>BRZY01000006.1:10007500-20007500 GCA_030159175.1 Glycyrrhiza uralensis
ATAAATTTAGCAATCAGTAGTTTGCTGTCGAAATTAAAACAAAACAAACCATGTTATATTTGGAGTATATGAAATGTTTAAATATATAGGACAAATAACAACCACATAAGTTTGTGTTATTGTGTATGCCCTTGTCATTTCAATACTCGAAATTATTCCATGACACATATCAAGCAACAAAAAAATGAAAAATAATAATAAAAGAAATAATATACTAATTGACTGTTAAATAAAAAATGTGCAATTAATTTTTGTCATAAATTAAAAAAATTAATTAAGCGACAACACATGATATGATAGTGCAACATAGAAGTTGATTTCAAATTTCAAAAAAATAAATAAAAAAATAGCATGTCCATGACTTCCACTTTCCAATTCCCAAATTGAGGATAAAATTCTTTATTTTCCATTCACGGCAACCCAAAACATGGTGTTTGAAAAGATTATCCACTTTCATTAAGCAAGCAAAGCTCGTTAAGACCACTATTTAGTGCCATCATTGTCGAACCAAACTTGTCGTTGTTTTGACGGCTAAAAAAAATCATTAAAGTGAATAAAATGCATTCCTCCTTCTTATCTGGATTCTGGAGTTTCAACCGTCCTCAAGAATGAAGATTACCACTTTGGACTCTTATTTCTTCTCCACACTTAAAGGTAAAGAAAGCTTTTTTATCCATATTTCTTCATATGCCACCACCACCCCCCACCCTAGTGTTTTTTTTTTTTTTCCTTTTCACTTCCTACTTTCATAGGAGCTAGGGAGAGAAAAGTGAATAAGGTCGGTTACCGTGCACCTCCACAAGCATTTCTTCCGTTCAAGTTTGATCTTTCTTTGACTTTTTATTTGGAAAAAAATTAAAAAATTATCCCTTTCTTATTATTGATATCATATAAATTTGAGCATTTCCTTCAATTTTAGACACATTTCGAAAGGGGGCCTAGCCTTTCATTCATGCATAAAATCCCACTCCCCTTCACTCCTTCCACCCCCAATACCCCAAAACCTTGCTTATTCTCCCTCAAACAAAACCACCCTTTATATTTTCCTAACTCTGTTATACATATATATACATAATCTACTTAACTCTTCTTTGTATATCCATCCATATAACAAAAGTTTGAATTTTTATAGCTATAAGCCATGTGTAATCCCAAGCCATCTTCAGCAATATCCCCATTTCTGTGTCCCACAAAAACCCACCTCATAACTCCTCACCCCAATGTTGTGTATCCCACTCCTGCTACTGATCAAGTTCAAGATGAACTCCACAGATGGCCTACTCCTAGTGAGGTATAAAATGAAAGAAACAGAACATAATCATCAGCCCAATAGAAAAGCAAGTAGTACCATATATGTGTGTGTGTGTGTGTGTGTGTGTTTTAAGTAACAAGTTACTATCCATTTATAGTGTCATGAAAAAACAAAGTACTAATGTAACATACATACATACCCTTTTGATGTTATTAACTATTTTTGTCTTTTATTTTCTCTTTGTGCATTCAGGCCTTAGAAGAAATCAAGGAAATAGGGAAGATATCATGCCCAACAGCCATAACTGGTTTACTCTTATACTCAAGAGCTATGATCTCCATGATTTTCCTTGGCTACCTTGGAGAGATGGAACTAGCTGGAGGGTCTCTTTCTATAGGCTTTGCCAACATCACTGGCTACTCTGTGATCTCAGGGTTAGCCATGGGGATGGAACCAATTTGTGGACAAGCCTATGGAGCAAAGCAATGGAAGATACTTGGCTTGACACTACAAAGGACAGTGCTCCTCCTTCTTTCAACTTCCATCCCAATCTCATTCACATGGCTCAACATGGAGAGAATCCTATTGTGGTTAGGACAAGACCAAGAGATAGCATCAATGGCACAAACCTTCATCTTTTTCTCAATACCTGACCTTTTCCTACTCTCACTTCTCCACCCTCTAAGGATCTACCTAAGGACACAAAACATCACATTGCCACTAACATATTGCTCAGCAATTTCAGTCCTTCTCCATGTCCCTCTCAATTTCCTCCTTGTGACTCACCTCAAGTTGGGCATTGCAGGGGTGGCAACAGCAATGGTCTTGACTAACCTCAACCTCATTCTCTTCCTCTCTTCCTTTGTCTACTTCTCTGGTGTGTACAAAGACTCATGGGTCTCCCCAAGTTTGGAATGCATAAAGGGTTGGTCTTCACTTCTTGCACTTGCTATCCCAACATGTGTCTCAGTTTGTCTTGAGTGGTGGTGGTATGAGTTCATGATAATGCTGTGTGGACTTTTGGTAAATCCTAAAGCAACCATTGCCTCAATGGGAATACTTATCCAAACAACATCTTTGGTCTATGTGTTCCCATCATCACTAAGCCTTGGTGTTTCCACAAGGGTAGGGAATGAGTTAGGTGCAAATAGGCCTGAAAAGGCAAGGATCTCAATGATAGTGTCACTCTTCTGTGCTGTGGGTTTAGGAGTTGGGGCAATGCTATTCACAACCTTGATGAGGCACCGATGGGGGAGGCTATTCACAAGTGATGGTGAGATTCTTGAGCTCACAGCCATAGTGTTGCCAATTGCTGGCCTTTGTGAGCTTGGGAACTGTCCACAAACAACTGGTTGTGGGGTTCTTAGGGGAAGTGCAAGACCCACCATTGGGGCAAACATCAATTTGGGGTCTTTTTACTTTGTGGGTATGCCAGTTGCTATCCTTCTTGGGTTTGTTGCCAAAATGGGGTTTGCTGGGCTTTGGCTTGGGTTGCTTGCAGCACAAGCCTCATGTGCTGTGCTTATGCTGGTTGTTCTCTGCAGAACTGATTGGAATGTGCAAGTTCAAAGAGCCAAAGAGCTCACAAAAACTTCAACAATAACCACCACCACCACCACTACCACTACCACTTCTACTACTTCTTGTGATGTTGCTGCTAATTCTAAATTACCTACATTTATTGAGGCTAACAACAACAACAACGCTCATGCTTGTCTTGAAGAAATAGTTATCACTGATGATGAGCTGATTACCACCAAGACATCTTCACTTGAAACAGATCCACTGATCATAACCACTACTAGAGATTAGTTAACTAGAGAGTTATTTTTTTTATTCTTTTTTTCCCCTCATTTTTTCACCTCCATTTATTGGATTGTACTACTGTAGGATAACCCCACTTTCTTTTTTTTTTTGTTTTTTTTGCTTTTTGTTTGGTCTGTTCAGATTGTATTACTAATAATAGAGATTGGAAAAAGAGAAAAAAGAACTGAATGTAGTTTTTATTAGTTTCTTTGTGGAGGTGTTTATAGAAAGAGGGAGAGAGTTTGGGAGGGGACAAAAGGAATCTCTACCTAATTAGTAATTACTTTGGTATTGATCCTTTCCATAAAAAGGCCAAAAATACCTAAAAATGGAAAATTAACATCTGATTCCATTAAAAATCAGGCCCATCTCCCTTTTACATAAATTCTCTCTTCATCTAATTCTTCTACTGTCCTCCCACTGAGTGGTTCAGTGGTTAAAACAATGGGAGGACACCTTTGGGTGAGGGGTTCAACCCCCCCCCCCCCCCCCAAAAAAAATCCCCCACCCCCCTTAGACAAAAAAAAAATCTAATTCTTCTACTTATTCTCCCCCCTCTCTATTTTCTTTTAATTATTATCATAATAAAATGTGGGGCTATGCATGAATAATCTCCTGTTCTAATACTTCCCGACCTTATCGTGTGGATTAAATAGGTTGTATTTACCAAAATGATATCTTTCCACTATTCTTATTAAAAAAATTCACGCTTTAATGTTCTTTTCCTTAACACTTTATCTATTATTAGCTAAAATTCCATGATTGGGTATCTTTACTTTATTGTTCTTAATATATCACTTTATCCATCACTAGTTAAAATTTCATGAGTGAGTATATATACTTTAATATTATTTTTCTAACCCTATATATCAATTATTAGTTAAAATTCGCTGAGTGAGTATATGTAATATGTAATACAATTATCCCAAGATTTTACTTAACAATAAAAAGATGTTAATTAACAAGAGAATATGCAAGAGAATCATGTACTTAGCCTTTTTATTTTTTAAGAATCCCATCCGGCTCGAAAAAATTAGTCATCACGCGCGTGAGTTTATACCAAAAATAATTTCAATTAGTTTATAAATAAGTATTAAATAAATGCTTATGTTTTAAACATAATAAATTATTATTTAATTATATTTCCTTACCTATTGCAAATTAACACTCATTGGCATTCTCCTAAATTCTAGTTAGTTTTTGTTTCTCATGGCAACATGCACGAGAGTAGTGACAAGTACTGGACGATCGAGTTTACGACAATGCAAATGAAAATAGGTGTAGGTATAGTTTGGATAAATTTCTCCATAAGCCTTTCTAATATGTATTTTTTAACTAACAACTTCTCACATAAGTTAAAATTGACTTTTACTCTTTACATTTTTCAAAAGCTATATTTTTTAACTTCTCCAAAAGCTCCTATCTATTTATAAATGACTATTTAGAACCTTTTTCTCTTGTGCATATATGAGAAAAATAAAATACAAAATAAAACTAACTTTCTTATAAGTCAAAAGCTAGAGCTTTTGCATCCAAACATGCTCGTAGAAAGACGTTTTTCTTCTTTTTCCATGGACTATAATAGTGTCTGTACACTATTAAAAAAAAAAAGAGCTTGAATACAACCAGACACAGATAAATATTGCAGAGACAGAGGCATCTGCTCAGAAAATGAATGATAACAAAAATTGGCAGTGGAGAATATCAACAGAAGAAGAAGAAGAGGGGGTATTGTATTGGGGGGGCCTGTTTCTAATTGAAGATACAAATCCATTCACTATTGCCTCTGTCTACTTTTCAGATGACAACAAAAAATTGGAGCGGTGCCTCTGCATTACCACTTAACCTCTACCCCTCTCAAGACTACCCTCCATTTCTTTCTTTTCTTTTTCTTTTAATATCTTCAACTATCACCAAACAACACTTTTGACTAAGGCCCATTTATTTTGATAGACAATTTCCTGTTTTTAGTCTTTGTTTTTTTTTAATTAATTACAAAATTATTATAATATTACTTTCAATCCGTGTTTTGTTTTTATATATTTGTGTAAGAAACAGTGAAAACAAAAAAATGATTGTTTTCAATGTTTCTTGAGCAAATCTTTAAAATCAGAAAACAAATTGAAAATGATGCGACAATTTTGTAGCTAATTAAAAATAAAAACAAAAAACAAAAACAAAAAATAGTCTCTCAAAGCAAAATGGCCCTGAGATAATTGTATTTGGGTTCGGACGTCAAGCTTTTAGCTTACGAAGAAATTAGTTTTGTTTTGCATTTTTACCTTTCTCATATATATAGAGAAAGAAAAAATTGTTAAATATATAGTCACTTTTAAATAAATATATGCTTAAAAAGGAAAGTTTTAAAAAAATTAAAATATTGAGAGCTAATTTCAACTTATATCTTAAACTATTAGTTAAAAAAGCTCATATTATAAATATTTATAAAGAAATTATTCAAAATATAGCTTTATTATAAAAACAAAAAGTACTGTCTGTGGCTTATTTCTTTTAATTTCTCTTGTTCTGTGTATATATATTTTCTCCAACAAGATGTATCATAGGGCCCATCTTATTTGCACTTTAGAGGGTAACACGTAAGTCTACGTTTTGTCCTCTTATCCTTATTTCCCTCTCTATCTAGTATAGTGCTTGTGAATTCAAACCACTTCTGACCATCTCACCTTATCATGTGCTTTTTCAACTTGTAGTAATAATATTAAAATAATATCTTCACTCTATCCTGCATTTCTCCACCTTCATATATGCACTGGCACAGAAATGTCTTTGTAATGGGTGGTATGGCATCAACATTTCCTAGCTAGATTTCATGGTAGGTAGTATATGATATTTTTGGTTCACACATCGGATAATATTGTATGGATATGCAAGACATATATATAGGTTGATAAGCAAGAGATTACACTTAGACCTCAAGTTGGTAGACATATATATATGGTACTGCCATACTGGTCGAACATAATTAATCTTTAATTTTGGTTCAAGTGGTAACAAACTTATTTTTTTAAGAGAGGTTTTGGTTTTGAGTTTTGTGAATAAAAAAATAATGTGAAAAAAATGGATTCTTGTGTCAAAAAAAAAGGTAGGGTCTCTTGTCAAAAAAAGTAAAGTTTTCGGTTTGAGTTTTGTAAATAAAAAAATAAGATGAAAAAATGGACTTAATGGAAGATCGACTATAATAGCAAGGATATATCAAGTGGTATTCATCAATATTGTTGGGTTTTGAGATTAGGATTATAGAGGTAAAAGAAAAGTAATTTAAAATACTGATGGATTCATGCAATAATCATAAGATATGTGTTAGGGGTATTTATTTCAAGGATGAGGTGGTTGTCTCCACAATCTATCAGTTACGAGTAGTGCAAGTTTGCAATGCATTTCCTAATTCTACACAAATGAACTAAAACTAGTCTCCCTTCCTCCAAAAAAAAAAAATTAAAACTAGTCTCTTTTTTTTTTATAGACAAATATTAGTAATTAATATATTATATTAGTGGGAGGTTTGAATTTATGACCTCGTTATCACTCCAACCCGCATATTCCTTCCCTATGACTCCCAACAAAAACTACTCTCTCTTGCACCATATATAGTACTAGTTGTGAAAAGAGAGGTTTTTTATTTGGTCAAGGGTTGTGAAAAGAGAGTTGTTTGTCATATTTAAAGTTGAGTATATGAGTCTTGACCTATTGACGACCCGTTTAGCCCCTGCAGACTTAATCAATATAAGTCTGTCTAAAGATAGGATTTTTAGTATGATCCATTTGACCCACGGGCGAAACGGGTTTAGTAAGCGGACAGTTTTTGTTTATATATCTTCTCATATGCGCTTGCGCCCATGTGTAGTTTGACTAATTTAAGTTAATCCATTTTTTCTCGCTAGTATCCTTCTAACATTATGAGTCTTAATTTTAATTGGATTGCAGGAAAAAAAAAGCAAAAAAAAAGACGTGACATAGTTTTCATTACAGGTATATTTGTAATGTATTGTTCCCTTGAGATGCATAACAATCAAGCACTTTCACTTTTCTGATAACCCAACATTAACCACGAATAATGACCAATATTTCTCTAAATTTATTAAGGAAATCCTCTAATAACGATGTTCTCCCGTCATTGATATTTTAGTTGGAACCGAATATTTTTCGAAGTTCATGTACTTAAAGAGGCTGATTTAAACAATAAACCGTTGAGAAGATGACATGTGTCTTGCATTTACTTTTTCCTAAGCATATTGATCCACCAATTGCATCATTGATATTTGAGTGCCACTTTTTCACAGATTTTAAAAAGGCACAATTAAAAGGTAAAAAACGGGAGCATAAAAGATAAGGAATTAATTAGTTGAGGGCGCCCCATATGGCTTGGTATAAAAAAAAACCAAAAAGATTTGAACAAATTAAGAAACCATCAAGCAATATATATAGATTAAAACAATCATGAACATGTCGATGTGAATTTTCTAGTGCATTTGCAAAGAGAACAACCATGAGGTTAGGCAACTACGCGTTCGTCTAAAGGGACGAGTTTGACTAATATCTGAGTTTAATTCCTAGTGATCACGGAATAATTTGTGGTTAAATTTTTCTTATCTCTTTATCAAACACATACAAATTAGTCTAGAAATCTCTTTTCCGTGCAATAGTTATGCGTGCTCCCTTCCCTCTCAATATCTTGTCACACATGCACAAAATTAAAGCTATCTCATCAGAGTGAGTGAGTGGCCCATAAGGCCTTTATCCTCTTCACAATTCACATTTGAAAGAGTGTGTGAATGGAAGAGGCTGTGGGCAGCGTGGCCACTTCCCAATTCCATGCATGATTTTCTACCACAAACTGGTGTTGACCATTTTTCTCCCCCGTACGGGCAAAGCAAAATCCCTTTTTGGGTGTCATAAGTCAAAACCACAAGAACGAATATGTGCAATTTCTTATAATTATTAATTTATTAATTACTTCTCCAATGCCGAAAGGTACTTTCCTTCCCTTTTATTTTTGTCTGGTATCTCTTGGCCTCATTGTAGTTGTTGCTAGTGAAATTAGTGTAGGTAACAAGGTGAAACACAAAAATGGGGTTGAATTGTGTTTCTTAGCTTTTAAAACTTTTCGCAAAACTTTAAACGCTACTTATAAAAGATTGGACACACAGCGTATACGAGTATTGGATGCACAGTTAAGTTGGACGCAGAATCGTCCACTTAGTTTAAAACAAGTTTTAGTGCGTTTAAAACGTTTGAATGACTTGTTAAAAAAAAGTTTCAATTCAATCCCCTCAGTTAGTACATAAACTAAAAATAAAAAAGTTAAGGGATAGAGAAAATATACAAGAGTTTATCCTGATTCATCCTTTCCTAAGAGTTACGTTCAGTCCCCTCAAACTAGAGAGATTTCACTATCAATCCAGATAGAATGACAAGTATTCTTCAACAACCTCTTCAGGCCTTACAACAAGTATTATTTGCACATCTAGCCTCTCCAGGCTCAACCCAAGTATTCTTTGCACGCAGCCTCTTCAGGCTAAAACCTAAGTATTCTTTGCACGCAGCCTCTTCAGGCTAAAACCCAAATATTCTTTTCTAAACAAGTCTCTCCAAGCTCAAAGAACTCAGAAGAGTGTTTTGATTGAAAGTGTTGTTAACTCACAAGTGAGAATATGAAATCTAAAGCACTTCGAGAGTTAAGCAAACTCTCTTTTTACAAGAAGAAAGAAATATACAAGACTTTCTAAGATTTATAGAGTATGAAAATATTTGCACAGCGTTTTTGCTCTTTCTTTCACTTGGTTCAGTCTCTTGTATTCCTCTTCTTGTTCACGGTATTTATAGGTTTTGAGTGAAGCTTCAGACTTGATCTACAATAAGCTCAGCTTCAGTCTTCATAAATGTAGCTGTTTTCTAATAGCATTAAATGCTATTTTCCCGTTACTCTGTAGGAGTGCTTCTTCAGCGTATTTTTGTGCATCTCTTTCTCCTATGTCAAAAGCAACCTGTACTCAAAGTCTCAATTACACAATGGTTAATAGTAATATTTTATTGAGACAAAGAGAATACACTGTATAAGAGAAAAGGTATGTTCAGAGAGATACAGAAATGTTCAGAGTACATTCTCTCTCTAAAGTACACTTTTCACAGTGCTTTATACTTTTCATTAAATGTTTGTTCAAAAACGTTGACAATTATGCAAAAGAAAAGCATTGTATACAACTATTTATTTCAAATCATTTGCTCATTAAATATGTATCATATTAAATGCAAGAGCAATTAAATAGCATGTTGTAAACTCTGCGTGTTGGATGCAATTTGTAGAACAGAATGGACTTTCTGTTCACTTACCAAATGCACGCATACCTTTGCTTACCATTTGGACGCAAGGTTTCTCTGGTCATATGGACTCATAACTGTTTTTACCATATGGACTCTTAGCTTTGCTTCACTGGATGTATAGCTTTACTGATTATTGGACGTATATCATTCTGCTTGTTTGGACGCGTAGCACCCAGAGTCCATTGGACAATACTTACCCAAGGTCAAGTATCAGAGTCCATTGGACGCTCAGCTCTTTGAATGTACTTATAATTACCAAGGTCACACTGGACGATGGACTTATCTTTGTTGTACCTACAAGAGCTTGTTAGCAGATTTTGTAAAAACCTTAATAATTATTGTTATCATCAAAACCACTTAGGGACATACACATTGAAAAATGATTTTAAACAATTTGGTTCCAACAACTAGTACTCTCTATTGAATTTAGACCGATTCGATGGATTCTCCTCCCCTAATTAGCTTATTTTCTTGATTGAATGAATCAAATATCTAAATAATTCACTGGTTTTTAAATTGATTTAACCCAATTATTCTGATTTGTTAAACATTGTTGCTTATAAGCTCTTTCTTGAAGCTGAAAGCAAAAGTTATTATTTCTCTAAAATAAACTAATCCAAACATGTATTCAATTCTTAAAAAAATAACTTTTTCAAAAGACTAATAAGATAGTCTAAAATAAAAATATACATACATAGTAACATTTATTCTTGGTGTGTGCATGCACATACATATACTAGTGATATGCATATATATAATTTAATTACTGTGCATTAACATATACTATAAAAATTTTACACAAACATCTAATCATATCTCATCATACAAAATTTTGTGCATATATTTTAGGAAATATTAATGTTATGAGATGGTACCATGATAAGATATCACATGACTTTATGTTTTAATCTTAATCATTCATTGTTTGATCTTATGGCCAACATTTCCTTTTTTCATTTCTCACGATAAAAGCCATGAGTATATATATATATATATATGGGACGGGATTGATTGACACCAGATGTCAAATTCTTACATATACTTACACCAATTAATAGTTTTATGTAGAATGTGAAATTAATTGATCAAACTGTTGGATGGGACAAAATTATCAGGCCTAAGAAAGAGGGTGGGTTAGGCATTCGTGCAGCCAGAGAGTCTAATATTGCCCTCCTGGGTAAGCTTGTCTGGGACATGCAGCAAAACCCAAATAAACTTTGGGTTTCTATGCTCCGGCAAAAGTATGTTAAGCAAGTTGAGTTTCTGACTTGCCCCAATAAGTATGGCTCCCCCACTTGGAATGTCATTATGAAGGCTAGAGATGTTTTAAAAGAGGGGTACCAGTTTAGAATTAGTAAAGGCCAATCTCTCTTCTGGTATTCCCCCTGGACTTCGTTTGGTCTGCTGTGCGATTTGGTCTATGCAATGGACATTCAGGACACTGCTCTAACCATTAAAGACCTATACAATCACAATCACTGGGACTGGCAGTTGCAGAGAACTGATATTCCTAGTTTTGTTAAAGATTATATTAACACTATCATACCTTTTTTCCATGATAATGTTACTGATGGATTTACTTAGAAGCAGAATTTAACAAGTGTATACTCAGCCAAAGAAGGGTACCAGTGGCTCCTCAAGCACAAGCATAGCAATCTGAATACGGGCTAGAACTGGGCTTGGGTTTGGAAATTACAGGCACTAGAGAAAATTCGCTTCTTCATCTGGTCTGAACTGCATGGATCAAATCCCACACTTCAGGTTTTGCACCGGAGGGGAATGGCTGGTTCCAGTGGGTGCCAGCGATGTGGTCATGCAACGGAAGACTTCCTTCAATGTGTTAGGGATTGTCCCAAATCGAGAGAGATTTGGCAAAGGATGCAGTTCTCTAATTCTGGGTTTTTCTCTGCAGGTAGCTCTACGGAGTGGCTGCGCATGGGATGCACAGGTTTGGATGCTCCTCGGTTCTTGGCGACACTGTGGCACACATGGAGAAAAAGAAATGACGAGTCAATTGCGAAAGAGGCTATGGATAGCTTTAAAGTGCACAGGGAAATTCTCTAGCTGGCCACTTCTTTTAGTAGAGAAGCTCGCCTTTCTCGCAGTAGTTCCCGGGGCCCTAGGTGGGTGGCTTGGCACCCTGACATACATGGACGATGTGGTGGTGCTGAATGTTGATGGCAACAACATCCAAAATCCAGGAGCTTCAGGATTTGGTGGAGTCATCCGCTCTAGGCAAGGAGTGCGGCTCGTGGGCTTTTTTTGGCTACCTTGGCCACGTTGACAACCTTAAAGCAGAACTCGAAGCACTCCTCCATGGGTCAGATTGGATTGGGAGAAGAACTATAAGGACCCCATTGCTTACTCTGACTCGACCTTGGCGTTGAGCTTAGTGGAGAAGCCGTGCAATCCGAGTCATACATATGCTATGGTTATTCACCAGATCCAGGACCTTTTGAAACAGGCTTGGACGGTGACACTAAGGCATACGTTGCGGGAGGGCAACCAGATCGCCGATTGGTTGGCCAAGGCAGGGGCTAGACAAGAGCTGCCATGGAAGGAACTCGTGGAACCTCTTGCTATGTTAGGGCTGCCGCTGTTAGCAGACTCTTGGCGTGTGTGCTATCCGAGGGAAGCTTAGTTTAGTGTGGGCTCGGGTTGGGTTGTGTATTTTCCTTTCCTTTTTTTCTTCTCTGTTTTTGTTTGTTTAGCCTCCACCATTATAAAAAAAAACTGTTGAATCACGTGATATTATAATCCAGATCGTGTATATTAAATTTCAGACAGTTTGGATATTCATAGCTATGTTATCTAATAATAAATATTTACTTATATTTTAATAACATATGGCTTTAATATTAATTTGGTCCCTGTAATATAGGGGGTTTTTGAATTAGGACTCTATAAAAAAAGTCAAATTTTTTTAGTCCTCGTTTTATTTTATTTTTTTATTTTAGTCCCTCGAGGAGTTGACCCATGATGTGACACTGTGAGGTCCTTATAAAATTCTTACGTGACACCTACGTGACTTACACGTCACTTGACACATACCTATACAAATATTAAGTTTTGAATTTAGTCTCTCTTAAAAAAACGTGTTTTGAATTTAGTCCTTCTCCTTCTCTCCCCTTCTCCACCACCCCCTTCCTCTCATGAAACTGAAAACACTAATAAAATGAAGATCTGAGCAAACATGGAAGCATTTTTCTGTGCAAATAAAATGAAATACTTAGAGGAAGGTGGGGGTCGTGGGGAAGAGGGAAGGTGGGGGAGGAGGGAGGGGAAACCATGGAAGTGAGGGGGAAGGTGGGGGGTGATGGAGGGACGTGGGTGGGGGGAGGAGGAAGATGTGAAGATGTTGTTGATGAAGTTTTTCATGGTCCCATGGCTTTCCTTCCCCACTGCAGCTTCTTCGTGGCCGGTTTTTTCTCACCTTTGGCCATGGATGACAGTGAAGGAGAGATGGGGGAGAGGGATTACTTGAGGTGGGGGCAGTGGAGGAGGGGTGGTGGTGGAGAAGGGGGGAGAAGGAGGTGGGGGTGGAGAATGGGGGAGAAGGAGGTGGGGGTGGGGGTGGTGGAGGGTGGTGGTGGAGGAGGGAGGAGAAGGAGGTGGGGGTGGTGGAGAAGGGGAGATAAGGAGAGGGACTAAATTCAAAACACATTTTTTTAATTAAGAGGGACTAAATTCAAAACTTAATATTTGTATAGGTATGTGTCAGGTGACGTGTAAGCCACGTAGATGTCACGCAGTAATTTTATAGGGACCTCACAGTGCCACATCAGCGGTCAAGTCCTCCAGGGACTAAAATAAAAAATAAAATAAAACGAGGACCAAAAAAGTTTGAGTTCTTTTATAGAGACTAAATTCAAAATCAGTAATATTATAGGGACTAAATTAATATTAAAGCCATAACATATTATTCGTCAAAATAAAGTTATGTGATGAAATATCAATTAGTTTTCGATTAATTACATAAAATTCTATAGACTTGATATACTATATAAGAACTCTTGATTCAATGGTTGGAATATGGATCGGTTAATTTTGGATTCTATAGAAAACTATTAATTGGTGTAAGTGTAAGAATTTAACACATGATTCATCCCTCTATATATATATATGAGAGAGAGAGAGAAAGAGAGAGAGAGAGATTAAATTACATCGGTGTAATAATTTGTGCAATATTAATGTTACACTGTCAATAAGTTTTTACTGGATAATTATGATATAAAATCTCATCGTTGAATTAAAAATTACTATTACATAAATCATTTTTATAAAAATTATACATCTATCTAAAATCATTTAATGTGCCCTTAGATGTAACTATTAAATTTGATTAAATCTATACTAAAATTTAAAACATTAACAAAATTATAAATAATGTATCTCTTTATGAAGAAATTGATATACTGCCTCCGTTTCATATTAATAGTCCAATTAATAAGATATAAAAGTTTCAGATTAATTGTCAATTTTATTTTTTCAATATAATATTATTATTTTTTTATAATTTTGTCCATAGACGGTACAACTTTGGAAATTATAAAGATAATAATAAATAATGTAATCAATAATAAATTACAAGAATAATTTGGTAAATTAAATTGCACTATTTTTAAACATATTTTATTGTATTTTTTAATCATGGTGAAATAACTTTAGTGGACAAATAATATAAAATGGAGGGAGTATCCTCATATTTCCAATGATCTTTGAAGGAACGCAAAGGAACATCATCAGCAAGTGTGCATCATTATAAATTTCATTTCCATCCTGTTATCGATCAGTCACTTAAAAATCCATAAACATCACGATTGGCTATTTGAACTCGATCGATGGACTCCATACTAAGATTTAAAATACTATAAAAATTAAAAAGTGCATATGTGGACTTCCATAGATAAAAGCCTATAACCCAGGAAATTCTAACATCAACCACAATTTCAATTTATCTGATACCATTCGTTTTAATAAACAAGGATTAACTAATATCTAAAGGGATCAATTGACTTTATAGAGTGGAATAAGTAATTTTAATCATTGATGATAAATCAATAGTTAATATTTTAATACATTCATGATTTATTATGCATATTTATACAACATTAGCCCTTGATTTTTTGTCGACAACTTTAAAATTAATTGCTCACAATTAGAGGAATCAAATCCAAAAAAACAATTATAGTAACCACTTACTAGAATAATATAATTTATTTGTCATAATAATAATAATAATCTCTGCATTTACTTAGCAAATTAACTTAACGGAGTGTGTGTTTTCCGATTGATCAAAAAAACTTAACGGAGTGTGATGCAATTCATTATCAAAATGCATCACATTATGCCAAGAGTATAAATTTTGGTATAAATAATAATTCCTCTAAATATGTCAAATACCATACAAAAATAAATTTTTAGTTTTGTCATAAACCAATGTAATTGATAATACAATTTAAATCTGATTATATCACAAATCTCTCCCTCGATTAATCACACAAATGTAATTGATAGTGTTGATCGATACTAATGTGTAAACTTAGTATAGGAAATGTACTCTCTTAATTAATTAACTAATGACTAACTTTCATGTGACCGGCCGGGTAAAAAAAAATCAATTCGTGTGACATAACATACATTGTACAATTTTATTAAACATGCCACTCCATTAATTTTGTTTTTCTAGAAAAAAAATTATTATTTACGGTTTGTTTAGAAGTTCTGGAGGGAGGAGAGGGGAGGGTTTTGACATTTAAAGGGAAAAGTGAAAGGGAAAGAAATGGAGGATACTCCCTATCTTGTATGGATGATTATGTTTTAATAAAAAAATCAAAACATTCAATTGGGAAAACTCCGAAAATGTATTAAGGAGAGAGTTTTGGAGGGTTTTAAAATGTTTTACACATTCATTCCCTCTTTTTATACAACTAAAAAATTGTTATAAATCCTCCCCTTATCTCCTCCAAAACCCGCTCCTAAACAAACCCTTAGAGTACGTATGAGAATACTATAACCCTTCTCTCAAAAAAATTTTTACTATAACCTACAAGAACCAGAGGGAAAATGTTAATGAAAAAGAAAGGGATATAATAATTTTTTTTTTTGATAATAAAAGGGATTGTTATGGATTCAACTATTAGGCCCAACTCTCCTACTGGTCCAGCTAACTATGAAGACCCAGATAACATGATACCACAAACTAGGGCCAAACGCAACCAGGTCAAGCCCAAATGGATGAAGGATTATGAGTTGCCATGAGCTCACTGTTTCACTGTGTTTCCTTTATTTCCTGCTTTCTGTTTTACGTTAAGGGTGTCTTGTGTGGAACCCTCTAGAACCTTTTAATTGTGTTGTTTTTGTTTGTTGCTTGGTTGGTTGGTTATTTTTCCCTTGCTTTTCGTACCACTAGTGTGTGCAGTTTTGTCTGGTAGTGGCAGAGGGCTAGCATGCCTATTTGTACCAATTTGGCAATATGAAATGATATCAGACAAATTATGCAGAAAATTGCTTGGCAATTCTAGGAGGCACTCCCCTCGAAGGAGCTCTTTATTTTCCCTAGTTACTCTTTCAATTTTACATTGCTTCCCTGTTATCCCTCTCCCTCACATTGGTGCTTTCATTGCATTGCAATGTCTTCCTCCCGCACTAATGATGATATCGCAAACACACTCAGACAAATCCTTGAAAGCCAACAGATTTTCCAGGAAAACCAGGAACAATTCCAGGAAGATTTAACCAACCTCACCACCGAAGTGAATCAGCTTCGGACCAGAATCGGACCTCCTGGGTTTCCTCACCTTGGAACCGAAACTCATCCTCACCACCCTTTTGCTACTACATCGATCAAGCTCGATATTCCAAGGTTTAATGGCACTGATGCACTCAGCTGGATCTTCAAAATAAACCAATTTTTCGATTTCCACCACACACCCGAGGACCAGCGGCTAAGCATTGCTTCTTTTTACATGGAAGGAGAGGCACTCACTTGGTTCCAATGGATGCATGCAAATGGCCAACTTCTCACTTGGAACATGTTCCTACGTGCTCTAGAAATGAGGTTTGCTCCATCTCAATATGAAGACCCAAAAGGTACCCTCTTTAAGCTTTGCCAAACCTCCTCTGTTAAAGAATATTAAACAGAGTTTAAATCCCTAGCCAATAGGATAGTTGGCCTACCCCCATAATTCTACCTTAGCTGTTTTATTTCTGGACAGAAACCTCATCTTAGGCGTGAAGTTCAGGCCTTTCAACCTTTTCCCCTCTCCCATGCCATCAACCTAGCCAAGCTCCATGAAGAGAAACATCTAGATCATCCTTCCCACTCACAGAACCGTCGTTTTGACACCCAAACCACCCAGACCAACACTAACTTTAGCCTTGCTCGCCCTTCCCTTACAACAACATCCACCACAACAACCGTAACCACCCAGCCAAAGAACCCCCCACCAATCAAAAGCCTATCACCTGCAGAACTTCAAGCACGTCGCGAAAAGGTTTATGTTACAACTGCGACAAGTTTGCTCCTGGCCACCGATGTAAGCAACAGTTTCATCTCCTTGTTGCAATGCCTGAAGCCCCTGAACTTTCAGATGACCCGATAACCCAGCTCCTTTCATCCCAACCCACACCCACACCCGAACCAAGCCCAAACGAAGAAACCCAACCAGCTCAAATTAGTTTCCATGCTTTGATGGGTCACTCCATCCCTCAAACTTTACGGGTCCTGGGTCAGATTCACAAGGCCCAAGTGGCTGTTTTAATAGATGGAGGCAGCACAAATAACTTTATCCAGGACAAAGTAGCCAAGAACCTGGGCTTACCTCTTCAGCTGGCCCAATCTTCCAGGTGCTTGTGGGGAACGGTGAAGAGCTCCAATGTTCATCTATTTGTCCCTTAAGGTTTGTTTACAACTGGGCTCACATGAATTTTTAGTTGATCTGTTTGTTGTGCCTTTGTGCGGTGCTGAAATTGTCCTAGGAGTTCAATGGATGAAGTCTCTTGGCCCAATCCTCACAAACTATGAGACTTTAACCATGACTTTTATCAAGGATGGCCAAATAATACAACTGACAGGAGAATCTCAAACATGTCCAGAGGAAGCCTCATTACACCAACTCAAACTAATGGTATCCACTAATGCTGTCGACACCATGCTCCACTTGCACATTCTCCCTTCTGACCCAACAATTCCACCCATACCAACCTCAATATCCTGGTTAGAACTTCTCTTAAACAATTACACCCACCTTTTCACTGAACCCACACTTCTACCCCCCCCCGCCATACTGACCATTCCATTTCCTTGGTTGCTGGAAGTGACCCTGTAAATGTGCGCCCATATCGTTACCCACATTTTCAAAAACAAGAAATAGAAACCCAGATCAAAGACATGCTTTCACAGGGTATCATTCAGCCGAGTTGTAGTGCATTTTCTTCTCCTGTTCTATTGGTCCGAAAAAAAGATGGTACTTGGCGTTTCTGTGTTGACTATAGAGCCCTTAACGCCATTATAGTGAAGGACCGATTTCCTATCCTAGCGATTGATGAACTCCTGGACGAACTTTATGGAACTAAATGGTTTTCAAAATTGGATTTAAGGAGTGGCTATCACCAAATTCGTATGAATCCAGCTGACATTGCCAAGACAGCCTTCAGGACACATCAAGGCCATTATGAATTTCTGGTCATGCCATTTGGTTTCTGTAATGCTCCCTCAACTTTTCAATCCACCATGAATTTGCTATTTCAACCTTACTAACGCAAATTTGTTAGTGTTTTTTGATGATATTTTGGTTTATAGCCATACTTTGGAGGACCATCACACTCATTTGCAGGTGGTTTTTCAATGCTTGGTGGATAACCAATTTTTTCTCAAGAAAGCCAAATGCACATTCGTGCAGCCATCTATCGCGTACTTGGGACATATTATTTCTGCTCATGGCGTAGGATCAGATTCAGAAAAGATTGCTGCAATGGTTAACTGGCCCACTCCTCAAAATATAAAGCAGCTGCGAGAATTCCTAGGCTTGACAGGATTTTATCGCAAATTTTTCAAAAATTATGCCTCTATTGCGTCCCCACTCACGGACCTGCTCAAACGGGATTCCTTTCATTGGTCCAAAGAAGCTCAAATAGCTTTTGAAGCACTTAAGGAAGCGATGACTCAAGCACCCGTGTTGGCCTTACCCAATTTTGAAGAGGACTTTGTGATTGAAACAGATGCATCTGGGTTGGGGATGGGTGCTGTGTTGTGTCAAAGAGGTCACCCGATTTGCTATTTTAGCAAAAAGTTCTGCCCAAGAATGCTGGCTGCCTCTACGTATGTCCGTGAGCTCTGCGCAATCACTACAGCAGTAAAAAAATGGTGCACCTATTTATTGGGGAGAAAGTTTGTGATTCACACTGATCAAAGGAGCCTTAGAGAATTAATGACTCAAATTATCCAGACCCCAGAACAACAATTTTACTTGGCCAAGTTATTGGGGTACACTTATGAGATCGTTTACAAGCCCGGAGCGCAAAATAGAGTGGCAGATGCTCTCTCAAGGATTCATGAACCAACTGCAGAATTGCTGGCCATCACAATCCCTCATTGGGATATTTTCCAAAAACTGAAGGCTTCATTTCAAGAGGATTGTCACCTTGCCGAATTGATAGAGAAAGTGCAAAATGATCCAGTAGCATTCCCAAAGTTTGAGGTAATCCGAGGAGTCCTTTATTTCAAAGGTAAATTATACATTCCTTCTAATTCTCCCTTAAAAACACTTCTATTGGAAGAGTTTCACTCCTCTCCACTAGGTGGCCATAGTGGAATTCATAAGACTTATGGGAGATTGCAAGAAAATGTGTATTGGGATGGTATGGTTAAAGATGTTACTGACTTTGTTCAAAATTGCCAAGTCTGTCAGCACACAAAGAATCCTAATCACCTCCCTTATGGGCTCCTTCAGCCAATACCCATCCCAAATGGAGTATGGGAAGATATTTCCTTAGACTTCATAACTGGGCTCCCTTCCTTCCAAACCAACACAATGATTTTGGTGGTGGTTGATCGATTCTCTAAGGCCACTTTGGTATGCTACCAACCAATCTTAATGCTGTTAAAGTTGCTAATTTGTTTGCTAAGATGATTTGTAGATTGCATGGGATGCCAAAGAGCATCATCTCGGATAGGGACCCCATTTTTATTAGCAAGTTTTGGCAAGAGCTCTTCCGGGCAAGTGGGACCAAACTTCGGATGTCAACCGCTTATCATCCTCAATCCGATGGACAAACGGAGAGTGTCAATAAAACGCTGCAACAATACTTAAGATGCTTTTGCCATGACCAACCGAACCAGTGGGGTAAATACTTGCATTGGGATGAATGGCACTACAACACTTCCATCCACTCTTCCACTGGATTTACACCATTTCAGGTGGTGTTTGGAAAACCGCCCCCATCTTTACCTCAATACCTTGCTGGATCAACACATGTTGAAGCTATTGGCAGAGACCTCACACAGCGGGATGATATACTTAATCAACTTAAAAAGAAGTTGGAGAAAACACAAACAATGATGACATGGTGACATGGTGTTTGTAAAACTGAGGCCATACCGCCAAACTAGTGTAGCTGGTCACAGAGTTCACAAACTCTCCAAACGATACTTTGGTCCCTTTAAACTACTGCGCCAATTTGGAGAGGTTGCATTCGAACTGGAGCTACCACCCACTAGTAAGATTCATCCAGTTTTCCACGTCTCCCAACTCAAACCATGCTATGATCCTTCCACTCCAACGCATGATCTCCCACCTGATGCGGTTGACAATCACCCAATACTTCAGCCTCTCACTGTGTTGGATTGGCACATTGCAGATGACCCTCGAGACAGCAGAGTGTTGATCCAGTGGACTAGTTCCTTCCCTGAAGATGCAACATGGGAGTCTTTTTCTGAGATTGCAGTTGCCTATCCAAATCTGCACCTTGAGGACAAGGTGGCTCTCAAAGAGGGGAGGGATCTTATGGATTCAACTATTAGGCCCAACTCTCCTACTGGTCCAGCTAACTATGAAGACCCAGATAACATGATACCACAAACTAGGGCCAAACGCAACCGGGTCAAGCCCAAATGGATGAAGGATTATGAGCTGCCATGATCTCACTGTTTCACTGTGTTTCCTTTATTTCCTACTTTTTGTTTTACGTTAAGGGTGTCTTGTGTGGAACCCTCTAGAACCTTTTAATTGTGTTGCTTTTGTTTGTTGCTTGGTTGGTTATTTTTTCCTTGTTTTTCGTACCACTAGTGTGTGCAGTTTTGTCTGGTAGTGGCCGAGGGCTAGCATGCCTATTTGTACAAATTTGGCAATATGAAATGATATCAGACAAATTATGCAAAAAATTGCTTGGCAATTCTAGGAGGCACTCCCCTCGAAGGAGCTCTTTATTTTCCCTAGTTACTCTTTCAATTTTACATTGCTTCCCTGTTATCCCTCTCCCTCACAGGGATATAATAATTTTGTAACTGAACGATGCTATATATAATGATATACATGAATAGAATCACAAATTAATTAATAAGGATAAACAATCGTACGTGAAACAAATTTTTCAACCAACTCAAATTTTCCAAACATCACGAGAATTACCGATGAAGTTTAATCATTAATGACTTAGCATATCTCTTGACATGAAGTATAAGTCTTGGACATTTATATAGGAAATAAATGACTTAGCATATCATTTAATAAAGGCAAAATTATATTTTTAATCATTTAACTTTATTTTTTTTTCAATTTGGTCCCTTATATATTTTTTGTAACGTAACAAAATAGTTCCTTAAGCGCGTGTGTAGGTTGAAGTAGGTGAACAAAATGCTGGAATAGATCAAAATAGACTAGAGCTATGTGGATAAAGATATAAGTAATATGTAATATAATAAAAAAAATTATCAGACCAAATTGAAATCAATAATTAAGTTAATGGACTAAATGACTAATTTTGTCTTTAATAAATTTTGTATTATAAAATTAACCTGTTAAGTTTGGTAGTTAATTCAGTTGTATATGTTAGTTGTGAGTTAGTTGGATGTGAGGGAAAAGCTGTTAGTGAGTAACAGACTTGTAACCCGTGTATGTTTAGACTAAAGACCCAGGCGATGTGGGACTTAGTGCGTGTATATAATAAAGCAATGTAATAAGTGAATGTGTAATGAGAATAAGTGTGTGTGTGGTAAAGTGAATACCACCACCTTTCTGTAATCGTGTGTTTCCCTCATCTCTTTCAAACTTTTCTTCTTTGAGTGTGTGAGGTTTGTTCTCCAACAAGTGGTATCGTGAGCCTAAAGTTCTTGGGCCGTTTTTCGCTGTGAAGTGCTCGTGCAGTGATGGCTACATCGAACAATGGTGGCTTCCCAGCCTCACTTCCCATTCTTGATGGGAAAAACTGGGACAAGTGGAGTAATCAAATGACAGCCATTCTTGGCTTTCAAGATGCGTTGGAAGTGGTGACCACGGGTTATGTGCAACTTTCCAAAGGTCTCGATGAAGATAAGGCAAAGGAGGTGAAGAGGAAAGATTACAAAGCGTTGTTCATACTCCACCAGTGCGTGGATTCCAGCAATTACGAAAAGATATCACAGGCCAAGGCAGCCAAAGATGCCTGGGATATCTTGGAGCAAGCTTACATTGGAGCTGACAAGATTAAAAAGGTGCGTTTGCAGACCCTCAAGAGACAGTATGAATTGTTGTGCATGGAGTCCAATGAGAGTGTTGATGGGTACATTGCTCGAGTTCAGGCCTTGGCAAATCAGATGAAAGGGTGTGGCAAGAAGGTCTCAGACCATTCTGTGATTGAAAAGATCTTGAGGACCCTTCCTCAAAGATTTGATGTAATTGCCGTCACTCTTGAAGAAACCCGAGACTTGAGCAAGATGAAACTGGAGGAATTGCAGGGTTCTCTAGAGGCCTTTGAACAAAGGGTCAATGAGAGGGGTGGTGACAAGACCATTGAACAGGCCCTACAAGCTCGTGCCCCTTCCAAAACCGATGGTGAGTCTTGAAAATTCAAGCAAGGCCGAGAGAGGTGGAAAGCAAAAAAGGGCAAGTGGCAGAAAAATTCTGACAAAAAGCAAGGTGATGGCAGATATGTGAAGCAGAAGGACAAAGGTGGCAATGACAAACCCAGACAGGGTGAGAAGAGGAATTGGGACAAAAGCAAGATTCAATGTTACAATTGCAGTAAATGGGGACACTATGCTGATGAATGCTGGTTCAACAATGACAGATAGGAATCCAAAGGAGATGAAGCAAAATTGGCCAAAGATGAGGATGAAGGGCAAGTAATTCTCATGGTGACCACTAAAGATGGAGAGCAGGCAGCTGATTTTTGGTACCTTGATACTGGTTGTTCAACACACATGACTGGCAGAAAAGATTGGTTTGTCAATCTTGACGAGTCAGTTCATAACAAGGTGAAATTTGTTGATGATAACACTCTCTCAGCTGCTGGTATTGGCAAGGTTTTAATCAAGAGGAGGAATGGAAAACACTCATTCATTTCGGATGTGTTGTTTGTCCCTGGCATGAAGAGTAATTTGTTAAGCCTTGGTCAATTATTGGAGAAGGGCTATGTTATGAAGATGGAGGACAATGAGATGAGGGTCTATGATCAAGACAAAAGGTTGCTGATCAAGGCTCCACTGGCCAGAAATAGAACATTCAAGGTGGGACTTCAAATGCCTGAACATAGGTGCCTTGCTACAGCAGTCAACCAAGAAGAGTGGATTTGGCACTATAGATATGGGCATCTGAACTTTAAAGACCTGAGACTGCTATAGAGAAAGAAGATGGTGTCAGGCTTGCCTCAGATTGAGCTCCCTGGTGAACTATGCTCAGATTGCTTGGAGTCCAAGCAAACCAGAAATTCCTTCAACCAGCAGGTCCCCACAAGATCCAGAGAAAGGCTGGAGGTTATATTCTCAAATGTCTGTGGTCCCATCCAGACAGATTCCCTTGGAGGTAATAAGTACTTTCTCAACTTCATTGATGATTACAGTAGGAAGATTTGGGCTTACTTACTCAAAAGAAAAAGTGAGGTGTTTGCGGTTTTGTGAAATTCAAAATTCTAGTAGAGAAGCAAAGTGGCTTGGCTATTAAGATCTTGAGAACTGATGGGGGTGGATAGATTGTTTCTGATCAGTTTCAAGATTTCTGTGAAAAGGAAGGTATTGTTCATGAAGTCACCTCCCATATACACCTCAACAGAATGGAACAGCTGAGAGGAGAAATAGGACCATAATGAACATGGTCAGATGTATGTTGAAGGGCAAAAACCTGCCAAAGTCCCTATGGGGTGAAGCTGTGTCAACTGCAGTTTACATCCTAAATAGAAGCCCAACTACAAGACTTGAGGAGAAGACACCAGAAGAGGTATGGAGTGGCACCAAGCCTAGTGTCAGCCACCTGAGAATTTTTGGATCAGTCTGCTACAGACATGTTCCAGACCAGCTGAGAAGAAAACTGGATGACAAGGGTGAACCTATGATCCTCTTGGGATACCACTCCACAAGTGGCTATAGGCTGCTGAATCCCAAGAGTGAGCAGATCATCATAAGCAGGGATGTTGTGATAGATGAAGCAAGAAATTGGGATTGGTCTGAAAAATCAAAATCCTCAGTCAGTTTGCACCTAGACCTGAATCAGCCTGAGACAGATGAAGTACCTTGTCCAGCTCCAGCTCCAACTGAGGTGAGGAGATCTTCAAGAGAAAGACACATCCCTGAGAGATTCAATGATTATGAAATGGTGACAGACACAGCTATAAATGCAGATGGAGATCTGATCCACTTTGCATTCTTTGCTGAGGCAGAACCTGTAGACTTTGATGATGCAATACAGGATGCCAAGTGGATTAAAGCTATGGAGGAAGAACTGAGTGCCACAGAGAAGAACAGGACTTGGGAGTTGGTTGATTTACCAGCTAGCAAAAAGGCAATTGCAGTAAAATGGGTCTTCAATGTGAAACTGAATCCAGATGGTGGGATAAATAAGTATAAGGCCAGGCTGGTTGCCAAAGGCTTCCTACAGAGACCTGGAGTTGACTTTGGGGAGGTGTTTGCCCCAGTGGCTCGTATTGAAATAGTGAGAATGGTCATAGCTTTTGCAGCTTGGAACAATTGGTCCATGTACAACATGGATGTGAAGTCAGCCTTTCTAAGTGGCCCCCTTGATGAAGAAGTTTTTGTAAGTCAGCCACAAGGCTTTGCTGTAAAGGGCCAGGAGTCTAAGGTGTACAAATTGTATAAGGCCTTGTATGGCCTAAAGCAGGCTCCAAGAGCCTGGAACAAGAGGATAGACAGCTTCCTCCTGCAGATGGATTTTGAGAAGTGTGTCAGTGAGCATGGTGTTTATGTGAAAACAGGAACTGAGCATGATGTTTTAGTGGCTCATATTGAAACAGTGAGAATGGTCATAGCTTTTGCAGCTTGGAACAATTGGTCCATGTACCACATGGATGTGAAGTCAGCCTTTCTAAATGGCCCCCTTGATGAAGAAGTTTTTGTAAGTCAGCCACAAGGCTTTGCTGTAAAGGGCCAAGAGTCTAAGGTGTACAAATCGTATAAGGCCTTGTATGGCCTAAAGCAGGCTCCAAGAGCCTGGAACAAGAGGATAGACAGCTTCCTCCTGCAGATGGATTTTGAGAAGTGTCAGTGAGCATGGTGTTTATGTGAAAACAGGAACTGAGCATGATGTCTTAGTAGTATGCCTCTATGTGGATGATCTATTAGTCACTGGAAACAATGCAGGTGACATTGCAGGCTTCAAGAGGCAGATGATAAGTGAGTTTGAAATGACAGATCTAGGTGAAATGTCATACTTTCTTGGGTTGGAATTCAGCAGAACTGAGAAAGGAGTAGTGATGCATCTATCCAAGTATGTCAGAGATTTGTTGAAGAAGTTTAACATGGAGCAATGCCATTTAGCTGCTACCCCAGCTGAAACTGGTTCAATCCTAGAGAAGGAAGGATCAGAAGAGCCTGTTGATCCTACTTATTACAGGAAAATTGTTGGCTCCTTGAGATATCTATACAATTCAAGGCTTGATTTGGCCTTCAGTGTTGGATTGATTAGCCGGTTCATGGAAAAGCCACGGATGCCTCATCTGCTTTCTGCTAAAAGAATACTGAGGTATGTCAGAGGAACTGCTGATTTTGGGATTCTGTTTGAAAGAGGAGTGAATCAAACCGAGCCTGAATTGTATGGATACACAGATGTAGACTGGTGTGGGGATAAGGAAGACAGGAAAAGCACTGCAGGATATGTGTTTTTCTATGGCAAATCTCCAATTTCATGGGGATCAAAGAAGGAACCTATTATGGCACTGTCATCATGTGAGTCTGAGTATGTGGCAGCGTCTATGTCAGCATGTCAAGCAGCTTGGCTTGACACCTTGATGCAGGAGTTAAAGATGAAGGAACCGACTGCCATTAGACTACTAATTGATAATAAGTCAGCTATTAATCTTGCTAAGCACCCAGTAGCACATGGGAGAAGCAAGCATATTGAGACTAGGTTCCACTACTTGAGGGATCAGGTGAACAAAGAGAAGCTGGCTTTGGAATTCTGCAGGACTGAACTACAAGTTGCTGATATCTTGACTAAACCTATGAAGAGGGAAAGATTTGAAGAACTTAGGAAGAAGCTAGGTGTGTTGAGCTTAACTGAACTGAATTAGGGAGGTGTGTTAAGTTTGGTAGTTAATTCAGTTGTGTATGTTAGTTGTGAGTTAGTTGGATGTGAGGGAAAAGCTGTTAGTGAGTAACAGACTTGTAACCCGTGTATGTTTAGACTAAGGACCCAGGCGATGTGGGACTTAGTGCGTGTATATAATAAAGCAATGTAATCAATGAATGTGTAATGAGAATAAGTGTGTGTGTGGTAAAGTGAATACCACCACCTTTCTGAAATCGTGTGTTTCCCTCCTCTCTTTCAAACTTTTCTTCTTTGTGTGTGATCCTAAATTGAGTGTGTGAGGTTTGTTCTCCAGCATAACCAATCATATTATTAAATCATGTGATATTATCTTTATGATCAAATGTCAAACTAAACTTTAATTTAAACATCTGCATGTAATTAATCAAATAGTAAATATTTATTTATATTTTAAATAACATATTAAATGTTAAATAAAGTAATACAATAAAGAATTTATTAATTTATAATAGGCTTAAATATGTTTTTGGTCCCTCATGTTTGACTTAAGTTCGTTTTTAGTCTCTCAAATACCAAGAATATTATTTTCGTCCCTAATTTTTTGAAAATCAGTCACTTTTGGTCCTTTTCCATGAAATTTGAGGGACTAATTGTGACACATTTTTAAAATATTAGGGACTAAAATAATCATGCGAGGGACTAAAAGTGACTGATTTTCAAAAGATTAGGGACTAAAATAATATTCTTGGTATTTGAGGGACTAAAAACGAACTTAAGCCAAATATGAGGGACTAAAAACATATTTAAGCCATTATAATATTTGTGTAAAATTTTGTAAACTTATATTAAAATGACACTTTTATGTGTTGGATAATATATATGAATCTTATATAGTTGCGCAATCGTTTTTTTTTTTTGACTTCAAATGTGTTTTTAAGTCTCATGTGAACGATGGAATTAGTAGAATCGATAGAAATTATATCAGCTTAGGTTTATGAATGTGACATGTTAGTCTAGGCAAGTACTGGCTAGTATGCCGTGCTGACCAGAGGAACTTCTAAAATGCAATAATTATTCAATTAAAGTACGAAAAAAAGAAGATCACAAAAACAAAATATTAGGTTTTGCATGAGCATTAATTATTATTCAACTTTGAAAGATGCGAATCGTGTGGTATTGTGTTAGCACAGCATATAGCTATAGCTAGAGTCACACATGACACAATAACGATGAATTTTAGCAATGCCGTAATGGCTTTTTTATTCTTTTCAAAAGGGGGACCCCTTCACTTTTACTTGCACCTGCACGGGTACTACGGTGCTGCTGGGTATTTTTATCATCCTCTGCCACATCCATTCAAGGGATGACACATAGTAAAGCTATATAGGAGAATGTAACTTTGATGAGGAATTGCATTGGTACCGTTTGTAGGGAACAAAGCTTGTCATTTCACTCATTTTCTTGTAAGGATATGATGTGTTTTTCTTTTAACCTTTCATCAGGCTTTAGACCCATGGAGGAAGAAAAATTAGACAGGCAAGTGTATAACTTTTGGTTTATTATTGTTTTTGTGTTATTGTGATTCTACAATTTTGTTCCTTTAGTTTTTAATTGAGTGAATTGAATCTTTTAATTATCTCAATTGTTGTAATTAAATTCTTTTGTCACTATAGTGTCCAATTTTTAACACCCAGGGCCAATGCAGCACATGTGGTACTGATGTGGCACTGAGTCGGGTTACATTGGTACTATTGGCATGATAAAGACCCTCACACATACGACTTACTTTGAAATTTTTTCTGGCAACATGTACCATGTCAAGGTTACCAGCTGATTTAGTATCATATAAGTCTTACATGTGTCATGTAGGCTCTATGTGTTAAAAATTGAATAACATAGTAATAGAGAGATCTATTTGTAACAATCAAAATAATTAGATCACCCAATTTGCTCAATTGGAAACTGAATGATCAAAGTCGCACAATTGCGATAACCAGATGACCAAAAGTGCAATCAAGCCTAATAGGAAATTAAAGAAAATGTGAGAAAAAAAAGAGAATCTAAGAAAAAAGAAAATAAATTAAACATGAATCTATTTGGATTGAGAGAAAATAGAAAAAATGAAGAGAAAGCAAAGTTAAATTTTCTTTCAATTTATTTGTTTAGATGAAAAAGCTGTTCGAAAAAATGAATACTAGACATTTTAATCCCTTATCTCAAACTTTGTTTATAAAAATTGTTATAATTGAATAATCAAAAATTTGATTGTGATAATTTACGTACTGCTTATGTAAAAAGGAAATTACATGTGTATCAAAAAAAATTACATGTCCATTTCGTCAAAAAAAAAATTACATGTCCACAAATTCGATCATAATTAACATTTTAAAATATAAAATATTGGATAATAAATGTACTGACGCTCCACTTTCCAATTTTGATTAGATTTATATGAAGAACAACTATGTTTTTTTTTTACTAAAAGAACAACTATGTTATATCTAACTATTTTAACATTTTTCTTTATAAGCTAAGAAATTTATTAATAGATTGGTCTTCACAGTTGCACGTGGATGATACTCGAGTTTCAGGAAAAAAAAAGGAAAATTTATTAAAAGAAAGAGCAAGTTAAGCATGAGCACAACCCCGTACTACTTGATAGTTGATAGTAGCAAGTAGGAAAATCCCCTCCAATGCAGAGCAACTCACACCTTGGAAAAATTTAACACCACAGGTGCATTCTGAACCATGCGGGAGCAAAAATCCCCCTCCATCTAGAGCTGATCACATGCATTTGAGGAAACTTTCACGCCTCGGATGTGAATCGTCCAAACCCTTACCCATGGCCTCCAGAGATGGCGCACCAGAATTGACAACAGGTGTGATAATTTCGCACCTCAGGTATGATTAATACTATTTTAAAGAACTTTCTCCAGGTCAGTGTTAACTACACCTGTGATTAGTTTCACACCAATGTTGTGAAAGTTGCAATTGCAAACCCCTAATATCAGAACTAATCACACCTGGGAAAAATAGCACACCCCTGGTGTGAATCATTCTGAATATTGTTGTACCAAAATAGATTTGTACAAAAGCTTTAATTGAATTTCTACCAATTTAATGGCTTAAGTGATGTTTTTAGACTAAATCTTAAAATTTATTTCTCAGTCCCTCGTAGTTTCCATAATTTACAATTTTGCCCATAAGGTCATTTCCTTTTTATTCCTTAACTATATTTCGCATTTCTTGATGGATGTCTTAGATAGCCTTATTAACTTAACTCATTAACTTCTTTACCATAGTTAAATATCTCTCTCTCTCTCTCTCTGGCATCTTATAATCTTATAAACTTTCTAATATTGTAAACAAGCCATTTGCACAACGTTTGCTTTCTAACACACATTCTTCTAATTAGTAATTTTTGTAGAGAATCCTCTTTAATACAACTTTTGCTTTCTTTTTTTTATAAGCAAAATGGAATTAATGGAAGTACAAGGGGTACTCCAACCCTTCCATCATATACAAAAACAACACCTTCAATTACTTCTACCCAACAAGGATATTGGAACACCAATCTGAGTATATAGTCCCTGTTTTCCTACCCACCCTATTAACAACTTTTGCTTTCTAATTATGCCCTCCGGTTTCAATTATAGAAAAAAAAACTCAAATGTGGTAGTCCAAAGTATAAACAAATAATAAATGATCTCACTTCATTTAATGAACACTTAAAATACCGTTCATTTAACAAGCAATAATGTTTCAAATCTACCAAACGGCTTAACGACAAAAATTAAATGTGGCATATTAATTAAAGTGGTACTTGCCATTTACCATCAGCTTGTATGATCAATTAGCGACATTGTCGTGGTTGTGGTTGAAGCCACAACTTATGGGTGGCACCACGATCGAGTGAAAGGATTAAAGTCTTGATTTCTCGCCATCACTATGCAACAAAAAGCTCATCGATCGTGTGTAAAGATAGCTTTTCAAAAGGATTTCCGCATAGTCGACATGGGTACGATGATGTTATAGCTAGGATGCAATCAATTGTTGTTGGTCTCAAATTTCTAGTGGTGCACAGGAGGAGCTTTCTAATTATAGAGACAACAATGAGCAAAGTAGATATTTTCTACTTTAATTTGTTTTCTAGCCAGTTTTAGGGCCGATGAGAATATTTAATGGTGGAGTCCATTGAGTTACTTTTCCTTCTCGCTGGTTTTCTCTAATTGGTAAAGAAACCATGGAATTTTCAACTTGTTTTGTCCTCTTTGATTTTCTATATGTATTCGCAGAAAACCACTCAAAACAAATGATGCATTAGTACAAGCTTGGATGAAAAGGTGGTTTTCAAGGTAAAAAAAATGAAGGGTAAAATTTCCAGCTTAAAAGAGTTATATATATTAGACTGATGACCCATGCGATGCACGGGTTGCATTGGTTTTTACATATGATATAAAATGATTTGTTTATATATAGTAATAACTAGATAAATATGTAAACTTTATATTATAAGCAATCAATAATTGCTTATACATATTAATAAAAATGAAGGTCAAATCAGATAAACAAAATAAATAAAATAGTTTTTCAGTCTATAGTAATTTGTTAAATTTAATAGAAAAAAATAAAACATGTAAGCAAAAACTATTTTTATTTTTTTTAATAAGAATTTAAAGATTAGGGAATGCACATCCCATGCAAGGCCAGGAGTAATCATCAACCTCAGCGAGAGTTTATGATAAAAAAATTTACATATAGCCTACCGAAGAGAATTCAAAAACTATTTTTATTTATCAAAAGTAAAATTGAAAGAAAAATAATTTTACAACTTGAAAATTTACAAAAACAAAAAAACATGAATGAAACTTGTAAGCAAATATATACTATTTTATTTATCAAAAATAAAATTAAAGAAAAAATAATTTTACAACCTGAAAATTTACAAAAAAAAATGAATGAAGCCCATTAACAAATACTATTATATTTATCAAAATTAAAAAGAGATAAAAATAACGGAAAAGTAAATTATAATGTAATTGAAATTTTAAAAAGGGTAAATTAATTAGATTAATTAAAATAATATAAAAAGGGTAAAAATGGAAATGTGATAATGGAGGAAACGCTGTGGAAGGCAGATTCAGAAATTTTATAGTAATTGATAATGTTTATAGAAATGAGTAATGGGTACATTAAGTTTCACGATATGGTAATTTATTATTTTCCTTTCATTCTAAAATAATTTTAAATATGATAATATATATTTATTTTAAATGAAATATTTTTCTCAGTCTATTTCCTTTTAAAAATCCTCTCCAAAAACAAAAGAACCAGAATGGTTCACTTAAAAGAATAAATGCGCGCTCCTCCATACGTTTGAGCAAATGTATCAAGAAGTATTCGTTAATTATTAAACTAAACTACTTGGCAGATTATTGGAGGAGAATTTGAAGTCCGACATCCACTAAAGATAAAACCTAAATAGATGATATATAATAGGAGAATCTCTCATCTTACAAGCCAGTTTTATAGGATGAGTTAGACTACAAAATCAAAGAAAAATCAAAAATACTAAAAGCTAAGATGGTATAAGAATCTATCATAGATCCATTGTTGGGCTGCCACCCGTATTGTTGTCCACGCATCATGCCCAATAGCCCTAGGCGCGAGAGGGCATATTGGAGAAGAAGCCCTAGTCCTGCGTCGACTAAAGATAAGCCTTAATATATTGCAGGGGTATCGCTTGCCTTATAAGTTAGTTTTATAGAGATGAGTTAGGCCACAAAATCAAAGATGAAAACGCATTAATCTAACATTAATTATTTTTATTTGAGAGAAAATTAAAGAATATATGAGAAAAATAATATTGTTTTTCTTTATAAGACAATAATATCTTGAACTACAGAGTTAAAATTCAAAGCCGCGATAGGAACCGATCATGACCTTATCTAGATGAGCCCCACATTGAGCCACTATATACCATTGATAGACTGAAAGGAGGGAAAGAGAGAGGGACATGCCATAATTTATTAGGAAAAGGAAGAATTGGCAACTACAGTACGCAGTTCGTGCAAACACACGTGGATATATATTGGGACATATAAAATTAATGTGGGGAAGCTTAGTTTTAAAACATGCTAATTGTCTTGCTGGGTATCTTTGTTTCAATTGAAGACAAAGCGAAACAAAGAGAGGATGCCAATTTGATCAAAAAAAAAAAAGAGAGCATGCCAATCAATGTTTGCCACTGCCTCCCCCACAAAAGTATTAGTGGTGGCCGGGTTTAAAATTTTCTTACTCTGTACCCTATAAATGGCATTTGACCTATTTCCATTTGTTGTTGTGGTTTGACTATCTGGCTTGTATATATATTTAATTTAATTTAATATAATTGGATTGCCATATTAGAGTCCTTAAAAAAATAAATGTAGTTTTTATTTTTACAAGGATCAAACCTGGTTTCTTTCCTCAAAGTAAAAATACACATTAGTTACCATCATGCTAGTTCAATCTGTGATGAATCTTTTTAGTTTTATAAAGACTAATAATAGATGGTTTTCTTTTGTTGGTGAACTTAAAATATATATGAGCTTTTTTTTTTCAACACTTAAAATAAGAGCTCAGACTGCCTTACCTTTAATTTGGGCCAGCCTTGGAAGCACATATATACTACGCCATATATATACTATGCCAGATTACGTTTTTTGTAGCATTTTGTTTATTTGATGTAGCGCTTTTCGTGCGCTATAAAGCTGACGGCTATAAAAAAAATGTGAGAATGTATCATTTATAGTGTTACATCAAGCTGGCCTGACATAACCTTTTAGGCTAGAGAAACATTATGCCAGACAATTTGATATATATAACAATTTTTTGAGAAAACACAACATCAAATTAGTGTGTGACACCTTCATAAGTGCTACACCAAGTTAAAACACGGAGACCCAGATATAACACTTTTTCAAGGAAGCGCTACATAAAGCTCTGCATTTTTATTTATATCACTTTCTTTTGAAAATGCTATATTTGAGGCACTATAATAGAACAAATTCGGCGTAATAATGATAAATACAAATTGAATTCATGGTTATTGGTCCATCGACTAATTAACGATTAGTGGGATGAGAAAGAAAAAATGGGAATAAAGAAATGCAGGCACTATAATAGAACAAATTCGGCGTAATAATGATAAATACAAATTGAATTCATGGTTATTGGTCCATCGACTAATTAACGATTAGTGGGATGAGAAAGAAAAAATGGGAATAAAGAAATGCAGGCACTATAATAGAACAAATTCGGCGTAATAATGATAAATACAAATTGAATTCATGGTTATTGGTCCATCGACTAATTAACGATTAGTGGGATGAGAAAGAAAAAATGGGAATAAAGAAATGCTAGAAGCTTTTTTTTTTGGGTCCAGAAATGCTAGAAGCTTATATGGATTAATGGACCAATCAATGTGTTGCAATTCATATCCAATCCAAAACTAAACAAGTCCAAAAAAGAGATAGATATTAATATACAAAAGATATTTAGCTTACGCCAGCTATTCATTCTTTTTATTGAGTGGGTTTTGCGAAAACAACATTCAATAAGGAAATTTCCATGAGCAAATCACTTCAAGTTAGTTTTCAGCTATATATATGTATGAAATGAGCTTGATCGTCAAAACGGTAATGCTTATATGTTCAAAAACGCTAACCAAAACAGTGACATTCTGATGACAACTACACATATAAATAGATTTGAATTGATCATTTGAATTAGCCTCAGTCAAGACTATGACATGGCAATTTGGCTTTTAATTGGGGTCTTGTCCTGTCCCGTTTAATTTGAGCACCACCCACCCTATAATATATGGTAATGCTCCCTTAGCAATTCGTCATACGGAAGCACAGCCGTTACAATGTTACCCACGTTCCATTAATTGGTGTTGCAACAATATCACAATTCAAGTTTGAACGGTAATATTAAAGCAAAGATGTTTGTCATGCCATTAGGATCCTAATAACAACAGAATAGGCTAGGCCAAATTAAGCACCGCGTAATTGTAATATCTTTTGTACTTCAAGATCGTGTGATTTTAGTCTCTCGGATTTCAATTGTTCAATTTTGGTTCCCAAAGTATCACCATTGTGTAATTTTGGTCCTTCGGGTTCCAATTGCGCGATTTTGGTCCCGACTGGGTATTATGATTGTGCAATTTTAGTCCTCATGTATCCTAATTGTTACCATCAGGTGCATACGTGAGATTGATTTCACACTTAGTTGGGTCACCTATGAGCCGCGCAAGTTCTTGGTATTAAAAATGACACATTTACAAACGGACTGAATATAACAATTAGGATATCCAAGAGATCAAAATCGCACAATCGTAATACCTAGGGGACCAAAATCACGCAATTAAAACATGGGACCAAAATCAAACATTCATGATACATTGATACCTGATGGACCAAAGTCGCATAATTACAACTTAGGATACTAAAATCGCACAATCATGATAACTAGGGTCTAAAAGTGCAATTAAGCCTATTTTATTAAAATGTGTGTGAGAGAAGGAGGGGGGGGGAATGGAGAGTGACTTGCAGGAAACAATCCAAAACTAAAAGGGAAACAAATCAATTTTTGACTTTTTTCTTTTGGGTTTGTGTTTTGTGACTTTTTTTTTGTCCAAAGATCAAAGTATATTAAACAAGGGCCAAGTCCAGGAGATACACAGGCCAATAAGTCAGACTACAACCAGCCCAAGTAATACATTTTGACTTGGATTTTGGGCCGAGTTAATTATATGGTGCATGCATAATGTATAGTGTATTATTATTATTATTATTATTATTATTCTTCTTCTTCTTCTTGACAATGAGTAATACGGAAGCATATACATTGCTACATATGGTCAGTAATTAACACCATGTCCATCGCCAGCTGCATGCGTATCACTAGTCCAACACGTGTTTTGGAATCCAAGATAAACATTCTAGCTAGAGTAAGACATTAAATAACAGGAAAATTTAGTAAGTCTAATTGAGAGTGTTGGAATATTATAAGGATTAAACAAATAGAAAAATAACAAGAAACTCGCTATTAGTAAGTCCAATTTGGTTATAGTTGCACTTTAGTAATTTAATTGGGTAACAACGAGGTGAACTCAACTCACTTAAAAAAATTGGATTAATTCAAGTAATCGGGTTTAATTAGGTTAAAATAGTATATATGACGACCTTCAAGAACGCCTAAATGAAAACTGGCGTACACTCCGTAAAAAATAATCCTATAGATATCAGTGCCTACTAGCCTATCGATCAAGTGATCAATTAATATCCATCATCTTCATTTTTTTTGTGTTTATACCCACAATATCCTAGAGTAAAAGGGCCTTGGACTAATCTGTGTTCGGCTGAGAGGTAAGTAAAATCTGACTACAGATTATTCTATCACCGGGGATCGAACACGGTCATCTTTATTCATTTTAGCTTATAATAATGTGGAGATTGGGTAATACATGATCTTCTGCATCGAACTCTAACCTTTTTTTTTGTCAAACCAACCATCGAACTCAAACCATTTCTTTTGGTCTAACCATTATATTCTTTTTTTTTGGGGGTCAACGACCAACCATTCAGGCACAAAGTAAAGTGGTCAAGACAGAGCCCAACTTGCAACTAAACGAGTCAGGGACTCAGTGGGCCAACTAAATTGGGCTGTGAATTAGAAGAAAACAAATCTTCCCTGCCCAAGACAATGATCTTACTCGACAAATAAAAAAACCAGAGCATGACCAAAAAAAAAACAGAGAGACAATGCTCTTACACTACTTTTAAAACCAAGTTTTATTTGTTGACCAAAAAAAAGACCAAGTTTTATTTGGACCCAAAAAAAAGCAAGTCTTATGAGTAAAAAAAAGAACCTAAATTAAAACTCAACCATACGGTATCTACAGTAAGGAAAACAACATACGTTGAGCCACGCAACATACAACACTACTAAATTCCTATTGACCAAAAAAAAATTATAAACCTTTAATTGACCCAAAAAAAAATTATAAACCTTTATAAAAAATCTTCAAAAATGTTTATGAAAAATTACTTCAAAGCACACTTAAAATCCATATTAAATAGTTAGTTCACAAGAAATATAAAAAGATACACAAACGATATATACTAGTTCACCCCTTAACCTTGGGCTATGTCTAGCCCTTGAAAATCCACCAAGTTTTCAATATCCAACTTCCCAACCTAGGACAAGTTACAATGAGTATTATTTCTAACTTAGCCTTTGCATACTTTGTAACGAGTATTCTTTCTGACATATGCCTCTCCAAGCTCTACAATAGATTTAGCTAAAGAAATTTGAGGCGCATAAGTACACTCAAGAAATGGATAATCCAATAATGACCAAAGACACTAACTCTCGAGGAATACTCGAGTGAATTGAACCACCATATCATGTGGTTCATACATGAACCATAGGTTTCTAATTTGTAATTTCTCAAGATTTTGTGTATTAAGTGAGACCCATTTTGAACATTTTGTGGATTAACGAAAAGGAAAAAAGGTGCAGTGTTCTAGAATATCCTTAGAAGTAGAACCACAACACCCTCAGGCTCTCATTGATAGGCTCTCCTCTTTGTCTTTGGAGAACAACAAATTCAATGTATGTACTAATCCCTTAGATGATGAGTTTTGTGTAGATTTTCATCTTTGAACTCTCTTTCTTTCATGTCCTGCTCGACGTCTTTCTTGATGTTAAGATTTTCATATGCATTCTTTTTGGGTGAACCCATCTATCCTCCACGCACAACTGTAGATACTAATCCCTCGAGGTATTGAGATCTATTTAAGGGTTGACCTTTTCAACAGATATTCTTCCATACACATGGTCGGCGTTCGAACCCCGACATCGTACTTAAGAAACCCGAGTATCTACTACCCATGGCACATCATGTTGATGTTTCATATGCATTCTTTCATCCCTTAGATGATGATCTTTCCACAGTGCTAAGGCCTCGCATTGGTTGATGTGGAAGGCGAGGTTGAAGATAGAGATGGTGAGAATCAATGAAGATTTGACCTGAGGATGAGAGCCCAACAGTGGCAACCCAAAGGCAAAGGTGGGCAAACGACAAGTCTCTTTTTTTTTGGTCATGTGCAAACGACAAGTCTCTTAGTGGAGTTGACTGGCAAAGATGGGCAAACCCAATTTGGGAGGAGTTGGGTCAAAGGCTTCTGCCATAGATTGGGCTTTTGGTCAGACCAAAAAAAAATGATTGGGCTTTTGGAGAGATTGGTGAAGAGGATTTCTTCTATCATGGATTTGCATGAGTTGAGATAAGAAGGAGGGAATTTTTATCTACACATGCATATTTTTCTATCCACACATATTTCAATGCTGAACTATTAGTTCTATATATATATTTTTTTCGAACACATACATAATACATAAGTAATAGTTCCGTACGTTGTAAATCCACGCAGAACGAACTATTACTTCCGCATCATGTGTGTGTTTGAAAAACAAATATACATACGGAACTATTAGTTCCGCATTGAAGTATGTGTGGATAGAAAAGTATGTATGTGTAGATAAAAAAAGCCTAAGAAGGATTGATTTACAATCTTTTTGAATTTTTTTAACTTGATCAATCAATTTTAAATGATTAATCAGAGTCGTTGGTTTAAAAATTATTATATCAAATGGTTACATTTAATGGTGCATTCGTGAACCATTTTTATGATGTCCATATATAGATCATAAAACACTAACGACCTTCTAGAATGAGGAGTAGCAATTGCAAAGAAATACATGAGCCTATATTTAATTGGCTTGTTGTCTGATCACTAGCTAAGCAAGCCATTCACCAGGCAAGACCATATATCTAGCTCTATACTTGGTATGTTTCTCTAGAAAAAGTTGCAATTCATTTCTTTTTAGAGGGGTAAAGATATATAAGAAAATTATGCAAGAAAAGAATTATCTACAAATGTATTTTTATGAGAGGTAAAGATATATAAGAAAATATGTAGATTTCATATGAAATTTGCAGAAAAAATTATAGATACATTATGGAAAATTTTAATGACAAAAGTAAAAATAAAAAAAAAGTCCAATGTAGGGTCAAAAATTTTAAGCTTAAATATGTTTTTAGCCCCTGTAAATATTTGAATTTTGATTTTAGTCCATTAAAAAAAAATCAAACTATTTTAGTCCTTTAAAATTATTATTTTTTTGGTTTTGGTCCTTTTAGTGAATTAACTTTCTAGGTGGCACATTATGACCCAGTCAGCATACCTACGTGGCAGAAAGGCTGATGTGGCTTATCTACGTTTTGAATTTAGTCCCTATAAAAATTTTAAGTTTTGAATTTAGTCCCTCTCAAAACTAAGATTTTGATTTTAATCCCCCTTTCTCCTCCACCACCACCTCCTCCTTCCTTCCTTCTCCACCCCCTCCTTCTCCCACCACCACCACCACCACCACCCCCACCCCCTCTCTCTCCTCCTTTTCCCTCCTCCTCTCTCCTCCACGACCACCCACCTCCACCCCCTCTCTCTCTCCTCATTTTCCCTCCTCCTCTCTCCACAGTCCACACACCACCCTCTCTCTCTCTCGTTTTCTCTCTCTCTCTCTCACCACCACCACCACCCAAACACACACACTCTCTCTCTCTCTCGTTTTCTCCTCACCACCCCCACCCAATCCTCACCACCATCACCATCACCACCACATAGAACTTAAAGAAGTTTTATTTTCTACCCATCGATCCTTCTCTAAAGTAGGAGTTCAAATAATAATGATAATAAACCCTCACTCTTACGGTTTGGGATAAAAGAATGGGAGAGAGAGAGAAAAAGAGAGAGAGAGGGGGTGAGGGTGGGGGTGGGGTGGGGGTGGTGGTGGTGGAGGAGAGAGGAGGGGGTGGTGGTGGTAGTGGTGAAGGAGGGGGTGGTGGTGGTGGTGGGAGAAGGAAGGAGGAGGTGGTGGTGGAGGAGAAAGGGGGATTAAAATAGAAATCTCAGTTTTGAGAGGGACTAAATTCAAAACTTAAAATTTTTATAGGGACTAAATTCAAAACGTAGATAAGCCACATCAGCCTTTCTGCCACGTAGGCATGCTGACTGGGTCATAATGTGCCACCTAGAAAGTTAATTCACTAAAAGGACCAAAACCAAAAAAATAATAATTTTAAAGGACTAAAATAGTTTGATTTTTTTTTAATGGACTAAAATCAAAATTCAAATATTTACAGGGGCTAAAAACATATTTAAGTCAAAATTTTATATGAATTATTTTATCATAAACTTATTATTGAAATAAAAAATCTTAAACATGAGTCAATTACCACTAAACTCACAATCGATTAAAAAAATATTTTGTAAAATCACTTAATCCATAACCAAATTTACTAATATGTGAGTAAACACATTATAACAAGCAGATGTCTCTAACTTTTAAAATTAAGTACGGCCATAGTCCACGACATTCTAACCAAAGTTGTGGCTAACAAATGCCCTGAAATCCAAGAAACCTATCCCAACCACGTCAGATCCCTGCTCCCATCTCTTTTCCCCTTATCTTCTCTCTCTCAATACCTATCTCTCAGATTTCCACAATGATCATTGATATTCCTTTGCACTCTCGCCAAGCCAAAAAGGTTAAATATTTTTTTTATATGCAAAAAAAAAAGGTTAAATATTGTTAGCATGTGGTTTTTTTTTGTCGTACACACACAGTCACACACACACACACACTCGGGGATTGAGAAAATGGGCTTGGATGGGGATCAAATCCATACCCTTAAATAACATGTTTTCCTAATTTTTCATCTGACCTATCAAGGGAGACAACATATAACGTGCCAACCGTGGATTAAACCCGCTTAGCCTATGGGATTCAATAGTTTTTTTTGTCAATTGGCATTCAATAGTTTGGGTTAATAAAATTTGTGTTTAAATGGGCTTATATTTATTTGGCCCCTGACCGATGCAGATTGTGGGATAAACGGATTGTTTGCTGATCAAAGCTCAAATATTTATAATTTGGAAAATATTACATAGACACTCAGGGGGTGTATACACCTAGAGAGATAAAGAGAGAGATGAAAGATAAGTGATAAATGTAATAGGTGATATGATGTAGCATTAAGAGAGATATTGAAAGAGATGAAAGGTATTGGATGGGTGTAGAAAATTATTAGGTGTCCAAATATCATCACCCCTAATCTCAACAATAATTTTTGAACATTAATTTATTTTTAACACCTATCTAACACCTCTTTCTCTTTTATCTCTCTCTTCTTATCACACTACATCTAAGGCCTGTTTGGATTGGCTTTTGCAGAGTTTATGAACACAGCTTATGACTGATTCATAAGCTGTTTTGAGCTTATTTTTCATAAGCTACTTATGATAGCTTATCAAAACAGCTTATGACTTATATAAAATAAGTTTTATAATTTTTCTTCGATTATAAAAGTAACTTATACAGCTTATGCCATAAGTAGTAGATAAACTTGTTATCCAAATAGGGTCATAATCTATCACTACTCTCTATTCTATTCGTATCTCTCTAGGGGTGTCTAATGAGTTTTGGGTGTCCAAAAATCATTTTTGAAACAAATTTTTTCCTTGACAAAAAAAACAACTTTTCCCTATTTTGAGAGTTTTATTTTGCAATTTCTGAACTTTAATTAACTTCTTCACCCTTTGAATCACACAAAAAGACCAAAAACTCTTGACTTGCATGAGGAGTGATCGAGCATCAAATAATAAAAAACATAGAATTGAAGGAGAGAATAGGGAGAGAGAGAGAGAGAGAGAGAAGGGTGAGATACTAAGATTGGGTTCACAAGGGAGTGTGGATAAAACGTGTGCTCCATCACCCAATCAGAACTCAGAGAAATCACACTCTTTCGAATCCGTCCAAACACTTCTCCACCCGCCACATCCTTTGCATCGTTTCCACAAAACAAAAAGGCCCCAAAAAACCAAACCAAACAAGACACAAAACAGAGGTTTAACGTTTTAGCACCAACTAACAATACCTACCATTACATTCTAAAAGCTTGTGTCTTTGTTCTATCAACGATGGCCGTATCGACCAGTTTCTCGGGTGCAAAGTTGGAGGCTTTGTTACGCAAATGTTGTTCCTCTTCATCAAGAGTACTACCCTCTTCCTCCTCCAATGCTGCTACCACTCATGTATCGTTTCTTTGCAGAAACAGAAAGACACTCATTCAGAGTCAGAGAGGGTCAATTCGCTGTGAAGCTTCTTCTGATGTCTTGGTTGATCCCAGTAAAAATAATGCCAACACTGTCTCTGCTCTGGAACAGCTTAAAACTTCTGCAGCAGATAGTAAGTCCTCTTGTTTGTTTTTTCAGTTTTTTTTATAGGCAAATGTTAGTAAATTAGTATATTATATTTGTTTTTTCAATTAATGATTTTTTTGATTTATTCTATCGCATGGACTTAAATGGGTGGTTCCCTTTTACTCATTCCCATATCATTGTGATGCATTTTTTTTAATTGATTTTTCTTTTTAAGCTTCAAACTGAGGAATTGAATACGTTGATAATCTACATTCAATTGTGGCTGTAGTTCCCAGGACTGGTGGCGAAGTACCAAGACATTTTAATGATTTTTTTTTTGTTTTGAACTGTGAATTATGGTTTGTGAATGGAATCAACATCAACATACCTTTGATTTGATGTTAGGAAGGACTAAGGTAATAGGACAGAACAGAATAGAACATATAATTTTTGCTATATGTTTGGTACATATTAACAATAACATAAAAACAAGAAAAATTGAGCGAGTTACGAAAATCGTCCAAGAAATCAGGTGTTGTCAATGTCAATTCAGTTTTTGAAACCATTAACATTCCCCTGAAATTGAAAATTCAGTTTACAATAGGGACTAATAATATGAAGAACTAAATTGATAATGACCTACAATTTCTTAGACTAAATTGGTTATTTACTCAAAGAAAAATAGTACATGCAGGCAGTTTATCATCTTAGGATTTGGGTTTAGCGCCTAACTAAATCCCACAAAACTAGTTTGTAAGTTGATGATTGTCCAAGCCTTATAAGGGCTACATTGGATGTATCTCTAGTCGAGGTGGGGCTCTCGCTGCCTAGGAAACACACTTAATCCAATAATAAAGAAAATAGAAGACAGGGCAATTATGCCAAACTTGCAACATTTTAGTAATTTATACCATTAACTTGCCTTTTAAATTAAATTAAACAATTTACAAAATGAACTCTCAACAGGATACACAAAGGAAAGGAGCAGCATTGTGGTTATTGGGCTAAGTGTGCATACTACACCAGTAGAAATGCGTGAAAAGCTTTCCATACCAGAAGCAGAATGGCCTAGAGCCATTGGAGAGCTTTGTGGTCTGAATCACATTGAAGAAGCAGCTGTTCTGAGCACCTGCAACCGAATGGAGATATATGTTGTTGCCCTCTCTCAGCATCGTGGTGTCAAAGAAGTCACAGAATGGATGTCAAAAGTAGGTTCAAATGTTATTAGAGCATTTCTTACCCCAGCACAATATGTATATATAGATATAACCAATCAAAGACTCAATATATATATAAAAAAAAATATGTTTTAAATATATTTTTGGTCTCTATGAATTGAGTGACTTTTGATTTTGCTCCCTATGAATTTTTTGTTTTTGGCTTGCATCCCTCTAAAATCTGAAATCACTGTCTTTGGTACCTGTAAAATGAGAAAAATTTTGTTTTGATCTCTGTAATAATTTTTATTTGGTTTTCATTCTTTCAAAATCTGAAATCATTGTTTTCTGTCCCTAGTGTTCATTTTAGAGTATATAAATAACATTCATTTTAGTGCTCAAGAAAAAAAGTTGGGGATAATCACATGTTGACATGGTGGGTGTCATCTTGGATGATCACTTGACCTTTCATTAGACACGTAAACAGTTAACAGATGTTAGATGACGGCAGAGACCAAAACCAGTGATTTCATATTTTAGAAAGATGAAAATCAATGAAATTTTTTTTATAGGAACCAAAACCAAAATTCACTCATTTTACGGAGACAAAAACACTTTTAACCCTAATAATAATCATATTATTTTGAGTTTTTAATTGAGTGTGCCTTCATGCAAGAATTAATCAAATTTGTTTTTTAGAGCATTAATTAATAGATATTGGAGATTTAATTTATTTATTTTTTTCTGTTGTTGTTTGCATTGCAGTCAAGTGGGATCCCAGTGGAAGAGCTATGCCAGCATCGTTTTCTGCTGTACAACAAAGATGCCACACAGCACCTTTTTGAGGTATCAGCAGGACTTGACTCTCTTGTAATGGGAGAAGGCCAAATCCTTGCACAGGTGAAGCAAGTTGTGAAAACAGGACAAGGAGTGAATGGCTTTGGGAGAAACATCAGTGGCCTATTCAAGCATGCAATCACTGTTGGGAAAAGGGTCAGAACTGAGACCAACATTGCTGCTGGTGCAGTTTCTGTGAGCTCAGCTGCTGTTGAATTGGCCTTGATGAAGCTACCAAACTGCAACAACGCCGCGCCGGCAAGGATGTTAGTCATCGGAGCCGGCAAAATGGGAAAGCTTGTGATCAAACACTTGGTTGCAAAAGGGTGTAAAAAGATGGTAGTTGTGAACAGAACTGAGGAGAGAGTCGCAGCGATCCGCGAAGAGATAACCGGAGTGGAGATAATCTACAAGCCACTTTCCGAGATGCTAACATGTGTTGGTGATTCAGATGTGGTTTTCACAAGCACAGCATCAGAAAGCCCTTTGTTCTTGAAAGAACATGTTGAGAACCTTCCTTTGGCAAGTGAAGAAACTGGAGGGAAACGCTTCTTCATTGACATTTCTGTTCCTAGGAATGTTGGTTCATGTGTCTCAGATCTTGAGTCTGTGAGGGTCTTCAATGTTGATGACCTTAAAGAGGTTGTGGCTGCAAACAAAGAGGATAGGCTAAGAAAAGCAATGGAGGCAATGACAATCATTGAAGAAGAATCAAAGCAATTTGAGGCTTGGAGGGACTCATTGGAAACTGTTCCTACCATTAAGAAATTAAGGGCTTATGCTGAGAGAATAAGGGTTGCTGAGTTTGAGAAATGCATTGGTAAGATGGGTGATGATGTCAATAAGAAGACACAAAGAGCTGTGGATGATCTTAGTAGGGGTATTGTGAATAAGCTGCTTCATGGGCCAATGCAACACTTGAGGTGTGATGGGAGTGATAGTAGGACTCTTAGTGAGACCCTTGAGAACATGCATGCTTTGAATAGAATGTTTAGTCTTGAGACTGAAATTTCTTCTGTTTTGGAGCAGAAGATTAGAGCCAAGGTGGAGCAAAAACCATAGTGAGTGTGAGAGCTCACATTTCATTGATTACAGACTCATTTGTTGTTTCTTCTAGTTGGAAAAAAGAGAGGAAAATTCTCACCCTTTTTAGGATTGAGAATCTTGTAATTGATTTGTTGTGTCTTGTTTACTAGGCTCAACTCTTGGGCTTTTTGGTTACTTATTTACACTACACCATGATGACTATGTATTGTACAAAATAGATGAGTTTTATGGGCGAGCTTTGTATTTATCACAAATAATAATCTTCTTATGCCTAAAAGTTGTCCCCTGTCAATAGTTTTCTGAATTTCTGTACTAAGCTGAGATTGGTTTTGGTGATCTTTCTTTATGCTATAGTTTTTTTCACAGATCTGGTTGATCAAATTTAAATGTTTCTCTATATGAAGACCAAGTAAAGAAACAACACTGGAGCTGATGAGTGATCACTAATAGAGACAACATGAGTGAATCACAAATTTAGTATCTAAAATTGTAGAGTATTACCCTTGAAATTATTGATATTCCAAATTAATCTCTAAAATTGAAAATCTCCGATTACATTAGTCTCTACCAGATTATTTCAGGGACTAAATTGATTAATACAAAATGATTAATGCTGTGATTGAAGAATTTCAATTTCAAAGACTAATTTGGAATTTGTGATATTAATAACTTCAGGAAATAAGTTGACAATGTCTTACAATTTCAAGGATGATTTTGGTGATTCACTCGTACAACAATATTTTAGAGACCTATGATTTCTTACGGATTTCTTAAATTCTTCGTCAATAGTCCATGGCCAAGTTGATATGCCTAAAATGATTATCCCATTATCCCAGTGCCGGCCGGGAATAATGTTAAAATGTGTTATCTACGAATCTTCAATTGTTTGAATTGTTAAACGTGGAGGGTTCAAAGTTCAAACTCCCTAGCAATGCTTCCCAATCCCATCATATTCTTTGGACTTAGGGTGTGTTTGGTTCAAAAAAGGGGAGGGAAGGGATTTTAATGGAGGGGAGGGGAGGGGAAGGGGGGGAAGGGGACAGATTTAATCAGATATCATGTTTGGTTGAGAGGAGGGGAGGGGAGGGGGGGGATTTTAATCGAGGAAAATGTCTAATTTACATTTTATGCCCTTATAAATCATTTTGTTAGTTTTTAAATAGGGTTATTTAAATCAATATTTTAAAATCCCTCCAAATCCCCCATTATTGGAGGGGAGCCAAAATCAAGTGAGGAGGGATTTTGCTCCCCTCCCTTTCCCTCCCCTCCCTTCCAAAAAATTGAACCAAACATAAAAGTTTTAAAATAATCCCTCCCCTCCACTTCCCTCCAACCAAAAAGGGGCTTAGACCACACCAATTGGGAAGTACTTAGCAACTTTAATGGGGTTCTTATGGGGTGAGTACCTATTTGGAACTCTCCCAAATAGGTGCTCTCCATTGTGGTGGTTTTTAAATGGGTACTTAATAGAGAGGGGTGCTTGTGCAAACACCCTCTCTCTCCTCTTTCCTCGTGGATCCATTCCCATGGTGTTTTGTGGGTTATAATTGGATATGAAGTTATTAATGAGACTCATTTAGTAAAAATTTTTGAGTGTGCTGGGTTGAAGAGATTGAGTAAATGAGTAATGTACACAAATGGAACCCATTTAAATATCCAAAAATGAGTACTCCATCGTGGATGGCCTTATCTTTCGTTTGAGGGGCAGCCAGCAAGCTGAGGAGACTTGGTTTCCTGAATAACACCACAGAGAACAAATCGTAACAACTACGGCAGACAGTGAAGGATTGGGATTGGACAACTAACGAACTTGCTGGGTTCCACATCTCTGAAGGAAGATCCTCTTGACTGTTTATTAATTAAAACATGTGCTAATGTGCCCACGAATTAGCTGAAATTAGTTGTCAAAAGGCTGTTCCATAAAAATGAATTGAATCAATTGTCACAACATAAGATAAGAGCAATCAAGCATTGTATTTATGAGCCCTCTCTAGCATCGTCTCATAAAAGCCAGTGATTTGTGAGTTTGCTGCTGGAAATATGTAAGATTAAATATGTTTTTGGTTTCTTTATAAAATGAATAAATTTTGGTTGTAGTCCTTGTGAAAAAAATTACCTGGGTTTTATTTCCTATCATCATGTGACATGTGTTAACTACTTACCTGCGTCCATAGCGAAAGGAAAGTTTTTGTCCCTATTAATATTTGTGGTACCATGTCGGCATGTGACATGGTACCACAAATTAAAATTAAAATTTGCTGATTTTACAAGGACAAAAAATAGTTATTTTAGATTTAGAAGGAATGGAAATCAAAGAAAACATTTTATGGGGTCCAAAAGTGAAACCTAATTCACTCATTTTATAGAGACAAAAAATATAGTAATGTTTCCCATGGAGTAGAAATCATGGGTTGGCAATGGCAAAAGGAGCAGTCACGAAAAGTAATGTTTCCCAGGCTTAGTTATTGTGTTCATGTGCTTGCTCAATTTATGCAGAACCCGAAAGTAGACCATTGGGATACTAATCTACGATTGTTGGCATATTGTGACTCAAATTGGGCCAACTGCCCCTCTCACACGACACGACGCTCACTTATAGATTATGTAGTGTTCTTGAATCCATCCCCTATCTCATGGAAGAAAAAGAAGCAATAAACTGTGTCCCTATCCTCTACAGAAGCAGAGTATCGCTCCATGGTAGCGCTGCTATTTGTGACTTGAAATGGATAAAAGGTCTACTTGCATCTTTAGGTGTGCTTCATACAGATTCCATTCACCTACGTTGTGATAGCCAAGTTGCCCTCCACATTGCAGTGTTTCACGAGAGAACTAAACATAACGAGGTTAATTGTCACTTTGTGAGAGAATGAGGTTCAACATGGTGATATAGTTACCTCTCATGTTCACCTTCCTCATCCCCTAAACAAGTTGGCCAACATTCTGACCAAGGCTCTAGGGCACCAATAGTTTGAATACTTTCTTGGCAAGTTGTGCATTCAGAATCTTCATGCACCAACTTGAGAGAGAGTATAGCGAAAGTTGTGTTCTATGATTGTAGGAGTATCTTAGTAAACAACTGTACTAAGCATTGAGTTTAGGAGAATAACTATAGGAACCAAATATTTTTCTGATTCACCATATATCCTGTACAGCTTTTAGGCATGATTTTTGCATAATCTCATGTATATATGTACTGATTAAAATTGTGAATAATAAGTGACAGAATTGCATCTATTAAAGACTCTGTATATTTACCCTCCTTAGACCCTACATGATGGGAGCATCGTGTGTACTCAGCCATCCTTTTTTTTTTACTCAATAAACAAAGTCAGGGTAGATGGGTAGGTTCTTTTTACCATTTATGCAAGAATTTTCTCCTCTCGAGAACTCAATTGTTTGGTAAAATAAAACACGAGAGCCAGCCAATGAAGGCTCAGCATCGTTCGTGACGCCACTGCTATGCCTGTGCGTTAGTTTAATCAAGCAGCAGGAAGATTCATACACTGCACCCAATGATCAGAGCTTCACATGCTAGCCTAGACAACCCGACAACCGTATCCAACAGTGTCACAATATCTCATTAGTTTAAGGCTTAAGCCAATGCCTCAAACCATCACCAAGCACAACATTTTTTTTTATATTATTTTATTTTAATCTTTATACACATTATATTCATAAAGGTTACAATACAAACTAGGGACCACTGTTTAGGTAATTAATAAAAACAACTCCCAACTATGGAATTCTACCTTTTTTGTGTCAGTTCTTGACTAACCCCCTAACTACAATATATGCAACTGCTTTTAAACAGGTGAATGACATTGACATTGACATTGACATTGACATTGACAAAAGGGTAACAAAAGGCAACAAAAACTGTAAAAGGTGAATTCCATATTAAGTTACAACACTTACTTTTTTTTTTTTAAAATCACACAAAGCCACAAACATGCATAAGGGATGATGCAATTCACAGACTACAAATCCTTCACAAACAAGAACTTTAGCACATAGAATATAAGAACCCCCACAGACAGGTCTTCGGGGTTTTATAAACTTTGACAATCATGAAGAAAAAAAAAAGGAAAAAAAAAAAGCTTACTGAAAACAGAAAATGCAGACAGACATAGTAAATAATATCATTTGATTAAGGCAGCTTCATGTGTAGTTCTTGCCTCGAAGCCATTATGGTCCTTGATTTGCTCACCCCACCACATAGCCCAGAAGCATATTTTATAACCCCATAGACAGTTTAGATGGATAGAGTGTGACCATTAATTGAAGCTGCCTAGTTCCTGCTTTTACTTTTTTCAACAGCTCTGGGTGCTGCAAGAAGGGCCCAAAACAAAAAAACTTGAACTTGAATTGGATATGGTAAGATATCAATAAAATGAAAACACACACTATAAATCATGGACAATTTATGCAGTATACTGTAAAATAGCTTTGCCTTCCCTCTATCAAATATAAGAGCATATTGGGGTTCTTAAAGTTAAGAACCATTCTTAACTGGGTTTACCATTGGAGGAGAATGACGTGAATGCCATGTGTAAGAACCAGTTCTTAAGCATTAAAAAATAATTGTGGGATCCATTTTAAAGAAATATAAGATGTGAGATAACTTGTGTGACTCATGTTAAGTCTTTAAAGCGTTGCACAATTGGAGTGAAAAATTGTTAAAGATCTTAAAACTGACGTGGGACCCATAAAAAAGAGTTAAGAACCTCCAATAGTGTTCACTATTGGAGATGCTCTAAATTGACAGTATATTCAAAATAATCAGCAAAGTAAAATAGCTTAACAAGGATTCTGTCAATCTCTCCACCACAATTTCCTAGATGAGCAAAATTCAAATGCAAAAAACAAGAAATTAAATTTTGACACACACTGAGTTAACATTGAGAGAGCATTTTCTAAAATTGGAAAAATAAATAACCTCTAACCATATTTCCAAACTTTCCTATGGAATTAAAACTTAGGTATTTCATAGTGGCAGCTACAAATTTGATCACTAAGATTATATCTCTTTCCTTACCAGGAAAAATTGAAACAAGCATCAGTCTTTTGGAATCTTCTATTCTAAAACTTTTGTTGCACCATTTAACCATGTTCAGTTGTTCACTTCTTAACGTCAGAAAGTTACATTCAATCATTCATTGCTTTTCTGATAGACTTCACTAATATCTTTATCAGATCATCAACTACAAATTTTAACTTTTAAGATCGATGGTGTTGAATGGAATACTAACCTAGACCAATGGCATCAGAGCCCTTCATGATCCTTAGCCTCCTGCATGTATCAATAAACATCCTGCAAAGAGTTGAGATATTTACATTGGAATTAGTTTGCAGACATGCCCACCAGAGACAATCAAACACACATTGTTCAACCACATTCTAATTCTGTATTAAAATGAGTTCAAATTTAATCCATGTCAATGTAAAACTCTATTATAGTAAACAAGAAAGTGTCACATTATTGGCAACAAAAATATTTAACTTCCGGCAATACTTATTATTGGTTCTTTAAATGCACAGCATATGATTAATTGATAGCATAAAATCTTTTAATTAATGTGTCTTAGACTCTTAATTCAAAATTAAATCCAATTAAAACCACAGCAAGCCGACTTAGTTGCTCATAAACATATTATGTCCCCCCCCCCCCAATTTTTTTATAAGAATATGACTTTGTATGTCAATAATTAAAATAAATCTGTATACTAAAAGCTGTAAATAAGCACTCAATTTTTCACCCATATAACAATACTCTCAAGCCTATTCAGAACCTCAATCTTTTATTGGCTTTGTACAATCTTTTATTCCAAATTCCAGTTTTCTACCATCTATTAACATTCCTTAGAAGGACCAGCTAATTTAAATTAAAACCAAAATGCTGCAAGAAATGCGTTTCTTTTATTATTATTTTCAAAGAAATCATTATTCTTAAAAGAAATCCCAATAAAAGAAAACCAAGTACACAAATTAATGAACCAGAACTTACTCCCAGGGAACATCACCCACAAGCATCCAGTCACCATCTTTATCCTCATATGTAAGAACATATTCTGACCCATGAAGCAGATCCTTCAGCTTTGTTTCATTCAGCATCTCCCTGCTGCCTAGATTTCCATGAGATCCACATTGACCTGAAATCACTCACATCAACATAAGCAGTAACTGGATCCAAACCAAACTGACCTCAAATCATTGAAAGGCTAGATTTTTTTTCTTCAAACAAGAACCTATTCCTTCCCTACCTATGGTAAAACAGCTGAACATTTTCTCGAGAGCAGAAGATAGTTCAGCATATGCAGTGTAATTCTTCAAGTCTACTTTCCTTAAATAAGGAGCACCATCCATGCTGACCTTCACAAACACTGCACCAGACCCCACTTTTCCATCAACCTCTTCATTGTTCTTTGAAGCAGTGGTCAATGAATTTTTCCTAAATGATCTTATAGGAGGCCAACCCACAACCTGTGCCCTGCCACACAAGGATCATCATCACTCAGAGGTCATTTTCCAATGTTAAGCCAAACTTTAATGCCAATTCCCACCACCACCCACTTACTTGGTAGCTGGTACAATGCTATTGTTGTTATTCTTTGCAGAACCATTGAGACTTGGTCTGCTTTCAGTGACACCATGAGTCCCCTCAAGGCCAACCTTGGCTGATGCTATTTCTTTGGCTTTATCTTGCTGGGCCCCAACATTGTCAAGCATGGAGCTAGGCTTCAATTTCCCCTGCACGAGAAATTGGGGGGTTTTTTAGTACGTATTTGGTTCTACGGTGACGAAAATTGACTTTGAATGAATTGATTTCAGTTCAAAGTGTTGAATTTAAAGTGATTTACATTTGCATACTACATACACATAAAAGTGAATTGAAGAATAAATTTGAGGCTAAAAATCACGTTTGGAGGCAAAAACTCCAAATCCCAGCTTCAAGTTAGAATCAATTCTACTCGAGAACACCTCAAATATGTCAACCAATTTTATGTCTCTAAAGTCACTTTTACCTCTCACAAAAGTGAATCTAAACATGTACTTATACTTATTGCCAGCTTCCAGCATTTAAAAAAAGTAGATTAGATAGATCCCCTTGGATCGGATTGAATTGATTAATTTACCTCTGAGAACTCATTATTCATGGCATCTGAGAACCCTCTTTTGTTACCCAAAACAGCAGCAGGCTTTGATGAGGAATGGTGATCATCTGTTTCAGGATGCAAAGGGAAGAGAGGCTTTTCATCAAACTGAGTTGAATCTCTTTCAGGAGACTGTGATCCTGGTAGCCCCAGTCTAAGCTCAGTAGCTTTGAGGTTCAGATTACTTTTGGTCTCATCTGGGAAAGATGATGGAATATTTGGAACTGAACTATCCACTGATGAACAATCAGGTGATAATCCCATATAGATGTAGTTCAGCTCTTTCAGTTTTGAACCATTCAGGCACACACTTTCCATGGTGGCTGAGGAAGAAACCAACAAATTAGTGACATTGCTTTCACCTTCCTCATCCCCTATTCCAAGACGCGGCAGAGACATCACAAATCAAACAGGTAAAGCTCCCAGTTTTCAGTTTTGAATACCCTATATCAAACAATAACAGCATTTGTCATTGTTCCTAAACCCAGAACCTTCAAACACACAACACAGGAAACAAAAAAAAAACAAAACAAAATAAGGGTGAATGGAGAACTCATAAGCCAAACTCTTTACTAAATCACTTTCCATCAACCACTTCAGCAGAGATACAAAAAATCAACTGTTGAAACACACACACACAGATTGATTGATACTTCTGTGTTATAATGGCCTAAAGAATTTTGAGAAAGGAAAAACATTGATTCAAAGTTTCATCAATTTTTTGGTAGCCCATTACGGTGAAAGACAACAAAGTTGGAAGCTTGAAAGTTTAAAGCAAAAATAATAAAGAATTGCAGAGTTGGGTGTCCCCAGATTTTTTGTTACATACACCAATTAACAAGAGGAAACTAAAAAAGTGGAAGCAAAGCTTGGAAGGTGAAGGTGACAAATTCTTACCTGAAGAATCAGCAAGATCAGAAGGGTGAAGAAGAAGAGTGTGTTGAGATTTTGGTTGAGAAAGAAGGGAAAGAAGACGAAACAGAACTAAGAACCCTCCATTTGTCACAAAGGAACAAAAGCATGACACCATGCATTAAAAAATTATGACTTTAATATAAAGAAAGCGTCTCAAGAAAAAACACTGTCCCTTTATGCAATTTTTAATTTATTTTTTATTTATATCCAACTGAATCAATTGATTATTGTCCCCTTTTATTATTCATAATTATTTATTGTCCCCTTTTGTGGTCATAGACCGCATACCGTTGATTGATGTCCTTTCTCGTGGAATCGACGGATAGAAGGCCTCTAGAAATGAATAGCTATATGCCAAAAAATTGTTTTTTTTGGTAAAAACAAAAAAACAAAGGAAAAATGTCATTCAAACATGTAAACGCAAAAATAAAATCTTTTACACAAGACCATTAAAATAGATCAAATACCACATTATTCTGAAAAAAAATTTGCAATTTTTGTTGAATGAAAATGAATTTTAGAATGTGTTTGTTTTAGTTGTTAGGATACCTAAATGCGAGTTTGACGCAAGATAATCACTCAAGAGTGGTAAACCCTAAATAAAATCAAAATTTCTGTGAGTATAATTGATTTTGAGGAAAACAAGAAATTTTAACTTTTCTATTAGATATAATAATTTTAGGTGTGAAATCCATAAATTTTTTATATTTTCACTTGCAATGTGTTTATTTAAAATAGTTTCCAACATAGTATAACTTACTAGGCACTTTATGTGAGAGCAACAATTTTGAACTTTTGGCCAAACATCATTTGGAAGCCCCATAAATGTATAAACAAATAGATGCTTAATTATTCAAGCAGAATTAATTCTTCTAAACTAACTTTTAAAGTATTATTTTCAAATACGAATCAATTTTTTAACCTTAATTTTTTTTAAATTTAATTATTTAATATCAATTATTTTCATACACAAATCAATTTTTTAACCTTAATATTTTAAATTCAATTATTTAATATCAATATCAATTATATCAAAAGATAGAGTTCGACTCTTCTGATATTTTGGATTTTAGTTGAATATTGGGTAGGCTATATTAGAGTAAAATCCTTTATGACTAGATTGTCAATTAACTTAAAATGGATAAGTTGTTTTAAAGAGCACTCATATTTGTGGTATTTTCATTTTTTTTTAAAAAGCTATCCACGTTAGTACGTACGGTCAAAAAATGAAGACAATGACATGCGATTATACCCAAAGTGAAATATCCCATTTGCTTGCATGCTTCCATTGGCAAGTACATGCAAGTGACTCGCTATTTTCTAATACATTTGATCTAGCACGGGTATGGGCACTTCAACTTGTTTCAGACAGTTATTAGCCACTTCAATTTTTGGTCGCTCGCATGTGAAGACTAATTCCTTTGAGGGAAGAATAGAATTTTATAGGCGGTAAAGTTCTACTACACGAGATTTGAGGTTATTGAATATCTATGGTCTGTGTTAGCAACTGAAATTTGTTATCTTACAGTTTGTTACTTTTTGTTATCTTTATCCCTTGTATCTATCCTTATCTCGTAGTTTGTTATAAATTTAAATTCAAACTTTAGTTATAGCTGTCATGTATTTTGTATATATACAGTCATACAATCAATGAAAAGATACAACTTTTTATCATAAACACTTTTCTACTATCTATCGCTGCTGCCAAACAGTGGCCCCTCCATCAACTTGATGTGCATAATGCCTTTTTACATGGTGATTTACATGAGGATGTCTTTATGCAATTACCTCCTGGTTTTCGACATTCAGGGGACAACCTTGTTTGCAAATTGCAAAAATCGTTATATGGTCTTAAACAGGCATCACGAAATTGGTATTCCAAATTTTCAGCGGTTCTCATTGACTTTGGCTTCACTCACAGCACTGCTGACTACTCTCTTTTTTGCCTGCATCGAAATTCAGGTTTTGTTTTTCTTCTTCTTTATGTCGATGACATTGCTCTCACAGGTTTAGACCCACAACTCATCAATGTTGTGAAAGAGCTCCTTCTCCTTCATCAAAAATTCAAAATCAAAGACTTGGGGCGACTGAAGTATTTTTTGGGAATTGAAGTTGCAACATCTAAGAAGAGTCTTTTTTTGTCACAACGACAATATACCCTTGATATCATCTCTGATTGTGGGCTTACTGCATCTAAACCAGTGGATTTTCCCATGGAACAAAATCTCAAATTATCTCCATCACAGGGTACTTTATTGGTAGATCCCTCACCATATCGTTGCCTTGTAGGTCGCCTTATATATCTAACAGTGACGCATCCAGATATTGCTTACTTTGTAAACATCTTAAGTCAATTCATGCATGCTCCTCACCAACCACACATGGATGCTGCTATTCGAGTTATTCGTTACACTACTAGAAATCGGGTGTTAGCGTCGGCCAAAAGCCCACACTAAACGCGAAAAACCGTCGCTAACAGCCACTTTAGCGTCGGCCTTGCGTCGGCCACGGGGCGGACGCTAAAATGCTCGTCGCAAAGCATTAGTGTCGGCCATCATAGGGCCGACGCTAAGCCGACGCACAAAGGCAATAAAAATGGCCTACGCTAACTTTGTGTCGGCCAAGGCCGACGCTAATTAGCCAAGTTCGACACAAAAAAAAGATCGTGTAGAATTAGCGTCGGCTAAGCCCACGCTATGATGCTAGGCTCAACGCAAAATAGAAACAAGAATTGGATAACTGATCCAACCTAATACGATAGGGAAAATGATCAAGAATCACCAGAAAATCCTAAGCATAGCAGCATCCATATAAGATTTGACTTTTGAGAATCACAAACAATGCATAAAAGGCAAGGTCATGACAAGATATATACATCAAATTCAAGCCTAAATGTCTTCTTGTGTTAATTAAACACTCACAACACTGAGTATATGCACAGAAAAAAGGCATGGAGCATTACAAATCATATGTATAGATATGTTATCTACCTAGTATCTACCTACCAAAACAAAATTGATTATCGAACGGTGATTTTTGGAAAAAAGATTAAAAAAAAGCTAATGAAAACAGAAAAGGCATACCACAGAAATCAATAGCATTCTTCAAGCCACTGTTGGCGCTGTGAGAATACTCTTCTTCACGTCACAGCGGCGGTGAGCAACAACTTCAGGAACAGCGAGCAGAGAAACGCAACGGTGCTAGATTTTGAGAAACTTGGGGAAAGCGAACAGAGAACCCAAATCCGACGGTGGCAGTGACGGTGGTGAGGAGCGGACAAACTGCATCTAAAAGAGACGAAGACGAAATGAATCTGGAAGAAAGGGTTCACAAGGATTTGATGAAATCAAAAATTGGTAAAGTTGTTTAGCGTTGGCCATTTGCGTCGGCTAGGCCGACGCTAAGTAATAATTTAAAAATTTTCGTTAGATATTTTGCGACGGCTAAGCCGATGCTAAATATTAAAATAATAAAATAACTGAAACGTTGACTTAGCGTCGGTTTGGCCGACGCTAAAAATACACAGTAAATTCAATTTCTTGCGTCGGCTAGGCCGACGCTATCCTTAAATATAATTTTTTTAAAAATTTTATTGGACCCGTAGAATTAGAGTCGGTAAAGCCGACGCTAAAATAATTTAAAAATTTTCGTCAGATATCTTGTGACGGCTAAGCCAACGCTAAATATTAAAATAAAAAAAAAAATAACTGAAACGTCGACTTAGCGTCGGTTTGACTGACGCTAACTCGACGCAATTAGCGTTGGTGTTGAGGCCGACGCTAACTTCCGCCGCTACAAGAGCACATTCTAATAGTGTTACTTAAAGGCCACCCCTGGACAAGGCCTAATTTTCCCTTCTACTTCAGATTTATCTCTTCGTGCTTATTGTGATTTTGATTGGGCTAGTTGTCCTACAACTAGGCACTCCACCTCTGGTTATTGCATCTTTTTGGGTCCGAGCATAGTCTCTTGGAAAACAAAGAAACAGTCGGTAGTCTCTCGCTCCTCTGCAGAAGCAGAATATAGAGCAATGGCCAATGCAACTTGTGAAATAACTTGGCTCTCATATCTTCTAAATGACATTGGACTACCCCTTTCTACACCTGTTCCACTCTTCTGTGATAACCAGTCTGCTCTTCACATTGCTTCTAATCCGGTCTACCATGAACGCACTAAACATATAGAGATTGATTGTTATGTTGTCCGTGAAAAGATTGCTTCTGGTCTCATTCAAACATTAAAGGTCAGCTCAGCAACTCAAATTGCAGACTTATTTACCAAATCTCTAGGAAGAGATTCGTTTCTACGATTGAAGACCAAGATGGGTGTTTCATCATTACACACACCATCTTGAGGGAGGAGTGTTAGCAACTGAAATTTGTTATCTTTCAGTTTGTTACTTTTTGTTATCTTTATCCCTTGTATCTATCATTATCTCGTAGTTTGTTGTAAATTTAAATTCAAACTTTAGTTATAGCTGCCATGTATTTTGTATATATACAGTCATACAATCAATGAAAAGATACAACTTTTTATTATAAACACTTTTCTGCTCTTAACAATCTAGATTTGAACTCAGGACCTCTAATTAAACTATAAGAAACTCGTGTCATCTCACTCCAAATCCCGGTAGTTGCCACTTCTCAAATTTTCATATTGGTAATGGTAAAATTGGTAAACGGGAAAAATCACAAAGTGGTTTATAGTTTATCGGATAGTGAGATCTTCTACAATTTTTAAACAAATATGTGAGAAATAAATAAATACAACTCATACAACTAGAATTAATAGATTGAGAACTGGAGCTCATGCACAATCTTCATAAACTATAGAGGATCCAATCAGCTTACCACAGAGGAGAAAAAATGAGCTAAGGAAGCACGTTCCATTTTGCAGGGATACAAGATTGAATAACTTCCTCATATGCACCCCTTTCTCGTGGCGAAATTGTCTTTAATTTCACGTTAAGCAAGGATGTGTTCTAGAGGTTTTAAAGTGAGCCAACACAGGTGAGCGCATTTTGTTTTGGTCGAAAGATATATATATGTATTAAAAGCAAATACTCAAAAGAGAACAAAGCTACAAAGATAATATAACAAAGATATATATATGTATTAGCTAATGCAGCGTTCCTATGAATACTCGGCTTAAACAAGGACATGCAACTGAGAAAAGTACAATGCAATCTAGAAAACTCAACCAAGATAATATAACAAAGAAAACCTAGATCTGCGCCATCAACAATCAGTTCAAAGTACTTCAATGCTTCCCAGAACTGTGGGGCGCAAATCATATCCATGATTGTTTTCCAGGATAAAATGATTCTCCTCCCAACAAATGAGATCGAGCGACGCCAAGAGGCTTGGGAAATCAATTTTTGATGGCTATAATCACCCACTTCTTTTGGTCTTGATCTATCAGAACCTTGTATAAGTCCTATTGTATTGATCCGTGGTAGTTTTCCCCGCCTCTAACATCCATCTCACGACTTGGCTCAGACTCCACTTGTATTTGACCCATGGGGGAACGAAAAGTGGTGTTCGGTCTCGTATCGTTCATCTGACGAGAAAAGTGGGTGGAGCCGGGTTAGTTCATTTTTTTTATGAGTCAGGAAATAGACAACCCAACTCGACCCATTCTAGGTTGGCAGGTTAGGTGAGTTGGTTCACAAGTTGATCTACTACTTTTTTTAAAAATAAAAATAAAAATGCATAAACTAAAAAAAAATAGAAAAAAATTAAATACAATAAAATCTTTTTTTTTAAACACAAGTCTTTAAAAAAAAGTTAAAACAATTAGAATTACAAAACAACAATACACAACATAAAAATTTAAAAATAAAAAACATGTTAGCCTCCCTCAACCCATGAGTTAAGTGAGCCAAGTCTAAATAACTCAAGGTTTTGATAAGTCAATATTTTGATGACACTTTTGGCCTGTGAGTCAGGTTAAACCGGTTCATGGGTCGCAACTCACATTGACACTTTTATTGTGTTCAAAAGAATTGCTACACTAAGATATGGATATCCCGCCTTACTTTAAGAATGAATAAATAATTAAATTAATCCTTAAAGGTTAAGTATTATTTTTGTATTGGTCTTTTAATAATAAAAAGTAAATTAAAAGTTACTAAATTATATTTTATTTCTTAGATTAATTTTTAAATATATATTTAATTAAAATTAATTCTCAATACCTGATATAAGGACTAATTTCACTATTTAACATAGCCCTGATAAGAATTCATTTTCTCAAAGGACAGTAGTGTTCTTATTACATTAAAAAAACTGAAATGACCATTGTAATCTCGAAAAAATATATTTTGACTATTCGAAAATGCTCCTATCCAATGTAATCATGGTGTTGTCCATATCCTTCTATTTTATTATGCCGCTTTATTTCCATATTTTGTTCCTTTCAGTCTTTATATTATGCCGTTCTTTTTCATTGCTCTGACGGAAAAAAGAAGGGGAAAAAAAAAGACTCCAGATATGAAAGAGAGGAACATTGTGATTATGAGGACAAAGAAAAACATGGCATGCTCAGCCGAATACTGAAAGTTATAGCCACAATTTCACCAATCCACTCATTACCCTTTTTATTTTAAACAAAGGTGGCAAGATTCCCTTCTCCATGTCCACATCCACCACCTCATTATTAAACACAAACTGATAATTTTAATACTCTCTCTACTTATTTTTATAAAAAATAATATTTTATTTTTAATAATATTAATTGTTTATTTTTAATTTTATCAAGATCGAGCTCATTTATTTCTCACAAAAAGAAGACTTGAAGAAGAAGGGGACCTTTCAATTTTAACCATCTAATTTTTTGTTATCTTTTAAGTCCTTATATTATTGTTTTATTGTCAAATAAGTCCATGTATTATTGTTTCAAAAATACCATCAATTTAGTCCCTCTCATCGTGTCTATGCCAGGGTGGCATTTAACATGCCACATCAGCAACGACTGCATCGTTAATACCGTCACTTAACAACCATTAATGGAGGAATTAACTTGATGGACGGTGATCAATGTCAGCGACGAATTTGCCTATTTTTTAATGATAAGGACCAAATTGCTAGTGAGTTACAAAATAGAGGACTAAAATAATGGTTTACTCTTGAATTTTTAAAAAAAATTATAGTATCATTATTTACAATTAACTCATTTCAATACACTTCTTTAATCTTGATGATTTTGTCATACGTTTATTATAAAAAAGATAGGATGGAGTACCATATATACCCCCACACAGTCACATATTTGGCCTCCATATATGGATCCCACCTACTACTTTCACATGTTATGGTACATTAATAGGGTCCTTCAATTCATTTGCATTGCATGGGGCAATTACGGAAGGACAAACCAAATATTTCCCAATTAATGCGCTTCTCTAGGTGGTTTCTAGCACAATAGAGTAAAATTGAAAATGACACAATAGGCTACAACTCTACAAGGTTTAGTGGTTTACAAAACAAATATTGATGGGTGGTCCAATGGAATATTTTTTTAGAAAAAGAGTGAAAATAAATAAAAGATGAGAATATATCAAACATTTTATTTATTGAAAAAATAAACAAATGATAAGAAAAAGTTGGGTAGGTTTTTGATGAAAGAGTATATTCTACTATAAATTGAGGAAAAAGAGAAAAATAAGGCAAAGGGAAATGGTGTGTTTGGGGGACAAGAAAGCGGCTTTTAATTTTGGGTTGCCGGGTACAGACCGTGACAGATAACTTCCTTCACTACCTCTATCATGTTCCCACGCGCTGGACTCAGGCGAGTGGATTACACGTCCCAGTCATGATTGTCGAAAAGAACCTTTTTAAAGTTCCGGTGAGGGGAAGTGGGTCCCGAAGTAATCGTTTTGTAAAGCGATCATGGTGTCGCTTTTCGATGTGAATGTGTGATGCACGCGTGTGGATGACACATTGACACCTTTAAAGATATAGTGATTTTATTTTATTTTTAAATTGAAAATACTAATACAAGCATCGATTAGTACAATAGTACTCCATTGAGTCCATTCGGTTGAAATTTTTCTTAGTTTTGCCTTTTTATTTTTATCTCAAAATTTTAGTTGTTTTAAAATTTTAAAAGATTATTTATTATTTTTTTTAGTATAATTAATAGTTTTGAGTAGAGAAATAATTAAGATAGTTGAGAATAATAAATAATAAATAGAGATATTTTAGTTTAAAATTTGTCTAATTTATTACTTCTTAATTTATGTGTCAAAATCTTAAACCACCAAATTTTGAAACGGATGGAGTATATATTTGGGTTAATTGTATTTTTGGTCTTTGTGTATTATGATTATACAATTTTGGTCCCTATATTCCAAATGCACGGTTTTGATTATTAAGTATCTCAATTGTTCTGTCAAAAAAGTATATCGATTGTTACAATCAAATTTCACCATCACTATGTCGTCCGAACGTGACACATATGAAACTAATTTGATACTGAATTAGGTCACCTTCATACCTTCGCACAATGCATATTGCTAGAAAATTTCTCAAAACAATCCAAGTAACACGTGATATAATACATGACTAAAATTTTCGATAAATGAGGCTATTTTGGGATTTTATGGGCAAATGATAAATGGGGATCTTTGTCATATCATTAGCGTTAAGGAGATATAGATTAGTGTTAAATCAGTCTCATATGTGTCGTGTAGATTTTTTATATTAAAAATTGTACAACACGATAATGGAGGACTTGATTATAAGAATCAGAATATATTAGAGACCAAAATAGTACAATTGCAACACTCAGCGGGACCAAAAATACAATTTTACCTTTTTTTTATATTTAACCGCATGTCCAATGGTGCAAAAAAAAATGGAGTTACTTGATTCATTTTTTGGATTTTATAATATCACACAGGATTTAAAAACACTAACAATTTTTTATTTTAATGGTGTAATCTTTTAAAAGCTCAAAATGGGTCACACAAATAGCTCTATATTTTTATACTTTTTATTTATATTTATTTTTGTTTCAACCTAATAATGTTAATTCATTTATATTTTAATTTTGAAATAATAAATATGTAAAACAATAAACAAATTGTAATCAATATTAAACTTACGAATGAGCAATTATTTGCTTTGTAATTGATTAAAAATTGAATGTAGCAATTCTTAAAAAATGGATTAAAAATATACCAACCGAGTGTAATCTATTAAAAATATAGCAACTGAATGTAAAAATATCAACAAAAAAATTGCAGCTGAATCGATTACATTTAATTCATTTACGAAATTGAATCGATTACCATGTTGCAAGTAATCCATTCAATTTTCCTAAGATGAATTGAATGTAATGGATTCAATTATTTTGTTGATCATAATAGATAACAGATTCAATTGCTGGTATAATTTATTTCCTCTTTATTCTATTGATTAGAAACATGTTATTTCAATCTTAAGCAATGGTTATATCTTCCACGTAGATTGGGTCTAAGTTGAGCAATACCGTTGGAGTTGTTCTAAATATGCTTTTAATCTCTTAAAATATATCATTTGGTTTTAATTTCTAAAAAATTTAACATTTTATTCCCACTTAATTTCACATTAACATTTTTTATGTCCTTATTGTTAATTGAATTTTGTTAAATATTGATGTGGCAAATAATTTGCCATATAAGCTTTTTCGGGGTATTACCCCAATTGGCCTCCTCGGGCGAGTCTAGGAGAGACCAAAGCTAGTCTTAGATTCGGCCTGCCTCGAATCCAACCAGTCCACACAAAGCCCCGACCCAGATGGGCAAGCGGGTCCTGGTTCCCACACCCGATAGTCGACCTGTCAATAACAGCCGTATCTCTGCACCAGTGATCGCCCATATTAGAACACACATCAACACGTGGGGACAAGAGAAATTTGTTTCCTTACATATATCTCATACATATACACACACACTCACATGCATGCCATGTGGTTGTACAAATAAATGTTTGAAAAAATTATTTGTACAAGTGTATATTGACAATATCATTTTTTTTATACTTCGCATTCTCTAGAACTATAAATTTCTCTGGAGTGATAAATCAAAGAAATTGAAATTATCTAGAAAAGTGTTATCCACCGATGAAGTTCAAGAAAAACTACTTTAAAAGAAGCGATCATCGTATTAGAACATATAAATATCAACCAATTAGAAGTCTTTGGTTCACCTTATATATACACTATGCTAGATTTGCCCTATTATAGCGCCTCAAATATAACGTTTTCCAAAGAAAGTGTTATAAATAAAAATATAGAATTTTGGTGTAGAGCTTCATCAAGAAAGCACTACATAACACCCCATTTAAAAAATATTTTTTAAATAGCGGTTAGATGTAGCGCTTCTTTGAGAAAGTGCTACATCAATTCTAAATACGGATTCCCTAAAGTAGCGCTTTCTACAGGAGAGAAGCGCTACGTCAGGTTAATTTAAACAAATAATCTTGGCTCCATTCGTCTCACTCTCAGTTCACACTCTCAATTTCACCCTCTCCTCCATTTGCTACTCTCCCTCTTAGTTCACCACTCGTCCTCTCCTCCCTTCACCAATTGCCTTCTCGGTTCGACCTTTGTTTGCCGTTCAACAGAATCCTAACAAAACCACTCGCCCTCTTATTCTCTGTTGCCACTGCGATGCCTCTGTTTGTGCTCCCTCAAACCCAGCACTGCCACCGTGACGCCTATATTTGCAGTCTTTCGCCCAGTGAGAACCTTCACTATCACCGTTTTGTGTTTTAAAAATGTTAGGGTTAGATTTGACTAATTAATTTATATCATTTTTCCAGTAACTTATAACGTTTTTTCAGATGCAACTTCAATTAACATTTGAGCTTATAACGTATTGTTTTTCTCTTAATTTTCTCATTATTTTTCTTAAATTCTTTCCTTATCATCTATTAAATAAAATAAAATAAAATAAATTAATCCCTACCATGTCACTCTCACATGTTCCTCTCTTTCTCACTATTCTTGTTTTCTCTTCACGATTCTTGTTTATATGATTAAAATGATTTGTAATTTTTGTTTTATTTTTGTTGTGCAAGAGTCAGACTATTTCATATCAGGGGTGTGAAATGTTTCCCAGTGTGTGATTACGTTAGGCATGTAGAGGGTTTTTATAGTAGCTTGAGTCAGATCATTTCACACCAGGGGTGTGAAATTTTACCCATGTGTGATTATGTCAAGCATGGAGGAGTTTTATGTCATTTTATGTTTACCAATTAGTTTAATCGCTAATTTTATCAAATATTTCAAATTCAATCTACTAGCTTATCTGTTATCTACTATAAACTATTCACTATCGGCTAGCTTATCTATTATTCACTACTTTTTGCCAAACAAAGCACAAAACTACAAAAAATGTAAAGCGTAAATTGGTACCAACACATGAGTATGGTAGTTTTATATTTTTAAAATAAGCAAAAATGAAAACAGATTAAAACCAAAACGTAAACAAACGATTTAAGTGAATTAATCGTTTTCTTATGTCAAACTTTCATTCCAAGTAGTTTTTTTCAAATAATATGTGGATTAGTTATTGACTCAGTTAAGATAAAGTCATTAGGTCGTTAGTTGAACGATGAATTACTAATTTAATTAACTGGTTAAACACATATCACAAACTTGTAAATTTCATAATTTTTTTTTGGGTCCAATTATGTAAATTTCATAAATAAATTACTCTTTTTTTTAGTATGGACTTGTTTTTGTTTCTGATCCAAGGTAACAAGTATACAAGTTAAACATTAAACGGCCCAAAACAATATACCATTAACAGGCCCGACCCACACCTTGTAATGTTTTTTCTTAGGGAGTTTCAATTAACAACCTCTTTTTTCTTTTAACACCAGTGATAAAACACCCGCCCCTCTTTCTCTATCTCACCCAAGGCAATGACCTCCTTGAGCCACTAACGACAGTTAGTAGTGGCTCCGGCATTGCTCTATTATGATGTCTTTTGTGACACCCTAAGGTCGACGAGAGCAGAGAGTGATCGCCGGTGCAGAGAGACACGGATAAAGAGCGGCTCTTGGCAGGCTTCTAGGTGAAGGGGTACATAAATGAACAGAAATCATACCTGAATAAGAGAAATTATGAGACTGTGCAGGTATGGGACTGTACAGTTGAGGAAAACTTAATAGAATTGATTGGTACTACTCATACCAACAAGATGCATCTTCTTTTCGGTAGCTTATCACTTAAGAACTCCACAGTTAAGCGTGCTTGACTTGGAGCAATTTCGTGAAGGGTGACTTTCTGGGAAGTTTCCTAGAAAGCATGTGAGTGAGGACAAATCATGCTGAAAAGACCCGTATTGGTGTGTGGGGACAGTCGTCGATCCGAAAAGTAGCCGGGATGTTACATCTTCTTCTTTGGCGTCCAATTATAGTTTGTGTTCTGAAACATTTTTTTTCTGAGATTTTGAACATTCAAATAATTCAATTTCCATAACCAAATTTGCCTAATGTACAAAATTTGTGTTCTGGAAATTCAATTTTCGTAAGTCAAAAATAGGTTTTGGAAATTCAATTTCTATAAATCAATGTTTTTTTTACTCCCATATGAATTTCTGAAATCAAGTTCTCCGATGTACAAAATTTGTGTTTCAGAAATTGAAATTTCGAGAAGTAAAAAAAACATTGACTTGCCAAAATTAAAATGTCAAAACAGGGGGCTGTGTATTGTGGGGAAGAAAGACGCAATATGGGGATTAAGTAAAAAATTTAAAAGGAGAGGGTGTTAAAAGTAAAAGAGGGGTGTTAATAGAACCTTCTTTTTTTTTTGGTCAACAATAGAACCTTCTTTTTGGTCTAATGTAGAATACTCCAATGATAACAACACACAAGCCCATCTAAAGAGACTACTATAAACAACAATGGCACGTCCCCCCACTACAGCTAAGGTGGTAAGATGCTAGGGGGGACATGAATAAGATGGCTAGTCCGCTTTTGGCCAGTTAACCTGCCTTTTTTCGTACATTTATTTTTTATTTTTTTAATGGTTTAGGCGGGCAAGTCTGCTTTTGACCCGCCGGCCCACCAATCCGCCAGTGGGCCTGGTGTATTTTTGCATTCCATTTTCGAAAACGGGTCGGGTCGGTCCACTTTAACATCCCTAGTTAAAGAGCTCGGATGATATGTAAGAGAGTGAGGGTTCGGTCTCCACCCAACCCCATTTCCCCAACCACTGTGTTTGTGAGTAATGACAAAAAAAAAATTAGTCCATGGAGGACCAAACAATTTTGACCTTAAAATATTAAAAATTTGAACGGCTGTGATTTTTAGGGGATAATTACAACTCTTAAAATTTAAATCTTGGTCCTTTGGGGAAAAAAATTGTGGCATGATGGGGATTTTGTGAATGAATAGAAGTTAGATGAACCCTAAAGCCTAATCTTCAATATTTTATCTTTGAGTTGTTTCATGTATATTCAATCACCTAGAAAATAAGCATGAATATTGTATATATCAAAGGGATGTTTTAGTTTTGAGTTCTAAGAGTTTCCTTTAGATATTGAAAGGTTTCTCAGTTTGTTAAAATCTTTAATTCTTAGAATAAGACCTTTAATTTGCCCTCTTTATTCCTTCATTAATTACAAATGTAGAGACAAGCGTCTACAATTGAGGTTGTCTAGATTGTTTCAATAGGGGCATATGTATAGGCAAGAAAAGAACAAGATGTGTTTAATCACTGACAAAAAAAATGTGGTTAAAGAAATGTGTTCAACTATGAGAAGGGTAGACACATTAAAGTATAAATGTTATCGAATTTGTTATTTTATATATATATATATATATATATATATATAACTATATATAATGACAATACCAACTTTTGATAGAGTCTTTTTTGTTTCAATTTTGCACTTTTAGTTTAACTACCATTTTGGTGTTCTATTTTTTTTTCCCATTATTGCCCTTGAATGTTTAAATTTAAAAATGACTACCTATAATATATTAATAACTACCTCATAATCACAACAACTCTATCATCTAATTATACAATAAAATGGTAAAAAAAATAGAGAACAATAAGGCAGTATATAACAACAACAACAACAACAACAACATAATATAATACCTAAAGCCAAATGACTAAGGTTAGTGTAAGTTGGTCACCCAATGTTGAAGGTTAAGGCCTGCAAATATCATACATGGCTTCATTTGGCAACCAAGTCAGTGTGCTCAAGAAGGGAATAAGTGTAGAGGACATTGTTGTAAAGTTCAACAACAGAGATTGAGACATGGAGAGAAGGATATACAATGAAACCAAGATTGAACTTCTAAGACAAAGCACCATTTATTTGCAAATTAAACAACAAAGCCATTTATCCCTACCTTGCAAAAATCAATTGTGTCTGTACCCTTCTCTCTTTAATATGGGAACAATGGAAAATCCAGATTTATTGGAGATTTGGGAAAAGAGTTTCTTAAGAGTAGGACTGTGATTTTAGGATTTATTGTTTAGAATAAAAGTGGGTTTGCTTAGTATAATAAATATTAATATCAACTTTTTTATGGTGATAAAATTGAGTGAATCAAGTTAGACCCAACAGGCTACAACATTTCAACCCTAGTAGTGCTACTGTTGAAATCATTGCTCTTATACGATGGAGTAATCTCGAGCAAATCAGCAATTTAGTTTCCAAAATTATTAAGATCGGACAATTGTCTTTGAAATGAATAAAATTCTAAAATAATCTTTGAAATTGAAAATTCTAGATCACATTAGCCCCTTTAGGATAATTATAACGACTTAATTAATCAACCAAAACTTACTAATGCGATTGAGAATTTTAATTTAGCGATAATATTTGACATTACGTTAATTTTAACGACTAAATTTCTCTACCCTACAATTCCTAATAACTAGTGTATTCCTTTGTACTGCAATTGCTGGGGTATTCTATACCCTTAATCCTTGGCAAATCATATTAATGCTTTCCTTGATTCTAGATATGGTACTAATGGGGCGCATAGGCTGAAAGGAGGGGCTAATAATCAAGGGAAGGCATGTCACAAATCAAGGGTAGTCAGGAGTTGAATCCAAAGGCTCTAGCAGAGGACTAGGGGCCCTACAAGAAAAATTGTTTTTACCTACGGTCAATTTCCTAAGGCCACAAAGCTCATAGAAATAACACCTAAGTAAGTACTCAATGAATGTCTCAGTTGATTTACATAAAACATCACAAACGATCAGTTGCACGGACAACTTCCAATGGAGGAACTAATGCGATCATTTATTGTGTATTCCTTTGTACCATAATTACTGGGATATTCTATACCTTAATCATTGGTATATGACATTAATGTTTTTCTTGATTCTATATATGGTATCAATGGGGCGAACCAAGGATGTTTGTCCTAGTGGTGGAATACTAGAACACTTGGGGGGGGGGGGTCGACCTGTTGGTAGCAGGATCGATTCCACTCGGGTGCAAAAACAACGTCTTGGCCAGTCCCAGCCCATCCGGACGAATGCAGGTTAGTCTTTTGTTGAAAGCGTTGGGACACTGCGTGGATAGCCAGCGATGGTCCTAAAACAAAAAAAAATGGGGCGCATAGGTTAAAAAGGAGGGATAAGAATCAAGAGAAGGCATGCCACAAATTGTAGTAGTAGTTAGGAATTGAATCCTAAGGTTCTTAAAGAACACTAGGGTTCTAATTGGCTGCACAATTTTTGTGTAAATGCCAATGAGACCTCATAATTTAAAGAAGGTTTACACCTCTTATCAATGGTCCCCACCCAAAATAATTTTTACAATAATTAAATTTTCCTAATTTTCTAATTGAAAAAAGGCTTAATTGCATTTGTGATCCCTCTAGTATGGTGTTTGGGCGATTTTAGTCCCTCCATTTCTAATTGCTCAATTTTGGTCCCTATGGTTTTCAAATTATGCAATTTTAGTCCCTCCGTTAATTTGACATCCAAAATGTAACGGAGTTGCTGGCATGGCAGTGAGATCTGACATGGCTATGAGTGTTGACATGGGTGTACACATTGAGAGCTGATGTGGCTTTGTAAATGATGGGATTTAGAAAATGCAAAAACTTAATTTATGTTTCGACTCCCATGATTCGAGATTTTGCATTTTCCTAAGCCACATCAGCTCTCAATGTGTACACCCATGTCAACACTCATAGCCATGTCAACATCATGCATGTCAAATCTCACTGTCACGTCAGCAACTCCGTTAAATTTTGAATGTCAAATTAACGAATGGACTAAAATTGCATAATTTGAAAACCATAGGAACCAAAATTAGACAATTAAAAATGGAGGGACTAAAATCGTCCAAACACCATACAAGGGAGACTACAAACGCAATTAAGCTTTGAAAAAATTAAGATCCTCCATGAGTACGTTGTCCAATAATTATTAAAAAAGTTAGTGATGTGACCAATTTAAGTACACCTTATTGACTCATCTACCCTCTGTTTGGCTGAGAGGAGAAATAGAGAAGAGAGAGAGATGAGAAAGAGAGAGAGAAGAAAGAAAAAAGATGAGAAATATAGTAGATTTTTGGTATTGTATGGTATGAGAGAAATAGAAGAGAGATAGAAGAGAAAGAAGTATAATATTTTTTCTCTCTTTGATTGGTTGGGTAGAAATTGGAAAGAGAGAAATGATAAAGTTTTGCCATGGACAAAAATACCCCTATTCTAGTTTTTTGTGTATTTTTAATTTAGTTATATTTAAAAATATAAAATAAAAACCTATCGACGTTCTTTTTTTTTATTTTTTTATTTTTGGTCATGTTTTTTTTATTTAAAGTGATCCATATTGCAAACTGATTGTAAATTATTTGTTTTTGTTTTTATTGAAATTATTTGACATGTCTACCTTTATTGAGACTTGTGGCTGTGAGTATTTATTTTAATTGAAAGTAAAAAATTGATGGTAAAATTTAAAATCTTCTAAAATGAAAGTTTCTCAATAATAATAAATCATAATCATAATATTATTAAAACCAAATATTTTGCAATCATTTTTCTACAATCTACAAGACATGGATACAACAAATTCCAAAAATTAATGAAAAGAAATGATCTTCAGAGAATGATGGGGAAGAGACGAGAGACAGGGACGGAGTCGGTTGATGAGTTGGATCTGGGCAAAAATGGCGCTGAGTAAGAAAACTGAAGATAGAAGACGAATCAATAATCAAGTTGAGCAGACAACAAGGGTACAATGGGAAGTGACAAAAAAATGAATCCATTTCGTCGCTCTTTCTCCGCGGTTGAGGAGAGAAACAAAAAAGCTGTGGGGTCCACTGATTTTGCGTCTCTCTTCTCTACTTCTCTTCTAACCAAACAGGAGAAGTTTTCAACTTCTCTTCTATTTCTCTCTTTTATAACTCTCTCTTACCTATTTCTGTTCAACCAATCAAAGGGCTAAAGTGATAGTTTTAATGTGATAGTTTTAATTTGAATATATAATTATATAGAATAGGCCAAGTGAGCAGCAGTGCTGGCTAGACAAACAAAAGTGTGTGTGGAACCCAGAGAGATTATGTGAGGCCAATATTGATACTGATGAATAAAAAGAAAAAGAAAAAGACAGTGAGAAAGCGACTAACAAAATTGAATAGTGTAATTGGATTTGCGTGAAATTTGTAAGAAAAAGTTAGTATGATTATTGTTCCTCTTTTAATTTAATTAAGTTGCTTCTGCTGAACGGCTTATATTACGCAGCGGTTCATAGTTTTTTTTTTAAAAGAAAACTATCAAATTATGATTTAAGAAAAGGCTTATTGTAGAAGTACACATATAATGATGGACAGAGGAACTGGAAACACCAATGACCAAACAGAGCTTTCTGGTTTGGTGGCTTTGTCTCCCCCATTCACACTTCTTTGGTACCTTTGCTTAGATTTGTAAGGAAGACTTTGCCCTGTTGTCTTAATCTTCAGTCATTTCATGAGGAAGTTAATGGCAAACAAAAACTTATTTTTGGCACCAATGCTAGTATACACATTAAGAGAGATAATAATAGAAGAGAGAAGAGTGATAGATGTGATTCATGCATGATGTGATAAAAAGAGAGGTATAAACCAACATAGTCTGACACTGGTAGTAGATACTGGATCCCTTAAGCATGATATCGGGATTCGATCCCCAGGCTCTATGTATAGAAGAGCATCTGGGAGAGGTCAACATCTTAAATGGATCTCAATATCTTGATGGATTAGTCTCCTCTATTGCGCATGGAGGATACTCGTGTTCACAAAAAAAACAGAAATATAAAGAGAGAAATGTTAGATGAGTGTTGGAGAGTGGTGGGTATTCAAATATCAAATATCATTGTTCAAGAGCAAAATAGGGAGCAACATAGGAAGAAACATCAAAAGGGTCTGTTAAGGTCAAAAGCCAACACAAACTATATTACAGGGCTGTGGAAACTGATGCATTCAGTTTGTGGCATCAGTAGTCTTGCTTTCTCACACTTGAAAGGAGAAGATAAAAGTGTCCTTGAACTAAGGAAAGGGGCAAAAAAATAATAAATTAAAAACAGGAAGGTTGATAATTAATTTCAACCATTTTCTTCCCATTCTGACTCAAAAAAATAAAATGGGGCTCCTGATTTGTTGTTTTCAGGCATCTTCAAGTAAGCTTGGTAGATCATCTAATTCAGCACACTGTTAGATGTTGTATATATATATATATTGAGAAAGGTCCATGATTGATGATTATGTATTCTAAGCTACCCTTTAATTCTGCAAAGGCTTAATTTCCCTTGAAATTAATCAGCAGCACCTCTTTAGTTTCTACTGCATAAATCATCACTTGTTGCTTCTTCTGCCTTGTCCACATGGATTGTGATCCTTTCATCTGTTGGAGGCTGACATGGGCATGCCATGGCTATGAATTTTGGGATATCATCCCCTGGCATCAGCACAGGCAAGCTCTTTGCATACTCCTGCTTCACCATCTGCTTACAAAAAACATAATACAAAATCAATCCCACTTATCTTTCCCCAAAATATAATATATACACAGAGAGAGATTCACCTATTCTGAAAAAAAAAAAATCCTTGTCACACTTCTACTCTGTATATACAATTTTGTTATTATGATTATTTATAATATTTCATACATAACTTAATTTTAACTTTAATAAATAATACACATCTTTTTTTTTTGAAACTATACGTACCTTAAAACATAAACAAATATCAATTATAAATTTACAAATATTTGATTCACTTAAAATTTAACACACTCTTAAAGTAATAATATCATTTGAGTTTACAGCTAAATTGTGTGTGCATATATGGAACTCGGATTCTCTTCAGTGGTCCTATTATTTGTAATTGTACATGATCTCGACGTTGGACTAAGACAACAACTCAAAAATTAACTCGGATAATTGTTAGATTAATTTAACGACCGAGATTGTATTATAAACAGCAAGATCGCCACAGAGAATCCTAGGTGAGGTACATGTTTTTGTGAGTATTTAGTGTGAATTGAAGAAGGGAAGTGATTAATACCACAACAGGAAATGTTGGTTTGTGTGGAGAGGATGTTAAGTCCTCTGCTTGCATATGAGCCTGAGGGGAGACAAGTACCCCAGAATAAGGAAACAAATATTTGAGCTTGTTCCAATGTAAGCAGCAACAAAAGAAGCCACAAACAAAGAGTAAACAAGCAAAGAGGAGTGCCAAACCCAGAGGAAATGCAATGGAGATCTTGCTTGCTGCTGTGTCCTGAAGCTCCATTATTAATTCTCTCTTGTGATTTTAGACTAGAATGAATGGAATCAGAGGATATTTAAATAGGAAAAATAAATGGGGTACCCTTTAATTTGCTTTAGGTGGCAGAGATGGTGGGGTGTACTTTCTAGTGGGTGGAATTGAACTGTGGAGCGTGACAATTTTATTAATTTATTATGTTGAGGTTGACATGAGTTAGAGTCAGTATACTGTTGAGAATGAAATGAAGGCACTTCTTGTTTTGTACGGAATGAAAACGGTGCTGCAGTTCTACCTAGGGAAACAGTAATGAAATCCCTATCCATATAATTCTTCTTAACTGAATTATAAGTAAAAAAAACTTAAATGTAGTGGTCTAAATTCAATTAAATTATAAATAATTTTACTTTCTTTAATGAGTATTTTTTCATAAAATATTTTTTATTTAATGTAAATTTTAATTTTAATGACTCTTTTATTAAAGAAAATTTAGAGAATCAAGTTTATTTCTTTTGATAAAATCAAGAAAATAAAATAAAATTAACTAACTTTCTTAATTTACCTATGGTTCACACACACTTGTTGATAACTAAATTGATGTTGTTGAAAATTTTATTTTAATTAAAGCTATGCAAACAATGGTAACAATAGTACAGTAATAATTATAATACTATTAATAATAAATACTTGCAATTCACATTTTTGTTGACAATTAAATTGCATACAATTCATTATTATGTTGTTGAAAGTTTTAGATTATTAAAGTTATTATTATTTATTATAAGTTAGAGATATATTTTATTTGACACAATTTATAGTTGCATATAACAAATGTCCCGAGTAATTATGGTAGCTCATAAGTTAGCTACAGAAGAGCTATCTCTTTATCAAATGCTCACACTTTTCAATTTTTTTGCAGTTTGTATTGCTGAGTTAATTTTCAATGAAATGAGATAAGTTTGGTTTTGCAAAATGAAAAATTATCCCGCGTTGATTTAAAAAAAATTCAATTCCTACATTTGCATTGTTATGCATATGTATATGTATTTTTAATTTTAAACATATTTTTAATTTAATTTTTTTTGAAAAGTTAAGTGGTAAATAACATTAATAATCCAATATTTTTTATTTATATGTTTTACATGCAAATTGAATTTGAAAAATCCTAACAATATTGAAGTGTCCATGAAGCAATAATTATGGTTGCTTGTATTTTGCAAGACTTTAGTGTTTTCATATGGGAGAATTATGAAGTTCATATAAATCGTACGAGACCTGTACATGATTATGTCACTAGCTAGATGTTCATTTATTCATTTCGTTACAAAGTAACTTTTTTATAATTCTCCTTTTAATTATTTTTATTTTATATGTGTAGCCTAGTATCTTAATGTAGTGGACAAGCTTGCCTTAATGTTGAAGTTTCTAGAATATCCGGGTCTACAGGGTTCAAAGAGGGACCAAAGAGTTTCAAGGGAATTAAGTTTGCCTCATAAATGGGCTACTCATGGTCAAAAATAGATCTACATCCACTTTTTTTTTTTTTTTGATAAGAAGATCTAGATCCACTTCTTAAAGAAAAGTTATACGAAGATGAAATGATGTTGTTATGTCCCTGTCATGAAGATTGTTGTTTGTGACTTTAATTATTATCAACACTCATGCATATATTTCTATTTTAGCATTTCACGTATAGCGTTGTGTCTCTCTTTTGTTTTTCAAAATTGTCATTTTGAATATTAATTTTCATGGCATATTGATAGTTTTTATTTTAGCATAAGTAATTGAATTAATTTAACAAATTCATTTGGTTAGAACTTCTTAAGATTTAAAAATCATAATTGAATTGTTTCCCATTCATAAAAAAAATCATAATTGAATACCAATATAGTGTGACACGGATGGTAGATACTCGAGTCTCTTAAATATGATATCGGTATCTCAGTATCTTGAGGGATTAGTCTCCAATAATTACACATAGATACTCGAGTTCATCTAAAAAAATAACATTATAATTGAATAATATTTTTTTGTTGGAAATGGTAAATATAGAACCAAACAAAACAAACAAAAAAGCTATTGTTGTCTAATAAAAGTCACTCCTAAAGCATCCACCAATAAGAGTGAACCCATTTGTGGACCCATTTATGCAGGTGATCATGCAATATAACCAAAGACTCCCACGAGGATGCTCCCTTCTTAGCCAAGAAATTTAGTTCAAGCATTTCCTTCCCTAAGTATGTGGTGCAAGCTGAAAACCAAGCTTTATCGACTAACCATATATCCTTTATGATGATAAAATAAAAACCCTTTAACAACTATTTAGTATTTTTCTATTGAAACAAATAGAAGAGGTAGTCGGTCACTTTTGTTTTTTCTTTCTTTTTTCCTCTTAAAGGGACAGAGGTATAAGGGCCAACCAGCTTTGAGGTTGCTGCATCATTTAGCATTTATTTAATATTTAGGTGTGTAATTATTGGAAACTTTCATAAATATAAAATGGCTTAAATATGTTTTTAGTCCCTCATTTTTCACTGAGTTTCCTTTTTAGTTCCTCAAAAATAAAATGTATCTTTTTAATCCTTTATTTTTGAAAAATTGTCACTTTTAGTCTCTGGGGCCATATTTTAAATTTAAAAAGTATTTTTAAAATTTATACTTTGACCCCTCTTAAGCCTGATTTTCACCTTAACCCGTTTTTCGATTCTCCTCCCCCTCCACTGATGCACCGCGACCCCCCATCCCTGCTAGGAGTAGTTCCAATGTCCTCCCTTGAAGCCGCCATGAGATGCGACCTCTCTCTCATTCTCCTCCCTATGCGATTGCGGTGGCCGCCTCCCTTCCCGCCATTGTGTGCAACCTCCCTTGGCCGCGCGGGGATGGGGGTTGCGGTGCATTAGTGGAGGGGGAGGAGAACAGAAAAATGGGTTAAGGTGAACATCAAACTTTAAGAGGGGCCAAAGTATAAATTTAAAAAATACTTTTCAAATTTAAAATATGACCCAAGGGACTAAAAGTGACAATTTTTAAAAAATGAGAGACTAAAAATGTGCGTTTTATTTTTGAAGAACTAAAAACATAACTCAGTGAAAAATGAAGGACTAAAAACAGATTTAAGCTATATAAAATAAATGAATTAAAAATATTTTATATAATTCTATATAAAAACTCCGGATGCATTTTTTTTTATCCGGATCTGGATGCATATTATAAGAAATTGACATGTAACTCTATGAGAATGAGATGAGATGGTAATTAAAATTTTATGAGATTCAAGTAATTAAGAAGACTTAATTAAATATGAGTAGATAATGTAAAAAAAAAATTATTGCTATTGATAGACTAAACATTAAGGGTTCGTTTAATGGTCAAGCTTAGTAGGATATAAGATATGATAAGTTACAATATCCTATTATAATCCAATATTTGTTGACCAAATAGGATATGATAGAGTTTTTTTTTCCTTTCTCCTGTCACCCTTACTCTTAACCCTTTCTTCCTCCCTTCTCTATCTCTCCCTAAATGGTGCCACCTGTTGCCTGGCACCATCTACCACCTCCGCCACTTAGCACCTTTCGCCCTGCTAGCTACCACTAAGCAACTTCCATCACTATTACCACCGCTTGTTACCCTTTACCATTAAGCCTCCGTCACATGACATTATTATTGGCACTGCCACCGTTAGGCAACCTCTATCGTTGCTGTCGCCACCACCACTGTCAAACACCCTCCAACGCCAATGCCGATGTTAGCCTCCACCACCGCCATCATCACCTGACACACCCTCCTCTGCCACCTCCCAACACCCTCCACCGTTGCTGCCACCAGGTAGCATCCACCATTGCTGTCACTTCCACCACACCGCCCGACGCCCTCCTCCACCACCTCTATCACCTAACATTGCCACTGCCACTGACATTGTCAGACAACTTTCACCACTGTCGCCACCGCCACCACCAATGTCATACATCCTCCACCACCTCCACTTCCCACACTCTCTATTGATGCCGCCACCATGTAGCCCCCACTCTTGCCACCATCACCTGACATTCTCCGCCATCACATGGTCTGTCATCGAACATTGTCATTGTCACTACCACTATCGGGCAACCTCCACTGCCGTAATCACACCACCACCACCAGAACCCGACACCCTCCGCTATAACTGCCACTAACTAACCTCTACCGACTACCATCTCCTGACAACCTCCACCACCAGTACCTCTGTCACCTGACCTTGTTGGTCATCATTGCCACCATTGTAAGGAAATCTCCACCGCCGCTGCCAGAACCACCATTGCTACCACCTCCACTGTTTGCCATCACCTCCACCGTCGCCGCCATCTAACACCTTCACCACCATGAGTGACTTTTACCATTGCCACTATTGGGTAGAAATTGGATATTCGTGGGTAAAATCCATTATAGGTAGAAACTAGATATTTTAACGGGTAACTACAAGTGAAATAAATGGATTTTTTCTCTACCCGGCTTATTAACAGGGTGGGACGGGTATTAATGTATCCATATATACCTGCAAATTGTAACACCCCTTTCTCAGGAGGCATTACACTTCGTAACTGAACCTCTAATGCGGAAATTAAAATCTTTCTTCTAATTCTTCTTTCGGAAAATGCTGTCAAAATTTTTTTAATTTTCATAAATGGATTTTCTCTGTTATTTTTTTTTCTATTTAAAAGAAATACTTATGTGAATGAACACCAATCAAAAAATAGCATAGGAAATAAAAATTCATTCATTTATAAAAGAGCATACCATACACAAGGAATCCCTTTCCCAAATCAGTACAGACTCCCTATGCTGGTCAAACACTAAGAACACCTGTAAGAAGCTCAAATAAGAAAACCCCAACAAAACTAAGACTCGCACATCCGTCCACTTAGTTGACACGTCTTCAAAGCACGTCTCATTCTTCGAGTTTTGACTAGTCCCTCCAACTAGTAATCCATCTATATGAATCATGTTCCGAAGACCACAAAACATATAGGCAAGGGTGAGTTTCTCCCCAAGAGTTACAATCACGAAACATGCATAGTAAGAGAAATACCACTGACTATACTTCAAAAATAAGCAGATATCATTTGAAACTTTTCTCTAAGTTAACAAACTACCAACCAAGTCATCAAGCAAATCACACATCGCAAATCATCAATATGCATGACACTTCAACATCTCTTTATACACTGGTGTAAATGCTCCAAGGAGACTTCTCTTCCTCAACTAAGTCGAGCGAAATGGCTGTGACGTAAACTTAACATAATTGCCTAGTTCACTCTCAGGATCTGGCCCAGTCCACTCTCTGGATCTCGTTTAACAATTATTCAGTAGAGCCATTATTTAATTACCATAACATCAATAAGGAAGTCGGTCATGATCGTCCAAGTTGGGTACACTACTTTTCTCGGCACAAAGGTATTCACCAGGCAAGGCCATTGAGAATTTCGTAACCTGGACGCCCCCATAGGCTTATAGCCAGACTATACTTATTCGCAACCCTACAAACCAGATTGTAGCTTGAATTGGCAAAGCCAATTATCACAATGCAAAATGACATCTGTAACATCCCGGCTGCTTTTCGGATTGACGACTGTCCCCACACACCAACACGGGTCTTTTCAGCATGCTTTGTCCTCACTCACATGCTTCCCAAGAAACTTCCCAGGAGGTCACCCATCCCGAAATTGCTCCAAGTCAAGCACGCTTAACTGTGGAGTTCTTAAGTGATAGGCTACTGAAAAGAAGATGCATCTTGTTGGTATGAGTAGTACGAATCAATTCTATTAAGCTTTCCTCGACTGTACAGTCTCATACCTGCACAGTCTCAGAATTCCTCTCATTCGAATATGATTTCGGTTAATTTATGTACCCCTTCACCTAGAAGCCTACCAGGAGCCGCTCCTTGTCCGTGCCTCTCTACACCGGCGATCACTCCCCGTCCTCGTCGGCCTCAGGGTGTCACATGCCCACCAGCTTCCGCCTGGTTCGTCCCCGAACCATTCTGTACTGGGAGAGAACCTGGCTCTGATACCATTTGTAACATTCCGGTTGCTTTTCGGATTGACGACTGTCCCCACACACCAACACGGGTCTTTTCAGCATGCTTTGTCCTCACTCACATGCTTCCCAGGAAACTTCCCAGGAGGTCACCCATCCCGAAATCGCTTCAAGTCAAGCACGCTTAACTGTGGAGTTATTAAGTGATAGGCTACTGAAAAGAAGATGCATCTTGTTGGTATAAGTAGTATGAATCAATTCTATTAAGCTTTCCTCGACTGTACAGTCCCATACCTGCACAGTCTCAAAATTCCTCTCATTCGAGTATGATTTCGGTTAATTCATGTACCCCTTCACCTAGAAGCCTGCCAGGAGCTGCTCCTTGTCCGTGCCTCTCTGCACCGGCGATCACTCCCTGCCCTCGTCGGCCTCAGGGTGTCACATGCCCACCAGCTTCCGCCTGGTTCGTCCCCAAACCATACCGTACTGGGAGAGAACCTGGCTCTGATACCATTTGTAACATCCCGGTTGCTTTTCGGATTGACGACTGTCCCCACACACCAACACGGGTCTTTTTAGCATGCTTTGTCCTCACTCACATGCTTCCCAGGAAACTTCTCAGGAGGTCACCCATCCCGAAATCGTTCCAAGTCAAGCACACTTAACTGTTGAGTTCTTAAGTGATAGGCTACTGAAAAGAAGATGCATCTTGTTGGTATGAGTAGTACGAATCAATTCTATTAAGCTTTCCTCGACTGTACAGTCCCATACCTGCACAGTCTCAGAATTCCTCTCATTCGAGTATGATTTCGGTTAATTCATGTACCCCTTCACCTAGAAGCCCGCCAGGAGCCGCTTATTGTCCGTGCCTCTCTGCACCGGCGATCACTCCCCGCCCTCGTTGGCGTCAGGGTGTCACAACATCCATATTTGCAATCACCACAAATTCTTCTCTCAAGAATTTAATCTCGTCACGTGTTGACTCTTTTTACAACAATGTGTAAAAACTCTATTTTTCCTCCAAATTATTTTTCTTAAGCAATAGACTTAAAAAAAAAACCCTTTGAAAAATAAAACACCGCTTAGTGTAATTATTTTTCTTAAAAATCCTATTTTAGTCATAAACTCGTCTTTTCTTCCACTACGTAGTAACGAAAAATGTCATTGACGTTTTAACTACATTTACTTTGGGTTTGGCCTTTTTAAGAAAAACTAATTCCCATTACAACAAATTTAATTATAAAAATACCCCTCACTTCCTCTTAATTTTTAAAATCACATAACTCTTTATAATTACGTTTCTGACCCCCCAAAATGCCTAGTTTTGCATTTTGGCCCCTGGTCTTCCGAAAATTCCATTTTTGGCCCAAAATAGAAATTTTCACAGCATGCTCAATTTCACACCAGGGATGTGAACAGAGTTGTCAAAAACCCTCCTTAAAATTCGAAAATTCCCTTTTCTTTCAAGATTTGTTTACACACTTTAATTCCAATGTTTTTAAACCTCAAAAATGAATTACCTCTTCATGAACTTTGTTTGTTTAAATTGGATTTTCAAAAGTTAATTACCTAGACTTTATTTCTTCTTCTTTCTCTTCTAATTACTAGATGATTTGTTTATAAAAGACTTACTCATTTGTGATTGATTTAAATTAAACCCCAACTCTCTTATTTTAAGAAAAATACCATTTAAAGTCCGTTGGAGACTTATCAAAATTGTGAAGTAGTTAATACATGAATCAAGCTTTTGCTTGAACCCTAAATTAAATCCAATTTGTCTTTGGAAAAATGGTTTTACTATCAAGTCCTCTACTTCCTCTTCCATGAAGCTTGGGTCACTTGTTGTAATTTATCTTGGTTAATCTTACCCAATCATAACAAACATCACACCATCATAATAATCAAAGCATGAATCTACTTTAAATATTACAATCATCCCCAAATGAATCAAGAGCAACACAAGAAAATTAATCAAGCCAAACCACATCAAGTCATACAATATTTTCACACATCATCCAAGAACAAATCACAAGTCATAGCATAAATTTTCTACCATACAAATAACATAGAGTTACCACATATTTAAAATTTGCATTTCTAGACCATTTAAGCATACAAACACATACACTTACATTTACTTAGTAAATATTCTTACTTTTCATTTTACCCAAAGCAACTTTTAGAAATATTTCCATAGAGTCAAAAATATGATGATGCTCATACAAAAACCATGGAGTTAAAATCTACTCTTAGAACATTTAACCCATCAAGAATGATTAAAATCATTCATCACAAGGATGAAAACTCAACCATGGAGTTATCATCAAGCCACACAACATACAACCACACAAAATCATAACTTATGAAAAGAACATCCCCTTACCTCTTGAAGACCACTTAAAGTTCTAAGATCACTCTCCAAAGCTTGTTGCTCCAACTAGTATCACCCTTTCAAAAATATTATAAAAAAACAAGCATAAATACATTTTCTTTGTGAAAAAGAACCAAACCCTAAGATGAAAACTTGATAGGAAGATTACTTACTCAAGACCTTGAAGAAAGTAGATCAAGGTATGGTTTCAAGCTTCTTGGTTCACAAGATGAAAACCTAAGCCAAAAAAATAAAGCTTGGCTTTAAAATGGAAGAACACATGATTCAAAAAAATTAAAGAATGGATATAATGGAAAAATAAGAAGCTTTTATGGTTTAGAATCATCAAGCAACCTTCTTTTGTGAAGCTTGAAGTCCAAAAGCTCTTTAAATACTAAGTAGATGGCTTAGTGAAAGCTTGGAACTTAGAGAGAAAAATGGGGTTTTTCTTTGGAAGCTTAGATGAAAATGAGGAAGATGAATTTTTCTCTCTCCTTCCCCTTGTATATTTCGGCTGGAGCAAAGGAAATGGAGGGCCAAGATTAGCTTTGATGCAAGTGGTATTATCTTGGAATAAATTAAGACTTAAAGGTGTTTTAATATTTCTTCCAAGCATGACTTCAAAGGCAAGAGCACATGGGCATAAAGCACCATTTTGGGGCTGGTGTGGGGCGGCCAAATGCAGCTGGAAAGGAAGGGAGAAGAGCTCACAAGTTAGGGTTTTGCTTTTGGGAGCACAAGTGGGCCAAATTGCTTATTATAATATAGATTTTGAAATAAATATTTATCCAAATAATTGATTAATGGAAAAATTATTTTTGAGACCTAAAATTAATATTATAAAGGTTAAAATTTTAAAACTCAAGTTTTGATCATTTTCTGATACCCCGTTTGCGCTATGGTTACCCGTAACGTGCTAAAAACGGCTAAAAATAAATTTTTTCTGAAAAACTCTAGAAAAATTACCAAAAATCCAAAATATAAAAAAAATAACTTTTGTTTCGTTAAAATATTTTTTTGACATAAAAGGTCTCCGGAAAAATATAAAACTTTCGACGTTTTCAAACCGGGTCACGGTTTACGCTATTTTTCAGTTTTTCGAGTTCTTTCACTTTCTACCCATCTAAAAATCATAAATAATCTAAAAACACTAATGATATCCCTAACTTTCCATTTGGATCATTTCTTAGCCCTTTGGTAATTACCTGATCATTATACGTCACATATCTCATTCTACAGGGACCAAAACTGTAATATCTTTATCCTAATCTCAGAAAATTCCAAACTAAAATTCTAAAATTCTTAAATAATATAAAAATATTATTTGTCTCTTTAATTCGTCATGGTAATCTTGTCTTTGCCTTCAAATCAATATAATCTTATTTCTTCGTTTATAACGAGAATCGTTTTCTGTTGAAATTTTCAATTTCAACTCGAAATCCTAGTTGCTTTACTATGAGCGACTGTAATCATGATATTTCATTTTCTAATATCACCTTATAATATGCAATTTGATCTACTAACTCAGTGTCATAGAATTAACTACGAAATAAAAAATGCGGGTGTTACACAAATACCTACTATATAAAACTTAAAAGAACTTTCAATTCTTGATATGCATAATTAAGCATGCTTTTAAATTGTGAAGTGAAGAGTGCGATTTGATAATTTTTGTTTCACTTGTGAGACTAAATATACTAAATTTAGCTTCTGAATTGAATTGTTTTGATTAATGTGTTGTTTTATAATGTGTGTTAATTGAAGTACGGAATTAAGTTTTGTTTTGATATTTTTTTAATTTGTCTAATAGATATACATGGATACCCGCAAATATTTATAAAATTTGTTTTAAACTAGCACAATTGATAGTCGTGTGGGTTTGGGGCGGGTACGGGGCAGATTTTCATCCATCGAGGTGAGTAAGAGGGGACTACTACCTGCATCTGACCCACCCCGTTGCCATCTCTAGTCCCTTGTCCCACATCAACTAGAGATAATACCATAAAAGAGTATATAATGCGAGGGCACCCCTCACCTTACAAGTGATCGGTTTTGTATGGATGAGTTAAGCCTGAAAGATAAATCAAAGATACTAAATTATAATACAATATGCAAAGTCTTAATAAGCAGGATTTAATTGTATTTTAGCTGCTTATATAATGCTAGATTTATAATGTAAGGTATCATATCATATTAATTTGATTTAATTGTAGGGTATATTATACATAAAAATTTAGACATATTGAGAACTATTAATTTTGGGAAGGATAAAAGTTTATTTTAATCCTGAAAATGTTACTTATGAAAATAATTCAATTGTATTGCTTTGATTAGTAGTAATTAAGTTACAGTTGGACTCGGAGGTAATTGTTTTGTTTTTTTCTTCATTTTTGGCGATTTTAGTAAAAAATATTTATATGTTTTTATAAATAAACCAAAAACGCCATGCACTCAGTTAATTATGCAATTTTTAAAATTGAATCTATGCTCCTCTTCAAAAAAAAATTGAATCTATCCAAATAATCTCTCGCCTATTCAATTCAATTATTCATAAACAGCACTTCTTTAATTATGATACACAAGTGACAAGTGCAAAGTCGTTTTTACACAATTATTCAATTATACACTGCTATTGCAACAAGGTTTCTCACCATACTGTTCGCCAAACAGCACTTCTTTAATTATGAAACACAAGTGACAAGTGCAAAGTCGTTTTTACACAAATTCTGTTAATTCCACACTTTGTTTTGTGGGTACAATAATACTCACTTTGATAACAAATTTACCTTGTTGGAAATTGCTAGTTAGTTTTGTTTTGATGAATTTATTACTAGTTAGTTTAACAGCAATGTATGTGACCTGTGTCGCTATTGCGTAGTACTGCTTTATAAAACTGTTTAAGGTAGCTAGCTTTCCCAGGTGAATAGTCAATTTTCATAAGTATAACTTATTTATGTGCCTCATATAAAAAGAAAAAAAAAACTTACTAGGGTCTGTTTGGTTCAAAGAAGGGAAGGGGATCGAGGAGGAATTTTAATAGAGGGAAGGGGAGGGGAGGGAAAGGGAGGGAAGAGATTTAATTAGATATTGTGTTTGGTTGGGGGGAGGGGAGGGATTTTTATGGAGGGAATAAACTAATTTACTTTTTAGACCCTTATGAGCATTTATGTTAAACTTAATGTAAAGTTATTTAAGTAAATATATTTCAAATAATTAAAGCATTCTTCTCTCCCCACCAAATCCCCCCAACAGTGGAGGAGAGCCAAATCCCTCTATTCCTCTCCCCCTCCCCTCCTTTCCTCTCCTTAAAAAAATGAACTAAACATGACAGATTTAAAATATTCCCTCCCCTCCCCTCCATTCCCCTTCATCCACACACTATGTTAATGTGCCTAGACGACCCTACCACGACCATGATGGTCGGCCTATTACTGGTGTTAAGCACAATTGCTTATAAAGGCGTCCCTCGTTTTTCTCCACCTCGCATAACTAATCCCATAACTATCAGATAAAAATGGGTTTGCACCTGACAAATAGGTTTAATTACACTTTTGATCTCTCAAGTATTGCGATTGTGTGATTTTGGTTCTCTAGGTTTCAATTGTGCAGTGTTAGTCCGCCGAGTATCACGAATGTGCAATTTCGGTCCCTACGTCTCAGTTGCACGATTTTGGTCCCTCAATTATCCCAATTGTTACAATTAGGTCTCTTGTTACTATGTCATTTTTAACACCAAGAACCTAAGCAACACACACGTGGCACTGATTTGACACTCACCTGTGAGTCGTGTGACATAATGACAAAGGGACCAGATTGTAATAATTGGGATACATGGGGACCAAAATCGCACAATCGCGATACGTGGAGACCAAAATCGTTCAATTGGAACTTGGATGGACCAAAATCGCATAATCGTGATACCTATGAGACCAAATTCGGGCAATTGAAACTTGTGAGACTTAGGAGACAAAAAGTGAAATTAAGGCTAAACTATATTATCGATCCTAACAGGCCCGACATAAGGGTAATGTGGCTCAAGTCCTCGTTTTAGACCCAAAAGCAAAAAGCTTATCTACTAATAATATTTATAAAACTAAAAAGTTTCATTGGTGACTTGCTTAGCATAATAGTGATCAGTACTTTCTTTATCATAAGAAATAGGGTCCAATCCTTGTAGATAGAAAAATTACACTTATTCTTTTTTAGGCCTCTAATTCAAAAACAAATATTGTTATTAGCTTTAGAATGGTCTCATCTCAAAATTTGATTTAGGCCTAAAAATACATTCGGTCGGCCCTAGATCTTACTATAATTTAGTGTACGGTGAGCAGAAACATGTGTTACCTTATGTTATTCTATTCAATTGTGTAAATTTTATGAGAGGATACTTGTTGTTACTGTTTGACACTCTCCAATGCCCCTGGCACCTTAATTTTACTACTACCATCGCTTTCTACCACCCTCTACGTACTTATCATGTGACACCCTTTGTTGCCGCTACCGCCTTTGTCCCGGCCACACCTGCTATCATTGCTGCCATTATTGTACTCAACGTTCTCCACTACTGCCCGCTGTCTGACTCCCTTCACCACTGACATTGTCATTGTGACACCATTTCTCACTACTAGCGCTATTGGGCACCATCTACAAGGGACTGTTCGTCATCATTATCACCACTCGACACCATTCGTCATTGATCACCAATGTCATCCAACTAACATCCTAAAATTTTACTCTATAAAACAGAGTATTAATGTTAGAAGATTAGAACCATCTTTAGGATTTTCAGATAAAATATAATGGTTTAGAGTTGACGTAGAAGTCAAACGGTACTTTACGGATATTCTTGACTGTCAGAATAAGTTGATAATGAATATGGAAAATTCATACTATATTTCTAAGAAGTATTCGAGGATACGAATAATAGCTTAGTGATATATAAAGGTTTTAGAAGTTAAGTTTGAAATTTTAGAGAACAGTATAAAGGAATATTGTTGTTTTAATCTACTAATGGATAAAGGCCGGAGATTAAGAAATAATCTTGATGAAAATAAGAAGATCAAAATAGATTTTTAGATAGTATAGAAATGACAAGTTTTTGTTTGGTATTATAGTTTAATTGGTAAGACAGATAGGTTTTATATAAACTTCTGTTTGTATCACTTCCGTATTTATCCTATAGTATTCTAAATACTTTGTGTGTATATGTTTATTAAATTATTTTTATCTTAGAAAAATGGTTTTAATACTCTTATCCATTTTTTTTAGAAAGAGATAGTTTTATTTTGATGATAAGTTTTTAGATAAAATAAAATTTTGTTTTTTCCATTTACCATCTATTTTCTGTTTTATATGAACTTTTGCGACATAAATATTCTGAGATTTATTTTTAGCTTAAAAATAGGATTTAAATGCACATATTCCGGAATACTTCTAAAACGGTAGTTTTTCAATCAATATCAGGTCTTTTTACAGAAAACGGTTATGTCTAACTGACAGAAGGAGATTTAAATAGCTTAAAAGTATCAAACAAACCCAATAAATAAACTTCCTTCACAAAAATTATTTTTTTTAATATTAGTGATTTTCTGAAATGTTTCTAGAATTTTTAGAAATTATAAGTTTTAAAATTACTGTTTTGGTCCCTGTAAGTTTACAGCAAGAACTAATAACTGATTCAGAGACCAAGTTGAGGTCAAAAATAGATTTTAAGAAGCTGAATCATGTTTTTACATTCTTTTAAGATTTTTGAAAATTATTTCAAAATTTTCTGAAAAACAGATCAAAAGTTACTTTTACAGTCCCTCCAAACACGAGAAACGAGGGTTTCTGAACGAAAATGGATTTTTAGTGATTAGTGAATGCTCAAAATCAATTTTTAAGAGGGACATTAGTGTTTATATCAGATTTACAATTTCTTAGAGATTTTTCTGGAATTTTCTGAAAAATGTCTGTTTTGCACTTACAGCGTGTACGTTTTCCTTTGTTTTTACAAACCGCAAAACTTTCCCTTACCGTAAAAGTCCAGAAACTCTTTCATGAAGCCATTAGGGCTATAATAAGGTATTTTCGAGATTTTCTATTAGTTCTTACTATTTAAATTAATTTTGGAAATTTTTGATTGGTGAATAAACTATTTTACCCTTGATTTTCATCCGTTTTCACTTGAAAACCCTAGGGGCAAATATGTAACTTCACTCCCTCCCTCTTTCAGCCCTCAAAACCGCCTCACCACTAAGCCAAGAAGGGGACTAGGTTCATTTGGTTGTGTGAGTCATAGGTTTGGACCAATTAGAAAAAGATTGATTAAAACTAAATTATAATTAAGCATTTAGGAATCATGGTTTACATCACATGCTCATCTTCCTTCCTCCCTTCCTCTTGCTTTGGCTGACCCCTCTCCCATGACTCACTTCTTCTCAAGCCTTCTCAATTGTGAGTCATGCCATGCGTCATTTGTTTAGGCCAATTAGAAATTAGTTAATTATTTTGATTTTTATTAAAAGCCAAACCATGGTTGCTTTCCAAGCCAACCATAGTCTCTTTAACTAAACCCCTTGGCTGCCCCCTCAACTATAAATACCCCGTCATACCTCATTCATTTCTCACACCAAAGCCTTTGTATTGACAAAGCAAAAATCCTTTCTAATATCCTTTGCATTTCTAGCCTTTTCTCTCCTTGTTCTTAAGCTTAAGCTTTGCTCTTCCACATCCATGCTTCATGAAATACGCCCCCTCTCCTATTGAAATACCCCTCTTTGATTCATAAAATTTTCCACATCAAAAGCCTTGTGTTTACAAGCAAAAACTCTCTCTTTTTCTCCTTGATGTTCTTGGTGTTCTTAGTTGGTGTTCATGGTTCTTCAAGTCTTGTTCTTCATCGATTTTTGGTGAAAGGTAGGGGGAACCTCCTGCAAAATAAATTGAGACGTATATGTTTGATCTTGGTTGTTGTATGCTTGGGTGTTTTTGGTGTTATAGCTTTTATGCCTTATTGATGGTTTATATGGCTCCAAATTAATTGTGTGTGCTACTTATTAATTGTGTGGTTATAATGCCCAAATTTCCTTGGTTTTTCGTGGAAGTAAGGTTGGAATGGCAAAATCAATTTTTGAGCTTACTAATAGTATTGTTATAAAGGAAAATTTTAGCTTATCGTAAATATGATTTTTCCGTAAACAAAATACGATTTATTCTTTTGTGAAAACCCTGATATTGTCCATCATTTATATACAAGGTGATGGTTAAGATAAATGGTTTATCAATATGGATCTGTCTAGGAAAGAAACATAGACCTTTGAAGGGGCTTTTTAAGTCCGTCTCTCTTTCCTGGGAACGTACTGATACGCTGTTTGGAGAATTCTTAACACTAGGGACCCAGTATATACGTGACTAAGATAAATTGGGAAAGAAGTGATTTTCTAATACCGTATATATAAATAGATTGGATTGGATAAAAGAGTATAACAGTAATGGATTCTCGGTGAATTCTACTGTTGTAGCATCTGTCGGAAAAGAGTATACTGTTATAGCATCTTTGGAATTTAATATGACAGTAATGGATTCTCGGTGAATTCTACTGTTATATTAACAGTGGGAAATATAGAGCGTGTATCCAATCTGTATATATATGCAATTAACTCAGTTTAATTTTCAATGTTTATGACAGTGGAAATTAGTGAGATAGGCTTTTTATGGGCCTCTTTCTTGAAAGATAATTGGTGCTTAATGTAACACCCTCTTCCAAAAAGGGCATTACATTTAGTAACCAACCCAAAAGATCAAATTAAATTTATTTAATTACTTTCTTTCTTTATTATGGAAATAATGTCAAAGTTATTTGATTTTCACAAATGAATTTTTGTTGCCATTTTTTTTAAAGATACTAAGTGAATATATGATTAAGATAATACCCAACACATGAGTTCAAAGAAAACAAGCCATGTAACTAAATTCATATATCTCTTTACAATTCAATGTTTGGAAATACTATATCATACAAGAAACTTTTCTCCCTTAAAAGAATATTGACTCCCTATGCTGGTCAAGCACTGAAAATTCTACTGAGATTAGATGAGAAAACCATCCCTTAAACTAAGACACGTGCATCCATCTTCCTTGTTGAAGCACCACCATTGATCCTCTTGTTCTGGACTTCAGTCAAATCTCCGGCAGGAAAACATATTTGCATACAGAAAAAGAATATATTGCAAGGGTGAAAATCTCATTCACAGTTATTTCGTCATAGTTACACAAACAACACACAACAGTTATAATGCACACAACAATATATGCCCAGATAGTGTTATACTCATCCTCAAAAGAAATCATATTCAAGAATCACATATTTAACATAGGTCACACAGACAGAAATCACACAGATCATCATTTCCAACTTCACATAGAAGTATCACAGTTTCACACAGAAACATATCATAAGAATTCAATATATGTATATGCATGACACTTCAATAATCTTCGTATTTTTCGGCACACAGCCACGAGCACCTAGCCCGCTACTCCATGGAGATTTTTCTCTACTTCCTTTTGAGTGATAGGCGCAGCTAAATACTTAACATGATTGCACAACCCTTTCTCTTCGGGTCTGCTCTCACAACCATTCCATAAAAAGCTACTCTCACCATATCATGAAAAGACCAGTCAATCAGGTTTATCCAAGTCGGGTATACGATTTTCCCCGGCTCAAGTGCGCAAATGCTTGGCCATTGGTGGAAGTTCGAAACCTGGATAACCCCAGTAGGCAATTGTAGCCCAACCGTATCAATTCTCAACCACGTATAACGTGAATTGTGTAACACCCCTTTCTCAGGAGGCATTACACTTCGTAACTGAACCTCTAATGCGGAAATTAAAATCTTTCTTCTAATTCTTCTTTCGAAAAATGCTGTCAAAATTTATTTAATTTTCACAAATGGGTTTTCTCTGTCAATTTTTTTTCTCTTACAAGAAAAGAAACACTTATGAAAATAAACACCCACCAAAAAACAACATAGGAACTAAAACTTATTCAATTATAATGGAACGTATCATACACAAGAAGTCCCTTTCCCAAATCAGTACAGACTCTCTATGCTGGTCAAGCACTAAGAACTTCTACAAAAAGTTCAAATAAGAAAACTCCAACAAAACTAGGACTCGCACGTCCTTCCACTTTGTTGACACGTCTTCAATGCGCGTCTCGTTCTTCGAGTCCTGTCTAGTCCACTCAGCTAGTAATCAATCTATATGAATCATGTCCCGAAGGGCACAAAACATATAGGCAAGGGTGAGTTTCTCCCAAAGTCACAATCACAAAACATACATAGTAAAAGGAAAATTACTACTTATTATACTTCAAAAATAAACAAATATCATTTGAAAACTTTACTTTAAGTTCACAAACAACCAACACACATCATCACAAAATCATCTATCTCAATCAAGATATATATATGCATGACACTTCAATCATCTCTTATCACACCGGTGCACTGCTCCATGGAGACTTCTCTTCCTCAACTAAGTAGAGCGATATGGCGGAACTTGTACCTAACATAAATGCAACCTGACCATCTCTTAGCCCTCGTTGTCATCTATTCGGTATGGCCCATTGTGCTAACTCGTGCACCACATCATAAATAAGACAAGCCGGTCAGGATCATTCAAGCCGGGTATACTACTCTTCTCGACACAAGGAGATTCCCCTCAAGGCCATTGAGAATTTCGTGACCTGAACGCCCTCAAAGACTTATAGTCAGACTATGCTTATTCTCAACACATCACTTTAGGATTGTATACTCTCATCATAGCATAAAGCTAGCCTGGCAAAAGCCAATATCTCAAATGCATATGACAATACAATTCATACACACATACAAGGAGAATAATGCAATCCTTCATTTAGGATTTTCATCGCCACGTGTTAGCTCTCTCCCAACACCGTGTAGCATTATTCCTCGAATCTTCAACTCGCCACGTGTTGACCCTCTCTCAACACCGTGTAAAATTTTAAGTTAACAACGCCACGTTTGGACTCTTTTCCAACTACGTGTGGGACTCTTCGCATTTATAAAAATGCTCCTTACTTCTTATTATTTGTTAAAACCACATAACTTTTTATAATTATATTTTGACCCCAAAACGTCCAGTTCCTGCGTCCAGTTCCTGCGTCCAGTCTGCGTCCAGTTTCTGCGTCCAGTTCCTGCGTCCAGTCTCTATTTTTGCCCCTAGACTTTCAAAATTACGATTTTGACCCCAAAAGTCTAGATTTTGACTTTTTACCCCACAACTTCTAAAAATTACACTTTTGACCCCAAACCCTTTAATATTCGAAAATTTCACTTTTCTTCTTAGATTTTATTAAATCCTCCAATACCAATATTTTTAAACCTCAAAATTTAATTACCCATCTATGAAACTTAATTATTTAGCTTTGGATTTTCAAAAAGATTAGTTACATCCATTTTATTTCCTTTTTACAAATAATTGTCTAATCTTATTGATTAAAACTTATGTGTTAAACTTGATATAAATGTAACTTCCAAAACTTCTTTATTTTATGAAAAATCCCATTAAAGTCCATTGGAGACTTATCCAAAAGAATTAATTAGTAAAGTCCAAAATGAAACTTTGGCTTGCATGTAACTCAATTTAGTCTTTGTCTTTAAAATACTTTTTACTATAGAGTCCTCTACTTCCTTTTCCATGATGCTTGGGTCACTTGGTTTTATTTTTCTCTTGATTATATTTACCCAATCACAACAAACATCACATACACATAATAAATAAAGCATAACACTACTTTAAGCAATACAATCATCCCAAATAGATCAAATGAATCACAAATAATTAAATACACTCAATCACTTCAAGACACCATTTTCTCATACACAATCAAGAGAACAATCATACAACAAAAACACAAGATTTCTACCATACAAAAACCATAGAGCTAACTCATGCTAAAACTTGCATTTTTGACAAATCCAAGCCTACACACACATTTTTTTTCTTATTAGGTAAATTTCTTAACTTCTCATTTAACCCAAGTATTTAGAAAACATCCATGACATTAAAATTTACCAATCCTCATACAAAAACCCTAGAGCTACCAATCTTAGTTTAGTGATCTAAAACCCATCAAGGATGGTTTTAACCACTCAAATCAAAGATGAAACTCAAGGTTGTTGAGTTATCATCAAGCCATCCAAAACATACCACATACTACTACATAAAAATTATGTCTTTTAGAAGAACATCCCACTTACCTCTTGAAGATCACTTGAGTCCTAAAATCACTTCTCCAAAGCTTGGTTGTTCCACTAGTATCAAAACCCCTTTTACAATATCATACAACATACAAGCATAAATATATTTTGTTTGTAGAAAAACCAAAACCCTGAGAAGAAAAATATGAGAGGATGATAACTTACTCAAGCCCTTGAAGAAAATAGATCAAGGAATGGTTTCAAGCTTCTTGGTTCACAAGGTGCAAACCTATAGCCAAAAGAATAAAGCTTGGCTTAAAAATGGAAGAACACGTGATTTTAAAAAAATCAAAGAATGGAGATAATGGAAAACTAAGAAGGTTTTATGGTTTAGAATCATCAACCAACCTTTTTTTGTGAAGCTTGAAGTCCAAAAGCTCTTTGAACACTAAGGAAAAGGCTTAGTGAAAGCTTGGAACTTAGAGAGAAAAATGGGTTTTCTTTGGGAGCAAGATGCAAATGAGGAAGATGAGTTTCTCTCTCCCCTTCCCCTTGTATAATTTCGGCTGAACCAAAAGGAAATGGAGGGCCAAGATTTGCTTAGAGGCAAGTGGTATTAACTTGGAATAAATTAAGAGTTAAATGTGTTTTAATATTTCTTCCAACCAAGACTTTCAAGGCATGAGCACATGGGCACAAATCAGAATTTTGGGGGCTGTGTGGGGCGCAAGATTGCAGCTGAAAATGAGAGGAAGGAGTGTTCACACTTGGGGTTTTGCTTTTGGAAGCACAAGTGGCCAAAAATGCTTATTATAATATTATTTTGAAATAAATATTTCTCCAAATAATTGATTAATGGAAAAATTATTTTTGAAACCTAAAATTAATATAATAAAGGTTAGAACTTCAAAAATCAAGTTTTGATCATTTTCTGATACCCCGTTTGCGCTACGGTTACCCGTAACGTACTAAAAACGGCTAAAAATAAAAAAATTTCTGAAAAACTCTAGAAAACATAAAACCTTCGACGTTTGCAAATCGAGTCACGGTTTACGCTATTTTTCAGTTTTTCGATTTCTTCCACTTTTTACCCATCTAAAAATCATAAATAATCTAAAAACACTAATGGTATCCCTAACTCTCTATTTGGATCATTTCTTAGTCCTCTAGTAATTTTCTGTTCATTACGTGTCACGTAGTCCATTCTACAGGGACCAAAACTGTAACATCTTTATCCTAATCTTAGAAAATTCCAAACTAAAATTCTAAAATCCTTAAATAATATAAAAATACTATTTGTCTCTTTAATTTCTCATGATGGCATTTTCTTGGCCTTCAAATCAGTAAAATCTTATTTCGTCGTTTATAACGAGAATCGTTTTCTGTTGAAGTTTCCAATTTCAACTCGAAATCCTAGTTGTTTTACTATGAGCAACTGTAGTCATGACATTTCATTTTCTAGTATTATCTTATAGTATGCAATTTGATCTACTAGCTTAATAGTATAGAATTTACTATAGATCTAAAAATGCGGGTGTTACAAATTGTAACTTATATGGCACACAGCCTGGTGGAACGACACACAGCCAATTATGAATGCATAAACACACAATTCCTCTCATCCCATAGCGTTCTTTCTCATCACACGGTATTACGTCACAAAGACCGTTCACTCAGAAATATGTCACAAAGACTATTCACTCAGAACATATGTCACAAAGACCGTTCACTCAGAACTATGTCACAAAGACCGTTCACTCAGAACTATTAATTTAAATCTACCTTTTTAAAATGCTAGGCTCAACACTCATTTAAAGCCCTAGACTTATAGACTTATATTTCTCTTATTTTTAAGAAATCGTTTGGGAACCCGTTTGGAATCTCATTTTGGGAAAACCTTGAATTTATTGGACTTTAGCCCCTTTTTGAGAAAACTCTTTAATAAAAATCCCTTCACTTTTTCTTTAATTATTAAAACCCATAACTCTTTGATAATACTCTCCCCCACTTGACTTTATAAATCTCGTTAGGTTTAAAACCACCATGGTCTTTACTTTAAATAAATATCCCTTTATTTTAATTAATTATCAAAAATGTCAATTTTCTTCAAAATTTACATTTTGGTCCACGAAATATCCAGATTACATTTCTAGTCCCCAAACTTCAAAAATTACCTTCTTGGTCCTATAAATATGCAAATTACCATTTCAGTCTCTTTATTTTAAAATTTCACTTTCTGCCCCTGAATTTCCAAAAATTACACTTTTGTCCCTAATCTTTCAAAAATTACATTTTTGACCCTTGTACTTTAAAAATCGCATCTTTCACAGGCAGCATAAATCACAGGCTGTGAAAATCTCACACCCGAGGTGTGAACAGTTCTGGAAAAATGATCCAAAAATCCGAAAATTTATTTTCTTTTAGAATTTGATTATTTAATCCATTTCCATCCTTTTTAAACATCAAAAATAGATTTTAGCTTTATGAACTTTGGTTCATTAACTTATATTTTCAAAGGTTATTATTTTGCCTCTTTGGAAACACTTTTTGAAACTTGATTTAAATCTCTTAATCCCTCTCTTTAATCCTCTTGGAAAACTCTCATGGTAAAAATATCTCTCCACTTTTAACTCTCTCCTCACATCAACATACTTCAATCAACATAAACAATCTTCCACACCACACATGATAATTAATAATAAGACCACACCGCAACATAGGAAATCATCCATCATCACATAAGAAATCCATTACCAACACAAAAGAAATCATTTGCCATCACTTAAGAAATCAATCACCAAGAACACATACAAGTCACATAGAACACACACATGTTTATGTAACTATGATAACTAGAGAACTTTTCCCTTACCTTAAATCTTTCTCCTTCTCTTTTCCTCTTCACAAATCGAAAATCCACCAAGTTCAAAAACAACTCCTTCAAAAATACACATACAAGAACACAAGATATCAATCAAAAAGGTTTTTACCCTTTACTAAAATCACCTAACCCCAAAAAGGAATAAAATAGAGTAACTTGCGCACAACTTTGGATTGCAAACAAGATACCAAAATTGATGGCTTACCTAAAGACCAAAAATCCTTAGCTTGGTGTTCTTGACAAATAAGAACACTTAATGATTCCAAAGCTTTGATGCAGACTAGTGTTTAAAAATGGATTCTTTACACTTAATGCTTATGTAAAGGATCAAAAATATGGAGGAAGAAGATGGAAAGCTTCCATGGAAATAGAATAAAAAGCTTGAAGGAGGAAGATGAAGTTAGAGAGAAGTTAGAGAAAACACTTTTAGAGAGATAAAGTATCATGAAAAATGAGTGAACTCTCCTTCTCCTCTCCCTTAATCTCACGCCCTCTCTCCCTCAATACTTGGCCAAAAATTGCTTGTCACCTAAGAGGATGAATGACAAATCTAAAGGCACCACTTGTCCAAATCCTATGGTTGGATTTCAAAATTATCAAATAAAGCTTTGTAATATAAATATCTCTCTTGGCTTCCAAGCATCTTCCACACAAGATGAACCTAGACCACTTCTTGGCCTTGATTGGGACGATTTTGGGCTGGCCAATAGGGAAAGGATAAGCTCAAATTCATTTGAGTGGAAATTACCAAAATGGACAAAGGTTAAAAATGTATTTTCAATGGTTTTGGTAATTAAAGAGTGAGATCAATGGTACTTTGATAACTTCCCATGTCAACACAATAAAAGTCAACTATACTATGCTACATGGGTCCCACTTTCCCTCCAATCCAATTTCTGGTACCCGGTCTTTTACCCGTTCTTTGATTTTCCCTGTACTAAGGGTATAATGGTAATTTTACTAAGCTTATCCAGAAATATTTTCTAAAATCCCCAAATAAATAAATAAAAATAAAAATTACCATTTTTTTGTTCTATGAATAGTGACAAAACTGCTCCAGCTAGGGGTATTTTGGTCATTTGCTAATTACAGTGGCATTTTGGTAATTTTTATAATTTTTCAAAAATTCCAAAAAAATTCCCATAAATCCTAAATAATGTAAAAACACTTTTTGGCTCGTCGAAATAATTTTCTAATGTGTTTTGGTCTCCAAACTCACTCACAGTTTCATCATAGTCCTAATACAGGGACCAAAACGGTACTAATTCTGATCGTTTCTCAGAAAATTCCCAAATAAATTTCTAAAATCCTCAAATATTATAAAATCATTATTGGTATCCTTAGATATCTTTTCTGACTCCAATTAGAGTTTCTATATCGTTATGATCCTATTTTGACAGTCAAACGTCTACAGAGTTTTCGTTTGACTTCCTACGTCAGTTTTAAACCATTGTTAATCTCATTAAAATTCTAATATTAACAATAATCCTCCCTTATTAACACTCTGTCTCTTAGAGTGAAAATTTGGGGCGTTACACTTAAACATTTCAGAAGAACAATAATTGGATTTCGTTCACTTAGTCTATTTTGAATCTATTTCTCAAGTTGGGCATTGATCACCAAAGATGGCTCTGCCGTCGTGTGATCCTTTCATCTTCAAAATTAAGTAAGCCAGTAAAATAATGAGCTTTACTTCGTTCGTCAAGTCTATATCATGTTTTTAGAAAAATGGACACCAATTACCGCAGTCGGCTCAGCCGCTGTGTAATTATTCCATTCCCAAAGATCTATCTAAAAACTGAAAACAGACACTTAGTGGTTAAAAGTGGACACAAGTTTAAATACTGCTGATCTCTTCTCTCTTGATCAATCCTAGGTGGCTATGCCCTGTTTTGGTCTTCTTAAAATGAATTAATAACCTTTAGTTATATACCGAATCACTTTGTTGGACAGTTCACCTCAGTTTGGCTCTGCCGCGGTGTGATCAGTCATAAATGGAATTATTGCAGCCGGAAGAATAACTCAATTCGCGATAAAAATAAGAGCAAGAGTATTTCTTCAAAATAGTGAGTGATTATAAAAGATTTTCAATGAGGAAGCTACAAGAAGACAGGAGAAGTTTTAAGAGATGATGAAGAGAAGTGTTATATCATTTGCATTAAAGACGATGAGCTTACAACCTGCTAAACGGGGTTGAAAATAGGTTCTGTTGGACTACAATTATCTACTAGGATTATCCAGGTTTCGAAAGTCTCAATGGTCTTGTCGGTAAATCCCCCTGAGCCGCGACAAATCGAATACCCGCCTTGGATAAATCTGACTGACAGATCTATTTATGATTTGGTATTAAGTTTTAAATGCAGTATTCTAAAGTATTCTCAGGGGTCTAAGAGGGATTCCCTGGTTATGCTGTTAAGTTTACTGCAACTGGTCGCTCAAATGATGTGAGGTTGGATAAGTCTCCTTGGAGCACTACACAGGTGTGATTTTTGAGATATTGAAGTGGCATGCATAAAAATACTTGGATTTGGTGATATATTATTGTGAAAGTATTGTTTTTGTAGGGTTTCAGCACAAAGGTAAGATCCCTTAAACGAGATCTGTTTATAAGTCTTGATTGATCTATTATTTTTTATATGTGCTTTGACTTGCGAAGTGATTGATATATACTCTGTGTTTTTGGTGTGTTCCTACTTGTCTTATTAATTTGTTTAGAGTTTCACCCTTGCCTGCTTTTATGTTGTGTTGATGCATGACTAAATAGATAATTTACCCAAGAAGTGGGCTAGCTCTTAAACGAAGGATTTGAAGGAAGACGCTGTGTAGATTGGTAGGGATTCCAAGAAGAATTGATATTTACTGTCATAGTATGGAGTAAATGTCAAGAGACTGAATTGGCTCAGATGTACAGTTTATTTAAACTTATGCTTGTACTGAAGCAAAATCTTTATATATATGAGATGAGTTTATGTTCACAAAAGGTGTTGATCATATTTCCGCAATCAAAAACATTTTGAAAAGAATTAGGGAAACATATTTCCCGCCTTCTCATCTTTTATAAAGGCGAAAAATTTTATCTGCATTTTATAGAAGGATTACCAACCTTTATCAAAATATTTTCTAAATCTTTGCCAAACTTTTGGTTACTATGGTGTAATATCTTTTTTAGAGAAATGGTATTACTTCTTTCATCGTCATTGTTGTCATTCTAACATCCTCCACCACTCTCCATCATTGTGAGGCAAAATACACCGCCACTGTTGATCACCATACCTGATGGAAAAGTAATTTTGTCATTTGTATATAATTTATATTATATATATTTATATTATATTCTGTCTTAATCTAGTTTACTTCGAGTTAGGATCTTCACCATTTATTTTTCTTTCCATTTCCTCCATTACTATGTTTTTGGGGGAAATAAATAACATAAATGTGATACATGAGTGTCATTTATTCCATTTATTTCCCCAAAAGTATAGTAATGGAAGAAATGAAGAGGAAAAAAATGGAGAGAATCCCAACTCGTTTACTTCAAACACAAGATAGGATATAGCATAATACTATTTGGTGGATTATTTGATGCACATCAAACATTGAAGAGTATAAGATCTTACCATACTTGTATCCTATTTTGCTCTTATATAATTCTCTTATTTTAGCTATTCTTATATTATATTTCGGGTGTACAGTGGTTTGTGTAAAACCGATGAACTAGGTAACCCAATCCAAATCGATTACTTCGATTTGGGTCTTCTTTATTTGGGTCAAACCTGGACCAAACCGATAAAACTTGAACTCGATTGGTTCGCATAACAGGTTTTAATTGCACTTTTGATCTTTCAAGTATCATGATTGTGTATTTTTGGTCCCCATGTTCCAATTGAGCGAATTTGGTCCCTTAAGTATTATGATTGTGCGATTTTGGTCTCCCAGATTTTAATTTTATGATTTTGGTCCCTCAATATCCCAATTGTTACAAGTTCCTTTTTCATTGTGTCATTTTTACTACCAATAACCTATGCAATTCATAGGTGACCCGACTTAGTATCAAATTAGTCACATGTGTGTCGCGTTAATTGTTCTTGGCGTTAAAAACAACACATTGAAAGTCGACCTGATTGTAACAATTGGGATACATGGGAACCAAAATCGCACAATTGTGATATTGAGGGACCGAAATTGCGCAACTAGAACTTGAGGAACCAAAATTGCTCAATCATGATACCTAGGAGGGCCAAAATTGCACAATTATGATACATGAGAAACCAAATATCAATTAAGCCTTTATTTTGTATATTAACCAAAGCAGCTAAAAAATCACAAAGTTTTTAATAGACTTTTAAGAATGATATCTAACTTGATAGACCCAAAACGAACCATCAAGTTCTTGATCATATTGATTAATTAAATTTGATGAAGAAAAAAAAATTAAAAATCCAACTCAAACCAAACCAAAAGATTTTGATTGGTTTGGGTAATAGTTTTAGCTAAACTCGACTCAAACTGACCCATATATACCCCTAATTATATTGGTTACCCATAAATGACAGTTTTTGCATCGAAAGTATTATCAATGATTTTAACATAAAAATCATTAAATAAAAATAAAGTTTTTTACATTATTAATACTAGGGGGAGCCAGACACGAAGTGTGTCTAGTGTATTACTCTCTCCTTTTTTTTACATATTATTATATAATTATATCATAGAGTAGTTGTGATTAGGGGTAGTTATTTTGAAATTTAAATTTAAACTTTCAAGGACAATAATAGAAAGAAAAATAGGACACCAAAATGATAGTTAAAATGGAGTATTACCTTTATTTATACCTATATATAGGTATAGATATTATTAAATTACTTATTTTTTACCAAATACTTTTTTTTGTGCCTAAAATGTATTTTTTTTTGGACAGTTGAAGGTAAAAGCTTGTTAAGCCATCCTTAGTAGAGTAATCACTTTTGGGTGCTTAAGTGGGTTTCACTTGTATACATCACTCATTTTAATCTTTTCCAACACAAGCACTTAATCCCTCCAATCCAGTAACTCTAAAAAAATTACTAAATTGGTCCTACTAATAACTTTATATCCAATTAAAATACATAAATACATATAAGATCCACCAAAAATAAAAAGAGAGAGAATACTTATCTAAACACCCCTCCCTATTAAACAATCGCCTTTTTTTCCATATTTGAGAATAAGTACCCAACAAACACCCATTAAATACCGAGTTGCCCTTACTAAAATCGTATGGGAAAATTAGTAGGTGAGAATTCCGATTCTGATTGATTTGATTCAACCATCAAAATTGATTGGTCACATTGAAAGAAAACAAGGATAACAAAAGTTTGCATTATTGGGTCAATATTACAAAAATTGAATTATTAAAAAAAAGTATTCTTAAAATTTTAAATTACGCTATACTTTTATTTGATCTTAAAAGTTACTTTCTCCCCCTCGAGAAATAAAATATTATATTTAAATATTATTTAATATTGATATTTTTTGTGGTACGAGATGAATAATTATAAACGAATATTTTATTATAAATTCTTTAGAATCACTTGTGCATATTTTTATATTTTATGCTTGCTTTTGGTATATATCTTTTAAATTACAAATTTATTAATTCGATGTTTTATAATTTTAAATAATTTTTAAATTATATTTTTTTTAAATTTTACGTAAATTTAAAAGATTCGTGAAATGTACGGAATGATAGGTTGTTGTTAAAGAAAAACCATAAATTAGACGGAAAATTATTAAATAAGTGTGCGGTTTATAAATAACTCAATCCTTGTTGATTTGACATAAAATGAAATTAATTTTTCTGTGGGCTCCTTCAAATGGGTGATGCCATTAGGTCCAAGACCACAAGTCAACATCAGAATTGGAAGTCCTGTGTGGAAAGGAAAATTATTTTCCACCTAGCGGTGTCAAAATCAAATTTCCACATGCAAAAGAGTTTCATAACCATGCTTTTTAGGTTGTTAGTGCATTCCATAATCAGAAAGTAGAGGCTCGCACCGCACAAAGAAAAGAGGATCCCCTTAAGTATGCTTTAATTAATTTCTTGAAGATACTACATAATAAATAAAATACTTGACATTTGGCAACTCGTGTTCTCCAAAAAATTAAAAAAATGAATAAAGAAATTTGTTGTGCTATGATAATTATGAGAAAATTTTTTTAAAGAAATTTGTTGTGTTATGATAATTATGAGAATTTTTTTTTCTCATCGAAGCATAATGAATATGGAAATAAACTTTTTGTAAGAAAGAGTTGTTACAAAAATAATGTACAAATCTCCCGTCATATCCAATCGTCCATTTTCTCTCCCGCCCCTCTATTGTTCTCCCTCCATCGGTGTGGTTCTATGATCTGCAAAGGAGAAGAAGGCAAGCGGGCGGTGCCTGGTTCTCGAGGAGGCCTGGCTCGTCTCTGGCGGCACAGAGCTTTCGTGGATGCTCGGACAACAGTGGGGGGCTGAGGAAGAAGGGGGTCCCGTTCCTTTTTGTGAGACGCCGCCTCTCTGCTATGGCGGGTGGCGGCTGCTGCACGCTGTTGGGCCAAAGTGGATACTCATCCAAGTCCCACATCAAGTAGTGTAAAGAAGAAAGAAGTAGAGAGTCCTTATAAATATAGAGAGCTAGTTTGAGTTTACTTCACCACAACAATTCTAGTCCTTTGGGTGTATTGGGGGCTTGGGTAGTTGTGTGTCTTTGAGAGGGATTGCAATTTTTCCGTGCAAAAATTGTGTGAGAGGGTTTGCAGTTTTTTCGTGCAAAAATTGGGTAAGAGGGTTTGCAATTTTCTCCTTATAAAAATTGCAAGTTGAGTAATAAAATTTTGTTGTGAGTTCGTGGATGTAGGTATGGAGTACCGAACCACGTTAAATTTGTGAGTTGTTTTTGTTTATGCTTCTTGTGTGGGTGTGCTTCCGCTTGTGTGGAGATTTTTTGGCTCGTTGATTTCCCAACAAGTGGCATCAGAGCTGAGGTTCTGATCAAGGGAGGAAGAGAAGCAGTGCGTTGTGTCATTCATTTGAAGATATATTAGTTCTCATCTTATTTTTTAAGATATAACTACATTGAAGTTGGATGTTCCAATGTTTGATGGGAGGATGGACTTCCCTTTATGGCAATGCACGTGCCACTATCGTGAAGAGCTTGGTCACATACAAGTTAAATGTCCAATATTCATGGAGGATCTGTGAAGCCTAAAGGAGAAGACAGAAAACTTGAAGACTGCTGCTTCTGCAAATGTGATTAGTTATGAGAATGACATTTTACTCTGTGAGGATGAAGTTGATGGCAAAGTGAAGAAATGTGAGACATTGGATGAAGGGAGGATATGTTGGGCCAAAGTGGGTACTCATCAAAGTCCCACACCAAGTAGTGTAAAGAAGAAAGAAGTAGAGAGTCCTTATAAATATGGAGAGCTAGTTTGAGTTTACTTCACCACAACAATTCTAGTCCTTTGGGTGTATTGGGGGCTTGGGCAGTTGTGTGTCTTTGAGAGGGTTTGCAATTTTTTCGTGCAAAAATTGTGTGAGAGGGTTTGCAGTTTTTCCGTGCAAAAATTGGGTGAGAGGGTTTGCAATTTTCTCCTTATAAAAATTGCAAGTTGAGTAATAAAATTTTGTTGTGAGTTCGTGGATGTAGGTATGGAGTACCGAACCACGTTAAATTTGTGAGTTGTTTTTGTTTATGCTTCTTGTGTGGGTGTACTTCCGCTTGTGTGGAGATTTTTTGGCTCGTTGATTTCCCAACACACGCAAAGGTCCTCCGCTTGGGTTGGAGTTGCTGCAAGCGGCGATGGGTTAGCTGAGTTTCTCACTCTCTTGGTTTGTGATGTCATCTCCTTCGGGCATGATGGTTCTCGATGATGTTGCAAAGCACCGCCGCCAAGGCAGTGGAGGTTGTGTTGTTGTCTCTGCTCCAGATCTGCTGGAGGTTGTTTAGTTTTTGTTTGTTGGAAGTGTTTCTCTGTGGTTCTTTATCGATTCGGGTTTTTATTTCTTTTTGTTGTTGTTGTTTTTGGTGTTTGTCTTGGTTTGCTGTGGTTTTGTTGGTTGTTTGTGTCTTCGCCGATGTGCATATTGTCGACCCACCACCTCTGGATCAATGACATGTGAGCTATATGCTTGTTATGACAGAAGGCTCTGGGTGCCCCAAATGGGACAAACCCAACCCACTTAAGGATATCTCAATGATATCCTTCATGTCTGGGGTGTGCTCGGCTGTTTATGTGCTTTGGTGTTTTCTGTTGTTTGTGTTTTGTTTTGTTGTTGTTCATTGCCGTGTTTTGTTTTTCTAGCTTAGCTTACCTTTAATGCTTTGGTGTTGTTGTTTGGTTGGTTAATGTTTTCGTTGTTTTTAGTTTGGGGGTAAATACAGTGTTCTTGCTGTATTATGGTCAACAGCGCACCTTGGGTTATATTAGTGTATTTTTCGGTTGCTTGCTTATGTTGTCTTCGGCTGTATGGCCTTTGTATCTTTGTTGGGCTTTGCCCTTTCAATATTATCATGTCTTTGGACAAAAAAAATATGATAATGTACAGATTACGTGATTGACTCATTAATGTTAAAACACTCATATTGTAGCCTAGTGGTTGGAGAAAAACCTCTCTAATAACGGGTGTAATTAGACCCTAAGGTGGATTGGTTGATCTTATATTAGACGTGATGACATGGCTCTTGGGGAAGGATAGGCTATTTTGTAACTGTACCACGTTTGAAAAAATTAATTTGCCATTTATCACTATTTTTTTTAATTAGGTTTCTACCACTATTTTTGTTTTAAGTGAGAAGTCTTATTCCCAAAATCAGACTTCTCACTATATTTTTATTTTTTTTTCCAAAATGCCTATGAGAAGTCATATCCCCTAAACAGGACTTTTGAACACGTTTTTTTTTTATTTTTTTCAATTTTTTGTTTAATTTTGACGGTTTAGGGTTTAGTTAAGGTGGTTGATAGTGTTAGGTGGTTTGTGATTTTAGGGTTTAAGTGGTTTTAAGATTTTGGGTTATTCAAATTTATTTATTTATTTTGTTTATTAATTCAATTTATTATTTAATACTTACTACAATTAAGTTAGTTTATGACTTAATAGTAAATAATAATACAATAAAATAATTACATTAAAATTATAAAAGGAGTACAACGATTCACATTTCTTACTCATGTGTGGAATGTCTAGGATTGTAATTAGGACATTTATTCCTACTATAACCCTCATTTCGACACAGTCCACACCTTTTAGGGTGACAACGTCTTTCTACCTAATCCATGTCAGTGCGAATGCGGATAGATTATGGATGACCTTGTGGTAGCATCTGTATTTGTGGATCATGGCACACTTGAGGTCTAGTATATTCTGGCCAATATTCTTCGTTGGGCAACACACTGAACTCTTCATGGTAAACGTTGAAGATGTTTTCCAACTTGTACACAGGAGGCACATATTGTACCTATCTACTCCACTACAACTGCAAGACCCTCACAGTTATGTATAGAACCCTCCAGATGTTGGACCTAGTATGCCCACACAACGACGTCCACGACATACTACACGCCGACAACTTAGCCCCCCTGTTGCTTTCACTCTGTCGCAACAACATTTCGACCCACCTTGCCATTCATTTTATTGTATTATTATTTATTATTAAGTCCTAAATTAACTTAATTGTAGTAGTTATTAAATAATAAATTGAATTAATAAACAAAATTAATTAATTAATTTAAATAACCCCAAAATCCTAAAACCACTTAAACCCTAAAACCATAAACCACCTAACACCATAAATCACTTTAACTAAATCCTAAACCGTCAAAATTAAACAAAAAATTGAAAAAAATAAAAAAAAATGTGTTCAGAAGTCCTGTTTGGGGGATATGATTTCTCATAGGCATTTTTGAAAAAAAAATAAAAACATAGTGAGAAGTCCAATTTTAAAAATAAGACTTCTCACTTAAAATAAAAACCGTGGTAGAAATCTAATTAAAAATAATAATAATAAATGGCAAATTAATTTTTTCAAAAGTGGTACTATTAAAAAAAACCGAAAAGGATACGAATGATTGAGAAATTGTCCGGAGCATCCAAGCAACTTGAGATTTCACATCATTAGCTAGCTCATAATCAATAATTATATAATTTCTGGTTAATGTCACATCAACCATTCTAGCCCATTATTTTCTCCATTTTTTAATATTAAATATGTTGTTCTTAATTCTGTTTCATCTGCAAAAGATATTAAGGCAAAATCATAAAATATAAAAAGCATTCAAATATAAAGTGTGAGATCCAGTGGTCAATCATTATTTGGAGCAGTTCCCACCAAGTTATTTGTTAAAATCCCATCCATCATTTCAACATTTTCACAGTGAACAAATAAAGTAAAACAAGATTTCATAAAAAAAAACATAAAGTAAAACAAGACATTTTAATTCATAAATTAATCAAATTTTATTACTTAAGAATTATGAACATAAACTAATAATCTATTAATATATAAATACCTGGTTAATATCGCGTGAGAACACTATAAAGTGTTCATTGTTGATTTTTTTTTAACCGAAGATGATCTTTTTTGTTGGAATATTTTTAATTCTTTTATAATTAATCATCTTTTTTTAATTAATTACTTTTTATAATAACATTTATGTTAGTCCGAATGGTACTAGGCTGGGATCCCTTACGTAAGATATCGGGTTCGATCCTTGACAATGGAAAAAAAAACGTGATTGGGAGGTGCACCGGTGCATACTTTACACCATTAACATGGTTAAAAAAATTAGGCTTTAATATCATTTTGGTCCTTCCAAATTTGACCGTTTTGATTTTAGTTCCTATAAATTTTGGTCAAAGTTTTTTAGTCCAATATTAATAAAAAAAATTTGTTTGATTTTAGTCATTTTAGTGATTTAGGGCTGAGGTGGCATGGACACGTCACCTCATTAATCATACGTGTCATATTCAAATGCCACATAAGCATACCACGTACGTAAGGTCAAATTTGCAGGGACTAAAATCAAAACAAGCCAAATTTGCAGGGACTAAAATCAAAACAGACAAAATTTTTTTCTTCCCTCCATCTCCACCACCACCACCACCCACTCTCTCTCTCTGGTTTTCTCTCTCTCACCACCACCACCCAAACACACACACACTCTCTCTCTCTCTCTCTCTCTCTCGTTTTCTCTCTCTCACCACCAACATCACCACCACCACCCCCCACCACCCCCACTCTCTCGTTTTCTCTCTCTCTCTCTCACCACCACCACCACCCCCACCACTCTCTCTCGATGCAGCATCGGCTAGTTCTTAGTATTGTAAATCTGACAGACATCTGGTTGTAATCCTGCTGTGGTCTAGGCTTTTCTGTGGATCGTTTCCAGTTCAAAATGTTACCAGTTGTTCCTTTTTCAGGTCAAATTGTTGTTGGTTTGGCATTACACTATGTGGCTCCAAGAATTCCATTTCAGCGAGTGTTAAATCAAAAAACGAGAGAGAGAAAACGAGAGAGTGGGGGTGGTGGTGGTGGTGAGAGAGAGAGAGAGAGAGAGAGAGAGAGAGAGAAAACGAGAGAGAGAGTGTGTGTGTGTTTGGGTGGTGGTGGAGGTGAGAGAGATAGAGAAAACGAGAGAGAGAGAGAGTGGGTGGGGGTGGTGGTGGTGGAGATGGAGATGGAGGGAAGAAAAAAATTTGGTCTATTTTGATTTTAGTCCCTGCAAATTTGCCCTACGTACGTGGCGTGCTTACGTGACACTTGAATATGACACGTCAGATTAATGAGGTGACGTGTTCATGCCACCTCAGCCTTAAATCACTAAAAGGACTAAAATCAAACAAAAAAAATTTTATTGGATTAAAAAACTTTGACCAAAATTGATAGGGACTAAAATCAAAACGGTCAAATTTGGAAGGACCAAAAGCATATTTAAGCAAAAAAATTAATTACTTTTTATACAATTTTTAATTAATTATTCTTCTTCCATTACTTATCTATCAATTATTTTTATTTAAAAGAAAATTAAACTCATTGGAACACATATCAAATTTTGCATCTCCCAACTTTCCATTTCTTTTTCCACAATGCATTTTTGTCTTGACCGTAATAGGATATGTAAGATGATATAACATTACTCTACCAAGGTGTTATATCTGACTAATTTTAAGGTTACACAATGATTTTTTTTATTTTATTTTTCAAGATATAAAATATTATTTGCTTACATATTTCATTCAATTTTTTTTATTTCAGTAAATTTTCATATTGTAAAATTTGTTTTCTTTAAATTTTATTTTTTAATAAATAAAATAGTGTCTACATACATAGTACATTTTCATGTTGTAAATTTTTTTCTTTTATTTTTATTTTTGATATATAAAATAGTGTTTGTTTATGGGTGTTTTTTTATTCCCACAAATTAGCATATTGTATTTTTTTTAATTTTGATTAATGAAAGTGTACGTTTAGTTGTCGTACTACAAGAAAATCGGCCATCGGTAATGCAAAAAATCCATCGATAACGATCAATTTCTGTCGGTAATTACCGACAAAAATAAATCGTCGGAAAATTTTACTTTACCGACGGATTATTCCATCGGTAACCACAAGAAATTTTAAAAAAAAAACCCCATTTATTTTATTTTACCGACAATTTTCACCATTGCTATTTATAATTATTAATAAAATAATTTAATTCAAATTATTTTCTAAATTAATTTAATATTTTATTTTAATTATTAAATTAAAAGTAAACAAATATAACAAAACATTAGTATCATAACATAAATATGTTAAAAGTAAGCAAATATAACAAATTGACTCAAACTGCTCATCATTTTCCATGTCCGTGGAACTACTTGAACCTTCTATGTTATCCTCGTCAACTCTCAAGTCAATATGAGACGCTATTTCACCATGATTAGTCTATATCCAATAATTAGGCTTGAACCCAACTCTAAATAAATCACCAACCACCTCATCCTCACTCTTAATCTTTCTACATTGGCATTTCAGACACGGACATCTTATCCCCCTCCCTAACTTAAAATTTTCTTGTCCTTTTGCAAAAGCAACAAACTGTTCAACCCCACTCATAAAAGCCTGTTTAAGACCCCTTCTCCCAGGATATAACCTATCATACATCCAACTACGGTTTGAAGGATAACAATTCATTTTCTGCATATCAATCACATTACGTGTTAGATATCGATGTCACATGCCAAACAAAAATTCGACAGCACGTCCCCTATATTTCGAACTTTCCCAAAAAAAATTCAGAAAAAAATCAACAACAATCAATCAATAAATTTATATGATAAATCTAAAGCTACAAAAGATATCCTATTGAGCTCTGTTTTCCACTAACAAACAATTCAATCAGACAAACACATGCGTTATTCAAACTATCAGCACACAACCCAGCATCCTGCTAAGACAGGAAGGCAAAGACTAGGGATTTGCTATCCACTAACAAACAACACAAACACATGCAACAACAAATATTCAGCACACAATCATGCCTATTGAGCTCTGTTCTCCACTAACAAACAACACACCAACTTAGACAACATGTTCAACTTAACATATGTAAATCTATATTAAAACGTTGCAAACTCATCTCTATCTCCTGACGTATGCTCCGAGCTAGTGAGACTTTTGGCTTCACTTGTTGTCTTTGCCTTCAAGAGCCTTCTAAGACCAAAAATCATTATCAACAGAAAAAAATGTAAGTTTCTGCATTAATGAGTGAGAAATCCGAATTAATGTTAACAAAACAACAACACCACATTAATTAATGTTCACAAAACACCTACATAATCATGCTGAAAATGTTGGATTTTGAATAGAAAAACAAAAAGATTATTTAAAATAAATTCTATTATACAACAACTAATTAGCAAGGGGAATTAAATGTTCAAACCTCTTAGGATTATGAATATTTATAAATATTGGGTTGCGTTCTTTTCGGGTATATGGTTTAGTGTTTATGCTTTGAATATCTTTTTTATCAAACGCCTAACTTCCCTGTAAGAAAAGCTTTAAATGTTGGGTTGGCTCTTGTCTAAAAATATATAAGAGAATGTTATACCTAAACAGCTTTTTCTCTAATTTCCTTTCACAATATCGATGAAGTGCCACTTATAGGTGCGATTGAGCTCTTGATGTATATATTTATTTATGGCTTTAGAGTACTTTCTATATTTAAAGACCTTTTCTCTTCAATTCTAACAAATTGATCATAGGCATGCATCATCGATCTTGTGTACGTTATAATTATGTTATAATATGATTTTGATCCCATAATGTTTTCTGAATTTGGTGATCAAAGGAGGAACGATTTCTTAGTTACTGCCCTTTTCTACATGTATAGATTTGATTTACATAAGTTGTATTAAATTAATTAATTAATTAATTTTTTTATATGCAAATGAAACTATTACAAATGTCCAGCAACAAAAATAAGCCATATATATATATATATATATACCACCCGCAATTAATCAATAAAACAGCAACTATATACCAAAGCCCCTGCTACACCCGAAACCATCAAATTACAGCAATATAAAAGGCCCTGCTAACATACACAATCATAAAACTAGACCCTGTAACTACACACACAAAAAAAAACACCTGCATTGCAAGAAATTAATGGACAGTAAAGAGCAACAAATTAAACATCATCACCTGCCTTTGGATCAAGGAAGAGATAGCACTGTGTTGGTGGCGGTGACAGTGGCGCGCGGTGGTTCTGCGGTGGCGGTGACAGTGGCGCGCGGCGGTTCTGCGGTGGCGGTGGTGGCAGGCTCACAGCGGCTCGGCGGTGGCTGGTGTGTGGCAGTTTGGCAGTGGCTGGCGGATCGGAGCAGAGAGAGAGAGAGGGGTTGGGCAGAGAGAGAGAGCGGTTGGGCGGGGGGAGAGAGAGAGCGGTTGGGCGGAGAGGGGGTGGCGGTTCGGTGGTGGGGTTGGCGGTGGCCGACGCCGTGGATGAGAGAGACAGAGGACAGTTCAATGGGGAGAGAGAGAGAGAGAGAGCGCTAAGAAAATGATGGAAGAAGGAGAGGGAAACTGAGAGCCCGTTTGTTATTGATTATTTTTTTAAAAAAGTACTTTTTCTAAAAGAAATAAGTACTTTTAATATTTTTTATTTGTTTGTTTTAACTTTTAAAAATAATCAGAATCTAAAAATAATCAAAAATTCTGATTAAATGAAAAGCTATATGTAGTTGCTTTTCAGAATTAATCAGATTTTAACGAAGAGAGAGAGGAGAGAGTAGATTAAAAAAATAATTTTTAGGATTATAAACAAACATAAGTTAGATTCTACTTTACATAAAAATCTCTAAAAAATAATCACTAAATTATTTTACATAAAAATTACTTATTTTTTAATCAATAACAAACGGGCCCTGAGTTTATTTTTTTTTTCTGATGGAATTTTTCGTCGGTAATTTGAATTTCAAATTTTTTAAAAACCGTGTCCATACCAACGGAAAAATTCCGTCGGTAACTTTTTCGACAGAAATATTTTCGTCAATAATGTTTCCGACGGACAAATTCTGTCGGTAAATTCAAAATTTTTTATTTTCCGACGGAATAATTCCGTTGATAATGATAAAAGAAAATTAAAAAAAACTGGCAACGGTCAAAATATTCCACCGACGGAAAAATTTTGTCGGTAACGACAGATTTACCGACGGAAAAAATTCCGTCGGTAATTGACCATTTTCTTGTAGTGTCGGTTTGATTCATGTTTTCGTATTCATGCAAATTTTCAATTAAGAAAATTATTTTTCTTTTAATTTTTTTTGATAAATAAATTAGTGTTTGCTCATAGTTTCATTCTTTTTATTTGTTTCTGTAAATTTTTAAGTTGTAAGTTTTTTAAAGTTTATTTTAAATTTTTAACAAATAAAATAGTGTTTACTAACCAGTTTCATTCAAGTTTTTTATTTCATTAAATTTTTAAGTTGTAAAATTATTATCTTTTTCATTTTATTTTCGAAAAAAAAGTATTTGCTTACGTTTTCCTTTATGTTTTTTCTTTCTATAAATTTGTAGGTATCAAAATTTTTTTTTTAATTTTTTTTTTGATAAAAAATAGTGTCTACTTACGTTTTTATTCATGTTTCTTTCTTGCTATAAACTTTTATGTTGTAAAATTATTTTTTTCTTAATTTTACTTTTAATAAATAAAATAGTTTTTGTTTACGAGTTTTATTCATGTTTTTTATTTCTATAAGTTTTTTAGGTTGCAAAATCACATTTCTTTTTAATTTTATTTTCAATGAGTATAATATATTTTGTTTATGAGTTTCATTATTTTTTTTTGTTACTATCAATTTTTAGGTTGCAAATTTGTTTATCAATATCAACAATTATTGACCGTAAAAACATAGAGTTTGCATATTTAATTAAGATTTGCATTTCATATAACTAACAATATTATAAATCTAAAGTATATCATATATCAAATAATTACTATTTAAATAATTTTTTTTGTATCATATATACAAAAAACGACCCACAAACCCGTGCAAATGCACGGGTCGACTTTCTAGTATCGGACAACAACAAATAACATCATTCTATTAAGGGGGAGGCTAGGCGATATGAAGAGCTAATTGGCTGATATATGAACACAACAAACTAGATATGTGGAGGCGGATTACTAGAAATCGGCGTGTTGACGGGTCCGAGTAATCCGTGAACTCAAATCGATTCGAATTGGATATTTTGAGTTTTTTTTTCACCGATCAAATCCAACCCAAATCCGAGTTGGTTTGGTTTAGATAATAGGTTTTAACTTTTAGACCTATGACCCAAACCGAACACGTGACATTCTTTTATTTGTTTTTTATTAATTTAAATTAAGCCCAACAATTCCAAAAAAAGCAATCTTACCCTAACCTCACTCACAATATGCATACAGCACGCATATATGCCCAGGCTCCCCGCCATTCCTCCCCCACCCATTGCCACCGGCCGCCTCTCAGGCTTCCTGCGGTACCGCTGGCTCCAACCTGCCAAGCCACCGTCGAGTATTAACCAACGACAAGAAATCAGGAGCCCCAACGTCATGTCATGTCGTGTCATCAATGTCGAAGTCAACATCACTTTCTTTGTCTCAGTTGTTCCTTCTTCGCCCACCACCTCCATTGCTTCTTTATGATTGATTTAATTTTGGAGCGTAGATCGGGGGAATTGGGACACTTGGATACAATAGAGAAATCAGGTTTGGAACCGCAACCTTGTTGAAAACTCAACCACCACCGGCACCAAAGGTACACCGTACCCACTTGACCACCTTCCTAACATTTGGTGACTGTGCCTCCAAGGTTTAGATCCCCAAGAATCATGTCCAAATCCGAAGGCACAAAAAATGCACATGAGTCCATCACGTTGAAGAAAGGGCAAGGGGAAAAGAAACACTCCCTGGTGGAAATGTTGGAGAAACGTTCTTCTTCGTCTCATTTGCCTTCGTGGTTTCCATGCTTTGTTTCTCTTTCAATTTCTATTTTTTTGATTTCAAGGCTTTTTTTTTTGGTTTAGATCCGATTGACATGACCAAAACGAAACTGTTTTATATTGGCTTGGTTCGGTTCGAATTTGACAAAAGAAAATTTGAAACTCAACCAAATCCAACCCAAAAGTTTTTTTATCGGGTTAGGTAATGCATTGAACCAAATCCACCTAACCCAACCATTGAACACCCTAACTAGAAATGTTGCTTGCAGCGGTGGCCTTGATCGAGATGAAACAAAAACCAACAATGATTGGTTTCAGCAAGAACTTTCGCTTTTCAGTGTCCAAAATCCATTTTAATAATGTCAAACTAATATTAAACTAGATTTATTAAAAAAAAATACTCTTTACTTATTTTCTTTTTCTAATTTCCACTTTTTTAATTAATATTAATTCTTTATAAAAAATAAGAAGGCAACGTTCTGTTACATTCCTCTCACTATCAGCAGCACTCTAATGAATAATTGTCTTTCGAATGGGAAAAATGATAGGCCTTTTTTCCTTCGAAAAAAAAAGGAAATAATATAATCTGCATTTGGTGAACACACAGTAATAACTACTTGGCATATCCTATGTCTATAATTAAGCCCTTTGTTTTGGTCAACTAATTAAGCCCTTTTCAAATTTTCCAGCCCGACCCGTTGGCTGGATCTGTCCTTTCTTGGCCCAATAAAATTATGGGCTATGGACAAGAAAATGATTAATTTTTATTTCTTATCTATAGCACATTAATTTGAAAAAAAAGAAAATTATAATTATCAAAGTAATTAATACAAAAATAAATATCAAAGTAATTATTTTAAGAGTATAATTAACTTGAATTTGGGGCGGGGGGGGGGGGGGTAGAATTTTGAACGTAAAAAATTAAAGTAATTAATAATCCAAAAGTTTTATAAAGACAAAAAATAATATTAAACATTGGTGAATCTTAAACCACATGTCTTAAAAAGAAAGAAAGAGTAACAAGAGCTTATTTAACTTTTAAGAATGACCGCTCTATTTTATTATGTATAATTTGGGGGGGTAGAATTTTGAACGTAAAAAATTAAAGTAATTAATAATTCAAAAGTTTTATAAAGACAAAAAATAATATTAAACATTGGTGAAACTTAAACCACATGTCTTAAAAAGAAAGAAAGAGTAACAAGAGCTTATTTAACTTTTAAGAATGACCGCTCTATTTTATTATGTATAATTGGATTGGATATAATTTTATAAATTTTTGGCAATATAACTAATTTATAAAAGAAATGTAAGTTATCCTTTTATAAACAAGATATGTTATACCTTCATTTGATTACCCGCTGATGCAGGTGTTGTACTTGTAACTTTTGTCATTTTACAGAATAAGTACTTTTGACTACGATTATTTTTAAAATTAGTCTTTAAAATAAGTATTTTATTCTATTAATTAATTTTCTAGTGTTTTTTTTTAACAAATCACCCACACGCTAGTACTCTTACTGCTTCTGCTTTCGGACTTCGGAGCATGTGCTAACTCTGTCCTAGCACATAGTATGAAATAATAATGTGCTTTATTCTCAAATAATTCTAAATCCTCTTATCTTTTATTCCTATAAATTCTCTTAATTACTAAATGAAAAAAAATATTAAACATTTTTTATGTTTTTAAGATATTTATTGTCTTCTCTTTCTTACTTTATAAAATAGTAAAAATATATATAAAAAAATTTGTAAGAAAATATAACATTTCTCTGACCGGGTCTTAATTTCATGTCTGCATAAGTACTTGGCTTAACGTGCTAAGAAATTTAATACTACAATATAGTTTGTCTTTAAATGAATTTTTAAATCAATCATCGAATCACCGTCATTACCTCCTTAACTCCTACCCTATTCAATACTACACGATTCTTTATCCAAATATTTTTCTGATAGTTTAATTTGTATTCTTTCTTTCTTTTTCTTATTCTTTATGTGACATGATGAATTTTGAAATTAGAGCTTTCTACTAAATAGTGAGGCCAATGCATTGGTCAAAATCGAAAGAATATTGTCGCCAAATTTTAGTAAGCAGGTCATTATAATAAAAGCTATAATCTTCAATAAAGAAAAAATTCTAACAAAAAATGGATGGATAAGACACTGATGTTACAAAAATATACAAGGCTAAACATATTACATCATCTGAATCCAATGATTCTTTTTGCTATTCTTTTAAATTATTCTACGAACTGGTAGCTTGGTGTTGGGTGTATATATTCACATTTCTTTATTGCAGATCGTGAACATGTGATAACATAAGGACACAGACATATGAAGCTATGCAGGTGTCCACACAAAAGACAGTTTTGGAATTAGTACTATATATAGTAATGAGATAAGTGTTTGTTTTTTGATGTCTTGGTTTTGTTAATTCCACTTTGGATCGATCAATTACATGCATGTTGACTTCTATAATCTATAATTTCTACTATATATAATCAGATGATAGAGGCTCCCCAGCAAAACCAAGTATATGAATTAAACTAGTATGCATATATAATTATGCATTTCTCTTCTTTTTTTTCATATTTACTTTTCTAATAAATTTTTGTATTCAATAAAATTTGTGACTTTTTTTAGTGCTTCTTTGTTAGCAGGTTTATGCATTTCCCTCTGGGATGAGCAATGCTACTGCTAATATGTGATTGGATGAAATTTATATAAATCTCATAAATTAAGTGGGTCTCATATCCTATTCACTAGGGCTCATTCTAAAATTAGTGCAATCCACTAATTTATCAATCATGGAGACCGGAGAGTGTGTTGGATATGTTGCTATATCTCTTTGGGGTTTAACACATGGTAATCATCTTCTTTTTGTTTTGTTTTTGTTTCATATACACACACAATTACTTCATTCTTTTCCCTTCTTTTTTTCAGATATCATCTTCTTAATTACCTTAAGAGAAAAAAATAGCATAAATAAAGAAACTCCAGCTTTTTTCCCACCTTCAATTATGTTTGATAATTAATTTTATGAAGCAACCACAGTAACCCATCAATTCTAAGTATTAGTAGTAAAAAATTAGTCATTAATTAATCTTGAAAATAGTTTATTAATATTAATAATTAAGAAGAATGAAAAAAGTCATAAATACACGTTGCATCATTTATATTTACTGATTACTTGAAGTGATGAGCATCCTGCACCTTGACACTTGCACCAAGTTTTGGAAGTTCAATCAAAATCAAAATTGTTACTATTTCTTTCCCAAAGAAAAATTGTAAAGCACAAAAAGGCACAATCACAAATCCATTATTTCTATTTTCTTTTATGTAGTGATATTATAATTATAATTATAATATCAAGTATAGTAATTAATAACAAAAATTGTAGGCTTAAGGCACGTGTCTTGATTGTCTAATGGTAAACACGACCCTGATTGAGTGGAGATCCCGATTCCCGACTTGGTTCAATTCCAGTCTAGGCGATGGTGGTGGGAGAGAGAGAGAGGGGTAGAGGAGGGAGAGAATGCACGATTTGACCATTTTACCCTTTTAAAAAAGTTGGAATCTAATTGTGGATAATAACTAAAAAAAACTAGCTGCCTCTCTCCCTTAACCTTCCCTCTGCTCCTCTCTTCCTTCTTCTTCATCCACCGAAGGGGGTGGTTTTGGGCTATTTTTTTGTCTGGAATCACTCATCTACTTCGTTTTTCTCTCCTTTTATCTAAATAAGTTATTTTTTTCACATAGATCTGATTTTTTTTCGTGTTTTTTCTCGTCTTGTTGCGGTATTCATTTGGTTTAGATTGGCAGATTAGCTTCGATCCATTACATATTTAATCAAGACTTGGACGTCAATGTTACAGATCTGGAGGCATGGGTACTCCGGTCACTTTGATTTTGTCACATTAATTTGTAGGCATTTTGCCGTGTTATGCTATTAACTTGGGTGCTCTAAATTTGTTTGCAGATTTATCCTTTTTAGTTTTTAGCGATGTTGAATTTGTATTGTTATCGATGTATTTTACTGATTTAAATAAATGAACATCTTTTTTAGTCAAAACAAACTAAAAAGTTTACACAATTTTCTGAATGCCCGGAAATTTGAAAAAGAATCATAAGTACGAGTCCGAGTCCCATTTTGATAAAATTGGCCTTATTTGTAGTATTAGGAATATGTTAGAGAACATCAACAAAGCTAATCACCAATATTAATAGACATCTCCATCTTAAGCTGTTGAAGAAATCCAATATTTCCGTACATCAAGAAAAAATGCAATCCAGCTTTTTCTCTTGTAAATCTATATAAATGGATTTCAGAAAATGAAACAAAAAAAATCTCCTCCTCTATACCTAAATTGCACTTGCTTGCTGTTCCCCCTCCCCAATATAAATCCTCACATCACAAACATCGTCCTCCATATCCTGCACTTTTAAATAGTGCTTGCTTTATATCATCAGAACTTAGAGTTGTCTTCTGCACCAATTCCTGTTCCATAGTAACAAATTGGGTATAATAAGATTGATTGCTACTCCACTGCTCAACAAATAAAGGACCATAGATTGAACAAAAAAGGAAACTACCACTACTAGAAAACAGGTGATCAATGACCAAAAAATCGGTCTTTAAAAAGCTAAAATCGGTCACTTATTTTTAATGGTAAATTTTTTATTTTGTTTTTTAATTAGCTGATATTTCGGTCACTAAATTTACACAAATAATCGGTCGCTATTTCGGTCTCTAAAACTTATCTACAACCAAATTAAACAAAAGCTTTAAAAAATTTTGAATTAAGTCTCTAAATCGGTCACTAATCAGCTGTTTTCTAATAGTGTATAACCTGTGCCCAATTTTTTTTTTAAAAGGTTAAATATATTTTTAGTCCCTATAAAATTGGTTAAATTTGATTTTAGTACCTATAAAAATGTTATGCATTCTTAGCCCAAGGACTAAAAACACACACTTTTTGTATTTACTGGGGGCTAAAATTGTATAAAATTTTATAGAAACTAAAATCAACCAATTTTATAGGGACTAAAAAATATATTTAACCCAAAAAATAATATCATACTAAGGAACATACCTCTGAGCAAGAAGCCTGCACTGTGAAATCATTGAAACAGCTAATAACACATTGCTGGATCTCAAGGCCTAATGCTTCCAATGTGTTTACTGTAGATAGCAACAAGCCTGGCTTCCCTGCACAGCAGATCTCAACCCTTGTGTTGACATTCTTCCTATCCACATCAAACTGAACAAAGGGAAAAAAAAAAAGAACAGAATCTCAATATTACAGGATTGTACAGAATCGAAATTAGAATCCTTCAATGGTGATTTTAGCTCAAAGGGTCTCCTTGGTAGTAGGCAATACTTTGCATACCTTGGGAGTATTTCTCAGTAAGATTTCATTGGGCTTTACATCTTTGAAAATGCCAACCATGTCTGAATCTACTTCAATTTCTTGTTTCAAAGTATTAATCTTCCCCGAGAGTTCTTTCATGTAATCGATTGTGTCTCCAAGTATAGATGTTCTGTCCATCTGTCATAAAAACATTCAACAAGCAAATTAATTATTACTAATTAGCACTTCTGTTTATGACACAAACAAACTAAGGTAGTTTCCTACATGTTTTTTTTTTTCAAACTCTTTTTACATTCTACTCTAGTACTCACTGAATGGTTCATTTTTGTTAGGATTTGGACTTAGAACCTAACTCAACCTCAACCCCACAAAAGAGACTAATTTAACTCTACAAAACCAGCCTGTAAGGTAAGACTGCTAAAGCTTACAAGGACTATATTAGTCATATCTCTAATCGATCTCAACAATTTTCATATATAGCGTACCTTACTTATCTTAGGGACAATTGATCTTAGCATGGAGAGCCTGTCGTTTAACCTCTTTCTCCTTCTCCTCTCTGCCATTAGATTCTTGGAGGGTTGCCCCTTTAGCTTCTTTGCTCTACTACTATTCTTTCCTTCTACACAAGTACCTTGCATTTGATCATCAGGGGATTGGCTTGGCTCCATTTTGCATGTGTTTTTCAGGTCCAAACTATGAAGCTCTTCCCCAAGCAAACCTTGGTCCTCATCTTCCATCACTGACAAAGGGTAACAATCTACTTCTTGAGCCAGAAATGGAGGGTTATTATCAAGGGTGTTGTTGTTATAGGATGAATCAATGATATGGGGTGGTGAGAATTCATTGAGTAAGGAACTATAGATCTCATTGAAGTGGTAACTTTGAGGAACTTGTTGGCAACAAGAGGAGGAGTTTGGAAGAAAATTAGAAGGGGAATAGTGAGAGTTTTGATCAAAAGTACTCCAACAACCATTAGAGAAGAGATGTTGGTTTTGTTCTGAACATGGGTTGTTATGATCCCATGTTTCTCTTCTTTGAGCAAGTAATAATTCCTCTAAGAAATCATGGTCACATAACTCCATTTTCTATCTCTCTTTTTCTCTGAGTATCTCTCTGGTGTGAACTGTAAAGGCTAACTAGGCTCTAGCTAGTGATTATCTAGGAAAACACCTTGAGAAAAAAAGAGTACTGAATGGAAGCATTTATAAGGGCACATGGAAAAGCGTCTTTGCAAATGGGATATTCTATATACGAATACATTATACAACAACCAAGTCTTATCCCACTAACTAGAATCCACTACATGGATCAAAACGAATCAATAATATTTTATTATGAATCATGTCTATAGCGAAATCATTGACGACTAAATCATATTCTATATACATTATAATAACATGGTTTCCATTGTATTCGTTAATTTTTTCTCCTATGACCTGAGGCCGAAGTGGAATCTGCTTTTCACCTTGTATCTCTTTCTTTCTTCTCCCCGGGAAAAGAGGGACCAATGGCCATTTATGTCTTTTTCACCGAAATTTCTGCAATCAAAAAACACATTAAATAAATGATAGGAATTTTCAGGAAAAATTTGACCCTCACATTCACACCTGTCTGTAACCAAAAAGAATGGAGTACTTAACAACTTATACAACATCATAAATCCGATATCGGGTTCTTTTTGTAAGTTAAACGATTTGTTATGAACAGAACAAAAAACCAACCTTGAAGAAGATTTCAGAGTTGGGTCCCACACCACAGTGCCTCCAAAAGTTGGCTAATTAGCTTATAAATTCAAATGGGTTGGTAGTCTTATTTTTGTTCTTTCTGCTCAAACCCTTTCCTATTCAATACTTGTAAGATAATGAATTAGACTATCTATTTAACTTCTGTTTTCTTGTTTAATGCGCTCCGTCTAAGGGGCACGAGCTTGACTAGTACCCGTGTTCGATCCCCGGTGATAGAACAATACGTGACTAAGTTTTACTTACCTCTCAGCTAAACACAAATTAGTCCAAAAACCTCTTTCTCCCTGGGATATTGTGAGTATAAAAAAAAAACCCTTCTGTTTTCTTGTTTAAGGGGGGTGGTTAATAAGTATGTTGAACCTCTATTGTTACCCCACTTGGCATTTGGCAAGTGTGTGGGTGTGTGTAAGACATTTTGTACTGATACAATAATAGTGTGAATACAACCACGTACTATTTCTTAAACTGATTGTCTTTGGCATTATGTATTTGGTTTTATTACTAGTTTACGAATATGAACATTTTCTAGTTTACCCTTTTTGGCTTTTGGCTCGTTAGGTCTTCAACACTCCACTTACCTATTCACTGAATGGACATTTTTTTCTTATATATGTAGAGAGGGTTCTCTACAGTAATACGTCTTAATTTTCCTCCAGTTTTGGATCTATAGGCAAAAAGTATTCATTATTGTTGTTATTGTAGTCGGTGTAATAGTGTATTGGCTTTTATCGGTGGGTGGGGCTCCAAAAACTAACTCTCTGTAAAAGTTTTAAGTTGCTATTGCAATTTTGATTTCAGAGACTTCGAAAATTTTAATATTGTAGAAAATTGCAGACAAATGCAGTCAATGCAACCGCAATTGCAGTCGGGATACGGTTTTGGAGACTCCAAAAACTTTGATGTTGCAGTCACAATCGCAGTTGCAGACCCCAATTTAAAACCCTGCTGCCAGGTCGCGACATGGAGCTTCATATACTTTTATGTATACAACACAGGATCCATGAACCTGTTTCAGTAGCTCCTATGTTAACCTATAAAAGCCTATCAATTAATGTTACTGCCATATACATATTAATTTGCCACTTGATTTGCAACTTGCAAGCAGATACATGGTACTAGTATTTCTATAAGCAAAGAAATTAATTTTATTAAGAAAAATATAAGGGGTATTCTAAACCCACATGTAAACAACGATTACAAAGAATGATAAAGGAATCTACAAAAACAAATATTGGAAATATAACTAGCAATATATTCTCTCCTCTGAAGAAAAGGAATATTGGTTTGTGGAAACATATTAACATGTTATTATGCTGCAGAGACAGCCTTTCCAATTTGAAATACCTATAAACTCAGATATTTTTCGACCCTTGTAAAGATTGAAGCTTGTCGGCAAAAAAAAAAAAAACAAAGACAAATGAAGAAGAGTTTAGGCTAATAGTCCCTTGAATGATAAAGGGTTCCTGTTCCTGTCACTGTCATCACGAGTAACCATCGAAGCATATTTGGGGCTCCATCCGTAACACTCAAGCCGTGTTTAATTTTTGAGACTCCTTTGTATATGGCAATTGGTAAATACACCCCATTGAATATGTCATTTACCTCACTTAAATGTTAAATCCATGTAAAAATATGAAAATATCCTTTTTTTCTTCTCTTCGCGCGCTGATCACAACATACACCCATTGATTTCTTCTTCATGCTTCTGCTTCCTCCGTTTCCTTTTTATGCTTCTCTTTCCTCCATGATCGAGCTCTTCTCCTTCCTGCTCCATGCTCGAGCTCGTTCTCCTTCTTCTTAGTGAGAGGTGAAAGACGAGAGAGAATCCACCGTCAGCTTCAACTTGTTCTTCATCCACGTGGTACATTTTTTTTTTAAATCTCTTATTTAAACCGGAAATTGGAATTTACGTTAGTTATAAAAATTCAATTTTATAACTACCGGAAATTCCAATTTCTGGGAAAGTATAAAAATTAAATTTTGTGAACTTTCCGGAAACTGAATTAATTTTCGAAAGTATAAAAATTACTTTCGAAAATTAATTCAGTTTCCGGAAAGTTCACAAAATTTAATTTTTATACTTTCCCGGAAATTGGAATTTCTGGTAGTTATAAAATTCATTATAACTACTGGAAATTCCAATTTTATAACTACCGGAAATTTCAATTTTTAGGAAAATATAAAATTCAAATTTTTATAGCTACTCGCAAATTCAATTTCAGAATACATAAAAATTCAATTTCTTCTAATTGAGGTGTGTTTTTCTAGTGTTATCACTACATATAAATGGATGACAATCCTGACAATCCTTATAATGTGTTCCCTTTGTTAATAAATAAATTTGATTGCAGCGAAGAATTCACAATTGATGAGGTATTTATTTAATTTTTTTTAAAATTGTTGTTGTGATTGTTAAGGAGATTTATATGTATCTGTCATTTAGGTCTTCTGTACTAAAGATGATTTATTGAACTAGGCTAGAGCACTTGCTATGAAATATGGATTTGTTCTTGTCATATTAAGATCAGACGACGGGGACAAAGGCCCAGGAAGAAACACCGTTGTTGTTTTAGCTTGTAGTAGAAATGGAAAATATAGGCCATACAAAAACAAATTACCGAAAAAGGCAATTGCTACCCAAAAGTGCTAGTGTCCATTCAGGTTAAGAGCAAGACCCTTCACTAATGGTCAAGGTTGGTATATTAATGTGGTGAATGGAACTCACAACCACGGACGGGCAGAGACACTAGTTGGTCACTCATATGCTGGTCGCCTAAATGATGAGGAGAGGTTGTTAGTTAATAGTTTAACTAAAAACATGGTCAAGCCCAGGAATATACTATTAACCGTAAAAGATAACAACGCGTCCAACCTGAGTACAATCAATCATATTTATAATGAGCGAAAAAAGTTTCGTCGTTCTCAAAGAAGGGGAAGGACAGAGATGCAACAATTATTGATTTTATTGGAACGTGATAAGTATGTTTATTGGTTTAGGAGGCATGGAGAAACAAATGCTTTGAAAGATATTTTTTGGGCACATTCAGATTCCGTTAGGCTTCTGAACATCTTTCACATTGTGCTAATAATGGATAGTACATATAAAACAAATAGGTATTGTCTTCCACTACTTGAGATTGTTGGTCAGACATCAACAGAGCTCACATTCTCTGTGGCATTTGCTTATTTGGAGGCAGAGCGGGTAGATAACTTTACATGGGTACTACACCAACTAAGAGAGCTTTTTGTGAGAACTGACATGGTTCCTTAGGTGATTGTGACTGATAGAGATGTTGCATTGATGAATGCAGTGCTAGAGGTGTTTCCATCATCAACTCAATTATTATGTCAGTTTCATATTGGCAAAAACGTAGAGGCGAAGATAAAGTTGCATGTTCATCCTAAGGATGTATGGCAGTTAGTTAGAGAAGCATGGGATTTCATTTGTGATCAGGTGAAGTTCACAGGTACTGATAGTTCCCTTTGTGGTTGTCGTATTAAAAGGACCCACGGGTTACCATGTGCATGTCAGATTGCCCGGTACGTGACTTTGGGTATGCAGCCAATTCCACTGCGTGATGTGCATAGCCATTGGAGGAAGTTAAGCTTTCACGACCAAGGTGAGGAGGATAAGGGGCCATGTTTGACACTGACATATGAGTGGGAGAAATTAAGTAATCGATTTGAAGAGCTTGACATTTATGGTAAAGCTGCTATGAAAACCAAAATATTGGAGCTTGCTTGTCCAGAAGCAAGTAATATGTGTCCTCCATTTGAAAAGGTAGAAATCGAAAATTATGTATGTATATATATATATATATCAATTTTAATGATTTAATTAAACTTCACTAATTTACAGGTTAATACAAAGGGGGCACCACCAAAGGGTAAAATGTCAAAGTCAGACAAATCCACCAAACGTGATCCATCGTATTGGGAACACGTTGGCAATCTTTATTTTGACAAAGGTAGCACACCACCTAGATCGGGATCGGAAAAACCGGTCCAACGGCCTAAGCCTAGGCCTAGGAAAGTCTTGCCTATGGTGAAACAATTTCCGGTGGAACTTCATCCATTTATTGAGGACATTATCAATGTTGAGACAAATGGTAATTGTAGATATCGTTCCATTGCTGCTTTACTGGGAATGGGTGAAGAGTCTTGGGCTGTTGTTCGTAATGACTTAATGAAAGAGTTGAATCAATTTCGAAAACAGTATACTAAGATGTTTGGGGTTGAAATTGTTGATCAGTTAATTGCATCTCTGTGGATTGATCGTCATGCTAGTGTTGACAATGGATGACTCTCCCAGAAATGGTATAATGTGGTATTGGTTGCATTGTCATCTCAATATGGCATGACATTTTTCCCACTACGAGGTCAACCCGAAGTCAATGTCCCTGTCATTGCCATTGGCTTTGTGAATGGCAACCATTGGGTGCAGGTATGTTATTGTCTTAATTATTATTTTATTTTAAACGTGTAAATATATTGTGGGTTAAATGAATTTTACTTGTTTTATAGGTACGTATGCAGGACGAGTCTCGAATGCCCTTAACTGCCACGTTGTGGTCTAAGAACGCTAGTCCAGAAGCTCTATCTTGGGAATTAGTATTTATTCATCGCCAGTAACATTATAGTTCACTTTTTACACGAGAGACACCAGCTCATGTGGACCTTTTTGATGATTGATTATATGAATGGTTATTTGTGTATATAAAATGTGTGTCATTTTTAGTTAGAATTTTTAAAAGAACGATCTTTAAACTTATTTTGTAAAGATAAATCCTGGTTCTAGTTTAAATATAACAAAAACCAAAATAAAAACGTTAACTCCATAAAATTAAACAAGTCATGATATATACAACACAAAGTTTCAAATAACCTTGATAGTATTCAAAGTCCATACAGTAAATAAAGTAAATAAAACAATCTTTCATTGGGTAGATCGATCTCCCCTCCTCCTCGTCCTCCTCCTCTCATATGTTTGCTAGAACGGGGCACCATGTGCAATAGCGTATATCTGCCTAAAGTACTCGATGTCTGGATGCGCCACCATAGCGTCTTCACATATCTCTGTAATCCTGTCACACCTTGCCTACAATTACCAAAAAACATTCATTAACATATATAAACACCAAAGTTATTAAACAACTAATTTAGTCATTAGAAATACCGCAGCTATCTGAGACCCACTGCTGGACCTAGGACCAGGCATCGGGTCCATCCTAACAATCTCCTCCACATGGGGTACATTGCTGGAGCTGGGACCAGGCATCCTTACCTCCTCCTCCACGGGGGGTATGAGTAATCGGTGAGACACCCGCCTATACCATGCCAAGTAACCTGGATCAGTCTCATGAGGATGTCTCACCACACGACCTCTAGTACATAGATCTACAACGTGGTTTGCATAATTTGCCCACATGGCAACGATCTCTTCTGGGTCTGCAGGCATCTCGGGTGGGCACCGCGAAATCCCCTGGACGTGCCCAAACTGACGCAAAACCCTCTCTGGCAGATGCGGGTATCTCAGGTTGTCCCACATAATATACCCAGAGAAGAAAGCAAACTCACAAAGGGGCATCACATGCCTATGACTACCATACGGGGTCCACACCACATCATCCGTGGTCAGCGCATCTAGAGCCTTCCTAATAGGCATTACCCGACCATCACCTCTTTTAGGTTTCCATTTCATGGCACGAGGGGAGTGTGCATGGTAATCCCTTTCACGATAGCGTAATCCAATATTGGGGAAATGCTCGTAAATCCATGCCTGCAAAAAAATGAATGTATAAACATGGTTTTATAAAAACTAACATATAAAATTGTAACCAATACAAGGCAGTTTATATAGGTCATTACCTGAAATAGAGTCAAGTAACCGCCCAGCTGCTTCGTCTCCGATTTACTAGCTTCCCCAAGATGGTCATACAGATGTGCAAGCACAGTCACTCCCCATGCATATTCGCGGCAAGTGGCAAGGTTGCGGAAAAGATCCAAGAATGCTACGTTAACATACGTAGCACTCTTGTCGGCAAATATGGTACACCCTACTAAAAATAACAGGTATGCCCTAGCAGCTGCATGCGACTTGTTCTCCTTTATCCTATCCTTATACACATCTAGCAGCCAGCTCAATAGGACATGTAACCCCCGTGTGGCCTCCATTTCTGCATAAGCAGCCTTTGGTGTGACGCCAAGGAGTTTAGTCAGTAGGGTACAACAACCATATCTGTCAAGGCCGGGGTCTCTCCATATTGTGCCAGTGCACGACAAATGGAGAAGTGATGACACATCATCAAACGTGATGGTCATCTCGCCGAATGGCATATGGAACGAGCTAGTCTCCTTATGTCGTCGCTCTACAAATGCCGAGAGAAGTCCCTATCTCCCAATGAGTAGCTGCACATGGGGAGGAACGATAATCGTGCATCTAAAATACTTTGTACATCCGGAAATTTGAATTTCCGATAGTACAAAGTATGACATTTTAGTACTCCCGGAAATTCAAATTTCTGGGAAAGCATACGAAGGCGAAAAAAAATTAAACCAGCAAACGAAAAACAACGAACACAGCAATCAAACGAATCAACAACGAAGAACAAACAACAAAGAAAAAAAGAAACAGCGATCAAACAATGCAAAATAATCCACAAAGGAACAAATGGAACGAAAAAAATGGAACCTGTGACTGGTTCGTGACTGCTTCTTCTGCAATGTGTGCACGCGATGAGTGGGGGTCGTGACTGGTTCGTCTGCAATGATGGGCTCCCGTTCTATGATTTCCGAAGGCGATGAGTGGGGTGGGGTGTATCGTTTTTGAAACTAAGTGGGAAGAGGGAAGAGCGAAGAGTGAAGTGGCAAGGGAAGAGCGAAGGGCAATTTTGTATTTTAATTTTCAAATAGTGTTAAATGGGGTGGATGGCAAATTAGAAGGGGTGTATTTACCAATTGCCTTGTATATTAGGTCTACCGTTGAAAATCAGTGTGCCTACATTTTTTTTTACCACTCGAACCCGAGACATTGCTTAAGGGATCCGAGTATGGTGTCACTCGGACCAACGCAATGTTGGTCTGTTAGCCTAGGTTTGGATATAAAGTAAGAATTTAATTTCTAAAAAAATGATATTTTGACAACCCATGTGCCGGCTTATCTACACCCAGAGAGAGATTGTAATAGAAGAGAGATGAGTAATAGTTATGAGGCCTGTTTGGATTGGCTTATGTAGAGATTATGAACACAGCTTATGACTGGTTCGTAAGCTGTTTTGAGCTCATTTTTCATAAGCAACTTAGGATAGCTTATCAAAACAGCTTATAGCTTATATGAAATAAATTTCATCATATTTTTTCTTCGATTATAAAAATAGCTTATACAACTTATGCCATAAGCTGTAGAATAAGTTGTTATGCCAAACAGGAGCCATGATAGATGGGTAATGTGACAAGAAGAGAGAGATAGAAAGAAAAATGAGTGCTGAATAGGTGCTAAAAATTGAGAGGTGTTCAAAAATGAAACTGTAATTACTTATGCCCTTACATAGTAATTTTGAGTATCATTTTATTTTTGTAATTTTGAGTATCATAAACACTCACTTATATACACAGTAAGAGTCATTTTGAGTTATCATCATCATGTGAAGAATCTAAGAACACAATTTTGGAATATAACAAGCCTACAAAAGAAATAATGACATTTTTTTAGTAGCTTAAATTCAGTTATATGGTGGGTAACCTTATAGCAGGCAAGTATATTCTCTTCGGTTTGATTGCGCGATATGTTCACCTCTATCGCACGATTGGTCAAAAGATGCTATTACTGATAGTAGTTTTTAAATTTTGGACTCCGAACACGCGTCCTTCTATTTCTACCGCAGAAACAACACAGGTTCATGTGTGTATACGCGGTATATTGTCGAATTCGGATTCCCTGCAGTCAAGGGAATCCCGAATTCACACAGTCATGATATCTAAGTCGTTCAATATATCCAACGGTCCACATCGCTTCCTAAAAAATTCCAGCAATTGACCCCCACAATACGTCGCTCTTGTAAAACGAAAAACGAAGGAAACATTGATTCACAAAATTTGGATTGCGCAAGGTTTGTAATGCCTATTTGCGCAAAATAGGTTTCATTGGTTGTAAACAATAATGACTGAATTTGGATTCTTTGATGCTTCCTTTTGATTCTTGATGTGTCATCATATCTTCTGCACTCTGTTCTTCCGCGTCTGAACTCCAGCTGGGAAATGGCAAAAGCCTAAAAAACCATATTGAACGAACATGAAACTAAAGACCTGGTCAATAATTGCTTAGTATTATTGTAAAGTTATCATAGAAACCAAGCCTTTCAACCTTATTATTGGTTTTTTTATGTTTGATTTTCCTGATTTGTGGAAGAGGTTTTGTCTGTATATCTATCCTCATATGTTTTTATTTAACTGACAGGAATATGCTTTTATTTAAAATGTATTTGCAAATTTTGACCAATGTGTTATTGCTTGGATTTTTGGTGTTTGTCTTAGTGCTTGGCTAATATAATTATGACTTGTAGTTTAATTACTTCCTGTTTTTAGTGAAAAAGGATTTACTACTCCTTATGCCATTGGAACTGGGCAAAGTAGTTTTAGTTTTGGATATTTGGTCAGCACCTGATTATCTGCTATCATTTTGTTCCAAAACAAAGTTAAACGCTTATTTGTAGTAAATGTAGGATATAATAGTTGTTTATATGGTCTTGTTGATAGTGGATTTAGGAATCATGATGATTAGTAGAAGTCTCTGGTTATCAATGTTTCCTTAGTTTTTCGTTTTGCAAGAGCGACGTATTGTGGGAATCAATTGCTGGAACTTTTGAGGAAGCGATGTGGACCATTGAATATATTGAACGGCTTAGATCACCATGACTGTGTGAATTCAGGATTCCCTTAACTGCAGGGAATCCGAATTCGTATATTGTCTTCGTGGCGGGTTTGTTGTATCTCACATCCAGCGATAAAATGCTTTTAATTTAGATTTACACTTGTTCAAGAAACTAAATAGAGAAACGTGCAGTATGTTAAAATACGTGATTTTATTTCATTAATATTAAAAATATATTGCCCCCCAATAGTCAAGGATTACTTTAGAAATGTCTATCACACATTTGCACCGCGACCCCTCCCCCAGTCTCTTTTTTTAAAAAAAAAATTCCTGGTGTTATGATTTTTTATAATTAGTTTTCTTGGAGCCCCTGGCTCCGTTTTTTCACCAAAAAAACAAATGATTTTTTATAATTAGATATATATACCGCATTTTTTTAAAAATCATATATGCCGCATTTTTTATTTTATTTTAGTATACAAAAATGAAGTGCATAACGCGTTGAGTTGGCATACTTACTAACCCGCCACGTGAAAATGGTCAAGTCAAAATTCTTATTAAAAGTAATAAATTAAAAAGTTAAAAAGAAGATAGAGCTATGTATATCAAAAAAAAAAGAGTTCCCTATAAAAAGCTCATTTAATATATATGAATATATTAGAGACACGTAACAAAAATAGCAAAATTCAATCTCTACACAATATTCTCGGTTATTTATAATTTTCGTTTTCCTTTCTTTCACTCCTTCCCCATAGCCGCATTACAGAATTAGGTAATCCCTCTCCAAGGCCACTAACAGGTATTAAATATTCCTTATATAAAATAAGAATGTGTGAATGTTTACATACGTGGCAATCATTTATTGATAAAATAGTGCACGAGTTGGAATGATTAGTGAATAGATTATGACTTCCACTTTCACGTTTGAAATTTAGATATAGATATAATGTTTTCCACTTTGGTTGTGATCGCTTCCCCTATCAACCAAATAATTAAACAATGAAATCAATCATTAACATCACCAGACTTCGCTAAAAGTAATTCAAATATAATAGACTAATTAGTCTGATTATTTTTAATTTGTTATATACGGTGGTTTGGGGAAAGAATATTGGGATTAGAGTGATAAGGATGTCATGGGTTCCAATCTCCCCTAATAACATAACATACTAATATACTAACATTTTCCTATAAAAAATATTAATTTGTTATGAGTTATACAATGACAAACAATTATCTTTCTTTTTAATTGATTTTCATTTCTTCCAAATAACACTACCAAAAATAACTTTCTCCCAAAGAAAGACCTTAAATATGTATAATTACTCTCTTTCCTCTGACCAGATCGACCCAATGCTGAAGATAGTGGTCGTAACTAGACTTTGGCAAAACAAACATTTTTTTTATGCAAAAAAGGAGCTCACTGTCCAAACAAAAACAAACTAAAATCCACGAGAGAAACTAACAAGAGACCTATCGACAGCTAAGGCTAAAGAAATAAACAGAGGAGCAGCAAAACAAACATTTAAACCAACCCAGACATATATATATATATATATATATGGGGATTGCTAATGTACTCCCACTTAAAAATTAGAAAGAGCACATTAACAACTAATACCTTCTCATTTTGACAAAAAAAACCATTTTTTCTATTTTAAAGGCAATTAAATTGATGGTACAATCGTCATTCCAAGCTTTGCATTTATTATGCAAATCTAATTATTATTGTGCCCTTTCTCTCTCTCTTTCTCTCCACTAACCAATCTGATTGGGTGGATTTTTTATCACCCTTTTCCCGTGTGTGAGCCCGTTTGTGAAACTATTTCTTCCAATTTCACTGTGTCTTATCCTGTAACTTTCACTAACAGGGTATCAAGAACGGATAACAGTAGAGAAACTGCGGTCAAAAAAATAACTTGCACAATTAGATGAATATAAAGGTCCACATCATTTCTTCCCAAAAAAAAAGAAGAAGAAGCTTGTTGACACTGGAAATTTGGCGATCCTAATAAACCCACCTGTCCAATCTTCTCACTTTTCCCCACCCCGAATTCTTCCCTACGTACACGTGTTGTTCCAGCAAGAGGGGTGGAGTTTGAAGAACCATTCTTGGAGAAAAATAACACAATTTAATTTGTACCATTAAATTTGTTTAAAATTTCTGCAAATGGCGTATGGGCACCGAATCTACAATATTGTTATCGTCCTTGAGTGTCTTGCCGCCCAAGTTCAGAGACGGCGAGCTTCAATTCGGCGATCAAGCCATCAAGCTTGTTGAGGAAGAGGCAATGAGATAGGTGCTCGATATCCAACACGGATAGAGGATCATGGGTCATCAAAGACAGAGAGAGAATATTGGATTTGCATAATAAATGCAAAGCTTGGAATAACGATTATACCATCAATTTAATTGTCTTTAAAATAGAAATAAATGGTTTTTTTTGTCAAAATGAGAAGGTGTTAATTGCTAATGTGCTCCTTCTAACTTTTAAGTGGGAGCACATTAGCAATCCCCTATATATATATATATATATACATACAGGGACGTAGAGAAATGAGAGTTATTAATTATAGTCATTGGATTAAAGTTAATGGTTCATATTATATCTTTTGATTTTTTTTTTAATTAAAGATCACGTGAGATTTTTAAGAGATTGCATGTAGATTTGTAATTAAAAATGTAATTTGAACCATTAATTTACTTCGATCTAATGACTATAATGTTTTCAAGCATTTTTCACCATAACCAGCTTCCTATTGGACCATATTAATCGGAATCCTCCTAATGTAATTAATTAAGCTACAAAAAGCACAATTCCTTGGAGGTTATAAATGATATGAATTTCTCCAAGAAAGAGTAACCCACTATTAAGCATAAGGCTTCAAGAAAATATATACCAACACCTTTTGTGGGGCAACACACTTCCAAAAATTTTAAAATTAAGACCATTTTAACCAAGTAATCATTAGAACTACTACTGTCTACTAGGTAGCAAATGATTTTACAAAAGGTGAAACACATCTAACACTAAATTCCTAAGATATTATCCATCTTCCAAATCCAACCATCTTTAATTTTTCTTCTTTACATAAAGAGACTGAAATGACTAAGTTTATCATCTCCAAAAATAATTTTCTTCTCTTTGCATGTTTAGGCTATATGCAAAAGGGTTAGATTACACTTGTACTCTAGTGGATGTTATTCTTTTGATTATAAAAATAATTAGGACTTTGCCGATATAATCGATGGTTCCATATCCAATTGCTTGTGTGTGTCAAAGTTTGAAAATAAAATTTGTTACTACTACTTTTAGTCTTTCGCGTATGTATCATTCCTTTCTTGCAAGCAATATTATACTACAGTTAATTGACAATGGACTATAATTAATTTGTTAGTTTGCGATCGCTTTTCTGTTTGTATCTCCTTGCTAGTAACATCGTGATCTGCGTATATTTGGTTCAACTTTGAATTTTTTTTTTATATTAAATTTCTGTTTTCCATCTCAATAGTTTGTAGTGTAATCACCTCAACTTAAGACTTTGAACCTTAATTAAGATCCATTAACTTTTTTTATTATTTCCATTTGTTTTGATATGGTATTTAGGTTTCTGCAATTTCAATATATCAACTGCTTACCCTTTTTTTTTAAAAAAGAAGATTTAAATTCACAGGGAAACTACGAATTATTTCGATATCACTCCTGTTGTTAGTATATTATAATAACACTAACAACAACAACAACAACAACAACAATTTTTTTTAAAAGCCAAAATGCATTAAAAAGATATTGGAGCACAAGTAGTGTCCAATCAAAAGATACAAGATAATGTTTATAACCAGATGAACAACAACAACAATAATAATAATGTATAATCTACACAATGTTTTTGACAATAATTTTTTTTAATGTCTCAGGAAGTGCTTAGCTCTTTCTAGAGCAACATTGACTCTCTATCCATACTAGCTCTTTGCCTTTTACTTTGCTTTGTACATCATAACTTATAATTATATATGGATACGGATATGAGCTAGTGAGTTCAATTAGTAATCGATTTCAATGTTGAGAGACAATTTAAAAGTTATGGCACTATATATTATATATATATATATTATATATAGCGCACATTCAATTGGAAGAGTGATCAAATTTATATTTAATTTTGTTCATTACAAACCGCGTTAATTAAATTTTAACAAGATCGATGAACTCTTTCACTTTCTTCTTGCTGCAGCTTGCATTTGATGTATATAAAGTAACTGACATCATGTAATTTAAATGGAAAAGGGACACATTTATAAAAGGAATATTTGTCACTCGTATAAGTTATAAAACAACATCTCTTTCTTTGATATTCAAATACTTTTTGGAAATATTCATTTCTTAATTTATTTTGTATATATATATATATTCTCTTTGTTTATTTTTTTAAAAAAATCTCTTTGTTTGATCTAGAGATTACACTACAAGAAAATCGCTCGTTACCTATAGTCAAAAGTTGTCAGTAATAATGTTTTTTCGATGGGCAATCGACGGCCACAAAGTGACACATAATTTTGAAAATCATTACTACAAGGTGCTTCAAAAAGCCATCGGTAAATTCCGACGGCCATGCCCATCGGTATTTACCTACGGGCAAGATCCCTCGCAATGCTCCACCATTACCGACGGCCCTAGCACTCAGTAATTTTTTTTAAACATAATTAATTATATTTTTTGAAGTTGAAACATAATTAATTAAGTAAAAGCTCTATACATACTCGCCTACTACCGATGGCTTTTAATCCGTTGGTATTGGGTTTTTTTTATAAATAATATTTATTATTACATTATTAATTAATTGAATTAATTAGATAATAAATAAATTTTAATTTTTCAATTATATAAATTAAATAATTAATATATTACTAATTATTAATATGGTACTTTTATTAAAATAAAGACAGTAACTGAAAAAGAGAAATTAATATCATAACAAAAAATAAACTGAATGCCATCTAAAATACAACAAAATGTCAACTAACATACAAAAGAAACTAAAAAGCTATCTAGTAATGTCCATATGGGTCACCATCGTCGTCTAGACCCTGTGTGTCGCCACCCTCGGGTTCTTGTCCTGGCCGAGGTTGCTACTACTGAGCTGGTTATTGCTGAGACGACTGCTGATATCAACTGTTGTTGCTGAATCATCTACATCAAAAGATTTTGTTGGGCCATCCTATGCTCCAGTACCACGACCATCGCACGATGGGCCTCCTCAGAACCAACCTATTTGTCCTTCGAAGCGGCCAATCTCTACCTCATATGACCAAGCGCCTCTGCCTCGACCTGTCATCTACAAAATTTCTGGTACCTTTCACTACAAGAAAATCGGCCATTACCGACGGAATTTTTCTGTCGGTAATGCAAAAAACCCGTCGGTAACGAACGATTTCTGATGGAATTTCCGACGACATAAGTTCGTCGGTAAATCGCTCGTCGGTAATTATTACCGATGGAAATTCCGTCGGTAATTACCGACGGAAATTTCCGTCGAAAATTACCGACGAAAATAATCCGTCGAAAAATTATATGTTACCGACGGAATATTCCGTCAGTAACCACACGAAAATTTAAAAGAAAAAATTGCAGATCGAGAACGAGACTGAGAGAACGAGCCTGAGAGAGAGCAAGCCAACTGCAATCGATAAAATTCAAACCAAACCAATTGAATCGATAAAATTGAAGAAATCAAAGATGAAAATGCACAATCCAATAGAGAGGAAATGGAAGTTGAAATCGAAATCTAAAGGGAAGAGGAAATGGAAGTTGAAATCGGAGAAACATAACTTGTTGGAACCAAATTGGTTAAAAGTATTTTTAATACAAAAACTCCCTAAGTGATTTTATGGTTTTGATGATAACAAAATGTATTAAGGTTTTTACAAAGGATAATCAATATGTATTAAGCTTGTACAATGCATAACAATGCTGCCTAACTAAGCTTATTGAAGGAAGATTGCAGTCTGCGTCCAATAAGCTAAGCTCATCACAATGTTGGCACTGAAATGGACACAAAAGTTGTGCGTCCAATGTTTGAGCAGAAGGAAGAGTTATGCGTCCAATGTTTGAGCAGAAGGAAGAATTCTGCGTCCAATGTTTGAGCAGAAGGAAGAGTTCTGCGTCTAATGTTTGAGCAGAAGGAAGAATTCTGCGTCCAATGTTTGAGCACAAAGGCAAGTAATGTTGTGCGTCCAATAATTCAGTACAAGGCACAAGGACAATTTCATACGTCCAATGATTCATGAGAAGGCATTGAAGACATAAGTCCAATGATCAGAACATAAGTCATAAGTCCAATGTTCAGGATGTGTTCTAGGTAAAGAATGCTGATCGTCCAATGATAAGTACAAGGCAATACTGGTATAAGTCCAATGTTTCTATGAGAAGCAGAATTGCAGTAAGAGTCCAATGATTTTCAAAGGAACAGATTCAGTGAGCGTCCAATGCATATGAAGGACAAAAGTCCAATGTTCAGCATGAGCAAGAGTGCAACTCTGCGTCCAATGAAACTGAACAAACAAAAGAACTGCTCTGCATCCAATGAAATCAGAGTGACAAAGGTACTGTTCTGCGTCCAATAAATAAGAAGGACAACAATCAAGTGTCATACGACCAATGAAGCAGATTGACAAAGGTACATCAAACAAATGTTCTGTGTCCAATAAAGCAGAAGAACAAATGTACAACAATCAACTCTGCGTCCAATGGAACTATAAGGAAATGGCAAAAGTCCAAAAACCAGAATGAGGCAATACGTCCAATGTTGCTTTGCAACTAATCATCAGAATGGTAAGCATAAAGATGCGTCCAATGATTGAATGAATATCATATGCAAATGGTAAGTACAAGGTATGCGTCCATTTGCTAAAAGGACTAAAAGTCCAATGATTTCTACATGCTGCGTCCAATACGCAGAATCCATAAACTTGCTATTTACTGCTCATGCATTTAATATGGAACATATTTATTGAGCAAATGATTTGAGATAAATAGCTGTATACAATGCTTTTCTGTACAGCTTTGTCAACGTTTTTTAACGTACTTTTGAAAAGCATAAAGCACTGTGGAAAGTGTACTAAGAGAGAGAATGTACTTTTAACTACTCTATATATCTCTGAACACATCTTTCTGCTTTACACAGTGTATTCTCTCTGTCCCAATAAGATATTATTATTAACCACTGTACAATTGAGACTTTGAGTACAGGTTGCTTCTGATTTAGGAGAAAGAAACGCAGACATGCACAATGAAGTAGATCTCCTCAGAGCAACGGGAAAATAGCATTAAATGCTATTAGAGAACGGTAACTTTTATGAGAGCTGAAGTTGAGCAACTGAAGAACAAGTCTGAAGCTTCACTACTCTTATAAATACCGAGAAGCAAGAAGAAGAATAAAAGAGACTTAACAACGAAAAAGAAAGAGCAAAAACGCTGTGCAATCTGTTATACTCTATATAGAAAGTCTTGTATTTTTTCTTTCTTCTTGTAAAAGAGAGTTTGCTTAACTCTCAAAGTGCTTTAGATTTCATATCCTCACTTGTGTGAGTTAGACAGCACTTGAATCAAAAACACTCTGCTGAGTTGTTTAGCCTGAAGAGGCTGTGTTCAAAGAATACTTGGGATTTAGCCTGGAGAGGCTGTGTGCAAAGAATACTTGGGTGTTAGCCTGAAGAGGCTGTGTGCAAAGAATACTTGTATTCTATCAGGTTGATAGTGAAATCTCTCTAGTTTGAGGGGACTGGACGTAGCTCTTAGGAAAGGGTGAACCAGTATAAAAACTTGTGTTATTTCTTCCTTCCCTTATCTCTTATTATATCTGTGCTTATTACTAACCAAGGGGATTGAATTGATTTTGTTTTAAACAAGTTTTTCATACACCTTTAATCGCACAAAGAAAACAAGTTTTTAAACCAAGAGGGAAGCCTCAGCGTCCAATCTTTTGTGCGTCCAATATTTCACAAGTCTGTGCGTCCAGTATTTCAGCACTCTGTGCGTCTAATATTTCAGAAAACACTGTGCGTCCAATATTTGAACAAAGCTGTGCGTCCAACGTTTTTAACAGCCAGCGTCCAACATTTGCGAAAAGTTTTAAAAGCTTAGAAACACAATTCAACCCCCCCTTCTTGTGTTTCATCTTGTTACCTACAGTTGGCATCAGAGCTCGGTCTCTAGGGGTTGTGCACTTAACAGTGCAGAGAAGCAAAGATCCATGGAGAACGAGGGACAAGCTGTGAACAGACCACCACTGTTCAATGGAAATGAATACGACTACTGGAAGCAGAGAATGATCACATTCTTTGATGCTCAAAATATGGACCTATGGGATGTCGTGGAAACTGGCTACACTGCTCCAGTAAATGAAGCAGGTCAACAAATATCAAGAGCTCAGTGGACAGCAGATCAAAGGACCAGATTCCAGCTGAACTCGAAGGCAAGGCACTATCTGATGTGTGCCATCACAAAATCTGAATATGACAAGGTGCACAGCTGCACCACTGCCAAGGAAATGTGGGACACTCTGGCCTTGGCACATGAAGGCTCATCTCAGGTTTGTGAATCTAAGATAAGCATACTAGTTCATCAATATGAACTATTTAAGATGGAAGAACAAGAGTCCATTGATCAAATGTTTGGAAGATTCCAAACTATTACCAACAACCTGAGATCCTTGGGGAAAGTCTACACAACCCAGGAACATGTAAGGAAGATTTTGAGGAGTCTGCCCAGACAGTGGAGACCCAAAGTTACAGCAATACAAGAAGCAAGGGATCTTTCCACTCTTGCTTTAGAAAATCTTCTAGGCTCATTGAAAGTACATGAGCTTGAGCTGAATGAAGAGGGAATCGAAAAAAGGGCAAAGTCCATTGCTCTTAAAGCTCAAAAAGGGAGCACCTCAAAAGCCTTGAAGGCAAATGATTCTGATGAAGAATCTTGCAGTTCAGAAGGAAAAGAAGGCTCAGATGATGATGAACTCTCCTTCATCTCCAGGAAAATAAAATCTATTTGGAAAAAGAAGGGTGGCTTCAGAAGGAAGCAATTCAACAGAAGATTTCCACAGAAGGAAGCTGTAGTGTTTCTTGACATGGGTGTGGCGATGCAGCTCGTGCAATCCCACCTCTCACCAGTACCTCTTTGCCTATATGTAACACAAACATGAAATGGTAAATAAATAGTCATTGTACATCAATAGTAATTAAGTTTAAAATTAGAGAGATAACATTTATGTACTGGTCGGTATAAATGCTAGGCCTGGGAGATTGAGCCTCATGTGTGCAAGTTGCCACCTCCAATGCCTGATTTTTCTTGGCTTGGGCTGAGACATTCTGGAACTCCTAAGATTTCTAGTGAGTGGATAGACTCTTGCAAATGTTGTCTACAATCCAAAGGGCCTGTCGGTCCTTGATGCAGGCCCACCTGAGCATATCGGAGAGACGGTAAGAGGCCTTCATATGAAAGGTTGGGGGCGGTGGCACACAGTTGGGCAAAGTGGGGGCACGGTTAGCGGATCTGTTTTTGCAAACCACAAAACATACAGGACCCGAGAGAGAGCTAGGAGGGAACAGAGGAGGAAGGAAGGGGCTGGGAATGGTGGAGGAGGGCAGTGCTAGGGGAAAGGAGATAACAAACAGGGTAGAGAATAGAGACAGAATAGGTTTTTCATGAAAAGGGGGGAGGTCTCGCGGCTGGGGTTAATGGCAACGTACTGATAGCCACATTAATATTAGCAACGGGCTCAATCCGTCGCTATAAAAGTAAGGAGTTACCGATAGATAGGGCTGTCGATAAACTTCAACGGCCATATGACGGTTAAGTTCACCGACGGCCCAGCCAGTTGGTGACATCTTACTTTTATAGCGACGGACTAGCCCATTGGTAAATACATGAGATATAACTTATATTTATTTATAAATAATATTATAGACGACATAGGCTGACGGTACACAGAAATTCAAAATTGTTTTGCACAACAATATTTTCTTTATGATCGACGGCTTAAACCGTTAGGGGGAAAAAAAACAAAATACCAATGGCTTCAAGGCTGTCGGTATAACACCCTTCGCTAATTAGTGTTTCATGGTAGTGTTAGAATGTGGGAATGATATGTTATATATATAGGCATATCAGCATATGTTTTTATCTTTATACATACATATATAATAATAATTTTGTAAAAAAAACATATATAATAATAATAATAATAATAATAATAATAATAATAATAATAATAATAATAATAATAATATGTTGTTCTCTTCTATTCGATACCAATGTACGCATTATGTAGGGGATACAAGGTGGTCTGGTGGTAGGGATGTGGGAGGTAAAGAGTTTGGGTGATATAAGGTGGTGTGTTTAAATCCTCCCCACCCTAAAAAAACTAACATTACTAACAATTTCTAACAACTAACATTGGTTTATCAAAAAAAATGTACGCATTATGTACATAACACACATTTTTAAATACATCATTCCAATAATATATTATAATTATAATACATGTAAATTTGTATAACCAGCAAGAATAAATGTTTTTTTTAACTACTTATAGTTTCCTATCAAATGATAATTTTGATTTAATTTAACAGTCAAAATTTGGGGAATATCACAGTCAAATTTATACATTATTATCATAATTGATATATGTTTAATATTATAATAATGATTATTATAATAACTTTGTAATTGATTTATTCATGACCACGCGGGAGAACAAATTTAGTATATAAAAAATTACATTAATGATACACACACACCCATCACACACCCATTATACACCCCATTCTCTCATTTTATTCATTGGAGTGGGGTGTTGGTGGGGTATGTGGGTGTCTATGTATAATTGCTCAAAAAATTAATAACTAATAATTAAGGCCAGGGGAGTCTCACCACACATGACTATTTTTTGCGAAGTCTTCGTAAATATCAGCGAACATCATTTCTTGAGTATTTAAATTAAATTAAGATGAAAATAATCATGATAAAAAATCTGTTAAATTAATTATATTATTATGATATAAATAATTATGGATAGATAAAACAAAAGTTGTATTATGGACGTGCACGCATTAGCCACGTGCATGCTTCAAACTGGCCACTAAAACAAATGGCAAAAATCTGACAGTGATAAAGAGCCAATTTGTTATAGGTTTTTTCATAAAAAAATATGTTTTTAAGAATTATTTTTTTTGAACCATTTAAGAATTATTATTTTAAATAAAAATCAATTTTTTTTTAATCCGGACCCAAAATCTCCCGATCACCAGCAGCAAGCCGACCGAAGGGACTTATCTAATTTACAGGAGTGATATTATTCAAACCACCATACAAAAAAACAAAAGGTCACCCCACAAGAACTGATGGGTACAACTAGCTCCTGTCTCGTCGTTTTTTTTTATTAATTTAATGAATAAATATTAACATTTTGATCCCTTAGAAAAAGTAATTTTAACACATCCATTTACTATATAATAACATTATTAGAAAAAATTAATTAAATTAATTAATGACCAAAATTAGAGATCAAGAAATATGAAATTCATCTCTGATTCCATCACTAAGATTTGTTAGGATAAAATTAGAGAGATTTCATTTTTTCCGTTTTTAATTTTTGTCATAAATTCAAATTTTCTAATAGCGTAAATTAAACAATATATATCTTCAAAGGACACATATTATCTACAGAACAATTCTGTTTTCCACCAAAAGCCACAATTTTTTATTGTAAGTCTCATTAGACACCACCGATTATTGCAAATCCAGGGTATTATTACATATATAACTTCACATGGACTCACAGTCACATGTGCATTCTTTTTTTTTTCCACAATGAGATGTCGACTCATTTGCTTATATAAAAATCACGTTTCATTTTATGCAATGTATATACATGTACCAAACGAAATCAAACTTGGAAGACAAACAAAGGGGACTTGAAGCGACCACGAGGAGCACAGGGACAAAACATAGACATATATATGTGGCTGAAAATGAATGTTTGCCAAAGGTGGTGTGAGAAAACAGCGGCATGAGCTTCCTCGTACCGCCCCCTATACACAAAATGGTCTCAACAAAAGCAGTTTTTGGCTTCTCCTTCTCCCACTCTTTCTCATTGATTCACTATAAATATATAAAATACCAGCTTTTGTTTTTTTGGTCGTTAACATATACCAGCTAATAGCTATGTATGACAGTACAGCCCACAATATCTTCTTTGTAGTTCTGGGCTTTCCCCAAAACCACTGATCTTTCTCCATCTCCAACACTTGTCTGCTAGCACCTAATTTGTTTGTTAGCAATCTTAAAACAGTGGTTTGGGTCCCGCCAAAAGCAACAAGTCATGCATATTATTTTTGTAGTTTCTAGATCCTCTATGTTGAGAAGCCCCACATCGACTAGTAATATGGTTAGTGTAATGTTTATATAGTGTGGGCAGTCCTCACCCTACAAGTCTGTTATATATGTGGGGATGAGTTAGGCCTTAACAGTGGTATCACGGTCAGTGATCGATCCGGGCCACCCGTGTGGGGTAGTGGGCTATTACCCGTGTGGAGTGTTGTCGAGAGTCGATGTGTGAGGGGGTGTTATATAGTGTGGGCAGTCCTCATCCTACAAACCGATTTTGTGGGGATGAGTTAGGCCCTAACACTCTGATTATTATTCCCAGCATAGAGTGAATATAATCCCTGAAATTATTAATATTTTAAATTAATTTTTGAAATAAAAAATTCTCAATTGCATAAGTTAATATTTAGAGAGAGTCAATTTAGTCCCAGATGAAATTGTCTGATTTGGGCTAATATTATAGAAATTTTTTAATTTCAGGGATTAATTTAGAATATTAATAATTTCAAAGACTAAATTGACAGTGTAATAATTTTAAAGACTAAATTAGTGATTCACTCCCCCGATATCTATTCATCATTAAATAATATTTATGGCTGAAAAAATGTTAAAAAAAATAACAATAACAATATTTCTCCCATCTTGAGCTTCAATAGGTACCGTACAAAGTAAACAACCTTTTCTATTAAAGGCTAGGTCGTTTTGCTGTTTTTTCAGATATAGGTAATTTCATTAGTTGCTTGTGCCTAGATTGTCATGTGAGAATGACTGAGAGTGGTTCTTATTCTAATCCCTTTTCCTGCTCCCACTTCTATGTTCGTAACAATTATTTTTAAGGCACATTAACATGTGAGGTAACCATATGTGTAAAATAATATGCTTAACTGGAATCCACAAACTAGGGAAATGCAAATGCATTAAGGGAGTTTTGTCTCTGGTTGTGGAGCTTGCTACAATAGACAAATTTTTGTCTAATTTAATGTTTAGGAGCTTTACAAATGAAAAGTCTAACAATTTTAGCATATTGATAACTCTTTAGTACTATACTAGTATTTAAAGTTGAAGAATTCAATTCCCAAAAACCATAACTTTCCACTTGGTGATAATTGCTTAATCTTCTATATGTAGGTCTAGCGCACAGTCTTGAGTACTTGCTCCTCCTCAATTTTTGCACTTAACCAGCAGGGTACTCAGCGACTGCATGGATTGAAAACTACTGGCGCACACAGGAAAGTGTAAATTACTACTTCCTCCGATTCAAAATATAAGCAACATAGTACAAAAATACAGAGATCAATAAATGCTTTGAAATGAGATAATTTTAATTAATACTCACTAGTTCTAATTTTTTTTCCAAAATTACCCTATGTGTCGTCTCTCGTAAATATGAATATTGCATTAAATGAATGGTATAATTGAAAAACTAACATTTTATTTATATGAAAATTGATGAATGTTGCTTATATTTTGGACTAAAAAAAATATATTTATTACTTATATTTTAGACTGGATGGAGTACTATAAACACCAAATCAATCATATAGATATTTCAACAAAATTCCAACTCATGCATACATGCATGATTTTTTTTAGTTAGTAACCTTAAATAAAGCCATTTTTGTTTTTTTTTTAAAAGGCAAAAATATTATTAAGAAGAAACCAACTACATCAGAGCACAAGATATGTCCTAATATAGCTACATGAAAAGAAACAGATAGTTAGCAGTACATACACGACCAATTTCTAACCGTTAATATAATAGCGATAGCATGCATAAGTATCATTATAGAGAAAGACATCCCAACTAAGTTGACACCCCAAACCCTATCTATCATTTGCAACACGCCAAAATCGCAAGACAAACTTAAAAGATCACCCCCCAAAACTTATCAAAACTACACCAAGGAAGAGCAGAAAAATTCACAGCTGTGATAGGAACCCCACCCATGGTGTCAATGCGAACAGAAGAAGTACGAGTTACGTAAAGCCATTTTTGTGTAGAGCGATCGAATTATTAGGCAAATTTAATGATCAATAATTAAGAGAACTCGGTGCATATATGTTTCTGTTGGTTATTATTGGTGAGTTTGTGACATAATCTTAAGACGTACGTCAAACCATGTCTGTCTTTGGTGTTTGTCGTTTTGGTCATAGCTAGGAGAGTTTGCTGATATATGTAGTGTCTACTAGCTAGCTATATCTTTAGAACCAACACGTCAATGGAAGCAGACTAATGTTGACAGGTGCATTGGATCATGCACATATATTTCTTTTCACTCCAATAACATCGAATTTAAAATTTTCAAGGGTCGAAGCCTATAGGGTGAATATTTAATTGGCTTAAATAATTTTTTGGTCCCTATAATATAGAGGTGTTTTGCTTTTAGTCCCTATAAAAAAAGTCAAACGCTTTTGGTCTCTGTAATTTTTTTTTGCTTTTAATCCCTAGCCTGATTTGACCGCTAATGTATCTTATTTTGAGTCCAGTCAGCACGCCTACGTGACCAAAACAATTGCCACGTAGGATCCACGTCAGCATCTCTCTCTCTTTCTCTCTCTCTCATCCCCTTTCTCTCTTCTCTCTCCTCCCCCCACCTTTCCCTCCGCCGTGACCACCCCTCCACCTCCCCTCTCTCTTTCTCCTCCCTCCACCCCGCACCCCCCACCACCTCCCCTCTCTCTCTCTCTCCTCCCTCCACCCCGCACTCTGCACCACCTCCTCTCTCTCTCTCTCCTCCCTCCACCCCGCACTCTGCACCACCTCCTCTCTCTCTCTCTCTCTCTCTCTCTATGAGCATCAAAATCAGACAAAGAACGTATTCACACAAACCTCTTCTTTTGCCAGCAAAATCAAAGAGCAGAGCCCCTACAAATCCAAACTTCGTAACCACTAACAGAAAAGCAAAACTACTGCACAACATTCACGAAGAAAGAAATCGATGCACAGACTTGAATTTTCACTCGAGATTCATATCACATCAACACCTAAGCATGAAAACCAGAATTTGAAACACAATTTTCGATCAATTGGAAGCTATAGTATACACACCAGAAGACACAAATTCATTCAATTTAGAAACAGAGAGAGAGAGAGAAGAAAGAACCACAACAATAACAAACCTACCTCAAGCAATACCAATCAAAAATCGCAAAAAACTCAAATCCAATCACCTCCAATCCAAACAAAAGCTCGAGGCGCTATGAATCGAGTTATTAACAAACAGATCTGAGATTGGTGAAGAGAAAGTGTGTTTTGCACTTAACGAGATTCGAAAGAGCAAAGTGGGCTTCGCGAGTGTGTTAGGGTTTGGTTTGAACAAAGGGTATTAAAGAGAAAGCTGAGAGTGCAGCAACGAACTGAAGCGAAAGCAGAGAGAGCACAGAGAAGCGATGATGGTGTTGCCAGTTGGTGGGGATCGGGAACTGAAGCGAAAGCAGAGAGAGTACAGAGAAGCGATGATGGTGTTGGTGGGGATCAGGGTTCTCGAGCTGCTGTAGGGCATCGAACTCAAGCTGTTCGTTGTCTTCCCTGTGAGAGGTGAAAGAGATGAGCAAGGAGAAGAAAGAGCGAATGAAATGTTGAAGAGAAGAAGAAGAAGAAGAAGAAGAAGAAGAAGAAGAAGAAGAAGAGAAGATAAATGTTACAGAGAAAATTAGGAGTTACAGTAGAGAGAGAGGGGGTGAACGTGGGGGAAGGAAGAGAGAGAGGAGGGAGGAGAGAGAGAGAAAGGGGATGAGAGAGAGAGAGATGTTGACGTGAATCCTACGTGGCAACTGTTTTGGCCACGTAGGCGTGCTGACTGGGCTCAAAATAAGACACATCAGTAGTCAAACCAGGCTAGGGACTAAAAGCAAAAAAAAAAATTTACAGGGACCAAAAGCGTTTAACTTTTTTTATAGGGACTAAAAGCAAAACACCTCATATTATAGGGACCAAAAAGTTATTTAAGCCTATTTAATATTTGAATGTGGACTGTGGAGCATAATTTTGTAATATATAGTAGCACTAGTAATTAATTTATATTTGTATGGAAAAGGAAGAAGAAATTTTTTGCAATTAAGTTTATGTATTCCAACTTGTTGCTTTGTTATAGAAAAATAAAACTATATGAGCATAAAAGGAAAAAAAAATGAATGTATAGAAATCATGTTTATATGCATGAATTGGAATTTTGTTGAAATATCTATATGATTGATGTTTATATGATCATAAGATGGAAGGTGTTGAAATTATAGGGTATCAAGTAGAGAGAAGAGAATGAATAAACTGTACTATACGAATATGATGATTTGATGACTTGATAGTTTGATAACAAATGACTGAACGCTAACCCCTATATATAGGGATACAAAAATCCTAATCCTAATCAAATAGAGTAACAAATCATGATAATAACTAAGAAATAGGGAAATTAATCCTAAGAGATATTCTAAGATAAGAAACTAATCCTAAGGGATAAACTAGAATCATCTAACATAATATTAAGATATTATAATACATCTTCTTTATTCCAACAGAACGAACATAAGTTCATGCAAATAGATTTAGGTCCTCTTTAGATTGGCTTATATAGAGTTTATTTGGGCTTATCTCACTACTAGAAAAATCAGTTTTAGAGACGGATTTTAGCGACGGAAAAATTTTCCTCTCTATTTTAATTTTTCTAGTAGTGTCTACTGACATAAGCACTTATCAGCGTGTTTGGTAAACCTTATGAAAATAGCTTATGACTGATTCATAAGCTCTCTATAATAGCTTATCAAAACAGCTTATATATAGCCCTTATCATGTAAGCGCTTATGCCATAAGTGATTAAACAAGCTGTTTATCCAAACAGACCCTTAGACAACTACCTACATTAACAAGCAGTTTTAGCAAGCTTGTTGAAGATTAAACAATTAGTCAAATATTATTTAATTTTAAAATTTAATTATTATGAGTTTATTTTTTAATTATATATATAACTATACACATATAATTCTTTTATATCTCCCGAATATATTTATTTATTTTGATAAAATAAATAATATATTAAAATAAATATTTAAATACCTTTTTCATCCCTACAAAATGACTGAGTTTCATTTTTCGTCCCTGTAAAAAAAATTTTGATTTATGATCCCTGCAAAATAAAAAGTTTTATTTTTAGTCCTCGCAAATTTGTTTTAGTCTCTGTAATATTTAGATCATGTTGAATTTGTCCCTGTAATATTTATATATTTGTCAAATTGGTTCCTGTAAAATAAAGTAAAATAAAATTGATATAATATTATAGGGACTAAAAACAAAATTGTCCACATATTACAATGACTAATTTAGTATGAATTGAATATTACAGGGACTAAAATAAATTTGCGATGACTAAAAATAAAACTTTTTATTTTGCAGGGATCATAAACCAAAAAAAAATTACAGCGACGAAAAATGAAACTCAGTCATTTTGCAGGGACGAAAAAAGTATTTAAACCTAAAATAAATAATACAATGGATATTTTAACCCATATATAAAAGGCTCACACATGAAAAAGGCTAACAATGCAACTCAAAAAAAAAAAGGCTAACAATATATATATCCGAGCATAAACATTCTATAGGAATATAGATACACCAATATGAAAATAAACAATTATTATACCACCACTTCCCCATTATAACATTATTGTATCCCCACCAAAAGGAAAAGAAGTGTATCGGCAAACTAGAGTACAACAACTAATTAATCAACACAATCCTGCCACCAAGAGAAAGAAGCCTCCCCTTCCATGCTGTAGCCAACCCTCTTCTTCATCAAATCAATAATGGGCCACTAAGGGTCTGTTTGGATTGGCTTATGCAGAGCTTATGAGCACAGCTTATGATTGATTCATAAGCTGTTTTGGGCTTATTTTTCATAAGCTACCCAGGATAGCTTATCAAAACAGCTTATGGCTTATATAAAATAAGTTTCACTATAATTTTTCTTTGATTATAAAAGTAGCTTATACAACTTATGCCATAAGCAGTAGATAAGCTTGTTATCCAAACAGGGCCTAAGTGTTCACACAATGCGCAACTAGGTAATGACACCTTCCTCGGTTTGAGTCCAGAGCCTTAGCCATCCAAAATGTGTCACTTGTTTTGCTCCTAATGTGCTCCTCCTTTTATAGGCCCTTTCCCTTGTCGACGAATCTGTTGCATTTTAAGAGCCTTGATCATGATTGAGACTCATTATGGAAGAGTATCCCATGATTGGCTCCTTTTAATGCACCCTGGCGAGATTTGTCTTCTAGATAGGTGTAGCCTACTCCGGCTAAACGTACACAACCCTTGAGCTCTGACCCTAGAAGGCAAGAGAGATCGTGAAGTTACTTTCTTCCCAGTCAGGTACAACTTATTCGGTCGAAGGTACACTCGGTGGGATTGGTGGTCTTCTCGCCAAGATAGTACACTAAGTAACCTCTCTTTTTGGGCTAGTTGTGCCACTTGTCTAATGTATAGTGCAAATTAATAGTCACTATATTGGAAAAAATTAAATTAGTGACGGAGATTAGCAATGAAAAAAATATGAAATTTGTCTCTAATTTTAACCTCCCATTTTCTCAAATAGACGACCACTTATACGTAGTCCCCCGTGGTCCAAGGGCAAAGCTAGCAAATTATCAATAAGGGACAATAATCAAAGGCACCAAGCAAAAAATTTATTGGCGGGGTCAGTGCCGGCCCAATAAGGCTAAATACATGTATGGGCCTAAAGCGAATTTTAAAGTGGGGCCTTTTTATATATCAAGGTGGCGATAAATCGCTATAGATAAATGTTTTTAGTTTTACATATACTATTAGTAAATAAGATTTTGTTGGTAGGCCTAAAGCAAGGGCTTGGGTTGCCTTACCTTTGGGCCAGCCCTGGGCGGGGTCAATAGTTACAAATACTAAATAAAAAATTTACTATCCAAATATAATAATATAATATACAAGAAAATTAATGAACAAGGTGAATTTTGGGCAGGGCCGACCCAAGGGTAAGGCAGCTCAAAGTTTTAGGCCCACCCAAAACTCATTTTTCAGTATTAGTATACATGCAAATGCAATAAAACATATTAAACTATAAAGGCCTCGGCTCAGTGGTAAATGTTTTGCTTTTCTCCCTTGAGGTACGGGGATCGATTCGCTGTCAGCTCCTTTTTAAGGCCTCTAAATTTTTTTCCTTATCTCACTTCACGCGGATAACGAACAAATATTTTGGAAAAATGTTCAAAAAGCGCTTGATATAGCTAGGATTCGAAAATGGGTCTCCAAGGTTTTAGAATAAGACATTACCACGCTGAGCCAAGACTTGCTACCACATACCCATGTCCCCCTCCCCTTCCCCACTAGTAACTTCATTGATATAAGCAAAATGAGTCGAAGAGCTTTGGCCATATTTTTTTTGATCTAGTAGAAATGGTAAACACACACACACAAGTGCCCCAATCGGAGATTGAACCACGTCCAACCTAGCAACGCAAGATGGATTTAACCATTTGTGCTAGGCTTTACAGAGCTTTGGCCATATAATTTGACTTTTAGAATTAACATCGTTAAAATAAAAGGTGCTATTCTATTTGACACACATTGTTTAGTGCAGATCATATATTTTTTTCATAAACTAAAAATATTATTGAAAAGATATCACCTAAACCCGCTGATTACAATATATGTCCAAATTTAACTACTCAAAATAAATACAAGAATATTCATATTTGTTGGCTGTACAAAATGGAAATATATAAATGGGTTAGCACCTACCAATTATACTAATAGGTACCACAAATGCGAAAAAAAACATATACATTCAAACCCGGGTATGAAACTTTCAGACCCAATCTATCAAAAAAAGGGGGCTCGTTTGGTTTGAGGGACTATTTTTTGTTTTCATTTTTTATTTTAATTTTTAATAAATTACATAATTGTCTTATTGTTTTCAATCTGTTTTTGATTTTTAAATATTTGTACCAGAAACCGTGAAAAAATGATTGTTTTATGGTTTCCAATGCAAATCTTTAAGAACAAAAAACAGATTGAAAATAATGTGACAATTTTGTAATTAATTAAAGAAAAAATAGAAAATATAAACAGGGAATTGTCTCTTAAACCAAATGGGCATCAAACTTCCCAATCCGAAACTATTCACACTTGTGAAAAAACTTTACACCCCTTATGTGAAACTATTAGACCCAACCACGTAAAATTAAAATGCAGATCGATTTCCAACACGCCATGTTATATATATTTGGACGACCAAAACTGATTGGTTGGCCAAGTGATCCGCCGATCGTAGCTTTAAGAATATTATTAGAGAAAAAATAAAAGGGAATTGCAAGCTGGTAAATCATCTATTATCGTAGTTTCTCATGAAGACCGATTACATATGGTTTTCTCCTCAAGATCATTGACTGATCAGTTGTACCTAACAGTCATTTCTGTCCATATATATAATATATATAGAGAGCATATCAAGTGAGAGAGCTTTTATTATGAGAGGATGAGAAGAGTGAATCATAGCCATAAGATCAAACCATAAATGATCAAGATTAAAACATAAAGTCACATGACTTTTTTAAGTGATCATGTGACCACTAACTAACTTTTAATCCCAACCATCCATGTATGGTTAGATGGTCCAGATTTAATCCTCTCACCCTCTCATATTAAAACTCCTCTCACTTGATACATCCCTATATATATATATATAACCGAGCAAGTGCTTGTCGTTCGTTGTGAATTGTGATCTTCTCATGGGTTGAGCTCCAATATGCAAATTGAACGGCTGTGTAGGATAGTCGCAATACAATGTAATCTAGCCTTTGTCTTTTATGAGATAGGGAACCAATTGTAGTGATATCTTTGTGTGTGTGGGAGGGTGGGTGGATGTGTAATTAATTATCAATGTGCGTGACCTTAATGATGCTCATTCACATCTTTCGACTAATTAAAATTTAAACTAAAATTGGTCTATGCAAACCCAAATCCATGCAGAAAACGCTTCCACACGTGTACGTACATTACACATATAGGACAGGATAATCTATTATTTGGTGAGCCAGTATGATAGGATAAGTCAATTATATCACCTTATCCTATCTAGCTAGTCATTCAACTATAATTTTATTTTGTAATAGGGGCTAGGTTAGAAACCTAACAGGATATAGGATACAGTTTTTATCTCATTTGCCCTTATCATCTAAAATAAAAAATTAATAAAAAAGGGAGGGATCAGGTTACTCCAATAGTAACTTTACAAAGTTACTCCAAATCTCTCACCCTCTATTTTCTTTTAATCCAACGGTTCCACATTAGTTTTAACCACTCTCACATGACAGCTCTCGGCAGTCTGCTCCCCCTTTCTTTCATGTTTCTACTGCTTTGTTTCCCACATGTTCACGACCTCTTCTTCTAAAAACACAGGGCACATATATCTCTGATGTAAGCATAAAATTGTTTTGGCTAATCATGAAATCGAAAACATCGTTTAATACAGTACGATATTCTTGCTCTTTTATCCAGCATAAGATGACTATTATGAAACTCAACTTGACATTTGTTGAATTGAAATTGACATTCTTTTTTTTTTTTGGAATAAATGAGTGGTTTCTATTATTTTATTCAGTAATTACTCTTAGTGTTCTAAGAATTGGAGAACCATTCTTTGCTAATGGACAATTAATAACCAGATAACAAGTAGACTATTTTGCCAATGGCAATTCATCAAATATATAACGTGCAAAGTGAGAAAATCATACTTCAGCAAAAAAAAAAAAGAAGAAAAAGAAGAAAAGTGAGAGAAAATTATAAAAGAAAAACTTAGAACCACATGACTCTAATCAAGTAGTTTTATTAATATGACAAATTTTTTTTTCTGGACGAATAATTCATCCTACAACAGACTGTATTCCACTATAGTAAGAACGGAACATTGGGCATTGAGTTAGTTTCAAGCAGTATGCATCTCAAGTATATAAAGAGGTCGGCCCTTTTCTATTTATCTTTAGTTTCATCGGGTACTTTTCAATTGGTGGGGTGGTATGTTCAGAGGAAGGTGTTGTAATATATTATGATACTCTTCTTGTATTTTAGGACTGGACACTTCTTGTGCTTCAGTCTTGTGGTAATATATTTGGCTTCTCAAAAAAAAATTAAACTCTCTCTAGTAGCCAATTTTATAAATTAGTATGCAGTCTCAGGTTATGAAAACTAAAATGGTTAAGTAAGATTTTTGCGATCAGGTGTGCCTTGCTTTCAGGGGATTATTGGAAGAATAGAGTGGGAAGGTCGGGGAAAATTAAACATTGCCCTTGCCTTGTATCTCCTCTGCAGATCGCAGCATAGTGCTTGAAGTTCGTTTGCAGATCGCAGCATGATGGGAAAGAAAGGGAGGTGCTAAGAGCGGTCACGTGAGGGTAATTAAAATTGATGTGGAACCGTTGGATTAAATGAAAATTAAGGGTGGGAGATTAGAAATAACTTTTGTAAAGTTACTCTTGGAGTAATTTAATCCCCTCCCATATATTATATATTATATATATATATATTAGACATCAAATGAAACTATAGAATTTAATGAATCTCTGGTAGGCAACGAGATTTTGCATTAAAGGGAATTAAATCTGTACGCGCGAACCGTTTGGAAAACCTTGTTCCTCGTGAGGGGAAAAATTATAAGCATCCCACTTTTTTTTTTTAGGTCAATATAAGCGCGCATATCCCACTTGATCATTGGGCTATATTTTCAATGATTCATTCATATATATGTCGTTTTCAATATAAGAAGCATCTTCGTTTAAGCATAGCCTTGATCAAACTAATACTTTGAAGTCAAATTTGTGCGGGGCACTTGGAGAAAAACAAACTGATCAGCAAGCAAAATAATTGAAGATTATAGACAGATTAAGGATCCAATTCTCTAGGTAAGTAAATAGAAACATATATATATTATTTAATCCTTTTTCTCTTTCGTGGGATAAATTTGTGACCATAAACTAGCTAGGCATAATTATATATGGTAGGCAATTCAACTAGCTAGTTTTGTTTAGACCCAAAAAAAAACTAGCGAGTCCTGTTTTTCAAATTAATTACTGTTTTGATTAGGGAAGTACAGCAGTTCATTAATTAGCTGTCTGAATTAACCTTAACAATGTATTAAGTTATTGGTCACACCATGCTCTTATCATATTGTGTTTATGAAATATGACAATAGATCATTGACCAGAAAACATTACAATATAATTTAGTGATGCGAATAAAAGATGTATAAGGTACGTATCTGCAGGTTGGCCAGTTGTTCAATTGATTTTGTTGGGGAAAATGATGTATATATTTATCCATATATAGCCACTTCCACTTTTCAAACTAATTAGGACCACTAATTAATTAAAGACAAAAGTTAATCATAGCTGAATTAAATTAAACTAGCAAATAAAATCTTCAGAATCTACTTATAAACCATTATATTCTACTTCATCGTTTGATTCTGTTCATGAAGAGAGATTGTTTAATTAGTTTGGGACTGTATTAATATATGGAAAACGGGGGTTTGCGATGTATTATCTATTGAGGCAATGATCAGTACGTAAGATTTTCTCACAGATAATTCGGGATTAATTAATTAACAATTTGTGACCGTGAGGAGAATGATTAGTAGTACGGAAATTGTTAACTAGTTTACGTTTGTGTTCTTGCACTGGAAATTTCGGAAACCTATATATAGCTAATGTTAATGCTAGCTGGTTAATTAAAAAAAAAAAGATGAGGTTAAAAGGCTGCAGTACGTACTAGAAAGTCTTTCTCCAAGGTTAAAGGAAGAAAAGGATTTTTTTGGGAATTTAAAGGAAGAAAAGGATTGATTACATAAGCTAGACTATCTGTTTTTTTTTGGGTACTGAGAGATGATTGTATTATGCCTTTCTCTCTTTTTATGTTAAAATATATACTCCTTTTTTTGTAGACATAAATATTATTAGATTTAAGTTATTTTAATATGAACAAATTTTTTAATGGTGGTGGACAATTTTAAACAGTCATTCTATATAAAACAATATCATTTTTGATTATTTTTGAAAATTTTATTTTTGTAACTTTATAAAATAAAATAAAGTTTTAAATATCATTTTATCGGCTTTAAAGCTCTCACCAAAATTTTTATTTTACCTTTTTTTTGGAGAGATTTATTTTACCTTTTATTGTTTAATAGTTATTAGTAATAGTGAGAATCAATGATAGAGCAAAAAATGTACAAAAGAACCTTAAGGAGTAAAAGATAATATATATTTGAGTTAATTACAGTTTTGGTCCCTTAAGCATTAGAGAGGAAAGTGTATATTTTAACACAAGAGGGAAGAGAAGTAAAATTCAAGCTTCTCTCAAAAAAAGGAAGTGTAATTTATTTATTTATTTTTTACGAAATAATAAGCTCATCTTAAAAATGACAGGTTTTAATAATGTTTAAAAATTTAACCTAACTGCGCTTAATTTGGTTTGGAGTTTGAATTGAGTGGGATTGAGTAAAGATTTGGATAAGGATCTCCTAATTTTAATTCTATTAAAAAAATACCGATTTTAAACCTCGAAAATGATTTCTTGCAATATAAAAATGATTTCTCGATTAATATTTAAAAGCATAAAAAGAAACATTTTGCTAACTTGTTTCCTTCGCAAACATTCTGTAGTACGTATTAACCGGATAAAAATTATATTTACACACTGTTTGGGGTACAAGAATAAAGTTAAACTAGTATGTTACCAGTGCAAATAGTTGCACGGATGAAATGATTTTTATGCATTTTGTAAAACATGAATTTCATAAATTTTTTATAATATAATTCTATTAATTTATGCATAAAAGAGAAATATTTTACCAACATGGAACGTGGTATGATACGGGTGATGGATATTCAAATTCCTTAAGCATGATGTTGGGATTTGATTCCTAGCCATACACCACAGTTGCGCTCGGAGAATAATACCAGTTCACAACAAAAGAAAAGCAAATATTTTTGTGGTAATATTTTTAAATCTAAGAAATGAAATATTTAATTTAAAATTATAAAATTATATACAGTATAAAAATTTTAAGTGATATAATAATGTGCTAATATATGATAATATATTTCAATAAAATATAAATTTGTTATTTTTTGAAATTTTTAATTTTCATTATAACATACTGTTTGAGTAAATGGTCAAATTGCCCCCTGAAAGATGCAGGGATTTGCAAGTAGGTCCATGGAAGATGGAAATAAAAAAACCCGTCCCTGAAAGGCACCCTTCGCTGTCAAATTGCCCCTGACCACACTTCCGTTAGGCAGCTCCGTTTCCGTTGATGACGTGTCACGTTATGTGACAGCTTGGCTTAGTTACTGTTGCCAACGTGTACTGCCACGTAGACAGGGACCAAAATGACAGAATTTGAGTGGTGTGCATATATAGCATCCCAGTCCCTTTCACTTACTCATTTCCCCCCAAAAAAACGATCTGAGCCTTAACAGTGCAGTGAGCCTTCCGCCTTGGTCTTTGGCGCCATCTTCCCCCACCATCGGAGGCCACCACGAGCGCCACCGTGAGCGCCGCCGTCTCTGTCACGAAGAACGAAAAAAAATCGCGAAGAAACTTCTGATCAAGGGGTTTTGGACCATTCTCGCGAAAGGTAAGGCATTTACTCGTTTTTTTTGTTGTTCTTCATCAAATGTTGTTGCTTCTTTGAGTTTGCCCCTGTTTTATGCATGATCGTACCTTATTTGCCCGTAATAGAGTGTAAAGCCTATGTTTTTAGGATTTTTTTTGCCATTTTCCCTTTTCTGTGTGTCTATAGGGTTTAGGATGGGTGTTTGTTACTCTGTTATTGTCAAAACCGTGTTTTTGAAGGTTGATTAGTGTCTCTATTTTTCTATTTTTCTGTTTTAAGGGTTAATACATTTTCTTTATTGAATGATGATGTGGGTATGGGTGGGGTTAATATGTTTGGTGTATTTATTGATGTGTGTATTTGTATTTGCAGGATGGTGTTTGAATACACTTTGATTTTGCACCATGGAGGAAGGTTCAAAAGAAATGAGAGGGGTGAGGTGGAGTATGAGGGTGGTGAAATATGTGTGTGGGAGGACATGGACAAAGATTACTACAACAGATTTTTGCTGGAAGACTTAGTGAAGGCATGCAAGAATTATCATAAGGTAGGGGCCATATATTATCTTGTGCCTGAGGGAGGTTTGGAAACAGGTCTGATTCCAGTAGAGACTGATCAAGACATAGTTGATATGGGCCACACTGCGCATCGCAATGACAAGGAGCTCCACCTGTACTATGAGCACCCTATACATGAACCAGAAATTGTTCGCCCACCTCCACCACCCGTGCCTCGATTTGAGGAAGTTATTTTCATTGAACGCTCTGATGATGAAGAAGACAATGCTGATGATGAAGAAGAGAAAAATGAGGATGATGAGACAGTGCCTATTAATGGAGATGCAGATATGCAGCCCGAGATGGAACCCGAGGTGCAACCTGATCTTGAGTGGATAAATGAAGAGGTGCAACCCGAGGTGCAACCCGAGATGGAACACGAGGTGCAACTTGAGATGCAAGCAGAGATGGAACCCGAGGTCCAACTAGAGACTGAAACTGAGGTGCAACCTGAGATGCAAGCAGAGATGGAGCCCGAGGTACAACCTGAGACTGGAACTGATGTGCAACCTGAGATGCAAGCAGAGTTTGAAGACCATGGTGCTAGAGATCAAAATGAGGATGAGGACAGTTATGGTGACAGTGATAGTGAGGAGGACTGGCTATATGGGCCATCTACCTTTCTTGATGATGATGATGATGATGACTCTCTTGATGATGTGTCCCTTGAAGAGGAAGACTTTTCTGCTGTCAAAGGGAAAGGGAAAGGTAAACGGAAAGGGAAAGGGAAAGAGAAAGGTAAAGGGAAAGAGAAGGCCAACTCTGCAAGAGGGAGTGTGGAAGAAGGGAGTGTTAGCAGGGGTAGAGTGAAGAGAAGCAGCTGTAAGAGAGTGTCACGTGATGACTCATCCTCTGATGATGATATTGGTTCTGATGCTCATAGTGTGGGTCATAGGCAGAATTATGGTGGCTATATGGGGGATGAAAGTAGCCACCAGCATGATGTTGTGGCAAGTGAGAATGAATCTGAAAATTATCATTCTGAGCAGCTCAGAAGTCCTATTAGTACTGATAGTGAAAATGAAGGAAATGGCAGAAATATTTTTCCTCAATTTAGAGAATTTGGCCAAGTGCACTTGGAGCTTGGGATGGAATTTGCTACCATTTCCACCTTTAAGAATGTTGTTAGGGACTACACCATTTACCATGGGAGGGAGATATGGTGGGCAAAGAATGAAAAGAAAAGGGCAAGAGCTAAGTGCAAGGATGAGGAGTGTAAGTGGGAAATATATTGTGCTTGGGCTAAAACTTTGAGTAGTTTCCAGGTCAAGACATTTAAATCTGAGCACACTTGTTGCAGGGGGTTTAGAAACAAACAAGCAAGAAGGAAGTGGGTTGTGAAGCAACTTAAGGAAAAATTACGGTTGCACCCAAATATGACCTATGTGGATGCATTTGACTATTTGAAGAGGGATTTTGGACTGCATGTTGATGACTCAAAGTTGTTTAGATCCATCAAGGAGGCTAGACAGGCTATTGAAGGACGTTTTAAGGAGCAATATGGAAGGATATGGGACTATGCCCATGAGTTATTGAGGAGCAACCCGGGCTCAACAGCAAAGATTAACACCATTCCAGTACCTGATGCACCACCACAATTCCAAAGGTTTTATGTCTGTTTGGATGCCTGCAAAAGAGGATTCAAGGCTGGGTGCAGGCCATTCATTGGCCTGGATGGTTGCTTTTTGAAAGGATACTATGGTGGCCAGCTGCTGTCTGCTGTTGGTCAAGATGCAAATAACCAAATATTTGTCATTGCTTATGCCCTAGTTGATGTGGAGAATAAGGATAACTGGAAGTGGTTCCTGACCCTGCTAGAGGAAGACCTTGGTGACTACAAACAGCATGGTTGGAACTTCATGAGTGACATGCAGAAGGTACTCTTTCTCCACTGTTTAAATTTTATAGGGACTTGCATGCTAGTAATATGTTAGTATTTAACATGGACCTAATTGACAATATTGCTGTACTAATTAACAGGGACCTGCATGACAGTAATAAGGTGTTAGTATTTAGCAGGGACCTAATTGACAGTAATAACTTCGTATCTAACAGGGACCTAATTGATAGTATTAAATTATCAATTAGCAGGGACCTAATTGACAGTATTAACTTAGTATATAGCAGGGACTACTATGACATTAATCATGTTATCTATTTTCAGGGTCTAATTCCAGCTATGCAAGAAGTGATGCCTGGTGTGCATCATAGGTTCTGTGCTATGCACCTTTGGAGGAATTTCACCAAACAATGGAAGGATAAGGAGCTGAAGGGCCTTGTATGGGAATGTGCTAAATCAACAACAGAGGCCCAATTTAAACACAATATGGAGAGAGTGAAGGTCAAATGTCAAAAGGCATGGGAATACTTGGCTAAGTGGCCTACAGAGTCATGGACTAAGGCATATTTTAGTGAATGGCCAAAGGTGGACAACATTTGTAACAACACCTGTGAGGTGTTTAATGCAAAATTGTCAAGTTTAGGAGTAAGCCTATATTGACCATGGCTGAAGAAATAAGGTGTTACATTATGAAGACCATGAGCACAAACAAGATGAAGTTAGCAGGAAGAACATGACCTTTGGTCCCAATGCAGCAAAGTAGGCTGGACAGGGAGAAATTGGAAAGTAACAAATGGACACCTGTCTGGGCTGGAGATGCAGATGGGATGAGGTTTGAGGTGTAGAAATGGCAGGACAAGATGGATGTCAACCTCACAACCCATACCTGTACATGTAGGTTCTGGCAATTAACAGGTCAGTTTGGAGTAGTTGCTTGTTGCTGTTTGGTTATGCAATTATCGGTTTTATTTCTGTTTGGACTGGTTGCTGTTTGGACTGGTTGTTGTTTGGACTGGTTTTATTCTGGTATTCTGTTTTATTTTGTTAGGACTGGTTTATTTCTGGTTTAATTCTGTTTGGACTGGTTTAGTTCTGTTTGGACTGGCGTTTGTTATGATGTAATTCAAGTTGATTGATTTGTAATATTGGTTTAGTTGTGATCAAGTGTGATCAGTTAGTTTTCTGTTAGTGAAGTTAGTTAGTTGTTAAGTGTTAGTTAGTTGGCGGGTTAAGAAACTAATCCGTTTGTTGTATCTCCGAGTCCTTGCATATAAAAGCTTTGTATCAGTTTGGTTATTCAATAATGCAATCAGTTTTACATAATTCTTCATCTGTTCAATCCTTGTGTGTGTGTTCTTTCTCTCCTGCGTCCAACGTTGCGTCCAGTGTCCTGCGTCCAACGCTGCGTCCAGTGTTCTGCGTCCAGTGTTCTGCGTCCAACGCAGTGCAGGAGGTTCGTGCGTCCAATACCGGGACTTGCGTCCAACAGCGTTATTCTGTTTGGACTGGTTTAATTCTGTTTGGACTTAATTCTGCTGGACTTAATTCTGTTTGGACTTAATTTTGGTTTAATTCATGTTTAATTCCACTTGTCATATGCTTGTCATGTTTGGATTCAGTTTTAGAGGTTCTTTTTCTCATGTAATTACTTGTCATATGCTTCCTGTTAGAAAGCCTACATTGATGTCATGTGTTTGATTTGCTTAGGTATGCCTTGTGCACATACTGTGGCTGCAATTGCCTTTAAGCATCATAGGCCAGAGGACTTTTGTCATGCATGGCTTACTATAGGAGCATACAATGAAACATACAATTTCTTTATACAACCAACACAAGGAATGGAATTTTGGGAGAAAACTCCATATTTGAAGCCAGTTCCACCTCCATTGAAGAGGCGTGCAGGGAGACCAAAGAAACAGAGGAGGAAGGATCAAAATGAGGAGCAAGTCAGTAGCACTAAGGTTAAAAGGAAATACCCACCTGTGACTTGCTCAAAATGTGGTCACAAGGGTCATAATATCCAAGGTTGTCGTACCCCATGGGTGTCTCCAATGCCAGCTGACTGGGTACCACCACCACCACCAAGGGAAGAACAAGGACAAACTGAGATTGATTTGTCACAATCTCAGCCAATGTCCCAACCTAACCAATCACAAGATGCACTAGCAACTGTAAAACTCACTGAACTTTACTTTTATTTTTATTCTCTTATTTCAATATGAATGTTTACTTAACAACCTTTAATATTATTGTTTCAGGATATCAATTTAGGAGGTCCTCTACCTACAAATGATGGTCCATTTCCTAGAGGGCCTACAACAGGACGTTTTAGGCCACCACCAATCAGGGCACCCAATACTAGCAACATTACCTCTATCCAAACTCCTGGGCATTTTGGCACACCACCAGTAGGCACTCACAACAACATGACATTTGTTCCAACTCCTGGGCATTTTAGGCCACAAGTCAGGGCACCCACTACCAGCAACTTGTTCATGGCACCATCATTCATGCCAGCACCTACTGGGCAGTTTAGGCCCCCCCGAGTGAAGCCAATAGCAGATCCAAATTCTAAGCAGGGACCTCATGGTGCAAATAATCCATGAAGGGAATGAAGATGTACACCACTTTTTATTTATATTTTAGAAAGTTTTTTTGAGACTGATGTTCATAGTTCTGAATATGATATAAATGCACAACAGAGTGCCAATGTTTTTTTTTGGGTTGAATGGTCATAGTTATGCAGTATGTTGTTTATGTAGGAAGTTATGATGTTATTATGCAATTATGCAGATGTTTTTTTTTTTGGTTATGTAATTATGCATTTGCAGTAAGACAATGGTTAATGTATCCAGATCTTGTGCACTTATGAGTGCTTCTTATGTACCCATTTTGGGATTACTTATGAATGGTTAACAAACTATTTCTACCTCATTTTTTGGCATTTTACTGATTCATTGTTTACTGTAAGTTGGTGACTCAAAATCAAGCCTTACTGGACGCAGAACTTTGGACGCAGAATTTTGGACGCAGGCGCTGGATGCAAGATATTGGACGCAGGCGTCTCACTCAGACATTGGACGCAGGCGTCTCACTCGAACATTGGACGCAGGAGCTGTACTCAGACATTGGACGCAGACTGTTGGACGCATTGGACGCAGACTGTTGGACGCAGGCGTTGGACTCAGGCATTGGACGCAGACGTGCAAGGGTCCTTCACTGGCTCAAATTCGCTTAAGTGAGGTTCCCAGGTTAAGCGAGCAGCTTGCAACAGAAAACGGTTATAAGTTGGCTAAGCGTGCAGCTTGTAACAGAATCAGTTTTAAGTTCGTTATAAAGCAGTTTCGCAAGGGGGTGGATGAGACACTTGCTCTGAGGGTTTGAAACACGAAGAAAGTGAGTTGTGAGCTCTGCTAGGGTTTCCTGTATTGGGGAAAACACCTGTGAGGATCAATTGGGATTGAGAGAAGATTCAAGAGTGATTAGCAAGGCGGGTTTCAAGGGTAATGTTCTTGCGTGAACACATAGGAACCACTGAGATCGAATTGCTAAGAGGTTAACTCAGTTGTACTTGTATCTCATTGATCATAGTGAAGAATTTGGTTGCTCTCTCCCGTGGATGTAGGCTACACTGGCCGAACCACGTAAATCCTGGTGTTCATCTCTCTTCTATCTTAATCTCTGTTTTTTGAATTTTTACGTTTAATTGTTCTAGTGTTCAATTGCGTGAATTTCTGAGATCAAGATTACTGCAAGTTCGTTTTTGTTCCATTGTTTGTTCTACTCGCGTTTTCTTTATTGCTTGATCGTAGGATTCGTTCTATTTCTGCACAATCGAACCAACATTTACTAACAATAGTACAATTTACTTTTTAAAACAAATTGGTAAACAAAGCGATGAGACACAATCTGGTAAATAAATCAACATACTTTAGTTAGTCTGGTCACATATTTCACATTACAATACACAATTAGAATAATTCATCCCATTCAAAGTGCTCCATAATATACTAAACCAGAAATCTAAACACAATCTCAATCCCTATCCAACTCTTTGATTACCCCCATTCAACAACAACAACAATAATAACAACAAAATTACAAACATCAACATTACACCCCCAATGGTTTTTATCATCTTCACTTCAAATAGCACTTCAGCCATGTTCACAGCAAACCCTTGCTTCCACATTTCATCTCTTCCATTTGCATCAACAACCCCAACATCATCCCCTTCGTTTGCCCAAGTAAAATATTAGCATTGTAAATCCTGCAGTAACAGAAGCAAAAACACAGTGGAAGAAAATAAAAAACACTCAATAATAGAAACACCAACGCACAGCTGCCATTGATGTTGCAGATTCGCTACACGTTCCACTGGTATTTCTTCTTCTGCTTCCACCTCGAGCCTGTGACTGCGAGCCCCCTCCCATTGTCATCCCCTTGTTCTGTTTTGAGCTTTATTCTTCTTCCACAGCTTCAAAATCACAACAATGGTGGAATTTGGGGGTTGATGGGGTTTAGGGTTTCAGGGATTAAATTGGGGGTAGAGGGGGATTTGGGGGGAAGTCTTTAATTCTGTCATTTTGGTCCCTGTCTACGTAGCAGTACACGTTGGCAACAGTAACTGAGCCAAGCTGTCACATAACGTGACACGTCATCAACGGAAACGGAGCTGCCTAACGGAAGTGTGGTCAGGGGGCAATTTGACAGCGAAGGGTGCCTTTCAGGGACGGGTTTTTTTATTTCCATCTTCCAGGGACCTACTTGCAAATCCCTGCATCTTTCAGGGGACAATTTGACCATTTACTCCATACTGTTTTTTTTTATCAGAAGGAAAACTAAAGACAACAAAGAAACGAAACGACAAACACAAAAACAACTAAGTCCTCAAATGGACCACTCCAATAGCATCTGCTAAAACTGACGAAGCCAAATCCGATGGGCAACTATCCCAAATAATCAAATTTGTATCTGTAGATGCACCGATCTTGGCTAGCCAATCTGCACACGAGTTCCCTTCACGCAATGTATGCAAGAACTTGATATTCCAGTCCTGAGACACCAAGGTGGCAATGTTACTAAGAATAGCAGCATGAGGATGGAATATATCCACACCCTCCTTGATCAAATCCAGTGCCATATTTTATACTAATTTTTAATATATGCTATACAATTTCAAATTTTCATTAATATAACATATTTTTGCATCCAAATACCAAAACGCATGTGCCATTTGCTACACCCGTACACTGCTCTGCTCACTAGATTCAATCCATCTTCTAACACGTGGTCCTTCAACGCAAGCATATGCAGCGCCCTTAAAAACCTGACACGTGTCAGTTAGGGCATAATTCACTACAAGAAAATTGGTCATTACCGACGGAAAAAAATTGTCGGTAATGCATAAAAACCGTCGGTAACGAACGATTTCCAACGGAATTTCCGACGACATAAGTTCATCGGTAATTCGCTCGTCGATAATTATTATCGACGACTTTTTTAAAAATTCCATTGGTAATTACCGATGGAAATAAACCGTCGAAAAATTTTACGTCCGTCGGTAACCACACGAAATTTTTTTTTTAAAAAAAGAAAACAATCTCACCTGGAAACAGATACTCACACTCAAACAAAGGAACAGAGCCAAACAACACAACAAACCTAACTGAACCCTGATGTCGGCTAAATCAATATGCAAAATTTGAAAATTTATTGGTAAAAATGGAGAGAATAAGGAGAGTAATTTACCAGAAGAATGTGATGGAAGGGTGTGTGATGAGTTATGGAGGGCCATTTGGAACAAGATGAGGAAGCAGAAGGCAGAGATAAGCCAGAGCAATGCTACCGTTTTGGAATGACTCCACCAACTCGATGCCCCACCCCTACCCGTCATAAACGCTGTACTGCAGCAGCAGTGAGTGGAACTCTGGTGCGCTTTGGCGGTGGTGACTGTGTTCGGTGGCGGTGGCGGTGGCGTTCGGTGGAGGGGTGGCTGCGTTCGGTGGAGGGGACGGTGGCGTTCGGTGCTGGGGACGGTGGCTTTCGGCGGTACGGTGGAGGGGAGGGCGGCGTTCGGCGGCACAGTGGAGGGAAGGAGAGAGATGACCGTGCAGAGGAGAAGAGATGAGAGAAAGAAGAAGATATGAGAAAATGGAGAAGAAATTCGAAAATGGAGAGAGAAGAGGATTATAATTGTTTTTTCCGTCGGAAACGTTACCGACGAAATATTTCCGTCGGTAATTTCATCGCCTTTATTTTTTCGACGGAAATAGTTCGTTGGTAATGATAAAAAATAAATAATAAATCAAAAAGCAATCAACGGTACTAAAAGACCATTTATCGACGGACAAGCTTTTTTACCGAGGAAAAAATTCCGTCGGTAATGCCAGATTTACCGATGACCTTGTTTTCCATCGGTAAAAGTCGTCGGTAATGAAGCTTTTTCTTGTAGTGATTTTTGGCAACGCAATATTCCAATTACTCCCTGTTTTCCAATCCAGAGTGACAATTTGTGCCAATCTCCAATATGATGACACATGGCAAAGTCAAAGATTGCTTTTGCTGAGATCCTGCCATGTGTCCAAAGTCGGGGGTTGATTTTCTAATATATAAATAGACTAAAGAAAAATTGTTGTGCAGATTTACTAGCCAGTCACTAAACATGGTGCATCTTTTGATTGGGTGCTTGTGCATACCATTAGCCCTATGTTTAGGATTTTGTTAGCCGATGACGTGAGAGATAGCCTGTTGCCTCGAATCATTTCTTAGTTGCTTTCTTTTTTCTGTCCTCTTATGTACATATTATAAAGTTAAAGAAAATAGAGAGAAAAAAAATAAAAATTGTTGATTATAATATGGATATACAGAGAAGACCAAAAGAGTAATAATTTTCTCCATTTATTTGGGTTATAAATAAAAAGGTTTAAAAAAATAAGATTTTTGTCAAAAAAGACTAATATGTTTTTAGGATTCGGCTCTTCTAAAGTGAACAAATCAATTTAGAGTGTAAAGTAATTAATCTCAACCATTGATGAGAAAATCAATAGTGAATATTATAAGTACATGTATAACAAATTATGGATATGTTAGAATATTATCCCTTGATTTTCTCATTAATAGTTGAGATTAATTACTTTACACTCTAAAGTGATTTGCTCACTTTAGAGGAGCAAAATCCATGTTTTTATGAGTGGGCCAAGAGAAAAAGAGTGAAATATAGAATGTGATTTAGCTATCAATTTTTTTGGTCGAAAATATCTTTGAATTTACATGATACCCAAATCAAATAAAGAAGTGGGAGAGGGAAGGGAATGCTTTTTGAGAGGGGTATTTATGTCTTTTCCTGGTTAGCATGTTCTCCCATGTCACCCAATTTATATTTAGTCATTTATGTTTTTTCAGATTTAAACATCTTTGCCCCTATTTCAACAACGGATAGCACCCATTTCCATGCTTCACAGCACCTTTTTTATGGTCAATATGCTACAACACCTTTTTTTTTTGGGTCCAAATGCTACAACACCTTGTTGCACCTTGTGAAGGTTATTTCTTTTCTATGGATCCAATGAATTTTGTTTGGGGTTTTCTAAGTGTACATACACTAACTTCTTCTTACACATACACTTAAGTTACTTTTTTTCAAAATACCTATATTCAAACAAGACCTTCTCAAGCTTGTAGCTTCAATGATGTCAAACCTTCTGAACAATAGCCCAAGTCTTCTAAGCATGTCATGCACTAATAGTTTCCTTGAGATTATTAAGAGACATAACAGGTATCAAAGTATAGAAACCAGAGAAGCTTAGAATTGAGACTATTCATGGTATAAAGGCTGAGAAGATTAACATGAGCACACATGGAGCCCAAACAACTAAAGAGGTTTAAAATGAGTCAAGCTTCTAAGCTTAAAGAAAAGATAGTTCTCAGCAGAAAAGTGGAAGAGGCACTCTGAGAAGATCAACATTCTGTTGAGAAGCTATTGAGAGGACAAGCTTCTCTAGCAGAGAAGGTTAGCCTGCTGGGAAAGTACTGAGAAGATGATCTTCTCTGATAGAGAAGGTCACTCTGATGAGAAGGTACTAAAAGGTTAAGCTTCTCCAAAAAGGGAAGACATCAGATCAGGAAGCTACTCAAAAAGAGAAGCTCACAGATGAAGAAGAAGCTCCTCAAGGCAAGAAGCTTCACAACTGATTGAAGTATGCTACTACTACACAGTGAGAAGATTCTCAAGACATGAACTTCTCAAGAATCTATGACATACTTGATCAATCTATAAACCTCAAATAGAATAAGATCTCTCTACATCAAAGGTATTCTTCATTATACACAGTGTGAAATTTCTGGAAGACCAAGTGAGCTATCACATTGTATCTATGCTGAAGACCTTCTCTAGCCACACATTTCCAGCAAAGGTCCCAGAGAAGGCTCCTGTTTGGACCACACTATGTCCAGAGAAGATCTACATCAAGAGCAGAGAAGATCTACACTGGTCCAGAGCAGGTCCAAACTATTCCTGAGAAGATCTACTCTGGAACTAGAGAAGGTCCCTGAGATAGTTTAAAGAAGGAACCTACTCAAACATCGTGTTCCAGAGAAGGTCTGATGACAGTAAAAGACGTGAGCTGTCAAAGTCTGCCATAAAGTGAAAAAAGTACAAAAGTACTGTTTCATATCAGAACCCGATATGTGTCCTCTATGTCTCTAACGGCTAGAAACTCAAAAGAAGGACTAAGGGCTCTATATTACAACAGATGGGAGTGAAGCAAAGTGTGAGAAATACATCCAAGATAGAGCAAACGCGATTAACATCAGATATTTCTCATCAACATTCACTTATACACTCCAACCCATATTGCTGTGCTTTGATAAGAAAAATAGGAGTGTAATACAACTTTATCGTAGTTTTTGTTCTGTAAACATAGATCAGAAGCTGTAACGCAACAAACAATATTTTCATCCTTGTTGTTGTGATTTTCTTTCAAACTAGCTAGTGTGAGCTGAGCGTGTGAAAGGAGAGGTTTGTGCAATCTATGAGTTTGCTTGTAGTGGGTTAACTTGAAGAGGCTAGGACAATACTACTGGTGTTAGCTTGTAGAGGCTAGGACAATACTACTGGTTGGAAGCCTGAAGAAGTTTGTACAAGAATACTGTGTAAGGCCTGAAGAGGCTCATTGAAGAATACTTGAGAGGATAGTGGATAATCTCACTGGATGTGGGGATTGGACGTAGCCCAAGGTTTGGGGTGAACCAGGTAAACTTTCTGTGTGATATCTTTCTCTCTCTATCTCCTTTACAACTTTTCTGCTTAACAGTTTTCACTGCACTAAAACATCTTCTATGGCTGAGAAGGTCTAAGCGTTTTTGTGAAGCAAATTTATCAGCAAGTTTTTCGTCAACACCATTGTGATAAAGAAAATATTCTTGTGGAAAAAACTTATGAAATCGTATTTTAGAAAGGAGACAAAACCTCTAGAGAAGGTCTTTTGATTAACCTTCTCTAGTTGAGATTGTACTATTTACTTCATTCAAAGTAAGGAACTTGATTTTTCTGATAACCTTATCTGGCAGAGAAGATCACATAAAACAAACATTTCACTTAAAACTAACAACCTTCTCTAGCTAAAAGGTTTATTATCTAACGTTTGTTTTACATCTTATCTGAACTCCAAGTTTTCAATACTTGAGAAAGATTCAAAGTCTACAGGTAAAAGCCAGAATTTTCAAAGGGTCACAATTCAACCCCCCTCCTTGTGACTCTTGGTATTACTTCAACCTAAACTACCCCAACCTCTCTTTCCTTCTTCCTCACCTTTTCTTCTCCATCCCTCTTCCCTTCACGGTGAGATTCCCCCCTCTATGAATTTTTTTTTCGGCCCTCACCCCATCCCAATTAGGTCCCAAATTGTTCTTTTATGTTTGTGTGCTATTCTTGATAGAAATGTTTTTTTTAACTTCTAAGAAATTCTTTTAATTTAAAGAAGAGGTGGTGGTGTTTCACTCTGTCGCATTCTCCAGGATTGACGGGGATCAAGGTTTTGTCAATGGCACAAAATTTTCAGACACTGAAAGTTTCTCAGACAGATAGAGAGAGAGAAGCACGCGTAATGACTTTTAGTCTTTTTCGTTCTCTCTTGTGACTGTGGAATTATTATTTCAGCATTTGAAATAAATGCGCAGAATTAATAGTTTCGCACGCATTATTTGCAGCACACACGTACAAATAACACGTGCGGAACTAATAGTTCCACACGCATTATTTGCAGCACACACATACAAATAACACCTGCGGAACTATTAATTCCGCACTGACGCGGAATTAATAGTTCCGCACGATACGAAACGCAAAGAGGATATTTTAGACTTTGTACTGTTACGTATGTGTGAATAGTAATGTGTATTTAAAAATTCCCTTTGTTTTTGGTCAAAGAGCCAATGAATTATATAATGAGCCAGAACCAACATTGGAGGGAGTCACCTTGCCCAGTGTGTCTCTGTTTTTTTTTTGTGCCAATATTTTATTGGACTAAAGCCCGGTGTGTATCTAACTATTAACAACGCCGATAGAGTAGGAGGCCAGCCCAATCAATAATTTTGAAGGTTGTCTCTTATGTTAATTTTAGAGTAAATTGTCATTTCAGCATTTGAAATTGTAATGCGTTGTCGAATTAGTCTCTGAAATTAACAAAACTAAAAAATGTCTCTGAATTTGCATTCCGTCGGTCAAGTTAGTCCCTAACATTATTCTATCACTTAACACTGTTAATAGTGCTGATTTGGCACGTTAAGTGTCACACAGGATCTCATGTGTCCATCTAGTTGTATGCCCAATCAGCACAGGGACCAAAATGAAATTTTTCTAGGGATCAAAATGAAAATTTTTCATCCCTTCATCCCCTCCCTCCTACCCCTTTCCCCCACCGCCACCCTTCTTTCTCCCCCTCCCATCCCCCCACTGCTACCGTTCAAGAAAGGATGCAAATGACAACAAGAAAACCACCGCCACCCCTACTCAAATTTCTTACTCAAAGAAGTCCTACAATGAAATTGAAAAAACTAGACCAAAGGAAAAATCAAACAACAGATGGAATTAAACTTTGAAAGAAAAATTCTGGCAAAATCAAGAAATCATAGAAACTAACAGCAAAACACACTCATAAATCTTCCAAAATCCCAACTAGTTTGAGCTTAATTGCATAACCCTCCCATAAAATTGCAGCAACCGCTACACATAATGTGATCAAACAATATTCAATTGTAAGAAGTATGGCAATGGGGGAGAAATTCGCAAACGCACAAGTCACATACATGGGATATTATTGAAATTGCAAATTTGATGTGAAAAAATGAAATGAAAGCTAAGAAATGGGAGGGAATAAGTTTTACAGGCAAAAAAGAGCATCCTTTGCATCCTACCTGCAAACAACGAAAGTGGAGTGGGCAGCTCACGGTTCTTGTCCTTTGCATCCTTTCTTGTCCTTAATTTGCATCCTTTCTTGAACGGTACGTAGCAGTGGGGGGATGGGAGGGGGAGAAATTAGAGGGGTGGCGGTAGGGGAGAGGGGTAGGAGGGAGGGGATGAAGGGATGAAAATTTTTCATTTTGGTCCCTGAAAAAATTTCATTTTGGTCCCTTTGTTGATTGGGCGTACAACTAGATGGACACGTGGGATCCTGTGTGGCATTTAACGTGCCAAATCAACATTATTAACGGTGTTAAGTGATAGAATAATGTCAGGGACTAACTTGACCGATGGAATGCAATTCAGGGACTTTTTTTTAGTTTCATTAATTTCAAGGACTAATTTGACAGCGCATTACAATTTCAGGAACTAAAATGACAGTTTACTCGTTAATTTTATAAAAAGGAATAATAATAAGATGGCTTAAACCTCTTTTTGGTCCTTCATTTTTCAATGAGTTCCATTTTTAGTCTCTCAAAAATAAAATGCGTATTTTTAGTCTTCTATTTTTGAAAATTTGTCATTTTTAGTCCCTGGGGCCATATTTGAAATTTGAAAAATATTTTTTAAATTTATACTTTGACCCCTCCCAAAACCTGGTTCTCACCTTAACCCATTTTCCCGTTCTCCTCCCCCTCCACTGATGCACCGCGACCCTCCATCCCCGCTAGGAGTAGTTCCAATGTCCTCCCTCGAAGCCGCCACGAGATGCGGACTCTCTCTCGTTCTCCTCCCTTGGCCGTGCAGGGATGGGGGGTTGCGGTGTATCAGTGGTGGGGGAGGAGAATGGAAAAACGGGTTAAGGTGAGCATCAGACTTTAGGAGGGGTCGAAGTATAAATATAGAAAATATTTTTCAAATTTAAAATATGGTCCTAGGGACTAAAAGTGACAAATTTTCAAAAATTAAGGGCTAAAAAGACGCGTTTTATTTTTTAGGGACTAAAAACGAAACTCAGTGAAAAATGAAGGACTAAAAACAGATTTAAGCCTAATAAGATGATTTCTTATTTTTAATTTTCCTTCAAAAAATGTTAAGATGTCATAAAATGAGTAAAAATATGTCACTTTTGAGTAAAATCAGTAATAAATTTTTTTTATATGGTGGCAATGAGGTTTGGATATATATATATATATAGGTCTTTTTTAGATACAAAAGCTCCAACTTTTGACTTATGGAGTAGTTAGTCTTATTTTGTATTTTTATTTTTCTCATATATGTAAAAGAGGAAAACACTGTAATAGGTACTTATGGAGAAGTTAAAAAATATAGCTTTTAAAGAAAGTTAATAACAAAAATTAATTTCAACTTATGTGAGAAATTGTTAGTTATAAAATACATATTAGAAGTATTTATGAAAAAATTTATCCAAACATGGGCATATATCATCTCATGCTCAAACCCTCACAACTAATTCAATCATAGTAGCTTGAGTAATAATAACTTTTTTCTTTCACTTTTGAGTTTACAAATTCTTTTTTGGCCTTAAATCTTAGTATCCAAAATGTCACAATATACATCGATTAATTTGAGTGTACTCGTTTAAGAGGAGAAAACTCTATCAATATGGATTTGTTCTATTCACAAGTCTTTAACAAGAGACTTTACCTAAAAATAATCTAGCTCCTTACCCACTCAAATTAATAGGTATTGATATATCACATTAGCGTCACATATTATGAAACAATAGTTGGTGAACTTATAAAGTATGGTGAAACCTCGTTATTTACTAGTCATTCAAAATTTTAATAAATTTGAAAGGATGCTTTATAAAGGATTCATGGGTATTTTAGAGAAAAATATGCCTTAATGTTTTCGCAGTTTTATAATACAAAGATTGGTACAAATATAAGTATTCTTCACGCAATTTCTTTAGAATTAGACAAGTATTTTTCACTCAGCCTTTGTAGGCTTCAATTACACCACTAGTCTTCACTCTACCACTAGTCTTCACTCTACCTTTTCAAGCTTCAACAATACTAATATTCTTCACTACAAGCTTCAACCACACCAGAATTCTTTTATCTCAGCCTTTGTCGGCTACACATGACAACTTCATTTAGCCAAACTTAACTCGACCTAATTAGTTTTGAAGGAATACAACTCACAATGCAAATACAAAATTGTAGAGTTTTGTGATTTATAATATAACCTAAAAAACACTAAGTGAGTTGATAACCTTTGGATCTAGCAAGCCTCACTTCCATCCTCTCTGAAAATACAGCGGTACCAGGAGTGAATAAGGTGAGGAAGATTATGATGAGAAAACGAAGTTAGGTCATCACATATTTGCACACTTAGATTCCTTTCTGATACATTATGCATTTGAATCTTTCACTCATATAGGGCTGCCCTTCAATCTAGTCATTTTTTATCGTTTGAGGGCTCTTTTGACGTGATGGTGTTGTTGCAAGTACAATACAATTATCCTTTTCACCTTTTTTGAAAAAAGTTGTCAGCAAGTTTTTGCCTTCTTGATTGTTCTTCAAAAGCTTATGATGTATAGCTTCTAAAGCCTTTTGTGGTTTAGGCTTATGATGCCTTCAATGTATTCAACAACACAAAACAACTTCAAGGGTATTTCTTTTGGCTATGGAGTACTTGAATAGAGTCTCTCTAACTTGATAATGAGTTGCATAATATCTTGAACATGCATGTATGTTTGAGATATGCTTATGGGATACTTATGTTTAAAAGAAGCTTTTGAACAATATCTCTGTTTTGATTATTATATAGGCTTTTTTTAATTCAAGCTTTTGCAACATCTTTCGTTTGTTGTTTTCTTGCTTTGTCAGACATATCTTTTGGGTTGCATCACCTATCTTTGACACTTTGAAGATACTTTGAGTATGTGTTGCAATCTATGTTATATTTTAGTAATCTTGAGGAATCTTCTAATGGTTTTGCAGAATTCTGATATGAATAAACTTCTGATAGTTCTGCTATGAATACTCTAATGGTTTTCTGGTAGTTATGTCAATAATTCTTTGATGGTTCATCGTGCCTCCTTCACTGTGTCTTTCATTATTATTGTGGGCGACAACAAACTTGCTTCATCATGCCTCCTTTACCAGTCCTAGGAATGGCAATGGGTAGGGTATGGGTAGGGTACTATAGTACCCGTCCCCATACCCGCAGTTTGAAAAAATACCCGTACCCGTCCCCATACCCGCGTGGGTAGCAACTTTGCTCCCCGTACCCTTACCCTCTGGGTACCTCGGTACCCGTACCCGTACCCGTTACCCGCACTTTCACGATGAAAAATGAAAAATTAATTTCTCAAAGGTAACACATAATATTATATATGATAAAAATTAAGTACATATTACAATGCATAATAAGGTTCTGAAATACAATACATAAAATCAAACACGAACATTAAATAAATTTTACAATAAACTTCTAAAATAATAAATTCATTAACTTGCAGGTGCTGAGGCTGAGCTAATACTATCCAAAATCTGTTTAAAAATAATGTATTACATTAATTAGTTTGAGATTTGGAAAGTGGGAACATTCTAGGTTTAGTTTTGGTAGAAATGTATTAAATTAATACATATTTATTTCTTTGGATGCTAACAACAAAGAGCAAACAGAAAAACGCAAAAAAGAATAAACAACACATGATACATATATATTTATTTTTTTGAAGGAGGATACGTATATATTTATTAATTTGATTCATATTTATTAATTTGATTCATATATATAAATAATTATAAATAATATATATATATAGTGCGGGTCTGGGGCGGGGTGGGTACTAAGGTACCCGTACCCGCACCCATCCCCATTAAAATTTGCGGGTAATTACCCGTACCCATGCCCGTACCCATTAAGCGGGTAATTACCCTCCCCATTGCGGGTAAATTTTGCGGGTGCCCATCGGGTCTGGGTCCAATTGCCATCCCTAACCAGTCCTATTATTATCTCGCTTTCTTGATCACCAATGACAAGCTACCTCCTTCACTGATAGTTCGTCTTCAACCTCAGTCAGGCGCATGGCGAAGTGTGCGAAGCAGCGGCAGTGCATGGTCTTCCGGCTGTGGCGCGTGCGGGAGCGTGAGACCTCTGTTGGACGTGAAATTTCGTTTTGAAGGTTTTATGGCCTTCTGGACACGATGGCAGTGTTAGTTTTTGCAAGTAAGGACTCTAAACGGTGGTTTTGAAGGAGGCCTATGGTGGTTGAACAAAACACCAATGGAAACTCAAAACTCTTACCAATTTTGGACACTCTCTGCACTCAAACTCAACACTGGTGGTATGATAACCAGCTCTGATGCCAAAATGGCTTAGTAGCCTAAAGAGAGAAACTCTCAAACACTCAATTTTACTTAAACTTCAAGATGATATTACAATGAGGCAATAACCCTATTTATAGTAATCTTATAGGTCATTTTATTGTTGCTAAGAACTGGAAATAAACAAGAATGCAATGTAAAAACATATAGATCGTCAGTGAAAGAGGCTTGGGAAATTAATGCTAGAGCTTAAAGTCAAAAATAGTGACTTGGGAGTTTGATGGTGGTTGGGTCGTGGCAATGGATCATGCAATCCCGTATCATTTGTTCTTTCTCAACATTCACAGGTGCATCCATCAACATATAACCATTTAGAAGACTTAAGATTTAGTTCATAAACCATGAGATTGTGCATAAGTGGTTAATGTGCTCCATCTAAGGATAAATTCGGTTAATACTCATGTTCGATCCAAACAATCCGTGACCAGACTTTATTTACCTTTCGACTAAACACAATAGTCCAGAGTTTCTTTCTCCCTGAGATACTACGAGTTCAATAACATAAAGATTTATTTCAGAATGTTTGATGTCCTTAAAACTATATACCCGCAAGAGGGATTTTTCCTTAAAATAACAATATTACATTTCAGCTTCATTCACCATTCATCTTGTACTTTGGTTTTGTTTTTTTTTTTCAGCTGCATTTCACGCGCAAAGGTTTATAAATTTTAACTTCAAAAGCACTTTTCTTGCATCAATTACTTACGCGTGAAATGGAGAAGCCAAACACGGACCTCTCGAGGTTCTATAGTTTCTTTCAATCAATGAGTAACTGCCAACTTTTTGACCAACTAATCTTCCCACGTGATGGGAGTATGACCATTGTAAAATTCCACTTTTGTCCCCGCTCCCACTTGAAAGCTTCCCTTCTCCCTTCTCTGCTTCTCTTTTTAGTTTCTCTACCTCGCTCCCCTGCAACCACTCTCTGTGACTCCTCGTGTTCTTATTCTTCTATTCTGGTACGTAACTGCTAACGGTGTTCGCTTCCATTTCTTATTCAACCAACGCTTCTGTTTAAGCTGCTTTTGATCCGATCCATTTAGAATCATTTTTAACCGACTGTTTTATTCGGATCACATAATTGCAAAATCGAAAATTCTACATGTCGTTTTGCGTTCTTACGCACTCTTAGCATTTCGTGACTTTTTTGCACGACGCGTACATAGTAGGATCGTCGTTTAAGATTATACGTTTATGCAGTAATGATCGCTGAATTTGTGGATATTTTTTCTTCCAAATCCACTTCTGTATTTTTTTGCTTGTTCTTTTGTTGTTAAATATGTAATTGAAATATTTAGTGTGTGTTTGGTTAGAAAGTTGGAAGTAGAATTGGATTTTGCCTCTCACGTCAAACATGATTTTAGTAAATATACAGTTAAAATTGATTTTGTCTCAAAATCTCAATTAACTAGGAATGATAACATTTGTGTTAGGTTGAAAATTTACACTAAATTTTATTTACAATAAATTTGACATCAAACCTATTTTTAAAATAAAAATATTCAAACATAAATTACTTCATTTCAAACTCAATTTTAACTAAATCAATTTCACAACATCAAGTTCATTCAAAATCATTGTTAGCAAACGCTTACCCAAAGACATTGTATCATTATCTAATAGTTCAAACTTTTGGAATAGTTATTTTATTTCATGGTATAATATCAAAGCTTCTATTTTCAGGTGGTGTATAATATAATAATATATAGAGATCAATCCTAACTGTCTAGATTCTTTTAATAAATAAGTTGAGTTTCAGTTCGAGGTAGGTGATTGTTCAAGTCTAAAGAACTGTTGCATAAGGATGTAGATATTTATTTGTCTTTGGTTAACTTACTTTTTGCATACTTCGATGTAGATATTTATTTCATCAAGGTTTCAAAACCTTATTCTCAGAATATGCTGTTCTCACTTTTCCGCATCTATTATTCTTGCATCTGTTGGGAATTTATGCTTGCAAGTTGCAATTGATTGCTACTGTGTAACTTTGCTTTTGCTACCGACATTGATTTCTCAAACTTTTACACGCTTGCTTTGGTTTTGAACTTCGGAATCTGTCACTTGATGCCATTTCGGCTCCGTGGATTATTCTCACCTTTATACTTGTGGGGATATCCATCTGGTCAAAAACCATTAAAAAAAATTCCACGCTTGATTTGTGCGATTTGTTTGTCTTTTTATCTTATCTATTCTTGTGTTGCACAACTTCATAAGGTTTATAACAACTTCATCAATCACAACACTTTCTTTTCTTTTTTCGTTTTGTAACTGCAGGTATGGATACTGCAGCAGGTCAAGGTCTCTATCCATTGCACCATAGCAAAACTGTTCACCTGGTTTGTGGCAATTTTATCCTTGAGGCAGATTTGTGTTTTCCATATCATACCAAAAATGAAATTTTTCTTGATGTTGTGACATGAAATCCAAAGCTTTACTCACCTGTGATAACTACTTATCTCTTTCTGAACGACATTATAAGATGAACTTCCGAACCATGTGACGTTCAAAAAGATTAGGAACAGCATGAAATTCAATTGCTACGGACTAATAGCTTGTGTATTGGAGTAGTTGTATTCTGGTGCTTGAGACCATTTATCATTTGCTATAGTTTTTATAGCATTAATGTGCTGTACTACCTTGTATACAGGTTAGGCATGCCCAAGGGGTTCATAATGTAGAAGGAGAGAAGAACCATGATGCATACTTATCTTACGATTTCTTTGATGCACACCTAACCCCTCTCGGCTGGAAGCAGGTAGTTGCCGGTCAATTTTTTTTAATGTCATGTTGTCAAGTGATCACAATTATCATGATGATAAATATTTCAAAGTTTTCTGTAGAGATTGGGATCAGTATTCTTCTCTGGTATTTCCATAATTCGATTTCTCATCAAAGAAATGGCATGTCAATGATAATCCTGTCCGAGCATACATCTATCTCTTGCTAATTCTTTTGCCAGTTTTTTGTTCTTTTAAGTGTCATGGAGTAATGCTTGTGTATGGTGGCTCTATGACAGGTTGATAATCTTCAAAAGCATGTGAAGGCATGTGAACTTCTCAAAAAAATTGAACTAGTTGTGGTTTCCCCATTGTTAAGGTATAGCTTCATTGTCAGTCTCCCTTTGTTATGTTACTTCTTTTGCTGTTTCATATTTAAATTGTTTATCTGAACAAGGCCTGTGCAATTTTAGGATAAGAGATAATAGTTGTTTCTCTTATTAATGTGAAAAGATACAAAGACTGAATATAAAGGCAGAGTTGGTTAGAAAGATACTAACCAACCTGCCACAACTTAGGAAAGCAATACAAAAGAGAAAGATGAGAGATAAAATAGAAATTTAAATAAGATCTGAATTGGATAATTCAGATTTTGATCTATCTAAACTATTTCAAAAATTCAAACTGCTATTCCTAAGAAACTTTTACACCTTCCCTCAAGTTGGGGCATAGATATCCATCATGTCGAACTTGCCTGGTTCGATTATTTTGAAAAACTCTTCAAGTATCTCAAGATCTGATGCAATGCCTCAAGGTGAATGCATAAACTGACTCACCAAGCTTACTGAAAAAGCAATGTTTGGCTGAGTATGTAATAAGTAGATTAACTTCCCTACTAACTTTTCGTAGAATCAAATCAATATCCATGGGTTCACCCTTCTGCTCAGTTGTAAGCTTCTGGTTAGGATCCTTTGGGGTGTCTACTGGTCTACAACCACTAATTCTAGTTTCCTTCATGATCTTTGGAATGTATTTCCTTTGAGAGACAACAATCCCTTTTCTAGATGTTGCAACTTCCATCCCCAAAGAATGTCTCAAGGGACCTAGATCTTTTATCTCAAATTCTACAGAGAGTGAGTTCTTTGAATGGTTCATCTCTAGCAGATCATCTCCAATGAGTGCAATATCATCCACATCCACAATTAACACAACAATCTTCCCTTCGGATGAATGTCTTGCATAGTGTGATCTGTCTGACCTTGCTTCTTTATAAATTGAGTGAACCTTTCCAACCAAGCTCTTTTTCTCTCTTTTTTTCCAACCAAGCTCTGAATGATTGTTTTAGCTTGTATAGTGATTTTTGAAGCTTACATACTTTCTGATTGACATAGGATGACATCTGTGGAAACTGAAATAGTGAAATGTCTTATATATTATCTATGGGTGAACTAATTCTTATCTTTTCTCCTGCAATATCTTTTATGACCCTTGACTTGAAACCTATAGAACATAAATATTAACCTAATTAGTGAAAATATCTGACATTACTTTTTGAACCGTAACATTTGTGTCTGCTGATCTATTTCGATGATGCAAGTACTTTTTTTGCCTAACCTGTTAATGTTATTGTCATGTCTTTCAAATACTAATTTAGTTTAAATCATAAAAGCACTATCTTTTAGGAAAAGGATTCTGATTTCTTTTTAAATTAGTAAGTATGTTGTGCATTATACGGTTTATTTTAAAAATTTAAATTAAAAGAAGATATTTGAAACTATGAAAGTGACTATACATAAATTTAAATTTACAAGTATATAGTTACGGAACATTTTGAGATTAATAACCAAAAAAATTATAGTTGTCTAAATTCAAGGATTAGTATTGAAGAGGAATAAAAATATATAGAAAGACAAAAAATAAAGTAAAAAAGCCATGTTGCACATTTAGAGAGAGAGTAGATCAAGAAAAGTCCTTATTCTCAAGTGTGAGTAATCAAATTTAATACATAGGGATTGATTCTGAAAATAAAACAGAAAAACTGAAATACTATCTACCATGTATTTTTATGTTTAAAATGTGGACAATCTAGTATAAGTATTGATATTGAGATGGTGGAATTTTCCCTTTTAATTGGTGGTAGGAATTATTTTCACTTCATCTTGTGGATTATGATATTGATGGTATGTTTGTAAAAATCTTTTTATCTTTATTTTCATTTAGTGAGCAAATAAGAGTCCTGTCTGGGGAGTTGAATTTCAAATTATTGCATTGCAGGACCATGCAAACAGCAGCTGGAGTCTTTGGTGGTGAAGCATACACTGATGGAATTAGTGAACCTCCTCTGATGATGCAAAATGTGGGACATAGTGACCGTCCCGCAGTTTCTAGTCTGAACTGCCCACCATTTATAGCAGTAGAGCTTTGCCGAGAGCAAATGGTATGATAAAATAAATGCCACTTGACAAGTATTGTGTAGCTTTGGTCTTTTGAGTTTGGATGATTGAATAAACTAATTTACAACAATCCTTCCCTTCCCTTGGTTTCTTAAATTCTCCTAGCTACTAAATCTTCAAGATGGCACAACATCTACAGTTAAGATATATATCAGATAAACTACCTACATTTACAACATGGCTAATAGACCATCTACTTTGTCATCTTGAGCTTTCCAGCTTATTGAGGAAAGAAACCAATAGAAGTCATTCTGCCAGTTGTGCATTTACTGTCTGTTCCTTAATTGAAACCACTGCAAATTATATCAGCTTCTTGAGGGTTGAGGAACGGCTATAAGACCATTCTTGCTTGTCAAAACTCCGCCCATCTTTTGTTCGTTCCTATGTTACTTCACATTATTATATCTTTAATTGGGTTTCCTAAATCTTTTGAACTGTCCATAGCTGGTTTGTCCATTGTAGTATGGGGTGGGTATTTCTTCTTTGAATTACTTTCATTTCAGCCTGTTTGTTTAAGATTCAGTTGAATGCAAACGGAAATGGATGCACATTCGCTCTGAAACGAATCTGATACAAACATACGCTTTATAATTTGCACCAATAAGATTTTTTAACTAGGCCTTTCTCTTCATTAAACAATTGCTGGAGGTTACCAGTTTCTGCATTTATGCATGTGGTCAATGGATGTGTAGTTAGTGACAAGATTAGATTATGAGGAGGAGGAAAAGAGTTTGAAAATTATTATAGAATTCTTTACCTCTCCTTCTATTGCTTAAAAATTCATTTGCTATATAGATAAATATGCTTTTGTATAATGCTTTATTTTTTCCTTTTGTAATTCAGGGACTTCATCCTTGTGATAAGAGAAGAACCATCAGCGAGTACCGACACATGTTTCCGGCAATTGATTTTTCACTGGTTAGTGATCTTTTTATTCTTACGTTATGATCTTGCAGCTACTACAATCAAGTTTGTTCTGATGCCCTGGGCCACTGGTTGCTAGAAGATAATTAAAACTTGGTTGAATGGGAATAAATCTTTATAGATTGAAAGTGACGAGGACATTTTGTGGACATCGGAAAGAGAGAAGAAAGAAGATGTTGTTGCTAGGGGACTGCAGTTTTTGGAATGGTGAGTGTGATTGAACCAGTGACTATGCATATTTAACAAGAAGAATAATCTTATTATACAAAAATTGGGAGAGCCAAAAAGGCCAAAACATACTGAAATAAAGGTTCATATCACCATAATTGAAGTTCAATAAGAAAATTTTTAATGGATTGGATCACTTTAAGGTTTAATTTGTAACCATTTTTCACTTACCATAATAATGCAAGGCATCCGGTTGACATATGGTTCCCTCATGCTTTATCATGGCATCATGAAGACTTTTGATCTCATCAAAGCATCACTGCTATTCTCTGAAGTTAGGATTGCATTTGTTATTACCGTGTTTTTGAATTTGTATCTGAAGCTCTTGTTTCCAGTATTTTTATGGCTTCAGATTTTAAGAAGGTCCTTTGTCAATAATACAAGAATCCACATTTTGGATGGTTTCTCAGATTCCCATTTTTTTTTTCTCTCCAGCTTGAATATCTTATCGACAATTTGTTGCAAGTGTCATCTATTGGCAGAATGGCTATAACTAAAGATCTGACATCTTTTCCTCAAATTTTGCTTTTTTGTCCAGGTTGTGGACACGTAAAGAGAAGGAGATAGCAGTTGTTACCCACAGTAGTTTTCTGTTTAATACTCTCAGTACTTTTGGAAATGATTGTCACCCAAATATGAAGAGTGAAATATGCAAACAGTAAGCAATTCTCCTGAAAATTTGCCTAATCTTATTGATAAACAGCATGTTCAAGTTTCTATTACATGTGGGAAGAGTAAACATTAAGGTGCTTTTCTGAAAGTGTCTAAGAAGCACTGAAGGATCAACCTCAATCCTTTATGGAAAAATTAGGAAATCATGAAAGAAAAAAGAAGGGAAAAAATAAAATAAAAGAACCTTCATTACTTCATGTCAGACCTCCATATATCTATCTTTTTCTTCTGCATTTCTGATTTAATCTAAATTTTCTGACTTTATATCTTTACCCTTTTAGAATATTATATTATATTCTTTTACATAGGAAAAACAGGAAAATTCTTTCTCTCAACAGATATGTAGCATAGTAGTAGAAATGTTTAAACTTAAAACTAAATATTTTCCTGCAAGCCCTCCTACATGTGTTAGACTTTCCGAAGACCATAATTGACGAAATTTTGGTTTTCCTGTTTTACAGCTTTGCTAATTGTGAGCTACGTTCCGTGGTCATTGTTGATAGAGGGTGAGCATTTTACCTTCAGAAACACATAATTTGTAGTATTCAAGCTTATGCGGAAAATTCATTTTGAGTTTTATAAATCTGCAGTATGATTGGATCAAATAAGTCAACTACCAACTATCCTGGCAAGATTCCTAGTGGCCCTGATCTACCCAGTGATGCTACTGACTAGAAACATTCAAGGCGTATGGAATTTTCTTCAGTATAATGTAATGATTTCTTGATTGCATTTATACAGGCAAAGGTTCAATTTTTTTCTCCCCCGGAATAAATTATGTCCGTAAGAGCAATTTTAAAATTTCTTTTACGGGGTGAGTATGTAAATTGGTGACATATATAGGTGCCAATTTTTAAGATGAAAAAAGATGGATGCGAACAGTGACTACACAAAATTTTACATCCAAATTCATGAACAATAGACATTTTTCTTTTCACTTTATTGTATCACTTTTTTTTTTTGGTCCAAACTTTATTGTATTACATGATATGCCTATATGCAGTTCCTTATTTATCCTGCATAAGAGTCGCGATCTATCCTGATTAAGAGTCGTGATCAAAACGAATTGTATAAGAAGCTAAATATCATTCTCATTTCTCCATATCATTATTTTTTTTGATAGCTTTATCATCTTTATTTTTTATATCAATTTCACACCCCACCACCGCTCACAGCCCCAACACTCCACAAACCATGTCACTTATCGGTGAACAATATTTACATATCCAGCAAGATGTTTTATAAGAGTTTAATAACTATGTTGAAAGTGTAAAAAAATTTTACATAAATATCTAATTATATTTTATCATGATATCACTTAATATTATTTCCTAAAATATTTGCACAAATATCTATAAAGTTATATATAGTTAGATGTTTATATAAAACTTTTTTGCATACTAATTAAATTCATTTTAATTAAGCGTTTCCTATTTGACCTTATGAAATCTTTTTTTTTTCATTTAGTGCACCATTTTTTTGGACGAATCTTTATTGTATCTAATGACACTTTGTCCTTGGTAAAATAGTGTTTATGTGACGAGTAAAATAAGATTTGACATCGTTGATTAAGAAATTAATTGTGCCTGCTTTGGGCTTTCAGCGAGGAAAAATACCATGTTATGTGGTATAGCAAAGTGACATCGACTGCTATTGTATGGATTAAATAGAAATAGTAGAAATAGTGTCTGATTGTATTTTATCTATTATTATTAATGAAATGAGCTAAGTCTATTTTTGTCAAAAAAAAAAGTCCTATTTTGGCCCATTGAAATTGTTAGTACAAAACTAGTGATAGTCCTCTGAGTTCTCTGACAAGAAGGGATATACCTACTATTAGACGATTTTGACAAGTGTATCGATCATTTACAAGTAATAAAGTGATAAGAAAGTTGTCTTTTTCCATGAGAATTGCATTCAAGTACAGACTACAACAAATTTATTGCTATTTGGACTGGGCAATAGAAGAATAATGACATGAATGTTAATTGCAGTGAATTATAAAGAAGCAAGTGAATAAAAAAAATGCAATGATGCAATGAGAATAACAATTACAAACCAACGACAATTAACAAAGTGAACACATGAGCAAAGGCAATTAGGTTTGAATCCCATTGGCTCTCCTCTCGTGCAATTGAACGTCTCAACCCAAGCAATACTTATACAATTGATGTTCAAACTAGATGAGGCTACTATATCAATCCTTAGAGCAATAACCCCTTTAATCTTGATCAAGAACCCTAATTCCTTAGACTTCTCAATCCAAACTAAGCATTAATCATAGGAATTCATAAGAACACATAATTACAATTTCCTATGATCCCTAGGTTCATCACAATTATGGTGATTAACTTCAGTCCAATTTGCAAGAATCAATTTCCCAATTGCATAATTGCATCTAAGTTCATGATATCTAAGGTAGCTAATACAAGAAAAACATTAAACACATAAGAAATCACTCAATTAACATCAATAATACTTGAATTAAGAAAGAACAATCCAATTACAAGATAAACAAGTTCAGGTTAGTCAATCCTAACCTAAGAAATCTAGAAATACATGAAAGAATGAAGAAAAACTATGCAGAGAAGAAAAAAAATAATGGATAGAATAGGAAAATCAATAGTAGAACCAATTGGATCTTCAAGCATTGCTCCCATATGCCTTGAATCTCTAAAGGCGAGATAGAATCTGGCTCAGCTCTGAGTATTCTTGCCCCAAGAATCGCACATAATGGGAAAAATCCCCTCCTAAAACTCGAATTTTATAATTTCTGGAAAACCGTCATATATTGTTGAGCGAATAATTCCATCGTTGAGCAATGGGCCACTGGAACACTGCTTAGTTGAGTGAGGATCTCCTTCGTTGAGTGATGGGCTGTTGCGAGGCTGAATTCCAGGTGCTGTTTTGTTGCTATGGTTGCCACTCTTATGGATTATTAATTTCTTGTATCTTCTTTTGCAACAAAAAAAACGCTATCAACGAATTTATCAATGAAATTACTTATTAGCATTCCCAAAACTCAAATTTAAGCTTCTCTAACCTACTCATTAAAATCAAACTTGTTTCTATCAAAATCTCTCCAAAAGACTCACTCTTTAAGCTCTAAATCTATATATTCTATAGATTTATCACAACCCCAAACTTAAAAGACTTTGATTGTTCTCAAGCAAACAAATAAAGAACAATTTAGGGATTGGAATGGTTTTCATGAATTACTCTTACACTTGCATCAATCCATCCAAGCATAGTTTTAACTCATGAGCAATCCACAAAAATGCAAACAACAATGCATAATCCAGTCACTTATTCCTTTGAATTCATGATTCTCAATTGTAGCAATTCAAGACAACATTAGACCTTAAGTCCACTGAGTGTGGCATGATTCCTCCTCACAACTCCTCACTAAATTAGGTGTTTCACTCACACTCAGTCGTATATGTGGGGTTGTATTCTCTCGTCCTTCATCTACATGAAATCTCCTACCATAGGCTTGACAAAGTTCTAGAAAAACAAATGCAATACAAATGCAACCACACATCAAGAGGTCTTTTTATTAAGGATGTATTGGGGTTAGGGTGAAGACGGATTTTTTTAGAGGATTTAGGCTTCACCTAATTGGAATTAAGGAATGCACCAATTCAAAATTGAAACACCCTTTAACCCAAATTGTAAATTCCTTTTTACTTTCACATAGTAAACTTTTAAGTTTTATCTTCACCTTCTTTCTTTTATCCTCTCTTTTTTTTTTTCATTTTGCTTTTTCTTTTGCTTTCCTTTTTTTTTTCCATACACTTTCAAATTTGTTTTTCTTTTCTTCTTCTCTTTTTTTTTTTCTTTTAAATCTTGATCTGTAAATAGTAGGGATTTATAGTGGCCTACCCCCACCCCAAACTTAAAGATCTTATTTGTCCCCAAACAATAGAAAAACCCCATACTCAATTCACAAACTTATATTGAAAATTTAAAGTGCAGTTCCCTTAACTCCAATTAAGAGGGACAAATTGGTTTTTCGATCATGGTTTGTAATGAGATAAATATCCAAAGAATGATATCAAGGCTCAAGAGGGCTTGGCAATGGTCACAATGAAAGGGTAGGCTTATTTTGGCACTAGTTTAGAGAAAAAAATTGCCTCTATCATGTGTGTGTGCACAAGCAAGCACAAGTAAATAAGAACCAAGTCAAGTTCTGAAGGAAGATTACATATGAGAAGCAAAACACACAAGAATGAATTATAACTGTTTAGGCTCAAGTGCTCACAAGCTATAGTGAGTGTGAAAAGAAAACACGCGCACCTAGCTTTGACACGGTCAATGTTAACAAAAATTGCTCAAAAACTTCACAATTTATAAAAGTTTTCAGTGACTTCATCATGCAATGCAGTTACAAATTGCATCATGCTTGCAAGTATTTAACTACACAAGAATCTCATAAGCAAAAAAGGGTAGAACAAGCATACCACTCAAAGCATGTTTTGAAGACAGCCATTATGTACCAAATTGCATCCCGTTGATTAACTAAACACTACTTCCATAATGTGATCAAATAATGTCAATTTAAAAGAAATTAGGGATAGAAAGACTTCTCCAGGTGACTCTGACATCACAGAAAGTTGACATATCCAACAATATGAAATTGAGCTGTAATCATTGCCACATGTTAGTTCACAAAATGAGTGAGCAAAGAAGGTATCTAATGTTTAAAAATAGCTGGAATTATTCTTATTGAAATACACAACTGAATTTTCAAAAAAAAAAAATCACCACGCTTTTCTTATATGGCAAACTCAAGGTGTCCAACATAAACCTCCAAACAACAAGTCAATTGATAGCACAATATATTTAGCAACTATATATATATTTTTTATGAAGACAGCAACAAGGGGACACAAATTTGAGTGAGCAACAACAGAACCAATTATATTCTTTTTTTCAACCATTCATATATTCATACGAAGAGAATTGCACAACAATTAATCACGTGGAGAGACGATAATTGACTTTCACATTCACAAACATGAATCCACCTAATTGCTGCATTTATATTCTAAACGAGCACCTTAAAATATGTATAACCCAATTAAAGTAAAGGTGCCAAGGAAAATCATATTTAAATATCAAGAGGGGCCTCAAAATGGATAACTACTGGGTTTTTGCATAAAATTAATCTAAGGCCAAAAAAATATCTAAAATGCCTTAATCATTTTCATGCATGCAAACAAAATAATTTAATCTTAAAAAAGTTGCAGATCAAGTTCTAAAAAACATTCCCTGAAAAAAAAAAAGTTCTAAAAAACATAAACCTAGCTAGAAGAATAATCATACAATAGAATCTAAATCATGATTTTACTTAGTGAGAGTGTGGTGAGGGTGCATTATATGGTGATGGGAATGTGCCGGTATGGGTTGGGATAGGTGTGGTGAGGTGCATGTTAGTTAGTGTGTGCGTGAGGAGTGGTGATTTGGTGAGAAACGTGATTGTGTACGTGCGTTGGTGGTGTTTGTGAGCGTGAGTGTGGTAGTGGGTGACCTTAGAGTGCGGAGGGGGAATGATCCCATGAGGAAGGGTGCACACTATATGCAATGGAGAGGGCACTTGTTGATTACTGCACAAGGCCACGTACGCCCTCACGGCTGTTATAGGCGCCACACTGAGCCTGTGATAGCTAGCTTCTGTTTGAAGCTTGCCAGAAGACTTAACACCCTCACGGGGCACTGATCGGAGTCACAGAGGCCCTCGTGACTGTTTTCTAAGCTCCCTCTTCACGCTATTCTCCTGAGTTTTTCACCAACACTTGGACCTAAAAACAATCAAATAAATATCAAATAGATGCTAAGTATATGAAACGCAAATCAACTAATATGCCAAAATTAAACTAATAGTCCTAAAAATAAGGAATTTTTTTTCTTCAAATTTTAAAGTCCTAAGAAAACATAAACAAAAAGAATGGGTTACGTACCTCCCACAAAGCGCTTATTTAACGTCATGAGCCTGATGTATATAGTGTTCATCCTTTCTCTAACTTGGAAGCAGGTGACACATCACTTAGGATATGTTATAGCATCATGAATATTAAACCTAACGATTTCACCATTAAATTTCATAGTGATTATTCCATTAAAAACATCAATTTTTGTTTTAGTTGTCCTGGAGAGAGGCCTTCCTAACAAAACAATTGTTGAAAATTAGTAGAGTTCTCCTCGTTCATATCAAGCACATAGAAATCAGCAGGAAAGACCAACTCATTAATTTGAACAAAAACATCTTCTAAGACTACTACATGGTAGACAATACTTTTATCAACAAGTTGAACAATCACACGTCTCTTTTAATGGACTAACATTTAAAGTTTCAAAAATAGATCATAAAGACAACATCAATTGATGCACTTAGATCACACATAGCCTTTTCAATTTCAAATTTATCAATTTTACATGGGATAGTACATGTACCTGGGTCTTTGCATTTAGGGGTAATTTCTTTTGAACAATATTACTCCCTCTGGTTCAAAATTTTTATAGTTTAAGGTTTTTGTACACAGATTAAGAAATAATTAATTGGACAAATTTTAGACTAAAATGTCCATATTTATTATTCATCGTTCTCAATTATCCTAATTATTTCTTCACTCATAATCATTAATTATATTACGGGTATAGTTGAAAAAATGTGGTAAATTATCTCTTAAAATCCCAAAACAACCAAAGTTTTAAGGACAAAAATAAAAAACTAAAACCACCAAGATTTGAATCGGAGGGAGTAGTTAAACATTTCCCCCATACTTGTCCTCTCATAACCTTTCAGCTTTTCTCTATTGATGCATAATTCTTTGTGAAATTTTGCTTAGCGAGGTATCCGCTTTACTGGATCGAGTAAGGGAATGTTTACCTCTTTCTTACGAAAAGTCTCAAGAATTTATTTCTCCTCCTCTTCCTTTTCGGATTTAGCAAATCTTTTAGGGAATAGATGTTTGATCACCAAAGTTCTCAGTTGGTCATGACTACCTCAGGCTGCTCAACTTTTTGCTAAGGAGGAATTACTTCTTTTTTGCCTTCTCCTCCTAGGCCTGTCCATATGCTACCTTGCCACTACTTTCAGGCTCTCCTTTAATTCCTTCATGTTTCTCAAAGTAATTGTACTAACTTTTTGTGTTGACAATAGGTTGAGAAAGAAGTCTTCTTGAGATTCCAATCTACTAACAGAGGATGCAATCTGACTTCCATCCCGGGTTATAATTATTTGAATATATAATGATCATATTGTCTTTGACCTTGAAATCCCCCAACCGCATTAGCTTGCTAGCTCTTGAATGTCCTCTTGAAGTAGTGGGCATGCATCGATTGGGTGATTAGGAACAGAATAAATTCCACATACTCTATCTGGTTGCACTTGTCCCATTGCCATTTGCTTAACAAGAGATGTCAAGTTAGAAATTTATTGTTGAAGGTTAGAAACATTTACCTCATTCACCGCTCTAGTGGGTGTGTCTTGGCGAGAGCCAAATTGCTACGAATTAGCAGCCATGGTGGAGATTAATTCTCTAGCATCCCGATGAGTTTTATTCACTATAGTACCACCACTAGCTGCATCCATTATTTTTCTTTCCATAAGCAATAAACCTTCATAGAAGTAACAAGGAGTATATCAGAAATCCCATGCTAGGGATAGCTAGCACTCAATTTCTTAAAGTTTTCCCAATATTCATGAAGGGTTTCCATATCTTTTATATATTTCTTATATTAGCAGTTCTAGATGTAGGGAAGAAATTCTACTCAAAAAATAGTTTTACCATGTATGTTAATGTCCAAACACTACCAGGAGGCAAATAGAAAAGCCAATCTTTAACCCTGTCCTCGACAACGATGGTTATCTTTGAACTAGAAAGGGAGTTTAGTTACTGAGCATAGAATCCATAGAAAACGCGAGAAGAATTTAGAAAGAGTAATGTTGTCGTAAGAAGTCTATAGGTCATCCTAAAGAGATCCAAGTTATAAAAGAAATAAAGAAAAATATGCTAAGTTGTTCTAAAGTTTTTTTTTTCAAAATATTTGATTGGTACTAGTCTTTCTAAAATAGTATTTGAATCGGCTCCTGCGTCAAATAAGGTTTTGTATTAAGGACATAATCTCCTCTAATAATTTTAAGGCTTAAATATGGTTTTAGTCCCTCATATTTGGCTTAAGTTCGTTTTTTGTCCCTCAAATACCAAGAATATTATTTTAGTCCTTATTCTTTTGAAAATCAGTCACTTTTGGTCCTTGGGGCCATATTTTAAATTTGAAAAGTATTTTTTAAATTTATACTTTGACCCCTCCTAAAGCCTGATGTTCACCTAACCCGTTTTTCCATTCTTCTCCCCCTCTACTGATGCATCACGACCCCCATCCCTGCTAGGAGTAGTTCCAATGTCCTCCCTCGAAGCCGCCATGAGATGCGGCCTCTCTCTCGTTCTCCTCCCTGTGCGATCGCGGTGGCCCCCTCTCTTCCCGCCATTGTGCGCAACCTCCCTTGTCTGCGCGGAGCTCCTCCCTTAGCCGCGCGGGGATGGGGGGCCGCGGTGCATCAGTGGAGGGGGAGGAGAACGGAAAAACGGGTTACGGTGAACATCAGGCTTCAGGAGGGGTCAAAATATAAATTTAAAAAATACTTTTCAAATTTAAAATATGGCCCTAGGGACCAAAAGTGACTAATTTTCAAAAGATTAGGGATTAAAATAATATTCTTGGTATTTGAGGGACCAAAAACGAACTTAAGCCAAATATGAGGGACTAAAAACATATTTAAGCCTAATTTTAACATTGACGTAGAAATTTTTATTTTTAATTGATTAAGTAATCCTAGAACAATTACATCAGATTCATCATTTTCTATTTCGTGTTTTAAGGTTATATATATATATACACCCAAAAGTTCTATGAATTCATACTTTTAGACTCAGCCTCTATCAAACATTATAGAGACCCAAAAAACAACTCAATTATTACCCACTCAACTATCCAAATATTGAAGGTTTTATCTCAAGAGAATGAGGAAAAAACCAAAATGTTTTGAGAAAATTCTCTCAAGTATATGACCCAATCGGATACAACTATTGGGATCATACCCAAGCTTGGTCTTATGTTTTCTGGACTCAAAACAAAAATATCAAACATTCCTGGTTAATAGGGGAAGGATCTGAGTGATTGGTCTAAAGAAGTCCCACCATAAGAGGAACCACTGTGGAAATGAAGATTTTGGTCCCTGTTTAAAATATAGGCTTAATTGCAGTTTTAGTCCCCTATCTTTTGCCTTTGTGCAATTTTAGTCCTCCATATTTTAATTGAGCCAATTGGATCCTTTATCTTTCAAATGTGTGCAATTTTGGTCCAACCGTCAATTTCTTAATAGAGTTTGCTGACGTGGACAAACATTGTTGACTGGGACACATGAAGTGGCATACTATGTGGCAAGTGAGTTTGAATCCATCCAATTAAAAATTTACACATCATTAAAATTAAAATTAAAATTAAAAATCGAGTTATATTGAACCCAGCAAACCCTTTCTCTCTCCTCCCTCCCCCCACTTCTTCCTCCAATCGCCCCCAACATCCAAGCCCCCATCCCCACCACAACCATAACCACCACAACCCCACCACAACCACAACCACCACCATCCCCCATCCCCCACAACCGCAACCCCGCCACAACCACAACCACCACCATCCCCCGATCTCCCCAAGCCCCATCCCCCATCCCCCACAACCACAACCACAACCACAACCCCACCATAACCACAACCACCACCAACAGATTTCAGTCCACAACCCTAAACCCAAAAAAAAAAACAACTTTCAATGAAATTAAACCACTCAATTCGCAAAGCATCAAGCTTTTAACAAAAAACCAAGAAAAATTCCAACTTGACCACCGACATCAAAGATCCGCCCAGATCTGAAATGTCTCCACCGCCTTGCTGCCACCACCACCTTGCTGCGATGACGACAAGAGAAGAGGGGAAAGCTTCGCGTTTTTGCTATTTTATTTTTTGGGTTTTCTGTAAAATCTGGGTGTGATGATTGTTGAATCTGGGTTTGAATCTTTGTTGGGGGAACTGAGGAGCTCGAAATTTTCCAGTGGCTTTGCTCGAAATTTTGGAGAAAGGAGGGTAGGTGGAGGGAGGAAAGCCTTGGGGTTTCATGAGGGGTGCTTCAATTTTGGGTTTTTTGGGAATAGAAAGAGTTTGTTTTTTCTTCTTTCCTATGTATGGTGAAGGTTGCGATGGTATGTTTGTTGAAGTTTTGGGGAAGAAGATGGTTTGCAGACACACGGTTGGAGGAAGAAGTGGGGGGAGGGAGGAGAGAGAAAGGGTTTGCTGGGTTCAATACAGCTCGGTTTTTTAATTTTAATTTTAATGATGTGTAAATTTTTAATTGGATGGATTCAAACTCACTTGCCACATAGGATGCCACTTCATGTGTCCCAGTCAACAATGTTTGTCCACGTCAGCAAACTCTATTAAGAAATTGACAGTTGGACCAAAATTGCACACATTTGAAAGATAAAGGATCCAATTGGCTCAATTAAAAGATAGATGACTAAAATTGCACAAAGGTAAAAGATAGGGGACTAAAACTGCAATTAAGCCTAAAATATATTAACCAGGAATGTTTGTTACTTTTGTTTTGAGTCCAGAAAACATAGGACCTAGCTTGGGTATAATCCCATTAGTTGTATACGATTGGGTCAAAAAGTCATCTAATCTAAGGGATGTAGACCTACTGAAGGAGTGTCTCCTATCAAATACTAAATCTACCCGCCCTGATCGGTGTTGGATGATTCTTTGAAAATTTGGAGTTATTTTGGATAAAGAAGGTGTTGCCTTATTAGGAGACCATAAATTATTATTTTGTTCTTCTATAGATTGATCCAAGTTTAAAGATTGTATCTTCTTTTTTAATCTACAATATTTGCTAATGTGTCAAGGATTTCCACAACTATAGAAAATAGTAGTTTTCTTTGGGAATTTTATATCAATCTTAGGCTTTAATTTAAATTCTTTTTGAAGTTGCTTTTCAAAAAAAAATTTCTTTTTGAAGTTTTCTTGGCGGAATATTTTTCTTAAATTTATAATACTTTGAAATGCTTTGATGGTTTCGTTTCTTTTTATAGTCCTTTTATTCTTGTTTTGATTTTTAGCACAAAGAAGACCAAACTTTTCATAGAAAGAACATAAATCTTTCTTAGTTTGGGTTTTCTCTTTGACTAATTGATGTTGGTCAGCTCTTTTATATATACTAGGTGTCAAACTCTTACACTTACACCAATTAATAACTTTTTGTAGAATTCAAAATTAACCGATCCAACAGTTGAATCATGTGATATTATCATCTTGATCGTATATATTGAATTTCAAAAAATTTGGATATTTGTAGCTATATTAACTAATATAATTTTTGATTCACATGAAATTTTATAGGCTTTATCTGCTGTATAAAAACTCTTTATTCAACAGTTGGATTGATTAATTTCACATTCTACAAAAAGATGTTAATTGGTGTAAGTATAAGAGTTTGACACCTGGTGTCATTTGATCTCGTTCCTGTGTGTGTGTATATATATATATATATAACGAAAATAAGCGGAAGTAATGTAAATAATTATAAATGTATGATAGAGCTCATATTCAATAAAAGTCTTTTTATAAAACATGAAGATAATTTACAAAGATAGTATTGTAAAACTTACAAGGCTCGAGAATTCTTAGACTTGTTCGTACAGATAACTAGACCAGAGAAAACTTCGATGCCTGAAACTAATGCGAAGTGCTCCTTTTATAACTCAAGGAAGGCACTATTTACAACAGTAATTCAATAATTTAAATTTCTACCGACATTACAGTAATGAACAGTTATGCCGACACTACAGTAACATGAATAGTAAAAGTGAACAGTAAAAAGTATGAATAGTAATCACGGGTGAATAGTGTTTTGTCTACCACCTTCACTGATAAAGGGCTGGAAAGATCAGAACGAATTTATACTATAATTCAGCTATTCCTTCTATGCCATAACAGTCATCTTCATTCATAGGGGCATAATTTTGACTAGACCCCACTGAGTCACAGTCTTCTTTATCATCTTTTTCTTCAAATGCTGACATAGTCAGCTGTAATTTCTTCAAAATTTCTTTTTTATTGGATGAGGAAGATAATTCAGCCATAATCTTTGATTTTTCTGACAAAAATAATGCTTCAGTATCATCTTGCTTTGTTTGCTTCAAATAATTCGGATGTTCTCTAAACCACTTGTCTAAAGCTGCGGGAGATAACAAGTTCGGATTAAAGAGGCACAAATAAGTCTAAGATTAGGAATGAAATCGTCCCACTTGGGAGGATTCTTTCTTAATCTCTTAAATAAAGGGGCACAAATAAGTCTAAGATTAGGAATGAAATCTGCAACTTGTTATCTCCCGCAGCTTTAGACAAGTGGTTTAGAGAACATCCAAATTACTTGAAGCAGACAAAGCAAGATGATACTGAAGCATTATTTTTGTCAGAAAAATAAAAGATTATGGCTGAATTATCTTCCTCATCCAATAAAAAAGAATTTTTGAAGAAATTATAGCTGGCTATGTCAGCATCTGAAGAAAAAGATGATAAAGAAAATCATGACTCAGTGGGGTCTAGTCAAAATTATGCCCCTATGAATGAAGATGACTGTTATGGGATAGAAGGAATAGCTGAATTATAGTAGAAATTCGTTCTGATCTTTCCAGCCCTTTATCAGTGAAGGTGGCAAACAAAACACTATTCACCTGTGATTACTATTCATATTTTTCACTGTTCACTTTTACTATTCATGTTACTGTAGTGTCGGCAGAACTGTTCATTACTGTAGTGTCGGTAGAAATTTAAATTATTGAATTACTGTTGTAAATAGTGTCTTCCTTGAGTTATAAAAGTACACTTTGCATTAGTTTCAGGCATCGAAGTTTTCTCTGGTCTAGTTCTCTGTTCGAACCAGTCTAAGAATTCTCGAGCCTTGTAAGTTTTACAATACTATCTTTTATATATCAAAAGGGGAGGAACCCAAGAAATCAAAGCACAACATGATAAAAATATAAATACAACTGAAATTCATTTCTTCAAAGATAATTTACAAAACTTTAAAAACTAAGAGAAACTAAAACAACTTTTAAAACTTACAAAGACGTCAAGGTTCTAGACAGTTCTTTCAGAGGACTTGTCCGAAAAAACACTCGATGCCTTCACTAAAACAGAAGTGCTCCTTTTATAGTGTAAGGATGCACTATTACAATAATTCTTTCCGACACTTAACTCAGGTAAAAATATTTAACTAAGAAAGAAAAACAAGTGTGAATAGTAAAAGTAATCACGTGTCGACAGTGAAAGTTGAACAATAAAAAGTAAACAGTAACTCAATAGTAATTTGTCTGCCATAATGTACTAAAATGATAAGAACGAATATTCACTGTAATTTTGGCACGCCTTCGATACCGTAGCAATCATCTTCATTAAGTGGGGTATAATTCTGGCTTGATCCTACCGAATCTCTATCATCTCTATCTTCTTTATTTTCTTCTGAGGTAGACATAGTCATTTGTAATTTCTTTAAAAATTCTTTTTTATTAGTAGATGATGATAATTCAGCCATAATTTTTTACTTTTCAGATAAAAATAATGCTTCATTATCTTCTTGCTTTGTTCTGGCTAAGTAATTCTGATTTCTTCTAAACCATTCATTTATTCTGTTCTGAGAAAGCAATCATTTAATCCCGAATTACTTTCTCTTCTCGCTTTTCCTTCAAATCCTCTCAGCCTTCTTCTTCTACAATCCCAGAATATCATTCACAACCAATTTCAAACAATGTTTTCAAAGAAGAAATTCATTTTGAAGATATCAATCAAGATATTGATAACTGGAAAATTTCCAAAATCCCCTCAAAAGAATTATACAAACCAGAAGGAACTTTCTTCTGTAGATCTGATTATTTAATCAGAACAGTAGAAGAGAAAATCTCAATAAATGCTAAAGATGATGAATTTCATCTCTCTTTCTGAAAAGATTTTAAAAGAACACAAACAAAAATATAAATTTTTACACATAGGATGTGTACAAATAGCGTTGAGGCCTTTAACCATAGAAGGCTTAAATGCTAGCTTCTGTCATTCTTTGTCATAGAGATCTAAGACATAATAAGTTCCAAGATTAACTTCTAGGAACGGTAGTATCTAGCATAAGTCATGGCCCAATTTATTTCAATTGTTTTCCACATTTAACCTTAAGTCTGATAGATAGGAATCTGTTAGATGCTATCTTTCTCAATATCAAAATAAATGGTCTAGATATGAAACCAAGATCAATCCCTGTAGCTTTGCTCTACAGAATTCAATACAAGGTTATGAACTCGTGTAGTTCAAGTTTCTTTAAGGTAAAATCTTTAAAAACAACATGAGAGACAACACTGTTTCTCATAGATCTATCAAAAGCAAATGTAATCGTCCCAAAGACAATTCTCTGGAGTGAAGTCACTGTACCAGAGAGATTGTCTCTTGATAAGGCAACACTTGCTTTATCTAGAATAACTCCAGAATTTCAAAAATTTATTCAACACCAATCAGGAAGAGTAGACTTAGTATTTGATAGGAGAAACTTCTTTAATAGGTCTACATCTCTTAGGATAGCAATGTCTAGAAAATCTTTCTCTTCAATTCATCCCTCATCAATTCCTTCTTCAATCCCTCAAATAGAAACATTGACAATTCATTTACAAGGATTAAATGTCTCTACATCTCTTCCAAAGCCTGTATATCAGAAGGATGAAGAAGACCAGAAATCTATTCAATCTCCAACTTACACCTCCTTACGTGAATCTTATGAATATGTCTATGTTCATAATAGATAAGGAATCCCTTAGAAAAGATTTCTACTCTGACAAAGAGAGTGGTTTCTTAGAAACTTTCATGGAACAAATAGGAAGAAAATTCAAGAGGAATTCTATGAATTTCTCGAAAGAGTTAAATTCAATATCCCATTCTTTGACTGGTTCCATGCGTATACAGTCAACAAAAACATAAATTATCCCTTCCAAACAGAATTGATAGGACAAAGTGGTAATAATGTTATCACTGTCTGACATCTCAGGGATGGAAGTATGGTTCAATCCAAACTGCCTCCAAGTAGTCAATTTACTGTCCCAGGAGTAAAAGGTAAAAAGGATATTCATGTAATAGCTTATCCATTTAAGGTTAAATTAGATGATGAACCATTGTCATCATATGATGTTAAAAATCTTATGGAACAATCAAACTACACCAACAAATATCTTCAAATTTTAGGAGAAAAGTTAGTTGAACAAAAACATGACAACACAAGTTTATGAAGAAAAACCTCTTTTAGAAAAACCTTTGGGGGGATTCTAAAGCAAATGTTACCTAATACTTCCAAAGAACAAATAGTCCGATATTACTCAGGAACTTGGAATACAGCTCAACAGAAATACAGTACTATTAAAAAAGAGATTTTAGCAATTGTTTTATGTATTACAAAATTTCAAGATGATTTATTCTCAAATTTTTTTTTATTAAAAATAGATTGCAAAGCATCTAAAGATGTTTAACAAAAGGATGTTAAAAATTTAGTTTCTAAACATATTTTTGCTAGATGGCAAGTTTTACTTTCTTGTTTTGATTTTGATATAGAACATATATTAAAGGAAGTACAAATTCTTTACTAGATTTTCTTACTAGAGAATTTTTACAGGGACAAAAGCTTGAATGAGTAATAATGACCCTAAAGACAGATATGGACCTCCATTGGAGGATCCTAAGCTCAAAAGAATTACTGGCACTGAAATTACAGGAACTTCTAAACAGATATTACACTCCTTGGCAACTAAAAAAAGTTATTACATATCCCTCATCTTCTACCTCACAAAATCGTTTTACACCCTTATAGCCAAATACTCCTTTCTTTTACCCGAGACCAGCAATGCAATTATTATAGCCGGTTGGTTGTAGTTCTAAAGCTATACAGCAATCATATACTCCTTTACAGACCCAGTTTCCTACAGGAAAAACCCCTGAGAAATTATCCTTTTATACTCCACCTCCTTCACAAGGCCCCTGTCCATTTAAAGAAAAACCAGGGAAATTACCTTTCTTTACTATAGAATCAGATTATTGCCAAAATAATGGATCCTTATTACAGACTATTGCCAAGTATTACCCTCCTGGATTTCATTACGAACCCAAAGCCCCTGAAAAAACTCGAACTTTTTATGAATTTATCCTAGTAGATACAAAATCCATAGACCTTAACCATCAGTATGATCCTAAAGACCCAACCCAAATTAGTTTTTCAAAATTTAAGATCTTAAAGGTATTATCACCAAGTCATTGGAAAGCACATCCATCAGTTACTAGATCCTTCTCTAGAAGATTCACCCCTCAGCATTATAATTATTATGACTACATGGATGCATAGTATTATATGCTTTATCAAGAGCCATTTAACTACACCTGGTTTATATGGTTCAAAAAAGATATTCCTTTGAACTTTCCGCAATGGTTTGTTCATTGGTTTATTGACACTGGAATTAACACCACGGTCTTCCCAGAATATGCTGTTAAAGCATTTGAAGTTTTTACTAATGAAAATACTTTTCCCAAGCACATGCAATTAATTTCATTCTGTGCTAGCTTTGGTATTAATTGGATCACTTCATGGTCATATGGAACAGAAAAATTATGGGATGACTGTAATATTACTGAAGTAGTTAGAGAATTAAGAATAAGATGGTGGAACAAGTTCAACCTAGAATTACTCTCTCGAGACAGATTAAATGAATGGTTCAGAAAGAATCCGAATTATTTGGCAAAGACAAAACATGAAGATAATGAAGCTTTATTTTTGTCAAAAAAGTCAAAGATTATGGCAGAATTATCATCCTCTACAAATAAAAAAGAATTTTTAATAAAGTTATGGATGGCAATGACGACATCAGGAGATGATAAAAGTGATAATGACTCAGTGGTCTAGCCAAAATTTCACCCCACTTAATGAAGACGATTGTTACGGCATCGAAGGTGTACCTAAATTACAGTAAGATTCGATCTTATCGTCCCAATGATTCATGGCAGACAAGAATTACTAATAAGTTACTGTTCACTTTTTACTATTCACCTTTTTACTGTAAACGTGTGACCACTTTTACTATTTACTTTTGCTTTTCCTTTGGTTAAATGTTTTTACCTGGGTTAAGTCGGTCGGAATTATTGTAATAGTACATCCTTGCATTATAAAAGGAGTACTTCAGTCTTAGCTCAGGCATCGAGAGTTTTCCCAGATCAGTTCCCTGTCTAAGAATCTCTTGAAGTCTTTGTAAGTTTTAAAGCTTTAAGTTTACATTTCTAAGTTTTTTAAAGTTTGTAAATAATCTCTAAAGAAATAAATTTGAGTTTTAACCGTTTCTATTCTTACATTATTATGATATTTATTATAATGCTGACGTTGTGCTCTGATTTCTCTAGTTCCTCCCTTATGTATATATAAATCTTATTTCTGTTTGAAATAAACTAATCTTTGATAAAGATACCACAAGACCATTTCTTTTAATTATTGTCATGAAAGTATTGACATGTTTGAAATATTGATCAATAGATCGTGAGAATACTAAAACATCGTCAATATAGACAATTGTAAAATTGGAATAAGGATTGAGGATCTCATTCATTATCCGTTGGAATTCTGTTGGAACGTTTTTCAGTCCAAATAGCATTACATTCCATTCGTACTGTCCAAAACGAACAGTGGAGGTTGTCTTGTAACGATCACTTTCTTTGAGCTGGATTTGCCAGAACCCAGACTTCATATCAAACTTTGAAAATATTTTCAAAGAATGAAATCGATTGAGAAGATCCTAGATTTCTTTTTACAATAACCCAGAAACTTAATCCATTAATTAGTCAAAAAATTAATTGGAAAAATCTATCAAAATTATACTATCCTAGAGCTACTTCGCTAGATATTCTGTTGGTAGAAAAAGATACAAACTTTAAAAGATTTAATGCAAACGGTGGAACACATTTGATGCATCCAGAGAAACGATAGAAAATGTTAAGCTTTGGTTTCAAAATAACCCAAAGTTTTTGCAGGTAGGTGATCCAGAGACTTGCAAATTTCTCAATCAATGGACTCACATCACAGCAGCCCTTGCATCTTCTAGTTCTGAAGAGAATTTTGTTGAAAACTTGGAACAAATTCTCCAGATGATCAAACACAAATCCAAAGGGAAAGAGAAGGTAAAAGCAGAGTCACCCTCCTCTCCGTCTTCATATTCGTCAGGTGGATTTTACCAGAATGAAGATGACTGTTACGAAATCTTTCCCCCCATCAAGCTGTCAGATGATTGACTAAAGGCGCACTGATAGTACCAAAAGAAACTTTGGCGTTTTGCAATAATGTGAAGAGTCAAAATTACTATTCAAAAAGTCAAAATTACTGTAGCAAATAGTGCCAGTCATGTTACATGTATTGTAGCGAATAGTAAATTTTAAATTTCTATGGGCTTCGCCATTTTCATTGTATGGCACCCTTTTATTTTTACAAGTCTTGGTTTTAGAGTAAATTCTCTGAGCCTTTGCTTGTAACCACTTTTTCAATCTTTAATTCAATCCGTTTCAATTTTCTCTTCTCCCTTCTGAGATCCAGTCAGTCGGCACTGTCGCCTTGGATCTTTCTCTTTTAGGCCTTGCTTTGAAAGGCTAAAAGAGTTTCAATTGGGAAGGAATAATCAACCTTAGTTTGTTTTGAAGTTCCAGGTTTGATTTCCTGGGTAGATGACCCAGCTTAATTAAGGGGTAATTGAGTCAATGACTCCGTATTTTGGATTTGGGTAGATGACCCAATTGATTGATTCCAGGTGGATGACCCAGTCGGAGTGGCTGACTCTAATGATTTTTGAGTTAGTCCATGTATGACTAACCTTCCACCTATGCTTCTTCCCTCTGGAAGAGGTGGAGCTTGCCGATTTCGGCATTTTTCTACTTACCCTGTAAATATTCACGAGTAAGATAATCAGGTAAAGCATTTATAGAGCCTTTGAGAAATTCTATTTCAAAATCTAAGACGCTTAAAATTGCCTGCCATCTGGAAAAAATCTGTTTGGATGCTAGGTTTTTAACATCTTTTTGTAAAATCTCTTTTGCCGATTTACAGTCCACACGGACCAAAAACTTTTAATTTAATAAATCAGATTAAAATTTTGATATGCACAAAACAATTGATAAAACTTTTTTTTAACAGTGTAATATTTTTGCTGTGCAGGATTCCAATGTTTTGAAGTAAATACAATGATTTGTTCTTTGCCATTGTTTCTCACCATAACCTATGTCCGAGGCATCTGTTTCACAATTTTGAGAGATTGCAGATTTGGAAGATAAAGGCACAGAAGTTCCTTTACCTGAGTTTTGACTTGTTTAACAACATTGGTATGGACATCAGTCCAAGGAGAAGGATCTTTTTTGAGCCTATTAGGTAAAGGCTTAATTAGATTACATAATTGAGGAAAAAATCAGCTACATAATTCAAACAGCCAAGAAATTTGTGTAACTGAGTCTTGTCAATGATTTGATTTGGAAATTTATCCGCAAATTCTATAACATGATTGATTGGAACAATTGTCCCATGATAAATATTATGACCTAGAAATCTTATTTCAGTCTGGAATAAGTTGATCTTTGATAAAGATACAACAAGGCCATTTCTTTTGATTATTGACATGAAAATATTGACATGTTTGAAATGTTGATCCATAGATTGAGAAAATACAAAGACATCAACAATGTAGACAATTGTAAAATTTGAATAAGGATTGAAGATTTCATTCATTATTTTTTGAAATTCTGATGGAGCATTCTTGAGCCCGAATGGCATTACATTACATTCATACTGCCTAAATGAGACAGTAAAAGCTGTTTTGTAACGATCACTTTCTTTAAGCTGGATTTGCCAGAATCTAGACTTCATATCAAATTTTGAAAATATTTTCGCAGAATGGAGTCGATTGAGAAGATCCTTTTTGTTTGGGATAGGATACCTAATCCATTTTAGAGCTCGATTGAGAGGTTTGTAATTGGTGACAAGGCCCGGTGCACCTCGTTCAATTTTAGAAGACTTGTTGACATAGAAAGCAAAGGACGACCATGGGCTCCTACTCTTTCTAATAAGTCTTTTATCAAGAAGATCTTGGATTTCTTTTTTACAATAACCCAGAAGTTCTTCATTCATTTGAATTGGCCTAGCTTTTGTTGGGATTTGTCTGTCAAAGAATCCTTCCTCATAAGGCTAATCAACCATGTGTTGTTTTCTTTCCCAAAAAGCATTAGGAAGATCGGAACAGATTTTTTTTTCTATTCTTTGTTTAAGATCCTTAATTCTTTCTTCAATTTTAGGATTTTCAAGTTGAGTTTCAATATTTTTGTATGAAACTTCTTCTTTCAGATAATTTATCTAATTCTGTTTGTATGTAACTGAATTGAGGTTTTTACAGATTGGCTTTCTTAGGAAATCAAATTTTATTGTCTTTCCAAGATGTTGGGTGGTTATTCCCTTGTTAGTAATCTAAAGCGGGAAAAGAGACCTAATGAAATATGTCCCTAAGTTTACTTCATTTTTTAGATCTTTAGCCAACATAAATGGCGTTTCTATTTGAAGAGTTTCATATTCAATTATCGTTTTGGATAATTTGTATTTAATTTTGAGCCAAGAACCATTTGCAGTACTAAGTTTTTCTGAAGTTTTTTCAAAGTATTTGGTTGGTACAAGACCTTCCAAAATACAGTTTGAATCTACGCCCGTATCAAATAAGGCTATTGAATCAAGGACAAATTCCGCAATTTTGATTCTTACTTTGAAAGAATTTTTGAATCTTTAATTGATTAATTAATCCTAAAACTCATCATCCAGAATATTCTTATTTATCGTTAATTCAATGAGAATTTCTTTTCCTTTCGAAGAAGTAGGTTTTTCTTCTTCTGTGGATGAAGAATCATAATTTTGAATTTGATTTAAGATTTGTTCATGAATCTTTTGTTGTTCTTTGAGTTCTTTCACTTCAGCTTTAAGATTATTTATCTCAGCATGGAGATCTTGAATTGTTACTGGTTTGATGGTACTCTTTTCTAATTTTTTTAAGTGTTTCTTGTAGATCAAACCTGTTATGAACAACAATTTTATTTTTATCTTTTGCTTTTATTGAAGCCTTAAATTTCTCTAAATATTTTCTTTTTTCTCTTGGCTCATCTATAGAGTCTATAGCTTCAAAGACAAGATCTTGTTCTTCGGTTAGCATATTGATTGAACTTTCACTACAAGAGGCGAATTCATCTTCTTGTATTTCATTTAAATCCTTAGAAGATTCTTTATCAAATTCCTCCTCAGAAGATTCGATTAACAGTTTGTTAATTTGATCTTCAACAGATAGATCTAAGTTTAAAGATTGTATTTTCTTTTTTAACCTACAATATTTGCTAATATGTCTAGGTTTTCCGCATCTATAACAAATTGTACTTTTCTTTGGAACTTTTATGTCAATGTTTGGTTTGACTTAAATTCCTTTTGAATTTTTCTTGCTAGTGTATTTCTTCTAAATTTGTAATACCTAGAGATATTTAGTTTTGATGTGTTTTGGTGAATTTGATTTTTCTTTTTGCTTGGTCTTTTATTTTGAGTTTTCGCACAAAGAATACCAAATTGTTCACAGAAAGAACCTAATTCCTTCTTAGTTTGACCCTTTGCCTTAGCTAATTGATGTTGAATCTTCTCGTCTTGACAGATTTAGAGCAACATTTGAATATAAGCAATTAATTGCCCATAACTTAGTTGATCATAAGGAATGTCTCCTATTGGTGTTTGATTTCTGATTTTATCCCTAACTTTGTCACCTAAAGTTTTAGGTAAACTAGCTAAGAATTTTTCTTTCCAAAAAGATTGATAACTGTATTCTCTAGTGTAGACCCTATTAAAAAAGGTATCTCTATACCATCTAAAATCAGACAAAGTTTTACACTTAAGATTGGACAATAACTCAGCGGTTCTATCCTAAGTAAGTTGGTATTGTAACACCCTTATTTTTATATAGTTGTTATTAACTTTTAATCTGCTTTAAATTAATTAAAATTATTTAATTAATGATTTTTGAGATTTTAAGGTGTGAATAATAATATTCATATCTTAGATTTGTTTTTGAAGGGTTTAGAGTAGTAGAGTTCGCAAAACTGAGCTTTTGTGGGAATTGTGTTCTCGCGTGATGTAGGGAAGGGTTCAGTATTTTTCTGGAGACCATTTTTACTCCAAAATAATATTTTAACAAACCAAAAGTTGTTTTTATAATATTTGTGATTTTTAGAAATTTCTCAGAAAAACTTTATTTTACCTGCATTTGGAGCTTTACGGGTAAACCGGGCGCAACTGGGACATGAAAAATAGTCCAAAAATTTAGTTTTGAGATTCTAAATTTTTCTATATCATATTCAAGTCATAAAATTGATTTCTCATGATTTTACCTATTTTAGAAAAATATTTATCTAAAAAGGGATTGTAAAACTAAGCGTTTTGACTACTTTGAACTACCAATTAAACCCTAACTTGATGGAATTAAATCCCACCTCCGTGGGTCTACACTTGGCCGAGTTCTAGTGCCCTAAATTCACTCTCAAAATATCTCAAAAGTCAAATGGGTCAAAAGGGGTTAATTTTGAATGTTTTTCAAATTAGGTAAATGAGGTATGACTCCCATCCACTCAAAGTAAGCAAGCCCATACCTCCCCCCATTCCTTTGTGTTCTAGCCGAGATTGTGTAGGGAGAGGGAAGAGAGAGGTTTTCACTTTTTCCCACTTCATCTTCTCCAAGCTTGCCAAGCTCCATTTTTCTCTCCACTTTCAAGCTTTCCTCCATAGCTAAAGCTTGAGTTTTATTGGGTTTTTGGCTAGTCAAGCTTCACAAAAAAGGTTTGGATCATCATTCTAATCCATAAACTTCTTTCATTTTTCCATTTTCACCACTTTCATTTTTCCATGAAAGTTTGTGTTCTTCTTTTTACTAAAAGAGAGCTTTTTCTTGGTTTAGGTTCACTCCATTGGAACCTACAAGCTTGAAAACTACCTTGGATCCATTTGCTTCAAAGTTTGAGTAAGTATTCCTCTACTCAAAATTTCTACTCTTTAGGGTTTGGTTGTTTTCATAAAACTTGCATTTTTATGGTGTTTATCTTTGGTGTATTTTGTATAAGGTTGTTTTTAAGTGTTGAAACATCAAGGCTTCAAGGAGGCCACTTGGTGTTGGTGATTGGTGCGAAGGTGTTTTTGGTGTTAGCCCATTTTCTTTAGCTTCAAGAGGTAAGGGGATTTTCTCAATAAGTTGGGAAGGATGTGTATGTGTGTGATGTATGTTGTATGTCTTAAGTTAAACTCAAAACTTTGAGTTTTTCTATTTGGTTGTTGAATGAGTTTCATTCTCTTAGTAATATGTATTTTTATATATTTATGTATATGAGTTAAAGTATGATTTTGGTTGATGCATGATAATTTTTGATAAGCCTATGTGTTCTTGTAAAAATCATATGTATGGTTTGAAGTGATTTTGAATGCCTAATGCATGCTTGACGAGTTAATGATTGATGCTATGTTAATGATGTATGATAATATGCTATGGGTGGTTACTTTGGGTGTATGTATGATTTATGGCTTGATTGTGCTGTTGCCTTATTGATGTATGTTGATTTTTGGATATTACATATGCCTTGATTCATTGTAATTGGGATTGAATTAAAAATATTTGACTAAGTGTGAGAAGAGGTTTTAAAAGCTTTAAAGAAAAAGTTTTTCCAAGGAAATCAAATAAATAAATTAGGATTCAATTTAACACTTAACTAGATAAATTTCACTAAGTTTCAAAGTATAAATCTCAAGTAAATTTCATACTAAATCCTATATCTCCATAAAACTCTAAGTAAGCTAGAAAATCAATTAATGAGTGAGAAAGTAAAATTTCAAATTTTTAAGGGGTTAAAAACGAAAACTGGATGTATTTTGGGTCAAAAATATAAGTTTCTGGAATTCTGGGCAGAAAAACGAAAAACTAGGCACTTTGGGCCAAAAACGTAATTTACAGAAGTTTTGGGGAAGAAACGTGAAACTGGGCGTTTTGGTGACAGAAACCTAATTTTTCAGAAAATCAGGGGCTGAAGTATGAGATTGGGCTTCTTAAGAAAGGGGCAGATTTTTAAATACTTAAAAGTAAAGGAATTTAAGTAAAATTATCAAAGAATTTATTTAATTAAGACTTTTAATTAAATCTTTTTACAATGAAAAGTGGGAAGAAAAATAATGAGGATTTGAGAGTTTAAAGTTAAAGAAGAACATTAATTTCAAAGAGAAATTTTCCATAAAACTTATGTTTTTAAATAACGATTTTACACGGTATTGAAGAGGATCAATACGTGGCGACGATGAAGTCTTGAGGATAATAATGTTACACGGTGTTGGAAGAAAGCTAACACATGACGACGAAAACCCTAAGACGAGGGACCGCATTAATTGTATTGTTTGTGATTGCAAATATACTATCATTTGCATTAAAGACGTGACTTTTGCCAAATTAGAGCATACAATCCTATGTGGGGATTGTAAATAAGTATGGTCTGACTATAAGTCTTTGAGGGCATCCAGGTTACGAAATTCTCAATGGCCTTGCGGTGAATCCCCTTGTGCCGAGAAGAGTAGTGTACCCGGCTTGGATGATCCTGACCGGCTGCCTTATTTGAGATGTGGTGTACGACGTAACACAATGGGGCTGTACCAAATAAATGACAAACGATGGCCGAGAGAGAAGGTCAGGTTGCATTAATGATAGGTATACGCTTCCGCCATATCGCTCTACTTAGTTGAGGAAGAGAAGTCTCCATGGAGAAGTGCACTGGTGTATTAAAAAGATATTGAAGTGACATGCATTATGCTAGAGTGCTATGTGTGTGTTTGACTGTGTGTTTAACTTGATGATGTGTTCTCTTTTGGTGTATGATTATCTTAGAGAAAGATTTGCGAAAGAGTAATTACATATATATTCTTGGAATGTATTGTGTAGTATTTTACTTTTCATATGCACCCTTTCGTGGATTTCAACTTGTGCAAATAAATTCACCCTTGCATGTTTTTCTGTTATCCGTATGTACGCTATGCGTAAATGTCCACTTCGAGACCTCTGGTAGCCAGAGTGAGGGAGAGCTTCTGGCCTCTTGAGGCCGATGGCGGGGGATGGACTTATGATCCCATCTCCCAATGGGCCACGGTGACTGGACACGTGGTCAGGACGAGAGGAGGGGTGCTGGGCCCAGAGGAGATTTTGGAGCGTGATATGATTCTGGACGCTTACATTCCCATAGAGAGGATGCGCAGCTGGCTGGCAGCCGCACCCGATGCACCCGTGGAGCAGCCGAGGAGAGAGGCTCAGGAAGAGGAGAGACCTTTAGCCTTGCAGGTAACGGGATCCGCTCGGGAGTACCGTCGTATGTTCCATCGCACTCCAAGGAAGAGTTCCTTGGAGAGGGAACGTCTACCGAGGATGGCTTCACCAGCGACACCAGCTCCACCACCGGAGACAGTGAGACCGACGCTCCCCGTTCCTTACGTCGCACCGTCTGGACGTTTCGTGCGTTGCTCTTCTGACACTTCTGCCGGATCGTCAGGACATGCAGAGAGGGGGAAGAGGAAGGTTCGAGATGAGCCAGAGCGGGTATTCATTGAGAAATCCGAGGATGACGAGGACCTGGAGGAGGATCCTGAGGAGGACCCCGAGGAGACGTTATTGTCTTAGGTCTGTAGAGGTGGGGGTGTCTAGTGTTAGGTTGTGGGTTGTCAGTTAGCCGATCAACCTTGGTTTGGGATGTATCTGTTCAGTGTCGTGTATTTGACACACCTTTTGATTTACTGTTTTCCTAGGTTTAGTTTTATCGCTTTATTTTCTTTATGTCAGGATGATGTATTTTCGCCACTATGTTGTGGTTCTTAACTATACTTGCGGGGGCAAAACTTATGTATATTACAAAGATAGGGTTCGGACTATGCGGAAGTGATTAAATGAAAAGAATGAAGAGAAGTAGGGGATCAGACGGACCGATGCTTACATAAAAATATGCAGAGGTAAGATATGCAGAAGATAAAAAAGAAACAAAAAGAAAGATCAGAGGCGGTTAAACCAGCCAAGTATGATCTCAAGAGAGGGAGAGAAATTTACAAAAGTTTTATTGAATTGAAACTGAAACCTACAAAGACTCAGAGAAGTTGCTCTGATTAAAAGACTCGAAAAATTAAGGGTGCCTTACAACTGAGCCTCGCTATCCTTTATAAAGAGATTGAAGATTTACAATTTCTACAGTATAGGTAACATGACCGGCACTATTTGCTATAGTAAATTTGACTTTTTTTGAATAATAACTTTGACTTCATTATTACAATAAGACAAGCTACTTTCGGTGCCGACACTGATGAGAGTGGTTGGAACTAAAATCCTTCAGGAAAGATTTTCTGAGGGACCTTGTTTGGATTAGAATCCCAGTATTCAGGTTCCATTTGGACTACCCGAACAAACTTTTCTTTATAGATGTAGTTTGTCTGAGGAGGGCTTGGTTTGACTGTTTGTAATGGTTGGCTGGACTGGACAACCTGTTTTGATCTAGGATCATTGATCACTATCTGTTTATTTTTGTAATTTTGGATCATTTGAGCCAGTGACTCTTCTTCTTGCTCGACTTTGTCGGCCCAAGAATGGATTGGAGGTGGTTTAGTTAAACCCTGATTTTGGAAGGCTAAGAGTGTTTGGAGATCAAAGGCATAGTCAGCCTTAGTTTGTTTAGAAGTGGATTCTGGTTTGTGTTTTTGATTCATTGACTCAATTTGGGTGGTTTGTAAAGGAGTAAATGACCCCTGAGTTTGGATCTGGGTAGATGACCCAGTTGATTGATTCTGGGTGGATGACCCAGTTGGAGTGGATGACTCCAAAAGTTTGTTTGTTAGTCCTTGGATGACTAACCTACCACCATGGCCTCCACGACCACCTCTTGTACCTGTTCTTCCTCCCCTCCCTCTGGATGAGGAAGATGTTACCCATTTTGGCATCTCACTGCTTACCCTATACATATTCACGACTAAGATAATCAGGTAAAGAATTTGCAGAGCCTTTGAGAAATTTAATTTCAAAATCAAAAACACTTAAGATTGCTTGCCATCTAGCAAAAATTTCTTTTGATGCTAAATTTTTAACATCTTTTTGTAAAATTTCTTTTGCAGATTTACAGTCTACACGGACTAAAAATCTTTGATTTAATAAATCAGATTGGAATTTTGATATGCATAAAACAATGGCTAAAACTTCTTTTTTCACAGTGGAATATTTTTGCTATGCAGAATTCCAATGTTTTGAAGTAAATGCAATAATTTGTTCTTTGCCATTATCTCTCTGTTTGAGAATGCCACCATAACCTATGTCAAAGGCATCAGTTTCAACAGTTTTGAACAAATGTGGTTTTGGAAGGTAAAGACACGGGAGTTCTTTCACCTGGGCTTTTACTGTTTGACAACATTGGTATGGACATCAGTCCAAGGAGGAGGATTAGTTTTAAGCCTATCGTGTAATGGCTTAATGAGATTGCTTAGTTGAGGAAAGAAGTCAGCTACATAATTTAAACAACCCAGAAATCTCTGTAACTGAGTTTTGGCAATGATTTGATTGGGAAACTTGTCCGCAAATTCTATAGCACGATTAATTGGAACAATGGTCCCATAATGAATATTATGACCTAAAAATCTTATTTCAGTTTGAAATAAGCTGATCTTTGATAAAGACACAACAAGGCCATTTCTCTTGATAACATTCAAGAATAAATTGACATGTTTGAAATGTTGATCAATGGATTGAGAAAAAACTAATACATCATCAATATAGACAATAGTAAAGTCTGAATAAGGATTGAATATTTCATGATTTTTTGAAACTCTGAAGGAGCATTTTTGAGTCCGAACGGCATAACATTGCATTAGTACTGACCAAAGGGAACAGTAAAGGCTGTTTTGTAGCGATCAGACTCTTTGAGCTGAACCTGCCAGAAACCGGATTTCATATCAAACTTAGAGAATATCTTAGCTTAATGAAGTCTATTGAGGAGATCTTTCTTGTTTGGAATAGGATACCTAATCCATTTCAAGGCTTGATTGAGTGGTTTATAATTGGTAACAAGGCGAGGTGCACCTCGCTCAATCTCAGAAGACTTATTGACATAGAAGGCAGAACAAGACCAAGGGATCTTGCTATTCCTAATAAGCTTCTTATCTAAAAGATCCTGGATTTCTTTTTTACAGTAACCCAAAAGTTCTTCGCTCATTTGGATTGGCCTAGCTTTGGTAGGTATTTGCCTATCTGAGAATCCTTCCTCATAAGGCAGATCAACCATATGTTGTTTCCTTTCCCAAAAAGCATTAGGGAGATCGGAGCAGATTGTCTTCTCTATTTTGGTTTTGATATCCTTGATTCTTTCTTGAATCTTATGATCTTTGAGTTGGGCTTATATGGTTTTGTAAGAAACCTCTTCTTTCAGATAGTTTATCTGATTTTGTTTGTAAGAGATGGAATTGAGAGTCTTCCTAATAGGTTTTCTAAGGAAGTTCAACTCTATAGTTTTACCCAGATGTTGGGTTGAAATACCTCTGTTTGTGATCTGGAGTGGGAATAAGGACCTAATGAAAGGAGTTCCTAAGATTATGACTTCAAACAACATCTTCAATGAAGAAATCCACTTTGAAGATATTAATCATGAGATTGATAACTGGGAAATCCCAAAAATCTCTCCGAAAGATCTTTATAAACCTGACGGAAACTTCTTCACTAGGTCTGATTATGTTATCAAGACTGTGGAGAAAAACCTCTCTATCAATTCTGAAGATGAGGAATTCCACCTTCTTTTCAAACAGAGTCTTAGTGACCACAAAAAGAAAAAATACAAATTCATACACATAGGATGTGTTCAAATAGCCCTAAAGCCTCTCACGAGAGAAGGCTTAGATGCCTGTGTTCTTGTTTGTCTTAGAGATAAGAGACATAACCAGTTTCAAGATTCCCTCTTAGGAACTGTAGAATCCAGCATCAGCCATGGACCAATCTATTTCAATTGTTTTCCAGACTTAACGATAAGTCTAGATGATAAGCATGTCGTAGATTCAATGTTTCTGAATGTCAAAACAGGTGGATTAGATATGAAACCTGGATCTATTCCTGTAGTGCTTCTCTATAGGATTCAATGCAAGGTCATGAACTCAGGTAGATTGTGCTTTGTTAGAACAAAATTCCTGCAAAAGACAGGGGAAACAACTTTGTTCCTGACAGATCTGTCTAAAGCAAACGTGATAGTCCCTAAGACTATCCAGTGGAGTGATGTCACTCTACCAGAACAATGGACCTTAGAAAAGGCAATGCCGGCCTCAACTAGGGTTACCCCAGACTTTGAACAAGTTATCCAACATGAAACAGGACGTGTAGATCTAGTCTTCGATAGGAGAACCTTCGGTAGATCCATGTCCATGAGGTCTAGTAACCTTCAATCTGAAAACTTTAGGACAGCCATGTCTAGGAGATCTTTCTCTTCTGTATCACAAGTTGTTCCTCAATCTACTATTTCTCAATCTTCCACTATTAATCTTCAAGGCGTAGATGTCTCTGCACCCCTTCCGAAGCCTATCTATCTGAAGGATCATGAAGATCAAAAATCTATTCAATCTCCAACTTACTCTTCTCTTAATGATTCTTATGATGATTAATAAGTTCATTATAGATAAGCTAGCCCTTAAGAAAGATTTCTACTCTAAGGAATTGTCTCCTCAAAGAGAGTGGTTCTTTAGGAATTACCAGGGCACTAAAAAAGCTCAAATCCAAGAGGAATTCTATGAATCCCTCGAACAGATCAAACTCAACATTCCTTTCTTTGATTGGTTCCAAGCCTACTCAGTTAGGAATAACATAGATTATCCTTTTCAAACTCTACCTATAGAGCCTAGTGATAACAATGTTCTCACAGTTTGGCATCTTAGAGATAACCAAATGGTTCAATCCGAGCTTCCTCCTGATAGCAAGTTCATAATCGACGACCTTAAAGTCAAAGTCAAGGATAAAGAAATCCCTGTCATAGCTTCTCCTTTTAAGGCTAAGTTAGATGATGAACCTGTGTCCTCTTCTGACGTTAAGAGCCTTATGGAACAATCCAACTATACGAATAAGTATCTTCAAGTTTTAGGAAAGAAACTAAAAGAGAAAACTCTCGTGTCCAAACCTCTAGATAAATCCTTAGAGAAACTTCAAGCCTCTGAGGAAAACCTTCTAGAGAAACCTTTGTTTAAACCTCATAGGATTTCTAGGAGGCTTAAAGAAAATTTAGGAATCAGTTGAACCCTAACAAACAAGTTAATGAAAAACTTGTTAAAAAAATCAATGAGAAGCTACAGCTGTTAAACACAACTGTCCAGGAAACACCTCAGAATAGTGTTACAGCCTCTTCTGATACGCCTCCCCATCGACTTAAGGCTCGAGAGTCTAGTCAAACGGTCAAAGCACTCCAAATCAATACACTAGGAGAAACTTCCAGTCAAACAGTTTCCTCATCAGATGAAGAGTCTGATGTTAGGTCCCAAACCTCCTTTAAGCTCAACCCTCTAGTTAGTCAAAAGATTAACTAGAAAAATCCATCCAAGCTTTACTATCCTAGAGCTACTCCTCCAGATATCCTTCTACAGGAAAAAGATTCAAATTTTAAGAGCTTTAGTGCAAACAATGTCTATGAGTGGAGCATAGATGGAAAATCTGAGTATAACATACTCAGTTTGCTCCAAAACATGACTATGGTAGCTACTGCCTATCAAACAACCCATGATTGTTCAGATAGAATGATTGTAGAAATTATAGTTGCCGGATTGACTTGTCAACTAAAAGGCTGGTGGGATAACTATCTCACTGAAGATCAGAGAACTGGGATTCTCGAAGCAGTCAAAACCGACTCCAACGGTAAAACCATTACTGAAGATGGCGAAGACATGTCTGGCGCTGTCAATACATTAATCTTTACCATAGCACAACACTTCATAGGTGATACTTTCTTGCTTAAGGACAGAACCGCAGAATTGTTGTCCAATCTTAAGTGTAGAACCTTGTCTGATTTCAGATGGTATAGGGATACCTTCCTCACTAGGGTTTACACTAGAGATGATAGCAATCAACATTTCTAGAAAGAGAAATTCTTAGTCGGATTACCTAAAACCTTAGGTGACAAAGTTAGGGATAAAATCCGTAACCAGACACCCACAGGAGACATTCCTTATGATCAGCTTAGCTATGGGCAACTGATCCCTTACATCCAAAAGGTGGCATTGAAAATCTGTCAAGATGATAAGATTCAACACCAATTAGCCAAGGAAAAGGGTCAAACCAAGAAAGAGTTAGGCTCTTTCTGTGAACAATTTGGTCTACCTTGCGCCAAAACCCAAAACAAGAGACCTAGTAAGAAGAAAAACCAAACCCAAACCCAAACCCAAACCCAGAATACCAGAAAACCAAATACTTATAGGTATTACAAGTTTAGGAAAAACACTCCTGCTAGGAAACTCCAATCAGACATTAAGTCCAAACCAAACATTGACATTAAAGTCCCTAAGAAGACTGTCATTTGCTATAGTTGTGGTAAGCCCGGTCACTATAGTAAGTATTGTAGGTTGAAGAAGAAAATCCAGAACCTCAACCTAGACCAAACTATTGAAGACCAGATTAACAAACTGTTAATCGAATCCTCTGAAGAAGAATCTGAACATGAGTCAGATGCTTCTGAAAACTTGAACGAGATCCAAGAAGACGAGTTTGCTTCTTGTAGTGAAAGTTCTGTCAATGTCCTAACCAAGGAACAAGATCTTCTCTTTGAAGCCATAGATGATCCCATAGAAAAGAGAAGATACCTAGAGAAGCTTAAAGCCTCTATCAAATCCAAAGATAAAAACAAACTAGTTGTCCAGAATAGGTTTGATCTTAATGAGACCCTCAAGAAACTTGAGAAGAGTATAACCAAGCCTATTACTATTCAGGATCTCCATGCTGAGATTAAAACCCTCAAAACTGAGGTCAAAGATCTCAAAGAAAAACAGAAGGTTCATGAGCAAATCTTGAACCAAATTCTTGACGATGATTCTGAGTCCAATGACGAAGATAGTCACAAAAGCAAATCTGCTTCTTCCAGCAAAGCTGTAACCCCTAAAGTCAACCCTCTTTTTGATGATGATTTTATGGGATTAATCAACCAGTTGAAAATCCAGAAATTCTATATCAAGGTGAGAACCTTAGGACTGCTAACGGTTCCAAACTCAAAATCAAGTACAAATTATCCAGTGCGATAATAGAAAACGAAACTCTCCAAGTAGAGACGCCATTCATGTTGGCCAAAAATCTAAATAGTGAGGTAATCTTAGGAACTCCTTTCATTAGGTCCTTATTCCCACTCCAGATCACAAATAGAGGTATTTCAACCCAACATCTGGGAAAAACTATAGAGTTGAACTTCCTTAGAAAACTTATTAGGAAGACTCTCAATTCCATCTCTTACAAACAAAATCAGATAAACTATCTGAAAGAAGAGGTTTCTTACAAAACCATAGAAACCCAACTCAAAGATCCTAAGATTTAAGAAAGAATCAAGGATATCAAAACCAAAATAGAGAAGACAATTTGCTCCGATCTCCCTAATGCTTTCTGGGAAAGGAAACAGCATATGGTTGATCTGCCTTATGAGGAAGGATTCTCAGATAGGCAAATACCTACCAAAGCTAGGTCAATCCAAATGAACGAAGAACTTCTGGGTTACTGTAAAAAAGAAATCCAGGATCTTTTAGACAAGAAGCTTATTAGGAATAGCAAGAGCCCTTGGTCTTGTTCTGCCTTCTATGTCAATAAGTCTTTTGAGATTGAGTGAGGTGCACCGCGCCTTGTTACCAATTATAAACCACTCAATCAAGCCTTGAAATGGACTAGGTATCCTATTCCAAACAAGAAAGATCTCCTCAATAGACTTCTTTCAGCTAAGATATTCTCTAAGTTTGATATGAAATCCGGTTTCTGACAGGTTCAACTCAAAGAGTCTGATCGCTACAAAACAACATTTACTATTCCCTTTGGTCAGTAAGAATGGAATGTTATGCCGTTTGGACTCAAAAATGCTCCTTCAGAGTTTCAAAAAATCATGAATGAAATATTCAATCCTTATTCAGACTTTACTATTGTCTATATTGATGATGTATTAGTTTTTTCTCAATCCATTGATCAACATTTCAAACATGTCAATTTATTCTTAAATGTTATCAAGAGAAATGGCCTTGTTGTGTCTTTATCAAAGATCAGCTTATTTCAAACTGAAATAAGATTTTTAGGTCATAATATTCATTATGGGACCATTGTTCCAATTAATCGTGCTATAGAATTTGCGGACAAGTTTCCCAATCAAATCATTGACAAAACTCAGTTACAGAGATTTCTGGGTTGTTTAAATTATGTAGCTGACTTCTTTCCTCAGCTAAGCAATCTCACTAAGCCATTACATGATAGGCTTAAAACTGATCCTCCTCCTTGGACTGATGTCCATACCAATGTTGTCAAACAGGTAAAAGCCCAGGTGAAAGAACTCCCGTGTCTTTACCTTCCAAAACCACATTTGTTCAAAACTGTTGAAACTGATGCCTCTGACATAGGTTATGGTGGCATTCTCAAACAGAGAGATAATGACAAAGAGCAAATTATTGCATTTACTTCAAAACATTGGAATTCTGCACAGCAAAAATATTCCACTGTGAAAAAAGAAGTTTTAGCCATTGTTTTATGCATATCAAAATTCCAATCTGATTTATTAAATCAAAGATTTTTAGTCCGTGTAGACTGTAAATCTGCAAAAGAAATTTTACAAAAAGATGTTAAAAATTTAGCATCAAAAGAAATTTTTGCTAGATGGCAAGCAATCTTAAGTGTTTTTGATTTTGAAATTAAATTTCTCAAAGGCTCTGCAAATTCTTTACCTGATTATCTTAGTCGTGAATATGTATAGGGTAAGCAGTGAGATGCCAAAATGGGTAACATCTTCCTCATCCAGAGGGAGGGGAGGAAGAACAGGTACAAGAGGTGGTCGTGGAGGCCATGGTGGTAGGTTAGTCATCCAAGGACTAACAAACAAACTTTTGGAGTCATCCACTCCAACTGGGTCATCCACCCAGAATCAATCAACTGGGTCATCTACCCAGATCCAAACTCAGGGGTCATTTACTCCTTTACAAACCACCCAAATTGAGTCAATGAATCAAAAACACAAACCAGAATCCACTTCTAAACAAACTAAGGCTGACTATGCCTTTGATCTCCAAACACTCTTAGCCTTCCAAAATCAGGGTTTAACTAAACCACCTCCAATCCATTCTTGGGCCGACAAAGTCGAGCAAGAAGAAGAGTCACTGGCTCAAATGATCCAAAATTACAAAAATAAACAGATAGTGATCAATGATCCTAGATCAAAACAGGTTGTCCAGTCCAGCCAACCATTACAAACAGTCAAACCAAGCCCTCCTCAGACAAACTACATCTATAAAGAAAAGTTTGTTCGGGTAGTCCAAATGGAACCTGAATACTGGGATTCTAATCCAAACAAGGTCCCTCAGAAAATCTTTCCTGAAGGATTTTAGTTCCAACCACTCTCATTGAGAAAAACCCAAAGGTTTTATGAGTTCATACTTGTGGACTCAGACTCTATCTCCATTAAACACTATACAGATAAGGACGTGGTCACACATTCCACCCTTCAAATCCTGAAAATCATGTCTCCAAAGGATAGGGGAAAAAGCGTTAATACCATGAGAAAATTTTCTCTTCCATATGACCCAATCGGTTACACATACTGGGACTATGTTCAAGCATGGACAAATGTGTTCTGGTATCAAAACAAACATTTTAAACACTCCTGGTTGATTTACTTTAAACAGGGAGCAAAGTATTATTTTCCTCAATGGTTCAGGATCTGGTGGAACCTTTTTGGACCAATCATCCAAATTCTTCCAGAAGAAGTTCTTGAAGGATTTAATAATTTTTCAAACAAGTTTAATTGTGATATGGACTCCTATCCGATCGAACTCCATTTTTTCTCAAAATTCTCACTTGCTTGGATTTTCCCCTGGCAATACAAATATATCAAAATTGCTGATGTTCCAACAGAGTATCCAGCACTCCAAAGAAAGCTCTATGTAAAATGGTGGAGCACATTTGACGCATCCAGAGCAACAACACAAAGTGTTGAATTTTGGTTCAAAAAGAACCCTAAATATTTGCAGGTAGCTGATTCAGAGACTTGCAAGTTTCTCAATCAACGCTCACATGCCATGGCAGCATTGTCAGCAACAACATCAGAAGAGCAATTTGTTGAAAATTTGGAACAAATGCTCAAATTCATCAAACAACAAAAATCCAAAGGAAAAAATAAAGCAGACGAAGGACCATCAGAGTCTCCTCAGTCTCCTTCTTTTGAAGCCATCTCAGACGACTTCTATCAAAATGAAGACGACTGTTATGGAATCCCAGGGATTCCCCCCATCAATCTGTCAGACGACTGAAGCACAACTCATCAATGTCGGCACCGAAAGTAGCTTGTCTTATTGTAATAATGAAGTCAAAGTTACTATTCAGAAAAATGCAAATTTACTATAGCAAATAGTGACGGTCATGTTACCTATACTGTAGAAATAGTAAATCTTTAATCTCTTTATAAGGGATAGCCAGACTCAGTTGTAAGGCACCCTTAATTTTTCGAGTCTTTTAATCAGAGCAAGTTCTCTGAGTCTTTGTAAGTTTCAGTTTCAATTCAATAAAACTTTTGTAAATTTCTCTCCCTCTATTGAGATCATACTTGGCTGGTTTAACGACCTCTGATTTTTTTTTTGTTTCTTTTTTATCTTCTGCATATATATATATATATATATATTATAATATGATGTATGTTTATTTTTCTGAGTTTCTGGATGGTTAAAAGAGTTGTGAGCATTCTTTTCGTATAAGACTTTTAAAAAAAAAATTTACCACGAAATTCGGTATTCTTTATTTATGAAAGACGATTTCCGCATTAAGTTTTATGTTATTTCATGTGACGATCCTCGTGTGTAAAAGGGGCGTTACAGGTATCACCTATGAAGTGTTGGGCTATTGTGAAGATTAAAGTATTGACTGAATCAGACATCTCTTCACCATCTTCAGTGATTGTTTTACCATTTGATTCAGTTTTAATTGCTTCAAGAATCTCTGTTCTCTGATCTTCTGTGAGATAGTTATCCCACCAACCTTTTAGTTGACCAGTAAATCCAACAACTAAGATTTTCACAATTGCCCTATCCGAGCAATCATGAGCAATCATGAGTTGTTATATTCAATCTGACCATCTATGTTCCATCTATAGACGTTGTTTGCACTAAAGCTTTTAAAGTTTGTTTCTTTTTCTTCCAACAGAATATCAGGTGGAGTGGCTCTAGGATAGTATAATTTTGATGGATTTTTCCAATTAATCTTTTGGCTAATTAATGGATTAAGTTTTAATAATGAAGATTGAGATTTTACATCAGACTCACATCGGATTTATCAGATGTGTTTTGACTAGATGTTTCTCCTAAAGTATTAATTTCTAAGTTTGCTATTCCTTTTAATTTATTCTTAGGCGGTGTCTCAGAAGAAACAATTATACTTTGTTGAGGTGTTTCAGACACTGTTGTATTTAACAATTTAATTTGTTGATTAATTTTTTTTCCATTAACTCTTTTTCTTTGGGTTGTGATGGCTTTGACCATTTTTCCCTTAATTGTTTTCTAAGATTTTTTGAAATCTTATGAGGTTTGAACAAAGGTTTTTCTAAAGTTTTTTCTTCAGAATTCTTAGTTAAAGTTTGAGTTGTATTTTTCTGTACACATTTTTGTTCTACTAACTTTTCTCCTAAAACTTGAAGGTATTTGTTAGTATAGTTTGATTATTCCATAAGGTTTTTAACATCAGATGATAATAGCGGTTCATTATCTGCCTTAGCCTTGAATGGAGTGGCTATTACAAGATTATCTTTCTTTTCTCTTAATCCTGGGATTGTAAATTGGCTAGTTGGAGGTAATTGAGATTGAACCGTAATTCCATCTTTAAGATGCCAGGTAACATTATTATCTTTGGGTCCTAAATGTTCAAATTTGAACAGTTAGTTTATGTTATTCTTGACTGAGTACGCATGGAACCAGTCAAAAAATGGGATATTGAGTTTTACACTTTCAAGAAAATCATAGAATTCCTCTTGAATTTTAGCTCTGTTTGTTCCCTGGAAATTTCTAAGAAACCACTCTCTTTGAGGAGTCCATTCCTCATAGTAGAAATATTTTCTTAGGGCTTCCTTATCTATAATGAACTTAGACATAATCATAAGATTCATTTAAGAAGGAGTAAGTTGGAGATTGAATAGATTTTTGATCTTCTTCGTCCTTCTGATAGACTGGCTTTGGAAGGGATGTAGAGACATCTACGCCTTGCAGATGGACGGTTGAAGTTGATGTTTGAGGAATTGAAGGAGGAATAGATTGAAGGATTGAAGAGAAAGATCTTCTAGACATGGTTGTCCTAAAGTCTTCAGTTGGTAGGTTGTTTGACCTAAGATACATAGATCTACCGAAGGAGTTTCTCCTATCAAAGACTAGATCTACTCATCCTGTTTAGTGTTGGATGATTTCTTGGAAATCAGGAGTAATCTTGGTTATGGCAGGTGTTGCCTTATCTATTGTCAATTTACCATCTTTCTGGTAGAGTGACTTCACTCCACTGAATGGTTTTTGGAATAACTACGTTTGCTTTTGAAAGATCTTTGAGAAATAAAGTTGTTTCTCCTGTTGTTTTTAAGGACTTTACCTTAAAGAAGGTAGATCTACAAGAGTTCATTACCTTGTACTAAATTCTATAAAGTAGAGCTACGGGGATTGATCCTGGTTTCATATCTAAACCATCGATTTTAATATTAAGGAAAATTGAATCTAGGATATATTTATCCATCAGACTCACAGTTAAGTCTGGAAATTAAAGCAATTGAAATAGATTGGGCCATGACTTAGGCTAGATTATACGGTTCCTAAGAGTGAATCTTGAAACCTATTGTGCCTTAGATCTCTAAGACAAAGAAGAACAAAAGCATCTAAGCCTTCCCTTGTCAACGGTTTTAACGCTATTTGAACACATCCTATGTGTAAGAATTTGTATTTTTGTTTGTGGTCTTTTAGACTTTTCTCAGAAAGAAGATGAAATTCATCATCTTTAGAGTTGATAGAGGTCTTCTCCTCTACAGTTTTGATCACATAATCAGATTTACAAAAGAAAGTTCCTTCTGGTTTGTAGAGTTCTTTTGAGGGAATCCTTGGGATTTCCCAGTTATCAATTTCTTGATCGATGTCTTCGAAGTGGATTTCTTCATTGAAGACGTTGTTTGAAGTCATTACTGACTGAGATTGTGATTGTAAGATGGAAGAAGAAGAAGGTTGGGAAGAATGGAAAGAGAATCGAGAAGAGAGAGAACGAAACATATTCTCAAAATTTTAAAGAATTTCTAACCCTCTAATATCATTAACCATCACTTGGTTTCATAGGGAAATAAATATTAACTCTATATTAAGCTTTATCTACTAGATAATATATCTGGTTAATTAGTTGTATACCTAACCAAGCCAATAAGGTGGTTTTAACTATAGTCCTAGTGCGTTCTTCTACCTTTTTATTTTACTTAACATTGACAAATTAGACTTATTGCCCTTCTCCACGGGACTTACAGCTAAGTAAAATAAACTGATCTAGAACATCCATATTGTCCAGTTAAAATCACACATATACTTTCCGATTAGGCATAACAACAGCAAGCAGATATATAATCAAGACAAAAAAAAATCAATATAGAATTAATAACTTATTTCAAACAGGGTACAAATTATTCATTTCCTCAATATATTTTAAACAGGGTTCAAAGTATTTAAGACAGAACAACACTTTAAACATTCCTAGTTAATATATTTTAAATAGGGTTCAAAATATTCATTTCCTCAATGGTTCCGTCTTTGGTGGGATTTTTTTGGACCAATTATTCATATCCTTCCAGCTGAAGTCTTAAAAGGATTCAAACCATTTTCAAAAAGGTTTAATCGGGATTATGATTCATATCTGGTTGAACTTCATTTCTTTTCAAAGTTCTCTTTGGCCTGGATATTTTCTTTGTAGCACAAATATATTCCAATTGATAACAATCCATTAGGCATGCTCCCAGCTTTACAAAGAGCATATGTCAAATGGTGGAACATATTTGATGCATCCAGAGCAACAATAGAAAATGTTAAGCTTTGGTTTCAAAATAACCCAAAGTTTTTGCAGGTAGCAGATCCAGAGACTTGCAAAGTTCTCGATCAGCTGGCTCACATCACAACAGCCCTTGCATCTTCGACTTTTGAAGAGAATTTTGTTGAAAACTTAGAGCAAATTCTCCAGATAATCAAACAAAAATCCAAAGGGAAAGAGAAGGTAAAAGAAGAGTCACCCTCCTCTCTGTCTTCAGATTCGTCAGGTGGATTTTACCAGAACGAAGATGACTGTTACGGAATCTTTCCCCCCATCAACCTATTAGATGATTGACTAAAGGCGCACTGATAGTACCAAAAGAAACTTCGGCGTTTTGCAATAATTTAAAGAGTCAAAGTTACTATTCAAAAAGTCAAAATTACTTTAGCAAATAGTGCCAGTCATGTTACCTGTACTGTAGCGAATAGTAAATTTTAAATTTCTACAAAAGGGCTTCGCCATTTTCATTGTATGGCACCCTTTTATTTTTACGAGTCTTGGTTTTAGTGTAAGTTCTCTAAGCCTTTGCTTGTAACCACTTTTTCAATCTCTAATTCAATCCGTTTCAATTTTCTCTTCTTCCTTCTGAGAACCGGTCAGTCGGCACTGCCGCCTTGGATCTTTTTTTACATTCTGCATATTTTTTTTATGTAAGTATCAAAGTATCAGTCCGTCTGATCCCCTTCTTCTCTATTATCCTTTTCATCTCTCTCCCCTCCATACATCCGACTCCTACTTGGTATATCACTCCTGCCTTTGTAGTGTTTAATTGAGATTAAGTCAGTATTTACAAGAATAAACTCATAGAACCTTTGTGTTTTGTTTAGAGCATCAGGTTTTTAGTGGAACCCAGGGGGAAATATTTTCCTGGGAACTTTGTTTGCATTGTTATCCCAGTATTCTAGTTCCATTTGTATAACCTAAACAAATTTTTCTTTGTAGATAAAATACAAATTCTTACACATAGGATGTGGTCAAATAGTGTTAAAGCCTTTGACAAGGGAAGGCTTAGATGCTTCTGTTCTTCTCTGTCTTAGAGATCTAAGGCACAATAGGTTTCAAGATTCACTCTTAAGAACCGTAGAATCTAGCCTAAATCATGGCCCAATTTATTTCAATTGCTTTCTAGACTTAACTGTGAGTTTGATGGATAAACATATCTTAGATTCAATTTTCCTTAATATTAAAATAGATGATTTAGATATTAAACAAGGATAAATCCCTATAGCTCTACTTTATAGAATTCAGTACAAGGTAATGAGCTCTTGTAGATCTAGCTTCTTTAAGGTAAAGTCCTTCAAAAGGTGGTTTTAACTATAGTCTTGGTGCGTTCTTCTACCCTTTTATTTTACTTAACATTGACAAATTAGACTTGTTGCCTTTCTCCACAGGACTTACTGCTACAGCTAAGTAAAATAAACTGATCTAGAACATCCATAAAAACCAAACAAAAATAAGCAGAAGTAATATAGATTATAATAAAAGTATGATACAGTTCATAGTCAATAAAAGTCTTTTTAATTAACATAGATTTACAAGATAATTTACAAAATACAAAAAATTAAAGTAAAACTTACAAAATAAGGAGGTCAAGATCTTTAGGAGAGCTTCGCACCAAAGAACTTCCTAAAAGCTCAATGCCTCTGCTAATGAGGAAGTGATCCTTTTATAAGTCAAGGAATCACGCGTGAACAGTAACTTGTCTGCCACACATGCTAGTAATGAGTTGGAGAGATCAGATCGAATCTCTCTTTTATTGTAATTCTGTCACGCCATAGCAGTCGTCTTCATTCATCGGAGCGTAATTCTGAATTGACCCAACTGAGTCTTTATCTTCTTTATCATCCGAACCAGTAATTGCCATCTGTAATTTCTTCATAAATTCCTTTTTGTTGGAGGAGGAGGATAATTCAGCCATAATCTTAGACTTTTCTGACAAAAATAATGCTTCTTTGTCATCTTGTCGAGTCTAAACCAAGTAATTCGGGTGTTTTCTAAACCATTTATCTAAAACTGCTGGGGCTAAGAAATCAGGATTAAATTTATTCCGCCATTTAATTCTGAATTCTTTAACAACTTTAGTAACATGAAAATCTTCCCATAATAACTGTGTTCCATAAGTCCATGAGGTAATCCAATTAACTCCAAAGCTAGCACAGAAAGCAAATAATTCCTTGTGCTTCGGAAAAGTAGTTTCTTTAATGAATGTATTAAAAGCAGAAAGGGCATAATCAGGGAATATTTTGTGTTTGGCCCAACATCAATAAACCACATAATGAAGCACTGAGGAAAGTTTAATGAAATGTCCTTCTTGAACCATATAAACCAAGAGTGATTAAATGGTTCTAAATAAAGCATATTGTACCAGGCTTCCATGTAATCAATGTAGTTGTATAATTGGGGGGTAAATCTTCTGGATAATGATATGGGAACAGAGGGATGAGTTCCCCATGCTTAAGGAGATAAAACCTTTAATATCTTAAATTTTGAATAAGTAATTTTTTGAGGACCATTTAAATCATATTGATGAGTTAATTCAATAGATCCGGTATCAACGAGAATAAATTCATAAAATTTCCTGGTATATTCTGGGGTCCTAGGGAATAATGAAATCTAGGAGGGTAAAATTTACTAACAGTTTGTAACAAAGAGCTATTTCCTTGATAGTACTCAGGCTCTAGGGTAAACAAGGGTAATCTGTACGACTTTGGGATTAATAATCTGGTTAGGAGATAATGGGGTGTAACGATTTTGTAATGAAGGGTCTTTTGATGAAGATCCCTGAAGTAATACTTGTTTTGAAGTAACAGCTTTCTTTTCTGAAATCTGTAATTTAGGGTCCTCGAGAGGAGGTCCGTAATTATCTCTAGAATCACTCATTGTGTATTTTTCCCTGTAAAAATTCTCTGGTAAGAAAATCAGGTAAAGAATTCTTTTCTCTTTTAATATGTTTTATATCAAAATCAAAACAAGAAAGTAATGCTTGGCATCTAGCAAAAATATGTTTTGAAACTAAATTTTTAACATCCTTTTGTAAAACATCTTTAGCAGCTTTGTAATCTGTTTTTAATAAAAAAAAATTTGAAAATAAATCATCTTGAAATTTAATAGTACTATACTTCTGCTGAGCTGTATTCCAAATACCTAAGTAATACCTCACTATTTGTTCTTTCTTGGTATTGGGTAACACTTGCTTTAATATCCCACCGAATCCTAAATCAGAAGAATCTATTTCTACTATTAGAAAGGCTAAAGGGTCAAGCAGACCTAAACATTGTACTTTCTATCATAGACTCGTCCCACTTGGGAGGATTCTTTCTTAATATTTTAAATAAAGGGGCACAAATAATTCTCAAATTTGGAATAAAATCTACAACATAATTAATACATCCTAAAAATCTTTGTAATTGAGTGTTTTCTTTTAATTCCTCTGGGAATTTATCAGCAAATTCAATTGCTCTACTAATTGGAGTAATTGTTCCTTTAAACACTTCAAATCCTAGAAATCTAATTTTATTCTGGAATAATTTCATTTTTCTTTCAGATAATACAAGACCATTATCTTTAATAATATTAAAAAGACTTATTTAAATGTTCAAAATGTTGAGTAATTGAATTAGAAAATACTAATACATCATCTAAGTAAACCAAAGTAAACTCAGAGTAATTATTAAATATTTCGTTCATAATATTCTGAAATTCACTGGGTGCATTCTTTAAACCTAAAGGCATAACATTCCATTCGTAATGTCCAAAAGGTGCAACAAAAGCAGTTTTATATTTATCTTCTTCTGTTAATCGAATTTGATAATATCATGACTTTAAATCAAATTTAAAAAATAAAGCAACATTATGTAATCTTCCAATTATGTCTTTTTTGTTAGGTACTGGATACCTAATCCAATTAAGTCTTTTTTGCTAGGTATTGGGTACTAAATTTCAAGATGATTTCTTTTCAAAAAGATTTTTATTAAAAACATATTGGAAAGCTGCTAAAGATGTTTTACAAAATGATGTTAAAAATTTAGTTTCAAAACATATTTTTGCTAGATGGCAAGCAATATTTTCTTGTTTTGATTTTGATATAGAACATATTAAAGGAGAAAAGAATTGTTTACCTGATTTTCTTACCAGAGAATTTTTACAGGGAAAAATACACAATGAGTGATCCTAGAGATAATTACGGACCTCCTCTCGAGGACCCTAAATTACAGATTTCAGAAAATACTTCAAAATAGGTATTACTTCAGGGATCTTCATCAAAAGACCCTTCATTACAAAATCGTTACACCCCATTATCTCCTTACCAGATTATTAATCCCAAAGCTATACATATTACCCTTGTTTACCCTAGAGCCTGAGTACTGTCAAGGAAATAGCTCTTTGTTACAAACTGTTAGTAAATTTTACACTCCTAGATTTCATTATTACCCTAGAACCCCAGAATATACCAAGAAATTTTATGAATTTATTCTCGTTGATACCGGATCTATTGAATTAACTCATCAATATGATTCAAAATTTAAGATATTAAAGGTTTTATCTCCTCGAGCATGGGGAACTCATCCCTCTGTTCCCATATCATTATCCATAAGATTTACCCCCCAATTATACAACTACATTGATTACATGGAAGCCTGGTACAATATGTTTTATTTAGAACCATCTAATCACTCTTGGTTTATATGGCTCAAGAATGACATTTCATTAAACTTTCCTCAGTGGTTCATTATGTGGTTTATTGATGTTGGGCCAAACACAACAATATTCCCTGATTATGCCCTTTTTGCTTTTAATACGTTCATTAAAGAAACTACTTTTCCGAAGCACAAGGAATTAATTGCTTTCTGTGCTAGCTTTGGAGTTAATTGGATTACCTCATGGACTTATGGAACACAATTATTATGGGAAGATTGTCAAGTTACTCAAGTTGTTAAACAATTCAGAATTAAATGGTGGAATAAATTTAATCCTGATTTCTTAGCCCCAGCAGTTTTAGATAAATGGTTTAGAGAACACCCAAATTACTTGGTTCAGACTCGACAAGATGACAAAGAAGCATTATTTTTCTCAGAAAAGTCTAAGATTATGGCTGAATTATCCACCACCTCCTGCAACAAAAAGAAATTTATGAAGAAATTATAGATGGTAATTACTGGTTCGGATGATAAAGAAGATAAAGACTCAGTTGGGTCAAGTCAGAATTACGTTCCGATGAATCAAGACGACTGCTACGGCATCGAAGGCGTGGTAGAATTACAATAAAAGAGAGATTCGATCTGATCTCTCCAGCTCATTGCTAGCATGTGTGGCAGACAAGTTACTATTCACACGTGATTATTGTTCATACTTTTTACTGTTTTTGTAAGTTGGTGACTCAAAATCAAGTTTTACTCTGTTCAGATTCGCTTAGCCCAGTGGATCCGCTTAGCGCGAAATGTGCAGACCTACAGGGGTCCTTCACTGGCTCGAATTCGCTTAGCCAATCAGGATTCGCTAAGCTAGCAGCTCGAGGTGGAGTTCCTGGTCCAAATTCGCTCAGCCAAACAGGATTCGCTCAGCGCAGAAACCAGCAGAAAAACAGCAGTTTTCAGTGCTGTCAAATTCGCTTAGCGAGGCTCCTTGCACTAAGCGAATTGGTCGAAACTGAAAATGGTTATAAGGTGATCAGAAGCAGTTTTTCGCGATGGTAGATCTTTTGGGACTTTAGGAAACACACTTGGGGAGTTGTGAGCTCTGCTAGGGTTTCCAATTGGGGGTTAAACACTTGAGAATCAATTGAGAGAAGATTGAGGGATTGGTGAGATTGGGGATTGGGTTTCATGTAATTGTGATTCACCTAGAATCAGATTAGGAACCAAGAACCAAGAGGTTTTCATCAACTGTTGTAATCTGTAATCATTGATCATATAGTGAAGAATTTGGTTGCTCTCTCCCGTGGATGTAGGCTACACTGGCCGAACCACGTAAATCCAGGTGTTCATCTCTTTTCTATCTTAATCTCTGTTTTGATTTTACGTTTAATTGTTCTTGCGTTCAATTGCGTTAATTTCTGAGTTTAAGATTGCTGCAATTCATTTTCGTTCCTTTGTTCGTTCTACTCGCATTTTCTTTATTGCTTGATCGTAGGATTCGTTTCTATTCTCGCACAACTGAACCTAACAATTTTCTTTTTTACTATTAGGATAGTGCGGTTACTATTCATTACTTTTCTCTGCAGCATTTTTTTGTTATGTCTGCAAAGTTATTAAGATACTAATGTAATCAGTGATTCCTTGGCTTATAAAAGGATCACTTCCTCATTAGCAGAGGCATCGAGTTTTTAGGAAGTTCTCTGGTGCGAAGCTTTCCTAAAGATCTTAACCTCTTTATTTTGTAAGTTTTACTTTAATTTTCTCTATTTTGTAAATTATCTTGTATATCTATGTTAATTAAAAAGACTTTTATTGACTACAAACTCTATCATACTTTTATTATAATCTATATTACATCCGCTTATTTTCGTTTGGTATCCAGTTCCCCCATAAATATATAAGGGTCGGAAGTGAGGAGGGGGAAAACAGATGAAAAGGATAGAGAGAAGTAGGGGATCAGGCGGACTGATACTTACATAAATTAAAGATGTAGAAACTTAAAATGCAGAAAATAAAGAAACAAAAGAAAGATCCGAGGCTGCTAAACCAGCCAAGAGGACCTCAAGAGAAGAAGAGAATATTGAAATTTTTTGAATAGAAGAATGAAAATTGAAACTTACAAAAACTACGAGAACTTGCTCTGATAGAAACTCGAAAAAGAAAAGGGTGCCTTAATACTGAGACTAGCAATCCCTTTTATAGAAATTGAAAATTTACTATTTGCTACAGTACAGGTAACTTTGACTCTTATTATTACAAGACAACAAAATTACTTTCGGTGCCGACACTTCTCTCTTCAGTCATCGGACAGCTTGACTGGAGGGAATATTCTGTAACAGTCATCTCCATTCTGATAGAAGTCATCTGAAGAGGCTACGGAGGGTGAAGACTCTGGCTGTTCTTCTATCAAAATGGAGATGACTGTTACAGAATATTCCCTCCAGTCAAGCTGTCCGATGACTGAAGAGAGCAGTGTCGGCACCAAAAGTAATTTTGTCGTCTTGTAATAATAAGAGTCAAAGTTACTGTAGCAAAAGTCAATTTTACTGTTGTAAATAGTACCTGTCAAGTTACTTGTACTGTAGCAAATAGTAAATTTTCAATTTCTATAAAAGGGATTGTCAGTCTCAGTTGTAAGGCACCCTTTTGTTTTCCGAGTTTCTATCAGAGCAACTTCTCTGAGTTTTTGTAAGTTTCAATTCTCATTCTTCAATTCAAAAAATTTCAATCTTCTCTTCTTCTCTTGAGGTCCTCTTGGCTGGTTTAACTGCCTCTGATCTTTCTTTTGTTTCTTTATTTTCTGCATTTTAAGTTTTTGCATCTTTAATTTATGTAAGTATCAGTCTGCCTGATCCCCTACTTCTCTCTATCCTTTTCATCTCTTTTCCCCCTCACCACTTCTGACCCCTACTTGGATATATATATATATATATAGATAAGATTACCCAAAACCTTAGGTGACAAAGTTAGGGATAAAATCCGTAACCAATCACCCACAGGAGACATTCCTTATGATCAGCTTAGCTATGGGAATTAATCTCTTACATCCAAAAATGTTGCTTTGAAAATTTGTCAAGATGACAAAATTCAGCACCAACTTGCCAAGGAAAAGGGTCAAACCAAGAAAGAATTAGGATCTTTCTGCGAACAATTTGGTCTACCTTGTGTCAAAAGCCAAAACAAAAGACCTAGCAAAAGGAAGAATCAAGTTCAAACCCAAACCCAGAATACCGGAAAACCCAATACATCTAGGTATTACCGGTTTAGGAAGAACACTCCCACTAGGAAGCTTCAATCTGACATTAAGTCAAAACCAAATATAGATATCAAGGTTCCAAAGAAAACCGTCATTTGCTATAGTTGTGGTAAGCCCGGACACTATAGTAAGTACTGTAGGTTGAAGAAAAAGATTCAAAACCTTAACCTTGACCAAAAAATAGAAGACCAAATTAACAAACTCTTAGTTGAGTCTTCTGAAGAGGAATCTGAAAAGGAATCTGATTCTTCTGAAAATCTCAATGAAATACAAGAAGATGAGTTCGCTTCTTGTAGTGATGGTTCTATTAATGTCCATACTAAGGAACAAGATCTTCTCTTTGAAGCTATAGATTCTATAGATGATCCCGTAGAGAAGAGAAGGTATTTGGATAAACACAAAACTACAATCAGGGCCAAGGACAAAAATAACCACAAAAAAGGCCGTGGTAGCACGGCAACAGGCAGGTTAGTCATTCAAGGACTAACCACAAAAAAGACTTCGGAGTCATCCACTCCGACTGGGTCATCCACCCAGGATCAATCAATTGGGTCATCCCCCCATCTCAAAAACAGGAGTCATCTACTTCTATTCAGCTCATTCAAACTGAGTCAAAGACTTAGAAATCCAAACCTGAATCTTCAAAACAAACTAAAGCAGACTATGTTTTTGACCTCCCAACACTGTTGGCCTTACAAAGTCAAGGATTAACCAAACCTCCTCCTACCATAACTTGGTCTGAAGCTACTAGCAAAACCAAAAACTGGTTTGACATGATCGAATCAGAACAAAGTGAGGAATCTCTGGCCCTTATGATCGAAAATCTTAAGAACCAGAAAACAGTGGTCAATATCCCGAGCCCACAACAGATTGTCCAAACCAATCCTAAATCCAAACAGGTTGTCCAAGTCAGTCAGCCTTTACAAATAAAAAACCCAGAAACTCAAACAAGCTATATCTACAAAGAAAAGTTTGTTAGGGTTATCCAGATGGAACCCGAGTATTGGGATAATAATCCTAATAAAGTCCCTGGAAAAATCTTTCCTCCAAATTTTCTGTTCCAACCAATTTCCCCTAACAAAAACCAAAGCTTTTATGAGTTCATACTTGTGGACTCTGACTCTATCTCACTCAAACATCACACAGATAAGGATAACATGATTACCCATTCAACCATTCAGATTCTCAGAATTCTTTCTCCAAAAAACTGGGGAAACCCAAATATGATGAGAAAATTTTCTGAACCTTTTGACCCCATTGGTTATACGTACTGGGACTATGTTCAAGCCTGGACAAATATTTTCTGGTACCAAAATAAACAATTTAAACACTCTTGGTTCATCTATTTTAAACTAGGAGTAAAATACTATTTTCCTCAATGGTTCCGTATTTGGTGGAATCTTTTTGGACCAATTGTTCAAATTCTTCCTGAACAAGTTCTTGAAGGATTTAAGTTGTTCTCAAAACGGTTTAATCGTGATTTGGACTCCTATCCGATTGAACTACATTTTTTCGAAAAATTTTCACTTGCTTGGATTTTCTCCTGGCAATACAAATATATCAACATTATGGATGTTCCAACTGAATACCCGGCTTTACAGAGGAAGCTCTATGTTAAATGGTGGGGCTCCTTTGATGCAACCAGAGCAACGGCAGAATATGTTATGCTTTGGTTTAAAAAGAATCCAAAGTTTTTGCAGGTAGCTGATCCAGAAACTTGCAAATTTCTTAACCAGCGGTCTCAAGCCACGGCAGCATTGGCTGCAGCAACTAATGAAGAGCAGTTTGTTGAAAACTTAGAACAAATGCTCAAGTTCATCAAAAAACAAAAGGGAAAAAAGAAGGCAGACGAAGGACCATCAGAGTCTCCCTCTTTCGAGGCCGTATCAGATGACTTCTACCAAAATGAAGATGACTGTTACGGAATCCCTGGAATCCCGGCGATCAACTTGTCAGATGACTAAAGCCTGAAGCACAGCTCAGCATAGTTAGAATCAGCACCGAAAGTAGCTTTGTCATTATGTAAATAGTAAAGTCAAAGTTACTGTTCACAAAAGTCAATTTTACTGTTGTAATAGTGCCGGTCAAGTTTACCTGTACTGTAGAAATAGTAAAATTTCAATTTCTATAAAAGGGATACCATTCTCAGTTGTAAGGTACCCTTTCTTTTCCCCCTTTTCTCGAGTCTTAGTTCAGAACAAGGTTTCTGAGAGTTTGTAAGTCTCGATTTTGTAATCAAATAAATCTTGCATTTCCCTTTCCCTCTTGAGATCATACTTGGCAGGTTTAACCGTCTCTGATCTTTCTTTTTTCTTCATTTGCATATTTTCTACATTAAAATTTTTATGTAAGCATCGGACGGATTGGGGGTCGGACTATGCAGAAGGGATTAAAATGAAAGGATAGAGAGAAGAAGGGGATCGGACGGACCGATGCTTACATAAAAATTTTAATGCAGAAAATATGCAAATGAAGAAAAAAGAAAGATCAGAGGCGGTTGAACCTGCCAAGTATGATCTCAAGAGGGAAAGGGAAATGCAAGATTTATTTGATTACAAAATCGAGACTTACAAACTCTCAGAAACCTTGTTCTGAACTAAGACTCGAGAAAAGGGGGAAAAGAAAGGGTACCTTACAACTGAGAATAGTATCCCTTTTATAGAAATTGAAATTTTACTATTTCTACAGTACAGGTAAACTTGACCGGCACTATTACAACAGTAAAATTGACTTTTTGTGAACAGTAACTTTGACTTTACTATTTACATAATGACAAAGCTACTTTCGGTGCTGATTCTGACTATGCTGAGCTGTGCTTCAGGCTTTAGTCATCTGACAAGTTGATCGCCGGGATTCCAGGGATTCTGTAACAGTCATCTTCATTTTGGTAGAAGTCATCTGATACGACCTCGAAAGAGGGAGACTCTGATGGTCCTTCGTCTGCCTTCTTTTCTCCCTTTTGTTTTTTGATGAACTTGGGCATTTGTTCTAAGTTTTCAACAAACTGGTCTTCATTAGTTGCTGCGGCCAATGCTGTCGTGGCTTGAGACCGCTGGTTAAGAAATTTGCAAGTTTCTGGATCAGCTGCCTGCAAAAACTTTGGATTCTTTTTAAACCAAAGCATAACATATTCTGCCGTTGCTCTGGTTGCATCAAAGGAGCCCCACCATTTAACATAGAGCTTCCTTTGTAAAGCCGGGTATTCAGTTGGAACATCCGTAATGCTGATATATTTGTATTGCCAGGAGAAAATCCAAGCAAGTGAAAATTTTTCGAAAAAAATGTAGTTCAATCGGATAGGAGTCCAAATCACGATTAAACCGTTTTGAGAACAACTTAAATCCTTCAGGAACTTGTTCAGGAAGAATTTGAACAATTGGTCCAAAAAGATTCCACCAAATACGGAACCATTGAGGAAAATAGTATTTTACTCCTAGTTTAAAATAGATGAACCAAGAGTGTTTAAATTGTTTATTTTGGTACCAGAAAATATTTGTCTAGGCTTGAACATAGTCCCAGTACGTATAACCAATGAGGTCAAAAGGTTCAGAAAATTTTCTCATCATATTTGGGTTTCCCCAGTTTTTTGGAGAAAGAATTCTGAGAATCTGAATGGTTGAATGGGTAATCATGTTATCCTTATCTGTGTGATGTTTGAGTGAGATAGAGTCAGAGTCCACAAGTATGAACTCATAAAAGCTTTGGTTTTTGTTAGGGGCAATTGGTTGGAACAGAAAATTTGGAGGAAAGATTTTTCCAGGGACTTTATTAGGATTATTATCCCAATACTCGGGTTCCATCTGGATAACCCTAACAAACTTTTCTTTGTAGATATAGCTTGTTTGAGTTTTTGGATTTTTTATTTGTAAAGGCTGACTGACTTGGACAACCTGTTTGGATTTAGGATTGGTTTGGACAATCTGTTGTGGGCTCGGGATATTGACCACTGTTTTCTGGTTCTTAAGATTTTCGATCATAAGGGCCAGAGATTCCTCACTTTGTTCTGATTCGATCATGTCAAACCAGTTTTTGGTTTTGCTAGTAGCTTCAGACCAAGTTATGGTAGGAGGAGGTTTGGTTAATCCTTGACTTTGTAAGGCCAACAGTGTTGGGAGGTCAAAAACATAGTCTGCTTTAGTTTGTTTTGAAGATTCAGGTTTGGATTTCTGAGTCTTTGACTCAGTTTGAGTGAGCTGAATAGAAGTAGATGACTCCTGTTTTTGAGATGGGGGGATGACCCAATTGATTGATCCTGGGTGGATGACCCAGTCGGAGTGGATGACTCCGAAGTCTTTTTTGTGGTTAGTCCTTGAATGACTAACCTGCCTGTTGCCGTGCTACCACGGCCTCTTCCTGATCTTCCTCCTCTCCCTTTGGATGAGGAGGATGTTGCCGATTTCGGCATTTTACTGTTTTCCCTGCAAATATTCACGAGTAAGATAGTCAGGTAAGGAATTTGAGGAGCCTTTAAGAAATTCGATTTCAAAATAAAAAATGCTCAAAATTGCTTGCCATCTAGCAAAAATTTGTTTTGATGCTAAATTTTTAACATCTTTTTGTAAAATTTCTTTTGCAGACTTACAATCTACTCGGACCAAAAATTTTTGATTAAGTAAATCAGATTGAAATTTTGATATGCACAAAACAATGGCTAAAACTTCCTTTTTTACAGTGGAATATTTTTGCTGTGCAGGATTCCAATGCTTAGAAGTAAATGCAATGATTTGTTCTTTGCCATCATCTCTCTGTTTGACAATGCCACCATAACCTATGTCAGAGGCATCAGTTTCGACAATTTTGAAAGATTGAGGCTTTGGAAGGTAAAGACACGGGAGTTCTTTCACCTGGGCTTTTACTTGTTTAACAATGTTTGTATGGACATCAGTCCAAGGAGGAGGATCAGTCTTAAGCCTATCATGTAATGGCTTTATCAGATTACTTAGCTGAGGAAAGAAATCAGCTACATAATTGAGACAACCTAGAAATCTTTGTAACTGGGTTTTGTCAATAATTTGGTTGGGAAACTTGTCCGCAAACTCAATAGCAAGATTAATAGGGATAATAGTCCCTTGATTGATATTATGGCCTAAGAATCTTATTTCAGTTTGAAACAAACTAATCTTTGAAGAAGAGACTACAAGACCATTACGCTTGATTACTGTCAAGAATATATTGACATGTTTGAAATGTTGATCCATAGATTGGGAGAAGACTAAAACATCATCAATATAGACAATAGTAAAGTCAGAATAGGGATTGAAGATTTCATTCATAACCTTCTGGAATTCAGAAGGAGCATTCTTGAGACCGAATGGCATGACATTCCACTCATACTGCCCGAAAGGAGGAACAGTGAATGCTGTTTTGTAGCGGTCAGACTCTTTGAGCTAAATCTGCCAGAATCCTGACTTCATATCAAACTTAGAAAATATCTTGGCTGAATGAAGACGATTGAGAAGATCATTCTTATTAGGAATAGGATACCTAATCCATTTTAAGGCCTGATTGAGAGGTTTATAGTTGGTTACAAGGCGCGGTGCACCTCTTTCGATTTCTGAAGACTTGTTGACATAGAAGGCAGAACAAGACCAAGGGCTCTTACTATGCCTAATGAGTTTTTTGTCTAAGAGATCCTGGATTTCTTTCTTGCAGTAACCCAGAAGTTCTTCATTCATTTGGATTGGCCTAGCTTTGGTAGGGATTTGCCTGTCTGAGAATCCTTCCTCATAAGGCAGATCAACCATATGATCCTTTCTTTCCCAGAATGCATTAGGAAGATCAGAACAGATTGTTTTTTCTATGGTTTGTTTAAGACTCTGGACTTTTTCCTGAATCTTAGGCTCTTTGAGTTGGGCTTCTATAGTTTTATAAGAAACCTCTTCTTTCAGATAGCTTATCTGATTTTGTTTGTAGGAAACGGAATTAAGAGTTTTCCTAATAGGTTTCCTAAGGAAATTAAACTCTATGGTTTTTCCTAGATGTTGGGTAGAGATACCTTGGTTGGTAATCTGGAGAGGAAACAAGGACCTAATAAAGGGGGTTCCTAAAATTACCTCATTGCTCAGGTCTTTGGCCAACATGAAAGGAGTTTTGACCTGAAGAGTTTGGTTTTCAATTATCGCATTGGATAATTTATACTTGATGTTGAGTCTGGAACCATTCGCAGTACGAAGGTTCTCTGAAGTCTTCTCAAAGTACTTAGTAGGAACTAGTCCTTCAAGAATACAGTTTGAATCTGCACCTGTATCGAACAGAGCAGTTTTTTCAAGGGAGAAATCTCCTATCCTAATTCTAACTTTAATATAGAATTTTTGGATTTTGAACTGATTGATAAGGTTCATAAAATCATCATCTATGATGCCGTTGTTAGCCTTTGGGCTTACTACCTTACTAGTAGAGGCAGAATGACCTTTATAAGTTTGATTATCTTCATCTTCTGATGAAGAGTCATCATTAATAATTTGGCTCAGAATTTGCTCATGCAACTTCTGTTTATCCTTGAGCTCCTTAACTTCTATCTTAAGGGACTTAATCTCAGCATGGAGATCTTGGACTGTTATAGGCTTGGCTATACTCTTTTCAAGTTTCTTGAGAGTTTCATTTAGATCAAACCTATTTTGGACAACTAATTTATTTTTGTCCTTGGCCCTGATTGTAGTTTTGTGTTTATCCAAATACCTTCTCTTCTCTACGGGATCATCTATAGAATCTATAGCTTCAAAGAGAAGATCTTGTTCCTTAGTATGGACATTAATAGAACCATCACTACAAGAAGCGAACTCATCTTCTTGTATTTCATTGAGATTTTCAGAAGAATCAGATTCCTTTTCAGATTCCTCTTCAGAAGACTCAACTAAGAGTTTGTTAATTTGGTCTTCTATTTTTTGGTCAAGGTTAAGGTTTTGAATCTTTTTCTTCAACCTACAGTACTTACTATAGTGTCCGGGCTTACCACAACTATAGCAAATGACGGTTTTCTTTGGAACCTTGATATCTATATTTGGTTTTGACTTAATGTCAGATTGAAGCTTCCTAGTGGGAGTGTTCTTCCTAAACCGGTAATACCTAGATGTATTGGGTTTTCCGGTATTCTGGGTTTGGGTTTGAACTTGATTCTTCCTTTTGCTAGGTCTTTTGTTTTGGCTTTTGACACAAGGTAGACCAAATTGTTCGCAGAAAGATCCTAATTCTTTCTTGGTTTGACCCTTTTCCTTGGCAAGTTGGTGCTGAATTTTGTCATCTTGACAAATTTTCAAAGCAACCTTTTGGATGTAAGAGATTAATTGCCCATAGCTAAGCTGATCATAAAGAATGTCTCCTGTGGGTGATTGGTTACGGATATAGTCCCTAACTTTGTCACCTAAGGTTTTGGGTAATCCGGCTAAGAATTTTTCTTTCCAGAAAGATTGATTACTATCATCTCTAGTGTAAACCCTAGTCAGGAAGGTATCTCTATACCACCTAAAATCAGATAAGGTTCTACACTTAAGATTAGACAACAATTCTGCGGTTCTATCCTTAAGTAAGGAGGTATCACCTATGAAGTGTTGTGCTATGGTGAAGATTAAGGTATAAACGAAGTCAGACATGTCTTCGTCACCTTCAGTTATGATCTTACCATTAGAATCTGTTTTGACAGCTTCGAGAATGCTAGTTCTCTGGTCTTCTGTGAGATAATTATCCCACCAACCTTTGAGTTGACCTGTAAAACCGGCAACTAAGATTTCAACAATCATTCTATCCGAACAATCATGGGTTGTTTGGTAAGCAGTTGCTACCATAGTCATGTTTTGTAGGAGACTGAGTATGTTATACTCTGTCTTACCGTCTATACTCCACTCATAGACGTTGTTGGCACTAAAGCTCTTAAAGTTTGTGTCTTTCTCCTCTAAGAGAATATCTGGAGGAGTAGCTCTAGGGTAGTAAAGTTTGGATGGATTTTTCCAGTTAATCTTTTGACTAACTAGAGGACTAAGTTTAAAAGAGGTTTGAGATCTATCCTCAGATTCTTCATCCGATGTGGATATAGTTTGACTAGAAGTTTCTCCTAGCGTATTGATCTGTAAAGCCTTAAGAGGTCTCTGAGGGGTTTCAGAAGAGGCTATAACACTGTTTTGAGGTGTTTCTTGTATATTTGTGTTGAGCAGCTTAATCCGCTCATTGATTTTTTCAACAAGTTGTTTGTCTTCAACCTGCCTATTTGGGTTCAGCTGATTTCTAAACTTTTCTTTAAGTTTCCTAGAAATCTTATGAGGTTTGAACAGGGGTTTTTCTAAAGATTTTTCTACAGATACCTGAGGTTGTTCTAGAGTTTTCTCTAGGGGTTTGGCTACTAAAGTTTTCTCTTCTAGCTTCTATCCTAAAACTTGAAGATACTTGTTAGTATAGTTTGATTGTTCCATAAGGTTTTTAACGTCAGAGGAAGACACTGGTTCATCATCTAACTTAACCTTAAAGGGAGCTGCTACTACCGGAACTTCTTTGTTGTCTTTGTTTCTAACTTCAAAGACAAAAGTTCTATCGGGAGGGAACTCGGATTGAACCATATTACCATTCTGGTAATGCCAGACAGTGTTAATCCTATCAGACTCGATGGGTAGAGTTTGGAAAGGATAATCTATATGGTTTTTGACTGAATACACTTGGAACCAGTCAAAGAAAGGAATGTTAAGTTGGATTTGTTCGAGGGATTCATAGAATTCCTCTTGGATTTGGGACTTTCTGGTGCCCTGATAATTCCTAAAGAACCACTCTCGTTGAGGAGACACTTCCTCAGAGTAGAAATCTTTCTTAAGGGCTATCTTATCTATAATGAACTTACAATCCATCATCATAAGGTGCATTAATAGAAGAGTAAGTTGGAGATTGAATAGATGTTTGATCTTCATCATCCTTCTGGTAGACTGGCTTTGGAAGAGGTGCTGAGACGTCTACTCCTTGAAGATGAATGGTTGAAGATATAGGAGATTGTGGAACAGCTTGAGACATAGTAGAGAAAGATCTTCTAGACATGGCTATCCTAAAACTTCTTGATTGGAGATTACTAGATCTCATAGACATAGACCTACCAAAGGAGTTTCTTCTATTGAAAACTAAATTTACGCTACCAGATTGGTGTTGGATGACTTGGTCGAACTCTGGAGTTTCCCTTGTTTCAACTGGCATGGCTTTCTCTAAGGTCCAGGTTTCTGGCAGAGTTATATCACTCCACTGGATAGTTCTGGGAACTATCACATTTGCTTTAGACAGATCAGTAAGAAACAAAATTGTTTCTCCTGTCTTTTGCAGAGATTTGGTTCTAACAAAGCACGATCTACTTGAGTTCATAACTTTGTACTGAATCCTATAGAGAAGAACTACAGGAATAGATCCAGGCTTCATGTTTAGTCCACCTGTTTTAACATTCAAGAAGATTGAGTCTAGGACATTCTTATCATCTAGACTGATGGTTAGATCTGGAAAACAATTGAAATAGATTGGTCCATGACTGATGCTGGATTCTACCATTCCTAAGAGGGAATCTTGAAACTTATTGTGTCTTTTGTCTCTAAGACACAGAAGAACGCAGGCATCTAAGCCTTCTCTGGTGAGTGGCTTTAAGGCAATTTGAACACATCCTATGTGTATGAATTTGTATTTTTTCTTTTTGTGGTCTTCTAGACTCTGTTTTGAAAGAAGATAGTATTCTTCATCTTCAGAATTGATAGAAAGATTTTGTTCTATGGACTTGATCACATAATCAGTCCTAATGAATAAGTTTCCTTCTGGTTTATAGAGATCTTTATCTCTAAATTTTGGAATTTTCCAGTCATCAATCTCCTGATTGATGTCTTCGAAATGGATTTCTTCATTGAAGATGTTGTTTGAAAGGTCTTCTGACCCAGATTGAGGTTGTGAGATGGAAGAAGAAGAAGGTTGAGAGGAATGGAAAGAAAGACGAGAAGAGAGAGAGCGAAGCATTATAAAATTTAAAAATTTCTTTTAAAAATATTTTTTTAAATTCCTCGCCCTTCTTGATATCATCACCATCACTCGGTTTCATAGGAAAAAAGACTATTAATTCTCTGTTAGGCTTTATCTACTAGATAATATATCTGATTAATTTGTTATATGCATAATCAAGCAAATATGTTAGTTTTAGCCAAGGCCATGGTTCGTTCTACTATCTCCTCATTTTACTGATCATCAGTGTGTTGGTCTGACTGCCCTATTACTCATTACGGGACTTACTGCCACAGCCCAGTAAAATCAACAGATCAAGAACATCCATACTTTTCCAGCTAAAACTACGCATATACTATCCAATCAAGCATAATAACAGCAAGCAGATATATAATCCAGTTAGATAAAAATCAACACAGAGTTAATAATATCATCCTACTTCTCCGTCAGACTCTGATACCAATTGGGGGATATATACCAAGATAGGGGTCGGACTATGCGGAAGAAATTAAATGAAAAGGATGAAGAGAAGTAGGGGATCGGACGGACCGATACTTACATAAAAATAAGAAATATATGTAGAAAAAATAAATGAAACAAAAAGAAAGATCCGAGGCGGTTTAACCGACGAAGAAGGATCTCAAGAGAGAAAGAGAAGATTGAAATTTATTTAATTGAAGATTGAAATTGAAACTTACAAAGAAAACTCAGAGATCTTGCTCTGAAAACAAACTCGAGAAAATTAAATGGTAAACAGTGATGTGCCGAAATTGGCAACATCCTCCTCATCCTGAGGGAGGGGAGGAAGAACAGGTAGAGGAGGTCGTGGAGGCACGGTGGGCAGGTTAGTCATTCATGGACTAACACACAAAATTTCGGAGTCATCCACTCCGACTGGGCCATCCACACAGGACCAATCAATTGGGTCATCTACCCAAGTCCAAAATCAGGGGTCATTAACCCCTCTACAACTCACCCAAATTGAGTCAATGACTCAGAAAACCAAACCCGAATCCTCTAAACAGACTAAGGCTGATTATGGCTTTGATCTTCCACCACTTTTAGCCTTCCAAAGTCAAGGTCTAACCAAACCATCATCAACCAAAACTTGGGCTGAAGTATCCAGTCTCTGTGAAGACTATGAACCAGACAGAGATGACCAAGAATCACTAGCCCAAATGATTGATAATCTGAAAAATAAACAGGTCATAATTAATGATCCCAAAACCAAGTCCAAACAGCTAGCCAAGTCTAGTCAACCTTTACAAACTGTAAAGCCAAACCCTCAGACAAACTATATCTACAAAGAAAAATTTGTTAGAGTCATCCAAATAGAGCCAGAATACTGGGATTCTAATCCTAACAAAATCCCTGGGAAAATATTTCCTGAAGGTTTCCATTTCCAACCAATCTCCCTGAGAAAAATCCAAAGGTTTTATGAGTTCATACTAGTGGACTTTGACTCCATTTCAATTAAACACTATACAGATGGGAATAACATGGTTACCCATTATGTCTCCAAAAGATTGGGGAAAAAATCCAAATGTCATGAGAAAATTCTCTCTACCCTATGATCCAATCGGTTATACGTACTGAGATTATGTTCAAGCATGGACGAATATCTTCTGATACCAAAACAAACAGTTCAAACACTCCTGGTTAATTTATTTTAAACAATGAGCAAAATATTATTTTCCTCAGTGGTTCCGAATTTGGTGGAATCTCTTTGGACCAATTGTTCAGATTCTTCCGGAAAAAATTCTTGAAGGATTCAATCTATTTTCAAAACGGTTTAATCGTGATTTGGATTCCTATCCGATTGAACTGCATTTTTTCTCAAAATTTTCTCTTTCTTGGATATTTTCCTGGAAATACAAATTTATCAACATTGTTGATGTTCCAACGGAATACCCAGCACTTCAAAAGAAGCTCTATGTCAAATGGTGGGGCGCTTTTGATGCAACCAGAACGACGGCAGAAAATGTTATGCTTTGGTTCAAAAAGAATCCAAAATATTTGCAAGTATTCACGAGTAACATAATCAGGTAAAGAATTTGATGAGCCTTTGAGAAATTCAATTTCAAAATCAAAGACACTTAAGATTGCTTGCCATCTAGCAAAATTTTGTTTTGATGCTAAATTTTTAACATCTTTTTGTAAAATTTCTTTTGCAGATTTACAGTCCACGCGGACCAAATATCTTTGATTTAATAAATCAGATTGAAATTTTGATATGCATAAAACAATGGCTAAAACTTCTTTTTTGACAGTGGAATATTTTTGCTGTGCAGGATTCCAATGCTTTGAAGTAAATGCAATAATTTGCTCTTTGCCATTATCTCTCTGTTTGAGAATGCCACCATAACCTATGTCAGAGGCATCAGTTTTAACAATCTTGAAAGATTGAGGTTTTGGAAGGTAAAGACACGGGAGTTCTTTCACCTGGGCTTTTACCTATTTGACCACATTTGTATGGACATCAGTCTGAGGAGGAGGATCAGTTTTAAGCCTGTCATGTAACAGCTTGATTAGATTACTTAGCTGAGGAAAGAAATCAGCTACATAGTTTAGACAACCCAGAAATCTTTGTAACTGAGTTTTGGCAATGATCTGATTTGGAAACTTGTCCGCAAACTCTATTACACGATTTATAGGAACAATTGTTCCATAATGGATATTATGACCTAAGAATCTTATTTCAGTTTGAAATAAGCTGATCTTTGACAGAGATACAACAAGGCCATTACGCTTTATTATAGTCAAGAATATATTGACATGTTTGAAATGTTGATCTATAGATTGGGAAAAAACTAATACATCATCAATATAGACAATAGTAAAGTCTGAATAAGGATTGAAGATTTCATTCATGATTTTCTGAAATTCAAAAGGTGCATTTTTTAGCCCGAATGGCATGACATTCCACTCATACTGTCCGAAGGGAACAGTAAAGGTTGTTTTGTAGCGATCAGACTCTTTGAGCTGAACTTGCCAGAAACCAGACTTCATGTCAAATTCAGAAAATATCTTCGCTGAATGAAGACGATTGAGAAGATCCTTTTTGTTTGGAATATGATATCTAATCCATTTTAAGGCTTGATTGAGTGGTTTGTAGTTAGTAACAAGGCGCGGTGCACCTCGCTCAATCTCAAAGGATTTATTGACATAGAAAGATGAGCACGACCAAGGACTCTTAGACTTTCTAATAAGCTTCTTATCAAGAAGATCCTGGATTTCTTTCTTGCAGTAACCCAGAAGTTCCTCATTCATTTGGATTGGCTTAGCTTTAGTAGGAATTTGCCTAGCAGAGAATCCTTCCTCATAAGGCAGATCAACCATATGTTGCTTTCATTCTCAGAACGCATTAGGAAGATTAGAACAGATTGTTTTCTCAATTTTTTGTTTGATATCCTTAATTCTTTCCTGAATTTTAGGATCTTTGAGTTGAGTTTCTATAGTTTTGTAAGAAACTTCTTCGTTCAGATAATTTATCTGATATTGCTTGTAAGAGATAGAATTGAGAGTTTACCTAATAGGTTTTCTTAGGAAATTGAACTCGATAGTTTTTCCAAGATGTTGGGTTGAAATCCCTTTGTTAGTAATCTGAAGCGGGAATAAAGACCTTATGAAAGGTGTCCCTAAGATTACTTCACTATTCAAATCTTTAGCCAACATGAATGGCGTTTTGATTTGAAGTGATTCGTTTTCAATTATCGCATTCGATAATTTATATTTGATTTTGAGTTTGGAACCATTCGCAGTGCGAAGATTCTCAGAGGTTTTCTCAAAGTATTTGGTTGGTACATCCAAAATATAATTTGAATCTGCACTTGTATCAAATAAGGTTGTTTTGTTAAGGACAAAGTCCCCAATCCTAATTCTAACTTTGATGTAGAATTTTTGGATTTTGAGTTGATTAATCAATCCCATAAAATCATCATCAAATATGGTTTTGTTAATCTTTGGACTAACTGCCTTACTAGTCGAGGCAGAATGAGATTTGGATTTGAAATCATCTTCATCTCCTAATGAAGTATCATCATTGATGATTTGGTTCAGGATTTGCTCATGAACTTTCTGTTTGTCTTTAAGCTCTTTGACCTCGATTTTGAGGGTTTTGATCTCAGCATGAAGATCTTGGACAGTTATAGGTTTGGCGATACTCTTTTCTAACTTCTTAAGAGTTTCGTTGAGATCAAACCTATTTTGAACAACTAGTTTGTTTTTGTCTTTGGCTTTGATTAAAGCTTTTAGCTTTTCCAAATACCTTCTCTTTTCTACCAGATCATCGATAGACTCTATAGCTTCAAAGAGAAGATCTTGTTCTTTCGTTAAGACATTGATTGAACTTTCGGTACAAAAAGCAAACTCATCTTCTTGTATTTTGTTTAGGTTTTCAGAAGGACCTGACTCCCTTTAGATTCTTCTTCAGAAGATTCAATTAACAGTTTGTTAATTTGTTCTTCTACAGTTTGATCTAGGTTGAGGTTTTGAATTTTCTTCTTCAACCTACAGTATTTAGTATAGTGACCAAGTTTCCCTCAACTATAGCAGATAACAGTTTTCTTTGGAACTTTGATGTCAATGTTTGGTTTTGACTTGAATTCCGATTGAAGTTTTCTCGCAGAAGTGTTTTTCCTAAACTTATAATACCTAGAAGTGTTTTGTTTTCTAGTATTCTGCGAGGTATTTTGTTGAGTTTGGTTTTTCTTCTTGCTTGGTCTTTTGTTTTGATTTTTGGTGCAAGGTAGACCAAATTGCTCACAGAAAGAACCTAACTCTTTCTTAGTTAGACCCTTTTCCTTGGCTAATTGGTGTTGAATCTTATCGTCATGATAGATCTTCAACGCCACCTTCTGGAAATAAGCAATTAAATGCCCATAACTAAGCTGATCATAAGGAATATCTCCTGTGGGTGTTTGGTTACGGATCTTATCCCTAACTTTATCACCTAAGGTTTTGGGTAATCCGGCTAAGAATTTTTCTTTCCAGAAAGGTTGATTGCTATCATCTCTAGTGTAAACCCTAGTCAAGGTATCCCTATACCATCTGAAATCAGATAAGGTTCTACACTTAAGGTTGGACAACAACTCTGCGATTCTATCTTGAAGCAAGGAGGTATCACCTATGAAGTGTTGTGCTATGGTAAAGATTAAAGTATTGACAGCGTCAAACATGTCTTTGCCGTCTTCAGTAATGGTTTTACCATTAGAATCAGTTTTGATAGCTTCGAGAATTCCCGTTCTCTGATCTTCAGTGAGATAATTATCCCACCCAACCTTTGAGTTGACCAGTAAATCCGGCAACTAGGATTTCAACAATTACTCTATCTGAGCTATCATGGGTTGTTTGGTAGGCAGTAGCTACCATGGTCATGTTTTGGAGGAGTTTGAGTATGTTATACTCAGATTGACCATCTATGCTCCATTCATAGACGTTATTTGCACTAAAGCTCTTAAAGTTTGTATCTTTCTCCTCTAACAGGATATCTGGAGGAGTAGCTCTAGGATAATATAGTTCAGATGGGTTTTTCCAATTAATCTTTTGACTAACTAGAGGGTTAAGTTTGAAAGAGGTTTGAGACCTAACATCAGGCTCTTCATCTGATGAAGAAACAGTTTGACTAGAAGATTCTCCTAGTGTATTGATCTGTAAACCCTTAGGCCTATTAGGAGGAGAAGAGGCTATTGCACTATTCTGAGGTGTTTCTTGGATAGTTGTATTTAACAATCTAATCCGCTCATTGATTTTTTCTACAAGTTATTTATCTTCAACTTGCTTGTTTGGGTTTAGCTGATTTCTAAGCTTCTCTTTGAGTTTTTTAGAAATCTTATGAGGTTTGAACAAAGGTTTTTCTAGAGGTTTTTCTTCAGAAACCTGAGGTTTATCTAAAGCTTTCTCTAGAGTTTCTCTTAAACGTTTTCTCTTCTAGTTTCTGACCTAAAACTTGAAGATACTTGTTTGTGTAATTTGATTGCTCTATAAGGTTTTTGACGTCAGAGGAAGACACTGGTTCATCATCTAACTTAACCTTAAAAGGAGAGGCCACAATAGGAATATCCTTATCCTTGACCTTGACATCTTTGATTATGAACATGCCATCAGGAGGAAGTTCAGAACAAACCATGGCACCATCTTTAAGATGCCAAACAGTGAAAACATTGTTATCACTAGGCTCGATTGGAAGAGTTTGGAAAGGATAATCAATGTTATTCTTGACGGAGTACGCTTGGACCCAGTCAAAGAAAGGAATATTGAGTTTGATCTTTTCGAGGGATTCATAGAACTCTTCTTGGATTTGAGCTTTTTTGGTGCCCTGATAATTCCTAAAGAACCACTCTCTTTGAGGAGACAATTCCTCAGAGTAGAAATCTTTCTTAAGGGCTGGCTTATCTATAATGAACTTACAATCCATAATCATAAGATTCATTAAGGGAAGAGTAAATTGGAGATTGAATAGATTTTTTATCTTCATCATCCTTCGGATAGATAGGCTTTGGAAGGGGTGCAGAGACATCTACGCCTTGAAGATGAATAGTTGATGATTGTGACATATTATTTTCAGGAACAGCTTGAGACACAGAAGAAAAAGATCTTCTAGACATGGTTGTCCTAAAGTTATCAGATTGAAGGTTACTTGACCTCATAGACATAGATCTACCGAAGGAGTTTCTCCTATCAAAGACTAGATCTACACGACCAGTTTGGTGTTGGATGACTTGGTCAAAGTCAGGGGTGACCCTAGTTAAGGCAGGAGTTTCCTTGTCTATGGACCATTTTTCAGGTAGAGTGACATCACTCCACTGGATAGTCTTTGGAACTATCACGTTTGCTTTGGACAGATCTGTGAGAAACAAGGTTGTTTCTCCTGTCTTCTATAAAGACTTGGTTCTGAAAAAGCACGATCTACTTGAGTTAATGACTTTATATTGAATCCTATAGAGAAGTACTACAGGAATGGATCCAGGCTTCATATCTAATCCACATGTTTTGACATTTAAAAAGATTGAGTCTAAGACATTTTGGTCATCTAGACTTATAGTTAAGTCTGGAAACAATTGAAATAGATTAGGCCATGACTCAGGCTAGATTCTACAGTTCCTAAGAGCGAATCTTGAAACTGATTATGCCTTTTATCTCTGAGACAAAGAAGGACACAAGCATCTAGACCTTCTCTCGTGAGAGGCTTTAATGCGATTTGGACACATCCTATGTGTATGAATTTGTATTTTTTTCTTTTTGTGGTCACTGAGACTGTTTAGAAAGAAGATAGAATTCTTCATCTTCAGAATTGATAGGGAGATTTTGTTCTATGGTTCTGATCACATAATCAGACCTTGTGAAGAAATATCCTTCAGGTTTGTAGAGTTCTTTTTGGGAGATTTTTGGGATTTCCCAGTTATCAATCTCATGATTGATATCTTCAAAGTGGATTTCATCATTGAAGATGTTGTTTGAAGGCATTTCTGATCTAGATTGGAGTTGCGAGATGGAAGAAGAAAAAGGTTGAGAGGAATGGAAAGAAAGACGAGAAGAGAGAGAGCGAAGCATTATAAAAATAATTTAAAAACAATTTAAAAAATTTCTTTAAAATTCCTCACCCTTCTGATATCATCACCATCACTCGGTTTCATAGGAAAAATGACTATTAATTCTCTGTTAAGCTTTATCTACTAGATAATATATCTGGTCAATTAGTTCTTATGCATAATCAAGTCAATATGTTAGTTTTAACTATAGTCATGGTTCATTCTACTATCTCCTCATTTTACTAATCATCAATGTGTTGGATTGACAGCCCTCTCATCAACACGGGACTTACTGCCACAGTTTAGTAAAATCAACGGATCAAGAACATCCATACATGTCCAGTTAAAACTACTCATATACTTTCCAATTAGGCATAATAACAGCAAGCAGATATATAATCCAGTTAGATAAAAATCAACACAGAGTTAATAATATCATCCTACTTCCCCGTCTGGCTCTGATACCAAGATAGTGGCAAAGAATATATATATATGTGTGTGTGTGTGTGTGTGTGTGTGTATTATATCTAACCACGAGGTTATGCGCAAGTGATTAATGCGCTTCATCTAAGGGACAGACTCGGTTAATACTCAAGTTTGACCCCTTGTGACGAAACAATTTGTCACTAGAATTTACTTACCTCCGTCATCACTGTGGGTATGTACTTTAATATTGTAATCTAAAAGAGAACGAGAATGTAATTTAAGTTTCTATTAAGGAGAATACCGTAACTTTCAAAAGGAACAAAATTCATTTTGGTTTTACTTACCTCCTTCCCCACTTTGGGTATGTATTTTAATATTTTAATATAAAAAAGAATGAGAATGCAATTTAAGTTTCTCTTAAGGAGAATACCTCCTTTACTTTTAAATTTAAAAAAAATTCTAGTAGGATTTATTGTCTGTCTTGGATGGGCTACTTCTAGGGGTTGACTAGAGATTTTGTGTACAACAACTTCAGGAAAAAAATATCACGGTAAATATCCAGTTAATGCAATTGATGAGAGGGAAAACAGTGTTCAACGTTGAAAACTTAAGGGACTTGTTGTTTAAAAATTTATATAAGGGACCAATTTAAAAAAATTAAATAACTGAAGCGACTAAAGATATAATTTTGCCTTTTACGAACTATCTCCTATAAATAACAAGTTTTAAAAATTTAAAAAGAGGCATCTAGTTTTACTTCTAATTTTGAAATACACCCAATTTAGGGTCAAATGAGAAAACTGAAATGTCCTCTTTGCTAATTTTGGCCAATAGGCTGTGCAGATAGGCTTGCTGACTTTGGTATTACTAGTCGTAATTATAGTTGGTGGGATGTTGCTCCCGCCTTTATCTTGCAGGACTTTTTTTTGTAATAGATTCTGTTTATCCACCTACAGATTCTCTTAGCTTTGTTCCTTTATGGGTTTTGGTTTGGTCCCCCCATGTTTTTCTTTTGTATTCTTTTTTCTGACTTTTTAATAATATTAGGGATGCTGCAGATGATTGGTAGCGCTTGAGGTGCCAACATAGTTGGGATGTCCTGCTCTATTGTGATGCCTTTGCATTTCTATTCTTTGCCTTAAAAAAAAAAATTGGCCAATAGCTAATCCTCATTGCCATGTCCACCACACTACCCCATGCACTCATTTTAGGTGGCTCATAAGTCATAATAGCTTCGTCCCCTCTACCTCAGAAAGTTCTCCTTTGCCACCAACACAAACACCCACCGGCACCCATACCCAATAGTTTTGGATCCTCCACAGTATGTTTCTTTGAGTCATCTAGTCCTTCCTAGAATAATTTTAAATTTTTTTACCTTTTATTCCTACAAATTCTCATATTTAGTAAATGAAAAAAGTCTTAAATATTTTTTTATGTTTCAAGACATTAAATGCATTCACTTCTTCATTTAATATTTACTTTATAAAATAGTAGGAAGATATATACAGGGTCAGATCTAGAAATCCATCTAAGGGGGCCGAAATTCTTCAACGATAAATTTTAATTAAACATTAAATTATAATAGTTAAATACATCATACCGTTTATCTATATTATGCGTGCAGTTCCTTCATATTATAAAATTATTTAATAATAGAATCAGTTTGTGTTTGTTTTAGATGAGAGTATTTGTTTTTTGAATGATAGAGTATATGTATTGTTGCAGATTTTAATTTATCCTTTGTTTTCTATTCTGTTTTTAATTTCTAATCTCAATAATTTGGTGACAATTTAAATTTTTTAAAAAGTTTTATGTGTTTATAATATAATAATATCATACTAAATGTAAATAAATAATAAAATTGACGGAATATAAACTAAGCCTAAGCATGGGTTTAAGTTTGCACTTCACCATTCCAAAATTTGTTGTGATATTTACTTTACAAGTTTACAACACATATGTTTTGAAAATTATTATGGATGAGGGAGGCCTAGGTCCATGCTTATCCCCTTGCATCTATCCCTGGATATATAAAAGGATTTATGAGAGAATATAACATTTCTCGTCCTTGGTATGTCGAGTACAACAACTCTGCTAACTCATCATTCTCCTCGTTCCCAAAGTAAGGGTAAATCAATAAAACCATCATCCCCTGCACCTTCAGTCCCCAGACCCCAAGCCCCATCGTTGAGCTTAGACCACCTTTTGCACCGGGCACCGTAGATAAAGCCTAGTTTTTATGTTGCTTCTTTACAAATTTCTTATTATAATTTTATTTGACCATTACTCAGTAGTCTTTATTTATTTTATATTTTTAAAATGATGTTTCTTATGAGCTACCACCTACCACCCAAATCGAAAGATACTATCACCACGAAAGATTACGCCAGGGCCACGGTAAATCAGCATGAATGGAAGAAATTTAAGAAATAATCGTTTTTTAATTTCTTTTTCACTTCTCTTTTATTTTAAATTTTATTTTTTGTCGATACTGCTGCAAAGTAATTACCGAATTTGCTATGATTAATCTTTGCTAGGAATTTTTGCTGAACCAACGTTTGTTGGTCAAAGTAATATGGAGTTTGGTCCCCTTTAGCTTTGGTCTCGGGTTCATATTTTGTGAATGAAGAAAATAGACACTAAGAGAGCTTTATCCTTTTGTATGGATCCACCCAACTTGATCTAAATTAAATCATCGAAATGTGACTGAGACACCTTTAATGGAGTCTAGGTTTTTTTTTCCAATCACGTGACTCAAACTGGATCAAGTATAGTTCAACTTTACCTGACCCATTAGCCTTTCTTATAGTAGAAACTGATTCATCAGAACTAGGTTATGGAGGAATCCTTAAACAGGTGTTACCCCACTCAAAGAAGGAACAAATTGTTAGATATTACTCTGGAGTTTGGAACCCAGCTCAGCAGAAGTATAGTACTATTAAAAAAGAAATTTTAGCTATTGATTTTTGTATTACTAAATTTCAAGACGATTTATTTTCAAAAAGATTTTTATTAAAAACTAATTGTAAAGCAGTAAAAGATGTTTTACAAAAAGATGTTAAAAATCTAGTTTCTAAACATATTTTTGCTAGATGGCAAGCATTACTTTCCTATTTTGATTTTGATATCGAACATATCAAAGCAGACAAGAATTCTTTACCCGTTTTCTAACCAGAGAATTTTTACAGGGAAATAGAAATGAGTGATAAGAGAAAGGATCCGAGAGATGATTACGGACCTCCTCTGGAGGATCCAAAGATTCAGAAAATCATTACTTCTAAGAAAGCATTACAAAACCACTATCTATACAAGGTTCATTACAAAACCGTTATACTCCTCTATCTCCTTACCAAATTATTACACCTAGGCCAAGAGCCACAACTCCTCTAGCATTACCCTCTTCGTCCTCTTCCTCTAAGTTAGTACAATTAGCCAATACCCCTTATCATTATACTCAAATAGCAAATAACCCTGTACCTCAACAATTACAAGAAACCTTTACCCCATTACAATCTAAAAACCCAAAAAAAGAGAAAGTACCCTTTTACACTCCTCCAGCAGATACACCTCCTGCTCCTTTCATACCAAAGCCTTACCACACACCCTTATTTACCTTAGAACCAGAATACATTAGGGGAAATAGCTCTCTTTTACAAACTATTAATAAGTTTTACCCACCTAAGTTTCATTACTATCCTCAAACCCCAGAGCATACTAGAAAATTTTATGAGTTTATCCTAGTTGATATTGGATCTATAGAAGTTACTCATAACCGAGAGGATCCCACTGATCCTCAGAAAATTACTTACTCAAAATATAAAATTGTTAAAATTATTACTCCTCAAGCATGGGGAATCCATCCTTCTACTCATAAATCATTTACCAGAAAATTTGTACCTCAGACCTTTAATAATGTGGATAACATGGAAGCTTGGTACAATATGCTTTACCTTGAGCCATATAACCATTCTTGGTTTATTTGGTTTAAAAAAGACATTCCATTACATTTTCCTCAATGGTTCCTTTGGTGATTTATTGATATCGGTGCGGACACATCGATATTCCCTAAATTTGCTATTACTGCATACGAAAGATTTATTACTGAAACCACTTTTCCTCCACCCATGCAATTACTAGCTTTTTGTGCTAGTTTTGGAATTACTTGGATCACCTCCTGGAATTACAGAACTCAGAAAGTCTGGGAAGGATGTCAAACTTCTCAAGTTGTTAGAGAAATTAAAATTAAATGGTGGAATAAGTTTAACCCCCATTTGTTAAGTACTAATACTCTAGATCGATGGTTTCGAGAGCATCCCAATTATCTGAAGCAAGTCAAGCAGGATGATACTGAAGCTTTATTTTTGTCAGAAAAATCTAAAATTATGGCAAAATTATCAAGTTCCAGTAATAAAGAAGAATTTTTAAAGAAATTACAAATGGCTATGTCTGGTGACAACGTAGAAGACAAGGAGTCTGAAGCGGGGTCCAGTCAGAATTACCCCCCGATGAATGAAGACGATTGTTACGGGATTGAGGGGATTCCCGAAATCCCATAAAGCAAGATTTGATTCCTTACTTTCGACATTACTGGCAGACATTAAACATTGTTCCCATGTGATTACTTTTGACTATTTTGGTTTTACTGTAGTGTCGGCAGCACTGTAGTGTCGGCAGAATCTTTACTGTTGTATTTTTAATTATTAGTTACTGTTGTAAATAGTGCCTTCCTTGAATTATAAAAGGAGCACTTCAATTCAGTTGTGATCATCGAGTTTTTCTGAGCTTTCTCTGGTCTGAACATCTAGAGAACTCTCTTCTTGTAAGTTTCATTAAATGCTTTATAAAAAAGACTTTTATTGAGTATGAGATTTATCACACCTTTCTTATAATGTATATTACTTCCGCCTATTTCAACCTCTCTGCTTCTATAACAGCAGTTTCATTCTTAGGTGATGCTCTTAAGGCTTTAAAATCATAATTAGTTGTAGAAACTTTATAGGTAATTTTCGTAATAACATTTATATTGGCTACTCCTGGTTTAAATATATTATCTAGGCAATGAATATTAATAGCTAAAGCGTCTTTAGTGAAAGGATTTTTTAGATCCATAGAAAAATTTGGATAACAATTAAAATATACTGGTCCATCACAACAGACTGGAGTTTTTAATTAATTATCATATTGACATAAATGAATATATAATAAACAATATGTTATGTATTAAACAATAATAAAAAAAGCATATAGATTAACACAGTAGTGTCCATCAGTCCATCAGTCCGCAAGTAAATAATAAATGCAATATGTTATGAATTAATGAAAAAAAAATGGCGTACCTGCTACCTGGGAAAAATGAAAATTTCTTTACCCGAAAGATACGCTTTTCTGCCTCGAGACCGAACCAACCTCCGACGAAATCGACACAGTGAAGTCGCTGCAACTGTGGCCGAGCAATAACTAACTGAAGGTCCATCTAAAGCCTCCACCGTTGAGTTATCTCTCTACAGAGGAAAGTTAATTCATCCATAAGGGAAAAAAACGACCGAAAAGAAAGAGACTATGAAAGGAAATGGGAAAAAAAACAATGGCTGCAAAATCTTAAGAGAAGAGGTGAGAACAAAATTGAAGGAAAAAGAAAGAAGGACGAGGAACAAGTTTTTTGGATTATGTTGAAGGATTAAGAAGAGGCTAGTGTGTTATTGAGTTTATATGAATTATGAACACAGAAGAGGTTTGGAATGGATAGTACCGTTGCAAAAAGCTAATAATTTGGATTCATGAATCTGTCTAAAGTTCCAAAACGTTCATGACTTTGTATGATCGCTTTTCCGGCCGGACCCCACCGTGGTGTAAGAGAGTGGAGAACAACCCGTTATCATCAATAGTTTTTCACTTTATAATATAGTTCGTTAACTATTACTACTATTAGAATAAAGATCGATAGACACCCCTTGTGTGTATATCACTAGAAAGAAATAGAGTGAGATAAGATAAAAGTGATAAAATAATGTAATATGTGATGCGATAGTTAAAAAAATGAGAAGTGTTGAATGGATAAATATATTTTTAGAGTGTATGTATATCATTACTTCTACTATTAATACTAGGGAGCAGGCACGAGTCTGGTTTAGTTGGCATACCCTGATTGGAAATTTGGAATGGAGCCAATGTGCTATGAGTGCAACTAAGACCGTGCAGGCACGCTCACCATTCCTTTTCGCTCCGTTGGTCAAATGAAGCAAAAAACACATTTGCTTTGAACTTTGCTTGCCGATCTCTACTTGAAATCTCCTTCATTTCCCACCTACTTGCATTGCTTTGATGGTACTACTTCCGTCCCTAATTACAAGATATTTTTTGTAAGTTTATTTGTCCCTTTTTGTAAGAGATTTTTGAAAATGTATCATGTATTAATTGCTCTTTTACCTAAATTACCCTTATTTATTATGAACTTTTATGTCTCTCTCTCCTATGATAAATAGAGAAGAGAGATAATGCATTAATTAATTGAGAGAGGGTGGAAAGAGAAAGATACTACTATGGATAGTTTTGGAAACACAATATAAATTATTGAGAAATTTAATGCATTAAACTATATTAACTAACTTTCTTGATATAAAAGAATTAAGTAAAAATCTCTTATAATTAGAGACAGATGCAGTATAATCGTGGAGAAAGTTCATCTGATTTCTGAAAGAAAAAAAACGTTGACAAGACCATTTACTAGTTACTAATAGCAAAAAAATCTATATGTAATTTCTTTTAGTTCAAAGGTATTTTTATAGTTTTATAACTAAAAACTAAACATGCATTTTTAGTAGTTACAAAAAAGTGACATTTTTTGTTAGTGTCTGAGATATCATGATTCCTTTTTCTTTACAAAAATATAATTAAGGGGTACAATACAAAAAGAGAGGATGAATGATGAGAATCAAGGATCAACAAGCTTGGACAAAGAAGAGGGAAGCTTGAAGATGCTATGCTAAAGGAGTTGGGCCAAACATTGTCAATTAGGCCCAATGAAAATGTGAAAGATTATAAATTTAATACAAATTAGTGAAGCATCTAATGAGACTTGAAATAATTGTAATTAGAATTTTTATTCGTAATTATGTGTTTTGGACCACGTTTTGGCTTTGGGCCTTGAGCTTTGCTTATTTTACATTAGGAATTGTGTAAGAAGCTTTAGGTATGAGTTTTTGGGTCTTTGCTTGGACTACATACCCTAGGGTTTTAGGGACTATTTAGTCTTCTTTTGTAAGACTCATTGGACAACTTTGATGAAATTTGAATTTGGCTCAATCTTGATGAGTGAGAGTAAAGCAAAGGCTCCTCTAGGGTTCTTGTGTGGAATCAAGCTTGATCTTATCAAAGGCTCCTTCCTTTGTGGTGATCCTCGTCAAGACTTATCAATCAATCATCTTTGGGGTTTGATTGTGGCGTGTCTTTCATCCCTTCCTCTTCCATATTTTTTATTTTATTCTTCTCTTTTGGTAAGAGTTCTTATTCTTGAGTTATTTTGTGTGTAAATCCAATCAAAGGTAGATCCCTATTTTTTCATCATGTGGTATCTTTGAGCTTGGCACCTTTGATTTGGGAATTTTTGAAATTAAATACTTTTTTTTCGTTGTGGACAGTACGTAGGTTCCTTTTGAATTTAGTCTTTGATTTTTCAATCAAATATCCTTGTCTCGTATGGCCATGTGCAAATCGGATATTACAAGTAATAGTGGTTTGGCACCATTTGTCATTTCACTTGACCTTTGAGGTGTTTCAAAATTCATATTAGATAATTGTTTTGTTGTTACATCCGATTTCCCCTTGTGTCTCGTACTGTCAAATATCATATTATACTTTGTTCTTAAATGCACACTTTGATGTTAGTCTACCACATGTTTGATAATTTGGCTCATTGAGTTCTTGGTATTGTTCTTGAAATTAGTCTACCACATGTTTGATTAATTGACTCATTGAGTGTTTGGTGTTCTTTTCTTGCTATTAGCCTACCACATGTTTGATTATTGGACTCATTGAGTTTTCTTGGTGTTTTTGAACAAAAAAAAAATTCAAAAAAAAAACAAAAATTCAAAAAAAAATAGTGCAAAAAAAAATAGTGACTTGTTTGTTTTCATGTGTTCACTTCATTTTCATGACCATTGAGATACTTCTTTGTGTCTTGTTTGATTTTCATGTTTCTTTCTTTTTCTCTTGATTTGTCATACATTGTGAATCTCTGAGTTTAGCTTTTCCTTTTCTAATTAGCTTTTCTTGTTTATCATTTGTGGACTCTTGTGTTTTTTGTCTTTGAGTTGTTCTATTTTTTTTTTTGCTTCTATGTTGATTCATAGATTTTGTGTTGATTGCTACAATTGTTGTGTTTCTTTGAAACTTGGTTCCATCTAAGACCTCCAAGAAGGGCCATAGGGAGTGGAAAAAGGCAAGAGAGTACATTACATAAAAGTCTTATTTTGAGTGCAAACACGAGTGGCTTGAGTGTATACACGTGAGAAGAGTGGTGAGGTTTCTCTTGTCATTTCTTGTTATTTGCTAACTTGTGCTTTGTGAAGGATGTCAAGAGAATACGTTGATAGTAGTGAAGACACTATCTCTCAAAGGACGGCTAATTTGACCGCCCAATTGAATAGACAAATGGAGAGACAATTGGAAAGACAAATGGAGAGGATGGAAAGACTCTTGGCCACACAAAGTGATGAATTTAATGAGAGATTTGAGGCTATGAGAGAGAGGAGGCATTCTATTAGTGAGAGGGATTTCAATGAAAGAGAAAGAGAAAGGGGGAAGAAAGGAGACATGGGCATAGAAGGAGACATAGGAGGGAGAGAGAACATGAGAGAAATTATGATGAAGAGAGTGAGAGAGAAAATGATAGGAGAGGAAGACACCATAGAAGAGATAGAGATGATAGACTTGATGGTGTAAAGGTGAAGGTACCTAAATTTCAAGGAAAGAATGACTCGGAGGCTTACCTTGAGTGGGAGATGAAAGTGGAGCAAATCTTCCAATGTCACCATTATAGTGAGGAGAAAAAGGTGAAGATTGCTTCATTGGAGTTTTCCAATTATGCACTCATTTGGTGGGATCAATTACAAAAGGAGAGAAGGCGGAATGGTATGCATCCTATAGGTGATTGGGAGGAGATGAGAGCTATCATGAGAAGAAGATATGTGTCATCTCATTACATTAGAGAGATCCATAACAAGTTGCAAAAGCTTGTTCAAGGGAGCAAAAGTGTTGATGAATATCATAAGGAGATGGAAGTAGCCTTGTTGAGGGCTAATGTTCAAGAGGAACCCGAGGCTACTATGGCTAGATTCTTGGATGGCTTGAATCATGACATTAGAGATGTTGTGGAGATGCACCATTATGTTGAACTTGAAGAGTTAGTGCACCAAGCCATCAAGGTAGAGCAACAATTGAAAAGAAAGAGCACCTACAAGAAATATTCCTCCAACTACAACTCAAGTTGGAAAGACAAGTCTAAGAAGGATGAAGCATCATTATTCAAAGAGAAGGAGCACAAAGAGGCTTTGGCCTCCAGGGCAATTTCTACTAAACCTTCTACTTTTAATGTTTCTCCTTCTTCATCTCACAAGTCTAGAAATATAAAATGTTTTAAATGTTTGGGGAATGGTCACATAGCCTCACAATGCCCTAATAAGAAAACCATGGTCTTGAGGAATGGGGTTATTGAAAGTGAGTCATCATCATATTCTACTTCTTCTTCTTCATCTAGTGAAAGTGAGAGTGGCTGTGAGGCCATGCCACAAGAGCGTGATTTGCTTATGGTTAGAAGGTTGTTGGGAAATCATATGATAGATGTAGGTGATAGCCAAAGGGAAAACATTTTCCATACTAGATGTTTAGTGCTAGGCAAGACTTGTTCTTTGATCATTGATGGTGGGAGTTGTACCAATGTTGCTAGCACTAGATTGGTTGATAAATTGGCTTTGTCTACTTCCCCTCACCCGCGGCCATATAGATTGCAATGGCTTAGTGAAAATGGTGATTTGCTAGTTGATAAGCAAGTTTTGATTTCTTTTGAGATTGAAAAATATAGAGATGAGGTTTTATGTGATGTAGTGCCCATGGAGGCCGCCCATATCTTGTTAGGAAGGCCATGGCAATATGATAGACATGTTACTCATGATGGTCTTTCCAACAAGTTTTCATTTGTTTTCAATTCATTGAAGATTACTCTTGTACCACTTTCTCCAAAGGAAGTATGTGAAGATCAAGTCAAGTTGAGAATAAAAAGAAAGAGTGAAAAAAGTGAGATGAGAGAAAAAGAGAGTGATAAAGAAAATAGTATGAAAAGAAAAGTGAAAAATTTTGAGGGAAAAGTTAAAAAGGAGAGAAAAAGAGAGAAGAGAGAAGAAAAGAGAGAAAATAAGAGTGATGAAAAGATAGAGAGAAAAGTGGAGCGTCTTATTAGAAAAGAGAGTGAGGTGAAAAGAGCTATGTTAGCAAGGCCTTATTGTTTTCATACTAATGCTAACCTTGATATTTCTTTGCCTCTTGATGTTACAACTCTTTTGAAGGAATCTAAAGGTGAATTTTCCAAGGGTAGACCACAACAAGGTCAACATTTGCTAGAAATTGGGGAACAGATGGATCTCATTTCAAGTTCTTTGAGCACTAATGTGCAAGAGTCTTGTTTTACTTATAGTGGAATTGATAATTGGCATGACTCATTGCATAATTCTTATCAATTTTCTCAAAGAAAGACTTTTAAAGCCATGAGCCATTACGCATTTAATCCATACAATACTTCTATGCTTCATTTGGCTTTCATGAACCCACTCTTACATGAATGTATTGATAAATGTGTTGATAGGACATATAGTGGAAAGTTGGGTCATATAAATAACATTGAAGGATCTGTTGAATTAGACACACTCAAAAAGCATGTGTTGAGTGAAGGACAAAGAAGAGGGAAGCTTGAAGATGCTATGCTAAAGGAGTTGGGCCAAACATTGTCAATTAGGCCCAATGAAGATGTGAAAGATTATAAATTTAATACAAATTAGTGAAGCATCTAATGAGACTTGAAATAATTGTAATTAGGATTTTTATTCGTAATGCCTTGAGCTTTGCTTATTTTACATTAGGACTCGTGTAAGAAGCTTTAGGTATGAGTTTTTGGGCCTTTGCTTGGACCACATACCCTAGGGTTTTAGGGACTATTTAGTCTTCTTTTGTAAGACTCATTGGACAACTTTGATGAAATTTGAATTTGGCTCAATCTTGAGTGAGAGTAGAGCAAAGGCTCCTCTAGGGTTCTTGTGTGGAACCAAGCTTGATTTTATCAAAGGCTCCTTCCTTTGTGGCGATCCTCATCAAGACTTATCAATCAATCTTCTTTGGGGTTTGATTGTGGCGTCTCTTTCATCCCTTCCTCTTCCATATTTTTTATTTTATTCTTCTCTTTTGGTAAGAGTTCTTATTCTTGAGTTATTTTGTGTGTAAATCCAATCAAAGGTAGATCCCTATTTTTCATCAATGAAGTTGCATACCGTGAAAGGATTAAACTCTTCTATGAGTTAGTAATGTTATTTCATGTAATATGATCAAAGTAAACTATATTTGAGGGTGTAAATAAAATTTACTAAGAGCAAATTATTTTTTGTTAATTGTTCAAAACAAACTATATATTATGTAGGTCCGCCCTACGCACGGTATATAATAAAATTATTTTTTTTTGATAAATAATAAAATTATTTTTATTATACTAAAACTATATATTATTACTTTAAAAATTTATATTAATGTATAATTTCTATTAAACTATTTTATGAGTTAAATTTTTTTTTATTGCATTATGTTTAAAGCAAATTATATATTATGTAGGCCCACGCTACGCGCGGTATATAATAAAATGATATGACTTTAAAATTTTAATTTTTATTAAACTCTTGTGCGAGTTAGTAATGTTATTTAATATAAAAATATAAAATATTCAAAGCAAACTATATTTAGGAGTGTAAATAAAATTCACTAAAAGCAAGTTATTTTGTGTAAATTGTTTCAAAGTAAATATATTATGTAGGCCTGCGATATACAAGGTATGTAGTAAAAGAGTATTACTTTAAAAAGTTAGATAAACCAATAATGATTTACCTAAAAAAAAATAAACATTAATTTTGCATAGAGAAGGTAAAAAATATATGAAATATATTTGATTTTCTGTCAAATAACTAAATAAAATTTAATTACATAAAATAAAATTTAAATTTGAATTGATAAAAAATCATTTTTTACAGCGAATCGATAAAAGAATCTTAATAAATATAGTTGATGTGAAATTATAATTCTTATAAAGTATAAATTCTTAAACACACATTGATTTTTTTTTTGACAGAAAACGTACATTGATTTAAAATGTTCAAAGCAAACTATTTTTAGAAAGTAAATAAAATTCATTTGTAGTAAGTTATTTCATATAAAATGTTCAAATTATAATTATAATCAAGTACAAATTCCTAAATATACATTGATTTAAAATATTCAAAGTAAACTATACAATATGTAAACTCATGCTATTCTCTGTATATACTAAAACAATATAACTTTAAAATTTTATATTAATATTTAATTTCTATTAGACTCATCTATGAATTAAATAGTAATATTATTTATTTCTTGTAAAATTATATTTTAATTAAAATTATCATAACAACCAATTAGTAAAATACTTAAATAATAATATTGTTTCCTATAAGTAATTAAAACATTAAGGTAGTCTCACGTAAAATATTCACCCCATGAATTCAATATTAAATATAAATAACCCAATCTGCTTTTATGAAAAATATTCATCTCGTGTGTTATATTTTATCTATAATTTTTATATCAATAAACCTACATAGAGATATTTAATGAGTAAAAAAGAATCAAGTTGACGATTTTCAATTAAGTTAGTTAAATGAGGGAATAATAAATAAGAAATGAAAAATGATATGCCTAAAAAATATTACAATTTTAAATATTAATTTTGCATAGAAAAGGTTAAAAATACACGAAAATAACATGTAATTTTACACACATTTGCTTAGATATCCGACAAAACTGTCTCTACAACCATAATCAATATCACCCTGCCAATAACATGTAATTTTAAACTATATTGCATATATATCCAACTGAACTGCCTCTACAACCATAATCAATATAATATCATTTCACAGCATAAACAAAGAACCCTTGTTTGAGTACAATCTTTGTCTACAATAATTAAAACCTCTAAACAGAAAATACATACAAAAGATAAATAATAAAAGCAAATTGTCTTGAAAAGAAAGAGAAATATGATACATCATGTGTAACAGACCACTATAATTTCTCTCCTTTTGGAAGCTTGCAGACCATTATCAATGGTGCAGTGAATGTTACATCCCAATGACCTTTACTCGCTTTATGAAAATGTTGTCATAAAAATCTTGTAGTGCTTACCGATTGTCATTCTTTCTAGTGAAAAATAGATGCATGTCATCAGTTTCCATCTTGGCCCCCTTTTCTTGATCAGTGCTCTAATATGTAATGTAATATTGTTTGAATGTTTTGCTTGTGGGTTCAGTTTCTATTTTGTGGAAATAGAATGCTTGAAAGAGCCACAAACCAAGTATGCTTGTTTGCACCTATTTAAAATCAACTTGATAATGATGTGAGAATACAGGAATTAACAGCTAACCTTTTAAATAAAAGCAAAGAGGGAGAATAATGGCAATAAACTATAACATTCTTTATAGATGATTTCGATGTAAACAATAGCCTTAAGTTGTTATCCAAAGAAAATTATCAAAAGACTTCTTAAGAGAGGAATTGTTTTTCATGAAAGAGAAAGGACATAAAAGCAATGAGAAGAATATGAGACAGTGATAAGAAGCTACAAACGGTGGAATGATCCATGTCTATGCATTTAAGACATTGCCTAGGTGTAGGATTGAAATACCCTCAAATGTAACAACAGCATCTTCACCTCCAGTGTAACACCCTATCTGCAAAAAGGATATTACACCGTAATTACTAAGAATTTTCGAAATACTTAAAAAAATATCTAATGAAAACTCAGTATTCCTTCTCTGAAAATGCGTATAAAATTTTTTCTTCCTTTAGAGAAGATGAGAAGGATGGGAAATATGTTTCCTTAAATCTTTTCGAAAGGTTTTAAATGCAGAAACGTAAGATAATATACTTGTGAAGAGAATCTCATCTCATATAAAAATATTCAGAGTTTACAAGGCAAATTCAAGATACTCAAAATACTTTGAACAGTGAACATCTGAGCCGATCAAATCTCTAGACCTCTACCCAAAGCAATACAGTAAACACTGGTTCTTCTCGGAATCCGCGCAGCAACCTTCTTCATATCCTCTCCTAAGACTTAGCCCATTCCTTGGAAAAACATCTACTCAACCACATATGAACAAAGCATGGAAAGTAGGCATGAGTGAAAATCCTCATCATTTAAAACACTAAATAGATATAGTGCACACAGCAAGTAAAATTCATACGACCAATATTACGCACAAATACTGTTATACTCATCCTCAAAATAAACACAAAGGCCAACTCCTCGCCTGTACCGTAACGGCAAAAACAACACAAAACATCGCTAGTACAGTAATGTCAATCCTCGCCTATACCGTAATGGCTAAACACACAAAAACAATCGCCAGTATAGTAATGTCAATCCTCGCCTGTACTGTAATGGCCAAACACAAACAAATCACCGGTACAGTAATGCCTGTACCGTAATGGCCAAACAAAAACAAATCGTCGGTACAGTAATACAAACATCGCCGGTTCAATAACCGTATCTTATTTCTCATTTCTTATATAAACAAATTCACCGATTTCAATTTCAAACACAGAATCACATTTCTCAGATAAAAACTCAGAGTCACATCTCTTAATCAAAACACAGAATCACACTGCTCAGATAACACCAAAATAAGCACAAAATCACACTTCTCAATTTAAAATACGAAATTCCTTAACTCAGATAAAACAGAAAATCTCAGGTAAAACATCATACTTCAACATACTCTTATCCCATCAACACAGAAAATAACTCTTAACACTTTACTCTTTTCGGATTTACTAATTTATTTTAAGAATAACCACACCGCGACAGAGCCGAACTGAGGTGATTACTTGAAAGTGAATCGGTATAAAATAAGAGTGATCAAAGCAGTAACAGAAGATCAAAACAGTAACAGAAGATCAAAACGGGGCAGAGCCACTGGGATTGATCAAGAGAGAAGAGATTAACGATAATTAACGATAATTAAACTCAGGTTCATTTTCAATTGGTAAGTAACTATTTCTCGTTTTTTGGAAAAATTGCTATGGAATAGTCACTCGGCGGCAAAGCCAGCTACGGTAACCAACCATAACTGTAATAATATTACTAAAAATTATAAATTAAACTCATTCTCTTTGGGAAAAAGCCCTTTGGAAGCTGATCAAGTAATCTTCGCCACGTATATACGAACTCCCTAGGATAGAGAAAATAGCGCATCGGTATGGTTCCCAGAAAAGATCAGGTGAGCATTAAGGCCCCTTCAATGACCTTTGTCTTTCCTAGACAGATCCATACAAATAAACTACCTTCACCCACTATCAATCTGCATATAAACAGTAAAAATCACAAGTTTTTATATATAATAGGATCCCAAATCAGGAATTTCTACCAAATAACATAACAGCAGAGTTCACCAAGAACTCATTACTATTAAATTGTTTTACCCAATCAACCTGTATATATATATATTTTCGAAAACAGAACATGGAAATGGAAGAAAACACTAGTTTAGAAATTTTAGCGTATTTAATCACTTGCTCACGTACTAATGTCTAATAGAGATACGGCCCCTGAGCCCGACGTGACAGTACAGCGAAGATGTACTCTCCTGCCTGACCAACCAAAGTATTCCCTATTAGCCAAAAGAACTCCAGAGGTTCAATTTTACAATTTCTTAGATTTGTTGATAACCGAGGCATAGCCCACTGGTAATCAAGTCTTTATAAGTAAAATTTCGCCAGTGTAATGGTACAATTATTAAACTTTATAATTAAATTGGGTATTATAACTTTACTATTTATAAAATCATATTTTAAATAAAAATAAGGCATAGTACAATTTTTAAAACAACAAAACAAATAAAAAATAATTTATTAAAACCATAAACACCCAAAACACAAAACACTCGTCAAAACAAGATCAAATCAACTTAAGAAGAATTTTCCCATACCTTAGCCTTATGAATGTTGAAGAACACACTAAGAACACAAGAAAAACCACACAAAAACTTGATTAGTAAAACAAAGAAAACCAAAGAAAAACAAAGGGAAAGAAAAGAGAATTTTTGAGTGATTTCTTGAAGTGAGTTGTGTGAAAAATTGAAGAGTACCCCCTCCCTATTTATAGGGGAGGGGTTCGGCCAGATGCAAGGGAAGAGGAGAAAAGATCTTTTCATTTTTCATTTTAAGAAAAATACTAAAAACCCTAACTACTAAAAATATCTAGAATATCTAGGCTCCTAGAACACTTGAGAAGCTTCAAGACCCTTCAAGAGCTTGAGTGAGGCGGCCAGAACTGGGCTGGAAGGAAGGAGAGTGAATTTCCTAAAATACCCCTAGGGTTTGATGAAAAAGAGTGAAAATCAAGGGTAATTTTGTCATTTGATAAATCAAAAATTGAAATAATTAATTAAAATTGACGAAAACCAATGAGAATGCTAGAAAATGCCATAAGAAGTCTAAATAATTTTGTGGCATTTATTTTTGAAATTTTTTTATAGTGCAAACTCTTTGGTTTTCACCATTTCGCAGGTATAACCCCACAAAATGCAGAAAAATAGGGTTTTCAAAACTTACACAGTAATAATTTCTAAAATAATGAAATAAATAATTAAAAATAAAATATAAAATGGTTGTAGACCTTTGACACAAAATAATACCTGTGAAATAAGATTTTTACGCTATACGCCCTCCGTTAGTGTAGTTTTCGGTAAATTTTGAAAGTTCTCCAAAAATTCTAGAAAATTTCACAAAATCATAAATATTAAAAGAAGGGACTTTTGTGAAGGAAATTTGTTTTCTGAATTAATTTGACACACTCAGGCTATTTAAATCTCTTTCCGTCAGTTAAACGTAAACCGTTTTCTGTAAAAAGGCCTGATGTTGATTGAAAAACTATCGTTTCAGAAGTATTCCAGAATATGTGTATTTTATTCCTAAATTCCTAAATTTAAGCTAAAAATAAATCACAAAACATTTTTGTCACAAGAATTCATATAAAACAGAAAAATGACGAAAAAATAAATCAGACGTTGCAACTAGACCTGACGGAAGCTGAAAATTGACCGTTTTCAGAAGTAATTTTAAACATGTGTATTTAAATCCTATTTGTAAACTAAAAATAAATCTCAAAATATTTATTTTTCAAAAATTCATATAAGACAGAAATTAGAACAGTAAATAAAAAAACGGATGTTACATCCAGCACCCACATCAGTCATGGACATTATTTTCTCACGGAAAACCTAATACAAAAAAGATTTTGCAAATATCACTTACCTAGAATTTACTATAACATCAGATTTATTAAAATCACAAACAAACTCACCTGAGCAGGGGGACATTTTCATCACCAACAAACTGGGTGTTGGAATTTGGTATGTGGAAACTTATCTCCATCAATGAATCTTTCTTAGATCATATCATAAACAACATTAGACAATAAAAAATGCACACCCAAATTGAACCTACTAATTGCAGCTTCAAGCCCAAGTTTGGAGGAAGGACCATTAGTAACTATAAAATTAATTATAAATACAACATCAAACAATCATGTGCTTGAAGGTAGGGGTGGACACGGGTACGGGTAAACCCGCGAACCCGGTCAACCCGACCCGACCCAAAGGTTCTGGCATGTTTTGGATCGGTCCTGAGTTCGGTTCGGTTCCAACGGGTACTAACCCGATGAGAACCGGATTGGGTATCGGTTCTGTGAAACTTCGAACCGATGGGAACCGAACCGAACCGGAGGTCCCTTAAGTGAACCTATTCCTCCTACCTAGACCGAGTCAGTGTCCTCACTCCTCACCTCTCACGTGTTCGTTCTTCTTTCCCTTCCATCTAGGGTTCGTTCTTCTCACGCGGCGGCGACTGGCTCCTCTCATCCCGTGCGAGTGTGCGACAGCGGCCCTGCATCTCCATCCCGATGCGAGCCTGCGACTGCGTCTCCATCCTGCGGCAGCGCTTCTCTCACTAGTGGACACGACCGCGACCTCTTCTCAGTTCTCCCTGTCACGACCGCGACCTCAATCCCCCACTCCTTCACAGATCTCTTCCCTCCATTCTCAATAAGCATCATTTTGGAGTGACTTTGCTGTAATATAATATAATAATAGCTTGTATGTTGGATTTTATCTCTGTTTTTCAACTCTGCTAGTGTTTTGATCATCCTGCAGGGACTTTGTTTGGATTTAAGCTTGACATTTTGGAGTTCGAATTGGAAACAGTGGTAGTTTTCATCTTGTGTGTTGAACTTAGTGTTGTTTTTTTATTCCTTTCAAATTAGAGAGCTCTGATGTAATGTGGAGAACTTGCTACAGATTTTTTCAAATTATTTTTCCTATTTATTTCCATTTTTTTCAATTTTTCAATTTTTATTATTATTTTAATAATAAACCCAATACCCGAACCAAACCAACCCGAATGTGCATGGATTGGTTCGGTTCGGGTTTGTACCCAAAAAACGAGCGAAACCGAACCATTCCAACCCGGTGTCTGTTTGACGGTTCAGTCTGGGAAATGGCCTCAACCCGAACCGAACCGACCCATGCCCAGCCCTACTTGAAGGAGTGACCATAAAGGGCTAGCTCTAGATGATATAAGTAAATCCTCATCTAGAATAGCTGTTGTGTATTGTTTACATTTCCCATGATATAAACCACATTGCTCAAATAAAATAAGAAAAGAGAAAGCCAAAAAAACCTACATAAGAGAGTAAGATCAAACCTTCATTTTCAATTCTCTCTTGTAATGATCAGCTTCTCTTCTTAATGCCAAAGAAGAACTAAAATTTAAGAGCAATAGTCACAAGCAAAGAACTGAAATAATAATTGAAAGTATTCATGCTTCTATCCTGACCACAAACAAATAACAATTGACATTAAGCTACTGAAACCATATCCAACCTGTAGCAAGTCATACAGCAAGGTCCTAGTACAGTAAGCTACGAATTAAAAACAAAAAACAAAAAAAATAAGAATAAATGTAGTATCCATCTTAGCACCAAAATAAAATCTAAGAAATGGAAATAAAGCAAACAAAAATAGACAGACAGATAGTTGAACCTTGAACTTCATCAACCATTCCATGGGGTATCTCATCCTTTATTTCTTGGAGCATCTTCTCAAGTGCTGCAACCAAGTTTCCTTCTCCCTGCATCAAACAAACCAAAATCATAAAAGCTGATAAATATTAATTAATTTATAATCACATTTTGAAACGATGGCGTTCAGATCCCTACGTCTGTTGGGGACCTTTTGGTGGTTATTACTCTGCATATGCGAATATGAAGAAGAACTGCCACTACCCCACACTGAACCCTGCTGTTGTTGCTTCGCCAACCATTGTTGTAGCCTCAACATCCGAAACTAAAATAAAAAATAATTATAAAAACAAAAATCAGTAATAACCATGAGCAGAAGTTGCTGCAGTTAACTTTTTTTTTTTGGTTTTGTTATTCTTACTTGTGCTATCTGTTGCAATTGGTGATGGATGGTGAGAAAGAAACGGTTGTTGTTGTTGTTGCTGAGTGTAGAATCCAGTAGGAGAGGGCTTTCTATGGAGAGAACCGAATGCAAAAGCAACCTCTTCCTCCTCATTGAGGCGCATCCTCTCGACTTCCCCTGCAGCCGCCTGCAGCAGATCCCACGTCTCCCTATGGGGTGAAACGCCGCTGATTGGACTCAAGCCCTTCCCACTGCCCCCAATGCGCAAAACGTCGATTGCGGCGAACCAAAAACATACACCACTAATCTTTGTTACAGAAAGTCACAGACAAAGATAGAATTGAGTGATGAAAGAAAGTCCCAGCACCGATTCCTTATCTTTTTTTTTTTATAGTGAAGAATAGAGGAATGGAAATAAGAAGTAAAGAAGCAAAAGGGGTGAGAGTGGATACCAATGAAAGAAACACGGGAGAATAAATTTTATAAGAGAGAAGGAGAATCGAAAAAGGTATGGCAACTTGTTCCAGAATTTGAATTTGAATTTTGTGAGACTCATAAAGATGGGGAAGGGAGCAAGCGTGCGGGTAGAAAATTTTTCTTAAAGAAGAGAGTTTTTGGGAAAAATGAAGGGAAGTCTTGGGAGAGGAGCACCATTGTACGCCTTTTTTTTTCTTGGGGAAAGACAAACTATCATTAGGGAGTATGTAAATACAACTGGTTAGATAATTAGTGTTGAGAAGATGAAAGGAGGCTGTGAGACAAACATTAATAATGCAAAAGGAGAATTGCACGAGGACAATTATTGCCGCCCACATATGAGGTGTAACACATTTTTTCTAAAAAAGATATTACACTATAGTAACCAAAAGTTTTGAAAAACTTAGAAAATATTTATAAATGAGTTTGTATTTCCTTTATGAAAATGCGGCTAAAATATTTTTTCTTTCCTTTGAAGAAGATGAGAAAGATGGGGAATGTGCTCCCTTAATTTCTTTTTAACTGTTTTCGAAATATAAACTGGATGTAACAAGTCTGAAAATACTTCCTCTCTCATATATGTACCATGATATTTTACAAAAGATTTGCACCAAGGCAAACTCTGATTTCTAACACTGCAAAGCAAAAGAAAGTTAATACTACTCTAAAACAAATAGTACAAAAGTGGAAAAATAAAACACACTACTAGATACAGTCGAGCCATGATCCTATCTTTTACCGGGAAAGGATCTATTATTTCAAACTCTAAACTTAACTACTTCTAAGGGCAGGACCAGGTAGATCCTCCTACCCCTGGTAAACTAGCATCAAGATTCCGGGCCTGAGCCATCGGAACCCAATCCATCCCAAACCTGGCTAGATTGGGATGGTATGAAGGAGTTTTGGTTAAGTCAGAGGTATTCCAAGTGTCAATAGACATGTCAGGTGTCTCATCAACCTCATCATCAGAAAGAGACTCGGATAACCAAATGATATCCTCCAACTCAGACTGATGAGAACTAGGGGTATACATGATTGGTTCTTTTCCTCCTAAAGGTGAAGCTGGGGTATATCCTACAGAACCCATAGTTTCAACAGGTTTAGCAACTGGTGACTTCTTAGTGGATTTGGCTCGTCCTTTACTTGATGATCTGCTCTTCCGACGCTGGTCTCCTCTATCTGTTCCACCACTATCATGCACAGATGGATGTGAACTGCTTCCACCACTATTCCCACTATCGTTATTGTCAAAGGGTAAGGTATCTGAGATAGTTCCTAAAGGTCTTAGTTGTTGCCAGGGTAACTTAACATGTAATATAATCTGTTCCTGAATGGGTCGTGGGTTTGGTAACGCACCACCCCCAGTATCCAAGGTTTCCACTTCTCCTACAAACCTTCCCCACTGTGTGCTAGAACATATCTTCCACCATACACTGTCTCCACCCAGAGGTTCTACGGTTAAGTGTCGGACGGTTCCCAATCCTCTATCTTGCGGATCCATCTACTCAGTCATGTAACAACACAACAAAGCAGGCAAGGTGAAACTCTAACACAAAATAATGAAAGTAGTACCAGTATAGAAAACTCCTATCACACAACACCCAATTTCTACATTCACACAGATAATTACCAGAGACACTCAAAACATTCAATCAAGTATTCAATCATTCATACAAGTCAAATATATTGTAGCCAAGTAAACCTTACCTTGCACATCATAAATCCATAAATAACTCAGTCACAATTTATATTCACACATCAAAGTACTATTATGCATGTCACTTCAATATTTCTCTAGTCACACCGGTGTAATGCTCCCAGGGAGACTTATCCAACCTCACATCATAGAGCGATCGGCTGCAGCAAACTTAACAGTACAAACAGAGAATCCCTCTAGACCCCTGAGAGTACTTCGGAATACTGCATTTAAAACTTAATACCAGATCCAAAATAGATCTGCCAGTCAGATTTATCCAAGCCGGGTATACGACTCGTCTCGGCTCAGGGGGATTCACCTACAAGGCCATTGAGACTTTCGAAACCTGGATAATCCCAGTAGACAATTGTAGTCCAACATTATCTCTTTTCAACCCCGTCTCGTAGGTTGTATGCTCATCTCTCAGATGCAAATGATCATCTAAATTTGCAAATCATATTCTCTTGAAATCTCTTTCTCTGTAAAACTTTCTGTTTTACTGTTTCTCTATAAAAATCTCTAACTCTTCTCAAAACTCTTTGTAAGAAACAAATCAAAATCTTTTATGGAAAGACCACCTCGTATGAACAGAAAACTGCTTAAAAATCATTTTCTCATAACACTCTTTTACTATATACTTTAAAACATAAGACTCTTGTCTCTTTTTACTGCTTATTACGGACTAATTCATTATCTCGGCTTTATTTTAAGTTGCTCAACTGAGTGAATCGGTATAAAAAGAGTTATTAACTGTATTACAAGAAGATCAAACCGGGCATAGCCACTTTGGATTGATCAAGAGAGAAGAGATCAACAGTATTTAAACTTATGTCCGCTTTTAAAATAGTACACGCCTGTTCTCATATTTTAGATAGCTTCTTGGTAATGGAATAATTACACGACGGCTGAGCCGACTGCGGTAATCAGTGTCCAGCTTTTCTAAAAACTTGATATCATCTTGATGAACGAAATTCAGCTAATTCTTTTACCGGCTTACTTAATTTAGAAGATGAAATAATCACACGACAGCAGAGCCATCTTTGGTGATTAGTACCTATTTTCAGAAAATAGATAAAAACTTAGGCTACGTGAACGCAATTCAATTACTTCTCTTGGGAAATATTTAAGCACTGATTATCTTCCAGGAAAAAGGCCCGTTGGAAGCCTATCTCACTAATTTCCACTGTCTTAAACATTGGAAATTAAACTGAGTTCATTGCATATATAAACAGATTGGATACCCACTCGATATTTCCCACAAATAACATAACAGTAGAATTCACCGAGAATCCATTACTGTTACATTAATTTCCGAAAGATGCTATAACCGTAGAATTCACCGAGAATCCATTATTGTTACACTCTTTTATCCAACCCAATCTATTTATATATACGGTATTAATAAATCACTTCTTTCCCAGATTATCTTAGGCACGTATATCCCTGGTCCCTAGTGTTAAGATTTTTAAATAGCGTATTAATACAGATCCCAGGCTAGAAAGAGACGGACTTTATGATAGCCCCTTCAAAGGTCTCTTTCCTTTCTAGACAGATCCATACTAATAAACCAATCAAATCTGAACCATCACCTTTGACCATATACATGTTAGATAGTATCAGGGTTTTTCACAAGAAATAAAACGTATTTTCTTTACGGTAAAATCATTTTTGCTGTAAACTAAAATTCACCATTATAACGGTATGTTTACTATACTTAAAAATAAATCCTTACCTCCTCACCTCATTCCCACGAAAATCTAAGGATTTTTGGGCATCATAACACTACAAATCATAATTATCACAAAATAATAATTTATAACAATAAAACAATTTATAAAGCATAAACAACCATTTAAAAGCTATAACACCCAAAGCACACAATTTCAAACATCACAAAGATCATACTCATATTTCTTAAATTATTTTGCAAGAGGTTCCCTTACCTTAGCCAAAATACCTTTGAAGAACAAGGCAAGAACACCAATATAAGAAATTTTAGACTTAAGAGAGAAAAAGAGAGAAAGTGTATGCCTTCTTGTTTCCTTGAGCTTGGTGTGAGAATTTTTATGATGCCAAGGCCTCTATTTATAGCCAAGGGGCCAGCCAAGGGTTGAGTTAGAAATGATCATGGTTGGCTTAAAACATAACCTTGGTTAGGCTTTTTAAATAAATCAAAACAATTAACTAATTCCTAATTGGTTTATACTACTTCACAAGGATTGAATCCAAGTGAAAAATCATCATCCAAGGGTCCAAAACAAGCAAGAGGGGCGGCCAACATGCAAGGGCAAGGGAGGGTTTAAAAATGTTTGTGATGCATGCCATGACTCACAAATTAACTAATTAATAAATAGGTTAAAACATGATTTATTCTAATTGGTTAAAACCATTTCACAAGGATTTGATCCATGTGAAAAATTAACATCCAAGAGCCCTTGTTAAGGAGGGGAGGTCAGCCAACATAAAGGGGAAGAGGGGACCATTAGATCAAAAGCCAAAAGCTTTATGTTTTGGTAAATATGTTGCAAAATAATGATTACAAAGTCTTCATTCAAACCCTTCATGACCAAGTCTTGTGGCTGGGTCAAAAACACTATTTTAGACTTTATAAAATTATTCAAAGGTCCTTTGAAAATTCCCAGATTTTATTTCAAACCCGTTTGCTTTCTATACACTTTTATACGGCAGAAATACCGCATAAAAGGGTCAAAACAGTAGAAAAATAATCTTGTCTAGAAATATTTTTAAAAATCATGAAATAAAGAATAAAAAATAAAATAAAAACTGTTTGGGACCTTTTCTTCGAAATTTTCATATAGTGTATAGCAAGTTCTATACACTATACGTACCCGTTTACTGTATTTTTTGGTATTTTTTGAAAGTTTTCCAAAAATTCCAGAAAAATTTCGAAAAATAAAAAATATTAAAAGAAACAACTTTTGTGAAGGAAGATTAAATTCTGGATTGGTTTGACATACTTTCTCTATTTAAAATCTTTATCCGTTAATAACGGTAGAATACGGTTTTCTGTAAAAACTCAAACGATGAAGAAAAAGCATCCGTTTCAACAAAGTAATTCGATGAGTATTCTAATATCATGATTCTAAGACTACCATAAATTACTTAGCACTTAGTTCACACAAAGACAATTAAAACAGATAATTGACGGAAAACAACATACAGAAATCTATATAAGATTTTAAGTATCTAACTGTTTTGAACTATAATATCAAGCAAACCTTATTATCTCTATACTATATAGAATATACAAGATCCTAAAGTCTATATCTTAACTACCTTTCTTTTCCCAGTATCTAATTCCTTTCTTATTTACTGAATACAGAGTTTCTCCTAAAGGGGCCAAAACCGTAATTCCCTTTTATCTTTTCTGCTAAAGATTCAAACTTAGTGTCTAAAACCTTTTTGAACATCCAAATAACTCATATTCTATCTTCTAATACTTTGGAACCTAACATGAATTTTCTGTATTCATTTTCTGCTTATTTTGACTGTTCAGAATGTCCATTTTTTTTTACTGTTTGACGTTTATGTCAACTCTAAACTATCTATACTTAATCTGAAAATCCTAAGATTAATTCTAATCTTCCAAAATTAATACTCTTTCTCATAGAGTGAAATTTTGGAATGTTACATGAGGCGTGTCAAACGATTTAATAAAAGAGAAAAAATAAAAATACTACAATAAAAAACTGCCCTTATAAATGCACGAGGCAAATCTCATCTCAATAATTAACAACCTTTTTTAACTGGTAATTTAACTAATTATTATGCAAAAAAAATATAAAAAAATACAGCTGGATTGCACAATTACATCAGTTGTGTGTATGCATTTAAAGGATTCCAATAATAGAAAGTAAGTAAGAAGAGTATTAAAGAAGGCATGCATTTTAGTTTTGCTAATTTGAGCTCAAGTTTATGTAAAAGTGCTAAATTGCTAAACTTCCTATAAGTGGAATTGAGTTTTGTATTATTTATAGATTTACAGATACTGATACTAATAATAAAAATATTATTATTATTATGTGTTGGGGGTGCAGTGCACCGGCCATGCGCCCTACCTCTAACATGGTCGGTTTGTCTTTCGTGCTACACAAACCAGCTAGATATTTCCTAACCAAAAGAGAAAAAATAAAAAAAGATATGGCCTTTTTTTTTCTCCTCTTGCTTTATAATCGGTTAAGGTCAAAGCTTATCAATATCCATCCATCCATTAAGAAACAATTAATTAATTAATTAATTAATAAATGAAATGAAAAGCCGTAAGATTTTACCATGTGAGAAATGAGGATACATGGCAACGAAACATGCGCTTGCATAATTATTTACTTGTTTTTGTTTGACTACTATTAGTTTAATGGAAATCGAAGCCAAATCCAATTGGTGCTCGGGGGTATTAATAAACTATTGATGACAATCGTCATTGTTGCTTTGCTTCGTCAGCCTCAAAAATCTAGCTTGATGAGGTGGGAAACGGAAGTGCCTGTGTGTACATGCCAAGTGGAAAGTTTTTGTTTATCCTGTTCTCAATAATGCGTTCTCTGACAAAGATGGCCTTTTATAAATCGAATAAAATAAGTGTCAATCATTGCAACATCCATCGTATATGTTTAGTGATTACCGAAAGAAAAGAACATTTATAAACGCACGTCAAATTATTATTATAATTTTTTTTTGAACTACTTATTATAGTTTTATATACACGCACACACTCTTACATGATTAATTTTACATTCTGCCAATTGGATCAACAAGTGATTTTGTCGCATTACAAAACCCACCTATACAAAGTATCATTAAGAAAAACATACGCATAAATAAAATAATACCAAACAAAGTCTGTTGATTTCTTCATTCATCAGGGAAGGACAAATTTGATTATATGTTGGCGACACAAGGAACCTCTTTGCTCTGGTTTGCATTAGAATAATTAATGTGTAAGCATTATTTTTTTTATCTCAAGATATAATAACTTGGATAACATGAAAGAACCAAGAAAAGTTTCGAGTCATATGATATAGGATCAAGCAACATGCCTAACCCAAATGAACGAAACAGTGTCCTTGACTGAAACTTTCAGTCCATCTCAGCCATACAAGTGGTTCTTCTCTAGTAATACCTCTTATAATGATGCTCTTGCAGAACTTGAGGAGGGTGGATTGGCTCATTGCATACGCACACACACATCTTTATTAACCTTTATTTGAACCTTTCATTATATAGCATCCGACAATAACATTTTATCACCAGGGTATCCTCCATCAAGAGACGCCATATGGGAACCACATGAATATCACCAGAGTATCCTCCTTCAATAATCTCGACCCGAAAATCATAGGGACATATAACAAAGCCACAAACATTTATGGTTGAAATCAAATATGAAAATGCCAATTCAATAGTTAGTTTGTGTCGATGTACTGTACAAGTGCTCCATGTAACCACCACTTAATTGGCATTTTCAGCACAAAAGCCAAAGATTTCTTGAATGGTATAGATAAAAAAACAACTAGATAGATTTTAAAGCAACTTTAAGCTCAAAGGGAAATGAATGCATCTAGTCATAGAATATCTACAAAGCCCCATTATCAGATATGAATAATACCTCCAATTCTTGTAACAGCTGCAAGGCATGCTGATACAAAAACAATCGACCAAACTCCCAATCACTGCAACCAGAAGATCTTGATCATTCAGATTAGTTGCAAGGAAACACTTGTTAAATGACTTTAGGTATAGAGAATATAAAGCAAAGCACTGAGATGGGTTTGATATATTAGATTTGATAATTTGAGAAATATTTGCTTAAACTAAGTACATGGTGGTAGATCTACAAAACACCTTAAAGTCTTGATGCATATTATGTACCTTAACATGACAACAGCCTCAAATATGCTATGGGGAAGCCACCTCAAACCTCAAATAGCTCAAATATAACCATATGTCAAACTCCATCCACCTACACTGTATTTGGAAGGTTAATAGCCATTTAGTTTGCTTGAAAAGAACCAATGCATAAGGAATATGCATGTGTTTATGTATATAAAACACAGATTCTTAATTGAATTTCAATAACAACACAAGCCCCTCCCCCTCCCAAACAACAGCCCCCTTCCCCAAAAAAAGAAAAAAAAACAATGATATATATAAATGATAGTACATTGTATTTCAAGAAAATTACTTCTGTGAGCAGGGTTGTGGTCTTATGAACTGAGTAACTCTGGAGCCTTCTTAAAAGCAAAATTGCATCCTTTTTAATTCTTGCAGATCAATTGCTCAAGGTAAGTAGCTTCAGCTGGGTAAGCATAAAAGTGAGCTTTAACCTGAACATAGTTATTCTCATTTGGAAACTCACTGGAGGCGCTGAAAAAGCAGAGGATTTTCAGCCATTTAACCTCCAGGGATTTAATGTCTTGTTGAAAACGGGCCACGTGTAGAATGGCATGGTCAAGAACTAAAGGGTCCTCTGGAGGATTATGGAGAAGAGTGAGCAAAGACTGTTTATATATTTGAGCAAACAACAACGGTCTTGCAACCTGCCGACTTCTACAGAAAGTTGCCACCTTGATGACATGTTTACAGAGATTCCCCGGCCTGGACTAGGAACAATCACAAAGTGAAAATTCTGAACCAGGATTCCAAACTGTATACACCAAGCTTCTGTTAGTTTGAGATAAAATTTTGGCAAGATGAAGATTTTGCTCATCCAGCATTACATCAACATCTGGAATATGAAGAGCATGATACCAAGCATTGGTGGAAAAAGAATTGTCACGAAGATTCTCAAAATACCTGGTGTCTAAACTGTATTGGTCTAGCCAGTATAACGAGTGAAATTCAGTAGTTAAAGTGTGGATTAACCAATCAACTCTTGACCAGAAATTAGCATAATTCTCCTTCAAAAGTGTTGACTTCAGTTTTAGGTGACAGGATTGTATTGCAACATGTGGCTCGGGAGTTGTCACAGGGAGTGATTTTATGCCATTAATCCACATATCTGCATGAGGAAGCACAGTAATACTAATTGGTCAGGATGATCAAATGATTGGATACTTCAGTAATTATAATGAAAACAATTATCCAATTGTAGAAATGCAAGTGTGACAGTTGCCCAGCAAAACTAAAGGCACTCATCTGGAGGTGGAACTTAGAATGAAATGAAATGGAAATACAATCTGAATCAGAGAGTGTTGAGATAAAAAATTGATTATAATGTAAGGCTACTAAAGATAGAGTATATGTTTCTTCAATGAATACAAAATTAACCATCACTTGAAAAATACCTATAATATCTAGCCAACGACTCTTGAAGTAGTCTATGAAGGCACATTGGTAAACAAAAATTTGCATAAGCTCTTCAACTGCATCCATAGCATTTGGTCCACATCTTGTAGAGTACATAATCCATCCCAAGTGCCTAAACATTTCCCGTTGCACCTCAAAGTTGCAGCATTTCTTGAAAAGCTTTTTTATCCAAGTACGGCGAACATGGCAGGCACATAATAGGATGCGACACTGGAAGGCCTATCTGCAATAAGCAAGATCTCACTCCATTTCCTAACAAGGTGGGTTCTTCTAAAATACACAAAGAAATCTAATGAAACTAAAAAGAAAACGCACTAATCTCTTTACCTTGTGATAGAATGGTCAAAAGATGGATCATCCAACAAAATAGCATTAGGCCTCCATCTGGAATCCTTGGTTCGTAATCTTTCAGATAGCAATACAATCCATTTATGAATATCTTTACCAACAAAAGATGAGGTGATGATCCAAGCAACTGGAATTGCATTTTGAGATGAATCGAAAACAAGTAAAGAACATACGGGATACAGTCAAGGGCAAGAAAGAAAAATATATATAAGACATTCTAAAATCCTACAACAACTGCTGAAATAATTCATCTTTTATTGTAAACAAAAATAGGCTTATATATTATTCACGATTGTGTTGATAAATCTGATTAAATGCTAATGGTCTAGATGGCTTCTAAATGTACAAAGACATACTTCTAAATTCAAAACATGTTTTTCCCATCAAAATTCATCCCAAATAAGCTAAAAGTTATGTCCTTTGGTCTTTGGCAAGTCTAGACTTCAGGTGTAACTAAATAATAAAAGGTAAACAAATAGTTTCTAGTTTGAAAAGGCAAACATGCAATACCTTAAACTTCTTCAAGCCAAATGTTGAATGAAAAGAAACGAAACTATTAGTTCCATAACGAAGCATTTGTTGCAGCTGCCAATCTGTCTGTATACCCAACACAAAAGATTCTGAACCTGAGTTATCTTGGAAAAAGAAAACATGCTTCTGATTACGCTAAACCCATATCTTTGCACTGCATTCATCACTTCCCTGTAGCTCAAGTGAAGAATTACGAATAATCCTTTCCATGTTGCGCACATCATTTGAGTGAGAAAATCATCGCGGTTTTGGGGCCCACCTTGCTTCTACATCACCTCTGCATGGTGTTGTATTATATTGTCCAGAGACATTCCAACATAAAGCATAGACATCACTTTCTGGTGTAACTCATCCGAGATTCGCGGAGCACGTATGGTTCTTGTCCCCACTGCATCCCTGTCAAGTACTCCGTGACACGGTGCCCCCGATTTGTCCATGTGCCTTCTTTGGTTATATATGATTAGGGCAAGGAGGGGCCGGGTGTATAGTCTTTTAACAGTGAAATGGCAAAGGCAGCCTCTCATCATGTGACGCCTCCCCGACCTGCTCTCCTTCCCCGAAGCAGGTTTGTTGCTTGTGCCATCCACTACACCTGAGTCACTCTCTCGGTAGTCTTCAGGACCATAAGAACACCAGTATCTAAACATCAATGTAAAATTTCATATAGTCAATTAGATCAATCTTTTCATATTTCAAGACAGCTATTCTAACAAGAAAAATAGCCCACTTAATTAAAGATTGAAACACTCAAAACAATGGAGTACAATACAGAGACCAAGTATATTTTGTTACATAATTTAGCAAACCACCAACTATCAAATAATTATCAATCAATCAATTGCTATATAAGAAAAAAAATCAAGCCCTAGGTTTCCGAGCCATAACACGTGTCACCTCCTCAGCTCTTTTTATTTCCAAAGTAAAATTGTTTTTTTATTGGTTTTTTTTACTATTTTTGTTTAAAATATCCTCCATTCTCGACATCAACAATTTCTAAAACAAATTTTACATACGCATTTTCATCAACTTGTGCTACAATTCTATTCTATTGTGCCTTTTTCAAACAAGACCTAGTAGTTAGTACCTACCATTCTATTCTTATCATACCTCACATTTTTATCATACCCATTTCTTAAAGATTAAAACTTGTGAACTCATGTAACACTGACAGTAGAAAAATCAACAAAAGTCACCGTCCCATGCTAACGCAAGCCCATCTACATGGCCCGTGAAAAATTGGGCTTTTATTTGTCGATGTTGCTGTCTTGTTGACTAATACCCACCTCACGAGTAAAGAAAAATGGGTGCCAGTACATACATTCCTAAAATTGGTCATCCACTTCACTTTAAACTTTAAACTTAAAATTTTAAAATTATCTCTTTTTAATATCAAGTTTTGTCTCTTTGAATCCCAAAATCGCATATTTCTTGGAAACTCGAGTTTCCGGAATGTAAATTTGTATTCCAAAAATTCAAGTTTCCGAAATACAAATTTTGTATGCCAGAGTTTCCGGAATACAAATTGTATTGCAATCCGGAAACTCGAGTTTCCGAGAGTATACAAAAAATTGACTTTTTATACATTCTAGAAATTCAAGTTTCCGGAAAAAAAAATTATATTCTAGAAATGCAAGTTTGTGTAATACAAAATTTGTATTCCGGAAACTTGAGTTTCAGGGAAATATGCGATTTTACAATTCCAAAAAACAAAAAGTGATATTAAGAAGGGGTAATTTTGAGATTTCAAGTTTAAAGTGGAGTAGATGACTAAATTTGGAGGTGTATTTACCAACCCCCAGAAAAATTTTGTTTATTTTACTTGTGCGCTCATTAAGTTGTCCAATTTCTACCCTAATGGATTTCATCTGCAGATATATATGGGTAGTATTGGGTGTTGGAACCAAATTGTTTAAAGACATTTTTAATGCACAACTTCCCGAAGTGGTTTTGATGATAACAATGATTATTAAAAGTTTTACAAACTCTGCTGACAAGCTCTTGTAGGTACAACAAAAATAAGTTCATCGTCCAGTATGACTTTGGCAAACATATGTCCAGTCCAAGAGTAGATCGTCCAATGGACTCTGATACTTGACCTCGATGAAGTATTGTCCAATAGACTCTGGGAGCAATGCATCCAATGATGCTCTGCGTCCAAAGAAGCAGAATGATAAACGTCCAATAATCATCATGAAGCTATACGTTCAGAGAAGCAAAGTCATAAGTCCATATGGTAAGCAATGAGTTTGCATCCATATGATCTAAGATGCTTCGCGTCCAAATGGTAAGCTAAGGTATGCGTCCATTTGGTGAAGTGAAGAGAAAGTCCATTCTGTTTCACATAATTGCGTCCAAAACGCAGAATTCATTACATGCTATTTATTGCTCTCACATTTAATATGAGACATATTTAATGAGCAAATGATTTGAAATAAATAGCTGTATAAAATGCTTTTTCTGTGCAACATTGTCAACGTTTTTGAACGTGCATTAAATGAAAAGCATAATGCACTGTGGAAAGTGTACTTAGAGAGAGAATGTACTCTGATCATTTCTGTATCTCTCTGAACGCACCTTTTTCTTTACACATTGTATTCTCTTTGTCTCAATAGAATATTGGTATTAACCTTTGTGTAATTGAGACTGTGAGTATGGGTTGCTTCTGACTTAGGAGAAAGAAACGCAGATAAATACGCTGAAATAGAACTCCTCAGAGCAACGGGAAAATAGCATTTAATGCTATTAGAGAACGGTCACATTTATGAAGGCTGAAGCTATGCTATTCGAAGAACAAGTCTGAAGTTTCATCAAAGCCTATAAATACAGTGAACAAGAAGAAGAATACAAGAGAGCTGAACTACTGAAAGAAAGAGTTGAAACGCTGTGCAAATATTGTCATACTCTGTAAATCTAAGAAAGTCTTGTATATTTTGTCTTTCTTCTTATGAAAGAGAGTTTGCTTAACTCTCGAAGTGCTTTAAGAGTCCATATTCTCACTTGTGTGAGTTGACAGCACTTTCATCAAAAACACTCTTCTGAGTTGTTTGAGCCTGGAGAGACTTGTTTAGTAAAGAATATTTGTTTGAGCCTGGAGAGGTTTGTCTGTAAAAGAATACTTGGGATTGAGCCTGGAGAGGCTTGTTTGTTAAACAATACTTGGGTTGAGCTCGGAGAGGCTAGGTGTGCAAAGAATACTCGTTGTAAGGCTTGAAGAGGCTGTTGAAAAATACTTGTATTCTATCTGGATTGATAGTGAAATCCCTCTAGTTTGAGGGGACTGGACGTAGCTCTTGGGAAAGGGTGAACCAGGATAAATACTTGTCTAATCTCTCTATCCCTTAACTCCTTTATCTTTAGTTTATCAACTAACTGAGGGGATTGAATTGACACCATTTTTAACAAGTTGTTTAAACGGTTTTAATCGCACTAAAACTTATTTTAAACTAAGTGGATATCTCTGCGTCCATCTTAACGGTGCGTCCAATATTCATATACGTTGTGCGTCCAACCTTTTATAAACAGCGTCCAACGTTTGCGAAAAGTTTTTAAAAGCTAAGAAACACAATTCAACCCCCCTTTTTGTGTTTCCCCTTGTTACCTACATTGGGTACGAATGATTGAGCCATCCCCAGATCGAGTGAAGGATAAGAAACGTGAAAAGAATATATTGAGATACTAATGAAATAATATTTTTATAATTATAAAAATAAAATCATAATTTATTATTCCATCTCCTTTCCTCCAAATCGAGGGGAAAAAATGAGGATAAGTGATTAATGAGATAAAATATATACCACTAGATTCTATTACATTCCGTCTATTTGTTTATAATACAAACAATGAAATATAAACACATTTTATTTCTTTTCTCTTCATTTTATCTTATTCCACCAATCCAAATTAACCCCTGAAAAATATTATAGTTTTTCGCTCCCAAACATGATGAGAAATATACATGTGCATAATTTTTTTTTTGATAAACAAGGAGGCAAAATCTCAACACAAAACAAAAGAAATTACACATAAACTAAACGGGGAGTAGCAATTCCCATCGCATCACTTAAAAGCGCTTGACTAACAGCTGTAGGAGGGGTTGCATGAAACACATAGTGATCCCTCTAAGCACAACCTAGGTTAGCTAAAGCGTCCGCACACCTAGATTAAAAATGTTGTTTGCATTCTTAAGCCAAACATGGTGATTAAAATTTTATAAAAAAATGTAGAATGCAAAATAACAAGTTGTAAACAACAACATAGACAAAAACAAGTACAAATTCTCATCCAATAATGTAAATCCTTTTATTACTTTTATGAGTTAGGCTTCTTCAAACCCAACATGATTATTGTAAAACTAAAGAAGAGCTACAAAATTTCAGGGCTTTGTAGCATTAAGAAGATGATCATAACAACATTTTTCGATCCTAGGGCAACAGAACTTTTGAATAGATTTGGGATTTGGATATGGAAGTCCCAGCATATTGCTTGTCACTTGTGCGCAATCAATCCCTTGTATATTTCCCATCAGAGTACACACAATAGCAACAAATAACACCACCAATTTTAATACCATTTTCAATGAAGTTTCCATTGCACCTTGGCTTGAATCTAAAACAAAACCAAAGTGGTTAACTTGTGTGTGTTATGTGTATGAAAATTCATTTGAGAAATGGTATTATATTCTAATTTTATTAAATATAAAATTGATTTAAAAACTACATTCAAATGTTACACTAATTAAGTATAATATATTAAATATATTAAATATTATTAAAAGTCATTCAACATATATCATTATTACAAGTATTAAATTCATTCAACGTATATAGTTATAAAATATCTGATATTAAAAGTTATAAAAATAATTTACTACACTTTAATATATTTTAAAGTTTATTGTCGTCCATTGATTATGAATATAACTAGTACAGTTATAAATATTTATTGAATATAATATATTCAAAATATTAATTATATTTTTGGCTTAAATAAGTTTTTGGTCCCTGTAAATATCTGATTTTTGATTTTAGTCCATTAAAAAAAAGTTAAACTATTTTAGTCCTTTAAAAAATTTTTTTTTTTGGTTTTGGTCCTTTTAGTGCTAGGTGGCACATTATGACCCAGTCAGCATGCCTACGTGGCAAAAAACGCTGATGTGGCCTATCTACGTTTTGAATTTAGTCCCTATAAAAATTTTAAGTTTTGAATTTAGTCCCTCTCAAAATTGAGATTTTGATTTTAATCCCCCTTTCTCCTCCACCACCACCTCCTCCTCCTTCCTTCGTCCTCCACCCCCTCCTTCTCCCACCACCCCCTCCTCCACCACCACCCCCCCTCTCTCTCCTCCTTTTCCCTCCTCCTCCACCACCACCACCCCCACCCACTCTCTCTCTCTCTCTCTCTCGTTTTCTCTCTCTCCCCACCACCACCCAAACACTCTCTCTCTCTCTCTCTCTCGTTTTCTCTCGTTTTTATTGTTCTATTTCTAATGCTATGAATATACCTTTCCTTGAGTTGAGAGAGAAAACGAAAGAGAGTGTTTGGGTGGTGGTGGTGGTGGTGGTGGTGGGGAGAGAGAGAGAAAACGAGAGAGTGTGTTTGGGTGGTGGTGGTGGTGGTGGTGGGGAGAGAGAGAGAGAAAACGAGAGAGTGAGAGAGTGTGTGTTTGGGTGGTGGTGGTGGTGGGAAGAGAGAGAAAGAGAGAGTGTGTGTGGGTGGGGGTGCGGGTGGTGGTGGAGGTGGTGGTGGTGGTGGAGGTGAGAGGAGGAGGGAAAAGGAGGAGAGAGAGGGGGTGGTGGTGGAGGAGGGCGTGGTGGGAGAAGGAGGAGGAGGTGGGGGTGGGGGTGGGGGACGAACGGCAAAGAGGGAGGGGAGAGCAACTTGTACTTATAAATTTGGACTCAGTTGATGTGTTTTAGTCCCTATAAAAATTTTAAGTTGTTTACTTAGACCCTCTAAAAATTATGATTTTTGATTTTAGTCCCGTGATAGGAAGACAGTCCTAGTCAGCAGGTCCTTATAAATTTTAAATGACGTGTCAAGTGATGACAGGGATATACATATGCCACATCAGCACAATACAGTGGTAATTCACTAAAAGGACTAAAACCAAAAAAAAATTTAAAGGACTAAAATAGTTTGACTTTTTTTTAATGGACTAAAATCAAAAATCGGATATTTACAGGGACCAAAAACTTATTTAGCCTATATTTTTCATGAATTTTCAAATATCTATCTATTACTGTGTGTATTTAATTATATTAAAATATGACTAATTGTGATATTTATAAATACAAGTTTGACTTAAATAATACTACTAGATATTATATTGAGATTGTATAATACACTAAACAATATAAAAATGTCTCATTTTAATTATTTTACCACAACTATTAGATATGTTTGAATTATAAAATATAATATATTAAACATTATAAAAATAAAAATTTATATTACATTTCATTAAGTTTTAAATATTGGCTACTTGTTGAATATAAAATTGAATTAAACACTACTATTAGATATTACATAATATAGTATAAAATTCAAATAGTTACTTATGTCAATTGATTATGTGTATAATTACTAATCAATTATTAATATTTATATTTTATTAAATATAATATGTTATATATCATCAAATTATTGACTGAATTTTATTAAATTTTTAATGTCAAGTACATATAATATTTTATTTTAATTAATAATCTATTATTTTTAAATAAATTAATTATTTTTTATTTTTGCTACAAATTTAGTTTAGTTTTTATAGTTTAAAACTACAAAAATGATTCATTGACGTCAAAATGCCAATAAATATATCGAGAGAGATAAAAATATAAAAGAAATAAATAATAAATATGATACATAAGTGATGTAATAATGAGAGAGATAGAAATAGAAACTAAAACATATGTTAGATAAGTGTTAAAAATTGATAGATGTCGGTATATCATTACTTTTAAAACTAATAAACACAATAACAAACATATAACCGAAGTCTCTTGAATATAATATTACGGGTTTGATCACAAGATGTGTATATAGACATAGGCAAATGAAGGGGTGACATAGGGATATCATGGTCACCCGCCACTTTGTATTAGTGTTTGATTAATTTTTTTTGACAATAGTATTAGTATTTGATATATATGATGGTCTTTTAAGTGTATATATATATATATAAAATTATTCATATATGTAATCTGTAATATATACAATTATCATTATTTTAGGGAAATATATACAATTATCATAAAAATACACATGAAAATATATAACCGATGAATCCTACATGTACAAATTACTGGTCTTTATTATCGCAATTAACCTAACAGTAATAACTGGAGGATTTCAGAAACTAGTACTGTTGTTACTTGCTTTCTTTTTTCTTTTCTTTTTTTTAACTGCATTGTTGTTACTTGTTAGAACTTTCCAGTTGGGGAAGAACCGAAGAAGCACATTCAGGGGCCTTATTGTAAAATGTAGTGAGTAATGATTGCCATTAGAGCAAGATGTTGCTACAATTCCCCCATCGCTTCCAAAAATTCGCTTCCACTTCCTTCTACTCCTTACAATCGATTCCAATTTATCAATCCACTAACCCATCACACAGTACAATTCGAATTAGATCTAGGGTTTCACTGATCTCGCTCTTTTTTAATTTTTGGAGGCAAATTGATATAGTTTCCGTGACTAACCAGTAAAAAAATGAATGTCAAATCGACGCAATCATCATTTCGGGATCGGACACAGGAATTCAATAGTATCGCAGAGAGGTTGAAGAAATCAGTACCTGGATCGGGATCAAAAAGACCTAGCAGCAGTACTAGTTCTTCATCCAAATTGGAAGAACATCGATTTGCTATTGCAATTCAATCGGAGTTCAATAAGAGGGCTTCCAAGATTGGCTATGGAATTCACCAAACCTCTCAGAAGCTTGCCAAGCTCGCCAAGTGTAAGCAATTCCATCGAGTTAGTTTAATTCATACACAACACTATTACTATTTATTCATTAGGTTTAGGTTTTGTCAATGTTGATTTATGTAATTGTAATTTTTAGAACTATACAAATGACAATACCTTTCTATTCGTTTTTGTTCCACGCAGTGGCAAAAAGGACTTCGATTTTTGATGACCCTACCATGGAAATCCAAGAGCTTACGGGTGTTATTATGCAGGATATTACCGCACTGAACTCTGCAGTTGTGGATCTTCAATTGCTCTCCAACTCCAGAAATGAGAGTGGCAATGCTTCTACCGACACAACTAGCCATTCCACCACGGTTGTGGATGACCTAAAGACCCGGTTGATGAGCACCACGAAAGAGTTTAAAGATGTTCTCACCATGAGAACTGAGGTAGGTACTCTTTTGTAATTTGCATTGGTAATATTATGGTGCAGCTTGTGCATGTTTTCTACAATCACTCATTACCGACACTGATGTTATACCATTGTTTGTTTGTTTTTCTTAATATATATGAAGAACTTGAAAGTGCATGAGAATAGAAGACAATTGTTTTCGTCCTCTGCCTCTAAGGAATCTGCAAACCCTTTTGTCCATCAACGTCCATTAGCTACAAGGTCAGCTGCTGCTAGTACTTCTAATGCCCCTGCACCCCCATGGGCTAATGGATCTCCATCTTCATCCCAGGCCTTTCCTAAGTAAGTCATGCTATTATTTTCTTTCCGTTGTAGGCTTGTAGTTAATTATGTGCCTATTGTTTTCTTCCTATTTTTGTCTGTAACGCAGTTAAACTAATTTGTGAGGTTATTTGAGTCACTGTTTTTTCATCACATTAATTTGTAGTAGTATGCTTGATTAGATTATCAAGTGTATGATTTTTATTCGATGGAACTAGTAATTCTAGTAAAACTGGTTTATTAATATAGAAATAAAGAATAAAAGTGCATGATATACCCTTATTGTATCTGTTTTCTTTGAACTGTCATGTGAAGTACAACTCAACTTTGCTGCATTTTAGCATGACCATTGTACTGTTATTAAATCTCAGATCACAAACTTTGTCGTTATCCCTCTATTGTGATCCCATTAAATAAGCATAAGTTCACAGCCTCTGTTTTAATGTATTAATTAATTCATTCGCTTAATTTAATTCATGGATTTCATTCGCTTGTTTTTGACAACTAAATCTGTCAAATAGACTGGCTTGTTCAAACCTTGTTTTTTGGCTTAGCCTGGCCCGACAAAATTGTAGGCCTTATGAAACTTGGCGCCTAGCCAGCAGAAATTGGCTGGTCAAACAGGCCAGCCCATAATACATGTAGAAAAGCAGGCTGGCCCATTCAATGTCTCAAACCATTTTCCTTTGTTGGGTTGGCTTGGCCCGACAAGGGATAAGAATTGAAATGTCATGTCTATCTTGCAAATTTTTTGCATCTAGGACCAAAATCAAGAGCTCTAGTTACAAGGCATGACTTGTGGATCATTTCCTATTTAATAGTGAAAACTTTTGTTATACTCAATATTTTAAGGTTGTTTCAGGTTGGGTCAAATTCCATCTGGAACTCTTGCTTCATATTTTTTTTTTTGGCTTTCAAATCTACAGAAAGCAAGGGGATAGGGAGAGTCAACCATTGTTACAACAGCAGCAACAACAACATCAGCAGGTAATTCCATTGCAAGACAGTTACATGCAAAGCAGAGCAAAGGCTCTTCATAATGTTGAGTCGACTATTCATGAGCTCAACAACATCTTCAATCAACTAGCAACACTTGTTTCCCAACAAGGAGAGATCGCCATCAGGTTTGATGTCTTACTCATGTGCTACATTGATACATCCTTATTGTCCTTTATTATTGTATTGTACTATTATATAAGATATATGTTACTTATAGATATAAGCTTACTCAGTTTGTCAGTAATTCTGTAATCGAATGGACCTATGCCAGTTACATGGACTGTGAGACGAGTTTGGGCCTTGACTTCAATAAGCTTGTATCATAGACGACGATGATGATATATAATATATACTGATTCAGAATGCATGATTAACAGATAGAAAATAAGTAAGTTTTATTGAATATCCTCCTGCAATGCTAGATGAACGGGCATCCCAGGTCAAGAAGAGCAAGAATGAGATAAAATGTGAACAGATCATGTTATAGTAACTTTATGGACAAGTACTCTAGTCATCTAGTGCTTGTACTTGAAAAGGTTCTGAACCTTTGATATCTTCCAATGAGTTGTTTCACATGCACTTTTTTCTCTCTCTAAACTAAAGTACATTCTACACTCAAGTGGCATGCATGAAACCGATGCTGGTCTTCCTTGTATTGTTGCAATATCAGTTAAAACTATTGTAATTTAGCTTGAACAATTGCAAAAGTATACTTTTGATTGCTGTTAAGGTGGATCGACTTTTGATTTTTGTTTTCATATCGACCAATTGAGACATCGGTGGGGTTGATAGTGGTACTTAATTTGCAGGATTGATGAAAACATGGATGATACACTGGGAAACGTAGAGGGGGCAAAAGGGGCTTTGTTGAAGTATATGAACAACATATCAACCAATAGGTGGCTAATGATCAAGATTTTCTTTGTACTAATATTTTTCCTTATGGTTTTCTTATTTTTTGTGGCATAGTCATTCCAATGACAGAGAAATGACAACGAAGACACGAGTGACGACTTTCTTACTGGTTGTTAAGCCCTCTGTATTTCATTAATGTTTATTTCTCCAAATATATTTTCATCGGCTGAGGGTAACTTAGGGACCAACATTGTCCAAATTCATACCTGTATGTATTGATACATATAACGAGGTTAAAAACTACTTTGTGCATTGCATATTGTCCATTTATCCTTACCTGATTTATACAGTGGAGGCTTTCTGTAATATATGTGATTCTTATATAGTGGAGGCTTTATGTAATATTGATTATGCATATCGAATTATCAATATCGATATTGGGAGCAAAGCAAAATAATGGCTAGACCGCTAGATAATGTGTTTATCAGCTGATCACAAGAAAAATAGTAAAATCTGATTGTATTGCTTTGCAATTTTATTGGTTATATATTTTCTGTATTTGTGACTTTTTGACATGATCTATTATGCATTGTATTTGAAGTTAGGTACTTAGTTTAGTTTATAATGTTTCATTATTACTTTTTAAATTTTTTTCAATTAAGTTAGGTACCTTGTGTAACATCTGTTTTTCTGAGTTACCATTTAAAATCCATTTTATATGAATTTTTGAGATCTAAGTGCTGATAGATTTATTTTAGTCTTATAATTAGGGTTTTAATACACTTATCAAATTATTTCATTAAAACAATTACTTCTCCTTTGACGTTTTGGAACCGTACTTACCGTAATTAACGAATAAAAGTTTAAATAGCCAAAGTATATTAAAACAACCCAGAAAACAAAATTTCCTTCACAAAAGTTGGTTCTTTTAATATTTGTAATTTTTTGAAATTTTTCTAGAATTTTTAGAAATAACCAAAATTTGAAATTACCATTTTGACCCTATAGTCTACAGCAAGAGCTGAGAACTAATTTGAAGACCAAGATAAGGTCAGAATGAAATTTTGAGAAGTCAAAACATGTTTTTACATTTTTTATGATTTATGGAATTAATTTTGAATTTTTTTGAAAAACAGGTCAAAAGTTACTTTATCAAGTCCCTGTAGGACACGTAAAATGAGAATTTCTGAGCAGAAATAGATTTTTAGTGATCAGTGAGTGCTTAAAATCAATTTTCAAGAGAGACCATTAGGGTTTAAATTGAATTTGTGATTTTTGAGAATTATCTGGGAATTTCTGAAAAATGTCCATTTTGCACTTACAACGCGTCTGATTTCTTTTGTTTTTGCAAACCGTAAAGTTTACCCTTATCGTAAAAATCCCAAAATTCTTCTATGAAACTCTTACATGTCATTTTCAAGATTCCTCATTGGTTCTTACCATTTAAAATTATTTTTGAATATTTGATTAGTGAAAAGACCATTTTACTCTTAATTTTCACTTAAAACTACTTAAACCTAAAGCTTTTGACCAAGCAATCCAATGGCCCTCCTTTCCCCTTCACTTGGTCGACATCAAGGAGCATTTAGGGGCCTTGGATCAGATTTCCCATATGAGTCACCAAGCCTTGTCATGAGCCTAAACCAATTAGATAAAAGCATGATTAAACCTAATTAATAAATATGTATTTTGATGGTCATGGCTTACATCACTAAAGCTTTCTTCTTCCTTCTTTGCCCTCCATCTTGGCCGCCCTCTCCCTATAAATAGGCCCCTTGTCTTCATAAAATTTCACAACACATCCAAGAAGCATTTGAAGGCAAACACCATTTCTCTCTTTTCTCTTCTTAGTTCTTAAATTTCTTACTATTGTGTTCTTGGTTCTTCAAGCTTGTTCTTCATAGTTTTGTGGCAAAGGTAAGGGGAACCTCTTGCAAATTAATTTGAGAAGTATGAGTTTGATTCTTGTTTATGTTTAAATTGTTTGTTTATGTGTTTATAGTTTTTATTTATTTAAATATGCTTTATAATTATTTTATAGCTTTAATTTAATTGCTTTATACTATTTAATAATTGTAGAGTTATAATGCCCAAATTTTATCTAAAAATCGTGTGAGTGAAGTGGCTATGTCAAATCATTTTTGAACTTTTGTAAACATACCGTTATAATTGCAAATTTTAGACTTACCGTAAATATGATTTTACCACAAAGAAAATACAATTTATTATTTTGTGAAAACCCTAATATTATCTATCATTGATATACAAGGTCATGGTTAAGATACATGGTTTATCAGTATGGATCTGTCTAGAAAGGAAAGAGACCTTTGAAGGGGCTTTTATTTAGTCCGTCTCTATCTGGCCTGAGATCTGTATTGATACGCTGTTTGAGGAATTCTTAACCTAGGGACTCAGTATATACATGGCTAAGATGATTGGGGAATATAATGGTAATGGATTCTCGGTGAATTCTGCTGTTATATATTTTTGGCTCAGTATTCTCTATGTTCTTAACAGTGGAAATTTGTGAAACAAGCTTCAATGGTCTTTTCTAGAAAATAAATTGGTGTTCAAGTATTTTTGAAATAATTCAGTTTTAAACTTCTTCAATAAACTAAAACACTTTTAGTTCTATCATATACAGATACATTTTTGGGATTTGAACGAAAAAATGAAGTATGAGTTATCTGGGATAAATGGTTCTATGTTCTATCTAAGTGGTGAAATTCTGTGTTTTTCTTGAAATGTGTAATTTGGTATTCTTATCTGTTAACTGTGGTTTTGTGTTTTCTGGTGATTCTTTGTTGTTTGAGATAAGTGGTTCTGAGTGGTTGGAAGTGAAAGAGATATGCCTGGTGAAAGGCGATATTCCCATATGCTTAGTACTAATGCGATGTTCCCATATGCTTTGTTTAAAGCGATGTTCTTACTCGATGTTCCCATATGCTTTGTATAAAGCGATGTTCCTACTTGATGTTCCCGCTGGATGTTCTCAATATGCTGTGTTTTAAGCAAAGTTTTTATCTGATCATTTCTATAAGTTTTCTTTGACCTGTTTGTGAAATTCTTATTATGTTGATATATTGATTACTTTAGTATGATTCCTTAGTATTTGTGCTGAATATTGCTGAGTGCCTATACTTTTCCTATTACTTTGTTTAGAGCTTCACCCTTGCCTGCTTTGTTGTGTTGATGCATGACGGAGTAGATGTTTTACCCAAGAAGTGGGCTAGCTCTTAGAAGAAGAATCTGAAGGATGTTGTTGTATAGATAAATATGGATTCCAAGAAGAATAGATGGTTACTGTATTGTTTTGGGTAGAGGTTAAAGACCAGACTGGCTTAGATGTTCACTGTATTGTTTTTAAATCTTTCCTAGTAAAAACTCTGATGATTATATGAAATGAGATTTCATTCATAAAAAAATATTGTTTTATGCTTCCGCACTTAAAACCTTTTGAAAAGAATTAATACATATTCTCTATTCTTCTCTTTGTCTAAGAGAAGAAAAAAATTTACACACATTTTCGGAGAAGGAATGTTGAGCTTTTACTAAATATTTTCTAAGTTATTTTGAAATTCTTGGTAACTATGGTGTAATATCCTTTTCGGAGAAATGGTGTTACACCTTGACTTGCCTTCCATGGTTGGTAGGGTCAAGAAAGCTTTGTTCTCTTTCATTAAAGACCGCATGTGGAAGAAGATTAACAATTGGAGTTCCAAAAATCTCTCTATGGCTGGGAGAGAGGTCATGATCAAGTCTGTGGCCCAAGCTGTGCCATCTTATTGCATGAGTGTGTTCCTCCTTCCACACTCGACTTGTGATGAGCTCCAAAAAATGATGAATTCCTTTTGGTGGGGTCAAAAACCCCAAGCTTCAAAGGGTATTAGGTGGATGGCTTGGGACAAGCTTACTGTGCGGAAAGAGGACAGTGGTCTGGGCTTCAGGGACCTCGACGCTTTTAATCTCGCGTTGTTGGGTAAACAAGGTTGGCATCTTCTCACCGAAAACACTTCTCTTGTGAGTCGTGTTTTCAAATCCAGATATTTCCCAAGGGGGGATTTCTTGGGTGCCTCGGATGGCCACAACCCAAGCTTTGTGTGGAGTATTCGTCATACCCAATCACTCTTGCGAGAAGGAGCACGATGGGTCATCGGAGAGGGGTCGTCAATCAGTGTCTGGTTTGATTCTTGGCTGCGAGATGATGGTCCTGCGCTTCCAAATTATCATTGCCCCAACCTTGATGCGCTGGTGGTCAAGGATCTTATCCACACCCACCAAAGGTCGTGGAACATGACAGTCCTGGAAATGATCTTCCTGCCCGATGACACAGCGTGAATTCTCAACGTGCCTTTACACCATGACTCCGCAGAGGATCGTCGTATCTGGCGTTTTGACAACAAGGGGCACTACACGGTTCGTTCTGCGTACAGGCTCGCCATGGATCACTTAGTTGCTAACTCTTAGTGGCAGGTGCAGGGGCCTTGGGACACCATCTGGAAGCTTCAAGTTCCCCCTAAGGTCCGAGTCTTCCTGTCGTGGTGTTGTAGGGACTGCTTGCCTTCGCGTATTCGCCTGCAAGGCAAAGGTGTAGATTGCCCAACCCTCTGTGTACGTTGTGAGCTCGACCTAGAAACCTCTTGGCACACCCTTATCACCTGCTCCAAGGCTCAATGGTGCTGGGAGGAGCTTCGACTTTGGCACCTTATAGAACCCCAACTAGTCGCGCAAGGCAGCCTAAAAAATCTGATCTTCCACCTGCTATCCACGCTGGAACAGGGACTCCAGACCTCCTTTGCTATGACCCTCTGGAGCTTATGGACGAGCAGGAACAACAAGTTGTGGGATGCCAAAGATGAAACAACAGCAGAGGTCCTATACCGAGGCCACTCCACCCTCCACGCATGGACCGACGCACGACGTATGAGTAACATGCAGGGAACCCATCCAGAGCCACAGTCTATTATCTGGTCGAAGCCGTCGTTGGGTGTGCTGAAAGGTAATGTGGACGCCGCTTTTCAGCCGGACCAGGACAGCACTCGTGTGGGTATCTGTATTAGAGATCACACGGGCAACTTTGTGCTTGTAAGGACCATTTCCTATGCCCAGCTTATGAGTGTTAAAGAAGGAGAGGCGCTTGGACTTCAACAGGCCTTACTTTGGTTGCGGGAACTAGGTGTGGAGCAAGCTATTTTTGAGTCAAACAGCAAGCTGGTGGTGGACAGCCTACACAGTCAACACGATGATCTTACTGAATTTGGGTGCATCTTACGCCAGTGCAGGGATATTCTTAGTAACAAACCATGTTATAGGGTTGGTTTTGTAAAGAGGCAAGCAAACTCAGCTGCTCATTCTCTTGCTAGGGCGGCTCCGTTTCACGCTTGTTCTCAGACTTTTAGCTCTTTACCCGTTTGTATTGCTCGTATAATCTTCAATGAAATGCAATAAGCTACTTTCCATCAAAAAAAAATTATTACTTTTTAAATGTTTTTTCAATTAAGTTATATCTTATTCTTTTAATTAATGTTCTATTTTATTCATCATTAATGTTAGTATTATAGTAACACCAATATTTCACTAGTTTGTAAAAAAAATATTAGAAAGTACCAGGTTCAAATTAACTAAAATATGGATAATAAATTATGATATGAGTATATAAACATCTTGCAAGTAAGGACATTCTTTTAAAATACATGTATGAGGACTGTTATTACAATCATCTACCTAGACCTTGCCCATTGTCGATGGGTCAATTTTTTATTTTCTTACTTTCACAATAAAAAATAGACTCATGTTCTACTGGAAAATATTATAAGGAGTGAGGGGATAAACAAAACTGTTTTGTTTGATATGTCAATAAAAAAAAATAGGAAAAATTCAATGATTAACATTCTGTTTTACTGGACATTTCAAAAATCTAACGTCGATACACAAATACACAAAAATAATTCAAACACACAATTCCAACATTGTTAAAAAAATATAAAAAATAATTAATTATAATAGGATTCACTAATGGCTATTTTATTATATGTAAATCAGTTGTCATAAGTCATAACAGAACAACATATGGTGACCAGTGGCATATCATTAATGAATGTTACCCATGAACAGGAAAGCAGGATCTTGATCCTATACTGAGACCTGACCTGACCTGACCTGACCGGAGTGGCAAGCTAATGCAAATGCAATGCGCCATTTTCATTTCCAGAATCCGTTAGGACATACATACACACCTCCTCCCTCCTTCGTAAGCAAGATTTCATATACACATCCACCCCAATCGCAATCCAATCCCAATTCCAATTAGATCTAGGGTTTCCCTTTCCTTGTAATCCATCCACCACCCCCAAAGATGCACTTCAAATCGACTCAATCTCCATTTCGGGATCGGACACATGAATTCCACAGCATTGCGGAGAGGTTGAAGAAGTCAGTATCACGATCAGGGCCAGCGCCAAATGGACCCAGCACCAGTAGTGAGGAACAGCGATCCGCCGTCGCAATTCAATCGGAGTTCAATAAGAGGGCTTCCAAGATTGGCTATGGGATTCACCAAACCTCTCAGAAGCTCGCCAAGCTCGCCAAGTGTAAGCAATTCCATTGAGTCACTTGAATTCACACACAACACTATTACTACTATTCATCATGTTCGTTTTTGTTTGTTTGTTTCACCACGCACGCAGTGGCAAAAAGGACTTCGGTTTTCGATGACCCCACCATGGAAATCCAAGAGCTTACGGGTGTCATTAAGCAGGATATTACCGCACTCAACTCTGCGGTTGTGGATCTTCAATTGCTCTCCAGCTCCAGAAATGAGACTGGAAATGCTTCTACCGACACAACTAGCCATTCCACCACGGTTGTGGATGACCTAAAGACCCGATTGATGAGCACCACCAAAGAGTTTAAAGATGTTCTCACCATGAGAACTGAGGTACGTACTCTTTTGTAATTTGTATTGGTAATATTATGGTGTGTGCTTGTATTGGTACTCTTTTGTGACATTTTTGTTTTTCTTTTTCTATATGAAGAATTTGAAAGTGCATGAGAATAGAAGACAGTTGTTTTCGTCCTCTGCCTCTAAGGAACCTGCAAACCCTTTCGTCCGTCAACGTCCATTAGCTACAAGGTCTGCTGCTGCTAGTAGTAGTACTTCTAATGCCTCCGCGCCCCCATGGGCTAGTGGCTCTCCGTCTTCATCCCAGGCTTTTCCTAAGTAAGTTGTGACATAACTTGAATTAGTAATGACTATGCCTTTTCATTTAATTAACGTGTTGTATTATGCCTGATAAGATTGTGTTCCGGGAAACAAGTGATTCTAAGTAAGCCTGGTTTATTAAGTAGAATATAGTAAGAGTGTGGTCACATATCCTTCTTTTATTTGTTCTTCTTGAATTGTTATTGCAGTATAACTCAATTTTCAAGAATATTGTCACAGCCGTTTTAGTGATATTGATTTCACCCCATGAGCTTTGTTTATATCCCTCTGTTGTGATAGTATTTTGAGATCACCATGCACAAACTTGTTCACAATCTTTACTGAGTTAATTAATTAGCTTAATTTAATTTATGGAATTCAATTGCTTGCATGGTTACAAGTAGACCTCTCAAACATGCTAGCTAGTTCAGACTTTGTTTTGTTGGCCTGGCCCAACAAAAGTTTGCCACTAATGAAACTTCACCTGGCTTGGAGAAATTGGTTGTTTACACAGGCCGGTCCAAAATATATATAAAAAGAAGGATGCTCCATTTTATCCATTTTTCTTAGTTGGGCTGGCATTTCAAGGTGGTTTCAGGTTGGGTAGAATTATAGCTGAAGCCATGGTTTCATACCTTTTTATTTTATTTTTTCACGGCCTTTACATCCACAGGAAGCAGGTGGATGGGGAGAGTCAGCCATTGCTGCAGCAACAGCAACAGCAGCAGCAGCAGCAGCAGGTAGTTCCATTGCAAGACAGTTACATGCAAAGCAGAGCTGAAGCTCTTCAGAATGTTGAGTCCACTATTCATGAGCTCAGCAACATCTTTAATCAACTAGCAACACTTGTGTCCCAACAAGGAGAGATTGCCATCAGGTTTTTATATGTCTCACTTGTGTATTGTGATTGTCCTTCATTAGAACGCGATATATGCTGTATGACCTATTAGATACAATCTTACTTGGTTTATCAGTCATTCTGTTACCAGATGATCCTATGCCTGTTATATTGACTGTGAGATAAGTTTGGGCTTTGACTATAATTAGCTAGTAATATTGTATTATGGATAGCGAACCATTGCTGGTTTTTGGTTATCCGTGGGAGACGATTGGGTTGTTTACTGTACTTTGAACATAAGGTTGTGGTCCTTGTGTATGCCCAGTTGTTTGAATCGCTTGTTTTGCTGCTTATTGAGCAGAGAAATGACTTGTATAAGAATTTAGCTCATATAAATACTGGGCAAGCTTTAGAGAGTAAGAAGCATGTGTAAGGTTGCTCGTCTGTGAGAGAAGATTGGGTCATATATTAACTATAAAGTTGTGGTGCCATTCTGTTAAATTGCTCGTTTTGCTGCTTTCTGAGAGGAGAAATATAAAAGTTTAGCATCCTCTAAAGTACAAGGTGAACTTTATAATCTAAAGAGCAAGTGGATAGCCATTGATTTAAAAGTTAACAGACTGAGTCATGGTAACTTTGTGGATATAAGTACTTTGTCGCTTGTACTTGAAAAGGTTATGAACCATCAATGTCTTCTAATGAGTGGCTGTTCACATGCTCTTTGTTCTCTATTATGCATACTACACTTAAAGGAGTTAAATCACATGCATGAAATCCATGCCTTGGCCTTCTGCTTATTGCTTTAATTGCTTCCTTGGTAGGTAATTACTCATTTTTGGTTTGGGGTACTTAATTTGCAGGATTGATGAAAACATGGATGATACAGTGGCAAACGTAGAGGGGGCGCAAGGGGCTTTGTTGAAGTATCTGAACAGCATATCCTCTAATAGGTGGCTGATGATCAAGATTTTCTCTGTATTAATATTTTTCCTTATGGTTTTCTTATTTTTTGTGGCATAGTCATTCCAGAGACAGAGAAATGACAGCGAGGACCCAAACGACGGCCTTCTTACTGGTGATAAGCCTTTTGTATTTCATCAATATTTCTTTCTCCAAATATATATTCATTCTGGCAGAGTTTAGCTGAGGACCAACTTTGTCAAATTTTATACTTGTACGTATTGATACATATAACGAGGTTAAGGACCATGTGCATTACGCATTGTCGAATCTTTCGTTGATTTGTGATGATTGTTATACGTTGAAGGCTCTCTGTAGCATTTGTCATGCATATCGATACTGGAAGTAAATAAAAGCAATGACTGGATGGAGGGTTTTGGTAAATACACTATTAGATTTTGCCATATACCCCACTTAAATAGTAAAATTTTAAAATTATTCCCGGTTAATATCACGTTTTGGGCTATACATCTCACAATTTTGTGTATATTCCGGAAACTGGAGTTTTCGGAATGTAATTTTTGAATTCTGGATTTGTATTTCGGTCAGAAACTAATTTCTGGAATACAAATTTGCATTTTGGAAACTCCAATCAAATTTGTAAACCGAAAACGCCAGTTTCCGGAATACAAAATTGTATTATGAAAACTCTAGATTTGTATTTCAGAAACTTTAGTTTCTGGAAATAACGTGAAATTTAAGGGTATTTTTGAAATTTTAACATTAATATGAGGTGTATGGATAAAAGTGTGGGGTGTATTTATCAATTTCCCTGGATGGATAATTATGTTCGCAAGTCGCAGGAAAAAAAACCATTGAAGTAAAATCAGATTGTGTTATATTGCATGAACACGATTTACTATATTTAGAAATTAGAATTAGAATTGAAAATAACAATATATCTTGGAATATCTTTTACATGCTATGAGTCTGACCAAAGATAGCTTAGGCACAAACGTAAAACTTTTACTTTTGGTCAAAAAGATATAAAACTTTTTAAATATCCGAACGTACAATTTCTCTTTTGACTGGGCGGAATATACTATGTTTTTTTCCAAAAGTCTGAGCAAAAACCGCAATCATGTGGTCAAATATTATTATTTGTGGCTATTGCTGAGCTGATATAAGAGAACACTTCGTACTAAAAAAAAACGATTTCATTTCATAAGCAAATCGGAAACTAGTCCTTATATTGGTTTACTACCCTACCAGGGATAAGCTGAATGAAATGTGTTTTTCCTCTTCACATATTAATTACTGGTGCTAGATTGAAATTGAAATATCAAGTAAAAGACGAAAAGAGCCATATGAATTATTAGCTTGTGAACAATTGAATTTTATGCAACAATGTCAGCAAAAATGAACTAAATTCTTACACAAGTACACAACAACAATTTAAGGAACTGTGACAATTATATCAGATTCATTTTGCGCCAAAATGAAAAAGAGAAAAATTCCGTATTTATCAGGTCTATCTCATAACTTATAAGAATAAAATGGTAATTTTCAAAAAGAGAAAATAAAAGAGAAATCACAGTTAGAATTAGAAATTAGAATTATTACAAAGTAAAATAAAATGAAATGGAATCTATTTACTTCTATTTACTATCTATAAAAACTCTCCCCCCCCCCCTCCAAATATGCGACACGTGTCAAGTTCTTGGTTCGACACGTGTCAAAATTTTTACAATAAACCACTACAGAAATTTTGCTCATTTATTTGTTCCAATAACATCATACGGTCTATAAAATTATTTTTCTTTCGATTTTATTTTCGCTACAGCGAATCACTATAGTATTTCTCTCATTTATTTGTTTCAATAACTTTCTACGGGTTATAAATTTTTTTTATGTCAATTTTATTTTTGCTATAGTATTTTCACTCATTTAATTGTTCCAATAACTTAACGGGCTATAAATTTTTTTATTTCAATTTTTTTGCTACATTAATTTCACTTATTTATTTGTTCCAATAACTTCCTACGTGTTATAAATTTTTTTATTTAGATTTTTTTTTTGCTACAGTAATTTCACTCATTTATTTGTTCCAATTACTTCCTATGGGCTATAAACTTATTTTTCTTTCGATTTAATGTTTGCTGCAGTAAATCGTTATAGAAATTCACACATTTATTTGTTCAAATAACTTTCTACAGTCTATAAATTTATTTTTCTTTCGATTTTATTTTTGCTACAGCAAATCACTACAGTATGTATCTCATTTATTTGTTCAAATAACTTTCTACGGGCTATAAATTTTTTTATTTCCATTTTATTTTCTCTACAGTAATTTCACTCATTTATTTGTTCCAATAACTTCCTACGGGCTATAGATTTTTTTATTTCAATTTTTTTGCTATAGTAATTTCACTCATTTATTTGTTCAAATAACTTTCTACGGTTTATAAATTTATTTTTCTTTCAATTTTATTTTCGCTACAGCAATTGCTACAACATTTTCACTCATTTATTTGTTTCAATAATTTCCTACGGGATATAAGTTTATTTTTATTTCAATTTTATTTTCTATCACCAAAATGATATTTGGTTATAAGTTTTACTCGTTTATTTGTTCCAATAATTTTGTACGGGCTATAAATTTTTTTATTTCAATTTTTTTGCTACAATGTTTCTCTCATTTATTTATTTCAATAACTTCCTACGGGCTGTAAATTTTTTTATTTTGATTTTTTTTTTGCTACAGTAATTTCATTCATTTATTTGTACCAACAAATTCTTACGAGCTATAGATTTTTTTGTTTCGATTTTTTTGCTACAGTAATTTTACTCATTTATTTGTTACAATAACTTTCTACTGTTTATAAAATTATTTATCTTTTGATTTTATTTTCGCTACAGTAAATCGCTATAATATTTTCACTCATTTATTTGTTCCAATAATTTCCTATGGGATATAAGTTTATTTTTATTTCGATTTTATTTTCTATCACCAAAAACGGTATTTGGTTATAAGTTTTACTCATTTATTTGTTCCAATAACTTTCTACAGGCTATAAATTTTTTTATTTCGATTATTTTGCTACAATATTTCTCTCTTTTATTTGTTTCAATAACTTCCTACGGGCTATAAATGTTTTTATTTCGATTTTATTTTTGCTACAGTAAATTACTACAGTAATTTTACTCATTTATTTGTTCCAATAACTTCATACGAGCTATAGATTTTTTTATTTCAATTTTTTTACTATAGTAATTTCACTCATTTATTTGTTACAATAACTTTCTACGGTTTATAAATTTATTTTTCTTTCGATTTTATTCCAATAATTTCTTACAGGATATGAATATGTTTTTATTTCGATTTTATTTTCTATCACCAAAACAGTATTTGATTACAAGTTTTACTCATTTATTTGTTCCAATAACTTTCTACTGGTTATAAATTTATTTTTTTCGATTTTATTTTCGCTATAGTATTTTTACTCATTTATTTGTTCCAATAACTTCCTACTGGCTACAAATTTATTTTTCATTGCAGTAAATCGCTACAGTAATTTCACTCATTTTTTTTGTTCTAATAACTTCTTAGAGGCTATAAACTTATTTTTCTTTCGATTTTATGTCTGCTACTGTGACGCCCCAAATTTTCACTCTAAGAGACAGAGTGTTAATAAGGGAGGATTATTGTTAATATTAGGATTTGAAGGAGATTAATAATGGTTTAGTGCTGACGTGGAAAGTCAAATGGAAAAATCTGTAGCGTTTTGACTGTCAGAATAAGAATATAATGATATAGAAACCCTAATTGGAGTCAAAAAAATTATTTGAGGATACCAATAGTGATTTTATAATATTTGAGGATTTTAGAAATTTATTTGGAAATTTTCTGAGAAACGGATCAGAAATAGTACCGTTTTGGTCCCTGTAGTATGACTATGATGAAACTGCAAGTGATTTTGAAGACCAGAACACATTAGAAAATTATTTCGACGAGCCGAAAAGTGTTTTTACATTATTTAGGATTTATGGGAATTTTTCTGGAATTTTTGAAAAATTATGAAAATTACCAAAATGCCACTGTAATTAGCAAATGACCAAAATACCCCTAGCTGGAGCAGTTTTGTCACTATTCATAAAAACCAAAATGGTAATTTTTATTTTTATTTATTTATTTCGGGATTTTAGAAAATATTTTTGGATAAGCTTAGTAAAATTACCATTATACCCTTGGTGCGGGGAAAAAATCGAAGAACGGGTAAAAGACCGGGTACCAGAAATTGGATTGCAGGGAAAGTGGGACCCATGTAGCATAGTATAGTTGACTTTTATTATGTTGACATGGGAAGTTATCAAAGTACCCTTGATCTCACTTTTCAATTACCAAAACCATGGAAAATACCTTTTTACCCTATGTCCTTTTTGGTAATTTCCCATCCAAATGAATGTGATCTTATATTTTCCTTTTGAGCCAGCCCTTAAGATGCATCCATGTGTCTAATGGAGGTTCTTTGATTATTGCTTGGTGGTTAAGTTAAGCTTAGGATATTTTAAACCATGATAGGATTAATTAACTAAGTCAATTTACCATGGTTCTTAACTTAACCTAGCTTTGATTAAGTTAATCTTATCCCTTCTTGCCCAAGCCTCAAAACCGCCCCACTTTAGGCTTGAATGGGGTCTAGGTTCATTTTGTGTCTTAAGAGGGAGATATTTATTTCTACAAAGCTTTAATTGATAATGGTTTGAAATCCATCCATAGGATTTGAACAAGTGTAGGGTTGTGATGTGTCATTCACCCTTGTAAGTGACAAGCAATTTTTGGCCAAGTAAATGAGGAAGAGAGGGCGTGAGTTAAGGGAGAGGAAGAGGAGAGTTCATTCATTTTTCAAGATACTTTATCTCTCTAGTTTTATTTTCTCTAACTTCTCTCTAAACTCTTCATCTTTTCCTTTGATTTCCTCCATTATTTTCTTCAAGTTCTTCAATCTTTGATCCATATTTTTGATCTTCCACATGCTAATCAAGTGTGGGTGATCATTTTTAAAACACTTTAAACACTTAGCCTTCATCAATATTAGAACTCCTCAAGTTTGTTCATCAAGAGTAAATCAAGTGTTCTTGAATCTTTGATTCTTGATTTTCATCATCCAAGGTGAGTTTTATGTTTTTAATCCATAGGTATTCATTTTCTATAGTTTTTTAGTGATCCTATGGTTTCTAAACTCCAATCTCTCTTTTAAAATCCATGGAGGGATTTTTGGTGTTCTAGGCTTTGTGTTGACAAAGGGGGTGATAGTAATAGTAGTGATCTTGGAGCTCAAGCTAGTGAGGAGCTTAACTCGAGGGAACTTCAAGAGGTAAGGGGAATGTTCTCTAGTTATCATAGTTACATAAACATGTGTGTATTCTATGTGACTTGAATGTGTTCTTGGTGATTGATTTCTTAAGTGATGGCAAATGATTTCTTTTGTGTTGGTGATGGAATTCTTATGTGATGGTGGATGATTTCTTATGTTGTTGTAATTGGGTGATTTCTTATGTGCCTTGTGATGTATAAAGTTGATGTGTGGTCTTATTATTAATTATCATGTGTGGTGAAGAGATTTCTTATGTTGTGATGGGTTGATTTTCTTATATGGAGATTTCTTATGTGGTTGTGATTGGTGTTTGGTTATTGGAGAGGTGGAGAGATTAAATGAATTTAAATCATGATGATTGGACAAGTGACTTAAAATTGCATAAGTTATATCAAGTGTTAATTTTATGAAAAATGATTTCAAAGAACTATGAAAAGAACTTTTGAAAATCTAAGTTAATGAACCAAAGTTCATAAAGCTAAAATTTGTTTTTGAAGCTTAAAAAGGATGGAAATGGATTAAATAATCAATTTCTAAAAGAAAAATAAATTTTCGGATTTTTGACTATTTTTCCAAAACTGTTCACACCCCGGGTGTGATAATTTTCACAGCTGTGATCTCTGCTGCCTGCGATAAATGCGATTTTTAAAGTACAAGGGTCAAAAATGTAATTTTTGAAAGATTAGGGACAAAAGTGTAATTTTTGAAAATTCAGGGGCAGAAAGGGAAATTTTAAAACAAATAGACTGAAATGGTAATTTACATATTTAGAGGACCAAGAAGGTAATTTTTGAAGTTTGGGGACTACAAATGCAATCTGGATATTTTGAGGACCAAAATGTAAATTTTCAAGAAAATTGACATTTTTGATAATTAATTAAAAGAGTGAAGGGTCATTTTAGTCCCTGAGAGATTTGGGCGGTGTCATATTAGTCTCTGAGAGATAGGATATTAAATTTTAGTCCCTGATAGATTCAAACGTTTTTCATTTTAGTCCTTACCGTCATCTCTCTGTTTGCACTGCTTAGTTGTCATGTTAATAACCACGTAGGACTCCTACATGGCAGTCCACGTGTGGTGGGGCTCAGGCCATGTGTCTCTCTCTCTCTCATCATCCACACTCTCTCTCTCTTCCCCTCCCCTTTCTTCTATCTCTCTCTTCCGTCTGCCCCCTCCCCATTCTCCCCGTCTCTCTTCTATTTTTCTGCATCTTTACATCCATTGTCGTCGCCACTGCGTTGTGCAAGCCCCTGCTCTAGATTGTTCCTTAAAGCATTCGCCGTGGCTTCATTCGTTTGGGATTAGACTTACTCGATTGGAAGCAGTGAAGAATAACGTAGAGATTATTCACGTTTGTCTCAATGGGGTTCATCATTTCCCTACCAAAATAAAGAAGAGACTTTAAATTCTGACACATAACAGAGAGAAGGAAGATAAGGAGAAAAAAAAAGAGAAATGGAGTTCCAATGAAAACAGGAAAATGCAGTTCACAGTTCTCCTTCTCTTGTAAGTTCCAATGAATGAACAAGCAAACCATCAAAATTTCCATAAGAAAGATTTTTTTCTTATAAGAACCTAAGTATGCCTCCAATATACATGGCATGGTTGGTTACACTTCCAAATATATAAATGCATAAACTCGTGAGCTACTGTTAGGATAGAAAAGCAGAGAAGTGAAATTTAGTTAGGGATTAGGGTAGATAGTTAGTGAAAAAGAGGTGATTGGTTATTAGATAAATAAATAGGGGATGCAAGGTTAGGGGAGATTATTCTGAACAAATTGATGGCGGTATGTGAAAGGAGAAATCATTTGTGCAGAGAAATCATTCTGAACAATTGTGAATTGGCCATCTTCCTTGAGCAAAACAACGGCGGCGTGAAGTGGGTTGGTGACCATGGTGGGTCCTCTATAAGTAACCAAGGGGAGAAGTTGAACCAGAGAAATTGGGGAAGAAGGTGAAGTTAGGGTTTGGGGTTGGGGAAGAAGATGACCTCAAATGAAATTGGTCATTTTAGTCCCTCTCATTACTAGTCCAACGTGGCCTGCAACTCAATCCTACGTGGATTGCAACATGGACATCCTATGTGGCCTTTAACGTGCCAACTAAGCAGTCCAAACGGAGATATAACGGTTGGGACCAAAGTGACAAACGTTTGGCATAGCGGGGGACTATTTTTTAATTTCTTATCTCTCAGGGACTAATGTGACACCGCCCAAATCTCTCAGGGACTAAAATGACCCTTCACTCTTAATTAAAATAAAGGGATATTTTATCAAAGTGAAGAACAATGTGGTTTTAATAATTAAAGAGAAAGTGAAGGGATTTTTATTGAAGATTTTTCTTAAAGGGGCCAAAGCCCAATGAGTTCAAGGTTTTCCCAAAATAAGATTCCAAACGGGTTCCCAAATGATTTCTTAAAATTGAAAGAGTGGAAGTAAGTCTAGAGTTCCAATAGGGGTGGACCTAGCATTTGAATTGTGATTTCTTAAATGAAATGAAATGAGGTTAACGTAAGACTAGTGTCCCGAAGGGGGAGGACCTAACAGATAAATCTTTAAGTTTTGGTGACCATACCCTCAACGATGACCCAAGGTTATGGATAGTGGGTGTCTATGGACTGAGTGTCATTGGACTGTGAGTGTCTATGACTGGATGTCATTGGACTGGGTGTCTATGGACAGAGAGCCATTGGACTATGAGTGTCTATGACTGGATGTCATTGGACTGGGTGTCTATAGACAGAGTGCCATTGGACTATGAGTGTCTATGACTAGATGTCATTGGGTGGGTGTCTATGGATTAAGTGTCATTAGACTGAATGACAGTGGATTGAGAGTCCTGCTGTGAGGGATAGATGTGATGAATATGAATTCTTTTGAGGATGAGTATAACACTATGTGGGCATTATACTTGTTGTGTGCATTATAATTGTTGTATGCATTATATCTGCTGTGTGTTGTTTGTGTAACTATGACGATATAACTGTGAATGAGATTTTCACTCTTGCAATGTATTGTTTTCCTGTATGTAAATATGTTTTCTTAAGTCGTTCTGCCGGAGATTTGACTGAAGTCCAAAACAAGAGGATCAATGGTGATGCTTCAACAAGAAAGATAGATGCGCGTGTCTTAGTTTAAGGGTTGGGTTTTCTCATCTAATCTCTGTAGGATTTTCAGTGCTTGACCAGCATAGGGGTCAGTATTCTTTTAGGGGAGAAAAGTTTTTTGTATGATATAGTATTCTCAAACATTGAATTGTAAAGAGATATATGAATTTAGTTACATGACCTGTTTTCTTTGAACTTGTGTGTTGGGTATTATTTTAATCATGTCTTCACTTAGTATCTTTCTAAAAAAAAAATTGGCAACGAAAATTCATTTGTGAAAATTAAATAACTTTGACATTATTTCCCTAATAAAGAAATAAAATAATTAAATAAAGTTAATTTCATGTTTTGGGTTGGTTACTAAATGTAATGCCCTTTTTGGAAGAGGGTGTTACAGCTACAATAAATCACTATAGAAATTTCATTAATTTATTTGTTTCAATAATTTCCTACGGTCTATAAATTTATTTTTTTTCCATTTTATTTTTGCTATAGTAGTCACTATAGCAAAAAGTAAAAAATGAATGGATAGAAATAATATGATAAATATACTGTCATTTCTGTAAAAACAATTATAGAGTTGGTTATACATAGGCTATTGTGTTTTGCTAACGATATTTTTGTCCCTTAAAAAAAGTTAAATCAAAATTAGGTATTGTGATTATGTATTGTTATAGATTATCTCGTAGACCCAAAAAAATATACTATTATTATTGAGTTAGGATTTTTTCAATTTTTTTCTCTATTTTTTTTTATTATGGTTTTGACAAAAATAAATAACATAAACGTGATACATAAATGTTATTTATTTTATTTATTCTCTAAAAATATAATAATAAAAAAAAATAGAGATAATACTAACTCATTTTCATTTGGATTATTTGAGACACGATGTGACAGTTACAGTAACTTGATTTGAAAATGATGAATAGTTTGTCGTTGGGAGCATTTGCGGATGTATTATCACATGAATGGGTCCATTTATGCATCGTTTGGAACGGCAGAAACTTGAAGGAAAGAAAGGATTGAGGATGAAAATACGTATTTCGAAAACTATTCCCTCGTTTGGTTGATCAATAAAGAGAATGGAAAGTGAACTATTCGCTGGGTCCTACCAAAGATTCCCTTCCACCCCAAATTGGGAAGAAAGCCGTGGAAAGGTTGCTTTATGTTTTAAAAAGACATAAAACACCTTCAAATAAACAACATTCTACATAATTTCTATAAATATTATATTATTATTTTATATTGTTAAATTTTATATTATTATTTTGTAGAAATAAATTATGATATGTTTATAATTTCTTCATTTTTTAAATAATGTTATTAAAATAATTTATGAATAAATATTTAATTAGTTTTACTTTTTCTATTATTTATCATATCCCATTTTTTACTTAAGGGTATATTTGCCTTTTCGTAAATGAATAAAACATGTAAGCAAATACTATTTTATTTATCAAAAATAAAATTAAAAAAAATAAAATTTTACAATTTAAAAAAATGACAGAAACAACAAAATAAATAAAACTCGTAAATAAATACTATTTTATTTATTGAAAATAAAATTAAAAGAAAAACAATTTTGCATCTTGAAAATTTACACAATAAAAAAAACATAAGTGATAAAAAAAAACATAAGTGATGTCTATAAGCAAATATTATTTTATTCATCATAAATAAAATTGAAAGAAAAAATTGCAAACTAAAAATTGACTGGAATAAAATACATGAATGAAATCCTCAAACAAACCCTTTTTATTTATAAAAAAATTAAAAAAAAATTATAACCTATACATTTTCTAGAACAAAAAGATATAAACAAAACTCTCATAATCAAGTACGATTTTAGAATAAACAGAAAGATCATTGTGTTTGAGGGAGAGAAACAGAAAAATAGGCAAATATTTGCTGACCCGTACACCTAAGTATCTTTCATATTAGAATAAAAGGTTAACTTTTTATTTAAAAAAAACAAAATAAAACAACATGTAATTATAATTATGAAAATTTTCTCTCATCCTAGCAAAAAAAAAAAAGAAATAATTCTCGTATATAATATGGTGCTACACAATGCAACGGAAATGTAGTTTTTGTGAAAGGTTTTTCCATGCATGTTAGAATCTTCTAGATTAGGATTAGGATAAAAGTATTTTTTTATTTCGGAAAAAAAGGAAAAAGCAAATGACGGGAATACTGTTTGTGTATTATCCATGAATTATATAGTTATTGATAATATATAGACCCAGTTACAATTTTTGAATATCAACTCACTTTTAACATCTATCTAATACCTATTTCTCTAATTCTATATCCATATCACATCACTTATAATTAATTACTTATTTCTTTTCTATTTCTATCTCAAAGTGTTAAATGACATTTAGGTATTTATTTAGCTTTTTTCATATAGCAATAGAGTACTATGGTTTTTTTTTTCTTTTTGATGAACAATAAAGTACTATGGGCATGTTTGGATTGGCTTATGCAGAGTTTATGAACATAATTTATGACTGATTCATAAGCTGTTTTGGGCTTATTTTTCATAAGTTACCCATGATAGCTTATCAAAACAGCTTATGGCTTATATAAAATAAGTTTCACTATAATTTTTCTTCGATTATAAAAGTAGCCTATACAATTTATGTCATAAGTAATAGATAAATTTGTTAGATGCCTATGTTAGTATTGTTGAGTGTTTTTTTTATTTACCATCTCTTTTGCTTTGTTTTGTTTTTTTTTTTACGAAAACTATAGCGTATCCTATTGATAATTATCTACAGCCTCACAATTCCTTTTCTAAATCATCTTTTCTTTGTTTTCGATCTCTCTAATTTTTATTTTCTGTACTATGTCTATAAATGAGGACCCCGCTTTTTACCCATGAAAACAGCAACTAAAACAATAAAATAATAGAAAAGCAATTGGCGGGAATACTATTGCAACATTAACCGGTTATTATATATCTATTGACTATTGATAATACTAGAACGTCACTCGTGAGTTGTACAGATTTTTTTTGTTTCTATTTTTTAAATATAGGTTTCAATTCTGTTTCTTTTTATTCTATTGGATATGTTATTGGTGCCAATTTTATCATTTGTTTATTTTGTTTACTACGCATTGGTGTATTTGTCGATATGGTTTTTGTCCAATGTGACCGAAGTAGATAATATTATCATGAATTTGTCTAATATTATCAGTTAGGTTTCAGCAATGAAGGGGGCGACCCACCAGCAAAAAATTATCATGCATGAAGTTAAACTTGGACATATTTTGTGCTTGAATTTAGTGTTTTTATTAATATATCTTTAGCTTATCCAAAAAAAAATCACGTATGAAGCTAAACAACATGTATAACCAATAAATTATTTATACCAACATTTATAAATCTACCAAAAATATTGTGCCAAGACTAAACAATTAACAGCTCAAAGTAAATCTCACATAATCAAGTAACATTATTGTGCTTATAATTATTTTATTAAATAATCTATTTCAAAAACATCAACAATGAATTAGGCAGCCACCTGCAAAAAATTGAAATGTACGAAGCTAAACAACGTATATAAATCTACCAATAATATACCAACATATATACTGCTCTAGGACTTACTGAACAATGAATTTGTCTAAAACAAAGAGTAACACCAACACCTGAGAACATTCCGTTGACGAAGCAATTTCAGTGGTGGAACAGAAATTAAAAATAATCATACACCTTAAAAAATAAACAAAAAATTTGAAACAAAACAATTTATTTGAAAAATGAAGAAAAATCTTAAAAAATAGACAAAATAAACACAAAATATTGTCACCAAAATAAAAGGCACATTAAAAATGCCTAATAATTAGTTATTGCTTACCTTTTATATGATGGGCTTATCTCCTCATGGAAAATAACGCGAAAAAAATAAGTTTTGTCCAATTTTTAATAGAATATGCAATTCAGGAGAAAGAAGAAAACCACACACAAAATGAAGAGATGGATATAAGAAGATCACCAACAATAAAATAAGAATAAATAAAAATAAAAATAAGGATTTAAATATAAAGAAAAGTGGAATATTTTAGAAGCCCAAAGCATTCCCCGAAAGAAAGCTTACCACCACCACCACCATTTCTCTTGCTCTACGATTTCTCTTGCTTGCTCTTCTAAGCTGATTTTGTCTGAATCAAATGTTACTAAATTTTTGTTGTTGTTGTTGGATCTAGTAACAGTGGTTATGAGAGTAGTGATAAGTATGATTTTGAAGGAGTTTTACTAGTGATTTGAAGGAGTTTTACTAGTGATTTAAGTTATGAGAACTACAGGTTTTTGATCTATCAGATGTGAAGCCTCACGAGTTTGTACGATATGGATTGGGTTGCTTGGAGATGTTGGCGGGTCTTGGTGATTCTTGTGCAAAAGAAACTTGCGAAAGATGGTGGTGGTGGTGGTGAGGGAGAAGGAGGGGGTGGAGGAGGGGGGAGAAGGATGGTGGTGGTAGTGGTAGGGGAGAAGGATAGGGGTGGTGGAGGAGGTCCCTGTAAATTTATTTTTCAGTCAGAGATCCCTCCAAATTTAAACTGACGTGGAACTGAAATATGACACGTCAGATTAATGAGATGATGTGTCAATGTCACATCACCCCCAAATCACTAAAAGAACTAAAATAAAAAAAATTATTGGACTAAAAAAATTTGACTTTTTTTTTTGCAAAGACTAAATTCAAAACATCAAATTTTAAAAGAACCCAAAACATATTTAAGCCAAAATTAAAAATATATTTCCATGTATTTACATTTATGTTCTTTACAATTATGCCTCTTACTGATTATTATAGTTAATGAAAAAACATTAGAGAGAGAGAGATTATGATTAATAATAGGAATGTTGAAGTAAAATGAAAATTTTTTGGTTTAAATGATCAATAAATGAGGAGGTTGAATTTGTTTGAATTTTTCTATAGAAAGCTCGTCATGTGGCAATACCAGTATCCCGTTTGTCTACAACATTTACTCCCTGTGAATTTTCTCCAATTCTTGATTGGTCTGAATAAAGAAAATAATTTGCAAATAAAAAAAGCATGTAATTTTAAAAGATAATAAAGGGGTTGCCTTGATTGTTTCCTTGCCTTGGTTAGTTGGTTTACATTATTTTGGTCAACTTTGACCTCATACATAACTACCCAAATCTCTCATTATTCACAGTGGCTTACCATGCAAACTATAGATTTGAAAATATGATCTAACAATATATATTTCTTCCTTTTATTTTTGGTGGGGTATATAATTTTCTTTGTCAAAGCCTTGTGAAGGATAAAATCTTTCACATCATCACAAATTAAGGAAACATGTCAGAGGTTTGGCTTTATCTGAAGAAATCACTTCAATATTGCAAAACTCACTCATCAGACATTCATGATCCAAAGGCAAGTAGGCATCACAGAAGTGGCCAGAGAAAAAAGCAAGGTAAGAGTGATTGTTCAAATATGATCAAAGATTGTATACATAGCAGCTTGAGTCTCTCAGAGAAACAACCAACCCAAGCAAGCAATGCCAACATGTTTATGCATGTTACCCATGAAATTGTCCTTGATGACACAAGCGGTGAGATTAAAATATGTTCATGTTGTTCTCATGGATCAACAAAACGAACCATAGTTTCATCGAAAACACATTGTGTCAACTGTGATGAATGTAATATCTTCTCAAAGCCAATGGTGGCACTGCAGAAAGACTCTAGTGATGATCCACCAACATTAACTACTTGTCGTCATAAACAAAAATCTCTTGACACTATTGGGGAACACGATGTCTCTGAGCATTCAGGTAAAGATTAGTAATTTTAATTCTGGATATATGTATTAGAATGTATGAGTTGTTTTAGGTGCTTATGGTTTTTGAGTCAAAATTTCCCCTGCTTAATTTTCTTCACATCATATATGATGTGTGTTACCATCATTTGTGTGCCATACTTCCATGTCATGGCGAACTATGAATATAGCCTCTTAATTGGACTCTCCCCGTATAAGGCTTTAAGGAACTCTAGTATACTGTATTGGAAGATAAAGAGATTGGGAAAAGTGTGAAACTCAACTTGACACAATGTTGAATTGGGTCGATTGCCAACTAACAATTTTGATAGCAGAATAAATTACAAAATTTATGTAAATGTTGGAACATTTGGGAAAACATTAACAAGGGATTTGTGTGACTATAACATGGGTTAAACTGCCTATTTCTCTGTCTGAGAACTGTATCTCTGTAGGTTTTCTTAAGTTTCTGATTCACTAAAGTAAAAGGGTTTTCCACCTCTTTTTTTTTGTTGACTGGACCTCTTTTTAAAGTTTGCAATATGATTAGTTCTAGAAATATTTCCTAGATTTTGTCCTGGTTTTCCACTTTGATATATAATATTCTTTTTAGATTTTTCATTGCATCAACTCTGGTTTTTATCCTAAACAAATGACTCAAGAAGAGAAAATAACATTTAGCACATGATCCTTGGTATACACACCCCTTAGCATTTAGCATACATTTCATCACACACCTCTCATTTTTTTCTCTTCCCTTTTGTTATCTCTCTTTCACCCCTTGGCATACACACATTAAGAACACTAAAAGAAAATCATTTTTTGTTTTAAGAACTTGGTTTAATAAGAAACCTCATTATTGTGTATTTTTTGCAGTCATCCAACTTCATAGAGAAGATTCAGCTTGGCAGATTATCAGAAAAATATGTGAAGCTAGCTGTATGAATGTTGAAAGCAAGGCAAAAACACAAATTGAATGTGTCTTGAAAGTGCGGAACACGGGGGAGGCATTTGCATGCTTTGAGGAATGCAAAGAAATGGTAAGGATTAAAGCTGAAAGGCTACAAAATAAGCACCCACCACGATGCATGGTTGATGGAAACGAGCTGTTAAGGTTTCATGGTACAACCATTGCATGCTCTCTTGGTATAAATGGCTATTCATCAAGCCCATGCAATTTAGACCAATGTGGTGTGTGTCAAATTCTGAGACATGGTTTCTCTGCCAACCAAGAATTCCAGGGTACAATTGGCGTTTTCACCACTTCTACATGTGAAAAAGGCATTGATTCCATAATTTGCTCTTCCAATAAAACAATGATCACGAGGAAGTGTGTTATAGTGTGCAGAGTAATAGTTGGGAGAATCAACAATCCTTTACAAGAGATCCAAGAAATGAATGGTTCAGAGTATGATTCTTTGGTTAAGAAAATAAGTGGCCAATCAGATATTGAAGAACTCGTTGTTTTAAATCCTAGAGCTGTTCTCCCTTGCTTTGTGGTAATCTACAGATATTTTGAGAGTTAAAAAGGTTCAACAGAAATTTAGGATTATATATAGTTTTCAACATAGATATGTCATATTGGAAATGTAATTCTTCCTGAGTTCAGAGCTTCAAACGAATAATAGTAAAAGGTTTTGTGTTGACAAACACAAAAGCTCAATGAAACCAAACTCAAATTAGTATGATGACACATTGAATTCAACTTAAACCACAGTAGGTAAACCGGGGTCAACATAATGGACAATTCTTACTCAACAAGCTTATGATTCAAAAGTTGTGTACAACTGAACTTGTGTTTAACTTATGAAAATAGCTTATGACATTCCATGAGCTATTTTTAATTTATTTCAATAAACTTTCTAGGATAACTTGTGAAAACAATTTACAACTTATATAAAACTAGTTTAACTCACACTGTCTTCGATTATAGAAATCGCATATTCATAAGTGTTTATATGATGGACACTTATTTAATAAACCCTTAATTAAATTGTTTACCTTTTATCAAAAAAATAAATAAATTATTTACACAAATGCACCCTAAAATACATGGATCAGGGGCGGGATAGATAATTCAAAAGTTGTTCCACACTTGTCCTTAACCTTATAGTAGGTCACAAAACAAGACTCTACTTTAACCCTATTTTTATCGTGGGAAACTCAATCCTGAATGACTCACGTCGAGTTAGGTTATCGAGCAGACTCGATTGTCCTCACCTCGAGGCTTAGGTTACATGTCAAACTGACTATATTTAAGATCATTAAGCTTGGCTGATTTTTGCCAAAATCTAGTGACTTGAGTGGATTTGACTTGACTGGATTACACACATAATTTTTTTTTTCATTTTTCTTATAATGAAAAAATGCTTAAAGCTCAAGAAAATAAAAAAGATAGATAAAATAATTAAAATAACATAAAAAAGCAATTTTCAAAGCAATGTGTTGTATATTTAATAGAGTAAACAGTCACATTAGTTCTTAAGGGTGTTGTCACTTTGGTCCCTGACAGATATGAGTTAGTCACTTTGGCCCTCAATTGTCAACCATTAGTCACTTTGATCCCTAAAAATGATTATTTACAGTCATTTTGGTTCCAAAAAGTAGGGGTGGACATCAGTCCCGTTCAACCCACGAACCTGATCGACCCAAACCGAATCGGTACACACATCCCGGTTTGGTCCAGTTCATAGGTTCGGGTCTCATTTTTTCCAAACCAAAGAACCAGAACCGAACCGAGGGTGTTAAAAAAAAACGTTAAAATTTAAATGACTTATGTGTTAAACCGAAGAGCCTCAGGCGACCCATTTCTTTCCTCTAGGGTTTTGAACTTCCTTCCTTCTTCTATCTGTGCTTGACGGCGGCGACCTCCCCCTCGGCGACGGCAACGGCAACGGCAACGGCAACGGCGAGCTCCTCCTTCCCCCCGGCGACCTCCTCCCTCCCCTCTACAGCTCATCGGCTCTGGGAGACGACTGCGAGTTCAGACGGCGGCGACTGCGAGTTCTCCTTTCACGGTGGTTCCCTGGCGAGTTCTCCTTCCATCCGCGACAGTGCATTCTCGGGCGGCGGCTGTGCTTCACTGTGTTCGATCTCCTCTCTGTGCGTCTTCTCCGTTCGATTCTCGTCTCTGTTTGTTGCTGAAAGTAGATGCCACACAAGACAATCTGGTTTGGATGTGAGGTTCGCGAGCTTCCATTTGGAGAAGTGGATCGTTGTGTCGGTTTCGGGGTACCCAAGCGACTCGTTGAAGAAGCTGGTGAAGCTGAGAGGGTGGCAGGTCCTTGCGATCGGAGATTCGAAAACCCCATCTGATTGGAACCTCAAAGGTGCGATCTTTCTGTCATTGGAGGAACAGGCCAATTTGGGGTTTAGGGTTGTTGATTACTTGCCTTATGATTCTTATGTTAGGAAAATGTTGGGTATTTGTTTACTATTCAGCATGGTGCTAAGAAGATTTATGATGTTGATGATAGAGGGGAGGTTAGCAGTAACCATAGGGAAGGTGTTATTGTTGTGGTTTTCATCTTTTCGTTTGCGCCTCTGGTTCTGTGAAGTTTTTCCCCATTTTTTTATTTTCATGATTTATATTATTTTATTTTATTATATAACCCGAGACCCGAGAACGGGTTGGTTCGGTTCGCGTTGTAACCCAAGAAATGCAAAAAACCGAATCAACCCAACCTGCACACTGTTCATCGGTTCGGTCCCAGATATGTCATCAACCCGAACTGAACCGACCCGTGCCCAGCCCTACCTAAAAGTGATTACTTAAATGTTATTTTGATCCCTAAAAATGATTACTTTCTTAATGGCAGGGATCAAAGTGACTAATTTGCATTTGTTAGGGATCAAAGTGACATCGTTTGATACTCTCAGGTACCAAAGTGGCCGTTTACTAGTACTTAATAATTGTAAATGTGATTTTGTATAATAAAAAATTGGAACGACAACGTTTTGTCCCGGTAAAAATAAAAAAACACCAAAATGACACGGATCGTTTTTTGTCCGAGAGAAGCAGAACGAGCAAAACCTAAGCAGAACGCAGACGTCGCGTCAGCCATTTGCCGACAGCTCTCTCACCGGTAAACACCATTTGTAGACACATTTGTCGTTACCCACAATCACAGGTACGCTTCGCCGCAACCTCTCGTTCCACTCGTTTCAAGTTTTCCTAATAATGTACTTGAGTTCACCCCTCGCTAGAATCTATAGTTCTTGTATAAATTACTAATTTCATGTTTTGTCAAAGAGAATTTACTCATGTTATTTGTGCTAAAACGTACTCACTTATCTCTTCAGTATTAATTATAGATTCTACCATATAGAAAATAGAAAATCATATTGCAAAAGAGAACTCAAATAAGTAAATAATGAACTTAAAATTTATTTTTTTCTCTATATGATGTATGCACAATGAAACAGTGTTATTATATTATGTGCCTGTAGACATGTGAAGAATTTCTATTTTGCAACAATTGTTAGTGAAATTTAGAACATGTTAAACTCTGATAATTTTACGGTAGTCATGTACTTTTTCTTGCACGTTGTAGTTCTTGTTTGCAAGCTTTATATCCTGTAGCTTTTAAGACTCCATCCCTCTCGCAAACTGAATGCTGCTTCTTGAGGTTCCTCTCTCTCTCTCTCTCACACACACACACACACACACACACACACACACACACACACCCACACACCATTTGCTTCCATTGATTAAGGAATCATGTAGTTCGTTATTCAACTACTCCTACTTTCTTTCAACTGTTTCAAAGTTCAATACCTAAGCATTGCGTCATCCATTACATTACAGTTTTACCGTTTAAATTTAAATGCATACACATATATATATGCTTGAAACTTGAAAGGCATGGCATAACATCTTCAGTTTGTTTTTCTTATTGTTTCCTTAGTGCATAAAAAATATAATGTTTACATAACTTGATGTGAGTAAATATTTATGGTTGCAGTGTTACAAAAATGCCTCGAAGGCCAAGAAGGAGACTCAAATCTTGGCCTATTACATTCTCCCCTTTTGCTCGTGCTCTTGCCCGTATGGCCTCTGTCTCTATGCCAAAGCATAATTCGGAATGTATTGAAAGCCCCACCCCTACTCCTACCAGTAAGACACTTTTTCCCTTTCATAATTTTAATCCTGATGAAGCATGTGAATCCATGCTTTTAAGTGCCTTTTATTTTCAATTGGGTTAGTGTTTTGCACTTTGCATTCCTATTTCTGACCTGCTTCCTAGGTAATGGATTCATCAAGCACACATTGGAAGAGAAATCAGAAGAGTCCGAGTCTTCTGATGAGGAGTTTGATGTATGAACTCTTATGTTATAATCTTCATGATCACTTGTGCTGTTATATTATGAAATGCTTAAAATTCAAGATTATATCATTGAACAAGTAAAATTGGTTGATATAAGGTCTCTGTTGTTTAAGGGAGTTGTCCAAGCAGATTTTGCCTTTTTTGATCCCAAACCTGATGACTTCCATGGTGTTAAGACCTTGCTGCAAACATACCTGGATGATGAAGAATGGGATTTGAGCGGCTTTGTAGACTTGATTTTGGGACAAACCACCGTAGGGACTGTTGTAAAGATAGAGGATGATGAGGATGAAGGACTTTTTGCTCTTGTTACTGCTCTTAATTTATGGAGGTATAGGGTAAGTCACATTGTATTGCATATGATGTTTTGCCTGATCTGTTTGCCTCCTTTTCTTTTTGTAGTGGAAATGAGTGTAATTATATTTAATTTAACCATTGCCATTACTTTTTGGTCACTTGACATCACACCTGCTTAATTTTCTGGTTTGTGCATGTTCCTTTCTTTCTTTGGTGGGTTAAGACCTGATTTATAATAGCAAGAAACCCGATTTTCCTTTAGGAAAAAAGTGTTTAGTTGTTTTGATATATAACTCCCCCCCATCCAATTTTATTAGCTTGCATTTTGTTCTGGAAAACTCCCTCACCAAAATAGTAATCATGCATGTATTTCGACGATAGGGAAAGGAATTAGAATCGCATTTTGCATATTAAACCTTAATCATCCCATTCTTATTCCAGTCTCCAATTTTTCACTTTAATTGATGTGGTTGGTTCATTCATTGTTGGCATTTGGCAATTTGCAAATTTGGTTTATGACTGGCTTAGCATCTCAATTAGTATGAACTTGACTAATAGTCAATGTGGATAAACTTTTTAACTATCACTTACAGAAAAAGAAAAGTTGAAGTGATCTTGCAATGACTATGAGTCTTCTAAACAATAATTTCCTGCACAAGTTGAAATTAGCAATTGCATCTCAACTTTTTTAGAAGCTCCCCGTCTAACTTCTCCACAAACGCGTATAAGTAAATAAGGGATTTTTTTTTTGTTAAGTTAGGAACTTAATACTTATCTGTCAAGCTCCCATAAGTTAGAAACTAATTCAAATTGAGCCCAACAATTTTTCTAGGAGCAAAGATGTATTATGACGCTCAAGGACTTTCTCCTTCTTAAAGCATGCCAAGAGAAGGGTGTTGCTGATCAATTGAGATTGCTTTTGGGGGAACAAACACGTAATGTGGGTCTTCTGGTATCACAGCGTGTCCTAAACCTTCCTTCCCAGCTTTTACCACATCTTTATGATGCTCTTTTTAATGAAGTGTCATGGGCCACAGAAGATGAGGTTAGATGTTGATATTACATATGGGTGAGGGCATTAAAATGTTCACCTGTTTGACTGCTGGAGACTAATTTTCTCTTTAAAACTTATATTGTCATGTTGCACGCTTAACAGCCAACGGAGGAGCTCAGGAATTCCTTCCAGTTTAAGCATTATATAATACTTAGCAAAATTTACATGGTATATATGCTTCTGCAGTATCTCCTTTCTATTTATTGTCCTCTTATTGATAATTCTAGTTTTTATGGTTAAGATGATTTTCTTCTGCTCCACTTTCACTTTTCTGATATTTTACTTCTTTCCTGATTGTAAACATATAGCACAAGAGTGCAGAACAGAAAATAAAACTAAGCATTAACGATAGTGATGAGGCGACAATATATATTAAGCCCGAGGATGAAATTTTTCACAAGGTATTGGTATTTTGTTGCCACCATTTTGAATTATTGTCTTTGGTTACTGATTATTTTCAAAAATAATTTCCAGTTAAGCTCGTGGTCCTTCTGTTTTCCAATGCACACTCAGCAACTTGCACCTCATGAGGCAAGTTCTACAATTTCTAAATCTCAATATACCATTATCATGATGTTTTTATTAACCTGCTTAAAGTTGCTCGTCTTTGTCAATTTCTGAAAGTAACATAAAATAGATAATGGTACGTCGGTTTGTTGGAGAAATAAGGACTATATTTGTGTACTATATTTGTCTTTTATTCCTTGTGGGTATCAACAAAATGGGTCTTTTTTTTTTTGGGTGGGGGTGGATGGGGGAGGCAGTGGGGCAGGGGCAGGGTTCTCTCACGTATTGACAAAGATATTGCATAGCTTTAAACTTTATTTTTCTTATTTTCAGTTTTAATGAATGAGAAAGGGTCTATGTTACATTTAAGGATTACATAGGACTTAAAAATTTAAAATTCTTAATATGGAATACCAACAAATTTTTTCATTACATTTGAGATGTAATAGATCTAAAATTTCTTTTAATTATAGTTTCGTGCTTAAATTTGATTTGGTAGATGGGGCTACCAATCTCTTTTATGATTGACTCTGAACTATACAGTTTCTGCCTGTTACAGCTAAGGAATTACAGGGCAATGGGATTAGTCATGGCTGTCGAGGCAGACAAGATTCCAACATTTCGTCAAGAATTAGTTTCTTTGATAAATGAAACCTGAAGGCAACCAGAAGTTTCCTTAGCAATTTATTATATAGTAGAATCTTAACACTTCTCTGAAGCTTCCCCTGCATTTTAACTTCGCCTGAATTTTTTTCTTGCAAGTGTTTGAGATGTCAATGTCAATTGTTAAATTTCGGGATTTTGTAAAATAAATTTTCTATGGTTCTTTTTGTTCTGCAATGAGCCAGTGACTGTCGGCAAGATATTGAAGATAACTTTAACCCCCGTTGTTTAATTTTGTAAGCTCTTTTGGGTTCTCACTTTTCGGATGCTCATTGAACCAGCAAAATAGTTTATACATCTCTAAGGAAACTCACTGCAGTGAGTGTGAATATTACCCTCTTCAGTCAAAACTTGCAAAATTGATATGAACAACTCATCTTTGAAGCTGCCAAATTCATTGTATGTTGTTGAAATCAAATTCAACAATTTAAGAAATTTTGTGGAGTGGTCAAGCATACGAATCTCAGTATGGGATTCAAACCACGATGGAGTCTCCTACACAGCAATGACAGCATGAGCCTTGCTATCCTCCAGGTTCATACAAATTATTTGAGATGACGATGAAGGGGTTTATTTTACGATTTGTCTTTAACGTGATGTAAGGGGCACAACAACAACCTCAAAGATCCTGGGAAAGATTAAAGTGACTAATTTGCATCTGTTAGGGATCAAAGTGACATTGTCTGACATTTTCAGGGACCAAAGTGGCCGTTTACTCATACTTAATAATTATAACTATGATTTTGTATAAGAGAAAAACTTGTATAGTCACAGTTTACTTTTAGTCACAATTAATTAAAAAATTACACATCACTAAAATAAAGATAAAAAAAGCAGTTGTGAATGGGGGTTTTTCTCTTTGTATAATAAAAAATTGGAACGACGACGTTTTGTCCTAGTAAAAATTAAAAAACACCAAAACGGTACAAATCATTTATTGTCCGAGAGAAGCAGAAGAGCAAAACCTAAGCAGAATGCATACGTTGCGTCAGCCATTCACCGACAGCTCTCTCACCAGTAAAACACCGTTTGTAGACACCTACAGCGTTACCCACAATCACAGGTACACTTCGTCACAACCTCTCGTTCCACTCATTTCAAGTTTTCCTAATAATGTAGTCAAGTTCACCCCTCGCTAAAACCTACAGTTCTTGTATAAAAAACAAATTTCAAGTTTTGTCAAAGAGAATTTACTCATGTTATTTGTGCTAAAACCTACTCACTTATGTCTTCAGTATTAATTATAGCTTCTACCATATAGAAAATACAAAATCATATTGCAAAAGAGAACTCAAATAAGTAAATAATGAACTTAAAATTTGTTATTTTTTTTCTGTATGATGTATACACAATGAAACAGTGTTATTATATTATGTGCCAGTAGACATGTGAAGAATTTCTATTTTGCAACAATTGTTAGTGAAATTTAGAACATGTTAAACTCTGATAATTTTACAGTACTCATGTACTTTTTCTTGCATGTTGTAGTTCTTGTTTGCAAGCTTTATATCCTATAGTTTTTAAGACTCCATCCCTCTCGCAAACTGAATGCTGCTTCTTGAAGTTCCTCTCTCTCTCTCTCTCTTTCACTCTCACACACACCCCCACACACCATTTGCTTCCATTGATTAAGGAATCATGTAGTTTGTAACGCCCCAAATTTTCACTCTAAGAGACAGAGTGTTAATAAGGGAGGATTATTGTTAATATTAGGATTTTAATGAGATTAACAATGGTTTAAAACTGACGTAGGAAGTCAAACCAAAACTCTGTAGACGTTTGACTGTCAAAATAGGAGCATAACGATATAGAAACTCTAATTGGAGTCAGAAAAGATATCTGAGGATACCAATAATGATTTTATAATATTTGAGGATTTTAGAAATTTATTTGGGAATTTTCTGAGAAACGATCAGAAATAGTACCGTTTTGGTCCCTCTATTAGGACTATGATGAAACTGCGAGTGAGTTTAGAGACCAAAACACATTAGAAAATTATTTCGATGAGCCAAAAAGTGTTTTTACATTATTTAGGATTTATGGGAATTTTTCAGGAATTTTTGGGAAAAATTCTGTTGGGAAAAATTCTAAAAATTACCAAAATGCCACTGTAATTAGCAAATGACCAAAATACCCCTACCGGGAACAGTTTAGTTACTATTCATAAAACCAAAAATGATAATTTTTATTTTTATTTATTTATTTGGAGATTTTAGAAAATATTTCTATAAGAGTTTAGTGAAATTACCATTATACCCTTGGTACAGGGAAAACCGAAGAACGGGTAAAAGACTGGGTACCAGAAATTGGATTGCAGGGAAAGTGGGACCCATGTAGCATAGTATAGTTGACTTCTATTATGTTGACATGGGAAGTTATCAAAGTACCCTTGATCTCACTCTTTAATTACCAAAACCATGGAAAATACATTTTTACCCTTTGTCCTTTTTGGTAATTTCCACTCAATTGAATTTGAGCTTACCCTTTCCCTATTGGTCAGCCCAAATTCGCCCCTTTAGGCTAAGATTAAGTCTAGGTTCATTTTTGTGTAATTAAAGAGAGATATTTTATTTTCAAAGCTTTAATTGATAATGGTTTGAAATCCATCCATAGGATTTGGACAAGTGTAGGGTTGAGATGTGTCATTCACCCTTGTAAGTGACAAGCAATTCTTGGCCAAGTAAATGAGGGAGAGAGGGCATGAGATAGGAAGAGGGAGGAGGAGAGTTATCTCATTTTTCAAGAGGCTTTCTCACACTACATGCCATTTTCTCTAACTTATCTCTAAACTCTTCATCTTTTCCTTTGATTTCCTCCATTATTTTCTTTAAGCTCCTCAATCTTTGATCCATAATCTTGATCTTCCACATACTAATCAAGTGTGGGTGATCACTTTTAAACACTTTAAACACAAAGCCTTCACCACTTTTGATCATCAAGTGTTCTTATTTTTCAAGAACATCAAGCTAGGATTTTTGGACTTTGGGTAAGCCATCAATCTTGATATCTTATTTATAATCAAAGGTTGTGAACAAGTTACTCTATCTTATTCCTTTTTGGGGTTAGATGATTTTAGTAAAGGGTGAAAACCCATTTGATTGATGTCTTGTGTTCTTGTATGTGTGTGTGAAGGAGTTTGAGTTCTTGGACTTGGGGATCAAGAAAATTTTGAAGGAGAAAGATTTAAGGTAAGGGGAAAATTCTCTAGTTATCATGGTTACATAAACTTGTGTGTGTATGTGATTTCTTATGCTTTGGTGAAGATTTCTTATGTTCTTTGTGAAAGTATTTTCTTATGTTCTTTGTGAGAAGATTTTCTTGTGTGATGGTAAATGATTTCTCTTGTGTTGGTGATGGATTTCATATGTGATGATGGATGATTTCTTATGTGGTTGTGATTGAGTGATTTCTTATGTGTCTTGTGATGTATATTTGGTTGAAGCTTGGATTTATTCCATGGCTTGGGATGTTAAAGTTGATGTGTGGCCTTATTATTAAATTAACATGTGTGGTGTGGAAGATTGTTTATGTTGATTGAAGTATGTTGATGTGAAGGGAGAGTTAAAAGTGGAGAGATATTCTTACCATGAGAGTTTTCCAAGAAAGCAAGAGGATTTAAGAGAGGGATCAAGAGATTTAAATCAAGTTTTAAAAAAAATGTTTCCAAAGAGGCAAAATAATAACTTTTGAAAATCTAAGTTAATGAATCAAATTTCATAAAGGTAAAATCTGGTTCTTGGCTTTAAAAAGGATGGAAATGGATTAAATAATCAATTTCTAAAAGAAAAATAAATTTTCGGATTTTTGACTATTTTTCCAGAACTGTTCACACTCCAGGTATGAAAAATTTCACAGCCGTGATCTCTTTTGCCTGCCAGAAATGCGATTTTTAAAGTACAAGGGTCAAATATGTAATTTTTGAAAGATTAGGGACAAAAGTGTAATTTTTGGAAATTCAGGGGCAGAAAGTGAAATTTTAAAATAAAGAGACTGAAATGGTAATTTGCATATTTATAGGACCAAGAAGGTAATTTTTGAAGTTTGGGGACTAGAAATGCAATCTGGATATTTCGAGGACCAAAATGTAAATTTTGAAAAAAATTGACAATTTTGATAATTAATTAAAATAAAGGGATATTTATTTAAAGTAAAGACCATGGTGGTTTTAAACCTAACGAGATTTATAAAGTCAAGTGGGGGAGAGTATTATCAAAGAGTTATGGGTTTTAATAATTAAAAAGAAAGTGAAGGGATTTTTATTAAAGAGTTTTCTCAAAAAGGGGCTAAAGTCCAATGAATTCAAGGTTTTCTCAAAATGAGATTCCAAACGGGTTCCCAAACGATTTCTTAAAAATGAGAGAGATATAAGTCTATAAGTCTAGGGCTTTAAATGAGTGTTGAGCCTAGCATTTTAAAAAGGTAGATTTAAATTAATAGTTCTGAGTGAACGGTCTTTGTGACATATGTTCTGAGTGAATAGTCTTTGTGACATAGTTCTGAGTGAACGGTCTTTGTGACGTAATACCGTGTGATGAGAAAGAACGCTATGGGATGAGAGGAATTGTGTGTTTATGCATTCATAATTGGCTGTGTGCCGTTCCACCAGGCTGTGTGCCATATGAGTTACAATTCACGTTATACGTGGTTGAGAATTGATACGGTTGGGCTACAATTGCCTACTGGGGTTATCCAGGTTTCGAACTTCCACCAATGGCTAAACATTTGCGCACTTGAGCCAGGGAAAATCGTATACCCGACTTGGATAAACCTGACTGACTGGTCTTTTCATGATATGGTGAGAGTGGCTTTTTATGGAATGGTTGTGAGAGCAGACCCGAAGAGAAAGGGCTGTGCAATCATGTTAAGTATTTAGCTGCGCCTATCACTCAAAAGGAAGTAGAGAAAAATCTCCATGGAGTAGCGGGCTAGGTGCTCGTGGCTGTATGCCAAAAAATACGAAGATTATGGAAGTGTCATGCATATACATATATTGAATTCTTACGATATGTTTCTGTGTGAAACTGTGATACTTCTGTGTGAAGTTGGAAATGATGATCTGTGTGATTTTTGTCTGCGTGACTTATGTTGAATATGTGATTCTTGAATGTGATTTCTTTTGAGGATGAGTATAGCACTGTGTGTGCAAACTATCTGTTGTATGCATTATACTTGTTGTGTGCATTATAATTGATGTATGTATTATATCTACTGTGTGTTGTTTGTGTAACTATGACGATATAACTGTGAATGAGATTTTCACCCTTGCAATGTATTGTTTTCCTGTATGTAAATATGTTTTCTTAAGATGTTCTGCCGGAGATTTGATTGAAGTCTAGAACAAGCGGATCAATGGTGATGCTTCAACAAGGAAGATGGATGCACGTGTCTTAGTTTAAGGGATGAGTTTTCTCATCTAATCTCAGTAGAATTTTCAGTGTTTGACCAGTATAGGGAGTCAATATTCTTTTAGGGGAGAAAAGTTTCTTGTATGATATAGTATTTCCAAACATTGAATTGTAAAGAGATATATGAATTTAGTTACATGGCTTGTTTTCTTTGAACTCATGTGTTGGGTATTATCTTAATCATATATTCACTTAGTATCTTTAAAAAAAAAATAGCAACGAAAATTTATTTGTGAAAATTAAATAACTTTGACATTATTTCCCTAATAGAGAAAGAAAGTAATTAAATAAATTTAATTTCATCTTTTGGGTTGGTTATTAAATGTAATGCCCTTTTTGGAAGAGGGTGTTACATAGTTCGTTATTCAACTACTCCTACTTTCTTTCAACTGTTTCAAAGTTCAATACCTAAGCATTGTGTCATCCATTACATTACAATTTTACCGTTTAAATTTAAATGCATACATATATATATGATTGAAACTTGAAAGGCATGGCATAACATCTTCAGTTTGTTTTTCTTAATGTTTCCTTAGCGCATAAAAAATATAATGTTTACATAACTTGATGTGAGTAAATATTTATGGTTGCAGTGTTACAAAAATGCCTCGAAGGCCAAGAAGGAAACTCAAATCTTGGCCTATTACATTCTCCCCTTTTGCTCGTGCTCTTGCCCGTATGGCCTCTGTTTCTATGCCAAAGCATAATTCGGAATGTATTGAAAGCCCCACCCCTACTCCTACTAGTAACACACTTTTTCCCTTTCATAATTTTAATCCTGATGAAGCATGTGAATCCATGTTTTTAAGTGCCTTTTATTTTCAATTGGGTTAGTGTTTTGCACTTTGCATTCCTATTTCTAACCTGCTTCCTAGGTAATGGATTCATCAAGCACACATTGGAAGAGAAATCAGAAGAGTTCGAGTCTTCTGATGAGGAGTTTGATGTATGAACTCTTATGTTATAATCTTCATGATCATTTGTGTTGTTATATTGTGAAATGCTTAAAATTCAAGATTATATCATTGAACAAGTAAAATTGGTTGATATAAGGTCTCTGTTGTTTAAGGGAGTTGTCCAAGCAGATTTTGCCTTTTTTGATCCCAAACCTGATGACTTCCATGGTGTTAAGACCTTGCTGCAAACATACCTGGATGATGAAGAATGGGATTTGAGCGGCTTTGTAGACTTGATTTTACCATTGCCATTACTGTTTGGTCACTTGACATCACACCTGCTTAATTTTCTGGTTTGTGCATGTTCCTTTCTTTCTTTGGTGGGTTAAGACGTGATTTATAATAGCAAGAAACCTGATTTTCCTTTAGGAAAGAAGTGTTTAGTTGTTTTGATATATAACTCGCCCCATCCAATTTTATTAGCTTGCATTTTGTTCTGGAAAACTCCCTCACCAAAATAGTAATCATGCATGTATTTCGACGATAGGGAAAGGAATTAGAATTGCATTTTGCATATTAAACCTTAATCATCCCATTCTTATTCCAGTCTCCAATTTTTCACTTTAATTGATGTCGTTGGTTCATTCATTGTTGGCATTTGGCAATTTGCAAATTTGGTTTATGACTGGCTTATCATCTCAATTAGTATGAACTTGACTAATAGTCGATGTGGATAAACTTTTTAACTATCACTTACAGAAAAAAGAAAAGTTGAAGTGATCTTGCAATGACTATGAGTCTTCTAAACAATAATTTCTTGCACAAGTTGAAATTAGCAATTGCATCTCAACTTTTTTAGAAAGCTCCCCGTCTAACTTCTCCACAAACGCATATAATTAAATAAGGGATTTTTTTTTGTAAGTTAGGAACTTAATACTTATCTTATCTGATAAGCTCCCATAAGTTAGAAACTAATTCAAATTGAGCCCAACAATTTTTCTAGGAGCAAAGGTGTATTATCACGCACAAGGACTTTCTCCTTCTTAAAGCATGCCAAGAGAAGGGTGTTGCTGATCAATTGAGATTGCTTTTGGGGGAACAAACACGTAATGTGGGTTGTAGGCGCATCACATATCAAGGGAATATCTCCCTGATTTATGTGTGTTTATTTGCTATTGATTTGTAATTAATTTTCCTTTATTTCCTCTTTTTTTTCATCTTGTAATTCCTCTATTTAAGAGGAACATTGCTATTGAATAAAATCACAACAGTGACTATCCATTACTCCTCCTTATTCCATATTTTTTCTGTTCTTTGATATGGTATCAGAGCTCCCGTTCCGGGGGCTCTACTTCCGTGTTTAGCCGTTTAAAATTGTGGCATTTTTTTAGGCAGCCTTCATTGCTGCAAATACATTTTTTTATTAGTGCCCAATCACTGCCTTTGTCGTGCACCGCCGTTTTTCGTCGTCCATCGCCACCAAGTGCCAACCACCCTGTCGAAAAAAAATTTCAGCAAGTTTTGTTTTTTCCAGTGACGCCGCTGCCATAGAGCTGGTCGATAGGACAATCTCTTTCAGACCTAGGGGTTGTTTGGCTCTAATCTCGTTCCGTTTGGTGGCTATTTGAAGGCCCCACTTTCTCTCCTTTGAACGAGACGTGGTTGCTGCCGTTCTTTTACTGTTTGAACGAGACGTTGTTGCTGTTTTTCGTCACTTTTGTCATGGCTGAATCCTCCTTCCATCCCATTGGTCCAAATTTCCTCTCGTTTGCTCAGTGTATTGAGAAGAAGAAAGGTAAAGGTCGTAAACTTCAGGCTACTACTTCTGATCAAGGGAAGCAATCTCCCTCAGGTGCCCTTCCTTTCACTAAGGAACAATTAGAGCAACTATACAAGCTTCTTGAGAGTCAATCTCATTTGTGTTCCTTAGCTCAAAAAGGTAATTTTCAAAAAACTGCCCTTCTTAGTGTCAACCCAAATCATTCTTGGATTATTGACTCAGGTGCTACTGACCATATGACTGGAGAGTCTAGTCTTTTTTCTTCAGAAAATCCTTGTGCAGGTAACCAGAAAATTAAAATTGCCGATGGCTCTTTTTCGGCCATTGCAGGAAAAGGTTCCATTGTTCTTTCACCTTTTCTAACCCTTAAAAATGTCCTTCATGTTCCTAATTTATCCTGTAGTCTCTTATCTGTCAGCAAGTTAACCCATGATGAAAATTGTCAAACAAAATTCTTTGGTTCTCATTGTGTGTTTCAGGATTTGACCTCATGGAAGACGATTGGCCGTGCTAAGGAAAGTGGAGGACTCTACTACTTAGAGAATGGGCGTGGACCCAACAAACCCACAATAGGTTCTTGTTTTGAATCTGTTTTTGTTTCCAATAATGATATTATGTTATGGCATTTAAGGTTGGGTCACCCAAACTTTAGATATTTAAAACATTTGTCTCCTACATTATTTGGTGATAAGGACCCTTCTTTATTTCAGTGTGAAACTTGTGAATTTGCTAAACATTGTCGTTCCTCTTTTTCTATGCACGCTTATAAACCTTCAAAACCTTTTTCTATTATTCATAGTGATGTTTGGGGTCCAAATAGAATAAGCACACCCTCCAACAAAAAAACTTTTATTGATGATCACACTAGACTTAATGAAAGACAAATATGAGGCTGGCCATATTGTCAAAAACTTTTTCAAAATGGTGCAAAATCAATTTTATACTAACATGCAAGTCTTCATAAGTGATAATGGGAAAGAATACTTTAACATGATCCTAGGGAAGTTTTTTTTGGAAAATGGGACTATTCATCAAAGTTCAGCTTGTGCCCATAAGCCCCAACAAAATGGAATTGCGGAGAGGAAAAATAGACACCTCCTAGAGGTGGCTAGAGCTTTGCTCTTCTCCACTCAAGTTCCGAAATACCTTTGGGGCGAGACTGTTTTGACTGCTGCATATTTGATTAACCGAATGCCATCCCGAGTTTTAGAATTTAAAAACCACATGCTTTTACAAAATATTTTTCTTTAACTCATGTCTCTGCAAATTTACCTTTAAAAGTATTTGGGTGTACTGCATTTGTTCATGAGCATAAGCATATGGGAAAACTTGAACCACGTGCAATTAAATGTGTGTTCATCGGCTACTCTCCAACCCAAAAGGGGTATAAATGCTTTGAACCAAAATCAAAGAGGTTTTTTTGTCACTATGGATGTTACTTTTCTTGAAAACCAACCTTTTTTTAGTAGCACTCATCTTCAGGGGGAGTTCAAAGGAAGATCCTTTCGAAAATACTATTCTTTCAGAAAATGTTTTTATATCACAAAATTTTGAGACTTGCATTACCGCACCAAAAGAAAATGCCCAGGAATCATTATTTGAACCCACTCCTATCATGAGTGAGGCTCTCACTGAACCCGGGGAAACATCCTTAAATTCAAATTGTGACAAACAGCCTGTGGATAATACAAATAATGAGGAACCAACCTTACTGCCACAACAGAATGATATCAGTAAGGAAATAAGAAGCAGATACACTGAAGGTGACCAGACTTGGAAAGAAAAGGTTTATGTAAAAAAGAACCACAAAAAGGGAGAAAGTGTAGCAATTTTCCAGCACGACCATGAATCTGAACCGAGGGAAAATCAACCAAACAAAACTGATACAGGTAAATTCCCTTCTGAGTCCAGTAGTCAACCTGTGTCTTTTGAAACAAACATGCCCATAGCAGTTAGGAAAGGTGTTAGATCTTGCACTAAACATCCTTGGTCTAAATTTATGTCATATTCTAATTTGTCATCATCCTTTGCTGCGTTTACCTCTCAATTGTCTTGTATAGAAATTCCACAAAATATACAGGAAGCTCTAACGGTTCCAGAGTGGAAGGAAGCTGTTCTTGAGGAGATGAGGGCTCTTGAGAAGAATAACAGTTGGAGTGTTATGACTTTACCAGCAGGAAAACGTACCGTGGGCTGTAGGTGGGTGTTCACCATAAAATATAATTCAGATGGTTCATTAGAAAGATACAAGGCACGGCTGGTGGCAAAGGGGTTCACTCAGACATATGGCATAGACTACTCAGAAACCTTTGCCCCTATGACAAAGTTGAATACTGTTCGAATTCTCTTGTCCCTTGCTGCTAACTTAAATTGGCCCTTGCATCAATTAGATGTGAAGAATGCCTTCCTCAATGGCGACTTGGAGGAAGAAGTATACATGAATGTCCCTCCAGGCTTTGAAAATAAATTTGGTTCAGGTGTATGTAAACTGAAGAGGTCTCTCTACGGCCTCAAACAGTCTCTGAGAGCATGGTTTGAGAGATTCACCCAGTTAGTAAAGCGACAAGGATACACCCAAGGGCAAGCAGACCATACCTTGTTCACAAAATTTTGCTCTAATAGGAAGATGACAATCTTAATAGTCTACGTTGATGACATTGTCCTTACTAGAAATGATGTAGAAGAAATGCAGCAACTAAAAAACAACTTGGCAGCAGAATTTGAGATTAAGGATTTGGGGTCAATGAAATACTTTCTTGGCATGGAGGTTGCTCGTTCAAAGAAGGGAATTGTTGTTTCCCAACGGAAGTACATTATCGACCTTTTAAAGGAAACTGGAATGAGTGGTTGCAGACCAGCTGACACTCCCATGGACCCAAAATGCAAAACTTTGGGAAAAGGGAGACACTCCTGTTGATATTGGGAGGTACTAGAGACTAGTTGGCAAACTAATCTACTTGGCTCATACCCGTCCCGACATTGCCTGCTCTGTGAGTGTTGTAAGCCAATTTATGCACTCCCCTTATGAAGAACACCTTGAGGCTGTCTATAGAATCTTGAGATATTTAAAAGCCACTCCTGGAAAAGGCCTATTTTTTAAAAAAACCAGTGAAAGGAATGTGGCTATCTTCACTGATGCAGACTGGGCAGGGTCCATTACAGACAGAAAGTCTACTTCAGGATATTGTACTTATGTGTGGGGTAACTTGGTAACTTGGAGAAGCAAAAAACAAGGGGTTGTCGCCAGAAGTAGTGCAGAGGCTGAATTTAGAGCAATGGCCCAATGAATTTGTGAAGGGTTATGGATTCACGGACTCCTTGAGGAACTCAAGATGACTATAGATCTCCCATTGAAACTGTACTGTGACAGCAAGGCCGCTATAAGCATAGCCCACAATCTAGTTCAACACGACAGAACAAAGAACATTGAAATCGACCGTCACTTCATAAAAGAGAAGTTGGATTCTGGAATCATCTGTCTGCCGTTTGTGCCCTCCAATCAACAAACAACTGATATTCTGACCAAAAGTCTTGCAAGACCCCATTTTGAACACTTGATAAGCAAGTTGGGCATGATAGATATCTATGCACCAACTTGAGGGGGTGGGGTGTAGGTGTATCACATATCAAGGGAATATCTCCCTGATTTATGTGTCTTTATTTGCTATTGATTTGTAATTAATTTTCCCTTATTTCCTCTTTTTTTTCATCTTGTAATTCCTCTATTTAAGGGGATCATTGCTATTGAATAAAATCATAACAGTGACTATCCATTGCTCCTCCTTATTCCATATTTTTTCTGTTCTCTGATATGGGTCTTCTGGTATCACAGCGTGTCCTAAACCTTCCTCCCCAGCTTTTATACCACATCTTTATGGTGCTCTTTTCAATGAAGTGTCATGGGACACAGAAGATGAGGTTAGATGTTGATAGTACATATGGGTGAGGGCCTTAAAATGTTCACCTGTTTGACTGCTGAAGACTAATTTTCTCTTTAAAACTTATATTGTCATGTTGCACGCTTAACAGCCAACGGAGGAGCTCAGGAATTCCTTCCAGTTTAAGCATTATATAATACTTAGCAAAATTTACAAAGTATATATGCTTCTGCAGTATCTCCTTTCTATTTATTGTCCTCTTATTGATAATTCTAGTTTTTCTGGTTAAGATGATTTTCTTCTGCTCCACTTTCACTTTTCTGATATTTTACTTCTTTCCTGATTGTAAACATATAACACAAGAGTGCAGAACAGAAAATAAAACTAAGCATTAACGATAGTGATGAGGCGACAATATATGTTAAGCCCGAGGATGAAATTTTTCACAAGGTATTGGTATTTTGTTGCCACCATTTTGAATTATTTTGTCTTTGGTTACTGATTATTTTCAAAAATAATTTCCAGTTAAGCTCGTGGTCCTTCTGTTTTCCAATGCACACTCAGCAACTTGCACCTCATGAGGCAAGTTCTATAATTCCTAAATCTCAATATACCATTATCATGATGTTTTTATTAACCTGCTTAAAGTTGCTCGTCTTTGTCAATTTTTGAAAGTAACTTAAAATAGATAATGGTACGTCGGTTTGGTGGAGAAATAAGGACTATATTTGTGTACTATATTTGTCTTTTATTCCTTGTGGGTATCAACAAAATGGGTCTTTTTTTTTTTGGGTGGGGGTGCATGGGGGAGGCAATGGGGCAGGGGCAGGGTTCTCTCACATAATGACAGAGATATTGCATAGCTTTAAACTTTATTTTGCTTATTTTCAGTTTTAATGAATGAGAAAGGGTCTATGTTACATTTAAGGATTACATAGGACTTAAAAATTTAAAATTCTTAATATGGAATACCAACAAAAGACTTAAATATGTTTTAGGTCCTTTAAAAATTTGGCGTTTTAAATTTAGTTTTTACAAAAAAAGTCAAATTTTTTTAGTCCAACAAATATATTTTTATGATTTTAGTAATTTGGAGGTGATGTGGCATGGACATATCATCTTATTAGTCTGACGTGTCATATTTCAGTTACACGTCAGCCTAACTCGTCATTTTAAATTTGGAGAGACTTCTAACTCTGAAAAATAAATTTACAGGGACCTCCTCCGCCACCCCATCCTTCTCCCCTACCACCACCACCACCACCATCCTTCTCCCCCCTCCTCCACCACCCCCATCCTTCTCCCTCACCACCACCACCACCCTTCTCCACCTCCTCCACCACCCCCATCCTTCTCCCCCCTTCCTCCACCACCCCCATCCTTCTCCCACCACCACCACCACTTCTCTTGTTGTACGATTTCTCTTGCTTGCTCTTCTAAGCTGATTTTGTTTGAATCAAATGTTACTAAATTTTTGTTGTTATTGTTGGATCTAGTAAAAGAGGTATTGAGAGTAGTGATAAGTATGGTTTTGAAGGAGTTTTACTAGTGATTTAAGTTATGAGAACTGCAGGTTTTTGATCTATCGGATCACGAGTTTGTACGGTATGGATTGGGTTGCTTGGAGATGTTGGCGACTCTTGGTGATTCCTGTGCAAAAGAAACTCGCGAAAGATGGTGGTGGCGGTGGTGGTGGTGAGGGGGGAGAAGGGTGGCGGTGCTGGTGGTGGTGAGGGGGAAGGATGGGGTGGAATGATGGTGGTGGTGGAGGAGGTCCCTGTAAATTTATTTTTCAGTTAGAGGTTCCTCCAAATTTAAAATGAAGTGTCAGGCTGACGTGGAATTGAAATATGACACGTTAGATTAATGAGATGATGTGTCCATGCCACATTACCCCTAAATCACTAAAATGACTAAAATATAATAAAAATATTTATTAGACCAAAAAAGTTTGACTCTTTTTTGCAAAGACTAAATTCAAAATATCAAATTTTAAAAAGACCCAAAACGTATTTAAGCCAAATAATTTTCAAATTGACTACTCAATATCGTTTTAATTATTTTGAACCGTGAGTGAGATAAAAATGAGTGGCATTAAAAGTAATATCATCAAATATAGAGAATAATTATTTACTGGATTAAAAGGTAAGTGTGCTATGAGACATTAAATATATAATATAATATTATCAATATGAGGAGGGATCAAATTACATCAGTGTAACACTTTGGTCAATGTTACACCGCTAATAACTCTTCAACAGATAATTATATTCTAAAACACACCGTTAGATTAAAAGTTATTATCATATAGATCATTCCTGTAAGATTTCACATCAATCTAAAATCATTTGATGTGTCATTAAGATATGTCAAAATTTATACACTTTAAAAAACATTAATCTTAATTAATCTTAATGTATCGTAATGACACATCAAATGATTTTAGATTGATGTGAAATTTTATAGGAATGATCTACATGATAGTATCTTTTAATCCAATAGTGAGTTTTATAATATAATTATCCGGTGAATAGTTATTAACGGTGTAACATCGCCCAAGAGTTACACCGGTGTAATTTGATCTCTCCTCTATCAATATATATATATATAAGAAGTTTAAAAAGATAGTGGTGGTAATTGGCCCCAAAGTTATATACATGGTTCTGTCTGTAAAGTTTAGCACAAATGGTTAAATTTATCTTGCGATACTAGATTGGACAAGGTTCGATTCCCGATTAGGGCATTTGTGTATGTGTTTACCATTTCTACTGGATAAAAAAAATATACATGGTTCAGCCCTGACAACATGGTTAAAAGACCCAACTATTTTCCAACTATGTTAGACCTTGTTAGTTATATATTATCTTTAAAATAATATTTTTTGTCAATAAATTTTTTCTATTAATATATTAATAATTCCATAAGTATATTGTTTCCATTAAACTAATACTTCTATAAGTTCAAATAAAACTTTTCTGTATTAATACTTTTATAAATATGAATACTATTATTCGAATAGTATTAATATTTTAATACTTTCAATATCTATTGTTTCTAAATTCTACTAATCTGTTAATATCTCCGTATATTAATTCTGTTATTCATTAATGTTGGTGTTTCAATTTTTTTTTCTAAAATACTTCTTTCTATTAATATTTTTCTAATAAGCTATTAACATGATGATGCTATTGGTATTTAAACTATATACTCTTTATTTTATTAGTATTAGTGAAGGTATTAATAATTTAATAGAAAAAAATTCCTTAATGAAAAGAATATATAAAGAGAAAAGTAATGGAATAGTACTATTATTATATATTGAAGACTAATTTGATTATATACTTATTAATAGAAAAAGTTAATGACATATTTAAGCTTAGTACACAATCAGAATAATGAGGTTTCTTTCATATTAGCAGTAGCAAGTAGTAACAAATTATGTATTTTTTTTTCCTTTTTTTTAAGTCACATTGAACTTCTACTAATCTAAGTCAAGCATATTAGCTAGATTTATATAAAAATATAAGGTTTTCTCAATGCTTACATTTTTTGTTTACTAAACTGAAACTCAAAATCTTATTTAAGGAAAACTAATTTCCAAGCATTTGGAGGCGCAAGTTAAGATATAATATTATAATTTAAAAAGATATTACAAATTATAACACCATATTACACCGTGTATAATTAAGAATTTAATTACTATGCACTGACAATACAAAATAATTTTACACAAACATTCAATCACATTTCACCATAGTACAACATTGTAACATTATTTCCTAAACACATCGGCACAAATATCTATATGATGAGATCTGATTGAATGTCTTTGTAAAATAATTTTAAACTGTCAATGCATACTAATTAAATCCTATAAGTAATCAGTACTCTTTTATCCTATTACCTCACTATTAATTGAGGGGACTATAAGTACTTCAAGTATTTTATATACATTTCCATTTAAGTATATCTTATTATTTTTTGTCAAAAAAAAAGTATATCTTATTATTATTTTTAGATATGATGCCAAATTAATGAAACCGTTTTAAATGGTTTGTATCAGAATTTTTTATGCGAATATTCTTGTTAAAATAAAACATGTGCAAATCGATTATTATTTACGTAATTATGAACCCGTTTGTTACATATTAAAAAGTATTTTGATATAAAATAATTTAGTGATTATTTTTCTTACATTCTTTTTTATATCCTTTTATGTCTCTATTTTATCTTTCTTTTTTCTACTATTTTTCCTATTTTCTTAATATATGTTTGTTTTCGCGGTGAGAAATCATGTAAAGTGTGTTTGTTTTTCTAGTGTAATGTGTATTCATTGTTCAATGCGAAGCTTCTATCCATAGCTTTTCTTTTATTGTGTCTCAGGGTATGAGAAAACAATGAAGCGAACAAACGCTAATCTTTTCTGGTGCGAGAGTGATTATTCTTATTGGTTTATATTTGACATAAGTAATGATCTTTAAACTCTCGTCAATTTCTTAGACTCATTTATATACATTGAGAAAAATAGAAATAAAAAGGAGATAGATAAGTGGTGTTATAAGAAAGGGAAAAAATTAATAGCACAACTGAATTTTATATAGAAAAGCACAAATTAAATTGCATCAGTTGATTGTGGTTAGTTTTGGGGGGTCGATCTGTTGGTAGTAGGTTCAATTCCACTCGGGGGTAAAACTATGTCTTGGCCAGTTCAAGCCTCTACGGACGAGCGCAGATTAATCCTTCGTTGAAAGCGTTGGGACACTGCATGGGGTCGGAGCGATCTCCCCTCAAACCAAAAAAATATAGAAAAGCACAAATTGAATTGCATCCGTTGATTGTGGTTAGTTTTTTTTATCTTCTTTACTTTTGTTTTATTTTGATTTAATGTTGAAACAGTATCCGTTTAATTCGTGTTAATTTCGTGCTATATGTGTCAAGAGTAATGCTACATTCTCCTAATTATCTTCCTACATATCCTCTTATTATTCTATAAAGCAAATAATAAATAAAAAAATAAACATTGAAAACATAAAAGACATTTAATTCTTTCTCAATTAAGTAAAGAGGATTTATAGGAATAAAATGTAAAAAAATATAAAATTATTCATGTGTCAAGCCATGTAGCACTTCTCTTTAAGAAAAGAAAGAAAAAAGAAAAAAAATGTTAAACAGTTGTTACAATTTTTTTCACGGTGAATAGTTGCTACAAACTGTTTTTTTTGTTGAAAAGTTGTTACAAATTGATGGAGCCTATTAATGAATGTTAAAATATTATTATTATTATTATTGATCTATTTTTTTTTATCATTGATATATTAATCTCAGGTATGTTAAAATATTAAGGCTTTATTATATTTTTAGTCCCTTTAAATATGTGTGTTTTGAATTTAGTTCCTCTATAAAAGGTCAAAAAAATTTGGTTCGCAAAGAAATAAATTTTTTGATTTAGGTTTCTCTTTTACGTTGATCGCTAACATGACACATTGAGGTCCCTGTAAAAATCTTACGCAACTTATATATATTGTTAAGTCAGCTGAAACGTCATTTACCCAACCCATCTGATTCATAGTAATTTTTGTATGGACTAGATCCAAAATATTATATATTTGTAGATACTACATGGTTTGTTTGCAAGGTTATTTATATGGACTAAAATCAAAACTTAATATATTTAGAAGGACCATGTGATATCAATCAAATCACGCAAGCAGGCCATGTGGGTCACATCGTGATTTGGTTGATATCACATGGTTCTTCTAAATATATTAAGTTTTGATTTTAGTCCCTATAAATAACCATGCAAGTAGGTCATGTAGTCCCTATAAATATATAATATTTTAGATCCAGTCCCTGCAAAAATTACTATGAATTAGAGAGTTGACTTGACGATGTATATAAGCCACATACAATTTTTACAAGGATCTCAGTATGTCATGTTAACCGTCAATGTAAAAGAGAAACCTAAATCAAAAAATTTATTTTTTTTGAGAGACCAAAAAATTTTAAATTTTTATAGAAAAATTAAATTCAAAACACATATATATATTTAAAGGGACAAAAAATATATTAAAGTTAAATATTAATTAAAATTAAAATAACAATAAACGTGGGAAGTGGGGTTTTTTTTCTTGTTCTGGCGTGGTTCTTCTGTCCAACGCATCTGACACTTTTTGGGTCCCTCCTACCCCACCAACCGCAACCATCTCTCCCTTCATAAAACCAAACCACACTTCTTCTCCTCATTTCTTCTCTCTTGTGCCGTCACGCCGTTTTCCTCTCTCTCTCTCTCTCGACCCTTCTCTTCTTTCAACACACCAACCTCTCCACTCCCACTCTTCCAAATCCAAAATCCCCACCGCTAAACCCTAATTCCAATAATCACCAATGGAGAATCACTCCTACTCTTCCCACCCCAATTCCCGCGACTCCTCCCCTCACTCACGCGACACCAACGAGAACAACCACCACTCCTTCGACGACCAACCCCCTCCACCACCTCCTTCCTCCTACAGGGTCAAGCTCATGTGCAGCTACGGCGGCAAAATCCAACCCAGGCCACACGACCACAACCTCTCCTACATCGGCGGCGACACCAAGATCCTCGCCGTCGATCGGAAAATCAGTTTCTCCGCCGTCATGTCCAAGCTCTCCTCCCTCGCCAACTCCTCCGATCTCATCCTCAAGTACCAACTCCCCGGCGAGGACCTCGACGCATTAATCTCCGTCACCAATGACGAGGATCTCGACCACATGATGGTCGAGTACGATCGCCTGTGCCGCTCCTCACCTAGACCCGCACGCCTCAGGCTCTTCCTCTTCCCCCTCAAAAACCACCACGCTCCTAATTCCACCATCAATCACGCGCCGCCGGAATCAAAGCCGGAGCGGCAGTGGTTCCTCGACGCTCTCAATTCCGTTCAGGCTCCGCCTCCGCCGGAAGGCTCTTCTCCGCCACCGTTGCCTCCGGCGAATCCAGATTTTCTGTTCGGATTGGATAACGCGTATCCCGCGGAATCCGCGCCGACGGTTCCGGATTTTGCTGCGAAAGATTCGGCGGCAGGTTCGGAGTGTGGGTCCGAGACGGTTAGAGAACTCGAGATTCAGGAGCTGCAGAGGTTGCAGCTTAATAATGGTAACAATAATAATGAGCAGCAACGGAAAATCGATGAAGAGAACTGTTACACTCAGAAAAACTCCGAGAGTGTGGTGCCGTTAGTGGCAACACATGCAACACCTGCGCAAGTCCATTCCGGTCCGGTTCCGGTTCAGGTTTCTGGACCGGTATCGGTTCAGGGATCGTTTATGCCGGAAATGCATGACCCGCGCGGTGGTGGTTATTCGTTTGCGGTTCATGGAAATGGAACCGAACAGTCTCCGGTTTATCTCATTCAAACACCATCTGGAATGTTCCAAGCCGTGAGGGCGGTAACCGGACCAATCGGTCAACCGGTTTATTTCATTCCAACACCGGGTTCACAATTGCCGCCGCAGCAGCAGCAGCACAAGGTTGCGAATTACAATGGTGGTGGTAATTCAGAGGCTGGTGGTGTAGTTTCAGAGCGCGGCTATTCTCATGTCGCCGCGTACTTGCCTGACAGGTCAGCTTTGCCGCCGCAGGCCGCGGCGGGGCCCGGCGGCGACGTTTGGAATTGACGGTGGGAGGTTGTTAGTTTAGTTTTCGTTTGCTATTGTCCGCGTGATATACTGGGATATATGTCATTCGATTTCTTCGTTTTTAGAAGCACAACAAAGTGTTGGTCGTTTTTGGTGTTTGTTTTTCTTTATTTGGCATATTGGTATGGACATTGTTTCTTGTGCATATAGGTGCATATTTGAAAGGATTCAGTTTCACCGATTCATTCACAAATTGGTTCTCTAAGAGTGTAAGTAGAAACTAGTTTCTGATTAGTATATTGCTTTTTATCAGCGATTGTCGCCCTTTATTCTTGCAATTATCACTTTATGGTTCTTCTGTCCATGTCTGTCATTATTAATTGTTTACTTGACCCATTTGTTTCGCTGTAAGTTGTGAAAGATGACATGTTCTGGGGTCTGGCTTGCGCAGCCTTTTTTACGTAAGGGTAAGGGTCGTGTGACATTGCTACGCAATAGTTTGTTAATTATATTTTTAATTAACAAATGGAATTTACAGTTTGTTCTTTTATATACACGTGTTAAACAATTAGGTCCGAGATTATGAGATTTGGGGTACATAATTAGGTAAATAAGTTTAGGTAAACTATAAGCTAGATCAATTGCTCTCAAATAAGGTAATATAAAAACTGACAGGGTACATTATTATAAATTTTGTTTTTGTCAAGCTAAAATTGAATACACCAATGTGCCCCTTTTAAAGTCATCCTACCATACATAGTTCTACTTCTACTTCTAAACTTCCATTGGATGTGTATAATTTTGATTTTGATTGGCAGACGAGCGAGTCACGGCAAATATTAGTGGCTTTTATGGACCAGCAAGTGGCCTCGCCTGGGAACTTCTCTAGAGAAATGGAACATTATATTTGCAAGATTCCATATCTATGTACAGCTTTTCGGATTTTCTTTTCATGCATTAGTCCCATTTGCTTCCGTACTTTGATTTTGATTGCTGAAATCGTGAAAATTAGAGAGAACAAACGCAGATAATATCGCAGGCAATACTAGCCACTCTTCCTTGATCTGTTCATCAAGTTTTTAAGCAGTCACAAATGAGTGAAATTATAATCGATGAAGAAGGAAAAGAAATCAAGATGTCAACAAATAAAATACCTCTAGAAATCCATATGCCAAATCCATCAAAGCTACTGCTTTTCCGTAAGGATGCTTTTGAGAGAATTCGACTGCTGTCATTAAGCAATTTCCCTCTTCATTTCCATAGTATCTAGTTTCGAACTCCAATTTTTTACCTGGAAAAATAATCACCTGCTAAAGAGCAAAATATTGTTAGAGTGAACATAATATTGAACCTTCTTTGTTATTGATCTAGGATAAGCTCTGTGCTTTATATTTGAGCTAAGAATCTAAACTAAGACAACAAGAAGATCTACCTTCCTAGTGCCAGTGAGCTCAAATACTTGTTTATCTTCATCAATGGTCTTCTTTATCTGTAACTTCCAATCAGAGTTCATCAAAGACCACATTGTTGTTCCCTTTAACTCTGCAAGAACATGAGTTTCCCCGGATGCAGTCCTTCCAATCACTTCTTTATTGATATTGTTATTCCTTATCTTCTCACTTGTCAAGTTCCTGTTATGCCCAAAAAAAAAACCGGCAAGGGAGCATCAAACACAGTGCCCAAGCTGGTGGCCGCAAAATTAAGCAAATGCAGGGAAATGGTAAACCATTCACAGTATCTTCCACAAAACTATATAATTATTATTCGATGGATCCATTCCGTATAAAGTACGGTAAGAGTTGAGGAGAGGTAAACACGTGTCACTGTCTAGAAGACTGGGACTTACTTTTCTTATATAGTCATTGATAATTGTTTCTAACATATGGAAATTAGAATGTCAAAACTGTTTCCTCAGTTTGACTTACCCCATCTGGATGCTGATGATCTCATTGCCAGCCTCATCCACTATATTGGTCCAATTTTTTACTTGCTGGAACTTTCTCGGAAGCAGGAAGGAAAAATAACTTCCTATGGATGGACGTGTGGGAACCATGTGCAACTCATATGGTGCTAGAAATGGAGGAGTTAAAGAGAAACCAATGCGGATACCGATAGGCTTCGACCAATTGACTGCGGATTTCAAATCTAACCACATCTCTATTGGCAGTTTAGATACCACATTTTGCAGGTCCTCCAGATTGATTGAAGTTTTTCCCAATACTTTTGCTGGCCTTACCATTCCAAAGTTGAAACTTGGGTGGTAAATAAGTTCAAGCACTAACTCTCCACTACTTTCACATTGGAAAACAGCAACTTGTTTTCCTTCTGACAGTGATGAAATGCTTAACTGTTTCTTGGTACTGAAAATTTTGTCTTGCTGTTTCTTGTTGAAGGATACAAATAGCTTGCCCTTATGCCCAGATGGTAAGTCTCTCACATCAACAACCTCAAGCATCACCTGAATAAGAATCATGAACCCCAAAAGTTTAAAATACAAGTACAACTGTTAATGTCAGAAGAAGAAAAACATTTTGACAAGCTATAGTTGCTTGTGTAAACAAGAAAATTGATGAAAACATATTGGGGGCTAAGGTCCTGTTTGGGTGCAAAAGCCTAGCTTTTAGCTTATGGAGAAGGTAATTTTATTTTGCATTCCTATTTTTCTCATATATGGAAAAGATGAAAAGTTGTTAAAGAGTCATTAGTAGATAGTTAAGTGCTTATAGAAAAGTTAAAAAAATTGGCTTCTGAAAAACGTGAAGTGCAAAAGTTAATTTCAACTTATGTGAGAAACTAATAGTTTAAAAATACATGTTAGAAGTGCTTATGGAAAAATTTATCCAAACAAGGCCTAAGGCTACCTCCACAAGCATTTTCTGTGGAAGCTGAATCAGATTGTGGTTTTTATTGGATGGCACTGAGCTGTTGTGCATAGCATCTATTTGGGACTTATTGACAGTAAGAGGAGATGGGGGATGACCCCTATGCATTGCTCCTGCTTTCCGGTATCTTGAACCAAATGTATCTTCCCACTGTGAAGTGGTTTCAGTAAACCCAACATCTAGCTTTTGACCCATGGACCGATCGGAATCGGTGTCATCGTGTTCTAGCACTTTGCCCATAATTGCCACTAGATCTTCACAGTAAGATGCAGGGTGCAATTGGTGAGAGTGCCAGATGAGGTCAATGTCATAAGTTGGAACACAGAAGCGGCTCATAGACCTCTCTTTGTTTCTCTTGATCAAATGCAGAAACCCTTTGTACCGAGCCACTGCTCCTTCAAGAAAAGCATCATCATTCCAGTAAGGCCTGGAAACCTGCCATAATATATCAGCATCCACCATTAACACACACACACATGTTGCCATTCTACAATCCACATAGGTCAAGATGAAGTCATCAAAGACATTTTATTGATAGAGTAGACATGCATGCAAATTACGCTTACTTTGATTGAATTGTTACTCCAAAACAAATGTAGAGCTAGAGCTAGTTTGGATAATTTTTTCTATAAACACTTATAATAAGAATTTTTTAACAAATAGCTTCTCATATAAGTTGAAATCAATTTTTACACTTCAATTTTTCTAAAAGCTCTCTTTTTTAACTTCTCCATAAGCACCTATCTATTTAACAATGACTATTTAACAACTTTTTCTCTTTTCCATACATGTAAAAAATAAGAATGCAAAACAAAATTAACTTTTCCATAAGCTAGAAGCTAGGCTTCAGAACCCAAACAAGATGGATACTGTTACCAATAAAATGTATGATCAACTAGGTGAGAGCATTTGACATTGGCAATTATTTGTTTATGACACAAACATACAAGTCTTAGAAACACGTGGTATTCTATATTTCTTATACCTGATAGTAGAAAGTAGTTTGTCTTTTGACAGCTGAAATCAGATCATAGTTGGTGGTACTTTGACTTTCAAGGGCTCCCAGGTAATTTTCTGCAAAATCTTGCACTGATTCATCATTGTTCAGATCAATTTCATATGGCTCACTTGGATACATTGTCTTCCAGATTTTTTCAGTTTCCTCTTTGCTGGTTCCCTGAGTTGAAGACACCACATTCCAGTCATCAAGTATTCTCCCATACAGTTCCATGCAGTCAGTCCTGTATCGCACCTGACAAAATAAGTGCACTCAGATTGGAGGGCAATTCCGTAATTGCAACAATATTTATAGTAAACAAGTTCAATGTGAAATTTGGTTTGGGTGCTGCTCAAGCGTACCGGGTTAAGCCTATGACAGTGCCAAATCCATTCACAATCAAGAGGCACAACCAAAGGGTCATCTGTCACAGGTGACTTGGCATGTTTGGCTAGTAAAGGAAGCCAACAGTATTTATACCTGGGCATGCACAAACACACAAAAAGAATTCTTTTTGAAATAAATGGTGAAAATAAGAGTTAAGCCTATGGAAAAATCTTTGAGAAATTGTAGGGGTGTGGTAATTTGTATCGTAAAATTAATGAAATTCTAAAATAATCCTAAAACTGAAAATATTCAATCACGTTAATCCTTTTGTTTCAGTAGTGTTTAAAAAACCTAACGTGATCGAAAATTTTCAATTTGATAGAGTATTTTCAATTTTGGGCGCGATTCACTCAAAAAACTTGATATACGAGTATGTATGCACATATATACCTGTAATCTTCATAAAAAAAAACATATATACCTGTAATTAGCTCTGTGTAAAACTGGGCCATCATAAAGGCAACGGTTCCTATCAACCTCAGCCAGAAACAGAAGCTGTTGTTTTGCAGTGGCCACGAGGTCTTGGCTTAAGTAAATGTTCTGGGCTTCGCCCCACTCTAACTCTTGATGTGTCTCCATTATTATTGCTGTCTCAACAACATCACCGTCATGAGTTACAGGATAAAAGGGATGAGTAAGACTTTATCTGTTTAAAGCTTTGGATCAATTTTGATTTTGAAGGTTCTTTCTTTTTTTGCCACAATTTGTTAAGTTTTATGAGTTTCGCTTCTTATTTCTATGTCAATTGACATTTTGTACCAGCTAGCCACCAGGTAAGAACAAATAAAAGTCTCAGTTGAAACTTGAAACTGCATAGTGCATACGCTACGCGGATACTCTTTGTGTTTGGATTGAATATGTGTATCCAAACTTTCAATTGTTGACGGTTGATGATGGTTGAGTTGAGTTATTGACTGATGGGGTTTTTCGTTTTTTCCATTGACCCACGAATATAAGACGTACTCAATTATCCTTTACATTTTATTTAGATGATAAAAGAGATAGAAAATAAAGAAATTAAAATAGTTGTGGATTCTTAACGAAAAAGTTATTATTTTTTTTTATATTTTTCAAAACTAATTTTATTTCCCGTGAACTTGATTTTGATGACTAGAAAATTATATCATCCAAACAACGTACATTTTAATTTTGGTAAATGAAAAAAAAAAAACAAGATATATTTTTGGATATTGTGTTTGGAACTGCATTCCAAACACCTTCATTGTGCAGTCAGGCCGAAGTTGCATCTCGTAGCTTTCACGGCGGTTTTACATTAGGATGTGAGAAAGGAAGAAAAACCAAACACCCGCATTATCCAATATCCAAATAGAAACTTCACCATTTTCAAACTCTGAAAAGCCATGTTGACCAAACAAAAAAACTCTTGAAAGCCATTTGGGTGGAGGGTAAATTAAAAATTACTTTAAAAATACTACCAATGTTATCTATGGATCTCAATATATATATAGACAATTTTATGTGGTTTTGTTTTTCTTACTCGTGACAAAACAGTCTTAATATGCACAACATATACTCAAAGGTTAGTCACTATTCTTAATAATAAAAAAAATACTTAAATATGTTTTTAGTCTCTCTAAAAATTTGAATTTTGAGTTTAGTCTATTAAAAAAGTCAAACTTTTTTAGTCCGTTAATTTTTTTTATTTAGGTCTTTTAAGTGAATTGACTATGTTTTATGTGGCATACTTAAGTCCATGTCAACACTTGACACGTCATTTATAAATTTAGAGGGACCTGTGACTTAGAGTTATTGATTTTTAACCATGGTTAAGGACACAGTACCTATTTTTTATTGTCACAGTAAAAACTTGGACTTCTCCCAATTAAAAACCCAAACACGAATCACGTCCTTCTTCTCCCTCTCTCATGCTTAGTTTTCGTCGCAGAAGAACAAAGAACAAATCCCTACTCTCTCTAATGCTCTGTTTTCATGGAAGAAGAGGAGTAGCTTTCCCTCTCTGACGTTGCGGTTTGTATCAAACGGGGAAGACGACGGTGGTTGCTGTGATTGTGTCGAACAAAGAAGGAGAAGAAGACAACATCGTTGCTGCGGTTGTGTCGAACGAATGAAGAAGGAGATGAAGAACTTTGCTGCGGTTGTTGTTCATATTGAAGGAGAAGACGACGTTGAAGTAGGGACTACATCCAAAACACCAATATTTGTAGGGACTAAAATCAAAAACCATAATTTTTATAGGGATTAACTAAACAACTTGAAATATTATAGGGACCAAAGTACATCAACTAGGGACTACATCCAACACACCAATATTTGTAGGGACTAAAATCAAAAACTATAATTTTTATAGGGACTAACTAAATAGCTTGAAATATTATAGGAACCAAAGTACATCAACTAGGGGCTACATCCAAAACACCAATATTTGTAGGGACTAAAATCAAAAACCATAATTTTTATAGGGACTAACTAAACAACTTGAAATTTTTATAGGGACCAAAGTACATCAACTGAGTTCAAACTTTCATTGATACATTCATCAGAAAATGTGAACAACAGAAACCCAAAACCCCCAAATCACTTCCCTGGACAAGAACAGCTGATTGAAAATGCAATACACATGAGAATAATAAAAAAACCCAAAAAAATATGCCAAAAGTTAACAGCTTTGACGTGTTTCTTTTGTAACTGAGCTTCTTCTTAGACTTGTATTCCAGTTTGAGCATCTCCAGAATTTTCTCTTTGGGTTTTCTTCTTGCTCGAACCCGCTCTGCTCTCCTGTTCTCTTCTTGCTCGTGCAACCAGAAATGGCAGAAATGGAGAATGGACTTAGGGTAAGGTTAGGGTATGGGGTAAAAGACTAAACCATGGTTAAGTTGCGTAAATACACATAAAAAATTAGGAAAAACTAAATTAATTATGTGTCAATTGATGTGTCCATAAATATGCCACGTATGATTAAAGACATGATGTGCCACATCAGCACAAAACCATGGTCAACCCACGTAAAAGACCTAAATCAAAAAAAAAATTAAGGGACTAAACAAGTTTGACTTCTTTTTAATGAACTAAACTCAAAACTAAAATTTAGAAGGATCAAAAACATATTTAAGAAATAAGAAAAACCTTTCTGGATCTTCTTTTTCCTATATAGGAATAGGAATATAATAGAAACCTTAACCTTTTCAAACTTTGAAATTGAAAAATCATTTGGGTGTAGGGTAAAAATTTACTTCAAAAAATGTGCATTAAAGAAAATACTACTAATGTTAAATACGGGTCTTAAAAATAAACAAAAAATAGACAATTTTATGTGGTTATATTTTTTCTTTCTCACGACAAGACAGTCTTCATATGCAGGATATGTGGTTTATTGAGTTTTCTTAATAAAAAAAAACTCAATAAACCTTTTGGGGCATTCTTTTCTTATATAGGAATATATAAATGTTGGAAGTTTATTTTTTTTCACACTATTGAACACATTTCATTATTGGTTCTTTTGGTGAAGTCTAAGGTGGAATTGTTTTCATGTGATGTATGGTGGAAATGTTTTTTAAAGTTTAGTAACCATTAGATTTTGTGATAAGAATATCAATGGTCCATATCAGCTAGAAAAAAATATGAGAACACTAACACTTGCCCTCACACAACCCTTATCCCCCCACCCTCCTCCACCTCTCACATTCTCTCTCTTCTGATTTTTCCTCCGCCATCGCCTCCCTCTACTTTGCCTCCTCCACTGTCACCACCCCCTCCAACTCCAGTTGTGCCACCCCCTGCTCCCTCTGCCACCACGCAGCAGTTATTATTATCACTCACAGACCCTTGAAGCCATCTTTCACAACATTATTACTCAATTCTCCTTCTCCAAGGGTAGCAATTTCCAACAAAGACCCCAAAACCCTAATCTCATAAATAAAACAAGTCTTACACATGATTGCAATATCCGTTTGAAGAAAAGAAAATCAAAATCAATTCAATTGCTTTTTTTTATTCACAAAAAACACTAAATAAAATAAATAAATAAAAAAGGAGGGGAAGAGAGGGATGGGGGACAATACCTGCCAGAGAATAAGAGGGTTGGAAGTCTTGGTGTTGGAGTTTTCAGCGCCAGCGTCAGCTTGAAGAGGTGGAGGAACCGCACCTTGGGTTTTTGGAAACCGTATGAGGCTGTGCTTGGAACCCTGTCCCTTGTGTCCCTCCTGTTGTTGATGCTGCTTTTGCTGTTTGTCTTCAGGTTTTGGTGAGAAAAAGGGGAGTTGGAATTTGAAGTTAGGAAAGGGGAAGGGGATGGGGAAAGGGGAGAGAAAGAGAGAGAGACGATGACAGGGATGGAGGAGGGGATGACGGGGAAGAAGCGAGCGGTGGCGGAATTGTTGGGATGGCTAACGGAATCGACGATAATGCCGAAGAAGCACCGAGCCATAGCGGGTGTGGGCGCATCCTCCATCCTCGAGTTGAATGCTGAACTCTACAAGTCTCAGGAAGATTCCAGAAAGACCAGAGATTTGGCAGGCCCAGACGCCGAGTATCAACACGCGAAACACAGGATCACTCCCAAAGACACCTTCTCCAATAAGAACTCTGGTGTCGATGCTCGTGCTCTCAAGTAACTATCATTACCCCTCTCTCTCTCTCTCTCTCTCTGTGCGAGGCCAGCTATGGCCACCGTCGATCAACTCTCTCCCCCTCCTTCCATAGCCGCCCGTCCCTCTCATTCTTCCTCTCTGTGTGCGGTGGCACTACATTGGGAAGGTTGGGTATTGGGTGAGGTAGGATTATCCAGTTCGCATTTTTTTCAATTAATCTGTGTCTTTCATTAAATCTAATGGTTACTAAACTTTGTTACTAAACTTTAAAAAACATTTCCACCATACATTACATGAAAACAATTCCACCTTAGACTTCACCCTTTTTAAAATGTAAAAATGTTTATTTTAAAATAATTTACTTACTAAAAAATAAATTAACTTTCTAAAATGTAAATCAATCATAACAGTATATTATTAATATTTATATAGGGATTAACATATAATCTTTTTTTTGTGGTTTCCCACAGGTGTCCTCCATCAGAGGCAATCCTGTTTGAGGCATGGTCGGACACTAAATGTGGGCACCTCTCCTGAACACCCTTTCTCCAAAAAGGATATTACACCATAGTAACCAAAAGTCTCGCAAAGATTTAGAAAATATTTGATATAAGTTCATAATGCTCTTTGAAAATGCGGATAAAATTTTTCGTTTTCATAAAAGAAGATGAGAAGGATGTGGAGTAAAATCTCTAGTTTTCTTTTTAAAGATTTCAATTGTAAGGTAAACCAACATGTACAAAAAATACTCTCTCATACATATATATATATATATATATGCCGGCATGATATTTTACAAAGGAGTTGTTCTAAGACAAACTTTGATTTTATACTACAAAAGAAAAGGAAATTAAAACTACTCTAAACCAAAAAGTACAAAAGCGGTAAAAGAAAAACACACGTTACTATGTACAGTCGAGCCATGATCCCATCATCTACATAAAAAGGGATCTATTGTACTATAGACCTAACTTAGAAACATCTACGGACAAGACCAAGTAGATCCTCCTATTCCGGCAAGCTAGACTTCAGGTGCGGAACCTGAGTCACCGGAACCCAATCAAAGTCAAACCTGGTTAGGCATGGTCTAGGTAAGGTATCTCTGGTGAGGTCAGAAGTAGCCCAAGAGTATATAGACTCTTCAGGTTCCTCTTCGGAATCCTCTTCGATTTCCTCATCCGATAAGGATTCAGACAACCAAATGATGTCTTCGGATTCTGACTTTGATGGACGGGATAAAGGTGAGTATGTTGGGGAATTCGCTTCTCCCTGAGGCGAAACCGGAGTAAGATCCACAGAACCTTCAGTCCTTATAGGTGCGGCAGCAGAGGTATCTTCAAAGGTTCTATCTTGGTTTTCATCTGAGGATTTGTCTCTTGATTTTGAAGGCACATGATTAGAACCATTTCCATCATGTCCTGAAGGATGTGAACTACCACCTCCACTGTCACCACTATCATTACTACCGAAAGTAAAGTCATCTGAGATACATCCTAAAGGTCTTAATTGACGCTAGGGTAACTTAACATCTAAAATCATTTGTTATTGGATGGGTAGTGGATTTGGTGGTGCTCCACCTCCAGTATCTAATGTTTCCACATTTCCTACAAACCTGCCCCACTGAGTGTTAGGACATATTTTCCACCATACACAGTCTCCACCTTGAGGTTCTATGGTTAGGTGTCGGACAGTTCCCAATCCTTTGTCATTTGGGTCCATCTACTCAGTCATGGATCAACACAACAAAGCAGGCAAGGGTGAAACTCTAACTCAAGTTAATAGAAGTAGTACAAGTATATTATCAAACAATAGATCACACAGCACTTAACTCAATCATCAAGAACAGATAAATCTCATGGACAACCAAATTTCTCAAAACAATGTAACAGAATAGCAAAACATTGAAAAGACACAACCACATCTTAAACAAGCAGATCTTACCTTGTATCCATGAACCTGTAAAATAATGCATTCACAAGAATATATCATCATGTCAATGTTTTATTTATATATGCCTCTTCTATATTTCTCAAATCACACCGGTGTAGTGCTCCAAGGAGACTTTTCCAACCTCACACCATTGAGTGATAGGTCTGCGACAAGACCTCAGAATTTCTGGATAACATTCAGTAATGCACATCTCAACCATATCATGAAATAGGTCTGTCAGTTAGATTTATCCAAGCCGGGTATACGACTCGTCTCAGCTCAAGGGCTATCGCCATGCAAGGCTATTGAGACTTTCAAAACCTGTATAATCCCAGAAGGCAATTGTAGCCCAGCCAAACTCTATTCTCAACCCCATCTCGTAGGTTGTATACTCAAAACGTCTTTATGCAAATGCACAGATTTTCTCTTGAATTCTCTTTAATTCCTCTTTGATTCTCTTTGTAAAACTTCCTCAGTTTTACTATCTCTTTCTCAAAAATCTCTGACTCTTCTCAAAATTCTTTGTAAGAAACAAATCAAATCCTTTCATGGAAAGACCACTTGTATATACAGATAACTGTTTAAAAATCATTGTTTTTCATAAAAACTCTTTTTACTGTATACTTTAAAATCGTATAACCCTTGTCTTCTTTTATTGTATTATTTACGGATTAATTTATTCTCTTAGTTTTAATAGCTCAACAGAGTGAATTGTTATGAAAAGTATTTAACTGTATTTCAAGAAGATCAAACCGGGCATAGCCACTTTGAATTAATCATGAGAGAAGAGATTAACTGTAATAAACTTGTGTCCACTTTCAAATCAAAAAGTGTCTGTTTCTCTTTATTTTAGACGGTTCTTTGGTAAAGGAATAATTATACAGCAGTTAAGCTTACTGAAATAATTAGTGTCCAATTTTCTTTAAAATCCTTATATATTACTGAGTGAACGAAATATAACTGATTAATTTTTTGGTTTAAGTTATTTTCGAAGATTAAAGGATCACACAACGACAGAGTCATTTTTGGTAATATGTTTTCCACTGTAAATTCGATCTTATGAACTAAGTGAGCGTAGTCCATTTGTTTCTCTTCAGAAATACTTAAACTTCAATTATCTTCTAGGAAAAAGACTCGTTGAAAGCCTATCTCACTAATTTTCACTGCCGAAGACATTGGAAATTAAACTGAGTTATGTGCATATATACACAGATTGGATACCCACTCGATATTTCCCACTAATAAAATAACAGTAGAATTCACCGAGAATCCATTACTGTTAGATTATTTTCCGAAAGATGCTATAACAGTAGGTTCACCGAGAATCCATTATTGTTACACTCTTTTATCCATTCCAATCTATTTATATATACGGTATTAATAAAATTGCTTCTTTCCCAATTTTATCTTGTCACATATATACCGGGTCCCTAGTGTTAAAATTTCCCCAAACAGCGTATCAATACAGATCCTAGGCCAGAGAGAGACAGACTGCTTTAGCCCCTTCATAGGTCTCCCTTCCTTTCTAGACAGATCCATACTGATAAACCATTTATCTTAACCATAACCTTGTATATAAATAACAGATAATATCGGGTTTTCACAAAACAATAAAATTGTATTTTCTTTGCGGTAAAATCATATTTATGGTACGTCTAAAATTCGTCATTATAACGGTATGTTTACAAAAGCTTAAAAGTGATTTTGCCATAGTCTCTCCACTTACTCGAAATTATATATAAAATTGGGCTTTATAACTCTACAATTCATAACTAGCACAAAACAATTAAATTAAGACTATAAAACAATCATAAAGCATTTTTAAACAACCAAAAAGCTATAAACATACAAACAAGCAATTCAAACACAAACAAGAATCAAACTCATACCACTTAAATTAAATTGAAGAGAGAAGCCCCTTACCTTGGCCAAAACTTGATGAAGAACAACCAAGAACACCAAAGAAATTTTTAGAAAGTAAAGAGAGAAAGTGTATGTTCTTCAAGAGCTCCCTTGGCTTGGTGTGGGAAATTTATGAAGCCAAGGGGGTCTATATATAGTGGTGGGGGCGGCCAAGGAGTGGGGACCAAGGGGGACTTAAAATAAATTGTGTGGTAAGCCATGACTACATAAATGCTTAATTTTTAATTAGGTTAATTCAAGCTTTTTCCTAATTGGCCAATCCTTGTGACAAGGCTCATGAGTCATGACCAAAAAGTTCATCCAAGGGTCCTTATTCATGGTGGATGTCGACCTGAGGGAGAAGAAGAGTCATTTGATTACGTAGACAAAAACTTTACAGTTTGGTAAATAAACGGAAAACTGATGGTAATATAGTCCTTTTCAAACAGATCCCAAAAAAATTTATTAAAAGGTGAGGACCTACAAGAAAATTTCGAAAATGATATATAACAATCCCAAAGACTTCATACAAGAGTTTTTGGATTTTTACAGAAAAGGGTAGGTTTTACGGTATGTAACACCCTCTTCCCCGGAGGGCATTACACTTAAGTAACCAACCCAAATGCGAAAAATAAATTTCATTAAGTCTGGTTTTCTTTCGGAAAAATACTGACAAACTTATTTAATTTTCACAAATAGATTTTTATTGCCATTTTTTTCTAAAGATATTAAAAGAAAACATAAACAAATTAACACTCAACATATAAGAATGGAAGACAGTCATTAAATACAATTTACATATTTTTTTATAAGCCAATGTTGAGAAATAATATATCATACAAGAAACTTTTCCTTTCCAAAAGATTACTGACTCCCTATGCTGGTCAAGCACTAAGAACTTCTGCAAGAAGCTCTAATAAGAAAACTCTAACTCGAAACTAGGACCCGCACGTCCTTCCACTTGGTTAACACATCTTCAGAGTCCGTCTCAATCTTCGAGTCCTGACCGGTCCACCCAGCTAGTGGTTCATCTGTATGAATCATGTTCCATAGAGCACAAAACATATAGGCAAGGGTGAAAAATCCTCATACATAAGTTATCAAAACATAGTGACACGAAATAGAGAAAATACATCATGCTTATCAAACATATGACACAGACTAAACATAAATCACACCGCACATATACACCTGCAGTGCTATACTCATTCTCAAAAGAAATCACATTCCATAATCACATATCCAACATAGGTCACACAGACACTAGTCACACAGACCACCATTTTCAACTTCACACAGAAGCATCATAAGAATTCTATAACTATATATGCATGACACTTCAATCATCTTTGTGTTTTTCACATGTTCGACACGCAGTCACGAGCACGTAGCCTGCACTCCATGGAGATTACTTTCCCAAACTCCTCATATATTCGACATTCCATCATAGACCCTCACAGTCCAATGGCACTCTGTCCATAGACACCCAGTCCAATGACATCTGTCATAGACCCTTACAATTCAATAAAATGGCACAAAGCCTGGCACATATCACACCACATTTATATAACATAGCACTTTTCACATCACAAAACATTTATATTCCACAGTATTTATATCACACAGATGTGATACCGCACAGTACTCATATCACACAGTATTAAATGGCACATACATTAAGTATACAAAGCAATCATCTCAAGCACTATTAAGCTTTGGTTTCTCTTGTAATTTCATTAATCTCTTCTCTAGATTATCTCTTGCACAATCACATATAACTTCACTCTTGGTTATAGCATTCTTATCTCTTATGATATTCACATCTCTTTGTGTTTATTCTCCATCAACATGTCTTTTCCTCTTCAATTAATACCTTTTAATTAAACTTTGTCTTTTGACTAAAAAGCATTTTCCAAATCCAATGTTTAAGCTCTAAAATAATTAGCCAAAATTCTTACCAACCTTTAGGTTCAAAAATGACATTTTTCTCTTAAACATATTTGGTTTAAAAAGCTGAAAAAGATAATTTTCGCAAAATCAAGGCTGTTTCATTTTTCAGATTACAGAACTGTTCACAGGCGCGAGGATTTTCACACCCGCGGTGCAGAGCAGTTCTATCCCCTGTTTTCCCAGATTTTCACAACTTCGAAAATGACCACACCCAGGGCATAACTGGAATCCGATTTTCACAAATATCTAACCAAATCAATCTTTTTTTTACATAGTTAAGGCCTAGTGAATAAAAATGAGCAAAATCATCTCTTTGGATCAACTACAAAGTTTGTCAAGCATCAACAACCACTTTGAATTTACTACTACCTTAATCAATTACTCAATCTCAAGAGACAACCATAATTTACATCAAGCCATTAGTTCACTTTAACAAGACATGGAACCAATCATCACACGCCAAACTTAGAGTAAGATCATCATCAAGATAAATCAACCTCAATCACACAAGAATCAATTAACCTTATGAACAAAAGAGCACTTATTTTCAAGATCATAACAAACCCTAATTAAATTTACAAGCTTCTTGCAAAAATTAACACAAACAAACATAGTCATCACCCAAGCCTTAATAACCTTGTATAAGCAAATTTCCCCTTACCTCTTCCTCTAACTTGTGAAAGAAAAGCCTTAGCTCCTAGCCCTTCTTCTTCTTCTTCTTGATTATCTCCTTAGTAGCTTGATGATCCCAAATCAAGAGCAAATCCTTGGAAAAACTTGATTATTTTGAGTGCAAACTTGGAGAGAAAAGTATGAGAAAGGTTTGTGGTGTGAGAGCAAAATGGGAAAAAATGGAACAAGAGCTCTCTCTTCTCCCTCTCAATTTCGTGGTCAGACCTCCCCCAAGGAGAACTATGGTTATTTTTTCATTAATCATGGTTAAAACTAACCATGACACCTAATGAGTCATTAGAAAAATATCAAGTCTTGGATTTTTCCCATTGGTCCAAAATTATGAGTCATAGAATTAAAAATGTTCCACACTCTTCTAAAGCCAGCTACGGGCGTGCAGCTGTCCAAGAAACAAGGTAAAAATAATTTTTCACCTTAACCATAGTAAAAGGTAAGTTTTCAAAGTAATTAAGTGTGGTAACTGTTGATTTTCATGATAAAAATTGTCCAAATATAACCTATTGAATTAAAACTCCCATGAATCTTAAAATAAGCCCTTGACCATGAAAATAAGATGCTAAAAAGGTCTTGGTTCATAAAAATCAAGTTTAGAAGTATTACGGTAATTTTTCGGTTTTACCGTAACCCGTAAATTAGGGTTAAAATGAACTTTCTCTGAAAAATCTCAGAAAATTTCTAAAATCATAAATATTATAAAAAAAACACCATTGGTTACTCTTTTGTTTGATTTTGAATCATTCCCTAAGCTTCTGACATTCACTTGTTCTCTCAGTTACCCTGTTCTCAGTCTACAGGGACCACCAAAACCGCAAGTCTTTGTCCACTATTCTAAAAATTTCCAAAATAATTTCTAAAATTATAAAATAATATAAAACATCATTTGACTTCTCTAAAAATATTTCTTAACTTGTTCTGGTCTCCAAACCCACTCACAGTTCAACCTGCTCAAAATATAGGGACCAAAACAGTAACATTTCTATCCGTTTCTTAGAAAATTCCCAAATAAATTTCTAAAATCTTCAAATATTATAAAATCACTATTGGTATCCTCAAATCATCTTTCTGACTCCAATTAGGGTTTCTATATCATTATATTCTTATTCTGACAGTCAAAACGTCTACAAACTTTTCTGTTTGACTTTCCACGTCAGCACTAAACCATTATTAATCTCATCAAAATCCTAATATTAACAATAATCCTCCCTTATTAACACTCTGTCTCTTAAAGTGAAAATTTGGGGCGTTACATGGTACGCATTAACAAAGGAAAACGGATGCGCCGTAAGCCAAAACAGTAATTTTTCAGAAAATTCTAGAAAATCACAAATTTAATTTAAACAACAATGGTCCCTCTTAGAATTTGATTTTGAGCCCTCACTAGTCACTGAAAATCCATTCAGGTTTCCGTAAACTTCGTTTTACGTGCTTACAGAAACCGAAAACGTAACTCTTTATCTGTCTTTCGAAAAATTCTAAAATAAATTTCATAATTCATAAAAAATTTAAAAACATGGTGTACTGTTCCAATTTTACATTTTGACATCATTTTGGCCTCCGTATCAGTTTTTAACTTTTACTGTAAATTGTAGGGACCAAAACTGTACTTTCAGAAATTAGTTTCTCCAAAAATTCTAGAAAAATTCCAAAAAATCATAAATATTATAAGAAACAACTTTTGTGAAGACGGATAATTTTATGGGTTGGTTTAACATATTTTTACTAATTAAACTCTTTTCCGTCTATTACGGTAAGTGCGGTTTTCAAATGTTGTAGGAGAAATGACTGTTTTAATGAAATAAGTTGATAAGTATTTAAAACCCTTTATTATAAGGCTAACATAATTTTCTTATCACTTAGATCACACCAGATCATATAAAACCGATAAAAGACGGAAATACAGAAAACAGAAGTCTATATAAGACTTAACTATTTTACTATTCACGCTGTAATACTTAACCGTACCTAATCCTTCTATTTTTCTTATGTTTCTATCAAGTCTTTGTATTTTCTATCTTAACTATTTTCCTATCTCAAGTATGTATCCTTTTTCTATTTAACAATTTACGGATTTCTATCTACTACTATTTATATCCTCAAATATCTTTTGGAAATGACGAATGAATTTTCCAAATTCATTTTGTCATTTATCCTAATAATCAGAGTCTCCGTATCTAATTTTTTGACTTCCATATTTAGCTCTAAACTACTAAGTTTTTATCCGAAAAACTTCAAAGTAATTCTAATCCACTAAAATTAATACTCTGCCTCTTAGAGTGAAATTTTAGGATGTTACATCTCTCAGCGGAGATTCGAACCGTGGTTCACCACGTTGTGGAAGACTAGCCTCTAAAATTATTAATTAGCAATTTAGTTTTTGAATTGTAAGGCATTATTAACTTAATTAATGAAATTATTAATATTTAAATTAGTCTCTAAAATTAAAAAAATTTAATTATATAAATCTCTATCTAACTAATTGACTACTCCTTCTATTTTTTTATCTGTCTTTTAAGATTATTTCACAATAACTAAGGAATCATTTTATTGTCAAAAAATTTTCAGTTATACTATCGTCTTTTCACTATATCGCTATATTTATTTATTCTCTTTCTACATTAAAGTGTATGTAAAATGTGTAAACCAATTAATGGTAATTGAATGATATAATTAACAAAATATAACTTTAAATTATCAAAATGACAGATAAATAGTAATAATTTTTTTCTAAAAAAATAAACAATTAAAAAGTAACGGAAAGAGTAATTTAAATAGATTAATGCAATAAAAATTGTTAATTTTAAAGACAAACATTAAGTTTAGTAGTTTACGGTGCTTTATTATTTCAAGGACAATATTTAGTTATTTACTGTCCACTCTGTTATTCTCTGTTGTCCCAAAGTCAGGACAAAATAAAACCACTCCCCAACTAAATTTTTGAAATTCCAATATTCAAACAGGTTTGAAGGTTTTTGCATTTTTCGTCTACTATAGTCTTTACCTATCTGCCAATCAACTTCCCTTTCCCACTGCGCACCACACTCCCACTCCCTTCTGCCCTCCTTTCCTTTCCCAATTTCAATTCAATTAATAATTGTTACTAATAATTGGTAAAGCTCGACGAGTGACATGCTTTTGCGGTGTGGTTGTTGTTACTACTAATTGGGAAAAGAGAAGAACAGAAAAGAACACAAAAATCAAAGAGAGAAGAAGAAAAAGCATGGTGTTGAGGAAAGTGGGCAAGTATGAGATTGGAAGGACCATTGGTGAAGGAACCTTCGCGAAGGTCAAGTTCGCTCAGAACACTGAAACTGGCGAGAGCGTCGCCATGAAGGTTCTCGACCGTTCCGCCATCTTCAAGCACAAAATGGTCGACCAGGTACTCCACCCTCTTTCATTCAATTGCCTCAATCTTTTTTTTCTTATTTTTTTTTTTGGTGTAAATCATTCGTTTAATCCGAGTCAAGCCGAGTGGACACAAACTCTCCCTGTGCCTATTTTTTTCCATTTCCAGTACTCGAATCCGAGACTAAAACAAACTCCTTACTAGTTGGACCAACTCGCAGTTGGCTGTTTCTTATTTTAATATAAGCACAAATATGAGTATTAATATTATTGAGATGAATTGTGAATGTTAATTAACATGTTTAATTCTGAGTGATGCTAATGCTTTGATTGGATTGGCATCCTAGTGAGTGGGTGGACCTTAAGACGTTCTATTTCTGCTTGAATTTCTTCCTTTTTAAGATACAAGAGGTTTGATGCTTATGTTTGTTATTGTTATGTTATATGGTTTCTATTTCTATTTTCGTATTGTATTTGATTTTTATTTTATTTATTTATTTAATTTAATTAATGCAGATCAAGAGGGAGATTTCTATTATGAAGCTAGTCAGGCATCCATATGTTGTTCGTCTACATGAGGCATGTGATATTGTCTCTTTCTCCCTTCTTAAACGTCATTGAGGGGCCGTTTGGCTTCTGGTCTGAAATTAATTGCTTGCTTGTTTTGTTAGTCATGATGATTATAACTGAAGTGCGAAATAAGGTTATCAAGTAAGTTTTAGTAATCTATTCAGGTTAGTAAAGTCAAACCAAAATTGTAGAATTATTGGTTCTTTTAAATTCTTGGAGAGAGGGACAGCATTGGAAAAATCTTTTTAGAATATGACTTGGTTTGAAATTTTCCTTTTCTCTTGTTTGTATTTTATCATATCCTTGGAAATGTTTTAGGAGAAGAGCCACAATGACTCAATATTTGCTGTGATAAACAATTGTAGTGTTTCAATTCTCTCTTGTTGGCTGTCACTGTTCACAAGTGCTCCATTCTGTTTTAAAATATTATTTTCTTCAGGTTCTGGCAAGCCGTACTAAGATTTATATCATATTGGAGTTCATCACAGGTGGTGAATTGTTTGATAAAATCGTGAGTAGCTCAAGATGGACCTATGCTTTTTCTAAGCTTTTATCGTGATTTTTATCAGTGCTTTTCCTGGTATTGAAGTTGTTGATAATGAGGATAATAATGGTGCAGGTACACCACGGACGTCTTAGTGAAGCTGAATCTAGAAGATACTTCCAACAGCTTATTGATGGTGTAGATTATTGCCACAGTAAGGGAGTTTATCATAGAGATTTGAAGGTTTGCATTTACTGGGATCTGGATTGCTGTCTTCATCCTTGGTCCTTACCATGGTTTATTCTAACTGTTTTGTTTTTTCCTTCTGCAGCCAGAAAACCTTTTACTTGATTCACAAGAAAATATAAAGATTTCAGATTTTGGTTTGAGTGCATTGCCAGAACAGGTGAGATTGTTAACAAATAATTCTTAAATTTGACTTCAATTCATGTAGATGAAATTATATAAAAGGTTTTCATACTAGACAAAAGTCATTAACTTTGTGAAAATTCTCATAGGGGGTTAGTATGCTTCGGACAACTTGTGGGACTCCTAATTATGTAGCTCCTGAGGTAATGCATGGGTGGCTTAATGCTTTCTTAGTATTATTTTATGTCAACCTCAGCTACTTACTATTCTTGTACCCTGACTTCTGCATTTGATATTTATCTTTATGATCTCAGGTACTCAGTCACAAGGGTTATAATGGTGCTCCAGCGGATGTTTGGTCTTGTGGGGTTATTCTGTATGTCCTGATGGTTGGATATCTTCCCTTTGATGAGCTTGATCTAACTACGTTATACAGTAAGGCATGAATTTAGACATGTCAAATATGTATTTTACTATGTAGTAGACGGGATCCCCAGTTGTAAATATTTGTTTAAATTATTTATCTTGCATATAGGTCTGTTTGGATTGGCTTATGAATAACTTATTTGAGTTTATCTACTGGCATAGGCATTTGTGAGAGAGTTTGTGATAACTTAAGAAAATAGCTTATGACTGATCCATAAACTGTTGTTAGCTTTTTTCATAAGCTCTCATGAATAATTTATCAAAATGACTTATGCGGAGCTTATGTAACTCATAAGCTCTCATGCAATAAGCACTTATGCCATAAACGCTTAAATAAGTTGTTTATTCAAACAATAGTGACAGAGAATAATGTCTCTTGCATTATTTAAGAGGTGCTGACTGCTGTTCCTTCATGTTCTTGTGATAAAGAGTTTTTCTTATGGGTGTCAAAAGGCTCAGGAAAGACTACTTTGTCTAATAGTTTCTTTTTATCAAGATGTTTTGTTCAAATGAAAATTCAGATTATTATTAATGCTGTTAATTTCCCTTGCAGATTGAGAAAGCAGAGTTTTCATGCCCTCCTTGGTTTCCTTTGGGAGCAAAATCTTTGATACATAGAATTTTGGACCCAAATCCTGAACATGTAAGAATTTAATTTGCCGAACAAGAATTTTTTATTTTTTTAAAATTTAGATTAGGGGAGGCACACCCCCTTGCAAGACCAGGGAGGACCACCAAACTCAGCGAGGATTTATAGTGGAATTTACGTATAGCCTACCAATAGGAAAATTCAGGATTTGAACCCAAGTCACAACTAGTGCGAGCAAAAGGTCCAATAATCTGTGTCAACCCCCGTTGGCTAGAATTTTTTTTCTTAATGTCTAAAGAGGTTTGAGACAGCCTTTCATTGTCAATTTATAATCAATGTTGTCTGAGGACAGAAGCAAAAAATGAGCTGAGTTTCTGACATATGGTTCATGTTGCATCACAAGACATCTAGAAAGCCTAAGAGTGTAATGATGTGTAGTTGTAATTGTATGAAAAAATTAATTAATTGATCAGACCTAACAATATTGGTGGCTTTTGTATTGTTGCATGGGTCATTTGGATATCAAATCTCTCTCACACGCACACAGATAAAACTTTTTCACTGGTAGGAATAATGATGTTTAATGTTTGTTGTCTTTTGGATTATATGAAAAATACTTTATAATATCTTGATCTTATCTTTTAAATTATCCCAGATTAACTCCTGATATTAGTTTTCTTATTTTCTTATATATCGTATTTTTTCCCCTTATTTAATTAGGATTAGGAATCTAGTAATTATCATGATTAGTTTCCATATTTGATTAGGATTAGGAGTTTAGTATTAGTATAAATAGTGGTTACTACTTAGTCATTTGTATTATAATATCAAACCAAAATCATTGTTGAAGCTATAGGGTTTTAGATTAGGAAAGAAAAAAGAGAAATAAATAAATAATATGGTTTGATATTTATATACAAAAGATTAAGCATTGACACTTATTTATACGGCTTGAAATTGATGAATTTCTTATCTATTATTATTTGATGATACCATACAAATGTCCAATAGACTGTAAATTATAATAAAAAGTGGGCTGAAATAATTAGAAAGGAAGGCATGTTACCTATAAAATATAAATAAGAAGAGGGGTGGAGAGGAGAGATATCTTATTATTATTCTGTGAAAGTGTTGGGGCCTTAGGGAATTTGGGAGGTGCGGACCCTCGAAATAATGCGATCTATACTGTCATCTAGGGGAATTCTTCCCTATTTCTTTCAAATAAAATAAGTTCCTAATGGAAATCTGTAAGTTGTCTATTTCATCAAGCCAAATTAGACATAAATTATGTTTCACCAAACACTTCTTGGTCCTTTCCTATAGTATTGGTTCCATGGATATCGTTGAACATGTACTATTCATTCTTGCAGTTCAAGGATTTCTTCCATTTTCTGTTGTGGATCTTGTTTTAGTTTACATGAACACTATAACATATTAATATTAATGTTCTAGTGGATTTAAAATAGACTTCCATTTATTGCAATACTTGTTACTGACAAGTCTCTTTCCCATTCTCATGTATGTGTTTTTGTGTGCATGTTGATTTCAGCGTATAACCATTGAGCAGATTAGAAATGATGAGTGGTTCCAAAAAGACTATGTTCCTGTCCGTCTCCTCGAGTATGAAGATGTAAATCTGGACGATGTAAATGCTGCATTTGACAATGCTGAGGTCTGTTTTTTTTTTTTTTTTTTTAAATTCTGCATTAAGTCAAATGGAATTTTTTGTATTTTAGCTAATCCACCTCAACTTTTCCAAATATACCCAATCAGCTTCATATCATTTTAATGAATTTAATGCATTGTGAATGCTCTGTCCTATATACCTTAACATTTTTCTATAGTAGTTCAAGGGTACAAGATAACAATATCAATGAAAGATGTTTTAAGTTGTTCTATGTCTTATAAAAATAAAACAACTAATGGCGTTCAAACCTCTGTTGTACTCAACTCGAAAGACCAACGACAATGAAGGAGATATTTTAATGAAAGGGACTGATATGAATGCAAAAGCTATCACCTCGATTTTCTTAACTTTTTGTGCCCTTTAAATTCAGGAGGCGGCTTACTGTTTCCTTGTACATTCACATGAAAATTATCTTCTCTGTTGTGTTGACATATTGATTATTTTGTCACTGAAGGATCAGAGGGCTAATCAGCAATGTGAGAATGAGGACACGGGTCCTCTAATTCTTAATGCATTCGACATGATAATTTTATCTCAAGGCTTAAACCTTGCGTCACTCTTTGATCGTGGGCAGGTATTTAATCATGACATTTTCGTTTGTTTACTATTTTGCGACTCTAATCATATGTGCAAATAGTCAAATAACTTTCCATTTAATATCTTGATGGAACTTTGCTCAAGTATATAGCTTGTACTTATAATCCTGACAAAATTGCATGGCTTGCATTGGCAAAATGCATCTTTGCACTCCAATATTCTGGCATTATCTTAAGGAGTCTTGTTTATTTCTTATATGTCCTTCCTTACAGGACACTATGATGTACCAAAAGCGCTTCATCACTCAAACGCCAGCTAAAGTGGTTTTATCAAGCATGGAAGTTGTAGCACAATCAATGGGATTTAAGACGCATATTCGCAACTATAAGGTCTGTAGCCTATAATATATACATAGTACCCGCTTTCACATCTTTCCACCTTTGTTGTTCTGGATTTATTTTCTATCATTTGTTCACTTATCTATTCTAAAATCTCAACCTAAATACACAGCATCTGCTGTTAATTCTTCTGAGGACTAAGCTTACTGTAATTTCATAATCTTATTTTTATTAATCTGAAGTGATCTTGGTCTGAGTTTTCAGATGAGAATAGAGGGTGTTTCAGCAAATAAGGCTTCTTATTTCTCAGTTATACTGGAAGTAAGTTGATATTACTAGACTTTCAACAGTCACTAAACATTTTGGGTAACAATTTCATTTCCTGATCACTTTTTTCCCTTTTGCTTGAAAAGGTATTTGAAGTTGCTCCTACATTTTTCATGGTGGACATTCAGAAAGCAGCTGGAGATGCAGATGAATATCTCAAGGTCAGTTTTTAAGAGTTGCTTTTATGGTTGGTGTGACATCACCTTTCCTCCCCTCAATTTCTTGTATTTTAGTCAATTACTATTACTATATAAGAAAATTAGGTCCTAACTTCTCAGACTGTGACACATGTCACCTCCCTAGCTCTTTTATTTTGAACTAAAATTGTTTTATTTATTGGATCTTTTTACTGATTTTTGGGGAAAAGACCTGTGCTTTGTATGGTCGGGCACATAGACTAGTTTATGACAAAAAAGTAACACTTCTATGTTGCAGTTTTACAAGAATTTTTCTGGCAACCTTGAGGATATTATCTTGAAACCGCCACACGGAACAAGCAAATTAAAGATCTCTAAGACTAAAAGCAAAAGGCACTAGTTTCATTGCGTGGTGGTATCTTCTGCTCTGATTGAAAAGAAAAGAAGAAAAACAAAATCTAGCTGTGAAAGAAATATATGTTTATAATGAAGTGTTACACCTGAGCCTTGCATATAAAGGTTATCTACAACCAACCCAGGCCTTCTTTATCCCTATGGAAGACCAAGTTCAGATACGAAATAGATAAAGGAATCAGGTTGAACTGTAAAGACAAATATGTGTGTATGTGTGTGTCAACGTTGGTGTTTGTAAATCTCTGTCCCTGGTTTTTTTTTTTTGGGTCCTACTGTTACAATGTATCCATTTCTTAATAGTTAGAAGAGTGCAAGCGTTGATTAAAGTGTACGAATATTTTCTCTGGTTACAGTTACCACTACAGTATATTGAAGTGCATGAGTTATGTTAGTTCATGTGATTAATAACTATGCATGGATAGTATAAAAATATTTTACATAGATATTCAATTATATTTTACCATGATGTCACCTTGCAACATTACTTCCTATAATATTTGCATAAATATCTACATGATATGATATGATATGTTTGGACGTGCAAATTTGATGGGTACCAGGAAATAATAGTGAAATAGAAACTGTATTGCTGTAATATTAATGGAATCCCAGCCTGTATCAAGGTGATAACAAGGTTGGGTTTAGGGAAATACAAGAACAATTGCATAAAGGAAAAGGAAAGCAGCACCTGGACAAATTAGAGTGTGCCCAATTCTCTCCCAAAAGCCTAGCCCAAATTCTAACCCCCCTCATGACTCTCCCCACTCTTTGCTATATAGCCCTCACAAACGCCCTCTTGCTCTCTCTATTGCCAACTCAGCAGTTGGTTTCATAACAAATTCCCTCCCTATTTTCTCTCTCTTGGGCTATGATCCCCTGCATCGGCTCTTTTCTCCTCTCTTCACATACTCTCGGGTTCCTATCAATACTCCCCTCCACAAAATTCACCTTGTCCTCAAGGTGAAAGTATGGAAATTAGCGAGCAAAAGGTCTTCCCCCAGGATCCCATTGCTTGAGGCATAAGAACCAACTAGTGCATGTAGCACAGTAATTTCCACCGGGATCCCATTTGTTGGAGTATGTTGGCTGAAAGTCCCATTCCTTGACCCTGAATTTGATTTTGGAGTTGCATCTTAAACAAGCTTGCAACTTGATTTCCTGTATCGCATTCATGGCTAGCTCTAGCAGATTCATATCATTTTGAGCTAATCTGTGGTGAAAGAGTTTTCCTGTAATACGAAGTTTCCAAGGTATCATTCCACTAGCGCCCACACAAGGTTGTTTATTTGTAGCAATGTCCCAAAACAACGACCTTTCCTTTAGTTTGTTAAAAAGGCCATCTTTGACAAGTGTATCCCCACCCACACCAATTGTTGTAGACTTCTCCTCATTGGCTATAAAAACAACAGTTGATTTCAGATTTGGCTTAATTGCCCCAAGTTTTCTCAAGAGTGCAATGACAAGGGCTATTCGTCCTAAACAATCAATTGTTCCATAACCCTTGAATTTATCCCCATCAATGCTCAACATATAGGGATCTAAAAAGAACGAATCCTTTTCCAAGTCTCGGAATGTTTCGAACCTGAAAATTAAATTGAGAGGGGTTTTGTCGTTGTAAGTGTGGTGGATCCGTACTAAGCTGTCCAGTAACATGGATAACATCATATTGGCCCCTTCACCATCTTTCTTCTGGAAGCCCAATACTCTTTTCCAACATTTTGGGCCTGTACCCTTTTAACAGTTGGGCCGAGCCAATAGGCTCCCCCATTCACTCTGATTCCCTGGTTGCCACCCCATGATGCTTCCGATGGGCTCTCTAAATCAGGCACCATCGTCTTGGGCTTTTCTATCTATACATACATACTTTTCTACTCACACATACCCGATGCGGAACTAAAAGTTCTGCAGATTTTTTTTTTTGAAAACATATATGATACGGAACTAATAGTTCCGCATGTTGTACTTCAGTGCGAAACTAATAGTTCCGCATGTGTTATTTGTAACACACACATACAAATAACACATGTGAAACTAATAGGTCTGCATGTTGAACTTCGCAGTGTGGAACTATTAGTCTGCATGTGTTATTTGTATGTGTGCGCTATAAATAACACATGCGGAACTATTAGTTCCGCATTGCTATGTATGTGTATTTAGCAAAACATGTAAGTGCAAATAGAAGTTGCCCCTCCTCTTTATCAAGCGACCTTTGGCTTCGCCCATCACGCGAGAACAACCGCGAAACCAAGCTGCAAGTAGGTCACTGCTCCTCCCTTTTGGTGGTCACCGCTGCCAAGCCTCCTCCCTTTTGAGCGGTGGTGGCGTCGGGACTATAACCTTATTCGGTGGCTGCGGTGTGGGTAGCTCAACTGGAACATCAAATACCCATGATGTCCTCACCGTTGCAGGTCCCATCCTCTCCCTCGGCGACCTCGAGTCGGATGAATTGGACAACGGTTGTAGGTTGAGCGCTTCGCCGGAGACCCGCATCTGCACGACAGTCGCCCTCTCCTTTCCTCCTTGTTTTCCCCTCACGCCTCTCACAGGGATCTTCGTCTTCTCCATCACGACATCGGAGTCATTCCCCCTCTTGAACTCCGTTGTCCATCCCAATGACCAATAGTTCCCCTTGTCCGTGACCCACCCATTTGGTTCACTGCTCTTGTCGAATCTCTCCTTGGCCACTGCACCTCGAACGATGTCTGGCGGTTCTGGAGGGGGTGGCGGTGGCACAATGTCTGACCCGATCAAGGTTGCTCCCGTACTGGTGGTTGTTCCTTCTTCCTTTGTCGTCGTCTCTGTTTCAACACTCTCACCAACCAATTGGTCGCCTCTTGCTGCATCTCTGTCTCTGCTCGGAGCATGTGTAAAATTTCCACTATATATCCAACATGTTCTGTTTTCGAGTTCACAAATGCAAATGTAAAGGTTTACAAAATAATTCAACCAAGAGTAAATCGCTAGTGCACTTCCTATCATAGTTTACACTTGAATTTGTAATACTTTTGACGGCCTAGCCATTTGTACATTATTATTTATTATATGTAAACGTTTGGGAAGCTACAATCAAAATTTAAAAGTTAACTTCCTATAACAATTTAAAACTTTAGAGTAACGTGGATGAATTTATTAAATGTAGAACGGTGTAAAAAATGTAATAGCTTTTGATGGTCAGCTTTTTTGGGTGAATCAGGGTATTTTGAATGCGAAGACTAATCTCTTGATATATTGATATCTATTTAAGGAGTTCACTTCTCATGAAATTTTAGCTGCTACTCAGAGGATATAAGAGGAAATCACCAAAATTCCCACACGAGCATTGTCCATTGACAAACTTATGTAGCCGCTTACTATCTTTAACAATGATTTCCCTACTAGTCAGTGTTGAGACATACTTAATAAAATTATGGCAATCCTTGCACATTGAGGTACTCTTGACAACTCTTATTGGTGAAGAATTGGGCAAGTTCTCCAACCCAAAAGCAATAGCCAGCTTCTCACTGTGATAAATGGTAGGGGAGGATGTCTTTTCCTCCTCCTCCTCTTCCTCACTTATTTCCATACTTTCTAACACCTCATATCCAAGATTCTTTACTTTGACAAGTAAATCCTCCAATGATTTACAAGCTGGTGAACTCTGTGTGTGTGCCTTGTCATTGGTTTCAAATGAATACACTCTGCCTTTGATGCTAATCCAGCTCCAATCCTTTAACTTTCCAATGTTCTCCTCTTTCATTATCTTCCTCACCCTAGCAACATCATCAAATCTCCCAGCTGAGTGGTAAATATTCAACAACAAAACATATGTCTCAGCATCTTTTGGTTTCAGACTTAGTAACTGTTCAGCAGCATAACACCCAAGTTCCAGATTCCCATGGCTTATACAACCAGCAATCAATTTTGACCAAATAAATTCACTAGCCTCATAATCCATTTCCTTTGTAATAAAATTGAAAGCTTCCTCAAGCCTACCAAGCCTCACTAACATGTCAACCAAGCAAGCATAATGGTCCATCACAGGTTTAATTTTATATTCCTTTTGCATGATCTCAAAGTAACTGAATGCTTCACTGACCATGCCAGAACTTCCACATGCTGATAAAACACCCACAAAAGTGATCTGGTTTGGTCTAACTCCTACAAGTTTCATATCCTCAAAAAGATGCAATGCTAGCTTTGACCAACTGTGCTGTGCAAAACCAGCAATCATTGAAGTCCATGATATCATTGTTCTAGTAGACATCTCTAGAAATGCCTTGCTTGCCCTCTCAATGTTTCCACATTTATTGTACATGTTAACTAGAGAAGTACCCACAACCACATCTGACAAGAACCCATTTTTGATGGTCATCGCATGAATCTGTTCCCCCGGCTCGAAACCCATCATTCTACTACAGACACTAAACACACTTGAGAAGCTAAATGCATCAGGCTTCATGCCTGACCTGTTTAACTTGGAGAAAAGGTTGAGTGCTTCATTTCCACTCTGGCATGCAGAAAGATTATCATCCTTTGCAAGTTCCATCATTTGTGCATGACCAGCAATCATGGCATTCCATGTAACCAAACTAACACATTCCATTCCCTTAAACAACACTTGAGCCTCACCAATACAACCACATTTTAGGTACCAATACAACAAAGAATTCCTAACACGTAGGTTTGATTCATACCCCAATTTAGTACAAAAGGAATGAACCTGAGTCCCAAGTTGTAATGACACAACTTCACAACACTGCCCCAAGACACTAGTTAAGGTGTACTCATTAGGCTGCACCTCCTCCTCTGAATTAATCATTTCAACAAAAAGCCTCAAACCCCTCATAGCTTCACCATTGTCCGCACAAGCAGAAATAGCTGCAGTCCAAGAAATAACATTCTTTTCCTTGATTCTCCTAAATGCTTTTAGACCCAATTCCAACCTGCCACATTTGGAGTATAAACTACAAAGTGCATTGCCAACACTTGTGTCAAAGTCAACATGGTATTTGATTATGTAAGCATGGAACTGTTCACCTAACTTGAGAGGGTACTTCAGTGATGTACAAGCATTAAGAGCAATAGCAAGAGTGTAAAAGGAAGGGTAATAACTCCCTTCATGCAACATCTCTTGAAACACATGGATGGCATGTTTTGGTTGAGAGTTTTGAACATAACCCACCATTAAGGTTGTCCAAGAGAACATGTTTCTTGTGGGCATGTGGTCAAAGGCTCTTCGAGCATCCTCCATGTTCCCACATTTGGCATAAACTTTGACCAGAAATGTCATAAGAAAAAGGTCTCTGCGGCTACCAGTTTTCATGAGGTGGCCGTGAACTATTTGTGTGCCTGAAATGGAGCACTTGTCTAAGCATTCTTGCAACAAGGGAAGGCAGAAAGATGATGATGATGGCTCCACTTCCTCTGTCCCTTCTTTTGCCAATGAGAGTGCTTCACGAAAATCAAGATGCCTCCCGGGATCCAAATGCGTGAATATGTGGCTTTTCTGTAGAGAAATACTTTGAACCTGAAAGCATGAGGTGCAGGTTGTTAATGTATTATTCCTAGTAATTCTAGCGAAAAGTGAAATTTGCTCCTTTTGAAAAACTGTTGATTGAAAAAAGTAACATATTTATAACTTAATCAACTAATTAATAATTAGTATTAATATTAATATTAATATATATAAGAAAAGTAAGTCCTCACTGAGACACGTGTCACCTCCGAGACCTACTAGTTGGGACACTGCAGGTCTTGATGGGACACATGTCACCTCCCAAACATTTTTATTTCCTGGGACATGTGTTATCTCTTAGGTTTTCTTATTTTTCACTAAAATTATTTCATACCATTTATGTTAAGAAAAAGACTATTCTTTTTACGGGTCAAATTCATCAACTACTTGGTAATTATAATTTTGTACTACTGCTCACTCTGCAGGAGGTAAACTCCAGTTAAAGTAGTTGTTCATGTAATTAATAGAAAATTGGGTACACTAACATAGAAGTAGATTTACGGTAAGAGACCTAGGCCCAAAACGAAAGATACATTGTTGTCGTGAGAAATGAAGCATATTCTATTTTCTGAAAATCAGAGACAGAACGAGGGAGTACCTTATCTGCGGGAAAGGAGGTTGGCAGGTATTTTCTGAATTGTGGGTGGAGCTTAAGAGTTGCAGTGACAGCAACAGAAGGTAAAGAAGCCATGGCAGTGGCAGAGACTCAGCCTATGACTGTGAAGAAGGAAGGATAAGGAAAATGATAGCAGAAAATCACCACTGTTTCTGCTTGCATGATTGATTGGGTTGCTTCGCTTGGAAAATATCCCGTTCTTGCTTGGGAGGGAGGGGGGACTGTTAGGGGAAGATAACGGATATGTAGTGTCAACCAATCGCTGAGCATAGGTGAGTTGAATGAAGTTAAAATAAAATAAAGGGTTAAATATGTTTTAGCTCTGCAATGGTTGACCTAAATTCATTTTTAGTCTTTTAAATATTAAGAATATTATTTTAGTCTCTAATATTTTGAAAATATGTAACAATTAGTTATTTTTTTTGAAATATAAGGGACTAATTGTGACATATTTTTTAAATATTAGGGACTAAAATATCGATATGAAAGACCAAAAGTGATTAATTTTTAAAAAATTAAAGACTAAAATAATATTTTTGATATTTAAAAGACTAAAAAAAACTTAAACCAAATATAAGAGACTAAAAACATATTTAAGCTTAAAATAAACTACCAAGGCTAGTTGAGTTCCCTTTATACCCGCCCACCGTAGTATTATTATTATAACTAGCGGAAAGTGTCCGTTTTTCTATTTTTTTGATAAAATATAAAATTATATAGTTATATATAAATTTGGTAAAATATAGATAAAATGAAAGTTATAAATTATAGTTTAAAATAAAAATTATAAGAACATAATAGATAAAATAGAAATTAAAATTATAGTGTAAAATGAAAGTTATAGAAATATAATAGTCTCTAGAAATGAATACACCAAAAACATATATCTTCTTTATAATAGTTATAGATTATTATTATTATTAAACAAAAACTCTTACACATAATAAATTTTAAACTTGTTTTGCATCATGTGTTGTATAAACTTGTTTTGAAATTTTTTTCGACAATTCATACGATGTCATAACACATAAGAGTTCAAATATTAAATATTGAATGACATAATAACAGCAAAACATGATTGTAACAATTGAAATATTTTAAGACCCAATTAGCTCAATTAAAAACTAAAGAACAAAAACAGCACAATCATAATAACTAGAAGACCAAAAATGCAATTAAAACATTTCTTTTTCTCTTTACAATTTATTTTGGGTGTTTCTATACACACATACTCATCCTTCTATTGACACATACACACTTAAATTTTTTTTCAAAATCCCAAAACTACCCCTCTCTATTTCTTCTTCCCCCCCACTATTCCTCTTTCCTCTTCATTTCTTCTTCTTCTCTGCGCGCCAACTTCAACCTCACTCCCTCTCCTGTATTTTCAAATTTCTTCTCCATTCTCCCTTCTCCACTCTCCCCTCTCCCCTCCAACTGCAAGGAAACACCATTTACAACATCTAGAAGCAAGCTATCGGAGCAAAAACGTGGACATCGTCAGGTATAATCGCGACGTAATTTTTTTCGCGGTTTCCTGACACCGCGGAACTATTAGATTCGCGAAAATGCGGAACTAATAGTTCCGCGAAATAACACATACATAATTCTAAAAATGGTGTAAAGTCTCCTCGCGGAACTATAAGTTCCGCAGAGACCAAATGGTCTCGCGGAACTAATAGTTCCGCGAAGAGACTTTCACTCCGAAAGTCACCTCGCGGAACTAATAGTTCCGCGAGTCCGCGAGACCATTTGGTCTCTGCGGAACTTATAGTTCCGCGAGGTGACTTTCGGAGTGAAAGTCTCTTCGCGGAACTATTAGTTCCGCGAGACCATTTGGTCTCTGCGGAACTTATAGTTTCGCGAGGAGACGACCATTGAATTTTTTCATCTTTGTTTCACTTAATGCATGTTTATATTTGTTTAAATTTTTAAAGTTTTATGATTTGGGAACCTTTGTGCTTGTTTCACAGGACATGATAGTGTGTGGAATTCGAAATGGAACATATCATGGACATGACTGCCGATGGTAGTTTGCCAATGCATGGCGAAGATGTAGATGATTTTCTGGAACCCGTTGAAGTGGATTGCACAGCTGCATTCACCACAACAGAGGTAATTCACACTTTTAAATTTCCTCCGTATATTTTTTTTTGTATTAGTGAAGTTAAACTTTTTGTTTGGATTTTCAGGTTTTTCTTACGAGGGCAGGGTTAGTCAGTTGGGCCAGAGCTGTTGGGAGACAACTTGGAATAGTTGTTGTCATTACGAGGTCAGGTGCAGAGAAACAGATAGGCCTCCCAGGAAGTAGGACATATGTGAGTATGGGTTGCGAGAGGAGTGGAAAATACAAGGGATCGAAGAAAACACCATCGTTGAGAAGGTCTGGGACTAGAAAATGTGAATGTCCTTTCAAGCTAAGAGGAAGGCCTCTTAATACCGGAGAAGGGTGGATACTGAAAGTTGTTAGCGGACGTCACAACCATGAGTTGGCGGAGACACTTGTGGGCCACCCTTATCCTGGTCGCCTAACAACGGAAGACATGGAACTAGTTGGTCAAATGACAAAGAACATGGTCAAGCCAAAAAACATATTATTGGCTATCAAAGAAGGTAATGACCATAATGTCAGTACCATAAAAACAATTTACAATGCGCGACACAAGTATAGAAAATCTGAAAGAGGTCCCCGAACAGAGATGCAACATTTATTGAAATTGGTGGACCGTGATAGATATGTGTACTGGTATAGAGCACATGAGGCGTCTGATGTAGTTAGAGATATCTTTTGGGCACACCCAGACACCATCAACCTCTTGAATTGTTTCAACATAGTTTTAATGCTCGATACCACGTATAAAACCAACAGGTATCGTTTGCCATTACTTGAGATTGTTGGTGTGACCTCAACGAATCAAACATTCTCTGTTGCTTTTGCTTATCTTGAGGCTGAGCGAACTGATAACTTCACCTGGGCTTTATTGAAATTAAAAGGGTTGTTTGTAAAAGCAGACACTGTTCCTCAGGTTTTTCTCACTGACAGAGACATTGCGCTAATGAATGCAGTGGAGGACGTCTTTCCTAGCTCCAAACACATGTTATGTAATTGGCACATTGGAAAAAATGTGGAAGCAAAATGTAAGTTGTTTGTGCACCCAAAGGAGAAATGGGAAGATGTGAGGAGTGAATGGGAAGCTATTGTGGATTCTCCTACTGAGGCAGACTATGTGGATCGTCTGTCAGTGTTTGAGAGGACATGTGAAGCTTTTCCATTATTTGTAGACTACGTGAAGAAGACATGGTTGATTCCTTACAAAGAAAGATTTGTCTCAGCATGGGTAAATCAGGTGATGCACCTTGGCAACAGAACAACCAACAGGTATTGACTAACTTATTGTTTGTTAAATAAGCTTTTAACATGTACTATGGTATGCTGATTATGCGTATGTTAACAGGGTTGAGTCCGCTCATTCGATACTGAAGAGGATGCTGCTTGATAGTCGAGGAGACTTGTGTACCTGTTGGGATGCTATGAACAATATGATTACCCTACAACACAATGCGATAAATGCATCATTCCAAATGAGCATAAATAAAATGGATCACAATCATCGCACTAATTTATACTCCAAGTTGCGGGGTTTCTCCTCGTGGGCTTCAATGGATCATATTGCTGATGAAATTACCCGGGTCAAGTTTGTCGGAAAGGATAGTTCGGTTTGTGGGTGCACATTGAGGAAAACCCATGGGATACCCTGTGCTTGCGAGCTGGCTAGATATACTACCTCAAACTCTCCGATCCCATTGTTTACTCTCCATTTACATTGGAGGAGGTTAAATTTTCGTGATGAGGGATCTGAAGAGTCGGGTTCAGAGTTGTCACTCCAAGTGGAGTTAGATGCACTGCTTAAGCGTTTTGAGCAACTTGACTTGGCCGGGAAAATTGCTTTGAAATCCAAAGTCCGCGAGTTAGCATTTCCTGAAACAACCTCCATGAGGCCTCCACCGGAGAAGGTAAGATATTTCATTTTCAATAGCCCACTACATTTCAATGTAATGAACATTTCACTTCATCTATTTGGTGGATTGAATTTCTCTAATATACAGGTCAAAACAAAAGGAGCTCCAAAAGCTCCAAAGTGTTATGCTTCAAAGGTTGCCCATTCAACGAATCGTGATCCCTCATATTTTGAGCACGTTGATGCTATGCTAGATCCCTCCTCAGTTGGGCCTCCTTCTAAGAAGGTTAGAAATTACACACTACTACCTCTAAATTTTAATCTTAATGACTATTTTGCTTATTTTAATAGATGTTTCAATTTCTCTATTTTACAGGCCAAGACAAGTGCATCCGTTTCAAAGAAGAGTACTTCAAAGAGTCAGTCTTTTGAGAATGTTCATGTTATGCCATCTGCCCAGGCTAGTACGTCAACTCAACCTTCATTGAACAAACTAGCAGATCTAGCTAAAGTAAAATATCTGGACCTTCTTCCTAGCCTCTTACATGAACATATTGACAATGTCATTAATGTCGAGGGAGATGGAAATTGTGGATACCGTGCCGTTGCAGCCGGCCTTGGTATTGGGGAACACTATTGGAGTAAAGTGCGAATTGGATGCTTAAAAGAGCTTCAAGACTATAGAGAAGACTATGTTAAACTTTTTGGATCATCTGAACGGGTGCAAACATTGGAGAAATCACTCTATCTTGAGAAGCCTATAGGTATGCAACTGATGGATAAGTGGATGGAAATCCCAGACATGGGCTATGTTGTCGCATCCAGGTATAATGTCATCCTTGTGTGTTTATCAATAGCTGGATCATGTACAATTTTTCCTCTCAGAGGTGTTGCTCCACCACTTGGTTGCCATCGTCTACTTTGTATCGGGCTAGTTGGTGGAGCCCATTTCATACAGGTATACATAGATTTTATATTTGCTTTATATTGAGTTGTTAATTGTGATTGGAACTAATTATTTCCAAACTGTACAGGTCATTTTGAAACCAGGTTGTCCATTACCAACCACACATCCTTCGTGGCCAGCATATTGCCGACCTGAAGCTCTTTCGTGGCAAACACCATATATCAGCCGCTTACACGCATACACATCGTTACTGTCAATGGGCAATGGTAGAGGCAATGAGCCAAAGGAAGTAGTGGACATTACAGAAGACTAGATACAAGCTTCTTGAAAGCCAATTTTTTGATGTATATAGCTATAGGCTGCTTGAAAGCCAATTTTTTGATGTATATAGTTATATGAGATGTGCGTAAGTTCTTTTTGATGTATATAGTTATAGGCTGTTTGAAAGCCAATTTTTTGACGTATATAGTTATATGGGATGTGCGTAAGTTCTTTTTGATGTATATAGTTAAAATAAATTTGAGGCTAAAAATCACATTTAGTGGGTTGAGATTTCAGGGGTTTTGGGTTGAACTTGAAATCAATGTGTTGCATGTGAGGGTGAAGGTGAGTGTGGCTAAGACACCTTGGTTACTAGTTCACACATTTTGTGGATTTTTTTTCTCTTCCAAAGTAAGTAAGCAGTGCAGAGTGAAGAAAGGAGTGAGACGATGGGGGGCGGAGTATTTGGATGGATGATCAGTTATTTGAAATTTATTTACATGAACAGGGTAAATTAACACACTTTAACACAAACAAAATAAATAACATAACTACCGAAAATTCGGCAACATCTCCTCTGAAATATGAGCATTTCAAAATAATACCTGCCAACAACAGTTATACAACATATCAAAATCCATTAACCAGAGTTTTCATCATTTCCATACACAATAGTTTTCACAAGTTTTCAAAGTACTCACTAGATACAAATAAGTACTACTAGTGAAAAAAAAAACAAATATTCAATCCTCTGGACGTGGTCTGGTCCTCTTCCTCTGGTAGGTCTTCTCCACCTGGCTCCTCATGGGACTCTGAAGCTGACTACCTGTGCTAGGCCCTCCTCGTGTTGTAAGTCCTGCTAGCAACTGAGTACACTGGTCAATACGATGCCAGAGCTCGGTGCCTTCCGTGGCGAACCCGTCCTGCTGACATGATTTCAGTATCACATACACCTGTGATACTGTGTCCTCCTGCAACGAGGTTAAAACCAAATAAGTAGCTTGAAAAAAATAAATTGTAAGCAGGTAGGCTACAACACAGATACAAGAGCAAAGACTTACCACGTGCTGGTTGTGGCTACCCGCAGACTGCTGAGGGACTGCCTGCGGCACTGGTGGGGGCACTGTCTGGGGGAACAGCAACGGCCGTCTAACATCTGCGATAGCAGGAATAATGAAGGGGTGCGAGATCCTGGAGTACCACTCCATGTATCCATCGACGCACTGTCCAATGCGTGTCGCGGCCTCTGAACTCAAGAATCGCTGCAATAAGTGCTGATCAAACTGCACCCACCTGGCGTGCATCTCCTCTGGAGGAGTGTGGACCCCAGTAAGGACACGCGGCGGTCGCGGAATACCCTGGATCATACCATACTGCCTCAGCACCCTCTCCGGCAAGTGTGGAACTGCTAATGAGCCCCACCGTATGTATCCCGAGAACGTAGAAATCAGCTGGAAGGGACGAGTCTCCCTGTGCACTGTATATGGGGTCCATACTACATCCTCCATCGGCAACTCGTCCAGTGCCCTCCGATATCCGCCAACCTGGCCCGGGCCCTTACCAGGAGTCCACCTAGATGCCCGAGGTTCATCCTCATTGTAGTCCAAGTTTAGGGTCTGGCACCCGATATCAGGAAGGTGCTCAAAAATCCAACCCTGTCATAATTATTTTCAATTTGTTAGTAATAATTAAAACATACAACTTATTAACAAATCAAATTAACACAATACCTGCAACAGGGTCAAGTATCCAGCCAGCTGCTTGCAACCTGCTAAACTAGCAGCATTGAGCTGATCGTACAGAAATGCAAGGGCACCAGCACCCCATGCATAGCCCCCGATGGCCTCCATGTTGCGGAACAATTCCAAGAATGCTACATCAGCAGCTGTAGCGCTCTTGTTTGTGAAAATCGTGCTCGAGACTAGCCTCAGTAGGAGAGCCCTCGCAGCATTCATCCAATGTTGCTGCATGCACTGCTCGTGGTACACCCGCTCGAGCCACGATAGACGCACGCGGGCACATCCATGCCTACCAATCTCGTGGAATGCGTCACCATATGGGACCCCGAGCAAGTCCACCAAAGCCTCAACCGCGTCATCTCGGGACATGCTCGTCACCCTGAAGAATGAGCCGGTGATCGGGATGTGTAGCAACTGAGAGACGTCGTCTAGTGTGATCGTCAGCTCACCCACCGGTAGATGGAAGGTGCTGGTCTCCCGGTGCCATCTCTCAGCAATGGCAGAGCACAGCCCCTTGTCTGTATGTTGGTGGCTACATGTCAGCAGCGGCGCCAAACCAGAGTTCTCCACATATGTGCGTATCTGGCCGTTCATCGGCACATCCTTCAACTTGCGCCCATGTGCAATGCACTTCAACGCAGCACGATCCTGAAATTTTAACAATTTTCTTAACTTCAACACGTCCAAAGTAGTAACTCATTAATAAAAACTAACGAATCAGACAATCTTATTACCTGTCCAAGCCATAGGATTTTGGCAACGTGGTCGTCGTAGGTCCTAAGGATAGATGTATCCTCAGGGCCTCCAGGAAACGGAGGTTTCAGTGGCTCCTCCTCCACAACAATAGGTGGCTGGACCTCCTCTATGTGCTGTGGCTCCTCCTCGGCATGTGGCTCCTCAACTGGTTCGCCTTGACCGGCACGCTCTCTACGAACGGATGCTGTGGGTCTCTGGCGAAGCGAACCTCTAGTCCTTGCCATATCTACACACACAATCGCAATGAAACTAAATTAGCCCATAGTTTTCAACAAGCATTAAATTGAAACACCAAAATTCAACTTCCATAATTAACACTGTAAACTCCTATGACTTTGACTAATCAAATATAAATTAAGAAAAACTAAACAAAACTCACTAGTATTAGCAATGCATTAGACTTAGTTGGACTAATTACATAAAAATGCACCATTCATACATACAAATAAAAAGATTGAGAAAAAACAGAGGTAGCATTCTTATATAAAAGGAAGATAAGTTATGTAAAAAGAGATATGTTCTATAAAATTATAAACTCCTACTATGACACAACGACACCTTTGTTTTTTTGTACTATAGCTTCATATCATCTTATGTCAGCCTTCTATTTCATGATTATGTTAGTTGGATGTTTATTTGGATACCATTTTATGAGGCTGGACGTATGGTTAATTTTTTGTTGGTGGATTATTTGATTTCATTAATTCAAAATGAATAAAATACAACCTGTTTAAGAATTATTTATATTTTGTTTTGGGTCCTACAGATTTTCAAGTGTACTGTATTGAATACAGATTTTCAAGTGTATTGTTGTGCAACTGTTAACAGGTATTTTTAAAGAGTAAAGTAAAACAGGCTTGCGGAACTGTTATTGCCGCGGAATAACACTAACTCGCGGAACTTTTAGTTCCGCATGTATGTTTTGGTTTCAATACATACACGCGGAACTAAAAGTTCTGCGAGTTAGTGTTATTCCGCGGCAATATTAGTTCCGCGTTCAATTCAAATGGGCAAATTTCTGGTTCGTCGCGGAACTGTTAGATCCGCGTCTGAGAAATAACCTGCGGAACTAACAGTTCCGCGGAACTGTTAGTTCCGCAGGTTATTTCTCAGACGCGGATCTAACAGTTCCGCGAAGAACCAGAAAGTAGAAAAAAAAATGGGCGTCAGGCGTACCTCTTGCGGTCGTGATTGCAGCTAGTAGAAGACGATAGGAGTGTGAGGGAGAGAGCAAGAACTGTTGCGCGGAGAAGAAAAACTGCTGCGCGGGAGAAGAACTGTTGCGAGTTGCGATGGAGACAAGAAGAACCGTTGCACGGAACTGTTGTGACGCGAAGAAGAAGAAGAAGAAGAAGAAGGAGTGTGAGGGAGAAGAAGGTAGTGGCGATGGCAAGGAGGAATGGAGAAGAAGAAGCAGCGCAGAAGTGTCTGAGAACTGGACAATCGCGGAATTGTGTGAGAAGTGGCTCGCGGAAGTAACAGAGAAAAAGGAAGAAGAACGGTTTTTAAGTTTTTTTGAATTTAAGGGTAGTTCTGACATTTCCCATTTAATGTATGTGTAGAAAGAAGTGTGGGTATGTGTAGATAGAACTACCCTTTATTTTTCAAATTAAAGATGACCAAGAATAAAGGCATTTTTAAAAAAAAAAATCTTTAGACTATATAACAACAATTCATACAATGATGGAAGCTATGGGTATTTAATTGTTATAATATTATGAATTAACTTACCTGATATATTTGAGAAGTCTAATATCAAGATAATATTATATATTTATAGGTTGTTTTTAACTTATTTTCATAAATTCTTAAAAAAATTTATACAAAACTTACGCAAAGTTTATGCTTCATAAACTGATAATAAAATAAACTCATGCATAAGCAAATAGCAAAACACTCTACTTTTAAGATTGCTTTAATACAAATTAAGCAAATAGGAAGATCCACAAGTGCTCAACCTCATTTTTGCTACATTACAACACTGACCACCAAAAGGAATTTTCAACTTTAAATTATTATGTTTTGAGAAACTGCTGCTCAACCCTATAAATGGTTTATTACTGAAGCGAAAATTTCCCCTTTTCTCTTTCACTTAAACCATTTTGATACTATGATTCACAATTTCTTCAAAGACTCGGGTACAAATCCATTAAGCAACATATCCAAATCCTCGTTATTCTTCCAAAAACTACCAAATAAACCTCCAAAGTTTCGTGTCATCTTCACTTACTATACTTCATTGTCTCTATTTCAAAACCAATCGTGGGAAACTGCTTAGCATAATCCTCTACTTCATGACGGAGATTAGCAATCTGAGATTGAATTTGTGTATCTGACTGCATAGCTTCCACAAAATCCTTCAACTTTGTACCTGAATTTAATCAATAACAAGAGTGAGCCACCATAAGTGAAAGCCAAAGATACCTTGCTATGCTTTCAGAACTGCAAATATCATGACATAAAAACTAAGATACAGGAAAGTTGGGTCAACCTTTCGCATTTTCCTTAATCTGTAAGGCTATCTTGACTGCCGCATCGAAGTATTCGGCTACTTTCTTAAAATCTTCCTCAACAAATCCCCTGGATGTGAGAGCAGGGGTTCCTGAATCACGAAAACATAACCTTCATCAACATGTGATTATAGATCCACCAATAAGCAGATAAAAAAATGACTGACAGAGACTGTACCCATTCTAATGCCTCCAGGAACCATAGCAGACACATCCCCTGGAACGGTATTTTTATTGGCAGCTATATGAACTGATTCTAACACCTTCTCAACCCTCGAGCCATCAATGCCCTGTCAAATGGCACAGCATAAGACGGTGCTTTTCCCATTGATGCTACTAAATATAAATATTACACGACAAATCAAATTCAACAAAATATTAACTGAGTAAGTTGTTAATTTGTTTGAACTTTGAAGGTCCTGGAATAACTAAAGAAGAAAAGAATCTTTAAAGGCTTGAGATGTTTCTAGTAGTTTGGTTGGAGGAATAGGGTTTCTATTTACTGTTATAGATAAAATCTTATCAATCAACTTATATATTCTCTCAATAAATTTTCCCTCATAATTATTTTCTTTAAGTGCAAACCAAGCATAGAAAGGTTGTCCAATAGGTTTTTTGACAAAATGTGAACAAAATATTCAAGCATAGGGTTTTTTGACATGTATGAACAAAATAGCACTATCCGGAATTCTTTTTGAGATAAAAATATACAAAGAAATTTTCAGAAGAAAGGATCACAACATTTACCTTGTTTCTTAAGTTCACCAACACTAAATGGTTTTCAGTTCCACCAGATACAAGTTCATAGCCTCTCTCTAACAAACTCTGGAGTTCAATCAACACAGCAGAGTCAGCAATAACATTCAAATTGCCAGGCTAAACAATCTAGAAGATACACCAAATAACTAGTCTGCAATAATTTTATACAGCACTGGTGTGCACAAAACACATTCATTCTACCTCTGCAAATGTCGAGCAGTTACTAAGAACTTGCTTTTGGTAATTCTTGAATTCTGGCGTCATGGCCTACATTAATAGGAAGAAAAAAAAAAGAACTGAACTTGCATCATCCTGGCAACAAGATATGCGCAAGAAGGATTATTTTCTATAAAGAATGATCATTTTGCTTTCATAAAAAAGTACATATTTGCTAGGAAAACTATAATGGCTATAATTTATTTGGCTGGTCTATTAAAAACCTGCTTTAATGCAACTGCTAAGCCTGCAATAGTGTGATTGTGGGGACCACCTTGAAGTCCAGGGAAAACAGCCTGATTTATTTTGTCTTCTAAGTCATACAACACCTGTCAGATGGAAACCAAAACCAGCATATGAAATTTTTTTCAAGTTAGCTAACTCTGAAATTGTTAGAATCAAGAATAGACTGGAGCTAACTGAACCCCAAAAGCTATTTCAAGGGGGGAGGATATCTTTGCCCACATACCCAGCCAAGGGACCTTAACACACACCCTTCACACTCAAGACTAGACATCTAAACCATAAAGTTTGCAGGACTAAACATCCGTTGATGGCACAACATCATAACTGACATAGGCAGATGTGGGCTCTTAACAAATCCTAATTACTGAGAAATTGCTTTTAGAAAGTATAAACCAAATAAATACATAAATAAATATTGATGAATATTGTCTATAAATACAGCAAATAGTAATTTAGGGATAAAATACAGTTGACTTCATTAAGTATAACCATATCCTCCCACCCCCCCCGCCCCCCAAAAAAAAAAGTTGATTTTCAGTGAAAACGTTACATTTTGAGTTGAATCCAAGGAACATAAGCACATGCCCACCATGTTACCTTACTGTTACAAAAATGAAGTTTTTTTTTCTTTTATCACTTAAACCCCCCTGAAGTTAGTATATTAATCACTTAACCCTCCTAAAGTTTGTTAATTTAAAACTTAAACCCTGCTTGAAGTTTGAATTTAACAGTTGGGAGGTTAACTTCCATTTGATTTAAGTGAAAATGTAATGTCATGACTCAACAAAACTATAAGAGGGTTAGGTAATAACAGAAAAAGCTTCAGGTGAGTAAGTTAAGATAGAGCTATACTTTAAGGGGGTCAAATGTATTTCACTCTATTTTTAATGCACTTTTCCTTATAACAAATTTAGCATTTAAAACTTACTTCTTGCCCTTTCTTGTTGATCTCTTTCACACCCTTCCTGAAGAAGATCATAGCCCCGCGTGGTCCACGAAGTGACTTATGTGTTGTGGTAGTTACAACATCTGCATAATCAAAAGGAGAAGGAATAACACCTGCAGCAACCAATCCACTGATGTGTGCCATATCAGCCAACATAATTGCCTTCTGTTTATCACAGACCTAAAAAAAATTCATGTGCAAAAGATACAATATCATCACTCAATTGTTATAAACATCAACTATGTAAGTTTCCATAATCAAATATAATTTACCTTGCGAATACGTGCGTAATCATAAAGGCGAGCATAAGCACTAGCACCAGCAACTATTAACTTTGGCCTAAAAAGCGCAGCACTCTTCTCCAACTGCAGATATTAGATAAGTCAAGCCGTAATAGCACTTTTCTCCATGGCATGCATGAAAAAGCATAGCCATTGTAACTAAGCACAAACCTAATGCCTCACCATGTTCAGAAAAATGATTTTGTTTATTCTCTTTTTACCATTTGCTAGAAAACTTTGTAATAATAAAAAATAGATAAGCAAAATGATGAATGGTGTGGCAATCAGCTGCTAAGAGTACAAAATATTTTTAACCGGGGCATGAAATGATTAAATTTATCTGAGCAAGCATGTATTGGCATAAGAACAAATAAAGATAAATGATGTGCATAACACATTGGATCGTTTTTTTATCTGGTGAAATAATGATTAACATTCAACACAAGAAACTCATTAAAAGCAACAAGTCAAATTTGATATCGAATCAAAATTTGAATTACTAAAAAAGAAAACGGAGTCTCCCTCCTTGCAATAGGGAAAATGCCTCTTGATTACACTGAAGAGAGAGACAGACCTGCTGAACTTTGAGGGTTTGTCAACCTCCCTGCCCAAAGGGTCCCGAAACTTTTACTGAAGTTTTTGTTTTGATACCCCTCTCACTTATCTCCTCTTCTTAATCCATAATTCATTCCCACTACCCAAATCTACCCTCTGTCCCCACCTCCCATATAAGCAGTTTGTCATGAACCAAGTAACCCAGAAGTTTAAGCTATCAAGTAAAGATACATAAATGATTTTATTTTACATATCTAACATCCCTCTGGGCTTGAAGCATGGAGTTGTGGACAATGGCATAGGCTCAACTACCTTGAGTTTTGAAATTCAATTTTACATTACAGGAATAGGGACAACAAGGATCAAACTTAAGATCACTTGGGCATAAAAGCTTTGCTATCATGTCATGAACCAACTATTCCAAAAGCTTATGCTATTAGGTGAGGATACGTGAATGAGTTCAAATTACATCTCTAGTCTCTACCACAGGTTGTTACAAAACAAACCCACAACAAGCTGATCACACACCTTTCCTACATGCTCACACTTGTTCCCAAATCCTCTGCAGCAATTCCCTTCTCCCTGCTGCATACCTTACTTGTGGGAGCGGCCTGATCAATATCCATATCTCTAAAATTCATAATCGCCACAATATTTTATAGGCTAATGCTTTAAAAACCATAACCTCTGCCAATACATTCTATAATCAAACATCAAATGAGAAAATACTAAACTCATTGGCAAAGATAACAGTGACAGCATCTAAAATCTAAAATAAAAACAATACTGACTGCTTAGAAGATTCTCTTTGATCGAAAAGGACATGTCCACAACACAAATACAAATACAATGATACCTACCTACCTGGTCATAATCAATATAACCAGTGCTCTCATCCAATCTGTATGGCATTGTTTCAAAGAATATAGATACAGCTGATATCTTCTTGGTGTCAGTCTGCATAACACAAACATATAAATGAAAATTTGTATACGAAGAATATTAAACACATTTTCTAATAATTTCAATAAGCAAATATCAGAATCATGCCAAATACAAATTCATGTTACATTAAAATTTCAGGTATGACATCATTTGGCATATAACAGTTGAAATTTCCTCCAGACTATGAAAATTATTTCTACACCCCTGACTCCACAACTAATATAACTGTTCAATAATTAAAAGAGATGGTAGAGGGCATTGCAAATGAAAGATTGTCAGTGAGGTAAGATAAGGGGTCTTCAGTGAAATTGAAGAGTTAGGAGGTGTCTCATTTTCAGTTTATATACAATATATTGTTCTTTCAATTTCATAAGATGCGTATACTTCTAGAAATGTTTTTGGCTCTATTGAAATTCTTTTAGATTGCTTTTGGCCCTTTTATTAATCTAAGTAAGAGAAGTTTAGAGAATTAATTTCAATCACATGTCTATTTGGCTGAAATAAGATTTCAAAATACTATAGTTTCTTCCTCCCTCATCTTTTATGGAAAAGGCTTGTTTTCTTATGCCCCTTTTACTTTGAGAAAATGTTTTTTGTTTTCAATTTCCTCTTTTCATTTTTAATTATAAAATTACCACTTTGTTTTCAATCTGTTTCCTGTTTTCAAAGATTTGTATAGGAAATAAAGAAAATGACTTTTCACTATTTCCTGTACAAATCTTTGAAAATAGAAAACGGATTTAAAACAAAGTGGCAATTTTATAATTATAAGTGAAAACGAAAAATGTTTTCTCAAAATAAACGGGCCCTTAGCTTCCTTGTATAATTCTGCTCACAGGTGTTTTCACTTTCTAGGTAAGACAAACAAAGGGATAAGGCTTCTCTTTTGAGCTGACTTTTTTCCCCTATTCTTTCTTTTACTAAATATTTTCTTTATAGTCTTAACTCTCAAGAGATTCCTGTTTTTAAATCTTTCCTTCTTAATGAATTCTTCTCTTATCTAGAAGAAGAAACCAAAATACCAAATAAAGGCCATATATTGATCACCTAAATGCCTATTAAGCCTAAAAAAACTAAATATGAGCTATTGCTACAACATTCATTCATCATGTCTTAATGAAGACTTGCTATGAATGTCACATTGCAGCAAGTGCAATGACCACAACTGATAATCAGAAGCAGAATTTAACCTGATAGCCATGTGATAGATGCCCACCGTGGGGAAGATCAAGTGCCATAATTCTCTCATGAGGTTTCAATAAAGCAGTGTAAACTTGGAAGTTAGAAGGGGATCCAGATAATGACTGCACATTGACTGCAAAGGCAGAGTATGTAAGACTCTCCAAAAATGCATACAATAAAAAAAAATTCACCTAATTGCAGAGGAAAATAATATAAAAGGCATAAATAAATGATCCCATGAAAGAATAGCATAAAGTTCACGACAAGAATAACAAACTGCTTACCCAACAAAGCAACAAGGATGCTAAACTATTATGCATCAAAAGGAGGAGAAAATCAACTATTCACGTTATATAAGCAAATTACTACCACAGAGAAAGACTACTTCAGATTATTCCTAAAAATTTGTCCATATGTTAAGTACATTAAGTATTTGATAGAGACAACCCTCCAATAAACCAAAATCTTAACAAGGATTATCACTTGATAGACAAATTACTAACCAATATAAAACTGCAAAGTGAACAATCTGATTATTACACAAGTGGAACCAGTACAAGGGAAACCATCGTAGCATGGTCATGGTGATTCAAAACAAGCATTCAGTAGGTAGGTCATGAAACGATAAGATTCTCTTCAAACATTATAAAAGGGAGGAGATAAACATTCAACCTAAAAATAAATGTTACTTTATGGAATGATGAACTAAAAGCATATACTAATTTCTTTCATGAGTAAAGGAAAGAACCACATGAGCTGTTGTGTCTCATTCTAACAAGTCTTCCAAATGCACTCTTCGTGACTGAAACAAATCTACTTGTAAACTGATGTAATCAGGTATCTTGAATCCGTAATTAACAATAAGAGCAAGATAACAGCCCTTAAAACCTAATAGATCTCCTATAGGCTGGCAATGCTTTGCAGTTTGCATGCAAGTAGCCAAAGTTTTGAACTACAGAAAGAAAAGTAACATCGGAACAAATAAAGATTCTAATATTCCCAGTTTCTTAGCCATAGATGACCATTCTTTAAACAGAATAAAGAAAAACTCAAATTGCATCATAAACAATTTTTGCGCTTATGTACCTCCCCATTTTGCTGGATCCAACCGAAAAGCTTCTAGTGCACGCTTCTGACACAAGGTCTCAGCCATGTCAATGTACCTGAACAGATTATAGATGTATGCGCAAAATCAACACATCAATCCATAACAAAATTTCCGAAATTTGAAGGAAAAAAAAAAATCAAAAGCAGTTCCATAATTCCACATACTCATTTCCTCCATAGTATCTAGCACCGGGATACCCTTCACTATATTTATTTGTCATCACCGATCCAACGGCTTGCATCACTGACAACGACGTGAAATTTTCTGAAGGTATAAGTTCTAGCCCCTACACATCCATACAAAAAGCGTCCATAAACACCAACCATGTGAAGGGACCCAAAAAAAAAGGTAAAAACGTTAAATCCCGTTTCACTTTTAATTACAAAACAGCGAACTTGTTTTCAATCTGTTTACTGTACAGGAAAAAAAATAGAAATTAAAGTAAATTGGCTCTTATTCTTCGAAAGAGACAGCACTGTAGAACAAAACTCAGATCAACCTTCCATTGACGAGCTTTTTCGAGTTCGATTATGTCTGTGATCTCAGGATCCACCACCTCGAGAGGTTCGTTGAGCTGTTTTATCAACTGCCATTTTTTAAATTTTCGATCAAAAACGCTGCGAAACGAAACATATAAAAAGAAATGATGCATAGTGAGGATCTGAAGTGGCTTACGACAGTACGAGATTGCGCGGAGAGCGAAGAAGACTGCAAACAAACACGGAGCAAGAGCGGTAATTGAAAACGAGAAAAGAGAGTGCAGATTTAACGAATATTGAGGATGAATGTATATATATACCATGCGATAAACAGAAGCGGCGTTTGGTTTGTTGATGGTGGAGGAAAGTCTGCGAAGAGCCATGGCCATTGTGGTGTGGTGTGGTGTGGTGCTTCTTTTTTCTGTCTGTCTCGCGTTTGGGAATGGCGGTTCGGTTCGGAGGCTGGTGTATTGGTGGTGTATATGGGTTGACAGTGGAGGGTGAGTGAGAGTTGGTGGGGTGGGGAAGGTTGGTGGTGATTTTGATTTGTATTTTTACTTTTGCTTAACTAATTTTTTATTTCTAGTAAATTTTTTTTTTGACGTCTAGTAATTTTTTTTTTCAATTTTAGTTTATGGGAAAAAATTCTTTTATTTTTAGTCCGAACCATATTTGTTCATATTTAAATTAGTCCTTAGATAGTCTACTTGTCAAGGATTAAGTTGATATGGCTTATATTTTTTTTTTTATTATAAAGGAAAGAAAACAACAAGAGAACAACTAATGAGCTAATCTAGTGGAGGTAAACCCTCTAACATCAGCGGCAAGAGCTAAGGAAATCTGGGTAGGGGGATTATCCAAAATAGTCCATTGGAAGGATCCCAAATATCCCATGGCAGCAAGGGAGTCGGCACAAAAGTTAGCCTCACGAAACACATGGCTAACAGAGCAAGTCCAAACATCCGCATCCAGCAGTGAAAGAACCTCTAAGAGCAGAGGACGAAGATGTGAGCAATGAGTGTGACGCTTCCCAATCATGTTCACTACCACCTTGGAATCGAGTTCCACCACCAGGGAGGGGATGCCCATCTCCTTCGCCAACCGAAGACCAAGAGTAACACCCCACAATTCCGCATGTACCGACGAGGCAGCTCCCAAATTGGAATGAAAGCCTTTAATAAAACGCCCATGTTCATCTCGGATTAATCCACCGCATGCAGCAAGCCCTTTACGATGAGACCCATCCGTATTGAGCTTGAACACCTGCCAACGAACCAAAACTTCGATACTTGCCTCAATATACGAGGGGCCTGGGCGGTGTATATGAGCCTCCAAGGCATCCACTTGACCGAAGAGTTTGGGAAGAAAGAGGTTCGGGATCGCAGACTTACCAACAAAGACATAATGGTTACGGTCAATCCAAATCATATGAATCATGGAAGCAAAGAGAGATGCCCAGTTATAACGCAGCAAGCCCATGGAAGACCGTTGAATGTTAAATTCCAGCCATCGTTCAAGGCCCAGGCTCGCCAAGAGATGCCACACGTCGGGATCAACAAGCTTCTCCCATAATTCCAAAATACACTCGCAATCACGTAATAAGTGCATTATAGACTCAGGGTAAGTATGGCACCTGGGGCATAAGTCAGAATTCGATATACCTCTGGAGTGGCGTTCAGAGTTTGTCATGAGTCTTTGATGTGCAACCTTCCACAGGAAGGTGTTAACCCGAGGAGGGGAATGAAGTTTCCAAATCAGCTTGAAGGGGAAGTCAGCAGATGGGTTTTCCAAGTCCTCATACAGCAGTTGATAGGCAGAATTAATAGAGAACATACCATCAGCAGCATGAACCCAAACAGGGACATCTTCACGGCCAGGTGATGGAGGACGAATACTAGCAATTAAGGAGCATACAACAGTAGGTAAAGATTGATTTAAAACAGTCCAATCCCAGCACCCTTCATGAGAATATGCAGCCACCGGATTGTTCCATTCAAGAGCTGAGACTTCAACCGTGGCATGGTCAGCAAGAACCCCCATTCCAGGGACCCAAGGGTCCTGCCAAAAACGAGCACCTTGGCCATCATTGACATTCCAGAAGATCCCCTGTTCAACATGAGGCCAAATTTGGCAAATACCACGCCAAAGATGAGACACCCTTGAACCACATTTCATACTGGGAATGGTCAAGTTGCCACACGCATATTTGAAGCGCAGAACCTGAACCCATAAAGCCTCCCTGTTTGACATAATATTCCAGCCCAACTTCATTAAAAAAGCAGAATTAACCATGCGCAGGCTTCTAAAACCGAGCCCCCCATCTTCCCTTGGAGAGCAAATAGTAGCCTAAGAGATGAGATGGTGTTTGCGCGCTTTGGTCGTGGATCCCCAAATGAAATCTCGGCATAAACGCTCAATTTCGTCTCAAATAGAGGCTGGAATCTTGGTTGTCTGCATAACATAAGCAGGGACACTCATAACACAACTTTGGGCGAGAGAAATGCGTCCAGCTTGGGAGAGGGCAGAGGCTTTCCAACCTGTAAGTTTGCTTTGAATTCAGTCAACTAAGAAAGAGAAGTCAGCTTTGCCTTTCCTTCCACCAATGATAGGAATTCCAAGGTAGCGTACGAGATTGGAGGTGCTAGAAATGCCCAGCTGCTCACTAAGCGATTTAGCAACATGAGATGGAGTATTTAAGCGAAAGAAGATGCTTGACTTTGCTTTGTTCACAGTCTGGCCAAAACAAGAAGAGAAGGTGTCGAGGATGCTAGAAATAGTTGCAGCGTTTGAGGAATTAGCTTCCGCCACAAGGAGAATATCGTCTGCAAAAAGGAGGTGAGAAATAGTAGGTCCTCCCCTTCCAAACTTGAGAGCACTCCAAGAACCATTATTGACCGCGTCTTGGATGCAGTGGCTCAATCTCTCTAAAGCGATGACAAAAAGCAAGGGAGACAGTGGGTCTCCTTGCCTAAGACCACGAGTGGGGTAGAACTTTTGAGAGGGTCGCCCTTGTCAATTTATAGAGAAGGAAGAGGTTGACATGCACTCGCTAATGAGGTTGTAGATTTGTTGGGGGAAGTTCAGAATTTCCAGAGAATCCTTTATGAAGCTCCACTCCATCTTGTCGTATGCCTTTGCCAAATCAAGCTTGACAACCATAAAACGCTTCTTTCCGGTCATGTGGTTCATAGAATGTACCACTTCCTGCAAAATAATCGCATTATCAATAGTAGAACGTCCAGAAATGAAACTATATTGGTTAGGAGAAATAATATAAGGCAAGAAAGGCTTAATGCGATTAGCTAAGATCTTCGTAACAACTTTGTAAATAACGTTACAGAGGGAGATGGGACGGAAGTCCGAAGGCCTCGAAGGCTCGTGCACTTTAGGAATTAAGGTCAAGAAAGTTTGGTTAATATCACCTATTCTGGAGGGATCCTCAAACACCTACTGAACAAAGTGAAACATAGAAGCTCCGATCACGTCCCACTTGGCTTTAAAAAATAAAGGGTGCAAGCCATCGGGTCCAGGGGCTTTATAATTGCCCATGGAAAACAGGGCATTCTTAACTTCCTCAGCATCCACAGGGGCACCAAGCCTGAGCAAATCTTCTACATGGATGGGAGGAAAGGAAAAAATAGTCCGCAATCTATGAAAAATCGAGATGTTAGAAGAAAATAAGGATTTAAAATAATCGACAATAGTATTGAGGATGTCATGGTCATTGTACACCCAATCGTCACGGTCGTTAAGGAGGGCTTCAATCTTATTACCCCTTCTCTGAATTAAAGCTTTTTGATGAAAATAACGCGTGTTCCGGTCCCCCAATTTAATCCATTGCGACCGGGCCTGTTGGAACCAATAGGCTTCCTCTTGGTCCAGAAGGGAGTTGTATTGCTTCCAAAGATCGTGCTTAAGCGAAGATAAACGTTCATTAGGGCCATTGAGGAGTTGATGAGAATCAAGTCTAGTCAAGGGAAAATGAGTCATTTATTTATGTTTCTTTTATTTAACCTTTTTAGTATATTTTTAAGAAGTCCCACATTGGATAGGTTTGAGAAGGAGCCACTACCTTTGGCTATAAATAACCTCTTATTTTCTTTGTATTGGCACTTTTGAATTGAATTATAATTTGCACTCTTAAAAGAGTTGTGTGAGAGGAGTTCCTCTTGGGTTCTTGAGTGGACCAACTTTTGGTTCTTATCAAAGGTTTCTATACCTTTGTGGCGAATCCTCACCGGACTTATCACTCTCCAGAGTGTGGCGTCTTCTTCCCATCTTCTTTCTTTCCGCTTTTCATTTTATTTCGATTCTTGTTTTGTTCTTATCTTGTTTTGATTCTTAAAGTTGCATCCTTTACTCGCTTTACTATTTCTTATGCGTTTTCTTCCTGTAGCGCTACATTAGCATAAAGTGTGCATCTTTTCTTTCAAGATCATCTTTTCCTTATTATAACAAGAAGCCTTTTCGAGGACGATCCGTAAAAAAACAATGAACTCTCCCTTTGGTTCATATCATGTTTTTACGGATCGTCCATGGAAAACAGGGACCAAAGGGAGAGTTCATTGTTTTTTTACGGATCGTCCTCGAAAAGGCTTCTTGTTATAATAAGGAAAAGATGATCTTGAAAGAAAAGATGCACACTTTATGCTAATGTAGCGCTACAGGAAGAAAACGCATAAGAAATAGTAAAGCGAGTAAAGGATGCAACTTTAAGAATCAAAACAAGATAAGAACAAAACAAGAATCGAAATAAAATGAAAAGCGGAAAGAAAGAAGATGGGAAGAAGACGCCACACTCTGGAGAGTGATAAGTCCGGTGAGGATTCGCCACAAAGGTATAGAAACCTTTGATAAGAACCAAAAGTTGGTCCACTCAAGAACCCAAGAGGAACTCCTCTCACACAACTCTTTTAAGAGTGCAAATTATAATTCAATTCAAAAGTGCCAATACAAAGAAAATAAGAGGTTATTTATAGCCAAAGGTAGTGGCTCCTTCTCAAACCTATCCAATGTGGGACTTCTTAAAAATATACTAAAAAGGTTAAATAAAAGAAACATAAATAAATGACTCATTTTTCCTTGACTAGACTTGATTCTCATCAGGAGTTGCCTGTCAATTCCCTCAAGCCTGGCCAAGAGGCACCTTTTACGGTGGAAGAGATTTCCAAAAACATTACGTTCCAAGAGGAGAGGATCTTAGCAAGACGTGATATATTAGTCGTCCACGAATTAGAGGTCCGCCAGGCGTTCCTGACTTGGATGTGGAAGTCATCGTGCTCTAGCCAAGGTCCTAAAAACTTAAAATGTCGTTGGTCATGCCGTTGAAGCTCTCCTTCGGGCTTAAGCCAAACTCCACAATGATCTGAGGACAAAAGAGGGAGATTAATAACGGAGCAGTTAGGAAAAAGGGATTGCCACTGAGAATTACAAAGAGCTCTATCGAGACGCTCCTTGAGGGAGCCACTCCTCCAAGTGAATAAAGGGCCCTTATAACCAAGATCAAGTAAATTACAATAAAAAATACATTAGGCGAACCGTTGACCGGCCCGGGAATTAAACTCACCGCCCCCCGTTTTTTCATGGGGGTGAAGGACGGAATTAAAATCACCAACCACGCACCACGGGAGACGGAAGTTGTCATGAATGGCGTGAAGTTCATTCCATAGGTCTTCCCTATGTCTCTCTTGTGGGTTGCCATAGACAACCGAGAGTAACCAAGGATTTAAAGAGCGTGAATTAACTTTCAGCAGAATACAGTATTTAGATGTGGATAGGACTTCAATATTGATCTTATTATGCTTCCACAAACACCAAATACCGCCAGCAAAACCCACCGCTTCAACTCGTACATTGTCATCAAAGCCAAGCCTGTCGACAACTTTGTTAGCTTTATTCTCACTAATACGTGGTTCAAAAATAGCAAGGAAACAAAGATTATACATGTGGGCATAGTCTCTAACAAGGCCTGGGAAGCGAGAGTTCCCAACACCCCTACAATTCCAGAAAAGCATATTATCCATAAAAACAAAAAGGAAAAGGCGGATACAGGAAGGATACTACTCATGTGGGATGAGAGGCTTCTGTGTCCATAGCTACATCATCCCAAATAACATCTATGCGTGCCTGTCTAGCTGCACCCGACAAACCTTCAGAGGAGCTCGAGCCAGCAATTGTACTTGTGTGTGTGGCATGGAGGGGAATATTCAGAGGAGTAAGGATTGGCGAGGTAGGAGTAGGGACACTCCTTGGAACATGTTGAGCAGGACGCGGGGTAGGTATCATCTTAATGGCTTCTGACCCCATAGGATCTTTACCTTTATTAAGGGATTTGGAGCCAGTAGCTTGATCTTGAGGCAGGGGAATTGGGATCCGAGTCGGCTGAGGAGGGTTATCTTGCCTACGGCGTTTTTGCTTGGCACCATTCTTAATATCTCTGCGTGGACCATCCGAGGGGGAGGTTCCATGGTTCTCACCTATGGCTCTGTTAGAGCGCTGGATCGAATTCTTTAGTCCCTCAAACGCCTCTTTGGCAGGATCTCTAACAGGCCTTTTTCTCCTGGTGACAGTGAGCCATTCGCCATGGGTATCCTTTGAGAGGTCATAGACCACACCAGCTGCCCCATGAGAAACCGTGGGGGTAAGAGCAAGAGGCTGCTCTACCGGTTGAGGAACGATCTTATCTTGGTCATTGGGCAAATCAGATAGGCCTGGGGAGGAGGGAGTTGCCCCGAGAGCCTTATCAACCGAGGTGTCTTGCAAAGGAGGGGGAATAGGGGAAGAGCAATCACGAGCCAAGTGGCCATAGCAACCGCATTTGGCACAAATGAGGTGGAGGCCTTCATATTCGACTCTATACCAGTGGTCCCGGAGCCAAATCTTTCCCACAACCGGCTTGGAGAGGTCGATTTTGACACAGACCCGGGAAAAACGCCCCCGCTCCACACTCAAAGTATTTTTGTCAACACGAATTGGTTTTCCAATGATGGAGGCAAGACCCAGTAAAACATTCTCATCGTAATACAAGAGATTTAGTCCCGGGAATCTTACCCAAACCATCGTTCTCTGAACATTCGCATTTGGGGAAGCAAACTCAGAAGATCGGTGCGAAACGCACAGATAGTGATCGAAGAGCATCCATGGACCTCCGCTCATAACCAAGTCTTTATCCGCTTGGAGGTCGAATTTGACCATGTAGTAGCCGTTATCGACGTCGAGAATATCAAAACCCCCGGAAGGCTTCCATAAACGCTGCAATCTCTCGCGAAGAACTCTATATCCTACAAATTTTCCCAATAATTTGATAACTAAGGCATCTCGCCAGGGTTTGCACAGGGCCTCGAACAACTTATCATCCAGTCTCACTTGCGGCAGCAACCTGTTTCCATCGACTTAGGTAACAATCATCAGCTTCTCGGTAATTAGATCTCGTCTCGGTAGAACTGGGGGAGCCTGCTTATCTCCGAGAACCATATCACGAAAAGAGATTTTAGGGATTTCATTGGTTTGGGTATTTGAAAGGGGACTCGAACCTCTGTCTGGCGGCTTCTCAACAGAGGGGCTGGGCTGGCGTTGGGCGTTGAAGACCATGCCAGGCATTGAACAAGATGTTCACGGCGTACACAGTGTTCACGGAGCTCGCAGGGAAAGAAACGTAGGGAAGAACCTTGGGATGGGTTCTTGGAGAAAACTATTAACTTGGAGTGTGCACTATTCCAAATGTCTTTTTTATATGGCCTATATATTATTAGACTATTTCTAACATGAATAAATATATCATGAACTAAAACATAAATAATATAAAAATTAAAAACAAAAATTTCTATATTTTAGAAATTAAAAATATTTACAAGAATTAAAACCTAAACATTCATATTATTGAGATAAGACGAGACTAGAAAATTATTGCATTTTTTATTTTTTAAACAATGTGGGGTAACCAGACGTTGAAAAGTGTGCATGGCATAAGCACTTTGGGGGGAATTTATATTGACACATACATCTATTACTAACCGCACATACGTAACATGTCAAAAACCTAAAATACCCTTATCGCATTTTGCTATCGTGCGGAACTATTAATTCCGCACTAATGCGGAACTATTAATTCCACACTGATGCAGAACTAATAGTTTCGCACGCACACACTTATCATCACCCGCAAATCTATTTCTTCCTCTCACTTCCGTTCCTTCACCTCTGCACACACAACTCTGCACACACACAAAACTCCTTCTTTCCCCACTGTTTCCTCCTCCTCCCTCTCGCCCCCCTCTTCATTTTGATTCTCAATGAGAATGTAATTTACTGAAAAGGTATTGATTTAGATTTCATTAAATCGATTGCAACGGACATGGAAGCTTACCAGCGACGACAACAATTGGCGAACTAGTGGTGCCTCTCCCTCCCCGCGCTTTGGAACAGTCTCTTTGATGCGTGCGACGCCTTCTTCTTCTCCGCTGCGGAACTGTCTTGCTCGCTCGTTGAACTGTGCTTGCTCGCAGAACCGTTGGTTGCTCGCGGAACTGTTGCTTGCTTGCCCGAGGTGAGGGTAGACAAAAAAAGCTTTTCGCTTGCGGAACTGTTGCTTGCTTGCGGAACTGTGGGAGTGGGTATATGTGTGCGCAGAACTATATTGTGTCTTCTCTGTTTCAAAAAACTGGGGGTTGTTTAAAGGAGAGGAGGGTAAAAATGTCTCTTTGAATAAAAAAAAGGTGAGAGGTATGTGTTATAAGAAATGTGTGTATGTGCCTTTAGAAAAACCCCACTTTGGGGCCTTGGCTGGCGTCAGTGCCATTCCAATGGCCCAAGCTTTTATTAAGTGTATTATTTTATTGGCTACACACAAGAGGGGAATATTTTAGCTATTTCCATGTTTTACTCTCATTGGATTTCTATCCAAGTAACTGCTTTTCTTTTTTATTATTTTTCTATTTCTATTCATCCAAACAACACATAACTTTTACTCTATTTCTCTTTTATTTCTCTTTTCTTCTATTTCTCTCTTTCCTATTTCTTTCGCCATCCAAACAAAGTGTAAAACTCTACTCAAAATAGAGCCTTATTGAAATTTTAGGATTGTATTAACTTATATTATAAGGGTGTAAAGGGGATTTAGAATATTTATTTAGAGTTTAGTTCAAGTTAATTTTTTATAGGGTTAAATAACAAATATGTTTTTTTTCCATAAATATGAAAGTATTTGCTTTTAAACCATCAATTTTAAAATGTCTCATATAAGTCCCTTATTTTTAAAATAGGCCAACCACATCTAGTCTCTATTGAGGTAATTTGAGGGACCACATGTAACTTATTGAGATACTATATGTGGCCTATTTCAAAAAATAGATAACCAAAATAAGACATTTTAAATTTGGTGGACGGAAAGCGAACATCGCCCCATTCTTGAGTAACAAAAACATATTTAACCCTTTTTATAATATAAACACTTGTTAAGTATCATTGTTTGTATACACTCAATAAAATAACTTACGACATGTGTATAATTTGTTATGAGATTATTTTAATAAGTTTTTCAAAATACTTATTCATGTGTATACTTGTTCTGTGTACTCAAAATGTCCTTTGGACATGCAATGAGTCCTTTGCACAGTATACTTCTATATTAAGTTATTAGGATTGAGATAGTGGCGAAAAGTTTGGTTAGTTTGTATGAATTAGGTTAGGTTATAGGTTTGATTAATCTTAAGTAGCACATGGAAAACAGACAATACAAATCAAGGCAATTTGTTATGTTATATTCTCTTCATTTTCACCTTTTTCCGTAGAACCAGGGACAAATTCAAAAAGCTATTGAGGGGGGGGGGCCTAAAATTTGTATTAAAGGATTAGCCAGGCCCAAAGAAACACCATGTCATTGGCAATGTCATCTCACAAAAATTTTGTGAGATGCAGCCACAAAGAGATATAATATCATTGGCAATTGGTCTCCACTCTCCTCTATTCTTCAAATCCACCAAACTCTATCTGTCCACCCCATTTTCCTTCTCAGTGATAACATAGGTTGTTGTAGATTATTATCATTATCTCCCACCAAAGACTTGAAAAAATGGCTTCCCTGATCATGGCATTTGCTCCTGCAACCACTAGAGTCTTTGCAGCAACTGTAGCAAAGGGTGCAGGTGGTAGCAAAGAGGAGAAAGGTCTTCTGGATTGGATTCTGGGAGGGATGCAGAAGGAAGACCAATTGCTAGAGACTGACCCTATCCTCAAGAAGGTGGAGGAGAAGAGTGGAGGCACTATCAGTGGCCGCAAGAACTCTGTGGCTGTGCCACACCATGTCATCCAAAGCACCATAACAAAAATTTTTAAAAAAAATATAGGGGGCGAGGGTGGAGCCTGGGCCCCCTTGCCCCACCTTGGATCCGTCCCTGCATAGAACAAAAAATATATCAATCCTTACCTTATGTCTTGTTGGGTTTCATTTTTAATATGCATTAAATATATAAAACAAAACTCATATGTGTTTTGTTCTATCTTTTTCTAATTAGTCTACTAAATGCTTCCTTATTGTCATCGTTGTATCAAAAGAAGAAAAGTACCAACATAGATTTTCAAACATTTAGGATACTTATGTAGAAAGGAGAGAAAAGGCGGTGGTGAGCTGTATGGATGACCAAAAAAAACGTGTACCCGTGGATAAAACTCCTTATGCGCATCGGGTGGATAGCTTAACGGATACCCACGTGTAAAATAACGAGTATTTTTTTTAACTTTGACAAATTATAGTCAACATCTCCATCTCCAATATAAACATTTTTATCCATCACTTTATATATTTTCAGTATAACCAATATTGTGTGAAAAAACAAGTTTTTTTGTTATATAGAAATACACTATTAAAAAAATTTGATAACATCCATGTATATTCGTGTGGATACACACAAATATCTGTAAATTCTACTAAAAATTTGACTAGTGGGGTAACCATGCGGGTATGGGGCGGGGCATTTTTATTTAGCGGCATGAGTAACGAGGGACTACTACCTATGCCCGCTCCACCCAGATGACATCCCAGGTGTACTGCTTACATAGAAAAGAGTTCGCGTGTCAGTGAGTTGGTACCATGTGGGAGTGGCGGTGGTGAAGTGGATTTCTGTTAGTCACCTCATCACTTAATAGAGAACTCTGACAGTAGGGACTAAAATGAAAAAAAATTTATCAAGACACAAACAATAAAAGAATTAGAGGAGAAAAATGAAAAACACATATATTATAAGGACAAAAAATATACTTAAGTCTACAAAATACTACTTTTGATTCAATTATAAGCAAAAATACCTAGCTTCACACAGATTAAGAAAGTTAATTAAACTCATTTAATTTTCTTGATTTCATATGAAAAATGAACTACGTTTACTAAACTACCCTTAATCTTATTTATTGTAGATGTCCCACAAAAGTTGAATTAATATAAGGGTATATTTGGCATAATAACATTAAATAGGGTAGGTTAGTTGAAATTTGCTTATATTTAGATCCACCAAATAGAGGCATTTTTTTGCTTATATTTAGGTCAGAGGGAGTAATCAACTGTTAACATTTTTTTAGATATCACAATAAGTTAGCAACATTTTTGTCCACATATTGTAACGACTAATTTAACATGAACCAAATATTATAAAGACTAAAATAAAATAATGATTGTAAAAAGCAAAAAACAAATATTATTTTACGAGGATCACAAACAATTTTTTTACAATAACTAAAATAAAAAATATCTATTTACAGAAAATAAAATTATATTTAAGTTTACTTCACAATAACCAAGGAATCATTTAATTGACAAAATATTTCCTATTATACCCTCGTCTTAATTTTCACTATCTCATTATATCAATTTACTCTCTCTATATTAAAGTGTATGAAAAATGTGTAAAATAATTAATGGTGATAAGAGTATAATTGTCAAAATATAACCTTAAACTATCAAAATGACAGATAAATAATAACAATTTTTTTCTTAAAATAGACAATTAAAAAGGAACGGAGGAAGTAATCATTAAACCAATACAGAGTAGGCCCAAAAAAAATCTTATAATCATACATAAATCATCAAAATTATTTTATTCAAATATTCAATTTTGATAACTCACTTTTTTTATAGAGGAGGGAGAATTCGAATTTGGTGTTAGGGGATACAAGTGCTGAGCTCTACCAACAAACTAACACTCCTTCACAATTTTGATTATCCACTTGTAATTGTCTAATTGTATAGTCTCCTCTCATGAGAGGGTACACAAATTACTATTAATACCTCCGTACCTTAATAATGTTACTAATTGAGCGGTTTAGTTGAGCCTGAAGAAGGGGCTGCAAATCTAGCAGAGAATCGACGACGTGAAAAATCTTCATCATCCTCCTCCGTCCTATTTCCCTCATCAAAGTTTTGAGCATAGCTTAAAGGGTCATACCCAAACCCACCAATAATTGATTTGTAACTAGTATTATTTCTCCTTCGCTTTGTCCAAGGAAGCTTCAATTCAGATACCCACAACATGAAAACAAGCCTCCACGTCCTGTGCTTCTAGGAGATGACGATGATGATGAACTTTTCTCCATGATGAGTTCGAGCTAGAGAGCTTCAATGCTTCATGGAATTAAACTTCAGTATATTGGGAGAGGCCTTTGTTTTTTTTTGTTTCATTGATTTTGAGTGTGTGTGGTAGAGAATAATATTAATAATGTAATTTATTAAATCCATTGGTCAATAGAGTGAAGGCTTTTGGGGGTTGAAAGAGATTGATTATATGAAAGCAAAGAATCTGTATTTGTCATTTTGGATTGATCGGTGGTATGGAAAAGAGAATCTCATACAACTATTGTGTACAGTAAAAAAAAATTTCATTCAGTGGGTAAAACATGGTGGGCTCATAACAGTTTGCAAAGGAATCAGGAAGCGCAGAAAAAAACTGATGACTCGAAGCAGACCACCTTTTTCGTATTCAATCAATCATATTCATAGGTTAATAATAGAGGATTGAGGATAGTGATTAGTAAATAATATTGGATGTTTTGTGGGTATTTCAAAAGTTTAAAGCCCACCTTGCTGAGTTAGAGACAATTGTCGAGTTCTAATAGCCTTGGTATGCTTAACATTGAGAAGAATATGTTGTATCTTTGGGGATTTGTGCAATTTCACGGATAAATCATTTAAGACAATGACTGTGTTTGTGATCCAATTGGTAGTGTTCTTGACGTTAGCGCTGAAACAAATTTCTCCAACAAATAATTCCTATGAAAAAAACCATACTAAGTGTACATGATTGTCAACATTTTAACTTTGATGAGCGTGGGGCCAAAACATCTATAGGTGGTTTTGGAAGAGAATAATTTTCGAGAGACAGAGTTTTGTACCATTAATCCTAGTGGGCAAACATAATTGTGACGTTGATGAAATTATCTTGTTTATATGATCATATATGGCATTTTATTTTAGTCCTGTGTGATTGAGCGTTTCATATATATGCCCCACTATCTTGATCTGTGGCCCTAAAATCCTAGACGGCAAGTTGTCAATGTTTCTACTATTTTAAGATCCTGGCAAAAGTCCACCCCCCCCCCCCCCAGAAAAAAAGATGAGACTAGGTGAGAGACCTTTATAAGTCACGTGAGAGACCTAGTCATAGTTATAATAATTTTATATTTAATTGATAGAGATTCATATTATATTAAGTGTTAGATATTTATTTTAATATAAAATTATTATACGGCGAACGACTTATGTAGGTCGATTACAATAGTTACAAGACTATTGTAACGAAACACATAGAGGCAACGAAACACATAGAGGCAAAACAAGACTGGTCTAACGTGGGTTGAAACAACTCAGTTGCATGCACATTTGGCCCCAATAGTGAGACCGTGATAAAACCCCCTTTCCCAACCACACAAATACACTTTACAGGACTCATTGCAAATAGGAAAAACCATATTGGTTGATTCTTGCTTTGCTTGGTACAAAGGCATGTTAAAAAACAAAATGATGGGTTGTAATTCCTAGAGGGTATCCCTATAGAATCGGAGGTAGAAAACACACGACATTCTGTCACTATATAATTCATATGTCTAGCAATTATTCAAAACCACACGCATATGCCCTATTTGAATGTAGAAACTCGATCTTTAGCTTATGGAGAAGTTAGTTGTTCATGAAAAAGTTTAAAAGTCATTAAATAGATAATTGTTAATAAATAGATAAGTGCATATGAAGAAGTTAAAAATGATAGCTTTTGAGAAAAGTAAAGTGCAAAAGTTAATTTCAACTTATATGATAAGTTATTAGTTAAAAAATATATGTTAGAAGTGCTTATAGAGAAAAGTGAAGTGCTTATGTTAATTCTCCAAATGGGAAGCGTCATGGAAATTTCCCTAACCATTTCATTTTTTTTAAGAACATGTGTTATAAGTTTGGAAAAGCCAAAAAGTCTTTCTCCCTTCGCTTGTGTTGGTCGACCAAATTGGCTAATATCAAGATATTTTGTTCAATTTTTCAAGAAGCCATTAGTCTTATTAATCAAATATATACCAAAAGCAAAAATCATTTCATCATAAGACTTTATCTCTCTAAAGCATTTTCTCTACCTTCTCTCTAGACTTCATCTTCTTCCTTAATCCTTTCTTCTATTTTCATAGAAGCTCCTCACCATTTTCAACCAAGTTTTTGATCCTCTACACAAGCATCGAGAGTAGAGAATCAATTTTTAAACACTTTAAACACTTAGCCAACATCAAAACTTTGGATCTTCAAGTTTTTCTTCAAACTGTTCTTCTTTCTCAAGAACACAAGGTAATAATCTTTCTTTTTCATTTCTCTAAGATTCAAAATCGAGTTCATCACGGAGTATTCTCATCTAACTTGTTTTCTAAACTTCATTTTGGATCTCTTTGCTTCCAGGCACAAAGTAGAGAGGTGTTAGTGTAGATCTTGATATTAAAGAGCTTTTCTTTGGATTTCTTGGAGGATTTTCAAGAGGTAGAGGGAGATAAACTCATAAATTTGTAGGAACTTGATAAATTGAGTGTTTTGATGTGTGATGAAACCCGAAGTTTGGATTTGATCTTGGTTTTGTTATTTAGAAAGCATGATAAGTTTTTTCTTTTGGTATTAAAAGCAATATGATAAGTTTGCATGTTAAGAAACTGAGATAGATATATGCTTAAGCATGTTATGAGATGATTTAATTATTTTTCAAGTATTTTGGTGATGTATGTTTGGTTGTGAACATGAAAAGTGTGACTTTTATGTTAAATGATTAATTTTGTGAAGAAGTATGTTCTTTAAAGTTTATGCACATATTGTTTATGATTTGTTTGGATTGTGAACAAACTTGAAAACAATGAGAAATTAATATCTTTAAAAAGTATGTGTGTAAGCAGGGACGGATCCAAAAATCTACTAAAGCGGGAGCCAAAAAATTTAATAATAAATATTAATTACATGAAATCATAATAGTTTAATACATTGTACTGTTTATCTAAGCCATGCACATATTTCCTTCATTTCATAAAAATCATCAATAATAAAACATGTATTAGACTTTTTTATTAACTATTCCTTTAATGTAAGTAATAAAACAATCAGCTAGAAATTCATCTTTCTTCTTGTTTTAAAGTCTACTATTCAAAAATATTGAGTGATTTATAAAAGACTTTTAAATCTAAAGTTGAATTCAAAGTAAACAATTCTATCATATCATCATGAAATCAACTATAAAACTCGTATAACTAAGTATCAAATATAACAATGAACAAATTAATATAATAATAATAATATTTAACTATAATATTATATATACCTATATATAAAGGGGATTGGACACTTTAACTACTTTGATGTCCACTTTTACTTGTAATATATAGACATGTGTCTGGTGTCTATTATATATAACATATCAATTATATTAATTGTTAATTAATATAGTATATATAAAGTTTCGAGAGAGGGTGGGGCCAAGGCCCCTCCTTGCCCCCTCTCTATCCATCACTGTGTGTAAGATGATGAGTAAAACAAAGAATAGATGAGAATATCACAAAGTGTAAATTTGATCAAAAATCGTGGCAATCACACACATGGTGTGAATTGTTTTACAGTTGTGAACAGTTCTGTTTGTAACATCCATTTTTCTGAGTAACTGTTCTAATTTTTGTCTGATATGAATTTTTGGAAAATAAATATTTTGAGACTTATTTTTAGTTTACAAATAGTATTTAAATAATCCATGTTTAAAATTTCTTCTGATAACGGTCAATTTCAGCTTCTGTTAGGTCTACCTACACGATCTGTTTCCTTGTCTATCCGTCCCTATTCTGTTTTATATGAATTTTTATGGCAAAAATGTTTTGTGAATTATCCTTGGCTTAAAATTAGGTATAAAATACATATATTTCGAAATACTTCTGAAACGGTAGCTTTTCAATCAACATCGGGCCTTTTTACAGAAAACGGTTTACGTCTAACTGACGAAAAGAGATTTAAATAGATTGAGTGTGTTAAATCAACTCAATAAATAAACTTCCTTCACAAAAGTTGGTTCTTTTATTATTTTAGATTGTCTGGAATTTTTGGGAAACTTTCAAAAAAAGACCGGAAACTACGCTACCTAGAGGCGTTTAAACGCAAAAACCTTGTTTCACAGGTATAATTTTCGTGTCAAAGGTCCACAACCATTTTATATTTTATTTTTAATTATTTATTTCATGATTTTTAAAATTATTTCTGTGTAAGTTTTGAAAATCCAATTTTTCTGCTTTTTCGGGGTTATACCTGCGAAACAATGAAAACCGAAGAGTTTGCACTATCTATAAATTTCAAAAATGAGTGCCACAAAATTATTTAGACTTCTTATGGCATTTTCTAGCATTCTCATTGGTTCTCATCAATTTTAATTAATTATTTCAATTTTTAATTTATGAAATGACAAAAATACCCTTGATTTTCACTCTTTTTCATACAAACCCTAGAGGTAAAAATGGAACTTCACATTCTCTCTTCTTCCAGCCAGTTTGCACGCCATTTTCAGATCTCATGGAGGATCTAGGAGCTTCTCCATCCTTCTAGGGTTTAGATATTTGTGAGATATTAGTTTTTAGATATTTTTGTGTTTTGGATATTTTAAATCTTTTACCATGGTTTTGGATGAAAACCATGGGCTCCAAAACCACTTGAGGAGCACGAAATTTCCTCTATAAATAGAGAGGTGGGTGCTCTCATTTTTCTTCACAATCAACTTGAAGAGAAATCACTCCAAAATCCTTTTATTTTCCTTTGTTTTCCTTTGGTTTTTCCTTGTGTTACTAATCAAGTTTTTGTGTTTTTGTTCTTGTGTTCTTAGTGTTCTTCATTGTTCTTGGCCAAGGTATGGGGAAATTCTTCTTAAGTTGGTTTGATCTTGTTTTGATGAAGATTTTGTGTTTTGGGTGTTTATGCGTTAAATAAATTGTTATTTATTTGTAAAATTGTTTTAAATGGTTACTATGTCCAATTTTTATTTAAAATTGTAATTTTATAAATAGTAAAGTTATAATGCCCAATTTAATTATGAGGTTTAATAATTGTACCGTTACGCTGGCGAAATTTTAACTATAAAGGTTTGATCACCCAGTGGGCTATGCCTCCGTGATCAACAAATCTAAGAATTTGTAAAATTGAACCTCTGTAGTTCTTTTGATGGATATGGATCAGGTGCTTTGGTCAGGCGTAAGAATGCATCTTCGGTGTACTCATACGGTCGGGCTCAAGGGCCGTATCTCTATTACGCCATTAGGACGTGAGCAAGTGATTAAATACGCTAATAATGCTACATCAGTGTTTTTCTTCCATTTCCATGTTCTTTTTCGAAAATATATATATATTCAGGCTGACTGGGTAAAATAATCTAATAGTAATGGGTTCTTGGTGAACTCTACTATTAAGTTATTTGGTAGAAATTCCTGGTTTGGAGTACTATTATATATAAAAACTTGTGATTTTTACTGTTTATATACAGACTGATGATTTGGTTAGGATAGTTCATTTGTATGGATCTGTCTAGGAAAGAAAAAGGTCATTGAAGGGGGCCACAAGCTCACCTGATCTTTCCTGGGAACCATACCGGTGCGCTATTTTTCCTATCTTAAAAAGTTCGTATATACGTGGCGAAGATTACTTGATCAGCTTCCAAAGGGCTTTCCCAAAGAGAATGAACCTAAGTAATAATTTTCGTTAATATTATTACAGTTATGATCCGTTACATCGTTTGACCCTGTCACAGTGTAATTATTCTTAAAATAAATGAGTAAAGCCGAAAAGAGTAAAGTGTCAGGAGTTATTTTCTGTGTTGATGGGATAAGAGTATTTTTGAGTATGGTGTTTTACCTGAGATTCTATGTTTTATCTGAGTTAAGGGATTCCGTATTTTTTTAAATTGAGAAGTGTGATTTTATTCTTATCTAAATTTGGTGTTATCTGAGTGATGTGATTTGATGTTCCTATCTAAAAAGTGTGATCCTATGTTGAATTAAAATGGGTGAAGTTATGTTTATATGAGATAAGATACGGTTATTGAACTGACTATGTGTGTATTACTATGTCGGTGATTATGATTGTGTTTAGCCATTACTGTATAGGCGAGGATTGGCATTACTGTACCGGTTTGTTTGTGTTTGGCCATTTACGGTACAGGCGAGGACTTTGACATTACTATACCGGCAATTATTTTGTGTGTTCTACCATTACGGTATAGGCGAGGATTTGGCATTACTATACCGGCGATTATTTTGTGTGTTTGGCCATTACGGTACAGGCGAGGACTTGGCATTTTTGTGTTCATTTTGAGGATGAGTATAACAGTATTTGTGCGTAATGATTGTCGTATAAATTTTATCTGTTGTGTTCATTTTATCTGTTGAAATGTCTCAAATGATGAAGATTTTCACCAATGCCTACTTTCCATGTTTTGTTCATATGTGGTTTAGTAGATATTTTCCCAAGAAGTGGGCTAAGTCTTAGGAGAAGATCTGAAGAGGTTGCTGCGCGAATTCTGAGGAGAACCAGTGTTTACTGTATTACTTGGGGTAGAGGTCTAGAGATTTGACCGGTTCAAGTGTTCACTGTATACACATATTTCGGGATTTTGAGTTCGCTTTGTAAACTCTGAATATTTTTATATGAGATGAGATTCTCTTCAGAAGTGTATTATCTTACGTTTTCGCATTTAAAAACCTTTCGAAAAGATTTAGGGAAACATATTCCCCGTCCTTCTCATCTTCTTCAACAAAGTGAAAAAATTTTACCCGCATTTTGGAAGAAGGATTTCCAACTTTCACTAATATATTTTCTAAGTATTCGAAAATTCTTGGTAACTATGGTGTAATATCCTTTTTGGAGAAAGGGTGTTACACTGTTAACCTAATAAAATTCTTTTTTTTTTTGGTTAAGACCTAGTAAAATTCAGACAGCCAAGTTTACACCCCCTGCAATGGAATTTTCTACAGTTGTGACTGTTGGAAATTTTGGAGAAAATGTTCTCTTTCAAAGTATAGGGACTAGAAATGTAAAATAGTAATCTAGGGACTAAAAGTGCAGTTTTTAGTAAAATTAAGTTATCTGAATAAGTAAGTTAAATAAAATGGTAAAAAGTGAAGTTCTGTAAAAGTAAAATATTTAGAAGGGTAAATAGGTAAATTTCCCAGGGAGGGCAAAATGGTTATTTTCTCTAAAAGTTTGAAAAGGTTAAGATAAGTAAAATTTTGTTTGAGTTAAGAGAAAATAATCTCTAATTAATTGATTAAAGATAGTTTACCATATGTGAGATTAATTATCACTTCTTCTGTCTAGGAAGCCATTTTTGCTCTAACTTCTCTCTAGAGTTCTTCATCTTCTTCCTTTGCTCTTCCTCCATTTTTTTGTGAAGCTCTCTTCTTCTATCATCCATGTTTTTGATAAATTCACACAACAATCAAGTGTGATTGATCACTTTTAAACACTTTTAGACACTAGCCATCATCAATTTTGGATCATCAAGTTGTTCTTCTTTCTCAAGAACACAAGCCGTAGAGTTCTAGACTTCAAGTAAGTCATCAATCTTTTTGTCTTGTTTTCAACAAGGGCTGTAAAACAAGTTATTCTATTCTATTTCTTTTGAGTTAAGATTCATGTCTATTAAGGGTGAAACCCTTTTTGCTTGATTTTCTTGTTGTGCTTGTTTATGTATTCTTGATGGTGTTTAGTTTGGTTTGGAGAACAAGATCAAAACTCTTTTGACAAAGAGTAAGAGGTAATGGGAAAATTCTCTAAATTATGATGGTTACATGAGTTTGTGTGTTTTATGTAATTTGGTGTGGAGGAAACTTAATTATTTGTGCTTGATTTTGTGAAATGATTTTTGGGTGAAGTGTTTTCTTATGTGATGTGGTGTGTTTGAAATATTTGTTTAAAACTTGTGTTTTCTTTAAGGTTTTGGGATATGTAATTTTTAAAGTAGGTGGGTTATTGCTTTATATATCATGTGATGTGTGGATTATTGTTCATATATGCATGTGGCATGATGTGGTTGTGATTGGAGAGAAGGATTTTTAGAAAATACCTTACAAGTCATTTTCAAGAGGCCAAAGAGAGAGAACACGATCTTTAGAGGACTCTATAGCTAAAAGTGTTGAGAAAAATAACTAAAGGTGGAGAACAAAGCCAAAACCTTGTAATAAGTGGATGTAATAAAGTAAAGTTTTGTAAAGATGGCTTCCAAAGGGCTATTAAGAGTATCTCTTGAAATTAAAGTTTAACGAAACAAAGTTCATACAGAGTAACCATATTTTATCACATAATAATATTCTAAATGGATTAAGTTATCAAATCCTAATGGAAAATTAATTTTTGGCAATTAAAAGGAATTTTTCCAAAACTGTTCACACCCCCTGTGTGACCATTTTCACAGCTGTGAACGATTATGGTCCCTCTCATAAAATAGTAAAATGGAATACTCATGTCTCCAGTATGAATTTTATGCAATTACGAGATTTTTTGTATTTTAAACTTATATTTGTAACTTAGAGTTAGAGTTTTGAACAAATGTTTCTTTTAAAAATATAGGGACTAAAAGGGTAACTTTGGTAAAATTAAGTTGTCTCATTATTTCAAATAAAGAAGAGATATTATTTTTACTAAAGAAGTTAATAAAGATATTTTGAATAAGAATTTCATTAATAATGTCAAGTGAAGGGTTTTTATCAAAGAGTTTTCTTAAAGAGGCCAAAACCTAATGAAAATGAGTAAAAGAAATTGAAATGGAGATTATAGTGTTCCAATGGTATTGGGCCTAGTATTCAAAGGAGATTTCCCAAAGCGAGTTTTCCAAAATGAGTTCCCAAATGAGTTCTCAAGAGTTGGGTTGAGATTGATGTAAGACTAGTGACCCTAGAGAAAAGGGCCTAGCATTTAATATTTTTAGTATCCAAAGATTAATGAATCTAAAAAGTGAAGAGTTTGAGTTATGGATTTGATATCCCGAGTTTTGTAAGTGATGCCTTGCATCTTATGTGAATTAAAACAAGAGAACGGAAAATGATGTTTGTTATGCATCATGATGAGGCATGTGCATAGTGTTTGATTGCTTGCCATTTGAGTTACAACCCATAATATAAGTGGTTGGGAATTGATACAGTTGGCTACAATTGTCTAATGGGGTTATCCGAGTTTCAAACTTCTACCAATGGCCAAGAGGTAGCATCATTGAGCCGGGGGAAATCATATACCCGACTTGGGTAAAACTGACTGACCGATCTATTCAAGATAAGGTGAGAGTGGCATTTATGGAATGATTGTGGGATCGGACCATAGAGTAACGGGTTGAACAATCATGAAAATATCTTGTTGTGTCTATCACTCAAAACGTTGTTGAGATAAGTCTCCATGGAGCATTGAGAAACGATGTTCCTACGATGTTCTTATAGAGCTCTTTGAAATGTCATGCATAAATGAGATTGTCATGTTATATGCTTGAATGGAAATGAAGATTGTATGTGTGTGATTTCTTTTGATTATGAGTATAGCATATGTGGTACGTTATTTTTGTTATTTGTTGCTTATGTGACTGTCACAATATAACTTGTGAAAGAGATTTTCATCTTGTTATGTGTTGTTTTCTTGTTTTTACGAATACGTTCTTTAGACGTTTCTGCCAGAGATTAAGATAGAGTTTCAGAATGTGACACGTATTGGAGATAGGTCAACACAAAGATTGGACGTTTATGTCCTAGTTTTTGGGTTAGGTTCTTTAGTGTTCTTTTCTGCAGAAGTGTATAGTGTTTGACTAGCATAGGGAGTCTTAATTTATTATTTGAGGAAAGATTTCTTGTAAATGGTATATTCTTTTAATGATGCGTGGAAATTATTTTCTCGAGTATTTTTACTTACTTATATAAAAATATATATGATAAATGAAAAACTAATTTGTGAAAGATAAATAATTTTATCAGTATTTTTCGAAAGAAAAACCAGAAATCAATTAGTTTTATTTCCGCATGTATGCCTGTTACGAAATGTGACACCCTCTAAGAAAGGGGGTGTTACGATTCTGATCATGATTAATATCGGTGTGCAAACCTGAATAGCAAGCATATATTAGCGTGATTGGGATTATGTTAAATAATAGCTATGATAAAGTCACCTCCGACTTTTCACTCCTCAGATACTAGAAGTTTAGATTCATGGATTAGGTTTGAGTTTGAGTCTCGTATGTGAACAATAGAATGGCATACATATGATTATCATTTGTGTTTGATTTGAATTATATGTATATTATATGTATATATGTATATATGATTGTATGTATTCGGTTGTATGTCTGTCCTGTTCTTGTATTTCATTTGTGTTGGGATTCTCACCCCCTTCTATGTTATATATTTTGCTATATAATGTGTTGTGACATTTTACTTTATACGAAGACGGTGAGACATAACCCTCCATCCATAACCTTGGTCTTGATTTCCATGAAGTGGGTCTGTCTATGAGTTTTGGGATTATATATGTATTGTTATGCTTTTATAAGGAGGTTATTTTGGACATTTTGTAACATACTCTTACAAATTTTTGGGTCATTTATGTATGTTTATACTCGTTAGGGTCTGCCTTTATGTTTCTACATTTATTAATGCCTTTATGTTTCGACTTTAGTTCAATTTCTCTTATTTTTTGAAAAATAGAGGCTTATTGCATTTCATTAAAAATGATGGAAGAAATACAACTAGGTAATGTGCTAAACACTTGAGAGCAAGCATTAGTGGGAGCTACTCTTGCTAAGGTGTGAGCAGCTGCATTGGCTTGCCTCTTTAATAAACCAACCTTATAATATGGCTTTTAAGATAAAATGCCTCTACAAAGTGTCAACAGGTAGGCAAACTCAGTGTAGTCTGGTGCAGAGCTGGAGAGTTGGTCCACCACAAGTTTGCAGTCTGTCTCAACCATGACATGATCCAGCTGGAGCTCACGGAGCCACTAAAGCCTATAAAGGACCCCTAAAGCTTCCCTTTCCTTGGTGCTTAGGTGTGGGTGTATGGAGACAGCCTTGGCTAAAACAAAGTGCCCATTATGGTCCCTGACACAAATGCCCATCCTGGTACTGTTTGCCTCTAGAGTGAATGTTGCATCGATGTTGCATTTAAAGACGCCAAGGGGAGGTTTTGACTGCCGAGTCACATGAGTGCTAGCTGGCTCCTTCAACAACTGTTCAACTCTTCTAGCTTCCTTCCACGCATTCAAAATGGAGTGGCCCTTGTGCAAGATTTTAGCAGAGGTATCTTTCTTGTCTTCCCAAAGCCTACTATTGCGGCCCATCCACAAGCTCCAAAGGTTCATAGCAAAGCTCTCTAGGTTCTCATCATCAAGACTGTTAGCCGCATACATAGAAGAAAATGTCCCTGAAGCTGTCATGATTCACCAGCTGGCACTCAAGTAATTGCCACAGGTGCAAGTCCTTCCAGCAAACTTGGGCCCTGGTGCAAGTAATAAGGGTGTGCCAGCCAGTTTCAAGCTCTCTCTCACAACAAACACAGACCGCTGGGCATTGAACACCCTGACTTTGGAGTCTTGTATGCGTTGGGAGATTGTTCCTGCAGGCTCTCCAAAGAAAAACACAAACTTTAGAAGGAACACGCATGTGCCATATGGTGTCCCAGTTACCATCCACCCTTAGGTGCTAAGAGTCAACACAGTGGTCCATATAGTGTCAGTAACCGGACCGAACCGTGTATGCACCTCTCTTATCATAGCGCGACACTCTCTAGTCCCCCTAAGTGTCATAGTACAGTGGCACATTAGGATTCCAGAGGCCTCTCCCGGGTCAAAGATCATATTAATGACTGCAAGATTCAACTCAATGAGTTGTGGGTGCAATACGTCCTTCACATTCAATCCCTCAAGGTCCTGTTGGTGAGCATTATAGAGTAGACCACGCCCATCCCGAAGCCATTCATCATGCCACACACTGATATTCGACCCATTTTCGATGATCCAACGAACTCCATCCTTCAGCAGCTTTTGGGAACTCCAAACACTCCTCCAAACAAAGCTTGGGTTGTGGCCTACCGAGGCACCCAAGAAGTCACAATTAGGAAAATATTTGGCCTTGAAAACACGAGTATCAAGAGAAGTGTGGTTGGTGAGAAAATGCCAACCTTGTTTTCCCAAGAGAGCGAGGCTGAAGGCGTGGAGGTCCCGGAAACCCATCCCTCTATGCTCTTAACGAATTGTGAATCTATCCCATGACATCCATCGAATCCCCTTGGAATCCTGAGACTTTTGACCCCACCAAAAAGAGTTCATCATCTTCTAGAGCTCATCAGTGAGAGAGTGTGGAAGGAGGAACACACTCATGCAATAAGAGGGGATTGCTTGAGCCACGGATTTTATCAAAACATCTCTCCCTACAATAGAGAGATTTTTAGAGTTCCAAGCATTAATCTTTTTCCATAAACGATCCTTAATGAAAGAGAACGTGGCTTTCTTACCTCTACCCACCATAGAGGCAAGCCAAGATAATTTCCCATGCCTAGGGCTATGGACACCCCTAGCTCATTGGCGAGGTAAGCCTTAACCTCCTCACTCACATTCCTGCTGAAATAGACCTCTGATTTAGAGAAGTTAACCTTCTGCCCAGAGGCCTCACCATAAACATGAAGGACCTCTTTTCTGGCACAGATCTCCCTCTCATTGGCCCGAAAAAATAGGAAGCTATCATCAACAAAAAACAAGTGACTAATCACCAGAGCACCTCTGCAAATTGTAACACCATGCAAATGACCTTTATTCTGAGCATCATGAATAAGAGCAGATAGGCCCTCATCACATAGAATATAAAGATAAGGCGAGAGAGGATCACCTTGTCTCAGGCCTTTAGAAGGGAAAATTGGACCTATGTGATCTTTGTTAACTTGGACGGTGTAAGCTACAGATTCAACGCACATCATGATCCACCCAATCCACGTCTCATGAAAGCCAAGCTTAGCCATCATACCTCTTAAGAAACCCCAATCCAGCTTATCATAAGCTTTGCTAATATCAATTTTCAAGGCCACATCCCCAACTCTCCCATGGGTCTTATGCAACACCATTTCTCCAAAAAAGATATTACACCATAGTAACCAAAAGTTTCACAAAGATTTAGAAAATATATTTGTTAAGAGTTTATAATGCTCTTCCAAAAATGCGGATAAAATTTTTTCGTTTTCCTAAAAGAAGATGAGAAGGATGGGGAGTAAAATCTCTTGTTTTCTTTTCAAAGATTTCAACTGTCAGGTACAACATCATGTACAGAAAAGTACTTTCTCATATATATATATATGTCATGATATTTTACAAAGGAGTTTCTTTTAAGACAAACTTTGATTTTACACTACAAAAGAAAAAGAAATTAAAACTACTCTAAACCAAAAAATACAAAAGTGGTAAAAGAAAAACACACGCTACTATGGACAGTTGAGCCATGATCCCATCACCTACACAAAAAGGGATCTACTATATTAACATCCTAACTCGGATACATCTATGGACATGACCAGGTAGATCCTCCTATTCCGGGCAAGCTAGACTTCAGGTGCGGAACCTGAGTCACCAGAACCCAATCAAAGTCAAACCTAGTTAGGCTTGGTCTAGGTAAGGTATCTCTGGTGAGGTCAGAAGTAGCCCAAAAGTATATAGACTCTTCGGGTTCCTCTTCGGGATCCTCTTCGATTTCCTCATCCGATAAGGATTCAGACAACCAAATGATGTCTTCGGATTCTGACTCTGATGGACGGGGTATAGGGGAATAGGTTGGTGGATTCGCTTCTCCCTGAGGCGAAACCGGTATATGACCCACAGAACCTTCAGTCCTTATAGGTGCAGCTGCAGAGGTATCTTCAGAGGTTCTATCTTGGTTTTCATCTGAGGATTTGTTTCTTGATTTTGAAGGCACATGATCAGAACCATTTCCATCATGTCCTGAAGGATGTGAACTACCACCTCCGTTGTCACCACTATCATCACTGTCGAAAATAAAGTCATCTGAGATAGTTCCTAAAGGTCTTAACTGACGCCAGGGTAACTTAACATCTAAAATCATTTGTTCCTGGATGGGTAGTGGGTTTGGTCGTGCTCCACCTCTAGTATCTAATGTTTCCACATTTCCTACAAACCTGCCCCACTGAGTGCTGGGACATATTTTCCACTATACACAGTCTCCACCTTGAGGTTCTATAGTTAGGTGTCGGACAGTTCTCAATCCCTTATCATGAAGGTCCATCTACTCAGTCATGTATCAACACAACAAAGTAGGCAAGGGTGAAACTCTAACTCAAGTTAATAAAAGTATTACAAGTACATTATTAAACATAGGTCACACAGCAGTTAACTCAAATATCAAGAACAGGTAATTATCATAGACAATCAAGTCATCCAAATCAATATAACGGTATAGCAAAGCATTGGATACACACAATCACATAAGCAGATCTTACCTTGCATCCATGAACCTATAAAACCACACATTTACAAGAGTATATCATCACATCAACGTCTTATTTATGCATGCCTCTTCTATATTTCTCAAATCACACCGATGTAGTGCTCAAAGGAGACTTTTCCAACCTCACACCATTGAGCGATCGACTGCAGTAAACTTAACAGTATAAATAGGGAATCCCGTCTATAGACCCCTGATAATACTTCAGAAATACTGCATTTAAAACTTAATACCAAATCAGAAATAGAACTACCAGTCAGATTTATCCAAGTCGGGTATTCGATTTTCCTTGGCTCGAGGATATTCACCGACACGACCTTTTGAGACTTTCGAAACTCGGATAATCCCAGTAGACAATTGTAGTCCAACAGAACCTATTTTCAACCTCGTTCTCGTAGGTTGTATGCTCAAAACGTCTTTATGCAAATGCACAAGTTTTCTCCTGAATTCTCTTTAGTTCCTCTTTAATTCTCTCTGTAAAACTTCCTTTGTTTTACTATCTCTTTTTCTCAAAAATCTTTGAATCTCTTTAAAATTCTGTGTAAGAGACAAATTAAATCTTTTATGGAAAGACCACTTGTATGAATAGATAGTTGTTTTAAATTTAAGGTTTCTCATAAAACTCCTTTTGCTATACGTATAACTATTGTCTCCTTTTACTGTTTATTTACGGAATAAATTATCATCTCGGTTTTAATAACTTTAAATAGCTTAATAGTATGAATTGGTAAAAAGTATTTAACTGTATTTCAAGAAGATCAAACCGGGCAAGGCCACTTTGGATTGATCAAGAGAGAATAGATCAACAGTATTAAAACTTACGTCCGCTTTTTAATTAGTACGTGTCTGTTGTCAGATTTTAGATAACTCTTTGGGAATGGAATAATTACACGGCGGCTGAGCCGATTGCGGTAATTAGTGTCCGGCTTTCTTGAAAATTTAATACACACTTAGTGATCGAAATAAAACTGATTAATCACGGCTTAAGTTTATTTTCAAAGATGAAAAGATTACACGACGGCAGAGCCATCTTTGGTAATCAGTACTCTACTGTAAAATCGATCCACTATAACTAAGTGAACGTAGTCAAATTGTTTCTCTTCAGAAATACTTAAACTTCAATTATCTTCCAGGAAAAAGGTCCGTTGAAAGCCTATCTCACTAATTTCCACTGCCGTAGACATTGAAAATTAAACTGAGTTACATGCATATATATACAGATTGGATACTCACCCGATATTTCCAACTAATAAAATAACAGTAGAATTCACTGAGAATCCATTACCGTTAGATTATTTTCTGAAAGATGCTATAACAGTAGGTTCACCGAGAATCCATTACTGTTACACTCTTTTATCCATTCCAATCTATTTATATATATAGTATTAATAAAATTGCTTCTTTCCCAATTGTATCTTGTCACGTATATACCGGGTCCCTAGTGTTAAGATTTCCCCAAACAGTGTATCGGAACAGATCCCAAGCCAGAGAGAGACGGACTGCTTTAGCCCCTTCATAGGTCGCCCTTCCTTTCTAGACAGATCCATACTGATAAACCATTTATCTTAACCATAACCTTGTACATAAATGATAGATAATATCGGGTTTTCACAAATAATAAATTGTATTTTCTTTGCGGTAAAATCATATTTACGGTACGTCTAAAATTTGCCATTATAACGGTATGTTTACAAAAGCTCAAAAGTGATTTTGCCATAGTCTCTCTACTTACTCAAAATTTTATATAAAATTGGGCATTATAACTCTACAATTCATAATTAGCACAAAACAATTAAATTAAGACTATAAAACAATCATAAAACATTTTTAAGCAAACAAAAAGCTATAAACATACAAACAAGCAATTCAAACACAAACAAGAATCAAACTCATACTACTTAAATTAAATTGAAGAGAGAAGCCCCTTACCATGGCCAAAACTTGTATGAAGAACAACCAAGAACACCAAAGAAATTTAAGACAACTAAGAGGAAAAAGAGAGAGAACTTGTGTGTCTTCTTGGATCCTTGTTGGTGTGAGTTAAAATTATGAAGCAAGAGGCCTATTTATAGTGGGGGAGGGGCGGCCAAGAGTGGGGACCAAGAGGGAATAAATTAATTTCATGATGTAAGCCATGATTTCAAAAATGGCTTATTTAATTATTAAGTTTTTCACACTTTTATCTAATTGGTTAGTTTAGCTGACAAAGCTTATGAGTCATGACCAAAAAGTTCATCCAAGGGTCCTAAGAAGATGGTGATGTCGACCAGCATAGGGGAGAAGAAGAGTCATTTGATTACGTAGACAAAAACTTTACGGTTTGGTAAATAAACGGAAAATTGATGGTAATATAGTCCTTTAGCAAGAAAATCCCAAAAATAATTTATAAAAAGGTGAGGACCTTTAAGAAAATTTCAGAAATGATATATAATAATCCCAAAGACTTCATACAAGAGTTTGTGGATTTTTACGGAAAAGGGTAGGCTTTACGGTACGCATTAACAAAGGAAAACGGACGCGCTGTAAGTGCAAAACAGTAATTTTTCAAAAAATTCCAAAAAAATTTCCAGAAAATCAAAAATTTAATTTAAACACTAATGGTCCCCATAGAATTTGATTTTGAGCACTCACTAGTCATTGAAAATCCATTCTGGTTTCCGTAAACTTCGTTTTACGTGCTTACAGGGACTGAAAACGTAACTCTTTATCTGTCTGTCAAAAAATTCCAAAATAAATTTCATAATTCATAAAAAATATAAAAACCTAGTGTGCTGTTCCAGTTTTTCATTTTGACTTCGTTTTGGTCTCTGTATCAGTTCTCAGCTCTTACCGTAACTATAGGGACCAAAATGGTAATTTCTAAAATTAGTTCTTCCAAAAATTCTAAAAAAATTCCAGAAAATCATAAATATTATAAGAAAAAACTTTTGTGAAGAAAGATAATTTTCTGGGTTGGTTTAACATATTTTTACTAATTAAACTCTTTTCCGTCTATTACGGTAAGTATGATTTTCAAACGTTGTAAGAAAAATGACTGTTTTAATGAAATGAGTTTATAAGTATTTAAAAACCTTTATTATAAGGCTAACATAATTTTCTTATCACTTAGATCACACCAGATCATATAAAACAGATAAAAGACAGAAATACAGAAAACAGAAGTCTATATAAACTTAACTATTTTACTATTCACTCTGTAATACTTAACCGTAACTGGTCATTCTATTTTTCTTAGGTTTCTATCAAGCCTTTGTAGTGTTTATCTTAACTATTTTTCTATCCTTAGTATGTATCCTTTTCCTAATTAACAGACTACGGAGTTCTATCTAAAAGGACTAAAAATTGTAATTCCTTTATATTCTCTTCTAAAATTCCAAACTTAATTTTTAAAACTTTTATATGTCTCCAAACTGCTATTTATTTCCTCAAATACCTTTTGGAAATGACGAATGAATTTTCCAAATTCATTTTGTCATTTATCCTACTAATCAGAGTGTCCGTATCTAATTTCCTGGCTTCTGTATTTAGTTCTAAACTACTAAGTTTTTATCCGAAAAACTTCAAAGTAATTCTAATCCACTAAAATTAATACTCTGTCTCTTAGAGTGAAATTTTAGAATGTTACATCTTACACTTCATGTGATGCTTAGAGTGAAATTTTAGAATGTTACATTTTACACTTCATGTGATGCACCACTTCCATGGCTATCATTGCATTGTAAAGGATGGATCGCCCCTTCACAAAGGCTGACTGCTCCTCCAAAATACACTTAGGGCCTGTTTGGATTGGTTTATGTAGAGCTTATGAACACAGCTTATGACTGATTCATAAGCTGTTTTGGGTTTATTTTTCATAAGTTACCCAGGATAGCTTATCAAAACAGCTTATGGCTTATATAAAATAAGTTTCACTATAATTTTTCTTTAATTATAAAAGTAGCTTATACAACTTATGCCACAAGCAGTAGATAAGCTTGTTATCCAAACAGGGCCTTAGTCTTATTTTCCACAATGGCGAACTACTTTTATATTTTATGCACTACTAATTTACATTCAAATTATTTGTCTTAAGTTTTAATTCGGTTTAATTCATATTTTAATTATTTAACATTTAAAGTATTTATTTTATTTCAAAAAAAAATGTAAGCAATAATCAACTAAAGTTACTTTCTCTTAATACTTATAATAATACGATTTTTGATTAAATTAAGCAATAAAATCGATACAAAGAGGTGTTACAGAGTTCATACTTTAAACAATAAAACCACAATTGAATTAAGATTAAATTTTTCACACCTTAATTCTTTGCTGTGAAACCCAAATAAAACTCGATGTCTTAAGAAAATCATAGCTTTCAAATAATTAATTCTTGTCAAAAAAAAAGCTTTCAAATAATTAAATTTGAAATTAAAATTTTCATTATGATACTATTTTTCATGAGACATTTGAGTGAGTTTTTTTTTATGAAAAGACTATAAAATGAGGTAAATGCAATTAAATAACAGAATGCTCTGAAGAATAAAGAATTTTCATTTGATTAAATATTGAAAATATATGTATATCTTTATATATATAAAAGTAAGATTTATTTGAGTTTATATTTTTCAGCCTAAAATAGAGACAATTTGGGAATATGTAATTGTAATAATATTGAAAAATATGTGGTTGTTTTTTTGTCATTAAATGCAATGAATTATTTCAATATGACTTAATTAATTATTTTGTATTTAATGTTGGAGTTGGTTAGTTGGGAGAGTTATTACTCATTCTTTGAAGTTTTAAATATATAATTGTGGAAAAGATGATGAGTTTTGTAATTTAGTATTAAAATTATTTGGTGTAAAATAGTTATATTTGAATATATATTACTGTTGAATCTTACAATGAAAAGTAAAATAGTGATGATAACAAATTACATGTAATTCTAAAATAAGTATAAATAGTGTTATTTTTAAAAAAAATAGTCGAAAGGGTCTTCATCCAGTTTTTTATCTTTATATATAAATTAAGATGCACTTGAGGTTACATTTTTCACCTAAAATAGGAGTAATTTGGGACTATATAATCATAATAATATTAAAAAATATGTAGTTGAATTTTTTTTAATTGTTTTTAAATTAAAAAATATTATTTCTCATATATAATTCACCGGTTTACCTTGTACATCGCACGGGGTATAAGGTCTAGTAATAGGGATCTACCTTTGATTATATTCACACACAAAATAACTCAAGAACAAGAGCACTTACCAAAAGAAGAAGAAATCAAAAACATGGATAAGGAAGAGATGAAAGAATGGCGCCAATGATTGATAAGCCTATGAAGATCGCCACAAATGAATGAACCTTTGATAAGATCATTTGATTCTTTTCCAAGAACCCTAGAGGAGTCAATGCTCCACTCTCACACTCACAAATGGAGCATATATCGATTTCATTCAAATCTACCAAATAAGTCTTACAAGAAGACTTATATAGGCTCCAAGGCTATAGGGGAAGGGAGTGGATCCAGGGCCCACTAATGACCCAACTAAAAGAAAAACCTATTAAGTCCCTTACATTTTAAGAAAAACAACTCAAGTAAAGTTTCTAATTATAAAGCTAATTAACTACTAATTGCATGAAACATTCTTGATCAAAGTTTCTCCTAGCTTCTTCAATCTTGTATTTGCTTGGTGATTCTTGATTCTCATCAGGGTAGGTGCCTATTTGTTTTATATTTGCAAACGGCAGTTTAAGGGCCAAAATCGTGTTTGACTCAAACACAATTTTGCCCAAAAGTGGGTGTGTTTGGGTTTACCCAAACGTGAAAATTCGAAACGTGATTTTGGGATCCAGAATCAATTCTGGTGGAAGGTGGTCATGAGTTGTTTTTCCGTTTGCAAAATCACGTTTGGGTGTGGGATCCAGTACAAAATTCTTTATATTTACACATCAAAAGTGATTCTACCTTTTGGCATTCAAACACAATCAATTCTTCTGAACACACTTTTAAAATATCATTACCAAACACAAATCAATTATTCTCAATATAATTTTTTTAAAATCAATTCTTCAAACACAATTTTATCAAACACAATTTTATCAAACACAATTCTACTAAAATCTAAAACAAACGGAAACTAGGTTGGTCAGTGCATCTTCATCACATTTACAGGGAAAGGAATCACGTTGCGGATTGGCTTGCTAATCTGGGACATTCTCTTTCACTGGGTGGCCTTATTTTTCAGACTCCTCCCCATGGAGGCTCTCTCATCATTTGGCAGGATAGCGTTGGGACTGTTTTCCCCGCGTAGTATTCTAGAGTAGGTGTTTTGTTTTGGGCTTTAGCCTTCCTTTGTAGAAAAAAATATATAATAATATAATATATTATGATTATGATTATGATTATCTATACACAAAACAGTGTTAAACCACTTTCAAAAATATTTAATTGTAACCCAAGAAAATATCTTTCCTTTTGCGATTAAAAAAGTGAGAATAATATAAGTTTTACTGGACAAAACTTGTTTGGTCGACAGGTGTCATCATAAGCTATAATAAGTAAACAAGTGTCCATGTGATACACTCATACTCATCTTGAAGAATATTGAATTCACCAAAAAAAAAATCTTGAAGAATATTGTATCTTTTTTATTTTTTTTGATGAGAAAGAATATTTTATCTATTTATATTTATTTATTTATTTATTTATATTTATATTTATATTACTTTCTACTTCATGTCAAATGGCAAATATTTACGGATGCCGATGCCAACGTCACTCTATTTAAGTAATAAAATATATAATTTTTTATATAAAATTTTGACTTTAATTTTTTAAATAAAAAGATGGTATTAAAAGTGTTTTATTTTTTAGATAATCTATTAGATTCAATTTAAATTAATTAAAATTTAACATAACTGTTAGATACCAAAAAATTAAATGGATAAGATTTTCATTATTTAAAAAAGTTATTTATTAATTTATCCAAAAAAATTAAAATATATAATATTTAATATCCGCTAGCCCCCTTCCTCCCCCTTTCTGACTATGATTTTTTTTACCAAGTCCTTTCTGATTATGATTGAAAATAAATCCCACAAGGATTTACATAAGCAACCAAGAAATTGGGTACCCAGACTACTCTCAACACCGTTGTTGTCAGGATATGGCTTGACACTTTCCAAATAGCTGAAGAAGCAGCCATGGCTTATATACAGAGCCGCTTCCAAGGCCTTGCTCAACTTCCCTGTTGAAGTTGTATAGCTGCTACTTCCAAGTAGATGTAGTTGTCTTCTATTAAGAACAATTTCAGTAATATTAGTAACAACAACAATATTCAGGATTCTGAATCAAGTGCTAGTAGGCTACTAGTAGTAGCTCTTGCACCAATTCTCATATTCCAATAATTCCAGTGGGGTAATAAATAAGTCTCTGATGATTGATGAGATGAGAAGGAATTGTACAAGTAGAAATCTTCTTTGGAATTTGAAGCTTTCTTTTTCTTTTTTAAAAAAATGGGTTGTTTATTTGTACGTGGAATAAATCGGGGATCAAAATTATGATCAAAATTAAATAGGTCTAAAAGTAAAAAAGTGATATTTTTTAAAAATTAAAAATATATTTAAACCAAAAATTAATATTCAAATTTGATATATAAATGTGAATATTATTGCATTCATAGTTCACCCTCCTCATCCTTGTGCAGCAGATTTTGGATTTCTCAACGAGAGGAGGTTCTTACTCTTGGAGCTTGCAAAATGGGCTTAGCCCGCCGGGCCGGCCCGAGCCCGCCCGAAAAAACACCGGGCTTGGACACACAAATTTGAGCCCGTTTTTAATCCGGGCTTTTTTGGCCCGGCCCGACAAAGCCCGAACCCGTAAAAGCCCGAGCCCGAAGCGGGCCGCCCGAAAAACATAGACCAAAGCCCGAGCCCGGCCCGAAAAAAGCCCGAAAAAAATAGGGCTCGGACACACAAATTTGAGCCCGTTTTCAATCCGGGCTTTTTTGACCCGGCCCGATAAAGCCCGAACCCGATGCGGCCCGGCCCGAGCCCGGCCCGAAAGCCCGAATTGCCACCTCTACTCTTGGATGCACACTCTGAGGGAGGCTAACCAAGTTGCTGATAGTCTAGCCAAGTTGGTTTTCTTGTTTAAGTTCTTTCCGTATTTTTGATGTTGTTCCGTCTTTCCTTTCTCTTGCCATAAGGGCGGATGCAACAGCCCAGACAGACTTATTTCCCGCGTGGGTTTTAGTTTTGCTGAGGGCGTTTAGCCCTCTTTCTTCACTATATATATAAATTTTTGTTAAAATATCTTAGAGAATGATATTACAATATCACAGTATTTTTTATTTTTAAGGTTGTTGTATTCTCATGGTTTTGGTTCGAACCCAGAACCTCTAGTTAGACAGAGAGACCCGTGCTATTTTAGCCAAGCCCCCGGTGGTTTACAATATCACAATATGATAAAATATAATTAAATATTTGTATAAAATCATTTTATACTAATGTATAGTAATTAAATTTTTTTCAGACAAATCATTTATTCCATTTAAAAAGACAAACTCGATTAATACCTAAATTCAATCTCTAGTCATGCAATAGAGTAGATTTATAAAACTCTTCTATATACGACATTTGTTTTAAAGTAAATTACACTCATTTTCTTGAGAGAAACTTGAATTTCATTTTTCTCCTATTTTATATCAAAATATACACTTTTCTCTCTCAAATTACTTCATTTTAATATAACGAAGGTTCTTTTGTATATTTTTCCTTCATCGTCGATTCTCAGTATTATTAATATATAGTTTTGAATCCATACTAACAATTATGAAACGATAAAAAATAAAATAAAGATTTGGGACAAAGTTTTAAAGCCAATAAAATGGTATTTAAAACTTTATTTAATTTTATAAAGTTACAAAATCAATAATAAAATACTCAAAATTTGTGAAGAAAAAAATTTCTACAGAATAACTATTTAAATTTTTTCGCCACTCTTAAAAGATCTTGAACTTAAGTGTAATATCTATTTTTAGAGATTCTGGGTTCAAATTCAGACCATGAAAATACAACAACTTTAAATCTCGCATAGTAAAACTTTACCATTTATAAAATTCTACTCGACTCAAAAAGATTAATCCCTGTATGCATATGGGAGATATCCTAATCTAAACAAAAAAAATGTAATACCTATTTATCTCTTTGAGAGACCAATATATATTTTTAACATAAAATTAATGAGATAAGTCAAACATCTCTCAGTACAGTGTAATTGACCCTTTGCTTTACCACCTCCACCATTCGTAACATATTTCATATCGGTAAACGCCCCATGGCCCCCACAACGCCTTATTTTTTAAATTAAATCAAATAATTAAATAATTTTACCTATAAAAGTCGCTCCAGATATTTTCTTCGTCACACGGTTCGTCCACACATTTGTTTCCTTCCTTCCTTTCGTTTCGCTCTGTCTCTCTCCTCCTGCGTACCGTTACATCTCATTGCCACCGTTTTCTCTTGCTTCGCTGCTCGAAGCTTCGGCGTATCGTGGTGGATTCCGTTTTCATGGAACGAGTTGTCGTCGCGGTTTCCGTTTTCCGGTTCACACTGGAGAGGAGTTTCCAGCTTCTGAATCCGTTTGGTTGCTGAGAAACGGCTAGAAAATTAAGAAAGGTAATAAAAACAATGAAACTAAAGGAAATAAAACGGTGATCTTATAGCACCGAACTAACTATTACAAAAAACAATCCCTTTGTTCTTTTGGCGTCGTCGTCGTATCACGCTTGTTGACGCTTGGTTTTTTTATTTTCATGTCGGTTACTTTGATATGGTCTTTCTATGGAGTCGTGCGTTTCGGATCTCAGCCTCCTCAGGTATATGCTAGTTTTTTTCTAAATTCTCTATGCAACTTTTGGTACTGTCTTGCTCTTATATACTCCAGTAATGTAGTTTGTCGAATGCCGCTTCTTTTGTTCCTTTTCTTATTGCTATTTACTTTCTTTTTCTTTTTCTGTCACCTTTTTTTTAATCATTTCCCTATTGTCTAATGTCTTTGATTATTATTTAATAAAAATAATTTTATAACTTAGATTTTACGGTAAAATTATAATAACCCCTCTCGTTTATGGTTTGCTCAATGTGGTTTGTTCTCGCATTATATCCTTGGAAAAAAAAGTGTAGACCGCATGAGCTGTCTCTTGCGGCTCGTATGTCTAATCCGATTTATTATCAAGTTGACGGAAATTAACTAAGAGTGGCAATGTCTGATAGAACAAATTAATAGAATTTGTTTGATATGTAACTAGATTTTAGTTATCTGAGATTCTTTTCCTTATACAAGTGGCATATAGTTTTTCTTAAGATAAACAATGGGATTTCTGAATGTAAATGATGATTTATTTACATGATTTACATAATTCACATTTACAGTATTAGGAATCTAAGAAAATAAGGAAACTAAAGATAACTATATGAATTAAATCAAATATGTAAATAAACATCTCCTAAATATAGGAGGAGATATTCTCCATAAATAGGAGATACGTTCCAACACTTCCCCTCAAGATAGAGTAACAAATCATGTGCACCGAACTTGTTACAAATGAATTGACTTCGACAAGCCAGAAGAGTAAGAATATCTACAAGCTGATCATTGGAGCTATCAAATTCAATAGAAATTTCCTTAGAAAGAACGAAGTGACAATTAAACTTTATATGTTTGGTCCATTCATGAAAGACTAGATTTGATTTAATATATTGGGTAACTTGATCATCATAATACACCTTCATTTGATCAACACTCAAACTTCGACTCATGAAGTAACCATATAAGTTTACAAGTGACTCTTGCCATAGTTGGATACCCGACCTGTGTACTGCACTGAACAACTACATTTTGATCCACCTGCTAGCAAGTAAGCGTAATGCACTCCCTTCTCAATCGCAATTTAATATTGAACTTAAACAATTTGGCTTGCTGGAGCTTCCTCTTTGTTTTGACTATCATCAAGCCCAGCCACATTTGTTGGACAAGACACTTTTGACAAACCCTAGGCTCTTGTGTTCATTGTTATTGTTTGTGCAGTGTTATTTTTTTCTATTTTTTGTGGTTGGAACCAGTTCTAGCTGCATTCTTTTCCGTCCTTATTTTCATTAGTGTCAATTGAGTCTTTCCATTGTGATGTTTGAAGTTTACAAAACATCATAGTGTAATGTTTTCTACTTTGCTTAATAAAACTTTTCGCGCAAAATGATTTGTTTCTTTTATTGATAACTTACAAGCGGAAAACTAGCCTCTTTTTGTTGAAAGACAAATTAGAAGTTCATTAATTGTTTATTTAATTTTTTCGCATGGTTCATGTTAAAAGATGAGTATATATATTATAATATCTTGATATTATCTTATAATATCTTATGTTATCTCATAAGATTAATTTCCTATATTAGAATATCTTAAAAGATTAGTTTCCATATTATCCTAGTTATTATCATTATTTGTTTCCCTGTTTAATTAGGATTTGGCGTCTTGCATTAGTATAAAATTGGGTTATTGCATAGTATTTTTTGTATCAAGCACCAATCATATCAAATCATCCATCATAATTCGAGGTTTTGATTCTCTTTCTTCTCTCTTTAACTAAAACCCTATAACTGTAACACGGTATCTAAGTGGTACCATCCTTCATGACCTGTTCTGTCACTATTCCATTGCCCAGTTCCCCAAAGGATTGAATCTTACAAAACTTCTATTCTTCTTGCCATTTGTATATAACTTTTGGCCTTTTCTCTTTCCGAAGTTTTCTTTGTGTTCAGAATTTCTCCCATCCTTCCGGCATATTCTGAAGCTCTTCTATGCCATGTCTTCTTTCTTGCGTGTTTTGAAGCTTTCTCCATTGTGCTTCCTTCTGGCGTGTTTTGAAGCTCTCTTTGCCATGTCATCCTTTTGGTGTGGTTCTTTCGAACGTTGCTCTCTGGTATCATGTAACCTTTTTCAGCATAACTTTTTCGGTTTTTGCTTTCTACTGCCGTGTAACCTTTTCTGGTGTGTTCTTTGCCTTCTTTGGTTGCCGTCTGTAGTTGCTGGATAATTTTTTTGACGATTTTTCCAATGAAACGACCTCCATCTAGTGCTTTGTGCATTGATATGTCAAATCCCAAAATATCAGCTTCAAATGAGGTCTCATGTGCCTATGTTCTTTGTGCCCCCTCACCTTGTGCCATCTCATATGTGCTTGGCGATCGTGACAAACTTTTTTTCTAGTAGCTTCTTCCATCGCCTTGGTTGTTAGACAATCCTCGTCTGCGATCTGTAATTGGTTTGCAGTTTTGGGGCCTTGTCACTCATCATCTTGTTTCTACATCCTTGTTGAGTGATCGTTTCTCTCTCTTCTCCACTCATAGATATGAGAATATCTTATAATATCTTGATATCATCTTAAAACATCTCACAAGATTTGCTTTTTTATCTTAAGAGTATATTAGAAGATTAGGTTCCATATTATCTTTTTTTTTGGGTGAACCCGGTACCGTCCACGCGCAACTGTAGAGACTAATCCATTGAGGTACTGAAATCCATTTAAGGGGTTGATCTCTCCCAACAGATGCCCTTCTATACACACGATCTTAGGATCAAACCCCCGACGTTGTGCTTAAGGGACCCGAGTATCTACCACCCTTGCCACACCATGTTGGTAGGTTCCATATTATCTTAGTTATTATCATGATTTGTTTCCCAATTTTATTTTTTTGTTTGAATTTTCCAATTTAATTAGGATTTGGTGTCTTTCATTAATATAAATAAATAGGGGTAGTGCTTAGTCTTTTTTGTATCATTCATTAGTAATCATCAACCATAACCATATTTTGAAGTCTTTTTTTTTCCTTCTCTCTTGAACTAATACCCTATAACCTCAACAATTCAGACTCAATTTGGGAAAATCATCAAACACATACTATCTATAATGGTAGGAAGTATGTTAATCTACCCCTCACTACATTCTTAAAGGAGTATGGTATTGTTCATGAGCTAACATGTGTTGATACTAATCAACAAAATGGTGTGGAAAAAAGATGCTCGAGATTAGCCGGGCCTTGCTTCTCCAAATGTTTGTTCCTAGCTCATATTGGAGGAGGCTGATAGGGACTTGGGTATTATGGGGTGCCCAAGTCCCACATCGGGTAGTATGGGATGCTCGGTGGAGTATATAAGTGTTTGGTTCTTCCCCCTCGATAGGTAGCTTTTCAAGGGAGAGTTCTCCAAGTGCTTAGATACTTATCAATTGGTATTAGAGCCAGGCTGTCGGCGTCTCGGAAAGGGCTACCCATGGAGGGTTCTGACCGGTGGAGGGTTCTGACCAACGAGGTAGTTAAGTGAAGTGTCACTGAGTGAAGTGTCGTGGAGTGAAAGCCGCCGAGGACGTCGGCTCTCAGGGGCGGTGCTATGATAGGGACTTGGGTATTATGGGGTGCCCAAGTCCCACATTGGGTAGTATGGGATGCTCGGTGGAGTATATAAGTGTTTGGTTCTTCCCCCTTGATAGCTAGCTTTTCAAGGGAGGGTTCTCCAAGTGCTTAGATACTTATCAGAGGCTGTTTTAACAGCAACTTATATGATAAATTGGTTAGCCTCTCATGTTCTTGACAATGTAAGTCCTGTCCAACTCATATTTTCTTCGCTTCTATCCCTATTTTGCAGAGTCTCCAATCTCATGTCTTTGGGAATTGGGTGTGTGCTCTTGTTCATGTTCGTAATCACCATTGTTCCATACTTGATCAACATGCTATTAGGTGTGTTTATACAATAAGGAATACAAATGTTATCACCCGCCTTGTCATTGATTCCTTTTATGTGAGTAAAGGAGTTAGATTTAAGATGGAATAAATCAAGCTTTTCTATGTGTTTGGAAACATTGTGTGAATTTTCAAAACTGCCTTGACATGTGCATTGGAAATAATATGCACATACTTTACATCTCCCAGGAAGGTTATTTTTTGTTGATTCCATGTATAATTTACACACAACTTATTTGAATAGCTGAGAGTATATTTTGTATTTTTTATTTAACACAATACGTGTATGTTGAAAATTCGCGTGATGTAGGACAATATACAATATTTTGCCTTTGCCAGCAGGGTTCTTAGGGGTTCAAACAGAATCTCTTACCAATCAGGTGAGGTAGGACAATATATAATATTTTGCCATATGTAAGAGCCCCTTGCTTGAAGCATGGAGAATGCAAGGATTCACTTGCCTTGTGTTGAAATTCAACTCTTATTTAGAAGAATGGGGTAGCAAGGATCAAACTTTATACTTACATGGGAATGAAGGATCCCATACCATATCAAGAACCCACTCTCTAAGAATCTTGAGTTGTTAGGTGAAGGCTTGTCAATGGTTTTATATATCTAACAATAGCAATAGAATTTTAGCAATGATCGCTTTCTCATAGATTGGGCATCTTGCTAATAGAGGGAACAGTGTATGGCAGTAATTTACAAATAATTTCATGTTGTGGCTGTGGATCGAGGCCCAGTTTTTATCATAGAGGCCAGCCACAAAACTTTGCTCATCTATTGGTAGTGTGCTTACAAATACTATAAAATATTTGTTGTTTTTACTTGTTTAAAATAAGTACTTAGCATAAAAATACGCATTTATTTTTGTGTAGATTGGAATGACAGTTTTGTTTCTAATTTTAATAGCCATGATTGTAAAAGTTAGTTTAAAAATATGCAAGTTTCATGCTAAAGCAGTGAATTTTCTTTTATTTTTGCATATGGTTTTGTTCCATATTTCTGCATTACCCTCTAAAGTAATTTTAACACTTTCCTTTAGGAACTTTCTTCAGTTTCTAATTTCCTATTATCTGGTTTTCTGGGAACATATGGATTTTTCCTCCCACCCACCTTCATCAAATCTAGGTGCTTTCAGTATTCGTAGATTACATGCTGTATCCTTTTTCTATTTCACCTTTTGATGAGCTACATTGCATTAAGGCAGTGCTGTCGCTTTTTTGTTTTATTTTTTTCTCCTTTTCAAGTGTAAACGATATTAAGTCAAGAAGTCCAAAATGGTGGGCAATGTTAACCGATCTTTTCTGAATTTAAATGAAAATTAGGTTGAGAATTTACTTGGATGCATATTAATGTCAATAGTTGTTTCTTTTCATGCATTGGTGTTTAAATTCATCTTGGAGTAATATTGTATTTCATTTTGCTGGATTTTTTATATTCTCTATTGATTTTATCTGATATATTACTAACATCATGGATGCTTTAATCTGGAAGTTTTTTCACCCTGTAATTATTTTTAACAAGACAAGTAAAGTGAATTACTCATCTGTGCAATTTGGAGAATATCTTAATTCAGTCTCAGCTTCACATAAAATGCTTCATTGTTTTTCACATACACACTAGGGTTGCTTTTTTTGTTTGTTGATAATTTCAAATTAAAATCTTTGAGGTGGCCTATATGCCAATGTATAGAAAAGTATCGAATTAAAATCTGAGTCCATTTTTCTTGGTTGTTGGCAAGAGACACTGATCTCCTGTAAATGCGTCAATGCAATTGCAATCTGCTGCAGCAATCAAAACAATCTGATGTCAATATTTTTGGATCATGATTAATGGTCTACCAGCTAAATGATCAAAGATCATACCCCAGTTTTGTAGTTCCTGAAGGTGCCTTGTAATGTTGTTGCTGTGGTTGGCTTAGCTGGAGATTCACTGGCGCTTGCAAATCGTCTCCTATGCCTAGACCATTTGTGAGAACAGAATCTCTGCTTGTTCCATTCTCATCTGTTGTTCCATAGACCTGAGTCAGGGAAACTCTCTTTTTAAGTTCAGAATAAAACACCTAACAAGGTTGTCCTCGTTTTAAGAGTGGATAATTTAGTTTGAGATGATTATTCTATCTTCTATGGCCATCCAAATCAATACCTTGTTTTTCAATTCCATATTTTCTTGACAACTTAGTTTTACCTTCTTGTACAGTTCCACATTTTCTTGGTGTATGAGGTTTCCCTGCAGAAAAGAAAAACATCTTTTAATTAATGAACAGTAAAGTTCTTGGTTTCTTTGTTTCAAGACTGACCTTTCGATTTAGTTCTTGTATTTCATCCATTAAAAGTTGGTCCTGCATATAGGTCAATCATATGTTAACAATGTTATATTTAGATTCAAACTTGAAAACTCTTTTTGATAGAAAATGCAAACCTTTTTCATACGGACACCATGAAGACTAACTTCAAGTTGGTTTTCCAAACTACGTAATTCTTTGACTGTTAAACCTGACAGTTCTTCCCCCATTATTTGCCTGTTAAATCATGCTAAAAATGAAATGTTTGGATTGTAACCCGATACAGACCATTAATAATAAAAGGGCATATATTAGGAAAAATAGGAAGGAGAGCAGGGGATAATAGTCAAATGTATCAGTTGTAACAGTTAGTGTAGTTAGGGTTACAGGCTGTTACAACAGTTAGGAGAGGTAGGAAATATACAAAAGGGGGCCAAGGGGGTAAAGGGGTGGGAATTTGTCAGAAGTGTAGTAACTATTCAGGGGGCTCTCAAATTATCCCTGAGTGTGGTGTATACAGTTTTCTCTTTTTTTCCTTCTCTTGCTCAAGTTACAGAGAATCGGTACATTTGTTCTTGAATTCTTGCATACCAGTTGATTGCACCAGAGCCTTGATAGTTCACTATAAAGGGTAGAGGCAATGGATATATAATCCAAAAGGTACTTTTTTTTGTAATTTAATTATTTGACAATATTTGAGAGATCCTTGAAGTTCTTTGTATTTTGCAATGATAATCTTACCAACACTTCTGTTGTCTTTTCAAGGTTCTTCTTTAGGTGTGTTTATTTGTAACGAAAGAGTTTTGTAATTCCATTTACGAGAGATTGTTCAAAAATCAGTCTAAATGTACTAAGATATTTAACAATATATTAGATGTTGTTTTGATAAAAGAAGAAATTCCTTAGAGACAAAGAAAAGAAGTTACAAAGTTTGAAGTATAAGGAATCCTCCTTAAAGCTCTTATTAGAATATTAGTCAACTATAATTATGATTTTTATTAACATCTGTTGATTAGCTTCATAATTAGTCCCTCTACTTAATGCACTCATAGTATAACCTAAACACATCTCTGCCAAAACACACTTTGTTTCAACGAGAACAAACAAATCTTGCAAATCGATAATCAATACACTGAAATTATCTTGTAATGTCTTTTCTTTTCTTCTAATAGATGTTAGCACTAGAGAAGAATTGAAGTATTGAACCTGAGAGATTGTCGATAGATCAAGAGAAATGACCTATGGGGTGCAGATGGATATATAGTGTGAAGTATCAATCAAATGGTACTTTGAATTGGTATAATGTGATATCAGTCAAGTATAGGATATCGTCTAATGAGGAGACCTTTACTACGGTAACAAAGATGAACACCGTTGGATTTTTACTTTCTCGTGCTCCTCACTTTGGATTGGAATTACAATAATTTGTTGTCAAAAATCCCGTTATTGAGATTTAGAAGAGGGAAGTGCATATGGAGATTTCCCTTGGATACCACTAGGGTAAGAAAGAAAGTGTACATGCTAAGGAAGACCTTTTACAGGTAGAAGCAATATTTGTGTGCTTGGATTGGAAGGTTTACAAGAACAATGGTTTCTTTGGGATATAGACAAAGAATTTGGCTCCTCTAAAGTGAGTAAAGTGTAAAGTAAATAATCTTAACCATTAATGAGAAAATCAAGGGATGATATTCCAACACATCTATGATTTGTTATACATGTACTTATAATATCAACTCTTGATTTTCAAATCAATGATTGAGATTAATTACTTTACACTCTAAAGTGAATTGTTCACTTTAGAGGAGCCAGGTCCATAGACAAAGTTAAGGTGATCATACCTTCTTCGACTTTTATTTAAAAATTCACAGGGAGTTAAACCAACAATTTTACTTATGTATGTTGATCGTATTTTATCAAGTGATGACTCAATTAAGAAGCAATTCCTTAAGGAGAAACTAGCTGCTGAATTTGAAATGAAAGAACTTGGGAGGTTAATGTACTTCATTGGGGTTGAGGTAGCTTACTCTATCGTAGAGGAAATATATCCTTGATTTTCTAGAGACTACCAAGTTTGGGAGTAAGTCTACTAGTGAACCCATTGAACGGAGTCCCCAAGATTGGTAAGTCTTAATATTAGATATTAGTAGGGAAATTGATATACTTGGAGCCAGACTTGATCTAGTATATGATTATGATGTATTATTGTAACTTGTAAGCCCGTTCATGCATGACCCAAGAGTAACATAATTGCTGGATGTGAATTGGATTCCTTAGTGTCTCAAAATCACACTTGGAAGAGGACTATTATGAAGGGTGGAGATTTGACCATGGAGGTGTAAACTGATGCTGATGCAGGTTGAGTTCCAAATACGTGGTGAACATAAGGCTATATTGGGTGGAAATCTAGAAACATGAAGGAGTAAGAGATAGAATGTAGTTGCTTGATCAGGTGTAGAGACTGGATTTTGAGCTATGGCATGCAAAGTCTGTGAGTTATTGTGAATTAAGATTATACTGAATGATTTGAGATAGAGTATGAAGATCTTTTGAAGTTGTTTTGTGGCAATAAATTAGCCATCAACATTGCTTAAAAACCAGTTACCAAACACATTAAGATAGACTGACACTTTAATGATGAGAAGTTGTACAATGGGCTGTTAACCATAGCATATGTTCCTTCAGGACAACTAGCTTACAAATGTATTAACTAGGAGATTACTCACTAAGTGCTTTCAGGATCTTAGTAGCGCAAGCAAGAAATGATCTTAGGGGGTTACAAATGCTTTATTTCTCTATAGGGTAGGTTTTCTAATTTATTTTTGGCTTAAATAATCTCTTGTTTTTGCAATATACAACCTTTTTAGGTTGTAGTCCCTATAAAACAATTTTGTTGGTTTTAGTGTCTGTAAAATAGGAATTTTGCTTTTGGTCATCTTTCTTTTGGTTTTAGTCTTTGTTATATTTGGTTCATGTTAAATTTTAGTCCGTATGAAATAAAATTGTTTCACATTTTAGGGACTAAAATAATATAATCCACATATTATCAAGATTATTCAATATGGATTAAATGTTACACGGTATAAAACTAAAACAATGAGGGCCAAATACAAATATTTTTGTTTTTCAGGAATCAAAACCAACAATTCTTTTGTAGATACTAAAACTGAAAAATGTGTATATTACAAGGACTTAAAAGGTATTTAAGCCTTTATGTTTTATAATTAGTTGTAGTGCTTGAATTGTATAAATCATCAATGTACAGCTGAATTTGTGATAATATTCAAAATATTGTTTCTTCCTTTGTTCAAGTGTTATATCTCTACTCTAGTGCAAGTGTTATATCCCCGTGATGTAGCTCAAGTGGTTAAAGAGCTCGGGTGATATGAAAGAGGGTGGAGATCGAACCCCCATCTAGTCTCTTTTCCCAACCCCTGGTGTGTGAGTAATGACAAAAAAAAAATTTCTACTCTAGTGACTTGTTAAGTATTAATTGCAGCCATGAATACTGCAGTAATTATCTACTAAAATAGCTTCTTAGTACAGATTCAGTTTACAGCTAGACAAAAACTATACCTGACTATCATATGCTAATGAATCTAGAAACTATTCTAACAGTAAGGTGTTTTGGTGGTTTAGCGGGACATAGGGGTTAGAGTGATAAGGAGATCATGGGTTCAAATCTCTCTATTAACATAACGTACTAATTACTAATATTTGCCTGTAATACTAAAAATATATATGCTAATGAATCTAGAAAGTATTCTAACAGCTTTTAATTTGGGTCTCTCGAATAAACATGTGTTGAAGGATGTACCGGTGACTTTCTTGCAAATTGTGCAATTGTTGCCTTAACATTGCTGCCTCCCTTTGCCAAAACTAGAAAAATAAGAAATAAGAAAAATAACACATTCTGATTAGATATTAGAGGAAAAAGAATCACCAAATATGAATACTTCAATCAGAATAAGCATTTAAGATAACTCTTAGGCAAGATATGAATACTGTAAACATTGTATAACATTCCTAGGAAAGTTTTAGGTAGGCCAAATGCATTTTACACACTCCTAGGAATCATGATTTCTAGGAATGTCTGCATATCAAATGCCTCCTCACGTTTTCTCATAGAGTCATAATTATTTAATGTTTTGATAAATATGCAATCATGCATGGAGCAACGTTAACTAATTTAAATTTAAATTAGCACTAGTACCTCTAAACTGTTGGCAACTTTACATCTTTAATTTGTTCTCAAGACCCGATAAATTATTTGAGATATTTTGTTGATTGTCTTGGGGCTTAAAATAGACATTGGCAAAAGTGATTTTGTTCTAATCTATCTGAGTTAGTGAGTTCAGAAATAAGACATAGGATTCTCGACGTAAATTCTCAAAGTCATAGTCATCTATTTCAAGCATCTAAGTTCAAATGAGAACATTCACATGTTTGAATTCTCCAGCATCAAAAAGCCACACTAGGGAGAGAACTGTTATTATCTTTTTTTCAATCAAGCAATGGCATGCAAAAACTTCACAATAGAGAATGTGATCCCAATTAAATAAAAATAAAAATATAAAAACATGGGAGGTAGAAGCCAAACTAATGCAAACCTAAAACTAATCCAAAGTTAGGAAGGCATAACCTGTTGCGGTTAAAATCCTCCCAAATAAAACTAGATACGAAATCCTACCAAGTCTTGGCCTAGTGGTGGAACACTAGGACCCTTGGGGGGATCGACCCGTTGGTAGCAGGATCGATTCCACTCGGGTTTAAAACCATGTCTTGGCCAGTCCAAGCCTTTACGGACGAGCGCAGATTAGTCTTTCGTTGAAAGCGTTGGGACACTGCGTGGAGTCGGAGCGATCTCCCCTCGAACCAAAAAAAAAAAACTAAGCCTGGTAACGCCAAAAGTGGCAAGCCTATTGGCACAAAAGTCTCCTTCCCTATAAATATGGGAAACACAGAAATCCATTTGCTGGATCAAAACTAAATAGTTTTCCCAACGATTTCCAAAGCTTGAGCCTAAGGGACTTGCTCGACAAATCGAAATGCATCCACCACCAGAGCTGAATCACATTCTAACCAAAGCTTGTGCCAGCCTTTGTGATAGGCAATTTCTATGGCACTTTATAGCAGTAGTTAACTCCGCCTGAAGGGCTTAAGAAATCCCAATATAATCAGCAAAACGACCCGAAACGCAGCCATGATTCAATGACTATTATTCAAAATGGTGGAAGTTTGATTATGGCTTAACATCTTATATCAACAAAGCATGAACTATCATCCAACAAATCAAGCTTTTATTGACTAGTTTTAATTTTAATCTTTTAAAAGTGATAATATAGATAATATGTATATGGCATTTAACCAAAAACCATTCATACGCAACTACATATTTGCGGATAAAATTAAATCCAAACTTGCATCTTGGAAGGGTGCTTTGTTATCTATCTTAGGTAGGGTCCAGCTAATGAATTCTATTATCCATGGCATGGTAGCTTACAATTTCCGTGTTTATGTTTGGCCTATTTCCTTACTTAAAGCAGTGGATAAGTGGATCATTAATTTTATTTAGGCAGGAGACATTGATACTAAAAAACTGGTCATAGATGCTTGGAAGAAGGTTTGCAGCCTTGTTCAGGATGTGGAGTCAATTAATGAAGCAATTCTGAAATCGCAAAATCTACCATTTTAACGATTTTACGCCTTAAATTGGGATTTTAAAGCAATTTTACCTGTTTTTCGATTTTGGCAACGATTTGAATCATTATAGGGGATTTAATTTCTCAACTAGTCTAGAACCTTTTTGCATTTTTCTCCAGTTTAAGAGAGGTAGATATTGTGGTCGTGATGGTAATAATGGAGGACGCGGTAATTGCCCCCAAAGCTACAACTAAAAGCTACTACTATTTAAGTTTGGCCTAGTCCAAATTCTAAGATGATATTAGGGTCTATCCTAGATCTATCATTGGACACTTGTATTTTGTTTCTGCTCTAGATGTTCAATCTGAACATGAGGGGGTATGTTGAGATCCTACATTGACAAAAATATGGCCAACGTAACCTTATAAGGCTTGAGCAATTTTCACCCTTTAAACTTGCTTTTAGAGTTGATTTAGGCCCAACCTAAATTCTAAGAGGGCAACGACTTTTATCTTGGTTAGATTGTGAAAATAGTTGCGAACCTCCTCTGAAACTTGTTAAATAGGATAAACACGTTGGATGAATGACATAGAGGAGGAGAGCTTCAAAACATGACGGAAGAATGACACAATGGTGAGAGCATCATAGCACGCCACAATAAACACAACAGAAAAAAAATTCTTAACATGAACAAAGAGAAAACTTCAGAGAAAAAAATTGGAATTTGTGTATGATTGACAAGAAGATTTTAGTTCCAAATTTGAGTAGAGTTTCATACTTTGAGGAACTCGGTAGTGGAACAGTGATGGGAAAGGTCACAGAATGATACTACTCTAATACCATGTTGATGCTATTGGGTTTTAAATCAGGAGGGAAGAGAAAGAACAAAGACTTTGAATTATGATTATAGTTTTTTTTATAACCAATAGTATCCACTGGCTTTGCCGATGATTAATCTCCACCGAAGAATATGGCTGACCACCTTTAGTGGGGTCTCCCCTCTCAACTACATTTTTTAGACCTTGCTTAATTAAGGGATCCGAGTCCAGTACCACTCAGACCAATGCAATGTTGGTAATTATGATTATAGTTTGATATAATTGATGATTTGATTTGATGGTATAATACGAAGAGACTAAATAGTAATCCTTATTTATACTAATACAAGACTCCAAATTCTAATTAAATAGGGAAATAAATTATGATAATAATTATTAAATAACTAATATGGAAGCCAATCTTAACAGATATTCTAGATAAAAAACCTGATTCTATGAGATAATTAAGATACTCATAGTATCAAGAAATTCAAGTTATGTACATATTTTCTATTGAGATTTAGAGAGAATCTGAACATAATATCTTTGTATTGATTGGAAAATGAAAATTGAGTACAAGAGAGTCTGAGAGACTCTTTATATACAAGAGAGATCCTGACTGACTTCCTAACTGTAGGTAAACCAGTCATAACAAACTCTAAGGTGACTGACAGTTGACAGTCATCTCTAACTAACAATAACAGAAACATTGAACAACCTAACTAACAATATCAGAAACAGTAAACAGTAGTAAACATAAAAATACATTATAACCGAGTTACACTCCTATACTCTAATATTTTCTAACACGATCCAATAAGGCCCAAAAACCCAAGACTAACATTATGCATAAGTACAACAAAAACACAACAATGACCAAAAAAACAAAAACACAACAGAAGCTTATCTATAATACTTGCAAATGTTGGTACAAGATATTCATAAAAATACCTTAATTTCAGAGGCTGAACTCCCAAGTTGATTATGTTCTTCTTTTGATTTGTTGTATCGATCAATTACTGATTTCATGCTGGAAAAGTCATTCAAATTTAAATTGCATCAGATATGTGCTCTGTTGACTGTATATATCAAAATTAAATTGCATTAGATATGCTCTGCAAATAGAAAATATTTATATCACATAGTAGTCTTCTGAAACTCGATGCAAGTAACAAGCTTGCACACATCTCTTAGAAATACCCGATTTGGGAATAGGTGTTTCAATTGACGCAGTGATTATATAAAATCTTTACATGAGCAATTTTATATCATAACATACTTTAGGTACTGTGTATTTCGAAATTTATTTCTCCTCTCTTTCTCTGGAAAAGTGGGTAAAATGTGTTGTAACTTTAAGCAATACCCATCACTTCAGCTATCCTAGAATGTTATTTGTGACTAATTTATTGCATGTGTCAATTACTTGGTGAGCAATTTTGTGTGAACACTAGTTGAATAGTTAATGATTTAAAATAATCAGCAGGAACTAATCATATGGGTTGAGGATACATCGAATCTCTATTATGACAACTTATGAGTAGTTGACTACTTGAAGAAGAGTAATTCGCTGTCATGATGGAAGAGATTTTGAGCGGAAAACCTTGTTTGTCTTTAACTTTGAGGTCATCAAAGGAAAAGAGGTAGCAAGACTGAAAATAAGGTGGAATACTTGTTTTATATTTCCAAGGTTTATTTTATCTTTAACCTATCAAGATATCATCAAATTAAGATATTTAAGGACATAAAATCCTCTCCACTTAAGATTTTATATATAAGAAGTATTGATAACGATATTATCCATATAATCATGTGACTCGTAATTGTGAGATTTTTTGGAATACAATCGATACAAATCGCTTCCCATTGGCCGTGACTAACATTATCTTAGTTTAGGCTTGAAATTCCACCCAACAAATGGTAAAGGAAAATAATCAATGCGTAAGCAATTGAGAGTTAAGGAACCATGCTTAACGTGAAGAACTACTTAAAATTCACGGGCAATTTGTTGTGCCATCTATGGAGGTTAAGCCTACAATAAGTAAATCCAATATCTTTGATACATTGAGTATCTCAGACAGAATAAAGTTAATTTAGAAGAAGAATAGAGGATTACCAAGCTAAACTTCTTGATCATAGATGGATAGCCACTTCTAAAAGGAAAGAAGCAAGTAATTATACTCAATAATGAAAACGGAATTGCTACTTATGATTATCATTAAAAACGATGAATTAGAGTCCTTAAATAATGACCACGCCAAAGGCTAAGGTTGAAAAGGAGTAATGCGTACTTAATAAGTACGTCAAAAATGAGTTTTATCAACCATCTAAAATTAGTTTTATCGACTATTAGACTGGAAATATGGGGAAGCAAAAGTAAAGGTTGAATCACATATATACATGCTTTTGATTTAAACAATGGCCAAGAACATGGTCAAAGAAGAAGTGTATTAGTGTAATACCTAGCCAACAAACTTAAAGCAGCGTTTAAGTCTAGGTTAGTAAAACCCTTTGAAAAAGGAGACACTATGAAACAAGTTGATACATTAAATAACAATGATATTAATACACTGTAAGTTGTTGTTGATAATCACTTGAATATGAATATTTCACTATCTATTTATAAGTAATTGCCGAGATATACATACAAGTGGAAATAGTATCTATGAAAAAAGGGAATAATAACCAATTAATTAGCCTGGGTTATTTATATATGGTATTATAACAGGAAAAACTAATAACAATGGAAAGAAGGGATAAATGCTAATTATGTTGCAATCAACACTCCCTCAAGATGGATTATAAATGTTACATGCATCCAACTTGTCACATGTGTATGCTATTCTAGGACCTCGTAAGGACTTAGACAATCTAAGATGATTTTTTTCTTTGATGAAATGACAATTAATTTTTATATATTTTGTCCTTTCACGAATATTGGGTTCAAACATAGACACAAAGCCGATTTTTGAGAAATAAAGAAAGGGTAAAGGAAGGAAAGAGAAAAGGAGAGAAAACTTTTATGATAAAATATGCATTAATTGAACCTGTTGTGTACAGGGAGACTGTCACACATATAAAGACAAACAGAGAGAGAGGCGAGTGGGCCCTAGGTCACACGGCCCACTTACATTAGGTTTAGGTTAAAAACTTAAAGGATTGAAACTGTAAAACAAGGACAGAAAAGCAATATAAAGCAATGCAAAAAAACAATATAATGCTGATATCTCTAATAGTCTCCCCTTGAAACTCAGGGTGGATTGCGAAGAGCAAGCTTGTCAACCACCTTGAGCTTATCACAGAATAGAAAACCTTGCACTAGAAAAAGGCTTAGTTAAAACATCAGCCCACTAATTTTGAGCTGGAATGTGGCAGATTTGAAGGCTTTTGTTGATCACTTTCTCTCTAACAAAGAATATATCCAACTCCATATGCTTTGTTCTTGAATGAAGGACAGGATTATGTGATAGTGCCACTGTACTTAGGTTATCACAATAGATCCTAGGAGTAGTAAACTTGCATCTCAATTCAGTCAACAGAGATTGCAGCCACAACATTTCTGAAGTTGTATTGGCCAGACTGTGATACTTAGCCTCGGCACTCGATCTGGCCACTAAGATTTGCTTCTTTGACCACCATGAGACCAAATTTGGTGCAAGAAAAATACAAGCTCCAGATGTAGACCTCCTGTCATCAGGATCAGATGCCCACTCCGCATCACAGAAACCAGTAACATTCAAAGGCTGCTGCGTAGATCAGCTTGCAACAATAAACCATGATTTTCTGTACCATTTAGATATCTTAGTGTCGGAACCAAATTGGTTAAAAGTATTTTTAATACAAATACTCCCTAAGTGATTTTATGGTTTTGATGATAACAAAATGTATTAAGCTTTTACAATGTATAACAAAGCTGCCTAACTAAGTTTATTGAAGGATGTTGCAGTCTGCGACCAATAATAAGTTCATCATGACATTGGCTCATATTCAAAGTCTGAGAAGCTTTGCGTCCAATGTTAAAGACATCGTCCAATGTTGGCACTGGAACATATATGGACACCAAGAGTTCTGCGTCCAATGATCAGTATTGGGAAATACTGTTCATCGTCCAATGATTCTCTGCGTCCAATAAACAGTATAAGGCAATACTGTTCTGCATCCAATGCAATACACAGTCTGAGAGCTTTGCGTCCAATGATCAGTATAAGGCAATACTGTTCTGCGTCCAATGTTCAATACAGACAGTACCACTCTGCGTCCAATAGAGCACGATGGCAAAAGTCCAATAATCAACTGCTCTGCGTCCAATGGAACAAATGAAGCAGAATTGACAAAAGTCCAACAATACTGCTCTGCGTCCAATGAAGCAGAAGGACAAAAGTACAACAGTCAACTGCCATGCGTCCAATGGAGCAGAAGTACAATACTGCCTTGCGTCAAATGGAACAAAATGGCAATGGCAAAAGTCAAACAATCAGCATGAGGCAATACGTCCAATACTGCCTTGCATCCAATGGAATAAAATGGTAAGCATGAGGATGCGTCCAATGGATGAATGAATATCATATGCAAATGGTAAGTACAAGGTATGTGTCCATTTGCTAAAAGGACTGAAAGTCCAACTTTATTCCACATGCTGCGTCCAATAGATTCTTTATGCTGCGTCCAAAACGCAGAGTTCATAACTTGCTATTTATTGCTTTTGCATTTAATATGGAGCATATTTATTGAGCAAATGATTTGAAATAAATAGCTGTTATGAATCAAGGGGGTGTGTTGCATAACTTGCTATTTATTGCTAGTGTGTTGAATGCTCCATATCCAATCTTCACAATAGCTGTATACAATGCTTTTCTGTACAACTTTGTCAACGTTTTTTAACGTACTTTTGAAAAGCATAAAGCACTGTGGAAAGTGTACTAAGAGAGAGAATGTACTCCTATATCTCTGAACACATCTTTCTGCTTTACACAGTGTATTCTCTCTGTCTCAATAAGATATTACTATTAACCACTGTACAATTGAGACTTTGAGTACAGGTTGCTTCTGGTTAAGGAGAAAGAAACGCAAACATACTCACTGAAGTAGAACTCCTCAGAGCAACGGGAAAATAACATTTAATGCTATTAGAGAACGGTAACATTTATGAAAGCTGAAGCTGAGCTATTCGAAGAACAAGTCTGAAGCTTCATCAAAGCCTATAAATACCGTGAACAAGAAGAAGAATACAAGAGACTGAACAACAAAAAAGAAAGAGCAAAAACGCTGTGCAATTTGTTATACTCTGTATAGAAAGTCTTGTATATTTTCTATCTTCTTGTAAAAGAGAGTTTGCTTAACTCTCGAAGTGTTTTAGTTTTCATATTCTCACTTGTGTGAGTTAGACAGCACTTGAATCAAAAACACTCTGCTGAGTCGTGTAGCCTGAAGAGGCTGTGTGCAAAGAATACTTGGGATTTAGCCTGAAGATTCAGGCTGTGTACAGCAAAGAATACTTGGGATTTAGCCTGAAGATTCAGGCTGTGTGCAAAGAATACTTGGGATTTAGCCTGAAGAGGCTGTGTGCAAAGAATACTTGGGATTTAGCCTGAAGAGGCTGTGTGCAAAGAATACTTGGGTTATAGCCTGGAGAGGCTGAGTACAAAGAATACTTGGGTTATAGCCTGAAGAGGCTGCGTGCAAGGAATACTTGTACCTATCTGGATTGATAGTGAAATCTCTCTAGTTTGAGGGGACTGGACGTAGCTCTTAGGAAAGGGTGAACGAGGATAAAAACTTGTGTTATTTCTTCTTTCCCTTAACTCTTATTATATCTGTGCTTATTCTAACCGTGGGAATTGAATTGATTTTTATTCAACAAGTTTTTCATACACTTTAAATCGCACAAAGAAAACAAGTTTTTAATTTAGCAGAAGCCTCTGCGTCCAATATTACACAACTCTGTGGGTCTAGTGTTTTAAAACTATTGTGCGTCCAATATTTCAGAAAATGCTATGCGTCCAATATTTGAAATAAGCCAGCGTCCAACTTTTGTGAAAAGTTTTAAAAGCTTAGAAACACAATTCAACCCCCCCTTCTTGTGTTTCATCCTGATATCTTACAGTTGGCATCAGAGCTCGATCTCTAGGGGTTGAGCACCTAATAGTGCAGAGAAGCAAAGATCCATGGAGAACGAGGGACTAGCTGTGAACAGACCACCACTGTTCAATGGAAATGAATACGACTATTGGAAGCAAAGAATGATCACATTCTTTGACGCGCAAAATATAGACCTATGGGATGTGGTGGAAACTGGCTACACTGCTCCAGTAGATGAAGCAGGTCGACCAGTACCAAGAGCTCAGTGGACACAAGACCAAAGGACCAGATTCCAGCTGAACTCAAAGGCAAGGCACTATCTGATGTGTGCCATTACAAAGTCAGAATATGACAAGGTGCACAACTGCACTACTGCCAAGGAGATGTGGGATACTCTAGCTTTGGCACATGAAGGTTCATCTCAGGTTCGTGAGTCCAAAATCAGCATGCTAGTTCATCAATATGAACTATTCAAAATGGAGGATCACGAGTCCATTGATCAGATGTTTGGAAGATTCCAAACAATTATCAACAACCTGAGGTCCTTGGGAAAAGTCTACACAACCCAAGAGCATATCAGGAAAATCTTAAGGAGTCTGCCAAGACAATGGAGACCCAAGGTGACTGCTATACAAGAAGCAAGGAATCTTTCCACTCTTGCCATGGAGAATCTTCTAGGCTCACTTAAAGTACATGAGCTTGAGCTCAATGAAGAGGGAACAGAAAAAAGGGCAAAGACCATTGCTCTTAAAGCTCAAAAAGGGAGCACCTCAAAAGCCTTGAAGGCCAATGATTCTGATGAAGAGTCATGCAGCACAGAAGGAGAAGAAGGCTCAGATGATGATGAACTCTCCTTCATATCCAGAAAAATAAGGTCTATGTGGAAAAAGAAGGGTGGCTTCAGAAGGAAGCAATTCAGCAGAAGATTTCCACAGAAGGAAGCTGAGAAAAAGGAGAAAAGTCCAGTGGTGTGCTACGGATGCAGGAAACCAGGCCACTACAAGGCAGACTGTCCTGAGGCCGAGAGGACAAAGAAGAAGTTCTTCAAGAAGAAAAAATGTCTCATGGCAACATGGGAGGACCTCGATGATTCCTCTGATGATGAGGATAAGGAAGAAGCCAATCTCTGTCTAATGGCAGGTCTATCCTCAACTGACAGTGAGGACGAAGAGGAGATTTGCTTAATGGGAGGAAAACAACACCAGTCATGGTACCTGGACAGTGGTTGCTCACGACACATGACAGGAGAAAGGTCTGATTTAACTAAGTAATGAGACTCTGAATGTGAGACATAGAACTCCCTGTTACAATTATATCATCTACATAAACCAGAACCAATAGACAATAGGTAGGAGTATGAAGCATGAATAAAGAGGGGTCACACTTGCTTGAGGTGAACCCAAACTTGAGTAAGGCAGCTGTAAGTTTCTCAAACCGGGCTCTAGGTGCCTGTTTTAGACCATAAAGAGCCTTATTTAATTTGCAAACTAGAGAACGATCCGTGACCTCAAAACCCTGAGGCTGTTGCATATAGACTTCTTCGGTGAGAACCCCATTTAAAAACGCATTATTCACATCCAACTGCTGAAGGGGCCAGCCTCTAGTTATAGTAATTGTGAGGACAATTCTCACAGTGACAGGTTTAACAACCGGGGAGAAAGTTTGTGTAGTCAAAACCAGGCTGCTGATGAAAGCCCTTCGCCACTAACCGGGCTTTATACTTATTAATGCTGCCATCAGGGTTTTTCTTTATTCTGAAAACCCATTTACACCCTATAGCCTGTCTGTTTGAAGGAAGGGGAACAAGATCCCATGTGTTATTTTTCTGTAGGGCATCAAATTTTTCCTGCATAGCAAATTTTCACTTTTGATTTGCAAGAGCTTGCTTGACATTGTAAGGTTCCATGTGTGTGAGTAAAAGTGTAGGTTGCAGTCTAGGCTTAACAATACCACTCTTAGACCGGGTTTGCATGGGATGACAATTTTGAGGGTGAACAGAAGGAGGAGGAGGAGGTGAAGGTGAGTCTAAAAAGACTTTAGGAGACTCAGGTAGGGAGGGAGAAACTTGAGGAGGCTCGGGTATAGAAGGGGATGTATGAGCTGGCTCGGGTACGGAAGGAGAAGGAGGGGCAGAATTCTGATCAGATCTAGGTGACGAAATAGGAGTTCGAGGGTTGGAATTTTGGGACAAATCTTGGTGAGATAGGTGTGAGGGTGCATGAGATGAAGGGGTGGGAATTCTGATCATACGATAATAACAAATGCTTGCATCATGATTCCAACGATGGCAAATTTGGCATTGGACAAAAGAGCGACCACCAGACTTGCCACCACGACCCTTATTGTTACGACCATAGTTTCTGCCGCCACGACCTCGAAAACCACTACGATTTGCTCTTCCATTTTGCTGAAACTGATGATTGTGAGAATCAATATTATCATCATCTGCAGAATGCGATTTTGGGCCACCTTGAGCGAGATTAACTGTAATGTCAGTTAACACAGTTTTCTTGTGGTTGTCTAGTCTTGATTTATGAGCAAGAAGGAAGGGTTCTAGTTCATCAAGGGAGCAAATCTCATGTTTGCTGATTACATCATCAACAACAGCATCATACTCTTCAGGAAGTGCCTCTAAGACAATCTCAAACAGGTCACGAGGCAGAATAGAGTCTCCAATGGAGGCGTGTCTGATATGGTTCTAACATGCAGAAAAAACTCAGTGATACTGCGATTACCTTCGGTTAAGGAACGCAGCTCAGAACGAAGTTGGCGAGTTTTATGTTGGAGCCAAATGGTTCAGAGACTTATTACCATGTCTAAATCCTTAAAGGTTTTGATGCTAACAACTATTATTAAGAGTTTAACAAGTCTGATAACAAGCTCTTGCAGGTACAATTAATATAAGTTCATCATGCAGTGTGACTTTGGTACTAATATGTACAAGTTATGAACTAAGCCTCCAATGGACTCAGATACTTGTCTCATGGAAAGTATCGTCCAATGGATTCAGGACGTTATGCGTCCAAGTTGGTAAGATAGCTACGCGTCCACTCGTTTCACACTTTACTCTGCACACGCGTTGTTCTATTTACGTTATGCTTTTTATTACTCATGTATTTAATTTTAGACATATTAAATGAGTAAATGATTTGAAATAAATAGTCGTCACAAATGCATTTCCTCGGACTTAATATAATAGATTTGAGATCACATTTAATGAAAAACATAAAGCATTGTGAAAAGTGTACTTGAGATAGAATGTGCTCTGAACATTTTTGACATTCTCTGTACACACCTTTTTTATAGTACATTGTTTTCTCTTTGTCTCAACTGAATATTACTATTAACCACTGTGTATTTGAGACTCTGAGTACAGGTTACTTCTGACTTTGGAGAAAGAGCTAGAAAACCTACGCCCAAGTACAACTCTATTGAAGCAACGGGAAAATAGCATTTAATGCTATTAGTAAACGGCTATTTATAAAGGCTGAAGCAGAACAAAGCTGAAGGCCTAATTCGAAGCTTCATCAAGCCTATAAATACTGAGAAGAAGAAAAAGACAGTAAAGATAGAAAAGATAAAAAGATTATTTGAGCTGAACATTCATACGTTGTAAAAAGAATACTTGGGGTTGAGCCTGAAGAGGCTTATTCTTCAAAGAATACTTGGTTGAGCCTGGAGAGGCTAGGTGTGAAAACAATACTTGGTTGAGTCTGGAGAGACTAGGTGTGCAAAGAATACTTGGTTGAACCTGAAAAGGCTGTTGAAGAATACTTGTAAATCTATCAAGTTGATAGTGGAAATCCTTCTAGTTGGAAGGGACTGGACGTAGCTCTTAGGAAAGAACGAACCAATATAAATATCTGTGTGTAAATCTCTTATCTCTATACTCTTTTACATTCAGTTTTATTACTAACTACGGGGATTGTGTTGAGGTTTTCTTAACAAACATTTTAAAAGCACTCACTGTTTTTAAACTAGTGGACGTTCAGCGTCTAATTTACTTCATGCGTCCAATATTATTTGTGCGTCCAATACATCGTATCATCATCCAATGTTTTGAGAAAAGCTTTTAAACAGTTAAGAAACACAATTCAACCCCCCTTCTTGTGTTTCACCTTGTTACCTACATTTTAGTCTTGGTTTGATGATGGATGTAGGTGTGAACCTCATCCCATAGTTGCCAAGAGTGGCGGCAAGTCACAAACTTGGAGAGAAGCCCCTCAAAGATAGACGGAAGGAGCCATGTGCAGAGAAGGGAGTCCTGCTGCTCCCAAGTCTTGTAGGCTGGGTTGACATTGTCCTCTTCACGATCCTGTTCAGAGAGGTAGCGAGGAGGGATTTGGGGAAGAAGAAGATAGGACTGAAGCTTATGATCGCAAATCACCCCCTCCACTTGCTGCTTCCATTGCAGAAAATTTCTATCATCCAAGTTTACTGAAATCGAGTAAGAAAAGGTGCGGGGTGCAGAAGGAGGGACCCGATTTGTAGGGTCAACAAAAGGGTTTTCAGCCATGGAAAGGACCGTTCAAGCTACTGATACCATTTGGGAAATAAAGAAAGGGTAAAGGAAGGAGAGAGAAAAGGAGAGAAAACTATTATGATAAAATATGCATTAATTGAACCTGCTGTGTACAGGGAGATTGTCACACATATAAAGTCAGAGAGAGAGGCGAGTGGGCCCTAGGTCACATGGCCCACTTACATTAGGTTTAGGTTGAAAACTTAAATGACTGAAACTGTAAAATAAGGGCAGAAAAGCAATATGAAACAATGCAAAAAGCAATATAATACTAATATCTCTAATACAATTAGTTATCACAAGTAAGTTCCATAGGACCTATCTAAAAAAACTTCAACTCTTGGAGCAAATACTTTAGACATAAGAGTTAATTACAAGTAGTTTTAGCCATAACACGATATTATGCTTATGTGCTTGATCTTGCAACAACAATCTACTTCTTAATTTCCACAAGATCAAGTTTTCCTTAATGTGCAAATTGTAGCCTGGAGTGAATCTCCTATCACTAGCCTAGTCAATCTGCATATCAAAGCCTACAATTAGTCAAATTTGGCTCCGAGTGGGGCTCTATCATTTGGAACTCTTCCCACCATAGCTCTTCAACACCCTGCTTGCGGATGCTATGGGATTTGCAAGGCTTAAAGACTTTAGTTCTGTTTCTTTTTTTTTTTATTTCTGAATGATAAAAAAAATGTAAGAAACAATTTTGAATTTGAGAGCTTTGTTAACGTAAATATGTAATTCAAAGCATGTGTAGAATTTGGACAAAAAAAGGCATCTGTGTAGAATAAATTTAAATTAGTATCCATTGATTTTCCATGTTCCATAAAACATTTTCCTTAAAATGAGATTAAGACTTATTCGAGTTTGAAAAAGTATTTATTTTTACAAGTAAACTGCTACTTTGGTCCTTGAAAGTGACATGCACTGTCACTTTGGTCTCTGAAAGTAACGAAATTAAAAAACAAGTCTTTGACTGTGCAATTCATTAATTAGTCTGGTCCTTGACTTCACTATAGTCACTTAACACCATTTGGAAGGCTATATTGTCACGTTTATTAATGTGTAGAATACCACATGTTAGTCATGTATGTACCTTGAGTTATCAATTTTTTGACATATTTATTTCTCAAGGCACCTCTAAGTTGTCCATCTCAAATAGAATTTTTAGACAAAAGCAATAAAATAAATTTTAAACTAATGCTTTAAATTAACTAAGCAACTAAATATTTATAACTTAGATGCATGACTATACATTTGAATTTTGATAAATATAAAGTGCCTTAAATATGATTTTGGACCTTATAATATAGGATTTTTTTTCTTTTAGCCACTTAAAAGTTATAGAAGAGAGATAAGTTATAGATATGATAGATGAGTGGTGTGACAAGAGATAGAGATAGAAAGATACTTTTTCCTATATACTTCCATTTGCGCTCAAAACTAGTACTATAAATGAGATTAGTTAGCAGTACCACTATCGTATTTAGCCCTTCTAATTTTGCTGACTTACTCAATGGTTGAAAACTGCTACTCTTTGGCAACATAGAACCGCTACCCAAAGCTTTTTCTGATTTAGTGTAAAAAAAGCCTCAGTTTTAACAACTTTTTTTGGATATATATATATAATTCCTATTTGACTTTCTTCCTCCAATATATATTGATACTTAATTAGTTCGGCACTAAACTAGAGCAAATGCAAGGGTTTCAAAAAGTAATTTTATGCCAAGTTCCAGAAAGGAATAATAGCAAAAGAAAGTTCGATGTTGATAAGCCAATGGGTATGTTAATGACACCAGATTAGAAAGTTCGATGCTAATAAGAATAGAGTTGATTTTCTATAGATCCCAATCTCCTGTCCAAGTAATTTAGAAATAAGAAAGAATGGTGCAAGTAATATATTGATCAGCTTATGTTCTCCAAACTTGGTCCTGGATTGGGTTTTTCAAAAAAAAAATTAAAATATTTTTACTATGTTTGGATAATTTAAAAAAAATATGAAACACTAAAACGAAAAACAATTTTGTATGTTTTTTCAGTTACATATTTTGCTTCTGAGAATAGATTATATGCAGAAACTGTTAAACATAAAAAGATACTTCTCCTATGTTAAATATATATTTAAAAAATATATTGTAAAAATAAAAAATTATATTGCTTGCAGAAATAAAAAGTTCATTCAAACTACCCGTTTGCAAAAAAAAAAGGCACTAGAAGTTTTTATCCATTTAAATGAGTTCATCCGATTTGATTAGAATGGACAAAGACTCATTGTGACTTCCGAGTCTCATCCCAAAATAATTAACCATTAAGCAGCTAATAATGTCATTGTCATTTATCAATAAAAGTTTGGTATAATCCTTTTTTTTTAAAACAAAATGCTATTTTTGAACTTCTCAGATTCAAGTGGCTAAATGTGAATTTGAATAACAAAGAAATAAAGATCTTGATTAATGGTATTTCATCTAACTATCTATATATATAGTCATTCACTAAGATATATATACTCGACCGGTTCCAACATCTGATATATGCACAAGCGAAAAATCGTAGTGATACAATTTCTAGTCATAAACAATGATTCACAGTCATATGTGAGAGTAGCACGAAATGTCGAAATCTATCATGGATATAAAGCATGCTGTGTGTCCTGTGTGTTTCCTGTGTCAATTTTTTGTATGAGCTCTGATAAGACAAGTGTGTCTTTGCATCCATACTTAAGGTTTTCTCAATCTCTTTATATAGTAAATTGGGATGGCATGCATTTTGAATCAAATGTCGAAGGAACTATAATGTTCGTTATGTATTATCACTGTTCACCAAAAAAACTGCGTATTATCATTATTTTAATTTTAATTAATAATAATAATAAAATCAATATATATATCAAATGATTTTTACCAGTTTAATGTTTTTTTGGGTATAAAAGTTAAGATGAAGGAAAGGCTCACCTCCATATAAGGTTAGGGAAGACTACCAATTAACCTTAATGAGGATTCAAAGTGCAACCACCATAGGATTGCCCTAGAGTAGAGCCTAAATCGTAACCTTGCAGGAGAGTACGTGTGTATAAAATGATTGATCAATTTTAAAGATTGTAATTAACTATTGTATATCTTTTGTTTAAAATATTCAAAATGTGAGGCCAAGAGTTACAAATATTGTCCTTAAGGGCTCATTTTGGGTTTTAATCCCTAAAGATGATATAGTGGGGGGTTGAGTTTGAGTGAAAATCTATCCCTATTGGTCCTTACAAACTCTCTCTCTAGTAAATATTTTAATGAACATTTAATTTTATTACTCTAATCTTTCAGTTCAAAATTCACAACACAAATCAAATGCAGCTTTTGGATTTTCATGTGAATTTTTTTGATATTTAGGAACTTTTTATTTTGGTAAGTTTATAATTAAAAGTTATTTTAAACAAAATAAATATTAATTGAACACGCTGAATCTATAAAAGTTTATACAATTCAATAATAATTGTTTGATACTTTATCACATGTCTGGTCTCTGTAGGTTTTAATTTAATTTTAAAGGCTGACATGTCGTACGGTTATTTGACAGAAGATTCATTTATATTCTTTTCATAACTATTAATTACCTCGTCAGAAGCAAACTTAAGAAAAACAAAGCATACCAAACCGGAAAGGCCTGATTAGTACCTAATGCATTTCAACGGATAATTAACAACAACAATATGGAGAATCATAGGAGACTCAAACAACCTGTAACACTAACTCAAAGGCATATCTTACTGCCGTGACTCCAACCCCGATTTCACATACTCCGATATATTCCTCTTCCATGCGACTAACAAAAATACGCACCTAATTAATTTTTCCACTTTCTATCTAACTAATAATGCAACGGTTTCTTAAAGAAAGCATCACTGGTTCACACTCAAGAGTTTGAGCTTCAGTGTCACATTTATGTTATTTATTTTCTCTAAAAGCATAATAATAGAGGAAATAAAGAGAGAAAAATAGAGATAATCCTAAATCAATTAGTAACTATGCATTTCAACGGATAACAACAAGAATATGGACATTTCTAGGAGACTCAAACCTGTAACACCAAAGTCACAGGCTCATTCTACTTCTTCAGTGAAAAAAAAGGCTCATTCTACTTCATCAGTAAAAAAAAGGCTCATTCTACTTCCAACACACTACATATCTTACTGCCGTGACGCCAAGCCCGATTTCACATACTCCAATATTAATCCTCTTCCATGACCAACAAAACTACACATAAACTAACTTTTCAACTTTCTATCTAATTAATGCAACGGCTTCACTGGTTTACACTCAAGAGCTTGAGCTTTCATTAATATTAATTAACTGTCCTATATATATACTACAAGCATCCAAATTAAAAAAAAAAAAACTAAACCACTCCTAGCTCCTATCTTCAACAACGAAGTAACAGTCACTAATTTATGAACAACACAGATACTACTCAACATAGAGTTTGAATGAAAGCAGATCGATAGAAACTAGAAAGAGGGTATATAAGATCTATAAGAGCTTAATTAGCGATCGATCGAGTGTTGTTGTGTACCTGGTACTGGCGAAATCATAGAGTTTCCCAGTGCTGGAGAAGATGGCAACTCCTACCTCCGCATCGCACAAGATCGCAAGTTCCTTCGCCTTCTTCAGCAAACCATTCCTTCGCTTCGAGAACGTCACTTGCCTGCTCGTCGAATTGTCAATCCTCCTTATCACGATCTTCCCTCTCCCCATTCCGAAACAAAAACCCTAACAAAACAGAAAAAAATCGCTTGCTGCAAACAGATCAACGAATCGAAACTTCAATTTCAGAAACATTAAAGACGAAAATGCGAAAATCAAAAGATAAAAATAAATAGCTAAGAGTAAGAGAAGCGTCGATCCCTGCAAAATTATACACTGCAGTTCGATATAAAAGAGAGTAACCGCAAATGGAGAAGGAAAATTAATCGGATTGATTTTCCGAGAAAGACAGAGAATCTAGAAAATTTGGAAAATAAGAGAGAGAGAAACGCGAGAGAAGAGAAAAAAAAGGAAGAAGAAAAAAGGAGAAAAAATGAAAGAGAAGAAAAAGAGAGAGCGCTTACTGGTGGAATGCGCGTTGGTTATAACAGACAAAGCGAGACTGAATTCGCATCAGGGAAAGCACGAGCTTAGCTATATAAGGAAAGTGATGAAACCGCTTTTGGTTAATGGAGTGAAAACCGAGCGTAAAAACCAAACGTGGTTTTCGTGTTACTGCCACGTGGACCAATCGGGTTTCGACATATAGGATGCGATTGAGGCGTTTTATTCGTTTCTTGACAAACGTGACAATCACCGTTGCGTCACTGACGCGTGGTACTACGAATAGATCGTACAGTAGTTCCTTTTTTCGGAAAAAAAATTGGCGCTTCTTTCAAGTAGTCGCGACGACTGCGCTGCGAAATTGCACTCGCGCCTTGTAGATTGTCTAATATACCCCTATGAGAATAAGAATTAGGTAGTGTTGCACTCTTTTTTTTTTATATACATCGCACTCTTTTTTTTTGTCATAGTGTTGCACTCTTTTAAAACACAGTTTCTTTTTTCCTAAATCACCCTAACTAGGGCGTTAACTTTTCCTAATGTACACTAAGTTATTCTCGTGGCTTCAATCCTTAATTTGGACTTGCTATAGCTATGAGATTAATCATTGATTTGAGATTTAGCCACGTACTTAAAGCTGTAGGAATCAAATAATTGTTCTCTCACCTATAAACTCATGCATTTATTACCAATTTAGCCACACAAATTGGTTTTTTTGTTCTTAGTGTAAAATGATTAAAAAAATAGAAAATGCTACTTTGAGGAGTTTTTCTTATATATTTTCTCCTTTTCTTTTTTTAACAGTACCAACATAGAAATTTTGGAAAAAGGCTCGACCAAATAAAAACAATATTTTGATATTTTGATTTGGATGGCTCAATTTTGAAATTTATGACAAATGGGACCAAAGGGTTGGGATTTAGGATATGTGGTTAGGGTGGAGATTTAGGATTTGGGTAAACTATTTGGAAATTTGAAAAAATAAAGATTTCCAAAGTAATAATAATAAAATTACAATTTGGTCCTGCTAACTCACACTTTTGCCATGTCAGTTATGCCAAATTGGCCACATCACATCCAAGTAGGACAAACATTTGCCACTTAAGCCATTTCTGTTAAAAATTGAATGGCAGTTGAACGGAGTGAGCAAACTTGCACTATCGATAAACGTGGGGACTAAATTTGTGCAATTAAAACGTGGGAACCAAAATTGCACAAACATAATTATACCAGGGGACTAAAAATACAATAAAAGCCTTTTTTTTTTACAAATCTGCATATCATTTTCTCTGTAGAAAATATAAATTAAATATGAGGCAATAGATTATGATAGGTAAATTGTTGGTGGAAAAAAAATTAAGATTCTCATTGGAAAAATTTAATGAAGGATATATAATATCGTTGTCTATAAAATAAGCGAAAGAAAATAATTAATCTCATTTAATAGAGCATAGAATCATGAATCCCACTTCTGTTGGTGGGAATGGTTCTCGATTCCATTATGAGATATAATAAAATCATTATTCAATCATTCTTTTGTGAAGAAACTAACATGAGAATGCTTATTTGATGAAATAAATTATAGAATCAAATAATGTTTTGCAGGGTGCCAAACAAAAAAGTAAGTTATTCCTGTTATGAATATTTGGTGGATGTCCATTCTTGAAGAGATTGATACTAATCGGATTACGTAATATAATTTCCCTATTAAGAGAGAAGTTGTATTTCACTATTTCCTTTATTATGATAAGATCTCTTCCATATTTACATTAGGGTTAGGTTTTCCGGTGGCTATAAATACCACCTCCATTGTACATGTTTCAGTACCCCAAAAGAGTAGCAATAAAATATTCTCTATTTTCTCTTGTATCTATTATTCTATGTCTCTATGTTTTGTTCTCGTTTCGATTATTTTCATAACACGTTATCAGCACGAGATTCTAACCAACTGAGATTTGAAAGTTTTGAGCATAGTGTTGTGCGAAAGGAGAAGATGAGACTTCCATAGTCATTTAGTACTATTTCTTTACCTGTGTTTTTCGGAATTGCATTTTGAGACATTTGCCAAAATGGTATTTCAAGACCCAAGGTATGTATCTGAATTGTTTATTCTTTATTTATAAAATATTTTTCCATCTTTCATACATCTAATGGGCTCCTGCAGTAGCAATATCAAGAAAGAAAAAGATTTAAGAAATATTGCGTATTGTCTGATTTCTTATCTTCTTGTGGCCGAACAAAATAATAAATTTTTGATCACGAGGTCCCTCCCACTGGCGCTGCTCCATTCCCAGAAGTGAATGTAACAATATACGATTATTATACTTATTGGAAATATTAAGGTCCGTCTCATTAGCACTGCTTCATTCCCAGAAGTGAATGTAGAGCCACACGAGTATTATAATTATGGGAAAAGAAATAACTTATCATGTTGATACGTATTAAAATTCGTTTAGATGCAAATGGTCTTGGGGACATTATCAAAGAAGAGAATAAAAGATCTAATCAATATATGACTAAAGCTATGATGTTTTCCCTAGAAGTGGAAAAATAGTGGAAAGAAAATAACGCCAAAGTTATGACATTTCTCCCCAGAAGTGAAGAAATAGTGAAAAAAATGAAAAAGAAAACGGTGAGCAAAATAACAAACATATTATGGAGGCAAGGGTCATTGGTTGCATACCTGTCGTATGCCAAAGCATCTTGTAGATCTTTAATAAGATTCAAACAAATGGAAAAAATATAGAAATACATTTTGCTTACGAAGATGACGAGTATGATTATAGTCACATGAATATTACTTACTCGCTTATTTCTTTACTAATCCATACATGAAAATTGATCTCCTTATTGAATGTAAGAGTATCAAGAAATAAATTACTTATGTTTTAATGTTATTAAATCTCAATTTTAGTATAATTTTATTTTTTAATTGAACTTTATGTTTATTTCTTATTTATTTTTAATTTTATTTGGGGAAGAATGAGTTTTACATTGACATCAATAATGAGAATAACCGAATGCTCCGGAAGAGCTAATTATTGTTAGCAATGCAAGAAATAGATGTTAGTACATTTGGTACTACAAAGATAATTGGTGTGGCTCTGGAAGAGCTAATGTATTGTTACCAGAAGTAACAAATCAATGTTAGTAATATATCTATTACAACAAATTAAGATAATTGGAGGCTTTAGAAAAGCTAATATATTGTTACCTGAAGTAACAAACTAATGTTACTGCTATATCCGGTGCTATAAAGATAATTTGAAGCTCCAGAAGAGCTAATGTTTTGTTACCTAAAATAACAAAGTTAGTTAATATATTCTTAGTAATGCAAGAAATCAATATTAATACTATATCTAGTACTACAAAGGTAATTGGAGGCTCCAGAAGAGCTAATGTATTGTTACTTGAAGTAACAAAGTTACATATTGGATATTGCATTATATTCTTCAATTATAAATTTGTTAAGTTTTAATCCGTTCAAATGGATACCATATTGAAACAAGAAATAAAGGAGATATTGAATATCTTTATAGCATTGAACTACATATTGTAAACCAGAAGTTTACAAACTATGATAAGTTTGTTGTTGGCGTATTATTGGTTGGGTCATCCCAGTCTATTATGATGCGAGAAATAATTGAAAATTCATCTAGACACACATTGAAGAGCCAGGAGATTTTTCAATTTGATAATATCTTAAGCATTGCTTGTTTCCCTAGAAAATCTTAGAAGTTGATAATGAGAATGAATCTCTCACAGATTTAGAACGTACACAAGGTGATATTTGTGAGCCAATACAACCACCATGTGGATCATTTATATGATTTTAATTGATGCATAAACTAGTTTATCACTTGTTTGTTTGTCGTCAACTCGCAACCAGACGTTTGCGAGATTACTTGATTAAGAGCTCATTTTCTTAAAGAAAATACACCTTGATATATAATGAAGTTTAATTTACATCTCGGGCATTTAATGAGTATTATATACCTATTGGATTTAATATTAAACATCTTGTAGCATATGTTCATACACAAAATGGGGACATGCAATCTTGTATTCGCATCAAACCAACAAATTATCACAAGTTCTCCCCTTTACAATTGATTTTTGGTGAGGGACCTAATATCTCCTATCTAAGAATTTTGGATGTGTTGCTCCATCACAACACACTAAGATGGGTCCTCAAAGAAGGTTGGAAATATATGTTGGTTAAGAATCTCCATCTAAAATAAAATAGCTTGAGCCAACAAAATATCTTGAGCCATTAATGAGAGATTCAATTTACAACTTGGTTTGCTAATTGTTAGTTTTTCCAACATTAGGGGGAGAGAATAAGCAGCTAGGAAATGATAAGTTAGAATGAATTATCATATTGATCCCCATACAAAACTATGTGAACTAGAAGTTCAAAAGATAATTCAGTTGCAAAGTTTAGCAAACCAATTACAAAATGTATTCACTGAAAGTGACTAAACCAGCTACTAATGCTCCAATCAAAATCAATGTCCCTGTAGGACAATCACGCATGAAGCGTGGTAGACCTATCGGTTCCAAAGATAAGAATCCTCATGAAACAAACAAAAAAAGGAGCTAAAAGGCAACATGATCCAATTAAGAATATTGAAACTCCAGAAGAGTTATCAGACATAATTGATTTTACAGTCCAAGAAGAGACTGATCAGGTACCTGAAATTTGTGAAAATAAAGAGATCTCAATAAATTATGTCATGAATGGAATATGACGGAACCGAAAGGAAGTCAACGTTGACGATGTTTTCTTTATAATATAGCGCTAGATGTGATAAATAATAACGAGGATCATGAAACAAAGTCTATTAAGGATTATAGACAAAACAATGATTGACCAAAATAAAAAGACGCTATTGAAGCAAAATTATACTCGATTTGCTAGCGAAATTTCTTTGGACCTGTAGTTCGAAAACCTATAAGGTGTAAAGCCAGTTGGATACAAATAGAATTTTATGCGAAAACAAAATGAGAAAAGATAAATTATGAAATATAAAGATCGATCTTGATTTTGAAAATCGCAAAGACCTGACTTTGATTTTGACAAGGTATAATGCTAGTGTAGTAGCATATGAATGGCTCAATTTACATTTGATGGATGTTGTTTGGCTCACTTGATAATGACATTTATATAAAACTCCCTGAAGGATCTAATATACCTGAAGTATACAATTCGAGCTCTCGAGAAGAATACTCAATCAAATCGAATAAGTTTTTCTATGGACTAAAACAATTTGGGCGCATAATTGCCTTGGTGAATATTTGAAAATGGAAAGATATAAAAATGACTCCATTTGTCTATATGTTTTTATGAAAATATCTAGAAATGATTTTGCTATAATTGCTATTCATATTATTGACATAAATATATTGCTGGCTGGAACTCCTGAAGAGCTTCCAAAAACTATAAATTGCTTAAAGAAATAGTTTGAGATGAAAGACTTAATTATGAAGGATAAAGTTTTGTTTGGAATTACAAATTGAGTATTTGGAGAATAGAATTTTTGTGCATGTTATTTTATTATGGTCATTAGATCATGTATTTATCCTTGTTAAATATTGAAGTTATTTAAGATAAATATCTGAATTATATTTTCTTTAGATATTCTTAAATATTATATAATTTCTTATATTTCTAATCTAATATGACAAAGGTGTTAAAGAGGTTCTATATGAACAAGTCATATTCATTGTGTACTCCACTAATATTAATGTCACTAGAAGTGAACAAAGGTCAATTTAGACCTCGAGAAAATGATAAAGAACTACTTGGTCCAGAAGTACCTTATCTTAGTGCAATTGAGGCACTAATGTACCTTGCTAATTATACACGTCTTGATATATTATTTGTTATTAGCAAGCTATAGTTCTTCCCTAAGTCATGAAGATATTGGAATGAAATCAAACATATGTTTTGTTACCTTATGGGTACGATGGATATGAATTTATTTTATTCAAATGTATCTAAGTTGGGCTTGATTTGTTATGCAGCAGATTTTTTTTGTCTGGCCCTCATAATGGTAGATCACAAACAAGTCATATGGAAATTTTGGCACCACATGAGGCAAGTCATGAATGCACTTGGTTGAAGTCTACGATTCAACACATACAAGAGACTTGTGGTTTATCTTCTGGAAAAATAATTGCAGCTATCCTATATGAGGATAATACCGCATGCATTGCTCAGATGAAGGAATGGTATATCAAAAGAGATAGAACAAAATACCACCAAAGTTCTTTTTCACTCATGATCTTCAAAAGAGTGTTGATATAAGCATTCAACAAATTTGTTCATATATATAATGATCTAGCAGATCTCTTTTAAAAGTCGCTACTGAGTAAAATTTTGAGCAACTGGTACAAAGAATTGGTCTTCGTCGTCTTAGAGATGATTGTCTTCATGAGGGGGAGAAATAGATGCGTTCTACACTCTTTTTTTCTTCGCCATGGTTTTGTCCCATTGGGTTTTCCAGACAAGGTTTTTAACGAGGCGGATCTTACGCAATGGATATTGTACTCTTTTTCCTTCACTAGAATTTTTTTCCCACTGGGTTTTTTCTTAGTAAGGTTTTAATGAGGCATATCCTTAATGGACATCCAAGGGGGAGTGTTATGAATATTTGGTGGATGTCCATTCTTGAAGAGATTGATACTAATCGGATTATGTAATATCATTTCCCTATTAGGAGAGAAGTTGTATTTCACTATTTCCTTTACTATGATAAGATCTCTTCCATATTTACATTAGGGTTAGGTTTTCCGGTGGCTATAAATACCACCTCCATTGTACATGTTTTAGTACCCTAAAAGAGTAGTAATAAAATATTCTCTTTTCTCTTGTATCTATTATTCTATGTTTCTATGTTTTGTTCTCGTTTCGATTATTTTCATAACAATTCCATCTTTTTTAAATTAGATGACATCTAACTAGTACATCTATTTTATAGGGGAGTGAAAAGATGAATATTGAGAATTATCTTCTGTTTTTTTTCCTTAAAAGAGGATAAATTATAACTATATAGAAAGCATAGAAATACAGTGTATAATGAATTTTATGATTAAATATATCTTTAATTGTTTTCTAAAAATATAACATTTTTCGAACTAGTGTTTATATGCCTTTTTAATTTTTAACACCTATATTTTAATAAATTGTTTTTTTTTTTGTCTCTGAAATATGTACTTTTATAAATCTTTTGATGAAGACTAATAACACATCATTTTTTGTTAAATAAGGGAGTAAAATAAATAAAATTTAAATAGAGATTAATTTTAAATTTTATAATTTTGGGAAAAAATCATATATATTAAAGTATTAATTTATTATTGAGAAAACCCCAAACTCATCTCAATTCCCGTAACTCTTTTTCAATTCTCTATCTATAACATCTATAACAATATATAATGGCGATATGCCACTTTGGTGTGTAGCCTTTTTTTGGACAATTATACCCTAAAAAACTCAAATTGATAATAATTGCTGCCCAAACAAAGGTGCTACGAAGGCTTGAGTGTACACGTTTAGACAATCTTACTCTTTAACCACTTATTAGTAACCGTTATTGATGCAAACGTATCTATTAAAATAAATGAGCGAGCAATAGACCAGGCATCGTGCCTGGTTCCCCTAGTTACTATTAAGTGCCGATACGGCATATTATGCGACACATGGCATCCTACATTTTTTTGAGAGAAATTAAATTACATTAAAACAAGACAGTAAGCATAAGAAGTGCCCACTAAAGGTGGCCAGCCAGATTCCCCGGCGGAGATTAGTCATCGGCAAAGTCAGTGGATACTTCGTACCAATAACATGGTTACAAAAAAAAAAGATAGTAAGCACAAGAAGTGTCATGTCCGCAGATAAATACAAAGAATTATTTATGATCCCAGCACCCTGCTTTGTCAAATGAACAACCCCATGCTTGAATACATCACCTCCCTCTCAGAAACGTTATCCCAAATTAAACGGTAATCATCCTACATGGTTCCTAAGTAATTAAACTTCCCACTTGAAATCCTTCGGTTTGATCGCACCTAGCGATGAAAATAGGCTAGACCATTCGACAGGGGCCTATGACCCAGCCTACATCAGGCTCAGGCCAGGCCAGACTTTTTCATGAAATATATCAGGTCAAGAATTTTTGCAAAGCCTGTTTAGCTAAAAAGGTCAGGCTTAGGCCATCTAAAAAACCTTTTAAGCCTAATAGGCCGACCTATTTAAGTAGACACAGATATAATTTTTTTATAGTATTCTTATTATATTAGATTTTTTATAATGTATTAAAATTATATACTTATTTACCTTTTAAATGTTTAAACACATGTTGACCTACATAGATACTCAAATTATAAAGCTTATTGAAGGATAAAGTTGTGATTTATTTAGATGTCTTATTACAAAACTACTTCAATCTTATTCACCTCTATGTCTCTATCCTAAATAAAACTTAATTTAATTGTCATAATGGCTTTAATATGAATTTGGTCATTCTAAAAATTTGAGTTTTGAATTTAGTCCCAAAAATAAAAGTCAACGGTTTTTAGTCCTCCTAAATTCAAAGTTTTTGAATTTAGTCCCTCCTTTGCGTTGACCCGTGCCATGTCACCCTAAAACGCCTACGTGACACATTGCCCTGCCCACGTCATTTGACACGTCTCCACCACCACATGACTTGCTTGCATGTTTATTTATAGGGACTAAAATCAAAACATATAATTTTTAAAGGGATTAATTTAATAACTTAATATGATTAGAAGGACCGCCACTCTCCACCACCACCACCCTCTCCTTCTCCCCCCTCCTCCATCACCACCACCACCCCCTCTCTCTCCTCCTTTTCCCTCCTCCTCTCTCCTCCACCACCACCCCTTTTTTGGCGACATAGTGACCCCCTCTCATGGTTCCCGAGTGCTCCACTATACCAACCAAGTGGTATTCATACCTCTCTTCATTTATACACCTGTTTGAACGGAACTGGGAGTGAATTACATGCCAGTGGACCAATACAAATATATAAAAACACAACAATTAAACATCTACAGTAAAAACTGAATTTAGAACTCCAAATTGTCTGCAATGAATTGAAATTATTTCCAAATTATTTCCCACCCCGAGGGAACCCCCGCCTTCCACTTCATCCCTAGCCAATGCCACCCACAAACACCAACACCAACCCCCACGGACAAGATCCCCTCTGTACAAGATTTCATCTTTTCGAAAAATTGAAAGCGGGGCAACATTGAAGGTGAACTACGCATGGTATACTTCTTGGTGAAAGAAAATTGCTTGTGGTTCAAAAAGATTTCTTCGATAAACTCAATATTCAAAACCCAAAATCCAAAATTGTGTGTGGCCGGAGAAGGGGGTGTAATTGGGGAATGGATTATTGGGGAAAGGGGCTGATAGGAATCAATTATTGGGGAGAAGGGGGTGGGTGGTGGTGGAGAATAGAGGAGGAGGGAAAAGGAGGAGAGAGTGGGGATGGGGGTGGGGGTGTGGGTGGTAGTGGTGGTGGTGGTGGTGGTGGAGGAGGAGGGGGTGGTGGTGGAGGAGGAGGGGGGAGAAGGAAGGGGTGGTGGTGGAGGAGAGTCCCTCTAAAAATTATATGTTTTAATTTTAGTCCCTATAAATAAATAACATGTCAGCTGACGTGGCCATAAAAATGTGCCACGTAGGCGTTTTAGGGTGACATCAGAATGCCATGTCAGTGGTCAACTTAAGATAGGGACTAAATTCAAAACACGAATTTTTAGAGGGACTAAAAACCGTTGACTTTTATTTTAGGGACTAAAATCAAAACTCAAATTTTTAGAGGGACCAAATTCATATTTAAGCCGTCATATTTTATAGTTTGTTATACATAGAGATTTTCTTCATTGGCCTATTAGCCTATTTAGGAGTAGGTCGGACTACTTTTTTTTCGGTCGAAGGTCGGACAACTTGTTTGAATGCCTTATTTGGAATTGGGCCTTTAAATAGGCTAAAAGGCCAAATTAGGCTTTTAAAAAGGCCAAACCAGGCCTAAAAAGCCTATGACAGGTAACAGGCCAGACTTAGGCTTTGAAATTTTTAGACGGACCAGCCCTATTTAGGCAAAACCTAGCCCAGCCCAGCCTATTTCCATCCCTAATCACACCATAGCCCCTTGAAAACCCCAATTTTGGCACCATTTTAACCCTCAATTATACCTTATTTGACTAGCTTATAAGCTTATTTGGTCACAATAAAAGTGTTCGATAAATAAACTTATTTCATTAGCTTATAGCTTTTTTTGAGAAGCAACCCCAGGCAGCTTATAGCTTAATGTTTTTCCTCTCATTTTTACCCTCATAATTTTATTCTTATTCTCCTTTTCTCTCTCTTAGTTTTTGTTTAAAAAATTATTAACCACTCTTCCTTCCAATATAAGTAATACTCTTTAAAAAAAACTATGAAAAAACCACACGTGTGTAGTTATAAATAAATTCTTACATAAAACTATTTAAAAATATTGATTTATTTATATTGTTTTATTGTATTTAATAAAAATATTTAAAATTAATAATAAGATTAAAATAAATTAATATTTTAATTTTAAGTGTGTAAATAATGTGAAATAAATTAGTAATAACTATTTTTAAATAAATAATAAATATAAAATAGAATTTATATAAAAATTGTATAAACATATATATATCTTTTTATGTCATTTTATATTTATCAGTCAGCTCAACAACTAAATTTACCGAACACTTTAAATTCAATAGCTAGCTTTCGACTATCAGCTACCTTATCAGCTAAAAGTTAGCTTATCAACTGATTTTGCCGAACAGAGTCATAGATGCATATAGATGTAAAGAATTTGGGCTTCAGAGGATCCAAGTCCAATCTTTTGGTCCCTACCCCACTACGTGTCACTTAGGGTGTGTTTGAGAGAGGATTTTGGAGGGATGGAAAAGGGAGGGGGAGACTTAAGATTGGTTTTCCCTTTGTTTGAGTTCTTAAAAATGAGAGGAGAATGCTTTGATCAGGATTTTTCAAAACCCTCCAAAACTCTCATTTTCTTATAGTTCCCCCAAATTGGGGGGTTGATGATTCCAAACAAAGAAGGAGTACTCTATCCTTTCTTCCCCCTCCCTTTCCCCCCCATCCCTTCCCCCCAAAGCCGTCACCTCCCCTACCCTCTAAACTCAACTCCCAAACAAAGCTTTTATGTACCACATAGGCACTTAATAGTAATGGAGAGGGTAGACAACAAAGATTAATTAACATGAAGGAAAGACAAATAGTCTAGGGGGCTACTCTTCATGGAAATTTTATGTGAGAATCGAAATTGAAAAAAGTACGAAGAATGGAGATGAATATACACAAACGTACAAAATAGTTAAGATTTTAATTGCTTATACTAGATGATTTACAACCAAAGATTGATACAGAAAATAGATTCAACGTTATCTAATGTAAATGTATGTGTATGTATGGAATTCAATTTGCACATGTTTGCATTGCAACTTTTTGTTGGTTCTTCTTGTACAAATTTCTTACTTTTAGTCTCATATGTCAAAAAAATGAAACAAATTTTAACTTAAATTCAAATCAAAGTTATGTGATTGTCAAAAATAGTTGACGGGTTAGGTAATTAACTTTTTCATTCAATACCTTAACTATAATCAAGCACTAACTAGTACTAATTAAATTAGAATCGTGCAAGTTGGTTTTTTTTAAAAAAAATTTAGTATCGCATCCCTTCTTATTTTGAAGGGGCGCCTAAATTTGGGTGAATAACATTATATCTAGGGATGGCAAAAAAATTCGTACCCGCAGATATCTGCGGATAAAATCCATTATGGGTATGGGGCGGGTATCTTAACGGGTACCCGTGGGTAAATTAAATTGGCATTTGAGGTACCCGCCAATAAATGGGGATGGGGATGGGGACGGGTAGTGACGTACCCGTGCCCGCGGGTACCCGTACCCGTTAGTAAATTACAAAAAATATTCTTTTATTTATATACATACCTAAAAGTCTAAAACTCCAATGCACAATTTGATAAGTATTAGAGTGTAATGCATTACTTTCAGTTATTGTCTTGCTTTGTTTTAATATTGAACAAAGTGAATCCAAAATATGTATTATTGTTGTGTCATGTATTAATTCTCACACTCATATTTTTTATTTTATAGTTTTATTTGTTTTTATTTAATTGAACAATTATTGATATAACAATTGAGTTAAAATTATATGATTGATATAATTTAGTCTTATTAATATGATGTTCATTATGACAAATATTGTGTGGGAATAATTTCTTTTAATAGAATTTTTTTAATTTTTTAATATCCATGAATATCCGCGGATTTCACGGGTACCCGCTAAAACCTAGATAACGGATACCCGCGCGGGTATGGAGCGGGTACGGGGAGTGAATATATTAAATGGGGCAGGTAGCGGATAGCTACTATCCGTGCATACCCCGCCCTATTTACATCCCTACTTATATCAAATTTTGTGTGAACACGTGGTTCGGCATGGGATGATTATGACATCACTTGATTTATCCATTGTGTTAACGGCATATAATTTCTATATGTGGGTATATAACTATTAGGCTAGCATTTCCATGTGGGACGCGACGAGGAATGAGACTATTGTAGTGAAATTAGAGAATTAAAGAAAAATGCAAGTGGCTCCATAATTTAGGTCAAATCACGTGAAGAAAGTGAACTTTTATGTACTTCATTATAAGTACTATGAATAATTGGTTAGTTGGGGTTTAGTGGATAATATTTAATCACTTTAATTTATTTAAATTAAATCAAAGCATTGCACAACTGTTATCCAAAGCCGTAGTTATCCTATATTGTTCCTATCTGCAAAGGGCATTAATGTCAAACAAATAAAACATGCGCAAAAGTTCGCTGAGTTGCTCGCTATCCCAAGTACGATGAAGAAAGGGTAGGGCACGTGTCGCTGTTTTATGTAATTAAAGGAAAACGAAGGTTCAAAAAGGTGGGGACTTCTTTTTGTGATTTTTTTGAGGTTTCCAAATAAGGATATTGATGACCCTGCCCTTACCTATTTTGAGGTTGCCAAGGCACCTGATTGATTCTCTGTCACTTTGCAATTGATAAGAACTATTTACAGGCATGCACCACTTGATATTTCGATGCCAGGTCCGTGAATCTGACACCAGTGTACTGTCTTTCCACTCTTGGCACCTGAGACAGACATACATGTCTGCCAAAGATATATTCTTACTTGGTTTAAAAATATTTTTAATCTTTGTAAATATATTTATTTTTGTTTTTCGTTTTTGTAAATTTTTTTTTATTTTTTTATCTCTGCAAATATTGTAGTCTTCGTTTTTGGTCCTCGACGTCAACTTCCGTTACAAAAAAGCTGACGTGGCTAACGTTAGGAGACTTTTGTTTCACTCTCAATAAGCTTCACTCCATGAATCTGCATGTGGGTTGGTGGGTTGTTGTTGTTATTGTTACCCTGTTTGGTGGAAAATGTTAGGGGACTTTTGTTTAAGAGGTACAACAATTACCACATTGTGATTGATCAGATTGGGATGAAATTGAATTTCATTTGGGCACCTTACCCTTCGTCCCTTCCAATTCGACCAACTTGGTGGTGGAGTTCAAACAGAACCACATCTACCCAGATGTTTTGGTGATGAGTTCTGGGCTTTGGCACATGCTGTACGTGATCAATGCTTAATGGTGTCTTGTTGAGGGGAGAGGGAGGGGGAACAACATGAACCCTAAATCCCAATTTTAAAACATTTAAATTAAAAAATGTAATTAAAAAATTAAACATTTAATTTTAAAAAAATTAATGGAAATTGATGAGTCAGCATTTTGCACAGTCAACACTTGCCATGTGGACTCACTTATACAGCGTGGCACTGCCACATAGATCTCCGTCAGCCACATCAGCTTTTTTGTAACAGAAGTTGACGTCGAGGACAAAAAACGAAGACAGCGATATTTGCAGGGATGAAAAAGTAAAAAAAAAATTTGCAGGGACGAAAAGCGAAAATGGGTATATTTGCAGGGACCAAAAATATTTTTAAGCCTTTTTACTTTTTATTTGTGAGATTTGGACATTTTAAAGTGAGTGGTGCATAAGAAAAAATCTATATATAATTATGAATTATTGGACAAAAATTTATGAATTGAAAATTAATACAATTAATAAAATAAATTTTAAAATTTTTATTTTTTATTATTATTTACACTCGAGTTGTAACTGTTTTTTTTTACTCTAGGGGTTTTATTTAATGTACATGTATTTTTTATAACCATTAACAAACCTCTATAATACATTAAGGTTTTATTTGAGAGGAGGAGAAGGGGAGGGGAGGACTTATGACTAATCCTTCTTTTGTTTTACGGTTTTAAAAATAAGGGAAAGTATTTAGAGGTATTTTGAAAACCCTCCAAAGTCACCATTTTTATGAGTTCTCATAAATTGGAGGATTTTAGAAATCCAAACAATCCTCCCTTCCCTTCCCCTCCCCTCCAGCTCTGGCCCTTCCCCCAAACCCCTCCACGTTACTCCCCTCCAAACTCCCAAATAAAGCCTAGCTAAAACAAACTTTTCTATGCTAAAATCAAATCAACATACATGTTAATAAGTTAATGTCGCGATGATAATCTATGTTAGAAGATGATCCATCACCTGAAATCAATGTAAAAACCTTCCTAGATGAAATGCAATTGAACAACACATTTTCAGGGAGACCTTAAATCTTAACTTAGTTATATCTTGTGTAGTCAAAATTGGATTGGACCAATCGGTTCGACATGGTGAGACCGAGAACCGGCTTGTCATCTAGTTTGCATGACCCTCCAAACCGACCATGCCAAAAACCAGCCTAAACATCGTTAAACCCATCAAGAACTGGGCTAAACCGACGGTTGGACAGTTCATGTTGTTCAGGCAAACCTCTAAGCTTTTATTTTTTTCTTCCCTCTTGCAGACGCAACAACGTGAACATATTCAGATTATTGTGTAAGAGTACTAGCCCTAAGCCACCTGCGTGTTCTCCGGCATAGCCATCCCTTAGCCACCGTGTCGCCATTAGCATTTTTTGCAGTGTTATACTCTGATGTTACTGTGATGGTTTCAAGCTGATTCTCCCATTGTGCTTCGACGTTTGCTACTATGCAATGCTCTTGCGGTCTTCTTCAACTGTAGTCTCCTCTGTTCATCTTCCCTTCACTGCAACAACCCTAATGCTACCATGTGGTTGCATGAGCTACCCTTTCAATTTGCCTATCCCAAAAAAAAATATGTTACCCTTTCAATTTGTGCAAAGAGACCTTTAGTAGGTCCGATTTGGACATGGTTGAATTTTTTTTTTGATGATTTGGACATGGTTGAATTTGGGTCTAAGTATCCCAATCCGCTAAATAACTAAAATAATAAAGGGAATTTTTAAATGCACATACACACATTGCTATTCACACATACGTAACAGTACAAAGCCTAAAATACCCTCTTCGCGTTTCGTATCGTGCGGAACTATTAATTTCGCATCAATGTGAAATTAATAGTTCTGCACATGTTATTTGTATATGTGTGCTGCAAATAACACGTGCGGAACTATGTTCCGCACGTGTTACTTATATGTGTGTGCTACAAATAACACGTGTGAAACTATTATTTCCGCACTGATGCGGAACTATTAGTTTTTCACACGTGTTATTTGTATGTGTGTGCTGTAAATAACGCATGCGGAACTATTAGTTCCACACGCATAAAAATAAATACACACTTCCGCACACACAGGAGGGACGAATGGGATTCCAGCAAATGGTTCGGTGTACTAGTTTCAGAATCACAGGCCACAACCCTTCTTCTCCACATCACCAATTTGTCCTCCAAATGGTTCGTTCAACAATTAACCTTCCAAAATCATTATTATATGCTCCATTCATATTCATATTTCATTATCATTTTTGTTCTCCATATATCTTTCTCTGATGTAAGCTTGGGGCGGGGGGGGGGGGTTGAGTGGGGAATGGGGGTCGATGGAGTTGGGGGAGGAAGAAAAAGTGGGGAAGAAGGAGAGGGGGAGAGAAAGAGAAAAAAAAATTTCAAGAAGGGGGAAGTGGGGAATGGGGGTCGACTGGGTGGAGAAGAAGAAGAGGGGAAGAAGGAAGAAAAATTGTTTTTTTAGGGTGGGGGTATTACAGTCATTTTCTTTGCAAAAAGTTTTTTTTTTGTCTACAGGGGAGGGGGGATATTTGGGGTGGGGGGAGGGGGTGGGGTGGGTGAGGATCGAACTCCTCACCCCAACATGTCCAGCCCGAGGCTCTACCACATGAGCTACTGGTGGGCGGACTCTTTGCAAAAAGTTTAAGTGTATGTGTAAGGAGAAAAGTGTGTATGTGTTGTTAGAAAAGCCCAATAATAAAATGTGGCTCATTTCTGGCAATTTGGGCCCTTGGGTTCCTCATGTATAGGGTTAGGCTATAGTGAGCGGGGGATTGGTACATTGGGCCTGTATTAGGCGATACTGTATTAAATTTATATGGTTGGCTATCGGGAGATGGACACATAATTCGGAAAAAAAAAAGAGATGCACACATAAAATAAGATTACTTTTTTTTTAAAGAAAAGAAATCTTATAAAAACAATATATATTTCGACCAAAAAAATATATAAAATATAAAAATGAATACTCACACACATATAAACTTTTTTATTTCTATCCAAATAATATATAATTTCATCTTACTTTTAATTTTTCTCTTCTCTTCTTCCCAAAATTATTTTCTATTGCTTCTAATAAAATGGATGGATGGAGGTCGGTGTTGAAAACGGAAACGGAGAAGGGATTCTTTTCTACATTAGGAAATGGGTTTATTTCAAAATCTGGTCAATTCTCCTGAAGGAGAAGTATATCCTAACATTAATTAATTTTACCTTTATGTAAAAGAATGATCTAGTCAATTAAATCTTTTAAATTTTTTTACTTCTCAGCAAAATCTCAACCACCCTAAAATGGTATTTGTCTATAAGAAATGATATGTTATTTACTATATAATTGCCAATACAACCGTTACCAGGCGGGTTCATGCATTTCAAAATTAATTTGAATGTAGTCAAAGATGTATATAGTAACTGATTATAACGAGGAGGGATCAAATTACACCGGTGTAATTCTTGGACGATGTTATACCGCTAATAACTATTCACCGAATAATTATATTCTAAAACTTACCGTTGGATTAAAAGATATTATCATGTAGATCTTTCCTATAAAATTTCACATCAATCTAAAATCATTTGATGTGTCATTGAGATACGTCAAGATTAATGTCTTTTAAAGTGTATGAATTTTGACATATCTCAATGACACATCAAACAATTTTAGATTGATGTGAAATTTTACAGGAATGATCTATATGATAATAACTTTTAATCTAACGGTGTGTTTTAGAATATAATTATCCGCTAAAGAGTTATTAGCGGTGTAACATTGACCAAAGTGTTACACCGGTGTAATTTGATCCCTCATCGATTATAATATATATATATATATATATTTCCTACAATTTTTTTCTAAAAATGGCGTCCATTGTGAGAAAAATATATGCATAAAACCTAGACTAGAAAAAACAGCAAAAGAAGAAATAATCATCACAAGAATATATACCATAGTAGCAACATTTAACGAAAACCTTAAAATCTAGTCGATATTCGTACTACTAATTATTTTAAAAATTTAAACTTATAATAAAAATCTCACACGCGCGCGCCCTAAAATGGTAAAATTGGTGATTTACTTACTACAATATTATCGAGTAAAATTGTTACCATGCAGGGTTCATTTCAAATTTGATTAATATAATAAACAAACAATATATAGTAAGTGATTTATATTTATTTATATAATATACATTTCCTGAAAAAAATTTCTAACAATGGCATCCATCACGTGAAATGAACAAAATACATAGAATCTAGATATTTATAAAATAAGAAAAAAATCAACCCACAAAAGAAGAAAAAAATTCATCACAAGATTATATTCCATAGAAGCCAAATTACATCAAAACCTTAAACGCGATATAGCATACCATCTCCTCCATATATTATATAAACGTTGGATTACACCCATTAGCAATACAAACCAATTCATTCTCTACTAAACATGTCACCAAAAAAACCCAGAAACGAAGAAATGGAGGAAGTGAGCAATGACAAGTTCAGTTCATTGCCTAACACTTTGCTTTCAACCATTGTTTCTTCCCTTCCCTTCAAGGAAGCGGTGAGAACATCAATCCTTGCTAAAAGTTGGTTAAACATATGCAAGGCCACGACAAACATTGAGTTCAACGAACTCTTCTTTGTTAAATTCGACCAACCTCGTGAAGTTAGAGAAGCCCAAAGAAGAACCTTTATTAACTTCACAACATCATGGATTGAAAACCACCGAGAAACTCTCGTGGAGAAGTTCTCGTTAAGGTTAACAATGCCACAAAATGAAGGTGAGTTGATAGAACGGTGCGCTGAGTTTGCTACCAAATATGGGACCAAGGAATTGGAGCTGGATTTCACTTACCCATCTTGGGACAACGATGATTTTTACTACGATGTTTATGAGGCATCATGTGAATTACCAAGGCAAGTTTATGGTCTTAGTTGTGTCCAAATTTTGAGGTTGTTTTCTTGTAGCTTTGTTGGGAGCGAGTGTGTTAACTTTCATGCACTCAAAGAGGTTTCTTTGGGTTGGATGAAAGTGAGATTTGTTGATATTAAGGCACTTTTGTTGAATTGCAAAGTGCTTGAGAGTTTGATTTTGAAGAAGTGTTGGAATTCGGAGGACTTTGATTTGGAGGAAGAGAACAAGAGTTTGAGGAAGTTGGTGGTTGATAAGTGCCACTTTAGGTTTAATATGTTTAGGGTTAATGCACCTAAGTTGAGGTTTTTTGGTTATTGTGGGTTGATGACCTTTTTGGGTATTGATATACGTACGCCCGTGTTGGAGGAGGCTAACCTTGACTTCTCTCGTGAGTATGGGTTCCAAGGTCATGGTCCTTTCCTTTACAAACTCGTCCATGATCTCTCTGCTGCTAGAGTTTTGACTGTGTGCAATTACTTTCTTCAGGTAAGTACTTTTCATCGATCGTCTTTATTCTTTTCATCAATGATATTTTTTGGATACCCATCTAACACTTCTCTCTTCTTATCATGTCACCCATCTATCACATTTTATCGCTTATCTTTCTTCTATTGTTCCTATATCTCACTAGGTGTAGGAAACATATGGTGGTACAAAAATTGTTTTTCTTATATTTTTACCGAGTATTGATTTTTGAACACCCTCAAAACCTTTGCTTTATGTCAAAGAATGAAAACCACTTAAAATTGAGCCAACACCCTAGATTTTAAAATGTGGTATGCAGCCGCGACCATGGCTGCAACGTCAATGTTTTTGAGATATATATAACCGCAACTACAGCCATATTATTTCTATTTGTCTATAATTTTTCATAATATTAAGAATATTACGCTATAACCACGATTACAACCACAATTTAAAACTTTACCCAGCACCACGAGTCGTGATAACTTTCTTCATATATGTGTGTGTGTCTATTTCTTAATATATTTTTAATGGTTTATATATTTTTAATTTTTTTTAACGTTGATTTTGTGTATGATATGATTAGGTTATTGCTACCGGAGGCCGTTCAGATCGTATGGACGTTAACATGAATGTGAAGCACTTGATATTGAAGACGGCTATGCATGAAAATGAGTTCATGGGAATCACATTTTTGTTTAACAGTTGCCCTACGTTGGAGTCTCTCACCATTGAATTGGGTTTACCAAAAAATTTATATGTGAGTATCACATATAGAATTTTTTTCACACACACATTTATATTAGGTTTTGAATTTGCTTCGCCCCGTATTAATTAGACGAGTTTCATATGTTTCGAGTGAAAAAACTTTGTTTGTTCATATATTGTAGGAGTATGAGCCATGGTTCACCTATGACCACGTGTTTTACTGGGACAATGCAATAGCCTACCCATGCATAAGATCAAGTTTGAAGGAGGTGGAGATTAAGGGGTTTAGAGGAAACACGAATGAGCTTTGCATGCTCAATTATCTCATTGGTCGTGGGAGAAACTTGAAAAAGATGAGTATCGATATACATGTTGTGGGGGACGATAAAGAAATGTTTTTCCGCCGTCAAGCGGCACGACTCATGCAAAGGATTGGAAGAGCTTCAAGGGATTTGGAGATATCAATCTGTTAATGAATATTTGAGAGTTTTCATTTGTGTTTGTTTGTGATGCTTTTTTTCCTTGTTATCCCATTTTATATTGGGCTTGATTGGTTGCTAAGACTTTGTTTGGTTTGTTTGAGCGTTGTATCAATAATTCTATAGAACCTTCAATTCTGTAGTTGCTAAGACTCTTTTTTTATTCTGTATTATTTTTTTTATAAGCAAAACTGAATTAATACGAGACATGAGCACAAGACGTGCCTAGTCTATAAACAATACAAACAGTTAAACTAGTTTACAACCATACACCCCCTCAGCTACAAAGTCAGCACACCAAAACTCAACCATTACAAAAGATTGCTACATAATAGAAGCCCACACCACGACCTGATCACAAAACACAAACCAACGCCCCCATTCAGAGTATCAAGGAATAGAAAAAGTTTAACCAATGTTTCCTCAATAACCTACATGGTCTCAAAGGGGTACTTTATTCTGCATTGATATTTACATAAAAGAAAAGAAGTTCTAAATATATTAGTTATCTTCTTTTGATCCAAGAAGCTTTGTATCCATTTCAATATTTCATATCAAAATGGATTCTCTTCATCCATACTGCCTCTAAGCAAGAAAAAAATAGATAGGATCTCGAGAGATCTAGGTCGTTCAACCCATGTAAGATGCCACGTAGGATGCCTTCTGTTTTGTTTTAATGCAATTTGTCTTATATAAAAAAAACATAGGATGCCACGTTAAACAAGTGACACGTGTTTAAGTGTAAGTCCATTAGTCACGTTAGCATTTAACTTAACGGAGTCAAGGAGGAGGAAAACATTGATCATCTCTTCTTTTCATGCGACATGTCCTATAATGTGTGGAGGGCTGTTAATCTGTGGAGTGGAGCTGTTGGACCGTTGCCTAACAGTGGGATTGAGCATTTCTTGCAGTTTATTGCGGGCAATTTAAAAGGGTAAAGGAATCGTAGAGGTAGACATATTATTTGGATGGTTGTGGTGTGGGTGTTGTGGATAACGTGTAATAACTCTATTTTCAATGGGGCTAATGTTGATTTAGTAGATGTTGTAGCAAAAATTAAGGTTTTGTCTTGGAAATGGTTTGCAAATAGGAAAGGTAGACAATGTGGAGTTCTATATTATGAGTGGTGCTCAAATCCTGTGGGGTGTATTATGAAAAGGGATTAGGAATGAAGTGTAGAAATGACTATTTTGATGCTGTTTTCTTGTGTTGGTACTGTCAATGATGTGTTCTAGGCTTTAATTGGTTAATTTGCGGGTTCATTAGAAAAAATAAAGGGGTGGGGTTTGTGTGAGGGGAAAAGGTGTAATATTGTACAAAGGATGTAGGTGTGGAAAATCCTTCTCAGTGGTTTTTGTATACGGTTTACTTACGTTTCATATATGCTCTAGATTTTGGTTGGTGCAGGATAATGGATGGCAACATGTATCTTGAGATGGAGATCGTGCTTAGTGCTTGGTGGTTCTGAATTCACTTCTTCATGGAATAGTTAAAGGAAGGAAAAGGCGCACGAGTAGACATGTGATTTGGATGACTACGGTTTTGGTCCAATGGATAACGCGAAACAATGTTATTTTTAGGGGTGGTTATGCTAATGTAATTGATGTAGTTGCAAGCATCAAGGCTTTGTCATGAAATTGGTTTGTTAATAGAGGGGGAGGAATAGAGGGTTTTTATATTCAAAGCGGTGTTCTAATCCTTTGGGGTGTATGTGATGGGGCTTGTTGTATATTAGTGTTTTTTTAAAAAAATACCCGCCCCTTTGAGACTGATGGGTTACTGGGAAAATCTCCATATGTTCAGGCCCATTTGAGACCATGTAGGTTACTGGGGAAATACCCTCCATATGTTCAGACCCATTTGAGACCATGTAGGTTACTGGAGAAATACTATCTTTGGTACCTTTTGAGACTGATGGATTACTGGTGAATTCCTGGCATGGTTAGTACCCCTTTGAGACCATGTAGGTTACTGGAGAAATGCTTTTTAAATAACACTTTGGTCACTTTGTGGGTTTTTGGTTTCGCTTGGTTATGTTCACGTACTTTGTATTGGTTGGATTACGGATTGGGCACACCTTGTGCTTCCAGTCTCATTTTAATACAATTTGATTTATCAAAAAAAACTTAACAGAGTCAGTCAAAGGGACTAAATGTGGTCTATTTCCAATAGTGGCAACTAAAAAGTTTCGATTTAAATATGAGGGACTAAAAATAAATATCACTAAATTTGAAGGACAAAAAACATATTTAACCCTTAACTGAAAATACTAACACAATTAAACATTAAACCATTTTTAAATTTTTTAATGTATAGGGTCGAGTCGAGTATAATTTTAGTGAACTACTTGACCCAATATAATCGGGTTCTAAAGAATGCAAATCGAAATATACCCACGACCCATCCAACCTAGTGTTTTTCATTTGGGTCGAGTCGATCCAACCTATAATGTACTCCCTATCTGCCACTAGGGATGTTTAAAGGATGGGTCAGGTCGGGTTATATTTGTCCCTCATCTGGTTCTAAAATTTGATCTAGCCAAAATTTAAATTCGAACTAGTCTTGAGACCTGAAATGATCAAATGATGTATGGTTCTAAATAAGCTCCGGGTATAAATAGGACAAGACTGGGTTAACGCAAAAAACAAACAAAATAAAATTATTTTAATATTATATAAAAATGGTCAAAAGAAAAATGTTCATAAGAGAATAATAATAATAACATATCACTTTACTTGTCGGGTTTGTTTTCAAATATATAAAAATATATGTATCTATACCTGTATGTATTTAGGACAGGATGGGTAACCCCAAGGTTAACCCGAACCTGTCTCTAACCCAATACTAGGTAAAAAAATGAGACCTAATTTTGTCCCTATTATTTTTGTGGGTCATGGTCAAACCCAACCCTATATACTCAGGCCAAGACAGATCACCGGGTTAGGACGAGCCATGACCACCCCTATCTCCACCATGCAATGAAAAAAAATCCAATAGATCAAATTTATGTCAAGTGACAAAAATTTTCAGTAAAAGTTAGCAACGCAATTTAATATTAAGTATCATTTTCTTCTTATTATTTTTCTCTGTCTATTATCTTATTTTCCCCCATGAGACTATGTTTTGAAAGGGGCTTAGCTAGCTAGGTTCTGTTGGGTGATTAAAAGTTTATACTTATTATATTATTTATAGTCTATGATTTGAAGTATACATCTGAAAGATGTTATTAGTCAGTGATCAATAATATTCTCTAGATTAGGTGGTCCCAACAGTAACTCGGAATCGATCAATAATGGCTAGATGACGAGAAATCGGCTTTTTTACCAATATATGGGGTAATCGTTTGTTTTTTATGAATATTATTATTTTTTAAAATAATTTGGTAAATACCATAGTTTTTTTTATTTAGTTTTATACCATTCTTTTAATTTTAGGTGAGAAGACCCCTCTCTAAAAACTGACTTCTCACCATTGTTTTAATTTTTTTCCTCAAAATTGCCTATGGGAAGTTCTCTATTCCAAAATTGACTTTTGAACATTTTTTTTCTATTTTTTTCTATTTTTTTAATTTTAACAATTTTGGGTTTAGTTAAGGTTGTTTATGGTGTTAGGTGGTTTGTGATTTTAGGGTTATTTAAATTAATTAATTTATTTTATTTATTAATTCAGTTTATTAATTAATAATTACTACAATTAAGTTGGTTTAGAACTTAATAGTAAATAATAATACAATAAAATGATTACAATTAAAATTATAAAAGGGGTACAACGATCCAAATTTTCGATTAGGACATTTATTGTCGCTATGGTTACAAATACACCATAAGTTAGTCTCCTAAATGGTGTCCTGTTCCACACCTTGGAGGTTTCCGGTTTCGTTCAGGTTGTATACATCTTGCACGACGTCGCGTTGGTTCTTCTTCTTCAACAGCAATGGCAGATTGCTCCTATTGCGGCTGATTCTCATTGACATAAGGATTTGCAGTAGGGTACGAGGGATATTCTCTTAATTCGCCGATATATGATGTTGAGGAACTACTAGTTGAAAAGTTAGGCAATGACGGCCTGCGTGCCAAATGTGTACATTTTTTGCATATAAGCAGCCACCGACTGCGGTGTTCCAACGTCTACACCAAACAGATTAGACATGAAATCATCGTCGCTAGATGCGAAGAGTGTCGACGCGCATCGAAATTTTCAGGAGCCTCTTGTTGTGTGGGGCTGAAAGAAAATGAATGGCGAGGTGGGTCGAAGTGTTGTTGTGACGGAGTGAAACCAACAGGGGGCTGACAGCCTACAACTATCACCCATTCATCTTTTCCATCACCCTCAAACTATCACCCATCTTTTCCTTCTTTAGCCTACAACCTGCACGCAACCTGAAACCTCCAAGGTCTGGAACAGGACACCACTTAGGAGACAAACTTATGGTGTATTTGTAACCATAGCGGCAATAAATGTCCTAACCGAAAATTTGGATCCTTGTACCGCTTTTATAATTTTAATGTAATAATTTATTGTATTATTATTTACTATTAAGTTCTAAACTAACTTAATTGTAGTAATTATTAATTTATAAATTGAATTAATAAAAAAATAAATTTAAATAACCCCAAAACCACCTAAAACCATAAACCACCTAACACCATAAACCACCTTAACTAAGCCCTAAGCCGTTAAAATTAAAGAAAAAAAATAAAAAAAACATGTTCAGAAGTCGATTTTGGGGGAGGGGACTTCCAATAGGCAATTTTGAAAAAAAAATGCTTAAATATGTTCCAGGTCCTTCCAAATTTGGCCGTTTTGATTTTAGTCCTTGCAAATATAAGTCAAAGTTTTTTGGTCCAATAAATATTTGTTTTTATTTTAGTCATTTTAGTGATTTGACGTTAAGGTGGCATGGACACGTCACCTCATTAATCAGACGTGTCATATTCAAGTGCCAACTAAGCATGCCACGTACGTAATTTAAATTTACAGGGACTAAAATCAAAATAGACCAAATTTGGAAGGACCTGTGTAAAGAGGAAATGATCACTTGTATTTCATCAGAGGATTACAAAGATTTAAATAGATACAAGAGTGGCCTTGGTTGAGTAACCAACTCCTAGGAATATGGAAAGTATCAAGGCAAAGTACACAAAATAGATTACATATTATCCTATCAGGTACATTAACAAACACACAATGAGGAAGGAGAGCTGGAGTATAGGAAATCTGTTGTTCTGTTAGCTATCACGCCCCCGCAAGATGGGGTTACCATCTGTAACACCAATCTTGTCTCTGAGTTGGGTAAATCTGATCCTAGACAGTGGTTTAGTTAGGATGTTAGCAAGTTGATCTTTGGTGGAAATGTGAGATACATGAAGCTGTCCTTGTTGAACCAATTGCCTGACAAAGTGATAGTCAAGAGCAATGTGTTTCATCCGAGAATGGAAAACTGGGTTGGAGCAAAGGTATGTAGCACCTATGTTGTCACAAAACAGAGTTGGCGATGATATAGATATGCCGAGTTCACCAAGTAAGTGAGTGAGCCACATGACCTCTGCTGAAGTGTTTGCAACGGACCGGTATTCTGCCTCAGTAGAAGAACGTGCTACTGTCTTTTGACGTTTTGACATCCAAGAGATGGGATTTCCGCCTAGATAAATAATATAGGCTGAAGTAGAGGTCCGATCATCAAGATTTCCTCCCCAATTTGCATCATTGAAAGCTTGGAGCTGCAGATGTGTAGGCCGATTGAGCTTTAGACAGAGATTCATGGTTAGTTTGAGGTACCTCAGAGTCCGTTTTAGCTGCTGGAGGTGAGTTTGAGATGGCTTGTGCATGAACTGAGATAATTTGTTAATTGCAAATGCAAGATCTGGACGCGTAAGAGTAAGGTACTGCAATGCGCCAATGATACTCCTGAAAAGTGGCCCATCTGCTAGTGCTGAATCATCAAACAATTTCAGCGGTGTTGTCGTGCACAATGGAGTAGTACTCAGTTTCGCCCCAGTCATATTAAATTTTTCCAAGTGGTCTCGGATGTATTTATGTTGTGAGAGAAGAAGACCATCCTTGGAAGGGATCAATTCAATGCCAAGAAAATAGTGAGGATAGCCCAGATATTTCAGTGAGAATCTATTTGACAACTCATTCATAAACTTGGATAGAAATAGCTCATGACTGCCAGTTAACAGAAGATCGTCGACATACACTAGCAAGAATGCTTGGACCCCATTTTTACTGTAAATGAACAGAGAAGAATCACTGCAGTTGGTTGTGAATCCATAAGATAGGACATATGACTTTAAGGCATCGTGCCAGGCCCGGGGCGCTTGCCTTAAACCATAAATAGCCTTTTTCAACTTGCACACATGATTTGGAAATTCTTTGTGAATAAACTAGGGGGCTGCTGCATAAAGACATCTTCTGACAAGGATCCTTGTAGAAAGGCATTATTTACATCAAGTTGATGCATAGGCCAGCTGCGGGAAAGGGCAATGGTGAGGACAACTTTGATGGTTTGGGGTTTTACAACTGGGGAGAATGTCTCTTTAAAGTCTATACCAGGGGTTTGAGTGAACCCTTTTGCAACCAACCGAGCTTTATAACGAGCAACACTTCCATCGGGATTGCGCTTGATCCGAAACAACCACTTGCAACCCACTACATTGTTGCTATCATCCTTGGGAACTAGAGACCAAGTCCCATTGTGTAACAATGCATCAAATTCTTCTGAACATGCCTTGCGCCAGTGAGGAATTTTGAGTGCTTGAGTCACAGTAGATGGTTCAAAATTTTCAAGAAGGACATGTTTGGAAGTCGTAAGGGCTTTTTTTGGTTTGTAGATATTGTTCTGTGACCTGGTTACCATGGGATGACTGCGAGATGGATTAGAAGAAATAGAAGTAGTGGGTGCATGAGTTAAGGGATCAATACCTGTTGTTGTTGCAGGGAGGTTGCTTGGAGCCGAATTGGGCACAACTGCAAGGGTCGAAGGAGGAGTCTCAATGGAAGCGGGATCCTCTGGTGGCTGAGAAAATGGGAGTGAATGGGTAGTAACTGGTTGGTCAGTGGCGGGTATTGAAGTGTGTAGTGTGGAATCAATAGAGGGTATGGAGGTGGAGGGTGACTTTTGTGGGATAAGGGATGTATAAGGAAAAGAGTCCTCAATGAAGTTTACATGTCTAGAGGTATACACATGATTGAAGGTGGGGTCAAGACATAGAAATGCATGCTGAGATATTGAGTAGCCCAAGAAGATACAAGGTATGGATCGGTTTTGAAGTTTGTTTTGGGTGTATGGGCGAAGCCATGGGAAGCACAAACAGCCAAATGAATGTAGGTAATTGTAATTTGGTGATTGATTGAAGAGAACTTCATATGGTGATGACATTCGAAGGTTGGGGGTTGGCATCCTGTTTATTAAGTAGGTGGCTGTTAGAAATGCATAACTCCATAAATGTGAAGGTAGTTTAGCATGAGTAAGAAGAGCACGACCAGTTTCGACAATATGTCGGTGTTGTCGTTCGACTGTTCCATTTAGTTCAGGTATGTGCGGTGGGGTAGTAAGGTGTGATATCCCATGAGTGGAGAGAAATGATTTTAACTTGACAAATTCACCACCATTATTAGAGAAAATGGAAATGATAGAGAAGTTGAAATATTGTTCAACTAAAGCTTTGAATTTAATAAAAATGGGAAATACATCTGACTTATTTTTCATTGGGTACAACCATACATATTTGGAAAAATGATCAACAAAAATTAAATAGTAAAGAAAACCATCTAAAGATCTAGTTGGGGCTGGTCCCCAAACATCCGAATAAATGAGCTCTAGAGGTCGTTGGCTGGTGAGGCTATGATTGGAGAAGGGGAGTTTGTGACTCTTAGCACAGTGACAAGAGCTACACTCAGTGGATGAGGGGATCTTTATCGGAATATGGTGACTGTCTGCCAGATGTTTGATAATGGTTGATGTTGGATGTCCTAATTTATGATGCCAAGTAGAGTAGGATTGGATGCTGGTGACTAATGCATGAGGGGAAGAAGATGATGCTTTTTTTGATGGGAGATGGTAGAGGTCCTGTTTAAGAGGTCCTTGCAGTAGTGCTCAACCTGACTTCAAGTCCTTTACAACAAAACAATCAGCAAAAAATTCAACAGAGCATTGGTTAGATTGACATAATTTTGAAACTGAAACAAGATTGGTTTGAATATTTGGTACACGCAGGACTTTATCAAGAATTAACTGTTTGGAAGGTATGTGAAGAAAGGTGTGACCAATATGGGTTATATTCAAACCTGTGCCATCTCCAACCATTACTTGGTCTGACCTTGGATAAGGATTTGTAAGACTCAATTGCTGGAGATCCTGAGTGATGTGGTGTGAAGCACTGGTATCCATGATCCAACTATTGTTTTGTTGGGGGTGATGGTAGGCAGCAACATTGGTATAGGGGCGATTTGAGCCTTGTTTAGGAGGATAGCCTACGATCTTGTAGCACACCTTGGCGGTGTGGCCCTCTTTCTCACAGTACTGGCAGATTACCCTTTTTTTTGGTTCTGAGGCACAGACGAGGTATTACCAGATGATGGCTTGGACTTGTATTGAGGTTTGTTGCTGTTCCGAGTCGCGACATGAGCAATAGCAACAATCAGATCATTCTGCGCGGAGCCCTCACGATGCAGAATGGTTTCAAAGTCCATGAGTTTCTCATGGAGTTCAGCAAATTCAATGGGGGTTTCCCTACTACGAAGAGCAGCAGAGACTTCACGATAATTAATGGTTAATCCATTTAGTGTATGGATAACAAGATCAGTGTTGTCAAGAGGGCTATCAATGATGGACAGTTCATCAGAGATTGCCTTGATTCCTTGAAGATAGGCAACCATCGATTGAGTGCCTTTGCTAAAGGTTGAGATCTTCTGTTTGAGGGCCATGAAGCGAACCCTTGAGCGTCCAGCATACATGGTTTTGAGAGTGTCCCAAGCTGTTTTGCAGTCCGAACAATGTCGAGGTGGGTGACCACTGTGGCTGTGACGGATGAAACAATTCCATGAAGGATGAGTTGATCCTGGCGGACCCAGTGGGTGAAAGCAGGATTGATGACTGTTGAGTGTTGAATCAGCAGCCAGATTTTTTTGTGGGCAGGGGTTGCTGCCATCAATATAACCAAGCAAGTCACAGCCTGTAAGGAGGGCAATAAATTGAATTCTCCATGCAGGGTAATTGTCACCATCAAGTTTGATGTAGAGTTTAGAGCCAGCATTGAGGACAATGAGTTTGTCATGGAGGGTAGATATGGTGTTGGTGGTAGTGTTTTCGGTTTCTGAAGTGGAAGAACTCATGGTATTTGGATCGGAAAAAAAAAGCTATAAAGCTGGAAAGCTTTGATACCATAAAGAGGAAATGATCACTTGTATTTCATCAGAGGATTACAAAGATTTAAATAGATACAAGAGTGGCCTCGGTTGAGTAACCAACTCCTAGGAATATGGAAAAGATAAGTATCAAGGCAAAGTACACAAAATAGATTACATATTATCCTATCAGGTACATTAACAAACACACGATGAGGAAGGAGAGCTGGAGTATAGGAAATCTGTTGTTCTGTTAGCTATCACTGTGACCCTAATTTTTTTTTCTTCCCTCCATCTCCACCACCTCTACCACCTCTACCACCACCTTTCTCCACCCACACACACACTCTCTCTCGTTTTCTCTCTCTCTCTCTCTCTCAGCCCACCCACCCTTTCTCTCTCACTCTCTCTCTCTCACACACACCGTTCGTGGTGGTATCTCAGAAATCGAAAACGTAACCTTTGCATTGCAGAGAGTTTCAATGGAGTTGTTCTACTATGCGGTGTTTGTTGGTTTGGCTGCTTTGGTTGCAGCTATGGAGTTTAGCAAGAGTAACAAGGATTGAATCAACACCTCTTCCTCTTTCAATTCCTTCAAGACCAATTACCTCCTCGTTTATTCCCTCATGATGGGTACAAATATGCTTTTCCATCCGTTCTTTCCCTCCTCGATCTGTTGTTTCTCTCTGTTGATCTGTGCTTCATTTCCTCAACATTTTTCACCTTCCCTCTGTTTCTTTCTTTATTTATCAATTATTGGGTGGAGGAAGGTGGTGGTGGGTGGGCTAAGAGAGAGAGAAAACAAGAGAGAGAAAGTGTGTGTGTGGGTGGAGGAAGGTGGTGGTGGTGGTGGAGATGGAGGGAAGAAAAAAATATTAGGGTCATATGTCCTTCCAAATTAGGTCTGTTTTGATTTTAGTACCTGCAAATTTAAATTACGTACGTGGCATACTTAGTTGACACTTGAATATGACACGTCTGATTAATGAGGTGACGTGTCCATGCCACCTCAGCGCCAAATCACTAAAGGACTAAAATAAAAAAAAAATTATTGGACCAAAAAATTTTGACTTATATTTGCAGGGACTAAAATCAAAATGGCCAAATTTGGACGGACCTGAAATATATTTAAGCAAAAAAAAAAACAATGGTGAGAAGTCGGTTTTTGGGGAGGGGATTTTTCACATAAAATTAAAACAATGGTAGAAAGCTAAATAAAAAAGCCATGGTATTTGCCAAATTATTTTTTTTAATAGTAATATTCATAAAAAAAGTGCCTAGGGTAATCCCATAGAGTTATTACACAAATGGGGCAAATTGAAAAGATATTACCAATATAGGGCAAGTCGTATATGTCATAGTCGTATATGTCATATACGACATACCTCTTTTTATTTGTAGTTTTTTTAAAAAAGTTACAAAGTCGTAAATTGCATAGATGACTTCACTTTTTGTATTTTTTTAAAAAAAATCATTTAAGTCATAATTGTGATGTACGACTTCTATTTTTATATTTTAATTTTAATTTTTTGTCTAGACCAAAGTATTCCCGTGCGTATGTGGGGACTAATCCCTTCGAGGTGGGCATGACCCTATAGGCGACAAATGTAACATCCTAAAATTTCACTCTAGGAGACAGAGTATTAATTTTAGAGGATTAGAATTACTCAGAAGTTTTTCGGATAAAAATTTAGTAGTTTAGAGCTAAATACGGAAGTCAGAAGATTATCTACAGACATTTTGTTTATTGGAATGAATTGTTATATGAATATGGAAATTTCATATAATACTTCTAAGAGATATTTGAGGAAGTAAAATAGTAGCTTGGTGACATATAAAAGTTTTAGAAATTAAGTTTGAATTTTTTTAGAAAAAGATATAAAAGAAATTACAGTTTTAGTCCCTTTTAAGGAACTCCGTAGTCTGTTAGTTAGAAAAAGGATAAATACCAGAGATAGAGAAATAGATAAGATAAAAATTACAAAGACCTGATAGAAACCTAAGAAAAATAGAATGATCAGTTACGGTTTAAATCAAATTTGTGATTTTCTGGAAATTTTTCTAAAATTTTCTGAAAAATTACTGTTTTTGCACTTACGGCGCGTCCATTTTTCCTTTGTTAGTGCAAACCGTACAACCTACCCGTACCGTAAAAATCCAGAAACTCTTGTATGAAGTCTTTAGGACTATTATTTGTCATTTTCAAAATTTTCCTATAGGTCCTCACCTTTTAATAATAGTTTTTGGAATTTTTCTTGTAAAAGAACTATTTTACCCTCGGTTTTCCGTTTATTTACCAAAGCATAAAGTTTTTTACTATGCAATCAAATGGCTACCCTTCCTCCACAAGGTGGTCGACATCACCATCTCCTTAGGGCCCTTGGATGAACTTTTTGATCATGAGTCATATGCATATTCACGAGCTTAGGCCAATTAGATAAAAACATGATTAAACCTAATTAATAAATAAGTAATTTGTGAATCATGGCTTACATCACTAAGTTCTTTTATTCCTTCCCTTCCATGGCCGCCCCCTCCCCATCTATAAATAGGCATCTTGGCCTCATGAAATTCACACACCAACAAGCTTGAAAACAACTCTCTCTCTTTACTTCTTAGTTCTCAAATTTCTTATTTGGTGTCCTTGGTGTTCTTGCTTTGTTCTTCCCAAAGGTTGTGGCCAAGGTAAGGGGTTTCTCTTTCAATTTAATTTAAGAAGTATGAGTTTTGATTCTTGTTTGTGTTTGAATTGTTTGTTTGTATGTTTACAGTTTTTATAGTTTTTATTCATCTATGCATGCTTATTAATTGTTTTATAGCTTTAATTTAATTGTTTTATGCTAAATATAAATTGTAGAGTTATGATGCCCAATTCTATCTAAATTTTGGCATAAGTAAATAGGTTATGGCAAAATCACTTTTGAGCTTTTTGTAAACATACCGTTATAATGGCAAATTTAAGACTTACCGTAAATATGATTTTACCGCAAAGAAAATACAATTTATATTTTTGTGAAAACCCTGATATTATCTATCATTTATATATAAGGTGATGGTTAAGATAAATGATTTATCAGTATGGATTTGTCTAGAATGGAAAGAGACATTTGAAGGGGCTAAAACAATCCATCTCTCTCCAGCCTAGGATCTGTATTGATACGCTGTTTGGGGAATTCTTAACACTAGGGACCCGGTATATACTTGATAAGATAAAAAAGGGAAAGAAGCAATTTTCTAATAACGGATATATAAATAGATTGGATTGAATAAAAGAGTGTAACCGTAATGGATTCTCGGTGAATTCTACTGTTATAACATCTTTCGGAATATAATTTAACGCTAATGGATTCTTGGTGAATTCTACTGTTATATTATTAGTGGGAAATATCGAGTGGATATCCAATCTGTATATATATGCACATAACTCAGTTTAATTTCCAATGTCTACGGCAGTGGAAATTAGTGAGATAGGCTTTCAACGGACCTTTTTCCTGGAAGATAAATGGAGCTTAAATATTTCTGAAGAGAAACAATTTGACTACGTTCACTTAGTGCATAAGATCGATTTTTATAGTGGAGTACTGATTACCAAAGATGGCTTTGCCGTCGTGTGATCTTTTCATCTTCGAAAATAAACTTAAGCCGTGATTAATCAGCTTTATTTCGATCACTAAGGCTGTATTAAATTTTCAAGAAAGCTGGACACTGATTACTACAGTCGGCTCAGCTGTCGTGTAATTATTCCATTCCCAAGGAGCTATTTAAATCTGAGAATAGACATCTACTATTTTAAAAGCAGACGTAAGTTTAATTACTATTGATCTCTTCTCTCCTGACCAATCCAAAGTGGCTATGCCCGGTTTGATCTTCTTGAAATACAGTTAAATACTTTTTATACCAATTCATTCTGTTGAGCTATTTAAAGTTATTAAAACTAAGATAATAAATTAATCCGTAATGAACAGTGAAAGAAGACGAGAGTTATATATTTTTAAAGTATACAAAAAAAAGAGTTTTATAAGAAACAATGATTTTAAACAGTTATTTGTTCATACAAGTGGTCTTTCCATAAAAGGATAAGATTTGTTTCTTACAAAGAATTTTGAGGAGATTCAGAGATTTTTGAGAAAAATAGACAGTAAAACAGAGGAAGTTTTACAAAAAGAATTAAAGAGAATTAAGATCTGTGCATTGGCATAAAGACGTTTGAGCATACAACCTAGAGGTTGGGGTTGAAAATAGAAAACTGTTGGACTACAATTGTCTACTGGGATTATCCAGGTTTCGAAAGTCTCAATGGTCATGTCGGTGAATATCCTCGAGTCGACACAAATCGAATACCCAGCTTGGATAAACCTGACTGACAGTTCTATTTCTGATCTAGTATTAAATTTTAAATACGTTAATTCTGAAGTATTTTCAGAGGAATAAAGGGATTCCCTGATTATGCTATTAAGTTTACTGGCAGTCGATCGCTCATTGGAGTTAAGGTTGGAAAAGTCTCCTTGGAGCACTACGCCGGTATGATTTGAGAAATATAGAAGAGGCATGAATAAATAAAACATTGATGTGATGATATACTCTTGTGAATGCATTGTTTTGTAGGTTCACGGATACAAGGTAAGACCTGTTGGTTTAAGATCTAGTTATGCGTTTCCAATACTTTGCTACTCTGTTACATTACCTTGAGTGACTTGATTGTCTCTGATATTTATCTGTTTTTGATGTTTGAGTTGAGTGCTGTGTGATATATGTTTGATAATATACTTGTACTACTTTTATTACATTGTTTAGAGTTTCACCCTTGCATGCTTTATGTTGTGTTAATGCATGACTAAGTAGATGACACATCATGACAAAGGACTGGGGAATGTCTGACACCTGAGTCTAGAACCTCAAGGTGGAGGTTGTGTATGGTGGAATATAAACCCTCACACACAGTGGGGCAGGTTCGTGGGAAGAGTGGAAACGGTAGACATTGGAGGTGGAGGTCCCCAAGACCCACTTCCTATCCAGGAGCGGATGATTTTAGATGTTATGTTACCATGGCAACAGTTGAGACCTTTATGAATTGACCCAGAAGACTTGATCTTTGATAGTGGAGGTGGTAGTTCACATCCTTCAGAACATGATGGTAATGGTTCTGATCATGTACCTTCAAAATCAAGACACAAATCTTCGGATAAGAACCAAGATGGCACCTCAAAAGACTCCTCAGCTGCAGCACCTGCAAGAACAGAGGGTTCGGTGTGGTATACGCCGGTTTCGCCTCAGGGAGAAGCGAATCCGCCAACATATTCCCCTCAACCCCGTCTGTCAGAGTCCGAATCAGAAGATATTATCTGGTTATCTGAATCCTTATCGGATGAAGAGATCGAAGAGGAACCCAAAGAGTCTATCTACTCTTGGGCTACTTTTGATCTTACTAGAGAGACTTTACCTAGACCGGATCTATCTAGGTTTGATTTCGATTGAGTTCAGGTGACTCAGGTTCGGCACCTGAAGTCTAGCTTACCCGGATTAGGAGGATCCACCTGGTCTTGTCCATAGACGTATATAAGTTAGGGTCTTAGTGTAGTAGATCCCTTTTTGTGTAGATGATGGGATCATGGCTCGATTGTACATAGTAGCGTATGTTTTTCTTTTACCACTTTTGCACTTTTTGGTTTAGAGTAGTTTTAACTTCTTTTTCTTTTGCAGTGTAAAAATCAAAGTTTGTCTTAGAACAAACTCCTTTGTAAAATATCATGTTATACATATATGAGAGAGAGTACTTTTCTGTACATGATGGTTTACTTTGCATTTGAAATCTTTAAAAAGGAAACAAGGGATTATACTCCCCATCCTTCTCATCTTCTTTAATAAAAGCGAAAAATTTTACCCACATTTTGAGAAGAGCATTATAAACTTTTAACAAATATTTTTTAAATCTTTGCGAAACTTTTGGTTACTATGGTGTAATATCCTTTTTGGAGAAAGGGTTGTAGGTAACAGGAAGAAACACAAGAAGGGGGGGTTAAATTGTGTTTTAAAGCTTTTAAAACTTTTTCACAAATATTTGTATACTTGCTGTGAACCCGTTGGACGCACAACGTATTAGAATATTGGACGCACAAGTAGATTGGACGCAGAGGCTTCCACTTAGTTTTAAAATGTTTTCTTTGTGCGATTTAAAAAGTTTGAAAAACTTGATAAGATAAAATTCAATTCAATCCCTCTTGTTAGTAATGATAAATAAAAAACTAGAGATAAGGGAAAGAGAGAATAACACAAGTATTTATCCTGGTTCACCCATTCCTAAGAGCTACGTCCAATCCCCTCAAACTAGAGAGATTTCACTATCAATCCAGATAGAATACAAGTATTCTTCAATAGCCTCTCCAGGCCTTACAACGAGTATTCTTTGCACACCTAGCCTCTCCAGGCTCAACACAAGTATTCTTTACAAACAAGCCTCTCCAGGCTCAACACAAGTATTCTTTACAAACAAGCCTCTCCAGGCTCAAACAACTCAGAAGAGTGTTTTTGACTTAAAGTGCTATCTAACTCACACTAGTGAGAATCTGAAATTCTTAAGCACTTCGAGAGTTAAGCAAACTCTCTTTTACAAGAAGAAAGAAAATATTACAAGAATTTCTTAATGAATCAAAGTATATCAAAGTTTGCACAGCGATTCAGCTCTTTCTTTTTTATAGTTCAGCACACTTGTATCTTCTTCTTTTTCTTCTTGTTTTCGGTATTTATAGGCTTTGTTGAAGCTTCAGACTTATTCTTCAACTACCTCGGCTTCAGCCTTCATAAATATGACCGTTCTCTAATAGCATTAAATGTTATTTTTCCGTTGCTCTGAGGAGTTCTTCTTTAGCGTATTTGTCTGCGTTTCTTTCTCCTAAGTCAGAAGCAACCTGTACTCATAGTCTCAACTGTACAAAGGTTAATAGTAATATTCTGTTGAGACAAAGAGAATACACTGTGTAAATCAGAAAGTAGTGTTCAGAGAGATATCAAAATAAACATAGTACATTCTCTCTCTAAGTACGCTTTCACAGTGCTTTATGCTTTTCATTTAATGCACGTTCAGAGATTTTGACGAGGTTGTTCAGAAAAGCATTGTATACTGCTATTTATTTTAAATCATTTGCTCAATAAATATGTCCCATATTAAATACAAGAGCAATAAATAGCAGGTTATGTATTCTGCGTTTTGGACGCAACATTTAGATTGTATGAATGAACGCATACCTTTGCTTACCATTCGTACTTGAGACAGCTTGGTCTATATGGACGCATACTTTTTGCTTACCATATGTACTTGAGACTTTGCTTCTCTGATAGGATACATCTCTATAATACTCATTGGTCGGTTATCACTTATGCTTATTTTGGACGCACTGTATAGCATGTCTCCATGAGTGATTTCTTTGGACGCTTATATGTTCTGCTTCTTTGGACGCAAAGCTTTATTGGACGCATTGCCTCTTTGAGTCCATTGGACGCTCCATTCTTGAATCGTACATATATATGCCAATGTCACACTGGACGCTTGGACTTATCTTTGTTGTACCTACAAGAGCTTGTCAGCAGACTTTGTAAAATCCTTAATAACCTTTGTTATCATCAAAACCACAAAGACTACTTAGGGAAAATTTGCATTAGAACTGCTTCTGACCAATTTGGTTCCAACAAGGATGTTGCAACAAAGCTCTACCACGCGAGATTTAAGACTGCTGTATTCTCATGACCTGGATTCAAACGCAGGGCATTTTGTTAAACTGTGAGAGACTCGTGTCATCTCACCCCAAGCCCCCAATGGTTATATACATTTTTTTATTTTAAGACCTATGAAAGTCGTATATTCAATTTACAACTACTAACTTTTTTTTAAACAAAAATTACATAAGTCGTAACATAATAATTAGTCGTAAACCCGTAAATAGGTAAATATTTATTTTTAGTCTTTCAAAAAATTTGTCTCTTTTTAGTCCCTCATTTCCAGAAACGTATGATATTTAGTCCCTGTGGCATTTTTAAAATTTTAAAAATATTTTTTAAAAATTTATTTTCACTCTTCCTAATATTTAATTCTCAATTTTCACCAAACTGTCATTCATTAGTTTGGGCACAAGGCTAAAAAAACATTGGGTCAGACTAAGTTCGAATTATTTACAAAGAAAAATAATTCAAAGTAATATTCGAGCTATTCACTACAAGAAAATCGGGCATTACCGGTGGCAAAAAACCGCCGGTAACGCCAAAAAAACGTCGGTAATCAACGATTTTCGACGGCAGAAGCTCATCTATAATTCACTCGTCGGTAATTATTACCAATGGAATTTTCAAAAGAGCTGTCGGTAAGTACCAACGGAAAAAACCATTAGTAATTACCGACGGAAATTGTCCATCAGAAAATAAGCTGTTACCAACGGAATAATCCATCGGTACGCACACGAAATTAAAAAAAAATCTTTTTACCAACGGGAAATTAACCCAGAAAGAAATTTTTACGCACACGAAATTTTAAACAAATTAACCCATAACAAAATCAAACCAAATCCAAAAAATAAAAAAAAGAGGAATATTAGTATATTACAACAGATCCATAATATTTTCAGATCAAGAATACATCAACCATACAAGCATTCAGTAAAAAAAAGAACTATACGATTATGAACAGAGCTAACAAAAAACGCAAAAAATCAAATCTAAAAATTTCAAAAAAAAGATGAAAAGAAATGTGGAAGCATGGAAGCAAGAAGCTCTATGATATTGATGTATAACTTGTTGTGCTATTCTTTTCTTCTTCTTTCCTTTTCTTTCTTTCACTTATCCCTGTGAGCAAAAACAATAATATTAAACCCTTCAGTAATGAGTAAAAGAACAACAGAGAGTGAGTAAAAAGAGCAAAAAAAAACCAGTGAAGTAAAATAAATCAGTGAAGTGAGAAAGAGCAAGGAAGAACCCCATCTTCTCTGGACCTCCCCGCGGTGGAGCGGTTGGGGGCTGCAGTGGGGGGCACAGTGGCGGGGTGGGGGGCGCGGTTGACGCAGCAGTCGGAGCCGGTGAGAGAGAGTGATTGAGAGAGAGAGAGAGAGAGATTGATAGATGTGTAATGGGGAGGCAGAAGTCCGATCTGGTTGAGTTAACCAACCATTTTCGGTGGAATTTACCGACGAAAATTCCGTCGGTAATAAAGGCTACTTTAATACCGATGAATTTTTGGTCGGTAACTCAAATTTTGAAAAACGCACACAGTTATCGACGGAATGGTTCCGTCGGTAATTTAAAAAAATTTAAATGGCGGCATCGGATAAAATTTTGCCTTACCGACGGTCTGTGCAATCGCAAATCATTTCCGACGGAATTATCATCTTACCGACCGAAAAAATCCATCAGAAAGAGCCAAAATTACCGACGACTCTAATTCCATCAGTAATGGCCGTCGGTAAATGTAAAATTTCTTGTAGAGATTTTCCTTTGAACTATTTTTCTTTGTAAATAATTTGGGTACACCCCCGACCCGGTGCTTTTTTAGGCTAGGTTAACTCAAAAATTGTGTGGCCGAAAATGGAGAAGGAGGGTTTGGTAAAAATTTGTAATTGAAAATAGGTAGGGTGAAAATGAATTTTTAAAAATTATTTTTTAAGTTTTAAGAAAGGTCACAAGGACTAAATATGATATATTTCCAGAATAGAGAGACTAAAAAGAGAGGAAAAAATTTTGAGGGACTAAAAGCAAATATTTATCTATTTATGGGGTTACGACTTATTTAATTTTTTAAATAAGTAAAATATTAGAAATCGTAAATTGAATATACGACTTTTATAGCTTCTAAAATAAAAAATATTTACCAACAATACGTTGGTCCGAGTGACACTGAGATCGGATCCCTTAAAGAATGTCTTAAGTTCGAGCCTTGTGGATGGAAAAAACGTGGTTGGGAGGAGAGATCCCCCTAAAGGTGGCCAACCAAGTTCTCCAGCAAATATTAGACATCGGCAAAGCTAGTGGATATTTTGCACCAATAACATGAATATCCAAAAAAATAAAAAAAATTTAAACAAGAAGTCGTACATCACAATTACGACTTAGACACATTTAAAACAAATTAAAAAAGTGAGTCGTCATTACAATTTACGACTTTGTAATATTTTTTTAACAAAAATAATAAGAAGGGGCAACTCATATATGACATATACGACTTGCCCTATATTGGTAATATCTTTTGGGTTTACCCCATTCACGTAATTAATGTATGGGATTACTCCATATTGGTAAAAAAGCCCGAGAAATCTTTGATAAACATGCATCATTTCATTATACACTTTTTTTTGTAATCTAAAATATTAATAAGAAATTAAACAAAACATGTGCACAAGATGTGCCCTTGTTTTGTCATCTGGGCTACAAGAGTCAAGAACCAATTAATGCAGACAAAGTCCCCACAAAGAACCCCAATGACCTCGATATAAATGAACTGTAATAATACAAATGAATTTAATCAAGGAAAATTATATGAAACTAATAGAACCGATCATCCGTATCACCTGACGATTTTCCAGCTATGGATAAACTCCCAATGTGGGTGTGGAAAGCACGAGATGTCCTCCTTTGCTACTAAAATTTGAAAAAGGCAGTGAATAAACTCCTAGGTTGGAGCAACAGATTGATCACGCGACCTGGAGGTCATGAACTCATGCACAACCACAGCGCCATCAACGCTTTTCGTTCAATATATCGCTATATTAATATATATTTCCATTTAACTTGAATTATTATATTATAAACATATATTTGACTTACATCCATTCTAAAATTTTCTAAAAAATCTAAACTGTCACCAAATTTATTGTGATTACATTAACTTAATTAAAAATATAATATCATATATAACATAAAGGAAAAAAATCTACAAATACTCTATCTAAAACTTATTCAAATTTCAAATCAGGCAAAATCTATTTTAATCTAATATTTATATTATAATATTTTATATGATAATAGAAAAAGTACAAGGATTTGTGAAAACAAGAAAATATTTGACTTATCCTTTGATTGTTCATTTAATTCAGTTAGTATTGACTGTTCCCGTTTCAATTGCTATAACTGAGAGATCATTTTCAGCTATGAAGATTGTGAAAAATAGGATCAAAAACAAAATAGAAGATGAATTTCTTGCTGATTGCTTGATTACTTACATCGAGAGAAGAGTTGCTGAAAAATTTGATGCAGGTTCTATTATTGATGAATTTTATGATATGAAAGAACGATGCACACGACTTAGATAAATAATATGATGTATGTAACTACTTTTTTTGACATAGTGTATTTAACTACTATGATTTAATGTGATCATAAAAATTTATCATAAAAACTGTCGGTGTAACATCCCAAATTTTTACTCTATTAGACAGAGTATTAATTTTGGAGGATTAAAATTATCCTTAAGATTTTCAAATGATCAGTAATGGTTTAAAACTGACGTAGAAGTCAAAACGGTATTCTGTAGACGTTTTTGACTGTCAGAATAAGTTTATAACGATACAGGAAATTTTAGTTTTGGATCGGAAGAGCTATTTGAGATTTGGAATGTTGGTTTGATGTTATATGAGGATTTTAGAAACTAAGTTGGGAATTTTAGAAAGAACATAAGAAATATTACTGTTTTAGTCCCTCTAAGATGAATCACGCAACACATTAGTTGAGGAACGGATAAATACTCGGAGACTAAGAAATGATCAATACTACAAGGACAAATAGAGTTTGATCTAGTATAGAATTAGTAGTTTCGTTTGATGTTGTAATTCAAATGGAAATCAGTTTAAGTCTTTTGTAACATCTGTTTCTCTATTTACCATCCTTATTTTGATTTATTTGAATTGTTGTGATATAAATGTTGAGTGATTTATTTTTAGCTTAAAATTAGGGTTTAAATATACATATGCAAGAATACTTCTGAAACGGTTAATTTTCGGTTGTCGTCAGGTTTTAAACAGAAAACGGTTTACGTCTAAACTGACAGAAGGGAATTTAAATAGCTTGAGAATATCAAAATCAACACAGAAAATAAACTTCCTTCACAAAAGTTGGTTCTTTTAATATTTATGATTTTTTGGAATTTTTCTGGGATTTTTGAAAAAATTTCAAAAATTACCGAAAAATACATTAAACGGGAGCGTATAGCATAAAAATCTTGTTTCGCGGTGCTTAATTTCATGAGAAAGGTCCACAAATATTTTATATTTTATTTTTAATTATTTATTTTATGATTTTAGAAATTAATTTTTTGTAAGTTTCAAAAATATGATTTTCTGCACTTTTTCGGGGTTATACCTGCGAAACGGTGAAAACCGTAGATATTACACTATCATTAAATTTCAAAAATGACACCATGAAGCTATTTAAGGCTAACATGGTCATCTTTTAACCACCTTTTGGCCGCCCAAGTTGCTATAAATAGGGGGAGAGCTCTTCAAAAAGTTGCTCATATTATTCCTCCAGCTTATTCCCTTGGTTTCTTTTAAGTTTTCTCTAGTTTTATTTAAAGCTTTTCTTTGGTTTTCTTGACAAACCTCTTGCAAAATTTATAGTGTTCTTAGTTGTTTTTCAAGTTCTTGAGTTTGAGGTAAGGGGAAAATCTTCTAAAGTTGTTTTGATCTTGTTTTGATGAGTGCTTTGGTGTTTTGGGTGCTATAAGCTTTAATTAATTGTTATTTACTTTATATTATTGTTTTAATGTTTTAATTAAATTGCTTCATGCTTTATTTTATTTAAATTGTGATTTTATAATTAGTATGGTTATAATGTTCAATTTATTTATGAGATTTAATTGTACCGTTACGATGGCGAAATTTTAATTATAAAGACTTGATCACTCAGTGGGCTATGCATCCGTGATCAACAAATCTAAATCCGTAAAATTAACCCTCCGAAGTTCTTTTGGCCACTTGAGAATACTGTGGTCAGTCAGGCAGGAGAGTGCATCTTCGGTGTACTGTCCGATCGAGCTCAGGGGCCGTATCTCTCTTGAACATTAGTAAGTTGAGACAAGTGATTAATGCTTTAATAAATTCGGTACTATTGTTTTCTATGCAAAAGTCGATTTTCATGTATTAATATACTTGTTTTGTTGGGTTAAATAGTGTATTGGTACGATTTTGACCAGGAAAGAAATGGTATCGGCTGTGTCCTCTATCTTGTCCCGGTGACTCGACTAGTGTACTGTTAATAATTCCTAACTTAGAAAATTGTATTAATTATTTCCTTGTGTCAATACCTGCAATTTTTACCATAGATATACAGAAAGATGGTTGGGTCGAATAGTTCATTGGTACTATTCTAGCTAGGAAAGACAGGGTCTTCCAAGCGGCCTTAGCTGACATTCTCTTTCTTGAGAATCGTATTGATGGGTTATTTTCTTAACTTAGGGATTTTGTATATACATGGCGAAAATTATTTGGGTACCAGCTCCCAAAGGGATTTTTCGAAAATGGGCTCAAAGTTCTAATTATTATCATTTTTAATACAGCTATGGTTGGTCACTGCAGTCGGCTTTGCCGCCGTGTGACTATTCCGTCGCGAAATTTTCCCAAATACGAGAAAAGTCACTTACCGATTAAAAATGAACCTAAGTTTAAATTATTTTTAATCTCTTCTCTCTTGATCAATCCCAGTGGATCTGCCACATTTTGATCTTCTTTTATGCTTTGATCACTTTTCGTTATATACTGATTCACTTTAACTGTTTCGGGTAATCACCTCAGTTCGGCTCTATCGCGGTGTGATTACTCTTAAAATAAATAAGTAAAGCCGGAAAGAGTAATATAATGGATAATTTCAAGAATTAATCTCGTGTTAATGAAATGTTATGGTTTTTACGGATTCTGATTTGGTTAAGGGATTTTATAAAGAGGAAGGATGAAAGAGTATTTTTATCTGTTTCAAATATGGAGAGAGGGGGAATATAAAGTAATTTATTCTCTGTATGAATTGCATTGTGTAACGCCCCAAATTTTCACTTTAAGAGATAGAGTGTTAATAAGGGAGGATTATTGTTAATATTAGGATTTTAATGAGATAAATAATGGTTTAAAACTGACGTAGAAAGTCAAACGAAAACTCTGTAGACGTTTTGACTGTCAGAATAGGAACATAATGATATAGAAACCCTAATTTGGAGTCAGAAAAGATATTGGAGGATACCAATAGTGATTTTATATTATTTGAGGATTTTAGAAATTTATTTGGGAATTTTCTGAGAAACGAATCAGAAATAATACCGTTTTGGTCCCTGTAGTATGACTATGATGAAACTGCGAGTGAGTTTGGAGACCAAAACACATTAGAAAATTATTTCGACGAGCCAAAAAGTGTTTTTACATTATTTAGGATTTATGGGAATTTTTCTGGAATTTTTGGGAAAAAATTCTAAAAATTACCAAAATGCTACTATAATTAGCAAATGACCGAAATTACCAAAATGGTCACTATTCATAAAACCAAAAATGGTAATTTTTATTTTTATTTCTTTATTTGGAGATTTTAGAAAATATTTCTAGAAAAGTTTAGTGAAATTACTATTATACCCTTGGTACAGGGAAACCGAAGAACGGATAAAAGACCGGGTACCAGAAATTAGATTGCAGGGAAAGTGGGACCCATGTAGCATAGCATAGTTGACTTTTATTATGTTTACATGGGAAATTACTAAAGTACCCTTGATCTCACTCTTTAATTACCAAAACCATTGAAAATACATTTTTAACCTTTGTCCATTTTGGTAATTTCCACTGAAATGAATTTGAGCTTATCCTTTCCCTATTGGCCAGCCCAAAATCGTCCCAATCAAGGCCAAGAAGTGGTCTAGGTTCATCTTGTGTGGAAGATGCTTGGAAGCCAAGAGAGATATTTATATTACAAAGCTTTATTTGATAATTTTGAAATCCAACCATAGGATTTGGACAAGTGGTGCCTTTTGATTTGTCATTCATCCTCTTAGGTGACAAGGAATTTTTGGCCAAGTATTGAGGGAGAGAGGGCGTGAGATTAAGGGAGAGGAGAAGGAGAGTTTACTCATTTTTCATGATACTTTATCTCTCTAAAAGTGTTTTCTCTAGGGACGGGCATGGTTTTAAAATTAACTGGACTGAATTGTGAACCACACCTAAATTGCACGAAAAAGAACCAAACTATTGCAACAATTCAATAACCTGATACACTTAAAAAAATGGTTCAGTTAACTGAAACTGTATTAAAACCATATTCGGTGAACATGTGAACTGTGAACTGATTTTGTGACTCACTTCTTTTCATTTCGCCAGATAAACAGTCGCCAGAAACATTATTAAAATGCAAGTAAATATATATATTTTGTGAACCACCGTAAGTCCACACATTTCTATTTTGCGTTGGTTTATTCATTTATTCAATTTTTATTTGCAACGTTTGGGTTTGTGAATCGTTGCAGAATAATTAGTTTCTGAATCGCGTTTTTCTGTTTTCGTAGCTCACGGAATCTCTTTGGACTTGTGATGTGTTTTTTTTTTCGAGTCTGTCTTTCAGCTTCTTACTTGATTCATTTTTTCAATGTTGGAAAAACTAATACCAGTAACAAAACGCAAAAACGTGTGCACGCTCCTAGCCGAGACCTTCCTCTGCTGAATGAGTAATTCGTTTTGGATTTTGAGCAAATTCAGAGCCAGTTCGAAACTTCTAAAATCAGTGCACTGGATCAACAAATCTATTCAGCTCAGTTTGGGATAAATAGTAAACAGCTCAGTTCAATTTGACCATACTTTTTTTCAGTTTGGTTTAGTTCAGTTTAGTTTTTTTCATTAACTGCACCATGCCCATCCCTAGTTTTCTCTAACTTCTCTCTAACTTCATCTTCCTCCTTCAAGCTTTTTATTCTATTTCCATGGAAGCTTTCCATCTTCTTCCTCCATATTTTTGATCATTTACATAAGCATCAAGTGTAAAGAATCCACTTTTAAACACTTTAAACACAAAGCCTTCATCACTTTTGATCATCAAGTGTTCTTATTTTTCAAGAACACCAAGCTAAGGATTTTTGGACTTTGGGTAAGGCATCAATATTGGTATCTTGTTTGCAATCAAAGTTTGTGAACAAGTTATTCTTTTTCATTTCTTTTTGGGGTTAGATGATTTTAGTAAAGAGTGAAAACCCTTTTGATTGATGTTTTGTGTTCTTGTATGTGTGTATGAAGGAGTTTGAGTTCTTGGGCTTGAGGATCAAGAAAATTTTGAAAGAGAAAGATTTAAGGTAAGGGGAAAATTCTCTTGTTATCATAGTTACATAAGCATTTGTGTTCTATGTGATTTTTCTTATGTTCTTGGTGAATGATTTCTTATATTTTTGTGTGTTTGATTTCTTAAGTGTTGGTGATGATTTCTTATGTGGGGTGAAGTGGATTCTTATGTGGTGATGGGTTGATTTCTCATGAGTTTGGTATTGTAATATTTAAAGTAGATTTATGGCTTTAAATATTATTGTGTTTGATTGGTGATTGGAAAAGTGATGAGGAAAAAAAAGATTCATGTAAGATTATGTAACTAAATACCCAAGCATATTGGAGCAAGTGATGAGGAAAGGACAAGGGATTAAAGTAACTATTTTGAAAAGAATAAATTAGAGAACAAAGTCCAAAGCTTTATTTAGGATTTTCTTAATCCAATCATTCTTTTAAGAAAACTAAGTCTCCAATGGAATTTCCAAGCAAAGTTAAGAAAAAGGAATTTTTAAAGGTATCATATTTCACCAAAAATGTTATGTGTTATTATCAAGTTTCAAGTTTGTGAAAAATGCTTCCAAAAGGCTATATAAATAACTTTTGTGAAATCCAAGTTAATGGATCAATGTTCATAAAGGTAAAATCTGGTTTTTGGCTTTAAAAGGGTTGGAAATAAGTTATACAATCAAATTAAAAAGGAAAAATACATTTTCGGATTTTTATAAGAGTTTCCAGAACTGTTCACACCCATGGTGTGACAATTTTCACAGCCTGTGATCTCTTCTGCCTGTGAAAAATACGATTTTTAAAGTACAAGGGCCAAAAATATAAATTTTTGAAAGTTCAGGGACCAAAAAAGTAATTTTCAAAGTACAAGGACTGAAATGGTAATTTGAATATTTAGAGGACCAAGAATGTAATTTTTGAAGTTTGGGGACTAGAAATGCAATCTGGATATTTCAAGGACCGAAATGTAAATTTTGAAGAAAATTGACATTTTTGATAATTAATTAAAATAAAGGGATATTTTATCAAAGTGGAGAACAGTGTGGTTTACATGATTAAGAGAAAGTGAGGGAATTTTTATTAAAGAGTTTTTTTAAAAGGGGCCAAAGCCCAATGAGTTCAAACTTTTCCCAAAATGAGATTCCCACTAGTTTTCCAAGTGATTTCTTAAAAATGAGAAAGATATAAGTCTAGTGCTTTAAATGAGTGTTGAACTTTGCATTTTAAAAAGATAGATTTAAATAAATATGTTCTGAGTGAATAGTCTTTGTGACGTATGTTCTGAGTGAACGATCTTTATGACATAGATGTTGAGTGAATAGTCTTTGTGACATAGTTCGGAGTGAACAGTCTTTGTGACATAATGCCGTGTGATGAGAAAGAACGCTACGGGATGAGAGGATGTATTGTGTGTTTATGCGTCCATAATTGGCTGTGCGTCGTTCCACCAGGTTGTGTGCCATATGAGTTACAATTCACGTTATACGTGGTTGGGAATTGATACGGTTGGGCTACAATTGCCTACTGGGGTTATCCAGGTTTCGAACTTCTACCAATGGCCAAGCATTTGCGCACTTGAGCCGGGGAAAATCGTATACCTGACTTGGATAAACCTGACTGACTGGTCTTTTCAGGATATGGTGAGAGTGGCTTTTATGGAATGGTTGTGAGGGCAGACCCGAAAAGAAAGGACTGTGCAATCATGTTAAGTATTTAGCTGCGCCTATCACTCAAAAGGAAGTAGAGAAAAATCTCCATGGAATAGCGGGCTGGGTGCTCGTGGCTGTGTGCCAAAAGTACAAAGATTATTGAAGTGTCATGCATATACATATATTGAATTCTTGTGATGTGTTTCTGTATGAAACTGTGATACTTCTGTGTGAAGTTGGAAATGGTGGTCTGTGTGATTTCTGTCTTTATGACCTATGTTGAATGTGATTTCTTTTGAGGATGAGCATAGCACTGTGTGTGCAAAATATCTGCTGTATGCATTATATCTGTTGTGTGTTGCTTGTGTAACTGTGACGATATAACTGTGAATGAGATTTTCACCCTTGCTATGTATGGTTTTCTTGTGTGCAAATATGTTTTCTTAAGTCGTTCTGCCAAAGATTTGATAGAGGTTTAGAACGAGAAGAACAACAGTGATGCTTCAACAAAGAGGATGGACGTGTATGTTTTAGCTGTGGGCTGAGTTTTCTCATTTGAGTCTCTATAGGATTTTTTTTTATGCTTGACCAGCATAGAGAGTCTATAATTATTTGGGGAAAAGGTATTCTTGTATTTGACTTTCCTTTATTAATGAATGAATTCTTTAATTCCTAATTTATTTTCATTTTGGATGTTAGTTCACATAGTCATCTTTTAAAAAAAATTAACTATGGAAATTTATTTGTGAAAATTTAAATAACTTTGACATTATTTTTTTTTTAACGAAAGTAAGTAATTAAATAAATTTAATTTCATGATTTGGGTTAGTTACTAAATGTAATGTCCTCCGAGAAAGGGGGTGTTACAATAGTGGTATCAGAGCTGATCGAGTCTTTCGGGAAAGTTGGGTTGTAGGCTTGTTGTGTTTGTATTGTGTGAACTCTGATATGTTGATTCGTTTTGTGCATTCTATGTGGATTTTGATCGATTTGTGAATTCTGTGTGAATTCTGATTGAGTAGTGAATTCTGTGTGAATTCTGTTTGGGTTATTGATGGGGTTGATTGAGCCATGTGCGGTGTGAATTCTGAATTGATGGATTGTTTTGTTATATTCTTTAAAATCCTGGTGCCGAGGTGTACTGGAATGAGACGGTACAGCTGAGGAAATCTGAGACTGTATTAGAATGGGACGGTACAGTTGAAGAGAACTTAGTAGGATTATTCGGTACTACCTATGCCAACGGTACTGTATAGGTTTGGGACTATACAGGAAAGGACGACCTTCTGAAAAACATGTGAGTGAGGACAAAAACATGTGGAAGGAATCCGTGTTGGTTTGTAGGGAAAAAGTCATAAATCTGAAAGGTAGCCAGACAATTACAGAATAGTGTAGAACTGGATAAATATGTGTAATTGTTTTCTTTGTGAAGACACTGTGTGTGAATGCATGGTGGTGAGATTTGGAAAAGTCAAAAAAGTCTCATTGGAGCATTACACTGATGTAATTATGGATATAGAAGTGACATGCATATATATATCTGATGTAGTGATATATTACTGAGTTGAAATGTGCGTGTCATGTTTGGTATTAGCTGTATTTCCTTCTAGACATGATTTTTGTTGGTTATTTTCTTATGAATTCTCTGATGATATATTTCTGAGTGTGATTTCTTTTGAGGATGCGTATAACATTATTTATGAGTGATATCTATTGTGTGTTGTGTATGTATTCTCTTATGATATAACTTTATGATAAAGATTTTCACTCTTGCCTACTTTTATGTTGTGTTGATGCATGATTGAGTAGATGATTTACCCAAGGAGTGAGCTAACTCTTAGAAGAGGATCTGAAGGAAGATGCTGCACAGATTGATAGAGATTCCAAGAAGAATATACTTTTACTGTCTTGTTTTGGGTAGAGGTCTAGAGACTTGACCGACTCAGGTGTTCACTGTAAAAATTATTTTGAGTATCTTAGAATACTGAATTTTCATTGTAAACTTTGATGATTACATATATGAGATAAGGTCACTTTCACAAAACTCTTGGTTTATATTTCCGCATTTAAAACTCTTCAAAAAGAATTAAAGGGATATATTCCCCATCCTTCTCATCTTTTTAAAAGGCAAAAATTTTACCCACATTATCGGAGGAAGAATACTGAGTTTTCACGAAAATTTTATTAAGTTATTACGAAAATCTTGGTTACTATGGTATAATATCATTTTTGAAGAAAGAGTGTTGCAGTCCACCCCCAGTTAGATAGGTTTCTAGATCCGTCCCTTGGTGTGAATAGCACTGGATGTTTTCGCATGCTATTGAAATTCAAAAATGAGCACTAGCATCTTCCCAACTGTGAATAAACTCCCAGAGTGGGTGAACAACGCTGGATGTTTATTTACGCTCTGGGAGTTTATGTACTTGCTTCTTATTTAACTCGAATTTTATGGTTTGTGTGGAAGCATGAAGAAATGAGAAGAAAAAATGGGTAAATTTTTTCAGAGAAAATGAATTGATTTTATGTATTGTTTTGGATTAACAGAAAGTTAAGATAAAAATAAGAGAAAAATAAAATAATTTTAGAGAAAAAGTAGAAAATAGACTTTCTAGCTAGTCAAGGACATGCCGCCTCTTTTGAGTGGGTCCTTTTAGATTCAGTTAGTCCCATATTGGAAATTTTGTTAGAAAATATAGCAGGGGTGGGCTGTGTTTCTTTTTTGTTTTTTGATACATTAAAAATGAAAAGAGAAAGAGTAAAAAACTTTTTACATAGACAAATATTAGTAATTAGTATGTTATGTTAGTTGAGGGGATTTGAACTCATTATCTCCTTATCAACTCCAACTAGTATGTCTCTCTCCCTAAACCACCAAACCACCTTATCACTACTTAGAAAAAGTAAAAAATGCATACAGTTAATTATCTTTTATTTTTTGAGGAGTGCTAGCAACACATATACACTCTCTAACACACTCTTGCCAACAATACTCTATTTATGATTGGTTGAAATGCATGTGAGTCCTATTAAATCATATGGGTCTCATATCTTATTTAGTGGAATCCATTCCCAAAATGGTGGAACTCATATGTATTTCAATCAATCGTAGAGAGAGAGTTGGAAAGAGTGTGTTGCTAGCACTCCTCTTTTTTTTTTTGCTATAAAAAAAAGGATGACGGGAAAGAAGGGGAAAGAGAAATACTTATTTTTTTTATACAAAAGGAAACAAAACAAAACAGAAGGACTAATGAACAAGCCTAATAGAGGTAAACCCCCTTATATCCGCATCTAATAGTAAACCAAGGGAAGTAGGCATGAAGTCCAGCAAGGCCCATTGGTACCACCTTGATGTCCCAACTCAGCAAGCATATCAGCGCAAAAATTAGCTTCACGAAAAACATGTCTCACAGAACAATTCCAATTGTTTGCCACTACAAAACTCACGGCCTCAGCAAGAAGAGATTGTAGACGAGAGCAGTGTGTCCGCCGCATACACACCATGTTCAAGACAACTATGGAATCAAGTTCCACCAATAGAGAAGAGATTATGAGACTCTTTGCCAAATGCAGACCAAGTGTGAGGCCCCCAAGTTTTGCATGAACCGCTGGGGCAGAGCCAATATTGCAGTGAAAACCCTTTACAAATTGTCCTTGGGAATTTCAGATCGACCCCCCACATGCTGCAAGTCCATTCTGAAAGGAGTCATCTGTAAGTCCACTTATTTCATTGTATATATAGAGCCAAAGAGAAATACTTATACAAAAATTAAATTATACCTATACCGTCTGGGTTTTTGGCCGACCATGGCCTCCCCAATCTGGGCCAACCCATTCCAATATGAGCCCACCTATGACTATTATGACTGATCATATATAAAGCGGTTACAACAGATCGCACGAGGATAAGACTGCAACAGGATAAGACCACATTAGGATAAGATCACATCATGATCTACACAATAAACCACCAAAGATCAAGCACTCAGGCACACTATAAGAAGGGGCACCTAGCACCAGAGAGAGATAAGTTCACATCTCAGCTGGAGTGGTCCTTGGTCTCGACACCAGAGCTTGGGTTCTATTTTCTAGCGTGAACAATTGGTGCCCACCGTGGGGCCCCGGTAAAACTCTTCCCGATGGCCACCACACAAAGAGCCCACGACCTCTAGCTACCAAGTAGCTAAGATAGTGCTCTATAGAGTAACCTTGCCGATGTCGAGGTCGCGTCCCTCCTGTCATTGTCGACGACGTCCCGACCAAATGGGAGGAAGAACTACCGTTTTATTTTTGCAACGAAGATAAGTTTTTCTACTACCATTTTTTCCTTCTTTATTATTGGCATCATCTGTGTGATATATTTAGCATGAGTTTTGCCTCGATTGAGGATTCATTTGTATGTCGATGTTCTTTCTGCTTAGAAAACAGATGGTCATCCCCAGTCATCACTGAAAGCTCTGTGTTCCTCCCTGATCGGGGTCATCAGGCATGGGTTTTGGTCTCTTTATTCTATCACGACATAAAGATTTGAGCTTTTCGCAAATTGATGAGGCTTTTGAAAAGTAAAGAAAGATGTTGCAGAGCGAGAAATAGTTCGATAAAGGGAACAATCTCACTTGGCGGTGCTTCGTCGGTCACAAATTCGGTAACTTCGTTGATTTATTTTTGTTATTAATATCATTATCATTATTATTTACTTAATTCACGAATCAATCACTCATGCTTGTCCCTGAACCTTCCTTTTTCACTGTTGATTTCAATCGTTAATATTTATGATTTATGATGACAGGTGTTCTAATTTTCTAAAAACTTATATTGCATACACCTCCATAATATGGAGAGTGGCTTATCATATCACCAACCGCAGGAAATTTTTTAACTCTTCAATTCATTTATGTATTGAAAAGAATTTGTTACCATCTCATTCAAATGACATATTTGTATATTTGTTATGATTTGCTGAAATATTTTCTACAGTTTTATCACTGCTGATTTTTTGCTATTTCAATTTCTCCTTCAAATTTAAACTTTAGTTAGTCGGTTTCAACCCAATAATTAGAGAGATCAAATTAAAGTCATTATTAATCGTTATAAAATAAATTATCATTAATTTAAAGTTTGAGTTTAAATCAAAGTAAGAGACAAGGATAGACACAATTCAACAAGAGGTGAGGATACCAATAAGTAGCTAATTTTAGTTGCTAACAAATCATATTTTAAGACTTTGAAGCATCTAATTCATATTTATAATGTTATTATGATGTTATGATATTACCTTTGATTTTACCACTAATTTGCATTTCCTTGATTTTTCAACATTTATCACATTTACTCCTAATTTAAATTTCTAATATCACTATCATACCATTAATATTACATTTAAATTGATAAATTGATTACCATTATTACCGTTATTGATTACCGTTATAATTTGTTGTAATCAAATTTGAAAATGTTAGTGTTGTACATATCATATCATTTACTAATTACTTTGATGTTTACTTCATTGCTACTAAGGACGAAAAAAAAGATGAGACAAGATTCCAAGTTCAGTAATTGTGGTTATTATTTAAAGGCCCCATGAGTGGTCAACTACTTATAGCCCTTGCCGATGTAAACGCGACCCCACGAGCGGTCGCACACTAAAAGGCTAGCCAAATTATCAAATATTATGCAAGCTTCACTACAAGAAAAACGCAAATTACCGAGGGCTTTTTACCGAGGGCCTCGTGGCCCTCGGTAAAAAAAGCATTACCGAGGGCTTAGCCCTCGGTAAATTGCTTGTATCTGCGAAAATATCGCACAGGTGTACTCTACGATTACTGAAGGCTAAGCCGTCGGTAATTACCGAGGGCTTAGCCCTCGGTATTGTATCCAGCACATTACCGAGGGCTTAGCCCTCGGTAATTTTAAAACATATATCAGATCTGAAACCCCCACTTTCCCAATCTATGTTCTTCTCTCAAATCTTCTCTCCCTTAAGCTCACAGATCCGCGAACCCACCACCGCCCTCGCTACCCCTTAGTAACATCACCTCCCCGCCCCCTCCCCCTCCCCCCAATTTCGATCATCAGAACCCTCTCTTTCTCTCTCTCTGCGAACCAATCGCCGCCGCTGGCCACCACTGGAAGCCCTCCATCGCCCACCGTGAAGCCCTCCGTCCCCAACAGTAAGCTCTGTTGTTCACCGTGAAGCCATCGGTCGATATGTTTTCGATCCTCCTTAGCGCGCTCCGTCCGAAACCGTGAAGCTCCGCCGCGGATCTAGCCGTGTCCACTGTTTGGGTCGCCACCACCACGCCTCACCGTACAGGTATGAAGTGTCTCTCTCTCACTCTCTGTCTCTGTCTCTCACTAGATCTATATCTCTCACTCTCACACTCTCTCTGCGCGCAGGAGCACCAACACCGTATCTCCACGGTGCCGCCTTGCAACTGCGGTGCCTCCTTCAAGAGCTCTGAACGGTTGGACACTCTCTCTGTCCCCTCCCCCTCTCTCTGCTTTTCACACTCTCTTGTTTTGTTGATGCTTGAACGTGTAGGTATAACACCATTCATTCCGAGCCGCCGTTCGAGCCATCGCGAGAAGCATGGTCCTTAATTTCTTTATTTGGTTCATGTTTTCACTTTGGTGTTAACATTGGGAAGTGGTTGAATTGAATTGATATTTCACATTGTCTTGCTTTTGCTGTTGTTTTGTGCCGCTCGTTAGTTGTTTGATAAAATGTTTCAATTGAGTCTTTGTGTTTGTTCATAGAAGAAATGAAGCAAGAATGGTTTTAGTGAGTTTGATAGTGCATTGTCATGATTATTATGTGCTTAATTGGTTATTTGAGCTAGTCATGCAGAGTGAATTATGAAACTTTGACCAATTTGTATTTGTTTAATTTTGTTCTTATTTGCTTTTTGCATTTTGTGATAGTTCCCGAGCTTTTGATCTAGTGATCCTGAGCTTTTTTTGAGGCTCGGGATTTGAATTGTGATTGAGATGGCAAAGGAGAAGCTGCAGATTGCAGATGGAGATGACCCCAAGTCCTGCTACATGCAAAAGTTCAGGCTCTATGAAACCAGCTCGGTAAATAGGATCTTCTTCTATACACACCAATGATGCATGCATTATTATTACTCTTGTTGTATCTTCTGACCATGACCTGGATTTGAATTGTTGCTGTTTTTTTTTTTGTGTAACTATGCTTCTTCTCCTTGCTTGTTGCCTTAAGATGTTTTATTTTTTGGGGGTTGGGTTCAATTTTCTTCTTCTTCTTCTGCTGCTGGTTCTTTTTCCTTGTTCAAATTCATGTTCATTTGATGTGCCATGTTCACATATTCATTCATGAATCATGAGATTTTTCTATTGGGCAAAGGAATCAAATGGGTGCGTGTGGAAATTGTCTTCTTTTTTTTTCATACGAGTGGTTTTTCAATGGGGGATTTAGATGCTTCCCATCATGATCGTGGGAGCAACACCTAAGGCAAGATTGTTTAGAGCTTATTCTTTTACAAAAGAAAAAAGTCCTGGACTTTTTCTCATCTAAGATATATTTTTATTCCTATAAATGAAAAAAATAATGAAAGAAAATAAGTATGATCATTTTCAGATAATGTTAGACAAGATTAGAAAAATTCTTTAGTGGGAAACAACATATATAACAACCTGATAATTTGTTACCTTCATTTGCATTCTCTAGTTGCATCAATTAACGGCTGTCATTCTTGATATATCATTCGTTTGGTTTAGTAAGTAGTTCTTATTGTGTCATTGTTTGATCTGACATCATATGACCCAAGGTTGATTTCGATTATGTTTAGTCTTCTACTTGTGGAGAAACACTTATATCTTAGAAGCTATGTCTATTTCAGTTTCAGAGGGAAGTTAGAAAAGTTTTATAGACCTATGGACTGGACAGTTTCTTGAATGTATTCAATAGTTAAACATTTGAAATAACAATTTGACAGGGTATTTGAGTGACAACTTAATGAGCATCTAAGTTATAGCAAGCTGAAATTTCCTGCTAAATCATTCAGGTTATTATGTGAAGTGCTTTACAAGTTTATGTGCTTGTTATTGTTAAGAATACCACTCAGTCAGATCAAATAGTACTGTTTTGAGCTTCCATCATATGCTTCTTTCTTTCTTTAGAACTTGTGTGTCATTTTGATGATTAATTGGGTGATAATATATATTGTTTTCCTTTTCTGTATTCGAGACTGTAATTTATAATAAATTGATGAATATCCTTGGTGAGTTTGAATTAATCAGTTGATCATGATCAGGATGAAGAATAATGGGGGTAGTTGTGTTGTGTGTTCCTCTCGTAAATATAAGCGCATTATCGATTATCAGCTTTTAGCCATGAATTTGCTAATATTCAAACTTGGTACTATGGTAGTGGCTAGTGGCTTCTTGACACCACCATTGGTTATATAGAGAGCAGAGGTCATCATATTAGATTAGAAATTATGTATGGTAATGATTTTTTCATCCTTTTTAATTTGTGTGTATTTAGTTTTCTTAATTAGAAGATTTGCAACTGGTTCAAACATGATCAAAGCTCCTTTGGGGTGGTGTTTTTATGTGCTCTATAGATAACATTTTTGGGAGTGGATACAAAATCTGATTAGCACAACATATCAAGAAGTGCCAATGCTAGAGTCACAAGGGATTGGTCTTGAACTTTGAGAAAAACTTGGCTATGAATGATGCCAGTGAGTCTTCTGTCAAATTTACCGAGGGCTTAGCCCTCGGTAATAGGGACCAAATAGCAATTTCAAAGACCTGTTCTTTTCACATCATTACCGAGGGCTAAGCCATCGGTAAATTTACCGAGGGTTTAGCCCTCAGTAATTTTTTAGGCTTACCGAGGGTTTAGCCCTCGGTAATTACCGACGGCTTTCGGGGCCGTCGGTAAAATTTACCGACAAGCGAATTTCCGACGGTCACATGGCCGTCGGTAATCCGTCGGTAAATCATATTACCGAGGGCTAAGCCCTCGGTAATATTAAATTTGGCCATCGGTAATGGAGTCTTTTCTTGTAGTGCTTGCACACATATTACCGCCCCAAGCTCTACCAAAAAAACAAGGTTTATCGGGCTCCCTCGCAAAAAAAAGAGAGAAAAAAAGAAAAGAAAAAAAAGGAGAGAAAAAAGAGCAAAAAAAAAAAAAGAGAGAGGAGGGGCAAGCTCAAATAAGAGCGGGTGACTATTGAGCGCGTATTGTAACATCCGCTTTTTGTGACTAATTTGTTATTTTTGTCTTATATGAATTTTTGCGATATAATTATTTTGAGTTTTATTTTTAGCTTAAAAATAGGATTTAAATGTGTATGTTTAAGAATACATCTAAAAGTGGTTCATTTATAGCTTCTGTTAGGTCTAGTTACAACATCTGTTTCTTTGCGTTTTCTGTTCTTTTTTTGTTTTATATGAATTTTGGTTCCATAAATGTTTTATGATTTATTTTTGGCTTAAAATTAGGAATAAAATACATGTATTTCGAAATATATTTGAAACGGTAGTTTTTCAATCAACATCGGGCCTTTTTACAGAAAACAGTTTACATCTACCTGATGGAAAGAGTTTTAAATAGCTTGAGTGTGTTAGAAAAACCCAATAAATAAATTTCCTTCACAAAAGTTGGTTCTTTTATTATTTTATATTTTCTGAAATTTTTCTAGAATTTTTGGAAAACTTTCAAAAAATACCGAAAACTATGCTATCCGGGGGCGTTTAAACGCGAAAACCTTGCTTCATAGGTATAATTTTCGTGTAAAAGGTCCATAAGCATTTTATATTTTATTTTCAATTATTTATTTCATGATTTTTAAAATTATTTCTGTGTAAGTTTCGAAAACCCTATTTTTCTACTTTTTCGGGGTTATACTTGCGAAACGATGAAAACTGAAGAGTTTGCACTATCTATAAATTTCAAAAATGAGTGCCACGAAATTATTTGGACTTGTCATGGCATTTTCTAGCATTCTCATTGGTTCTCATCATTTTTAATTAATTATTTCAATTTTTGATTTATAAAAAGACCAAAATACCCTTGATTTTCACTCTTTTTCATCCAAACCTTAGGGGTATTTTTGGAAATTCACATCCTCTCCTTCCCAGCCCTGATCTGCACGCCCTTCACCTCCTCTTGAAGAGTCTTGAAGCTTCTCCATTGTTCTAGAACATAGATATTTTGTTAGATATTTTTAAATAAATAGGATTTAGCATTTTTGAGAAAATTGAAAAATAAAAATATCTTCCCTCCCACTCTCCCTCATCTGGCCGAACCCCTCCCCTATAAATAGGGAGGGGGTGCTCTTCCATTTTCATCACAAGCTCACTTGAAGAATCACTCACAAATCTCACTCAAAAATCATTTTTCTTTCCTTTGTTTTTCCTTTGGTTTTCTTTGTTATTAATCAAGTTTTCTTGTGTTGTTCTTGCTTTGTTCTTAGTGTGTTCTTCCTCATTCATAAGGCTAAGGTATGGGAAAATCCTTTCCAAGTTGGTTTGATCTTTGTTTTGATGGATTTTTGTGTTTTGGGTGTTTATGCTTTAAATAATTGTTATTTACTGTAAAATGGTTTTATAAATTATATTATCCCTTATTTTTATTTAAAATATGATTTTTCAAATAGTAAAATTATAATGCCCAATTTAATTATAAAGTTTAATAATTGTACCGTTACACTGGCGAAATTTTAATTATAAAGGTTTAATCACCAAGTGGGCTATGCATCCGTGATCAACAAATATAAGAATTTGTAAAATTGAACCTCTGTAGTTCTTTAGACGGATATGGATGGGGTGCTTTGGTCAAGCGTAAGAATGCATCTTCGGTGTACTCATACGGTCGGGCTCAGGGGCCGTATCTCTATTACGCCATTAGGACGTGAGCAAGTGATTAAATACACTAAAATTACTAAACCAGTGTTTTTCTTCCATTTCCATGTTCTTTTCTTTTGAAAAAGATCTTCATGTTTTGTTGGGTTAAATGGTGCATTGGTACGTCTCTAACCAGGAAAGGAATGGTATAGGTTGTGTCCCCTATCTTGTCCTGGTGATTCGACTGATGTGCTGTTAATAATTCCTAACCGAGAAAATTATATCTTTAAAATATACTGCTTTCGAAAATATATATATACAGGCTGACTGGGTAAAATAATATAATAGTAATGGGTTCCCGGTGAACTCTACTGTTATGTTATTTGGTAGAAATTCCTGGTTTGGAGTTCTGTTATATATAAAAACTTGTGATTTTTACTGTTTATATATAGACTGATGATTGGGTAAAGGTAGTTCACTTGTATGGATCTGTCTAGGAGAGACAAAGGTCTTTGAAGGAGCCCAAAAGCTCACCAAGATCTTTCCTGGGAACCATACCGATGCGCTATTTTTCCTATCTTAATAAGTTTGTATATACATGGTGAAGATTTGTTGACTAGCTTCCAAAGGGTTTTCCCAAAAAGAATAAATTTAAGTAATAATTCCCCGTTAATATTATTCCGATTAAGTTAGTTATCGTGTTCGACTCTATTACAGTGTAATTATTCTCAAAATAAATGAGTACAGCCGAAAAGAGTAATAAAATGGTTAAAGTTTTCAAGAGTATTTCTGTGGTGATAGAATAAGTGTATTCTATGTGGTTTCGTATTATGAGAGATAATACAGTAAAACAGAGAAGGTTTTGCAAGAGAAACCAAAGTGATATTATGCAATGTTTCAGTTATCATTTGCATAAAGGTTTTTGAGCTTACAACCTAGAGGACGGGTTGAGAATAGAGTCTGGTTGGGCTACAATTGCCTTCTGGAATTATCCAGGTTTCGAAAGTCTCAATAGCCTTGCATGGCGATAGCCCTTGAGTTGAGACGAGCCGTATACTTGGCTTGGATAAATCTGATTGACGGACCTATTTCATGATATGGTTGAGATGCACATTACTGAATGTTTATCCAGGAAATCTGAGTGAATTCTGGGTATTCTGTTAGGTCTTGTCGCAGGCTTATCGCTCAATGGAGTTTGGTGGGAAAAGTCTCCTTGGAGCAGCACACCGGTGTATTATCAGAGAGATTGAAGTGTCATGCATAAATATATCTATGATTGATGATATAGATGTGATTGATAATATATCTGTGATTGATGTTTTATCTGTGATTGACGTAGCTTTGTGATTGATAATCTATTCTTGATTGTTTCTTGGTTTACAGTATTTTACTTCCAGATGTGATCTGTGTTTGTGAGGTTCTGAAAATATACTGTATAAGTGTTGTATGTATACTCTTCAAAACTATCATTCTTAACTTGTGCAAGTTTTTCACCCTGCCTACTTTCCATGTTTCTTTTGTATGTGGTTGAGTAGATGACTGACTCGAGGAGTGTTTTGGGTCCGGGACGACGTTTCAGCGTCCAACCTCTGGAGATAGATGGGATGGGCTGGAGGATAGATTCTTATACGCAGTGTGCTACTTTTAATGGATATATACTTGTCACGGAGCATAGGGTCAATGGACCCGACTTATGGACAGTACGTGGGATTTTTGATTATACGGTATCTATGCGATGGATCAGGGACATGGTCCAGCAGGCGAGGGACGAGGCCAGAGAACGATGTACCAGCCCTTGATGCACCATTTATATCTTATTTTGATCCGGGTAGTTGTTAGAGATTGAACCCGACTTTCTTATTACGTAGTAGCTTTTCATTTCAGTCTTTTTATTTCAGTTTACTTAGAGTTTTTACTATTTTTTGATGTATAGTAGTTTCAGAAAACTCCTTACTTGTACTGATGCAAGCTTTTGATTATATATATATGTTTGAGGAGGTTGTTTTTACTTCAGTATTTCTTTTAACACTGTTCTTATTTTACCACGCAATAGAAAAGGAAGGAATGGACTTCCCATTCTTCTCATCTTTTAAAAAGGCAAAAAAAATTTATCAGCATTTTTTGGGAACAAAACTCGATTTTAATCAAAGGTCATCAAGGAAAATATTACGAAAATACTTGTTACTATGGTGTAATATCCTTTTTGGATCATGTGACACCCTGAGGCCGACGAGGGCAGGGAGTGATCGCCGGTGCAGAGAAGCACGGACAAAGAGCGGCTCTTGGTAGGTTTCTAGGCGAAGGGGTACATGAATGAACCGAAATCATACCCGAATAAGAGGAATTCCAAGACTGTGCAGGTATGGGACTGTACAGTTGAGGATAACTTAATAGAATTGATTGGTACTACCTATACCAATAAGATGCATCTTCTTTTCGGTAGCCTATCACTTAAGAACTCCATGGTTAAGCGTGCTTGACTTGGAGCGATTTCGGGATGGGTGACCTCCTGGGAAGTTTCCTGGGAAGCATGTGAGCGAGGACAAAGCATGCTGAAAAGACCCATGTTGGTGTGTGGGGACAGTCGTCAATCCGAACGGCAGCCGGGATGTTACAGAACGTATCGTGCTCAAGCCGGGTGCAGAACGTGCCCGGTAAACAGACTACGGACCTTGGCGCAGAACGTGCCTGGCCTGGGTGCAGAACGTGCCCAACTTAAAACACGGCAATGGGCAAGAATGGACTGGCGGTCCATTCAGATGACGAGCATCCAGTATGTCGAGCATAAATGGACTATCATTCGAATGGACTACTGATTTCTACCGGCCGCGACCAAGAACGGTGATTCACTCGATACTTCCCGCGCGGGAGGTGTTATATTCTGTATATAATATATTTTACACTAGTTTATAGCATTCATACATCGAGTTTATCATGTCATTCACACATGATAGTTAAATACTTTATAGAGTTTTTACTTAGCTCATCTCATTCGCATCATATTCATGCATCAAGTCTATAATAGTCGCTCGTCGAGCCCAAACATTTTTCAGGTAACCGAGCAATGAAGGGGGTGAGAGCGAGTAGGAGAAGAAGAAGCAAAAAGGCAAATGCCATGCCAATCCAGGGATAATTCTAAACCCATCAATTGTTACGTTGATGTTATTTGAATTACAGTTATTCATTGATACATTATTGCCATAGTTTCCAAAGCCTACACCATGACAGGGGGCTTGGTCACCAATAACAAAAGCGTGGATGACAAACGGAGCAAGCAGGCAGATAGATGAATAAGCTCGGACGACCTCTTAGGATTCGAAGAAGGAATATGAAACCTCCAATCAACGCCATCACCAGACTCGCTAGAGACAGCCACAAGGAGGAGCAACTATTCACACAGGGATGTGCTAGTCAGACCGAGAATAGCAGCATGGAGAAACTAGCTCGGGGATCGGAATATCCAGAACCAGTGCCGACCGAGCAACCATATATTCAAGCCCCTTCGCCTTTCAGGCTCGGAGCTCAGGGGGCTGTGTACCATCTGAGTTTTTGGCCGACCATGGCCTCACCAATCTGGGCCGACCCATTTCAATTTGAGCCCGCCTATGACTATTTTGACTGATCATATATGAAGCGGTTACAACAGATCGCACGAGGATAAGACTGCAACAGGATAAGACCACATTAGGATAAGATCACGTCATGATCTACATAACAAACCACCAAAGATCAAGCACTCAGGCAGACTATAAGAAGGGGCACCTAGCACCAGAGAGAGATAATCAAATCTCAGCCGGAGTGGTCCTCGGTCTCGACACCAGAGCTCAGGTCTATTTTCCGATGTGAACAATACCAAATGCACGTAATTGCAACAATTGAAGCTTAACATGTCATAAATATAAACTAAATTAAAATATGAAAGATTTCTTCTAATTTTGCCTGAATTTTTAAAACAATAGACGATATCACATAAGAGATAATATCCCTTTGGTTATACAATCTAACAATGGTGTCTAATTAATAAATTAGTAAAATACTCTCAAGACTAAGTTAGTTTATTAGAAAGTTAATTTTTTTAAACAAAAACTTCTAGGTGTATGTATTTGAATACGATATGAAGAATAATGAATTTTAGACACCTATTTAATATTTCTATTTTTTCTATCTCTTTCTTCTTGTCACTGTTGTGCTAAAGTGGGTATTCATCCAAGTCCCACATCAAGTAGTGTAAAGAAGAAAGAAGTAGAGAGTCCTTATAAATATGGAGAACTAGTTTGAGTTTTCTTTACCACAATAATTCTAGTCCTTTGGGTGTATTGGGGGTTTGGGTAGTTGTGTGTCTTTGAAAGGATTTACAATTTTTTCGTGCAAAAATTGTGTGAGAGGGTTTGCAATTTTCTCCTTATAAAAATTGCAAGTTGAGTAATAAAATTTTTGTTGTGAGTCCGTGAATGTAGGTATGGAGTACCGAACCACGTTAAATTTGTGAGTTGTCTTTTGTTTATACTTATTGTGTGGGTATGCTTTCGCTTGTGTGGAGAATTTTTTGGCTCGTTGATTTCCTAACAGTTACATCACTCATCTATTACATTTATTATTCATCTCTTTTTTGTCAAATTATTTGTCTTTTTAAAAGAATCATTTTTTTACCAACATGGTGTGATACTGGTGGTAGATACCCAGGTCCTCGGCCATGTGTATGGAATAACATATGTTGGGAGAAGTCAACTCCTTAAATGGATCTCAGTACCTCGAGGGATTAGTTTCCATAGTTGCACATGGAGAGTTGGGATCATCTCCATTTCTTTTTATCTCAATTACCTCCATTACTATGCTTTTGAAGGAAAATAAATGATATAAATGTGATATATAAGTGTCATTTATTTCCTTAAAAATATAATAATAGAAAAAATAGAGAGAAAAAAAACAGAGAGAATCATACCTGCGTTAAAAAAAAAAGAATAATTTTTTTCCGTGTGAAACATGAGGCAGGCTAAGATCATTCGTAGGCTCAACCTCTCGAGAATAGTGCCCCAGTTGCCCAAAACAAAACCTAATGGCCCAACTTCACGCACAATGCTGGGTCACACTGGCGCGTACGGTAAATAGCATATTTTTTTTTGGTCAACGGTAAATAGCATCTCTATCTGATATATTCTGACCACCTTTTAAAAGAGTTAAAGCCTCTTACCAAACAAAAAAAGTGTTAAAGCCTTTAATCATCAATTTGATCCCGAAAAAGTCTTCTCCACCATAAAGTCATTATTTCCTAACAAACAAACGAAACCAACCAAAGATCCACCGAACCTTGTTTTTGCATGCCTCAGCCAGAAATCCGACGTTGTCCGAAATCCCCAATTCTCGTATAATCCGAATCTCCCTTTCTCACAACAACAAGATCTCTCTCATTTCCTTCCCCTCTTGCTTGCTTTCTGAAGATTTGGGCGTAGAAAGACCCTTTGTTTTAGGAATTCCTTTTTTTTTTCTCTCTCTCTGCTATGGAAGCTGTGTCGGATCAAGCCACTAGTTTATGCTCTCACTGGTAAAACACCTAAAATTCTCTAGAATTATTTTTTGATTTTCTTTCTCCCCTGAGATAAAATTGGGATTATTTGTTTGATATGTAGAAGTGCTTAATCCTTTTTTTTTTTTCTGAATTACATAATGGTGTACTGGTTGAGTTAAGGGTGATAAAGGCTATGCTGGTTTGATTTTCTTAGTCTTTTTTTTTTTTTGATGTTGTGCTTTGTAATTTTGTGAAACCTGATGATGATTTGTTTTTTACTTTAATGGTTTCAGTGATCGGGCTATCCCTGCTGCAAATATTGACTTGCATTATGCTCATTGCTCCCGGAACCTTGAAAAATGCAAAGTTTGTGGTGATATGGTTCCCAGAAAAAATGGAGAGGAACACTATTTAAGCACTCATGCACCAGTATGTGAAGTTTATGTTGCTTTTTAGTTTTTACCTTATTTATTTCTTCTTCCAGGGTTCAATTAGTAGTGACGAATCTATGAAGTTCATGTTGCTTGGAAATAAAGAAAAATAGGGGGAAAAAATGAAATAATGAGGTTGTGGACTTGTGGATTTAACCCCACCCTAGCAAATAGTAATAATAATTAAAATAGATGAAACTTATGAAAGAGCAAAAATCTATCAACAATGTTTTAAATCAAGTTAATATTTATTTTTATCTATTAAAAGACCTTAAATGAAAAAGTGCCTTGATGCAACGGTTGGGGTTACTGTTGTGTGACTAGGAGGTCATAGGTTCGAGTTGTAGTATCAACATTTTGCAAATGCGAATCAAAACTGTCTACAATAGACTCATAATGGTTCTAACTCTCCCCAAGACTTCCACCATGGTGTGCACTTTACAGCACTCGATTATGGGTCTGACTCTTCCCTGGACTTCGCCATGGTGGGTTCCTTATAACACTAGGTTATCCTTTTCTTTTAAGAATTAAGACCTTAAATACCTATCTAGACAGGTTGCGATACCGGTGAAGTATGAACAACTCCTCACAGTATATTTGCTACCCAAATTGAGAAGGACGTTCGCAAAGCAAAATGTTGATATCATGCTTGGGAGTTAGGACTTGACTAGTGATCTAGGATGAGGCTGCCTGTAATGGTTCTATCGGGCATAGGTATGGTCATGGAATCATTTTAAATGGAAGATAATAATTCTTGACTACCTAATATTGATTATTTAAAGCCAAGTCAAACTGTAAAGACAATACTAAACTTGAGTGAATGACCTCTATGATCCAGGGTTCTAAGTATTGGCATGAGTAGAAAATCATCATAAATGCTTTTACTCCTCAAAAATGTCAATGCCATTGTTAGCAGTGCAATATCCCAATCTTGTTATAGGTGAATATAACTAAAAACTGTTTGGGAGAGGTGAGAAGTCTTGGTGCTTCGAAACACAACCACATATGCATGGACACCAAACAGAGAATTATGGCTTAACCAGAATCTTGCAATCTCCAAAAAGAAGCATGCTAAGAGCACACTAGAGTCTAATAACTGCAATATTTTCTTGAGTAAGAAACCATGGCTCAAAGACACTTTTAAAAGTCCTCTACCAGAATCAAATAATGCTTTCCAATGGTTGGAAAAGAAACCGGTGGAGGCATGACTGGGAAGCATTCGGGTGGGATGGAAATGTAATGGATATTTGGATACTTTATTAACCACCTGGTAAATGGATTAGGCTTAACAAGTCCAGTCCATTAAAATCAATCCATAAATCCATGGATTGGTTTCTAATTCTATTCATGTATGATTGGGCTGGACGGATGGGTTGCTGAATATTTGATAATTATGTGTATGCAGTTGGTATAGTGAAGGTTTGGTAAATGTAAATATAAAGACTACTTCCTAAAGAAGCTTTATTATGGCATTTTATTTTCCCTCTACAGCAAATGTGGTTGATTTTGCAGATAATGAGGCATTAATTTTCAGAGCTACATAATGGGAGTATGATAGAAAATTTGTTGTAACATATATAATTGTGCCAATTGATTGTGTCATGGATATTGTATATGTATGGCTGTGGATGCTTTAGACTTTGTTTCCTGTAAAATTGATTGGATATGATAAGAGCTTCTATGAAGGAACCTGTTATGTACTTATATTTATATATCATTAAAGGGAGAAAAGGAAATAGGAAGTTGGAATATTAGCTCACTAGATATGTTAGGGCTAACACCACCCATGATTAACAATGAAAAAGTTGGGGAAGCTGGCCCCAACCTCCCGAGCACACTGTAACCATGTTAAAGTCAGACTTAAAATCCATTTTATGTTAGTCTTCTAAACAATTCAGGTGGATTTGTGTAGGTTTCCTGTTCATTGTGCAGTGAGACAATGGAGCGTGATATTTTAGATATCCATAAAGGTGAAAATTGCCCTCAAAGGATTGTCACTTGTGAGTTCTGTGAGTTTCCATTGCCAGCAATTGACCTAGCTGAGCATCAGGTAGTATTTATAAAGAACTTTTAAGTTAGAAGATGTTATTAGTGTATGTACTTTTGCACTAATTTCAGTTTGATATTTATGCTTTTCAGGAAGTATGCGGGAATCGAACAGAACTGTGCCACCTTTGTAACAAATATGTTAGACTTCGTGAAAGATACAGTCATGAAGCTAGATGCAATGGCATTCAAGATACCACTGTGGGCTCCTCAAGGTAGGAAATGTCATCATTTATGCGAACAAATTCTCCAATTCATTATTTATTTATTTTTTATTTTTCACTTGTAGACTGTAGGTAATTGTTCATAGACCGAATCCCGCAATCTATCTCATCATATTATGCATATCTATTTCCCATTACACATACATCTCAACAAAATATTTCTATTTGGATTGTTACCAACCGTTCTGAGATTTAAGGAATGGTTGTGTATCCCAATTATCTTCTACTTTTTTCTAGTTTTGTGCCCCTTTTGCTAGTCTTAAATGCATGATTGTGCTGTTTTGTTTGGTACTAGCTAGTTGTGGAGTTAATACTTGCATAGCTGTTCGAGTTCCAGGTTAACTTGTTGGTTACTTTCTTCATGTCAGAGATATAAATCCAATCTTGAGCCTTCTCCTAACAATTCAGGTTTTGATGAGCATTGGTCCTTGACATAATATCAAAACCACTATGACCAAGTGGTCGTGAGTTTTTTCCTTGCTACCTCATTTTTCATAGTTAAGTTGAATTTCAGCATGAGGTAGAGTGGGTTTGTGCATTGTCCGCACTTGAAGCCCAAAGGACTCTGCATGATGGTGTGTATTAGAGATATAAAACCAATATTGAACCTCACACCTAATAGCTTCAACTTCAGGTGAGTTCCTCCTTGACACTTCATATATAACAACAAATTAAACCACCTAGGTTGATTGTTCTTGATTTCTATATTTTATATTGCTTCTAGAAAATTACCTGTATTTCCATAGTTTGTTGTTCTTTGGTGATTAGGTTATTGCGATCTCTTTTGTTTTTTGATAGAAGCAATTAGGTATAACGTACTAACTTTCATATTGCATATGAATACCAGTAGTATAAAGTAATATAAACCCATTCATGTGCTTTCATTCAATACTTCAAAGTTTTGAGGTTGGTTCATAACATGGTATCCGAGCTTTCTTTTGGCCTCAAAAACCCTAGTCACATCATCTAGCTGCCACGTTCAAGGCTGGATAATTGTTCTCCATGCTCTCAAAAGTCCTGGATTGACCATCCCTCCGAGCTTGGTTGCCAGAGTACCTATCATGCATTCTACCACATGTCCTTTCTTGGTGGTGCATATAGCTCACTGTTAGGAACCTAATCTCCCCCAATTACAGAAAGATGTTTCAAAACTTCAACGGTCTGCTCCTCTCGATCTTCCTATTCTAAGGTCCCAATTCTCTCTCAAATGACTAGATAAATCTCCCTCTCGACCTCTTCTCTTATTTATAGGCAACATATCTTTGGTCTAAATATCCCAACACAACTAAGCTAACCAACTCTCTCACTAACAGTAAGTAACAGACGCCTAACTCATATGCCACATTCCCAATCTCTAATCGTCATGCCAGTCTTGTTCTGTCATTGGCATCTTTTCGTCCTGTTCTCAGGGTCAAAGGTCCAGTTTGGCCCTATTTAAGTATTGGGTCTTTGGTGCCAATGTCCATAGTCATCTTTGTTCATGTCCATTTTTTTGTCTATTGTCTTTCAAAATCTACTTGATTTTCCATCGGCCTTCTCCTTTTTGGTTCTTGATATAATACAGTCAGATCTCATGGCTATCACATTATCTCTAAAACCCCTAAAAAGGGCATTATTTCTTTTGCTTTCGTTGGCTTTCCTACTATAACATCTGTGGAACTCAATGGTATCAGAGCCTCTATGATGTCATAGTTATCGATTTGAATCGCCGGTCTAATTTTTGAATCGTAAATCATAAATTGAATCATATGATTCAAAAACACAATAAAAAAAAAAGTTGAAATATATCATTTAATTATGATAGCGCTTGATTTAATTTTAACTTAGGAATTGATAAAACAACTTAACCAAAGCCTCAAAAAACAATATTTAAGTAATATGTCACAAGTCAAAATGAAAACAGAAACGTAGAGCCAAAAAAGGTGTACGTATAATGAGCAAGTAACTGTGTGAAGCCCCTACATGAGCAAGTGACTAAGTTAATGGCTGTGCGAAGCCTCTGTTTCAAAAGAATGAAAATAGAGTTATGAAATAATTGTTATAAAAAACGAGTAATGAAGTAAGTAAATAGGGTACATTCAATGGTAATCCTTTAGTTTCTTTTCATTTAATAATTTAAGCTTATTTGGCTTTGCAATGTCTTTCATGAGATTTGGTAAAGAAAAGCATGAAAAAATAACAAATCATTGAATTAGGCTACTCATCAGTGATAGGAATCGCACAGATTCATGCATGTATTGCATGATTCAAAGTCATTTGTGATTCATCACATAATACGAATCAGAGGCTTGTTGACTCACATCGAACTATGCACCTTGAATTGTGAATTGTACGATTCTAATAACTATTGCCCCCATTCTTCCAAGTAAGAGTTAATTTCAGCACAAGGTAAGTGAGTCTTATCCGTTCAAATTTTGTCATTCAACAGCATAAGATATTGGGAGTGTTTGTTCAATGTTCATGATGAGAACGGAAATCTCTCTCTCTCTCTCTTTCTGTTTTTTTTTTTTTTTGCGTAGCTTGTGGATATAGCAAGATAATTTGTTGGGGCTTCATGTTAAGCGATTACACTGTTTGCACCTTTGGCTTCTTTTAGAAGCTGGGGCTTATTTGCAAGCATGAGCTGCATAATAAAAGTGGATGCTATTATGAGAATCTGAGCTTAAGTTGATTAGATGGATAAAATAGTAATTTAATACTATTGATAGCCATAGACATGCTACACGAAGTTATGAACAAAGAATTATCATCTGCATAATATTTGATCATCCAAATTTTACAATGTGTGAGGACATCTTAGCAATATTTTGAGGTTAATTTCATTATTTGAGTAAATGAATCAAGAAATGCTAGGGATGTTACTGAATTTCTTATGTTGGGAATTATGGCATGCCTCCCTCTTAGCAGATCGTGAATGTAATAATTTATTGAGTTCAATAACTATACATCAACATTGTAAACAATATCCTATCGTATTTCACTATTTTGCCACATCATATTTTATCATGGTAAGGTATTTTTGCAGGTATTGTAAGATGGTAAAGTATGATTAGACGTGTGTATAAACTCTGTTCACACTATCAGTACATAGTTATTAAATTCTAATTTATTTCTATCCTATTTCACGTTTCACTTCCATTGTAATTGAGCTATTTACTCGTGTTTTGTTTGAAGGAATGTGAGGGAAGCTGAAAGAGAGGAAGGTGCTCGAAGAAGGCCGCAGAATGACTTCTCAACTAAACGCCTTCTTTTCACAATGGCCATCACTGGTATTGCTGTTATACTGGGATCTTTTTTTCTACAGAGGAAGGCAGAGCCCAGTGACATGCATTAGCAAAAAAAGAGGAAACATTTTAGGATCCCTCAAATCTGCTTTGTCTGTGTAATCCATTCACATGCATCCGAAGTCGTATGAGATGTACTTTTGCTTGTGTATTATAACACATCGGCATTGTCATTATATATTTATATATAAATAAATAAATATTGAATAACTATATACATTATTGAAAATGAATGACTCTAGTTTTGCATTTGATGAAAATTTTTGAAGCACCAAGAGATGCATTTGACCATTTATAAGATAAGATTGGAAGATTATCCACACTATGAGGGAAGCCAATCAGGTTGCTGATTGTTTTGCCAAGTTTGGCTTGAGTCTAGATCATTGTAGTAGGGTCTTTAGTCCATGAAATTATTAATCTTTCAAACTAGTTATCTCTGTGCTCAAATTTTAAAGTTATCTCTCTAACATTGTCAAAATAAATCAGCTTGACTTGTAAATCAATCAACCTCTTACTAGCTAGCTTATTGCTATTAGCTACTTCTCTGTCTGCCATGTGGTGTTTTCTCCAATTCTCGCCCTCTGCCTCTCCTCCTTTGTCTAGCTAGTTTTTTCTTTTTCGTGTATAGAAATTTGTTTTCATCTTCACTCACTTTTGCTGTAAGTTAAAGAACAACATTTACCAAAGTTTTGAATTGTGATTATGGTTATAGCGCGATTCTTAACCAACAACTTCTAATATGTATTTTTTAACTAACAACTTCTTATAGAAGTTGAAATTATCTTTTGCTCTTTATATTTTTCAAAAGCTATCTTTTTTAACTTCTCCAAAAGTACCTATCTATCTATTGATGACTATTTAACAACATTCATTCTTTTGCATATATGAGAAAATAAGAAGCAAAATAAGATTAACTTCTCCATAAGTTATAAGCTAGAGTTTTTACATTCAAACAAGACAATAACAAAAAACTACATACAAATATGGCTGATGGTCATGATGTGGTTGGAGGACCTTAAAAACCTTGAGTCACGGGCACAATTGTGGTTGTGGTCCACAATTCAAAAACATCGACCATTTACCTTCCATGTAAGAAAAAGGAAAAGAGTCTCAACTAATCTTGTAATAAATTGTAATAAAAGTCCAAGGAAATCTATTTGTCAGAAGGTGATTACAATTCACAACATTAATGGAATCTTTAATAAATGGGAACATTATTTGATGATGTTCGTTGAGGGCATCAAATATAACATAAACTATATATATATATCAGCCAAGTCAAAAAACACTTTATTGTAATATATTGCTTCAGCTTCAGTTTTGTCCCCACTTTTAATCATAAACGTACACGGCTACAGTGGCGATTGAGTAAAGAATGGTTGCCCCAATTAGTTGCAAACCAGACCAAAGTGAAACTCTTATATATGAACTCAAGGTCAAGAACTTGCATATATATAACAAGTAAAAAACACAAATTGTAGCAAAAATATATTATAAGACTAACTAGTGAAGATCCTTCAACAATGTGCTCACAAGCAGTGCAGTTGCATATCAAAGACAATTATGTAAGACATTGTTTTCCTCATTTAATTCTGTGTATGTAGAATTTGGGGATATATAGCTATTATTATATATGATTATGAATTTATAGCAAATTGAATTGCTTTGATATTTGAGTTTCAGGTGGTTATGGACAATGGTATACTACAGGTGTATATATCCAATCCGGGTGGATTTGTGACTAGAATACAATACAATGGCATTCAGAATCTGCTTGAATTTCTTAGCGAAAGGAATAATAGAGGGTATGTACAAATATTTAGACCCATACATGTTCTTAATCTATTTTCCTCAGTACTATTCATGTGACTACCTCAATGGAATCATAGGTATTGGGATGTCGTTTGGAGTGAAGCAGGAAGTACAGGAACAACTGGGACATTTGAGCGGTATGTGAAGCTCATTTTTTTTCTTCAGCTAAATCTTATTAGAGATTTTTATTATATATAATAAACCAAAACAGGTGAATTCTAGCTGTATAAAATTGATGTGTTATGATATATCACGACATAGGAAATTAATTGGGTACATGCAGGTTCGTAGGAACAAGTTTTCATGTTATAGTGGAAAATGAGGAACAGGTTGAAGTCTCATTTACAAGAACATGGGATCCATCTCTGAAGGGAAAGCTATCACCTCTAAATATCGACATAAGGTACCCCATTAATACATAGGTTGCTTAATAATTAATAATTAGATTGAAATTAGTTCACACAATTAGTTTAGTTATTTGAGAAATTAACAAGATAATGATGATGAAGATTAATTACATTTCAACATTAATGCCTTCTGCAGGTATGTGATGCTTCGTAATTCCTCAGGATTCTACTCTTACGCCATCTTTGAACACCTAAAGGAGTGGCCTGCTTTCAACATACCTCAAATCAGGATTGTTTATAAGCTTCGAAAAGACAAGTACACGTTCCCCTGTAACCTTATGAAATAGTACTATACATTAATATTTGGGGGATCTTGTTAATTTAGCTTTATGCAATTAATGATAAATTGATAATTGTTAAGAGTTCATTCATATATATACATGTAATGTAGGTTTCATTACATGGCTGTGGCGGATAATAGACAAAGATTCATGCCTCTCCCTGATGATCGATTACCAGGAAGAGGAGAAGAACTAGTTCCCCCTGAAGCAGTTTTGCTCGTCCATCCCGTGGAACCAGAGTTCACAGGAGAGGTACCTTTTTTTTTATTAGAGAGACCAAATGTACTTACAACTCTTGAATATAAGAAATTGCATAGTTGTTGAGTCGCATGTGAATTTTATGATTATTTTTGTTGAATCATGAGATTGGTTGCACCGGTATCGACTTAAATATTAAAACAATTATCATTTTTGACTCATCTAACAACTTTATCTCTTGTTATCCCTCTACTTGTCACATCACTCGTCTATTACATTTATCACTTTTATCTCTTCTATTTTTATTTCTCTCAAGATGTTAAATGCAATTTGAGGGTCTATCTAACTTTTTCCATATTAAAATATAGGCTTTAATTGTGTGATTTTGGTCTCCAAGTATAACTATTGTGCAATTTTGGTCACTACACATATCCCAATAATTGTTACAATTACGTCCATTTGTCGTTGTGTCATTTTTAACATCATGAACCGACGCGGCTCATAAGTGACCTCATTCACTATCAAATTAGTCTCACGTATGCTGCATAGGTTTTTAGTGTTAAAAATGACATTGTGATACAGAGACCTGATTGTAACACTCTGGTACCAAAATTACACATGTGTGATATTTGGGGAACCAAAATTGCAAAATTGTTATACCTAGGGGAGCAAAATTAAACATTTGAAATCTGAGAAACTGGTATTATTATCATGTGTTATAATGAGTTATATATATATATAAGTGGGTACATGTTTTGTTTTTTTGTTTTATTATTGTTATTGATTTTGTCCTCCTCACCCACTATTCTTGTCATGTTATCTCTAAATTATTGTACTTGTTGCTTGTTATTGCCAACACTTTCGTTTCTTTAGGGTGTGTTTGGGAGAGGATTTTGCAGAGGGGAGGGTCGGGAGACTTTTAGTTTGGTTTTTTTCATTGTTTGAGAGTTCTTAAAAATGAAGGAAGAGCTTTGAATGATTTTCTAAAACACTCTTTTACTTATTTTTTTAGAGCTTCCCCAAATTAAGTAAAAAGAGCTGTGCCCCAACTAAAAGCTATAGCTTATGGCCTAGTGGTAGCGCTCGATCCAACAAAACAATATGAAGTTTTTTATTCTTTAATCTAATAAATTAAAAAAATGGATAATATAAGTTTTAAATGGAAAAAATATGACCAATGATTTAGATTTGATAACAATGAAATATCGATATTTGTTTATTGTGAATAAATCAATCTTGAATAAACAAAATGACTTGTTATTTTTTGTCTAAACCTTCAGTATAATCTGAGTCAAGTTGCTCAAGAGAACCAAACTCCTCAAGAGAACCAAGCTCCTTATTAATTAGACCAATAAGAGACATTTACAAAGTTAGTTAGTATAACAATAGCTAAAATCTAAAATGAGACAAAATTAAAGTTTAAAGTACTTTTTATTTGTAAATAAAATAAAATTAAAGTTGACTGCAGTTTTTTCAAAAATTAAATTGATGTATATATATTTTTCAAAAAGAATTGAATTGACATCACTTCAAATCCTCAAATTTAGAGAATGCATGAAAGTGTTTTTTTAAGGAATAAAACAGGGGTTCATTCTATAGTATATTTTTTTATATGTTTGGTTAATAAATTTTGCTGTTGATCACTGATTAAGGTGGATGATAAATATCAGTACTCAAGTGAAAACAAAGATCTTAAGGTCCATGGCTGGATAAGTCCAGAATCAGAAACTGATCCAACCATGGGGTTCTGGGTAATCATACCCAGCAATGAGTTCCGATCAGGTGGCCTTGTGAAACAGAACCTTACCTCTCATGTTGGCCCCATCAGCCTCGCAGTAAGTTTATTCTTGTTTGTAAAGGAATGCACCAAATCCATTATTATTAGTATCAGTTGGTGGTGGAGTGAATTGCATATAGTCCCTGAAATTGTAGGATGTTGTCACCTCAAGTTTATAAAATTATTAATATTTTAAATTAGTTTCAGAAATTAAAAATATTTAATTATATTAGTCGCTATTGAACAATTTTAAAGACGAAATTGATTAATCAAACGGACCAATGTGAGAATTTTTATTTTTATTGACTAATTTAAAATATTAATAATTTCAAGTACTAAGTTGACGGTGACAACAATTTCAAGAACGATTCTAGTGATTCACTTGTTGTTGATGGGAACGTGCTTAATTTTAATATATGATGCAAAACTGTTAAAGTTGATCAGCTAAAAACAAAGAGTTTGCAACATTTTTTTGTGTGTCAGATGTTTCTTAGTGCTCATTACGCAGGAGAGGATATAGTTCTTAAACTCCAGCCGAATGAGGCATGGAAGAAAGTTTTTGGGCCAACTTTTGTCTATCTTAACACTTTGTTGGATCGTGATGAGGACCCTCTAGAGCTCTGGGAAGACGCCAAACATCAGGTTGACCAGAATCAGATTAATTAACTAACCTTATGTTATGGAGAATTTAATTAGTTTCATATTATGAAGATAGTATAACAAATTGAATTAGCACTAATAATAAGTACTGACTGAGACCACAAAAAATTGGCCTCTAGATGAACAAGGAAGTTCAGAGTTGGGCCTATGATTTTCCAGCTTCGGATGATTTTCAAAAGTCTAGCCAACGGGGCAGTGTGTGTGGCACGTTACTTGTCCGAGACAGGTAAATTGAACTCCAAAGTAAATTCTTATGTGGAACACAATATTTATAAACACAACTAATATAAAGTTTAATATATTGGTAGGGTTTGAGGTGCCAACCTGGTTGGGATGTCTTTCTCTACTATGATGCATTTGCATTCCATTTTTGCTTAAAAAAAGTTTAATATACATTAAAACAATAATAAAAATATCAAAATTTGTGTTAAAATTGACAAATTTCAGGTGCCTAAGTGACGAGTACATAATAGCAGAAGGCGCATACGTAGGATTGGCACCACCAGGAGACGTTGGATCCTGGCAAAGAGAATGCAAGGTTTAATTAAACTAGAGTAGCCTATACTTGTTAATTAACAACACAAAATTTGAGTTCTATTCTTGTATTGTTCTTGGCCAAATAATGAAACACTTTAGATTTACGGATGCAAGTGGTGATTTGGGCAGCAATTTTAACTTAACAATGCCTTTTTGGTTGGTCAGGGATACCAATTTTGGACTAGAACAAACGAGGAAGGCTATTTTTCAATCAACAATATACAGAGTGGAGATTACAATCTCTACGCATGGGTTCCAGGTTTCATTGGAGAATATTGGAACAATGTTATCCTCCAAATAACCCCAGGTTCTAATTTATCCCTATAATAATAATAATAATAATACTATACAGATAAGGCTTCTTTAAAGTTTAGTATACTCTTGTTTTGTAAAATACACGATCTTAATAAATTCAAAGTACATGATCTTAACGGATTAAAATCAAACGTAGATATGGGTCTATGAGCCTGTTTGGATAAACAACTTATTTAAGGACTTCTGACATAAGCCTTTATCATATAAGTGCTTATGCATAAGCTATTTTTATAATCGAAGAGAAAATATAGTGAAACTGATTTCATATAAGTTGTAAGCTGTTTTCATAAGCTATCATGGGGAGCTTATGAAAATAAGCTCAAAATAGCTTATGAACTAGTCATAAACTGTTTCTATAAACTCTACCAAACACACTGACAAATGTTTATGTCAATAGATAAGCCCAAATAAATTCTACATAAGTCAATCCAAACAGGGTCTATGTTCTGTTAAATGCTAGCTATAAGAACAATATTGCAATATGCAGGTTGTGAAATAAACGTTGGTGACATTATTTATGAGCCCCCAAGAGATGGCCCAACATTATGGGAGATTGGGATTCCTGATCGCTCAGCTGCTGAGTTCTATGTTCCTGATCCTAATCCAAAGTACATCAACAAGCTCTATGTCGACCATCCAGACAAGTCAGTCCACTCCTTACCCTTACATAAATAATAAATGAATAAATTAAACCTTAATGATTCAACATTAATATCTTTATCTTTGAGCTTCCACACCAAACTACCATCTATGGTGATGACAGGTTTAGGCAGTATGGCTTGTGGGAAAGATATGCAGAATTATACCCAAATGATGATTTGATTTATACAGTTGGTGTCAGTGACTACACAACAGATTGGTTCTTTGCACAGGTCACCAGGTACACTCTCAATTATACAAGGAGTACCAGTTTGAAAATCTAAAAAAAGAAATATTAATAAAAAGTCTTATAATAATTATGAGTTTTTTAAATAATAAAATATTGTATAAATTGAAATCAATTTCTTCATCTCAATTTTTTTAAAAATTCTTTCATCTCTATAAGCTTCTGGGTCAACATATATAAAAGCACCTATATTGTGTATGTTTGGTTTTCAATTGAAAAATTGCAAAGGTACATTTGAACTCAAAGTAATTATAGAATTCTTTCTGGACATACCTAACTTTTAGAACCCCAACTATACTTTTGCAATTGGAAACCCACGAGAGATGAAATTAGTGCACAAAATACAGGAAGAAAGATGATGGCAGTTACCAAGGAACTACATGGCAAATTAAGTTCAACCTTGATAACGTGGAGGCAAGTGGAATCTATAAATTGCGTTTGGCGCTTGCAAGTGCAAATGTCTCCGAATTATAGGTTAGGAACCTCATCAAATAAACTTTTAGTAGTATGTAGTTTTCCAGGTAACATACAGGAAGTGTTCCCTGCATTCATACATTGTAACCGTTGGATCGAGATCAGACAAGTCACAATCTCAAAGGTAACATGTGATTTAAAATACAAATCGAGATTGTGAACCATCTAATCTCGATTCAACGGTTACGATCTACTAGCTGTAGCAAATCCGGGTCCACAACCATAAATTTGTTTTAAGTGCTTTCACTTTCTGTTACATGTCTCACACTCTCACTCATCCCATGATGTTTTTTGGTTTGGAATTTAAAAGGTTAGAGTGAATGATCTAAAACAAGACCCTCCACTATTTACTACGGGGGTGATTGGGAAGGACAATGCAATAGCTAGACATGGAATTCATGGACTCTATTGGCTATTCAACATTGATGTGCCTGGGGTTCTGCTATTGGAAGGCGATAACACTATATTCCTAACACAGACTATGGCTTCTGGCCCCTTGGCTCTCTTTCAGGGGATAATGTATGACTATATTCGTTTAGAATGCCCCAACCCTTTTGTTCCCATCAAAGAAAATTAAATTATAGTTTAGTCAATATGAACCAGCTCTGCTCCCCACCACACCTTTTATTACAATTTCACATACTTGTTTGTCTTTGTTCTGTCACTTCTGTGTTTCAAGCATAAGAAGAACTTTGAGTAGATTACAAATTGCAGGCATTACACAAAGATCCATTTTGCTGGCACACAAATATAACTAGGATCTGCTTTCTTTTTGTTTGCTAATTTGCTGATGGGGCCCAGATTTTCGTCAAAAAAAGTGAATCACCAAAATCTGAAATTGTAGAATATTATCAACTTGGTCTTTAAAATTGTTAATATTCCAAATTAATCCTTGAAATATGTTTTTCTGGCACCTCGAACCCTGCTGGAGTTGGGAGGAAATAACCTCGGACCGGTAACTCTTGTGGTGGCTCGCGACAGGCCACTTGCAAAGGCACCTCAACGCTCAAGTTAAGGGGATTCTAATAGAGTGACGACAAGTGGGAACGAACACATGCCTAATTCCTGAATTTCCTCCCCTTTATATGCTTGAGGCCGTGTTCCCCCAAGGAGACAAAGCGCCAGGTGTAGACGTCCTTCGTACAGCTAGACAAGTGTGGCGTCGCCCTGCACCATATAGTGCGCGCATGCGTACAGGCGATGCGGGTGCAAGGATGCCTCTGATCTTGCTTCATATGTTATTGTCAGAGGTGGGGACCAAGGATCGTACCCCATACGGGTCCAATTAGAATATTACTAATTTCAAAGACTCAATTGATAGTACTCCCTCTGTTTTTTATTATAAACAAAAAAACACCAAAATATTTTGTTACTAGATATAAACAAAAAGTAACTAATTCTATCTCATTTAATAATATTATTTCTATAATACCCTTAAGTTAATTTAAATTTTGTTTTCCAATGCATAGTTTATTCCCAAGTAACAATTTACTATGCTCATAAATATGATGACTTGTACTGTATTTATTAAGGGTAATTTAGACATTATACTATTTTTTTATATGAAATCAAGAAACTTAATTACACTTAACTAATTTTCTTAATAAACATGAGTTTAAGTATTTTTGCTTATTCAACTACCGAGAGAGTACTCTACAATTTCACATACCAGAGTGATTCACTCTTCATTATTTTTGACGGAAAAATCCAAGACAATTGTACTTAGAAAAAGAGAGTAAAATTAGTTCCCTTAAAAAAGAGAGTAAATTAAATTAGTTTTCCGTGGATCACAAATTCTTAGTTTATAGAGTAAAATTATCCAATTAAGTCAGATCGGTTCACTCTTAAAAGTTGATTAACAATATTTCATGTTTATCAAAACCAGAAAAAGGTGTATACAGAGGAGCTACTAAAATACACTTTCGTTTCCAAGCTTCACTTATGCATCAGTAGAAGAAAAAGGTACAGAAATTTTTTGTTGCAATAAACTAGTAGTTTCCACTTTCGATGGAAATTAAAGCGAGAGAATTACGCGGATTTATTGAGCCTGTTCTTGATATCTTCAGCAGCATCAGCAGCCTCAACCTGCTTCTTGGAAACCTCGAGTTCAGCTTCACTCGCTTCCTTCTCATTTCTTGCAGTAATAATCTTGGCCTGATTTTCCACACAAATTGAGAAGAAATAAAACACCAAATTTAATTCGGTAGGAAATATAATACTAATAATTAATTAATGAAATTAATAGTATAAATCATTATTTATTACACCAAATTTGAAGAAGAAAAAATGGAAAGGGCTTTGTTTCGAAGGCTCTTATTACCTTACCCACAAAGAAAGCTTTTACATATCTAAAGCTTTCCTGTAAAGAAGCTGCGAAAGATAAGCAACTCTTCTTCAGGCGAGACCCAAACGAGGTCTTATGATTTGGCAAAGGGGTTGAAGACGAAGCCATCTCTTCCATTGCTACTTGCTATATCTGTCTAATTCTAAAGACAACAAGTGTAAATTAAACCTAAAAAACTGAACCAATTTCCTTTTAATCGGTGGATGGTGATGAAAATTGAGAGAAATATGATGATATGAAACTATGTTTCTATTGTTTGGATAGAAAAGAAAAAAAAAGGAGGGAATGAAATGAAATTCAGTGAAATCAAAACTCTATTTCAATTTGGTTCCATACTGTATCATCTTTTTTCATCGATTGTCAATTTTCAGAGATAACCCAAGGCTCACACGTATCTGTCTTTTGAAACAGGTTTCTTCCTTTACGTGGCAGCTATATATTCTCTCCGTGTCCTTTACTTTTCCCCACTGTATCCTCAGTGATCGATTTATTTATTACAGTAATCGGCATGTTTGATACTTATCTAACCTTGTATTATTTTAATGAAAAATTGAGAGGAGGGAAATTAGAGGAAGAAAAATAAGATGAATATATTTTTTTATTTATTTGTACGTGAAAATAAAATAAAGAAAAGAAAAACTAATATGAGATATAATAAAGTTTTTTCCTTTTAAATGGAAAAAAAAATTACATATTTCTAATAGATAATTCACTCTTTTCAATTTTACTTATTTATTTACTTCTTATTTAATTTAAGATTTAGTTTACTTTTTCATTTTATCAAAGATGAAAAGGATTTATTTTTTTTATTTCATCATTCAACCAAAGAAATAAAAAAAAATCTACTTTTTTTTGGATTTATTGCACTTTTGGTCCCCAGCTATCGTGTTTGTGCAATTTGGGTCCCTCAGTTTTCAACTGAGTGAATTGAATCGCTCAATTATCTCAATTGTTGCAATCAAGTTCCCTTATATATATCATCTAATTTTTAACACCCAAAGCCTAAGTGGCACACATGGGGACTAATTTTGCATTAAATCGGGTCACCTTGACACTGATAACATGACAAAGACCCTCACAAGTAATAAATTTTAAGCAACGTGTATTGCATCACATGTGTTACCCAGTTTGATTTGAAGAAATAAAAAGGCAATCTACATCATAATGCCGATATGTGACCCGATTTAATATAAATCAATCTCACATGTACCACATAGACTCGAAGTATTACAAATTGGACAACATGGTGACAAGGGAACCCAATTTGCTCAATTAAAAAATGGGGAACCCAAATTATACAATTATGATAATAAAGAGACCAAAAATACAATTAAGCCTTTTTTTTTATCTTTCACTTCTTTCTCTTATCAAATGAAACATAAAAGACACACATTGACACTTCTCCTCTAACTAGAAGAAAAGCATACCAAATTAGGATTTCGTTTAGTCCACACATCCAACATATATAGTTTGAATCCAAGTAATCAACTACATCAAGATTATCTATCACCTTCTATGTGTAAGTATGTACTCTTTGGTGTCTTAATTATAAGCACCTAATTAAGAACCTTCTTTGATGTGACACCTGAGGCCAGTGAGGGCGGAGAGTGATCGTCGGTACAGAGAGACACAGACAAGGAGCGACTCCTGGCAAGGCTTCTAGGAGAAGGTGTACATGAATGAACCGAATTCACATCAGAATGAGAGATATTTCAAGATTGTGTAGGTATGAGACTATAGAGTTGATGAAAACAATTAATAGAATTTATTGGTACTACATATACCAACAATATGCATAATCTTTTTGGTAGTTCATCACATAAGAACTTCACAGTTAAGTGTGCTTGACTTGGAGCAATTCTGGGATATGTGACCTTCTTGGAAATTTCCTAATTGAGGACAAAACATGCTGAAAATTACTTGTGTTTTTTTGTGGAGACAGTTATCAATCCAAAAAGCAATCGAAACATTTGAAAATGGTATTAGAGCCTCAAGTTTGGGGGGAAAGGGTTTGTAATTAACCCTTAAATCTTTTTTTTTTTGGTCAATAACCCTTAAATCTTTTAATCCCTCCTTTTATATGTCACTTGGCCAAATGGCCAATTGGGGCTAGTATTGGGTATGAGCTTCTCGCCAAAGCCCTTTTTCTTTCCTTTCTTTCTAAATTGTTTCTATGCTTTTGAATATGTTATATTAGAGCATGAGTTTTCAAGAGATGACATATTAAATTTATAAATTGAGCTTGTTATACGATTTACACATGTTCTTCCTTATGCTCTAATTTATATTGGTTGCAAACACTCGTGTGGTACTTGCTTCTCTTTCCTGTTCACTTTGTTTATTATGCTCTCGTTGAGTCTCCGTGACTCACCCTATTCCTTTTATATTTTTTTTTGAGGCGCTCCACAGGTTGCATAGTAGCTAGTTACTGTGGTTGCAGATTTTATGCAAGTACCACTTCATATCATTAAAATATTCTAACATAGTTTACTCACATCACATGTATCTACAATGACTCATACAGAAACAAAAACAAAAAGAATCCTAAAACTTCAAGTTCTTGCCTTACTTCTTCAACTCATGCACCACCAACTTCTTGTGGAGCTTTTGGATGGCGTCCACCTTAGTTTAGTACTCCATGTAGGTTAAGAAGTCCTATTCTAGAGGACTCAATCTCTTTGGCTTGTAGTACTTGAATTCTTGTCCCTATTTAATAATCTTTGTGATCTCACACCGGCTAAAAGAAACTCTGGGTGAGCGAGATGGACTATTTTGCAAATTATCAATATTTTTACCAACAAACTTAAAAAAATAATATCCTACAATGGAGTATCGTGCTTCATGATGAATCACTTAATTTAATAGTTCATGCTAGCAAATGTTGTTGATCTAACGCTTTATCAAAGAGACACGTTGATCTCTGCAGAAAAGGAAGAAATGTGCCGTTCACCATGTTCGGAAGCAACTTTCCTCGGTCTCCCCACTCATCACCTTCACTCCTCTCCCTTCTTGGCGCTATTCACTTGGATGAAAGAGGAAGAAGAGGGAGCCAATTTCTCCTTATTTCATATTGCGGAGTGCATATATAGGAAACACAGAGCCATCAAAAATCAAAAGGTTCTATATGCCACATCATTAGTTAGCTTAATCAATTGCCAAGCTATAGTAGGTTCCATTGCATGGGAGAGCAGATCAGCGGGCAGGCGACTCAAACTACTGAGTCGATGACTCGGACCTCCTTGACAATGATATTTTCATGGCTCCTCGACTCGGAGCTCCTCGAGCTTCCATGGCGGCAGTGGTTGTCGGAGGAGCCAAAGATACCACTGGTGTATAGCGACAAGAAGGGGGAGGAGTGAAGGTGGTGCGTCAGAAGACGGGGGAGACTAAACAACGAACATGTTTCTTCCTTTTCTGCAGAGATTGACGACGTGGCTATTGGATAAAGCGTTAGATCAATCGAACGGTTCTTATTCGCTTAACAACAGTGACAACACGGTTTTGTAACTGCAGTAAATCCATATCCCTAGCAAACACCATTTGTGAAATGTGTTATATATTAATATTAATATTAATATTAATATTAATATTTACCAAACAAACTGCTGAATGAAAGTTACTTTATAAGTTGATAACTAACTAAATATAAAAATTAATATAAGCATAAATGTAAAACTCGATCGAATTATTAACTTAGAGAATTTTATATTCTCTCAAAAATAAAAACTCAGCAAATTTTATTGTATAAAAAAAAAAGTACACCTGTACAGGAAACTAGGCTCTCCGCTCTAGCGAGCGAGAAGCCGAGAGCCTTGTTTTTAGCTGCGAGTGTCGTAAGCGACATCACACGTGACGAGAACGTGCACGAGGGCAATACGGTCATTTCACGCTGTTCTCCAACCTTCCCTATATATACCCTCAACTCCAAATTCTAGGGTATAAAAAGCCCCAAATTTCTGCGCTCGCAAACGCTATCCAGCCAAACCCGAACGTTAAACTCAGAAGAAGCACCAGCAGCAGAAGAAGAAAGAAAGGAGAGAGAGCTTCTCCAAAGTCTCAAACGTCGCCACCCGATTTCGTAATACGAATTTCAATCCCTAGATCCTTCGTTTTCTTCTTCGCATGCCGTTCTTCTTTTTTCTCCTTTTCACCGCAATTTCTATTATCATCATCATCATTATCATCATAATTATTATTATTATTTTACAATTTTCTCACCCCGAATTTTTCTTCACATCGTGTTTTAATCGAAGCAGATCGCATTTCGCAAGCAAGAATGGCGACGTTCGAACTTTACCGTAGGTCGACGATCGGAATGTGCCTCACAGAGACTTTGGACGAGATGGTTCAGAACGGCACTCTCAGCCCCGAGCTTGCGATTCAGGTTCTCGTCCAGTTCGATAAGGTACGTTTCTGGATCTGGTTTTAAGGTTCTTCTTCTTTTTTATATATAATAATATATAATTTAATAATTTAATTTAATTTAATTTGGATGGCATGTGGATTTTTATAGTCTATGACTGAGGCTCTGGAAACGCAAGTGAAGAGCAAGGTGTCTATCAAGGTAACGCCGCTTATCTCTTGATATATAGTGTAAAGATGTTAAATATTCGGTGGTTGTTAGGATATAAGCTATTGAGCTTAACTGAACCTTGTATTGATTGAATATTGAATATTTTTGGCTCTATTTGTTAAGCTCGACTTGTTTACAAACACAGAGAGAGAGAGAGAGAGAGAGAGAGAGTCTTTGACTTTTAGTATATTGGAGTAACCCTCAGGTCACAGGTGGTACCCTCCCTCCCAGTATTGGTGATACCAGAATTTAAAATCATGAGGAGAAGTTCACCTGGAGTCACATTTCACTTTTAGTATGGTCAATCATTGTTATTTGATTTGTTTTTCAGTTTTCAGTACACACACCAGGTGTAAGCCTTGACATACGTAACTTCTTATATGTGGTAAACTTTATTAATCGAACTAATGAATCATTTGCATATTATATGTTAAAATGAAATAATGAGATAAAGTATCAATTAGTTTTTACTTTATAACCTGTATGAAATTTCGTATACTTGATCTACTTTATTAGAACTTTCAATTGAATAGTTGGATTGATAATGAGATAAATCAATGAATCATGCATGCTGTCATTTGTTACTTAACTCTGCAAAACTATCAGTATAACACAAGAGATTCCAAAAGAGTGTTGGCATGACTATCCATCTACAAATACCTTTTACTTAATTGTATGGCTCTACATGTTTGAGGTTCATTTGTCAGGTATGCAATCTACTAATCGTATATATAAATATAATAATCTGCTGATGGCTGATTTCTGGAAATAAATTCGAGCTTGTCTTTTTTGTTTTGTCATGACTTCCATACATTATGGTCATTTTGACTAACATTGACATCATTTTTTTTATTATGATTGTTATTGTTTGCTTATGTTGCCTTTTCCACTATACCATCTCTCTCTCTCACACACACACACTTTTTCCCTTCTTTTTTTGTGAGGACTAACTAGACGTTGTCGGATAGTGAGGCTGTATAGTATGTCTCATGTTGGTGATGGCAACTATTGTTTGTTTATGTACAATTTTCTTTGTGGAGATGCCCCATTGGAAATGGGTTTGTTTGGTTCTCCTGATTATTCTATACGGGGAACAGAAAATGGATAGCTTCGGTTTAACAGACTGAAATCTTCATAGAAAATTGTTAGATCATTTGTTAGTATATCAAAATAAAACCTGAAAGGCACTAAAATAAAATAAACAAAAAAATTTCTAGATTTAGTATTACTTTCTTTTATTTGGCTTATTAAACCTAGGCATAAAATCAATATAAAAATGTCCAAATGTTCCTTTTCTAATTATTGATTTTTTTTTATTTTGAATAAATGTGAGGGAAAAAAGTGCCCAATTTTATCGTGTGAGCTCTGTAACAATTCTCTGGGCCGATCCTGTTACATAAATGCCTAAGCTGCTATTGATATAGAAGTTCCGTGATATTTAGTTTAGCTATATATTATTATTGTTAGTGTCTCGGAGAAGAATTCAATAGTGGAAAAGAAAAGTAGAACATGGAATTATCTTCGCATAATGGCCAAAAAACTAAACAAATCTGAGAAAAGAACTACAGTATCCCAAAAGATTCTCCAATTGCTCTGACTACAGAATAGTTTTATCTTCTTTCATCCAAAAAAAAAAAAGAATAGTTTTATCTTTGGAAATTTATACTATTATGATCTTGCTGTCATATACCTCTAAAGATTAAAGAATATTTGCCCTCAGTAAATTTGTCTTCTTGAGCTTAGCTTTGAATTTTCTAGGATTTTAGTTTCTCATATTGATCCAGAGCAGAATATTATTAACATAATGGAATTAAATTTAAGCATTAATCTTGATCTTTGGCGGTTGTCTGGGTGTATAAATTCTTATTAAAAATTGATGAAATGTTACCAGTGCCACATAACCAGTCAATACTTATTCATCGTTCACTGTCTCTCGTGTAGAATCTTTCTCATTGCCCCAACATTGTTTAAGGTGACCAAATAAGATTATGAGAGTGGAGTTTTATGATATGGCACAGCTGTTTTCACTATATTGTGTGGACGCTTTTGAATGCATGTTGAAATGGCAATGTTTCTTGTTTCTTAAAAGGATTTGACTCCTTTCATGGGTAAACAATGGTTGATATTACATGCACATGCATGACAAATCATGGATATGTTGGATGCCACCTCTTGATCTTCTCATTAATGATCGAGATAACTTATTTTACTCTATACTCACTAGAGTAGCCAAATCCTTTGTAAATATTCAATATTAGTTTTACTGTGTGCTGCCATTTCATGTTGCTGTTGTGTTTAGTAGCAGTTACCATTAAACTTATGGGTAGTGAATCACCCAACACCTTTTAACATCTGTTTATGTTCGATACTGCATACATATATGATTCAGATTTGTAATTCATGAATTCTGCTGAAGCTCAAGTCTTTGTAACTAATGAACGTAATTATTCACCTTTTCTTCCCCCTGAGCTTTCTTCTTTTTCTCTTCACTCTTCAATCACAGGGACATCTCCATACATACAGATTTTGTGACAATGTTTGGACCTTCATCTTACAAGATGCTTTATTCAAGAATGAAGACACCCAAGAGAATGTTGGACGGGTTAAAATAGTGGCGTGTGACTCAAAGTTGCTCAGTCAATAAGATGCCCAATTTCCTGCCACATTGTCAACAAGGAGAAATTGTTGTCATCTGCTGGTACTATGGGAATGATGGCCACACCATAGTGTACCTGATTCTTGCAGGAACTAGTATATCTATACCATGTTATAGATTTAAAAGCCATCAATCTTCATGTCATTAGGTTATTAATGTTACATTAAGAATACCACTTGGGAATTGGATGAATATACTCTCGTTTGACTGTACTCTGTTCTATTCTTTCGTGAGCGCCAGTAAACGAATTTTTTTTTTCTCCGGCAAAGTACTATGGTAGAGAGCCTAGCTACCCTTAAAGCCTAGTAATCACCTATTACCTCTTAGTATTTGAGTCTTTTTTTGGTGCACTCTTAGTATTTGAGTCTAACTTTAGAGAAAAAATTCGATGCGAAGTTATGATTATTGATTGAAAATTAATGGGTGAGATTTTAAATTTTTAATAATTCTGTAGTTTGTTATACAGATTTATTATTATATATATTTTATTACAATTTTAATTATTGACTTTTCAATTGAATAGTCATAACTTTGTATTTTTACCTTTTAAAAGTAGGCCTTTCACTTTAATATTGTTGAATCTTATATCTTAAGTTTTGAAATGTTATCTTCAACAATTTATTTCTAAGAACTTTTTACTCGAAAGTAATTCGGCAAGAGTTTTGTTTAAGCTAAATAGAAGGAAGGGGGAGGCGACAGAAGGAGTTCTTTTTTTTTTGATAGAATGTCTTTTGTGGAAATTGAACTTTGGTCCTCTTGTCCATAAGTTCAACGTATGCTATCAATTGAGCTACACTCATTGTGTAGGCAAGAGAAAGGACTTTAATAATGAATGAGTGTGTGATCCATGGCTTGCACGGTTAGATATGTGGGGCCTTGCACATATGTTCTAGTGTAGTAACCCATGCGACGTGATATATGAGTTTTAAATTTTGCTTATTAGGTACTATTTTGGACTTGAATATATATAATAAAAAAATAACCAATTCACACTAACTAAGAATATTAGTTAATTTCATTTAATTTCTTGGATCTTATCAAAAAAATAAATTTCATTCTTTAGACTGCATGTTTATGTAAAATGTTTATCCTCGTAAAATTTAGGTCATTATATTTTTTCACATATATTCACTTTCATGATTTAGGTACTAATGTATTTTTTTTATCAGACAAAAAAAAAGGTACTAATGTATTTTTTGTGATATTTTTATTCTTATATAATATAAGTATTATCCTTGAAATTTGAATTTGAATCATAATGTGTTTTTATATAAAATTTCGTTTCATATGATACATACTTATCTTTGTCATTTATATAATATATTAATAATATGATTGACAATAGGCTTGTATGGACGGGTATTTGGACAACCCTTTTAGTGAGATTGCAAGTTCAGAATATGCTTCCAAAATGAGTCGCCTATTTTTTTTGGGTGAGTGGAAAGGGGCAAAGCCCCACCACAAAACTAGGAATCAATACCCATGAGGGTAAACAGTCTTACAAACATCTCCTAAAATGGAGTTCCAAAGAAAATCAGGTACAAATTCGAAAATTTTGCAAGTCATGTTAAGACTAAGGCCATAGTTAGCAAGCCAGTCCGCAACTTGGTTTGCTTCCCGGAAGACATGGGAAACTTGAATACCTCCTGCACTAGGAAAAAGCTTGATTATCTCATTAACCAATGGTCTGCAAGAGTGGGTTGCCAAACAACCACCATTAATGAAATTAACAACTGTTATAGAATCCGATTCGACATGGATCTGAGAAAATCCTCTGTCCTTAGCCAATCCAAGCCCATGGATAATAGCCCATAATTTAGCTTGAGGAACTGTACAATGCCCCAACCTAACAGAATAGCCCCCAAAAAAGGCTCCATTAGCGTCCCTAAGAACTCCTCCACACGCTGCAGCCTCTGCGTAAGATTTAACAGCTCCATCACAATTTAATTTGACCCATCCAGGTGATCTCAGAAATGGCCTGCTGAGCAGTGGTCCTGTTGCCCAAGGATTTAAACATGCCCACGGAGCCCATTATGTCTTCCACCTGTAACACCCCTCCCCCAGAGGGCATTACATTTAGTAACCAAACCAAATGCAGAAAATAAATTTAATTAATTCTAGTTTTCTTTCAAAAAAATAATAATGTCAAAGTTATTTAATTTTCACAAATGGATTTCCATAGTTAATTTTTTTTAAGATATTAAATGAAGGCATGAATAAGATAACACTCAACACATAAGCTCAGAAAACGGCCATGTAATAAAATTCATATATCCCTCTACAACTCAGAATATAAAAAGAATATATCATACAAGAAACTTTTCTTTCCCAAAAGAATACTGACTCCCTATGTTGGTCAAGCACTAAGAACTTCTGCAAGAAACTCTAATAAGAAAACCCCCAACACGAAACTATTACTCGCACGTCCTTCCACTTGGTTGACGTATCTACAGTGCATGTCTCGCTCTTCGAGTCCTGACTAGCCCACCAGCTAGTGGTCCATCTATATGAATCATGTTCCAATGACCACAAAACATATAGGCAAGGGTGAAAAATCTCGTTCACAGTTACACAAGCAACACACAACGATATAATGCATACAACAATTATAATGCACACATAGTATTATACTTATCCTCAAAAGAAATCACATTCAAGAATCACATATCCAACACAAGTCATACAGACAAAAGTCACACAGACCACCATTTCCAACTTCACACAGAAGTATCTCAGTTTCACACAGAAACATATCATAAGAATTCTATAAAAATATATGCATGACACTTAATAATCTTTATATTTTCGGCACACAGCCACGGGCACTCAGCTCGCTACTCCATGGAGATTTTTCCCTACTTCGTTTGAGTGATAGGCGCAGCTAAATACCTAACATAATTGCACAACCCTTTCTCTTTGGGTCTGCTCTCACAACCATTCTGTCAAAGCCACTCTCACCATATCCTGAAAAGACCGGTCAGTCAGGTCTATCCAAATCGGGTATACGATTTTTCCCGGCTCAAGGATGCTATCTCTTGGCCATTGGTGGAAGTTTGAAACTCGGATAACCCCAGTAGGCAATTGTAGCCCAACCGTATCAATTCCCAACTACGTATAACGTGAGTTGTAACTCAATGGCACTCAGCTTGGCACATAGCCAATGAAACGGCACATAACCCAATGAAATGGCACACAACCTAATGAAATACAATTCGTAGATATCCAGTCCAATGACATTCAGTCATAGACACTCATAGTCCAATGACACTCCGTCCATAGACACCCAGTCCAATGACATTCCGTCATAGATACTCACAGTCCAATGACACTCTGTCCATAGACACCCAAAATTTATCATATTTAAATGTTAGGCCCCTCTCTCTAGGCTACTAGATTTACACTCCTACTCTTTCACTTTTAAGAAATCATTTGGGAAAACTCTGTGGGAAACTCATTTTTAGGAAAAACTTATTCACATTGAGTCTTGGCACTTTTTTTTTTATAAACATGGGCATGCAAAGGCATCACAATAACGACTACGATCCCAACTAGGTTGGCACCCTAGCCGTCATCTATCATTTGCAGCACACCCTAAATATTATTAATAAAAGAAAAAGAATACAAAGAAAGCTTGGGGGGACCAAACTAAAACCCAAGGAAAAATTATTTAAATCTGAAACTAGGAAGACCAAACCTATTACGGTAAAAGTCTTCATTAATAAATGTAGGAACTAAGTCCCACCACAAGGAACCAACTATAGTAACACCGTGACAAGCAAGTTTATCTGTACAAGTGTTCCCTTCACGATAAATATGAGAAAGAAAAAAATTCATTCTATTAGAATCACATTCTAGCCAAAAATTATGCCAACCTTTTTCGACTGCCTTCTCAATTGCCATCATGGCACCTATTAGCTCAGCTTGAAGAGCACTGGTGACACCTAGATTAGCTGTGAAACAGCCAACAATTGCTGTGCTATGATCTCTAAAAATCCCCCCACATCCAGCCGGGCCGGGGGCTCCCCTAGCAGCACCATTTGTGTTGCATTTAATCCAATTGCAGCTCGAAGGGAACCAATTAACATGAATGATGTTAGGAGCTCTCCTTGGTCTCCCATTGATATTGAACGATTTGAGAATTAAAAGATCCTGGATATTAGAGGACATTACACCTGGGCTAAGCAAGCCAGTAAGCGAAACTTGGGCTGTGATCATATTAATGGTTGTAGCTAGCGAAACATGTTTGTTATCAAACCTCAATTTATTTCGACAATGCCAAATAGCCCAGCTCACACTAACAACAGCCGCAATACAGACATCCTTCAGCTGAGAGCTCCACTATTTGTGGCAGATAGAAATAATGGAATCCATGGAAGTAGTGTCAATTCCAATATTTAGGATAGAACTCAGCCACGTCCAAAGGCTCTGGGCGAACCTACAGTTACAAAAAAGATGCTGAGTGGTCTCCTCCGCTTGCCCAAAGAGGCTGCAGATCGAGACTGTCACACACCCTCTTAGCCAAAGATTTTCATCTGTTGGCATGCGGTTATGCATGACGCGCCAAATAATAAAAGATTTGGAAGGTGGAATGGATGAGTTCCAAATAACCTTGCACCAAGAAATCTGCTGCCCTGGAGGATTTTGGAAGAGAAAGGCCTGTTTCATTGTTAACTCACCAGAGGTAGATGGGGTCCAGATCCGGTGGTCCTTCTCATGGAATAGAGGGATATGCACCTGCCTAAGCTCAACTTCAAGAACTGGGTACCTCTGGAATAAGACATCTGGGACATGCCAATCATGTTGACGGATGAAATCCTGAACTTTAGCGCTAAGATGACTATGCAAACTAGCTGGGATGTTAATCAGGTTCACTAGAGGCTCCAAAAGCCATTTATCCGTCCAGAAGTTTATGTCCCTTCCATTGCCAATCTGCCAAGATGAATTAATCATCACCGTATGAAAATTGCTCCTCAAACCAGCCCAAATCGACGACTGAATGTTGTAGTTTATAGGGACGTTATTGCAGAAAACTCTTGCCTTCAGTAAGCAGGCCCAATGCCCTTTGGAATTGATAAAATCCCAGCACAACTTTAGCATAACAGCGTTATTAATGGCCCTAAGGGGTCTAATCCCCAACCCACCCTCCTTGGAGGAGCAGCAAACCTTATTCCAAGAAACAGTAACAATCTTCTTGGTGTGGATGTCTCCTGACCAAATAAAATTCCTGATCCATTTGTCCACCAATTTAATCAAATTAACAGGCCAAGAGTAGATATGAAAACTGTAAATTAACATACCATGAATGGTCGCCTTAACAAGCTGCACCCTCCCCATGATGGAGAGCAAAGAAGCTTTCCAGGCAGCCAATTTACACTTTGTCCTGTCTGCAATAGGTTGGAGATGCACCTTTCTCGGTTTTCCTTTAAAAATAGGGACCCCAAGGTAAATAAAAGGAATCGCACCAATAGAGAAACCAAGCATGTTGGCAATAGATGTCTGTCGAGTGCCTGAAATACAACCCGGATAAATAGTGCACTTCGAAGGAATAATGATTTGGCCCGAGATTTCACCATATTTCTGAAAAAGATCCATTAAATTATGCATATTTTTCTGGGTGCCTTTGCAAAAAATCATCACATCATCTGCATACAACACATGAGAAGGAACAAGAGCACCACGCAGACCTGTCATCAGATTAAGATCCCCCTTGTGAACCAGCCTAGAAATCCCCCTGCTCAACACCTCCTCTGCCAAACAGAAAAGGAGAGGGGACAATGGATCCCCCTGTCTCACCCCTCTCGTGCAAGGGAAGAAACCAGCGAGTCTTGGCACTTTAAGAAAACTATTTGATAAAAATCCCTCTCTTGACTTACATAGTTGAAATCACTAATCTACTCAAAATTACCTTTCTAGTCCTCAAAATATCCATTTTACACTTTCAGTCCCTATACTTTTACATATTACATTTTTAGTCCTCTAAATATCTAAATTACTATTTCAGTCCCTATACTTTTAAAAATTATATTTTCAGCCCCTGAATTTTCAAAACAGTGATTTTCGAAACAGAGGAGTTCACTGCCTGTGCAAATTCTCACACCAGGGACGTGAACAGTTCTGGAAAATTTTACAAAAATCCAAAAATGTATTTTTCCTTTTGAATTTGATTATACAACTTATTTCCAACCCTTCTAAACCCAAAAACCAGTTTTTACCTTCATGAAATTTGATCCATTAACTTTGATTTTCAAAAGGATAACTAAATAAACATTTAGAAATTAAATTTTCTTGAAGAACATGATTTAAGTTCATTAACCTCTCAACCCCTCTAATTATCAATCCCCACCCCATAAGAACATCATAATAATCAATCTATTTGAAATCTTATATCACCAAACTCATGAGAAATCATTTCACCCACACATAAGAAATCACTCCATCAATACATAAGGAAATCACTCATCAACATATAAGGAATTATTCACCATCTCATAAGAAATCATTCACCAACACATGATAAATCATTCACCAACACATAAGAAATCATTTCACAAATAACATAAGGAAAATTCTTTCACAAAGAGCATAAGAAATCTTCCACCAAGAATATACAAAATCATCACCAAAGCATAAGAAATCACACACAACACACAAACTTATGTAATCATGAGAACTTGAGAATTTTCCCCTTACCTCTTGGTCTTTCTCCTTCTCTTCTCCCTTCTCCCAAAATTATGATCACAAAGCTAATCACCATTAAATATACATAACAAGAACACAACAACACAACCATAAATCAAAAGGGGTTTATATCCTTCACAAAAAGAATCTTAACCCTTGAAGGAATAAAAGGAATAAACAAGACCATAAGGTTGATGGCTTACCCAAAGTCCAAAAACCCTAAGCTTAGTGTTCTTGAAAGATAAGAACAACTTGATGAATCCAAAGCTTTGATGAAGTCTTAAGTGTTTAAAATGGATTCCCTACACTTGATTACTGTATAGAGGATTAAAATATATGGTGGAAGGTACTTGAGAGCTCATGAAAATGGAAGAAAATGGATGGAGAAAGAAGATGAAAGCTTAGAGAGAAAAGGAGAGAAAACGATTCTGGAGAGACAATAAAAAGGATGAAAAAATGAACAAGTCTCTCTCCCTCTCCCCTCAATTTCGTGGTCAGCCCTTCCCCTAGAGAGAACCATGGTTATTTTTCATTAATCATAGTTAAATCAAATCCTGACACTTAATGGATAATTAGGAAAATAAAAATTAAGAATTTCCCTCATTGGTTAATTAATATGAGTCATGAAATTGAGAAAATTTTACATCCTTCTCAAGTCTTCTAGGGGCAGTCCAGCTGTTGTAGGAGTGAGGTAAATAAGTTTTTCACTTTTAACCATGGTAAATGGTAACTTACAGGTAATAAAATGCGGTAACTTTTGTGTTTTACGGTTAAAACTATCAAAACATTACCTATTGAGGAGAAAAACTCTCATGACTCTCATTATTACCCAAGACCACGAAATCAATGTGCCAAAAGGGTCTTGGTAGATATAAATCAAGTTTAGAAGTCATAAGGTAATTTTTCGGTTCCCCCGGTAACACCTAAATTAGGGTTAAACTAACTTTTCTCTGAAAAATCCTAGAAAATTCTCAAAAATCATAAATTCCATAAGAACACTAATGGTTACCCTCACATTGGATTTTGATCATTTCCGAACCCTCTGGTATCCATCTGCTCTCCAATTTACCCTGTTCTTTATTCTATAGGGACCAAAACAGCAATTCTTAATCTGCTATTCTAAAAATTCCCAAAATAATTTCTAAAATTCTAAAATAATGTAAAATCATCATTTGGCTCATCAAAATATTTTTCTAACTTGATCTGGTCTGCAAACCCACCCGCAGTTCATTCTGGTCACACTACAGGGACCAAAACGGTACTATTTCTGATCCGTTTCTCAGAAAATTCCCAAATAAATTTCTAAAATCCTCAAATATTATAAAATCACTATTGGTATCCTCAAATCATTTTTCTGACTCCAATTAGGGTTTTTGTATCATTATATTCCTATTCTGACAGTCAAAACGTCTACAGAATTTTTCGTTTGACTTTCCACGTCAGCACTAAATCATAACTTGTCATACAAAATTTGTTAGATTAATAATAATTCTCTCAAATTAACATTTTATCTCTAAGAGTGAAAATTTGGGACTTTACACCACCAGCCTTTTAACTCTAGCAATAGTGCGATCAGCAGACGGTTGGGATTGATTGAAGACCCATTCATTACGGCCCCACCAAAGTCTATCCAAAGTAACAACAAAAACCAAGTCCCATCTGCCAATTTCCATATCATGTTTAGTTGTTAGATTGTGTAACAACCACACATCAAAACTGTCTTGGTCATAAAAAGAAGGAGGAAGATCAGCTTTGATGTTGCGCCACACCCTTTTAGCTAAACCACAGTCACGAAATAAGTGAAGATTTGTTTCTGGTTCAGTTTGACAAATTGAACAAAGGTTAGAAACAGCAAATCCTCTCCTGCACCTAGCAACATTATTCATTAGGATACCACGGGAAACTTTCCAAAGAAAATATCGGATTCTCTCAGGGCCTTGCCACTTCCAAATATAGGAGAAAATATCAGAATTAAGCAAGGGACGATCATTCAGTAAATAAGCGTACGCCTGGGCCGTAGAGAAGGTTCCATCCGCTGAGCCGTTCCAAGCTAGAGAGTCCATCTCCGAAGCTGCATTAGGGGGAATAAGCATCTGGATGCAGTCCAAAACATGGGGAAGGACCTGGTTCGCAAGAAGATTCAAATTCCATTGACCAGCGATAGTAGTATAAAGGCTCACAGTGTCCTTTAACATACTCTAATTCATCTGCTCATTAACTATACCTGCTAGCCTTCCCACTTTAGGTATCCAACAATTCGTCCAGAACTTAACAGAAACCCCATTACCCACTTTCCAAGCCAAGTTTTCATCCACTAGGCTCCAATTCTTGTAGATACCCCTCCAAAAATTAGATCTTTGTCTATCAATCTTCACTATTGGCACCATGTCCATACCACATTTATACTTTGACCTGAGAATTTTCACCCACATGTCATTTTTCCTAGCACAAAGATTCCAGCCAGCTTTCGTCATAAATGAAGTGATCATGTCCCTTGCATACCTTAAACCCAGACCCCCAAATTTCTTAGGAGTGCAAATAGAGTTCCATGAGGCAAGATGCATATGGCGATGATTTTCAGTATCCCCCCAGATAAAATTCTTGCGCTTCCTATATATCAATCTCATCACAAAGAGAACGTGGGAGGTAAGCAGTTTGCATAATGTAGGTACGCATAGCTTGAAGAAAAGATTTTGCAAGAGTTACACGACCAGCTAGAGAGAGATGACTAGCCTTCCAATTGCTTAACCTCTGGTTGACTTTATCAAGGATGAATTGATAAGACTACCTACTACTTCCCTGGTGAATTAGAGGCGCTCCAAGATATTTCCCCAGGTCCTCAGTGCATTGGAATCCCAGAGCATCACTCAGCTCTTCCTTTACCTCTCAACCAACATTCTTTGAAAAGAAGACTCTAGTTTTTTCAGAGCTCACCCTCTGACCAAAGCTATCACAAAACAAGCGAAGGATGGTCTTGATAATTTCCACCTGACCCATAGAGGCCTCAGCAAATAACGTTAGATCGTCTGCAAAGGCTAGATGAGAGAGCTTTGGACCCCTTCTAGACAGTTGTATAGGAGCCCAAACTTTATGATCTATTGCAGTACTAATCATATGAAAAAGTCTTTCAATACAAAGGACAAATAAATAAGGGGAGATCAGATCCCCTTGTCTAATACCTCTAGAAGGGGAGAATTCCTCAAGAGCTTCACCATTCCATAAGACTTTCATTTTGGATGTTGAAATACATTCCCACACCAAATTAATAAAAACCCCAGGAAGCCCAATGTCTTGGAGAGTGTCACGGACAAAGACCCAATCAAGCCTATTATAGGCCTTTTCCAGATCAATTTTTATAGCCATCCATCCCATAGCACCCTTCTTCTTTTTCATAGAGTGAATCACCTCCTGGGCTATAACAATATTATCACCACTCTGTCTATTGGGAATAAAACTGCATTGACAAGGGCTGACTAATTCTTCCATGATTTGACGGAGCCTCCTAGCTAGAATTTTAGTAACTATCTTGTACGATACATTACATAAGCTTACGGGGCGGAACTATTTCATAAAAACCACATTATCAACTTTAGGAATCAAAGTAATCATAGTAGAATTTACCTCTCCTATTTTGTGATGATTAGCAAAGATCTCCATGATTAATTTGCATAAGGTGTCACCCACTGTTTCCCACTAACTCTGGTAGAAAATTGCTTGAAAACCATCTGGTTCCGGTGCCTTGAACCCTCCCATATGCATAATTGTTTGGCGAATCTCTTGGTATGTCACTGCACTATCAAGAAGACGTAAGGAATCCTCAGCAATATTGGGGAAAGCCCCTTGCAAACAAAAAGGGACCAAACTTGTGTTAGCCGAGAACAAATCTTTCTAGTAGCTAGACACCAATCTCTCCAAATCATCTGGGTCAGCTACCCACTGTCCTTCACAATTCTAGAGCATATGGAAGGAGTTTTTCTTCCTACGAATAGCTGTGATCCCATGAAAATATCTAGAGTTGCGGTCACCAAATTGGAGCCATTTGGATCTCGATTTCTGAAACCACAACAACTCTTCTTGCTTCAGGACCTCTTCATATTCCCTCCAAAGATTATGCTAGTTTCCTCCAAATGAGCACTATAGAACTGTCCCAGTTGAACAACAATTCTATCAAGTCTCCTAATTAGCCTTTTTTTTCCTTTTAAACACATCTCCAAAGATGTTTTTATTCCACTTCCTCAATTTATCTTGAATGGATGAAATTTGCCTGTTCCACGAAAGGTCTGGGCGCCAAATATCCTTCAAGAAATTCCCAAAGTTAGCATGGGTTAACCAAGCGGCCAAGAAGCGAAAAGGTCTCCTCCTCCTATTCTGCCCTTGGACTGCTTTAACCTTGATCAAAATAGCTCTATGATCTGATTTGAAATGAGGAAGGTGGAACACAACCGCTTCTTCAAACCTGACTCTCCACTGTAAATTGATAAGAAGTCTATCTAGTCTTTGAGACAACCCACCTCCCTGCCATGTAAAAGGGCTTCCCTGATAGCCAGCATCGACAAGATCAAAGTCATTAACCAAATTCTGAAAGTCTATCATACCTCTTAAAGATGGTGTTTGGGCCCCTCCTTTTCTTTCATTAGTTGACAAAATCGCATTGAAGTCTCCTACAACTGCCCACGAGCCATTTAGCCCAGCTTGAATATCCCTAAGGTCATCCCACAATGTCTTTCGCATCTGGGGTTGAGGCCTCCCATAAACCATAGTCAAAAACCATTTAGCCTCTTTTTTCCAGCCAACATTCAAATGTAAAAATTGGCTAGAAGCATTTCAGAAACTCCACCTCCCACAACAAAGTCTTCTAAAGAGCAATTATACCCCCTGCTTGACCTTCAGAATCAATACAGCAAAAGCCATCAAACCTTGTTCTCCTCACAAAATTCTTTACCCTTTCCCCCTTCGCATGGATTTCTAGAAGAAAGATCAAAGAAGCATCATATTCATGGGCAATGTCTCTAATTAAAGGAACAAACCCTTTACTACCAATACCTCTGCAATTCCAGGAAATGCAATTCATTGAAATTTGTTAGAAAGTTGGGCCGAGCCAGACCCCATACCACCAACTGCAAAACTGTTTTGAGCACCTCCTTCCAATTGGCCTTGTAACACCCCATTTTTCCCTATGCAAATAGCACTAGATTCTGCACTGATTAACGAAGGGAGAACAGGGACACTGGTAAATCCTCCAGGATCAATTTGGCTCCCAAAAGGCTGAATCCCTATGTGCAGATTGTAATACCCTTTCTCCAAAAAGGATATTACACCATAGTAACCAAGAGTTTCGCAAAGATTTAGAAAATATTTTGATAAAGGTTGGTAATCATTCTCTAAAATACGAGTAAAATTTTTCGTTTTTCTAAAGAAGATGAGAAGGATGGGGAATATACTTCCCTAATTATTTTTCAAAATTTTTTGAATGCGGAAATATGATCAACACCTTTTGTGAGCATAATCTCATCTCATATATATATAAAGATCTTGCTTCAGTATAAGCATAAGTTAAAATAGACTATACATCTGAGCCAATTCAGTCTCCTGACATCTACCCCAATCTAAGACAGTAAATATAGTGTCTTCTCAGAATCCTTATCAATCTATGCAGCATCTTCCTTCATATCCTTCTTCTAAGAGCCAGCCCACTTCTTGGGTAAATCATCTACTCAGTTATGCATCACACAACATAAAGCAGGCAAGGGTGAAACTCTAAACAAAGTAATAAGTAAAGTACAAGCACACCCAAAATACAGATCACCCATCAATCAATTTGCACATCAAAGCACACATCAATAATAACATATCAACCAAGGCTTATAAACAAATCTTGTTTAAGCAGATCTTACCTTGTGCTGGAACTCTACAAAAAGTAATTCATTCACAATAATACATCACCAAGACTCAGTATAATTTATGCATGTCACTTCAAAATCTCTCAAAACACACTGGTGTAATGCTCCAAGGAGACTTTTCCAACCTCACACCATTGAGCAACCGGTTGCGGTAAACTTAACAGAATAATCAGGGAATCCTACCTGAACCCCTGAAAATACTTCGGTAATACCGCATTTAAAATGAATACCAAATCATGAATATCCAAGTCAGATATATCCAAGTCGGGTATATGATTCGTCTCGGCTCAAGGAGATCAATCCCATATGACCATTGAGACTTTCGAAACCTGGATAATCCCAGTAGGCAATTGTAGCCTAACTAACCCTATTCCCAACCCCTATCTGGAGTGTATGCTCTAACGTCTTTATGCAAATGAGCATCTAAATTTGCAACCCATTTTCTCTTTAATTTCTCTTTGTAAAACTTCCTCTGTTTTACTGTCACTTTTCTCAAAATCTCTGAACCTCTTAAAAACTCTTTGTATGGAATAACTCATCTCTTTAGGATAGAAATACTTTTGAATATAACAGATAGCTGTTAAAACCCACATCTTTCTCTTTATATCAGAAACTCTTTTACTGTTCTTAAATAAATAGTTCTTGCTCTTTTTACCTGTTTTATGGATCGTTTACGAGTTAAGTACGTCCGGCTTCAATAAGTCAATTTATGACTGATCACATGCGGCAGTGCCGAACTGAGATGAGCAACCCAACAGAGTGATTCGGTATATGAACTAAAGTTATTACTTCATTTCAAGCAGACCAAAACGGGCAGAACCACCAAGGATTGATCAAGAGAGAAGAGATCGACAGTATTTAAACTTACGTTCGCTTTTTAATCAATAACAATCTGTTCTCAGTTTTTTAAATAGCTCTTTGGGAATGGAATAATTACACGGAGGCTGAGCCGACTGCGGTAATTAGTGTCCGTCTTTTTAAAACTTGATATTCTTTAATGAACGAAATACAACTAATTGTTTTCCCGCTTAAGTTATTTTTCTAAGATGAAAAGATCACACGACAGCAGAGCCATATTTGGTGATCAGTACCCAAGCTTTAAAAATCGATCTACTACAACTAAGTGAACGTAGTCCAATTGTTTCTCTTTGGAAATACTTAAGCACTAATTATCTTCTAGGAAAAAGGCCCGTTGAAAGCCTATCTCACTAATTTCCACTGCCATAGACATTGGAAATTAAACTGAGTTATGTGCATATATATACAGATTTGATACTCACTCGATATTTTCCACTAATAATATAACAGTAAAATTCACCGAGAACCCATTACTGTTACATTAAATTCCGAAAGATGCTATAACAGTAGAATTCACCGAGAATCCATTACTGTTACACTCTTCTATCCAATCCAATCTATTTATACATACTGTATTAAGAAATCACTTCTTTCCCAATTTATCTTAGTCATGTATATACCAGGTCCCTAGTGTTAAGAATTCCCCAAACAGCGTATCAATACAGATCCCAGGCCAGAGAGAGACGGACTTCTTAAAAGCCCCTTCAAAGGTCTCTTTCCTTTCTAGACAGATCCATACTGATAAACCATTTATCTTAACCATCTCCTTGGTATATCAATGATAGACAACATCGGGGTCTTCACAAATAATAATTTGTATTTTCTTTTGCAGTAAAATCTTATTTACGGTAAGTCTAAAATTCGCCATTATAACGGTATATTTACAAAAGCTCAAAAGTGATTTTGCCATAACCTCTCTACTCACACGAAATTTAGTATAAAATTGGGCATTATAACTCTACAATTCATTAATAGCACAAAACAATTAAATTAAGGCTATAAAATAATTATAAAGCATATATAAATAAATAAAAGCTATAAACACATAAACAAGCAATTCAAACACAAACAAGAATCAAAACTCATACTTCACAAATTAATTTGCAAGAAAAACCCCTTACCTTGGCCAAAACTTGAAGAAGAACAACCAAGAACACCAAAAGAAATTTAAGAACTAAGAAGTAAAAGAGAGAGAACTTTGTGTCTATGCTTCAAGCTTGTGGTGTGAGTTAAAATATGAAGCATGATGTCTATTTATAGATGGGGGGAGGGGCGGCCAAGGAGGGACCAAGAGGGAATAAAAGTGATTTGTGTGGTAAGCCATGACTACATAAATACATATTTATTAATTAGGTTAAATCATGCTTTTATTTAATTGGCTACTTCTAATGACTATGCATATGAGTCATGACCAAAAAGTTCATCCAAGGGCCCTAGCTTGATGGTGATGTCGACCAACATGAGGGAGAAGGGGGACCATTTGATTGCATAGTTAAAAACTTTATGGTTTGGTAAATAAACGGAAAACCAATGGTAGAATAGTCCTTTTACAAGAAAAATTCCAAAACTATTATTAAAAGGTGAGGACCTATAAGAAAATTTCAAAAATGATACATAATAGTCATAAAGACTTCATACAAGAGTTTTTGGATTTTTACGGAAATGGTAGGCTTTACGGTTTGCACAAATAAAGGAAAACGGACGCGCCGTAAGTGCAAAACAGTAATTTTTTAGAAAATTTCAGAAAAATTCCCAGAAAATCACAAATTTGATTTAAACACTAACGATCCCTTTTAAAATTTGATTTTTAGCACTCACTGATCACTGAAAATCTATTCTGGTTTCTGTAATCTTCGTTTTACGTGCTTACAGAGACCGAATAAAGTAACTTTTTATCTGTCTTTTAAAAAATTCCAAAATAAATTTCATAAATCATAAAAAAATATAAAAACATGGTGTACTTTTCCAGAATTTTGTTTTGACCTCTTTTTGGTCTCCGTATCAGTGTTTTGCTTTTACCGTAAACTGTAGGGACCAAAACTGTAATTTCTAAAATTAGTTTTTCCAAAAATTCTAGAAAAATTCCAGAAAATCATAAATACTATAAGAAACAAGTTTTGTGAAGAAAGATAATTTTCTGGGTTGGTTTGGTATACTTTTTCCTTATAAACTCTTTTCCGTCGATTACGGTAAGTACGATTTTCAAACGTCAAAGAAAAAGTGATTGTTTTAATGAAATAAGTTGATAAGCATTTAAAAACCTTAATTATAAGGCTAACATAATTTTGTTATCACTTAGATCACACAACTTCAAATAAAACAGATAAAAGATGGAAATACAGAAAAACAGAAGTCTATATAAGGTTTAACTATTTTATTATATACGCTATAATACTTAACCATAACTAGTCATTCTATTTTTCTTAGGTTTCTATCAGGTCTTTGTAGTTTCTATCTTATCTATTTTTCCATCTGTGGTATTTATCATTTTCCTATCTAACAAACTACGTAGTTCCTGCCAAAAAGGGACTAAAACTGTAATTCCTTTATATCCTCCTTTAATAATCAAAACTTAATTCCTAAAACCTTTATATATCGTCAAACTACTATGTCTTTCCTCAAATACTTTTTGAAAGTGTTGTATGAATTTTCTAAATTCATTTATCTTTTATCCTAATAATCAGAGTGTCCTTATATAATTTCCTGACTTCCGTATTTAGCTCTAAACTACTAAGTTTTTATCCGAAAACTTCTAAGTAATTCTAATATTCTAAGATTAATACTCTATTTCTTAGAGTGAAATTTTAGGATGTTACACAGGTCACGGAGCACCTCTGAATCACCCATATCATCGATACTATTCCATTCCAAGTTCAACTTCCCTTCTCGCAAAGACCTAGAATCGCCCTTGGTTAGGACAGTTGAAGTCTCCTTATCGCTAGCACAATTATTGATCGTTCCCTGCTTTTTCGACATTTTTGAATCCTCCATGTAAGATCCACTCCACTGCATAGGCTCAATTTTCTTTCCTTTACCAATACCCTCAACACGGCCTAGAGGAGATTTGGTAGCTTTGGTTGCAAACTTTTTGGGCTTAGGGCCAGAGACAAAGAAGGCTTTTTATTTTCTTTCCCTAAATTCTGGGATTGGGAATTTTTCTCCCATTTTTATTTCTCACTTTGCTAGTCTGGACTTTCTTCCTTTGGCCCAACACCACGTCACCTGGCCCACCACTAGAAGCACCAATGCCCTCATTTGTATTAGGCCCTACATTAGAAATAAAATCCTCTTCCGTTTCAATAGGCTCTGTTCCCTCTGTTAGCAGCGAGTAACGAGACCCCAAGGCCTTAGTTGTGTGCACTTGTTTAGTTGTAGCACTTTTGGGGCTCTGACCCCTATCAACCTGCCCATGACCTTTAGCATTAGTAGCTACCTTATATCTATTGACCTTTTTAACTATTAGCCAATTGTATCTGTCACTTTCAATTTGTCTTTTGCAGCTTCCAGTCCCTTCTAGCGCAGACTCTACGTGCAAAATAGATATAGCAGCAGTCCCATTACTAGTCAACTCAACAGGGTGGCTAGTAGGAGCTTTCTCCTTGCACGCGACCTCACTGGATCCTCCTCCCTGTTCTTCCCTCACCGAGGCAGTCTCTTGTAACTTCGGGCAACTATCCTATTTGTGCCCATATCTCCCACAAGCAAAACACACAATGTGCAAACCTTCATATTCTAGCTTTAAAACTACACCTCTAACCATAATGGAAGGCACCAATTTTTTAGTTAAATCTATCTCAACACATATTCGCACAAAATGGCCTCTGGACTGGATGGAGGTTAATATGTCGATCTTCAGAAGGGTTCCAAGCTTAGCCCCTACCCTCCATAGAAACCTGTCATTATACAGCTCCAGAGGAAGTTTGGGAATATGTACCCATACTGCTACTTTGCTCTTCACTGTTGCATTAGTAGTAAAGAAGGGTCTCCACCGTTGGACAAGGAGGTAGTGGTCTGCTAACATCCAGGGGCCATTCAGCAGAGCATGTTTATAATCCTCCGGAGAAGAAAACAACACCACATAGAAATTCTTGCCCAGTCTCTATTAAGCTTATTTTTTGGCACTTTGAAGTTAGCTCTTTTGCCCAAGAAGTCACCAATGCCCCTTTCCAAGGCTCACTCTAATCAGCAAGTTCCGTATCAGAGGTTTTAATTTCCGGGCATGGGTCATAGACGTAATTCTTGCTAGCATCTTTTTCCTCTTCTTCTTGATACTTGTACCATTTATTCTCAACCACATCAACGTCCCAATCAGGTTGTTTCTCTGTTGTTTCATCCATGAAATCAAAACTTTCATCTGCAGCTTTCCCATCCCCCAGCAACTTCTCTTTGTCCACCAAGGTTGATTCTAACGCCTTCTGTTGTTCAGTTGATGCCACGTCTTCAATCACCTTCTTTTCCTTAGAACTCTCGATCGAAACCGCCCCTAAACCATCAGGGGGTTTGCTAGGATCCCTCACGACAGAAGTCTTTACCAACTCCTGCTTACTCATGCCACCAGTTGCAGTGAAAAACGATGGAGGAAGAGCAAAGGTTTCAAGGTCTAGAGAGAGGGCAGAGCTTCTCTCTCTAGATCATCTCTCAGATTGTATTTACATCTTTCAGTTACAAGACGATACATAATGAGTCTCCTATATAACCATGATTCCATGCTAACTAGAAGCCCGTCAGTATAGCTACTCAAATTACTTGAAAAACCATCCAACCACCTTCCAGATGAATCTCTTTTCTTGATGAAAATCCAAATGAATCTCTAAGCACTCACCACATCAGAAGTATATTTTATCCAATCAAATATGAACTTTTTGTGTATAAGATTTTGCTTATATTTGTTATATCAAGCGTGGATATTTTCATTACCAAAAAAATGGTGTGGATATTTTTTTAATCATTTTGGTCCCAAAAAATATCACATCTTAAGTTTTTTGTTTTCAATTCTTTAAAATATAAAAGTCAAGTATTTTAAGTCTCTAAAAGCACCTTGATAAGGAATCTTTATTTTTGTTAAATTTATAAACTACAAATGAAAACAATTTAAAGAGAGATTGATTTCATAAAATGTCATATTAAATAAAAAACATATTTAAACCATATTTATATATTAGAGTGTACCATCTTAAAAAATAGTTTAATCTCTTATTAACTCATTCAAAAATAACAATAATTGATATTAAGTTGTTTTATTCATGGAAGTGAAAACCAGACTGGACCGGCTGGTTGGACAGGAAACCGGACCCCCTCCCGCTTCGGACTAACCTGTGAACCGCCATGGCACAGAACCGGTGGAAAATTCGGTGAGTTGGTGGAAAATCGGAGAAAAATGGAAAAATTGGCTGTCTGTCGGTTCATACCAGTTCAAAAATTGGATCAATTTTTTTTGAAAAAAAATTTGTTTAAGAAAAAGAGACAAAAGTCAAAAATGGACAAAATAAAAAGTTACAAAAAGGACAAATAATATTTTTTATCAATTATTTGTAATTCTGAATGTATTATGTTATGAATTATGAATTATGACGTTTTGTATTGAAGTTTATTTTTTTTGCGAAGTTATGAATTTTTTGTTAATTTTTGCTTAATATTATTTTATATATTATAATAAAAATTGAAATAATATTATTTAATTATAACCCAGTTGAACCTTTGAACATTAAACCAGTGCTATCACCGGTTCAATGACCGGTCTGATTTTAAATACCTTGGTTTTGTTGATGAAGTGAGAAAGAATTAAGTGAATCCTATATTATTCTCTACGTTTAATGAAATAAAATTTTGATGAAATAATATGTGACGAGACTTTACTTATCTCTCATACGAACACAAATTAGTCTAGGGTTTTTTTTTTCTTTTGGGATACTATTGGTGAAAAAAATAAAAAGAAAACTTTGATGTAGGTTTTGCATCAAATTTTTTCTTCTTTTTATCTATTTATATCTCTATATAATTATTTGAGAGAACATAATATATATATATATGATATAATATTTTTTGGCTTTAACATGTTTTTGGTCCTTCTAAATATCGGCGTTTTAAATTTAGTCCCTCTAAAAAAAGTCAAAGTTTTTTGGTCCCTAATTCCAAAACATTCACACAGAGGAGAGAGGGAGCCCATACAGTGAGAACCGGAGCCACGAGGTCGTGGCGGTGCAAGGCGACACTGAAGGCCAAGCGCGACGATGCAGGGCGCCATCGTGGCAGTTGCACAGGGGCAGTTGCCCTTTCTTCTTCCTCCTCCTTTTTCTGCTTGTTGTTACTCTCCTCCTTCTTTTTGTCTGTTTTGCTTTTTTTTATGCAGGTGGTGGGGGTGGAGGTGGGGGGCCGTGGGGGGAGAGAGAGAAAACGAGAGAGAGAGGGACCTAAATCAAAAAATTAATTTATTGAGAAACAAAAAAACTTTAACTTTTTTTAGAGAAACTAAATTCAAAACACTAATATTTAGAGGGACAAAAAACATGTTAATTAAAGCCAAAAAAAAACTTTAACATGTTTTTGGTTATTTTTTTTATTTTTCTTAGAACAAAGAGAGGTAGAAGGCTATTAATTTAGTTAGAAAAAAAGGGTAAAAAACAAGGAAGGAATCATGAATTGTGGGGGCAAACAAACAAGAGAGCCACGTTGGAATACCACACAAACCTAGGGGCAACAAAGGCAAAAAGAAAAAAAGAAAAGAAAAGCAAATAATCTCCGTTTAGAAGACCCCGCAGTTTTACGCTGTAGAAGCAAAAGAAATTATAAGTAACTCTTCCTCAGTCCCTCGCTATATATTGCTCCTTTCTCTCGTCACACACAACACACGGCACAGATTCGTGATTAAGTAAACAAATTTCTCAACACAGACACACACTCTCTCTCTCTGTTTCTTCTCTCTGGGGTTTCGCTTCTCTCTCTCTCGCGTCCTCTTCTGTTTTCACTTCGGATGTGTATGCTATGCACCTAACCCTTCTCTCTCTCTCAGGTAATTCCACGCACTTATATCTAATCACCGAATAGCTTCTTCGTCGCTAACTTGATCTGGTTTATTTTCCGATTCGGTTCTCGCTCGCGTTTTCGGAATCGGTTTACTTTAATCATCAATCTGTTTTTTATTTTTATTTTAAGCTTCGGTTTTTGGTTATTAATCTGATTATTAGTAATTATTAATTAGTGATTAGTAGTGATAATAATTTTATAATTTTCTGATTAACTTTTTTTATTTATATTTGAAGCAGTGGTTTCAGAGTAGAGAAGTGTTGAGGTGGGATGACAACCCTAAGATCGAGTTGGCCTTCGAGGCTGCGCCAACTTCTATCGAGCGAGGGTGCCATTGGACCTTCCATCAAGCTGGACTCTGAGCCCGTTAGTGTTCTCTCTCTCTCTCTCTCTATATCTAATACGCACCGTTTTGTGATGTATTCGTGAATAGGGTTTATTGGGATCGATTTTTATTCATTTGTATTGATTAATTTTATGAGATAATTTAATTTAACTACTCCGCAGTGTCACTCATTGTGAATGGACTTTCAAAGGCTTTATGTTTGTTTTTTTAACCCTTGCTGGATTGTATCTTTACTGGTTGCGTTCTTTTTGCATTCATATATGTGTATGTTTTGTGTAGCACTTTTTTTTAATGTAAGGCTCATGGGTGCTTTTATGCATGGGGGGAAATGAAGAAATATGCATGCAGCATTGTTTTAGTAATTTTGAATGTCTTGTGCATTTGGTAATTGATATAGCCCGGGAATGCGAATTGCGCGTTTGGATGATATTTCTTTGCTGGATGTCCTAAAGTGTTGGTGGTTTTTGAAAAGAAAGTCTCTTTTTGGGTAAGTTAATAGGCGTCGACTTTTAGAATAAAATTGATATCACCAGGAGAGCAAATTGCGGGTTTGAATGATATTTCTTTGCTGGAAGCCCAAAAGTGTTGCTGGTTTTTGAAAAGAATTTCTTTTTTGGGTAAGTTAATAGGCGACGACTTTTAGAATAAAAAACTGACTTTTTTATGCATTGCTTAGAAGGCATGATTTGTAGCTTGATAGAAACGAATGATATGCGAGGAAGCACGAGAAAGGAGAAAATGTTTTGTGGGAAACTGAAACTAGAGAACTTTTTTTACAATAGTAACTAAGCGTACAAGTGAGTATCCTTGATACATTTATAGTTATGCTGTTCACAGCCAACCGCCTAACAGCTATGAAAACAGCTAGCTGAGTTCGCATGTAACATAACCTCACAGTTGCTTATCCAAAACTTTCATTTTTTTTTTAATTTTATTTCTTTTTTGTGAATAAGGCCATATTTGTAATTGGAAATAGCTTATTTAAATAGCAAAATGAGTTATTCAGTTTTGCTTGAGATGGGATACATAGCGAGGAAACTAATACTACATGTGATCAAATCAATAATCTTTGGTGTAGAATTTATTGATTGCTGCATTACTGTTTTTGTAGCACGTGTCTTGTTTATTGGTGAATTACTGGGTTTGAATGGCAAAATGAGCTACTTGAGTTTGGTCTGAGATCGGCTGAATAGGGAGCTGCCTAAAAACTACGTATTTAACAATACCTCCCAGGTCTTCTGGATTCATTTTTGTGGTGTCCCAAATTGTTAAACAGAGAGTAGTTAAATACTCTACTATTTATTAGCTATATTTGTCCTCCTTATGTTTCTGAGCATCTGTTAGTTGAACGTCTATGAAATGCACTTGCATTGCACGTCCAATGAGCATACTGGCATGTCAAAAATACTTGCAACTAGTATATCATTGTGACATATTTCCTGGCCATTCTTTGTTTTCAGCCTCCGATTACGTGCATTTCATACACTTAATTTAGACATCAAGTATTCAAGTTATGTTCAATGAATCTTAGGTTTTGGTAATATTTGCTCATGTATGAGCATGATTCCTATGTACAGAAGTACAAACGTACCCTCTTACTCAGAGAGCAAGCAAGTATACCAGCTTCTGGCTTTTGCATACCTTTAGGTTTTGGTACTTTTATGCATGCACTTTTTTCAGTGGCAAGTTGCAAGTGATCCATTTGCATATACTCCTTTTGGTAAAATTATTGTTAGATGGTGATGATTTTCTTTTTCTGTAAGTTTGATTAATACCGTTATTCCTTAGTCGAAGACTCAAAATTGATTATCATGGACAATTCATGAAGTCAAATAAGTATTTTCTTCAACTGCATTCCATAATTTTTGTTTCATTTGTATGTATTTTTCGTGTTTGTGGTTACATGTGTAATTATATCTATACATGTATTGTCATCTGTTTCCTCCCTTCTCATCCTTGTAATGTCATCTAAATTTGGTGATTAATTGGTTCCAGCCTCCTAAGATCAAAGCTTTCATTGAGAAGGTCATCCAGTGTCCATTACAAGATATAGCTATACCACTCTCTGGCTTTCGGTGGGAGTACAATAAGGTAAGACCGTAGTAATCTGCTTCTTTGGCTGCATTAAGTGATTTATATTATTTTCCCAGTGCCTTATACGTTGCTTTCACACCAGGGGAATTTTCATCACTGGAGACCTTTGTTACTTCATTTTGAAACATACTTCAAGACTTATTTGTCGTGTAGAAATGACCTGACATTGTTAGATAACCTAGAAGATGACAGCCCATTACCAAAACAAGCAATTCTGCAAATATTACGGGTGATGCAAATAATTTTGGAGAACTGTCCAAACAAGAGTTCCTTTGATGGCATAGAGGTTAGTTGAACAGAAATTGTGTCTTATCTAAGTCCGGTCTTAATTATTTATTTAGTCAAGTTGTTCATTCTTTTATGTTTGAAACTATTTTTTTAATATTTTCTCTGTATCTCCTCAGCATTTCAAGCTTTTGCTAGCATCAACAGATCCTGAGATTCTTATTGCTACATTAGAAACTCTTTCTGCGCTTGTAAAAATTAATCCCTCTAAGCTTCATGGAAGTGCAAAGATGGTTGGCTGTGGTTCAGTGAACAGCTATCTCTTGTCCCTAGCACAGGGATGGGGAAGCAAGGAGGAGGGCCTGGGATTGTACTCTTGCATAATGGCAAATGAGAAAGCCCAAGATGCAGGAGTGCTAAGCTTGTTTCCTTCTGATGTAGAGACTGGTTGCGACCAATCCAATTATCGCATAGGTACTACCCTTTATTTTGAATTGCATGGACCCAGTGCTGAAAGCAAAGAACACGGTGTAGACACAGTTTCCCCTGGCTTGAGAGTTATACATATGCCAGATTTGCATCTCCGCAAAGAAGATGATTTGTCATTGCTGAAGCAGTGCATTGAACAATATAATATTCCTTCAGAACTCAGATTTTCATTGCTTACTAGAATCAGATATGCTCATGCCTTTCGGTCGTCTAGAATATGCAGGCTCTACAGCAGGATTTGCCTACTTTCTTTCATTGTGCTGGTCCAATCCGGTGATGCTCATGATGAACTTGTGTCCTTTTTTGCTAATGAACCGGAATATACAAATGAATTAATTAGAATTGTACGATCTAAAGAAACTATATCTGGACCCATCAAAACACTTGCAATGCTTGCATTGGGAGCCCAGTTAGCAGCATATACTTCTTCACATGAACGGGCACGGATACTCAGTGGATCTAGTATAAGTTTTGCTGGTGGGAACCGCATGATACTCCTGAATGTGCTTCAGAGGGCTATCTTGTCATTGAAGAGTTCTAGTGATCCATCGACCCTTGCCTTTGTTGAGGCACTTCTTCAGTTCTATCTGCTCCATGTGGTTTCAACCTCAACTTCTGGGAGTAATATTAGAGGTTCTGGTATGGTACCTACATTCTTGCCGCTTCTGGAGGATTCTGATCCTGCACACATTCATTTAGTCTGTTTTGCAGTAAAAACCCTTCAGAAGCTTATGGATTATAGTAGCTCGGCTGTATCTTTGTTTAAAGAGTTGGGGGGCATTGAACTCCTGGCTCAGAGATTACAGAAAGAGGTGCACAGGGTCATTGGTTTAGTTGGAGAAAATGATAACCTGTTTCTTAGTGGTGAAAGCTCAAGACATAGTACTGATCAGTTGTACTCCCAGAAGAGGCTCATAAAAGTCTCCCTCAAGGCACTTGGTTCTGCAACATATGCGCCTGCGAATTCTACCAGATATCAACATTCTCATGACAATTCATTACCAGCTACTCTAAGCTTGATCTTTCAGAATGTAGATAAGTTTGGAGGTGACATTTATTACTCTGCTGTTACCGTCATGAGCGAAATAATCCACAAAGATCCTACATGTTTCTCTGTTCTGCATGAAATGGGTCTTCCTGATGCATTTCTGTCGTCAGTTGGATCTGAAATACTTCCTTCATCAAAGGCTTTGACATGCATTCCAAATGGTCTTGGGGCCATTTGTCTCAATGCCAAAGGGTTAGAGGCTGTTAGAGAATCTTCATCACTGCGGTTCCTTGTTAACATTTTCACTAGCAAAAAGTATGTCTTAGCCATGAATGAGGCTATTGTTCCTTTGGCAAATGCCGTGGAGGAACTTCTACGCCATGTATCTTCATTATTGAGAAGCACTGGTGTTGATATTATCGTTGAAATCATCCATAAGATTGCATCCTTTGGGGATGGAAATGGTACAGGATTTTCCGGAAAAGCCAACGAGGGTACTGCAATGGAAACAGATTCTGAAGTCAAAGAAAATGAAGGCCATTGTTGCCTTGTAGGCACATCACATTCAGCTGCAGAAGAGATAAGTGATGAGCAGTTTATTCAGATGTGTGTCTTTCATTTGATGGTATTGGTTCATAGGGCTATGGAAAATTCTGAAACATGCCGGCTATTTGTGGAAAAATCAGGAATTGAAGCTTTATTGAAGTTGTTATTACGACCCACTATTGCACAATCCTCAGATGGCATGTCTATTGCTTTACATAGCACCATGGTATTTAAGGGATTTGCTCAACATCACTCCACTCCTCTGGCACATGCCTTCTGTTCCTCTCTTAGAGAGCACTTGAAGAAAGCATTAGCCGGGTTAAGTGCAGCTTCAGAAGCTTTGTTGCTGGATCCAAGGATGACAACTGATGGTGGCATCTTTTCTTCACTTTTCCTTGTTGAGTTCCTTCTCTTTCTTGCTGCTTCGAAAGACAACCGTTGGGTGAGTGCGTTGCTTACAGAATTTGGAAATAGCAGTAAGGATGTTCTTGAAGACATTGGACGTGTCCACCGTGAAGTTCTGTGGCAAATCGCTCTACTTGAAAATAAAAAGCCTGGGATTGAGGAAGATGGTGCTAGTTCTTCTGATTCACAACAGGCAGAAAGGGATGCAAGTGAAACTACGGAGCAAAGGTACAATTCATTGAGACAGTTTCTTGATCCATTAATAAGGAGGAGGACATCAGGATGGGGCATTGAATCTCAGTTTTTTGACCTAATAAACCTATATCGAGATTTGGGCCGTTCTACTGGTTCTCAACATAGATCAAATTCTGCTGGGCCAAACATGCGGTCAAGTTCCACTAATCAGTTGCATCATTCTGGGTCTGATGATAATGCTGGCACTGCTAATAAGAAGGAATCTGACAATCATAAGTCGTATTATACCTCTTGTTGTGACATGGTCAGATCACTTTCATTTCACATTACCCATTTGTTCCAGGAATTAGGAAAAGTAATGTTGCTACCTTCACGTCGACGTGATGATATTGTGAATGTAAGTCCTGCTTCAAAATCAGTGGCTTCTACTTTTGCATCCATTGCTCTTGATCACATGAATTTTGGGGGCCATGTAAATCTTTCGGGAACAGAAGAATCCATATCAACAAAGTGTCGGTATTTTGGGAAAGTGATTGATTTTCTGGATAGTATTCTAATGGAGAGGCCAGATTCATGCAATCCTGTTCTGTTGAATTGCTTGTATGGACGTGGAGTTATTCAATCTGTCTTGACCACCTTTGAAGCTACTAGTCAGCTGCTCTTTGCGGTTAATCGGGCCCCTGCCTCACCTATGGATACTGACGATGCAAATGCAAAGCAAGACGACAAGGAAGATACAGATAATTCATGGATTTATGGTTCTTTAGCCAGTTATGGGACATTGATGGACCATCTAGTAACCTCCTCTTTTATATTATCATCATTCACAAAGCATTTGCTTGCACAGCCCCTTACAAATGGTGACACACCTTTCCCAAGGGATGCTGAGACTTTTGTGAAGGTCCTCCAATCCACAGTGTTGAAGACCGTACTTCCTGTTTGGACTCATCCCCAGTTTGTTGACTGTAGTTGTGAATTTATTTCTGCAGTTATCTCTATCATTAGGCATGTCTATTCAGGGGTTGAAGTGAAAAATGTAAATGGCAGTGGTGGTTCCCGTATTACTGGGCCGCCTCCCAGTGAAACGACTATTTCAACCATTGTAGAGATGGGTTTTTCCAGGTCTAGAGCAGAGGAGGCTTTGAGGCAAGTTGGGGCAAACAGTGTAGAGTTGGCAATGGAGTGGTTGTTCTCACATCCAGAGGAAGCCCAAGAAGATGATGAACTTGCCCGTGCGCTTGCCATGTCCCTTGGGAACTCTGAATCAGACACAAAGGATGCAGTTGCAGATGCAAATGCTCAGCAGCTTCAAGAAGAGACGGTCCAACTTCCTCCAGTTGATGAGTTGTTATCTACTTGCACAAAACTTCTGGTGAAAGAACCTCTTGCTTTTCCTGTCCGCGACTTGCTTGTGATGATATGCTCTCAGGATGATGGTCAACATAGATCTAACGTTGTCACATTTATCGTTGACCGGATCAAAGAATTTGGTTTGGTTTTGAACAATGAAAATTACATCATGCTGGCTGCTCTTTTTCATGTTCTTTGTTTAATTCTTAATGAGGATAGTGTGGCACGGGAAGCTGCTTCTAAGAGTGGTTTGATCAAAATTGCCTCTGATCTCCTCTACCAGTGGGATTCTAGTCTTGATAGCCAGGAGAAACAGCAGGTGCCAAAATGGGTTACAGCTGCTTTTCTTGCATTAGACAGGTTGTTGCAAGTGGATCAAAAATTAAATTCTGAAATTGCAGAGCAATTGAAGAAGGAAGTTGCAAATAACCGGCAGACATCAATTACTATTGATGAAGATAGGCAAAACAAGTTACAGTCTTCATTGGGATTCTCTATGAAGTATGCAGATATACATGAGCAGAAGAGACTTGTTGAGGTTGCTTGTAGTTGTATGAAGAATCAACTTCCCTCGGACACAATGCATGCTGTTCTGCTACTTTGTTCCAATCTTACAAGGAACCATGCTGTTGCTCTTACCTTTATGGATGCTGGTGGTTTGAATCTACTTCTTTCTTTGCCAACCAGTAGTCTCTTCCCTGGGTTTGACAATGTTGCTGCTAGTATTGTTCGTCATGTTCTTGAAGATCCACAAACACTCCAGCAAGCTATGGAATCTGAGATTAAACATAGTCTTGTAGCCATGTCCAACCGGCATCCAAATGGAAGGGTCAACCCTCGCAATTTCTTATTAAATTTAGCTTCTGTGATCTCTCGGGATCCAGCAATTTTTATGCAAGCTGCACAATCTGTGTGCCAAGTTGAAATGGTAGGTGAAAGGCCTTACATTGTGTTGCTGAAAGATAAGGACAAAGTGAAGGAGAAAGAAAAGGAGAAGGATAAATCACTGGAGAAAGAGAAAACACAGAATAGTGATGGGAAGGTTGGTGTGGGAAATACAAACACAGCAGCTTCTGGCAATGGCCATGGCAAAATTCATGATTCAAATACCAAGAGTGTCAAAAGTCATAGAAAACCTACTCAAAGTTTTGTTAATGTGATAGAACTTCTTCTTGAATCTATGTACACTTTTGTTCCTCCCTTGAAGGATGACATTGCCCCAAATGTTCTTCCCGGCACCTTGACATCAAGTGACATGGACATTGATGTCTCTGTGGCTAAGGGAAAAGGAAAAGCAGTTGCCACTGTTTCTGAGGGGAAGGAAACCAGTAGTCAGGAAGCTTCTGCGTCACTTGCAAAGATTGTCTTTATTTTGAAGCTTCTGACGGAGATATTATTGATGTATTCTTCATCTGTTTATGTTCTACTTAAACGAGATGCTGAATTGAGCAGCGCTAGGGGCACTCATCAAAAGAGTCCTGCTGGTTTAAGCATGGGTGGGATATTTTACCACATTCTTCATGATTTTCTTCCATATTCTCGAAGCTCCAAAAAGGACAAGAAAGTTGACGGTGACTGGAGGCAGAAATTAGCAACTCGGGCTAACCATTTTGTGGTGGCTGCTTGTGTTCGTTCTACAGAGGCCAGGAAGAGGGTTTTTAGTGAGATTAGTTATATCATCAATGAATTTGTTGATTCATGTCATGGCGTTAAGCCTCCTGGCAATGAAATTCTGGTTTTTGTTGATCTGATTAATGATGTTTTGGCTGCTCGCACACCTGCTGGCTCATGCATCTCAGCTGAGGCCTCTGCCACTTTTGTTGATGCTGGTTTGGTTAAATCATTCACTCGCACTCTCCAAGTTTTGGACCTGGATCATGCTGATTCATCTAAAGCTGCAACTGGTATTATTAAAGCTCTTGAGTTGGTTACCAAGGAGCATGTCCATTCAGTTGATTCTAATGCCAGGAAGGGCGATAATGCAGCAAAACCTTCTGATCTAAGTCAACCTGGAAGAATTGATAATATTGGTGAGATGTCTCAGCCCATGGAAACGACATCTCAAGCCAACCATGATTCCCTTCAAGCTGACCAAGTTGGGTCTCACACAGGTCAGACCTATGGTGGGTCTGAAGCTGTTACTGATGATATGGAACATGATCAAGATCTCGATGGGAGCTTTGCTCCTGCAAATGAGGATGATTACATGCATGAAAATTCTGAGGATGCAAGAGATCTCGATAGTGGAATGGAAAATGTGGGTCTACAATTTGAAATCCAACCTCATGGCCAAGAAAATATTGATGAAGATGACGATGAGGATGATGATATGTCTGGAGATGAAGGCGAAGATGTAGATGAAGATGAGGATGATGATGAGGAACATAATGATTTGGAAGATGAAGTCCATCACTTGCCACATCCTGACACAGATCAAGATGATCATGAGATTGATGATGACGATTTTGATGATGAAGTGATGGAAGAAGAGGATGAAGAAGATGAGGAAGATGAGGATGGTGTTATACTGCGACTTGAGGAGGGCATTAATGGAATTAATGTTCTTGACCACATTGAGGTTCTTGGCAGAGATAATAGTTTTCCAAATGAAGCTTTTCATGTGATGCCAGTTGAAGTTTTTGGATCCAGACGTCCAGGGCGGACAACATCTATTTATAGTCTTTTGGGCAGAAATGGCGATACTGCTATGCCTTCCCGTCATCCACTCTTAGTTGAACCTTCTTCCTCATTCCACCCATCTACGGGGCAATCAGGCTAGTTTCTTTATGAATTTATTGCAATTAATTATTCCAATAATGGTTTTTTAATCTGTTCATTGTTATTTGTTTTGTGTGTGTGTGTGTGTGTGTGTATTTAAATAACACTTGTTTTTTGGTATCTCATTAAAAATTGTCAGATAGCTTATTGGAGAACAACTCAACAGGTTTGGATAATATATTTCGATCACTGAGGAGTGGACGCCATGGACACCGTTTGAACTTGTGGACTGATAATAACCAGCAGAGTGGTGGATCAAACACTGGTGTTGTTCCACAAGGCCTTGAGGAGTTGCTTGTCTCTCAACTAAAGCAACGAACCCCTGAAAAATCATCCAATCAGAATATAGCAGAAGCAGGGTCTCATGGTAAAGTTGAAACCAGCCAGGCACAAGATTCAGGAGGTGCAAGGCCAGAAATCCCTGTTGAAAGTAATGCTATTCAAGGAGTTGGTACAATGACTCCTTCAATAATTGATAACAGTAATAATGCCAATGTCAGACCTGTAGAGACTGGGTCTCTGCAAACAAATGTATCAAACACTCACTCACAGGCAGTTGAGATGCAGTTTGAGCATAATGATGGAGCTGTGAGGGATGTCGAAGCTGTGAGCCAGGAGAGTAATGGTAGTGGGGCAACTTTTGGTGAAAGCCTCCGGAGCCTAGATGTTGAGATTGGAAGTGCTGATGGACATGATGATGGTGGGGAAAGGCAGGTTACTGCAGATAGGTTAGCAGGTGATTCACTGGCTACACGCACAAGAAGAGCGAATACGTCTTCGGGTCATTTTTCTCCTGTGGTTGGAAGAGATGCACCCCTTCATAGTGTTACTGAGGTTTCTGAAAATTCCAGCCGTGATGCTGATCAAGCTGGTCCAGCAGCAGAACAGCAGGTGACCAGTGACGCTGGATCAGGAGCAATTGATCCTGCTTTTCTGGATGCACTTCCTGAGGAGCTGCGTGCTGAAGTCCTCTCTGCTCAGCAGGGTCAAGTGGCTCAGCCATCAAATGTTGAGTCTCAAAACACCGGTGATATTGATCCAGAGTTCCTTGCTGCTCTTCCTGCAGATATCCGAGTAGAAGTTCTGTCTCAACAGCAAGCACAGAGGTTGCATCAGTCTCAGGAGTTGGAAGGTCAACCTGTAGAAATGGATACAGTCTCAATAATTGCAACATTTCCTTCAGATTTACGAGAAGAGGCAAGTTCGTCAGTTGACCGCCATTTGTATAAAAGTATGATTGTATCTGATTTTTTTGTGCTTTTGGTTTTATTCAGGTTCTGTTAACTTCACCTGATACCATCCTTGCCAATCTTACCCCTGCCCTTGTTGCTGAGGCAAATATGTTAAGGGAGAGGTTTGCACACCGTTATAGTCGTACCCTCTTTGGTATGCATCCACGAAGTCGTAGAGGTGAGACTTCAAGACGCAGTGAAGGTATTGGTTCTGGCCTGGATGCAGCAGGGGCAATAATTTCTTCACGCCGATCCAGTGGAGCTAAGGTTGTTGAAGCTGATGGAGCACCTCTAGTTGACACGGAAGCTTTGCATGCCTTGATTCGGTTATTTCGCATTGTGCAGGTAGTATAGTTTATGATATGAAGAAGCCCTTCTAAATGAGTCCTATATTGTCTATAATTTGTCTTACATTTTTGCAGCCACTCTATAAAGGCCAATTGCAGAGGCTTCTTTTAAATCTCTGTGCCCATAGTGAAACAAGAATCTCTTTGGTGAAAATTCTGATGGACTTGCTAATGCTTGATGTAAGAAGGCCTGTCAGTTCTTTTAGTACTGTTGAACCACCATATAGATTATATGGTTGTCAGAGCAATGTAATGTATTCACGTCCTCAGTCTTTTGATGGTAAGAATACTTGAATGATCTTATTGATACTGTCCTGATTACGTAGAAAATTGTCATTTTCTAGTTGGTGCTTCTAATCTTGAATCTTTCTAAGCCATATTTCCCTATTCCATGGGTTTGTTTGCACCAGATGACCATTTATATTGTTTGGAGGATTTTATTTCCTCGATTAATGGTAAATTAGTTCATTAATGCCTTTCATATTATTTGATTACATAGGAGTTCCCCCATTGCTGTCTCGACGCATACTTGAAACTCTCACTTATCTTGCTCGTAATCATCTATATGTGGCAAAAATTTTGCTTCAGTCTAGGCTTCCTCGTCCTGAGTTAAGAGAACCAGATAATGTTAGTGATGCACGTGGCAAAGCTGTGATGGTTGTTGAAGATAAAGTGAATATAGGTGAAAGTAATGAAGGGTACATCTCCATTGCAATGCTTTTGGGTCTCTTGAACCAACCACTTTATTTGAGGAGCATAGCCCATCTTGAGCAGGTGATGATTTTGTTGGTTTTATTAGCATCTTTGCCATTTGATTTCATGTACCTTCAGACAATGCTGACATGATTTACTTTGTATCTGTGCTTGTGTGTCTTCAGCTGCTAAATTTACTGGATGTTATCATTGATAGTGCTGGAAGCAAGTCCAGTTCATCTGACAAATCCCTAGTTTCTACTTCAAAGCCGTCATTGGGTCCTCAAATTTCTGCTGTGGAGGCAGATGTGAATACAGGCTCTGGTATTTTGTCTTCTGTGGCTAATGCATCTACTACAGTTGATGATTCCTCCAAACCCACACCCTCTGATAATAATATGGAATATGAGTCTCAGAGAGTATTGAGTAATTTACCACAAGCTGAACTCCGGCTCCTGTGCTCATTGCTTGCACAAGAAGGGTATGCATATGGGCCTATGCTCGTTGATTGTTTCATTTCTCTTGTCTTTGTTTTTGTTAATAGTTTTTGTTTATTTATTTACGATAATTGGGAGCTCCTGATTCTGGGAGGAGGGTAGGGGGTGATAAAAATTAATGACTTAGGAGCTCCCAACTAATTTTAAATTCAGTTACGCTGGTTTTGTTATCTATGTGCATTTACTTGCTTTTGTTTGCAACTCCACAGCTGATATCAATCACTATCAGACCAGATTGGTCTGGCCATTATTGTTGTAGTGGCGATGTTTATGTTTTAGTGATGTTTGAGTTGATTTGACATTTTATGCATTCCTCCCAGTTTGTCAGATAATGCATATACTCTTGTTGCGGATGTCATGAAGAAATTGGTGGCCATTGCTCCAACTCATTGTCAGCTTTTTGTCACTGAGCTGGCTGAAGCAGTTCAAAGGTTGACTTCATCTGCAATGGATGAGTTACGCGTCTTTAGTGAAGCAATGAAAGCTCTTCTTAGTACTACATCAACTGATGGAGCTGCAATTTTGAGAGTTTTGCAAGCCTTGAGTTCCCTTGTCACCTCACTGACCAAGAAAGAGAGTGATAGAGTTAGCCCTGCTGCTCTTTCTGAGGTTTGGGAAATCAATTCAGCATTAGAGCCGTTGTGGCATGAGCTGAGCTCTTGCATAAGCAAGATAGAGTCCTACTCTGAGTCTACGCCTGAGCTTTTAACCCCATCTAGAACATCTGTGTCTAAACCGTCTGGTGTCATGCCTCCACTTCCAGCAGGCTCTCAAAATATCTTGCCATACATTGAATCTTTCTTTGTGGTTTGTGAGAAACTGCATCCTGCACAGCCAGGTGCTAGTCATGACTCAAGTATTCCTGTTATTTCTGATGTTGAGTATGCCAGCACATCTTCAACTCAGCAGAAAGTATCTGGACCAGCTGTGAAAGTGGATGAGAAACAAATGGCTTTTGTTAGGTTCTCAGAGAAGCATAGGAAGCTACTAAATGCTTTTATAAGGCAAAATCCTGGTTTGCTTGAGAAATCTTTCTCACTCATGCTGAAGGTTCCAAGATTTATTGATTTTGATAACAAGCGGGCCCACTTTAGATCAAAAATTAAGCATCAGCATGATCATCACCATAGCCCCTTAAGAATATCAGTAAGAAGGGCATACATTCTAGAAGATTCTTATAACCAGCTTCGCATGAGATCAACTCAAGATTTGAAGGGAAGGTTAACTGTTCACTTTCAAGGGGAGGAAGGTATTGATGCAGGTGGGCTTACGAGGGAATGGTATCAACTATTGTCCAGAGTTATTTTTGATAAAGGAGCACTGCTTTTTACTACGGTGGGCAATGAGTCAACATTTCAGCCAAACCCTAACTCTGTTTACCAAACAGAACATTTATCTTATTTCAAATTTATCGGTAGAGTGGTGAGTTCCTTTGCAACTGCTCAATGTTTGCTGTTGGTCATATACAATTATTTCTCACTCTATTCTACCTTATCCAGGTTGGGAAAGCACTATTTGATGGTCAACTCTTGGATGTCCATTTTACTCGGTCATTCTATAAGCACATACTTGGGGTCAAAGTTACATATCATGATATTGAAGCCATTGATCCTGATTATTTCAAAAATTTGAAATGGATGCTTGAGGCAAGTGCATTTATTTTGTTCCTTCCCCTCTTTTCAGTGTTGTCAGCACATTTTGTGAATTGTTAATTTGTGACGACCATCCTGTGTTTTTGGTATGATTGCAGAATGACATCAGTGATGTTCTGGATCTTACTTTTAGCATTGATGCAGATGAGGAAAAATTGATCTTATATGAACGAACAGAAGTATTGACTATGCCCTTAAACTTTTTGAGATGGTATATTGGATTTGTCTGATCTTGATGAACATGTGTAGGTGACTGATTATGAGTTGATTCCTGGTGGACGTAATATCAAAGTGACCGAGGAGAACAAGCATCAATATGTTGATTTGGTTGCTGAGCACCGGTTGACGACTGCTATTCGACCTCAAATAAATGCTTTCTTGGAAGGGTTCAATGAATTAATTCCCAGGGAGTTGATATCAATATTCAATGACAAGGAGCTGGAATTATTGATCAGTGGACTTCCTGATATTGATTGTAAGAATTTCATTGTTTTACATTACTTTTATTGATGTGTTTAATGTTTATTTGGCCCCCTGCCTGCTTTGTTTACTAGTTTTTTAACTGCATGAAAGGACAAATTTAACAGTTCTGCATTTTATTTCAGTGGATGACTTGAGAGCAAATACAGAATATTCTGGATATAGTGCTGGATCGCCAGTTATTCAATGGTTTTGGGAGGTTATTCAAGGTTTCAGCAAGGAAGACAAGGCTCGGCTATTGCAATTTGTGACGGGCACATCCAAGGTATATTGCTGCTATAAGAGCTTTGAGTCTTGATCTTTTATCAACTCAAACTTCACTGGTGTTTTTTAAGGTGTTTGAACACAGGATGAATTCCCTAATATATATGCTAGCTACTGTCAATTAAACCCAGTTCATGAGCTATCAATTTATTTGCGATGCATTTTAGTCAAGAGTGAGTCTCACATGATTAAGAACTGCTGCAGAATATGTAGTTGGCTTTGATACCTTAACGGTATTTTTATGATATACACTGGTAATTTGAGTGATCTGAGGTGTGTCCAATTTGTTGAATAGGCTAAGGATGGAGATATGACTCTATTGTTCCTGAAAATATACAATGATCTAAGCTCTTGTCTTTTTCCTTGGGAAGATAAAGGAGAGAGAAATTTTTCCTATTTCATTTCTTTTTACATTGTTTCCTGTTTTCAAATTCACCAGTTCATGTACAAAGGTACAAATCTTTAAAACCGGAGACAAAGGTATTGTTTTTGAAAATTTTAGTGAAAACAATTAAAAACAGAAAATGATTTTCCAAACTATACAGACCCAAATGTTCTGTATCCCACTTATGCAAAGTGAATGTTGTTGACACCTAGAGCAGTCAAAACATGTATAGTGCAATTTGGGGGTCTGACTCTGATTCTCACCTCTTAATGTTTGTTTCAGGTACCTTTGGAAGGTTTTAGCGCTCTTCAAGGAATTTCAGGCTCTCAGAAGTTCCAGATACACAAGGCATATGGAAGTCCTGATCACTTGCCTTCTGCTCATACTTGGTACATCTTCTTGCCCTTTTCAATTCACTATACGTGTTTGCTTTCTGTTTTGTTTTCTACAACTTATAGGCTACATTATCACTTGATTGATCATTGTTGACATGTGATTTGATCTAATTACTAAAGGTGGATTTTTCTTGATGCAGTTTCAATCAATTAGATCTGCCAGAGTATCCATCTAAACAACATTTGGAAGAGAGGTTATTGTTGGCGATTCACGAAGGAAGTGAGGGATTTGGTTTTGGTTAAAAAGTTTCAGAGGGAGCGGGGATATGTATTACATTTTAGATTTTTTTGATTAGGAGCTATTTTAAAAATAGAATTGAGTGGTACAGGGGGTTCAAGTTTTTTTTTTAAAAAAAAAATATCATGTTAATATGCTGTACAGTAGTATATTTGCAATGGAAAAAATGCCATGGCAGTTTTTCAGTTTAACCGATTTTCCCCGTGATGGTGTCTTGTTTATTTCTGTAACACTGATTAGTGGTGTTACGAAATCAGCTGGCAACTTTATTTTTGACGAAATAATAAGACTGTATGTCTATCTTTTTCAGACTGATTAGTGGTGTTACAAAATCATTTGACAACTTTATTTTTAATGAAATAAGACTGTGCACCTCTACTTCTTTCAGACTCTACATAATGGGAGTCTGTGTGCTGAGTTTCTCTTAACAGAATTATGTAAATGGCCATTTTCACAAGGAGAATAAGGTTGAGTTTGCAGTTTGGATTGTGAATATGTTTTGAATTTTTATTAATAATTATAAAATGTTCATGTTAAATTAGACTAAAATGTGATACATATTTGTTTATCTAAAGAGAAAAGTATGAGTTTAAAAATAAGAGGGATTATGTCAATAAAAACAATAGAGGAAAATATTATACTTTAAGCTTGTCTAAAGAGGGGGAGTATAATTAGCTTTATTTAATTTTTGCCACTTTATTTTTCAAGGTTTATTTTGTAATTAGTCTATGAATTTGATCAATAAAAATTGATTCCTTGATAATAAAAATAGTTGATAAGTAATATTTTAAAATATAAAAGAATGGGAGATGTAACATGTGTCACCATATAAGAGATGATGTGTATCAAAGCCTAAAAAGGTAAGATTTTTTGGTATTAAAAAAAAAACCATTTTTTTATATAGCAATTGAAGAGAAAAAAAAAAAAGAGACCTTAGCTTTTCTTGTTAATAAATTGTAAGAAACGCCATATGTCTAAAATGCAATTCAAGCTGGCCACTCTTCATACGACAATCCATTCAATAAAAAGTTGCAAAACTTGGGGACCGATGATTACACACCCTTGATAGATACACCTCCTTTTCCGTTTTTTTTTTTAATTAAAATATCATTTTTACTCTTATCTCTTCACTCATGCATTATTATTTTCCTATTTCTTTACGTTCTGGCACACAACTATGAGTGCCAAAATTTAATTTTCAGATTTTTTTTTTAATTTTAGGGGTTTTGGAAACTAATTTTTGAAATGGTAAAAATTTTAGAGAATACAGTTATTTCAGTCATAATGTGGAAATAAAATCTATTGATTTTAAAACAATTTATAAACACTATCAGAAATTAGGTTACGAAATAGAATTTTTGTAATCCAGAAACTAATTTTTGGAGGTTAAAAAATTATAAATTTCAGTTCCGAAAAGTTAGTAAATTGTGAAAAAAATAACAAAATACAGAAGGATATTTGGTGATTAAAACTTAAAAAGCAAAACAAAGGGGATGCTATAGAGAAGGTGGGTGTATTTAACAGCCCCCAAAATTTTTGGTTAAGGACACTTTGTAACCAACGGGAATATCTTATCTCGTTTTTGCCTAATTTTTCTTAAGCGTCACCATATGAAAACATATGCAAAGATGGCAAGTGCTGCTATATATTAATTTATCTTTACACAACCACACAACTAGCATCACAATTAATGATAAACCTGTTGTGTTTTTGTGATATTTCAAAAGTTAGAAGATCCACATTGTTAGCCAAGGAGACTTTTTAAGGCTTTATATACTAAGGCAAGCTTTAGGCTTGTAAATAAGCTAGAAAAGATAAGGTCTTGTACGCACCATGGATGGCCCAAGTTGGCTTGTTTCAGTGCAAATCTTTCAATTTTTTCCTTGTGCGCACGATTAAGGGCCACCTTTGAATTTTGCTCCGGCCCACTTAATAATTTGTTTTAAAAAAATATTTTTGAAAAGCCTTAATCAAAAAGCCTATTTTTAAGCTTCAAACAATTTTGATCTTATCCTTAACCGAGCACATGAGTATGTCCAGGTTCATTAAGCTAGACGTGTCCAGGTTCATCTTTATCTTCTTCCTTTCCTTAAACGTGGTTTTATCTGATAAGATTCAAACAACTAAGTGATAAGAAGAAATCTTTATTTGCTTATTTTTCTCATAATCAGATTTCCTCCATGGCCTATAAATACAACACTACTCACCAGACACAAATTGCACCACTCACTTCTCCTCTTCCTCTCTTATACGATCTCCTCCTCTGCTAATTTAATTTTCAATCATTTTTCCTGGGTTACATATGCCTTGTTTATTTTCTCAAGTTCAGATAGCCCCGGGGAGAGCTTGCAGGCTACATCGTTCCACATTGTCTACAGTGCTCGCAATCAGCCACCGCAACAACAAAACCAAGAGGAACTGAATAGTAAAAAAAATGTTGGGTAACAAAGAATGAGGAAGAGAGGACCAACTAAAGTTTAAGAAATCATTAGAAATTTAAAGATAACAGACATCACTCATGTTATCTATAATTAGTTAATTACAAACTATAATTCTATTAGAATTGAAAACAAACTGAACCTAACTCAATCTTCAAAAACTAGCACAACAAGAAGGATTGCCCAAGTCATTAATGGACACACATATTGGCCATATACACAGTCGATGTGATCTTAACACACCCAACATTACAAACGGTGATTTTTTATACCATATTGAAGTTGAGATTGAACTATATATACTTAACCTCAAAAACTAACTTACGAGAGGAAGATTGTCCAAGTCATTACAAGGATGCTTCAGCCATATCCCCAGCTAACATTAAGCAATAAAGGCTAATTTGTCATCTTCAATGTAAATAATGCCAATTGTTGGTTAAAAGCAAGAAGCAGCAACTTTTACATCCATCTAGAATTATGTGGTGTGTCAACAAAAGAGTCATGTCAAGTTGTCAACCAACCACCAAATGGAAGCTATAGCATAAGTTTAGGGTTTCCTAATAAATATCCTTTCTTATCTTTTCTTGCCTTTTCAACCAACCCAATTCAGATGACAAACCTGAAACTAACCTTAAGATTCACAAGATATCACCTTCTTAGATATTTCTTTCCTTTGGCATCATCTTTGATGATATTGCAAAGGCTATGTGGGAAATCAACTGGCCACAAAACCACATCATTTCCCAAAAGAACCATCTTTGCAAGATGATCTGCTGCCCTGTTAGTTTCACGCCACGAGTGAGAAATCCGATACTTATCAAACTTTTTCAAAAGTTTCCAGATTTGTTTCAAATAGCTTTCAGCTTTTGGACAAGTCTGTTTTCTATTGATCGTGTTCACGACACTCATCGAGTCCGATTCCACCCATATTTCTTTAATCCCAAGACCTAAGGAGAGAACAAGGCCTCTCCATATTGCCCACAGCTCAACCAAGAAAACATCTCCTTGAGGAGCTTTAGAGACAAACGCACATATCGGTTCACCCTTGTGATCACGAAGCAACCCGCCAAAACCAGCAGCTTCTCTTTGTATAGAACCATCAGTATTTAATTTTGTCCATCCAAACTTTGGCTTTTCCCATTCACACCATCTTATGGATCTGGAAACTGGATTCAGGATGTTTGCAATTTGGTTGAGATTCCTCAGTAGAACCATTCCTTTGATTCTTTTCTGTGTAGAGGATAACAGGTATTCTTTTACCATAGTCTTGTGTTTCTTCCCTTGAATATGTGCCCCTAAACAATTTTCACTGGTAGTACTAATCAGACATAAAGCACAGCTCCATTCCTTCTGGACTTGCTCTTTACCGGTTAGCCTTGTATAACTGCTTTCTGTCTTGTCACAACCTGCAAGATCATCTCTCCCCTGATGCAAAAAATTTTTTAGAAAGAATTCTATGATATCTATTAGGACAACAACGCAAAAGAATTGAATTAAATAAAAATCTGACTTGGAATGAGTAGGAAGCAGCCATCTCCTTGTAGATAAATTTTCAATACAATTGCAAGTGAAAGCTTACCATGAATTGCACACTTTGTAAGATTTAGCATGGAAAATGCATACTTGGAATTAACAGAGATTGAGAAATCAAAAGCAGCAAACAAATAAGCTAAAGCATCATCAAATGGGTTGTTTGCATTATGGTGCAACTGTGCATTTAAAGCTGGGGCAAAAACTTATGACCTATACCTGATATACTAAGAGTTTCTCCTCTTGTAAATGACTTGTAATAATTGTCTGGCCAGAGACCTCAACAATTTCGCTATCCTCATCCGATTCTAAAACTGTTTTGTTATCCTCATCCGATTTGGAATGTGTGCTTTCCCCATTGAAGATGTTCAATGTCCTTGCACATATGTTCCAAGTAAAGTAGTGTTTAATTAAGAACTTGTAGATGTACGGCGCAATGCCAAAATAAGGTATTAACAGCAAAATAGTTGCCATAGCTTTCACATGAGGCCACCATGGAAGCCTGTAACAACAAGCAAGTTTTCAAAATGAGGACAAATGACAGCACAAAACTAAAGATAAAAGGATATTCAAACACAAGCACAAGTACAAGTGATGATTGGTTGTAGACAACAATGATAGCCAGTCAGGACTAGTTTTCCTTTCTCTTTCATAACCCTGCTTCTCTTGGGCCAAAATTGTTCCTTTTGACTTTGTTTCTAGTTTCTACCAATACACATGTCTGTTCAGACTCTTAACCTTATCCCTAGAAATAATTTCAAGTAAGAAGAATAAAATGCTGATAAGCAACAACAAAAGCAAACTGACATGCATCATGCATGTCAATGTGATGCTAAATTATGCAATGTCAGAACCATCTAGAACTTCAGGTATACATTGAAAAACCAGGAATATATCCATCAAGAAAATAAAGTAAAATTGAGAAATTGAAAGAATCACCAATTCTATATTACCATACCAGAATGGCACCATTTCAGTGACCAAGGCAATATTCAAGCTCACAGTGATCAAGAAGCTATTAATTGAATAATGAATTTGATGACTAAAGATACCAATTTCCAAATTCATAGTTATAGTTGGAAATAAAATGATTACAGCATCATTAACAATAATCAGTCTGTTCAGTTAGTTCATATTAACTCCAATGGGGAAGGATGAAAAGGGTGGACGGGAAAAAACTTTCCCAAAACTCATTAAACAAAAGTCAAGGAGTAAACACCCATTATGTACCTTCAAAGATAGGAGTTCTATTAGTTTGGTCCAGCAATAAGAAATACATTACAATGATTCTTTAACATCATTTTTTGACGGGTTTTGATAAACAATTTAATTAAGCACTTATTTAATAAAATATTCTAGTGAGCTTAATTAAGTGTTTATTTATAAGCTATCCTAGGGAGGTTGTTGTTTGCTGAAAACAGCTTATGATGCCAAAAGTTTTCCATAAGCATTTCTAATATGTATTTTTTAACTAATAACTTCTCACATAAGTTGAAATTAACTTTTGCGCTCACTTTTCTCAAAAGCTATCTTTTTTAACTTCTTTACAAGCACCAATCTATTTATTAACAATTATCTATTTACAACTTTCCTCTTTTCCATAAGTACCTAACTTCTCCATAAGCTAAAAGTTGAGTTTCTGCATCCAAACATGACCAAAGTAAACTCTTTCAAACGTGTGCAATTCGGTGTCAAAATTTAACATTGGGCCATTTTGAAGTGTTTATTATTGGAGGATTAAAGTAAACTAATGGCAACTGTATCAACTCAAACTCAAATTACCAGCTAAATAACACTGAAAGTTCCCATTCCATGATCAAAGACAAGGAAAAGAGAACCCAAAAGGCAAGGCATCGCTGATTGCTGGAACGAGAATCACTCTCCAATGCCCGAATAGAAGCGTATCTACAACAAAACAACACAATAAATTTTAGAAACCCAATTCACAGTTCTCTTTTATTCTTCAAAAAAAAAACTAAAAGATATTATTTTAAAAAATGAAAAAAAAAAGAGAGTAGCCCAGTACTATAACTACTACTTACAAGGGACAAAGCAAACTAAACGGAGGCCTGCATGTCAAAAAAAAAAAAAAAAAAAAAATAGCAGACATTAACGTTAGAGAATAAGATAAAAATGCCACGGAACGGTTAAATATATGCAAGTTTATTTAGACAGTAGTTTTACTGTCACTAAATTTTCTATCTGTCTAATTTTCCCAATAACTGAGAGGGAGAGAACAAGAAGCAAAGAGAAGAGTTGTTGGAGTACTACCAGGCAAGGATGGTGAGTGATTTCGTTAGGATTGTATATAGAGCTTCTTCCCAACCCATTTCTTCAGTCTCAGGCAAAAAGGGTCCAAATTCTTTCCTTGTTCTTGCACCCAAAAAAGGTCCAAATAGCTTAACGAGAAAGGAAGGAAATAAAATGCACATACATAAGCGCGTTATGGATTGGGGAGGGAGAATGGAGAAGACCATAAGTCAATGCCACAACCGTCCAATTCCTAATCCTAAAAAAGGGGAATGAAAAGACAAAGTATTATTATTCAGGTCATATACAAATAAATAAAGCGAGAAATTACGCGGATTTTATTGAGTCTGTTCTTGATAATATATCTTCAGTTTCTTAACAAAAAAAAAAAAGATAATATATCTTCAGCGGCATCATGACCGGTCATTGAATTAGTAAAAATATTGGTTTAAGGTTTAATTGGTTCAATTGTAGTCGAACCGTGTTCGAACATGTAGTGATTAAATATAATTTTTAATATTATATAGTATGTTAAATAACAAATTAATATAAAATATTGAGAAATTAAGAGAAAACAAATTTTAAATTAATATAAATTTATCATATTATATATTTTGACTAATAAAAAGTAATAATAAAAAGATAGATAATAAAAATCCACACATAAAATTTTGTAACTTATTAATGTGTCTTTAGTTGACTAAGAAAATATATTTTAAAATAAAAAATGGTTGGTTCAACCCAGTCAGCACGCCTACGTGGCCAAAAATTTTGCCACATAGGACGCCACATCATTGTCTCTCTCTGTTCCCTCCTCTCTCTCTCCTTCCTCCACCTCCACCTCCACCTCCTCTCTCTCCTCCTCCCTCCACCCCACCACCTCCTCTCTCTCTCTCCACCCTCCACCCCCACCCCCACCCCCAACCTCTCCTCCCTATTCTCAAGGAATTTGTTCATGTAGAACTAAGCGAAGAGAGCAATGACGATGATGATGGAAAAAAATAACACATACCCATTTCAACTTTTCAACTTCATCTTAATCTTCATTTTAGAGCAAAGCTTTAACCTTTTATTAGAAATTAGAAATGGAGTGGGAAAAAAACGCATACACTCTCCAACTTCAGTTTCACTTTTTTTGTTTCTGAAAAAAAACAGGCACACCCATTTCAGAACCAATCGCAGTTCTTAGCTTCTTTGCGAACAACATCGAGAACAGAATCGATGAGTTCAATGCCTTCAATGTAGTGTCCTTTGGCCCAGTTGTTGCCAGCACCTTCCGGTGGGGTCGATCCCGTGCTCCGCACACACCACTTCCCAGAACTTGGCACCGATCTGGTTGCCACATTGGCCACCCTGAATATGAAGGATCTCACGCATTTTATGAAGAAGAAGAAAAGGAACAGACACAGGGAAAATAAGAGTGAAGAGGGAGAACGAGAGGAGGGGAGGGGGTGGGGTGGGGTGGGGTGGAGGGAGGAGAGAGAGAGAGAGGAGGGGGTGGGGGTGGGGTGAGGAGGAGAGAGAGGAGGTGGTGGGGGTGGAGGGAGGAGAGAGAGAGAGGAGGTGGTTGTGGGGGTGAAGGGAGGAGAGAGAGATGCTGATGTGGATCCTACGTAGCAATATTCTTGGCCATGTAGGCATGCTGACTAGGTTTAAAATGGACACATCAGCGGTCAATCCACTTAAGGGACTAAAACAAAAAAAAAATTTACAGAGACTAAAAACGTTTGACTTTTTTTATAAGGACTAAAAGCAAAACACCCCTATATTGTAGGGACCAAAAAGTTATTTAAGCCTTTTTAATATTATATAATATGTTAAATAACAAATTAATATAAAATATTAAAAAATTAAGACAAAACAAATTTTAAATTAATATAAATTGATCATATTATATATTTTGACTGATAAAAAGTAATAATAAAAAGATAGATAATAAAAATTCACACATAAAATTTTGTAACTTACTAATGTCTTTAGTTGACTAAGAAAATATATTTTAAAATAAAAAATGGCTGGTCCAACCTGGTTCTTGTCATCGATTTTTTTTTTACCGATTTTCGTAGATTTTGGACTAGTCTGACCGGTTCTGAAGTCAGCTGATTTTTTTGGTAAAATGGACCAGACACCTAACTGATTCCCAATCCAACTGGCATGTCCGATCCGATTTTGACTACATATCAAATAAGTTTTATCCATGCTTGCATTTATAAAAAATATTTGCTTAATTGTGCTTTTTATTTTTTTATTGTTAACTTTCAATTTTGATCCGTGATATTTTTTAAAATAAATTAAATTTTCTATTTTTGATCGTTCTTGTAATAAGTTTTTTCCATTATTTTTTATTGAATCAATTAAATTGTTGTGTATTTTCTATTTAAATATTCACGCAAAATAAAAAATCCAATTTTTCTCTCTCTTCAAAACTTAATTTTATAGATTACAAAATTCAATAAATTTTATGAACTTTTCACTAGATTTAAATTTCAAAACTTTTTACACTATTTCTTATCTCAAACGGAGGGTTTTAGGAAGTAGAAATTTAACGACATGACTAGCTTTACTTAATTTTGAAGATAGAGTAACTGAGAATGTCATCTTCTTCGTTGTTAATCACATGGAGAACTGGGACTCGAGTAGAGGTTCCCATGTTCTAAGAAAAATTAGAGTTCACTATTTGAAGTACATATTTCCCGTGAACAAAATAAAAGAGAAATTAGTAGTATGATCTAAAAAAGATAAAAATTAATAATAAGCTAATAAAATAAAATCTAATCTAAAAAGATAAAAACTATATAATAACCTAATAAAATAAGTTTATAGACACTAAAAATGCATGCAACAATATTGGAAAATATGATACAATATCAAATACATCATGCTTTTCACAATCCTTTTTCAAAGTTTGAATGAATACAACAACACTTTTGATTATCTCACACTTGTGAGAACAATAAAAGAAGTTCAAGCATTGATAGCTCTAGCTCTAACTCTAATAACTCACAACATGTATGAATATATCTTTTAATGATTGATCCAACCTTCAATTATTCTCTAGAGAATGTTTCTTCTCTGCAATAAATGAAAGAATAAATGAATGAAAGCATTAAGAGTTTTTCTCAAGTTGTTTCTATGTCGTCAAGATCATCGTCCTTCTATTCTTTACTCTTCATCTTTATATATAGTCTTCAAAATAAATGACGTTGTGAGATATAACATTTTTGTTGTGAAATGACATTTAATGTTATATCCATTCTATTGATTTTCCTTGTTCAGTTGGAAAAACTTTTGCAGAATAGCCAGATGGCTCATTTTTAGAGATTATGCTTCAAAGTAGTGTTTCCAACCAAAAATTTCCTTTTTGCTGAAAACATGTACATTCTCTCTCTTGAAAGTCTTTCTTGTCAAGTCTGTAGTTGATACATGTTTTGAATTAAGAGTTGTGACTTTCTTGAAAAGGGTCTTTATCCAATGGGTAATGATTTTCTTCCTCTTATTGCTTCATCTTTTTTTTTTTTGAAAAGTTACTTTACTTTTCATTGCTCCAAAGAGATTTTTCCTTCACTTGTGAGTGTTCTCCAATTATTTCTCAACTAGTATTTCATTACTTGTTTGTCGACTTCAACTGACTTCAATGTCATCTTTAAGACACTGCTTGTAAGACGTAGTTCTTTGTTTTTTATTGTCTTATATACTTGTTCTTTGATACTTAGCTTGCATTTCTTTCCTCTTCTTAGGACGCATACTTCTTTTCTTAGGGTTCATATTTGCTTTGCCTCTTATATATGCTTTCTTTTTTATGCCAGATCAACTTGTATGAGTCTTTTTACTCATATTTATCCTTTGTTCTTTCGTCTGCGCACTAAGAAGACACGTTAAATACTTAAAACTAATTGTTCATTAATATGAGGCCATTATCAGCAATACTATTAAAGGGATTTAGATGTTTCATCGTCATGGTTCCAACAACTACTTGAGACAAATCAATTGTTTGAACACCCATAGTCTTTTCTCAACAACAGCTTGTAGGCATGATTACCCAAACATAAGAGTATGAAACTGTATAATATATATCAAAGGAGTTACTACCTCAACTATTACACTGAACTTCTGCACTTAAAATGATTAGTGGTGCATGATATGTAACCAACTTAAAGTCAATCCTTAAAATAAATTTTCTCCTAAAGTTAATTCATGATTACTTTCTATAGTATATTTTTGCTGAATTTTACCTTATCATTACCAATAGATTTATCAAGCAACTCAAACTCAATGAATAGAGGCTAATAATATAAGTGATTGAGATTGTCAACACCTGGTCTGTGTGAAATGATAAACAAATCTGAACATTACAATATATTTAATCTATTTTTCATACTCATTTTGAAGCAACAAAAGGCTCTGTAAGTTAGAGCATCATCAGATAATGCAAATTCAAATCAGATATTTAAATAGAATTAATAGAGAAAAATAAACAATATAATTTTTTAGTCCATAGTAATTTGTTATATTTCATAGAAAAAACATGAAATAAACCTATAAGCAAACATTATTTTATTTATCAAAAAAGTCATTAAAAGAAAAGTAATTTTGCAACTTGAAAATTTATAGAAACAAAAAAAAACATGAATAAAAGCTATAAGCAAATGTTATTTTATTAAAATAAAATTAAAATAAAAATAATTTTACAATCTAAAAACTTATAGAAATAAAAAATGAATGAAACTTGTAAGAAAAAACTATTTTATTTATCGAAAATAAAATTAAAATAATTTTACAATTTGAATATCTGAACAGAAAAACATGAATGAAACTTGTAATCAAATACTATTTTATTTATAAAAAATAAAATTAAAAGAAAAAATATTTTGCAACATGAAAATTCACAGGAGCAAAAAAAAATGAATGAAACCTGTAAAAGTGCTGCTATTCTTGGTTGTTTTGCTTTTTATTATGGATTTTTTATTCTTTACACGCCGAATTTTTTGCAACTATGGATGCGATAGAGATTGGTTATCAAAAAAGTTGGCGCGACCTATGGTTGGAGTGAGATTCTCAGTTAGTAGTTCATGCTTTTGCCTCCATTGACATTGTGCCTTGGCGTTTGAAGATCATATATATGGAAAAATTACTTATTGCTAACCGATTGCATGAGGTTTATGTAGGTAATAGGATGAAACACAAGAGGGGGGTTGAATTGTGTTTCTAAGCTTTTAAAACTTTTCGCAAACGTTGGACGCTGATTATGAAAAGGTTGGACGCACAACGTATTTAAGTTATTGGATGCACAGTTAACTTGGACGCAAAAACATCCACTTAGTTTAAAACAAGTTTTTGGTGCGATTAAAACGTTTGAGTAACTTGTTAAAAACAGTTTCAATTCAATCCCCTCAGTTAGTATATAAACTGTAAATAAAAGAGTTAAGGAAAAGAGAGATTGAACAAGTATTTATCTTGGTTCACCCTTTCCTAAGAGCTACGTCCAATCCCCTCAAACTAGAGAGATTTTACTATCAGTCCAGATAGAATTACAAGTATTCTTAGACAGTCTCTTCAGGCCTTACAACGAGTATTATTTGCACACCTAGCCTCTTTAGGCTCAACTCAAGTATTCTTTCACAAACAAGCCTCTCTAGGCTCAAACAAGTATTCTTTGCTAAGCAAGCCTCTCCAGGCTCAAACCCAAGTATTCTTTTACAGACAAGCCTCTCCAGGCTCAAACAAGTATTCTTTACTAAGCAAGTCTCTCCAGGCTCAAACAACTCGGAAGAGTGTTTTTGATGAAAGTGCTATCAACTCACACAAGTGAGAATATGGACTCTAAAGCACTTCGAGAGTTAAGCAAACTCTCTTTTACAAGAAGAAAGAAATAATACAAGACTTTCTAAGATTTACAGAGTATGACAATATTTGCACAGCGTTTTTGCTCTTTCTTTTTCTTGGTTCAGTCACTTGTATTCTTCTTCTTGTTCTCGATATTTATAGGCTTTGATGAAGCTTCAGACTTGTTCTTCGAATAGCTCAGCTTCAGCCTTCATAAATGTTACCGTTCTCTAATAGCATTAAATGCTATTTTCCCGTTGCTCTGAGGAGTTCTACTTCAACGCATTTGTCTGCGTTTCTTTCTCCTAAGTCAGAAGTAACCTGTACTCATAGTCTCAATTATACAAAGGTTAATAACAATATTCTATTGAGACAAAGAGAATACACTGTGTAAACAAAAAGGTGCGTTCAGAGAGATACACAAATGATCAGAGTACATTCTCTCTCTAAGTACACTTTCCACAGTGCTTTATGCTTTTCATTTAATGCATGTTCAAAAACGTTGACGATGTTTCATAGAAAAAGCATTGTGTACAACTATTTATTGCTCATTAAATATGTCTCATATTAAATGCAAGAGCAATAAATAACTTGTGATAGAATCTGCGTTTTGGACGCAGCATTTAGAACATATTGGACTTTCAGTTCTTTTAGCAAATGAACACATACCTTTGCTTACCATTTACACGTGAAACATATTCGTTCATATGGACGATACTCATTGCTTACCATATGGACTTATGACTTGGCTCTTTTCAGACGTATAGCTTCATGATGATTATCAGACTTTTATCGTTCTGCTTCTTTGGACGCAAGACATTATTGGACGCATTGCTTCCAGACTCCATTGGACAATACTTACTCGAGGTCAAATATCAGAGTCCATTGGACGATCTACTCTTGGACTGTACATATGTTTGCCAAAGTCATACTGGACGATTGACTTATCTTTGTTGTACCTACAAGAGCTTGTCAGCAGACTTTGTAAAATCTTTAATAATCGTTGTTATCATCAAAACCTCTTAGGGAAGTTATGCATTAAAAAATGCATTTAAACAATTTGGTTCCAACAATCTTCCCCTTTTTGATGATGACAAATATTATTAAGTTTTACAAGTAATAAAGCAGATAAACCAAATAATCAGTCAGCATATACTTTTAAAGAGAAATTTTCTTAGGGAAAGCTCCCCCTGAGATACACGTCTCAGTTTTTCTTACTCTTCTCCCCCTAAGATAAACATCTCATGGTTTTGGATATTCAATATGTTTTAGAGTACCTGAAAATTTCTTTTTCTCATAAAGCAGATTAGTCCAATATAAAGTATAGCATAAACAGAGCATGCATAAGTAATAAGACTATTGCACTGCAATTTAGACTCAATCTCATTTTATTAATGACTTTGAGCTTTTAAAACTTAATTCTTCCCAATTTCTCCCCCTTTTGTCATCAGACAAAAAGGTTCACAGAACATCATAGTCCAAAATTTTTGAAAACAAAACAAAAGATTTTGAAGAACAAATATCCAGAAAATCCCTCAATCCTTCTTCTTGACAAAGTCTTGAACCAGAGCTATCAGACTATCCACTTTGGCCGATAGCTGTAGAAACTCTTCTCTGGATACAGGACCTTGGGAACCATTTCCTGCCTCAGGTGCTACAGCAGCAGCTTCTGGCACTGGAGTGTTGTCTTCTACAGCCTCAGGTTCTTGATTGCCTTGATTGATTTGAGAAAGTCGCTCAGCTCTCCTTTTGGAGCTTTGTTCCTTGAAGAAGTTTTAGGCAACTGACTTTGCTCTCGTCTTAGTGACCTGGTGAAAGGCCTTCTTACTACTCCTGACAGAGATTGATGAGGATCACCAACCTTTTGAGGAGAAGTGTCCATATTTATCTGAGATGTAGAAACTTCAAAAGGATCTACACTCATTGCAAATTCTTTAGCTTGAGACGGAGTGAGGATGTCCTCAGCATTTCTCTTTCTATTCTCTTTATCCAAGAGGTTTAGGATATGCTTAGCAACTTCTTTTCCTTTTCTCTTAATCCTCTTGGCTTCTCTTTCTCTCCTTCAGCAGCCAGCTGATCTTCCTTGAACTTTCTGATCTCTTCTCTTGCTCTGGTGATTCTGGCTTCACGTTGTTCTTCCGTTTCTTCAACTAGAGAGTTTTGTTCACTCTCTTCTTTTTTTTCAGAAACTTCTTGAACAACATTAGGGTCATTTCGTTAAAAATTCTCCATTGGTGTTAGTCTCATCCTCACGAAACTGAGTCTCTCCAGATTCGGTTGAAAGAGTCCTTGTAGAGTTAACAGCTGTTCAGTGATAGCATTAGGGATTTGGTTGTTTAGTACCTTTTGAAGAAGAACTCCAAAGGGAATAGCATTCTTTCTGCCCATGCTTGTTGAGTCACTTTTGAAGCAAAAGAACAGGATGGATGGCAAGTCGATCCGGTTTAGAGACATAAGGTGTACCAGCAGAAATTCATGCAAATCTGAGACAAAGTCCCTTGATCCAACCTTGTGAATGACCGTCTTGTTTAATAGCAAGTGCAAGACACGAACTTTGTCATGCATTCTTGACGCAATAATGGGGCCATTACATGCAGTTTTAAGCAAGAGTCTGCGTACTTCAGAGTCTCCACCAAACTCGGCTTTCCAGTTAGGTCTGTAGAGCTCTCCTTCTTGTTCACAGGCGATGGCTCAAGCAATCGAGTCACATGACACAGAGACCTCCCTGTTTAGCACTGTTCCCTTGATGCTGTTATCCAATGTTTCTATTGAGTTCCAAAACTCTTTGACCAAGGAGGGAAAAACCTTGGTGTTTTCATCGAAATATTTAGACCACCCAGCCGCAGTGACTTAATTTCTGACTTGATGCCGAACTCAGAGGACATAGAGAAGTCGATGAAGGTTTCTACTTTTACTTCCATATGGTTGATTCTCGACATTGTCTTGTTTAAGGATTTAGAGAAGTTCTGAGATAGGATTTTGAAGAGCAAGCACGACTTTGAAAGGTTTAACAAAAACTTTTGCAAGAGAGAGAGAAATAGAAGAGCAGAGAAGACGTGCAAGTAACAGTTTGAAAAGACTTGGAAACAGATAGCATCTCCTTTTAATAAAGACAGTTTCAACTTTCAAGTAATCTTGAGAACCAACGTAATTATTAAATGGGAAAACGACTACAGAGCAGGTGGACAGTTTGTGAAAAAAAAAATTATAAAATAGTTTAGACTCAGCGTGGGAAGACTAAGAGATAAAAACCTTTAAGTCTCAATAAAAATTCTAAGTCTCAAATAGACTGACGTGTCCAATTGGACGCTAGTCATATTGGACTCAGACTCAGCTTGAGCATATTGGACGCTAAACATCATTCTTTTATAAAGTGCATATTTAAATGCTTCCTTATAAAAATGAATCTATCTACAGAGAGGGGTTTTGTAAATATGTCTGCCCATTGATTTTCAGTGCTAACAAACTGAATATCAAATATTTCCTTATGCACATAGTCTCTAATGAAATAATGTTTAATTTCTATATGCTTAGCTCTTGAGTGTAAGTTTGGGTTCTTAGATAAATTAATTGCAGCAGTATTATCACAAAGAACAGAAATCTTACCCTCGAATATGTTGTAGTCCTCTAGTTGATGTTTAATCCATAAGAGCTGAGAACAACAACTTACAGTAGAGACATATTCAGCTTCAGCTGTAGATAGTACAATTGTTCTTTGTCTCCTGCTCGTCCATGATACTAGATTGGACCCAATAAAATGGCATCCTCCGCTGGTGCTTTTTCTTTCAAGCCTGTCTCCAGCATAATCAGCATCACAGAACCCTACTAATCTGTATTCATCTGATTTCTTAAACAACAATCCAAGATTAATAGTCTCCTTCAGATATCTAAAGATTCTCTTGACAGTAGTCAAGTAAGAATCTCTAGGATCTGATTGGAATCTTGCACATAAACAAACACTGAACATGATATCAGGTCTAGATGCAGTAAGATACAAGAGAGATCCAATCATACATCTGTATACCTTTTGATCTACCTTTTTATCTTTATCACTCAGGTTCATTATGCAAGTTGGATGCATAGGAGTGTTCATGGGCTTGCAATCGTCCATATTAAACTTCTTCAGAAGCTCATTTGTATATTTGGACTGATGCACATAAATCCCATCTTGAGTCTGTTTTACTTGAAGTCCAAGGAAGAATTTCAATTCTCCCATCATACCCATTTCGAACTCCTTCTGCATTAACTCAGAAAATTCTCCACACAGAGATTCATCAGTAGCACCAAAAATAATATCGTCCACATAAATTTGTACTATGATGAAATGTGTGTCTATGGATTTTCTGAAAAGAGTAGTGTCAACTTTTCCTCTTGAAAAACCATTCTCCATTAAAAAGGAACTTAGTTTTTCATACCAAGCTCGAGGAGCTTGCTTGAGACCATAAAGGGCATTTTTCAGTTTAAAAACATAATTAGGAAAAGTTTGATCCTCAAAACCAGGAGGTTGTTCAACATAGACTTCTTTAGTTGTTATACCATTCAGAAAAGCACTCTTTACATCCATTTGATAAAGCCTTATATCATGTTGGGCAGCAAATGAAAGTAAGATACGAATGACTTCTATTCTAGTAACTGGAGCAAAGGTCTCAGTAAAGTCAATACCTTCCTGTTGTGAGTAACCTTGAGCAACTAACCTTGCTTTGTTTCTCACCACTTTACCTTCCTCGTCCAGTTTGTTTCTGAATACCCATTTGGTTCCAATAATGGACTTATCGCCAGGTGGGGCTGCCAGCGTCCAAGCATCATTACGTTTGAATTGATTCAGCTCCTCCTGCATTGCTAAAATCCATCCTTCGTCCAATAGGGCTTCATCAACATTCTTGGGCTCCAATTTAGAAATGAATGCAACATCAGTTTGTTCTCTGAATGTGGACCTTGTTCTGACTCTATCATTTACATTTCCAATAATTTGATCTTCAGGATGATAGGTCTTGAGGTGCCAGCTTCTTCTTCTCTCTGGATTGGACGCATCCTCAGTTTCTGCGTCTGATCCATCTTCTTCATTCTTAGGTGATGTTCCTTCACCTTCTTCTTATATTCTCATATCTGCAAGAGAATCACTTAGCTCTGACAATTCCTTGTCAGGCTTTTTGTCATTGAATTTAATATGAATTGACTCTTCAACAGTTAAGGTTCTTGAGTTATAGACTCGGTAAGCCTTGGAAGTTTCAGAGTAACTCAGAAAAATTCCATTATCCACTTTAGAATCAAACTTGCCAAGTTGATCCTTAGTGTTAAGAATAAAACATTCACATCCAAAGGGATGAAAGTAGGAAATGTTGGGTTTTTTTCCTTTCCACAATTCATATGGAGTCTTTTTCAATATAGGCCTTACATATATTCTGTTTTGTAGATAACAGGCAGTGTTTACTGCTTCAGCCCAAAACCTCTTAGAGGTTGAGTGATCATTGAGCATGGGTCTGGCCATCTTCTATAACGATCGATTCTTTCTCTCCACCACACCATTTTGTTGAGGTGTTCTTGGTGCAGAGAAATTGTGAAGGATTCCATTCTCTTCACAGAATCTCTGGAAGTTTGTATTCTCAAACTCACCTCCATGATCACTTCTAATAGAGTTGATACAAACTCCTTTCTCATTTTGGACTCTTTTACAGAATATAGTAAAGACTTTGAAAGACTCATCCTTGTGTGCAAGGAATTTGACCCATGTCCATCTAGTATAGTCATCAACTATAACTAGTCCATATTTCTTTCCATTTAAAGAAGCAGTTTGAGTGGGTCTAAACAAATCCATATGTAAAAGTTCCAAAGGTCTAGAAGTGGAAACAACATTTTTGGAATTAAAAGAATTTTTCACTTGTTTCCCTTTCTGACATGCTTCACACAGAACTTCAGATTTGTACACAAGATTTGGTAGTCCTCTCACGAGGTTATGCTTATTTAGCTTTGAGATGGTTCTTAAGCTTGCATGACCAAGTTTCTTGTGCCATATCCATTGTTCATCCTTTAAGGATATGAAGCATGAGACATTTTGTTTGGACAGATTTTCGAAATCAATTTTGTAAACATTGTCCTGCCTCTTTGGTTGAAAAAGTATGCACTTATTAGAATTTCTGACTATACATTTTTCCTTGTTAAAGGAATTATCAAATCCACTATCACACAATTGACTTATGCTAAGCAGATTATATGTTTGAGTCATTTAACCAATAAGACATTTTCAATAGAGGGAAAATGATGTTTACCAATTTTACCTATCCCAACTATTCTGCCTTTCTAGCCTCCTTCAAAGGTGACCTAGCCCTTCGATCTAAGCTTTAGGTCTTGGAACATAGACCTTTCTCCCGTCATGTGTCATGAGCAGCCACTGTCCAGGTACCATGACTGGAGTTGTCTTCCTCCCATCAAGCATATCTACAACAGGAATTATCATGCTTTTAGGTACCCAGATTGGCTTGGGTCCTTTCTTGTTAGTCCTTGGTCTGCGTCCAGGCATGTTCCTCTTGTTATGGACGCATGTCGAGGTGACATGTCCAGCCTTTCCATAGTGACCACAGTATATATTAAATTTAGAAGGATTTCTAGAAAACTTTGGTTTTGGTTTTTCATAACCCAAACCACTTTTGTCAGAAGGTTTTCTTTGAATTTTTAAAATTTGATCAATTTTTTCAGAGCTACTGACAAATCTGGACAATCGTCCAGTGAGTTCATTTACTTCTTGTTGAAGTACTTGTACTTCACAGGAAGTATTGGACTCAGAATCCCTTTGAGATTCATCTTTGAGTTGACTTACTTGAAGTCTTAACTCTTCATTTTCTGATTTGAGTACTTTATTTTTTAAAGTGAGCTTTTCAAAATCTTTGGTTATGAGTGAAAACTTTTTCTTCAAAGATCTGTACTCATCAGATAAAATGGATGATTCTCTAAGAAGATCATTAAAATTGTCTCTTAGTTCACGATAAGAAAGTACCTCTTCTTCATCCTCGTTGTCAGTGGAGGGTAGACTTGCCATCAGGCAAAGATTTGCTTCTTCCTTATCCTCCTCATCCTCATCATCAAAAGATTCATCAAGATCTTCCCATGTTGCCATGAGACCCTTTTTCTTCTTCTTGACGAACTTCTTCTTTGTCCTTTCAGCCTCAGGACAATCTGTCTTGTAGTGGCCTGGTTTCTTGCATCCATAGCACACTATTGGACTTTTCTCCTTTTGCTCAGGTTCCTTTTGTGGAAATCTTTTGTTGAATTGCTTCCTTCTGAAGCCACCTTTCTTTTTCCACATAGACTTTATCTTTCTGGAGATGAAAGAAAGTTCATCATCATCTAAGCCTTCTTCTCCTTTTGAGCTACATGACTCTTCTTCTGAGCCATTTGCCTTTAAGGCTTTTGAAGTGTTCCCTTTTTGAACTTTAAGAGCAATGGACTTTGCCCTTTTTTCTGTTCCTTCTTCTTTGAGCTCAAGCTCATGCACTTTGAGCGAGCCTAGGAGATTCTCCATAGCAAGAGTAGAAAGATCCCTTGCTTCTTGTATGGCAATTACCTTGGGCCTCCATTGTCTAGGCAGACTCCTTAGAATTTTCCTGATGTGATCCTGGGTTGTGTAGATTTTTCCCAGAGATCTCAGGTTGTTGATGATTGTTTGGAATCTTCCAAACATCTGATCAATTGTCTCGTGATCCTCCATTTTGAATAATTTATATTGATGAACTAGCATGCTGATTTTGGACTCACGGACCTGAGATGACCCTTCATGCGCCAAAGCTAGAGTGTCCCATATCTCTTTGGCAGTGGTGCAGCTGTGCACCTTGTCATATTCTGACTTAGTGATACCACACATCAGATAGTGCCTTGCCTTCGAGTTCAGCTAGAATTTGGTCCTCTGATCCTATGTCCACTGAGCTCTAGGTACTGGTTGCCCTACTTCATCTACTGGAGCAGTGTAACCACTTTCAACGACATCCAACATGTCTATATTCTCAGCGTCAAAGAATGTGACCATTCTTTGCTTCCAATAATCGTATTCCTCTCCATTGAACAGTGGAGGTCTATTCACAGCTTGTCCTTCGTTTTCCATGGATCTTTGCTTCTCTGCACTGTTAGGTGCTCAACCCCTAGAGACCTGGCTCTGATACCAACTGTAGGTAATAGGATGAAACATAAGAAGGGGGGTTGAATTGTGTTTCTAAGTTTTTAAAACTTTTCGCAAAGGTTGGACGCTGATTATGAAAAGGTTGGACGCACAGGTATTTAAGTTAATGGACGCACAGTTAAGTTGGACGCAAAAACATCCACTTAGTTTAAAACAAGTTTTTGGTGCGATTAAAACGTTTGAGTAACTTGTTAAAAATAGTTTCAATTCAATCCCCTCAGTTAGTATATAAACTGTAAATAAAAGAGTTAAGGAAAAGAGAGATTGAACAAATATTTATCCTAGTTCACCCTTTCCTAAGAGTTACGTTCAGTCCCCTCAAACTAGAGAGATTTAACTATCAGTCCAGATAGAATTACAAGTATTCTTAGACAGTCTCTTCAGGCCTTACAATGAGTATTATTTGCACACCTAGCCTCTTTAGGCTCAACTCAAGTATTCTTTCACAAACAAGCCTCTCTAGGCTCAAACAAGTATTCTTTGCTAAGCAAGCCTATCCAGGCTCAAACCCAAGTATTCTTTTACAGACAAGCCTCTCCAGGCTCAAACAAGTATTCTTCGCTAAGCAAGCCTCTCCAGGCTCAAACAACTCAGAAGAGTGTTTTTGATGAAAATGCTATCAACTCACACAAGTGAGAATATGGACTCTAAAGCACTTCGAGAGTTAAGCAAACTCTCTTTTACAAGAAGAAAGAAATAATACAAGACTTTCTAAGATTTACAGAGTATGACAATATTTGCACAGCGTTTTTGCTCTTTCTTTTTCTTGGTTCAGTCACTTGTATTCTTCTTCTTGTTCTCGGTGTTTATAGGCTTTGATGAAGCTTCAGACTTGTTCTTCGAATAGCACAGCTTCAGCCTTCATAAATGTTACTGTTCAACTTAATATATGGCCCAATTCCGCCTAAAGGAACTTCGGGTTGGGCGGGTGGTGAATTTTCGGGTTTGGCGGGTGGGTCGGGCAGGTTGGGCCAATACTGGGCCCATTTTTTTTTTTGGACCCAAACGATTTTTATGAGTTATTTTTCTTTACTTTGTCCAACTTTTGAAGATAAAAACGTAAATGGGCCTAAATTTAAGAATTGGGCCTTTAAATTTGTAATGGCATGTTGGTGGAAAAAAATTTAATGCCCTTTTTTATTTTTAAAGTGATCACTTATTTTTAATTTAATGATAATTTCTATTTCCTAATGTCTCTAACTAATATATATAGAAATTTCTGTTTTGCATTCTCCATGAGTGAAACTAGCACAATGAAATTAATCCAAGCATTAGTGATTAGTGATATAATACAATCAACTCTATTAAAATACAAGGTGATACTGATATTAAATGAAAAATCTAATGATCCAAAGTCTAATGATCCATCAGAATTCAGAAAGAGCAAAATTTTCCTTGCACTGTTGTACAATAGATCTAACGTGTAAAATTGTAATCCATGTTGCACATAATGAGAATTTCTGGTCCTTTTAAACACAACCCTGCAAATAACAACAAATCAAAAAGAAATAATGAGACTCACATAATCCAATTGATATTCATCTAATAATAAAACAAACTAGTTTTATTTGACAACCATGTTTTTTGTACCAAAATAAAAGCGCTTTCAGTAGTCCCCTTACAATTTTTCAGACTAAATAGTTTATACAAAGTGCAATGACTAACCTTTCAAACTCAATCCCAACATCCACCCAACATAAAATCTCACCCATCCATTGTTACCCAGGCTCTTCTCAACTTCTCAAACTTTCAGAATACTAGATATGGGCGCACACGTTGTGCGGTTGAATTTGATTTTTTTTGTATTAGTTTATAAATATTATAGGTTATATTATTGTAGATAATTATAGAGATGAATAGTTGTAATAGCATTTGATTATTTGTTTCAATTGTTATAAGCAAAGTTTGTTATTAGTTAAGGGAGAAGAAGATAGGCGTGTTTTTTTGGTAGATTAAATGCTTAATATTTTGATAACCAATATTATCGAGAAGGTTTTGCCAATTTTTATTTTTTTATTTTGTTTTGTTTTTGATTTATTCGTATTGTTGGAATTTTTTTTACAGTCGTTGATTTGTCAATGATAATATGTGTTTTTTTTTTTTAAATTTTAATTGCAATTTTTCAATTTAGAACGAGTCATGTTATTTGTGAAAAGAGATATTGAGTTGAAATGTTGACGTCAAGTCATAAATGAATAAAACATTGAAGATATTTGTATTTTTTATTTTAAAGAGGAAATTCATAAGATTAATAAAGCATTTGACCCTGTCAAAAAAAAATAAAGCATTTGACATTTTGTGTTTAGAATAGTGAAAAGGTATCCATTTGGGGAAAACAATTGTAGTATGCAATATTTTCTATTGAAGTTTTGTGAAAGGGTTGACATTTTTTATTTTTTTTTTGGTTGTGTTGCATTTTGTACTCTGTTCTTCATATGATGATGTTATATCAACTGTATTGTCTCTTTAGCTTGCGCTTGAAAACTGGCTATTCTTCCTCGCCAATTTGTTTATATTGACCTTGTGTTGATTCTTCTTTGGGAGAAATAAGCTCCTTGTTGCAATAATTAAACAATGTCAGTAGTTGATTTGAAAACAACATTTGATTTTTGTTTTTGAATTCTATCACCTGCCTGATTGATTTATTGTGAGATTGCAGTTGGAGAATATCATTTGGGACAAAGGTCCTTGTGATTGTGTAGTTTTGTAAACTTTCTTTCAAGTTATGGTCCTAGTAATTGTGGGGTTGCTATTACAAGAAAGTTTGACATTTGTGGTAAAAAAAAAGTTAAAAAATGGGTATGCAACACCCTTTCTCATAAAAGGATATTACAATATAAGTAACCTGATTGATTAAAATAAATAATATTGATCTTCATTTTAAAAGAAAATTCTCTTTTAATTATTTCAAAGTCAATTTAAAAAATGTGTATTAATTTTTTTTATTTCCTGAAACTTATTCTAACTTGAAACTCTCACGTAGTTTACATTTCAAAACTCATTTATGTCGTAACGTATTACAAAATAACGAAATAAACAACTGCTGAATAAATAATGTACATCATATATAATACTAGTCCAAAGTCTACAAGTACATCAAACTGAACGTCTAGTAGTGTCACATAGTATATATAGTACAGTCATCCAAAATATCACTAAACAAAAGCCCAATCTGGTACAGAGTCAGTCTACAAAAAAAACAAGATAAGATAACGCAACAGCCTGTGCTATGTTAGCCCGTACACACTGCCCACGGACTCCTCTAAAGGATCACTCTCCTCCTCCACTATCTGCTTCCCTTTCCCTTTCCTGTCATTGGCCTCCTGACGAGCTCGTGCTCTCCAAGATGGCATAACAGTAGGGGAAAAGGCCTCGGTCTCCCACCAGGTTCTGCAAAAGAAACAGGAACGGCTGGAATGGGTCTATCAGACTGTATAGTAGGTGTCCTCTCAGTAGGCACCTTCACTGCTGTTGTATCTCCAACTGGATAAGAACGACGCACAGTACTCTTGCGCGCGGTCTGTCTCCATCTACCAAAATACCTCTTACAAGGAGGAGTCCTAGGTCTCTGCTGTGGCTCTGTCTCTGGCCTTGTAGGCTCCTGCTGCACTGGCTCAGATCTCTGTGCAGGCTCCTGTTGAGCTACCTGTTGTCTCTGTCTCTCTCTTTCACTCCAAGTATCCCAAAGTTCCTGGATTGGCATCTTTACATCTAATATCATATCCTCTACTGTCCAACGATATGGTCCCTCCGCATATGTCTCTAATGAAGTAACATACCCGAGGTATGTACCCCACTGGGTTTCGGGGTTTACTATCCACCCCTCCCCATCAGCCCCTCGGGGCAACAAGCTCAGTCTACGGACTTTGGTCAGCCCCTCCAGCGGGCGGTCCATCTATATGAATCATGTTCACAAGAGAGCACAAAACATATAGACAAGGGTGAAAAATTCTCATACACAGATAATAAAGCATAGAGACAACAGATATAGTACATAAATTATATTCATCAGCATGATGATTTCTCTACCTTTTACCTTTTCTCGGCATCAATGTATATAGTGTTCCTGCTAATGAAATATTCACATATACATAGAGAAAACAATCACAGTCACAACACATAACTCAGCATCAAGCAATATATCATCAACTCAGATATATTATAATGCATGTCACTTCTATTTCCCCTCACATCACCCTCGTAGTGCTCCAAGGAGACTTCCCTACCTCTAACACCATTGAGCAATTGGCTGTAGCAAACTTACCAGACTTATTAGAGAGTCCCTCCAGACTACATAATAATCATTCAGATAAGCTACATCTCACCATATCGTGAATAGTCAAGTCCGTCAGATTTATCCAAGCAGGGTTGTGCGACTTGCCTCGGCTCAGGGGATATCGCCTATCTGGCCATCTGAGGGGTTTCGCAACCTGGATAATCCCAGTAGACAGCTGTGGCTAGACTATCCCTATTCTCAACCCCATTCGGGTTGTAATGCTCATCTCATGGCCTCATGCCAATTCTCTTTCTCTTTATGCAAAATGACACATCACATTATGCACACAAAGCAATCATCTCAAGCATTGACAAGCTTTGGTTTCTCTTGTAATTACATTAACCCCTTCTCTAGGTTATCTCTTGCACAATCACATATAACCTTCACTCTTGGTTATAGCATTCTCATCTCTTATGATATTCACATCTCTTTGTGCATATTCTCAATCAACATGGTTCTTCCTCTTTCATTCATATTCTTTATTAATCTTTGTCTTTTTAATAAAAAGGCACTTTCCAAATCCATTGTTTAAATTCTAAAATAAATTAACCAAAATACTTACCAATCTTTAGATTAAAAATGTCATTTTTCCCTTAAGCAAATTTGTTTAAAAAGCTGGAAAAAAAAATTGATTTTCGCAAAATCCTTGGCTGTTAAAAGTTCAGGATCCAGAACTGTTCACAGGCGCGCTGCTTTTCACACCCGCGGTGCAGACATTTCTGTCCCCTGTTTTCCAGTTTTCCACAACTTCGAAAATTTACACACCCAGGGCATGGCAGAAACTCGAATTTTTAAAGCTTAAACCAATTCAATCTTTTCTTTACTTAGTTAAGACCAAATGAATAAAAATGAGTAAAATTTATCATCTTTGGATCAAGCACAACCATTCAACATCAAGCCATGGTTCCAACTTATCAAGGCATCAAACAAGATCATTACACACCATGCATATTATTCCATCACACCAAGATCAAGTTCACATGCCAAGCTTGAAAAGATAGTCACAACAACAACCTCTCAATTGATTCCAATCAAGTCATAGAACCAAGGTCACCATACAACAACATAGAGCAAAATCATCTCACACTACACAATCAATTTTCCACAACAAAGAACAACTCACATCAAAGGTAACTAAGCTTATCCACACCTAGGTCAAATAACCCAAAACTATCATCAAGCAAAGCTTTCATAACTAGATCACTCAAGAGAGTTCACATCAAGCATAAGACAACTCTTGGCTCATTCATCACTTAGGAACAAAAGAATACATAGCTTAAAAATCATCATGCACTCTAAGTTAAATTAAAATCATCTTAAACAAACACCACCAACATAGCACTCATATGTCAACTAAGCCTTAAAAATCTTGTATAAGAAAATTGTCCCTTACCAAGTTTGTGTAGAAAACCCTAACCTTCAACCTTTCTTCTTCCTTTTCCTTCTCCTTATTGCTTGACTCCTTGGTAGCTTGTTGATCTCAACTCAATAGCAAACCCTTGGAATTTACTAACTAGGATGAAAATTTGGAGAAAAAGGTTGAGAAATATGGCTATGGTGCAAGAGCAAAAGTGAAGAAAATGAACAAGAACTCTCCCTCTTCTCTCCCTGTTCTCGGCCTCCCCCTCTTCTCCTCTTGTCCCAGATTTTTTTTTTAAGTTATCATTACACTAAGCCTTAGTCATAAGTTAGATTAGTTATTTGGTTCATTCTCATTGGCCAATAACCATGAGTCATAGATATTAAAAAAAATTCTACACTCTTCTTCTCAAGGCATGGCTAGGGCGCTGCAGCTGTCCTAAGGCTGGGTAAAAATAATTTTTCACCTTAACCACGGTAAATGGTAAGTCTCCAAGGTAATTAAATGTGGTAACTTTTGTATTTCATAGTAAAAATTGTCCAAAAATAACCTATAGAAGTAAAAACTCTCATGAATCTTAAAATAAGTCCTAGGCCATTAAAATAAGGTGCCACAAAGGTCTTGGTTCATAAAAATCAAGTTTAGAAGCATTACGGTAATTTTTCGGTTTTACCGTAACCTGTAAATTAGGGTAAAAATGAACTTTCTCAGAAAAATCCCAGAAAATTTCTAAAAATCATAAATATTATAAAAACATCATTGGTCACTCTTTTGGTTGATTTTGGGATCATTTTTCAAGCTTCTTGCATTCACCTATTCTCCTAGTTACTCTGCTCTCGGTCTATAGGGACCAAAACCGCAATTCTTTGTCTGTTATTCTAAAAATTCCCAAAATAAATTCTAAAATAATATAAAACATCATTTGGCATCTCCAAAAATATTTCTCAACTTGTTCTGGTCTCCAAACCAACTCCTGGTTCAACCTAGTCAAACTACAGGGACCAAAACGGTAACATATTTATCCGTTAACCAGAAAATTCTTGAATAAATTTCTAAAATCTTCAAATATTGTAAAATCACTATTTGTACCTTCAAATCTTGTTCTTAACTTAAATCTAGGGTTTCTACTTCACAAAGTCACCATTTCGTCTATTTACGGTAAACAGAACTCTGTCTGTATCTAAACGTCCAACTTAAACTACTGTTTTCTAACGTCAGGGAAACTTTGTCCATGAAATTAATCTTATTAAAATATATCTAACGTGTACAAGCACACATCACATACATAGAAATAAAATTAAAACAGAAACTAAAATTATGGACGTTACAGGGTGCATATAATTGGTCAAATTGTAAAAAATACTCGGAGTGACATGTCGGTAAATTTGATGAATGGTGGTTTATTTTTGTCGCTTAGGTGGCAATGCGAGAGCCCGCACTTCTAAAATTATATAACATAAATAGATGCTTTAAGCCCTCTAAACAGACAATGACAATTCTTTCAGAATATCATAAATTCATGAAGTTTGCATTTTAAAGAACCAATTGAATAAAATCACATACTGTGTAACACCCTTTCTCCAAAAAAGATATTACACCATAGTAACCAAAAGTTTCACAATGACTTAGAAAATATTTTGATAAAAGTTGATAATCCTTCTCTGAAAATGCGGGTAATTTTTTTTTTGCCTTCATAAAAGATAAGAAGGAAGGGGAATAAATCCCTGTAAGACTTCCTCCTTGTAAATATTTAGGTGTAAAAAGTAAAACATAACTTTTATTAAAAAATTCCTCATCTCATATACGTAATCATCAGAGTTTACAACAGAGGTTTATACAGTGAACACCTGAGCCGGTCAAGTCTTTAGACCTCTACCCTAACCTAAAATAGTAATTACCGATTCTTCTCGGAATCTCTACCAATCTATACAACATCCTCCTTCAGATCCTTCTTCTAAGAGCTAACCCACTTCTTGGGTAAACCATCTACTCAGTCATGCATCAACACAACATAAAAGTAGGCAAGGGTGAAACTCTAAACAAAGTAATAAATAAAGTACAATCACACCCAAAACACAGATTACACATCATCAAATTCGCATATCAAAACATATATATGTCAGAACATCAAGTTATCTAAAACACATATCAAGATAGCAGATCATTCAAGACATATAAACAGATCTCGTTTAAGCAAATCTTACCTTGTGCTGGAACCCTACAAAAGCAATGCATTCTAAAAAATATATCATCAAGTTAAAGTATATTTATGCATGCCACTTCAATATCTCTCAAAACACACCAGTGTATTCCTCTAAGGAGACTTTACCAACCTTAACACCATCGAGCGATTGGCTGTAGTAAACTTAACAGAATAACCAGACAACCCATTCAGGACTTCCGCGGATCCTTCGGTAATATTAATATTTATTACTTAATACTAATTTATGAATAGGTCAGCTAGTCAGATTTATCCAAGTCGGGTATACGATTCGTCTCTACTCGAGGGGATCAACCTACACAACCATTGAGACTTTCGAAACCTGGATAATCCCAGTAGGCAATTGTTGTAACATCCAGAAAATTTCACTTATAAGACAAAGTGTTAATTTTAGAAGATTAGAACCATCCTTAAGATTTTTAGATGAAATATAATGGTTTAGAAATGATGTAGAAATCAAACAATATTTTGAGGACATTCTTGACTGTCAGAATAAGCTGATAATGAATATGGAAAATTCATACTTGATTCCCAAAAGGTATTGGAGGATATAAAATAGTTACATGATGTTCCATAAAGATTTTTGAAGTTAAAGTTGAGAATTTTAGAGAGCAGTATAAAGGGTTACAGTTTTAGTCCCTCTAAGAGAAACTCCGTAATTTGTTAGTTAAAAAATGGATAAATACCAGAAATAGAGAAATAGTTAAGATAGAGACTCTAGGATCTAGTATACTTTTGATAGTAAAGAAGATAAATAAGTTTTGTTTGGAATTATAGTTTAAGAAACGATAAAACAGTTAAAAATATTATATAGACTTCTGTTTTCTATTTTTCCATTTATTATCAGTTTTATATAAAATTGTGTGATTTAAGTGTTGTGTAATTTATTTCTAGCTTATAAATATAGTATTAATAGGCTTATTAAGTTGATTCATTAAAATAGTCACTTTTTACTTGACGTTTGGGGCTTTTACCGAAAATGGTTGCTGCCGTTATTAATGGATTCGATTTTAAATAGAAAAAGTATATTGAAACCATCTTATAAAAACAAACTTCCTCCACAAAAGTTGGTTCTTTTAATATTTGTGATTTTCTGGAATTTTCTTAGAATTTTTGGAAAACTTTAGAAATTACCGTTTTGACCCTGTTACTTACAGTAAGAGCCAAATACTGATTCGGAGACCAAACTGAGGTCAGAAAAAGATTTTGAAAAGCTGAATCATATCTTATATATTTTTTGGGATTTTTGGAAATTATTTCATAATTTTCTGAAAAACAGATAAAAATGCTACTTTTTCGATCTCTGTAAAACACGCAAAATGAAGATTACGGAAATCAGAATGGATTTTCAGTGATTAGTGAGTATTCAAAATCAAATTTTAAGAGGGACCATTAGTGATTAAATTCAATTTGCAATTTTCTGGGAGTTTTTCTGGAATTTTCTGAAATATGTCCGTTTTTCACTTACGGCACAACTGTTTTCCTTTGTTTTTTCAAACCGTAAGGTTTACATTTACAGTAAAAATCCCAAAGCTCTTCCATGAGACTCTTACATGTTATTTTCGAGATTCCTCATTAATTCTTACTATCTAAAATTATTTTTGAATGTTAGATTTATAAAAAGACCATTTAAACCCATATTTACGGAATAAGCCGAATAGAGACGAATAGAGACATAGTGGCTATGATATAGAAACTTAGGAACTTTGAAGGGTTCAAATACAATTCTAAGAAGCATAAAAGCTCTGTGGACATCATGATTGCCTTGAATAGTATGGTGGGCATGTAAAAAGACCATTTTACCCTTGATTTTCACTTAAAACTACCTAAAACTAAAGCTTTTGTTCAAGCAATCCAATGACTCTCCTTTTCTCCTCCTTTGGTTGACCTAACCAGCCTATTTAGGAGCCTTGGATGTATTTTTTCACTTGGATCAAGTCCTAGGGAGATGCCTTTGAACCAATTAGAAAAAGATTGATTAAAACTAATTAGTTAGTTAGGATTTTAGGAGTCATGGCTTACATCACTTGCATATTTCTCTTCCTCCCTTACCCTTCCTCTTTGGCCGCCCCCTGTTCCTCATCTAGAGCCCTTGGATGATGCTTTTCACTTGGATTGAATCCTTGTCATGTGCTTTAAACCAATTAGGATTTAATTAATTAGTTTTTATTTGTTTTAATTACTTTTTCCTAAACCATGGTATTGGAAAAACTATGGGCTAATACCACTACCCCTTGGCTGCCCCCTCACCTATAAATACCCCCCTGTACTCTTCATAAATTCCTACACCACAAGCCTTGAAACAAAACACAAAAGCTCTCTCCTTTTTCCTTAGTAATCTTATATTTCTTGATTGGTGTTCTTGCTTTGTTCTTCCAACAATTGTGGCCAAGGTAAGGGTTACTCTTGCAAATTAATTTGGAAAGTATGTTTGATTCTTGTTTGTTCTTGAAATTGTGTGTTTATGTGTTTATCGCTTTTTATGTGTTTATTTATGCTTTAATAAATGATTTATGGCTTTATTATAATTGTTTTGTGCTATTTATGAATTATAGTGTTATAATGCCCAAATTTTATTAAAATTTCGTGGAAGTAAGAGGGCTATGCCAAAATCACTTTTGAGCTTTTGTAAACATACCGTTATAATGACGAATTTTAGACTTACCGTAAATAAGATTTTACTGCAAAGAAAATACAATTTATTATTTGTGAAAACCCGATATTATCTATCATTTATATACAAGGTGATGGTTAAGATAAATGGTTTATCAGTATGGATCTGTCTAGAAAGGAAGAGAGACCTATGAAGGGGCTAAAGTAGTCTGTCTCTCTCTGGCTTGGGATCTGTACCGATACGCTGTTTGGGGAAATCTTAATACTAGGGACCCGGTATATACGTGATAAGATACAATTGGAAAAGAAGCAGTTTTCTTAATACCGTATATATAAATAGATTGGAATGGATAAAAGAGTGTAACAGTAATGGATTCTCGGTGAACCTACTATTATAGCATCTTTCGAAATATAATCTAACAGTAATGGATTCTCGGTGAATTCTACTGTTATATTATTAGTGAAAATATCGAGTGGGTATCCAATCTGTATATATATACATGTAACTCAGTTTAATTTCCAATGTCTACGGCAGTGGAAATTAGTGAGATAGGCTTTCAACGGGCCTTTTTCCTAGAAGATAAATATTGCTTAAATATTTCCAAAGAGAAACAATTGGACTACGTTCACTTAGTATAGTGGATCGAATTTTAAAAGGTTAAGTACTAATCACCAAAGATGGCTCTGCCGTCGTGGATCCTTTCATCTTCGAAAATTAACTAAGCCGGAAAAGAATTAACTTTACTTCATTCACTAAGTCTACATCAAGTTTTCAAAAAGACAGACACTAATTACCACAGTCGGCTCAGCTGCCGTGTAATTATTCCATTCCCAAAGAACTATCTAAAATCTAAGAACAGACACTTACTGATTAAAAAGTGGACGTAAGTTTAAATACTGTTGATCTCTTCTCTCTTGGTCAATCATAGGTGGCTCTGCCCCGTTTTGATCTTCTTAAAATAAGTTAATAACCTTTAGTTATATATCGAATCACTCTGTTGGGCTACTCACCTCAGTTCGGCTCTGCCGCGGTGTGAACAATCATTAATTGAATTATTGAAGCCGGAGCAATAACTTAACTCATAACGAGCGATAAAATGAGCAAGAAGGATTTAAATAATACTGTAAAAGGTTTCTTATCTGAAAATGATCCAAGTGGTTTTAAACAGTTATCTATAAAGATCTTTATAAAGTGATGAGTTTTATCTAATGACTTTTTACAAAGAGATTTTGAGAAAAGTGACATTAACACAGAGGAAGTTTTACCAAGAGAAAATGGTTTGCAAATTTAGACGGTCATTTGCATTAAAGGCGATGAGCTTACAACCCACTAGACGGGGTTGAAAATAGATTCTGTTGGACTACAATTGTCTACTGGGATTATCCAGGTTTCCAAAGTCTCAATGGCCTTGTCGGTGAATCCCCCTGAGCCGAGACGAGTCGTATACCCAGCTTGGATAAATCTGACTGGCAGATCTATTTCTTATTTGGTATTAAGTTTTAAATACGGTATTTTCGAAGTATTCTCAGGGGTCTAAAGACGGGATTCCCTGTTTATTCTGTTAAGTTTACCGTAGCCGGTCGCTCAAATGATGTGAGGTTTGAAAAGTCTCCTTGGAGCACTACATCGATGTGATTAGAGAGATATTGAAGTGACATGCATAAATATACTTTGATGTGAGAATATATTTTGTGAATGAGTTATTTTGCAGGGTTACAAGACACAAGGTAAAACCTGTTTGATTGGAATTTGTTTATAAGTCTTGATTGATCTGTTATCTTTGATGTGTGTCTTGATGTGCAAATTGATTGGTATATAATCTGTGTTTTGTTTGTGCTTGTACTTTACTTTTTACTTTATTTAGAGTTTCACCCTTGCCCGCTCTATGTTGTGTTGATGCATGACTGAGTAGATGGATTACCGAAGAAATGAGTTAGCTCTTAGAAGAAGGATCGGAAGGAGGATGTTGCTTAGGTTGATAAAGATTCCGAGAAGAATCAGTATTTACTATCTTAGGTTGGGATAGATGTCAAGAGACTGAATTGGCTCAGTGTTCACTATGTAAACATCTGTTGTAAACTCTGATAATTTCAGATATGAAATGAGGAATTTTTTAGTACAAAGTTATGTTTTACTCTTTACATCTAAACATTTACAAAGAGAAAATCTTAAAGGGATTTACTCCCCATCCTTCTCATCTTCTTTTAGAAAATCGAAAAATTTTCCCCGCATTTTAGAGAAGGATTATAAACTTTTAAAATATTTTCTAAATCTTTGCTAAACTTTTGGTTACTATGGTGTAATATCCTTTTTGGAGAAAGGGTGTTACAATTGTAGCCCAACTAAACCCTAATCTCAACCACACTACTTCGAGTTGTAATGCTCAAAAACTCTTTATGCAAATGACCGTCTAAATTTGTACACAAATTCTCTTTAGTATCTCTTTGAAAAACTTCCTTTGTTTTACTGTAGCTGCTCTTGAAAATCTCTAAATCTCACCAAAATACTTTATATGAAATAACTCATCACTTTAGAATAGAAATACTTTTGAATGAACAGATAGCTGTTAAAACCCACATCTTTCTCTTTATATCATAAAACTCTTTCACTGTTTTTAAATAAATAGCTCTTATTCTTTTTACCCATTTTACGGATCGTTTATGAGTTAAGTTATTTGTCCAGCTTCAATAAGTCAATTTATGACTAATCACACCGCGGCAGAGCCGAATTGAGGTGAGCAGCCCAATAGAGTGATTCGATATATAAACTAAAGGTTATTAACTCATTTCAATCAGACCAAAACGGGGCATAGCCACCTAGGATTGATCAAAGAGAGAAGATATCAACAGTAATAAAAACTTATGTCCACTTTTTAATCAGTAAGTGTCTGCTCTCAGATTTTAGATAGATTTTGGTAAAGGAATAATTACACGGCGGCTAAGCCGACTGCTGTAATCAGTGTCCAGCTTTCTTGAAAACTTGATATAGACTTAGTGAACGAAGTGAAGTTGATTAATTTACCGGCTTAATTAATTTTGAAGATGAAAGAATCACACGATGGCAGAGCCGTCTTCGGCGATCAATGCCCAACTTTAAAATGATTCGATATAGACTAAGCGAACGAGATCAAGCTGTTTCTTTACTGAAATACTTAAGCACTAGTTATCTTCCAGGAAAGAGGCCTATTGAAAGCCTATCTCACTAATTTCCACTGCCATAAACATTGGAAATTAAACTGAGTAAATCATATATATACAGATTGGATACCCACTCGATATTTCCCACTGATAATATAACAGTAGTATTCACCGAGAATTCTTTACCGTCATATTAAATTTCCAATAGATGCTATAACAATAGAATTCACCGAGAATCCAACTGTTATACTCTTTTATCCAACAGATGCTATAACAGTATAATTCACTGAGAATCCTTTACTGTTATACTCTTTTATCTAACCCAATCTATTTATATATACATTTATTAAGAAATCACTTCTTTCTCAATTTATCTTAGTCACGTATATACTGGGTCCCTAGGTTAAGAATTCCCCAATAGCGTATCAGTACAGTTCACAAGAAAGAGAGACGGACTTAAAAAGCCCCTTCAAAGGTCTCTGTCTTTCCTAGACAGACCCATACTGATAAACCACTTATCTTAACCATCACCTTGTATGTCAATAACAGACAATATCAGGGTTTTCACAAAAGAATAAATTGCATTTTCTTTACGGTAAGATCATATTTACGGTAAATCTAAATTTTGCCATTATAACGGTATCTTTACAAAAGCACAAAATTAATTTTGCCATAACCACCTTAGTCACACGAAATTTAAGAGAAATTTGGGCATTATAACACTACAATTAATAAATAGCACAAAACAATTAAATTAAAGCCATAAAACAATTTATAAAGCATATTTAAACAAATAAAAGCTATAACACACAAAACACACAAGCACTTAACAAACAAGAATCAAACTCATACTTCTCAAATTAATTTGCAACAGGTTCCCCTTACCTTTGCCACAAGAACTTGGAAGAACAAGGCTTGAAGAACCAAGAACACCAACCAAGAAAACTTAAGAACTTCAAGGAGAAAAAGAGAGAGATTTTACTTGTCAACACAAGACTTCTTGATGTGGAAATTTATGAGGAACTCCCCTCCTATTTATAGCCAAGGGGGGTGGCCAAGCTTAGGGAGAAGGAAGGGATAAAATTTTGTGAGGTCATGGTACTTTTCCTTGATTATGTCATTAATCCTAATTAATTAAATCAAACTAAAACCTAATTGGTCCAAAGGAGTGAGTCATAGTGATTACTCAAAATTGAGTTCTTCTCCCTTGACTCATGGGGCGGTTTTGAGGGCTGATCTAGAAGGGGAAGGGAAGTTACATCTTTACCCCTAGGTTTTAAGTGAAAATCAAGGGCAAAATAGTCTTTTCATTACTCAAAAATTCTCAAAATTAATTTAAAGTGTGAGCACCAATAGGAAATCTCGAAAATGCCCTATAATAGTCCTAATGGCTTCATGGAAGAGTTTCTGGATTTTTACGGTAAGGGTATGCTTCGCGGTTTGCATAACAAAGGAAAATGGATGCATTGCATGTGCAGAATGGACAATTTTCAGAAAATTTTCCAGAAAATCACATTGAATATAAACACTAATGATCCCTCTTGAAAAATGATTTTGAGCTTTCCCTGATCACTAAAAATCTATTTCTGCTCCGAGAATCCTCATTTCTCATGTTTTACTGGATCGAAAAAGCAACTTTTGATCTGCTTTTCAAAAAAATTTGAAATTAATTCCAAAAATCCTAAAAATTATAAAAACATGATTTAGCTTCTCCAAATCTCTTTATGATCTCAACTTTGTCTCCGAATCAGTTTTCAGCTCTTGTTGTCAACCATAGGGACCAAAATGGTAATTTCAAAATTTATTTTTCTAAAATTTCTAGAAAAATTCCAGAAAATTACAAATATTGAAAGAACCAACTTTTATGAAGGAAGTTTAATTTCTGGATTGGTTTGATATATGTTTTGCTATTTAAAACTGAACCGTCAATAACGGTTGAAAATATTTTCTGTAAAAGCCCCAAACGTTAAATGAAAAATGACTGTTTTAAAGAATCAACTTAATAAGCCTATTAATACTATAATTATAAGATAGAAATAACTCACACAATACTTAGATCACACAATTTCATAGAAAACAGAAAATAGATAGTTAATGGGAAAACAAATGTTATATAGAACCTAACTCTCTTACTGTTTAAGCTATAACACCAACCGTAACTCATCATTTATGCTTTTATTAGATTCCTATTAGGTCTTGTAGTCTCTATTTTATCCTTTCTTTAATTTCTGGTATTGATCCATTTCTTAATTAGCAGATTGCGGAGTTTCTTTTAGAGGGACTAAAACAACAATATTCCTTTATACTGTTCTCTAAAATTCCAAACTTAATTTCTAAAATCTTCATATATCACTAAGTTACTATTTATATCCTCAAATACCTCTTAGAAATATAGTATGAATTTTCCATATTCATTATCAACTTATTCTGACAGTCAAAAATGTCCGTAAAACATCGTTTTGACTTTTATGTCAGCTCTAAACCATTATACTTTATCTGAAAATCTCAAAGATGATTCTAATCCTCCAAAATAATACTTTATCTCATAGAATAAAATTTCGGGATGTTACATACTATACATCCATTCATGTGAATATATAGAACTACCCAATATATAGACCTGCACATCTAATCCTGTAAATACAGAAAGACATGTAAATTTTAAAGCAGATCCAACCAACTAAACCTGAAACCATGCAAAGCAGAGGAAAAGAGAGAGATGATTACATTGTTGTTAATGTGAATAATATTAGAACTAGACTGCTGCAACACTGAACACAGGAACTGCAGTAAATGCCACAGACTGCACTCAATGAAAAGAAAAGTAGTGAGAAGTGAGTGGACTTAGTTTTTCTTAAGTTTAATACTACAGTGCTAACTAAACAAGAGAACATTAAACCAGGCTTTCCTAAAGCTATTGTGCTTTTAACTAACATGTTTGCATTTGGTGGTGGATGACAATCCTTCTTTAGCAGAAGCATAAAAAACTGGAAAGTCAAGTTGCTCCTATGTACAACAAATAAAACGCAATAAAATTTCAGAAAAAGGAGTTTAAGTTTCAGGACAATCCACAAGGCAGTGATAAGGAACAAACATTTAATAATTTCTCACTCACAACCAGTTGGTTGTGACTGATATGATGGGCCAGTTGATTGCAGTTGGGCAAGACAATTATATTGATAAAGAGGGATAAGTGACAGCTGCTGAAAGAGTTGTTTCTGATTTAAGTGAGTCAAAGTGAGTCATAGAGCACCTGCAAGAGTTCCAAAGAAAACATTAAATAAAAAATCAAACAACAGGATATTGAACAAATCATAGCTCCTCACAAACAATTTGCACAATCTGCAATGTGCTTTAGAGTATAAAAAGTTACAGAATCCTCACCTTCAAATATAAGCCCCTTCCCCACCTTCAAAAAATGGCTCCAACAAGGCAAAAAGCATTAATTAAAATTACAAAGATACAACACAAACCTGTACAGATAAGTAAAATATATAAGTGTAATTTAAATATAAGTGAATTCTTGAATGAAACAGAACTGAAAGTAAAAAATTTAGAGAATTAACCCAAAAACACATCTTAGTTGATAAATAACCCAAAAAACACAACTTAGTTGATATACCAAGTAGATTATGAATGAGTCAAGTCTCACAAAAGACTCCAAAATGGCAAAAAAGTGTTAGAACTGTAAAGAGTTAACAAAAAAATTTGTACAAAACATAACCAAAATAAACTATGTAAAATCAAACAAGGCAGTGACAAAGAACAAACACTTGATAATTTATCAATCATAACCAGTTGGTTGTGACTGAGATGACGAACCAGCTCCTATTGTAGTTCCAGCTCCTACTGTTGTTCTTGCAGCTCTTCCAAAAGTGTTAGATCCTTGGTGAGATTCTTGAAAACATTTACAAAAAAAATGACTTAACTTATATGTTGAAACACATATAGAAAAACATTTAGAAGTAGAAAAAAAATTAAAACAAGCACCTGTAACAATTTTCTCAGATGTTTCAAAGTCTTCATGTAGAAATAGGTCTTTGAATTGGTATAGAGAGGGCCTCAACCAATTTTGTGTACAGATTAGTGCCTCTGCCATTTCTGGATTTAGAGAACTCCTAAATGTGTCCAAAACTCTACCACCAGTGCTGAATGTTAAGTTTGGTAGTTAATTCAGTTGTATATGTTAGTTGTGAGTTAGTTGGATGTGTGGGAAAAGCTATTAGTGAGTAACAGACTTGTAACCCATGTATGTTTAGACTAAGGACCCAGGTGATGTGGGACTTAGTGCGTGTATATAATAAAGCAATGTAATCAGTGAATGTGTAATGAGAATAAGTGTGTGTGGTAAAGTGAATACCACCACCTTTCTGTAATCATGTGTTTCCCTCATCTCTTTCAAACTTTTCTTCTTTGTGTGTGTGATCCTAAATTGAGTGTGTGAGGTTTGTTCTCCAACAAGTGGTATCGTGAGCCTAAAGTTCTTGGGCCGTTTTCCGCTGTGAAGTGCTCGTGCAGTGATGGCTACATCGAACAATGGTGGCTTCCCAGCCTCACTTCCCGTTCTTGATAGGAAAAACTGGGACAAGTGGAGTAATCAAATGACAGCCATTCATGTCTTTCAAGATGCGTTGGAAGTGGTGACCACGGGTTATGTGCAACTTTCCAAAGGTCTCGATGAAGATAAGGCAAAGGAGGTGAAGAGGAAAGATTACAAAGCGTTGTTCATACTCCACCAGTGTGTGGATTCCAGCAATTACGAAAAGATATCACAGGCCAAGACAGCCAAAGATGCCTGGGATATCTTGGAGCAAGCTTACGCGGGTGCTGACAAGATTAAAAAGGTGCGTTTGCAGACCCTCAAGAGACAGTATGAATTGCTGTGCATGGAGTCCAATGAAAGTATTGGTGGGTACATTGCTCGAGTTCAGGCCTTGGCAAATCAAATGAAAGGGTGTGGCAAGAAGGTCTCAGATCATTCTATGATTGAAAAGATCTAGAGGACCCTCCCTCACAGATTTGATGTAATTGCTGTCACTCTTGAAGAAACCCGAGACTTGAGCACGATGAAACTGGAGGAATTGCAGGGATCTCTAGAGGCCTTTGAACAAAGGGTCAATGAGAGGGGTGGTGACAAGACCACTGAACAGACCCTACAAGCTCGTGCCCCTTCCAAAACCAATGGTGAGTCCTCAAAATTCAAGCAAGGCAGAGAGAGGTGGAAAGCAAAAAAGGGCAAGTGGCAGAAAAATTCTGACAAAAAGCACAGTGATGGCAGATATGTGAAGCAGAAGGACAAAGGTGGCAATGACAAACCCAGACAGGGTGAGAAGAGGAATTAGGACAAAAGCAAGATTCAATGTTACAATTGCAGCAAATGGGGGCACTATGCTGATGAATGCTGGTTCAACAATGACAGAAAGGAATCCAAAGGAGATGAAGCAAAATTGGCCAGAGATGAGGATGAAGGGCAAGTAATTCTCATGGTGACCACTAAAGATGAAGAGCAAGCAGCTGATTTTTGGTACCTTGATACTGGTTGTTTGACACACATGACTGGCAGAAAAGATTGGTTTGTCAATCTTGACGAGTCAGTTCATAACAAGGTGAAATTTGTTGATGATAGCACTCTCTCAGCTGCTGATATTGGCAAGGTTTTAATCAAGAGGAGGGATGGAAAACACTCATTCATTTTGGATGTACTTACCGTCAGTCTCCGTAAAAAAATGCTAATGTGACAGACGAAGATCCATCTGGCTTTGCCATGTCAGATTAGTATGACCATATGTCATGTGAGATGGATGATGACATGTCATCTCCTTCTTCCTTCTCTCCTATCCCCCTCCTAGCTGCCACCACAAAGCCACCCTACCCGACCCTTTTTCCCATCCTCCCACCACCAACCACTGTCATACAATACCGCCATTGTTGATCTCTCCAAAAGCATAATATGACCTGCAGACTTTACTAAGCGGAACAATGACACTCCCCTTCCTCAGACAGTACCAACAACCCCAATCCACCACCACAAAAATCCCCACAAAGGAAACCAAGCCCAACCCACAATCCGTGACACAACCAAACCATTGCATTGCCCCCCCCCCCCCCAAAAATAGAACCTTTAGCAGAAAGTTTGCCACCATAACCCTCGACTATGTCAAAACAACCTCAATTACCCACAGCGCCAACACCCACTCCCCAAAAGGGTTGGGGTTGTCGACTTTATTGTCCCCATAAAATGAAGAAGAAGAAGCACTCTGTTGCAAACTTGCAATTCCAACTTGTGCTAGAGTGTTGGTTGAATTGGGGTGTGTATGGACTTGTGGTGGGTTGGTGCGAAAGCTTGCATTTGTTTGAATTTTTTTTTCTTAGATTAGTATTGGTTCCTTTGATCTAAGTGATGTGGGGAAGAGGCTTTTTCTTTTTCCTGTTCACAGCTATTGTGGTTTGTCTCTCTCTCTTTTGTCACTTGTTTTTTTTCCTTTTGTTTCCTAACCGGGAAGAGGCTAGTGGTTGGGGTTGCTGCATTTCAGGCCTGAAAGCTTCCAAAGGTTTTCCCTTTAAGCTCTGCATCTTCATTGAAGCAAGTGATGTAAGCAGCAGTTCGCTGAGCAAGACTTGGTTTCAAATCCCTCTCATTTGCAAAATAAAGAAAAGGGAAAGTTCACTGTGAAGGAAAGGAGGATATTTTTGGGTTAAAAGAACAATAACCAAAAGCTATTGGTGTTGGGTTGGTATTTCTCAAATTTGGGTTTTCACGTATGGACTTGTGGCAGTGGTGATGGCAGGAGAGGGGGAGAGGGAACCGGGAAGAAGAAAGGGGGAGAGGGAATGACAGAATAGGGAAAGGGAAAGAAGAAACTTAGCCATGTCATCATCCTACTTAGATGACACGTTTTCCACATTAGCATTTTTAACCGAAACTAATGGTAAGGACTAAAAATGAATAGTTTGAACATTAGAGGGATAAAAAAACAAAAACATTTACAAAGACGAAAAACTAAAAAATGTATATTTATAGGGACAAAAGACATATTTAAGCTAAATTTATATTAGGAACAAAAAAATATCAATGAAACCTACAAACAAACGCCATTGTATTTTTTGAAAATAAAATTTAAAAAAATAATTTTGCAATCTAAAAGTTCACATGAACAAAAAAATATAAATGAAACCTATTAGATAATAATATTTTACTTACAAAAAATGAAATTAAAAGAAAAATAATCTTGCAATTTTGCATGAACAAAAGCCTATGAATGAAACTCTGAGCAAACACCATTTTATTTAACAAAAATGAAATTAAGAGAAAAATAATTTTGTAATCGAAAAATTTACAGGAACAAGAAAAGGAATAAAACCTATTATCAAAAATAAAAATAAATAAAATCAAAGAATAAAGCTGCGTAGGAGATTATTTCACTGTAAATTACTGAGGTGTAAAATCCTAAACCCAAGTCTCAGAAGACACTGCGGACAAAATTGTTGGTAAAAATGTAAAAACTAATAGTAAAAGCTAATAATGAAAAAATAGTGAAATAAAAGCCAAAAAACTCAATTGTTGGGAAAGAAACAAATAAATGAATAAAATAGGTAAAATAGAAGAGTGGTACAGGGCTGGATAGCGGTCGGTCTCGGACGGTTTCAGGCCCAAAACTATCAAACCGACCAAAACCAAAACGCTAAAACATAGACCCATTCTCGACTGCTCAAAACTTCGGTTAGCTCGGATGCGTGGGTAGACCGGTTGTCGGGTGAGATGGGTGGATTGTGTCGGGCCAGCAAAATACAAGCAAATATAAAGGCACAACATTTGAAGAATCTGATTTTTCTACCTTCAAAATCACATGAAGTGCAGAAGAGTTTGACAAAAAAAAATGGGTAGAAGAAATAGGCAAATAGCAATGCAGAAACAATAAACCAAAAGTAGTGTTATTTATCCTGGAAAATAATACAAAATCAAATTACAACTTAGACCAACAAAAAAGAGCAAAAATGGGACACCCATTCATCAATAAATTAAAAATGAGCTAAAAGGTATTGAGAAAAACAAAAAGAACAGTGTTACAGCCACAAAAATGGGAAGCCCCTTCCTGACCGAGATCACCAAGCCGAAATGAGTTGCCACCACTGGATCGAAACGACCTTTCTTGTTCTCTGCGTTTCAAGTGGATTGTGTTCCGGTGACTCCTCTGTGAACTGAGATTGGACGGCCTATCTCATGGAAGGGGCAGTGGCTTCGAGGAGTTTCGCTGCGAACGAAGATGTTGCTACAATGGGTCACGAGCGGAACGGCTGACGGGGAGAGTTGAACGCACCGCACAGGGGGAAGAGGGAGTGAGATCCAGGGGATGACACTCAAGAAACAGTGAGAAAAGAGAAGATGTTGAGAAACGGATCGAGAAGCGAACAATGAGAAATGGAGAGAGAAGGAAGCATTTTTTAATTTTTGAAACAGGAGAGAAAAGGAAGCATTGAGAAATGAAAAGTTGAAAAATCATAAAAGTGGGTGGGGTAGCGTACAAGTGAAGTGACTGAGGGCCTTTCAATATCTTAAGAGTAGAGAAACACATATTGAGTTGATCTCAGCCGTTCGTTGGGTGTCCACGTCATTGATCCTAGTGTTCAACTTAAAATCTCAGGCACCAGATTCGGTCGGTAATGGTTTTGTTTGATTTTTTTTTTTTCAAAATCTGAACCCTCCCGAAAAGAACCGTTTGAACCCAACTTCCTTAACCCGCTGACCCACCCAAACCCACCCATTTAATGATGTTGGGCTCGGTTTTTTCGGGTCTCGGGTCGAAATGGTCTTTTGTCCCGCCCTAGAGTGGTAAGAGATTAGGGGAAGGAGAGAGTTGAGAAAAAAAAGTACAACAAGAGATAAAAATTTTGGAGAATGGAAAACGAAAAATCGAAAGCAAATAATGTGCATGAGAACAACGTGGCTTTGAGAATCAAGAAAGTAAAATACTATTTATGATATATTGATGTTTTTAGGCGCCAAATCAGATTGCCCAATGTATCACATATGTTCAACTAAACAAGTTTAGTGATAGTAAAAAATATTTTTTATTAATAGTAATGGACTAGAGCCACTACCGCTAGTGGCATGTCTTCGATCACCGAGAACCTCATGGTGCGGATCTCAATTCTTCAACATAAACCAAACTTTTCCTCTCATAATACTTTTAAAAGACCGAGTCCTGTGTTTGCTCATTCTCCATGCCTTTTCTCCAAAGAAATTTCCATTTTAGTTATTTTCTCTCTCCCATTTTTTCATTTCCCAATACTTCTTTTTGGTGCAATCTGCCACAGAGTCATGTGAGAGAAGAGCCATGTTTCTCTTTCGTCTTGTGTTATTCTAGAAAATTTTCACTAAAAAAAGACTTGTGTATTGGGATTTTCCCCATCAAAAATGGCATTTTCTCCCGCCAATTTCCTCTTTGTTTTCTTGCTGCTTTGTATCATGTTGTCACTCACATTCATGTAAGTCCAATTTCGGCATATTCAATGATGATTTCTATTATTGGTTTTTGATGCACTTGAGTTTGGGAAATAGGATGCATGTTGTGATCAATTAATGGACTGAATTGGAATTTCAAATGTTTATCACATATTTTTAGGTTGAAAAAATCAATTTGAATTATGAATAGGTTGCTTGGGTTATTGGGAATTTAGGAATATTCCATATCGGTATTGAGCATTGACCAACTGTCTTTGTTTTAGAGATTTTCTTGGCTGCGAACTCCCTCCTGTCTGTGAAGGAGATATTTTCTCCTTTTGATTCTTGTGCCTCATAATGCTTAACTTTTACTGTTATGAAAATCTCAACCAAACACACTTTAAAGTGAGCATCATGTGGGTGGATAGATCGAAGTGTTGAGCACACTAATGTCGTTCCTTGCTAAGCTCGTTATCTCCTATCGTGAATTAAAGTGCGAGTGAAGATGTGAAGTAGTGTCACATTGGAAATGATGTATATAAAGACCATGTAAGTGGAAAGGCCTATTTGCCTAATCCAACCTATTGATGTAGTTCCTCACTAAGCCCGTTGAATGAAGAATTTTTTAGCATTTTGGGATTGTTTCCCCCTCCTCAAGAATGAATATTTTTTAACCACAAACCCATATGAAGTGGTAAGGAAAAGATTCTTAGGAATTCAAGTGTAAATAAGGATTGCACATTTGTGAGGAAAGACCAATATATTTAATGCCTTAAGGTTTTGTTTTTTAGATCAAAGGGGATCTCCTTGATCTTTTAGTCTCTCCCTAACCTAACAAAGATTTTATTCAAAGAACTAACTTTTCTTTTCTCAACTTACCTGTTTCTTGTCCTTGAAATGGATAGATTTGAAGGGCCTGTTTGCTTGGGGATAAATATAATACATATATATATATATATATATAGTTTGAATTATGTAATGGAAACAATTGACTTGAGTGAGGACCAACATCTTAGTTATATGGTCAAATGGGGAAAAGTGTTCTAGTACTTGTTCTACTATGTTTGTATTATGTGTTTCTAAAAGAGAAAAGTGGTAGAAAATTCACCCAATAATGAATTGAACTTAAAAGGAGGGTGAAGGAAATTGATGGGGAAAGTAGAAGGGTAAACCATAAGGTTCAAGTAGGGCGGAAAAATGACATTTGTCTTTTCCTTCATTGTCATGTTGTTTGGTATATTTAAGGTAATTTGTTTTTGTCATAAACCAACTATCACAAAAGCTTGAACTATTAGGAGATGATTGTTGCCAGGTTATGGCACCAATTGTCCCGTAGCGGAGGCCTAGGTGGGGTCAAGTCACAGTCGAAATGTGGTGCTTGGCCTGTTATAGTTAAGTAGAAAGGGTTGTGCACTGGCTAACAACTATAGCTTTTGGTCTAGTGGTAAGCACTAGATCCAATAATTGGTATCAGAGCCAAGGTCATGTGTTCGATTCCTAGCTGGAGCAATTGCTGAGGGGGAGATTGTTGCCGGGTTATGGCATCAATTGTCCCGTGGCGGAGGCCAAGGTGGGGTCAAGTCACAGTCAAAACGTGGCGCTTGGGTATTTATGGTGAAGTAGAAAGGGTTGCGCCTTGACTAACAACTATAGTTTTTGGCCTAGTGGTAAGTGCTCGATCCAACAATGACAAGCGTAACTTGGGGCTATGGAGCTCTTACCACAGTGTCTAGGGAAATATCTAATCTATTGTAGGCAACCTTACCTTTCATTTGTAAGAGGCTGATTCCATGACTTGAATTTGTGGCCTCCAGTCAGATGGCAACAACTCCATCCGTTGCGCCAAGGCTTCCATCAGCTGAAGACTCATGATTATTTTTCATATTATATCTCTAACATGCCCCTATTGCACCATTGGGCTTAAAACATGGACAATGCATAGTTTCCACCTACCTTGTGCTATGAATCAACATTTTATTAGAAAATGGAAGTAGTAAGGATCAAACTCTAGCCCACTTGGTCATAGGGGCTTTGATACCATATCATGACCAACTATCCTAAAAGCTTAAGCTGCTTGGTGCAATATGGTTTTTATAATATGGGTATGTTTGGATAAACAACTTAATTAAGAGCTTATTCAACAAGCACTTATAATATAAGAACTTATGTATAATCTGATTCTACAATCAAATAGCTTATGGGCTTAAACTCTACACAAGCTTTTTATAAGTTGTTTCTGTAAGTTATCTTGGGGAGCTTATGAAAATAAGTTGAAAGCAACTTATGGAGATATCATAAGCTATTTTAATAAGCTCTTCCAAATACTTACAGAAGAAATAATGTCATAAGATAAGCCCAAATAAGCTCTTTCAAACACATCCTATATCTCTAACACTTTTAGAATTTTGGATGAGTCTAGTAGTTTTTAAGTCTAACCATTAAATTTCAAGGTTTTGGGAGTAGTAAATAGTGCAAGGTTTTGTGAAATATGTTGTGCTTGCTAACTTGTTATGCACTTTGTTAAAACATACTTTTGTAGATATCTATCTACATATTTTAGCTTCTTTTTGGTTTTATTTGTAGTTTCTTTAAAATAACTTTTCAAATATCTTATTCAAAAAGGGTTTGATGAGCTCTTTGGATCTATGCTTTGTTTTTTCAGTTATGAGAATATCTCATTCTCTTCATTATACTTTTTTGTGTCCTCGATCTTGGAGAGTATTTATTCCTAAGGAAAAAATATGTTTTTACCTTGTATAGATGTTTCACAATCAAACCCCTTACAATTTTTTAGGATAAGGTTCCTTTAAATTGAGTTTGATTGTAAAGTGTACAAATAAACCCTTGAATTTAATCGACAAATCCTATCCTGCATTTGTCCACAATCCAAATGTTCAGTCCTGCACATGAGGGGTGTGTTAAGATCCCACACTGGCTATAAATTTGGACAAAGCATGGGCAATTCTCATCTCTTGAGTTGTCCTTTGGTGTTGATTTAGGCCTAACCCAAATTCTAAGAGAGTGGAACAAACCTATAAGACTATACTGCGATAACAAGCTAGCAATAAACATTGCACATGATCCATTGCAACATGACAGGACCAAGCATGTTGAAGTAGACAAACACTTCATAAAGGATAAGTTGGCTAATAGGACAATTTGTACACCATTTTATCGGCTGCAAATCAACTTGCAGATTTTGATCTATTGTTGGCAAGTTGAGAATGGATGATATCCACTTATTAACTCAAGGTTGAATATCAAAACCCTTGACAGTAGATGCCAATTGGATATTTCCTTGTATAGACAAAATTAAATCCCAGAGATTGTTAGTTGTTTGATTTTCTTTTTATTGTATAGGAATCATTGACCCATAATTATAGGATTTGGCTGTGTATATAGTAATTTAACAATGACAATTATGACTCATTGTCATTGTTTTCTTGCTCATCTGCAAATGATAATAAGAAACTACGCTTTATGATTTAAAAGTCAATATTATGTTACCATTACTATGTTTTTATTATAATTAGTGCTTTGGAGACTTGTAATGTTTGAACCATCCTATTATTTGATTCTGATTACATATATTATGACAGATTTACGTCTTCATTGCTAGCTTGGATTTTGAGCCGGGTTTTTGGTGCATCTGTTGGATTTTATGTTGGTGGATGCAACAGTTTAAGAGATGTGGTAGTGAAGTTCAAAAAGGTTTTTCTTTACCTTCATCCATTGCTTTATTTCAAAATTAAGAATTTTGAAGGGAATTAGAGCAAATTTCTTTACCTTCATTCATTGCTTCATTCGTTGCCTCCATTTGGTTTTAATCATTGCAAATTTTTTTGTTTGTGATCCCTAAAAAAAATGAATTTTTTGCTTTTTGATCCGCTTATTTTGTTTTAGTCCATATAATATTTGATTCATGTTATATTAGTCTTTGTAATATATGGACAATATTACTTTTAATCCCTAAAATATGACACCAATTTTAGTTTATAGGGACTAATTCAACATGATCTAAATATTACAGGGACTAAAACAAAATAAATAGGACCAAAAGCAATTTTTTTTGTTTTTCAGGGACTCAAATGAAAAAACTTTACAGGGACTAAAACTAGAAAGAGTCATATTTGTAGGACTAAAAATATATTTAAACCTATAATAAAGTTCACTCATTGATTGGATTTTATTACAGTAATTGATGTGATTTCATGGATAAATTTTCTACTTAAGAATATCTACACGTTTCAAAGGGCAACCTAGCGCTATAGAGCTCCCGCCATAGCAAAGTCTAGGAAAAGGTTAGACTCACTGCTAATATATTGTAAGCAGCCTTACCTTACATTTGTAAGAGGCTCATTCCACGACTCGAGCTTGTGATCTCTAGTCGCATGGTAGCAACTCCAACCATTGCACTAAGGCTCCCTTTCAATATCTACACATTCATCTTGAATATTTTTTTTGTGTGTATCAATTCCCTGTTTGCCCTAAATCCCAGACTAAAAGGGCCATCATGATTACAATTATCTATGTGGTCATGATCTTCCTTCCATTCACCATGTATGAATTTTGAACTATTATGATTGTTTTATTTTTTTATACAAATTTGTAACCGTATTTCCTTTATTGGAATAGATAGTCACAAAAAATTAATTCCTTTATTTTGGCTAAATCCTAGTCCTAGGATACAAATTATGAGCCTTAGCCTTATACAAAGTATATACCTACTGCAATGGCCGACCCAACACATTTGGTAGTCTGAAGCAAATTTTAAAGTGAAGTCTTTTTAAAATTAATATATTTTTAAAATAGGCAAAGCCCAACAAAATGTGTATCATATAAAAAATGTTACATGGGCTAAATGGTTGAATCCAATTGCAACTAAACAACCCAATAGATAATAGGTAAATGTAAAAAAAAAGTAAAAAGGCATAAGGTTGAAAACCAAGATAAAGAGGAATTAGGCTTTACTTTTTAAATAAAGTTAAAAAAATTAAAAAATAGACACAATAAGTGACTGTCCCTATTATTCCCTAATCTTCATCTGAATTGGAGGCCTTTTTAAAAAAAAGATAGTTGTGTTGTCCCCAAGATTCGATCCCCTATCACGGGGTTAAAATCAAGGTTGCTAACCACTAAGCTAGAACAATAGATTGTAAAAAAATTTAATTTTACATATACTAATAGTATATTAATTAAAGTTTTGTTGGTGAGCCTAAAGGAAGGATTTGGGTTGCCTTACCCTTGGGTAGGGGTGGCAAAACGGGCCGACCCGCCACAACCCGCAAAAAAATGGGGCGGGGGAGGGCTGGCCTGCCAAAAAAAGTGGGCTGGGGTACCCCAGCCCGGCCCGCCCCGCGGGTGGGTTGGCGGGCCAACCCGCCCAAAAACAAAAAAAATAAATAAAAAGGAAAAAGTGTGTAGAAGTAGCGGGTTGACCTGCCTAACCCGCCCAAAAAACTAAAAAATGCACACAAAAAAAAGAAAAAACGGGTTGGCAGGCCAATCCGCCGGGCTAGCCCATTTTGAACCCACCTTTGGGCGGGCCGAAACAGGTTGTGGGTTGAAAACTCCAACCCGGCCCGCCCTTTTTTGGCAGGTTGGCGGGCTGGCCCGCCGGGCCCAGCCCACATTGCCACCCCTACCCTTGGCCCGACCTTGTCTACTACACAAATTAATCTAATTTTAGAAAGAAGAGTTCAGATTTTCCTTATCAACTTGGTATCACAACTCCCAATTTGGGAGACTTTGACATGAAAGTTGTTAAGAGTCCCACATCGGAGAGTCTCACCTGAAAAGTGGGACTTATAAGTCAAGGGGTTCTCTCTCCTAATTATGAATTAGTCTTTTGGGATGAGCTCTCCCTTTTGGCTTATGCTCATAACAAAAGGTCTAAATAATCTCAATTTAATTAATTTGATTAAATAAGTTACAAATTATAAACTATTAAACATGGATCCTAATAGATGATAATTAAGAAAATATGGGCTTATGATAATTAATTCACTGATTATGGGAGAGGAAATAGGTTTGGCCTTGGCCATATTAGTTTTCACAAAAAATATCATAGATATAGTTGCTTTGAGTTAGGAGAATAAAGCCAATAGAAAGGGGTGTGAAAAATGTTTTAATGCACCGACCTGCACTTTTAACTGCACTGAACTACACTATAAAAAGCTGATTTAAAAAACCATTTCTTAAAACTGAACTGTTTTCAATTTTATTTAATAGTTTGGCTAACTAACTGTTACAAACAAAAACTAATCGTTACCTCAACTTAACTTTGATTTTCTATTTTTTATATTTTTACGCACCCAGTAGTTAGTAGTCACCATTCAACTACAAAAAAAACCCCAGTCCTCCCTGCTGAAGGCAAAAGATACAAAATATTTCTAAAGGTACTTCAAATGGAAGTAAGAAGGGAGAAACAACAGATCAAGCCTAGGAGGGCCCCAATACAAAGTCAATCAAATCGCATGCTTCTGTATGCATCATTTTATTTTGTAATGACATCATTGTGGTCCACGTCTAAGGCGGATGGTTAATCGTTTCTGTGGAGAAGAGAATGGCGAAAGCGAATGATGTAACCGCTCATCAAAGAACGTGACCTGCTGGTTTAGTTAATTAGGGCCAGTTCAGAGTTCACCGCGTCAACACATATGTTTGATTCGGTTTATTAGAAGCATAACTGATTTAGTTTAGTTCCATAGAACAACTTATCCAATTTTGGTTCAGTTTTGCTCAAGTTTTACAGTTAACCGGACCATGACCATGCCTACCAATAGGTAGAGTCCGAACTCATCCATTTAACCAACCTGTTTCAAGGCAGATACTGAGTTGAACTTGGTAATTTGTTGCTCTAACCAAAAGGGAAGAGCTGCTGATTAAGGGTGAGAGTAGGCTAGGTCAAGCCAGACTTTGCAAAGCCTACGCTTGGCCTACTTTGAAAGTTTAAGGTCTGAGCCTAGCCTATTAGCCTAATATAGGCCGACTTTTAAGGCATGGCTTGGCCTACTTCAAAGCCTAGCCTGGTCTGGAAGCCTATTTAAAGGCTTACTTTTCAATAAGATCTTTAAATCGGCCTCCACCTGTAAAGAGGTTCTAGACCTTCATTTGTAAATAGGCTTGTAGACCTCTAATGATAAAGAGGCAAGTAGGCATCTACTGATAAATAGGCTACTAGACCTTTATAAATAAATAAACAACTAGGCATCTTTTTTTTATCAATATAAAAATATCACTATTATCTATATTATTACTTCTTATTAAAAACAACATTTATATATTAATATATTTAATCAAGTCAGCCTGACAGGTCTAATAGGCTTTTTTATAGGCCTAAACCTGACTTATTTTAGTAAAAAGACATTTTTATTAAATGGGTCAGGACAGGCCATAGGCCCCTGTTGGGCGGTCTAACCTATTCCCATCCCTACTGCCAATGACGATAATGCCATCCACATAAACTAAAAGATAGACTACACACAACATTGCCATTATATTAAATGAACAAGGAGGGATCACATTTACCATCTTTTGAATCCAAATTGTAAGAGAGTCCATTGTGACCTTTGAAACCAGTGGGAGCTTGCTTGAGCCCATAAATGACTTTGTTAAGCTTCCAAATAAGTTATTTGTTAGATGATTCAGAGCCTTGCAATTGTAATGTACAAGTCTTTTTCCAACTAGGGATGACAATGGGTGGGGTCAGGGTAGGGTACTATAGTACCCGTTTCCATACTTGCAATATTAAAAAATGCTCGCAGACCCATATCCGCTTGGGTAGCAACTCTGATCCCCGTACCCTTACACCCATACCCATAGTTGTTAGCCACACTTAGGATCCTACATAGCCATACCCATACCCATGACAGATGGGTATGGGCATAGCCTGACAAATGGGAAGCTACACAGGCTTCCAAATAACCTTTGAAACTAATGGGAGCTAGCATAGCAATTAGCCACTTAGGATCTTGCATAGCCTGTTTATCTTCCCATTTGTCAGATGGGTATGGGCATAGCCTGTTTAGCTTCCAAATAAGTTATTTGTCATATGATATTATGTCTAAAGATTAAGTAAATTTACAACGCATAAATAATGTTCTAAAATACAACAAATAAAATCATATCTGAACATTAAATAAATATTACAACAAACATCTAAAATAATAAATTCACGAACTTGTAGGTCAGAGTCAGCACTCTCCAAAATCTGTTTAAAAATAATATATCACAATAATTAGCTTGAGTTGTAAAGTCAACATTAATAACACAAATTGTTATATTATTTTACCTAGTCGTCAAAATCAGAGTCTTGAAACGACCACAAATACTTATCTTTCACATGTAGATTTTGTTTGGATCTAGTGGTACCAGTAAAATTTACACCATTAAAACAAAAATAATTATTAAATTAAACAAAAATTTATTGAATAAATATATTAACCCAACATATATTACCTACATTCCTTATATTTATTGAATAAATGGATTAGCGCAACAAAAATGTGTCTTACAGTGAAGGAAAGCAAAAGAAATGTTTTTTAGGCTTCAATGTCTTGTAGGTTACTTTAGGATGAGGAAGCTTATAGGTTTCTTTAGAAAATTTATTAAATTTAATATTATATATACATAAAAATATATATTTGTGTGTGCAGGTCTAGGATGGGGTGGGTACTAAGGTACCCATACCCACAACCATCCCAATCAAAATGTGTAGGTAATTACCCATATCCGTGTCTGTACCCATTAAACGTATAATTACCTTCCCTCGTCATGGATAATTTTATGGGTATTCAATGGATTTGGGTCGAATTACCATCTGTACTTCCAACAGACTATTCATAAAGGCGTTGTTAACATCAAGTTGCTGCGCCAATGGCCATTTGTTAGTGAAGGCAAGAGTAAGAATAACACAGACTGTAATAGGATTGATGATAGGGGATAATGTCTCATTTAAATTAAATCCCCATTGTTGGTCAAACCCTTTAGCTACCAACCGCGCCTTATACTTATTGATAGTTCCATAGGCATTTTCCTTTACTCAAAATACCCACTTGCAACCAATTGGCTCATAATGTGGGGGTAGAGGCACCAAAGTCCAAGTCTTGTTATGCTGTAAAGAAGAAAACTCCTCTAGCATAGCAGTTAGCCACTTAGGATCCTGCATAGCCTATTTAGTATTCTTAGGTTCAACATGAGTTAATTAGTAAAAGAGATGAATTGATACATGCTTTGAAAATGTCTTATTTAGATCAAGTTTGCATTGGATGCATATTAGTAGGCCTAGAGGACAAAGGCTCATTAGATGATGACTGAGGGACTCATTAGAAGTAGTTGACAATGACAGATTAGAAATAGGAGACGAGGAGGACAAAGAAAGATTTCTTGAAGGAAATATTTGTAGAGGTAGAATTCAAGCTATATGATAGGTAGTTTGTGACTATTCTTTATGAAAATCGTTCCGGATGACCTCAAAATAAAGTATGAAACCTCGATGAAGTTGTTTTGCAACAAGAAGTCGGCCATTAGTACTCACATAATCTGGTTCAACCTGGTAGGACCAAAGCACATAGAGATTGAATGACATTTCATCATAGAAGGCTTAAATATGTTTATGGTCCTTGAACAGATTTTTTTGAGGTTTAAATACCTTTTTTGAGGTTTAAAGCACAAGACTTTTGTATTCTTTTAAGAACTAAAATTAAATAAAACTTCAATATAGACTAATCAAAAAAAGGCTTAAACACATTTTTCATCCCTGCAAAATAACTGAGTTTCATTTTTTGTCCCTGTAAAACAAAATTGTTTATGATCCCTGTAAAATAGAAAGTTTTATTTTTAGTCCCTGCAATATTGTTTTAGTCCCTGTAATATTCAATTCATATTGAATTAGTCCCTGTAATATTTAAATATTCGCCAAATTAGTCCCTGTAAAATAAAATTGATATAATACTATAGGGACTAAAAACAAAATTGTCCACATATTATAAGGACTAATTTAATATGAATTGAATATTACAGGGACTAAAACAATATTGCAGGGACTAAAAATAAAACTTTTTGTTTTACAGGGATCATAAATAATTTTTTTTACAGGGACGAAAAATGAAACTCAATCATTTTATAGGGATTAAAAAGGTATTTAAGCTTTTTTTTGATTAGTCTATATTGAAGTTTTATTTAATTTTAGTTCTTAAAAGAATACAAAAGTCGTGTGCTTTAGTTCTTGATTTAAGACTAAAAACACACTATTTTTCTTAAATATAGGGACTAAATATGAATAACTAAAACAACAAAAAAATTATACTTTGAAGGACTAAAAACATACTTAACCCATCAAAGAAAACTAAATAACAGATTGATCACCGCAACTTATGTCTTTCGAAATCAATTTGTAGATATGTTATTGAAAGTTTTCCCACAAAGTGATTCCATGATTTCATGAATTTACTGACATATATGATTGTACTTTGTTATTATATAGATTTGCAACTGTATTTCCTTAATTAGAATAGATGAAAGATAGATATACTCCTATTATTGGGCTTTATTATAGGAAAATCCTATACAATGTATATATTTATATCTAAAAAAAGAAATAATGTATATATACCTTATCTAATGACTTGTAACCGTTGTTATGTTTGACCTCCACTCGACATTACCAAAAATCCCAGAGCTCCTGGCCTGAAAGGTGAAGGAGCTTGTATATGAGCTCAACAATATCGAAATGGCACACTAATGTTAAATGATACTATAAGATAAAAAACCAATCATATAAGATTATTCTAAGATAATATCAGGATATTACAAGATATTCTTAAATCTTCTGACAGTGTTTTCCCTCAGCTTTTGAAACCTATGGGCAACTTAGTTCAGCTGATATGGTTTTACTTTTTCAACCCATTCGGCACAACCAATTTAAAATTCTTTACTTTTATTTTATTAAGCCGTTATGTTTGTGTCTCTAAGATCCCATAGCAATATATTTTGTCGATTTATGACATGCACAGGGTGCTATTGAATCTATATCTATTGGTGAAATTAAACTCAGCTTTTGTCACTCCTTGGTCGAACATGGTGGGGGGTTTTGTTCATGGGATCCAAAGTTGCAAGTGTTAATATGCAGCTTAGAAGTTGTTATGAGGCCTTCAAATAAAAGCTCTGGGAAGAAGAAAACACAAAAATCCAAATCTCGTTCGTTAAGCAAGGGAAAATGGAAGACCATAGGCAATATTGCAAGATATTTGTCAGTTTCTTTGACCGATCTAGTTCTTAAGGTATGCATCTCTATATCATTGTAATTTCCTTTTGTTTGGCCAAACACATGTTGATTTTAGTATTTTCAATATTATTGTTTTAGTGTCCTTGTATGAGATGAGTTGGAAGAATAATTTGCTATGTACTATTGTATAAATTGTACAAAGGTAATTTACATTATATAAACGTGTGCTAATAGCTACTTGCCTAAAATAGGACCACATTATAGGAAGCAATTTTGTCCTAATGAAACAAAATTAAGCAACAAATCTGTCACAAAGGAAACATAAATAACTTGTCCAAAAAGATTGTTGAAAATAATAGCTGCTTTAATTGTGGCCACCTTGGGCTGCCTCCATTGCAGCCTCAAGCGCCTTTATTGTGCTGGGCGTGATGGGGTTTAGTGAGACCCCACATCAACTAGAGACATGACCAAAGTAATCCTTATAAGGTTTGGGCAATCCTCATCAATTGAGCCAACTTTTGGGGTTGAGTAAGGCCTATCCCAAATTTTACGGTGGTACCCGAACCAATTCTAGATTTGTTATTTGGCCAATCGCATTTGTCCATGCTCCGAGTGTTTAGTTCTGGGCATGAGGGTGTGTGTTGGGAACTCTAGCCACCTTAATTGCGGCCACCTTGGTCTGCCTTCATTGTAGTCTCCAATATCTTCATTGTGCTTGGCGTGAGGGGATGTTGAGATCTCACATCGACTAGAGATATGACTAAAATCCGCATCGACTAGCTATACAACCAAAGTAGTCCTTATAAGAGTTGGACAATCTTTTCCATTTGATCTAGCTTTTAGGGTTGAGTTAGGCCAAACCCAAATTCTAAGAATTAGAAATGATTTTAGATGATCACACGTGCCCCCAGACACCTCAACAAGTTAGTTATTTCTTTCTCTCTCATCTTTCTCTGATTTTTGATCCCCTACATCTCATTTCTTCTTTTTCCTATCATAGACCTTAGGGGCTCTATCAAGTCTCCCCACTCGAAACTCTCGTTTCCTTCAAGGAGGAACCCAGGGAAGTTTTCTCTTAGTCCATCTACCAGCTCCCAAGAATTCTCAAACTTGGGTAACCCTTGCTATTTGACAAGGACTTCAACCTCTCCCTTGTTGTTCCTGCGTGTAGCTAAGGCTTCCTCTGGTTTGACCTTTAATTCCCATTCTCCATCCTCAAATGAAGGTAAAGGTTAACTAATAGAAGTAGATGCAATGGACCTTTTTAGCAAGGACGGTGCACTTTACTCTCAGCTGGCAGCTTCAACTGATATGAAACTGGGTTGATTTTCTTCACAATTTCATAAGGGCCATAATACCTTCGACTCAATTTTTGATTCACCAATTATCTAAGCTCTTTAGCTCGTAAGGTTGAATATTCAAATAGACCATACCACTCACCTCATACTCCACCTCCCTTCTATGTTTATTAGCTTAAACCATCATCTTATTTCGGGCATTTAGTAGTTGCTCCCTCATTTCCCTAGGCATACTATTCCTTTGTGCAGTCAATCGGTTAACCTCTTCCTTTGAAAATAAAGTCACATAACCCTTGATTAGAATAGGTGGGTCCCTCCCATACAAAGCTTGGAAAAGGGTTGTTTTAATGGCTGAGTTGTAATTGGTGTTGTACCAATATTCTGCCCACTTTAGCCATTTTGGTCATTGTCTCAGTTTTGCTCCTGTGAGACACCTCATGTAAGCCTCAAAACATCTTTTTACTACTTTTGTTTTCCCATCCGACTGTGGTTGATAAGCACTATTGTACTTTAATTTAGTCCCAGCTTGCTTAAATAGCTCAGTCTAGAAAGAACATAGGAAGACATGGTCCTTATCTGAAACTATGGAATAGGGAAGATCATGTAGACAAACTATCTCCTTGATGAATAATTTTATTAGATCCTTGACAATGAAGGAACGACTTACCAGAATAAAACAAGCATACTTTGTTAAACGAGTATCCACCCCATATGCTCTCGGGTATGAAATCCATAGAAATGTTAGTTCAAACTTGAGTGGGAATGGGCAAGGGCTGCAGTAAACCCCTTGGACTCAAAGTTTGAGATTTATTCCTTTGACAAACTTCATAAGCTTGCACATATAACTGAATATTCTTCATACCTTCCCAAAATACCAAGCCCAAGATTCTTTTATATAAGTTCTAAAGAACCCTAATTTTCCTATTGCCGAGTCATGAAACTCCTTAGATTATTAGAATTGTTGGAGAGTCCCAAGGAATCACAATTCTGCCCATATAGAACAATCTTCCCTTTTTAAGTTGATACCTTAGGTGTGACTCCACATTGTTCAATAAATCCTGGATTATCCCCTTCAATTTCAGATCTGCGTGTACCTCCTCTACTAGTCCTTCCCAAGCTGGACAGTGAATTGGAGTAAGTATCCATCATTGCATTTGTCTTGACAAGGCATCGACGGCATTGTTTTCCCTTTCTAGCTTGTATTTAATTACAAAATCAAAGCCTTACAGTTTGGAAACCTCCTCACCGATGAGTCTCTAATCTGTGAGGAACCTCAAACTTTTTTTATTAGTATATGCACCTTGAAATGTCTACCAAGCAAGTAGTACCTCCATTTCTGGATTGCTAGGACAATTGCCATGAGTTCCCTTTCATAAACCGACTTCATGTAGGCCGTCTCTGACAAGGTTTGGCTCATGTACTCTATTGGCCTGCCCCTCTTGCATAAGGATTGCCCCTATCCCTTTTCCTGATGCATCATCCGTTCTCAATCAAATGTTTTCTCAAAGTTAGGGATTGCAGCATCGGCAAGGTGGTTATGGCTTGCTTGAGTTGTTCAAATGTTGTTTGTGCTTCACTATTCCACTCGAAACTGTCTTTCTTTAGCTGCTATATAAGTTGCCACAGATTTTTGCCATAGTTCTTCACAAATTTCCTGTAATAGACAATTAAGCCCAAGAAACCCTTAATCCCTTTATATCAGTAGGAGTTGGCCACTGAAGCATGTCTTTAACCTTATTTGGATCTATTTAAACTCTTCTGTCCGAGATCAAATGTCCCAAATACTCCAGTTGCTTCTGCCAAAATGTGTACTTCTTCGTATTAGCAAATACCTAGTTGTCCCATAACACTTCTAACACAAACTCTAGGTGCTCCTTGTGGCTAACTTTATCTTGGCGGTAAATCAAAATGTCATCAAAGAAAACACAAGCTTCCTTAAGTAAGGCCTTAGGACTTGATTCAGAAGTTCTTGAAAATTGGAAGGAGCATTGGTAAGGCCGAAGGCATGACCAAATATTCATAGTGCCCCTCATGAGTCCTAAAAGTTGTCTCTGGAATGTCTTAATCTTTCATTCGAATTTGGTGGTACTTAGACTTTAATTCTAATTTGGAAAAGAAGTCTGCATCCCAAACTCATTTAATCTAATAGCTCATCAATTACGGAAATTGGGAACTTATTAGGTATGGTTACTTTATTCAAGGCCTTGTAATCAGTGCAAAACCTCCCCCTTCATCTTTTTTCTTAACTAGAATTACAAAACTAAAAAATGGACCAGTACTTACTGGGCATAATTATGCCTTCTTGTAATATTTCCTTTACAATTTGTTCAATCTCATTTTTCTAGTAATAAGGATACCTGTATGGCCTAACATTAGAAATTTGAGCCCCCTCCTTCATGGTAATGGCACGGTCATGCTCCCTCCTAGGGGTAATCCCTTCGGCTCTTGGAACACATTCGTGAAAGCCTCCAGAATTTTCTTCTTGTCTGTTGCGGGAATAAGAGATCATCCCTCTTTCTGAGATAGTTGATGGTACTCTATATAATACCCAGTTCCCTCATCTTGAAGGCCTTAACCATGGTCTTCCAGTATGCATTTATTTTACAAAGGAACAAATCTCCCCTCAAGGTCACTTCGATGTCTCCCTTCTCCCATTTAATAATCAAGTTTATGAAATTGGCTTTAATGACCCCCAAGAAAGCTAGCCAATCAATCCTAGTAACACCTCGGTGCTTCCTAACTTCAGGCTGACCGTGGGGACGCGTGTCGAGGCGGTTGGAGCTGAGGCTTTGGCATGGTGGTCACCGGAGGAGGCCAGAGAAGGTGGTGGCAGCTCGTGCCGGAGATGAGGCGCAGTGACAGTTGTAAATGGCAACTCTGCGGATGTGGGTATGGTTCACCTAAAAATTTCAAAAAAAAATGGTGAGGCAGAGGAGCGAGAAATGTGTATGAATGTTATGTGTTGTATGCCCACACACGACTCTTATTTATAATCATGAAATAGAATCAATAATCAGTAATAATTACTCCATCCATCTCAAAATAATAGTATTTTAAGGTTTTTTAACCCAAATTAAGAAATACAACAAATAAACGATTGAGAGTAACAATTTTACCAAATTAATCTTATTATTTATATTGTTTGAAAACCAACGTAACTCTCTAAAAGGCATTGTTTGGCTAAAATTGGGAAAAAATAATTAATGCTTCAATGAAACAACAAAATGACAATTATTTAGGGAAATTTTTACTTTGATAAAAAGACTATTATTATGGGATGAAGGGAGTACAAAGAATCAAATTTAAGGTGGCGTCTAGGGTGGACAAGCTATCAAGTGGTTCATGGTGGACTATTTTTATCAGTCGTTGGATTGATCTATTTCTTACGATCTTACCATGGACCCTGTATACTAGGTTTCTCCCTCCATCACAATACCACACTCTGTTCCTTTCCACTGATGACACCACTTCGCCCGATTCCTCACCTTCGTTGCCTCCTCCCCCTCCGTCACCACATGCCATCATCGGCGAAGCCCGTTATTCTTATAGTGGCCATGGGTGACGATGCGGTTGATCTTGTCTCTTCGAACTTCGAAGAGCTTGCTGCCCTTGCAGAGCTCTATGACGAGGTGAACGAAATTGATTTCTTCGTAGGTGTCCCTCAACGAGACAATGTTAGGGTGTTTGGGCACGTTTCTCGTGACAATTGTGCATCCTGAAAGTGCCGCAGCCGCCACCCGATTAAGTACTTCTCCACCGGCAATGTGGGGGATAGCCACAAACCCATCGGAGACAAGAATGTCAACAACTGGCGGATGTGGCGAGGAAGCTTTTGGGGGTGGCGAGGCCAACTGTGCACACCAGCTATCTCTGTGACTTGTTCTTTTAAAATAAGAGACGATAAAGTAGATGTATCTATAATTCCTTTGTGGAGTGGGATACAAGTAAGTAGAGCAAGTTCTTTTGTTTACAGAGAAGAAATAGCTACCTACAAAAGGGCCATTCTTCACTAGATTTGTAGCAATTTGGTCTTCGTCAAGGGAAACCACACTAAAATTGGTTAGGGAACCCACAATTTTGCTTTTGACAAATTTGCAGGTGCCATGTGCCACGATTTGTTCCAATGTTTGTCTTCCTCGACCCCCTAATTTGTTTTTGTGAATTGTGATGATGTACTTGAGTAGTTTGTATGAGGTTGAATATTTAAATCTTACTTAATTTTTACCATCTATCATAAACAAAGCAGTACGTAAAATATTAATATATATATCAATTATATGCATAATTCTACAGGAGAAGGTTTCAATGAATGAAAAATTTATTTGTTGTAGGTTTTCTTTTTTCATGAGTTTCATTTTCGTTAGTACTGGTGTAGTTGTAATTTGATGCAACATCTAAATAATTAAATATTAAAGGAGCTTTTGATGGGGAAAAAGGACGAAATAGTTGTGAGTATGGAGGAGACCAAGGAGGGGAGGCTAGCGGTGACAGTGGCGGTGTTTGAGTTGGTGCTTTGGCTGGAGAAGTTTCTTGCCATAATCTTGGAAAAAAGGTTGGAGAGAGGTGGGGGAAGGGGTGGGGTAGGGATTGTATAGGTAAAGTGTAGTTGTTCTCATTTTATTTTCCAACTCATTTGGACCTTTGAAGTTTTTTTATTAAATCCAACAGTGTATGTTATTAGTAATGTTATTGCTCCATGATGAACCGTTTGATGCAATGGTTCACCCTAGAAGCCACCTAAATTTAATCCCTTATTGGACTAACTACATCGCTATTTTCAACAGCTATTATTTACAAATTAATCATGTGTTAAATATGCTACCTAACAATATTGATATGAAAAAAGACAGGTATGATATCAGTGTGATGACCGAACTTGTATTACAATTAAGGGAATGAAAAAGAGAAGAAATGATAGTCTAAGCAATTAGACAAGCCTAGAGTCTCCCAAATCCTAGCCTACCTCCTTATTCTCTTTCCTATCTTTTATGTACCCTCATTCCTTCATGCGCCCCGATACACCTCAGCAAGTTAGTTATTTTTCTCCCTCTTCTTTCTCTGGGTTTTGATCCCCTACACCGCACCCCTTCTTTTTCCTCTTATAGACCTTTGGGGCTCTATCATATAATGATTGCTAAGAGGTATAAAATATAGTTTAATACAACATATCTTTTTATATATTTAAATTAACTTGCATTTATATATTTTTGTTTTAGTTTATAGTGGGACTGGGATCCTATTAGAAAATCTTTGTTGGGTCCAAAGAGTCTCTTGTCTTTTGCAGACACCTAAATCTACTCTTGAGATCGGGAAGTTGAATGTTGATATATCTAAAGTTGGTGGATCTGAGTCAAATTTGTTTGTTAGTGTACAAATACTGCCCATTGTTGTTCACATTGGTGATCCTCAAGTCAATTGTGATCAATTATCTAAATCTAGTGCTGGAGGATGCAGTGTTTCTAGCCAGGGATCTGTTGCTGCCATAGAAAAGTCGTATGCTACTTTTCTCTGTGAAAAATTCTCCATCTCATGTGAATTTGGTCATGATAGGTATTTTTCTTCCTTTTATTCAATTTTTATAATATTAATCTTGCATTTGTTGTAGTCCTTGTTGGAGAAAGGGAGTGGATGTGTATGCATAATTTGTATAGTGTGAACCTTATGGTTGAAGGTAGTAGGAGTTTTGAAGGGAAAACTTCCACTGTAATGGGATATTTCAGAATACACATGGTATTCAACTAATAGAAAGAGGTTGTTAGTTTAAGAAATATTGTATGTTTGGACCCAAGCATGAAAAGTCCAAACCAACTATTACTTCATTTTCGTTTAGTTCACAATTCTAGTGGCATACCTTGTGTACCTATGAATTTATCAAATTATGAGATCTGTCAAATTGAACTTGCTTCTTAATCTTTATGTTGGATCTGATTGTCTATTGCTTCTCCATACAAAGAGGCCTCTTCTCTTATTTGGTTTTTCCCTTTGTAGTTTCTATAGATGCATTTATATTTAAAAGGGAAAAAAATTCACTTGTTCTTGTATTTTGTGATGTTGCAGCTGGGTTACCTGACTTCAACTCGGATACTCTTATCCTTTCCTAATTTTCATTTTTTTATTCTTCTATGGCTTCTTAGTTGTGCTTTTTCCTCTCCTTTTTGGATACAGGGAAGTTGGCATAATTATTAAGAATGTGGACATTTCCTTTGGAGAGGTTACTGTGAATTTGAATGAGGGGATCCTTATGAAAAAAAAGAGTTCATCGGATTCTACTTCCGGCTCTGACAGAAATATAGGGGCAAATGGTGATTCTATGAGTACAAAAGAACCTTCCAAGAAGCAGCAAACACTAGCAAGCTATAGTTCTTTCTTTCCTGAGAAGGTATGGAATTTGAGCATAATTTGCTTTTCTAACCATCATGTATACTTCTTGACTTCTAGTGCAATGGTAAGGTTGTTTCCTTGTGAATGACTGGTCATGTACTCTAGTCACAAAGTTAGCTTCTCTACATAAGATGTTTACATCTAAATCTAAACCTCCCCAAACCTCACAATAATGGAGCCTCATGGGTGCCTTGCTAAAGAGAGAAGGGAAAACACATGCAAAGGATGAGTCATCCTCCTTAAACACCAAAATATAGAAAAACATTTAAGAAACATAGGAAGTACATCAATACAATCATTGAAGTGTATTTTGGTTCAAACGAATTACCTATTGAAGTTTGCTTGAACAATTTCTTTCATTATTTATCATGTTTAAAGTTTTTGTTGTCCTACTATTTGACCAAATCTATCTATCTATAAATCTATTGCTTATGTTTTCTCTTTCTTTTAATATTTTTTCTTATTTTATCAAAAGTTAATAAAATAGACTTGTGCCATTGACCTTTTTCTTATTTTGTCAAAGGATGAGTCCTGTTTTTTTCTTCTAGAACTCCCTTTAGCCAAACCATCTCATAAATACCTTGTGCCATTAACCTATACTCAGCTTCATCACTAATCCTAGCAACCATACTTTGCTTTTTTGCTTTGCCAAGTAACAAGATTACCCCATACAAAGGTGCAGTACCCTGAAGTTGATCTCATATCATTCATGAAGCCTTCCCAATCAGCATTCGTGTATGCTTCTGAGACCCTGAGATTTTAGCTAGGTACCTTGTGCGAACTTAGAAAATTATGCCTTTTGCCACCGAGCCATGCAAGCGAAGAGGAATGAAATGGAGATCTGTTGTTGCTTGCTTCAATTTCTATTTTTTTGATGCGTAGCAACTTGCAAACACAGTGTAAATGAAGAAAAGTAGCAAGCCACAATGAATTTGTTGGAAAAAAAGTTTCACCTATCCTCGCCAGTATGCAAAATGCCACGACAATAGAGTGTTTAATAGTAACAATAAATGTGAATATGTGATACTTTGATAGACCAATTACAACACGACTGTCTCGCCTCACGAGTGCCAAAAAAACTTAGAAAGACACCCTAAACATGCTCAACGCCACTACTGTATGCTTCAATAGATTGTTGAGCAATTTTCTTGAACAATAGCCCTTATAGGGAGTAGGCCTGACCACGGGTCGGGTTGGGTTGGGTTCAAGGGGAATAAGGAACCGAACTAAGGTATTAGGCACGGGTCGGTGCTTGTGTTTTTTGCTTGTGCGACCCGAACCGACCCGGATATGTATAGGTCGGGTCGGGTTGATAAGGTAGGAGAGAAATCGCCCCCATCTTCCATAGGGGTGTAAATTGGTCCGGATCGACCTGACGATCCAAACCAAACCAATCAAATTGGTTCGTTTTTTTCTCTGTTCGGGTTCAACCCGAACCAAACCAAACGAACCCGACCTCTATTGGTTCGGTCCTCAGGTTCGCACTTTTGAGAACCGATGAACCGAGAACCGAACCAATCCTATATGTTACATTAGTTTTTTTTCCTTTCCCATGTAAGACAGTCTGTTCCCCAGTCCCTACTTTCCTCTTCCATCTTCGTTCCACATCACAGTCACAGTCTTCCCCTTCTTTCTTCCTCATCTTCGTTCCCTGATCACTCTTCCTCGCAATCCTTCCATATCTTCCTCAAGCTTTATGTAGTCCTTTCATCTTCCTCATCGTACCTCACCGATCTTCGCTCTTCACAGATCGGTCTTCGCAGTTTGATCTTGGTTCTTCATTCTTCGCTGTTCGCAGTTCGATCTTCGTTCCTCTATGTTCGTTTCTCCCTCCTCATCGCACCTCAAGCTCTGCAGTTCTTCCATTTTTGTTTCTTCAGTCCTTATCGCACCTCGCAGATCCGCCGCCATCGGAGTTCTTCGCAGTTTGCAGATCGGAGTTCTTCTCCGCAGATCGGAGTTTTTCGCAGTTCGCTCGCCATCAGAGTTTTTTGGCCTAACATCGCAGTTCGCAGTTCGCACCTCTACTCGCCATCAGAGTTTTTTGGTTTGACATTGCAGTTCGCACCTCCATCTCCATCGTGCCGTTAGCCGTGGTCCGCTGTGGCTGAAGCCTTTGCTGAGCTCATTGCTCCGAGATCTGAGATCTGATTTTTTTTTTTGGTCTGAGCTCACTGCTCGCCATCGGAGTTTTTTTGGTCTGAGATTTGATTTTTTTAAAATTCTTAGACCCTATAGAACCGAACCGAACCAACCCATTGGTCATCGGTTTGGTTTGGTTCGGTTTGCATGAAAAAATTTAGAAAATCCAAACCAAACCGAACTAAGCAGAATTGATTGGTTTGGTTCTCGGTTTTGGCCAAAACCGAACTAAACCGAACCAATTACACCCCTAATCTTCCACCAGATCTCTCTTCGAATCGCCCTTTACCAGTTCCAAATATGTCTCTCCAAAAGCAAAAAATAGAACTTAGAACACCAAATATGAAGCTTCACGGAGATGGAGAGAGAGAGGCGACCATTACAGAGGGAAGAAAACTGTTGAGAAGTTTTAGAAGAAGAAGAAGGTGAAAATGAAAGGGTTCACTTTTTCACTGTATGTACTATGTGACTATGTGTTGGGATCTCCTAATAAATAAGAAAATAAAATCCTGATGTAGTAATAAAATTCAGATGCTGTAATTAATGTGGCCGGCCCTAGGCACTACAGGTCCGCAACCAAGACTCCCCCTCAAGTTGGGTCATAGATGTCAATCATGCCTAACTTGGATCTCAAGCTCTCATAATTGGCTTTAGGCAGTGCCTTGGTCAGAATGTCTGCAGTTTGATCACTTGAAGGGGTGTGTTCTAGAGTAATCAGCCCATCATCAATCTTCTCCTTAATGAAATGACGATCGATCTCCACATGCTTTGTCCTGTCATGGTGCACAGGATTTTTGGCAATACTGATGGCAGCTTGGTTGTCACACAGCAAGTTAACTGTATGGTCAGTTGCAACCCGAAGTTCCGTAAGCATCTTGTGCAGCCACATTCCTTCGCAGATTCCTTGGGCCAAAGATCTGAACTCAGCCTCTGCACTGCTTCTAGCAACCATTGATTGTTTCTTGCTTCTCCATGTTACCAAGTTCCCCCATACAAATGAGCAATACCCACTTGTTGACCTTCTATCGGTCACGGAACCAGCCCAATCTGCGTCAGTGAACATCTCAATTTTTCTGCTCGAATCTTTCTTGAAAAACAGTCTCTTTCCAGGTGCACTCTTGAGGTACTACAGGATACGGGTAACCGCTCTCATGTAGACTTCCCTTGGGTCATTCATGTAGCGACTTGCCATGCTAACCGAGAAGCCTATATCTGGCCGAGTGTGGGTTAGGTAAATAAGTTTCCCAACCAGCCTTTGGTACCTTTCCTTGTCAGTAGGAGGACTATCCTCTTCCATGCCAATTTTCACATAAGACTCCATAGGCGTATCTGTTGGCCTGCATCCCAACATCCCAGTTTCAGAGAGTAAGTCGAGGGAGTATTTCCTTTGAGAGACATATATCCCTTGCTTGGAACGAGCCACTTCCATCCCAAGGAAGTACCATAACTGGCCAAGGTCTTTAACTTCAAATTCTTTGGCTAGGAACAACTTCAACTCTTCGATTCCTAGATGATCATCACCTATAATGATGATGTCATCCACATAGACAATGAAGATAGTTGTCTTACCTTCCTTCGAAGGTCTTACAAACATTTTGTGATCAGTTTGGCATTGGGAGAAGTTATGCCTCTTTACTACTCGGGTCAGCCTGTCAAACCATGCTTGGGGGGACTGCTTGAGACCATAAAGTGATCTCTTGAGCTTGCACACCTTGCCAGATTTTCTGGTGCTTCAAGTCCAGGTGATACTTTCATGTAAACGTCTTCCTCCAGTTCACCGTTTAGGAACGCATTCTTTATATCTAATTGATGCAGAGGCCAGTCTGAATTTACTGCCAATGAGAGGAGAACACGTACTGAGTTCAGCTTTGCAACAGGAGCAAATGTCTCTTCATAGTCCACCCTATAAGATTGGGTGACCCCTTTTGCCACCAACCGAGCCTTGTACCGGTTGATACTCCCATGTACATTGTATTTCACTGAGAATATCCACTTGCATCCAACTGCCTTCTTCCCTTCTGGTAGTTGTGAGAAATGCCATGTCCCATTCTTTTCCAATGCCTTGATTTCTTCCTCAACTGCAGCTTTCCATTCAGGCACCAAGATAGCCTCATGAAAATCCTGGGGTATGAAGGTGTTGTCCACAGAACTGACAAATGCCTTGTATTCCTGTGACAACCTATCAAACGAAACATGATTGCCAATTGGGTGTTTGGTGCAAGACCTCACACCCTTTCTTAAAGCAATAGGTAAGTCCATGTTATCCAATAATTCTGAGGAAGAGTCAATGGATGGTGTGTTACCTGTGAGAGTATTTCCAGAATCTGGTCTGAATCTTGGTTTTGCCTTGGAAGGTTGCAGGTTTCTACCTCCTTGAGAGTTGGTTGTTTCCTCCTCTTCCTTATGTAGACCTGTAGTTCTCCTTCCTTGGTGGGTTTGTCACTGTTTTTAGGTTCAGGTATGGTGGGTGAAGGTGCTGAACTTACAGGGACAGGTTCGGTAATGGTAGGTTTAGAAATTTGATCAGGTATTTCCCAAAGTTGGGATTCACTATGTGTCACTCTCTCCCCTTGAATGTCAACAGCGGGATCGAAGGGTTGTTCTTCAAAGAAGGTGACATCCATTGAGTGATAGAACTGCCGCTTGGTGGGGCAATAACACTTGTATCCTTTCTTGCTTGGAGAGTAGCCGAAGAAGATACACTTGATGGCTTTGGGATCCAATTTGTTTGGGTTAGGTTTTAGGTCATGGACAAAGGTAGTGCAGCCAAATATTTTTGGTGGTAGGTTTGAGAGGATTTTTGTGTTTGGGTAAAAGGATAGAAGGGTTTGGTGTGGGGTATTGAAGTTGAGGGTTTTTTAGGGCATTCGGTTTATTAAGTAAGCTGATGACAAGACGGCATCTCTCCAAAAATGGTTGGGAACATTCATAGAGAGCATAAGAGCCCGAGTGACTTCCAAGAGATGCCTATTCTTCCTTTCTGCAGTCCCATTATGTTGAGGAGAGTGGGCACATGATGTTTGGTGTACAATGCCATGTTGGACCAGATATGCTCCAAGGGAGTGATGGAAATACTCCCCTCCATTGTCAGTTCGCAAAACCTAAATGCGGCTCTGGAATTGAGTTTGAATCATTTTGTGGAAGTCTTGAAATATGCTCCCCACGTCTGACTTTTCTTTCATGAGGAACACCCAAGTGACCCTTGTATGGTCGTCAATGAACGTGACAAACCACCGAGATCCTGTGACATTGCAAGTTCTGGTAGGTCCCACACATCGCTATGGATAAGGGTGAAAGGCTTGGAAGGCTTGTATGGTTGTATAGGGTAATGAGACTTAGTATGCTTGGCTAATTCACACACTTCACACTTTAACAATTCTGAATTTTTATTAAATAAGGAAGGGAAAAACTTTTTCAAATACATAAAATTTGGGAACATAACATCATTATTTGAAGAACACATAAGCGCAGTCTTGTAGGATCTCTTGGGTGTGTCTTCAACTCTTAGAAGGTAGAGCCCTGCACTTTCCTTAGCATTGCCAATCATCCTCCTCGATTCCGGGTCCTGAAACTCACACAAATGAGGAGAAAATTTAGTAACACAACCCAAATCGTGTGTTAGCTTGCTGATGGATAAAAGATTGCAGTCCAAATTTGGGACATGTAAAACTGAATAGAGAGTAATATCCTTAGAAATAATGACTGAACCTTTACCAGCCACCCTGGAGGTGGTACCATCCGCTATACGAACAATGGAACCGTCATGGCAGGGGTTGTATTTGGTAAATACATTGATGTCCTCAGTCATGTGATCCGATGCACCAGAGTCAACGATCCAAGTGTTTGTTTTCTTGTGGCTGGCATGAAAAGCAAAAAGGGGATTACCTTTTTGGGCAAGAGTGGCAGTGGAAGAGGATGTACTAGAGTTTTGAAGTGTTTGCTGTAGTAGTTTCTGCAACATCTCTATCTGTTCTTTGCTGAAAAGGCTGGATTCTGCAGGGCTTTTGGACTTGTTGTCGTCAGTTGAAGTGGCATATGCACGGTTACCCTTGCTGTGTGGTTTCGGGTTTGCAGGCCTCCCATGGATTTCCCAGCATGTGTCCTTTGTGTGACTGTGTTTTTTACAGTGATCGCACCACCCTCATCCCTTCTTGGGTGGACCTTTTGCGGTAAGTGCAGATCCTTCTATATCGGAGGTTAAGGTCTGTCCTCCTAACATAATCTTTCTTCTGCTCTCTTCCCGTCTTACTTCTGCGAAGGCTTCACGAATACTTGGGAGTGGTTTCTTGCCAAGTATCAATCCTCTCACTTCATCAAAGTTTTTGTTCAGTCCCAAAAGGAATTGGTAGATCCTATCTTTTTCCACCAGCTTCCGGTAGAGCTTGTCGTCTTCCGAACACTTCCACTCAATGTCCGCATAGATGTCCAGCTGCTGCCAATACTTGGTCAGGGTCTGGTAGTATTCTGTGACCAGAGAATCTCCTTGTCGCAGATCATGTAGGAGGCTTTTAATCTCGAATATGGTCAAGGTGTTGTCGACATTCGAGTAAGTCTCTTTGGCAGTATCCCAAATTTCTGCTGTAGTATCGTAGTACATGAAGTTTTCGCCTGACTCATTTGTCATAGAGTTTAACAGCCACTACATCACCAGGCTATTTTCAAGCTCCAACTTCGCATACTTTGGGTCAGATTTCGCTGGCTGCCTGGCAGTACCAGTGATGTAATCTGCTTTGCCTTTCCCTTGCAGGAAAATGCGGACCGATTTGGCCCACTGGGTGTAGTTCTGGCCATTTAATTTGTGGCCTGTGATTGGTACAGTCTCGGGCTGACTGGTGGTGATACCAGCTGCCACCTTTGGGTCTTCAGCCACGGGAAACCCTGCTGCTGTCGCGGATCAGAACGGCAGCTTTGATACCATGTGAAAAACTATTTTATTCACTTGTCAAATAACTAGGTATACATATGTATAAATAGCCTAGGCTGTACAACTATAAAAAAGAAACCAGAATCACTAAAACATATCTACAGAATCAGCCTTCATGACTGCATTAATGCAGCCGACCCTAAAAAGGATAGCAGCTGGGAAAAAATAGATCTCCTAATAAATAAGAAAATAAAATCCTAATGCTGCAATAAAATTCAGATGCTGTAATTAATGTGGCCGGCCCTAGGCACTGCAGGTCCGCAACCAACAGATATTTGTGAAGAAGATGAAAATGAAAGGATGGGGAATTGCTTTTCGAAAATAAAACTGGAAGGAGATGGGGTCGCGTGTGATTGAAAAAGCAAGAGGTGGGTTGTGTCATTGAGTCAATCAATTTGAGTGTCTGATACTCTCATTGAAAATGGGAAAAGGTGGGGTCACGTGTATGTACAGACATGAGGCAGAGGCACAATATTTTTTTAAAGTGATGTATCCTTCAGGTCGGGTCGGGTTATGCGGGTTCATCTTTTCTTAACCCACTACCCGATTCGATGTGCTCAGGTTCATCTTTTTTCAATTCGATTAGACCCTCGGGTTGGACCCACCCGGTTTATATATAATGCTTGAGTCGGGTCGGGTTCGGAGGTGGCAATTCGGGCTTTCGGGCCGGCCCTCATCGGGTTTGGGCTTTATCGGGCCAGGCCAAAAAAGTTCGGATTGAAAACGGGCTCAAATTTGTGTGTCCGAACCCTCTCTTTTTCGAGCTTTTTTCAGGTCGGGCTCGGGCTTTGGCCTACGTTTTTCGGGCTGCCCGCTTCGGGCTCGGGCTTTTACGGGTTCGGGCTTTATCGAGGTAGGCCAAAAAGGCTCGGATTAAAAACGGACTCAAATTTGTGTGTCCAAGCCCAGTGTTTTTTCGGGCGGGCTCGGGCCGGCCCGGCGGGGCGGGCTCGGGCCGGCCCCGCGTGCTAAGCCCATTTTGCCAGCTATGGTCAGGTTGGTCAGGTTGATCCAACCCATGATCACCCCTAATAGGGAGTGCATAAATTGATTTACAAGACTTATTGAGAATGCAATATCTGGCCTTGTGTGAGCCAAATAGATAAGTTTCCCAACAAGTCTTTGGTTACATGCAGTATCCATAGGATCCCCTTCCTTGCCATCTCCAAGTTTTTTATTTGGATCAATGGGTGTCTCGGCTGGTCCTCGCCCAATCATGTCGATTTCCTTTAAGAGATGAAGGATATATTTTCTTTGTGAGGGAACAATTCCCTTCCTTGACCTTGTTTTCCTTGACCTTGCTACTTCCATTCCAAGCAAATACCTTAAGTACCCCAAGTCTTTTATTTCAAATTATGCAGAGTTTCTTTGAGCTTCCTCATCTCTTGTAAATCATATCCCGTAAGGATGATATCATCCACGTAGACAATAAGAATGACAAATTTCCTTCATTTGATCTTTTCAAAAATATTGTATGATCTGTTTGGCCTTGGGAGTATACCTGTCCCTTGACAAACTGAGTGAACCTATTATATAGGACCTTCTTTAGCTTGCATACTTTCGGGTAATACCCTTGCTCGAAGCCTGGTGGTGCATCCATGTAGACTTCTTCCTTCTAGTTCCCATTTAGAAAGCATTTTTGACATCTAGCTATTGTAAGAGCAAGCCAAGATTTGCAGCCTGAGATAGGAGAACTCTAATGGTGTTGAGTTTTTCCACTGGTGAAAAAGTTTCGAAATAGTCAATGCCATCAGTTTGGGTGTAAATAGTCAATGCCATGAGTTTGGGTGCAGCCCTTGGCAACTAGCTGGGCTTTGTATCTTTCAAGAGTACCATTTGAGTTGTACTTGATGGTGTGCCTCATTGTTTTCTTCCCCTTTGGTAGCTCTACAATCTCCCAAGTCTAATTTTTTTCAAGAGACTTCATTTCTTCTGAAACAGCCCCGTTCCACTTAGGAACCGCCAAAGCATCCTGTATGCTATTTGGAATTTTCCTACATGATAGCTGTGAGGTAAAAGCACTAAAGGAAGGTGAGAGATTTTCACATGACACAAAGTTAGATACAGGGTGTTTGGTATAAGACCTCACACCTTTTCGAATAGCAATGGGAAGATCAGAATCATCTAACATGTCATTATGTATAGCTTCAGAAAGAGTGCTACCTTGTGGTTCCTCAGATTCATGGTAATGCAAGAATTGATCTTTGCACTCATTTTTTGGTTCTTTTTTCTTGTTGAGAATACCACATCAAAGGGTTTTACGCCTTCGTAAGTTTCTCCTTTCTCAATTCTGCTTGTTTCTACGATTCATTGTTCCCTTCATTTTTCTCAATGTCATCGTCACAATCCTTCTCATTACACTTTCATTTCGATTGCCATTACTTGGAGAATCATTGCTAGCCTCATCACCTTTATCTCCTTTGTTAGACACAGGATCCAAACATTGTAGCCCTTTTGTGTGGGGGAATAACCAATAAACACACATTTCTTGGCTTGGGGACTCAATTTGCTTTGGTTGGGTTCATGATTATGAACAAAAATAGTGCACCCCAAGACCTTTAGGGGAATTGTTGACAGCAACCTATTTTTGGGAAAATTATCCAGAAAAGCCTCCATAGGAATCTTGAAATCCAAAATTTTATTTGACATTCTGTTAATCAAATAGGCAGCTGTTAGAATAGCTTCTCCCTAAAGATATTTCAGACACAATTTTGAGAAAGCAAAGCCTAAGTGACTTCTAATAAGTGTTTGTTTTTCCTTTCAGCCACCTTGTTTTGTTGGGATGTATTTACGCAGGAACTTTGATGCAAAATACCATTTTCTATTAGAAAATTATTTAAGTTTTTGTTGAAAAGGTGTTTACTATTGTCACTTCGAAATATTTGAACTTGCTTTCGAAATTATGCTGTCACCATTTTGAAAAAAGTCTTTGCAATAGACTCAATTTCAGATTTGTCCCTCATCAAATACACCTACTATGGTCATCAATAAAATTGACAAACCATCGTTTACCCGAAGGTGTTGAATGCCTACTAGGGCCCAAAACATCACAATGAATGATTTGTAAGGTTGGGAGAAATAACGAGAACGATGATTTTTAGTCAATTTACAGGTTTCACAATTCAAAGAAGACAACATTTTATTATTGAAAAAATTAAAACAAATGTTTAATATAGTTGAAACTTGGATGACTTAACCTATCGTGCCATAGCATAATTTCATTCTCTTTATAAATAAGGCTAGAATCGAGGTAGGAGATTTGAACTTGTATTGTCAAATCCTTGTCATCTTCAAACAAATAGAGCCCATCAATTTCTCTAGCATTGCCAATCTTCCTCCCCAAAATCAATTCTTGAAACTTGCAACTAGAGGAATCAAATATGGCACAACAATTCATATCAAGAGTAATTTTGCTCACAAAAAGTAAATCGCAAGTAAATTAGGCACATGAAAGGACACTGTAAGGTTAAAGAGGAGGATAGAGGAATGGATCCAATGCCAGCAATTGCACAAAAAGAACCATCTGCACCCTTGATCTTTTTGTTTCCTGCACAAGGACTATAGGAAGAGTAGAGATTTGAACAATCTATCATATGGTCAGTAGCCCTAGAATATATAATCCAAAGTGGTTTCAAGTTATTTTCAGTATGACTGAGGGAAGCAATAGGGTGAATACATTTTTGGGCTAAAGAGCAAGAAGGACTAGTTGTCATTTTGGGATAAAAGAGCTTGTGCAGGTGCTCCAATTGTTCCTTAGTGAAAAGGGGATGTTTCAGCCGAAGATGATGGCTCCTTGACCTCTCAATAGTGGTTTGAAAAGTGCTGCCCTCTCTGTTAAATTTTTTTATAAAAAAATTTGTTGGTTTCCTATGAAGTTTCCAGCAAGTTTCTTTTGTATGCCATGACCTTTTGCAATGACAACACCATGACTTCTTGCTTCTATCTCCATCAGAATCAAACCCTTTAGTGGCAAGGGCTGATCCTTCCACTAGTTGTGTGGTGGGCGATTCTGGAGCATGCAACATGACCCTTCTTCTGGCCTCATGATGTCTAACTTCAGAGAACACTTCCTGAATGGCAGGTAAAGGTCCTCCAACAAGTAAGGGACTTTGACCTAGCCAGCAAGAAACGAGTAGACTCTGTCATTCTCTTCTCTTTTCTGGAACCGTGTAATATCTTTAGGATTCTCCCAATCCTCTTCATAGAGTTAACATCAGATTGTAGTAAGTGATAACATCTCGGTCACCTTGCTTGGATTGCCACAGCCGAGTTTTCAGATCATAGATCTGAGAAGAGTTTTCCAAGTCCAAGTAGCACTCTCATGTAGCTTCCCATACCTCTTTTGCAGTAGATAAAACAGGTAAGGCTTCCCAATGGCTGGTTCCATGGAATTAATCATCCATGACATGATAAGGCAACTTTCGGCCTTCCACTTCTTCCACGAGGGATCATCTTTTCCTGGTTGCTTCACTTCTCCAATTAAGTATCCCAACCTACTTCTCCCTTCCATAGTCAATTTCACAAATTGTGCCCATTAAAGGCAGTTCTTACCATTGAGTTTGTGCACCGTGAGTTGGAGGTTTAACAGATTGTGCCCATTAAAGGCAGTTCTTACCATTGAGTTTGTGCACCGTGACTTGGAGATTAAGGGGTTGGGACAGATTTTCAGTTGCATAGGTTTGAGAATCCACTTGGTCATTCTTTGGCTGTGTAGTCTCATCGGTTTCCCTATGCTCTTCCTCGCTAGTTGAGGATTTGGTGCTGCTATGGTCATTGCCATTTTAACCATTGGAGAAGACAAGGTTTAGAGCACAGAGCTCTTGTACTTAATCACTTCAAGAAGTCAGAAGCTCCCTCAGTTCCTTCGTTTGGGCGAATAGATCCAGCATCGGGTGAACCACAGCCTGCAAAAACACTAAAAATAAGTAAAAAGGTCCTAATATTTACAAAACTCAAGAGATCTAAAAAAATCTATCAACTAAACAAATTAAACTACTCTAACCTATACTAACACTAATATTTACAAAGATATTTACAAACATCCATGCAAATCTCACTCAATTAACATCTTTTACAGCATTATCAATGGTCCTAACTCAACACACCACAAGACCGGTTTGTAAAGTGAGGATTGTCCATGCTTTATATACTATATTTAGGTTTTATCTCTAGTCAATGTGGGACTTGGGTTTTTCCCAATATACTCCCTATGCTCAACACTACTGGGTTTCGTGCGTGGATAATATAGTTAGTGGCCCGATAATTAATCTAGGATAGACTCTGATATCAAATAAGAACAAAAAGGATATTTTATTTATTTCTCCGATGATAGTCGAACCATACAGCCACCAATATAAAGGCAGGATTGGTCCTAATTAGGGAGATCAATCTGCTAAGTGAAAGGGCAAAATCAAAGCAGAATAATTTCCCTAGAATCTGATTAGATATCAAATCGATACTAATACAGATTTATTACAATCCTAATTAAGACATAAGAAAAAAGTAAATAAGTAAATAGAAAATAAAAATTAGAAATCTAGGAGGCTAGGAAAACATATCGCGACAAAAAGAAAATACTGAATTGTTTGAGTGAAAATGATACTCAGCATATACTGATTTATATATACATCAGGATGATGAAGTCCTTGTCCAATTTACAAGATGCATTATTATGCTAATAGAATTACCTAAGATACATTGAATATATTCTATCTCTATAAAATGAATCTACTTGGGAAAGCGGAATATTTATTCTATCTAAGTCAATCATCAGTTCTATTAATATATCTCAACATACACCTTCCAAATGGATGACTTGGCTGGTCTTGGATCCCATCATGATGTGTCTTTGGGGTAGTCATTTCCCAACTTTGGCTTTTTGGAATAGACTTTTTTGTAAATATCTCGGATCTCCTAATATTATGTTTGTGTCATTGGTATTATTGGTTTGACTTGGGTAACTTAATTTTGATACGTAAGGCCTTAATCAAAGTATTTGTCCTGTTTGTGGTGCATATTTGGATAATCATTTTGTATTACATTCTTTTGATTATATTTCATGTTAGTTTTAATTTCAGCTTTGGAATTATACTTGTTATTAATAGGTCGGCTTCAGTATACCAAAGCTGAATGTGAGTTTTATGCATCATCAATATGGTCTTTCTGTTGAAAATAACATCACGGGCATTCGATTGAATAGCATCAAATCACGCTCTGCTAAGGATATTGGGGAGAGTACACGCCTTCATTTTCGACTAGAGTTTAGAGAAATTCATGTATGGAGTACTGTGTCTGTTGAATTGTTGAAGCTCTTGGTATACTATATGATTTCCACCTTTTCACTTCGCTAGCTTCTTGTTGACATTTTATTTTGTACCATTGGCATTATAGCTTCTTAGAGAAGCTGGAGCTTCCATCCTGGAGATATCAAAGGTGAATTTGGTCTCCTTTGTGTATGTCCCAGTACAGGTAATCAGTTATTTGCAATCTACATGAGGCACCTTGTATTTTTATATTTGGCATTTAGATGTTTACCAGACCTAGCAAAACTTTTCTTACAATCAACATAAAGAGGAGTGCTAGCAACACACTCTGTAACACACTCTTTCCAACACTCTCTTTATGATTGGTTGAAATGCATATGGGTCCCATTAAATCATGTGAGTCCCATATCCTATTTAGTAGGGCCCATTCCCAAAGTGGTGTGACCCACATGCATTTTAACCAATCATAGAGTGTTAAGAAGAGTGTGTTGCTAACACTCCTCTCAAGGAAAATAAAAGGGCGAGATACTCTTGAGATTATTGCAAAATCCAACCCCTCGATCATTTTTTAGTTCGATTATCTTATTGTGTCATTTGATCTGGAGTATTTGACTATGAATACACACACATGAATCAAGAGAGGGACTTTTACAAGTGAGAGTGAAAGGAGTAAATCTTGACCATTGGATCTAACTTTAAATGGTCAAGATTAAAATATTAAGCGATGTGATTTTTTTAAGTGGTCACATGACCATTAAATAACTTTTAATCTCGATCATCCCTGCATGATTGTGTGGTTAATATTTACTCCTCTCACTCTCACACAAAAGGGTCGTCTCACTAGATACATCCCCTACACACACATTGTATTGTCTGTGCAAACTCATTATTTTGTTTTTCTTTGATCCTTTTCTTCAGTCAATCTCACATGTTAGAGCTGAAACTGAAATTAAGCTTGGAGGTTTACAATGCAACATCATAATGAGCAGATTAAAGCCTTGGATGGTCCTTCACACGTCCAAAAAGAAAAAAATGGTACTTAAGGAAGAAACTTCTGTTGTAAAGCCAAAATCAACTGATAGCAAGACTACCATCACTTGGACATGTAAATTTTCAACTCCTCAGATGACAATAACACTTTATAATATGGCTGGTTTTCCGCTGTATCATGTAAGTATTTGGAAATATTACTTTATCATTGTTTTATGAACCCAAATTGGCATAACACCCATGCTATGCTTATGATAAAAAAATTGATTCAATTTATGTGTAATATTGTACTTGGAGAATAGAGTAGAAAGAAGATTTCTTAAAATTTTATTGCTTGATCAATGCAGTATAGATGTATTTTACAAAGAATGTTGTACATAAATTGTAATAATTACTAGCCTAGAGTTGTAGGAAATAAATCTTCCCTAATAACAAGAATTATGGAAACAAAATCTGTATAGATGAAGAAGGAAATAACACAAGTAATATGCACTAAAGAAACATGCTATGGTAGTATGGTCATAAGGCCAATAAAGTGTTGGTCTATCTTAGTATGTTTTGTGCTGTCAAAATGGATCTAGGCACTATTTACATTCTGTCCAACAGGTGGTTTGTTTTGTTATGTTTGACTCTATAAATTCCTTTTGTCCAAGTTATTATATCTCATAGTACAGTTGACTCTTTTAATTTTATTTTTGGAGGATCTTTATTATGCAATTTTTTAATATGCTAATGCTAATTTAAACGATATGAGTGCATTTACCACAAAGCATCCATTATCTATAACTTTCCAAATTAATCCAGGGATGCTTACAATCACCACATCTATTTGCAAACAACATTTCAAATATGGGGACTACAGTACACATTGAACTTGGTGAATTCAATCTCCAATTGGCTGATGAAAATCAAGAAGAATGGTTGAAAGAGAGCAATATTTTTGGTGTGGAATCAACAAATTCTGTATCCATTATACACATTACAAAGGTTAGTTTGGATTGGGGCAAAAAGGACATGAAATCCTCTGAAGAAGATCATGGTCCTAGGAATATTATGCTAGGTCTATCAGTTGATGTTACTGGCATGGGAGTTTATCTAACTTTCAACCGTTTAGAGTCATTCATATCAATAGCAATATCCTTTCAAGCTCTATTGAAAAGCCTATCTGCTTCAAAGAAAAAATCGACAACACAAAGCCGAGTGCGAGATTCATCAAAATCTTCTTCAGGGAAGGGAACTCAAATGTTGAAATTCAATCTTGTACAATGTTCAGTATTTATACTGGGGGAGACCGGGTTGGAAAATACGATTGTTCCCGATCCTAAGCGAGTTAATTATGGTTCACAAGGTGGTAGAGTTATAATAAGTGTATCAGCAGATGGTACACCACGCAGTGCAAAGATAGAGTCCACTGTTAATTCCAATGATTACCAAAAACTAAAGTATTGTATCTCTCTTGAAATCATACATTTTAAGTTATATGTGAACAAGGAGAAACAATCGATGCATATAGAACTTGAAAGGGCTAGATCTATGTATAAGGAATACATGGAAGAAGAAAATAAGCCAGTTATAACAGAGGTAGCATTATTTGATATGCAAAACTCTAAATTTGTAAAACGCTTAGGTGGACTTAAAGAGAATGCAGCTTGTTCTCTTTTCAGTGCTACTGAGATTACACTGAGGTGGGAACCTGATGTGCATCTATCACTAATTGAACTTGTTCTTCAGCTTAAATTAGTGGTACACAATAAGAAGCTTCAGGAGCGTGGTAATGAACATGTGGAAGATTCTTTATCTAATTTGAATAATAATGATGCTACCGTGGAAGAGTCGAGGCATGTTGAAAAGAAGAAGAAAGAATCAATTTTTGCTGTTGATGTGGAAATGTTAAATATATATGCTGAGCTAGGTGATGGAGTTGATGCTATGGTTCAAGTGCAGTCAATTTTCTCTGAGAATGCTTCTATAGGAGTGCTACTTGAAGGACTTATGGTTAAATTTAATGGGGCAAGGATCTTGAAGAGTAGTAGGATGCAAATTTCACGAGTTCCTAGTATTGCATCTGATGCAAAGGCCACAACAACATGGGATTGGGTAATTCAAGGTCTTGATGTTTACATTTGTTTGCCACACAGGTTGGAATTGCGTGCTATTGATGACGCTCTTGAGGATATGTTGCGAGCTTTAAAGCTTATTATTGCAGCGAAGACGAATTTGATTTTTCCTATGAAGAAACAGAGTTCTTCTAAAGCAAAGAAACCGAGTTCGGCAAAATTTGGATGCGTAAAATTTTTCATACGCAAGTTAACTTTTGATATTGAAGAGGAACCAATCCAAGGATGGCTTGATGAGCACTATCAGTTGTTGAAGAAGGAAGCTGGTGAGTTAGCTGTACGGTTAAACTTTCTAGATGAATTTATATTGAAGGCAAAGCAGCAGGATCCAAAATCTTCTACAGATGCAGACACCAACATTAATTCTTCTTCTTCTTCTTCTCAAGAAGGAAAAGTTGATGATAACAATAACAACGAGGTAGTAGATGTGAACAACAATTCTTCAACTATTGAATCCATGCGAGAAGAGATTTATAAACGATCATTCCGATCATATTACGAGGCATGCCAGAAGCTAGTGTTATTTGAAGGCTCAGGTGCTTGTATAGATGGTTCCTTTCAAGCTGGTTTCAAACCTAGTGCTTCAAGGTCTTCTCTTCTTTCGATATCTGCAATAGATTTAGATTTATGTTTGACAAAAATTGATGGTGGTGATGATGGGATGATTGAGGTTCTAAGGAAGCTTGACCCTGTCTGTCTTGAATGTGATATACCATTTTCACGACTGTATGGGGCAAACATTCTCTTAAATACAGCTTCTCTTGTGGTCCAGCTTCGAAATTACACATTTCCTCTTTTCTCTGGAACTTCTGGTAAATGTGAAGGATGTCTTGTGTTGGCTCAGCAGGTAATATATATTAAGAAATATAATTTCTTTTGTCAATGTTCTATATGTTCTTTTTTCGTTTATATTATTATTGATTGATTACATATTTGTAGATACTGGTTTGGATATTATAAGAAGAATAAAAGAATGATACGAAGTTACCAACAAGAGGAGTGCTATCAATACACTTTATGTGAGGATCCACTGCAGCAATGCTGCCTCTGCAGTAGGGGAATGTGAGAGTAAGAGGAGAGATAAAAGAGTGAGAGGACAGAGAAAATAAAGAGAGAGAGAGAGATAGATCCCTCTGCAGCATCTACAGCACTGCAAAAGATCCAGGTTCATACACTTTCTAATACACTCTTTTCAACATTTTTTTTGTGATTGGTTGAAATACATGTAGGTCCAATTAAATCATGTGGGTCCCATATCCTATTTAGTGGGACCCATTTCCAAAGTGGTGGGACTCACATGCATTTCAACCAATCATAGCAAAAATGTTGAAAAGAGTGTATTAGAGAGTGTGTTGCTAGTACTTCTTTATTAGTAATACCTCCCTTAGCCTCAAATCAGTGGTGATGAACCTCAGGTTAGGAAGAATGAATACAAGATGTTGTTATTCCTCTTAAATTTCTAGAGCCTGAAATCTCTCCCTCCAAGACCAATCCCAATTGTCTACAGCCATCCTAATCTTCTCTCACTTTCTCTTTATATCCTTATTTGCCAAATTCTGTTAGAGCTCTAACTAATAACCACTAAACTATTATCTATATATAATCTATCTATTATAATATATTAAAACATACCCGTGAAACTTGTCATATTGACACCTCATATGTGAATGTGTCATGTAATTCTATTTGTGCCATATTACTTAAATGCTATGTATCAATCTATAGAAAACATCTACTCTTCTCTTTATTCTATTTTTTGCACACCCTTTTCTCTATCCCACTTCTACTGTTACTCTATTTATAACTCTGTCTTATTTGTCAATTTTTATCACACCCTTTTTTGTTTTTGTTTTCTATTTTCAAAAAGCCAGAACCAATAAAATGGACCACAAAGCTATCATACACTTTTATTATAGGAGGAATGTTTGTCAATTACTTTTTTTAAGTACTGTTTTTACATTAATATCATCAAACAAATTTTTTCTTTTTCTGTTCTAAAGAATAGTTCTGTAAAACGAAAAAAAACTAAAACAAAATCAAACTGTCCCTTATGTATTTTCTTAAAATACTTATTCTATTATGAATAGACTTTGTGGATAAAAATAGAAGCAATATGCATGTCTATAAAAATGAAAAAGTAAGTAAAAAAACATAAGGGACCAATTTGAAGCAAAAAAATTATGGGATTAAATTAAAAGTTAAGGGACCAAATGACTAATTTTGCCTAATTTTTTTAGTATGCAAATGTTTAATTTTTTCATCTATTTGATAGGTTAATTTATGGAGTCATTCATCTAGTACAATATTGTTTAGGATGAAACTCCTTGTGATTGTTTGCAGCCCACCTTTCAAGTTATAATTTATCAACTTTATTTCAAAAATAAGAGGGTATTGACATAGGTTTTGTATTGCAAGAGTTGAGATATTGTTGTGTTGAGGAATTTTTGTGCATTTTATGTAGCAATATGACATCAATGGCGATGTCTTGTCGTTTCATTTAACACTTTCAATTGATTTTTGTACCTAGATATTTGTATTTACGTTATAATTGTAAGGTTAATATGATGAAAATAAATAACGACACATTTTAGTTTGCAAAGTTGTTACTAACCATTCTTTTTCATGTGTACTATTGGCAAAATTTTGACATGGATGCACCCTTATTTCTCTTTCTTCATTACTTATCGTGTGCAATGATAATGCACTATTATTAAAAGATAATTTTTTTACAGTATAATATAGAAAAACAAATAATATGAAATTAATGGATATTGGCATAAAAAATGCACTTCAAATATATATTTGTTTGGAGATTGTGTTTTATTTGTAAGAGTTGAATATGACGAAGTTATATTAGTTCTGTTCTTATTTTTTTTGGCAAAATAATACATTTGATCCCTTAATTTTTTTTCCAATTTGATCCCTTATATTTTTTTTTGTAACAAACTAGTCCCTTATGTTTTTTTCAATTACTTTTTCATTGTCATAGACATGCATATTGTCTTTATCTTTTCCGCATAGCCTCATATTGATTTATTTCGATCTATTTTAGCGTTTTTGGTAGTCTATTTGTGCTTATATATATGTTTGACTGCGTTACAAAAAGACTAAAACATGAAGGATTATTTTGTTACAAAAAAGATAAGGTACCAAATCGAAAATAAGAATTAAGTTAAGGAATCAAAGATATAATTTTGCCTATATTCTATTACATATCACAGTTTGACCACATATTATATTATATATCTTCTATTACCATCTTAGGGAATTGGTAAATACACTCCAGTTTTTGGCCATACACCCCACATACAGGAAATTACTATCATACCCTTATCGTTTGGTTTTTTTTTTCTTCTGATTTCGCTTCTTTTTCAGAAACTGGAGTTTCCGGAATACAAATTTACATTCCGGAAACTAGAGTTTCCGGAATGTGGGTGTATGGAAACTGGAGTTTCCGAAATACAAATCCAGAATGCAAATTTGCATTCCGGAAAATGGATTTTCCTGGAGTTTCCGGTATGTAAATTTATCTGGAGTTTCCGGAATGCAAGCAAATTTGCATTCCAGAAACTCCAGTTTTTGGAAAAAATGCGAAAATGTATTCCGGAAACTGAGTTAGTTTCCGGTAACAACGCGAAATTGAAAAAAAAACTAAATCAATAAGGGTATAATAGTATTTTTCTTTTTAAATATGGGGTGTATGTCCAAAAATATTTGTGTATTTACCAATTCTCCCATCTTATTTATAATCTTTTTATTCTAATTATAACACCATAAAGTTAAACAAAAACCATTTATTAAATCACATTCAAATACCCAAAAAAATTCAATCGCATATCGTATGGGTCATAATCTAGTTACACTTCAACTAACAAAACCCAGCCCAATACAAAAACCAACCTATTCCATTTGGAAGGAAATTTATATATGTACATACACATTATTATTCACACATACATGAACAGTACAAAGCCTAAAATACCCTCATCGTTTTTTGTTATCATGCAGAACTAATTGTTTCGCATCGGTGCGGAACTATTAGTTCTGCATGTGTTATTTGTAGCACACACATACAAAAAACACATGCGAAACTATTAGTTCCGCACTGATGCGGAATTAATAGTTCCGCACGATGTGATGATGCTCCATTTGCCCACGTGATTTGGAGCTTCGAAGAGAGAGAAAGATAGAAAGAATAGAAAGAAGGGAAAATTAGAAAGTGGGTGAGTGCGGAACTAATAGTTCTGCACGATAACGAAACACGATATGAGTATTTTAGGCTTTATACTGTTTATGAATGTGTAAATAATAATGTGTGTATGTGCAGATATAAATTCCCCATTTGGAATGGTCATCCTTATGAAGGTCCTATAACCACAGGGATCCAGTAAATTACTTTTTGTGTTATAAATGTCCACATGAATTTATATGTTTCCTGTTACTTTCAATTAGAATAATAAATAAGCTCCTTGTTGTTACTCAAACTGAACTTCGTATTTGTTTCTTTTACTCTATTTGTGGGATTTATAAAAAGTAAAGAGTCACTTTAGTTTATGAGAGTATCAGATAGTGTCACTTTTTTTCATCTAAAAAAAAAGATAGTGTCACTTTTATCTACGATAAATGTGAAATTAAAAAAAAGTCATCAACTAGTGTCTGTCATTAGTTACTTTGGTCTCTGCCATCAAACCAAAATGACAGTAAGTAATCACTTTAAGAGACCAAAAAGACAATAAGTAATCACTTTCAAGGATCAAAGTGACTAACTGCTGACAGTTGAAAATCTTTTTATTAATTTCATATCTATCAGAGACAAAAGTGACACCGCCTGATACTCTCCAGAGTTGTTTACTCGATTTATAAATGATTAACCTTGTAATTAATATTTCAACTAGGCAACTAGCTTTCAACCTCAAATACTTCAAGATGTGTATGTTGGACGATGGAGAAAGGTATGCATGCTTCGATCAGCAACAGGTACAACTCCACCAATGAAGACATACTCAGATTTGCCAATACATTTTAAGAAAGGTGAAGTATCATTTGGGGTTGGTTATGAACCAGTTTTTGCGGATGTTAGTTATGCTTTCACAGTGGTGATGAGGAGGGCTAATCTAAGTGTCAAGAAACCTGGCCCACTTATTCTTCCACCCAAAAAGGAGAAGAGTTTACCATGGTGGGATGACATGAGAAACTACATTCATGGAAGAATCTCCTTAATATTTTCCAAAACAGAATTCAACATTTTGGCTACTACAGACCCTTATGAGAAGCTTGATAAGCTTCAAATTGTGACTAGCAATATGGAAATTCACCAATCAGATGGTCGTGTCCTTGTTTCTTCCAAAGATTTCAAGATTTTTTTGAGTAGTTTGGAGAGTTTGGCAAACAAACCTGGTTCCAAAATCCCAACAAGTTTTGTCTCTAGTGCATTTTTACAAGTCCCAATGTTCACAGTTGATGTTACAATGGACTGGGATTGTGACTCTGGAAAACCATTGAATCATTATCTGTTTGCACTTCCAATTGAAGGGAAACCTCGTGATTTTGTTTTTGATCCCTTTAGATCCACGTCTCTTTCCCTTCAATTTAACATATCTCTCACATCCTTAACAACTCTTCCGAATTCATCACAGAAAAACACACAAGTACTACTAGATGATGCTTCTTCTCCAACAATAAAACTCGGTGCTCATGATCTAGCATGGATTGTAAGATTCTGGAACTTGAACTACCTTCCTCCACATAAACTACGCATGTTCTCGCGATGGCCGCGTTTCGGAGTCCCAAGAATCGTTAGATCAGGAAATCTTTCACTAGACAAAGTGATGACAGAGTTCATGATCCGTATAGATTCTACACCAATCTGTATAAAGAACATGCCTTTACATGATGATGATCCATCCAAAGGACTCACCATAATGATGACAAAGCTTAAGCTTGAGTTGTGTTTTGGTAGAGGCAAGACACAAAAGTATTACTTTGAAAGTAAACGAGAACTCATTGATCTTGTTTACCAAGGTATTGACCTTCATATGCCCAAGACCTTTTTAATTAAACAAGAAGAAGAAGAGTGTGCAAGTGCAAGTAGTGTTCCCTCTATGACACATAAAAACAATATTATTGATGATGGGTTTATGTTATCTGGTGATTACTTTACCATAAGAAGACAATCCCCAAAGGCTGATCCTGCTAGGATAGTAGCTTGGCATGAAGCTGGAAGAAGAAATAATAATAATAATGTTGTTGAAAAATCAGAGCAGCAGAGTGAAACTGAAACTGATCATGATCATGAGCATATGAGATCAGACCCAAGTGATGATGATGGGTACAGTGTGGTAATAGCTGATAATTGTCAACGTGTGTTTGTCTATGGTCTAAAGCTTTTGTGGACTATTGAAATCAGAAATGCTGTTTGTTCATGGATTGGGGGTTTATCCAAAGCCTTTGCACCTAACAAGCCTTCTCCTTCTAGGCAATATGCACAGAGAAAATTACATGAGGGAAACAAACAACAACATGATGGAGTTGAATGTGAAACAACCCATCAAGATGATGATGATGATGATGATGATAAATGTGAAACCCATCAAGATGATGAAACTGAAATGCATCAAGATAATGAAAGAGGTGAATTAAACCATCAAGATGAAGGTGATAAAACCCATCAAGATGAAGGAGATCGTGAAACCCATCAAGATGAAGTTTCTAAGTGTATTTCCACTGGTAACATCTCAGATTCTCCCTCTTCTCTGCCTGCCATGACTTCTGGATTCCCTTCATCACCAACACATTTAATTAAGGTGGACGACCTGCTATCTGGTATGATTCATATGCTTTAAGAAATTTTGGCTACGAATACAAATTTTTGGTTTACACCCACGGCCACTGGACTAATCTGTGTTCGGCCGGGAGAAAAGTAAAGTTTGGTCACTGGGGATCGGACACGGGTACTATTTGAGTCTGTCCCCTTAGATGGAGCACATTAATTAACCACTTGACACAGTAAATGTACTTTCTGTCACAACAAATATTTTCACTGTTTGCCATATCCTTGAGGCAATGTTGTTAAACATAATTTGTTCTTAAGTGCTTTTATTGATACGTTTGTTTGCCCTTTGTTGTTTCCCTTTTTGTTTATTGCCAGCTAAAAATGAAAATACAGACGATTCAAAGGAAGGGACTCGACACTTCATGGTTAATGTTATTGAACCACAATTTAATCTCCATTCAGAGGGTGCAAATGTAAGCTTAAAAATTAATTTTGCATTTTAAATATACCTTATAGTTAGGAACATGTTCGTTTTAATTATTGTGTTTGCCTTTCTGATGGAAACTTGTACCTAGACAAACAAATTCATTTTCCAACAGATCTTATTTAGTTATGGGTGAGGACCCCTTATAACGACTTAGACTATTTCTTAATTGGAAGAACTCTTAGTATTTCTTGAATTAAAATTGTATAGAGGTGATTTGCTATATAGAACCTTGTGCTAATAACTACTTTGTCAAAGATAAAGAGATCATGTGATAATGGTCAAGAGGTGAAAAATTGTTCAGGTCTGTGTCCTTTTCTCGTTAAATAGACAAAAGTCAAATCTTTTACAAATTAACAAGATAGACAAGGTTTTAAATTGTGGTCTTTGATATTACAAAATATTGCAGATAAATGTGGCTAATGCGACTGCAATTACAGTTGCAAAGACCTTAAAACCTTGTTGCAACCACATTCGCAGTCACGAACTACAATTTAAAGATAGGAGATTTTTTCCTAAAGTTTGGTCTAGAATATTCTCACAGTTAGTATCTATTTATGGTGAGAGAATATGACAGCTATAAACTGTTGTAGAGAATGAGGAATGATGAGAGAGCATATGACAAAAATCCATGTGTCTAACTTACACATCAGAGAATATTATATATAAAGAGAGCCATGATGCAAGGATTTACTGTTACCCTAATTACATAAAGTATACCTTACTTACATTAATTTAACACTCCCTCTCAAGTTGGAGCATAGAAATCATATGCACCAAGATTGTTACATATATAACCAATTTGAGGTCTTGTCAACGACATAGTGAAGATATTTGCTTGTTGATCATTTGAACTCACAAAGCTAGTTGTTTTTTTGGATAAGCAATTTTCAAAGCCTGCCTAATCTGCATAAGAATATCCCACTATACGTGTATGACCATTGTCTTCATACAAGAGAAGAGACATTTTCCTAGAGCTTGCTTAATATATTTGAGAATGCGAATTACTGCATCCCAATGACCTTCATAGGGAGAGTTAAGAAACTGACTTACCTCACTAACTAGAAAGGAAATTTTTGGATGAGTTACAGTGGGATAATCTAGTTTACCAACTAGTCTTCTTTATTAAGTCAGAAAAAGGCTTCCTCTGTAGAAGTTTGATATTAGGATCCATAGGGGTCTCCACAGGCATAGCATTCATGTATCTTGTTTCTAATAAAATGCCCATTGCATATTTTCTTTGAGAAATCACAATGACATTCTTAAATTGCGCCACCTCTATGCATGTCTTCACCTTACAAGCCAGTTTTAGGGGGTTGAGTTAGGCCCAAAAGCCAAAGTTTTAATATGGTATTAGAACCTATCCTAGATATATTAATGGGCCACCTGTATGTGCTAACGCTCTAGATGTCTATTCCTAGGCGTGAGGGGGTATTGTTATTTGGCTGGGCCACTCGCATATTTGTCCATACTCTAGATGTCCAGTCCTAGGCATGAGGGGATGTGTTGAGATCCCACATCGACTAGAGATATGTCCAATGTTGTCTTCATAAGGCTTGGGCAGTCCTCACCTTACCTGTTGTCACATTGTAAGCATTTAATTTTTGAAATACAAATTCAATTTCAGAAAATTCTCAGCATTTTGTTTCTTCTTTGCATCTTTGTGAAGAAACATATCTTATCCTCCTCATTTTTCTAACCTTTATTCTTCTATTAAGTCTTCTCCAATATAAAGGAATTGAAATATTTCTCTTTAGGCACCCGAGTTTTTATTCCCATTATATTCTGTCATCTGTTATTTGTGATTTGTTTATAAATTTACGAAAGACTCTTTCAAGATTATGGATGTGGTAATGTTGCTCTTTATCCCTTTGATATTTCACTGTTGATCAATCTGATCAAATAAGAAATTTTTCAAAATAATGTGTTGTCACTCTTTGAATCAAGTTCATCACATTCATCTCTCCTCATCTTTGTGAATTCGTTAGATACTTTGGCATTCTTTGGATCAAGTTCGTCTTGTATGTCTCTCTCTAAGAAGCCCCGTTACATAATATGATACGGGTATGATACGATACGGATACGAGGATACGGCAAATTTTTAAAAAATCAAGATACGATACAGCACACATACGTTAATTAAAAATTATAAATATAAATATATCACATAATTACACAATATTTGAAAAAAGAGATTCCCATTAGTCATTACTAGTTTTTTCAATAATACATAAACCTGTCAATAGATGATGATCACAATTTACAAAAAGGATATTTGTGATCATGAGAAGAATGCATAATTACATATCTTTCCCCCACCCATATCAAAACACAATTTCCTTGCCCAAGTCAGAATATCACAAAATAATCATTAGTCCTATTATCCAAAATAAGCTTTGACTCTACAATTGCCTACTATTCACTGTCTAACACTAACTGTATCATTCTCTTCTCCTCCATTCCAATCATCAAGAAATAACATAGCTTCTAACTCTGGTTCATCAAGAGACAACTCTGCTGATTCAAGAAGACTAGCAGTACCATCAAGTGCATCATGTACATCTCCAGTCTCCACTAACATCCCACATCCTTGTCTCTCCTTTAGCATATCCTTCATCTTTCCTAGATAAAAGTCGAAGATTAGAATGCACATAAACCAAATCCTTTGCCCTTTTTGGATCCATTTTGTTTCTCTTCAAAGAATGAATAAAAGAGTATGTACTCCAATTCCTCTCACTACACGAGGAAGAACAAGGTTGCACAAGAAGTTTCAAGGCAAGTTTTTGGAGTAAAGGAGTTGAAGATCCATGCATCACCCACCAAGATTTTGGATCCAATGTCCATCTATCTTCAATTGAATCAAAAGAAGCAAAATCACCAGCACAAGATGAGAAATTGGCAAATTCTACATAAACTTTTTTCCTCTCCTCAGCATTTTGAAAATATCTCTTTAGACATTTGTTCCTCTCTCTAGAAACTTCATCATCTTGATGAGGAGGAACTCTATTTGAAGATTCCCTAAGCCACTCTTCACTATAATACCTATAAATAAATAAAAATTAGTTAACCTATGAAGTATGATCTATTTTATCAATGGACAACAACTAAAAGACTAAAGATTACCTTGGATTCAATGAATGGGCCAAGCAATGAAGTGGAGTACAACTCTTGCTCCACCTAAGATTGAGTATATTATGAACAACATCAAAGAAATTGGATATCTCAGTTGCTTCCTTTTCCTCATGACTATATATGGTTGCCTTCACTTTTTCTATCATAGAATCCCACATTTCATACACCAAATGAAGAGTAGAAACATCTGTGTCACATATTCTAATCATGTTGTATGTGGGGTCCGTGAAAGAAAAAATGTAGTCTATTTTATCCCACCACAAATCATTTATAATAAGTTCCTTCACACGTGCAGCTTTCCTAACATCATCTTCTCTATAAGCATTCCATTGATCACTAATGACCATATTCTGCAAAGCACGTTTCAGCGACTTGAATCTTTTTAGCATCACTATCATTGATGCAAAATGAGTTGCAGCAATAGAAAGCAACTTAAGAGTTGAAAACTCATTGAAAATGGCCAATCTCATTGAATGCGTCATTATGAAAATTTTCACAAAAGATGCATCATCAACTACTTCAGTGATCCAATGACACTCATTAAAAACATACTCATTACCATCAACATTCTTAGCTGCGCATATATTTTTCAATGCTAGGTTCAATGTATGTACCACACAAGGAGTCCAAAAGATATGATTGAATTCAGCTTCAATCAACAATCCAGCAGCTTTACAAACAGGAGCATTATCTGTTATGATTTGGACAACATTTTGTGGCCCTACCTCTTTGATTGCATCTTTCATTAAGTTGGCCATGTAATGCTTGTCCTTATACTCCTTGGAACCATCAATTGCCTTTAAAAATATAGGCTCTCCTTCACTTACCGCCATGAAATTTATCAGAGGCCTGCTTTGTACATCTGTCCATCCATCAGTGACCAATGTAACCCCTTTCACTGTCCATAAAGACTTGATAGGTTGAAGCAGTCTTTCAATATGAGACCTCTCTTGCTGTAAAAGACTAGTTCTCAAAGCATTATAACTGGGGGGAAGGAAACCACTAAGATTGTGGTTAGCAGCAAATGAATAGGAACTAACAAAGTAAGGATTCCTAGCAAGATGGAATGATAAGCCAGCTGAATAAAACATTCTTGCTATATCTGTTCTAAGATGATTCCTATCCTCAACATTAAAAGCATTTTCTAAAGTCCCCCTTTTTTCTCTTTTGTGGTAGTTTAGATGGCATTGGAGGCAATTTATCACTAGGCAATGGAACCTTTTTAGGTTTCAATCTATTTTCAGCCTCTTCACATAATTTTTTAAATCAGCCAGGCGTTGTGCACTAACCTTAGGGCAAACAGCAACTCCAGCACAAGGAATTCTTAGTAGATGTGCTTTCACCCTTGAGTATGAGCTCTTGACTACTTTTTCACAAAAGCTACAGCTCCAAAGCTTATTGCCACCTCCATCTTCAATCTTATCTTTTATGGTGACAAATGTCCAAAGCGGAGCATGATCGTCTTGAGGTTGTTCAGAGGAAAATGTACTAGTAGTGCTAGAACCAGATTGTTCTTCTCCATTTAAAGCCATTTCTCCTTCCCTAATGGAGTTATGAGAACTGACTTAGTGACACAGATTGTACAACTAGAAGCAATACGTCAAGAAAAATAGTCTGTGAATGAGATGAGCAGGACATACCACAAAGAGCTTTTAGTGTGTTTGAGAGCAAGAAGAAGTCAAAAGGCTTGATCTTTGAACTGTCTCTGTTAACAAGAAAAGGGAAGCTTCAAGTAGGACAAAGAAGTAGCTCAAACTTGCAACTTTCGCTGGAGGAAGGGTAGCTACAGTGGTTCGCAGGTCCGACGCCGGTGGGTGTGCAGAACAGGGGCGGTGGGTGTTGTCTTCACAGAACAGGGGCGGTGGATCCTTTGTCTTCGCAGAACAAGGTGTGGGGGTGTGGGGGTATGGCTCTGGTCCGAGAAACTCAAAGTTGGGGTCCTTTGAGTGTTAGGTGGGATTTGAAAGGTTGAGTGCAAAGTTAGTGAAAAGTACTATTAAAAAAGTAAAAAGCAAAAAGGTAAAGCAAAAACAATTAAAAAATGAAATAAAAAAATCGGAAAAAATTGAGTCAAATGGGTTGAGCCGTATCCGGGTTGTCTACGACGTATTGGAGTCATGTCCAAGTTGGCTTTGACGTATCGGAGCCATGTCTATGCCGTATCTTGATTTTTCAAAAAAAATAAAAATAAAAATTCACGGATACTCCCTGGATACGTATCGCGACGTATCGGCGCCGTATCGGTATCCAATACATATCGGACACCGATACTTTTGCAATTTTGGAGTATCTAGGCTTCATAGGTCTCTCTTCATCTTTGTGCTTTTATTACATACTTTGGCATTCTTAAAGATTATGTTTGTATACATGAATTTACAGGGTAGGTTTCTGCTTGCCGCTGCAAGTGGCCGCATTTTAGCCCAGTCATTTCATTCAATCCTTCATGTTGGCTATGAGATGATTGAGAAAGCACATGGTACTACTACAGATGCACCAATTGGTGAATACCAGCCTGAAATTTCATGGAAGAGAATGGAGTTGTCTATTATGTTGGAGCATGTGCAAGCCCATGTTGCACCAACAGATGTTGATCTAGGGGCTGGGGTGCAGTGGCTACCAAAAATTCTCAAAGGCTCTCCAAAAGTAATGCGTATAGGTGCTCTTCTTGAGAGAGTTTTTATGCCTTGTGATATGTACTTTCAGTACACAAGGCACAAAGGGGGCACTCCAGAACTAAAGGTAAGTTCTTTTTTTTTCCCTCTCAGTAAAATTTATATGGAAATCCAAATCTGCTTGTAAGTTGAAGCCTTTTGTCTGGACTGTATAGTACTGAACATTGAACAATATTAATACTTGTGATTTTTCTACAGAGATAGTTAAGACAACAATCTCTCATAGAATTTGTGTTTTGTTCATGAACAATTTTGAATAAGTTATGCAACTGTTTTTACATTGTTTGATTGCTAATTTCTTGTGGAATAGGCTATTTGGTGTTTATGGGGAATATTGGATTTGTCATATAAATCTTTGGAGACCTTCTTAACAATAAGGTTTACAGGATTTGGTAGAACAAAAGAGGTCAAGATTCTTGAAACTGTTTTGTGCTTACAATTCATTTGTGCAATTAAAAAAAATACTCAAATTTTTTAGGTGCGTCCATTTAGAAATTCTACGAAGAAGAATGACGATTTTGGCTTCTTATTGGTGATCCGTCCATGGTACTTTTAAGCGTTTGTCGTTTCAGTTTTGTATGAGATTCGGGTCCTCCAATCCATGTAGGATGCCACAATAAATAAGTAAAACAGGTGGCATGTGCTTAGGTGTAAGTCTGTTAGCCATGTCAGCATTTAACTTAACGAAGTCAGTCAAATGGACTAAATGTGACATATTTCCAAATACGATTTAAATATGAGGGATTAAAAATAAAAATTACTAAAAATAATGGACCAAAAATATATTTAACCCATTTTTGTTTTATGGGTTCTTTTTTATTTCTCTGCTACTTTTCTTTTGGATGACATCATATCCTCCTATATATGTATATATCTCTTCATACTTAATAAATTCCTTCTTCGAAAAAAAAAGATCCTAACCGTGATCCTCTCCATATCTAGCTTTTCTTTTTGTCAGTTTGAAAGGTTTGCAAGGTCTATGTTAAGAATATGACTTCATGAACAACGAAATCAGAATATTTCTGGGCAACTTCAAAAACTTTTATTGAAACAAGATAGTATACAAGGAATCACACTTTGATCACTATGAATACAAGGAATTACACTGTATGAACTCTCACAGCTCAAAGTATCCCTCACTATCTCATATTACAATTAACCAATAACCCATCTCTATGAGCCCCTTTTATACACATTTGCTAACAATGAAAAAACTAACTCTGCTGTAACAACCAGCAGTTGTAGCAGCTATCTAACTAACTCATAAAACTAACAAACTAACTCTATTGGTTAATCCTCTTGAGTTATATTATGGTGTGCCACCTATACACAACAATCTAGAATGGCCCAAGGCAATTAACACAATTGGGGCCAAATTTTATTTACTCATTATTATTGTATATTCTTGAAGAGGATGTTTCTCTGGTTTATATGCCTTTTGTCATAGATATAATGGCAATTCATCTGGTTCAAATTATACTTTAATTCTACAGGTGAAGCCCTTGAAGGAGCTCAAATTCAATTCTCATAATATAACAGCAGCAATGACATCTCGCCAATTTCAGGTCATGTTGGATGTGTTGAACAATCTTCTCTTTGCACGGCTTCCAAAGTAAGAACAAAACCCTGCTTGCTTAATTTGTGCACATTATATTTCTATTTTACTACTTCAAAAACACATGTATGTTTACACAATTTATTACTCTTATCAAATTTAATTGTACCATGTAAGTTTAGTCATTCAATCGTAAAAGATTGTAGGTAGGAACACTATAATTTCTTCTCAAGGGTTCAGGAGTCAACATTATTAGGTGTTATATATACATGGATATAGATCAAGCTGGTTTTTTTTGTTATAGTTATTTTGCATAGTTAATTCATGTTGTTAGCATTAACCTTTAAGTATTATAAACATCGAAATTGCTTTTTTACTGTAGACAAACCTAATGCATTGTTAGATGACTATTGACACGACAATAGTTTTCTATTTACATTTATTGTCATTTACTGTGTGAAATTTAGGAGTGACAAATGGGCTGGGCCCAACGGGCTGGCCCGCCTAATCCACATTTTTTGGCAAGCTGGGTTGAAATTTTCAACTCGTGGCCTGCCAACTCGACAATGTGGGCTGGCTCACCGGGCCAATTATTTTTTCGGTTTTTTTTTATTTTTTAAATTACTACTTTTTTTGGTGGGTTTAGGTGGGCCACCCTGCTTTGGCCCGCCAACCCGCCCTTAAACGAGGGGGGTGTATTTTCCAGCCCACTTTTCTCTGTGGGGTGGGGTGGGTGGGGCGGGCCAGCCCATTTTTTGGCGGGGCGGGACGGCCCGTTTTGCATTCCCTAGTGAAATTATAAATAAGTCAGATATGTTTCTTATTAATGGCTTTGGTTTTAATTTAGATAACCCGGGTAGTTAAATTATATGAATATTACCTTGATGCAGACTCTTTCTTCCCTTCAAGAAACTTAAATCATGATATTATGTTCTATATGAAGAGTCCTTCAAATTAACTTTGTATGGCATACACAATTTAGGTCTCAAAAAAGTAGCCTGTCACTTTCTGTTGAAGATGATGAAAATGTTGAAGAGGAAGTAGATGAGGTGGTACCTGATGGTGTTGAAGAGGTGGAACTTGCAAAAATCAACCTCGAAAAGAAAGAGAGGGAACAAAAGATACTTCTTGAAGATATAAAAAAATTGTCTCTTTGGTGTGACCCTTCCAAAGACCTACATCAAGAAAAGGAATCAAACATGTGGATGGTAGATGGTGGAATAGCCATGCTGGTAAGAAATGAATCTTGTTAACTATCCTCTAAATGATGCAACTAGATGGTTTTTCGTTCCAATTATAGATGCTTGTTCTTTGAATTTAGGTGATTCAATCTTGCAAAAACTAATCAAGTTAGTACTTTGCACGGTGATAATGATAAGGTTGTGGTGCTTCAAATATTTTTATTCAATGAATAAAGTTTTCCTCAGAAGGAAAGTAGTATGTAAGAGAAAAAGGGATAAGTTAGCCTTCTTATGTCAAAGATCAACATATACCATGGTAAAAGTCCAGAGAGCTTTTTGGAAAAACCATAGGTCTCCATATGACATTTTCTTATTAAATTGACAAAAATCAAATCATTTACAAATAAAGGAGGGATTACAAATGTTTTTTGTCTTTGTTGAAGTTATAGGGTTTTAGATAGAGAGACCACAAAAAAAAAAAGAATAAAAAGACTCAAATTATGAAATGGTGATTAGATATGATTGATTCAAAAAGTACTAAATACTAACCTTATTTGTGCTAATACAAGACTCTAGATCCTAATTAAATTAAATGGGAAAACAAATTAGGATAATATTATTATATAAGTTAAAACAAACACACTCAAAGTAGTCACACACTGGCAGGTCCAAGGACTGAAGAGAGAACTTGTAAGTGCACAAAAGTCAAGGAAGGAAGCATATGCATCCTTAAGAATGGCTATGCACAAAGCTGCAGAGCAACGACTAATGGAGAAGGAGAAGAACAAAAGTCCTTCCTATGCTATGCGTGTATCTTTGCAAATTAACAAAGTTGTATGGAGCATGCTTCTTGATGGTAAATCCTTTGCTGAAGCTGAAATCAATGACATGGTAAGAATTATTTTGCAAGCTTTAATCCTTCTCCCCTTTCACTGTTTTTCCTACCAAACTCATTTGTATCCACTAAAAAAGTTGATTCTCACTAAGTATGAACTACTATCTCAACATCAAATATTCTCAGTTTTGAGTCTAACTTCATTTTTATTAGATATGTTTTAAAATTCTCATACTTTAATACTTTCTCCATGGATTTTATATACAAGGCATTGTAATACCTCAAATTGTGTTCTTCTACCTTAGCATGTGGTGGTTTCTTTATAGTCCATAATTTTATAGCTTAATTCATTTATTTTGTCTCGAATTGCAAGAAAATGCTAATTCGGTTTCATTGCTAACCGCTTAGATCTATGACTTCGACCGGGATTATAAGGATGTGGGCGTTTCTCTGTTTACAACAAAATATTTTGTTTTCAGAAATTGCCTACCCAATGCCAAATCTGATATGATTTTGTCAGCATGGAATCCTCCAGCCGAATGGGGAAAGTATGTAATTTTACCTAACACTTTACTTGAAATTATTGGTGCTTTCAGGTTGAATTTTTGGTAACTCCATCTCTGATTATAAGAGATTTTTGACAAGTTTTTTTGTCCTTTTTATAAGAGTTATTTGAAAATATATTTTGTATTAATTATTTTTTTATCCAAATTACCCTTATTTATTATGTACATTTTTTTTGCAGCCAAAAAACCATAAATATAAATTTATGATATAGTCTCTCTCTCCTATGATTAATGGAGAAGTTTAAGAGACACTCTTAACCAACCACTAAGTGAGAGAGAGAATGTGGGAAGAGAGATATACTACTAAGAGTAATTTTGGAAACATAATATAAATTACTAACAAATTTAATGCTATTAATTAAATTAATTAATTTTCTTGGTGGATGAAAATTAGTTAAAAACCTCTTATAAGGAGGGAGCGAGGTAGTATTTATTGTGTTCTTGCTATATTTTTTTTCCTTTTATTATATTTAGCATTAATTTTCTTTTATTGGCATAAGCCTATAAATTGTAAATCACCTGTAAGGATTTTTCCTAGGGAATGAAATTTACAAAATTATTACTTTAAATTGTTTTTGAAGTTTTGATGTTAAGATTGATTATTACCTATTTTATTTATACAGATTGATGTGCATTTTTCTGTTTTCCTTATCTTCTGAAGGAGGATCTTAATATTCCTTGTTTGCTTCTTTTGTATTTTCTTTAGAAAAGTGATGCTTCAAGTTGATGCAAGACAGGGAGCTCCAAAGGACGGAAGTCCTCCCTTTGAACTTTTCCAGGTAAGCATTTCCTCTTCAAATTAGGATAGTTCAGTACAGAGCAATTAATAGAATCCATTTTTTTACAATAAGTGCTTAAAATTGAGATCATATGCAATGCTTTAAATGTTTTTTGAGTACGCCTTGTCCAGGATTATATAATCTTTAGTATCCAAAATTCTTTTGCACTTTGTCTCTCATTTTGAGGAATTGTTAGTTTAAGAATGCTTACAAACTTAGTCCTTGTGATAATGATAATGAGCCATTTTGAAGGTGTTAACCTCTATTCCCAAAACATAGTCTAGGTTGTATCTTGCTTCAAAGCAAAAACTGAATGTAACTGTTGATTGATTTGCTCCCAAAATTCGGTGATTGAAGATACTGTTTTTTTTTGCCAATTTGAAGATATTGTTTTCTCTTGTATATATTTGTTTGGGTACACTAGTAGGCGGAACATGTATGTGCAGATAGAAATTGTCTCTCATTTGTGTATATCGTGTACGCAGATGCTCCCTACACCCACCCTATTTACTTACCACACCCACCTCCCCATTTTTCAAGTGAAAAGACTCCAGAATAATAGTACTAGAAACATATTATCTAACACACTCTTTCCAACACTTTTTTTATGATTGCATGGTCCCATTAAATCATATGGGTCTCATTTCTATAGTGGTTGGACCTACTCCCAAAATAATAAGACTCACGTGCATTTCACTCAATCAGAGAAAGTGTATTGGAAAGAGTGTGTTAGAGAGTGTGTTGCTATTACTCTTAAGACTCAAACACCCATCCCTTAAAAACCACCCCAACCCAACCCTCTAGCCACCTTTGTTACAGCGAACTGCTTGTACTGTTTTGACCTATTCTCTCTTGAGGACTTTATTTTTTCTGTTCTTTTCTCCTAATTCCTTCTCAAAGATCAGTTTTTGGGTATTCCATCCTTTTCATTTCGTCAAACATGGCTAGTTCATCCCCCTCCACCAAGTTGGGATCATTTTTCTTCCCTCACATCTACTCTAGCCATTGCAATAGAGAAGTGGGTTCCTCTAATTATGTTTCATGGTCTAAGGCTGTTGAAAAGTGGTGTATTCGACAAGGGTTGAAGAATCATTTGGGGCTTATTCTCAAATAGGATTAGAGTCTTCAGCTTTGGTCTTCAATTAAATTGACTGTGGAGGTTGAGGTTGTGGTCGTAGAGGTGGTGATCGTGGTAGAGGATATCTTCACTAGTCTTATTTCAAGCGAGATGGATACCCTTGGGAATGGTTTTTTTTTTTAATCAACAAATGTTAGTAAATTAGTATGTTATGTTAATAGGGAAGGTTTAAACTCGTGATCTTCTTATCACTTCAACTCCTATGTTCCAAACCACCTTATGACTCCCACTAGGGAATGGTGTTTTCCGCTACATGGATGTCCAACTAAAACTGCCAATAAAGCTCAATCCATGGGGACCAACTGTTAAGCCTCCATGGAAGATAATATACTTTATGCTAGTGAGTATCTATGAAGCACCGACACCTCAGGATTAAGAAGTGTTAAACACGCGTCCAACACCGACACTCGTACGACACATATCAGACACTCCATATAGGTGTTTGATTTTTTAATTAGTTTTTTCGGCTCCGACACAGCGGGGACACTTCGTGGACACTCCCTGGACACCTCGAGGACACTCTTGGGACACGGCGCAAAGCGGGCTCGGAGTAAAAACACGGGCCTGATACTTAAATTTTTTTATTTTTTCAAAACCCTTTAATACTCCCTGCCACTTCACTTTTCCTATTTCTCCTTCTCCAACACACAATCACCCACCGTCGACGTGCTTTCTACGTTGCCGACATGCTTCCCGCTTCACCGACGTGCTTCGTGATTCCTCTTCCTGGTTCCTCTTTGTCAATGTCGGTTTCTAACCTAACCTTCTCTTCTCTTTATTTTCATATTTCCTCTTCATTTATTCTTGAACGGGTTCCATCAAGATAACATATATATATACACACGTGTCGGTGTCCTATAGTTTGGACATTACCTGTGTCCATGTGTTCGTATCCGATGTTCATGTCTGTGTCCGTGCTTCATAGATGAGGAGTACCTTGACTACCAATAGGCTGCTTCTTCAGCCACCATTGCTCACACATGTAATTCTACCATTTGCCTTACAAACAAAAGCATTCTTAGTCAAGAGATTATGCTTATGCTTCTCAATTTGCACCTCTTGTGCAAGTGGATGAGCTTCAACTTCTATTTGCTGGGGTTGAAATTTACTTATGATCAAAGTGGTTAAAGCCTCATATTCTTGAGGTAAACCTTCTAAGTTACATCAAGTTACTCTTGTGGCGAAATTTGATCCCTTATGCTGAACAAAGAAACAAACCGTGCATGGTTCTAAATAGAAATTCAGAAATTGTTCAATTATCTTTCATTGTATTCCTCAATCATGTGCATAGTTGCCTTGCTTTGGCTCAGGCATTTTTTATGAAGGTAGTTATGGTCTTATGGATCTTGTCCCAAAGCTGCATTGAGTTAGCATAAACCAATCACTCGCGTGAGAATAGGACTCGACAATGAGGATTGATTGTTGGAGAGTAGTAATCAATGAGAATTGATCTCAAGGAAACCATGGAATTGGGATAGGTGTCACCTCTTGATACCATATTACATATGAATTTATTGAGGGGAACCGATAGAATGGGTGAAAATATATGAGAAAACATAGACAGCTGGAAGCTTTATTCGTAATGTGAGCCATAACAGAATCACGTTGTTCACGCTGTTGCGAGGTCAGGACTATTGGATGGAGATCATATGGCTCACATTTTTGTGTACTAAAACAGATTAAAAATATATACTCAAAATATGAGTCGTCCAATCCATCCAACGGTCTCGATCTCTCAACAGCATAAATAGTGTGATGTCCCTATAGCAGGGAATCCAAATCCATTTGTAATCTAACTATATTCACTTTTTAAATGGAGAACAGAATGTATAGAGATTTAACTCAGAAAAAACTCTAAACTGAATAAAAGACTAACTGTCACTTATGATGAGAATCAAGAAGCAAGAAGAAGCAAGGAATTCAATTTGGAAAACTTTATTTGGGTAATGACTCAGTTTCAATGTTTTGAACGTAACTTGAGTTCTAGATGTCCGTTTTAGGCGTTCTTTGATGCGTTGAAAAGCTCAAAAGATTTCTTACAAGTCGTATTTCTAGGCTCAAGTCCTAATTCTGCTTCTATCATGATGAAAATTGGACTGGAAGTTAAGCACGAAATTATGGACGAAAATATTATATTTTGTTTAGACTTTTTAGTGTAATTTTGAATTAGAAATATGTGGTTGAAGTCCCACGTTGGAAAGAAAGAGGAGGGAGGCACCATTTGTTGGCTATAAATAGTCATTCATTTGCCTTACGTAAAAAAAAAAACACTTTTGAGTCAATGATAATTTGAGTACTCCTTTGGAGTTTTTTGGGAGTTAAGTCTCTTTTGGGTTCTTGAGTGGACCATCTCGGTTCTTATCAAAGGATTCCATACCTTTGTGGCGAATCCTCACTGGACTTATTACTCTCTCTAGAGTGTGGCGTCTTCTTTTCCATTTCTTATCTTTTCTGCCTTTTATTTTTAACATTTTGTTCTTGTTAAACTCATCATTTTTGCGTTGCACTCTATTTCATATTATCTTTGTCTTTGTTTCGCTTCATCAAACACTTGGTGTGCACCTTGCCTATGATGCTAAGTTCTTATTAAGTTGCATGTTTTACTTGTTTTAACATCCTCTTTGTGCAATACATCATCTTGCGCTACATCATAAAGCTTGCACCTTTTCTTTTCAAGAGCATCTTTTTTTTGTTATAACAAGAAGTCTTTTCGAGGACGATCCGTAAAAACAATGAACCCCGTATTGGTTCATATCAACTTACATTGACAGGTGACAGTAACTATGCATTCCTTACAGTTGCTAATAGCGCTAGTACTAACATACTCTAATATCTAAAGAAAATAAAACACTAATGATTAAATATCCCATTATAGAATGCCATGATTTGTGCATTCTGTCTCCTAACATGAACGTACTTTACACCATAGGTAGAGATTTATCCACTTAAGATCCATTTGACAGAGACAATGTACAGAATGATGTGGGGGTATTTCTTCCCAGAGGAAGAACGAGATTCACAACGCCGACAGGTTAGTTTAGAATATATCAAATCTCTTATTAACTTGTTTCCACAACCAAGGATAAAATTCACATATGTTCATGTTATAAGTTAAATTTAATGGTTGTTTATATATGCAGGAAGTTTGGAAGGTTTCAACCACAGCTGTTGCAAGGCGTGCAAAGAAAGGTCCACCAGTCCCTGAAGCTTCTGTTTCAAGTGGTCACTCAACAAAAGAGTCTGGGGCCTCATCCAAAAATGTCATCTCTGCAATGCTATTTCCTACAACCAGTCAATCTTCTGTCCAAGTTGATTCAGCCCAAGTGAGTACTTAATGAATTGTCTATTTAGGCCTTGTTTGGATTGACTTATGCGAGCTTATTTGGGCTTATCTATTGACATAAGAACTTGTCAGCGTGTTTGACAGAGCTTATGTATAAGCTATTTTTATAATCGAAGAGAGAATGTGGTGAAACTGATTTCATATAAGCTGTAAACTGTTTTGATAAGCTATCATGGGGAGCTTATGAAAATAAGCCTAAAACAGCATGCCATAAGTACTTAAAGAAGTTGTTTATCCAAACAGACCCTTAATGAATTGTCTTTTACATGGAAAATAATGATATTATGATAAATTCTAGCAACACACTTGTTGACACTCACTTTTCGACATATTCTTTATTATTGGGTGAAATCTCATGCTGGCCTCACTGTTAGGAAGTGAGTTCAAGTTATCTAGTGAGGCAAGTATAGGATTTCATCAATAATAGAGAAAATGTTGAAAAAAGAGTGTCAAAAAGTGTACTAATAGAATTCCTCTATGTTAGAATATGAGAAAAATATAATGCTAATAGAGAGTCTAAGGTGTTCTCTTAGGAATGATTTCCACATTTCTTTCTATTTCATGATTTGTATCCTTGAGTAGAATTAAGTCTTGAATAAGGGATTGGTGTTTTTCTTTCATAACACACCCTTCAAATCAGTATCAATATTATAATTTAATTATTCTAATTAAATATCTCTTTCCTCACTTTTACTTCTTTCCTACTTGAAATCCTTATAATTTGAATATTCTAATATTAATAGAATCAGGGAAAGTCAAATGCCAATCTGTATTGGTGGTAAAGCTAGAGAAGAATATAGCTCTTGTTTCCTCTTTTTTTTTGTCCTAGTTTATAATAGATTGATATGCAAGATAGATTCACCATAAGGAGTTTTGTAACATACTTGCAGGCATCCAAAGCACAAAATGTCAAAGCAAATCCTGGTACCGGTTCAACCGTCGAGTTGAAAAGGACATCTTCATCTGATAGAACATTGGAAGAGCAGACAGTGGCAGAATCTGTAGCTGATGAACTTGCCTTACAAAGCCAGAAAAATGGCCCATCTGGCTCTACTGAGCAACAAGATGAAACATCTAAGAATAAAGCAAAAGATTCAAAAGGTGTTAAAGCTGGTCGTTCATTGCCTGAAGAAAACAAGGTGGCTAAGGCACAAGAAGAAAAGAGATCTAGGCCACAAAAGATAATGGAATTTCACAATATCAAAATTAGCCAGGTTGTTTGTAGTTTCTTACCATTTGAGATAAAGTTGTGCACCTATCATCTTTCATCATATATGTTGAAATCATGTTAATTTCAGGTAAATCATGTATTCTTTTTTGCAGGTGGAATTATGTGTTTCATATGAAGGGCAAAGATTTGTTGTTAACGATCTGAAATTACTGATGGATCAATTTCACCGGGTTGAGTTTACTGGGACTTGGCGAAGACTCTTCTCGCGAGTCAAGAAGCACATCATTTGGGGAGTCCTAAAGTCTGTGACTGGCATGCAGGTGATGAAATGAATATCTTCAAGTCTCCTTTTATCTTTTAATTTTATTGTTAATGAGAACAACTATATACTGCTGGTGTTCTCCTTTGCAGACATATATATGCTACTCATACCATGCCAATGCAAATCTATTAAGGCATTATAAAACAAAATTGAGTGAACTTGTTTTTGTGATTCCCTTTCAAATGGCCTTTAATAATCAAGAAAATCATATTATATTAATTGCCTAGATCTATGTGGTGACAATCTTTAACTGTTTATAATGAATTCATTTAAATGTCTTGTCATTTTGATCATGTAGGGGAAGAAATTTAAAGACAAAGGTCAAAGTCAGCCCACAGGAGCTAGTAGTGTTCCAGAAATTGACCTTAATTTTAGTGACAATGAAGGCCATGCAGGAAAACCTGATAAGTATCCACCGGCTTGGCCAAAACGCCCAAATGATGGAGCAGGTGATGGATTTGTAACATCTGTTAGAGGACTATTTAACACTCAACGCCGCAAGGCGAAGGCGTTTGTGCTCAAAACAATGAAAGGTGAAACAGAAAATGAAATTCAAGGAGATTGGAGTGAAAATGATGTAGAGCCCTCTCCTTTTGCTAGGCAGCTCACAATTATAAAAGCTAAAAAGCTCATTAAGCGGCACACCAAGAAGTTCAACACTAAAGGACAGAAAGGTTTGTTCTAGTGTTACTTCATGTTAATTGCTTTTCTGCTACTTAATATTCATTACGATTTGCGGAAAATTATTGTAAGTTGGATAAGATAAAATAAATGACTAATGACTTATTATTATGAATAGATTAACATTGTTGTGTTCCACATTAGGATTGTCCTTTAATATCCGCTTACTATGACTGTCTATTCTAACTTTTTATAAGTTATGTATTTACTTAAGTAGCTTGAATATCCTAAGATTCAGATTATATAGACAAACACATATTATATTCAGCATATTCAAAGTTGTGTTGTTTTTGGTGAAATCTCTTTGATTTTGAAAATAAATTACAAGTCAAATTATATGACATTTTTTATATTTTTACTTATCCAATCTTGCTGATTTACCTATGCTCGTTGATCCTTTTTGATTGACTTGATAGTTTGAGGACTGAATTTTTAATCTTTTTATAGGTTCATCCTCAATGCGAAAAGAAGAACAACCATCATCTCCAAGAGAGACAACTACATATGATGACAGTGATTCTTCAAGTGGATCCTCATCCTATGAAGCATTTCAAGAATAGAGATGTTTTATCTAGAGGAATTCTTATTTTTAAAAATAATGCTTGATTGATGTTGATTTTTATTCAATGTATATGATCCTTGGCAACCTCAGTCATAGTTGATAAAGAGCCTAGCATTCATCTCTTGTCACATTTTCTATCCTTTGTTAAACACATTTTGCTGATCTAACATGTTGTATTCCTTCTCAACCTCACTCATATTTGTGATCAAGAGCCTTTCGATCATCCCTTCTCCATCAAATATTAACCATCAATTTGTGCCAAGAACAGTGAGTCTTGCATCCCAAATTGTAATTTGGTCTTACTATGAATGTGCTATCTTTCAAAATTAATTCCTTTTCCCTCTTTTGTTCTTCATGTTGATTTTCTTTCGTTTAGATAATCTTGAAATGGGAACAAGTGAAAACACAAGAATATGGCACAAATTGTGTTTTCTTAAATTGTTGATTTTCTTCATGTTGATTTTTAAATTGCTGATCTAACATGTTGTATTCCTTCTCAACCTCATTCATATTTGTGATCAAGAGCCTTTCGATCATCCCTTCTCCATCAAATATTAACCATCAATTTGTGCCAAGAACAGTGAGTCTTGCATCCCAAATTGTAATTTGGTCTTACTATGAATGTGCTATCTTTCAAAATTAATTCATTTTCCCTCTTTTGTTCTTCATGTTGATTTTCTTTAGTTTAGATAATCTTGAAATGGGAACAAGTGAAAACACAAGAATATGGCACAAATTGTGTTTTCTTAAATTATTGATTTTCTTCATGTTGATTTTTAAATTGCTGATCTAACATGTTGTATTCCTTCTCAACCTCATTCATATTTGTGATCAAGAGCCTTTCGATCATCCCTTCTCCATCAAATATTAACCATCAATTTGTGCCAAGAACAGTGAGTCTTGCATCCCAAATTGTAATTTGGTCTTACTATGAATGTGCTATCTTTCAAAATTAATTCCTTTTCCCTCTTTTGTTCTTCATGTTGATTTTCTTTCGTTTAGATAATTTTGAAATGGGAACAAGTGAAAACACAAGAATATGGTTAAATTGTGTTTTCTTAACTTTTAAAGTATTTTCACAAATTATACATTCAAGTGGATAACACGAAGAAAACTTCATCTTATCAGCTTAGGATCTTGGTTTAAAGGAATAAGACTACATGGACTGATTTGTGTCTTATTACACAAAAATGTTTTCACAAAAACTTGGTTTAGATAATCAAACTTCAAGAAATTTATGGTGGTAGAAAAAATTCTTTTTCACAAAATATAGTTATTTGTAATTTTTTATTTATACAATAAAAAGTCGTTTTTATTGATAGACTTCTCTAAAAAAAATTATTTTTATTTTTTTATTGTTTTAAATACTTCATTTTTTTTGGGGTCAAATTAAATACTTCATTCATTATTAACATATAAAAGTTTATGATTATAAATTATAAATAAAAGTTGAGCTTTTATAAAAATATTTTACCTAATAGCTTTTAGCTTAAAATAGCTTTTAAGCTATAAAAAAAATATTACCAAATAATAACTTAACATTTCTTTTGGTCAAAAGTTAATTAAAGCTCTTATTTATAAATTTAACTTTAAAGTAGCTTTTTCAAGCCCAAAAGATGCTAGGCCAACCGCCGCATTCGGCTGTGCTAAGAGCTAACAAGAGCTTCGACCAATAAAAAAAAAAGAGTTAACACGAGCAAAAATTAACTCCTTACCTTACAAAAAATTAGGGAAAGGATATTGCACAAAATTACGTAAAAAATAGAGTTTAAATCATCCAGGCAAAATAAATAAAATAAAACTACCGAGGAAGCAAACTACCGTGAAAATTACATTACCCTATATTAAAGTATTGGCTTAATTCTATTCTTGCATCGTCTTCATTAACAATCATAACAATCTCTCGCGCAAAAGATTCGAACTCCGCTGGTGCCCTTCAGAATTATATGGATTATATAGCTACACATTCTTTGTATGATTAAGGTTTAAGGTCTAATTTGTTGACTTTAGGCTTTGCAAGACTCGTTTCCTTTGTGTCGCCAAAGGTCCCAAAACTGTGGCTAATCCACAGGAACCTGCAAAGCAAAACTATCTATAGGTAAACTTGCATTCTAAGTATTAGGGTCAGACTAAAAAACCTGCACGAGATCACCAAGTTATCATTCAAATTCCGGGTTATACATAGAGGTCAACAGTTTGATGCCACGGGTGACGGATCCAAGCATATGGAAATAGGCCTCTTCAATTAATGAGAGCATTGCTATAACTGTACAATCTATTGGTCAAGCTGAATGGAATTACTATAAACCTTAAGTATGCCAGAGTCGACGACACTCGCGTTTTCTGTGACCGGAAAACTCAACGATCAGCTACAAAAGCTGGGTTACCATTCTCATTCTCAGGGAAAGTAGCAAGATTGTTATGCCCAGGGACCATGGCCGTCCCACCGTCTGAGCCGTTACCATCGTCAACCTGGTCATCACATGCAGAAAAACCAGTGTGTCTAAAGGATGCACATACTACTATACTGACTAATAGATAATATGAATGAAAGAATACCTGCTCGGCTGGTGCAAGAGTGTGTTCATGGTTTCTCTTAGAAAGGTCTCTCAAAGCACCCTGTAGAGTACGCAATACCATTGTCAAAAAATGGGACTACTGACAACTCAGCAGTCAGCACAAAAGAAATTGCAGATTCACAGTTGAGCATATTTGGCTTAATGCATCAAAGAATATACTTGCCCCTCCCTCCAGACAAACAATAATTTGCCTTGAAGATGAGAGGAAAAGAAAATTAAATTACCCTCTGGTTCACAAAAAGTTCAAAAGCAATATCAACAAGACTTCCCGGGATTTTGATATTCCCAAATAAGTGCCAAAAAAACCCATACATAACACACCAATAGATTCTCTCGCTTTCTGGTGAAACTCCCGATATTGTGTCTCCACACAGTCAAGTCCACGATACAGCTCAAAGTGGAAATAGAATCAAGACAAAAAGGCATGACTTCATGGTCATATGCATTGCATTTGAATGCATATTCAGTATCATGTAGCCACGGGACATTTCAAAACATCAACAATAGCCAAATAGACATAGCTCTTAAAAACGTTCAAACCAGAGAAAAATAAAACAAAGCACAACAAGCCACACATTCTTCCAAAAACAAAAGCCATTTGGAGAAAACACCTACCCTATTTGCCCAAAAAAGCCCACAGGCATTGCAAAGTGATCTTGGACCAGATGGCCCTCGCCGCATCATTGGGGTCGATTTTGAACTTATGCCACAATGTGTACATCTATAAAAATGTGCAATGAAAAAGTGAAAGTAAAAATCTAGTTAGAGACCTCCCAATGAAGGGAAAATAGCTACATCTCTGTATGTAACTTAGCACAAGATACAAATCTCAAATAATAATATGAAATATAAAATTGTGTTAAATAGAACATAAGCTACAATAGATAACAATTCAAATGGCACCACCAGAAACCCACAATAGGCCAAAATCTCAGAATGAAAAATATCTTTTGGCTATAAGAATATATAGGTAACATAAAACTCACGAGGTTTCTGACTGACTGTCCTCCTGCCCAGACTCCTGGTCTGTACCCCAACTATTGGCTCCATCTTGTTTCTTAGATGAAGTAAATTGGCCTTTATTGCGGTGCATCCTACATTTAACATCAAAAAATGTATGAAATAGGCACTGAAACAAATAGAATTTAACAGCTACAATAAGAGCAACAAGAAAAAACAGAACATACATAACATGGAATAGTTAATGAGACAACAAAAGCTTTATTTTTGGCACATTAAAAAATGCAAAATCAAGTCAAAGAAATGTTCTTGCTGAGAAAGATGGCTAATATCTGTTGACTTCAAATCATTATACACAGCAACGCATACCAATTACATATTGCATATACTAAGCATGTCACAAGGCATTATTATTATTATTTCACATTCACTCTATCTGATATAAATTATTGAGGTATAATGCATCCAACATACTGATAGAGGATGCTGTTACAGTATGCATTATATTCAAAATTTCTTAGTTAATTAATTTTTTGTTTGAGTGGAGTAAGACGGAATAACATGAAAGCACTGCTGTTAGTTTCTTGCTAACTGCACTATGGTCAGTGGTCAATATTTGTTTCACAGAGAAAAGGAACATAAGAAAAAACAGAATATTAGTAACACATTTGAGATCTTTGTATAGACTATAAAATTCTGGAGTGTGCTTCCATTGGCATTTTCCGCACTTTCATTCAATAAAAACAGAAAACAGGTGGAACCAGATCAGACAAAATAGTCATTTCCATAATTTTTGGAAACCGAAAGTTGAAAACAGTGGCAACTTTATAATTATGATTATAATAAAAGCTATATGAACCAAGTGAGTTGCTACAGTATTAATGCCCACATACCCAAGGTGAATTGTCAAACAGTTTTTGGTTAGTGGTTTCACCATAGATGTTTAAAAATTCATTAAGACAAATACTAACAAGAGCCTAAAGGCATTGGTTAAGGAATCAAAAACAGAAAGTGTCCATTGAAAAGAGCAATTTTTTAAATTACCTGTTCACTAAATGTTGCATTTTTCAATAAATACTTTCTATTTGTTGATTCCTTAATCAGTGCCCTAAGGGCACTTGTTAGCAAGACCTATTCTTTAAATACAATAAACGAACAGTAAATGAAAATTTGAAAATAAAAATCATTCATTTGGGGGGGGGGGGGCATGGCTACCAAAGTAATCCCCAATTCCCCATGTCGTTTCCAAAATTTGAAATTTGAAATTGAAAATCAATCAAAGGAAATGAAACAGAAAATGTTCTCATTTAGAAGAGGTATGATTGAGATGATTTTCTTACTGAACAAAAAACTAGGATGCCAAAAGGAGAGAATACAGGACACGCTCAAATTAACATGCAAAACAAATGACACAAAAGAATCGACATCATCACATTTAACAAAGTTAAATTGATATTCTTTGAGATTATCGGACAAATTTTATTTTAATTAATATGTAATTATAGCATAACATAATTAAACATTGAGTTCAGATCCAATTCTTCCACAATTCAAAAGGACAGGTTTCTCTATAGTCAATTTGGTAACAGGACCAAAAACTCTTCCAGACCTGCCCACTGTAAATATCATTTTATGCCACTTCAAAATGAGAAGGAAATTTAAAGCACATATTTCCATGATGGACCTTCTCATATGGCTGGGCTTGGGACTTAATTTTACCAAGTCAAGCCCAAATCCTAACGTGATTCTGTGTAAAATGAAGTTCAAAGCTGAACACAAATGTATGTAAGAGGAAGCCTGAAGCCCAACACAATTATATGTAAAATGAAGCTCAAAGTCAACATAATTACAAGCAAAACTAATCCCAGAGCCCAGCCTGCTAACAGATCTAATGTCTAGCACACTGCTCGATTATATTATATTTTTGTTATATAATACTGCTCAATTATATTATCTCTACAACTTATCAATAAATTGGTTTAAAGAAGCAAAGTAGCGAACTCATTCCCAATCATCATTCACATGATGAATCTATTATATAAGAAGCAAAATTTTAAGCTCGGACTGTAAACAGCCTTGTTTTACTACTCTCAAAGAATTCATTCTAATACTCATAAGTTCATATTACAAACTCCAGTAGGTTAATTATCAGACCTGAGCGCAACTTCTTGACGAACACTATATCTAACTTTCTTATCAAAGCATCTTTCTTTCCTCTTCTGCCGGAACCTATGTAGTGAGGCTGCTCGCTGTGGTTGACTACATTTTGCAGGATATTCCATTGAACCCTACAGCAAGACCCAAAGAATTAGAAATTGCCACTCAGCACTGTGCACTTGAACATTAATGTCTGGTAGTAACAACGCATTGTATCAGTGACCCGTATCAGATGATGATTATCTAAGCCACCCCACAAATGGTGAAGTGATGTGAGTGCAAGTGTGCGTGTGAGTAGCATTATTCTTCTGCTATTAGAAAATACCGTCTGATTTTGTTGAGTCGCCGCATCCCCACATGGTGTACCCGCTTGAGGTAGTTCACACCCACCCAACAGTAACAACACCGATTGAACCTGTCATGCGAAGTGAAACCGAAAGCAGAATTTTATTCTCAGAGAATCCAAAATTTCCAGAGTCTTAAATTTTCAAAAATTAAATAAACAACAGCAAAAAAAATAATCAAAATCGGGCTCTCTCTGTTCATCCATTTATGAGAATGAACAAAACTTTTAAGTGACTACTATAATCAAACTTCTACTATTACATTCTGCTTAGGCCCATTTCAGCAACGGGAAAAAAACACGGAAAAATCAGGAAAATTTAATTAATTAATAATTAGAAAGGGGAAATTGTATTAAGTAAAATGGTACCTTCTCAGGCGTAACAGAATCGAAAACATAAACTTGACCACGAAACGATAGCGTAAGCTGGCTAGAGTCGTCGCAGTGTTGTTGAAGAGCTAATTCAGAGGCTCCATCACCGCCATGACCGTGCACGGCGTCTGAGGAAACATCTTCGACGACGAAGCCACCGCTACCATCCTCGAGAGTGTGCGTTTCGAACTGAATGTGGTGGTGGTGGCCGTCGACGGTGGCGGCATCGGCGCCGTCGTCACTTTCGCCGGTGCCGATCTGTCCAGGCATGTTCAAGGGTTGGGAGTGTCCGTATATTGCAGGCTCCATGGTAGAACCCGATGCATTACAGGGAAAATTCGAAGCGAGTTTGTTCGAAACCCTAACCCTAGCAGAAGTTCGAATTTCGAAGAGAGTGAGAGTTCCGTAGTTAGATGGGGAAAAGGGAGAATGTGTGTGTTTTCTGAAAATGTGTGTGACTACTCACAGAGGGCAAAGGGGAGTGTGATGGTGAAGAAGGCGAGAAAGACAACACGACAATTCAGCAAAAGGAAAATTAAATAAATATAAATAAATAAAAAAGTGACCCTTGTGTTTTTGGTCAAAGGAAAGAAAAAAGTGACCCTGATGATGGCAATATTACGAGGCTTGCCCAGTTTAGGCCCAATAGGCCATGGCACATGGATTGGGGATTATCCATAACAAATTTTGATTTGACCAAAAAAAAAATTTGACTTGATTTGGGGATACTCGTCTTTGACCAAAACATAATTTTTCAATGAAAAAAATGTACTAACAGTCAATATTACCTCGTTTCATTTTTATTTGTTTTTAATAGATTACCTCGTTTCATATTAAATATCATGTTAGAAAAGAATTTATATTAAGTAACATTTTTATTTTTTCAAGGTCATGCAATCTCTCAATAATGATAACAGAGCCAATTAAGTTTGCTCTCACGTTGTGGAGCATTTGGAGGCGGTGAAATGAAAAATATTAGACAACTTCAGGCTCCCACCACGGCCCCCATGGCCGAGGACCCCCTTGCGGATTCGCAACCGCCGCCAGCTGGTTGGCTAAAGTGCAATGTTGATGCCAATTAACTTCTCTGGTGACCCACATCTTTTGGGATGTGTGTCCGTGATTCCAATGGCGCTTAATTTCATCCTTGGTAGAACGGTTTGGCACCACCAACGCCTTCCAGTTCATGAGGGAGAGGCGATAGCTTTACTTGAGGCTGTCATGTGGATCATTGACCTCGGCCTGCAGTATGTTGTTCTTGAGTCGGATTGGAAGATGGTGGTTGATCACATTCACAAGAATCAGCATGCTTTTTCTAAGTTTGCAACTATTATCAATCACTGTACTTTCTCTTCTTCCTTCTTGTAATAACCCTAAAGTGCAATTTGTCTGGAGATCAGCAAATGGAGTAGCCCATAGTATTGCTAGGGCGACTCCTGCCTTGGCTGGATCTACTACTTTTAATTACTATGCAGCCTCTTGTATTTCTGCTATTATTATAAATGAAATGCAGTAGTAGTTTTGCTTGGTCAAAAAATATATATAGCATTAATTTTTTTCACAATTTTATCTATGAATATTATAATTTTGGAAAATGTAAAGTTAATAGTAAATTATACAATTTGTATTGCTTTTCAAATTAGTTATTGCTTAATCTTGATAAAAACAACCTTAAAGGACGATTAATATGAAAACAAGGGCTGTGTTTGTTTCAAGTTATAATAGGATCATATTTCTAGAAATATCGTTCCTTGGAATGTTATTACTTGGAATTATATTCCCATGAATATGTTTGGTATGTAATTAGTGTTAAAATTCAAAAATAGAGAAAATAGTAGTGATAAAATGGTGGAGTGAGAAGTTATACTGAGTTACCTTTTCAAATGATTTTGATTCTCATGGGAATGCAAGATTATCACTTTAATATGGGAATAAAAAGTAGAAAAATCATGACATTCTTTGAAATCAATTATACCTAGGAATATTTTTAAAAAAAAACTTATACCAAACATAGGAATGTTATATTCCCAAGCTCACTTTCTAAGAAATCATTTTACATACCTTGAAAGAAACACACCCAAAGGAGTACGTAAATAGTAATATTGTTTACTGTATTTGTAAAACATATGAGTAAAATAAATGCATTTACACCAACATGTGTATTATTACCCATTATTGTCTTTATATCGTTGCTCTTACTCTCGAGTCTCAAGTTGTCAAATTTGAGTCCTTAAGAATTTTGGGTTTTCCTGGAATGCATTTCAATTTCTAATTTTTCATATTCATCAAACTCTTTTGATCTCTCATTCCCATTATGCCTGTTTTTATACACTGAGAGAATTAAATTTATTTGTTTTGATGAAGAGAAATAAGGTTGATGAACCGAAGTGAAGGCTAAAAATGAGTAAAAGAATTTGTGCTCAATTTGTTATCTGACCAATCAATGTTGGCAAATCATAAAGGTCTCGTGTGGCAAGCCTATTTTGAAAATGAGTGTGTTCAATGACACAAGCATTTGGAAAAGGAAATGAAAGAAAGGACACGTAAAGAAGCCAATTCTTTTATGTTTTGTTTGGAATAATGGAATGTGAGTGGAAAGGAGAGGAAAGCAAGGAAAACAAAAATACCAATAATATTTCCCCCGTTTGGTATGATTTAAAAGTAGGAGGAAAGATAAATTATAGTTGGAGTCCACAAAAATGAGCATTCCGCTCAATGTTGGGAGGAAGGGCCGAAAAGTGTCATTTTTTTATCAAAAGATAAAGGATTAAATATGTTTTTAGTCCCTAGAAATATGGAAATGTTTGTTTTTACTCCCTCAAAGAAAAAATGTATCTTGTTAGTCCTCCATATCTAGAAATGTGTTACATATGGTCCCTGTGGTCACATTTTGAAATTAAAAAATATTTTTTAAAATTCCATTTTCTTCTCTATCAATTTCCAATTCCAAATTCCCACCCCAGCACACCCAAACCTCCTTCCCCTCCCCCTTTCCTTCTCCGGCACAGTTCACAAAAATTTCCCATAGAGATTCTGTAACATCCTAAAATTTCACTCTAAGAGACAAAGTGTTAATTTTAGAAGATTAGAACTACTCTGAAGTTTTTTGGATAAAAACTTAGTAGTTTGGAATTAAATACAGAAGTCAGGAAATTATATACGGACATTTTGACTATTAGGATAAATGATAAATGAATTTGGAAAATTCATGCAACACTTCAAAAAGGTATTTAAGGAAAGACATAGTAGTTTGGTGATATACAAAGGTTTTAGAAATTAAGTTTGGAATTTTTAGAAGAGAATATAAAAATTACATTTATAGTCCCTTTGGCAGGAACACCGTAATTTGTTAGTTAGGAAAGGGAACCAGAGATGGAAAAATAGATAAGAAAGAGACTACAAAGACCTGATAGAAACCTAAGAAAGATAGAATGATCAGTTACGGTTAAGTATTACAGCATAAATAGTAAAGTAGTTAAGTCTTATATAGACTTCTGTATTCTGTATTTCCATCTTTTATCTGTTTTTATATGAATTTGTGTGATCTAAGTGATAAGAAAATTATGTTAGCCTTATAATTAAGGGTTTTAAATACTTATCAACTTATTTCGTTAAAACAGTCACATTTCCTTTGACGTCTGAAAACCGTACTTACCGTAATAGACGGTAAGAGTTTAATTAGTAAAAATATATTAAACCAACCCAGAAAATTATCTTTCTTCACAAAAGTTGTTTCTTATAATATTTATGATTTTTTGGAATTTTTCTAGAATTTTTGGAGAAACTAATTTTGGAAATTATCGTTTTGATCCCTATAGTTACAGTAAGAGCTGAGAACTGATACGGAGACCAAAAAGAAGTCAAAACGAAATTATGGAAAAGCACACCATGTTTTTATATTTTTTATGATTTATGAAATTTATTTTGGAATTTTTTGAAAGACAAATAAAAAGTTACTTATTCGGTCCCTATAAACACGTAAAACGAAGATTATGGAAACCAGAATAGATTTTCAGTGATTAGTGAGTGCTCAAAATCAAATTCTAAGAGGGCTCATTAGTGTTTAAAACAAATTTGTAATTTTCTGGAAATTTTTCTGGAATTTTCTGAAAAATTACTATTTTACACTTACGGCGCGTCCGTTTTCCTTTGTTAGTGCAAACCGTAAAGCCTACCCTTTCCGTAAAAATCCAAAAACTCTTGTATGAAGTCTTTACGACTATTATTTGTCATTTTTGAATTTTCCTATAGGTCCTCACCTTTTAATAATTGTTTTTTGAATTTTCTTGTAAAAGGACTATTTTACGCTTGGTTTTCCGTTTATTTACCAAACCATAAAGCTTTTGGACAAAGAATCAAATGGTCCCCCCTTTCCCTCATCTTGATCAACATCAACATCAAGCTAGGGCCCTTGGATGAACTTTTTGGTCATGAGTCATATGCATAGTCACATGGATTAGCCAATTAGATAAAAACATGATTAAACCTAATTAATAAATAAACCATTTTGGAATCGTGGCTTACATCACCAAATGCTTTTATTCCTTCCATGTCCCTCCTTCGCCGCCCTCCCCTCCCACTATAAATAGGCATCCTTGCTTCATATCTTCATACACAAAGTTCTCTCTCTTTTTACTTCTTAGTTCCTAAATTTCTTTTTGGTGTTCTTGCTTTGTTCTTCCCAAAGAAGTGGTCAAGGTAAGGGGTTTCTCCTTCAATTTAATTTAAGAAGCATGAGTTTGATTCTTGTTTGTGTTTGAATTGTTTGTTTGTATGTTTATAGCTTTTATTTATTTAAGTATGCTTATTAATTGTTTTATAGCTTTAATTTAATTGTTTTTGTGCTATTTATAAATTGTAGAGTTATAACGCCCACATTTTATTCTAAAAATCGTGTGACTAGAGAGGTTATGGCAAAATCACTTTTGAGCTTTTGTAAAATACCGTTATAATGGTGAATTTTAAACGTACCGTAAATACAATTTTACCGCAAAGAAAATACAATTTTATTGTTTGTGAAAACCCCGATATTATCTGTTATTTATATACAAGGTGATGGTTAAGATAAATAGTTTATCAATATGGATCTGTCTAGAAAGGAAAGAGACATTTGAAGGGGCTAAAGAAGTTCGTCTCTCTCTGGCCTGGGATCTGTGCTGATACGCTATTTGGGGAAATCTTAACACTAGGGACCCGGTATATACGTGACAAGATAAAATTGGGGAAAAAGTAATTTTTTAATAACGTATATATAAATAGATTGGATTGGATAAAAGAGTGTAACAGTAATGGATTCTCGGTGAATTCTACTGTTATAGCATCTTTCGGAATATAATCTAACAGTAATGGATTCTCGGTGAATTCTACTGTTATATTATTAGTGGGAAATATCGAGTGGGTATCCAAACTGTATATATGTGCGCGTCACTCAGTTTAATTTCCAATGTCTACGACAGTGGAAATTAGTGAGATAGGCTTTCAACGGGCCTCTTTCCTGGAAGATAATTGGAGCTTAAATATTTTCGAAGAGAAACAATTGGATTCGTTCACTTAGTCTATAATGACGTATTTTGAAAAAAAAAAAAGGGCAATGATCACCGAAGACGGCTCAGACGTCGTGTGATCCTTTCATCTTCAAAAATAACTTAAGCCAATAATTAATCAGCTGTATTTCGCTCACTAAGTCTATATTAAGTTTTAAGAAAGTTAGACACTGATTACCGCAATCGGCTCAGCCGCCGTGTAATTATTCCATTCCCAAAGAGTTATCTAAAATTTGAGAACAGACACTTACTAATTAAAAAGCGGACGTAAATTTAAATACTGTTGATCTATTCTCTCTTGATGAATCCAAAGTGGCTATGCCCGGTTTGGTCTTCTTGTAATACAGATAAACACTTTTTATAAATTTATTCTGTTAAACTACTTAAAATTATTGAAGTCAAGAGAATAATTTAATCCGTAAAGGAATAGTAAAAGAGGACAAGAGTTATGTTTTTAAAGTATACAAACAAAAAGAGTTTTATGAGGAACAGTGATTTTAATAGTTGTCTATTCATACAAGCAATCTTTCCAGAAAACTAATGAGATTTGTTCTTACAAAGAGTTTTGAGAAGATTCAGAGATTTTAAAAAAAGAGACAGTAAAACAGAGAAAGTTTTACAAAGAGTATTGAAAAGAGATTAAAGATAATTAAAGAGAAATTATGTGCATTTGCATAAAGACGTTTTGAGCAAACAACCTAGAGGCTGGGGTTGAAAATAGGTTTTGTTGGACTACAATTGTCAACTGAGATTATCCAGGTTTCGAAAGTCTCAAAAGGTCGTGTCGGTGAATATCCTCGAGCCGAGACAAATTGAATACCCGACTTAGATACATCTAATTGGCAGATCTATTTCTGATTTGGTATTAAGTTTTAAAGGCAGTATTACTGAAGTATCTTCAGGGGTCTAGAGGGATTCCCTGATTATGCTGTTAAGTTTATACGCAGCCGATCGCTCACTGGAGTTAAGGTTGGAAAAGTCTCCTTGGAGCACTACACCGGTGTGATTTGAGAAATATAGAAGAGACATGCATAAATAAAACATTGTTGTGATGATATATTCTTGTGAATGTATGGTTTTGTAGGTTCATAGATACAAGGTAAGAATTGTGTGATTAAGATCTGATTGTGTGTTTCAAATGCTTTACTACACTATTATGATGACTTGAATGACTTGATTGTCTATGATATTTATCTGTTTTGATGTTTGAGTTGAGTGGTGTGTGATCTATGTTGATAATATACTTGTACTACTTCTATTACATTGTTTAGAGTTTCACCCTTGCCTACTTTATGTTGTGTTGATGCATAACTAAGTAGATGGCATATGATGACAAGGGACTGGGAAATGTCCGACACTTGAGCTTAGAACCCCAAGGTGGAGGTTGCGTCTGGTGGAAGATAAACCCTAATACACAATGGGCAAGATTTGTAGGAAGAGTAGAAGTGGTAGATACTGGAGGTGTAGGTCCACAAGACTCACTTCCTATTCAGGAGCAGATGGTCTTAGACGTTAAGTTACCCTGGCGTCAATTAAGACCCTTAGAACCAGAAGACTTTATCTTTGATAGTGATACTAGTTGGGATAGTGGAGGTGGTAGTTCACATCCTTCAGGACATGATGGAAATGGTTCTGATCATGTACCTTCAAAATCAAGAGACAAATCCTCAGATAAGAACCAAGATAGAACCTCAGAAGATACCTCAGCTGCAGCACCTGCAAGGACCGAGGGTTCTGTAGGGTATACTCCGGTTTCGCCTCAGGGAGAAGCGAATCCGCCAACCTATTCCCCTCTACCCCATCCATCAGAATCAGAGTCAGAAGACATCATCTGCTTATCTGAATCCTTGTCGGATGAGGAGATCGAGGAGGAACTCGAAGAGTCTATCTACTCTTGGGCTACTTCTGACCTTACTAGAGAAACTTTACCTAGACCAGATCTATCCAAATTTGATTTTGACTGGGTCCCAGTGACTCAGGGTCAGCACCTGAAGTCTAGCTTGCTCGGAATAAGAGGATTTACCTGGTCTTGTCGATAAACTTTTATGAGTTAGGTCTTCAGGATAATAGATCCCTTTTTGTGAGATACTGGGATCATGGCTCGACTGTACATAGTAGCGTGTTTTTTTTTTTACCACTTTTGTACTTTTTGGTTTAGAGTAGTTTTAACTTCTTTTTCTTTTGCAGTGTAAAATCATAGTTTGTCTTAGAACAAACTCCTTTGTAAAATATCATGGCATATATATATATGAGAAAGAGTATTTTTCTGTACATGATGGTTTACTTTACAGTTGAAATCTTTAAAAAGGAAACAAGGGATTTTACTCCTCATCCTTCCCATCTTCTTTTATGAAATCGGAAAAATTTTACCCACATTTTAGGAGGAGCATTATAAACTTTTAACAAATATTTTCTAAATCTTTGCGAAACTTTTGGTTACTATGGTGTAATATCCTTTTTGGAGAAAGGGTGTTGCAGATTCAACGTTCGAGTTGAAGCAAAAGGGTAAATTTAGAAACCCAAAATGCGATAAAAATTGAAATTTTATTTGTTCAACATATGCAAATATACAAAAGTATTTGAGATCTGAAACTAGAAATCCTAAATAAAAGATTTGTTAGAAAAATTGGAAAGATCGGAAAGTGGTAGATAGCTTGTAGAACATCTATATTCGCCACACACCAACTCTATCATCGAATAACAGGATCATTTGTGTTTGAAGGCGGCTGTTGGGGGTTTATATATGCTAGGAACATTTACCGATGGAGCAGTGGGAGTGGGAGTGGGAGTGGGAGTGGGAGTTGGATTTGGGTTTGCTGGATTTGTGGGGAGATAAGGGCACATGTGTTACATGGACTTGTTATGGGCATTGTAGAGATATTTGTATGAAACATTTTGGGATGTCAAAGCGGGATAAGTGGGCGAAGGGGACTGAGTGGCAGGTTGTTGTTGTTGCAGCCGCTGGCGGAGTCTAGTGGGTCTCACCCGTCGGGATTGAAAGGAATGACTCCGACGTCAAAGACCCCAACCATTGGCACAAGCTATGATGAATCTGGGACGAAGCACTCTTGTGCTATGCTCCAAGTGAGAGAGACAAGGGAAAAGGGGAAGGAGGTTTGAGGTGTTGGGGTGGGAATTTGGAATTGAAAATTGATAGGGAAGAAAATGGAATTTTAAAAAATATTTTTTAATTTTGAAATGTGACCACAGAGACCATATGTAACACATTTCTAGATATGGAGAACTAAAAGATACATTTTTTCTTTGAGGGATTAAAAGCAAATATTTCCATATTTCTAGAGACTAAAAACATATTTAACCCAAAGATAAAAGCATCCCTACTTATTTTATCACATTTAATTCTTATTTAAGGACTATGGTATTTTACAAATATATATTTTCTTTCCTCTCACTTTCCACCCAATCAAACAAGAGAAAAGAAAAAATAATAACTTTCTTTCCTTTTATTTTCTCTCATAAACAACTAAAAAATATCTCATTTTTTACTCTTTTTCTTTCCTCTCACTTTCTCTTTGTAACCAAACACAGCCTTACTGACTTGTTTGTCAATGTAATGGCCCAAATATTTTGTAATGGGCCCAAATATTTAGAATAGTCTAGAAGTGGTTAGAGGGGTTGGACAAATCCTATAAATATATCCCCCAATGATGAAATGAGACAAGAAGAAGAAAAACTGAAAGGAATTTAGTTGTTAGAATTTTAGTTTGTTTATGGAGTTCCTCCACTTGAAAGGAGAAATTTACTTGCTTTCTATTTTATTCCCCAATCTTTTCCCTACTTCTATTGGCAATTGTTGAAGGAACATTGGGTTCCTTTCGGTCAAACATCTTTTAATTGATGGATAAATTAATACTATATTTGGTTTATGATTCAAAATTTACATATGATATATAATCCTTTTTTGTATATATAGGTTTAGACTCACCGTAAAAAAAAAGGTTTAGACTAAAGTAATTGTAAAGTACTACTACCTCTGATCCCTATTATAAGAGAATATTAGGTTATTTTCTTGGTCCAGAATATAAGAAATATAGACCCACTTTAAATGCATTAATTGTTAAAATTCTTTTTATACCCCTATTTTATTATAAGATTTATATTCTCCATGCAAGTGGGTACAACCATTTTAACCATTTAATAAGGGTATTTTTGGAGTAAAATTTAAATTAATTAAAATTAACTAACTTAATTGCTTCTCCTCAATCTTAATGAATTAGTGATTTGTTTCTTATAATAGGGATCAGAGGTAGTAGTATTTTTAAGTAAACATATCTTAGAACCAATAACCAATGCAAACTCTTGCAAACCAAAGATGTCATAAGGTGTTGGACTATTCATTTGTGTTTTGATCCTAATCTACATCACAAGAGGCAAGGATAAATTAGTTGCACAAAAGAGGGAAAATATCTTAAAAATGTTATGCAGTACTCTTTTTGGTAACCATGTTATTGGTGCGAACATGAGACCTTGCTTAAAAAATCCAAGTCCAATGCCACTCAGACCAACACAGTGTTGGTATGTTAAGGAGTATTCTGACATACATAAACTTATCTTTTATATTAATATTAATTTTTAATTTCATAGTATGTCTTTTATATCTTCAATTTATTAATTCTTTGTAATTATATATTTTATTAATTAAATAAATAGAAATAACAGTTCTTTAATGATTTTTTACCTATATCTCTTTTTTTATGACACAGGAACGAAAATTTTTACTTGTATCTCTTTAGTAACTATTTTAGAAAACAATAACTAATAAATATTTTCTTAGCACATTTCCTAAAGATATGTTAAGTCAATAAAAGTAAATTGTCAAATAAAAATGTAAATACTTAACATTTTACAAATTTTAAATATATTTACTTCTTTTTAAATAATTATGAAAAAAACATTTTTTTTATTATTTTAGCATACATCCTGATAATATACATTAATGAAAGTCCAATGATCAAATCTGAAAAATAATATAAAAGCTTATCAAAAAGAATAATATAACAGTCGGACTCACTCAACAAATTATATTTAAACAACCGCCCAATTTATTATGCGAGCAAATTAAATACTCCCTCCGTCCCATATGTTCGATGGTTTAAGATTTTGGTACACAGGTTAAAAAATTAATAAATTTAATAAATTTTAAAATAAAATGTCCTTATTTATTATTTTATAATTTTTTATTATTCTCAACTATTTTAATTATTTATCTATTCAAAATTTATTAATTATATTAATAGTATAGTTGGAAAAAAGTAAAAAATTATATCTTAAAATTTAAAATAACCAAAATTTTATTGAAAAAACTAAACTCGCCAAAGATATGAAACAAAGGGAGTATTAATTTACAGCGCTGTTATTGTACGCGAAAGAAAGGCAGGACGAATTGCACGATTGCTGCCATGGACCAATCGTGTTTTTTTCAAACAAGTACTAATTTTACAAAATAAAAAAGGTGAAGACTAGGGTGCACAAGGAAAAAGTAGTGCACTGGTGCACAACAAAGGACATAATGGACAATGTAATGGGTAACAAAAAAAAGAAGGAAAAAAAACCACCCGTCTGGCGGCTTCTTCCCTGCTTTTAGGCCACCTTTTCTTCGCCAAGTTCCATTCCTCTCCCCCTAGCCACAAATCTGCATCCTTGATGGAAATTTCAAGGACCCATGCTTCACCAAAAGGTTGCTAGAACACATTATAGAAACCTCTAACCCCAACAACTATATAAAAGTTTCCAAACAATAACCTAACCCAACCCAGAATTTCTCTGTGTAATTTGTCTATGACATAAAAGAAAAATAAAAATGCTACGGAATTGCTTTAATCCCCCAGAAAACAATATTCCCTACAACCACAAGCACCTCCACCACGAAAAAGAGAGAGAAACGGGAAGAAGAAAAACTTTGCAGGAGAGAGAGAGAGAGACTTGGACTCTTTTTCTATCTACGTCGTCGACTTCTTCTTCGTCATCCGTCTCCGACGCAGTCTTCCTTGTCGTCGTAGTGGTCAGGGTGGTCGTCGTCGTAGTGGCGGGGGTCGTTCTTGGTGTCAACGAGGTATTTGGGCTCATTCTTGGAGTATGGTTAATACATCGGCTCACTAGAGGAATGCTTTGACGTTGTCGCCTCCGAGGTCGCAACTGTTACAAGAAGCTCATGTAGGTAACAGGAAGAAACACAAGAAAGGGGGGTTGAATTGTGTTTCAAAGCTTTTAAAACTTTTTCGCAAATATTTGTATACTTGCTGTGAACCCGTTGGACGCACAGCGTATTGGAATATTGGACGCACAGGTAGATTGGACGCAGAGGCTTCCACTTAGTTTAAAAACGTTTTCTTTGTGCGATTTAAAGAGTTTGAAAAACTTGATAAGATAAAATTCAATTCAATCCCTCTTGTTAGTAATGATAAATAAATAACTAGAGATAAGGAAAAGAGAGAATAACACAAGTATTTATCCTGGTTCACCCTTTCCTAAGAGCTACGTCCAGTCCCCTCAAACTAGAGAGATTTCACTATCAATCCATATAGAATACAAGTATTCTTCAACAGCCTCTCCAGGCCTTACAACGAGTATTCTTTGCACACCTAGCCTCTCCAGGCTCAAAACAAGTATTCTTTACAAACAAGCCTCTCCAGGCTCAACACAAGTATTCTTTACAAACAAGCCTCTCCAGGCTCAAACAACTCAGAAGAGTGTTTTTGACTTAAAGTGCTATCTAACTCACACTAGTGAGAATCTGAAAATCTTAAGCACTTCGAGAGTTAAACAAACTCTCTTTTACAAGAAGATAGAAAATATTACAAGAATTTCTTAATGAATCAGAGTATATCAAAGTTTGCACAGCGATTCAACTCTTTCTTTTTGATAGTTCAGCACTCTTGTATCTTCTATCTTTCTTCTTCTTGTTTTCGGTATTTATAGGCTTTGTTTAAGCTTCAGACTTATTCTTCAATTACCTCGGCTTCAGCCTTCATAAATATGACCGTTCTCTAATAGCATTAAATGCTATTTTCCCGTTGCTCTGAGGAGTTCTTCTTTAGCGTATTTGTCTGCGTTTCTTTCTCTTAATTCAGAAGCAACCTGTACTCATAGTCTCAATTGTACAAAGGTTAATAGTAATATTCAGTTGAGACAAGGAGAATACACTGTGTAAATCAGAAAGAGTGTTCAGAGAGATATCAAAATAAACATAGTACATTCTCTTTCTAAGTACGCTTTCACAGTGCTTTATGCTTTTCATTTAATGCACGTTCAGAGACCTTGACGAGGTTGTTCAGAAAAGCATTGTATACTGCTATTTATTTTAAATCATTTGTTCAATAAATATGTCTCATATTAAATGCAAGAGCAATAAATAGCAGGTTATGTATTCTGCGTTTTGGACGCAGCATTTAGAGTGTATGAATGGACGCATACCTTTGCTTACCATTCGTACTTGAGACAGCTTGGTCTATATGGACGCATACTTATTGCTTACCATATGTACTTGAGACTTTGCTTCTCTGATAGGATACATCTCTATAATACTCATTGGTCGGTTATCACTTATGCTTATTTTGGACGCACTGTATAGCATGTCTCCATGAGCGATTTCTTTGGACGCTCATATGTTCTGCTTCTTTGGATGCAAAGCTTTATTGGACGCATTGCCTCTTTGAGTCCATTGGACGCTCCATTCTTGAATTGTACATATATATGCCAATGTCACACTGGACGCTGGACTTATCATTGTTGTACCTACAAGAGCTTGTCAGCAGACTTTGTAAAATCCTTACTAACATTTGTTATCATCAAAACCACAAAGACTACTTAGGGAAAATTTGTATTAGAACTGCTTCTGACCAATTTGGTTCCAACAGCTCATCACGGCGGGTGGCAGTGGTTGAAAGGCCAGATGATTGTGGAGCGCGGTGGTGATGTTGCAAACTTGCAATACCCGTCAGAGAGAGAAGAGAGAGGGGTGTGGTTAGAATATGACAATTATACCCTCGCTCACAATGTTTAATCTGGACCGTTGATACATAAAATATTCAAAAAAATATACATCCAACGATATATAGAGCCCTTATGCACCGGTGCAACGTTTTTTTGTTGTACACCCTAGATGGCACCAATAAAAAAATATACAGTAGGCCTGGGAAGAAATCAAAAGTGTTTTCGAGCCAAAGATAATATCATTTATGCTCTTTTGTTTTTTGGTCCAAAGAAATATCATTTATGCTCTGAACTTCATAATTGGGTCCTAGTCGTAGTACACTTTTTCTCTCGGCACAGGTCCAACTAGTCGCCACGCTTGCAAGCCCAACACCAAACAGGTGGCGTTTAGGGTAGGGAAGTAGTTATCCTTCCCTACATAGGGAAGTGGGGCCTGAGTCAATATGAAACGGTTGATATAATATTAAAATAGTTCAATGGCTCAGATTTATTGATGGAGACCTGAAGGAGTTGGAATAAGTGTTATAAGACTTATTTACAAATAAGGACCTGTACAAATATCAAACTTACACATAGTTCCATGGCCTTTCCAAATTTGTAGAAAATGCCCAATGTTATGAATAATTATTCTTTATTTTGCCATTTTTGTCCCAATAATTATTATTAAAAGTATTTTATTTTTTGGCCCATTCTTATCTATATATCTCTCTCTATATATATACATACATAATAGTTTCGATTATGTGTCTCAAGCCAATTTTTATACAAACATTATTTTGTATTTAATTTATTTTAATTGTTTTTTTCGTAATGTTTTATGATTAGGTATAAAATATTTTTTAACAGGTTTTGAATTGACTAAATCAATATTCATTGTTATTTATTGATTTTCCATAGTTAATTAAAGTGTGGGTAGCAAATATAGATATAAGGACTAAAGTTGCTATCCACATGAGTATGAATTTAGGTACGGGTATTTTTTAAACGTGGGTTTAGGAACGATACTCTAGTACCCTACCCATTGCCATCCCCTCCGGTCGCACCTCGGTGATCTTTGTTGCATTTTGTTGTGTGAGTTTTGTTGTTCGTTCCCTCACCACTAGTTAATAATATTAAATTTTAAGATTTAAGAAAAGAACCAGTAGGGCATCACACCCAAAAATTCACTTTTGATAAAATATTGAGCATTAATTTTAAAATTGAAGGAGAGATCTAACAATATATCACACTTAGAAAATCTTTTATTACTTTAAAATTAATAACTAAATTTTAAAGTAAAAAATAGAAAAGGAACCAAGAGTGCATTACACCAAAAAACTCCTTATTTTAGAAAGTATTTGACTTAAACTAATGTATATTAATGCAAGAAATCAACGTTATGTTTGTCCGAGTAAAATTAAGGGTGTATTTGGGAGTTTTGGAAGAGAGCAAAGAGTTTATACCAATATTTTAGTTTTATAAAAAGAAAGAAATGATGTAAAAAAAATTTAAAACTCTATAAAAACCTCTAAAGCCATCTCTCTATTACATTTTTGGAGTTCATCCAAATTGAATTTTTTTGAAGGTTTTGATTTTTTTTTATTAAAAATGAGCATTCGTGCAAGGTATGAGAGTATCCTCCATTTCTTTTCCCCTTGAAATGTCAAAACTCTCCCCTCTCCTCCCTCCAAAACTCCCAAACACATTTTAAGATCAAATCTCTTAAGCAAGATTTTGGATTCGGACTAGCTCAGTTCTCTAGCTGAGATTAATCATCGACAAAACTAGAGAGTAAAATATATTTTTTATTTTATTTACTTGTTTTATTTTTAAAAAAAATAATATCAACTAGAACTAGATATGAAGACAAAAATCACGGGCAAATGAAATCATGTTTTTTATAAAAAAAAAATTGAAAAGAGACCAAATAATGTTGTAGACGGTGAAGAACTCCGTCACTGACAATTAATGTTGCAGAGGGAGAAAGTTCTTTTTTTGATATACAGAGGGGGAAAGTTCTTGTTCAATGCCTTACAACAACATTTATATTGAATTATCACTTGCCATTCCCCAATCCGAACAAACCCCAATTCACTCACCCACTCATTTTCTCGTTCTCAATTTATTTTGTTTTTGTTTTAAAAGCACATCACATTCATATTATCAAGATCCACCGGGTGGGCATGGCGGAGTTGCAGCTTCTCCGAGAGTTTCAATTGGAATCATCGAACAAGATCTGTGTTCCCAGAAGAACCCTCAATGGGTGTCGTTGTCGTACGGAGTGTTCATGTGCCTTCAGGTGCTCCGGCAAGCACTGCGGCGGTGGGGACGGGAAATACGGCGGTTGGAAACGATGATTGGAAGGTGAGTGAACATCAACAGTGAGGCTGGAATGGGCGTGAACGGAGTGGTTGCAGGCTGCACGGCGGTTGTGTGACGGATGTTGGGTGGTGGTGTCGGCGGGGTAGATGGTGGGCAACGACAATGGGTTGGCAGTGAGGGAGTGGTGGTCCTCAACCGGACCTGGGTAGGCAGCGGGATGACAATGTAATGTTCAGACTGGTGGCCATGATGGAGGTTTAGGGGAGGACGGTTCCGGCGACCGCGTCTAGCGGCTCTGGTGGTTGTTGAGGAAGCTTCATGAAATCACGGTGAAGATGATGGTAGGCAATGATGGAGGTTTAAATTTTGACTGCGGCTTCAGTGTGGTGGAGTTGGGAGCAATGCTTGCTTGTTGATCTTGGTGCAGGGGACTGGTTGTGCAATGGCGATGAAGAAGATGATTGTCACGGTGGAATAAAGAAAGTATTTGGCAGAAAACATAATATCACAAACTTCAGGGCAAAATATCATATTTTACTACAACTGATTTACCCTCTATTGTGGGTAAAGGGTCCACTTCCCCACACTAGGAAAGGATAATTACTTCCCTACCATAAACGCCACCCACTAAACAAGGATGCTAATTTGACAACCCATCCTCCTGCTACTATATCCATGTAAACATTAATATTGCAAATTTTTAAATAATTAATTATGTTTTTAGTCCTTTAAAAATTACTAAATTTGAGTTTGGTCCTTTAAAAATAAGTCAAACTTTTTTAGTCCTTTAAATATTTTTTTTTATTTAGGTCATTTAAGTGAATTGACTTGCTAGGTGACACATTTTGACCCAGTCATCTTTCCTACGTGGCACAAAACGCTGACGTGGCCTCCTACACGAAATATTGAGTTTTGAATTTAGTCCCTCTAAAAATTAAGTTTTGATTTTAGTCCCTCTAAAAATTGAGTTTTGATTTTAGTCCCTCTGGTTTTCCTCTTCCTCCTCCACCACCTTTCTCTTCCTCCTCCAATGGCTTCCCCCTCCTCTTCCACCCTCCTCCACTCTAGCCCCCCCCCCCACCACCACCACCACCACCACCACCACCACCACCACCACCACACACACTCTCTCTCTCTCTCTCACACCCCCCACCACCCAACCACCACCACCACCACCACCTTCCTCCACCCACACACACACTCTCTCTCTCTCTCGTTTTCTCTCTCTCTCACCATAGCCCCCACCACCACACACACTCTCTCGTTCTCTCTCTCTCTCTCTCTCTCTCTCTCACAAATAAGTTTCAAACAACAAACTTGAGATTTCTGCAACCAAAAGCGATTGATATCATGACAAAAACGATTGATATCTCTCAATCCGATTGATGAAAACGTGTTAAATTTCAGTATATTGGTCGATATGTCATGGGAAACAAAAGCCCTAAACAATTTGCAGTGATCGAAGCACCATGTGAGAGAAATCTAGCTTGAAGCTGTTAGAGTGGAGGGAAAAGGAGGAGGTGGTGGTGGAGGAGGAGAGAGGAGGAGGGAAAAGGAGGAGAGAGAGGGGGTGGTGGTGGAGGGGGAAGAAGGAGGGGGAGGCCATTGGAGGAGGAAGAGGAAGGTGGTGGTGGAGGGGGAAGAAGGAGGGGGAGGCCATTGGAGGAGGAAGAGGAAGGTGGTGGAAAAAGAAGAGGAAAACCAGAGGGACTAAAATCAAAACTCAATTTTTAGAGGGACTAAAATCAAAATTTAACTTTTAGAAGGACTAAATTCAAAACTCAATATTTCGTGTAGGAGGCCACGTCAGCGTTTCGTGCACGTAGGAATGATGACTAGGTCAAAATATGCCACCTAGCAAGTCAACTTACTTAAAGGATCTAAATCAAAAAAAAATATTTAAAGGACTAAAAAAGTTTAACTTATTTTAAAGGACCAAACTCAAATTTAGCAATTTTCAAAGGACTAAAAACATAATTAAGCCTTCTTTTTTTAATCAGTGTTTTGGGGGAAGTAAATATCTCTATTCAAGTAGTTAGAAGTTTGGTAAGTTTTTAGATTTGAATATTGTGAATAATTTTTTTTTTCTATTTTATCCATTATAAATGATGTTGAACACCTAAATATTCAAATACACCTAGAGAGAGATCAAAGTGATAAAAGTCATGGGTGCTGAAAATTGATGGGTATTCAAAAATTAGAATTATTTACTCATTTAAATAGGTCTAATCAGCTTTACTCGAAGTCATCTGAATTTTGAATATTGGGGGTTTAAAATTGAAAACAGAAATGTTATACACACACCCAACATACACCAAACACACACCTCAATTCACTATTTCACACACTAACATTGGGTGTGGTGTGGGTGTACAGTGGTCTATCTATCAAAGTCCAATTGAAAAAGCATTAAACGTAAAATATTTTGTTAACATATTTTTTAAGCATACAGTTTAGAAAACTAGAAAAATACTATTAAAGATTATAAATATTTATTTTCAAGATTTTACAACTATTCTTCTCATACTACCGAAGACAATGATAATTTTTTAATATGTACACAAATAGTACACATTAATTAACCTCAATTAACAAATGCGAAATATAATGTAGGGGGACTCAATGTCAATGGGATAAGACACATGAGAATCAGTCAACCGTCCAATTAATTAAGCGAATGCCATAAACATTATAGTAAGTTAATATATTAGTTCTCCAAGCTTTATGCTTTGAAAAACAAAACTAGGTCCTACTCGTACCCTTTTTTCCATATCAGTGCATAATTTTATTTTTTTTGATGTAATATCAGTGCATAATTTATAGGTGCATCTCGGGCTTTTTTGTACGAATACCACGCTTTAAAAAAATAAGTTGACAAATATCGTAGTTTTGAAATTATTTACCAATTTATCATTGTTTTTATTTAACTGAGAAGTTTTCTCTCCCAAAATTGATTTTTCACTATTATTTTATTTTTTTTAAATTTTTTGTAGGAAGTCCCCTTTTCCAAATCTAACTCTCACCATTGTTTTAATTTTTTTTCTTTTCAAAATTTCCTATCAGAAAAGTTTCTTCCCCCAAAACCGACTTCTCACCATGTTTTTTTAATTTTCTTTTTTTGTTTGATTTTAACAGTTTTGGATTTTAGTTAAGGTGGTTTATGGTATTAGGTGATTTGTGGCTTTAGGGTTTAGGTTGATTTTAGGGTTTTGGGGTTGTTTAAATTAATTAATTTATTTTGTTTATTAAATCAATTCAATTTATTAATTAATAATTACCACAATTAAGTTAGTTTAGAACCTTAATAGTAAATAATAATACAATAAAATAATTACCATTAAAATTACAAAATGTGTAACATCCTAAAATTTTACTCTATAAGACAGAGTGTTAATTTTAGAAGATTAGAACTATCCTTAGGATTTTCAGATAAAATATAATAGTTTAGAGCTGACGTAGAAGTCAAACATAACTTTATGGATATTCTTGACTGACAGAATAAGCTGATAATGAATATGAAAAATTCATACTTGATTCCCAAAAGGTATTAGGGGATAGACAATAGTCACTTGATGTTCCATAAATGTTTTAGAAATTAAGTTTGGAATTTTTAGAACAGTATAAAGGAATATTGTTGTTTTAGTCCCTCTAAAGGAAACTACGTAATCTACTAGTTAAAAAGTGGATAAATACCGGAGACTAAGAAATAATCTTGATAAAGATTACAAAGCTCAAATAGAGTTTTAGATAGTATAGAAATGATAAGTTTTGTTTGGCATTATAGTTTAAAAACGGTAAGATAGCTAAAGTCTTATATAGACTTCTGTTTTCTATTTTTAGTCTATTATCTGTTTTATATGAAATTGTGTGATCTAAGTGTTGTGTGATTTATTTCTATCTTATAATTATAGTAGTAATAGGCTTATTAAGTTGATTCATTAAAATAGTCATTTTTTACTTAACGTTTGTGGCTTTTACAAAAAATAGTTTCCACCGTTATTAACGAATTCAGTTTTAAATAGCAAAAGTATATCAAAACAACTCAGAAAACAAAACTTCTTTCACAAAATTTGGTTATTTTAATATTTTTTATTTTTTGGAATTTTCTTAGACTTTTTGGAAAAATAATTTTTATAAATTACCGTTTTGGTCCCTATAGTTTACAGCAAGAACCAACAACTGATTCAGAGACCCAGTTGAGGTCAAAAAGAGATTTTAAGAAGCTGAATCATGTTTTTATATTTTTTTAAGATTTTTGAAAATTATTTCAAATTTTTTTTAAAAGCAGATCAAAAGTTACTTTTTCGGTCGCTGCTGACATAAGAAACTAGGGTTTCTAAATGGAAATAGATTTTTAGTGATCAGTGAATGCTCAAAATTATTTTTTAAGAGGGATCATTAGTGTTTATATCAGATTTGCAATTTCTTAGAAATTTTTCTAGAATTTTCTGAAAAATGTCCATTTTGCACTTACAGCTCGTCCGTTTTCCTTTGTTTTTTCAAACTGCGAAGCTTACCCTTACCGTAAAAATTCAGAAACTCTTTCATGAAGCTATTAGGGCTATTATAAGGTATTTTTGAGATTTTCTATTGGTTCTTACCATTTAAATTAATTTTAAAAAAAATTTATTAATGAAAAGTCTATTTTACCCTTGATTTTCATCTTGTTTACACTTAAAACCCTAGGGGCAAAAATGTAACTTCACTCTCTCCCTCTTCAGCCCTTAAAACCGTCCTACTCTAAAGCCAAGAAGAGGACTAGGTTCATTTGGTTATGTGAATCATAGTTTTGAACCAATTAGAAAAAGGATTGATTTACCTAATTAATTAATTAAGCGCTTAAATCATCATGCATGACCACACAATAATTTTTATGCCTTCCTTCTCCCCTTATGGCCACCCCCTCTTCTTCATTTAGAGCCCTTGGATGATGTTTTCACTTGGATTGAATCCTTGTCATGTGCTTTAGACCAATTAGGATTTAATTAATTAGTTTTTATTTGTTTTAATTACCTTTTTCCTAAACCATGGTTTTGGCAAAACTATGGGCTAATACCACTACCCCTTGGCTGTCCCCTCACCTATAAATATCCCCTCCATACTTCATAAATTCTACACCAAAGCCTTTGTATTGACAAAACAAAAATCCTTTCTAATCTCCTTTGTAGTTTTAGCCTTTTAATTTGTTCTTAAGCTTAAACTTTGATCTTCAAAGCTTTGTTCTTCCACATCCTTGCTTCATGAAATACGCCCCCTCTCCTTTGTTCATAACCATCTTTGCTTTATAAAAAATTCCCACATCAAGAAGCCTTGTGTTGACAAGCAAAATCCTCTCTTTTCCTCCTTTGAAGTTCTTAGTTTCAAGCTTGGTGTTCTTGGTTCTTTAAGCCTTGTTCTTCCAAGTTTTTGTGGCAAACGTAAGGGGAACCTCTTGCAAATTAATTTGAGAAGATGAGTTTGATTCTTGTTTGTGTTTGAATTGTTTGTTTGTGTGTTTATAGCTTTTATTTATTTAAATATGCTTTATAATTGTGTTATAGCTTTAATTTAATTGTTTTATACTATTTATGAATTGTAGTGTTATAATGCCCAAAATTCCTTAGAGTTTCGTGGAAGTAAGGTTACTATGGCAAAATTAATTTTGAGCTTTTGTAAACATACCGTTATAATGGCAAATTTTAGACTTACCGTAAATATGATTTTACCGCAAAGAAAATACAATTTATTATTTTGTGAAAACCCTGATATTGTCTATCATTTATATACAAGGTGGTGGTTAAGATAAATAGTTTATCAGTATGGGTCTGTCTAGGAAAGAAAGAGACATTTGAAGGGGCTAATTAAAGTCTGTCTCTCTTTCCTAGGAACTGTACTGATACGCTGTTTGGGGAATTCTTAACCTAGGGACCCGGTATATACGTGACTAAGATAAACTGGGAAAGAAGTGATTTCTTAATAAATGTATATATAAATAGATTGGGTTGGATAAAAGAGTATAACAGTAAAGGATTATCGGTTAATTCTACTGTTATAGCATCTGTTGGATAAAAGAGTATAACGGTAATGGATTCTCGGTGAATTCTACTGTTATAGCATCTATCGGAATTTAATATAAACATTAACGGATTCTCTGTGAATTCTACTGTTATATTATCAGTGAGAAATATTGAGTGGGTATCCAATCTGTATATGTATGCAATTAACTCAGTTTAATTTTCAATGTTTATGACAGTGAAAATTAGTGAGATAGGCTTTCAATGGGCTTTTTTCCTGGAAGATAATTGGTGCTTAAGTATTTCAGAAGAGAAAACAGCTTGATTACGTTCACTTAGACTATATCGTCTTATTTTAAAACCGAGTACTGATTACCGAAGATGGCTCTGCCGCCGTGTGATCTTTTCAAATTAACTAAAGCCGGAAAATAATTAGCCTTACTCCGTTCACTAAGTCTATATCAAGTTTTCAAAAAGACGGACACTGATTACCGCAGTTGGCTCAGCCGCCATGTAATTATTCAATTCCCAAAAAGCTATTTAAAATCTGAGAACAGACACTGTTGATTAAAAAGTAGACGTAAGTTTAAATACTGTTGATCTCTTCTCTTTTGATCAATCCTAGGTGACTCTGCCCCGTTTTGGTCTTTTTGAAATAAGCTAATAACCTTTAGTTTATATATCAAATCACTTTGTTGGGCTGCTCACCTTAGTTCGGCTCTGCCGCGGTGTGACCAGTCATAAATTGAATTATTGAAGCCGGAGAAATAACTTAACTCGTAATGATCTATAAAATCAAGTGAAGAAGGTAAGAGTATTTTTATAAAGTGATAAGTTATTTCCTATAAAGTATTTTGATGAGATCTAAAGACACTTTTAAGAGAAGCTATAGTAAGACAGAGAAAGTTTTACAAAGAGAAATTAAAGAGAAAAGTAGTTTGTAAATTTAAACGATCATTTGCATTATAGACGAAGAGCAAACAACCTAGAGGCTGAGGTTGAAAATAGATTCTGTTGGACTACAATTGTCTACTGGGATTATCCAGGTTTCGAAAGTCTCAATGGCCTTGTCGGTGAATCTCCCTGAGCCGAGACGTGTCGTATACCCGGCTTGGATAAATCTGACTGACAGATATATTTCTGATTTGGTATTAAGTTTTAAATGCGGTATTTCTGAAGTATTCTCGGGGGTCTAAGGCGGGATTTCCTAATTATGCTGTTAAGTTTACTGCAGCCGGTCACTCAAATGATGTGAGGTTAGAAAAGTCTCCTTGGAGCACTACACCGTTGTGATTAGAGAGATATTGAAGTGGCATGCATAGATATATTTTGTGAAAGAGTTATTTTGCAGGTTTACAAGACGCAAGGTAAGAACTGTTTGGTTGGAATCTGTTATATGTTTTGAATGACTTGCTACTTTACTGATTTGTCTTGATTGACTTGATTGTTTATGATAGGTATGTGCTCTTGACTTATGTATTGGGTGTTGTGTGAATCTGTGTTGTTTTGGTACTTCTACTGCTCTTATTACCTTGTCTGGAGTTTCACCCTTGTATGTTTTATGTTGTGTTGATGCATAACTGAGTAGATGATTTACCCAAGAAGTGGGCTAGCTCTTAGAAGAAGGATCTGAAGGAAGATGCTGCATAGATTGATAGAGATTCCGAGAAGAATCTATATTTACTGTGTTAGATTGGGGTAGATGTCAAGAGACTAAATTAACTCAGATGTACAGTCTATTTAAACTTATGCTTGTACTAAAGCAAGATCTTTATAAATATATGAGATGAGATTATGCTCACAAAAGGTGTTGGTCATAGTTCCACATTCAAAAACATTTTGAACAGAATTAGGGAAACATATTCCCCATCCTTCTCATCTTTTAGAAAAGCGAAAAATTTTACCCACATTTTAGAGAAGGATTACCAACTTTTATCAAAATATTTTATAAATCTTTGTGAAACTTTTGGTTACTATAGTGTAATATCCTTTTTGGAGAAAGAGTGTTGCATTGGGGGCACATGACGACTAACCTTGTAGAGTGCAACAACAAAGTACTAAGGGGGACATGCAACCTTCCGATCACTACATTGGTCCAAGCAATCTATTATAGGTTGTCTAAAACGTTTGTTAAGAATGAAAGGCAAGCGGCCCAATGATGGCATATGGCCATGTTTACACTGAAATTCTGACCAAGGCTATTGAGAAGGAACGGACAAATTAAAAGCACATTCTCACCACGTTCGTATTTTTAACCGACAACAAAGTATTTTCTGTGTAAAAGAGGCAATCAACCCACGAGAGGGGCTACCTGCGAGGACATTCAAGGTAGACCTAGATGAAAGAAAATGTGACTGTGGTAAATTTCAGGCAATACACATCCCGTGTTCACATGTCATCGCTGCTTGGTCATCAGTTTCCCATGACTACATGATATATGTGCCTCTCGTGTACAAGTTGGAAAACGTCTTCAACGTTTACTACGAAGAGTTCAGTGTGTTGCCCAACGAAGAATATTGGCCACAATATACTGGACCTCAAGTGTGCCACAATCCGCAAATGCGAAGGCTATCACAGGGTCGTCCACAATCTACCCGCATTCGCTCTGACATGGATAACGTAGAAAGGAGTTGTCACCCTAAAAGGTGTGAACTGTGTCGAAATAAGGGTCATACCAGGGATAGATGTCCTAATTACCATCTTAGACATTCTACACAAAAGTAGGAAATGTGGATCATTGTACCCCTTTTGTAATTTTAACGGTAATCATTTTATTGTATTATTATTTACTATTAAGGTTCTAAACTAACTTAATTGTGGTAATTATTAATTAATAAATTGAATTAATAAACAAAGTAAATAAATAAATTTAAATAACCCTAAAACCACCTAAATCATAAAATCACAAACCACCTAATACCATAAATCACCTTAACTAAAACTCTAAATCGTTAAAATCAAACAAAAAAAAAACATAATGAGAAGTCGATTTTAGAGGAGGGGACTTTTCTCATAGGCAATTTTGAAAAAATTAAAATTAAAACAATGGTGAGAGTTGAATTTGAGGGAGGGGACTTCCCATAAAAAATTAAAAAAAAATAAAATAATGGTGAAAAATCAATTTTAAGAGAGGAGACTTTTTACCTATCCAAAAACAATGATAAATTATTAAATAATTTCAAAACCGTGGTATTTATCAACTTATTTTTTTAAAAGGTGGTATTCGTATAAAAAAGCCCGCATCTCGCGCGCGGGGCTGTGGTGGCAAGCCTACATCTAGCAACAAGCATAGCTATCGTGGCCAATGCTAATTTGCTTGGCTCATCTGCTTTTGCTAGTTGATGAGGGGGTCTAAAAGGTGGCTTTTAGGTTTCATAAAAATTAAAAAGAGTAAAGGGCCACTTTAGTCCTTGAGAGATACAGGTGGTGTCAATTTAGTCCTTAAGAGATAAAAATTAAAAAATAGTCCCTAAGAGAGCCAAATGTTTGTCACTTTGGTCCCTGACGTTAACTCCACTGTTAGTTGTGCTGATGTGGCATTGTTAAACGCCATGTGTCTCTCCCTCTCTCCTCACCCACACTTTCTCTCTTCCCCTCCCCATTCTCCCCCTCTCTCTTCTATTTTTATGCGTCTTTACATCCATTGTTGATGCTGGTTTTCAGCAAACTCAAGTCCCTATGAAATGCATTGTTGACTGTAACCAATAAACCAAAAAGGCCTCATGCTCCACTCAGGTTTCATTCTCCATGAAATGCATCATCCATGGCTTATGAACCACCTTTTTTGATTTAGAGCTATTAAACATTCTTCTTACTTGAAATAGTTCAGCTTCAGTTTCCTCTTGTTCATGGGTCACCAGAGGGCTAGAAACAGAACTACCCAGAACAGAGTATCCCCAATAAACCTTCAAATCCTCCAATCATAATTATTCAAAACCACAACAGAAGGATCACGCGGGTCATCACCACCCACACTCAGCTCCTCTGAGTTGTGATTTTGAACACGACCCAATATTGTTCTGATGGTGTTTTCAATACTTACAGTGTTCCCTCCAATGCTTCGGCATCAAGCTCGGGCCTTTCAAGGCTCTTCCCAAATAGGCCTACGACGCCTGCGGTGGCGCCGCTGATCAAGGCGACGACTTTGTGGCCGGAACGGTGGAACCAAGAGAGAACAATGAGGCCCAGGAGGTTGCCCAAGTGGAGGCTCTCGGTGGGGGGTCAAATCAGTAGTAGACCTTGAGGGGTTGTGGTTCGTCGATGGTGTTTGAAGACATGCTTCTGAGAGCATCACTGGTTATGGATTCGAGTAGCCCCCTTTCTTCGAGGATTCTGACAACACTGCGGCCACGTTGTTGTTGGTGGTGTTGGTGTTGTAGGGTGAAGGTGGTTCTCGTGAAATGATGAGGGAGAGAGAAGGGAGAAGCGGAGGCGGCAAAGAGAGACAGGGAGAATTGGGGGGGACGGAAGAGAGAGATGGGAGAACAGGGAGGGGAAGAGAGAGAGTGTGGGTGACGAGAGAGAGAGACATGTGGCTCCCATAGTGAGTCTACGTGTCGTTTAACCGTGCCACATCAGCACAACTAACGGTAGAGTTAACGTCAGGGACCAAAGTGATAAACGTTTGGCTCTCTCAGGGACTATTTTTTAATTTCCTATCTCTCAGGGACCAATATGACACTGTCTGTATCTCTCATAGACTAAAGTGACCCTTTACTCCCGACAAGCAACACGAAACTGAGTTCAAAGACTACCATGATTGGATGTGCACTTGGCGTGCCGAAAATTGTGATTTTTTTTGAAATGAAATTCCTACAAATTTTGGTGATTTGTTGCAAAATTGATTTCGTATTAAAATTATAAATTCATTATCCAAATGTACAAATATATTAGGTTTGAAGATTAATTGATCGTCTCAAACTCTCTTAATGGTTTGATCTAGAGCTGTCAAAATGAGATGTGGCTCGCGAGCCAGCTCAGCTCAGCTCGGCTCGTGGGTTAAAAGGGTTACTAAATAGCTGGCTCGTTTAACCCCGGGCCAATTTGGCTCGGCTCATTTAACCCACGAGCTGAAGAGGGTCAGCTTGTCACGAGCCGAGCTGGATCGTGAGCCACGCGAAAAAATAAAAAATAATCATTTTAAATATTTTTTTAGTTTTTTTCTTTTTTTACATTTTAAATATCTTTTTTAATTTTTTTAATTTTTTAAATATTTTTTTAATCATTTTAAATATATTTTTTATTGATTCAGCCCGCGAGCCAGCTCGCGAGCCCGTGGTGGGCCGAGCCGAGTTGTGTATTTTCTGGCCCTTAAAAAATCTGAGCCAGCTCGGCTCGGCTCGTTTACCTCTCAACTCGTGGTGAGCCAGCTCGTGTGGGCCGAGCTGGCTCGTTTTGACAGCTCTAGTTTGATCTATAATTTTCTTTAGTCTTCCTTTATCTTTATCATTAGAACTATATGTATTATTATTCGTACATGTCCAAACCAACCAAAATGAGATTCTACATCTTTCTTTATAATTAATAGGAACATTTTTAATGATTATATTTTTTTATCTTAATATAATCACAAAAATAAATATTCAAAGATTATTTGATTTTTTAGTTTTTTGTTTTAATTTTAATAATAAGTTTTTATCTATTTTTATACAGATCTGTAGGTAGGAATGACAATGGGTAGGGTACTATAATACTCAATGCAATTTAAAAAAATACCCGTACTCAGACCTATACCTGTGTGGGTAGCAATTTGATCCACGCACCCTGACTCACTGGGTATCTAAGTACCTGTACCCGTGTCTGTTACCCGCACTTTAATTATGAAAATTCAAAAATTAATTTCTCAAATGTAATACATATATAATATTATGTCCGAATTACGCGTGAAGTAGTTCGCCAGTGAAGGACGGGGAAAAGAGGCAGAAGGTGTTGGTGAAAGAGACTCGTTGTTGCTGACAATAATAGTGAAAGGCACGGTGACGGAAAACAAAAAGTAAAAAAAATGTCTTATGGTGAAGGAAACTAAAGAAAAAATTGTGTCTCACGACTATATGGTCTTGTGCGCGGGTTATATTAGGATTAGGGATTACGTTCATCTAAAGTAAGCAATCCATTTTAGAGTGTAATACAAGTAATCTCAAATCAATGATTAATATTACAAACACATGCATAACAAATCAAGGATGCATTGGAATATTAACCCGTGATTTTTTTATTAGTGGTTAATGTTACTTACTTTACTAATTACTCACTTTAGATGAGTCAGGGATCTTGTAAGCTTCATTGAGAAATTTAATAAACTAGCGTGGTCACCCGTGCAACGCATGGGACATACGATGCACTTTATAAAAAAATTATGAAGAAATATGTTTGAACAATTATAAAGAACTTGAGGTATTTTTAATTATTGTTCATAAATTATATAGCAAATTATAAATTATCGTTATCTATTAAAAATAGTTAATTAATTCATAACTTTAAAGTAGAGTACAACGAAAAATTGTATAAATTATAGTTGAAGTAATAAAATAGTTTAAATAGTTGTTGAGAGTAGGTATTACAAAATAAAATTCAAATGAAGATAAAAAGAAATTATTACCTAAATATTAAAATCAAACTCAAAGCAATGGAAGAGATCATTTTAATTTTTTTTATATGATCTTAAACTTTAAAATCAAATCTTTTTGAATTTTGATTTTTTTTCTAATCATAAAAGAATCAAATTTGAACTCATCAAAAAAATCAATAATTTAGAGACTATGAGAAAATAAATCAAGAATATTAAAATACAGAGACCTTAGTACTACTGTTGTCGCTTTCAGAGTAATTCTAACCTAAGATGTCATCTTGCCTGTCCAGTTTTTTTACACCTGTCACATTCTTACCACATCTCTAACCTCAACCCCAAGAAATGAATTAATTAATCAATTAATGTGTTTAATTTACATTCTATCTTTCATTTCAAAATATTCATTGCATGTCTAATAAACCTGAAAATAGAAATGAATCAATCAATTAACCAATTAATGTGTTTAATCTACATTCTATTTTTTATTTTGATATATTCATTGTATGTCTAATGAAACCGATAAAGGAAAGGAATCAATTTATGTGTTTAATTGCATGTAATTTTGATTGCGCAATGATCTCTTTTCAAATTATGCAAACCATTTTAATGTTCCATTTCTCTATTGTTGTTTTTTCCTTCATGTTTCTTTTGTAATTTTTCATTTTCATTTTTACCCAATTCCTCGCTAATGACATAGTCATCGTTTTGAATTTCAGATTCGCTATTTCTACAAAATAAAATTCCCTTTTAATTTGCTCGCTATGATATACTTTTATTTGATTTATTGTTATTTATATTGGCCTAATACACAATTAAAATTAAAAACAAAACCATTTACATCAAAGTAAATTTATTGAAATAAAAATTTTGAATGGAAAAATTAAATAATTTATATATATATATATATATAATTAAAACAACTAATACAATTTTACATATATTTTCATGCTAAAAAAGTATGAAATATATTTTCCAAAACAAACATAGTAATATATATAATTATTATTATCCCGTACATAATTTATTGAAAAAATAAAGAACTAATTTTTTTTAATTTATGATGCTTCATCTTGTTTGAGAGAGAAGAATAATGTATCTGCACAGAATAAAAAAATTAATGAAAAAAGGAAATGAAAAATAAATAAACTTAGAAACAGATTAATTCTAAAAAAACAACTGATAACTAAAAATGATTAATAAAAAAAGAGACACAGTAGGAAAAGTTTGACTCGTTGAATATATAAAAAAGTAACGTTAATCTTCGATAGATTAAAAAAAAAACCTCTTTCCCTCAACTATAACGTTATAGTTTGTTTATTTTTTGGGGCATCGGCCCCGTTAAATTTCAAAAAACTAAATAAAACAAAACCTCATTCTTGTTGGAGAGAGAGAAATTGTGTATCTGCACATAGTAAAAAACAAATCACAAAAGAAAATAAAAAATAAAAAACTTAACAACGCAAAATATAGAAGCATTAATTCTAATAAACAATTGATAACTAAAAATGATTAATAGAAAAAGAGATCGACTCGCCTTAGTGAAGAAGTTTGTCTTGATGAATATATAGAAGAGTAACGATATATGGTCTTCGATAAAATAAAAATAAATATCAAATAACATCAATGGTTTGGGAGCTATAAAAAATAAATAAACACTAAAAATAAATAAAAATGATTATTAATAAAATAGAAAAAATAGCAATAATTACAAACTCACTTTAGATGAGAAGTCATTGTTGATGAACAGAGGAATAACAATAATACAAAGGCTAAAACAAAGTGAACAAATAAAATATATCAATACATGCATATATTAAAATTTAAGATCGATTAAAAATACAAAAATTAAAACATATAAAGGATTAACCAAAGTTTCAAGTGATAGTCACTACAATGGAAAGATAATAATGAAAAAGAAAATGTATATGAAATGATAAAAGAAAACAAAAAAGAGAGAAGATATGGGAAGTCAGAGTTAATGAATAGAGAAATAACAGTAATAGAAATGCTAAAACAATGTGAACAAATAAAACATATCTATACATGTATGTATTAAGATTTAAGATTAAAAATACAAAAATTGAAAAATATAAAGCATTAACCATGAATAGGAAATAAAAACTAACATTTAATCGAGAGTTTCAAGTGATTGTCACTGCAATGGAGGAGAATAATAAAGAAGAAAATGTATATAGAGTGAGAGAAAAAGAACAAAAATGAGAGAAGGCAAAAAAGTCATACCAGAGAAGGAAGAGTTGAAAAGACACGAAAGATTACTGATGCGAAAAGGGAGGAGTTGAATAAAATCTTAAAAAATAAATAGGTAGAGAGATAGATACGAAAATATTAAACCAATAAAAAGAGGAATGAGATGATGTTTATGAGATCTTTATATATTATTTTAAAATTCATAAAAAGAAAGTATTTATTATAAGAATCAATTAAAAATATTAGAAGAAAATATTAAATGTAGAATTGTCGTTTATATAGTATATCAATTTGAAATACTTTCCAAAAAATTAAATACAATATCGAATACAATCAATAATTTCATATAACAATTAGGCACATTAAATTTTATTTTTTTTGGACAGACATCGGGGCCAAAGCCCAAAAGGAAACAAACTACACTATCACACAACGAGGGAATGCAATCCCTCTGATATCATCATAAAGCAACTGCTGAACATCTGTTGGAGCCATCTCCACTCCACTAATCGACCATGCTCCTCTCCTTGCCATGCAGCCAACTTGTCAGCACACTTGTTAGCTTCATAGTAGACATGCTGAAACCGCACCACGCAATCCAGATTGACCAACTGCCTAATCTCACGCAAAAGCGCCCAACCTGTTACACTACCTTCCCATTTTGCACACACTGAACCACTCCTACAGAATCAAGTTGCACAACCAAAGCTGTTATACCCAGTCTTTTCGCCAACATCAATCCTTCATACACACCCCAAAGTTCAGCAAGGAAGATTGTAGTATACCCCAAATATCTAGCAAAACCCCTCACCCAATGTCCATCAGCAGTCCGAATGAGGCCACCACAGCTAGCCTTGCCACTCACTCCACACACAGCCCCATCAGAATTAAGACACATCCAACCACCATCTGGAGGATGCCAGCGAATGTCCCGCCAGACTTTAAACTGCCCCGTAATCGTTGCAGAAACCTTATTAGCCTCATCATGATTACGCAGCAACCGCAAAACAGTGTCCCATGGTCTCATAGGCGTCACAAAAAGGGGATCATAGACCCCTTGATTGCGCCATTTCCACAACAAGGAACAAGTTGTAATCCAAACTGCACCCCATCTCATCTCAGAATGGTGACCAAGCTCAAGGTTCAGATTCAACTCTTGCCATTGCTCAAAGTCACAAGTAAAAAACTCATACCAACACTCTTGCCTCAGACGATGATGCCACACCCCAACAGCCGCTGTACAGTCCCTCAGAACATGAATGACGGATTCCTCAAGCCCCGTGCACCTCGGACAGTTAGCAGACCCCAATCCCCACCTCGCCTTCCTAGCATTCGTGAGAAGTCTGTTATGCAACATGCGCCACCCAAATACTCAGACTCGTTCAGTTGATCTCACCTTCCAGAGTTGTGTCCATTTCTTGTGTCGCTCCTCCTACTGATCGCATAGAAGATGATAAACACTAGAGATGGAGAAACCCCCCATACGATCACCAGGCCACACAGGCTAGTGTCTTGCCCATTGGAAGAAGATGGAGGGAGAATAGCCAAAATCTGTTGTAAGATATCAGCAAGTAGAAAGTGCCCGAGTTCCTGAATCTTCCACTTTCCTTCACAATCAACCAAATCACTAGCCTTCCACCCGCGCACAAAAGTGGGTAAGTCCGCGACCACCTCATTAATCCTTAAGGAGGTGTTCACCCATTTATCCCTCCAAGCATCAATAGAATTGCCATTTCCAATAGCCCAGTATTGATGTTCTTCAAGAGTGGGCCGGACCTGTGAAATTGCTTTCCAAAAAGAAGAATCAGAATCACACATCGTAATGACTCCATCCTCCAAAGTACCACATCCGTACTTCCCACGAAGGACCTGGTACCACAAACTCTGACTACCTTGCCGAAGAGCCCACCCAAATTTCATAATACAAGTGTCATTCATTTTGTGAAGGTCACGAAGCCCCAAACCCCCCATAATTTTAGGCAAAATCATGGTGTGCCACCCAACCTGGTGGACCCTCTTCCGGGACGAAGTCTCCCCCCAAATAAAAGCCCGTTGAAGCCGATGTATCTCTTCAAGACAAGCCGAAGGCAGCTTCATGGTCATCATAGGGTAAATCGGCATAGCCTCGATCACAGACTTTGAAAGAGTGATCCTGCCAGCAAGAGAAAGCTGAGATGCCTTCCACCCAGCTAATTTCTTCTTAACTCGCCCCATCAAATAGCGAAAATCACTTCTCTTTGGCGGTCTTCCTAAGGCTGGGACGCCTAAATAATTCCCCAGAGACTGCACTTCCATGAACTTCGAGATGCCAACAATTTCCTGCCTAGTTTCCAAACTCACGTTCTTTGAGAAAAAAAAAGCATCGTTTTCTCCTCGCTGACTTTCTGCCCCGACAGTGAACAAAAACAGTCCAGAACTTGCATCACACTCCTCATGTGGCACGACATTGCCCTACAAAAAAGTAACAAGTCATCAGCAAACATGAGATGGGATATAAAAAGGCCATTCCTACCAGTACACATTGGACTCCAACACCCATCCTCCACAGCCTCTGCAATAAGATGGGTTAGTTTCTCCAGACATAGAACAAAAATGTAAGGTGACATAGGATCCCCTTGCCGGACCCCCCTTTGGGGGGAAAAGTAAGGGGAGCGGGCACCATTCCACAGGACATTGGTCTGCACAAAAGATATGCATGTCATGATAAATCTAATAAGATCCACCGGAAGCCCAATCTCACGTAAAACATCATGAATACAGGACCACCTGAGCATATCATACGCCTTAGTCAAATCAACTTTAATAACAAAGAAGCCAGTTTTCCCCTTCATTCTAGACATGTTATAAAGCATTTCATGGGCCACAACAACGTTATCATGAATACACCTACCCGGCACAAACCCGGTTTGATAAGGCGAAATAAGTCTAGGCATGAGAGGTTTTAGTCTATTAACAATCATTTTAGTAAGCAGTTTATAACTCACATTACAAAGAGAAATAGGCCTAAACTGATTAATAAACTCAGGCTTAGAAACTTTAGGGACCAGGCATATATCGGTCAAATTAACCTCATGAATATTATCAGGATGTAACCAAGTATTTAAAGCAAACTCAAATAAAGAATCACCAACCGTGTCCCATGCACCTTGGTAGAACCCAGCAGGAAACCCATATGGACCGGGTGCTTTCCAAGGTCCCATGGCAAACAAGGCTGATTTTACCTCAGATTTGTCAAACGGGCTGCAAAAAGGAGAGATCTCCACAGGTTCCAAATCGGGAAAGAGAATTTAGTCTTAGTCCACGGGACATGAGCACCCTCTTCAGTAAAGAGCTTAGCATAAAACTCATTCGCCATTACCTGCAACGTTCCTGCATCATCAACCCAGTCTCCACTCCCATTTCTCAGCATAATGATATTATTCTTCCTTCTTCTATTAATGGTTTTCAAATGATAATAGCGGGTGTTACGGTCCCCATCATGCAGCCAACGAGCTCTTGACCGCTGGAACCACTCCAACTCTTCCTGATGAAGCACCATATCCAACTCCTATTATAGAGATTTCTCGAGCCCTTCCAGGAACTTATTCATGTTTCCAGCACTCTGCACACGTTGTATACCACCCAATCTAGCCAATGGCTCTCGTTTGCGTTGTCGAACCAAGCCAAAAGTGTGAACCTTCCACTGTTTGAGCTCCCCCTCCAAAGACTGTAAACGATGCGTGAAGGTGCCACCAGCACTCCAAGAATGCAACACCATATCATGATATGTGGGATGTGTAGTCCACGAGTTCTCAAAACGAAACTTGGGTTCCCGTGGCCTGACACTCACACCACTAGGCATTACCAAGAGAGGGTGGTGGTCAGAGAACCCCACTCTTGGCAAAACTTTTACCACCGCCTGACTGAACCGGATCCGCCACTCAGAATTAGAAAGAGCAAGGTCCAATCGCTCAAAAATTCTAGATTGGTCATTAAAAAGAGGCCCTCTCCAAGTGAAATTTGAACCAATCGCACCCAAATCCAGCAGATTACAGTTGTTGATTCTATCCGAGAACAGCTGGAACTTTCGGAGACACGCAGGAGCCCCTGCCTTCTTCTCCGTGGGGGTCGCGATATCATTGAAATCACTTGCAATGAGCCAAGCATCCGGCATGCCCGTACCAATATTGTACAAATCCCGCCACAACTCCCGACACAGCTCATCCCTCGGGCTAGCATAAACAGCTGTAAAGAGCCAATCATCCTCATCCGCAAACTTAATCTTCATATGAATGAATTGAAACTCTGTACGTAAAACAGTAACAGTCATGGAATTAGATTTCCAAGCAGCAACAATCCCACCAGCAAACCCTCTACAATTTGAGGTATGAAACGCATCAAACCCAAGCATGGTGAAGGAGGATCATAAACGTTGCGAGTCCACCCTAGTTTCCATAATAATCACAATTTCTGGGTGATGAATGTCGACGTATTGCTTGCAATTGTGAAAAAAAGCAGGACTGGCTGCCCCTCGGCAGTTCCATAGGAAAATGCGATTTGGGTTGCTCATCATCATGGACACAGAAGCTGGCAAAACGGAAACCCAATAAAATCAATCCAAAGCCATATTGGCCCCGATTTCACACATACCTGGGGTCTCTTCCACAACCTCCATGGCAGCCATAGATGAGCCTCCCAAATTCTGATCCACGCCATCTTCATCTATCTCTGCACACCGAGAATCTGGAGGCCTGGTGTGGTGCCCCCGCTCCCGCTGCGAAGCATCGGGTTCCCTCATGATTCCTTTCCCTTTGTCACAATGAGTTTCCGCTCTTGCTTGTCCACTGTTACCCCGTGGGTGCACAATAATAGAAGCCTCATTGTTAGTCTCGCGGGCCACTCTTTGTGTCACAATTTAAGCCTCTTCACCATTCCCATTGTGAGTCTCTATAGTACCATTAGACCCCACTTTAGGCCCATGTACGGTCCTCCCTCCACCCACTGTGTTACTAGCTTTATTCTGTCGTGGACCCTTCCCAGTATCCTGACCTGTCCTCGTGGGCCCCTCATCTGTTGACACCCGTGTGGCAGCCACATTCCTATCATCCTGCTGAGGTGGCACCCCATCATCCCTTCCAGAAACAGAATGCAACACTTGAAACCGGGATCCAGAATTTTGTTGCACGCCCCCGTCCTTGGCCTTCCTAGGCCAACGAGTTTTTTGCACAACAACCCAAGGGCTTACCTCCTGCCCCTGGTGGCCGTCTCCATTGCCCACCTATGCAGCAAAAGCAGACCCATCCTTTTTTGACAAAGCCTTGCTAACTTCACTCCATGACTGTTGTTTACCCTTGTCTGGACACCCCTCGACGTAATGCCCAAATTGTCCACAAGTTAGACACAACATATGTAACCCTTCATATTCAATCCGGTAATGCCTAGCTTGGAGTTCAAACATCGCAATAAGCGGCTTAGTCAAATCCACCTCCACACATAGCCTAGCGTACTTACCACGGGCTTGTGCTAATGTGTTCTTGTCCACCTTCAAAGTACGTCCAATACGGTTACCAATGAACTCCAAAACTTGCGAGTCATAATACTCAATGGGCAAGCCAGAAAAACTCATCCACACAGCCACGTTCTTGATAGATTCACTCTCCGGATGAAAATTCGGACACCACTTGCGAACAATGAGATAGTGGTCATAGATCAACCATGGTCCCTCCGTAAGCGCATGATTAAGATCATCAGAACTGGAAAAATCCACCAAAAAATAGTCATTACCCAAATCAATGACATTGATAATTCCATGTCGAACCCAGAGCTGCTTTAGACGTGTTTCCAAAGCCTTGTAGCCAATCTTGCGACCCAAAAGTTTCACGATAACTCCGTTCTGACAGGGAGTACGAATATGATCCTCCTCTTTATCTGAAAGAACAAAGGAAGACAATCAATGTGACCCAGTTTCCCTTCGATAATCGAGATTTCCACAATCTTGCCCCCTGTTCCCGGCTGGGTCCCTGACCCATCATCCACACCAACATCGTTCATCACATGTTCTTCTTGGACCGCCTGCCGTGCCCCATCAACACTGATCGTAGTCTCATTACCCAATAAGGAAGCTTTGTAGGATCGCTGAGGGGCGATCGCAGCTTCCCCCATTGGTTCTTGAATCATGTCATCATAAACAACCAGCACAGATGACTCCCCTGTGAACCCTTGTTCCCCACCCTTCACCTTCTTGTTGGTCCAGATCGGCATGTCCTGTGTCGACAGCAAGAAAGGCCTCGCCGCCATACGAAAACGAAGCAACCGCAAAAGACGAGAGAGAGAGACGATAGAGAGATGAGAGCAATAATTTAAATTTAAATCATAGATAATCAATTAATAAACCTATCAAATCAATTCAATTCAATTACACCTTGAAATGCTCCCAGAGCGACACGTGTAAAAATTGGTCTTGAGAGAGTTCGTCTTTATATATATTATAGATTTAATATTGTATATACTATATATATGAAAATGAGATCCATTGACACCAGGTGTAAATCAAAAGAGTTACACCAAATCTGGACCGTTAAAATAAAGAGATCCTATGGCTCATAAATATCCCAAATAAAAAACCAAAAAATTAATAAGTGAGTCACGTGAGTTCCGCATCTCTATTTCTCTCTCACCGTTAGAGTCTGCAATTCGTTTCCACTCTATCGAATATTCAACCAAAAACTAAAACAAGAGAAGGGTTAGTGCAACCCAACCAGTGTTCACCAACACACAAAAGCAAAACCCAATGGCCATTCTGCACCTACAATGCTTAACATTTTAAAAGAACTTGGAAATCTGCACAAATAACACACACAAACGAAAAGAAAAAAATCTGCGCATAATGGTGTAAGTCAAAAGACTTACACATGGTGTCAACGGATTCTATCTCATATATGTGTGTGTGTGGAGGGGGGGTCTGGGGCGGGCTGGGTACTAAGGTGCACGTACCCACACCTATTCCTATTAAAAGTTGCAGGTAATTGTCCATACCCATTAAGCAGGTAATTACCCTCCCTATCATGGATAATTTTGGCGGGTGCCCAATGGATATGAGTCTAATTGTCATCCCTATCCGTGGGTACTTTTTTTTACTTAATTTTACCTTTGGTCCATGGTATTGTACAATTTTTGTTACTCATGTTCAATTGCATCAATTGGGTCACTTAAATTGATTTGACAATGGGTCATGCCATTTTGACACGGGTGATGTGGCAAAGACATTTTAAACAACACGTGTTGCATCACATATGTTAAAAATTTTGACGTGTGAGTTTTTATCATGTCATTAGTACCAATGTGGCCTATTCAATTCCAAACCACTGCCACGTATGCCACATAGATTTTTGGCATAAAAAATTGTACGATACAGTGATTGGGGGATCTAATTGTAATAATTTGAATGCTTGGAAAATACAATTGGCATAATTGAAATCTAAAGAATCAAAATCACACAATCGCGATAAATAACTAAGGATAAAAATGTAATTAAGTTTTTTTCCTTTTTCTTTTAATTGAAATTATTACAAAGGATTTACTCTTTCTGAACTTAAATATAAGCAAAAATACATAAATTCACTTATTAGAAAAGTTAGTTAAGTTTATTTAATTATCTTGATCTTATCAAATAACGAACTTTTCATTCCCTAGATTACCCTTAATAAAATGGGTTATTGAAACTAAAATTTACATTAATAAATGGTTTTTTATATTAAGGGAATGGTATTTTGTAGAAAAAAACATTAAATAAAGTGGAGTTAGTTAATACTACCTCCGGTCCCATATATAAGAGAATTTAAGGTTATTTTTTTGGCCAAAATTATAAGAAACATAGACTCATTTTAAATGCATCAATTGTATAAAATTCCTTTTTGTAGGTAACAAGATGAAACACAAGAAGGGGGGGTTGAATTGTGTTTCTAAGCTTTTAAAAACTTTTCGCAATGTTGGATGCTGGCTTGTGAAAACGTTGGACGCACAGCGTACTAAAATATCGGACGCACAGAGTTTCGAAATATTGGACGCACAAGAGTTTTGAAACACTGGACGCACAAAGTTGTGAAATATCGAACGCACAAAAAGATTGGACGCAGAGGCTTCTGCTAAGTTAAAAACTTGTTTTCTTTGTGGGATTTAAAGTGTATGAAAAACTTTGTTGAATAAAAATCAATTCAATCCCCACGGTTAGAAAAAGCACAGAAATAATAAGAGTTAAGGGAAAGAAGGAATAACACAAGTTTTTATCCTGGTTCACCCTTTCCTAAGAGCTACGTCCAGTCCCCTCAAACTAGAGAGATTTCACTATCAAACCAGATAGAATACAAGTATTCTTCAACAGCCTCTTCAGGCCTTACACCGAGTATTCTTTGCACACCTAGCCTCTCCAGGCTCAATCAAGTATTCTTTTACAGTCAAGCCTCTCCAGGCTCAAACAACTCAGCAAAGTGTTTTTGATTTAAGTGCTGTCTAACTCACACAAGTGAGGATATGAAAAACTTAAGCACTTTGAGAGTTAAGCAAACTCTCTTTTACAAGAAGATAGAAAATATACAAGACTTTCTATACAGAGTATAACAATTTGCACAGCGTTTTTGCTCTTTCTTTTTCGTTGTTCAGTCACTTGTGTTCAGTCGCTTCTTGTATTCTTCTTCTTGTTCACGGTATTTATATGCTTTGATGAAGCTTCAGACTTGTTCTTCGAATAGCTCAGCTTCAGCCTTCATAAATGTTACCGTTCTCTAATAGCATCAAATGCTATTTTCCTGTTGCTCTGAGGAGATCTACTTCAGTGAGTATGTCTGCGTTTCTTTCTCCTAATACAGAAGCAACATGTACTCAAAGTCTCAATTGTACAGTGGTTAATAGTAATATATTATTGAGACAGAGAGAATACACTGTGTAAAGCAGAAAGATGTGTTCAGAGATATGCAGAATAGATAAAAGTACATTCTCTCTCTTAGTACACTTTCCACAGTGCTTTATGCTTTTCATTTAATGTACGTTCAAAAACGTTGACAAGGTTGTACAGAAAAGCATTGTATACAGCTATTTATTTCAAATCATTTGCTCAATAAATATGTTCCATATTAAATGCAAGAGCAATAAATAGCAAGTTATGGACTCTGCGTTTTGGACGCAGTAAGTAGAATTTATTGGACGCAGCATGTAGAGTAAAGTTGGACTTTCAGTCCTTTTAGCAAATGGACGCATACCTTGTACTTACCATTTGCAAATGACATTCATTCATCCATTGGACGCATCCTCATGCTTACCATTCTATTCCATTGGACGCAAGGCAGTATTGGATGTATTGCCTCATGCTGATTATTGGACTTATGCCATTGCCTTTCTGTTCCATTGGACGCAGGGAAGTATTTGTTGGACTTTTGTCAATTCTGCTTCATTGGACGCAGAACAGTTGACTGTTGGATTTTTCCCATTCTATTCCATTGGACGCAGAGCAGTTGATTGTTGGTCTTTTCCAATTCTGTTCCATTGGACGCAGAACAGTCTTTTGTAATTCTTCTTCATTGGACGCAGAACAGTTGACTGATGGATTTGTCTCATTCTGCTTCATTGGACGCAGGGCAGCATTGTATGTATTGCCTTATGCTGTTGGACTTTTCCATTATGCATCATTGGACGCAGGCAGTGTTGTACATATTGCCTCAAACTTATTATTGGATTTTTGTAATTCTGTTTCATTTCACTCTCCATAGTTGACTGATGAACTTTTGCCATTTTGCTCTATTGGACGCAGAGTGGTACTGTCTGTATTGAACATTGGACGCAGAAGCGTATTGCCTTATACTGAACATTGGACGATGAACAGTATTTGCCTTATACTGATTTATTGGACGATGAGCAGTATTCTGGACGATGAGCAGTATTCCCTTATTCTGATTATTGGACTCATAACTGATCATTGGACGCAAAACTAACTGTATTGCTTTACTGATCATTGGACGCAAAGCTCTCAGACTGTGTGTATATTGCCAATGTCATATTGGACGATGGACTTATCATTGTTGTACCTATAAGAGCTTGTCAGCAGACTTTGTAACATCCTTAATAAACTATGTTAGACTTTTGTGAAAACCTTAATAAGCTTTGTTATCATCAAAACCATAAAACCACTTAGGAAATTTTTGCATTAGAAATGCTTTTAACCAATTTGGTTCCAACACTTTTATGCCCATTGGAGAGAGAATAATATGCTTGAGAATTATGAGTGATTTAATGTCATTAAATGTATAAATTACCATTTTAATCATTTACTATAAGGGGTAATCTTAGAATAAAATTTATATTAATTACAACTAACTCATTTAACTACCTTATATTAGTCTTTATAAATTAAATATTTGTCTCTTATATATAAGACCAGAAGTAATACTTCACTTATATCTAAATCCATAACATTTGAGTAATTTTTTATTTATATTTAAGTGTCAAGGGAGTATGAGATATTTGCGGAAATCTCCTTTTGGTCCTCTCATACGTAGTCATATTGATTGATTTTGCGGTTATAATTAGTTATTATCACCGAAATAAATAATTTTCTATGCAACTTTTCCAACGAGAAAAGCACTAATATGATTGTTTTACAATTCCAAGAAAGTGAGGGCGATTACAATAATTTTATATAGAAATATTCTTGCTATTTGCTTTTGTAGAAAGAAGGAGATCATGGAGATCATTTTATTCCTTTATTAAACACATTTATAATATTATAACTTCCTTTATTTAGAAAAATACTCTGGTTTCTGGTTGTCTTAAACAAAAGACATCCCATCATGTGCGTTCTCTTTTAAGATGAATTTTTTTTCTAATGCACTTTAATTAAGATGGATTATTTTGTTTGTTAATACTACCTCATGTGTCATGTATAATAGACAAATATCTAATTCACAAAGATAAATAAAAAATAGTTAGATGAGTTAATAGTAATTAATATAAACTTTATTTCAAGATTACTCCTCATAGTAAATGATTAAAATGGTAGCTTATACATTTAATGACATTAAATCACTCCTAATTCCTAGCATATTATTCTCTATCCAATGGATATATATAAATGAATTTTATACAATTGATGCATTTAAAATGGGTCTATGGGTATGTTTGGATATTTCAAAATGAATAGAACGGAGCGGAATGGAATAGAGCGGAGTGGAATGGAACAAATTTCTATTCCATTGTTTGAATATTTTACGATGGAACGGATCAAAGTTCTCATTCCATTGTTTGGAAAGTGAATGGAATGGAATGTATTATAACTTTTTTATTCTATTTTTACCCTTATTTTTTACAGCATTTTTATATTTTAAGCAAAATAAAATTGATGTAAATTTAAGCACAAAATATCATGTAAAATATAATTTGAAAACTAAGATGTTTTAAGCAATTTTTTTATCAAAACGGGTGAAGAAAAAATGAGTCTTTGGGGCATGAAAAGAGAGGAGAATGAGATTGAAAAAGCCATTGATGTTGAAGCACAGTAACAAAGATGTCAGTCAACGACAACTGGGTGCGGTGACGGATGAGAAATAAAAATAGTGAGTTTGTTTTGTTAACTGTGTTTGTTCTATTTTCATGTGCTTCTTCTTGTATCAACATTTGTAGAATCTAACGCAAGAAGGATTTATAAATCCAAACAATTGACAAATCCAGAAATTATGAAGAAGATGGAGGTTAGATCCAGAATGAGGTCCATGCATTTAGCACCCTTTGAAAATCAGACTTGATAGGAGGAGGACAGTGAGAGGAGACTAGGGATTGAGAAGGATATGATAGTAGTTTAATAATTGAAAAATATATTAATAAGCGATTCCATTCCGTTCCGCCCAAATCGGAGGGGAAGCAAAATGGGGGTAAGTAATAGAATAGATACCATTGGGTTCCATTCCATTCCATCCATTTTTTAATAATCCAAACAATGGAACCTCACTCCATTCCATTCCATCCCATCCCATTCCATCTCATTCCATTAATCCAAACATACCCTATGTTTCTTATAATTTGGACCAAGAAAATAACCATAAATTTTCTTATATATGAGACCAGAGGTAGTAATAAATAGGAGGAGAAAAGTTGAGTAAAGAAAAGATAAAAAAATGTATTTTTTCAAATCGATTATAAAAAATAAAGGAAGGAACGAAAAATTGATGTTGATTTATATGATCAATTTCTTTTTCAAGTGAAGAAAAATACAAATTTCAATAAAACAATTCACTTTTTTATTAGTGTGAGATTCATATGATTCTTCTCATCTTATTTGAGAGGTTGATCCCTCTCGCCTGAGTGTACCTTTTAATTTTGAATGTTATAAATCAGTAACTGTTTATGTGATTGAAAAAACTGGATGGTACGAATTTATATAGCCCAAAAGGTAGAAAAATAATTGTTTGTCATTCATACCATGTACAGTTATTGGTTTTAATGTGAGTTTTTAAACAAAATTATGATTGGGTCTTTTTAAATTTTGTGATCAATTTGTCGGGTAGTTCCATAATATGAATTTGTTCGACTGAGTGTACCTATTAATTCTTCTCAAAATTATGTTTAATATTTTCAAATATTTGTACAAGTAATAATGAATTTTTTTGTTTTCATCATTTTCTGTATAAATATTCAAAAGGCTTAAATATGTTTCTTGTCTCTATAATATAGAGGTGTTTTGCTTTTAGTTTCTATAAAAAAAGTCAAATGCTTGTTTACTATAAATTATATTTTTTTGCTTTTAGTCCATCAAGTGAGTTGACCGCTGATGTGTCCTATTTTGAGTCCAATCAACATGCCTACGTGGCCAAAAAAATGCCACGTAGGATGCCATGTCAGCATTTTTGTCACATCATCACTCTCTGTCTCTCTCCTCTCTCCACCCTGCTCCGATCCCCTCTGTCTCTCTCTTCCCTCCTCCTCCCCATTCCCCACCACCCACTCTCTCCTCCTCCTTCCCTGTCTCTCTTCGCCCCACCCCCAAAACAAATTTGTTGACATCGACCCTGCCTCCATCCGAAAACCCAAGATGGACACCGCTTCCATGCTCGATGAAGCCATTCGCTATGTCAAGTTCCTCAAGAGACAAATCAGGCTCCTCCAATCCATCAGTAATAATCCCCAATTTCCACCACCACAACAATATTGCACTCCTAATAATTATAATAGCAGCACTTTATTGTTAGCCCCGAGTACCACTGATCACTGCCCTTTTGCGCCACCAAATGTTTTGTTGCCTCCTTCCTCAACCGTCGCCGCCGCGGTGGACTTGCCGCCCGCCGGATTGGGATTCGATGGCCCATCCTCATCAAGCTTTAATCATCATCATCACGAGGTAATCAGTGAATGATTAATTAGTGGTGGGGGTGGGGCGAAGAGCGACAGGGAAGGAGGAAGGAGGAGAGAGTGAGTGGTGGGGAATGGGGAGGAGGAGGGAAGAGAGACACAGAGGGGATCGGAGGAGGGTGGAGAGAGGAGAGAGACAGAGAGTGATGATGTGGCAAAAATGCTAACGTGGCATCCTACGTGGCATTTTTTTGACCACGTAGGCATGCTGACTGGGCTCAAGCTAGGACACATCAGCGGTTAACCCACTTGAAGGACTAAAAGCAAAAAAAAAATTATAGGGATCAAAAGCGTTTGACTTTTTTTATAGGGACTAAAAACAAAATACCCCTATATTATAGGGACCAGAAACATATTTAAAAACATAAAAATAGATTAAAAATAATATGACAATTTTATAATTAATTAAAAATAAAACACATAAAATGAAACTAGAAACGAATTCTCAAACCAAACGGACTCTCATTTTCCCTCATATCTTGTTACTCATTGTCTTTCTTCATGAATTCCCCTGAATCAAACAATAAGTATAGTTTCTTCAATTTTCATTGATTGGACCTTTCTAAGTGAAAGAAGAAGAATTTTTCCATGTATTCTCAATTGTGAAAGACCTTGTTTTTGGTGTGATCCCAGCCTTATTTCTATCGATCTTCTAAGATTTCTTTAAACTTGGTTGTCTTGACCTAAAACCTAAAAACAATGAGTATATAATGTGGATCTTCTTGTTAGTCAAAAAGACCCTTTTAAACTAAGGTTTTAAAAACAATAAACTCTCTAATCAAATTTAAACTTATATTTTGAATATTATGAAACCATTGTTTGCTTGTGATAATGCTCAAGAAATAGGAGTTTTACATTACAATTTTAGCACCCAACTTAGCTAGTAGCCAGGTGGATTTAGCTCCCATAAAGTGTGGTGAGAATAAAACAAATAATCTCAATTACTAATAAGAAAATTAAGGATTGATAATAAAATACATCTTCGATTTGTTATGCTTGTGTTTGTATCAACATTGATGATTTATTCATAAATGATGACTTACTTTACGGTTCAAAATGAATTGCTAATTTTAGAGGAGCGAAATCCATAGCTAAGTATGAAGTCATAACCATTTCTTAAAGTATTAATATATTTAATAGTTCTTACTAATTATTCACCTTTAGCCGCCCATCACGTGATAGTATATGATTTTAAATAAACCTATAAACTCTCCACAGGGGCCAATTTAATTATAAAATTTATTTATATAGGCAGACAAAAGCACACAGTGCATTTACTAATTAAGTTGCATAGTAGTTGGAAGTTGGAGCATTAGATTGCAGCACGTCCCATTGTCAATGAAGTCAATTGCATTCATTGTGGACAAATTAAACTAATGTTTATATGTTGGATTATTTAGCAATTAATTAATTAATTATTAGTTTTATGATGAGTGGGTGTTTGTTTTGTTCCATTGGAGGATTACATTCCCTTCTTAGATTATTTGTTACACGAATAAGAAGTTGTTAGGTAGTTAGTTAACTGTTAGAAGATTGGTTAATTAGTTACATAAGTCGGTTATGTAATGAGCTAGTATATAAAGCTCCCTAACAGTGTAATAACTCATTCTATTGAATCAATATGAATTTCATCTAAGTTTTCTCTCTGATTCTCTCAGTTTCCTCCTTTCTCCAAGTGTTCATAATATGGTATCAAAGCTCTCACATTGAGAGCTCTGCTGCGCCTCGCTCTGATCATGCCGCGTCACACGAGTTCTTCCACCTCCAACAATGGTGGTTTCGTGGTTAACCCTGTCAATCCGATTCAGGATCCAATGAGTCCGTATTTCCTCAATTCTGGTGACAATCCAGCTTTATCTCTGGTTTCGAAGCCCCTCACCGCTAGCAACTATCATTCTTGGGCGAGTTTGATGCACAAGGCCCTGGTAAGCAAGAATAAATTCAAATTTGTTGATGGTTCAATCCCTAAACCGAATGAATTTGACCCTACCTATGATGCCTGGGAGAGATGTAATGATATTGTACACTCTTGGATTGTTAATTCGGTGTCTCTACATCTTACTCAAATGGTTCTTTACAAAGAACTTGCCTCTGATGCTTGGAACATTCTCAAGCGTCGTTTTGCACGCGTGGATCGCGTTCGTGTCGCCGATTTGCAGCATGAACTGTATCAATTGAAGCAGGAATCCCTCTCTGTTACTGAATTCTTCACTGAATTGAGCAACATTTGGGAAGAGCTGGAAACTCAGCGTCCCATTCCATATTGTACGTGTCCGGTTAAATGCACATGTGAGTCAATGCAAAATGCTAGAATTCAACATGAAGAGGATTACATCATGTGTTTTTTGAAAGGTCTGAATGACAATTACAACATGGTGAAATCGCAGATTCTACTGATGAGAGAAATGCCTAATATTGATGAGGTTTTCTCGATGGTCCTTGAACATGAAAGGCAGAATGGATTGTTACCAACTGAGGAGGAATCTCAACCTCTAGTCAATGCAGTTGATGGAAAGAAACCTTATGGTCGTGGTAAGGGTAATTGGAGCAACAAACAATGCTCCTTTTGTGGCAAGCCTGGCCACACGGTTGAAACATGCTACCAAAAGCATGGTTATCCAGCTGGCTATTTCGAGCGAAGAAATAAGCACAGTGCCAATGCAACTTCTGAAGACAGTGACAGCAAGCCTGCTAACTCCGAAGTTCCTAAGTCTATCACTCATGAGGAATACACTTAACTCATGGAAGTTCTACAAAAGATGAAGATTGCAAAGTCCCCTGCTGCTGGAATCAGTGAGGAACATGTGGTGAATCAACTTCGAATTACTGCCTCTGATGAAGGTAATTCCCTTGACTCATTGCCTGTTACACATCCTTTAGTTAATGCCGTGAATGTGACTTCTTGGGTACTGGATTCGGGGGCACGGATCACATATGCCATGAGCTGCGGTTGTTTGATTCAGTTCATAAAATCAGACCTGTTGTTGTCAATTTTCCCAATGGTAATTCAATGACTGCTAAGATGATTGGTAGGATCAAGATTAATGATGATTTGACCCTTCACGATGTTCTTTATCTGCCTAATTTTAATCTGAATCTGGTTTCCATTCCCAAATTGACTACGGGAAGTTCCTATAAAGTACAGTTTACTGATGGACAATGTGTCATCCAGGACCATTCACTGAAGATGATTGGTTCGGGTAAGCTCACACAAGGACTCTATCACCTGGACTATGGTGGAGGTAACTCTGTAATAAGCAACATTACTGTAAGTCACAGTCCTCATATTTCGAAATTTGTACTATGGCATTATAGATTTGGACATGCTTCACATGTAAAGCTTGAGATGTTGTGTAAGCATTTTCCTCATGTGACTGTCAATAAGAATTTGGTGTGTGATGTTTGTCATTTTGCCAAACAAAAGAAGTTGCCATTTGCTGTTAGTTCTAGTAAAGCAAGTTGTCCTTTTGACTTGGTTCACTTGGATGTGTGGGGGCCATGTTCTTTAGCATCATTTCATGGTTTTAAATACTTTCTTATTGTGGTTGATGATCACACCAGATTTACTTGGGTTGTTTTGTTGAAACATAAATCTGAAGTTAAGAGTAAATTGATGGAGTTCCTAGCTATTGTTGAAAATCAGTTTTCTTGTAGAGTTAAGGCTATTCGAACATATAATGGCACCGAATTCCAGCTAGATGATTTATGCAAGTCAAAGGGGATTGTACATCAGTTCAGCTGTGTTGAAACCCCTGAACAGAATGCAAGGGTTGAAAGGAAACATCAGTACATACTGGGGATTGCAAGAGCTTTGTTAATGCAGTCTTCCTTGCCCAAGTACTTGTGGAGTTATGCCATACTCCATGCTGTCTTCCTCATCAATAGAATGCCTTCCACAATTTTATTAGGCAGCTCTCCTTTTCTGTTGTTGCATGGTACCTTGCCAAACATTGATGAGTTAAGAGTTTTTGGATGTTTATGCTATGTATCTAGCATTACAGCAGGTAGATCCAAGTTTGATGTAAGGGCCCGAAAATGTGTTTTTCTTGGGTTCAAGGCACACATGAAAGGTGCTGTGGTTTTTGACATGGTAAGGAAGCAAGTTGTAGTTTCCAAGAATGTTACTTTTTATGAGAACATTTTTCCTTATCAGTCCTCTCAACCTCCCACTCGAATTCAGTGTTGGGAGCCTGTTACTTCCCCTACTCATCCTCACACATCCCAGCAACAACCTTTTCCCACACCACATCAAGCCCAACATTGTGATCATACCCAAAGCCATGATCCTTCCCCAACACACAATCAAATTCATGACCCTGCACCTATACCCGATCCTACCACCACCGAACCTGATCACATAGAACCCCAACCCCCCAACCCCATTCCTGAAATCCGAAAATCAACTAGACCATCCAAAACCCCTTCCTACCTTCAAGATTATGTCTGCAACACTACATCCTCCTCTACTCACCCTTATCCTCTCCATCACTATATTTCTTATGCCAACTTATCCTCAAGCCATAAAGCCTACACTCTTTCCCTTGACATTGTTCCTGAACCTGACACTTACAAAGAAGCCAGCAAACACCCCTGCTGGGTTGATGCAATGAAGAAGGAATTAGATGCTTTGGCAGCCAACTGCACCTGGATTGTTGTTGATAAGCCTGCTGGTGTAGCTCCCATTGGCTGCAAGTGGGTTTACAAAGTAATGAGGAAGGCAGATGGCTCCCTTGAGAGGTACAAAGCAAGACTTGTAGCCAAGGGCTACACCCAAACTGAAGGAATTGACTTCTTTGATACCTTTTCTCCAGTTGTTAAGATGGCTACTGTCCGCATGCTCCTTGCCATTGCTGCTGTCAAGAAATGGCATATCCATCAATTAGACGTCAACAATGCCTTTCTCCATGGCGAGCTCAAGGAGGAAGTGTACATGAGCATGCCACCTGGTTTTGAGAATGCCAAATCTTCTAAGGTCTGCAAGTTACTCAAGTCACTTTATGGGCTAAAGCAAGCGAGTAGGAAGTGGTATGAAAGGTTCTCCAATCTCTTGCTGGACCTTGGTTTTAAACAAGCCCATGCTGACCATTCGTTGTTCACTCACATCACTTCCTCTTCTTACACAGCACTCCTCATTTATGTTGATGATATAGTGCTTATGGGAGATTCTCTTACTGAAATCACCAAGGTTAAGCAAATATTAGACAGCACCTTTGGCATCAAAGATCTGGGCATCTTGAAGTTTTTCCTTGGCATCGAGGTGGCTCACTCTTCTAAGGGTCTATCTCTTTGTCAAAGGCAATACTGCCTCAATTTGCTTCAAGACTCAGGCATTCTTGGAAGCAAACCAGCTAGCACACCCATGGAGTCGGGATCACATCTCCATCATGATGATGGACCACTTTTCCATGATGTCCAATGTTATCGAAGGCTTGTTGGCAGATTGCTATATTTGACCACCACTAGACCAGACATATCCTTTGCTGTTCAGCAGATCTCCCAATTCCTTTCCAAGCCTACAGTGTGTCATTTCAAAGCTGCCCGATGGGTTCTTCACTACCTCAAGGATTCTCCTGGCCATGGACTTTTCTTGAGCAGTTCCTCTCCCTTGGTTTTGCATGGCTATAGTGACTCAGATTGGGCTGGTTGTCCCGATTCCCGCCGCTCTATCAGTGGCTATTGCTTTTTCCTTGGAGACTCTTTAATCACTTGGCGTTCTAAGAAGCAATCCACAGTTGCGCGTTCTAGTTCTGAAGCGGAGTATCGGGCCTTAGCTTCTGCTACATGCGAGATGCAATGGTTGCATTTTCTCCTTGCTGACTTGCAGGTCACTTGCTCCAAACAGGCAGTTCTCTATTGTGATAACCAAAGTGCTTTACATATAGCTGCCAACCCTGTTTTCCATGAAAGGACGAAGCACTTAGAAATTGATTGCCACGTTTTCCAGGAGAAGCTTAACTCTGGATTGATGAAGTTGCTTCCTTTGCCTTTCACTTTGCAGCTAGCAGACTTGTTCACCAAAGCTCTTTTACCACAGGTTTTCTTTAAGTTGGTCTCCAAGCTTCAAATGGTAAACATTTACCAATCTTCAGCTTGTGGGGGGTGTTACACGAATAAGAAGTTGTTAGGTAGTTAGTTGACTGTTAGAAGATTCGTTAATTAGTTACATAAGTCGGTTATGTAATGAGCTAGTATATAAAGCTCCCTAATAGTGTAATAACTCATTCTATTGAATCAATATGAATTTCATCTAAGTTTTCTCTCTGGTTCTCTCAGTTTCTTCCTTTCTCCAAGTGTCCATAATATTAATACCAAAATGAACAGTACTCGGTTTAGCAGTATACATTGAATCGCGCAGATAAGCCATACATACAAAATATTATACAGCATGCTTTAGTGCTTACCGCAAACACACCCTTTTTCTCTCCCTACAGACAAGCATTTGTATATTTTATTTTATTCTATTCTATTCTATAATATAATATGTTGTGGAGTCACGGTTAACCTTATTATAAAATTGTGTATTTTAATGCGATTAATATTTTTCACCTTATGAAGAAAAATCATATCTAAACCAATGCACCGGATTGAGTTAGGTCCTATTTGGGGTTTAGAAATTCAACTTTTAATTACTTATGCAGAAGATAGTTTTTGCATTGTATTTTTATTTATTTTTTACATATACAAAAGAAAAAAAACTGTTATAAATAGTCAATAGATACTTATGGAGAAGTTGAAAGAGAGATTTAAAAAAAATGAAGTATAAAAATTAATTTTAACTTATATGAAAAACTTCAAAAACTCATATTATAAATTAATATTTATAGAAGAAATTATTCAAACAAGTTATTAGTCTTAAAACAAACTCATAATTCAAACCTCAATATATCAAAGAAAAGAGAAAAATTATATCTCAACCAACCATACGTTAAGTTGTCACGTTTTTTCACGGATAAACATCTCGATCGTGTTAAAATTATTACTTAATTATTTTGCAATATCTTTTTGCGACGTAATAATTATATGTTAAGATATTATTTTGTTAAGATAGAAACACAAAATTTCCTTATCTGATCTGTGCAAAGAAAGAAAAGTACTAAAGTGTGACTGATCATCAATCAGTGAAAAAAAAAATGATCAATCGGTAAAACAAAATGTTTAAAATTATACTTGATTTTCCACATATAAATATAAAGTATGGTATGTATAATTAACAAATTATAAACTCTATATTAACATGTCTAGTTATTAGATGAAAGTAATGCTCAAGAAGAAGAAGAATCCTATTTCCTATAACACAAAAATATATAAAGTGAGAGGGAAACGCTTGATTCATTATTGGTCAACGAGCAACTTAGTAGAAATTTTGTTACAAAAGAGGTAATTAATTTTAGCTTTGTTCAAAAGTACGTCATGGTTTATCTAGCATATTCCAGGCGTTTGGAGACAATTATTATCGGATTTCTTTAATAAGGCACATGGTTGATCAAGATTTCTTTCGGTTTGTATATATTTTTTTTCAAGGAATTTAATTGAAATGGACAAAGCTCAAAGCCTAAAGGATAGTACACAACACCCAACATCTATAGCGGCGAACAACCAAAAAATAAACATCTATAGTTGTCAAAGTTAAGCTTAACACATTGTCTCTAAAAATACAACCATCAAAGCAAAGACACGCACCTGACACAATATTACTACAAAAAACTAACGAATTCAAACAAGCAACTTAAAAAGCAGAAATTAAAAGATTAAGATCGCCAAGAAGCAAAAAGTATCTACCAATCCCTATACTGCCCTCAAGTCAGATAGACGAAATTGACCTTTCTTCTTCAACTCCACCAAAACTCTGAATTAAACGGGCTAGACCCAAAAAAGACCCGCGTCTGGGCTGCATTTTCCTAGGCTCTTCGTTTGCGTAGAATGCGGGTTAAACAGGTTATCTGCAAGCCTAGAGGAAATGTGTTGTATTCTTGTTTGTTCTTACTGAATTCCTTCTTGTATCTTTCTATTGGTAGTGGGTTGCTGCACACCTTGTGCTTTATCCTACTAAGCAAAAATATATATCAATAGAGTATAAGAGGTACTCCAACCCATTATATCAAAAAAATTTTACACCATCACCTAATAAAATCCAAGCACCCCATAGGATTTGAACGTATATGACTAGTTTGAATAAGAACAACTTGAATTCCTCCCTCCCTAAATATAAACGACCCCAAGAAAGCATCTTAATCTGAGCTAATGCATTCATGAAATCAACTGTGCCACCTTGAAATACCACCTTATTTCTCATTAACCACAATGACCAAACGACTGGTAACCAAATAATATGTCTAACTTTACAAAAACGTTTCACTCTAAGAAAAAATCCATGTTGAACAAAATGATTTACACTCATTATGTAAAACAGCCGAGACACCTAACCATGAATAAACTGCTACCCAAACTTGATATGAGCATGAAAAGAAAAGATGAGAACTGCATCCCCTTTGCGAAAAATAGAAAACACAAGACACTCCAAGCATTTCAGAGATAATAAGTAAGTAAAGAGTAAGCATATTTAACTAAAAATACCTTTGAAGGATCCGGTTTCCACACCCAATGGTCATTAGCATCCTTTTTAATTAAGATTTGGGCAAGAATATTTTGTAATTCATTGAAAATATCCTCCTCCCAACTGAAGAAAGCCCACTCCCATATCCAAGAATCACCACACCAATATGAGAGACATTATCTTCTTTTTGCTCAGAAATTTGAAATAGACGAGTGAAACATTCCTTTTAAGCACTCCCTGCCTATCCACACGTCAGACCAAAATCTAATTGATCTTTCATCCCCAAATTTCCTACAAACAACATTTGAAAACCAGAAAGGGATACCACCTCCAACATAATCAACTAAAAGCAAATCCTTCTTCCACCTAGCTAGAAGCATGTTGTGGACACACAGAATCTGGCAAAATAATATCATGCAAGGAACCATGCATGCATATCTAAAAGTTAATAAATCATACCAAATAGCCTCAGAGTCAGTCAAACATCTTCACCTCCACTTCACCAAAAGACTACAATTTCCATGTTGGTTTCCTGGGTTGTACTTTTAATTTGGTTCACAAGTGTGAAGTTGTTTCTTGAGTGGGGGAGTGTTGCTTCTGACTTTGAACTCTTGTTTGTATTATTTGGTTGGGGCACTACTTCTGCTTTCAATCCCGTTTTAATGCATTTTGGTTTATAAAAAAAAAAAAACCAAAAGACTACAATTTAACAACTCAAGGTTTTTTTACACCCAATTCACCCGCCTGTATTCTTTAATTTGGTAAGCAAACTTTTTCCCAACGCAATTTCTGTGATTCTTCACACTCACTTCAATTAAGAAGTTAAAAGGTAATTTCCCAATATAGCAAGTCAAGAAGTTAGAAGTTGCCTCCAATTAAGAAGCCATCCTCCAAGTTAATACCAAATAAATAATTGTATCATCGGCAAATTGTAAAAGAGAAGAAGATAAATTATCATTTACCCTTAAACCCTTTTAATTTACCCATTGAGACAGCATTACAGACCAAACCAGAGAGACTTTTAGCCACAATCAAAAAGAGAAAAGGAGCCAATGGATCACCTTGACGTAAGCCCTTCTTCACACTAAAATCTTCTGTTGGGCTTCCATTAACCAGAACATAAACAGAATTTGAAAAAATATATGCAAAAATCCATTTCCTCCATATATCATTATATATGTCATATGATAGATCCAAATTTAATCTGTAAATAAACTCCTCCTTAATACATCTTTTTATCCTTATCTCCTTTTTAACTCATTTCTTTTTTCTTTTTGGTCAATCTTTTTAACTCAATTCAGAATTGACATATATGTTCACACTATTGTCTTTTTTTTTTGGACGTCAACATTCACACTATTGGTTGAGGAGACCTTGGGGGTCTAACTCAGTAGTCAACCCAAAGGCCTATGTATGGTATAATGGAAATAAAAAACAAATTTTCAATAAGAGAATGAAAAAAAAACACTTCTAAAAAAGCACTGATATCATTTTATATACGTGAAAGTTTGTATATATAATTTTTTTAATCTATATAGAATAACTGAGAGATAGTAATGGCATGTAGCCACGTACAAATGTAAACAATATACGTTCAAGTATGTTTATGTTCTCTATTATATGTTACAACACTAAATATATTTCTTCATTTGAAGGAGGTTCAGTATTGAAGTAGAAATTAGCCTGACAACTTAAGGCCAATATCCAGTTCGTAGGAGCTTTATAAGAAGGAGGAGAAAAATGTAAATAAGAAAAAAATAGGGTGCATTAATGCGCGATTAAAATTCTTCCCATAATATATATTTAACAATTATTTTATCAGTTGAATTGTCTCAATATTTTTGGTGCAAAGTTGAATTGTCTCAATATATTATACCGTAACAATATACATTTATAAAATTCTAAGCAATAGAAAATAATACTTGAAATCGGATAAGCCTTTTTAATTTCTGAACACAAAGATGCGGCAATAATGCAAACTATACAAAACGGGAAAGAAAATCGTATGCATAATTTTTTTTTTGTAATGAACGGGAACAAAGCCCAAAGAAAAGAAAAACTACACAGCAATGAGTCTGGGAGTAGAGACTCCAATTTGATCAGCAAGTAACAGCTGCCCAAGATTAGCTGGGGATAGCTCATAAACCACAAGATCCCAACCCAAGTTACACCCAATACTAGCTAACGCATCAGCACAGACATTGGCTTCACGGTAAATGTTGACAATTCGAACACTCCATCTACACTGCAACAACTCTCGGATCATCTGAACCAACCTGCGGCCATTCACACTGCGCACCAAGTCACCCTCCAAAGCACGAACCACTGAGGAGGAGTCAATCTGAAGAACAATTTGAGTCCCACCTCTCTCCCAAGCAAGAGCTAGCCCTATAAAAACTCCTCAAAGCTCAGCAACAAAGGCGGAGGAATAGCCAACAAATTTGGCAAAACCACCCAACCATTGGCCTTCAGGATCACGAAGGAGCCCCCCACAACCAGCTCTCTGAGTCTCTCCACTGGTAATAATTATTAATTTATTGACGGTTTTTAATGATGGAAAGTTTAATATTCGTCACTGTTTTAATGGTCACTATTTTAGAGACGGTTATAAATTTCATATAATTCTCGTAATTCATTTTCTAATCTTATTAATCTATTTTCTCTTTTATTTAATTTATTTTGATGTTTTATGAGAAATTTTGATACCCTATCAATTTCATCTGTATTTCCATGTTCTATATGATAATCTAAATGTCTACAAATTAAACTTACATTTTCTCTAGTTATGTTTATTTTGTCTTTTAATTCATTTATTTTATTTTCTGTTTCAATTATTCTAATTTGTATATCTATAATATCCATTAAAAAATTTGAATTTTTCTTTTAATCTCAACAATCCTAATTATTAAGTTTTCAAAAATTATTTCAGTTTCAATAATTTTAGTGTTTATTACGATTTTTCTTATTTTAGTGATCTTAGTACTCGACATTTTTTCTAAAATTATTTAAATGATCTTAGTGCTCTGATACCAATTCGTAGGGGGTGTATTTTCAGAATTCATCAAGGTTATTATTTTCTATAATTTTCATTAATTGTTCATAAGTTTCATCTATTTGCATCCTAGTTAATGCTAAATCAAATTCATGATTTAATTCATTATTATAAATTATTGTTTGTGTGCATAATTTTGTATATTCCTGACATATAACTCTTTTTAATTCTTTTGATAGGTTTAATTTCCATATACATTTCAGTTTTTTATAAAAATCTTTTTCACGGTTTTTTATTTCATCTATATATATTACATTGCAAAAATATTTTATTTTTACCCATGCTGTAATAGATTTATCCTTTATTATAAACTTAGCAATATTTTTATCTGGTTTATCTTTTATTATAACCTTATTCATATTTTAGTCTGAAAATTCATTATTTTCTAAAGAATTTAATAGTTCTTCAAAATTATTTAGATTTCTTCCTAAGTTAAAACTTCTTTCTAACTCTTCTTGTTCTTCTTCTAGTTCTAGTTTTATTAAAGTTGTAGTTAAAACATAATTCATTTCATCTTCATATAGTGCAATTTGTCCACATATTTTTCCATAATCTTCACATAATTTTATTTTTATTTCTTTTGGTAAATCTAATTTCCAAATATGTTTTAGTTTTTCAATAAAATCTTTATCAATATTTTTAATATATTCCATATATATTTTTTGAAAGGGATTTCGTTCTTTTACCCATATGTTAATAATTTTATTTTTTATATTAAATTTTGTAATATTTTCACTCATATCTTATTTTTCAAATACTGAGTTAAATCATTTACTTGATTTGCTAATTTATTAATTTTATCTTCTTCTATTTCTTTTTCAGAAATATTTGCTAGTAATGGTAATTTACACATTAATAAGTTTGGTTTATTTATAACAGTTCCTAATTCTGTTATTTCGTTTCTTTTAGGATAATAAAATTTTTCTATATTTTCAAATAAACTTGGTACATCTATTCTGTCATTATTTCTAAAAGTAATACTATGATGTGAATTTGTTAATGCATAATTAACGCAATAAGTTATTGAAAATATTTTGTCTCCTGTTCTCATTAAGTTTTTTCTTAAAATTTATGTTCAAGTGTTAATGATTGTTCTAATCTTTGAGTATTTAAAGGTATTTCAATATTTGGGTGAATTTCAAATTTTAATTTTACATAAGCTAAATTTCCTTCTATTACGCCCAATATTTTATCCTTTATATCGATTATTCTATCATCTTTTAATATTAATTCTATTGGTGAATTTATTCCTTCTTGAAAAGTTGCTTTTATTAATATTTGAATTGCACCTATATGTATATATCCAATTTTATTTCTGTGTTCTTCCTTTTTAATATTCTTTTTTAATTCCATCAATTTTTTCTTATTTAATAAATGTATACTAGTATTTCCTTGAGTTTCTTCAATATCTATTGGAGCTTCATTAATCAATTTTCCATAATATATAATATTTTCTTTTTTATTAAATCTTTGCATAATTTTTCCCAATTTTTCCTTACTTTTCATATTAGCATCTTTAGTTAAATTTAAATCTTCCTTTTGTATTTTTCTAAACAAAGCTGAATCAATTAAAATACTTCTTTCATAGTAACCATCTTGTTTAGTAATTTGTAAATGTTCTATATCATTATTATTAATTTTTTCACGTTCCATGACAAATAAATAAATTAGATGCAAAATAACAACATACCTGACTTAGTTTAGTGAATTTTGTGCTCACTGCTGCTTTCGCAAACAAACTGAGTAGTGTAATAATTGAAGTATAAAAATTGAAATAACTCAAGTGTATAAACTGAAATAGGTAGAGATTTTATTTCTGAGTAATACTGCGTACAAAGGGGGTTTACACTCTCAAATACCCGACTAATTCTATAGGACTAGCACACAGTTTCCTAAGGAAACATTTTCTCTCGAAGAGAAGGTTGACAGCTTTCTTCTTTTCACCGTGTCTTGCTTCTGCCTCCGACTTCTTATTTATAGACGAGTAGAACAACTATTTACAAGGTCTGATCCTATTCTACAGTAGCTGAAGTGGCTGTTCTCATCGGTCTATCTTCTTTTCCTACTTATCTTTTTTCGTTCCACGTTTCCTTCACGTAATAATTAATAGTCTTTCACTTTTATTTTCACTTTTCAACCTTTTTTTTCATTTTGACACGTAACTTTTTTTTTCGTAGCATATTTACAATGGCTTTTTACAAGAGGCCTTACATGCTTACATCAGTTTCTACATTACTCTTCTATAATTATTTCATCTGAGTTATTGTCCTTATCTTCTTTCTGGACTTCTGCTTTTGTAGCATATCTCTCACATGCATGATTTCCATACTGCCTGCTTATCTTTTTGCAGAGTTGGTTGAGTATATCCGGATGGTACTCCATCATGGGTCCCTCAAGTGCATAGTATGGGTATTCAAATTTTGTTAATGTCGTCATATCTTTTTCTCTAATTATCTTCCCATTTGTTTTGTTTAATAATATTAGATGGGGTCCTCTATACATTATTCTGATAAAAGATCTTTTTCCAATGCCCTGGCACTAGTTGTAAATGCTTGCCAACTGGTTTGCAATTATTTCCTTCATAAACTTCTCAGTATATGCTTCCTTCTTTGGATCATCCAGCAAAGGAAAATTATTGTTGCTGATGCCTATATACACACAATGTTTTGCTTGCTGCTTGGTTGAGAAGTCTGTGTAGGCTGAATAGAACTTCAAGAAAATAGTCCTTTCTCGGGCTATATTCTTCTTGAATGTCTGAACTGCATCTTTGAAACCATGTGGAAACAAACTGATTTCTTCAAGATTAGTACTTAAATAAAGACATTCAATCATCCCAAATTGGAATAAATTGAATACCAGTAATTGAGGTGCTCCTGGCGTAATAATTGTTTTAACACCATAAATATTTCTATCAACTATATAAAAACAGTTGATTTTTTCAGAATCATTCCAATTAATTAATCTTTGGATATGTTCTTCGAATTTTTCATGAGAAAATTGAATTCGAAGTTCATGATCCTTTCGGCTAATTATTTGAAAATCATCTAAGAAAGAAGGAATTCTTCCTAGTATTTGCATGTCTGATTTAATTGGTGGTGAACTTTTTGCTGCCTCTGAAAAAGTTCTGGGTCCAAGATAAATCTCTTTCCCTTTTTTCTTTCTTTCTGTATCATTGTATTCTTCTAGAGCCTTTTTTGCTTCTTCTTCTGATGAGTATGATTTATGGATGATTCCTGGAATTTTTGTGCAGTGTGGTGCTGCTTTGTACTAGTCATCATAAATTCCTGGAAATGGTCCATTAAATATTACGTACCATTTTTTATTTTCTTCTTCTCCATCTTGATTCTTCAAGTTTGCTGGGACAGCTTCCATCAGTAATCTCAATTCTTCAATTTGTAGCTCTGTTACTTTCATGTCTCTTTTGAGTAATTCTGCTTCTTGCATCTTTTGACCAAAGAGTGCTTGTTGCATTTTTAATTTGCTCCATTCTCTTGATAGTATATCTGCAAGAACATTCTTTTCACCTTTAATATGAGATATTGTATAATTATATTCAGCTAATTTCATCTGCCACCTTATTAGTCTTCCCTGTTTATAAGTACCTTTATCGTTAATATTTTTAAAACCTGCAACATAAGTACTATCAGTTCTAACAATAAATTCTTTATCTAACACATAAATCCGATACTTTTCCAACATTCGAATTAAGGCCAATGTTTCTTTTTCATGAGTAGGATCACTATCTGAAAAGGTTCCAGACATGTATCGACATAGTAATTCTTTCTTTTGTCCAGGGGGTTTTGCTTTCATAACACCTCCTAACATTCATTTGATGCATCTGTTTCAATAATAATTAAATCATCATCTGAAGGATGATATAATTCAGGAATATCCTGACATAAGTGCTTTAATTTTGTAATAATTTCTTCATCTTCTTCGGTTCATGACCAAAGAGCATCATTTTTTAACTTCTGTTGTAGCTTTCTCCTTTCAGCTGCAAGATTCTTTATAAAACCTTCATTTGAAATATAAGTTAGTAATCCAAGAAATCTTTGTAATTCCTTTTTATCCTTTAATTTGGTTGGAAAAATTCTGAAGTTTTTCTAACACATGTTTTTGCATTACTATTTTTCCTCTTTCTATTTCTAATCCTAAATAGTTAATTTTGGTCTAGGCTAGAACTGCTTTTTTCCTACTTAAAATCACTCCATTTTCTAAACATCTTTTAAGAACTAATTTTATCTTATTAAAATGATCATTTAAATCCTTATTAGTAAAAACTAATATATCATCAATATATATAAGGCAAAAATCTTTATAATCCTTAAGCACGGAATCCATTCTTCTTAGGAAAATACCTGGTGATTGTTTCATTCCCATTGGTAACACATTTCATTCATATTGTCCTTGGGGACAACTAAACAATGTTAATGCTTTTGACTCTTCTGTAAGTCTTATTTGATAAAATCCTGATTTACAATCAAAAGTACTAAACCAATTCATATTCCTAACTCTTTCAATAATTAAGTCTTTTTTAGGCAAAAAATATGCATCTCCTTCCATAGCATCATTCATTTGTTTATAATTTATTATCATTCTCCTTTTTCCTCTCTTAATTTCATTATGATTTTCAACATAAAATGCTGGTGCTGAATGTATACTTTTTTATGGTCTTACTAATCCTTTTTCACACATCTGTTTTATATCTTCTGCAAATTCATCTCTATCCTGTTTTGTATAAATCATAGGTTTACATTTTATTTCTTTTGTAGGATTTTTTAGTTTTAATTCTACTAACTCTATATTTTTATTATTAATTTTTGGATCTAGTGGGTTTTCACTACATACCTTGTCTAAAAGTTTTTCAATATATGCTGGTATAATTCTACCCTCTTCTGCATTCATTAGTACATGTCTCATTTTTTTTACATACTATTCCTATAATCTCACCACGTTTCAGCTGACTAAACTCTGAGTAATGGCATTTTGTATAGTGAAGGATTGGTATCCTAATTATTTCTCTTATTTGTTTTTCTCTAATATAAGGGGTCCTTAAAGTCATATAATCTAAGTATTGGCAAAATGGTGCATATAATCTAAGAAAATTATTTCCTAATATTATATCTACACCTGTTTGTTGTTGATATATTATAGGTATTATAAATAATTTATTTTCTATTATTAAAGTTGTTTTCTTTACTATCCAACTTAGAGAATGTACAGATCTATCTGCAATTGAGACTCTTGCTGGGTTTCTTACTTTTTCCCATTTATCAAATAATGCTTTTGTTGCTATACAAACACTTGCTCCAGTATCTATATAAGCTTCTGTTTCTCTATCATTGTTTTTAATTATTATTTTAATATAAGTACTATTCTGATTCTGTCTGTGAAGATAATTCATCTTCTGAATATTCATATATACTCTCTTTAGAATTACTTAATTCTTCTTCTAATGGTTCTAAATCATATATTTGATATATTCTTTCTATTAGTTTTGACTTTTCTTTTACATCTTTTTCTTTTCTTTTTGGACACTCATTTGCATAGTGGTCTTCTTGGTTACATAACCAACACATGCATTTTTTCTTTCCTTTTGGACAGTATTTTCTAGGGATTTGTCTTTTCTTTCTAAAATATTTTCTATTTCTATTTTTATAAGCTCTTTTCTTTGGATAAGTCTTTCTTAGTTTAGGTTTCTTCCTATAATATTTTTTCCTTTTTCTAGGTTGTTTACATCCATAGTTTCCTGGTAATTCTAATTCTGGTAGGTCACAACATATTTCATTTCTTCCCCTATTTAATTGTCTAATTGTTTCTCTAGCTAGACATTGATTTCTCATTTCTTCATATACTATTTGTATAACTCCTCCTAAGGTATTAGTTATTTCTCCTATTCTTGTTTTCCAAATGTCTTTTATCTTTATATTAAGAGGGTATGGTAACTTATCAATAAATAATTCTTTGTACGTATCCTTTGATGTATTATCTAGTTGATAATAATATTTTTGATATTCGCAGATAAAACTCCCTATCTGACACATATCACATATTTGCATTTTATTTAAATGTGACTTTGCATTTTCATGTAATAAGTTATTTACTCCTATTTTATTATGAAGATATTCATGTCTAGTAAATTCTCTAGAAATTAGTTCACTAATTAATCTAGCAAAATCTTGGTTAGTATTTACAGTAGCTGCATATCTGTACCACATTTCATCACTGATAGTTGTTAAATATTGTCTAACATTTCCTGCTGTTTTCATTGGAATTAATCCTTTTATATTATCTAAAGAAATATTACTAAATCTATCATCTGTTGAAATTAGTAATATTATTTCATTAACCCATTCTATAATTGCATCTTCTTTATTTCTAACACAATCTAGGTTTAATATATTTCCTGATTTAGTATATTCATTACGATGTTTAAATTCATCTGGTATTTTTTACCATTTTCCATCTTTTCTAGCATATCATTTATTTTTCAATATTTCTTCTTCATATTTATCCCATGCACCATCTTTATTATAATAATATTCATCCCATTTTTTTTTCTTGTTTTACTTCACTTGTTTCACCTTTTTCCATAAATATTTCACCATATTCAGAATCTGATGAACTAGTGTAAGCTAGGATTATTTCTTCATTTTCTTTAGGATTTTGTTCAATTTTGTGTACTTGATTATTATTGTCATCTTCTATTATTTTTAATTGTTCTAACAATTGTTGAATTTCTTCTATATCATTTGATTTCTTTAGATTTTCCAAATATTCCTCTTTTAATTCTTCCACGTAGATAAAGGTTTATTAAAATTTATAGGTTTCTGTTCTCTCATTTTCAATAAATTTTCTAAATCCTTTCTTGTTATACATCTATTGTTTTCTTCGTATTCTAATAGATTTTCAAGTTGTTGGAGAATTTCTTTAATTCTTTCAATTTCATTATTTTCCTCAATTTCTTTTTCTTCATTTATATTATCTAAAGTTTCTTTTATGTTTTTTATATCATTATGTCCTTTTGATATTCTCATATATGTATATTCCATAATTTTATTAGTATTTTCTATTACCAAAACTATGTTTTTATTCATTTCTTCTCATGTTTTGATTATTTCAAAAATTTCTTCTGATAATTTCATTTCCGTCGCCATTTAATTATTTTCTAGTAGTGCTCCTTTGACAGCGCCATCAGTATTCAGACTTGTCCATCCCGTGTCAGGAGGTTTCCACCGGATCTCCACCCACCTAGGCGAGTTATCACCCACCACTCTAGCCATATCACCTACATGAAAATATGCCATGGCATGAGTCAAGATGCAGTGCCAAGGCCGAGAGGGACGCGTAAAGTGAGTATCATGCATAGCTTGGTTCCTCCAATGCCACAACATGTGACAAGCGATGGCCCAAGGCAACTCCTCATTCCCTCCATGATCATCTGAAACGTTCATGATCACCCACTCATGCACTTCACAATTGAAGAAACGGGATCGAGCCTCGACCTTGATGAGGTGGTGCCAAACTTCAGCAGCAAGATGGCAATCACGCAAGACATGTGTTATTGTCTCAGAGAACCACTCACAAGCATCACAAAAGGAATTATCCATTAATCCTATACTATGCATGCGGGCCTTCGTCAGCAGTCTACCATGAACCACAAGCCAAATAAAAGCACGCACCCTCTCCGGAGCCTAGAGTTTCCAGACGCGGCTCCAGGGGAAAGAAGCAGTGGCAGTTAGAACCCCATAGAGGATATTATAAGCACCGCTAATAGAGAACTGGCCAAGCTTGTTGCCAGGCCAAGCACGCAAATCCTCACCCACCCTCCAATGAGGAGTGGGGATGGAAAGAATGCGATTAAGAACATCCATGGGAAGGAACTGTTGCAGAACATCAAATTTCCAAAGACCATCCTGATCAACCAAGTCCGCTACCGTCCAATCGTGGTACTCCAAAAGAACATTAACACCTGAATTAACAATAATGGTGTGAAGATCCACCCATCTAGACGTCCAGGCAGGGATAGTATCACCCTTCCCCACTATCCAAAATTCATTCTCCCCAAAGTAAGGCCAAACTTTGCTAATGGCCTTCCAAAGACTAGAATCCGCAGTGGTTGTGCAGACTGAATTCACCTCTATAGCCCCTCTACCATACTTGCTTCGAAGGACATCGCACCAAAGCCCATCTTTTCCCATACGGATGGCCCAACCTAGTCTCATGAGGCAGGCCTTGTTCATAATCACTAAATTGCGCACTCCCAGGCCTCCCAAGTGCTTGGGGAGGGTTATGATTGGCCATCCCACAACATGATGTCGACGAGAAGTGTGATCATGCCCCCAGATAAAATCTCGTTGCATCTTTTGAATATCCCGGAGGCAGCTTTTAGGAATGGTAGCAGACATCATCGGATAAATTGGTAAAGCCTCAATGACGGATTTAGCCAAGGTGACTCTTCCAGCAAATGAAAGTTCTCTAGCTTTCCAAGCGGAAAGGCGACCTTTAACTTGATCAATTAAATACTGAAAATCAGCTCTCTTAGGGGCCCTACCAAGTAACGGCACGCCAAGATACTTCCCCAAAGATGCAGCTTCCTTGAAGCCAGACTGTCTAGCTAAAAGCCTTATGGATTGCTCATCAACATTGTGGGAGAACAAGATAGAAGTCTTTTCAATACTAACCTGTTGACCAGACATATAACAAAAGTGGTCAAGCACCCGAAGCACACAACTCATCTGTCTCTCAGTAGCTTCACCAAATAAGAGAAGATCATCAGCAAACATCAAACGAGAGATCCGAGGCCCTTGACGACTCACCTTCATAGGCACCCACTCACCATCCTCCACTGCTTGAGAAATAAGATGGGACAATTTGTCCATACAAAGCACAAAGATGTAGGGAGAGATGGGATCCCCTTGCCGAATATCCCTCTGAGGCTGAAAGAAATCGGACCGCACACCATTCCACAGGACGTTAGTACGCACACTCGTAATACAATGCATAATGAGAGATCCAACGTCATCAGGTATCCCCACTTCCACCAGGATATTAGCGATAAATGACCAGTTAAGCCGATCATACGCTTTTGCCAAATCAACCTTGATAGCAAAGAATCCTTTCTTCCCATTCATTCTCCTCATACTGTGGCTAAGCTCCTGGGCCACCACAATGTTTTCATGAATATTACGACCCGGAACAAACCCGGCTTGGTAGGGAGAGATCACCTGGGGGATGATAGTTTTGAGCCTCGCAACCAACACTTTGCTCAACACCTTATAAATTGAATTGCAAAGGGAAATGGGCCGGAATTGATTGACAAATTTTGGCCTCTCGATCTTTGGGATAAGACAGATATCTGTGTAGTTCATATGCTCTATCACTGAGGGTTCAATCCAAGCTTGATGAACTAGCCTGCAGACACTGGGACCAACAATATCCCAGTTGCGTTGATAGAAACCGGCAGGGAAGCCATCAGGACTGGGGGCTTTCCAAGGACCCATTGCAAACACGGCTCTTTTAACTTTATTCTCCGCAATAGGCCTAGCAATATCCTCCAACAGGTGGGAGGGGATAGTAGGAAAATATAACCGGGATAGACTCCACTCAACATGATGATCCCCCACACAGAAGAGATGTAACACCCTTTCTCAAAAAAGGATATTACACCATAGTTACCAAGAATTTCAAATAACTTAGAAAATATTTGGTAAAAATTTGGAAATCCTTCTTCTGAAATATAGGTAAAATTTTCGCTTTTTAAAGAAGATGAGAAGGATGGGGAGTATGTTTCCTTGATTCCTTTTTAAATGTTTTCAAAGAGATTTTCAATGCGAAAGTATAAATAAAACTTGTATGAGTGTAATCTTATTTCATATAACCATCAGAGTTTTTACAAGAAAAGATTGAAAATGATACATTGAATATCTGAGCCAGTCTAATATCTAAACCTCTACCTAAGATAATGTAGTAATCATCTATTCTTCTTGGAATCCACAACCTTCAGATCTTCTTCTAAGAGCTAACCCACTTCTTGGGTCAAACATCTACTCCGTCATGCATCAACACAACAAAGCAGGAAAGGGTGAAACTCTAAACAAATTAATAGGAAAGGTACAGGCACACAGCAACATACAACACTCAGATACACAGCAAAAATTAACTAATTAATCAGTATACCAATATAACAAACAATAAGCACTTTGGGAACATCTAGTGGGAACATCACTTTAAACAAAGCATTTGGGAATATCGAGTAGGAACATCAAGTAAGAACATCCTGTGGGAATATCAAGTAAGAACATCGCCTGTCCCCAGGCCTATCTCTTTCACTTCCAACCACTCAGAACCACTTTTGACAGATAAGAATACCAATCACATGTTTCAGGAAAAACACAGAATTCACAAGTAAACACAGAATTACGAGTAACTGTTCTCTGTTTTTAAGTTAATCTCAGGGAATGGATTAATTACACGGCGGCTGAGCCGACTGCGGTAATTAGTGTCCAGCTTTCTCAAAACTTGATATATACTTAAATATAGTTGATTAATTTCCGGCTTAAGTTATTTTTGAAGATGAAAAGATCACACGACGGCAGAGCCATCTTTGGTGAACAGTACTCTTTAAAAATCGATCCACTATACTAAGTGTACGTAGTCCAATTTAGTTTATTTTGGAAACACTTAAGCACTGATTATCTTCTAGGAAAAAGGCCCGTTGGAAGTCTATCTCACAAATTTCCACTGTCATAAATGTTGGAAATTAAACTGAGTTACGTGTATACATAAACAGATTGGATACCTGCTCTATTTTTCCCACAATTAATATAACAGTAGGTTCACTGAGAATCCATTACCGTTACATTAAATTCTGAAAGATGCTATAACAGTAGGTTCACCGAGAATCGATTACTGTTACACTCTTTAATCCTTTCCAATCCATTTATATATACTTTAATTAATAAATCAATTCTTTCCCAAATTATCTTGATCACGTATATACCTGGTCTCTAGTGTTAAGATTTTTAAACAGCGTATTAATACAGATCCCAGGCTAGAAAGAGATGAACTTTATAATAGCCCCTTCAAAGGTCTCTTTCCTTTCTAGACAGATCCATACTAATAAACCAATCAAATCATAACCAACACCTTTGAATATATACATGTTAGATAATATCAGGGTTTTTTACAAAGAATAAAACGTATTTTCTTTACGGTAAAATCATATTTGCGGTAAGCTAAAAATTTGCCATTATAACGGTATGTTTACTAAGCTCAAAAATTAATTATTGTATCCTCACCTCATTCCCACGCAAATTTACAGGTATTTGGGCATCACAACACTATAATTAATAATTATCATGAAATAATCATTTTAGAGCCATAAAACAATTTATAAAGCATAAACAACCATTTAAAAGCTATAACACCCAAAGCATACAACTCAAGCACAACCAAAGATCATAAATATACATCTCAAATTATTTTACAAGAGGTTCCCCCTACCTTTCACCAAAAATGGATGAAGATCCAAGAACACCAATATAGAAATTTAAGACTTAAGAAGAGAAAAGAGAGAAAAATGTATTGCTTCTTGATTCCTTGGCTTGGTGTAGGATTTATGAAGAGTGAAGGGGGGTATTTATAGTAGATGGGGACAGCCAAGGGGTTGAGTTAAAGGAACCTTGGTTAGCTTAGAAAGTAATCATAGTTTGGCTTTTAATAAAAATCAAACACAATTAACTAATTCCTAATTGGCTTAAACCACTTCACAAGGATTGAATCCAAGTGCAAGATCATCATCCAAGGGTCCAAAGTGAGGAAGAGGGGTGGCCAAGGAGGAAGGGCGAGGGAGGAAGAGTTTATGCAAGTGATGTAAGCCATGACTCCTAAAATACATCTTTAACTAATTAGTTTTAATCAATCTTTATTCTAATTGGTTTAAAACTATGACTCATGTACCAAATGCACCTAGTCCTCTTCTTGGCAAGGTGGTAGGACGGTTTATGAGGGCTGAAAAGGAAGGGAGTGAAGTTACATCTTTGCCCCTAAAGTTTTCAATTAAAAACAGATGAAAATCAAGGATAAAATTCACTTTTCGCTAATAAAAAATTCCTAAAATTAATCTAAAGATTGAGAACTGATAAGAAATCTTGGGAATACCATATAATAGCCCTCATAGCTTCATGAAAGAGTTTCTGGAATTTTACAGTAAGCGCAAGCTATGCGTTTAGCTCAAAGAACAGAAAAACAGACGCGCCGTAAGTGAAAAATAGACATTTTTTAGACAATTACCAGAAAATTCTCAAAAATCACAAATTTAATTTAAACACTAATGGTCCCTCTTGAAATTTGATTTTGAACCCTCATTGGTCAGTATAAATCCATTTTTGGCTCAGAAATTCTTGTTTTACGTGCTTTACGGAGTTTTGTAAAAGTGACTTTTGATCTGTCTTTCAGAAAATTTTGAAATAATTTCCATAAATCCAAAAAAATAGAAAAACATGTTTTGGCTATTCAAAATCTTTATCTGACTTTAACTTGAGTTCCGAATCAGTCTATCAGCTCAAGCGGTTTACTATTTGGATCAAAACAGAACCTTTAAATCTTTTTACTTCCAAAAATTCTAGAAAAATTCCACAAAATCTAAAATATTATAAAATCAAACTTTTGTGAAGGAAGTTTATTTATTGAAGTCATTAGATGTTTTTAAGCTATTTAAAACTCTTTCCATCAGTTAGATGTACTGCTTTTTGTAAAAAGACCTGATATCGATTTTAAAACTACCGTTTTAGAAGTATTCCGGAATATGTGTATTTTATTCCTAATATTAAGCTAAAAATAACTCACAAAACATTTTTGGCATAAGAATTCATATAAAACAGAAAAAGTACGGTTTAAACAAAGATACAGAGGTTGTAACTAGACCTGACGGAAGCTGCGGATCAACCGTTTTCAGAAGTAATCTTAAACATGTATATTTAAATCCTATTTTTAAGCCAAAAATAAATCTCAAAAGACTTATATCTCAAAAATTCATATAAAACATATTTTTAAATAGTAACTCAAAAAAACGGATGTTACAAGAGATCCTTATAAAAATTATTAACCATCCCTTTGAGAGCATCAACATCATCAATCCACTGCCCATCCCCGTTGCGCAGCATCAAGATACGGTTCCTCCTTCTTCTATTAATAGTCTTCAAGCGATAGTATTTGGTATTTCAGTCCCCCTCCGTGAGCCACTTGGCCCTGGACTTTTGGAACCAAATAAGCTCTTCCTGGTACAACACCCGATCCAATTCCTTCTACAGCTCCTTCTCTAGTCTTTGGAGAAAACGATTGGTGCACCCCTCTTGCACCCTCTTCTGAATCCCCCTAATCTGGGCAAGCAAGGATTTCTTGCGCGCCCGAACATTCCTGAAGACGTTGTTCTTCCAATCATTGAAGATAGCTTCCATATGCTTCACATTCTGGAGGCACTCCCGGTCGTTGAGCCACTGTTGCTCCACTACCTCCTTAAAGGAAGGGTGAGTCATCCAAGCATTGACAAAGCGAAAAGGGCGAGTAGAACCATGCACCTGCTGGCGATAAGGGAAAATAGCAAGCGGGTGGTGGTCTAAGAAATCCACTCTAGGGAGGACCTTCACAAAAGCCTCATCAAATCTCAACCTCCAATCAGAGTTACACATAGCACGATCCAATCGCTCATAAATACGAGACCACCCATTGAAAAGAGGTCCCTTCCAGGTGAACTGCGAGCCCACAGTACCCAAATCCATAAGCCTGCAATCATTAATTCTCCGCATGAAAGCATCACATTTCCTCTGAGAAGCCTGCGCACCTCCTTTCTTCTCACCCACATTGGCTATCTCGTTAAAGTCACCAGCAGTAAGCCATCGCCCCCTCATGTTTGAAGCAATGTCATGAAGTTGTTGCCATAAATCACGCCTCAGTTCCTCGCTAGGACTAGCATATACTGGGGTAAAAAACCAATCAACACCATCCCCAGCTTGCACCTGAAGATGGAGAAATTGGAAGTGCCTTTGGACAACCTGAACACGAACTCTATCCTTCTTCCATGCAGCTATAATACCCCCTGCGTACCCCTGAACATTAGAGTAAGAGAACCCATCAAACCCAAGGATTTGAAAAGACCGCCTCAATCTACTGGGATCCACTTTTGTTTCCATTACGACAACAATATCAGGACGGAGAGTATCCAAATATTGCTTACACATGCGAACAAAAGAGGAACTTGCTGCTCCTCTACAATTCCAGACAAAAATACTTTTGAGAGAACAATCCATAAAAACCATTTAATCAAGGGCCATGTGGCACTCAGCCACCCCAAAAGGAGTAGCCTCAGCTGTCTCTGGAACAACATCCATATCAACATCATACTTCATATCCTTGCCTATTCCATCCATTCCATCAGTCTTTAGGGGAGAGGAAGACGTGGAGCAGTTCTGGGCATGGTCTCGACGTCCCACATTGTCTGGAGGCCTAGTGGGGTGGACCCCAGCCGTATTGTCACCAACTCCTCCATGCAAAACATTCACGTGTTCGGTTGCATTATGACCCACTCCATTTGTTTCCACATTAGGCTCACTAGGACAGGTTGAGTGCACACGTGGAACCTCAATAATGACTCTATTGGGTCCCATGTTATTAGCACCAGGAACGCTCAAATCTTTGTCAAGATTAACAGACCCTTGCACCACAATTTTGCGCGTTTCTTGAACCCGCGTGTCTGATTGTTTGTTGCTCTTTCTATTTTCCTTACGCTGATTTTCCTTTTTTTTTGCACAAATTTTCTTCCAATTATCTCTATCCACTCCCACCTTATCCTTTCCTTTATCTTCTCGCCTAACAATCCGCAAATCTCTTTCCTCATTAATTGGTTCAACCGGATCATGATCCTTATCCTTATTCAAATTTGAATCCTCATTATTGGGATCCTTATTCAAATTTGAATCCTCATTCAGTACACCAAATCTTGATCCCAAAATCTTAGGAGCTCCCTGCGGATTACCCGTTCCCCCACCACTGGAGTTTATCGCCGTAGCCAGAATCTTACGTGGCCGCCAGGGTTTTTGCACCACCGTCCAAGGCCCAGCTTGTGGAGAATCATCCTTCCCTAGCTGCTCTGTGCCTCCGCCATGTCCTTTTACTCCCCTATCTGGCACCTTGTCAACCTTATTGGGGTAGCCATCCAAGTAGTGACCAAAACGCCCACATGTAAGGCAAAGAAGATGCACCGATCTTGAATTTTAAACATCGCTAGTAATGGCTTTGTGAGGTCCACCTCCACACACATACGAGCATATTTACCCCATTCCTAGAGGAGGGTAGTGTTATCAACATGCACAGTTCTTCCAATTCGGTTGCCTATGAATTTCAGAACTTTTGGGTCATAGTATTCAATAGGCAACCTAGAGAAACGCACCCATACAGCCACTTTTTCAATAGCAGCTTTCTCGGGATTGAAATTTGGAGTCCACTCCCTCACTATAAGATAGTGGTCATAAATTAACCATGGCCCCTTCTCAAGAGCAGCCTTCTTATCACTCGTGCTGGAAAAATCCACAAGAAAGTAGTCGTTTCCTAAGTCAACGACGGTGATGATGCCATCTCGAACCCACATCTGCTGCAATCGGTTTTCAAGCGCCTTGTAACCAATCTTACGCCCGAGGAGTTTCACTATAACATCATTCCTCCAAGATTTGCATATACGCCTCTCCTCCTTCTCAGACAGAACAAAGGAGGGGCACTCATACTTCCCCTTCTTACCTTCTACCACCTCTAGGCCCTCAAAATCATCCTTCTCATCTTCGCTCAATTCTTCATCAGCACTCTCCATGCAGTCATCACTCTCATCTTTATCGTCCTCGCTATCCTCGGTTTTAGTGGACTCCCCCATCATTGCCTCTTTGAAGGAAGGACGGCACGGCTGAGTCCCTTTCTCCACGCCGGGTTCGTCAAAGATATCTTCATAACAGACTGGCTGCGAGGACTCACCAGTAAAGCCATGATCACCCGCTTTGACCTTCTTCCTGTTCCGATGAGTGAGATCAGCCTCTTCGGCTGAAGGCTTGGTTTTCGCCAACGGCACCTCCGAGAGCACAGTCGCCATCTCAAGTTTTACTCTTTCTTCATGTTTAATTTTGATTATCGTTTTTGTTTACAAAATTTATGTGAACATTATGCGGCGTGTGATTAGCATCAATTTTTGTTCTTTGATTGACACTAATTTAGAGTTTTCTTTGGCTTTGGTTTTCATTTAAAATCGTAAGCATAATTTTGTTTAGCGAAAAAACAAAGATAAGTAGGAAAGGTTGGATTAGATTAAGAAATAGATGAATTGTCTCATTATATACCGTAAAGTCAGTGTACCAATATACATTTATAATAAATTTCTAAGTAATACAAAATAGTTTTAAACATGTTTTTAGTCCTTTTAAAAATTCGATTTTTGAATTTAGTCTCTATTTTAAAAGTCAATAGTTTTTGGTCCTCTAATTATCTAAGTTTTTGAGATAGGTGTCTATGTTGAGTTGACCGCTAAAATGACATTTTGAATGTCACTATAAAATGCATACATACATATGAAAATATCAAATTTTTAACTTAGTCCCTCTGAAAAAAAATGTGTTTTGAATTTAGTCCATCTCCTCCACCACCACCCCCTCCTTCTCCTCCTTCCTCCACCACCCCCTCTCTCTCCTCCTTTTCCTTCCTCCTCTCTCCTCCACCACCACCCACCTCTACCACCACCCCTTTCTCTCATAGCTTCTCCCTCCTCCACCACCACCCCCTCCTTCTCCCCCTCACCCACACAAGAACGAAAACACAGCCATGTGACCATGTTCTCAGCCTTGGTTGTGTTTTCGTTCTTGTTGTGTGGGTGAGGGGGAGAAGGAGGGGGTTGTGGTGGAGGAGGGAGAAGCTATGAGAGAAAGGGGTGGTGGTGGAGGAGAGAGGACGAGGGAAAAGGAGGAGAGAGAGGGGGTGGGGGTGGTGGAGGAGGAGGGGGAGAAGGAGGGGGTGGTGGTGGAGGAGAGTGGAGGAGCGTGGGGGTAATTGTGACCTGAGATGTCACATGGTCCTTCTAATCGTATTAAGTTATTAAGTTAGTACCTATAAAAATTATATATTTTGATTTTAGTCCTTATAAATAAACATGCAAGCAGGTCATGTAGTTCCTTTTACCCGATACATGAATTATTCAATGAACCAAAAAAGTAAATTGTTCTTATATTTGAGACCGGAGGGAGTAAGAAAATAGGAATTAATGAACAAATGACGTGTCAGCTAACGTGGCCATGAAAATGTGTCACTTAGATATTTTACAATGACATCAAAATGTTATGCCAGCGCTCAACTCAAGATAAGAACCTAACTCAAAAACTTAAATAATTAGAGGATAAAAAACTATTGACTTTTAAAATTACATATTTAAGCCTACAAAATGATACTTGAATTCGGATAAGTCTTTCTATTTATAACAGTCAAACTCAACACAAAGATACGGCAATAATGCAAACTATACCAAAAGGGAAAGAAAATCATACGCATAACTTTCTTTAGCCAAAAAAATAGAAGTAGTAAAGCTTGGATTAGATTAAGAAATAAACATGTTCACGCAGACCAAGGGGATGAAGCACCAGAAAGAAGAAAATCAAGTCAAGAATAGTAACACGAAGTGGCCTTTACAGCAAACACCCCACGATACATTGATGCAAAACCATCGATATCACAGTCGTAGGTTCGTTCGTAGCTCCCCAAAAGTCATGAGAGTCGTCACATGCCGTTATTATAAAAGAGAAATTCAGGTGTACCAATAAAAAATATCTATTAAAAAATAATAGTGTAGATTATAGAATGTATTAAAAAATAATAGTAGGGTAATATAAAAAAAATAATAGTGGAAAAAAAAAAAAGAAATAGGCAAACTGCGCGCGTCATATTAAACAATCGTAAGGGTACTATCGCCATTGCGTCCTACAAGGATAGACTGATAATATATCTCGAGCTGTGTGACTTGGATTTGTTATTATTTTACTTATTACTTATTACTTACTAGTGAAGAAAAATTAGGAGCTATTTTTTCTTAGAAATATTTTTTATTTTTATTGATAAATATTATATTATTTATTTTAAATTTATCCAAATACGATATAAATAATAAAATACTTCTTTAATCAACCAAATCTTTATTTTCACATTTTTCATGCTTTGCAATGCTTATATTTTTAAGAGTGCATGTGACATATAATTACTAATGTATGTGATTTAAGTGATAATATTTTCTTAAATATAAGGAATGCTTGGAAAAATTTATTGAATATTTATTATATGATATAAGTTCTTGTGTATACATTTGAGAATTTTAAAATAACTTTAAGTGAAAATAAAAAATAATAGATAAAAATAGCTGTAATTAGACATTATGAGCGAGGTAATGTCGGTGTTCCTAAATCACCTTTGCCAAAGAACGGATAAGTGTGTATGAGTGATATTTATATTTGTTAAACAGCTATTTATTTATAAATTTTACTTTATTTTAAATTATTTATTAATTGAAAACGAAAATTAAGAAGATATCATTTACTAATTTTTTAAAATTCAATTATATGTTCTAACATTTTATTAAATAAATAAAGTATCAACAGCGTTATAAATAATTTACTTAAATACTTTTAAAATTACTATCATAAAAAAATACTTTTAAAATTAATAATTAATAATATTTAATAACTTTTTTTTCATATATTTCATGGAAGAATAATTATTTCGGAAGTTAAGGTAATATCATTTCTCAAGTAAACCCGCGCATCTCTCCCAACTGCAGTACATTTGCACGCACGGTGCGCACGGCGCACCCCATTTGATGTGTCACGAACTGTTTGGCTACTAATTTGACGTGTCCCCCATATACGAAGGGTGTATACTATACCCCAATATGCACGTTAGCATGCTGACTTAATATTTGTTTTTTCAATTTCCCACCCACTGCAATATTCCATGATCCCCTCAACTAGCATGGCCTCCTCTCTGCTTCCATAAAATACAGCGCAAGTCACAGATCACAATTACCCCAACCAACCAACCACAGTGCACCTTGCACCAAATTTTAGACCCAATCACGCTTTCTTCACACACACACTCTCTCTCTCTCTCTTTCTCTTTTGTTTTCTCTCACTCACACACTCTCTCCACCGCCTCCGAGTCCAAATTCTTCAAATCGGTGGGGTTTGTTTTTTTGCTTGCATATTATAAAATACCTAGAATTGAACTACCAACTTCTTACGCTTCCTCTCTCGTTTGGCTCTTCGAGATATCAATCGCTTCGCTTCAAGTACAGAGTGTAATCTCCTGAAACTGTGCGTTTCATATGGCGGTTACCGTTATTGGAGGGAAAACGTTGTGATTTTCACGGTCAGTGATTATCAGATATTTGATCACGGGTGTCTGGGGTTACAAAACTGAACTCTGCCAACTGAGCTAGTATTTTCTGACGATTATTAGATATATTTAGCAATATTTTTGGGAAGACGACGGCGACGGAGAAAAGTGATTCGCACGTGAGTGCGGCGTGTATAATAGTTTGTGCTTGCAGGTGTAGGTTCGTGTGGGTGGGTGGTTAAAACAAAAAACGGTTAGAGATCACGGTTATTGGGTCCATTCACAAAAAAGATGCCACACAGAGCCACTTACTTTTTCCCGAGGCAGTTTCCTGAAAGAGGGTTGGATGAATCTTCAAAGCAGAAACTAGATCACGAGAAGAAGAAACTACTCGTCAACTCAATCAAATCACCACAAGATGCTTTCGGCGCTACTGTTGAAAACGACGTCGCTTCGAAAAGCTCGCTGCTGACGTCATCAGCAGCAGCGAGAAGAAGCACGACCAAGGACGACGTCGTTTTCTCCCCGGAGGCAAAAAACTCGGCGGTTTCGGAGCTCTTAACCAGTGGCGACAAGCTCCGAACCAAGCAGAAGCAAATTGCCGGAAGGTTCTGCGATTGGTTCGTCGATAAAAAGGGGAACCGGAACCACCGATCCGGTGGTGGTCACCACCACCACCACCCCCACCTCAAGGATGACCAGGAGGAGGACCGTGAGCGTGAGCTTCTGCTTCCGCCGACGCCGCCGTCGAAGGATGTCGCCGACCGGAGCATCGACCGACAGGTGTCTTTGCAGCGGCTGTCGTCAAGCGGAAGCAGTTACGCGGCGAGTTTGTTCACGTCGGAGGGCGGCACCGCCACTTTCTCCAGCGTCGACATTATCACAAAGGACGATACGTCGTCGTCTCGTGTCTCCACCGCGGACGCAACAGCGAGGAGACACGAACAACAGCAACAGCACCAACATGAAGAAGAAGAAAGAAGCAACGAAGAGGGTTACGCGAGGAAGTACAAAGAAAGCTACCACCTGCAAGTGGCGTTTGCGAAGAGGCTCACTTTCTTAGCTAGCCTTGCTTCCGACCCCGTTCTCACTCTCGACGCTGGAACTGAAACCTGGGATGCCGAAGCCGTTTCGCGTCGTTTATGGGTACGTACGAATTACGATCACTAAACGAAAACGACACTCGTTTAACTAACTCAGCTCATCATTTCGTGTGAGATTGAGACCGTTTCCGTTAGAGCAATGATATTTGAATTTTTAGCACTTACCCGATATGCAGCTGATGTCACTGCAATTGTGGTCGCTGTGCGATTTTAAATATTTTAAAAACCATGACATTGTAGATAGTAATTTAAAACCATACTCTCAAGGCATTTATGAGAAGAAAAATAATCAATAAACACCCAAAATCCAAATGATTCTCAAAATCTAAATTTAATATATGTGATAGATAAGTAATATAATAAAAAAAAAAAGATAAAAAGAGATATAAATGTTACATAAGCTTATGAAATTAACAAGTATTCAAAAATCATATCTCATAACATAATTCAAGTGTCTAAGAATATATTTTTGTTTTCATTGTGTTTTTTTAGGTGACTGGGTGCTTGTCGTACACCGACAAGATATCTGACGGTTTTTACAACATTTTGGGTATGAATCCGTATCTGTGGTTGATGTGCAATGAGGTGGAGGATGAAGGGAAGTGCCTCCCAACTCTGATGGCGCTTAAGGAAGTTGAGCCCACCGAAGCGTCGATGGAAGTGATTCTGGTCGATAGACGCGAGGACTCTCGGCTTAAGGAACTCCAAGATAAAGCTCAGGAGTTGTACTCTGCTTCGGACAATGCCTTGGTGCTGGTTGAAAAGCTGGGAAAACTTGTTGCTATATGTATGGGGTAAGATCGAAGAGATAATAAGAATAACATGTTTTTTCCTCTTTATTTGTTCTTCAATCAATTTATCTGTTTGGTGTTTGAATATATGAAAAAGGGGTACGTTCCCTGTGGAGCAAGGAGGTTTGCATAAGCGGTGGAAGTTGGTTAGTAAGAGGTTGAGAAACTTTCACCAGTGTGTTGTGCTTCCCATAGGTAGTTTGTCTACGGGACTCTGTAGGCATCGCGCGATTCTTTTCAAGGTGAATCATTTTTATTTCTTTGTTATAATTATAGTTATTTGGATCCATTAATATATGTTGCCTTATTGCTTGGCAAAATCTGAGATTAGTTATGTATGTTATTCACTGTTATTATTTTGTTTTTGCGGATGCAGAGATTGGCAGATTACATAGGTTTGCCATGTCGCATTGCTCGCGGTTGCAGGTACTGTGCTTCGGATCATAGATCGTCTTGCCTTGTCAAGATTAAAGATGACATGCAGCTGTCAAGGTTAGTGCAATGACTCTACCTTTGCGGCTCTGGTTTTTTTTTTTTTGTTGCTCTGTCCCACTTTTGATAGGAGTGTCAAACCAAACACTAGACTCTGCCTGCCCAAGTGTCAAATCATTTTGCATCGCTTCATTGGTTTTGAGTTTTGACCATTTTCCTTCTCTCTTCCCCTCAAATTTGTTGTTAATTTTGCATGCGTCATCTTCAACCAGTTTATAGATTGACAAGTTGTATGAATCGTATCATTGCATCTCTCTGTTTCGATTGCTCACATCAGAATCTTGCTTTGCAACTAATATACTTGTTGACATTGTAGAACATTTAGTTTACTGTTGTTTATCAAGAACCTGACATTTGTTTCCATTTTTTTAACAGGGAATATGTTGTTGACCTGGTTGGGGAACCGGGAAATATCCATGGACCAGATTCCTCAATTAATGGAGCATATGTGTCTTCCACACCTTCCCCATTTCAAGTTTCTCATTTGAGAGAATCCCAATCGCCCTATGTGGATGGTGCAGCATGCTCTCAACCTACAAGGTCTAATCGCAGTTGTGCTATTCCCGACAATCACCTGTATTCAGGTATCTTCTTGTCCTTTATATACTTGGCAATTTGGTCTTCCAAGTTCCAATTGTTTAATTATAACTATATTTCTATTTCCAGTTCAGAACCTAGGTAGCCTCGATGCATTCTTGGTTATTCACGTGCATATTACTTAAACCCTGTTTATAGTAGGGCATTAATAGTTTTACCAGATGGGTTCTTTAGTATGAATTGTACTTCGTAGAAGTTTGTCAATTAATTTTGCAAATTGTACAGATGCACGCAAACATAACTTGAGCATGTATAAATTGAGCTATTTACATCATCAAGCAAGTTTGAGCCACATGTTTCATTTTTCATAGTAAATGCATTTAAAGATGCTCTGGCTTTCTACTTCCGATACTTGTGGAGTATGGTTGGTTCTGTAATTTAAGATTGATACCCATTGAGGACAGGAAATCCTATACGTTCTGTCTTAATAATCTTAATTTCTGAGCTCATCCCTGGCCTCTTCCAATGGAAAGGTCTTCATTAACTCTTAGTTGTTACTCAATCTTTTACAGGTCGTGTACAGGAAGATCAACAAATTAAAGAAACTGGTTTGCTCAAAAATAATAATGGCTCCATATATGCTTCAGTTGATCAAACCTATGGAGGTACAGACCCACATCTAATTCCTTTTTGCTTGAAAAGGAGTGACAACGAATGTGCAATTTTAGGCTTATTAATTTTTCCTTCTACCTATGAAGGTGTTTCTGAAGCTCTTCGTCCAGCCTTTGAAGCATTATTACATGAAAAGCCCATGCTTGGTAAAGATTCAGTTGTAGTCCAAGAAACTTCTAACAATGAGATCATTGTAAAGGGAAGTTCTGGAGTAAAAAGTAGCTTGAAACAATCTATACTAAGCTCTTCTGGCCAGTCAAAGCAGGAACAGGTAGACAATAGACTTGAAAGCCAGGGGGCTGGGAATATTCCACAATACATGAATCTTGAACCATCACTTGCAATGGACTGGCTTGAGATACCATGGGAGGATTTACGAATCAAAGAGCGTGTTGGTGCTGGTAAATTTTCTGCTTCCCCTGCTTCTTTGTTTTGAAGCAACATAAATGACATGGTGACTCTAAATGCCGTTGCTCTTTTCTTTATGCAGGATCATTTGGGACAGTGTACCGTGCTGAATGGCATGGATCAGTAAGTGTTATATTAAGCACTTCTTTTTGTCATGCTGAAATTTGCTGTTTTCTTTACCCATGAATGTTGCTTTGTGATGTCTTTATAGTCTTAGTTTCTTAAGTCAGTCTGATTGCATACTTGTAGTTGGTTGCATGAATAACATTTAGCTGCCAAGATGACTTGATTATATTTAACCATGGACACATTTTGTGTTGCCTCCTTGATTATTTGGATACAGCTTTTTTTTTCTTGCTATTTTAGTGTTTTTTTTTATCATTTTGGTGCATTTATCATTTGTTTTAAAATTGCAGGATGTTGCTGTCAAGGTTTTATCAGTTCAGAATTTCCATGATGATCAGTTGAAAGAGTTTTTGAGAGAGGTTTGTCTTCCTAATATGGTTTGAACAAATGTCCTATGGTGCCCATCAGTGGGGTATCCAGGACCTTGGGTCAGTGGGGGCAATTTATATAAAAAATAAAAAATAATAATAATTTTATTCTTATCATACATATCAAGATAAAGACGTAAATGTCAAAATCACAAAGTTTCATTATATCTAAGACTTAATTATAGTTTTGGTCTCTCAATTATAGCAATTATGCAATTTTGATCACCAGTTTCATTTGAATGAATTGGATCCCTATTCCAATTGTTGCAATGAGGTTTCTCTGTCACTATGTCGTCCAATTGTTAACACATGGGCCTATATGGCACAAGTGAGATTGATTTGATACTAAAATAAGTCACATTGGTTGAGTCAGACCATCTTGGTACTGATGACATGACAAAAACCTTCAAACATAAGAAATTTTAAACATGTATTGCATTACTTGCGTTACCGGCTTGCTTTAAAAAAATTTCTAGCAACCAATACCATGCCAATGTGAGTTGATTTAGTGTTAAACCTGTCGCACATGTGCCACTTAGGCTTCGGGTGTTAATAAAGTGAAAGGCATAGTGATAGAGGGATCTGATTAGGACAATTGGGGGATCCAAAATTGGAAATCAATGAACCAAAATTGCACAATCACAATAACTAAGAGACCAAAAGTGTAATTAAACTTACATCTAATCAAATAAATTGCATACTTTATAATTGTCTACGTGATTTCATGTTTTGAAATTGTTGAATGATCAGCTCATTGTCAATGTTATTGAACACATCTTTCTCAATATAAGTCGCTAAACAATTATTCATTCATGTATCACTAAGATTCTATTGAGTGGGGTCAAAAATAAAATTTTTGTGGGGTCAAAATGAAAAAAATATAGATAGTAAATGGTATTTTTAAAATTTGAGTGGGGGCATATGCCCACCCTCACTACCATGTAGGTCCGCCCATGGTGCCCATTTATTTATTGCAATTGTTTAGGAATGCATACATATTAGCTTCTTGTACTTCATCCTTTTCTAACTGATAAATTTCTCGTTTATACAAAAATACTTCTATTTCTTTTATTTGCTATCTTAATTTTTTCTTGTTCAGTATTCTGCTATTAACATCTCTATCCTACTAAAGTTTATCTTGTGTTTGATTGTTTCCCTTTTTATGCTTGTTTTTATTTCTAGGAATTTATTTTTGAAACTATCTATCTATATATTCTTAATGGAAGTTTGATCCAGCCTCTTACAAACCACTCAAACTCTTTAGTCTTCATAAATGCTGCATTCTTGGCGCCTTTCATCAATTAGTTGCTATTTGGTAGTATACATTTTGCATCCACATAACTTCTTTGTGCAGTCAACAGACCCTTAATTGTTTTTTCAATGTAAGAGTTATGCTATTTGCACAAACGAGTGCACACATGGCAGCCTCTCAGTTTATTTGGACCCACACTGGACACCTTTTCTGTACAGAAAAGTGGTGCATGGTGTCAGAACTGAGAAAACAGTTTATCTTATTGGAAATTAAACTACAATGACTTTTACGAATTCCTGCCTCATAACAGGTTTCATTTTTTCATACCATATTTCTCAAGCTAGAATAATAACGCTAGATTTATGAGATAGTTGTTTATGTTAATTGTACATTAATCACGAAGTATGGTTTATAGGGGAAGATAGGGAATTGTGTGTAATACAGTCAATTTGTAGAGTCAAATTGAAAAATTGTATCCTTTTAGTCATAGGATTGAATTCATGTTATGAAACTCACTTCTCTATTCCCTTATCTAGATGGGGATAATGAAGCAAGTTACAATTCAAGTTGTTATTTTCATTGCTTTAGGTTGCAATAATGAAACGTGTTCGCCATCCAAATGTGGTACTCTTCATGGGTGCAGTTACAAAACGGCCCCATCTCTCTATAGTGACAGAGTATTTGCCTAGGTAAGTCCATCAAAATTCTTTCGTAGTTAACTGCATTATTGAACTCTTGCATTAAGATTTTCTAGTGTCTTACTGCTGTCGTTTCCTGATGCATCTATGACAGGGGTAGTTTATTCCGCCTGATACATAGGCCAGCATCTGGTGAACTTATGGATCCAAGGAGAAGAGTACGGATGGCTGTAGACGTGGTTTGTACCAGACATTATTTTTTTGTCACATTAATAAATTAATTTGTAGATGATATATGATTTTTCTGATTGCAGGCTAAAGGGATCAATTATCTCCACTGTCTGAAGCCTCCAATCGTGCACTGGGATCTCAAATCCCCAAACCTGTTAGTAGACAAAAATTGGAATGTAAAGGTATAAGTATAATGATTGATTGAGTACTTGAGTTTCTCTTTGAAATTTTTAAAATATTGTGCTAGTAGTTAATTTTTGTTTTTTAATTTTATGCTCAGGTCTGTGATTTTGGGTTGTCCAGATTTAAGGCGAATACTTTCTTATCATCAAAATCTGTTGCTGGAACGGTAAGTCTGGCACTCTGATTATGTGAATAAGCATGATGATATACACTTGAATCAAGTAGACAAAAGTACTGTTACTTCATATTAACCTTCCCCTTTCAAATTGGTATTCAAATCAAATGACATAATCTTGATTTCGGTAGATGATTGATCATAACCACTGAGATTGGGTTTATGACGGTCAATTTGTATGGTTTATATTATCGGCCATCTGGCTTTAGTAGGTTCTGCATGTTGGTGTAGATATATAGGCAAATTCCTTTTAATGAAAGTGGTCATTCTATTAATATTTTGCAGGTTGAACTTTCACTTCACGGCTCCTCATCTTCAATAAGTGTGTAACTCTCTTGATTTTATTTTCAGCCTGAGTGGATGGCTCCAGAATTTCTTCGTGGAGAACCAACAAATGAGAAGTCTGATGTTTACAGTTTTGGAGTTATCCTGTGGGAACTCGTGACCTTGCAACAACCATGGAATGGACTTAGCCATGCCCAGGTAAACTTTGAGGATTTAAGGTCTAAATTTTCAGATTCTTGAAGTTGATCAATTTTACTTAATATGTAATTTATGCTTTAATAAGGATCAATTCCAAGAATTTGTTAATTCAAAAGGACATATAACTGAGAAAAGTATAAATGTGACCTTGCATGTTTCAAACAACTGCATGACAAAATGAAACCTGCAAAGTTTATAGGTGAATTTTATAAAATAATCTTCATGTGTATGCTCAGGTGGTTGGAGCTGTCGCTTTCCAGAATAGGAGACTTGCTATCCCTCCAAACATCTCCCCAGTATTGGCCTCCCTCATGGAATCTTGTTGGGCTGAGTAAGTGTTAGTTATGCAGTATTTTCAGGAAATTTTCATTATGTTTACAATACAAGGTCCTTTTGGTTCAACTTTTTTGTAAAAGCCTATTTGGCTATTTTCAGTCCTCGCAGAGTGGCAGTAATGTAGGCCACCATATGTATAAATCTTGATATTTCTAGTGGCTTTCCAAGGTGGGATAGTCTTTCTGGTCAATTAGAATTTCTAAACAATGTTTACCTAGTTTAGATGAGTGTAGGGCTTGGTTGGGTCTACTTCTGGTTTGCACTTCTTGGTATTTCTATTTAGTTGGTTGATCGGATGAATTCCACTTTGGAATTATTGAGTATTATATTAATAAATTAAAACCAAAAACAGAACAACTTGATGTGACTCATTCATATTGATTTTAGTAATTTGTACTTTCTGATCTTAAACTATTGACTGGAGAACTTTTGATGATCCGTCTCTTACCAACCCCACCTTCTATATAGATAGCCTTTTTCTCTTTAGGAAAAATTATCATAATTCATGTTTTATTTTGCCTTGTTACCTGCGTCCTTATCCATATTTTGCAGCATTGATTTCTTTCTGATGCTTGCTAATTTGTTTGGCAGTGACCCTGCTGATCGCCCATCTTTTGCCAGCATTGTTGAGTCACTAAAGAAACTGCTGAAGTCGCCAGTGGATGCAATAAAAATGGGTTGAACATAAGGAGCACACTACACTGCCCATGATTGGGTTTTTTGTTGTTGAAATTTGTTGGCTTCGTTTGGAAATGTTTATTAACAAGGTACCTGACCCTTGTTGGTCATATTCTCGTATTGATGCTGATGGAACCCTTTGGTTGTTTGCAACTGTATATTGGTTGCTTCATGCTTCATACTAACATATTTCTTAAGGGCAATTAAAGCCTTGAAGTCTAGTAACTTGGAAAAAGAGGTGCTAATAGGTGCTTCCTGTAACATGGTCACTGAACTGCTGAAAAATATGAACAAACTGACCTCAAGCTCTTTTATCTATAGCTTGAGATATAAAAAAATTCGAGCACTTGTGTTTTGTGACCTGCTTTATGTATTTGTAATATCAATCATGATTTGTTTATTAATGGTTGAGATATTTATTTTACACTAAAGTGGGTTGTTTACTTTAGAAGTGTTGGATCCAATTAGATAAAAACATGCTACTTTTAGACATGAATTAGGTTTTTTTTTTGTCTAGACCAGGGTATCTCCTGTGCGCATGCGGGGACTAATCCCTTCGAGGGAGTAGGACCCAATAGGCGGTAAAGTTTTACCACGCGAGTTTTAAGATTACTGTATTCCCATGACCTAGGTTCGAACTGAAGACCTTTAGTTAAACTGAGATGTGAAATCTTCTAAAAGAAGGGGATGAGTTGCAACATATATAGCATTCCGGAAAACACTTCCACTATACAAGACTGAGCCATACACATTTATTTTCATATCCACCCAATAGGCGGGAATTTTCAACTGATATCCATTTTGTTGGAACTTAGCTCTATGTACTCAAGTGTGAATTTATCCTTTTGGGGATGTATAATTAATTATAACTTGTGTGTAAGATAAAATTTAAGATGAAATGAATTTAGACTATTGATAATACTTACGTTTTTTGAAGACATGATTGTGTCTACTAGAAATTTAAGACGGACATATATAATATTATATGAATTTAGAGCATTAATAATATACTTACTTGTAGAAGACATGATTGTGTTTACTAGGAATGAAGAAGCTCCTAAAAATTAAAGAAGCCAAGTCTTCCTTTGCATGGTCATGTTCTTGAGATACAACTGCCAGTGGGACAAGCAAAAGAGCATGTTGTAACAACCGTGATGGCAAATGAAACCTAGCCAAAGTATATATTAACCTTAGGCATCTCGCATCATAGGCCTATTAGTTAGGCCTACATTGTTATCATCACTAATCAATATTAGGTGTCAAAAGTCCATTTAAATTGATCACATATTAGAGTGATAAGGTGGTTTTGTTGGTTTGGAGTAGGAGTGTCAAAACAGGCCGGCTCGTCCCAGCCCGTGTTGGCCCACACGAAAACGGGTCCAAAAATCGGTCCCGACCCGTCCCGTGGAGGGCTACACGGGCCGACCGGCCAAAACGGGCTAGCCGGTCAAAATAATAATAATAAAATATTTTTTTAAAAAAATTTAAAAATCAGAAGAAAAAAAATTTATTTTATTTGAAAAAACAAAAACAAAAACAAAAACGGGTCAAACTGGCCGGCCTGACCCGTTTTTGGTCCAACCCACTTTTGGCCCTTTTTCGTGGGCCTAAACGGGCCAAGGCTAAAAAATATTGGCCCGATCCGGCCCGTTTTACGGGCCAAACGGGCCAGTCCATTGGGCTGGGCCCATATTGCCATCCCTAGTTTGGAGAGAGGGATATAGGGGTTGGAGTAACAAAGAGGTCATGTGTTCAAATCTCCCCACTAACACTCTTCTTAACATACTCTATTAGAAAATTCAATCAATTTGGTCCCTAATCGTTAGGATTAAAGTGTGGCAACATGGCACTTAACGTGCCACATCAACAACTCTATTATCGTTACTTGACTGATAATAACGGAGGGACTAACTTGGCAGATAATCATCAATTTCATGGACAAATTGCCTATTTCCTAATGTCAAGGACCAAAGTGCTAGCGTCCTACAATTTCAAAGACCAAAGTGGTGGTTTTACTTTTTCTATTATTGAGTGAAATTCATGTGGATCCCATTAAATCATGTGAGTCTCATACCCTATTTGGTGTAACCTATTCCCAAAAGTAATGTGATCCAAATGAATTTCAACCAATCGTAGAAAATGCATGAGAAATTGTGTTCCTTGAATACCCATAAACTAGTGCACCCCATCACCTGCCGGAGGAACAACTGAAAAATCCAATACATGGACTGCCAACTCCCACAAAGTGCAAATAACTTTATAAATATCCAGTGCCATTTAGGTCCATTGGACTCAAACCAAAACAAATATTTAGTGTAGAAAATTATCCCCTACTAAGATCTTTGCTCGCAACCTATCTCATCCGTGAAAGTGTGCATAAGCTGATCTGCTAAGCTTGCAGGGTCATCAATCAGTGCATCAACAAAAGCACTAACCACCCTTCTCTCCTGCTGATTAGCCTTGAGGCTGAACCAAGTGAGAAACTTCACTCTGAAGAGTTCATCTATGTGCCCTTGATGTTCTAACCATTTGACTACCCTGACGGAATACTCGTAATCGTTTTCCTTCAAGAACTTTCTAGAACTCAAACCAGGAATTTGCCTCATTTCATTGGATTTGGAAGGCGTTGAAGGTGGAACCGCTGCAAAATTTTTATACAAAAAAGGTTCTACTGGTGGAGGCTTGGTGAGGAACTCTTCAAACCTGTCCCTGATGTTCAAAAGGATGTGTTTTGCAGAATCTCCCTGATGATTTTCAGCAGCTATATTAATTTGGTGCTGTGCATATATATCCACAGATGTACCTCTTGAATGGTTCCCACCGCCACGCCGGATAACATTTGAAGGAGAATTCGCGGGCTCACGGGGTGTCACCCATTTAGCTTCTGCTGCACCCAAAATCCCTGTGCTGCTGAATATAGAAGCTTTGCAAGAGTACTCAGTTGAAGGGTGGAGGTTTTCTAACTTGAATCTCTTCTCAGGCCTCAAAACAATGAAAGTGGGTTGTTCCGGGTAGCCCATTGCTGATATTCCGTGCCAAAGCCTACAGCCTAGGAAGTTCTTTAGAAGGTTATCGTTGTATTCTAGCACGATGACCACTGAGGTAGGAAGACACTCTTCAAAACGTATATAGCATGCTGCCAAAATAAAATTACCAGAAAAAGCCAAATCAGTAAATAGGAAAGAAAAATTAACTAATACAGGAAAGTATAATAAAAATCAGTGTTGTTTTCTGCAGCTGGTGTTCTCTCCCCTATGAAATGCATGTAGGGGAGTGATAGTGGGGCATATGGAGACAAGTACTAAAATTGTTTATAATGGTTTGTTTGAATTGTGTGTGTGTGTCAGCCAAAACAATATTATTCAATGGTTCAACTAATTTACTTCTATATCCTCCCACATGATATCATATACTACCATATAATATAAAAAAAGTACATAGAAAGAATGCAATCTCATTCATCTCAATGATTATGCCTACCAGGGGAGGGACTTGGAGATGTAATCCATTTAAATTTCCACATCTTCTATAAGCACTAATTGAAGAAAAGGTTAAATTGTTTAGTTCCCTATTACATTCTTACAAATCTCATTTCTCTCATTATTTGAAGCAGCTTTATCAAGCCTTTACGGAGAGTCAAGTACTCTGATACTAATAAAATGCTCATGACTTGTTTGAGATCCCACATCAACTAGAGATATGGCCCAACTAATCCTTATAAGGCTTCTCACCCTTTCAGCTTGCTTTTGGGGTGGAGTTAGGCCTAGACCAAATTCTAATAATGCTACTCTGGATTGAAAATTTCAAGAATAAACAGTAATCAAGGCTGTTTGCACTTTGACTACTGTACTAAAGTGTAATTAACATGAAAATCCAGAGGATTTCTGATTCTGCCTTGCAATTAGAGGCTCAATCAGCTGACCTTCAAAAAAATAAAAACTAAAAAGCTTACTTGGTACTTCTTTCTTTTCTGTACAATTAGAAAAGAGGTCAGAAAACTTTGAATCAAAACATTCAACTGCAGTAGAGCACAACTTCTGAACCTCAGCACCACATGAAAGCCTGCTCACAATTCCACGTGTCATCCTAGCATATACATGATCCAGAGGTCCCACTTCATTCTCCAGTAACTTGAGAGCAGTTTCTACAATCTTCTGCACTTCCTTGTAGACTTCTGTTCCTACGAGAATTCTGTGGGCCAAGGATATTCGCAAAGAGAGCATATCCACTCTTCTTGCTTCTTTGGCAACCAATAATTGCTTTCGCCATGTCCTTTGAAATCCAAATATCCATTCAAATAGTCAAGTATATTTTACACAGAGTGCCTTAAACAGCTGAAGAGCAACCAATATGACTCGAGCAATAACATGTCTTTTGAGCATAACTTTTCCCAATCACATATGAACAGAAAACAATTAATGGGACTTGTGTGATTATATACATATATGGATGTATGTATGAATATATGTAACCATCTATGCATGTTTTACTTTTGTCATGTGTATGCATATAAAATAGTGTGTAACCTACTTACCTCATTAATTCATTAATTTTTCCACAAGAAACACAATAGAAGCTTCCATCCAAGGTTCTACCACAGCTGCCCTTCAAAATGCCAGACATTTGATTACTCAAAGCACATTGCAGATGGCATGACATTCCGCATGACTCCTCATTGGAATGGTCGGAGCTGCAGGTCAACCACAAACTAGGATCCTTGTTATCATCATAACAATGGCATATACAACAAGAACATCTCTTGCAAAAAGAATCTGCTGGATTCAATGTAGCTCTGCATGCAACATTTTGACACACTAAGGTTTTCACTGTTTCCTCTTTACTGTTCTCTAGATGAACATTATGTAAATCTGGAGATGGAGGTCCTTTTCTCCTTTTGGATCCAATGGAACTTTTGGCAGGAGAATGGGCAAGAGTATTTTGGTCGACTTGTAACTTGGATTTCTTTGAAATTATCCTCAGAAGATATTCTATCATTTGACTCTTAGTATATCCTGTGTACTTCCTTTCTTTGCCTAATTCAGCACAGATTATTTCTAGAAGTTCCCTGCGAGTAAATGATTGAAGTATATTTGGGGCATCTTTTGACTGTCGAGCAACCTCACGGACTAGTCTTTGCTTGTCTTGCAAATTCAGCAAAGCACATTTTGCAGGGTCAAGAAGAAAACCTGTATTAAAATATGAACAACATTATTCGAGTTGATCTTATATCTCTAAAGTGCAGATAAATGAAGTTCAACATGACTATATGGAAATCTTTTAACAAATTTATAAAGCTCATGAATGTTCTCCGTAGCAAATTAAACATTGTATTTAACAATACACCTTAATTCAGAACAACTTTTATCAAAAATAAAAAAGTGATGTCCACAAAAGCTGTTAAGTTTCTATCATTGTGTGCCAAAGGTGTAAGCCAGAAAAGAGAAAACTTTGACTAAGCATACAATTGGTCAAACTAAGCATTAATTATACTTCAAATGTTGAACTTAATGATAACAATAGCCCGTTAAAATTTCAAGCCCCTCGCTATCTCATCCTGAATATTTAAAAACAAAACATTATCTATAATAATATTAACTTCTAAGAAAATTTGATCCACTTTGGTTCCAATGTACATTGCACTATTGTGAATTTCAATAGATCTAGCTAAACACACTTCCTTCATCTTTCCTAATTCTAATTTTTCTCATCACAAGCAGTGCACCGGCAAAGTTGGTACACACAAAATCTTACAATCTTTTCCTTTTAGAAGTGAAGGAAATTCCATAAAAAAAATCCTCACAGAAAGGGATAACAGAATAGCAGCATTCACAGATCAATAACTATCCTTTTTTTCAAAAATGTTGAAGTGAAAAGATAAAAATTATTCTGGACAACCCTATATCGGCTGCATTATCAAATTCATGGTTAAAATTACAAGTTCCTGAAAACTGTCAAGCAATGTCTGTAAAATTAGGAGCCCCCAAGAAATATTCTGTGGGGAAACTTGTTATTCATGCATCAGGGAGGATTGGATTCACTAGAGGCATAATATGACATATACACATACATAATGAATTAGATATGTCTCAAACACCAAGGAGAAAAGTATGCATGATTCCCACAGTAATGCTAGCTAGCACCAAGAGAAGTACAAATTTCAAATTTTCTATAGGATTACCATTTTTCTTTTTCCCTTTGCCCACTTGTTAGGTGGGTTTTCTGTTTAGAAATAATAACCACAGTCATGAATAATGTACTATGTACTAGTACCAGTAACTATGGCAAGAACCACTTCCCTGTCATATGAAAAGTTATGCACTTTCCATTAAGATGGCATTGAGCAATTCGTACCACATTGGAACAATTATGGGTAAAAAGGCTTTAAGGGTCTCCCAAACTCTAGTATAAATAGGGGACTCTTATCTCTTTTTGGTATAAACCCTCGAGCCCAGATGGACCTATATGTAGGGGCAAATCTCTCCCAGCACCTATTTTTTCCATTCACAAAACTCGAACCTAAACCTGAAACCTTGTTTAAGGAAAACCAAGCTCATTGCCACTTGAACCAACACGCATTGGTCAGAGGACTCTATCTCTATTCTCGTAACAAGCATGCCAAAAAATAAAAATAAAAACCATATTTCTATGAAAATTTTCCTCTTTCTCCCAACAGTGCAGTGTTTGTGTGACGGAAACAGGTAGGTAAAATAAAATCACCAAACGCCACAAAGCACCAAATTAGCAATGTCGTAATCATAGAAGACGAATATAACAAAGAGTGGAAAATTGTATAACCTACATTGTTAACAGCGCAACAGAAACGATGAAATAAAGGAGCATACAAGAGAAAACGAAGCGAAAAAAAAAAAAAAAAGTTCGAGCTCGTGTTAAAAAAAGAAAGGGAAAAAAAATAGAAAGAAGCGTAAATCCCAGAAGAAAGGCAGTGGAAAACGAAAAGAGAAGAGAAAAAAGAAAGGGAAAACTGACCGGAGTGGGGTGAGTTGGTTGCCGTAAAAACACACATCTCATTCTCTTGTTCGCTCATGATTTTGCTCCGGAAGGCAGAATATACAGTTTATCTCAGACTCTGTAGCATTACTAATCTTTTTGCTTCAGTTCTATAGAGAGAGAGAGAGAGAGAGAGAGAGAGTGCACTGGCATGTAATTTGAGCATTCAATGCCATGACGAGTGATTTGGCATAAATTAATAAATTAATTAATTCCAGAAAATGAAACCCCCAAACAGAATGAGAAAAATAATAAAGGTAAAATTACACTCCTCTCCAATGAAAGAGGGCTGAATTACGCCCTCCTTCTATTTTATGTCAAAATATATAGAAATAAATATATATTTTTGCTTAAATCTATTTCAATATAATCAATTTTTTTTATATATTTTGTTCTATTTTTTATTCTTAAATTCATTTTCTAATTTTTACTCAAATAATACTAATAACAACAACAATAATTCCTTAAAAAAATAATAATAATAATTCCTTCAATAATAATAAGGGATCCACTTACTGTTACTCCTCTGAATAATTCATTATAGACATTAAATTTTATCAATCCAACCGTTAAAGATTGTCATATTATCTTAATGACTATGCACGTCAAATTTTAGATAAATTAGACATTTATAGCTATATAATCTTATAGTTGATATTTTATTTGTATTTTAAAATGAATATTATACGTTGAATAAAAGTTATTTGATAAAGTATCAAACATTTTTAAAATTTTATGAAATTTTTTGGACTTCATCAACTTGATTAGAATTTTTAATTTGACAATTGGATACTTGGATTAATAAAATTTAATATCTATAATGTGTTATTAAGTGGAGTAACTCTTTACTAGAGTTACTTCTACGGTGAGTGAATTCCTACCCATACTTTTATTTAATTAATAAGTGACTTTTAATTATTGACAAATTAAGAATTTAAAAAATATAAAAAATAACTAAAATTATCTAAATTATTAATATATGAAATATTGTATTTTTAATAATTATTTTCAATTTTTTAACTAATATCTTAGATTTGTTTTGATGCGTAGAATTTTCAGATAAAGAAATTGTGTTCAATCTAATGTATGAAATACAAATATACAATTAGGGAATACAATTAGGTTGTTTATATTTTCTCATTCACTTTTACGCACTTGTTACCAGTTGGCCTTCATTGATTATAGTCTCCTCCTTCTATCTATATCTCTTTTCTTTGGAATGACTTTGTTGTAGTTAGATTTCCTTGTAGTGTTAGTTTAGTTTTGACCTCTAAATCTCATATTTAGCAAAATAATAATAATAATGAGAAAGTGCAAAGGAAATAATTTTAAGACTTAAATATGTTTTTAGTCCCTCATTTTTTATTGGGTTCCATTTTTAGTCCTTTATTTTTAAAACACGTCTTTTTAGTCCTTCATTTTTTAAAAATGGTATCTTTTAGTCCCTCGGGCCATTTTTTAATTTCGAAAAGTATCTTTTAAAATTATACTTTAACCCCTCCCAAGTCTAATGTTCATCTTAACCCGTTTTTCGTTCTCCTCCCCCTCCACTGATGCACAGCGGCCCCCATCCCCGCTAGGAGTAGTTTCAACGTCCTCCCTCGAAACCACGATGAGATGCGGCCTCTTTTTCGTTCTCCTCCTTGTGCAATCGCGGTGGCCGTCTCCCTTCTTGCCATTGTGCGCAGCCTCCGTTGGCCGCACGGAGATCCTCCCTTGGCCACGCGGGGATGGGGGAGTGCGGTGAAAAAATGGGTTAAGATGAACATTAGACTTGGGAGGGGTCAAAGTATAATTTTAAAATATACTTTTTGAAATTAAAAAATGGCCCAGTGGACTAAAAGAGACCATTTTTCAAAAATGAGGGACTAAAAAAATATATTTTAAAAATAAGAGACTAAAAAGAAAACTCAATGAAAAATAAAGGACTAAAAACATATTTAAGCCTAATTTTAATCATAAAATGTATATATGAATTAATATTAAAATATAAGTAAAAGTAATTTTTTTGTCAAAAAAAAAGTAAAAGTAATTTTAATTATTTATGTATAATTATACAGTTACAATTATTTTTTATCTTTTAGTAAGAACACGAGACGTAAAAATATAAATTTTAAGCGCTTAATTGTATGTGAACAGTTGGTATTATCTTTTAAATTTAAATTTAATTATTTATTATAATTATATGAAAAAAAATTAATTGTTTTTAGGGGGACATGTTTTTGCATGATGATATGGTCCTGCATATTTGTTTATGGCCTACTACTTACTCCCACACCACTGCATGAAAGTTGAAACAACCCACGCGCCATGCTCACCTGCTCCTTCCTGTCATCAGTCATGTATTGATTGTTGCAGTTTTAGTATTCTTCGGGTTTCCCGCAACAACAAAAAAAAGAGTCACTCACTCACTGCAAAGTGCAAACTGTGGATTTCTTTTGTTTTGTTTTTAGTCTCGTGAGTCCTACTCCTTAGCTTGAAGCCTTGGATGCCATAACTCAATTTTTTTTCTTCTTTCGCTTAAATATATTTTTTATTTTTATAATATAAAAATATATTATTTTTAGTTCTTAAAATTTTAGTTAAATATTTTTTGTCCCTTTTATATTTTTTTTATTTTTAGTCTTTTAAATAAATTAACCGCTGATGTGTCACATTTTTAATCTAGTCTAGTCGGTACTCCTACCTAACTAAAAATATTGTCACATAAGATGTCAAGTCAGTCTCTCTCTCCCCTCCTTCCTCCTCCCCCCACCTTCCCCAATGACCACCCCCACCACCTCCATATATCCCCCTCCCTCCTCCTTCTTTCCTCTTTGCATTTGATAGGTAACGAGGGATAGGATAATATTCTTCAGGAACCTTCATTCTACAAATGAAGCTGTCAATAAACGGATAAAACCAAAAACTGACAGCAAAATAGAGACAAGGAATGAACAGAATTACAGCACAGCAAACAATTGAAATGAGTCTTAAGAAGAACTTCAAAACTATCTTACCTATATTCACTTGAAGAATTCAAAGACAAGCCCAACAAGTAACAACCCCCTGCACCAGAAATAAGAAATTAGTTTACACATGAGCACAAACACAGACAAATTAATATTAGCAAATAACCTCAAGTTACTTCTCACCAAATGAAATCAATGAGGTTAATATCTTAAACTTACAAATCAATTTCAACAGACTACACGTATAACAGAAAAAAGAAATAGAGCACAACCAAACTTCCAAAAACCCAGTAGTAAACCATCCCACGAAATTCTTCTAATTTTCCCAAAACCCAGTATTGAAATTCCAAAAATTCATGACTACATCAAACCATCTTAGCAACTAGTGTGGTTTCAATCTACAAATTGAGTGTACATGTGTAATAACTAACAGTAAAAGCTACGAAGAAGAATGAGAGTTTAGTTCCATAAAACTCCCTATAATCATTTACCACTAATTCGAGTTACACAATGGCACAAGCAATGAGCGAACAAAACGGAACATGAAAAAGAGAAGGCACAAAATTACCTTGAGGTGGGTGGAAGAAAATCAGTAAAAGGAAGGGGGCATGGTGGACGAACAAGGGAGCAATTACATGGGGAATGGGGGAATGGGAAAGGGGGAAGAAAGGGGAGGAAGGGAGCGGCGGGTGGGGGAGGACATGGTGGAGGGAGGAGGGAGGAGGGAGGAGAGAGAAAGGTTGATGTGGCATCCTATGTGTCAATGTTTTTAGCTATGTAGGAGTATTTTTTAGTCATTTAGGAGTATTGACTAGGCTAAAAATGTGACATATCAGCGGTCAACTAACTTAAATGACTAAAAACAAAAAAAAATAATAGGAACAAAAAACGTTTGACTAAATTTACCCTATATTATTGAGACCAAAACATATTTAAGCCTTTTTCTTTTCATCATTGTTTTTGTCATCATTCAACTCAAGTCTTTTTTTTTCGTCTTTCAATTTTTTTGGTCCATATGATTCTTTTTTTTTTGGTAGAGCTACTCTTTTTGGCCCGACTCTACTAGTCAGTCTGTTGAACCTATATTTTAGGTTGGACTGGCCTCCTTAAATATAAGCCTAAAATAAATTGGATCTTTTCTAACCCGACTCAGTTATTCTATCGAGTCCGCATTTTATGCACTTGTTTATACGCACCACCAAGACATGTTTTCATGCATTAAGAAAATTAATTTTCTTAAAGTATTTAACTGTATGGAAACTTAGGTCCTATTTGTTTACAATTTTTAAAAATAGTTTTCTGTTTTCAACAACAAAAAATTATAAAAGCTTGTTTGATAAAAGTGTTCTCTAAAGTATTCAAGCTCTTTCATTTGATTCAAAGAAAATCATTAAAAGAAGTTAAAGTGTAATCAAATGAATTTTTTATTCTTTTGTTTTCAAGTAATGTTCTCAAAACAAATTAACCAAATAGGTTTTTTTGTTTTCTCATCTCTAAAATTTTTTTCAAGTTAATACTCACCAAACAAGTTTTTTATAATTTTTATTCTGAAAATCAGTTCCTCAATTTACAAACTGGTTTTTGAAAACAAAAAAAAATTGAATCAAATATTCTATATGTTTCTGTAATACAAACTTGAGTTACGGAATAAGTTCCCGCAACACAACCTATTTTCTACTATGGAAACTAAGTTTTTGTAACCTAAAAAAATAAAAAATAAAAAACACATACAACATAAAGCTGGTGCAACGGGGAAGACATGGATGGTGTTCACCGGTGCGACACGGTGGTGCCCTTTCATTGCCAGAGTTGCGTCATGGTGGTCGCCTGAGAGGGAGAGAGTCGCAGGGAGAGGGAAAATGAAAGTGAGAGAGTTTGAGAGAGGGGTTTGGGCTGAGAAATGAGGGAGGAAAAGGGGGTGAGGGCTAGTTTAGGCTTTTCACATTGTTTTTTAAAAGGAGGGTGGCTAAGAAATGGTGGAGGTAGGTAAAAAAAAGACCTAATTTATAAGGGATGTAACAATATGTTATGGGCCAGCATTTTTAAAGCTGCCCAACCTTTTATTCTTTGAGGTATTAAATACAAGCCAATTCATAGTTGAACTTAGGATATTGAAGTTGAAAAATATTGTAACCTAATATAGTTCAGTTCAATGTAGCCACGGCCCACGGGATTAGCTGGCAGCGGGTTGAATTGGCTAGTATTTATAAGCTCAAAAATATCATATAATTAATAGCACACAAAAATAATATAATTAATGATAGTCATAATTATTAATATATATTTTATTTCATATTACTTGATATATTATATTTGGGAAGGGATCAATTCACTCCAAGTGTAACTTTAGAAGAGTCACTCCAAATCCTCACCCTTTGATCAGTTTTAATCTTATGGCTACAATTTATCATTAATTGTGTCACGTGACCGTTCTCTAATTCTTCTCCAAAAAGTTTTTGGCCCACGTTCACGGTGATTGCTTGGAAAAAAACACATTCACGTTTATGGTGATTCTGAAAACTGGGCAAACAAATTCTGAAAATTCACGTTCTCGTTCATGGTGTCTGATTCAAATTGTTTTAATGATTCATGAATTGTAGAGGTAGAGACCACATTTACATAGCAAACCAATTCCCTGTAAACTACATCCTCGTTAAACACCATCGTGATTTGACCTTTGATCTTGATGATCGGACTCCCAGAAGAGTGTGAATTTGGTTTCAACACCTTTCACAGCGCAATAGAGTTGTTTCCTATTCGATTTTGGCAATCAAATTATTGGTAATTACATGAAAATAATAAAAGCAAAAACCGTATTTTCTTCCATCCAAAAAATAGGTTATTGAAATAATTGAAAATCCAAACCAAGTAGCTAATCGAGGATCCACTTGCCCCTCCCCAAAGCACATACAAGCACAAGAAGAGAACCATTCGCAATACAGAAGTTGCAGGTTTACGTTCTCGCAAGTTTAGGAGAGAGAGGTTGGGGGTGATTGGTGAAGGCTCCTAATGGTAACAGTCACGTGAAAATTAATTAGGAATTAATTTTGGCCATTGATTTGTGATAAAATAAAGGGTCAAGATTTGGAGTAACTTTAAGGAGTTACTCTTGAAGTAATTTGATCCCTTCCCTGTTTAAAGACTTCGAAAGTATTATTAAATTATTAACATTTCAATTAAGGTTATTAGATCATTAAACCTTAAATAAATGTTTTCACCGGTCCAATTTTTAAAACATTGTCTAAATCTATAACGGATTAAAAACACTTCTTTTATTAAAAGAAGTAAAGTACATGACATATCTATAAATTGTATGAAAAATTTTCTTTTGAATATTCCTATTTGATTATTCTATTATCAGACTTTTTAGATCTAGAGTCAATTTGGGTTTAGAAATTTGTTCCAAACAAAATTTAGTGTCAGGTCAAAGACACACATAATCTTCGTACCCCATGGATACAATATAAAATTTAAATATAATTTTCACAATTTATAAGCAATACTAATCTATTTGGTAAGACTTATAATATTGAGTTTATTTTTTTTTTTGTAGAGACAAGGAAAATTACAGAAAAAGAAAAAGAAAAAGGAAAAAATAAAAATAGGGGAAAAACAAAACAAAACAAAACAAAACAAAACAAAAACATGGGTCAAACCCACATGCCCCCCCCAAAACCCTAGTCCCTTTCTCCCCTTCGGAAAACAGTGAATGCCGCATCCGCCACCAGCGCAAGTCCCATACAATCAAACGAGTAGAACCATTGCGACCAAGCTAATTAGCGAGAATATCAGCGCTTTGATTTCCTTCCCGATTCAGATGACGCAAGGATACTCTCCAATCCTTTTGAAGCAACTCCTAGATAGATCAAATAAGAGAAGCATAGCGATGCGAAGGGACCACCTGCTGCTCCACAAGAAGTTTTGTAGTCAGGGAGTCAGAGAAGCAAGACAACTCTCGAATCCCTAAATTCAAAGTGAGCTTCAGCCCTTCCTAGAGTGCTGCAAGCTTTGCATGAAGAATAACTATAGATCACAAATGCCCAGAGAAGCCAGCAATCCAATGGCCACCATCACTCCTGACCAGCCCTCCTAATGGAGATCAAGAAAGTCCAATAGATTCAAGGCACAAAGATGCACTACAAGGACTTGGAGACCCAATGACAAGGTCAAATGACTAAGAAGGCTCAAGAGGTTTTGGACAAAGAAGTCAACTATTTCCTATGAAGTCCCACATTCAAAACAATGGGAGGGAGGCAATACTTTAATGGCTATAAATAGCCTTACATTTGCTTGTATTGGACACTTTTTTGAGTCAATTAGAATTTTGATCTACTTTTGGAGTTTGTGAGAGCATAGTCTCTCTTGGGTTCTTGAGTAGACCAACCATTGGTTCTTATCAAAGGTTTCTATACCTTTGTGGCGAATCCTCACCAGACTTATCACTCTACAAGAGTGTGGCGTCTTCTTTTCATTTCTTGTCTTCCTTGCTTTTCTATTTCATCTTTATGTTCTTGTTATATATGTGCTGCACTTCTATTTCCATTTCATCTGTGTTACGTTTTATCAAACATTTTGTGTGCACCAAGCCACCGGGTGCCACATTGATTTATAAAGTTGCATGCTTTAATCTCAATAAAGTTTGCATCTTTGTTTTTCTTAAGAACTGTTCTTTCATTCTTTATCTTCATTGTTCTTATTTGGTTTAAACAAGAAGTCAATCGGAATCGCTGAAGGCCTTGATCTAAAGTGGAGAGGAGCTTGGAAAGAGTAAATCCCCGAGCTGGGGATTGCTTGATGTGCCGCAAAATCTTGATGGCAACTTCATGATGCAGATTGGTTGGATTGCCCATAAATTCTAATAAATATTGCACAAAAAATAGATGCCAGGCCTTATAGTTGTGAGATAGAGTAACTTACCAACTAGTCTTCGATAGGCTGCTGGATCAATCAAGGGAACTCCCTGAGTTTGTGAGAGGCAGGTTCCTTTAGTCATAGGTGTGGAAGCAGGTTTTGCAACAAGAAGTCCACACTCATTAAGGATGTCCAGAACATATTTGCGTTGTGAAATGTGAATTCCTGCATGTGATCTTGCTATTTCAAGTCTTAAAAAATATTAAAGAGTGCCTAGGTCCTTAATTTTGAACCTGGAATTGAGGTCAGCTTTGATATTGGAGATCTCATCTATGTTGTTTCCAGCAATGATAAGATCATCCACATAAACTAGTAATGTAGTAAAAGAATGATGAGTATGTTTATAAAAAGTGAAGAATCAACAAAAGATTGGTTGTAACCTTTAGAGATAAGAAAGGAAGATAAACTAGCATACCATTGCCTACTAGATTGCTTAAGACCATAGATAGACTTAAGCAACTTGCATACCTGGCCAGGTTTAGAAGTGGTAAGACCCGGGGGGTACTTGCATATAAACCTCTTCTTCTAGTGTCCTATGCAAGAAGGCATTGTAGACATCCAGTTGATAGAGGTACCAATTCTGTGTAGAAGCAATAGCTAATAAAAGTCTAATTGTTGTTAGTTTTGCAACAGGTGAATAAGTGTCAAAATAATCTATTCCTTCTACCTGAGTGAACCCTTTTGCTACTAATCTAGCCTTGTACTTTTCAATACTTCCATCAGCCTTGTATTTTATTTTGTACACCCATTTACATCCTATGGGTGTTTTACCCACAGGTAAATCAGTAAGAATCCAAGTTTTATTGTGGTGTAAGGCTTGAAGTTCATTTTCCATGGGCTTTACCCAATGATCATGCTTATTGGCCTGTTTGTAGGTTGATGGTTCTTCATTAACAGAGATTGCTAAGGTATATTGCAAGTGAGTTGGAGATAGTTTGGAGTAAGATAAAACAGACGGCAATGGATATGCAACATTGTTATCATGATCAGAATTAGATGATAAAAGGTTACAATGGAAATCTTGAAGGCAAGAAGGTGGTTTTCTTATCCTTTCATATTTTCTAAGAGGTTCATTAATTTAAGATATGTGTGCAGAATCAAAATTATTATGAGCAAAATAAAAAATGTGAGCAGAATCATTCGGATTCAAATTATCAGTGTCAGTATGATCAGTTAGTAATGAAACCTGAGGTAATGAGTAATCTGTTGGAACCAAATTGGTTAAAAGTGTTTTTAATACAAAAACTCCCTAAGTGATTTTATGGTTTTGATGATAACAAAATGTATTAAGGTTTTTACAAAGGATAATCAAGTTGTATTAAGCTGTACAATGAATAAATGCTGCCTAACTAAGCTTGTTGCAGTCTGCGTCCAATAAGTTCTTCATGACATTGGCTGGCATTCAAAGTGAGCCTTGCGTCCAATGTTGGCACTGGAATGGACACAAGAGTTTTGCGTCCAATGTTGGCACTGAAATGGACACAAAAGTTCTGCGTCCAATGTTTGAGCAGAAGGCATTGAAGTTCTGCGTCCAATGTTTGAGCAGAAGGCATTGAAGTTCTGCGTCCAATGTTTCAACACAAAGGCAAGCAATGTTGTGCGTCCAATAAATCAGTACAAAGCACAAGGAAAGAACAAAGTTCTGCGTCCAATGTCTTCTGAAGAGGCAGAATCGCAGAAGTAGAAGAAATCAAGTCTTGAAGACACGCTACTTTCTGCGTCCAATGTTTTCCAAAGAAGCAGAATAAGTAAGCGTCCAATAGAGCAAGACTGGCATAAGTCCAATGATAAGAACAAGGCAATACTGGCAAAGTCCAATGTTTTTATGAGAAGCAGAATTGCAGTAAGAGTTCAATGATTTCCAAAGGAACAGATTCAGTGAGCATGAAGGATAAAAGTCCAATGTTCAGTGTGAGCAAGAGTGCAACTCTGCGTCCAATGAAACTGAACAAACAAAAGAACTGCTCTGCGTCCAATGAAGTCAGAGTTACTCAAGCATTGTTCTGCGTCCAATAAATAAGAAGGACAACAATATTGCTTTGCGTCCAATAGAGCACAAGGAAGCAGATTGACAAAGGTACATCAAACAATTGTTCTACGTCCAATGGAGCAGAAGAACAAATGTACAACAATCAACCTTGCGTCCAATGGAACTATAGGGAAATGGCAAAAGTCCAATACTGCCTTGCATTCAAATGGAATAGATTGGTAAGCATAAAGATGCGTCCAATGTTTGCATAAGTTCTGTGCAAATTGGTAAGTGCAAAGGTATGCGTCCAATATATTCTATATGCTGCGTCCAAAACGCAGAGTCCATTACATGCTATTTACTGCTCATACATTTAATATGAAACATATTTATTGAGCAAATGATTTGAAATAAATAGCTGTACACAATGCTTTTCTGCACATCTTTGTCAACGTGTGTGAATGTACTTCTGAAAAGCATAAAGTACTGTGGAAAGTGTACTAAGAGAGAGAATGTACTTTTAACTACTCTATAGATCTCTGAACACACCTTTCTGCTTTACACAGTGTATTCTCTCTGTCTCAATAAGATATTATTATTAACCACTGTACAATTGAGACTTTGAGTACAGGTTGCTTCTGATTTGGGAGAAAGAAACGCAGACATGCACAATGAAGAAGATCTCCTCAGAGCAACGGGAAAATAGCATTAAATGCTATTAGAGAACGGTAATATTATGAAGGCTGAAGCTGAGCTATTCGAAGAACAAGTCTGAAGCTTCATCAAAGCCTATAAATACCGAGAAGCAAGAAGAAGAATATAAGTGACTGAAAACGAAAAAGAAAGAGCTGAACTGCTGTGCAATCTTTTATACTCTGATTAGAAAAGTCTTGTATTTCTTTATCTTCTTGTAAAAGAGAGTTTGCTTAACTCTCAAAGTGCTTTAGATTTCATATCCTCACTTGTGTGAGTTAGACAGCACTTGTATCAAAACTCTGCTGAGTTGTTTAGCCTGAAGAGGCTGTGTTCAAAGAATACTTGGGGTTTAGCCTGAAGAGGCTGCGTCCAAAGAATACTTGGGTTTTAGCCTGGAGAGGCTGTGTGCAAAGAATACTTGGGTTTTAGCCTGAAGAGGCTGTGTGCAAAGAATACTTGTATTCTATCAGGTTGATAGTGAAATCTCTCTAGTTTGAGGGGACTGGACGTAGCTCTTAGGAAAGGGTGAACCAGTATAAAAACTTGTGTTATTTTTTCTTTCCCTTAACTCCTTTTATATCTGTGTTTATTACTAACAAAGGGGATTGAAATTGTTTTTATTCAAACAAGTTTTTCAAACCAAAAGGGAAGCATTCTGTGCGTCCAATCTTTAGAAAAACTGTGCGTCCAGTGTTTAGCACTTTGTGCGTCCAATATTTCAAAACGCACTGTGCGTCCAATATTTGAACTAAAGCTGTGCGTCCAACGTTTTTAACAGCCAGCGTTCATCATTTGCGAAAAAGTTTTAAAAGCTTAGAAACACAATTCAACCCCCCCTTCTTGTGTTTCATCTTGTTACCTACATAATCATCAAACAAGAACATATAATCATAAGTATCTGAGTCAGATGCAGCAAGTGGAAAAGAAATGGGAAGAGAAGACAGAGAGGCTGGAACAAGAGGTATGTGTAACATGACAAATGACAAATTTATAATTGTGATTGAGCTTTAACAATTTAATTAATGTTTATTTTTATGAAATTTGAATTGTAGAAGCTGACACTTGCGATGGCATCTCCTAGAGCTACTATGCGTGCGAGCACTAAGGGTAATTGTGCAACTGCCCCATCCATTGACAAGCAGAAACTACCCCCTACAAAGGAACTGGCTTTGAAGTTAGTTGATTTCAATGGAGAAGTCGTTAAGCTTACATTGGAGCATGATAAGCTACAATTTTATTTTGTCAGCACAAAGGATGCTCCTGGTCTCCCTTCCAATAGAGTCTGGCTTTCAATGACTGTTGTTCAATTATGGTGCTCGTAGGGTTGGCAAAGCAGGTCGGCCTGCCTCGACCCGCAAAACCCACCGAAAAACGGGGGCGGGGTGGGCTGGCCCGTCGAAAAAAGTGGGCTGGGTACCCTAGCCCGGGGCGGGCCAACCCGCCTAACCCACCCAAAAACAAAAAAATAATAATAAAAAAAAAGAAAAGAGTGTAGAAGTGGCGGGTTGGCCCGCCCAAATATCCGAAAAACACAAAAAAAATAAAAAAAAAGGGCTAGCGGGCCAACCCGCCGGGCTAGCCCATTTTAAACCCAACTTTGGGCGGGCCGAAATGGGTTATGGGTTGAAAACCCCAACCTGGCCCGCCCTTTTTTGGTGGGCTGGCCCGCCGGGCCCGACCCAAATTGCCACCCCTAGGTGCTCGTAAGTATTACCTTTGTGTAAATGCAGTTAACTTTAAGTTTCAATTATAATTAATATTTACTTCAACTTTTCAGGTATATACACCGGTAGTGTAGCAGAAGGGAAATCAGTGATGTGTATTGTATCTTGGACCCATTCAATGTTAGTCCTTCACGACTCCAACCAATAAGCGAAATTTAGAATTACATCGCTGAAAAACTAAGTGTAGAGGGCAAAGAAGTATACCTTGCACGGTACTTGTATAAGTAATTTATGTTGCTGTTATAGTATTTTTAATATTATTTGTGTTATGCACTACTTATTATTTGTACCCAATTTAACAATCATTAGCAATTGTTTATCATTCATCCGGACAAAAATGCTATAGTCTAGATGTGTTCATTGAAGCATGACCTAGATGTCGAAATAAAGAAAACTATCGAATCGTAAGTTTTTTATCATACTTTTTCTTTGTCATATGTGTTATTACTTTTTCATTGTAACTTATTTTGTTTAATGAATATTACTTTTGTCAAAGGGCTATGGATATATATAGAATGATGAAGAAAGGTGAAAGAAGGAAGAAGGAATATAACTAGATAAAACCCACAGTAAGTAAAACATAATCATACTCATTTACAATTTATAGTAGTCAATGTGTATAATAAAATATAAAAATAAAACTTTGGTATTCATTTGTAGATGCCTCTACAAAAAGGCACTTGGGAGTGCTGTCACTATGTGATGTGGAGTATGTTGAGCGTAGTTACCGCAAGAGTTGTTAAAAATTGGGATAAGGTAATAGAATTTTTAGCATTTGCACTTTTGCATTTCTTATTATCTTTCTTGTTTTAACCATGAGCTAATTAAGTTTCAACTAGCAGATATTCAATGACCCTTCACCATTTCCTAACAAAATCATTGATGACAATAAACAACTTTGGGCAAGCTATTTTATGGAGTTTTGTGAGAAGAGAAGTAAAGAAACAATAGAATAGAATGACTTATTTGTAGTTAGTGTTTTATTATCTATTCAAGTTGCATGGTAGTTGATGTTAGTATTTATGTTAGTATTTTGCTATGTTAGTATTCAAGCTGCATGGGATATGGAGCTTTATGTAGTATTTTGCTATGTATTGGTAGTTGATCAATTGTTAGCTCAATTGTGTATATAACAATGTTTGTTTTGAGGTATAATTTAAATAGCTCACTGTTTTGTAAAATTTGTCGTTGTTCTATATTGGATAGACTGAAAATGAATATTTATTATGTGTAGTGTGAGATCTAACAGGGAGGGGGTATGAAAAATCGAGTCTGTTTTTACAAAAAAATAGACTTTTCAAGTCGATTATGGCATTAACCGACTTAGAAAGTACCATTTTTCAAGTAGGTTTTGAGGAGAACCGATTTGGAAGCTACTTTCTAAGTCAGTTAATGTCGTAACCGACTTGGAAAAACCTACTTTTCAGTTTTTTTAAAACTAAAAATGGACTTTCCAAGTTGGTTGTACAATAACCGACTTGGAAAGTCTCCCACATTCAAAGTCAAAAAATTTCAAGTTGCCACCAGAACTGACTTAGAAAACCCTTTTTAACCGACTTGAAAAGTCATTTTTGTAGTAGTCACTACTAGAAAATAGGTGATTAGTGACCGAAAATATTTGGTTACTGTAGAGACCGATTTTGAAGATTTTTAAAGTTATTTTTTAATTCAGTCGTGGGTAAGCTTTAGAGACCGAAATAGCGACCGATTATCATTAGAAACCGATTTTTCGGTCACTAATTAGTGACTGAAACCATATATTAAAAATAAAATAAAAAAATTGTTGTTTAGTGACCGATTTTTCGGTCACTAATTAGCGACCGATTTAGTGACCGAATCCATATATTAAAAATAAAATAAAAAAAATGTTGTTAGTGACTGATTTTTCGGTCACTAATTAGTGACAAAAATAAGTGACCGATTTAATGACCGATTCTCTTTATAGTGACCGATGTTTCGGTCACTAATTAGTGACCGATTCCATGTATTAAAAATAAAATAAAAAATTATAGTTTAGTGACCGAACTTAAAGATTTTTAATTTTTTATTTAATTTCACTAAATAAACACTATAGCATAACCAGAGAATAAATGAAGTGAGAAATAAAAAAATACAAACGCAGAAAGGAGGGAAAGGGGGCTGCTGGGTTTCAAACCCTAAAGATACCAAAGGCAAAACAGGGAGAGGGGGCAAGTGCGGCCAGGGTGGCGGCCTCGCGGTGGCGAGCCTTGTAACATCCTAAAATTTCACTCTATAAGACAGAGTATTAATTTTAGAGGATTAGAATTAATCTTAGGACTTTCAGATTAAGTATAGATAGTTAGAGTTGACGTAAACGTCAAACAGTAAAATACGGACATTCTGAACAGTCATAATAAGCGGAAAATGAATATGGAAAATTCAGGTTAGGTTCCAAAGAGTATTAGAAGATAGATTATGAGTTATTTGGATGTTCAAAAAGGTTTTAAAGACTAAGTTTGAATTTTAGCAGAAGAGATAAAAGGGAATTACGGTTTTGGTCCCTTTAGGAGAAACTCTGTATTCAGTAAATAAGAAAGGAATTAGATACTGGGAAAAGAAAGGTAGTTAAGATATAGACTTTAGCATAGAGTATATTCTATATAATATAGAGATAATAAGATTTGCTTGATATTATAGTTCTAAACGGTAAGATAATTAAAGTCTTATATAGACTTCTGTATGCTATTTTCTGTCAATTAATTGTTTTTAATGAATTTGTGTGAACTAAGTGCTAAGTAATTTATGGTAGTCTTAGAATCATGATATTAGAATACTCATCAAATTACTTTATCAAAACAGACATTTTTTCTTCACCGTTTTAGTTTTACGGAAAACCGTATTCTACCATTATTGACAGAAAAGACTTTAAATAGAGAAAGCATGGCAAACCAACCCAGAATTTAATCTTCCTTCACAAAAGTTGTTTCTTTTAATATTTTTTATTTTCTAGAATTTTTGGAAAACTTTCAAAAAATACAGTAAACGGGTACGTATAGCGTATAGAACTTGCTATACAGTATATGAAAATTTCGAAAAAAGGTCCCAAACAATTTTTATTTTATTTTTTATTCTTTATTTCATGATTTTTAAAAATATTTCTAGACAAGATTATTTTTCTACTGTTTTGACTCTTTCATGCGGTATTTCTGCCGTATAAAAGCGTATAGGAAGCAAACGGGGTTGAAATAAGAACTGGGAATTTTCAAAGGACCTTAGAATAATTTTATAAAGTCTAAAATAGTGTTTTTGACCCAGCCAAAAGACTTGGTCATGAAGGGTTTGAATGAAGACTTTGTAATCATTATTTTGCAACATATTTACTAAAACATAAAGCTTTTGGCTTTTGATCTAATGGTCCCCTCTTTCCCTTTTTGTTGGCTGACCTCCCCTCCTTAACAAGGGCTCTTGGATGTTAATTTTTCACATGGATCAAGGCCCAGTTTGTATAACAAGCTTATCTACTGCTTATGGCATAAGCTGTATAAGCTACTTTTATAATCGAAGAAAAATTATAGTGAAACTTATTTTATATAAGCCATAAGCTGTTTTGATAAGCTATCCTGGGTAGCTTATGAAAAATAAGCCTAAAACAGTTTATGAATCAGTCATAAGCTGTGTTCATAAACTCTGCATAAGCCAATCCAAACAGGTCCCAAATCCTTGTGAAATGGTTTTAACCAATTAGAATAAATCATGTTTTAACCTATTTATTAATTAGTTAATTTGTGAGTCATGGCATGCATCACCAACATTTTTAAACCCTCCCTTGCCCTTGCATGTTGGCTACCCCTCTTGCTTATTTTGGACCCTTGGATGATGATTTTTCACTTGGATTCAATCCTTGTGAAGTAGTATAAACCAATTAGGAATTAGTTAATTGTTTTGATTTTTATTAAAAAGCCAAACCAAGGTTATGTTGTAAACCAACCATGATCACTTTAACCCAACCCCTTGGCTGCCCCCTCCACTATAAATACCCCCTCATGCTTCATATAATTCTTACACCAAAGTCTTTGTGTTAACAAAGCAAAATCCTTTCTTTCTCCCTTTGAATTTCTAGCCTTTCTCCTCTTTGTTCTTGAGATAAAGCCTTGATCTTCCAAGCTTTGTTCTTCCCACTTTTGGCTTCAAGAAACCCGCCCCCTTCTTCTTGTTTATATCCCTCTTCGATTCATAAAAATTTCCCACATCAAAGAGCCTTGTGTTTTTAAGCAAAAATCCTTATTTCCTCTTTGAAACTCTTGATAGTTTTGCTTGGTGTTCTTGTTTTTCAAAGCTTGTTCTTCATCCAAAATTTTGGAAAAGGTAGGGGGAACCTCTTGCAAAATAATTTGAGAAGTTTGTGTTTGATCCTGAGTGTTGTGTGCTTGAGTGCTTTTTGGTGTTTATATGGCTTGAAAAGTGTTTGTCTTTGCTTCTCATTTATTGTGGGGTTATTATGCCCAAATTTTCTTGAGATTTTCATGGGAGTAAGGTTGGAATGGAAAAATGAATTTTGAGTTTAGTAAACATACTGTTATAATGACGAATTTTAGTTCACTGCAAATATGATTTTACCGTAAAGAAAATACGTTTTATTCTTTGTGAAAAACCCTGATATTATCTAACATGTATATGGTCAAAGGTGATGGTTAAGATTTGATTGGTTTATTAGTATGGATCTGTCTAGAAAGGAAAGAGACATTTGAAGGGGCTATTATAAAGTCCGTCTCTTTCTAGTCTGGGATCTGTATTAATACGCTATTTAAAAATCTTAACACTAGGGACCAGGGATATACGTGCCTAAGATAATCTGGGAAAGAAGTGATTTATTAATACCGTATATATAAATAGATTGGATTGGGTAAAAGAGTATAACAGTAATGGATTCTCGATGAATTCTACTGTTATAGCATTTATCGAATAAAAGAGTGTAACAGTAATGGATTCTTGGTGAATTCTACTGTTATAGCATCTTTCGAAAATTAATGTAACAGTAATGGATTCTTGGTGAATTCTACTGTTATGTTATTTGTGGAAAATATCGAGTGGGTATCCAATCTGTTTATATATGCAATGAACTCAGTTTAATTTCCAATGTTTAAGACAGTGGAAATTAGTGAGATAGGCTTCCAACGGACCTTTTTCCTGGAAGATAATCAGTGCTTAAATATTTCCCAAGAGAAGTAATTGAATTGCGTTCACGTAGCCTAAGTTTTTATCGATTTTCTGAAAATGGGTACTAATCACCAAAGATGGCTCTGCCGTCGCGTGATCTTTTCATCTTCAAAATTAAGTAAGCCGGTAAAACGATTAGTTCAATTTTGTTCATCAAGTTATATTAAGTTTTTAAGGAAAAACTAGACACTAATTACTGCAGTCGGCTCAGCCGCCGTGTAATTATTCCATTACCAAAGATTTACTTAAAAACAGAGAGCATACGTTATTGGGTTCAAAAGCGGACGTAAGTTTATTTACTGTTACTCTTTCTCCCTTGATCAAATTCAGAGAGGCTCTGCCCCGCTTTGATCTTCTTAAATAAAGTAATAAAACTTAGTTATATTGATATCGAATCACTCTGTGGGCTTTTCACCTCAGTTCGGCTCTGCCGCAGTGTGATTAGTCATAAATTGAATTAATATAGCCAGAAGAATAACTTAATAAGAGCAAGAGTTTTCTTCAAAATGAGTGAGTGATTCCAGAAAGATTTTTCAGAGTGTGGGAGCTACAGTAAGACGGAAGAGGATTTTTAAGAGATGATGAAGAGAAGTGTTACATCATTTGCATAAAGAGTTTTTGAGCTTTACAACCCGAAGTAGTGTGGTTGAGAATAGGGTTTGGCTGGGCTACAATTGCCTACTGGGATTATCCAGGTTTCGAAAGTCTCAATGGTCGTGAAGGATTGATCCCCTCGAGCCGAGACGAATCGTATACCCGGCTTGGATAAATCTGACTGGCTGACCTATTCATAAATTGGTATTAAAGTAATAAATGTTAGTATTACCGAAGGTTTCCAGAAGCCTTGAAGAGGCTATCTGGTTATTCTGTTAAGTTTACTACAGCCAATTGCTCGATGGTGTTAAGGTTGGTAAATTCTCCTTGGAGCATTACACCGGTGTGACTTTTGAGATATTGAAGTGACATGCATAAGAATACTTGAATTTGGTGATATATTATTGTGAATATACTATTTTACAGGATTGCAGCACAAAGGTAAGGTCTGCTTAAACGAGATCTGTTTATAAGTCTTGATTGTTCTATGTTTTGAATGTGTGTCTTGCTGTGCAAAATAATTTATATATGTGTAATTGTGTACCTACTTGTCTTATTACTTTGTTTAGAGTTTCACCCTTGCCTGCTTTGTTGTGTTGATGCATGACCGAGTAGATAAATTATCCAAGACATGGGCTAGCTCTTAGAAGAAGGATTCGAAGAGGATGCTGTGTCGATTGATAGGAATTCCAAGAAGAATTGGTATTTACTATTTTAGATTGGGTAGAGGTCTTAAGATTTGACCGGCTCAAGAGACCACTGTACAAACTCTGTTGTAAACTCTGATAATTTTTATATATGAGATGATCAAATTTTGAGTACGAAGTTATGTTATACTCTTTACACCTAAAATATTTTCAAAGGGAAAGTCTTACAGGGATTAATTCCCCGTCCTTCTCATATTCTTTAAAGGAAAAAAAAATTAATCGCATTTTCAGAGAAGGATTATTAACTTTTATCTAAATATTTTCTAAGTTTTCTTAAACTTTTGGTTACTATGGTGTAATATCCTTTTTGGAGAAAGGGTGTTACAAGCCTGGAGGCACGGCGGCCGTGCCTGCAATGGCTTCCGCGGTGGTTACGAGGGAAGCTTGCGCGTTTGGAGGAAAGGGTACCTCGGAGGCGGCGACGAGATGGTTTGGGGAGAGGACGAGGCCGCGGCGATGGTGAGGACGGGGCCGTGGCATGCCGCGCCGGCGGCGATAAGGATGGGGTTCTCTCTTTTCTGCTTTTCTTTCACTCACTCTTCTCCATATTTCTCACTAGTTGGGATTTGTTTACTGGTGTTGTTGTTCTTGCTGTTCTTCTCTGTTTTTGGAAAATAAAAAAAGGGGAAAATGATTTTGGGAGTAGAGTACTAGTAGGGAGTAGAAGGGAAGGTGAAGACTGGATCGAGTGGAGGGTTTGGAAGGGAATGGGGTTTCCGAGTTGCTAGATGATTTCTGGCAGCATTCTTGAGAAAATGGTAAAGAACAGGTTCCTTGTTGAGTACCGGCACCTGCTAGATGATGATTCGAGCCCTTGAGAGCGGTGTTTGATGTCCCGTACATAGTTTAATCTTCTCGATGAAGTCGAAGTTTTGTACAATGACGGTTGGGGTGTTGGTGTGATTTCTAAAGTCATTGGTTGGCTTGACTTATATTTTTAATTTCAGGAACTCCAATGAGGAATTAGAGTTTCAGCATTCCCAGTTGAGGCTGCATCAGGACTGAATTGATGGCAAATGGATCATGGCTCCTAAGGTATGAGTATGAGTATCACTACAACGTTTTCAAATTGTTTGCGTATATGCACATTACAACTAGGAAAAAGAAAGGAAGGATATCCTTTATTCAGGTTTTATATTATTGTTATGATTTATTGAGTTTGCATTTCAATTTATTTGATTGTGCATTTACGTTCTTTTATTAGAATGTGCTCTTCCACTAGTAATATATTTGGTTGTGCACTTGCTCTGCTACCCATTATCATAGTGGCTTTTATCTTACATTATCTTCTTCATATGTTATCCTAGGAGCAATGCCTTTAATTCAACTCATCCTCTCGCTTTCCTTAGTTGCTATATATGATTCCAGCATCTTCAAAAGAATAGCAAAAAAAGCAGCATCAGAGGTTTCTCTCTCTTTTTCATGCACCTCCATACATCACAGAGGATTTGCTCTCTTTGTATTTTAATTGAATTTTCTTGTTCATGTTTTGGGTCTTTAAATTATTTTTGTGCTAATTTTATCTTCACTACTTTGTTCCTCATCTGTAGCCATATTCTCTGAACATGTGACTTTAATTTATAGGCCAGGGAGGGACAAGAGTTTTCTCTTGTGGCTGCTTGTTGTTGCTTGCCTTTTCTTCTTTTTCATTTTGCTCATTTTTGTAACTTTGTGCTTGTCTTTCTCTTCTATGTACCTGTACGTTAGAGAAAGGTGCACCTTGCCATTCTTCTTAGAACAACACTCTGATGTACAACGTTAGAGAATTGTACGCCTATTTTTTTTGGTAGAATTAATTCATAAAGAATTAATTTTGAAAGAGTAGTCGTGTTTGGGAATGGAATCATAAAAATAAATTTAATTTTTTTTAATCCAGTGAGAAAATTAGTGACCGATTTAGTGACCAATTTTTTAAATTGGTCACTAAATATGTCTACAAATCGGTCACTAAATCGGTCATTGAGAATCGGTCGCTAATTCGGTCTCTAAATCGGTCTCTGAAAAATCGATCGCTAAATCGGTCACTAAATTGGTTTCTGAAAAAATTGGTCACTACAGATCAGCGACCAGCGTTTTAGTGACCGATTTTTTTCGATCTCTAATTCGGTCGCAACCTACTTTAGTGACTGATTTTAACCATTTAGTGACCGATTTTTCGGTCACTAATCACCTGTTTTCTAGTAGTGAGTGAAGCAAAACAAAAGTTTCTTAAAAATTTATCTCTTTATTGTTTCCTATTTTTAAAATTCTTTTTTGGCGGGTCTCGATCCACAAACTCATCAATCTATTAAGGCATAAATCTCTTTTTTATTGTTAGCGAGCCAACTAATTACTCCCTCCATTTCTTTTTATCTGTCGTTTAAGGTTATTTCACAATAACCAAGAAATCAATTAATTGATAAATTTTTTCCTATTATACCTTTATTTATTCACTATATCATTTTATCTCTCTACATTAATTTTTCACATCATTCTAAACATTTTCATCCATTTTTTTGAATCATAGTGAAATAATTAGTGTTAGTAATAAATTTATATCGTAGGAAAGTAAAATAATTTTTGGGAATAGATATATTATTTAATTAGTCTTTGAACTTCTGAACTACTACATTAATCAATTTTATGAAAAATATATAACAATTAATAGGATTAAGGGTATATTTGTCAAAATGTAACCTTAAACTATCAAAATAACAGATAAAAAGGAACAAAAATTCTCCTAAAAATTGACAGATAAAAAGGAACGGATGGAGTACCAACTTGCAATAGGATAGAGTGGGTGCAATTAATTTCAACCCCCTTCCATGATCCAGCCTGCCCCATTTTAATTAAGAGGGTTAATGGAGGGGCGGGGCAGGGCAAATTCACCCATATTGCAACCACCCCGACTCCTAAGAAAAGTAGTCATTATTAACATTTCTACATATTCAATCATCTTTATATCAAAGTTGACCGGAGGAACCGTTTTGTTATGCATAGTGGCGATGGAGGGCACGTCTCCTCAAAATTTGAGGCTAATTATTGTTTGATAAAGCTATTTCAAGATTTTCAAGCTTCGACTACCATATTAGAATTTAAAAAATCTTGATAAATTAAAGAGATAAGTTTTAAGACAAAAAGAAAATAACAAAATCTTGAATATTTATGAAATTGGATAATGTTTTTCCTCAATTAGATGTGAATGGTACAACTGAATTTATGGGCAGAACAAGCTTCTAATTACTTGCAAGCTATAACTGTTTTCTTATAGAACTGCAATGGAACCACTAATTGAATTAATATCCCTCATATTTGAATTAATTTCTAACATTGATGTTGAAATTCATGCGTAAAAAATTTCGTTAGAAGATCCTCGACATAATAGTGCCTAATTAGAATTATTCAAAACTTGTTTGAGTAATATGAGTAAAAATAGAAAAATACGAATAGACAACTCTTGTCATATATGGAAAGGAAATAAAAAAAATGAAGTCAAAATAATAGAAAATTACATTTTCCCCTTCATTTTTAGAGAGGGATTTTTTTTTAGTGGACTCCATGCAAAAAATTTCATTCCCTTCATATATTTAGTCATTCAAATAAAGGAAATGACTTATTTCTCTCCATTTTCATCTTTTCTATTTCTTTCTTTTTAAATCTATCTATTATAAAGCCGTCAAATTTTTTTAAAATATATATTATAAAAATATAAGCAGATTTAATCAATTTTTTTTAATAATCAATCTAATCAATTTAATATTCTTATTTTAAAATTTTTAATGATATTTTTTAGATATACCTTAACATTTACCTTTGGCTTAATTATAGTTTGGTGGAAAAATAAATATAAATGTCATTAAATTATGATTTGCATGGATGGCTCCCAACCTCCCACAAGGCATTATCTTTCCACGAGAGCTCCAGCCTCGAGGGGACAGCTTTAAATGCATGGAACACGTATATACGTTGACATGGTGTACATCCACAATAATATCACAAAAAATATATGTAAAATTAATCATTTCATTTCTTAATTAAGTTAATTCTTTTTTAATTTGGTTTCTTATTTTTTATTCAAAATAGTCTTCTGTATTGTTTCAATTACTTTTTCATTATCATAAACATGCATATTACATTTATTTTACACAATCTCATCTTAATCCATTTTAGCATTCTGTTATTAGTCCATTTTAGCTTTAAACAATTAAGTTTGATTATATTATAAAAAGATTACTTAAGCTTGTTTTTGAAACATAAGAGGCCACATTATTAATAAAAATTAAAGACTAAATTAAAAAGCAGAACTAAATTAAGAAATTAAAAATTCATTTTACCTAAAAAATATTCATACATTTCATAACAGTGTAACAGATATCCTATACCATGTCTCAAGACAATTTTATAAATGACATATCCCTCTTTTTTCATTTTCTTGCTAGTAAATTGATTGATTTCATATATATTTGGACCAATGTTTGTTTATTATATATTATTGGTGCATTTTTTTATTACTAATCTAAATCTTAACTAATCTGAATTGAGTTGAGTGAACTTATTCAAGCGAGCAAATCAATACTTACTTTTTTTTCTCATAAGATTCAAATTTGAGATTTTATTAGTAAAATTCACTCTCAAAATAATGGAACTCATATAAATTTTAACAAACAAAAATTATACTTAAAGGATTGTTAAAAACTACATTGCTAGCACTCGTCTTTCTATACACTTCCCAACAAGAGAATCTCCCTGGTCTCTCTATCTTTTGCTCAACTTCCTTTACAAACATACCACATGAATTCCCTTTCCCAACCCTCCTAATATTTTAATTTCCTAATCCTTACAAAAACAGAAACACAATAAACACCGCCCTTTCAAACCAATACTTATAGAGCCATATATTACATAATAACCTCTCTCTCTCTCACCCCTTTCTCTCCTACCTAGTGTTTGGTTTCAATTCATCACTCAAATATGGAAGAAGAAAACTCACTACCCCTTGTAACCACCACTAGGATCTCAACGGTGGTGCCAGCAACACCACGTGGAAACGACAACGAAAACGACAACGCGTTCCACTTGGGCTACATGGGCCTGCTCATGAAACTCCACTACATAAGAGCCGTTTACTTCTTCACCGCCGAAGCGGCCCAGGGCCTCTCCGACTATGACTTAAAGAAGCCCATGTTCTCGCTCCTCGACGCGTGCCCACACGTGTCGGGTCGGATCCGGAGGTCCGAATCTGGCCGACCCATGATAAAGTGCAACGACGCCGGCGTGCGCATCGTTGAGTCCCGTTGTGACGACGCCACCCTTGAGGAGTGCCTCCAGTACCAGAACGGTGACTCCAATTTTGATGATCAAGGACTTGTCCACTATCACATGCTTGGTCCTGACCTTGGCTTCTCTCCTTTGGTCTTCCTCAAGGTACGTGTTATCAATATGCTTCTTACTAATTAGTTATCTTGTTTAGTTTTAAATTGCTTTTATTATAAAACAATTCATGATTCTTTAAAACCTTCAACATGTTTTTTGTGGATATACACATATGGTTTGTTTTGCGGGACACTCATAAATGATTGGCGTTGGGGACTACTCCCTCCGGACTGAAATATAAGAAAAAAAGTACAAGCACCTGGACTAAATACGTCCAGGTGCATGTATTTTTTTTTTCTTATATTTCAGTCCGGAGGGAGTATGTGAAGATGTCTAACTCTGGTTGTTAGGGGTTAAGAAGTACAACTTCTTGTTGTTAATTAATAATAAATTTAGATTAAAGGAGGTATAACTCATGCAAAGCCGAACAAACCATCAAGTTCTCAGCGAGGATTTATAGTGAAATTTAGGTATAGTCTACCACCGGGGGAATTCATCAGGATTCGATTCTAAGTAACAACTAATACGAGTGGAAGGTTCGACCATCTATGTCAACCTCATTGGCTTTAGGAGCCCAACTTAATTCTAAAAGGAGAAATTGGTTTTGTATTGCATTTTCATTTTTATCATATATAATATAGAGAAAAAAAGAACTATTAAATATAGTCATCAATATGTGCTTATAAAGAAGTTAAAAAATATAATTTTTGAAAAATTAAAGTGTAAAAATTGATTTCAACTTATATCAAAAGCTATTAATTCAAAGGGATTCGCTAACTTGCACCCACTTGATTTTTTAGATGTAGTACATTAGCAAGTTACAATATAAATTTTGTTAAATATATCCAAAGATGTAAGTTGCTAATGTACTCCTAAAATATAAGTGGGTGTGCTTTAGCAATTGCCTATAGGATTTGCTAATGTTTTTTAGAATGCGTATGTTAGAAAGTTATAGATTTGTGTGCATTTAACCATTTTTGAGTTATAACTTACTAACGCACTCTTTATAAATAACAAGTGGTGTAAGTTAGCAAATCAATGGTGTTAAATAACACACATTTCAAAGGTTTAGTCTTCAATTCAATTTTATTGATTTGTGTTTAAATAATTGTCTACAACTGCTTTAAGGAATTAAAAAAAATATTTTGAAAAGTATAACATTTATCTTGTAAACTTCATTTTGATCATCATGTTATTGTTGCGAAATGTCTACCAGCTTCGTCGATGCATGACTAATCTCCGCCGGGAAACCTGGTTGATCTCCTTTAGTGGGTCTGATCCCTCTCAACCATCTTTAATTCCATCCACAAGGCTCGAACCCGAGACCTTATTTAAGGGATCCTAATCCAGTTCCACTCGGACACGTAAACTTAACTTAAGGAAAAATAAAACTTTGATTTTCAAAATGTATAAATAAATTTTATACATATATATATGAGGAGGAATCCATTTACTCTAGGAGTAACTCTAACAAGAGTTACTCCGTTTTATAACTCCTTATAGACATTAAATTATATCAATCCAACCATTGAATGTTGTCAGGGGCGGATTCATGCTTTGCAAATTGGGGGCATTTGCCCCCACTAATATTTTGAGTTTCTTACTATTATATATAATCTTTGACAATATCATAATATATATTATAAATTATGTACTTGGAGTACTCAGTTTCCTTTTAATCCACTTAAATAATTGCTCATTTTATTTCACCCAAAAAAAATTATCCCATAAAAATATTTTGCTCTCTTCAATCCCTTGTTTTCAAGCTTATGGAAACTAGAAAACATATATATATCTATTGGTGTATTTGCTTTCAGAGTTAGCTTTAATACTGCCGACGGTAACCACATGTGTAGTTGAAACATTCTCTGCTCAATAATTGGATGTGAAATTGTATGAGAGATGAATGATTGAGTAATTGTTTAGCTAGTTACTTATAGAGAGATTTTGATAAAATTAAAACTGAGAAAATCATTCAATGTTTCTAGAAAATTAAAACTCGTAGAGATCAATTATGATATGTTTTATATTTTAAAAAATGACATGTTATATTTTTAATGCTACAAAAAGTATAACTTTATATTTATGAGCATCGCCCCCACAACTTAAAATTTCTGGATCCGCCACTGAATGTTGTCGTATTAACTTAACGATCATGCACACCAAATTTTAGATAAATTGGATATTCATAGCTATACAATCTAATATATATATATATATATATTCTACCATTTTGTCATATCATAATACTATTACTTCTTAAAACATGTTTATATTAAGACAAAATGATTATATGATTTGACATATTTATAAAACATATTTACATTGTTATAGTCATTAAACCACGAGTTTGGATACAAGTGGTTAATGTGATCCTTCTAAGGAGACGGGCTCGGGTAGGACCTGTGTTTGATCCCCGGTGAGGAACAATCTGTGACCATGTTTTACTTATCTCTCCCGGCCAAACACAGATTCCTCATGAGATACTGTAGGTATAAACCGAAAAAGAAAAAAGTCATCATTGAAATATTTTTTTACTGCAGTCATTAAATTGTTTTATTATATATATATATATATATATTGTTTTAAATTTTAACGAGCCAGTCTTGTTAGTTTTTTTTTTAATTTTAACTATTTATATTTAATAGATCTAACTTATCACTGCCTTAAAAATATTCAACCTCGATCAAGATTGGGGGCAAAGCTGGGAAACCAGACCCCTATTGGGAGCGGGGACTAGGAATGTAAATCCACGCCCCCGCCCCCGCCCCCGCCCCGTTGCCATGCCTAATCTGGCCAATGCTAATTGATCACCAGGTTAAGGTGATTGGGGATGGTAGCTCGGTCAATATTTGGAAGGATAGATGGCTGGACCCAATCATTCGATTAGCTGACTTTGCTGAGAACGTATCTGATGATAGTTTAGGCTGGAGGGTATGGGATATATTGAATGATCAAGGACAGTGGAAGATTGAGGATCTAGCCCAATTCCTGCCAAGGGAAATTATCTAGAAGGTTCGTGCGGTGTTACCTCCTCATCCTTAGAGGGGAGCAGATTGGGTCATCGATCTGGCCAGGCAATAAGATGAGGGATTTCTCAGTGGCTAGTGCCTACCACTTGCTGCATGGAACCAGTTTACAAGAAACAACTAAAAAATGGGATCAGGTGTGGCACATAAATTCCATTGAACAAGTTCAGGTTTTTGGTTGTCAGCTCTTACATTATAGATTACTAACAAATATGAGAAAATCTAGTTGGGGCCTGGGCAGTCCATTTTGTTATCATTGTGTTAAGTTTGAGAAGTACCCACTTTACATATTTTAAGAGACTGTCCTTTGGCAGTTAATGTATGGAGGCATCAGCTGGTTTAACAGGATTGGTGGAGAGAATTCTTTATGGGTGATCTAAATCAATGGATCACTCTGAACTTGAAGGTGTTTTGCGTTTTTTTTTGCAAAATTTAATTGGGATGACATATGGGGCACAACTTGCTCAGCTTTGTGGAGGTGGCGGAATAAAAGGGAGCATGATCGGATCCAAACTTTATTGCTCCTTTGAGACCATGGGACATCATCGATCACTGTTTTACTTCGAAATTATGCAGAGGCACAGTCCTCTGCACAAGTTGTTCAAGCCCATTGTTTTGTGTGGATGGAGGTTGGTTGGACACCTCCTAATGAAGGATGGCTAAGGCTTAATGTGGGTGGAGGAGCTTCTTGAAGTACATTTGGCTCGATCGACTGGTTGTGGAGGTTTATTAAGAGATTCTCATGGAAGACGAAAAGGGGGGGTTTTGCCAAATATTTGGGTAATGCAAAGGCCTTCCTTGTAGAATTGGGGGGGGGGGGGGTCTTTGAAGGGCTAAAAATGGCACATGCATGAGGAGTTCGGAAGCTAGAAGTCAATATAGATTCTCTTAGTGTGGTCCAATGTCTAAAGTCTCACAAATCTGGATGTGCCATGGCTGGGGCTTATTGTAGCAAATTCGAAACATTTTGTCAAAGAATTAGGAAGTCAAATTTGTTCACATATTCAGGAAAGCTAATAAATAAGCAGATTTCCTGGCAAATATGGGATCTGATTTGTCCTCCCCTTTTATAGAGTTGGTTGATCCTCCTAGGGGAAATTTTGCAATTACTAGCCGACGATTGTAGAGGGTGTCTTTCCCCAGATTAATTTCTAGGTGTTATACCATACTTCTTTTATACTCAAATATAAGAAAAAAATGATAGTAGAAATAGAAGTAAATCTTAAATAATTTCATCCTATTTAATGAATTCATCCATAAAATATTCTTTATTTAATTCAGATTTTAATTCCAATGACCCTATTTATTAAAGGTAGTTAATTTAAGAAATCAAGTTGATTTTTTAGATGAAATCAAGAAAATTAAATAAAGGTAACTAACAATCTAACATTCATAATTAATGTGAGTTAATTACTCCCTCCGTCCAAATCTTTGGTAGTTTTAGCTTTTTATTTTTGTCTCAAAACTTTGGTTGTTTTAGGATTTCAAGAGATAATTTATCACCTTTTTTCAACTATACCCTTAATATAATTAATAAGTTTTGAATGGAGAAATAATTAAGATAGTTGAAAATGATGAATAATAAATAGGGTCATTTTAGTCTAAAATTTATTCAATTAATTATTTCTTAATCTATGTGCCAAAACTTTAAACAACCAAAGATTTAGACCGGAGGGAGTATTATTTTTCTTATATTTGAGTCTAGAGTACCATACACAATCTTAATACTATTTTTGGAGTCCTTAAAAAAGTATTATTATGTCATGACCCACTAATTTTTTCTTCAATCACCTCCCTCTGTAACGTCCGTAATTTTAGGTCTTTGACTTTAATTATATTTTAATATGGGGATATGTGATTTATATGGATTAAGTATACTCTCGGAAGATTAAGTTAGTAGACAAAGTTTTCCCAACATTAGAAAACAGTAGTTTAAGTCAGACGTATAAATATAGACAAAGTTCTGTTTACCGTAAATAGACAGAATGGTGACTTTGTGAAGTAGAAACCCTAGATTTAGGTTAAGAATGAGATCTGAAGGTACCAATAGTGATTTTCCAATATTTGGGGATTTTAGAAATTTATTTCAGAATTTTCTGAGGAATGGATAAAAATGTTACCGTTTTGGTCCCTATAGTGTGACAAGGTTGAACTGTGAGTGGATTTGGAGACCAGAACATGTCTAGTAATATTTTTGAGGATGCCAAATGATGTTTTCTAATATTTTAGAATTTTAGAAATTATTTTGGGAATTTTTAGAATGACAGACAAAGAATTACGATTTTGGTCCCTGTAGACTGAGAACAGGGTACGGGAAGGAGCAGGTGAATGCTAGAAGCTTAAGGAATGATCCAAAATTAACAAAAAGAGTACCCAATGGTGTTTTTACAATATTTGGGATTTTTTAGGAATTTTCTGGGATTTTTCTGTGAAAGTTCATTTTTTACCCTAAGTTACGGGTTACGGTAAAAACCGAAAAATTGCCGTAATGCTTCTAAGCTTGATCTTTTTGAACCAAGATTTTTATGGAATCTTATTTATATGGTTTAGGACTTATTATAAGGTTCATGAGAGGTTTTACCCTAATAGGTTAGGTTTGGACAATTTTTACTATGAAATACAAAAATTACCATACTTAATTACCCTTGGAGAGTTACCATTTACCATGGCTAAGGTAAAAAAATTAATTTACCCCTCCCTTGGTCAGCTGGTCATGCGCTGAAGAGAAGAGGAAGAGAGTGGATTTCTCTTGAAGCCATGACTCATAGGCATGGACCAATAGGAACCAAGCAAGTGACTTGTGTGATGATTAAGAGGAAAAAATCAAAATGGATAGGAAGAGAAGAGAGGGGGAGCCGTGGAGTTGGGAGAAGAAGAAGAGGAAGAAGAGTTTCAAGCTTGAGTTCATCTTGTGCAACTCCATAACCAAACCTTGAGTGATTTTTCCAAAATCCTTGCCTAAATAAGCTAGTTTTCAAGAATTGGATCATAAGATTGGTGGACAAGAAGCTAACAAGAAGCAAACAAGGAAGAGAAGGGAAGGAAGAAGGAAGAGCTTGGGTTAGAGTTTTCTACAAGTTTGGTAAGGGGAAAGTTTCTTTTACATGATTTTTAAAGCTTAGTGGACATATTAATGCCATACTTGTGTTGGTTTGAGTTGGTTTATGTTAAGATGGTCCTAGGGTTCATGTTGATTTGATAAGCCATGTGTCCTTGTGTTCTTATGATCATGGAGGGTTCTTGAGCTTGATTATGTTGGATGTGAATTTATTTGTGTGGTTTACTCATGGAGGATTTGCTTGATGATGATGCTTGATTTATTTAACCTAGGTAGACAAGACAAGGTTGTCTTTGATTGTGGTCTTGTTCTTTGTGAAAAATGAATTGTGTTTGTGTGAGAGGGAAGTGCTCTATGTTGGTTACATGATGATCTTGTCTCATGCTTGATTTGAATGGATTGGAATGGTGGTTGTATGACTATTTGCAAAAGTTTGATTTGGAAATTAATATGATCTTGGTGTGAGGTTTTAGCTTGATGCTTTGGTGAGATTGGAACCATGGCTTGATGATTGAATGATTGTGTCTTGTGGTTGATTTAAAGATGATAAACTTTGCTTATTTTCACTTAATTGGTCATGACAATACAAAGGAAAAATTGATTTTGGTTTAACTTTGAAAAATCGCATGTCTGCCACGCCCTGGATGTGGTGATTTCTGAAGTTGTGAAAATCTGGAAAACAGGGGACAGAATCGTCTGCACCGCGGGTGTGAAAATTCTCGCGCCTGTGAACAGTTCTGGAATCCTGGAATTTTGACTACTGTTCACCTTGCGAAAATCATTCATTTTTTTTTCCAGCTTTTTAGACAAATTTTCTTAAGAGAAAAATGACTCTTTGAATTTAATAAATGCTATACATTTTGATTAATTGATTTTAGAACTTAAACAAGGGTTTTAGAAAATGCATTTTGGTAAAAAGATGAAATATTTGTAAGTGGGTAAATTGAAAGAAGAAAAGCCATGTTGAATGAGCACAGGAGATGTGAATGTGCACAAAGAGATGATGATGCTATAACCAAGAGTGAAGGTTATAAGTGATTTGTGCAAACGTGAATATCATAAGTGATTATAATGCTATAACCAAGAGTGATGGTTATATGTGATTGTGCAAGTGATAACCTAGAGAAAAGGTTAATGTGATTACAAGAGAAACCAAAGCTTAAAAATGCTTGAGATGGTTATTTTGAATGCTTAATGTGATGTGTCATTTTGCATAAAGAGAAAGAGAATTTGGCATGTGGCCAATGTGTGCTTAATGTGATGTGTCATTTTACATAAAGAGAAAGGGAATTTGGCATGTGGCCAATGTGATGAGCATACAACCCAGGATTGTTGTGGTTGAAAATAGGTATGGTTGGGCTACAATTGCCTACTGGGATTATCCAGGTTTCGAAAGTCTCAATGGCCGTGTGGTGGATCCCAGCGAGCCGAGAACGAGTAGAGCACCCGGCTTGGATAAATCTGACTGACTGACCTATTTGTGATATGGTATTATATTTTAAATGTGGCTCTACTGAATAATTGTAAAACCAGTCCATGAAAAAGGGGACAGTGGGTTATCCAAGTCCATGAAAAAGGGGACAGTTTGGTTTATTATGTTAAGTATACGCTACAGCCTATCGCTCAAATGGTGTTGAGGAAGAGAAAAGTCTCCATGGAGCATTACACCGGTGTTGAGAGGGAAATAGAAGTGTCATGCATTTTAAATATATCTGTGCAATGATATATTGTTTGATGCTGAGTTACGTGCTGTGATTGCGAGTGTTTTCCCCGCTGAGTTATGTGTTGTGACTGTGATTGTTTTCTCTATGTATATGTGAATATTTTCATTAGCAGGAAAACCATGTACATTGATGCTGGGAAACAGTAAAAGGTAGAGAAATGCACCATACTGATATGTTATGAGGAATAGAATTTATGTGTTATATCTGTTGTCTCTATGCTTTATTGTCTGTGTATAAGGATTTTTCACCCTTGCCTATATGTTTTGTGCTCTTTGGAACATAATTCATATAGATGGACCGTCCACCAGAGGGGTTGACGGAGGTTCGTGGGTTGAGCTTACTGCCAAGAGGAGCTATGAGTGAGGGGTGGATGGTTAACCCTGAAACCCAATGGGGTACATACTTCGGGTATGTTACTTCCATAGAGTCATTTGCAGGAGGACCTCACCGAGGAACGGTAGAGGATATGATATTAGATGTAAAGAGGCCTATACAGAAGACTTGAGATTTGTAGAAAGGATCAGAGATACAGAGACAGGGTACAACTCGACTAGAGCAAATGTAAATTGAGCTGGGAGTGGATATAGCGCAGGCTGTTGCGTTATCTTTGTGAATCTTGTTTTTATAGACTGACTCTACCGGATGGGCTCTTGTATCGCAATATTTTGAGATACTTATAGAATGCTGGATCAATTTTACATATGAGGTTTATCTCATTTTTCAGTAATATGTTATGACATCAATCAGTTTCGATATAAATAATTTAAGTGAGAGTTTCAAGTCAAAATAAATTATAATTTTCTAGTATTAAAAAGGAAAAAAAATTTATACACAAATTGGGGTTGACTTGAAATAAATTAAAAGAAGGTTTTTTCAAAATAAAGATAAATACTATTTTTTTTCATTAAAATGTTACTTATGTTGTAATATCCTTTTATGAGAAAGGGTGTTGCACCCTCCACCATACATTATCAAAGCGACTTATTTACTCCTCCCCTAAATTGGTCTCTATCTATCTACGTCTCAACTCTCAAGGGCACATGGCCAATAATAACATGCATGCACCCCATGTCCACTGGACCCAAGCAACTGTCGAAACCATTGAGTCATTTATAGTCGATTGCAGTTAGGAATTAGGAATGATAATGAGTGGGTCTTGTAAAGGAATGACAATACTTGTTCCCATATATATGCATATTTTAATATTCATAGACGCTAGATATATAAGTAAAGTATCCATACCCATATTTGTTATCCACACTTTAATTATGAGAAATCAATAAATAAAAAAGAACATTGATTAATAAAATACAACTATAACTGATTAATTGAAAATTATTCAAATATCTTCTAAACATAATCATAACATATTACAAACAAGACTATTTAACTAAAATAAAATACACTATAATAATGTTATAATGTTATTAACCATGATGATATTATATCTTAACATTGAGCAAATGTTACAATAACTCTCGAAACAACAAATATTTACATGATCAATTTTAATAAATAATGTTCATTAGTTATTAATTAATTACCACATGATCTTGCTATTAATTTTTCAACTAAATTTATCCATTGTTATTGTGTTTTGGACCCAGTTCACTTGGTTCAAATGTGGAGGTTTATGTGTGGGACTTAGCTGGTCACATGTCCTCGGAGATGCAATTTCAGCTTTTAACTTCATCACTATGTGGAGTCAATTACTAGCGGGTCATGACATTCCACCAAAATCTCTTCCAATGCCAAATCCCAAAGAAACTCAACATAACTTTATTTCTACAAATATTCCCATTTCAGTGAAAAAGGCCACCATCATTGGGGAACAATATTGGCTTGCTAATAATGACATTAAAATGGTTACTCACACTTTTTACATCACTTCCAAACAACTTGACCATTTAGCAACAACAACCTCAACAACATCTTCATGTGGTGAAAACAAGAATAAGAATTCATATTTTGTAATCCTTGCTGCATTGGTGTGGAAATGTATAGCTTGCATAAGGGAAGACAATGAGCCAAAGGCTGTGACAATTTGTACACGTGGCACTAATCATGAATTCCCCATCATCAATAATGATTTGGTGCTAAGCATAGTGGAAGCAAATGATGATGGGCCAGTTGCTAAATTGAATGTATTAGATTTGGCGAGGCTAATTGCTGAGGAAAAGAAGGTTGAGAACCACAAAGTGGAAAAGTTGGTGGAAGAAAGTGAAGGGAAAGAGGATTTTATAGTTTATGGAGCAAACTTGACATTTGTGGATTTGGAAGAAGCTAATAATATTATCTATGGGGTGAAGCTGAATGGACAAAAACCAATTATGGCAAATTGTGCCATACATGGGGTGGGTGATCAAGGTGTTGTGTTGGTACTTCCAGCACTAGAGGATAGTAGTGGAAGAATGATAACAATTTCTCTGCCTGAGAAGGAACTTGAACAATTGAAAGATAAGATGGGAGGAGAATGGGGCATTGCTTCACATCCATTTTGATAATTGTTTTTATATACTTTTGTGATTCTATTTCCTGTTTTTGCTTGCAATAATTTTTTTTTATAGTTGTAATTGCTTTATGAAGAAATATTGATATAATATTAATATGCCTGTAATTGGTGGTATATTTGGATGTGCATGGATTTATTGAATATTTTGGGTATGTGGTGTACAACAATAGGCGCCTTCAACCAACCATATTCAACCTGTATCTGTGTCTTCTTAGTAAAATTACTAAAATCTTAGATTTAGTCATTGTAAATTTTTTTTTATGATTTCTGTATTGTTCAAATCGTCAACGCAACATGAGGCTTGCTACAGTGAAGTTGGTGATGTTCAAAGCTACCTGCTAAAGCAAAAAAAATTCAATTTCATTAATTTTATTGACTAAATTATTCGATTATTACAATTTTCAGCGACTAAAATAATAATCTGAATAAACTCACGAGGGGTTAAGGGACATGTTCTTTTTCCTTTATTTTGCTTTTTTACCTATTTTCTCATATGATTTTTTGAGAGGAGGAGAGAGCAACTTTTAGCAAGTCACGACGTGTCATTTGCTTTGTTTGCTTAAAAAACAAACAGAAAGGACCGAACGAGGCCACGCCATCACCCTGGACTCAAAAAGAAACTCTATTAATTTAAAGGGTTAAATATGTTTTTGGTCTTTCATATTTAGGAAAAGTTTATTTTTAGTCTTCATATTTAAAATTGATCTTTTTAGTCTTTTATTTTTTAAAAATATACCATTTATAGTCCTTGTGACCATTTTATAAATTCAAAAAATATTTTTTAATATTTTATTTTTCTCCTCCTAATTTCTAATTTCCACCAAACCCTCTCCTTTTTTCCCTTCCCAGCTCTCTAATCCCAGCCACCCCCTTTCCCTAACCCATTCTAATTTCCACCAGAGGAGCATTGTTGTCCCATTCCTGTTGATGGCGATTTTGTGGACATCAAAGTTGAGCTCAATATCCGCTTGCAACACGTTTTCAAATCCACCATCAAATGTAATATATTAATATTAATATTAATATTAATATATGATTCCATTTCTAGTTCTAGAAAAACCTAAACTGCAAAGGGGAAAAGGGAGAGAGAGAGAGAGAGAGAAAGAGAGAAGGAAGGACCTTAGAGGGGGAAGCGGCGAGAATGGAAGTGGGGTTGGGGTCGCCGAGGCGAAGAGAGGTGGTGGAGGCAGTTGAGGTTGGAGTCCCAGAAATAGAGGTGGGAGGCTCCGTCCTAGGCTAGTAGGTTTCGGGGAACAGAGGCGGAACCGCTGTGTGCGGTGGAGGTGAAGAGAGGGTGTTTAGGAAGTGGGACCCATTCGACTTCGTTTTTAGGAGTTGGAGAGCGGCTTGGTTGATCCACTGTGATCCTCATCCTTCTCCTTCTCCTTCTCCTTCTCCCTCACCCTTCGCTGCTGAGTTGAGTTATTGCTTTTCCTTCCAGCAGGTTCCCACTTCTTCCTTGTTCCTACCATTGTCTCCGTTGTCCAACCGCATTAAGAGGGAGAAGAAGGGTTAGGGAAAATAGGTGGCTGGGATTAGAGAGCTGGGAAGGGGAAGAAGGAGGAGACTTGGTAGAAATTAAAAATTAGGAGGGGGAAAATAAAATATTAAAAAAATATTTTTTAAATTTATAAAATGGCTACAAGGATTATAAATGGTACATTTCAAAAAATAAAAGATTAAAAAAATTAATTTTAAAGATGAAGGACCAAAAATGAACTTTTTTCAAATATAAAAGACCAAAAACTTATTTAACCCTAATTTAAAATACAAAAATCATAAAAAATAAAAGAAAAAAAAGAGGAGTGAATAGTCAAAATGGCCCCCGAAATTGTAGGGCGCTCTCAAATTAGCCCCTGAAATTAGCGAAAACTCAAAATAGTCCCTCATTTTGTAAACCGTTACTCAATTTAGTCCCTCCGTTAACCTCAGTTACTTGACGCCGTTAGTGAGTCTGACGTGTCACGTTAAGTGACATGTTGGCTCCCACGTGGCGCACGTGTGGCGCACACGTGTCACAGGGACTATTTTGATAGTAGTGAATGTCAAAATGGCCTCCGAAATTGTAGAAAACTCTCAAATTAGCCCTTAAAATTAACGAAAACTCAAAATAATCTCTCATATTTTGTCTAATTGCAATTATCCATTTATCCTGCTGTACTTGTCCTCTGCATGGTTTTAATGAACGTTGGTATTATGATAATACCAAATGAGCTCCAACGTTACAATCACTTTTGGATGAGAAAAAATGATAAAAATACAAATAAAACTATAATTGGACACCAAAAATACAAATATTTCATAGAAGCTCTAATATTTCATAAAGTAGCCATAAAGTCGAAAAGTAACCGTAAGCAGAACCCCGTGAGCTCGAAATAGGCTTAAAACTAGAGTCGAAAAGTAGAGTTTTTTTTTTTTCACACTAAAACCAGGCTTAAAATAATATCTCATTTTATAATTCAGAGATAGATTTGAATAAAACTTTGAATTACTGGATTTGTATTACGTGTGATCTTTACTTTTATATGAAGGTGCCACTTCATATGGACCAATGCACAAATTGTTCCACTAAAGACCAATTTAATTTTACCTGCACTAGTGGGTAGAGCCAATTTATTGTATATTTATGAAATAAACCCATCATTTATATTAATTACAAAAACATTTGTATATATATTTATGAAAATAACCCATTATTATGGATAATAATAAATTAGGCAAATATATTTAGGTTGCATTTGAATGGAAAAATTCAAAATTTTAAGGAATTTAAAATTCTTAAAAATTCAAATGCTTCAAATGAATTTCTTGCTCTCGCTCTTTCTCTCTCTCCCCTTTCCCCTCTTTCTCTCTCTCTCCCCCTCTCTCACTTTTTATTCTAAAAAACCTCTCCCTCTCTCTCGCTCTGAAAAATCTCTCTCTCCCTCTCCCTCTTGATTTCTCCCCCTCTCTCTCCCTCTCTCTCTCCCTCATTATCTCTTCCCTTCTCTCTCCCTCTCTCTTTCTCTCTCTCACTCTCCCCACTCTCTCGCTCTTTGAAAAACCTCTCCCGCTCTCTCATGCTCTCTCGCTTTTTAAAAAACCTCTCCCTCTCACACTCTAAAAAACCTCTCCCTTTCCCTCTTACTCTTTTCTCCCTCTTGCTTTCTCCCCCTCTCTCTCGCTCTCTGTCTCCCTCACTCCCTCTCTCTTGCTCATTATCTCTTCCCTTCTCTGTCCCTCCCTCTCTTTCTCTCTCTCACTCTCTCCTCTCTCTCGCTCTTTGAAAAACCTCTCTCCTGCTCTCTCCCCTCTCTCGCTTTTTAAAAAACCTCTCCCTCTCACTCTCTAAAAAACATCTCCCTTTCCCTCTTACTCTTTTCTCCCTCTCCCTCCTCTCTCTTTCGTGCTTGCTCTCTCACTCTCTCTCCCTCCCTCTCTCCCACTCTCTCTCCCCCATTCTCTCTTGCCCTCTTTCTCCCTCTTGCTCTTGCTCTCAATCGCTCTCTCCCTCTCCCTCTTGCTCTCTCTCACTCTTTCTCTCTCCCTGACCCTCCCTCCACTCACTCTTGGCCTCTCCCTCCCTCCCTCTCACTCTCCCCTCTCTCTCACTCTCTAAAAAACCTGTCTCTCCCTCTCCCTCTTGCTCTCTTTCTCCCCCTCTCTCCCCTTGCTCTCTCTCCCCTCCCTCTCTTTCGCTCTCTATCCCCCATTCTCTCTTGCCCCTTATCTCTCTACCTCTACCTCTCCCTCTCTCTGTCCCTCCCTCTCTTGCTTCCTCTTTCCCTACATTTCACTCACTCACTCTCCCTCCCTATCTCGCTCTCGCTCTCCCTTTGCTCTCCCGCTCTCTTGAAACCTCTCCCTCCCCTCTCTTTTCTCTCCTCCTTCTCTCCCTCTCTCTTGCTCATCCTGTCGCTCCCTCCCTCTTGTTCCCATCTATAGCGAGAGAGAGGGAGAGATGGGGAGAAAGAGAGCGAGAGAGAAAGGGAGAGTGAGAGAGAGGGGAGGGAAAGAGCGATAGAGAGAGGGAGAGCGGGGGAACAGAGAGAGGGAGAGAGCGAGAGAGAAAGGGACGGATAGGAAATGAGAGAGAGCGAGAAAGAGGATGGGAGAAAGAGAGCCAGAGAAAAGGAGAGGGAGAAAGAGAGGGAAAGAGAAAGGGAGAGGGAGAGAGAGGGAAAGAGAGAAAGCAAGATAGAGCGAGAGAGAGTGAGAGGGAGAGAGCGATAGAAAGAGGGAGATAGTGAGAGAGGGAGAGAATGATAGAGGGAGAGAATGAGAGAGAAAGGGAAAGAGAGGGAGCGAGAGAGGGATCTAGAGGGAGAGAGGGGGGAGAGAGCGCTTGAGTGTGAGAGGGAGAGATTTTTTAGAGATAGAGTGAGAGAGAGAGAGATATTGAGAGAGGAGAGACTCAAAGAAGAAAGTTGTTTATTGGGGCTCATCAAATAATTATAATCATTAATAAAAAAATAAGTTTTTAGTTAGAATAAAAAAAAATAAACTTCTACCCAGTCATTTGGTAATATCCACAAAACACTAAACTTATGGCATATTTCGTAGTTTGTGTACTAGTAATATTTGTATTTCAAAGTACCCTTTCTGCAAATACCTTAAAATTAGTTAGTAACCTTCTAAGCAGGTAACCCATGTAAGATCTGGACCATTCTATTATTTAATTATTATATTTACGGTCAGTATTGGATTAGTCCCTCATGGACCAATTTATGTATTGGTCCATATGAAGTGTCACCTTATATTAATGTGATTTATTATTATTATTATTATTATTATAGAGGAGTCCTCCTCGGCCTTTGTTGGCCATCCTTACCCTGTGTTTGGTTGGAGAGAAGTAGTCAAGAGAGAGTTAGAGAAGAGAGAGTTAGAGAAGAGATATGCCACTTCTCTTGATTGGTTAGAAGAGAAATAGGGGAGAGAGAACTGAAATTGGTGGGACTCACAACTTTTTCATTTCTTCCCTAACATGCGATGAAGTAGCGAAGAAATGGACTCTATTTTTTGCAATTGTCCATACTACCCCTCTTCCTATTACTCTTCTCATCATTGCTTTCTCAATTTTTTTTCTTCCTGCACGATTTGTACGTACCCCTCTTCCTATTGTGGTGCTGTTCATGGTGCAAAATAATGAAGGATAACATTGGATGGAACGGTGGTTTCGTCGTCTAACCGAGATTGTAAAATATATATTTGGTTTTAATTCAATTATTTTATTCTATAGAATAATAAAGGATAAAACAATCCTTGTATTTTAAACTATTTAATTAAAATAAAATTAATTAATTGATTAATTAAAAATAAAACATTAAATTAATTTTTTTGCTGAAAAAATTAAATTAATTTTGGAAGAAAATAAAATTCAAAACAATATATATAAAAATATATATTAGTTTATTTAATTAAAGGGTATTTTTGCCCTTTCAAGAAAAATATCATTTCTATCTTCTCACTTTCTATCAAACCAAACGGAGGGAGAGAGATAAACACACTTCATTCACTTCTATTTCTTTTCTCTTTCTCTTATACCAAACAATACATTAAATCTACCCTATTTCTCACCTCTTTCTCTCTTCTTATACTCTTTCTCATCTCTTTCTCTCTTCTTTATTTCTTTTCACAACCAAACAAAGGGTTAGTGAGGATGCTAGAGGAGTTTGTCATTCTAGATTTGTCTATTAATTGTTTTCCCTTTTCTCTTTGTAGAAAAAAAATTAATATTGTCTATATTGAAAATATAATTTTAGTATACACAATATATTAATTAATATTATTAACTATTTTTTATAGACTTTCCAAAAAACATTTTTTTATAGATGTAAAAAAATATGTTTTTAATATATCCTTGTATCAGATTCAGAAGTCACTTCAAGTATCAACTAAATTGAAATCGCAAGTAAATTCATTAGAATTTTTTATAATACTTCCAAGGAATAAACTCCTGATCTCCAATATGCAAACCCCACATTGCAAGTTATCGTGGGTGCCGTTCCCGCGCAAACAAACCACACCGTTTTGGCGGTTTTGCTCATCGCCATTACTTCCCTCTCCCTCTCTCTTTTCTCTTTTACTACGCTTTCACACCAGCACCACCCTTCACCTTCTCCTCCCTCAAACTCTCTCTCGCACGGTTTTAGATTGCGGTCTGCAACCACAATTGCGACCATAATATCAAGATTTTTGGAGTCTCTGAAGCCTATTGTGACTGCACCGCAACTGCGGTTGTATTTTTTATCAGCAATTTTTTCATAATATTAAGATTTTTGAAGTCTCCAAAACGAAAAGTGAAATTTTAAACCTTCTTTTCTCACACTGAAACCGAGAGAGAGAGAGAGAGGATTGCATTGAAGGCGTAGAGAAAGAGAACTCAACGATATTATATACACAACGCCCACATTCAGATTATCATTTGACTAAGATTCTCTATGGCTTCGAGTTCCGACTTGGTGCGCACCGTTGAGTCGGCGCTGGGCGTTTCGGTTTCGGACACGCTGCTGGTGATCGTGACCACTTCCGTGGCCATGATGATTGGGATTCTGGTGTTGCTGTGGAAGATATCTTCCGATCGGAGCAAGGAGGCGGTGCCGAAGGTGCTTGTGAAGGAACAAGAGGACGAGGTCGACGTTCCCTCGGGGAAAACCAAGGTTACCGTTTTCTATGGTAGTGAGACTGGTAAAGCTGAAGACTTTGCCAAGGTATCATATATCTAAAATATATTTATTTGTTTCATTTGTTATTTTTTACCACTGTTTGAGGTAAGTTGCTTTTCAATTTTGTACGTGTGTTTGGGTAATTGGCTTAATTTAACACTTATTGAATAGATATTTATCGTATAAATGCTTATGAATAAGTTATTTATATAATCGAAGAGCAAACAATATTAAAATATTTTTTTGTAAATTATAAGTTGTTTTGATAAGTTACTCTGAAAGATTATTGAATTTGAAACAAGCTGAAAACAGTTTATGAAAATGTGTTCTCGAGTAATGAGTTGATTCCAGATACGTTGAATATGCTGGATCATTTGAAAAAAAAAATGAAATTCCTCGAAGTGTTCTTGATGGGTTGGGAATCGTTTATTCGGCTTCATTTTTTTTCTGTGCCACATTAAATTGATTCAGATACTGGACCAGGGCCACTTTTCTTGTGCTTAATAGGACAATGATTCTCAATTGAGTTTGAGCTGGCCAGTGTTACTGTATGAGTTTTTTTTTTTTTGAGAATATGCTTATGCTCTCAGAAACTAAGGGATTTTATGCTTTTAATTGTAAAGAAGGATGGTGTGTAACTTTAGCTCTTCTGTTTCTTTACCATTATTAGCTAGATGATGACCTTTTGTTTTGTCGGTTGTGTAATTGAAGTTGCATAAGGAATAAGATGCGTGTGTAAATTCATATTCATGACTTTTGTCTTATGGTTGAGTGACTTGAGACACATTGCTCTGTGGCTGCTCTGTCTCATGTCTTTGCTTTGTTATATTAGAGCCTTTTGGAAAGACAAAAGTAAAAGCACCATAAAGCTAGGATGTTTCTGGTGTCAATTTGACAATGAGTCCGTGCAGTTACACCTTCCGAGTTGGCTAATTATACCATGTGGAAATTTTAGCTAGAAAATCATAACGGCTTATGCAGATATACTATGTGTAAAAATGAAGCTAATTTCCTCCTTACCTAAAAACTTGAAATGGCTTCCCCAATTTAGACGGGTTTTGTCGTTTTCCATAGAAAAATTCATTAAATCTATAGTCAATTATGTATATGTTATGCAACCACTGCTTGCATTATCTCACTATTATTCTTATTATAGGATTTGGCAGAGGAGATCAAGGAAAGGTATAAAAAAGCAGCTATCAAAGTTGTTGACCTGGTAAGTTGGATTGGGATGAATTTTGGCAATCCATTCATTGTGGCTGTAGTGGGCAAAACATGCTACTTTTAAAAAATGTTTTGTTTGGGGAACTTCCAGAAAGTCTTATTACCACTGGTTGTATGTGGAATTATTCTATAGGGACTTGGTCTGTAAAATGTAGCTTACTAGATTTGGCTTAAGTGTTTGATGTATATAAATTGAAGTAGGATGACTATGCAATGGATGATGATCAATATGAAGTGAAGCTGAAGAAAGAAACACTTGCGTTTTTCATGCTGGCAACGTGAGATTTATGCACAATGGTTGAAATTCATTTTCGTTTTTGAAATCTATGGTATATTTGATGCATTTGGATCTGACATGGCAGATGCGGAGATGGAGAGCCAACTGTCAATGCTGCAAGATTCTACAAATGGTTTACTGAGGTTTGTAGTATAATAGTATTACATTAATCTTTTAAGTAAATCCTGTATTTAATATTTAATATCTCTCTCTCTCTCTCTCTCTCTCTCAAATAGCTTAATTAAACGGATTCTAAGTTTTTGGGGGCCATAATTTTAGGGTAAAGATGAGAGGGGTACCTGGCTTCAACTGCTCACATATGGTGTTTTTGGCTTAGGTGACAAGCAATATGAACATTTTAATAAGGTAAAATTCAGATGATTTTAATTCTGTTTATCAAACAAACCACTTCGTCATCTGATCATATTCTTCTGAAACAGATAGGTAAAATAGTTGATGAAGAACTTAGTCGACAAGGTCTGTTAACTCATCATCCCTATTTTCTTTTGACCTCATAAATATCAAATTGGTATATTTGCTCCTTTGTATTGCATGATGCTATTGGTATTATTGTTATCGGGGTATAGCTGAAGAGCATGATATGCTTATTCCTTGTTTTGATTTGTGGTAAAGATTTTTGTTTTCCTTCATTTTGCCTCTCCCAAAATACCATTTATTTTCTTGTGCATTTTTTTTTGTTTGCTTTGGGCTTAGCATAGACTGCTGCTTTAATCTGTTAGATGCAAAATATTTAGTTTGGCAGTGTGCCTTCCAATAAATTTAATAGATGGAATTTTATTTGGATGGGAAAATGTTTGTTTAAGCTTGCAGAAAATACTGTACATATTTGTTGGTAAATCATATCGTATATATTGCTTTCCAGATTTATCAAGCACACTAGCCAGCCTTCACCCATATTTTGTTGATGGAATTTAATTATACAATTATAGTTTGTTTATAACAATCTAGGAACAACTCATATTGCTAGATTGAAGATTTTTGAAAATTTTTTTTTAAAATTTAAACGCATAGAAGTTAGATTTATCATTTATGGCAAGTGAAAAAACATGACAATTTAGGGTTGTGTTTGGCATAGGTGCAAAGCGTCTTGTTCCATTGGGGCTAGGTGATGCTTATCAATCCAATGATAATTTTGTTGCTTGGTAAGTATTATTATGGACAATATTCACTGGGGAATATTTGGTTACTGCTTTTTATTCATTTCAAATGTCGTGAATTTTCTTTCCTTTGCAGGAAGGAATCCTTATGGCCAAAGTTGGATGAGTTGCTCCAAGATGAGGATGATGTAAATACTGTCTCTACTCCTTATAAGGCTGCTATTTCTGAATATCGAATGGTCATTCATGACTCCGCTGTCACACCATGCAATGATGATCACTTAAATGTGGCAAATGGGAATGCTGTGTGTGATATTCATCATCCTTGCAGGTGCTTGAAGTTGTGCATATCAATTTATGGCCATTGTTTCTGCTCATTAAACATTCTACAATGAAACAGTTATTTCTTTTCTTGAAGGGTTAATGTTGTTGTTCAAAGAGAGCTTCACAAACCTGATTCAGACCGATCTTGCATACATTTGGAGTTTGACATATCAGGGACTGGCATAATGTAAGTTGTATTAAGTGTTTCTTGACAAAGAACAACATCAATTTTTTATGGTAAACAAAAAAAGCAAAAGCAAGTGATAGGCCCTAAGAAATCAAAGACCAATACATGGTCAACTACTCTTATATTTTATCGTTATGATTTTAAATAGTTTCTATGCAAAAAAATATTTGAGTTATTATGTATTTATTAAGGGTATTATAGGATTATTGTAGTGACAATTTAGTTCTAGTTGGATATAATGAGGTGTAGAAGTTTTCTGTTAGGATTTTTACACGTTATTCTAGTATTACTTTGCACATAAGTAGTTCAGCAAGGTATGTGAACAAATATCTCATCTTTCAATTATGTGTTATCTCTTTGCCTTTTCCAATTATTTTCATGGATTACTTATGGTGTGCATTGCACCCACTACCTAGTGGATTCTGGTGGATTATTTTGCTATTTTCTCTTTGCTTGGTTGTTTTTAGCCCACTTCACAGTTTTGTCCCTCTTTATTTCCATTATTTAGATTTAACTTGTTTGGTTTTGGATTTCAATAGATGGCTTTGTGCTTTTGGGTATGGTAAATTTGTATTCATAGGAAAGCTGATAAAGAGTTGAGGAACTGTTTCTTTATTACAATTTACATACTTAAAATGCATATAATAATTTTATTTACACATCATTTTCTTTACATTTTTCTTGCACTACTTGACTACTTCCTTTTTAGATAATAAAACAAGAGAAACATATATTCCAAGACATCTTTATTTTCCCAATCCAGAAAAGTGTAAAGATAGTGTGGAGGATTGATATGCAAATAACAAAACCCAAATGCATATTGTGTACTGTTGGTGGATAAAATGGTTAAATGTTAGTTTTTTAGATAAAAAAGGATTGAAGAAAAAACCCTGTTAATTTCCCAATTTTTTCTCTGTTATGTCTTAACTTCAAAGCATTGACTGGAAAAACTGTAAAGTTTGAGAGGGGTGTATCCCTGAGAAATTTGTTGTTAATAATATCAATCTGTGAAAATATGCCAGATATTGTGTGAAACTACTCATGGAATTAAAATGCAACCTAGTCTTCTAGGAGAACGAATCATAAAAAATTGTGAAGTTATCAACAATTATTTATGGATCAGGCTTTAGTCTGATCTTTCCTGATATTATAAGCATGTGCTGTCCCTGTTATCTGTTAACTTTTAAGTAATCAGGTGATGGTTTTTGTCTGATCTTTCCCAGATATAAAACTGGTGACCACGTGGGTGTCTTTGCTGAAAATTGTGATGAAACTGTTGAAGAAGCTGGGAAGTTATTGGGTCAGGATTTAAATTTGTTGTTTTCTCTTCACTCTGATAATGAGGATGGTACTCCCCTAAGAGGTTCTCTGCCACCTCCTTTCCCTGGCCCTTGCACAGTGCGCTTTGCTTTAGCACACTATGATCTCTTGAACCCTCCACGCAAGGTTTTTATATGATCTTCCCTTACAGTATTTTCCATTTTTTTCTTTTCTTATTATGTGGTGCATAATTGGTTTTACTTGTTATGACAGCATGTTTCAACAGGGATTGTCTTTTTTTAAGCAAAAAAAGAAAGCAATTAATAGTTAGCCGTGCTTCTCTTTCAGGCTGCTTTAGTTGCTCTAGCTGCTCATACTTCTGAACCTAGTGAAGCAGATAGATTAAAGTTCCTTTCATCTCCTCAGGGAAAGGTGAAAAATATTGCTAATTATAATACTGTTTCTGTTTTCATGTCTAGATTTTTTTTTCTATTTTTGCCTCTGTTAATAATAATTTGATAATTATGGTTTTCTAGGACGAATACTCCAAATGGGTGGTTGGAAGTCAGAGAAGTCTCCTCGAGGTAATGGCTGAGTTTCCATCAGCAAAACCGCCCCTTGGTGTGTTTTTTGCTGCAGTAGCCCCTCACTTACAGCCTCGTTATTATTCTATTTCATCCTCACCTAGGTGATTTTCTTATCCTATCTTAAATATCTGAACAATGTTTTATAAGAGAAGTAGCTGCAATATAACATTTCTTAGTTTTGATTGTCTAGGTTTGCCCCACAAAGGGTACATGTAACTTGTGCCTTAGTACATGGTCCGACTCCTACTGGAAGAATTCACAGAGGAGTGTGTTCAACCTGGATGAAGGTAGCAACTTGTGATGGATTCACTTCTCGTGCAATCAAATTCTTTTTTCAACATCTTGGTCCCCTTTTTTCATTTTTGAGTGATTTTTCCCCCTCCTGAGAGGATGCTATAACCAATCAAGCTTTGTTATACTTATATCTCTCTCATAAATGATCAGAATGCTATTCCCTTAGAGAAAAGTCGTGACTGTAGTCGGGCTCCTATTTTTATAAGGCCATCAAGTTTCAAGTTACCAGTTGATCATTCTATTCCTATTATTATGGTTGGACCCGGTGCTGGCTTGGCACCTTTCAGGGGATTTTTACAGGTATGTTAACATGTTATGGATATTTTCAAGTTTTCTAATTGTAATGGAAATCAGATTGCTAGGTAGTGATAAATATTGAATGAAGAGGGGAAAGATTTGGGGTGGAGGTGTGGAATAGAAAGTGAAGGATAGGAGGGACAAATTGGAATTAAATAGATAAGTATGTAAATAAACCACACTAATGAACTGAAAGTCTGAAACTGAAATAGAAACCCCAATCCAAGTCAAAGTTTATTGGAAAACGTAGTTTACTTAAATTAAGGATTAATTTCAAAATTCTCAGACTGTTGGTTAAGTCCCATTATTGAATACATGATACTGGTAATCTCTAAACATAATTTGTGTTGTGATAGCATCTGCTTGTTCATAATTCTTGCTTTATCTTTGACTTACCCAGGAAAGATTGGCCCTCAAAGAGGATGGTATTCAACTAGGTCCTGCATTACTCTTCTTTGGATGTAGGAATCGTCAAATGGTAAAATAATTTCTTGTTGGACTTTATCTCCCAGTGGATCTTCAGAATATGTGATTTTCCTATTTTGATTTACAGGATTTTATATATGAGGATGAGCTAAAGAATTTTGTGGAACAAGGTGCTCTGTCAGAGTTGATAGTTGCATTCTCTAGAGAGGGACCTGAAAAGGAGTATGTTCAACACAAGATGATGGATAAAGTAAGTGTTATCAGCAACCTAGTGGGATGCAAATGCACAATGAATAAAAAAATTTATCGCATCAATTTTATATATGTGCAGGCAGCAAATCTGTGGAGTTTGATTTCTCAAGGAGGTTATCTTTATGTCTGTGGTGATGCTATGAGAATGGCCAGAGATGTTCATCAGACTCTTCATACCATTGTCCAGCAGCAGGTGCTGATTGTTTTGCATCACCTCTCCCTTTCCCCAACCTCAAGGCTTGGAAGTGTGTCAACTTCTGTTATTCCTTATCATGCATATGAAGTATTATTTTTGATATGACTGAAGCTATTAGGGAGCTAATTTTGACCATTCAATCTTTCACGTATGATCAAAATCAGATTTGAGTAAAATTAATCTGGAAAATCCATGTGTGGTTAAACTTAGCTCCTCCAATGCTCTCACTCTCTCACTTGATATAACTCCTATATTTGTGTGGGTGTGTATGGGTAAAGGGCTTTGTGCAACAATTAGAGTTGCTACTGTATGCCTAAAAGGTCAGTAGGTCATGTGGGTTTAAGCCATGGAATCAGCCTCTTGTAAATGCAAGGTAAGGCTGCCTATAATAGATCCTCAATGAATCCGGTCCAGGCAGGAGCTTTGCAGCACTAGTTTAGCCTATATATATAGATATAGATCCATGCTAAAGTGTCTTCTCCTGGAACTGATACTTAATGATAATATTGCTAAGCAGTAAGCAATAAGCATATGTTATTGTCGATTGTTTGGGGTTTGTTTTCAGATAACAACTACAATGTTGCTTTGTTTCTTTGATGAAAATATCAGAATTCAGAACTAAATTATGTGGTTGTATTTATGCTTGCTACTATAGCATCTGCTTTCTTGTTTGAGACAAGGCTTTTTGGCTTTTAGCAGAAAAATCTAATTGAATTGCTTATCAGTCTAAACTTTGTTTTCCCTTATGTTTTATCGGGTTTAATATTACTGTTTTGAGTGTTAATATTTGAAATGTGGAATAGTTGAACATTTTTTCTTGATGTCTGTTAGTGTGGGTATGTGGACATGTGTGCTTTTGTGCCTGTGGTTCAGAAACATATGCTAAAAAATGTACTATGTATATATATTTTATGATTTACAAGGAGTTAGTTCCTTACTTTGTGGCATAGAGATTAAAATTGGGAAGAAATTTTGTACAAGGAAAAGTGCAATACAAATAACTCAAATTGGTTGAAATAACTCAAGGGTCCAGTTTGGATAAACTTCTCCGTAAACACTTCTAATATGTATTTTTTAACTAACAACTTCTCATAGAAGTTGAAATTAACTTTTGTTCTTTACATTTTTCAAAAGCTAACTTTTTTAACTTCTCCAAAAGCACCTATCTATTTATAAATGACTATTTAACAACTTTCCCTCTTGTGCATATATGAGAAAAATAAGATACAAAATAAAACTAACTTCTCTATAAATCAAAAGCTAGAGCTTTTGCATCCAAACAGACTCAAGGTCAGGGAGGTGACCTTGGCCACCTATATGTAGTTACTGGCTACTTATATTTCATCTGCTTAACTTATCGGACTAGCATATGCTCTCTGTCTACATTTATCATAATTATCTTGTATTTAGCATAGTCCATTGCCAATTTTGAATTATATATAATTTAACACTTTTGTAACACATTAAATTTACAATGCTGTAGTTTCTTCTGACTCTCTAGTTCAACTTATTTTTGGTTGATAAGCTATATACAGTTATGCACACTATAATCGTACGAAACTGTCTTAAACCATGTTTCTGGACACAATTGCAGGAAAATGTGGACTCTTCAAAGGCAGAGGCTATAGTGAAAAAACTCCAGATGGATGGACGTTACCTTAGAGATGTCTGGAAAATTATCTGATTGTTTATCTGTCTGGTTTGTGGCATCCTTGCTATTTGTTATGTCAAGCTCAATATTGGTTGAGGGATATTTATACCACTGCTATTACGGAGCTTTGGGACACTGCCACACTGGTGATCATGGAGGCTCAAACAGATTTCCCTGGAAAACTGAAATGTTTTTGTGGACATTTGTGTGTTGTTATTGTATTTGTCGCTGTCTTGGTTTTCTCTCTTGTCATGATACCTGAACTAGGATTACTTTTAGGGGACTGATAGGTAGCCTCATACTCATAGATCATTCAACAGTACAGGTTGCAGTAGGTTATTTCCGAGGGTCATGCATTATTAAGTTGTATTAATTGGTATTTGGTAATGAATAATGCTAGCTGATGAAAATTGTGTATGTGATATCATAGCTTCATATAATAATTTGATATTCTTAATTGCTTAGTTTTGCTCTTTCGACTCTTGTGTCGAACACAAATTTCTCTGTAATAAATGTAAAATATCAACAATCTTGATCTTACAGTTGCGATTTGCGAATGATGATTGGGTGAATTCTATCTTACATGGGCTAAGAAAAATGGGTTGTCTATGTTAGACATTTGCCTTTATATTTGTTTTGACGCGTGATTAATACAATTTGCGAAAAGCATAGCTATTTGGTTTGTGCTAGTGTGTGCGTCCGTGGTAGTGTGAGAATTTTTTTAAAAATGTGAGAATGAGAAGAGTCAACCTTTTTATTAAAGAATAACACATTGGGATGAAAATTTTATATAAAAGTTTTTTTTATTAATATCTACATTAAAATATATTAAAATACAGACTAACAATTTGAACACGGAAAGCAAATACATGCTATATAATTTCTAAGTATCAAACTAAGGGGAGAAGGAAAACCTTCTAAAACTTTTAAAGAAAGAGAACTTGAATGTCTTGTATTGTCTGGAAAACCCTGCTTGCGGCATGGTTTGAACAAATTGGTTTTAAACTTGATCCAAGAGAACTCATTTAGAAATAATTTGAGAATTAAGCTCAACAATAATTTTCGAGAGATTCTAACTTTTATAACCAACCTAAAATCGGAATCCAAACCTCAAAATTCTATTATTTTTAAAATTTATATAATATTTTAAAGGGCGGACAGTTCTAGGACAAGTGCAATATTCCCATGTCAATGTTTCTGCCTTTGAAAAAGAAAAAAAAAATCTAAACTCAACCTCAAACCCCATCAAATCAAGTTGTCTTCGCCAAAGTTGGGACAGATCAAGGAACCATGTGGATTTGAGTTTCTGACATGTTTATTCACAATAATTATTTAAACTATTTTATTACTTTAGCCATAATTTATACATTTTTTTGCTTGTACTATACTTTAAAGTCGAGAATTAATCAAATTATTAATACACATTATATATCTCGTACATGACATAGGTCACTACGCTGGTATGTATATAGACACAAGTGCTATTTGATTTGGTTAAGTATGTTAACAATGTTTTAGCAATTAAAACTTAACCAAACAGATAAAAATGGATGTTAAAACACAAGTATTCTAATTTTTTAAAAGTTTTTTGTCCTACTCGTGTATTTTTTTTTAGTTAGCTCTTTCATAATCTGATGTAGTAATCTATTACTATAAAATTTTTGGTTAATCATGAAACAGTGTTCCCGCCAAGTAATTTTTTATTTTTAATATCAACTAATTTTTCATACGCACAAACCAAGGGTGGAGGTATTGTGGTGAGACGAAAAAAAGCTTAAGTCTTGCGCGCGATTTGAGAAAACATGCACGCCATTGTTAGTAATGCAGTACACATTCTAATTGACTATTTATTAATTAATAAATAATATTTATTCCAAAATTATATTACAGAGGCATTTGGGGTAGGTATCATGAATCATGTGATTCATATGATAGTGCACAGTGATGAATGGACTATCCAAGTGAACAAATAAATAAATGTTAGATGTATAAAAAAATAAAAACATATTAGAGTCAAATAATATATAATTGTTAAGTTTATTTTTGATATATAAATTAGTATTTGCTTATAAGTTTCACTGAAAAAAAATTTATTCGTGTAAATATTCAGTTATAAATTTATTTTTTTAATTTTGATTTTGATAAATAAAATAAATTTTATATACAAGTTTTATTCATATTTTTTAAAATAGTGTTTGATTACGAGTTCGATTTATTTTTCTTTGTTCTTGTAAATTTTTCAAGTTGTAAAATTATTATTATTTGATTGATTTTTTATCCATAAAATAGTATTTACTTACGGGTTCTATTCATATTTATTTATTCCTATAAATTTTTAGGTTACAAAATTATTATTTTTTTATCAATAAATATTATTTGCTTATGAGTTTCATTCATCTTTCTTTGTTTCTATAAATTTTTAAGTTGTCAAATTTTTTCTTTTGCTTTTATTTTTTATTAATAAAATAGTGTTAGCTTATGGGTTACACTCATATTTTCTTCTTGCTGTACATTTTCAGGTTGTAAAATTATTTTTCTTTTGATTTTATTTCTGATGAATAAAATGGTGTTTTTCTTATGTGTTTCATTTTATTTTTTATTTAAATTTCAAATTGTAAAATTATTTTCCTTTTTGATTTTATTTCTGATTAGTAAAATAGTATTTACTTACGGGCTTCATTTATCTTTTTTTGTTTCTGTAAATTTTCAAGTACAATGTCACTAAATCAGCAATATTATAAATTTAAAATATATCGTATATTCATGTATCAATTTATTACTATATAAATAAGTCATTTTATATCATATATAAAAAACCAACCAAACCCGTGCATTGCACGAGTTAATTGGCTAGTTGAATTAATTTTAAGTAATGATATTGTTGCTAACATTTAAAAATTGTACTTTTTATTTCACTCATTAGTGGTACTTGTTACTAGGTGATGATGTCTAAACAAATTAAAACATTTAACTATTAGCTTTTTTTTGGGTCAATTTAACTATTGAGCGACCGACTTTTTTTTGGTCAATTTAACTATTGAGCAATCCTACAAAAGTAATACAATTGTAATAATTTATCATCAAGTCCAAGTCTTATTTATACATGTTACTTCAATTTTTTCAAAACACACCGGTATAGTATCTCAAGGAGACTTTTCCAACCTCACATCATTTGAGCGACCAGCTGCAGTAAACTTAACAGCATAACCAGGGAATCCCGTCTTTAGACCCCTGAGAATACTTCAGAAATACTGCATTTAAAACTTAGGCTTAATTGTAGTTTTAGTTCCCTATCTTTCGCGAATGTGCAATTTTGGTCCTCCTTCTTTTAAACGAGCCAATTGGGTCCCCTATGTTTTATAAGTGTGCAATTTTGGTCCAACCGTCAGTTCACTAACAGCGTTTGCTGACTTGGACAAACGGCGCTGACGTGGCAATGACAACATGGAGCTTATGTGGCATCTCATCTCATTTAAAATTTAAAATAATTAAATAAAAATGGGTTAAATATGAATTATTTCATTTAGAGAGAAATGGGGAAAATGTTGGGGTCCAAATCCCTAATTTTCAGGCTCCAACATCAGAGAGAAATGGGGCAAGGGCGCTGCACAGGGAAGAAGAGGAGAAAGGGAAGACCTCCAGCGGCATGGCCGTGCTTGCGCGACGCGGCACTTGACGCGACGGAGCAGTTGACGCAACGTGGCAATTGACGCAAAGGAGCAGTTGACGCGATTTCGTGGCTGAAGGAAAGAAAAACCACGCCGTGCACGGCGGTGACGCGAAGGAGGGAACTCCGCGGTGGTTCGAGGAAGGGGTTCACGCTCGGGTCACAGGGTAACACGTTCACACTCTCCTTGCAGAATATCCAACTACACATGGGTCGACGAAGAATCGAACCAGACGCAGAGCAATAATAAGGAGGATTCAAATTCTGTTCCCACTGCAGCTTCACTTTCGTCCACTTCTTCTTCAAAGAGTTTGAATGAATGGAGACTGAGGGATTTCTTGTTGTTCCGCAGCGCCTCTGAAGGGAGAGGTTCCAATAAGGACCCGTTCATGAAATACCCTATTTTGTATAAGAAGCCTGAAGAGGGAAAAGCTTCTGCCCTTAGATCCTCTGAAAATGAATTGCACTACGCGAGGAAGAAAGCTGAGTCTGAGGATTTGAAGAAGAGAACTTTCTTGCGATACAAACAAGGGATTTCGGGTAGATTCTGGGGTTAGGAATAGGATCCCTCACGAGATGAAGAGAAGATTATGCCTCTCTTCTCATTCAACTCCATCACCCAAAAAAAAAAGAAACTCCCTGAAAGAATTCTTTCTTTCTTTCTTCTTCTTCTTCTCGTCCTTTGTTTGCTAATATTTGTTCTGCAATTTTTTCCCTTTTTTTCAATCTTCCCCGATTTGCAAGACTTGGACAACAATAGGGGTTTCTGATGTTACACTAAAAAAACCAGAATGAAGAATAGGGCTTATGCAACAGAAATTGAATGAAGAATGATTTACTCCATGGACTAACTGCTCAAGTACTCATCAATGGTATTACTTGCACAGAGAGCATGTTATTATCCACAGACCTAAAACCAAAAAATGTTCTTCTCATTTTTACAATTGATTTTTGGCAGTGGTGTTGTGCGAGAGGGAAGGGGAACAACATGAATCCTAATCCTAAATTGTAATAAAACATTTAAATTAAAAAATCTAAAACTTTAATTAAAAAAATTAACATTTAATTTTAAAAAATTAATGAAAATTGATGAGTCAGCACTTAAGCTCCATGTTGTCATTGCCACGTCAGCGCTGTTTGTCCAAGTCGACAAACGCTGTTAGTGAATTGACGGTTGGACCAAAATTGCACACTTATAAAACATATGGGACCCAATTGGCTCATTTAAAAGAAGGAGGATCAAAATTGCACATTCGCGAAAGATAGGAGACTAAAACTGCAATTAAGCCTACAACTTGATACCAAATCAGAAATAGATCTGCCAGTCAGATTTATCCAAGCCGGGTATACGACTCGTCTCGGCTCAGGGGGATTCACCGACAAGGCCATAGAGACTTTCGAAACCTGGATAATCCCAGTAGACAATTGTAGTCCAACAGAACCTATTTTCAACCCCAGCCTCTAGGTGGTATGTTCATCGTCTATAATGCAAATGATTGTCAAATTTTGCACATATTCTGCTTCTCTTTGTTTTCTCTTTGTAAAATTCCTCTGTCTTACTGTAACTTCTCTTCAATACCACTGTATAGAATAACTTATCTCTTTCTGGAAAAATTACTCTTGTCTTCATTTCCTTTTTACCGTGAGTTAAGTTATTCTTCCAGCTATAATATTTCAATTTATGACAGGTCACCCCGCGGAAGAGCCGAACTGAGGTGAATAGCTCAACAGAGTGGTTCGATAAATAAACTAAAGGTTATTATCTTATTTCAAGAAGACCAAAACGGGGCATAGCCACCTAGGATTGATCAAGAGAGGAGAGATCAACAGTATTAAAACTTACGTCCACTTTTTAATCAACAAGTGTCTGTTCTTAGATTTTAGATAGCTCTTTCGGAATGGAATAATTGCACGGCGGCTGAGCCGACTGCGGTAATCAGTGTCTGGCTTTTTAAAAACTTGATATAGACTTAGTGAACGAAATAAAACTAATTATTTTCCGGCTTTAGTGAATTTTTGAAGATGAAAGGATCACACGACGACAGAGCCATCTTTGGTGATCAATATCCAATCTTAAAAAAATCGATCCAATATAACTAAGTGAACGTAATCAAGCTGTTTCTCTTCTGAAATATTTAAGCACTAACTATCTTCCAGGAAAGATGCCTATTGAAAGTCTATCTCACTAATTTCTACTGTCATAAACATTGGAAATTAAACTGAGTTAATTGCATACATATACAGATTGGATACCCACTCTATATTTTTCCACTGTTAATATAATAGTAGAATTCACTGAGAATCCACTATTGTCATATTAAATTCCGAAAGATGCTATAACAGTAGAATTCACCGAGAATCCATTACTGTTATACTCTTTTATTCAATCCAATCTATTTATATATACGTTATTTAAGAAATCACTTCTTTCCCAATTTATCTTAGTCACGTATATACCGGGTCCCTAGTGTTAAGAATTCCCCAAACAGTGTATCAGTACAGTTCCCAAGAAAGAGAGACGGACTTAAAAAGCCCATTCAAAGGTCTACGTCTTTCCTAGAGAGACCCATACTGATAAACCATTTATCTTAACCATCACCTTGTATATCAATGATAGACAATATCAGGATTTTCACAAAATAATAAATTGTATTTTGTTTGCGGTAAAATCATATTTACGGTAAATCTAAAATTTGTCATTATAACGGTATGTTTACAAAAGCTCAAAAAATCATTTTGCCATAGCCTCTTTATTCACAAGAAAATTAGGATAATTTGGACATTATAACTCTACAATTCATAAATAGCATAAAATAATTAATTTAAAGCTATAAAACAATTATAAAGTATATTTAAATAAATAAAAGCTATAAACACACAAACAAACAATTCAAACACAAACAAGAATCAAACTCATACTTCTCAAATTAATTTGCAAGAAGTTCCTCTTACCTTTGCCACAAAACTTTGAAGAACTAGCTTGAAGAACTAAGAACACAATAGTAAGAAATTTAAGAACTAAGAAGAGAAAAAGAGAGAATTGTGTTTGCCTTGAATGCTTCTTGGAATTGTGTGTGAAATTTTATGAAGCAAGGGGGCTATTTATAGGGAGAGGGGTGGCCAAGAGGAGGGAGGAAGAGGGTATTAAAAGTTTGTGAGGTCATTGCCCTTTTCGGTGATTATGTCATAAACTCTAATTAACTAAATCTATCCTTTTTCTAATTGGTTAAGACTCATGACAAGGCATGGTGACTCATATGGGAAAAGTAGATCCAAGGCTCCTAAATGCTCCCTGATGTCGACCAAATGAAGGGAAAGGAGGACCATTGGTTTGCTTGGTCAAAAGCTTTAGGTTTAAGTAGTTTTAAGTAAAAATCAAGAGTAAAATGGTCTTTTCACTAATCAAATATTCAAAAATAATTTTAAATGGTAAGAACCAATGAGGAATCTCGAAAATGATATGTAAGAGCTTCATGGAAGAGTTTTGGGATTTTTACAGTAAGGGTAAGCTTTACGGTTTGCAAAAACAAAGGAAATCAGACGCGCCGTAAATGCAAAACGGACATTTTTCAGAAAATTTCAGAAAAAGTCCCAGAAAATCACAAATTGAATTTAAACACTAATGATCCCTCTTGAAAAATGATTTTAAGCACTCACTGATCACTAAAAATCTATTTCTGATCAGAAATCCTCGTTTCTTGTGCTTTTACAGGGACCTGAAAAAGTAACTTTTGCTCTGTTTTTCTAAAAATTCTGAAATAATTTCCAGAAATCTTAAAAAATATAAAAACATGATTCAACTTTTCAAAATCTTTTTCTGACCTCAGCTTGGTCTCCGAATCAGTTATTAGTTCTTACTGTAAACTACAGGGACAAAATGGTAATTTCAAAATTTAGTTTTTTTCTAAAAATTCTAAGAAAATTCAAGAAAATCCCAAATATTAAAAGAACCAAGTTTTGTGAAGGAAGTCTTTGTTTTCTGGTTTGTTTTGATACACTTGTGTTATTTACAACCTTATATGTTAATTCCGGTGAATACGGTTTTCAAACGTCAAGAAAAAAGTGAATGTTTTAATGAAATAATTTGATATGTATACTATAGTCATAATTATAAGATAAAAATAAATCACTTAGCACTTAGATCACAAAATCTCATATCAAATAGAATTTAAATAACAACCTAAAAAAACGGATGTTACACAGCCAATCTTCCACCACATCCAGCTCCCACTCGCCACTGTTGTTGACAAGGTCACCCACCCAGATGCCCAACAAGTGACTAGGGACAACTCCCTGGACGTGATTCACGATAGGGCCAACTGTTGGAAGCTAACCATCACTCCAAAAATTGACATTAGCACCATTTCGAACCCTTCATGCGAGACTCCTTCTAACATGGTCCCACCCCACGCCAGAAGTTAGAAGAAGAGCGTGCTTCAGCCACGTGGGGGATCAGGCCGGTCCCACAGTTATACTTATGCTTGACAACCCGAACCCAGCCATAAGGAATTGTGACTCGTACATAAGGCCCAACCTGCTTTCATCATGAAAGTAGTGTTCATATCCCTCGTATTTCGCATTCCCAAACCCACAACTGAACGGTGCTCACAAAGCTCATGCCACGGAGTGAGGTGAATCTTGCGTCTATTTGGTTCATCACCCCAAATAAAGCTACGACAATGCTTGTCAAGATCGGTACAAATGTTCGAAGGGAGCCAGGCCGTTTGCATAACCAGATCGATCCTCCATAAGCGCTCTAAGCCTTCGACCCAATAACTTGGTAATATTGATTTTATAAGATACATTACACAAGCCAATAGGCCGGAAGTCCTTCATATATAGTGACCACCGCATCTCCTTTAGGAATTAAGGTAATCAGAGTATCATTGATAGTGCCAATCAGCGCAGGATTGGTGAAGCAATCTTTCACCAGTTTGCACACTGAGGACCCCACAATTTGCCATTGAGTATATATGATAAAAAACACTACTTGTATGCCATCCGCTCCATGCGCCTTGAAAGCTCCTATACTACTCCTTACAATATCATGAATCTCTCGATCCAAGGGAATGGTCCCCATCTCATGCATCCTATCGTCCTCAATACTGGGAAAAGCACATGTACGACAAAACGGAATACAAGTATATATTAGTGTCATTAAATAGGTTTTTATAGAAGTTAGTAGCCATACTCTCCAGCTCCTCCTATGAGGTGAGGTGACCCATGACCCACCCTATATGCAAGATGATGCGCTATATATGAACTTATAATCTACTCTTTTCATATCCGATTAATTGTCCATTAAAGTTTTTTTTTTTTTACAAAAATTAAGGAAAAACAATAAATGATCAGTTAAAAAGTAAAATATTTTTACTAAATTGTCCTTATAATTTATTAATAATTATATCATCTACTATTAATCTTACATTTCTCAAGGTTGCACTGTATATAGACAAAATTGTAAAAAAATAATTAATGCTACATTGAAAATATATAACACTTAATATGAATTTTTTTTCTAACATGACACTTAATATGGAACAGAGGTAGTATAAGTAACCAATGGGTTTGGGGTCTAGTGGAAGGGGTTAAACCCCTACAAAATGGCAAAGGACTATTTGAATCTTTGCTGCGAGGTATGCTCACATTTACTGCCTGACAAATAACAATGTTGTGAATAAGATTGTCTTCGATAGGAAGATGCATGTAGGAAATATAAAAAAATCTATAAATAATTGTTTGACAATAAGTATGAAATATGTCATCATGCCAAATAGTTTGTTTCAAACTAACTCAGGATTATATACCCAAAAAAAAAAAAACTAACTCTCGATTATTAAGAATGTCAACTAAGCATCTTAAGTGTATTACTGCTAGTTATTCAATCATTTGATGATAATAATTATTCTTTTTGATAAATGATCATTATAATTCGATTTCAATTTTAATTTAACTATCAGTCTTTATTTTTCATTCATTAAGATAAAATATTACTATTTAAGACTAAGAAATACATTTTAGGGTTAAATATGTTTTTGGTACTTCAAAAATACTCAAATTTTGATTTTAGTCATTTAAAAAAGTCAAACTTGACTTTTTTAGTCCTTTAAAAATATTTTTTTTATTTAGCTCCTTTAAGTGAGTTGATTTACTAGGTGGCACATTATGACCCAATCATTATTCCTACATGGTATGAAACGCTTACGTGGCCTCCTACGTGGCTTACACGTCACTTGACACATCCCTATAAAAATATTAAGTTTTGAATTTAGTCCCTCTAAAAAGTGAATTTTGATTTTAGACCCTCTGCCTTTCCCCTTCCTCCTCCACCACCTTCTCCCTCCTCCTCCAATTGCTTCCCCCTCCTTCCTTCTGTAACGCCCCCTTCTCAGGAGGTCATTACACTTCGTAACAGAATCTCTAATGTGGAATTAAAATCTTTCTTCTGATTCTTCTTTCGGAAAATGCTGTCAAGATTTATTTAATTTTCACAAATGGACTTTCTCTGTCATTTTTCTTTTCTTTTTAAAAGGAATATTTATGTAAATAAAACACCAATAAGAAAATAACATAGGAAATAAAAATTCATTCATTTATAAAAGAGCATACCATACACAAGGAATCCCTTGCCCAAATCAGTACAGACTCCCTATGCTGGTCAAACACTAAGAACATCTGCAAGAAGCTCAAATAAGAAAACCCCAACAACACTAAGACTCGCACGTCCTTCCACATGGTTGACACGTCTTCAATACCCGTCTCATTCTTCGAGCCCTAACTAGTCTATCTAGCTAGTAATCCATCTATATGAATCATGTTCCGAAGACCATAAAATGTAACACCCTTTCTCCAAAAAGGATATTACACCATAGTAATCAAAATTTTCGTAAAGACTTAGAAAATATTTAAATAAAATTTGGTAATCCTTCTCTAAAATGTGGGTAAAAATTTTCGCTTTTTCTAAAAGATGAGAAGGATGGGGAATATACTTCCCTAATTCTTTTCAAAATGTTTTTGAATGCGAAAATGTGATCAACACCTTTTGTGAGCATAATCTCATCTCATATATAAAATCATCAGAGTTTACAACAGAGGTTTTTATAGTGAACACTGAGCCAATTCAGTCTCTTGACATCTACCCCAATCTAAGACAGTAGATATAGATTCTTCTTGGAATCTTTATCAATCTAAGCAGCTTCCTCCTTCGAGCCCTTCTTCTAATAGTTAATCCACTTCTTGGGTAAAACATATACTCAGCATGCTTCAACACAACAAAGCAGGCAAGGGTGAGACTCTTAAGACAAAGTAATAGGAAAAGTAGGAATACACCCAACACATATAGATCACTCATCAATCAATTTGCACACCAAGCAAATAACAGATCAATCAAGGCTTATAAACAGATCTCGTTTAAGCAGATCTTACCTTTGTGCTGCAATCTTACAAAATAACTCATTCACAAAATACATTCTTATATCCAAGTATAATTTATGCATGTCACTTCAATATCTCTCTAATCACACCGGTGTAGTGCTCCAAGGAGACTTTTCCAACCTCACATCATTGAGCGACCAGCTGCAGTAAACTTAACAGCATAAACAGGGAATCCCGTCTTTAGACCCCTGAGAATACTTCGGAAATACCGCATTTGAAACTTAATACCAAATCAGAAATAGATCTGTCAATCAGATTTATCCAAGTCGGGTATTCGCTCGTCTCGGCTTAGGGGGATTCACCGACAAGGCCATTGAGACTTTAGAAACCTGGATAATCCCAGTAGACAATTGTAGTCCAACAGAACCTATTTTCAACCCCAGCCTCTAGGTTGTATGCTCATCGTCTATAATGCAAATGATCGTCTAAATTTGCAAACCACTTTCTCTTTATTTTCTCTTTGTAAAACTTCCTCTGTTTTACTATCTCTCTTTCTCAAAAATATCTGACTCTTCTTAAAACTCTTTGTAAGAAACAAATCATTTTATGGAAAGACCACTTGTATAAACAAATATCTATTAAAAAATCACTATTTCTCATAAAACTCTTTTTTACTGTATACTTAAAAAAAACATATAACTCTCGTTTGCTTTTTACTGCTTATTACGGAGTAATTCATTATCTCGGCTTTATTTATTTTAAGCAGCTCAATAGAGTGAATTGGTATAAAAAGTTGTTAACTGTAATTCAAGAAGATCAAACCAGGCATAGCCACTTTGGATTGGTCAAGAGAGAAGAGATCAACAGTATTTAAACTTACGTCCACTTTCTGAAACAGTAGATGTTTGTTCTCAGATTTTAGATAGCTCCTTGGGAATAGAATAATTACACAGCGGCTGAGCCGACTACGGTAATCAGTGTCCAGCTTTCTAAAAACTTGATTTATACTTAGTGAACGAAATACAGCTGATTAATTACCGGCTTGGGTTATTTTTCGAAGATGAAAAGATCACACAACGGCAGAGCCATCTTTGGTGGTCAATACCCAAATCTTTAAAAATCGATCTACTATAACTAAGTGAACGCAGTCCAATTACTTCTCTTGGAAAATTCTTAAGTACTGATTATCTTCTAGGAGAAAGGCCCGTTGAAAGCCTATCTCACTAATTTCCACTGCCGTAGACATTAGAAATTAATCTGAGTTATGTGCATATATATACAGATTGGATACCCACTCGATATTTTCCACTAATAATATAATAGTAGAATTCACTGAGAATTCATTACCGTTAAATTATTTTCTGAAAGATGCTATAACAGTAGGTTCACCGAGAATCCATTACTATTACACTCTTTAATCGTTTCCAATCTATTTATATATACGGTATTTAAGAAAATTGCTTCTTTTCAATTTTATCTTGTCACGTATATACCGGGTCCCTAGTATTAAGATTTCCCCAAACGGCGTATCATCACAGATCCCAGGCCAGAGAGAGACGGACTGCTTTAGCCCCTTCATAGGCCTCCCTTCCTTTCTAGACAGATCCATACTGATAAACCATTTATCTTAACCATCACCTTGTTTATAAATGATAGATAATCTCGAGTTTTTATAAACAATAAAATTGTATTTTCTTTGCAGTAAAATTATATCTACGGTATGTCTAAAATTCGCCATTATAACGGTATGTTTCCAAAAGCTCAAAAGTGATTTTGGCATAGCCTCTTTACTTACTTGAATTTAAGACTAAAGTTGGGCATTATAACTCTAAAATTTATAAAGAGCATAAAACAATTAAATTAAAGCTATAAAACACTTATAAAGCATAAATAAATAAATAAAGACTATAAACACCTAAACAAGCAATTCAAACACAAACAAGAATCAAAACTCATACTTCACAAATTACTTTGAAAGAAAAACCCCTTACCTTGGCCAAAACTTGAAGAAGAACAAGCAAGAACACCAAGAACACAATAGTAAGAAATTTAAGACTAAAGAGAGAAAAGAGAGAACTAGTGTTTGTCTTCAAGGCTTCCTTTGATTGTGTGAGAATTTTATGAAGCCAAGGTGGTCTATTTATAGGTGGTGGGGCAGCCAAGAGGGAGGGACAAGGGAGGAATAAAATGCATTTGTGTGATAAGCAATGACTACATAAATACACATTTATTAATTAGGTTTAATCAATTCTTTTTCCTATTGGTTTAGGCTTATGACTAAGCTTAGTGAGTCATGAAAGAAATCTGATCCAAGGCCCCTAAATGCCTCTTGATGTCGACCAAAGCAAGGAGAAAGGAAGGCCATTGGATTGCTTGGTTAAAAGCTTTAGGTTTAGGTAGTTTTATAAGTGAAAATCAAGGGTAAAATGGTCTTTATATATGCCCACCATACTATTTAAGGCAATCATGATGTCTACAGATCTTTTATGCTTCTTAGAATTGTATTTGAAGCCCTCAAAGTTCCTAAGTTTCCATATCATAGCCACTATGTCCCTATTCGTCTCTATTCGGCTTATTCCGTAAATTAGGGTTAAAATGATCTTTTTACAAATCTTTTATTCAAAAATAATTTTAAATGGTAAGAACTAATGAGGAATCTTGAAAATGACATGTAAGAGTCTTATGGAAGAGTTTTGGGATTTTTACGGTAAGGGAAAGTCTTACTATTTGCAAATACAAAGGAAAACGGTCGCGCCGTAAGTGCAAACCAGACGTTTTCCAGAAAATTCCCAGAAAATTGCAAATTGAATTTAATTACTAATGATCCCTCTTGAAATTTGATTTTAAGCACTCACTGGTCACCAGAAATCCATTTTTGACCAGAAATTCTCGTTTTACGTGCTTTATAGGGATCGAAAAAATAGCGTTTTGATCTGCTTTTCAGAAAATTATGAAATAATTTCCAAAATCCTAAAAAATATAAGAACATAATTAAGCTTTTCAAAATCTCTTTCTGACCTCAGTTTGGTCTCCGAATCAGTATTTTATTTAGCTCTTACTGTAAGTAACAAGGTAAAAATGGTAATTTCTAAAGTTTTCCAAAAATTCTAAGAAAATTCCAGAAAATCAAAAATATTAAAAGAACCAACTTTTGTGAAGTAGGTTTGGTTGTATAAGTTGTTTTGATATACTTTGGTTATTTAAAACTTTATCCATTAATTACGGAAGAACTACTTTCTGTAAAAGCCCCAAACGTAAAGCGAAAAGTTACTGTTTTAATGAATTAACATAATAAGCCTATTAATACTATAATTATAAGATAGAAATAAATCACACAATACTTAGATCACACAACGTCACATAAAACATATAATAGACGGAAAAATAGAAAACAGAAGTCTATATAAGACTTTAACTGTTTTATCGTTTTAAACTATAATTACCAAACAAAACTTATTATCTTCTATTCTATCAAAGGTATACTAGATCCTAGAGTCTCTGTCTTAACTATTTCTATATCTCCGGTACTTATTCATTTCTTAACTGACAGTTTACGGAGTTTCCTTTAGAGAGACTAAAACTGTAATTCTCTTTATATCTTTCTCTAAAAATGCCAACTTAACTTCTAAAAACCTTTATGGAACATCAATTAACTTTTTTATATCCTCCAATACCTTTTGGGAATCAAGAATGAATTTTCCATATTCCTTTATCAGCCTATTCTGACAGTCAAGAATGTCCGTAAAATACTTTTTGACTTTTACGTCAGTTCTAAACTATTATTTTTCATCTGAAATCTTAAGGATGATTCTAATATTCTAATATTAATACTTTGTCTTATAAGTGAAAATTTTGGGATGTTACACAAAACATATAGAAAAGGGTGAGTTTTTTCCCAAAAGTTATATCACGAAAACCATATAGTAAAAGAAACTACTACTTATTATACTTCAAAAATAAGCAGATATTATTTGAACACTTTTCTCTAAGTTAACAAATCTATCAAATACATCACCAAGAAAATCACACATAGGCAATTAAAACCAAATGGTACTCCCTTTGCAATTCCCCAAGCTGGATTGCACAATCCTCCAACCTGGATTGTAGCCCAATTTGACAAAGACAATCACCAAATACAAATGGCCTCTATATTTATTGCACAATCCTCTAAGCTGGATCGTAGCAATTACATCTATATTTATTGCACAATCCCTCAAGCTGGATTGTAGCAATGACATCTATATTAATTGCACAATCCTCCAAACTGGATTTTACCAAATGCAAATGACCTCTATATTTATTGTACAATCCTCCAAACTGGATTTTACCAAATACAAATGACCTCTATATTTATTGCACAATCCTCCAAGCTGGATTGTACCAAATGCAAATGACATCTATATTTGCTATCATCAAAAGTTCTTATCTCAAGAATTTAACATCATTACGCGTTGACTCTTTTACAACTACGTATAAAACTCTTTTGTTATACAAAACTTTTATGAGAGAAATACCTCTTTATTTTTCCCCAAACCATTTTCTTGAGCTCAGGCTTATAAGAAAAACTCTTTCCCTTACAACAAATTTAATAATAAAAATACCCCTCACTTTCTCTTAATTATTAAAACCACATAAGTCTTTATAATTACATTTCTGACCCCCAAAAGGCCCATATTTTCATTTCAGCCCCTACACTTCCGAAAATTACATTTTTAGCCCAAAACAGAAAATTTCACAGCTTGCAAAATTTCACACCAGGGATGTGAACAGAGCTGTCCAAAGCTATTTAAAAATCCAAAAATCAACTTCTCTTTTAAGATTTGATTACACACTTCAATTCCAATATTTTTAAACCTCAAAACTAGTACCTCTTCATGAACTTTGGTTGTTTAACTTGGATTTTGAGAAAAATCAATTACATAGACTTTATTTCCTTTTTGACAATTAATAGATATAACTAGTTGATAAAAGATTCAACCACTTGTGATTGATTTAAATTAAATCCCAACCTCTCTTATTTTAAGGAAAATCCCATTTAAAGTCCATTGGAGACTTATAAAAAATTAAGTAATTAATACCTAAATCAAGCTTTGGCTTGAATACTAAATTAAATCCAATTTGCCTTTAGAAAAATAGTTTCACTATTGAGTCCTCTACTTCCTCTTCCATGATGTTTGGGTTACTTATTTTAATTTCATCTTGGTTAATCTTACCCAATCACAACAAACATCACATAATCATAATAAATAAAACATAAGTCTACTTTAAATATTACAATCATCCCAAATGGATCAAATGAAGCACAAGGAAAATAATCAAACCAAATCACATCATGCCATACAATATTTTCACACATCATCAAGAATCAATCACAAATCATAGCATAAATTTCCTATCACCCAAATAACATAGAACTACCACATACTTAAAATGACATTTTTAGGCAAATCAAGCATACAAACACACTTCCAATTACTTAGTAAGTATTCTTAACTTTTCATTTTACCCAAAGCAACTTTAGAAATTATTTCCATAGAGTTAAAAATATGATGATCCTCATACAAATTCCATAGAGTTAGGAATCTTCTCTTAGCAATTTTAACACATCAAGAATGATTAAAATCATTCTTCACAAACCAAGGAGTCTTGGCCTAGTGGTGGAACACTAGGACCCTTGGGGGGATCGACCTGTTGGTAGCAGGATCGATTCCACCCGGGGGTAAAACCATGCCTTGGCCAGCCCAAGCCTCTACGGACGAGCGCAGATTAGTCCTTCGTTGAAAGCGTTGGGACACTGCGTGGGGTCGGAGCGATCTCCCCTCGAACCAAAAAAAATCAATCTTCACAAAGATGAAACTCAATCATGGAGTTGTCATCAAGCCACACAACATACAATCATACAAAAATCATAACTTTGAAAAGAACATCCCCTTACCTCTTGAAGACCACTTGAAACCCAAAGATCACTCTCCTAGCTTGTTGTTTTCCAAACTAGTATCAAACCTTTCAACACATTATACAAAATAAAAGCATAAAGACATCTTCTTTATGAAAAAGAACCAAACCCTTAGATCAAAAACTTGAGAGGATGATTACTTACCCAAAACCTTGGAGAAAAAGGATCAAGGTAGGTTTTCAAGCTTCTTGGTTCACAAGATATAAACCTATAGCCAAAACAAAGCTTGTCTTCAAAAAAAATGAAGAACATATGATTCAAAAAATTAAGGAATGAAGATTATGAAAATATAAGAAGGGTTTATGGTTTAGAATCATCAACCAACCTTCTTTTGTGAAGCTTGAAGGGTCAAAGCTCTTGAAACACCAAAGATATGGCTTAAGGAAAAGCTTAAAGCTTAAGAGGAAAAATGGTCTTTTGTTCTTGAAACTAAGATGAAATGAAGAAGATGAGTTTCTCTCTCCTTTTCCCTTGACGTATTCAGCTGAAGCATGAAAGAGATAGGGCCAAGATAAGCTTTTGGCAAGTGGGTATTATCTTGGTTTTTATTTAAGATAATGAAGTAATTATCCCATTGGTTCAAGACATGAGTTCAAGACTTAAGCACATGGGCAATGGACACTATTTGGGGCTGGAAATTTCGTGCACATCAGCTGGAGAACAACTGGGGCAAAATATCTTCAAAGTTAGGGTTTGTTTAGTGGTGCACAAGTGGGAAAAATGTCCAATATATAATCTATTTTGAAATAAATACTTCCCTAAATAAGTTATTAATGAAAAATCATTTTTAATACCCAGTATTAGTATAATAAAGTTTAGAATCTCAAAACTAAATTTTTGATCATTTTCTGACACCCCGATTGAGCTACGGTTACCCGTAACGTGCTAAAAGCGGCTAAAAATAAAAAATTTCTGAAAATTTCTAGAAAAATTTTCAAAAATCCAAAATATTAGAAAAATAACATTTGTTTTGTTAAAATATTATTTTGACACAAAAACGGTCTCCAGAAAAATATAAAACTCTCACCGTACTAAAACTGAGATACGGTTTCCATCAAATTTCTATTTTTCGAATTTGATCACTATCTTCCCATCTAAAAATCATAAATAATCTAAAATCACTAATGATATCCCTAACTTTCCATTTGGATCATTTCTTAGTCCTCTAGTAATTATCTGTTCATTACATGTCACGTAGTCCATTCTACAGGGACCAAAACTGTAACATCTTTATCCTAATCTCAGAAAATTCCAAACTAAAATTCTAAAATTCTCAAATAATATAAAAATACTATTTGTCTCTTAAATTCCTCATGATGGCCTTATCTTGTCCTTTAGGTCAGTATAATCTTATTTCGTCGTCTATAATGAGAATCGTTTTCTGTTGAAATTTCCAATTTCAACTAGAAATCCTAGTTGCTTTACTATGAGCGACTATAATCATGACATTTCATTTTCTAATATCATCTTATAATATGTAATTTGATCTACTCACTCAGTGTCATAGAATTAACTACGGATCTAAAAATGCGGGTGTTACACCTCCTCCCATGGCTTTCTCCTTCTCCCCCGTCTTTCCCCCCACCCACTCCCTCCTCCCTCATCTCCCCCTCCCTCCTCCCATGGCTTCCACCCCCCCCACCCCATGGCTCCACCCCTCCTTGTTGGCAAAGATATTAGAATTGAAAGGAGTAGCCCCAACTCGACAAATCAACTCATACACCAACGACATTATGAGCTGAGTGGCCCCACCACCCATGTTACCCCACCCAGCCGCAGTCCCATTCACCAGCCCTATAATCTTACCATTAAACATGGTACTCATCTAGTACTGACACGACACAAAAGTGGCCAAGGAAAACCCAATCATGAACCGAACCGCTATGTACCCTACAACATCCTTCACGAACAACATGCAGAACACGGTTGGGACAGAGAGAATAATTAGGAAGGCACAACCATAACGTGGACCCAAAAGGTCACAAACCGCACCCATTGCGAGCCTAGAGAAGATACTTCACGGGACAGAGGCATATCCATGGGAGGGGGTGTAACATCCAAAATTTTCTCACTATGAGACAGAGTGTTAATTTTAGAGGATTAAAATTAATCTTAGAATTTTCGGATGATAACTCATGGTTTAGAGCTGACATAGGGATGGTAAAATTACCCGTACCCGCGGATACCCGCGGATAAAATCCGCGATGGGTACCTTAACGGGTACCCGCGGGTAAGCTAAACGGGTATTTGAAGTACCCGTTAATAAACGGGGACGGGGGCGGGTAGTGAGATACCCGTACCCGCGGGTATCCGTACCCGCTAATATTAGAAAATTACAAAACTAACCTTATTTATATATTAACCTAAAAGACCTAGATTGATTGAAGATTTTAGCGCCGTCTAAGACCTTTAGCTCACTGGCTTCACTCTTTCTTTCCTCTTCTCTTCTTCTTTGCATTTTTTGGGCTACTGTAACAACTTTTTCTTTTTCTTAATGCTTGTTTTCCTTCTTTCTTTACTTCTTATTGTGCTGTTTGAGTTGCTCCAATGGGGGAAAATTTTGAGATGTAAATATGTTGATTTCTAAAGCTAGTCCTTGTGTTTAGTGGGGGGAAATTTTGTTCTGCACTTAAAGTTAGTTTTATTGTTCTGCACAATATGTTTGATTGTTTTTTACTTAAAGCTAGTCCTCGTGTTTTGGGGGGGGGGGGTAATTTCCTTGCAATGCTGGGTTTTGTAATTTTGTGAAATAATTCAATCTCTAACAACTTTATAATTTTATTATGGCAAATATAAAATATTGTATGAAGTCAAAACGGTAGTCTGTAGACGTTTTTTACTATCAGAATAAGTTTATAATGATATAAAGAGTTTCAATATGATTTAGAAAAGAGATTTGAGGATACAAGTAATGATTTGATATTATTTGAGGATTTTAGGAATTTATCTGGGAATTTTCAGAGAAACAAATAAGAAGTACGGTTTTGGTCCCTATAGTACGGTAGAAGATCTGTTCCGTTTTAATTAAGTATTTTGTGATATATGAGTTCCTTGATTTATTTTCACCTTAAAAAATAGTTTTAAGTATACATATTCATTCTCCCTTTTGAAACGGACAGTTTTGGTTTGATGTTGGGGTTTTTACCGACAACGGTTTTTGCTGTAATTGACGATAAAAGTTTTAAATAGTAAAAGTGTATCAAACAAACCCATAAAATTATATTCCTTCACAAAAGTTGTTTATTTTAATATTTTTGATTTTTGGAAATTTTTCTAGAATTTTTGGAAAACTGTCAAAATTTACCAAAAAATACACTTAACGGACGCGTATAGCGCAAAAACAATGTTTTAGTGTTAATTTTCTTGACACAAGAAATGAAAAATTTTATTTTTAATTCTTTATTTGAGAATTTTAGAAATTATTTCTGTAACACCCTTTCTCCAAAAAGGATATTATACCATAGTAACCAAAAGTTTCGCAATAAGTTAGAAAATATTTTTATAAAAGTGGATTATTCCTTCTCTAAAATGTGGGTAAATTTTTTTCGCTTTTCTAAAACATGAGAAGGATGGAGAATATACTTCCCTAATTCTTTTCAAAATGTTTTTAAATGCGGAAATGTGATCAACACCTTTTGTGAGCATAATCTCATCTCATATATATATATAAAGATCTTGCTTTAGTATAAGCATAAGTTTAAATAAACTGTACATCTGAGTCAATTCAGTCTCTTGACATCTACCCCAATTTAAGACAGTAGATATAGATTCTTCTCAGAATCTCTATCAATTTATGCAGCATCTTCCTTCAGATCCTTCTTCTAAGAGCCATCCCACTTCTTGGGTAAATCTAGGGATGGCAAAAAAATCCGTACCCGCTGGTACCCGTGGATAAAATCCGCTACGGGTATGGGGCGGGTACCCGCGGATAAAATAAACGGGTATTTAAAGTACCCGTCAATAAATGGGGACAGGGACGGGTAGTAAGGTACCCATACCCGCGGGTACCCGTACCCGCTATTGTAGCACTAATATATATATATATATATTATTAAAAGTGAAAAACCCTAATGCCTTTCCTTTTGAGTGTTGCGCCGTTTTCCTCGGTTCCTCCTCTCAGATCTCAAATCAGAAGTCCTCACTGGCTCACTTCCTCAGTTCCAAACTTCCTCTCCTTCTAAATCTGCTTATTCTGCCTTCAGCCCTTCACTAATCACTCTTCCACTTTTCCCTCTCCTTCGAAACAAGCCTTCACTCTTCCATTCTTCCCCCCTTCGCAGCCTCGTCGTCGTCTCAGCCTCGTCGTCGCCTCGTCATCGTCGCAGCCTCGACGTCGTCCAGTGGTCGCAGCATCGTCGTCTTCCACTCTTCCCCCCTTCGTAACCGTCGTAGCAAGGTGTATTTCGTTACACTTACACTACACAGTTTGATGATTATGCAGATGATGTATTCTTTGATTACCACACGTTTCAGACTTTCAGTGTATTCTAGATCAAAATTACGAGCAAAATATTATATTTTGAGAAAGGAATATTTATTCGACATGTAATCTTGTCTGGGTATGAAATCTGTAACAAAACATTCATTTATAGTAATATATAGAAAATCTTTAGTTCATTTTTCTAATCACCCAAGCTACATGCACTCAGATAGTTAAAATAAGATCACCCAAGCTATAGTAATATATAGGAATGTTAATTTTGCAATCACTGAATTAGCTTCACAAGAATATAAAATTTTTACTAAATTTGTTCTTTTGTTCGCATGACCACTTTAGTCTTTTGTAGGGACGAATTTAATGACAATTATACATATTTTCAATAGGTACAGAAATGTAATTGTGGATCTTAATATGGTCATGTTAGCCACTAAGGACCTTTTTTTTAGTTTTTTTTAAAAAAATCAGATTTTTTTTTAAAAATATCCGTGCATATCTGCGGATACCCGCGGATATCACGGGTACCCGCGCAGGTATGGGGCGCGTAGCGGGGGGCGGGGGTACCCAACGGGGCGGGTAGCTACTACCCGTACCCGCCCCGCCCCATTTACATCCCTGGGTAAATCATCTACTCAGTTATGCATTAACACAACATAAAACAGGCAAGGGTGAAAACTCTATAACAAAGTAATATGAAAAGTAGAAGCACACTCAAAACACAAATCACACATCACTCAATTCGCACAACCATACACATATATAAATTAACAGATCAGTCAAGACTTATAAACAGATCTCGTTTTAGCAGATTTTACCTTTGTGCTGGAACCCTACAAAAGCAATGCATTCACAATAATATATCACCAAGTCCAAGTCTATTTATGCATGCCACTTCCATCTCTCTCAAAAACACATCGGTGTAATGCTCTAAAGAGACTTTACCAACCTTAACACCATCAAACAATCGGCTGTAGCCAACCTAACAGAATAATCAGATAGCCCCTTCAGGACTTCCGAGAATCCTTCGGTAAGACTAACATTTATTACTTAATACCAATTTATGAATAAGTTAGTCAGATTTATCCAAGTCGGGTATACGTATTGTCTCGGCTCGAGGGCATTACCTGCTCGGCCACATAAGACTATCGAAACCTAGATAATCCCAATAGGCAGTTGTAGCCCAACCGTACTATATTCTCAACGACACTACTTTGGGTTGTAATGCTCAAAGCTCTTTTATGCAAATGACAGTCTAAATTTGTACACAAATTCTCTTTAGTTTCTCTTTAATTCTCTTTGTAGAACTTCCTCTGTTTTACTGTCTCTTTTTCTCAAAAAATCTCTAAATCTCTTTAAAATTCTTTGTAAGAAACAAATAAAATCCTTTTATGGAAAAAACCACTTGTATGAACAGATTACTGTTTAAAATCATGGTTTCTCATAAAATTATTTTTGCTGTATACTTTAAATACGTATAACTCTTGTCTCTTCTTACTGTTTATTTACGGATTGTTTATGAGTTAAGTTATTTGTCCGGCTTTCAATAAGTCAGTTTATGACTAATCACACCGCGGCAGAGCCGAACTGAGATGAGCAGCCCAACAGAGTGATTCGATATAAAAACTAAGGGTTATTAACTTATTTTAAGAAGACCAAAACGGGGCAGAGCCACCTAGGATTGATCAAGAGAAAAGAGATCAACAGTATTTAAACTTACGTTCGCTTTTTAAATCAGTAAGTGTCTGTTCTCATATTTTACATAGCTCTTTGGGAATGGAATAATTACACGTCGGCTGAGCCGACTACGGTAATCTGTGTCTGTCTTTCTAAAATTGATATTTACTTAGTGAGCGAAATATAGTTGATTAATTACCGGCTTAAGTTATTTTCGAAGATGAAAAAGATCACACGACGGCAGAGCCATCTTTGGTAATCAATACCCAATCTTAAAAATCGATCTACTATAACTAAGTGATCGTAGTCCAATTGTTTCTCTTTGGAAATATTTAAGTACTGATTATCTTCTAGGAAAAAGACTCGTTGAAAGCCTATCTCACTAATTTCCACTACCATAGACATTGGAAATTAAACTGAGTTATGTGCATATATATACAGATTGGATACCTACTCAATATTTTCCACTAATAATATAAAAGTAGAATTCGCCGAGAATCCATTACCATTAGATTATTTTCCGAAAGATGCTATAACAGTAGAATTTACCGAGAATCCATTACTGTTACACTCTTTTATCCAGTCCAATCTATTTATATATACGGTATTAAGAAATCACTTCTTTCTCAATTTATCTTAGTCACGTATATACCGGGTCCCTAGTGTTAAGATTTCCCCAAACAACGTATCAGCACAGATCCCAGGCCAGAGGGAGACGGACTGCTTTAGCCCCTTCATAGGTCTCTCTTCCTTTCTAGACAGAACCATACTGATAAACCATTTATCTTAACCATCACCCTGTATATAAATGATAGATAATATCGGGCTTTTACAAAATAATAATTTGTATTTTTTTTGTGGTAAAATCATATTTACAGTACGTCTAAAATTTGGCATTATAACGGTATGTTTACAAAAGCTCAAAAGTGATTTTGACATAGCCCTGTTACTTCCACAAAATTTTAATAAAATTTGGGCATTATAACTCTACAATTCATCAATAGCACAAAACAATTAATTTAAAGCTATAAAATAATTATAAAGCGTATAAAGCCATAAACACATAAACAAGCAATTCAAACACAAGCAAGAATCAAAACTCATACTTCACAAATTACTTTGAAAGAAAAACCCCTTATCTTTGCCACAAGATTATGAAGAACAAGCTTGAAGAACTAAGAACACAATAGTAAGAAATTTAAGACTAAGAGAAAAGAGAGAACTAGTGTTTGTCTTCAAGGCTTCCTTTGATTGTGTGAGAATTTTATGAAGCCAAGGAGGTCTATTTATAGGTGAGGGGTTAGCCAAGAGGAGGGACAAGGAAGGAAGGAAAAAGATCATGTGATGTAAGCCATGACTCTTTAAATGCCTAATTAACTAATTAGGTTTAATCAACTTTTTTTCTAATTGGTTTAAGGAGGTGACTCATGTGATGACTCAAAACCTAGAAGGATGAAGAAGCTTCAAGACCATGGGGAGTCACCATGGAGGTCGGCCAAGAGGTGTCCTAGAAGAGGGAAGTGAAGTTAGATCTTTACCCCTAGGTTTTAAGTGAAAACGAATGAAATTCAAGGGTAAAATGGACTTTTCACTAATCAAATATTCAAAAATAATTTTAAATAGTAAGAACCAATGAGGAATTTTGAAAATGACATGTAAGAGCTTCAAAGAAAAACGGCCGCGTCGTAAGTGTAAAACGAACATTTTTCAGAAAATTCAAGAAAAATCCCAAAAAATTGCAAATTGAATTTAATCACTAATGGTCCCTCTTGAAATTTGATTTTGAGTACTCATTGATCACTGAAAATCTATTCTGGTTTCCGTAATCTTCGTTTTACGTGTTTACAGGGACCAAAAAAAGTAGCTTTTGATTTGTTTTTCAGAAAATTATGAAATAATTTCCAAAAATCTCCAAAAATATAAAAACATGATTCAGCCTTTCATAATCTTTTTCTGACCTCAGATCAGTCTCCGAATCAGTTATTAGCTTTTACTGTAGCTATAAGGACCAAAACGGTAATTTCTAAAAGTTTTCCAAAAAATCTAAGAAAATTCCAGAAAATAAAAAATATTAAAAGAACCAACTTTTGTGAAGGAAGTTTTGTTTTCTGGGTTGTTTTGATATACTTTGTCTATCTAAACTCTTATCCGTTAATTACGGTAAGTACGATTCTCAAACGTCAAAGGGAAAGTGACTGTTTTACTGAATCAACTTAATAAGCCTATTAATACTATAATTATAAGATAGAAATAAATCACACAACACTTAGATCACACATTTTCATATAAAACATATAATAGATGAAAAAATAGAAAACAGAAGTCTATATAAGACTTTTACTATTATATCGTTTTAAACTATAATACCAAACAAAATTTATTATCTTCTATACTATCAAAAGTATATTAGATCCCAGAGTCTCTATCTTAACTATTTTTATGTCTCAGGTATTTGTTCATTCCTTAACTGATAGATTACAGAGTTTCCCTTAGAGGGACTAAAACAACAGTATTCCTTTATACTGCTTTGTAAAATTCCAAACATAACTTCTAAAACCTTTATGGAACATCAAGTAACTATTTTATTTCCTCCAATACCTTTTGGGAATCAAGTATGAATTTTCCATATTCATTATCAGCTTATTCTGCAGTCAAGAATGTCCGTAAAATACTGTTTGACCTCTACGTCAGTTCTAAACCATTATATTTTATCTAAAAATCTTAAGGATGGTTCTAATCTTCTAAAATTAATAGTTTGTCTTGTAAGTGAAAATTTCGGGATGTTACAATTTCTGCGTAAGTTTTGAAAATCTCATTTTCTGCTCTTTCTACGGGGTTATACCTGAGAAACGATAAAAATCGAAGAGATTGCACTATCAATAAATTTTGAAAATCATACCCTGAAGTTATTTTAAGCCCATTATGGCATTTTCAAGCAATCTCATTGGTTCTCATACTTTAAATTAATTTTGAGAATTTTTTATTAGTGAAAAGACTATTTTGCCCTTTGTTTTCACTTCTTTTTCACATAAACCCTAGGGGCAAAAATGTAACTTCACTCCCTCCCTCTTCAGCCCTCAAAAACTACCTCACTTTAAGCCAAGAAGAAGACTAGGTTCAATTGATTGTGTGAGTCATAGTTTTGGACCAATTAGGTTTTAGTTTGATTTAATTAAATTAGGGTTTTATGACATAGGCAAGGAAAAGTTCCATGACAACACAATTTTTAACCCTTCCTTCTCCCTAGCTTGGCCGCCCCATTCACTATAAATAGGGGTGAGGGGTCTTCACATTTTTTTGCATCAAGTCTTTGTGTTGACAAAACAAAATTTCTCTCCTCCCTCTTTATAGTTTTTCTAGTTCTTTTTGCTTAGCTCTTGAGTTTTGAAGCCTTGTTCTTCAAAGTCTCCTTTCTTCATCTTTTGAGGTAAAGGGAGAATTCTTGAGAGTTATGAGAGATCACATAAGTTGTGTGATCTAATCACTTAGGTGGTTTATGTGTTATAGCTTTATTATTTGTTTTAATGCTTTATTTAATTGTTTTATAGCTTTTATTTAATTGTTTATGTAATTTATTTTTAGTAAAGTTATAATGCCAAAATTGGTTCTGGAAATTATTAATTGTGCCGTTATAATGGAAAAATAATATTTGTTAAGGATTTGATCGTACCTAGTGGGCTATGCCTCAGTGTGATCAATACACACGAAAATAGGCTAAAACCTCTGTAGTTCTTTTGGCCACTAGTGTATATTGCGATTTGGTATTAAAGTGCATTTTTGATGTATTTTCCTATCTGCTTCGGGTACGTAACACTTTTTGGACATCAATGCGTGAGAAAAGTAATTAACATGCCGTATTAATCACTTTATCTCTTCTCTCTTTGGATTGTTGTTTATGGACGGCTCTGCCGCTGGCACGATTCTTGCTTTTATTTATTACTACTTTGTCATTCACTTCTCTCCCTGGATCATGTGAAAATGGCTCTGCCGGAAAACTTAGTCCTTACTTTTTAATTATTTTCTTGAGAAAGAGCTTTCAACGAGTATTTTTTTTTTATAAAAACAAGAACATGAGTTAAAATCACTATAAAGCCGAAACGTAGTGATATAATGGGGAATTTCAAGAATTGATCTTATACTAAAATACTGTTTTTGTCTATGGGATTTGAATAAAAGAAATAGAATGTTGTGTTTTACTTAAGATATGTGGCTCTGTGTTTAATTGTGATTCTGTGTTTTACTTGAGATATGTGATCTGGTATTCTTATCTGAAAAATGTGATGTTGTGATTACTTGTGATTCTATGTTTATTTAAGATATGTGATACTATGTTTATTTGAGATAAGTGATTCGGAATGGTTTGGAAATGAAAGAGAAAGGCTTTGTTAGAAGTGATGTTCCCATATGCTTGGTTAAAAGAGATGCTCCTATATGCTTAGTCTAAACCGATGTTCTCATATGCTTTGTTTTAAGCGATGTTCCAATGTGCTTTGTTTAAAGAGATATTCTCATATGCTTTGTTAAAAGCGATGTTCCTACCTGATAATTTTTCATGAGATTTCCTTAATCTGTTTCGTAAAGTTCTTCTTATATGTTAAGTGAATTTATTGACTGTATGCATGTTGTTTCTTTTAAGGATGAGTATAGCATTAATTGTATGTTATATCTGTTGTGTGCATCATATTGCTGTATGCATTATGTCTGCTGTGTGTTACTTGTATGTTCTCTTGTGATATAATTCAATGATAAGGATTTTCACCCTTGCCTACTTTCTATGTTGTTGATACATAGTTGAGTAGACGTTTTTTCCAAGAAGTGGGTTAGTTCTTAGAAGAGGATCTGAAGGAAGTTGTTGTATGGATTGATAGGGATTCCAAGAAGAATAAATGGTTACTGTATTGTTTTGGGTAGAGGTCTAGAGACTATACTGGCTCAGATGTTCACTGTATTATTTTAAATCTTTCCTTGTAAAAACTCTGATGATTATATGAGATGAGATTATATTCATAAAAGTATTGTTTTATGCTTTCGCACTTAAAAACCTTTTGAAAAGAATTAAGACATATTCTCCATCCTTCTCATTATTTAAAAGGAGAAAAAAAATTTACACGCATTTTTGGAGAAAGAATGCTGAGTTTCCACCAAATATTTTCTAAGTTATTTCGAAATTCTTAGTTACTATGGTGTAATATCATTTTTGGAGAAATGATATTGCAGGGGGAAGGTGAGGGAGGAGGAAGTGGGTGGGGGGAAAGGTGGGGGGAGAAGGGGGAAGCCATGGCAGGAGGAAGATGGGAGAGGAGGGGGAAGCCATTGGAGGAAGAGGGGGGAGGTGGTGGAAGAGGAGGGGGAAAGACAGAGGGACTAAAATCAAAACTAACTTTTTAGAGGGACTAAATTCAAAACTTAATATTTTTATAGGGATGTGTCAGGTGATGTGTAAGTCACGTAGGAGGCCACGTCAGCGTTTCGTGCCACGTAGGAATGATGACTAGGTCATAATGTGCCACCTAACAAGTCAACTCACTTAACGGACCTAAATAAAAAAAATATTTAAAGGGCTAAAAAAGTTTGACTTTTTTAAAAGGACTACAATCAAAATTCAAATTTTTTAAAGGACAAAAGATATATTTAAGCCTACATTTTAATTTTATTATCAATTCACTATTATTAAAAGACTTATTAGCTTCTTTGTAATTGTGTTTGGGCTTTGGCTCTTTCCACTATAAAAAAAAGACTCCAGCATGATCAAGTGTTGGTGTCTCCATCGTAAGATGAGTTGCGCACAATGGGTGACTTATCTGACTGGCTCACCTTTAGTTCGTGCATTGTTTTGGAGAATCTTCTAATTATATTCTAAAACATCTAGAGAAAAGATTCTTTAGCTATAATGTAAGGTGCCGTTTAGGGTAATACACTTTTAAAGTAAACTACGGTAGTACAATAACCTGGAAACTTAGGATAGCCTATATTCCATATATTACGAAATTAACCCCTATTTTTTAATTAAATAAATAATAAGCCCAAAACTTATAGATATTTAAAAAAAATCTAGAATTCCTTTTTTTTATTTTATAATAACTGAAAGTCATTTTTTATTATTTTATATTTGAACCACATTTTTATTATTTTATAATATCTCTGTTTTATGCTTCAATCTCACAGTGGAGTGATAAATCAGTGCTCAGGTTAAGTTTGAGATAACCCTACTTCACTTAACGTAAGATTTGGCCACAGCTCTGTTCACATCCACGGTGTGAATTTGTTCACAGTTGTGAAAATGCTGGATCTCGCATATCTATCAATTTTGATCTTCAAAATATCTTTGTTTCTATGGGGTCCCTTGTATTATGCTTCTAAATGCTTCTATGGACAAAAGATTCTCTTGTAAGGGTTGCGTGGTTTTTTTTTTATGTATTTTGCACAATATGCTATTGCCACCTCTTGTATTTTGGGTTTAGCTAAATTTGGATATATCTTGTTCTTCTATTTAGTTTAACCTCTTTATTAATCAAATGTTTAGCTTATCCAAAATAAAAAAAGCAGTGTATTTGTCATTAAATTTTTTTTATAACTTTTTTAATTCATCATGGCAAAAAAAAATCCAAAACAGAATTATAATAAAAAATTGAACGTGGAATTATTTGACATTAAAATAAATTTTTAGAACTTTTGTAATTGATATGTTCTTCTAACCCTCCTTTGCAATTAAATTTTATCTCAACCATTACATATTTAGCGGGTTACCTTTCCGAAATCTTAGCCCTCTAATTTTTTTACTAATATATTCATGACTATAAAGCAAACTGTACTACCATAGTTCACTTCGAAAGTGTACTACCCTAAAAGCCACGATAATGTAATTCAATTTAGATGAAGGATATCTATCCAAAGTTTTCTCAACTCAATCATGAGGAAATCATTATAGATTTGACTTTCCTGACCTACCTATGGCTATGCTGTACTAATTAGAAACTTCATTTTATTTGTCATAAAATTAATAAAAGGTGTTCAAAATTAATTACCCATAAGTTTTTTTGAAAAGAAAATTACCCATAAGTAGGGGTGCAAACAAGTCAAGTCGGTATTTGAAGCTTGAACTTGGCTTTATGAGAAAAATGAGTTGCTCAAACTTGACTTATTTACATAACCAAACTTAAATAAAAACTTGACTTGTTGAAAAAAAAAAGTAAAGTTTAAGTTTGGCTTGTTTTGCTTATTTATAACTTCATTATTTTTGTGTTTATCAATTTAGTATTTAATAAATATTTTGATAGAAGAGTGATCAAATTATACCAATGTAACCAAACTGGTGTGGTCTGAGTGGTAAGCGACTCGAGTCCCTTAAGCATGTGGTTGGGGTTCGATTCCCGGCTCATGTGTATGAAAATTCACCATTTGGGAGAGACAACCCTTAATTGTGCTTCAAATCCTCGAAGGGATTAGTCTCCACAGTTATGCGTGGAGGATACCCTGTGAAACAAAAAAAAATTTATACTGGTGTAACACTTTGGACAATGTTACATCATTAATAACATTTTATCGGATAACTGTATATTCTAAAACTCGCCGTTATGGGGTAGCGGAAGAGAGAGAGGAGAAAAAGGGAGAAAATCAAAACTTTCAAGGAGGACACGTGGTGGGTTACGTGACACTTAATGTGTCAACTCAACATTTTAAACTGAGTTAATTCACGAAGATGACGATAGAGACCAAAGTGACGGATGCATGCCACTTTCAAGGACTTTTATCAAAATAGTCATTTGACCATGGATGATAGGCGGATGACACATGGTGGGGTTACGTGACACTTAATGTACCTAACTCAGCAGTTTAAACATATTTTATTCATGAAGACGACGACAGGGACCAAAGTGACGGACGAATGCAACTTTCAAGGACTTTTATCAAAATAGTCATTTGACGGTGCATAATTCATTTAGGAACCAAAATGACTATTTACTCATTCCTATATAAATATGTCTAATTATATTTCACTCTCTTGTCGTATAATAATAAGAGATTAATAACTATACACTGATAGTGTAAAATTATTTTTAATTAAAATTTGACAATGGATTGTTTCATTACCAAAGATGTAACTGAGGTATCGGCTGAGCTCATCTCTTTAGATGGAAGACATTAACCACTTGCACCAAAGTTCGTGGTTTGGATATATATATGTAATTTTTTTACAATACCAATAATTTTAATAATATTACTAAGATAATGAAATATGACTAAATGTCCATATAAAGTTTGTTTACACAATCGGTGTATAATTAATCATTAAATTAACCTAATAATAGTCACAAGCAGGTGGGAGAGTCTCTGCTAGGGTTTCATGGAGGGTATCGTTTTCTCAGCAAATAAGGAACAACCTCATCGTGATAAGCCACCCGATACAGGGGACGGTGGAGGATCAAATGCACAAGTTTCCACGTGCTCCTTTCGTGACAAGCTGTTGGGCAACAAGAGGGCACAACCAAGAAGGGAGAAGATGGATCTTATAGCTGAAGGGTTGGTCAAAGTCGACTTGGTGGGTGGTACTAGACTCCTTCCGAAGATCACCATAGATGATGAAATGTTCAAGGAACTTTGCAATCCGTGGCAAGAGGCTTTAATCGTTAAGCTCCTTGGGAAGTCTGTGGGCTATAGAATCATGCAACACCGCCTGTCTGTGATGTGGAAGCTGCAAGGAGGGTTTGAGCTAATGGATGTTGACCATGGCTATTACATGGTTAAATTCGATTTGGAAGCGGATAGGTAGAAAGTCATTGGGGGAGGACCTTGGATGATTTTTGACCACTATCTTGCGGTGGCAAAATGGAGTTCGGACTTTGTTTTCACTACTGCTAAGGTGGAAAAAACTCTAGTTTGGGTACATTTCCCTGGAATGAACTTAGTGTTTTATGATGAACGTCTTCTGCTTGCAATGGCGTTTGCAATAGGTAAGCCTATCAAGGTCGACGAGCATACATTAAAGGTGGAAAGAGGCAGATTTGCAAGGGTGTGTGTCGAAATTGATCTCAATCAGCCTGTTGTAGGAAAGATTTGTATCAAAGATAAGTGGTACAGAGTTGAATATGAAGGGCTACACATCTTATGTGGTGGGTGTGGTTGTTATGGGCATGTCACTAGGAATTGTCCCAAGAATATGGTACTTGACGATGAAGGAACCAAGGCTGCCGGAGTTGCTAACACAGAAGATGGTGCAATGGCAAAAAACACACAACCTAGGGTTGTGCCGTCAAACCCTGACTCCAATAACGTATCTACGAAGTCAACGGAACAGAATAACTCCAATCATGAGCCGAATAAAGATGCAGCATTAAATGTGGAGGAAATTGGGGAACCCCTCCATGGGGATTGGCTAACCGTCAATAAGAGGAAAAAACAACAAGGGGCCCACCGAAATAAAGATAGACAAAAGGAGCATTCAAAAGAGGAACCAGGGAATAGATTTGGAATATTGGCCCATGAGGATGACCATACAAATGGCCCTAAATTAAAGCAATCCAATTTGTTCACAGCTGGCCCATCTGGCACCAAGGAGGTAACCCATGCTCCCTTCAATCCAAAAAAATGGGCTAAGAAAAGACCAAGGAAAGAGGTCCCCATCGCTAAGAAGGATCCAATCACGTTGAAAATAAAAGAGGTTATTCCCCCCACTAGCGCAATGAAGGCAACAGCCAATACTCCTATTATTAAGGACTTGGGCCAAGGTATTAAAACAACGATTCCTTTGGTCAGGATTTCGGGTAGTCACTTCCGTATGGTGGACGAGGATGAGAACGAAAATAATAAGCACAAAGACAGAGTATCAGGGGGTCAACCACACGGAACTGGTGTGGGTACAATTGCTCCACCATTCCAGACTATATTTGGTGATAATGACGATGGTATGGACTATGAGCTTAATGCTGGCTTGTCTGGGCATGATCCACGCATGGAAAATACAAGCTCTTCTCCAGAGAAAGCTCATGAGGCTATGCAAACATAGGAGCCTGGTTCGTTGGGTTACTTCCTGTTCTATGTTTTTAATGATTTGTTTCCAAGATTTCTCTACTCTTTGTTGGAATGTTAGAGGTGCTGTGAGCACAGCAGGGAGACGTCACACCAGAGAGTTGGTGAAGAAGCATCAACCCTCCATGATCATGCTTATGGAAACACATTGTGTTTTTGACAAAGCAAAGCATTTTTGGCATGGACAAGGCTATGAGGCGGCAGCTGTTTCTGAAGCTCAGGGCCATTCAGGTGGCATTTGGATACTGGTGGAGCGTGGGAGAAATTTCACTGTTTCTGAAGTGGACTATTTTAATCAGATGGTCACAGTCTCGGTAAAAAAAGCTTCTCATGAATGGTGGTGCACGGTGGTGTATGCTAGTCCTGTGCCAGCAGCAAGGGAGCTTCTATGGGACCATATATGTAGCATGCGATCAAGAATTCAGGGACCATGGCTACTCATGGGTGACTATAATGAAATCTTGTTGCCCTCTGAGGTGCGAGGAGGCCCTTTTGTTACTAACAGGTCACAAAATTTTGCTTCTGTTCTTGACAATTGTGGCTTGCTTGACTTGGGGTCTTCGGGTCTTTTCTTTACGTGGTCTCGAAAGGCAAATGGGGAACCAACTATTTCTAAAAGACTTGACAGAGCCTTGGCAGATTATACATGGTGAACTAAGTTTCCTGAAGCTTATGTTGAAAATCTTTTCAGACACCAGTTTGATCATAGCCCAATGCTCCTACGGTGTAAGGGAGTGGTTCCTGAGCATAAATCTCGCCCTTTTCGATTTCAAGCTGCATGGCTAACTCACAAGGATTTTCCTAATGTGGTTCAACAGGCTTGGAGAAATGGCTTACCTTTGGTTCCTGCAAAATTACATAAAGTTCAGAAGGATGCTCAGGAATTTAATTCTAAAATCTTTGGAAATATTTTTAAGAGAAAAAGAGCACTTGAAGCACGAATGAGAGGCATACAGCGCACCTTGGAATGCTCTGACATTCTCAATTTGGCCATGCTTGAGAAAGAACTCCACAAGGAATATAATGATGTTTTAAAACAAGAAGAGCTCTTGTGGTATCAAAAGTCTAGGGAAAAATGGGTTAAATTTGGTGACAAAAATACTAAATTTTCCATACCCAGACCATTGTGAGGAGACGTAGAAATAAAATTCAAGGGATATATATCGGGAATGATTCCCGGTGCACTGATCCAGAGGTCCTGAAGAGGGAAGCCACTTCTTTCTTCAGGAATCTTTTTTCTGCTGACTCTTTCGTTGATGTGAATCATTTGCAGGCTCCAAATGTACCTACTGTTACCCAAGCGGGGGTTGACGCGCTTACGGCACATGTGACTATGGACGAAGTTCATAAGGCCATTTTCAGTATGAAGTCGTATAAGGCACCAGGCCCTGATGGCTTCCAACCACTTTTCTACAAGCATTTTTGGGAGCTCATCAAGGAGGACATTTGGAGTTTTGTGCACCTTGCTTTCATGCAAGGATATTCTGAGGCGACCATTGCAGAGATTTTACTTGTGCTCATTCCCAAAGTTGATCAACCAACACGCTTCAAGGATCTAAGACCAATAAGCTTGTGTAATGTTGTCTACAAGGTCATCACCAAGGTTGTGGTTCAAAGACTCCGCTCGTTTCTGGATGAATTGATTGGTCCATTACAAAGTAGTTTCATTCCGGGACGTGGAACTAAAGACAACGCTATCCTGGCTCAAGAGGTAATCCATTACATGCATCACTCCAAATCTGTTAAGGGGACTATTGCTTTTAAAATTGATTTAGAGAAGGCGTATGATAGAGTCAGCTGGGATTTTCTTGAATATACTCTTGGTCGCTTTGGCTTCCCAGACAATACTATTGCTTTGATCATGTGGTGTGTGAAGTCCTCAAGGATCTCACTTCTTTGGAATGGTGAAAAACTTGATGCTTTCCAACCAACGCGTGGCTTACACCAAGGAGACCCCCTCTCCCCTTATCTCTTTGTCCTGTGTATGGAGATGTTGGCTCTCAACATACAACACAAAGTTAATGAGGGCCATTGGCAGCCGATTCAAGTATCAAGAGGTGGTCCTGGTGTCTCTCATCTTTTCTTTGCAGACGATATTGTATTATTTTGTCAAGCAACCCCGTCACAGCTTCAGGTGGTCATGGACTCTCTCAATGATTTTTGCACTTCCAGTGGGCTTAAGGTGAATTTTGAAAAGTCTAAGGCCATGTGTTCAAGGCGGGTTCCAAGGCACCGTAAGCAGGAGATGGCACAACGTACCTCCATTTCGCTTGTCAACAACTTAGGTACCTATTTGGGATTTCCCTTGGTTAATGGGAGAATTAACAAGACACATTACCATTCAGTTGTTGAGCGCATCCAGAAGAGAATGGCGTCATGGAAGGGGAAGCTGCTAAAAAAGGCTGGAAAACTGTGTTTGGTGAAATCGGTAACTTCTTCAATGCCGGTCTATACCATGCAAACGCACCTCATGCCCAAGAGTGTGTGTAATAAAATTGATGCCATCTCCAGAAACTTCTTTTGGGGAAGGGGGGATGACCAAAGAGGATGGCATTTAGTTAATTGGGATGTCTTAACATCACCCAGGAATCTTGGAGGATTAGGAATCAGAGATATGCATCTAACCAATTTGTCTCTTCTTGGAAAATTGGTGTGGAGTCTTCTTCATGAACAGGACAAATTATGGGTTCGGGTTGTTACCCATAAATATATAAATGTTTCTCTTTGGCAACCCAATAACAAGGGTAAACCATCGATCATTTGGAGAAGTATTGCTAAAGCTATTGAGTCCTTTATGGAAGGTTATTTGATGAAGTTTAATTCGGGGGACACATCCTTCTGGTATTCTGATTGGACTGGTATGGGGCCCCTCTGCCAATTGGTTGATTATGTAAATATTTCAGACACAAATTTACATATCAATCAAGTGTGGGACAGCGGTACTTGGAAGTTCTCTAATATGGCCACACAATTGCCCGATGATATTAAAGATTTTATCTCTCAAATGGTTGTTCCTAGTCACATTATCCCTGATATGCCTGATCGTTGGATATGGTATGGAAATAGCAGGGGCACTTATTCTGCTGCCAGTGGGTACCGCTGGTTGTTGTCTATTAGTCGCACCTTTCATGAAGATGAAGATTGGCGCTGGGTGTGGAGAACTAGTGCGCCAGCCAAGGTTCAGTTACTGCTATGGCTCATCCTACTTGATGCTCTACCAACCAATGATCTGAGACTTAGAAGGGGACTCACTATGAATGGAGGATGCCAACGTTGTTCAGGGAGCAGAGAACACACTCTCCATGTGCTACGCGATTGCCCACATTCCAGGGAAGTCTGGTTTATGTGTGGGATGCGTCCTACTCAAGCTTTCTTCCGTCAGCAGGATGTGAAAACTTGGATTCATGATCATACCCAGGGAAATAAGGAGTGCATTTTCCTAGCAGGGGTATGGTGGCTATGGTGTTGGAGGAACAATAGGGTGCTTGGTGATGACACTTGGGATGCAATTCAAGTGACTAGAAGAGTTAATACTTCTGCGCAAGAGTATATTCAATTCCTTCATCCTAGAAAGGCTCATGGTGTTGCAGGCTTGCCTCTTATCAGGTGGCTGAAACTGCCCCAAGGTGTACTCAAGCATAATGTAGATGGTAGCTACAACCCAACCAATAACATGATGTGTACGGGTGGACTCCTTCGTGATTCGAATGGTGACTGGTGTTCGGGCTTCTCCACCATGGATGGCACAGGTGATGCGCTGCTGGCTGAGCTGCTGGCTGTTAAGCATGGTCTCATGCATGCTTGGCAGGAAGGAGCTCGTGTTATAGTCTGCGAATCAGACTCTACTGAGGTGGTGAATTTCCTAACAGAAGATGCAAACATTTCCTTCCATGTTCATGGAGCGGCCATAGCTTTAATTATGGAACTCATCAGGCGTGATTGGTGTCTGAAGATTGAGCATGTAAGCCGTGAAGCTAATATGTGTGTTGACCATTTAGCTAAGAATGCTATCCATCAAGCTGCTGCGCTGAAGATTTAGAGTGCACCTCCTGCTGTCATGGGGTCCCTTCTTTTGGTTGATTTTTTCTGGCTTTTCTTTCCTCGTTGTACAAAAAAAAAACCCAAAATCTAGATACAATAAGAGTAATCATTAAACTCAAGATTAAGAATAATATCATAAAAAAATCATATTTTACCCAAAAAATCAATAGTATAAGCATTTATTAAATTAAATGAATAACAAAACACTACCAAATAAAAATCTAATCACAACAGGATTGGTTAGGAATAACAATTAAGCATAGTGATTTTGAGATCTTTTCCCACATATTTTTACCTTTTCCGGTGGAATCCAATCCGAAAGGGGCAAATCGGTAATATGGCAGTGTCCCCTTCCCCAAGCGACGCACCGTTGTGTAGTACGGTTCGTACCCGTCAATTTCCCCCCACTCTCTTCGCTATAAAAATAAACGGGCGCGTTTTACGCCAATATTCACAAATTGAATATTCCTTCACAGAAAGAGAGAGAAATAGTGATGGAGAGAAAGCATGGTTCTTCTTCTTCTGCCAACAACAACAACAACTTCAGCTTCAACAAGACGTTGGCGATAGCCGCAGAGAGCAAGAAGAAGCAAAAGAAGGTTCCTTTCACAGAGGAAAACGCTGCATCTCTCCTTGACAAGTCTCTCTCTCACTCTCTGTCGTTTTTTTTCTTTTCTTTTCATTCTGCGCGTTTTGCTGGTCGTGTCGTCGTTTTACTTAGCATAAGAAAATTCAATAGAAATAAAAATATATAAAAAGGTGTTAGATGGGTATCGAAAATTAAATAAACGAGTGTTCAAATATCATTGTTTGTTATATGATTGCAGGTACGATGCGAGCACGGTGTTGACGTTGCTGCAGGAAGTGGCGAGTCACCCGAATTGGAAGATGAATTGGAAGGAGTTGGTGGAGAAAACCTCAACGGGTATTTCGAGTGCCAAAGAGTATCAGATGCTGTGGCGTCATTTGGCGTACGGTCATCCTTTGATTCATGAAGAATTCGAAGACGGCGCTCCACCTCTGGTATGTACTAGTTTCAAAAACCATCTCTTTTCTTTGTCTTTCTTACTTGTTTTTTCAAATCCTATGGATTTTTTTGGCTCTAATAACAGTAATACTAAGGCTTAATTCCATTTTGGAAAAATCAAACGGTCGGAATTTATTTTTTTTTTAAATTTTTCATATTTTTTATATTTATACATGCATGATCACAATTTTAAACCAGTTTAAATTTTGTTGTGCACGTTTAATTTTGATCAAAATGGAACGATTATTTTTTTTGAAAAATGTATGTTGATTTAAAATTCAAAATCATGTAATCAATATGCAAGTGACGAGGAATTAATTTGCTTTTCTTTAGATAACTTGGAGTTCAAGTTTTGTGAATTAAAAATTAGACACAGAAAAGCTTTTGCTAGACAAAAAATTACTCCTAATTCAAGATCATGTTGAATTAATGGAATTAATTCAGTTTTTGCAAACTGCAAGTAATTGAAATCCAAATTCTCTCTCCTCCTATATTCGTTACGCTTTTTATTGGATAGGAAGGAAATCTATGCATGTGTGCTTTACGCGGAAAGATAGACGATCGGCTTAATTATATATATTTTTTGGGTGAATCCGGGTATCATCCACACGCAACTGTAGAGACTAATCCCTTTAAGGGGTGACCTCTCTCAACATATGATATTCCATACACATGGTCAGGATTAAACCCCCAACATCATGCTTAAGGAACTCGGGTATTTACTACCTGTACACCACACCATGTTGTACGGTTTAATTATATATTCGGTGCTACTTGTGGGTCAGTGAATAGTTAGTTGTACCATATATTGCAATAATTAAATCTCAATAAAAAAATATAGAGTTAAATATGTATCCTCTTGCTACATTTCCTATGTGTATTCAGCTTTTGTGCACTTAGAAAAGCACTTGGTCATATAACTATTCTGAATTTCGTGCCTTTTGCAATGAATAGTTGAATTTACTTAGAAAAGTGTTGAAATGAATTTTTTTTCCGTCTTAAAATTGCACATGATTTTGTTATACGTTTTTTTTATGTGCCTGTTTCTCTTTTTATAGGTATTCATAAATTTTGATAAAATTCTACTATTTAATATTTATTTATGACACATAATAACAATAACAACGTGATTTTATTTTAATTTTACAAATATTTTTATATCTCAAATTTTCTTTCCTTATATCCTCAACCCTCTCACTTGCAGGATGATGATAGTGACTTAGAATGTGAACGGGAAGCATCGCCCCCAGTAACCAAGCAAACTGAGTCGCTAGCTGCAGCATGTGTGCAGGTGGATATATATAATAATTACCCAATATATTATTAAATTTTATATATCCAAATATGTTGAGCCTTTAAGTTGATTTCTAAGAAATTATATCTAATTGGCAAATGTGAATTAGTATCTGCATTTAGCTCCTCTAAAATGAGCAGAGAGTAAAGTAAGTAATCTCAACCACTATAATGTGAAAATCAAATGTTGATAATCCAACACATCCATGATTTGCTATGTATGTATTTGTAATAAACCATTAATTTATTCATCAACAATAAAGATTACTTACTTTACATTCTAAAATGAATTGCTCCGGATAATCCATGTATAATACATATCGAGTACTGTCAATTGATTCTTTATAGCCAGTGTCTTTAAGGGTAGTAGTTAATTAGCTAGACCCTTATATCTCTGCTGCACATTTTTCAAATCTTGACTAAAATAAATTCCAATTTCAGAAGAATGTGTAATTAATAATGTGTTCTGACCAGTGTGTTTCTGGTAATTGTTTATTCATTATTAGGTGATGATTGCATCTGTTTCCTTGAGTCAATCCACCCCTACCAGCTCAGTGATTGAAGCTCCATTGACTATAAATGTTCCAGTTTGTGGTTCATCATCTAGAGCTCCTAGCGGAAGTTCACAACAGCCCTCTAATTTGATGGAAGAGACAGACATTATTTTTCCAGTTACTGTTCAGAGACAGATGAGGCTAAATGTATCTTCTAGTACTACTACAAGAGCTATAAAAACCAATAATATTGGATCAGTTAGTGGTATTCAAAATAACAATAAAAGGAAAGCATGGTCAGAGGAAGAGGACATGCAACTACAAGCTGCTGTACAGAGGTGGGGTGAAGGGAATTGGGCAGACATGGCTGCAAGAGATGGGTTTCATATTCAGAGAAGTCCTTCACAGTTGTCTAAGGTGGTTTTTTCATCTCTAAACTCAATTGTCAACCTATATTGCCATTATTAATTCGTTATTAATTAATATTAGTTTTTCTTAGAAATCCATGCATATATTTCATTGGTGGTCCATGAATGGCAATCAAATGCCTTTTTGATTTTTAGCTGGGGAATCCTTTGCTAATATATAGTCGAGTCGATGTTGTAGTCAATTCAATTACTATATAAGAAAAGAATACTAAATGTGACATGTCTCATATCTTAAACTGTGACACGTATATATGTCACCTCCCACATCTCTTTTTATTTTACCACTAAAATTATTTTTTATTGGACTTTTTAAATTGTTTTTATTTGGAATGTACTGGTCAAGTCCGTAGGTTAGTAGTTAGTAAACAAAGGAAAGTTAAAATTATTGTGTGATCTCTGAGGTTTAATTAAGTCTTATGCCTTGAGTGAAATAATTAAAAGCACATTCTCTTTTAGGTGGATAAATTATTAAACCGTTAATATGTTAACCATTCATTAGTAAAGTATGGCTTTAATTATTATTATCGATGTTTTTTTAGTTATACATTGTAAAATGAGTTTGAATTCAGGAGATATATGCTTTTCTTTTGGCTGATTAATTGTTTTATGTGCATGTTTATAATGTGATTTAGAAATTGTGTTGTACCTACCACATATTTTCATTCTTATTTACTTTTCATGCTACATACTGTAATTAATGGGTTATACAAATGCTTGCAGAGGTGGAACACTTTACGAAAGAAAGGTGGTGGCATCAATTGAGAAACCATCTCAACAAGCTCACTATATCTATACTACTGAACAGCTTGGCAACCGGTCACTCAATATCTTTAGCCACTTGATATGCAATACTAAAAGTTAGATGTTCCTTCAATAAATTAATTATCTGTGTTACTAATCTCTAGCCTAAGAATGTATGTATTAAAAAAAAACCATCGAGTCTCGAGGTTCAGTGTTGTACTGTTGTTACTCATAGTTAAGCTTCGTTTAGGGTGGCTAATTGATTGATCATTGTGGACATATATATATGTAGACACCAATTATTAGCATTGATATTTTCTTTCTTCTGAATTGGTCTTTATAATATGGGGATTTGGATCTTTTGCAGCTGCTGTAGGGGCTGCAGAGAATTTCTGTCTCTATCTCACTTTTACTTCTCTTCTCTCTCTTCTTTATTTTATCATTTTCCTTTTCTATTCTCTCTCCTCTCCCTCTCACATTTTGTGCTACAGATGCAGCGTGGCTGCAGTGGATCCGGGGGCCTAATATGGACATATGGAAATGCCTTGCTTCACTTAGTCTTGGTTACTCTAAAATAGGATCACTATCTTTATCAAACTTCGGAACTGCACGGTTTTCATTTAAATACAAATAAAATAGAGCATATGAAATGCAAGTTTAGTAAGAAACACAATTCTAACTTAGAGGTGAACATTAAAAAACATTCTATACAAGAATGCTCACATTTTAATTATCTTGGATCCATCCTACAAAATCACAATAGATAGAGAGAGAGATGTTCATGATAGGATTTCAAGTAAAGAAGATGAAATGGTGAAATGTTTTTAGTGTAATTTGTGATAGAAAAAATATCACCCAAACTTCTGGAGAAAATTTTACAACAAAACTATAAGACTCGTAATGTTATAGTGCGACAAAGGGCTGTCAACTTCCAAATTCAAGAATAATCTAGGTCAGAAAATCTCAAGCCTTTCAAATAAGCCCAAGTGATTCAGATTAAACATAGTGTTTGTTGTATATTTACATACATGTGGCACTTATATGAATTATTATTTAAGAAGTTGTATTTTTTTTTTCAAAAACTAGTATAATAATGACTTGTACAATGCACGGGAAATAAAGTTCAAAAAAATATTTATAAATTTTAGTAAAACTCGGTAATGTTTTAATGTTGAAATTAAGTAAATAATTTGAATTTTGAATCAAACATGTTACTATAACCATAATTGTTTTTATATAATTTTTTGGATATTAATGAATATGATACTCATACATATCTTTACTACCTATTTTTGCATTTTTATTTGTAGATAAATATACATATCTATATGTACTGACATTTTTAAAGTTCGTGATATATAACTAAACTTCAAGAGTAGTAAAGTATTTGTTGTATATTTACATACATGTGGCACTTGTGTGAATTATTATTATGTAAGTTGTAATATTTAAAAAAAGTAACAATGAATTTTTTTTGATCAATAGTAACAATATTGAATTTTAGTTCTTCTTATTTATTTTTTATTTTGGTATTTATTATTTAATTTTCTTATACATAGTAGACTTTATCTCCTTACCTATAGTAATTCAACCCTCAACCTTGCTCAAGATATGGTTAGAAAAATATTATAAAAATGTGAGTAAAATACAATCGCTTTTCCTGATAGATGTTCCTATTACGGTCCCCTCCTCTCTTTGTTTTAAAACATACACTCTCCATCCTTCATTGATGAAAGTATAGTACAATTTAGTTCATTTTTTAACTTTCCGTTAAGTTTCAATTAACTTATGTTAGATAAAAATTATATTACCAAAATACCCTTATTGTCACTTCTCTCACCATCGTCCTCCATTCCTCTGTCGTCCGGTTTCCATCCGGTGACGGCCACCATGTTTCAATTCCTCTCCACTGACCCCGCTCACTGGCTCCAACTCTGCTTCGATCTCGATTCCATCAAGTACCTCCCTCTCTTTTTTCCCATTCTCTTCTATTCTCTCTCTAATAAGGCTTCGTGCTTTGTGCTTCCAGGACTGTGATTCGTGGGAGCAACATTAGTTGTTGTGGTCGTCCACACCAATGTGCAAGGTTTGTTACTTTAAATTAAATCAAGTTATTGTTATGTTTATAGGAATATTTTGATTTGTTTTGTTTATTTATTGGTTTGTGGGGGTATTTATTTGGTTGCATATATAGAATGATTGCGTTACAGAACATTAATGTGGTCATGCGGTGTATTCTTCTTTTTTGGTGCAGGCTTGAAAATACATTTTCTGAATTGGCCAGTGCATATTATAGAGAAGAAGGGAGAAGGGTTAAACAGCATGTAGAAAAAAAGAATGTTAGCTCGGTTGAGTTAATTGTTTGTTATTGCTTCAAAGTAGGAATCGTTTCTTCTTGTTTTTTTTTTTTTAGTGATTGCCTCTACCAATAATATGCCAATCACCTGAGACTGTGTTTAGTTTTGTACTCCTTAATTTCTAATCTTTCTATTGTCACTGATTCAATGGCTTTCAACGGCCAACATGACCGTAAGCAAGAATAGGGATTAATTTGAGAAGAGCGTCAAAATAATAGAAGGGGTAATATAGTAAAAAAAATAATTTAGTATATATTTTGACTAAAACATTATATTTTAATTTTTTTTAAAAGAATATTCTCTAACAGTGTTAAGTTAATGGACTAAACTATATATTTTAGAATAAGAAGAGAGGGGAGTGTAATACTTGTATCTGTTGTATTTTACTCTAAAAATTTGCATCCGTATTATACTTATAAAATCAAACATGTAAAGGGAAACACAAGCTGACAATAAATCAAGAGAGAAAAACATTTTGCTTTCATAATTTGTACACACACAAACACATGCATTATAAGGAAGAATTGTATATGTCAGAATAATAGACCCAGTTCTACAATTAGAAGCAAGAATTTAGTTATTATGCACTGATGCTGTAAAAAAGTACCATGGCGAGATATGATTGGATGTTTGTGTAAAAAAATTTTACGCGTGTATTAAACTCTTAGAAGCAAAGCCAATCCCAAAATTATAAAATAGCACATGCAATAACTTTCATGTCGATCTATTGTCACAATCACAGTACAATCCTCAATATATAATTCAACAGTTTTAATTCCAAGGTACTTAGATAAGGGAGTGAAATAAGTTGCTCTATATTGGGGCAGGTGCTTGATCATTCACACTGTGTTGTTTCTGCAGTGCTGGGTTGACACATGCAAACAACGATTGGTGATGCTTTTGCTTCTTCAACTTGACCCCAAACAAGAAAGACCTCAAGGGTATTCTCCCACGGCCCGTGGTGGAGTGTACTTTGGTGTTGACACTAGTAACCCCAATTGCTTTATCCAACTCATCCAGTGTCTTCTCAACATCACTCTTCATCCCCTTCACAAGGCTGAGACCAGCTTGCAGCTCACTTGAAATCTTACTATTCTCTTGTTTCATATTAATAATCTCACCCTGAAACTTTGCAGCCTGATACCCACTTATTAGTTCTTCCTTGTCATCACCACAAGGTTCTGCCTTTCCGGCTCTTGCTATCTCATCTTGGATGTTGCACAAGGATGAGTATCTACCTTGAAGCTCATCTTGTAGGACTGCATTGTGTTCCAACCAAAGGGACAACTCAGTTCTGATCTCTCTTAAGTGTCTGAATATTGGCCTGAGTTGTGATTGTATAGGTTGTTGTCTAGAATGTGAATTATATGAATGTGAATGCCCTTCAGAGTACTTCTTGTTGTTTTCCCTTATTGTCCTTAGCTCTGCCTTTAAGTCCTGAATGGAGTTTTGGAATTTCTGGATCTGATGAACTGAGGTGCTAAACCTCAACCAGAACTCTAGATTCTCCTCAAGAAGGTCATCAATGTCTGAACGGAATTTCTTCTCCAAGTTTGAAAGGTCATGGCGCTTATCTTGGTCTGCCATTAGCTTCTCAAGGGTCATTTTCTTCACTGATGATGACGATGATGGGCCTGCAGCAACATTATTTCCTGTGCTGCTTTCAGTCTCATCAACAACAACATGTTGTTGTGGTTCTGCAAATGGGGTTCTGTTTATTGCATTTGCATCATCCATGTTTAGAGCCGGTGAAGTTTGATTAGAGTCCTGCTGCATGTTGTTGTTGTTGGCTTCTCCTTGACCTCCTTTTCTGAGAAGTGCTTCGTGGGGTGTGTATTTGTATTCTGTGGTAGTTGTGTAGGGGCTTTCATCAGGATTTGTGTCTGGGATGTTTAGCTTCTGATGTAGAAATTGTATCTCCTTATCCTTTGTGACAACAGCATTCTTCAATTCTCTTAGCTGCATGCAGGGCCAATTCTACATTAGTGGGAGTGGAGGACATTATATAATGTTGTTGAGTTTAAAATTAAAGGAAATCAATCTATTTTTAAGAAGAAATTTTTGTAATATTTTTCTTCATCCTGGACCATACACATTGTTGGATGCGTCTGGCTATGAGTTCCATAATGGAACTAACATCCAATAATTTTTCACTTTTATGATTTTAGGTACTACTATATATATATAGATTTGATATAATGAATATTACTTTATTTCCATTTGTTTTTGTTTTTCTTATATCCTTAAGTTTATCATTCTTTACATACATTAAAAAGGACAAGATGGTGCTATAAAACTCCTGCCATAACGGACACTCACTCTTGCACCAACACTTCCCTTCATCACTTTTTATTTACATTAATATTTATAATCATTTGATCCGGTCATTTTACTATTTTAATTTTTATATGAAAATTTCAAAGTTAACTATAAATTTCAAAATCTTTCAAAAATAAATGGAGCCTTTCTTACTTTAATGATATTTATTCATGTGAGTGTTCTAATAATAAAATCATACAAATCATTAACAGAATATTTAATATTTTCTATTTTTGATTTGGAATTTCATCTTATTTTTCTGTCTATAGATATTAAAACAAGTTATTATATCAAACCAATTTCCAAATCTATATCAGATTTGTTAAATTAATCATTCTACAAAGTAAAATTTTTATATAGATTGATAATAGCTTACTTGAAGCGTCAACTCAAAGATGCTGTCCCGGTTTTTCTGTTCCACATCATTGAGCTTCACTCTTACATCTTTATAGTTTCTCAAAACTGATGTATACTCCTCCAACAGAATCTTTTCTCTGTCATCTAGACCACTTATGAACATTTGCCTCCAGTTAGGTTGATCTGCATCACCAGTGTCCAAATCCTGTGATTCAGTGTCAACATTGCTTATTGTATCAGACAAATCATCCTTATTATCCTGTTGTGCTATCTTTTTATTCCCTTGATCAGTCATAAAGTTAGTATTTTGGCTCAAAATGGACTTATTGTCATCACTGTCCACATTTGCACCATCATCTTCCTTTATTGTCTTGACATCATCCTTCATGTCTGAGTTATCAACAACAGACATATTATCACCATGTTTTTCATGAGGAGCACTTTTCTTCTTCTTCTTCTTGTAAAGTACCAAGTTCTCATCCTCCTCCACATCTGGCTTCATGTCATTCAACTTTCCAGAAAGGTGCTCAAGATTACAGCTAGCTTCAGTGAAGTGTGTTCTGAGGGTGTTGTCTTGGGTTTTGACACTTCTATTAAGGATTTTAACCCTCAACAACTCCTCTTCCAATTCTTTTAGCTTCTTATTGGTAACTTCTGAACTTGTTATCAGCATCTCCTTGTCTTCTTCCAGCTTCCTCATATTTGTTTGAAGTTCATCTGTTTCTGATCTCAGTGTCTTTACCAAACCTGTCTGAGAGGACACAGCAGTTTCCAAGGTAACAACCTTGTTCACAAGCTCATCAATGCACTCAGCCATTTCAGTCACGGTGAGGGTACTATTACCTGAATCCTCCTCCAAGTACTTCTCTTTAATCTTCTCTCTCAACATCCCCACATCATGCTCATGCTCCTCTTGCTCCAAGCTAGCCATCTCTTCATCTATGCTTTTATGTTCTGCCCTTATGCTCTCACTTTTGTCCCCATCGTCTTGGTCTTCTTCTTGACCCATAAACTTGGAAATGAATTCATCTCTAAGGATCTCAAACATCTCATGAGCTTTCTTAACCCTTTCATACTCCACTTTAGCCTCTATAGATGACTGTGCTTGTATCTCTTGCAGCTTAACCAAGGTTTGTTGGCATGAATTTAGAGCTGTGGCTGCCATCAAAGTTCTAGCATCATTGTCTTCTATCATTGTGCCAACACCAAACTCATCTTGCAAGCTGCAAACCCTTTTTTGCATTGCTGTGACTTGGTCTTCAATTTCCCAATACTTTTCATAGGCACGTTCATACACACTCCTCACAAACTCTTTCTCAGTCTGTAGTGCTAATATGTCTTTCTGGAGCTTGTCAATTTCTGTTAGTGCCTCAGCCTTGGTCAAGCCTGAACTTAGAACTGTTGGAACATGTTTTGCTAAGAAATTGGAAGTTCTCTTAGGTGGACCCTTCCTCGAGAGCAACATGGATGGGCTTCTAAATTCATTCTTTGGGATCTTGGGGACTTTGGGAATGACTGATTTCTGAAATTGATTGTTGGGGTGGTTTGGAGATGATGATGATGATGCATTGTTTGTTCTTCTTGTGTCACTACTACTTTCTTCTTCTTCATCATCTTCATCCATTTGGCATGGAACTTGGTCTGGGAAGACACTGGCAATAGTGCGGTTGGCACTTTGGAGTTCCTTTGATAAATGGTCATATCTCTCTGCTAAGGCTCGATATGCTCGAAAGGCTTCTTCCACAAAATTTACCAGCTCTGGCCTCTTCTTGTAATACATTTCTGCCCTCTGGGAAAATGTTTCCCCCTCATCATGTAAGATTTGAAGGGTATCAGCCACCTTGTCCTCCATATCTGTCGGCAAATTAATTCAATTACTATATAAGAAAAATAGGTTCCTAATTAAGAAACGTGACACCTCTCAAGTTTTTTTTTTTTAATTTCCTACCAGAACTATTAAATTTTTTGAAATTTTTTACTATATATATTAGGAAAAGACAAATACTATGTACGGGTCCATCGACTATTTGTTTGAAGAAAAGTTAAAGTAGAATCATGCAGATGAGAACTCCAGCTATAAGAAACATGGGAAAGGCTTATGCAATGAAACTGGTAGAACTACAATTGGCTATATCATAATCTTGTATCATTCCTAATGCCACCAATGTATATATATATGATATGATATGATTTTCAGGTCTTTGTCATGATTTGTGTGAGACTTTAATATCCATTTTTCTATATTCATATATTCTAAAACCTTTCAATTAATTCTTTATTATATATCGTTATATAGAAGGAAACGTATCATTTTTATGCATGTATGTAGATTGCCAGCAGCAATCTTTGAATAGATCAACAAATTTCCACAATCTCCAAATAATTAGTTCGGGAAATAAAGAGAAAAATTAGAATGTTGGTCATTCTAAAATCACCTGAAAATTGATACCTCCCAAGTCCTATGTTGATGAATCTAAAGCCCAACAAAATGTGTGTATGTGTGTGTGTGTGTTTTGATGGAACAATTATGTACACATATATACTAAGAAACATACCTTGGAGGCATTGATCCAACCATTTTGACTGCTTTGTCCTAATGTGGCTAGCCCACCACCATGAATATGCATTGCTTGCTGCCCTTTGCAACATTTTTCTTTTAGATAGCAATCATATACACATTCAGCCCATTATTTATTAGGTAAAATCTTAACAATGAAGAAGATGACTGAAACCAACAATGTGACACACAAAAATTATAAGTCTCATATATGGAATTTCTGATCAGAGATCAAGAGCTGTGATTTTCATTATCATGGTGTGATTAATGAAATTATGGGGAAAAGGAAAACATGTTTTGGCGAAAATGCCCCCGTTATGGAGTACCACATAGAGAGGAGGATACTTCGCCACAAGCATACGTGTAAGGTGTTGGCTCCTTTGAAGAGCTCAAAAGTTGGATGGCTTTGTTAGAAAAAAATTTCCCCACTTGGGACATTTTTGGTTTGGCCAGGTTGGACCTTGTTGGCAACCTAAGTAAAGTAAGTTAACAAATTTTACAGGAGCATACCTTTCAGTTTCTATAACAAAAACATACACACTTAACATTTTTCTTCTCTTTTTGTGATGTATAAGTTTTGGCAAAGTTATTAGTTGGTACAGTAACAACTACTACCTCCAGTCCCATATATAATAGACAAATACCTAATTCACTAAGACCAATAAAAGGTAGTTAAATGAGTTAGTTGTAATTAATATAAACTTTATTCCAAAATTACCCTTTTAGTAAATGATTAAAATGGTGGCTTATACATTTAATGACATTAAATTACTCCTAGTTTCCAAGCATATTATTCTCTCTCCAATGGGTATAAAAGGAATTTTATACAATTAGTGCATTTAAAATGGGTTTATGTTTCTTATAATTTGGACCACAAAAATAACCCTAAATTCTCTTATACATGGGACCGGAAGTAGTAACAAATTAGTTCTTCAAACCAAGAATGAGAGAATGAAATCGATTAGCCACTTCCTTTGTGATAATATTTTTATAATTAGTAAATATTTTTAATATTTTCTAAACTATATAGTATTTTTTTTATTTTAGTATTATTATAAAGTACACATATTTTATCTCCCATGTTAATTAAAGTACTAGGATTGGGCTAGTGGTGAGGGGTTTAGATAGTAAACACGAGGTCATAGATTCAACCCCTAGTGCCATAATTGTAAGAAAAAAAAATCTCCCATGCTAATTAATTCTATTAAGAGATAAGAGTGTTCGCGGCTCAGCTCGGTTTTAAGGCAAAATCCATATGGTCCAAAGTTTAAAAAAACATGTGGTTCGGTTTGGTTCCGTTTGCTTTCTTAAAAAGATCTGATTTGATCCGAAACAATGCGGTTAAGATTGGATGAGTTTTTGGTTTTTCGCGGATATAATTTTTAAAAATAAATAAATATCAATTGAAGACTGAAGTGTTATTGCTTCCGTTTCACTTCTAATATATTATCAAGTACCAATCAATGACCTTTGTTTTAACAATTTTTGATAGGTTATCATTTCTAAACACACAAATGTCATTTCTAAAAAAATTGATTATAGGAAAATGGTACTTGAAAAATTCAATTCTAGACAAATGAAATGAAAAATGTGAAATGATATTTAACAAACAGAGACCATTGTGAATTAATATTTAACACATAAAGTACTTACAAAAGCTAATTCTAAAAAAAATGTGCAATGCATGCCAATAATTAATTAGTAGCCGATATGTGCGGACACAATTAACAATTAAAGGTACATTCAAACAAGTCCAAAAAGGATAACATTATAAGTTGCGATTCGATTTTAGTGAAGAGTTCCGAAATCCAAGCGGTGGTCGGTTTGATTTTCCAAAAAAGTATCCAAAAAATTCAAAAAAAATTGGTTATTTTTTTTTTTGAATCAGTATGTGCGGTTATTTTTTGTATCGGTTCGATTTTGAACACTCCAATTAAGAGATGAGCGAAAGATAAAATGTCATGTTATTATTATCATCAACCATAAAAACATGATGTGAAAAAGGGTTAAATATGTTGTTTGTCCCTCATTTTTTTAATAATTTTCATTTTTAGCCCCTCATATTTAAATCGTAACTTTTTAATCCTCTTTTTTTTTAAATATGTCATATTTAGTCCATTTGACTAATTCTGTTAAGTTAAATAATTTTGACATGGCTAACGGACTTACACCTAAGCACATACCACCTGTTTTACTTATCTAATGTAGCATTATACGTGGAGTGGACGACCCAAATCTGTCTCAGGGTAAGGGTAGATCAAGGGTTGCGGCTCAACATCAAACGGAGGTTGCACAACAACAACAAAAAAGGAAAAATCTAGAGCGATCTGGATCGTCCAATCCACATATGATGCCACGTTAGATAAAAAAGGTGACACATGCTTAGTTGTAAGTCCGTTACATCAATATTTAACTTAATGAAGTCAATCAAAGGGACTAGATACAGCCTATTTCAAAAAACAAGGATTAAAAAGTTACGATTTAAACATGAAGGACTAAAAAAGAAAATTACTAAAAGATGAGGGACTAAAAACATATTTAACCCAAATAAATATATATCAATAATTATTATGTGGTCTGTGAAGCACATGACATGTTGGCATTTTTTTTTGATAAATGGGAAATAAAGGAACAAAGAGCAAAATCAAAACAAGACTACTCCCTAGGCCTCTCGACTCCCATAGCATCAGCTAGCTAGAAGAGGAAGATAAGAAGATGCCAAACTTTAAAGTTGTGATCCATATATGTTGGTTCTATATTTTGCTATCCATTCGCCACATGTGTTTCCTTATCGCAAGGAGAGTTGAAGGAATGGTTCTAGGGGTGATTGAAGAAAGTCCTGATGTGATAAACTTGGGGAGCATATGGACGTCTGTGTTGGACACCCTTCTCTATCATCAACAAGGCAGATGTTGAATCAAATTCACAAATAATAGCGTTCTACCCATTGTTTCAAGCCAGATTCAATTAACACCAGAGGCATGGGTGAGATGGTGTGCGTCTCTCGCAGTTTAAGTAGAGGTATTGGGTTCGAATCCAGACCATGAGAATACAGTAGCCTTAAATCTCGCATGGTAGAGATCCTACCCGGCTCGAAGGGATTAGTTCCCGCACGCACACAGGGAATACCCTGGTCTAGACCACAAGCCAGATTCAATTAAACCATGAGCAATTGCATGCAACTTTGCATCTGAATTTTCTAGAGAGGAAGTCTATAATGCACTTAAAAATATGAAACCAACTGCTGCTCCTGGTCCTGAAGGAATGCCTTCTCTTTTTTATCAAAAATTCTGGAGCATAGTGAGAGACGATGTCATCAACTTGGCTCTTGATATTTTGAATAATGGAGGGAACCCTGAGAGTATCAATCACACTTTCATCTGTCTCATCCCTAAGAAGAAAAAGCCTAAGCATACAGGTGACTTTAGACCGATTTCTCTATGCAATGCCATTTTTAAGATGATAACAAAAACTATTGCCAATCGGCTAAAATTAATTCTGCCTGACATCGTCCATCATTATCAAAGTGCCTTTGTCCCAGGTAGATTAATTACTGATAATGCTCTCATTGCTTTTGATGCTTTTCACTATATGCATAAAAGGACTAAAGGTAAAATTGGCCATGTAGGTTTGAAGCTTGATATGCCAAAAGCCTATGATCGTATTGAGTGGCGTTTCCTCGAGGCTGTTTTGAGATCTATGAACTTTTCTAATAATTGGGTTTCCCTTATTCTAAGATGTGTTTCTTCTGTCTCTTTTTCGGTGGTCCTTAATGGCAGTCCATGTCATAAATTCTATCCTCAGAGAGGTTTAAGACAGGGTGACCCCCTCTCTCCCTACCTCTTTATCATGTGTGCTGAAGTTTTTTTAGGTCTGCTAAGTAGAGCTCAAGAGCGGAAAGCTATGCATGGAATTCAAATAGCAAGAGGAGCCCCTATTATTTCTCACTTGTTTTTTGCAGATGACAGCCTGATTTTTTGCATATCCACTCAACAGGATGCCAATACTGTCAAGGATATTCTTCTTCAGTATCATACAGCTTCTGGCCAGCTCATAAACCTGGACAAATCTGAGATCTCCTTTAGCCGAAATGTACCGACAGATAGAAAAAATGATTTCCAAAGATGGATGCAAATTAAGCCAATGGAGTGTCACTCCAAATTCCTTGGATTGCCTGCTTTTGTGGGTAGATCAAAACAACAGGTGTTTGATTATGTTTAGGAAAGGGTCTGGAAGAAGCTTAAAGGATGGAAAGAAAAGTTATTGTCCTTGTCAGGAAGAGAGGTACTGATCAAAGTTGTAGCCCAAGCTATCCCAACCTATGTTATGGGGTGTTTTCTTCTTCCTCAAAGTCTTTGTGAGCATATTGAAAGTATGATTAGTAGATTTTGGTGGGGGAGTAAACAAGGGGAGCGAAGGATCCATTAGGTAAACTGGAACTCTCTTTGTAAGCTGAAAGCTATGGGTGGTATGGGCTTTAGGAGCTTTAAGGCTTTCAATTTGGCCCTGTTAGCTAAACAAGGCTAGCGAATTGTACAAAACCCGGACACCCTTCTTTCTCAATGTCTTCGTGCCAAATATTTCCCTCGGGTAGGTTTCCTTAAGGCTAAGGTGGGTTTCTCTCCTAGTTACAGATGGCGTAGCATACACCAATCGAGTTGGGTGATCAAAAAAGGAGGTGTTTGGAGAGTTGGAACGAGACATTCTATTGACATTTGGGAAGACAACTGGTTGCCCCTTCAAAATGGTTCTATGGACCCCTAAGCCCTCATTCACATCTATCTCTCTTGTATCTGAACTGATCAATCATGACTTGGGGTGTTGGAACTCTCAGCTTATCAGTAAGCTCTTCTTGCCATTTGAAGCGGCTCAGATCCTCCAGATCCCTCTCCCTTCTCATTCCCAACATGATCAATTCTCCTAGGGCTCTAATAGGAGAGGTGTGTTCTCAGTAAAATCTGCCTATCACTTCATCAAGAATTATGAGGAGAGGACCCAACCTCAAACCTCTAGTCTATCTGGGGATGGTAGTATGGTGTGGAAGAAACTCTGGCAACTTCGGACTATACCTAGACATATTCATTTGGCCTGGAGAATTCATCGCCATGCCCTTCCGGTTAGATCGAAGCTTTTCAAGAGAGGAATTCCTCGTGTGCCGTGTTGCCCTAGATGTGGTGATAGCCCCGAGATAGTTGACCATACCTTTATGGGCTGTGTTTGGGCAAAGCACATTTGGCTTTCATCCTCCCTTGGAATTCGGTTTGATGATTGTTCCCTAGACACTAATGCCTTTGCTAGTTGGTTGGAATATCAAATTTGCAATGCACCTTTGGAGGTGATTCAAAATATCCTCTCTATCTGTTATGTATTTGGTATGCTCGCAATAAGAAATGTTTTGAAGATAAGGAGATACCTGTGATTGAAACAATATCAAAAGCAGCCCATTGCATTTCAGAATATAAGGGAGTTTTACCTACTTTACCCTTTTTTCCTATTGCTCCCAATCCCCGTATTATATCTTGTTGGAATCCTCCTGAAAGTGGCTAGTTTAAATTGAATGTTGATGTTGCAGGTCCATTTGGAGATCATTGGGGCATTGGAGCTGTGATTAGGGACGAGGCTGGTGCACTTATGGCTGCAGCTGTTTGGAAGATTCTTTGCCTTCCGGATGCGGATGTTGCTGAAGCGTTGGGGATGAGGATGGGCCTTCTTTTTGCTCGGGATTTGTTTCTCCTTGATATTCATCCAGAATCCGACTCAAAGAATGTAATTAATGCTTTGAAGAGTAGTAGCGATGATTCTTCTTATTTTGGCATGTTAATTTCTAATTGTAAGGAGAGTAGGATTTTTTTCCATAGATTTCTTTGCACTCATGTTAATAGAGAGGCCAACCAAGTGGCCCACTTGTTAGCTAAATATGCTCTTTCTCACCCTCATACTGTGTATATTGAGGAAACTGTTGATTGTATTTTTCAAGCTATGGCTGCAGATTTGTTGTCAAGCTCTTTTTTGAAATGAATTATCTTGCTGTCAAAAAAAAAATATTAGTAGTAAAACCACAACAACCTAAAAATCATGTGGCCTATCTCTATTATTATTTGGGAATTGGTAAATACACCTACCACTATTTGTCATCCACCCCACTTGTTACTATTTAAAAATTTTAATACCAAAATACCCTTTTATACTACCGGAAATTCAAATTTTCGGTAGTTATAAAATTCAATTTGAAAATTCCAATTATTTTATAACTATCGAAAATTCAAATTTTCGGTAGTATTAAAAATTCAATTTTATAACTATCAGAAATTCGAATTTCCGATAGTAGAAAAATTCAATTTTATAACTACCGAAAATTTCAATTTCTGAAAAAATATAAAAATTTACCAGAAATTAGAATTTTCGGTAGTTATAATATTGAATTTTTATACCACCAAAAATTTAAATTTTCGGTAGTTATAAAATTATTCCAATTTCTGAAAAAATATAAAAATTTAATTTTGATACTTACTGGAAATTTGAATTTCTGGTAGTTATAAAATTGAATTTTTATTACTACTGGAAATTTCAATTTGCGAAAAAATATAAAAATTTAATTTTGATATTTACCGGAAATTGGAATTTCGGTAGTTATAAATTTGAATTTTATAACTACTGAAAATTTGAATTTCCGATAAGTATCAAAATTAAATTTTTATATTTTTTCAGAAATTGAAATTTTCGATAGTTATAAAAATTTAATTTTATAACTACCAGCAATTCGAATTTTTTGGAAATTTTTACTCGCACAGAAAAGATTATTTTTATATTTTTATGTTGACGTAACATTTTAAATAGGATGTATGGCAAATAAACGTACCAATTCCCTTATTATTTTCGATCGAACTGTCATAACCAGAGCAGTCTGGATTGCCGTACGAGCTACCATCTACAATCAACATGACACAAATTTTGTTAGGACGGTGCCAAGAAACCAATTTAGACCCCTTTCGGTAGCACATGACATGTTCACATATAATTTCCTAGTATCGTCTGTCTCAAAAAAAAATTATAATGTTTTTCTCGTAACTTTTTTTATTCTTACTTCTATATAAATTCATTTATGGTAAAAAGTTAAAGAGAAAAAGTAAAATTACGGCCCATTTGCTTAAGACAAAAAAGTGATTTTTACATAAAATAATCTAGTGATTAATTTTTACAGATTTTTATGAAAGGTAGAGATTAATTTGTTTGTTTACATTCATAAAAGTTCTTTTATAATCTTCTCTCTCATCTCCCATCTCATTAAAATCAATTTATTTATCAAAATCTACTTATTTTAACCAGATTTCATTTTTTTTATTCTGAATATTTTCAAAAGAAAAAACAAACACATAAAAAATATTTAAAAGTGATTATTCCTTTAAAAAAATTTCATAAAATAATCCAAAACAATCGGGTTCTAGAATTTAAAACCTGATCAAAGTAGATCACGCAATAAATATTTTTAGTTATTGGTGACATTAAACATTGTAAAGAAATAAATACTTTTATAGAATGACTGTTTGAAGTTGTTCGCCACCATTAAAAGTTTAGTTTAGGTTAAAACAGACTTAAGTGTAATATATATTTATCTCTAAGTGGAGAGGAGTGTAATTCAAATATCTCTTAGGGGAGAAATGTGTAATTTACCCTTTTTTTAATAATTCTTAATATAGCGTATTTGGTTGGCCCATTAATTTTTTTTTCTTTGGGTGGTCCTCCTTATGCTTTGTATCCATATATACTCTTGGTTTTTTCCTTAATTTTGCATATGCAAAAATCATATGGGATGACGACAAAAGTCAAAAGAATTCTTGCTTCATCGAACATGACAAATGTGATGCAAATAGAGATTACAAATTACATTTCATTGTGACTTCCAGCAAGTACAAAGAAGAAACAGCATGCCTTTGGGCTGTATTTGCAATCATATTAAACCTAACAGGAGCAATTTTTTTTTTTTTATAGGGACCAACAGGAGCAATTACTCCTCCATTAACCACGACAATTGATATTTGTCTATAACTTATGCAATGGCTAGATTTCTACATATCATGTCCAATCGGGAATAACTCCACCACTTACCATGACAACATGAAGAATATAAACAAATCCATTGTTAATAGATCATCATCATCCATTGCAAAAGTGAGATAGTTGTTGGAACCAAGACGATGAAACGTCTCAATCTCATGAAAGTTTTGGTGATAACAAAATCCTTGATACATGAACAATTAGTTTTTTGGTTACCTAATGTGTCTTGTTTAAAGAAGTTCAAATAGTTAGACCAAAAATAAAAAAAGAAGTTCAAATAGTTTTGATGAGTAACAGACCCATTCATATACGTCTTGCAAGAAGAAAAGAATATACGTGATGTAATATCAAGTCTTACATGAAAGGAAGAATATGCGTCTTACATATATAATATAATCAGAATACATAAGAGAAGAATCAGTCAGCAGACAAACAAACAAAAAACAAAAAAGAAGCAAATATCAAAGAATCGAGAAAGCTACACTAGACACTAACGAGTGAATTTGATGGATGACATAAGTCAATGTCTTATTCATGGAGTCAAATGGAAGATATCTTATATCAAGACTCAAGACTCTAGAAGAAAACTCACCTAGTGTCAATATATCTCTTTTGTTAGTAAATAGATTTAAAATTAAATAAAAGGATTGAGATATTGAGATTTTTTTGGTTGGTTATCAACTAGCTCAAAAATCTCAACTAGAATAAAGTAAATAGATTTCAAATTAAATAGAATTCCTAATGTTATTAGTGAGTTCAAATATATAAATATAGATAGATGGGTAAATACAAAAACTCAAGATATTTAGTAGTATTTTATCAAAGTAAGGGGTAAGGCTACAGTGCTACACCCCCTAACAACATGTAGATCCACCATTGGAGTTGGGTGCCTGGGTGGAAGGGGTAAAAATAAAATTTTAAGTAAAATTTCTCTGACCAAAGCGTGTCCTTTACTCTGTTTGTCATGGACCACGCATTTTTTGGATGCTTCTGTACCTGCCTTGCAGCATGTGGGCTTCGGCCTGTTTTTATGAATGAAGTGTTTACTTGTGACAAAAAAAATCCCTTTAAGCCTTTTTATGATGAAAATGAATACATACAAATTTTCCAAATGGGCTTTGGGCTCATTTCTTCAATATATTGGAAGGAAATTGGTAAATACACTCCAGTTTTTTGCCATATACCCCACATTTATTCAGGAAATTACTATTATACCCTCATTGTTTGGGTTTTTTTCTTCTGATTTCACTTCTTTTCCGGAAACTGGCCATACACCCCCAGTTTCCGGAATACAGATTTGCATTTCGGAAACTGGAGTTTCCGGAATACAAATTGTATGGAAACTAGAGTTTGCAAATTTGCTTGCATTCCGGAAACTGGATTTTCCTGGAGTTTCCGGAATGTAAATTTTTCTGGAGTTTCCGGAATGCAAAAATGCATTCCGGAAACTCAGTTTCCGGTAACAACGCGAAATTGAAAAAAAAATTAAACAAATCAATGAGGGTATAATGGTATTTTCCTTTTTAAATGTGGGGTGTATGTCCAAAAAAATTGGTGTATTTACCAATTCCCATATTGGAATTTCATGATCCAAAAAAATATATCAAAATAAAAACAGTAAATTGACCAAAAAAAAACAGTTGCAAAAAATTCCAATAACATTGCCCAATGGGATATGCTAGGTCAGGAACGGATTTAAGGGGGGGCTGGCAGGGGCCTTGGCCCCACCCTCAATCTTAATATTTTTTTAGGGTTAAATATGTTTTTGGTCCCTGTAATATAGGGGGTTTTTGAATTAGATCCCTGTAAAAAAAGTCAAACTTTTTTGGTCCTCCTTTTTTTTATTTTAGTCCCTGGAGTGAGTTGACCGCTTATGTGGCACTCCCACATGGCAAAAATGCTAACGTGGCTTGTCTAAATTGCACATTACCTGATATATCACTATAAACATATTACGTTTTGAATTTAGTCCCTCTAAACAAAACGTGTTTTGAATTTAGTCCCTTAAAATTTATATTTTGATTTTAGTCACTTAAAATTTATATTTTGATTTTAGTCCCTCTCTTTCCCCTTTCCCTTCCCCACCCTTCTCTCTCCTCGGGCCGCCGCCGCCACCACCACCACAACCTCCTCCTCCTCCACCCTCCTCCTCCATACAACAACAACAACAACCCCTCTCTCCCTCCCCTTTCCCTTCCCTACCCTTCTCTCTCCTCGGCCTTCTTCTTCTTCTTCTTCTCCCTCGCTTCTCTCTCTCTCTCTCTCTCTCTGTTTCCTTCTTCCTCGGCGGCCATGGGGGGTAGATATGAGAATGGGGGGAGGGGGGACGATGGAAGTGAGCGGAAAGTGTGGGGGGGTGATGGGAGTGAGGTTAATGGGGGGAGGGGGAAGGTGGCGGGGGACGGGAGTGAGGTTAATGGGGGGAGGGGGAAGGTGTGGGGAGAGAGAGGGGTTGTTGTTGTTGTTGTATGGAGGAGGAGGGTGGAGGATGGAGGAGGAGGAGGTTGTGGTGGTGGTGGGTGAGGTCCAAGGAGAGAGAAGGGTGGGGAAGGGAAAGGGAAAGGGGAGAGAGAGGGACTAAAATCAAAATATAAATTTTAAGGGACTAAATTCAAAATACATTTTTTTAGAGGGACTAAATTCAAAACGTAATATGTTTATAGGGATGTATTAGATAATGTGTCATTTATACAAGCCACGTCAGCATTTTTGCCACGTAGGAGTGTCACATAAGCGGTCAACTCACTTCAGGGACTAAAATAAAAAAAAATAAAATAAAAAGAGGACTAAAAAAGTATGACTTTTATTATAGGGACTAAATTCAAAATCTGAAATATTATAGGGACCAAAAATATATTTAACTCTTTTTTTTATTATGTTATATATTGTTCATATGAAAGATATGCATCAATGTAAAAAAGAGAAGATTTCAACTAGCGAACCGTGAAGCAGCTACTGTGCCAGCTGTTCATTCACCTGAGTGCCACCTTGCTTATAATACAAAAGTAACGGAACTCTAAATTTTATTTAGAGTCATATTAATATTATTATTTTAGTAAAAAGACATAATTTTAGTAAAAAAATCATACACATGTGTATTTTTGTATTGTTGAAAATTAAATTTGAATAAAAATAAAATATTGGAACTTACAAAGAAATTGAGAGAACAAAACTCTACCAAAAAGTTGAAAGATCAAAATTAAAGAAAAGAATTGTAATTTATTTTACAAAAAAAATGTCTATGTATAGACTTAAAATTCAATCTGAAACTTCCTAAAAGATCTAAATTGTCATTAGATTTGTTGAAATTACACTAATTTAACTTAAAATAGAATAGAGCATAAATGATAAAAATCTACAACAATAACAAGACTCTACCTTTTTTTGACAAAACAATAACAAGTCTCTACCTAAAACTTAATTCAAAAATTAAATGTTAAATGATAAAAAAATATTATTAACTTAACATATATATTATAATATTATATATAATAATGAAAAAAGTAAAAATTATTTTGTTAAAAAAATTTCTATCTATAATCTATTCAAAAAGTCAAATCTTTTTTAGGATTTTCGGCCTCTGCTTTAGTAGGTTTCTGGATCCGTCCCTGTACTAGGTAGTACTCTTTCTGAGAAAGAGAACAGGATAGCCATGTAGAGACTTTTGATAACTTGAGGATCTATACAAAACTTCTTTAATTTAAATGTACATCCATACAAACCCCAAAAACACTTACATACATATATACATACATTCCTCATCAAAAAATATATATATATATACATACATTAATTCAGAGAATACCCATGTTATACAAAATTTATATACAGATGTGTACAAGTTTTGAGTACATGATCGAGAATTCAACCAATTCCCATTATCTACATTAATATTTACATCAACGAATTGCAATTTCCAAAGTCACACACTTCAACATGCATTAATCCAAATCTTTCTCCTGCTCCCAATTCGTCCACATTGTTTGTGATTTCTCAAAGGAAGAGAGAAGAAGAACAGCAGTTACACATCATTCTCAATGCTATAAAGCATCAGCATCACACTTGCTTTATTATTCTTGACCAGTGTCTGGCTCCTCATAGATTTGAATTAACCAAGAAGTTTATCAATCATATTCAGACATCACATCACAGTGCTCTTTTTTTTTTTACAATATTTACAATAAACAATTGTTTACAACAGAGGATTTTCTCAGGAAGATGCAGGATCAAAACGATGAATATTAGTGCATCAGGTATTTCGAAGAGAAGAGAGCCAGTTTTCCACATATTTCTTGCTCTCTGCACACAGGAAGAAAAACAAAAAAGCATAAATGTTACACTTCTAGCCACTCGAAGAAGAAAAAAAGAGCAGTATTAGCAACACATTTTCTATGATTGGGTAAAATTTATGTGGGTCCCATGTTGTCCTGTACCCTATCATGTGGGATACACGTAAATTTCACCCAATCATAGAGAGTATGTTGAAAGGAATGTGTTAGAAAGTGTATTGTTAGCATTGTGAATCTGAAAGCCATATAACCATTATGCACAAAGTCCAAGTGAACATTAACCTTACATGTCAATCATTCTACATATAAGTCCAAGTGCATTCTCCATTAGATTTAAAACCAGTTCATCATTGTTAATAGGTTAGTTGATTCCAGCTAATGGCTCATAGGTCAGGGAGGTAAAGACAAATCATAATATCATATATATTCTAGTATCCAACCAAATTGTAAGTTATGGCAAGAAAACTTGGCAAGATTACTAATGAATAAAAAAGAGTTCCTAGTTAAAATCCTGCCACCCCCACATCACAGTGCAGTAGGATTTTCAAATCCACTGCTGGACTTCATTTATAACAAAAAAATGAGGTAACTTTCTGAAATCCTCTAGTGTTAAATTTTTAACAACTTTACATTTTCAACGACTGTTAAAAGTTAAAACCCTATTAAAGCATTCATAATTCTGATGATTCATTAAACAGAACATATAGACAAAATCAAGTTGACAAAAGCACAAAGGGTAACTCAGAAAGATGTTAATTTCAGAAAATGAGAGGCCAAAATAAGCCGTTTTAAAATTGAGAGACTAAAATCGAACAGTGTCCTATTTACAAGAATTAAAAACATATTTAACCCAAAAATAAAAATGCTCTTACCATCTGAATAAAAAGTATCTGGAAAGTTCCCAACACCACTGAGTAAGTTGCCTTTGGTATCCTCCTCCATCCTACCATAATCTCTTCCATAGCAAGGAACCAGCACTGCAAAACTGTTATCTGTAGTCTCATCATCACTAGGGAAACCAGGTCCATGAGGCTCCAACCATCCAATTGACCAGTCAGAGTCATCAGATTCAGAGCCAGAAACACACCCTCCATCAGATGGGACCAGAACAACATCATATTCCCTATCTATCTTCTTCCTCTCTTCCCTACTATGCCATTTCCGCTTCACCCTCCTTGATGATGAGGAAGAAGTACCCCCCATGTTTGCATGAACCAAAGGAAACCTCATAACTTCTGATTCCCCCCACATGTTCAAGTCAGAAGAAGAAGAATTTACAGAAGACCCATTTGGGATTCTTGGTTCTTGATGCTTCCCACTCCATAACCACCATGAGAGATTGGTGAAAGCCACAGCCATTTACACACTTGCTTTTTGAATTCTTGAAGCAAAAAAAATGGCCCTTTTCCTTGAACCTTTAGTTAGGGGAAAAAGCCTATTAAGAAGAAAACTCAATTAGTAACTATGAATCAATACAACACAAACCAAAAGCTTTGAACAGTGAAAAGAAGAAGAAGAAAAAAAAAGAACCCTTTGCCTCTTTAATGATTGCTCTGCAAGTGCAACCTTTTGGCAGAAAACAAAAAACAAAAAGGAGTTTGTTTTTTTTTTTAGCAACTGAAATCAGAGAATGTTTGTTGTGCTACTTGAATTTCAAGCACTAAAAGCTAGTAGAGCTGAATTTTATGGCTTTGCCATTCACAACACCAAAACGGCATTTTACTGGTCATAACAGAAAGACCAATACAAAACCTTAACAACCCCATCTGGCCTGAAATTAGTGTATTATACATTGAATGAATGTATATACACCCAAAACCAAAACCAAAACCAAAACAGTACATTGAATGAAGACACCCATTTTCTCAACAACAAGGATCCAGAGGAATAAAACCAACCATATTTAAAGCAGAAAAAAAAAACTAAAACTAAAATTAAAAATAGCAAACCTTGAAATAGCCAACACAAACAAATTCTTATCGTGGGAACCATCAAGGTAATCGAATCCCATCTTATCCTAACAACTTACCTCAATTTCTCAACGAAAAATAAAAATTACATCTTTAAACGCTTTTTTTTTTTAAAAAAAAATAACATCTTTGTTCCCAAATCAGATAAAGACAAGTTGAACTAAAAGAAACCCAGAAGCTGAAACAACAAAGCCTGTCTCGAAAGAACGAATTTTTTACGAAGATTCAATCATTCAGAACCATTCATAAACTGCTATTCAATCAAGGAATAAAACAAAAAACAAAAACATTAATCTCAATCAGTATATACCTTAAAAAGCTAAAATCTCGGGAAAGTCTCTATTTTTCAAAAATTCCAAAAGTGTAATCCAATTAGAACTCAAGTTTTCATGAAGGATGATTAGTAGTTAGTTTTCTTTTCTATAACAACAAGGGGCTTTTCAAGGGAAAAAGGGAGGATATGAAGAACAAAAAAAGGGGACGCGGATTAGGTGCAGTCGCGCAGTCGACTGCACCCAATCTGGACCGTCTATTTTGATCAGACGGTCGACAATAAACCGAATTTAAAATTCGAACTAAATTTTTGAGCCGATGATCTTGATCCAACGGCTGTGATGGCCCTGACTGCATGACTGTACCGTTTTGCTGACTGCACCCAATCCAGGTCCACAAAAAGGAGAGAAAGAGTCAGAATTTCTATACGGTATCCAGATACCGTTGGATAATTCCGAATCACACGTGGAGGTTCCAGAACCGTTGGATCTAATCTGAGCTGTTCCAATAATCATGTCCCTCTTGGCATAAAACAAAAGGTGCAAGAAACAACGGAAGGGTTATTACACAGTGCAGCCAGTTCCACGGAAAGACCGTTAAGTACACCTGGCGACCGCTCAGTCATGTTGATGAAAATTTGTAAACGAAACCAATAAATGTGTCTCAGTTGGCAACCGAACTTGTAGGGAGGACTCTAGTTCAAATTTCGCACAACACACCTAAAGGATGAAGAGTTCTAAGTGTGCTTAATGTCCAAATTGAGAATTAGTCACAGAGAAATTCTAGTAATGCATTCTCTAATATATATTTTTTTAACACATTCTCTGATTTGTTGAAATCCATGTAAATCTCATCACTTTAAAAATGAATCTCATTAAATAAAATATGTGACTTATATAACTTAATAAAACTCACATGAATTTCAATCAATCATATAAAATGTATTTAAAAAATATATATTAGAGAATACGTCAGTATACTCCTCGTTAATCTCATAACTAGCTCAAAGAGTCAAAGTTTATGGGATATCTTGGGTGCCCAGTTGGAATCAAAGACGATGGGTTAAAAATAAATTGTGAATGAAGGAGCAGGTGGAACGCGGCACATGGGATCCAAACCGGCAGCTGGTAAATATTGGTGAAGAAAGATGAAGTTGCAGGTGAGGATCAAAGTCATAGATGTGGTGCTGGACGGCTGCTGAGAAAGTAAATTAGGTGAATTCAACCGGTATTGTATGTATTTGCGTGGATGTGTGGTTCAAGGAACATTATCCCTTTTAAGTTTAGCCACTTGTTATTAGAGTTTGAAGCTTATGGTTAAACCTCTATTATTTTATGATGATCAAATTAATGTAAAGTTCATGGTTTAGTTTAATTTGATTCACCTTACAGTATAATAAGAATAGACCAAAAATAATTTCTCTAAAATATATTTTATTATCATGTGAATAAAATATGAAAAAAATGACCCTTTCTAAGTTGTTTAAGCATAGTGTTAATAGGTTTGGGTATTTAATGATAGATAAAATAAAATGAAATGAAATGAAATGAAATGGATAAGTATGAAATAAAATTAACACATTGTTATTTAAATATTTTATAATAAAGTGGGGTAAATTTTTCAATTATTTAAAATGTAAACAGAATAATAAGAGGATTATTGAATAAGGATTTATTTCTTATAAAGTGAGTAGTTCACTTTATATGAAAAAGTAAACAATCTCAATTGTTGATAAATGAATCAACGATTGATATTACACGCATATGCATGACAAAACATTAATGAATTGTAATATCAATTTTTATTTTTTTATTAATGATTGAAATATCTTATTTTACTCTTTAGAGGGTCAAATTCACTTCGTAATTACTTGCTTCTATTTTATTTTATTTATTATCTAGAGACAAGAAAAATAAAGATATTAAATGGATTGGAATTGAAAATATTACATCATTTTTTTTGGCGAATAAAAAAATATTACATCATGTTCCATTATATTTTATTTTGTTAATTGTAAATATTTTTTTCATTTTAAACGTAGCCTACATTTTTGTGTAAGAAAAAAAAACAATTCAAGATTTTTCCCATAATTTACCCATCGCTTATTTAATTTGATTTGGTGCCAGGTATATGTGGGGCCGGGGTGGGAATCAGAGAAAGAGAAGAGAAATTGGAATTTGGTCATAGCATAGGTCTAAAATATTTTGTATGTCTTAGGACTTAGAAGGTGTTCTTGGAGGCAATCAAGTGGCTACCCATATATCCAAGTCCACATGCGGCCAAATCAAAGTGGCTACCCATCCACAAAATTTTTTTGAGGCTGATTTTAAATTCCTCTTCCACATCCAAAGTGGCGAAAAACTTAGCTTTGGACTTTAGTACACTACATATTTGATATTTCATATATGTCTTCTCAGCCTTAAACAGAAGGTCCACGTATTTCCAACTCAGACACAATTATTACAATTATTGTTTTTGCCTCAACATTTGTCAATTTCACCTACAATCATTCATTGTGAAAAGACACAGACAAATTTTTTTTTTCTTTTCTTCTTTGTCTAATGAATGATTGTGTGTATCAAACCTCATGGGCCAACCAATTCACATGTGGCATGTGGTATGTGCGATTTGTGATTGGAATATCACCATCGGACTAATTTATTATTTATTTAGCTACATTAGTAACCAAACATAATCAGCACTACTTAATTATTAGCTGCTTTAATCAACATTGCCCATGTGATTTTTTTTTAAATTACGGTCAGGGCATTTGGCCTCTAGTTTGGGGTTTAATCACACTTAAAGTTCATTATCTCCTCTTAATGAGTGTGTTTTGTGTAGTAATGACAAAAAAACCTGTACCCATGGATAAAACTCACTACGGCTACGGGGCGGGTACCTTAACGGGTGTCTACAGATAAACTAAATGGATATTTGAGGTACCCACCAATAAATAGAAATGGAGACGGGTAGTGATGTATACCTACTTGCGGGTACTCGCACCCGTTAGTAAAATTACAAAATAAAACTTTTATTTATATACATACATAAAAGTTTAAAACACCAATACACAATTTGACAAATATTGGAGTGTAATGTATTAATTTTAGTTATTGTCTTGCTTTGATTTTTTAATATTAAACAAAGTGGTTCCAAAATATGTATTATTGTTGTTTCATGTATTAATTCTCACACTCATGATTTTTCATGTTGTAGCTTTATTTGTTTCTATTTAATTGAACAATTATTGATATAACACTTGCGTTAAATTTATACTGATCAATATAATTTAGTCTTATTGATATGATCTTCGTTATGACGACCAATATTTTGTGAAAAACAATTTTTTTATAGATTTTTTTAATTTTTTTAATATCCATGGATATCCACGGATACCCACATATATGACAGTTGCCCGCGAAAATCTAGATGACAGATACCTGCACGGGTATGGGGCGGGTAGAGGATATACCCGTATCTGTCCGGCCCCATTTACATTCTTAGTTTTGTAGATATCAAATATTGATTCTCCTACTCATAAGTTTTGCATGTGTTGGCCCATGTGATGTTCACTTAATCCTTACAGATACAATTCAACAATTAATATGGTACTGGGTCCAAAAGAAACATATATTTGTATTACGTTAGAATAGTGCAAAGGTTAGAGTACACAAGGATTTTAGTGCTCGAATCAAATTTCTTTATTATATTAAACTAATGAATGCTTCCCATACCCTATTCATGAATAAAATCTTATAAAGAATCAAATGCTATTAAACAAGAGAAAACACCGAAAAACACATCTACAATAAGCTTGTGTTTCAATATTTTAGATATCGATCTATGTTCTATTAATACATTTGTCTTGTTGGGTACCAGAGCAATGAAATAATATCGCACAGCTAAAATAAGAGTTGAGAGCAGTGAAATTGACACACAATATTTTACGTGAAAAAACCCTCAACGGATAAGAGAAAAAACCACGGGCAAGAATAGAAAGATTTCACTAAGTGGAAGAAAATTACAACACCCTCTCTATGAACAAGGAGAGAACAATTAACACCCTCTCTTGATAATAGGAGAATACATACACATTAAAGAACCTCACAGGAAAAACTACAATTTTCTTTTTGTATTTTTCTCTCCATTTTGTTTCACTCACTCTCTAGGACTTGGTGGTGATTACTTTGGTGTTGGGATGGTGTGTTTGGGATGGATCTCAAATGAATTGTGAGGCTTGCTATTTATAGAAGTGAACCTCCTCCATGCACTTTCCAACTTGTAGCCAACTTGTAGCCTCCATCTTTGAATTTTATAAGACACTATGAATTGTATAGCCACAATTATTGACCTTCTATACCACACAAGTTGCTTCCAATTTGTAGCCACAAAGTTTGAATTTCAAAGCCACCAAAATTGACTTGCAAAATTGGCCTACATAGGCACAATCTTTGACTTTTAAATAAGCCAACAAAAAAAAGTGGCTTTACCACAACTTGTGTTCACAATCTCCCATCTACCTTGTCAATTCCTCGTTGCCTATGTTTCTGATAGGCCATAAGAGGATCGACACCATATGAACTTGTCAATGTTGATTGGCTTTGTCATAACATCTGCTAGGTTGTCTTTGGTGTGAATTTTCTGCATATCCACACTTCCCTCCTCTACTACTTCTCAAACAAAGTGATATTGATCGCCTATGTGCTTTGTCCTAGAATGAAAGGTTGCATTCCTTGCAATGTGCAAGGCACTCTGACCGTCACAGTACACAGAAATCTTTTGTTGTTCGTGCCTGAGTTCCTCCATTAACCTTTGAATCCAAATAGCTTCCTTGCATGCTTGGGTAGTTGCCATGTATTCAGCTTCTGTAGTAGATAGAGCTACAACAGTCTGTAATTTGGATAACTAGCTTACCGCTCCTCCTGCAAGTGTGAACACATAACCAGTAGTAGATTTTCTTTTATCAATATCACCTGAAAAATCTGAATCAATATATCCTCTGACAATGAATTCTAATCCTCCAAAATATAATGCAACACCTAAGGTTCCTTTCATGTATCTAAGGATCCTTTTAGCAGCATTACAATGCTCTCTACAAGGATCTGCCATGTACCGAATAACTACTCCCACTGCTTGTGCAATGTCCAGTCTTGTACATATCATGGCATACATAAGGCTTCCCACAACTGATGCATACGGTACTCGAGACATTTCCATCCTCTCCACTTCAGTGCTAGGATTCATACTTGAGGATAATTTATAATTGACAGGAAGTGGGGTAGAGATTGGATTACAATCTTGCTACTGAAGCGCCGCAAGACTTTCTGTCTTTTGAGAAAGCCAAATCTTCCTATCTTTTTTGTCTCGATGAATTTGCATCACTAAAATCGTGTTTTCTAGTCCCAAGTCCTTCATATCAAACTCCCTAGCCAACTGCGCCTTCGATTCCTGGACTCGATCTTTGTTGGGGCCTACCACCAACATGTCATCCACATAAAACAGCAAAATGATGAAATCATTATCATCAAATCTATTGTAGTACATACAATGGTCTGAACTCAGTCTGTTGTATCCAAGGATAATAATGAAGGAATCAAATCTCTTGTACCAACATTTGGGCACCTGCTTTAGACCGTACAGAGATTTGGCCAACCTGCAAACCAAGTTTTCTGGTTGGAGCATATAAATTTCTTCTTCAAGTTCTCCATGAAGAAAGGCAGTCTTTACATCTAGTTGTTCAAGATGTAAATCAAATGCAGCACACATTGCCAGCACTACCCTGATAGTGGTAAGTCTGACAACAGACGAGAATATCTCATTGAAGTATATCCCTTCTTTCTGAGTATAACCCTTGACCACCAGTCTTGCACGATACCTTTCCACTTGATCATTGCCATCTCGTTTGATCTTGTATACTCATTTGTTCCAGATGGCTTTCCAACCCTTAGGAAGTTCAACAACTTTCCATGTTTTGTTTCTATGCGAGGTGTAACACCCTTTCTCCAAAAAGGATATTACACCATAGTTACCAAGAATTTCAAAATAACTTAGAAAATATTTAATGAAAGTTGGAAAACCTTCTCCTAAAATGCGGGTAAAATTTTTTGCTTTTTAAAGAAGATGAGAAGGATAGGGAATATGTTCCCTTGATTTCTTTTTAAATGTTTTCGAAAAGGTTTTAAATGCGGAAACATAAATAAAACTTGTATGAATGTAATATCATTTCATATAAACATCAGAGTTTTTACAAGGAAAAATTGAAAATGATATAGTGAACATCTGAGCCAGTCTGGTCTTAACCTCTACCCAAAACAATATAGTAATCATCTATTCTTCTTAGAATCCATACTCATCTATACAACAACATCCTTCAGATTCTTCTTTTAAGAGCTAGCCCACTTTTTGGGTAAAACATCTACTCCGTTATGCATCAACACAACAAAGCAGGCAAGGGCAAAACTCTAAACAACTTAATAAGAAAAGTACAAGCACTTAAACAAACGCAGATCACATTGCACTTAATTCATATTTCAAGGACACATAAGAAACATACAGCAGGTATAATGCACGCAGCAAATGAATCATTCAATATCGAAAACAGGAAATTTCACACAAGACTTTCTATACTTTCGGGACACACCCACGAGCATCCTGCCCGCTACTCTTGGGGATTTTACTTAATAATTTCGGGACACACCCACGAGTAAATAACCCGCTATCCCGAGAGATTTTACGACATAACTTTGGGACACACCCACGAGTAAATAACCCGCTGCTCCTGGAGACTTTATCACTTATATTCGGGACACGCCCACAAGTAAGTCACTCGCTCCTCAAGGAGATTTTACCATAGGAATTTCGGCACACAACCACGAGCATTCAACCCGATACTCCAAGAGCTTTTACTTAGTAACCACAGACACCAGCTTATGACTTAACTCTCAAATAAACACAGAATCACAAGTAAAAACAGAACCACATTTCTCATATAAGAATACCAAATTACACATCTCAGGAAAAACACAGAATTTCACCACTCAGATAGAACATAGAACCATTTATCCCAGATAATTCATACTCTATTTTTCGTTCAAATCCCAAAAATATATCAGTATATGACAAAACTAAAAAAGTGCTTTAGTTTATTAAAGAAGTTTAAAACTGAATTATTCCAAAAATACTTGAACACCAATTTATTTTCAGAAAAAAACTCATTGAAGCTTGTTTCACAAATTTTCACTGTTAAAAACATAGAGAATGCCGAACCAAAAATATATAACAGTAGAATTCACCGAGAATCCATTACCATTATATTCCCCAATCATCTTAGCCATGTATATACCGAGTCCCTATGTTAAGAATTCCCCAAACAGCGTATCGGTACAGATCCCAGACCAGAGAGAGACGGACTGCTTTAGCCCCTTCATAGGTCTCACTTCCTTTCTAGACAGATCCATACTGATAAACCATTTATCTTAACCATGACATTGTATATCAATAATAGATAATACCAGGGTTTTCACAAAAGAATAATTTATATTTCTTCGTTGTAAAATTATATTTACGGTAGTCTAAAATTCGTTATTATAATGGTATGTTTACAAAAGCTCAAAAATAATTTTAACATTCCAATCTTGCTTCACTAAATCTTTAAGAAAATTTGGGCATTATAACCCCACTATTAATAATTAGCACAAAATAATTAATTTAAAGCTATAAAACAATTATTAAGGCATAAAAGCAAAAACACCTAAAACATACAAGACCAGCATAAACAAGAATCAAACACATACTTCTCAAATTAATATTGAAAGAGAAACCCCTTACCTTGGCCAAAACTTTGAAGAAGAACAAGCAAGAACACCAAAAGAAATTTAAGAAATAAGAAGTAAAAGAGAGAGCTTTGTGTTGTTTTCAAGATCCTTGGCTTGGTGTGTGGAAAATTTACAAAGCCAAGGAGTCCTATTTATAGGGAGAAGGGCGGCCAAGAGCTAGGGAGAAGGAGGGAATTAAAAACTTGTGTGATGTAAGCCATGACCATCAAAATATGTCTTTATTAATTAGTTTTAATCCATCCTTTTTCTAATTGGCCTAAACCACTTCACAAGGATTGAATCCAAGTGAAAAATTGTCATCCAAGGGTCCTAACTTGATGGTGATGTCGACCAGCCCATGGGAAAAGGGGGGACCATTTGATTGCATAGTAAAAAACTTTATGGTTTGGTAATTAAACGGAAAACCGATGGTAAAATAGTCTTTTTGCAAGAAAATCCCAAAAACAATTTATTAAAAGGTGAGGACCTATGGGAAATTTCAAAAATGTCAATTAATAGTCCCAAGGACTTCATACAAGAGTTTCTGGATTTTTACGGTAAGGATAAGATTTACTGTTTGCAAAAACAAAGGAAAATGAACGCGCCGTAAGTGAAAAACAATAATTTTTCAGAAAATTCCAGAAAAATCCCAGAAAATCACAAATTGAATTTAAACACTAATGGCCCATCTTGAACTTTGATTTTAAGCACTCACTGATCACTGAAAATCTATTTTTGACCAGAAATTCCTGTTTTTCGTACTTTATAAGGATCGGAAAAGTAGCATTTTGATCTGCTTTTCAGAAAATTATGAAATAATTTCCAAAAATACCAAAAAAATATAAAAACATGATTCAGCTACTCAAAATCTTTTTCTGACCTCAGGTTGGTCTCCGAATCAGTGTTTAGCTCTTATTGTAAGTAATAGGGACAAAACGGTAATTTCTAAAGTTTTTCAAAAATTCTAAGAAAATTCCATAAAATCTGAAATATTAAAAGAAACAACTTTTGTGAAGGGAGTTTGTTTGTCTAAGTTGGTTTGACATACTTGTGCTATTTAAAACCTTATTCGTTAATAACGGTAAATACGGATGTCAAACGTCAAGGAAAGGGGGACTGTTTTACTGAAATAACTTGATAGGTATTTTAAAACCTTCATTATAAGACTAAAATAATTTTCTTAGCACTTAGATCACAAAATTTCATATAAAACGGATTTTAAACGGAAACTCAAAAAAATGGATGTTACACGAGGCTTCTAATTCTTCCTGCATTGCTGTCATCCGTAGAGAAGCATTTGAAATACTCAAAGCCTCTTGAATGGTTGATGGTTATCCTTCTTCAGTTAGAAGACAATATGCATCATGGCTTGCCATAACGTAATCTGAGTGCCAAGATTGTCTCCTTATCTGACGTGTTGATCTTTGAACTTCTCCATCATTGACCCCATCTGGTTCTTGTTCTACGTGCTCTTGTTCTACTTCACAAGAATCATCTTCTCTAGACTTTCTTTCCACCTACACTGTAGCAGTGTCTTTAGAAGTGCTGTCATTTTTTTGCTCACTTTGCAATTAATTTTTTGCAAAAACTACATCTCTGCTAACAACAACCTTGCGGGCAGTGGGATCCCACAGGCGATACCCCTTGACGTTGCCAGCATAACCCAAGAACATACACTTCTTGGATTTTGGATCCAGTTTTGTTCTTTCTTGGGAGTTGTACATCACGTACACAGGACATCCGAACACATGTAGAGAAGAATAATCAACTGGCTTTCCTTTCCACATCTCCATCGCAGTCTTCAAACCAATCGTCGTTGATGGTGATTGATTTATCACATAACAGGCTGTTTTGACTGCTTCTGCCCAAAAAGATTTTGCTACTCCCGCTGTTCTCAGCATAGCTCTTGTTCTTTCTAGGAGAGTTGTATTCATTCGCCCTGCGACACCATTATGTTGAGGTGTTTAGTGCACTGTAAATTGATTTTTAATACCCTTTTACTTGCAGAATGCCAAAAAGTCACAATCTACATATTCTCCTCCATTGTCTGTCCTCATGCCCTTAATTCTTTCTCCAGTTTCAGGCTCCACTTGTGCTTTGAACTCCTTAAATACTGGGAACACATCTGAATTCTTCTTGATTGGATACACCCATAATCTCCTGGAGTAGTCATCATTAAATGACACAAAATATTTTGCTCCAACCAGGGATATTTCCGATGATTCCCACACATCAGAATGAATCAAGTCTAGTATGGGTTTGCTTCTTGTAGTTAACCAATCAAACATTAATCTATGTTGCTTGCTCATCACACAATACTCAAAAAAGGGTAAGTTTACCTTTTTGAGCCCGGGCAGGAGATTACGTTCCACAAGGACTTTCAGGCCTTGTTCAGACATATGGCCTAGTCTGCGATTCCACATCATCGTTGCTTCTTCATAACTCATTGCTGCAACTGATTCATCTACCTCTTGCAATGTATCTCCCAAAAACATGTATAGATTAGCTGTGATTTTCTCCGCTTTCATCACCACGAGCGTATCTCTCATTACTTTTAAGATTCCACCTTCAACATGGATCTTACACCCGTGGTCATCCAATTGCCTAATGCACAATAAGTTCTTCTTCAAGCCCTTCACATGGCGTATTCCTTGAATTGAGCGAACAGTACCATCATACATTTTTACTCTGACAGTACCGACTCCAGTAACTTATAAGGCATGATCATCTCCCATGAACACAGATACTTCCGAGATAGGTTTGTAAGTACAAAACCAATCTCCGTGTGGAGCCATGTGCCAAGTCGCACCTGAATCCATTATCCAGGCATTATTGAGTAGTTTTTCGCCTTTAGAACTAATTGTTGCTTCGCTGTATAGGATTTCTCCATTATCTGAGCCTTGAGAGTGTTAATGTGATCTGTCACTGAAGTAGATTCACTCATTCGAAGAGTGCAGAGTCTTCTCTTCAAGAATATTATATTATAAAGTGATTTGACCTCGTACAGTTTAATGAGAGCATCCAAAATTTCTTTTGCAGTCTTCTTCTCTGCAACGCTTGAGAAAACCGAATCTGCCATTGCGAGGTGCAAATTGGCAACGGCATTGTCATCCATCTCTTTCCACCTTTCATTAGTGATATCTGCTGGCCTACCTTCAATTGCGTCTAAGCAGTTATCTTTTCTCAAAATTGCCTTTATCTTCAATTTTCACAGGGAAAAATTATTCTCATTGAACTTCTCAATCCCAAACTTTGTTGCCATGGTTTAACACCAAAATTTTCCAACTAAACCGACTTACACAATTTCACCGTGAACAATCCGTATACGTGAGCAGTATTGTATGTATTACCACACAGTAGAACAAATCCAGTATGCGTTAACAATCACAACAAAAGTATGCAACCACACATGTGAGTAGTAACCGTGAATAGTACCACAGCGGAACTAGTGACCAAGAACCAGTGGCTTTGATATACAATATTTTACATGGAAAAACCCTCAACGTATAAGGGAAAAAACCACGGGCAAGAATAGAAAGATTTCACTAAGTGGAAGAAAATTACAACACCCTCTCTCTATGAACAAGGAGAGAATAATTAACACACTCTCTTGATAATAGAAGAATACACACACATTAGGAGAACCTCACAGGAAAAACTATAATTTTCTCTCTATTTTTTTTCACTCACTCTCTAGGACTTGGTGGTGATTACTTGGTGTTGGGATGGTGTGTTTGGGATGGATCCCAAATGCATTGTGAGGCTTGCTATTTATAGAATTGAACCTCCTCCATGCACCTTCCAACTTGTAGCCAACTTATAGCATCAATCTTTGAGTTTTATAAGACACAAAGTTTGCTCTTTGGGCCTCGGCCCTGTTGTATGGCTTCATGCCTTGCCCGTCTGGGCCTATTTCAATGAAAGTCCTTTCTTATTTGACCAAAAAAAATGACACAAAGTTTGAATTGTATAGCCATAATTATTGACCTTCTATACCACACAAGTTGCTTCCAATTTGTAGCCACAAAGTTTGAATTTTAAAGCCACCAAAATTGACTTGCAAAAGTGGCTTACATAGCCACAATCTTTGACTTGTAAATAAGCCAACAAAAGTGATTTTACCACAACTCGTGTTCACGTCTTAATTTGAGTAAAAATAAGATCTCTTAAATATATTTTTTTTTGACAAATAAGATCTCTTAAATATGTAATATTAAATTTAATTTTTAGATTTATGCATATGATAAAAATACTATCGAGCACGTTTTCACTTTTTTTGGTACGCTTAACAATATTTTCGATATTAATCTTTCAACCTACCAAATTAAATATATTATTATGACAAAAAAATTCAAAATGCTTTAAGAAAAACATAAGACAAGCACAAAAAAAAAATTCACTAGATTCATGCTTAGATTGACTACTTTTGTGTCTGAATTATCGAAAAACTTATTAAAAGAATTGAAAACTGACAAAATTTAAGCAAAACCAAACACATCTATAGCCAATGATCCAAAAACAAAGATAGGGATTAATAACATAAATCCTGGTCAAGCTGCATGGTGTGCAAATTACAATACATAAATCTTGTGAGGAGAGACGACATAACATTCTCTACTCTTGGAGACAAATGAATTGGTCATGTGTTTCGTCAAAAAAAATAGTCATGGGACGGTTTAAAATGGCTCCTGGTCCTGGCAATCTCGTGTAATGGCAAGTAACTTGTATATTGCAATTATTTATTTATTATTATAATTATTGGCAATGTGATAAAAAAACGGCATTCATACCATAGAAATTAGACTCCAAGTATGTACATATGAAACAGAGGAATAGCATTACAATCCAAAAAGTGAAAGCACCAGCAGGATTTTTCACTCAAGGTAAAACACCCACTAACGAATTCAACTCATGTTGATCTTTGATACAATGATTTCACTCCAAGTTGCTTGAACTGTCTAATAACCATGAAATGAAAGCGCCTATTAGATGTCTACTGAAGACAAAACAAAAATCAATTTAATTGTTACACATGTCTAGTCACCCAATACACACCCACCAAGGGAGTCTTCTATTTTAACCATAAACACCATAAGAATATGGTAATGGCATGCATTTTAAATTCTGAGCTATGCCCTTCGAATGTATAAGAATTAAGAAATGGATGCAAAATTAAAGTCCATTGTTCTCTTTCTGTGTTCTTTTTGGACGAATCGGACTTCTAGTAGCATCAACAACTTCAGGCTCCTTTTTACTTACTGATTCATCTGGCTTACTAGCATTCCTGTCCCCTAATGGAAGGCCTCCACCACCATTTGATGACCCTTGCTTTCGCATAGCCCGGGGTATTCTCAAAGGTATATCTGTCTCCATAAAATTATTCTCTGCCTTGGGGGCCACGGAAGCATTTTCAGGTTGCATTTTCTGTGGTATGTTCACCTGTACATTTGCTTCACTGATGCTGTTATTCTCTTTTTTGGGGACTTCAGAATTATCTGATTGTGAAGGTGGCGGATCTGTAACAAGAACTATTGTAGACTTCCGCCATTTCTTTCTCTGATTAGCCTTTGGGGCATTTGATTTGACCTGGGGAAAAAAAGTAATAGTTAGACCCAGCAAAAGCACAAGACATTAAAAGAACACTGGCAATATAAAATAGAGCTAACTAAGGAACACTAAGCTTGCATTTGGAAAAGCATATTAGTGTTAAGAAAGGCATGGCATGAGTGCTTATTACTATCATAAGCTGTTTTCAGCATATTACTATAAACCCTACAAAATAGCTTACGGAAGAAACTTATACATGGCTCATGCGGAGTTTAAGACCACAAGTACTTTGATTGTAGAATTTTTATACATGAGCTCTCATATGATAATAAGTTCTTAATTAAATTGTTTATCCAAATGCACCCTAAATATGAAACAATTTGAATTACATGCAGTTAACATGCAATGACAAAAAAAAAATTAATGATTCAGTCAAATGAATTTTCCTAATGCAGAGAGACTCAGAGGAAGACTGACACGCACCAGTGAATTTCCAATGTCAGAGAGAGGCTTTCTTCGCACATGATCACTGTGGGCCTCAGCAGGCCTCTCAACCAGTGCACCCTGAAGCAACTCAGCACCTTGTGTAGCAAGAAGGCGGTCTTTGTCAGCTTCCTCAACACTAGAATCATTTTCGGTCCCTTCAACGGATCCTGATTGTGTTGGCTCCTGTGACTCATTGGAGGCTGATCCTCCTCTGTTGGCACACTTGGATGCTCGGCAACCACAAGAACTCCCACAACCGATGCCCATAGCTTTGCACTTGCATTTCGTTGTCTTGCAAGAAGAGGATTTACTACAAGAGCAGCAAACATCTGATGTAGTTTCTCCAGATGCACCACCTTCAAGTCCTTCTGTTGAATTGTCTTGGACATTTTCTGAACTGATATTTGACTGATTATTTTCCATACTTGAATGCCCACCTTTGGATTTTCTTTTCCTTACTGGTAATTTTGCTGACTCTACCCATTCATCATCAGTTGCCTCTATAACATAATCATCTGATTCTGTATCTGATATATCCATATCCTCAAGTAAAATGGTAGATCGCCGGTTTTCCTATTTGATAAATAATGGATCATTAATTATAGTACCCAAAAAAAATGTAATTTATGAGATAGAATAATTTGCAGGCAAGAGACCTACCGGCTTGCGTAAATCATACTTATGTCCTCCACCATATTCCATGTCTCCCACAGATTCCGAGTATCGCTTTGCACTCTGTAATGAAGTTTTAAAATTATGATTAAAAAAAGACTGGAAAGTAAAAAATTGGGACATCTATTTGTTCAATTTTATAAAGTGCTACTTAAATTTGGAAGGAGATAAATTTATTGCATTATATCAGTAAATTCTAAGTTGCATTGCAAAATTAATTTTTGAAGTTTGTCTGGATAAATTAATTTTTCAAGCATTATATTAGTAAAATAATTTTTCAAGGGTAAAAGGTGTGACATCTCTTGGACAAACATACTAACCAGCAACTTCAATTGATGAATAAGTTCAGCCCTCTGCGCTTCCAACTGTCGAGCTGAACAGCTTAGCCTTACTACTTTTTCTTTTAGATCTCTTATTTCTATGTCCTTCTCTCTGCAGGTAAATTCTTTTTCTCGCAATGAACACCTGAGATAAAGAAAAGCAAAGAAAAAATCCAGTCATACCACGAAATCCAATCAAGGAATCTTGGTTAAACTTAAAACATGGACAAAAAATAGACAGCAGATATGCTACTACCTGGAGGAAGATGCTAGATTGAACAAAAAGTTCATCAAATTCTTGGCATCAGCAAGGGAACGAACTTGGTTCCAACGTCCCTTGCCACTGAAAACCCGTTCCCGCTCTTCTGCCTCTGATAACTGAGATGCCATAGAAACTAGTGTTGTAGAAGAAGTAGCAAGCATGTTTTCGAGGGCATAAATCCTTGAATTTCTTGCACCAGGAGACATTGATACAAGGCCATCACTACTGTTGAAGTCATAAGGAGGTTGAAAAAGAAATACTCAGAAGTAATAAAACTATATTGATATTTATGTAATTAATAATAATATGGTGAATGTTTTATACAAAAGATAAAACTTAAATCCACATTTATTTATACTAATATCAAACTCCTAATCCTGACTAAATAGGAAAACAAATTATGATATAAAAAAATTATCTTAACATATTTGTGCATGGTCGACGAGAAGAGAAGAATCATAGAGATAATAAGACCCAGACTACAGAAAATTTGACAGCAGTATTGAGATGGGAACACAAGAGTTCCAAACTTTATGGAACTTGGCAGCAGAATAGAGATAATGGTGGGTCAGATCACAGTGATATCACTCTAATACCGTGTTAAAGTCAAATAGAGGGAGAAAAGGAAATACTCGAAGTAATAAAATTATATTGACATGTATGTGAATGATGTATTAAAAAAATAAGGAAATGAATCATGATATATAAGAAGATATAAAACTAGAATTTAATTACTATGTTCAGATAGTGTAAAACTTTTTTACACATATCCAATCACATCTTATTGTGTAAATATTTGTGCAAATATGTTAAAAAGTAATATTACAAAGTAGAACCATGATAAAATATACGTGGAAAATCTTTTTACTCTATCAATGCATATTTGTTAAAATCTAAAAATTAATCCTAACAAATAATCTAAATTACTCAAACAAATTTTACAATGGAATAATGATGTGACGAGATATTTATAAGATAATCTAATAACCACAAGTGAAAATCAGTCAAACAGTTGTTGTCAATCATACATTGCCAAAGAAAACCGACAAGATTGTACCATAATTAATGGTTTCGATAAATGCTAGGGTTTTTCACCTTGTATTGTTTAGCTTCATCATCTCTGCTTCTTCCTTTAACCTAGCAATCTCCTTGGCCATTTTAGCCCTCCTGAAATGAGTAGCAAAAATTAAATGAGATTATGAGTAAGCAGCACAAAAATGTATTTCACCCTTTACATTGAAAGCGTGAGTGCAAAGCTGCATACCAGCTACACTACAATCACTGGGAACCTCAAACTACAGAAATTCAGCTCAGTTTTTATTGCAAAAATTCAAAATCTGTCATTGAATCATCGCAATTGCTGACCAACAACAGTCACGGGAAGGGAAATATTTTTTGAACACTCCCTCAAAAGCAGTGGTAATAACATCCACCCAATGGTGGATATTATTAAAACATTTATGCCAGGATAGTTAGTAAATCGGTTCAAATTTTCTCATCTTTTAAGTTCGGATCAATAGAGAAAATATGAGATAAGCAAATTTCACATAACAAATAAATCCAGTATCTTTCTGATCCACACTTCATTTGAATTCAAACGTGAAATTAACATAATTATTAGATTCTTACTGACGGACGGGGTGGTTCAGAAGTTTTAGCCTTTACCGGATTATTCAAGCATATATGCTCATAGATTTAATCAGGGAATCCACCTATTCAATCTTAAGGTCTCAGATGAAGAACCTAAATAGAAAAATAAAAAATTGCACATACTCTTCCATTTGACGCTCATATTCTGAACGTACTTCATGCACTCGGACAGTGACTTCAAGCTCATGCTCTATTGCCTGCATCAAAGCCTTCAAATAGAAAAATATATGTCAAGTAGAAGCAACCGAAACACCATACAAGAAACATGATGCATATTCAACGAAATCACCATACAAGAAATCAGAAGTACGTAATATTTAGCAACACGGAGCACTAATCAATATCAATTGGAAACAATTTAATCCTTGTCAAAAATTCACAGACTTAGGAGTACCTGAATTCCAGGACCATTAGCACCGAAAGCACCTGTATATTAAAAATAAAATGATATTTATTAGTAAGATCACAAAATAGGGAAAGCTGCATGGCTTGATAAATCTCTTAACCCGTACTTTCACGCGAGGAAGCCTTTCGAGATTCCAAAAGTTCCTTTAGCCTTTTTGTAGCCAAGGATGCTTCTTCTGTTTTCCTTTGCAATACCTGAAATAATGAACACATCAATAATGGGAATATCCATCATCCTCCAAGACCACACAACAAGTGATTTGAACATCTACTTACCATCTTTTGTCTCTGATTCAACGCTAACAGCTTATGCATCTCATATTCGTTCCTCCTCCCTTCTTTTTTAAGCTGGTATTTACAAAAAAAAATGTATTGGATGATTCATTAATAACTGACAAGATGTCAGTGAGAGATGTCGTGTTAAAGATTAGAGTCTTTCATTATATGCAAGATGCCAGCAAATAACATAAGTACCTAGCAAAGTCTAAACAGAGATAATGTTATAATAATATATCGAATCGAAATCAAAACAAATTACCACAAGCGAAAGAATTCCCTCTTTGCGCAATTATAGAATAGATTCATTGAGTATCAAGTGGTATTTTTTATTAAGAAAGTTGGCTGAAGAAAACTCTTTCATACTGCATTTACCTGGAGAACTTCTTTTTCACGTGAAGCTTTCCATAACCTGAATTGTTCAGATTCCTGCTTAATCTTGTGTTGCAGTTGAACCTAAAGAAAATAAACTATCAGTAAAAAATCTAAAAGAAAAAGATAAAAAATACAACTTTCTATTTCAAACTGTAAATACAAGTTCCATTAACAGGACCATCGTACCTTTTGGGATTTAATTCTGTGGATCTCATCCTGAAGTCGTTTTGCAGCCTCGTCACTTTTTTGTTTTTGTCTTAACAGTTGAGCCTGAGCATCTTGTTTCTTCTTCAGCTCAGAGACCTGGAAAGAAAATAATTAGTTCACTGAATTGAGAGGCCATTAAGAGTTAAAATATTACAATCAACAAGCTCACCTGAGCTTCAAGAGCATTCAACTTTTGAAGATATTCTTCCTTTAACTTTTGAGCACTGTCATCAGTGTTGGATGAAATATTTGCTACATTCCACCTAAGTTCCTCAATTTCTTTCTACAAATAATATAAATAAAGGAATAGAGTTATTACAGTAACTTTTTAAATGCAAACCAAAGACTGCTAGAATAGATCATTTACCTGTAAAGATTTCTTCTCTTGTTCCAACTCAAGAAGTTTCTTTTCATAATGATGCCTAAGAACTGAAGTATCAGAATTACTAAACCGCTTCATTTCAGCCTTCAACAAATAATAAAAAACGACAGTGAAAATGTTATAAAATAAATCATAAAACATGTAATAAATGCATATACAGAATTTTGTGAATTTGCATAATTTGATGAAGATATTAGCAAACCAGAACTTGACTAAACAAAAGACCCTGCGTCTTCAGGAATCAGGAGTTTAAAACTAGACGTCTAGACCCAGTAGCTTTTACCTCCTTTTGTTCAAGTTTCTTATCCAATTCTTTGAGCTCCCTATCCAACTTTTCTTGAAGAGAAGAGTGTTCTAACTCCTTTTCATGCTCTTCCACGTCATCTGCATCCAAGTTGCACAATGTTAAAAAACTGTTAGATATTTGGGATTAAATACCAATTCAAAATGATAGGGAAAACGCATATATAAAAAAAATTCGAGTATTAAGAAGTTTAAATGCTGCCACTATGTCTAGCATTCAGAAATCAATTTGTCATCTCAAAATTTCGATGCACTTGTCCCGACAAATTTGTCAAGAATATTATTGACATGTGCCACACAGGTTAACAATCAATTAAAAGATATACAGCACCAATAATACTTAAAAACAAGTTCAAAAATGCTACCTGTCATGTCTACCGGTTTGACATCACAATCAGAGGAATACTCATTACCACATGCAAATAAACCACTCTTTGGCTGGAATCCAGTATCATCTGAATCAACCCAGTCAACAAAATGGCTAGATTTCGCATTCGAATTTTTCAAACGCCGCAATTCACCTTCTAAATCTTGGATCTTTGATACATAAGATTTCACCAGGTCATAATCCTAGAAATGAGTTCAGACCATGAGTTAGCGATGGATTACTTCATTAGAAAATGGTAACTACACATTAGCAATGACTTTGCATTCAAACCTGATTTGAACTAGAGTCAATCTCATCCCAAGATTTCCCGTTTCGAATTGATTCTATTTTCATGATCAGTTGATCCTTTTCAACCTAAAATATTCATTACTTTGAGTAAGACCCAACAACTTGATGTAAAAAACACAGCAATGACTTGTAAGGAACTAGCAACTTTGTTTCTTTGGTATAACTCCCAATACTTTATTAGAACTGAGAACACGGGATTAAATAATGACCTGAGCATCACAAGCACGTTGTTTGAAACTCTCACAAGTGTTTCGACGTTCTTGAAGCTCACGCTGTAGCTCTGCATTGCTTGCTTCAAGTAAGGATACTTTGTGTTTGAGAATCTGAAGGGGAAAAAGAACATTAGAAGCCTATGACTAGTAAATGAGGGATCAACTTCATATACTTACTAAAATAATGATGTACTACCTGAAGTTCCTCGAAGGGTCCACCGGCATCACCTTTATAAAAGAGAAGCTCAGCCTGCAATTGCTCAATCTGACTTCGCATTCTTTGTATCTGAGCTCCCACTGGATCACGATTAATCTAAAACAATAAAAATTAAACTCATCACATATAAAAAAACACAAACGACCGCCACCCACAAGCAAACAAAAAAGCAAAGAAAATATAAAGAACACAAATACAAAGCACTTACAACTGCCTTGTTCTGAATGTTGCGAGCACGATTTGCATACTTTAAAGTGTTCAATGTCTCTTCAGCATTGGTGTCAGCAGGACTAACACATGCTGCAGCATTCCAAACAGAATAAATTATACACGTAAGCTATTGAAAGAGTACAAAAATTTCAAGAGACTATAATCATTCACTGGGTCTGTACCTATCATCACTGTTTTGCTGTTTCCTCCAAGAGAATCCTGCATATTCATTGACCAATTGCATGTCAAGATAACATGATATGAATCCGTGACATAGATATTTCAAAAGTAAGCACAACAACTAAAACTTTATTATCACATTTTTCATTAACAATGGATTTCAACTTTGGAGTTAGGAGTTGCAATATAAATCCCACATGACACTCATAGTTCAAAAGCTCTAATGCTATGTCAAACATAAAGAATAGGCACACTCCCCTCCCCAACGAAACATGACAGTTAAACCATGAGTGATGAGTCTAGAACATTTTCTGTTCAGATATTATTATTATTATTATTATTATTATTATTTCTTACATTATTTCAGCAAGCAGAAAGAATCATATAAATTATTATTATTATTATTATTATTTCTTACATTATTTCAGCAAGCAGAAAGAATCATATAAATGATAGAGAATACAGAGTTGATGAAGATACGAATACTAGATGTATTGCTTAAAAAATATTGTGCAGACCTGCAGTAGGCGTGTTAATTTGCTATCACGATATGGAACATGCCCTCCTTCTTTTCGCTTTCTTTCATCTCCCAATGCACTTATGACATTCCCAAGAGCCAATAATCCCTTGTTGATATGAATACCTTAACCATGAAAAACTAAGTGATCATCATATAACTTTGAAAAAACAAAAAACAAAAAGCGTTCATATAACTCAGGTAGCAGAAAAGCTATGCATTAACTGAATTTTCAAAATTCTATTGTGACAAATATGATGAACTACAGAACATATTTCTCTATCAATTCTATTCCTAACCCTATAAATATATAGTATATGGTATCACAAACAACCGGAGTACCTTCTTTTAAACGCATGCCATCTGCACCAGTTCTTTTTGCACGTTCAGAACCAGCAAGGTCGACTAAATGTAGTTTGGCACATAAGACATCGTCACCATTCTTTTGCTCCATTGTGATTGTGAATATAGCATGTGAACGACTAGACAAAGCACAAGAACCAGAGTCATCATCATACTATAAATTAATTTCTCAGCTGAGCAGCAATAAAAAACCATCACATGTAAATTTTAATATGCACTATCCATTAGAGTGTCAGTTATATCAAATCTAACTAGAATTAAATTAAAGTATTCATAAAACGACTAATGCCGCAAACTTGTTCATAGCAGTTTACCTTGATTGACTGTTCATGTTTGTACTTCCAGTGGCACGTGACAAGGAACCACGAGAGAGATAAGACGACATTTCTTCTTTTGTCTTGACTTCAGCCTCAGTCACACCAGCCAGGGTTATTCCCCCATTCACCGTTTCTCTAATTTGTATGGGAACTCTAGAGGGCACAGCTGGCTTTGCAGTAGAAGCCAATTCTCCTCTAGATGCACTGGGATCAAGCAAATCAAATACCTCTTCCTTGAATATCTGCCATATTTAAGCAGAACAAGTATTAAAAGCCTGATCCCAATGACAGATAAAATTCACTAAACACAAAACAGTATTCTTTTTTACCTCAATAAAAGACACTCTAATCAAAAACTCCGAGGATTCTTTCATAGCCTGAACCCTCTTAAATATGGTCTCCATCACCTTGGGTATAATTCCACCAGCACTTTCCTCTCCGGAATAATTGGTGCCCATTGTGTATGTCTTCCCAGATCCAGTCTGAGAACAAACAAAAAGGAAAAACAATAACAAACCACTGAAATGCAGACCAAACATAACAAAACAAAGTCTCTAAAATAGATAAAAATTTATACACGAGAAAAATTTATACCTGGCCATAAGCAAGGACAGTTGCATTGTAGCCATGGAACAACGCATCAACAAGGGGAGCCACAACATCATCATATATAGCAGAAGACGGCGAACCCATACTACCGTAAACATAATCATAGGTGAAAGCATGTGACCCAATATGCACCTACATAGCACACCCAAAAACAACAATTACGCGTCAATTTTCATACATGTTTAGAATTTCCCAAGCTTCCAACACACACTAAAGCAAACACTTAAACATAGAACCCTACGAATTGATCAATTAATTACAGTTAATTTATAAATAACAAATAACAAATGCAATACGGAAGAAAGCAATTCAAACCCCAGAAAACGCACCTGAGGTTCACCCGGGACGACAGAGATGCAATCGGTGCAGCCTTGTAGAAGCTCCGAAGTTATAAGAGGCCGAATGTTCACGGCGACACGCACGCACTGTGTCGAATTTGAATCTGCGATCTTCCCACCATTCCCTTCTGAGTGTTCCATCTCTGACCAACTCAAATCAGCGTTGGAATATGAAACCCTAGAACAACCCAATCGAAGACGTGGAAATTAACTCGAGAAGAAGAAGCTTCGTTTTAAACCCCGCATTTACCGTGATTAATTGATTAATTATGAAAACAAACAGCGTCAAAGTGTGGAAGCTGGTGAGGTTTTTTTTTTTGATCGAAAGTGGATTTTGGTTTCTGAGCTTGTACTTACCTATGAGAGGAGCGAAATGAGAAATGGAATGAGAGAGATTGAGAAGAGAACAAAGGGAATCGAAAGGGAAGAGAAGAAGACAAAGTGGAAAAACGGTAACGAAGGGTTTGGGTTTTGAACAGAGAGAGGAGGGTAAGTGGCTGTGATTTTGAATGTGGACGTGTCGGGTTTGGATTAAACTGGATTTGAGAAAATGGCGCTCACGTCCGGATTCAAATGAGGGATGAGATCACGCTCGTGTCACGTGCCACAACGAATGGGAACGACACTCCTAACGGTACAATAGTCGTCGCATTTTCTTTGGGCGGACATTGAAACCCCGCCCCAAAAAATGGATGATTATTTTTATTTTTACTAGCGGACCACTTTTTTATTTTTATAGGTAATAATATGCTGTTATAAAAATATTAATAATACTCTTGTTTTGGTGTATAATTAAGTAGAAGTTAAAGGGACAAAATAAAAAAAATAGAACAAAAAAATAGTTATTTTAAAGTGAAAGTTATAGGGGCAAAATGGTCCATGAAAATATGTACACAAAACTAAGTATTCCCTTTATAATAGTTATAGATTATAGATAATAGTTATAAATATAGATATAGATTATAGATAATCTAATTTTTAATTATTTATTATAATAATCTAATTAACTAAAGCCAACTCTATTAATATTAAATCATTCACTTAAGTGTACGCAACATCTGATTATATATAGGATGCATTTGGATACACAGCTTAATTAAGAGTATATTAGGAAATAAAAAATTCATTTAAGCGCTTATGACATAAGTATTTATTATATAAACGCTTATGTATAAGCTATTTTTTATATAATCAAAGAGACAATAATGTGAATAAACTGATTTCATATAAGTTGTAAGTTGTTTTGATAAACTATTTTAGAAAGCTTATGAAAATAAGCTCAAAACAGCTTATGAGACAGTCATAGCCTGTTTGGATAAATAGCAAGATAAGCGCTTATATATAAGCTATTTTTTTTAATCGAACAGAGAAAGTGATGAAACTAATGCATATAAGCTATAAGCTGTTTTAACAAGCTGTCATGGAGAGCTTATGAAAATAAGCCCAAAATAGTTTATGAAACAGTCGTAAGTTATTTCATAAGCTCTGTCAAACACGCTGACAAGTATTTATGCCAGTAGGTAAGTCCAAATAAGTTCTGCATAAGCCAATTGTAACGCCCCGGCTACTCTCAATATTATATTTTTTTTATGGGTTCCTCTAAAACCCTAAGTTCTCTAAATTGGGGGTTTTGGCCCTACTCAATTTACTACATGTTATTGTTGCTCAGATTCGTTGGAAAATACCCTGATAGATCCTCCTAAAGGCTTTGGAAGAGATTTAGTTGGTTCTTCATAGTTGTGAGTAGATAATTTACTTAGTGGCAATTTTTCTATGTGATTTTCTCTATTGGAGTAGCAAACTATTTCTCTTTTAGATTTCCTTTACAAAATAGAAGTTGAAATTTTACTTATTTATTTATTTATTTTACGAGATAACTCAGCTACGATATTGATGGGAGTTTAAATTGTGAAATGTGATAATATGATGCACTCTTGATAGTATGGTTTGATTTGGTTATCATGATTTATTTTGAATACATATTGTGATTTTAGTAATGGGTTTTATGAAAGAAAAGTTATTTGCTGCAATGAAGAGAGAAGGCAGCCTATGGGCTGAGTGCTCATAGTCTCTATGATACCGTTTGCTACAACGAAGAGATAATGCAGCCTATGAGCTAAGTGTTTATAGTCCCTATGGATGTCGTTTGCCGTAACGAAGAGATAATACGGCCTATGAGCTAAATGCTCATACAAATTCTAATGAGTTCCATTCGCCGTAACGAATAGATAATACGGCCGTAACGAATAGATAATACGGCCTATGAGCTAAATGCTCATAGTAAATTCTAATGACTTCCGTTTGCCGTAACGAAAAGATAATATGGCCTGAGTTGAATGCTCATGGTAAATTAGACTACTGTTTACCACAAAGAGATAATGTGGCCCTATGTGTACATAGAAAGATGAGTTTTTTTTTTGTGATTTTCATGGCATGTGATATGGGTTGAGATTATTTCTTATTTTGTGTTGGTATTGCTCTTCAAGTGTAATTATTATGGATTTACGCTGTGAGTCTGGTGGAAATTTGAGTTATTTCTATATTCATGAATAAGTTTCTTTTTATTGAAGCACGCTGTACTTTTACAAATTAAGTTTATCTCAGATTATATATCTCATGATCTCACTATTAAACTAAATTCATATTTGAATGATAATACTTGTACGATGTTTGCTTGTCCTTCCTGTCCACTTAGTGTATTATGCTCTCACTGAGTCTCCGTGACTCACTTCATTCTTTTCATTTTCTTTAGATTTAAAGGTAGCCGAGTAGATATCTCCCTGAGTTTGCAGATCTATCTAAGGACTCTTTTGTTTTGGTATGTCTCTACTTTTGGAAGTGGTGATTAATGTCGTGGACTTCAGAGTGATGCAACTATATATAGGGATAGGACTTTCTTTTATTTTGGATTGTACTTGAGTAGCTGTAAATGATAAACCATTGGTATATTTTGAGTACTCTGAGAACTTGGGAAAAATGTTGTTTATGAATGCTGAAAACTCTTGTTGGTGGATTATGACAGGTGCTATTATTTTGAGATGTTCAAAATACAGAGGAGACTTTGCTGAATTTTCGGTAGTTCTTTGATTTATGATGCTTATGTGCGCCGGTCATGGTCTTAAAGTGGGTCGTGACACCAATCCAAACAGAGACAAGTGCTTATGTCAGTAAATAAGCTCAAATAAGTTTTGCATAAATCACTCCAAACAAAGCCTTATCGTATATGAGCTTATATATAAATTGATTCTAAAATCAAATAGTTTGAGTTTAATATAACATCTCAAATTTTCACTATATGGGACAAAGTGTTAATTTTGGAGGATTAGAATTATCCTTAAGATTTTCAGATGATAAGTAATGGTTTAGAACTGACGTAGAAGTCAAAACAGTATTCTATGGACGTTTTTTACTATCAGAATATGTTATAACGATAGTAAATAGGTTTTTACTATCAGAATAAGTTATAACGATATGAAAATTTTAAATTGGATTCAGAAGAGATATTTGAGGATTGAAATAGTGACTTAATGTTATATGAGGATTTTAGAAGTTAAGTTTGGAATTTTAGAGAAGAGTATAAGAAGTATTACTGTTTTGGTCCCTCTAAGATGAAATACGTAACACGTAAATTGGAGAACGGATAAATACCAGAGACTAGGAAATGATCATGATGAAAACTAAAGGGGCAAATAGAGTTTTATCTAGTATAGAAATTAGAAGTTTTCGTTTGGTGTTATAATTCACAAGAAAAACTAGTTTAAAGTCTTATGTAACTTCTGTCTGTATCATTTCCATCTTTATTATGTTTTATTTGAATATTATGAGTTATATGTATTTATTGATTTATTTTCATCTTAGAAAAATGGTTTTAGTATACATAATTATTCTCAGTATTGAAATAGATAATTTTCGTTTGACGTTGAGTTTTTAACAAAAAATGGTTTAGGTCGTAAGTGACGAAATATGTTTTAAATAGCATGAATGCACCAAAACAACCCATAAAATTTTTTCAAAAAGTTTGCTGAGATTTTTGGAAAACTTTTGAAATTTACAGAAAAATACGCTAAACGGGAGCGAATAGCGCAAAGATATTGATTCACAATGTAAAATTTCGTGATAAAAGTCCAAAACCCTTTTCTTTTTATTTTTAATTATTTATTTGAGGATTTTAGAAATTATTTTTTATATAAGATTATTAAAGCATCATTTGTTCACTGAAATGCGGTATATCAGCCGAATAGAGACGAATAAAGAATTAACGAGTATGATATAGGAACTTAGGATTTTTTAGGGACTTTGATGCAATTTTATAAAATGTGAATAGTGATTAGTCAACGGTAGACAAAAACGTTGACCATGAATAGTGTAGGGTTATGTACAATTACTATTTTACCATTGGTTGTATACTTATTTACCAAAATCTAACCTTTTTAACCTAGTTATCCCATGACCCAAAATCAACCTCATTTGGTCAACATCCTCAAGGGTTTTTGGAGGGTTAGATTGCTCTTTTGATTTGGATTGAATCATTGTGAAATGCCTTGAACCAATTAAGATTTAGTTAATTAGTTTTTGATTTATTTAATTTAAACCATGGTTATGTTAATGTCAACTATGGTTGCCCTAAATTAACCCAAGCTTGGCCGCCCCTCCCCCTATAAATATCCCTCTCCATGCTTTATAATTTTCTACACCAAACTTGAAGCATTTCCAAGTTTATTCTTTCTTACCTCTATAAAGCTTTCATATTTATTTCTTTCAGTTTTAGTCTTTTTCTCAAGCTTTGTTCTTTATAAGCTTTTCTTCTAAAGGTAAGGGGAAGCTCTTGCAAAATTATTTGAGAAGTTATAAGTTTGATTTTTAATTGCTAATCATTTATCTGATTCATGTGTTATAGTTTTATAGTATTTATTTAAGCTTTATAATTGTCTTGTGGCTTCGATTTAACTGTTGTGAGCTTATAGTATTAGTAATGTTACCAGCTTGTTGACCCGTGTGGTGCACGGGTCGCGTTGGTTTTCATAGATAATAGTATAAAAAGACTTATTTATATACTAGTAATTCAATAGATGATATATTTTAAATTTATAAGAGTGCAAATTCTACAACATTGTACATCAGATAAATACACAAACTTCAAATTATTGATTTTCTACCTATTGATAAAAATAAAAGTCAAATCAAATAAACAAAATAAATAGAGAAAAATAAATAAAATATTTTTTCGTCCACAATAGTTTGTTATTATTTAAATAATATTTATTTTCCCATCCATAGTAATTTCCCGTCTAATAAAAATAAAGTAATTTTGTTTCTATATGTAAACAAACAATATTTTATTTATTAAAAATAAAATTAACGCAAAATAATTTGTCTTCCCATCTATAGTAATTATTCAATCCAATAAGAATAAAGTAATTTACTTGTATATATAAACAAACGATATTTTATTTATCAAAAATAAAATTTAAAAAAATAATTTTATAACCTAAAAATTTAGAAGAAAAAAAAAGAGGAATGAAACATGTAAGCAAAAAAACATTTTAATTATAAAAAAAAGTACAATCTGAAACTTTATATGAACAAATAACATAAATGGAACCCATAATCAAATATTATTTTATTTATAAGTAATAAAAACAAAACAAAAATAATTTTATAACTTGAAAATTTACTTGAAGAAAGGATTATAAAAGGAACCCGTAAGCAAACACTAATTTATTGATCTAAAATAAAATTAAAAGAAAAAATTGCAACAAAAAAAAGATAGATGAATGAAACCCATAGACAAACACTATTTTATTGATCAATATAATCAAAAGAAAATAATTTCGCGACATGTAAATTTACAGGAACAAAGAAAGTTAATGAAACTCGTAAACAAATAACATTTTATTGATTAGTAATAAACTCAATAGAAAAACAATTTGCAACCTGAAGATTTATGAGAACCAAAAAGATATAATGGAACCCGTGAGCAAATACTATTTTACTAATAAAAAAATTAAATCAGAAGAAGAATATTTTAGAAAAGTTAAAAGCAAAAAAGATGAATGGAACTCGTGAGTATAGATTAGAAATAAAAATAACAATAATGTTACAACCTAAAAATATACATGAACAAATATGAATGAATATAACTCGTAAATAAATATTATTATTGATAATAATTAAATAAAAAAGAAAAGTAATATTACAACCTCAAAAATTTATTGAAACAAAGATGAATGGAACCCATAAGAAAATAATACTTTATTTAAAAGAAATAAAACCAAAAGAAAAATAATTTTGTAACTTGAAAATTTACTCGAACAAAGGAATATAAATAGAACTCTTAAGCAAACACCACTTTATTGATCTGAAATAAAATTTAAAAAATTTGCAACCAAAAAAAATAAATGAATGGAAACCATAAACAAACACTATTTTATTGATGAATAAAATCGAAAGAAACTGATTTCGCGACATGTAAGTTTACCGAAACAAAGAAAAATGAATGAAACCCGTAAACAAATATTATTTTATTAATTAAAAATAACATTAAAAAAAAAATTTTACACCCTGAAGATTTATGGAAACCAAAAAGAGATAATGAAACCCTTGAGCAAACACTATTTTACTGATAAAAATAAATTCAAAAGAAAAAAATTTAGCAAAGTTAAAAATAAAGAAAAATCAATGAAACCGTGAGCTGATATTATTTTATTGATCAGAAATAAAATCAAAAGAAAAATAATTTTACAGTCTAAAAATTTACAAGAACAAAGAAAGATAAATGGAACTCGTAAGTAAACCTATTTTATTCATGATAAGTAAAATCAAAAGAAAAGTAATATTACAACCTAGAGAATTTATTGAAACAAACATAAATGGAACCCGTAAGCATACACTATTTTATTTATATGAAATAAATAAAAAGAAAAATAATTTTGTAACTTAGAAATTTACTCAAACAAAGGAATATAAATGGAACCTGTAAGCAATGCTATTTTATTGATCTGAAACAAAATTAAAAAGAAAAAAAATTTGTAACCCAAAAAAAAAAGAGATAGATGAATGGAAACCATAAATAAACACTATTTTATTGATGAATAAAATCAAAATATACTAATTTTGTGACATGTAAATTTAAAGGAACAAAGAAAGATGAATGAAACCCGTAAACAAACATCATTTTATTGAGTCTGTAAAGCCTAGCACAAATGGTTAAATCCATCTTGCGTTGCTAAGTTGGACGTGGTTCGATCCCAGTTGGGGCGTTTGTGTGTGTGTGTATTTACCATTCGTACTGAATAAAAAAAAACATCATTTTATTGATTAATAATAAAATAAAAAATAATAATTTTGCAACCTGAAAATTTTTGGGAATCAAAAAGAGATAATGGGATTCGTGTGCAAATATTATTTTACTAATAAAAAAGAAAATAAAAAGAAAATTAATTTAGCAAAGGTAAAAACAAAGAATGATAATGGAACCCGTGAGCTAATATTATTTTATTGATCAGAAATAAAATCAAGAGAAAAATAATTTTACAACCTAAAAATTTAAAAAAACAAAAAAAGATAATGAAACTCGTAAGTAAATGCTGTTTTATTGATAATAACTAAAATCAAAAGAATAGTAGTATTACAACTTGGAAAATTTATTAAAATAAAGATGAATGGAACCCGTAAATAAATTCTATTTTGTTAATAAAAATAAAACCAAAAAAATAATTTTGTAACTTGAATATTTAAAGAAATAATAATATAGAAAAAATTGGGAAAGAGAATAAATGTTTTTTTAGTTATTATGATATTTTTTGGTGAACTGGAATATTCTCCACACGCAACTGTAGAGACTAAAGAGTTCAGTTGTTTTTAGTTATTATTATTATAAAATTAATATTAGTTATTATTACTTTTTTTGATAAAATAACAATGAGATAAAATAAATATTGTAGATGATTTGTTGGTTTTGAGAGGAAAAGTTGCTTTCCCAATTTGCGACACGTGGATAAGGGAGTTTACTCTTTTAAAAATAGTAAATAGATAATGGCTAATTTGTTTATGAGTTTTGTGGTAGTAATGTTATAATGACAAAATTAGTTTTGAGCTTTAAATATTTATATTATTATAATGACGAATTTTAGACTATCACAGTATAATTGACCGTAAAACTGTTATAATTTATTTCTTTATGAAAACCCTAGAATTTGTCTACCATTGATATACAGAAAGATGGTTGGGATGAACGTTTTGTTGGAATTGTTCTGACTAAGTAAAGATAAGGTCTCTTGAGAAGCTTTAACTCACCCCTCTTTCCTGTGAACCATACTGATGTGCTGTTTATAAAATCTTAACCTAAAGAGTCTGTATATACGAGGCTAAGATAATGGGATGTTGTGTTTGATGTATGTTTAAGTAGATGATTTACCCAAGGAGTGGGCTAATTTCAATCCGAAGGCTAACTCTCAGAAGGGGATATGAAGGAGAACGCTGCATGGATTGATAGAGATTCCGAGAAGAAATTGTGTTCATTGTCTTGTTTTGGGCAGAGGTCTAGAGACTTGACCAGCTCAGATGTTTACTGTATAGATTATTTTGAGAATTTGACTATACTGAATTTTCATTGTAAAACTCTGATGATTATATATATGAGATGAGATTACTTTTACAAGTGTATTGTTTTATATTTTCGCATTAAAAACCTTTCGAAAAGAATTAGAGCAACATTCTCCATCCTTCTCATTATTTGAAAGGCAAAAAAAAATTTACCCACATTTTCGGAGAAGAAATACTGAGCTTTCATCAAAATATTTTCTAAATTCATTACGAAATTTTTGGTTACTATGATATAATATCATTTTTGGAGAAAGGATGTTGCATTTAAACTATGCATAAACTGGATATAAGTTGTTTCTATAAATTATTGTGGATAGTTTATGAAAATATGTTGAAAATAGCTCATGGACATACCATAAAGTCATAAACTACTTTTATAAGCTCTTCTAAACACTTGCATAAGCACCTTTCTAAGGAAGCTTTCTAAGCATGTTTTTGAGAAAGCTTCTGTTACAGTTTTCTAAACTCATTGAATATGTTCCAAACTTGAAGAAACTGCAAAGATATGACTTTATACTGTCTGAGAACACTTGAGTGGAGTATCTCTGAGTATCTCTAAGCCATAAACTCGCCACTTGAGAATTATTAAGCTTTGAAAACCCAACATACTAGAACATCTGGGTTGGTCTAAAATTTCCAGGCTTGTTTCCCCAGCATGGCCAAATTAAAGCCAAAGAGGTCTCTATACCCCAAGCCTCCATCTTTTTTCCTATTCTTAATTTTTCCGAAGACAACCAATGCACACCCTTATTTCTCCTATTTAATGACCTTCACCAAAAAAGAATTCATCATCTTTTCAATTTCATCAGTAAGGGACTGCAGAAGAAGGTAATGAGGGGATAACTTGCACCATGGACTTGATCAGGACCCTGCTTGAGAAAAACTTCTACTCCCCCAAGAATTAAGTTCACTATGCCAGAAACATGGAACAATAACAGCTTTCAGATGACGGATGAAGCGTGAATCGTTGTTATAGAAAACACGGAGCTTTCAGATAATGTGTTCCTAGGTAGACATTGTTGCAAAGGAAAACACAGAGCTTTCACACAACGTTCTCCTTGGCAAGCGTTGTCTATCAACTCCTTGTTTGTTAATAAAAACATGGAACTGTTAGAAAACGCTTTCGTGGGCAAACATTTTAATTAAAGATAAGGAGTTTTCACACATCATTCAAACAATGCCTTCCCGGTTAAACGTTGTTTAAAATCTATATTTCCCTTCTCTACGTGCACTCCCTCATGATGCATCTGCACGAGGAATGATTGTTCACAAAGCTTGACACAAATCGTCACTACACTTGGTCAGTAATATATAAATCTAAAATTAGTAGATACCCTACATTCAACTACTTACCCTCTCTACGTACTTTGTCTTCCCTTCATTTCTTTGCCCTTTAAGTTTTCACTTCACACACACACTCCAAACTCCAACAATGGCACTTGTTCAGTCTTTCATGCTGGTAGAGTTCGTCTTGGACCTGTATCATCTTACTGAGTGCAGGATAGATCTCATTGGTGATCTTACTGGAGCTGGATGGTTTGACTAATTGATAAGGACAAACCAGGGGTGTGGCCTGGACAGATTAAGGGATTTTGGACCAATGCAAGCATAAAATGAGACGATATTGTTGCAACTGGGCTTGGAGTGCATGTTTCTGTCTCTAGGGCTTCTATTGCAAAAGCAACGAATTGCTCAGATGAGGGTCTCATCTATGGGGATGGCTAACATAGGGCATTTTATTCAGACGATGTATTCTTGCTTTATAAAGCGATGATTTCTTGGAAAGAGCCTCACAATTGAACGACAAGGATAGAGTATTTCTCAAAATCATCAACAACGTATTTTTACCAAAAGAAGTTCATGAAGATGATGAAGAAGTACTTGACATCCAAAAATTTTGTCTTTGTAACTTGCTACGGAAGAAAAGGTTAATCTACCATATTTTGGTGTTTAATCACATTTCATAACAATCTTTCATTGTGTCACAATAGGCCTCTCTCCTATGATGTATATTGTTCTACTGAGTGTCATCTTTGAAAACTAGGGTCTTTTGGAGGTGTTTAATTTGATGGTTTCAAGTTAATCAAAGCCTTATGGAGAGAGCATCCTAACACCTGACTTTTCTACTCTCGACCTGAAAAAGATGAACATCTATGTGAAATCCAATAAAAAAGTAAGAGAGAAAAGGACAAGAGCTCTAAGAGAAAGGCTCCACACGGCTTATCCTCAGGCTTAAACTATTATGGCAAAACCTCCATCTAGTCAGTGTCAGAGTCAGAGGAGGATGAGGAGGAGAAGAAGGATGAGGAGGGGAGGTCTCCTCAAATAAGAGTAGAAGAACTGATGAAGGGTCGACATCAGATTCTTCATGAAATATCATATGTATTTATTTACTAGAGTTTAAGTTACTGAGCAGAAAATCCCCTAGCCAAGGATCACAAAGAACAACAAGAATCACAGAGATGTTTGTGTTTACCTCTTAAAACTGTGAGTTTTTAATTACCAATATATCAAAGGGGCAACACCTCTATTCAGTCCACGCGAGCAAATCACCAATTGGAGAACGTGCTCGATTATGGGGAAGGGGACACCACTTTTTAGTGTCTTGGGGTGAGGGAGGCTCTACAACTTATAAGCTATTAGGGGTTCTCTCTCCCTAGCTTACCCTAACCTTGATGGGCTCGTACATTTATGGTCCAACTTTAATAATTAATTAAATCACAATTAATTAATTATTCCTCTCCAATTATTTACTCTATGTGTGTGGCCCTATAGGTTTCTGTCAAATTGGCAATAATATTAAATATTAAAACAATATAATTATTAAATTAGTGTTTAAATATTATGAATAATGAACAATGAACAACATCTAATAATGCATCATAACTGCCCAATTTTTGGGAAGATCGATGATTTGAATAAACATTTACCAGAACCAAGATCACTGTAAAATCTTTGTCTCTGTCCATGTGTCTTAATTAAACACGAGGCATAAATGTGTCGTCCTAATTAACTTTTAGGCTTAATTGCACTTTTTGTCCCCTATTTATTGTAATTGTGCAATTTGGATTCCCCAATTTTTAATTGAGTGAATTAGGTCCCTAAATTATCCCAATTGTTGGAATCAGGCTCCTCCATCATTATTTCATTAGATTTTTAACACTAAGAGCCTATGTCGCACACGTGAGATGAATTTGACACTAAATCAGGTCACCTTGGCACGATGTAGGTTGCTAGAAATTTTTTCAAAACAAGTCGGTAACACACGTGATGTACTGATGCAATACATGTTGTTTAAAATTTCTTACTATGCGGGTTTTTATCATGCCATTTGTGCCAAGATAGTTCGACTCAGTGCCAAGGTGACCTGATTTAGTGTCAAATCTGTCTCACATGTGTCATGTAGGCTCCACGCGTAAAAATTGGACGAAGTAGCGATGGAGGACCTGGTTGCAACAATTGTGATAATTGGGGGACCTAATTTGTTCAATTAGAAATCGGGAGACCCAAATCGCACAATCATGATAACTGGGGGACCAAAAGTGCAATTAAGCATAACTTTTATTATGAATTTCTCGATCCCTAAGTAGACGTGTAATCACAATCGGGCCCAATATCTAATATTTGCCCGATTCCATCATGGACATGCATTTTTCACGTCTCACTCTATTGAGAGGCCTGAAACACAGTACTCCTGTTATGTAAGAGGAACAAATCCTATCTACGTCACTCACATCCCTCCACATAATTTGTTGTAGCTTCAATAACTACTTTTATAATTATCCTGTTACAGATAACATTTGGTAGCATTAAAGCCTACAACTCTACATGTAAGAATTGTAGTCACTTCAAATCAAAGGACTACTTTACTATGGTTACCATGAGAAGCACTTACGACACTTACATAACTATTATGAAGCATTTTCATAGCGGGTCAATCTAGCATAAATATTACTCCTAATATTTATACCTATGTGCAAACTTGATATCTCATATCCATAGCCCATGAGATGTGGCCATCAATCTACTCACATAATGTCTCAATGCATCATTGTCATTCTTATTAACAATAAAACTTGACTACGGATAATTTTAATAATAGTGTTCGGATTGTTCAATAGGTCTCACGATCAATTCAAAATAGATTGGCTACATGGGTTTACACCAACACAAAGAAGGTAAACCAAGGTATTGCCCCATTTCAAGAGATACCTGAACCCGCAGCTTAGTTGAGATGTCTTTATTGTGATCAATCGAGACATCTCTACTGAAGAAAATTTCTGACTTGTTCATATTTATGCATTGACCCAAACCACTAGCATATTTCACAAGCACCTGCTGCATAACATCTGCTTTAGCATTGTTGGCCCTGAAGAAAAAAAAAGAAAACAATCATCTACGAAAAATAGGTAAGAACGTATAGGAGCACCTTGACATATTTTAACACCATGAAGGGTACCCCTCCTCTCTTCATTCTTAATAAGCAGAGAAAGACCTTCAGCACATATAATGAAGAGATAATTAGGTGATAAAGGATCACCCTGGCAAAGGCCCCTTGATGGAATCACCAGACCAAATTCATCATTATTCACCAACACTGAATAATTCACCGTCTACACACATAACATGATTCATTGAATCCATTGATTATCAAAGCCCAAATCTTGCATCATAAGTCTCACATCCAACGCACTTGATCATAGGCTTTGCTAATGTCAATTTTCAAAGCCACCTCACCCATTTTGCCCTTTGTTTTGCATTTTAAATAATGAATAACCTCTGTAACAAGCAAAGCATGATCAAGGATTGACCTTTCTGCAATAAAAACATATCGTTCATTAGAAATGCATTTAGACAACACCCTTTCCAACCTATTAGCCAAGATAGCCACAATTTTATAAAGGACATTGCATAAATATATAGGTCTCAAATCCTTCATCTTTTTAGGCAACTCACATTTTGGTATTAGAGCAATATTAGTGTCATTAAGAGTGGTAGGGAACATACAATTTGTAAGCCACTGTGTATGTGTTATTACTCTAAAAATATCACATCCACAAAGACCAATTTTTTTTGTAAAGAGCTGGATTAAATCCACCATGCCGAACTAGGTGTTTTATCTGGATGCATTTGGAAAAGGGCTTCACAAAACTCATCCTCTTGAAAAGGTGCTAACTGCTAACAAAGCACGGTTATCTTCCTGATCACCTTTGGGATGGACCAAATCAACAACAGGCCCATAGACACTTTGCTGTCCTCGAAACAAGACATCAAAATAGTCCTGAGCTACTTGATAGAGACCATCCAATGATTGTATCAATTGGCCTTAGTCATCCATTATTTTAACAATGGCATCCCTTCTCTTCTTAGTTGTTGCAGAAGCATGGAAAAAAATAGTATTCTCATCCCCATCTTTAAGCCAAAAAGTTTTTGGACGTTGCTTCCAGTGGCACTCTTCTTGTAGAAGTAGAGAATTCATTTTGTTCTGGACCTCTAAGAACTCTATTCCAACTCCGATGAACAACATCCACAAGATCAACCTCATAAAACCAAGATTTTTCAAAATTAAACCTTTGTTGCCACACTCTTTAAGTCTGATTCATACAACTTAGAAATGTGGGTGTGTGATTAGATATTGAGGCCACTAAATTCTGAAGCTTCAGAGAAGTTAGGGAGAGATAGGGAATCTTCCCTGTTTAGTTTAGGAGAGAAATAGGGGGAGAGAGAAATCGATAAGGCCCACACATATTTTGTTTCTCTCTAAGAGTGAGAAGAAATGACATCGAGACAAGATTTTTCCCCGCTTTTATCGCTGGTGCTAAGGATATGTGTTACAAAGTACACTCTCAGATATTTCAAGTACAGATACGGGCTCCCTTGCTCAAGCTGATGCTTCAAACGAAAATGGGTCCAAAGTGGAAAATGGGTTTCCTTCAACTAGCAGAGTTGGGCCAGCACTGGGTGACACTAGGCCCAAAAGAACTCATAAGAAGCCCATATGTTACAACACCTGAACAAAAGAAGAGAAAATCAGTTATATGTATTTGGGCCTTTACCAGTTTTAGTAGGAAAAATAAATTGTGTTTATTATTTTAGTTTTATTCCAAGAAAGGAGATGGGGGACACATGTCCACAGATCCTGTAATTAGGGTTATGACACTTTTTTTGTTATATCCAGTACGTATGGAATGAGAAGAGGCATAACAAAAAAAATTCCAAAATCCTATTTCTCCCTCTTAGGCTTTCCCTGAAAAGGGAATTCAATTTTCTTACGCTAAAACCTTAACATTTTGGTGCTTTCATTCTTGAACTGTGCCATAATGACAAGGTCACAAGCTGAGAAATCAGATTTGGCTCAACTACAGGAGTCCATCGCAAGCTTGACTAGGGTGCTCACTGATTTCAAAGCTACCCAAGACCATAGACATGAAGAATATTCCCTGCAATTCCAAACCATCCACACTCAAATACAAGAAATCCAAAACCAGCCCACTACACCAGGTTCCGGCTCTCCCTCTCAACCTTCCCAAACCATAAAACCCCCTAAACTATATCTTCCACCTTTCGATGGGTCTAACACTTTGGAATGGGTTTTCCAAGCTAATCAATTTTTTACCTATTACTCAATCCAAGCCCCTTTTCGTCTCTCACATATTGCTGGGTATATGAGTGGTGATGCCCTATGTTGGTACCAATGGATGCATAACAATGGGCTGCTTTCTACTTGGGAGGAATTTACTTGAGCATTGGAGCTGCGATTTGGCCCTTCTTCTTTTGAGAACCATCAATAAGCTCTTTTTCAACTCCAACAAACAACCACTGTAGGAGACTACAAAAGGGAGTTTGAACGCCTCAACAACCGAGTAAATGGATTATCAACTCAATCTATCTTGGATTGTTTCATTTCTGGCCTGAAAATTGAGATTCAAAATGAAATGGCTATTTTGCAACCCTCATGCATATCCCAAGCCATAGGGTTAGCAAAATTAGTGAAGTCCAAAGTCCAAGCATCTAGGCCCCGTTACCAAGCTAATTATAGACCTTTTCCTCGAAGAACCCAACCTACAACCGCAATTACATCCACCAATCAAACCCTCTATTACCTACGCCCCCAACCAGATTAGCCCTACCCACACCACCACCAAAATCGACCCTACCCATAAGACACCTGAATCCTACTGAAATGGAAGCTAGAAGAGCTAAGGGGTTATGCTTTAACTGTGATGAAAGGTTTGTAAAGGGCCATAGGTGTAAAACCAAACAGTTTTTACTACTGTTGACAAATGATGACGAACCACCTGACCAAGAGGATCCTGCGCCTACAGATGACCTCTATTTACTAGCTGAAAACACCCCACTAGTCCCACATTAACCCCAGCCCCTATTACCTTACAAGCACCACACAACCTAGAAAATTTCCATTTATCCATGCATGCTCTAGCAGGCCAGCCAACCCCAAAATGTAACACCCTCATTTTCAAATAGTTTCTTTTGGCTTTTAATCTGCTTTAATTTAATTTAAATTATTGGATTTATGATTTTTGGGATCTTGAGATGAGAATAAGGATATTCATATCTTAGATTTATTTTAGAAGAGTCAAGAATAGAAAAGTTCGCAAAATTGGGTTTTTGCGAGAACCGCATTCTCGCGTGATGCGGGGGGAGGGTTTATTATTTTATGGAGGTCATTTTTACTCCAAAATAATATTTTAACGAAACAAAAGTTGTTTTTAGAATATTTGTGATTTTTAGAAATTTTTCAGAAAAACTTTATTTTACTCGCGTTTGGTGCTTTACGGGTAAACCGGGTGCAATCGGGAGATGAAAAATGATCCAAAAATTTAGTTTTGAGATTCTAAATTTTTCTATATCATATTCAAGTCATAAAAGTGATTTCTCATGTTATTATCTATTTTAGAAAATATTTATCTAAAAATGGATTATGAAAATAAGCATTTTTCCTACTTTGAACCACAAATTAAACCCTAACTTGATGAGACATAATCCCACCATTTTTTTGGTCTGCCTTGGCCGAACCTAGAGCCCAAAATTTCACTCTTGAAATATCTCAAGTCAAAGTGGGTCAAATGGTTAATTTTTGAATTTTTTCCAATCAAAGAGAGAGAGTAGGTGACCAACTCAAATCAAGCCATACTCCCCCATTCCTCCTTGTGTGCTGGCCGAACCCTCTAGGGCAATAGGAAGGGAGAGAGATTTCATTTTCACTTCATCTTCTTCATTGAAAGTAAAGAACTCCATTTTTACTCTACACTTCAAAGCTTTCCTCCATACTAAAGGTCTAAGCTTTCATGGGTTTTAGACTTTCAAGCTTCACAAAAAAGGTTTGGATCATGATTCTAATCCATAATCTCTTTTCATTTTTCCATTCTCATCATTTTCATTTTTTTAAAAAGCTTGTGTTCTTCATTTTTCTAAAAGTAAGCTTGTTCTTGGTTTAGGTTCACTCCCTCGGAACCTACAAGCTTGAAAATCATCTTAGATCCATTTTGCTTCAAAGTTTGAGTAAGTTTTTCTCTACTCAAATTTCTACTCTTTAGGGTTTGTGTATTTTCATCAAACTTACATTTTTATGGTTATGTGTTTGATGTATTTTGAAAAAGGTTTGATTTTCTAAGTGTTGGAAACATCAAGATCTTTGGGAGGCCTCTTGTGTAAGACTAAAATTAACAAATCTGTGATGTTTCCAATAACAAGAACGAACACAAGTCAGTAATAAAGGCAGAAAACAGAATCGAAAATTACCTCCAGCCATTGCCATGAAAAACTCTCTGTTTTGGTTCTTCCAAGCTCTAACTCTCTCTCTGTAGATGGTGTATCAGACGAAAAATGAAAGATGTGAGCTCAGGGACCAAACACATGCTATATATAGGCATTCTACCATCAAGAATGCACTAACTAGCCATTACCACCCATTGATTGTGCCACTTAAGATTTGGCTCTTCACATCCAAAACTGATGAAGTACTCAGCCAAATGAGACCTTTCATGTTCAAAACTGATGGACCACTAAATGGGGATTAATTCCAGCTTTAATAACAAAACTTATTACATTCTCCCACTTGGTCCAATCGGTTTTGACATATTGACAAAATAAGTCAAAGCACAATCCTTAAGAAATGAACATGTGAATCATAGCGATAGTTCCTCTTATAACAAGTAATATCAACTATGTATTACTACATGCTCAATTTCCCAAGTAGTATACTTAATGTGGTAATAAAACTTAATGAATAAACCCAATGTTTACTCTTGGTCCAAACTATAAATTTTCTCAAATAAATTAATGTGCACCTGAATATGAGAAAATACTGCAATATAAGAGTTTCAGCACAAACCTGTATGTATACAATCATAAAGTGGAACCAAGTCCCATTCTCTCTACATGATCCTTGAACTTAAATGGTGGCATGCCCTTAGTCAAAGGATCAGCGATCATCAACTCAGTGCTTATATGCTCAATGACCACTTTCTTGTCTTTTACTCTTTCTCTAATGGCTAAGTACTTAATGTCGATGTGTTTACTTCGACTTCCACTTTTGTTATTCTTAGCCATAAAGACAGCAGCTGAGTTGTCGCAGAAAATTCTCAAAGGCCTTGAAATAGTATCAACTATCTTCAGCCCAGAAATGAAACTCTTAAGTCATACACCATGTGATGTTGCCTCAAAACAGGAGACAAACTCAGCTTCCATGGTAGAAGTAGCAGTCAAAGTCTGCTTAACACTCCTCCATGAAATAGCTCCACCAGCCATCATGAAAATGTACCCAGATGTTGATTTGCGAGAATCAACACAGCCAGCAAAGTCTGAGTCTGAATAACCAATCACATCTAGATTGTCCGTCTGTCTATACATAAGCATGTAACCTTTGGTCCCTTGAAGATACCTCATCACTTTCTTTGCAGCTCTCCAGTGGTCAATACCTGGATTACTCTGATATCTTCCCAACATTCCAACTGCAAATGCAATGTCAGGCCTTGTGCATACTTGAGCATACATGAGGCTTCCAACAACTGAAGCATAAGGAATGTTTTTCATCTGTTCCCTCTAAAAGTCATTCTTTGGGCATTGGTTCAAATTAAACCTATCACCCTTCACAATGGGAGCAACACTTGGTGAACAATCTTTCATCCGAAATCTCTCTAAAATTTTGTTAATATAGGTTTCCTGTGATAGTCCTAAAATACCTCGAGGTCTATCTCTATGAATCTTAATGCCAATGACATAAGATGCATCACCCATATCCTTCATGTCAAAATTCTTAGAGAGAAATTGTTTCACCTCATGTAGCAAATCCCTATCATTGGCTGCAAGCAAAATATCATCTACATATAAAACAAGAAAACATATTTTACTCCCACTGACCTTGTGGTATATGCATTGATCCATGGGGTTTTCATCAAAACCAAATGAAGAAATTATCCCGTGAAACTTAAGGTACCACTGACGGGAGGCTTGTTTTAAACCATATATAGATTTCTTAAGCTTGCAAACCAAATGCTCACCTCCGCTAGAAGAGAAACCTTCAGGTTGTTTCATATAAACCTCCTCCTCTAAATCACTATTAAGAAAGGCTGTTTTCACATCCATTTGTTGTAACTCAAGGTCAAAATGAGCAACTAATGCCAAGATAATACGAAGAGAATCTTTCTTAGATACAGGAGAAAAAGTCTCTATGTAGTCGATTCCTTCTTTTTGAGTAAATCCCTTAGCAACGAGTCTTGCCTTGTATCTCTCAATGTTTCCTAATGAATCCTTCTTGGTCTTAAAGACCCATTTACAGCCAATGGCCTTTGCCCCATTAGGCAACTCTACAAGGTTCCAAACTCCGTTACTCTGCATGGAATTCATCTCATCCTTCATGGCATCATACCATAAATTTGACTCTTTGCAACTCATGGCTTGATCAAAAGTTTCTGGATCATTTTCAGCTCCAATGTTATAGTCAGATTCCTGCAAATATACAATATAATCACTAGGAATGGCTGATTTCCTTACTCTAGTAGATCTCCTTAATACTGCATCAACATTTTCTTGTGGATCATGTTGTTCAGCTGGTTGTTCATCATTTTCAGGAATTTGATGATCAATTTGATCTACTGGATTATCAGCAACAGGTTGTGGAATGTCAGTCATTGGTTGTTCTTCATCCCTTTGAACTTGAGGGGTATGAATTACAACCAATCTTTCACTTGATGTAGAAGGTTGAGACTCTATATGATCAATTTCAAAACCTAAGTCCCTCAATTGATCGCTCCCACTGATCAAGTGATTTTCAAGAAACTTGGCATTTCTTGACTTCACAATCCTAGTAATATGAGATGGACAATAAAACCTATAACCTTTAGACTTTTCGGCATATCCAATGAAATACCCACTAATAGTCCTCGGGTCAAGTTTATTCTCTTGTGGGTTATATATCCTCACCTCAGACGGACAACCCCAAACACGCATATGTTTCAAACTCGGTTTCCAACCTTTTAACAACTCAAAAGGTGTCTTTGGGACAGCCTTGGTTGGAACACGATTTAATATATACACAGCCGTCTTTAGTGCTTCAGCCCACAAGGATTTAGGAAGAGTAGAGTTGCTAAGCATACTCCGTACCATGTCCAATAATGTTCGGTTCCTTCTTTCTGCAACACCATTCTGATTTGGAGAACCAGGCATAGTGTACTGGGCAACAATCCCATGTTCTTGAAGAAACTTCGCAAAGGGACCAGGTGCTTGTCCATTCTCAGTATATCTGCCATAATATTCTCCACCTCTATCTGATCTCACTATTTTTATTCGCTTGCCACATTGGTTCTCAACTTCAGCCTTAAAGACTTTGAAGGCATCCAATGCTTCATTTTTATTATGAAGCAAATAAACATTCATATATCGTGAATAATCATCTATAAAGGTAATAAAATATTTCTGACCACGTGCATCCATATCTGGACAACAAATATCAGTATGAATTATTTCTAATATGCTTGAACTCCTAGTAGCACATTTCTTAGACATTTTGGTCTACTTACCCTTAATACAGTCCACACAAGTCTCAAAGTCAGCAAAATCTAGAGTATTGAGTACCCCATCTTTCACTAACCTTTTAATCCTCTCAATGGAGATATGTCCTAATCTCCGGTGCCATAACATAGAGGAATTCTCATTAATATTACACCTCTTAATACCAGTTTGAACATGCATTGAACTATAAGTGGCATCATTTTGTAAACTAAGAAGGTAAAGACCATCAGACAAGATACCATTCCCAACACATTCAGAATTATAAAATAACTCAAACGATGTGTCCTTAAAATTAAAGGAATATCCAAAAGGTACGAGTCTGGAAACAGAAATCAAGTTTCGAGAAAAACTTGGCACATAAAAGGTCCTTTCCAATTTCAAAATAAAGCCCTACTTAAAGTTAAAATGCAAATTCCAATAGCCTCCACATGTGAGCCTAGCTTATTGCCTGATAAAATGCTTTGCTCACTTCCCACTGGTTTCCTTAGGTTTTGCATACCCTGTAAAGAGTTTGCAATATGGATTGTAGATCCAGAATCAATCCACCAGGTGTTAATATTAACACTAGCCATATTAGATTCATAACATACTAATGAGATTGATTTACCTTTCTTCTCAAGCCATTTTTGGAATCTGGGGCAATTCTTCTTCATGTGTCCTTTCTTTTTACAGAAGAAACACTTTGCCACCTTCTTAATATCAGCCTGAGGTGGTATTCTGCCACTCCCCTTCTGATTAGCTTGAGACTTAACAGCTTTGTTCTTCCCACAAGCAGTTGTCAGCAGTGCACTCTCACCCATCTCCATTACAAGCCTTTCTTCTTCCTGAACACACATTGTCATTAATTCATTGATAGACCATTTGTCCTTATGTGTGTTGTAGGAAATCTTAAACGGGCCATATTCCGGTGGAAGGGTGTTCAGAATGAAGTGCACCAGGAAGGACTCAGACATATCAACCTCCAGTTTCTTAAGTTGAGCTGAAATATCTCGCATTTTCATTATGTACTCACGCACACCTTTCACACTGGTGAGCCGGAGATAGGAGAACTTCATGATCAGGGTGCTTGCTAAAGCTTTATCTGAAGTGATGAACTGATCATCAATAGCTTTAAGCAAGTCTCGGACCTTTTCATGTTGGTCGACAGAACCACGTATCCCAGCCGAGATTTTGGTCTTAATGAACATCACGCTGAGCCGGTTGGATCGCTCCCACCGCTCATATAGCGCAACAGCAGCTGGGCTACTTTCATTAGTGATTGCAGGTGGTTCATCTTTCCTTATAGCATAGTCTATGTCCATCCACCCCAACTGCAGAAGAATCCTCTCCTTCCATATCTTATAGTTATCTCCTTTGAGTTCGGGAACATCACATTGGATATCAGAAAAACTAACAGTTTGAGAAGCTGCAAAATCCATAGGCTTATGTCAAAATTTAAGGCACACTAATCTTAATTGTATGTTTTACCAATGTAAACATACCAGAAATTGAATCTCGTGACATAAAAATTGCCTGTGGGCTAAATTTTTAACTCAATAAGATCAATTTGAAACTTTATGATAGAATAATCAAATTACATAATTAAATTCATGCTTTATGGGTACAACATGAAAATAATTCGATTTTCTATCGCAAATATTTACTTTATGATAAAACTATCAAATTATATATTACCTCATGATCCCTGTGGGTAAATCATGAAAATTAATATGACATTTTATCCTAATTAATCATACAAATATAATAAAAATTCATGTGGGATAAAATTCATCATATAAAGTATAATTAATCACAATATTATGTCTAATACCTTATGTGATCTTTAAACAACTTAATATATAATTTTAATCAAATTATAGATGTTGTGGCTAATCCATAATCAATCAAAATTATAAAGATCACTTAGACATATATAACTTAATTATATGAGAATAAATCATATTATGCATTTAATAATGAATAAAACGCTCATATAAATACGATTGCATAATTAAAACATAATATTATGCATTTGATTTAATTTATGCACAGAATAAAATAATTCTTGATATAATAATGCATAAATAAATCATATAAACTGTATTGTAGAAATGAAACAGCTTGCGCAACATCATATATAAGCATCCGAAACGACACTACATCGCAAAAGTGACTCTGGTCCAATGGTCAGGCCTGGTCCAGAAAACAACAGGGTGCAGGTTCGAAACCCATTCACACCAAAAATGGTCCACTTCTGTTACTTTTTTTATTATTATTATTCATTTTTAAAGTCGGTTGCCTATGTAACTGACTTAGAAAGTCTGTGACTGTTCATCATCTTCAACCTCTAGCGGGTCAGTTTGACCCGTTTTCGGACCCGATCGGTTCTCACTCATTTGAGCACCGTTTTAATCGATTCAAAGCCCAGAAAACATAGAAATCAACCAAATAAACGATTTCTAATCTTACTTTTAACAAACGAGGCTCCAAGAACCAAAACGAAATTTAAATCGGAAAATACCGTAAACCGAAAATGGAGCAAGGCAAAGGCAAATGAGGCTCTGATACCAAATGTAAGACTAAAATTAACAAACCTGTGATGTTTCCAATAACAAGAACGAACACAAGTCAGTAATAAAGGCAAAAAACAGAATCGAAAATTACCTCCAGCCATTGCCATGAAAAACTCTCTGTTTTGGTTCTTCCATGCTCTAACTCTCTCTCTGTAGATGGTGTATCAGACGAAAAATGAAAGATGTGAGCTCAGGGACCAAACACATGCTATATATAGGCATTCTACCATCAAGAATGCACTAACTAGCCATTACCACCCATTGATTGTGCCACTTAAGATTTGGCTCTTCACATCCAAAACTGATGAAGTACTCAGCCAAATGAGACCTTTCATGTTCAAAACTGATGGACCACTAAATGGGGATTAATTCCAGCTTTAATAACAAAACTTATTACATCTTGGTGTTGGTGTTGGTGTTGAAGGAGACTCTTGGTGTTTATTCTTTAAGTTGCTTCAAGAGGTAAGGGGATTTTCTCAATAAGTTGGGAAAGTTGTATATGTGTGTGGCTATGTGTTGTATGTTTCATGAAAAACTCAAAGATTTGAGTTTTCATATTGGTTGTTGAATGATTTATCATTCTCTTAGTAAAATCTATTTTTACATATCTTTATCTTGAAGTTGCAAAATATGATTTTTGTTTGATGGATGATGATTTTCGAAAATATGGACTTTTGGAATAATATGAATATTGCTTGAAGTGGTTTGTATGCTTAAATGCATGCTTAATGAATGAGGTTAATATTCTTGATATGTTTAAAATGCTAAAGATGGTTGCTTTTAAATGCATGTATGTTTTATGACTTGAGTGGTGTTCTTGCCTATTGATGTATTTGATTTCTTTGGGTGATTGGTGTACTTTGATTCATGATGTTGTATTGTAATATTTAAAGTAGTGTAAAGCTTTAAATTATTATGATTGTGGTTGTGGTTGATGATTTGATCCAAGGCACTTTACCTAAGCATTTTTGGAAGAGGATTTTTAGAGGACTTTAATTAAAAGTTTTTCAAATGAAATTAAGGTTTAATTAATTAGATTCAAGTCAACACTTGATTAGGTAATCCCACTTAATTTTAAATATAGGTCTCCAATGGATTTTATGACCAAATTACTATCAAAAAGCCCTAAGTAATGTTAAGGAATTAATTGGTAAATGAGAAAGTGAAATTTTAGATATTTTTGGGGCTAAAAATGAAAACTGGGTGTCTTTGGGCCAAAAGAATAAATTTCGGAAGTTCTGGTGCAAAAAATGAAAACTGGGTATTTTGGGCCAAAATCGTAATTTATAAAAGTTCTGGGGCAGAAAATGAGAAACTGGGCTTTTTTGGGCCAAAAACATAATTTTTCAGAAATCAGGGGCTGAATCATGAAACTGGACATTTTGGAGGGTCAGATTTTAAATACTTAGAAGTAAATAAAATTAAGTAAAGTTTTATCAAAGTATTTAATTAAGATTTTTAATTAAATCTTTTTACAATGATAACGGGGAAGAAAAACAATAAAGTTAGTTTTAAATAAAAGGTATTTCTTTTATTAAAACAATTAAAGATTTGAGATTTTAAAGTTAAAAAGGAACTTTAATTTCAAAGAGAAGGTTCTTTAAAAACTTACGTTTTAAATAACATTTTTACACGGTGTTAAGAGAGAGTCAACACGTGGCGACGTTGAAGTTTAGAGGATAAATAATGCTACACGGTGTTGGAAGAGAGCTAACACGTGACGACGAAAATCCTAATATGTGGGATCGCATTATTTATCTTGTATGTGTTTGCAAATTATAGATGGCATTTGCATTAAACACGTTGGCTTTTGCCAAAATTAGAGCATACAATCCTAAGGTGATGGATTATGAATAAGTATGGTTTGACAATAAGTCTTGAGGGCATTCAGGTTACGAAGTTCTCAATGGCCGATTGGTGACCCCCAACGGACCGAGACGAGTCGTAATACCCAACTTGGATGATCCTGACTAGGGCTGCCTTATTTATGTTATGGTGATAGTAGCTCTACTGAATAATTGTAAAACCAGTCCATGAAAAAGGGGATTGTTGGTTAACCAAGTCCATGAAAAAGGGGACAACTTGGTTTATTTTATTAGGTTTACGCTACAGCTATTTCGCCCTACTTAGTTGAGGAAGAGAAGTCTCCATGGAGCAATGCACCGGTGTATAAAAAGATATTGAAGTAACATGCATTATGCTAGAGTGCTATGTGTGTTTGACTTGATGGTGTGTTCTCTTCTGGTGAATGAATATCTTAGAGAAAGATTTACGAAAGAGTAATTCTATATATATATTCTTGGAATGTATTATGTAGTATTTTATTTTTCATATGCACCCTTTCGTGGATTTCAACTTGTGCAAAGAAATTCACCCTTGCATGCTTTTTTGTATCTGTATGTACAGTACGCGTAGATGTCCACTTCGAGACCTCTGGTAGCCCGAGTAAGGGAGAGTTTTCGGCCTCTTGAGGCCGATGGTGGGGGATGGACTTATGATCCCATCTCCCAATGGGCCACTGTGACTGGACACGTGGTCAGGGCTAGAGGAGGGGTGCTTGGCCCCCGAAGAGGTTTTGGAGAGGGATATGGTTTTGGACGTCTACATACCCATCGAGAGGATGCGTAGCTGGCTGGCAGACGCACCCTTCACATGCAGTATCACCTTGGAGAGCAGGGAGGCCAGAGTTCCGCCCACGGCGCAGCCTAGGAGAGAGACGAGGGAGGATCAAAGACTTACACCTCAGCGGGTAGCCGGACCGGTATTTGACCGCCGTCGTCTGATTCGTCGCACTCCAAGGAAGAGTTCCTTGGAGAGGGCATGCTTGCCTAGGTTGGCTCCACCAATGACACCAGTTCCACCGCCAGAGACAGTGAGACCGACACTTGCAGTTTCTTACGTAGAGCAGTCGGGACATTTCGTGCGTGCCCTTCAGGCTCTCACGCCGGACCGTCGGGACATGCAGGGAGAGGGAAGAGGAAGATCAACAATGAGCCTGGATGTGGTTGGCCCGTGGAGTCCGAGTCCGGGGAGGAGGAGGATCTCGAGGAGGACCCCGAGGAGATGACATCTTCTTAGGTCTCTAGTGTGGGGAGTAAAGTGCTAAGTTGTGGGTTTGTTAGTTAGTCGACCAGCCTAGGTTTTGGGGAGTAGATGTTCATGTCGTGTATTTGACACACCTTTTGCTTTACTGTTTTTCCTAGGTTTAGTTTATCACTTTATTTTCTTTACACAGTGATGATGTATCTTGACTATACTTGCTGACGCAAGACTTTTGTATAGTGACTATAGGATTTGTGAATGTGATGTATATTTCTTTTTCTGATTTTCTAGATGGCTAAAACATTTATGAGCATACTTTATCATAAGACTTTTAAGAAAGAAAAATTAGCCACCAATTTTGGTATCCTTTAATTATGAAAGATGAAATTTTGAAGACAAACCAGTTTTATATTAATTCCGCATTGAGTTTTGTTTTATTTCACGTGACGTTCCTTGTGGGAAAAAGGGGCGTTACACAAAAACTATGCGTTTTTCAGCTGCTATCATGGGCCATCCCGTTACAGTTCTAGTGGATTCGGGAAGCTCTTATAACATCATCCAACCCCGATTTGCTTCGTTTTTGGGGTTACAAGTCCACACATTGGATTCATTCTCAGTTATGGTAGGTAATGGTGAGCACCTACACTGTGCCTGACAATGCCTGGAAGTTCCACTTATGGTTAACACTTACACTTTCACAATTCCCCTTTATGTTTTATCCATCCATGGGGCGGATGTAGTTCTTGGGGTACAATGGTTACAGACGTTAGGGCCTTTTCTCTCAGATTTCACAGTCCCCTCTATGTAGTTTTACTATCAAGGAAGCTTAGTCACTTTACATGGCACTACTAAACCTATCCTTTCACCAACCACATTCCATCAACTTACCAGAATGATATACACTGATGCGATTGCCACTTGCCACACCATAACCATGATACTTTCCACCCAAACCGTAAGCCACTAACACACTAACCCCGATTTACCAACCGATGACTTATCCCTTATCCAATCCACTCACCCGGACATGGCTGCCTTATTACAACAATATGCCCATATTTTTAGCCTACCCCACGACCTACCACCTACCCGTCCTGACAACCACCATATACACCTCTTACCTGACTCCCAACCCATTAACTGTAAGCCTTACCGTTACCCGCATTTTCAAAAGTAAACCATGACTAAGATGATTGGAGAGATGCTACAAGAGGGAATAATACGGCCGAGTACCAGCCTCTATTCATCTCCGGTGTTATTGGTGAAAAAGAAAGATGGGACTTGGCGATTTTGTGTGGATTACAGGGCCCTAAATGCTATTACTATGAAGGATAAATTTCCTATTCCTACGATCGATGGGCTTCTTGATGAGTTCAAGGGTGCATCACACTTTTCAAAGATAGACTTGCGTTTGGGCTATCATCAAATCAGATTAGTAGAAGAGGACATTCCTAAAATGGGGTTCAGAACATTTGACGGCCACTACGAGTTTTTGGTCATGCCCTTCGGCCTAACTAATGCACCCTCTACCTTTCAAGCTGCCATGAATGATCTATTGAGGCCCTATTTACGCAAGTTTGCGTTGGTTTTCTTTGATGATATCCTAATTTATAGCCGGAGTTAGTCTAATCATTTATTTCATGTGGAATAGGTACTTTCCCTATTGTTTACTCACCGATTCTATGCAAAGCTTTCTAAATGTCAATTTGGGGTATCTTCGGTGGATTATTTGGGGCACATCATATCCGGGAAAGGAGTCGAGGCTGATCCAAGTAAGTTACAGGCCATTGCTGATTGGCCTATTCCTACCACTCTCACGGGTCTATGTGCTTTTTTGGGACTTACGGGATTCTATAGACGATTTGTCAAAGACTATGCTACTATAGCCAACCCCTTAATGGACCTCCTTAAGTCTCCTAAATTTACATGGACACCAGTTGCAGCCCAAGCCTTTCAAAAATTAAAAGAGGCTATGCTTAAACTCCCAATCCTATCATTACCAGATTTTTCCATACCTTTTGAGGTGGCCATTGATGCATCCAGCATTGTTATTGGTGCAGTTTTATCCAAACACAGCCACCCCATAGCCTTTTTCAGCAAGAAGTTAACCCCAAGGCTTTCTTCTTCCTCGGCCTATGTCCGAGAACTCTATGCTTTGACTGAATCTGTAAAAAAAAGGAGACAATACCTGTTAGGCCATACATTCAAGGTATTTACAGATCATAAAAGCATCAAAAGTCTCATGACCCAATCGATCCAAACCCTGGAACAACAGAAATGGTTGAGTAAATTAATGGGCTATAACTATGAGATTCACTACAAACCTGGGAAAGAAAATGTAGTGGTCGATGCTCTGTCCCGGATTTCAGATTCAAATGACAGTCAGAACAGCAGTACTGCGTCCTTTGCAGCAATCAGCTCCTTGTCCTTCCCACTATTTTCCCAGCTGCAGGACTTTTATGGTTCCCACCCTGCAGGTCGAAAACTCATTTTAAAGATGCAACTTGACTCAGATATACAACAGAAATTTACATTTAAATCAGGTTTACTGTACTTTAAGGATCGAGTATTTGTACCAAAAGAGGCAGGTCTGATTGAGCCATTACTCCATGAGTTCCACTCTTTCCCCTTGGGTGGTCATTCAGATGTAAAGGCTACATTAGCTCGAATCTCTGCTATCTTTTACTGGCCCTATATGCACAGTGACATCAAACAGTTCATTAAACAATGCTCAGTATGCCAATACAACAAGTATAGCACTCATGGTCCATATGGTCTGCTGCAACCCCTCCCTACTCCTACCCAAGTGTGGGAAGATATTTCAATGGACTTTATTACTCACCTTCCGATCTCTGCAAACAAAACAGTAATCTGGGTCATTGTTGATCAGTTGACAAAATTTGCCCATTTTATTGCTCTTCCTTCAGGCTTTTCAGCTGCATCATTGGCCAATGTGTTCCTGGCTGAGATATATCGCCTGCACGGTGCACCAAAGACAATAGTGAGTGATCGAGATAGAGAGTTCATCAGCAAGTTTTGGAAGGAACTTTTTCGCATACTGGGCACTACCTTAGCCTTCAACAGTTCCTATCATCCACAAACGGACGACTAGACAGAGGTTCTGAATCGATGACTTGAAACCTATCTACGTTGTTTTGTCAGTGATGAGCCCAGGTTGTGGACGCGATATTTGCCTCTCGTTGAATTCTGGTTCAACTCGTCGTTCCACTCCGTCATCGAAATGTCGTCGTTTGAGGCCCTCTACAGGCGGCCCCCACCATCTATTCCAAACTATGTTGCTAGTAACTCCAAAGTGGGATCTCTGGATGAACAAATGACACATAGAACAGACATGTTAAAAATTTTAAAGCATAATCTGACGAGGGCTCGAAACAGAATGGTGGAGCAAGCCAATAAAAAGCGTAGGGATAAGGTTTTCAAGGAAGGGGATTGGGTATATCTGAAATTACAACCATACAGGCAAATATCTATAAAAAACAGAGCATTGTAGAAGCTATCAAAACGCTTTTATGGGCCATTTCGTGTGCTCCGCCGCGTCGGTACGGTGGTGTATGAGTTGGAGCTTCCATCGATGACACGAATCCATCCGATATTCTACGTTTCCTTGCTGAAGGAGTGCCACGGACGCCCAGAGGAACAGGTATTTCCTCTCCCTTTGACTGCGACGGACTCGTCGACATGACCATCTCCGCTGCGGGTCTTGGAACGGTGTCGCTCCTGGACCAGAAAAGGATAGCAAGAGGAGTTGCTGATCCAGTGGGAGGGACATGACACAACGGACGCGACTTGGGAGCTTCGATTGTCCTTGGCCGAGGTGTACCCTAGCTTCGATCTTGAGCACAAGATCAGTTTGGAGAGAGGGAGTAATGTTACAAGTACACTCCCAAATATTTCAAGTACAGATACGGGCTCCCTTGCTCAAGCTGCTGCTTCAAACGAAAATGGGTCCAAAGTGGAAAATGGGTTTCCTTCAACTAGCAGAGTTGGGCCAGCACTGGGTGACACTAGGCCCAAAAGAACTCACAAGAAGCCTATACGTTACAGCACCTGAACAAAAGAAGAGAAAACCAGTTATATGTATTTGGGCCTTTACCAGTTTTAGTAGGAAAAATAAATTGTGTTTATTATTTTGGTTTTATTCCAAGAAAGGAGATGGGGGACACATGTCCACAGATCCTGTAATTAGGGTTATGACACTTTTTTGTTATATCCAGTACGTATGGAATGAGAAGAGGCAGAACAAAAAAAATTCCAAAATCCTATTTCTCCCTCTTAGACATTCCCTGAAAAGGGAATTCATTTTTCTTACCCTAAAACCTTAACAATATGACAACTTGCAATCCTAGCTATGATTAATCAGAATGAGTATGTTTTTTTCTATTAAAAAATTTATATAATTTCTTTTTTCTCTAATTCTTCTTTTGTACTAAATAATACATAAAATCTACTCTCTTTCTCACCTCTTTCTCTCTTCTCACATTCTTTTCACAACCAAACACAATAATAACGTAACATTTGAAAAACTCTGCTGAATGACATTTGGGATGTGTTTATTATATGTGGTAGTGGTTTAATCACCCACCTGCAAAGTCCATAAACAAGGGTAGCATTTCCCCTCTGCCCCTAAGAAGATCCACCACTGAGTGAAAGGTACATAAGGTATTTGAAAATGGTGGAAGAATTATTGAGCATATATTTGCAAGACATACAAAAAGTCTAACTTAAAGATAAAAATTAATGAACATAACACTAATATATTGTTTTATCATCATACGAAATAACAAGAAAATAGAGAAAAATGTAAACCGTATATTGGATCCAAACTTGGTGGATGAAATAAATCTTTAGATGAAATTTGTGAGTGGAAAATACCACTCATGTTTGAGCTCAAAGAAGGAAGAGATAAGAGAACATTATAGAGAATGTGGTTATAATTAAATCTAGAAGAGTCTGGCCACAATGACCAAATTCATTATTTTTAGGCATAAGGATAATGCAACAAAAAAAAACAGATTGAGAAGTATCACAAATCCCCCTTTTTATTTTATTGAAAATTTTAGATTATTATTGTAATTTATTTCACATAATGAAAGAAATTTTTTACTATAAAACGGTAAGACCATAATATTATATAGGACTGAATATTAGGTGATATAGAATAAACGAGAAAGTAAGTTTAATGTCGGAGGGCCGCTCCAGTATAACCTAGCGTCGACACTCTTGGTTGAGAGAGAAGCTCTGCCTTCTCTCTAACCGTTCCCTCTTCTTCCTCTTTCACTGGAGGGGTGGTTATGGGTCATTTTTTGGTCTAGAATCACCCATCTACACCGTTTTTCATCTGCCTTTGCCTAAATAAGTGGTTCTTCCATATAGATATAGAGTTTCTTTTGTGTTTTTTCTTGTTTTCATCGTCTACGTGCGGCGGTGTTCGTTTGGTTTCCCGTCTTCATGCAGCGTTTTGCGTTCCCATCTTGGTGTGGTGTTCGTTTGATTCATCTTGGTTGTTCTGCTTCGAGCCAGTACAGATCCATTTATGATTTGGGCGCCAACGTTACAGATCCAGATACATTGGTATTCAGACCCTTATAATTTTGTTAATTTTGTAGGTATTTTGCCGTGCTTTGCTATTGTAGGCAATTTGCTGTATTTTGCTATTAACCTGGGTACTGTGAGTTTGTTCACAGATTTATCCTTTTAGTTTTTAGTGATGTTGAATCTGTGTTTTTTTGGATGTATTTTACCATTTTGAATGAATGAATACCTTTGTTGTAAAAAAAAAAGTTTAATGTCAGAGAGATGGTAAAATTAAAATAGATAAGTGATTATGCTTAACAAGATAGAATCATAGATACAATAATTAGAGAAAAATTAGGATAACTCCTGTGATAGAAAAAAAAAAGTAGAGTTTGTCTTAAGTGTCTTGGACATGTGTGGAAAAGACACATAGATGGTAAAAAATAAAGTTGACGAGATGAAAGATAATTCAATAGTTAGACATAGGAGATCAAAGAAAACTGTAAATGATACAATTAAGAGTGGTTTACAGAATATGTGAACTTAATTCATGATTAAAAATTATGCCATTTTTTGATATGCATTTGATCTCACCTAGTAGAAAAATACTTAGTTATTGTTGTTATAATTTTAATTTTAATAGAATTGATTTTTTTTAAGAGATTTGATTTATTTTAGTTAAAATATTTAACTCAATCTATATGATATGCATATTATTTGTATACTAACATAATACTAAAGTTGAGGAGTTGTAGGTACTTGTGTCTAAACTCCCTGTGATGTATGTACATATTATATTATTTCCGTTCCCGTTAATTTATACCATAGAATGAATATCTCCCAAATATAGTCTCTTTTTCTTGGGGTCCTCATCCACATGCATGATAAAAAAAAAAAAAAAACTAGTGTTCATAACAACAAACTAAGCCACTCCCTCGTCTATCAAGTGATGCAATGCCAAACACCAAAAATAGAAAATAAAAAGATCATCACCAACAACAACATTTGGGAGGACATGGACATGGGTGGTGGTGCAGCTTCTTCCAAGCCATTCAGCGCCACAACAATATTCCCTTTCTACCCCATCATCATCGTCGTAACCGTCACCACCCTCATTCTAATCACAAGCGCCGAAGACGACGACTCCAAAGAAGAAAAATATGGAATCCCGGATCTCAAACACAACACGTCATCACCGCCGATGGGATCCACGTCCGAGAGTTCGGAGGCCCTAAAACCGGGCACGGTGATGATAATGGGCGTCTTAACCACAACATTTTCCCTCACCTTCCTCCTCCTCGTCTACATCAAGCATTGCAACAACGTCGGGAACACGTTCGTTCCCAGCAGCACTAATATTGCAAACGCGGTGAATCCCCCCCAGGGGGAAGCGCGTTCCCATGAGAGGAAGAACTCTGGCATTGAACGCGAGGTTGTGGAATTGCTTCCGGCTTTCAGGTTCGGGTCACTAAGGGGCCAGAAGGAGGGACTCGATTGTGCAGTTTGCCTAAACGGATTCGACGACGCAGAGGTCTTGAGGTTGTTACCAAAGTGTAAGCACGCATTCCACGTGGAATGTGTGGATACATGGCTCGGTGCACACTCCACATGCCCGCTCTGTCGCTACAAGGTTGACCCCGAAGATGTCGTCGTGAATAATGAACATGCATCGGTGGGAGAGAGAGACAGCGGGTTATTACAAATAATTTTGCAACAGGAGGAGGGGAATAACAGTGCAACAACGTCGTCGTTTAGGTCATTAATGGAGAGAACGGGAAGTGGTGGTTCGAGGAAAATATTAAGGAGCGAAGAAGGGGTTGGGAGCGGTGTGGGTCCCAGAAAAGATGGCGGGGAGCGGAGGTTAGAGCACCGGATCATCGTGTCCCCTTTACGCATGGGGGGAGAAAGGTGGAGCGATGTGGAGGAGGCGTCTGGTGGTATGCTTTACTTGACATCTGATATGATCATCATCAGCGACGTTGGTTCATCCTCCTCACAAGGGAACGCGCGTAGTGGGGGTAACCACATTAATGTTGTGGATGGTGAGGAGATAATAGAGAATGGTTGTGGTGGTGGTGGTGGTGGTGGTGGGAGAGGAGTGGTGTCAAAATATTTGAGGAGTGTGTCAGAGATGACGGGAATGAGGAGGTTTTTGAGTGGTAATAGTAGGGAGAGAAGAAGGAGGGAAAGAGAGCGTGGTGGTCGGAGAGAACAAGAGCAGCAGCAACAGGAGGGAGTCGTATAGGTGGTTGCGGATCGAGATGTACGTACCTTAGTGATGTTTTTTTTGGTCATTTGCGTTGGGGATCTGAAACTATTATTGGACCCTGTGGTATGACGTTACCTTTGCATTAATACATTTTGTAGCTTAGGGTATGTAGCATTAGTTCCACAGAAGAAGAGGATGATAAGATGTTGTTAATGTTAATTAATTGAGAGATTTTTAGTTTCTGCAGACCTTTTTGTTTTTCCCTTTTTTTTTTTAAGGTCAAGTGTTTGTTGAATCAATATGATTAAAAAATAATAATGCATGGTAAGTTCGAAAATTGGTAACATTATCCAAATGTCTTTAATGAGTTTGGGGTAAGTTATATGGTACACAATTTTTTTTAATGGAATGAGGGAATGATGAATTACGTGAAAATAATTATCCAAATATGAAAAGTTTAATTAACTTTTCAACTCAATCTTAATTAATTTTAATTAAGCTCAAAGGCTATTAAATTTATTAATCTATATCAAATGTTATATTAACCAAATATTTTTTTTTACAACAAAAGTTATTCATTCATTCAAATCGGTAAAATACATTGAAGACATTACAAATTCAACATCGCTAAAAACTGAAAGGGATGAATCTGTGAACAAACTCATAGCACCCAAGTTAATAGCATAACACAGCAAAATGTTATCAAAAGTGACAATGCCTACAAAAATGACAAACTCATATTGACTGGAGTACCCACGCCTCCGGATCTGCAAGATGACTCAGTCATAAGAGAATTTGTAGTGAAACGAAGTAAATCAACCAATCTGAATCAAACGAACACCGCACCATGACGGGAGAACAAAACGCCACACACCAAGACGGGAGAAACAAACACCAGCGCACGTAGATGCTGAAAAACACTGAAAAAAATACAAGAGAAAAATGAGATCTATGTGAAAAAGTCACTTATTAAGGTAGAAATAGACTAAAAACGAAGTAGAGGGGTGGTTTCAGACCAAAAAATGATCCAAAACCACCCCTCAAGTGGAAGAGGAAGAAAGAGGAGCAGACGGTTTTTAGATAGAAGACAGAGCTTCTCTCTCTAAGAGTGGCGGCTATAGTAGGTTATATTAGCCAAATATTTTAAGATATATAGATAGATTATGTACTTGATAAATCGGAATTCTGTGTGCTTTATATGAGAAATTTGGGTGTAAATTACTAAATTTTTTAAGTTTATACTTGGAACTCACCCATTTTCTCGTATTTAATGCAGAATTAGCAAAATAAAGGAAAGTGCTGAACAAGCTGACTTATTAGGAATTTTCCATAAGAAAAAGATCAAATTTAGAGTAGCAAGGATGAGAAGAATTTGTTGCTGATTTGTTGTAAAATTTGTTGCATATCTTTTATGAATTTGTTGCAAATGTTTTTATTTAAAGATAGGATATCTTTAAAAGTTTTTATTTTAGAAGAAAGTGGAAATAATTATCTAAAAGATATCACTCCTATTTCTTTAATTCTTGTTGAGATTTGATCATCTTTGACATGTTTGAATTGATTAATTGATCGGTGACCGTACCGCAATTAATTGACAGACCTATAGGACATTCGGAATTTGGGTTGATGCATGATCAAACGTTAATCTTAATCTTCCAATCAGATTAATTTGTTAAATTAATCAACCTCTCTAAACTTTATGTTTTCTCTGAGTTTGAATTCTTTACCTGATCAAATAGGGAATTAATATGGGGGACCATTATTTGCAATTCATGACCATTGATTGTTAATAGAATTCGTAGAGGGATTGATATTTGTTGTTGAAATAATTCACATAAATTTAGGATTAATGAATTAAAAGTTCATGTAAAACCGTAACCCTAGAGTCACTCTTCTTGAAATTCTTATAAACAATATAGTCAAGTTAACTTAAAATTTAATATTAATAGATTAAACTAATTAAAGAGCATCTTATATGCTCACAACTAAATAAAGGATTTTCTCTCGGCATGAGAAGGTGTAGTTTTCTCTCTCGGCCCTGAGAAGGCTTCATTTTTTTCTTAGGCTCTTTCTCGTTCGTTCTACGCTGTCATGGATCTAAATATGGGGCTTGGCATTGGAGGAAGATGATTGATGGGTTGGTTCTACATGTAGGCGAAGGGGAAGGGTTCAGAAGACTTGCAACTATGTGTGATCGATAGGTTCCTCACAGACCGAATGATTCACGCAATGAAGAAAGCAATGTGGAAGCAACAAAAGAAACAACAATGAAGAATAGTGGCTGGTACTGTAGCGGTGGCAGCCAAAGACCGTAGAGGTGGCCGAATGATTGTAATGGTGACTAGCAACAAAGGATGGTGAACCAAATAGGTCACATAGGGTGATATTGCTCCAATACCATGTTGAAGTTATAGGGTTTCAAATAAAGAGAAAAGAAAAAGAATAAAAATATAATATATGAATATGACAATTTGATGATAGCTTGATAGCTAGGTGACTTAATACAAACTAGCCAGTTGACCCGTGCGATGCACGGGTCCACCGGTTGATTTTTATATCTGACATAAAACGACTAATTTATATAATAATAATTTGATATGTGATATATCCTAAATTTATAACAATGTTGATTTTGTGATATTAAACGTGAAAGTTTACAGGAACTAAGAAAAAAATAGAACCCATAAGCAAATACTATCATATTGATCCGAAATAAAATAAAAAAAAATAAATAAATTTAACCCCGTAAAAAGTTATTGGAAGAAATAAATGAGTGAAACCTGTAAGCAAACACCGTTTTGGTGATCGAAAATAAAATCGAAAGAAAAATAAATTTATAGCCTGTAAAAAGTTATTGGAACAAATAAGTGAGTGGAACCTGCAAGTAAACACCGTTTTGGTGATGGAAATAAAATCAAAAGAAAAATAAATTTATAACTCGTATACAGTTATCAGAAGAAATAAATGAGTAAAACTTGTGAGCATTAAGCAAACACCACTTTGGTGTTCGAAAATAAAATTGAAAGAAAAATAATTTTATACCTTATAGAAAGTTATTGAAAAAAATAAATGAGTGAAACTTGTAAGCAAACAACATTTTGGTGATCAGAAATAAATGAGTGAAACCTGTAAGCAAACAATGTTTTGGTGATCAAAAATAAAATCGAAAGAAAAATAAATTTATACCCCGTAGAAAGTTATTGGAAGAAATAAATGAGTGAAACATGTAAACAAACACCGTTTTGGTGATCGAAAATAAAATCGAAAGAAAAATAAATTTATAGCCCGTAGAAAATTATTGAAAGAAATAAATGAGTGAAACCCGTAAGTAAACATCCTTTTGGTGATCGAAAATAAAATCGAAAGAAAAATAAATTTTTAGCCCATAGACAGTTATTGGAAGAAATAAATGAGTAAAACTTGCAAGCAAACAACGTTTTGATGATAAAAAATAAAATGAATAGAAAAATAAATTTATAGCTCGTAGACAGTTATTGGAAAAATAAATGAGTGAAACCTGTAAGTAAATACCGTTTTGGTGATACAAAATAAAATCAAAAGAAAAGTAAATTTATAGCTCGTAGACAATTACTGGAAGAAATAAATTAGTAAAACTTGTAAGCATTAAGCAAACACCACTTTGGTGATCGAAAAAAAAATCGAAAGAAAAATAAATTTATACCCCATAGAAAGTTATTGAAAGAAATAAATGAGTGAAACTTGTAAGCAAACAACATTTTGGTGATAAAAAATAAAATAGAAAGAAAAATAAATTTATAGCTTGTAGAAAGTTATTAGAAGAAATAAATGGGTGAAATCTGTAAGCAAATATCCTTTTGGTGATTGGAAATAAAATCGAAAGAAAAATAAATTTATAGCCCGTAGACAGTTATTGGAAGAAATAAATAAGTGAAACTTGCAAGCAAACACCGTTTTGATGATCGAAAATAAAATCGAAAGAAAAATAATTATATAGCTCATAGACAGTTATTGGAAGAAATAAATATGTGAAACAGTAAGCAAACACCATTTTGGTGATCGAAAATAAAATCGAAAGAAAAATAAATTTATAGCCCGTAGAAAGTTATTGGGAGAAATAAATGAGTGTAACCTGTAAGTAAACAGTTTTGGTGATTGAAAACAAAATCAAAAGAAAAATAAATTTATATCCTGTAGATAGTTATTGGAAGAAATAAATGAGTGAAACATGTAAGCAAACAATGTTTTGGGATCAGAAATAAAATCAAAAGAAAAGTAATTTTGCATATGAGAATTTATAGGAATAATTAAATATGAATGGAACATGTAAGCAACACACTATTTTATTGATAAAAAGAAAAATATTACAACCTGAAAATTTATAGGAGTAAAAAAAGATGAATGAACCTGTAAGCAATAATTATTTTATTGATAAAAAGTAAAATCAAAAGCGGAAAAAAATTTTGTAACCTGAAAGTTCATATGAATAGAGAAAGAACAATAGAATCCGTAAGCAAATATTATTTTATTGATCATAAATAAAATAAAATAAATATGAGTGAAACTTATAAGCAAATATTATTTGATTGATAGGAAATAAAATTAATTTTCTTTTAATTTTAAAGAGAAATAAATTTACAACCTGAAAATTCAATGAAATAAATAAAGATGAATGAATCCCGTAAGTAAAGAACATTTATTGATTATAAATAAATTAAAATTTTATCAAAAAAATAAAATATAACAAAGAAAATTAAATATAAAAACTAATTTTTTTTTAACAAAATCCATAACTAAATACTATTTTATTTATTGAAAATAAAATTAAAAGTATGTAGCTCAAAAATTTATATGAAAAAAATATGAGTAGAACGGGTAAGCAAATAATATTTTTTATAAAAATAAAATTAAAGAAAAATAATATCTAATTGAAATAATAGTAAATAATATATAAATAAATAAATAATAAATAATATGATGTATAAGAGAGAGTAAGTAAAAAGTGATGTGATGTTTTTGAGAGGAAAATAGAAAGAGAGAGAGAGGGACACGTGGAGGGGAATGTTTGTTGTTTTTATATATAGTAAATAGACAATTGAGCACTAACCCTTGTTTATAGGAATGCAAGAATCTTAATTCTAATTAAATAGGGAAACAAATCATGATAATAGCTAAATAACAGATAAACTAATCTAAAAAGATTCTAAAATATTTTAAAATTAGCAACTAATTCTATGTGATAAACTTTGATACTCTAAAATTAATATAAATATATTATAATATATTTCCTTATATGCTAACATTTTTCCCTCACTTTGTACTCAGTCAAATAAGAGAGAATAATTTTACCTTCTTTTTCTTTCATTTTCTCTTTTACCAAACTAAAAATCATCACAACTACCATTTTTTTCTCACTTTCCAAACAGTGTAAATTTTTGCACAAAGGGAATCTATGCATTGCCTATGGGATTTTCTAAACACACATATATTTCTAAACACGTACACACTTAAAAAGACCAAAAGACCCTCAAATTTCAAAAACCCCACAAACCCTGTATCTCCCTCACCCCTCATACTTCTGTCACACACACACACCTTCTTCTTCTCCAACTTCCACAACACACACAAACTGCACACATTATTCATGCTCACCTTCTTCTGCACACACATTGCAGAAGTTGGAGGAGACGAAAGTGTGTGTGTGAAAGGGTGAGGGAGATAAAAGGTTTGGGGAGATTTTTGAAATTTGAGGATCTTTTTAAGTGTCTTTGTGTTTAAAAATGGGCAATTTATATTCGCACATACATACTTTACTCTCTGCACATACATGTCTGCGAAACTATTAGTTCCGCGGGTGTATTTTTTTTTCAACACACTTCGCGGAACTATTAGTTCCGCGGGTTATAATTCTCCGTGGAACTATTATACTTCAAGCCCAAAAACAAGGGTGTATTAGAGATACAAAATCCATTCATGTGTCTTTCTTTACGTGAAGCCTTCACGACAGTTAGTTCCTGAAGGGTATGAAATGAATAATCACTATTACGAGACACTATTTACATGATGGAAAAGCAAGAGCTAGAAACCATTCAAAACTATGTGAAGGTAAAAGAAGCCATCTACTACAAATTGGATTCAGACATGATTATTCCATCATCACTTCCATCTTGCAGGGGCATAAGCCGCCTCTTCTTTGCAGCTTGCTCCTCACAAGTATCAGGTTCCATGTCCTCAATCATCTGAACATCATCATCATCACGTGTGGCCTTGTTGTCATCTACTGCATCAGAAACCTGATGCAATTGTATTGTTGGTGTCTCTTGACAGGACAAGGATTGATCCCCATTCTTGTTGTCATCACACATGGTATTTGAGTGTTGAGAAATTTCCACTAGGGAATCAACTGGCAAATCTGGTAAGTGCTCGAGGTTTTGTATGGATGTACAATTTTTCTCTCCTTGTTCATCTTCATGTGATGATGGTCTTGCTTCATTTCTAATTGGGCAGTTCTCAATGATCCCCAAGTCATCTGAATCATCTGATGCATGACTTGATGATGTATCTAGAGATGTCTCAACCTTGACATGCTCTGCATGTAGAGAAGTTTCTGGTCTATGAGAAATCTCCTTTTCACAAACGCTGGTTAAGTATGGCAATGAACATGATTGAGGTGAAATTCCAGTCACTTGCTCAAGGTTGGGGTCTGTAGTTATATATGTAAGATGCCCACTGAGATCCGTGTCTTCCTGCGAAAAATACAGTGAAGAAAAAAGAGGAGCAGGGAAATTAGTGATGTAACTATGCGTTAGCAAAGCCCCTTGTGGGTAATGCAGGCAATATTATTTATATTGTTATTTGTAGATGATGATGGTGATGACAATCAAAGAACCAAAACACAAAAAGTTTATATGCTTGAACACATTTCATGAGAAAGAAACATACGTGACTTGAAGCACTAATTGAGTAAAATGAAGTAAAACCGTAAAAGTAAGATTTTTTCAGATTTTTAGCATCATCAAAATCACATACTGAAAATTTGTGTCAGTGTCATAAGCATATACAAATAATATTATAAAAAAATCTTGAAATCATTGAAGCATTGAGTGAAATGGAAAACCATGAGATCACAAGTTCCTAGTGATAACCTATGCTATGGCAAATTTAAGGTACGAGTTTAGTGCAGGTATCAATTACAAGAATCACAAAAGTCTACTGAAGCCTGAGGGTTCAAAATTTTACCTAATATGGATGGGGAAACATGCTATATTCCATATAGAGTATGCAGAAGGAGCCACATGATGCATTAGTAGTTCAAAAAAAAAATTCAAAATGACATGAAGCAGACAAAAACACGAGTAGATACCTCCATGGAAAATATTGAACCATTGAGACAATGACCAGATGATCGCTGGTCAAAAGATTGGCAATGCCCCAGTGAAGTTCCTATTGTAGCTCCTGGTTCAAAAAGCTCCTTAAGAACCATGCCTGAAGTATCGAAAGTTTGAGGGTCCAGAGAACATGATGCTGACAATAAAGTGATTTCTATTCCCTGGCCAGAATGGGAAGTTGATGGCTCCCCATTGATTACATGACAATGAACGCCGGTCCCGTTGTCATTATTTTCAGAGTGGTGGTGGTCATCACTATAGTCAGAGGAAAATCCTTCATGTGAACCATGGTTTTCCACCAGTTCAAAGATTAACCTCTGGATAAGAGTACGCTTGAGATAAGCCTCCATGGGTGGAAACCAGTCCAAATTGAGCTAGAAAAATTTACATTATGTTAGGTTAAATCCATGTAAGCAACAATATTAATCATTATGGAGTTATTGCTATTTGAAATGTTACGAGATGAAATATTGATTAGGCAGGGAACTAACATTGGGAGAGACGTAATACATAAATTGACAATATCAAAAGCTTAAGACGGACTTTAAAAAATTTGAAATAAGTCAACCAAGAAAACCACTTACGAAGTTGGAGAACTTGGTTAATTTGAATGGATTGAAATTTATTGGAGCTTCAGCCAGGAAGAGCTCTAGAGAGTGAAGTAAAAAGAGGCCACAATCATACGAGTTTTCTTGCTGTGGTAACTGTAAAGGACATTCAGTCACAAAACATTAGTAAAAAAACCATCAAAAAGAGAAAATAGAAAGGCGCTCCTTGATAATTCACAATTAATCATAGCCAGAGACAACTGAGAAATAAATTCAATAAGCATAACCTTCTGCATGTTCCTTTATTCTTTTTCCAAATTAAAAGCACAACAAAATATGGGGTAAATTATCGAATAATAGAGACTTTATTTTCAAGTGCAACATATAAATCATTTGCACTTTTCATTTTCTCTGTTCCCAAAATATAATCTGTATTCTATAAGAATCATGTCTCAATTTAACAGTAAAATAAAAAACATGTGTTCATCAATAGCTACATAAAAGAATTTTGCAGAAGAAACAGGCCACTCTGTAGTGGTTTCCTAAAGGTGGAATCTATTTTCGAGCACATAAAACTGAAATTTGTTTTTCACTCAACAGTAAAGAAAATCATTAAAGAAAGAAAGATTGTCTCAGTGCTTTAAATCATAAAGTTGTGAAAATGTTAGCAGGTAATACCGCAACTTGGAGAAAATGCATATTCAAGAATCTTGATGAAAGGTCTTCTCCACATGTATCCTTCTTCCTCTCTTTCCATTCTTCCCACAAATAACTGTCAATCGAGATTATGAGTCAATCTATAACTCACCAGGTTAATCTAACGAAAGAATATAAACAAATAAACAAATTTAAGGAATAGCAAAGAAATAGTTGGTAAAATGAACATAGGGCCTAACTCAACCCCACAAAACCGGCTTGTAAGGTGAAGACTGCTGAAGCCTTATAAGGACTACATTGGCCATATCTCTAGTCAATTTGGGATCTCAACACACCTCCTCACAGTCAAGACTGAACATCTGGAGTGTAGAATGTAGATAAATGCAAGTGGTCCGGCCCAATAACAACACCCCCCAATGCCTAGGAATAGACATCTAGAGCGTGGACAATTATGGGTAGCCTAATAACGGATCTAGGATAGACTCTAATACCATCTTAAAATTTGAGTTTAAGACCTAACTCAACCCCACAAAACTGGCTTGTGAGGTGAGAACTGCCTAAGCCTTATAAGGACTACATTAGCCATATCTCTAATTGATGTGGGATCGCAACAAATATAGTAGACATCAATGATGGATAATATAATAGACATTGATGTGGCAGTTGGAAGTAAGGAAACAGGTGAACACAGGAAAATTTCCTGTTGTCGTTTGTATCACATTTATCACTCATAGTCATAATAAAATAACCAGTCATGATTTTTGCTAATTTAATTTTTTTTTATTAAGAACAAATATTTCACCAAGAGAAAGTCTTAGATTTGTGGCTTAACTCAACCCCACAAAACGGGCTTGTAATATTCTCTATTTAGGTCTTATTTCTAGTCAATGTAGGACTTTTGTTTTTCTCAATACATCCCCTCACGCCCAATACTACTGGGCTTGGTGCGTGGATAATATAGTAAGTGGCCCAATAATGGATCTATGATTTGATACCATACTCTAATAGAAAGAAGAGAAGCAAGTTCAGAGTTCAAGCTCAACTTAAGGGAGAAAACTAAAGTAATCATATTAAGTTTCAACATGACGCTTAACAAAAATATGGATATCCTAATTATTAAGTTCAGCATTTCTTCTATAATCTTGGAAGTCATAAATTATGAAAATTACCAATATATGCATGTTCAAATATTCTAGTAGAAGCGCATTCATCAGAAGAGGGTTTTACAGTTCATCAAATACAACAACAATTTGGGCCCTTTTTTTATATTTAAATATGCATAATGTGTAAAAGAATTGAAGGGATGTCTTGGCACAATAGCTGGAGCTGTTGCTGTGTGACTAGGTGGTCATGGGTTCAAATAGTGGAATCAGCCTCTTGCAAATGCAAGGTAAGACAGTCTACAACAGATCCACAACGGATCCGACCCTCTCTGGATCCTGCATAGCAGGAATCTTATGGCACCAAGTTTCCCTTTTGTGTAAAAGAATTGGAGTATAACTATGATAAAATGAAAATGCAGGTCAACAGGAGGTGAACTGGCACTTATAGCTAAGTTTAGGTGATCAGACGGGGAATCGACATTTATAAAGAGAGCCAATCTAGGCATGGAACACAAGAGAAATGGCACTTATAAATATGACGAGCCAACTCATGATTTAGTGATTTTAAAACGATTCATTTGCTTGTTTGTGCTTCACTGCAGGCAGTGTATCAGGTGTGGTAAAACACAAAGAGGAGTCATACCCCTATGCTCCAAAAAAAGCCTGGAATTGGCTGGCACTGGTTTAATTTCAAGCCAACTTGCAAAGGGGTGGGGTGTGTCTATATTATGTCATTTATAATGAAATAAGCACATACAAACCAGCAGACATATTTGCCTCTTTTGGACCAACAGAGAGCAGGAGTGGAAGTATGTAGTTGCGAAGCTCAAAAGTACCTTTGCACAAGGTTTTTCAGACCACTATGGAATCCTTTGATAGAATCCATATGCAATACACAGGGTACCCTAAGTGACTTGTCCAGCTCTTCATCTGAAATATGCATCATAACAAAATCTCTGAGAATAAAAACGTTTACAAGAAAGAAATTGAACAAGTCAAAAACTCACCATTTAAACTAACCACTTCGCCAGGATGACAAATGACTATCAAACTCCAATGAAGACTGCCATCATGGCCAAAACTTAATGCTGATTGGAACCTCAATACAGATACAAACAACAGAGAAGTAAAAGTTTGATAGTCTCTTACTTGAAGTTCACAGGTATGAAAATATAATCCTTTTCAAATAAATTTACTTTTCTTGTCCATTTACGAACACGTTGAAATGCTGCTTTGCCATCAGAAGCATTGGATGGATTTTTGTCCATATCAGCCAGCTTTCGAAAGAAAAAACTATTGAAAAAATGGAACCTCGGCTTTTCCTCCTCCGGTATCTTATTCTTCAGATATCTGCCAAAATTGAGATTTTTTAAATTGTTATACCCATTTTTATGAGGAATAATGTATATCAGAATCCAGATTTTTCTTTATTTAATATTTCCTACTTGTTTAACAATATCCTGGAATTGGAAGTCCCTTTAAGCATTTTCTCTATACTCATGACCTATGTCCTAGCTCATAAGTGCTTAGACATAGGATTATATATTTTCATTTCTAAAATGCAATTATAAAAATAATATGAATGCATCCACTCTAATTTTAACAAAGTAAAAGATATTTTATCAGACAACAAAAGAGAAAAGACAAAGAATGCTCTGTGGTTCAGAAATAATGATATAAGAACTAAATGCAACTAAAGAAGACAAAGAAAAAGGTAGAAAAATTATTAAAATACAATCTAAAGGAAGTAATGAATAAAATTTTCAACCAAAATACAGGATAAAAGAATGTAGCATACAAAAGGAAAACATACATATACAAACTTACTGAATGTAAAAATCAATAATCGTGTCATTGATGAATGTATCTGGTTGTAATAGATCAACATCTCTCTTACTTAGGGAAACGGCATCTGGGTCCCCTTTTGGATAGACAACTTCATCCAAATGCTCCTGAAAACTGTTTTAAGGTATAAAATGTCAGAATTAGCCACCGGACAATATTTGGAAACACCACCCCCGCCCCAAAGAAAAATGACAATGACATGTGTGTGACAATTCAATAGTATCATATAGGTATAAACAGGACATAAAGTGATTCTACATCCACTCTAACTATGATGACAAACATTAAAAAAGACCAAGAGTATTAGAGGATTTATGCATAAAAGTTTGCCCAAAATGATAAATAGAGTTGGACACTGCATTTTTCTAGTATAATGTATATTGGAAATATGAAATACCACCAAAAGAGAATTATGGACTTTAACACACATTTCCAACAAATAGGCCATCAAAGATATGTGCAAAATCATCAGCCAAACATCTCAGCACCATGCACTAAACAGAACGAACTATAGACAGCATATACCATGCAATGGAAAAGAAAAGGCCAGTTGTTAGAAAAATAAAAAATTTACTTACTTTGGGAAGTAGCGTGTTGGTCCACATGAAAAGTTTTCATCACCTTCCACATCCATACTACAAGAGAACACTTATTATATGCATTGTTAAATTAAATGAAATTATACAAGCTAGCATTTAGAACAGCAAAGAAACCATAATAAGGGAAGTCATAAGGATAATGATCCACCACAAATCAGGCTTTATCCTTGACAACTTTATTTTCAAACCAATAAGAAAACTTAATCATGGTAAATGAAAATAAGACATCACAAGTTTATATTCAGAACACAAATATTGGAAGCAACAGATTCCTGTCAAGACTTGTAGTGAAATCTATCAACAATAGTTGATGGAAACGTTTAGTGTGATATGAAAATATCTTATAATATCTTGATATTATCTTAGAATATCTTAAGATTATCTCTTAGGATTAGTTTCCCTATTTCTTAGTTATTATCATGATTCGTTTCTCTAATCTATTAGAATTGAAAGTCTAGTCTAGTATTAGTATAAATAAGGGTTAGTTCTTTGTCCTTTGCATCATCATCATATCAAACCATAACCATAATTCGAGGTCTTTATTTTCTTTCTGTTCCCTTCTTTATCTAAAACAGTATAACCTCAACAGAAACCATCAGCTTATAATTGCAAAATTGCAATCTAAGCAATATTATATAGAACCATTGTGACTGACCATAGAAAAAAAATACAAAATGTAATTGTATGACTTACTCGAGCACAGTTTTCCAAACATCCAAGTATTTTGCGTTAAGAGATGTGATTTGTTTATGTCTCAGGGACCAATTGGAATCAACAACTGCAATCTTCAATTCCTCAATCCCTAGAATAAGTGTAGGTACATGAATAAAATCAGCAAGAGAAGAAGCTACCATCTGCAGAGGATCTACCAACTCATCTCATAATACTAGAGATTACCCAAATAAATTTCTAGTTACAGCATACACAAACAATGTAAAATTATGTCAAGTATGCCAAGCAATCCACATTAACCAACCATATCAAATACACTTACCTGAAGTGCAGCTAACATGATTTGTCTGACCTACATTACTCGATATTACACAAAGCTTCATCATGACCATTCCACTCTGAATAAAGCACACATCAGTAAAAGCAGAATTTATACACAAAAAATAAATATTGCAAGCAAGAGTTCTAACAGAACTTTAAAACTCACACTTCGAAACAATTGACTCTTAATATCAACAAGATCATCCACCACCCACTCAATATTAAAGGCCCCTTGCTTTTCACGTGCAGTTGAATCATTGATTTGGATGTGACACTGTGAAAAGGTTATCTTTGGCCCTGTATAATATTTATCCTGATATATAACATAATCAGGATGAAGAACAACTTCCGTATTTGTGTCATGCTGAAATTGCAGAAAGAAAATAATAGTCAATACAAAAGCTGAATCACTGCAATATGCTACAAAAATTGTGATATATAAAGGGTGTGTTTGATTCCTTTTTCAAAAAAACATGCTTTTATGATATAAAATTTTTCAGAGCTCTTTTTCCAGCAGTTACATTGTTGGTCCATGTCATGAAGATTTGACAAAGTCTCACCTTCTATCATAGAATTCAGAAATTTGAGGTGAAATAAGCTTTAAAGATGATGGAAAATGGCAATATAATTTGGAATGCACAGTATACTTATTGAGGCATGGAAATTTCTAGGAGTGATTGAGTGAAAGACTTAAGATGGATCACAATGTTATTTAATGAGATTATGAGGCCTATGGTCATGCCAAACAAGTCGAGGAGATGTACTTTAGTCACTATCTATAAGAACAAGGATGACATACAAAATGACGCAAATTATAGGGAGATTACGCTCATGACCATACTATGAAGCTACGGGAGAGGGTAATTAAGCGGATATCGAGAGAAGAAACTCACATTATCAAAAATCAACTGGTTTTATGTAGTGGAGATTGACTATTACTTTTCATTAATTTGGAGAAGGCATATGATAAGGTACCTAGAAAAGTGTTATGGAAGGCTTGCACTAGAAAGGAATAGGGGAAGGAGTGGAGCCGAAGACTCCAAACCAAATAAAAAATTTAACATGCATCTATGACAAAAAATAAGTAAACTGAAATGAATTATAAAATAGTAAAAAGCAACTGCATCTGCCCCAAATTTAAAAACATGTCAAGAGGTGAAATAAAATGATGTAATGTTTATTTCTTTAGCACAAAGAATCTGTTACTGTAAAAAGAATTACCATGTTGGAATTGCCTATGCAATAACTCAATCCACAACCATTTGGAGAAGCTGAAAGTTTCAAAAATTTAGTTTAGTTTGTAAAGTGCCACATAACATGTCCAGAAAAAAATATAGTTTAGGAATCCATCATTACAATAAAATGAACCATTCGCTGCAATATCAGACGCAGGACTTGATGGAGTACTCTCATTCATGCACTCATCAGCCTCTGAATTAATGTCAACTGATTCAGTCTGCAAAAAAATGAACATAGATATTAATTCCGCAATTAAATCTTACCCTTAGGATGTAATCTTACAAATAGAAGTTACAGTACACTGGATGGAGTCCCTGAAGGAACATGATCTATCTGACTTGACTGAGGTGAAGACACACCACCACTAGTATCTTTTGTCCCTGGTTCAATAGAATTGCTATATTTATGAAAATATAATTTAAAACGTGGGTGATTTTCATGAGCGATGTAATCTGATGAATTCACAGCTTCCAACTCAGAATTCTTTTTGCTGTCAAGCATGTTTCCCAATGTGTCCAGACCGGTCTCCAAATTAAAGTTACCACCAACTCCATCAACATCAACGCAAGGAATGCAATCAACATCCTTTACACTGACTTTGTCTACCTGGGAAACTGTAAATATATTAAGTAAGTAGGCTTAAAGGGAAACAATTATGTCATGGAAACCATAAAAGAATTGAAGTGTTATTTTTTTATTACAGAAGAAAACAAGGAGGTGGGGTACACGACAAGTAAACTTGTGCAAATTGGATTAAAATTACTAAATCATGGGATAATGACAAAGCTAAGTCATATCTTTGACAATAAAAATCAGGACACTCAATCTGGGAAGTTGAACCTCATTTACTTGTTTCAGCTTCACTAAAAAGTCCTTGCATTTATTTTGGGATTTTTGGATTGACATATGACCTGACTCGAAAGCATAGTTATCAATCCCGGATAGCGGCACGGAGCGGCCAGCCCCAAAAATGGGATAGTGGGATAGCGGATAGTGAGATGGCCGCTATTCTAATATTTTTATATATATTAAATAATTAATACTATATATATAAATGCTAAAAAATTTGAAAAGTTACTTAAAATTCATGAACTCTTCATAATTAACAATAAAAAGTCATAGGTCTTGAGCAGAATATAGAAGTAAACACAGTTAATTGACTTTTGAAGAGCTGTTTTTTTAAAACAACCAGAGTAAAAAACACAAAAGAGGTTGGGTCAAAGAGAATGGTGTTTTTTTTCAAAAAAAAAATGCAGATTTTTTTTTCTAGTGAAACCATAGCGGCCGCAACAAGCCACTATTTGGGCCGCTACAGTGGCCGCAACAGCCACTCCTTTAAACCGCTCCGCTACAGTCTTCAAATAGCGGCCACTGGCCGCTCCACTCCACTACACTGCTATAGCCTGCTATTGATAACTATGCCGAAAGCCTGCAGTATGTGACCCAATAAGGAATTTTCAAGGAGATGGTGAAAGGTACAACATCTAAGCACACAGTGAGAAAATGGGAGCATTTGGATTAGGGTTTGAACATTGATGGACTAATACTTATAATCTTCATTGATCATAGTGAACTTTCTGTTTCACCCATGGACAAAGGCCCATAGTTCACTTTAGACCAAATCACTCTAAATTTCATGCCTATTTCCCCTCTCCCTATTTTATGTTTGTGACCCTGGTTACAGTGAGCTTCAATCGTGTTAAGGACAATGAAAGAAAAGTGAAATGCAAAAAAAATGTAAATGGAGGCATACCTAGACACAAGCCTCATCTTTTTTTTGATAGGTCAACTGGTTAGTAATTAGTGGGTTAGTTGTTAGAGAGAGGGGGGAGGGGTTCGAACCCCGGTACTTCAACTTATACCACTTTATGTCCATTGACTCAACCAAGTGAGCCACCTACGTGGGACAAACAATAAGCCTCGTCTAGCTAGTACTAAACAAAAAGCCGGGGCTTGTGCAAGTGTACCTGATGAAATGAACCACTATTGTTCTTGGCTTAACTTATTCGGAATTCATTTCATTTCAAAATGAAACCCTTCATTTGGAAAAGTTATAAATGAGTAACTATTAGACTTTGAAATCCTTCTGATTTCAGTTATGTAAATACAGAAATCCACTCAAATCTTGTCGAATTTGAGTGGATTCCATCTCTACATCAAATCAAATCAAAATCGAATCCATTTTTTTAATGACTCCAATCACAATGCAAGGGTTTCATTCCAGCCCTCAATTCCTCCTATTTGCATCTCCAGTCCAATCTAACCTTTTTTTTTTTGGGATTCATTGAAGCTCAGAAGTTTTATCATCAACCTACACGCATTTATTCCCATCTAGAAGGTCAAAATAATATATCGCTATAATAATTCCAAATTGCCGCAAAGACTTTATCATCTCAATCTAACATTCCATTGACACTCATGTACTCACAGAATTACCACATCAATAATAACCTCAGTAACCTCAGCTGGCTACCCATGCTAGCATCAATCAGAAAAACACATCAACAACTTATGCAACAGCTACGTGCATCATTGGAAAGATAAAACACAAATTGACACCGAATTCGAGAAAGTTCCGTTTGTTTTTCTCTTTTTTTTTCCGCGACAGAAGAGTTTCTGGAAAATTCGTCCTACCTTGACCGTGAAGGAGGGTAGGGGCATCGAATTCGCCGAGGAATTTCGCGGAAGCAATCTCAACCGCATCCTTGGAATCGAGCGATTCCAAATCCCTACGCGGAGACTCGTTCATCGTCGTGTCGTAACCAACACAAACAAGGGTTTGAGTACCGTACTCGGGCGAGCTGAAATAATGACTCAGTGACTCGGGCGCCAAAGAAACACTTGCGAATGGATTATGACTTGTGATTGTGTGCGAGGGGGCTTTGGTTTTACCTTAAATAGAAGATTTGGATTTGGTTTTTTGGACTTTGGCTAGTTTTTAAAGACTTCAAAGTGTGTGCTTCATTCAGACACAACGTGGACAATACTGGTCTAAAATATAAACAACACAGTACAAAAATATACAGATCAAAGAATACCTTGAAAATGTAATAATCTTAATTAATACTCATTAGTTTCAATTTTTTTCCAAAAATACCCCCTTTGGTGTCTCTCGTAAATATGAATATTGCATTAAATGAATGGTATAATTGGAAAACTAACATTTAATTTATTTGAAATTGGTGAATGTTGCTTATATTTTGGATAAAAAAAAATGTATTTGTTGCTTATATTTTAGACCGGAGGAAATATATAAGAGTAACTTTTTTTTTTGACGTAATTTTTTTTTCATATTAAAGAAATGTAAACAAAACAACTTAAACAAGAAACCTAGTAAACTAGAGAACTAATATAGGCAGAGTTGCCTCTACTATCATCTCCTAAGAGAATACATAGGAAAGAACTCGGTCTATCTATCAAGGTCCAGTCATAAGAAGACGCATGTCCCTGGTTTGCCAGCCAATCCGCACACCGGTTTGCTTCCCAAAAGACATGTGAGAAAGAATTGGTCTAATCTTGGAGCTGAAGAAGCATAATGACCTCCTGCAAGAGAGGTTTTAGAAATGCATTTCTAGTAGTACCAACATGCACCATGTGCACAACAGTCGCAGAGTCCAACTCAAATGCCACCACCCTTTCCAGCTTCAACTCACGACTCAATTTTATTCTAAGCCTTAAGGCCCATAGTTCAGCCCATATGGCATTAGCAGACCTGATTCTACAACAAAATCCTTTGACAAAGCCACAAACTGAACTTCCCAAATCCTTTCTGTGAGAACTATTGATATTTATTTTCTACCATCCTACTGAAGGAGGAGCCCGAGAAATATGTGTCAAACACGCGTTTTTGTGGCTGGACACATCTCACAGAAGGTGAATCCTGCTGCGTCTCAATGAAAGTAGCTTGTTGCAAAATGTGAGCAAGCAAGTTGTACCCCAAGCTAGTTGATTTATTGAAGACAAAATCATTCATGTCCTTCCATAAATCATATATCGCAATACCAGAAACCAAAGACCAATTTGGCTGTGTCTTTCCTACCATAGGAGTTGTCAAATTCCATTCCAACCATGGATGAAATCCTAGACTAAATAATTTACTGTAATGCTCAGGTTTAATTACCAATTCCACATTTCCTTAACAACTTCACAATCTCGGATCACATGCATTATGGATTTAGAATAAACTAAACATATTGTGCACAAATCATTATTGGCCATACCTCTCAATATTCGCTCCTCATTTGTCATGATGCGTCCATGAACTAGTTTCCATAGGAAGCATCTATGTCTATTTGGACCCTACCAATTCCAAACAACCGAGAACAAAAGATTAACAGAAGGGGGAAAAGGCTCAGATTTGTCATACAATACCTGATAGGCCGTTTTCAACGTCAAGCTTCCATCATTGGACAAGTTCCAACATGGAAAGTCGCTGCTTCTCGGAGAAGGAGGTCGAATTGCTGCAATTTTATTACACACCTGAGTTGTAAGAAGTGATCGAATTCTTTGCCAATCCCACTCCCCCCCCCCCCCTCTCAGGCATAATGATTAATAGTAAATTCCAGTTCAACATGAGTAACCATAGTTAACACTTGATCCTGTAAACTCAAATCCAGGCACCCATTTGTCTCTCCAAAACCGAGTGTGAATGCCATCACGAATAACCCAAGTCACGTTGCTTAGAACCTCCTCCCATACATCCACAATAGCACGCCAAGTAGGAGTTCAGAGTTGCTGCGATGTTTAATACTAGGAACAGTTTGCAGACCACAACCATATTTAGTTCACATAATCCTAACCGAGAGTTTGTTTCGATTACCCAAAAGTTGCCAACCTAATTTCATTATATGAGCCTTATTCAATAACCGAAGATTGCCAAAACCAAGACCTCCTTGTTGTTTGGGGCGACAAATCTTCTCCCATGCTACAAGATGGCATTTGCGTTTATCCACTGTGGATCTCCAAATAAAGTCTCGACATGTTTTCTCTTCCTCACAAACTGAAGGCGGGATTTGAGTGGCTTGGATGATGTATCCAAGAATACTAGACAAAGTAGATTGTGCTAGTGTCACTCTTCCCGCAAAAGACAACGAGTTAGCTTTCCAACCTGTAAGTTTCTTTCGCATTTTTTCCAACATAAAATTGAAGTTCTGCTTAGAAATCCTCTGTAAAGCATTGGTGCCCCAAGGTAAATTCCCAAATCCTTGGTAATGTTGATACCAAGTTCCCTCCTCAAGTCTTCCGTAGTCCCATCCAGCGTATTCTGCGAGAAAAAAACAAGCGATTATGAGTAATGTTATATCCTTATAAATATTTTTCTACATTTTCCTCCAGTAATATAAAGCAAGTATTAAATGAAAAAGTGAATGCGTTTAATATCTTAAAATATAAAAAAAATTAATTATTTCTCAATTTAGTAATTAGGAAAATTAATTTGTAAGAATAAAAGATAGAAGAATTTAGAATTATTCTAATATAAAAGTACAGAAATTAAGAAATATTTAATGAAAGTGAGACATTATTGCATATAGACTAAAGTACGCATTAATCTAATTTATAATTTTATTTAAAATAATTAATGTAGCAATTATTAAATAAGGGTATAGATGAACAAAAAAAATTAATGAATATTTGGAATTCTAAAACAGCAAGAGTTTTGAAAAAAAAAAAACTAAAACTGCAATACGTTAGGAACAAAGCGAATAATTTTCTTAGTGTCATTAACTTTGTTTAAAATTTATATTATTTTTTCAAAATAGCCCTTAATATTATTGAGACTTATCGTCTCTATTTTTTCACATAATTAATGCATATTTATTCTTCCTCAATCCTCGTAAGAAAGAGAAAGAGTTTATCGCAATATTTATTGTTTATTGATTAAAAATATTGTAAAACAAATAAATGTATTTTGGTAAGAAAATAATTAATACAAGAGACAATTTAAAAGAGAACTTATAAAAAGACAAATAAATTTATCAAAGGTTCCTATATAAAGGCATGGTGATGGAGATGGAGAGAGTAATAAATTTTAAGAGCGTGAGAATTTTAAGAATAAGATTGGCTTAATTATACTTTTAGACATTTTAATTTGGACTATATGTAATTTTAGTCCTTTAAGTTTTTTCGAGTCGTTAAAGTCCTTTTATTTTAAAAACACAACAAATATGGTCCCCTCAATTTTGTTTTATCTAATAGCGTTAGACTAATTTTTATCACCACATAAAAAAAAATTATCAAAATATTTGGGAGTTAATAATAATTTTAAATATCTAGAAGTCAAAATTTTAGCAAAAATTTGATAAAATTTGAAGAATTTTGTAAGATATGAGATTATGAAAAGGGACAATTTTGAAATTTTTTATTTTGAGTGAAAATTGATAATTTGATTGGCGAGTTTTAAGTAAAAGAAGGTTCAAAACAATTTAATTTATTCATTTGTGAAAACTTTGGATGATTTATGAGAATTTGAGAGTGTTAAGTAAATGTAGAGTGATGGGGACTTAATTTTAACAATTGAACAAATTGAGCGATCAAATTCACTCAAAAAATTATTGGAGGACCAAAATTATACATCGGCTATAATAAAAAAACTAAAAGTGAAATTGAGTCAACTTTTTATTTATCTAACATGGATTATTTTGGTTTTAGTCCTTACAAATTCTTTTTGTTCTAATTCTTGAAAATTTTTTATCCTTCTTATTTTCGTTTTAGTACCAAGAATATTTATCCAAGTTGGAATTAGTCTCTGCAGTATGTAAACCATATTGATTTTAGTACATGGAATAGGAACTATATACGGACTAATTTTAACATTAGTAAATATTATATGGATTAAAACCAAAACATCAAGGAATAAAAACAAAATTTTTGATATTTTAGGGAATAAAATAAAATAAATGACAGAGACTATAACAAAAAAGTCCATATTTTACGTACTAAAAAGTTATTTAAATCAAATTTTAATTATTAGTTTTGTTAACTTGAAGAAAAATTTTGCTTTTTATTTGTTTATAATTTTGGCAAAATTATACCCTTGATCCCTTAAGTCATTTTATTTTTTCAAGTTGGTCCTTTATCTAAATTTTTAAACAATAAAGTCCATTAAGTTTCCAACATTGAACACCGTGGACCCTTTCCAGCAAAAGGTGACTGAGTTAGTCCTTTAACTTTTAAGTTAGTTTCAAAATGGTCTCATATATTATGATACAATTTCAGGAAGCCCTTTATGACTTAAATTTGTCTCATTGTATTCCATACTGTTGAATCTAAAAAAAATTCTGGTAGCATTTATTGTCTGTCTTAGATGAGCTACATCTAAGGGTTAACTAGAGATTTTGTTTACAACAACTTTAGGACAAAAATCACGGTAAACATCCAATTAATGCAATTGACGAGAGGAAAAACAATATTCAACATTGGAAACTTAAGGGACCATGTTGTTTAAAAATTTAGATAAGGAACTAACTTAAAAAAATAAAATAACTTAAGGGACAAAAGGTATAATTTTGCCTTATAATTTTTAATTTATGATAATATTAAGGCATGGATACTCACTTGGTCACTTAATTCAATTTTTTTCTTCAATTTGGCTCCTTATCAATTTTTTGTAACAAGGACTCCCGTATGTTTTTTCAATTAGTTTTTCAATGTCATTGACATATATATTGTCTCTATGTACACCTCGGCTTCATCTTGGTCCATTTAAGCATTTTGCTTATCCAATATTTCAGCATGTATAATGGGGTATTACTGTGAGAATAAATATACATGGAAAAGTTGGTTGAAATTGCTACAAACAATTATTTTTCAATTAAAAAAAACCAATCTACTATTATAAGATTTTAAAGGGAAATCCTTTACTAAAACCTAAATATTTCACAAAACCTCAAAAGTTTAAAAAATAAGTTCTTGGTCTCTATAATATAGGGTGTTTTCATTTTAGTCCCTAAAAGAACTCAAACCTTTTTAGTTCATATAGCTTTTTTTTCGTTTTAGTCCCTGATATGAGTTGACCGATGAGGTGACTCACTTAAGTCCACCTCATCTCACCCAAGTGGCGCCAACTCAGCTAACACATAAGATTTATATCCACGTCAGCACTTAGGGGTATTCAAAACCAAACCGATCCAAGAAAACTAATTGCAAACCAATCCAAATTAACCAAAAATCGATAAATACTGCTTTTTTTTATGTCTTACAGATGACTTTTTTGCAAAACTGAACCGCTCAGATTTCGGTGACAAACATGGCTTGCTGGGAAACTCAACTCAGAGCAAAACATCTCAGGCAATTGGTGGGGGAAATGGATTCATCACAAGAGGACAAAATTTTGTCTATATTTTCTATTGGTTATATCATTTCATTTGATGGAAACCAATTTGAATTGACAAATATATGCACAACTCAATCACCATTTGGAGTCTCGCAATCAAATGGAGGAGTACATCTTTCATGTACGGATTGCACCCAGCTTGGTCCTACTGTAAGTGAAAGATGGGTAGTATCCACAAGTGAAAGATGGACTCCTCCACTTGATTGTAAAACTCCAAAAGAGTGTCTGAATTGTGCATATATTCGTCATTCCAAATTAGTTTCCTTCAAATGAAAAGATGTACTGATATGAAAACGTAGGCAATATATTTTGTCCTCTTGTAGTTATTCAATTTTCCTAACCAATTGCTTGAGGTGTCTCGTTTTGGGTGGAGTTTCGCAGCAAGCTAGTCACGTTTGTTACATCTGATATATTTTTCATCATGATCTCTGCAACCTTTTTATCATCTTCATCTAGACTTATGCTACCTTGTTCCACCTTTTTAAAATATGGTGGATTGAGCAGGATCAAGGTGGGAGTTATTGTAGGTGAAAGATAGACTCCTTTAGATGACTGTAAAACTCTATACTGTGATTGAACTGTGAATACATTCGTCATTCCAAATCAGTTTCCTTCAAACGAAAAGATGTATCCAATCGAAAATATGGACACCATGTTTTGTCCTGTTGTGATTATTCTATTTCCCCCACCAATTACATGAGGTGTTTTGTTCCAGGTGGAGTTTCCTAGCATGTAATTTACGTTTGTCACATCAGATATATTCTTCATCATGATTTCAACAACCTCTTTATCATCTTTATTTAAAATTATGTTGTCTTGTTCCACCACTTTAATGATCACTCTATCAAAGAGGTAGAACAAGAATCAAAAGTCTAAATGAAGATGACGAAGAGGTTGAAGAGATTATGATAAAGAATCTATCTAATGTGACAAACACAAATGTTTTGCTGGGAGAATCACCCAGAACGAAATACCTCAGACAATAGGTGGGGGAAATGAAATAATCAAAAGATGACAAAATACGATGCTTATATTTCCAATAAGGTACATCTTTTCATTTGAAGGAAACCAATTTGGAATGACTAATGTTTGCACAAATCATTCGCCCTTTGGGGTTTCACAATCAAATAGAGGAGTTCATCTTTTATCTACGGAACCTCCCAACTTGGTTAAGCTCAAACAATCATATTTTAAAGAGATGGAAAAAAGTAGGATAAGTCCAAATGAAGAGGATATAGAGATTGCACAGATCATGATAAAAAATATATCTAATGCGACAAATGCCACTGCGAAACTGGGAATCTCCACCGAAAACAAAACACCTCAAGCAATTGGTGGGAGAAATGGATTAATCACAAGAGAACAACATTTGTTGTCTATATTTTCTATTGGTTATATCATTTCATTTGATGGAGACCAATTTGGATTGACAAATATATGCACAATTCAATCAACCTTTGGAGTCTCAAAATCAAATCGAGGTGTCCATCTTTCACGTACGGATAGCACCCAACATGGTCCTACTGCAAATAGACTTATTGTAGTTTTAGCAGAACCAAGTTAGGTGGTATCCATAAGTGAAAGATAGAGTCCTCCACTTTATTGTGAAACTCCAAAAGAGTGTCTGAATTGTGCATATATTCGTCATTCCAAATTGGTTTCCATCAAATGAAAAGATGTACTCAAATGAAAACATAGGCAGCATATTTTGTCCTGTTGTAGTTATACCATTTTCCCCACCAATTGCTTGAGTTGTCACATTTTGGGCGAAGTTTCGCAGTAAGCTAATCACGCTTGTTACAACTGAATATTTTTCATCATGATTTCTGCAACCTCTTTATTATCTTCATTTAGACTTATGCTACCTTGTTCGACCTTTTTAAAATATGGTGGATGAACCAGGATCAAGGTGGGTGTTATTGTAGGAGAAAGATAGACTCCTCCACATGACTGTAAAACTCTAAACTGTGATTGAATTGTGAATACATTCGTATTTCCAAATCAATTTCCTTCAAACGAAAATATGTACCCGATCAAAAATATAGACACCATGTTTTGTCCTGTTGTGATTATTCTATTCCCCCCCAATTACATGAGGTGTTTTGTTCCAGGTGGAGTTTCCTAGCATGTAATTTATGTTTATCACATCGATATATTCTTTATCATGACCTTTGCAACCTCTTTATCATCTTTATTTAAACTTATGTTGTCTTGTTCCACCTCTTTAATGCACTCTATCAAAGAGGTAGAACAAGAATCATAAGTCTAAATGAAGATGACGAAGAGGTTGAAGATATTATGATAAAGAATCTATCTAATGTAACAAACACAAATGGTTTGCTGTGAGAGTGACCAAGATTGAAACAACCTCAAGCAATTGGTGGGGGAAATGGAATAATCACAAGAGGACAAAATACGTTGCCTACATTTTCAATTAGGTAGATCTTTTCATTTGAAGGAATCCAATTTGGAATGAATAATGTTTGCACAAGTCATTAACCCTTTGGGATTTCACAATCAGATGGAGCAGTGTCTGAATTGTGCATATATTCATCATTCCAAATTGGTTTCCATCAAATGAAAAGATGTACTTAAATGAAAACGTAAACAACATATTTTGTCCTCTTGTAGTTATTCCATTTTTCCCACCAATTGCTTGAGGAGTCTCATTTTGGGTGGAGTTTCGCAACAAGCTAGTCATGTTTGTTACATCAGATAGATTCTTCATCATGATCTTTGTAACCTCTTTATCATCTTCATTTAAACTTATGCTACCTTGTTCCATCTTTTTAATTAAAATATGGTGGATTGAGAGGGATCAATTTGGGTGGTATTGTAGGTGAAAGATAGACTCCTCCACATGACTGTGAAACTCTAAAGTGTGATCGAATTGTGAATACATTCGTCATCCCAATTTGGTTTTTATCAAAAGAAAAGATATACCCAATTAAAAATATAGGCAACATGTTTCGTCTTCTTTTCATTATTCTATTTCCCCCGCCAAATACATGTGGTGTTTTGTTCTAAGTGACGTTTCCTAGCATGCCATTTACGTTTGTCACATTTGATATATTCTTTATCATGATCTCTACAACCCCTTTATCATCTTTATTTAAACTTATGTTGTCTTGTTCCACCTCTTTAATGATCACTCTCATCAAAGATGTAGAGCAAGAATCAAAAGTCTAATGAAGATGACGAAGAGGTTGTACAGGTTATGATAAAGAATCTATCTAATGTGACAAACACAAATAGTTTGCTGGGAAACTCACCCAGAGCAAAACACATCAAGCAATTGGTGGGCGAAATGGAATAATCACAAGAGGAAAAAATACGTTGCCTATATTTTCAATTAGGTACATCTTTTCATTTGATGGAAACCAACTTGGAATGACTAATGTATGCACAAATCATTCACCATTTGGAGTTTCACAATCAAGTTGAGGAGTCCATCTTTCACCTACGCATACCTCTCTACTTGTTTATGCTCAAACAACCATATTTTAAAGAGATCGAAAAAAGTAGAATAAGTCTAAATGAAGAGGATATAGAGATTGCACAGATCATGATAAAGAATATATCTGATGTGACAAACGCGACTGCCTTACTGGGAAATTCCACCCAAACCAAAACACCTCAAGCAATTGGTAGGGGAAATGGATTAATCACAAGAGGACAACATATGTTGTCTATATTTTCTATTGGTTATATCATTTCATTTGATGGATACCAATTTGGATTGACAAATATGTACACAATTCAATCACCCTTTGGAGTCTCAAAATCAAATCGAGGAGTCCATCTTTTACGTACGGATAGCACCCTGCTTGGTCATACAGAAAATAGACTAAGTGTAGTTATAGCATAACCAAGTTGGGTGGTATCCATAAGTGAAAGATAGAGTCCTCCACTTGATTGTGAAACTCCAAAAGCATGTCTAAATTGTGCACACATTCGTCATTCCAAATTGGTTTTCATCAAATGAAAAGATGCACTCAAATGAAAATGTAGGCAACATATTTTGTCCTCTTGTAGTTATTCCATTTTCCCCATCAATTGCTTGAGGTGTCTCATTTTGGTTGGAGTTTTGCATCAAGCTAGTCACGTTTGTTACATCAGATAGATTTTTCATCATGATCTTTGCAACCTTTTTATCATCTTCATTTAGACTTATGCTACCTTGTTCAACCTTTTTCAAATATAGTGGATTGAGCAGGATCAAGCTAGGTGGTATTGTAGGTGAAAGATGGACTCCTCTACATGACTGTAAAACTCTAAAATGTGTTCGTATTGTGAATACATTCATCATTCCAATTTGGTTTCTATCAAAAGAAAAGATATACCCAATTGAAAATATAGGCAACATGTTTCGTCCTGTTGTGATTATTCTATTTCCACCGCCAAATACATGACGTGTTTCGTTCTAGGTGGAGTTTCCTAGCATGTCATTTACGTTTGTCACATCAGATATATTCTTTATCATGATCTTTGCACCCTCTTTATCATCTTTATTTAAACTTATATTGTCTTGTTCCACCTCTTTAATGATCAATCTCATCGAAGACATAGAACAAGAATCATAAGTATAAATGAAGATGCCAAAGAGGTTGCAGAGGTTATGATAAAGAATCTATCTAATGTGATAAACACAAATAGTTTACTGGGAAACTCATCCAGAGCGAAACACGTCAGACAATTGGTGGGGGAAATGGAATAATCAAAAGAGGACAAAATACGTTGCCTATAATTTCAATTAGGTACATCTTTTTATTTGATGGAAACTAACTTGAAATGACTAATGTACGCACAAATCATTCACCGATTGGAGTTTAACAATCAAGTGGAGGAGTTCATCTTTCACCTATGGATACCTCTTCACATGGTTATGCTGAAACTGAAGTGGACCAAAGGATAACAAAAAGGGGGGTTGAATTGTTACCCTTTCGAAATTTTGACATACAAGAATGTTTAGGAACCTTCTGACTAAACCTTCTCAAGTATAATAACTTGGAAATCAGAATGGATTGTTTTAGTTAGTTACAAACAAATATTGATAATGATTTACTAACATGCAATCAGTCTATATATTCTAGAACAATATTTCTGATTAAGAATGTTCACTTCAGAATGTTCACCCTTGAGAACGTTCTAATGTTATAGTTGAATGTGAACCTTCTGAGATTCTTCAACCTTCTTAGGCTGATGAACTTTCACAGATAACTTTCTTGAAAGTTATATTCCTTCTTTTAGATAGTGAAGGTTCTTTTAATATCAGAATACGTTTGAAAAGTGGTTTTAAACAAGATGATAATCACAAGTATGAAGGAGAGGGATAGAGAATACCACACACACAGTTTTATCCTGGTTCACCCTTAACTCCTAGGCTATGTCCAGTCCCCACTCCCTGTGAGATTATTTTCCACTAGCTTAACCACTAGTACAAGTATTCTTCACACAGCCTCTTCAGGCCTTTTACATGTATTATTTTCCTCTTGCCTCTTCAGGCACAGCAACTGAGTATTCTTTCATTACTTAGCCTCTCCAAACTTTATGTTTTTCTTCTACTCACTCTAGTGCTCACTCACTAAGTAGTAAAAGGATCAACCTTTACAGATTTGAAAATATAGGTTGTGTCACTATCTTACAGCTTACATATCATTCATAAACGAACAACTGAAAACTGTATTCACTCTCTAACAGATACAAGAATATATTTTAGTGAGTGATTGTTTCAAGTTCAGACTTGATGGGAAGATAAATCTTGGTTCGAATTGTGTAATATCGCAATAAGCTCTTCCAAGTTGTCCAAATGTGTTTGTCTTCGCTTTTAATGAAGTTTGATAGTGAAAACTAGCCGTTAGACACATAGCAAGAGGCCTCTCCTCGTACAACTGGACTTTCCCTTACTTTTACCAAAAGTTGATTGTGACAGCTAACTTTTGGTACTGGTTCATCATAATGTTCTGCTGAACCATCTGATGAACATTCTGATGTCCATCCTTCTGATGATCTTCTCTGATATCAGGTATGTTCTTTCTTCTGATATTCCTCAAGCTTCTGTGTAAGAACACTTGTACCTTAGATGTGGTGGTACTTTATTTCTTCTGACCTTCCTTTGGAACCTTCTGATATATATATAACTCTGTCTTCTGAGAAGGTTCAATAGGTTGTCTTTACTTGAACATTCTTTGAGACTGACCAGTCCTTTGATCTTTGAGATGTTTGTAGATTCTGACTTGATTATCTCTTTCTCAGATCTCTAGCTTTCTTTATCATGATCTTGTACTCTTCAAGCCTTAGATGTCTTGTTTTGGTCTTTGAGAATGTTCATGTTGGTGTACTTGATTCCTCTGAGAATGTTGATCATTCTGAGTTCATTTGAACGTTCTCACACATACTTCTTGCTTAACCTGTTCTTGTTAAACATTCTCAAGTACACCATTAGTACTTATAACATTCTTAAATGCTTAAATTAGGTTTAGAAGGTTTGTATTCATTAAAACTATTTTCTAAGGGTTTTGCAACATTCTCCCCCTTTTTGATGATGACAAACCAAGAACAGAATTTAAGTATTTATGAATGTTATCATAGTAATTTTATCACATACTCCCCCTGAATATATGCATATTATTTCTGGAGTATTAAGTGATAAAGTTTTGACTAAGATAAGCACAAAATATTCATGCATTCAGAGAATGTTTCAATTATAAGAATGTTTATGTGCAGAATATTCATATCAGAGTTTTAATCCAGTACTTAGTCAAAGATAGTTCATCCAACAGACTTCCAATTTCATTCATTCAAAATTTTGAATGCATTTGTACAATAGTTAGCATGTTACTAACATTCATGTACATTAATTTCGAAGACATTCAAAACAAAAATTTGGCCTATACATATTTTAACTAAACCCAGCCTAGAATGTTTAAGAAGTTCTATTCTTTACTTCTCCCCCTTTTGTCAACAATCAAAAAGAGAGGGAAAAGATCCCTAGGAAGTCTATTTGGAAGACGATGAATCTCCAGAGGAGGTGGATGATGCAAGTACGGTTGGGTCAAAGGTAGGAGGAGGTTGATGAGGAGAACAAGAATGTTCTGAGATCCACTCAAAGATGAAGTAATTCAGAGTTTTCTGCAGATTAGCCATCCCAGTGAAGAGCAATTTCTGGTTGACTTTCATCTTCCTCACATCTTTCTCCAGAGAGGCAAGTCTGATTTGGATAGACTGTTCATCAGGAGATGCTTCCTTGGCATATTCAGCTGCAGCTTTCTCTTTTTCTTCAGAAGGTTCACCAGCAACCTTCTCTGGGGGTGAACCCTTCTGTCCTTCTTCCATCTGCTTGAATGTGGATTCCCCGAGTGAAGCAAACAGTGTAGGAAGATCTGGAGGTAACTCACCAACTCCATGAGAAGGTCTAGGAAAGATAGGAGTGGGAGCAGAGAGATCAAAGATTGGGGGAGAGGACATGAACTGCGTGATCATCTTAGAATCAAGGTTGCTTCCCTCAATTACTAGTGAAGTGGGGATCTCTTCTTCTAGAATCCCTTTGCCCTTATCATCCTTCTGGGCAGCAACTGTTTCTGCTTCATTGGGAACATTTTCTTCCTCCTCAGAAGATTCTTCATCTTCATAGATCTTCAGTTCAGCCAGAATCCCAGCAGTTTGACTGGTGAAGGAATCCACCATCTGAGAATGTTCCTGCCCAACATTCTCAGTTTCCTCGGGCTTCTCAGAAGAGGGTTCCTTCTCAGTTGATTCTGAGACTCAAGGTTCTTCCCTTACTTCTTCCTCCTTTCTTTTTTCTTGATCCTCCTGATCAGGATCAGTTTCTTCTTCTTGAACCAAGGCTTCTGGTTCATTATACTCTTCCTTATGAACCTCTTCAGAAGGTTCAATTTCTTCTTCTTCTTTGTCTTGAACCTCTTCAGTAGGTTCAGGTTGTTGCATCTCCTGAACATTCTCAGGTTCATTTTCTTGAGACTCAGCCTTCTCAGACCCTTCTTGTGTAGAGTCCATCATAGGCTCATCAGCCATTTCCTCAAGGGGCTCCTCCTCAGGTTCCTCTTCTTCTTGTCCCTTCTCAGTTGACTCCTCTTGAGCCAATTTTTCAAACGCCTCAAGCACCTTTGCTTCTTCCTTCTCTTCTTCAGAAGGTTCCTTTTCTGTCACAGAAGGTTGAGACTCTTCTTCTGTAATCTTCTTCTTTTTCTTCTCTTCTCTTCCCTTTTCTCCTTCTTCTTCCTTCTTCCTTCTTTTTCTGTTTCTCCCTCTCTTCCTTTTCTTTTCTTTGAAGAGCCTTTTCCTTTGCGCTTTTCAGCCTCATAAGGTTCCTCGTGTTGAACCTTCTCTGAACTTATTTCAACAGGGGGAAAAGAGCCTTTTAACTTCATTTGGTTGAGATTCTTCGCCACGAAGAAACTCTTCTCATTCACAACATTCTCTCCTTCATGTGAGACTTCAAAATGCTTGAATATTTTGGTGAAGGCCATTCCATAAGGCAAACAACCAGTTGGCTTTGAGGGAGATACAACAACCATCATATACTTGAGAGTGAGACGAGGCAGACTCAGAGGAATACCTTTTTGAAGATGGTAAAGAAACATTAACTCCAAATGACTTACTGATTGGAATGTGCCTGCTTTGGGTAGGATGGAGTGAATGCACATGTTGTGTGTCAGTCTTCCAAAAGTTGATAGGGTCTTCGATCTTATCTCAGAATGTTCCTCATCCAGGAACATGTTGATGACTTCTTCCTTGGTAACTCCCACTTTAGAGTACCAGTCTTCATCATACAGCTTCTCTCCATAGCACTTCAGCCCAAGTGCTTTTCCCAAATTCTCTTCATTTAGGACTATTTTCTTGGCCTTGACTATGCCAATGAGACATCGCAGTCCTTCGTTTACTCTTGCAGTTGAGTAAAAACTTCTCACCAAGTCTGGGTAGACTGGTTCATCAATCCTTAAGAATCTGTGCCACTTCAGATTCTTCAAGTACGACAAAATGTCATACCCTTTCTCCTTGACTTCTTTTAGTTCATAAATCCTCCCAGGAACAATAGTTCCGGACATCATCAGGTCCTTGCCCTTCTCTTCTTTCTTTGGTTTCTTTCCTTCACTCTTCACCTTGCTGGCCGAAGATGCTTCTTCCTTTCTCTTCTTCTCACTTGGAGAGGACATAGAAACACTTTCCTCTTTTCTTGAAGGAGTGGCAGAGACAGTTTTCTCTGAGTCTGAAGCATTGATTTCAATGGTTTCTCCAGCAACCACTGGTTTATTGCTTCGAGAGACACCAAACATGATTCTTGCAGAATGTCTGGATGGAGGAGCAGATCTCTTCGTTCGTTTTCCTTTGGCGATCGAAGGAGGGGATGATACAGGGGTTACCTGTACTGGCAGAGATGAGGGTGTAGGCACATGAGAAGGTTCCTCTGATTGAGAGGATGATTCTAGAGTACACGGCTCACCTCCGCCTTTGACACCCAAGTGCTTGGTTCTGGCCTTTTTTTTAGGGTTTGAATGTAAAAGAGAGCGAGAAGATTGGTTTAGGGATTTTTTGAGAGTTTGAGAGAGTTCTCATAATGTTCAAGAGAGTTCTTGAGAGTGAGGGATGCGAGACAATTTTAGTGGTTCCATTTTTTATTCAACCTTCTTTATATAGAAGATGAAATGAGACACTTTTTCACCCAACAACTAACTGTTTCTAGTCATTGAGGAATACGTTGAGAGCAGTTATTATTTACTGCAGGAGAGAGAAAAATGATCGTTGGGACAGTCAGAGTATTTGACTGAGAAGCTTGAGCATTAGTGTTCTCATCCAATTATTCTCAGCCAACATTCTCAAAGCACATTCTTGACCAACATTCTCACCTATATTCTCCTAATCTATTCACACCCATTTATCCCACTACATGCCTCAGAAACCTTCTAATCAACATATTCATAAATTTCATGTACTTAAGCAGAATTCCAACAATCAATTTTCAATCATATGCAAATGAAGAAGATTTTTAATGAAATTAAATCTTTCTTCCAATAAGGGCTTTGTGAAGATATCAGCAATTTGAAGCTTGGTTTCAATAAATTTTAGCTCAATATCACCTTTCTGAATATGATCTCTAATAAAATGGTGTTTCATATCAATGTGCTTTGATCTAGAACGTTGAATAGGACTCTTTGAAAGATTAATGGCACTAGTATTATCACAATAAATTGGGATATCAGAGTACCTTATAGAATAATCTTCCAATTGATGCTTGATCCACAATATTTGAGAGCAACAACTTGCTGCTGCAACATATTCTGCTTCAGTTGTAGATAATGCTATGGTGTTTTGTTTTCTACAAGTCCAAGTAATTAGTGCCTTTCCAAGGAAATGACAGCCACCACTTGTACTCTTTCTATCAATCTTGTCACCAGCATAATCAGCATCATAATAACCTACTAGATCAAATTCTGAGCACTTCTCATACCACAATCCGCAGTTAGTTGTACCAACAAGGTATCTAAAAGTTCGTTTTACTGCTGTAACATGAGATTCTTTAGGGGCAGATTGAAATCTTGCACATAATCCTACTGAGAAGACTATATCTGGTCTGCTAGCAGTTAGATAAAGTAAGGAGTCAATCATACCTCTATATTCTTTCTCAGATACTGATTTACCTTTCTCATCTTTATCTAATACTGAGGAAGGATGCATGGGAGTAGCCATAGGTTTAGCTTCATCCATTCTGAACTTCTTGAGAATGTCCTTGATACATTTTTCTTGATGAATAAGGATACCATTCTCCATTTATTTTATTTAAAGTCCTAAGAAGAAGCTTAATTCTCCCATCATGCTCATTTGAATTCTCCTTTCATTAATTTGGAGAATTCACTACACATGTTCTCATTTGTAGCACCAAATATAATATCATCAACATATATTTGCACTATGAGAATGTCTGACTTATGAACTTTCTTAAACAAGGTGGTATCAATTTTTCCTCTGAGAAAACCATTTTTGATCAGAAAGTTACTCAATCTATCATACCAAGCTCTAGGAGCTTGCTTTAAACCATATAAAGCCTTAGTCAGTTTGAAAACATGATTTGGTTTATCATTCTCAATGAAACCAGGAGGTTGATGCACATAAACTTCTTCATTTGTGAATCCATTTAAAAAGACACTTTTGACATCCATTTGAAACAGTTTTATGTTTTTATATGCAACAAATGCAAGAAGAATTCTTATAGCTTCTAATCTAGCTACAGGTGCAAAAGTTTCATCATAATCAATACCTTCTTGTTGGTTGTATCCTTGAGCAACTAACCTTGCTTTATTTCTGATTACCTTACAATTTTCATCAAGCTTGTTTTTGAACACCCATCTGGTTCCAATGACTGTTTGGTGCTTAGGTGGGAGCACAAGAGTCCATACTTGATTTTTGTCAAACTGGCTCAATTCTTCTTTCATGGCATTTATCCATGATTCATCAGTTATGGCTTCACCAATAGATTTAGGTTCAACTTTTGATAATAGAGCCATATCACATTCATCTCTTTTAAAAGATGATCTTGTTCTAATTCCCTCTGAGGTTTCTCCAATTATGAATTCTTGAGGGCGATTAGTAACCATTCTCCAGCTCTTAGGTAAATTTTGAACTTCAGACTGTTGTGGAGAGCATTCATCATTCTGGCCTTGAGAATGTTCAACATTCTGATCTTCTGCGTCTTCTTTGGCTTGGCCAGGAGTATTAGATTCATCATGAATCTTTAATCTTTCCAGTTCTTCTTCAAGATCTACATCTTTTCTTTTCTCAAACATGCTGTTAGTTTCATTGAATACAACATGCATACTTTCCTCAAAAGTATTATTCTTTAAATTAAAGATTTTGTATGCTTTAGAAGACTGAGAATAACCTAAGAAGATAGCCTTATCAGTTTTGGAATCAAATTTTCCAAGTTGTATTTGTTGTTCAGGCCAAAACATTCACACCCAAAGACATGAAAGTAAGAGATATTTGGTTTTCTCCCTTTCCATAATTCATATGGAGTTTTGTTCAGAATGTTTCTGATTGAAACTCTGTTCAAAATGTAACAGGAAGTGTTTACAGCCTCTGCCCAAAAGTAATTCTGAATGCCTGATTCACTTAGCATTGTTCTTGCCATGCACACATGCTTCACAAATTTCATCTTTCTCAAATTTGATCTTGGGCAATCCCTTGACAAGATCTTTTTGCAATAGTTTAGAAATAGTTTTCATATTCATGTGACCTACTCTTCTGTGCCAAATCCATTTGTCAGTTTCAAAAGATGCAAAACTTGTTTGATCAGAAAGTTCTTCAATGCATATGCTGTAAAGGTTTTTATTCCTTTTACCAGAAAATAGAAGATTGCCTGTGGATTTTTCTCTAATTTCATAGATTGTAGGTTGAAACAGTACTTCAACGCCACTGTCACATAATTGACTGATGCTGAGAAGGTTGTGTTTTAACCCTTTAACATAATACACATTTTCAATTTTGGTGAAGTCCTTATTACCTATTTTACCTATACCTTTGATCCAAGTCTTTCTGTTGTCACCAAAGGTTATAGCTCCACCATCTACCTTCTTAAGAGTAATGAACTTACTTTTATCTCCTGTCATGTGTCTTGAGCAACCACTGTCCAAGAACCATAACATTCTTTTCTTGGCAATCATAAGGCATTCCTGCATTTTCAGCAAACACAGACTCAAGTACCCATATTTTGTTGGGTCCTCCTTGGTTAGTTATCTTTCTCTTAGGCATTTTGTTCTTGTACCAACATTCTGAGACAATATGTCCAAGTTTGCTGCAACGAGAACATAATTTCTTGCCCTTTCCAAACTTAGAAACATTCTTAGAAAGTTTCTGAGTTTTGTGTTGATGGTAACATTCTGTGTCTATATGGCCATACAGATTGCAGTAGTAACAAAACTTTTTCTTACTATGTTTATAAATCTTCTTACTTCTGGTTGATCCCTTGTTTTTATAAACACAGTCTAAAAGCAAGTGGCCATACATTTTATAGTTGGGGCAATATTTCCATGACCTTCTAGCACTTTCAAAATTTATTTTCGTAGGAGTTTGCTTCTGATTACTGTTAAATCCTAGTCCTGTCTTATCAGAATGATCCTTTTGAACACCCATTAATTTGTCCAGATTTTTTGATCCTTCAACAAATCTAGATAAATCATGAGTTAACAAGTTAACTCTTTCTTTCAAAATATTGTTTTCTTCAAGAACAATTTGATTATTTGGAATTGGTGTTTCAGAAGCATCTTTTCTGATAGACTTGACTTGCTCAGAAAGTTTGAAATGAGATTCTTGAAGACACTGATTTGTTTTAAACAATCTTTCATTTTCTTCTTTTAGTTTCTCATTCTCTTTCTTTGCCTCTAAAAGTTGTCCTTTGAAGAATGCACATTTCTGAACTAAAGTGTTTGAATCATTTAATAAGTTGTCAAAAGCAAACTCTAGTTCATGGTAAGAAGGAGTATTGTTTACCTCATCAGCTTCAGATTCTGGCTGACTCATAATGAGGCATAGATTTGCCTCTTCTGGCTCGTCTTCTTCAGATGATTCTTCTGAGTCATTCCAAGTAGCCATCATGGCTTTCTTCTTTTGAAAGTCTTGTGAACTTCTCTTGAGATTAGGACATTCTGATTTAATGTGTCCTGGCTTATTGCATCCAAAGCAGATGATTTGCCCTCTACTGCTTTCTCCCTTTTGAAAGTCTTTTCTAGCTTGAAAGTTCTTTCTCCATCTGCCTCTATTTTTCAGCATTCTCTGAATTTTCCTGGATATGAATGCAAGTTCATCTTCATTTTCAGAGATGTTTCCATCATTGCTGCTTGTGTCCTCATCAGATTCAACCACAGATTTCAGGGCTGAGGATTGATGCTTAGAGGATATTTTTCTTTTCTTCTGTGCATCTTTTAGTGCTAAGTCTTTTCCTCTACTGGGTTGAATTTCATCCATTATCTCTTGCTCGTGCACTTTTAGTCATCCCAACAGCTCATCCAACCTGAGTATAGATAAATCCTTTGCTTCTTGGATAGCAGTCACCTTAGGCCTCCCGACTTTAGGGAGACTCCTCAGTATCTTACTGATCTCCTCTTGGTTGGAGTAGGTTTTTCCAAGAGATTTTAGATCATTCATGATCACAATGAATCTACTGATCATCTCTTCTATAGATTCAGTTTCTTGGATTTTAAACAACTCACACAGATGTATAAGAATGTCTATCTTTGATTCCTTCACTTGATTTGTACCTTCATGAGAGACTCGAAATGTGTCCCAGATTTCTTTTGCAGTTTTGCACAGATGCAATTTTATCAAACTCACTCCTGAGTCTCAAGGAACAGTTTCATCCTTTCTTTCCAGTAGTAGTAATCATTTCCATCAAAGGCAGGAGGTCTGTTCAGTGATGATCCTTCAGGAATGAAGGTTCCAGTGGTTTGATTGGCCATCACTTCTTCCTAGTTCTTTTTCCTCTTACACTGTTAAGTGTACTGCAACTCGGAGACCGGGCTCTGATGCCAACTGAAGTGGACCAAAGGATAACAAAAAGGGGGGTTGAATTGTTACCCTTTTGAAATTTTGACCTACAAGAATGTTTAGGAACCTTCTGAATGAACCTTCTCAAGTATAATAACTTGGAAATCAGAATGGATTGTTTTAGTTAGTTACAAACAGATATTGATAATGATTTACTAACATGCAATCAGTCTATATATTCTAGAACAATATTTTTGATTAAGAATGTTCACTTCAGAATGTTCACTCTTGAGAACGTTCTGATGTTATAGTTGAATGTGAACCTTCTGAGGTTCTTCAACCTTCTGATGTTCTTCACCCTTTTTAGGCTGATGAACTTTCACAGATAACTTTCTTGAAAGTTATATTCCTTTTTTTAGATAGTGAAGGTTCTTTTAATATCATAATACGTTTGAAATGTGGTTTTAATCAAGATGATAATCACAAGTATGAAGGAGAGGGATAGAGAATACCACACACACAATTTTATCCTGGTTCACCCTTAACTCCTAGGCTACGTCCAGTCCCCACTCCCTGTGAGATTTTCCACTAGCTTAACCACCAGTACAAGTATTCTTCACACAGCCTCTTCAGGCCTTTTACAAGTATTCTTTTCCTTTTGCCTTTTCAGGCACAACAACTGAGTATTCTTTCGTTACTTAGCCTCTCTAGACTTTACGTTTTTCTTCTAATCACTCTAGTGCTCACTCACTAAGTAGTAAAAGAATCAACCTTTACAGATTTGAAAATATAGGTTGCGTCACTATCTTACAACTTACAAATCATTCATAAATGAACAACTGAAAACTGTATTCACTCTCTAACAGATACAAGAATATATTTCAGTGAATGATTGTTTCAAGTTCAGACTTGATGGGAAGATAAATCTTGGTTCGGATTGTGTAATTTCACAATAAGCTCTCGTACAGCTGGACTTTCCATTGCTTTTACAAAAAGTTGATAGGGACAGCTAACTTTTGGTACTGGTTCATCAGAATGTTCTGCTAAACCTTCTGATGAACATTCTGATGTCCATGATGAACCTTCTATTGATCTTCTCTGATATCAGATGTGTTCTTTCTTCTGATATTCCTCAAGCTTCTATGTGAGAACACTTGTACCTTAGATGTGGTGGTACTTTCTTTCTTCTGACCTTCCTTTGGAACCTTCTGATATATATATATAACTCTGTCTTCTGAGAAGGTTCAATAGGTTGTCTTTCCTTGAACATTCTTTGAGACTGACCAGTCCTTTGATCTTTGAGATGTTTGTAGATTCTGACTTGATTATTTCTTTCTCAGATCTCTAGGTTTCTTTATCATGATCTTGTACTCTTCAAGCCTTAGATGTCTTGTTTTGGTCTTTGAGAATGTTCATGTTGGTGTACTTGATTCTTCTGAGAATGTTGATCATTCTAAGTTCATTTGAACGTTATGACTTGTCCTTCTTGAACGTTCTCACACGTACTTCTTGCTTAACCCTTGTTAAACATTCTCAAGTACACCATTAGTACTTATAACATTCTTAAATGCTTAAATTAGGTTCAGAAGGTTTGTTGTCATTAAAATCATTTTCTAAGGTTTTTGGAGTCAACAGAAAAAACCATATTTTAAAGAGATGGAAAAAAGTAGGATAAGTCTAAATGAAAAGGATATAGAGATTGCACAAATCATTATAAAGAATATATTTGATGTGACAAACGCGATTGGCTTATTGGGAAACACCACCCAAAATAAAACACCACAAGCAATTGGTGGGAAAATTGATTAAACACAAGAGGACGACATATGTTGTCTATATTTTCTATTGGTTATATCATTTCATTTGATGGATACCAATTTGGGTTGACAAATATATGCACAATTCAATCACCATTTGGAGTCTCAAAATCAAATCGAGGAGTTCATCTCTCACGTAAGGATAGCACCCAGCTTGGTCCTACTGAAATAGACTAAGAGTAGTTTTAGCAGAACCATGTTGGGTGGTATGTATAAGTGAAAAATTGAGTTCTCAACCTTATTGTGAAACTCCAAAAAAGTGTCTGAATTGTGCATATATTCATCATTCCAAATTGGTTTCCATCAAATGGAAAGATGTACTCAAATGAAAACGTAGGCAACATATTTTGTCCTCTTTTAGTTATTACATTTTCCCCACCAATTGCTTGAGGTGTCTCGTTTTTGGTGGAGTTTCACAGCAAGCTAGTCACGTTTGTTACATCTGATAGATTCTTCATCATGATCTCTGCAACCTCTTTATCATCTTCATTTAAACTTATGCTACCATGTTCCACCTTTTTAAAATATGGTGGATTGAGCAGGGTCAAGCTGGGTGGTATTGTAGGTGAAAGGTAGACTCCTCCACATAACTGTGAAACTCTAAAGTGTGATCAAATTGTGAATACATTCGTCATTCCAATTTCGTTTAAAGATATACCCAATTGAAAATATAGGCAACATGTTTCGTCCTCTTGTGATTATTCTATTCCCCCCCCCCCCCCAAATTGCATGATGTGTTTCGTTCTTGGTAGAGTTTCCTAGCATGTATTTACGTTTGTCACATTAGATATATTCTTTATCATGATCTCTGCAACCTCTGTACTATCTTTATTTAAAATTATGTTGTCTTGTTCCACCTCTTTAATGATCAATCTGATAAAAGACAGTAAGTTGGTGACTCAAAATCAAGCCGTATTGGACGCAAAACTTTGGACGCAGAATTTTGGACGCAGGCGCTGGATGCAAGATATTGGACGCAGGCGTCTCACTCGGACTTTGGACGCAGGAGCTGTACTCGGACATTGGACGCAGACTGTTGGACTCAGGCATTGGACGCAGACGTGCAGGGGTCCTTCACTGGCTAAAATTCGCTTAAGCAGAGTTCCCAGGCTAAGCAAGGAGCTTGTAACAGAATCAGTTATAAGTTCGTTTCGAAGCCCGTGTTCAGTTAGAGAGTTCAGTTTTGGGGCTTTGGGATAAATACTCTTGAGGAAGTGTAAGACTCAGAAGGAGGATTTCCAATTGGGGCTTAAACACTTGAGGATCAATTGAGAGAAGATTGAGAGATTGGTGAGATTGGGGATTGGGTTTCATGTAATTGTGATTCACCTTGAATCAGTTTAGAAACTAAGAACCAAGAGGTTACCATCAAGTGTTGTAATCTGTAATCTTTGATCATAGTGAAGAATTTGGTTGCTCTCTCCCGTGGATGTAGGCTACACTGGCCGAACCACGTAAATCCGGTGTTCAATCTCTTCTCCCTAAAACTTTTTTACGTTTAATTGTTCTAGTGTTCAATTGCGTGAATTTCTGAGTTTAAGATTGCTGCAAGTTCGTTTTCGTTTCTTTGTTCGTTCTACTCGCGTTTGTCTTTATTGCTTGATCGTAGGATTCATTCTTTTTCTGCACAATCGAACCAACAAGTGGCGCCGTCTGTGGGAAGTGGATCGAATCAAGAACTACAAGAATGGGATCAGCAAGATTTGATATAGAGAAATTCTCGGGTAACAACGACTTTGGCTTATGGAAGATTAAGATGGAGGCCATCTTAGTGCAGCAGGGAGTTGCAGAAGCGTCGAAGGGAGAGGCGAAAATGTCCTCTTCGCTGACACAAGAAGAGAAGCAACAAATGATTGACAAGGCAAGAAGCGCTATCATCCTGTGCCTTGGTGATAAGGCGCTCAGAGAAGTTTCAAGAGAGAAAACGGTCGCCTCAATGTGGACAAAGCTCGAATCACTATACATGACGAAGTCCCTAGCACACCGGTTATGTCTAAAGCAACAACTGTATTCATTCCGAATGATTGAGTCAAGATCAGTGGTTGAACAACTTTCTGAATTCAACAAGCTCCTTGACGACCTAGAGAACATCGAAGTGAAATTGGATGATGAGGACAAGGCTCTACTGCTCCTAAGCTCTTTGCCAAAAACCTATGAGCACTTCAAGGATGCCTTATTGTATGGCAAAGACCAAACCATCACTCTCGAAGAGGTGGTAACCGCTATACGCACCAAAGACTTGCAAAAACAGCAAGATCAAAGAAATGATGGCGATGGTGAGAGCTTGAATGTGCAGAGGGGGAGAAATGGCAAGAAAGGGAACAAGGGCAAGAAGAGGTCCAAGTCAAAATCCAAGTTCGCAAAGGATGGTTCCAAGGACAACAAGAACAAGTGTTTCAACTGCAACAAGTTGGGGCATTGGCGCAAGGATTGTCCAGAACCGTTGAGGAGGAGGGATCGTAATGACACTAGTTCGGTTGATTCTGCAGACGTAGTCACAGTCTCTGATGGCTATGAATCTGCAAGTGCGTTGGTTGTCTCAAGTTCAGAATCGCAGAGGAATTGGGTTATGGATTCAGGGTGCTCATACCACATGTGTCCAAGGAAGGATTTCTTCGAGTCACTAGAGCTCAAGGAAGGAGGCATGGTGTTGTTAGGCAACAACAAGTCATGCATAGTGCAAGGTATGGGATCCATCCGATTAAAAATGTTTGATAACCGTGAAATTCTGCTGCAAGAGGTCAGGTATGTTCCTGAACTTAAACGAAATCTTTTATCTCTTAGTGTATTTGATTCCTTGGGTTATTGCACTAAGATAGAACGTGGCATGATTAAGATTTCGCATGGTGCTATGATCATTGCTAAGGGAACTAAGAATAATGGTTTGTATATCTTGAATGGTTCCACTGTGATTGCTCATGCATCTGTAGCTAGCCAATCGCATGATGATAAGACTAAGTTGTGGCATCTTAGACTAGGTCATGTTAGTGAGAAAGGCCTGCATGAACTGTCTAAACAAGACTTGCTAAATGGTGATAAAATAAGGAAACTAGAATTTTGTGATCATTGCATATTGGGTAAACAACATAGAGTTCAATTCGGTGTTGGTATGCATCATTCTAGTAGACCTTTTGAGTATGTACACTCAGATCTTTGGGGTCCTTCAAGAGTTAAAACTCACGGTGGAGGATCCTATTTTCTAACCATAATTGATGACTACTCAAGAAGAGTGTGGTTGTTTATCCTCAAGGATAAAACAGAAGTCTTCCTTCGGTTTAAGGAGTGGCACACACTAGTAGCCAATCAATTAGGTTCTAAACTGAATGTTTTAAGGACTGACAATGGCCTGGAGTTCGTTTCAGAGCAGTTTAATCAGTTTTGCAGGAAACGGGGAATTAAGAGGCACAAGACGGTGACTCACACACCACAGCAGAATGGTCTTGCAGAAAGAATGAGCAGGACTATTTTGGAAAGAGTGAGATGTATGATTTTAGGCGCAGGCTTGCCTAAAAGCTTCTGGGGTGAGGCTGCAAACATAGCAGCGTACTTGATCAACCGTTGTCCTTCGTCCGCTTTAAACTTCAAGACACCTATGGAGATGTGGAGTGGGAAGCCAGCAGACTACACCAAACTAAGGGTGTTTGGTTCTCTAGCATTTGCACATGTTAAGGAGGGAAAGTTAGACCCTCGGGCAGTGAAGTGCATCTTCATTGGCTACCCAGAAGGTGTGAAAGGTTACAAGTTGTGGAGATTGGACGCAAGTGGAGGCTCTAGGTGCTTCATCAGCAGAGACGTCACGTTTGATGAAACAAGGATGGCTATGTCAAGCAGAGACAATGATGGAAGCAGTACCGAAACTGTGAGAAAAGAGAAAGCTCAGTTTGAGGTGGAGTCTCAAGATCAAAGTGCAGAGGAATCAAGCTCTCAACCACCGGAAGAGGAAGATCAATCGCAGCCGGAAGTAACGGACTATCAGTTGACAAGAGATAGAGTGAGGAGGGACATTGTACCTCCTAAACGATTCGGATATGCAGATTTGATATGCTATGCTTTGAATGCAGCTCAAGAGGTGGAGGAAACCGAACCGAGGAACTTGAGGGAGGCATTGGAAAGCAAAGACAAGCAGAATTGGTTACATGCTATGGAAGAGGAGATGGAGTCCTTGCAGAAAAATCAAACCTGGTCCCTTGTGCCACTTCCCAATAATCAAAGGGTTGTTGGTTGTAAGTGGATCTTCAAGCGAAAGGAAGGTATTCCAGGTGTTGAGAAGGCAAGATACAAGGCAAGGCTTGTAGCAAAAGGCTTCACACAAGTAGAGGGGATAGATTACAATGAAATCTTCTCTCCTGTGGTAAAGTATTGCTCCATAGAATTTTAATGGCGATTGTTGCACAGTTCAACCTTGAGTTAGAGCAAATGGACGTCAAGACATCATTCCTACACGGAGACTTGGAGGAGACCATCTACATGGAACAACCGGAAGGATATGCAGAAGACAAGAGCAAGGTTTGTCTGTTGAAGAAGTCTCTTTATGGGTTGAAGCAGAGCCCAAGGCAATGGTACAAGAAATTCGATGATTTTCTTCTGAAGATGGGGTTCTTATAAAGCAACTACGACAACTGCGTTTACATACTTAAGAGGGAGGCAACTTGTGTTCTTTACCTCCTCTTATATGTAGACGACATTCTCATGGCAAGCACTAGCAAGGACGAAATCAAGTTACTCAAGGAACAGCTCAATTCACAGTTTGAGATGAAGGATCTTGGTGAAGCGAAGCGTATTCTTGGCATGGACATTGTAAGAGACCGGAAGAAAGAGGAATTGTTCTTATCTCAGCAAGGTTACTTGAAGAAGGTTGTGGAGAGATTTCGCATGCATGAAAGCAAGGCAGTCACCACACCTTTAGGACATCACACTAAGCTCTCAGTTACTCAATGTCCTAACACAGATGAGGAAAGGGAAAAGATGAATTCAGTACCTTATGCAAGTGGTGTTGGGAGCATTATGTATGGGATGGTTTGCAGCAGACCGGATTTAGCACATGCAGTCAGCATCGTCAGTAGATTCATGGGCAATCCCGGGCAAGCACATTGGGAAGCTTTGAAGTGGGTGTTGAGGTATTTGAGAGGTTCTCTAAGTTCTGGACTCATGTACAAGAAGACAGCAGGGAAAGTTGAAGCCATTGTGGGATATGTGGATGCAAATTATGCAGGAAATGTGGACACACGAAAGTCACTTTCAGGTTACGTGTTTACTTTGTTTGGCACTGCAATTACATGGAAGTCTACCTTACAATCGATGGTGGCATTATCAACAACACAAGCGGAGTATGTAGCACTTGCAGAAGGGGTGAAGGAAGCTCTTTGGCTGAAGGGGATGTTGAATGAGATGGGAATAGCTCAAGAAAGTGTTGTGGTTCATTGTGACAGTCAAAGTGCAATTCATTTGGCAAGCCATCAAGTTTATCACGAAAGGACTAAACACATTGACATCAAACTTCACTTCGTTCGAGATGTTGTAGAATCAAAGGAAGTGGTGATTGAAAAGATATGCTCAAAAGAAAACCCAGCTGACATGTTTACTAAGTCCTTGCCAAAGATCAAGTTCAAGAAATGCTTGGGCTTGATAAACTTCAGAGAAAATTGATGAAGTTAAGTGGGGGAGCAACCATATCAGAGGATGAATGTTGAAACTCTGAGTTTGATTGGAGAGTGATTTGGAGTCAAGGTGGAGAATTGTAAGTTGGTGACTCAAAATCAAGCCTTACTGGACGCAGGAGTTTTACTGGACGCAGAACTTTGGACGCAGAATTTTGGACGCAGAATTTTGGACGCAGGCGCTGGATGCAAGATATTGGACGCAGGCGTCTCACTCGGACTTTGGACGCAGGAGCTGTACTCAGACATTGGACGCAGACTGTTGGACTCAGGCATTGGACGCAGACGTGCAGGGGTCCTTCACTGGCTAAAATTCGCTTAAGCAGAGTTCCCAGGCTAAGCAAAGAGCTTGTAACAGAATCAGTTATAAGTTCGTTTCGAAGCCCGTGTTCAATTAGAGAGTTCAGTTTTGGGACTTTGGGATAAATACTCTTGAGGAAGTGTAAGACTCAGAAGGAGGATTTCCAATTGGGGCTTAAACACTTGAGGATCAATTGAGAGAATATTGAGAGATTGGTGAGATTGAGGATTGGGTTTCATGTAATTGTGATTCACCTTGAATCAGTTTAGAAACTAAGAACCAAGAGGTTACCATCAAGTGTTGTAATCTGTAATCTTTGATCATAGTGAAGAATTTGGTTGCTCTCTCCCGTGGATGTAGGCTACACTGGCCGAACCACGTAAATCCGGTGTTCAATCTCTTCTCCCTAAAACTTTTTTACGTTTAATTGTTCTAGTGTTCAATTGCGTGAATTTCTGAGTTTAAGATTGCTGCAAGTTCGTTTTCGTTTCTTTGTTCGTTCTACTCGCGTTTGTCTTTATTGCTTGATCGTAGGATTCGTTCTTTTTCTGCACAATCGAACCAACAAAGACGTAGAACAAGAATCGTAAGTATTAATGAAGATGCCAAAGAGGTTGTAGAGGTTATGATAAAGAATCTATCTAATGTGTCAAACACAAATAGTTTGCTGGGAAACTCATCCAGAGCGAAACACATCAGGTAATTGGTGGGGGAAATGGAATAATCACAAGAGTATAAAATACGTTGCCTATATTTTCAATTAGGTACATTTTTTAATTTGATGGAAACTAACTTGGATTGACTAATGTATGGACAAATCATGCACCGTTTGGAGTTTCACAATCAAGTAGAGGTGTTCATCGTTCACCTACGTATACCTCTCTACTTGGTTATGCTGAAACAACCATATTTTATAGAGATGGAAAAAAGTAGGATAAGTCTAAATGAAGAGGATATAGAGATTGCACAGATCATGATAAAGAATATATCTGATGTGAGAAACGCGACTGGCTTACTGGGAAACTCCACCCAAAACAAAACACCTCAAGCAATTGGTGGGGGAAATGGATTAATCACAAGAGGACAACATATGTTGTCTATATTTTCTATTGGTTATATCATTTCATTTGATGGATACCAATTTGAATTGACAAATATATGTCCAATTCAATCACCCTTTGGAGTCTCAAAATCAAATCGAGGAGTCCATCTATCATGTACAGATAGCACCCAGCTTTGTCACATCAGATATATTCTTTATCATGATCTCTGCAATTTCTTTATCATCTTTATCTAAACTTATGCTTTCTTGTTCCACCTCTTTAGTGATCACTCTCATCAAAGAGATAGAACAAGACTACATAAGTTTAAATAAAGATGATGAAGAGGTTGCTGAGATCATGATAAAGAACCTACCTATTGTGACAAACATAAATGGCTTTCTGAGAAACTCCACCCAGAGCGAATGTAACACCCTTTCTCCAAAAATGATATTATGCCATAGTAACCATGAATTTTGAATAACTTAGAAAATATTTGGTTTAAAGCTCAACATTCCTTCTCTGAAAATACTTATAATTTTTTTCCTTTCCTTTACTGATGAGAAGGATGGAGAGTATGTGTTGATTCGTTTTTGGAAAGGTTTTTATGTGTAGAAGCATAAAACAATATTTGTAAGGATAACATCTCATTTCATATCCATAAGATTATCAGAGTTTTTACAGGGAAGAATTTAAAGTAAGACAGTGAACATCTGAGCTAGTCTAGTCTCTAAACCTCTATCCAAGATAATATAGCAGACACTTAATCTTCTCGGAATATCCATCAATCTATTCAGCATCCTCCATCAGATCATTCTTCTAAGAGTCAGCCCACTTCTTGGGTAACTCATCTACTCGGTCATGCATCAACACAACAAAGCAGGCAAGGGTGAAATTCTAAACAAAGTAATAAGTAAAGTACAAGAACAACCAAACCACAGATTATACATCACCCAATTCATATGTCAAGAACAGATAAACAACATATAGCAGTCATATTGCACACAACGGATGAACCGTTCAACGTCGTAAATAGAGAATTTAACACTGTAATATATCTCAAGGAATTATCCAACACACAAGACTCTCTATATTTTCGGGACACACTTACGAGAAAAGAACCCGCTGCTCCTGGAGACTTTACCACTTATATTCGGGACACACCCACGAGTAAGTCACTCGCTACTCCTGAAGATTTTACCATAGGAATTTCGGCATATAGCCACGAGTATTCAGCCCGCTACTCCTGGAGATTTTACTTAATAACCACAGACCCCAACTTACGACTTAACTTTCTAATAAACACAGAATTTCAAGTGAACACAAAGTCATATTTCACAGATAAGAATATCAAACACGTGTCTCAGGTAAAACACAAAATTCATAAGTAAACACAGAATCACGAGTAAATGTAGAATCAAAACGTATTCGATATAGACTAAGTGAAATCAAACTGTTTATTTATGGAAACACTTAAGCACCGTTTATTTTCCTGGAAAAAAACCTGTTGGAAGCCTACCCCACTAATTTTCACTGTCATAAACGTTGGAAATTAAACTGAGTTAATTGCATACATATACAGATTGGATACCCGCTCTATATTTTCCATTGTTAATATAACAGTAGAATTCACCGAGAATCCATTACTGTTATATTAAATTCCGAAAGATGTTGTAACAGTAGAATTCACCGAGAATCCATTACTGTTATACTCTTTTGTCCAGTCCAATCTATTTATATATACATTATTAAGAAATCACTTCTTTCCCAATTTATCTTAGTCACGTATGTATCTGGTCCCTAGTGTTAAGATTTTTAAATAGCGTATCAATATAGATCCCAGGCCAGATAGAGATGGACTTTATAATAGCCCCTTCAAAGGACTCTTTCCTTTCTAGACTGATCCATACTAATAAACCAATCAAATCTTAACCATCACCCTTGAATATATAAATGTTAGATAACAGCAGGGTTTTTACAAAAGAAGAAAACGTATTTTCTTTACGGTAGAATCATATTTACGGTAAGCTAAAATTTGCCATTATAACGGTATGTTTACTGAGCTCAAAAATTAATTCTTGTATCCTCACCTCATTCCCATGAAAATTTAAGGATTTTTGGGCATCACAACACTACAATTAATAATTACCATAAAATAATCATTTTAGAGCAATAAAACAATTTATAAAGCATAAACAACCATTTAAAAACTATAACACCCAAAGCATACAAGTCAAGCATAACCAAAGATCATACATACATATCTCAAATTATTTTGCAAGAGGTTCCCCCTACCTTTCACCAAAAATGGATGAAGATCTAAGAACACAAAGTAAGAAATTTAAGAAATTTAAGAACTAAGAAGAGAAAAAGAGAGAATTGTGTTTGCCTTGAATGCTTCTTGAAATTGTGTGTGAAATTTTATGAAGCAAGGGGGGCTATTTATAGGGAGAGGGGGCAGCCAAGGATAGTGGTATTAGCCCATAGTTTTGCCAAATACCATGGTTTAGGAAAAGTAATTAAAACAAATAAAAACTAATAAATTAAATCCTAATTGATCTAAACCACTTCACAAGGATTGAATCCAAGTGAAAATCATCATCCAAGGGCTCTTGGGGAAGGAGAGGGGTGGCCAAAGAGCTAGGGAGAAGGAAGGAATAAAGAAATTATGTGATGTAAGCCATGAGGCTTAAAATCCTAATTAACTAATTAGGTTTAATCAAACTTTATTCTAATTGGTTTAAAACCATGACTCATGTACCAAATGCACCTAGTCCTCTTCTTGGCAAGGTGGTGAGGCAGTTTATGAGGGCTGAAAAGGGAGGGAGTGAAGTTACATCTTTGCCCCTAGGGTTTTCAAGTGAAAACGAATGAAAATCAAGGGCAAAATTGACTTTTCACTAAACAAAAATTCCCAAAACGAATTGAAAGGATGAGAACTGATAAGAAATATTGGGAATACCATGTAATAGCCCTAATAGCTTCATGGAAGAGTTTCTGGAATTTTACGGTTAGCGTATACTGCGAGGTTTGCATAAACAAGTGAAAACGGATGCGCCGTAAGTGAAAAACAGACATTTTTTAGAAAATTACCAGATAATTCTCAGAAATCTCAAATTTAATTTAAACACTAATGGTCCCTCTTGAAATTTGATTTTGAACCCTCATTGATCAGTATAAATCCATTTGGGCCCAGAAATTCTCGTTTTTATGTGTCTTACGAAGTTTTGAAAAAGTGACTTTTGATGTGTCTTTCAGAAAATTCTGAAATAATTTCCATAAATCCTAAAAAATGGAAAACATGTTTTGGCTATTCAAAATTTTTATCTGACTTTAACTTGAGCTCCGAATCAGTCTATCAGCTCAAGCGGTTTACTATTTGGACTAAAACAGAACTTCTAAATCTTTTTACTTCTAAAAATTCTAGAAAAATTCCACAAAATCTAAAATATTAGGAAAAAAAACTTTTGTGAAGGAAGTTTATTTATTGAAATCATTTGATACTTTTAAGCTATTTAAAACTCTTTCCGTCAGTTTGACGTACTGCTTTCTGAAAAAGACCCGTTATCGATTGTAAAACTACCGTTTCAGAAGTATTCCAGAACATGTGCATTTTATTCCTAATTTTAAGCCAAAGATAAATCACAAAACATTTATGGCACGAGAATTCATATAAAACAGAAAAAGTACGATTTTAAACAGAGAAACGGAGGTTGTAACTAGACCTGACGAAAGCTGCGAATTAACCATTTTCAGAAGTAATCTTAAACATGTATATTTAAATCTTATTTTTAAGCTAAAAATAAATCTCAAAATATTTATATCGCAAAACTTCATATAAAATAGATTTTCAAATAGTAACTCAGAAAAACAGATGTTACAGCGAAACTCCTTGGAAAATTGGCAGGGGAGATGGAATAAATTATCTTCTCAAAATTCAGCATGTGCTTTGGGAGAGGAGCTTATAGTCAATCGTCCATAGATATGCCACCTGACTTGGATATTTGGGTAGACACAGTTGGCAAAAAAAGGGGAGGATATTAGGTCTTGAATCTATAAGCAATTCGCTAGTTACATCTTCATGCCAAACGAAGCATCTATTTATAATATATAATTTCTGAAGCACATATTATTGCGTTGCCATGTCAGCATTCCTAATTAACCATATTCTATTTCATATTTTGCCACCTAATATTTAGAGTTGATGTGTCAGTTCTACATATATCCCCTCTATCTCCAAATCAAGCTGACTTTCTCAATAATGCACATTTATTCAGTTACAAAGATGATAAGTGCCAATTTTACTTACAATTCTAGAGTTTAATAGGGCATTATTAACTCAAATTTTGTGAATTGAAAGGTGTTTTTATACCACAAGTTAGCATTTTTAAATATTTCTATTAGGACAATAGGATTCTTATATTAGTAGATTTCATCTAAAAATCCCATGTTATTTTGTGTAGGTTGAATTGAAGAGGAATCAGAGAAGGAGGCATTCTGCCTCAAATTCGCTCAGCCTGATAAATTCGCTTAAGCGAATTTGAGGCAGAATCACACATTTTGAAGCGAATTTGCTGCACTAAGCGAGTAAGCTTTCTTCAACATGAAGAATGCTACTTAAGCTAAGCGAATTTCTTGAGCTTAAGCGAATCAAATGCGGTGGAAACCCCTGTTTTTGTAAAAAAGGCTGATATAAATAGGATTTAGTTAGTTTTTGAAGATATATCATCCGGGAGCGAAAGGAAAAAGAAGAACGGAGAAGATTCCATCATTGTTGAGCTTGGAAAAGTGGTAACAACATAGGTTCCTTTTCTTTTCTTCATCTCTTTGTATTGTTAGCTACCATGGAAATGGATAGCTAATTCACCATTTGTTGGGATTAGATGTAATCAATCAACTCTCATGTATTTCTTTTGATTCATATATATATATAGACTCCTATTATGTATTTATATCAATGATTCATTCTTGTTCTTCATGCTTGTTGGATTGATCAACTATAACCTTATTTTTGGAATTGAAGTTTATTGGAAAATCATCTTTGAGTCCTTGTTAAGATGAATCATCTAATGAATTTGATATCTAGGGATGGAGTTTACTTCATTAGTCTTTAAATCATCTGAACTTAAACTTAACCTCACTGTTAATTGTTAGAGGAATCAACCTTTAGGATTGGAGATTGATATTTCAAACATATTAAGGAATTAATGTGAATGAGTGATTTGATGATGATGATAGAGATACATAGAGGAACTATATGCATGTAATCAATAGGGTACTAAGAGAAGATTAATGAAATCTAATCCCAACTCTTATTTATCATTGTTAAAACCTATCTTTTAAATCTTTATTGTAGTTCTTTAAATTTGCAAGGTACTTGTGAAAACAAATCTTAAACCAAAGTATTCAATTTACAACTTAAGATGTTAAACGTTGTTGAATGGCATAATATCGCGTGAATCCCTGTGAATACGACAACCCGAGTGACCACTTTCGTGTGAAACAATTAAGTGATTCGGTAAAAACGATAACAAAAGACAATAGAGCTTCTTAAAGCACATAAGCATTTCAACCCCTCACATTGGTGACCTTAATTTCCATTTTTTCATTGTCGAAGAAAGGCAACGTTACCTACCTTAAGGGTTCGTGGATAAGAAAATTTTCTGTTAACATAACACTGTATATAGATATTGATTAATGATATAACTTACAATTATATATGCTAAATATACACCCAGAATTGGGATTTACATGTCTTCCTTCTAATAATATATTGTGTTAAAAATTTATGTAATACGTGTTAAATTAGCATTATATCAGTAGTTGTTATCCTTGGTATGTATTGGCTTAATTACTATAGCGATCTTTTTACTTGCTTTGATATATAATTCTTAGAAGTATAATAAAATTAAATTTTATTTTCAAAAGGTCAAATACTTAAAATGATTGTATTTATATTGCATGTTAAAAAATTTGTTTTTATGTGGCAACCATTGATCCTACATTGATATAAGTACGAAGAGAATTTTATCATTTATAATTTATTTAGGTGGCAAACGTAGGCCCCCTTATATCCAGAGGCTCCCTTCTCTTCATTTTTAATTTTCATCAACATATTCTTTTGATAGTTATAGAGTAGGTGTAAAAGTTAACAAATAACAATTGCTTTTTGTTTTCATTCACGCTCAACATTGGTTAAAATTATTGAAGATCACCTACCAACTTCACTCCAACTTAAACTTCATTCTTATATCTCTACCTTCAAGACACTGCATATTGGTATGATAAAATTGTCTATAAATATGGTTCCTTTTTTTTTTACGGAATGAATATGGTTCCTAGCATTTAGTCATTTGTCCTTTGCATTCAATAGCTTATTGTTTAAAGGGAAAATTCTACTCACCATATGCTCTCCAAATGTTAAGAATAACCTGCCTCAGATTATAACTTATTCTTTTTATTCAAGAAATTATTATTATACTTTCATTTTCCACCTCCAATCTTCAATGACCTCTCAATCTTTGAAACACATTTCTTTCGAATAAAAAAAACAAATATACCTCCTTACGTATGATTTTAAATACTATTACCAACTAATTTATTGTCCTTTTGTACATCAAATTTTAATATAATTATTATATTTATAATAATTAATATATCACTTTTAGCTGTCAAAAATATATATATCACTTTTAGATTTAATAAAATTAATAAAAAAATTACTGCAACTGCGCAACGCGCAAGGTATTAATCTAGTTTTGTTAATTTGGAAGATGTTGATAATCTGTCAGATTCATCTATTAAATGAACCACTGCATAAACAAGAGTAAGAGAAACCAGAGGTGAGACGAGAGATAGCTGACATTAAAAAATAGGTAGTAGCTTTTTTCTAATATAAAAAAGGGTAGCTTTAATGCAACATTTAAGGTTTGTTGGCTCATATTCTTTTCCATCTTGATCATCTAAGCGCAACAGTGAAAGTGATGACGACGATAGTGGTGATGAGAGTGATCATATCGAGTAGGAAAGTCATATTTTTTGACTGATTGTAGGAAAGTATTTGGTATATATGATATTTGAAATGGTATATTTATTATGTACTAAAATAAAACATATTACGATAGATGTTTTATGAATTTGTTTCCTGCTAGGGGTGTAAATTGGTCCAAATCGACCCGACGAATCAGGCCAAATCGAGTAGGTTGGTTCGGTTTTTTTTTTCCTGATCGGGTTGAACCCGAACCAAACCGATGAAAACCAAGGTCTATTGGTTCGGTTCTCGGTTTCATGAAAACCGATGAACCGATACCTGAACCGAGCATAGAGCTTAGACCGCGTTTTTTATGTTATTTCGTATCCTGAGTCAGACCGAACCGAGAGGAGAGAGACCTAGAGACCTTTTTAGTATCCTCAGATCGACCTCATTCCTCGTAACCCTAGCGCCTCCTTCCTTTCCTCCTTCAGCGTATTCAGCCTTCCAGATCGAGTTCCTTCATTTATTCCTCAAGCTTTCCCTTCACGCCTTCCATCTTCGCAGCCTTCTAGATCGAGTTCCTTCCATTAGTTCTTCGCAGTCTACCCACTCACAGTGGATTGAGTTCTTCGTGTGCGTGTTTGAGTTCTTCGTTTACGTTCACAGTCTCCGCCATGCTTCACCGTTCGCATCCATGGTCTCATCGCATCTGTTCGCAGCGTCTTCAAGTTCTTCGTTTACGTTCGCAGTCTTCGCCGTGCTCCGCCATTCGCATCCATGGTCTCATCACAACTGTGAGCTCAGGTTTCTGTTTCCTTCAATCTGTAGCTATTTTTGTTTTTACTTTTCATTCTTGAAGTTGCTAAAATTGTATGATTTTAATTGGATCTTTTATGTTCTATGAATCTGTAACTCAGTAACTGAGATTTGGTCTTTTTATTGGATTGAGATTCTTGCTAAAATTGCAATTTTAAATCTGTAATAGTGTAAAAAGATTCTTGCTAAACTAAGATTATTGGACTGATTATTGGTTTTTTTTTAAAAAAATTAAAGATTTTCAAAATTCTAAATTCCTTGGATCTTATGGAGCCGAACCAACCCTTTGGTCATCGGTTTGCGTAAAAAAAATTAGAAAATCCGAACCAAACCGAACTAAGCAGAATTGATTGGTTCGGTTCTCGGTTTCGGCCAAAATTGAACCAAACCGAACCAATTGCACCCCTATTTCCTGCGTTATTGTGAATTTTTTAATCATTATTATATATTTTAAATGTTTAATTATGTAATTTGAGTAAAATTATATATTATAAACATTAAAATTAAACATATTAATATATTTTAGAAGTGTATTTTTATATATTAAATATTAATAGTAATTGTTTCTTATATAATATATAAAATAATAATTTTTAATTTTACTTGTATGTAATAAACTAAATAAAAATGTTATTACTATAAAGAAAGAATATCAATACTAAAAACTTTTAGAGCCTTGTGTTTTTTACAAAATAAATTAAAAATAATTGATGTATATTTAATGGATTTAAATTTAATGGTTTAATATATTTTTAGTCCCTCTAAATAAGACAATATTTGTTTTTGGTTCTTCAATTTTAAAATATTTTATTTTGGTCTCTCATTTTTTAAATAGGCCACATGTAGTCTCTGCCGGTAGGGCTGTTCAAAATATTCGGATTCAATAACTTGACCGGATTCATAGCCATATCCATTTATAAAAAAGGCCAATTTTATAAAACTGGTTATGTAACCTGTCCGATTTATTTTTTCAAATCAGTTTTGGTTTTTAATTCATTAAAATGGATTTTATAACTTGGATATCCTAATCCAATCCAAATAGAATGCAGCATTGTCTTTCCTCCCTTACAAGAATCAGTGCTTCGATTTTCAAATGCTGTGTTGGTCTGTCTCGCTCGCTCACTCACTTTGCTTCTTTCAATCTTCCCTCCCCTCTTCCCATCCCTTGCTCTGTTTCTCGATAGCGTCTTATATTCCGGACCTGGATCCTCTGCAGCCGCTGCAGCAGAGAGATCCACTCTCTCTGTCTCTCTCCTCATTTTTTTTTCTCTCTTACTTTTTTCTCTCTTTTCCCTCACTCACAACACCCTGCTGCAGGGGCAGCAGGGGATCCAGAGTGCTTATATTCCACCTCTTTCTCCATTCCATTAACTTCATCACATGGTTGTATTGGATTGTGCCTTTCTTGAATTTACCTTACTGTCACTTGTATTAAACCGTAAATTCTTTGAAGATCCTTGTTTCAAATCTTCCTCCCTGAGCATCCTGATTTTCAGGTAAAAAAATTTGAATGTCGTTTTTTTTACCTAATTAAAGTAGTTGTACGTACATCACCTCTATTTGTGGACCTGGTTTTTTTTATGATTTGATATTTTACACTTCAGATTTTCTTTTCCTTTGATTTTATAGAAGCAACCATAAATATATTTGGATTTTTTAATTAGATTTTTGAAAGTAAGAACTTTAAAAATTGAATTTTTTACATTCATAAAAAATTGGATTTTTAAGGTTAAAAAACAGACTTTCAAGGCAAAATCGGATTTTTTAAGGCTTTAACCAGATTTGAAACCAGATTTTTTTCGGCTGAAAAAATTGGATTTGAGACCGGATTTGGACATAATCGGATTTATAACCGGATTTTGGACATAATCGGTTTCATAACCCATTTTTGAACATAACCGATTTTGTATCCGGATATGAATCCGGTTTTGGTTGAAAAAATTGGTTCTGAATTTGACATCCAAACCACTTAAATGGTTATCAATGGATATGGATAGGATTTTTGAAAAAACCTATCCATGCACAGCCCTACTAAGGATATTTCGAGGGACTAACTTTTTTAAGGGACTGCATATGACATATTTCTAAACTTGAGAGACCAAACTGAAACGTTTTAAAACTGGGGAACCAAAAGCAAATTTTTTTCATATTTAAAAGGTCTAAAAATATATTTAACCTAAAATTTAATTGTAATTTTTTTACATAAAAAATACTTGTGAATTTAGCTGCAATTTTTTCTAAGAATTTAGTTGCAAAATCTATTTGGTGTGAAATTTCCAACAAAATCATGTGTGCTTTTGGCAGGAAACTATATCATCAATTTTTTTCCCATCAAAAACCACATCAAAATTCGTAAAACATGTTTTTGCAACGATTTTTTTTTTTTGCATTTGATGCGAAAAAATCCGCGAAAAAATTTCTGCAAAATTCGTAATTTGCAAGAAAAAGAATTATCCAAAAAGTTATTACCTTTAGACCGGATTCCGCAGGAAATTCCACACCAAACTCGTTTCCTCTAAATTTTCTTCTAAAATCTGCAGAATAATCAGCAAGAAATTGGTGAATTTGTAATATGAGAGCACTTCCGTCATCAAGGTTACAGTACACTAATTCTTCAAGCATAAAATTTAACTGTTAATAGTAAATTAATCCAACACAAACTGTTTGCCAAGTCTATTCAACTAAACTAAAAAAATCAACAGCCAACAAACATTTAGGTTGTGAACAAGATTGACCCTAGCTCTTGTCCCTCATAAAATCAACAAGATTTCTTTCTCAAATCTTTATAAACTACAATCTGAATAACATTAATTAATCTCACGCAAGGCATTATACCGCATGGAACAACAAAATCGAAATGAAAAAAATGTAAACTAGAAACAAAGTGAAAACCCATAGAGGTAAGTATTAAACATCCTATTCAGACAAATACAAAATAATTAAGGTTCGTTCTAGGGTGGGCTACCAAATTAAATGGTTCACTGTGAACCATTTAAAAAACCCAAACATATGAGTGGTGCATGGTGGACCACTAATTGTAAAATTTTTATAAAACTTTAGTAGCCATTAGATATATCAATTTAATAATCAATGACCCAGATGAGTTGAGAACAAAAAATGAGAACACAGTCCCTTTCCCCACACAATCTCTACCCCCACCCTCCGCTACCACCCCCAATCGTGTTCTCTCTCTCCTCTCCCTCTCTTCCCTCATCCACGGTGGCGATGGTCATCTCTTCTCCACCCCACTGCAGCCGCCACCACCCCTCCCCTACCCCACACCACCGCCACCACCCTCTTCTTCGCAACCACCCTTCGCCCACAGTCAAGGTTGAAGGCTCACCGAAAAAGGAACTCAACGCCGACATTGAAGGAAAAGCTACCCTCCGAACCACCATGAGAGCTTGTATGGCTCCCTCTGCAACCCCAACCAACACCCAGACCAGATCCAGAAAAAAAAAAAACCAGATGTGAAAAAAAACAGATGCAGATAGAAAACGTTCCTGTTCCATTGGACGCAGAGCAGTTGATTGTTGGCCTTTTCCAATTCTGTTCCATTGGACGCAGAGCAGTTGATTGTTGTACTTTTGTTCTTCTGCTTCATTGGACACAGAACAGTTGATTGTTGAACTTGTCCCATTCTGCTTCATTGGACGCAGAACAGTTGACTGTTAGACTTTTGTCATTTTGCTCCATTGGACGTAGAGCAGTATTGTTGGAGTTATTGCCTTATGCTGATCATTGGACTTTTGTCCATGAGTTACATTGGACGCTGACAATGTTGTGCATTTTGCCTTATGCTGATCATTGGACTTTTGTCCTTCTGATACATTGGACGCATACTCACTGGTTCTGCTTCTTTGGAAATCATTGGACGCAGAGAGTAGAATGTCTACATGAGTGATTACTTGTACTTCTGCAATTCTGTTTCTTTGGAAAACATTGGATGCAGAGAGTAGCATGTCTCCATGACTTGATTACTTGTACTTCTGCGATTCTGCTTCTTTAGAAATCATTGGACGCAGAGAGTAGTATTGCCTCCTACTGATTATTGGACGCAGAACATCATTGCCTCCTACTGATTATTGGACGCAGAGAATCATTGGACGTATGGTCTCATATTGATTATTGGACGCATAGCTCTCAGAGTCCATTGAATAATTCTTATCCGAGGTCAAGTATCAGTATCATTGGACGCATCACTCTTGGTGTCCATATATGTGCCAGTGCCAATATTGGACGCAAAGCTTCTCAGACTGTGTATATGTGCCAATTTCATGATGAACTTATCATTGAACTTGTCATGAGAGCTTTGCGTCCAATGATAAGTTCATTGTCCAGTATAACATTGGCACATATATGTACAGTCCAAGAGTGATGCGTCCAATGACACTGATACTTGACCTCGGGTAAGTATTATCCAACAGACTCTGAGAGCTCTGCGTCCAATGAACAGTATGAGACAATGTGTCCAAAGATGCTCTGCGTCCAAAGAAGCAGAATTGCAGAAGTACAAGTAATCACTCATGGAGACATGCTACACTCTGCGTCCAATGTAACAGAATGACAAAAGTCCAATAATCAGAGGCCTCCAAGGACTTTTGTCCAAGGACAAAAGTCCATTGGACAATACTTACCCGAGGTCAAGTATCAGAGTCCATTGGACGCTGGCTGTGAAAAGTTGGACGCACAGGATATTGAAATTTTGGACGCACAAGCAAATTGGAATATTGGACGCAGCAGTGCGTCCAACATTACGAGCAGCAGTGCGTCCCCCACGTGCCTCCACCATAGCTCCCCACCCATCCCCACTCTCCTCCCTACGCGGCCTCCCTCCACCGTCCACCACCATCCTCGCCGCCGCCGTTAGATCATTACCACCCCCACTCCTTTGATTTTTTTCTTTCTATGTTTGCTGCTACTGAGAGAGTGGTTGTAGAAGAAAGTGACACCACCACCACCCATTACTGGATTCTCCGCCACCGCCACCTTCTTCTTCCTCCTTCCTCTTCTCTGTTGCCAGCGGCAGAGACTTCTCGCCCCCACCACCAATACTCCTTCTTCACTCTCCCCCCTTCCGTGTCCACCATCTCTTCACTTTCTCCATCCAAGACCCCACACACCACACTCCAAACACTGTACACAGCTCAACCAATTCAACAACAAAAATTCAGAAAACAAAAAAATAACCTCCAGAAAACAAAAAAATAACAAAGAAAAGTTGAAAACTCTAAAACCAAAACGCAGAACGCACTGAATTTCTCATTAGCTTTTTTATTTTTTATTTTTATTATTTTTTGTTTTGTTGGTTGGTGGAATGGGGGCGGTGACGTCGTCGATGGCGGCGAAGTTCGCGTTCTTCCAGCCGGATCCGATGTGCTTCTTGATGAAGTTCTCGTTGGCGAACTTGGCGCCGTAGATGGACTTTCCAGCGGCGCTGTTGGTGGCGGTGAAGTCACTGTCCTAGCACATGAAGTTTGGGATGACGCGGTGGAGGCAGAGAGAGAGCGCGAGAGAGAGGGAGGGGGGAGAAGGCTGGAGGTATGAGAAAGGGAGTGATTAGGAGAGAAAGAGTGGGGGTGTAGTTAGGAGTAGTTATTCTCATTTTAATTTTCAAACGATCTAGACCTTCAATTTTTGTTTTAACAAATCTAACGGTATACATTATTAATGAGATTAGTAGTCCACCGTAAACCACCTTTTTTTTTTTCAAAATCTAACTTCCTCGCGGTGAACCACCTATTTGGTGGTTCACCATAGACAGAGCCAATAATTAATATATTACAAGATATATTTTGTAAATCAAAAACCATTTAAATTTTAGCCACTATTACAATTTGAAAATAATTAGTGCAAATCAACTTACTGTATGTCAAAATATCTTAGCATCATTCACCCTAACAAATTTACAAACAGTAATCAAGATTCAAAATCATGAAGTATATCGTACTATGGCGCTGTGCGAATGAACAGAGAAGGAGAAGATTGAAGACGATGTCATTGCTGCTGTTCTTGACAGGGACTAAAATAAAAAATCATAATTTTTATAAGGACTATGTGTAACTTTATTATTTTTTAATAGGGACTAAATAAAAAATCATAATTTTTATAGGGTCTAACTAAACAACTTGAAATTTTTATAAGGACCAATGTACATCAACTGAGTCCAAATTTCCATTGATACATTCGTCAGAAAATACGAACAACAGAAATCCAAAACTCCCAAATCACTTCCCTGGACAAGAACAAGTGAAGAGGAAGAAGAAGAGGAAGAAGAAGAAGAAGAAAGCAAAGAAGAAGAAGACGAAATCCAATTGCAAGTTCGGTTGTTATTGTTGTGTGTGGGGTACATTAACTTCTTGTTGTGTGTGAGAGCGGGAGTTAGGGAAAACGGAAACGGTGATGCAGGGCGTAGAGAGAGAGAGAGCCATGGGAAGAGGAGGAGGAGAAAGAGGAAAAAGAGCAGTATCAGAACTTAGAAAATCCATGGTGACTTGCAAGGGAAAAGCTGTGAGAGGAGGTGGAGGAGGAAGGAAGGAGGAGGAGGTGGATGAAGAAGGGGGATTAAAATCAAAATCTCAGTTTTAAGAGGGACTAAATTCAAAACTTAAAAGTTTAATAGGGATGTGTCAGGTGATGTATCATTTATGTAAGCCACGAAGATAGGCCACATCAGCATTTCGTGTCACGTAGGCATGCTAATAATTCACTAAAAGGACCTAAACAAAATTTTTTTTAAAGGACTAAAATAGTTTGACTTTTTTTTAATGGACTAAAATCAAAATTCAAATATTTACAGAGACTGAAAACATATTTAAGCCTTAAATAAATAAGAAGTGGGACAACGTAATAAACACGGAATAAAGTAGTGATAGTTGGACACCCACGGTATCACCACTCATTCAACACCTTTTATCTTAAGTGGGATAACAAAATAGAAACATAATAAAGTAGGGATAACTTAGTAGAATAACGTAATCGAAACGTAATAGAATAGTGATAACTAGACACCCAGAGTGACATCACTCATTTAACACTTTTTTTTTTATTTCTTTTTACATCATATTATGTATCACATCTATAAATATTCTCTCCTCTATTTCTCTCTCTCTCACTCGTGGTGTAGAGTATAGATTCTCTGCAAAAACATTTTCCAACTTAATCTTCCACACGAGATGATGAGAGAGAGAGGCATCATGTTTGGGAGCGACTAATTTCGCAGCTTGCTCCTCCAGCTGCAACCCATTTCGCCGGCACTCACTCTCACAGTCTCACTCCCTCGTTCACTCAAGCAACTCCATTTCAATTCAGAGAATCCCACAAAAATGCAGAACGCAACGAGAGCAGAAGCAGAACGGTTACTGGGGATCGCGGAGAAGCTGTTACAGAACCGGGATCTGATGGGTTCTCGCGAATTCGCGATCCTGGCGCAGGAAACGGAGCCCCTTCTAGAAGGTTCTGACCAGATCCTAGCCATCATCGACGTCCTACTCGCCTCCGAGAAGCGCGTGAACAACAACAACGACTGGTACGCCGTCCTCCAAATCGATCGCCACCGCTCCGACGATCTCGACCTCATCAAGAGACAGTACCGCCGCCTCGCTCTTCTCCTCCACCCCGACAAGAGCCGCTTCCACTTCGCCGACCACGCCTTCAAGCTCGTCGCCGACGCCTGGGCCGTACTCTCCGACCCAATCAAGAAGTCCCACTACGACAAGGACCTCTCGTTCTTCTCCCGCGTGGACCTATCCGTCCCTGGATGGGTCCAGCAGGACAAGCTACCAGTCCGCAGGACTGGGCCTGGGCCCGCAACTGTCCCTGGGCCCAGTGCTCGCAGCCCTGCGGGCTTCGATCCGCGGAATAGCTCCTCGAGAGCGAGGGAAGAGGTTGCTGCGGATGAGAATTCCCGTAGGAGGACGTTCTGGACCGCGTGTCCTTACTGTTACCGTTTGTATGAGTACCCTAGGGTTTATGAGGGTTGCTGTTTGAGGTGTCCCAATTGTGAGAGATCCATTCACGGCGTTGCGGTTCCGTCTTTGCCGCCGCTTGTTCCGGGACAGGAGGCTTATTATTGCTGCTGGGGATTCTTCCCCATGGGATTCGTCCTTGGAAGCTTTGACTCTGGTGCCGAGAAAGAGGCTGTTCCGGTGGCTCCGGCCGCGGAGAAAGAGGCAGTGCCGGAGCCGGTACAGCCTCAGCCTGGTTCTTCGCTTCCGAATTGGATGCCGGCGCCAGTGGTGAACGGTGCGAATAATGTGGCGCCAATGCCAACACCAACGCCGGCGAGGGTTACTAGGTCTGGTGCTACTGCTGGTAGTGGTGGTGTTTCGAATGGGGTTGCTTTTGGTTCCAGATCTGCTCCGAAGAAGCGAGGGAGGCCGCGGAAGTATCCTTTGCAATCGTGAATGAACAATGTTTTGAAAAAGCGCGTTTTGGGTTTTGTCGAAGTGATCGCGGAAGCTGGATCGGTGAAAGTGATCTGAAAGTGCTTCAATTGTTGAATGTGGAAGTTCTTTTAAGGCTTGGAGAACAAGGTGATGGTGATCAAAGAAAGGTGGATAGTTTTTAGGTACTGTTGTGTTGGTTTATTTCTCTGTTGTTTTGTAGATATAGTTTAGCTTATTGTCTTCATGATTAGTATATTTAACTCTTTAGTATCTATCTGCTTTATAGGGTTGATTCACCATTTCTCCTGGTTGTGGAGGAGGAGAACAGTGTCTGTCACCTGTTTGCTATTGTTAGAAATTAAATTCACAAGGCCTTGTTGACTGCTGCCGATTTTCTTCTTCTAAATGGTTTTGAAAACTTTTCTTTTCTTTGCCTGAATGTACAAAAGATCCCCATTAGCACAATTGCACCTTTACTGTTATCGATCATAATGCAGTTGGTGCTGCCATTGTATTTTCCCCAAATCTCCATGGGGATTCATGTTTGTTGACTTGGTTTTTCCGTTTTTGTTAAAATTCTTAAAACATAATGCTTTGTTTTGTATGACGGACAAGAGATGGGTGATAAGCTCTCCAGTCCCTCTATGATGCTTAAGTTTTTAAGTCATTCATGAGAATAAGGAAAAACACTCAAAAGATAAGCGAGAGTGAGTGAGCATATACCTTCATAATGAGAGGGAGTTTGGTATTGATAGGCTCTGAGTGGGTGACCAAGAATAATGGTTGGTGGTCTTGAGTTGAGTAGCCACTCAGTGTTGTCAAATTGCCACCACGGTGGATTTTGTACCAGCCACCATAGGTTGCAATGCCTATTTCATCCGCCATGTTTCCGCCGTAGGCTACAACATCATATTTATATGGTGGATTTTTGGCTGACCGCCATAATCTGCCATCTGCCATTGATAACACTATAGTCACTAGCCAGTTGTTACAAAGTCTTCTCCATGTTGGGGCTGTGTTACAAGGTTACTTTATTTCTTCCTTTGATATTTTCTCAACTCAGTTCTTTCTTTCGTCATTGTAAGATCAGACGAAGTCCACAGCAACTGTAATTTGTGACGACTTTCCTTTGATATTTTCTCAATTCAATCCTTTCTTTTGTCATTGTAAGATCAGATGAAGTCCACAGCAACTGTAATTTATGATGACTATTATTGCAATAATGAAGTTAACCCATTTGGAAAAAAAATGGGGACTTATTGGTTAATGTTTATAGTTTATGTTTGTCAATGTTGTATTACCATGTCATAAACATTTTCCTTGGTTTCTTGTGCATTGGTTACTTGTGTCCCACATGTAAGCATAAGTGCTTAACTTATTCAGAGCATTTGTTTCATTGTAATTGCTATTCCTCAAGAAAATTCTATTTTGAGGACGCTTCAACCTAATATTTAGGTGAATAGAATCATCTTTTTGGATTTAGAAGTTGTACATTGAGTTGGTGTGTGTCTCACTGATAATGAAGTGAGTTTGGATTTTCATTAAAAGAGCTTGTAAGTATGTTTGAGCCAATTCACCAAGAGAATGGATTGGCTCAAATGTAGGTTCGAGCCTTTTTTTTTAATGGAATTCCAAACACACTTGAACTTGTTTGGAACTAAGGGTGGTTAAAGTTTATAGGAATCTCAAGGCACACATTAGTAGTACAAAAACCAATTATTGCTTTAATTGCGTGTTTTATTACTTTTTACAAACTGATATACCATGCAGGTTCGAGCTTTTTTTTTTAATGGAATTCCAAACACACTTGAACTAGTTTGGAGCTAAGGGTGGTTAAAGTTTATAGGAATCTCAAGGCACACATTAGTAGTACAAAAACCAATTATTGCTTTAATTGCGTGTTTTATTACTTTTTACAAACTGATATACCATGCAAGTATTCTGAGGATTAATCAAAATCGAACCCAGTAAAGCTCGATTCGTGCAGCGTTCAATAGCTGATGGTGGGATCATCTAGTATACCCTGTAACTTTCTTTATTGCCATGGCATATTGTAGATAAACAACTTAAAGGTGGTAAAAGAGTTGTCTTCTTGTGTATCCCCCCCGATGTATGGAGGGGTCATTTTTTGGGTCTGTCTTGTGTTTGTTCTTGTTTCTCTGTTTCTTGTTCGTTTTCTTCACTGTTTCTGTTTCGTTTCGTCTCTGTTACTTCTTTGTTGCTTCTCTGTTGTTGCGTTTGGCTTGTTGGAACACCACGGCAACGACGTGCCCACCTCCTCCGGTGTGGAACCTGGCTTGGAGCTGCGGTGTCTGCCATGGCTTCTTGGGTGAGTTTCAGCCTTCCCTTTGGCTGCCTGTTCGTGGGATCCGTTTGGAAGGAAGGAAAAAAAAATCGAAAAAAATTTCTGGTTAAAAGACATGTGGGCTAATTGGTTGATGTGGATGGGCTTGGGGCCCCAAATGGGTCAAAACCAACCCATTCAAAGTGTTTGGACATGTCGGAGGTGGGCTCTTTTGTTGCTCTGTTGTTTTCCAGTTTGTTTAGGTTTCTGTTTAGTTTCTGTTTTTATCTGCTTTGTGTAGTTTAGTTTATGTTTTCAGTTTGTTTTTTCTGCTGTGTTCATGTTTTCTGTATGTCAGCTGCAAGTCTTTGGGTTGTAATTTTTTATGCTTTGTGACTTTGCATGTAGCTTGACTGTGACCAGTTTGGTGCTGGGTCATTTGTATTGTTCTCTGAGCTTCGGGCTTTGCCCGTTTTCAATGAATCCTTTTTTCGACCAAAAAAGGAAGAAATGCATGCGTCTCTGAATGTTTTTGGTTTTGGTCCAATCATATATTCTTTTATCCATTGTCCAGTCATACTGTTTCTTTTTTTGGTCAACATGGTCCAATCATATCTGAATGCGAGAAATGAAGGGGATATTAAACAGTTTTGGGCTGGGGATTGGAATTTGGTTGGGCAAGCACATAAAAAAATAAGGTTTTTCTATTGGCACATACGCAAAATACTTCTCACACATGCACTAAAATTATTTTGTCTTGAATTGACCAAAATACCCTTTTGTTTTAAAACCCCCCAACCCCTTCATCTCCCTCACTTGTTCACGAACACAAAGCACACTATCTTTCTCCCTCACTCTCCCAAAGTTTCGCTCCCTCATTCTCCCACATTTGCAGTTCTGTCGTGGTGCCCAGAAGTCGCCGTGGCCGTCACACCACTGAGGACAGGCTACGAAAGTGTCGTCGTAAGGACTCTTCATATTTTTTTTTAAAATTCTGCATTGATACGGAACAAATAGTTTCGTATGCAACAAATGCAATGCGGAACTATTAGTTCCGCGTATTGATTACCCATAATTACAAAGTTTAATTAATTGATATCATGTTCTATCGGCGCTGTGTTTTTCATGGCTGATCAGAAAACGGGAGTGGGTCTTTGTTTACGGGATGAAAATGGTGTTTTCTTGCTTGCGAAATCCCATTGGATAGTGACTGTCCTTCCGGTTCGTGAAAGGGAGGCATATGCTCTTCTTAAGGCTCTGCAATGGATACAATAAGTTGGGCTGACTTCTTCAGAGGGTGGACAGTAAGAAATAGTTGCTGCAAGAAATCAACTCTGGATTTTATCCAAGAAATTTCTCTAGAAGGGAATCCGTAGAGAGCATGTTGTTGCTTGCAAAGATTTGAATCTGAGAAAGAAATCAACTCTGGATTTTGTTTTCTTAGAAGCTTAGCTAGAAGAGGCACAAGTCTTTGGCTAGGCTGAAACTTTGATTACTCAACTCAGCGGTTTCAAAGACAAAAGAGGGACAAAATGACAGATTTAGTAACTGAACTAATGATATAGTGACAACAATAAACAGATAGTAATAACAAAGAACAAATTTTAGGAATCTAAAGAACATTGACCTCCAAATCCTTCTGGATGATATTGTAATGAACAAGAATGAAGCGATTAAAATGAATAGAGAAAAACAAACGGTACGCTACCCTCTAGAAGAAGGGAGGATAAATAAACAAAACATAGTATGAACTCTTCCTCTATGGAATATTCAGAATTCGGCCAAATCATCACTCGTTGCAAGGATGAGATGATAAGTATCCCAAAGGGTGTTGGTAAATATACCCCACCATTTTGTCCATACACCCCACTTTAAATGGTATTTTACTTTTATGCCCTCATTGATTTTTTTTTTCAATTTTGTGTTTTTACCGGGAACTCAGTGTTTAGAATGCTTTTTTATATTTTTTCTAGAAACTCGAATTTCTGGAATATATATATTTTTATTCTAGAAACTCGAGTTTTCAAAATGTATAAAAACTCAGTTTTTTGCATATATTCCAGAAATTCGAGTTTTCGGAATACAATTTTGTATTGGGTTTCTGGTAAAAATATAAAAATGCATTCCGGAAATTGAGTTTTCGGTAAAAATGCGAAGTAAAAAAAAAACAAATCAATAAGGGTAGTTTGAAAATTTATTGGATTAAGTGGGGTGTATGTCCAAAAATTGGGGTGTATTTACCAACACCCTATCCCAAATTGCCATGTAACTTTTGCTTGTAGAACCGTGGATGTAGAGGCCCACAACAACTAGCAAGGAATTCTATTAGATTTTCAAACAACTTTGTTTTCCATTCCCTGACTTCTTGTGATGTTGTTTCTGTTATTAATATAAGGCCATAAATTAGTTTGCTTCAAAAAAAATAACTCGTAACCAACTACGCAATCAAAAGGTGCGCAGGAGTTACTTGCAAGAAATCATTAATTTTTTAATGAGAACACATTGCTAATTTGTTGAACTTTCTGGGAGTAGTCATAGGACCTGTTTAGATAACAAGTTTATCTACTGCTTATAACATAAGCTATATAAGTTATTTTTATAATCGAAGAAAAATTATAGTAAAATTTATTTTATATAAGTCATAAGCTGTTTTGATAAGTTATCCCAAGTAGCTTATGAAAAATAAGCACAAAACAACTTATGAATAAGTCATAAGCTGTGTTCATAAGCTCTGCATAAGCCAATCCAAACAGACCCATAGTCATAGTCATCACTTTCACGGAGAGGGGGAAGAAACAAACTGATCGTGAAAGAAGTGAGGTAAAATGAAATAGGGGTTGGGGTTATTTTTTTATAATGGGGTAGTTTAGGTATTTTGAAAAAAATAACTTTATTGTATGTGCCAATAGAAAAAGCCAAAAAATTGGACACAGTTGACTACCATTTTCTAGAATTTTAATGGGCTATTTTTTTTTATACAATTTTAATGGGCTATTTCGAATGGGCATAAGAACCCACGAGGGCATAATCACAAGTATCCTCTTACATATTGTATGAACATCATGAGATACATTATATATGCAATGATTTCAAATGTTGGGAAGATTAACACCGTTTGTTTTTTTCATTATATAAATGCATGTTTGGACCATAATATATTTAAGCTCACATTTGGTTTTTGGAATCTAGTACAGAAGGACTTGTCTTCAAAAATGGGGAAAGAAAAAACACAACAATTTTAGTCATTGCAAACTACCGGTTCATTAAAACTGGAAATTTCACGTGAGTAGGTTCAAAGTTGCTCTTAAATAGGTTGATATTAATGTATTTTATATTATGATATTTTTTTAAAAAAAACTTTTAGTATGAAATTTACATGTTATGATATTTGTGACTCATTGGTTTAGTTAATGACTAATGTCCTAGTATTTCGATTGACTTAAAAAAAAAAGGTTTTTCGATTAAATCAATGACTATTGACTAATTTGAGTTTTATACTACTGGTAGAGGTTTCATGTCTGTCAAATTGTGGAATCCTTTGACCAAAAAAAATTGTGGAAGCCTGAAGAGATAATAAAATTTCACTTAGCTTTTACACCATAAAAAATGAAAATACAAGGTATTTTGTTTGTTTTGTATTATCAATCTCAGTCAAAACATTTTCATTAAAAGGTATGAAAATATTACATTATTTTAATTGTAAGAATAACTATATTCTTATAATGTAAACATATTTTACACATATATCCAATCATATTTTATCTTCTTGGCACATATTGATATTACATTAAAAAATAATACTATCATGTGATAAAATGGTAAAATATAGTCAGCTATCTATATCTATGTCATTATAGTATTAAACTCAAATTAAACCTATTTTATGTTTTTAAAAATAAATTTCTCCTAGTTTTCATTTTCTTTGTATATAAGTTTCATGAGTGAATTAAGATCTAACCAAAAAAACAGAGCGGCACGCATCAAATGAGTATGTATGGCTTGTTTCGTGTGCTACGCACAAAATCATGCAATAGATATGTTATTTTTCTTTTTTATTGGACGATGGAATCAGTATGTTCAAAATCATAAATTTTAGAAAATAAACTTATACATAAAATTACTCTTTAAAAGTTATAGAATTAAAATTCACTATATTTTATTTTAAAAAATTAAAATGCATACACCCAATAAAATTGACTTAAGAAATTAAGATTGCAGATTAATAAAAGGAAATTCTCCTAAACAAATGCTTATAAAAATCTCAAGTGATGACCATATCTCTTGGATATTGGTATGGATCATTCGTTTTGAAATATTATTACTTTTTTTGGATTACAGTTTTGAAATATTATTTGTTCTAGAGAAAAAAAAAATATTTTATCTTATTTACAATTTTGAAGAAATTAAGCAAATCTTAACTTTTTTAATTTTATCTTAGTTGTGTAATATTTTCATTAAATAAACTAAGAAAAAACATTTATATAAAATTAATGCGAATATTAAAGTTGGCACGGCCTGTGGATTTTTTAAGGTGGAGTTGAGATTGGAGAAACTGAGATAGTGAAGAGCAAAGAGAGTTGATAGATAATCTGTTTGGGTAAATTCATTCTGTTTAGTTACAACAGGGAACTCAGTATTTAAACCAAGCCACCACTGTTGACTTAGCAGTGGTTATTACAGTTAGCTAGTATAATAACTAGCAATACTGATTCTATTCTATACTCTAATATTTCTCCATGCAAGAGGTCTTTGTGTGACCACCGCGGAATAGAAACTATTCTATTCTATTTCCACCTCAAATGCAAGAGGTCAAGACAGAGTTGTGAGAAATGGTTCAAAGCCTTCAAGGAAATAAGCATGGTAGCATTACTAGATCAAACTGCTAGATTGCACTCATCGGTGAGAATTGGGAGGTCAAGATAATGCATGTTTTTAGAGAAGCCAATAAGTGTGCGAATGTTTTTGCAAAGATGGGGTGTGAGCTGAATTCTAAGTTGGAATTTTATAATGTTGCTGCTCTCAGTGATTGCTGGTGTAATAGGAGTTTGTACTCCCCATTTAATCTCTGTGTAGTTTCTTTTCGGCCTTAGCCCTTTTCATTTATAAAAAAAAATCCAATTCTGGGCTTTAATATTTTTGAATTTTTAATAAAAATAAATAAAGAATTAAAATGAAATAAAAACAAATAAACAAAGATTAAAATTAAAAAAAGTAAAAGAGAGAAAACTGATTCAGGGCGTTAAAAAATAAAATTCAAAAATTATAGAAGATCTCCAATCTCGTTACAAGATATCATATAGCAATCAAATTGAATTTAAACTTTATAAATAAATGAAATAATTAAAATAAACCAACACAAATATTTTCTAGAAGAACTACGTGACTCTTGATCAAACAAAAGAAATGATGGCGGGTTTAATTTTACCAACACAAATATTTCTTACTTGTACTATGTCTGTTTAATTTTACCAAAGTTTTTTGTTCTGCAGTGATGGCGGGTTTGGCTCCAGAAGGATCTCAATTTTATGCTTGGCAATATGATTCTAAGATGAACGAATTGTAAGTTATTCTGCTTTGTATTTTTCACTATGTGTGATATGCCTGAAATTTTAATTCTTGTAGTATTCTGTAATTTTTATATCCTGGAAATTGATTACAGGCTTTCCACTGATGGACAAGAATTCTTCACCTTATATGATGAAGTTTATGATAGTTTTGATGCAATGGGACAAGAATTCTTCACCTCATATTACCATTGGGTAATCAATTTTTCATTCTTTTTTGTTACTATAATAACTCGTTCAAATGTTTTGGAGCATGAATTGTGGTCCTGAAAGTTGCTTATGTGAAGTCTCCTAATGTTGTTTACTCATTTACTTCAATGGTTGAATCCTTTTTATAGTATTTAGGAATGATTTTATTTTAAATTTTAATAGCATTGGTTGATTTTGTTTTGAATGCCTATGAGATGAACTTTCATTTTCTGCCTTATTCATTGATTGACCATACAATTTATTTCCATTGTGATTCATGATTTCTTATCATTCTGTTTTCATGTTCTTTAAATTAATTGGACCCAATTTTATATTAGGTTTGTTATGTGGGTTTACTCTTTAAATTGTGCGTAAGTTGCATGACAGAATGCTTGAGACAAGATCAACTTTCAATTCTAAATGTGACTATACAACAGAGTTTTTTTTTTTTGCTGCATTGAGTAATTTGGTGTTCTGCACTTGCTGCTGCATTGAGTAATTTGTTCTGCACTTGCTAAAGAGTTTTATTTATGAAGTTAGTTGCATATTTTTTGGAATTATGTCTCACAATGCATTTTATTAATCTTGATTTTGTAAATAATAATTTCAATGGGATGATACCTTATCTCTTGTATTTGATTTTGTTGCTGATACAGTATGCAACATTTGGACTCTTGTTCTATTTTTGTCATCTATGGCACTTCTTGTGCTCTAGTTGGTCCTATTAATGGTATTTATCATTTGATTTTTCAAAAAAAAAAAACTAGATGAGGATAACAGAAAAAAGGACAAATGTTCAAAGCCATTCAACTTTAAAATTTACTTGGTTGCTTTATTTATAATATGTAATTCGTTTATAAAACTTAAGTGAAGAGAGTCAGATTTGAATCACAATTTAGTAATTTACATTAATTGTATATGCCCTTATTCTCATTCATATCATTTTATAATACTTTTCCTACTCAGTTCTATTTTTAATTTCTATTTGACATATCATAAACCTGAGTTTTCACATGAAAATATCTGACATTTTTTAAAAATTTTATGCAGTGCATTTGTTATTTGGGTTGTTATATCTTCCTATTGCCACGGGTATGTTCAAACCTTTATTTTTTTCACTCTTGCACTTTTGAGGAAGGTGGAATTCCCACTAAATTTGTCATATAATTGACGATGGATGGCAATCTGTTGACATGGACACTCAATGGTATTGAATGGAAAGCTGATAATGCAGCCAAGTGAGTACTTTTTACCCCAAGAATTTCATAATTAGATAGATTGTGGTTAGTGGATTCATTTTGCAGTGTTGAATAAGTATAATTTGACCCTCGCTAATAGCCAAATTTCTTGAAGTGTGAGTTGTTCATTGCACCAAAGGATAAGTAGGAGTGAGGGTCCACTTCTGTCAAGTCAAAATTAAATTTCCATAAATAAGTTTTTTTTTAAACTAAAAAAAAATCTTATGATGGATGTATCAGGGGTGTAGTGGAATTAGGTTTTTGCCCTTTCCTATGCATAATCGACTCGCAAACAAAACTTGGTTTTTGCAAACCATTTTCTGTAAAGGTTTTCATTTTTTAATAAACTTTGGCTGTGACTCGACAAATAAAAGACCATTTTCTATATGTTCAAACCTTTTCAAATTAGTGTTTTTTTTACTCTTGCAATTTTGAGGAAGGTGGAATTCCCACTAAGTTTATTATATAATTGATGATGGATGGCAATTTGTTGGCATGGATACCCAATGGTATTGAATGGAAAGCTGATAATGCAGCCAAGTGAGTACTTTTTACCCCAAGAATTTCATAATCAGATAGATTGTGGTTAGTTGATTCATTTTGCAGTGTTGAATAAGTATAATTCATTTTCTTTATTTTTTTTAACAGCTTTGCAAAACACTTACTCATATCAAAGAGAATAATAAGTTCCAGAAGATGGCAAGGAAGGTCACCAGGTAGAGGACCCTACCATGGGATTTTATCATGAGATCAAACAAGAGCATGCCATAACTCAAAAATTCTGAAACGAAACAAGAGTAGCATTAGTACCGGCTGTCGCATCAGCCAGCTCAATAGCAGCAACCTCAAGCGAGACAAAGTCCCGAGGGTGGCGACACACCGAGCCTACACGAAGACACTGACCCTTATGGACGGTATTAGATAGTTTTTTAGTTTATTTTGCATTTTAGTTGATTTTTTATTGTATTTTTAACTTAGACGACATTCGATTTATTATGATATTAATTTTGCTCTTTTCAATTAATGCCTTTATTTTAATAGAAGTACCATATTATTAAATTAAAATTAAAATAATTAATTATTCAATAATAATTAACTAATTATAAAATAAATAAATAATAAACTTAATAAAAGGAATAAATAATTAATAAAGAAAAAAATTCATAATTTAAAAATATAAATAAATAAAAAATACATATTCGGGTCGTAGGTAACTACCCAGGGCCAGAAGCCGTAGGTAACTACCTAGGGCTAGGACCTATGACTCATGACCCTAGGTAATTAATTACCTACGACTTTTTTGAAATAGTCGCAGGTACAAATTAGCAACCAGCGTTTTTTCTACGGATGTGGGGTCGTCGTTCAGCCGTAGGTAACTCACCAGTACCTACGCCTTTTTGCTGTTGCCTACGGTTTTTGGCCCTCGCTAATAGCCAAATTTCTTGTAGTGTGAGTTCTTCATTGCACCAGAGGACAAGTAGGATTGAGGGTCCACTTCTGTTAAGTCAAAATTAAATTTTCATAAATAAGTTTCTTTGTAAATATCATTTTATTTGACTTTTGGGTAAAATAAATATTTAGGAACATATGAATAATTTTCATAATTAAATCTCATGTAAGCATCTTATAATGGATGTATCAGGGGTGTAGTGGAATTAGGTTTTTGTCCTTTCCTATGCATAATTGACTCGCAAACAAAACTTAGTTTTTGCATACCATTTTTTGTAAAGGTTTTCCCTTTTTAATAAACTTTGGTTGTGACTCGACAAATAAAAGCAAATCATCATATTAAAAAAGTGAGTGTCGCCATTATTTTCCTATCGCAATTTTGGTCGCGACAGATGGCGACTCCATTGAGGATATTAGAGAGTATGTTATATTTGATTATGCAACGAAGCATTAAATGCCATATTAGACAGTCAAAATAAGGGATGTTTTGCGCTATGCCTCAAGATTTCTTCAGTGGGGACTTGCGGCACGCATTGGGTCTTAACTCATCTAAAAGAGGGGCCTAGAAGTAGAAGGCATTGTTTCCTCGATTGTGTTTGGGCTGGGCCTGTGGTGCATTTGGACTGCGAGGAACAAGCTTGTCTTCTCAGGGAAAGCATTTTCCCCTATGGAGTGGCTCGCCATGTATCGGTTATGGAGATGGAGGTGTCTTCGGCCCTTGCTTCCATGCCTCATCTGTCAAAGAACTATGTGCAGAAAGAGTTATGTTGGTCTTTTCCTCAACCGGACCGGAGGAAATGCAATGTTGATGGTGCTATGCAGCAGGGGATGTAAGAGCTGCATGTTGTCACCTTCTCATCACTGTTTTGCCTTGGTCAAGGCTATTAGAGGCATGCTGAATGCTGATTGGAGTGTACAGATTACACATACGTATAGGGAAACCAATACTGTAGCAGATTGGCTGGCGTCTTATGCATTCTCTTATCCTATAGGTGTTCATAGGATTTGTAGACCAACTCCAAAATGTATTCCTCTGTTATGGAATGCTTTCTCGGGTGTGAGACATGTTCGTAGGGTGTTGTCTTAATTGGGAGTAATGCCCTCAAGTTAATAAAAAAAGGATGTTTTAACTAAAAAAATTCAAATCAAGTGATGTTTTAGGTTTTCAATGAAGTATTAAATTTTGAGTAATGATATATAGACACCTCAACAGTGTCACCACCTATCCAACACCTCTTATCTCTTTCTATCTCTTTCTTATTGTCATATCATACTACCTATCACTTTTATTACTTCTCTTTCTTCTATCTCTTTCTCTCTCTGGGTGCATATACTCATTGGGGTGTCCATCAAATATTATCCTTAAATTTTTTATTCCAATTTTGTTCCAAATAAATAATAATTTTGATGATTTTTAAGCAAGTGCATTTACAGAAATTGAAGAAGTGAATAAGAATATTAAAATTACCTACTTATTAAGTTATTTATTGTAAAAAAAAAATCTTAAATGTCACTTTTTTTTTTTGGTCGAAGCAGAATTCATTGCAACTGGGCAAAACCCGAAGCCCATAGGGCAATACAACCGGCCACAGTCAAGCTTAAGCCTTGTCTCAAAGCATATACAATACAAACCAAAGACAAGCACCTGGCATAACATACCTAACAATACAACAAACAGAAAACATCAAACTAAACTAACAACCAACATACAACAACTAAAAAAACCACAACAAGGATCACCAATCACACAACCTAGCACACTTTGACATGTCAATATTTTCCTTTTTCGTAGAGGGGGTTGGATTTGCCCATTTGGGGCACCCAAACCCTATTACCTCAATCCAATCAGCCCACATGTCAACAATTCTACTCTTTTTTCCTCCTTTCTTTTTTTTCTTCCTTTTTTTCCTTTTTTTATGATCCGAAAGCAGCTACCACTCCTCCATGGGTAACAGCCACCTCATCCATGGCCGTGAACAGCACCCCCAGAAGGTCGCAACAACCGCACCGGATGAAGAGGCTAGGTTGTGCAACTGTGATCCAAACAGCAGAAACAACAAGAAGACACAACAGAAACAACAAAAATAAGACAGAAACAAAAAACCGAAGAAACCTAACCCACAGATCTTCGCGGCAACCGCGAACCACCGCCACCAGTCGTGGCAGCAACCGGCGCAACTCTGAACGACGCGACCACTAGGACCACAACCCACACCAGCGTCCAAGCTTGACGATGGAGACAACGACGCAACCGTAGCAAGGGAAGACCCGCGTTCGACCCGAGACGTTGCGGCTCTCCCAATCCTCCATCCAGCCTGAGCATCGGTGGCGTTGAACCTCCTATGATCACCCTCAGAGGCCGCATTATTTGATTTGGATATGGCGGGGAGGTAAAACGGGCAGCGGCGTTGGACTCTACTATGCTAGGGTTTTTAAAAAAAAAAGGACAAACTTAAATGTCACATATTTTGAAATGGAGTGTTTGAAATCTTTTTTTGGTCGAAGGAGTGTTTGAAATCTAAACTAGTCATGTCTGAATGCTTTTGGTTTTTGTCCAATCACATCTTCTTTTATCCACGATCCAATCACATCAGAATGCTTTTTTTTTTTGGGTCAAATCTGAATGCTTGAAATGAACTGGAAACAGTTTTGGACTGAGGATTGGAATTTGGTTGGTTATCAAATATGTGAACATGAAGATAGAGGCGACATGATTAAACATGTGAACATGAAGATAGAGCTAAATGGGCCAAACCCAACCCTCAAAGAAAGTTTAAAATTACATGTCCATGTCCTTGAATTGACAGTGTGATAGGTGATGATTAGTATCGAATTCCTTTCTTTGTTTTCATGTTGTTGTTAGTTTCCTTTGGTTTAGCTTTGGCTTCGTATGTGTTCGTTTACAACAGCTAATGTTGTATTTGGATGAGACTCCGCATATGTTGTTTGCTTTGGCTTGTAGATGCTGTTATGACTGGGTTATGCCCTTTCAATGAACTTGTTCTCATTAGACTAAAAAAAAAAAGATAGAGGCGACGTGATTTTTTAAAATATCAGGAATTGTTTTTTTTTTCTTCTGAAAATTGGCAATAGTGTATCTATTTCTAGAATTTTTTGGGTCTCAAAATTATAATGGGCTATTTCGAATGGCCAGGCATAAGAACCCACGAGGCCAGAATCGATTTCAAGTATCCTGTTACATATTGCATATATAGAGTTTGACCAAAAAACAGACAAAAAAAAATATTTTGACCAAAAAAAATATTGCATGTATAGAGGTTCACTACAATACAATGAGGCAATTATAAATTAATAAATTTCAACAGGAGTTCTAGAATGTATTTGTATCTCTCTCTGACTCTCTCTAGTTGTATGAACAGCATGAGATACATCATGCAATGATTTCAAAATTTTGAAGATCAACACCGTTTGTGTCTTCCATTATATAATGCATGTTTGTTCGATATTTTGATTAATATGAAAACTTAAAAAGCTACAAGCCTTTTTTTCTTCTCAATTTTCCATTTAATTTGCTCAGTAAAAAAAAAACTACAAGCCTACAAATTTGGTAGAAGCAGAACGTGCATGTTTGGTAACCTGTTGAGAGCATCCAAACTCACGTTTTGTGGGCACATTCATGAAAACTCACTTTTTGGTAACTTAAATTAATTTATGATATGTTTGGAATTTAGTGTTCTACTGATGGCTAGTTAGGACTCAGCTGAGTTTTACATCACACCTTTCACTTGCAAATGTGAAAATTTTCAAAATGCTAACAAGTGGCAATGCATAGATGTGAGTATCCATTTTGGTAATTGCACACCCAAAAAATATATGTACGCAAAAAATATATATGCATTAAATATATGTATCCCATGAATGTATCGAAACATACACTTTTTTTTATGAAAAAGGTGATTTTTGTCAATTCATGTTATTTGGATAGTTTGGTTCAAAATTACTTTTGGGTGATGGTGGAGGTGGGTGGTGGTGGAGAAGGGGAAGCCATGAGAGGGGTGGTGGCGGAGGAGGGGGAAGCCATGAGTGGAGGGGAGAAGGACGGGGTGGTGGAGGAGGAGAGGGGAGGAGGAAAGGGACTAAATTCAAAACATACTTTTCAGAGAGACTAAGTTAAAAACTTGATATTTTTATATATATGTGTCAGATGACGTGTAAGCCACATAGGTTTAATGAAGTGTCACGTAGGAATTTTATAGGGACTTCAGTGTGCCATGTCAGCGGTCAACTCAACATAGGGACCTAACTCAAAAACTTAGATAATTGGAGGACCAAAAACCATTGACTTTTAATTTAGGGACTAAGGCTCTATTTGGCAAGTTCCATTTGTTATCAATTAGCGGATTTGACTAGCGTATTTTGTAACATCTTAAAATTTCACTCTATAAGACAGAGTATTAATTTTGGAGGATTAGAATTATCCTTAAGATTTTCAGATGATGAGTAATGGTTTAGAACTGATGTAGAAGTCAAAACGGTATTCTATAGACGTTTTCGACTGTTAGAATAAGTTTATAACAATATAGAAATTTTCAGTTGGATGCAGAAGAGGTATTTGGAGATTGAAATAATAATTTGATGTTATATGAGGATTTTTAGAAACTAAGTTTGAAATTTTAGAGAAGAGAAGTAATATTACCGTTGTAGTCCCTTTAAGATGAATCGCGTAACACGTTAATTGGGAAAACGGATAAATACCCAGAGACTAGGAAATGATCAAGATGAGAACTAAGGGACAAATATAGTTTTATCTAGTATAGAAATTAGAAGTTTCGCTTCGTATTGTGATTCAAACGAAAAACTAGTTTAAGTCTTTTATAACTTACGTCTGTATTATTACCATCTTTATTCTGTTTTAAATGAATGTTATGTGATATATGTGTTTATTGATTTATTTTCATCCTAGAAAAATGGTTTTAGTTTACATATTCATTTTCTATATTGAAACAGTTAGTTTTCGTTTAACGTTAAGTTTTAAACAGAAAACGATTTTCGTCGTAACTGACGGTATAGGTTTTAAATAGCATGAACATGCCAAAACCAACCCATAAAATTATCTTCTTTCATGAAAGTTGTTTATTTTAATATTTGTGATTTTCTGAAATTTTTGAAAAACTTTCAAAATTTACCGAAAAATACGCTAAACGAGAGCGAATAGCATAAAGTTCTTGTTTCACATTTTAAATTTTCGTGACACAAGTCCAAAACACTTTTATTTTTATTTTTAATTATTTATTTAGATATTTTAGAAATTATTTGTGTGTTGGATTTTTAAAACATCGTTTTTGCTCTTATATGCGGTATATCAGCGAATAGAGACGAATAGATAGTTAATGGGCATAAATTAGGAACTTAGAATTTTTGAGGGACTTTTATGTAATATGAATAGTGGTTAGTCAACTGTAGATGGTATTACTGACCATGAATAGTATAGGGTTATGTGCAATTACTATTTTACCCTTGGTTGTACACTTATTAACCAAAACTTACCCTTTATGACCCAGCTATCCAATGACTCATCTTTAGCCTCATTTGGCCGCCCCTCTTAGGTGTTTTTGGAGGCTTGGATTGCTTTGTCACTTGGATTGAATCCTAGTGGGTTTCTTTGAACCAATTAGGATTTAGTTGATTAGTTTTTATTTATTTTACTTTCCTTTTTCCTAAACCATGGTTTGGATTAGTGCTGTCAAAATTGGGCCGGCCCGTCCCGTCTTTTAGGCCAGGCTGGGCTCAACGATTATAGGCTCAAAACGTACTGGGCCAAAATGGCCCGGCCCGATGGGCCCAACGGGCTGGGCTGGGCCTAATTTTTTTTCCCTCTTTCATGGTACTTTTGTGATTTTTTCCTTTGTAAAAATAGCGGGCCCTGTCGGGCCGGCCCGACCCAATGTATTTTTAGGCTGGGCTGGGCCAGTATATGTGTAGCCCATAGGAAAACGGGCTGGCCCAGCCCGGTTTTGAAATTTGGCCCGGTGGGCCGAGCGACCTAGTTTTGACAGCTCTAGTTTGGATGAAACCATGGACTCTTACCACCTCTTCATGGCAGCCCCACTCCCTATAAATAGAGGGGAGTGGTCTTCATAAATCCTTGCACCAAAAACTTGAAGCATTTCCAAGTTTTCTCTTTCTCTCTCTTTATAGTTTTCTTAGTTTTCTTCAAAGTGTTCTTCCTTTTGTTCTCGAGTTTAGGGCTTTGATCTTCAAAGTTCTTCATTCTAAGTGGTAAGGGGAAGCTCTTGCAAAATTATTTGAGAAGTTATAAGTTTGATTTTTGATTGTTAATCACTTAGGTGATTTATGTGTTATAGCTTTATAGTTATTTATTTAAGCTTTATACTTGTTTTATGGCTTTGATTTAATTGTTATGAGCTTTTATATTTGTAGTGTTATAATGCTTAAATTGTTTATGTGTTTTTGTGATAGTAATGTTATAATGGAAAAATTGGTTTTGAGCTTTAATAATTGTACCGTTATAATGGCGAATTTTTAACTATCACAGTATAATTGAACCGTAACATTTATATAATCTATTTCTTTGTGAAAACCCTGTAATTGTCTACCATTGATATACAGAAAGATGGTTAAGAGGAATGGTTTATTAGTATGGTTTTGGCTAGGAAAGATGGGTCTCTTAGCAGTTGCGACTCACCTATAGATTTTTCCTGGGAACCATACCTATACGCTGTTTATGAAATCTTAACCTAGGGATTCTGTATATACGTGGATAAGATAAATTGGGAAAAATTTTATTGGGATGTTACTATACACGATTAAGCATTTAAAATAAATCTCTTGTCTCTTTAGATCGAGCGACGTCGACACTGCCGTAAACTCGGTTTTTTTTTTAATTGATCTTGAACTGTTAACCATTATTTCGTTAATACATATATACGGCTGACTAGGTAAATGGTATAATAGTGAAAGGTTCTCGGTGAACTCTACTGTTATATTATTTGTTAGAAATTCCAGGTTTGGGGTCCGTTATATATGCAAACTAAGTTTAATTTTCAATGTCATACTCTTTGACAATGAAAATTAGTGAGGTAAGTCTTCAATGGACTTTTTCTAAAAATAAACTGGTGTTAAAGTATTTTGGTAATAAATCAGCTTGATCTCGTTCACTTAGTTCTATATCGAATCATTATGAAAGTTGGGCACTGATCAACTCGGTCGGCTCTGCCGCCGTATGATCATTTTATCTTCAAATTTATTTAAGCCGAGAAAAATCACTTACCGATTAAAAATTGAACATGGGTTTAAATTACTATAATTCTCTTCTCTCTTGATCGATCCCGGTGGCCTTGCCCCGTTTCGATCTTCTTTAATGAGTTAATCACCTTTAGTTTTGGCATATATCGATTCACTCTGATTGTTATAGGTTGATCACCTCAATTCGGCACTGCCGCGGTGTGGTCATTCCTTAATAAAATTATTGACGTCAGGAAAAATCAGACATCACATATTGATCAATGAACTGAGTAACAAGAGTAAGAATTATTCACCTATTTGATAAATAAAGGGTTTTACATGAGTTAATAAAGTTACAAAAGGGTATTTTTGAGATAGAGTATTTCAAGAGGTGGAACAGTAAAACAGAGAAAGTTTTACAAAGAGAGTTTCAAGAGAATTTATATGCAATTTGAATTGTCATTGCATAAAGACGTATGAGCATACAACTTAGAGGATGGGGTTGAAAATAGCGTCTTGTTGGGCTACAATTGCCTACTGGATTATTTAGGTTTCGAAAGTCTCAATGGCCGTGTAGGTGAATACCCTCGAGCCGAGACGAGTCGTATACCCGACTTAGATAAATCTAACTGACAGACCTATTTATGATATGATATTCATTTTAAATGTGGTATTACCGAAGGATTCTCAGGGGGGTCTGTAGGGATTCTCTGGTCATTCTGTTAAGTTTGCTATAACCAATCGCTCAAAGGTGTTAAGGTTGGAAAAGTCTCCTTGGAACAGTGCACCAGTGTGTTTTTCAAGAGATATAGAAGTGACATGCATAAATATACCGTGTATTGATGATATATTTTCTGAGTATGCATTGTTTTACTGTATTTAAATACAAGGCATGATCTGTATGTGTAGTTCTGAGTATGAGACATGTACTGTATTGAGTGTTTTGCTATGTGTTCTTGATATATGTGTTGAGTGTTGCATGATTCGTGGGTATGTGCTTATACTTCTTTTTTTGCTGTGGATTTGAGTTTCACCCTTGCATGTTTGCTTTGTTTGTGTTTGATGCATGTTAAGTAAATTGTTTACCCAAGGAGTGGGCTAGTTCCAATCTGAATGCTAGCTCTCAGAAGGGGGATCTGAGCACTGCATGAATTAATAGGGATTTCGAGAAGTTGTGTTCATTATCTTTTTTTGGGTAGAGGTCTAAAGACTTGACCGGCTCAAATGTTCACCGGATAGTTTATTTTGAGATTTTTTTAGTATACTGAACTTTTATTGTAAATCTCTGATGATTATATAATTGAGATGAAATTACTTTCACAAATATATCGTTTTACGTTTCCGCATATAGAACTCTTCGAAAAGAATAAGGGAGACATTTTCTCCATCTTTCTCATCTTTTAGAATAGCAAAAATTTTATCACATTTTTCGGAGAAGGAATACTGAGTTTTCATCAATTATTTTTCTAAATTATGCAAAAAAATTGGTTACTATGGTGTAATATCCTTTTTGGTGAAAGGTGTTGCATATTTGACCAGCGGATCGGATTACAAAAAGTAGACATGTTTGGTAACAGGTAGCTAATAGCGTTTTTTGAAACGCTAATTTTACAAAACACTTTAAATTTAATTTGGTAGCTTATCTACTCTCTGCTACTTTTTATCGAACAGAGCTTAAATTCAAAAACTGAATTTTTAGAAAAACGTAAAATATATTTACGCCTAAAAAATATCACCTCTCTTACTTTATTATTTGATTAGATATGTACACGAGAGGTCCGCTCTCCAACTCAGACCTTGGACTTATCCGCAAAGAAACAACTTCTCAATGGTTTACATTGGCATGTATTTAGGAATCACGGTAATTAACAACCTTTAAAAGATAAATTAAGCCTAATCCTTTAATCAAAAAAAGATACGAATCTCTCATCTTTCCTCAATATTAGAGATTAGGATAAATAGGGAACAGAGAACAAAAACTATAAAAAGGCCGGAATCACACTCCATGTATTGTAAACTCACATATAGTCTCCAATCACCTCTAATATTCTCCACTATATATTCTTCTCTAACTTTGGCATCAGAGTGTTTTCTTGCAGGAAACATCCCATTGTGGACAAAGCGACAAGAGGATACGAGGCTACCAAGGAAGGCTGAACAAACCTCTCATTCGTTCGACATGAACAATGAGCATATAGTAAAAATATTTAGATCTTTTTTTTTTGGTAAGTGAAGAAAAAAAAATATTTAGATCTTTAAATAGTGATTCCAATAGTAAAGCATTTTTAATAATTTGTCAATGCATGATCGAAAAGATTTTTTTTTTCTTTGCAAATTAGAAAAATTTGTCCATGAAAGATTATGGAAAACCACCAACCTCAATAATGATTTATAGTATAATTTTTTACATATTATCTGAATATGAGCCTTCTAACTGAACAAGTCTTAACTAGTACTCTTTTTTTCTTTTCTTTTTTTTTTCTTGAAGGAAATGTCCTTCATTGACCAGCATACTAACTTTTACATTGTATTTTTTATAAATAACTTTTATATTGTATTAGTCGAGTATTAAAATTAAATTCTTTATGAAATTATAAACCATTCATTTTTTTTTTCAACTGACAATGGAGTAAGGTGAACTGAGAAAAGGTCTCTGTGTACTGCTCCTTCCGGCTTAATGTAAGAAGAAATCTATCATTTAAGAGGTAATGTGAAAGAAAATTTTGACACATGTCATCCTATCATGCATTGCTTTTCTAATTAGCTTCTAACTACAATATTTACCCAATATGAAAACCGGACTCATTTGAATTTTGTGCTCTTAACATTTTATCGTTTAAACTCTGAATTGTTTGGTTTTATTTTACTTTTGGACTTATTTAGATTCAACTTAAATACTATATCTTTTCATTTTAATTTAAATCTTTTCCATATTTTACATGAATTGTCTTTTTTTTTTAATAGCCAAAATACATTACAATGGGATTGAACACTAGGATTGAACACAAGTAATGCACAGTCCAAATAATACAGAGAAGGGTTTATAACCAAATGTTCAACCTTCACAAAATGAAACCCCCTACTCTCATAATACAAATCCACTCTTGCACACGGAGAAGGGTTTACATGAAAAAAAAACCAATTGAATATGAAATAATATTCATATTCAACTTAAAATACTATATATCTTATTGAGTAAATTTAAATTTTGGCTTTTGACAAAAAAAACTAAATTTTGGCCTTGTTTTACATGAATTGTTGTTTAAAAATTGGATTTTCAATCAATCTCATTGTTATTGTTTAAGTTGAACATAGTGGTGGTCGTTAAAATGCTGGTCGTTAACTTGCAGGTCACTAATTTCAAATTAAAACCACTCCTGTAAGTGCAAGATATCTTGTACGTATGATTATATTTGAATTTTAATGTTTCAAACTAAAACCAATCTGTAAATATAATATATCATATTTTAATATTAATTTAAGCACAAGATATATCTTCTATTACATATTTGAATTTTAATATCAATTTAAATCTACTCTGCAGAGTATCATATTAACCGCAAGATATCCTCGATAATTCTCTTTATTATAAATGGATTATATAATATTGTATATCAATTGTTCATGGGTCCAAGAACGTGGAAGTCACAAACACACACAACCAGCAGATCCCGACCATGGTATCAGGTGAGAGTTGGGATCCTCTCCATTTCTTCAATTATTATACTTCTGGGGTAAATAAATGATATAAATTGTGATACATAAATAGTGACTCTTTTAATAAATATAATTGATAAAAAACACTACCTTTAGTAACAACAAGTGACTCTTTAATATAATTGATAAAAACTTTATTTTTGTTATTTTGTTTTTTTGGCTTCATGCAGGGCTGATGGTGCATAATATCGCACTTGGAAAAAAAATCAATGAATGAATGAATCACTAGCACTTTTTTTTTTGGTCATTTGGGGGGGCTGGGTGAGGATCGATCCCCTCACCCATTACACATCCAACCCTGAGCATCACCACTTGACCTACTGTGGGTGGACAATCACTGGCACTTTGAATGAGTAAAAGTTCTTCCGACATCAAAATAAAGTGGTAACTCAAACAACCCATCAAACTTCGCTAAGCCTAATTGCCTATATATAGTTAGAGATTAATTTTTTTAAAAAAAAATAGATAAATCAAGAAGCTACAAGTTTTCTTATATTTATACTTGCAAACAATATATCAATCAGAGAGAAAGACCAAAAGGACAAGAACGCACTACCAACGCAATATATAGCATGAAGAATTCGGCCTATGCATCGACCTAACCAGAGGGAGTGAGCAGTGGTTGTTGTGGCAGAGGAGAGTTCGGTGTAGGTTCTTCTTCCAGTGGAGGAGAATCAGGTACAAGATGCTCTTTCGGCGAAGGAGAGTTCAGTGTAGGTTCTTCTTCTGGTAGAGAAGAGTCTAGGGCCAGTTCTTCTTTCGGTGGAGGAGAATCATGTGCGGGATAATGTTGCGGCAGAGGAGACTTCGGTGCTGGTTCTTCTTTCGGCAGAGGAGAAATGGACACAACTTGGTTATGTGGATACATGGTTGTTTCCACATAACCAAGTTGTGCCCATTTCTCCTCGGATGGAAAAAGAACCAGCATCGAAGTCTCCTCCGCCGCAAGAACATCCCGCACATGATTCTCCTCCACTGAAAGAAGAACCGGCCCCAGACTCTCCTCTATCAGAAGAAGAACCTACACCGAACTCTCTTTCGCCAAAAGAAAATTAAGTACCTGATTCTCCTCCAGCGGAAGAAGAACCAGCACCGGACTATCCTCTGCCACAACAATAAGTGCTCAGTCCCTCTAGTTAGGTCGACGCATAGACTGAATTCTTCATGCTTGCGCTAGTAGTGTGTTCTTGACCTCTGGTCTTTCTCTCTGATTGATATATTCATATATCTACAAATATAAAGATAAGGAAATGTTAGGCTTCTTGATTTATCGATTTTTTTAACAATGACAATAATTAATTTCTCTAACTATGTATAGGCAATTAGGCTTAGCAAAGTTTTAAGGGTTGAAGTCTGAGTTAATTATCAATTTATATATTTTGATGTAGGAATACCTATTACTCATTCAAAATGCCAATGATTCATTAATCGATTGATATTTTTCCCAAGGTGTGGTACTATGCACCATGAGCCCTGCACGGAGCCACGTTGAACAAACTAGAAACAGTAAAAATAATTAGCAAGATGCACTTTGGTTTCAGAATTAGTAATAGTTTTAAGGAAGATGGAACGTAGGAGCCTCAGGTTTCGGCTTGGTTGAATTATTCAGTGTTTTTGTTATAGAAGTTTCCGCAGGTTTAACACAAATTCCTTTATGTCCATTGAAGAATTAGAAATTTAAAATTTTGGATTTGTTTAAAAAAATAACCATTGCATTCAATATATATAGGTGTACAGTTTGACAGCTTCTTCTTTTATTTTAAAAATAAATCACACACACACACACACACATATATATATATATATATAAATTTTTGAACTAGCTAGCCAACCTATAGAGTGGGCTTAGCCAATTAATCTAATAATTTTTTAAAATTTAAGGCCCATGGGTTGGTTCTAGGCGCATAGGGCTTTAGGGACTTTTGGCCATGTGGGCTTTTTGGCCCCATGAGCCTTTTTGGCTTTGACCCTCGTGGGTCGGGACTGAGCAGGATGAGACGAGCTAAACCCATAGCTCAAAATTGAATATATTAATTTTTAAATTAATATGACAAAAATTATGCTTTATTTAAACATTTTTAATGAGTTTATATTAATTAAATTTTTTATTTATTATGAAAATTAAAAAAGTTAACAAAAACAATTACTATATTAAAATAAATTATGATATTTACGGTGAAATCTTTTTCATTTTTACGTTCTACAATTCATTATTTAACTTATTATGAGTGAATATTTTAATTTATAGGCTTTGGTTTTAAATTTTTTTTTCTCTCTTATCCTAATAGAGTTTGAACATTTTATTAGAAAAGTAACGTTATTGTCTAACATATTATGTGTGAACATTTTCATAAAAAATACACATTATTATTTTTTAGGAAAAATTACACTTATCTCCCATAAAATTACTTTAAAAGACATATATATCCCCTCTAGTTTTTAAACAGACAAACACCTCCTTTATTTTTTTAACCAACTGACACACACCACCCTTAGAGGATAACACCGTTAGTGCTCAGTTAAAAAGAAGGCACTCGTGAGGCTTCTTCCATAGACGCAACAAAATCATCGTCCCAACTCCCAAGCTTCACAAAGTGTGAAAATCTGGATAGAGCTTCTTCCATGGAAGGCAGAAACCCCATGGTTATATGCATTGGTGAGATATCACAAAATGGATTGTCAAAATAGAAGTAGGTCCACATTGCTGCAACGGTCCATTTTTCTGTTTGTTGCGGACCTTATGTTCCAGCGTTCAATTTTCTACTTTCTCTTTTGTTTTTCTAATAGAATTTTTACATTTAAGTGTTAAGATTTAATGAGATATTTGTGAGTTATCAGATTTTTTATTAATTCTATTTTCTTACCTTGTCAACAAAATTATTGTATCAGTTTGTTTAGTTTGAGCATGAGGTGTTTGACAATTTGTGTCAAATGTTTTTAGTATGATGCTACCTGATTCATCAAGCAATAGCATCGTTGAGTCAAGTACACAACTGGATGAAAATTGTAGGGTTTGTATCCAAAAGGATACAACAACTAAAACACAACTGGTTTATTGAAGTGTTATTGCTGCCTAAGCTAGAATGGAGTTTATCGAAGGCAAAAAGCTTGCTGGTTATTTGGTCAAAACGATTGATTTGTTTCTAATGATGTTAACGATGCCAAACGATGTGAAATGCAGGGGAGGTGAGTGCTTTTTCAATACTAGAAGAGGTGTGTGTGTTATATAAGAAAATCTCAAGGGAGGTGAGTGTAATTTTTTCTATTTTTTAATATATAGGTTTTTTTTAGTATAGCATGGACCTTCGTATTATAGAGTTGGTTTTTTTTTTAATATAATATGAACATTTTACATGAGATTGCATTAGTATCTAAATTACTATAAGTGAACATTTAAACAGAAATTGCACATTATATATATAATTAATATAAAATTTATATTAATATGTAGGTGGCGTCGAGGGGGTACTGGACCAATTATTAAGTGGTTCACGATGGACCATTTTTATTAGTCGATAGATTAATTTATTTATTACGATCTTACCATGAACCTTCAACACTAGATTTTTCTCATCAATATCACACTTTACTCCTTCGCCTAATCTCCTCCTTTGATGTCATTGTCAATACACTTACTAGCTCCATCATCTTTGTTGCCTTCTCCCCCTTCACAGCCACCTCCCCCTTCTGCGGTGGCGCTGCCGCGCCCTTCTGCGGTTACACTTCGTTTTTTTTTGTTTTTATATGATGAGTGAAGGTTCACAATAGTTTAGGCGAGGATGAAATTAGAGCGATTGATTTTGTGGTCCATGATGAAACGCATAATGAATAGTTCACCGTAGAAGCCACCTAATATGTATTATAGAATTTGATTTAGGCATTTTACATCAAATGTATTTTCTTGCAAAATTTACTATGGGGGAACATTTTAATAAAAATTACACGTTAATTTAAATTTTTAAATATAAATATAATGTTTTAATGTTTTAATATATACATTGCAAAACACATCCCTATTTATTATAGAGTTTAGTTTGGACATTTTACGCAAAATAACTTTTCATGAAAAATATGAGTGAATATTTTAGAAAAATGATTTTTTGACCACCACATGTTGTCCAACACCTTTAGAGATATAGGAATAAAAGAGAGAGGAGTGATAGATGGGTTATATGACAAAAAAAAGATAGAAAGAAATAGATGTGTTGGATGAGTGTTAGAAAAGTGAGTGTCCAAAAATCATTGTAAATATTTTAATAAAAAGTATACCTTATCTCTCTTTTAATTCTCTTTTCTCTCTTAATCATTTTTCTCTTTTCTCTTCATTTTCTCTCTCCTCTTGCCCTTATTTGTTCTTTTTTTTTATAGACAAATATTAGCAATTAACGTACATTTTATACTAGTAGAGGAGTTTAAATTCATGATCTCTTTATCGCTTTAACCCTTATGTTATTCCTTTTAACCACCAAACCACAATATTAAATTATCACTCCCCCTTATTTGTTGTACTTGAGAGGCATGGAGGGATCCATTTTGCTCTTTCTCTTTTGGTCTTTTTCCCTAGGGAAGCATCACATGATAGATTGACCCAAAAAAAAAAATTCACATGATAGGGGGAGGAACATATGGTAGAGTTGAGTGTTGGCGTAGTGACAATGGGGACGCATGCATCTTTTTTGGGACAACAATCAGACCATCCGTAGGGTTTGTTACTGTGACAAATTCCTTTCCCTTAACTGTTCACCCCAGTTTACTGGATGCGTCTCATTTTTGTCTCACCTTTTTCACCTTCTTCCGGCTTTCTATCCCTCCCCCTTTTTTTTTTTTAACTTTATGAAATTTTGAAACCTGCTGAATTTTGGAATTTGGAAGCAAAAACTTTGCGGGTCAGTGATCTTTAGGTAGGTCTGGTGTCATTGCATAATTGCATGGCGATGGTAGAGATCAGGGGGGAAAAAGATATAGTACTCTTAAATCATATAATAAAGATATAAAGATATTATTGTCTATCACTTTAATTTTTTTTTTTAAAAATTGTTATCAAGTTATTAAATTATTTCTTAAAACAAATTGTTCATTTTTTTATTGTCACTTTAATTTAGTAATAAAAATAATTGAAGGAACTAATACATAATAATGTGGTATTTTGGAGAATCAATTTGGGGATAAGTATATCTGAAATATGAGTGAATTTCCTGCGATGCGAACTATACATATCCGCTTATTAATGTATTATTGGGAGGTCGATCTTCTGAATGGGGTGTTTACATGACCCTAAAATAAAACATTTTGCCTTATTATATTGTCTCAAAAATTATTATTTATATATCCATTTGAATTGATAAGAGTCTAAAAATAAACAGACTCATCATGCATTTGAATTTCCATTTAAAGAGCTCAAATGATTAGCATATAAATGTGTTTTTGTTTTTGGCCTGTAAGCCTTTCTTTCTAGCAACAAAAAAAAGTACGTGTTTTGTTTTGGCGTTGGATGTGTTTGTAAACACATACCCTAAGTTTATTTTTGAAATTTTCAAATAGAAATCCAAACACTTAGTTTGTGTACTTGGAAAAAAAAGGTTGTCCATGAGATTTGGTGTGATACAAACTGAACAGAAAAATACAACAGTGTGCATATATTTTCTTTGTATAACCAATAAATTAAACTCAACAATATGTTAATGTTGAGTTTTTATTAATCTACATGAGAAAAGGATACAAGCCCCTTCTATTTTTGATTTAATTGTAATTTTGATTCTTCAGTTATCGTGATTGTGAGGTTTTGATTCTCAATTTTTAATTGAGTCAATTTGGTCTCCAAATATCTCAATTATTATAATAAAGTCCTCTAGATGTCATCCAATTTTTAATACCTAAAGCTTACGTGGCTAGTGGTATGTGCCAAAATTTTCACATGTGCGGCTCGTTAAAAATTGGATACATAGTGATGGATGGACTCAGTTAATTGCAACAATTGCGATGCACCCAATTGACTCATCAATTGAAAATTAGATTACCAAAATTATACAATCACAATAATTTAGAGGCCAAACGTACAATTAAGCCTTTTATTATCATAGAAATTAACATGATAATATCATGTCTATTTAAGAATATAAGACATCAATATTGTGAAAGAACTTTTTCCCCCCAAACCCAAAGCATCTACAGTATTAGCACGCTCTTAGGGGCCTAAAGTTCCCTAAGTTGTAATATGATCGCTGGCTCTTTTTTTTTGTACCTGAATATCCCTGGCTTCTCACTTTGCTTTTTGTTTATCATTGCGAAGGGTGTGGAACAATATATATAGGTGGGGGCTCACCTGGAAGCCCAATGAGAGAGTACAATTGGTGGGGTAGAATTGATACCCATATAGGGTCAAATTGTGAGCCTGAAACATGCTCATTGTATCATGGAGATGTCAAAATCATAGTATATGCATCCAAAACTTTATACGACCAATACATACCACTATAAGAAAACAGGGGTGGCCTGAGTATGTGTGGGGTGAACGATTGCATAGGGTTTTAATTTTTGGGACACTAGTATTAGGTAAAATTGTACTTATATATATAAATTTATATAATTACTTTTTAATAATTTTTAAATAGTCTTACTTTGATATCTATTAAAAAAGATTTTTTAAAGAACCTTGATTTTGAAAAGATTATTTGTGTGACAGTCTCGGTCTACAGCCTCTGTGGGCAAGCAGAGGAGACCACTCAACATCTTTTTTGTAGTTGTAGGTTCGCCCAGAGCCTTTGGACGTGGCTGAATTCTATAATAAATATTGGAATTGACACTACTTCCATGGATTCCATATCTCTATCTGCCACAAACAGTGGAGCTCTCAGCTGAAGGATGTATGTATTGCGGCTGTTGTTAGCGTGAACTGGGCTATTTGGCATTGTCGGAATAAATTGAGATTTGATAACAAACATGTTTCGCTAGCTACAGCCATTAATATGATCACAGCCCAAGTTTCGCTTACTGGCTTGCTTAGCCCAGGTGTAATGTCCTCTAATATCCAGGATCTTTTAATTCTCAAATCGTTCAATATCAATGGGAGACCAAGGAGAGCTCCTAACATCATTCAGGTCAATTGGTTCCCTCCGAGCTGCAATTGGATTAAGTGCAACACAGATGGTGCTGCTAGGGGAGCCCCCGGCCCGGCTGGATGTGGGGGGATTTTTAGAGATCATAGCGCAGCAATTGTTGGTTGTTTTGCAGCTAATCTGGGTGTCACCAGTGCTCTTCAAGCTGAGCTAATAGGCGCCATAATGACAATTGAGAAGGCAGTCGAAAAAGGTTGGCATAATTTTTTGCTAGAATGTGATTTTAAATTGGTTATATTGACCTTCAAAGCAGATTCAGTAGTTCCTTGACAACTTCAGAATAGGTGACGCAATTGTCTTGCTCTTACCAATAGAATGAATTTTGTTCTTTCTCATGTGAAGGGAATACTTGTGCAGATAAACTTGCTTGTCACGGTGTTACTATAATTGGTTCCTTGTGGTGGGACTTAGTTCCTACATTTATTAGTGAAGACTTTTACCGTAATAGATTTGGTTTCTTTGTATTCTTTTTCTTTTATTAATAATATTTAGGGTGTGCTGTAAATGATAGATGACGGCTAGGGTGCCAACCTAGTTGGGATCGTAGTCGTTATTGTGATGACTTTGCATGTCCATGTTTATAAAAAAAAAGAAAAGATTATTTGTAATTTTACAATAAAAAATACTAGAAGAATAATTTTCAATAATTATAAAACACCATATTCAAAGTTCGCACAAAACCCCAAAATTCCCGGACCGGCCTCGGAAGAAAAGAAAAAGAAAACAAATGGGGTTCATTGCGTGGAATTAAATTAGAGCTTAATTAGCATATATATTGCAGTTGAGCTGAGTTAGGTTCAGTCCTGCGGGTTGGGTGATACCATCTGAAGTCTCCTCTGCTCTTGCTCTGCACCCGGAGCACACTGACACCGGATGTTGATCTTTCCTTCTTCATTGCTACCCTTTGTGGGGTCTACCCGACATATTCACATGCACATTCTTCAGATTTTATTTTATTTTATTTGAGAAGTAAAAACTAAGAGCTGCAGGCACGTACACTAGCTAGCTAGATGGAATGTGGGTAAACCAATAGGACGTGGGGGAAGAAAGAATATGTCAGCTACCCAATAATGGAGTGGGCGATTGTATATATCCTACAATTTATATATATATATATATATATATAATTCTCACTTGATTAGGATAAGTGGGAAGAAATTTATAAATCAAATTTGAATATATTTAGATGCATTATCCTTACTGCCCTTTCGTAGAATAGGAGAAAAGAGTGTGTTTTTACAAAAGAAAAGACTGTGTTTTATATATGTGGGATGAGATCGGAAGAATGATTTATGTGAATTATTTACGATCCATTATCTATCACGAATATGAGATGGAGGGAATTAAAAAAAATTAACAACATTTAAAAATATATAAGCTCCCAAATTGCATAGTACACAGATATGCGAGCATATGCAATTCCCACAAAAATGCGGCTAGCTACTGATAGATTCAATATAAACTTATAAAGTTTTAGACCCTTGGTCAAAAAGTTATTATATCGTAAAACAACTAAAATTAAGATACATATAGCTAGCTAGGTCGTATATATAAGATAAGCGAAATGTTTGATGAATCGCTACAGTACACCTTCCATACACTTTTACTGTTCATTTTATGCATTGTGGGGAGGTGTACTGTAGCGATATAGGTGTTCACCTATCACCGCTGATAAGATAATTAACATATGGACAAGAAGTGATCTCGGGCTTCTCCCAGTGAAAAATAAAAATAAAGTGAAAGTTATATATATACGAACCAGTGAGCGGCCCCGATTGTCTAAATTGGAAAAAACATGGACGCAGGTGCAAAAACAAGTCCATGATGTTTTGCTTATTTTGGCATTTTGCTTTTACCCCCCCAAGGCCCCAACAACCACAAGGATCAACTATCGAAAAGTAAACAAGCAATAAGCTCGAAAAGTAAACAAGCAACAAGCAAATTAACAGATTAGTCCAAGATTCTCTTTTTTTTTAAGATATTGTGGGTATACAAAAAAAAACCAAAAAGCAAATTAACAGAGAAGTGGGTTTTTCTTGGGCAGAGCCAAATCAGGGCTTGCTGCTGATATATTGTTTAGTTTAAATTAAATGGGTGTTTTGGTTTTGGGAGGGTCCATCCATCCCATGGGTTTGGGAGATGAAAGGAATAGAGCATTGGGAACAAATTGGGGTTTGTGTGTGTGAAAGCGATACATACGTAGACAAGACGATGTGTGGTGTGATAGTACTGTATTAATATATATACTGTGTACACAGTGACAGAGGAAGTGATCCGAGAAACAATTAAAAAGAGGTTGTTGTCGGCTCAGCATATATATCAGTCACCAATCACTATACTACTGCCTGTCTCCTTTTGATTCCCCTTAACAAAGCTGTCGGCGCCGGCCACAGGAAATATTGAGTCTATTAAGTAACAGTTCCCTTTACCCCTCCCTTCGAAAACGATAGCTTCCACCACCCACTTCTTTCCCTTTTGCACCAAACACCGCCATTATCTCTCTCTACTACTATACAGTGATGGCAATGAGTATCATCGGGTTAGAATACTATTTTAAAAAATTAAAAAAAATACTCATGAGTTATATTCATGTTGGTAGCAATAGCAACTTTAATGTTTGTATCCTTATTCACTAGCTAGTTATTGTATACCTTATTCATACTCGCCACCTGTATTTTAATTATAGTTTGTTTGGTTAAAATTTTTTTCCTTCCAAAATCAATTCTTGCCAAAATAAAGTAGAGAGTAGGGTGTTCGTGGATTGGATCAAATTGGTTTTAAGAAAAAAAAAAACTCATCCAATCTAATTGTTTCAGTTTTACTTTTTGATCATCCGATCGATTTGATTTTAAAATCAAATCCGATCCGGTCCAATTTATTTTGGTTTGGTTTGGATTGGATCAGTTTTCAATTTTTCAAAACAAGATATATCCATTTATATAATATACAAAAGAATTTATTAAAAATTGAGTAAAATATATTTTTTTCCCCTAAAAGGTACCGATATTACACTCTCTTCCTCTCTTGTTTGAAAACACACACTCTCCTCCCCTAAGAGATACTAATATTACACTTCGATCCCCTCTTATTTGGAGACACACACTCTTCTCCCTTGAGAGATACCAATGTTATACACTTCCTTTCTTTCAAAGATAAAATATGATACATTTTTTTTATTTTTGTAATTTAATTTCCATTGACGTAAAAGTTAGCCTCTGTTAAAATAATTTTTTATTACTATAATAATATTTTATCTTTCATTTCATTTTTGTTTTTGCCTCATTTCCTTTCCCATTTCAATTTTTGATTCTTGAAATCAGAATCATCGTTTCACCACCGTTCTCCACCGCATTTCACTAAAATCAAAACGAACCCATTGTTGGTGGAATGTGGTGGTCAACGGTGATTATGATTTCAGTAATCAGAAATTGTAATGAGAAAAGAAATGAGACAAAAACAAAAATGAAATGAAAGATAAAAAGTTATTACGGTAATAAAAGATATTTTAACAGAGGCAAACTTTTACGTTAATGAAAAATTACAAAAATAGAAAAAGTATATTATATTTTATCTTTGAAGAGAATGGAGTGTGTGTTTTCAAATAAGAGATGAGAGAAGTGTAATATTGGTATCTCTCAAGGGAGGGAGAGTGTGTGTTTTCAAACAAGAGAGGAGGAGAGTGTATTTTACTCTTAAAATTTTTATTCATCATTTCATAGACTAGGTGCAAATGAATAAATAGAATATGCTATCCATCGTAGAATTACCACACCACACATCACACTATAACAATATATTGTCTTAAAATATAAATTATTTTAACATCTTTTATATAAAAATATAGGATAATTAGTATATTTTTCAAAATAATAGTATATGTATATAGAATATCGGTTTGGATTGGATCGGTTTCCACTATGGGATCCGAAATTCAATCCGATCCAATGAAAAAAATTTGGTTTTTTTATTTTTTGGTTTGTTCGGCTTTCAATTCAGTCACCATTGTTTAAAATGGATTGAATCGGTTATAAACACCCTTAACATAAAGAAGCTATCGAAAAAAATGTCTCGGGACTCTTTTTCCCCCAATTATGTGGTATCCCCCAATTATGTGGTAATTGGAATATTAACTAGCAAACAAGCTCTTATTTGACCATATGTAGCAATCTACAATTAGCAATGACTTGGCTTCAATCTATAGTGACTTTGCGGCAACTTGCAATGGCGGTAACAGGGACGACCACACACAAGGAGGAGCGACATACATTTAACAAGAGTGAAAAAAGGAAAATGATGTTGAATCTATATTGTATAAATTACCTGCGGTATGTAAATTATTATGTTGAATTATGAAATTGATTAATTATCACTATTCAATTTTTTAAGACCTATTTATGACTTCCCAATGTTACAACAACTTTTAGATATATTTTTTGTTTTGTTTATTGTACTCACTTGTATAGTTGATGATGAATAGAAGTTTTAAGAGTAGAGCTTTAACATTTAAGGAATTCTCACACTTTGAAGAAAAAATGATAAATGTAAAGGTAAACTCAATTTTCATTTCATGGCTTTTTCAACTCACAGGTGTAATTTGATCCAAAATTTACCAAAATCGTATAGGTTGAGTCAATTTTTTTGTTTACCCTATATCTAATTTTAATCCCCTATCCTTAAAAGTACAGTCAAATTATTTAAAAAAAAAAACTTTTTATGGTTATTTAACTGCAAATTAATATTTTTTTTTAGAAAACAAATGTGTGCATCAGTATAAGTATCTGTCTCTCTTTGTGGACACATGTACAGGCACAAACTTATTCCCTGGTCTCCCACAGGTCTCACTCTCAATCGTTTAACCTTCCTCCTTCCCATTCCTCCTTCCACCTCGGGCAATGTTTTGTCCCTCTCCTCTTCCTATTCTACTCATTTTTATTTTCAGCAGTAAAAAAGAAAAAAAAAGATACTAGAATAGTATCACTCTCTCATTCTCTGCGTATTTGTAGGATCCCATTCTTTCCACAAAACTTCAAAGCTTGACCCCACTCAAAAAGCTTCAATACTCCGTACACCGTATCCATAGACCACCGTACATCGTATATACTTAACACTTACACTTATATCAGTCATTTTCCATATATCACTACGTCGTTGCCGCCACTAACCAACACCTTTTCATTTTCTCTCCTGAAAAGAAAAAGAAAACACAAGTAGAAGAAGCTAGAAGAAGGAGAAGGAGAAGAAAGATGCTTCCTTTTCGGAGATTCTATGGTTTCGAGAGCTGGCTAGATCGAGAGTCAGGGCATGTTCAGAGCTCGTTGATCAAGGCGGCAGCGGAATTGAACGGTGGAAGATCGTCGTCGAATAAGTCGGAGAGGAAATCAACGGAGGCATGCAAGAGTCACAGGGAAGCCGAGAGGAGACGCAGGCAGCGAATCAACACCCACCTCTCCACCCTACGCTCTCTCCTCCCTAACGCCGCCAAGGTCGGTCATTTAATCACGCACAGTTACTCTTTCTGTTATTCGAGGGCAACTTGGTAAATTCGAATTTTTTGTTTGTTGTGCAGTCAGATAAGGCGTCGTTGCTTGCGGAAGTTGTTCAGCACGTGAAACGGCTGAGGAAGGAGGCTGATGACGTGGCGTGCCGTCGTAGTAACGACGGAGACTCGTCGTCTTCCTGCAGCGGTTCGGTTGTTGCTGATGATGACACGTGGCCGTTTCCCGGGGAGTCCGACGAGGCAACGCTGAGCTACTGCGACGGCGGCGGCGAGGACGGGGAGCCACGGCGGATGAAGGCGACGGTGTGTTGTGAGGACCGGTTAGGGCTGAACCGGGACCTGAACCGGGCGATCCGATCGGTTCGGGCAAAGGTGGTTCGAGCGGAGATGATGACGATTGGGGGAAGGACAAAGAGTGTTGTGGTGATACAGTGGCCTCAGGGTGGTGAAGAGGAGGAGGAGAAGGAGGAAGTTGGGGCGTTGGAAAGGGCTTTGAAGGCTGTGGTAGAGGATCGGGCTTTGGTGGGCTCTGGAATGGGCCGGATTGTGTTGGGCCAGAAACGGGCTCGGGATAGTTATGGTTCGTCTAGTACTACTAGTGATCAGGTTGACTGCTCCTTCTTGTTGAGGAACGAGGACTTCTGCTAACACGTATAATTAGGGTTTTCCTTTTTTTTTTTGTGTGTGCTAGGAGGAATATGTAGAAGTTTGGTTAGGTTTTTGGATGAAAAAAAAATTACAAAATGAAGACCACCAGCTTTATATGTAGGGAAATAGATGTTCGTTTACTCTATATAATACTTGAATGCTAATAATAGCTTTGACTCCGATCCTTTAAATATAGCAATTCTATTTGAAGAATAAAATATTAAATTTTTTTTATCAACAATTAAAACATCTTATTTGAAACTAATTCTAAAGGAGTCAATTCCGCAAATAATATTTGAAACGTGTGACTTGTGAATTTTCTTCTACTAAATCAAGACTTTTTAGGATAGATATTAGACGTGTGTATGTGGGTGTGAACTTGACCTGTAAAGTTAACAAAACGCTAATGTGAACACATCAATACAATTTTTTATAAACAAATATTAGTAATTAGTAGGATTGATTTAAACTTATAGAACTTTACGTATATACATCTGTGCTTGCACTGTTGCACAGATGCATGTGCATGCATTGGCACACATACATATACGGTATACCCATCCACAAAAGTATGTATCATGTGTGTTACGTAATGTATAAGAAGTGTTTTGACTATTAGTAAAGAGTTAATATAAATTATTTACACATATACGATCAATATTAGTGTTTTCACAGTAAAAAATAAAATAAATCAAGATTAGTTTCTTTTTTTGCGTTCTCACTTGATCACTTGATATATCTATATATGGTATATTTTTTTTATAGGCAAATTTAATATATAACCCCATTACATCAAAATGAGTAAAATCACCTTGTAACAATCTGCATACAAGTTATGAGGTTATTACACTTGGGTCAGAATAAGAAACCCCAAAAATTCTCCGTCCTACTAACAAATCAACTCTAAGATAATATTTTTATTCTAAAAAATAATTATTTTTCTCAACCCCCACAAAGCCCATGTCACAACCATCTAAATGAGACTCTTACCCTTTGTTTGGTTGATAAGAGAAATAGAAAAGAGAGAAAGAGATGAGAAAGAGAGAGAAAAGAGAGAAAGAGAAGAGAAATAGAGTAGATTTTTGGTATTGTTTGGTATGAGAGAAAGATGAGAGAAATAGAAAAGAAAGAGATGATGTTATTTTTTATGTGGACAAAACTGTCCTTGAAATAAACCCATCTATTTTCTTTAAAATAGTATTTGATACTCTAAACTTTTTTTATCACATATCTATTGTGATTTTTTAATTAATTAATTTTATTTATTTATTATTTTAATATTCTTATTTTATTCAATTTTTTATTTGGAATTTTGAATATTGTTATTTTATTCAATATTTTTAAGCACTCACAACACAATTATGTATTTAGCCACCGTCAACGAACACATATTTTGTTCTTGTGGTTGACTGTGAATCATATTAGCTAGAGTTTATATTTATTTTTAAAATGTTATTTATTAATTATCAATATATAATTCTTTCATAAAAAATTATCAATATACAATTAAATATTTTTTTAATCGGTTCTATGCATTATTTATATTGTTAACTTTACCATTTGAATAAGACCAGTTGGATGTCAATTTACGGTGAAAACATCATCTTTTTCATTCCTGGTCAGTGGCATGGCCGCATGGGTCACGCCCTCAAACAGTCCATCACCCTTTTGTTGGCCACTTGCCATGGATATTACTAGAAACAAAGAAAATTGTGTCTTTTCTCCTCCTGTTTCCTCACAATCACTATCTCCTAGTTCACCTTCTTCCTCTTTGCAGTGGTGGTTACGCTTCTGATGCGCCATCGTCAAACCAGTTCGGGTGGGTATTTGTGATCGTGTTTTTAAAGCTCAAGAAATTTACGAAAGAACGAAACTGGAAGAAAGGGTAAAGATGGAATAACAAAATGTTAAGCTGTTTCTCGCTTGTTTCTTCGCACTTTTGTGAAGAATAGAAATTTATCTCTCTGCGTTATTTCTCTAATATACCAAACGAAAGAAAGACTGTATCTCTTCGCTACTTCTCTCTTCGATCTTTCTCTCTTCTCTTTTTTATGCGTACCAAACACACCGTTAAGCCTTCTAAATTTCCTTTCTCGAAAGAACCCTTCATGCTTGGTAAAATGACAAGCCCTATGGAAGACACCTGATACACCTAACCATGAATTAATAGCAGCCCATACCTGATCTAAGAAATTGCAAAAAAAGAACAAGAGCAACTTTGAAGTTTGAATGCACAACAAAACAAAAGACACATGACCCACCATGATTGGCTACTATAATACCCCTCTTAATAAGTTGTTCTCTAGTTGGCAACTTGTCTTGAATTAGCCTCCAAGTAAAAGTTTTAATCTTAAGATGGCACATCACAAGACCATATCCAATTATAAATTCCGTCCAACACTTGATCTGTTCCATTATTCCTGTCCAGACAATAACATATTATAGGCTGATTTTACAATAAAAAACCGTGATCCATCATGCTTCCATGTCCACAAATCTGAAACAATTTTTTTTTAAGTTGTACCAATACTAGAATATTTATATGATTAGCAAGCAAATCTTCCTTCCACACAAAGAGTGAATGATTCTGGACTGTATGACCGACCTATGTCTCGGACTCCCCATCTAGCTATTCGACCGACCCAGGATGTCAGATTAACCCGTACCGCCCATCGGATGACTACCGGGCCCTAACGGACCAGAAACTATGTCATGGTCGGCGTCATGACATCAGACCCCTTCCAACGGAATCGCATGCACGCCCCCGAATATCGCGGCGACTATCTCCCCAGTATCGGAGGTAACCGCTCCATGTACGAACCCCGAAGATCATGGCCACCTCCCCCACGATCCGCTTGGCTATCCCACGCGCCCAACGGATAAGAAGGACCCCGGTTTTCTCGTGAGACCAGTTAGAAAGCCCCTTTAGATACCTAGGGACTGGGCTAGATGGGGCATGTTGCATTTACACCGCCGTAGACTTGAGACTTGACTTTAGAAACTCTCACTGGGTACTAAGGTTGGTCTTCGGTCAAATATCCAGCGAGAACATCTGGCGCCCACCATGGGGCCGCGCTAAAACTCTTCCCGCTAGCCACACAAAAAGGGAGCCTTAGGCTTTCTGCACGAGGACACAGACGAATATGGTAACTCGCAGCCAACTGCCGCCGAATCATGACAACAACCCAGCCATCCAGCAGTTAATGGTTGCAGTGGCCGACCTACAACAGCGAAATCAAGCAGCAGAGGAGCATAACCAATAGCTGCAGCAACAGCTAGAGGAGCAAAACCAGAATCTACAGCAACAGTTGGAGGAGCAAAGTCAGAGCCTACAACAGCAGCTGGAGACGATGCAAGCGACCCACATCCCAGTTCTAGCACGGCGCGAGGAGCGCCGCCAGATTCAACCATTTTCTGACGATATTCTGGCAGTAATAGTCCCCCATGACTTTAGGGAACCGGTCATGGAGTCCTACGATGGTACTGGAGACCCAAACGAGCATCTGGCAACATTTGACCTTCAGATGATTATCAGCAATGGCAGTGACGCACAGAAGTGCAAAATGTTTGGGGACACACTGAAAGGGATGACTTTGGCATGGTTCACCGCTCTGCCAATGAGGTCTATCCAGAGTTTTGATGATTTGTCAGCAAAGTTTCTCACACAGTTCGCTGCCAACCGAGCGAAGAAGTTTATGGAAGATGACATGCACGACGTGAAGTAGAAGCCTGGCGAGACACTCAAGGAATATCTAGCACGATTCAATGCCGCTACGATGAAGGTGGTGGACCCAGACCAGAAAACATTCGTATCGGCCTTCATGAAAGGGGTCCGCTCTGGTCCGTTCAATGAGTCGCTGAACCAAAGGCGATCGACATCATTGGACGAGATACGGGGGTCGGGCTAAGTGCTATATTGACGGGGAAGAGGCTAATGCTTTAAAGAAAGAGAGTGAGAAGAGCGAGAATCGCGCTCAGCAAAATCCTCATTGTGACAATCATCGTTATGACTCGTCGTCCAGGGGAGGCGCGGCAAAACCGAGAGGGTTCACTGGGCCACAAATCCAGAAGAGGGATTGGAGCTCTCCACAATCCCGAGACAGAATCCCTTTGAATGCTCGGAAGTCCGACATTCTACAAGAAGTCTTGCACACCAAGCTGCTCACCCTTCCACCTCCTCAGCCCGACCGGACCTTAGATCCCAACAGAGACCGTTGGTGTGATTTTCATCGCGCCTACGGCCATGAAACCGAGGAATGCTGGACTTTGCAGTGACAGATTGAGCGATTGATCTGCGAAGGGTATTTGGCCCGATACGTGAAGCGCGCCGGCGACTCCTACCAACAGCACACCGCTTGGGGTAGGCAAAGATCGTAGTCACCCAACAGGGAGGACAAAGGAGGCTGCACGGGATACACTTCCCTTGTAATCCTCGCAAGGGGTGAGCTAAACACAATTGCTGGAGGATTTATAGGGGGCGAATCGACTAGTTCAACCCGCAAGAGGTATTCCAGGTCAGTTCTTTCGGTCGACATCGACAATTTTGAATTTCCCAAACATCCATCATTGCTCATTACCCAGGAAGATTTCGACGGCATTTACCCCCATGAACCCCATGGTCATTTTGGTAGTCTCCGCTGAATACAGAGTGAAGCAAGTTTTGATCGATCAGAGAAGTTCAGCAGATGTACTGTATTGGGACACATTCGAAAGGATGGGTTTGGATCAGCACAACATCCACCCGTTCACGGGGTCCTTAGTCGGTTTTATAGGTCAGCATATTGTAACACCCTCTTCCCCGGAGGCCATTACACTTAAGTAACCAACCCAAACGCGGAAAATAAATTTCATTAAGTCTGGTTTTCTTTCGGAAAAATACTGACAAACTTAATTAAATTTCAAAAATAGATTTTCATTGCCATTTTTTTTCTAAAGGTATTAAAAGAAGACATAAATAAATTAACACTCAACATATAAGAATGGAATACAATCATTGGATACAATTTATATCTTTATTTATAACCCAATATTGAGAAATAATACATCATACAAGAAACTTTTCCTTTCCAAAAGAGTACTGACTCCCTATGCTGGTCAAGCACTAAGAACTTCTGCAAGAAGCTCTAATAAGAAAATTATAACTCAAAGCTAGGACCTGCTCGTCTTTCTACTTGGTTAACGCATCCTCAGAGTACATCTCAATCTTCGAGTCCTGACAGGTCCACCCAGCTAGTGGTCCATCTATATGAATCATGTTCCAAAGAGCACAAAACATATAGGCAAGGGTGAAAAATCTTCATACACGAGTTATCAAAACATAGTGACACGAAATAGAGAAAATAAATCATGCTTATCAAACATATGGCACAGGATAAACATAAATTACACCGCACATATACCTCTGCAGTGCTATACTCATCCTCAATGGAAATCACATTCAATAATCACATATCCAACATAGGTCACACAGACACTAGTCACTCAGACCACCATTTCCAACTTCACACAGAAGCGTCATAAGAATTCTATAACTATATAAGCATGACACTTCAATCATCTTTGCATTTTTCACATGTTCGACACACAGTCACGAACACTTAGCCCGCACTCCATGGAGATTACTTTCCCCAACTCCTCATATATTCGACACTCAGTCACGAGCATTTAGCCCGCACTCCATGGAGATTACTTTTGTTTTGTACACAGTAATTGCACACAGCTCTTGGCACACAACCCTTTCCGCACAGCTCTTGGCACACAGCCCTTTGCACACATCACTTGGCACACAACCCTTTTGCACACAGCACGAAATGTCACTTAGCATTTCCCATAGAACACAGCATAAAATGGCACACGGCCTATAAAATGGAACACAACCTTCCACATATCACACAGCATTTATATCACATAGCACTTATATTGCACAACATTTGTGTCACACAGACTTTATATCACACAGATGTGATACCACACAATACTCATAACAGACTGTATTTATTTATCTTTCCTCATTGACACTTAGTCCCACAATCTCTTCGCACCATCCATTACTCAACCTCCTTAAACACATAATTCTCGCTTCGTTTATACTTTATTCTAAAACTTCCTTTTAAATGCTAGGTTCATTATTCTTGAAATCCTAGACCTACATTTCATCCCTTCTCACTTTTTGAAAAATCACTTAAGAAAAACTTCTTTAGGAAAACTTATTTTCTTTAGGCTAGACCTTTTTAAGAAAACTCTCCCTATTCTCAACCCTCTTTGGGTGGTAATGCTCAACTCATGGCCTCATGCCAATTCCCTTTCTCCTTATTCAAAAAGACACATACATTAAGCATACAAAACAATCATCTCAAACATTGTTAAGCTTTGGTTTCTCTTGTAATTTAATTAACCTCTTCTCCAGGTTCTCTCTCTTGCACAATCACTTATAACCTTCTCTCTTAGTTATAATATTCTCATCTCTTGTATTATTCACATTCTTATATAATTCACATCAACATGTCTCTTCCTCTCCAATTAATGCATGTAATTAAACTTTGTCTCTTAGCTAAAAGCATTGTCCAAAATCAATGTTTAAGTTCTAAAATAAATTAGCCCAAAATACTAACCAACCTTTAAGTTTGAAAATGACATTTTTCTCTTAAACATATTTATTTAAAAAGCTGAAAAAGATGATTTTCAGAAAATCCTGGGCTGTTTATATATCAGATTACAGAACTGTTCACAGGTGCGAGGATTTTCACACCCGCGGTGCAGACGATTCTGTCCCCTGTTTTCCAGATTTCACAGCTTCGAAAATGACCACACCCAGGGCATGACAGAATTCGAGTTTCACCAAAATAAAGCCATTTAGAATTACTCTTAACATGATTTAGCTTACTTAGAACCAATTAAACATAAAGACATACTCTTGACTTATTTTAAAATCTCAATAGTTATAGTCAATCACAACCCACCATATTCTCAACCATGATCAAAGATCAAAACCATGTTACTAAGCTTTAATAAAATAATCACTACAACAACCACTCAATCAATTCCAATCAAGACATAGAGCCAAGGTCACCATGCACACAACATAGAGCAAGATCATCTCATACAACACAATTATTTCTCCACAATCAAGAACAATCCACATCAAAGGAAACCAATCTCACTTACACAAAGTTCAAGCAATCCAAACTTCTCATCAAGTTAATCAATCATGCTAAAGCCACTTAAGAAAATTCATATTAAGCATGAACACACCTCTTGGGTCATCCAACACCATAGAAACAAAAGAGTACTTAACTTAATGATCAACATGCTCTCTAAATAAACTTACAAGCTTCTTGTACAAACCACCACAAACGTAGCACCCATATGTGAACCAAGCTCTAATAACCATGTATAAGAAAATTTCCCCTTACCTTCTTCCTTTAGCTTAGGTCAGACAAGCCCTAGCTTCAAGCCCTTTTTCTTCCTCTTCTTCTCCTTCTTGATTGACTCCTTCCAAATGAAACACAACACAATCCAAATACCAATTAAATTCCTTTTGCCATGGTTGATCTTTAGCACTTGAGAGAGGAACTTAAGATAAACTAAACTCTACCCTAAGCTCATAAACCATGAAGAAAACAATAAAAACCTAACCTATGGAATCCTTACCAAATAACTTGATAGCTTGAAGATCCCAAAATCAAAAGCAAACCCTTGGAAAATTTGATCAACTAGGATAAAAATTTAGAGAGAAAAGCTTGAGAAGTGGTTATGGTGGAAGAAAAAAATGGAAAGTATAAACAAGAGCTCTCCTCCTCCCTCTCCTAAACTCGGCCTCCCCCTCTCCCGTCCACTTGTGCAAGATTTTTTTTAAAGTTAATCATTACTTTAAAAATGAGTCATAAGTTTAATTAATCAAGGATTTTTCCTATTGGTTCAAAATTGTGAGTCAAAGATATTTTGAATTTTCCACACTCTTCCTCACATAGTCCAGGGCGCTGCAGCTGTCCAAGGGAGGGTAAAAATATTTTTTTCACCTTAACCAATGTAAAAGGTAAGTTTTCAAGGTAATAAAGTGTGGTAACTTTTGAGTTTCATAGTAAAAATTGTCCAAAAATAACCTATTGAAGTAAAAACTCTCATGAATCTTAAAATAAGCCCTAGGCCATGAAAATAAGGTGCCACAATGTCTTGGTTCATAGAAATTAAGTTTAGAAACATTACGGTAATTTTTCGGTTTCACAGTAACCCGTAAATTAGGGTAAAAATGAACTTTCTCAGAAAAATCCCAGAAAATTTCTAAAAATCACAAATATTATAAAACATCATTGGTTACTCTTTTGGTTAATTTTGGATCATTTTCAAGCTTCTGGCATTTACCTGTTCTCCCACTTACTTTGTTCTCAGTCTACAGGGACCAAAACCGCAATTCTTGATCTGCTATTCTAAAAATTTCCAAAATAAATTCTAAAATAATATAAAACATCATTTCGCTTCTCCAAAAATATTTCTTAACTTGTTCTGGTCTCCAAACCAACTCACAGTTCAACCTGCTCAAACTATAGGGACTAAAACGGTAACATTTTTAAGATCCTCAAATATTACAAAATCACTATTGGTATCCTCAAATCATTTTTCTGACTCCAATTAGGGTTTCTATATCATTACATTCTTATTCTAATAGTCAAAACATCTACAGTCTTTTCTGTTTGACTTTTCATGTCAGCACTAAACCATTATTAATCTCATCGAAATCCTAATATTAACAATAATCCTCCCTTATTAATACTCTATCTCTTAGAGTCAAAATTTGGGGTGTTACAAGACGCGGCCAATGCCCTAGCACTAAGAAGGAGTGGGGTGTCAATGTGCTGGATTTGGATCCGAGAGGCGAGCTCCTCGATCGTCGTCCAAAGCCCGCGGAAGAATTGAAGGAAGTACAGGTCGGACAAACCCCCGCCCAGATAACTCGAGTCAGAACCGCCTTACCCCCAGAGGTTGAGGAGAAGCTGGTAGCTTTTTTGAAAGACAATGTTGATGTTTTCGCTTGGACAGAGGCTCATATGCTCGGCGTGGACCCCAATTTTATATGCCATCACTTAGCCCTGGATCCCAACGCTCGTCTGGTCGCTCAGAGAAAACGAAGGTTCGGCGATGATAAAAGAAAGGCCATAGTGGCGGAAACTGCCAGGTTGAAACAGGCTAACTTCATCAGAGAAGTACAATACCCAACTTGGTTAGCAAACGTGGTAATGGTCAAAAAGTAACATTTTTATCCGTTGCTCATAAAATTCCCAAATAAATTTCTAAGATCCTCAAATATTACAAAATCACTATTGGTATCCTCAAATCATTTTTCTGACTCCAATTAGGGTTTCTATATCATTACATTCTTATTCTAATAGTCAAAACGTCTACAAACTTTTCTGTTTGACTTTTCATGTCAGCACTAAACCATTATTAATCTCATCGAAATCCTAATATTAACAATAATCCTCCCTTATTAATACTCTATTTCTTAGAGTGAAAATTTGGGGCATTACAAGACGCGGCCAATGCCCTAGCACTAAGAAGGAGTGGGGTGTCAATGTGCTGGATTTGGATCCGAGAGGCAAGCTCCTCGATCGTCGTCCAAAGCTCGCGGAGGAATTGAAGGAAGTACAGTTCGGACAAACCCCCGCCCAGATAACTCAAGTCGGAACTGCCTTACCCCCGGAGGTTGAGGAGAAGCTAGTAGCTTTTTTGAAAGACAATGTTGATGTTTTCGCTTGGACAGAGGCTCATATGCCCGGCGTGGACCCCAATTTTATATGCCATCACTTAGCACTAGATCCCAACGCTCGTCTGGTCGCTCAGAGAAAACGAAGGTTCGGCGATGATAAAAGAAAGGCCATAGTGGCGGAAACTGCCAGGTTGAAACAGGCTAACTTCATCAGAGAAGTACAATACCCAACTTGGTTAGCAAATGTTGTAATGGTCAAAAAGTCTAGCAGGAAGTGGACAATGTCCACCGATTATACTAACCTCAATAAGGCATGCCCCAAAGATTCTTATCCGCTTCCGAGTATTGATTCTCTGGTCGATGGTGCGTCCGGTTACAAGGTGCTTAGTTTGATGGATGCATACTCAGGATACAACCAGATCCGAATGCACCCGGTAGATGAGGAGAAAATAGCTTTCGTGATCAAGGGAGCAAACTATTGCTACAGGGTGATGCCTTTTGGACTAAAAAATGCAGGGGCCACGTATCAGTGCATGATGGACAAGATTTTTCGTGTTGAAGTAGGTCGAAATATCGAGGTATATGTTGATGATATGATAGTAAAGTCAGAAACTGAGGATAAGCATCAGCTCGATTTGGCAGAGATGTTCAACACGATCAGATGATATAACCTGAGGCTAAACCCAAAAAAATGTTCGTTCGGGATCCAAGCGGGGAAATTCTTGGGATTTACCAGCAGGGGGATCGAGATCAATCCAGAGAAATGCAAGGCAATCATTGATATCAAAATCCCCAGTAACGTGAAGGAGGTGCAACAGCTGACCGGCCGAATAGCTTCACTTTCTCGATTGTTGTCCTGATCTGCCGACCAAGCCCTTCCATTTTTCAAATGCCTAAAGAAGAATGATAAGTTCTCATGGTCCGACGAATGTGAACAAGCCTTTGTAAAGCTAAAGGAATTCCTCACAACTCCACCGATTCTGTGCTGGCCTATTCCAGGTATCCCATTGTTACTTTACCTGTCCGTCGCTGACCACGCAGTTAGCTTGATTTTGGTGCAGGAAATAGAAAAAAAAGCAGCGACCCATTTATTTCGTCAGTAGGGTGCCAAAAGGGGCCGAGACACGCTACCAAAAAATGGAGAAGCTGGCCCTCGCCCTAGTGATCATGGCTAGGCGCCTTCGACCATACTTCCAAAGCCACCAGATAGTGGTAAAGTCTAACCAGCCCATCAGGCAGGTGTTGCTAAAGCCTGATCTTGTCGGCCGAATGGTAAGCTGGTCGATCGAATTGTCTGAATCTGGCATTATCTATGAACCCAGGGGCCCCATTAAAGCATCAGACTTTGTGGTTGAATTGACTCCATTGCCTGATACAAAGCCACAGGAATGGGTCTTATCGGTTGATGGCGCATCCAATATCAAAGGTAGCGGAGCGGGCATAATGCTCGAAGGACCTGATGGTGTGCTTTTGGAACAGTCGTTACATTTCGGCTTTAAGGTCAGTAACAATCAAGCTGAGTATGAGGCGCTGATTGCGGGCATGAACCTGGCCCGGGAAATGGGAGCGTCCGAGCTAAAGGTCAAGAGTGACTCACAGCTAGTAATCGGCAAGTGAACGGCGTCTTTCAGACTAAGGATCCTGCGCTTATGAAATATTTGGAAAAGGTAAATGCCATCTCGTCCCAGTTCCAAGCTATGGACTTAACTTATGTACCGTGCGAGCATAACGTGCGGGCGGACCTGCTTTCCTAATTGGCCAGTACCAAGTAGCCGGGCAACAATCGAAGTGTCATATAGGAAACTCTTCACCGGACGAGTATTGAAGATCAAACAGTGTTTTTTGTAGAGGAGGAGTGCGCCTCCTGGATGGGCCCGCTCATTGCTTACTTGGAAACTGGGCAACTACCGATTAAGCAAGAGGCTGCTCGATTGGTCAGAAGGGATGCGGCAAAATATACCATAGTGGCCAATAGACTGTACAAGAGAGGCCTTACTCACCCTTTGCTCAGATGCCTTACGCATACCCAAGCAGAATATGTGATGCATGAGGTACATTAGGGGATATGTGGAAGTCACATTGGTGGTCGTGCACTGGCAGCAAAATAATCCGAGCAGGCTATTACTGGCCAATATTGACCATCGGCTGTATGACCCTTGTTAAGAAATGTGACAAATGCCAAAAAATTTCTAACCTTCACCGAGCCCCCCCGGAGACACTACACTCAATAACGTCGCCATGGCCTTTTCACATGTGGGAAGCAGACATACTCAGACCTTTCCCTCTGGCCCCCGGTCAGGTAAAGTTCTCTTTTTTTTTCCGCACATTTCGTATTATTTATGTGTTCAGTTGCCTTACATAACAATCAGCAAGTTTAGTTCCTCTTGGTTACGATCGACTACTTCACAAAATGGATCGAGGCAGAGCCCGTGGCAGCAATCTCTGCAGATCGAGCGAAAAAGTTTTATTGGAAGATAGTATGTCGCTTTGGTTTATCAGGCAAAATTGTCTCGGATAATGGTGCCCAATTTGCCAGTAAGACGGTGGAGGAGTTCTGTAAGGGCCTCAACATTCAACAAATCTTCTCTTCAGTCGAACACCCTCAGAAGAACGGGCTTGCCGATGCAGCAAATAAAGTCATACTTATGGGCCTCAAAAAGCGATTGGACAATGCCAAAGGTAGATGGGCTGAGGAGTTGCCCCAGGTGTTGTGCTCGTACCACACGTCCCCGCACTCAACCACTCAGGAAACCCCTTTCAAGTTGGTCTTTGGATCGGACGCAGTCATACTGGTGGAGATCGGAGAGCCCACGATACGCACCGAGTCATTTCGAGCGGACATGAATATGGAGGAGTTACGAGTCAACTTGGATCTCGTGGAAGAGGCTCGGGAGATAGCTCACCTCAAGGAATTTGCTTGCAAGCAGAGGGCAGCAAGGAAGTATAACTCCAAGGTCGTCCCTAAAAGTATGAAGGGGGCGATCTGGTGCTCAAAAGAGCCATGAAGAACCCGACTGCAGGGAAGCTAGGACCCAATTGGGAGGGACTGTTTCGTGTCAAGAAAGAAGTCGGCAAGGGAAGCTATCGCCTAGAAGAGCTCAATGGCAAGGAAATTCTGAGGACTTGGAATGCTGCTAACCTCCGTTTCTATTTTAGTTAAGTTCTAGTCGTTTTTCTAGTTGTTTTGTGGCGTGATACATTAAACGCTCAGTTGTCTTTTAGTTTTTTGTTTCGTCATTTTATTTCAATCAATATAGTCCCTCATTTGACTTAGTACGTTTGCAATAAAGACGACAATATTATGATGCAATGTTTTTATTGACAAGGTACACTCGTCAAGCACATCTAGACTTGCAGTCCCTGGGCGAGCCGAAGTTTTTACCGGCCGATGTTACACTCAGTAAGCACATCTAGATTTGCAGTCCCTGGCACGAGCCAAAGTTTTTACCGGTTGACGTTACACTCAGCAAGCACATCTAGACTTGCAGTCCCTGGCGCGAGCCGAAGTTTTTACTGGCCGACGTTACACTCAGCAAGCACAAAAAAAAAGTCCCTGGCGCGAGCCGAAGTTTTTACCGGCCAACGTTATACTCAGCCAACAAGAAGTCACAGCTATTTTACGCTTGGGTGACCCCCAAGTTGTGGCCATTGATCTCAAGTTAATTGGTCGTCTCACACTATAGCAATTTATGCCAAAAATGAAACAAAAACATTGCGTAGCGGTTCAAAGTAATCATTAGCGCGTTAAAAGGTAGCAGGTTAAAAAGTACACAACTTAGTCCCAAAACAACAAAAATCAAACGACCCATAGGCCTTTTATGTAACATCCGTTTTTCTAAGTAAACTATTCTAATTTTTGTCTTATATGAATTTTTGCAAAATAAATGTTTTGAGATCTATATTTAGTTTAAAAATAGGATTTAAATATCCATCTTTAAAATTTCTTCTGAAAACGGTCAATTTCAGCTTCTGTCAAGTCTATCTACACGATCTGTTTCCTTGTCTATCCGTCCCTATTCTATTTTATATGAATTTTTATGGCAAAAATGTTTTGTGAAATATTCTTGGCTTAAAATTAGGGATAAAATACATGTATTTTGAAATACTTTTGAAACGGTGTTTTTTCAATCAATATCGGATCTTTTTACAAAAAATGGTTTACGTCTAAGTGACGGAAAAGGATTTAAATAGCTTGAGTATGTTAGACAAACCCAATAAATAAACTTCCTTCACAAAAGTTGGTTCTTTTATTATTTTAGATTTTTTTGAAATTTTTGGAAAACTTTATAAAAATACTAAAAACTACGCTACCTGGAGGTGTTTAAACGCAAAAACCTTGTTACACAGGTATAATTTTTGTGTAAAAGGTCCATAAGTATTTTATATTTTATTTTTAATTATTTATTTCATGATTTTTAAAATTATTTCTGTGTAAGTTTTGAAATTCCTATTTTTTTGTTTTTTCGAGGTTATACTTGCGAAACGGTAAAAACCGAAGAGTTTGCACTATCAATAAATTTCAAAAATGAGTGCCACGAAATTATTTAGACTTCTTATGGCATTTTCTAGAATTCTCATTGGTTCTCATCAATTTTAATTAATTATTTCAATTTTTGATTTATGAAAAGACATTTTTACCCTTGTTTATCACTCTTTTTCATCTAAACCCTAGGGGTATTTTAGGAAATTCACATTACCTTCTTTCCAGCCTTGTTCTGGCCGACCATCACACACTCTTGAAGGGTCTAGGAGCTTCTCAAGTGTTCTAGGGCTTTAGATATTTTGTTGATATTTTTGGGTAATTAGGGTTTTTTATTTTTCTAAAAATGAAAATTTAAAAGATCTTTTCTCCTCCCTCTTGCTCCTTGTACGTGACCCTCCCCTATAGCTAGGGAGGGGGTGCTCTTCAATTTTCTCATCCCCTCTTGAAGCAAATCACTCAAATATACTCTTTCTTTTCCTTTGGTTTTTCTTAAGTTTTCTTTGGTTTTTCTAATCAAACTCTTGTGTTTTTGTTCTAGTGTTCTTAGTGTTCATCCTTTGTTCTTGAGGCCAAGGTATGGGGAAATTCTTCTTAAGATGGTTTTGATCTTTGTTTTGATGAGAATTTGTGTGTTGGGTGTTTATAGTTTTAAATAAATGGTTATATATTTGTTTAATTGTTTTAAATGGTTACTATGTCCAATTTTTGTCTAAAAATGTGATTTTTCAAATAGTAAAGTTATAATGCCCAATTTAATTATAAAGTTTAATAATTGTACCGTTACGCTGGCGAAATTTGAACTATAAAGGTTTGATCACCCAGTGGGCTATGCCTCCATGATCAACAAATCTAAGAAATTGTAAAATTGAACCTCTTGAGTTCTTTTGGCTAATAGGGAATACTGTGGTTGGTCAGGCGTAAGAATGCATATTCGGTGTACTCATATGTCGGGCTCAGGGGCCGTATCTCTATTAGACATTAGTACGTGAGCAAGTGATTAAATACGCTAAAATTGCTAAACCGGTGTTTTCTTCCATTTTCATGTTTTTTTTCGAAAAGATATATATATATATATATACAGGCTGACTGGGTAAAATAATTTAATAGTAATGGGTTCTCGGTGAACTCTACTGTTATGTTATTTGGTAGAAATTCCTGGTTTGGAGTTCTGTTATATATAAAAACTTGCGATTTTTACTGTTTATATACAGACTGATGATTGGGTTAAGGTAGTTCATTTGTATGGATCTGTCTATGAAAGAAAAAGGTCATTGAAGGGGCCTACAAGCTCACCTGATCTTTCCTGGGAACTATACTGGTGCGCTATTTTTCCTATCTTAGAAAGTTCGTATATACGTGGCAAAGATTACTTGATCAGCTTCCAAAGAGCTTTCCCAAAGAGAATAAGTTAAGATGATTTTTATTAATATTATTACAATTAAGGTTGGTCACCACGTTTGGCTCTGCCGCTGAGTGACTAGTCCATAGCAATTTTTTCGAAAAACTAGAAAAATGTTACTTATTGATTGGAAATGAACCTGAGTTTAATTCTCGTTAATCTCTTCTCTCTTAATCAATCCCGGTGGCTATGCCCCGTTTTGATTTTCTGTTACTGCTTTGATCATTCTTATTTTATACCGATTCACTTTCGGGTAATCACCCCAGTTTGGTTTTGCCGTAGTGTGGTTACTGTATTGCTTTGGGTAGAGGTCTAGATATTTGACCGGCTCAGATATTCACTGCTCAAAGTATTTTGTGTATCTTGGATTTGCCTTGTAAACTCTGAATATTTTATATGAGATGAGATATTCTTTACAAGTGTATTATCTTACGTTTCCGCATTTAAAAACCTTACGAAAAGATTTAGAAAAGCATATTCCCCATCCTTCTCATCTTCTTCAACAAAGTGAAAAAAATTTATCTGCATTTTGGAAGAAGGATTTCCAACTTTCACTAATATATTTCTGAAGTATTTTAAAAATTCTTGGCAACTATGGTGTAATATCTTTTTTGGAGAAAGGATGTTGCATTTTACATACTCCCTAAATTCCTTAACCGCCCGCTAAACCAACCGACCGTCCACAACTTCTTTACAAAATCAAACCTCGGATATGTCCAAATCCGAGTATAAGGCCCGAATTTGCTTGAGAGCACGGTCGAATCCGCACTCGTTCTCTCAACAGCCGCGTCTAAGGCTTCTTCTTTTTCTTTAGTAGTCGAAATTTGCAGCTGTTGGTAGTCGTACCTCCACTTCTCCACTTCTTCTCTCATCTTTTCCACTTGGCCCTCCGCAGTTCATACTTCGGCCCTTACTCGGGCCACCTCAGCGAGAGATAGCTGCAGTTCCAGCTTCAAAATCTCGCCCGCAGCAGCCTGCGCTTCAGTAGTTTTCAGAGTCGTTTCCAGCTCTACAATTCTCTCTTGCCCGGACGCTACACGCTCGGCCAGCATCATTTCCTTGGCCACTTGTCGAAATTGGGTTTCGATCGAACATGCCAAGGCTGTGGACCAACCGCTGTAAGCCTGAACCGCTCGGCACGTACCGGCCAGCCCTAGCGACCTCACCTTCTCCTCGTCCACTTTGGCCACCAGAACGTTGTCGATCTCCTCGGGAAAACTGAACCGTCTGTCCCATATGGGGCAGATCTCCCCCTCGCCAGTGGTCGGCCGCAAAATAGAGCGCCACTCGTTGACCACAATTGCAGACGATGGTGCCACATGCGCGGCGTCGAGCACCTCTACTTCTTTTTCCTCCTCCACACGGGGACGTTTCCCCCGGCTCACGTCAGCGTGCACCTCGGAAGTCTCATCCTCTTACTCCGCCATCACCTCCTGTCGCCCCCCTCGCAGTGGTGTCTCGGCAACAGGCTCTTGGAGAGAGGGCGTCGACTGAGTGTTCTTCTTAGCTTTGCAGGCCTTGATCTGCTCGATCGTCAACGGAGCCATTTTGCCTGCTGCACCACGGGTATGTTAGCGACCAAAATAAATAAATAAATAATAAAGGGGATCCGCAACAAAAATTACATAGATAGTTAAACAAGCCCTCCTCGTCATCCGCCAATTTCAACACATTGCTACATTTCATGGGCTGTGCGTTCTCCAGCATGCCAATATCTTTCTTCTCGGCCTCCGTCAACCACCGAGCATCTTGTCTTACTTTCGCCATAGGTCCTTTCGTCCAGTACAAAGGAAATGTCTCTTTCCCGGACGCATCAACTAGAAGATTGGGTCAAGCTGGACCCGACCGAATGCGGAAAAACTTTCCCTAGAAATCCTTGTAGCTTTACGTCACGGTTATGAGAATCCCTCGCCTGGGCCGGCTGTTCAGCGACATCCAGCTTATAGTGTTTCAACCCTTCGACTTCATCACTTTCGCTTGGAAAAACGAGAAGAAGCGACCGACTAAGGGTTCCCTACATATCCCTCGGCACAAAATGGCAAAGGCCCGCAGGAACCCCCAATCGTTCGGATGGAGTTGCGAGGGCGCGATGTTGAGGGTACGAAGCACATTCCGCTTGAAGTCAGTGAAGGGGAGCCGCACCCCAAGACCACTGAAAAAGGTCTCGTACACCATGGTGAATCTTTCATTTGACCCCTCGACCAGTCGAGCACAAACCCACTCTCCTTTCGTGCATGGCTCGGCAACCACGTAGCTTTCCTTACCCTCTGCGGTTAGCTACAAGTGGAGGTCGTCGATCGACGCCGCAGATGTGCACTCCGACGCGTGGCGGAGTATGTCATCATGGACCCACTCGTAGTCTGAGACTCGGGTCGTGCCTTGGGGAGCAGCTTGTTGCATAGGAGAAATGACATCGACCATCCGACTCCCTGATACAATGAAATACTCACTGTCAGTGGAAGCCATGTTGCACTCCCCTTGACTGGCCGTGGCAACCCCGCAAGGCCCATTGACGGCGTTGGCGGTATGCAATGATGGCATCCAGCATCACCGTCGGACGAAGGGAACGTCAGGCTCCTCTTCATCATCAGACAGAACCCTCACCCACATTATGGTATCCCTATGACACACACGACCAAGCCACAAAAACAAATAAAGACGGGTAAAAGAATCAAGTGGAGGGGCACTTACTGTTTGCTGTTGATGGAGAACAGGAACAGGGGGAGACTATCTACTCCGGCAGCAGATCTTCACCGGAATTGCTGTGGGTGAGGGAAGAAGTAAGTGAAGAGGAAAAGAGGGAAGAAGTAAGTGAAGAGGAAAAAAGGGAAGAAGTAAGTGAAGAGGAAAAGAGGAGAAGAGGAGAAGCGAAGACATGGAAATGACTGAAGTTAGGACATTTGAAGACGCGAGCCAGCGCGACCTTTCGAATCAATTGTCGCGATGCCTCCAATCCAACAGTCACAACGGCAATCACGCCCAAGCCATTGTGATGCATCGGGACTATTTTCCATCCAACAGTTGGGGAGACGCCTCGGGAACTGCACAATCAAGGTCATAATGATGCGCGCCGAAAGACGAAGCGTCACAAATTAATTGCCTCACGCAGCTCAAGCGTCATCACAGGTCCTGTCGTTTCATGATTTGACAGCCGAACAGCATAGAGTTGTGCGCTAACACTAGCTCCCCACGAGTGTCGGTTAATTTCAGTCGGCGCAGATCCCGGTGCTCGATTAGATCGCCATCGCCTTATAGACTCGGCGCTCGTGGGGCTTGTCGACTGTATGACCGAGCTGTAGATCGTGCATGGGTTATAGCTCGAGTAGACCGCCATCGCCTTATAGGCTCGGCGCTCGTGGGGCTTGTGGACCGTATGACCAACCTATGTCTCGGACACCCCATCCAGCTATTCGACCGACCCAGGATGTCAGATTAACCCGTACCGCCCATCGGATGACTACCGGGCCCTAATGGACCAGAAACTATGTCATGGTCGATCGTCATGACATCATACCACTTCCAACGGAATCGTATGCACACCCCCGAATATTGCGGCGACTATCTCCCCAGTATCGGACGTAACCGCTCCATGTATGAACCCCGAAGATCATGGCCACCACCCCCTCGCGCCACCCCCCCCCCCCCCACGATCCTCTTGGTTCTATCCCACACGCCCAACGGATAAGAAAGACCCCGGTTTTCTCGGGAGACGAGTTAGAAAGCCCCTTTAAATACCTAGGGACTGGGCTAGATGGGGCATGCTGCATTTACACCGCTGTAGACTTAAGACTTAGCTTTAGAAACTCTCACTGGGTACTAAGTTTGGTCTCTAGTCAAATATCCGGTGAGAACAGATTCCAATCTCTCGAATGTAACGCCCTCATTTGTTCATATCGTTTCTTTCTGCTTTTTGTGTGTTTTTGATTTATTTAAATTTATTAAATTATGATTTTTTATATTTTTATTTTAGAATATTGATTTATATGATTTTAGGGATTTTTAGATGGGTAGAAAGTGGAGGAACTCGAAAAACAGAAAAATAGCGTAAACCGTGACCCGGTTTGTAAACGTCGAAGGTTTTATATTTTTCCGGAGATCGTTTTTGCGTCAAAAAAATATTTTAATGAAACAAAAGTTATTCTTTGAATATTTCGGATTTTTGAGAATTTTTCTAGAATTTTTCAGAAAAATTTTATTTTTAGCCGTTTTTAGCACGTTACGGGTAACCATAGCACAATCGGGGTATCAGAAAATGATCAAAAATTTAGTTTTGAGATTCTAATCTTTATTATACTAATACTAGGTCTCAAAAATAATTTTTTCATTAATCACTTATTTGGGGAAGTATTTATTTCAAAATAGATTATTTAAATTACATTTTTCCCACTTGTGCTTCACCAAACAAGCCCTAGCTTTTGAGATATTTTCTCCCCACTTGCACCTGCTGTTCTGCGCCCTTTCCAGCCCAGAATAGTGTCCAAATGCCATGTACTTCATTGCCTTAAAGTCATGTTTTAAACCAATGAGGTAATTACTTGAATTATCCTAATTTAATTACATGATAACATCACTTAAACCAAAACTCATCTTGGCCTTCCATCCTTTTGTACCAGCCGAGATATCTAAGGGAAGAGGAGAGAGAAAACTCATCTCTTTCATTTCATCTTGTTCAAAGAGTGAAAAACTCCATTTTTCTCTCTAGCTTTCAAGCTTTCACTAAGCCATCTACTTAGTGTTCAAAGAGCTTTTGGACTTCAAGCTTCACAAAAGAAGGTTGGTTGATGATTCTAAACCATGAAACCTTCTTATTTTTCCATTATCACCATTCTTTAATTTTTTTTTTGAATCATGTGTTCTTCCATTCTAAAGCCAAGCTTCATTCTTTTGGCTATAGGTTTGCATCTTGTGAACCAAGAAGCTTGAAACCCTATCTTGATCTACTTTCTTCAAAGTCTTGAGTAAGTTATCATCCTCTCATATTTTGATCTTAGGGTTTTGTTATTTTTCACAAAAGAAATGTATTTATGCTTGTATTTTGTATAATATTTTGAAAGGGTTGACACTAGTGGAACAACAAGCTTTGGAGAGTGATCTTGGAAACTTTTTGTTGTCTTCAAGAGGTAAGGGGAGGTTCTTTTCATGAGTTATGATTTTGTGTGGTTGTATGTTGTGTGGCTTGATGATAACTCCATGGTTGAGTTTTCATATTTGTGAAAGAATGATTTTTTTATCATGCTTGATGTCTTAAGCTTGTAAGAGGAGATTTTTACCTCTATGGTTTTTGTATGAGTATCATAAAATTTTTAACTCTATGAAAATATTTCTAAGTTGTTTGGGTAAAAGGAAAAGTTAAGAATCATTTAACAATTAATGGAAAAGTGTGTTTGTGCTTGGATTGTCTAAAAATACTATTTTTAGTATGTGGTAGCTCTATGGTTTTTGTATGATAGAAAATTTATGTATTGACTTGTGATTTGTTCTTGCATGATGTGTGAAAATATTGTATGACTTGATGTGGTTTGGCTTGATTAATTTTCTTGTGTTGCTCTTGATTCATTTGGGGATGATTGTAATATTTAAAGTAGATTCATGCTTTGATTATTATGATGGTGTGATGTTTGTTGTGATTGGGTAAGATTAACCAAGATAAATTAAAACAAGTGACCCAAGCTTCATGGAAGAGGAAGTAGAGGACTTGGTAGTAAAATAATTTTTCCAAAGACAAATTTGATTTAATTTAGTGTTCAAGCCAAAGCTTGATTTATGTATTCACTAGTTCAAAATTTTGATAAGTCTCCAATGGACTTTAAATGGTATTTTCTAAAATAAGAGAACTTGGGGTTTACTTCAAATAAATCACAAATGAGTAAGTCTTTTATCAACAAAATCATATGGTAATTAGAAAAGGAAGAAGAAGAAATAAAGTATAGGTAATTAACTTTTGAAAAATCCAATTTAAACAACCAAAGTTTCATGAAGAGATAATTTATTTTTGAGGTTTAAAAACATTGTAATTAAAGTGTGTAAACAAATCTTGAAGAAAAGAGGATTTTCGAATTTTAAATAAGGTTTTGGGCATCTCTGTTCACATCCCTGGTGTGAAACTGAGCAGGCTGTGAAAATTTCTGTTTTGGGCCAAAAATGGAATTTTCGGAAGTACAGGGGCCGAAATGCAAAACTGGGAAGTTTGGGGGTCAGAAACGTAATTTTAAAGAATTAAGTGGTTTAAAAAAAAATTAAAAGGAAGTGGGGGGTTATTTTTGATAATTAAATTGTTATAATGAAAAGAGTTTTTTTTTTCATAAACAGGCCAAGCTTAAAATAATTTATAGTTAAAAACGTTGAGGACTTTTTCATTACCACGTAGTAAAAGAAAAAAATAGAGTTTTTACACATTGTTGTAAAAAGAGTCAACCCGAGACGATGTTAAAATTCTTGAGATGAGAATTTTGTGTGATTTGCAAACTTTGATGCCATTTGCATTTGTGAGAGTTGGCTTTGCCAAATTCGAGTTACAATCCTAGAGGAAGGATTGCAAATAAGTATAGTCTGGCTATAAGCCTATGGGGGCATCCAGGTTACGAAATTCTCAATGGCCCTGCCTAGTGAATACTCTTGTGCCGAGAAAAGTAGTGTACCCGGCTTGGATGATCCTGACCGACTGCCTTGTTTATGTTATGGTAATTAAATAGTAGCTCTACTGAATAATTGTGAGACCGGATCCTAGAGTGGACTGGGCAATTATGTTAGGTTTACGCTACAGCCATTTCGCTCGACTTAGTTGAGGAAGTGAAGTCTCCTTGGAGCATTTACACCGGTGTATAAAAAGATGATTGAAGTGTCATGCATACTGCTTGATTGAAAGAGATGATTTTGTGATGATGGGTTTTGGTAGTTTTGTGAACTTAGAGAAAAGTTTTCAAAATGATATCTGCTTATTTTTTAAATATAGCCTGTGGTATTTCTTTTTTTTTATGCGTGTTTCGTTATTGTAACTATTGGGGAGAAACTCACCATTTCCTATATGTTTTGTGCTCCTTGGAACATGATTCATATAGATGGATCAGTTGGGTCCCCTGTTTCCGAAAGTCCGGGAGAGCTTTAGGCCTCGAGGAGGCGAGGGTGGGGGTTGGATCTATAACCCTACCACCCAGTGGGCCACGATTTCTGGTCACTTGATCAGGACTCGTGGGGGAGTTCACGGACCGGAGGAGATACTGGAGCGCAACATGGTGCTCGATGTATGGATTCCTCTCAAGGAGATGGGATTGGTACTTGCTGACGCACGTAGTGAGTGCGGGGAGATCGAAGAGCCTAGGGAGGCGCTGAGGCCGGAGCCGAGGCCGGATCCGAGGCCGGAGCCAAGGCAACCTATGTGTACGGCTGTGGAATACCGTCGACTTTACCGGAAGACGCGTATTACTCCGAGGAAGAGTACTTTGGGGAGAGGTCGTCTACCACAGCTTGCCCCTGCTGTTACTCCTGATATTCCACCAGTAGACCTGATGCCGACGTACACCGTTCCTGTTTTCTATCCCTCCACATCCGGTCGCGTCTTGCCCAATGTTGCGGGCGTGCATGCTGGACCGTCTGGATGTGTGGGGAGGGGAAAGAGGAAGATGTATGAGGAGCCCGAGGAGGATCCCGAGGAGGATCCGTCTGCTTAGATCCTTAGTGGTAGACATAGGAGGGAGCTAGGTTGTCGTGTTGTTTAGTTGCTGACCAGCCTAGGTTTTTGGGAGCGTAGATGATTCTACTGTGTAGATGACACACTTTTGTTTTACATGTCTTTCTTAGGACGTAGTTTTATCGCGTTGTTTATTTCTGTGGACAGTTTGTATTTAGCCACTTTGTTGTGGTCGTGAACGATGCTTGCTAGTGCAAGAAACTCTGTATATTTTGATGACTGTATATTAGTGTGTGAGGTATTTTCTATAACCGTGACTCGTTGAGATTTTTAATTTGCTTATCCGATTAATTTAAAAAGAAAGAAAAAGAAAAAAAAAATTAATTCACAAGTTTGAGAATCTAATATGATGAACAGAAACATTTTTCGAAAGTAAAAACAAATTACGTTTAATTCCGCAGCGAGGTTGTTTAGTTACTTTGGTGTAATACTCTTTCGGGAAAAAGGGTGTTAAATCGAACGCCATTCCCAACTGCAAAACTCCCCATTCCACACACCCATATCAGCAATATTCGATTCCTTATTCTCAGCCACTTGAAATAACTTTGGAAAACAATCCTGTAAACTCGATGTACCCATCACCTACTTTCCTACTTAAAGCATCCGAAAATCACATAGTGTTCCCCGCTATCATACTCAATTGAGTGCAAATCTCTCCACCACCAAGATGCATATCGATGATTCAAGAAATTTTGGGAATTATTACCATAATTCTATCCATATTTGAATGACATTAAACCAAACCAGACAACATCACATTAGGAATCTTCACATACACTTAGATAACACGCTTAAATTAAAAAGCTCAAGATTTTTAATACCCAATCCACCCCTTTTCTGGTTGTCCTCATTTCTTCCCACAAAAAATTCCTCTGAATTGCTATAAGAGATTTAATCATCCTCATGGGATCTCTATGAAAGAAAAGAAATACAAAGGTATGCTATTTAAAACTAAATTTATAAAAGTAACTAGAGTTGTCAAATTAGACCGCTTGACCTATTGGGCCAAATTGTAAAAGCAGATTGAATCAGCCCATATATTATTTGGGCTATATATTTTTTGACCAACCCTACCTAAAACACATTGGGCTTGGCTGGGCCTCCAATAGAAAAATGTCACCCTTTCCAACTTGCCAATTTATTCCGTATAACATTCACCACCGGTTCCCAAGTTTTATATCTTCTAGATTTGCCGCAACTAGAATTCCCAAGAATTTAAAGGAAGTAATTTCTTGAACACACATATTAATACTCGCTCTTTTTTTATCTCTCTATTTTTTTTTAAAAAAAAATTGTTCCTATTTATTTGTCATTTTGATAGTTTGATGTTATACTTTATCAATTATACCCTTATATTAATATAGAGAGAAAGTAAATGAAAAAGTGAGATAATAAAAGGACAAGGGTATAATAGAAAATTGCTTTGTCAACAAAACTATTCCTTGATTAATATAAACAACCTTAAAGAATAGTTAAAAAAACGGAGGGAGTAATACCCGGATAGAATTATAATTAATTTTAGACGAGTGACTTCACTCGGTGACTACTGACTATACAAAGATGGTGAAGCATTAATAATTCCAAGTTAATAGCGCTTATTATAAAAAGAAAAATGAAACTTAGTAGTGCTTAAGCAATGCTACTTAGATAAATAAAACAATTAAAGTTTTAACTTCTCTGAAGTATTTATTTTTGTTTTGCTAAAAGGAATTAGTCACTTTTTTTGTGGTGTGAAAAATCCCCTCTCAAAAGTCGTAAGCCATTGGAATTGTACTGGTGAAGAGTTTAAGTAGCTCATTATCACTATTATAAAAAAGTATTTCCAATATGAATTATATGTCAATTCTTTGAATTTGAGGTTTGGAACAAACTCAACCGTACAAAATTAAATTGTAATACGAGAATTACTCATGTCTTATAATAACTATACAATATATTAGTCATATTTTTAGTCGATTATGTGGACTCTCAACGTTAATAATATATTGAACTAAAATTCCATATCGAAGATATCTCATAATTGTGCTAATTGGTGTAGTGTTTCGTAGGTGGTTTAACAACCTTTTTTCTAATTTGAAGATCGAGACGAGCAAAAGGAGCAGATAGCATTGCCAACAATGAAAGTGACTTAAGACAATAATATAATAGATAGATACATTGTTAAATGTTAGGCTGCAAGGAAGTTCCACAAAGTTGGATAACTACGTGGGTACGTGTAACAACCGGATAAGTTTGTATAATTGAATGCCTTCTGTGTCATCCTCCCATTGCTTGTCATTTTGCATGAATAGCCACGAGAATCTCTCACTTTGACACACTTTGTTGAGCGCACTATTTATTCTATCTATTTAGATAAACAGTTTATTTAAATATTTATAATATAAATATGTATGTATAAATTATTTTTATAGTTAAAGAAAAAATATTATAAAATTAATTTCATATAAGTTATAAGTTATTTTGATAAGCTATGTTGAAGAGCTTATGAAAATAAGCTCAAAATAGATTATAGACCAGTCATAAGCTGTTTTCATAAACTCTATCAGATACACTGATGAGTGCTTATATCAGTAGGTTAGTTCTGCATAAGTCAATCTAAATAGGACCCAGATAATAAATATAGAGACATACTCTCTCCGGTACAAAAATATAAAAAATATAGTACAAAAATACACAGACTAAGGAATGCTTTGAAATGTGATTATCTTAATTAATATTCACTAGTTTTAATTTTTTTCTAAAAATATCTCATTTGGCGTGTCTCATAAATATGAATATTGCATTAAATGAATAGTATAGTTGAAAAACTAACATTTAATTTATTTAAAAAGTGATGAATGTTGCATATATTTTAACAAAAAAAAATATTTTTATTACTTATATTTTAGATGAGAGGGAACAATATTACTTTAATAATGATGATGATAAGGATTTTTTTTTATTTAAAGATAAATGGCGTGCGTTGCGATGTAAAGGTAGTTTGTACTTTGTGTAGTCAGCATTTGTTAGAGAAGGGAAGAGATGGTGTGGCCAATTCGTGAGTAGCTCAATAGTATTGATACACCTAGCAATTTTCAATTCCCCACAAAGTGTTTTCTCTTCTTTTTCCTCTTCATTTTTTTGATAATGTGGTTAAATTAATTATTCAATTTAATCAATTACAGGGTCCAGAATTAGTTCACTTCTCCGATCAAAGGCACCTTTAGTTGTGGGTTCATACGTCCATGGGAACTCTGTGATTCCCTCCATAACAAGGCCTTTCCCAAAATTTGTGAGTTTCTCCATTTTTGCCTTATGTTAAGCTTCTAAGTATGTGGGTTTTTGCTAAAAGCTGTTTTTATCAAACATTGCTTTCTTCATAATATTTTGCCTTTTGATGTTTGTTTCAATGCTTGGTTCTGACATTGTTTTGTTTGCCTTCATCTCTTTTTGTTGGGTTTGTAGATGAATTGGGTAAAAACGGACGGTTGCCATGCTGCAGTAGCAGCATCAGCATTGCCTTCAGTCAAGTAAGTTTGAGTTTTGTAGTACCAGCCAAACAAGGACTTAAGTTTGTTGAAACTTTTGGATTTTCACTTTGTGGGCAGCTAGTTTATTGAGGAAAGACTTGTTCTTTTCTGCTGTTTATGACTCAACTGCAATAAATTTTGTGATTGGAAAATTTATCTTCTATTTTTTGGTTGGAAATTGTGCTTCCTGTAGGGCTTTTCCCCTGGAATATAATTTTAATTCTTTGTTTGAAGGTAAATAACCCTATAAATTTTCTACAAATGAATAAAATAAAATACCCCTGTAAATAATTTTATTTGCTTGAAGGTATAAATTTGCTGGAAGGTAAATAAGTCCCTGTAAATACTGACAGCTAAACTATTGTTGCATAGATTTTTTTTTCTTCTTTTTACCATTCTGTGCCAAATTGTGAATTTGGGTGAATGATTTTAGTGAGAACTGAGAGGTAACATTTGATCACTATTATATCATTTGTCTTCCTTAACTGTAGGGAGAAACAGCAAGAGGTTCCTAGTAAAGGTCTTGAGGTTCCTAGTAAAGGCAATGTGGCTGAAACTGATGGCGACCTGAATTTATTTGGTTTGATGAAACAGAGGTTTCTAAGTTTCAAGAACCAAAAATATATGTAAGAGTTGAATTGCACATTTTTCCCAGTTTCAACTTTTTGCAAAAAATTGTTCCTTGTTAATGTTATTAGTCACAAGTATCTTATGAGCTACTTTTTTCTTTTAGACAGGAAAGAGTTGGAGCATTTTCAATCTCTAGCTGAAGCTCAATCTCCAAAGGTGATAATAACAAATAGATTTATGGGTTCCTAGTTTGCTGGATTGCTCCATGCTGTTGTAATTAAACTGAGACATTGGTCTTAAAACTGATAAATCCAAGTACAGTTTATGGTAATTGCTTGTGCAGACTCAAGGGTATGCCCCTCTAACATATTAGGATTCCAACCTGGAGAAGTCTTTATGATACGTAACATTGCCAATCTTGTACCTATGATGAAGGTATATGCATATATAATTGCTTCTGAATGTTTTTGATTGTTATTTCCCTCTCATCAATTTTTTTTTCTCCTTCTGTTGGAGGGCAGAATGGACCATCAGAGTGTAATGCTGCTCTTGAGTTTGCAGTAACTACTCTCCAGGTACACATTTTATTTATAAAGATTAAAGGCTTTTTGTATCGTAAGAGTTGTTACATAGATTGATACTGCAGAATTGAATGGAAAAATGTATTGGTTTCTCAGTAAGTTCCCATGTAAGAGTGTGTTTGGAAGAGCTTATAAATATAGTTTATGATATGTTCATAAGCTGTTTTCAGCTTATTAAGCTCTTAGGAATAGATTATAGAAACTACTTATATAAAGTTTAAGAGCTCATAAGCTTTTTAATTTCAGTAAAAAAAAACTTTTTAATTGTAAAATCAGCTTATACATAAGCTCTTATATGATAAAATTGAATAAGAATAATTAATCCAATCACACAGCATTTTATACGATCTAAACTGAGAGATGGAAGAAGAAAGTAAATTTCCAGTTTCGAGCACTGGGAGCTCCTAAGAAAGTTGAGAGAGGGAGATATATTTGGGTTAATTTTTTTCTGCCTTCTTTCATTACTATTACTGCTATTTAAATAGCTACAAGGGACTCCTATAATTGTGAATCATGAGCCAAGTGGCTACATCACAAAATGCTGGTAAATAACAAAATTAAAAGGGAAATCTAATTGCAAAACAAAAAAGACAGATTGGCATATCCTAACAGAATGGAAAACTTCTAGAATTTGGAACGTGACCTTCATGGCGTATCAGCATTAGTCAATAATTTTAGAAAATGCGAATGAATGTCTAGAATGGGAATTTTTTTGAGGAAATGATATTGCATATCCCTTTATAGGTTATACTCTATATAGTTACATAATTCGAAATGGTTGCTGAAATTTTCAGGTTGAGAATATTTTAGTCATTGGTCATAGTAGATGTGCTGGAATTGAAACTCTGATGAGAATGCAAGAAGATGTAGAATCAAGGTATGTCTTGCTAATTATAGCAGCCCAATAAAACACTTCATTTCACCATTAGAATGGTTGTTATTGGCTCTAGTAGTAGTTCTCATTTGAGTTCCTTCATCCTTCAGAAACTTAACAAACAAATGGGTTGCCAATGGGAAAGTTGCCAAATTGAGGACAAAAGCTGCCACATCTCATCTCAATCTCAGCTTTGATCAGCAGTGCAAATTCTGTGAGAAGGTATCCATCACATTTCATTATGCTCTACCAAATTATGTGAAGTTGCCACTTGGAACTCTTAGAAACACTTGAATCTAGTGTACTTGTGTCACTGAGGCTGGGCCAACATATTTTTAGGCCTAAAACAAATTTGGGTTGATGTAGTTTTTCTTTCTGCAAGGATCAAACACCATCCTCTATGGTAAAAACACACATTGATTACGACTATGCTAAGTCAACTACTAATGAACCTTTTTAAATTTATAAATACTAATAATAAAGAAGTATTTTGCTAGTGGGTCTAAAGCAAGAGCTTGGGCTGCCTTACCATTGGACCGGCCCTGGTGTCACTCGTTAATTCTAAAAGTCTTGTCATTTTCGAGATAACAAGTGTTGTTCATTGGGTTTGTTACAGGAATCTATTAACCAATCATTACTGAACTTGCTCAGTTATCCTTGGATAGAAGATAGAGTGAGAAAAGAGTTGCTTTCTATTCATGGAGGATATTATAATTTCACCAATTGCTCCTTTGAGAAATGGACCCTTGATTTAAAAGAATGCAGTGTTAAAGAAGAAGGAAAGAGTTATGCTGTCAAAGAACAAGAATTCTGGTGCTGACTCTGCTGATTTTACCAGCAGGCCTGAAACCTGTGTGCCATTCATGGAGTTGAAGTCAATTGGGGGCGTATAACACAATAAAACATTATGTTTAACTAATGCTAGTCTTCTACATGTAAATGACTAAATCATTATGCTGATTTGCCGTATTGGCTTTTTCATGATTCTAATATTTAAGGAAGGTAATGTGAAATTATAAAGCAAAACGCTTCAGTTTTTTATATGTACACTGTTCAACTAAATCTAAAATTCTTTTTTTTTTTTTAATGAACTTAGCAGCTAGCAAACTAGGATTGATAGGGTAACACTAACACTAGATCTGTTACTCACCTTGCCTTATCGTTAATTCGTTAAAAAGTGAGCTGAGTCGGGTTGGTCTATTTTTTCTTAGAATTTTAAAAATCTCAACTTGACTCGACCCACTTGGATTAGTGGGTTGGGTGGGTTGACTTACTTATAAAAAGTTAATTTAAGAATAAGAAAAAATAATAGAAAAAATTTAAAAATTTTAATTTTATTTATAAAAAATAAAAAATAGCTCAAAAGTGAGTCTACTCGACTCAATTTCCACTGCCTTGTGAATTAAATGAACTTAGTCAAAATAATCCAAAAGATTATAAGCTCAATTTTAAGAATTGTTATTTACCTTTTTTTACTTTTTACACTCCTCTCTATGTTTTTAAATTTTTTCTCTTGAAATACCCTTATCCTCTTCAAAAGACCACACCCCTCTTCATCCTTTTCTATTCCTCAAATCCACCCTCTTTTCTCCCACTCCCTCTTCTTGTTTCTATGCAACATCTCTCATTTCTCCCTCTGTAGAATAACCTATATCTTTTCCCTATCTCTGTTGTTTTTTCAAAGCGGCCATGGTCCTTCTCAATGATGAATGGAGGACAAGATGGGCTTGTGGTTCTTCTTTTTCGATTGATCTTTCATAAACGTTTTGTTCTTTGAAATTTTATGTTAAGGATTGTGTATGCCTTTTTATTTGTTTTTGCTTGTGGTCTCTCCTTTGGGTGCAAACTTGGGTGCACAAGGAAAAAAGTGTATTGGTGCACAATGCATTTTTCATTATTAGATTTCTTGATTAATTAATGTACGATTCAGATGTGTTCATTTTTACCATTGAATCGGGTTGAGAATGATAGTTTTGTAAATTTCATTTTGATCCAAAGTAGTTCCCCCCACCTCAATGTTCCTCTCTTTAGTTCTGAACTTGTCACTGCCCCAGCATCTGGAAAAAAAACCCTCCACCATGTTACGATGGCTTCTAAATGACTTGTACATGCTTCAAACGTCGCACTTTGTGTTCCAATACCTCAAGAATGTTGTTTGAAGACCAGACTTGTATAAGCTCCCCAATGGTCAGACCTTGATGAACCGTCCAGACATATACTCCTCCCTTCAAAGTCAATATAAGCATCCGTATCAACCTTGTGTATTTGAAAGCAGATGATAGAAAATATCAAAATGGGTGATTTACCAGAGCCCATTTTGAATTTTTACCTTGGCCTTAGCCATGGAGATAAGACAAAGCATTGAGGGTCTATTTGAAAACCACGATAATGCATGGTTTTGTGTTAAGCTATATGAGAATGACTGAGAGATAATGGATTGGAGAGACACTCTGACCACATGAAGGGCATCACCACCCAAAGGCGATGGTCCATAGTGAAGAAACAATGGACTCTGAGGACATTGGTGTGAGAGTAGAAAAAAGGTACTTGCCTTGTGATGAACATCATCGAGATCGAGGCATGAATGATCCATGTTGATGGATTTGATGGCGACTGGTGTGGAGTTGATGGGGACACAAATTGCCTTATAGTTTGAGGGGGCTCAAGCTGGCGCTAATCTCATCGAGTATCTTGTAGGAGCAAGGATCCAATGGTATTGGATCATTTTGATAGAACTTGAACTTCCTCTCTACCGGTTGCCATGTATGGAAGTCAAGAGAGGGCATGAGGGGACTACTTCTCCTTTTAGTGACTTTTTTTTGTACATACTGTCTTCATTTTTCTCTTTAATTTTTCTGTCACATTGAAAATTAATTTTGATAGATAATTATAAATTGGGTATTTTTATTTATGTCCTCTCTTGTACCGAGAGCAAAATTAGGGATAAAAATGAGATTTACTTCAATCTCTCTTGCTCGGTAACTCATACTTCTCGTGTGCACTATAAAGAGAAAAGACAAAAACAAAAAACAATAAAGAAAAAAAGAAAAAAATGACCAAAGAGAAAAGAAAAAAGTAAAAGCGGGAACCCATCTCTTCAATTGAGGAACCCCTCATCTTCTCTTTTTTAATTCATTATGAATTAAATATTTTAATCAACGACGTAGAATAATCTTATGTTATAACTTTGTACATATAGACTAATGATAATTGAATAAAAAGACCAATTAATAAAATTTATAATCTAAAAAATAGGCAAAAAATTAAAATTTATTTCCGACTAATTTTTTTGTCAAATATTTTTGACTAATTAATTCTCTAAGGACAAAATTAAAAAAAGGTTAAAATTTAGAAAGCTTTTTTATTAGAAATCATATCATCAATATATTACCAATTTTAAAAATTGTACTATTTAATAAAAAATTATTGTTAATTTCTTGATCTGTGTCATATTCATTAACCTTTACCTTGCAATAAAAGTAGGAACTTATTGACATTTATATCTTGTCAAAAATATCCAAATTTAACATGCTTTTGATTTTTTTTTTCCTTGAAAATATATTATATTATACACCGTTAATTGCAATGAAGACTGTTCAGTGCTTGTCTTCATTGCTCACAAAATAGCCATACCAAAAACCAGCAGCTGTAGGAGGTGCGTTATACATCGAGCGGAGCCATGATTTCGCAGTTCTTCGTCCTTTCACAGCGTGGCGATAACATCGTTTTCCGTGACTGTAAACCTCTCTCTAAACCACACTTTTCCATTGCGATTTTTGTTTTCTTTGTTTTTGGATCTGATGCTATTTGTTTGATCCAATGTTTTGATGGATTCATTTAGTTTAGTTCTCTGATCCGTAGCGAGATTATTGCTAACTCAATATTCTACAATTCAAGTTTATGCTTCCAGATCTTTACTTGAATCATATCTTGTTCGCTCGTGTGTTAATTACTAATAAGTAATAACTAATTACTTCCCTAGGAAAATCTAGAAACACGAACATTGTGTTTGTGTTGCTGATTTGTTTTTAACATCTGAATGCTGATATTTCGATGAGGTACGTATATGCACCTTTAAATTTTGTTGCACGAGATTGGAATAATTACATTTTGATTCGTTGGAATTTGGAACCTGTTTGTGGATATGCAATTTCAAGAGAAACTAACATTTGGACTGATAATTGGTGAGATCTGTATTGGATGCACCTGAAATTGTTTTTTATCCTTCTTTTATATGCTTCTTGTATTTATTGTAAGTTTCTAAAAAATTTCAGAGCCATTGCACTATTGCTGGCAATGGAGTTTCTTTAACCATAGTAGTTCACAATCTTGTTGGTGCTTCTGGTTTTACTTTGTCTCTTTTTCAGTTTCCTCATGGTGTGTAGTGTGTTCCCCATTTTATGTTGCTGCTTGTCATTTCAGATTTCCTAGGTGAAATAAGTTGAACCTTAAAAAATGTTGAGTTTTGCTGCTGAATGAAATGAAAATATTTGGCTGCTTCTTATCTGCAAGTGTTTTTGACAAGGGTGAATGGAGTTGAGTGAACAACATTATCAGTAGAAGTGTAGAACTCTATAGTAATAAGAGAGTTCTTATATTAACTAATATACTTAACCTATCCCAATGCTTGGAACTTTAACTGTCAAACTCTCAGTGGCTATTGTTACTTGTCTTTACTGCAGACCGCGGTGAGGTCCCAAAGGGAAGTGCAGAGATATTTTTTCGCAAAGTGAAGTTTTGGGAAGACGGGGGACTGGAAGAGGCACCACCTATCTTTGTAGGTATTATCTTTCTGAATCAGGCAGAGTATGTTTTAACATGCTTTAGGCTTGAAATGAGTATGTAACATAACTAATAATTGCACCTTCTTGTTTCCATCAGCCACCTTAGAACACCCACAGTCCCACACCTTTGCTTTGCATGATACAATTGAAAATATTGAAATTTTAGAAATGTTGTAAATGTTAAAAGGGAAGGGGGAAGAGAGATCTTAGTCTGTTGGTGCTTTGTAGATGAATGTCCGGTCATGCTAATTATTGCCATGTCCTACCTTCTATTTAACATATGAAGAAATGCTAGATCCATTCCCTGTTATTGATATTTGACACCTATTATTGCGATCACTTATGGTTTTGATAGTAATATTTCAAATCTCAACTTTCCTCAAAGTTGAGAATATGTATGTAGGTCTCAATAAATGGATTTTATTGAAGCTGTAAATGTCTATTCTGGTAGAATATTCTGATTTCTTGTGTTATGTTATTTGTTCATTGACAGAATGTAGATGGTGTAAATTACTTTCATGTGAAAGTTGTTGGCTTATTGTTTGTTGCAACTACAAGGGTTAATGTATCGCCTTCCTTTGTCCTGGAGCTTTTACAAAGAATTGCTCGTGTTGTTAAAGATTATCTTGGGATTCTCAATGAAGACTCGTTACGAAAAAACTTTGTCCTTGTGTACGAGTTACTCGATGAAGTTATTGTGAGCTTCCTCTCATACTTCATTTGGTTCTTTACTTATAACCTAATTTCAGTCCTATATTTTCTCGATTGTAATGTTTCTTCTTTGAATTAAATTATCACTTTATCTTGGCTGTCTTCCTTTTTTATTTATTTTAATCTAATCTTCATATATGAGGCTCATTTTTGTCACTGTTGAGTCTTGCTATCAATACGAAGTAATTTTTTTGGACAGTTAATAGCAGTGACATCTGATAGGTCTGACAGATATGCTTATAATATTTTTATGGAAGTGTACAATAGAAACTACAAACCACTCTAAATTTCTGATGGATGTTGTATCTGGTTTTCTTTTTCAAAAAGAACGGCAAATGCCTGCTTGCTTCTTTCTTATGTTTTACTCTTGCTTTGACCTGAGATTTATAGTCAATCAGTTATGTTTCCAAAAATCTTACTTATGAGGGACCTGATGACATTATTTGAACCAGGATTTTGGTTATGTGCAAACAACATCTACTGAATTGTTGAAGTCCTATGTTTTCAATGAGCCACTTGTAATTGATGCTGCACGTCTATCACCTCTTGGACCTGCTGCAATTTTTTCGGTATCATGTTTAATATCTCTATTTCAAGCACTTAATGGCTTTTATGATTATGACTTGCATTTATGATATATCAATTCTTACTTTTGGTTCCATGCAGCAGGGGACAAAAAGAATGCCAGGAATAGCTGTTACAAAATCTGTTGTTGCAACAGAGCCTGGGGGTAGAAGGAGGGAGGAGATCTTTGTAGATATAATTGAGAAAATCAGCATCACTTTTAGCTCTAGTGTGAGTACATACATCTTAGATGACTCTGAATTTCACATTGGTCTGTTATTGCTTTGTCTGTCCTGTATCATGAGTATAGAAGCTTTGCTTATGGTTTCCAGAATGTTAACTGACAAAACAAAATTATGACATGCTGAGGGACTCAATATCAGAAATCAAATTTAACTCCGGACTCTTGAGTACTTGAAAGTTGAAACTTAAAGCCATCAAGTTCAATTAAAAAACTATTTACTGACTGTTTGCTTTTTAAATGGCTTAACTCATTTAATGAAACATAATGAGTCGATGTTGGATGAATTTTTTGTGATGCATAATAGTGTACTAGTGATGCTTCATGGTGCTGAATGTTAGGTGGTAAATTTCTGACAAGAACATAAGTTTTACAAAATGAAAATGTTGCGGTAAATGAGTGGACATGCAAAGAAAGATAACTTCGGGATTGAATGTATCGTAGAGAAATTAAATGCAGCACCATTTCAGGAAAAGTTGACTGAATCTCTCTTGACTTTGGCCATGTGAAGAGAAGATTGATAGAACTCGTAGTATGAAAAGTTGATTAGATGGAGTGTAGCCCATTAAATAGATGTGGAGGAAGGCCAAGGAAAACTTAGAGAAGCCATTAAAAAGGACCTACATCTGAAGACCTTTCTAAAAACTTGGTATTTGACAAAATGACATTATTCAATTCTTGTAGCTACTTAGCAGGAAACAGCTTCTGTTGTTGTTGATTTGCATTTTGAAGTACTACCTAGTATGATAAGCTTGGTTATTGTTATTTTTTTTCAAGTTGTTCATTTGTTACATGATTCATTTGTCATTCTTTGTATTCTTAATGGATCAGGGATATATATTGACTTCTGAGATTGATGGCACCATACAAATGAAGAGCTATCTTACCGGCAATCCTGAGATTCGATTAGCTCTTAATGAAGACCTTTCCATTGGAAGAGGCCAGGGACCAATTTACGGTATCCTTTTTCAGTTTTTTTGGTTTTTCATTTCTAGTTCTCAACTTTCATCCACAATTGAAGTTTCAAGCTTAGGATTTCATTCTTCTATTCCAAGAAAGATAAAATATGTGATAGGAATTGGATCAGATTATAGAAGAAAATGATATTATTGATAGAAAACATTATTACACTCATGTCTCCAAGTATTCGAGAGACATGGTTGTTTCCCACTCTAAATCCTTTTACAAAACCAAAGATAACCTCTCTAATCTCTCCTTCCCGTTATTCATAGAATATCATCTCACTCTCTAACTGTCACTAACTCACTAACTAACCAACTAACTAATGGGGTTACCTATGTAAACAGATACAACTATTTTATGTGCAGATTTTAAGCTTTGACAGTGTAAACCATACGTTAATCTGATGGATTTGGATTGGCGACTAATATTTTATTGGATATGATGATAATCAATTTTGCATATTCATTGATGCTTTTGAAGTGAACCTGTCTTTGAATTTACTTTGGGGCATTAAGCATTATGTTTATTCTTGCCGTTCTTTATTATTGTTTTTTATCTGTTCCCGTAGACTTTCTTGCTGATTCTAGTATAAACAATTGTTTTCTGTGGTCTATCAAAAAAACTTATTTTTGAAATGCTTCTAGAGCAGGTTATAGGAGTTCATCTGGTACAGGAGCAGTGATATTAGATGACTGTAATTTCCATGAATCTGTTCGTCTTGATAGTTTTGATACAGACAGAACTCTATCCCTGGTGAGTACAGAAATAGTTTTGAAAATAATAAAATTTTCAGAATATAAAAGTACTTTATCTGCTCGCTTTCTTTTGATGGTTGTTTTGTACTGTCAATTTTAGATACCACCGGATGGTGAATTTCCGGTCATGAACTACCGTATGACCCAGGCATTTAGGCCTCCTTTTCGTATCAATGCTTTGATCGAAGAAGCAGGGTCCCTTAAGGTGATAGCTACTTTTCAGTATTTAATTTATTTTTCTTCTTATTCTTTATCTTTTGGCTAACAATCCTTCAACGTGAGATTGTGTTTTGTTTTGTTATTTTTCTTGAACAATAACAGGAGAGTAGCTGGGAAATAATATTGTCATAATTCTATATGTTCTTTCTATAAATTCTTTTTGCACCTTTCTTACATTCGTCTAATCTTTTAGATGTGCTAGAATGTATCAAATTGGAAATGGAATAAAATGTGTCAAATTATGAAGATGTATCAAAATTTCCCCTCTGTCGAGAGATCTCTATTCCTATATCCCTCTTCTTAGGTTGGATATCCCCATTGCAACAAAAAAGAAAATGAAGATACAGTTTTCCATTAAATGTTTTAGTATCTACCATTTTTCAAATCTTAAAGTCATTTGTCTTTCCTTATACTCAACTCACTTTTGAATTTGATATTGCAGGCAGAAGTATTTCTCAAAGTAACTGCTGAGTTTGCCTCAAGTATAACAGCAAACACTATCAAAGTGCAGATGCCACTACCAAAATGTACTACCAGGTATTGTTATAACTTATCAGTGTACTGTTAATAAATGACAAAAAAATACATTTGACAATAACTTTCCATTAATCAGAAACTTTGACAGAATTTGTTGATGCATTCAACAATTGAAGTCTTTGAAATCTTGGGCCACGGTTTTGTCTTACTACAGTACACCTAATAGGTTTTGAACAGGAGGAGAGCTAGGTTTAGAACCCTGGAAGGGATCGTTGACTAATTTTTAGAACTAAAATATTTAGGAGGAACTAATTGTATACTTTTAACTATTTTTTTTCTTCAGATGTCCCCCTTGGGGAAACTTGATTGCATTTCTCCACTGGTTATGCTGAAAGAAATTTTGAACACAAACTATTAACTGCCAATAAATCTGTATGACTAGACTCTAGAGATATTATCTGATCATTTGCTGTATTAGTTGTTTGTGACCATTGGCAGATTTATGTAATTCACACCATTTAATTATACAAAGTCTGAACATTAGTTTGAAAGAGTTCAAGGGACCAGTATATATTGATATTGAAAGAATTGCAAACTTCCATTGTGTCAAGGACAAACTCACCTAACAGCTTTTTCTATTATGTAATGGCCCATGAATAGTTTTATATACATGCTCACTCATGCAAGAACCTTTGAGCATGAAGTGTGTACTAATGATGGCTGGTATAGATGTGAGTTGTTATATGGAATTGTTTCAGAGTTAGTTTTGAACTGGAACCTGGAGCTGCTGGACAAACAACTGATTTTAAGGAAACAAATAAGAGGCTGGAGTGGAGTTTAAAGAAGGTAATATTTCTTATCATTTCTCAAGCGTTTTTATTCTGGTCATAATTTTTTTCTTGGAGAAACGGTCACTGATAAGTGCAATGAAACAGATTACTGGGGGATCTGAGCATACTTTACGTGCAAAGCTAACCTTTTCTCAGGAATCACATGGTATTTTTCCCGGATTTGACCCCTTTAAAGTGAACAATTTACTTTAGAGTATAAAGTAACTAATCTCAACCATTGATGAATAAATCAATGGTTGACATTATAAACACACGCATAACAAATCACAGATGTGCCAAATCATCAACTCTTGATTTTCTCATTAGTGGTTGAGATTGGTTACTTTATTCACTCCTCACTTTAGAGGAGCCAAATCCATCTCCCTATAGTTAGTGCATGCACCAAATGGGTGGAGTTTTTTTCTTTTATTGAATGAATGATTCATCATATTTATGCAAATTTATTTCTTTACAGGTAATATAACGAAAGAATCCGGACCTGTTAGCATGACATTTACTATACCAATGTATAATACATCACAGCTTCAGGTAAACCGACATGTCAACTTGCTATTTTTCTTTACTAGTTCTGATTTAACCAAAATTCTTCTCCTTATCAAAGGTGTCCTTTATTGATTTAATGGTGTTCATTCCGTGATCTTTTTAAAACTGTTTATTGAATATTTGCCTCATATTAGATGTGTTATTTTCATGTTCCCTACTTTGTCACGTGGTTTCTATTTTCTGTGTTTGTAGTACAGTCTTATTAACCTGGTCGCTAGTGGTCTTATCAGTTGTCAGTTAACGCTGAACATGGAATAAAATTCCCCTTTTATGATAATTCAATATTCAAATGTCATTTCATTTTTATTGACTGCTAGCTTGACCACCCTTACTTTTGAGCAACCCCTCCTCCCACCCGTTTTATCTCTTTCTCAATCGGGTTGAAGAAACAGACCCATTCAATGTTTTTGGATGCTTAATTTAGGAATTCTGCTCATATCAAATGTTACGCATTTGTTTATTGTTTATTTGTTTGTATTAATTGAGAAATTAAATTTTTGGATGCCAAAAACCGTTTGGTAAACTTAAAAATAACTTTGCCATCTACATTTGATTTTTGAGTATTGTTTAACCGAAGTTCATTTGAATATTCCGGCACCCAAAAAGAGGGATCCATTTAGACACGCCATGTGCTTAATAAATTTCCTAAATGCAGGTAAAATATTTGCAGATAGCAAAGAAATCTGGAACGCATGAGCCATATCGGTGGGTTAGATATGTTACACAGGCAAATTCCTACGTTGCTCGTATATGATGTAGTTAAGCAATACCTTCGCCCGTTTTTCTCCCCCTCGCACTCTTTATTGACCTTGCTTTTATTTTATTTACTTTATTCTTTATTTGTAAATTATATTCAAGCTAAATATAGATGACATAGTTGTTTGCTTTATCATTCGTTATACACAGAGCTTGGTCTTTACAACCTGGGATGTTTTACATCACTATTTTTTCTTTCCCATTTCCCATAAACGGATCACTCCGTCCTATTAGAGCTTTTTATATGAAAACACTTGGAAATATCTTGCAGAAATTGTGTGTTTGGTTTTGCAATGTCAAAAATTAATTTTGACCGGTCAATTTTGATTTAAATTGAGTTTAAAGTAAAGTGATTTGATAAAAAAATAATAAAGTGATTTATGTTTGGATTTTTTTTTTCTAAAAACAAGTTTGAGGTAAAATTTTGTGTAAAATTTTCAATTTAATATAAAAATTATAAATTTTAGCTTGAGCTAAAATCAATTCTGGATAGCACAAATTTGAGTTTGGTTCCTCCACCGTGTTACCAAACATCAAAGGAATTCGTGTGAGGATGTTTCAGGGTGGTAAAACTCTTTTGGCTATATATAATTAGATGTAGACGTTACTGGAAAAATTGATCACAATAACCTAGCTAAAATAACGGTTTGTCTATTATGTGCTTTTATCAACAGCAATTTAATTTCATAATCGGAATTGTTTGCATGCTTTGAAACTTATTAGCATTAACTATATAGTGTCAAATATGTCTCTAATCAAAATTTCAAAAGTTTCAGAGAAAAACTTTTCCACCCGAAAATTTTGACTAAAAATGCATGTGTTCCTATAATAGTGCTTTCTTTAGCCCTCCAGTATTGACTATCCTTAATTTGTTACAAGGGACTTTGGCTTTTGTAATCATTTTGTGACAAGATATCTAACCAATTTTTTCTATAGACAAATGTTTTATATTAATATTAATATTAATATAATAATATAATTAAGATATTTAACCAATTGATAGTGTTTACTTCTCTAATAGTCGTCACAAGTCACAATAACTTTCTCTTCATACAAATTTTCACAACTTCCCATCTCTCTCACCAAGACTTGCAGTTGCACTAATGAATAGTGCATTGCATGAAAATACACACATCTAATCATTGTAGCAAAATCAATTATCACTTAGGCTATCTCCAAGGGAACACCCAAAATGGGTGCTTAAATAGACCCCATATTACTACATCACTCACTTTTATATTTTTTAACATAAACACTGAATAAGCACTCAACCCCTCCAACCTAGCAACTCTAAAAAATTTACTAAATGGGTCCCCTACAAATAACTCTTCATCATTACATCTCAATAATAATCTATTTATTAATAATTTGGTCTTCCCATTACTTTTTACTTCTGTGGCAATTTCGCTTGGGCAGAATATTTTGACTAAGCAAATTTACATCTTTAACTCTCCTTTCTTCAAAAAGGTAATTTTGCTTAGCCAGAATGTTTTGGCTAATTGAAATTACAGCAGGAGAGAGGGTGTTTGTATAAGCACCACTCCCTATTAAGCACCCTCATTTTTTTCTTTCCAATGGGGTGCTTAATAGAAACCCTCTAAGAACCTTCTAAGAACCCCCATTGAAGATGCCCTTAGGGCATCTCTAAAGGAGAACCCATTTTAGGTTCTTAAATGGATCCCACATAGCCATATTATTTATTTTTATATTTTCCAACACAAGCACCCAATAAACACTTAATCCCTCCAACCCAGGACTTCTAAAAAAATTCTGAAATAGACCCCACAAATAATCACATATCACTCATTTTTATTTTTAAAATGCAACTGGGCCCACACAATAGTGTAAGCATCGGTGCTTACACAAGTACCGCTTCTTATTAAGAACTGTCCTTGTCAGAGCTACAATGGTTGGTGCTTAACAAGCACGGTGCTTAATAAGGAAAAGACATTTAAGAACTGCCGTTGGAGATGGCCTTGGTTGACAAATCGTAACAATAGCACTATTGGCCAGAGGTACGGTGTTCATCACGTAACCCAACCAATGACCCATTCTGAGGACGAATTCGAGTTAATCTTCGGGTTCCCAAAGATTACACAGTCACATATTTTTATTTGTTTGAAAACTAACTTCTAGATTTCTTTTAAAATAAATTGCTTAGAGCATATTTGGTTAAGATCATAGTATTCTTAATATATTTTTTTTCACAAAACTACTCTCTCTTTTTTTGGGTGAAATTGATTTTGGAATGAGAAACATCTTAACCAAATAGACATAAGTCGTTAATGCTATAAAAGCAATTTTTTTGAAAAAAAAATACTAGCCGTATCCCATTTTGATTAAGTAATAAAAAAAACATAATCTTAGTATACAACTTCTTTCATTGTGAAAGAAATTGCAAAATAATAAGTTGTATTTACCAGAAAATTTTCCAAAGTAAGTATGTAAATTAGTGCTAAATTGGCCCAACTTAGTATAAAATCAGCCACATATACGTGTCCAAATTAGTGCACCAAGGTGGCTTAACTCAGTATGTGCCACATAGGCTCTTAATGTTAAAAATTAGACGATATAGTAACAGCGAGACCTGATTATAACAATTGATATACTTGGGAGACCCAAAGTGGTGCAATTTAAAAATTGAGAGACCGAAATCTTGCAATCACAATACTCAGAGGACAAGGCTTAGCCCCTCTTTATTCATAAAAAAAAATATTTGGAGGACCAAAAGTACAATGAAACCTAAAATATTTCATCTACGATTTTTCATGATCCTACAATATAATTTAAGACTTTTCATACATCTTAGACCTAAATATGATTATAGAGCATTTCCAATGGAGTACCTATTTTTGGGTTACCTAAGTGGGTCCCACGTATACATGTAACGCCTCAGCTGCTTTTCGGAGTGACAACTGTCTCCACAAGCCAACACGAGTCTTTTTAGTATACTTTGTCCTCACTCATATGCTTCCTAGGGAAAATTCCCAAGAGATCACCTATCCCGAAATCACTCCAAGTCAAGCACGCTTAGCTTTGGAGTTTTTAAGTAATGGACTGCCGAAAAGATGATGCATCCTTTTAGTATAGGTAGTACCAATCAATTTTATTAAGCTTTCCTCAACTGTACAGTCCCATACCTGCGTAATCTTGTCATTCCTCTCTTTCCGGTATGAATTCAGTTCATTCATGTACCCTTTTTACCTAGAAGCATGCTAGGAGCACTCCTTGTATATGTCTCTCTACACCTACGATCACTCCCTGCCCTCATCAGCCGCAGGGTGTCACAATATACATCACTCATTTTTTACTTTTTCAACTTCAATATTTAATAAGCACTCAATCCCTCAAACAAATTTGCTAAATATGTCCTACCAATAATTCTACATTCAATTATAACCCACAAAGATGCGGGGGACAGGCGAGGAGAGAGGATAGAGAAAGTGCTTATACAAGCACCCTCCGTATTAGGTGTCATCTTAAAAACCTCAAGAATCAACGTACTTATTTGAAACCCTCCCAAAATTTTTTGAATGGACAAATTATAGTAAATTAATATGTTATATTAGTGGAGGAGATTTGAACCATAACCTCCTTATAATTCCAACCCTTATGTCCCTCCCCCAAACCACTTCATGGCCATTGATTTGAAACCCTCCCAAATAGGTACTCCATCTTAAGTACTGCACTGTACTCATATATAAGCAAAGAAAACTAATTTAAGCTAATTAAAAAAGCTAGTTAACTTCATTTAATTTTATCGATCTTATAAAAAAATAAACTCTATTATCTAAATTGCCCTTAATAAAAGAGTCATTGAAATTAAAATCGGCTTTTAAATGAAAGTTATGTGGTGGAAAAAAGTTTATTAAATAAGGTAAAATCATTTATGATTTGCTTATATTTTAGACCAACACATTTGAGATTTTTTTTTTTTGCTTATAATTCAGTTTGGAGGGAGTACCGGCCATTGGAGTTGCCCTAATAGAACAAATTTGAGTAAACCACCACTTTGGTTTTCGAGAGTGACAAACACTGTCATTTTGGTTTCTGACAGATGCGAAATTAGAAAGAAAAAAAACCCTCCACTATACCAGACGTTTGTCACTATAGTCTTTATCGTTAAATGTGCTACATAACCGTTTGGGCTACTGAATTAGAACGTTAATAGCCACATAGGACTACAATATGACAATCCATGTTGGATGGATATTTAGAGAGATTGAAATAACCAACAAACTCACTCATTAATCTTTTTAAACTCTCCTACATGGCACGTTAACGTCCCAATTAAACAGAGTTATGTAATATATCTGACGATAAGAACTAAAGTGACTAATAATTTATACAATAGATGACTTTTTTAATTTCATACCTATTAAATACTGAAGTGACACCATTTATCACTCAGGAAGACCAAAATCGCTGTTTACTCCATTTGAACAGAGTTTCTCAATGTGTACAGTCCAGTCCAATCTTCTTTCTACGTCCCATGCCCATCCCCTCTCTCTCTCTCTCTCTCTATCTGTCTTATCTGTCACGGTGTGGGACCCCACTTTGCTCCAACCAGCGGTCACCGGCGCCATTAGTCTTTACTTGGTTTCCAAGCTCACCCACCTCCCCCTAATCTCACCTTTTCCTCTCTCTCTCTCTCTCTCTCTCTCATATCATACGTCTCCATAAAACCCCAGATAACCATTGTTTAATAAACAAAATCCAACTCAAGCAAGCACCTCTATGATTCTATCCCTTCATCTATTCTCTTCTCCTCTCTTCTATCCTCCAAAATCCTTCACCACTAGATCAGGTAACTAACTATAAAGTGCACGCAAGATCGTTATTAGAGCAAAATCACATAAAACGTAAGAAGAAAGAACAATAACAAGGCTTGTGAGTAGTTGAAAGTTGAAACACTCTCAAACAATGTTCTCGACGAAGCTTCAGCAACAACAACAACACCACCACAACCACCTATTCCAACCCTCAAGGGAATGCCGAACTTCCGAAGACGATGACAGCAGGAGCAGCGGTGGGCCCACACAGAAGCCCATCACGGGAGGCGACGAGGCTACCATTGAGGTGGTGCGTCGGCCCAGGGGCCGTCCACCTGGGTCCAAGAACAAGCCCAAACCGCCACTCATAGTAACCCACGAGCCTGAGCACGCGATGAGCCCACACATCTTGGAAGTACCCGGTGGAAGCGATGTGGTTGAGTCCATAGCCCGGTTCAGCCGTCGCAAGAACGCGGGCTTGTGCGTTTTAACCGCTTCAGGAACCGTCGCTAACGTTACCCTCCGTCAACCCTCCGCGCACACTCCCGGTGCCACCGTCACGTTCCACGGCCGTTTCGATATACTTTCCATATCCGCTACCTTTCTACCTAACTCGCCGGAGTCACTGCCGCCGGTACCTAACGGAGTGCTCTCTATCTCCCTCGCCGGACCTCAGGGCCAGATTATCGGAGGACTCATCGCCGGACGGTTGATTGCCGCCGGCACGGTGTTCGTGATTGCTGCCTCGTTCAACAACCCAGCGTATCACCGGCTGCCTTTGGAGGAGGATTTGAGGAACACCTCGATATCTGGCGGCGGCGGTGGCGATGAGCAGTCTCCTCCGGTCTCCGGTTCGGAGTCGGTTATGTACAGCTGTCACCTTCCTTCGGATGTGATTTGGGCTCCAACTGCAAGACCACCGCCACCACCACCACCTTTCTAATATCGTCTATTGCAACTGAAAACCAAACCAAATATGCAGTCAATCATCACACTTTTGTGGCTATTGTACAATTTTTATTAATTGTTGGTGATTTTTCTCTCTTGCTCTGCTCTTGCTTGACGGTGCTGTAGAAACACTGGTTTAGATTTAAAAAAAAACAATTGCACTAATGCTTAATTAATAATTACTAGTTGTTAGTTGGTTAAGTTTCTTCTCTAGCTAGTTCTTGATGAATCAAGCCGCAGTTTGTACTTAGATTTTGGTTTTGCTCTTGAGAAGTAACAGAACTCGACATGTTTTTCTTTATTCAGAAATAGCCAAAAAATTTCCAAAACTTTAGGTACACATACACAATCTTCCAATTATCTCTATTATTTAAGATTTATTTAATTAATAATGAAAAAAATGTGACTAGAAGAATGTTTGTTTAGGTGTGCGATGATATTATTTTATTGGTTTAAATATATTTTTATCTTCTATAATTCATTGAGGTTTATTTTTAATCTTTTAAATTTAAAAAATATTTATTAGTATGTAATTTAGTTTTTTTTTTTTTGGTCAAAAGTATGTAATTTAGTTAAAATGTTATATTTAGTAAGTTTTTTTACTTGTGACAAATGACGTACTTTTGTTTTGTGTTTCATTTATTCTATTTGGTGTACTAAGCATTATTAATGGATGAATGACTATTTTTATAGTAGACAATAGATTGACATGGACCATTGATAATATTTAAGATGCTAACTAACATAAATAAGATATATGATGTGTGTTTACGTGTAATATAGTTTACCATATAAGCAAAAAAATTCAATGGAGTTATAATTAGAGATTGAATGTGATATATTTTTTTTAATTATTAAATTAGAGACTAAATAAATATTTTTAAATTTGAGATATTAAAAATAAAATTTAATTAAATATGTGGCATAAAAAATATATTTAATTGTACTTTATTTGATATTCAAATTTCAAATGAATTAACTAACTCTAATTCCCAAAAAAAAATGAATTAACTAACTAATGCGACTAAAATAATACTTTAAAAAAATGGATAGTAATTTAAAAATAAAGTTAAGCATGTTTATAGAATATTAGAATATATATATATGGATATCCTACCCGAAACGTCCAGAATCAACCTTTCTCTTGTGTATATTAATATTAATATTAATATTCAATTAATATTAATATATAATATCGAGAAGGATTCTGTGAGTTGTTTATTCTATTCTTTACATGGTGGTCACGTTGCGGGGCTAGCTACATTTTGGATATCTAGGTAGATTGCTTTGGTTTATAGACTAGAGTTTCCCATTTCCACATTGGGGTTTTTGGTTGATTGGAAAAAGGACTCAACCATATATACGATGTGTAAAGGGTGTGTTATGGGATAGATATTATAATTCAAAGTTTTTGTATTTTTTTTCTTTACTGTTTGGCTTTGATTGAAGATTGAAATTGGCTTTTTTGTAACAGTACCATTTTAAAAAAAATTAATTTATCATTTATTATTATTATTTTTAATTAAGTTTCTATCACTATTTTTGTTTTAAGTGAGAAGTCCTATTTCTAAAACTGGACTTCTCACTATATTTTTTTTTTCAAAAATGTCTATGAGAAGTTCTATCCCCTAAACATGATTTCTGAACACGTTTTTTTTTATTTTTTTTCAATTTTTTGTTTAATTTTGACGGTTTAGGGTTTAGTTAAGGTGGTTTATAGTGTTAAGTGGTTTGTGGTTTTAGGGTTTAAGTGGTTTTAAGATTTTGGAGTTATTCAAATTTATTTATTTATTTTGTTTATTAATTCAATTTATTATTTAATAATTACTACAATTAAGTTAGTTTAGGATTTAATAGTAAATAATAATACAATAAAATGATTACATTAAAATTATAAAATGGGTACAACGATCCACATTTCTTACTCCTGTGTAAAATGTCTAAGATTGTAATTAGGACATTTATTCCTACTATAACCCTCATTTCGACACAGTCCACACCTTTTAGGGTGACGACGCCTTTCTACCTGATCCATGTCAGTGCGAATGCGGGTAAATTGTGGATGACCCTGTGGTAGCCTCCGCATTTGTGGATCGTGGTACACTTGAGGTCCAGTATATTCTGGCCAATATTCTTCGTTGGGCAACACACTGAACTCTTCGTGGTAAACGTTGAAGATGTTTTCCAACTTGTACACAGGAGGCACATATTGTACCTATCTACTCCACCACAATTGCAAGACCCTCACAGTTATGTATAGAACCCTCCAGATGTTGGACCTAGTATGCCCACACAACGACGTCCACGACATACTACATGCCGACAACTCAGCCCCCTGTTGCTTTCACTCTGTCGCAACAACACTTCGACCCACCTCGCCATTCATTTTATTGTATTATTATTTACTATTAAGTCCTAAATTAACTTAATTGTAGTAATTATTAAATAATAAATTGAATTAATAAACAAAATAAATTAATTAATTTAAATAACCCCAAAATCCTAAAACCACTTAAACCCTAAAACCACAAACCACCTAACACCATAAACCACCTTAACTAAACCCTAAACCGTCAAAATTAAACAAAAAATTGGAAAAAATAAAAAAAATGTGTTCAGAAGTCCTGTTTTAGGGATATGACTTCTCATAGATATTTTTGAAAAAAAAATAAAAACACAGTGAGAAGTCTAATTTTAAAAATAGAATTTTTCACTTAAAATAAAAATAGTGGTAGAAACCTAATTTAAAAAAATAATAGTAGATAACAAATTAATTTTTTTAAAAGTGATATTGTTAAAAAAAGCCAAGAATTGGGGGGAATATGTGTACACTTTGTGCTGCTTTGGCAGTGTATCAGAGCCCATATATAGATAGATAGGCATGCTCTGTGCGTTTATTGGATGAAGATAACGAGCGCTGAACAAGTTGCTTTTTCTCGTCTATAGTAGCTGACTGCTACTACTGTGAAATAGCTTTCTTGATTCGGAAAAAGTGTGTGGCAGGCAGAGTACCGGAGACCACGTGGCTGGGGTTTGTGCTTGCCAGTTTTCTCTCTCTTCAGGACTATCCACCACACATGATGCACTAGTCTTGTCTTCTTCTCGATGCATAATTGTATCCACTTATTAATACAATTCTTTAAAAATAAACAGTGTCAAGCGATGTTATTTTAGTCTATGAGATATTTTAGTCTCTAAGAGATATAAAATTTTAAAAAGAAAAATTTAACTGTCAATCATTAATTACTTTGATTCTTAGAAATGATTACTTATTGTCATGTTAATTTCTAAAAGTGATTACTTAACTGTTATTTTAATTTTTAAAAGTGATTACTTTTCTGACGACAGGGACCAAAGTGACTAATTTACATATATTAAGAACCAAAATGACACCACGTGATCCTCTCAGAGACTTACGTGGCTACTTACTAAGTGTTTGCTTAAGATTCCTGCCAGCGTAAACGGAGAAAAAACGTGCCCCGAGGCACCAAAATGGCCATTTTGAAGAAGCTGCCCTTTCCCTCCTTTTTCTCAACGTGGTTCTTAACGGCATTTTCACTGAACATAAATCTAAAACAAACAGAGGCTTACTCATTATTTAACTCATTTTTTGGTGGGTTTTAGGGCATATGGTTCTCATAAGTGTTTTTACATTAAGAATCGATTCTTAGTGCATCTTTAATGGGAGAGTTTAGTGAGTTTTTAAATTCAATGAACCGTTCCTTGCATGCTTATCATTGGAGTTCAATGATATGACATCTTGATCTAAATTCCATTGCATGTATAAGTTCAATCCAATCTTTAATAAAAAATATTTTTTATGCTGTCAACTATTGAAAGTGAAAGTGGAGGAAACTCAACTGAGTGGTGTGAAAATTAGGTTCTTAGGTATTTCACCATTTGAGTGAAAAGTGGTTGTAGTTTTTAAACTATAGTGGCATGATATGATCCACCAAAATGGGTTAAACAACCCAACTTACATTACACCATTAGAGTTGCTTTTATTTTTTATAGCATTGGAACTCGCTAACATGGAGTTGCCACGTGTAAGAACAGTTCTTACTAGTTTTTATTTCCTTGTAAAAAGTGAAGTAATAATGGGATCCATTAAAGGTAGAGAAATGTTATATCTTCCTACAAACCCTCATACTACTTTATAAAGTAAGAAAGAGAATACAATTAATATCTTAAAAACATAAAAATCATTTAATACTTTCTCCATTTAGTAATTAGGAGGATTTATAGGAATAAAAAGTAGAAAGAATTAGAATTATTCTTAAAGGTAAGTTAAGAACCAATGTTAGATTTTATCACTTGAGTCAAAAGTAGTGAAAGTTCCTACGTGATATCTTTGGGTCCACTAAAACAGAATAAGAACCTAAACTGAATTCTAGCATTGGAGATAATCTTATATCATATAAGACTTAAGAATAGTTATTAAATTTTAATTCAATGGTAGAATTTGGGGGTTGTTTATACAATGAGACTATAAGAGTTGTTTATGGAGTGATAGGGTTTGCGGGTCAAGAGACATGAGGTTTAAAGTGATAAGGAGGTCACAATTTTAAATATTTTTATTGACACATAACATATTAATTATTTATATAAAAGTTCTAATTTAAGAATTACTTACATGTAAATATCATTTAGATATATTTTAATAATAAAATTAATTAATCATAATTGTTTTAATTTAAAAATTCCATAAATAACTCATTCAATTAATATACTCTAAACTCTTTCCATGATGAAAATCCATCCCGCACTTTATTTTCTCCATCCCCACTCTGATGATCTATTAATATATGTACTTTGTTTTGTCTCTTTGTCGGTTCTCTCTCTCGTTCCCATTTCAATTAAAGAAATAGAAAGAGAAAGCTTGAAAAGTAAAAGCCAACAAGTTGTATAAATACGAGCACTTGCTGTGACTATGCATTCTCTCTTTTTTTTTTTTGATTGAAGACTACGCATTCTCTTTAATTGCATCATCAAGGTGGATTCTTAATCTCAGGTACTGAAAAATTCCCAAAATCATGACATCATTAGTGTATTTGACGTGCGGGAATGTGAAATAATAATCACTCGTAATTTATTGCAATCGCCCTGGGTCTTATCATTGGTGATTGACTGTGTCAGATTTTGATTTAATGTTGCGTATAATGGATATATAATGGATGAGTAAATGATCACTTTAGTCTTTAAGAGATACAGGTGGTGTCACATTGATCTTTGAGAGATAGAAAATTAAAATTTAGTCCCCGAAAGAGACAAACGTTTTTCACTTTGGTCCCTACCGTCATATTTCCGTTTTACAGTGCTTAGTTGGCACGTTAAATGCCACATATACATCCATGTGTGGCTCCATCTGTACACCATATGGACAGGGACCAAAATGAAAACCCTTGTCTTCTCTCTTCAACTCCTCTCTCCCACCACCACCGCACACCCCACCGCCATTGCCACCCTCACCCCACCCCCTATCTTCTCTCTCCCACCATCACCACCCAAGCCAGGGCCACCACAACCCCCACCGCCACCGTTGTCCTCTTCCCTTTCCCTCCTCCTGCCGTCACCCCCTTCCCTGGTTTGACGTTGCAAAAACTGGCGGGGCTTCCAACGACGGCGACAAGTAGTAAAAATGAGTAACAGAGCCGAAATCAATCATGAAAACTCAAAAACAAAGTGATCTCTATGAAATCTATCATTAAAAACAACAAATCCAAATCCAAAAAAAAAATCAATTTAGGGTTACACAACAACATGATTTAACGATAACAGAGCCCAAATCGTATGCACCAATTTAGCAGCAACCCCAACACCCTTCTGACAGGGAACATCAAAAAATCACAAAAGGAATGAAATTCACGAAAACCAAACACGAATCAAGGGAAAATGAAAACGAAGCATAGAGGAACTTATTACTCGGGTTTCATTTCTGATAAAGCAAAAGGGGACCGTTAATTCGCCGGAGATCGGTGAGTTATTGCCGGAGGGGTTCGCGATCACCTCCCATCCAATCTTCGGTTCGTCCTTCTTCTTCTTCGATCTCTTTTGCCAACCCCACTTTAACTGCTCTTTGATGGATTTTCTTTTCTGTTTTCTCACCTATGGTAGGGTGGTCTTATTGTTTTCTCAAAAGCTTCGGTGGTATTGTTAGATGTGCCAGAAGTAATGCCGATGGGAGAAGGGGAAGGGAAAGGGGCAGTGGTCATGGTGGGTGGGGGTAGGGGTGTTCGTAGGACGGGTTGGGATGGGTTACGTCCGGCCCTAACCTGGCCCTAAATTTTCACCGGGCCAATTTTTGGACCCGAACCCGGTCATAAACCCGACAGAACCCGATGATGTGCGGGTTCAACGAAGACCGGGTCCAAATAAGACAAGACCGGGTTGACCCTAAAGGTGGACTAAAAAATTATGAAGCGATCATTCAAACAAGGTGATGTTATATGCACCATCTTGAGAGTAAAAAATCTAAAATTCATATTTAAAACTCTTTATTTAGTAGTCATTTTAACTTCAAATCTTTTCATGCCTTTGGTTTAGTCTTGTTGAATATCAATTCTTTCCTCAGTTCTGCTATAATGAATTAAATTCTAAAGTATGTCGCAAATATTTTAAAAAATTGTTATGATATAATACTGCAAATACTAAACGGTGCACCTTTGATCAACTCTAAAACATTTGTTCTAGTGTTATTGAATTTCCAACCATGACTATTTGTGATGCTAGGCATAAACCTCTCAAACATGCAAAATTTACTTGTATGACATGTGAGTTTTGTTTATGTACATTAAAACTATAAGCACTGTAATACCAAAAAATAATTTATAAGCATTGTATTGGGACGGGCCGGGTGACCCGAGGATAAACCCGAACCCGTCCCAACCCGAAGCTGGGTTTCAAGTGGGACTGTCCCTTTTGTCCCCATTTTACTTATAGGACCGGGTTAGACCCGGCCCGAAACACTTGGGTTAGGACGGGTTGACGGGCCGGGCCGGGTCTTGTACACCCCTAGGTGGGGGTGGGTGGCAATGGCGGTGGGGTGTGTGGTGGTGGTGGGAGAGAGGAGTTGAAGAGAGAAGACAAGGGTTTTCATTTTGATCCCTGTCCACATGGTGTACAGATGGAGCCACACGTGGATTTGTACGTGGCATTTAATGTGCCAACTAAGCACTACAAAACAGAGATATGACGATAGGGACCAAAGTGAAAAACGTTTGTCTCTCTCAGGGACTAAATTTTAATTTTTTATCTCTCAGGGACTAATATGACACCGCCGGTATCTCTCAGGGACTAAAGTGACCATTTACTCTATAATGGATATTTCCTGTTTCTTTGATGATATCCATATCCACGAGTGTTATATTTTTCTAATTGCGGAAGGTTAATAGGTTTTGTTAGGGTTGGACAGCGGTCGATTTCGGGTCCAAAAATACAAAATTGATTGAAATCAAGATGCTTAAATGTAAGTCCGTTTCCGTCCGTTTGAATGTTCGGTTTGCTCAGGTGACAGTTTAGTCGGGTGGGTTAGCACGGTTTGCATGAGGAAAAAAATGAAAAAAAAAGGTCTCAATCATTCCCATAAACACCCAGAGGAGGAAGAAATTTCAGAACGTTTCAAGAAGGTAAAAAGCCTCAAACTTTAAACAAAGCCAAAAATATCCAACTTTCAATAAAACTAAACAAACATATACACAAATCATCAAACTTTCAGCAAAAACACAAAGAAAAATCCAAACTTTAATCAAAGTTTCAACTTTTAACAACAAAACTAAACAAATACAGATCCCAGTTGAGGAGAACGGCCGCACATGAGGGAGACTAGCCGCGCATGGAGGAGATCTGTGGAGAGACAGTGAGACACTCAATCTGTCACCTGTGTTGAAGTCCACCCATGGCGGACGACGGCGGAGACATGGGGGCGGTAACACCACCGCATCGTTCACAGTGGGCTCCAACATCATGCAGAGTGGGCTCTAACACCACTGCACGTTCGCAAGAAGAAGAAGCCACGGTTGTGGGGGCGACCACCATGCAAATCGCTCCGCCACCGTGACTCGCCGTGTTCTGCCATTTGCATCGTCCATGGCTTGAGACAGAGTGGTTGTTCTGTCGTGAGTCAGGGGTGGGGGAAGTGGGACGAAAAGGGAGAGGGAAGAGAGATGAGAATGATGAGAAGTGAGAAATGAGGGAGAGATGAGATTGCTGAGTGAGATGAGTGAGACTGAGAAGTGAGAAATGAGGGAAAGTGATGGGACTGGGATGTGATGGGACAAAAGTTCTCGGATATCAAAAAATCTAAAGAAACACAATTAGTTTAATCTCAGCCATTCGATTCTCTTCCACGTCAGTGATCCTAGGCATTTTAGATCTCAGTTGTTCAGTTAGTGAGCCGCGTGTTAACTCCCCACTTACTCACCATTGGTTCGGTTATTTGCAAAAAAATTTGGACCAAATCGAACCCGACCGATACTAACCACAGAAAACCGATTTCACACACCCGAAAACCCACGAACCGCAATAAACCACCCAACTCGGTTCTCAGAGCTTTAGGTCCGTCGGGTTCGGGTCGGTTCGGCCCAATCTGTCCAGGCCTAGGTTTTGTTTATGGTTTGGAATTTCAAATAGTACGTGGTGGTGTTATATGTTTATTTAAATGGTATTAATGTTGGAATTTAATTAGTATACACCGTTAGTGTAAATCTTTTTTACACATACATTTAATCATATCTCACTATATAGATATTTGTGCCAATATTTTAGGAAATAATGTTACGATGTGGCACTATAGTGAAATGTGATTAGATGTCTGTGTAAAATTATTTTACACTGTCTATGCATAATAATTAAACTTTTAATGTTGCATGTGTGTTGTCATATATCTCTCTAATCTCTAATTAATCTTCTTTATATAAATAATAATATCTCTAATTAATATTCTGTGTATACCTACCAACCATATTGTCTTCGATTTTCAAAAGGTTCTTCGGTGGTTCAATTATGATATCATTCAAACCATCATGTCATATCATGGTAGATACTCCTTCCGATCTTATGCCGTCATACTTCTTTAATTGCATTTTTTATCTCCCAATTATTGTAATTGTACTAAATCCCCAGTCTCTCTCTTCTTCCTTCCCCTTTTGTCTGCCCCTCCCCCTTTCCCCTTCACCCCCTCTCTTCCAACTCTCGTCAGAAAAGTCCACCTAAATGGGCCATCTCGACAAAGAAATTGAAAACAACGTCGTTTCATCCTCCCTCGACCTCCCTTAACAGATCTTGATGGCGTGGCGCAACCCCTCTAAAGTGCAGCAACTGCAAGTTTGTGACTTGATAGTTCTTGTTTCCTAGCAGTGGGACCTACATTTCTTACACCTGCTCTTCCCACCCCACATTGTCTCCAAGGTGCTGTGTTAAGAAGTCAATTGTAATTCAGTTAGTAAATCTGTTAGTTAGTGGTGTTAGTTAAGTGGCGGTTAGTTAGTTAGTTGTTAAGTGAAGTGTTAGTGAACTAACTAATGACCGCGCGTGTGTAAGAGAGCCAGTGAATCCGATGTGGGACTTCACAGTAAGTGATGTATGAAAGGCATATGTGATAATGAATGAAATTAGTGCATGTGATCAGTGTGTGATCACTTTAAAATCTTGTTCCTCTCTTCCTTTTCTGTGTGTTCAATTCGTGTGAGTGCATTACTTGACCCTGTGTTTGGTATGTAAGAAACAGAGAAGAGAGAAAGACCGAAGAGAGAGATAGCAGAGAAATACGGGTTCTCTCTCGTTTGGAACAACGAAGAAATGGCAGAGAAAGAAGAAATGACTATGGGTCCCACATGTTTTTTCTTCTTCGCACTTTTGCGAAGAAAGAGCGAAGAAAGCCGAGAGAGAATGCTTCAGTATTTTATTATTCCCTTCTTACCCTTTCTCCGACCTTCGTAATTATCGTAATTTCTCGAGTTTATGAACAGTCTACAATGTCGCAGCTAGAGAGCAACCATCTATGTCAAGAGGAAGAAGACAAATCGAATGGCTGGCGATGAACTATTAACTTGCGATAACCAAATAAATGGCTTCTAAATAATTAAAGAAAAAGCTTTATCTTGGATGTTGCTGGGATGGGCATGGTATGGGTGCCAGTGGATGAGTTACGAGAAAGACAAATTGCAAAGGGTGGGGGAACGGCAGTGCTAGGAATCAGGTGAGGGAACTAGGCATACATTTTTAATATTTTATAAAGTAAGAAAAATTTATTTAAATTTTTTTGGTGAATAAAAATTAATTTAAATTAATATATAAAGATTGAAATTTTAAGCATGATAATACTTCTCTTTTATATATAATAATATTTATATTTATTAATTAAATTTACTTTTGAATGAAAAATATTATTTTTAAAATATAATGATATAAGTTTTTTCTTTTCTTTTTTGGTGTGAAACATTTTAAAATATTAGAGAGCATTTTTGTCTTTTAAAAGAATGATATCATTTCTTTCTTCTTACTTTCTATCTAACCAAACTAAGAGAGAGATAAACCCATACTTCTTTCTCTTCTATTTTTTTCTTTTTTCTCTCATACCAAACAATCCCAAAAATCTACCATATTTCTCACCTCTTTCTTTCTTCTCACACTCTTTCTCACCTGTTTCTCTATTCTCAATTTCTTCTCTCAACCAAACAAAGGGTGAGTGTAGAGTTTTCTTACACTAACAGTGGTATCCAGAGCCCCACTGGTTCTGGGGAGAAAACGTGAGGTTGAGTGTAGCAATGGCGCATAGTGGTTCCTTTCCAGCTTCTTTGCCAATCCTCGATGGCAAAAGCTACTCCAAATGGTGTATTCTAATGCGGGTTCTTCTTGATTATCAAGAAGTTCTCAAGATTGTGGTGGGTGGTGTGGAGGCCTTGCCTGAAAATGCAACAGATGCTCAACGATTGGCCCATAAAGAAGCAACAAAAAAGGATCGAAAATCACTCTTCTTGATCCACCAGTGTGTGGATTTAGGAAATTTTGAAAAAAATTATGGTGCTGAATCGGCTAAGGAGGCATGGGACATCCTTGATAAAGCTTTTGCAAGAGCAGACAAGGTGAAGAAGGTGAGACTTCAGACATTGCGCAGAGACTATGAGAACTTGAATATGGAGAAGAATGAATCTTCAGCAACCTATTCCATCAGATTGCAAACACTGGTGAATAAGATGAAGACCTGTGGGGATAAATTCACATAACAGATGTTGGTTGAGAAAGTGCTTCGCAGCTTGACACTAAAATTTGACTACATTGTGTGTGCCATAGAAGAATCAAGAAATATGGAAGATCTGAAAATGGATGATCTTCAAAGCTCCATTGAGGCTCATGAGCAAAAGCTGATTTTAAGAAGTAAAGATAAGGCTCCAGTTCAGGCACTTCAAGAACAATCAAATCGAAGGTATGAGGGAGAAAGCAGTAAGCAAAAGAAAGGCAAGTAGAAATCAGGCAAGTGGAAAAGATCTGGTCCTGGCCATACCAGCACTTCCAATCAATCTGATAGTGAAAAGCAGCATAAGAAGCATGATTCTCATGCCAAGGGTCCAAGGAAGAAGTTTAACAGAAAAGGGATCAAATGTTACAATTGCCAGAAGTTTGGTCATTTTGCAGATGAGTGTAAGGGGAAGAAGGTGCCAAGAAAAGTTGATGAGGCACAAATGGCACAAGAAGATTGCAGTAGTGAGTCAGAACAGGTTCTCCTAATGGTAACTACAAATTCTGATCCAGACACCTTAGAGCAGTGGTACTTGGACACTGGTTGTTCCAACCACATGTCAGGAAGGAAGGAGTGGTTCTCTGAGCTTAATGAGGCATTCAAAAGCAAAGTACGATTTACAGATAATTCAATAATCACTGGAGAAGGAGTGGGGAAAGTGATGATTAGAAAGAAGGATGGAGCCAAGGCATGCATTTCTGATGTGTTATATGTTCCCAGTATGAAGAACAAACTTCTAAGCCTCGGTCAACTAGTTGAGAAGGGTTATTCCATGACCCTAGGTGATAATCAAATGAGGATCTTTGACTGCAATCAAAGGGTAATTTTGAAGCTCCCCTCTCCAAGAACTGCCTTCTCCAAGAATAGGACATTCAAAATTGGCATTTAAGTTCCTGAACAAAAGTGCCTAAGTGCTGCAACTGATGACCTGAATTGGCTGTGGCATTACAGATATGGTCACCTAAATTTCAGAAGCCTGAAACAGCTTCAAAGTGGTAACATGGTGCAAGGACTTCCCCAGCTACAATCTCCAGCTAAATTGTGTGAACATTGTTGTGTCAGCAAACAACCAAGGAATGCATTCAAGGCCAAGGCTCCTCACAGATCAAATGCCAAGCTAGAAGTGTTGTACTCGAATGTTTGTGGTCCCTTTGAGACTCCATCAATTGGAGGTAATAACTACTTTATTTTCTTCATTGATGAGTTTACTAGAATGTTGTGGGTTTACTTGATTGAAAGAAAAAGTGAAGCACTGACTGTCTTGAAGAAGTTTAAGATGATGAGTGAAAGACAAAGTGGCCAGCAGATTAAAATTCTGAGAACTGGTGAGGGAGGAGAGTATACTTCCCATGAGTTCCAGAATTTTTGTGATGAAGCAGGTCTTACCCATGAGGTGACTGCTCCCTACACACCTCAACATAATGGGATGGCTAAAAAAAGAAATAGGATAGTCCTCAATATGGTCAGAAGCATGTTAAAGGGAAGGAATTTGCCAAAGAACTTCTGGGGAGAAGCAGTTTCAACAGCTGCATTTATACTAAACAAATGTCCTGCAAAGAGCCTAAAGAATGTGACTCCAGAAGAAGCCTGGTCAGGTACAAACCCTGATGTATCCCACTTTAAAATCTTTGGTTCCTTGTGCTTTAGACATGTGCTTGAACAAGTGAGAAAGAAACTTGATGATAGAGTTAAACCAATGATTTATCTGGGGTACCATCCCATTGGATCTTACAAATTGTATGATCCAAAAGCCCAAAAAGTTGTGATGAGTAGGGATGTACTGTTTGATGAGACAAAGTGGTGGAATTGGGATGATAAGGCTCCCAAAACTTTCATTCAAATGCCTCTGGATGAAGATCATTCACAACCTATGCCTCAAGCGAATGAACCACAGTCACAGAGACCACAAAGAAACAGGCATGCCCCACAAAGGTTTACAGATTATGAAGTTTGGCCTGATGCAGCTGTTAGTGCAGAAAGTGATCCACTTCACTTGGCTCTATTTACAGAATCTAAGCCTGTGATGTTTGATGAGGCTATTAAGAGTGACAAGTGGGTAGCTGCAATGGAGGAGGAATTGATTTCAACTAAAAAGAATCAAACCTGGGAACTATGCACATTACCTGCTGGTAAAAGATCTATTGATGTGAAATGGGTCTACAAAATCAAGATGAAGCTTGATGGGTCCATAGCCAAGTATAAAGCAAGGCTAGTGGCTAGAGGATTCTTACAGCAGTAGGGAATTGACTATGAAGAGGTTTTTGCACCTTTGGCCAGAAGTGAAACAATTAGACATGTTACAGCAATTGCAAGCTCTAAAGGTTGGAAATTGCATCAATTGGATGTCAAGTCAGCCTTTTTGAATGGACCTTTAGATGAAGAAGTGTATGTCAGCCAACCACCTGGCTTTGTCATACAAGGGGAAGAGAATAAGGTCTACAAGCTGGGAAAATCCCTATATGGCCTGAAGCAGGCTCCAAGGGCTTGGAACAAGAAGATTAACTCCAGCTTGCTGCAGCTTGGTTTTCAGAAGTGTACAACTGAGCATGGAGTCTATATCTGAGGCTCTAACTCAGATGATTTGCTGATTGTGTGCTTGTTTGTAGATGATCTTTTGATTACAGGGAGTAGAGAAAATGAAATCTCTGAATTCAAGAAGAACATGATGGCCACTTTAATTTTGAAATGACAGACCTTGGGAGACTCAATTACTTCCTAGGCATGGAATTTCATACTACTAAGGTAGGTAATTTCATGAATCAAAAGAAGTATGTCTGTGATACTTTGAAGAGGTTCAGAATGATGGATTGCAATCCAGTTTCAACACCTGTTGAAACTGGAACAAAGCTAAGAAAGGATGGAGCCGAGAAATTGGTGGATGCAACCAAATTCAAACAATTGGTGGGATCCCTAAGGTTTCTATACAATACCAGACCAGACTTGGCATTTGGAGTTGGTTTGATCAGTAAGTACATGGAGAGGCTAAATACCTCTCATTATACAGTGGCAAAGAGGATCTTAAGGTACATCAAGGGAATACTTGATTATGGCTTATTGTTTCCTTCTGAACTGAAGATGGAGGATGCAAAGATAGTGGGGTATACTGATTCTGACTGGTGCGGGGATCAGGATGATAGAAGAAGCTCTTCAGGATATTTGTTCCAGTACTATAAAGGCTCAGTCTGTTAGTGTAGCAAAAAGCAAAATGTGGTGGCTTTATCTAGGTTCGAGGCTGAGTATATTGCTGCTGCTGTGGGAGCTTGTCAAGCAGCATGGTTAGAGAATCTGATGGAGGAAATGAGGCTGCAATATCCAAAGCCAATGATGTTGTTGATTGACAATAAGTCATCAATTAATTTGGCCAAACATCCAGTGGTGCATGGAGATCAAAGCATATTGAAACCCGTTTCCATTTCATCAGGGACCAAGTGAACAAAGGCAAATTAGAAGTGGAGCATTGCAAAATAAATGCGCAGCTGGCTAGCATTTTTACCAAAGCATTGAAAGTGGCCACTTTTAAAGGACTAAGGCACAAGCTGGGTGTTGTTTCATTTACTAGTATGAATTAGGGGGTTGTGTTAGGAAGTCAATTGTAATTCAGTTAGTAAATCTGTTAGTTAGTGGTGTTAGTTAAGTGGCGGTTAGTTAGTTGTTAAGTGAAGTGTTAGTGAACTAACTATAATGACCGCGTGTGTGTAAGAGAGCCCGTGAATCCGTTGTGGGACTTCACTGTAAGTGATGTATAAAAGGCATATGTGATAATGAATGAAAGTAGTGAATGTGGTAACATCCCAAAATTTTCACCCTATGAGACAAAATGTTAATTTTGGAGGATTAGAATTAATCTTAGAATTCTCAGATGATAACTCATGGTTTAGAGCCGACATAGAAGTCAAAACGGTAATCTGTAGACGTTTTTGACTGTCAAATTAAGTTTATAAGGATATAAAGAGTTTCAATCTGAATCAGAAAAGAGATTTGAGGAGACAAATAGAGATTTGACAATATTCTAGGATTTTATAAATTTATTTGGGATTTTTTCGATAAACGGATAAGAAGTATTATCGTTTTAGTCTCTGTTGTATGACTACGATGAACTGCGAGTTGGTTTGGAGACCAGAATGAGTTAGGAAAATATTTTGATGAGCCAAATAATGTTTTTACATTATTCTTGGATTTTGTAAATTATTTTGAAAATTTTTAGAATAACAGATTAAGAATTGCTGTTTTGGTCCCTATAATTTGGCAGTAAGAGCTGATAACTTGTTCGGAGACCAAGATGAGGTCAGAAAGATATTTTTAGAATCCGGATCATGTTTTTACATTTTTAAAGATTTATGGGACTTATTTCAAAAAAATTTGAAAAGCTTATCAAAACTTACTTTTTCGGTCCCTATAAATACGAGAAATGAGAGTTTTTGGAGCAGAAATGGATTTTTGGTGAGCAGGGCACGCTCAAAATCATTTTTCAAGAGTGATCATTAGTGTTTAAATTAAATTTATGATTTAGGGAAATTTTTTAGGAATTTTCTGAGAAATGTCCGTTTTACCTTTACGACGTGTCTATTTTCCTTTGTTTATGTGAACCACAAAACATACCCTTACCGTAAAATTCCAGAAACTCTTCCATGAAGCTATTAGGGCTATTACATGGCATTTCCAAGATTTCTTATTGGTTCTCACCCTTTAAATTAATTTTGGAAATTTTTGATTAGTGAAAAGTCTATTTTGCCCTTGATTTTTACTTAAACCCTAGGGGTAAAGATGTAACTTCACTTCCCTCTTGGTTGCCTCCCATGGTGACTCCCCAAGGTCTAGAGGCTTCTCAATCCTTCTAGATTTTGAGTCATCTCTTTGGACCAATTAGGTTTTAATTAATTAGTTTTAGTTATTTTAAATCCTTTTTCCTATATCATCATCCTCGTCACACAAAATCTTGAAGCCATTCCAAGATTTCTCTTTCTCCCTCTTTATAAGTTTTCATAGTTTTCATAGTTTTCTTTTCAAATGTTCTTGAGTTTTGAAGCTTTGATCTTCAAAATATCCCTTTTCTTCAAGTTTGGAGGTAAGGGGAAAATTCTTGAGAATCTTGAAGAGATTATCCACTTTGGTGGATTTATGAGTTATAGCTTTCTTATTTGTTTTAAATGCTTTTATTTAAATTGTTTTATTTATTTATTGTAAGGTTATAATGACAAGATTGATATATGTCTTATAATCATTTATAGTTTTTTATTTAATTATGTACTTTTATAGTAAGGTTATAATGGCAAGATTGGTATGTCTTATAACTATCTATTTAAGCTTTATAATTATCTTATGACTTTAAATTGAATTGTTTTGTGCTTTTATTAATTGTAGTGTTATAGACCAAATTTCCTTGGGATTTTCGTGGAAGTAAGGTTGGGATGACAAAATCAATTTTGAACTTACTAATCGTACCGTTATAATGACAAATTTTAGATTACCGTAAATATGGTTTTACCGTGAAACAAGTGCAAATTATTCTTTTATGAAGACCCTGATATTGTCTATCATTGATATACAAGTTGATGGTTAAGATAAATGGTTTATTAGTATGGTTCTGTCTAGGAAAGACAAAGGTCATCGAAGGGGCCTTAGCTCACCTTCTCTTTCCTGGGAACTATGCCTATACGCTATTTGGGAAATTATTAACCTAGGGACCTGGTATATACGTGACTAAGATAAATTGGGAAAGAAGTTATTTCTAAATAAATGTATGTATATATAAATAGATTATATTGGATAAAAGAGTATAACAGTAAAAGATTCTCGGTGAATTCTACTGTTGTAGCATCTGTCATAAAAGAGTATAACGGTAAATGATTCTCGGTAAATTCTACTGTTGTAGTATTTATCAAAAATTTAGTATAACGGTAAAAGATTCTCGGTGAATTCTATTGTTATATTATCTGTGGGAAATCTTGAGTTGGTGTCCAATCTGTATATATATATATATATATATATATACTTAACTCGGTTTAATTTTCAATGCCTTTGGCAGTGAAAATTAGTGAGGTAGGCTTTCAACGGGCCTCTTTCCTGGAAGAAAACTGGTGCTTAAGTGATGAGAATCAAGAAGCAAGAAGAAGCAAAGAATTCAATTTGGAAAGCTTTATTTGGGTGATGATGCAGTTTCAATGTTTTGAACATAACTTGAGTTCTAGATGTTTTTTTTAGACGTTCTTCAATGCGTTGAAAATCTTAGAAGATTTTCTACAAGTCGTATTTCTAGTCTCAAGTCCTAATTCTGCTTTTATCATGATGAAAATTGGACTGGAAGTCAGGCACAAAATTATGGATGAAAATATTACTTTTTGTTTAGACTCTTTAGTGTAATTTTGAATTAAGGAATATGTGGTTGAAGTCCCGCATTGGAAAGAAAGGGGAGGAAGGCACCACTTGTTGGCTATAAATAGCCATTCATTTGTCTTATGTAAGAAAAAAAATTTGAGTCAATGAAAATTTGAGTACTCCTTTGGAGTTTTTGAGAGCTTAGTCTCTCTTGAGTTCTTGAGTGGACCATCTCGGTTCTTATCAAAGGTTTCCATACCTTTGTGGCGAATCCTCACCGGACTTATCACTCTCTTGAGAGTGTACTGGCGTCTTCTTCCCCATTTCTTATCTTCTCTGCTTTCTACTTCTTCTTTTTGTTCTTGTTACTTTATATGCGCTACACTTGTTATTCTATTTCCATATCATCTCTGCTGCGTTTTATCAAACACTTTGTGTGCACCTAGCCATTGGGTGCTTCGTTGATTTATAAGTTGCATACTTTAATCTCAATAAAGTTTACATCTTTGTTTTCTCTTAAGAAGCGTTCTTTCATATCTTCATCTTTATTGTTCTTAATTCTCTATTGTTAAACAAGAAGTGAATTCAAGGACGATCCGTATAAAAACAATGAACCCCCGTATTGGTTCATATCATGTGGTATCTGAGCTTTTCAACGCATCGAAGAACGTCTAAAATGGACATCTAGAACTCAAGTTATGTTCAAAACATTAAAACTGCATCATCACCCAAATAAAGTTTTCCAAATTAAATTCATTGCTTCTTCTTGCTTCTTGATTCTCATCATTAAGAATTTCAGTAATAAACTCAGCTTGATTTCGTTCACTTAGTCTATGTTTTATCCGAGTAGTGAGATTCTGTGTTTTAACTTAAGATATACGATTCGGTATTTTTATCTAAGATATGTGCTACTATGTTCTGAGTGGTTTTGGAAATGAAAGAGATATGCTTGGTGAAAAGCGATATTCCTATATGCTTGGTAAAAGCGATGTCCCTATATGCGTAGTTCTAATGTGATGTTCCCATATGCTTTGTTTAAAGCGATGTTCCCATATGCTTTGTCTAAAGCGAGGTTCCTACACGATGTTCTCATATATATGCTTTGTTTAAAGCGATGTTCTTATCTGATATTTTCATGAAATTTTTGTGACCTATTTTGGTGAAGTTCTTATTATTTGTTACGTGGATATACTGATTTCATGAGTGTGATTTCTTTGTATTTGTGCTTTATATTGCTGTGTGCATTACGTCTGCTGTAAATTTACTATGCATGATCTATGTTGTGTGTTGCCTGTAAATTCTCTAGTGATATAATTCAATGATAAGAATTTTCACCATTGCCTACTTTCTATGTTGTTGGTACATGGTTGAGTAGATGTTTTTCCCAAGGAATGGGTTAGCTCTTAGAAGAGGATCTAAAGGATGTTGCTGTATAGATGGATAGAGATTCCAAGAAGAATTGATGGTTACTATATTGTTTTGGGTAAAGGTTTAGAAACCAGTCTGGCTCAGATATTCACTGTATTATTTTAAATCTTTCATTGTAAAACCTCTGATGATTATATGAAATGAGATTACATTCATAAAAGTATTGTTTTATGCTTCCGCACTTAAAACCTTTTCAAAGAATTAAGACATGTTTTCCATCCTTCTCATGTTTTATAAAGGAGAAAAAAATTTACACACATTTTCGGAGAAGGAATGTTGAGTTTTCACCAAATATTTTCTAAGTTGTTTCGAAATTCTTGGTTACTATGGTGTAATATCCTTTTTTGGAGAAAGAGTGTTGCAAATGTGATTAGTGTGTGATCACTGAAAAATCTTGTTCCTCTCTTCCTTCTCTGTGTGTTCAATTCGTGTGAGTGCATTATTTGAGTGTAGAGTGTTCTTGCACTAACATACTAGAGGTGCCTTGTGGTTAATTATGGGCAAAATTCGGATGGACAAACAGAGAGGGATTGGAGAATGCTTTGGACAACCCTTGTTCTTCACAAGGTGAGTTCGTTCATGTGGCGGGCGTGTAGGAGTGTTCTTCCTACCAGGATTCAGTTGTTGTCCAACGCCCTGCAATTTGCCTGGTTTGTAATGCCCATCTTGAGATACTTGGCACTTGCTGCTAACTTGCCCAACTAGTACCGCATGTTGGAAGGCAGTGAATCTTTGGGAGACCATCGAACCCTTATACTGGAGAACTCAAAATCGTTCACTAATTTCTTCTTCAGAGTCTGCAGTCTGCTTGATGAGGAGAGGAGGGGTATGGTTTTCATGATTATGTGGAGTTTGTGGAAAAAGCGTAATAAAAAGCTTTGGAATGATAAAGATGAGAGCGAATTTGCAGTGGTTTCCAGAGATATCACTGTCCTAACCAAAAGGAAGCTAGCTCAACAAGCCCCACCACAAATGGAGTGACCATAAGGGTCTCCTTCGATAGCTGTTTGGCAAGGTCCTCCCATGGGGTTTCTGAAATACAACATTGATGTTGCCTTCTTCGAGGAGAACAAATCAACGGGTATTGGGCTCTATATTAGCGACCATTTTAGCAGCTTTGTCCTAGCCAAGACTGATCTGTTAGTGCCCCGTTTGAGTGTTCATGAGGGTGAGGCGTTTGCTTTCCTGCAAACCATCCTTTGGGCTCGGGACCTCATGCTTCACCATGTAACACCCTTTCTCCAAAAAGGATATTACACCATAGTTACCAAGAATTTCAAATAACTTAGAAAATATTTGGTAAAAGTTGGAAATCCTTCTTCTGAAATACAAGTAAAATTTTCCGCCTTTTAAAGAAGATGAGAAGGATGGGAAGTATGTTCCCTTAATTCCTTTTTAATGTTTTCGAAAAGATTTTCAATGCGGAAGCATAATTAACACTTGTATGGGTGTAATCTCATTTCATATAACCAACAAAGTCTTTACAAGAAAGATTGGAAATGATACAGTGAACATCTGAGCCAGTCTAATCTCTATACCTCTACCCAAAATAATACCATGACCATCTACTCTTCTCGGAATCCGTATTCATCTACACAACAGCATCCTTCATATCCTCTCCTAAGAGCTTACCCACTTCTTGGGTCAAACATCTACTCCGTCATGCATCAACACAACAAAGCAGGCAAGGGTGAAACTCTAAACAAATTAATAGAAAAAGTACAGGTACACAGAAACATGCATCACTCAGAAACACAGGAAAAATACTTAATTAATCAGTATACCAATATAACAAACATTAAGCACTTTGCTTAAAACACAGCACGTTGGGAACATCTACTGGGAACATCGCTTTAAACAAAGCATTTGGGAACATTGAGTAGGAACATCGTGTAAGAACATCATGTAGGAACATCGAGTAGGAACATCACCTTTCACCAAGCCTATCTCTTTCACTTCCAACCACTCAGAATCACTTATCTCAAACCACTCAGAATCAATTATCTCAAACAACATAGAATCACCAGAAAGCAGAAAACCACGTTTAGCATATAAGAATACCAAATCACACATTATCCGTTACTCAATTCATTTGTCAAGAACAGATAAACAACATATAGCAGGCATACTGCACACAATAAATGAACCATTCAACGTCGTAAATAGAGAATTTTAGCATGGTAATATATCTTAAGGATTTATCAAACACACAAGACAATCTACAATTTCGGGACACACCCACGAGAAAGGAACCCGCTGCTCTTGGAGAGTTTACTTAGTAACCACATACTCCAACGTATGACTTAATGTTCTAATAAACACGGAATCACAAATTCACACAAAATCACATTTCTCATATAAGAATTCCCAATCACATATCTCAGGTAAAATACAGAATCACGAGTAACTGTGGAATCAAAACGTATTCGAAACAGACTAAGTGAAATCAACTATTTATTTACGGAAATACTTAAGCACCATTTATTTTCTAGAAAAAATGCCCGTTGGAAGCCTACCTCACTAATTTTCACTGTCTTAAATATTGGAAATTAAACTGAGTGTAGTGTATACATAAACAGATTGGATACCAGCTCAATATTTTTCACTTACTAAAATAACAGTAGAATTCACCGAGAATCCATTACTGCCATCTTAACTTCCGAATGATGCTATAACGGTAGAATTCACCAAGAATCCATTATCGTTATACTCTTTTATCCAGTCCAATCTATTTATATATACGTTATTAAGAAATCACTTTTTTCCCAAATTATCTTGATCACGTATATACCTGGTCCCTAGTGTTAAGATTTTTAAATAGCGTATCAATACAGATCCTAGGCCAGATAGAGACGGACTTTGTTAGAGGCCCTTCAAAGGTCTCTTTCCTTTCTAGACAAATCCATACTAATAAACCAATCAAATCTTAACCATCACTCTTGAATATATAAATGTTAGATAACGTCAGGGTTTTCACAAAAGAATAATTTTGTTTTCTTTACGGTAAAATCGTATTTGTGGTAAATCTAAATTTTGCCATTATAACGGTATGTTTACAAAGCTCAAAAATTAATTTTAACATAACCTCCTTGCTTCACGAAAATTTAAAAAATTTTGGGCATTATAACCCTACTATTAATAATTAACACAAAATAATTAATTTAAAACTTATAAAACATTTATCGAGGCATAAAAGCAAAAACACATAAAACATACTAATCAAACATAACCAAGAATCAAACATATACTTCACAAATTAATTTGCAAGAGGTTCCCCCTACCTTTCACCAAAAATGGATGAAGATCCAAGAACACCAATATAGAAATTTAAGACTTAAGAAGAGAAAAGAGAGAAAAGTGTTTGCTTCTTGATTCCTTGGCTTGGTGTGTGTTTAAGGAAGAGTGAAGGGGGATATTTATAGTGGAGGGGGCAGCCAAGGGGTTGGGTTAAAGTAGCCTTGGTTAGCTTAGAAAGTAATCATAGTTTAATTTTTAAAAATAAACCAAAACTTTTATCTAATTCCTAATTGGTTTATACTACTTCACAAGGATTGAATCCAAGTGAAAATCATCATCCAAGGGTCCAGGATGAGGAAGAGGGGCAGCCAAAGAGATGAAGGAAGGAGGAAGGAAGGTTGGTTCATGATGTAAGCCATGACAATCAAGTTATACTTTTAACAATTTAGTTTTAATCAAACCTTTTCCTAATTGGCCTAAAACATGACTCATGCAACCAAACGAACCTAGTCCCCTTCTTGGCAAGGTGGTAGGACAGTTTATGAGGGCTGAAAAGGGAGGGAGTGAAGTTACATTTTTGCCCCTAGGGTTTTCAAGTGAAAAGGATACAAATCAAGGGCAAAAGTGACTTTTCACTAATTAAAAATTCTTAAAACGAATTTGAAGGCTGAGAACTGATAAGAAATATTGGGAATACCATGTAATAGCCCTAATAGCTTCATGAAAGAGTTTCTGGAATTTTACGGTAAGTGTAAGTATTCCGTTTTGCATAAAAACATAAAAACGGACGCGCCGTAAGTGAAAAACAGACATTTTTTAGAAAATTCCCAAATAATTCTCAAAAATCACAAGTTTAATTTAAACACTAATGGTCCCTTGTGAAAATTGATTTTGAGCTCTCACTGATGAGTATAAATACATTTCGGTTTAGAAACTCTTGTTTTACGTGCTTTACGGAGTTTTTGAAAAAGTGACTCTTGGTCTGTCTTTCAGAAAATTCTGAAATAATTTTCATAAATCATAAAAAATAGAAAAACATATTTTGGCTATTCAAAATCTTTATCTGATTTTAACTTGAGCTCTGAATCAGTCTATTAGCTCAAGCGGTTTACTATTTGGACCAAAACAAAACTTTTAAATCTTTTTACTTCTAAAAATTCTTGAAAAATTCCAGAAAATCTAAAATATTAGAAAAACCAACTTTTATGAAGGAAGTTTATTTATTGAAGTCATTTGAAGTTTTTAAGGTATTTAAAACTCTTTCCGTCAGTTAGACGTACTGCTTTCTGTAAACAGACCTGATTTTGACTGTAAAATTTCTGTTTCAGAAGTATTCCGGAATATGTGTATTTTACTCCTAATTTTAAGCTAAAAATAAATCACAAAATATTTATGGCACAAGAATTCATATAAAACAGAAAAAGTACGTTTTAAACAGAGAAACAGATGTTGAATCTAAACCTGACAGAAGCTGTGAATCAACCGTTTTCAGAAGTAATCTTAAACATGTATATTTGAATCCTATTTTTAAGCCAGGAATAAATCTTAAAATATTTATATCGCAAAAATTCATATAAAACAGATTTTTAAATAGTAACTCAGAAAAACGAATGTTACACACCACGTCGTCTTTGAGACTGGTAGTAAATTGGTGGCTTATAGCTTCAATAGGAATAATGTCGACTACTCCGAGTTTGGGATGCTCATTGCAACACTCTTTCTCCAAAAAGGATATTACACCATAGTAACCAAGATTTTCGTAATAATTTTTCCAAGTAATCTTTGTGTTAAAATAAGTTAAGTTCCCAAAAATGTGGATAAAATTTTTGCCTTTTTAAAAGATGAGAAGGATGGGGAGTCCATACTTCCCTTTTCTATTGTGTGGTAAAATAAGATGGAATGTGAAAAAATTAGTAATAATGATATAGAACATTTACAAATTACTGAACAAGATGGTTACTATAAATAAAGTATTTTAATTGATTCAGCTTTGTTTAGAAAAATTCAGAAGGAAGATTTAAATTTAACTAAAGATGGTAATATGAAGAGTAAGGAAAAACGGGGAAAAATTATGCAAAGATTTAATAAAAAGGAAAATATTATATATTATGGAAAATTGATTAATGAAGCTCCAATAGATATTGAAGAAGCTCAAGGAAATACTAGTATACAATTATTAAATAAGAAAAAATTGATGGAATTATAAAAGAATATTAAAAGGGAAGAACACAGAAATAAAATTGGATATATACATATAGGAGCAATTCAAATATTAATAAAAACAACTTTTCAAGAAGAAATAAATTCACCAATAGAACTAATATTAAAAGATGATAGAATAACTGATATAAATGATAAAATATTGGACGTAATAGAAGAAAATTTAGCTTATGTAAAATTAAAATTTGATTTTCACCCAAATATTGGAATACCTTTAAATACTCAAAGATTAGAACAATTATTAACACTTGAACATAAATTTTTAAGAAAAACCTAATGAGAACAGGAGATAAAATATTTTCAATAACCTATTGTGTTAATTATGCGTTAACTAATTCACATCATAGTATTACTTTAAGAAATAATGACAGAATAGATGTACCAAGTTTATTTGAAAATATAGAAAAAATTTATTATCCTAAAAGAAACGAAATAACAGAATTAGGAACTTTTATAAATAAATCAAATTTATTAGTGTGTAGATTACCATTACCAGCAATTATTTCTGAAAATGATATTGAAGAAGATAAAATTAATAAATTAACAAATCAAGTAAATTTAACTCAGTATTTGAAAAATAAGATATGAGTAAAAATATTACAAAATTCAATATAAAAGATAAAATTATTAATATATGGGTAAAAGAACGAAATCCATTTCAAAAAATATATATATAATATATTAAAAATATTGATAAAGATTTTGTTGGAAAACTAAAACATATTTGGAAACTAGATTTACCAAAAGAAATGAAATTAAAAATATGTGAAGATTATGGAAAAATATGTGGACAAATTGCACTATATGAAGACGAAATAAATTATGTATTAACCACAACTTTAATAAAATTAGAACTAGAAGATGAACAAGAAGAATTAGAAAGAAGTTTTAACTCAGAAAGAAATCTAAATATTTTTTAAGAACTATTAAATTCTTTAGAAAATAATGAATTTTCAGACTAAGTCATGGATAAGGTAGATAAAAATATTGCTAAGTTTATAATAAAAGATAAACCAGATAAAAATATTACTAAGTTCATAATAAAAGATAAAACAATTACAACATGGGTAAAAACAAAAAATTATTGCAACGTAATATATATCGATGAAATAAAAAATCGTGAAAAAGATTTTTATGAAAAACTAGAATGCATATGGAAACTAAACCTATCAAAAGAATTAAAAAGAATTATATGTCAGGAATATACAAAATTATGCGCACAAACTATAATATATAATAATGAATTAGATTATGAATTTGATTTAGTATTAACTAGGATGCAAATAGATGAAACTTATGATCAATTAATGAAAAGTATAGAAAATAACAACCTAGATGAATCCTGAAAATACACCCCCTCCGAATTGGTATCAGAGCACTAAGATCATTTAAATAATTTTAGAAAAAATATCGAGCACTAAGATCACTAAAATAAGAAAAATCATAATAACCACTAAGATTATTGAGATTGAAATAATTTTTAGAAATCTAACAATTAGGATTGTTAAGATTAAAAGAAAAATTCAAATTTTTGAATGGATATTATAGATATACAAATCAGAATAATTGAAAAAGAAAATAAAATAAATGAATTAAAAGACAAAATAAACATAACTAGAGAAAATGTAAGTTTAATTTGTAGACATTTGGATTATCATATAGAACATCAAAATACAAATGAAATTGATAGAGTATCAAAATTTCGTATAAAACATCAAAATAAATTAAATAAAAGAGAAAACAAATTAACAAGATTAGAAAATGAATTACGGGAATTATATGAAATTTATAACCGTCTCTAAAAACTGCGACCATTAAAATAGCGACGAATAATGAACTTTTCGTCACTAAAAATCGCCAATAAATTAATAATGATTAGCAGTGTCACTTATTATTAGCTTGCTCATCTCCTTTTTCTTCTAACCTCTCTTCAACCCTAATATCTTATTGTTTGAACTCTCTATATAAATTACCCCTCCTTCTTTGTTTTGGTTGTAAGTTGAGCTCTAGATATCCGATTTGGGTGATCTTTGATTCGTCTAAAAGATAAGAAAATTATCTACAAATTGTATTTCTACTTTCAAGACCTAATTCGGCATTTATCTTGGCGAAAATTAGGCTTGAAGTTTATAACAAAATGCTGGACGGAAATAAGTCTTTTAATTGTTGTATTTGGTTCAGGCATTTTAGTGTTATTTTGAATAAAAGTAAATGCTTACTCATTCTCATTGTTTTCACATAATTATTCAATGTATTTCCCTTTTATATTTTGTTAATCTGTTTTTATTCCTAACTTTTGAACAGAGGGGACTTGTGTTGGAATAGAAAGCTAGAGGATATGTAACAATTGAAGAAATTACAAGATGAACTCCTAGATGCAGCATCCAAGTAAAGCTAAAAATTCTCTTACTTACAACTTATTTAGAGGTAATATTGCAAAATTGTACCTTTAAAAGAAGTTCTTAGATAATTATGAAGGCTATATATGATGAACTTGGAGCGGAGAAAGAAAAGAGTGAAAGTAGACATTGATTATTTTAGTAGAAAAAGAAGGGGAAATAAAACTTGTTTTCTAATTTTAAGGGTTTAATGAATAAATTTTCTATGAAACTTTAATTTGTAATGTATATGCATGTATCGGGTTGTATTCTCTATATGTCAAACTGTCTTGTTATTAACCATTAGGAATTTATATTAACATTATATTGTGAATAGATAAATTAGCAAATTCTAATTCTTCTCGTTGTTTTCCTTTTACAATACCCTTCTTGCTATAAGGACATCGGTTTCTGAATCAATGAATCATTTACTAAAAACAATATGTGTGAAGTTGTCAGAGGAATAGCTGGGGAGGTTTTATGAACTTTCAATTATGTCATTAAGTTTTAATTCTTAATCATTTTTTTCTTACCCTGTTAACTCTGTGATTCATTAAAAACTTAGAATATCCTACAAAAATAAGGCAACTCTTCATCACCAATGTAGCAACTCGACTTGCGTGATATCTATGGGTGTGGGATTGCAAGTTGTCTAATTCAGTAGTACTGGTATGTGATATCAATAAGGCATATTATTGGGAGTAGATTTAAACAAATTCATATAGTTATGATGAGTTTGCAAATAAGGCTTAGATATTTTAAGTGAGTCTAATTAAAATTTGTTTATCAAGGTACATTAGAGTTGTCCAATTCAGTAGTACTGGTATGTGATATCAATAATGTATATGATTGAGAGTATATTTAAAGAAATTCTTGTAATTATGATGAGTTTCCAAATAAGTGATACAAATGCATTTGTTCTGGTTCATGGAAGGCATTATGTTTGCCTTAAACTAAAACATGATTTAATTGGCTAGGTTATTTTGATGTCTTACTTTGTTCTCTGAATCTTTTGATATAATTTTGATGAATATATAAAGCCTATTGTATTGTAAATTTTCGTTTTTGATTTTTCTATTGTTTGTTAGTGTCTATCAGTATGTATTTTGTTGGAGAAATGAGGGGAAAAAATTTGAGAAATAATAAAATAATAATTACTCAGATAACACTTCCTTGAAGAAGTGTTACAAGTGTTGTCTGAAGTCCACTCAGATAGTGTTTGTTTAAGGAAGTGTTATTTGAATGCATCTTAAGTGCATTTAGACAGCGCTTTCTTGAAGAAGCGCTATCTGTAGGGCGTGGTTTATGTGAGACAGCAGCAGCGCTTCCGAAGCGCTGTGGGAAGTTCGCATGCAAACAACAACGGAGAGATCAACAACGCTTTCTAATTTAAAAGTTGTTGTAATGTTTTGGCGTAGTGAGAAAAAAAATATTATTGACCAAAAAAGAAGAAAAATATTAAAACAAAAAGGGGACTTCTATAGTGTCGTTGATAAAATAACGGTTTTGAAACCGTTGTTTTATTAACCAATGATAAAATAGAATTCTACCATGTCATATTATTTCTTTTAAAGAGCATAATTCTTTTATATTACATCGTAGTATCTAATCTCTTTTATTTTAGTTAGAGACATTTTAGCAAACACCTTGAATACAACAACTATTAGACATAAACAATAAAGTGATTATAAAGTATATATTACACACTTTTTTTAAGAGGCAAAATAAATGCGTTAAGATAACACAACACAGCACAAGATATGCCAGTTACAACACCATCTCAGTAAGAAATACAACACCTCAAACAGATATAAAAACTAAGACCCCACCCAAAGCAAATATCGAATCCTCTAAACATAGAAATACAATGACCAAAAACTATGACACACGGTCACACATCCCAACATCGTTTTACTTAACCATCCAAATATAGTTCATTTTGAAAACATAAATCACAAGCATATTATTTCAGTAAATTCTATTGAAATCTAAAATAAAAACAATAACGACCCATATATAGATATCATTTAGAGACGGTGAGCAAGAAGAAAATGAAATCAAAACTAATCATATTGGCACTACATTACCAAAATAGGACATATGGTGGTCTCTCAGTAAAAAAACAAAACTTTCAGAAAATTTCTAACAACACTCGTCATGAGCCTGGGTTTTACAAAACTCGAACCAATGTGTGCTTCTCTGATCCCTCTCGCACCTTGACCCGGTTGTCCAAACCCCCCAAAATCCATCTCTCTCTTCACACTCACACTCACACATGCTAGCCTGGTTGCAGTATGCACATGGTGTAATTATATCAGGCAGAAAGTGCAACGAAGGTATGAGAAAGGGATATGCATGGGAGAGAGGTGGGTTTCGTGAGAGAGTATGTGAAATATTTAGGGACTAAATTGCAAAATATTTTTACAGTGGGACCGAAACCATTACTTTCATAACAAGACCGTAGAAATTGCCTTACAAAAATGAAATATTGATATATTACGTGTCATATATGTCTAGAGGAAATATAAATTAGGAAAAGTTTTAACTCTGGAAATCGATTACGATAGTAACACAATATATTAGGAAAAGTTTTAACTCTAAAAATCGATTACGATAGTAACACAATATATTAATCCTTGAGTTTAAGAAATTTAAACATATATGTTAGGACTATATATATTAATCCTTGAGTTTAAGAAATTTAAACATATATGTTAGGACTATTTTGGTAATTGTGCATCCAAAAACAATTTTGATCTGAACTATATATCCAAACAATCTTAATTGATAAAAATTACGTTTTTGTGATGTATCCAAATATAAATTACGTTACGTTTAACTCACTTTTAACTAAAATTAATTTTACAAAATCAATATAGCCAAAATCAATTTTTGCCACTGCATAATATTTTAATTTTGAATCTTTTTACTTTAAAATTAAAGTAAGTTTGATGTAAAACTTAGAGTAAATTTTTCAACCTAACACAAAAGTAATTTTTTATCACTTATAGCCAAATTAAGATTTAGAGACAAAGTCAATTTTGGATATCTCCATTATGCATTCAAACCTGCACTAATGATTTAATTCAAACCACATATTTCTTTATTAACTAAAAATAAATTATGTTTCGTTTAATACACACATCCTAATTAATAAAATTTGAAAGTGACCATTAAAATTTGTACAAAATTTCATATTATTATAAGTGAAAGAAAATCTGAATTATCAAACAGGTGTGGTCCGAGTGGTAAGCGACTCGGATCCCTTGAGCATATGGTTGGGGGGTCGATTCCTGACTTATGCGTACGAAAATTTACCATTTTGGATAAGCAATCCTTAAATGTGCTCCAAATCTTCAAAAGGATTAGTCTCTACAATTGCGCGCAGAGAATACCCTGAGGAAAAAAAAAGAAAGTCATAACTTTAGAAAGTAATACCATGAAAACTTTATTTTACCCTCAATCCAATTTAAGAATTAGAGACGAGAGATTTGGACAGTAAATATGACTACATGGTTATTGATTCAACCCTCACTACCACTATTATCATAAAAATATATATGTGTGTGCATAGAAATACTTGGTGAAAGACATATTATTCTAATTATTTTAAATGGAATTACTTTGAAATAAAATGTATCCTGTTAGGAAATTCACGCACTCATGCATATATGTTTCTTCACACTTCACAGTGCTCTGCACTTCTTCCATTGAACATTTTCCTTATCCTCAATCCCCCCCTGGTGTGCTTTCTCTCTAGATCACTAGCTACTTGTTTTTGCTTGAACAGTCTCCAAATTGTAAAATACTTTGAGCTTAAAATATAATCATTCAAAGGACAATGCTAGCAACATACTCTCTAACATACTCTTTTTAACACACTTTTTATGATTGGATAAAATATATGTTGATCTTATTATTTTGAGAGTGGATCCCACTATTTTAGAAATTAGACCCACGTGATTTAATGAGACCCAAATACATTTCATACAATAATAAAAAATGTATTAAAAAGAGAGAGTGTATTGCTGACACTTATTAACCGACTCTGACCAGCATCTTTTTTTTTTTGGTCTTGCTCTGACCAGCATCTTGATCAGAGTGGGTGGGATCCTCCTCAATCGTTACCAATTCAATTATTCAACTCTTTATGGCCATTTACCATTTCTTTTTAATTTTCCTAATTTTGCATACGTACTGCAAAACCTATTAATTCATGTCTCATTTTCTGTTGACTTTGTTGCCCACTGTGACGTCAGCGAGTAATTTCCAACGGCCACAAACAAACTGGATCTGTCCATTTGGTTTATGCACATTATAGATTATTTACATTTTAATTTATAAAATCATGAATAAAATCATATAGTTCATTGTTGAATAAAATCATGGCATGAGCTGGTAATTTTATGATTCTCTTACTAGCTATAGTAACGTTATGGGTGGCAGTGTGGTGGCACCGGCTTTAGCTACTTTCAAATTATCATCAAAAAAACAAAAAAAACCCAACTTTCAACTACACAGAGACTAGAAAAGGGACAAAACAAAAATGAAAGAAAGAAAAGAAAAGCAATTTCTTTGGGGCCGGTAGCGATATATATATATATGTGTGTGTGTGTGTGTGTGTGTGTGATGATTTTGTATCCAATATGCAATGTACCGATCGATCCAATTGTGTTTGTGCCCACTGCCCACGATTGCAACACATGCATCTTGTCGATCGGCTCCACCTTAATTTGGCAGATTCTTGTTCATTAATTTGTTTATTTGTGTGTCTTTGTGTTTTTTCTAGATATCTGTTTGTGTTCTATTCAGTAAAAAATATTGGGCAAATCCTCGTTTGTTTCCCATGCATGCATCTTATCATGCATATACTGCATATAGAAATTGTGTCACTTTGCTTGCTAATTTGGGGAGAAAATACGTAGGGTAGGGGAATTAATTTAAGATGATCGATCAAGTTACATCGGTGTAACATTTTTGACAATGTTACATAGCCAATAATTTTTTACCAAGTCGTTATATTTTAAAACTCACTGTTAGATTAATAACTACTACCACATTGATTATTTCTATAAAATTTAATATCAATATAAAATCATTTAACGTATTATGAAGATACGTCAAGATTTTACTTCTTTTAAAATATATGAATATTAACGTATCTCAATAACACGTCAAATGATTTTAGATACATTGATGTGAAATTTTACAAGAATGATATATGTGATAGTAGTTATTAATTCAACGGTTAAATATAACTATTTGATGAAAAATTATTAGCAGTGCAACCTTAGCCAAAGTGTTACACCCATGTAACATTTTTGACAATATTACACCTCCAATAAACTCATTATAAAATTATAATGCATATAAACACTAAATAATTAATATTAGATTGTCGTTGGATTTTATTTTCCTGCAAAATTGTAGCTCAGATCTTGTGCTATATATATAGTTATGTTTCAAGTTCTCAATATATTCTTTAATTTTGGCAACAACAAAAAAAAACTCCTGCTGAATAGTGAAGAGTAGGGGTGTTCGCAGCTCGGTTCGATTCAGTTTTGAGGTAAAAAGTCATCCGATCCAAAGTTTAAAATAGTATGTGGTTCGGCTCGGTTCGGTTTACTTCAAAAAAAAAATCCAATCCGATCAAAAACAATACGGTTTAGATTGGATCGGTTTTTCGGTTTTTTGCGGTTATAATTTTTTTTGAAAAAAAAAATATCAACCAAAGTGATCACGCTTCCGTTTCACTTCTAATATATTTTCGAGTACAACTCAATGACATTTGTTTTAACAATTCTCAATGGATTATCAATTATAAAGCCAATTTCTAAACACACATATATCATTTATAAAAAAATACCTTATAGAAAAATAGTATTTGCAAAATTATATTCTAAACAAATGAAATAAAAAATGTAAAATAATATTTAACACACAGAAGGTCATTGTGAATTAATATTTAATACAAAGGCTACTTGCACAAGTCAATTCTAAAAAAATACACAATATAACAATTGATTAGTAGCCTATATATGCAAGTCCAAAAGGAACAATAATATAAGTTGCGATTTGGTTCGGCTCGATTCGATTTTAGTAAAGAGATCTGAAATCCGAGCAGTTCGGTTCGGTCTTCCAAAATAGTCATCCAAAAAAATTCAAAAAATTCAGTTTTTGATCCGTTTTTAGTTTTTTGGATTGGTTTTCCGTTATATTTTTGGATCAGTTCGGTTTTCAACCCCTAGTGAAGAGTTAATTAAGCATAATCTATATTTTGTGTTAAAAGTACATTTGCTTTTCTTTTATAGATTTTTTTTAAGATTTGTGTCATATCATATTAAAAATTTATTTGAATAGTATTTCATGTAAATACTATATCATTGACCGAATGGGTAAATATAACAGTTTTTAGGATTGAATCGGAATTCAATTACTAGTGGTGGCACAAATAAAGTGTGCTTATTCCGCGCGGGGAGGCTTATCTTTCTACAAGAATAACAAGATAAATATGCCGCCTGAAAGACCTTAGTGAGCACCACTAAAAATTTAATGAAGTCAATAAATAGAAACTCTTTGTTAATTAATTTTCATATTTCTGTTTTCTTTTTTTGTTTTTTTCCTTCATTTGGGGGGATTAGGGACCCTTTACAAATATCACCACAGCTCTTTCTGTGCTAGAGGTGTCAAAGTGAGTAGTGACCCATAAATAGGCTTAAAAATATTGGCTTATTAAGACTGAATTATTTAGACCCGACTTACTTAATCCACTGATTAAGGCGGGCCACCATTTTCTTAAGACTTTCTGCACGATGGACGTTTTATCATTTTAGTTGTTTTAAATTTGTTTTTCTAAAATTTTATTGTATCTAATTTTTTTTTCTATTTTTAGCATTTTTCATTTTTTAAAGTAGTAGTGGTCAAACTCCAACCAAAAAAGAGTAGTAGTCAAACCGTGAGCGAGACCATCTAATACATCAACCTGTGGTGCTAATAGAAAAAATTAAATTAATTATGGAAAATTAATGAGAGAAAATATGAAATCCGTCTTTAATTTAATCACTAAATTTTGTCACATCAGAATTGAAGGCTTAATTGCACTTTTAGTTCCTTTTGTATTGCTACTGTGCGATTTGAGTCCCTCCATTCTCAATTGTGCAAATTGGGTCTTTTATCTTTTTATCATGTTACATCAAGTCCCCTCCATCTAATTATCGTGTGACGTGGTATAGACGGAGACACTTGGCATCTTAGTTGGCATTTAGACGCTGACGTAACAGACATGTCATTTTTTCGCTGCCATGACACCTCGTTTTAAAATAAATTTATGAATACACGAATAATTTGAATAAATTTTATAGAGATCAAAACAAAAAAAATGTGTATATTACAAGGACAAAAAAGATATTTAAACCTAAATTCTTCCATTACAACTTTTGCACGACTTAAACTATACATATATATAAACCAGATCTCCCACTGCCATACAGTTTTTTTATGACCAAGTTGTGATAATTGATTAAAATACATATAAGATGGTGTATAAATCATTTAAAAAATCTGTGCCATGTTTTGATGAAAACAGAGATTCGAATTTTATGTTTCTTTTTTTTTTCAAACGAAATATTGATAGTAACCACGAGGTTGGATGCAAGTGGTTAATGCACTCTGTCAAAGGGACAGACTCGGTTAGTGTCTGTGTTCGATCTCCGGTGACAGAACAATCCGTGTCCATACTTTACTTACTCCCGGCCGAACACATTGTAACAATTGGGATACCTAGAGACCAAAAGTGCAATCACAACACTTAGAGGGCCAAGAGTGCAATTAAATCAAATTAATTATTAATATTTTTATTAGAACGCAGAAAAGGAAGTGCATGCAGTATTTGAGTTTCATGAGAACATTTCTCAGCCGAAAAGAAAAATTGTCAACTTTGTATGAGAGGATTGATGAAGCAATGTTTTATTATTGAATGAATTGTGTCCCTATCTTTTGTCACAAAGGAAAAACTCATGTCCCTATCTCGCTGATATGTTGTTTGTTAGTCATTACTCATAACTCAAGCAAAAAAGGTTCAGACTTCAGACTTAATTTAGAGACCCGTAATGTTCGCTGGGGGTGAGTAATTAACCATATATACCCCTTCTATTTTTGTTTCCTTTTTTCTTCCTTTCCTCCTTTTACAGATCGTGTGTTCTTATTGGATCGCGTCGCATGCATGTCTTTGTTGCTCTAATATTCTTATGTAATTATAGTTTCCTTCTTAATAACTAGCGAAAAGATGGGTGCTACAGTGTCCATCTGTTTGTTTTCTTAATTTTTTGGGTTAATAATATAATTAATCATCAATGGTAGATGGATAAATTTAAATTTTAAAAATTCAATTACATAAAGTCAATAATAGAATAAAAAGTAGAACACCAAAATAGATAGTTAAAACACAATATAGTATATATATATATATATAAAAGATATATAGTTATTATAGAAATTATCATACAATTATTGGTATTTAAATTTAAATTTAAAATTTAAAATTTAGTTAAAATGGATAATTTTGGAGAAAATTAACACAAAAAGGGTAATATTGAAAAATAAAATTAGGACACCAAAAAATGGTGTTTGCTTTATATATATAGTTATAGATAACAAATAAATGCGCCCGTGCCTTTGTTTAATTTTGAAAATAACAATAATTCACGCTAAAGATAATTTGAATTAAACAGTTCCACTAGAATTAGACTACTAGTAAAAAGTTTAAGTCCTGTTTGGATGCAAAAACTCTAGTTTTTGACTTATGAAGAAGTTAGTTTTATTTTGCTTCTTATTTTTCTCATATATGTAAAAGAAAGAATGTTGTTAAACAGTCATTAATAGATAGATAGGTATTTTTGAAGAAGTTAAATTAAAAAAGATGGCTTTTAAAAAATATAAAGAACAAAAGTTAATTTCAACTTCTATGAGAAGTTGTTAGTTAAAAAACACATGATAGAAGTACTTATGGAGAAGTTTATCCAAACTGGACCTAGGCATTAAACAAGATCATAGGTTCAAACTTTACTCTTTTTTTTTTGCTACATTAGGTTCAAACTTTACTAACACCATTAATGTACCCAAAATAAAATATATATTGCACTTGATTCAATTGACCCTTTGCAAAATGGGTTTGTACAATAACCCGATGTGTTTGGGATTTTTTTTTATTTTTTTTGTTTTTATAATCAATTGTACATGTTAATAGAATAAATTTTGAACTAAGTAAAACAAACTTAATTTATTTAATGAACAAGCGATTATTAGTATAAAATTAATATAATATTTTTAAAATATATCTACATTTATATTTTAAAAATGATTTTATTTTATAATTTAAACAAATTAATTCTTCTAAATTTATTTTAATATACTATATCTAAGGACAAATTAATTTTATAACACTAATTATATTAAAATTAATTTTACTAAAATATACACCAAATGGACCTCAAGTTTATTTATTTTTTTGAGTTGCGACCTCAAGTTTATTTAGATTTAACATATTTCAATGAGATTGGCTCATATTAGAAATTATGTAACAAAGAAAAAAGTCATTAGTATTGCACCAGATGAGAGTTTAAGTTGTATATTTTCTTCAAAAAAGGTACGTTTATATGAAATTAGAGTTTTAATTAACACTATACTATTATTAATATAAATGAAAAAAAAGATTTATTGCACGTATGTGTTCTTTGCTTAATTTATATTTAGATTTTTTTCTTACACCATGGTAATCATTACCGTTTGGTCAAGATTTTGAAATCCCGTTTGGGGTTCAAAATTAATTCTGAAAGTGGTTACTGTAGTAATTAGTATATTTGGTTAAAATTCGTGGTGGATAAAATTAATTTTGGGGTGGGTGGAATTGATTCCAACAGAAGTAAGAATTTCTAACTTTTACGTTAAATAAAATTAATTATGGGTATAAGGTCTACAAAATTCTTTATAATTACACATCAAAAGTGATTCTATTTTTATCATCCAAACAAAATCAATTCTTCTTAATCCACTTTTGAAATATTATTACTAAATACAAATCAATTCTAAATTCTTTTTTTTTATAACATCAATTCTTTTAAATTCAATTTTTTAAAACCAGTTCTTTTAATATCAATTTTATCAAAATCAATTCTATTAAATTAAAATCTAAAACAAACGAAAAAAAAAACCCAAAAATCAAGCGTGATACGCACTTTCAACGTTGAAGAAGTGTTTTCTCTTTGCTTTTATTCCTCCCCGAGCCCCTCCTGCCTCAAAGTGATTAAGAACTAATTTATTTACATACCAAAAAAGTAGTGCACGCGTAAGGAAAAGAGCACAATTATAATTAGGGCCAACTACCGGATGGAAATAGATAACTACATGTATTATTATTATTATTATTATATTATATATAGTCATGACTTATGACATCAGTGACCAAGACACTTATTTCCCTTTCAGTCATCATTTTAGATTAAAGAAATGAAGATGCAATAATTAATGGGAACGCGATGAAGTTTCCATTTCCAACCCAAAAAAGGAAAGGGATACGGGACAAAAGACAAGTCCTGTTTGTCTGGCTCTAAGACCTAGTGTCCTTTGAAACTTGAATAGACTAGGCCCTAGATGTTTCTTGTCCCGTTTGTTGGGCAAGTTGATAGATAGGGTCCGCATTATCACTTCCCCTTATATTCTCTTGAGATAAAAGATTAGATTCTAAAGTTGATGACATATTGTGGATGAACAATCAGGTGCAACGGTAGAGGTTAATTTTTTGAGGTATTAAGATGTATTTAAGGGGCTATTTCTCCCAACAAGTGCAATAATAGAGGTTAATTTTTGGACGTATTAAAATTTATTTAAGGGATTATCTCTCAGTTTAGGGATCAAATAAATTTGATGACATATTTTTGGATAGTATAAAATAAGGTAGTTAAAATCGGACCGGTCATTGAACCAGTGAAGGTAGGGTTCAAGGTTCAGAGGTTCGACCGTGGTTCAACTGGTTGAACCAGGATATAATTAAATAATATTATTTTAAACCATAAACTCTATACAATATTGAGTAAAAATTAACATAAAAGTCATAACTTTATAAAGAAAACTTAAACTTCACTACTGAATGTCATAATTCATAATATAAAATATTCAAAATTACAAATAATCGAATAAAATGATATCTATTTCTTTTAAAAATAAAAAATTTGATTTTTTTTATTTTTTTTAAAAAGTACGAACCGGTCCACCCGGTTTTTGACCGATTCTTACGCAGTCTGGTTTTCAGGGCGTACCAGACCAGACTGGAGTCCGGTTCCCGATCCGACCGGCCAGTCCGGTCCGGTTTTGACTACCTTGGTATAAAGTATTATCGTTATTATATTTAGTAAATTTTGAAACAATGTTATTGTAAAGAACTCGTGCTCTATAACCAAAGCCACTTCTTTTTTTTTTTTTGATCCAGTAAAAATGGTAGACATACGCAAGCACCCCAACCAGGGTTCGAACCATGTCTAACCTAACAACGCAAAATGAATTTAACCATTTGTGCTAGGCTTTACAGACAAACCCACTTCTTATTGAGTAATTAGAAAAACAAAAACTAAACACATGCACGTTGTTGACCAAAAAAAACACATGCACGTTGATAAGTCGGTCTCAACTCCCAACTCTTTGAAATACTTCTTCTGGTCCAAAATATAAGCAACAAATACACTTTTTTCTTGATCCAAAATATAAACAACATTCATCAATTTTCATATAAATTAAATGCTAATTTTTCAATTATACCATTCATTTAATGCAATATTCATATCTACGAGAGACATCAAATGGGGTAATTTTGAAAAAAATTAAAACTAGTGAATATTAATTAAGGAGTCGTTCGGAGTGGTTCCAAGTTTTTGATTTTTGGTTTTAAAACTTAAATTTGAAAACAAAACATGTTCGGATAAAATGGAGTTGAATTGGTTTTTTTGTAAATTTCAAAACAGTTTTAACCTGAATCTCAAAACCACAAAAATAGGTTTTGTGATTCTTGTTTTAGTTTTAAATGCTAAATACTCCCGTTTTCTCGTGTCTAGAGGTGGATATGCGGGTAGCCCAGTTTGCATATAAGCGGACCAGGGCGAGCTGTAAAAAAAATGGGCCTACATAATGTGGCTCGCGTCTGACCCGTATAGTCCATGGGCTAAATGGGGTCGGCCTGTGGGCCTATTAAAGAAAAAAATATTAAATTTTGAAAAAACAAAATAAAATATACATTAAAACTTTAAAATTTAATTTAAAAAATTGGTACGCGGGGTTAAATTGGCCGGGCAAAAAAAGTCCACATTTAAAACGGGCCTCTATTTAAGTGACCCATAGCCCGTACGAGTTGCGGGTTAAACAGGTCAATGTCCATATACCCAGCTCTACTCGTGTCCCTTTGGCATCCTCTCGTCCCATCTAGGGATGGCAAAATGGGTCAGCCCACCCCTGTCCGTTTTTTTGCCCGCCCCGCCGAGGAAAGTGGGCCAAAAAATACAGCCCGTCCCGTTTAAGGGCTGGTTGGCAGCCCGACGGGATGACCAGTTTTTGCCGGCCCAAGCCCACGACAAATAAAAAATTATTTAAAAAATAATATAATTAACCTGACGGGCATGCCAAAGCGGGTTGTGGGATGAAAAAATCCTACCCTCCAAAAAGCGGGTTAGGCGGGGCCAGCCCGTCGGGCCCATCCCGTTTGCCACCCCTAGTGTCATCTCTCTCGTACCTTCACAATTCATAGTGAAGCGAGGTAAAGAGTGACTAAACTAAAAAAAAACTGAAATTCAAAACTCAAAACTGAAACTCAGAACTCAGAACTAAAACTAGATTTGATTTTTGAAATTTTCAAAACATAAAACCAAAAACCACCTCGAACGGGGCCTAAGATTATCCAATTTCAAAGTATTCATTGGTCTATGTGTTTTGTACTATATTGCTTATATTTTGAACCGGAGGGAGTATTACTATATTAGTGCATATAAAAAATGTTTATGGAATAGAAAATAAAAAATAAAAAAATATTATTTACATAAAATTGTCAGAATATTATGTCATAGTGTCAACCATAATAAGATGGTAATTGCATAAATTTATGATATCAATTATATATATATATATATATATAACCTTTAGATGCCATCACTAGGCCAAATTTGGCCTTGCAAAGCAAACAAAATTGAAATTTTCCAGTACTTAGCGTTGCCCAACATATCGCATCCCAAGAAACCACTTTTGGAAGAATCACCATATTACACATCACCCAGAATTTTTCCATTTTTTTTTGGATAACCACCACCCAGAATCTATTGAATTCATGAATTGATAGAAACAAAATATTAAAACTACCTAAGTGTACTTGCAGAAAATATTTTCACATAAATAAACCCTTATCTTCTTCGTTCTGGGAAAGAGGTTGGGAATGATTAAAAATAAGCCCTTATCTTCATGTTTTCCGTACAAATATTTAATAATAAATATTGAATTGTAAAGAATAGTCTTTTTATAAGTATTTCTGAAAAATTAATATAGCAACAAAGTATTTTTTAGAATCAATCTGTATAAATGAACGCCACCTACAAGAATACACCAACTACGGGGAGCATCCCAATCATTATTTATTATTACTACTTTTGGGTGCTCCCAACCTTCGTATGGTACTCAATAAAAATTTTCAATCCGTTCTGTCCCTTGACTTTCTATATGATACACCAGAATTTATATCCCTATAATGGTTGGATCCTGCTCTGTATGAAGAGTCATTCTCCCTAAAACTACTGCTACTCCTACCTGTATCTAACTTGCTATGTTTTATACTTGTGTCAGGATGCAAATGAGAAACACCTCCCTCACTCTTTTCAACATCCACCGGTCTGTTCCTGTACAATAGACCGTGTGTCTCCACACTTGCATGTGGGAAAACAGAATCAGAAAGGGGCAAATGTCTAGAGTTCAAGGGAGATGACAGAGCGGAGGAAGTGTCAGAATTGGGATTTCTCGACGTGCCGCCGCCCCCGCCTCGTCCCGAATTACCGAAAATATAGTCAGCAAAGTCCTCAGTGCTGGTTGAATCACTGGTGCTGTCAGTGCTGCAAGAACCTTCATCAGAATTGGTGCTGATAAGGGATGAATTATCGCTTGATGAGTCTTCTTCCATGATCCTTTTCATGTAGTGAAACCTGGAATAGATGGTATCTAAGGCAGGTGTACCATCTGGAGAAACCGAACTAGTCATGCTTTCAGCAGAACCAGAATCCAAAGATACATATCTGGGCTTCATTCTGACAGTTTTTCCATTGACTTTGCTTTTTGAATCTGAGGACACTATCATGTTCCTAATTACTCTTGGGGCCCTTGGTGAGCACCTGCAAGGCGGTTCAGCCAGTCAGAGAAGCAGATAAAGGGCGGCACAAGAGGCTCCCACCATGTGAGGTCTAGGGAGGGTACGTACACAGCCTTACCCCCGCTTGCAGGGAGGCTATTTCCATATTCGAACCCATGACCCTAGGTTCACAAGGCAGCAACCTTACCATTGCGCCAAAGACTCGCCCTCAATCAGAGAAGCGGATGAGACAATAAAATTAGAACAACCTTGTCAGAAGAGAGAAGTAAGATATTGCCCCAAAAAAATGAAGATACAAAACAGATTGGTTACCTTGCATAAAAAAGCATGTACGCTCCTTTTGTCAAGACTGTTTCCAATTCAGCAGCTGTTACCTGTAAGACAAATAGGAGAAATGGTTAAACGAGTATAAGGTAACTGCTGTTCTGAAAATATCAACATAGTCATTGTCATTATTGATAAACACAGCTTTATATGAAAAAAAACCCATAAACACACTTCAAACTCAATAAATATTGTGAACGACTGAACCCTGAAATAATTCTTTTATGCTATCTGTGTAATTATATTTAATATAACCACATCAGAGGTTTTTCAGATTTCCCTCTGTTTAGTAACATGAATAAAAGGAGAGGGTTGTGTTAGGCAATCAACAGCCGACGTAACACTGAGTCGAATCTTTATGACATCGAGTGATCCATGTAGCCAACCCCACCTAGTGAGAATATAAGGATTGGTTGTTGTTGTTGTTGTAGTAACAGATGAGTCTATGGACAGCTCAATCTCTCATCAGGTCGAATCCCCTCATTAGTGGAACTGACTTTTCCAATTGACTTGATTGGTTTAATTGTTGTAAATTTCAGTGTTTATCTGACACAGAAAAAGTTCAACCTCTTGACTGAGCTTGTGCTATCCAAATAGACACTTCTTTAAATTTAAGTTTAACCAATGTTCAGAAGAAAGACTGATCTGAAGACATGATCATCCATGTGTTTTAACACTGAATAAAAAGGTTTTCATGAGTAAATTGGCTAGGAGAGCTTTTATTCCTGGACCTCTGCACCCACCTTTATCTTTAACCTAGAAAGCATTTTTTGGACTAGTTATTTCGGGGGAGAAATAATCACTTTTTTCCGAGAGAAGTCATGAAAAAAAACACTCGAGTACTTCCCCAAAATTAATCTTTCCCAGACAATCAACTATTGTGCTACATGTTCACACATAGAACATGACAGTTTTAGTTTGGAATAAAGGATTTTGCAGAGCAAATTTACCACGGGAGCTTTCATTCATGGACACAAACAAAGGTGCCATATATCTACCCTTGCATTTATCATTTGTCTACCTTGCATAATGTTATTATTCACAGTTCTATTTTGCTATGGTTAAGAGTTACGGTTGGACTTAATAATATATGAAATTAATGATGATAAAATCCTAAGTCGTCTTATATATAATAAACAAATCATACAAATCTGCACAGCTTAAGTAATTTTTACTCGAATTTGGCTAATAATAATAATAGAGTAACATTTTAGCTTATGAGCTTATTAAGAAGGATCAATGATTAAGGAAACCATAAATCCACAGAAATACATTTAAGAACCAAAAGACACTGCTCTCAAGATATGCAAATAAATGGAAACTGAGACACATACCACGCTGTCATCAACCTTGAACCAACTGTTTTGGAAATTCTTCACATAGCACACATAGTGACCTGAAAAAGCAGCATTCATGGAATCCAAGTGTACAACTACCCCATACAGCCTGTATATAGCCAAATCACTAGTCCCACTCATGAAAGGTGCCAAGTCAAGTATTTCAGGAAACCGAATTGGCTTGTTGAGCTTCCCAAATTCTCCAGACTGAAACACACATGTAACAAATATTAAATATATGTTAAATATGAAGACAAGATAAGTGGTAAAATCTTCTCCTTGCATTTAACAGAAGTACCCGAAATCTCTTTAATGCAATTGTAAGAACATTGGATGCCTCTGAAACTGTCATTTTCTTCTTGGCCTTCTCATAAGATTTACATCTGCTTAACATGGAAGCAGTTGATCAATAATAAGGAAACTTTTTCAATTATAAAAACTTATGAGCAGAAATGTTGCACATTTATGCCAAAGATGAAATCGCTTAACACATAAAATGAAAGACAACAATTATTAAACAATTATACAAGGAAAAAGAAACACTGAAACAGTTTAATCAAAACACAAGTAATCAGTTTCAATTCCAATTAAACTGATGAACACTATCCAGATTTCAAAAGTATGATTTTAGTCCTTATTAAAGGTAGGCCATGCACATGCCATTCTAAACCTTAGTAAGAGTTTGGCACATGTCATGCAATGAAAATCCTTGCAGACCATAATAGACCTAATAATTTATGATCCTTCTTTTCTCTCAAAAGCAGTTATGAAGTTATACACATCAGTTTCCGTTATATATTTTGTAGTACAATGGCCATTTTAGTAATTTTATTAGCATCCATGTAATTCTCAATGGGTAGTAGAATTAATTTAGCAAACTCATTCAAAGTGGGGTAAAAGCAAAACAATGACAAAATTTGGGTATTATTTTGTGGGGATTGCTCTCCTCTTAAAGAGTTAGACTTGTGATGTGATCAAATCACTAGTGTAATTGCTCACTGCTTAGGGTCAGGAATATAAGCATGAAATATCATCTCATATTCATTTCAATTTCTAGTCTTCTGTATCCAATTTAAAGTCATACACCCAACAGTGGTTAGTTACAAGAGTGGTGGACTGTGACTGCAGGCAAACTTTATTTGCAACGTCAGGGGTTTGACTTCTAGAGTTGACACAGTAGGAAGGGTTTTACAAAACCACCATCCTCAGCCCAAGGGTTTAGTCTGAAAGGGATCCTTGTTAGAACTCCCGATCAAAGATTTCATGAACCAACTATCCCAAAAGCTTAAGCTATTGGGTGAAGACACATAATGGTTTTTGTATCATATCATATTTCTAACATGCCCCCTCACACAAGAGCCCTTTAGGCTTGAAGCGTGGACAACGCACAGGCCCATCTACCTTGTACGGAAATTCACTTAATTTTATCAGAAGAATGGGGCTGCAAGGATCAAATTTTAGACCACTACTGGTCATAGAGGCTCTGATACCATGTCATGAACCAATTATCCCAAAAGCTTAAATTGTTGGTGAAAGCACATGAATGTTTTTATATTATATATTATATACTATATATTATATTTCTAACAAATGACAAAAAATTTAAGTCATGTGGACACCTTTATTGAAAAGATCTTATTAAAAGTTCTTTCTTCAAAAACCCAGATTCACTCTTTTCATTTAAATCAAATACTAAAACTCCTTAATCCCCCCAACTCATCTTATGAAGATATCGTTCACAATTTCCAAACAGCTAAAATCAAGTCCTTCATCACCATAGGAGTGGTTACAGAACAGTTTAGCACCACCATACCCTCTCACTCCTCAACTGTTTAAATTTTTCAAATTTGATTCTCTCTAATTTTCCTGAACAGACAAGGACCAAACCAAACATCTGTCTTTGTTAGCATGCTTTTATCTAGGACAGAGTAAAAGAAAGCTTAACCAGAGATACAAATATCACACCTAATTTTAAAACTGTACGCACAAATTTATTCTTTCGACCTTATACACTATTGAAAGCATGGGTAAAATATAATATTGAAAATCCTCAGAATGTTCCAACCTGACACAGTGGTACTTGTTTTCTCCATCCAGAGTCTCGGTGCTTGTAAACCGTTGAAGGGCCTCCTCCAGGGTTGCTATCTCCCCTTCTATCTCAACAGTCAAATCCATCATCCTTTCTAGACGCTCAGATTTCCCTCCACATTTCATGCATTTTATCTGCTAACATATTATCAGCTTTATGTTCATTCTCCATCTTACTTCAATCAGTGGATGCAAGGTAACAGGAATAAAAGCATTATCTATTTTGAAAACAAGTAAACACTGTATTGCACCTATAATTTGTGATGGTACAGATACCATAACAGATAGATGCATATTATTTTTTCAGATAGAACAAATAAGATTACCTTTGATCGAAGGTAGCCGCCAAATGTAAGACCCATTAAACTAGTTTCCTCTTTTAACGAGTCTGATGTGTTAGCCCCAGATTCCATAAGGCAAACAGATTGCATTGTCTCAACCACATGCCTGTCACATGACTCATTAACTTGAGGTGAAATACAAAACAGGAATTGTGAAATATCAATTTACACAGATTCAAAGATGTGAGCTACACCTTAGGAATTCATGGGCATCTTCTTCTCTTCCATTACCAAGTTGACTTCCAATATTCTGTAGTTGAGAGAGTACGCCCATAGGTGAGAGGGGAGATTTCGTGTCTTTTGACTTCAAAATCAAACTTTCAAACTCACAGATGAAACACCATTTTTTATTTGCACCTGAAATTGATATCAGATATTAACCTCAGGGAAGAGTTACAGAGATAGGATTCAAGAAATTTGGCATGTGATGATTCAAATTTTAAACTGTAGTTGCATGCGTACATGATTTAGAATGAAGTCCTTGAAGCAAATAACCAGTCAAGGGTGGTGTAAATGCCAAGCACTGGAGTACAGCATTAGCATAACAGCTGCAAAATGGTTGCAAAATTATCAAATAAAAAAGCAAATTCTAGACAAGGGCAATAATAATGATTCTATAAGAAAACTAATCATTCACATAGATCAATCAACCATACGGCAAGAAATATATGATCCTTATCGCAAAGAAAGAAGAAAAGAATGCCAGTCACACTATTATATTATATCGTAATATATTAAAACCAATATACATAATGCACCAATTATCTATTTGTCATGAACAAATCATTTCAAATGACCTGTTTCCACCCTTATAAAAAAAGTACCTGTTTCCACAATTTGTAAGACCAAATGGTTGGAACTCCATTCTGCTCCAGTTATAAAGCTTGACAAACAAATCATATGGAAAAAGGCCCTGCAGCAACAATTAAGAGACCATGTAAGAAACACGGTTCCTCAAGTCACAGAAAAACATGAGAAGATTTGTTCAATAATAACCTTGTCACTGTATTTTCCAGCAACATCACTGCCAGCAGCTAGTGGAAAGTGTTTAGACAAATTCAATCCTCTAAACTGATCAACAACTTTCAGAACAGATGTTTTCAAGCCATTCTTAGGGTTTGGAGAACAGCTAGCAACCTGGGATGAAGTAGCAGTGCCAGATTGGATGCCATTATTCCCACACTTTGTACTGTAATGTGAACACTCTTCTTCATTTCTAGAAACTAACTTGGCATCAGCAAATGTACGTGGCAGACATCTAATTTCAGCAGATTTCAATTCGCTTCCAGGATTGATCATAACATGATTTGAATCCTTAGAGCCAACTGTTTGTAAGTTATGGATGCTTGAAGCATCAACACAACGTGAAGAATCAACACCTTCATTCTCCGAAGATTCTGATCCTGCACTTGCCATATTGTTCCCAACAGAGTTTGTAAGAGATTCATTAGAGTGAGATGGAAGAGGGTCACCATAAGAGTCATCTTTTGCCCCCTTTAAATCAAGAGTGTTATTCCAGAATCCCGAAGACATTGTAGAAGGTTCAACCATTGCCCCCTTCCGCATCATCAAACCCGAACTGCCGTTTGATGTGAGCTTAATCTCTTCTTTGCCAAAACCAGGTCTAACTTTATTTAATTTAGGCATTGTAGAAAAACCATCTACTGAATCAACCAAACTAGCAAACTTAGGTGACAATGGGATAGTTGCACCCATGCTATTACCATTTTTAGTGATATCAGAAATGTCATGAGTGGAGTCCGCAAAAATATGTCCCTCAGATCTCTCATTCTCATTTGAGATGATACTCTCACAAACAGAGGAATCATCAGATGATTCACTAGCACCAGTGGAAGCTGAGAATCCAGAAAATGAGTTACTTGATAATTCAGAATTAGAGTCTGGGATATTTTCCTCTGAAACAGGCTCAACTCTTGCACTACCATCCTTTGCACATGAAATTTTAGGTGAACTGTTTATGTCAGACAATGGGGGTTTCTCAGAGGATGTTGCATATTCTGTGCTTTCAAACTGAGACTTCTCATCGTGGATTTGACGGCTGTTTGGCTCTGCTACCTTCTTCCCCAGATCACTTGCCAGAACATTAGTCTGGCGAGCTGTGCTGGGAGGATGGCATTCTTCTTTGTGACCTTGACGCCAATGTACAATTTGACACTTACCAGAACTGCAATACAAGAAAACAAATGTAAGCAATAAGAACATATTAATTTTCTTGAAGATACAAAGATAGAAAATTTGCAGAGGAAAAGCAATGAAATGGCAACTCAGTAATACGGATTGGAACGTCAATGTCAGTTAAATTATTCAACAAACTATACAAGAACAAAAAATCCTAGCTCTAAAAGAGGTTCTATAAAAAGGGGGTCACAAATGCAAAAAATCCAGCTATCGTATTACATTACATTACACTCTCTACATTCTCTATCGTGAATGTTGATCGTATTCAAAAATAGACTGAAGGGATCCAGCCATGTGGATGCAAACCAAGACAAAAGACTTTGCATGTTTTTACATTGCGGTTTACAAGCAAACCTAGCTTATCATTGTTGGGTTTTAGAGACAAAATGAAACCCATTCCACATAAACGACACTTACACTAAGAAATCAAAGGCAAACACACCATAAAACTTACAAACTAAGGCTTAAAAATTAAAATCCCCAGCAATAATAATGAAAGCATTTAGACTTTAAAGCATGTTTGTTTCTGATTATTATTTTACAAAAATATTTACTTCTAAGAATCATCCTATTTTCAAGCAAAAACTAGCATGCCTACTGCTTAGCGCACAATTTAGCAAAAAAATAGCAACCCAAAGAGAAAACTCGGAACCTTCTAGAAGAAATCGAAAGCGGAGAGCATACCAGTAGTGAACCGCTTTGCACCTCGCGCACCGCGTGGTGGTGGGGAAGTGGCACACGGCACATTGGTTGCTGCTGCTCTTGGTGGGGACCGAAACGGCATCGTAACGGTACGAAGGAACGGCGTCGTAGTGGTACGAAGAAACAGCGTCGTAATGGTACGAAGAAGCGGCCTCGCTCTCAGCCCTGGCAGACTCCTCCGCCGCGAGAACAAGAAGCCTCTTGATCTCATCCGCCCTCGCCGATGCGCGCAGCCACTTGCGTCGTAACACGAAGCCGATCGCCGGCAAAACGACGCAAACCACCGCGACGAGTACGAGGCTCGAAAACCCTAGATCGACGGTGACGCGCATTTATTTTATCCGGCGAAAGCGACGGGAAGCCTGTGCTTCGCCGTGGGACGGCGGCGATCACGGTAAGGATCCCTCGGCGATTGGACGGTGGCGATGATGCGTGTGAGATTGGCAAGGAATTGCAGCGAGTTTGGTGGTGAGAGTGAGATATGCATGTGATGTGTAAGCTTCGCACACGTACGAGTTTTCAGAATTACTACTACCAACGAAGAAGAAGAAGAAGAAGAAGGAGAAGGAGAAGATGGTGATGATGAAATTGAAACACTCTTTCTTGGCCTCTCGTGGTTCGATTCGGACAAAGGGAGAAGGGAAATTGTTTCGTTTTTCGCTTTCGGACGATGAAACAAGTTTTACTGGTTTTAGTTTACTGTTTTGCCTAATTTTGAGGAGAGAGAAGTTAATAAATTAATAAGAGTGAAGGGTCATTTTAGTCCCTGAGAGATTTGGGCGGTGTCACATTAGTCCTTGAGAGATAGGATATTAAAATTTAGTCCCTGATAGATTCAAACGTTTTTCAGTTTAGTCCCTACCGTCATCTCTCCGTTTGCATTGCTTAGTTGTCACGTTAATAGCCACGTAGGACTCCTACGTGGCAGTCCACGTGGGGAGAAAGTCAGGCCACGCTGGACTCATACTAACAGGGACTAAAATGACTAAATAGTTTGCACTGCTTACTGCACCTCTCTTCTTCTCCGATCAAATTTAACCCTACTGCCACCATCTCTGCTATACTCTGCAACTCCAACTAAGTCCTTTCAAACTCCCTCCAAACCCAAGCTGCGATCTCAATCCAATGCCAAATCCTCACCCGCTGCAACCCCCGTCACCCCACAACCACAATCCCTACCTCCTCGTAAATCCACGTACACTAACGCTATTCTGATTAACAAATCAAAAGCCACTTGATGCATAATAAAAACCATGATGTATGCATAGACAGGGTAGAGAGGAAGACGCTCAATTAGAGGACATAACATACAGACTTGGCCATCAAAATTTAATTTGGGTGAATTACAATTTGGGGACCAGTAAAAATATTCAGTTTAGATTTAACCTTTTCTTACAAAAAGAAGAAATTCATTAAGATGAAAGGGGAAAAAAATTATAGACAGAAGGCAGGAAAAGGAATCCTCTCAGAAACCACAAAACAGAAAACAACAAGGGAAAAAGAAAAATCCATTGGAACAAAGCTGCTTAATCCATCAATATTTGTACTAGGTATTCTAGATAAGAGAACTTCTGAGCAATCGAAGTTCAAAAGAAAGAACAATTTCTTTTCTTCTGTCTAGTATTATAGAGGTTAGTAGCATCATGGCAAAGCAAAATACCTACGAAGGATTTAATTGCCTCCATGGTTGTTGCAGGGTCACCAGTTCCCGAAGTGGAGGAGTGTAGGTTGTGTTTCTGTTCCGGCGATGATAGCAACGTCACCCAGCAATCGGAGTTCCCCGCGACGGCGAACTGGGTGCCAATTTCCTTCCTTGGGTGGTGACCCCGATCTTGTTTTCCTTTTGGTGCCCATCCATGGCTACTTGGGAAGAGAGATAGAGAGAGAAAGAGGGTGGATGAAACTGTAGAAGAGGAAGAGGATGGCAAGACATGGCGGGTGCCGGCAGGTTGTGTGGGTGTGGGTGACGTTTCGCAGTCGGCGGTGTGTGTGGCGGTTGGTGGTGGATGCTGAGAGCGAGAGAGAGAGAGAGGGCAAAAGAGAAAATTTTTAGTGTTTGTGTTCCACGGTAGACCTGCACTATAGGAGTCCAGTGTGGCCTGACTTTCTCCCCACGTGGACTGCCACGTAGGAGTCCTACGTGGCCATTAACGTGACAACTAAGCAGTGCAAACGGAGAGATGACGGTAGGGACTAAATTGAAAAACGTTTGAATCTACCAGGGACTAAATTTTAATATCCTATCTTGCAGGGACTAATGTGACACCGCCCAAATCTTTCAGGGACTAAAATGACCCTTCACTCAAATTAATAAAGAGGGAACGCAATAAATAGTTAAATATTAATTAATTATTGAATTGAATTATCAAGAGTGGGTCGGTTACGGAATTTAAGAAATTGACGATCAAGGGAAAGGAATTTTGTTTCCACGACGTCGGAATTGCATATTCCGACCACTTAAGAATAAACTTTTGGGTCCCACTTAAGGATAAAACTATAAAGAACACGGGTTTAAAAAAAATTGACAGACACACGGGTTAAAAAATTAAATAATAGAAAGTATGTCTCTGGTCTCAAATATGGTCCAAATGTATGTATTTTTTTCCTTATATTTGAGATCGGAGGGAGTATTTATTATTATATAGTATATATATATATATATATATATATATATATATATATATATATATATACATATTATAGCAAACAGTAATTTAAATGTTGCCTATTCTGGACCTTCTCTCCACACTTATTCCTTGGTAGACTTTGGTGAGCCTGGAAAGATAGAAATGAGGAGCTTATTGCTAACTAGAGACCTGACATATACCAATCCATCTGGGAAGTTTGGTGGACTTCAAATGCTATGGAAAAATGTTACCTGAGTTCTAATCCTTGCTCGAGGCCGCAGAGGTGGATAGTTTGGGTACCCATTCTAAGATTGGGTATGGTGGCTTATTAAGGTATATGGCGATGGTAGCTGGATTGCTAGGTACTTGGGCTCCTTGGGCGCGACAGACATTCTGAAGGCGGAGCTGGTGGCTACCTTCGTGGATTCTGGCTGGCTTGGGAGCTGGGTTTCCGTGACATTGTGTGCTATTTTGACTCGTCCATGGCGCTACAATTGGTAGCACAAGGGGATCTCCTTCATCACTTGCACGGTCCAATTATTCTGAGCATCAGAGATGTGCTCCACTGGGATTGGAGAGTTCGAATGCATCATACCCTTCGCGAGGGCAACTTTAGTGTGGACTGGTTTGCGAAAACAGGAACAAGCAAGTAAGGGTGAAGATGGAAGAGCTGCCGCGAGAGCCTGGGCAGCTTCTTTGAGCTGATGCGGAGTGGGTTTCCTACCCGAGAAGAAGATAGCCTTTTTGGGCCGTGTGGGGCTGAGTTCCTGTTTAATTTTTTGTTCTTTTTTCCTTTTTCTCTTGAGCTTATTTTCTACCAAAAAAAAGTGTTAGTAACTCCATACTTCCCTCTAGTGTTTGCCTTCAAATTGATAGATTGTCTAGGAATTTTATTTTATATGGAAAGGGAATCCTGACAAAGGTATTCCTCTGGGTTGGGATAAGGTCATTAGGCGGGCTTTGTGTGAGTGAGATCTGTTAGGGATATGAATACAGCTATATTGGGAAAGTTAGTTTGAGAAATGCAACATAATTCCTCTAAAGTGTGGATTTCTATGATGACAAGTATGTACATTAGTAACGGGAGTTTTCTGACTCCCCTTTTAGGTATGGATCACATGTTTGGAATGCAATCATGAAATCTAGAGAGGTTTTTGGGAAGGGATTTAAATTCAGGATTGGGAATGGTAATTCCCTTTATGTAACAATGTTTTTGCAGTTCACATCCATGATACAGATTTGCAGGTAAAAGACATATACATCAACAATCAATTGCATTGGGAGAATTTAATTACAGTTGTTCCTGAGCATAGAGCATCTCTAATAGGAGTTGCTAATGAGAGTTACTTAACTCACTTTTTGTGGGTCCTACATTGCCACATGAGATTTAATAATACCTACTAAATTTTATTCCAATGGTAAGTTACTTATATAGTGAGAGTTGCTTACATGTGGCATGCCACCTAGATACACTCCAATGGTAAAATCAAGTAATTTGAATTGTTTATGTTTTAAAAACTCTATAACCAACTCCCATTGGAGATGCTCTAAGACATGAGATCAGTTCTATCTAGTTTTTTTTATGAATGACACTATTCTAGACAATTACATTTGGAGTGGCACTTTAGATGGCATATACACTGTTAAGGGAGGATATAAGTGGCTTCTTAATCATATAAATGGCATTCTGGATTTGGCATCTCAAAGCCGCATAAAAGATTAAATTTTTGTTATGGGCTGAGTGGCATGATTCTAATCCTACATCACAAGGCAGAAGAGGGATCTCAAGTTCTAACCTTTGCTAGAGATGTGGAAGCTTTGAGGAGACGTTCATTCACTACGTCAGGGATTGTCCCTTTTCTTCTCAATTGTGGCAATCTTTAAGCTTGATTGGTGTTAACTTTTTTGTTGCAGGGACTTCTCAGGAATGGATTCGTAGGGCTGTGTCTGAAGCTCATCCCTATCTATCTATTCCTCACTGGCGTGTGGTGGGCATGGCGAAGCCGTAACACTAAGTGCATTGCCAAAGGGAAGGTTTCCCTGTTCGAAATTCTCAAAGAAATTAGAAGTATGGTAGAAATCATGATTAAAAGCTATTACACTTCTTAAACCCCAGAGGTACCTGTAAGGTGGGTCTTGTGACACCCCTCCCATAAGAAGCTAGTAGTGCTCAACGTTGAGATTATAGCTGATCTCCTTTTTACTTTCATTATTTTTGTTAAATTCATTCTCTATCGTTTATTAAATAAATAAACCATAAAAAAATCATTTATTAAATAAAAATATTACAATGATAATGAATAAACAAGTAAATAAATAAATTATATCATTAAAATATAAATTTTAAAATTTTAACTTATAAATATCACAATAATTAGTTTAATCATTTATAAATATTTGTCATATTTAATATTAATTAAAGAAATATAAGTATTAATTAAAAAATTTCATTTCATGTTATTTTATATTAATTAATTAGTTTAATTATTAAATTTATAAAACACTTCAAATTCAATTTAGTAATTTATCGGTCACGAATTATCCACATTATCCACTATAAGAGCATCTCCATTGGAGTACTCACTTTTGAGTACTTAAGTGGGTCCTACTTGTACACATCACTCATTTTTATTTTTTTTAATTCAAGTACCTAATAGGTATCCAATCCCTCCAACCCAATAACTCTAAAAAATTTATTAAATGGGTCCCATCAATAATTTTACATCTAATTATAACCCATAAAAATACATAGGACCCACAATGAGAGAGGAGAGAGAGAGTGCTTGTATAAATACCCCTCTCCATTAAGTATCCAAAATTATTCTCCTCCATTAAAAATACCTAATAGGTACCATTAAATACCCATAAGTACCCATCAATAGTGATGCTCTAAGGTAGATGAAGAGACCTGTGGAGTTAGTTTGTGAAGCTTTTTGGCAAAACAAAGACCTGAACTAGGACATCGAGAAGACACGGAAGTCTCGCTGTGCTGAGATAACTCAGTTGTGGAGTTTCTTAGAAATGAAGACTTAAAATGTCATTTTTTTTTTTGACTGAAGACTTAGAAATGAAGACTTAAAATGTCATTTACATCCGACAAATGTTAATAAATTAATCTTGTCCATTTAATTTTTTATAACATTAAATCAACGGTTCTAACTTCTTGCGTACCGGTACACAAAAGTCCTCCCTGTGCACATTAAAAAAAGCCCCAAAACGAAAGAACCAAAGTCAAAAGAAGCAGGTTATAGAGAGAGAGAGAGAAAATCGTCAATAATCGGAAGCGAGAAGCCAACGCCACAATCAATCGAGCAGTGATGTCGGAAGGAGGAAACCTGGGTGTGGCGGTGGTGGCGGTGGATGGGAGCGAGGAAAGCATGAATGGTCTACGCTGGGCGTTGGAGAATCTCAAGCTCCGATCACCTGCCACACCCGGTGATCCCACTGCCACACCCGGTTGTTTCGTCATCTTCCATGTCCAATCACCGCCCTCCATCGCCACCGGCCTCAATCCCGGTTCCATCCCCTTCGGTGGCCCCAGTTCAGTACCACTACCCCTTAATTAATTTCTTTCCCATATTCATCATTCAGTCCTTTCTGTCTTTTTATTTACATATCTACCCTTCGTCGATTTTGATCAACAGGTGACCTTGAAGTTCCTGCGTTTACTGCAGCCATCGAAGCTCACCAGAAGCGTATCACTGATGCTATACTCGATCACGCTCTGGGGATTTGCTCTCACTTCAATTTAACTGTAAGTTTTCATTCTTTCTTTCTTTTTTCCTCCCACACTCGATCGCTGCTCTGATGCTCACGTTTTGATGTCTTTTTTAGTTTTATCATGTCTTTTGATTGGTTCTGTTGTGTTGTTGTGTGTGAATAAACACTGCGCTCAAAAATTGCTCTAATTTTATTAAACAACTGTTGCGTTGCCATTTGTAATCGCCGGAATTTTGTGAAAATAATGTTTCTCTGACGGTTACTGAGATCTTTAGAAATTAGAGATTTGTTTAGTCACCGTGAAATTTGTGCAAAGTATCCATAACCTTTGTCGATGACTAAGCTAGGGAAGTTGACCACCCAAACCCAGTTCCACTCGAACCAAGACAATGTTGGTAAAAATTAGAATTGTAATATTTGTGACTAATAAAATCAAGGAAATGGCTAGAGTATTTTTTTGTTTTTTTTTTCCGGATATCTGTTATTTTTAATTTAAGGATTAAGGATAATGACTAAAACTAGTATTAAAGTAAATTGATTTAACTAATAAATTATTTACTGCTCAAGATTTTTCATCGTCTCAAGTCTCATCCCTTCATTTTAATGAATATAGTTAATTACACTGCCTTTTTTTTCCTCAAATGTTTATTACATTGTCAACCGTGAAGATAGGTTAATTTCCAAGGAGATAATTATGTTCGGTCATTCTCCATTGAATTTAATTTTAACGTTTGGCTTAGCTGAGGAACTGTGTGGCAAAAAGTGGCATAGTATGAGAATTGGCTATAGAATGCATAGATGAAACGACAGCGTATGGCGCTAATTATTTGTACAAGTGTTTCCATTTCAAGTTATTGGACTTTCCTCTGTCTATAGGAGACTCAGGTCAGGACCCTTGTTGTTGTTGGAGATCCAAAGGAGAAGATTTGTGAAACCGTAGAGGATTTGCATGCTGATTTGCTTGTGATGGGGTCTCGGGCATTTGGCCCTATTAAGAGGTACAAATTAACTGGTCACAAATTTTGACACATACATTTACATTAGCACTTTATGGTAGTGAGCCTGATTAGGACTGTACATATCACAAAATGGCATGAAAACAGACCATCTGGACATTGTGGTCCTATGGTGATACTGGGGAAGAACTTGGAAGTTTTCACACACTTCCATGCAGTTATGCCTTTACCAATAAAATGCTTCCAATTTTGATGACAATATTCTACTAGCAAATAACAGCCATAGCAGAGTGGTGTCAAACATTTAATGAATGGCCAAAAAATTAAAAAAAAAAGGCTACATAAACACCTTCTGAACCTTTAATGTGTTTTCTTAATCTTCAGTCATTTAACTGCAGATATAGAGATCTGCTTCCATTTACATTTTGGACATTAGGCTAAATGCTCAACATTTCACATCAAACCTTGTCTTTTTTTCATTTTTTTTATAATAACTTTTTTGTTCTTGTTTTAAACAACCCATAATGCTGCTATTTTTTTTGTTTGGCTTGCAGGATGTTCCTGGGAAGTGTTAGCAACTACTGTGCCCACCATGCTCAGTGTCCCGTCATTATTATCAAGGAAAAGGACAGTGTCAATAAGATAAACTAATACACCTGTACTATGCTATAATGACTCGTGATGAGTAGGTATGGCCACATATTTTTATGTTTCATCCCTTGAATTTGTTTAATATTTAGGATTAGGATTTGAGAGAAGAGTATCATAGTTAATTTTGGAACAATAACTGAGGAGTCTGTCTTTCTTGCATTTGTTAATCAATCTAATTTGTGGGAAGAGTAGATAACAATTTTGACTTCTTAGGCCTTAAAAATTTGATAACTACCCTCTGTACTATTGAACTTCTTATCTTCAATACTTACCTTGCAGCGAATAGTTGAATTTGGTTGTTAGGACTAGTAGTAGTCTACTTAAATGAAAGGTGACTTGGGTTAAAAGTTGGAGTAAAAATAAGGTTTGGGTTCTTGGAAGTTAGAATTGGTAGGAATTTTTTTTGAGTCACGCAGAAGCAATTATTTTTTGTTTGTCTTTCACTTGTATTCTTCTTATGTAAGCTACTTTCTAGAAATAGATTTATTCTAAGGAATAATTTGAATTAAAATGGGGTTTCTATCCAATATAAAAAGGTTTCTGGATGCTGTAAGAGAATAGATCAGTTTTTCTCAATAACAAGTTTTCCTAGTTGCTAACCAGAATACTTGCTCTCCTTAGTTGTGTTTTTGATCTATTTTTTCATCCTTTCTTTTCCCCTGTTTCTCTTGCGTACTATAGAACATACATCATTCAGGGTTCAGAATCAACTTGTATGATCATAAGCATTATTTTTTTCATTGATAAATCGTACATGCATAATCCAATGATCAAGTTCTTTAGTTACCCTTTTATGAGTTTGATGAAACTATAAGCATCTACTGATTAATCTAACCTTGTTTTTTTATATTTAGTGAAACTCTTTTTACAATTTACAAAGTAGTGGGGTTCTGAAACAATTTTGATTTCAATGTTTGGATTCTTAAGGTGAATTGCCACATTTCAGTGCTGAGGCTGCACTTGCCCAATTGATTAGGTCAAAAGCTTCTTCATGATTCGGATTTGCATGCTTTTTGCTAGTCCTTTGCCGTAGCTCAGCTTTGAAGTTTATGTCGCGAATGCAGATCCTGCTACAAGTATGTTGTTTTCACTATTCTGTGCGTGTGAAATTCTTGCATTTAATTTATAGTGCTTTTCACCTGTCCTATTAAATCTTTGATTGTTCTCACAAGTGATTCAAAGAGACATTTGACTCCCGAAAGTTTGTATTGATTTTTTAATCTGTACAGTGTTGTAAACAAATGTTGTATTTGTGATCATCTGCAATAAACTAGCCACTAGTCATGTAGAAATTTTCAAATTGGGTGAAGCCTCTCAGGATATGGATTGAGTGTGTCATGCTTGAATTAATGTTACTATGATTTATGTGACAAAGAAATTTAGAGTACGGTGGTTATATGGTTGATTAACTTGTAATGGAATATACAGCCTACAGGGGGTTGAATATCTATTTGTAGAATCTGGATTTGACTAATCCAAGTATTCAACTATTGACTTATTTGACTTATTCAACTATCTTTCACTAGATACAGTCTCATACATATGTACATATACATGCTTAGTGAGAACCATTCTCCTGAGAACAATCAAATGGACCATACAATAATGCATAGATAGCCAATATTATTTCACTTATATATAATCTTAACTATTCACTATGATTATATGGTCAGAAATTAGATCTCTATGAAACTTGCATGCATGGACATTTGGCGGGCAATTTCTATCTACACATACATGATTTTCTATCAACACATACATGCTGCGGAACTATTAGTTCCGCAGGTGTATTTTTTTTCTGACACACACATACCGCGGAACTATTAGTTCCGCGGGTTGTAATTCACTGCGGAACTAATAGTTCCGCAAGCATTTTTTATTCGTTATGTGTGTGTCCGAATTGAATTACAACGTGCGGAACTATTAGTTCCGCGGTGAATTACAACCCGCGGAACTAATAGTTCCGCGGTATGTGTGTGTCCGAAAAAAAATACACCTGCGGAATTAATAGTTCCGCAGCATGTATGTGTTGATAGAAAAACATGTATGTGTAGATAGAAATTGCCCTGTTGTAGTTAGATGACGTGTGATCAATGGACCATTTATATTGGATCTTCACTGAAATGATCATTGACTATTTGATGTTCATGAAGATCATGAACGTTTCATGTATAGATATAACACATTACATGATAAATAAACGTGCATTGTCAAATTAAATTTATTAATAATAAGTTTTAAATTTTAAATAAAATATAAATGGGGTAGTGAGCGGTTAGCATTCTGCGCAAGAAACAGACCAGTGAGAAACTGACCAGTTTCTTTTAAAAATTGGAAATTCAAAATTTTATCTTCTTTCCTCGTGTCGTCAAGAGCCAAAATTTAAGGGGCATCTATTTGGAGATGAATTTTAGATTTTGGAATCAATGAGAAGATTCATTGTCAAGTGAGGAGTTGGCCATCAAATGAGATGAATTTGAGGCTAAGAGCATCTCCAGCGGCGTTTCTTACTGCGTTCCTTAGCAGTTTAGCAACGTTGCTTAACTGATTTCACCATTGGAGCAGATGAGCTGGCGTCCCTTGTACAAGATGCGTTGCTTGTATAAGCAACTTTGCTCTTTGCATAAGAAACGTTGCTTAACAATAAAAAAAAGCAAAAAATACACCAACCAAAAGCAACAGAAAGGGGAGGGAAAATAACTGAATGAATCCATGATCAAAACAGATCCAGAACAAGATTAAAGCCAAATACAGAAAATAGAAAAAATTACAAAATATCACAAAACCAGATCACACGGCCACAGAAACTAGATCTGAAACATTCCAAAAAAAAAACCAGAGACAAAATATATTCCGCAGAAGCAAGAGTCCGGCCCCACCGCCGCGCCGGAAGCCTCATCTGAACTCAGTTGTGGTTGAGGGGGTGAAATCGCTTCTTGCTTTTCTCCATGCTCTCCACGGAGTCACTGACACCAGGGAAGGCTCCAGCACCAACTCGATCATGTGGCCGCGAGCAACCACCGGGGATGGGATTGCGGAGGTGGCGATGGTTCACACGACGATGTGAAGCTTTTGGTTGAGAGATAGGTGTGGGGGGCTAAGAGAAAGGAGGTGGCCGAGAGAGGGAGGGTATAAGAGGCATGGGAGTTGAGAGAGGGAAGGGACGGGGTGAAAGGCGTGGGGGGCTGGGAGGATAGGGGGAAGGTTGAGTGAGGAAGATAAATCAAACTTCAAAGTTCAGAGACATGAGAAAGTGAGAATGGGGGTAGGTTGAGAGACAAGGAAAAGGGAGAGGGGGCGTGAGAGTGAAGAATGAAAATGGAGAATGGGGCTGTCAAGTGTCAACCGTGCCCAATGCAAAAATTAAATCCATTTTATTGTTAATTTTGAGATCCATTTTAAAAAAAAAATGTTTTTTTATTTTGTGTTTCAATATGACCGTTTGAATGGGTAGTCCAGCGATTTTTTCTGATGACAATGTTACTGTTTTTTTTGTCAATTTAGACTGTTGTCTCGTGAAAGTGTTACCGTTTTTTTATTGTTTGAATCTATTGTTATAAATAATCTAATCAGTTAATTGTAACATGTTTGATTTTATTTTCTTTCAATTCTATTTTTTTATTTTTTTGAAAATTTTAGTGACAAGACAGTTTAATATTGAAGGTTGAAGTGATTTTGTGTAATATTTATTTTATTTTTTAATTTCTATTTTTAAAATCAAAATATATATATATATATGAATTAATATTTTAATTTGAGTTAAAAAAATTTTTAAAATTAAAATATAAATATGTGGAATCTATTGTGGGACCCATTTAAGCAACTTATTTTAAGCAACACCCATTAGAGTGAAAACAAGTGGGTGTTGCTTAAAGTCTATGTGGCACTGTGGGGTCCACTTAAGCAACTTAAACAACCAAAATTAAGCAACTCTATTGTGGGTGCTCTAAGTGTTAAAACGTGTCGATGTGACATTGATAGTTCCTTACTCTTGACAAGGAAATCACGATTCGATGAGTTCAGAGTTGATTGGGTCAGTGAAGGTTGGGAGATAGCGTTCGACTAGGTCACACCAAAGGCTGATTCGACAAACAATTAATTCATTGAAGTTTGGAAAAGTCGAAGTCGAAGTGTCATCGGACACAAGATAGTCAAGACTTAGAAATGGGTTTCTAGTCTAGTAGTTATCGAAATTGTACATACAAGTATATGACGTGCAAAATAAATAACTGCCATCATACGTGTCCCTTAAGTAGATAGATAGTTACTTCACTATGATTGTCTATGAATATTAGTTTTAGCGATGTAAGTTGGATTCTTGATTAATGATCTCATACACCTCAACACACAGTAGATTTGCGGATCTAACATTAAGTATACCTTTCATCACTTTATCAATTCAAAGTCATTTCAATTCAAGTCAATTTCCTTTCATGTTCCATTTAATTTGTGCAATTCATTTACTTTCTTCGCACTTATATTTTCAATTCATTTATATGGTTGCACATTTACACTTCACACACGTTTATCTTTCTGCACATTTAACTTTCATGCACTTTACTTTTCAAGCATTTTTATCATTACTGCACATTTACCATTTTTGCACTTTAGTTTCACTGCATTTCATTTCGATTCTTGCTTATTCATTGCATAATTTTCTCTTTTCAATCCGCCTTGGTATCATTTTATTCCATTTGACAAATTACTTGAATATTAAGTTAATTCTTGTCGACTTACTTAGAGAAGATTTCTTTGAACACAAGATTGCCATAGTACCTGTAGACCCCACAATCAATTGATAAAAAGTATTTGTTTGTTGACTTTTTGTCTAAAACCAAAAAGGCCCATAAACGACTCATTTCCGCAATACAAAATAAGAAAAGAAGGGAATGGGAAAAAAAAAAGAAAAGAAATCTTCACAATTGTAGCCTCAATTTCCATGTTTCATAGAATATAAATAATGATACAATGACCTGAATTGTGACAAAAATCATGGAATCAAAGAATGGAAAGTCGTAACATTTCATCCATACACACATGTTGAATACAGGTGGATTTTACAATGAACAAACACTTCTTTTTGTGCATGTGCACAAGTGAATCACAAAATGTCCATTTTTGTACTTTTTAATCCGATGGTGGATATTAGAGAAGGGCTACCTCTTGAAGAGGTCATGTGCAAGTTTTATAAATATTTGCAGATTGGTGTCTAAAGAAGGCATTAATTACTAAAAAAGCTAATATTTTATAAAAATTTAATTTTTGCCCACATATTTGAAATTTTATTTTTTTGGCCTATGTATTTAAAAAATGATATTTATTGATTTTTTTTATTTTATTTGGTCAAGATATTTTGTGATTAAGTTATTTGGAAAATTAGTTTATAGATAATGGATTATTATTAATTTTTTGCTTAGAAAAAAATACTTAATTTTTTTTATACAAAAAAATACTTAATTTGGTTGGATTATTCTTGTGATATTGTATCTACCAATTGTCACAAGAAAATAAACAGATTTAAAATAGTACAAAGATTACATTTATATAATATAACATAATTAATGATAGAGACAATATTAACACCCACCGGTGGTTACATAATGATATTGTATGGCTAGGGGAGGGAGGGAGGGAGAGAGAGGGATAGAGAGAGAGAGAGAGAGAGGGAGGGAGAGAGGGAGGGAGAGAGAGAGAGAGAAAGAGAGGGAGGGAGAAGAGAGGGTGAGGGAGGGAGAGAGAGAGAATGGATTTCTTCACATAAAAAGAAAAATATGAGAAAAACATTGGGGTCAAAAATTAATCTGAGGTCAATTAACGAAGACGAAAACATTTCAATTTCTAATCTGGGGTCAAAAAGTAATAAAATAAACCTTGGGCCAATAGATAGATTATTACTTCTATTGTGGGTCAAAACTGAAATATATATAAGATTGACCAAACCCTCTATTGCCAGTTTGTGATTCACTTGTGCACATGCACAAAAAGAAGTGTTTGTTCATTGTAAAATCCACCGTTGAATACATCCCATAACATTTGTAGCATATTGGTTATGGTAATCGGTTTCACGATCCAATAAAAATTAACAACTTTTAGAAAAATTCCACAAAAATAGACATAGAAAATAATAAACCTTTCAAAACACATGAACCCACAAAAATAAAAGAATGGAATAAAAAATGACAACATAGATGAACATTAATCAATTACTCCCTTGGCGTTTTGCTCTAGTGCCACCTCGATCGACGCACTCCCAATCTCTCTAAACTCTCTGAAAGCCTTAAAACTCAACAAGTCTTTTGTCACCATCTACAACACTATCTCTCAAACACATGTTAAATCCAACACACACACACACACACTATCTCGTGTTGATTAATATAATATAATTCTAATATAGTATAATTCTTGAATAAACAGAATAGGTCTATAATTAAATAATGTGCAAAAGTACATTTGAACTCAAAATAATTAGAGTTCCTTTTGAGCAAACATACTTTTAGACTCAAAAATACTTTTGCAACTGAAAATCGAACATGTTATTAGTGCTGCCAAATTACCGAACCAACCAATCAACCCCACCATTGATGCACTGCCACCCCTTGATCTCTCAACTTTCCATACAAAGCCAAGCACTCCCAATAAGCCCTTCTACTCCTATTCCCACGTGGCTTGCACTCCAAGAACAACTCATCCACCAACAAGATCGCCTTACTCCTCATCGTCTCCTCCACCACCTCAGCCTCAGCCTTCATCACCACATACTCCTCCTCTCTCACGTTCTTCCTCAACCAATCTGACATCTCCACGTGTGAAGCAGTGGAGCCCTCTGCCACTGTCTCTACCTTATACATATCAAAATTCTTGTTCCTCGTTGGGTAATTCTTCCGAAACCAATCCGTCCCATCTTTCTCCGGAAGTCCCACATCGATGAAGACGCGGCGAGAGTAGCTCTCAAGCGTGTCACCCATCAAATCTGGCAAATATCTATCCACAAAAAAGGAGGTCATTAGTTCAAATCCCCCACTAACATAATATAACCAAATAAAAAACCTCATCAAATCTTGAAAATACCTCGTGCGCTTCAAATACACCCTTGACTTCCCCGAAGCGGCACGTGGCGGTTCAAGGAGCACGTCCTCGAGTCTCTCCAGTGCGGCTTTCTTTGCCTCCGGTGCATAGCCACATAGCTTCCGTTGCCCGCCAATCACGGGTTTCGTTATGACCGGTGGCGCCGGCCCGGTTTTCCTCATTGCCATTATTGCTATTTTCTCAAACTGCCTCATGTATGCGAACTTGAAGTTTAAGGGCTTGTAAAACAACGCGGAAGGGTTGTCGTTTAGAAGCACGGTTACCACACCGCCTTCTTTCAGTGTCCTTTCTATGAATTGCGAGGATGCGGGGAAGTCATGCGTGAAGATGAAGTCAACGGTGTCGTCAACGATAGTGTTCTGTTTCTCCATGTCGTTTAATACCATGTGGTCCATGTTGAAAACGTGAGACCCTTGTGGTTGTTGTTCTCCTATGAAAACAGCCTTGTAATGTTGTTGCGTTTTCTTCATGAGGCCCTCGTTGGTTAGGTCATTGAAGAGAAGGGTTAGTAGTTGATCCATGTTGTATATATTGGAGCCTTGTTGTTGTTGTTGTTGTTGTTGATCACGAAGAACAGAGGTAATTGAGTCAGGGGAGTTTGTTGTTGAAACCAATAACGGTATTAATGAAGTTATCAATGGGAATAATGAAGCCACGAGCAATGCCAAAAGCAGCAAACGGTAAAAGATTTTCCAAAAAATTCCGGAATTAGGGAACTTAATGATGAGATAATTGGCTTCTGGGTAGAAAGCAAATGGCTTATTTTTCTTATTGTAAGGGTAACATTTTTGTCCACAGGTAAAATCAAGTAGGTCATCAGCCGCCATTGTGAGTGGAAATTAACTTAGGAAAGAGAAGTTATGATAATTAATGTATATATTTTTTGGTAATTATAATAATGTATATGTAGAAGAAGAAAAAGAGAGGTAGAAGAGTAATTAAGGTAAGAGAGGAGAATTAATTAAAAGGAGGGGTGATCCTAGCGAGTGCAAAACCTGGCTGCAGTGTGATTTCCACCCACAAGGGACACTCGGTTATTTTTCAATGCTAACAACAATGATAACAACTCCCTCATCCTCTGCATCTCCATTTTCTTGTATTATGATCCAGGTCGATATCGATCGATCGATGATGGTATGGGTGGGTTAATTGGTGTTATTAATTAGGAGCTCATCATGATCTCTCTCTCTCTCTTTCTCTCTCTCTTACATAGCATTCACCTTCATCGATTCACGAATGCATGGACATGTGGGAGGGGGAGAGGGAGAGAGAGAGTTTTTTTTTATGAGGCTTTTGGTTTTGTAGGTTTGAATTGGGAGGGATACGGATTTGGTGGGAGGCAGAGTATGGAGGGTAATTATATGGGTGAGAATGAGAAAGGGGAAAATGCTTGCAATATGGTTGGCGTCACGAGAATTGAGTTATGCCATTCACTATTAGTATTTGCCAACTCTTTCAAATTCTATTGCCTTTTCTATCTTGTGATATATATACTTACATTTTTGCAAATTTATAAACTCCAATCCAAAATCTAATGCATGCATGGTGTGTGGGGGGTGGAATTGGTTGGTGCTATGAAAGCGGTAGACAAGTGGGTCTAGGTTGGCGCTTTGCTTTGCTTTTGCTACTCAAACATAATAATGTGCTATTAATGGGGGATTATTGACAAGAATTGGTAGTTTTTAGAGATCACATGTGTGTTGTGGGGCATTTGTTTCTCGACAACTCGCTTTGCACCCGAAATCATAGAGATATATGTCTATATATACTAGCGGAAAGACAGACAATACTATGTCTTTCTGTCCGTTTTTTCTATTTCTTTTGGATAAAATTTAGAATTATATATTGATATATAAATTTGGTAAAGTATGGGTAAATTTAAATAGGTGCAGTTAATGGTAAAATATGGGTAAATTTAAATTTAAAAGTTTAGTTATATAAGAGCAATAATGGAATAAGAAGTGGGAAACCGAAGAAGGTAGTTAAAGTGTGATATCCCCCTTTATATAGAGTTATAGATAAATAAAAAAGGGTGTTCATGGGGGTATTATAGTCATATTTAAAGTTAAGTAGGGGTAATTTTGTGAGGAAAATTTTTGGGGTTATTTTAGTTTTTTTGGATTGTTTTTGTAATATTGTATTTATTAATGTTTTACATTTACTATATATAGTGGGAATTAAATTATTTTTCTTTATTATATTTTTGGTTTCAATTAAAATATTTATTAAATTTTATATGAAATATATTTTATAAATAATAATTAAATAAAAATAAAAAACAATTATATATAATATACAAAGAATAAAAAATATTGAATAATTTTAATATATGAAATATATAATTGTTTATTTTAAGATTTTATTAATTTTCTCCTTTCTAATTCATATTTTGATATTTACAAGTGATAGATAAATAGATAGATAGATTTAAAAAATGATATAAAAAGGTATTGTGTGATGCATTATAACTTAATCACTCAATGTGGTATTTGGTAGCAATATGGAGTGTTACTATGCCATAATGTTATTCTATATCAGCAATATGTTATTTTTCAATCAGGTAAAAAAATTACTATGACTTATTTTTCAATTGTTTGCTTCCAAATTTTATTCATTTAGTCGAATGTTTGTAATTATTTAGAGTTACTGCTTTTTTTTAAGTTGATATATTTTCTAATTTTTTAACGTTTTCAAGTTTGCTCTATGATTATTTTTTTAAGATTCAAGTTTTATAACTAGGTGTTGAACGACATGCTTTGATTAGTTTTGACAAAAAAAAATTATAATGGCTATTTTGATATAAAACTAACACAACACAATCAACTTTATTATCTTTGTAATGTCATTATTCAGCTTATGCACGAGTCTCTACAAAAAATATCCGACTTTCCAACTTGGTTATCTTGGCACCACTATAATGTAGGTTTAGGTTTATGCTTTTGTTACTTTTCTTGACTACCAAATAGGATCTTTCTCTTTATTTTAAAGTTCAGATTTTTATTCATTTGGTTTACTTATTTTTGCCCGTGAGGTTTGAGAGAGACAGAGAGAAGAATAACAGCTTATAAGTGGGGTGTATTTAGAAAAGTTTATAAGGTTTGCATAAATTCCAACGAACAACCAAATTCGTTAAGAATAATTCTAAATCCCCATAACTTTTATTCCTACAAATCTTCCTATTTACTAAATGGAGAAAGTTTTAAATGTTTTTTTTATGTTATCAAGACATTAAATGTATTCACTTTTCATTTAATACTTACTTTATAAAGTAGTAGAATGATATATAGGAGGATTTGTAGAAGGATATAACATTTCTTATTTGTTAATCTAGAAAAACAAAGCTAAAATTTATTTCCTTTAATTACATTTATCTTAAAAAAGGTAACCCGTCCAACCCACCAACATGGCGGGTTGACCTGCCGGGTTGATGAAATAATTTTTCCGTTTAAAAAAAATAATATTTTTTCCAATTTTTTTGGGTGGGTTTTGGCGGGTTGATCCGCCAAATCTACCACTTGACCGCCTAAACCCACCAGTTGGCCGCATAACCTGCCAAAACGGGCCAACCCACTCTTAGACAGGGCTAGTTATATTTTCCAACCCACTATACTGGCGGTAGAGCTGGCAAAACGGGCTTTCACGAGCCCGGCCCGCATCGGGTTCGGGCTTTATCGGGCAAGGGCCAAAAAAGTCTGGATTGAAAACAGGCTCAAATTTGTGTGTCCGAGCCTTCTATTTTTCGGACTCTAACTTTAGCCTATATTTTAGGGCCGACTCGCTTCGGACTCGGACTTTACCGGGTTCGGGCTTGTCGGGTCGGGCCAAAAAGGCTCAGATTGAAAATGGGCTCAAATATGTGTGTCTGAGCCCTCTATTTTTTGGGCTTTTTTCGGCATGACCCGACCTATTTTGCCAGCTATACTTGGCAGGCCAATCCACTACGCCCCACTTAAGGAGGGTTAAAAGCAGGTCGAGGTGGGTCAGCCCTTTTTGCCACCCCTAATTACTATTACAGTGTGTACAACTAAATTTTAAAAATATACACTATAGTTGAATTTAGAAAATCATACTATGGAAATATTGTAATTCACATGTATTGTTGTTTCTTTTAAATGATAGAGTCCACTTGAAGAAAATAAATAGGGAATGAGATTGTGTAGTTTATATATAAAAAGTGTAGAATTGTTTGAGTTATGTGTAAAGCATTTAAGGACTGGGAATATATTACACATTAATTTTTGCTTTAAAAACAGTATTCTATGAAGAAATAATATAAGAATAATGTATGGAATGATTATTTTCATTTTTTTGGGTGAACTCGGTCGAATTCCCGACATCATGCTTAAGGGACACAAGAATCTTCCACCTGTGCTATACCATGTTGGTTGATTATTTTTATTTGATGTATAAATGTATATTATTTTTCATTTTGTATATCAATTACAATGAAAATAATATTAGTTTCTTTTATTATATCACTATTTTCAAGTATCAAGTATAAATTGAATTAATTGTTATATTGTTATTTTTTATTATTTTCAAATTTAAAATATAATTTTTTGAGAAAATGAATTATTACCCCAATCACATGGACAACTCAAAGGAAAAAATTTGTTGAACCTATCACATTTAACCTCGAGTAAATGACTTTTACGAACATGCATTGGCAAGTTAAGACACATAAGATTTGACCTACTAATACAAACGTCAATTTTGTTAAAACTAAATGAATCAGATGTGGGCTTTGGCCCGTTGCAATCCAAAAAAATGAAACAGATGTGATCAAAATATGATATTAAAAACATTTAAATTAGAAAAATATTATCAAATATAATTATAACTTAATTAGTGTTTTGTTTTTATAAAAATAGATATAAAACAGACATGCATTGCACATGTCACATTCTAGTAAAACTAATTTGAGACTTGTATATTGAGCAAGTTTTAAATAGCAACAAGTTTTGAGCAAGTTTTTTTTTGGTGAAGGGAATTAAGATGAAGACGATGAGTTGTCCTTTTTATATAAAAAAATTCAAATATATGGAGAAAAAAAAAAAAGGAAGGCACGGGAAGAAGCATTCCTTAAGGCTTCACGAAATGGAAAAAAAGAAGAAGGAACAATTAGACGAGTAAGATTGCCTATTATGAGTGCAAGAAGGCTGATCACTATTCTTCTGTTAATAAAGGAAAAAAGTGTTTAAAATTTAAAGAAGAAATGATTTTATAGCAATTTTGCAACTTGGGAATACTTGGATCTCTCTTCATCTACGGAAGAGGAAGTTGAGAAGGAAGCAAATATGTTTCTCATAGCAGACTTAAATCAAATGAATAAGAGGAAGTAAATTTCTCTTATCTCAATGAGCTTGAAGAAGCATACAATGAACTTCTCTCAAAATCTCGTCTATTGTTTTATTTGCAAAAGTCCAAGGAAAAAGTTTTTAAAATTTTCAAAAGATTATGAACAAAAATACATATAGGCTAATAGATTAAGTAAGGGAATGAAAGGATTCAAGATGAAAACCATAGTCTAATAGAGGAGGCCTAAAGTCTCCAATTGTCAAGGAGGATGTCAAATTTGATGAAATTGAAAAATTTCAGTAGAAAGTCGACAAACTCACTTAGAACTTTGCCAAATTTGTCAATGGTTTAGAAAAGTTACGTATGATTTTGAAATATAAAAGAAAACCAAGTGACAAATTTAGTATACAACAATGATTTTAAAACATGCATATATTTCAAACATCCATCCAATACCTTGTTCTTTTTCTATTTTTCTCCTCATGCACATCACTTATTTATCACTAATCTCTCTTCTATCTCTATCTCTTATCTCCATGTGTTAAATGGCATTGGGTGTCCAAAAATGATTTTTGTTTAGTATAGGCTATGAGAAAGGAAAACATATAGCTTCTAACAAGCATTCATCTATCTCAAGTACATGGGTTGGTTCGAATCATTGTTTTGGTTCGGTTTACATTTTTCTAAATCCGATGTGTTTGGTTCAGATATCGAATTGGGGAAATGAAACCCAATGAACCCAAACCAACCTGAATATTGTGAGTGATTCTAATTTTCATTATTAGCTTAATGAAAATGATATCCCATAAAGCTATGAGAATAAAAACTCTAACGTTCTAAAGACAACAGTTAAAATTTCATATTGCGCACATGTGTACTTCTGAGACAATATATTAATTCTATTGTATAATTATGTTTTTTGGTGCAGTACACAAATTTGAAAGTAAATCAGTATTTCATTGATTTATAAATATATTGTATGATGTTTTTTCATTTTCTTATTTTTTATAATTTCTTTTCTTTTGTACCTTTTTCTATTCTTTAAATTTTTTTGATAATTTTAAATATTTTAATTTTAAACTCGATGACACAACCCGAACAAACCTGAATGTGATCGGGTTGGTTCAATTCAGGTCAAACAATCATTTTTTAAAAATAAAACCAACCCAAACCTTTGGGTTTAAATTTCCCCCAAGGCCGAATCAACCCAACTCATGGCCACCCCTATTCGTCAGGTTTCCCCGCCGCCGTCCCGCCCCCAGTATTTTAGAACCCAATTCTATCCTTTTTTTTAAATTTCGGTAGAATTAAGAAAATTCAATACTCTATTTTTTAAGATGCTTTTTAAGTATATTTTGTTAGACAAATAATAATGAGGGAATAAAAAATTAAAAATAAATTTTCTTTATCAAAAACATAATTTTTTATAATACTAATATATTAAATATTATATTATAAATAAAACAAATATGCGGGGCAGGTTCAGGGTGTGTATTAGTTTTCCCAACCCTGACTTTCAAAAGCGGAGGAAAACCTGACCCCAATGAAAGCAATTTTTTCCCGTCAAAGCCATTGAATCAATTTTCATTGCATATTTTTGTGGGAGGTTGAGGATAGATACCAGCTTGAAGGTGTTGGAGACAAACAAAGTCCCACATTGGAAAGACAAGGGAAGGAAATTGAGTTTATAAGCATGGAGATGTCCCAATTGGTATGAGGCCTTTTGGGTAGTGTCTCAAAGCAAATCCATGAGGGTTTAATCCCAAAGTGGACAATATCATACCAATGTGGAGACATGTGCGGTCCCCTCGGTGCCGAACAGGGTATCAGAGCCGATGGTGTCGGCTTGGGCGAGTATTGGATAAGCTGTTGGGATCTAAATCAAAGATCCTTGTGTTGAAAGTCCTCCTGGCATTGTGGTGGTCAGACGGCGTGTCTCGTTCGTCGGCGGTGCAAGTATAAACAAGCTAAATACTCAGAGGCTTCCGCTTGAGGGGAGGATGAACCATGGTCCTTTGTTTGAGGGGAGGATTGTTGGAGACAAACAAAGTCCCACATTGGAGAGACAAGGGAAGGAAATTGAGTTTATAAGCATGGAGATGTCCCAATTGGTATGAGGCCTTTTGGGTAGTGTCCCAAAGCAAATCCATGAGGGTTTAATCCCAAAGTGGACAATATCATACCAATGTGGAGACATGTGCGGTCCCCTCGGTGCCAAACAAAAGGTTTCTACATTGCTATGTTGCTAGTTTCAATATTTGTTAAAAGGACAATATATTAAGCTATTTGAAAAAGTATCTCGTTAAACTCATTTTATTTCATATTCTTACTAAAATTGAATATTCTTGTTCCATGGATGGACACATTTTTTTTTCGCTCCACCGTAAGTGTGACCACTAGAAAATATTGGGTCCAATATTGGTTCCATGGCCATTCTTTTTGTAAATTTATATAAGACTAATTTCTATCATAACCAATATCTTACCATTGAGCTAGTGATTCAAGAAAATGGGATGTTCTGTTTTATAATTCTCTCTTCTTTTTATTATGACTAAAAAGACATATATGCGTATAAGTTAATTTCATAGGGCTTGGAATTTCATCCAGCTAGGAGATCCCCAAAGATTCCCTAAAACGAATTACAGGAACACACCATTTCATTCATGCGCGCACTCTAAAATTTGTATTCTATGATTTCAGCTTAGGCCATGTAACTCGATATTAATGCAATTACCATTATAGTATTGTAATAGCAAAATCATCATGCTTGATCGTCATTGGGCCATCAAAATTCAGCATGTTATGTAATAAATAATTTGGCCTATGTCATGGCGATGGTTGAACTCTGCCTTGTACATCCTACATTTTGGGATAAATGGAATGTTGCTTGTTTGAATATAGGTCTTAATTAGTGCCAACCGTATCATTGAAGGATTCTTAAGGCCGTTTGGTTTGGGAAACTATTTTCTGTTTTTACTTTTAATTAATTACAAAATTGTTATATTGTTTTTAATCTATTTTTTGTTTTTAAATATTTGTACAAGAAACGGTAAAAGCAAATACAAATATTTAAAAACAGAAAATAGATTAAAAACAATATGATAATTTTATAATTAATTAACAGTAAAAACAACACACGATTTCTCAAACCAAACAGACCCTTATCTTGTTGTATTTCTTCGTAAACCACACAAAAACATTGTTGAGGATATTGCAATGCCGCATCTTGGGCAAAAAATAATAATTGAATAATTGCAATATGGCCTCCTATCATCTGGGATTTGTTGTATGACAAAACATTGGTCTTAAAATAAATGACCATTATTATCCACATTATAAGACGAACAATGACCTTCTGACCTTCCTCTTTTCAAGTATAATTGTGAATATTCATTCTGTCTATCTGAGTGATGTGGCTGGCTATCTGATTTTCTGAGTTTGTTTGAATGTTGAAGTGAATGATCTTCACTGCCAAAGCCTCTAGCTTTCTCAACAAGGTTTGGTGGAGAATGGTTTTCATATAATCGAGATCTAGGGGATATAAGAGGTATGTAACATTCACATCCTCGAGACTTATTGGGAGAAGGAGGAGGTAGGTGAAATTCATTTCCTCGAGACTTATTTGGGGATAAAAGTGGTGGTTGGTGAAATTCATATCCATGAGACTTGTTTGGTAATGGAAGTGGTAGTTGAAGTTCATTTGAAATCTGATTACGGCGCTCCTTCAAAAAGTTTAGTTTGGATGTTAGTTTTGTCAGTGCAGAAGTAGTGGAATTTGCTCCCTGCTGTGGAAGAGTTTAACGAATAAGTCTATCTAGACCAATCAAATTGCAGTATAATATAGAGTTAGCACCATCTTCATTTATTTTTCTCTCCATTTTCTCTATTGCTATGCTTTTAATAAATGAAACTCTCCACTATGTATTTGTTTATCCGAAAAGGCCTCTTGCTATATTTGGGTCTTCGTTTTTGTGTCTGGGATAAAAACCAGCTCAACAGTATGTATCACATTTATGTCATTTATTTCTCCAAAAAATATAATAATAGAGGAAATTGAGAGAAAAATAAATAGAGAAGATCCTAACTCGGTTATTGCATTCAAAAGCAAATGGCTAGTCAAAAGGATAACAATAATTTCGTCGCTTTCCATTGAAACATCACATTTTACCTTCGATGTATTGATTTTTGATTTATTGTGTTTAGATTAGTTGCAATTTTGATTTGCTTGAACTTAATTGATTTTCTAAACTTTATTTATTGAGAAGTGGGTTTATTGGTAGTGATTTAAGTTTATGAACTTTTATCTAGAAAGTAATTTTGGTGAAATAAATGTTTGGATGCTATGATAAAAATCAATTTATATATACTAAGGATATCTTTAAGTAATAACATATTATTAGTTTATGAAAAATATTTTTGTCAATATACATACAAATAAGTTTTCCTTTATGCTTGCTTTTGGGGTTAGACATGGTTTTGATGTAAAATTGGTTTTTGTTTCAAAATTGCCAAAGATGTTGGCACAAATTTCAAACCATGTTCATAGCATCAAATATGACCCCATGGCTCGCATACAGTTTTCCAAACATGCACTACTCATCTACCACCTTATTATTAACTACTAAAATGATAATGTAACAAGGATAACATTTGTTGTAAATAATTGTATTTTAGGATAGAATATTTCATTCTTTTTTTCCTGTACATATCTATAATTATCAGGAAATTACCGTAAAAAAGTAATTATTAGGAAATTGTATTTCTGTGTTCCTTGGTCTATATTATCGCATTAGATATTGTACTTTGATATCATAAAACAATATTAAGTTTTTACCTATTTTTTCTTCAAATTGGATAAAAAGCAATTAAGATTCTTTTTAGGCTTCAACATGTTTTTAGTCCCTCTAAATATCGGTGTTTTGAATTTAGGTCTCTATTTTGCGTTACCGCTAACACGGCACACTGAGGTCCCTGTAAAAATGCTGACATGGCTTACATGCATCTGACGTGACTTACATGCATTGCCACGTCAGAGGGACTAAAATCAAAACTTAATATTTAGAGGGACTAAAATCAAAACTTAATATATTTAGAAGGACCATGTGACATCAATCAGACTACCACCACCACTCTCTCTCTCTCTCCCCACAGCCCCAACCACCACCACCACACACACACACACTCTCTCTCTCTCAGCCCCTACCCCCCCACCACCACCACCTCGAAGATCAACAACAACGACAACTCCTCCGTCACCCCAAAACCTCCAAGCCCCTCATCGCCACAATTTCACTCATCGCCATCCTCTTCCTCACTCTCACCTTGGCTTTCGCCCTCGCAACCCTCTTCCACCACACTAACACCGAGTCACACAAGTCCCTCAACTCGGCCGAGTCAATCCGAGCCGTGTGCAACGTGACTCGCTTCCCTGACTCATGCTTCGCTGCCGTGTCCTTCTCCGCCGAAAACCCCACCAACCCAGAATCTATCCTCAAACTCTCCCTCCGCGCCTCCATCAACTAACTCACCAACCTCACCTCGTCACTCGAAGCCAAGGGCCACGGGCTCGCCGACTGCAGGGACCAGATCGACGACGCACTGAGTCGACTCAACGACTTGCTGTCGGCTATGGCGGCTACTCCCTGCTGCGCCGTGACATTGACAGACGCTAAAATCAGCGACATCCAGACGTGGGTTAGCGCGGCGGTGACTGACCAAGAAACATGCGTTGATGGGTTAGAAGAGGTTGGGTCTGTGTCTGCAGTTACTGTTACTGAGGTGCAGAGGATGATGCAGAAGTCAAGCGAGTACACCAACAATAGCTTGGCCATTGTTGCCAACATACGCACCTTGTTATGGTGTTTGAATGTGCAAACTGTAATTGTATCATATGTATGTATTTGTAGGGGTTCCTTTGTTTGTTATTGATCTCATTTCATGCTTGTTAAGATGTTTTGTTTTGATTTATTGGAGAGAGAGTGTGTGGTGGTGGTGGTGGGAGGGGGCTGTGGGGAGAGAGAGAGAGTGGTGGTGGTGGTCTGATTGATATCACATGGTCCTTCTAAATATATTAAGTTTTGATTTTAGTCCTTCTAAATAACTATGAATGACGTGTCAGCTGACGTGGCAATGCATGTAAGCCACGTCAGATGCATGTAAGTCATGTCAGCATTTTTACAGGGACCTCAGTGTGTTATGTCAGCGGTCAATGCAAAAGAGGGACCTAAATCAAAAAATTAATTTCTTGAGGGACTAAAAAACTTTGACTTTTTTTAGAGGGACTAAACTCAAAACTCCAATATTTAAAGGGACCAAAAACATGTTAAAGCCTTCTTTTTATTATCATTAACGACAAAGCATTGGAAATCCTTTTCCCTATAATGAAATTATTGGTGCTGAAATAGCATAATCTAAAGAAAAAAAGTGCTCAGAACATACTCTTTTCTATTGGGAAAAACCCAAGTCCCACATTGCCTAGAGATAAGGTCATACAAGAGTATATAATGTAAGGGCATCCCTCACCTTACAAGTTGGTTTTGTAGGGATGAGATAGGCCCACAAATTCTACGATAGTATCAGAGCCTATCTTAGAATATCGGGCCGCCCACTATATTATCCACGCACCAAGCCCAATAGTGCTGGGCGTGAGGGGGCGTATTGGGAAAAACCCAAGTCCCACATTGCCTAGAGATAAGGCCATACAAGAGTATATAATGTAAGGGCATCCCTCACCTTATAAGCCGGTTTTGTAGGAATGAGTTAGGCCCACAAATTCTAAGATTTCCAACACACTCTTTATTATTAGGTGAAATTCACGAGTCTTACCACTTTAGGAATGCACCAAATAGGGAATAGAATCTACATGAATTTCACCCAATAATATTAAGTGAGTGTGCTAGAGAGTGTGTTGCGCATTCTTCTTTAAAGAAAACTCTGATTTATATTTAGACCCACAATCTAGTTTATGAAACTTACCTCACCCCTAGTACCAGATTTCTTGGAACTAGGTGGATGTTTGTTTGGTAAGTGTGTTGACTCTGACTTTCTCTCATTCCCATTTTCTGCTTCACCAAAACGACTGTCCTGCTATGGCATTGCAAAATACTAAATTCAATAGATAGTAAATACTTAATTACTATCAACATCGTTCAGAAATCAAAATAATTGCTTATTTTCCTATAAACATTGTGGATCACTTACAAAAGGGGGAAATGACTTTATTTTTGTATTTAGATAACTAATAATTCATGATTTTTTATAGGCAAATATTAGTAAGTAGTATGTTATGTCAATAGAGGAATTTTAACCCATGACCTCGTTATCACTCCAACTTTACGTTCCTCCCCCAAACCACCTTACGACTCCATACTAATAATACATGATTTAAGGGTAGTGTAGTGATATTTTATAGGTAAACCAATTCATCAGTCTGTTCATCCAAAACTGGCAACATAATCTTCAAGCATTAAATTGATTGTGATGTTTGTAATTGACAGACACTACAAAACAAATTCTTCATTGGATTTGGCATATTAGATTTACCTTACTCATTGACCTGTCATATTCTGAAGTGGCTGCAACTTCAGTATCTGGATCATTCTTCCTGTCAAACAGATTCCCCATGTAGAAGGTAAAGTTTTATTATCTATATAATCACCATAGAGAACTAACATGAAGTGCAAATAAATCCCAAACAACAACCACTCTTTATACACAATATGTTTCAGGGTGTCTTTGACTCAAAAGTGGGGCAGGGAAGGGAGGTGAAAGGAGGAGATGGATTTAATTAGATATCTTGTTTGGTTGAAAGGAGAAGAGGGGAAATAACCCTCTCCTGGTTTGGTTCACAAGGGGAGGAGGTGGGATTTTATTGGATCTTATATAGTCTTTTATGTTACATTTTATGTTTAGGATATTTTAGTTAATGTAATTAAAATATTCTAAACTCATATTCTCTTCCTTCCAAATCCCCCTCCCACAATATTGGAGTGGAGCCAAAATTGAGTGAGGAGAAATTTTACTTCCCTCCAAAAAATTGAACCAAACAAGAAAGATTTAAAAAAGTCCCTCCCCTCGCCACCATTCCCCTCCAACCAAACACTATGTTAGGGCTGGTTCTGGGCCTGTTTTAGGGTTGTTATCAATTTGCTATCAAGATCAGTTTGTTATCAGGTTTAGGATTTCCGTTATTATCAGTTAATTTTAGGAGATAGAGATAAAGTTTATTTTCTGTTTTTAAGTTTACTTTTTGTTATTATCTGTTAGTTTTAAGGGGTAGAGATAAGGTTTATTTTCTGATTAGCATTAGTCTTTTCTATTATCAATTTGTTACCTAGAAGTTAGGGGAGGATAGAGTTCTATAAAAGGGAATTCGAATGAAAGAGAGAAGGGGGAGAGAAGATTGTTATTGTGATTGGGTTAAGCCAGTGTGAAAGGAGAGTGCTCATTTGTGTATCTTTCATTCTTATTCAATAAAGATATTCAGTTTCTCCTTATTTTCTGTGACTAATTTTGTGAGGCTTTACCATCAATTAAGAGAGGTTTCTAACACACTATGTTAAAGTGCCAAAAGATATTCTACAGAATTTAAGATGTGAGCAAAACTACCTTGAACACAAATTGTTTTATGAACATTAAAGCAACTAGGAGTCTAATATTGTAAAAATAAGAACCAGAAAAAAAATATGTATTACGCTTTTTAAGTAATGACAAACATACAAATTTCTATCATGATTTGATATCTGTTGGGCTTGATTGCAGAAATTCAGCATAGAACCATAATTCTGTTCAAGTTGTACATCAAGCCGCATCCCAAGTTCATTGACCTTCCATTCTAAGTTCACAAGATCTGCTTCTATCAGCACTAATTCCTTAAGATCTGCACTGGTCTGTGGAAATTATGCAGATTAATTAAGAATTCGCTGCATTATGAAAACACCTTATAAACCATATAATGTAAATGAGATAGACTAACCATTTCATCAATACCAGATAAATCTGACAAGGTCCTTGCTTCAAGAGTTGCCCGAGAACTCTTCTCCTTTAGTAACTGTTCCTGTAGTCTAGCTACCTGCAAATAAATAGTAGGTAACCTATGATGCATAGGTACGGGTACGGGTACGTCGATACGGCATTTCTAAAAAAATTAAGGTACGGGTACGTCGATTGAAGAGAGAAATTAAGATGTTATAAGATTAAATATGACCAAAATCTCCACAAAAAATCATGACTACTAAAATCATGCTCTTAACATGATTACAAAAATATGCTCGATGAAGAAGAAATAAAGCATCCAAGTGACTTGACAAAGAAGAACGAAACGTATACAAGAACAGAACAATGAAGTGTAGAAAGAATAACGACAAACGCAGGAGAAGATGGAAGAGAAATCCAAATGAGTACTAGCAAGGTACTCTAGGATTTTAAAAGAAATAGAAAAGACCCTAAATTTCACTTATTCTAATAGTGTGACCTCACCCGTTTTGGATGAAACCCTTGTCTTTGTAGACCAATCGTGCCCGGATACGTACCCGGTACGAGTACCCAGCCAAAGAAAAAAATAAAAAAATAAGGTACGTTCCCGGTACATACCGTAAGAGTACCCAAGAAGTACCGGTACAGAGTACCCATGCTTCAGAGTAGGCAACAGAATCTTAGTTTACATATGTATGGAGCAAGTGGGGCTTGGGAAGTGGGTATGTTCTTAGAATTTGGGTTTTAGGGTGAGTTTGGGAGAGGGTTTTTGGAGGGGAGGGTTTTGGAGGGCTTACACCAACATTAACCTTCTTTCAAAGTGGAGGGTTTAAAAGTATGTGACTAAAATATTGGAGTAAACCCTCTCCTCCCCTCCAAAACCCCCTCCAAAACACACTCTTAAGGTCTAATTCAACACCACAAAACTGGTGAGGACTACTCATGCCTTATAAGGACTATATTGGCCATATCTCTAGTGGATGTGGGACTCTCAACCGTTCTTTTATAATGAACTTACATCTCGCTCAAGAGTGAGGCGACGCTCTTGCAAGGCTTTCTTTCGAGTTTCCATATCAGATTGCAATTTTGCATTTACATTTACCTGCAAGGGGAAGTGAAAAAAAATGGACAATTGATTCTAGCACACATATAAACAAGGTTAAGTTGAGAAAATCAAGTATTAACCTCCTCTGCAATTTGGTTTTGCAATTCTGTCTTAACAGCTTTAAGCCTCTCAATTTCGGCTCTAGGTACGGTAAGAAACATAAATTAGTGCATAAAGTAAAGCAAAGAAAATCACAAGAGTCGTGCTTACTTTTAAGTTAATGCTCAAATCACGTCACAAACAACAAGGTTTGATCGTTTAGAATACCATTAATTAAGTGTGGATTACATGGCTTCTATGTTTTTCATATTCTCTTCTCAGAAAGACATACATAATTTAAAAATTGTATTACATTAGTCTTGTAGTTTATTTCTTTTTATATCATGCTTTGATCACTCACTCACTCACTCGCGCGCGCACACACGCGCATACATAGAGAGTCCATATACACCTGACATAAGAGTTTGAAGAAACACAACCCAAAGGCAACAAACGAGTTACAACACATAGATACCAAGAGAAGCTTGGAATGAGAATTTGACACAGTTTTTAGATATCAATTACTTACTCATTTTCGTCAAGATAATCAATGGGCTTATTGGACTCATCTGCACAAGTAGTCTCATTTCGGCTTGTGATATTTTCACAGCTTTTGATATCTTCACACTGAGGCAATGAGACTTCAAGTGAAGGTGTTGAGAACATCTGATCATCTTCAAGATCATCACTTATCTCTGAGGACTTTGAACTTGAATTAGAAAGATCATGGTCCTAAAAAAAGAATTGAAAGAAAGCCAACTATAATTAAAATATAATTTATATCCAGGTAGATCCAAATAAAATATGAATCTTAACCAATACAGGATAGTATTTTATCTTTATAAAATGCAAAGGGTGAAAATGCAGAGAATTGCAAACTTAGTATGTTACCACCTCATTTGGAGGACAAAAACGTACAATTTGTATATTAAAATGATGAACATCAAATTATATATAAAATTGAAAATAACCACAAAGTTGGGCGCGGCACTAGTGGTTAATGTGCTCCATCTAAGGGGACGAACTCGGCTAGGACCTGTGTTCGATTCCCAGTGGTGGAACAATCTGTGACCAGACTTTACTTACCTCCCGGAAATTGAAAAATATGGCCAGTTAAAGATTGGCAGTAAGTTATACTTAAAGAAAAGGGTGTAAGATTTAGAGTACGTAAAACCAACATTCCTCTGTATCATGGTACCACTGTTTAATTTGTCTTTTGCCGCATCCATATATATCATGTAAGTAAAAACTTGACTTACAATCTTTTCATAAACAAAATTTAGTACAACATAAAGAAATGGACATGCTTATTGACAAACCTATTTGCTAGAATTTCATTAAATTGCCAAGAGATAACTAATACTCAAACCTTGTCATCATATTCATCTTTGACTGTAGAGTCTCTGGTCTCACTGTTGGTTTCACTAATAATATCATCATTTGCATCTACATCTGACTCCTCTATTGATTCATCATCATAATAATCATCATAAGACAAATCATCATCAGTAGCCTCCTCCTCACTCTCAGATCCACTATCTTCTGAGTCCATGTACATATCAGGGCCTGGAGACACAGAATCTTCCTGCTAGAATACTAATTAATTAATAACTTAGTAAACTATAGAGAATTAAGTGAATAAAGAAGCATGTATTTTAATCAAAAAGAGGCAGAGAGCCACCCTGCTATATCAAGTCCAAACATACAAAAAGTGTATACTGATTTTAACCTTGTTGCAAGAAGTGGAGACTAGAAATGAAGAACCACACTTTAACATTCTAAGGTGATCTAAGGAATAGCATGGTCATTAAAAGATGTACCTAAGATTCAAATTGAGAACAACCTGCTGAAATATATGCAAAATATTTCATATGCAACTTACTATGTCCTTTAACACAAAATAGAACTCAACCAATAAAAAAGTGAAAGATTCCCAGTAATTATTTGGAAAAGAAATTTTTAGAACATGGACAAGTATATGAATCAAAATACCAACATAAAACACCTATAGCTCATTGTTGATGTAGGAGAAGCATCCAATGTGGATGCACATATTATTTTTTTGGTTTATACCCACAGTATCCTAGTGGGAAAAGGGTCTCTAGACTAATCTGTGTTCGGTCGAGAGATAAGTAAAGTCTGGTCACGTATTGTTCCATCACAGGGGATCGAACACGGGTCCTAGCCGTGCCCGTCCCCTTAGATGAGCACATTAACCACTTGTGTCCAACCTCGTGGTTCACATATTATAAAATGGAAGCCATAAACAAAGAAATAATCAATTATAATCAAACCTACCTCAAATATGATGTTATATTCTTCTAATAAAGTAATAACAATTGCTTGAGCATGGTTAGCTGCAGCAGCTGCTTGAAGAAGTTGAAGGGAACCATCCCCACCTACATCAAAATCATTTTCAATCTCACAATCCCCAGCTAGAAGGGGGCGAAGAAGTAATGGTGCCATGCATGCTGCTACAGCGGATGAGCTCATTCTGTTCTCAGCTTTGTAGGAAGCTACGGTTTGCATCATTAAGAGTGTTCTGTATAGGAAAGAAGTGAATAATTTACATAAAGAAAAAACATGGAATAAATAACGGAGAACAATAATTGACAAAAAAAATTCTTTTTTAGCCAATTGTGTGACCATAAGTTAACAACTAAACATATTACTCTTTTCCATGAATATACTACCTCTGTCCCTAATTATAAGAAGTTTTTGACAACTTTTTTGTCCCTTTTTATAAGAGTCCTTTGAAAATGTGTCTTGTATTAATTATTTTTTTTTACCCAAATTACCCTTATTTATTATGAACACTTTGTCTCTCAATTATGATATATGGAAAAGAGAGAAATAATACATTAATTAAGTGGGAGAGAGAAAGTGGAAAGAGAGAGGTACTACTGAGGGCAATTTTGGGAACACAATATAAATTATTGACAAATTTAATGTTTTTAACTAAACTAACTAATTTTCTTGGTAGATGATAATTATGTAAAAACCTTTTATAATTAGGGATGGAGGTAGTACTCAATATATTTATGTTATTTACATGTTACATCACAGAAATATTGCCAACAGACTAAAATGTACAGTCCATATGTAGAAAGATCGAAAACCATGATCATTATCATTTCCAAGAACATTGTCCAGCAGTCTCCCATGTTTAAATGTCAACTCATATTCCAATTATTGTTTTGAGTTTCTTATCCTAACATGGTTTAGCCCATTTAATGGTTTAGCCCAATTATTGGGAACTTTAGGAATCAGTATCTTAAACATGTTTTTGTCCTGTGTGTTAAATTGGGAAAATCAATATATTTCCTTAAGTATATTGTATATCATATTTATCATGTCTAGAGAAATCTTTAGCCCCAGTATAACTTTATACTTCCTCTGGTTCAAATCTTTAGTTGTTTAAGGTTTTGGCACATAGATTAAGAAATAATTAATTGAACAAATTTTAGACTAAAATGACCCTATTTATTATTCATTATTCTCAACCATCCTAATTATTTCTCCACTCAAAACTTATTAATTATATTAAGAGTATAGTTGGAAAAAGGTGATAAATTATCCCTTAAAATCCTAAAACAACCAAAGCTTTTAGACAAAAATAAAAAGCTAAAACCACCAAAGATTTGGACCGGAGGGAGTAATGTATTAGGTTTTTGAAAACAGGACAAATTTGACTTCGTTTCAACATTAACATATAATTCAGTAATTAAATTAATAAATAAGAGTGGTCTTAACCCTGAAGTTCAGCATATTAGATAACAAAATAGCAATAAATTGTTTACAAAAAGAAAAAGGATAGCAATCAATGAGTTCTTGAGAAAGAAAATACTCCCTTGGTCGCTAATTATAATAGGTTTTTTGTAAGTTTGTTTGTCCCTTTTTATAAGAGGCTTTTGAAAACGTGTCATGCATTAATTAATTTTTACCCAAACTACCTTATTTATTGGAAGAGAGAGATAGTAATGCATTAATTAAATAGGAGATAGAAAGTGAGAAGAGAGAGATACTATTATTAAGGACAATTTTGAAAATACAGTATAAATTATTGACATATTTAATGCTATAAATTATATTAACTAACTTTCTTAGTAGAAGAGAATTAAGTAAAAATATCTTATAATTAGGGACGGAGGGAGTATATGGTAAAAGAAAAAGTAACTAATCAAAATACCTTTGCAACAAACGGCGGTTTGGTTCAGGAAAAGTGTCACATATTGCTGCACGCATAGCAGAAGCCCTATTCACACGTGCAGTTCCTAATAGTTGTGAATGATGAAAGAAAATTAAGCTTCAAAAGAGATACATATAAATCGAAAAGAATATGGAAATTAAAGAGTAATTTTCAGAATCAAATTTTTCCATAGACCTTTTCTTTTCTACCCCCAAGTGGTAGTCAATGTTGAAGGAATCTTTAATTGTTACATATTAGACGTTTATAAATGGGTGAGAGAGAACAAGAGAATTTCTCATTGGTCCTTGATTTTCTAAGAATTATTGAGACATGGCGAATATAGTTCTTATAAGGCTTGGATAGTCCTTTATGGCCAATGTAGTCCTTATAAGAGTTAGATAGTCCTCATCTTACAAGTCACTTTTGTGGAGATTGACTTAGGCCGTAAGTCTAAATCCTAAGAAGAATGCATGGAAAAACTAATATGGGCTATCACATGAGAAGACTCCTTGGTGACTTAAAAGAGTTAATTATTCAAAAGACTGGGGACTCTAATACTCCCTTTGTCCCCTTATATAGGATCTTTTTACCTAATGCACGCCCATTAAGGAAGTTGGTTAATTCGGTTCATAACATTAAATTTGTCAAAAATTTACATTATTTTTCCAAAACTACCCTTAGTATTATTGGGACTTGTCAACTCTATCTCCCTCCACTTAATTACATTAGTTGGTTGAGGCAACTTTGTCTCTCAAATTTCCCCAATCCTCATAGGAGAGAGAAAGAGTATCTCATAAATTTATAACATTTATTGGTTATTGACTAAAAAAAAACTAGTAAAATAAATAAGGGTATTTTGGTCAAAAAATAATTCATTTAAGAGACATTTTGAAATGGGTATTATAAAAAGGAACTCATAAATTTCTTAAAAGGATCCTATATAAAGGGATGGAGGGAGTAATTAGAAAGCTATCCCGATATATTCATCATAGAAAATCTCAACCATTAGAAGACTAAGCATTAAAGTTCTTAATGATAACAAAATGAGGAGTCACCAAGGGCAGAATCATGATTTTGAAGCTTCATATACTTTAAGGAAGAATATCTTATCAAGAAGTTCAAATTAAGAAGACCTATGGAAGCACCTGTAAGAAAGGTTGGCTAGATGGGGGATAGTTCAATAATTAGAGGTAGAAGGAAACTAAGAAAAACTATAAGTCAAACCATTAAGAGAGATTTAGAGCTAAATGGTCTATTATTGGACTTAATACATAATATATAAAGCTGACCACACTAATGGGAAATGACTTGGTTGTTATTGCGTGGTTATTTACGTATAGCTGGAATAGTAGAAAGATCATGTACAAGAAATAGTGGGTGACTTTGTAATTATTATAAAATCATATTAAATTAAGATGTAGAAATCAAAATAATACTTACGACTAGCTTCTAACAACGCCTTGCAACAAGATGCAGGGACTGGAGAAGACGGCAATTCCCGAAGTACATGCTGGAATTTTATAAAAATAAGAAATTACAATTTTTAATGTATTGTGCTAGCTAAAGAAATTGGCCATTGAGTTTAATTATCACGATACCTTAACACAATCAGCAATAACATGTGCGTCCTCCTCCTTGGAAAATTCAACTTTTCCTACAACCATATGGCATACCGGTGAACATAATGTTTGATGAGTAATTGGAAGGAAGAGAGAGAGAGCAATAGAAAACTTCATAATCCTCGCATTATATTGCATAGAAAAATTCATTTATATATAAAATGTTTCATGCCCTAGAAAGGCCTTGTATCTAAAAAACTCATAATAGGCAATACCACTCAATCAAATATAATGATCTACTAACTGATATACTTGACAAGGAATTCTTTGATACACAACAACACACATTTATCCTAGTATTTGCATGGCAAAGTCTGAAATATGGTGAAACTATACTAGACATGTGGGAATGACCTTCACCACACAACGTAATCAAAATGGAGGCATGCCATTACAAGCAACACATACAATTCAAAGATTTTCCAAGATCAAAAGAGCAAACCTTGTTCATATTCCCGCACTCGATTTTCAACATCATCAACATCAGCTGATTGTCGCAAGATTCCTTCTACTTTGGCTCCTGTTTTATATATTTTTTTATTAGCTTCATATGAAACAACCATTAAAAAACAATTTCACTTTAGATGGTTTAACAAAAAAAAAATTGGGTTTTTTGTGTGTGTGGTTACATGGGAGGTGCAGAGCCCTAAGGTAAGGGATGGAAATAAGTGACCTAGTAAAGTATTGTGCCTCAACCTTAAAGACTACAGCAAGTTCCAATTGAGCTGCAAGTTCATTGGCACTGAAAATTTAGTTTTTGATAGAACCTTGTTAAGAGTTATTTTGATAAGAGTCATTATGATTTAGGGCCTGTTTGGATTGACTTATGCAGAGCTTATGAACACAGCTTATGACTGATTCATAAGTTGTTTTGGGCTTATTTTTCATAAGCTACCCAGGATAGCTTATCAAAACAGCTTATAACTTATATAAAATAAGTTTTACTATAATGTTTCTTCAATTATAAAAATAGTTTATACAGCTTATGCCATAAGCAGTAGATAAACTTGTTATCCAAACAGGGCCTTTAGTCTTAAGTATATGGGCTTGGCCCACATGACAATTTTTTTTTTATGTAATACTCTCTTAACCTAGTAATACAAATATAGGGTCATTACACATTGTAATGTATCCTATTACAATTACAATTTTCTCATGCCTCTTCCTCTCTCTCTCTCTCTCTCTCTCTATAGGGTTCTGAAGCAGTCCTCTCAATAGCCGCAAAAAAAAAACTACCTGCAACCTCAGAGAAGGTTGACCAGGGTCAGTGGATTCAAATATATTTTTTGGTGGGCGAAACATGGAGAAAATTGTAGAACACTAAAAATGCAATTTTTTGCTGGTTTCTGTGCGCAACCTCAAACGCATAATTTTGGCTGTCGATGGCTTGCGTTTTGGGGACAGAGTGAGGCGTTTTTGACATCCAAGAAAAGCCTTGTGGGTTCCACAGCTTTTTGGGGAGGTTTGGTGGTGTTTCGAGGTGTTCCTAGTGGGGTTTCATGATGAAATCGTTGTTCCAATGTGGTGTCGTTGGTTAAACAATGTCACTATAGACTAAGAATACAGCTTCAGGCAGTTCCAAGGGGTCTATCACAAAAATTGTTACTACTTCTTTTAAAGTCACTGATATCAAGCACGATGGGGATGATGAAAACTATATGGAGTGGAAGTATCTGGTTGAAGTTAGCATCGAAGGAATGGGAAAGGAAGGGCATTTAACATAAACGTGCCCAACTGATCCGAAGGCAGCAACGACATGGAAATGAGAGGATAAACACACCATGGCCTTGCTTATGAACTATGTTGACAGGCATATTTAATAAATTATTACCCACTGCAAACCATGAAGGAGTTGTGGATTTTTTGAAGTTTATCTATGGAAATCTGACAATTTAAATCTTTATGCTCTTTTGCAAGAGATTTTCTGCCCCAATTAGAAAAGAGAATTTTGATGGACTATTTCATGGAGTTCAAGAAAAGTTGTTAACCCAACAAAAGAAACCCATAGCATTTCTGGTCTAGATTTAGAGTATGAAGTGGTTCAATCTCAGTTTTTGTCTAGCAAAGAGGTAGATAATCTTACTGATGTCTTCTCCCAAGTTATGCAGTCCTCTTTTGAGGAATCACGATCTACTACAAAATTTGATTCCTTTTATCACTCTACTTTGGCGGTCCAATTTGGGGGCATGGTGGTCTTCATGGTGGAGGAAGAGGAGGTCATGATGGCCGTGATCGTGGTCATTTTGACAAGGTGCAGTGTTATAATTATGGAGAAGTGGGTCACTACCAGAATCGTTGTCCCCATTCTTCACAACAACAACAATATTCACAACCATAGGCTAATCCTTGCTTTGCTAATGCAGTGTCTCACCTTGATACTGTCAACCAACAGAGGGAAGGGCATACGGTGGTTATGACTTATGAAAAATTTAGCGGATACACACAGTTTCAGATTTCCCAGCAGTCAGCTATACCTTCCTCCATGACCACATTTGTCCTAACAGGTAATCCTACTACGTGTCTATCCTCTACTTCTCGACATTGGGTCATTGATTTCGATGCCAGTGACCAATTGTAATCTTCGCTCAATTGTGTATTTTTATGAGGTAATTTGATATCTTGAAAGAGTAAGAAGCAGAATATGGTGGCAAGATTTAGTGCAGAAGCAAAATGCAGGGCTATGGCTCAAACTACTTGTGAATTAATATGGCTAAGACATATCTTGGATGAGATGAGGTTTGATAACACTTGTCCTATGAAACTGTGGTGTGATAACCAAGCTGCCATACATATTACATCAAATCCAATTATTTCATGAAAGAACAAAATATACTGAGATAGATTCTCATTTCATTTGAGAGAGGGTTCTATAGAATCTTATATCTACTTCCTATGTTAGGACAGGTGACCAATTAGCATATTTGTTTACGAAGGCTTTGAACAGGGTGCATAGTGATTTTATTTGTAACAAGTTGGGCATGATTAATATGTATTCTCCAACTTGAGAGGGAGTGTTAAGAGTTATTTTAATATGAGTCATTAAGATTGAGTTTAAGTATATGGGCTCGGCCCACATTACAAGTTCTTTTTACATAATACGCTCTTAACCTAGTAATATAATTATGGGGTCATTACACATTGTAATGTACCCTATTATAGTTTCTCCCATGCCTCTTCCTCTCTCTCTTTCCACGAACCTAACAGCCAACATGCTTGGTTTGAAGTTTTCAAAAAAAACAAGTGGACACTCACCAACAAAAGATATACACTTAACAAAATACTATTAGGAATCACACAAAAAAAGCTTTGCATGAAGTGTTAAAAAATCATTTTTTAGTAGAATGTATCTAAAACAAACATGTTGTGTTGGAACCAAATTGGTTAAAAGTGTTTTTAATACAAAAACTCCCTAAGTGATTTTATGGTTTTGATGATAACAAAATCTATTAAGGTTTTTACAAAGGATAAACAAAATGTATTAAGCTTGTACAATGTATAACAATGCTGCCTAACTAAGCTTATTGCAGTCTGCGTCCAATCAGTTCTTCATGACATTGGCTGGCATTCAAAGTGAGCCTTGCGTCCAATGTTGGCACTGAAACATAAATACCAAGAGTTCTGCGTCCAGTGATTTTGGCAGAAGGAAGTTACTGATATAAGAGGCAAAGCAGTTCTGCGTCCAATAAGCTAAGCTCATCACAATGTTGGCACTGAAATGGACACAAAAGTTCTGCGTCCAATGTTTGAGCAGAAGGAAGAATTCTGCGTCCAATGTTTGAGCAGAAGGAAGAGTTCTGCGTCCAATGTTTGAGCATAAGGCAAGTAATGTTGTGCGTCCGATAATTCAGTACAAGGCACAAGGACAATTTCATACGTCCAATGATTCATGAGAAGGCATTGAAGACATAAGTCCAATGTTCAAGAAAAATCATACGTCCAATGATCAGAATGCTTATAAGTCCAACGTTCAAGAATGCTGATCGTCCAATGATAAGTACAAGGCAATATTGGTATAAGTCCAATGTTTTTATGAGAAGCAGAATTGCAGTAAGAGTCCAATGATTTTCAAAGGAACAGATTCAGTGAGCGTCCAATAGAGCAAGAAGGACAAAAGTCCAATGTTCAGGAAGGCATTGAAGTTCAACGTCCAATAAAGCTGAATGACCAAGAGTGCTGCTCTGCGTCCAATGAAACTGAACAAACAAAAGAACTGCTCTGCGTCCAATGAAATCAGAGTGACAAAGGTACTGTTCTGCGTCCAATAAATAAGAAGGACAACAATATTGCTTTGCGTCCAATGGAACACAATAAAGCAGAAGAACAAAAGTACAACAAATCAACTGCTCTACATCCAATGGAACAGTAAGGAAATGGCAAAAGTCCAATAACCAGCATGAGGCAATAAGTCCAATACTGCCTTGAATGAAATGAAATAGTAAGCATAAGGATGCGTCCAATGATTGAATGTATATCATGTGCAAATGGTAAGGACAAGGTATGCGTCCATTTGCTAACTACATGCTGCGTCCAATAGATTCTATATGCTGCGTCCAAAACGCAGAGTTCATTTCTTGCTATTTACTGCTCATGCATTTAATATGAAACATATTTATTGAGCAAATGATTTGAAATAAATAGCTGTATGCAATGCTTTCTGTACAACTTTGTCAACGTTTGTGAATGTACTTTTGAAAAGCATAAAGCACTGTGGAAAGTGTACTAAGAGAGAGAATGTACTTTTAACTACTCTATATATCTCTGAACACATCTTTCTGCTTTACACAGTGTATTCTCTCTGTCTCAATAAGATATTATTATTAACCACTGTACAATTGAGACTTTGAGTACAGGTTGCTTCTGATTTAGGAGAAAGAAACGCAGACATGCACAATGAAGTAGATCTCCTCAGAGCAACGGGAAAATAGCATTAAATGCTATTAGAGAACGGTAACTTTTATGAGAGCTGAAGTTGAGCAACTGAAGAACAAGTCTGAAGCTTCACTACTCTTATAAATACCGAGAAGCAAGAAGAAGAATACAAGAGACTTAACAACGAAAAAGAAAGAGCAAAAAGCTGTGCAATCTGTTATACTATGTATAGAAAGTCTTGTATTTTTTCTTTCTTCTTGTAAAAGAGAGTTTGCTTAACTCTCAAAGTGCTTTAGATTTCATATCCTCACTTGTGTGAGTTAGACAGCACTTGAATCAAAAACACTCTGCTGAGTCATTTAGCCTGAAGAGGCTGTGTTCAAAGAATACTTGTGATTTAGCCTGAAGAGGCTGTGTTCAAATAATACTTGGGTTTTAGCCTGAAGAGGCTGTGTTCAAAGAATACTTGGGATTTAGCCTGGAGAGGCTGTGTGCAAAGAATACTTGGGTTTTAGCCTGAAGAGGCTGTGTGCAAAGAATACTTGTACCTATCTGGTTTGATAGTGAAATCTCTCTAGTTTGAGGGGACTGGACGTAGCTCTTAGGAAAGGGTGAACCAGTATAAAAACTTGTGTTATTTCTTCTTTCCCTTAACTCCTTTTTTATATCTGTGTTTATTACTAACAAAGGGGATTGAAATTGTTTTTATTCAAAGAAGTTTTTCAAACTAAAAGGGAGGCATTCTGTGCGTCCAATATTTAGAAAACCTGTGCGTCCAGTTTTTATAAAGACTCTGTGCGTCCAATGTTCTAAAACTATTGTGCGTCCAATATTTCAGAAAACGCTGTGCGTCCAATATTTGAAATAAGCCAGCGTCCAACATTTGCGAAAAGTTTTAAAAGCTTAGAAACACAATTCAACCCCCCCTTCTTGTGTTTCATCTTGTTACCTACATGTTGGACATTCATTAATCCATGCAATTTATTCATGTAATGCACATGTGTGCAGAGTTAGACTAGCTTAGCTAGTTTGTTCAGTTAGTTCAATGGCCTTTGCATTTGTTGTGGTAGAAGCTATTACTGTTAGTTATAAATAAATCGTATTTGTATCACTAATTGCTGTAACTCTTAGCCAGCTGTATAAATACTCTTAGCTTTAGCTTCGGCTATCTGAGGATAGACTATGTTGAGAGAAAACAAAAGTAAGAAAATGAGAGACCTGTGAAATCCATGCATCTCAATTAGACGACGAAACTAAAATATATATACTGAAAAGTAATAATTTCATGATTCTTCCTAATCAATACAATGTATTTATATATACTATTTACATATATTGAATCACTCTCCCTCGAGCTAAAGCATATAGGTCATATGCGCCAAGGTTGTTACATATGTAACTTAATCGAGGACAACAAAAAAGACTTAGTGATAACATCTACTAGTTGATCATAACAAAATGAGTGACGATGTCTCTAGATCAGATTTTTTTTCTCTTATGAAATGGTAGTCTATCTCATTCTGTTTGATCATTTCATGAACACAAAATAAGGCAATATGAAGTGCAATTTGATTATCACAAATAAGTGTCATTTGTGTAACATCCCTAAATCTGAGTTATTGAAGTACTTGCTTAAGCCAAATGAGTTCGCAAGTAGCTAATGTCATTCCTTGATACTTTAGTTAGCACTTGATCTTGCAGCAACATAAGGTTTCTTACTTTAGTTTGGCACTTGCTACTTAATCAACCGGATGCCCTCATCTGTCCTCAACAACCAGGTACCACATTCCATTTTGTTTCTGCAGCAAAAACTTTACTCTCTACCACTATGTGTCTCCAAATGCATATGTTTTGTCCATGATCTTACTCCAAGGAAAGATAAACTTGTTGCCAAGTCCCTCAAACGACTTTTCCTCGGATACTTTTCGTCTACAAAAAGGCTACCATTGCAACTCTCTTGACCTTCGTCGTTACATTCTCTCTGTTGATGTCAACTTCTTTGAGACTTGTCCATTCTTTCCTTCTACCCCAGACAAGTCAATTGATCATGGTGATATACTTCCTCAAGAAAGCTCTTGTTTTCCTGTTGCACCCAACCCTAATACTCTCTACACTTTTCAAAGGAGGCTACGTCCACAATCCACTACTGTAGACTCTACTCCTCCTTAGGACTCATCCTGCTCTGCTAGATTCTCCTGCTTCACATCCTACACCAGAATTGTCCATTGCATTGAGTAAAGGTACCAGGTCCTCTCAGAACCCTAACTCTATTTATGTTTGTCATTTGAATTATCATAGATTATCTCCTTCCTATTTTGCCTGTGTTCTTGGATTTTGTGTCTATTCCCAAAACTACAAGTGAAGTTATGTCTGATCCTAGTTTGTAACATGCAATGATAGATGAAATGGATGCTTTACACTCCAATAGTACTTGGGATACCTGATGGCAAAACCACGGATGTCGATGGGTCCATACAGTTAAGGTTGGGCCTAATGGAAAGATTTACCGTCTAAAATCTTGCCTAGTGGCAAAACGATACACAGATTTTCGGCCTAACTCGACCATGGGGATACCTTCTCTCCAGTGGCTAAGATTTCCTCTGTTTGACTTTTCCGTGCAATGGTTGCGTTTCCATCAATTAGACATAAAAAAATGCCTTCCTCCATGGTGAGTTAGAAGAAGAGGTGTATATGGAACAACAACCAGGATTCAATGTCAGTGGTGTGTTTCTCCTTGTCTATCAGCAGCTGGGTCACTCTCTCTATGGTTTGAAACAATCTACATATGCTTGGTTTGGGAGGTTTAGTAATGTTCTTCAGCAGTTTGGCACGACTAGATGTGAATCCAATTACTCTATCTTCTTCTTGCACTCTCTATCAACCACATGCCTCTATTTGTTTATCATCACAGGCAACGACCAGGCTTGCATACATAGACTCAAACAACATTCGTCCATGTACTTTTAGAATAAAGATTTGGGCCTCTGAAATATTTTTTGGGGATTGAAGTTGCTCAGTCTAAGACAAGTGTAACTATTACTTAGCAAAAGTATGCTCTTGGTATACCTGAAGAAACCGGCATGCTCGATTACCGACCAAAGATACTTCTACTAAGAGGTTAGGGGGCCCATTGAAAGACCCTAATTGATGTCGACGTCTAGTTGGCAAACTTAACTACCTTATAATAGTCAGGCCTGATATTACTTTTGTTATAGGTGTAGTTAGTCAATTTCTAGTTGCCACTTGCGATAGTCATTAGAACGCCGTGGTTCGCATTCTTAGGTATATCCGTATATCAAGAGTGCATCAGATAAAGGTTTACTTTATGAAAACATGGTTAACACCCAAGTTGTTGGCTATTTTGTTGCTGAATGGTGATGTTCACCATCAAATAGAAGGGCCACTTCAAGGTATTGTGTCCTTGTTGGAGGTAATTTGATCTCATGCAAAACGGAACATAGTTGCCAGATCGAGTGCAAAAGCATAACACTGTGCTATGGCAGCAACAATTTGTAAACTTACATGATTGAGATAGCTACTCCAACAACACAAATTAGAAGATGTCAAGGCAATGAAACTAATATAATATGTGACAACATATTGTCTCCAACCTAATTTTTCATGAACGAACTAGGCACATAGATTGCAACTTTGTAAGCAATAAGGTTCTTTCAGGAGAAATCATAACTGATTTTGCTGGTTCTAATGATCAGTTGGTTCATATGACATATATATATATATACAGACTGGGGCTATACAAAATAAAGGCAGAGACACACAAAAATTTAAATTCAATGAACTTTTATACAAAATAAAGAATCAATGTTTGGTTTAAAAGAAAATATAACTCACCATGCACTTCTATGAATCTCAGGGCTTTCTCCAAAAAAGATGGAGTTCCATCAACTTCCTCCAAAGCAAGTAAAATTGGCTGTCCAATGACGGTATGTTTTATTGTTTCTCTATCCTTCACTATAGAATAAATGTAGAAAAATCACATCAAAGCAAAGCAAGCAAATTATAAGTTTTTTCTTAGAAACGTCATTATAGAAAAAATCATGGTTTTAGAAAAACATCATAATGGTAAATCAGAGAAAAATGAAAAAACAAGTCAACGAACATCCTACAGAAATAACTTACATGTACAAAGGAGATAATCAAATTTACAAATTTTAAAAAAAAAAACTAAAAGACTTAAAAATCACTATTGCCATTTTATAATTGGATATGCAATATTTGTATCAACCATCAAATCGTAATATCCACAAATTAATGTCAACTATTTGGGAAAAAATATATTTGCATGATGACAATTAAATTGTTTTAGAGTTATACACAGATCATGGGCAACATTCATAGTGAACATACAAGGAGGTGCCAACTGTGAAGGAAATTAACACGTGTGAAGCAAAATAGCAAGAACGTACATTGGTCCAAATAAATATCAAGTGAATCAGTTTGATCACCCCTGAAGAAACCATTTTGCCCCATCACATTAGTAGCACTTGGTGCATGAGCCAAAACATTCTCAAGTGCAGTCTTCCATTCATACAAATCCACAACAGTTTCAGCCTGTAGCATTAACAAATGCATAGATACATTAGCAACAGGGAACGATTTTCATATTCTCATTTCTTCCTCTATCTTTTATCTCATTACATGTCAAACCACTGAACATAGCTTACAATACATAATGATTATTGCACTAAATTGAAATTACATTAATTTGAAAGGAATTTACTGGATATTATTTCTTGATGATCATAGTAGACATCATTTAGTTTATATAGGCTAAGTACATAAATACTAATAATTGCTAGACTAGAATTATAGGAAATAAATATGTTCTAATAATAGAAATTATGAAAATAAATCTTTACAAGTACAGAAACGAAGTAATAGATAATCATGCAACACAACACAATTTATCATCAAGGCAGAGAACATAAAACCTTGAGGAAGAGAAGATGAAGCAACCATCCACTATCATAAAATAGAACAAATGAATTTGAAATGTTTCAATAGAATAAAAATGCTAAATTTAGGGGAAAAATAAAGCACCTTAAGTGTGAATGTCCTTCCATCACGAACATCAGGAAATTGTACAATCAAAAGTTTCTTATCTGCTTTGACAACAACACTACAAAATTTAACAAGTTACAAGTCAAGAAACTTCACATTCACAAATACTACTACAGCAATAATATCAAGACAAACAAACTGCTAATATGAGTACTTGTTAAAAACAAGCCAACCTGCCTGAATTGTTGAGGTCAATGCCACCAAGGGTCAGATTTATTTCATTTCCATTTTGAGAAGCAACACTCTGAAATGTAGAAAAATAATTAAAAAAATATGCTTAGATGTGTACAACAATTCACACCCTATAAAAACCAGGCCCACATGGTAGAATCGCATGAATGTGTAATGAGGATCCTTTTGTTCAGACATCGCAAACCAAAAATAATTATGATAAAGGACATTGAAAGTCAATGACTAAACTAGTTCTAAACCAAGAAATAGACAAAAAGATCATCGTTGTATATAAAAAAAAAGATAAAGCATTGTAGTAAAAAAAGTAAAACAGAAATTGTGAATTCAATCATTATTATATGGTTAATTGGTGTTCTATTTACTATTTCCAGTGCCAAAAACAAACGAGATAATCACCAGTTATTAGACAATTCTATTATGTCCAATCTTACATGGACAACTGAGCATGTTTCGATTGCAGTGTGGGTTTTCTAAAAGCATTTGGATTGCTAAACCCAATTTGCATATGATGTTCTTTTGGTGTTGTCAAAAACACATGTTAATCGCTTACACTATATAGGGAACACAACAGAAAAAGTTGGACAAGCCAGATGCTATAAAAATTACTTACTGGATCATTTCTGAAGAAAACAAGTGAAGTTTGTGTTAAAATAAACCACCTTTTCTTCCAGGATGTCCATCCAATTCCTACACATCATGAAATATAAACTATATAATGAACAACTACTTCACAAAATCCGCCATTTTACCAAGAGTTGAATTTTAGGTTGGCATTTGATTATTATATATTGTAAAATACAAACAACAATTATGTTTAGGAAGGACTAAGACTAAGATGAATTAGCAAAGAGAAAAGATTTCAACTCTGACACTCTGTCTCTACGGCATATCTATTTCCTAAAATTCTACTCATCTAATATTGGTTTAGAGCAAAGCTTTTGTCTGTACCTACACTTCGAAGATCATTACAATGTTCTCTTCGGTTCTTGATGTTAGAATATCTAAAGGATATCTCATAATATCATGGTTAGAATATATTAGAATACATTATGATGATCCCTTAGAAATAGTTCCATATTTTTATATTTCATGATTTGTTCCCTTATTTAATTAAGACTAGGAACTTCTATTAATATAAGGGTTAAGTATGTTTTTCGTTCCTGTAAAATTAAATTTTGATTTTGATGCTTATTTAAATTTTATTCGCTTTTAATCCCTACATTGTGTTGTCAAAAAAAAAATAATAGTGTGCTTTTAGTCCCTCATTATTTATGTATTTTTAAGACTATAAATGAATAAAATTTAAATAGGGGCCAAAATCAAAATTTGACAATTTTTAGGAACAAAAAATATATTTAACCTTAATATAAATAGGGATTAGTACCTTACTTTTTGTATCACATCATCATAATATACAGAAGATGATTACTAATTATTGTCAATTGATCAGATTCAATTAGTAGTTACTGGAATTGAATTAGGAGTTACTAGTGAAAATCAACTAGGATTTTTGTATCATATCATAACATACGGAAGATGATTACCAATTATTGTCGATTGATCAGATTCAATTAGTAGTTATTGAAATTCAATTAAGAGTACTAATCAGAATCAAGTAGGATTAATTCTAATTTAATTAGGAATTGCAGTAGTTTTTTGAGTCAAAATTAATTTAATCCATGTTTGCCACGATGTTTTCTTTCCAACAACAATCTCTCCTATGACTTTTTTCTCACCAGTAAGTCATATAGTGAAGAATTGTTTCCAGCCTCTCATTGTGAATCATATTGATAGCGATTTTTCCCATCTCACTGATGAGTCATGACGACAATGAATTTTTCATGGGATGCATAGAGGCCTTAATTTCAGTTTCAATTTTAGTAACTCCTATTGTGATTTGAAGCCTCCAAACGTTGTTGCTTGATGAATTTGAGAAGTTCTGGTTCTTCTACCGTATAATTGCTTGCAAAGAAATTTCATTAATGTCATTCCAATGAAGTCTCTTTCTTCCTTGGTCATACAATATGTTAACTAGTTTTTCAAGTTGATGATTATTCTAGCCATAATATAGAGTTGTTTTCATTGGCTCAGTTTGGCAAGGCTTTCAACTAGCTTATAACTTATTTGACTAGCTTATAAACTTGTTTAACAAAGTAGAGATTTTTGCTAAATGTGAGTTCATCTTTTAAGATGATATACTAACTTTAAGATGATAAATAAAGTGAAATAACATTCTAACTTTTAAGATGATAAATAATAAAGTGAAATAACATTCTAACTTTTAATATGATAAATAATGTGAAATAAATTAAAGTATTTAAAGTGATAATAATTTTAAGAGTAAACAGTCATTTTGATTCCTGAGAGTGTCAAGTGGTGTCACTTTGATCACCGACAGATGCGAAATTAAAAAAAATCCTCAACTGTCATTTATTAGTCATTTTGGTCTCTGAAAGTGATTACTTAACTGTATTTTTAGTCCCTGAAAATGATTACTTTTCGGAGGACAGGGACCAAAGTGACTAATTTGCATCTATCAGTGACCAAAGTAACACCGTCTGACACTCTTAAGGACCAAAGTGGTTATTTACTCTAATTTTAAAATAAATAATATAAAAATAGATTTCATAAAAAAATCATATAAACATGTCTTATTATATAATTTTATATTTATATTTATCAGTTAGTTCAACAACAAATTTTATCAAATATTTTAAAACAATCAGCTAGTTTTTCAGCTGTTGTTAACTCCAAGCGTTTAGCTAAACATTAGCTAATTTATCCACTTCTTTTGCCAAACAGAGCCTTCGTGATATTCCTCTCTCCAGTGTCTTTAACGTTTTTGAGTTACCTTTCCAACCATGTTTTGTGGAGCCTATATATTGCGTGGTTATTTTTCTTTTTCCAAAAAAAAAATCATTTATAACAAGATTAAAGCGTAGTAATTAAGCTTTAGTTTAAGGGAATATTATAATATCTAGAGAATAGTTTATACTATCTTAAATGATCACTAAAGAATGGTTTCATATTTGTTTAAATGATCACTAAAGAGTCTCCTATTAATATAAATAGGATAAGATTTGCTTTGTCTTTATTTGCTCTGTCTTTTTAATCACATCATAGCACCAACACACAAAATCATATTATCCAAAGTCTTTATTATCCTTTTTCATCCTTTTCTACCTATATTCCTATAATTTCAAACACTTGGATTGCAATTATTTTCTTAATTCTTTAATTTTGGGTAAAATCTTGTTTATGGTTGTTCAGTGGTTGCTTGAGTTTTTCCACCACAAGTTTGAATTTGTCTTAAAATTCCATTCCTAGGACATGAAACAACTACATTTAACAATAGTTCTATAATAAGTGAAAAAGCTTTAGCATGTATGACATCTTTAATGATCATTAAAGGGTGAATAACAAATAATAGACCCATTTTTTTCTTTCTGATTTTAAAGAAGTTAGGACTGTCTAATATCTATTGTACCATAGGTATAAAAGCACCCTAGAAGCACTTTTACTCATATAGCCTTTACATAGGAGCAATTACATAAACTTAGAGTTCCTTAGAACCAAATGTGTAAACTAGAGAAGTAAAACACACCTTTGGAAGATATGAAAAGTGGCCCACTCTTGAAAATCTGCAAGAGATGAAATTACAGGGATTTGAACTGCAATATTTGGACAACATGGACTAAACTCCAAAATAATAATAATAATAATTCACTTTAAAACAGTTGAATTTGATAGCAACAAAAACTAGTTTCCAGTTTGCATATACCAAAGATAAAATGTTGGTATAGCACTCCAAAGGCATTAATCTGCTAAAGCACGCTTGCTAAAGAACACCACCTCGTGCTCTACAAGGAATGTTGCCTTCCCCAGCAGTACATAATGCTCTCTATGGAAGCAGCATTCCTCTCCTTTAAAGAATTACGCTTTCAGTGGATTGGTAGGCTTTAAGTGAGTGATGCTCCATCAAGGCTTCAGCACTTTGTAAGGAGTCTCTAATCTCTATCAAGAACATGGCATGTATACCTTCAAGCTTACAACCTTAGGCTCCCTTCATTTGAAGTTGTAAGCAAGGATTTCTTCTATTGGACTGTCCAATCTTGCAACAACCTTCCCCTGACACACACTTTATTTATTTCCCTTTCTTCATTTTCTCCATCATAAAGACCTTCATTTCTCAACTACCATTCTAGCCATAAACACCAATGGAAACCATGTGTTATTTTCTTACTCACCCTCATTCCTCTTATTCTATCGTGATGACATCCACTTCTTACTCATTCTGCCAACCATTTTCACCATCATCACCTAAAAACCATGTCCTAAGTCCCTGCAACCCCAACCAGTGCACTATATATAGTATCTCAAGCCTCCATCATAGTTGTTATTTACATCACCCTCTAGAAGTCTGCTAGACTCATGCGGTATGCCTAAGCACCTTAAGATATCCTATCTTATGTTCTCAATGGGTGCCTCACTTGTTCTCTTTTCCAATCGCTCGGGGCTAGATTCTCATTATGATATGGCTCCTTGGATCATAAGATCCCATCACAAAAACACTCCAAAACACCCAAGTAGGATATACTCAGGATATAATTTTAGAAAAATTAAGAATAATTGTGTAGTGTGTGTGTGAAATAAAAAAACATGATCATGTACAAATGTCCAAGTTGGAAGCAACTGAAATGAATGGATAAGTGACAAGCTAATGAACACAAAACTTGACCATAGCAATAAAGCCATTCATTCATAGTCATGCTTCCAAACCATTTACAAATACACACAATCTTAAATCTTATCTTTGCAAAGAAAGACAATTACCTTTTTTCCATTGATATTGCTACTATGAGAGTGCAGATGATCTAGTGGCCTAGGCTGAGGATTAGGACAGGGAAGAGAAGCACCACCATTTCCCTACAAAACAAACACACAATATATCCTATGACTTTTCCCCACCAATTTCTACAAATAACACCTATATTGCATTCAGAATTCAACATTTTGAAGGTACCACAAATTCCGAATTAATTCAAATCTAATTGCAACTAATTTTTGCATGAAAAAAAAATTAAGCAATGATATTTACCAAACATTTTACCTGAGCCAATTCAGCACTTTTGTTAGTCATACTTGTGATCCCAAATTCACAAAACTACAAAACCCTGCACCTCCCACATTAATCAAAATGGCAATGCATCTCAAAGATTATAACGATAAACGCAGCAACGTCACATAATTCAAACAATCTCAAGTGCTAAGGAGAGATAGGGGGGAAAAACACATCATAGTCGTACCGTACCTAGGGGCATAAATGAAGCATCAACGGAAAAATAAAATAAAAGAAGAAAGCAAAGAATGGAGAAAGAGGAAGCGTGAAGAAGGTGAAAAGAAAAGATAGAGTTTTGCGTTCGTTTGCCGTTTGGTCTCTCTCTCTCTCCACCCTCTGTTTCTCTCTCTTCTCCGAATGGAATGTGATGAATCTGTTTTGGCTTGGTGGTGCAATAAGGAAAATGAGAGGAGTGAGGTGTAGTTGTACACGTCATCAACCTTTCAAAACGAACCAACCGTTGATGGAGGGAAAAAACACGTAAGAACAATATTATCTTGTTCATTCCACAAGACAGAAAAGTAATGCACTCTCTTTTTAACTTTTCTTTTTTATGTTTAAACTTTAAAGTCTCCTTAGAATTCAACATTTTCCAATATTAATTCTATGTACAGAATTAAATAGAGTTAAGATTGATCAAGAATTATAATTTTTACAATTTCAATATGTAAAAAAGTAAATATTAAATCAGATTTTAAATTAAATTAATATTTTATTTGAAAATATTTTTTGATATGATAATTGAAAGATATAGGTGACATGTAGATTTATATAATAAACTTTGATTAGTTATATCAATTTTAATAAGGAAATAGATAAAATTAGCACACACAAATTTGTTAATATTGTCTCAAGATATAGATTGTATAGGAAGGATAGTAATTTGACAATTTCTATGGTCTCGTTGTAAAAACAACAGTTTCGGTCCCGTTGATGAAAATATTTTACAATTCAGTCCCTAAATTTTAGATTTATTTTTCTGCATGCACCCTCCCACCCTCTTAGAATATATCAGAACAACTTAAAGAACAGAACCTATACTCAAATAAACATATAGCAAATAAACACTAGTGGAATTGTAAATCAATCTTAAGTACCTATAAACAAAAGCAAAGGATAAAGGCAAACCTATAAGTACCTCGTTGGTAGACTCGAGTATATTTCACAATGGATTAAACTTAGAAACAGTTCTCTATGTGTGGTTCTTGTTGTTGGCTAATCACAACATAACATGTGGAGTATTTTTTCCACGTCAGACCCAGAAAAGCAGGACCCAATAACCCATTTTGTTCCTTGATGTCCCGTTAATAGTCGCCGTTAACTCTACTAAACCCGCTTCTCCTCTCTCTATTTCACGTTTCCCGCATCTATTGCAGCAAACCTGCTCTGTTGCAGCACCCTTCAATATATTGCTTCCGCTTTGCTATTCTGAAGGTGAATATATGAGAAGATGGAGGTGTCAAACAATGATAAAGAAAAAGGGAAAGTAATCACTACTCATCCATGTTGTGATGTTATCAAGAACGATGTCAATGGATCAAGGAAGTATGATAACGCTCTTGTGAGTTTAGATTCTAAGGGTAAGTATTTCTCTACTTTTTATTGATCGATGCAGTTGTTTGGCTGTTCTTGTGAGAAAAAAGAGAGCAGATACAATGGGTGAGAGAGGAAATATAATAAAACTACGTTCTTGTCCTCGAAAGAGCATTCTTGACCCAATTAGATTATATAAGTATAAGAATGCATTTGTTAATTATCTCCCGTATATGAATATGAATGTGTTGATCATTCAATAAAAATAGACAATATCTATTTATTTATTTAGTCTTTTTCTACTATTTTTAAAGACACATTATACTACAATGTTATTTTTCATTAGTTTTACGTGTTTACTATTGCCTATTTGTTCATTTATTCATAGTTAAATGGAAGGATAATGTTGAGCATGAAGTGACTCAGGAAGACATAATCCCATATGTTGGCATGGAGTTCGATACAGAAGATCATGCGTATAGATTTTATAATATGTATGCTGGGTTTCTTGGTTTTAGCATTAGAAGAGATTGGAGAAATAAAAACAAATTAGATAAGGAGACTGTGGTATCTAGAAAATTTGTTTGTTTTAAAGAAGGCTTCAAGAGGATAAAAGATAATGAAGAAAAAATGACCCACAAAGATATCAGAACTGGATGTTTAGCACACATGGTCATTGGTCGAGTAGCAAGTGGAAAGTATCTTGTTACATCTTTTGTAAAAGACCATAATCATGAGCTTGCAACCCCCAAGAGTAAGCATAAATTACCATCACAAAGACGGGTTTCTATCGCTCAAGCTGCTGAAGTTGAAATGGCGAATCGGTCTGGTATACATCAAAAATTAATTTTTGAGTTTATAAGTGGACAAGTTGGAGGGAGAGAGAACGTTGGTTGCACTGCTAAAGATATTAGCAATCATTTGAATTCTAAGAGGATGAAAGAAATGGAAGAAGGTGAAGCTTATGCTCTGCTTCATTATTTTAAATCAAAGCAAATAGAGAATCAATCCTTCTTTTATGAAGTTCAGCTTGATGTTGATAATCAAATAACAAATATTTTCTGGGCAGGTGCTAAAATGGTTGTGGATTATACTTATTTTGGTGATGTAGTATGTTTTGATACCACTTATCGTACTAATAAGAATTTAAGACCATTTGCTTCCTTCATTGGATTTAACCATCATCGAGAAAGTGTGTTATTTGGTGCAGCATTATTATATGATGAAACTGCTGAATCATTTGGGTGGTTGTTTAGGACTTTTCTCAAGGCTATGTGTGGAAAAATGCCAAAGACAATTTTCACAGACCAAGATGTTGCCATGGCAAAAGCAATTGCAGAGGTTTTTCCTGAATCATATCGTCGTTTATGCTTGTGGCATTTATTCCAAAATGCACTTAAGAATGTTAATCATGCCTTTAAGAAATCAGATTCTTTTGTTAGTGAGTTACAAAGTTGTATTTATGACTTTGAGTACGAGGATGACTTTCTTAAAGCATGGGAGTCACTACTTGACAAGCATAACCGTCATGAAAATAAATGGATGCAAGATTTCTTTAAGAAGAAAGAAAAATGGGCTTCGGTATATGGGCGACACACTTTTTCAGCTAGTGCTACAACAACACAATTAAGTGAGAGTTTCAACGGCCGTTTAAGGCTTTACATGAAGTCTACCTATAATGTGTTAGAATTTTTCAGGAACTTTGATAGGTTGCTGGAGGACATGAGATATAAGGAGATAGAATCTAACTATGAGATGAGCCAAAAGACGCCATCATTGAATATGAATATCATGTTATTGGAAAATGCAAGAGCTGTCTACACACCAACAATTTTTTCTCTAGTCCGTAAGGAATATGAAAAATCTTGTAATCTTCTTTTGAATAATTGCACTCAAACCTTGCAATTATATGAATGTGACATGTGTTTGTTTGGGGACATGAGGCAGCATAAAGTGACCTTTAACTATAAAGATCAAAGTGTTGAGTGTAGTTGTCAATATTTTCAATTTATTGGTATGCTTTGTTGCCATGCTCTTCGAGTACTTAATTGTTTGAATAAAATTGTTATTCCTGCAAAATACATCCTTAAGAGGTAGACTAAGAATGCTCGAAGTGGATGTGTTCTAGACAATAAGGGACAAATTATCAAAGAAGATCCAAAGTTAGCTGTCTCAAACCGCTTTAAGGATTTGTGTCGCACTGCAGTAGAAATATCAAGTAAGGCAGCTGAATGTGAAGATGCTTCAGCATTTTTTGCAAGAAAATTGATGGAAGTTGGCATTGGAGTTGATAATATCTTAAATAAAAGATCTTTTGCACCAAGTACAGATCTTGGCAATGAGAATTGTCAAACCAATGAAGTTCGAACAGATGATACAACCATTTTTTCAAATAAAAAATGTAATGTATCTCAAGCCAAGGGTATAAAAAAGGAGGGTGTGTCTCGGGTAAAAGGTAGACCAAAAAGTTGTGTGGAAAAAAAATATAAGAGGAGCAAAGGCACTCACAAGTATAGTCCCATGGGACAATCTTTTTATTCCACCATGCCAATTCCAACCATACAGGTGCATTAAGATAGTAACTTATCTTCCTAAATTCAGATTGAGTTTAAATGATTTTGTTTAACCTTTTTATGTATGTGATTTGCTTATAATAGTTGTATGTGCAGGAAGTGCCATTTTTCCACAGCTGTCAAGATTCAACAGCAATTGGTATTAATACGACACAGGTTAGATTAGCTGCTGAATCATTTTATTTGTTTTACATTTTTGTACTTGCAGAATGTGGGGGTTTGTTTTACATTTCACCATATATCTGTGGTTTTCTTTCTGTTAAAAAGTCTTGTGAGATTAATTTTGATATATGCTGGTTGCTAGTTGAGATTAATTCTTGCTCTTCATTTGTTGTCCTTGTGTCATCTCCTTCATATCTAGTCCGTTACTAGGAATGAGGAAAATGGAGAACATATAGAAGAACTTGACCTTTCTGTTTACTCTCATCAAGGAGAGCATCTGAAGGAAGATAATGAAAAGTGCCAAAGTCTTATTATTGACACAACGAATGTAGAGTTTGAGAAAGCATCTCCAGAGTTTCAACTAAATCAACCGGTATTTTCATCTTCTCAATAATTTGGCATTACATCAATTTTGTCACGACCCCCATATTTTAATGATTGTCAATGTATTTCTTGTCCATATAGGAATTCAGTTCACAGGCTAGCTATATTTCATGGGGGTGGCAGCAAAACATTCAATTAATATGGTTCTTCACAGTTCACACTGATGAGAATAAGATGCCTGGGTGCAAGGTACAAATATTTGTAGTTTCATAGTTTTCTTTTTCAAGATTTTATAGAAATTTATAGTTCCCTTTTTTCAAACTATGTACATTTTGCAATTGGTGATTATTTCCATTGTCCATGTACTGGTTTCATTCAAAATTGTTTATGATGTTAATCAAATTTAAGTGTCTGAAAATCTGCATTATTTATATACCGGTTTCATTCAAAGGAGTTTTAATCATTTTTAGCAATGAGTGCCAATTTTTTTTTCAAATGTCAAATTTATTAACAAAGACTAAGTTTAGCCAAATAATACAATGAGAGCCAGAGTCTCGCGTTTACAAATTTGCTAGTGGCCAAAATTGCACCAGTAAATAAATACAATAAATGGAATATACTGTTGTTAGTCTAAATCTATAATTGCCAAACTTGATGCTAGACCAATCCTTTATAATGATGCATTATAAAAGTGTCTTGTGCCGCTTAAAACATGACCTGCAAAATTCCACCGATTGTTGCACACCTTGACAACACCACTTCTGCATAATATATCAGCAAAATGGCATCTAGTCACTACATACCACTTCCAGCTGTATACCAATATTATTCCTCCCACATTGAGTACTAATTGAGCTTTAGATACCATGTTTTAGATGGATAAAAAAGGATTATAATATGCAACAACATCTATATTTCATAATTAATGGCCAAATAAAAAAAAAAGCTGTGAGAAGCAATCATATTTCAAATGGCGAGAATGTCAGTGTATCCGACTATCAATACACAATTGAACATATTTGAGTGACAATATCAGCAAATTTCCATTGCTACTAGATTGAGCCTTTGGCTATGGTTGAATTCATTACATTAGAACCAAAATGCTATCCTTCCTTTATCTTCTAATTAAGAGGCAAAGATGGATGCTCATAAACGTATCTTATTCCATCATTTGTAAGCCTTGCAAGCTTAAACTGGGACCTGAAGTCTATATCTACTGTGAGTCTCACGGGATCACCATAATTCATATCTTCAATTATGACTTCAATTCACCTGTTATATATAAACAAAAAAGGCTAAGTGGTAGAAATTATAGTGCCTAGTTTATTGGTTTTAACACATCAATTTTAAAATCGGTTAAATTGAAAAGCAAAAGTATTTTATTAAAGGGACAATTTCTAAACTTTAACATAAGAATAGAGCCTCCGAAATAATGGATATTCTCTTGAGAATGGAACAAAAGCAAACCGAACAAGAAGTGGCAAGCAAGGAGGTGCACCCGTTGTTATTTATTATTGAAGGAAATCTTGTTGGGTTGTTCAAAATGGATGGATAGCGATTAATTTCCCTTTCTCATATATTCACCTTCAGAATAGCAAAGCGGAAGCAAATATATTGAAGGGTGCTGCAGCAGAGCAGGTTTGCTGCAACAGATGCGGGAAACGTGAAACAGAGAGAGGAGAAGTGGGTTTAGTAGAGTTAACGGCGACTATTAACGGGACATCACGGAACAAAATGGGTTATTGGGTTCTGCTTTTCTAGGTCTGACGTAAAAAAAATACTCCACATGTTATGTTGTGATTGGCCAACAGCAAGAACCACACATAGAGAACTGTTTTTAAGTTTAATCCTTTCACAATTTGTGGAAGGATACGTTTGACTCTAGTGTGACAGCATGATATTATGCATCTTAAGGGAGAAAAAAAACAATAATCTTATTAGCTAATAATGAAACTTTCACATCAAGACCATAGGATAGGAATGCTTCTGGTTTCGGTAAACTGCGCGCCATCCGAAATCTATCACTCTGAGAGTAAACTCTTGGACTACAGCTTGATATCAAATTATCATTCAATATGAAAGGCAATCTAACTGAACCTGAAAATAAAATCCACAGAAAACCCCAAAAATTAAGAAAAAGTAAAACCTCAACAATTTGAGAATTCAAACTATAGCAATTCAAGTACATAAGCATAGTTTTGTCACAACAATATACACAACCACAGCACAAAAACGGGGGAAAAATAGAAGAAAGATCTGAGAGGAAAATTTACCGATACTGCTGCGTTCCAATGAAGCAAATGTCTGTAATTCCATTCCATATTCCATACAAGTGAAGCTTCCCTTTCTTCGAAATGCTCCCTAAAGTACTCAAGTCGTGATGCATCCAGAATAAGCAAAGCATCAAATCGAAGAGATAAACCATTTCGAGCCCTAAGCGCAAATAGGTCCGTCCCTGGAAAAATAAGACTTTCACCTACAGACATAGGTCTTTTCCATACAGACAAATTTGTAAAATAAAAAAGATTAGGAACTACAATATAATATAAAAAATTATAGTCCTTAAAAATAATAATTTGACGTGAAAAAACTCTCATTTATCATTGGTTAATAAAACAACGGTTCCAAAACCGTTGTTTTATCACCGGGACCGTAGAAGCCCCCTAGCACTCAGCGCAAGTTACCTGCAGCCCTCAATATCTAAGATAAAAAAAAACACCGACGTGCTTCTCTGGTCAATGCCCAATGCCAACTCCATTTTGCCATTGTTTACTTAATGCCCAATGCTGAAAAGTTGTGTTCAACATCAATTCGGCAATTCGTCTCATATCATCATACTGGTCCATATGTCCCCAGGCCCAAACATATAATTATAGAGAAAGTGAATAGGGAACCTACCATTTCATGAAGAATTACAATGGTTCAACTCGTTATTTATTGAACAATCACAACTATTCAACCTACATCATTTCATAAAGAGTTGTAATGGTTTCACCCATCATGGTTCCATACAACTATAGGCTACACTATTCAAGTGCACTCACCATATGATGTCCAATATCCATTGATCACAAGATGGATATTTCAGGACTCATCAATATACCATTCAACCAATATTTTATAAATCAATGGAAGACCAATACTTTAGAAAATAACATTTTCTGATGATAGTTTCAACCATTCTGAGTGCTACCTTTCTGATGATGAATACTTCACCCTTCTAAGTAACACAATTTCTGATAACTTAGCACTTTGACAATGTAATATTTAAGCTTGAGAAAGATTTGTTTTGTGTACACACTCTACTGAGTAACTCAGAATACTTAGAATTTGTCTCAAAAAATTTGTCGAAATTAAAACCACAAGATTTTGAACTCACGCCTATCGATTAATAAAAACTAATCATAGAGGTCAAGAGATGTTGATGGTGACAGTGGTGGTGGGAAAACATCGATAATGATTTTCTTCATAAAATGTCAATGACAATGATTCTAAAAAGACGTAATGACAAATTTAATTTGAAGGCGCTGATGTGATGACGACGGCAATTAACAATAACAAAAAATAATTCATAACCATAAATAAAGACAATAGAAAGTTTTGGTATAAACGTTTTTTTAAAAAAAGTACCCTTGATTGATCAGCACAAATTGCATGTAATTATTTTTAGATCTTAACTCTAGAGGTAACTAGGGTAAGAAAGATTAAAATAAAAAGAGAGGAGAAAATCGGCAAAATAAGATAAGATATGGTTTAATTCGACTTTCCTTAGCAATGATTTTATACAACAATATACAATTTTACAAGTATAAATATGAAGCTTCTTATAGTGGATAAATCCAGTATAAATATTACTCCTAATATATATACCTACGTGTAGACTTGACAACTTATGCCCATGACCCTGAGATGTGGCCATCAGCCTACTCACGTAATAGTCTCTATGCATTATTGTCGTCCTAATTAATAATAACACTTTGACTATGCATGTTTAAGAATAGTGTTCATATTATTCAATGGGTTCTCACGATCAAGTCACACTTGATATTCCATTGTACTGAATCTTCTATTATAAGGACTTTATCATGTTATAAATACTCAACATAATAAATGTAAGACTTAAATATGTTTTTGGTCCTTATAATATAGGGGTGTTTTACTTTTAGTCCATATAAAAAAGTCAAACGTTTTTAGTCCTTGTAAATTTTTTTTTGCTTTTAGTCCTTTAAGTGAGTTGACCGTTGATATGTCATATGTCCCATTTTGAGTCCAGTCAGCATGCCTACGTGGCCAAAAACACTGCCACGTAGGATGCCACATAACCCCCTCTTCCTCCTCCTCCTTCCTCCCTCTCCTCCCTCCATTGCTATGCCATTTTGCGAAGAACCCTAAGATCATTGAGCCCAATTTCTCTAAAATGGCGCAAAGATATACGAAATTAGTTTAGGGTTTTTGCTTCCCTTTACATTGCGACCAACATACTACATTTTCACTAGATTTCATCGAACGGATTAGGAGAAATCAAACCTTTTGGCTGCAGTTTCGTTCTTGGCTTTGGGTATCTGTTTCGATTAGGATTTCACACAAACAGATCCATGATTCTCGAAATTGTATTGGGAGATCATCTTGGTATAATAGAGCGACCAAAACCCCTCTGGTTTCATCCTTTTTCGTGCAGCATTTCTGGGTTATTTTTGGGATTTTTTTGGAACCCATAAATATTTCTTGACCCATTGCATGAGTGTGTGTGCGTGTGTGTGTGTGTCTTTGTTTTAATGCATGGGGTGTGTGTTGTGTGCAGGAATTGGAGCCAAGTTGGAAACTGATGGCCTCCTTGTTGTAAGAACTTGGCCAATGACTTGATTTTTCTAATTAGAATATGGTTGTAATTTTTGTTTTTGTATTTTTGATATAAAATGAATGCAATGGGGATAAAAGGGAAATAGGATTTTCGTGGCTTTGGGGAAGTAAAATAAAAGGGAGCAGATTGATTAAGTGAAGGAGATGGAAGAATGAGAGGCAGGGGCGCCACATTAGTCTAATCCAAGACAAGGATAAGCCTATGGGAGTGAGGATCACCACAAGAAGAGAATTTCTTGATAAGATCAATAAACTGGTCCAATCCAGAACCAAAGAGTATGAACTCAATTACTTTTTGTTAAAAACTTTCTTATTTTTCCATGCTCCATGGCCCCCTATATATAGGGAGGGAGGCTGGTTCTGATTACAAAGAAGAGATCAAGTCTTTGCCATTCAAGGCTACAAGGAATCCTATGTATCATAAAGAAACAATTACAAGTAATTGGCTGCTGACCAGCTCAAAGGCATCCTAGGCTATCATAAAGAAGCATTTACCAGTAATTGGTTGGCTGCTGACCAGCTCCAAGGTGGCGCAATGCACCTGGCCAAGGGAGATGGGGCGCCTTGCTTGGTCAGATGGTAGCTTCCTCTTTGATTGCTCTTCATGACTAGGAAGGTTTCACAGCCACCATTTTGATTGCACTTGAATATGTGGCTGTTACACTTTTAGTGTGCTGTTGGAGCATTTACTCTTTTGTCTCGTGTAACTCCTTCTTGCCTTGATTGCTTTGAATTCCTTTGTCTTTCCTTGTCATTAGATCACTTGAATTACACAAAGAGTTGTTGAGAGTTGTGGGACCCTCCTCTTTGCGCCACACACCACCACTTGAAGTGGATTAAACACACAAAAATAAAAAGGAATTAAATAACTTAGTGTCTTGGTCCCAAATAAATCAATTGGTCACTTGCACTTTTATTCAATTAAAACAAAGTAACTTGGCTGGCTTGTTATGCATGTTACGCCTCCTCCATGGCTTGTATGACAAGCATGGTTTTTAGTGCAATTACATCTTTGCCCATGTTTGCAATTGTCTTAGTCATGAATTGGACTAAGCCTTCTTGGACCCTTCTTGACATTGCCCTAGTTACTGGTCCTCCTAGGCTTTGAATGGCCTCTTGGTGCTCCATGTCCTCATCAGAAACTTGTGTTGGCCATGGTGATTGGTTTTCTGGGTTCAGCATGTGGAACCATTGGTGGGGGTGGCATTTTCGTTCCCATGGTTAATCTTCTTGGCTTTGATACCAAGTCTGCTGCTGCTCTTTCTAAATGTAACGACTTTGTCACACTTTCTTCAGGACTAGAGAAGAGAGAAGGGAGGGGGAAGGAGGTGGTGGGGGTGAGGGTGAGGGAGGGGAAGGAGGAAGAAGGGCTGACGTGGCATCCTACGTGGCAGTGTTTTTGGCCACATCAGCGATCAACTCACTTAAAGGACTAAAAGCAAAAAAGAAATATTACAGGGACTAAAAGCGTTTGACTTTTTTTTATAGGGACTAAAAGCAAAACACTCCTATATTATCGGGACCTAAAACATATTTAAGCCTAAATGTAATGCCTCATACATAAATATATATAAATAGAGGTCATGATACAAATATAAAATCTATAAAATAGGTTGGCCACTAGGGCTTACACCAACAGTCTCCCACTAGCACTAATGTCAATCGGGCATAGTTCTCACACTCATTGACCTAGTGTGCCTATCATGCTTCTGTTGAGCTAGAGGCTTTGTGAGTGGGTGAGCAATATTATCCTCTGTTGGTAATCTACACATCTTCATATCCCCTTTATCGACCATCTCTCGAATGAGATGGAAGTGTCTAAGTATATGTTTGGGTCGTTAGTGAGATCTGGGTTCTTTAGCTTGCGCAAAATCTCCATTGTTATCACAATAGATGTCAATCGAATCCTAAATGCTAGGAACAATACCAAGTTCAGTAATGAACTTCTTGATCCAAACGACTTCTTTGGATGCACTTGAGGGAGCAATATACTCGGTCTCTATAGTAGAATCAGCGACTGTCTCCTGCTTGGAACTCTTCCAGCTCACTGTGCCAACATTTAGACAAAAACAAATCCAGATTGTGATCTTGAATTGTCCGTATCGGTTTGGAAACTTGCATCTGTGCAACCTCTTACAACTAGCTCTTCCTCACCAACATAGACCAATAATGAATCCTTAGTCCTTCTTAGGTGCTTCAGGATATTTTTTACTGTGGTCCAGTAACCTTTACCGTGATCAGACTGATACCTGGTCGTCCAGGGTCAGCCCTGAGATTTAAGTGTCTGGGGCGAACCGAGAAAATGGTGTCCTAAAATCATTTTCAATAGAAATCAAAGCAATATTATTTAATCTACCTTGTGACATAGTAAATCACAAATAAGATTTTAATAATTTCAATTTAGAAAAATTTCTCCTAACAGATGCAACAGTAACATGACTAGTTAGTATTATTCTATAAGTTGTACATGCAATAGGAAAATAATTAAATGTCTTCAAAGAACTCAATATCATAAAGCTTAATTTTGATTCAACTGTTAAAATTTAATTATATAAATTTTATATATGTGTGTTTGTGTGTGTGTGTAGTTTTAAAAAAATTTGGTGCTCTTCTAAAAGTGGTGCCCTCACCCCCTAGGGCCAGCTCTGTGCTCATCATGCTCAAAGCATACGAAACATCTGGTCGAGTACATAGCATGACGTACATGATGGATCCTATAGCCAAAGCACATAAAATCTTACTCATGCACTCCCTTTCATCTGATGTAGTGGCAGATTGTCCCTTGGACAAATAGACACCATATCACATGGGCAAGAATCACTTATTGGAATCAGGCATACTAAAGCGCTTGAGCACTTTGTCAATATATGTACTTTGAAAGCATCATTAACAATCTATCTCTATAGATCCTGATTCCTAACACATAGGAGGCTTAACCTAAATCATTCCTCGAGAAGCAATTCCCTAACCATGTCATTACATGTTGTAGAGTAGGAATTCGTTTCTGAGTAGGAGTATGTTATCTACATACAACACCAGAAACACATTAGAGCTCCCACTAACCTTCTTGTAGACACAATGTTCGTCTTGGTTCTTGACAAATCTAAACTGTCCCACAATTTCATCAAAACGAAGATTCCAGCTTCTGGAAGCTTGCTTCAATCCCTAAATGGATCATTGCGACTTGCACACCTTTGTGAGATTTTTTGGGTTGACAAAACCCTCAGATTGTATCATGCACAAGCACGTTCAAGCGCGTTTGTCCTTTACATCGTACGCAGGCAAATGGGGTAGAGGACCACGGTTTGTACAACGTGACAAGTTCCACCATGAGCCTTTTTAGACTTGAACGGGACACATTGGGCCCGATTTGGCCCATTGACATGGGCCTAGAGTTAGGTTACCCTAAAATAATAGTAGATGGAAAAATGAATATATTTAATATCTTAAAGCATTTAATACTTTTTCAATTTAGTAATTAAGAGTAGGGATGTTCACGGATTGAATTGGATTGGTTCGGTTTCGAGAGGAAAAATCACCCGATCCAATCCTTTCAGTTTTGATATTTGATCATCCAATCGGTTTGATTGATAATCAAATCAAATCCGATTCGATCTAATCCAATTTATTTCGATTTGGATTGGATTGGATTAAATTCATTTTCTATTTCTCAAAACAGTTATAAATATTTTTAAAATTGACAAAAGAATTTATTAAAAATTATTTTTTTGTTCCTCATTTCATAAATATGGTTCACATAATTAAATAAAATATACTAGTAATTATAAATTACCACACAACACATCACATTATGTAATATATCATCTTTAAAATATAAATCATTTTAATATTTCTATATAAAAATATATGTATATAAAAGATCAATTTGAATTGCATTGGATCGGTTTTTATTATGAAATCCGAAAAATGACTCAATTCACTAAATAATTTTGATTTTTTTAATTTTTAATTTATTCAATTTTCTGTTATTAGATTCAATCAGTGCGATTTACATTTGATTAAAGCAGTTGTGAACCCCAAATTAAGAGATTAAGAGAATCTATATATATAAAAAAGAATGTTGCTGGGGTATTATTGGTATTTTTGCCCAAACCATGTCCATTTTTGTCACTTTATTGCAACAAATTTCAACAATTTAATAATTCAATTAAATAATTTTTGGTTTTTGACTAATCTACTTCCATGTGTCCATCAATAATTTAATAATTGGAATTCAATAATTGTATTAAGGCACTTAAACAATTCAAAACCGTTAGGAGCATATCACAAATGTATATTGATACTCACAACATTTCTATATACGGATAACATAAAGTTGATGCAGGAAGTTGGTTCATCGATCAAAGAAAAAGAGGGAACCATTATGTATTCATTGTTGAGAATTTTATTTAGAGTGAGAGCTTATTTAGGTATCTGTGTGATTTTTTATGTGATTTTTAATATTGTTTACTATTATATATTTTTGATGTGTTCTATGTGTTTCCTTGCTGGGCCAAATAGGCGATGTGGAGGATGAAGCACAAATATAGGTAAGGAACTTAGTTTTTGAAAAATGTCCTTTCTTTGATTTATTTTCTTTGGTGTGATTTGTTTTTTACTGCCTTTTGTTTTTGATTTATCGATAAGATTTGTGAATTGTTTACGGTGTCATTTTTCTTCTCAAAATCCAATCTCTGTTTAGAGTTGCTCCTCATTGCACACGTGATCTTGGTAGAATGCAAATCTCATGTTTAATTTTTTGCAGGCATTGCTTCCAAAATCAAATTATACGTTATTTTCACAGTTTATTTATATAGATTGTTTTAAATCTCCATTGAAGCTCCTCTGATTTTGTTGATAAGGGAGTGAAGGTTTAAGTTATTTTGAAAGGGACTCCCTATTTTAGACATTGCATTAAGTCTTTCAAACACACTGGATGTCCTGTGCATTATGTAATTATAATCGTAAGTTATTGTTCGCGTAATATCAATCTCGAGCTAATCTGTGATAAATATTTAAGTGACCATATGGAAGTTAAAAAATATTATTTAGTAACTTAGGTTATACTTAAAACTTGAAAAATTAATTAAGAATATATGTAGGTATTTATTTTGGAAATTGCTCTTGGAAACATCTATGTTATTGGGGTTCTTACCAACACAAAACACTAAAGGAGTGAAGGGCCATATTAACTTACATCTCTTCTTGCAGTTCAAAGGAGTTGCGTTTGCTAGATGAAAGGTTACTGAGACAACACATTCAAAAATTTAATGTTATGTAGCAGTTAGTTTTCCCTTTATATCTTATTACCTACATCTCTTATGTTATGATTCTTCCAGAATATAGAATCAGTTGTGTAACTAATTTTTGGCGTTATTATTGTTGGAGGAGGAGGAGGAGACTTGGTGTTGTAGAAGATTTGCTTCCTTGGGATTAATTGAATTGTTTTGAATTGAATGAAAAGGACTAAACTATTTTACTACAATTGATGGAATTATAGCCATAGTTTCTCTATGGGACTTAAATCCTCTATCCTCTTTCCATCTCTATGTTCTCTTTTAGTATCATGATAAATCATTGCTCCACTTTGAAACAGAGACCCTTTAGTCAAAATTAAGTTGAATGAATGTCTTTTGGTTTACTTTTATGACGGTTTGAGCTTTGAAGTGAAACATGGTGTTTTTGAATGTTTTAATTTTATTTATTTGAAAGTATTAGTGATTCAATGGACTCTACCAGATGGTCGTCATCATCATGCTGGAAAGAAAATATTTCATGTTATCTATTTCTGTAATCTTGGTTCATTTTGTGGTTGTTCTTCATTTTTTATTATTATTATTATTATTATTATTATTATCTTGAATTTGTTTTTGGTTGAATTTAAGTATATTTGTGTTCTTTGGTTTGTTCCTTTTTCAGTAGATGGTCCTATAAATTTGTACTGTAAACAAAACTTCTGCTTTCACCTCGGTCCAAGTGACAATGAAGCCAAAGACCAATGCGTAAATCTGGAAGATTTTTCCAGTTTTATTTTTTTGATAAAGGTTTTCCCAATTTTATTAGTCTTTTTGAATTAATTCCTTTACATTATATTGGTTCAAATAATGGTCTTCTAATTATTCCATGTCTAATTTAAGGCACATACATCTGCTTTGATTTCATATATATTCATTGACACATCTATAAGCCAATATAATTATTGCTATGTCAAATTTCAAGGATCAAAATAAAAAATAAAAAATTAATGTAGTTTCTATAGAATTAAGATTTTATTCTTTTAGTCCCAGTAATTCTAGTCAAGGGAAAAACGAAGATTAAAAGAGAAAAAAAAATAATTTCATGAGGACACAAATAGTAAAATAAATTTAATAGGGCCCAAATCAGAAAATATGTATATTATAGGGATTAAAATGTTATTTAAACCATGACTTTTTAACATCTTATTTGGCTGCTACATATCTAATGCAACAATCATAAAAGACATATCTATATAAAGGAAGGCAAAGAATTAAAATTATTATTCAAGAGTTTATTCATGCAACTCTGAATGATATACATAAAATTTTAGATATAATATCAGTTTTTGTCAATTATTGTCACGTATATATATGATATCTCTTAATAGAATTGAACACATCAAACCTTTAGATTTTACTATATTGTATTTGACTTAAATTATCAATAAACTTGGGTTACATTACTATTTTTAATTTTTAATTTATAAAAAAAGCTTAAACCTCTTTTTGGTCCCTTATTTTTCACTGAGTTCCGTTTTTAGTCCCTCATTTTTAAAATGTGTCTTTTTAGTCCCTCATTTTTTAAAAATGGTCTCTTTTAGTCCCTCGGACCATTTTTTAATTTCGAAAAGTATCTTTTGAAATTATACTATGACCCCTCCAAAGCCTAATGCTCACCTTAACCCATTTTTTCGTTCTCCTCCCCCTCCACTGATGCACAGCGGCCCCCTATCCCCGCTAGGAGTAATTTCAACGTCCTCCCTCGAAGCCACGATGAGATGCGGCCTCTTTTTCATTTTCCTCCCTGTGCAATCGCGGTGGTAGTCTCCCCTTCTTGCCATTGTGCGCAGCCTCCGTTGGCCGCGCGGAGCTCCTCCCTTGGCCGCGTGGGGATGGGGGAGCGCGGTGCATCAGTGGAGGGGGAAGAAAATCAAAAAACGGGTTAAGATGAGCATCAGACTTGGGAGGGGTCAAAGTATAATTTTAAAAAATATTTTTTGAAATTAAAAAATAGCCCGAGGGACTAAAAGAGACTATTTTTCAAAAATGAGGGACTAAAAAGACGCGTTTTAAAAATGATGGACTAAAAACAGAACTCAGTGAAAAATGAAGGACTAAAAACATATTTAAGCCTATAAAAAAATACAAAATTATACACCCCATAATTTTTTTCATGCATCGTGTAACACCCTCTTTCCCATAGGGCATTACACTTAAGTAACTAACCCAAACGCGGAAAATAAATTTCGTTAAGTCTGGTTTTCTTTCGGAAACATACTGACAAACTTATTTAATTTTCACAAATAGATTTTCATTGCCATTTTTTTTTCTAAAGATATTAAAAGAATTCATAAATACATTGACACTCAACATAAAAGAATAGAATACAGTCATTGTATACAATTTATATCTTTCTTTATAAACTAATGTTTGAGAAATAATACATTATACTGGAAACTTTTTCTCTCCAATATAATACTGACTCCCTATGCTGGTCAAGCACTAAGAACTTTTGCAAGAAGCTCTAATAAGAAGATTCTAACTCGAAACTAGGACTCGCCTGTCCTTTCACAGGTTATCTCCTCTTCAGAGTACGTCTCAATCCCCGAGTCCTGACAGGTCCACCCAGCTAGTGGTCCATCTATATGGATCATGTTCAAAAGAGCACAAAACATATAGGCAAGGGTCAAAATCTCTTTCGCAGTTATCACCATAAACATACAAGTAGCACACCACAGGAATTCATGCAAATTTATACCATGCCTATTTATAGCAGAAATCACTCACACATGCATAACGTAACATAATCCATATAAGTCACATAAACACACCTTGATAACTTCACACAGAAGTAACATCTCATCTTCACACAGAAACATGTCATAAGAATTCAATATATATATATACACACAAGACACTTCTATGGGCCCTTTCTTCACAACAGATTCGACACACAGCCACGAGCACGTAGCCCGCACTCCATGGAGATTACTTTTCCCCAAACTCCTCATTTATTCGACACTCAGTCACGAGTATTTAGCCCGCACTCCATAGAGTTTATTTTTTCACATAGCACGAAATGTCACTTAGCATTTCCGAGAGCACACAGCTCCCCTCACACAGCACGAAATGTCACTTAGCATTTCCAAGAGCACACAACTCTTCTCACACAGCATTTGGCACACAGCCCTTTTCACACAGCACAAAATGTCATTTAACATTTCCAAAGCACACAGCTCTTGGCACACAACCCTTTTCACACAGCATACAGCATTTAAATAACACATAGCTTATGGCACACAACCTCTCACATAGCACACAACATTTAATGGCACATAGCGTATGGCACACAGCCTTCCACACATCACATAGCATTTATATCACATAGCACTTTTCTCAAATCACACAGCATTTATATTCCACTGTATTTATTCATCTCCCCTTATTAACACTTAGTCCCACAATCATTTCTCATCATCCATTACTCAGCCTCCTTAAACACATTGTTTTCTCTTCGTTGATGCTTTATTATAAAACATTCTTTTAAATGCTAGGTTAATTACTCTTGAAACCCTAGACTTACATTATTTCTTCTTTTACTTTCATAAATCACTTAGGAAAAATCCTTTTTAAGGAAAACTTTCTATAATTATGTTTTGACACCAAAATATCCATATTTTCATTTTTGCCCCAAAACTTCTAAAAATTATACTTTTGGCCCAAAAACATTACTTTTACAAATTTCTTCATGAACCTTGGTCCATTAAATTGATTTTCAACAAGATAACTAAGTAGGTATTTAGAGATCTAATTTTCATGGAAGACATGGTTTAAGCTTACTAATCCTTCAACCTCTCCAATTTATCAATCACTCCACATAAGAATATCATAACCATGCATCTATTCAAGTTCTCATCTCACCAAACTCATGAGAAATCTCTTCACCCACACATAGAAAATCACTCCATCAATACATAAGAAAAATCACTTATCAACACATAACCAATCCTTCACCAATACTCAATCAATCATCCACCAACACATAGACAATCACTTCACCAATAACATAAAGAAAATCCTTTCATAAAGAGCATAAGAAATCTTCCACCAAAAATATCTATAAGGCATCATCATCAAAGCATAAAAATTACACACCACACAAGCTTATACAATTATGGTGGCTAGAGAGAGTTTTCCCTTACCTCTTTCCTTTTGCTAGTATAAGAAAATCCCTAACTCCAAGCCCTCCTATTCCTCTTCTTGATTGCCTCCTTCCAAATCAAATACAACACAATCCAAATACCAATTAAATTTTCTTATTCCATGGTTGATCTTTAGCACTTGAGAGATGAACTTAAGATAATCCAAACTCTACCCTAAGCTCATAAACCATGAGGAAGAAAATGAAAGCTTAAGCTATGGAGTTCTTGTTGGAACCAAATTGGTTAAAAGTGTTTTTAATACAAAAACTCCCTAAGTGATTTTATGGTTTTGATGATAACAAAATGTATTAAGGTTTTTACAAAGGATAATCAATATGTATTAAGCTTGTACAATGCATAACAATGCTGCCTAACTAAGCTTATTGAAGGAAGATTGCAGTCTGCGTCCAATAAGCTAAGCTCATCACAATGTTGGCACTGAAATGGACACAAAAGTTGTGCGTCCAATGTTTGAGCAGAAGGAAGAGTTGTGCGTCCAATATTTCAGAAAACGCTGTGCGTCCAATATTTGAAATAAGCCAGCGTCCAACTTTTGCGAAAAGTTTTAAAAGCTTAGAAACACAATTCAACCCCCCCTTCTTGTGTTTCATCTTGTTACCTACAGTTGGCATCAGAGCTCGGTCTCTAGGGGTTGAGCACTTAACCGTGAAGAGAAGTAAGATCCATGGAAAACGAAGGACAAGCTGTGAACAGACCACCACTGTTCAATGGAGATGAATACGACTATTGGAAGCAGAGAATGATCACATTCTTTGATGCGCAGAATATAGATTTGTGGGATGTTCTTGAAACTGGTTACACTGCTCCAGTAGGTGCAGCAGGTCAACCAGTACCAAGAGCTCAGTGGACAGCAGATCAAAGGACCAGATTCCAGCTGAACTCGAGGGCAAGGCACTATCTGATGTGTGCCATTACAAAGTCAGAATATGACAAGGTGCACAGCTGCACTACTGCCAAGGAGATGTGGGACACTCTAGCTTTGGCACATGAAGGTTCATCTCAGGTTCGTGAGTCCAAAATCAGCATGCTAGTTCATCAATATGAACTATTCAAAATGGAGGATCACGAGTCCATTGATCAAATGTTTGGAAGATTCCAAACTATTACCAACAACCTGAGATCCTTGGGGAAAGTCTACACAACCCAGGAACATGTAAGGAAGATTTTGAGGAGTCTGCCAGACAGTGGAGACCCAAAGTTACAGCAATACAAGAAGCAAGGGATCTTTCCACTCTTGCTTTAGAAAATCTTCTAGGCTCACTCAAAGTACATGAGCTTGAGCTCAGAGAAGAGGGAACCGAAAAAAGGGCAAAGTCCATTGGTCTTAAAGCTCAAAAAGGGAGCACCTCAAAAGCCTTGAAAGCCAATGATTCTGATGAAGAATCATGCAGCTCAGAAGAAGAAGAAGGTTCAGATGATGATGAACTCTACCTCATCTCCAAGAAGTTAAAGGCCATATGGAACAAGAAAGGTGGCTTCAGAAGAAAGCAATTCAACAGAAAATTTCCACAAAAAGAAACTGAGCAAAAGGAGAAAAATCCAGTGGTGTGCTATGGATGCAAGAAACCAGGCCACTACATGTCAAATTGTCCTGAGGCAGAAAGAACGAAGAAGAAGTTCTTCAAGAAGAAGAAAGGTCTCATGGCAACATGGGAGGATCTTGATGATTCCTCTAATGATGAGGACGAGGAAGATAAAGAAGAAGCTAATCTCTGCCTAAAGGCAAGTCTATCCTCAACTGACAGTGAGGACGAAGAGGAGGTAATTTCTTATTCTGAATTAAGTAATAATTTTGATGATCTTCTTAGAGATTCATCCATTTTATCTGATGAGTACAGATCTTTAAAGAAAAAGTTTTCTCTTATGACCAAAGATCTTGAAAAGCTTACTTTAGAAAACAAAGTACTCAAATCGGAAAATGAAGAGTTAAGGCTTCAAGTAAGTCAACTCAAAGATGAATCTCAAAAGGATTCTGAGTCCTATACTTCCTGTGAAGTACAAGTACTTCAACAAGAAGTAAATGAACTCACTGGACGATTGTCCAGATTTGTCAGTAGCTCTGAAAAGCTTGATCAAATTCTAAAAATTCAGAGAAAACCTTCTGACAAAAGTGGTTTGGGTTATGAAAAACCAAAACCAAAGTTTTCCAAAAGTCCATCAAAATTTAATATATACTATGGTCACTGTGGAAAGGCTGGACATGTTACATCAACATTCGTCCATAACAAAAGGGACATGCCTGGACGCAGACTAAGGACTAACAAGAAAGGACCCAAGTCAATCTGGGTACCAAAAAATATGATAATTCCTGTTGCAGATATACTTGATGGGAGGAAAACAACTCCAGTCATGGCACCTGGACAGTGGCTGCTTACTACACATAACAGGAGAAAGGTCTATGTTCCAAGACCGAAAGCTTAAGATCACCCAAGATTGAAGAAGATGGACCAGACGCAGGAGACAGTCATGCGTCCAATACTGCAGGTGGTAAAAGCTGGCATTTTAAGACTTATCATCCTGAAGATCAAATTATTGGAAATGCAGATGATAAAGTCAGAACAAGGTCCACATTCAGAGAGCAAACTGATGTAGCATTCATCTCTGAATTGGAGCCAAAGAATATAGATGAAGCCCTATTGGATGAAGGATGGATTTTAGCAATGCAGGAGGAGCTGAATCAGTTCAAAAGAAATGATGATTGGACTCTGGTAGCCCCACCTGAAGATAAGTCCATTATTGGAACCAAATGGGTATTCAGAAATAAGCTGGACGAAGAAGGTAATGTTGTGAGGAACAAAGCAAGGTTAGTTGCTCAAGGCTACTCACAACAGGAAGGTATTGATTTCACTGAAACCTTTGCTCCAGTAGCTAGAATTGAAGCCATTCGCATTTTACTTTTATTTGCTGCCCAACATGATATGAGGCTTTATCAAATGGATGTAAAAAGTGCATTTCTGAATGGTATAATAACAGAAGAAGTCTATGTTGAACAGCCCCCTGGCTTTGAGGATCAAACTTTTCCAAATCATGTTTTTAAATTGAAAAAGGCTCTTTATGGCCTTAAGCAAGCTCCTCGAGCTTTGTATGAAAAACTGAGTTCATTTTTAATGGAAAATGGTTTTTCAAGAGGAAAAGTTGATAACACTCTTTTCAGAAAATCCATAGACTCACATTTCATCATAGTACAGATTTATGTAGATGATATTATTTTTGGTGCTACTGATGAATCTTTGTGTAGAGAATTCTCTGAGTTAATGCAGAAAGAATTCGAAATGAGTATGATGGGAGAGTTGAAGTTCTTTCTTGGACTTCAAGTGAAACAAACTCAAGATGGGATATATGTGCATCAGACCAAATATACAAAGGAGCTTATGAAGAAGTTCAAAATGGATGATTGCAAACCCATGAATACCCCCATGCATCCAACTTGCATAATGAGCCTGAATGACAAAGATAAAAAGGTAGATCAAAAGGTATATAGAGGTATGATAAGATCTCTTTTATATCTTACTGCATCTAGACCTGATATTATGTTCAGTGTTTGCTTATGTGCAAGATTTCAATCAGATCCTAGAGATTCTCATTTGACTGCTGTCAAGAGAATTTTTAGATATTTGAAAGAGACTACTAATCTCGGTTTGTTGTTTAAGAAATCGAATGAGTACAGATTAGTAGGATTCAGTGATGCTGACTATGCTGGAGACAGGCTTGAAAGAAAAAGCACCAGTGGAGGATGTCATTTTATGGGATCCAATTTAGTATCATGGACAAGCAAGAGACAAAGCACAATTGCATTATCAACAGCCGAAGCTGAATATGTCTCTGCAGCAAGTTGTTGTTCTCAGCTCTTATGGATTAAATATCAATTGGAGGACTACAACATTTTCGACAGTAAGATTTCTGTTCTGTGTGATAATACTGCTGCAATCAATTTATCTAAGAACCCAATCTTACACTCAAGAGCTAAGCATATAGAAATTAAACATCATTTTATAAGAGACTATGTGCAGAAGGGAACATTTGATATTCAGTTTGTTAGCACTGAAAATCAATGGGCAGATATATTTACAAAACCCCTATCTGTAGATAGATTCATTTTTATAAGGAAGCATTTGAATATGCACTTTATAAAAGACTGATGTTTAGCGTCCAATATGCTTAAGTTGAGTCTGGGTCCAATGTGACTAGAGTCCAACAGGACACGACAGTCTATTTGAGACTTAGAAATTTTTTTTAAAGACTCAAAAGCTTTCACATCTTAGTCATCCCACGCTGAGTCCAATCTATTTTTCATCAAGATATATTTTACAGTTGATATCTTACAAATGCTTTGCAGTAACTTTCAGTTTGTTGATCATTCTTGTTTTCAAGAAAATGGGGAGATTGTTTCTAAAAAGGGTTTTATAGTTTTAAAGAGGTTTCTGTTTTTAAAAGCTCCAAGTCTTTTCAAAACTCTCTTTGGACTATGATGTTCTATGAACCTTTTTGCCTGATGACAAAAGGGGGAGAAAGAATGGGATTAAGTTTTTATATCTTGACTAAAAGGGGAAAGTTTCTGACAAAAAGGGAGAAAGATTAAGTCTGATTGCATTAGTCTTATTACCATGTTATTTTGATAAGCTATTTGTGGACTAATCTTTGTTTTATGAGTAAAAGAAATTTTCAGGTACTCTAAGTCTCAGGGGGAGAAGAGTAAGGAAAAACTGAGATGTTTATCTCAGGGGGAGTTTCTCTTTGAAATTTCTGTTTTTACTAACTATTTATCTGGTTTATGCTTTATTGTTTGTAAAACTTAATAATGTTTGTCATCATCAAAAAGGGGGAGATTGTTGGAACCAAATTGGTTAAAAGTGTTTTTAATACAAAAACTCCCTAAGTGATTTTATGGTTTTGATGATAACAAAATGTATTAAGGTTTTTACAAAGGATAATCAATATGTATTAAGCTTGTACAATGCATAACAATGCTGCTTAACTAAGCTTATTGAAGGAAGATTGCAGTCTGCGTCCAATAAGCTAAGCTCATCACAATGTTGGCACTGAAATGGATACAAAAGTTGTGCGTCCAATGTTTGAGCAGAAGGAAGAGTTGTGCGTCCAATTTTTCAGAAAACGCTGTGCGTCCAATATTTGAAATAAGCCAGCGTCCAACTTTTGCGAAAAGTTTTAAAAGCTTAGAAACACAATTCAACCCCCCTTCTTGTGTTTCATCTTGTTACCTACAGTTGGCATCAGAGCTCGGTCTCTAGGGGTTGAGCACTTAACCGTGAAGAGAAGCAAGATCCATGGAAAACGAAGGACAAGCTGTGAACAGACCACCACTGTTCAATGGAGATGAATACGACTATTGGAAGCAGAGAATGATCACATTCTTTGATGCGCAGAATATAGATTTGTGGGATGTTGTTGAAACTGGTTACACTGCTCCAGTAGGTGCAGCAGGTCAACCAGTACCAAGAGCTCAGTGGACAGTAGATCAAAGGACCAGATTCCAGCTGAACTCGAGGGCAAGGCACTATCTGATGTGTGCCATTACAAAGTCAGAATATGACAAGGTGCACAGCTGCACTACTGCCAAGGAGATGTGGGACACTCTAGCTTTGGCACATGAAGGTTCATCTCAGGTTCGTGAGTCCAAAATCAGCATGCTAGTTCATCAATATGAACTATTCAAAATGGAGGATCACGAGTCCATTGATCAAATGTTTGGAAGATTCCAAACTATTACCAACAACCTGAGATCCTTGGGGAAAGTCTACACAACCCAGGAACATGTAAGGAAGATTTTGAGGAGTCTGCCCAGACAGTGGAGACCCAAAGTTACAGCAATACAAGAAGCAAGGGATCTTTCCACTCTTGCTTTAGAAAATCTTCTAGGCTCACTCAAAGTACATGAGCTTGAGCTCAGAGAAGAGGGAACCGAAAAAAGGGCAAAGTCCATTGGTCTTAAAGCTCAAAAAGGGAGCACCTCAAAAGCCTTGAAAGCCAATGATTCTGATGAAGAATCATTTCAGAAAACGCTGTGCGTCCAATATTTGAAATAAGCCAGCGTCCAACTTTTGCGAAAAGTTTTAAAAGCTTAGAAACACAATTCAACCCCCCTTCTTGTGTTTCGTCTTGTTACCTACAGTTCTTACCAAATATCCTAGTAACTTGATGATTCCAAAATCAAGAGCAAAATCTTTGGAAAAACTTGATTAACTTGGAGGAAATTTGGAAAGAAAAAGCTTAAGGTTTTGCTATGGTGTAAGAGCAAAGTGAAAAATGGAACAAGAAGCTCTCTCCTTCTTTCTCTCCCTCTCGGCCAGCTCTCTCCCTTTTCCTATCTTATGCAGATTTTTTTTCAAGTTAATTATGACAATAATGAGTCATAAAAAAATATCAAGTCTTTGGCTTCTTCTTATTGGCTAAGAAGTTATGAGTCAATACATGAAAAATATTCCACGCCCTTCTAGAGCCAAGGAGCGCTGCAGCTGTCCAAGGAGCAAGGTAAAATAATTTTTCACCTTAACCATGGTAAAAGGTAAGTTTCCAAGGTAATTAAATGTGGTAACTTTTGTATTTCATATTAAAAATTGTCCAAAAATAACCTATTGAAGTAAAAACTCTCATGAATCTTAAAATAAGCCCTAGGCCATGAAATTAAAGTGACAAAAAGGTCTTGGTTCATAAAAATGAAGTTTAGAAGCATTACGGTAATTTTTTGGTTTTACCGTAACCCGTAAATTAGGGTTAAAATCAACTTTCTCTGAAAAATCCCAGAAAATTTCTAAAAATCATAAATATTATAAAAACACCATTGGTTACTCTTTTGGTTCATTTTGGATCATTCCCTAAGCTTCTGGCATTCACCTGTTCCCCCGTTTTCCCTATTCTCAGTCTATAGGGACCAAAACTGCAATTCTTTGTCTGCTATTCTAAAAATTCCCAAAATAACTTCTAAAATTCTAAAATAATGTAAAAACATTATTTGGATCCTCAAAAATATTTCTCAACTTGTTCTGCTTTCCAAACCAACTCACAGTTCAGCCTAGTCAAACTACAGGGACCAAAACGGTACCATTTTTATTCGTTTCTCAGAAAATTCCCAAATAAATTTCTAAAATCCTCAAATATTATAAAATCACTATGGGTATCCTCAAATCATCTTTCTGACTCGAATTGAGGTTTCTATATCATTATATTCTTATTCTGACAGTCAAAACGTCTACAGACTTTTCCGTTTAACTTTCCCTGTCAGCACTAAATCATTATTAATCTCATCAAAATCCTAATATTAACAATAATCCTCCCTCATTAACACTCTGTCTCTTAGAGTGAAAATTTAGGGTGTTACACATTGCACGGGTTAATACGCTAGTTATTATTAAGAACAAAGAGAATAGTTATTTCTATTAACACCGAATCATAAACCGGGTTTGATTTCAAGAGGAAAAATCACCCGATCCAATCCTTTTGGTTTTGATATTTGATCATCCAATCGGTTTGATTTATAATCAAATCAAATCTGATTCGATCTAATCCAATTTATTTCAGTTTGGATTGGATTAGATTAAATTCATTTTCTGTTTCTCAAAACAGTTATAAATATTTTTTAAATGGCTTAAGTATACTTTTGGTCCCTGCAAATAGGGGTGCTATTTTTTTCGTCCTTGCAATTTTTTTTTCGTTTTCGTCCCTGCAATATTGTGACCCTACTTTTTTGGTCCCTTCCGTCAACTTCCTTTACAAAAAAGGCCATGTGACACACGGCAGTCCAACTGGCGTTGCCACGCTGGATTAGTGATCCTATGTGGCATATGCTGACCGGATATTACGCTAAGTCAGCTATAATCAATAATTTTAAACTTAATTAAATACTAATTAACAATTTCAAACTTAACTAAACTATAACCCAAACCACATGTCATCTCATTCTTCCTCCTTTTCCCAACCCAGCCGCCACCCCCACCTCCCATCCCCATCTTTTTGTTTTCAGCCTCCCTTTTTTTTCTTTTAACGCAGCCCCTAACCCTAGAAATTGAACACAACTTCCCTTTTTCTTTTTGAACACAGCCCCCAACACTAGAAATTGAACACAACCTCCCTTTTTTTTCAACCAGAAATTACAAACACAAGCAGGAGAGCAAATTAAAAGAGGGAGAACTTTGAGTGAGGACATCAATGGTGGTATAGAGAGCTATGAATGGTTAAATGAAAAAATTGAAAAAAAAAAAAGAAAGCTATGAATGGAGAGCACAGGTCCAGAAGCGCATCAACAAACAGAGAAGAAATAAAAAAAACCCCAACAAATAGAGAAGAAAAAAACACCCAACAAACACAGATCCGGGTTGCACGACAGCAAAGGGCAGAGAAGAAAAAACCCTAACAACACAGATCCAGGTTGCGGGACAACAGTGGGGACTCTAGCACTGCCTTCCTCATCCACCATTACCCACATTGTTGCAAAACCCAAGCCAACACCCTTCCTACCTTACAACTCATAGTCTCCGCCTTCTCTGTTGCAAACCCCCACATTCACGGCCTCCACCCTCATCCTTTCCCATTTAAGCCGAGCTTGACAGAAACAAAGCAATAGCAACAGTAAGCATGAAGAACCCATCTAAACCAAACAACCACCTAAAAACCCCCCAATCCAACCCCAAAACCAATAAGAAGAGATGGCGGAGAAGTCATTGGAGTTGTCGATGGCGGAGGCTTCTCAATCTCCGTCAACAACTGCACTACCTCGAGGACGAGCCTCCGGCCTTATGCTTTATTTTCGTGGATCTGTAATTTCTGTAATCTCCAACACAAGTGGAGAAGAAGATGATGATGAGGGTTTGGGTGGTTTTGCGTGTTGTGTTGTTGATCCACTTTGCCGTGCTGAGGTTGAGCCATTTTCGGTGGATGTGAAGGTGTTGGTTCTCGATGAAGGAGATCACATGGGGGTGGGGGCGGCGACTGGGTTGGGAGAAGGAGGGAGAAGGAGATGAGATGTGGTTTAGGGTTGAGTTTAATTAAGTTTAAAATTGTTAATAAAGTTGACTCTGTTCTTAGTCTAGTCAGCACTGCCACGTGGGATCACTTATCCAGCGTGGCACTGTCACCTGGAGATTCGTCTGTCATGTTTATGTTTTTTTAACGGCAAGGACGAAAAAAAAGGATTAGCAATTTGTAGGGACGAAAAGAGAAAAAAAAATTTACAGGGACAAAAAAAATAAAATCTCCTATTTGCAGGGATTAAAAGCACATTTAAGTCTTTTTAAATTGACAAAAAAATTTATTAAAAATTATTTTTTTTCTCATTTCATAAACACGGTTCACATAATTAAATAAAATATACTAGTAACTATAAATTACCACACAACACATCACATTATAGAATATATTATTTTTAAAATATAAATCATTTTAATATTTTTATATAAAAATATATGTATATAAGAGATCAATTTTATTATGAAATCCAAAAAACGACTCAATCCACTAAATAATTTTGATTTTTTTAATTTTAATTTATTCAATTTTTTGTTATTAGGCTCAATCAGTGCGATATACATTTGATTAAATCGGTTGTGAACCCCAAATTAAGAGATTAAGAGAATTATTATTAAGAACAAAGAGAATAATTCTTTCTGTTAACACCGAACCATGAACTGTGTGAAAAAAAAAAAGAAACAAAATGAGAAACAAAAACAATCCCTAGAAACGAAAGCAATGCCTCTGTGCCTTGGAAAACTCAGCAATTGCAATTTGCATCAATCATTTCATTTGGGGTCCATGTTCCCCAAATCCTGACGACTACGCCATCCACTGCCACCTTCTCTCTCCTTTCTTCCTATCTTTCCTTTCCTTCCTTTCCTTTCCTTCCCCACCACCACCACCACTCCCCAATGCAAAAACAAAACCCCCAAAACAAAAACACCCACACGACAGCAACATTCTAATCAGAATCAAGAAAACAAATAAATAGGCACGTGCCCTTTCTCCTCTCTTCACTTCCCCTCACGCCGACACCAACAATAAACTTAAAATACTAAAATTAATTAAACAAAAAAAAAACAAGCAATTATTTGTTTTTTCCTTTTCCGTGTGGTCTAGGGTTTCCGAAACGAGAGAGGCGAATTCGGAAGCGTGGATCGGCTTCTCTCCGAACCGGAAGGAATGGAAGTCGGAGTCTCCGATCCAAACCCGGTTCGGGTGAAGAGGAAGACCCTTCAGGCCGTGCTGGAACAGTGTCAGAGAGCCCTCGAACTCATCAACGCTTCCGATGAAGAAGACGACGACGTTTCCGTTTCCTTTGAGGAACCTCAACCTTCTAACAGACCTGATCTAGAAGCCGATCAGGTTCCTCTTTCTCTGTTTTTATTTTATTGTTTTTTTCATTGAAGCAAAAAAAAAACCCTTGAATTTTGAGTTTTTTTTAGTCGATTAGATAATTAGGTTAAGCGTTTTGGATATTCCATGATATTTATTCGAATTGTGAATTTAGAAAGAAAAAAAAGGAATTGAAGGAAGCTTGCGAGTTTACGAGGGTTTCAACTTTTGACTTTAGATGCGTTTCTGTGAAACCAACAACGAAACCCAACTTCGGAGTCGTTTACATGTAGATGCCATGTAGATGCACTCCAATGGAGAAATCATTTCAATTAATGTGAAATTAGTTAATGCTTAAGTTTTAAGAACTCCATGAACAACTCTTATTGGAGATCCTCTTAGTGAATGATGATCTTGCCTTGGTGTTCTTATCTCGCCTGCGTGAGAAAATTTCATACTAAAAGCTCAAAATAAGCAAGTTGATTCGAATTCTCATTTGTGATACAAGTATTTATAAATGCTGTGATATAAATAGTTGATGCTGTTGTTCTGTTGATGATTTCATTGGAAAATTTTTGCTTTATTGTTGGAGATTATTATCCTTCATAATGCGGTTTTTTTTGTGTGCCACGGTGCAGTTGTGTGACCTGCTTAAATCTAGACTTGAGTGCCCTGAATTCCTTGAGAAGCTAGAGTGTGCACAGGCTTCGGTTTCGCAGAACGTAGTTGGTATGCAATGGATTGAAACAGATGTATTCTTATTTTGACTTGGCGCTTAACATGCGAATGTTCTCATTGATTTGTTGTTTTGATTTTGGAATGCTAATGAAATAAAAATTGCTTGGGTTGTGGCAGAGGAAGGTAATTCTTGGGATATGGTCAGTGAAAATGATCTTTGGGAAGGTGATGAATCTGACCAAGAAGATTATGTCCTTGTTAGAGAAGAAGATATAGTGGAGGGAATCGCTTGCTTCATGGCTGCGTATTTGTTGTCCCTTAAGCAAACCAAGGTACGTATTATTATCTGCATATTCTCTTGTTATGCTGGTGGCTCTGCCGTACCTGTGAATTTAATTTAATACCTAAGTACATGATAGATTCGATGTGGTATACTCTGAGTGATTGCAAAATTTTGAAAAAACAAGAAAATTTAAATTTATGCTTCTCAGTTGAGATGCAAATTCCACACGGCACACAGAGAAAGATGTCTTGTATGTTTCTTGAAAGTTTGTTGGGAGTTGTTCTTTTGCAACCATTTTTGAAGTTGTTATATGCATACTGCCATGCTATTTAGGCAATCCGGAGTATGTGGTGTTTTAAATGTTTTCCCTTCCTTGGTTCTTCATGCCTTTGTTTAAGATTTATAAAAAACTACTAAAATCTGTAATTAATATAAAGAGTCTTATGCATCATACATACATATATGCTTGAATTGCAATTGATGGATTCTCAACCACTTGATTTTCTTTTTTGTTTTACTTTTTTTTTTTAGTGTTTTGTTTACCATGATGCTATAGTTTTACTGTGTGTTAGTGGCAAGCAATGATTTATGTTTTGTAGTGGTATGCATAAAAATGAGTTCAATCACATTCACTTGCACATAGACATTTGAGATTTTACTAGAATGGTTATATAATGCACTATTTCTTGTTTGCCAAAGTTGAACCGGAAACTTGTGCACTTGATGATGAATTTAAGTTCATAATGCTCGTTTTATCTACAAAGATGTCCACTTTGAGGATGGTGTTATTTGAATATCAGGAAAAACATTGCTAAATGAATATTGCATTAACAACCTTCAGATATAAGAGAGAGAGTGTGTGAGAGAGCATATATTGTTTTCCTTTCCTCTCTGGCTTTCATGTTACAGTTCCTGGTCTTTTTTGGGGATATGGACATAGATTCTTGCAACCTTGTGCTCATAAAGTTATCTCATTGAAAAAGAGGTGTAATCGTTTCATATATATGCCTTTTCCATTAATGGTTCTCTATGGGTGCTTTGCTTTCTAGTTTAAACTTAAAAAGCTTTTTGATGCTTCTGTAGCCTAACAATCATTCCTATTGAATAATGTGTTTCTTTCTCTTCTCTGCCAGTGAATGTCTGACTATGGTCAATAACAGTAAACATATTGTATTTAATGTATCTGTTTTATCCAAAGTTTCTACCCTTGCTTCCCTTCTGTCTCTAATTGGCTGGTTTGCTTTTTGCAGGATTTGACTCCAAATCAACTCCAGGAAGGTCAGTCTGATTGCTTTCCTCCTAGTATGATATCTTATTTTTGTCAGTCATCATATGTTTGAGTTAAAAATGAGGAAGAAACAACTCCTTAGCTTATCTGGATAAATTTTTGCACTCTACTTCAGAGACAATTATTGTTAGTTAGATAAATGAATGGGAATGGATTTCTGACTTTTTTTGGTATGTTTTTATCAGCACTCAGCAAGACATTTTCTGTGAAAAAGAAAAAGGGAAAGCTTCGAAAGGCATGGGATGGGAGCAAAGTTATTTATAATGTTGCATCATGGGGGGCTACAGCCATTGGGTAAGTAACTATACCAAACACTCCTTCTGTAACTGTTCTTCTCTTTAAATATTAAGGAATTGACTAATGTATAATCCACCCAAATGCAAGACCTTCGAACCTGGATTTACATTTATCAATAGAGAAGTTGTTGGAATTGGTTTTTTTCCTCCTTTTAGCTAATAGTTTCATTTTTATTTATTACTTTCATTTTTTTTTCCCATTCTTGACAGGATATATCAAAACCCTGTTATTCTAAGCGCTGCAACTAAAGCATTCTGGACTTCTTGTCAAGTTATATCAAAGCTACTCTGATTTGCGAATGCAGCTTGGAGAAACATTGTGATATAAAAACTAATTTAACTGCTGTACTTTTGCTTGTGCTGCTGCAATTCAGTTTGGCTTTCCACTCCCTGTTTGATGTACAGTTCAATTTGTTTGCGCCACAGATCAATTGATCTTAATGTAGTTCCATCTTGTAAATATCTCTATTCAAATGTTCCCGAGTGCAATTCAAATTCGTATTCACTACTCAAAGCCTCAAACACGTCACAAACAACCTGCCATTTTTCTTTTTTTCAGTATCAGCCATCTATGCTAATTTGCGTTCTCTTTAATTTTTTTGAAAAAATATATTGGCTCCTTATTTCGTCTCACCCCCTTCATTCCTTTTTTAAATAAGCTCATCCTGACTTTATTCCTGCTCAATTGCTGCTGGTATATTTGGAAAAGTATCAAGGACACACAAGTAGAGGGAGCAAAATCCCGGTGTATGCAATAATTTAGTTGGGCCATTGGGCCAACAGTACTCAATCAAATGTAGTCGTCTTTTGTGATCTTAGTTAATTAACTTTGGTGTATGTTGACCCCAAAAAAACATGAGAATTTATATCTGCACATACACGCATTACTATTTGCACATATAAACAGGATAAAGCCAAAAATACCTTCATCACATTTCGTTATCGTGCGGAATTAATAGTTCCGCATCAGTGCGGAATTAATAGTTCTGCACATGTTATTTATAACACACATACAAAAAACACGTACGGAACTATTAATTTTGCACTGATGCAGAACTATTAGTTTCACACCGATGCGGAATTAATAGTTCCGCACGTATTATTTGTATGTGTGCTACAAATAACACGTGCGAAACTATTAATTCTGCGCATTTATTTCAAATGCGAAAATAATAATTCCGCAAAACGTCCTAACGTGATATGTGCGTGTGATTTGTAAAGTTGTGGCTAAAGTGTTACAAAGGTACAAGAAAAGTCAAGGAATTGGAAAGTTATTATTTCTGACAGACATCAAGTGATCAAGGCATGTCAAATTTCTCATGGGTTTTGTGTTTTGTGTTTGTACTACGGAATTATTATTTCTGCATTTGAAATAAATGCGCGGAATTAATAGTTTCGCACGTGTTATTTGTATGTGTGTGCTATAAATAACACGTGCAGAACTATTAATTCTGCACTGATGTAGAACTATTAGTTCCGCACGATAACGAAACGCAATGAGAGTATTTTTGGCTTTGTCCTATTTATGTATGTGCAAATAGTAATATGTGTATGTGTAGATATAAATTCCCAAAAACATTGGTATATTATCCCGTTGGAGATTTAGGTTATAGGAAAGGGATGGATGAAGTAAAATTAAATGGAGCCATAATAAGTTTTCTTGTATGGATTATTTATAATAGGATAGGATGGAGTGGAATGACATATGGTAGAATGTTTTCTTCCAAATTAGAGGTAGTTGAATGGAACAAATTCACTCTAATCATTAAAATGTTAAAACAATAAAATGGTAACTCTTTCATTTTGCTCCAACATTTTGTTTCATTTACTTTGGTTTCACGTTTCATTTGCTATCCAATCACAGTCTTATGGAATATGCTAGCATTGGACACTCCCCTAAGCTTTTGTGAAGGAAAAAAACATTAAAAGAATTTTACAACTGAATTTTTCAGTTGTTTCTCCTATAAGTTAAAATTAGTTTTTGTAAGTTCTCATTTAACATTTCTATTAACATCTATAAATTTATAACGACTTTATTATCAAAAAATTATAAATTTATTTTAATTGAAAAAAAATTTTAAGTTAGAAACTAATCTAAATTGAACCTATATTGATTTGGACACAATGAAGGAAATTTTTGCAACATTAATGGCGTTGTTGCGAAATGTTTTTTTGTCAAAGGGGGAGTTATTGAATTGACAAAGCCCAAATCCCAAAGGGCATCACAATAAATGCCTAACATCTACTATGACCTGAGCAAGCTTAAAGTTGTGTCTCTAAACATACACATGACACTGCACAGACACGCACTTGACAGAGCTAAACTCAATAAACTTCAAACTAAAAGTAAGTATTGTAATCCAAACCTCTAGAAGAGTTTAAAATTAACGATAATCCTAGCAATCTAAGACCACCCATAAAGCATGAAGACCGCCAATAACGATAATCCTATCTATATAATGGGATTAGTCTGTTAGGGTTTCCAAGTGTCGATAAATAGAAATACCAAACTGCCCTTCTTCTCCACTAGGCTTGCTTCGTGGCTTCTTTGAATCGCCAGGCCATGTCTTACTGGCAACCTCTAGAGCTGGGGCATGATAGTTGGCATAGGAAGGAAACCAAAAAACCATGGATTTTCTAACTGGTTCTGCTTCTTTTATAGCATTTGATTGCAAACAATTTTGGGGGAAAAACCATAATTGCCTTTGAGCTCCATATCTACTTTAGAACTAGGGGCACAACGGGGAGGAGTCGGACTCTGTGCTTCAGAAGGGGGCGAGGTTATGCTAACAATAGATTTGTGGCGATGGCTCTGGTGGGGGTTTGAGTGCTGGGTCTGCTATTGATGGAAGCTTGAGCGGCAGAGCATTGATGCGAGATTTGCGTCCAAGGAGGTGAGCTTCCCTTGTGGAGAGAGTGAGCTCCAGCAAAGACCTCTTTCGACACATAGTGATTGTTCCACGAAAGATACACCAGATATGGAGGAAACAACCTAGCAGACCTAGGAGATAGTGCGGAACTCACCCGCGAGAGAGAGACAACACAACGCGTTATGGAGATAGCTCAACGACACTCCCTTTGTGCAAAAGAAGGGGCACAACACATCAAACTAATTGAAGCAAGCCTGTGTGTTTGTGCTCTCAAAAAAATGGATTGTGATTGATTGTCATTGAATACTAACTAGTGACCTTGTTGTTTTATAAGCACTTATGGTCAAATAAGCTGAAAGTAAACCCTTGTAAATGGGTTCTAAGTGCTATGAGTGTATAATGGACTGTTTTAATGGATACAAGGTGCTCTCTGTAAGTGTCCAAATTTAGTTATCTAAAATAAGTGAAAAGAATCCAATGGATTGAGTTCATGTCATGTGCCCAGATCATATGGAAATGACATTTAAATAAGTTATGATCTCTAGTGCAAACCTAGTAACTAGTGCATACACAAACTACAAGAATGAGGAATGGCAAAAAAAAAAAAACTCATACTTGTGGGTACCTATGGATAAAATTCGCTATAGGCATAGGGCTAGTAGCTTAATGGATACTTGCGGGTAAAATAAACGAGTATTTCTTATACCTGCCAATTAATGGGGCGAGGGTGGATACTGAGGTATCCATACCCACGGATACCATACTCGTAAAGGAAATTAATCATCCTTTCTTATTTTCTATATTATTTGTAAATATAATATCAATATATGTAATTAATCATCTTTTCTTCTTTCCTATATTAATTTATTATCCTTCCTTATTTCTTGCATTTACTGTTTACAACTTTAGGACTATTAATTAGTAGCATTTTGTATTCAATATGCACTATAAAATACTATTCCTTCCCCATAATTCAAATAGTGGCAAATAACCTTTTAGTATAAATTGGAGTTATAGGATCATTAGGAAATATAGAACATTATGAGAGTATACACTAGTTTTATTTTATTTAAGAAGTACACTTGTCCAATTATTTTCTTAAGAGAAGTGCTATTTGGTGCGACATTTGAATTGCACGACTTGCACGATTAGACATGGATGAATGGGTATTTGACAATACACATGGATGGTTGGTTATATAAAACTAACCAATCACATTTTGTCGTGCATTTGACGTGTAGTGTTGTGTTGCACCACTGGGCATTTTCTTTTTCTTAATAATATCCATGGGTATTCGCAGATACTCACAAATATCACGGATACCCATGAAAACCCGACTAACAGGTACTTGTGCGGATATGAGGCGACTATAGGAGTGAGTTTATGCAGCGGGGCGGATAACAGGGGACTACTACCTGTACCCACCCTGTTGACATCCCTAACAAGAATGCACTTACTAACAGCTGGTAAAATCTTTTATTGAAGACATTGATTTGAAGCCAAATCCCATCTTCATTCATTCCTTTCCCCAATATTGGTGGGCAGAAAACAAAAATGCTTTACCACTTGAAACTTAAATAATTTCACGAATTAACTATCTAGAAGCTGAAATGAAATACTAATGGCGACAAATTTGAAGATGCTCGTCATGATATCATTATTATCACTATTTGCTTAACTCACTTTTGGTGATCTCTTCAATGGCACAAGATTTAAGAACACCGTAGAATTAAACTCAAGAGTTACTTATATAATGAGAATTATTTATAACTGTTTATACAATAAACTCAACTTAAAAGTTGCTTGCAAGTATATGCCACCTAAATATACTCCATTAGTGAAATCAACTAATCAAACTTGCTTAAGTTTTAAGAACTCCATAAACAACTCTTATTAAATGTGCTCTTAAGGTGTGTGAATATGTGATTGCCTTTAGAATTATCTAGAGGCTGAATATGTGATCATCACTAACGTACGTGAATACGTGATATATGGTATGATTGATAAACCACAAAAACAAGTTAAACAGAATAGTAATGCTGTTAAGGCATTGCGTTTCCTAACCAAAAGGACCGAGGTTTGATTGATAGAATGCAAAAAGCTAGTAAATAAACTATTATATATTTGCTACCAAGTAATACAATGAGTAACTTCTTGTATATATACCATATGATGAAAAATGATAATTAAAATTCCCAATAAAGAGCATATTGATTAATCTTCCTAAGAGCAGTTGAGTTGCTTGCTCCTGCTACAAAATTGGTGATCCATATTGATATTGATTGTTGTTATCTTTGAACCCCGTATCCCTCTCTCATCTCATCATATTTACATGTATTGGCCTTAATAGTAATAATTGTTGTCCTTGTGGTTGGGAGCATCTTTGCAAAGCATGGAACGAACTTCCATGATGCATCTTGGTGGCTCCAGGTCTTTCTCTTGTAATGCATTTCCTAGAAGCTGCTGCATCTGTGAGGCAAAGGTATCATCCAGAATCTGCATAGCATAGATTGACTTCAAACGTCAGAAATCACAAACACATGCTAATACTGTAATCAATCTGCAGCAATGTTCTTTGCCACCTCAGAAACTGTGGACTGAAACTGATACAATTTTGTTTTCATAACTAAATTATAAAAGGGCAGTCTAGTGCACGAGGCTCCCACCATATGGGGTCTGGGGAGGGTAGATGTACAAAGTCTTACCTCTGCAAGCAAAGAGACTGTTTCCGGTTTCGAACCTGTGACCCTCAGGTCACAAGGCAACAACCTTATTGTTGCGCCAAGGCCATCAATTCATAACTAAATTATCAATATATAGAAAGATCTTCTCTGTCAATCTGTACACATAAAAGACTGAAAATACTTACAGAAACAGCCACCCTTGAACCCTTGTACCACGCTCTATTCTCTTTTCTGTTCTCCAAGAAACTCAAAATTTCCTGTTAAATAAGGAATATACATTCAATTAATATCCCAGAGTCCGAAATTAACTTATTTTTGTGTTCACACTAGTTTATAATCAAAACTCTATCAAAGCTTTTTTTTTTAAAAAAAAAAGAAATTTTTTCCATAAAATTCAGTAAATCCTAAAGATGCTAGGCAAGGGAAAGAAATCCAGGCGAAAGTGAATTTATTACCTGTCCCATTCGATCCCAATAGCCTCGACAGATGGCAATGAAAACATGACTCTCAAATACACTATGAAGATAGCTTATGGTGTCAGATAACTGGTCTTTCAGTGGCTGTATTCTACTTCTCAAATCGGATTCTACCACGGTTTCTTTCGCGTCTTGAAGAATTTTTTTCAATTTTGTAGCATTCTGTAACTTTGTCTGGAACAACATAAAGATGCATATCAGGGACACATAATATACTTGATTAGTTTATTGACATTATGCTGGAAAGATGAGTAAAACAAATAACACAGCAGGCAACCATGTCTGGTTGCATTACCAATGTGGACATTAGTAATACCCGGTGTTGTAATCATATGTGACCTCTGGTCAGTATTAAACCCGAAAAATAACCTTAATGACGAGTTTCAGAATTCTATAAATAAACATAGTGATACGTGTTAAAAATTATCCCAACCGCAGTAGTGCTCTACCTACATAAGCCTTATCAATCTTCACAATTTTCATTTTCCCTCGTAACTCACATGAATTTCATTATGTCTACACTCTACACGTATAGAACACAAGTGTTTGGCGTTCCTAGCAGATAGCTCTAACTATGAGTTTATGAAGGACATTGAGTATTACTCTAATAACAATAACTTTTGCTTTCATAAAGCTACTTACATTCTCCACGAGTTTCTCCACAATAGCCTGCAGGTAGTTCCTGAATTTTGCTCTAAGCATCACTGTGACTTCACTAAGTCGCTCACCAGGTGCTGTGTTTCCGGCATTTGGCAAGCAAGAACCCCATGACTTGAAATGTGATTCAATCCTTGGACGTAAGATGTCAAGCATCCTCTTCAAAGAATTCAAAAGAACTCCAAGCTGAAAAAGGCGGCATAAGTTTAAAACAAATGTTATGTCCAAAAGAACATTCAAATTTTTTTCAGAAATTCAACTCACCTCATCAGGAACCACATAGGCGCATGTATTCCGTTTGGCAAGTTTCTGGACATATTTAAGCCCAAACTTCTTAGGATTCATGCTTTCTTTAAGAGGAGCTAATACATCTGCATATTGTTTATCTAAAGCTTCTACAATGGCCTTTTCAATATCAGCAATTGCCTGTAAAAAAAGCAAGCCAATTAAATTCATATTCTTCAATATTTTGTTGAACTAATAGAATATCACACTCAGGATCAAGAAATAAAAAATTATTGTGCTAAAACAGTCTTGTTAATAAAAACAATTACTTTTTTATTAAAAAGGACTCACTTACGATGGGTATTTGTTTATAGAAGAGATGATAGAGATGTTTACATGCATGAATTTCAAAGTGAACTAGTGACTGTATCCGGGTTATAGCAGTAACAAAACAACAACAATAACAACAGCCCAAACTTTTCCTACTAGATGAGATCGACCACATGGATCAAATAATGCCATAATTCCTTGTCATATATCTTAAAAGCTAAATCCTTTACCTCTAAATTTTTCTCAATGGTCTCCATCTACCTCTAATCATTGGACTGTCCCCCATTTGCTCAACCTTCTTTACTGGTGCTTCTATGGTTTTCTCTCCGCATGCCAAAACCAACCTATAATACGAGACACTACCATCTTTCTACAATGGAAGCTACCACAATTTTCTATCTAATGATTGTATTTTTTAATTTTATCATGTCTTGTGTGATCACTTTTCAAACAGAAGGGGATAACCCTTGCCGAATTAGAAGTATTTTTACCACACACCACATTGTAGCACAAAATCCAACTCGAATAGATTCTCATTATTTATGTTAAAGAATGACTAAAATAAGATAAAAGCATGAAACTGGAATTTGACAACATCTGAAATTCATGGAGGAAAAGGTAGAAAATAAAATGCAGGATGAGGAAAGTGATAATAAGATCTGGCATACATTTTCTAAAACCAAGGTATATTCTGGCCAGCGGCAAATGATGACCTCATAGTCTGTCAATGTCTCCTTCAGCCGCTCATACATGTCATCAACAAAGGGGGTAGTAGAATGCTGTGTTCTAACTCCCGACCATTTCACCTGCAAAAACAAAGCATTTAGACATCCCTGTCAGTCCAACACATGATTAATTTTAAAGCATTCTGCAAAAAAAGGCTCTGATTTCTGAAAACTGATCAACAAAAGGGAATATGACAAAATTGCAATATGATGAAAATAAGTACCTTATCTAATTTGCATGACTCAAGCAAAGATAGACGTTTATCTTGGATCCAAACAAGAACATACAAATGGAACAACTCTTTTGCATCCACTCCACCTTTGATAGGACTAAGAAGGAAATAAAAGAAGTCAGACTCGTGTAGTAGCATGGATCCATTCTTTGACAACAGAACTAAGGCTATACTCCTGGTCTCCTACTAACACTAGTATAGGACTTACTTAATATTCCAGCTTGAAAGATCTCTCTGAAAATCTGATGTAGCAATAACAAGTTCTGCTACTGGTGATGATGGGCCTGTTGGTGGACAAGATATGAGGAAGGCTCGCAATCTATTGCAAAGCTCTGTGCTGTATATGGAAGCAGAAAGATTTGGCAGGTCTACAAAGCTGTGGAAAATATTGAACCAATTATATTAGAACCTTTAAATAATGATAGTAGCTTGATAAATTAACACACAATAACACTTCCACATAAGGAGGATATAAGTTTGAAAAATAAAGTAATAAAGTAATTCAAATGATGATTCCCATTAGTCAAGCTTAAAACAAAAGAAGCCATTATACCAAGAAAAGTCTGCTATCACATTTGAATACATATTCTAGATAATAGATATGGTTAAAGTGACAAACATGCAACAGAAACAAATGCCATATTAAAAATTTAAATGCCTTCAAAGTTCACAAAACATCCCTTGTGTCATGTTGCTGTCCAAGTTTTTATTTATGAACTACATAAGTTACAAGCTAGTTTGTTAACGTGGTTGTATTAAGGATGAAGATTATAGTTAAAAATCATCAACAAAAACCTGTTTTGCAACTTCAATTGTTTCACTGAGAAGGACTTCAGGACAAGTCACTAGACTTGGTAAGAAACATACTGCCATGTTATCATAACCCATCACCTTTATGTTGTCATATTAATCATTCAAATACGGTAAAGCTTAGAAATTGACTTTTTCATGAAGCTGATAGTGGCTGGTTAATAGCAATTGCATTGTATATTTTCATATTTTCAATTTTCATCAAGGTAACCTTGCAATAATAGACATGTATTCCATTGTGTAACCATCAATCGGATACAACAACAGAAAGTTCATTTACAGACAGGAAAATTTCAAGATGAAAGTGATGCATATCACAGTATATATTTACATGATAAGCACAGTTCAAGATGAAAGCAATGCATAACCTGTATTAAAATTCTAGCACACTAAATACATATAAGATAGTTTGAGAAATGAATAATACCTAGGAAGTATATTTTGATTATGAATCTGGATATCAGTATAGATCTCGTTTCTAAAATTTATGCATAGGGCTTTCATCTTCTGGTAAGCAGTAGACATAGTCACACTATCCACCAAACTGCCTTCATTATTCTGTGTAATATATTCATCTGTATCACTCAGGTGCCTTCTAGATCTCTTTTTTGCAGCAACCTGAGAAGATAATCACTGTCAATTAAACAGAAATGTATATTCAATTACCAATTGTCGTCGTGAAAAACTCAAGTTTCTCCAACCTGGAAATAATGACAGAAAGCAGTTTGGGCCTCGGGAGATAAGATATCATGAAGAAGCTTGTAAAGTTTAACAGCAGGCTCCAAGGCAGGCGCCGCATGACCAGACGCTGGTCTGAAAACCTCTGTTATACCCGAGAAAGATGATTCATCAAGTGACTTGTAATTCTCGAAAACAAGAGTGAGTATCTGTTCAATTTCATCCTTGGTCTCTCCCAGTATTCGGTTCTGATGAGATGAATAAAAAGTCAATCTATTTGAAAGAAAATAAATGCTAACAAAACAATTGGTTTTACAAAAGAACTTAAAAAACTACAATACGAGATAGCACTGATCAGTTTAAGTTGCATCATTTGAATAAAAAAATGCCGATGATACCTCCTGGTGGCTCAAAGAAGTCTTGCTATTTCCCTTCATGATAACAGGTGCTAGAAGATTATATACCAAGTTAAGGCAGTCTGCTGTTGGTGTAGCCACATCCATGACATAAGATAGATACCTATATAAGCAGCAGAACATTAATGAACACCACTACTGCAATAACTTGGATAAAGTTTAATAATTCAAATATTTCTGCAGAAACTAGCACATCAACTTCACATTACCTCAACTTAGTATATATCTCAGATACCCCATAATATGAAGCAAACTCCGTCAAAAGCCATTTCCATGGACCATGTAACAATAGGTTCCTTTGCTGAAAGCCCTGGATTTTCATTGCAACTTCTAAAACCAAGTCATATGCAACTGTCTCTGCTACAGAGCCACACTGCGACCACAGGAGACAATAAAATGTAGAAAAACGAGGAACAATATATTAGGGAACTCGAGAATTAAGATAACGACATTCTCAAAAAGTCAATGGCTTGTAATGTTAATCAAGTAATTCAGTTCTAAAGATCTCAACACATTCTCAAAATAACTTCAAAATTACTGTATAAGAAGCCCTGGGAAATTACCCTGCCATACGATTATCTTTTCATTTTCCAGCAGTTTCTCAGGTTTTTTAAATATACAAAAAAAAAAGAGAGAATAACCCCAATTTTTTTATGTTTCCATGACAGAGTAATTGTGGTTTAAGAAAAGGTTACAAGACTCGATGCTCTCACTGCCATTAGTTTATATATTAGAAAAACTACTACAGGTTCATAGATGCTAACCTTAAGATTACTATTGTCATCTGCACTTGTTGAATAAAGTATATAAAGTTGTATCTTTCCCACAAGCTCATGGTCTGGCTCACGATAAATAGGCCACCAGCGTACTTTATCAGCCTGCATTCAGATTGAACATGAATTATATCACAATGATCATCACTCGTGACAGGCACTAATAACTCCCTAACAAAGTTGCAATAAAAAATATTACCGGATTATCAGCTACAGCAGCCACTTGGACAAGAACACGGCCAAAATGCTTTCCCTTGGAATCTTGAACTTCAACAAGCAAATCATCTCCAAGACTATCTGGAAAACTGTAAAGAAGTCAGAAATATATTCAACCAGTATAATCATAAAAGATTAGAAAGACAAAAAAAAAAAGAACTTACAATACATGGACTTCACTAGATCCAGGCTGCAACCTAATGGCATCTTCTTCAACTGAGCTTTTCAGTCTCAAAAAACACGAGTGTGTCTCTGTTGATATGCATAGGCAGAAAAATAGAAAGAATGAAACAAGCTCAAGTAAAAACCTTCATGAGTGAAATCAATCAAAACTAGTTACTTAAAACTAACCCAATCCCTCTGCACAAAGACAGTTTGTATATTAAGCACCTGATGTAAATTTCATAATTCTTTAACTCAATTCTAAGGAGTGACACATCCAACAAGAAATTATAATGGCAAGAACCAAGTGAATTAGTTACACAGGGGGCCCAAAATCAATTCAGCCAAACTGCTTCCTTAAGTTAGACACATCTAGATATTTCATGATTAATCATAACTGAAATATTGAGAGAAAATAAATTATTTCCTACAATTTTCCCCTTAATGCATGGATATTCATAATGAATAATCATAATGCTGGCTGCATTTTCACATACCTTGCACAGCTTCATAGGATGATGAACTGTTCCTCAGAGTTGTTACACCAACTTTCAGGAGTCCAGAGACCTGCTGTATGTAGCGGGTGCTAGCATGCACATATGCCAAGCTTTGTCGTGCCAGGGAACCATTTGCAGGCAATTGTGGTACAAATCGGATTCTCCTAAGAGCTTGCCATCCAGAAGATAGTTTGGATTGCAAATTGGTGAAGTGGTGTCTCACAGATTCCATTTTAATTTTGTCCGTCATTAATGATGACATGCTGCAGCCAGTAGGAGGGTCAAGGCCCACTTTGACTTTACGTACTGCAAATTGAAGAACGTCTCAACAAAGACACACTGTGGAGAAGTTAAATAATTCAAATATTAAAAGATAACATGAGAATGTACCTTGCACCTTCATCTTGCCAATAAGTTTTTTGGGTTTTGGAGCAACACCCTCACTGGAAAGCTCTGCATTACACTTCACCATTAGTTCCTCTTCCGATTGTAGTAGCACCTGTCGCAATCTACAGATTTAAAATATCCAAAAAGAAAGGAAGTGTCTGTCAAGGACCAACTACTCAAAAAGTTTAAGCTGTTAAATAACACATGAATGGTTTTATATCTAACATACACTCCTCATGCAAAGAGTCCTTTAGAGTTTAGACAATGCACAAACTCACACTACCTTTTGCAAAAATTCAATTTTTATTTAGAAAAATGAGGGTGACAAGGATCAAACTCCTGATCACTTGACCAGAGTTTGCAATACCATCATACCATATTAAGAACCAACTCTACTAAAAGCTTAAATTGTTAGATGAAGGCAGTTTTATATCAAACAATATTAATAACACCATAAGACATAGAATTTAGGACAACATTGTTAGCCGGGGAAGATGTCATTCCAATACAACAACCAGGTCTTAAACCACTACTTGGGGCATAACACTCAAACCAGTCCAATGAAAGTAAAAATAACGTGAATCAAGAAAAATTCTCAGTCACTTGAACTGGTGTATAGCCACTGAAAATCAGGATGTTAACTTAAGAGTCAAACAGCGCTAAAGCAAGAATGACACTAGAAGACATCATAAGTTAGAACCTTGACTAAGAATATCTAATTTTGTTATTTCATGAATGACAAAAGTAACACTGTCTATTGTTGTTCCTTTAGTTATTTCCAAAGAATGTGAACGAGCAATTTTCAGAATGTAATCTTGTGAATTGTGATATCCATGGTAATAAGTTCAATGATCTCTGTAAGTCAGTATAACCATTTTTTTTGTTTTGGCCAGATTCAGCATGACATGGTAAAATCCTGTTTTACATTCTCCATGATACTATCAACTCATGGAACCAGACCATGCACAGTTTTTAACACTTGTTTCTATTCATGAATTACATAACAAGAAAAGGCAAGAGTATCTATATAGGAATTTAATTACAGAAAGACTTGGAGGAGGAGAGGGAAGAAAGAGTAGTGAAGGAAGAGTCTCAAGTCGTAACTCACCCGAATGCATCCCTTAGTAAAGAACATTCATTTTCCAAAAACATAGGAGCTTCCATGCACTGCATTGCCCAAGCATGAAGGCAAAGACGCACACAAGCATCATATGCAATCACTCCATGCCATGGCCCAAGAGCACTGAAATGAATTTACGTAGTTATATAAGCACATGCTTGAGGAGAAAAGTATTCAACACAATCAAGAAGCATGATACCTTGCATGAAATGTTGGAAGGCGAGGCGGGTGTGGATTTGAAGATGCAGCAGCCTCTGAACCAGTAGCAGTTCTGTGAACATATATACATCAACATTAAGATGATATTGAATTGAATTACTATAGATCCATACATGTTGTGTGATTAGGATGTCATGTATTTTTAACGAGCTTATTAAGAACTCAAGTGTTGAGAGGTATACTAATTCTATCAAATATATACTAACCTAACAAATTGGTCGGAGTTCTTATCTCCAACATGGTTCTCTATCTTATCCACAGATACAGATTTCAAAGGACTTGGTTCTGCTTTATTTGGAATAGTATGTGCTCCATAAGTGGGAATTTCCTCTTTTGTTTGTCTTATCTCTTGAGTAGAACCACAAAATGGGGGTGCACTGGGAATGTCATCATCATCGTCTTCAGATAATCTTCCATTCTGGAGATTTTGAAAACACAAATCAAGAAGTTAGGATAATTTTAGCAGGCCAAGATACTTCATTTTTAGAGGGTAACCAGCAAGTGCTTAAAATCCAAAATGGAGAAAAATTATTAGGAAACAGAGTGAAAAATACAACAAATAATTAGTGAGTAATGCAACATCTGCCTTATCAAATACAAATTTGAAATTAGAGTAAGCTACAGTTTGCATGATCAAATTTGTATTAATTGGTCAAAAAAAGGCTTCTATTTTAAAACCAACATCCTTTATCACCATCCAAAGTTCCTTGAGAATATTTAAATATTAATTAGGCATGTAGGCATGCAATTCAATAGGTAATATCATATCTACCATTTCATACCTTTTCTGCAGCTCTTTGCACATTCATCCTTGTCCTTGAAGGTACACTAGAAGCATACCCTTCTGACATATAAGCTCTACTTCTTGGCAGAGTGCCATTGATACTTCCTCCTACCTGTGTGGTAGAGAATTCGGAGCTGGCCGCCGAATCCGATGAATCATCCTCTGTGAAGCCGCTCTGCCTTACACTAGCAGGTCCTCTCATCACCGGATCCCTCACTACACCCGGTCTCCCAACCAGTGTTTCTCTAGAAGAACTGACCTCGGAGTATGAATAATCGCTCCCATACCGTGGTCTCCTCTGAGTGAGGTTCCCATATCTCCCAGCAGCACCATTGGGGATCCTCTGGTCTTGTGGCGACGAATCCAAAGAATACCTGCCACCATAAACTTCCTCCTCCGAATCAACGCTGGCATCAATATCAGTATTCGAACCACTATCGCCGGTCTCTGGTGGTATAACTGTCGATACAGGGATTGCATTGGCAGGAAGATGCCCACTCCTGAATTTTGCTGGGGGTGGTAGCCCAAACCCTCGGCTGCCGCCGCCACTCTTCAATCCAATAATAGGATCATTCCGAGATCTCAATGTAGTGTTTGAGAATGGAACTTCCTTCTAATCACCAACCAAAAAAAACAAAAAAAATATCAGAATTTTACAATTGATGATGTGATCTCAATGTAATGTTGGGAGAATTGAACTTCCCTTATAATAAACCAACCACAATAAAAAAACACAAGAACAGAAAACAAAAATCAAAACTTCACAAATAGTAATGACATCTCAAGGTGGCGGTGTTCCAGAATGGAACATTCTTCTAATCACCAACACAACAACAACAACAAAAATCATAACTTTACAAGTATTAAGGTTAATTAAGAGAAACCCATTTTGACATACCCTGGAAGATTAAAGTTGGAAAAAGAAAAAAAAAATTAAAAGGGGGGCAAAAAAAGTAACGAGAGAATGTTACCTCTCTAACCCATCGAAGTGCGTTTTTGTCAAGGCCTTCGGTGAACATCTTAACCTAACCAAATCTCAGAGAACCAACCCCTTGATGCAAATGCACTACCAAAACGGGAGGCCTTATACATAAAAGATGAAGCTTTTCTTAAACAAAGGAAGTGTACTCCAAGGAATAGCAGAAGAAAATGTGTTGCAGTGAATGGAAGTTGAGGGTTTATTTTTTTCACTGCAGAGAGGGTACACACAGAGAACAGGAGCAAAAAATGGCAGAGAAATTTTCTCTCACTGTGAGAGAGTGGGAAATCAGTTTAGGGAAGGGGTAGAAACCTAAAATGGGGTGCGAGATTTGAGGGAGAAAAAAGGGGTTTGCTTACTCAAAAAGCTTTCTTTGTTTAAGCTCTCACTCACTCACTCGGAGACTGAAGAGAAGAGAAGAACAATAGACCCACAAAAAGGACTCTCTTCTGTTGCTGCTTGTCTCTTTCCTTTGGTGGGTCTTTCTCTGTAATGTAATGTTCTTTTATGATCTCAATAAATTCCAATTACGACCGTTTATTATATGGTGTGTTTGTTTTCAATATAATGCCTAATATAATCTAATAATAACTATTATTATTATTATTATTTGTATTTTTATTATTTTTATTTGTATTATTTTCATTATTTGATCTGATATAATCTTTGTAAATTTGTACTGAATAACTTAGATTAACTTTTTATTAGTAAAAGAGTGAAATGAGATTTCATTATTATCTAATAAAGGGATATTAAAAAAGAAAGTATGAAAAAGATATGACCTTAACATTGTTCTTAAAATATTGATTTGATCCTTGATTTAATTAATTGCCAATTTTTGGTGTTTAATGGTGACAAAATGATTTAAGTCTATACCATATGTGAATTATCCAAACCCTTTTTTTATACAAATTTAATTGATGTTAATCATGTATTTTAAAAATTTAACATCAAAAAAAAAATTATTCTTGCTTTTAATGTCAATTATGGAGAAAAAAAAGAAATTATAGAAGATCAAATTAATATTTAATTTTATTATTTATTGACATCAATCAATAACATATCATCATTGTAAGATTTGTGTGGAAAAATCTTGTGCAATTCTTTCTTTTCATAAATTTTTCTACTTTCCACTTTCATACTATACATTCTCTTTGTAAAATATTTTTCCTTTTTATTTTTATTATTTTTTATTCTCAACTAGATAATTTTATTACATATACTCAAATTATTATTCAACATATATAAAATTATATTTTTTTGAAGCAAAACATATATAAAATTATATGAATCTTATTAGATAATGCTTTATATATGTTGAATAATAATTTAAGTACTTAAAATCAACCATATCTATCTGTCTGTTTGTATTTTGATTAGGATATAATTATTTTCCTTTGGAGATCTCTCAGTAAAACTTGTTCCAAGATTATATATATGAATCTTATTATTTGTTTTTTTATAATATATATTATTTGTAACAATAATAAGAGGAGGTCGGCTGTGATGATTCTTAAAATTATTTTAACAAAACCACGACATATAATAATCATGGATGGTATACGACGCCGTTTGTTCAGCACTAAAGGACGATTATGTTCATAATTTATTTATTTATTATTTACAACACCGACGAAAATGGGGAAATAATTCCCTGACGGGTCCTAAAATAAAGCGCACGTAGTTTATGATATACCGGACCAAATGACCAAGTAAACGGACTAAAGCAGAGGTGGGATTAATTAATTTTTTCTAATTTATAATTAATTCCAACAAATGAATGATTCAAACAAACATAAAAAGATTGGAATGGATCGAAATTCGAACGTTGTAGTGGGGACACTTTATGGTCTTTTGTTTTTTTTTCCCTACAATTCCCAGCTTTGTGCTAATTGTGCTGATAAGGAAAAAAATAAGCAACAGAGTCCCCACAACTGGCACATGCACATGATGGTGGGTCACATTTGACGCTCTTTGTTACGATGCTTATGTTGTTGGCTACTTACATAACAGTCAATCACCGGAAGTTGGCGATTTTCTGTTCGCATTAGAATTTAGTTTAGATAAAAAAATTTATAAGTATTTTTAGCATATATTTTTAAACTAATAATTTTTTATGGAAGTTAAAATTAACTTTTATTCTTCACATTTTTTAAAAGTTAATCTTTTTAATTTATTCAAAAGCACCTATATCTATTTATAAATGACTATTTAAGAACTTTTTTTTTGTACATATATGAGAAAAATAAAATATAAAATAAAACTAACTTCTCTATAAGTCAAAAGTTAGAGCTTTTATATCTAAACAGGCTCAAGATGTGACTTAGATTTGAATCCTAAATACTCTCGTTAGTAGGTTATATATAAATTCCACTATAAATTCTCATTAAAATTAGTGGTTCTTTCTGACCTTATACATGAATATATCTCTCTTAATCTAAATTTATATATTGGCCAAAGAAAAAACAGCCAATCAGTGAGTGGGCTTGGTTAGGACGGTGAATTTGCTGTCACAAAACCACAAGGAATATATTATTGCTTCATGTTGACGGCTAAAGTCGTGAAGGTTAGGCAGTGAAGCGAAGAAGTGACTTTAATTTGAAAAAAAATTGAATGTCAATATAATAACGATAAACTTTTTAATGACATGTGACATCTTTTGTTTTTTCAAAAAAATATATATTTAATCATTGATACTATCATTTTGACATAGGAATCCCACTCGGACTGTGTTGGTTGGTCCCTTATGGTTGGTCCCTTATGCTCATGCATTACTCCCTTTAAACTGAAATATAAGAAAAAAAACACATGTATTTGAATTAATTATAATTTAGATATATGTATTTTTTTTTATATTTTAGTCCAGAGAGAGTAAGGTAGTAAATAAAATGATTCACGCGCCCACTGAACGTTCTTTGCCCTTCACAGCCAGAAACCCACCCAGTCACAAGAAGGGAATCAAATTACTCCAAGTGTAACTCTAAAGAGTGACTCTAAAATCTTCACCCTTTATTTTAATTTAATCTGATGGCTTAAATTAATTCACTAAATTTGTCACGTGACTGCTTTTCTTCTAATTTTCCTTCTCTTACTCAGTGACCCGCAAGTGCTGGGTTTGTGCCGCTCACTGGTTCTGCCGAGAACGACGAAACAAACCCATTCTGATATGAGGAAGAACACATGTGAAGAACTCACCTCCTGTCTCCATCATGAGTTACTTGCATCCAACCACATCTCTCGATAACTTCTTCCTCTTAAAATGGGGCATGATTGCTTTGCTTTGAATTCATTGTTTATAGTTCTCCCCACACATCAATTGGATTTAAATGGTAAATTTAGCAGTATAAAATCCTACAAAACAACGAAACAGATTCATGCAGAAATTTTGTTAAAAGTTTATTTTCCAAAACAAATAGTTAATAGTGGTGTCCGATCTTTATCGTCGTCTCCCGAAAGTGTTATCTGCAGCTGTCGTCTTTTTTTTTTTTGAAATAGGCATGTTCCAAAAAAAATGAGAAGAAAAAAATTCCAAAGAACATGGGGCTGTCCCAAATAGCAAATAGGCATTGACCGGAAGATCAGTGTGTGCGGCGGCGTGTGTGCCTGTGTGGGAAACCCAACACGGCAACACTTCAGAGCAAAAGTTGAGTCACGTGACAAATTTAGTGAATTACTATTTAGGCCATCAGATTAAACTAAAATAAAGGGTGAAGATTTTGGAGTAACTCTTTAGAGTTACACTTGGAGTAATTTGATCCTTCCTCGTATATATATATTGATACAATTCTTCTAATGGGACGAGAATATAATTCATCTCAAACTCTTACACTTATATTAATTAATAATTCTATATTGAATATAAAATTAACCGATCCAACCATTGAATTATGTGATATTATTATCTTGATTGTGTATATTAAATTTTAGACAATTTGGACATTTGTAACTATGTTATCTAACAATGAGTATTTACTTATATTTTAATAATCTATTATCTATTAAAATAAAATTATTTGATGAAATATCAATTGGTTTTGATTTACGTGAAATTATATAGACTTTATCTATTGTAAAAAACTTTTACTTCAACGGTTGGATCGGTTAATTTTGAATTATACAAAAGTTATTAATGAGTATTGTAAGTGTAAAAGTTTAACACCAGCTAACAAACATGTCAATTGATCCTATCCCTCTTCTAATATATTCTATGAATTTAATTACTATATATCGATAATATAAAAATGTTTTACATAAAAATTCAATCATATCTTGTGATGTATATATTTGTGCTATTGTGCATATATTTTAAGAAGTAATATTATAATAGTTCAATATTAATATGATTGGATATCTACAATAAATTTTTTTACACTTTAATGCATAATTGTTAAACTCATATTCTAATTTCTATTTGATTAGCAAACGTTTGGAACCACGGTCAGGATAGTGAAATCCTAGGTCCATCTTGAAGCTATGTCTCATAGCCAGGGGCAGAGGGAGGGGAGGGGGGGGGGGGCGGCTGGGGGGACCATGGCACCACCCAAGCCAATGATTTTTTTTTCTTTCATATATATATATATATATATATTGTATAGGTACCACCTGATATATATGACGTTTGGTTAAACAAGGCAAATGATTTGCTGAAAGATTAAGAATTGAATACCATAATCATCAAGAGTCCTGCAACAATGCATTATCAGATTTAAATTGTTCTATCTTAAATGAAAATGTTACCATTCCTTGGTGAATGTTGAGTGATGCAGATTGCTATTTCATGCTATATGCTTGGGTCATGTATCATGTGTGGGATTGTAAGTGAGATATTATATTATGCTCGTATGTAAAATCACAGTAGCTATGAATACTCTGCTTCCATTTGGGTCCCAGATTGAGCTAATTGCTTTGCCAAACGATTGAGCCCGAGGGGATCAGTGTTTTTAGAAAAATAAAAGGGATGTCTATGTTATTTCAACAGATTTCAAGAGAACCGAGTGCAATTTTCTCTAAATTTTTTTTCTTATGTTAGGCATGTAAAAATTTAAATTTAAATTTTTTACTGAGTCGTGCATTTTGGTATCGGCACCCCCCGTGTAACTTTTCTGGCTCCGCCCCTGCTCATAGCTTATGCGTCCAATTAAGTTTTACAGTGATTTGAACGTGGAATCAAACACACTATTAGTGAGACCCATTAATCTAAAGTAAAAACGATACATATGAATTTTAATCAATTATAGATAGAATGTGGAGTACATGTTGCTAATATTTCTCACCCACATAATAATAGTAGCTGAATATACCTATCACGTTTTTACTTACCATAAAAATGGAAGAATGAAGAAACAGAAATTAGGTAGGAGAGGATGGGTCATGTTATGGGCATGGGTGCGGTGTGGTACACCTGAGCATCCATTCAGCATAAAATAAGGTGAATGAGAGACATTTTAAGTTGGATTGGATTGGATAAATATGAACGCGTTTTAATTTGTGTTTAAAAACTTTGAACTTCGAAGTTCCGTGACAGCCAGGCAACAGTGTTTCAAATTCAATTGACAGCTGCGTCTGAAAGCTTCATCTAACAAGGGACAAAGGGTCAAGAGAATAAAAAATTCAAGGACAAACCAACGAGAAAGTTTGATTGAAAAAAGGCTTGAATCGACCAAATTGTTATACCTATTGTCTCATCGAAGCGCATGACATTGAATTGTACCCTTTTTTGCTGCTTTATTAGGTTACATCTAATTAAAATCATAAATGTATGGCTCATGTTGTATAAGGTAACAATTGTTAGTAAAATAAATCCAACAAATAGTTTTAGTGAGAAAAAAAAAAGTTTGGAAGTAATTCTTTTTTTTTTGGTCTAAATTAGGGTATCTTGTGCGTGGGCTGAGATTAATCCCTTCGAGCTGGAGAAGATCTATTAGGGCAGCAAAACTCTACTCGCGAGATTTAAAGTTATTATATTCCTTGGGTCTGGATTCAAACCAGGACCACTAGTTAAATTGGGAGAATCTATGTCATCTCACTCAAGTCTCTAATGGTATAATAATATATGTTCTGGCTGCTAAAAAAAATAGAAAATGATATAGAAATATATACCTATTTTTCTTTCGTAGTAATTAATGATGGATGATTATGATATAGACCTATTATGATTGATGATTATGATGTAGATAGGTAAAACAAAATGTTTTGATTTTCTATACTTCTACATATGTATTTTTTGGTCAAATTCTACAGATAAATTTAAATGTGTGCTTTTTCTGAGAAGAAAAAAAAACCAAACACGTTCTTATCGAGCCCGGGTAATTCTTTGTCCCAACGAACAGTGACCAAAGTCAGCAAAGCATGACTGCATTTGGGTGCACACACGTAAAGGAACGAAATTGAGGTGTAGCATCACACATTACAATGTATTTCATGGTCTGAGTCACATGGAGCTTCTGCAATGCAATGCACTGCATGTGCCCAATCGGCCAATCCTATCAAACACCAAAGTCAAGTAAAATTAATTTTCATTAAAATTGAATTTTAATACAGAATAATTTATATCTAACAATTTTCCTTTTAAAACACATTTATAATAAGGCTTAAAAGGAAATTCCGAAAATACAAAAATTATGATCCATTTCCTTTGGAAAAATGTTTTTATTTGCTATTTCCCTTTTAATTATAAAAATATTATTATCTTATTTTTATTTTATTCTCTATTTTAAAAAATTAGGATAAAAAATATTTCAAAAATTTTTTTCTCTGTTTCCTTTATAAATTTAAAATTCAGAAAATAAAAAATATACAAGATGATAGTTTTAATATAAAACAAAAAAGTAAGAAAAAAAAACACTTTCTCAAATAACATGAACCCTTATTTTTTTCATTTTGCTTTTAAAAAGAAACTTAATTTTAGCAAATAACAATCAAACATAAATTTACATGATTAAAAATATCCAAACATGCAAAGGCTCATCATGATTCTTTTTACTTACAAATCATGGTAAACGGTCAAAAGTGAGACATTTGAATAAATAGCTCATAATAATAAGCTAAAAACATATTGTGGAGTTGACCAAAAAAAAAAAAACATATTGTGGACATATAATAACATAACATATTTTTATAAATTGGTCCAAACATTTAAACAAATATTTCTCATAAAATAAGTCCAAATAAACTTTTTTTTATTGGTTAAACAAATAAACTTTTCCAAATGCTTCCAATTCATACAGCCAACTTATTTAATTATATGTTACCTTACTCTTAAACAACTTAATTGAGTATTTATTTGAGCACTTATCATATGAGTTTATTAATTGAGTATTTATTTGAGTACTTATCATATATAAGTTTATAAATATATATAAGTTGAATGTATAATCAAAAGGCTTAGATTTTGCATAAACCTATAAGCTATTCTAGGAAGCTTATAAAAATAAAGTGAAAACAGGATATGGATATATTATAAAAAAAATTTGTAAGTTCTTCCAAGCATATACATAATACATAAAATAGGCTCAAATAAGCTTTTCCAAATGCACTATTGTATTCAGATTTATTAATATGATTCCTCTTTAGATAACCAAACTCAACCACCTTTTCAGAAGTTTGTCAAAACAAAAAATAATAATAATCATTTTCATTGAAAATGGAGAGATCCAACAACCAAAATAATTTATTCCAAGCTGCTTCCTTTCTTTTGATGGGTATTCAAACACATCTATAACATTATGGAATGTGGATTTCATTAGTCTAACTCAAGCATACAGTTCATCAACATTACACTCTCCAAGAAAAACCTTGATGCTCCTTGGAGAACCACAGCTACCTTCAGCAATTAGTGCTCTGTCGTTGGCAGCCATATGAGCAATGATCTTGTAAATTATTTCAATCTGCAGAACAAGTAAATGTTACTAAATCTATCTGACTGACTCTTCTCAATAAAATGATTAACAAACATAGTTGAGAAAATTAATAGAGGGGCGTAGTGGGGCAAATGTGTGTACATCTTCTGGAGCATGGCAACGCTCGGCTACTTCTTCAAGTGTCAATGGTTCAACAGGCTCCTTACAGCTGAAAATAGAAACAGATAAATAGTAATTAGTGATGGACCTACATGGACAACATTACTTGAATTTGGGCTTTAGGGTCTAACTCAACCCCACAAAACTGGCTTACAAGGAGACAAATGTGGGTGGCCTAGCCTAACAACAATACCCTCACGCCTAGGAACAAGCATAAAAGCGTGGACAAACACGGGTGGCCCATTCAGATCTAGGATAGACTTTGATACCAACTTAGAATTTGGACTTAGAGCCTAAGTCAACCCCATAAAATCAGCTTATAAGGTGAGGACTTCCCAAGTCTTATAAGAACTACTTTGGCCATATCTCTAGTCAATTTGGGATCTCAACAAACATATTGATCTCAGCAAATATTTCTAGTGGTATAAATCATGGAAGTAATTTAGAGTTAAAAACAGAAACTCCAAAGAAAATACCAAGAGGCCGAACACTACTTAGTTCTTAGTATATTACTATATTATATAGGCCTAGATGCATCCTAAGTAGACATAATGGTGGGACACACTACATAATGGTGTCCCCCGAGGATATATCCTGGCTCCGTAGCTACACTCAATATGAAAACATCCACCCACAGAGATGTCTAATATTTTCAAACATATTACATCATACCTTGCTTCGTTTAGCACTGCCAACACCCGCTTCTGAAGTGCTAATACCTCTCCTGCTGCTTTCTTACCAGCTTCCACACCTAATTACCAGAAAGAAGCATTACATGACAATGATGAAACTAATAGAAGAGTAGTATAATTCAATTTGTACCACTGCAGCTTCCAATTTCCAAACCAACATAAAGCACTACCCACAACACAAGATAAAGTAAAAAAGCAAGTAGTTTTACACTTCTACTAAGATCCAGAAAATCCTAAAATGGACTTTAGAGATAATATGCTTACCAGGTTGGTGATAAGCATTTATGTTGACAAGTGAGGCATATATCCCAACTGCTCGTTCATAGAGTGCAATAAGGGCTCCAACTGATCTAGGTGTCACTTCTTCCACAGTGACTGTGATGGATTCACGGTCATTAGCATACAAAGCTGACCTTGTTCCCTGTAGAAACTCTAATTTTTAGCACTATGCTAACATAACAACTACCCACAGCCAATCTTTCCATCAAATGCAATGAAAAAAATAAGTTCGATTAATATGTCAGACCTGTAGCATACCAAACAGGTAGTCACCACATGTGACACCTGGTTCGAGCTCCCAATCGTGACCAGGTGGTCTGTCACGTAGCACCTCAATGAATGTCGCAAAGAAATTGTGTACACCTTCCCTCAGTTGCTGAATGTAGCTGTTTTTGCATCAGAAGTTTATCAAACTTGTTCAAACCAAAAATTACATCAACCCAACTTAAAACTAGAATGAAAACTTACGCATGTTGATCCGTGCTTCCTTTATTTCCATAGACACTAATTCCTTGATTAACCTGTGAAATCACAAGGATATAACATTAACTTATGAAGGTTTGAAACATTTTAACTGTGAGATAACATGTAGCATGAACGATCCACCATCCTAAGACATCGATACAAACTAGGACCTCTTATCAACAGCGTGTCAATCAAGTTAATGATATCACAGGTATGATTCAAGCAGGTGAGCTTGAAATGTGTACATACTAAGATAGTAACCATCGGTTAGAAAACTATAGACTATAAAGGTCCATTCAGCTGTTTCTTGATACAGGGAAACTGTAAACTGATTAAAAGAAAATCTTCTAGCAATTCAACCAAAATGCAGGACAAAGTATAAAATGCATGACAGTCAAATTTGCTACATGTGTCACACATACCCGATTACCATCCAAGTCGTACTCCTTTCCTAGAGATTCCATGACCAGTTGCTGCAAGTATCTACTAAACAATAACAGGCTGTCCTTATACGGAAGGATAACCATATCCTTAGGAATAAAAAGGAGGAAAAGAACACAATCAGATATAGTGACATGAAACAGAAGACAGTTGCTAATCATTCGTAAACTATATAATTCATACCTTCGATCCTATGCCATCTGTAGCCCAATACCAACATAAAGCCAGCAAAGCTGCAGGGTTATTCTTTATCTGCATAAGATTGTAAATTAACAAGAGATCCTTAGGTTCTTTTTTCTTTGTGATCAGTAGGAGAGTCAAAATTAAGCAGACAATGCAAAGTAGAATCAAAAGGTGAATTGGAATTGCGCTATACAATTGATTGCCATTCACAATCAATCAAACTATTTTAAAGAAGACAAGCCAGGCAAGGCCTTTCTTAAAATAAAAGGTTTTTTGCAGATAAAATCAGCATGCCATATTCTCTTTTTTCACTATACAAATTTTTCTATTATTTTAAATATCAACCTTAATGTTCTCAGATTTGCCTCATTTACATATTTGTCACCACCATCTAGAGGAGAAAATAATAGTTTGCATAGCCACAAAGTATCCTATAGGTTGAAATGAGACATCCCAAGTTATTTGATAGTACCCAGAACACAAGAATGAAAGACATGGAGGCAAAACAGTTACTTAGAAACTTAGAATTACAGAATTAGTTACATGGTTAAGAGTAGTTAGTTACAGAACTGGGGTAGGTGGTTAGCTTAAATAGTAAAAAGCTAGAAGAAAGATTTCATTCTGAATTGTTAGTATTGAGAGAACCACATATTAGCTCAGTTATAGAAAGGGGAAAACCTTTGTTGAATGGGCAACCTTTGGAAGAGAACTCTCTCCTTTTCTCTGTTAGAGGTTCTATCACTGATAACAAAAACGTTCTCTCTCTCTCTTCTCTCTGTTTCTTAGCTCTATAAACTGTGGGTTTGTAATATTATCCTATCCTATTACGAGCTCACACTATGGAGTATTTTTATCATGATGATAAAACGATAAAAAGAGATCATTTCAAGAACAAACATTCACAGGACACACTAGCATCAAGTTATCATACACTAAAAGATCAAATCATATCAACTTTTTAGCTTAGTTTTGATTTTGGAACTGATTGTTAATTGTACCTTAATAGATGATTTCCAATTAGGATATGAACTTTAGCTAGTTGATATCTTATGGGATTAGAATATATTCCTAGTTCTGGTAGACTGTAGCATAACTTATTAGAGGCCTATTTAAACAGTACTAGAGCTTCTTTTTTTCTCAGACTTATGGTCAGATCAGATGAGATTTTCAGCATGAAACCTTCTTGACTGTGCGATGTTTCAAACCCTAGGTGTGATGCCTAGGTTTCTTTTCTTGTTTCTAGTATCTACCTTATTTTCTTTAATCTATCGCATTTCTTTGGCAGACTAATTAAAAATCCATTCCATCAAATTCCAGACACTAATCACAGAGATACTGTTACAGCACCCAATTGAACCCTAAAGCCACATTTTATTGCTTGCAAATGCCTCTCAGTAACCTACCCACTATAAACCCTTAATCAGCCATTCCTCTCATTACTTTGACCAATAAAACCCCTATTGAGTCCTAAGCACCTGTATTGCTTGTATCAAATGAAGCTAGACCAGTAGAAAAGATATTTAAGAAGTTGGAACTAACTTTACAGTCATGATGAAGGAAAGATGGAAACTAATGGGACTGGGAAAAAATGGCATATGGAGATATAGTTCAGAAAGGTTCTTGGCATATGTAACAAGATAATTTGGTCTATAAATGCCAGTGCAACTTTACAGTCATGTATTTAGCACATGGAGCATCAAAAGTACTTAAACATGGGCACAATAAATCATTAAGTAAAAGTTGTTCCTAATAGTAGAACTCTTTCTAGATTGAGTATCATCCTTGCATTGTCATACAAAAAAATAAAAATACCTTCATCAAATAGGAACAGCAGTCAAAGTAATCTTCAAATATTAAAACATTAGCTAGAATATTAGGAACCAGATGCATACCACAGTACTCCTATTTGCCTCATCCATCAATGATGCACCAGCAAGCATTTCTCTAATGTCAATGCTCTGAATCAAGAAACCTTACAATTGAACACAGAACATCAATGTAAGAACGAAATGAATTTACATTTAAGACCAATTACCTGAAGAGCTGCTGGAAGCAGGCCCACTGCAGACATCTCTGACGTTCTACCTCCCACCCAGTCAAACATGGGAAATCTAGCTAACCAGCCCTCAATTCTTGCAGTATTATCCAGCAAAGAATTTTCTTGTGTTATAGCAACACCCTGCATCATACCAAACAATAGCATATTATCATGAGTTCATAAACAGACCACAGATGTGCAAGTGATATAGGGCCCATATCATTGAGAAATTCATAACAGTGCATACAAAAAGAATGTTGCTAATAACCAAAAACCATGATAATTAAACACTAAAAACCAAGATTATATTAGATGGAATGGAAATTAATTTTTCACTATTCAATGACTTAACCTCACTCTTCACCAGAACAGTGAAAAAGAAACGTTAAATAAATAACTCAGGAAATTCAATTATTTCTGGACAAGGTAAGAAAATCTATGAAAATAGGAGGAATAGCAGTGATCCAAAATACTACCTTACGAATTAAATGTATTATCATTCAAATCAATTCAATAACAGTTAAAAGGAAATTCTTGAGAAAATTAAAACCTGAGATTAAACCTGTTTTGGGAAATTCAATCCTGCTTCACGGAAGGCCTTCTGTACTTCTAATAACCCATTTCTAGTCTCCGGGGTACCTCCGCTCTGAAGATAAATCAAAACTTTCAATTCAATAACATATAATAATAACATCATACTCCCTGTGTTCCCTTTTATCTGTCCATTAAGGAGTAGCACATAGAATAAGAAATGCAAGTATGTTCTTGTTTTTCTTAAAACCATTTTTAAATTTCCTATTATACCCTTTAACTTTTGGACTTTTTAATAGTGGAATAATTTGATGCTTGAGAATTATTAGATGAGCAAAAGGGTATAATTGAGAAGATCATAATTGATGTTATATTGAATTTCTAAATTGCCAGATAAATAGGAACAATTTTTTTCTTTCCAAATGGACAGATAAAAAAAGGAGGGAGTAATGAAAAAAAGGTCGAGTTAAATATATTTTTGGTCACTATAAAATTGGAAATTTGTTGCTTTTAGTCCCTATAAAATACAAAAATTGGATGCTTTAAATCCCTAGCAAAGATCTAGTGAGGGACTAAGAATACACTATTTTGTTAAATGAACTATTAATTTTTTATGTGGGCCAAAATTAACATATTTCCAAATTTATAGGGACTAAAGTGTATTTAACCCCAAAAAAGTATGATCTCAATGCAGACCTTTGAAATCACTATTACAAGCGTTGAAGCTAGCTCAGGGCCAAGTTGTGCAATCTGATGATCAATGCCAGCAGGATCCGTGTTGTCAATAAATCTTATCTGTCAAAAGTCCAAAGCATTCTGTGAGGCCCAAATAAAAAAAAAAAACTTATTTCCATGCTCAATAACACTTGTTGCTCTTGCTCATACTTTGTAAAGAAATATTCACTAATCACTAGAATGGAAGGTAAGTTAACATATCAAGGTAAGACAATATAGCACAATTTGGATCCTAACTTGCCTTAGTGAAACAAGAATACCCCAAGTTATCACAAGCCCTTTACAAAAGAGAACAAAATGGCACACCAGAGTGTGCTTGTTTAAGCTCTTTTCACGAAAAAAAAGTACTTATTTTTTGAAAAAGGACCACTTTTAAGAATTTTTACGATGTTTATTTGTTTAAACTTCAAAAAAAAAACAGAATATGAAAAAAAAAAGAGATTTATAATTATTCTGAGAAACTACATTGAGTGGTTTCTGAAAAAAAGAGTTTTTTTTTAAATAAAAAGTTTTAAAAGTGCTTTTCGTGATTGTAACTGAGCAATAATCTCTAATCTCTAACAAATAATAAATCGTGTTTTCACAGAGGTGGCATTTAGCCTGGTCCAACAAATCTTTTTGCCCATCGTGGTGCCCGAGGGTGTAGGCGTGGACCAGTCATGTGATCAGCGCGTGGGTCAGGCACAGACCGTTGATATTTTCATTAATCAGATCGACGGCTGTGAGTGGACGTGGGTTACCTATACATTGTCAGTTTGGGAAAAGTTATCAGATTTGCAGTAGAGGGTTCGAAAATGTTATCATGTTTTTTTTTTTTTTTTTTTTTTTTGGTCATGAAAAATGTTATCATGTTGAATTGCAGACGGAGTCAGACATGATGCAAAAGGCATTGTTCAAGGAAAAAGTTGATTGTTTGACCAAAAAAAAAAAAAAGGAAAAAGTTGATTGGGTCAGGAATTTAAAACAGAAAAAGCAGTAATGGTGGACCCCATTTTTTGTCCTTTAGCTTGAAGCATGGTTCAGACTTCAGACTTCACAAACAATGTATCTCCATCGCACTTCCTCTTCCATCGTGTACCACTCTACCTCCATCGCACAAACACTGTAAAGTGATAGCAATTTGAAACCAAGAGGATAATAAATGATTTATTGAGTTAAAAAAATGATTTCGGAAAGGTTTTCGATGATTAAAAAATTATGAATTAATTGATGAGTTATATTTTGGGTTAACGTTTGAGGGATTCTTTGACAATGGCCGGAAGTCGTAGTGATTTTGTTGAACAATGAGCAAATCAAATCATAATAAATAGCAAGGATAGTGACTAACACAGAGCAATAACACTGCAGGGGACAAGACAAAACACAAATCACTTCACCTTGGTGCGATATTGGGCGGAGATCAGTCTAGATTTGTGAACAACCTTGAGCAAATAATGTGATATAGGAGCGTGCGATATTGGGCGGAGATCGGTCTAGATCTATGAAGAACCTTGAGCTAATAATGTGATATAGGAGCAAGGAGGAAGGAGCAAGAAGCAATATGCTTCTTCAGATTCGTTTTGAAGCTTAAATCACCTCAACGCTCAAACGGTTCTTCCTTACCCTTGCTTTTAATTCAAATTGAAAAACTCTGCTTTGCAGAGACAACCCACCAGTAATCCAGTGTTTTCCTTTAAAGTGCACAGTAGCTTTTACAAATGGGGTAGAATTGAAATTATATTAACTATTGGGGAACTTTCATAATTTCTATGTTACCTGCCTTTACCGAAACACGTGCAAGGCACATGCGATGCTCCACGGTGGAATAGCGGCACCAAGATGGGCAAAAAGATTTGTTGGACCAGGCTAAATGCCACCTTTCACAGAACTGTAAAATCACTTTTTTTTGAAAAAAAAAACTTAAACAAACAGGCCCCTGTTTAACTGCCACCACACCACCCCTGTCAAAACAATGAATCACCTTTTTTCCCAACTCCTCGAAGTCTAACAAAATGCATGTGAGAAATGAAACTACAGAATTTACAACAAATTGCAACATGAACAATGGAATAGCCCTTCACTTGCCATTCATAGAATGAGTAGCAGACACTGCTGACAAACAATTCAACATTCCATTCACAAAAACATCAATATTGGGTTGACTTGGATTGGATTGGATTACCTTGAGTGGAGGATTATCAGGAGCAAGTGCCTCCGCAACAAACTGTGGTCCAAGCGCAGAACCTCCAATCCCAACTGAAAGTATCTGAGTAAACCGACCCTCAGGCGAAGAAGGAGGCTTAATCTGCCAAACCCAAATCACAAAATCAATACACCAGCACAATCAAATCCAATTTCAAAAAGTTTGTGTTCAATTTCACGGTTCAGAATTGATTTTACTTCCGGTCAAACATGATTTAAGTGAAAACTACATAAATCATGTTTGGTTAATCTCAAGTCATTGGTTACTATCAGTCAAAATTGTCTTCAAACCTTGATTTGACTAGAAGACACCAACCTCTTATATCAAATCAAACTTTTGGAATAAAAACATTTCAAGCTTAATTTTAACCGAATTAATTTTTAAAAAATAAAACCAACCAAAAACACAAACCGTTGACTGACCTACCTTACCGGTGACGACGTCGTTCGCGAAGCCACAAATGGCATCGAGGGTGTTATCGATCTGCGTCTTGAGGAACGAATTAGGAGCACGGTTCGAATCCCTAAGCCAGTAATGTCCCACCATGCGCCCCTCATCAGGGTTAGCGATGGCGCCCTTCTCAAGCTCCTCCATGGCACGAAGCGCCCCCTGGAGCCGGGGCTCCATTTCACTGAGGAACTCGTCGGAGAACCCGACCCGGCTCACATCGAGGTAGAGCCCTAGCTCCTTGTGCTGATAGAGCCAGTCCACGTAGCGCCGCCACAGCGCGCGAGGGTCCTTCTCGAGTCCCCGCTTTGCGGCCGGGACGGAGGAGAGATCCGCCGGGGCCTCGCGGGCAATGGAGCGGGTCGGGAGGAGCTTCGGGCGGGTCGGGCATAAGGGAAGTTGTGCGGTGCGGCGTCGTATTGGGTTGGGGAAGGTGGTTGAGGAAAGGTTTTTTTGGTTTTGGTAGTTGAGGGTTGGTGAGGATGAGTAAACGCCTGCGATTGAGGCCATTGGGATTGAGAGAGAGAGAGAGGCGTGAAAGGGAAGGGTGGGTTTAGGCTTTGACCATTTTGTTAGATCAAAAAATGGTGTCTACGTATGTTTGAGTTGAATTGAATAGAATATGTTGTTATGTTATGGGGAAAGGGTGGTTCGGTGTGTTTTTTAATGTTGGTTATGGTTTGGTTGATGGGTGGAGGAAGGTGGGTAGGAGGGGAGTGGGTTTGTTTTGTGTGACTGTGTGTGACTTGTGTTGTGTAGTTGGGGGGGTTTGTGCTGGCGGCGATGATATTGAAGAGGTAAAGTACACTGGCTTTTGATTGGTTGGTGGAAATAAACTAGTTGTATCTGTTGTTGGTACTTGCTTCCTTTTACTGAAATGGGTCTGAATTTCACCACTATTGCATCCATGCCCTGGCATATTCCTCTTGCTTAGGGATGGCAAAAAACCTCAAAAACCTAGCGCCGCACGGCGCTATCTTCTTCAACCCCCTCCCCCCTCTTTACCTTTTGCCGGCCTTTTCGTTTGGGGCTGCAGCAGCGGTAGTCTTGTGCCGCGTGCAACCCCCTTTCCCTTTCTTTTTTTTTCCTTTTTTGTTTTTGTTTTTTTTCCTGTCTTCTTCTTTTCTCTGTTTTTCGTTTTTCTTCTGTTTTTCTGCCACCTTACCTCCACCATCCGCCACCCTCTCGCCCCGCCGGAAGCGCGACGGGGAAGAAGCTTCGTCGTCGCATCCTCCTCTGCTCTCTCTCCTTCGGTGTGTTGGAGCTGTTGCACACCTGAGCTCTTTGGCTGGGTTTGGAGGTGCCGCTATTAGCGACGGGTTGGCCGAGATCCACCCTCGTTTGGGACTGCGTTGTCGTCTCCTTCAAGCATGGAGGCTCACCGTGGTTGCAACCGTCGCCGCCACCGCTATGGGGGAGCTCCAGATATGCTGGAGTCTGGTTTTGTTTTTGTTGTTTGGTGTTGTCTGTGTTCGCTTTTTGGTTCCTGTTGTTCGTTTTGTTTTTTCTGTTGTTGTGTTTTTTTTTTTTTTGCTGTCTGTTGATGTTTATTCTATTTTTGTTGGTTGTTGTGTCTTCGCCGCTGTGCATCATGAGGGACCACCACCACTCTTTGCGACATCTTTCCTGCATCGCCTCTGCCAGTTCTGTATGGGCCAGGCCCTGGTTGATTGATGTGTGCTGGGTTTTGGATCAGTGACATGTGTGCTTTATTGGTTAATACAGAAGGTTCTGGGTGCCCCAAATGGGCCAAACCCAACGCACTCAAGGATATCCCAAGGATATCCTTCATGTCTGTATCCTTTTTGGTGTGCTAGGTGTAGTTTTTTTCCTATGTTGTTTTGTTTATTTGTTTTAGCTGTTTTCCTTGTCTATAGTATTTTACAGCTTGGTGTAGGTTACAGCAGCATGTCTTGGTTAGGATTGTTATTTTTCTTGTGACTCTGCATATACTGTTTTCCTTGCTGTAGATGTCGTATGGCTGGGGTTTCCCCTTTTATGAACTTGTTATTATTGACCAAAAAAAAAAAGGATGGCAATTACACCCGTACCCAATGGGCACTCACAAAATTTACCCCACAATGGAGAGGGTAATTACCCGTTTAATGGGTATGGGTATTTATCTGCATATTTTCATGGGAATGGGTGCGGGTATGGATATCTTAGTACCCACCCCGCTTATATATATATATATATATATATCAAATGGGAGGAGTATTTTATTGTTGAGAGGTGAGAGGATTAATTTATAGCCATTGAATAAAAATAAAGGGTCTAGATTTAAACTCTCATTAACACATCACGTGCAGTTGTTTCCATATTTATCTATATATTTATCTTTGGGCTTAAATATGTTTCTGGTCCCTATAATATATGAGTGTTTTGCTTTTAGTCCCTATAAAAAAAGTCAAACGTTTTTGGTCCCTATAAATTTTTTTATGTGCTTTTAGTCCTTAAGTGAGTTGACCGCTGATGTGTCCCATTTTGAGCCCAGTCAGCACGCCTACGTGGGCTCAAAATAAGACATATCAGCGGTCAACCCACTTAAAGGACTAAAAGTAAAAAAATAAAATTTATAGGGATAAAAAATGTTTGACTTTTTTATAAGGACTAAAAGCAAAACATCCTATATTATAGGGACCAGAAACATATTTAAGCCTTATCTTTATAATTATTTATATATATGTATCATCGCTCTAGGTTTCATGAGGATACTTTGGAGGCGTTTATGTGTGCACAAATTAAGCTGGTTGAAGCATGAAAAGGAAGGTAATATATGTTGCACTAATATATTTATTCAATAAATTTGTGTTTAGTTTATTAACTAACTTTATTTTAATGTTATAGTTTTTATTGGTATTTCTGGACCCAAATAATATTTACATATGAAAGATAAGTGTTTATCCTAGGGGTGGCAAAATAGGCCGGCCTGTGGGGAAAACGGGTCAGCCCGGCCCGTATTCAGAAATGGGCTGGAAAATTCACCCCGGCCCGTTTAAGGGAGGGCCATGCGGGCCGACGGGCCGGCCCGTCAAAAAAATAATAATAAATTTAAAAATCAGAAAAAATTATTATTTTATTTGGGAAAAAAAAACACAAACGGGCCGGGCCAGGCTGGGCCGGCCCGTTTTCGGGCCAATCCACTTTTGGCCCTTTTTTCGCAAGCCCAAACGGGCCAAGGCTAAAAAATATTGGCCCGGCCCGTTGGGCTGGGCCCATATTGCCATCCCTAGTTTGTCCTCATTCCAAAATAGTCTAATAATTTTTTTTATTAATGTTGATTTCACAACTCAAACTAATTACTGTAATATATTATTTTTAAACAGATTTTGGAGAGTATCAGCTCAACCTCAGTACCGGCAAGTTCATGAATTTATTATTTTAGAAGTTTATTGTAAAATTTATTTAATGTTCGGGCTTGATTTTATGTATTATATTTCATAACCTTATTATGCATTGTAATATGTACGTAATTTTTACCATATATAATATAATGTGTTACATTTGAGAAATTAATTTTTTGATTTTTCATCATGAAAATGCAGGTAACGGGTACGGGTACGGGTATTGAGGTACCCAGAGGGTAAGGGTACAGATATCAAAGTTGCTACCCACGCAGGTATGGGGCCAGGTACGAGTATTTTTTCAAATTGCGGGTATGAAGACGGGTAGAGCTGTCAAAATGAGCTGTGGCTCGCGAGCCAGCTCGGCTTGGCTCGGCTCGTGGGCTAAAAGGGTTACTAAATAGCTGGCTCGTTTAACTCCGGGTCTTTTTGGCTTGGTTCATTTAACCCGCGAGCTGAAGAGAGACAGCTCGTCACGAGCCGAGCTGGCTCGCGAGCCATACTAAAAAAATTAAAAATTAATCATTTTAAATATTTTTTTAGTTTTTTTTGTTTTTTAATATTTTTTAATCATTTTTAATATTTTTTTATTGATTCAACCCGCAAGCCAGCTCGAGTAACCCGCGAGCTCGGGGAGAGCCGAGCCGAGCTGGCCATTTTCTGGCCCTTGAAAAATCTGAGCCAGCTCGGCTCGACTCGTTTATCTGCCAACTCGAGCCGAGCCAGCTCGTGTGGGCCGAGCTAGCTCGTTTTGACAGCTCTAAAGACGGGTACTATAGTATCCTACCCATTGTCATTGCTACTCTCGCTCCCTCTTTCGAGAAAAGCAGCAACTGGGCTTTTTTTTTCAGAAAAAGAAAATTGTTATCAATATTTGGTGGATATCCATTTTTTAGAGAGATAGATTGTAATACCCCTTGGCGTCACATTTAGTAATCCAAAATTTTTCAAAAATAAAAAAAATAACTTATTCATATTCATTGACATTAGTTTAATACTAATTGAAATTATTTTGTTACAAAGCATAATATAAACTTTCCAAAAGGTTTTCGTATCAGAGTAAGATAAAACAAGATGGACACCAACGTCGAAAACTCAGAAGAAGAAGTCAATATAGCTCTCAAGTAATTAGAAGAATTATGTCTTAAATCAAATATAATGATTTAAGCATTATTATAAAATTTGCTTAACAAATGGTACTATATAGGGATATAAACCTAGACTTTATATGAGCTTGTCACTAGGACAAAACAACTACAACTACTATTTGGATAAGTATTTGGGATTCCAAATGCCTCAAGGTCGCACGACAAAAGCAGATTATGAGGACATTATTGACAGGGTTTCATCGAAGCTTGCAACATGGAAGTCAAAGCTACTCAACAAACTAGGAAGGCTAATCTTGGCTAATGTTGTTTTGACTCTATCCCTCAATACCGTATGCAAATTAATTGTTTCCCAACCAATGTTTGCAATCACCTGGACAGAGTGGTCAAGGGGTTCTTATGGAAGGGTTCTTAGGATCATGGCATGCACATGGTGAGCTGTGTAACATCCAAAATTTTCACTTTATGAGACAAAGTGTTAATTAATTCTAAAGGATTAGAACTATTCTTAGAATTTTTGTAATTAATAATGGTTTAAAACTGACGTAGAAGTCAAAACGGTATTCTGTAGACGTTTTAACTGTCAGAATAAGTTTATAATGGTATAGAAGTGTTTTAATTTGATTCAGAAATGAAATTTTGATGATCCAAATAGGTTTTTTTTATATTATTTGAAGATTTTAGAAGTTTTGATTGAAATTTTTAGAGAAACGGATAAAATATTACTATTTTAGTCCCTTTAAGATTAATTATGTGATACGTTGTTAATTGGGAAAACGGATAAATACCTAGAGACTAGAAAATAATCGAGATGAAAAATTATAAGAACAAATAGAGTTTTTTCTACTATATAAATTAGTAGTTCAAGTTTTATGTTATAATTCAAACGGAAACGGGTTTATGTACATCAGTTTTGTTTCATTTCTATCTTTATTCTGTTTTAATTAAGGATTTTTTGATATGTGTGATTATTAAATTATTTTTATATTATAAAAATGAATTTAATGTATATAGTTGTTTTTAGTATAGAAATTGGTAGTTTTATTTTAACGTTGAGATTTAAACGGAAAATGGTTTACGTTTTAACTGACGGTATAAATTTTAAATAGCTTATAAATACTAAACAAAGTCAGAAAAAATTTTACTTGTTATAATAGTGGTTTTCCATTATTTGTGATTTATGATAATTTCTTTTTAAATTTTTGAAAAATTTCTGAAAAATGACATGTCGTTGGCAAATGATGAAAATATCCCTAGTTTTACTATTTAAACCGTTTTAGTTACTATTCATAAAAATAAAAATGTTATTTTTATTTATAATTTTGGAAATTTTATAAATTATTTCTGTATAGCTTTGAGAAATTACTATTTTGCCCTTTTGGCCATATACGCGATAAACGGTAAATACCGAAAATTCTACTCTTTCTGTAATTTTCCAAAAAAACTCTTCCATGAAGCCATTAGGGATTGCCACATGTCTTTACCAAGCATTCCCATTGGTTTTCATAAATTTAATTAAATATCTTGAATTTTTATTTATGAAATGCCCTTTTTACCCTTTCTTTTCCTTCCATTTCATCTAAGACCTAAAGGGTAGAAAAGTAATTTCACCCATTCCTCTCTAAGGCCTCTTGGCTGCCCTTCCCATGCAAGTGGAAGGAGGAATATTCATCTCTTGATCCATGTGAAATGTCTTGAACCAATTAGAAAATAGATTGATTTTCCTAATTATCTAATTACTTAATTAATTACATCACTTGCATGACATAGGAACAAAGTGGAAATGCCCACCTTGTCCCTTGTTGGCTGCCCCCTTCACCTATAAATAGGAGGGAGGGGTCTCCTTCATTCCTTGCACCATCCTAAGACACAAAGTCTTGTATTTCTTCCTTCCTCCAATTTATTTCTTTGAGTTTTTAGAGTTTTCTTTAAGTTTTCTTGCTTTGTTTTTGTTTTCTTAAAGCTTTGATCTTCAAGTTCTTCTTTTCTTCAAAAGAAGAGGTAAGGAGAAAATTCTTCAAAGTTATTAGAGTTTACATAAGTTTTTCATGAGTTTGATTTTGAATGATCAATCACTTAAGTGGTTTATGTGTTTATATGCTTTTAGTAAATATCTTCATTATGTTGTGTTAAATTACTTAATTAAGTTTGATGTTGCTATATTCATATTTGTTTAATAGCTTTGATGATGGTACTGTTATTATGTCAAATTTTAAAGAAAGTGCTTAAAAATAATTATCATGTTAAAACGTGTTTTTGAGCGAAACTTTGATGGTTCAATACCAAAACCAAATTTAAATTTCTTTGCATTTAAAATCTCTGTAATTTTATTGGCCATTAATGTATATGATGGTTGGTTGGGGTTAGAGAGTGCATTTTTGATGTACTTTTCTTCCTAACTTAGGGATTATATACATTTTTTGGCATAATTAATAGAGAAACGCTAATATAATTCTTTTGCGATAAAAATCTCTACAATTTCATTGATCATCTGTATATACAAAAGTTGGTTGGGTTAGTCAGTGCATGCTAGGAAAGCTCGGGCAAGGAAAGACTTGGTATTTAAGTAGTCTATGACTCACCTCTCTTTTCAGGGAATTCCTTATGTTTTGTTCTTCCTGACTTAGGGTATGTATATATTTTTGGGCAACAGAAAATTAATGAAGAAAAGCTTCCAAAGGGCTTTTTACTTATGTATCTTCCATAAAACAAACTTACATTTAAATTATTATAGATTTGAAAATCTCTTTTCCCCTAAGATCTTTTGAGGACGACTATGCCGGAAAACTCGATCTTTGCTTTTAAATTATAATTTCTATGTTACGGACCGATTCATTTTAACTGCTATGGTTTGATCGCCTCTGTTCGGCACTGCCGCGGTGCGATCATTCTTTAATTAAACTATTAAAGCTGGAAAAATGGTGTGGTTTATTATGTTAGGTATTGCTACAGCCAATCACTCAATGGATTTAAGGTGGAAAAAGTCTCCTTAAAACATTACATCGGAGTTTTATTGGATATAGAAGTGACATGCATAAATATGTTTGGTGTGGTGATATATTACCATGTTTGTGATGTACGTGTCATATTCTGTGTTTAACTTATTTTATTAATGGCATGATCTTTGTTTGTTATTTTATTATGTATTCTCTTATGATATAACTTGTTTATAAGATTTTCACCCTTACGTGTTTTCTATGTTATGTTTATGTATGTTTGAGTAGATGAACTACCCGAGACGTGGGTTGGTTCCAGTCCAGCGACGTAGTACGAAGCTTGGGAGAAGAATCCGGAGGAGGACCCAGCGTAGATAGTCAGGGATTCCGAGTGGAATTTGTGTTGCTTTGCTGTTTATTTTGGGTAAAAATCTAGAGATTAATCCGGCTCAGGTATTTACAATATAATGATTAAAACCTTATGCTTGTATTGATGTAAGTCACTTTATTATGAAAATGATGAATATATGAGATGAGGTTTATTTTTATATGAGCTTGTGTATTTAAATTTTCAGCGTTTAAATTCTACGAAAAATCTTGAAAGTAATGAATTCCCCATTCTTCTCATCTTTTAAAAAGGAGAAAAAATTTACTCATGTTTTTGGGAATCAAACATTATTTTAAATGGACATTTTAGAATTGAAAATCAGAACTTATATTTTAATACGAAAATCTTGGTTACTATGGTGTAATATCTCTTTTGGAGAAAGAGTGTTGCAAGCTGGGCCAAAGTGACCCAACCACGTCGCTGTGGGGGTCTCGGGATTCGCACTGTGCGCAAGATGAGAAGAATGGGGAATTCATTGTTTCCAAGTCTTTTCGTTGAAAGTTTGAAACTGAGAATTTTAATTAAACACCTGTGTAAAACAACCTCGTCTCATATATAGATATATTAGAGTTTCTTAAAAAGCTATTGTCAATACAATTATCTGGTCTACAAACCAACTATACATAAATAGTGCAGAAAGCTAAAAAAACCCTAAGTAACTAAAAATAAATAAAAGAGGTAAAATAAAATATGAACATAATAAAACTACTATGTACATCTGAGTTAGTTCAGTCTCTAACAACCACCCAGAATAACCGTCCTCATCCGAAGTGTGATAACAATCGCAACCTTCCTACTCTAAAGCAGAGTGTACTCCTCTGTGTTGGCTTCCTACGCCTCTCCTCCTTCCTTGTGTGGCTGTCTTCTCTTCATTTGATCTCTCTCATCTACTTCAGAGGTATCATCACGTCTAAGACTAAATGGTTCTCTGCTCTCCAATTGGGTCTATCGACCATTCTTGCGGTGGTACGCACATACCCAACATATGTGCCCCACTGCGTCTCGGGGTTTGTCTTCCACCCCACCTTTCCAATCTCAAGAGGTTGAATCCTAAGTCGTCGGACCGGGACCAACCCACTCCTCGGGTAAATCATCTACTTAAACATACATCAAACACAACAAAGAAAACATGCAAGGGTGAAACTCAAATCCACAACAAAAAGAGAAGTATAAGCACCCCATTCATAGGTCATGTATCAACCAATACATACATCAAAAACACATAACAAAACATTCAATACAGTACATGCCTTATATACTCAGTTTCATATTTCACACAGCATATCTATATCGGTATTTCAGATATAATTATGCATGTCCCTTCTATATCAAAATCACACCGGTGTACCGTTCCAATGAGACTATTCCCACCAAAACTCCATTGATCGATAGGTCTGCGACAAAACTTTCACATGAATAACTTAGACAATCCACTCTAGATTTCTGGAAATCATTTCGTAATACGCATCTCAACCATATCCTGAATAGGTCAGTCAGACAGATTTATCCAAGTCGGGTATTCGATTTGTTTCGGCTCGAGGGTTATCACCAATCGGCCATTGAAACATTCGAAACCTGGCTAATCCCAATAAGCTCGTAGCCCAACCATACACTATTCCTGCACGCAAAATCATGCAAAATTGTATTGCTCAAAACGTTATGCAAATGACAGTCCACATTGCATATGAAAACCACTTTAAATCCTCCTGTAAAACCTCAACCATTTTACAATATAAAATTTCATAATCCGATTCTTATAATCAGATCAAAAACCACAAGACAAAACCTTTTTGTGAACACAAGTTATACTCTTAAAATTATCCATTATATTCACTCTTTGGCTTTACTCACTTGTTTTTAGAAAAAATGATCACACCGCGGTAGTGCCAAACTGAGGTGATCAATGCCCAACTTTTAGAGTGATTTGATAAAAAAACTAAGTGAACGAGATCAAACTTATTTATTACCAAAAAAATTAAACACAAGTTTGTTTCCAGAAAAAATCCAATGAAGGCTTGCTCCACTAACTTTCCCTGTCAAATATGTAAAGGACCCCAAAATAGGAATTTCTTCCAAATAGTACAACAGTAGAGTTCATCGAGAACCTTTCATTATTTGCACTATTTTACCAGTCAGCCTTAATTTGCATATCAGTATGACATTGAAAACTAATATGAGTTTATATATATATATATAATGGACCCCAAACCAGGAATTTCTTCCAAACAATACAACAGTAGAATTCTTAAGAGAACCCTACAGTATGCATCATTTTACCCAGTCAGTCGATATATATACTAGCGAAATTATTATTAACAGTTTAAGACTAATTAAAAGCGAAGACCGAGTTTTTCAGCAGAGCCGTTTTTACTCGATCTAAATAGATAAGAGATTTATTTTACATGCACATTCGTGTATAGTACGTAACCCACTTAAAATCTTTCCCAATTTATCTTAGCCATATATATACAAATTCCCTAAGTTATGAATTATAAACAGCACATCGGTAAGGTTCCCAGAAAAGAGAGGTGAGTCGAATCTTCTCAAGAGAATCTTCCCTTCGCCAAAACAATACTAACACACCATTCATCCCAACTATCTTTCTGTATATCAATGGTAGATAAATTCTAGTGTTTTTCATAAAAAAATAAATCACAATAGTTTTACGGTTTAATTATACTGCGATAGTCTAAATTCGCCATTATAACGGTATAAATATTAAAGCCCAAAACCAATTTTACCATTATAATATTACTATCACTAAAACTCATAAACAATTTGGTCATTATAACATTACTAATAATAAAAGCTCATAAAAATTAAATCAAAGTCACAAAACAATTATAAAACTTTAAATAAATAAATAAATACAAAACTATAACTTCTCAAGTAATTTTGCAAGAGCTTTCCCTTACCTTTTGAAGAAAAACTTATGAAGAACAAAACTTGAAAAAACTAAAACTCAAAGAAGGAAATATGAAAGCTATAAAGAGGACAGAAATAAATTTTATCAAAAAAAAAAAAAAGAGGAAAGAAAGAAAAAACTTGGAAATGCTTCAAGTTTGGTGTAAAGGTTTATGAAGCATGGAGAGGGGTGTTTATAGGGGAAGGGGGCGGCCATCAAGGGTTAGTTTAGGGTAACCATAATTGACTTTAATCTAACCATGGTTTAATGGAAATAAATCAAAAACTAATTAACTAAATCCTAATTGGTTCAAAGGCATTTCACAAGGATTCAATCCATGACAAAAGAGCAATCCAACACTCCCAAATCCCTTGAGTATGTTGACCAAATGAGGGAGATTTTGGGCCATGAGATAGCTAGGTTAAAAAGGTTAGGTTTTGGTAAATAAGTATACAACCAAGGGTAAAATAGTATTTATACATAACCCTACACTGTTCATGGTCAACATATGAGACAACCCACTATTCATACTTCATAATATTTCATAAAAATCCGTTCAAAATCCTAAGTTTCAATATCATACCCGTTAATTCTCTATTCGTCTCTATTCGACTTTATACCGCTTTTTAGAGCAAAAACGATGTTTTAAAAGTCTTATACAAAAATAATTTTTAAAATCCCCAAATAACTAATTAAAAATAAAATATAAATTGGTTGTGGACTTATATCATGAAATTTTACACTGTGACTCAAGGTCTTTGCGTTATTCGCTTTCCGTTTAGCGTATTTTTTTGTAAATTTAGAAAGTTTTCCAAAAATTCTATAAAAAATCCATAAAATCACAAATATTATAAGATACAACTTTTGTGAAGGAATAAAATTTTCTGGGTTTTTTTGGCATTTTTCCAATATTTAAAACCTATTCCGTCACTTAAGACGTAAACGGTTTTCTGTTTAAAACTCAACGTCAAACGAAAACTATCTGTTTCAATATAGAGAATGAATATGTATATTAAAAACCCATTTTTAAGATGAAAATAAATCAATAAACACATATAACACATAATATTCAAATAAAACAGAGTAAAGACGAAAATGATACAACGGAAGTTACACAAGGCTTAAACTAGTTTCCGTTTGAATTACAACGTCAAACGAAAACAACTAATTTCTATACTAATAAAACTCTATTTGTCCTTGTAGTTTTCATCTTGATCATTTCTTAGTCTCTGGGTATTTATCCGTTCCCAATTAACGTGTCACATAATTCATTTTAGAGGGACTAAAACAGTAATATTTCTTATGTTCTTCTCTAAAATTTTCCAACCTAAAATCCTCAAATAATATCAAATCACTATTTGAATCCTTGAATTCCTTTTTTGAGCCATATTGGAATTTTTATATCATTATAAACTTATCCTGACAGTCAGAAATGTCTACAAAATACCGTTTTGACTTCTACGTTAGCTTTAAACCATTATTTATCATATGAAAATTTTAAGAATAATCTTAATCCTCTAAAATTAACACTCTGTCTCATAGAGTGAAAATTTGGGATGTTACAATGACAGTGCTTCCGGATGAGGTGGTCTAGAAGATCCAAAGTATCAGGTCGAGTATCATGGACTACCTACAAGACTATTGGATTTGGAACCAGTGTACATCGGGGACGTATTTCGTAAAGAGTGGGTAGTTGCTGACCCAATCCTCGGCGGTGCCTCATGCAACACCCTTTCTCCAAAAAGGATATTACAACATAGTAACCAAAAGTTTCGCAAAGACTTAGAAAATATTTTGATAAGAGTTTGTAATCATCCTCCAAAAATGCGAATAAAATTTTTTCTTTTCTAAAGTGAATGGTAAGTATAAAATAATACCTTCGTGTTTAGAAAAAGTACTTCAACATATAAATAATAACCATGCTATTTTACAAAAGGTTTGCTTCAGTACAAACCTAAGTATGGATTCTGCAATAGTAAGAAAACTGGAAATACTAGTAAACTAAAATTACAAAAGTGTTAAAGAAAAGTATATGCTACTACGTAGGTGTGAGCCAGATCAATCTCAGACTAACCATCTAGCTTAATCATCTTAAGGTGAAGATGTAACAGTAACAACAACCTTCTAACCCTAACACGGTAAATCCTCTTCTGAACAATCTTCTTCTGCTTCTCTTCCTTCCTTGCGTTGCCATCTTCTGTCCTGATGATGTTCTTTATCTGTTCCAGGGGTAGCTTAATGTCTAAGACTAACCGGGTTTCTACTCTCCAATTGGGTTTACCAATCCTTCCAGCAGTGGCAAGTACATAACCAGTATACGTACCCCACTGTGTACTAGGGTTTATCTTCCACCCCGACTTTCCAAGCTCAAGGGGTTGAATCCTAAGACGTCGGACCGGAACTAACTCATTCCTCCGGTAAACCATCTACCTAGTCATGCATCAACACAACATAAAGTAGGCAAGGGTGAGACTCTAAGACAAAGTAATATGAAAAGTAGGAATACACCCATCACAGAGATCACATATCAAACAATTTGCACATCAAAGCATATATTCAAGATAACAGATCAATCAAGGCTTATAAATAGATCTCGTTTAAGCAGATTTTACCTTTGTACTGCAATCCTACAAAAGTAATACAGGTGCAACAATTTATCACCAAGTCCAAGTCTTAGTTATGCATGTCACTTCAATTTTTTCTCAAAACACACCGGTGTAGTGCTCAAATGAAACTTTTCCAACCTCACTTCTTTTGAGCGACTGGCTGTAGTAAACTTAACAGCATAATCAGGGAATCCCTCTAGACCCCTGAAGATGCTTCAGAAATACGGCATTTAAAACTTAATACCAGATCAGAAATAGATCTGCCAGTCAGATTTATCCAAGCCGGGTATACGACTTGTCTCGGCTCAGGGGAATTCATCGACAAGGGCATTGAGACTTTCGAAACCTGGATAATCCCAGTAGACAATTGTAGTCCAACAAAACCGATTTTCAACCCCAGCCTCTAGGTTGTAAGCTCATAGTCTATAATGCAAATAAATGTCTAAATTTGCACACATTCTGCTTCTCTTTGTTTTCTCTTTGTAAAACTTCATCTGTCTTACTTTAGCTTCTCTTCAATACTATTGTACAAAATAACTTAACTCTTTCGGGAAAATTATTCTTGTCTTCATTACTCAATTACCGCGAGTTAAGTTAATCTTCCGGCTGAAATATTTCAATTTATGACTGGTCACACTGTGGCAGAGCCGAACTGAGATGAATAGTCCAACAGAGTGTTTCGATATATAAACTAAAGGTTATTATCTTATTTCAAGAAGACCAAAACGGGGCATAGCCACCTAGGATTGATCAAGAGAGGAGAGATCAACAGTATTTAAATTTACGTTCACTTTTTAATCAGCAAGTGTCTGTTCTCAGATTTTAGATAGCTCTTTGGGAATGGAATAATTACACGGCGGCTGAGCCGATTGCGGTAATCAGTGTCCAGCTTTCTTGAAACTTAATATAGATTTAGCGAACGAGATAAAGCTGATTATTTTCTGGCTTAAGTTAATTTTTGAAGATGAAAGGATCACATGATTGCAGAGCCATCTTTGGTGATCAATACCCAATTTTAAAATTGATCCAATGTAACTAAGTGAACGTAATCAATTTGTTTCTCTTCTGAAATATTTAAGCATTAATTATCTTCAAGGAAAAAAGGCCCATTGAAAGCCTATTTCACTAATTTTCACTGTCATAAACATTGGAAATTAACTGAGTTAATTGCATACAAATACAGATTGGATACCCTTTCTATATTTCCCACTGTTAATATAACAGTAGAATTCACCAAGAATCCATTACTGCTATATTAAATTCCGAAAGATGTTATAACATTAGAATTCACCGAGAATCCATTACTGTTATACTCTTTTATCCAATCCAATCTATTTATATATACGTTATTAAGAAATCACTTCTTTCCCAATTTATCTTAGTCACGTATATACCGGGTCCCTAGTGTTAATAATTCCCCAAATAGCGTATAAGTACAGTTCCTAGGAAAGAGAGACGGACTTAAAAAGCCCCTTCAAAGGTCTCTGTCTTTCCTTGACAACTCTATACTGATAAACCATTTATCTTAACCATCACCTTGTATATCAATGATATACAATATCAGGGTTTTCATAAAATAACAAATTGTATTTTCTTTGCGGTAAAATCATATTTACGGTAAGTCTAAAATTTGTCATTATAACGGTATGTTTACAAAAGCTCAAAAATGATTTTGTCATAGCCATCTTACTTACACGAATTATTAGAGAAATTTGGGCATTATAACTCTACAATTATTAAATAGCATAAATCAATTAAATTAAAGCTATAAAACAATTATAAAGCATATTTAAATAAATAAAAGCTATAAACACACAAACAAACAATTCAAACATAACCAAGAATCAAACTCATACATCTCAAATTAATTTGTAAGAGGTTCCCCTTACCTTTGCCACAAAACTATGAAGAACAAGCTTGAAGAACCAAGAACACAAAGTAAGAAATTTAAGAACTAAGAAGAGAAAAGAGAGAATTGTGTTTGCCTTGAATGCTTCTTGGAATTGTGTGTGAAATTTTATGAAGCAAGGAGTGCTATTTAGGGAGAGGGGCGGCCAAGAGGAGGGAGGAAGAGGGTATTAAAAATTTGTGAGGTCATGACCCTTTTTGATGATTATGTCATAAACCCTAATTAATTAAATCATTCAATTTCCTAATTGGTTAAGGCTCATGACAAGGCATGGTGACTCACATGGGAAAACAGATCCAAGGCTCCTAAATGCTCCTTGATGTCGACCAAAATGAAGGGAAAGGAGAGCCATTGGATTGCTTGGTCAAAAGTTTTAGGTTTAGGCAGTTTTAAGTGAAAATCAAGGGTAAAATAGTCGTTTCACTAACCAAATATTCAAAAATAATTTTAAATGATAAGAACCAATAAGGAATCTCGAAAATGACATGTAAGAGTTTCATGGAAGAGTTTTGGGATTTTTACGATAAGAGTATGCTTTGCGGTTTGTATAAATAAAGGAAAACAGACGCGTCGTAAGTGCAAAAACGGTCATTTTTCAAAAAATTCCATAAAAATTCTCAGAAAATCACAAATTGAATTTAAACACTAATGATCCCTCTTGAAAAATGATTTTAAGCACTCATTTATCACTAAAAATCTATTTCTGATCAAAAATTTTCGTTTCTCGTGCTTTTACAAGGACCTAAAAAGTAACTTTTGATCTGCTTTTCAGAAAATTATGAAATAATTTCCATAATTTCCAAATATCCCACAAAATATAAAAACATGATTCAGCCTTTTAAAATCTTTTTCGGACCTCAGTTTGGTCTCCGAATCAGTTATTGGCTCTTACCATAAGTTATAGGGGCAAAACGGTAATTTCCAAAATTATTTTTTCCAAAAATTCTAAGAAAATTCCATAAAAATCACAAATATTAAAAAAATTAACTTTTGTGAAGAAAGTTTTATTTTCTTATTTGTTTTGATGTACGTTAGCTAATAAAAATCATATCCGTTAATTACGGTAAATATGGTTTGTCAAACGTCAATGAGAAAGTGATTGTTTTTATGAAATAATTTAATAAGTATATTCAAATCCTAATTAAATCACTTAGCACTTTAGATCATACAATTCCTATATAAACAACGTTTAAACAGTAATTAAAAAAAACGAATGTTACACCTCAAGCTGCTAGTGACAGCTAATCTTGGCTGTGGAGATTACAGGTGCCAACGAACATACACATCTTCTCATTGCAATTATGCCATGATGCCTTGCCTACGAAGGAGATCCTTAGGGATGACAAAAAAACCCGTACCCGCGGATATCCGCGGATAAAATCCGTTACGGGTATGGGCCGGGTACCTTAACGGGTACCCGCGGGTAAATTAAACGGGTATTTAAGGTACCCGCTAATAAATGGGGATGAGGCGGGTAGTGAGGTACTCATACCCGCGGATACCCGTACCCATTAGTAAAATTACAATAATTATCTTTTTATTTATATACATACCTAAAAGTCTAAAATATCAATACACAATTTGACAAGTATTAGAGTGTGATGCATTACTTTTAGTTGTTGTCTTGCTTTGTTTTAATATTGAACAAAGTGACTCCAAAATATGTATTATTGTTGTGTCATGTATTAATTCTCACACTCATATTTTTCATTTTATAGCTTTATTTTTTTTATTTAATTGAACAATTAATGATATAACAATTGAGTTAAAATTATATGATTGGTATAATTTAGTCTTATTAATATGATGTCCATTATGACAAATATTGTATGGAAACAATTTTTTTTTAATAAAATTTTTATAGAATTTTTTAACTTTTTAATATCCATGGATACCTGCGGAGTTCACGGATACCCGCTAAAACTTAGGTGATGGGTACCCATACGGGTATGGGGCGGGTACGGATAGCGGGTATACCAAATGGGACGGGTAGCGAGTAGCTACTACTTGTGCCCGCCCCGCCCCATCCCATTTACATCCCTAGAGATCCTCAATAGCATAGAGGTTCTTAGTTCCAAGACGTGCCTGTTGTGTAGTTTGGAGGATGAATCATTTCAAAATTGTCTTATTGAGTGTTCTCAGATTCGAGACCTTTGGTGAACTTGTGGGATACAAAAATCGGACCCCCATTTCCTCCCCAATCGCCCCATCAGTGGTTGGATTTACATGTGGAGAAGGTGGGATAGTTGTGTTGCTCGTTTTCTGGACGATATGGTTTGCCTGAAATGCCTGTATCTTCGAAGGCGTCACTAGCTCGATTTCTGAGTTAGCTACAAAGGCAGGCTCTTTGACATATTATGTTCTTCAGGCTTTCAAGACGATGGAGGGCCATCCCTCGGGTTCAAGACTACCGCGAGAAGTATCTTGGTTATGAGCTGGAGAAGACACCTTTGTCTTGAATGTTGATGGGAACGCCCTACAGAAGAACCCAGGCATGGTTGCTTTTGGGGGGTTGGTCTGGGACTTTGAGGGGCCGTGTTTGGCTTTTACGGCTCAGTGGGCTACTCCCAGAACTACCCAACCTACACAAAAATAATATACATCACAAAACCAATGATTCCCTATCCTAAGGTTTAATTCAAGTGTAATAAATAAAAAAAAGTATCTACAATTAATAAATAAGACAACAGAGGAAGGGATAAAATAAATAAGATAAAAACTATTAATTTCACACAATTAATTAAGTTAGGCTTAATTAATCTCAAAAGTCTCCGGTGGAATCGCCAGATGAAGCGACCAGAAATTCGCAGGGAATTTCGAAAAATAGGGAGTCGCCACTAATGTTTATTTGATAAGGGAAAACATTGGAAAACCCTAAAAAATGGTCTTGAACCAAAGATTGGATTCGGGAATTTACTACGTGTAAGAAAAGTATTAGCACCCTATATCGTTCGTTTTAAAAATGGTTACCTTTAATTAATTGTGTGAAATTATAATGACTTTTAAAATATTTATCTTACCTCGAAAAGAACTCTCATTATACATCTATTTTTATTATATAACAATGCAATGAAAGAGGAGAAAAAGAATTTTTTTTTATCTTTTATTTGGTTTGACAAGAGTGGTTTCTGCTCCTACGTATCACTTGGTGTGATAGAAAAATCAAAACTACATAGTTCTTGTAGAAAATAGTTGTGGGTTGGTTGATTTTTTTTTATTTTAAAAATGACGATTTAAAATTATCAAGTTGCCACAACTTGTGTCTTAAAAAAGGGAATTAAGAAGTGTGTTACACCCAACTTAATTCTTTTGCTTTGTTTTTATTTTAATACCACTAAGTTGTCCCAACTTGTATCCTAAAAAAAAAAGAGATTTACAAGGGTGTTACACCCAACTAATCCCTCATGATGGTTTGAATTTTAGCATTCGATTTGTTTTGGTCTCTTGGTTACATCAATTATCTCTCATAAAAAAGTTTCTTCTTTTACATGCAAATGGAGCAAGGTATACATATATGTTCATACAATAATAGCGATTTACATAGCAAAATATATGTACATGTGCGGGTAATAAGGTAATCCAAAAAAACTTAAAAATACAAAGAAAAAGTATTAGACACTTACTTGGTTATTGTGACTAACAAGACTCGCGATATTGACTTTCTCAAGTTTTTCCATTTCTTGCAATGACTCTCTTAAGCTTCTACTCTCAAAACGATGTATCTTCTCTCACCAAATGTCTTCTTGTTTTTTCCTTTCTCGAACCTTTGTCCTAAGCTTTTCTGTCTTTTTCCTTAAAGACTACCTCTCTATTTATAGCTACCAATGAGTTGTTTTAATTATGGTAATAAGGTAATAGTAATTTTAATCAATTCTTTTTTATTTTGAATTTGAATCAAATTAGAAAGTTCAATTATTATGATCATTTGATTTGATTTAATCATGACCACACTTGATTGAATTATGAACAAACATGATCTTATTTGATTTAATTATAAACAACTTTGATTTAATTGTTATTTCTCCAGACTTACGTTAATCGCCAGTCACATCAATATGCCAAAACCTTATAATTTTGGTTTTTTTTCTGAACATTATAATTTTAGTTTTTTTTATCAATGATTATAATTTTAGTTTTGAAAGAACATTGTCTCACATCCTTAAATACGAGATGAGAAATAAATGAAAAAGAGGAAATAAAGACATGTATTGTTTGAGAAAATATTTTTTTATATTTTATTTTTAGTTTTAATTATAAAAGTATACCTTAGTTTTATTTTATATTTTTTTAAAATTTTGTATAAGATAGAGTAAAAATAATTTCATTTTTTTGTAAATTTTTTTACTATAGACTTTCAATATCTATAAATTAAATTAGACCAATAGATATCGAATTCGCATAAAACTTTGAAACCAAATTTTTTTTGACATTTTTAATTAAAACAAAAAAAATTTAAACCAAAGAGTTTATAAGAGAAATGATGACTGGTGAGTGATAATATAAACCAAAGGGTCGAAGAGTCCTAGTTATGGTAATTTTCAAAAAAATAGCAAAAATGTGATGGGTTTTATAAAAAGGAAGTATATATAAAAATAAACATAAGAAAAAATGTAAAAAAATAAGAATAAAATCTTGAATTTTATTGATTGCTGAACAGACACCATTTTTCCCCACTAATAATATCTCGAATCCTGCTCCCCGGGAAAATGCTACTATTTGTTTTTTCTATTCTTAATTATTTTTGTTTGGGAAAGGGAATGGAATATCAATATCATCAATCAATATTCAATATTCAATATGGGCACAAACACAAACCATAGTCATAGGTAGGTACGCGGCACACATTCACAGAGCGACGCGGGACCATTCAAGACCACTTAATCCCTTCGATTCCTTCACCGATAACCGATTCCTTTCACTCTTTCACACACACAACAGTAACACAACTCAACCAACCATCTACCATGATGTGGGAATGGGAAGAAGAAGAAGAACAACAACAAGAAGAGTTACACGACGATACCTTCCCCCAAAACGACCCCAATTCCAATATCAATTTCGATTTCTTCTCTTCCCTCTCCACACCCAAGGTCCCCCAAACAAAACCCTCTCACTCTCCTCCTCCTTTTTCTTTCCTATTATTTTTTTTATAAATATTAAATTAAATTTAGGGCTTGCTAGTTTTGTTACTCTTGGTGTGTAAGTGTGACTAAAACCAACCACACACGGTGGGTGTGTCTGTCTGTCTGTCTGGGCAGGATTATTACAAGATATTGGAAGTGGATTATGATGCTACTGAAGATGCTATTCGCTCCAATTACATTCGTCTTGCTCTGGTGCGTTCTTCTCTGTGCTTTCTCTTTTTTCTTCGCTTTCGTTTTCCATTCGGTAGAGGAGTTTTGAAGTGGAATGGTGCTAATCGTAATTTTGCACGCAGAAATGGCACCCCGACAAGCAGAAAGACCAGGATTCTGCCACGTCACGCTTTCAAGAGATAAACGAGGCTTATCAGGGTACGTCTCTCTCTCTCTCTCTCTCTCTCTCTCTCTGTGTTTGTTCATATAAGATTGTAAACCCTTGTTTGTGTTTGTTCTCTTTTTGGTATTCAGTAATTCGTTGTCACCAGTGAATGCTTAGTATTATTTTTGTTGTTTTTGTTGAGGTAATATGTTTTGTGTTTGTTGAGGATTTTGTTTGTTTGCCGTTAGGGATTGGAATGTTGGATATTGATGGGTGTATAGTAAATGTACGAGGAGTTTGTTTGGTTAAAAAGGCAAGTTTTGTATAATGATATGAATTTGAATTTATGAATTTGAATTAGGGGAAGGGAATGTGTTATATATGGGTCGTGACAACTAACAATGAGTAATGAGTAATGACGATTTTTCTTCTCTGTTGTGTGTGAGTTTGCCGTAATAAAGAGGGCAATAGTGATGGGGTATCAAGGATTGCTTAATATGATTGAGAGCATGGGTTCTTAGTTTTCGTGTCTCATACTAATGTCTCAGAAATTACTTTGTTGCATAAAAACATGTCTAAGAGTACTGGTGTCGTTATAATTTTATTGTCTTGGCTGGAAGTGCTGCCTAGATGGAATACTATAATACATTATTGTTTGCCATAAGCCTAGAGTATAACCATCTATGCTGAATTTTTTACACATTCCAGAAATCAAAATCATCAAATCAAAACAAACTTGAACAAGAATAGCATTGTGTTAAAATTCGAACAGCCAGAAATCTGGTGATGCATATGGTACCAATTGTTGGGTGGTAAAGTGCATTAGAGAAAGGATAAGATTGTGGTGGATGAGTAAATAGTCATACACTCAAACAAGAAAGGAGATTGGGAATAAGTGCATTAGAGAAAAGTTGGAGTAGCACCAATTGAGGAAAAGGTGACAAAATTTTGCATAAGATGGTTTGGCCTTGTGACGAGAAGACCAATAGATGCCATAATACGAAGAGCTTAATCTAAATGGACTAAAATGGTTTTTATCTTAACACAATGGCATTATTGAGTCAACTTAGCTAGGGCTGTAAATGACTCAAACCGAGTATTTGAAGCTCAAGCTTGACTTGCAAATCCCTTAATCCATGTAGTACATTATTGTTGAAGCCTGTTTCTTTTTTACCTTCCATTTTGCATGCATTGGTTAATAGGGCTTTGATATGATTTCTAGCCTTCTAGGAGATTTATAAACATAGCTGTTTACAACTTTGATGGCTCACTGTACCCAGTTTGTTCTCTGTCTGTTATAAGCTTAAATGCTTAACAGAATATATCCTCCATAATCCCTTCCCTCACAGTAGATAAAAGGTGGAGGAAAAAGAGTAAAAGTACCCAAGCTTTAGCCCCAATTCCTCCTTTTCTCCCTAAAGTCATTTTCCTACTGGCTTGTATTTGTTTGGAAATCCCCCTTTTAACTGGAAAGAATACTGCAGTGAAGTTTAATGCTTATGCATGCAATTTTCAATACACTCTACTGATTGATTGTTACGTTGTCCACATCAATGTTATCAATGGCTGAATATGGTGGAACACTAAAATTCTGCCATATAAACACACCATTGCGGCCTATGGCGCCACTATGGCGGGCCACCCTTCACAAATTGCCTATGGTGGATGGCAAAAAATCCACCATGCCATTCCGACATGGCAACGCCATGTCCGCCATTTAACAACACTTGTCAAGATTTGATATAGTTAATTTTACTATGATAAGCATGATACTTTTTGGCTTGTTGAAGTGATGTTTGTTATCAGGAATGAACGTATGATATAATAAGAATTTAAAGAATTAAGAAATAAGAATTAATAACATAGCTGATGCATTTTTTTTTTTCATTTTGAAAGTTGTGCTTGTGGGGAGATGGGAGCTTTACCTCTTCTATGTCCTAAGAAGCCCAGATACATAATACGATATGGGTACGATACGATACGGATACGGGGATACGGCAAATTTTAAAAAAATCAAGATACGATACGGCATAGATACGTTAACAAAAAATTATAAATATAAATATATCACATAATTTTGCAAAAAGACATTCTCATTAGTCATCACTAATTTTTCATTAATACATAAACATATTTTTACAATACGACATATTCCTTCTGACCTGACAATTGCTTATAGTCTGTTAGGCATGTGTCCACTAGGGAAGATTGTCCTTTCAAGGCTTTGAGAAGATAGATTGTGGTAGAGACAAGCTGTTAAAGGGATTAGATTAGTGGTTCAATAAATATGATATTGCAATTATTGTGTAGTATTAAATCCCCTGATGTGTACTATGTGAAATTTAAATCTAGTCAGATCTGAATATTCTGCGGATTATCTATTCTTATCTATTACCTGGCTACAACATAGCTGTAAGAACTTCTGTCAAGTTATTATATTATAATCTAACACATGTGTTTGGCTTTATTGGACAGTTTTGAGTGATCCAGTCAAACGGAGAGAATATGACAAGAATGGGATGCATTATGTATATGATTACAACATCATTGTAAGCAAAATTTGTCTTCTTCTGACAAGAAGCATTTTTCAAAGGAATGTTTTATTTACAAGAATGATTCTTTCTGTTTATTTGACTTTTTCATTTTTTGTTTGCTGCAGGATTATCTTAACCGTTACAAGGGCCTCATATTGACGTGCAATGGCCTTGGCATAAAGCATTCAATATGGTAAAGCAGACCAACATCACAGACAGACATCCCTTCCAGTGCATCTGGGACAGTTTTTTTGAAGTACCTGGCACTGCATGCCATGCTCTGTAATGAAGACACCTGCTTATGATGTCCTAGAGGGCTAGTTTCACGCTTTCTGTATAAAAGAAACAGAGACAAAAATGGGATTTCTTCATCTTGTAATGTCGAATGTTCTTACCCTTTATGCTTGCTTTCAAATGTGTTTATATCTCTTCTCACCTTTCTGTTTATCGGTTAATGAAAATTTGGTTCACTATTCTTATTGCACGAAATAAACACTAAAGTATTGAGCAATGAGATTGCAACTTAAGAGAACAAATGGCTGATGATGAGAAGGATGAACTCAGAAGACGGGTAAAACAAGGTAGTATTAGTTTTCAAATCCTTGGTAGTCCATGATGCAATGATATTCCTAATTCTGTCATGCTTTCGTATCATACTATCATACTCGTAAATGTTATTGATACTAGCGCGATACTTCTACATTTGCAACCCATGCAAGCCTGCACATCCGATTACACAGGATTATTGGCTATGTTAGTGAATATTGTATGTGTTCCTACCATTTTCTTTAGACTAGCATAGTAAAGATTGTAAACTTCATTAGTTTGATCCATTTTAGTTTGATTGGTACTTTATCATTTCAACTTCGTTTCATCCTTTGATGTGGACATTCTCTATTTACACCTTTCTTCTCTTTATATCGTCTCAGTTACTCTCTCCACTGCTTGCATTTTGATTTTGGACACTTTAAACCTACCAACTTGACTTTCCTTTTTTTTTTTTCCGAAAGAACAACTGAATATTACTAAAACTTATAGGAAGTAGTACAAGATGTACCAATCCCCAAAGAATATGTACAAGGAATGAATCAGAAGAAGATCAAAGCTGCCTCAAATAAAATACAGCTGGTGTATCCTATTTGAGTCTGAGATTGTTTCTTCGTATCCTATTTGTTGCGGAAAATCACCATCAACATATTTGCATGCCCGGTGGTACCTGGTTTGAGATAGGGTCAGAATCAATGCCTGCAACTACACAGTGGTAAGACTAAAGAGATGGCTAATTCGAAGGATGCCAATGTTCATCCAATCAATAGAATAGATCTTGATCCAATGATGAACCAAGTCACGGGAATAGTGAGGCGAGTAATGGTTTCAAATGCACAGTGTGGAGATGAATGTTAGCATTCCTCCATTTAGCTTAACTCTAGGATTTGTTCCTCCCATTATAACACAGCCTCTGACTACATCTCAAATGACATCCAAGGCCCGTAGTGTCCACAGGTGTGAATAGAAATAGCCAAGTTGGGGGGTTGGAAATGTTGGAATAGAAAATGCTAATATAGCTGGTGCTATAAATCAAGTGTTCCAGTCTAGGCAGATAGAGAATATGGTTTCAACACACACGAACAATAATACTTTGCTTTCAATTAGGCAACAAATGGATGAAAACAATCATGATATGGTAACATGTTAGCTCATCAAATGGCCATTGTGATTAACCCTTTGGTTGGAACTACAAACAATAATTATCAAAGTTCGGATAGACAAATGGGTAGAATTACAAATGTATTTGGTGCCCCTCCAAATCCAATTTTAGGACAAATAGCAAATGTCATTATTTTAAGGGAACTTCAAGAACAACCTCTGCAAGTTAATAACTTGAATCATGAAAATTGGACTTTAATTAATCGTAATCAAAATGATGACAATGTTTTAGAATAATTAGACAAAATGTTGGGGTCATTATGTCGAAACCATAGTGGAAAGAGTTTTGAGGGATAAAAGTCTTAAAATTCACTAAGGCTATGTTTGGGAGTTTGGAGGGGAGGGCTTTGGGGGGGGAGGTGAGGTGAGGTGAGGGGAAGGGCGGGGAAAGGGAGGGAAACCACTCACCTTGTTTGAGAGTTGTAATTTGTGAGAGGGAAGGAGTTTGGGGGGATAGCTTGATAAATTGACCCTTTTACCCTTTTTAAAAAAAAAATGTAATACAGTGTATGCAATGCAATTCCTGGCTGCAGCAGTAACGTACTTTTTTTTTTTGAACTGATGCAGTAACGTTAATTTCATGGTACTTATGTTGCAATTTTTTTTAATTTTGTTTGCTTTGCTATACTAATTTCATGGGTTCGTACACTGTACGTTAATTTCATATCCAATTACTTTTTTTTATAATAACTTATTGCTTTCCTTTCCTAAAATTAATAATGTGAAAATTATTTAATTATTTTATATGTAATTTTATACTTTAACTTCTCTAATCTAATATAATATTTATACAGTCAAAAAAACTTAAATATCAAATTGACAATTATTTATTTTATCCAAGAAAAACCTAGTTTTAAATTTAATAAATAAATTTATATAAATCTGAAAAAAATAATTTTTAGAACTTGGTAAAAAAATTCAGTATTTGATAATTATATACAATAAATATAAAACTAAATTCAATTTCATTTTTTACAACTAAAAAAATTACGTTCACACGTATTGATTTAATTAATATAACCTATTTTAATACAAAAATTAAAGTAAAAATAAAATAAAATTTAACTGAGTTCAATATTGAAAGAAAGAAGTCAACATTTTTCATTAATCAAAGTTGTATAAGATGAAATAAAATTGAGTGAACAATCCAAAGTTCAATATTACTCTATTAACATAGAAGCAAGCTTCCAAAAACTAACAGCATGAAAATAAAAATAAAAAAAATCTAAAACTAACAGCAAAATTGGTTGGACAACCTTGCACGGAATCGACATTCCTAAGAAACCAAATGAATATAATTGAAGTTAGCTAGAGAAACTGAATGTGTATAGTCAGATAGATAGAAGAACGTGATTTGGAAAAGTCACTAAATTAATAACATCAACAAACTCAAGTGTATTCAATTCACCATAAATTAAAATAAAAGTGAACAAAAACTCACTTGCTAATACATTCTTTACACACTTTATCAGATTAGAAAAATAACAAATGTCACAATCGATCAGATTTTTACTGTGACTGTGAGCCAAGAAAAGAAAGAATACAAGTAATAAGAAGAAAAAAGTCTGCACAAGGGTGTCTGCTACCTTCTAAAATAATATCTTCTTTGTCCTATTAAAGCCAAGATGACAACGTTCTAAACTAGACCAAACAGGAAAAGATCACCGTTAATATGCTTTTTCGTAGGGCTGTGCATGGATAGGTTTTTTAAAAAATCCTGTCCATATCCGTTGATAACCATTTAACTGGTTTGGATGTCAAATCTAAAACCAATTTTTTCAACCAAAACCGGATTCATATCCGGATACAAAACCGGTTATGTCCAAATCCGGTTTCAAATCTGGTTTTTTCCAAATCCGGTTTTTCAGCCTAAAAAAATCTAGTTTTAGCATTAAATATCCGGTTTCAACTTCAGTTAATGCCTTAAAAAAAATAAATCTGATTTTGCCTTGAAAATCCGGTTTTTAACCTTAAAAATCCAATTTTAATCTTAAAAAATCCAATTTTTTATGAATTAAAAAATCCAATCTTGAAAAGTAATGCGAAAAAATAAACTCACGCAAGAAGCTCATACAATATATATAGAACTTGTTAAATGATGTTAAACTAAGGCAACAAGCATGAATGAGTACGGCAACTCACTACTCATTCAAACTTGGGTGTTTGGAAATAAAGAGAGTAAAAAGGTCATATAAAAGTCATAAATGGCTTCAATCCATACAAGTGTTCTTAATGATTTAGAGAATTTGATAAACCTACTTACTGCATACTATCATTTACCATATGATAAACCTACTACGTACTATCATTTACCATCTTGCATGCCTAATACAAATAAAATAAAAAAAGCACTCCTTCAATCTTCTTCATCAAGAGTAATCGTGGTAGCACCCCCATCTTGAGAGAAAACAGAGAAGAACACGAACACACCCGTCATTCAGAAACCAAAATCTAGACTTATCCTACTACCCCTTGTGAGTTATTATGGGTCACTAGTACCTAAAATTGTTTTAAAAGTGGCAACATAGTCTATTATTATATCCTAAATGTTGAAGAGAAGCAGTAGAAATTCAAAGCATGCATATGAAATTACAGTAATACACACTTAATATACCTGAATAGGAAGTGATAGAATTCAATTTGAGATCCAAATGTGTTAACTCAAATTCGTAGGACCCCCAGTAAATAAGACTCCTTTTGCAGGCACAAAAGCTGAACTGAAGGAAACAGTAAAATCTGTGTTCCTGAACTTTACAAATGATAAAAAAAATAAAAAGAAAAGAAAGAAAAATGATAAGCTATTAGATTTGCATGCTGATGAAATGAAAAAATGAACTGAAAATTTAAAACAAAGTGCACAGAAATAGAAGATACCTGAAACAATATCTTAAACCTGAAATGGGCAAATAAGCTTTGAATGGTAGAAGAAAGAACCAGACACTGCACATAAAACATTATTCCCATTAGATCTAAGGTGATAGTAAATGAAAAATGAACAGAAAAGCATGAACTGAGAAATATCGAATTAAAGCAATCAACTTGGTATTTTGTAAAGCTACCTATGAAATGCTATGATACATTGATGTGTTTTTGATCAAAATATACATTTATGTGTTTGAGCATTTGTTTAAATACATGTAATATTTAAATTTTAAATGAAAAAACTATGTTAAAATTGAAACAAATTGCCTTAGACTTTTTGGACAAAATTGCAACTCTCAAACTAGAAGACCAATCCACCTCTCTCATTACAATACTTAATTCGGGTCTCTCCCTAACTTAAAAAAAAAACTAAAACAAATTATGAAATTAACAATAAAATAGATGAAACGGTATCACTTCTCTCACTGCTAGAAAACAGGTGATTAGTGACCGATTTAGTGACTGAAAAAATTCGATTACTGTAGAGACTGATTTAGTGACAAATTTTGAAGATTTTTTAAAAAGTAATTTAATTTGGTCGTACATAAGCTTTAGAGACCGAATCAGTGACCGATTATCATTAGAGATCGATTTTTCGGTCACTAATTAGTGACCGATTTAGTGACCAATTTAAACGTTTGTACTGTATAGACTGTAGAGACTGATTTTTTCGGTCGCTAATTAGTGACTAATTTTTTCGGTCACTAATTAGTGACCGATTTAGTGACCAATTTAAACGTTTGTACTGTATAGACTTCAGAGACCGATTTTTTCGGTCGCTAATTAGTGATTGATTTTTTCGGTCACTAATTAGTGATCGAATTTAAAATTTATTTGTAATTTAATTAGTGACCGAAAAAATACCGAATTTTTTAGTCATTAATTAGTGACCGATTTAGTGACCGAATTTAAAGTTTTTTGAAGTTTTTATTTAATTTCATTAATAAAAAATTCTAAATTTCAGTCCCTCTCTCCCACTAGCTCACTCTCAGTCCCGCACTCTCTCTCAATCTCGCATCACTCTCGGTTCTTCTCTCTCAGTCCCTCACTCTCGCCACCGTTCACCTTCGTCGCGAAGCTAGGCCGTCCGCCACTGCTGCCACCGTTCCCTTTCTCGTGCTCGTTCACTCGGTCTCAACGGTTCTCTAGTTCGCGCTCCACCGCCGCGCCCTGTTCGTGCTTTGTCTGACGAGCACCGTGATTGCATAGTTTAGTCGCCGTCGAAGCTCCACACCGGTTGAGAAGAAGAGAAGGAGAAGGAAGGTAAAATAACTGGCTTCGATTCAGCTTTATTCGTTTTTAATTTTGAAATTAAGCGGAGGCTGAAAACCCTAAATCCCCCTTTTGATTGAGATCGGAGATCGACGAGGATGGATGAAGAGTACGATGAGATCGTGTTGGGTACTGGTCTCAAGGAATGCGTTCTCACTTCTCAGTGGTCTTCTCTCCATCGATGGCCTCAAGGTAACTCACATGGAAATGCCTTCACTGTTTGTTCTTGATGTCTTGTTAGTTATTTATTTGTCAAATGCTTTTCTCATAAATAGAGTCATGTGCGCTGCTTGCATTTTCACCTTAAGAAGGATAGTATTTTATGTTTGAGTACAGAGGATGAGAGTAGGAATGAGAGGGTGATGAACTGCTTCTGATCAGACAAAGGTATATTATATGTGCTAATTTCTTGTTGCTTATCTTCTGCTAATATGCTTGTTTTAGCATGATGGAGTAACAAGTTTGTTTCTTTGGGGGGTGGATAGAAAAGGAGAAATTGGTTCAGATAGGTATAGATATTTGCTCTTTAATTTAACTAAAACAACTATACACGTGTCTATTTTTATATGAATTTCGTCTGTTGTTTGCTTTCCTTTTATTAATCTAGATATAAAACTCTTGCAGATAGCAATTGTTGGCCATCCAATTGTTGGCAAGTCAAACCTTCTTAATGCATGGAGCAAAGTATGAGCATTAAAGCTGTCCAAAAATTTCTAGTTTGCTGTCAAATTCTGTTTGCTGCTCAAGTTTTATTCTGTTGTGAAAAAAATTTGTAAATTTTATTGATATCATTGCTAATTGCTAAGTTGTAAATTTGGACAAAAGAGCGAACAGACACTCAAGCAATACAATTATGCAATCACAATCAGCTTTCCACTATATACATATGACTAGGGAAGCACAATGTTATGAGTATCTCCTTAAATGATTTAGAAACCTAAAAGTGAGTGAGCAAGAATATTTTGTATTTGTTGCCGTTGAAATTTGGATCAAATGGAATAAGAGTTGTGATGTTGATTCTGTGGATTTAGAATACTTGAAAATGGGGCTACCTTTCACCAAGCTATTCAGCTAGCTATTTGCCAAGAAAGAGTGAATGTCAATTTGATGAATCAGTGAAAATGGTGAATCAGTGAATGTCAATTTGATGGAATGACATAGATGCAATCCTTTCCATTATAAAATCCATGTGAAAATAAACCTTTTTTAAGTTTTGGTCGTTGCATAATTGTTTTGTTAATTTTTCTATTAATTTGCATTTTATAATTTGTTTTAAATCGTTTCTGTTTAGCTTTAAGGAGAATCTATGTTTTCATAGCAGAAGTAATTGGCAGGTGTGCTTCTGGTTGGGAGGTGGTAGTGGCACTACTCTTTCAAATGTCACTATCAAAGTACTTCAATAGCTTTTTTTTTTTTGGTCAAAAGTACTTCAATAGCTTAGATGTCATTACCTTTTCTAATATGTTTTTCTTAATATTTTAAGGCCCAATCAGTTATATTATTTCCTCTTTCCCTTTTGCAAGTTAGGGAACATCCTGTTTTTCGCAAAGAAGGTTTTGATTTATTCTCATCATATTGTAACAAGGAGTATGTGAAGCTGGTATAAATGGGAGGCTGAAGGCCTTTCTTTTTGCATTTGAGTCACTTGTATCAATGGTGAGTCTTGGTTGAAAACTTGGAATCTATGCTTGTTGCTGCCTGTAACTATTGAAAGTTGAAAAATCTGTACTTTTAGCTTTCTATGATCCTACTTTTCACTCCTTTCACACGCTCCCTTCAACAATATTACCTCTTTGCTTTCTATGTTTCTAATCTTCGCTGCTTTCACGTGCTCCCTTCAACTTGGCCTTGATCACTGATTGACTTTTCTAGCAGGGTGCCTCTGTTATCAGAGCCTCCGGTGCATAATTACTTCCTTTTTCCAGTAGCCTATAACAATATACAATATACTTGATCCGTATTTAATAATTTACTTGTTTAATACTTGGTAAGAATATGTTGCTTTTATTACTTCTTTTTTTTAATGTAAGTTTTTCTAATAGAGACTATGAAGTAAATTTATTGTCTACTACTAGATATTCTATTCCATGGTAGAGTTCTTACATATTTTAGACTTTGTAATGTAAGGTAACTGTTGGAGCTTCTTTCTTGTCACAAACAATAGCTCTGCAAGACTCTACAACAATCAATGCTGTAATACTATTGTTGTTGCTCATGAAGTTATACCTTGATTCCTTTCTATTTGTTTTTGGTTTTGCTTCCTTGCTCCTAATGCTCCCTTTTTTTGTGATGCAGCAAGGATATTTTGCCTAAGGAGGTGCATAACTACTTAACTTAGGCGTAACAAGTTCAACCCTCTGTTTACTTAGTTTTGTTCAACAATTAATAGTTTGCAAGTTTACTTAGTTTTATTATGCATACATGTTTATAAATATATTGTACCGAAATAAACCATTATGACTTCATTCAATCATGTTGTTTATTATGAATTTTATTTGGTTTGGGTTATATAGTTCTTTCAAATACTTTCCAATACCGTGCCCAATGCAGAGTTCTACGCCTAGTTTTTTTTGGTAGAATTGATTCATAAAGAATTAATTTTGAAAGAGTAGATGTGTTTGGGAATAGAATCATAAAAATAAATTTAAATTTTTTTAGTCCAGTGAGAAAATTAGTGACCAATTTAGTGACTGATTTTTTAAACCGGTCACTAAATCGGTCACTAAATATGTCTACAAATTGGTCACTAAATCGGTTTCTAAAAAATAGGTCGCTAAATCGGTCACTAAAAATCGGTCGCTAAATCGGTATCTGAAAAAATCGGTCACTAAAATCGGTCGCTACTAACAGCGACTAGCGTTTTAGAAATCGATTTTTTTGGGTCTCTAATTCGGTCACAATCTACATTATTAACCGATTTTAGCCATTTTTCGGTCACTAAAGACATGTTTTCTAGTAGTGTCTATTTGAGAAGTGATATAAACACATTCTTCCCGATACTCTATTATTAGTTTAAATTTATGTGAAAGGAAGAATTCCTCCACCTATGAAACATAGAGGAGGTGAGGCGCAGTGCTATTATATATAGCTTGCGGTGCAGCCAATTCTGAAAGCTTGCAATTTGCAAGCTAATGTTCACATTGCCTTTTTCTAGTATAAATATATGGTGAGGTAGAGAAGGAAAGCACCGAGAATTGAAGCAAGATAGAGCTTCATATTTGAAGTGAGATAGAGGCATATTAGCTTCTGAGTGTGAGAGGAAAAATAGAGAGTGTGAGTAAATCCAGTGAGTGTGGAAAAAATACACCGGGTTGAGTATCATCTCTATAGCTCTTCGGTACTGTGAAAATTGCAGTATTTGAATAGGAGTGGGGTCTCACAGGAAACACTATATTGTTACTCTTGTGTGTGAGAGAGTGGAGAGAATATTGTAATTATTTTTTGATATAGTGAAATATTTTTCGGAGTTTGTCCCGTGGTTTTTCACTCGACATTAGGGTTTTTTCATGTTAAATATTGGTGTTCATTTTTATTGCTTCCGCTGCGCTGTGTTACAAGTTCCAAGTTATTTGGGATTTTTTATTTTACACTGATATTACTCTTGTTGAGCCCAACAAAATGGACATCCTTTTGGGCAAAGAAAGAGGGCACATTCACCCCCCAAAGCTTCCCATAAGCTGAAAGACACTGGACAATCTTTGATACAGTGTATTGATACAGTGTATGAATGGTTGTTCTTGTTATCCACATCTCTGACATAACGCAAATGTGGACATGCCTCTTCTGATCTGTAGGGTTGGTGTAAGCCCTAGTGGCCATTCTATTTGGTAGAGATCTGGCGAGAATGAGATTTTTATGTGAGAGTGAGAGGAGTTATTTTGAGCCTTTGGATTAAAATAAATGGCTGAGATTAAAACAACTAGCTGAAACAGTTCACGTGACTCTTCGCCAGGCCGCCACCACCATCAACCCTTTTCCATATACAATTCGCCAGGCCACCACTTCCAACAATCACCAAGGAAGATGCACCAACCACCATCATCATACAACTCTCTTACACAAAACCAATGGAGAAAAAGAAAGAACTAAAGGCGCCTATAACCACCGCCATCTTTTTTTTAATACACCCCAATCTCACACTCACTATCGAGACATTGGTCCTGGCACAGCTGGATGGTGGAACGACTACGACCAGTGGCTCTAGCGAGACCACCACTGGTCCTGGCACAACGGAATGGTGACTAACATTGGTCGGCAGAGCTGCGGTCGTGATTGGGTAGTGAGCACGGTGGCTCAGGCATGGGGCGTATGCACAGCGGCGACAATGGATAGTGGTTTTGAAAAGAACAGTGACGGGGAAGCCGGGGAAGGTGGCTATCATGAGGAGGCGGTGATGGTAGCCGGTCTAGATGCCGGCGGCGTAACTGGTTAGCCCGCGGTGACTCCGACGAAGAGGATGAGCGCATCACCTCTGCTGAAAAAATTGCTAAACATTGTTCAAAGATAACCACAGGCATACCCTCCAATGGAAACACTATGCCCATAAATTTAATGTACCCTCTGCTTAAGATTAACCCCTATTCATGTTTTTGTTGAGTTAACAATTGCCAATTGGGTTTCCTTCTTGTTTTACTTTTATTAATTTCTCTAGTTATCACGTTACTAATTGTTGTGACCATCGTATGAATAATTAAGGCGATGGAAAAGTTGGGAAGAAGAAGTGAATGGGATGAAGGAGCAGAAAGATTCTGGGCGTGAGAGAAAAAGCTAGCATGTCGGGGTTGGGGCTTGGGGTGTGAGAAAATAAAAGTCACGTGAGTCACTTAAAATGGATTTATTTTAATCTCAGCCATTAATTTTAATCCAAAAGCTAAAAATAACTCTTATATATATATATATAAGAGACTGCTAATGTTCTTTCACTTAAAAGTTAGAAAGAGTACACTAACAACCTATCCCTTTTTGTTTGAAAAAAAAAACCATTTATATTCTTAAAAAACAAATTAAATATGCGGGTCTTACGGTAATTTGACATATCAACTCTTTAGTGGCCTTTATCCCTCTTTCTTATCACTCTGTTTTGATTTTTTCATTAATGGCTAAGATTACTTACTTTACACCTTACTCACTTTAGAGGAGTCAATCTCTTGTTTAAGTGTAAGCTGTTGGAAAAAATCAAAAGGGATGTTACGCAGGGAAGGACCTCGATCAACTCTTCAGTTCCTTTTCTCCCTTTCTCTAGATTGATCACTCCATTTTATGGTTTCTATGCTGACTAACATTTTGGTTGTCTTACCCGCACAATTGCCTTGACAGCCCAATGTAGATAAAATCAAAGATACTACTGAACCTGTTTCAAAACGTGTTGCTGCCCTTTTCTTTAATTGAAATGGAGTGTGGGTTGGCCAAAAGGACGCATTTATTCAATTGAAGCATTTTGTAACAGCATTTTGCTCAATATATTTTTACTAGTTCATGTTCATCTAAATATAAGACGTACATACATATTCATTTGGCTATAAGTAAACAGAAGGAATAAAATATGAAAGCCACCAGTGTTAGCTACAGGTGATGAGTTGAGGAAGGAGGATCACTGATTCACTGGTTCCTTTTTAGTCCAATTCCCTAACCATTCAATTTATACATCACCAATTATGACGGTAATTTAAAAAAAAAATTGTGTTTGTTATGTTTTTTATTAGGAAAAAGGGGAATACGAGACATAAATGGGGTGAGGCTCAATATTCTTCAACACCCCAAGAAAAGTGTGAGCCACTGTTGATAGTTGTTGCCACTATCGAGCCTGACGCTGTGAAGCTGGGTGTACCGAGGCCAAGCTTATTCCCAAGTTCTACGATCCATTCAAGGTGCTTGATCGAATTGGACAAGTTGCTTATCAATTAAAACTACCTGCTGATGCTGATAGTCACAATGTTTTTCATGTGTCAGCACTTAAACTTTGCCCCAACCTTGCTGCTAGTTCTGCCACTCCCTTGCCTACTGTTTTGGCTCTTTTTGATGATAAAGGAGAACCTGAATCTATTTTGGAGAGGAAGATGGTTAAAAGAGGGAGGGTAGCTACTACTAAGGTGCTTGTCAAGTGGAAGAATTTACCCGAGGAGTTGGCTACTTGGGAATTTTACTACGATCTCCTCAAGAAGTTTCCTAGTTTTCATCCTTAAGGACAAGGATGTTTAATTGCTTAGAATAATTTTTGCTTATTCACTGTGAGGGTACAATTGTATTTTCTCAATTCTGTTATTTGCACAAGCTGATGTGGCTTGTGGGAATTTTCCACACGGTTGTGGTGTGATGCAATTTGGTTGTTAATAGCCATTGTGACCAATGAAATGAGTATCAATCATTATCTCAAAGAAATTCTCTCTCCCTTACTAACTCTTCTCTGTTCTCTCTCTGCTATTGCAACCAACCTCCATTCCTTCATTGGAGTTCCTGCATAGTTGAGGGATTATTACTGCATCATCTCCCTAGTAATCCAAATTATATCTCACACTGAAACTGAGTGATGAAAACGAGAGCGAGAAAGGCAGCTGAAGAATTAATCTTTCAATTTTCCTTAATACCCACAGATTTAATTTATTTATTAAAAATATAAATAGTTTTTTGTCCAAAAAGGTGTAGGTTGCTAATGTACTCCTAACTTTTAAGTGGGAGTACATTAGCAATCCCCATATATATATATAAAAGGGATTGCTAATAGACTCTCACTTAAAAGTTAGAAGAAGCACATTAGCAACCTACACTTTTTTATCTGAAAAAAAAATACCATTTCTATTGTTTAAAAATAAATTAAATTCATGGGTATTCATGTAATTTTATAATTCAACCCTTCATATGCCTCTCTCCTCTCTCTCCACTGGTCACTCTGCTTCAGTGCACAGGCAGAAAAAAGTCATAATGTAGAGAAGAACCACGATGACATGAAATGAGACTCTACATATTGAACCGTGCGCCAAATTTGATTTCAAGGAGATTGATAGGGGATAAATGCAAGGGAAGAAATTCTTGAATTCGAGGCCAGGAATGGTACCTCCAGAAAGTAAGAGAGAGAGAAAAGATTCGATTAATTCTTCTTGATTTCATTCATTGGCACAGTACAACCTATATAGCATTTGCAGTAAGGAAATACGGAAAGGAAATAACGGAAAAAGGACAACAATTCCACTCATAGTGACAACGCATCACCAAATCCTAACAAAGAAGATTCTAGAAGTTCATTCTCAATGGACATAGTCATCCCATCCCTTTGGCCTGATGGTAATCCTTTTGGGCCTAAGACTTGCCCCTACAGTATTGGTCTCTTCTATACGGCCCTCTACAGGACCTGGGCCTTCAATCCTATCATCCCCCTCCCCATAAAAAAACACCTTGTCCTCAAGGTGATAAGCAGCTTGCAGGGACTCCCAATCTTCCCAAGTGGTATCCTCCGGAGGTAATTCGACCCACTGCATTAGTGCCATTTTCTTTGGTGGGTCTGATTTAGTATCGATTTTGAAATCTAGGATGGACAACGGGTGAACAACTGGGCCATTCTCATGGAACTCAGTAGGTAATTGTTGAGGAGATGAAGGGGGGACCCGTGATGCAACTTGCGAAGAGAGCAATGAAAAACTGGGTGGATCTTGGCCGAGGAGGGAAGTGCAAGACGATAGGCCACCTTCCCAATGACCTCAGTAATTTGATAAGGGCCATAATACCTTTTACCCAATTTCTGGTATTTTGCTCCCCTTACTGAAGTTTGGCGATATGGCCTCAGTTTAACATAGACCCAATCATCCACCTTGTAAGAAACGTCCCTTCTGTGGGCATCTGCAGAATGCTTCATCTGCTGTTGGGCCTTGAGCAGCTTGGTCCTTAAGACCCTTATAATTTCTTCGCGATCGGAAAGCAAGGAATCCACTGCCTCAAGTGAGGAGGAACCTGATATATAAGAGGGGATATTAGGAGGTGGTTTCCCATAAATAATCTGAAATGGAGTAAGACCAGTTGTGGAATGAGAGGAGGTGTTATAGCACTATTCGGCCAGCCCCAAGAATTTTCCCCATTTAGATGGTTTGTTGTGAACAAAGGCTCTTAAGTATTGCTCCAGGATTCGATTTAATACCTCAGTTTGCCCATCACTTTGAGGGTGATATGCAGTGCTCATGCGCAGTTTGGTCCCCTGTAGCTTGAACAATTCTCGCCAGAATTGACTCATAAAAATCGAATCTCTGTCTGAAATCAGGTTTTTTGGGAAACCATGCAATTTGCAAATTATCTCAAGGAATAGTGTCGCTACCTTGTGAGTAGTATAGTGAGCAGGGAGGAGGCCAAAATGCGTACCCTTGGAAAAACGATCAACAACCACGAGAATCACGGAGTATCCTTGATAGAAGGGGAGGCTTGATATAAAATCCAGGGATAGATCTTCCCAGATTCCTGAAGGTGAGGGTATAGGTTGTAGCAACCCAGGGGATTTTTTAGGCATATATTTGGTAACAGAGCAATCAGTGCATTGCTTAATGAAAGTAGCAAGGTCTTACTTCATTCCCGACCAGAAAAATTCTCTTTTAAATGACAGAGAGATTTTGCTAACCCCATGTGACCACCCAAAGGAGATTTATGAAATTCCTCTAATAGTAAGGGGATAAAAGAATTACCCTTGTTGATCCAGATGCGTCCTTTAAAGAACAACAGGCCCTCGGAGCAGCGAAAATTTGGGTGTTCTTGTGGCTTTTGTTGAACAGCGGACATCAAAGCTAAGAACTCGGGGTTGGCATTGAGCTCCTTCTTCAGATCGTCAATAAATAGAAAGTGAGGCATGGATAAAATCCAGAATCCTTCAATGGGCATCTCATGAACTCGCGAAAGAGCATCGGCCACCACGTTCGTCTTGTTGGATTTGTACCAAATGGTGTAGTCATAGCCAATCAGTTTGGCCAAGTAAACATGTTGCTCCGGAGTCTAAATTGCTTGAGACATTAATTCCTTTAAACTGCGATGATCAGTCAAAATGATGAAGGGGTGCCCGAGTAGATATTGCCTCCATTTTTTAACTGCAGCAGTGATAGCATGTAGTTCTCTGATGTATGTGGAAGAATGAAGCAACTTGGGACAAAATTGCTTGCTGAAATAAGCAATTGGATGATTATGCTGCATTAAAACAGCACCCATACCGCTGCCAGACGCATCTGTTTCAACCACAAATGGTTGAGAAAAATTTGGTAGAGCAAGGACTGGAGCTTGTACCATGGCCTCTTTCAATTGGTTGAATGCTGTTTGAGCTTCATTGTTCCAGTGGAAACTATCCTTGCGAAGCAACTGGGTCAGAGGGGCGGCAATATTTGCATATCCCTTGATGAAACGACGATAGAACCCCGTTAAACCGAGAAAACCACGAAGTGCCTTTAGAGTCGTTGGCGGAGGCCAATCAACCATTGCCTTGATCTTGGAGGGCTCTGCAGCAACACCCTTTTCAGATACAATGTGCCCCAAATACTCTATGCTCCGTTGGGAAAAGGCACACTTGGACTCCTTGAGAAAAAATTTTCCCTCATCCAAAATGTGAAACACCATGTCAAGATGTTTTAGATGGTCAACAAAGCATTTACTGAAAATCAAAATATCATCGAAAAAGACAAGAACAAATTTACGCAAAAAAGGCATAAATAGCTCGTTCATGGTGGCCTGAAAAGTAGATGGGGCGTTGCATAGACCGAACGACATTACCTTGTACTCGTAGTGGCCGTGGTGAGTACGGAAGGCTGTTTTGGGGATGTCCTCAAGTTGCATGAGTATCTGATGAAATCCTCGGGCAAGGTCGAGTTTGGAAAACCAAGTGGCTGTCCCCAAATCATCGAGCAATTCATCTATGGTAGGGATTGGGAATCTATCCTTGACCGTAATGGAGTTTAGAGCCCTGTAGTCCACACAGAATCGCCATGTCCCGTCCTTCTTACGAACCAACAGGACCGAAGATGAAAAGGGGCTTCTACTTAGCTGGATCATCCCTCTGCGCAACATATCATCTACTTGCTTCTCAATTTCTTGCTTTTGGAAATAGGGGTAACGGTAGGGACGAACGTTTACGGGTGGTTGGCTTGGTTTTAGGTGGATTGCATGATCGGTGGGTCTGGTGGGGGGAAGTGAGGTGGGCTGTTGGAAGAGGTGAGTGAATCGGTGAAGGAGGCACTGTATTTATGGAGGCAAGGACGGTGGTGTGGGTGTTGTTTGGGGTGTGGGGCTACCTTGGATATGGTAATAGGTTGAGGCCTTATTCGAGGAAATAAGCCTTTTTACTTGCTGGTGGGATATCTCTTTTGGGCTGTGGTTGGATCGGCCCTGTAGCTTAACTTGTTGGGCTCCTTGTTGAAAACTCATAGTAAGGGTGGAATAGTCTGTAATTACTGGACCCAATGTTTTAAGCTATTGGACCCCAAATACCAAATCCGCTCCTGCCAGGGACATAACAAATAGATCCACAATGAAAGAATGGCCTTCAAGAACAACAGGGATTGCCTTGCATACCTGAGAGCAGCAAAGCTCTTGTCCATTTCCCACCATCACACGGAGCGGAGTAGTGGGCTGAGTTTTCTGATTGAGGAATCGGGCCATGGTGTCCTGGATAAAGTTTTGGGTACTCCCCCCATCTATCAGTACCACTACCTCTTTGCCATGAACAGAACCCGAGACCCGATAATGCGTTGAAGCTGATGGTAGCTTCAGACGGACCACTGTCATCAGGATTGGTGGGAATGTCTTCTGAGGAGGGGAGCGGAGGGGAATCATCGAGAATCGTCTCCTCATGGTCATCGGCAATAATCAAGAAAAATTTCGATTTGCAGCGGTGGCCTCGACTGTAGCGTTCATCACAGTTATAGCATAATCCCTTTACACGTCGGGCTTCGATCTCGGTTGGGGTTAGGCATTTGAAAGAGGGTTTGGGTGGGGCTGGTGGGAGGGGCGGTGAAGGGTTAGTAGTGGTGGTGGCTGGTATCGAAGAGATGGGGGTGGCTGGAATGGGGAGAGAAGAGGGTCGAGGGCGAAAGGGACGGCGGTCATTGAGCTTGTCTTCCTGGAGGCGGGCTAGGGACGCTGCTTGAAGGAGCGTGAGAGGCTGTAGGGCCTGGACCTCGCGGCGGATGGCCGAGGAGAGCCCCGAAACGAAATAACTGAGGAGGAAGGGGGCAGGTAGCCCCACTACTCGATTCGCCAGGCTTTTGAAGTCGGAGAGGTACTGAGCGACTAAATCCTGCTGGGTCAACTTGAAGAGGGCGCCCTTTGGGTCATCATAAAAAGAAGGGGCAAAACGCATTTCAATTGCGGTGAGGAACCTAGACCAAGTAGAAATCTGCTTGTTTTTGAACATCCATTGGAACCAACTAAGGGCGGGTCCATCCATGTAAAAAGAAGCAACTTGTAGCCGATATGCATCAGAAGTACCATGGGAATCGAAATATTGAGTGGCTTTGAAAATCCACCCTGTGGCGTCTGTTCCATCAAAACGGGGTACTTCGAGCTTCATATGCGGCTTGTAAATCTGAGAAGATGGGGTGCCTTGGTCCGAATCGGAGGAGACGCGGTTCGTTTCCAGGGAAGCCAAGCGATTGATGGCTCATCAAGTTTGGAGTGGAGGGAGCTCTGATTCTCGGTCAAGGAGGTTTGGTTTTGGGTGAGTTTTTGCACAGCTTCCTCGAGTCGGGTAAGTGCTTGAGCTTGAGCTTGGGCTCTGGTTTGGTCAGCCATAGGGAGGCAATGAAAGCACCAAAATGATAGGGGATAAATGCAAGGGAAGAAATTCCTGAATTCGAGGCCAGGAATGGTACCTCCCGAAAGTAAGAGAGAGAGAGAAAAGATTCGATTGATTCATGCATCAATTGTATAAAATTTCTTTTATACTCATTGGAGAGAGAATAATATGCTTAGGAATTAGGAGTGATTTAATGTCATTAAATGTATAAACAACCATTTTAATCATTAACTATGAGAGGGTAATCTTGAAAAAAAAATATATTAATTACAACTAACTCATTTAACTAACTTTTATTGGTCTTTGTAAATTAAGTATTTGTCTCTTATATATGGGACCGGAGGTAGTAACATTTTTTGTTTTTTATTCCAATTCAGAACATAAAGTCTAGAGCATGTGATATCTAGGATTTGGTGGGTTAAGGAGGGAGGAGGGAGGGATTTTAATATTTTCATTTGAGGGGGGCGGGATTTTGGGGAAATTTAGGGGTTTAACACCGGAGGGAATTTGAGGAAGATTTTGGGGGAAGATTTTGGGGTAAGTTTTCTATTTGTTATGTTAAAACAATTAGAATTTTCAACTATTATGAGAAAATTTGGAAGTGAATTATGTTAAAATACTTGAAGTTATTATTGGTTATGTTAAAATAATTAATGTTTTAAACTTTTAATATTTTTTAAAATACTTATTTATAATAAGACTTTAAATACCTTTTTTGTCCCTGCAAAATGACCAAGTTTCATTTTTCGTCCCTGTAAAAAAAATTTGTTTATAATCCCTGTAAAATAAAAAGTTTTATTTTTAGTCCCTGCAATATTGTTTTAGTCCCTATAATATTTAGATCATGTTGAATTAGTCCCTGTAATATTTAGATATTCGTCAAATTAGTCCCTGTAAAATAAAATTGATATAATATTATAGGGACTAAAAACAAAATTGTCCACATATTACAATGACTAATTTAACATGAATTGAATATTACATGGACTAAAACAATATTGCAGGGACTAAAAATAAAACTTTTTATTTTACAGGGATCATAAACAAATTTTTTTTACAGGGACAAAAAATGAAACTCGGTCATTTTGCAAGGACGAAAAAGGTATTTAAACCTTATAATAATGTTATTTTTACAATAATTAATTTTAAATTATTCATAAAGATGATGCAAAATTCTTAAAAATGAATAAAAATTTGTATAACATCATAAATAACAGATATATAAAGAATTACAATAATTATAAAATTTATTTTGCATTTGGTGCAAACATGAAATTATTTCACGCGCGCAGCGGCCGCAATACAAGTCGCAATGGCCACAATCGCAGCAACCCCAACCGCATTCGCAACCGTAATTTAGAACCTTGATCGAACTCAACAACCAAGAATGAACCAAGTTGTTGCATCGTTCCCAGGTATCAAAACTGGGATCAAATCTGTCAGGCATGGGTAGACTCCCATCAATAAACCAAAATTTTTTCTTCGGTGTCATGGCTCTCCTCATCAACCGAGCCCATGAGTGATAATTTGATCCATTCAATGGTGGAGAAACTAAGACAGCTGTTGGGTTCACTCTAGGATGTATGTAATAGTGACTTGAGGGATTTTGAAATGGATCCATTTGTTGATGAACACCTGATGCAGCTGAACCGCTTCCTTTTGTATTTATGGGCATACTTCAGATTCGCATAGCAGAGCTCTCTCTTAGAGAGCTAAGAGAGCTTTGATACCATAACAAGAATATGAACTCATGGAGAAGATGATAAGAAATGATTCACTCTCTATTGTAATGAATGAGTACAGAAAATGGAGCATTCCCAAATATACACTACAAGAGGGAAGGTCCTAGAATCAATACTCCTAACAGAATTGCTCCAACTCAGCACACCAACCAGCACTAACCGAGCCAAAAGCAAGATATGGAAATCAGGGAAAAGGAATAAAGTAGAAAGTAATAATGATAGTTGTAAATAGGGGTGTTCACGGATTCGGGTAACCCATGAACCCGGACGAACCCGGTTTTTCTTCATTTTTGCGTAGTTCGGATCGAACCCGATCCAACCCGTTCAGACCCGCCGTGGTTTGGTTCGGATGACGGGTTTCATATTTTGGACCCGCGAACCCGTCAATCCGAACCGATCACGTGCCAGCATATATTATTTATTTTTTAATTTATTATTTTTAATTAAATATAGTCAGATCACTTTTACTTTTGTAAAAAAAAAATCCCGTCCTCAAAGGCTCAGACACTAAGGGCCCGTTTGGATAGCTTGTTTTTTGGCTTATTTGAGCTTCTCTTCTACCATAAGAGCTTATAAAAGTGTTTGGATGATTTTTTTTTAAGAGCTTGTAGGATTTTCATAAGAGCTTATAAGAAATTTTCATAAGCTCCCATTCCAAGCTTATGGCCTAGCTTATGCGGAGCTTATGGCTCCACTAAACTTTAGCAGCTATTAGATCTCGTGCTCGAGTCCTGATCGCCCCGTTTTCTTTTCTTTGCATTTTATTTTTTTTTTCCACGCGCTCCCTCTCTTCTCTCACTCGTGCTTCGTCCCTGTTCCCCCCAAATCAGAAAACTGGAAACCCTCGTTCCCAATCTCTGCATCCGAAACCCACCAAAAAAAAAAATCGCTGCATCCGAAGACCCTCGTCTTCTTCGATCGGTCTCTGCTTCCTCGTTTGTTCTTCTCTGCTTCCTCGTCTCTTCTCTTCTCTACTTCGTAAAGTTCATCTTCTCCTTCGATCGGTGTTCTCTGCATCGAAGCTTCTTCTTCTCCTTCTACTGCTCTTCTTTGCTTCCATTAACGTCCTGTAGCAGTTCGAGGTAAGCCTTCTGCTTCGATTTCGATTGCTCTTTTTGTTCTCTGCGTGTGGTTTGTTTCTGTTCTACTTCGATAAACCGAAGGCTCACTCTCCAGCTTTTTTCAATCTCTCGTTTCTGCCATACTTTTGTTCCCCAATTTTTTTGTGTCTTCTGGTGTAGCTGTTAGGGGAGGTAGGTAATTAGATTTCTTGTTGGGGTTTTGGTTGTAGTTTTTTTATGAACTGATTGCTTCTGCATCCTGTTTTGTTGTGCATCATATTTGGTTGAAGCTCATTTGCTAAACAGCTGTGTGGGTGTACTGGTTGAATCTCGTTTGTTGAACTGTTGTGTGGTTGAACTGGTTGACTCTCTTTTCAACTTGGATAGAATATTGCTCCATTTGTTTGATAAACTATATAATGCTCTTGTCAGTTTCGGTGCTGCTAGTTTGATTTTTTTAGCATTTTAAGCAAAAATGTTCATTGGATTTTTTTCAGCATTTTTCAGCTGCTAGTTTGTATAATGTTCTTGTCAATGCTATACTCAAAATCTCACTGAATCATAAATCAAGCCAAAACCAGTGGATTTGCCATCTCATTGGTTCAGGTATTATAGTTCATGCACTCTATCATACTGAAAATTATTGAATAAATGCCAATTGATCGTGCCAATTGATCGTGTAGGTAGCCTAATGGTTCTGCAATTGTCTATGTTCATTGGTGTTGCCTGTGATTCCTAGCACATTGCTCTGTTTCTTATGGCTTCTTTTTTCCAGTGGTTTTATGTGGCTGAGTCTGTGTTTACCTTGGTTAATATGTGCCAATCTGCATGTTAAAGGTTTTCTGTTGGCTGATATTTGGCTGAGTTTTAACTGTGTTCCTTTATGTTTATTTGTATATTTGTACTTGTTTGTGTTGTGTTGTGCTAGAATAGCCCTCAAAATGGCTTCAAATCAGACTCAGGATAAAGGAAATAATGGTAGTGGGAAACGACTTAAGGCTGAGTGGAATGAAAAAAACAATGACATATTTATAATGGTTTGTGTTGAGCAAGTACGGGCTGGGAATAGGCCACATGCTCACTTTAATAGGGTTGGGTGGTCAAACGTGATAAAGAATTTCAATGAACAAACTGGATTATCTTATGAGCACAAACAAATGAAAAATAAATGGGATCTTTTGAGAAAAGAATGGCAATTGTGGGAAAAACTTAAGGGAAAGGAGACTGGAATTGGGTGGGATCATTGGGCACAGACCATTACGGCAAGCGAAGAGTGGTGGGAAGCCAAGATTAAGGTAATTTGATTTCTCAAATTTAAGCTATATTTTCATTTGATTTGATTTTTAAAAAATATAGTAAATCAAAAATTCTATTTCAGGAATATCCTGAAGCTGCAAAGTTCAGAGGCAGGGGCCTAAGAAATTTACCTGAGATGGAGATCCTTTTTGGTGATACCGTGGCAAAAGGCTATTCTCTAGAGATACCATCTGCAGACCCAGAACAAGGAGAAAGAACGGAAGCAACTGATGGCATAGGTACACCGGTGTTTGAAGATCAGTATGTTGATGACATGGGTGTGCAAGATGAAGAAATAAGCCCTTCTATTCAAAGGAAAAGGAAAAGGGGTGGCAAGGATAACAAGAGAGGCAGTGTTGGTTCTTGAATGTGTGATCAATTTGATCGTATAATTGAAAGTTTGAACAGTGAAAATTCCATTACCAGTAATACAAATCATAATGTTCCTACACTTGCTGGTTGCTTGGACATGCTTAAACAATTGCCAGGGTTGGAATATGGGAGTGAGATCCATGTAATTGGTATCAGACTGATGAAATCGAAGTCAAATAGGGAGACATTTGTTCTATTGAATGACCCTCTCCTTCAACTTAATTGGATTAAGAGCCACACCTTAGCTGATGTGTCTCGTCGTTGATTTTTTATGTTGTAATTTTGACTTGTTGAGTTTTCACTGTTGTGTTTCTAATTATTTAGTTCTTCCATCTTCATTATGTGTTGTTAAGTGAACCCATGTGTGTAACATTGACCTCTCAATTTATGCAATTGTGTTTCTTTTATTTCTTATGTAAGTACATAATTTGGTTTTCATATTTGATAATTGCACAGGATGTCTACTACCAGTACAAATGATACCACCTCTGGGTCAGATAGTGATAGTTCATGTGATAACCATCAATTGTCACAGGGTAAAAGGAAAAAAAGAGTGTTGTTGTTGATGGCAATGCATGCGGCAAATTATTTCTTAAATCGTGTAGAGAAGAATCCATGTAGGACTTCTATATTGATAGGACATGGATGGATTCAAGAGATTCTTCATGGAAATGACAACCGTTTTTATGAACAATTGCGAATGAGAAAACCTGTGTTTCTACAGTTGTCCAATGTTTTGGAAGAAAATTATGGTCTCAAACCAACAAGGCGAATGATAATTCATGAACAAGTTGGAATTTTCTTATATATGTTAGGACAACCAGCTTCAGTTCGCAATGCACAAGAGAGACTTCAACATTCTGGAGAAACCATTTCTAGACAATTTCATAGGGTCCTAAAGGCAGTGATTGCACTCTCTAGAGATATTACAAAGCCTGTTGACCCTAGCTTTACAGATATTCCCCATCAAATTAGAAATGATGAACGATACTATCCTTACTTTAAGGATTGTATTGGTGCTATAGATGGCACTCATGTGAAAATCATTGTACCCTCTGAACAACAAATTCCTTATACTTGCAGAAAAGGGTATACATCAACTAATGTAATGGCTGTTTGTGATTTCAATATGTGCTTCACATTTGTGATAGCCGGATGGGAGGGTTTTGCACATGATACTAGGGTCTTTATGGATGCATTGCGCACGCCTAGATTTCATTTTCCACATCCACCGCCAGGTTAAAAACTTATACTTTTCATTGTAACACCAATATGATTGTGTATATAATTTTTTTAATCTTTTATATTGTATTTGCAGGTAAATATTATCTTGTTGATGCTGGCTATCCAAACTTTATGGGCTACATGGGACCTTACAAAACTATTAAATACCATCTCCCTCATTTTAGATTAGGTCCTAGAGCTAGAGGAAGAAATGAAGTATTCAATTATATGCACTCTAGCCTTCGAACCACAATTGAGCGGTCATTTGGTTGTTGCAAAGCTAAGTGGAGAATATTAGGGAATATGCCTCAATTTTCATTGAGAACTTCGACTCAGATTATTGTTGCTTGTATGGCATTACACAATTTTATAAGAAGGAATGACACAGGTGATGAAGAATTTCGTTTATTTGATGAAAATGTTGAGTTAGAGGATAATGCTGATGATATTGTTGCTGGAGATGTCACTTGGGAGGAGCCAAGGCAAGGAACTACCAGGCAAATGGAGCTAGTCAGAGATATCATTAGAGACCAGATGCCTACAACTTTTTAGCTTTATTTTTCATGTTTTATTATTTGTATGTTGTTTTAAAACTATGCACTAAATCACAATTGCATATTTAGTCATGTTTTTATTATTAATGTTACAAAAATTAAGAACAAATGAATGATAAATTTTTTAATTTTAATTTTAATCATGATTTATGATAATACTAATTTTTAGATTTTACTCTAAAATTTTTTAAAACAATATTTTTTTTTTCATTTTTTTAAAATAAACATTTTGTGATATGGCCATTGGTGAAATAGTTAATTTTTAATATATTTTAATTTTAAAAAATTGTAATATCTTATAAGTGCTTATAGAGTTATGCATCCAAACAGTTCAATTTTTGTATAAGCACTTGTAAATGTGCATATGCAAACGCAAATACTCTTATGTCATAAGCTCTCATGCGATAAGCTCTCATGCAATAAGCTCTCATGCGATAAGCTCTTAAATAAGCTGTGTATCCAAACGGGCCCTAAGTCACTCCACACATTCTTCTCTTCCTACTTTGTTCTAGGGTTTCAAATTTCTCCCCCACCACCACCATGGTTCGTTCGCCCAAATCGCCGAGCCCCACCGTCGTGTATCAACTAGCGGTAGCAAACAAGCCGTTTCGTCTTCGTGGCGTTACCAATCCAAGGCGAGTTGGCAAAGAATTCAAAGAACACACCTTTGCTCACAAAAGGGAAACACCCAGTGGGACTCAACAAACTCTGAAGGGAAACGTTACCGTCGCGTCCTGTCGTCTTCACTCCGTCCAGAGCGCCGTTCATGAGCGTCCAGCCACCGCGTCGTTCCTGAGCATCGCTCAGCCACCGTCGCGCGTCCAGAACAAACTCCAGCCACCATCGGTAGTGACAAAACGAACTCCCCGAACTGCAGAACGAGAACGAACCCCAGCCACGGTAGCGGTGTGCGGCGGAGAGAGATGGAGGTCGCGATGGAGGTGAGCGGCGGCTACGATCTAATACCGCATCTGCATCAACCGCGACGCAGTCGATGACGTCATCACCTTCCCAGAGTGCGGCGCCGCCCTTTCCTTTGTTCTTATGCTTGTGTGTTTTGAGATTTCTCATATTAGGGTTTCGCACTTTCCTTAATTCACCCCTTCCTATTTTATTATTATTACTATTTTTATTTGTTTTCAGACTTTCCCATGCGACCCACAATCCATTACTATTTATTTTTGAATTCTTTTATCTGCTGCATTCGAGCTAGGCCCATTTTCATTCTTTTTTGTCCCTCTTCAATTATTTAAAAAAAGCAGGCACTCTTTGACAAAAAAAAAAGCAGACACTAAAAATAGATTTTTTTTCAACTTTTTAGTTTTTTTTTAAAAAAAGCATGGACCCGCGGGTGCAAACCGATCCAAGGCTTTCATATACGGGTTGGTTCGGTTCGGATTTGGAAAGCAAAAAACGAAAAATCCAAACAAACCCAACTCGTAGTGATTTGATCGGTTCGGATAACGAATTTAGCCAAATTCGATTCAAACCGGCCCGTGAACAGCCCTAGTTGTAAAACAAGGCAAATAAACTATGGTAAAATAAGATAAAACTATACTATACACTTAATAACTATTTTGTTGTTTATATATAATAGAATCTCTTTAATAGCATGGAAAATATATTAGCCACTTGATGCTCTTGATTTGAAATAAACTATATTAGTAAGAATGTTATGGGTTCAAACCTCTCCCACTGACATACATACTAATTTACTAATATTTGCCTATCCAAATTTTTTTTTATTGAAGTGTGTAAAACTCAGTTTGAAAAGTATACACGATAATTGGATTTAGAAGATTATATTATGGAAAAATTGTAAATCATTTGTACTGCGGTTTCTTTTAAATAATAGAGTTCCATTGAACAAAAATAAATGGGGAATGAAATTGTGTGGTTTATATATAAGAAGAGAAAAATTGTTTGAGTTATATGTAAAGTCTTCAACGACAGAAAATATATTACGCGTTAATTCAATATATATTTTTTCTTTAAAAATATTCTATGAAGAAATACTATAAGAATAATGTATATATGAAATGATTATCTTCATGTAATATATGGAAGTATATTATTTTTTATTTTGTATATCAATTACAATGAAAATAGTATTATTTTATTTTATTATATCACTATTTTCAAGTTTCAAGTATAAATTGAATTAATTGTTATATTTTTATTTTTTATTATTTTCAAATTTGAAATATAGTTTTTAAAGAAAATAAATTATTACCCTACCAGAGGTCCATCAAGAACTCAAACAAAAAATTCAATGGAACCTATCAAATTTAACTCAGAGTAAATGACTTTTACGCACAAATATTATCAAGTTAAGACAGATCTAAAATTCGACTTACTAATGCAAAATGTCACTTTTGTTAAAACTAAATGAACCAGATGTGACGAAATTTTGATGTTTAAAATCTTTAAATTATAACAATATTATCAACTATAATTATAACTTAGTATTTTAATTTTTTAAAAAGGCATAAAATATACGTGCATCGCACGGGTCACGTCCTAAAATAGAAGTAGAGTTCTTAATGCTAAACTGCCCAATACAAACTCTAAAGGCTTTATGGCATGTGGATATTGGTGTCTCTATGATACTATTTAATTTAGGATGGTCTCGATGTTTTTGGATTTGCAAATAAAGTTTTTTGGAGTATTTTTTTTGGTACATAAAAAAACAAAAAAAAAAATCGGCACACATGTTGCCTTCACATAGGGCGTGGATTATATTGACCACCCAACTTAATTCGTCGAAGTAGATCCTTGATGCTTTGTTAACAAAGCCGCATAATGGTGAAGATTGTCGCACTAGAGTAAAAACCAATGCCGAATAAGTCCACCAAAACCTACTCTGCCAAGGTTTCGCTGACTGCAACCTTGATATTGAGCATGAAAACTTCGTCCCCAGAGGGGTGCCACATCACCCACCACTCAAGTATGATCGAGTTGTTGCTGCTGCCCCTGCAAAATTTTAGCCAAAAGATTTATTAGATTTCTAACTTTCATCACTACTCAAAATAAGGATTAATCCACCTATTCGCCAATGCTAACTGTGTTTCTGTGGCACCAGGCACACCGAATATACGCCAACACTAGAGAGACCTTGTCCCTAGTCAGGGATTAATTGCCGCAACCAGAAATGGACATCCTTTTGGGCAAAGAAAGAGGGCACATTCACCCCCAAAGCTTCCCATAAGCTGAAAGACACTGAACAATCTCTGATACAGTGTAAGAATATGTTCTTCTCATCCACATCTCTGACATATCGCAAATGTTGACATGCCTCTTCTCTGTAGTGTTGGTGTAAGTCCTAGTGGCCATTCTATTTGGTAGATATCTAGTGAGAATGAGATTTTTATGTGAGAGTGAGAGGAGTTATTTTTAGCCTTTAGATTAAAATAAATGGTTGAGATTAATAAAATGAGATTGAGTCTAAATTGCAGTGCAGTAGTTTTATTACTTATGCATGTTTTGATTATAATATATTTATATGCTGGACTAATCTGCTCTGTGAGAAAGAAAAAATTTTCAGGTACTCTGGACTTATTGAATATCCAAAACCATGAGATGTTTAACTCAGGGGAAGAAGAGTAAGAAAAACTGAGTCTATATCTCAGGGGCAGTTTTTCCTAAGAAAAATTTCCTTTTGAAATATATGTTGGCTGCTTATTGGTTTTTATCTACGTTACTGCTTGTAAAACTTAATAATGTTTGTCATCATCAAAAAGGGGGAGATTGTTGGAACCAAATTGGTTAAAAGCATTTCTAATGCAAAATTTCCCCAAGTAGTCTTTGTAGTTTTGATGATAACAAAGGTTATTAAGGATTTTACAAAATCTGCTGACAAGCTCTTGTAGGTACAACAAAGATAAGTTCATCGTCCAGTGTGACATTGGCACATATATGTACAATTCAAGAGTGGAGCGTCAAATGGACTCAAAGAGGCAATACGTCAAATAAAGCTTCGCGTCCAAAGAAGCAAAACCTATAAGCGTCCAAGTAATCACTCATGGAGACATGCTATACTTTGCGTGCAAAAGAGCATAAGTGATAAACGACCAATATGTGTTAGAGACCTATCCCATCAGAGAAGCAAAGTCGTAAGTCCATATGGTAAGCAATGAGTATGCGTCCATATAGACCAAGCTGTCTCAAGTACAAATGGTAAGCAAAGGTATGCGTCCGTTCATACATTATAAATGCTGCGTCCAAAACGCAGAATACATAACTTGCTATTTATTGCTCTTGCATTTAATATGGAACATATTAATTGAGCAAATGATTTGAAATAATTAGTTGTATTCAACGTGCCTTGAACATGCATTTAACGAAAAGCATAAAGCACTGTGGAAAGTGTACTTAGAGAGAGAATGTACTATGTTTATTTCCATATCTCTCTGAACACTACTTTCTGATTTACACAATGTATTCTCTTTGTCTCAACTGAATATTACTATTAACCATTGTGCAATTGAGACTATGAGTACAGGTTGCTTCTGAGTTCGGAGAAAGAGACACAGACATATATACTGAAATGAAACTTCTCAGAGCAACGGAAAAATAGCATTTAATGCTATTAGAGAACAGTCATATTTATGAAGGCTGAAGCTGAGATATTCAAAGAACAAGTCTGAAGCTTCATCAATGCCTATAAATACCGTGAGCAAGAAGAAGAATACAAGAAGAGAGATTTTGAAGAAGAGACTGAACTAAGTGAAACGCTGTGCAAATACTCTGTTTTTGTAAAAAGTCTTGTATTATTTTTTCCTTCTTGTAAAAGAGAGTTTGCTTAACTCTCGAAGTGCTTAAGATTTTCATATTCTCACTTGTGTGAGTTAGATAGCACTTTAAGTCAAAAACACTCTTCTGAGTTGTTTGAGCTTGAAGAGGCTTGTTTATAAAGAATACTTGTGTTGAGCCTGGAGAGGCTGCGTACAAAGAATACTTGGGGTTAAGCCTGGAGAGGCTTGTTTGTAAAGAATACTTGTTTTGAGCCTGGAGAGGCTAGGTGTGCAAAGAATACTTGTTGTAAGGCCTGAAGAGGCTGTTGAAGAATACTTGACTTCTATCTAGATTGATAGTGAAATCTCTCTAGTTTGAGGGGACTGGACGTAGCTCTTAGGAAAGAGTGAACCAGTATAAATACTTGTGTTTTTCTCTCTTTCCCTTATCTCTAGTTATTTATTTATTTATACTAACTAAGGGGATTGAATTGAATTTTATTTTAACAAGTTTTTCAAACTCTTTAAATCGCACAAAGAAAACGAGTTTTAAAACTAAGTGGAAGCCTCTGCTTCCAACTTGCTTGTGCGTCCAATATTCAGATGCGCTGTGCGTCCAACAGTTTCACAGCCAGCGTCCAAACATTTGCGAAAAAGTTTTAAGAAGGCATTGAAACACAATTCAACCCCCCTTCTTGTGTTTCTCCCTGTTACCTACACATCGCTTTAAACAAAGGATATGGAAACATCGCAATAGTACTAAGCATATGAGAACATCAAGTAATGTGTGGAACATTAACTAATTTACCGCTCCCTCTTAATATAAGACAAGATAGTATTAAGTGCCTATATATGTGCTGGTTGATTATAAGAATTAGTATGTTTCAAATGCGTTGGTTTTGGAGGCCTATTTCTTGAACAAATATCAAGTGCAATAATTGATCTTGGAGGCCTACAAATATCAAGTGCAATAATTGATCTTCAACACTGATGTATTCATCTTCAACAAAGAGTACAAAATCTTTTTGATCATTATTTTTATGCACTCATTAAAAAAAATATTATCTACATTTGAATTAGATATTGGATCCCAACTGGTTTTCTTGCATGGTGAGCATGCTGCAACCAAGGACGGACCTAGGAATTTTATGCTATGAGGGCAAAACTCATATATAAATTTGCAACATACAAAATATATCATATCATTTTAGAAAGTATATGGGCCAAACTATATTTCACAAAATATATCATAACATTTCGCACACCAGCAGGTAGGCATGGCAACGGGGCGGGGCGGGGGCGGATTTTGCCTACCCCACCCCTGCCCCCGACATCCTAACCTAGTCCCCACCCCCTCCCCCACTCCCTTACGGGGTTAGAATTTAGGCACCCACCCCCGTCCCCAATGGGGATCGGGTTTCCCCGCCCCGCGCACTTATGTACAAAAAATTGTAATTTTGTAATATGGGCTTAAATTGTGATTAAAAATGCTATTATTTATTTTTTAAATTTTTAAATCCTTGAAATATAACACTTAAGTACAATAATAATCACAACAAATTACTGTCAACATCAAATATTGAAAATAAATAAAACGATGAACATTAAAATGTATGTTAACAACGTAACCCATAAAAAGACCCATTAGTATGTCATATTAAACCTGTTAAAGTTTATAAAAAACCTCACAACCACAAAATATCAATACTTACGACCATTGATCCAAAAGTATATCAATGTCTGCCTCAAAAAAAGTATATCAATGTCCAAATTGGGTAATTATTATCTTATTTGTCTATACATTTGAGGGTATTTATGTAATTTCTCAACAATGGGGCGGGTTTAGGGTCGGGGACGGGGCGAATATCAACATCCCCATCCCCGCCCCCAACTTTACAAAGCGGGAAAAACCCATACCCAAACCCAGACAAAGCGGATTTTCCCCGTCAAAGTCGAGGCAGGTTTGGTGGGTACCCGTGGGTTCAGGTTTTGTTGCCATGCCTACCAGCAGGCAGCAATAGCATGAAGTAGGACCTCGTTGAGGTGAGGACTAAGGATAAGGTAAATATGGGTCATCTCTTTGGGCCTAATACTATTATAATATTATTGTAAATTAAAAAGTCCAAGTGGGGGCATTAGGTAGACATTTAATAAAGTAAAAACTCATTGACCATGAGTTGTCTTTTGCTTTTTACGAGAGTAATTGTTGCTTTTAAAGGTTTGTCTCAAGAAAACATAAATCTATATTTTATTTAAAGAAATTGATATTCAAGTGGAAGCAATTGCATCCACCATGCTAGCTATAGGTCCGTCCCTGGTTGCAACAAGTGTGAGAAGAGAAAATGCCACAAACACTTGTTTCTCCTTTTTCTCTGTCTTTCTTTCTCGTGTCTCTCTCTACACCAAAAGCAGACCCATCAAGATGAAGGAAGTCATTTGTCTCTTTCAGCAAAAATATCCCAGCTGCAAAAAAAAAAATTTAAACAGATTCAATTAGCCACAGTTAAATAGAAGAAAAAAATATATATTAAACCTTCCTTTGTTAGCTGCAGGTAATGAGCCAAGGAGAATCACCCCCTAGTCCTCTTTTTAGTCCAATTAAAACATCACCAACTCTTACTTCTTCTTTTTTTATTAAAAATCTATTAATTATGTTTTTTTATTAGGAAGAGGTGGAATGAGAAAGAATTGGGGTCTTTAGAAAAGTTATATCGGCGACATCTAGCATCGAGTCTGCACGTCGACGTGGTTGAAAAGTCAAGGTTCTAAATTGCGGACCGCATCACTTGATGCGGCCACAATATTGCGGTTGGAAAGGCCATTGCAGCCGCATCGCACCGCAATTGCGGTGTGATTTGAAATCACACAAAACGGCTGCAACATAACGCCGTTACAACCGCAACGGACTGCAACAGTGTCTGTTTCGTTTATCCATCACTTCAAAATCAAAAATTTCAAAGGAATCTTACCTTTATTCTCTCTCCTCTGATCTGTTTGTCTAAAGTGTTGTCCCTTGCAAGCCCGTGAGTGTCTCGTGTCCTTCATCTCTGCTCTACATCATTTTTTTCTTTTCTCTGTTGTCTGAGTGAGCTACTCTCCCTTGCAAACCCCTGAGTCTGTGACCTTCATCTCTGGATTCTCTGCTCTACGCGTTTGGTTGTCTTGTGCTGTGACCCTCCCCTTCGGCTCTTCCTTTCCTTGTGCTGATAAGTGCCTATGTGGTAACTGGTGGTGTGTACTGTTTGGGGGAAGGGAGAAGCCATCTCGTAAGGAAAATAGGGGGATCTTACGATGGAAGGGGGTAAGGAAAATAGGAGGGGATTTAATATTTTCTCAGGAGGGGAGTGGGGGTTAGGAAATTTGGTGGGGGGTGCAACACCCTTTCTCCAAAAAGGATATTACACCATAGTAACAAGTACTTTCGCAAAATACTCCTTATCAACGTTTGATAAAAAACGAGTTTTGTTCCCAAAAATGTGGATAAAATTTTTGCCTTTTAAAAGATGAGAAGAATGGGGAGTCCATTCTTTCCTTTTCCATTGCGTAGTAAAACAAGAACAGTATTAGAAGAAACACTGAAGTAAAATCAACCTCCTCAAATATATATATATATAACCAAAAGCTTGCATCAGTACAAGCAAGGAGTTTTCTGAAACTACTGTACATCAAAAAGTAGTAAAACTCTAAGCAAATAAAATGACTGGAATAAAAAGCTACTAAGTAATAAGAAAGCCAGGTTCAATCTCTAACATCTACCCGGATTATCTGTTCACATCCGAAAGTATAACAGCAGACGCATCCTTCCTACTCTAAAACGAAAAGTAGATCTCCCTGCTGGCTTCCTACGCCTTCCATAAGACGATATGAATGGTGCCTCCAGAGCTGGCACCGTCCTAATCTTTCTCCTTTGTAAGTCGGAGTAAGACTTCTGCTCCTCCACCTTAAAACGATGGTTACCAGACCTCCAACTCGTACCCGATCTAAACCTCAGCAACATCATCTACTCAACCACATATGAACAAAACATGGAAAGTAGGTAGGGTGAAAAACTTGCACAAGTTAAGAATGATAGTTTTAGGGAATATAACATTTATACAGTATACTATCAGAATCTCACAAACACAGGAATATATCTTTGGTCACATAACACATCACCTTATATCAAGGACAGTCAAACACAAAACGTATCACTTTCACAGAAGCACAGACAAACATAGAATATATCACTTTCAAAGAAGTACAGACAAACACAGAATATATCATCAATCACAGATGTAACGTCAATCACAAATATAACATCAATCACAGCTATATTATCAATCACATCTATCTCATCAACCATAGGTATATTTATGCATGACACTTCAATCTCTCTGATAATACACCGGTGTGCTGCTCCAAGGAGACTTTTCCCACCAAACTCCATCGAGCGATAGGCCTGCGATAAGACCTAACAGAGTACCCAGATTTCTTGGATAAACATTCAGTAATGCGCATCTCAACCATATCATGAAATAGGTCCGTCAGTCAGATTTATCCAAGCCGGGTATACGACTCGTCTCAGCTCAAGGGTATTCACCATGCAAGGCTATTGAGACTTTCGAAACCTGGATAATCTCAGAAGGCAGTCATAGCCCAACCAAACTCTATTCTCAACCCGTCCTCTAGGTTGTAAGCTCAAAAACCTTTATGCAAATGATAACTCAAACATTGCATGATATCACTTTGGTTTCTCTTGTAAAACCTTCTCTGTTTTACTGTATTATCTCTCATAATACAAAATCACGTAAAAATACACTTATTCTATCACCACAGAAATACTCTTGAAAACTTAACCATTTTATTACTCTTTTCGACTGTACTCATTTATTTTAATAATAATTAAACTGTGACAGAGTCAAATGCGGTAACGAACTTAACTAGAATAATAGTAACGGGAATTATTACTTAAGTTTATTCTTTTTGGAAAAGCCCTTTGGAAGCTAGTCAAGTAATCTTCGCCACGTATATACAAACTTACTAAGATAGGAAAAATAGCGCATCGGTATGGTTCCCAGGAAACATCTTGGTGAGCTTTTGGGCTCCTTCAATGACCTTTGTCTTTCCTAGACAGATCCATACAAAATGAACTATCTTAACCCAATCATCAGTCTGTATATAAACAGTAAAAATCACAAGTTTTATATATTTTTGAAAAGAACATGGAAATGGAAGAAAAACACCAGTTTAGGAATTTTAGCGTATTTTAGTCACTTGCTCACGTCTCAATGGCGTAATAGAGATACGGCCCCTAAGCCCGACCGTATGAGTACACCGAAGATGCATTCTTACGCCTGACCAAAGCACCCCATCCATATCCGTCAAAAGAACTACAGAAGTTCAATTTTACAAATTCTTAGATTTGTTGATCACGGAGGCATAGCCCACTGGGTGATCAAGTCTTTATAGATAAAATTTCGCCAGCATAACGGTATAATTTTTAAACTTTATAATTAAATTGGGCATTATAACTTTACTATTTGAAAAATCATATTTTAAATAAAAATAAGACAATATAATTTTTAAAACCATTTTACAAATAAATAACAATTATTTAAAGCATAAACACCCAAAACACAAAAATCCATCAAAACAAAGATCAAACCAACTTGGAAAGAATTTCCCCATACCTTAGCCTTATGAATGAGGAAGAACACACTAAGAACAAAGCAAGAACAACACAAGAAAACTTGATTAGTAACAAAGAAAGCTTAAAGGAAAAACAAAGGAAAAGAAAAGGATTTTGGAGTGAGATTTGTGAGTGAATCTTCAAGTGGATGATGAGTGAAAATGAAGAGCACCCCCTCCCTATTTATAGGGGAGGGGTTCAGCCAGCACAAGTGGGGGAGTGGGGGAGATATTTTATTTTCTATTTTTCACAAAAATGCTAAAATCCAATTTATTAAAAATATCTAACAAAACCCTAATAAATATCTATGTTCTAGAACAATGGAGAAGCTTCAAGACTCCCCTAGGGCATGGGTGAGGCGTGCAGATCAGGGCAGGGAAGAGGGATATGTGAATTTCCAAAAATACCCCTAGGGTTTGGATGAAAAAGAGTGAAAATCAAGGGTATTTTGGTCTTTTCATAAATCAAAAATTGAAATAATTAGTTAAAATTGATGAGAACCAATGAGAATGCTAGAAAATACCATAAGAAGTCTAAATAATTTCGTGGCACTCATTTTTGAAATTTATAGATAATGCAAACTCTTCGGTTTTCACCGTTTCGCAGGTATAATCCCGCAAAATGCAGAAAAATAGGATTTTCAAAACTTATACAGAATTTTTTTTTAAAAATCATGAAATAAATAATTAAAATAAAACATAAAATACTTATGGACCTTTTACACGAAATTATACCTGTGAAACAAGGTTTTTGCGTTTAAACGCCCCCGGGTAGCGTAGTTTTCGGTATTTTGTAAAAGTTTTCCAAAAATTCCAGAAAAATTCTAGAAAATCTACAATAATAAAAGAACCAACTTTTGTGAAGGAAGTTTATTTATTGAATTTGTTAAACATTTTTAAGCTATTTAAAACTCTTCCGTCACTTAGACGTAAACTGTGTTATGTAGAAAGACCCGATGTTGATTACAAAACCACCGTTTCAGAAGTATTTCGAAATATATGTATTTTATTACTAATTTTAAGCCAAAAATAAATCATAAAATATTTATGGAACAAAAATTCATATAAAACAGAAAAAGGACATAAAACGCAAAGAAACGAATGTTGAAACTAGACCTAACAGAAGCTAAAAATCAACCACTTTCAAAAGTATTCTTAAATATACATATTTAAATCCTAATTTTAAGCTAAAAATAAAACTCAAAATAATTATATCACAAAAATTCATATAAGATAAAATTAAATAGTTAGTAAACAAATGGATATTACAGGGGGGTCTTCTCTGCTGCAGAGGGGAGTGGGGTACGGGTAGGTAAGAAAATTAGAGATTTTGAATTGAAACATGAATAAAAGAAAAAGGAGGAGCTGGGTTTCTTGTACGAGGGGTTGGGGGGGGGGGGGGGAATGATTTGGGACTTGGGAGGTGGTAATTTTTTAGGGTTTTGGGGGGATTATTTTGGGAAATTTTTGGTGGGAAATTTTTGGATTTTTTTTTTTGGATTAATTAGATTTAAGTTAATGATATACTTACATGCTAATTACTAATTATTATTTTATTTATTTTAGTCAATTACTAGTTATTAGTTTGTACTAAAGTTGTAAGTTTAATTGATATTTGTTTTATAAATATTGAATAGGTATTATAATTTTTTTTAATGGATGATGTTATGTTAAAATTTAGTTAAATCAAACATTAATAATTTGTTAATTTATATTTAGTCAATAAATAGGTTATATTGTATGCTAAGTTATTATTTATATATAAAAGATGTTAATTATCATCTTATTTATTTTAGATAGTTAATAATTCAAGGTAAAGTTTTAATTTTGATTGATATTTATTTTCTATATATTGAATAGGTATTACAAAAATATACACAATGCCAGTTTTTCATAGGGCAGACGAAGTAGCACCACAAAAGATAATGTTCACAAGTGGTATCTTTAAATAGTGACAATGTAACATTGCTTTCCAAACAATTGCTTATAATCAAAATTGCATCTAGTTATATTCCCTTTATGTGAATCTAATTCTTATTAACTTTACAATTGTGATTTGTTTGAATTTATGCTTTTAAGGTTTTACTCTCTCATTTTTTTTATTAATGTCATACTTAAATGTGCTTAAACAATATATTTCAAAATATTTATTTATAATAATGTTATTATTACTATATTTCATTTTATATTATTTATAAAGATAATGCAAAGTCTTAAAAATGAATAAAAAATTAAATAACATCACATATAAAAGATATAGAAAGAATAACAATAGTTATAGAATTTATTTTGCATTCTGTGCAAACATAAAATAAATTCACGTCGCAGTGGCCGCAGTGCGCGTCGCAGCAACCGCATTAATCGCAATCGCAGCAACCGCATTAATCGCAATCGCAGCAACCGCAACCGCATCCACAATTTAGAACCTTGGTCTTGGTTGTTCATCGTGGAGAGAGAACCACATGTCATCGCGGTTCTTCTCTGCCTTATGGTTTTTAGCGTAAAGTAATTAATCTCAACCATTGATAAAAAAATTAAGGGCTAATATTACAGGTACATATATAACAAATCATGTGGAGCTAGAGGAGGTAACAAGGGTGAAGTTTGGACTATTTCAAAAAGTTTAGATTTCTTACCGGTGAAGTTGGCCCAAGGGTAAGACAACTCAAACCCTTGCAAACCTAGAGGAGGTAACACTTCGGAAATAGTCCAAACTTTTGTTGAAGACATTGGAGCGAACGAGGTGATTGTAATGTAAAAAATCTAAATTATTTATTTCAAAATTTTGATTGGAAATAATATGAAAGAAAAATTAGTTTACCACCAAAGATTGTCTAGTGAATTATTTTTTCCATTTTATCGTCTTTCATTCTTTATAATACTCTAATTAATAATCACAGCAATAAAATTTTAAAATAAGAAATATATTTTGTTAGCATTTATTTCTTTTTATATGTTTTTCATGTGACAAAAATTCAGTTAATTTGTGAAACATCGTCCAAATTTGAGAGAGAAGAATTATGTAACTTTGTTAATTAGTTGTTACAATATAATTATATATTATTTTTCAACATATTTTTCTACTTTTTTCCTTCTTTGAAAAATTTTAGAGTACTGTGAGAAATAAGATTAATACTCAATAATAACTCTTCAATAAAAATTAATGGGCTATATTAAGAATTCTAATTAATAGGTCAAGTGACATTTCTCCACATTCTTTTCTCCCTTTTCATTATTCTTGGCTTTCTCCCCCTTCACCATGTAAGTTTTTAGATGAGAAGTAATGGTTATTGTAAAAAATAAAATTATTTAACTACAATTATTAGATTAAAATTGACGATTCATATATATATATATATATATATATATATATATATCAACTACACATATAATTACTCATTTTGAATATTCACCTATATTTATTACTATTTAAAAGTTGATTTATAACTTTTTCTTTGGGAAGTATGGTTAGGCCTCAATGCCAGTTAGATAGTAGTTAAGCAAAGGTAAACTACTTTCTTTGAGTGTGTTTGCTCTAGGAATATATGAGTAGGAAATGTATATTACCATATTTGTTACAATGTTAGACAATGAATTCTCAGGTATAAAAGATTCCCAAACATCCCATAACTTTCAACATTCCATAATATTTATTCCTAAGTGGAGGGGTTGGGAATAAGATTCTCATAAGGCTGGAATAAAATTTTATATTCATTTTTAAAAAAAATCTTATAACTACCTCTATACCAAAGAATATTACAACTATTTGCCAGACACTTTTTTTATAAAATATACTGTAATAGGATTCCCATAGTTATATTCCTGAAAATATGATTCCTGAGAATGAATTTTCATAACCTGAAACAAACGCCCCCTTTGTCTCTCTCCATTATGTAAATTTAATAAGATGGCTAATTGGATCTTGCTATCATAAGAGTTCAGAACGAGAAAGAAGACATCATATTGTATCCAAATGTGTAATTAAATAGTATAATAATATTATAAAAGTACGCAAATATTAGTGTGAAATCCATTACTATAGAAAAGAAAAATACATATGTTTTTCATGCCAAACAACAAAGATATGGTCATTATTCCATCGTACAATTCTACCACACATAATAAAGAATTGGTGCATTATCTATTGCATGCAATTTACTGACCATGTAGTGTAACTTGGCAAATATTATTGTAGGGCAAGAACAAGAGAAAAAGTCTTTAATTAGGGAGTTTAATCCTCATCATAATCATCATCAGGTGGTGGTGGTGGGCGGAGAAAATTGGATAAAATGTAATTAGTTTTGGTTGAGGAATGTTCTAGTGGCATAACGAGAGATGAGGCTGTTGGGGTAGGTTCTTCTGGTGGCATAGTAGACATAGATAAAGAGGACTGCATTGAAAGTGGTGTAATTGGTTTTGGCAAAGTGGAAATGCCAGATAAATTTGGTTGTGTGGTTGTTTGGCGAGCTGCTAAGCTCATGCTCATGCTTGAGAAGATCATAACAAGAAGTAAAGTTGCGATGAATGATTTTCCTGAGGCCATGGCTTAATGAATTATAGGAGTTATGGAGTATATTCGGAAAGAGATAATTTGCTTTGAGATTTTACAAGAAAAAAGTGACATTGCTTCATGTTTTATATAGTAAAAGAGATTTGAAGGAGATTATTGGTCGGGGGTGGATACACGTTGTGGTGATTGGGGGCATTTGCCCCCACTTACTTTTTTAAATTTCTTTCTATTATTATGAATATATATATATATATATTAAATTTTTTTAATTATATTATATTAAATGAAATTATATTATATTATGTAATTATTTGGTGGCCTCACTAAATACTTGCTCTCTACATTTGATATAATTATCTTTAATGTCACTTCTTTTCTACCTCACCCACAATTTCAAAATAATAAAAAGATAATAAATATTCCATAAAAATATTTTGCTCTTTTCAAACCCTTTTTTTTCAATATTTGGCTTTTTGCTATGAATATCATTAAGATATAGATGCGAAATTGTATGGGAGATATAGTTGAACGATTGTCTAGTTATTTATAAATAGAGATGTTTTTTATAATATTGAAAATGAACAAATCATTCAATGTTTCTAGAATATGAAAACTTGTAGAGAACAATTATGATGTATTTTATATTTTCAAAAAAGATGTTATATCTTAATAATAAAAATTTATATTTATAACTATTGCCCCAACTATTTAAAAATTCTGGATCCGTCACTAGTATTGGTCCAGCATATGTGGTCCAACATGAAGAGAGGTTTTTTTAAAATAATGAAAATAAGAAAATCATTCAATGTTTTGAGAATATGAAAATTTGTAGAGAATAATTATGATGTATTTTTTATTTTCAAAAAAGATATGTTCCATTTTTAATAATACAAATTTATATTTATAAGTATTGCCACCACAACTTAAAATTTTTGGATATTCTTTTGTGATATTCTTTTGGTTTTATTGTGCTAAGTTTAATATGTGTGTGAAGTTATTGTGTAAGGTTCGATGGGTCTAATATTCATTAAAAAAAAATATTAGGTTACTGATTCTAATATCCCACTTAATTCTGTCCAATTTTATGTGACTACTTACAAATGCATGTACGCTCCTTCTACGAGACTAATTGTTAAAGAGATATATTATGTATATAATATATAATATTTTTTGGTATTCCTTTTTTTCGGTAAGCTAAAATTTTATTGAAAAATCAGCTAGTCCATAGCACAAGTAATGCCCAGAAAAGCAAAAACAAAAGATACCAAATAATATTGTATAGAATTCACCCAAACTCCTAGGCCATAAAAAATAAAATTTAGCATGCAAAAGCATCACCAAAGGGGAAGGCATCCCAACTATATTGGCACCCCAACCCCTCACAATCATTTGCAGCATGCCAAATCAAAACACAAGACTAACAACAATGGCCCCAAAACCAGGATCCGAACCAGCAAAATACAAGAATACGGAAATAGTTTTGGGTATTCCTAATCCTAGTATATTTGCAGACAAAATTTAACAGGGGCAGATGCAAGTTGTGGTGATTGGGGGCATTTTCCCCCACTTACTGAAATTATATTATATTATGTTATATATTTGGTGGACTCACTTATATTATTGCTCTCTATATTTGATATAATTACCTTTAATGTCACTTTTTTTTACCTCACTCACATTAAAACAATAAAAAGATAATAAATATCCCATAAAAATATCTTGCTCTTTTCCAAACCCCTATTTTCAATATTTGAATCTATATCTAGCTTTCTGCAATAAATATTATCAAGAATCAGATGCAAAATTGTATGAGAGATATATTTTAATGATTGTCTAGTTACTTATATGTAGAGAGATTTTTTATAGTATCTAAAAGGAAAAAAAAATCAATGTTTCCAGAATATGAAAACTCATAGAGAACAATTATGATGTATTTTATATTTTTAAAAAAGTTATGTTATATTTTTAATAATACAAATTTATATTATAAGTATTGCTCTTGCAATTTAAAATTTCTGGATCCGCTACTGAATTTAACACGTGGCATTAGACCACATGTTATGTTGGATTTAAAACCCTGAAATTTAATTTATTATTTCCTTGAAATTTGATGGAATATTTTTTTGTTGTTGTTCAAAGTCCTCACTATTTTGTATTGCACAAGATATTTTTATTGTTTTTGCTAGTTAATCGCGCAAAATTTCAAAGGCCAGGAGATTATGATTCCATACTGCACCCATTTAGCCATTCTTTTTTTTTTTATGTTGTTGTTGTTGTTATGTTTTTCTTTGAAAATTTGACAGCTAAATAAAGACATTTTGTTTTCTTAAAGGCCATTTCACCTTTCAATCAACAAGAGAGGCATTTGTCCTTTCGTGAATATATTATTATAGACTTAATTGCAGTTTTAGTCCCCTATCTTTCGCGATTGTGCAATTTTGGTCCCCTTTCTTTAAAATGAGCCAATTGGGCCCCCTATGTTTCATAAGTGTGCAATTTTGGTCCTACCGTCAATTCACTAACAGCGATAGATGACGTGGACAAACGGTGTTGACTGGGATGTTTGAGGTGTCATTCCACGTGGCTTCCTAGCTATGAGTCAGCAAATGCTAAGTATCCCACGTGCCAAGCACGTGACCATTGCCCTGTTACCTTCATCTTTCCTCTTCTGATCGTGAGATAGGGATCCAAAATCTGTGAGTGAAATCTGTGCCCTAATCCTCTCCTCTTCTACCCAGCTACGATGAAGTGGGAAGCGAAATCCGAAGCTTCTTCTGCGTCTTCATCGTGCATCCGAAGTAGAACCCAATGGCCACGGTGCTATTGTGGTGAGGAAGCTCCATTGGTGACGTCTTGGACACATGACAACCCAGGGCGGCGTTTCTATGGTTGTGGTCTTTTCCAGGTATTTCGATTGCTATATTGGTTGGTTCTGATTAAAATGTAATGAACTTACATTTTTCAACTTCATTGTGGCTCCCTGAAGTTGATGTTGTTATGGGCTTTGTAGGTTGAGAGGAAGAAGGCTTGCCGTTTCTTCAAATGGCATGATGAGGAAGTACAAGAACATCAAAAGAAGTTTATCAGAGCTTTGTTGAAGAACAATAAGGAAATACTCTTTAGGGAGAGAATGTGGAAGGGGGGTTTGGTCTGTAGTTGCCTTGTAATTGTGATTTTACTTCTTGTTATTCTATTGAAATAGTGTTGGGTAATTTAGGTAGGGACTGATTTAGGGATAGAATGATTTAGGGACTGATTTAGGGATAGAATGATTTAGGGAGGTAATGTTCAGAAGAACTTCCTTGCATCAGGTTGTGAACTATGTAATGTTGGTAATTTAATAGAAGTTAGTTATCCTCTATTTGGTTTGATATTGAGCATGTGTGCGTGTGAGATTAATTGTGGTGTTGTTCTAAATCCTATTGCAAGCAATTAATGTTAGTACCAATTCTGTTTTGCTGCAGGCAAATTTGCACTTAAGTCCTAGTTTATGCCAGATAAAAATGCAGTTTGTTTGTGACTAGTTAGTACTATGTTGTAGGAAATGTGCACTTAATTTAGTACCAATTTGCAGGAAATGTGCACTTAATTCAGTACCAATTCACTAAAACAGTACCAACTTGCACTTAATTCAGTACCAATTTGCACTTCAATCAGTAACAGGTTTATCAGTACTTATGAATATCAGTACCAGTTTTAATCCTATCATAATCCTATCAATTTTAGTACTAGAGCATAACAGTTTTAGACCATTAATGAAATTTCCAGACCATATCAGTACCACTGAAAACGCACCAAAGCATAATAAAAACCAGGCCTTATCAATACCAGTACTGAAAATGTACCAAATCATGTTAGAATCAAAAAGTACCAATAAAAATCTTGTCATTCTTTACAGAAAATTCCACTACTGAAATATCAGTAACATATGGTCTAAAAAACCAGTATGTGAACCAGTGAATGAGTGATTTCATAATCTGAATAATTGGCATAATCTGAATGGTTACACATGATAGACCTTGTCCAAAAGATTCACAGATACACCATTACAATCTGAAAACCAGTAAACTGAAAACATAGTTACATTGATCATTCCAAAATAATTACAAAAAATTCTCCCTAATCAACTATCATCCCACCCACTATCATGCCCAAATTTCCTACAAAAAATGCTCCCATGTCAACATTGATGATCCAATAATTGGTGTGATGAGCTTGAGATTAATTAGGGGCCTGAGTTGCTTGTGATTGATTAGGAGCCCGACTTGCTTGAGTTGGATTAGGCACCTGACTTGATTCAGTTGACTGACTTGCTTGAGTTGCCTGCGAGGCTCCAGTTGCTTGAGAGGTCTGTGTTGCTTGAGGGGCCTGAGTTGCCTGAGATGCTTGCTGACTTGACCCCTCACCAGGTTGTTCAACCTATGTGTGTGTCTGCAAGTCAAATATCATGAGTTGACATAAGCTTAAAAAATTATATGCTTTTATAAGTTTCAAATTTCTAGATACTGAAATGGGTAGTATACCTTGTTGCCACCCTTAGGAATTGCCCTGTCAGCTGCTGTCTTGCCTATGCAGGTCCTCTTATTGTGTCCTAGTTCCCCACATCGTCTACACCTTATAGTGGGTTGTTGCCTTCTCATTTTCTTAGGATTCCTAGGCTCATCATTTTCCTTTCTTCTCTGTTTCTTAGGCCTCCCCGGTGCCCTTCTCATGTAGGGTGGGTTAAGAGGTTCAGCATCAATAGTTGGCCATAATTTTGGTCCATTACAAGGCAATATGATGTGATCATATGTGGCCAGAAAAGTTGATTTCCTACACAAGAACACCATTATGCATTAACACACAACACATGTTGAAATCAGTAAATCATGAACACATAATTAAAAAACTCATTACCTATAGCAAGGATGAACAAATTCCTCTGGAGCTTGGCTGTTATACCACATACATGAAATAGCATGGCAACATGGGATTCCAGATAAATCCCATCTCCTACAAGAACATGTCTTATCAGTCAAGTTCACAACATACTTGTCAGTCCCATTTGACACTTCAAATAATGCATAAGCTGCATCTCCACTCCACATAGGGGACCATCTATCTGATTCCCATTTGATCTGTTCAAGTTTCTGATGTATCACTGGACATATATTACCTGTGTACCTCAACATTAGATCTTTTTGCTTGACTATCCTATTGGTCAAGTAGAACTTAAGCCCTTCAATGAGTGAAATAATTGGCTTATCTCTATACTCCAGAATTGCCCTGTTAAATGCCTCACACATGTTGTTGACCTGCAAGTCACAACGTGTGTTGGTGCTATAAGCTGCCCTTGTCCACATTGAAGGCTCTAACTCACACATGTCCATCCATGCACTCTCATTCAATTTTTTTATTTCTCCATGTTCCTACTAAAGTCATTCATAGTATTTGATCTGGCACAACTCCAAAGAGTCTCTTTCATCAACATCCCAGGGTATTTCTTCCTCCAATTACCATACAGGTGCTTTACACACAATCGATGCTCTACCTCTTCATCCATGCTTTGCAGTGTTGGAACCAAGCCCTGCACAATCAGATTTACAATTAAATCATGTACTCAAATAATGTAATCAAGTGATATAAAAAGATGAACAATTAAAACATGGGTACCTTTTGTTGATCCGAGATGAATGCCCAATTCTTCTTGTCAATTCTGTTCAAATCATTCATCAACAAATTGAGAAACCAAGTCCAAGAATCCCTGGTTTCAGCTTCCACAACAGCAAAGGCTATTGGGAACATTTGATTGTTTCCATCCTTCCCAACAGCAAATAAGAGTTGCCCCCCATACACACCTTTAAGGAAACACCCATCAAGTCCTATCAATGGTCTGCAATTGTTAACAAAAGCCATCTTGCATGCATTAAAGCAAACATAAATTCTTTGAAAGACAGGCCCTTTTACACCCAAAACACTCTTAATAATCACAATGCTATTTGGATTGCTCCTAACCAACTCCGCTGCATAACTTCTCAAATATTTGTACTGCTCACATGTGGCACCCTCAATTATTTCTAATGTCATCCTTTGTGCCCTATAACACTTGAACCTACTTAATATAATACCCCACCTATTCTTTGCTTCCTCTTGCAATGCCTTCACCTTCATATTGGGTGTGTGCCTCAACAAGGTGATGAACTTCTTTGCAAGCCATTTGGTTTTTGCTTGTCTATTAGTGGTTGTCCGATGGCAAGTATGGCTACTTTCCAACCTAGCAATCTGATAAAAGGTTTGGGCAGTAGACTTGCTTACCCTCATGTAGAAAGAACATCCACTGATGCATTTCACAACAATCCTCTTCTTGTCATTCTTTGCAAGATAAACATTTTTTCTTGATTGCAAGGCGTATTCTCTCACAGCTGCCTTTACAAGATCAGCAGAACTAAAGATCTGACCCCAACTCAAAATTCACTTGCACTTCCTCATCGCCAAGTTTAAACTTCGGATATTTCTTCTTGTGACCTACCTCTTCTTCACTTGAAAGAGGGTTGTCTAGTTCTTCTGAGTCCCCATCTTCATCCTCAAAGTCAGCAACCGTTGTCGGATCAGGGTTCCTTGATGATGTAGGAGCCCCTACCGATCCAGCAACCCCTTCAAACTCAAAATCTACACTTGCACTTCCGACTGGCCTACTTGTTGGATTAAGAGTTTCAGCTGGCAGTACACTAGTCCAATCAAACTCTTCCTCGTAATCACTGTCATCTAGAGATACATCATCCAGACTATCCACATCTTCATCTCCCTCATCTGTATCTCCCTCACCAGCATCACCCTCACCAGTAACACCCTCTCCAACAACTCCTTCTCCAGCAACTCCCTCACCAGCAACTCCCTCTCGAGCAACACCCTCACCTACATACTCAAAGTCCGAACAGTCATCCTCACTCTCACCTCCTCCATCAGTAGGGTTTTCAACCACCTCCACATCACTAGAATCAGATTCCTCCTCACCATAAATAGGGTTGTCAATTAAATGCTCCACATAACAATCCACTTTCTTATGCCCCTAACATCATTTATAAACCTTATCACATCCTTATCAGTGTTTAGTGGCCTAAGCCCATGTGACAGATCCAATTCTGGATGCCTATACCAAAGACACTTGTAAACACAATATCCTATTGACTTCAGAATTTTCCCCAACTCTATTCCAGAAATCTCATCTATGTCTAACCCATATTCCATCTCATATACTTGTCCCCTAATATACTCAGGAAGTGGATCAGCAACAAAAAAAACCCCCATGGTGAAATGTAATGGTGATTTCGTGTCTCTCAGTGGGCCTACACGGTATGGACAAGAACACACAATCAGAGCTATTAATCAACAATAGAATATGGTGTATATAATAAAGCATACGAATATAGCAAAAAATTCTTGTAAAAATCAAATTAATTGCTCAACAAACCCTAACCATAAATACAGCAAACCTACCTGGATGTATGCTTGTCAGGCAGTTTGTCAAAGCCCCAAAAACGTGGATCCTCTTTACCATATGACCTGTCCCCATGTGCTTTTTGCTTTGGATCCATTCGATTTGTCTTCACTTGCCTCAAGGGGACGACGCATATGCCCAAGTTGCCCTTCTACGACAGCAAAACGTGGTGTGGTCCCTTCCTCGAGCTTCAATCGATCGGTTGCTGTTGAGCGGTGGTCCCTTCCTGGAGCTTCTCAGTCGCACGATGAAGGTCCTTGCTGGATTGCTTGACCTAATTTGTAATTGCACCCTCTTCTCTGTTCAGGTTCAAGCAACGAATAAGAAAGGGAGAAAGGGAAATAGTGAATCACTTTTACACTTTTAAATTGATATTTAATTCAGTTAAAAAAATTTAATTCAGTTAAAAAAAATAAATTGGTCCCACTTTGTAATGGATGCCACGTGGGATGACACCTCAAACATCCCAGTCAGCACCGCTTGTCCACGTCATCTAACGCTGTTAGTGAATTGACAGTAGGACCAAAATTGCACACTTATGAAACATAGGGGACCCAATTGGCTCATTTTAAAGAAGGGGGACCAAAATTGCACAATCGCGAAAGATAGGGGACCAAAACTGCAATTAAGCCATTATTATATGAATTGATCATTATGATGTACATCTTTTTATTATATAAAGCTTTCCTTTCAAGGCATTACAAAGAGCATTATTTTGGTGTGTGCGTGTGTGTAAAATTATTTATGGGAACAAGAGATTGCTTTTATGGCTTTTATTTGGCGTAATGGTGAGGTAAATATTAGTTTTGTCCAATGAAAGTATCTATTGACAAATAGCAAGTTATCCCATTACCACAATCTAGTGTTGATCTAGATGCACACATTGACAAGAAAATGGTTATTTCATCTGTTTCTCAGTTAGTATGCATAAAAATCCTTTATCAAGATATGTAGTTTTTTGTTACTGAAATCAAGGTATGTAGTTAGTAGCTAAATTCATATATTAAACAAACACAATGCAGGAAAGATCTTGATTTCACCTGTTAATATATTTCACAATCCATCCAATCAGTTCTCATATATGATTGTGGAAATTCAATTAATCCAACAAAACATTTAATATATAATCAATGGCCTATTGCCAAATACACAAATAAGAAAGACTAAAGACAAACTTGCACACGTTTTGGACCTTGAACTGACAGAAAACAAACAACCACATACAGAGCCCTCTCCAAAAGATGAATCGCAAGATGTTACTAGACCTTATTATCTTCATCCAGACAAAAGCCCAGGCGTGGTCCTTGTCTCCCATCCATTGAATCAGACAAGTTACTATACATGGAGCAGAGGGATGTTTAGAGCTCTATGGTCAAAGAATAAATTGGAGTTCATTGATGGAATCCTTCCAATGCCTAAGAAAGATGAACCAAACTACAAAGCATGGCACAGATGCAACATTATGGTGGTGTCATGGATCACTCGATCCTTATCTCCTCAACTTGCACACAGCACCATGTACATAGACAATGCCAAGAAGCTATGGGATGAACTCAAGGAGAGATTTACAAAAGGAGATTACTTCAGGATTTCAGACCTCATTCAAGAAATACATTCCATTAAGCAAGGAGAAAGAAGTGTTACTGAATATTTTACAGAATTAAAGATTTTGTGGGATGAATTGGATATGTTGAGCCCTGCACCCGAATGCACATGTGTAGTAAAGTGTTCTTGTGAACTGACCAAATCTATCCACAAAAAGCAGGAGATTGAACAAGTTGTGTTTCTTGAAAGGATTGGGTGAAGTTTATGGCACTGTGAAATCAAACATACTCATGATGGAACCGCTCCCCTCTATCAACAAGACTTATGGATTAGTTCTACAACAAGAGGGACAATTACAAGGTAACAATACTACTGACTCAAAAGTTCTTTTTAATTCTTCCAACCAACAGAATAATCAGGGCAATTGGAGACAACCCAATAATCAAGGAAGAGCAAATGGAAATTTTGGAAGAGGTAGAGGCAACAACTATGCAGCAAAACAATGCACCCATTGCAACAAGACTGGTCACACAGTTGATCAATGTTATTTCAAGCATGGTTTTTCACCCGGTTTTAAGCCAAAGGAAAACTTCACTATTCAGAATTTCTCTGTACCTGAAGATCAACAAAGTCATACTAACATGATCAATCCCTTTCCTCAAGCCTCTCAGAATGGAGGAACTGCAGCCTCACAAGGTCTTCAATTAGCACCTGAGTAGCTACATCAGATAATTACTGCATTGCAGCAGTCTAATACCAAAGGATCCCATTCAATATGTCAGTTGCACTCAAGTACCATTGGTGAGTCTTCATCTCAGCAGCAGAATTCATACTCAGGTAATATTGTTCCTAAATTTAGCACTTGGATTTTAGATAGTGGTGCTACTGATCATGTCACAAATGATTTTTCCCTTTTTGCCTCTTTTCATTTCATCAAACCTCTAAATGTAAATTTACCAAATGGAGTCACTGTCTCTGCTAAGTATTGTGGCTGCATAAGAATATCTGAAAAACTTTGGTTATATAATGTTCTTTATATCCCTGAGTTTACTTTCAACATAATATATATCCCTCAACTTGTTTCAACATTGAATTGCAAACTTACTTTTTATAAATCTTCTTGTGATATTCAGGACATGCCTTCATTGAAGATGATTGGGCATGCTAACTTGTATCAAGGACTCTACTACCTAAGAGTACCAGACCCTGCTACTGCTTCTTGTTTTACTGTTAATACTGATTTTTCTGCTGTAAATCATTTGACTTCTATTAGTGATATTTGGCACTTAAGATTAGGCCATCCCTCTGACAAAGTTCTTGAGCAAATATGTACCCAGTTTCCATATGTCAAAATAAATAAGAACATTGTTTGTGATGTCTGTCACTTAGCTAAGCAAAATAAATTGCCTTTTCCTATTAGTACTTCTGTTACAAATAATCCTTTCGATCTTGTTCATATGGAAATATGGGCCCCCCTTTCCACACCTTCTTTACATGGACATAAGTATTTTCTTACCATACATGGATTTTTCTCATGAAATTAAAATCTGAGGCTAGAAAACTTGTTGAAAATTTTATTGTTCTTGTTCAAACTCAATTTAATATTGTCATTAAAACCATCAGATCAGATAATGGAGCAAAATTTGTTTGCCCTGAACTTTATAGTAAATATGGGATTGTTCATCATACTTCTTGTGTTGCTACTCCACAACAAAACTCTGTTGTGGAAAGAAAACATCTTCACATCCTAAATGTTGCTAGAAGTCTCCTTTTTTAATCACATTTACCAAAGATTTTTTGGTCTTATGCTATTACTTATGCTGTTCATTTAATAAACAGGTTACCTACACCTGTTCTCAAGCAAAAGACCCCTTTTGAAATGCTGCACCAGCAGCCTCCTACTCTCCTTGATTTGAAGGTTTTTGGCTCTTTATGTTATGTTTCTACTTTAGAACATAATAGGACCAAACTTGACCCAAGAGCAAAGAAGTGTGTCTTTCTTGGTTTTAAGTTTGGAACCAAAGGATATATAGTATTTGATATGCATAGTAGGGAAATCTGTTTCTAGAAATGTTGTCTTCTATGAACATGTTTTTCCTTTTTTTAAAACAAAGGAAACTCAATCACATTCACATGAACATACTGAGAACACCATTGATGAATTAAGTTTTCTGTTTGATGTTTCTCCTAATGCTACTTCTACATCTGCTGCTACCACACACACACCTAATTTTCTTATAAATTCTGATCATATTGTTCCTAAAAACACAAATCCCTTGGACCTTGATTCTGGACCTGTCACACCTGAGACTGTTCCTACTAGAAGGTCTTCCAGAACTCAGAAGGCACCTGATTATTTGAAAGATTTTCACTGCCACCTTAGTCAATCTCAAGGTAATTGTGAATCCTTTCACCAAGGTAATGTCTTATACCCACTCTCTTCTATTTTATCTTATAATTCTCTTTCTCCTTTGCATCTTGCGTATACTCTTGCAATTTCTACTCATGTTGAGCCAAATACTTACAATCAAGCCATTAAATGTAAAGAATGGATACAAGCTATGAATAATGAATTGGCTACACTTGAGCAGAATAATACTTGGTCTCTCACACAATTGCCATAAGGCAAAATCCCTATTGGTTGCAGGGTTGCAGGTGGGTCTATAAGATCAAACATAATGCAGATGGAACCATTGAACAACACAAAGCTCGCTTGGTTGCAAAGGGATACACCCAGCAAGAAGGAGTGGATTTTTTGGACACTTTCAGTCCTGTGGCCAAGCTTACTACAGTGCGGCTGCTCCTTGCATTAGCTGCCACTCAAAAGTGGGATTTGCAACAATTGGACATGGATAATGTCTTTCTCCATGGTGATCTACATGAAGAAGTATACATGGAGCTGCCTCCGTGTCTTCAACCGACCTTTCCTAATCAAGTTTGTCACCTCAACAAGTCACTATATGGCCTTAAACAGGCCAGCCGTCAGTGGTTCGCCGAATTGTCTACTTTCCTCACCTCCATTGGTTTATTCTCTTCCACTTATGATCACTCGCTGTTCACCAAACACCATGGTTCAACCTTTACTGCTCTCTTAGTCTATGTGGATGACATCATCCTCACTGGAAATTCACCTTCTGAAATTGCAAATGTTAAGCGCCTCCTTCATCAGAAATTCTGAATCAAAGATCTTGGCAAGCTCAAGTATTTTTTGGGCCTTGAAGTTTCTCGTACCTCCAAAGGGATCCACATATGCCAACGGAAGTATGCCCTTGACATCTTATCCGAACTGGGCATGCTTGCTTCAAAGCCCACTTCAACTCCCATGATCAAAGGAAACAATTCACTCTATGATGATGCTGCTCCCAAGTATGACCCCACTGCCTATAGAAGACTTGTTGGACGCCTCCTCTATTTGACGACAACAAGACCCGACATCTCCTTCGTTGTGCAACACCTAAGCCAGTTTATGCAATCCCCAACTGAACCCCACTATGATGCTGCCCTTCGCATATTATACTATATCAAAGCTTGTCCTGCTCAAGGCTTGTTCTTTCCAGTGGACTCTTCTCTCCAATTAAAGGCTTTTAGTGACTCCGACTGGGCCACTTGCCTAGCTACTCGCCGCTCCATTATAGGCTTTTGTATTTTCCTTGGTTCTTCTCTCATCTCCTGGAAGTCTAAAAGCATAATATTGTATCACGCTCTTCATCCGAAGCCGAATACAAGGCTCTTGCCTCCACCACTTGCGAGTTACAATGGTTAACATCCTTACTACATGACCTGCGCGTTCCTCATATCACCCCTGCACTGTTGTATTGTGATAGCCAATCTGCTAGACGCCTAGACATATCACCTCCAATTCAAGTTTTCACGAGCGTACCAAACATATCGGTATTGATTGTCACATTGTTCGGGAAAAGTTGCAAGCTGGATTATTTCATCTTCTTCCCATTTCTTCATCACACCAGCTTGCGGATCTCTTCACCAAGCCATTGGAACCTGTTACTTTTATACCTTTGCTGTCCAAGCTGGGAGTTTTATCCATCCACTCTCCAGCTTGAGGGGGGTGTTAGAATATTATTTGTTAGCTGTTAGCTTAATTACTAGTCCTCTAAGTAGTTTGTTATGTTTGTTATAGCTATTATTAGAGTTTGTTGTAGTTTGTTATTTCTGATAGAGTTTGTTCTATCAGTCTATAAATATTGTAACTTCCCTCTCATTCAATTCAATTCAGAATATTCATTCAGTATCCTATTATTTTGTGCCTCCTGCTGAGTAACATACTCTACAAAAGCAAAGCCTCTGTGACTTCCAAACTTCGTTGGCAGCCTTAAGCTTTTAATCTGCACAGTTTTGAGCCATCAAACATGAGTGAAAAGAAAGCACTGCGTATTTGCACTTAAGAACTAAATAAATCTACATATTTTGCCTGAAATGAACCAACAGTTTTTAAGCAGCTAAGGCATTCCCCTCCCCCCCCCCCCCCCCAAAAAAAAAGAGAAACTAAAATCAATTAACAAACTGAATATCTGAATTTTAAATATAATCTAGTGGGACATCAGATCCATCTTTTTAACTAAGAATAAGCAGTAAGTCTTAATTTGGTATGGATATAATTTCCATAACGTAAGATGTAACTGAAATCATTGGGATTTCGTATCTAGGCAATTATATGAATCATGTGGAAAATGAGGCTCATAATTTAGGAGCCACTATTAACATAATTGCACATTATCATTTAATTAATCAGAGCATGGAACTCAAATGTTCAAAATAAAAGTCTAAAAGATTTGTAGCAGGTTACTGATTGCAAGAACAATAGAAGTGGTTCAGCACCAACCAACTAGCGTAATATGGTTTCAAATTTTGATCCATCCAACTCAACACTCATATAATTCAAAATATTTTCATTTGATGCATTAACCACAGGTTTAATATGTAATATAACTACTAAAAGTTGGGATACTTCCTCAGAATATGTGTCATCACTAACAGACGCATTCAGTAATAATTTGGACAGGAGAAAGAATGATTATTTGCTAGCAATTGCCAAAACGGGCCAAACGGGCTAAACAATTGTCTCAGATCCTTCTCTGTTGCCTCAAAAGCAACATTTCTTACAAGCAATTTTGTTCAACTCTAGTCCTTCTCAACCGTCTTTTGTACTTTTCCGTCATTTTTGACATGACAAAGTTGTAAAATAAGAGCATGACTGTCCAAAACAGTCCCCTAATCCCAAAAAAAGTAAGATATATAAAAATGTCTTGTAAAAAAAAAATAGAACTAGAATTAGGATCTCAAATGCATATAACATGCAGAGTTTGATTCAAATGTGTAATTACCTGTAAATCTGTGCGAACATTTTTAGCAGTCTCCAGGGAGTCGAGCTCAACAAATCCAAACCCCATAGAAACATTTTTCCCATTTTTCAAATGCTTCTTCACCTATTTGACAGCAGTGAAACAAAAATATGAAAAACAGCCTAGTCATTAAAAGTAAAATGTTGGCATCAGCACTTAAACCCATTACCTTGACACTCAAAATTCTTCCCTCTTTCACATGTTCACTAAAATGTTTCCTCAAACTCTCATCTGTTGTCTTGAAATTTAGGTTCTTGACAAACAGGGACCAAGCCTGAAGCATGATAGATTAATCAATAATAGAAGAGCAACCATCATGGATCATTTAGCAGCGACTAATTTCCACAATTTCAAAATAAATATTGACTGAACTACAAAATAATCTATAGAATCATAGATAAAAATAATAGAGTAGAGATAGATGACATAACAATTTCCCTACTGGCAAGGACAAAGACTCAACAGTCCAAATTCTGACATCACTCCACTGTCTTTTTTGAAAAATGACAGCATTCTTTTTGAAATATAAAATTCTCAATGACACATTGACTACAAACACCAACTAAAGAATAATTTTATACAAGCCCAGGGTAGACCTATAGTCAGCAACTTTGTATTCAAGTAGGACTGTAGAATATATACAACGAAAGCACATATACCTCCCCTTCCAGGGAATAAGCATCCTTCGAAGTTGATAATCAATATAGAAAATGGTATTGCAATTTGGAGCACTGTTCTTATTGCATAGATAGAAAGAAAGCATTGAGTGGGACAAAAAGGAAATGACTTGGGTGGCTTTTAGGATAGTCAAGCATAATTGTTGACTACCATAGAGAAGTGGGCCCTTTACCTACGGCTGCAGGTAAAGCCAGTTTTTAGGCAATATGACTTTTGTCCACTGATTTTGTATAATTACTGTTTGTCCCCAAAGTTTATAAAAATACCATTTGTGCCCAGCATTAGTATAAATACAGTTTGGTCCCAAAATTTGCATAATTATCCTTTGTTTCCAAATTTTGTTGTTATTGATTTATTTCCTTAACAAAAGTGGTATATGCAGCTTGGATCGAGATGCAGCTCTTGCTCGGCAACAAATATTTTTGTGAGAAGGTAAGAAACGATGTCGGACTAAAAACGCTGGTGGTTTTCATTTAATGGACTAGTCTCGGACTAAAATGTCATTATTATAGTAAGTAAAATAAATTATGAAATAATATTTGATTTTTTTTTGTATTAGTTGTAGTTTGATTCAATTTCATTGAAGAGATCCAAAAATTGAAACCGGTATGATCGGTTTTCAAAAAATCAACAAAAAAAAACAAAAAAAAAACATTTTTGATCGATTTTTGGTTATTTTGGATCGGTTTGGATTTGGACACCCCAAGATAATGCTTTTAGGAATTAGAATAAGAGCCTGTTTGGATGTAAAAACTCTAACTTTTGACTTATATAGAAGTTAGTTTTATTTGCATCATATTTTTTTCATATATGCACAAGAGAGAAAGTTGTTAATTAGTAATTTATAAATAGATAGGTACCAACTGAGGTTGGCGTGAATGGTTAAGGTCTCGGGTTCGAGTCTTGGGTATGGAAGAAATCTCAAATGGGAGGGATGTCACCCATTAGAGATGCCGAACAAACTCCCGCGGGAGATTAGTCCCTGTCATGCAGGCAGTGGGATACTCCTCGATGTAGAATAAAAAAAAAGTACTTTTGGAGAAATTAAAAAAGATAGCTTTTGAAAAATGTGAAAAATAAAAGTTAATTTCAACTTATGTGAAAAGTTAATAGTTAAAAAATACATATTAAAAGTACTTATGGAGAAATTTATCCAACTGGGCCTAAACCTATTTATTTATACCTTTGTATATGGTTTATGAGATGAAGAATAAAAATATTTTTTTAATAAAATCTTTTGTCCATTTTAAAAATGCTTATAAGTTTTTTTAGAAAATAAAAAAACAATCAAATTTAAACCGAAATAAAGTTGATCGGATTATATCAGATTTGATTTTAAAATCAAACTGATCAAATAGTCAAAAAGCGAAACCAAATAGATTGGATCAAATGATTTTTTCTCTCAAAACACTATGGCTAGTGAATTGAGGAAATATGATTGATTATTATATTTAATATTGTGGTATATTCAGAATTGTAGAATTTATATTGACCTATACACAAATAATTTCATATTTATAATTTTTTTTACAAATCATTTCTTCAATTTTTATATATTTTTTTCACAAATTAACTCTCACCATATAGTAAACCAATACCCAGTGGACAAGTGCAACGTAAATAATGAACCAACGGCATGATTTGTTCCGGTATAAGGGTGACGGTCAAAAACTGTAAAATGGGAAACTTGGTTCAAGGCGTAAATACGTTTTAATATTATGCACATTAATAATTACAACAAAATGTTGTTGACCAACTTGATTACTTTGACGTTAAAGACCCTTTTTGCAATAATATATATTTGATCCCTAAACCTTTACTACCGGTTGCCCTTCCTCCATCCTGACCCGTGGAGTTTTTTAGTATTATATCAACGGCTAAAACCCCCACTTCTCTATGGTGGTCAACAATTATGCTTGACTACCCTAAATGCCACCAATGACTTGAGGCCTTCAAGAAAAGTTAAAAATGTTTAGGGGCTAAATACACAAGTTGCAACAATAAATATCAAAAAGGAAAGAAAAATTCAGTCTCTAAACTTTCCAGAGGTTAAATACTCATATTTCCCATGTCTGTCAGTTTTTATTATATTTTTAGTCACGATTATACGAGCATTAGATTGATATATTTTGTTTGCATCAGATAATTTGACCATACAAAGAACTTTAACAGGCAATAAAATGTAAAATGAATATAATATCATTTCTATCCTTGTTTTACTGTAACTTGCATTGCATCTAAAGCTTGGTCTGATACATTTTTGTGTTCATATTTATCCTTTGGCCTTCTATTTTTTCTGCTTTGCTATCTTGTATCAATTCTCCCAAAAGATTAATACATCAGATCAGACAATACTGCACAGACTAGAGCAAAAGAATCAAGGGAGAAAACAATTTAATAGGTCAAACCTCTATTCTGTCTGGATCAATATCCACATCTGATATTCTTTCCACGTTTTGCTCCAATATATGCCGCTTGACATCATTTTCACCAATTCCACTATTCATTTCATTATTTTGAGATCTTGAATTTTGGCTAAGAACATTGGAAGGAGCCCACTCCAAGTATAACGGGGCATCCCTACATTTAATAGAATGTGAAACAAGTCAATAACCTTGAATAAATCAAGATAGAAGAGGCTTTGGACACGTATTGTTAGCTGGCAGCAGATTTATTTGTACATGAATTTTGGGGGGGCTACTGCTTTAATGAAGATTAATAGATTATTCAACCATCTGTGGGGGAAAAAAATAAAATTGAGGCTTTATGTGCAAGTAGCATCTCAGAGTTAATTTTCCCTTGGACAAACTATTCTTCTCATTTTATCCTTTCCCTTTTTCAAATAACACAAAGAGGGTGGAGCCATAGCAAGTCAGCTTGTACAATTCAGACCTGCCTAATACTTATTGCAAGCATAATAAATTTTCTCTCTCTCCTTTTTATGAAGATCAACTCTGCTATCAAAAAAAAAAAGATCAACCGGAGCTTGTTGTGTTGCTGGGCTTGTTGACGGGAGCTGCTAGTGTTCGTGGTTCCAGATCTGCTGGAGGTGGTGTTGTTGGGTTGGTTGATGGAATACTTTTGCAAATCCTAGTTCCCCTCTTCCATTGTCACCAAAGAAGTGGCTGGGAGTTCTGTGCAAAGACATGCAGATTAAATTTGTGGAGGCACAAGGTTTCTGGGTGCCCCAAATGAGCTTTTCCCAACCTACCTCGACCAGTCACATGTTACATGTCTGTATCTTTTTGGTGTGTTGGGTTTTGCATTATCTGTGTTCCTTTGTTGTTTGTTGCCTTTGTCTTTTTGTTTTTTCTCACTTTGTTGTTTTCCTTATCTGAAGGTGTTTTTCAGCAGTGTCTTAGTTAGTATTATTATATTTGTTTAGACTCTGTTTATGTTGTATGTTTAGCCTGTGTTTGGTGTCTCTCGTTGTAAATACTGTATTATTGAATTTTTCCCAAGTTACTTATGAACTTGTTCATGTCGACAAAAGAAGAAAAAAAATAGTTCCTTTAGATAAATTAAGAGATATCCTTGCTATGTCTTGAATCATGAACATATAACAAAAAAAAAACTCATATCGTGGAAGAGAGGATGTCATTAGGATTCAACCCCTAAACTGACAGAAAACACACATTGTAAATTTGTAATCCATTCTTATATATATCTTGTCACTTTCATTTGAATTAATCCCGAATTCTATTTTTGTCTTACATGGAGCTTGTAATGAAATGTTAAAGTTTCTTTCATGTAGCAGTAATTAATAATTAATAATAATTGTAGACTTTTTTTTTTGACAAATGTAAGCTCATAGCATTTCATTCATAATAATTGTAATTGTAGACTTGTGTCCGGCCACAATCTGATTTAATTTAGCGCATAGCTACAACATAGATACATATATAATATATTCGTTTGTGATAAAATATATATACACTTGCATCCAGTCCAGCCATTTTGATCGTTAATGGAGAATATATATGATCCGTTTGCCATTCTTTATGGACTTATATATATGTTAGCCCTTTCTAGTTCTCATGGCCGTTGAAGCCATTAGCCCATTAAATTATGCTTCGATTATACAGATTTAATTATATATTTGGCAATGATTCGATCGCAGAGTTTTTGCTTTAAGCCAAAAACACTATAACTTATCAATTAAATAAGATATAATATTCATGAATTCGTTCATCATTGTGAAGCCAAGGACGGACTTATATATGATTAGACCTCTCATATGATCGATTTTTGTAAGGGAAAAAATATAAACAGAACTGAACGAGAACGAATTAATTAATATAAAATAAATTAGATCACATGGCAGTGAGTAGTACTTTTTGTAAAGCATTAGAAGAAATAAATATATTATACATGAATATTAATTTTGTTAAAATCTGGACTCAGTATTATTTCTATAAAGTCACTGAAAACAGACGTGACTCAATATAATGTTATTGAAAAATTGACTCACCTACAGCCTTACCAATTAATTTTACAATTTTTTTTTAAAATGACATACCGCACATCTCCAAGTTTATTCTATATTTCTTTATCTTTTTAGTGTTAAGTTTATTGGGTGTCATTGTCAAAAAAAAAAAAGTTTATTGGGTGTCACTTATTCTATTAGAATTTAATTATGTGGATGTGTAAATTGATATACTTGTCATGTTATAAAATATTGATATGTGTGTGTTTAAAATATTAAAATTTCAATAGGGATAGTTGAGGGACTAAAATAGTAAAAAGAGAAAAATAGGAAGTAACTCACACACTTTCAAAATCAATTCCCTCATCCCTCTTTTATCTCTCTCTCGACACACACACACACCCAAAAACACTTTCTTTTCAAACTCTTACTCACACAACACTCAAAGCTCACCTAGAAGAAAAGAAGAAGAACAAGGAATAGAGGAGGGGAAGGGAGAGAGGAACAGGGAAGGAAGAAGAGGAGAGGAAGAAGGAAGCAAAAAGGGGCTAGGCCTAGTTCTAAATCATCTTTGCATTTCTCTCTATTTTACACACACCTCAAGTGAGTCCCCTTTCTCTTTTCTTCTTTGAACCTTGTTTTGAAGTTGAAAATGGTTGATGGGATTGAAGTTTATTGAGGTCCTCTCTCTGTGTTCATGAGGAAAGGTTGAAATGTGTTTGCATGTTAGATTAAGGACTGTGTTCTCTGTTATTCCAAGTTGTTCTTGATATATTTGTGGGTTTTGTGCTCATGCATGTTGGTTTTGAATTGTGGAGTTGGACTTTTCTATTGCATGTTACTTTGGATGGTCTATGATGGGTTAATTTGCTTTTGAACTAAGTTAGGGATTTTAGATGTTGATTGTGATTGTGATTAGATTGAAGTTTGGGAACTACTCTGCACTGCAAATTCATGTTTCTGCTAAATTTTACTGTTGTTAATCGATTCTAGGCTGCTCTGAATTGATTCACAGAGAGTGGTTTCTAAAACTGGAACATTTTACTAGTTGTGTAATCAAATGCTATTGAATATATGATTGGTGTGGGATTGAATTGATGAATTTTACTTAGTAATGCTTGTAGTTTTAGGATTATTAGTTAATGTTATGATTGCCTTGTTTGTTGTGATCGAGCTTTTAAATTACCTATGTGTGAGTGTGTTTTTCGCTTGGTAATATTATTTGTTGTTAAACCTTTAAGTAATAGGTTATGAACTACCATCTAATATAAATCTTGCTTAAGTGATAAAGATTTTCCCTTAAACAAGATAGAATCAAAGATGTGAGGTTTAAATCCTTCTTACAGAGGTTAAGGGTAAGTGCATGGCAAGTAGGGATGCCACTTGCGGTCATAGACGTCTGACCTGCATTACAATAGGTTATTCCATCCCAAGTTACTCACACTTGGTGGATAGCAAGTTTTCATTCAAAGCTTTAAAGATGTAGTTCATAACTTATGAGTTCACTTTGTGATTTTGGTATGTTTAGATATGCGAAATTTGGTTTAAGACCAATATGAGGAAAGCTTTCCAGTTTATATATTACTACAATTATCAAGTATGTTTTTCCCTTGTGGGACTCACTGTATTTATCTCACCCCTTTATCCTTGCTGTGTTTCAGACTAAAAGGAGTAGTTCTATGCTTATATATATGGTATGGAAGGATGCTTGAGGAGGCAACTTAGTTCTTGCAATATTTTGTATTTACCTTTAGTTTGAGACTTATTTACTAATTCCTTGGATTGTAATGAGTACTTTACACTAAATTTGAGACAAATGTTGTGTATTAAGTTTGTATACTTCGAATGTTAGACTCGATAACTGTGCTTATTGTTGGAACCAAATTATTCAAAAGCATTTTTTAATGCACATATTCCCTAAGTGGTTTTGATGATAACAATGATTATTAAGATCTTTACAAAGTCTGCTGACAAGCTCTTGTAGGTACAACAAAGATAAGTCCATCGTCCAGTATGACTTTGGGAAATATATGTACAGTCCAAGAGTAGATCGTCCAATGGACTCTGATACTTGACCTCTGGTAAGTATTGTCCAATGGACTCTAGAAGCAATGCGTCCAATAATGCCTTGCGTCCAAAGAAACAGAACGATAAAAGTCCGATAATCATCATAAAGCTATATGTCTGAAAAGAGCCAAGTCATAAGTCCATATGGTAAACAATGAGTATGTGTCCATATGAACGAATATACCTCACGTGTAAATGGTAAGCAAAGGTATGCGTCCATTTGCTAAAAGAACTGAAAGTCCAATATGTTCTAAAAGTTGCGTCCAAAACGCAGATTCTATAACAAGCTATTTATTGCTCTTGCATTTAATATGAGACATATTTAATGAGCAAATGATTTGAAGTAAATAGTTGTACACAATGCTTTTTCTATGAAACATCGTCAACGTTTTTTAACGTGCATTAATTGAAAAGCATAAAGCACTGTGGAAAGTGTACTTAGAGAGAGAATGTACTCTGATCTTTTATGTATCTCTCTGAACACAACTTTTTGTTTACACAGTGTATTCTCTTTGTCTCAATAAAATATTGTTATTAACCTTTGTGTAATTGAGACTATGAGTACAAGTTGCTTCTGACTTAGGAGAATGAAATGCAGACAAATACGCTGAAGTTGAACTCCTCAGAGCAACGGGAAAATAACATTTAGTGCTATTAGAGAACAGTCATATTTATGAAGGCTGAAGCTGAGCTATTTGAAGAACAAGTCTGAAGCTTCATCAAAGCCTATAAATAACAAGAAGAAGAATACAAGAGACTCAACCAAGAAAAAGAAAGAGCAAAAACGCTGTGCAAATATTGTCATACTCCATAAATCTTAGAAAGTCTTGTATTATTTCTTTCTTCTTGTAAAAGAGAGTTTGCTTAACTCTCGAAGTGCTTAAGTTTTTCATTTCCTCACTTGTGTGAGTTAGACAACACTTTAAGTCAAAAACACTCTTCTAAGTTGTTTGAGCCTAGAGAGGCTTGTTTAGAAAGAATACGTGTTTGAGCCTAGAGAGGCTTGACTGTAAAAGAATACTTGGGATATAGCCTGAAGAGGCTGCGTGCAAAGAATACTTGGGGTTGAGCATGGAGAGGCTTGTTTGTAAAAGAATACTTGGATTGAGCCTGGAGAGGCTAGGTGTGCAAATAATACTTGTTGTAAGGCCTAAAGAGGCTGTTGAAGAATACTTGTATTCTATCTGGATTGATAGTGAAATCTCTCTAGTTTGAGGGGACTGGACGTAGCTCTTAGGAAAGGGTAAATCAAGATAAATACTTGTGTTATTCTCTCTTTCCCTTATCTCTAGCTATTTCCTTGTTTATACTAACTGAGGGGATTGAATTGAATTTTATTTCAACAAGTTATTCATACTCTTTAATCGCACAAAGAAAACTTGTTTTAAACTAAATGGACGTTTCTGTAGGTAACAAGATGAAACACAAGAAGGGGGGGTTGAATTGTGTTTCTAAGCTTTTAAAACTTTTCGCAAAAGATGGACTCTGGCTGTTAAAAACTTTGGACGCACAGCTTGGTTCAAATATTGGACGCACAGTGTTTTCTGAAATATTGGACGCACAGAGTGCTAAAACACTGGACGCACAGAAATGTGAAATATTGGACGCACAAAAGATTGGACGCTGAGGCTTTCCCTCTTGGTTTAAAAACTTGTTTTCTTTGTGCGATTTGAGGTGTATGAAAAACTTGTTTAAACAAAATCAATTCAATCCCCTTGGTTAGTAATAAACACAAATATAAAAGGAGATAAAGGATAGAAGAAATAACACAAGTTTTTATACTGGTTCACCCTTTCCTAAGAGCTACGTCCAGTCCCCTCAAACTAGAGAGATTTCACTATCAACCTGATAGAATACAGGTATTCTTTGCACACAGCCTCTTCAGGCTAAAACCCAAGTATTCTTTGCACACAGCCTCTCCAGGCTAAAACCCAAGTATTCTTTGCACACAGCCTCTCCAGGCTAAACCCCAAGTATTCTTTGAACACAGCCTCTTCAGGCTAAACAACTCAGCAGAGTTTTGATTCAAGTGCTGTCTAACTCACACAAGTGAGGATATAAAATCTAAAGCACTTTGAGAGTTAAGCAAACTCTCTTTTACAAGAAGATAAAGAAATATACAAGACTTTCAATACAGAGTATAAAAGATTGTTTGCACAGCGTTTTTGCTCTTTCTTTTTCGTTGTTCAGTAACTTGTATTCTTCTTCTTGCTTCTCGGTATTTATAGGCTTTGATGAAGCTTCAGACTTGTTCTTCGAATAGCTCAGCTTCAGCCTTCATAAATATTACCGTTCTCTAATAGCATTTAATGCTATTTTCCCGTTGCTCTGAGGAGATCTACTTCATTGTGCATGTCTGCGTTTCTTTCTCCCAAAACAGAAGCAACCTGTACTCAAAGTCTCAATTGTACAGTGGTTAATAATAATATCTTATTGAGACAGAGAGAATACACTGTGTAAAGCAGAAAGGTGTGTTCAGAGATCTATAGAGTAGTTAAAAGTACATTCTCTCTCTTAGTACACTTTCCACAGTACTTTATGCTTTTCAGAAGTACATTCACACACGTTGACAAAGATGTACAGAAAGCATTGTGTACAGCTATTTATTTCAAATCATTTGCTCAATAAATATGTTTCATATTAAATGCATGAGCAGTAAATAGCATGTAATGGACTCTGCGTTTTGGACGCAGCATATAGAATCTATTGGACGCATACCTTTGTACTTACCAATTTGCACAGAACTCATGCAAACATTGGACGCATACCTGATGCTTACCAATCTATTCCATTTGAATGCAAGGCAGTATTGGACTTTTGCCATTTCCCTATAGTTCCATTGGACGCAAAGTTGATTGTTGTACATTTGTTCTTCTGCTTCATTGGACGCAGAACAATTGTTTGATGTACCTTTGTCAATCTGCTTCCTTGTGCTCCATTGGACGCAAAGCAATATTGTTGTCCTTCTTATTTATTGGACGCAGAACAGTGCTTGAGTAACTCTGACTTCATTGGACGCAGAGCAGTTCTTTTGTTTGTTCAGTTTCATTGGACGCAGAGTTGCACTCTTGCTCACACTGGACATTGGACTTTTATCCTTCATGCTCACTGAATCTGTTCCTTTGAAAATCATTGGACTCTTACTACAATTCTGCTTCTCATACAAACATTGGACTCTGCCAGTATTGCCTTGTTCTTATCATTGGACTTATGCCAGTCTTGCTCTATTGGACGCTTACTGATTCTGCTTCTTTGGAAAACATTGGACGCAGAAAGTAGCGTGTCTTCAAGACTTGATTTCTTCTACTTCTGCGATTCTGCTTCTTCAGAAGACATTGGACGCAGAACTTTGTTCTTGCCTTGTGCTCAAACATTGGACGCAGAATTCTTCCTTCTGCTCAAACATTGGACGCAGAACTTTTGTGTCCATTTCAGTGCCAACATTGGACGCAAAACTCTTGTGTCCATTCCAGTGCCAACATTGGACGCAAAACTCTTGTGTCCATTCCAGTGCCAACATTGGACGCAAGGCTCACTTTGAATGTCAGCCAATGTCATGAAGAACTGATTGGACGCAGACTGCAATAAGCTTAGTTAGGCAGCATTGTTATGCATTGTACAAGCTTAATACAAATTGATTATCCTTTGTAAAAACCTTAATACATTTTGTTATCATCAAAACCATAAAATCACTTAGGGAGTTTTTGTATTAAAAACACTTTTAACCAATTTGGTTCCAACAGTTTCTGCGTCCAACTTGTCTGTACGTCCAATATCTCAAATACGCTGCGCGTCCAACGTTTTCACAATCAGCGTCCAACATTTGCGAAAAGTTTTAAAAAACTTTGAAACACAATTCAACCCTCTCTTCTTGTGTTTCATCCTGTTAGCTACAGTGCTTATGATTTAAAATATTTTCATAGTTATGTTACATGCTAATCAAATAGCATAAGATGTTACACATACAATAATATAATTTCATAATCTCTTGTAAATTATCTTAATCTTTCGCCAATAGCTTACTTAGTTAATTTTGCTAGCCATTGTATCTTGACCGTTAGAATTTTCAAATAATAATTTTTTAAATGAATTAACTCGAAATTAATACTATATATGTAATGATATGTAGTAATATCCCGGTGAAGAGGGCTAGGGGGCTTTGGATTTGGATTTTTCTAAATACACATACATACATTTTTATTTACACGTATCTTTTTTTTAAATACCTAAACTACCCCATCATAAAAAATAACCCCAACCCTCCTTCTTTCTTCTTCACTTCTTCTTCTTCCTCTATCTTCTTCCTCACTTTAATGAAGCTGGCTTTCGCTCTCGCCCAATTTGACTTTCGCTAAGCCTTGAATTGACACACGCATACACACACTTATTGAAAAACCTAGATATATATTGCAGCCCCCTAAATATTGCTCAAAGGCATCAGAGTTAAAACCTGGTCATTTCCTTGTAAGGTATTCGACACATTTCCATCTACTTTCATGCTTCCAGAACCAATTCTTTGATGCGGTGATTTTTTTTTTTTGTCAAATGCGGTGAATATTGTTGAAGTTGCTGATTGCCCTTTTGAACTTGTTGCTGCAAAAGAAAATTTAATGACACACAACGAATACTTACCAGAATCCCAAAGGCAACAATTTTATATGGAATACATTCAAAGTGGACCAAAGGTAACAATTTCCAATGTCAGCTTCATCTTGCTGCATATTAAATAGCTAGTATAATAAAGAATGTGATATCATGATGCTAATCATATAAAAATAACAGGAACTTAAACATGAAAATTTTCATTACGGAAGTTATAGTTCCATATGTGTTATTTTCAAATAAACATATACGGAACTTATAGTTCCGTTTTAAAAGTTTTCACCCTAAGTTCCATACTCGAACAAAAACCAGAAAAAAAAAACACACACACATCGCGCGAGGCTTTCCTTTACGAATGCGAGGACGACGACGACACTCCCATGAACTAACAGCTACGACGACACCGTGACGGAGTGACGACGAAGATGTTGTGACGACCACGATGCGACCTCAATGTCGTCTGTGTGTGGTCGTCGCTGTCTGTGTGCGTTTTGGGAAGAAGGACCGTGTAGGGAAATAAAGGGTTTTTAGGGGTTTAATATTCGAGGGTATTTTAGTCTTTTCGACTTTAAGTGTACGTGTGAGAAGAACTTGAGATATGTGCAATTAAAAAAACCCTTTGGATTTTTGGTTTTGGGCTATGGACCCATAATTGTATCAGAATATTGGTGCTGGACTAAGGCATATATACCTTGTGCTTTCTTTTCTTAATTTATGAAATTCATTTAGAAAAACTATGTAGTGATGTTAAATTTTAACTATATGCAGTAAATTCCTAAATTTGTCTCAACATAATTGACGGTAGACACATTAATTTTGAGGATGCAAAATCTTACCGTAGTCCTCAAATAACCCGAAATATTGATTATATATAGTAGTCTTTCAAAATTGACATGTTAGTTCTTAAAAGGGATAATATAGCTAATATTTGAGAACTTTTTATGAAACAAGTGAATTTTTAACCATCGTAATTAATTAAAAACTAATGTGCATAATGTCAAATTTTTTTGACACAAATAATGTCAATTTTTTTAAGAATGAATTTGGTTATCCTAATGAATGGGGAAAGACAAGGCACACAGTAAACTCATTCAGCTAGAAGGCATGAATGTGGACATAATTTAAAAATTGTCATTATTTACTTGGTGTTTCTGAGGCACAGGACCCGCGACCTCTATGCCTAGCTAGAGGAGTCAAATTGGGTTCCTCGGCCTGGTCGGAGTAAACCTTAAAAAAGAGTCGGGCTAGTTCATATATCTTTGGGCCACATATTTCCAAGTTCATTCTAACTTAGCTTGACTTGTATTTTTTATAAAGAGAAATAGCTCAAAATACTAAAAAAATGCATAAAAAGAGCCTAGTGGACCCATCTACTTGGGCCAAAATAGCTCGGTATCTTTTAAATTTGTAATTAACAAGTTCAACCTAGCCTAAAACATAGGTCTATCGGGCCAACCTGTCGGTTTGGGTAATGTACTAAAAAAATTGCATAAAAAGGGTCCAACGAACGCATCCAATTGGGCAAAAATAGCTCGGTGTCTTTTAAATTTGTAATTAACGAGTTCAATCCAGCCTAAAAGATGGGCCATCAGGCCAACTTGTAGGACTCAGCCAAAATATAAGATCTTGTTCAACATTTTCTTATTCGATTAATTTCTTCGTTGGTATTCTTACAAGTATGCACCGTCCACAGTCTACAAGAGGGTGTGAGTTAGTGTGCATTTATCTTTTAATAATTTGACTAATGCAAGACTAGAATAGAGAATATTTACTATTTGATTAAAAAGGTAGGAGACAAAAGAATTGGGTTGCAAAAGTACCAAACAAAACAGGGACTCTCTCATCTTGCTCACCCTTTTTCCCAGCACCAGGTCCCATATCGGATCCAAAATATCCAAATGGCTTAGTCTTTGTAAAAAAATCTTATTTGTTTGTCTCTAAAATACCAAAAAAAATTATTTTTGGTTCTCATTATTTTGGTTTTACTGTTTTAGTCCTTGTAATATTTATTTTCATTGGAATTAACTAGTCCTTATATAGTACCTATTACTAGAATCAATACGATGGACTAATTCTAATATTTACAAATATTACAGATATTAAAACGAAAACATCAATAACTAGAAACAAAAAAAAATTATATTTTAGGAACTAAAACCTAAAAACAAAAATTTATAGGAACTAAGAAGTTACCTAAACCTTTGTCAAAAAAAAAAAAGAAGTTACCTAAACCAAAAATAAATACTAATAAATAGTTTTAGTATACACTTATTATGGATTAAAAAAAGAATATTTTTCTAAAATGTTTACATACAATTAGGCTATATTTTTACATAGAACTCCTATTATATTTCATCATCTTGATACATTATAATATTATTTATGAGGACATTTTTATACAAGATGGTGAAGACTTCTTTACCTTGTTAGTGTATAGTACAATTCAAAATGTTTTAAGTTTGACTTATTAAATATTTTAATTTATTAACAAGTGTTATTAAGATACTTGCTAAAATCCTAAAGAAAATTGTTTTTTTTTCTAATTTGTTTGGATTTTTCTGGGAATTTTGATGAAGAGTGAAGACATTTAAGCCAAGACAAGCGACTTTTCCAGGTCAATCAGTCTTGGCCCATGAACAGTTTGTAGTAATTTGTATTATAATTGTAATTGTAATTATAGTTTTGATTATTATTATTATGATTTGATTACAACCACAACTGAAACGACAGGACTGTTTAAAAGATTCATGATGCAGATGCATAGACTCGAGGATCCAATAACAGTCCACGTGGGAACCTATTTTCGAAGAATTATAATGAATAGAGCTGTATTGTTGTACTATTATTTATGAATTTATATGTTTTATTCCCCATAGTTTGTAATTATTAAAGTTATTATTTTTTTAACTTGTAGTTTCTTGGGATTTAAAATTCAAATGACTAAAATTATAAGATTCATATTAATTAAAAATATAAAAACAAAAATTCAAATTACATAAAAATTATAGTGACTAACCTTATTTTATAGTTTCACTACCAAAAAGAACCTTATTTTATAGTTTTACGCGTCTCTTCTAGACAATCAAGAATTGGGTGTTTTTTTTTTTTGTGTGGAGGACAGACAGAAGATACGGCGGACGTTGTGGATGCTTGTGATTGTGAATGTGAGACATTAAGCAGTGGCATGTACCATGGCGTTGGATGAATTGGTTGCATTATTTTTGGTGAACTCAACTATTTTTCATACTCAACTGTAGAGACTAATCTCTCGAAATATTGAAATCTATTTAAAGAATTGACCTCTCTCAATAAATACTCTTTCTATACGCATGGCCGGGGATCGAACCTCCAACATCATGCTTAAAAGACCCAAATAGCTAACACTTGTGTCACACGATCTTGGTATTGCATTATTGCATATGCCAACATGACCAATTTGATCATATGCTATATATATAAGAGAGACACTTCGACCCTTTTCAGTCTTGTTTGTATTTTATCCCTCTTGAATAAAACAAAAATGATCTTATTTTTATTTGTTTCCTATTAGTAGGCATTTCTTTAGATCGATCAACAACGGAATTATAGGGGATGGGGTGGGATGGTTTTGGTATTTATACTTTAGTGTGGTAGTGAATCTCAAGAACTTGATTGAGTGGCTGAAAGTCATTGTTTAAAAGAGAAACGAATCCAATCTATCTCAGCCGGTTGCCTTATTTGTTTCCATATCTTGGAATTTTTATATATTCATTTGTTGACGGGAATTAAAGTCTGCCTAACTCCAGCAGGAATTTATATTCATGTGCTCTGGGTGGTTATTTCGTGGACTTCACAATAAATGTATGAAACAATAGTCTATGTACCTAGCATTGTTATAAGAATTCGTGCAATATGTGAACTTCGGTGAGTGGAAAAATGAAATTAAAATGATGACTAATTTGGATGTTACTGAAGAAGTCTCCCATATTGACTTTGATATAGTTATAATTAAAATTAAAATAATGGCTAATGTAACAAGCTTTTGATAGTTTTTGTTTGATTTAAATACTATGTTTTTTATTTCTCAAAATATCATGATTTTCTTATATATATATGATCTCCCCGTTTTCAATCTTTTTCAAATTTAAATTTTCATAAATTATTTTTGCTTACTACTATGTTAGTACCCAGTTTCATTTCACAGGAAATGTGTATAGAGTTTCAAATTAGTTGAAGGACATAAAAGTCAAAATTACTAAAGAACTTATCGTATTGCATCAATTTTGATGGTTGATGTAACAAAGCTTAGGTATCATTAATTAACACGGGACATATATATAGCGTAGATCGATCCATTTTCGCAGATGCACCCAACTCGAGTTTATTTTAGGGGCAGATTTTTCTTAATTTTGGAATGTGACAATTTTATTAATGATATCCATGTGCTGATGAAATCTGATTATGCAAGCGAAGGTACCCAACGAAGGTTCCTATATTTCTAGACACATGATAAACTCTGCAACAACGCATGCACGACAAATAACCACAGGACTCTGTCTATACATGCATACAGAGAGCATTTATATCCATATGCATCAGCTTGTACTGATCTGAATGAATGAATGGTTCGTTCGTATAGATTAGTAAATATATACAAGGTTTTTTTAAGTTGCAGTCACGATCAAAGTTACAATTAAGGTAAGCATGACCCGTCCCTACCTGAGTTATTAGGGTCGGGTTAACCCTGTCACACAAAAAAAAAAGGAATAAAGTCGAGTCTCATTTGTTGACCCGATATCGGGTTAGAGATGAGTTCAGGTTAATCTTTAAGTTATCCAATGCATCCTACATAACTTAATTACAATTACATAGCGATCCTTAATATTGTGAATGCAATTGATGCGGTCACAATTACATCCACAATATTGTTTTGGAGATTTTGAAATCACGACGTTGTGGCCACAATCGCGCTTCAGAAAGCAATTTAAAACCATGAATATATATATGAGTTGAAAACAAAATCATATGCCTCAAACATTTGACTATGCCTCGGGCACGTAGCAGAAGATAATGGAAAACTAAGAGAAAGAAAAGTAATCACCGAAGGCATGTGTGTTAAAAAAACAAATAAGGGGTGGGTGTGAAGGGACACCCTGTTAAGCTCGGATCTCAAACTACGAAGAAGACTCTCTTTTGGACCATAAGGTAAAATCTTAGGAAGAGGGGCCTTAACACTCGTGCCTCTCTATCTAAGCTTTTGCTTATACTAATATAGAAAGAAAAAAGAGTGGGAATATAGGCTTTGAAATCTGCAAATACTGACACGAACCATATGGCATAAGTGTATGTGTTTTGTTACTTGCCCATGACCAAAAAAAAAGTTGAATTTCAGAGAGTATAGAGAAAAAGGAGAATTTCAAGGATAAAAAGGGTTAGAAATTTGTGTCCTAAAGTCTCTTTTTGGAAATCTATATATGTTTAAGCACGTCTATTGCTTGCTTATTGAATCCAAGAAATCAGCATCCTAAGTGAAACTTGGATTCAGTTAGAGTTCTTGTGGTCCAATTCAATCCCAATTTATTTTTTACCGTTCAATTTTTTAATTATTGGTCATCCAAAATGATGATCTGTGGTCAAACGTCTATAAAACAGGGGATCTTAAGTAAAAAAAAAAAATTGCATTGCTTTGCATTAAAGGGATCTTGGGTAACTATTGGTCGAAGTTTGAAAACATTGATCACCTTGTTTTTTTAATTGGTCTTGCGCGATTGACTAGTGATAATGATGGATGATTCACGACTACAAGTTATAGGAAGAGTCAAATCTGCCAAATAAATTACTACTTTTAACTAATTTTCACCCACTAACAAAAGTTATTAATTTAGTTAATAACATTAAATTTATCGATAATTTATATCATATTTTTGAAATTATCCATAGTAGGATCTCTCTTTCTATTTTCTCTCTCTCACTTAATTAATGCATTATCTCTCTCTTCTCCATTCATCATAGGAGATAGAGACTATATTATAAATTCATATTTATGGTTTATTGACTATAAAAAATATATATATACATAATACATAAGGGTAACTTGAGAAAAAAATAATTAATACAAGACACATTTTCAAAAAACTCTTATAAAAAAAGACAAGAAAACTTGTCAAAAATTTCTTATAATTAGGGATGGAGGTAGTATGAGCTAATTAAATGTTCTTATACTAATTAGTACATACAATTATCTTTTTAGGAAAATATTGGGGAGAAAAAGAAGAACAAATGAAACCACCCGTTCAGCCTCTATGAAAACGGTAGAGATCACTTCATACTCGACTAGCCATAGAATATTCAACCTGTGAAAAACGTATTAAGTGTAATAGATGAGAGAAAGTACACTTAATTATTTTCTCCCAATGAGAGAAAGTAATCCCTTAGCATGATGTCCAGGTTCAATCCCAATGTCGTTTTTGTGTATGGAAGGGTATTTGTAGGGAAAAATTAACACCTTAAATAGATCTCAATACCTCAAGTACGATTAGTCTTTACATTTGAATGTGTAAGATACTCGGTTCACCCAATAAAAATGAGAGAAAGTAATTTTAACAATTAATTTTATATAAATAATTAAATTTGAAATATAAGTCAAACATTCATAGGTGTATAATGTTATTGTTGATTTTTTTTTTTGTTTTATCCGTAATCGGCCGAAAGGTAAGTAAAGTCTGGTCATATATTGTTCTATCGTTAGGGATCAAACTCAGATACTAGTCGAGCTCATCCCTCTAAATAGAGCGCATTATCCATTTGTGTCCAACCTCATGGTTCCAATAGTTGATATTTACTTATATTTTAAAAAAATTATAGGTTAAAATGAAGTTGTTTAATAAAGTATATATATTTTTTTGGTCTAGTAGAAATAATAAAGTATATATAAATACATTTTAAAATTTTATATCTACTTAATAGAAAATTTCAATTCAACAATTGGATTTGTTAAATTTATATTTTATCAAAACTTATTAAACAGAGTAAGTGAAAAGATTCACTCTGGAATACACACATTATATGTGTGTGTCTCTGCACAAACTGTTGTATCTTGAGATTAATAGGTCTTCTTTAATCGTTTAATGATTTGTCTTCGAACTTAATATACAATAAGAAAAATTATGGTGTTGTCCGGTTCATATAGTCGCATGGTCTGAGTTTGAACCCAAGACCTCTGGTTAAACTGGAAGAAATTCGTGTCGTCTCACCCAAACACTTGGTGGTATATAGTCACTCCATCTAATGAGATAACTTTAATTGTTATTTTTTGTTGTGACATGCCATAAATTTATAACGAAACAACCTCTTAGAACCAAAAAAACTTTACTTACACCTAATTCATTTGATTGTTGGGTCATATTTTTTGTATATTATTTAATACCATGTATTAGGTGGTGCACAAATTCTTTTTATCATAGTAAATAAATACAAGATGAGACGTTGCTTTGCCCATAAGGTATACCCACACATGTATATTGTCTGCAAGCCATCTCAAAGAGCGTAGTTATTAATGAAAAAACAAAAAAACTTTTCAGAGGAGCAATGCTTTGCATAGTCGAGGAGCATCTGAATGAATGATATAAAACCAAAAACAGCAGGTTGGATAAGGATAGGACCAACTTAATTTGTCTACAAAACCAATTTGATTTCAATACTCAATTCCTTTACAAATTTCCATGGATCGAGCCCCCACCTCTCTCTATCAAAGAAAAACAAAAGATAAAATTTATAAAACAAAAAAAACAAAAAAAACGAAAGTGGTGTTCCCATCACCGAGGAAAAATACATGTGTGTTTGCAAAATGTTGCACGAAATTGATCATGCAAACTTGATTTTAAACGGAACCGTGTCGGTAACGAAGTGATTCATATTATTTAAATTGCAGTGATAACATTACTCTTGAAAAGGGTAACTTACATTCACCCTTCTAAGAGATAAAATGCACTTTCATTTTTGTTCATTATTTTAATATATAAATAAATTCTTTTATCAGTGATATGTAATTAATTAATTAATTAATTATAAAACAACAGCATTTATATCTTTCTGTATAACTTTCAACATTAATTAGAACTTAGAAAAATTAAATAAATTTTTCAACACTTTTATTATCCACTTTAAAAGGTACATTAAAATGTGATTTTCTATATATGCCCAACCAAAATTGCAAGGTGTTTGTATGAACCTCTTTTTTCTATTGTATTAGTATTTATGATTTTTATTAATAAATTTAAGGTGTGTCGCAGATGATTAGTAGTATATGTGGTGTCAATATAGTTGGGATAACTCACACTATAGTAATGCTTTGCATGTAATTTGCCCAAAAAAAACAAAATTGGTAAATTGGTCCTTTAAGTTAGTTTATTTTTTCAATTTCATCCTTTATTAAATTTTTTCAACAACAAGGTTTTACGTTTGTAGCTTTTAAAAAATTGTTGGCCCTTTCTTCAAACGATGTTAGGACCTAATGACGTGTCTATTACTGATCCTACGTGGCTTGCGATATATGTTAGTCCCTTATGGCATCAGTAAAGGACACGTCATCAGGTCCTAAACGACATTTAAAAAAATGACCAAAAGTGTTAACGGTTAAAAATACATGAAACTTGTTAAAAAAATTTAATAAGAAACCAAATTAAAAAAAATAAATTAACTTAAAGAACTAATTTACTAATTTTACCAAAATAAAACAAAATTGCAAGGTCAAATTAGAGTTCGCTTTTCTATGAGAACTGTACATGAAACAGTGTAATGTGATTATCAAAATGTTGTTTAGGTTGAGCGTTTACACATGTACCTAATTGCAATGGCATAACTGAAATTAGAAATTTACCATCGGTTGACTGAAACTAACCATTGGTATAAGCCAAACTAGAAAAATATAATTTAGAGAAGAATTTTCTTGATTGTTCATTACTTCACCTTCTAATTGTCCTTGCTAATTGCCCATGGTGAGGTTGAGGTCCTACTTATGGTAGTCAATGTTTAATGTTAACACAAATTTCGTACTTACAATGCAAATCCATATTATTGACAGGTCCCATAAGGTGACACGTACGCACCTAAAAGTATGAAAAAGAGCACAAGTACATTTCCTTTTTATGCTGACCAAGCATAAGCATAAAGACAACAGTTTGAGTTTTTCAAACAGAAAATTTTGGCTACCAACATTACGTTGGATTGTATTTGAGTCTTATGGATAAATAAAACATAGTTGAGAAGTAGACTCCACTAAAGACAGTTAGATAGGTTTTTTGGTAGAGATTAGTAATCGATAAAATTAGTGAATATTTCGCATCCATAACATAGTAACAAAAAAAAAGTAATTTGGCTAATTTTCACAAAGATTTTTTGAATTTTTAATAAACCCTATGTCTTTTTATATAAAAAATTTTTGAGAAATTTATTTGGTCCTTTTCGTAAGATTTCTTTCTGTTGGAACCAAATTATTCAAAAGCATTTGCAATGCTTAAATCCCTAAGTGATTTTGATGATAACAATGATTATTAAGGTTTTTACAAAGTCTGTTAACAAGCTCTTGTAGGTACAACAAAGATAAATCCATTGTCTAGTGTGACCTTGGTAATTATAAGTACAGTCAAAGAGCTGAGCGTCCAATGGACTCTGATACTTGACATTGGGTAAGTATCATCTAATGGACTCTTGGTGCTAAGCGTTCGATGATCAGAATGTCATACGTCCAATGATCAGGAAAGCTTTGCGTCCAAGTGAGATATGAGTCCATATGGTAAGCAAACTTATGCGTCCATATGGTAAGTGAACAGAAAGTCTATTCTGTTCTACAAGCTGCGTCCAAAACGCGAGCGTCTAATATATGCTATTTATTGTTCTTGCATTTAATATGAAACATATTTAATGAGCAAATGATTTGAAATAAATAACTGTATACAATGTTTTTCCTGTACATAATTGTCAACGTTTTTAAACTGATATTTAATGAAAAGCATAAAGCACTGTGAAAAATGTACTTAAGAGAGAGAATGTATTCTGAACATTTCTGTATCTCTCTGAACATACCTTTTCACTTATACGGTGTATTCTCTCTGTCTCAATAAAATATTACTATTAACCTCTGTGTAATTGAGACTTTGAGTACAGGTTGCTTCTGACATAGGAGAAAGAACTGCACAGAAACACGTTGAAGAAGCACTCCTACATAGCAACGGAAAAATAGCATTTAATGCTATTAGGAAACAACTAATTTATGGAGGCTGAAGCTGATCATATTCTAGATCAAGTCTGAAGCTTCACTCAAAGCCTATATATACCGTATTCAAGAAAAAGAACAAATATCTATAGAATATAAAGAAAGATTGAACTATGTGAAAGAAAAGAGCAAAAACACTGTGCAAATTTGTTTCATACTCTGTAAAACTTAGGAACTTGTATAGTTCAATCTTCTTGTAAAAAGAGAGTTTGCTTAACTCTCAAAGTGCTTTAGAGTCCATATTCTCACTTGTGTGAGTTAACAACACTTCTATCAAAAATACTCTTCTGAATTGTTTGAGCCTGGAGAGGCTTGTTTAGAAAAGAATACTTGTTTGAGCCTAGAGAGGCTTGTTTGTAAAAGAATACTTGTGATAAGCCTGAAGAGGCTGTGTGCAAAGAATACTTGGGTTTGAGCCTGGAGAGGTTTGTCTGTAAAACAATACTTGGGTTGAGCCTGGAGAGGCTAGGTGTGCAAATAATACTTGTTGTAAGGCCTAAAGAGGCTGCTAAAGAATACTTGTAAATATATCTGGACTAATAGTGAAATCTCTCTAGTTCGAGGGGACTGGACGTAGCTCTTAGGAAAGGGTGAACCAGGATAAACACTTGTGTAATTTCTCTATCCCTTAACTCCTTTACATTCAGTTTATACACTAACTGTGGGGATTGAATTGAAATTATTTTTAACAAACTATTCAAACGTTTTAAATGCACTAAAACTTGTTTTGAACTAAGTGGACGATTCTGCGTCCATCTTTCCTGTGCGTCCAATACACGTATACACTGTGCGTCCAATCTTTTATAAGCAACGTCCAAAGATTTGCGAAAACTTTTAAAAGCTAAGAAACACAATTCAACTCCCTTCTTGTGTTTCACCTTGTTACCTACACTTTCAAATTTTCTTTTGCATTAATTATTTTTTTACCAAAATGTCATTATTTATTTTATAATTTTTTATAGTAAATACACAATAAATGTTGTAAATTAATGAGATTTGAAGGAAAGGAAAGTTTTAGTCGGTTGGGTTTTGTGTGTTTGATGTCTATGGTAACCTCAAATGAGAGTGGAAAGCGGCGACGGTGGTAATTTATCGAGAAAAGAAAGAGTAAGAGAGGTTAAGAGAAAGAAACTAAAAATGAAAATGAGGGGAGTAGGGGGAGGGGAGGATGCTGAAGAGTTTGGAACCTTAGGGTTGGATCTCAAAATAATCCAACGGTTGAGATGATCTCTAGGGATAAGAAGAAAACCTCACTGTTAGATTAAAAATGTGCGGTCGGATTTAGTTTTCATAGAAAAAATAACCAAACCCGAACCCATCCGAAAGAAACCACCCAAACCCATATTTTTAATCCAAAGACCCGATGCCCGCATTAACCTACCCAATTCCATCCTTTTGGGGTGGTTTGAACAGTTTGGGGTCGAGCTTCTATCTTTTGTCTGCCCTAGTGTCTATGAGGATATTTAGGAAATAATTTTTTAGAGAAAAAAAAAAGGAAAATGGGTGTAGAAATTATTATGGCGAGTGCAGATAACAATCCCCTAGACTTAAATTTTGTTAACTTAATCCATATTTTATAATGTGCTAAAAAAAGATTGATCCTTCAAGCCGGACTCATTTTAACACATCTTTCAATTGCCAAATAAGTGTGGTTAATTTCTTTTACATTTTATTAGCCAGTCCAATTCCAGCTTTATTTCCCTAGTAAAAATAGGTGTACAGGATTTCCAAATATTAATTGAAAGGACCAGTTGAAGAAGACTCGATAGTCCTTTTTTATTATTATTTGTTAGGAAAATAACAAAACGCCTATTTGTTTTTTCCTTTGCCAATCTAAGGCCCCGTTCGGGGTGGTTTTTGGTTTTATATTTTGAAAATTTAAAAAACCAAATCTAGTTTCAGTTCTGAGTTCTGAATTCCAGTTTTTTTTTAGTTTAGTCACTCTCTTTACCTCGTCTCACTAAAAATGGTGAAGGCACGAGAGGGATGACATTAGGGGTGACAAACGGGATGGGCTTGACAGGCTGGGCCCGCCTAACCCGCTTTTTGGCGGGCTGGGTTTTTTCAACCCACAACTCGCTTTGGTCCACCCGTCGTGTTGATTATATTATTTTTTAAATAATTTTTTCTGTTTTTTATTGGGCTTGGGCTGCCAAAAATGGGTCATCTTTGTCGGGCTGCCAACCCGCCCTTAAACGGGATGAGCTTTATTTTCTAGCCCACTTTCCTCGGCGGGGCGGGCAAAAAAGGGGCAGGGCAGGCTAACCCATTTTGCCATCCCTAGATGGGATGAGAGGATGCCGAAAGGACACAAGTAGAGTTGGGTATATAGGTCTTGACCTGCAGGCGACCTGTTTAACCCGCAGCCGGTGCGGCCTATGGGTCACTTAAATATAGACCTATTTTAAATGCGGGCTTTTTAGCCCGACCCAGTTAACCCTGCGGGCCAATTTTTGTAATTAAATTTTAAAATTTTAATGTATATTTTATTTTATTTTTTCTATAGTAGGCCCACGGGCCGACCCCATTTAGCCCGTGGACTACACAGGCTGAACGCGAGCCACATCATGTAGGCCCATTTATTTTGCAGCTCGGGCCAACTCGGTCTGTTTATATGCAGACTGAGCTACCCACATACCCACCTCTAGACATGTGAGAATGGAAGTATTTAGCGTTTAAAACTGAAATAAGAATCACAAAATATATTTTTATGGTTTTGAGATTCAGGTTAAAACTGTTTTAAAATTAAGAAAAAAAAACCAATTCAATCCCATTTTACCCGAACAAGTTTTGTTTTCAAATTTAACTTTCAAAATCAAAAACCAGAAACTTGGAACCACCTCGAACGGCCCCTAAGTGAGTGTTTGTTTAAGATGCCCCGAGACCAAGAATAGATTTTGGTGGAAAGAGGTATCAACCTCATTTGAAAAAAATTCATTAATGGGACTCTTAATTTCTCTATTTGCAGTGTCCACAATTTAATACGAAGAGACCCTAAATCAATCCATAAAATGGGTGAGTACAAAAATACTTCTTGTCATTTTTACCTACCGAAGAATCCAAAGAATGTCAATGTATTTCTGTGACCAACATATAGGAAACGTTTAAAATAAAAACAAAAAATGATTTAAAAAGCAAAGAAAATGTCTCTCAATCATCATAGTTATAAAAGTTAGACTTACTTGGCCAATTAAAGTAAAAAATCTGTGACTCGAGTATTACTTCGAGCCTCGGTCTAAAAAGGGTCGAATTAGGTGAATTATTTATGGAATTAGGCTTTTAAAAGTTTTTTTTTTGCTTTATTTACCGTATTTAAAAACTTAAAAAAAAATTATCATTCAAAATTGGTGAATTTTAAATGAGGAGGCAACTATAAATTTCTCACCGGTGAAGAAGAATTTTTAACCATAAGATATACTATTAAATAAAAATTTAAATATATTTTTGGTTCTTATAATATAGAGATATTTTATTTTTAGTCTTTATTAAAAAAGTCAAACGTTTTTTGTCTCTATAATTAAAATTTTTTTATTTTTAATTATTTAAGTGGGTTGATCACTGATGTGTCTAGTTTGAGCTTAGTCAATACGCCTACGTGGCCAAAAATTTAGCCACATAGGATGCCACGTCAATATCTCGCTCCTTCCTCCGCCTCCTCTCTCTCTCTCCTCCCTCCACCCCCACCCCCACCCCCACCAGCACCACCTTCTCTCTCTCCTCCTCCCTCCACCCCACCACCTCCTCTCTCTCTCTCTCCTCCCACCACCCCACGACCTTCGATGCCCACCATTTTTCAAAACCCAATCTCTCGCTTCTCCTCGGTTTCCTTCGAAACCCATTTGCAAAATGGTAGCTTTTCGGATGGCAAAGGACAATTCGCCACCTTGTGTTCCAAAGGGTTCATAAAAGAGGCGTTTGAGAGCTTCGTATCTGAGATATGGGAAGAACCCCGCTTGTTCTCAAATCTCGTCCAAGCATGTATTCCCACAAAGTCTGTTTCTTTGGGAAAACAGCTTCATGCTTTGATACTAACTTCTGGGTGTTCCTCAGACAAGGAAGCTGTTTGATGAAATGCCTAAGAGAAATGTTGCTACTTGGAATGCAATGGTCACGGGGTTGACCAAGTTTGGGATGAATGAAGATTCTCTGTTGCTACTTGGAATGCAACAGGTTCATGCTTATGTTATGAAGTGTGGGTTTGAGTTTAATTTGGTTGTTGGATGCTCTTTGGCTCATGTATATGAAAGCTGCAAGCTTGCATGATGGGGAGAGAGTTATCAGATGGATGCTGAATTGTAATTTGGTTGCTTGGAATACACTTATGGCCGGAAAAGCTCAAAATAGATCCGGAAAACCGATTGAAGAAATTGAAAGAGAGAGAGAGATTTGGCGGTGAGGGCGGAGGAGGGGGAAGGTGGGGGTGGTCATGGGGGAGGAGAGAGGAGAGAGAGAGAGATGGAGGAGAGGCGGTTGGATGGAGGGGGTGGAGGGGTGGTCATGGCGGGGGAAGGTGGGGGAGGAGGGAGAAGTGAGAAAGGGGAGGAGAGAGAGAGAGATGCTGACGTGGCATCCTACGTGGCAATTTTTTGGACACGTAGGTGTGTTGACTGGACTCAAAATGGGACACATCAGTGGTCAACTCACTTAAATGACTAAAAACAAAAAAAAATTATAGGGACCAAAAGCATTTGATTTTTTTAATAGAGACTAAAAACAAAATACCCCTATATTATAGGGACCAGAAACATATTTAAGCCTTAAATAAATTACATGGTTGAGATTGATTATTGGTATTTGGCAGTCTTAACTGATTAAATTATTAGTCATGTATCTTATGATTAAAAGTGATGAGGGACTTAATTGATCCCTCACCTTAGGTTTCAAACAAACAAGCATTAGAGTGCCTTCAATAATATGGTTGAAAGGTTCAGTTATTTTTTTGGTCAAATTTGAATTTTTTTTGAACTGTAGCAAAATTTGATCTAATATATAAAATAAGAAAGTCAGTCTGATCAAAGTAAGCAAAAGTTAGAAATCCATTTAATTATTAAAATTTTTAGTTAATTTTTTTATTTGATTCATACAAATTGATCATATTCCCACTCGATCCAGCTCTTACTACACTTGTACTCTCATTTCAATTCAATTAATTGCAATTTTCGTTTAAAAGATTTGTATATATTTGAATTCAAAAGTAATATAATAAAATAAAACCAAATATTATTAATATGGTGTGACACGAGTGGTAGATATTTAGGTCCTTTAAACACGATATCGGAGTTCGATTCCCACCATGTATATGGAAGATCTATTGCCATAGATAAATCCCTTAAATAAACCTTAAATAGATCCCTGTATCTTGAGGGATCATTATCCACAATTGCGCACAGAAGATACCTGCAAAAAACGGAAAACTAAATATTGAGTGATCCATATGAATTGACGATAATATAAGTTTTCAGAAATGCTAATTTTTCTAGGGTTAATTATGTTTTTAGTCCTTTAAAAATTGTCAGATTTGAGTTAGGTCATTTAAACAAAAGTCAAACTTTTTAGTCCTTTAAAAAAAAATTTGTTTGATTTAGGTCCTTTAAGTTAGTTGACTTGCTAGGTGGCACATTTTTGACCCAGTCATCATGCCTACGTGGCACGAAATGCTGACGTGGTAATATTAACGTTTGAATTTAGTCCCTCTAAAAATTGAGTTTTGATTTTAGTCCCTCTGTTTTTCCTCTCTCTCTCACCCCACCACCGCCACTCTCTCTCTCTCTCACCCCCACCACCACCACCACCCCCACCCCCACCACCACTCTCTCTCTCACCCCCCACCACCACCACCACTCTCTCTCTCTCTCTCTCTCTCTCGTTTTCACGGCTGATGGTTATGGTTGCCATGGAGATGGCTGGCCAAGCAACCGTTGTGAACATAGGCAGAGAGCAAGAGCTTCTCTTCTCTTCTGTAATAATAGGCGAGGAGAGGCAGAAGATTGGGATGGTCGAGGTTGCCCAGCCTCCTCATGTGCTCATGGAACTCTTCCCGTGGCACGTTGTTCATTTATTTATACCTCTTGACAACCACGGCTTGGCCGTCCGCAACCACGACCTTGTAGGAAGACCCAAATGAGGCACTGCCTAGGATTTCAGCAGAGGCCTTCAACAAATCCTATAAATTGAACTTGAGATGGCCGTCATGCTTGAGGAATATCACCTTGCTGCCCCTGCCAGCTTGCTCCCCCCACTTGGAATGTCGATCTGACACCAACGGCTTTGGAGAGAGAGAGAGAGAGTGGTGGTGGTGGTGGTGGGGGTGAAAGAGAGAGAAAACGAGAGAGAGAGAGAGGAAAACCAGAGGGACTAAAATCAAAACTCAATTTTTAGAGAGACTAAATTCAAACGTTAATATTGCCACGTCAGCGTTTCGTGCCACGTAAGTATGATGACTGAGTCAAAATGTGCCACCTAGCAAGTCAACTCACTTAAATGACCTAAATCAAACAAATTTTTTTTTAAAGGACTAAAAAAGTTTAATTTTTTTTTAAAAGACCTAACTCAAATCCGATAATTTTTAAAGGACTAAAAACATATTTAAGTCATTTTTCTATTTTGAGTTCAATTTTTATGAGAGTTGGAGTTGGGTTTCTTTTTTGGCGGGGAAAGGTGGAGGGAAATAACAGCTAGGTAGTAGAAGTAGAGAGAGAGAGAGAGAGAAAGGCCAAAAACTATAAAAAGGACACCTCAGAAGGAAACGAACGTTTCATCAAAAAAAAAAAAATGGAGGAAACGAACGCTCATCGGCCAATGTCAGCGGAACACACGCGTCAGCATAGGAGAAACAAGACACAGACACAGTCACTCCCATTGGTTGCTCATTCCTCTCTTCCCAATCCCAAACCCCCCCCCCCCCCCCCCCCCCCGCCCCCACATCCTTCTTTTTCACTTGTTCGTCCTTTTAAACTTTTTTTTTTTGAAATGTGACTCTTTTAAAAGTTAACTTAAAAATAAAATTAGAAGTTATAGTTATTAAATAAAAAATTAATAGAGTTAGCCTGAAGTTAAATTTTTCCCCCATAGTATCCTATATGCATAATATGCATAATTGTAGAGATTAATTTATCGATATGCAAAAATTCATTTAAATAATTGATCTCTCTTAATAGATATGTTTCCATACACATGACCCGAGCCTGAAGTTAAATTTATTGTTAATAGCGATTGTATTATTAGTTTTCAAATAAATCTGATTTGGCTTATATTAAAAATAGAACAAAATAATAAAAAATGGTATATTTTGATTTTGTTAAAAATGATGAAATCATTAAAAACAGTATAAAATAGTATGTGAAATTTATATGTATAAGGAAAGTCACTTTGTATAATTAAAAATAAGTACAAATAATTCTGAAAATGCAAGCTGTATTGTCTAAGGAAAGTCTATTAGATGGATGTTTATAGAGTTTTGACGAGCACTAAGTTATTTGATGAACTGATAGAAGTCTCTTTTTGGCTTTGTTTTTATTTGGTCCAGTCTCTTTTTGGCTGTACCATTAGTAATCATGACTAAATGCATTTTTTTTAACTCAAAAAAGAATTTTAAAACAACATGATATTATTTTTTTTCCCTCGTGCACAATTACATTGAGGATCTTAATTTAATTGTGTTTCTTGAAATTGAATTACATTAAGGATTTTGTTATAAAGAGAGGGGAGAAGAAAAAGTGATTATGAATGAAGCAATGTATACCATCCTTCAATTTGTTGCACACGAAAACATCTAAAATTGAATACTACTACTATCCACCATTTCCACTCTTTATTGTTTGTTTCTCTATGCATATCCTTCTATCCTTGCACACGGAAGTATCTAAACTTGAATACTATTAATTAACCATTTTTTCCAGTCTTTAATATCTCTACATGTTTTCTTCTTTATTATTTTTATTTTGGGTCGATTTTTTTTTCCACTGATAAATTACTCTTTTTTTTTCATTAATTAAAGAAGTAAAGAACACACCATGCCCCCTATGACCCTTCTCTCCCACATACAGAGAACATAAAATGGCAAACACTCCTTCCTTGGTTTCTATGAATTTGGCGCTCAAACCTTTCCAATTCTCATAATCTTCAACACACTTCACAGACTCTTCTGTTCTCTCCCATAACCCACTCTCTCTCTCTCTCTCTCTCTGCCTTTTTTTTTACCCTAAAAAGAGGTTTTTGTTTCTTCATAAGGCCCTCTCTTGCATCACTTTTTTTCAGCCAAACTTCCAAAGAGAGTGAGTCGATAGCAGCAAGAAGAGAAGAGTGACACAACAGGAACACACACACATATACAAAGGGGGGGAGAGAGAGAGAGAGAAACAAAGGGATAGTGGGATAGTGATTTTGTTCTTCATTTTCATCATTTCATAAGAGATCTCCATTCTCCACACCTTGTTGTGTCTAAAAAATCACATCTTTAATCTAAAAGCTGCGTTTTAATTTCTGGGGTGCTCGTTTTGTTTATAAAAATTTGATTTTTTATTTATTTTCCCACTGAAGGGAGTGAGGTTTTTTATTTTTATTTTCTGTGCTGTTGTAATGGCACCCAGTTTTGATTGTGTTTCAAGCCTTCTATGTGGGGAAGATAACAGTATTTTTGATGAAAACGATTATGGGGATTCGGTTGAGGTGTTGTTGGAGGAACCATGGAATTCTAGATATCATCGAAACGATGCTCAAAACCAGCAGCACTATGGTGATGGGTTGTTGCCATTGCAGAGTGATGAGTGTTTGGCTCTTATGGTGGAGAAGGAATGCCATCACTTGCCTTGTGGTGGTTATGTGAATAGACTGAGAAATGGGGATTTGGATTTTGGGGCCAGAAAGGAGGCCATTGATTGGATTGAAAAGGTGGGTTTCAAGAGCTTGTTTTGTTTGATTTTTGTTTTGTGTGTGCTCTTCATTTCTCATTTTGAGCCAATTTTTTTTTTCTTTTCTCTTTTTTCTAATGGCAATGTTGCTGGGGACTGATTTTCTATAAACTTGAAATGGGAAATTTTGACAATCATAATACTTGCATTACATGATCTTAGATTTGACTGCTTCATTCTATGTTTGATGATGATTTCATTGGTGAATCTGAGTTGCTTGGATAAAATCTATGGATTGTCCTTTAATCATGAAGTTCATTGATGGCATTCTTCTATTCATGCATATTTTCAGCCGATTTTAACATGTTTCAAAACTAGATCAGCATTTCATTTTTGCATCAGTGTGAACACTTTAAACAAGAATTGCCCCTTTGCTATGATCTAAATGAATGTGTCTGTTTTTATAGGTCCGAGAGCATTTTGGTTTTGGACCTCTCTGTGCATATCTATCCATAAACTACTTGGACCGATTCCTATCTGCATATGAATTACCAGTAAGTCAATTGATGAAGAGAAGAAAAATGTCTTTTTTTTCCCTCTCCTTCTGTGTTTCCACTGGTTTTGATCTGATCTTTCCACTCTCAGAAGCAAAGAGCTTGGACAATGCAACTGTTGGCTGTGGCATGCTTATCTCTAGCAGCCAAAATAGAGGAGACTGATGTTCCTCTATCTCTTGATTTGCAGGTAAATTATAATCTATTATCAATTACTATTATTACTATTACTATATAAAAAGGTAGGTTCTGGTATCCCAGATTATGACACGTGTCATCTCCCAAGTTGTGACACGTATCACCTCACTAACTAAAATCAATTTGCTTATTGGGTCTTTTTACTTTTTCTCTCTCGAAAAGACCCGAATTTTGCACTGGTTAGGTCCATGGACTAGTTTTAATTTGATGCTTGGTAATTTGAACATGTTAAGTCAAATGTCTTTGATTTTACATTTTTGGTGTGATGATCACTTGTTTTATTTTTCTTTCCTTCTCTGCAGGTGAGTGAATCTAAGTTTGTATTTGAAGCTAAAACAATACAGAAAATGGAGCTTCTGGTACTGAGCACATTGAAGTGGAGAATGCAAGCAATTACCCCTTTCTCCTTCATTGACTATTTCCTTTTCAAGATCAATGATGACCAAGTTCCAACAGGGCCTTCAATTTTGCGATCCGTCCAACTTATACTGAGTACTGTAAGAGGTACTTGTTGTCTGTTCTCCTTAACTCTCTGCAGGAGTAATAATTATTATGATGGGGATGAACTATAGAGAAGCTAATTTTGAGAGGGGTTTTGGAATCCAATGCAGGAATTGACTTCCTAGAGTTCAGACCATCAGAAATTGCAGCAGCAGTGGCAATATCAGTGGTGGGGGAAACCCAAACAGTTCACACTGAGAAAGCAATTTCTGTTCTGATTCAGAATGTAGAAAAGGTAAAAACAATGGTGGTGGTCCAATGGCTACAAAAAAACACACTAGTGAATACAAATGATGGTTTTATCATTTTTTAGTTGATTACATGTAAATTGATCAAATGCAATTAAGTGCATTTTTTATGCACAGTGGGGATATCCAAAATTGATTTTGCCTTCGTTAAAAGTGATTTTAGTAAAAATTTAGGTGTTTGGGTTTTTTAAGCGAAAGTGTTGTCCAAAATCGATTCTACCTGAAACAAGGATATGTTGAAAATTTTACACTAAGTTTTACCTCAAACTAGTTTTCACAGTAAAAACATTTAAACATAAATCACTTCAATTCAAAATCAATTTTAACCCAATCAATTTTACAAAATCAATGTTATTCAAAATCACTTTTAGCAAACTCACCCAAATACAAGCATGATCATTTTAAGTTGATTACATGTAAATTGATCAAATGCAATTAATTTGTGGCATGGTTTAATTGATCCTATTTACATTTGTCTTGTGTGTTTTCTCTTTTCCTTTTTTTTTGGCAGGAGAGGGTATTGAAGTGTGTTAAAATGATCCAAGAGATGTCACCAGGTAGCGGTTCTGCTAAGGATAATACTAGTGCTTCTGTTTCTGTCCCTTGTGTGCCTCAAAGCCCAATTGGGGTGTTAGATGCTGTATCCTTCAGCTACAAAAGTGATGACAGCATAAATGGTGGTAGTTCATGTGCAAATTCTTCACATAATAGCCCAGATGCTAAAAGGAGGAAGCTAAACAAAACCTTTGGAGGATAGCTATTGTGGGTTGGAAGTTTTTTTACAAGTCATTTGTAGAAGATGTTTTTTCTAGAAAAAGGACGTTTTGTGTTCCATTGATGATGCCCCCTCAAGGGAAAAAATACCAATCAAGGAAGAAGGAAATTAGATAGGGAGAATGGGAAGAAAAAGTAGGAAAAGAAAAAAGAAAAAAACTGAGCATAAAGTTGCCAAAAACTATAAGGTGAATGGTAAGTGCAAGATGGGAAGTTTCAAAGAATAGAAATAGAATCAACACATTTCAATGCACTTAGATGCAAGTGAGTTCACCAGCTGTTAAATATTTTTATAAATCTCTTAACAGCTAGAGAGAGAACAGAGAAGGTGAAGGAGGAGGGGGAATAAGGATTATTAGTGTATTTGTTTTGTGTAAGTACAGTTTGTCTTCTATTTTTAAGTGAGGGAGTAATATAGAAAAAAAGAGAGGATAAAAAAACAAAAATAAGAGGCAGAGCTACTAGCATGAGATATATATTTGAGGCATTTATTTTATTTATGTCATTATCTTTATTCTAGTAGTTATTTTAATAATTTTTCACAGTTTTTGAAAAAGTTCACAAAAAATATATAATACTACTATTGTTGTTCTGGCACCATACGGATCTTGTTTTTTCTTCGGTATGCCTTGTCAGCAATTCAATTGGACACTTTGACCGAGTGATTGTTTAGACCATTTGCTTGGAGGTTGATAAATGATACTGTATTAGTTTGGTTTTGATAAGTTCGATTCCACAAGCACCAAAAAGAAATGTACAAAATAATGAAGTTGTCTTCTGTGTTTGTCTTCCAAAATCTTATCATATCATAGGACACAACTTGAATCATAATTAGAAAATTATAGATGGGTTATAGATTTGATTCCTAGGTAGTATCTAGGTATATATAATAATTTACAAAAACTTTACACCGACTTGGTGGTACCACCATACTATTTCAAGCAGAAAGTGTTTTTTGGAGCAATTAATCAGTGACTCCAACATGTGAGGGGTTGAACTTTGGTGGCTTCGTTGAAAAATGTAGGGTTTAACTCATAAAAAAGGAGGCGTCGGTAGGTAGGTAGGAAAGACGAGGTGAAAAAATTTACGGCTTCTAGGGTTTGTCCTTTTTTTTGGTCGAACTAGGGTTTGTCCTTTTTTTTGGGTCGAAACTAGGGTTTGTCCTTTGAGTCGACTGAAGTAAAGTGGGCTCGGGCTCTTTTCTTTTGGGCCATTAAGGCTTGTGTTTAAATGCCCTATTGACTCTTTGACCTTGGCCTCTTTCTTTGTCAAATAAAAAACAGTTGGTATGTGAATGAAAGGAAATAACTTTGACCAAAAAAAAAAAGAAAGAAAGGAAATAACTAATAAGGGGAGCCTTTTCTCACCTTAAATTTTTTGCAGAAAAAAAAATTGGTTAAATATATTTTTCATTTTTATAAGAATAAGTGCTTGTTTGGAACCACGTCCAAGTGTTGTAAACGTACGTTCCCTATACTTGAATGTGATTTATATCTTTTGTAAAGGTGTTTAGGTTTTCAAACTAAAAGCAACTTTGGTGTCTAAAATTGATTCTAGTTGAAGGTATAAATTTTTTTTTGGGTCTAGACCAAGGTATCCCCCGCGCGCGTGCGAAGACTAATCCTTTCGAGCCGGGTAGGACCCCCAGGACCTCTGGTTAAATTAGGAGAGACCCGTGTCATTTCACCCAAGCCCTCGGTGGTGTTCAAGGTATAATTTGTAGTTTTTGAGTTGAGTTAAAAATTTTACACTAAATTCTACTCTTTTTGCTTTCTGAGTAAAAAATCCAAATATAAATCACTTTACTTCAAACTCAATTTTAAACAAATCAATTTTACAAAATCAAGTTCAATCAAAATTGCTTTTAGCATATGCTCCTCCAAACACACACTAAGTCTTTTTAGTTTTAGTTTCTATAAGTCTTTTTTAAGTTTTGATTTCCTAACATTTTGGAGTGTCCTATTTTGATTATTGTCATATCATCAATTTCTGTTTATTTAATGTTGACGTCTAACAGAAGTACATGTCATTATTGTTGAGTGGGATTAATGATGCCATATTGCACTAGTTATAAGGGATTATGTTTGCCACATCAGCACGCATGCACACACACACACACACAAGCGCCCGCACAGGTTGTTATCCAAAGGGGTGCTCAAAGGACGGGTTATGCTTGTCCTCACTTGGCTTAAAATTTTGATCAAACCAAAATTCAAGCCCAAATGTGGCCCTAAATCCGAAATGACCCAATGATGTACAAGTCGAAGTAAGACTGGGTCTAAGTAGGGTAGGACCTGGTTGACCCGAAGGACATGTAAAATAAATTTTTTAAATTATCATATAATAATGTTCAACAGAAAAATGTTCATGCAATTAGTAAATATATCATGTACAATAATTTTTTTATTAATATATGAGGTATTTTTGTACGTCATTATAATTTTAGAACATTGTAATAAGAGTCATAAGGGAATATGTGTGTCTATATATAGATACATGTATATGTATGTAGGACATGTTAGGTAACCCGAAGGTTAACTTGAACCTATAACCCGATACTGGGTAAAAAAATGAGACCTGAATTTACCCATATTTTTTTGGTGAACACATGCCCCCACTCAAATTTGAAAATCTTGTTTATTATCCATATTTTTTCATTTCTGACACCCCTAGATTTTATTTTTGCCCCCATTACAATTAGGGGTGTTCACAGGTTCGGGTAACCCGTGAATCCGAACCAGTCTGAACCGATCCAAATCGGATTTTTTTTTTCCACATGTTCAGATCCAACCCGAACCAACCCGTCCAAACCTGAGTTGATTTGGTTCGGGTAATGGATTTTAATTTTCAAATCCGTGGACCCGCGAACCCGATCCGAGACTTTATCATTTTATTTTTTATTTGTTTATTTTGATTATTAAAACGCAGCAACCTGTCCTTGCCCTCCTAACACAAAGCCACACTCAGACAGAACCTCCCCACTGTTCCATTGGCATCATCGAACATTCTTAATCAGATCCAATTCCACACCTACCAAGACTTTACTATGCAAGACAACAACATTTTTATATCCCCACCATCTTGTGAATACAGAAAATGCAGAGCAGTAAGACTGCACATCACCATAGCACGAAGCGACCTTCTTCTCTAGACGCCGCCACACGAAGTGGCCACAGAGCTCAAAGGGACCGTTGCACTTCTTCTCCTTGGTTTGACTTTTGAGCACGAAGTGGCCTGTCCTCACCCGGGACCGTCGTCCAGCATCCGCCAGCTGCCATGGCCCTTCCCGCAGCCCTTCCCGCCTCTATGAAGGACCGAAGCGGCGGCGGCTACCTCCTCTGTAGTGTTCACTGTTGGTCATATTTTGAGATTAGGATAATAGGGTTCCACTTCATTTTGTTTGTTTGTTTTTTTGTTTGACTTCATTTTGTTGTTTTTTATTTGGTTGGGCTCGAGCCCTTTAGTCATTTTTTTCCCTTTCTTCTCTTACTTTCGGGCCAAGCTAGTTTTCCTCTCTATTTTTTCCTTTCAGTTTTTTTTTGAATTTTTTGAAAAGTTTTTTTTTTTTCAAAGACATACCCATTGATCCGACCCAAATCAACCCGTTCTTGATCGGATTGGTTCGGTTCGGATTTGGTGAGGAAAAAATTGAAAATTCGATCCAATCCAACTCGTCCTATTTTAATCGGTTTGGATAACAGATTTGGCCAAATCCGATCCAAACCGGCCAGTGAACAGCCCTAAGTACAACTCTGAATTCCACCTTTTTCCAATTTTTACCCCCATGAATTTTACTTTTGCTCCCAACACAACTCTCAATCTCTCCACCCAGCGCTCCTCTCTCCTCATCTCAATCTCTCATATCCCTCTCCTTTAGAAAATCTGACCACGTTTGCCACTCAACCACCATCGAACCACCGCGGGAAGCTTGCCCCCATTGACCCAGGGTCCTAGATATGTCACTAAGGACAAGGTCAAACCCGACCCTTCATAGCTCGGGAGAGGACGGGTCATGAACACCCCTAGTTATCCATATAAATCCCCCCAATGAAAACGACGAGGGAGAAATTTGCATACATATCAGTTTCCCTCGCACTGGCCCATTATCAGAAAAAACATAAGAATGATTTGAGTAATAAGGTCCAAAATCATTTTAGGCCCGACATTTTATGTACTACAAAAAGGAAAATCAAAGCTCATACCCTTCCAACTGGCAATTCGCCACCCAGTGTGTAACTGGGTTTATTGACAAAAAAAGAAAGTGTAACTGGGTCTCGAATCAAACTAATAATCATGCTTCCCCGGCCCCACATATAGTTTTATACTGCTCTGCATATGATTATCCAATATGCTTCAACGGGCAAAGGTTTTTCAACTTGATTAATTGACCTAAAACCATGCACTTTTGAGGCCATGATAACAATAGTTTTTCTTTCACGCATAAAGTATACATCTTATGTTTTCATTCGGGGTCAAAGAATGAAATATTATTATTTATTTTACACTTAAATTTGGAATCAAATAATTTATATATTTGTCAGTGAAAAAATTTAAAATACTTTTGTCAAAAAAATATCCTCCTCTGATTTATTGTACAAAATCACGGGTCACGTTTCTGAAAATATGTGAGATTAGTATTCTATAACTTTGAGGAGATCGAATAGTTTACACATTTTCTTTTGGATTAGTTGACTTTACCTAGTAGAAAAAAATCATTGTTTTTGTTCTATTAATTTTAATATGAAATTCAGATACAGGCCCAAAAGTTGGAGATTTGGATTCAAGTCCAGTAATTCACTGTAGGTTAATTTGGGGTCCACAACTCGGATCCATGCCTTCCTTTGTATCAGTTCTCTCTTTGGGCTTGTCCCTAATTTATTGAATCCATTGACAAAAAAAAATAGTCATTAATAATGAAAAAATGTTTCAGACCAAAAAAAAAGGGGGGGAAATGTTATAAAGGAATAATTAACCCCAAAACTTCTATTGCCAAGCTGATGAAAAATTAATCTTGAACATTATTTCTAATAATGAACGTTTTTATCTATAACTATAATAAATTAAAGAGATATCCCTTTTTGGTGTACACAATTTTTTTTTCTATTTTGCTCATATAACCACTAATAACTACTAACCCATTTTTATTCTTCATCTTTTTACTACTAACATGTAGATTTAAAAAAAAAACTGCTAACGCATATAAATGAAATTATTTTGTTGTAAAAAAAAACTTACATATCAATATATAATTTTATGTCTTACGTAAAAATACTCCGCTAGTTATTATGTACAAGATACAGACAGAAAACATTTTTTTAAAATTTTCTTAACAAATATTTACGCAAATTAAATCTATTCGAGTTCTATACATTTCATATAATGATATATAAAACTGTGCAATTATTTTTTAATGCTATATTAATTATTTATAACTGTATTATGTTGTGAAACTTAATTAAATTTTTTTATTTTAATCAATAATTTATATTTTTATTCCCATATTTTTTTTAAAGGAATATTTTTATTCCCATATTGGTTTGGTACAATTGTCTCTTATTTTTATTCCTAATCTATGAAAAGAGTCACAAGACAAGATATAATTGCAAATATAGTCTATAATTCTTAAGTAATTAAATTGTGTGTGAAGTCAGTTAACTTGATTGAGGATAGTCCAATAATTAGAAGTAGAGAAAATCATATAAGGAGTATAATACTGTTTTTTTTTTATTGAGGAGAAAAATACTGTTTTTTTCCTCATTGGATTACACCAATTTTTGATTTTATATTCAAAATCGATCCAATCCAGACTAAACAAACACTTTATTTAAGAATTTGTTATTTGTTATGTATTTATCTAACTTAGGAGTATAATTTATATATTGATGGTCTAAGAACATAATCCAAGGAGTTGAATCTTGATCATTTTTTCTTTTCAAAACCAATACAATCTCATTCGTGAACAAGGCTTAATGAGTGGATTCGGCTATCCGTGAGGATAGGAAACTTCGTCGCTTGGTTGCAATGTGAGGTGAAGCATGGAGATATATATGCACATAGTACATAAGTGTAGTAGTATACACTAGTACTACATGCCGTGCACTCGTAAAAATTGTCTTGACAATTTGACCAGACATCGTAGAACTGGGAAGGTAGAAAATAAAACATAAAAAAAAAATGGCTCAATGACTTTGCTGTCTGTACTTTACAATCAAGTAAACAAATATTTTTTTTAAGAAAAATGAATGCAGATCGAGAATAAGAATTGTAGCCATGTAAAACACACGAAAAATGGGAGTGCTCACTGAAGATTCCTTTTTTTTTTCCTCGTATTATAAGATAAAATGAAAATATTATCATTTATATTTATCTTGGTAAACGTTAAAAAATTTAGGTTAAGTGTTGACTATTGTATGGAGAGTGGAGTGGGAATGAGAAATCTGTTTTAATTTTTTATTGATAATTAGTCAGGGCCACGATCTTCGCTGCTCTCGGGGTATCGGTAGTGCTAACCGGTCTTCAGTACTTCACTTGAAGTCTTGAATCTTGCTTCTGTTTTCTGCACAACATAGTTGACCCCACGCCACGCGCAATCCAAATCTCTGTCTTTCCAATTTAGCACCTGCATCACCTTCCTTCAAATTCATATTTCACTCATCCACGCCCCATTTTTTTCTTCTTCCTTTTCCCAAACTCTACAAAAGTTAATTTTCTTTGTTGGCGAATTATTTGGAAAATAAGGAAAGAACTAATTATCCCGAACAATTAACAAATTTCAAGAAAATAGGTTCTAGGTAGGATATGTTTTATCTCTTAACTAACACACGTGTCACCTTTCAAATTAGAACATGTATTATTTTTTAAATCTTTTTATTTCTTGTAAAAACTACTTTGTTCGTTAAACTTTTTCCATTGTTTATATTAGAAAAAACATATACTTTATATGGATTTGATGACTAGTTTTAATTAAACTTTGATATATTTAAATCTTTATTTCTAAAATAAATATTTCATTGTTTATTTAAATACAATCAATATATAAGCTGACAAAACGGCTACTCGGCCCACACCGGGTTGTGACTTTATCGGGCCGGACCAAAAAGGCATGGATTAAAAACAGACTCAAATTTAGTTGTCTAAGCCCGGCTCGCACAGGGCCAATCCGCACCGGGCTTGGGCTTTAGCATTGTATTTTTTTAGGCTGGCCCGACTGAGCCGGGTCAAATCGTACTCCGACTTTATCGGGCCGGACAAAAAAAGTTCAGATTAAAAACGGACTCAAATTTGTATATCCAAATTCTTTGCTTTTTCGGACAGGCTCGGGCCAGCCCATTTTGCATGCTCTATCAACATATATCTATATGTTAACCTAAAAAAATATATCTAAAGATTATTTTACTGTTTTTTTAAAAAAATTATGTAAAGAAAATTAAATTTAGATGTTGATTTTATATATTCAGTAATAAATTGGTAAAGTAATGAAGTGATACGATGAGAAGAGGGTATGTAGTATTAATTTATCATCATCATAGTTAAAATTGACGAGCCAAAATTTGTATAAGAGGGGAATGAGGACAAGCGAGAAAGCACGCCACTGGCGGCTACACCTCCGCGATAGTCGCTGGTAGTTGGACCCACAACAGACACGCGTCACTCCCTAATTGGCTCTTCCACCGCATTGGCAAGAACCTACACTCCCCACGGTCAGTGACAGTACGAGAGCTATATGAGGAAAACGACAGAGACAACTCGCGTGTTTCGTTTTTTTGTTTTTGCATGGGATAATAATATATATAGGGTTAGGCTAGTTTAATAGTAGTTTGCATTTAACTATGGTTTGACCCAATACTACGGTGATTTCGTGGATTCACGAGCCAGAGCGTGCAGCAGTGCATGCGCCAATAAATCCACAACCATGCTTCGTAGCAGAGATCTCTCACTCAGATTATTACACTAGTAGATAAGATAGATAGATACGAAGAAGCAGGAACAAGAAATACCAAGTACCACCACACCACACTCACACCTCCTTTTTTTCTGCCCTTTTTCAGTTCTCAGTTTTCACGCTCATCGCGTGCCCTCTCTTGCCACGATAGATCGACCCGTTGCAATCCCATTTAATTGGCAGAAGAAGAAAACAGAATGTATATCAAAAAAAGAAGAAGAAGAAAACAGAAACTCATGGCCTCATGGGGGTTTCTCTATCTTCGTGTACAACATATATATATATACAATACAATATCAAAGGATTTGACATGGAATTTAATCATTTATGTCAACACAATAGGAAGATGTTTTAGGTGACATTGATTGTATTAAAATATAGTAAACAGTTATTTTGACAGTATCACTTTGGTACTTGATAGATATAAAATTAAAAAGAAGTTCTCCAAACATTGGTTACTATAATCCATGCTGTAAGATCTGTTACATAACTCTGTTTAGCCAGGGTATTGAGCAAGTACATTAAAGGCCACATAAGACTATAACGTGAAACTGTCTACCACCCTCATGGACCAAATTAAGTACTCTATGTGAAACGAAAATCATACCCCATGTGAAAAGAAATTAAACTATGATAATAATGCTACCGATCGATTATTATTAAATGAGACATTACATAAGACGGCGTGTTAATTAAAAAGGTTTTTTCTGAATCCGCGTGTGCGACTTTCATTTTTTTTTTCTTCCTGTACTACTAAAGTCTGCTGTTTCTCTCTGTGCCGGAGATTCTGTGGTCGGGGCTTCTAAGATTTTCCTCACATTTTTTAATTTTGTCTTTTTTATTTTTTTAATTGTATTAGCTTGATTTAAAAATGTCGGGGTAAACAGAACCACATTATTATATCCGAATGCGTACGGGGTTAAGTTACAAAATCAATTATGTTTTCTAATAATCATCCATTATATTGTACCAATATTTTATGTTTTGTATGGTAAATTACTGTTTTGTCCTCGTGAGTCCGTGACACACCTAGGCTAGGCTTTGGAGATGGCTCTCCATTTGTAACACAGGCTTCTAATATCTGTCATATGTGTGTGTAACCAATCCATATGTTTTACCCATACGAATAAATATCAAATAATATTAAATTAGGTCTTTTTGTCAAAAAAACTAATATTAAATTAGGTACGAGTAAATATGTTTTACCCGTATGTTTTCACATCAAATATTATTTTTTAAAAACTTGTTTAGACGGTGAGAAAATAGTAGAACATAATTAAACATTAATCGAGTAAAACTTATTTATATTGTTAGTGCATAGTTATTAAATTCACACTAAATTTAAACAAAATTTTGCAATGGGTGTCTATGGAAAGTAGTTAAAAATTAAGAAATGGATAAATTTTTTTAAAAAAATGAAACACTTAATCTATAATTTATTAACTTTAAAAATTACAATGTTTAAACAACAAAGAAACAGATTGTATCTTATCAAACAAGTATTTACATGCTTGATAAAAACAATGCTTTGCGTCTAGAGCTTACATCTAAGAATCGACATCTAAAAGCTCAAGCAAAAAAATGACTATGTTTTAAGTAAGAAGATCACAAGAAGGAAGAAGGAAGAATCGACATCTAAGTATTGTGCAGGAATTCAAAGCTGGGGACAGGATATAGATAGATATGCAGGAATTCAGTTTACTTCTTAAGAGGAATTTTATCAAACGTTATGAAAGCAATTTTTTGAAGCTATTTTAGATATAAAATCTACTCGAAAGAAGTTAACGATGCAATGCATGTGGCTTTGGAGAAGAAGTATATATATGCAGACCAAGTAGCAAGCAAGTAGATTAATTTCATGAATATTGCTTCAAAGAGAAAATACGTTATAAGAGAAAGGAAGGAGAGTTATTGAAGGGTAGAGATGAGAAAATACATACGACTTCAATAAATCCCAGAATCGATTTTCTCACCCAAAAGTGAAAGCTAAGAAGATCAGTTGCTTCAGCTTAGAATCAATTTTGGAAGGAAAATCACGTTTTAAACACAAAGCCAAACATCTTGAGAGTGCAAACACATGTTTGATGCCATTCAACGTGGTTCCAAACACATACTTAGTGTCCGTTTGTTTTAGATTTTGGTAGAATTGTGTTTAATTGATAGAATTGCGTTTGAATAATTGATTTTAAAAAAATTGTGTTGAGAATGATTGATTTAAAAGTGTGTTCAGAAGAATTGATTGTGTTTAGATGATAAAGTATAATCACGTTGATGTATAAATATAAAGAATTTTGTGGGTCCCACACCCAGAATTGATTTTGTAAACGGAAAAGCAACCCCAATCCTCCTTTCACCAAAATCGATTCCTACACCCAAAATTATGTTACTGTAGCAACGTGAATTTAAACCAAACAGCCACAATTTCACCCAAAATCGTGTTTTGGAGCCCAAATGGAGGTTGAGAAATCTCAACCAAACGGGCACTCAGTTGCTAGATAGCGTAACTAATGTCTGGTCGAGTTGGTGTGAGGTAGATCAGTTTGCTAATTAATCTTCTATAGGATTCATGCTTCTTAAGAGAATGGCCTCCTTCCTTTGTTAGTTTGGTGCCCTTAAGCATAGGACTGCAGAGTGGTTTAATTAGCAGCTAAAAGTCCACATTCTGACAAGATCTCCAAAGCGTATTTTAGCTGGCAGATATCATTTATAGTTTTAGATCGAGCAATTTCATTAATTCCAAAAAATTATTTTAAGTAACCTAGGTCCTTGATGTTGAAATTGTTATGAAAGGAAGCTTTCAATTTCAGTGATTTCATGCAGATATCATTTCCTGCAAGAATCAAATCACTAACATAAACTAGAATAGTTGTAAAAGAAGAATTAGATTTCTTGGTAAATAATGAATGATCAGAAATGGATTGTAAGTAGCCTTTAGAAAGAAGTGAAGATGACAAGCGGGCAAACCATTGTCTGCTTGATTGTTTAAGGCCATAAAGTGATTTAAGCAATTTACAAACTTGATTAGGTTTGGGAGAGGACATGCCAAGTGGTAAATGCATGTAAATTTCTTCATCTAAATGCCCATTTAGGAATGCGTTATACACATCAAGCTAGTGTAAATGCCAATTTTGTGAAAATGCAATAGCCAAAAGAAGCCTGATTGTCGTTAATTTAGCAACATGAGAAAAAGTGTCAAAGAAATCAATACCTTTAATTTGAGTGATTCCTTTTACAACTAATTAACATTGCTTTATATCTTTCAGTGGTGCCATTAGTTTTATATTTGATTTTGTAAACTCATTTGCAACCAATGGGTTTCTTAGCTGGAGGTAGATCACTGATAGTCCATGTGCAATTTTGGTTTAGAGCATCCAACTCAAAATTCATTGCTTGAATCCAATGCGGATGCTTAACAACTTGCTTATGAGTGCTTGGTTCATCACATACAATAATAGCATAAATAAAATGAAAATGAGAGAGACAAATGTTATGATAAGATAAAATATGGGATAATGGGTACAAAACTTGAGATGAATTACTATTGGTATGTAAGATTGTATTGCAATGAAAATCCTATAGGCTATGTTTGGATGGGGGTTTTTGGAGGGGAAGGGAGGGGAGGGAAAAATTTATAATCTCCAATTACCTTGTTTGAGAGTTTTTAAAATTAAAAAAAAGTTTTACATCTTGGTGTCTACTACCTTCTAAAATAATATTTCCTTTGTCCTATTAAAGCTAAACAAGGTAATTAGGAATTATAAGCCCTTTCCTCCACTCCACTCCCCTCCCCTCCCTTCCCCTCCAAAACTCCCCATCCAAACATAGCCTAAGAAAATGGATTTGTTTCCAATTTATTTCAGACTTTCTCAGTTGGATTGGTTCATGATCAGAATATAAATCATATTCTACCTCATGAGATTTGTTCGAAGTGTGTGTTTTTTTTAGCAAAGGGGTCGGAGCCAAAAAAAAACTACTACACGACTACACGTCTTGGGGTAGTAACCCCATTACAATCATGATGTAACAACTGCTCCAGAAGAGATGATGTAGCCCCCATTTTGTTATAAGTAGATTGATTATTATTTGACGGATGATGTGTGGTAGGCATGTCAAAGTTTTTTGGATAAGCAAAGATTTTATTAAGAAATAGGCATGTCAAAGTTAAAGGGAGAAACCTTGACATCCTTAGAGCAATCAACAATAGAAATATTTGGGGAAGTAGCATAGGCAAATGTAAACTCATAAAAAATAGCATTTCTGGAAATACAGGTTTATGATTGTGCAAATGTGACTTTTGGTTGGGATATCCAACAAGTTGATATAATAATGCTTCTTTAAAATGGACATCTTAGTGAAGAAGTATATATGGTTCAGCCTCCAGGATTTGAATCTCAAGATCCCTCATTGGTTTGCAAACTCAATAAGGCCCTCTATGGCTTGAAACAAGCCTCAAGGGCATGGTATGAGAGGCTTACTGCTGCTCTAATTCAGTTTGGTTTTGCAGCAAGCAAGTGTCATCCCTCTTTATTTACTTATGCTTCTAAGGCCACTTGCTTGCATGTATTGGTGTATGTTGATGACATTGGAACTTCTTCTCAACTCATTCATGATCTTATCAGTAAATTCTTCACACTCAATTTGCTCTCAAACAGCTTGGCACCCTGGATTACTTCCTTGGAATTGAAGTTTAGAGGCTGAAAAATGGTTGTTTGCTGCTTACTCAATCCAAGTATGTCCATGATCTTTTGTAGCGTGCCAACATGATTGATTCCAAAGGAATTAATTCTCCCATGATGTCCACTTGCAAGCTCAGTAAACATGGTACATATACTGTTTCAGATCCTCACTTATATAGATCCATTGTTGGTGCTTTGCAATATGCTACCTTGACAAGGCCTGATATAGCTTTTCCTGTCAACAAGGTTTGCCAATTCATGGCTAACCCACTGGAATCTCATTGGAAACTTGTGAAAAGAATCTTGAGGTATATCAAAGGGTCAATGCATCATGGCCTGCTCATTCAACCTACTCAAAAGGATGCTTCTTTTTCTCTTCGTGCTTATTATGACTCTGACTGGGCCAGTGATCCTGATGATAGGCATTCAACCTCTGGTTCATGCATTTATTTTGGATCAAATCTTGTTTCCTAGTGCTCCAAAAAGCAGCCTTGTGGCTCGATTTAGTACAGAAACAAAGTATCGCAGTATGGCTAACACTACAGCTGAATTGTTATGGCTGCATTCCTTATTAACTGAGCTGACAGTTGCCTTTCTTACCCGTACATTACTGTGTGATAATCTTAGTGCTATTATGTTGTCTCATAATCCGGTTCTGCATGCTCGCACAAAGCACTTGGAGCTTGATATTCATTTTGTTTGAGAAAGAGTTGTTCAAAAGGCACTTTATGTTGTTCATGTCTCTGCATCTGATCAGCTTGTTGATTCCCTCACCAAGCCTATCTCCTCTAGTCTCTTTGAAGAACATCGTAGCAAACTCGAAGCAGTTTCCTTTGCTCACCACTCATGAGTTTGAAAGGGGTTATAAGAGAATATGATATAAATATTGTTTGTACGTAATATTCATTTGTAATATTCTCTAGCCTAGTCATCATATTCTAGAGTATTTTGTTAGAAGAGTTTTGTAACAAACTCTCAGTGGTTGGTGTATATAACCGTGTACCTCACACAACAATACACACAATGAAAAAAATACTCATTACAATGATATTCTTTTTCTACCTTTACTTTCTCTGTTTATAAAAGGTACCCCTTTTCCCAGTTTAAACCCTAGAAATATACATTTCCTAGCTCTAGGTGAAACACACTTAACTATCTTATGACCCGCGTGCATTGCATGGATTGATTTTTTTATTTTTTATGTGAAAAGGGATGTATTCTTTGTTTTAAAAATACATTTAATATTTATGTTTGAAATATAGAAGCATAATTAATTTGATGTTGATATTGTTCTAAAACACAAAAAGGTTTTAGTTAAAAAAAGTGAAATATTTTTTTGAAATATTGAAATGTAGTAGGCAGTTATAATGAGAATTTTTTTTGCCAATGTCAATATAAATTGTTGATTTCAATGTAAATATTGTGTTCATGTCTTTTTGCATGTGTTTGCTTTGCATGCATTGTTGATGTTTGTAATTTGAATGTAAGAGAACTTTTGTTTACATAAACATTTTTCAAAATGTAAGGGAAACCTTTTTTAGAATTATATTTTTGCAAATGACCAATCTCATTTGTAAAAACAATAATTATAGATAAAAATTAAATGAGAAAATTTAGAGTAAGAAAATTGACAAAAATTGTGAAAATTTTAATGAATGTACGAACAAGACGAACTTGGTCCAAAGAATATCAACGGATCGAATGGGAGGATGAAGATGGACAAAAGAGTCAAACTAGGTCCAAAGAAGGACAACGGATCAAATAGGAGGACGATGATGGACGAACGAGACGAACTTGGTCCAAAGAATGTCAACGGATCGAATGGGAGGATGAAGATGGACAAAAGAGACAAACTTGGTCCAAAGAAGGACAACGGATCAAATGGGAGGACGAAGAGGGACAAACGAGACGAACATAGTCCAAAGAATGCCAACGGATCAATTGGGAGGACGAAGAAGGACGAACGAATGATCCCGTTCAAAACTAAATTATATAAGTTAAAGATTATTTTATTAATATTGGTTTTTAAATTTGCCGAAGATAATGTATTTTTCTTATAAACAGTAACAATGAAATAAGTAAATCATTTTATTGTTGTACAAGCAGAATATAAATTATAAATTAAAATATAGTATTGTTATAAAATAATTAGCCAACGGGAGTTGGCACAGATGGTCAGACCCTTCGCTCACACTAGTTGTGTCTTGGGCTCGAATACTAAATTCCCTTGTTGGTAGGCTAAACATAAGTTTCACTATAAATCTTCATTGATGTTGGTGGTTCTCCCTGGCCTTGCATGGGGTATGCCTCTCCTAATCTAATTTTTTTTATCAAAACAAAAGGAATAAGAAATATTTATAGAGATTAATTATCTTCTCATTTAGCAAAATCCTTTCTAAGAAGATTATGTCTTACTTATTTGTGGGGTGAAGATATTCCACATGCGAATAACTAAGATTTCAATAAACCTATATACTATTCAACATTTATATTTGGTAAAAAATGGTCATTTTGGTTTATGCTGTAATTTAAATTTCCATATGAATAGCATGTGTCAAATTATGATTATGGTGATAGGGGAGTGAGTGCCATTAGCAATTTCATATGTAATAGAAACTGGCATCTTTAACCATTTAGCAAAGTAATTTAATAAGAAGAAATCAACTTTTTTGTCAAAGAAGAAATCTATTTAAAAGTTAAAACAGTCCATTTGGCCCAATTTAAGCTCATTATTTTTGTCAAGATTTAAGCTCATTTTTGTAATCAACATTAAAAATTTGACAAAGCAACAAAAAAACTAAAAAAATAATAAATAATTGACTCAAAAAAATAACCCGGCCCAATATTGACCCAACATGTCCCAACCAAACCGAGTCACCTGCCAAACCGAAAAGGCTAATGGATGATGTGACACCCTGAGGCCGACGAGGGTGGGGAGTGATTGCCGGTGCAAAGAGGCACGAACAAGGAGCGACTCCTGGTAAGCTTTTAGGCGAAGGGGTACATGAATGAACCGAAATCATACCCGAATGAGAGGAATTCTGAGACTGTATAGGTATGTGATTGTACAGTTGAGGAAAGCTTAATAGAATTGATTGGTACTACTCATACCAACAAGATGCATCTTCTTTTCGGTAGCCTATCACTTAAGAACTCCACAGTTAAGCGTGCTTGACTTGGAGCAATTTCGTGATGGGTGACCTTCGGGGAAGTTTCCTAGAAAGCATGTGAGTGAGGACAAAGCATGCTGAAAAGACCCGTGTTGGTGTGTGGGGACAGTCGTCGATCCGAAAAGCAGCTGGAATGTTACAAATGGTATCAGAGCCGGTCCTCTCCCAGTACGGTATGGTTCAGGGACGAACCAAGCGGAAGCTGGTGTCTGAGGCCGACGAGGGTAGGGAGTGATTGCCGGTGCAGAGAGGCACGGACAAGGAGCGGCTCCTGGCAGGCTTCTAGGCGAAGGGGTACATGAATGAACCGAAATCATACCCGAATGAGAGGAATTCTGAGACTGTGCAGGTATGGGACTATACAATTGAGGAATTAAGCTTAATAGAATTGATTGATACTACTCATACCAACAAGATGCATCTTCTTTTGGTAGTCTATCACTTAAGAACTCCACAGATAAGCGTGATTGACTTGGAGCAATTTCGTGATGGGTGACCTTCTGGGAAGTTTCCTAGAAAGCATGTGAGTGAGGACAAAGCATGCTGAAAAGATCCGTGTTGGTGTGTAGGGACAGTCGTCGATCCGAAAAGCAGCCGGGATGTTACAGATGAAATTGGATCACAAATAATGCTACACGGTTTGAGTCGGAATGAGCCTTTTGGGCCCACATCTAATCAAAATCGACCGATATCCGGCCCCTGATATTGGATGCTTCTTCATTTAAGAGCATCCACATTTTGCGTGCTTAAGTGAGTCTCACTATTACATATCACACATTTTGGTTTTTTGAACTTAAACATCTCATAAATATTCTATCTCTCCAACCCAACACCTCTAAAAAATGGACCCCAGAATAAACTCATATTATTACATTTCACCAATAACAAATTTTTTAATTTTTTAATTTGACTTTTTTTATCCATAAAGCAAGAGATGACCTACTATGCATTTAGAGGAGAAGTGCTTAGGTGAGGTGTTTAACTAAGCACCCATGCTTAATAAGTATCTCAAGAGAAATATTATTCAATGCGTAGATCTTAGTAAGCATCAATGTTTATTTGGTGAAATGCCTAACAAGACCCCGCATTGAAGATGCTCTAACAAGACCCATAGCAAACGCGACTTGTATTAGGATACCTTGAAATTCTAAATCACCTCACTTTAATTCGTAATTACATCCCTAATCCCCAAGTAATCTCATACCATAAAGGCATCCGGTATATCAAACTTTAAAGTGCTTATAATTACTAATTAGCCACGAAAACACGGTTCTTTGAGACCCCACGCGAAAACCTCTCGGGTAGAGTGAGGCCTTACTCTTTGATAATCACTTTAGTGCTAATACGATAATTACAAAACTATCTCAGGTGGATGATTTTGACTTTGCATTGCAAGTGAAAATTATAAAAAACTTAACCCCACTTTAATTAAGCATGTAATGGAGAACTAAAACTGTTGCTTTGTAGAAATAGAAGGGAAGGGTAATGATGCCATTCAATTTTAAGCTTTGAAAACCCCAAAAGAAAATCAGGTAGAGTGGTGTAGAAGCAGGTGGTTCGTAGGGAATTATTAGTGGAATCGAGTCAATTGACAATGCATGCCCATATTATTGCAAAGAAATGGGCACACGGTGAAATTCATCTCGGAAGTCCTTGGTCATTAGTACCTCAAACATAATGTGTTCTCCACTACATATTCTAATGACATTGCTAAAATAATAACCCTTATATGAGTTCCACAATACATACATTATATATACATCCAGCACCCACCGCATTACATTAAGTAGTATCGCACGTGTGATAGAAAAATAGAATTTTCAATATGCTTAAAAGAATTGCACTAATTAGTCGGTTATCAATATTGAGGGTGACATGCCAAAATTATGTTGGATAAGGACTCTTGGTGTGTATATCAAATTACGCCAATATTGTAACGAAGTTGGGGCTGGCATAATTATAGAACCACCCTTGTACTCCAATATTTCAAGAAGCACATGATTCCGATCCTCTAACAAAAATAATGGATCTCTCCCACCAATTCAGTGACTTATTCATGGTAGAAGAGATGTGAAGTTATTGCCCTTAACATCAAAGTTTAAGATTACCTTGTCAAGGCTCCTCTCTTTTCTTGCTATTTAAGGGACATATGTGTACGCACAAATGTCCATATATATATATACACACACACACACATTAATTACTACTCTGTTGATTTGCAATTTAAGCAATGATGCATTCAAAATATAGAAACTTCCATTTACTATTTAAAAAAAAAGATAGCGGGATGTGTAAATTAAACTATAATGGTGTGAGAACATATTACATATGTATTTAAAATTAGGCAATTTCTACGGTGCCGTTGGTAAAATAACAGTTTTGGAATTATTGTTTTACCAACCAATGATAAAATAGAATTCTATCACGTTAGATTTTTTTTTTAAGGACTACAATTTTTTAATATTATATCCTAAACCCTAATCTTTTTATTTTATAGTTACTCCCTCTTATTTTTGTATTTTTTCTTTCACACCATCACGGGAAAAAATAGTTCTTGAAGTAACTGGAGGGAACGTGCACTGGAGGGAACGTGCTGTTCAAAGGAGAGAATATGTGAGATTATGATCTGAGATTGGGATGATGGGTTTCATCCTTTAGCAGTTATTGTTATTTTAAATTTTAAATAAAATAATTTTGATGTTAAATAAAAATTGTAAAATATATTTTAAATATTTAGAGGACTGAATTGTAAAATTGTGCTAAAAAAATCTCATTGGTTAAAAACTAACAGTACCAAAATTGTTATTTTTACAATGAAACCGTACAGAGAACGTGAAAACTTCAAATCTCATTGAGAACGGGAGGAATGTGAATTTTTATATATAAAAGGAATGTAATTTTTTTATAACAGAGGAATGTGATTTATGAGATTGGGAATTAACGAATAAATTAGCTTATCTATTTATTTGAAATTCAATAAGGCAAAAATGCAAAAAGAAGCAATTGAAATATGAATTTAATAACTTTGCACTAACACAAATATTTATACGGTGAGATATGATTAGATGTTTGTGTAAAAAAAATTACACTGTCAATGTAACTAATTAAATACTTAAAATATTACTGAAGCACGTGTATTGATAATGAAAAGTAAAACTGAAAATTTAAAATCTTGACCCAACATAATTACTCAATTACCCATTTCAACTAGCTTTCGTATGAAAGAGAAAAGGATGAACATTTTCCCTTTTTTTTAAAAAAAAAATGATAACTAAAACATATACAAAGAGTTGCAAGTTCTAATCAATCTTTTTTTCTTCGAAGGGAAAGGAAATGTGATTGTGGACATCAAAGAAAGGGTTTGGGTGGGATAAAAGTCTAAGAAGAAAGTGGACAGTGTTTTAGCTTATTATAAGGGAAAACCCGGGGGAATAATGGATTCCCCTTTCTCTTTTGGTCTAACTTTGCATTGGTTTGTGGAATTTTCAAAAAGAAAAAAAAATTCACAAAGCTTTATAGTGGGGAGTGGTGGATGGAGCGAGCGTTATTAGCTTTCTAAGCGTGGTTGTTTTTGTTGGAGAATCCACAACCAAATGGCTCCATGGTTTTATGTCCCACACTCTCCCCCACCAAAACGTAACTACATTGTAATATGGCCCTTCTAGTTCTAGGGGGAAAAAAGGAAGCAAAATACATCTTCTTCATGAAAAAAATTTTGGGCCCCCAAAGTATATAACTCTGATCCCACTAAAATTGTAGCACTTACATTTTATTTGTTCTTTATCTTCTTTTATTTTTCTGAAAGCAAAAATGATTAAATGAATAATCAAAATAAAAAAATTATGACAAAATACATTTATACTACAGGAGTGCCAGAAAAATTCTCCTTCTCTACCTATTATTCCCTTCCCTCGTGTTTATATATGTGACTGGGAAGGGAGGCTCTAAAGGGTGGGGAAAGAGTGTTCAGGTTATATGCTTTAACAGCTTGTGAAACAACTACATTGAATATGACATCACATTTCAACAAAAAGAACTTTAACTCATTAAATTTATGAGTCCTTTCACGATCCTTATTTTGTTTCTTACTATTTTTTTAATGTTAGACTTTTCACCTACCGGTCATATTCCATTCTTATAGTTAAATCTGAATATTTCACTGATTAATTACTTGCAATAAAGACACACACATATATACAAGAGAATCCCAATTTAAATGGGAAACAAACCCTATCACGATTCTATAGCTCTAGGATCAAAACTAGTAGCCCTATCTAAAGGGGCGTTCGGAGTGGTTCCAAGTTTCCAATTTTTAGTTTTAAAAGTTAAATTTGAAAACAAAACCTGTTCGGGTAAAATGTGATTGAATTGGTTTTTTTTTTAATTTTAAAACAGTTTTCACCTGAATCTCAAAACCATAAAAATAGGTTTTTTGATTCTTGTTTCAGTTTTAAACGCTAAATACTCCCGTTCTCTCGTGTTTAGAGGTGGGTATGCGGGTAGCCCAGTCTGCAACGGACCGGGCCGGCCTGAGCTGCAAAATAAATGGGCCTACATGATGTGGTTCATGTCCGGCTTGCATAGTCCATGGGCTAAATGGGGTCGACCCATGGCCATGGGCCTACTAAAGAAAATAATAATTAAATTTTGAACAAAAAAATATACATTAAAAATTGGATTTAAAAAAAATTGACTTGCAGGGTTTAATGGGCCGGTTAAAAAAGCCCGCATTTAAAACGGGTCTATATATAGGTAACCCATAGCCCGCAGCTGCGGGTTAAACAGGTCGTCTGCAAGTCAATGCCCATATACCCAGCTCTACTTGTGTCCCTTTGACATCCTCTCGTGCCATACAGGGATGACAAAATGGGTCGACCCGCCCTGCCCCTGTTTGCCTGCCCCGACGAGGAAAGTGGGCCAGAAAACACAGCCCGTCCAATTTAAGGGCGGGTTGGCAGTCCGACGGGATGACTCATTTTTTGCAGCCCAAGCCCACGATAAATAAAAAAACTGAAAACATCATTTAAAAACTAATATAATCAACCCGACGGGCGGGCCAAAGCAGACATTGGGTGAAAAATCCCGGCCCGCCAAAAAGCGGGTTAGGCGGGGCTAGCCCGTCGAGCCCATCCCTTTTGCCACCCCTAGTGTCATCCCTCCCGTGTCTTCCCCATTCATAGTGAGGCGAGGTAAAGAGAGTGACTAAACTAAAAATGAAAACTAAAATTCAAAACTTAGAACTGAAACTCAAAACTCAAAACTGAAACTAGATTTGGTTTTTGAAATTTTCAAAACATAAAACCAAAAACCACCCCGAACGGGGCCTAAGGTAACTGAATGCTAATAATATGGAAACATAATATTACAATGAACACTTTCCCCCCCAAGCTGGAGTATATATGTCAGATGCATTCAGCTTGTTACATAAATGTCGTATTAGCCATAGCACGATATTTTGCTGTGGTATTTCATCTTGCAACCACAGTCTACTTCTTGCTTTTCCATGAAATCAAGTTACCACCAATGAGAACGCAGTAGTCTATCATGGATCTTCTATCTCCTGCATCTCCTGTCCAATTTGCATCTGTAGATCAAGTTCATAGACTAGTTTCGATTTTAATGAACCTCATCATCTGAACTCTGAAGTACTGGTATTGCCAATCGTAGCATTTACTAATTGTGTGTGTATTTGATTAATTACTATATAAGAAAATTAAGTTTTGGTCTTTCAAACAATAACATGTGTCTTCTAGACCGTGACATGTATCACTTCCTCAATTCTTTTTATTTCCAAAAATAAAATTATTTTATTTATTAAAATTTGTTACTACTTTTATTAGAAAAAGATTAATACTTTATAAGGTGGAATCCATAACTAGTTTGTTTCAATTTTCAACCTCAGCATCTCAAGTATTGCTATTGTCAATAGAAAATAGTTAATAACTATGTGTGCATTTGATAAATAATCAACAGGAATTAAGTTCTGGAACCATATGCTGACATCACATTGAAACGAGTTTAGAAAAAGGAGGAATTATGCTTACATCCCATAAAATGACAGGTCCACTGCTAAATACTCTCTCTGTATTTGAATATAAGTAAAAATACATAACCTCACGTTTATTAAGGAAATTAGTTAATTGCAATTAAATTTTTTGATCTTATATAAAAAATTAGTATAGTCTCTAAATTACCCTTAATAGTTGCATAGTAAATTGTTACTTAGGAATAAATTATGCATTGAAAAATAAAATTTAAATTAACTTAAGGGTATTATAGGAATAATGTTATTAAATGAGATAAAATTAGTTATTTTTTGCTTATATTTAGTAACAAAATATTTTAATATTTTTTGCTTATAATAAAAAATAGAGGGAGTATTGATTTAAGCAAGCGTTATACACTGGTGACTCACACACATAGTGATGTCCCTTTTTTCTTCTTGGTGGGCAATGACCAAGAAGCTTGAGCTAGACCATGGGGATTTGAAATAAGTTAGGTGATCCCACAACCACCAAGTTCAAGGAAATGCAAATCTTGTTGGTCGAATTGGCATTATATTCAAAGGGCAGTATATTAAAGAATTATAGCGATAAAGTGACCATGATGATAAAATAACACACAGACATGCAAAAGAATTGGTTTCATTAATTGACTAGTAACTTATTATATACCAAAGTAGTTTTTTAGTTGTAAAGGAATTGATGCTTTGCATCTCAATTAGTATTTGGTGCACCTGTTTAAGTGCTACCAAAAAGTTAGACCCAATAGGATAAGATGAAAGGGAAGAACTTGATTGGGCTCGCTGATTGTTCCCTTCACTCCAAACAAGAGGGCATGAGAGTATGCATTTTTTTAATCAATTTAATAAGCTTAGAGGGCCTATTATATTGGGTGCCTAGAGATCTTCTTCTCTGTGCATAAGATTTCTTTCAGGGCTCTGTCTAGGGTGGGAAACTTTATCAAGTCTCCCACTGTGGGAGAGTTTAACACACAATTGGAAAGTGTTTTTCTAGCCATTAGATCTACTAAAATTAAATGAATGGTAAGATCAAAGATAGGGTGCACACAATTTTCCCACACTAGATCATCCTTCTCCAACGCCAACCCCTTCAACGCCGTCGTCCTTGTCCGGCACCACCACCGCTCCGCCGGGGCCAAGTGGCGTGCTGCCTCATCGCCGAGCTTTGCTGCATGCGTCTACTCCTTCCTTCTCCCCTGTCATCGTGAAGTAGGAGCACCGTACCTGTGGAGGTGCAAGCTTGGTGCGACACACACACTGGATCACTACACCTCTTTTCTTTTCCGATCAAATTTACCCCACCGCCACCACCCTCCTCCAACGCCTAATCCCCTTCATCACCATCGTCCTTGTATGTCACCACCACTGCGCCGCCTAGTCCAAGTGGCTCCGCCGCTTCGAATGGCCGCTGTGACCTCCACCGTGAGAAACCTTAAAATTAAAGCCGATGAAGATGGCTCGGAAGTGGGAGAAAGTCGCGGGAGCGCGGTGGTGCAAGGGGTGGTTGCAGCTGCAACTGTCGTGCCTACAAGCAGGGGCAACAGTGAATGGATGTTACCGCTTACATCCGTTTCGCTATTCTCAACAGGTCCATTTCGCTAGACTTCGTACCCTCCAACGAAATGACAACGGCGGCGTCATCGCGCGTCGTCTACCTCAAGCAGTTGATCCATGAAGACCCTGCCGGCGTCGAAGAGGTGAATCGGAGGGTGAGTGGGGGGAGGCGGTGGATGGAGGAAGAGAGGCCGTGGCGGTGCGAGTGTATGCACAGTACGGTGGTGGTGGGCGGTGCATCACTATCGGCGTTGAAGATATTTTAACACAGTATGGTCGTCGGGGTGGGGAGGGGAAAGTAATTATGTGTAGCATGTTGATGTGTTCTCATTCACATAACAACTCATCTTGACCGTTGGTTCTCTAAATGATATATCTTGCACTAGAAATAAACTTTCCCACCGTGGGAGACTTGCTAAAGTCCCCCACCCTAGACGGAGCCTTCTTTCAGGTGATAAAATCATGGATTACACACACTTTTGTATTTTCTTAGTGGCGTGGTACCATACCCTGTCTACCACAATGTATAGGCTTTCTCTTTTTGATTATTTTATTTTGATTATTAATTTATTAATCCTAGTTAAGGTTTTAGAGCATCTCTAATGGAGTATTCATTATTTGGATACTTAAGTGGGTCTCAAATATACACATTATTTATTTTTATTTTTTCAATTTCAGTACCTAATATACACCAAATTTCTCTAACCCCATATATCCAAAAAAATTCTAAATAAGTCTCATCAATAACTTTACATCTAATTATAACCCACAAAAATACGTAAGACTTTCGAGAAGAGACAAGAGAGAATAATTGGACAAATACTACTCTCTATTTGGTACCCCTGAGAACCTCCACAAAAGAGAGTACCTATTTGAAACTCTCCCTAATACATACTCTCCTTTAAGAACCCCATTGTGGATGACTGAATGACTTTATATGACATTTTTCCTCGTAGAAAGTGCTGAGCAGAAACAAAATACCAATTGAGCAATGATATGCGTGTTAGTCAGGGATCCTTTATGATTATTATTCTTTCCTCTTATATGGTGATTAGAATAAGCTCATAATTGTATATATTTAGAATTCCAATTTTGGCTTTCACAAATTAGGAATTAGATTATTTTGTCATTAATTGCGGTAATTGAGCATGTATTATATATAGAAGGGAATACAATGGAAGAAAGGCAAGAAGCCAGAAATTCTTGACATGGTATCACGAGTCTCCTCCTGAGACACAACCCCTATCTTTCCGTGACGGCGTTGTGAGCACCCGTTAGCAAAGAGTCGTGGTTCTCCTTGGTTCAGGTGCGCATCCAGTATTGTGTGATATCAATTCGGCGCCGTTGTCTCGACGTCTCAGCTTCTCCACGTCTTGTCGTCTTGGCTTCTCCACGTCTCGTTGTCTCGGCGTTCACATGCTTGTTGTTCAGTCGTGGTTTCTAGTTCTGGTTCACTTGCTTTGTTCCCGGAAGGGTCTTGCCTTTCGATCTAATTTGTGGTTTGTGGTGCTGGTTCTTTCTGATTCATTCTGGTTCTGGTTTCTCATGGCGACAGAAAACTTTGGTGTCTGCTTTACAGGCAAAAATTATGGAGCTTGGGAGTTTCAATTCAAGATGTTTGTCAAAGGGAAAGGCTTATGGGGCCATGTCGATGGGACCTCCGCTGCTCCATCCGCCCAAATTGCATTGGAGGCCTGGCAGACGAAGGATGCACAGATTATCACTTGGATCCTGGCTTCGGTTGACCCTCAAATGGTGAACAATATGCGTCCCTTTTCTACTGCTAAAGAAATGTGGGACTACCTGAAGCGTGTCTACAACCAAGACAATGCTGCCAAACGGTTTCAGCTAGAGCTTGACATTGCTACTTATCATCATTTAGCTATTTTACATGCTAATGTTTCTAAGGACTCACTTGCCGCTGTTCAACAAGTCTACTTCGACCAGAATTTGAATTTGTGTGTGCTGCTCTGTTGAATCGTAATCCAGCCCCTACTCTAGATGTGTGTCTTGGCGAATTACTTCGTGAGAGCGTCTCCTAACTCAAGGGGCCATGTCATGTGACAACTTTGCTACGGACACTATTTATGTTGCCTATTCTGCCCAGAGTAAAGGGAAAGGTCGTGATATGAGCAAAGTTCAGTGTTACTCTTGCAAGCAGTTTGGTCACATTGCTCGCAATTGCAGTAAGAAATTTTGTAACTATTGTAAGCAACGTGGTCACATCATCACAGAGTGCCCGACCAGGCCTGAGCAGAAACAGGTGCATGCCTTTCACGCCGCTACCACTTCCGTGGCCCAGACCTCCACTCCTGCAGCCTCCAGTGCTGGTGCTTTGTGTAATATCCTTAATATTAGAACCTTGATTTATAAATATTAAGTTATTACTTATGTAGCTTTAATATTCTCAAGTTAGAACTCTGCGTTTTAATACTTGGTGAATTAGTTAAGTTATAGATGCTTATTTGTATTTTTTTTATAGACTGTGTCGATTTTTAATTACAGCATGATTTATTATGTTAAGTGAGATTGACGAAGAAAATGTAGGGATTTAATTATTAAAGTTAGGAAGGGTGAGAGAGTATCACTTAATCTCACTCACACTTTACATATTTATCTCTAGCTTTTATTAGCTCCCACTTCTTTAAAATAAATATCACTTACTCCCACACTCACATACCCACACTTGTTAGAAAAGAAATAAGAAGAGAAAGGGAAAGTGAGAGAGGGAGACGTGAGGGAGTGAGAAGAAAAGAAAGAAAGAAAGAATGAAAGAAAAGAAGGAAGAAGAGAGAAAGAGAGAAAGAAAGAGGGAGAAGAGACCAAGAGAAAGAGAGAGCTCGAGAAAGGGAGAGAAGAAGAAGAAGAAGAAGAAGAAGAAGAAGAAGAAGAAGAAGAAGAAGAAGAAGAAAGGAAAAGAGGAAGAAGATGAGTTAGGGTTTGGTGAGTCCCCTTTCTCCCCTTTCCCCCTTTTTATTTGATTTTTCTCTTTGATCCTTGTTTTCTTGTCATAAATTTGAGTGGTAGTTGATGATTGTTGATGTTGATGATAGTTTATTGTTGGTTGTTGTTGTTTATAGTGTTTGATTGTGGTTGATGTTGGTTTATGGTGGTTGATGTTTAAAGTTGTTTATGCTGTCCAATGATTTTCGTATTCTGACAGTGTCCAAAGAATTGCTTGTAACTCTTTGTGTGGTTATCCAAATGTGGTTCCATTTGTTTCATGTTAAAGTAGACTAAAAATTATTTGATTTGAGCCTTTGTTTTGACGAATTTGGAGTAGCCTAGATAGAGATATTAACCTTACAAGTTTCAGTTTAGAATATGACCACTGATGCTGTTCTGTGAAATTGGCATTCGGGCAGCATGTAATTAAAAGGATGTAATTCCCTCCTTAGTTGTCCAATCGACCTGATTCTTGTCAAGTATGAAACTAGGCATAAAATGAAGCAACTTAGGCTTTGGAATCACCTGATTTGGAGGTGTATAAGTAGAGTAATTAATTTTACAAGTTTCAGTTTTATAAAACCTTCCTGTTGCTGTTCTGCATTTTTGTGATTCTGGCAGTGTGTATTGATTTGTTCGATTCTCTCTTCCTAGAAGTCCAATTGATCTTATTTATATCTCATATCAAACTAGACATAAAGCTCTTCATTTTAGGCTTTGGTTTGACTAGATTTGTATAAGAATTGAGTTAGAAATCATTACTTGAAATTGCAACTGAGTTATTAAAATTTTGACAGGATTTACTGAAATCTTGATATGAGCATAGCCTGATAAACTGTGCATAATAGAAAATATACTTACTGTATTCTTGTGTTTTCTGTGCCATATGAAACTAGAGATAAAATGCTACAGCTTTGATTTTGGAAGCATTCATGTCTTTTCAGCCTTGAAGAGACATGAAGCCCTTGTCTCTTCAAGGGCTTGAAGTCATAGTGAAGCCCTTTTAGCCTTTTCAGCCTTTCGTGTCTGTCCAAACTTTCATGTCTCTTCAACTATCCATTCTCTGGTATGATTGGTTTCTCTCTTTTTTGTTCTTTCTTTCATATATATTTTCTTCTTCGTTCTACTCTTTCATTGTGATGACTATCACTCAAGACTTACGATTGCAAGTTAGTTTTTGTTTTCTTTTTAGTCTTTTCTCTCCCTTTCTCTCTCGATTACATGTTAGTTTTTGTATTTTTAATCTTATATCTTAATAATTTTATATATTGATATATTTTATTTATTTATTTTATTATATTATTTTTATCGTGGTTATTCTTCTAATCAACTTCTCATCTAAGCTGAGTTTTTTATTTTATTTTATTATTAATCATTTTTAGTTGTTATTCAATTCAATGTTTGAGATCTCTATATTTTGATTATTTTTTCATAGTCTCCAAATTATTGATATTGTTTGATTTTTGTTTTGATTTTATTCTATTGATCATCAACCTAAACTTATTCTCTAATGCGACTCTTTTTTTATTAATCACTTTTAGTTATTTAGAATTAATATTTCTATACTTTGGGTAGGTAAGTTATTTGTTCTTTATTTCTAATTTGTGATTACTTTTTAATTCAAAAAAAATACATTGTTTTTGCCTTTCAAACAAGAAGCACGATTCAACGAAACAAAATTTAGTAGCTTATTTTTCTCAATATTTCTAATTTGTGATTATTTTTCCATTTTATGTAGATACATTATTTTTGCTCTCAAACAAGAACCATCATGAATGACACGAAATTTAGTAGCGTATTTTTCAAAATAATTTTCAAGAAATTATGTATGGAATAATAGAAAAATATAAAAAATATTATTTTCTTTGGTTTGATTGCATAATGATATTGGTAGATATGTGTTGTCTTTTATTTTTCTTTTATTTATATAAGATGTCATAATAATTTTTAAATTTTGTGTATTTGAATTTATGTGGCAATTTTTTTTGGCTTAATTGTAGTTTTAGTCCCTTATCTTTTGCGATTGTGCAATTTTAGTCTCCCTTCTTTTAATTGCGTCAATTGGGTCCTCTATCTTTGAGGATTGTGCAATTTTGGTCCATCAGTCAATTCACTAACAGTTTTTGCTGACATGGTCTAACGGTACTAGCATGACAATGACAACTTGGAGCTTAAGTGCTGACTCATCAGTTCCCATTAATTTTTTAAAATTAATTGTTTAATTTTTTTAATTAAAGTTTTAGATTTTTTAATTTAAATGGTTTATTACAATTTGGGATTAGGGTTCATATTCTTCCCCTTCTCTCTCCCCTAGCACCGCCCACCCACCCCCAACACCAGCCCCATCTCCTCTCTTTCACACTTCCCCCTTCTGTTCTTTCTTCTTATTCTTGAAGCTATAATGAACACCATAGCCACCCTAATTCTTGTCTCAGATCTGAAAAGAAAAATCAATCAACAAAACAGATCTCATAAGCTCCAACAATGAGAAGACCAAGTGGCTATAAATAGTCAGAACCAAACCGTGATGGGAGAGAAAGAAATGGAGAGCTGGAATATTGTTGAAAAATATTGAGGAAAAAAAAGGAAAAAAGATAGAGAGAAAGTTCGATTGAAAAATTGTAAGAAAAATGAAGGAAAAAAGTAGTGCTCATATTCAAAGAGCAAATTAGAAGCAAGTGGAAGAAGGAGAACAAAATAAAAACAGAGACCGAGAGAAGAAAGGGGGGTCGGAGGTCCCCGTCGTGGCGCCGGCGTCCGGTCTCTGTCGCGCGCGGCCCCCATGCTTCCCCACCGTTGCGGTCTCGCGGTTCTCTCTCCCCACCGTCACAGTCGCATGGGAAGAATTTTCAAATTTTAAAATATGTTGTTGTAATGGTTAATATTATATGAAATAAATAAAAAAGGATCTCTTTCATCATTTTTTGAAAGGAATATCTCTTCGATCTTGATCTCTTCTATTTTGATTTAAATTTGATATTCAAATTTAGGAAATAATTTTATCTAATCTTAATTTAAAATTGATTTTTCTCAAGATTACATAATAAATAAAAGAATTTATTTTTATGTTAACTAAAATTTGATATTTCCGATATTAGTATGAAATTTAACTTTTGTATATTTAGGAACATGTAATAAAAAATATTTACTTTATGTTAATCAATGTTGTTATTGTTATTATTTATTTCTCATTTAGTGTTTTTATCAAACTAATTTTTTCATTAAATCTTTTCTTTTGTCCTAGAAAATTTGATTATTTTCTCCTTAATACCTATAAATAAATTGATTATTATAAAAAATATGGATAAAACACAATAAATGAGAATAAATAGTTTTTAATCAATATTTTCACAACCATATATAAGTCACACATACCAGCGAACTCAATCAATATCAGATTCTCATAACATTATTGATTGATATACCACATTTTAAATTTTAAATTGATTACATTGCACGATATGGTTTCCCTCTATGGTAGTAATAATCAATTAATATTGGTTTTTCCCCAATTTATTAATTATCAAAACCGGTTTAAATTGAGTTTGCGGGTTAATATTGGTTTTCAACTATGGTAATAATAATAAATTATTTAAATTTAAATTGATTACATTGTACGATATTGTTTTCCGCTATAGTAATAATAATAATAAATTAATATTAATTTTCTTTTCACAATTTGTTAATTAACAAAAATCAATTCAAATTGGGTTCGCGGGTTAACACTGATTTCCCACTATGGTAATAATAATAAATTAATATTGCAAGCCCTTTATAAAATACATTTTTCAAGTGTATATCTTTAGTTTGATGGTAATTATATCATTGCAATATATAGAAGAATTGACAATTGAGATAACAGGGGAATAAAAACAGAATAATATGACACCAATAAGACAATAACTATGAAAGGATATTGATAACCAAGTATTTAACTATTTGTCAAGAAAAAATCAAGTATCTAACAAAATTAATTATTCAGCAATAACAAGTGAAAAAAATTAAATATTTAAGAAAGAAACAAGCTTCAGCACCATTAAAAAAACAAAATGATAGTTTATGTAAAATTGTATCAAAAAAAGTTTATGTAAAAGTAATTTATGCAAAATTATTATTATGTTAGATTGGTTTCAAAAACAAGTGGTTCGTTATTTGGACTAGCAAATTGAAATTTGTTTTGAATGTCAATCTATACAGGTAAAGAGATTAATAAAAATACTTTTTCGAAAAATATAGATTTAATTCAGATCTTATTTAACAAACTTATTAAAAACATACGTAAGAAAATTAGAAATTTTTTTGAATGTTAATATCATATGTAAAGTGATTAGTAAAAAAACATATAAAAATATAATACATAGATAAAATTCAGATTTAGTTTCTATCTTATTTATTACTTTTCATTTAATTTATTGTGGATTTTATTTTATATAAGCAAATTAGAGTTTTTTAATATCTATAAGTATGTTCACTAATATCAAAACACTAAATATATTGGTGAGTATTATCTCATGGAATTAAAACTACAAATATAAGACAAAAAAAAATTCGATACAGAAAATATTTTTATATGAATATAAATATGGAGTAAGGATGTAAAAGTTTTTTTATATGGAAATACATTACTTATGTGTAAATATTTTAATATAAAATAATATAAAATACAAGTTAATGTGAATATTTTAATATAGAATTTATTTTTTTGGTTGAATGACTATTTTAATATATAATTTGTGTATTTTTAATATATGTCATGTATAATACGGGTCAGTGTACTATAAATTTTTTCTTCTTCTAATTTTTATACTAATCCTTGGAAGAGCATAATATTTAATTTAGGTCACATGGAGATGCATTCTAAATAAGAACCCTTATTAATATGCGCGTGGAGATGAAAAATTTGTATGGATATGTATTAAGATTAGAGTAAGAAATAAAAAATAACTAAGACATACAAGTAATTAAAGATAAAAATATGATAAACTAAGTTAAAATATAACACAATGAGATGAATATTTTACATGAAAGTTTATCTATATCTACATTAAAATAATTATTGCGCTGATGCTCTTACTTCTCATGGGCATGCTACGTCTTATGATTGGACTGTGTTTGAAACAATTTAAAAATTAAACTCAACAATAATTTCCTAAAGGTGCAAACTTTTATAGCCAACATAAGACCATAAACCAAGTCCTACAATTCCATTATTTTTAAATTAAAATTTTAAATATCAGAGTTGGTTCGAGGACAATTCAACATCTCCGCCAATGTCTGACTTTGAAAAATAGTAAAAACACAAACTCGGCCACTAAATCCGTCAAAGCATGTTATTCCAATCAAAGTTTGGGTCGGTTCGAGTGAATTCATGTTCATTTATGTTTTTGACATGTTTACTCACAATAACTATTTAAATTATTTTACTATTTCAACCATAATTAATATATTTTTTGTATTATAATCTATTTTAAAATTTAGAACTAATCAAATAACTAATACTCATTATATGTCCCGTGTATAGCACGCGTGAATACACTAATTATATATAAAGGAAATAATGGAAAAAAGATAAGATAAAATAAAATAAAATTGGAAGAAAGAAAAGTTCTGCCGTTCATGGGATGAAAGAACAAAGGACCCAAACAAAAAGTAGAGCAAAGTGTGGCTGTAAAAAGTTTCAGTCAGAGTACAAAATATAAAAACAGCAAAAAGATTTGAGTCAGTGGTAAGAAAGAACAAAACCAAATCGCAAAGCATCCATCAACCGGCGTATAAAGTGGGGCAGTCTTTGAACATGACCAGTGAATACTACTAGCAAAGTTAATCAGCGTGGTCACCGCCAAAGTTTACCCTAACCCATTGGTGAATGGAAAGGTTAATGTGTGAGAATAATGGGATAAAGGGACAATTTATTTTTTATTTTTATAAATAAATGAATGTATGAAAGGGATCTGCATGAGTTGGAAAGGTTAAATACAATGAGATAAATTGTAAGGGGACTTCTATGGTGCCATACATAAAACAACAATTTTGGAATCGTTGTTTTATTAATCAATTAAAATATAGTCTTGTTATGTCAGATTATATTTTGTAAGGACTATAATTTTTTTATATTATTTTGTAGTCTCTAATTTCTTTTATTTTATGGCTACTCCTCCAGTTTTTGAATTGTTTTACTTCACTTACCCAACATAGGCTACCAAGACATTCTACACTTCGTATTGAAATCGAACGCTCTTCGTTACCTATAATTTTAAATAAGATAATTATAATTTTAAATAAAAATTTGAAAAAATAAATAAACATTTAGGGACTAAATTGTAAAATATTTTTACAAAAATCTTAGTTACAAAACTAACGATACCCAAACCATTATTTTCATAACAGGACCATAGAAATTGCCAAATTGTAATTACCTCATTGGACATTCATATAAAGGATCTGGCCCCAAGGAAACACATGAGGGGGGATGATGTGGCTTCTTCAATTAAGAAATATCAAATCTCAAATCAATCAATTGAATTCTCTCTATTATGTGAAGATAGATAGTGTAAAAATTAATGAAAATTGACTCTGATATTGGTTAATTTCTTTTCTCTGGATGCTAGGCATGCAATTGGGCAAGGCGGGGCAGATTTTACATTTCCCATCCGTGGCCCCAACCCCCAACTACATCCCCACCCGTGATATATATTGAGGTTAAAAAATTGACACTCATTCTTGCACCTGCTTTCAGTATTTTAGAATTTATATTTGTATTTTTTATTTTTTGGTTTAGGTAGAACTAAGAAAATTAAATACTCCATTTTTAAGATACTCTTTTAATATATTTTGTTAAACAAATACTAATAAGTAAATAAATAATTAAAAATATAAATTTTAATAATACTAATACGTTAAATATTATATTTTAAACAAAATATATGTGCGGGTGGGTTCGGGGATGGGGTGGGTATCAATTTCCCCAACCCTGATCCCGATTTCAATTTTCGAAAGTGGAAAAAACTTGAACTCAAATTTGGTTAAAATGATTTTTCTCGTCAAAGTTGAGATGGCTTCAGACGGATACGGACGTGTTTTGCTCGTTGCCAAGCCTAATGGACGCAAACTATGGAATCAGACGTTCCAATACAATTTTAAAGAAAGTAGATATTCTTACTTTGGTCAAACACATGTTGCCAATGAAAAACAGATAGACCCTTAATTAATTTGCATCCAGTATTCAATAAGAATTTTTACTTAAAAGTACCTTGAAAAAAGAAATTGAAAAATTCTTTAAAAAACAAAATCTCAACGATTAGGAATTTTGAAAAAATGAGCTAAATATATTTGAATAAAAATTGCATTATTAATATTAATCATAAAACTTATGAGCTAAATATTTGACCAAAATGTAATAATTTAACAAAATAAAATATACAAACACAAGTACCATTACACCAACCAATCCAAAAAGTTACCGCTTCTAGTCTTCGACTCCATGATCAAATTAACATTCTCAATCAGAGCTCTGTCAAGTTTGTCCGGTTTAGGAAACACCTATTACCTCTATATTTTGAAAGTTGAGCTGCTGGATCAATTAATAAATAAATGGCTTAATTATATTTTTAGTCTTTTATCTTTTATGATTGTACAATTTTAGTCTAACTCCCAAGTTCGATCTAGGGTGATAGAATATTTTATAGTCAGACTTTACTTATCTCTCGATCGAATACAGATTAGTTCAAATATCTCTTTGACCAAACACAAACGGAGGGAGTGAGGGACCCATAGGGAAAAATATGAAAACCTAATTTGCTTAATTAAAAATTGAGGACTAAAATTGTACAATCATAAAATACAGGAGATTAAAATTGCAATTAAGACTAAATAAATAAAGTTGAGCTCTGTAAATTTTTTGAACAAATACGTTTAATAATGTTTCGTGCTTCTTATATTCCTTGAATGAAATGTTAGGAATATTTTGAATACTTTCTGGTCCATTAATATTAACCATCATCTAATTCCCATCAAACAATTTGTTTGGTGCTGCTTGTGGTCCAATATCTGTTCATCAATATTTATCTAACAGTCAAACAACACGTAATTAAAATTCTCTCTTTAAATTAAATCCTGGCATATGGTCGCCTACACGAGAGTTCTTGTTTGCTCTTTTGGTTGGTCGAGCAACTTTTATTTACAGAGTTATAGGACATATTTGATTTTCAGTTACAAATCTATCTTTAGGTTTAAAAGTACATTTGTCTAAAAAGAACTCTATATTTATTTTGTCCCTAAAAAAATCTATTAATTTATTTTGAGTATCTAATTTTGTAATTTTTCAACTGAAAATCAAATATTCACATAATTTATTGAAAACTTCTGAACAAGTTGATGAGAATAAATTTTCCTATTTCATTTTATCACTATAGTTTTTTATTTCTCTCATTATATTTGAATATCAAATAATGACGCTATTAAACATTTTAAATATTTATGGAAAGATAAATACAACATTTTTACGTGATAAAATTATGTAAAATTTTAACATAAAAATTCCTGGCCTGGCAGTATATATATTTGCAGGTTAATTATATAATTATAGTGACTCTAATTGTGTTGTTTGGATCATATTTTGTAGGAGTGAATCCTTAATATCTAAAATTGAAAATATTTAATTATATTAGTTTCTATGAACAATTTTAAAGACTAAATTATAATACTCAAAAGGATTAATATGATTGATAATTTTTAATTAGGTTAAATATATTTTTAGTCTCGTAAATAGATAAATGTTTGCTTTTAGTCCTTAAAAAAATGTTGTCTATTTTTAGTCTCTTATTTTTAGAAATGTGTCATTTTTAGTCCCTATGACCTTTTTTAAAGTTTTAAAAATATTTTTTGAAAATTCATTTTTACCTCTCCTAATATTCAATTTTCAACCCCTCTTTCTCCATTTTGGGCTACACATTTTTTGACTTAACCCAACATAAAACACACCGAGCGAGGCCAATAGCTCAAAATACTAAAAAAATACATAAATGTGGGACTAGTCTTGCCTGGTGGGCCCATTGCGTCAGGCCAAAATGATGCGATTTCTTTCGGATCTGTAAAATGGGCCCAATATAACCTAAAACACAGGCCCATCAAACCATACCGTAGAGTGAGGCCAAAATTGACATTTTCATTATATAGTTTTTTTTCCCATAAGAAGAAAATAAGATGCATGGTTAATTAGAAAACACATTTTATGCAAACGAAGCTAAATTAGGTACTTGGGGCGCCCGCAATTGGCCAACCTCCCAATTGATGATTATTTTGATGGTTTAGGCACATCTATATATATATCACATCAATGGAAAGTATAATGGTACTCTGGGGTGGGACCAATTCTACTGGGCTTTTTACCCCCAAAGTTCCAAACCCTAAAGTTAGGCCATTGATGGTTAAACAATTGGAGAGATCCACCGTCAGGTGTGGAGTGAGCTTGAGATATAATATGATACACTATTGCTGATGAGTGGGTCCCCAACAAGTCTATATACATAATTCCTGGTTTGAATGGTCAAGCTACAAATTATTAATGTTCATGTGAAACATTATAGATACGGATTTTCAGACCCTTTTCCATCTTGTAATCCCCATGATCTTCTCCATTCACTTCTTTCTCTCTTTGCATGTTGATGCTCTTGCAAATTTTTCCTTTATAGCTTATACATACCTATAAATCATATCTTATAAGGATTGAAAAGATCAGATTACATTCAAAGAGAGAATGTTAACCAACTAAATTGAATGTGTTTGGAAACACATTCTCGGCTGCACAACATGTCTCGAACACATGGAGACACTAAAATTAGAGACTAATTTCATTTTTTCTGTCTCTAAATTTCTTTCGTAATTTAATTTTTTTTAGTAGTAAAATACTTGTGATTATTGTAAGATTACTTCAACATTTTTTTATAAGTATTTATACTTTATCCCAACTAACTCTACATAGCCTATGAACGATTTTTCTTTACCATAGAGCAAATTTGATACGAGGGGTGAGGAAAATGTGAAGTTGGTGAGGAAAAGAAGCTAGGCAGATAGAGTAAACAATTAAAGGACACAAAAGTTACTCTCGGGGACTGGAGGGATATGTTCTGAATGTGTAGTTAATTATTGTTGTAAAATTATTATTATTATTATTTATTTTAAAGTTTGCATTGATATTTATTTTAAAATATTAGAAGTTTTGGATCCCGTTTTTAATCTCCTAATTTTATGCCATCACGTTGCCTTCCGTCCTTTTTCTTAGCTTCGGTTTTCAAACGTCTTTTTTGGATAAGATGATAAGATCACTTTTTTTCCACGCCTTGGTCCCTCTTTGGTCATTTTTCAACAAAAAAATTTCTTACTTCTTCTCCATCTAAATATTTCTGGGTTCAATTAAATTGTCTCATTTTTTCTGGGTTACATCTGCCTCGTTCTATATTCTCGAGTTCAGATAGTCTTGACACGTTTATCGTCGAGAAAAGCCTATTGAATCCTGGAGGGTTTGCGCGGCACACCGCGGATAAATCCTTAGGACAATGTTCCGACACGCCTCATGTGCACTGTTTCTGATATCTACTACCACAGTCAGCCTACCGCGACAACAATTATAGCATAAGATAATATATACAATCTATGTATAGCCTCAGCTTATTAGACTAAACATGTCATGTAGAGAATGTTCGCCATTGATTGAAGAATAATAGCCCGTAACAATGGCAATATATGCTATAACACGTTAACCAAAACTCTTCAGTTTTAGTACTGCTATATATATTTTGGTTGAGAAAAAAGCATTAATCATAGGCTTTTCCACCTTGTTTATATTTTGTTCACATCTCATTTGGGATTTTCAATTGCAAAATATAATTAGTAAGATGGCAACAATTAACAAGGGAAACAAAAATCCCTTGGCAGATCAAACCATTGGGTGAAGTTGAAGAAGTAAGTGATGTTTTGATGGATTTTAAAGACTTTAATGTTTTTTTTTATAGACAAATGTCAGTAATTAATATATAATGATAGTGAGAGATTTGAATTATGACCTCTTTATCATTATAATTCCTATATCTCTTTTTCAATCCACTAAACCATTTTATGACTTCTTTTGAAGACTTTGATCTGAATCATGAATACAGTAAAAAATCTCAAAGAATCTTTTAAAATCTTGATCGTAGTAATCAACCCACCTATAACCCACGAGATAATTGAAGATAAGAAAAGAATTATGATAGTTTGAAGTATTAGTGGTGTGTATAGCAAAGTGATGGGTTAAATACTCCAAATAGCTACTATTGCACATTGTACATATATCTATTAATCTGTAAATATATTTTTCTGAATAAATATAAAATATTGAATAAAAAATAAAAATGTTATGTGAATAAAACATAATTTTATTAATTTTATTTACCAGCCTTGCATCTCGTTAGAATTATATCCTCAATTGACCGTACAAAGTTTCATTTGAGCAGAGTGCAGAAGTGGGACTTCGTCGGGGCCTATAGTTTGGTGATTAATTATGATGACTGAGAGGGACATAATGGGAATTTCGCATCACACACATCCGAGCTTAACTTATTAATCAGAAATGCGCATGATGATGATGATGGGATTTCATTTCTTCAGGTTCGGGGTGGGTGGGTGGTAGATTCGTCCAGGGGAACGGGGACAAGGCCAACCAGAGTTACCAGACTAGACTAATTAACCACACCGCGTGGTTTGGTTCCAACCCAGTAACATGGTCAGGTCAACAACATTGCAATTTGCAAGTGGCCAACTAGCGTAGTAGCGAGTGTTCATTCATTGACCCCAAAGCATAAAAACAAAAACATTCACAAGATCATGATATAACCACACACGGATCACACACAACAATCTGTGGTCAAATTTTACTTACCTTTCTAGTTAAATATAAATTAATTTATGACTTACTTTTTTGTAAAATACTATGGGTGTAAACAAAAAAAATCAATTGCTCTAAAGTGAACAAAAGTAAGCAATTCACTTTAGTCACTTTAAAGTATAAAATAAATAATTTTAATTATTAATGAATAAATCAATTATTTATATTACAAACAAATGTAATATAACAAATTATAGATATATTGAAGGGTTAAATATGTTTCAGGTTCATGTAATATAGGGGTTTTTTGAATTAGGTTCCTATAAAAAAAGTTAAATTTTTTTTGTCCTCCTTTTATTTTATTTTTTGATTTTAGTCCCTGTAGTGAGTTGACCGCTTACGTGACACATTTCATCACTCCTACGTAGCAAATATGCTGATATGGCCTTGCTGACGTGGCTTGTATAAATGACACATTACCTGACACATCCTTATAAACATATTACGTTTTGAATTTAGTCCCTCTAAAAAAAAACGTGTTTTAAATTTAGTCCCTTAAAATTTATATTTTGATTTTAGTCCCTCCTCCATCACCACCCCCTCGACCCTCCTTCTCCCCCTCCATGGGTTCCCCCTTCTCCACCACCACCACCTCCTCCACCACCACCCTTCCACCACCACCCCACTCATGGCTTCCATATCCTCCATCACCATCCCCTCCTCCACCACCACCAACACCCAAACACCATTTTTTCACCATTTTTTCTCAACACCCCAAAATATTTGTAGGGACTGAATCCAAAATTTTCATATATATGGGGGACTAGACCCAAAACGTAACATATTTGTAGAGACTGGATCCAAAACGTAACATATTTGTAGGGACTGAATCCAAAACATTCATATATTTATAGGGACTGAATCCAATCACGTTTTATCTTCTTCGATCTTCTTCTTTTCCCTTCTTTTTCTGGGTTTTCTGCATTCCCCCCCCCCTCCCCATTTTTTCACCACCACCACCACCACCAACAACAACAATGAGGGAGTAACCGAGAAGGGAGAGAATGAAAGGGGAGTGAAGGTTTGAAGGAGGAGGTGGAGGGAGGAGGAAGGAGGTGGTGGAGCTGGAGGAAGGAGGAGAGGAGAGATGAGGGGTACGGGTGGGGGTGGGAAGGGGGTTCGTGGAGGAAGTAGGGGAGGAGAGATGAGAGGTGGGAGTGGGATGAAGGAGGGACTAAAATCAAAATATAAATTTTAAGGGACTAAATTCAAAACACGTTTTTTTAGAGGGACTAAATTCAAAACGTAATATGTTTATAGGGATGTGTCAGGTAATGTGCCATTTGTACAAGCCACGTCAGCAATGTCACATCAGATTTTTGCCACGTAAGAGTGATGAAATGTGTCATGTAAGCGGTCAACTCACTCCAGAGACTAAAATAAAAAAAAAAAAAATTTGACTTTTTTTATAGAAACCTAATTCAAAAACTCCCTATATTACAAAGACCTGGAACATATTTAACCCTATATTGAATTATCAAAATCGCCGAGAGAAAAATATAGAGAGAGAGAGAGATCATTAACTTAACCTTAGACTTTAATATAGGCCACTGTGGTTCATGATTGTACACTTAATAGCTTGCGTGCACTCCTGCCCTCACGCACGGGCACGTATGAAATGAATCAACCTTCCACAACACTCACAATTCTTTCTTTTTCTTATTTTTTAATTCATTTATTATTATTATAGTATTATTATTATTATTTTATTTTCTTTTCCTTTTCTCACCCTCTACTTTTTCCCTTTCTCATTGATTCAATAAATTATTAATTTTGCATCCACTTCAATCGAGGGTATATGTGTCAATGCATCCTCTATATAATTCAACTCCCCTTCTCTCCCTTCTTGGTTACACACAGTTTCCACTTTCCACTTTGACTGTACCCAAGTCACGCTTGTGCTCCCTCTTCTCTTCTCAACTGCTTCCAATCTCTCTCTCTCTCTCTTCAAACGCTTCCCTTGTAAGTTCCTGTTTCACTTGCTTGATGTTGTTCTTTCTAATGAATATATTATGTTTTGTTTTCTCTAGATACCCTTATTTTATTTGTGTGTAGTTTGTGTTTTTTATTTTGTTTCCAAATTTGGTTGTCAATCTAGGATAATTTGTTGGTAAAACTTGCATCATTCTTGGGAGAGTTTCAATTTATGCATCTGAATCTCATTTATTGAATGAGATCTGGAGGTGAAATTTGTTTCCTTTGAAAATCTTCATATATTTTTTTTATTCTTTGGCTAATTTTTGGTTCCATTTCTGAGTTCACAGCTCTTGAATTTTCATATATGTTCTTCAGGAAAAAATACATAATTTTTCGTTGTAAAGTGTCTCCGTTTGAAACTCATCTTTTTTTTCGTTATTTTTTCCACCTTAATGAATAATGAGAAAATATATAGCCTAGATTGGAATGAACTTCCAGAAATTACCTTGCTGGGAAGGTTTGTTTTGCAAATAGAATAGAATTAAGTGGAAAAAAAAAAAGAAGAAAGGAAAAGTTTTTTCTCTCTTTATTTTCTATTATTTTGTTATATTTTGAACTGAATTAGAAGTTGTTAATATGTGCAAACTGTTAGATCTCTGATGTCAAAATTATTTTATTGCAGGGTGCTAAACAGGTGTTTGTTTTTTTGTCTGAAAGGAGTAGTAGTGGTGGCTTCTTCTTCTTTGTGGATAAGTATACAGCAGCATGCGGTGGTGGCTTAGTCTCTCTATTGATGTATACCGCAAAGTCATTTCCTTGAACCTCTATTGCAAAGTGATTCTGTAATACCTTCAAAAAATTCATTCTCCTGTGACCAATAAACCCACTTTTTTTCTCTCCAAATCTTCTCACACTTTCTCTTCCTTTGCCTAACTTCAAATGGGATCCAATTTCTTTGTCGTTGTTCCTTGTTATGTCCGTCAGATCAGCTGAAAAAATAGCCAAACCCCACTTGTTTTTTCAAGCTACTTTGATTTGATTACCCTTCTATAGTTGTCATTAGTGTTACCCTTTTTTTAGAAGTTCAATTTTTGTGTTTGTGTTTGTTCAATTCATCAAGATCTGTTTCAACTGGCGTGGGAGTGTTCAGGCTTTATTAGATCAATTGTCTTTTGGGACATTGTGGTTGTTGTTCTATCTTGAAGGGTTGTGAAGTAGTTATGGTGTGCCAAGCAGCGAGTCAGACCAGATTTCGGGCATTGAAACATGAGAATGGAACTGCAGGGTGCTCCACCATTATAGTTAGAGTTATAGCATGCTTTCACCCTCTAAGAGAATGCCAGGTAATATATATATATATATATGTGACTCAATGATTTGAGGAAATTAAATTAGCATAAGTCTGAGATTGTTATTGATTTTTATTTTTACTTGTTTGGGGTTTGGAATTTCTCAACTTCTAATAATTTGTGTTTTTTTTGGGTGTTATGTTTCCAGGCTGAATACTTCCGTCATTTGCTCAAACCTGTGACGTAATAGTTTGTTTTGCCTTTGCTCTTTTTGGGTTAAGCCGGTGGTTTTAGTTGTTGTTTTCCTTGTTGGTGTAAGAGAAACCAATAGTAAAGAGATAGCTCGTGTTTGAATCAGTTTTTCTTCAGGTATATATATTGCATTGTTATTAATTGTTAATTGTTAATGTTAATTTCTCACTCATTCATTGAAATGTGCTTATCTTCCTTTTTGGGTTATTTGTTGATTTGTTGATTCATGCCATGTGTTTTGAAAAATCTCTAGGTGATTGTTGTGGTTGAATGGGAGAAGATTGTGGAACCTGGACACCCCAGCTGCATTTTAATTTGCAATCACCCAATTTGAGTTCCTTCTATGGTGCTCCCCTCGATGCGGGGAAGCAAAATGCCGCTTCTGCAACTATGAACCAGGGTGTGAATATGGTCACAAGAAATGGGACAGGACCAGCTTATGCGTCCTCTGCTGCACTACCCCATTTCCAGTTGGGCCGTCCTAACGAACCTCATGGTTGGTTTTATTGTCTGCCTCGCTTTCGGCAGGGATTCACGCATGCTCCGAACCTCACTTCCGAGCAAAAACTCCCCCCTGCTGGCCATGTGAAAGGTGGTTTTAAGGAGGAAATTGCACCCAATGGGGGATCAACAGGTTTCCCTCAGAAGCAATTCCTGGTCATTGATCAAACTGGTGATCAAACAACTCTCATTTATAGTTCAAGGTTTGGGAGTACTCCTGTTGAGTGCCTTGGTTCCTGGGATTCAAAATTGCATGGTCTTAACAATTTGAATGGGAATAATGAACCTTCTTTAAGAAGAGATGTGAATTTGAATCATGAGGTTGGACCAACTTTGGATGATGATAAAGTTGATGAGAATCAAGGAACTGGGATTGAAAGCGAGATGCACGAAGACACAGAGGAAATCAATGCATTGCTTTACTCGGACAGTGATGATGGTTATTCTAGTGAGGACGACGATGAAGTTACCAGCACAGGGCACTCGCCCAGCACAATGACCACTCATGATAATAACCAAGAACCCTTTGGAGGAGGAACTGCTGAAGAAGAAGTTGCTAGCTCCTCTGCTGGAAAAACAAAGAAACGGAAGCGATTTGATGGGGCTTATGAAGATGATCATGATGTGCAGTTCATGGACACTGCAAGTTCTCTGAATCAGAACCGGCCCTTTGACATTGGAGATGATGACGCAGAATCAAGATGCTCTAGTGGCAATTACATTCAAGGGTCAGGTGAAATGGGTTCCTTAACAGGCAATAAGAAGATGAGAAAGGAGAAGAAGATACAAGATGTCCTAAGCATTCTGCAGTGCATAGTTCCTGGTGGGAAGGACAAGGACCCAATCCAGCTTCTTGACGAAGCCATATGTTGCTTGAAATCCTTGAAACTCAAGGCTAGAGCTCTTGGACTCGACGCCTTGCAAGTTGGAGAATTTTAAAGCCATCTGCACTATTGCTTATTACTTCTATCTATGTAGAGTACGTTATATTTTGAGCTTTGGTCTGCAGAATAAACAAGGTGGTATATTAATGTTCTATGAGAGGAAGTATATACATTCTTCAAAAGGTGTCAAGTGTGTGGTGTGAAAAATCAGAAAATTGGAGCCTGAAAGTGAGAATTCCACACACCCTTTTAAGCCCTTCCTCAGTTGTTGGATTTGGAACATGGAAATCTCAGCTGGTTTGTGTATTTTTTTTTGTTACTTTAATGTAATTTGTGTGTGAAGAAAGAAAAGAGGAGGTATTCAGTCTTTTCAGCAATCAGCACATTATGCCGCAATAAAGGAAAAATGTGGAATCATTAAGTCCATAACTTAGGGGTTAGAGAAAGTAGCACTAATATCGTTGTGGCATGGCATGGGATGTATGAGCTGTGTGTGTTTTGAATGAGAAGACTAGTTATTGTTGTTGTTCCAAAAGGGCATGCCCCCAAAAAATCGATAATGTGCACGCCTCTTAGGCTGTCATGGGACCCAACCTCACACTCCCCTCTTTTTGTATCCTTGTCATGTTCAATCCTTTTGTGGGTTACCTTTTTTCCCTGATGTACCAATTTATTATCACTAAGCTAAGAGCACCTTCCCCTTTTGTGACGAGAGACTGAGACAACAACTTTAGGGGTAGAGGGGTCCCCTTCCCCATTCCTCCCTCTCATATTCACAATTTTTCCACTATGTAACTCAAGCTTGTGGGGGAAAAACTGGTTCTTGTATGTGTTCTATGTTTATTTGTTTAGTGCTATATAAGTAATATTATTATTATTATTATTATTATTATTATTATCGTAATTGGTGCATGGAACTTGTTAAAGGGAAAGGATGATGATATCTTGGTTGGATGTAATTCAATGTGGTTGTTGTTACTGTTGTCTTTTTGCCTGTGTAGTTACGTCGCATGCACGGATTTATTATATGAGAGAGTGATGTTTGTTTAAATTTTTCTTTTCCATTTCCTTAGTAGTATTTTAAAATATATAGTTATATAGTTGTGATTATTTTGATTATTATTATTTAGATGATTCCAATGTCGATGAGAAATATGAAAAGTACTACTCTTGTTGCTGCTCCAAGGATGGTGGTGGGATGATATAAATAAGGGGACCACAGCGTTGAATTATTAGTGAGGAACATATATATGACATTTGTGTGCATAAGAGAGATGGGTAGAGAGAGAGAGAGAGAGGCATGGGCGTGGTTGTGGTGAGTGGTCAATAGTCACGGTAGGTATCAAAGAAAAGAGAGAATCTTTGTACAGTTTTTTTTATTATAAACTCCATTGATTTTTCCTACAGTGCGCATAGGAAGCATGCCATTGCTTGAGGAGCTTGTTAAGTATGTGTTTTTTTCTCTCTTTTTCTGAGTGGATGACAGAGAGAGTGGACTTTTAAATCTTTCTAATCTTTCTTTTAAATCTTTTATTCAATTTTCTTCTGGGATCCATTTGGTCAACTAAATTTTAGTTCACAATATGCATTGCAAAATAAAAAAAATATCTGATGTAGTCTTTTTCTTTTTTGGTGTACTATTTTGTAGTTTCAAAATAATAATCATTTCAGAATTTATACATGGATTAAAAAAATCTAATAAATAATCTTAATTATAGAAGAATTATAAATATTTGTTTATTGATTTATTCCATTTATATAAAGATATATTAAACGATAAAACAATTGAAAAGATAATATTTCAAGTTATAAATAATTAAATAAGTTGATTTTTAAAATAACTATTTTAAAACAGAAAGAGCCAAAGTGATTTTATTGATATTTTCTTTGGGTTAGTGTTCATGAACGTGACTTCATCAAAGGGGTCCAATAACACTTATAAATGGAAATGCAGTTACTATTTAGAATACCGACCGGGACCAATTCTTGCATCATTCTTGTTAAACATTTCAATTTTTGTTTGAATTCTCTGTTTTTTTAATGATGAACCATGCATGTAATTGGATTTCCTCGGGTAAATGATTATAAAGTTTGATATTGTCATGGATATAACTGGACCAAAGAATATTATCATGAATAAATCGCAAGTGATACAATTAACGTTTATTACTCGTCTTAATTATTTCTTGAAGATAGCATAAAAATGATTTTTAAATTTTTAAATCATTGAATGTTTATGCTTTATGTAGATTCTTGTCTAGATATTTTAGGAAGTAATGTAAATTTTTTTTACATTGACAATGTAAAATAGTTTTACATAGACATAGATGATATTTTATCATGTAGATTTTTTATAAATATTTTAGAAATTAATGTTATGAGGTGACACTGACGAATATGATTGAATTATGGTTATTAAACTCTTAATATAATTAAATTCACAAAAATGACAAGAACAATTGCTTGTTTTGAAATTTCACTGTTGGCCTTCACGGATGGGCAAGTCATCATGTGCGTTTCTCATGTTCGATTTAGAAAGTATTATTCGACCAAAAAATAAAAAAATAAAAAAATTAGAAAGTATTAAAAATGCGTAATTTTTCCTTTTCTGAATAGAACAAGTGTGCCACTTCATATGGACCAATGCACAAATTGCTCCACCAAGGACCAATTCAATTTTATCTATAATAGTGGATAGAGCCAATTTATTGTATATTTACGAAATAAGCCCATCATTTATATTAATTACAAAAATATTTGTATATATTTATGAAAATAACCCATTATTATTATTATTATTTTGTTGCAAATAACCCATTATTATGGATAATAATAAATTAGGCAAATATTTTTAGGTTGTGTTTGGATGGAGAAATTCAAAATTCCAAGAAATTTAAAATTCTTAGAAATTCAATTGCTCTCACTCTTTCTCTCTCTGTCTCTCCCTCCCTTCCCCCTCTCTCGCTCTCTCTCCCCCTCTCGCTTTCTATTCTAAAAAACCTCTCCCTCTCCCTCTCTCTCGCTCTGAAAAACCTCTCTCTCCCTCTCCCTCTTGCTTTCTCCCCCTCTCTCTCTCTCTCCCTCCCTCTCTTTCTCTTTCTCACCCTCCCCTCTCTCTCTCGCTCTTTGAAAAACCTCTCTCTGCTCTCTGCTCTCTCTTGCTTTTTAAAAAACCTCTCCCTCTCACTCTCTAAAAAACTTCTCCCTTTCCCTCTTACTCTTTTCTCCCTTGCCCTCTCTCTCTCTCTTTCGCACTTGCTCTCTCTCTCTCCCCCTCCCTCTCGCTCTCTCCCCCATTCTCTCTTGCCCCCTCTCTCTCCCTCTTCCTCTCAATCGCTCTTTCCCTCTTGCTCTCTCTCGCTCTTTCTCTCTCCTTGACCCTCCCTCCACTCTCTCTTGCCCTCTCTCTCCCTTCCTCTCACTCTCCCCCTCTCTCTTGCTCTTTGAAAACCTCTTTCTCTCCCTCTCCCTCTTGCTCTTTCTCCTCCTCTCTCGCGCTTGCTCTCTCTCCCCTCCCTCTCTCTCGCTCTCTATCCCCCATTCTCTCTTGCCCCTGATCTCAATCTCTCTTCCTCTCCCTCTCTTCTCTCGCTCTCTATCCCCCATTCTCTCTTGCCCCTAATCTCGATCTCTCTTCCTCTCCCTCTCTTTCCCTACGTTCCTCTCACTCTCCCTCCCTCCCTCTCTCGCTCTCCCCTTTCTCTGCCGCTCTCTTAAACCTCTCCCTCCCCCTCCTCTCTTTCTCTCCTCCTTCTCTCCCTCTCTCTTGCTCGTTCTGTCGCTCCCTCCCTCTCGTTCCCTTCTCTAGCGAGAGAGAGGGAGAGATGGGGAGAAAGAGAGCGAGAGAGAAAGGGAGAGTGAGAGAGAGGGGAGGGAAAGAGCGATAGAGAGAGGGGGAGACTCAGGGAGAGAGCGAGAAAGGGACGGGAGGAAATGAGAGAGAACGAGAGAGAGGATGGGAGAAAGAGAGCTAGAGAAAGGGAGAGGGAGAAAGAGAGGGAAAGATAAAGGGCGAGGGATAGAGAGGGAAAGAGAAGGAAGGGGGAGAGAGATAAAGCAAGATAGAGTGAGAGAGAGGGGGAGCGAGAGAGCGATAGAAAGAGGGAGATAGTGAGAGAGGGGGAAGAGAGAGGGAGAGAGCAAGAGAGAAAGGGAGAGAGAGGGAGAGAGAGAGAAAGAGGGAGAGAGGGATCTAGAGCGAGAGAGGGAGGGGGAGAGAGCGATTGAGTGCGAGAGGGAGAGGTTTTTTAGAGATAGATAGAGAGAGATATTGAGAGGGGAGAGTCAAGGAAGAAAGTTGTTTATTGGGCTCATCAAATAATTATAATCATTAATAAAATTTTTTTATTAGAATAAAAAAAATTAAACTTCTACCTGGGAAAAAAATCCGTTTGGTAGTATCCACAAAAACACTAAACTTAGGGCACATTTTGTAATTTGTGTACTAGTAATATTTGTATTTCAAAGCACCCTTTCTACAAATACCTTAAAATTAGTTGGTAACCTTCTAAGCAGGTAACCCAGTAAGATCTGGACCGTTCCACTATTTAATTATTATATCTATAATCAGTATTGAATTGATCTCTCATGGACCAATTTATGCATTGGTCCATATGAAGTGCCACCTAGAACAAGAAGGTAGTCCTGTGAAAGATGTGGTTGGTCTGAACATTTATAGGCGTATAGCTATCTCTCTCATTCCTAAGAAGATGGTGCTGACTGCAAAATTTACCTAAGGTCTCTCCAATTCCATTAACAAGTTTAGTGACTAAGGAATCGAATAAAACTCCATCACGATGGCAAAAGGAAATATGTTTAGCCACAAAAAAAATAAAAAATAAAATCAAGCATAGTCTCATCACTTACCACAATATTCTTTATTCTGATTGTCCATCTCCATCGCTTTCTCAGTTTTTTTTATACTTGTAATTTGGTGGCCACAAGTGGAAATACTTTGAGAGGAAGTATTTTTTACACCCTCGTGTGTCCACATGTAAATGTATATTATATTATTATATTATATTATAGTGTATTCTGGATTAACTGAAATAAATGTTGCAAAATACTAATAGTTTCTTGGTCCCTCAGGTGATAAATAGAAAGTCACACTAACACTGCCATGTGTCAAAAAATGCACACATGCCCAAATTGATGTTAATCCAAAATTACCTGGAGCATTGCTATGGTACCTAAGAAAATAAAAAGGATTATCTGACCAAAAAAAAAAAGAAAATAAAAGGGTTTGGGTAGCTTTTCGTTATATAGACCAATAAAAATTCAATAGTGTGTTGAATTTTTAAATTTTTAAACTGACCAATAAAATTGTTGAGTTTTTATTGGTCCACATAAGAAAAAGTTACAAATTTTTTTCTATCTTTCAATAGAAATGGCCAAATTACTCAAGTTGACGTGCTTATCTTTTTTTGTATAGAACAGGGTATCTCCCCACCTAATAATTTGGAGGAAAATGCGGAGGATCAGCAGAGGTGCAACAACAATAGAGCTTATCATGAGATTAGCAATGAAATATCAAGTGCAGATGGTCTTTTGTTGGTCTAAGGGCACATACCACCTTTTCTAACGACACATACACTAAATTTAAAATGCTTAAAATACCCTTATAGTGTTTGTTATTTTTTTCGTTGTTTCATTATTGTGCAAAACTATTAGTTTCGCACTACAAATAACACATGCGGAACCATTAGTTCCGCATGTGTTATTTGTAGCACATACACATACAAATAATGCATGTGGAACTATTAGTTCTGCATGTGTTATTTGTAGTGCGAAACTAATATAGTTTCGCACAATAACGAAACAACGAAAAAAAATAACAGACGCGATGACGGCATTTTAGACATTTGACCTATTATGTATGTGTAGTTAGAAAAGTAGGTATGTACCTTTAGAAATTGCCCTGATTTTGGTCAAGGAGAAAGATCACTATTTTTTTTGGTCAAAAGGAAGATCGCAATTTTTTTTTGGTCGAAGGAAAATCAGAATTTGAATAACCAAATAATTGATGGGCCATTGAATGAATTTGGGCCTTCAAAATTTCCAAGCCTTTCATTCAACACAAGATGATGCGTTGATGCTAATTATCCTATTGATTTGGATTCGACCAAAAAAAATCCTATTGATTTGGGGCTTTTTTTAACGACACATACATAAATTACTATTGACACATATATATCAGTGTGGAACTATTAGTTTTGCACTAGTGTGGAACTATTAATTTTACATGTGTTATTTGCAGCACACACATACAAATAACACATGCAGAACTATTAGTTCTACATTGGTGTGGAACTAATAGTTCCGCACGGTGAAGTTCAACGTGCGGAATTAATAGTTGTAACGCCCATTTTTCCCATAAGGATTGTTACGTAAAATTACCAAGAAACTTAATGCGGAATTAAATATAATCTGGTTTGTCTTCAAAAATTCATCTTTCATACATAAAGGATACTGAAATTGGTTGCTAATTTTTTTATAACAATGATAGGTACGCTCCTGATAACTTAACCATCCAGAAAATCAGAAAAAAAGAAAACATACGTCATATATATATCATCATGTTACTGTACAAAATTCTTGTGCCCTCAAGTAAAGTCAGGAACCACAGCATAAAAGAAATAAAGCAGTAAACTAAACCTAAGAAAACAATAAAGCAAAGGTGTGTCAAAATACACGACAAGAAATATCTACATCCCAAAACCTAGGCTGGTCGGCCAACTAACAACCCACAACCTAGCACTCTACACCTCCCCGCCTAGAGACCTAAGACGATGACGTCTCCTCGGGGTCCTCCTCGGGATCCTCCTCATCCTCAGACTTGGACTCCACGAGCCAACCGCATCCAGGCTCATCTCTGACCTTCCTCTTCCCTCTCCCTGCATGTCCTGATGGTCCGGCATGAGAGCCTGAAGAGCAATGCACGAAATGTCCCGATGGTTCTACGTAAGGAACTGGAAGCGTCGGTCGTGCAGACTCAGGTGGTGGAGCTGGCGTCATAGGTGGCCAACCTAGGCAAGCGTGCCCTCTCCAAGGAACTCTTCCTTGGAGTGCGACGAATCAGACGACAACGGTCAAATACCGATCCGGCTTTCCGCTGAGGTGTAGGCCTCTGATCCTCCCTCGTCTCTCTCCTAGGCTGCGCCGTGGGCGGAACTCTGGCCTCCCGGTTCTCCAAAGTGATACTGCGTGCAAAGGGTGCATCTCCTAGCCAGTAGCGCATCCTCTCGACGAGTATGTAGACGTCCAAAACCATGTCCCTCTCCAAAACCTCTTCGGGGCCCAACACTCCTCCTCTAGTCCTGACCACGTGTCCTGTCACAGTGGCCTATTGGGAGATGGGATCGTAAGTCCATCCCCCACCATCGGCCTCACGAGGCCGGAAGCTCTCCGTCACTCGGGCTACCAGAGGTCTCGAAGTGGACATCTACGCGTAACGATCAGAAAGTAACAGAAAAAAACGTAAGAGTGAATTTCTTTACACAAGTTGAAATCCACTGAAAGGATGTATATGAAAAATAAAGTACTACATGATACATTCCAAGAATATATATAGCTACTCTTTCGCAAATATTTCTCTAAGATATTCATATACCAAAAGAAAGCACATCATCAACTTAAACACACAGTCAAACACACACATAACACTCTAGCATAATGCATGTCACTTCAATATCTCTCAATACAGCTCAAACCGCACTCCATTCGCAATCCCCCAAGCTGGATTGCATAATCCTCCAAGCTGGATTGTAGCTCAATTTTGGCAAAGCCAAACACCAAATGCAACTGACATCTATATATATATATTGCACAATCCTCCAAGCTGGATTGTAGCAACGACATCTATATTTACACCCACATACAAGAAGATAATGCAATCCTTCACGTTATGATTTTCGTCGTCACGTGTTAGCTCTCTTCCAATACTGTGTTGCATTATTGTCCTCAAGACTTCATCGTCGCCACGTATTGATCCTCGTTCAATACCGAGTAAAAATGTTATTTTAAAATATAAGTTTTAGGAAAATGTCTCTTTGAAATTAAAGTCCATCTTTAACTTTAAACTCTCACATCCTCATTATTTTTCTTCCCACTTTTCATTGTAAAAAGGTTTAATTAAAAGTCTTAGTTAAATTTTTTGATAGCTTTACTTAAATTCCTTTACTTTTAAGTATTTAAAAATCTGAACCCTTAACAAGTCCAGTTTCACGCTTCAGCCCCTGTTTTTCTGAAAAATTAGGTTTTTGCCCCAAAAAGCCCAGTTGCATGTTTCTGCCCCAAAACTTTTGTAAATTACGTTTTTGGCCCAAAGTGCCAAGTTTTTCATTTTTCTGCCCAGAATTCCAGAAATTTATATTTTTGACCCAAAATACACTCAGTTTTCGTTTTTAACCCCTTAAAAATCTAAAATTTTACTTTCTCCCTCATTAATTAATTTTCTAGCTGACTTAGATTTTTATGGAGAAATAGGATTTAGTATGAAATTTATTTGAGACTTATACTTTGAAATTTAGTGAAATTTATCTAAGTAAGTGTTAACTTGAATCCTAATTAATTTATTTGATTTCATTTGGAAAACTCCTTCATTAAAACTTTTTAAGTCCTCTTCCCACACTTAGTCAAATACTTTTAATTCAATCTCAATCACAATGAATCAAAGTATATGCAACATCCAAAAATCAACATACATCAATTAGGCAATAACACCACTCAAGCCATAAATCATACATACACTCAAAGTAACCATCCATAGCATATTAACATACATCATGGACATAGCATCAATCATTAACTCATCAAGCATGCATTAGGCATTTAAAATCATTTCAAACCATACATATGATTTTTCCAAGAACACATAGGCTTTACAAAAATTATCATTCATCAACCAAAATCATGCTTTAACTCATATACATAAATATATAAAAATACATATTACTAAGAGAATGATTTCTCATTCAATAACCAATAGAAAAACTCAAGTCTGAGTTTAACTTAGAACATACAACATACACCACACACATACACATCATTCCCAACTTATTGAGAAAATCCCCTTACCTCTTGAAGCTAAAGAAAAAGGGCTACACCAAAATATCCTTCACACCAACCCCAACACCAACACCAACACCAACACCAAGTGGTCTCCTTGAAGCCTTGATGTTCACAACACTTAGAAAAATTAACCTTACACAAAATACACAAGAAAACCACCATAAAAATGCAAGTTTTATGAAAACAACCAAACCCTAAAGAGTAGAAATTTTGAGTAGAGAAATACTTACTCAAACTTTGAAGCAAATGGATCCAAGGTAGTTTGCAAGCTTGTAGGTTCCAATGGAATGAACCTAAACCAAGAAAAAGCTTACTTTTAGTAAAATGAAGAACACAAACTTCATGAAAAATGAAAGTGATGGAAATGGAAAAATGAAAAGAGATTATGGTTTAGAATCATGATCCAAACCTTTTTTGTGAAGCTTGAATAGCCAAAAACTCAATAAAACTTAGACTTTTGGTGTGTAGGAAAGCTTTGAAGATGGAGAGAAAATGGAGTTTCTTACTTTCAAAGGTTGAAGATGAAGTGAAAATGAAGCTTCTCTCTCCCCTCACTAAGCTAAAACTCGGCCAGACCAAAGGAAGAATGGGGAGGGATGGGCTTGATTGGTTTTGGTCACCTATTCCCTCTCTTTGATTGAAAAAAAATTCAAAAATTAACCCCTTTGACCCATTTGACTTTTGAGATATTTTGAGAGTAAATTTTAGGGCTTCATACTCAGCCAAAGGGCTGACCAAAATGGTGGGATTAAGTCCCATCAAGTTAGGGTTTAATTGGTGGTTCAAAGTAGTAAAAACGCTTAGTTTTATAATCCCTTTTTAGATAAATATTTTCTAAAATAGATAAAATCATGAGAAATCAATTTTATGACTTGAATATGATATAGAAAAATTTAGAATCTCAAAACTAAATTTTGGACTATTTTTCATGTCCCGGTTGCGCCCGATTTACCCTTAAAGCTCCAAACGCGGGTAAAATAAAGTTTTTTTTGAAAAATTTCCTGAAAAATTTCTAAAAATCACAAATATTATAAAAACAACTTTTGGTTCGTTAAAATATTATTTTGGAGTAAAAATGACCTCCAAAAAAAATACTAAATTCTATCCCCGCATTAGGAGAGAATGCGGTTCTCGCAAAAACTCAGTTTAAATTCATCTTTCATAAATAAAGGATACCGAAATTGGTGGCTAATTTTTTATTTAACAAAGATAGGTACGCTCCTGATAACTTAACTATCTAGAAAATCAGAAAAGAAAAAAACATACGTCATATATATATATATATCATCAAGTTACTGTACAAAATCCTTGCGCCCTCAAGTAAAGTCAGGAACCACATCATAAAAGAAATAAAGCAGTAAACTAAACCTAAGAAAACAATAAAGCAAAGGTGTGTCAAAATACACGACATGAAATGTCTACATCCCCAAAACCTAGGCTGGTCGGCCAACTAACAACCCACAACCTAGCACTCTACACCTCCCCGCCTAGAGACCTAAGACGATGACGTCTCCTCGGGATCCTCAGACTCGGACTCCACGAGGCAACCGCATGCAGGCTCATCTCTGACCTTCCTCAATTTATATTTAATTCCGCATTAAGTTTCTTGGTAATTTTACGTAACAATCCTTATGGGAAAAAGGGGCGTTATATTTGTGGTATCAGAGCTGGTCGATGTCTGTCGGGACTGTAGGTTATAGGTCTACTGTGTCTAAGTTGTGTGAATTCTGATGGAGTTTGCTTGAATTGTTTCTTGTAGAAACAATCGTGTATCTTTCGGGAGTGTTTAGGTTATAGATTTACTAAGTTTAAGTGGTGTGATCTCTGATTAGCATTATGTGACATTGTTTGTATTGTTTCCTTATGAAACAATGTGTGAAATTGATTGCTTTCTCGAATGGGTTTTGAATAGTGCAACTTGATTGGTTGACTTGTAGAAATCCATGGCTAGTGGTGACTTTGGTCAAGGAAACGGGAACAGTGACAATAGTATAAAGGAGATTCTTCAGGCTATCATGGATTTGGCTGCAACGGTAGTTCAACTGACAACTACTGCAATACAACTGGTGGAAAGATATGAGAGAATGGAAAACCGTATGCGAGGGAGAATGAACAAGGAAAATGTGGGTAGACCGTCTAGGTCATATCCACAAGAGCAGAAAGGGAAGCAGAATTAGAACAAACCTTACTATAAGGATCAGGGGAACCAACAAAAGAGCAATGTAAATTTTTCTACTGGTGGTACCAATAAGGGAAGTCAAGGAGTGGGCGCTCGAGTGACATGTTTCAAATGTGGGAAACTAGGACACTATTCTTATGCATGTACTCAACAAGGAGTGAAGTGTTATAGCTATGGAAAAGTTGGACACATAGCAAAGGACTGCAATATGCCCAAAACCAAGTCGAAAATCAACGCTGTCAAAGCCGAAAGGCCGAAGAAAGGACGTGTTTACACTATGAGTGGTGTTGAGGCTTCACCCTCAGAGGATCCCCTACAAGAAAAAAATGACATAGCTGGTAATTTTGAAGACTAGGGGCTTCATGGATGATTGGAAACGGGTGGTCTTCTGTAAATTTTTAGAGATTCTGGAGGTCAATTCCAAGCCTTGACAGAAGGAGGGGTCTACACTAGGAATGATGGAAGACTAGTCTTGTTTTGTAGGAAGCCTTTTGTGTGATGTATGTTTTAGTTTCTTATAAGTTTAGTTTCAAAATCTAACTCTATGTTTTAAATTTCTTTCGCTACTTCTTGTATATGTAATCTTCTAGTAATTCTTATGTTTGTCTGTTTCCAAAACTTTTCGCAATCTATGTATGAAGTTATTCAGTAATTTCGTCCATCTATTTTCTCTTACCCAGCTATTTTCTGCCTCTCTGTCTAATTGTCTTTCTGATTGTCCATTATGTCAAATCAATTCTCACCAGTAATGGTAACCTCGTTTGTAAAATGATTTTCCTATTCTTGGTCGACTTTGCGGGAAGCTAGAACCCTATAAATGATAGTGTGAGTTGTAATGGAAATTTTCGTAAGAAATTTTTCCCATAAATCCTTTAGCAAAGAGTAGTTGGGGTACAGACAATAGTCGAGTCATCTATGAGTACCGTAACGAGTATTAAGGGACGAGTATAAGAAAAGGATAATACAGTAAAGGGGTGGCAAGGCATCAGTAGATCTTGAAGATAAAATAGAAGAAAAAGAATTTTTGGAAGAATCGGATAAATGATGGTAGGTATATGCCAGTTGTTATATTCAGGAAAGATTGGACAATACTGTGATTAGCTATACAATTATTATCATTTTCTAATTACTTAAGGACAAGGTGAGGGACTGATCAACCCTCTCCCTGCATGTCCTGATGGTCCGGCATGAGAGCCTGAAGAGCAATGCACGAAATGTCCTGACGGTTCTACGTAAGGAACTGGAAGCGTCGGTCTTGCACACCAGGTGGTGGAGCTGGCGTCATAGGTGGAGCCAACCTAGACAAGCGTGCCCTCTCCAATGAACTCTTCCTTGGAGTGCGACGAATCAGACGACAACGGTCAGATACAGATCCAGCTATCCACTGAGGTGCAGGCCTCTGATCCTCCCTCGTCCCTCTCCTAGGCTGCGCCGTGGGCGGAACTCTGGCCTCCCGGTTCTCCAAAGTGATACTGCGTGTAAAGGGTGCATCTCCCAGCCAGTAGCGCATCCTCTCGACGGGTATGTAGACGTCCAAAACCATGTCCCTCTCCAAAACCTCTTCGGGGCCCAACACTCCTCCTCTAGTCCTGACCATGTGTCCAGTCACAGTGGTCCATTGGGAGATGGGATCGTAAGTCCATCCCCCACCATCGGCCTCACTAGGCCAGAAGCTCTCCCTCACTCGGGCTACCAGAGGTCTCGAAGTGGACATCTACGTGTAACGTTCAAAAAGTAACAGAAAAACGCGCAAGGGTGAATTTCTTTACACAAGTTGAAATCCACTGAAAGGATGTATATGAAAAATAAAGTACTACATAATACATTCCAAGAATATATATAGCTACTCTTTCGCAAATATTTCTCTAAGATATTCATACACCAAAAGAAAGCACATCATCAAATTAAACACACAGTCAAACACACACATAGCACTCTAGCATAATGCATGTCACTTCAATATCTCTTAATACAACTCAAACCGCACTCCATTCGCAATCCCCTAAGCTGGATTGCACAATCCTCCAAGCTGGATTGTAGCTCAATTTTGGCAAAGCCAAACACCAAATGCAACTGAGAGTGAAATTAACCCCTTTGACCCATTTGACTTTTGGTCACCGACTCCCTCTCTTTGATTGAAAAAAATTCAAAAATTAACCCCTTTGACCCATTTGACTTTTGAGATATTTTGAGAGTGAATTTTTGGGCTTCTTAGTCAGCCAAAGGGCTGACCAAAATGGTGGGATTAAGTCCCATCAAGTTAGGGTTTAATTGGTGGTTCAAAGTAGTAAAAACGCTTAGTTTTATAATCCCTTTTTAGATAAATATTTTCTAAAATAGATAAAATCATGAGAAATCAATTTTATGACTTGAATATGATATAGAAAAATTTAGAATCTCAAAACTAAATTTTTGGACTATTTTTCATGTCCCGGTTGCGCCCGGTTTACCCGTAAAGCTCCAAACGCAGGTAAAATAAAGTTTTTCTGCAAAATTTCTAAAAATCACAAATATTATAAAAACAACTTTTGGTTCGTTAAAATATTATTTTGGAGTAAAAATGACCTCCAGAAAAATACTAAGTCCTATCCCCGCATCAGGAGAGAATGCGGTTCTCGCAAAAACTCTGTTTTGCGAACTCTACTACTCTCGACTCTTCTAAAATAAATCTAAGATATTGTTATTACTATCCTCACCTCAAGATCCCAAGAATCATTAATTAAATAATAATTTTAATTAAATTAAAGAAGATTAAAAGTCAATAAAAACTATTTAAAAATGAGGATGTTACAATAGTTCTACATGTGTTATTTGTATGTGTGTGTGTTACAAATAACACTTGGGGAACTAATAGTTCCGCACTGAAGTACAACTGCAGAACTATTATTTCCGTATCATGTATGTTTTTAGAAAAAGATACCTACAGAACTATTAGTTTCGCAACAGGTGTGTGTAGATAGAAAAGTACGTATGTGTAGAAAAAAAAGCCTTGATTTGGATGCCAATGGGCCCCATTTGGACGTTGGACAAGAGGTTTTGAATCTTGTATAAATTTTTTTTGGGTGAGTGCTAGGGGAAAAAATCCCAAGACCAAACAAACAGAAAACTTGACAAAAAAAAAACAGAAAAAAAAAACTAAAAATTCCTTAGGAAAGAAATCCCAGCCATATGAGCTCTAAGAGAGAGCAAAGCAAAAACAGGAACACCACTAAAAAAAATACTACAGTAATCCAAACTCAAGCCAATTAACGTGGTTTGGTTTGAGTAATAAGTTTTAATTTTTAAACCCGTGAACTCAATCCAATGATGTGGAATTTTTTTTTATTAAGTAAAGTAACAGTCTGCGTGCCAAACATAGAACCCATCATGAATATGAAGTGTAGGCATTGTTTGCTTTATATTTGTATAGTTAGAGTATTTTGGTGATATTGGAGGGGTGAAAGATTGGCACAAAGGAATAAAACCATGGGAATTTCCAATTGTCTTATCTATTTGGCTAAATTCGCGGGAAAGGATCAAGACAACTGTGAATTAACGTGTGCAGTAAGGAGTGAATTGACCTGTTACTTAAGCAATTTTAAAAATATGCTTAAATATGTTTTTTGCTCATGTAAATAGGTAGATGTTCTCTTTTAGTTTCTAAACAAATTATCTTTTTTTAGTCTCTCATTTTTTAAAAATATATCATTTGTTGTTCTTGTGACCATTTTTTAAATTCAACAAATATTTTTAAAAAATTCATTTCCATCTCTTAATTTTCAATTCTCATTTTTCACCAAATCCTTCTTTTCCATTCCTAGAGCTGTCAATTTTGGCTCAACTCGCCGACCCGACCTGATGGACCCGTGTTTTAAGTTATGTTGGGCTTGTCAATTACAGACTCGAAAGAAAATATGTCATTTTGGACCATAGGCCAGACCCGTATTTTATGTATTTTTTAGTACTTTAAACTATTTTTTTTTGTAAAACAACTCGTGCTTGGCTTGACCCGATGTATTTTAGGCTGTGCTAGACTAGAAAATGGTGGCCCGAAATGGAGAATGAAGGTTTGGTAAAAATTGATAATTGAAAATTAGGAAGAGTGAAAATAAATTTTGAGTTTTTTAAAAATTTTAAAAGAAGTCACAAGGATTAAAAATAATACATTTTTGGAAAATAAAGACTAAAAAGAGACAAAATTTTTTAGGAACTAAAAGTAAATATTTACCTATTTATGGGGACTAAGAACATAGAACTCGACCTAAACCAACTTATTCTTTGCTTGTTTTATTCAACATGGAAAGGGTTGGGACTTTATTATCTGTAAACCAAGTTTGTATTCTATTGTTGTAGCTATTCCGGGAACCAGACATAACTTGTGTTTTGGTGTAGTTACTTTTGATCAATAAATATCTTTTGCTTATAAAAAAACCGAATTGCTCTTGATTGGGTTGATTCGGTTCGAATTTATAGTAATGAACAACCTGTGCTGATGAGCCTAACAACAGCCATAGAATCAGGCTCAATAACAACCTTTTCAAAGCCCTTGATCGTAGCAAGCTTAATACCCATTTTAATGGCCCATAGCTATGCTTCACTAATAGACCCAACCGCCAGGTACGATGTAAAACCAAAGATAAATCCAGCCAAGCTATTCCTTAGAAACCCCCCCCCCCCACCAAAATGGCTGCATCAGCACTAGGCATGGCAACGGGGCAGGGGTGGGATTTACATTCCCCCGTCCCCGTCCCCGATAGAGGTTGAGTTTCCCCGCCCCCGACAGGGGTTGGGTTCCGCTGCGCCCTAACTCCCGCACTTAGTATTTTGTAATCCAAATTTTTATTATAATTTTTTTTTATTTTGTTAGAATTAAAGAAATTCAATACTCTATTTTTTAAGATACATTTTAATATATTTTATTAGACAAATAATAATAAAAAAATAAAGAATTAAAATTAATTTTTTATAATATTAATGCATTAAATATTATAAGTGAAAATAAATATGCGGGGTGGGTTCGGGGGTTGGTTCAGGGTGGGTATTAGTTTTCCCACACTCGACCCCGACTTTTAAATGCGAGGAAAACCTGAACCTGAACCCAACCCCGATCAAAACAGATTTTTTCCGTCAAAGTCGAGTGGGTTCGAATAGGTACCCACGGATTAGGGCCCATTGCCAAGCCTAATAAGCACCCAAGTAATTAATTGAACCAACAGTTCAATTTCACGCGCGCAAATGGGAAACCAAAGTGATCTGATGAATAGAGGCTGCTTGAAACAAGATCTTCCTTCCCAAATCATAGCCATTCGGTTGTATGTGATATGAAGCAACCAAGGTCCAATGACTATACCATAACATTGATTTGATCCAAAATCAATAGCATACCAAACCACTTCCTGTTGTATTTTTATGGATACGCATTAATCAATAATTAAATATATCTTAATTATTAATATATCGATTATGTTATTATATTTATAATAAAGGTATATGGTCAATTTTATAATAATGTATTTTGGCTTTATTTATGAGTGGCCCGTGATGAGTTGGGCAAGTCATTTGGGTAGCCTATTGAGAGGTCTCTATCCTTAGCTGGTAAGTAAATAAATTGACTCCCCGTTGGTCAGTTTACATACGCACGTTTACTTTCTAGGAAGAAGGCAGTTAACTTCTCTTCACCTCAATTCCTCTTCTCTCACACGATGGATTTAGGTATATTCTTCATTTGATCTTATTGATTCACATGTCATGACTTGTATCTATGAACATGTAAATCCAACAATTGGTATCAGAGCCTCTTAGGTACATTTTATGGTTGTTGTAGTCGAATTAATTAAGTTTGAATGATGTCAAATTCTTATGGCTTCTTTCCCAAATCCTTTGAAACAAACTCGTATTACTTGAAAACTAGTGGGAGCAGTTTTATAATCCTCGTTCTATATGTGGACGATATTCTTCTTGCTAGCAATTGCATTACCCTTTTTACTGAGACAAAATTGATGTTAAATAACCACTTTGATATGAAGGACCTTGGTGATGCTTCAGTTGTTTTGGGCATCTAGATTTATAGTGATAGGTCACGTGGTGTTCTTGGATTGTCTCAGGGAGGATACATTGAAAAGATCCTCAAGCGGTTTAATATGCATTCTTGCTCCCCATGTGCCACACCTGTTCAAAAGGGCGATAAACTCTCTAATGCTCAATGTCCTCAAAATGATCTAGAGATCGCTGAAATGGAGAAAGTCCCCTATGCTTCCGCTGTTAGTAGCCTCATGTATGCTCAAGTTTGTACTCGTCCCGATATTGCTTTTGCTGTTAATGCTTTAGGGAGATATTTGAGTAACCCAGGTTTCGGTCATTGGAAAGTCGTTAAAAAGGTCTTGAGATATTTGCAGGGAACCAAAGATTGCATGTTGACCTATAAGAAGTCTGATCAACTTCATGTCACAGGTTATTTTGATTCTGATTGTGCAGGTTGCCCTAATGACCGAAAGTCTACTTCTGGCTATCTTTTTTTGATGGCAGGAAGAGCTATTTCTTGGAAGTGTTAAACAGACTCTTACAGCTACTTCTACCATGGAGGCAGAGTATGTCGCTTGCTATGAGGCTACTTGTCAAGCTATGTGGCTGAAAAATTTAATCTCTGATTTTCATATTGTTGAAAGCATTTCTCGGCCACTTGTGATATACTACGACAATACTGTCGTTGTTCATTTCTCTCACAACAACAGAAGCTCTTCTCGTACTAAACCCTTTGATGTGAAGTATTTGTTTGTTAGAGAAAAAGTTTAGGAGTTTCAGACTCACATTGAGCATGTTGATACAGAAAATATGCTTGCAGACCCACTAACCAAAGGCTTAACTTCCTAAATCATGTAACTCATATGGGCTTAGTTAGGTCTTTTGATGCATTCGATTAGTGGGAGTTTGAAATTTTCTTTATTTGCCCAATTTCTTTATTATGAGATATGTAATATTGACGTCATTCTGTTATCATATCTCTTTCAGCATTTTTGATGCTTGGACCATTATTGAATTGCATATTTCTCTTAATTAATTATTCTTTATTTGAGATGTATGTATTTGACGTGTATGATCTATATCCCTATCGGATACTATTTCTTTAGCGTTAAAGCTTATGTTTCTTATATAGTTGGTTGACATGTGCTTTGACCATAATTGATATTTGTGTGTTAATAATTCTTGTATCTTGATTATTGACTAATACTATCCAAGTGAGAGAATTGTTGTATTTTTATGGATAAGTATTAATCAATAATTAAATATATCTTAATTATTAATATATCAATTATGTTATTATATTTATAATAAAGGTACATGGTCAATTTTATAATAATGTATTTTGGCTTTATTTATGAGTGGCTCGTGATGGGTTGGGTCAGTCATTTGGATAGCCTATTGAGAGGTCTCTATCCTCAGCTGGTAAGTAAATAAATTGACTCCCCATTGGTCAGTTTACATACGCACACTTACTTTCCAGGAAGAGGGCAGTTAACTTCTCTTCACCTCAACTTCTCTTCTCTCATACGATGGATTAAGGTATATTCTTCATTTAATCTTATTGATTCACATGCCATGACTTGTATCTATGAACATGTAAATCCAACACTTTCCACATCTTATGCTTCTCCAGATGACATTGAACCAAACCTCTGAACCCAGAAAAACTAAGCCTTGCAATAATGATGAAGAGCAATATTTTGTGTCAACTTCCACACAAAAGTTATTGGATCAGAAAAGTTAAAGTCCCAAATTGACTAGAGATAAGATCTAAATAAAAAATACATAACACTGTGAGTCTGTTTTGTAGGAATGAATTAAGACCAATAAATCAAAGATACTAAAATCTAATATGGTATCTGAGGCGGCATAATATAGAAAAATTAAAGTCACACATCAACTAGAGATAACACTTAAACCTACCACCATCACCTTTCCATACCCATTTGTCCACCTCTCCCTCAATCACTTGCGGTGTTTGCCAACCAAAAGAGCCTCTTCCCAATGGAACAATTGCCTCCTTCACTGCCACTTCCATCTCCATTCCCCCCTCTCCCGCACACTCTAGCCTCCCTCACTGTTTTGTTTTTATTTACTGCCACTTAAAATAACCTTGCATATCTTTCAAACATCCACCCCCACCCAACAATTATACCAAAATAAGGTATCAAAATGTTGGCTTAATACTTCATTTTTCAATAAATGTTAGAGATTTTTTTTTCCTTACAAAGCGCACGACGATATAAGTGTAAGAGGCAACTGATCATTCACATTTACAGTTACATTCACATCTAGAGTTTCTCCAAATTTGTGCTATATGTACCAAATGAAATGGGATGCGTTAAGGCCTGCTGGTACTTTTCACTTTTTTAATTTATTAATATTTTTTTTTTGAAAAGTTGTTGGAATCCCCACATGCTATTTGAACGTGAAGAAATGTGGCCTTGACTTGACCTACCCATTTTCCCGTGTTTCACAGCTTTGGAGTTGAAACATGAAACTTAGTTAATTCTCAGTCTATAGTATAGTCATGAAATTCAAAAACAATACCAATCCCGATTCTATTTGAAAATATTCAGTAAAATTAATAACCATACATGGTATAGGATTGTGTTAAAAATGAATGCCACTGAATTCTGTTATCTTCATTCTTTTCTGTTACCATCTAGCATTACTCCTGTGATCGTAAACAGAGATTGCAAGAGTCTAGGATAGATGAATTAATGATTTGCATGTTAATATTCGTCTTGCCTAGTTGCCTTAATTCAACAATTTCATATTAATATATTGGAAAAAAATCAAGTCTCACATCAACTAGAGATAGTCCTAAATATAAGTCTTACACCAACAAGAGATAAGTCTAAATAGAATATATATACAACATTGACAATCCTGCATTATTTGAAAATATAACTTTTATTTTCTAAATATTTAGCAATATGGTTCACTACAAAAAAAAAAGCAGCTAGAGGGTCTTTTTGCAGAGGTTATGCAAATCTATCCAAATAAATAAAATTAAGTTGCAGTTTTATATCTATCTCTCTTAATAATATTAAGTAATTGGGTCCTATCAAAATTTAAATATTTATGAAGAGATGAAAATACAATTTCAACATGACATGCTCATGTAAAATTTCAGCGCGAGGGAATACATTCCTTTTGATAAAACACACCAATGTTGCAATATGACATGACAAAAGGATGGATGGATAAAAAAATCCCACCCAATTCACAAATAATGACCGAACATCTTAGATTTAATGGTTGTTAGATTTGGTTGTTTAACTCATCTCTACAAAATCAACTTATAAAGTGTGCACATCACTAACACTTATGACCAATTGACAACAGATCATTTTTGGGAAATTCCCCTGCTAGGGAAGGAAACAAAAGCAGTTCAGATCTTCTGGCTAATTGGGTTTCAATTGTTTTTTTTGACTGAAAAAAAAACTGGGTTTCAATTGTTATCTATATGTTTTTTTTTGTTTACACTTACGGTATGCTAAGGAAAAAGGGACCCTAGACTAATTTGTATTCGGCTGGGAGGTAAGTAAAGTCTGGTTACAAATTATTCTGTCACTAAGGATCAAACTCAGATACTAACTGGGCTCATCCCTTAGACGAAACACATTAACCACTAATACACAATCTCGTAATTATTCTCTATATGGTTTGAATGGTAATTGTGTTAATTTATGGCAGGCAAGTCACGCAACCCTTAAAGAAAACGTGAGGTTCAAAGTAAACGAACGTATGACTCGGGCTAGTGGCGGTCCAGAGAAATTGATATATGTGTACTACATGACAAGATCATATCTTTCATTATGTATATATAAAGATAAAGATATACCAAAGTAACAATGTCGGCCGAAAGTAGCTTCCAATTAAATCTTCCATGCCAACAATTTATAAATGATAGGGAGCGTTCTCCGCGTGTTTGGCTATCATGACCGTTTTTAGAATTCTTTTGGTGTTAGCATTAATTAAGAAAACTAACAAAAAAGCCTTAAAAAGGGGAGTGAGACCGGTTTATGTTCCACGTTAAGGCGTCTCTTTTTAGTTATATATATACCAGCTAGTATAAACTTGACCAATACAAAGTACGTGTCTTTTCTTAATAAGAACAGTAAAAAAATTAATAAATAAAGCAATTTTATTTAATTGAAAATATAAAAATGAAGAGGTAACACATGTTACAGTCTAAGAAGTGACATGTGTTACTACATAAGAGGACAAGATTTTTTTTTCTTATATAGTAATATATTTCTTATATGGTGGCATTTACTGTGGACTAGTACGGAAACTGGTCCATGGTGGTGAAGTGGGTCCACAATGGACCATCACCTACAATAGTAGGTTGACCCTAGTAATGTTCTATTTATATTTTCCTCCCCTTATGTTTGTCAAATTGTATAATGTGCCCTAATATAGTTGTAAATAGATTTTTACCCTAACAAAATGATAAAGTCATAAAATGGCCCCTTTCCCTAATTCAAAGATAAGGGTTGTGTTTGGCAAGGTCAATATACTAGTTTAACTATGGACCTGTATTGCCTGCTATAATTGCCTCATGCAATTACTGTTCTAAGTGCAATCTGAGCCATTGAGATCGATAGAGAGAGAAAACATCATGGTTGTTTATTAATTTAATTTAATATTAAAATATAAAACAAAATACAATTGGAAAGAGCGAGAGAGACAACAATAGAGAATCCATATCCTTTAATTATAGCTTATTTGACTAGCTTATAAGCTTGTTTGACCAAAGTAGAGGTGTTCGATAAACAAGCTTATTTCACTAGCTTTTAACTTTTCTTTGATAAGCTACTTGAAGTTATAACTTATTATTTTTCTCTCATTTTTAGCCTCACTATCTTTTTCTTATTCCCCTTTTTTTTGGTAATAAATGGGGACAAAGCCCAAAGAAAAGAAAAACTACACAACAACGAGTCTGGGAGTAGAGACTCCCATTTGATCAGCAAGTAACAACTGCCCAAGATTAGCTGGGGGTAGCTCATAAACCACAAGATCCCAACCCAAGTTACACCCAATACTAGCTAACACATCAGCACAGGCATTGGCTTCACGGTAAATGTTGACAATTCGAACACTCCATCTACGTTGCAGCAACTCTCGGATCATCTGAACCAACCTGCGGCCATTCACACTGCTCACCAAGTCACCTTCCAAAGCACGAACCACTGAGGAGGAGTCAATCTGAAGAACAATTTGAGTCACACCTCTCTCCCAAGCAAGAGCTAGCCCTGTAAAAACTCCCCAAAGCTCAGCAACAAAGGCGGAGGAATAGGCAACAAATTTGGCAAACCCACCCAACCATTGGCCATTAGGATCACGAAGGAGCCCCCCACAACCAGCTCTCTGAGTCTCTCCTTTGACAGCGCCATCAGTATTCAGACTTGTCCATCCCGTGTCAGGAGGTTTCCACCGGATCTCCACCCACCTAGGCGAGTTACCACCCACCACTCTAGCCATATCACCTACATGAAAATATGCCATGGCATGAGTCAAGATGCAGTGCCAAGGCCGAGAGGGACGCGTAAAGTGAGCATCATGCATAGCTTGGTTCCTCCAATGCCACAACATGTGACAAGCAATGGCCCAAGTAGTGGCCCAAGGCAACTCCTCATTCCCTCCAAGATCATCTGAAACGTTCATGATCACCCACTCATGCACTTCACTATTGAAGAAACGGGATCGAGCCTCGACCTTGACGAGGTGGTGCCAAACTTCAGCAGCAAGATGGCAATCACGCAGGACATGTGTTATTGTCTCAGAGAACCGCCCACAAGCATCACAGAAGGAATTATCCATTAATCCCATACTATGCATGCGGGCCTTCGTCAGCAGTCTACCATGAACCACGAGCCAAATAAAAGCACGCAGCCTCTCCGGAGCCTGGAGTTTCCAGACGCGGCTCCAGGGGAAAGAAGCAGTGGCACTTAGAACCCCATGGAGGATATTATAAGTAGCGCTAACGGAGAACTGGCCAAGACTGTTGCCAGACCAAGCACACAAATCCTCACCCACCCTCCAATGAGGAGTGGGGATGGAAAGAATGAGATTAAGAACATCAATGGGAAGGAACTGCTGCAGAACATCAAATTTCCAAAGACCATCCTGATCAACCAAGTTCGCTACCGTCCAATCGTGGTACTCCAAAGGAACATTAACACCTGAATTAGCAATAGTGGTGTGAAGATCCACCCATCTAGACGTCCAGGCAGGGATAGTATCACCCTTCCCCACTATCCAGAATTCATTCTCCCCAAAGTAAGGCCAAACTTTGCTAATGGCCTTCCAAAGACTAGAATCCGCTGTGGTTGTGCGGACCGAATTCACCTCTATAGCCCCTCTACCATACTTGCTTCGAAGGACATCACACCAAAGCCCATCTTCTCCCATACGGATGGCCCAGCCTAGTTTCATGAGGCAGGCCTTGTTCATAGTCACTAAATTGTGCACTCCCAGGACTCCCAAGTGCTTGGGGAGGGTTATGATTGGCCATCCCACAGCATGATGTTGACGAGAAGTGTGATCATGCCCCTAGATAAAATCTCGTTGCATCTTTTGAATATCCCGGAGGCAGCTTTTAAGAATGGCAGCAGACATCATCGAATAAATTGGTAAAGCCTCAATGATGGATTTAGCCAAGGTGACTCTTCCAGCAAATGAAAGTTCTCTAGCTTTCCAAGCGGAAAGGCGACCTTTAACTTGATCAATTAAATACTGAAAATCAGCTCTCTTAGGGGCTCTACCAAGTAACGGCACGCCAAGATACTTCCCCAAAGATGCAGCTCCCTTGAAGCCAGACTGTCTAGCTAATAGCCTTCTGGATTGGTCATCAACATTGTGGGAGAACAGGATAGAAGTCTTTTCAATACTAACCTGTTGACCAGACATAGAACAAAAGTGGTCAAGCACTAGAAGCACACAACTCATCTGTCTCTCAGTAGCTTCACCAAATAAGAGAAGATCATCAGCGAACATCAAATGAGAGATCCGAGGCCCTTGACGACCCACCTTCATAGGCACCCACTCACCATCCTCCACTGCTTGAGAAATAAGATGGGACCATTTGTCCATACAAAGCACAAAGATGTAGGGAAAGATGGGATCCCCTTGCCGAATACCACTCTGAGGCTGAAAGAAATCGGACCGCACACCATTCCACAGGACGTTAGTACGCACACTCGTAATACAATGCATAATGAGAGATCCAACATCATCAGGTATCCCCACTTCCACCAGGATATTAGCGATAAATGACCAGTTGAGCCGATCATACGCTTTTGCCAAATCAACCTTGATAGCAAAGAATCATTTCTTCCCATTCATTCTCCTCATACTGTGGCTAAGCTCCTGGGCCACCACAACGTTTTCATGAATATTACGACCCGGAACAAACCCGGCTTGGTAGGGAGAGATCACCTGGGGGATGATAGTTTTGAGCCTCGCAACCAACACTTTGCTCAACACCTTATAAATTGAATTGCAAAGGGAAATGGGCCGGAATTGATTGACAAATTCTGGCCTCTCGATCTTTGGGATAAGATAGATATCTGTATAGTTCATATGCTCTATCAGTGAGGGTTCAATCCAAGCTTGATGAACTAGCCTGTAGACACTGGGACCAACAATATCCCAGTTGCGTTGATAGAAACCGGCAGGGAAGCCATCAGGACCGGGGGCTTTCCAAGGACCCATTGCAAACACGACTAGTTTAACTTCATTCTCTGCAATAGGCCTAGCAATATCCTCCAACAGGTGGGAGGGGATAGTAGGAAAAGATAACCGGGATAGACTCCACTCAACATGATGATCCCCCACAAAGAAGAGATCCTTATAAAAATTATTAATCATCCCTTTGAGAGCATCAACATTATCAATCCACTACCCATCCTGCTTCTTCTATTAATAGTCTTCAAGTGATAGTATTTGGTATTTCGGTCCCCCTTCGTGAGCCACTTGGCCCTGGACTTTTTTTAACCAAATAAGCTCTTCCTGGTACAACACCTGATCCAATTCCTTCTGCAGCTCCTTCTCTAGTCTTTGGAGAAAACGATTGGTGCACCCCTCTTGTACCCACTTCTGAATCCCCCCAATCCGGGCAAGCAAGGATTTCTTGCGCGCCCGAACATTCCCGAAGACGTTGTTCTTCCAATCATTGAAGATAGCTTCCATATGCTTCACATTCTGGAGGCACTCCTGGTCGTTGAGCCAATGTTGCTCCACTACCTCCTTAAAGGAAGGGTGAGTCATCCAAGTACTGACAAAGCGAAAAGGGGGAGTAGAACCATGCACCTGCTAGCCATAAGGGAAAATAGCAAGCGGGTAGTGGTCTGAGAAATGCACTCTAGGGAGGATCTTCACAAAAGTCTCATCAAATCTCAACCTCCAATCAGAGTTACACATAGCACGATCCAATCGCTCATAAATACGAGACCACCCATTGAAAAGAGGTCCCTTCCAGGTGAACCGCGAGCCCACAACACCCAAATCCATAAGCCTGCAATCATTAATTCTCCGCATGAAAGCATCACATTTCCTCTGAGAAGCCTACAGACCTCCTTTCTTCTCACTCACATTGGCTATCTCATTAAAGTCACCAGCAGTAAGCCATCGCCCCCTCATGTTTGAAGCAATGTCATGAAGTTGTTGCCATAAATTACGCCTCAGTTCCTCGCTAGGACTAGCATATACTGGGGTAAACAACCAGTCAACACCATCCCCAGCTTGCACCTGAAGATGGAGAAACTGGAAGTGCCTTTGGACAACCTGAACACGAACTCTATCCTTCTTCCAAGCAGCTATAATACCCCCTACGTACCCCTGAACATTAGAGTAAGAGAACCCATCAAACCCAAGGATTTGAAAAGACCGCCTCAATCTACTGGGGTCCACTCTTGTTTCCATTACGACAGCAATATCAGGACGGAGAGTATCCAAATATTGCTTACACATGCGAACAAAAGAGGAACTCGCTGTTCCTCTACAATTCAAGACAAAAATGCTTTTGAGAGGACAATCCATAAAAACCATTTAATCAAGGGCCATGTGGCACTCAGCCACCCCAAAAGGAGTAGCCTCAACTGTCTCTGGAACAACATCCATATCAACATCATACTCCATATCCTTGCCTATTCCATCTATTCCATCAGTCTTTAGGGGAGAGGAAGACGTGGAGCGGTTCTGGGCATGGTGTTGACGTCCCACATCGTCTGGAGGCCTAGTGGGGTGGACCCCAGCCGTATTGTCACCAACTCCTCCATGCAAAACATTCACGTGTTCGGTTGCATTATGACCCACTCCATTTGTTTCCACATTAATTAGGCTCACTAGGACAGGTTGAGTGCACACGTGGAACCTCAATAATGACTCTATTGGGTCCCATGTTATTAGCACCAGGAACGCTCAAATCCTTGTCAAGATTAACAGACCCTTGCACCACAATTTTGCCCGTTTCTTGAACCCGCGTGTCTGATTGTTTGTTGCTCTTTTTATTCTCCTTGCGCTGATTTTCCTTTTTTTTTGCACGAATTTTCTTCCAATTATCTCTATCCACTCCCACCTTATCCTTTCCTTTATCTTCTCGCCTAACAATCCGCAAATCTCTTTCCTCATTAATTGGTTCAATCGGATCATGATCCTTATCCTTATTCAAATTTGAATCCTCATGATTGGGATCCTTATCCTTATTCAAATTTGAATCCTCATGATCGGGATCTTTATTCAAATTTGAATCCTCATTCAGTACACCAAATCTTGATCCCAAAATCTTAAGAGCTCCCTGCGGATTACCCGTTCCCCCACCACTGAAGTTCATTGCCGTAGCCGGAATCTTACGCGGTCGCCGGGGTTTTTGCACCACTGTCCAAGGCCCAGCTTGTGGAGAATCATCCTTCCCTGGCTGCTCTGTGCCTCCGCCATCTCCTTCTACTCCCCCATCGGGCATCTTGTCAACCTTATTGGGGCAGCCATCCAAGTAGTGACCAAAACGCCCACATGTAAGGCAAAGAAGATGCATGCCTTCATACTCAACTGCATAGCACCGATCCTGAATTTCAAACATCGCTAGCAACGGCTTTGTGAGGTCCACATCCACACACATACGATCATATTTACCCAGTTCCTGGAGGAGGGTAGTGTTATCAACACGCACAGTTCTTCCAATTCGGTTGCCTATGAATTTCAGAACTTTTGGGTCATAGTATTCAATAGGCAACCCAGAGAAACGCACCCATACAACCACTTTTTCAATAGCAGCTTTCTCGGGATTGAAATTTGGAGCCCACTCCCTCACTATAAGATAGTGGTCATAAATTAACCATGGCCCCTTCTCAAGAGCAGCCTTCTTATCACTCGTGCTGGAAAAATCCACAAGAAAGTAGTCGTTTCCTAAGTCAACGACGGTGATGATGCCATCTCGAACCCACATCTGCTGCAATCGGTTTTCAAGCGCCTTGTAACCAATCTTACGCCTGAGGAGTTTCACTATAACACCATTCCTCCAAGGTTTGCATATACGCCTCTCCTCCTTCTCAGACAGAACAAAGGAGGAGCACTCATACTTCCCTTTCTTACCTTCTACCACCTCTAGGCCCTCAAAATCATCCTTCTCATCTCCGCTCAATTCTTCACCAGCACTCTCCATGCAGTCATCACTCTGATCTCCATCGTCCTCACTATCCTCGGTTTCAGTGGACTCGTCCATCATTGCCTCTTTGAAGGAAGGATGGCGCGGCTGAGTCCCTTTCTCCACACTGGGTTCGTCAAAGATATATTTATAACAGACTGGCTGCGAGGACTCACCAGTAAAGCCATGTTCACCCCCTTTGACCTTCTTGCTGTTCCGATGAGTGAGATCAGCCTCTTCGGCCGAAGGCTTGGTTTTCGCCAACGGCACCTCCGAGAGCACAGTCGCCATTTCAAGTTTTTTAACTTTTACTCTAAAAATAGTGAGTAGTTATAAATAAATTCTTACATTAAAATTTTTAAAATTGATTTTATTTATATTATTTAATTTTATTTAATAAAAAAAGTTAAAACTAATAATAAGATTAAAAATAAATTAATATTTCAATTTTAAGAGGATAAATAATATGAAATAAATTAGTGATAACTATTTTTAAATAAATAATAAATATAAAATAGAAGTATAGAAAAATTGTATAAACATACATCTTTTTATGTCATTTTACATTTACCAACCAGTTCAACAACTAATTTTATCGAACACTTTAAATTCAATTAGCTAGCTTTCAGCTATCTACTATTAGCTATATGCTATCAGCTATCGGCTACATTATAAGCTATTAGTTACCTCATCGACTATAAGCTAAGTTGGGATTTCCTCCATTTCTTTTTCTCTCAATTTCTTCCATTATTATATTTTTGAGGAATAAATAATACTCTCCACTACGTACGTATCACATTTATATCATTTATTTTCTCCAAAAGTATAGTAATGAAGGAAATGGAGAGAAAAAAAATCTGTGTGAAGTTATCAGCTTAGACTAAGCACTCTTGTTTCAACTGTCTTTTTTTTTTTGTTCGAGGGGAGATCGCTCCAACCCCACGCAGTGTCCCAACGCTTTCAACGAAGGACTAATCTGCGCTCGTCCGTAAAGGCTTGGACTGGCCAAGACATGGTTTTACCCCCGGGTGGAATCGATCCTGCTACCAACAGGTCGATCCCCCCAAAGGTCCTAGTGTTCCACCACTAGGCCAAGACTCCTTGGTTCAACTGTCTTTTTAATATTGCATTTGCTTGTCAAATATATTTAATTTATCTGGTTTATTATATGGATTATTATCTATGTGGAACTTGGTGTATTCCTCTTTTGTTTGCGTACATTTTGCAATTTCGTACACTTTAAAGATTTGTGGTGGCCATTTTTTTATCATTAGTTTGCTAATTGATTGTATGGCCAACTATCACGCTTGCGGACAAAACAGTATTCACCACCGAATCCTGTTTTATAGGCAAAATTATACTTTTGGTCTCTTAAGTTATTTTATTTTTTTAAGTTGGTCCCTTATTTTCATTTTTAAATAATAAGATCCCTTATGTTTATTTATTTTTTTAATTTGGTCCTTTTCTTCATTTTTTGATGATGTGTCAGTTTCTGATTGGTGTCGATTTACTGTACACCAATATCTCAGACCAACCAGTAATTGACACGTAATCAAAAGGATCAAATTGAACAAATAAATAAACATAAGAGACCTTATTGTTTAAAAATGAAGATAAGAGATTAACTTGAAAAAAAAAAATAACTTAAGGGACCAAAAATATAATTTTGCCTATTTTATACAACGAGGTGGTTATATATACCAAATCATATATATATATATATATATATATATTTTGTATAAAAAAATAAATCATATATTTGTTTCCACAAAGTTATGTAGCCTAGCTGACTACATCGGCATCATCTTTGTCGTTAACAAACAAATTTTAGCTGCAATGTCGATATTTTTTTGTTAAATATATTTTGAATGAATGGTTTTTAATGTAACTAGTTTGCTCACTTGGTCATTTGTAAATTTAAACCTTCAAGAACCAGACAGTGAATAGTAATGTCAAAAAATTAATTAACAAAACAAAGGGAAAAATGCAAAAAAATCCGATTATTAATTTATCTAGCCCCGTTATGTAAATACAAAAAACTTTATGGACTTTTGGTTATTCCACAGTAGTATAACTCCTCTTCTGCAAATATCATAAACATGCATCTAAACCTGATAACCAAGTTAGCAACCCACAATCCCCACCGTTTAAATTTTTTAACACAAATCAACGGTTTCACATCATTTTAGGACCCACTTCACCATTGTAGACTAGTTTCCGTACAGTAAACGTCACCTTCTTATATAATATTGATATGCTTGAATGAAATAGTTTTGTATAGCTGCGCAAAGCCTGTGGTTTTTATTTGCTGTTTTTCAATAAATTAAAGTAGAGTTTCTGGAAACAAAACATATAAAAAAGGAAGAGGAAGGCAAAAGCGATAAGAAATGAATGAGACTTGTACGGCATATGTTAATATGATTGAGAGAAGCAAAAGCACGATGCCAGTGGTAAGGGAATCCTTCTAAGTGTAGGATGCAATTATAGGCTGAGTCGTTGAGACTTATTAAATTAGGCTTGATTATGAGGTGGCCATGTTATTTTGAGAGTAGTAGCCTTGTCAAACACGTGCTCTCTACCTTTCTATGATCTATTCGTTAGTGATAAGGTGGTTTGGTGGTTTGAGGGAGTGACATAGGGGCTGAAGTAATAAAGAGATTATGGGTCCAAATCTACCGCACTAACATAACATATTAATTTAGTATATAACATTTGCCCATAAAAAAATGTTTACAATGCACGTATATGCTATTAAGGTCTAATTGTATTACTTTAGTCTATCAGATATTACGAATGTGAGATTTTGGTTTCTCGAGTTTTAATTGTGCCAATTGGTCTCTTAAGTATCCAAATTGTTACAGTCAATCCCTCTGTCTTAGGCGTCCAATTTTTAAAGCTAGTAGCCTATATGGCATACGTGTGACTAATTTTATACTGGATCAGACCATCTTGGCATTGATAACATGACAAAGACACTCACATGTCAGAAAATATAAAGAATATGCGTTGCATCACATGCGTTATCAAATTGTTTTGCGGAATTTTCTGGCAACATACACCGTGCCAATAATGTGTCCCGACTGAGTACCAAATTGGTCCCATATGTTCCATGTAGGCTACTTGTGTTAAAAAATGGATGGCGTAATGACAAAGAGACCTAATTGTAACAATTTAGATATTTGGGGTTCAATTGACCTATTGCACAATCACAATATTTAAATGACCAAAATTATAATTAAACCATGCTATTAACTTAATATATCTTATTCCCGTCTTTGGGAATGGGATCGTCAAAAATCATATCGTGTATGTGCTAAATGGATTTTCAAAGTATCACAATTATTACAATTAGGTCTCCTCCTTGTCATCCAATTTTTAACATCACAAGCCTATATGATACACACAAGATTGATTTGTTACCAAAGGATGTTAGTCTAACAATGCTAACGTGTGTATGAGAAATTAGATACGTAAGTTTAATAAGAGGCAGACAAATCTTAACTTCGATGTGAATGAGAACATATTATACCATGTAAGTAGTGCTTGACTAGTCTCATTCAGTGTTAAATCAGTCTCATATGTGCATATAGGCTCTTGAAGTTAAAAACTTTATAACATAATGACAAAGTAACTTGATTATAACAATTATAATATTAAGGAACCCAACTGTTGGAATTGAAATAATGAAATCAGAGATATCAAATTGCACAATTGCTATATACGATAGAACATTAGTGTAACTAAACCATAATTTTTTTTTTAAAACAAAGTACATTACTACAGTTACCATTTGAGTACTAGTTGTTACCACGCCATGGACCCCCTGAGTACCAACTAATCTTTTGTACTGATTTTACCAGAACCACCTAAGCCATATGATCCGACAGAAGCACAAATATTAGCCATAACTAATAACTAGATTTTCCTACCGATGGTGGTCGTAACCAAATCAATCAATAGAAGCCATGTCACCAGTTGGATGAACATCATAGTCACATGTGGAAGAATCTGTTTATCCAACTGCCATCTTTTTGGTAAGATTTTTATTACAACCTTTGACTTCATGGAAGAACGATCACAAGCGAGATCTGATGGTTATTATGAGCTTTGCTCACACAAAGCCAGTGAGATTCGCTATAATTTCTTTAGATCTCATGTTCTCTTTAGTGGATTAATGGTCACAATTAATGTTATGATCTTTGGTATTATAAAAAAAAAAAAGATTACATATGCACAAAATACACAATTGCAAAAACCTCTTAAAATTTTGATGGTGTGGTCACAATGAACACAATTAACCGATTATGAATCAATCCCAATTTGAAACCTTGTACGTGCGGTATTAGTATATAATGGACCAATACAATCAGGGTGCTAGCTAGATGATACCCTTAATCTAATTAATAACCGTGCAATGTGATAAAGGAAAAAGGAATTGTAGTTCTCTCAATGTGGAACCAGAAAAGTGTGGTATCTTCCAATTAAGGTTCCTATAACTTGCAGATAGCCTTTTAAGAAATCCTTAAGTCTCATTTTGGTATTAAGAAATCCTCATATATACCACTCTATAACGGGCCTATGACTAGGCCAGGAGAGGCTGAGAGGCCATGACCATGACCTCCCTTTGGAATATCATAGGGGCGAATTGGTCCTATTATTATTATTAATTTAATAAATCAATCAATCAATTACAAATTTTATTTTTCAATTTTTAAAGGCTAGCTAGCTTGGAAAGAATGTCCCTATCATCCTCCATTATTAATTGATTTTCCCTTTCCTTCATCAACCCGGAATTTCTGTATTTATTATATATATGTGTATATATACATACTTGGTACAAATAGTTAGACTCTCTACTTGTATTAGCTATGATATAAGTTTGAATTCTGAATTCCTCTGTTTGTAGGTTATACATAAGTTTTACTATAAATTCTGATTGAAGTTAATAGTTTTTACTAGTCTTACACCGAGTGCACCTCCCATAATATAATTTTTTGTATTTCTCTTGATAAAAAAATATGTATATCTATTCTATATACATATATAAAGGGAATACTAAAAAATAACTACTTTTCGGTGTAGTATTTTTTTATAGACAAAAATATCTTTAATTAAATTAAAAATTAATAACCACTATTTTTAACTTAAAAGTTGATTTTAAATTTATTCAAAATTATATAATATTTATTTTAAAAAAAATTGTAATTACCGATAAGAAAAAATGATATAAATACCGGAGGTACACGATGTGGAAGCAGACACAGAGTTTTCCGATAGTATATATATATAAATATAAATATAAATATATAAATACAACACACATCACAAACACGGTGACACGGAACCTCAAAGTCCATCAGTTGTAAACTCGGTTTAGTCATTTTTGTAATTGTGGGTCTCTTTACCTTTTTCTTTGTGTGGCTACTGGCCTATGCTTTATATTTCATCAATCGTCAATTAACAATATCACAATCTCCACCACCCCCAGAAACCAACCAAAGCCTCTCTTTCTCTCTCTCTCTCTCAAATGAGAAACAGATACAGCAAAACATGACAAGCAGCAAAGGAACTGAACCTGCAGCAGGAGGACAACAACCCAACACAGAGTGTTGCATGTGTGGGGATCTCGGCTTCCCTGACCAGCTTTTTCAATGCAAAGTCTGCCAATTCAGATCTCAGCACAGGTAATTTAAAAAAAATAAAAAAAAAATAAACCCCCCCCCCCTTTTCAATTTCCTCTCTTGTATGTTTTAATCATATATCATACAGTTATTGCATATTGGATTTTTTTATAAAAGAAACTGAGAAAATACCCCTTAATTTGGGTTGAAAATTCTTCAATTGCTACATAAAAAGAACTCTTCTACTTGCCTAACTGTTCTGTTTGTTGGATTTTTTTATTATTTATATTATGGGCACTAGTTTGATTCCTAATTCAATTACCCCATTCAATGAAAATTTTGCAGGTACTGCAGTAATCTATACCCAAAAACCGAACCCCTTGTAACCTGTAATTGGTGTTTGAGTCAAAAGGAGGAGTCACCAAACTCTTCAAACTCTTCATCTTCTTATAAAAACAACGGAAGCACAGAGGATCATGAGAGCAACAAGAACAGGAAAATCATCCTTAGGAAGGGACTAATCAGAGGAGGGAGTGGTGGTAGTGCCCTTCAGTTACAGCTTCAGAAACCAATCATCAAGAAACCCAAATCACCAGAGGCGAAATCACCGTTATCGGTGTCAACATCTCCACCGTCGGTTTTGGTTTCGACCCGGAAGAGAATCGTCACTAATGGTGCCTTGGAGGAGAGGTTCAGAAGGACAAGGTCAGAAGATATCATCACAAATGGAAGTAGTAGTAGTAATAGTAATAGTGGTGGTGCCACCAAGCACGTCTTCAGGAATAAGGTGAGAAGGTACAAGCTTTTGGATGAAGTTTCAAGTTGAAATTTAAAAAAATAAAAAGCTTCTTTTTAATTAGAGAGAAGAGAGTTTGGGAAGAGATGAATGAAAACACAAGAAAGAAAAAGAAAAAAATGTCGTGGGGTTCTTTTTTTATATATATTTAATTTTGGTTTTTTCTTCAAAGTTTTGTCCCAATACAATGTACAGAACAATGGTGTATGAATGAACGAGCTAAGAATGTTTAGAGTCACTCACAAATACAAATCCTTTGCACTTGTCGTTTCCTTTTCTCTCTCCCCGGATGTCATTATAATTTGCAGGGACATTTAGGATTTGGCTTTTTGATCACTATAGCACCATTTTATTTATTATTTTTTAATTTAGTACTTTTTTTTATTTCTCAAACTAACACCCTTTTCATTAAAATATTTATTTTTATTAATTATCAAATAATTAAATATTAAATATTAGTTTAAAATTATAATTAAATTGTTAATTAATTGAATATTTATTAACCCAATTTGTTAACTAATTCATAATATAATTATATAAAATAGCTCACATTGATTTAAAATTTAAAAATACAAATACAAAAGTGATAAAAACAGAAATGATACAAAAGTGAACTAAATGCAAATTATAGAAATTTTTTACTGTTGTGTATCAGCTCCAGAACAGTAAGAGCAGTTTTTCTTGTTATGCCCTTCATTTCGACAGAGTCCACATCTTTCGGGATGACGACTCCTTTCCGTTTGATCCATTTCAGTACGAATCCTTGTGGACGGCCATTTGGATCTCTCTGCATTGCTGGATTGTGGCACATTGCAAAATCCATGTTCGCATGTCATCGCTGCTTGTTCCCAATTTCACCACGACTACATGATATATGTACCTCCTCAGTACACATTGCAAAATGTATACAATGTTTATCGCGAAGAGTTCAAACCGGTGCCTCACCATTCATATTGGCCAGAATACAATGGAATTAAGTTGTGCCACAATCCAGCAATGCAGAGAGATCCAAATGGCCGTCCACAATCCAGAAGGATTCGTACTAAAATGGATCAAACGGAAAGAAGTCGTCATCTCAAGAGATGTGGACTCTGTCGAAATGAAGGGCATAACAAGAAAAATTGCCCTTACCGTTCTGGAGCTGATACACAGCTGTAAAAAATTTCTATAATTTACATTTAGTTCACTTTTATATCATTTATGTTTTTATCACTTTTGTATTTGTATTTTTAAATTTTAAATCAATGTGAGCTATTTTATATAATTATATTATTAATTAGTTAACAAATTGGGTTAATAAATATTTAACAATTAAATATTCAATTAATTAACAATTAATAATTTATTTACAATTTTAAACTAATATTTAATATTTAATTATTTGATAATTAATAAAAATGAATATTTTAATGAAAATGGTGCTAGTTTGGGAAATAAAAAAAAAAGTACTAGATTGAGAAATAATAAATAAAATGGTGCGATAGTGATTAAAAAGCCTTTAGGATTTATGTCAACTGAGAGGTTTCAGAAAAAATGTTGCAGTCTTATATCAAAAAAGAGAAAAAATGTTGCAGTGAAAAAGGAAAAGAAAAGATAATCATAAATATTTTTTGGAAGCTATTAAGAGTGAGTTAACCGTGAAGCCCGAAGAGTTTGAATAGTTTGAATAAGGGCATGTTTGGATAAATAGTTTAGGCAAAATAGCACGTGAATTTCTTTAAGTTATTTTATTTTTTCAAGTTGATCCTTTATCTTTATTTTTTGATAATAAAGTCTCTTAAGTTATAAACGTTTGACAACGTTTTCCCTTTAGTGAAACGCCATTAACGATTGGTGATGTGGCCGTTAGTGAGTGTACGTGGCATCCAACATGACATCCTATGTGGTCGGTGACGTGTCAGAAGGGACCAAATTGAAAAATAAAAATAACTTAAAGGACCAAAATATAACAATTTTATCTCTATTTGTCATTCTCCTCCCTTCTTCCTCCTCCTCCCCACACCCATGTCCCCCTCCTCTCCGCCACTTTCCCCCCTTTCTCCTCCATTCCTCCTCCACCACCCCCCACCCATGTCCCCCCTCCTCTCCCCCACCCTCCCCCCTTTATCCTCCCTTCCTCCTACACCACCTTCCCCCTCCCCCCAAACCCATGTTACTATTTTTTTTTTGACTTCCCTCTTCTCCTTGCTTGCACCCCCTCTCCGCCACTTTCCCCCCTTTCTCCTCCATTCCTCCTCCACCACCTCCCCCCCTCTCCTCCATACCTCCTGCCATTAATTTGTTTTCTTATATGGATTCGGTAAAACAAATTAAATTAAAACTATATACTAGCTGGGTATATTGCTTCCAATTATAAATCAACAGAATTTATTTGTAATAAAACAGAACCAACCTCAAAAGGCAAACAATTTACTCTTGATAAAACACAAACTTTACCATGCATGACCTTGATAAATTACATTATATAAAATTGCAAAGGAATTAAGGATATCTTAATTAGAATGTTCTTAGAGGGGGGAGAGAGCAGGAACATAAGGCTGCAAGCAAGGAGAAGAGGGAAGTCAAAAAAAATAGTAACATGGGTTTGGGGGAGGGGGAAGGTGGTGTAGGAGGAAGGGAGGATAAAGGGGGGAGGGTGGGGGAGAGGAGGGGGGACATGGGTGGGGGTAGGGGGAGGAGGAAGGGAGGAGAAAGGGGGGAGGGGGGACATGGGTGGGGGGAGGAGGAGGAAGAGAGGAGAAAGACAAATAGAGATAAAATTGTTATATTTTCGTCCCTTAAGTTATTTTTATTTTTCAATTTGGTCCCTTCTAACATGTCACTAGCCACATAGGATGCAATGTTGGATGCCACGTACGCTCACTAACGGCCACATCACCAATCGTTAACGGCGTTTCACTAAAGGGAAAACGTTGTCAAACGTTTGTAACTTAAGGGACCTTATTGTCAAAAAATAAAGATAAGGGACTAACTTGAAAAAATAAAATAACTTAAGGGACTTCAGGTGCTATTTTGCCAATAGTTTAGTAAAGCGCTTATGACATAAGCGTTTATCATATAAATACTTATATATAAGCTATTTTTATAATTAAAAGAGAATGTAGTGAAACTGGTTTTATATAAATTGTAAGCTGTTTTGATAAATTACCCTAGAGAGCTTATGAAAATAAGCCAAAAACAGCTTATGAACCAGTCATAAGCTGTTTTTATAAGCTCTGTCAAATATGCTAACAAGTACTTATGCCAATAGATAAACCTAAATAAGCTGTACATAAGTCAATCCAAACAGGACCTAATTTGTTTAGGTTATATCTGGGTGGAAGAGAAAAAAAATGAAATGAAGCAAAATAAAAAATTAATGAAAATTAAAGAAATGGCTAAGTCTTTTTCCTGTTTTATTATTAAACTATACAAGATAAAAAATATAATTTTATTTCATTCGGCTTTCATTTTATTCCCATGGGTTTAATGTGTCGTTCATTCTTAGTTGAATAATAATATTTGAATCCCATCAATTTCCATCACTCATATAATATTTTTTTTCTTTCTATTTTTCTTTTCTTATCACATTAATTTTCAATTACATATATCACTCGTCGTTCTTTTATACCTATATCTCTCAAGGTGTCAATTGACACATTTAGGTGTTCATGAGTCATTTTTTGTTCTTATTCTAAACCGAATCTTAGAGGTTTAGGTTATGGACCGACAAGTTCAATTGGTTTGATTGAAACCAGTCAGGTGTTTAGTCTGTTTAACTTAAAAAATAAGTTACTCTCATAATAGATAAAAAAAATTGGTTGAATAATTCAAATCGATTCTAAGATTGGTCATTTTTGCATTATTTATTTTTTTTTGTAGTTTTTTATATTTTTAAATTAAAAAATAACCAAATGAAAGTAAAATAAAAAGTTATAAAAATTTACATACATACAGTTTTATCGTCTATCCTTCTATTTTTTTTACAAAATATTATATAGTATTAATCAAAAATACATATTTATTTATCACCAGTTTAACCACGATTCAAACTAGGGGTGGCAAAACGGGTCGTTCCCGTCCCGTCCCGCGTTGGCCTGCGCAAAAAATGGGCCGAGCCGGGGCCGTTTTCGAAAGTGGACTAAAAAACCTTACTTTAATAAAAAAAATTTATATACCTTTCTATTTTGCATATATCCATTCAATGGGTTGGAAACTTGAACATTTTAACTTCTTTTGGTCTAGACTAGGGTACTCCCATGACCTGTATTTGAACTCAAGACATCTAGTTAAGCTGGAAGAGACCCATGTCATTGGATGTTTTTGCATGCTCGTGTTTATAAAAAAAATGGGTTGGAAACTTGAGGGGGAAATTAGAAAAGCAAAGCACTTACACTTTATGAGTGATTATCAACCAATCCAATTCAATGTAAACCGTAATAATCAAATGAATAATTGAAAATTGAAAAAGCCAAAAAAAATTATTAGATTGGATCAATTTTCGGTTCCTATAGTGAAAATCAATCCAATTGATCCCAAACCGTGATCCTTATTTTTTAAATTACACTACTACCCTATATTTTTATTTAAAAAGATGTTAAGCCAATTTATATTATAGAACAACGTATTCTATAATGTGTTTGATTTTATAATTGCTAGTAATCTTTATTTTTAATGCGCTTAGGAATTAGGATAAGCCAATTTATTTATCCATCCATATAGTTTATGAGATAAGGAATAAAAATACTTTTTCAATAAATTCTTTAATTTGTCCATTTCAAAAATGTTTACAATTTTTTTTAAAAACCTAAAACAAATCCAATCCAAATTGAAATAAATTGGATCGGATCGAAGTACATTTGATTTTAAAGTCAAATTGATCGAATAGTCAAAGAGTAAAATAAGGGGGATTAGATCGGATGATTTTTCCACTATTTAATCCAATATGCAAACGTCCCTAGTACGCCTAGCGTTTTTTTAACTTGTTTTTTTTTCTTCCTCCAGTCTAATGTGAATGAGCTTTGAGCTTAGAGCACAAGAGATGCATAATTTCTAGCTAGTCCTGAGTGAACTCGCCCTTATTGCGTGCCAAAAAGTCCACACGAGAGCGTTTCCAAGTTCGCTAGAAGTTTCTAGGCAACATCAGCACACACGCTTTGAAGTGGGGCTTGGTCCTTATTGATGGAGAATTAATTAATTTACAGAGTCACCAGAGACAAAGCATGACTGGGTCAACTGCAAATTGTGTCAATGTTTACACCAATCGCTGCAAGATACCTAACAATCCTTGATAGTGGACACCAATTTGCTTCCCCACACAACACAAGAATATTTTTCATGCTTTTTGAATTTTGATATCAACACTGCCGTGGATTCCTAGGAAAATATTGCAAAGATGGTTTTGATTAATGCGTAATTAAGAAGAAAATTATTCATTAGAATAAGTTGACTTGTAATGCTGCATTTTGGAAACTCTAGATGCCAAACCGTACAAGCCAATCACCCTTTGTTAACGCTAAATTGATCTCGGATTCCCCGGGATATTGTTGAGATAGAAAAATGATTCTTGGAAACTTATATTCCAAGACAATATAGAGAGATGTTGCAGCTTTTCAGATTGACGACCATTTCTACACACCAGCATGGGTTTTTCAATATATTTTGTCCTCAATCACATGTTTTCTAGGAAACTTCTCAGAAAGTCACCCATTCCGAAATTGCTCAAAGTTAAGCACGTTTAACTGTGGAGTTCTTAAGTGATAGACTACCGAAAAGAATATACATCTTGTTGGTATAGGTTGTACCAATCAATTCTATTAAGCTTTCCTCAACTTTACAGTCTTATACCTGCACAGTCTAGGAATTCCTCTCATTTGGGTAGGATTTCGGTTCACTCATGTACCCCTTCGCCTAGTAACATGCCAGGAGCTGCTGTTTGTCCGTGCCTCTCTACACTGGCGATCACTTCCCGCCCTCATCGACCTCAAGGTGTCACAGATGTAGGAATAAAAGTGAGGTAATTAAGTGATAGATATGATAGATAATTGATACACTACACTAGATTTTGCCTTTTATAGCGCCCCATTTGTAGCGTTTATTATATAAAGCACTACAAAAGAAAACACGGAGCTTTTTGTAGTGCTTTGTACAGAAAACGCTACAATTGACTTTCTGTGTTTTGCCTTTTTGTAGCGCTTTATTAATAAAGCGCTACAAAACATTTTTTTTTAAAAAAATAAAAAATTGTTTTCGAGTCTGTAGGCCTTTCCCCTAAAAGCGCTACAAACCGTTTAGTGAAAATTCACTATTCTTTCCCTCGTTTTTTCCTTCGCCACTGACCGCGAGAGGTCTTCACTCTCCGCCACTGACCTTTCTTCCACCGCCGCCCTGTTCGTCCACCACTGCAAGAGCTCATTCTGTTCGCCGCCGTGCTTCGCTCTGTTCGCCGCATGCTTCACTATTTGCGGAGTTTAGATAGGGTTCGCCACATCGTGCTTCACCATCGTACTGCTATCGTCTTTGTCGTGCTCATCATCTCCCAATCGTTCCTTTGTGCTGCTTCATATATTGTGCCTGCCAATTGTGAAACCCTCCGCTCTACACCTTCGTTCGAAACTGGTATGCACCACTTCCCTCTCTTTACATTCTTGTTCTAGATTTCATGTTCTTTAGTTTTTATAGATTATATAGAAGGTTGTATTTCATTGAGTAAGAGATGCTGTCACTGATTGATTGTTGTGTTATATTCACAAGGCATTTGAAATTATTTTAATTGTGCTTTTACATCGGAGAGATTATTTTAATTTCATAGTGTTTAATGACATGTGAGGTAATGTGTTTCCTTTACTTAAGTGAAAAGATTTTACTTAATTGATTTGCATACATTAATTTCCCACATGCATGTTTAGGGTACTAGACCGTGCACACTCTATCTGTCAGATCCCTTTCGCGTGGTTGCTACTGGAATGGTCCATAATATTGCAGGTGATACAATGCATAATGGACCACTACCTCCCGGCCATGTGAAAGTGAGCATTGATGTTGCGATAGATGGAGATGCACCAATTCCACAACTTCTTCATGATGAGTCTGACATCAAGTTGGTAGAACAGGCAGTAGGATTTCTACTTGCATGGCCAATCACTTTAGTTAATTTTGATACCGCGATATATCAATATTACAATATGATTGCGTAATTTAACTTTCTTGTTATTTATTTCACTAACTGATTTATATGTGTCTTTATTAGGATGTTCTTGCAAAATCTGCCACCCAGAATACAAAATAATCATTTTGCGCCTCCAAGAATGGCGGGGGAAAGGGAAAGGCCGTGGTTCAGGATCCTTCCCCACCACCCACAGCTGAGCAGCCGGTCCCACTTCCTTGTCTCTGCAAATATGTGCAAGTCTTGTTAAATGATATGCCCGAAAGTGAAATGACCACTGTACCATTTGATACGACCATTTTTGGTTATCCACATGACGAGTTGATTGATGTACTATCAATCGAGCACCTCATTGAACAAGAGAAGATAGGGGTCACAACTATCAACATTTACATTAGGTAGTATCCTTTAGATGGCTCTCACTAACTAAATTTCATTTTCTTTATATTATTTACTAATCTAATCTCAATGAATTTTTTGCTTAAGGTACTTGTGGGAGACAATCATGCATCGCTATCGGATAACACATAGATTATTTTTTTCTTATCGCCCCATAGAGTTAATTATAGTAGACCTATAGGGGAACAAAGAACACATATAGTTGATACCCTGAAGGCCGTTGATCAGCTAAAGGATAGGTTGATTCTTGTGCCATATAATACAGGGTGAGTATTGATCTTGAAATTTTACTTCGTTTTATTGAATATCAATTGTAAATGGATTTGCTAACCTAGTATCTTTTTAGTGGTCACTGGTTGTTGCTAGCAATAAACCCAGGGCAACAGATTGTATACTACTTGGACTCTTGCAGTGTTGATCCTAACAATCGCAAAGATTTGAAGAAGTTGTTCAACGAGTAAGTGTCTATATATATATATATATATTTGCTCGTGTCCCAGTTCTATATATCTAATGCTTACTAATAATGAAGAATATGGATAATGGGACATTGCCTTGATTAGTTTATGTAATGGGCAACTTTATAGTATGATTGCTTCTAAACTAATTGAAATTACTTTTTGTTGTGTACTTGTTAGTGAACTTTTTGTATGAATGAATTATTATGCACTTAAATGTAAGAGTTTTAAAATTTGTGTTTGGTACAAATACGAATGTTTAGATATTTTAGGAACTATATGATTGATTTGAATACCCTTTGATCAGAGAGAATTTTGAGACATGCTTGAAAAACCATATTCACATTAGAGACGGAATAAGTCCGTTATAGAGACGGAATCTTTGACGTTAGAGATGGAATATTTCCTTCTCTAAAATAGAGACGGCCGCATAAATTCCCTCTCTAATGTCTCTGCGACGCCCAATTCTGACACGGACGCGATTCTGTCTCTAATACGTTTAGAGACGGAAATAATCAAATATAGAGACCGAAATATTCCATCTCTAATTCGGATTTTTCTAGTAGTGATACGCCCGCACTTGGGAAACCAAGTAACCAAGTCCAAGCAGAACAACATCACCTGGATAAAAATTACAGTATAATATCTTACAATATGCTATATATATATTGGTGAAAATTGGCTATCAATGGACTTGTTTTTTTGTCTTATAGTGCCCGCAACAAACGAACTCAAAAGCCTGCGGATTCTATGTTATGCGGTATATGAAGGAGATTGTCGGTTGTAACCTAACGAGCATCCCTCAGAAGGTATGTCTCTATGTGTGATAAATCTGTTGATTAATTAATCCATATATGCATGCATGTAGCTTAATTAGTTTGTTCCAACTGTTTGTTGCTTAATTGTGGTACTTTATAGTATTTCCCTCAGTATAACTGGCCAACTTATAGCTTAAAAATGCTTAATGAAGTCAAAGAAGTGTGGTGTAAGTTTATGATCGACAACAAATATTTGAACTTATATTGAATGCGGGTGAGTATTCATACTATAAAAATCAATGGCATTATGTTTTGAATAGTGATTTCAACTTGTAATTTTTCAGATATTACTTGAGATTAATTATCTTGTGTCAGGAGGATGTGTGAAGCTAAAAAGCTGGTAAAAGCTCCAGAAACTAGTTGTACAACATTATGTATTGGGTTTTGCTTCTTTTGCTTAGGAAGTATATATATTTTTATTAGTTTTATGGTTTCAAGAGCGCTTATGTAAGTATTTAGATGACTGATGAGTTAACAACCTATGAAATTAATGAGAAACTTGTGCTTGTTGATGTGTTATTTAACTTGTGTAAGTTGATGTGTTGTTTAACTTGTGTTAAGTTCATGTGTGGTTTAAGTTTAATTTCCATTTGAGTAGCATCATTTGTGTAACATTTTAGAGAATGCACATAATTGCATTTGGTTGCTTTGATTGGACTGGATTCTGGATATATGAGGAGGAGTAAAGAAAAATAAAAAGAATATTTAAAAAAATTTGAAATTTATAGCACTTGTTAAATAAAGCGCTACAGAAATGCTGAGTTTGAATACTTGATGTAGCGCTTTCTAGGTAAAACGCTACATCAAGTTGATTTTTTTGTAGCGCTTTCTTTATAAAGCGCTACATATAGTTAACTGATGACGCCCAAAAACGCATATCTAGGCAACTTGATGTAGCGCTTTATGAAGGAACCGCTACAAAAAATGCCCAACCCTTTTATGACTATTGAGTTTATAGCGCACGGAAAGCGCTACAAAACACATATTTTGGCGTAGTGATACGATAAAAAGAGAGATATAGAAAGAAAAATATGTGTTGAATGAGTCTTGGAAAGGAGTGGGCATTAAAATATCAGGATTAAATATAAGTATTTTTCTTGAGAATATTAAGATATAAGTATAATTTATAACTTCATTGATAAATAAGAATCGTATCTTAATTACCTTTGTTGTCAGGAGCACATGAGTATAATCCACTTCATTTGGCTCCAGATAATTATCTACCATTTCCACCAATTGTCCAATGAAAAACCATAAAAGTTAATGTCTCTCAATTTCAATTCATTAAAAAAATGTCTTCCGGAAGTGTGATTTTCGGTATGTTAAAGACACCATGTATATGTTATGGAAATACCATTTTCGGTATGAAAAATTTACATTCCGAAAGTGACAGTTTCGGGACATAATTTCATTTTTTTTAATTATGTTCCGGAACTGTCACTTCCGGGTGTAGATTTTTCATACCAAAAATGGTATTTCTGTAATACATATATGGTATCTTCAACATGAAGTGATAGTTTCGTAATGGGAAATTTGACTTCTAGAAATGGCAGTTATGGTAGGGAAATTTTAATTTTAAAATTTTGGAAATGTGACTTTCGGAATATAAATTTCTCCTTATAGAACTGCGACTTCTGGAAAGTCAGAAAATCTCGAAGAAAATACCTCGTGATTACGGTGACCGACGATGAAGTTTTTAGAGAATGTAGGGCTTCCAAATCATAATGAGTGATCATTTTTATTGACCTTTTGTGGGGAGGGAAAAGAGGGAACACAGTTTGTTGGGAGAAAAAGAAAGAAAAATCAACAAGAAGGGGGAGATGGTCGCTTGGGAAGAATGGGGAAGAAGGGGGATTTGGAGAGAGGGCATTTTTGTCTTTAAATTTACAAAACAGAAACCTAAGTGCGGGTGTAGGGAACAATTTATATATTTTTTGGTCTGAATCGTATCATCTTGTATCAGAAAGAAGGGCCAAGCCCAAGGACAGTACATAATGAGCCTGAAGGCTTTTCAGCCTCTACAACATAAAAGAAATACATCACTAAGGCATAAATGCGCAACTGAAACTCCCAACCATAAAAACAGAATTAAAGACAACACCAGAAAAAGACAAGAAAAAACACAGCTACCCATAACCACACAGCTACCCATATACCCTAGCAAGTACCAAGAAAGAGGCAAAGGCACTAGTGCACGCAGTTCACCAAAAGCTCCATCCGAAAAACCAAGGCATCCTGAGAGTCCACAAAAGCAAAAACTCCAAGGAACCCAAAGCAGATCAAAAGAAACTTACAAAGAAGACAAATAAAACATGGAGAGCAAAAACGCAGCCACAGAGCAGCAGTCAATCACAACCTCAAAGATCTATAAGGAAATTGCTAGATTATGTGAGCAAGGTGAAGGTAACAGAGGAAAAAACATGCTAGCCGATAGCACACCAGTAAACAAGACACACCAAAAGCATAGCAGCAAACGACTACAACCAAAAAATACCCAGAAAAAGGATAGCAGATCTGAAAAGGGGGAGAACTGAAAGAGACATCAAACCGGCCACAAAGATAAAGCACTAGCAGAGACTTAGAGTCCAAATGTTGAGGGGCAATTTTGCAGGTAATATTCAACATCTCCATCCCCTACTGCAAGATCAATTTGAAAATCAGTCCCATAATTGATGTGTTCCGTGTCACTGTGCAGCAAATTTTGAAGAGAAACCGGTTGACTCCACCGCCAGTGTAAAGGAAGAGCATCATTCATTTTGAGAGATCCAATATGGTGAGTAACTCTGTTCCCACCTCTAGCCACCCAGGTAAACCCGCAACTATGAAACTGCACTTTAATATGCACAATATCTTTAACCAAATTGTGAATCTCACCGACCATAATTTCTTTCCTACAAGCACGAACAACATCTAGGTTATTAGATTCAAAAATGACATTCAACAAACCTAAATTAAGGGCTGCAGCTGCAGCTTCGCGGAGGGCTAGAGTTTCAGTAATCAGAGAAAAAGATGCTGCAAAACTCTTGGTAATACCAAACACAATAACCCCCATTCTTATCTCTTGCAATAATCCCCGCACAACCCTTCTTTCTGTTTGTATTGAAACTGGCATCACAGTTTACTTTAATTGTACCATTCCTAGGGGGCCTCGAAATTTGGTTGTTCCTGTTTAGACTAGGAGGGGGTAAAGATGACTGTAATTGACTCTCTGCAACTTTATACAATTACGTTATAGAAATGTTTGCCTGAATCATAGCTACCATAGGATTAACAGATGTATGATCAAAACAAAACATATTTCTATTTTTCCATATTGCCCAAAGAGTACAACATATATCAATCTTGGAACCTCTTGCTGAGCCAATTGTGAAAACTAGTAATATCCTCACGCCTTGGAATGACCTGTAACTGCATTCCAAACCAGAGTGGTTTGACCCAATCACAAAAGAAAAATAGGTGCTCAATAGTCTCACTTTCTTTACTGCAAATAGGGCAAAGACTATCTTGGAAAACTTTTTTCTTGCATAAGTTTTCCCTCACTGGCAAGATATTATGACAAGCCTTCCATAAGAAATGCTTTACCTTTTGAGGGATCTTAGCATTCCAAATACCACTCCAAACATTTTTATCAATACCTTATGAAACTGTAGCCCCCAAGTCCACTTGTTGATTTTCTTTTTTTGCTTCATAATAACTGGACTTAACAGTGTAGCCTCCATCCTTTGTGAGCGGCCACCAAATAGCGTCTGGTCCACCTGACCAGTTCAAGGGAGTTTGAAGAATATCAATGGCTGTTGCAGGTCTGAATAAATTCCTGATCAACGGAATATTCCAGCTGAAATTAGTAATGTCATTAGCTCTGAAACTTTAGCACAAGGAAGATTCGGGTGATCAATAATTAGCTTCCCAAATTCCAACCATCTGTCTTTACAAATATCCACCATTTGTCCATCTCTAATTCGCCATTTAGCAGAATGAAGAATAATATCTTTTCCATGCAAAAGACTCGTCCAACTTCAGGATCTGTTCCTCCTTTGCTTAGCCTGCAAAAAAGAAATGTTAGGAAAATAAATAGCCCGGAGTATCCTTACCCAGAGGGAGTTTGGGTTTTGCATAATTCTCCAAGCTTGTTTGGCCAGCAAAGAAGACCAAATTCCAACCATCTGTCTTTACAAATATCCACCATTTGTCCATCTCTAATTCGCCATTTAGCAGAATGAAGAATAATATCTTTTCCATGCAAAAGACTCGTCCAACTTCAGGATCTGTTCCTCCTTTGCTTAGCCTGCAAAAAAGAAATGTTAGAAAAATAAATAGCCCGGAGTATCCTTACCCAGAGGGAGTTTGGGTTTTGCATAATTCTCCAAGCTTGTTTGGCCAGCAAAGAAGAATTTGTAGGTAACAAGATGAAACACAAGAAGGGGGGTTGAATTGTGTTTCTAAGCTTTTAAAAAACTTTTCGCAATGTTGGACGCTGGCTTGTGAAAACGTTGGACGCACAACGTACTAAGATATTGGACGCACAAAGTTTCGAAATATTGGACGCACAATAGTTGTGAAATATTGGACGCACAAAGTATTGGACGCAGAGGCTACTGCTAAGTTAAAAACTTGTTTTCTTTGTGCGATTTAAGGTGTATGAAAAACTTGTTGAAATAAAATCAATTCAATCCCCTTGGTTAGTAATAAGCACAGATATAAAAAGAGTTAAGGGAAAGAAGAAATAACACAAGTTTTTATCCTGGTTCACCCTTTCCTAAGAGCTACGTCCAGTCCCCTCAAACTAGAGAGATTTCACTATCAACCTGATAGAATACAAGTATTCTTTGCACACAGCCTCTTCAGGCTAAAACCCAAGTATTCTTTGCACACAGCCTCTCCAGGCTAAATCTCAAGTATTCTTTGAACGTAGCCTCTTCAGGCTAAATCTCAAGTATTCTTCGAACACAGCCTCTTCAAGCTAAATCAAGTATTCTTTGAACACAACCTCTTCAGGCTAAACAACTCAGCAGAGTTTTTGATTCAAGTGCTGTCTAACTCACACAAGTGAGGATATAAAAACTAAAGCACTTCAAGAGTTAAGCAAACTCTCTTTTACAAGAAGATAAAAAAAATACAAGACTTTCTATACAGAGTATAACAAATTGCACAGCAGATCAACTCTTTCTTTTTCGTTGTTCAGTCTCTTGTATTCTTCTTCTTGTTCACGGTATATATATATAGGCATTGATGAAGCTTCAGACTTGTTCTTCGAATAGCTCAGCTTCAGCCTTCATAAAAGTTACTGTTCTCTAATAGCATTAAATGCTATTTTCCCGTTGCTCTGAGGAGATCTACTTCATTGTGTATGTCTGCGTTTCTTTCTCCTAAATCAGAAGCAACATGTACTCAAAGTCTCAATTGTACAGTGGTTAATAGTAATATCTTATTGAGACAGAGAGAATACACTGTGTAAAGCAGAAAGATGTGTTCAGAGATATACAGAGTAGTTAAAAGTACATTCTCTCTCTTAGTACACTTTCCACAGTACTTTGTGCTTTTCAAAAGTACATTAAAAAACGTTGACAATGGTTGTACAGAAAGCATTGCATACAACTATTTATTTCAAATCATTTGCTCAATAAATATGTTCCATATTAAATGCATGAGCAATAAATAGCAAGTAACGGATTCTGCGTTTTGGACGTAGCATGTAGAAATCATTGGACTTTCAGTCCTTTTAGCAAATGGACGCATACCTTGTACTTACCATTTGCATATGATATTCATTCAATCATTGGACGCATCCTGATGCTTACCATTCTATTCCATTTGGATGCAAGGCAGTATTGGACTTATTGCCTCATTCTGGTTATTGGACTTTTGCCATTGCCTTTCTGTTCCATTGGACGCAGAATCAGTTGATTGTTGTACTTTTGTTCTTCTGCTTCATTGGACGCAGAACAGTTGTTTGATGTACCTCTGTCAATCTGCTTCATTGGTCGTATGACACTTGATTGATGTCCTTCTTATTTATTGGACGCAGAACAGTACCTTTGTCACTCTGATTTCATTGGACGCAGAGCAGTTCTTTTGTTTGTTCAGTTTCATTGGACGTTGAACTTCAATGCCTTAAACTGAACATTGGACTTTTGTCCTTCATTTGCATTGGACGCATACTCACTGGTTCTGCTTCTTTGGAAATCATTGGACTCTGTACTTCTGCAGTTATGCTTCCTTATAAATCATTGGACTTATGTCAGTATTGCCTTGTACTTATCATTGGACTTATAGCTTCAATGTCTTCTCATGAATATTGGACGTAGAGCTGCTTATGCTTATGCTGAACATTGGACTCAGAATTGTCTTTGCCTTATGCTGAATATTGGACGCAAAGCTCTTAGACTGCGTATTGCATTGGACGCAGAACAGTATTGCCTTATACTGTTTATTGGACGCAGAGAATCATTGGACGCATGGTCTCATAATGATTATTGGACGCAGAACTCTTGGTGTCCATTCCAGTGCCAATATTGGATGATGACTTCAACATTGGACGCAAGGCTTCTCAGACTTTGAATATGAGCCAATGTCATGATGAACTAATTTATTGGACGCAGACTGCAACATCCTTCAATAAACTTAGTTAGGCAGCTTTGTTATACATTGTAAAAGCTTAATACATTTTGTTATCATCAAAACCATAAAATCACTTAGGGAGTATTTGTATTAAAAATACTTTTAACCAATTTGGTTCCAACAGAATTCATATGAGTGAATTCTCTGAACCCCAAACCCCAAAGCTGTCCGTCAAGGAACTCCATTTCTTCCAATGAGTGCCTTGGTCACGCCCCAAAGATCTCCACCTGAATTTAGCAACTTCTGAACAAAGGCTCTGGCAAAAGGTTTTGGGGAACCTAACCATAGCCATCGCATAAGATGGAATGGCTTGAATGACCGCTTTTATCAACACCTCCTTTCCCAGCCTAATTCAGAAGGCTCTCCTTCCACCCCTTCATTTTAGCAAGGACTCTTTCTCTGATCCAAGTCAAAGCCGACACTTTTGATTTTCCCCATTCAGCTGGTAGGCCCAAATACTTGCCTAGATTCTCCCAATTGCGCATATGCAATATCTGTTCCATATTTGCTCTAACCCGTGGTTCCAGAAACTTACCAAAAGTAATATCAGATTTTGTCACATTAATCCTCTGCCCCGAACTCATGGAGTACACATTCAGAATATTCAGTAACTTATAAACCTCCCTAGGATTTGTTTTGGTGAATAGAAGAACATCATCAGCAAATAACAGGTGAGTGAGGGTAGGAGCTTCCCTTGCCAATTTAAAACCTTTTAACTCTCCCTTGTCAACAGCTTCATTAATCATCAAGGAAAGGACATCTGCCACCAAAATAAATATGAAAGGAGAAAGAGGGTCACCTTGCCAAAGGCCCCTTTGAGGCTTGATGGTAGAGCTAACAAACCCATTTACTTCACAATTATAAGTCACCGTAGAGACCAAGACCATGACATTGCTTACCCAGGAGGCTTGAAAACCATAGGCCAATAAAACCTGTTCAATAAAACTCCACTCCACCCTATCATAGGCCTTGGTCATGTCGAGCTTTATAGCCATGTTCTCTCTTCCACCTCCTGTTCTTTGCTTGAGTGCATGAAAGGCCTCATCAGCAATAATCAGATTATCCTGGATCAATCTCCCACCTACAAAGGCACTTTGATTGTGAGACACTAAATGTGACACCCTGAGGCCGACGAGGGCGGGGAGTGATCGCCGGTGCAGAGAGACATGGACAAGGAACGGCTCTTGGCAGGCTTCTAGGCGAAGGGATACATGAATGAATCGAAATCATACCCGAATGAGAGGAGAGACTGTGCAGGTATGAGATTGTACAATTGAGGAAAGCTTAATAGAATTGATTGGTACTACTCATACCAACAAGATGCATCTTCTTTTCGGTAGCCTATCACTTAAGAACTCCACAGTTAAGCGTGCTTGACTTGGAGCAATTTCGTGATGGGTGACCTTCTGGAAAGTTTCCAAGAAAGCATGTGAGTGAGGACAAAGCATGCTGAAAAGACTCGTGTTGGTGTGTAGGGACAGTCGTCGATCCAAAAAGCAGTCGGGATGTTACACTAAATCCCCCATAAATGATATAAGCATTCGGCCATAGGAACCCCTCATTCAGCTTGGTTGGGAGCTGGCCATTCTCAAAGAATTCTTTAACTGCCCTGTACACCGAATTTCTTATAGTGTCCCAATTTTTCTGATAATACAAACCACTTAGCCCATCTGGCCTGGGAGCCTTCATATCACCCATGCTGCAACTGCTTGCTGAATTTCCAGATCAGAGATAGGAGTAGTTAGTTGTGCATTCATATGATCCGTAACCTTGCTACTCACACAATGAAGACACTCCTGATCAATAACTGAATTTTTCGATGCATAAACTTCCTTGAAGTGATCAGTAATAAGATGGAAAATTTTAGCTTGCCCTTCAACCCACTCCCCATTATTATCCTGCAATCTATCATGAGATTATTCCCTCTTCTTTGGATGGTGGTCGCATGAAAGAACTTGGAGTTGCGATCACCATCTTTTAACCACTTTACTCTGGAACGTTGACACCAAAATAGCTCCTCTTGCCTCCATAGCCTCTTAATGTCCTCTTGAATTTTTTTAATCTCCTCTCCGTTAATTTGTTGATGTTCCTGATTTTGAAGAACATTCAACTTCTCTTTTAATTTGATGATTTCCACATTAGCCCTCCTAAAAGTATTTTTCTGCCAATCCTGAAGAGTAGATTTGCACATTTTAATCTTCCCTTGAAAATCATTCCAAGGGTCACCTAATCTTTCACCCTTGTCCCACCCTTCCTTGATGACCTAATGACAGTCTGGATGAGCATCCCAAAAGGCCTCGAATTTGAAAGATAAGCCACTTTTCTTTTTTAGAGTTGGAAGGAACATAAGAGGCGAGTGATCCGAGCTTACTATAGGGAGAGCAATAATAGTACCATGTGGAAAACTTTCTCTCCAAGGCCAATTCCCCATAGCACGGTCAAGCTTTTCTCTCACAATAACCCCATTCCTTGGATTACTTTCCCATGTAAACCTATAGCCTTTGAGATCAAGATCCATAAGACCCGTATTGTTAAGAAATTGTCTGAAAAGAGCTACCCTGTTTTGATCAAAAGGCCTCACATCACATTTATCAGTATGTACCAACATCTTATTATAGTCATCTATGCTGCACCAAGGAAAATCCTTACTCAACTATAAATTTGCCAACTTGCTTCACAGGTCCCTCCTTTGTTGAAAAGTGGGGTGGCCATAAACAAAGGTACAGTCAAAAAGCACACCCCCTGTTTATAACCAACCGCCGTATGAATGTAATTAGGAGAGTGTTGGAGGATTTGGACATTCACCTTGTCACCCAAAAGCAGACACAGACCCCCCCGAGAGCCCCCTCGGTTCCACACAAAAAGAAGATTGAAATCTTAAAGTGCGTCTTAACGTACAGATTCCTCCTTTTGGAGCCCTTGCCTCCATTAGGAAGGTGATGGCCGGCTGGGGAGATTTATTAAGCTCCCTGAGCTCATACATTGTCACGGGCACCGCCAATCCACGACAATTCCAGCTTAAAATAGTCATGGGGAAGTTGGGGGCGTGGAAAGGCCCGCCTCCTCAGCCATATAGCTCTCTTCCAGCAAAAAATCATCAGTCTCCCATTCCATGTTGTCAATCTCCCCTTTAAATCTTTTAGGTTTAATAGCTTCATCACCTTCCCTTTCTACTTCTTCTTCTACCCACGTTAATCTAGGCCTTTTCAGTTGTAAAAGATTGGATATACCCAAAGAAATCATATCTTCATCCTCAGGTTTCACTGCTGCAGGTTCTACAGGGCATTCCCCCACTTCATCCGAAGGGAAATCAACGAGATAAGCATTTTCACCAAGGGACTTTGCCTGCCTTCCTATGACATCTCGCTCATCAATGATAGGCTCCACCTCAAAACCCCGTTCAGGATGAGAAGAGGGAAAGGGCTGACAATGGACATTATTGCTCGTGCCTTCCTCTGCATAGCAACTATTAATTTTTTTTCCTTTGGAAAAGTCTAGCATTTTTCTCTACACTTCCTTATTTCTTCCTCACTCAGGTGGAGGGACATGTACCCATGGGGTGGGCTGGGATAGTCCAGTAGGACAACTGGAGATGTAAGCCCTATATCTTCTTCGACAAGCCCAATTTGGTCTAAAAATTCTGGGCCTAGACCTAGTCTTTTCATCTTTAACTGGAGGTCTATAGTAGTGGGCTCGGGTGGAATCTCCAAGGGCCCAACATTCTTTTTTGGTCCCTCGGCCTTTTCTGTACTTTGAAAAAACTCTTCAACTTCTTTCTTCAAAGCTAGCAAATCCGCTTATACCTGTACATAGTGCTCAATATTACTTTTTTGTTCTGCCTCCCAGTTGTACTCTGTTGGAACCAAATTGGTTAAAAGTATTTTTAATACAAAAACTCCCTAAGTGATTTTATGGTTTTGATGATAACAAAATGTATTAAGGTTTTTACAAAGGATAAACAAAATGTATTAAGCTTGTACAATGAATAACAAAGCTGCCTAACTAAGTTTATTGAAGGATGTTGCAGTCTGTGTCCAATAAATTAGTTCATCATGACATTGGCTCATATTCAAAGTTTGAGAAGCCTTGCGTCAAATGTTGAAGTCATCATCACAATGTTGGCACTGGAATGGACACAAGAGTTCTGCGTCCAATGGTTGAGCAGAAGGAAGAGTTCTGCGTCCAATGTTTGAGCAAAAGGATTACTGTTGTGTTGTCCAATGTTCAGCATAAGCATAAGCAGCTCTACGTCCAATATTCATGAGAAGGCATTGAAGCTATAAGTCCAATGATAAGTACAAGGCAATACTGGCATAAGTCCAATGATTTATAAGGAAGCAAAATTGCAGAAGTACAGAGTCCAATGAACAGTGCGTCCAATGCATATGAAGGACAAAAGTCCAATGTTCAGCATGAGCAAGAGTGCAACTCTGCGTCCAATGAAGCTGAACATTCTACGTCCAATGAAGTCAGAGTTACTCAAGCACTGTTCTGCGTCCGATAATGAAGAAGGAAAATAACAAAGTGTTCCACAAGCAATGAAACAGAATGGAACAAGTTCATTATCTACTGTTCTGCGTCCGATAAATGAGAAGAACAAGAACAAAGTGTTACACGATGAATGAAGGAAAGTAGGACAAGTTCTCAGTCCACTATTCATCGTCCAATAAAGCAGCATAACAAAGTGCAATTGAAAGCATCAGGTATGCGTCCAATGTTTGCATGAGTTCTGTGCAAATTGGTAAGTGCAAAGGTATGCGTCCAATAACTTGCTAAATGCTGCGTCCAATGTTTCATATATTCTGCGCCCAATACATAACACGCAGAATCCATTTGATTGTCAATTGTTGCTCTTGCATTTGATTATTAAACAATTTTATTGAGCCAACAATTTGATTTGAATAGCTGTACACAATGCTTTTCTGTACAAACCATTGTTAACGTTTTTGAATGTACTTTTGAAAAGCATAAAGCACTGTGGAAAGTGTACTAAGAGAGAGAATGTACTTTTAACTACTCTGTATATCTCTGAACACATCTTTCTACTTTACACAGTGTATTCTCTCTGTCTCAATAAGATATTATTATTAACCACTGCACAATTGAGACTTTGAGTACAGGTTGCTTCTGATTTAGGAGAAAGAAACGCAGACATACTCACTGAAGTAGATCTCCTCAGAGCAACGGGAAAATAGCATTCAATGCTATTAGAGAACAGTCATATTATGAGAGCTGAAGTTGAGCAACTGAAGAACAAGTCTGAAGCTTCACTACTCTTATAAATACCGAGAAGCAAGAAGAAGAAGAAAGACACTGAACAACGAAAAAGAAAGAGCAAAAACGCTGTGCAAACAATTTGTTATACTCTGTCTAGCAAGTCTTGTATATTTTCTATCTTCTTGTAAAAGAGAGTTTGCTTAACTCTCGAAGTGCTTTAGTTTTCATATCCTCACTTGTGTGAGTTAGACAGCACTTAAATCAAAAACTCTGCTGAGTTGTTTAGCCTGAAGAGGCTGTGTTCAAAGAATACTTGTGATTTAGCCTGGAGAGGCTGTGTGCAAAGAATACTTGGATTTTAGCCTGGAGAGGCTGTGTGCAAAGAATACTTGGGTTTTAGCCTGAAGAGGCTGTGTGCAAAGAATACTTGTATCTATCTGGTTTGATAGTGAAATCTCTCTAGTTTGAGGGGACTGGACGTAGCTCTTAGGAAAGGGTGAACCAGGATAAAAACTTGTGTTATTTCTTCTTTCCCTTATCTCTTATTATATCTGTGCTTATTACTAACCAAGGGGATTGAATTGATTTTGTTTAAACAAGTTTTTCATACACATTAAATCGGACAAAGAGAACAAGTTTTTCAAACTAAAGAGGCAAGCCTCTGCGTCCAATATTTCTGTGAGTCCGATATTTTACAACTCTGTGAGTCCAGTGTTTTGGCACTCTGTGCGTCCAATGTTTTAGCACTCTGTACGTTCAATGTTTTAACATTTTGTGCGTCCAATACTTCAAAACACTGTGAGTCCAGTTTTCACTTTTGGCTATGCGTCCAACGATCTTTCAAGCCAGCGTCCAACTTTTGAGAAAAGTTTTAAAAGCATAGAAACACAATTCAACCCCCCTTCTTGTGTTTCATCCTGTTACCTACATACTCTTCCTTACTCGGTTGAGGTTGGTAGCTTGTAGTAGCAGCAGTAAGCTCATCATTTGTGCTACCACTAGAAGGCTCTTTGTTCCCATGATCCACCATAGATTTTCCCTTTAAACCCATTGAATATTCCTCACTGACTACTCCAGTACTGGCATTAGTCAATCAGTTGTCACATCCCTCCTGAACCTGCCGCCCTGCAGCTTCTGTTCACCCTTCCCTACTGTCACAAACAATCTCCTGCTTTCCAATCAACTTTTGACGAGAACTCTCTTCCTCCCCTTGCTTCCTTCTTTCTATATCAATAGTGGTTGGGCGTAAAAGATGCTCACCAAATCTCTTTTCTCCCTGCTCACAACTAAAACCTGGATATTCTGATTGCATTCTCAGGTTGGAAAAAGGAAGAGAAACAAAAGGGGATACACCGCAAGTCTTGCTCAACAATCTAATAGTAGGTGAGGGGCTTTGATCAGGAGAAACAGAATACCATCCCTTTGGGAGCTCACCCTCTACCTCTTTCTCCATGTGGTTGTTCTCATTCTCCATGGTCTTACTTACACTACTTCCTTCTCTAAATTCCTCCGTACTGGACTGTTGAAAAAAGTTATCCCTGGATTGAGTTCTAATAAACAAGGCACCACCAGTTACCTTCTCAAGACTGTGATTTGGATCTTCAGCTGGCCCCTTCCTCTTGTTTTTATTGTCGTAATCTTTAGCTCTTTGTTTCCACTGTTCTTTTACCTCCATAATTTCATTGATCTCCTTGGCTGGGGGGACACTCATCCTTTGCCCAAACCTAGGAACCTGCTTATCTTTAGCTGACATAACCTTTTCTTCCTTGCAAGTCTTTTGTTCATGGCCAATAACCCCGCAATTAAAGCACATATCATTAAGTTTTTCATACTTTACTTCCACCCACAAATTAGAAAGATTTCTCCTAGGAATCCAACAGCCAGAGAAAAGTGGTTCAAAAACATTAACTATGACTCTGGCTCTAATGAACTGCCTGATAAAGACATCATCTGCAACCGGGTTTTCAATCTCTACCACTTCCCCCATATGAGACAGAATCTTCTCAGCACATTTGATATTCAGATTCTCCAAAGGTAATCCATGCAGTTGGACCCAAAAATGAACTTTGGAAAAGTCAATGTCTTTAACAGTAGCCTGAGGGGTCCAGTTCTGCAGACTAACCAATTTATTCATGACATACCATGGCCTTCTTCTAACAACATCATTCATCTCCTCCTCATCTTGAAAAGTAAAGAGAAAGAGATTTATACCTAGTTCTAAAACTTTCACCCCTTTTGGGTTTCCCCAAGCCTTGCACAGATGGTCTTTATAGCCCCTCTATTCAGTCCTTTATCAGATAGAACCTTCCCAACTAGAGATCTTTGCACGAAGGCTCCACTGTTTTCTTCCACATCGTCCAGTTGAACAACAATGTCCTCTGACCTCCTCAAGCTTTGAGAGCTCGAATCAGCCATTGCTTCCAGAGGAAAAGAGAAACCGTGAAAAAAACCAAGGCAGACTCACAAATGCGAGAACCACACCTCACTCAAACTGTTTCCCACCTCACACTTTCCTCTAAAAAAGAGAGGAAAAAATTCTCAAAGTGTTTCCCAACCCCACTCTCTGCCCTAGCCTTGATGAAAAACTTAAAAAAGAACAAAAACAACAACGAAGAGCACCTCGTAACCAACACAACGGAAACAGTTGAAAAAAATCTAACACACGAACTCACTTTCCAAGAAGAGAAGGTTTCCCAGCATACTAGAGAGGAAAATCTCTCATAGGAAGAGAGAGGAGTAGATTAGATTAGATTGGGGAACAATTTATATATGTGGGTGTAGGAAGCAATGGCCCAACTATATTTCGGGCCATTGGTGTGGGCTAAGAAGACAAAGATGTTGTCAATGACCCCAACATAACACACTGAAACTATGCTCGTTGCTTTTTTTTATAACAGGCCCACCAAAAAGAGCTTTATGATAATAGACCAAAATACCTAAAACATGCTATAAGGAAATGTAGTAAATTTTGATCCGAAAAAAAATGTATTTATAAAAGAAAAAAGTTAACTACTATCAGTTCATAATGACCTTATGTACTACAGATATTACGCAAACATATAAGGGAAAAAAAACATGAAGCATATATATAACCTATTGAATAATAATCAGTGCTAAAGGGAAAAAAAGTTATTGAGCAAGTAATGTCTTCACAACAATAATACTTGTTTTATCTAAAACATAATTTGGACATTCTTAAGTTTCTTCAACTTTGGGTTAACACAATCGACTTTGAAGAAAGCTGATATGTCCTAATTAGTAATTACCTCATCTTGCATCATTTTTGGTAATCAAAGCATAGGAGTTTCTCTCAAAATAAAAAGACTAGCTAGTAAAGGTTACTCGTATTACTCTATTTTTTTGGCCTATAGACAACACGGTATAACTAGCATCATTGACAATAATGAAATGGAAATTAACCCTGCAGCCTGGGGGGGGGGGGGGGAAGGAAGCTATTGACATTTGTTTTTGTTTTGGAGTGCACTTTATGTTGGAGTGGACATGTGCATGGGGAGCATTTGGAAATATTGATGGGAGATGAATTGTAATGTTGATTATGACAAGTTATAAGGAACTAATCTAAGTGGGTCAGAACTTTTTGGTAATAGGAATTTGGGTCATGGCAAATGGAGGGCCCATGGCAGCAGAAGAGGAGTGTTTGTTAGTGTTAGTGAGAAGGAAATTATAGGGAATGCAATCCTTGCATTAAGGAAGAGAAGAAACACATAGTATAAGGCTGCCATGAAGCATATTTGAAATGGAAAATGAAGTTGAGACACTCGCCCCGCATACCCCACCTCCTTCAATCTCTTTTTCTTGTATTGTCACCTATTATGTTCCCTTATGTTTCAATCTCACTCAAAAGGGTTATTTAATCCCTCGATTTGCTAATTATATCCTTGTGGTAAATATAAAACTATGAAATTATTCATACAGAGATATAAAATTCAATATATATATATATATATATGTAGTATATCAGTTAAGAACTCGTGATTATTGTGAGAAACGAAAATATTAAGTTAGGGTTGTTATATCCAAATCAAGGATTCATAATACATCTTTAAATACAAAATCAACATGATTTTTTTTTCCTTTTTTAGAAAGATATATTATATTAGATTTTTAAAAGATTACGTCTAGATTTGTATTTGAAGATGTAATATAAACCGTTGATTTGATTCTAATGATTAAAGTTAAATGTTCTCATTTCTCACAATAAACATGAGTTCGTACCTAATACGCTCCCTACAAATAGAGCTGAGTATATGGGCTGAGGCCCGTGGGCTGCATGTTTAACCCGTAGCCTGCACGGGTTAATAGAATTATGATAAACTGAGAAGATGAGAGAGAGTAATAGAGAGATGGAGAGAGAATTCTCTGGAACAATCTTTGATTGAATATTATAAAACTGAAAGCTAAACTGTGTTACACTGGTTTATGGCATTTATACCAAGAGAAACCGAGACTGACTTTGGCTAACTGCTGACTCAGCAGTTAGCTATTACATGAGCTAATGAATAATAGAAATATAACTATTCTCTAACACTTCCCCCTCAAATGCTAGAGGGTCCTGCTAGAAATTCTTCTATTCCCTTCATTTCCCCCCTCAAATGCTAGAGGGTCCTGCTACTATTAGCCAGAGATTTGTCTACAACATGCAGTCGGTCTTTAAGAGAGAGGAATCTGTGAGAGGAGAGTGGCTTTGTTAATAGATCAACAACCTGATCTTCTGGAGGTGCTACACAACAAGACTCTTAATAATAACCTTCTCCCGCAAAAAGAATATGTCTAATTCCATATGTTTTGTCTTGGCATGCAAGACTGGATTGTGAGAGAGGGAAACTGTGCTGAGATTGTCACAGTACAAGATAGGAGTCTGAAAAGGAATTTGTAATTCAGTCAATAAAGACTGTATCCACAGAACTTCTGAAGCTGTATTAGCCAAACTCCTGTACTCTACCTCAGTGCTTGATCTGGCCACTAATGTTTGCTTTTTGGACCACCAAGAGACCAAGTTGGAGCCTAGATAAATGCAAGATCCTAATGTAGATTTTCTGTCATTCAGATCTGAACTCCAATCTGCATCCCAAAAACCAGTTAAGGTAAGAGGCAGGCTGCAGGTTGCAGCAGGAGGCCGTGATTGATTGTACCAAGTAGGTACCGCAAGATTCATTTGACTGCCTTCCAATGACTCTCCAAGGGTTGAGAGAGGAATTGGCAGGCTTTGTTGACTGAAAAACTAATCTCTGGTCTTGTGATTGTTACATATTGCAACGCTCCAACAATAGACCGATAAATGGTGGGATATGGGAGAAGGTCAATGCCATGCTTACTTAGCTTTGCACTGGAAACCATAGGGGTGTTAGTCCCTTTGGCATCTTGCATTTTTTACTTTTCCAAAAGGTCTCTAATGTATTTAGACTGAGAAAGTAACAGGGAACCATTCTGCAGCCTGTGAACTTCTATTCCCAAGAAATACTCTAAATTGACTAACAATTTTAGAGCAAACTCATCATTCAGTTTGGATGTGAGATCTTCAATCATACTAAGGCTGTCTCCTATGACTATAATGTCATCAACATAAACAAGAATGATGACCTGCTGACCTTTGGAAGAAAGGGTAAAGAGGGACGGGTCACATTTACTAGTGTTGAAACCCAATTTGGCAAGTGTAGAAGCCAGCCGCTCAAACCAAGCCCTTGGGGCCTGCTTCAGTCAATAGAGTGCTTTATGCAGTTTGCAAACTAAGGACTTATTTGAAGCTTCAAACCCTAGAGGTTGCTGCAAGTAGACTGCTTCTTCAAGAATCCCATTCAAAAAGGCATGTTCACATCAAGTTGCTTGATGTGCCAATGCTTGGAAATAGCAAGAGTGAGGACAGTTCAAACTGTGACCGGTTTAACAACCGGTGAGAAGATTTCCTTGAAATCATATCCCTGTTTTTTATGAAAGCCATTGGCAACAAGCCTGGCTTTGTATTTCTGGACTGTGCCATCAGGGTTTAATTTGATGTGGAATACCCATTTACAGCCTATGGCTTGTCTTTGGGCCGGCAATGGTACTAATGTCCAAGTATTGTTTCGATGGAGGGCTTGATACTCCTCATCCATGGCTGCATGCCATTTTGGATCAGCAAAAGCTCTTTTAAAGGTAGAAGGTTCAACTTCAGCAAGTAATAAGGTTGGCTGTACCCGAGGCATGACAATTCCATCCTTTGCTCTTGTTTGCATATGATGAATATTGTCTGGATGGATGTAGATGAATAGTTCAGAAAAATCAGAATCAGAGGCTGCAATAGCTGAAGCTGAATTTGAGGTAGAATCTGAGACTGTGTCTAGATTTAAACAGGGAGTTAAGGTTGCTGATTCTGAGTTACAGTTGTGGCCAAATGCGAAGGAGCAGGTGAAACAGGCATACTTGATGGACTGGAAGCAGCCTGAGTTGAGGACAGATTTGTAGCTAAAGCAGCTGCTGAACCAACAACTGGACTGGACACAACAGGAGTGAGTGGAGCAGAAGAGGATTCAACTAATGGAATCACAGCAGGAATGCTAGGTTGCCTTGCTGAATTGTGAGACGTGTGTTGTGCAAGCTTGTCTTGAAAAAGAGATGCATAGGGAAATCGGTACTCATTAAAAAGAACATCTTTACTGATAAAGATCTTGCCGTCCGTTGCCAGGCATTTATAGCCTTTGTGTGAGGCAGAATAGCCAAGGAAGACACACTCCTTGGAGTGAAAGTCAAGCTTGTGAGCATTGTAGGGCCTGAGATGCGGGTAACAGGCACACCCAAAGACCTTCAAAAACCGGTAGTCTGGAACTTGTTTATATAAGGCATAAAAAGGAGACTGCATGTTTAAAACAGCAGTAGGCTTACGGTTGATAAGGTAAGTTGCAGTCTAGAAGGCATGGTTATAACATCTGTTTTTCTGAGTAACTGTTCTAATTTTTGCTTATATGAATTTTTGGAAAATAAATGTTTTGAGATTCATTTTTGGTTTACAAATAGGATTTAAATACACATGTTTAAAATTTCTTTTGAAAAACGGTCAATTTCAGCTTCTGTCAGGTCTACCTACACGATCTGTTTCCTTGTCTATCTGTCTCTATTCTGTTTTATTTAAATTTTTGTGGCAAAAATATTTTGAGATTTATTCTTTGCTTAAAATTAGGGATCAAATACATGTACTTCGAAATACTTCTGAAACGGTAGCTTTTCAATCAACATCGGGCCTTTTTACAGAACACGGTTTACATCTAACTGACGGAAAGAGATTTAAATAGTTTGAGTATGTCAAATCAATTCAGAAAACAAACTTCCTTCACAAAAGTTGCTTCTTTTAACATTTATGATTTTCTAAAAAAAATTTGGAATTTTTGGAAAACTTTCCAAATTTACCGAAAACTACGCTAACCGGGGGCGTGTAGCGTAAAAATCTTATTTTATAGGTATAATTTTCGTGTCAAAGGTCCACAACCATTTTATATTTTATTTTTAATTATTTATTACATGATTTTAGAAATTATTTCTGTGTAAGTTTTGAAAACCCTATTTTTCTGCATTTTGCGGGGTTATACCTGCGAAACGGTGAAAACCAAAGAGTTTTCACTATCAATAAAATTCAAAAATGAATGCCAAGAAATTATTTGGACTTGTCATGGCATTTTATAGCATTCTCATTGGTTCTCATCAATTTTAACTAATTTTTTCAATTTTTATTTATGAAAACACCAAAATACCCTTGTTTTTCATTCTTTTTCATCCAAACCCTAGGGGTATTTTTGGAAATTCACACCTCCCTCTTCTCAGCTCAGTTTGGCCGCCTCCCCATGCCCCTTGAAGAGTCTTGAACCTTCTCCATTCTTCTACAAGCTAGATATTTGTTAGATATTTTGTTAGATATTTTTAATAAATAGGATTTTAGCATTTTTGTGAAAAATGAAAAATAAAATATCTCCACCTCTCTCCCTCATGGTCTGGCCGAACCCCTCCCCTATAAATAGGGAGGGGGTGCTCTTCATTTTCTCGTCCCTCAACTTGAAGAGAAATCACTCTCAAAAATTTCTTTTCCTTTCCTTTGTTTTCTTGAAGTTTTCTTTGTGTTACTAATCAAGTGTTTGTGTTTTTGTTCTTGTGTTCTTAGTGTTCTTCATTATTCTTGAGGCCAAGGTATGGGGAAATTCTTCTTAAGATGGTTTTGATCTTTGTTTTGATGAGAAATTGTGTGTTGGGTGTTTATAGTTTTAAATAAATAGTTATATATTTGTTTAATTGTTTTAAATGGTTACTATGTCCTATTTTTGTTTAAAAATGTGACTTTTTAGATGGTAAAGTTATAATGCCCGATTTAATTATGAAGTTTAATAATTGTACCGTTACGCTGGCGAAATTTTAAATATAAAGGTTTGATCACTCAGTGGGCTATGCCTCCATGATCAACAAATCTAAGAAATTGTAAAATTGAACCTCTGTAGTTCTTTTGGCTAATGGGGAATACTGTGGTTGGTCAGGCATGAGAATACATCTTCGGTGTATTGTCACGTCGGGCTCAGGGGCCGTATCTCTATTAGACATTAGTACGTGAGCAAGTGATTAAATACGCTAAAATTACTAAACAGGTATTTTCTTCCATTTCCATGTTCTGATTTCGAAAATATATATATACAGGTTGATTGGGTAAAATAAGTTAATAGTAATGGGTTCTCGGTGAACTCTACTGTTAAGTTATTTGGAAGAAATTCCTGATTAGGGACCCTGTTATATATAAAAACTTGTGATTTTTACTGTTTATATACAGACTGATGGTGGGTGAAGGTAGTTCATTTGTATAGATCTGTCTAGGAAAGAGAAAGGTCATTGGAGGGGCCTAAAAGCTCACCTGATCTTTCCTGGGAACCATACCAGTGCTCTATTTTTTCTATCTTAGAAAGTTCGTATATACGTGGCGAAGATCACTTGATCAGCTTCCAAAGAGATTTTGGAAAGAGAATGAGTTAAGATGATTTTTATTAATATTATTACAATTAAGGTAGGTCGTCGCGTTCAGCTTTGCCGCCGAGTGGCTATTCCATAGCAATTTCTCCCAAAAAATGAGAAATAGTCATTTACCGATTAAAAATGAATCAGAGTTTGAATTATCGTTAATCTCTTCTCTCTTAATCAATCCTGGTGGCTATGTCCCGTTTTGATCTGCTGTTACTGCTTTAATCTCTTTTATTTTATACCGATTCACTTTCGGGTAATCACCCCTGTTCGGCTCTGCTGCAGCGTGGTTACTCTTAAAATAAATTAATAAAGCCAAAAATAGTAATGTGACAAGAGTATTTTGGAGTATGATGTTTTACCTGAGATTCTATGTTTTGTCTGAGTTAAGGGATTCTGTATTTCTTTGAGAAGTGTGATTTTATTCTTATCTGATTTTGGTGTAATCTGAGTTATGTGATTCGATGTTCCTATCTGAGCAGTGTGATTCTGTGTTTCATTGAGATATGTGACTCTGGGTTCTTGTTTGAAAAACGTGATTTTGTGTTTACTTGTGATTCTGTGTTTATTTGAGAGTTAAGTCATAAGTTGATGTCTGTGGTTTCTAAGAAAAATCTCTCGAAGTAGTGGGCTGAATGCTCGTGGCTGTGTGCCGAAATTCCTATGGTAAAATCTCCATGAGTAGCGAGTGACTTACTTGTGGGTGTGTCCCGAATTTAAGTGAAAGACTCCAGGAGCAGCGGGTTGTTATACTTGTGGTTGTGTCCCGAAGGTCATTAAGTAAAATTCCTAAAAGTAGTGGGCAGAATGCTCGTGGGTATGTCCCAAAAGTTTAGAGAGTCTATGTGAATTAATGTACCGTTGATGTTTTGTGTTGTTTTTCCATTATTGTACAGGCGAGGACTTGGCATTTGTGTTTATTTTGAGGATGAGTATAACAGTATTATTGTGTGATATTTATCGTATGAATTTTATTTGATGTGTGCTTTATATTTGTTGAGTGTTCTTAAATGACGAAGATTTTCACCCATGCCTACCTTCCATGTTTTGCCCATATGTGGTTGAGTAGATGTTTTTCCAAGGAGTGGGCTAAGCCTTAGGAGAAGATCTGATGGTGGTTGCTGCGCGAATTACGAGAAAAACCAGTGTTTACTGTATTGCTTTGGGTAAAGGTCTAGAGATTTGACTGGCTCAAATATTCACTGTTCAAAGTATTTTGAGTATCTTGGATTTGCCTTGTAAACTCTGAATATTTTATATGAGATGAGATTTTCCTTACAGGTGTGTTATCTTACGTTTCCGCATTTAAAAACCTTACGAAAAGATTTAGGGAAGCATATTCCCCATCCTTCTCATCTTCTTCAACAAAGTGAAAAAATTTTACACGCATTTTGGAAGAAGGATTTCCAACTTTCACTAATATATTTTCTAAGTACTTTAAAATTCTTGGTAACTACGGTGTAATATCCTTTTTAGAGAAAAGGTGTTGCATTTTGTGGTATCAGAGCCTGGTTTGAGTCTTTTGGGTACTGTTGGGTATAGGTTTACTGTGTTCTGTTGTGTGAACTCTGATGAGTTGTTTGTGCTGTGTGAAATTGTGTGAACTTTGATTATTTGGTTGGTTTATATTGTTCTGGGAGAATCTAGTATCATGTTGTACTGGAATGGGACAGTACAACTGAGAAATCCACAACTATACTGGAATGGGACGGTATAGTTGAGGAGAACTTAGTAAGATTAATCGGTACTACCTATACTAACAATACTGCACAGGTATGGGACTGTACAAGAAATGATGACCTTCTGAGAAGCATGTAAGTGAGGACAAAACATGTGGTTGGTATCCGTGTTAGTTTGTAGGGATAAAGTCGTAAATCTGAAGGTAGCCAGGTGATTTCGGGATAATATAGACTTGGGTGAATCTGTTAGATTGTTTTATGTGTGAAATTTTATGTGTAGTGTTTAACGATCGGGCAGTTCTTGAGTGGGTTTTAACTTAGTTTCCCTGGGTAGTTGCCTTGTAGAAAATCATGTCTGGAAGAGCGAATGGAAACAATGCAGATCTGGCGAATGCCATACGAGAAATGGCAGTAGCCGTAGCACGTAGAGAAGGTGATGGGCAAGGATTGGCAGACTTCCATCGTGCCAAACCAACCCAGTTCAAAGGAGGTTATGACCCGGAACGGGCGGAGTTATGGATACAAGAGTTAGAGAAGATTTTTGTGGCTATGGCATGTCCAGATGAAAGGAAGGTGACCTTCGCTGTTTACATGCTGGTGGGCGATGCTGAGTTCTAGTGGCGTGGGGTACCTCAGTTGTTAGAGGCCGGAGAAGTACCCATTACCTGGGCTCTTTTCCGTGAACGATTTTTGATCAAGTACTTTCCCCAGAACGTTCGTCATAACAAGGAGATGGAGTTCTTGAGTCTGAAGCAAGGGGAGATGTCTATTGGAGATTATGCTGCGAAGTTTGAGTCGCTCTCCAAGTTTTCCCCGTACTTTCAGATGCATCCTGATCCTTCATGGAAGTGTAAGAAGTTTCAGGAGGGGCTGAAGTATGACTTGAGGGAGGAATGGCGCCTTTGAAGGTTGAAGAGTTTGGAGAATTGATAGAGCACTGCTTTATGATAGAGGAGACTAAGAGAGGGAAGGAAGTAGTGAACAAGGAGCATCTAAGTCCGATAAGGGGAAGGGTAACCAGGATCAGAGGAAACCTTACTATAGGCCACCTGGGAATCAACAAGTTTACCAGAATGTTGCACCTGCTTTTGGTGGTCAAAGAAGATTTAATGGGAATGGTCAGAGAGATACCCGAAAATGTTATAGATGTCGAAAACAAGGTCACTTAGCTGACACTTGTCGGGAGAAAGCGATTACCTGTCATCAGTGTGGCAAATTGGGACATATTGCTAAAGACTGTCGTTCCAAAAGGGGGGAGCCAATAGCAAATATAGTTGGTGCGGGTAGGCCACCAACGACGAGACGAGTTTACACCATGTCTAGTGCCCCGATCCCAAATAGTGCCAATGTTAGCAAACCAACAACCACGGGAGGAGTTAATAATCTGACATATGCACAGACAATGTACAGAAAGGCTATTGATGAGGCGCTCAATTGAATACTTTTTGTGGGTTTTAGGATTCATGGATGATGTTTTGCTTTATATAGATATCCTTTAAGTTATCTGTAGGTTTGAATCATAGGACTTACAAGTCATATGTACTCTTTTGGAAACAACCCATAGGTTTAGAGCCTATTAGGGATTGCTTGTACTGACTGTTTTTATATAAATATGAGTATTTGGTTGCATTAATAGCTTGTTGATTATGATCTTTGAAACTTGCTTATGTGTGTGTGATTTAAGGATGATATTATTAGTCATGAAATTATTAAGCAAATTTCATACTACTTAAGGTCAAGGTGTGAGCCTGATCAACTCATTAGCTTGCTGGTAGCAATGAGATAACAATGATATTTGGCATGATCTGATAAGTTAATCCCTAAGTATAACTGTGAATTTCGAGGACGAAATTCTTTTTAGAGGGGAAGAATTGTAACATCCGTTTTTCTGAGTAACTGTTCTAATTTTTGTCTTATATGAATTTTTGGAAAATAAATGTTTTGAGATTCATTTTTGGTTTACAAATAGGATTTAAATACACATGTTTAAAATTTCTTCTGAAAAATGGTCAATTTCAGCTTCTGTCAGGTCTACCTACACGATCTGTTTCCTTGTCTATCCGTCTCTATTCTGTTTTATTTGAATTTTTGTGGCAAAAATATTTTGAGATTTATTCTTGGCTTAAAATTAGGAATAAAATACATGTAATTCGAAATACTTCTAAAACGGTAGCTTTTCAATCAACATCGAGCCTTTCTACAGAAAACGGTTTACGTCTAACTGACGGAAAAAGATTTAAATAGTTTGAGTATGTCAAATCAATTCAGAAAACAAACTTCCTTCACAAAAGTTGCTTCTTTTAATATTTACGATTTATGGAATTTTTAGAAAACTTTCAAAATTTACCGAAAACTACGCTAACCGGGGGCGTGTAGTGTAAAAATCTTATTTTACAGGTATAATTTTCGTGTCAAAGATCCACAACCATTTTATATTTTATTTTTAATTATTTATTTCATGATTTTAGAAATTATTTCTGTGTAAGTTTTGAAAACCCTATTTTTCTGCATTTTGCGGGGTTATACCTGCGAAACAGTGAAAACCGAAGAGTTTGCACTATCAATAAAATTCAAAAATGATTGCCACGAAATTATTTGGACTTGTCATGGCATTTTCTAGTATTCTCATTGGTTCTCATCAATTTTAACTAATTATTTCAATTTTTGATTTATGAAAAGACCAAAATACCATTGTTTTTCATTCTTTTTCATCCAAACCCTAGTGGTATTTTAGGAAATTCACACCTCCCTCTTCTCAGCTTAGTTTGGCTGCCTCCCCATGCCCCTTGAAGAGTCTTGAAGCTTCTCCATTCTTCTAGAAGCTAGATATTTGTTAGATATTTTGTTAGATATTTTTAATAAATAGGATTTTAGCATTTTTCTGAAAAATGAAAAATAAAATATCTCCCCCTCTCTCCCTCATGGTCTGGCCGAACCCTTCCCCTATAAATAGGGAGGGGGTGCTCTTCATTTTCTCATCCCTCAACTTGAAGAGAAATCACTCCCAAAAATTTCCTTTCCTTTCCTTTGTTTTCTTGAAGTTTTCTTTGTGTTACTAATCAAATGTTTGTGTTTTTGTTCTTGTGTTCTTAGTGTTCTTCATTGTTCTTGAGGCCAAGATATGGGGAAATTCTTTTTAAGATGGTTTTGATCTTTGTTTTGATGTTTCCATTCATCCGTGGCCCACATGGGCTAGGGCCAACAGGCCCATAGGGCCAAAAAACCCTATGGGCCAGGGCCAGCCCATGAGCCTTATTTTGCTAAAAAAAAAACTTATTAATGACATATTCAACGGTAAGTTAAAAGGTATATTTTTTTGTTTACAGGAATACCTTAGTATCAAAATGATGAAAGGATTTACTTTCTTCTTATTATCATCAAATTATTTCTGTTTTCATAAAAAAATAGATTTTATATAAGTCATTTTTATCAACGACAATGACTACTGTATTAATAAATAATAACTAATATATAGTAGCTTAATGTGTAAATATCAATTTAGCATGATAAAATATGAATAATGATTGATAATGTTGTATCAAATCAGATAAGAAGTAAGCAGTAAATTACGTTGTCCTCGTAAACATAATAGCAATGGCAACCACATGACATGTGTTTGAATATTATATTCAACATGTGGTGGTCCAAAGCCATTGTTTCTTATTTTTCCTACACGTATATACATAAAAGGATTGTGATAATATGATATGATAACAGTGAATTGTGCGATAAAGTTTATGCAAAGAAGAGGGAGGGAGCGTTGATGTATTGTTGAGGCGGCAGTGCTGTTGGTTCTGTCATTTGCCAACAAAGAGGAAGCGCAGGTCGGATACTGTTGAGCAGTCTTCTCACTAGTGTGGGCTGACCCCCTCCCAGCCCTGTCCCTAACCCCTTTTATTTTGTGGGCTGTGTGGGTTGGGGGCTTAAAAGCCTCCACTGCTAGGGGGGTTGTGTGGGCTGGGGCTATTTTGGGGGTTAAGTGGCCTGTCCCATGGGTTTGGGGCCTGCAGATTGACAGCTCTAGCTATTTATAGGGATTGATAGTCGAAACTAGGATGAACCTTTTTTTCACTTTGGCAAAATGAATTCTGAAGATTATTGTTATTACGATTTTCTTCTTTGTTTGGTTTTTGATCAATTCACTGGTATAAGGATTTCTTTTATGGATCTTGAGGTTTGATTTTAATCTTGAACTTCAATTCTTGATTATCTTTCTTTTCCTCTTAATCTTTCTTCTATTTTAATTTCTTGGATCTTAATTGTAAATTTTTTTTTTGGGCTGATGCTTAATCACTCAATTCAAGCTTGCATTATGATCTTAGAGATTTGCGACGTGCACGGCCGTGGACAAAGTTGGCCCTCTGATTCATGCAAATTTGAGATTCTTCTTCACTGTCGTTTACGCTAACCCCAGTGAGGATTTGCGACGTGAGTTATGGGCGGCTCTTACAAACATCTCCACTAGTGTGACTAACCCATGGGTTAGCATGGGACTTTAATGATATTAGCAATCAAGCTGTGAAAAAAGGAGGAGCGCAGGGGAATGGTAGGAGGTGTAGTATATTCATGGACAGGATCAAGATTTTAAATTGCGGACCGCGTCATGTGATGCGGCCGCAATATTGCGGTTGCGGTGGCCTCCGCAACCGCATCACACCGCAATTGCGGTGTGATTTGAAATCACACTAAACGGCCGCAACATAACGCCGCAACGGCCGCATCGGACCCGCATCAGACCGCATCAAGCCGCATCAAACTGCAACGGACCACAGCGGACTCTGTTTTGATCATCTTTCACATTAAAATAAAAAATTTCATATATAAAAGATATAGAAAGAATAAAAATAATTATAGAATTTATTTTGCATTCGGTGCAAATATAAAATAAATTCACGCCGCAGTGACCGCAATGCGCGTCGCAGCAACCGCATTAGCCACAATCGCAGCGACCGTGACCGCCAAGGTTTTAAATTGCGGACCGCATCACGTGATGCGGCCGCAATATTGCGGTTGCAGTGGCCTCCGCAACCGCATCACACCGCAATTGCGGTGTGATTTGAAATCACACTAAACGGCCGCAACATAACACCGCAACGGCCGCATCGGACCCGCATCAGACCGCATCAAGTCGCATCAGGCCGCATCAGACTGCAACGGACCACAACGGACTCTGTTTTGTTCATCTTTCACATTAAAATCAAAAATTTCATATATAAAAGATATAGAAAGAATAAAAATAATTATAGAATTTATTTTGCATTCGGTGCAAATATAAAATAAATTCACGCCGCAGTGACCGCAATGCGCGTCGCAGCAACTGCATTAGCCGCAATCGCAGCGACCGCGACCGCGACCGCATCCTCGACCGCAACCGCAATTTAGAACCTTGGCGACCGCATCCGCAACCGCAATTTAAAACCTTGGACAGGATCAATGCTTGTAATTTCTAAGACCTGGGTGCAATGGAGTCCAAATACACTTAGAGAGGGCCCTGCTGTGCAAATGGAGAAAGGGTGTTTGAGCGCTTGGACAGGGCTTTGAGTAATGTTTCTTGGCGGGTGGCTTTCCCGATGCTTATGTGAGGGTCCTTCCTCGAGTCCAATTTTCGAACCACCACCCCCTTCTTCTTTGTCTTAGTCTTGCGCAAGGAGGTAAAGGGGAGAGACCTTTTCGTTTTGAGAGCATGTGGTTAACTCATAATGATTATATATAGGAAGGATTTCAAAGGGTGGTGGGCGCTAGGTCAAACCTTGCATGAAAACCTTAGTACCATGGAGTCTGAGTTGCATAGTTAGAGATACCACACTTTTGGGGATGTAAAAAGGAAAAAGAAGAGTTTGCTGGACTGTTTGGGTGGCATCCAAAGGAGGGTGCAGGGTGGCTATAATAATAAGTACCTTATGCATTTGGAAAGGAGTTACAACGGGAGCTTGATGAGCTCCTATATTAAGAAGAACTTATGTGGCATCAGCGATCAAGGATGAAATGGTTGCATGATGGGGATAGGAATACTTCTTACTATCATATGAAGGCGACTGGGAGGAAGAGCAGGAACCGTATTCAAATGTTGAGGGGGCATGACAGTGTTTGGGTGGAGGAAAGGGAACGGCCGAAGGGAATGGTCTCTCAATTTTTCCAGAAGTTGTTCAAGGAAGAGCCTAGTGGTCTCCCCAAGCCCGTCTTGAAGTATGCATTTACAAAGCTTGGAGATCAGGATATTGCGCATCTTAGTAAAGATACTGAAAAGGACGAGATCAATGACACTTTGTTTGGTATGAAAAGCTGGAAAGCGTCTGGCCCTATGGTTTTCCTGCGGGGTTTTATCACTCTAATTGGGATATAGTGGCGCCTTCCTTGGAAGCCTTCGTGCATCATATGTGGCAGCACCCTGCCAACATTGGTGGGGTTAATGCTACGGATATTTGTCTCATTCCCAAGGTGGACTGCAAGCCGGAGTTTATAACGCAGTTTCGGCCCATCTCCTTGTGCAATGTTACTTACAAGGTGCTCACCAAGGTGGTGGTTAATCGTTTGAAACCTCTGATCCCAGCTATTATTTCCCCTTATCAGACCGGGCTTGTTCCCACTAGAAGTATTCATGAAAATATTGTCGTGGCGCAAGAAATGGTGCATAGCATGTGTAAGATGCTGGGTAGGACGGGGTTCTTTGCTATCTAAGTGGATCTAGCTAAAGCCTATGACAGAATGTGTTGGGCTTTTATCCATGATGTGTTGAAGGAAGTGGGCCTTCCTCCTGTGTTGGTGACCTTTATGATGCATTGCATTACTAGTGTGAAGACTAATGTTCTCAGGGAGGTCTGAATTTTTCACTCCGGAGAGAGGTATTAGGCAGGGGGACCCCATGTCACCATATATTTTTGTCCTTTGCATGGACAAACTTACACATCTTATCGCGGAGGATGTGGATAGCAAGAGTTAGTGCCCCTCAGGGCGAGAAGAACTGGGCCTGTAGTGTCCCATTAATATGCATCGATTACCTACTCCTCTTTGGTAGGGCTATGGAGAGGCAGATGTAGTGTGTTTTGAACACCTTGGAGAGGTTTGGGACCCTTTAGGGTCAAGTGGTTAGTATGGAAAAAAAAACCCAGATTTTTTTTTCTAAGAATGTGAACCACAATACCCGAGGTCGATTGGTCCAGCAATCGAGTTTTAAGGAGACTTCCCAGCTTGGGCGGTATCTTGGAGTGCCCCTCATTGGACGAGCACCAAGGAAAGCAGATTTTCGGGGTCTCATTGAGAAGGTCCAGGCCAAGTTGTCTAGTTGGAAAGCGAAGCATTTGTCCTTTGTAGGGAGAGTTTGTAACATCCCGAAATTTTCACTTATAAGACAAAGTGTTAATTTTGGAAGATTAGAACCATCCTGAAGATTTTCAGATGAAATATAATGGTTTAGAACTGATGTAGAAGTCAAACAATATTTTGCGGGCATTCTTGACTGTTAGAATAAGCTGATAATGAATATGGAAAATTCATACCTGATTCCCAAAAGGTATTGGAGGATATAAAATAGTTACTTGATGTTCCATAAAGATTTTAGAAGTTAAAGTTGAGAATTTTAGAGAGCAGTATAAAGGGAATTATAGTTTTAGTCCCTCTAAGAGAAACTCCGTAATTTGTTAGTTAAGAAATGGATAAATACCGGAGATGGGGAAATAGTTAAGATAGAGACCCTAGGATCTAGTATACTTTTGATAGTATAGAAGATAATAAGTTTTGTTTGGTATTATAGGTTAAAACAATAAAAATAGTTAAAAGTCTTATATAGACTTCTGTTTTCTATTTTTTCGTCAATTACCTGTTTTATATGAATTTTGTGATCTAAGTGCTAAGTAAATTATATTAAGTCTGGTAATGAAGGTTTTAAAATACTTATCAAGTTATTTCATTAAAACAGACGTTTCTCATTCAACGTTTAGGTTTTTACGGAAAACCGTATTTTTTGTAATAGACGGATAAGATTTCAAATAGCCAAAGTATATCAAAACGACCCAGAAAAAAAAACTTGCTTCACAAAAGTTGATTCTTTTAATATTTGTGATTTTATAGAATTTTCTTAGAATTTTTTGAATACTTTTAAAAATTACCGTTTTGTCCGTATTATTTACGGTAAGAACTAATACCTGATTCGGAGACCAAATTGAGGTCAGAAAGAGATTTTAAAAGGCTGAATTATGTTTTTATATTTTTTGGGATTTTTGGAAATTATTTCATATTTTTCTGAAAAACATATCAAAATGCTACTTTTTCTGATCCTTATAAAGTACGGAAAACAGAGATTTCTGGTGAAAAATGGATTTTTAGTGATCAATGAGTGCTTGAAATCAAATTTCAAGAGGGACCATTATTGTTTAAATTCAATTTGTAATTTTCTAAGATTTTTTCAGGAATTTTCTGAAAAATGTACGTTTTGCACTTACGGCGCGTCCTATTTCCGTTGTTTATGCAAATCGTAAGGCTTACCCTTACCGTAAAAATCTCAAAACTCTTCCATGAGACTCTTACATGTCATTTTCAAGATTCCTCATTGGTTTTTACCATTTAAAAATTATTTTTGAATGGTAGATTAGTAAAAAGACTATTTTGACCCTTATTTACGGAATATTAGCAAATAGAGGCAAATAGAGACATAGTGGCTATGATGTAGGAACTTAGGAACTTTGAGGGGTTCAAATGCAATTCTAAGAAGCATAAAATATCTATGGACATCATCATTAGCCTTGAATAGTGTAGGGGCATGTAAAAATACCATTTTACCCTTGATTTTCACTTAAAACTACCTAAAACTAAAGATTTTAGTTCAAAGAATCCAATGGGTCTCCTTTTCTCCTCCTTTGGTCGACCTAACCAGCTTATTTAGGAGTCTTGGATGCAATTTTTCACTTCCTCTTTGGCCGCCCCCTCTTCCTCATCTAGAGCCCTTGGATGATGCTTTTCACTTGGATTGAATCCTTGTCATGTGCTTTAGACCAATTGGGATTTAATTAAGTAGTTTTTATTTGTTTTAATTACTTTTTCCTAAACCATGGTATTGGCAAAACTATGGGCTAATACCACTACCCCTTGGCTGCCCCCTCACCTATAAATACCCCCCTCTACTCTTCATAAATTCCTACACCACAAGCCTTGAAGACAAAACACAAAAGCTCTCTCTTTTCTCCTTAGTAATCTTATATTTCTTGATTGGTGTTCTTAGTGTTCTTGCTTTGTTCTTCCAACATTTGTGGCCAAGGTAAGGGGTTACTCTTGCAAATTAATTTGGGAAGTATGTTTGATTCTTGTTTGTGCTTGAAATTGTGTTTATGTGTTTATAGTTTTTTATGTGTTTATTTATGCTTTAATAATTGATTTATGGCTTTATTATAATTGTTTTGTGCTATTTATGAATTGTAGTGTTATAATACCCAAATTTTATTAAAATTTCGTGGGACTAAGAGGGATATGGCAAAATCACATTTGAGCTTTTGTAAATATACTGTTATAATGGCAAATTTTAGACTATCGTAAATATGATTTTACCGCAAAGAAAATACAATTTATTGTTTTATGAAAACCCTGATATTGTCTATCATTTATATACAAGGTGATGGTTAAGATAAATGATTTGTCAGTATGGGTCTGTCTAGGAAAGGCAGAGACCTTTGAAGGGGCTTGATAAGTCCGTCTCTCTTTCCTAGGAACTGTACTGATACGCTGTTTGCGGAATTCTTAACACTAGGGACCCGGTATATACGTGACTAAGATAAATTGGGAAAGAAGTGATTTTCTTAATACCGTGTATATAAATAGATTGGATTGGATAAAAGAGTATAACAGTAATGGATTCTCGGTGAATTCTACTGTTATAGCATCTGTCGGATAAAAGAGTGTAACGGCAATGGATTCTCGGTGAATTCTACTGTTATAGCATCTCTCGGAATTTAATATAACGGTAATGGATTCTCTGTGAATTCTACTGTTATATTAACAGTGGAAAATACAAAGTGAGTATCCAATCTGTATATATATGCAATTAACTCAGTTTAATTTCCAGTGTCTACGGCAGTGGAAATTAGTGAGATAGACTTCCAATGAACCTCTTTCCTGGAAGATAAATAGTGCTTAATATTTCAGAAGAGAAACAGCTTGATTACGTTCACTTAGTATAGTAGATCGATTTTTAATGTTGGGTACTGATCACCAAAGATGGCTCTGCCGTCGTGTGATCTTTTCATCTTTGAAAATTAACTAAGCCGGAAAAGAATTAGCGTTACTTCGTTCACTAAGTCTACACCAACTTTTCAAAAAGACGGACACTAATAACCGCAGTCGGCTCAGCCACCGTGTAGTTATTCCTTTCCCAAAGAGTTATTTAAAATCTGATAACAGACTCTTGTTGATGAAAAAGTGGACGTAAGTTTAAATACTGTTGATCTCTTCTCTCTTGATCAATCCTAGGTGGCTATGCCCCGTTTTGATCTTCTTAAAATAAGTTAATAATCTTTAGTTATATATCGAATCACTCTATTGGGCTACTCACCTCAGTTTAGTTATATATCGAATCACTCTGTTGAAGCCGAAAAAATAACTTAACTCATAACGAGCGATAAAATGAGCAAGAAGTATTTAAATAATAGGTTTCTTATCTGAAAATGATCCAAGTGGTTTTAAACAGTTATCTATAAAGCCTTTTATAAAGTGATGAGTTTTATTTTATCTAACGAGTTTTTACAAAGAGATTTTGAGAAAAGTGACATTAACACAGAAGAAGTTTTACAAAGAGAAAATGGTTTGCAAATTTAGACGGTCATTTGCATTAAAGACGATGAGCTTACAAACCACTAGACGGGGTTGAAAATAGATTCTGTTAGACTACAATTGTCTATTTTAGATTATCCAGGTTTCGAAAGTCTCAATGGTCGTGTCGGTGAATCCCCCTGAGCCGAGCCGAATCGTATACCAGGCTTGGATAAATCTGACTGGCAGATCTATTTATGATTTGGTATTAAGTTTTAAATGCAGTATTTTCGAAGTATTCTTAGGGGTCTAAAGACGGGATTCCCTGTTTATTCTGTTAAGTTTACCGCAGTCGGTCGCTCAAATGATGTGAGGTTGGAAGTCTCCTTGGAGCACTACACCAGTGTAATTAGAGAGATTTTGAAGTGGCATGCATAATTATACCTTGATGTGAGAATATATTTTGTGAATGAGTTATTCTGTAGGTTTACAAGACACAAGGTAAGACCTGTCTGATTGGAATCTGTTTATAAGTCTTGATTGATCTGTTATCTTTGATGTGTGTCTTGATGTGCAAATTGATTGGTATATAATCTATGTTTTGTTTGTACTTGTACTTTACTTGTTACTTTATTTAGGGTTTCACCCTTGCCTGCTTTATGTTGTGTTGATGCATGACTGAGTAGATGGTTACCAAATATGTGAGTTAGCTCTTAGAAGAAAGACCTGAAGGAGGATGCTGCTTAGATTGATAAAGATTCCAAGAAGAATCTGCGTTTATTATCTTAGTTGGGATAGATGTCAAGCGACTGAATTGGCTCAATGTTCACTATATAAACCTCTGTTGTAAACTCTGATAATTTCATATATGAAATGAGGAATTTTTTAGTACAAAGTTATGTTTTACTTTTTACATCTAAACAATTACAAAGAGAAAGTCTTAAAGGGATTTACTCCCCAACCTTCTCATCTTCTTTTAGAAAAGCAAAAAAAAATTTCTGCATTTTAGAGAAGGATTATCAACTTTTACTAAAATATTTTCGGTTTAAATACTTTTTTTGTCACTGCAAAATGACCGAGTTTTATTTTTCGTCCTTGTAAAAAAAATTTGTTTATGATCCCTGCAAAATAAAAAGTTTTATTTTTAGTCCTCGCAAATTTATTTTAGTCTCTGTAATATTCAATTCATGCTAAATTAGTCCTTGTAATATGTGGACAATTTTGTTTTTAGTCCCTATAATATTATATCAATTTTATTTTACTTTATTTTACAGGGACCAATTTGACGAATATATAAATATTACAGAGACAAACTCAAAATGATCTAAATATTACATGGACTAAAACAAATTTGCGAGGACTAAAAATAAAACTTTTTATTTTGTGAGGATCATAAACAAATTTTTTTTTTACAGGAACGAAAAATGAAATTTGGTCATTTTGCAGGGACGAAAAAAGTATTTAAACCAATATTTTCTAAGTCTTTGCAAAACTTTTGGTTACTATGGTGTAATATCCTTTTTGGAGAAAGGGTATTACAGAGTCACTCTCTCTAAGGCAGTTATCCAGGCCATTTCGGTCTATTCTATGATGACCATGCCCATTCCGAAGATGTGTTTGGCTGAAATCCAACGTCTGCAGCATCAGTTTGTTTGGGGTGTGACACCGTAAGTAAGGAAACGGCATGCTGTGAATTGGACTGTGTTGACCCTCCCTAGGTGCATGGGAGGCCTTGATATTCGAAACCTTGCTGATATGAACAAGGCTTGTCTCATGAAAATGGGTTGGGCTCTTCGAGAGGGTGATAACGCCTTGTAGAGCCAGGTGCTTAAAGGGAAGTATGGTTGTGGCCTGGTGGAAGGTGGTTTTCTTGTAGCCAAGCCAACCGATTCTTTTATCTGGAACGGTGTGGTGAGTGCCTGGGATATCTTGGCCAAGCATGAAGCCTGGGCGCGGAGGGATGGAACAATGGTTGATGCATGGAGGGACACTTGGTTCCCAGGGAATATTCAGTCGGGGGATTGGGTGCATGAGGTCCCTGATGATATGCTTAACTGGCGTGTGTGTGATATGGTGGATAGGGCCGGCAATTGGAACCTGTAGGTTTTGGAAGGTGTGGTGCCTGACGAGTTGATGCTTAAGTTCACTGCCACCTACTCCGAATCAAGAGAGTGGGTCTGACAGGAGGGTTTGGCCGGGGGATAGGCTTGGGAACTTCTCTGTGGCTAGCACGTATAAGTTGGTGAGAGGTGTTGTTGGTGCCTGTCGAAATTGGTGGTGGGATAGAATTTGGAAGCTTGGGGTCCCTGAACGGGTGCGTTCCTTTGCATGGCAAGTCATGCATGGGAGGTTGCCAACGCATGCAGCTTGTCATAGGTGGGGGCAAGGGGATCCTTGGTGCCATAATTGTTATGGATTGGAAGAGACCATGTTACATGCCTTGCGAGATTACCCTACTGCGATTTTTGTGTGGAACCATCTACTCCCTCAAAGCATGCGAGTAAGGTTCTTTGTTGGTGAGCTGGGGGAGTGGGCGCAAGCTAACTTGGAGTGCGATCAGGCATGGGAGCATGGCATGAAATGGCGAGACTTGTGGGCCATTGCCTGTCATTTTCTGTGGTGATGGAGAAATAAAGAAGTGCATAACGAGCACTTTGTTAGCCCTAGGCATCCGTCCAGGTTTATTTGTCAATACGCTGCTTCCTATTTTCACATCCAAGATGGTTTCTCACTCGAGGATGGGAGGGCCAGCATGATAGTCATGGTTAGATGGATTCCTCCAACTCCGGACTGGGTTAGGATTAATACTGATGGTGCCGCGCGTGGGCTGGAGGGAGTTGCCTGGTGTGGTGGTGTTCTTAGAGACAATGGTGGCCAGTGGGTGTGTGGCTTTGCTAAGCCTTTGGGTCAGTCCTGCGCGTATATAGCTGAGCTGTGGGTTGCGTATGAAGGCTTGTTGTTGGCTCATAGGAGAGGAATGACAGTTGTGGAGTTGCAGTTGGATTCGCGGGTCATGGTGAACAACCTGCAAGGCAAAGACGCAGGGAGTGTTCAGGGGTGGAGCCTTGTTCATCGCATTCGGGGACTCCTTGCACTTCCATGGAGGGTGAAGATCAACCATATCTACTGTGAGGCAAACTCCGCTGCATATTGCTTGGCGAACTTGGGTTGCGACCTAGGCGAGTATCAAATGTTTGAAGATGCTCCTCCACAAGTTAGGCAGATGGTTTTTGCTGATTTTATTGGAGTCTCTGCTCCTAGGTCTATTCGTGTCTAGTTTTCCTTTGGGCTTTTGCCCCGTCTAATTTCAAAAAAAAAATGAAACACCCTACCTAACTATATATTTATACTTAATAAATATAGTTGCGCACTCCAAAGCATTACTGAAAACATTTAAGAAATTCTTTTTCTAAAAATTGCTAGTGTAAGAGTAAAGCAATATATCAAAATAAAAGAACTCTCTCTTAATAGAAATTGCAAATTTTGTAAAGAATTAATAATTGAACTTACATATAGAAATAACATTTTTCTTAATCAAGAGTTGATATAGAAAATATAAACCTCGTTTGATACAAAATAATTATCCTACATTCTTCTTCTCTTAATTTCAACAAGTACAAAAATCTTCCTAAGTTGAAAATAATATACATTCCGATTCATATAAAAGAAAGTAATCCTCCATTGAACACTGTACATAATACACAAGACTAAGAATTGGAACCCAAAGATAATCCTTAACTTTACTTTGATTGAACTTCTTCCTTCACTTTGAGTCACTTAACTGAAAATATAAAACTTAAACTCAGCGAGCATCTTGATAGCTTAGACCGACCATTCACATTCTCAACAATACATTAATGAACTACTCAAACATCTATATTATCATGTGATATAGCCATAAACTAAATTATTCTGAGATATATCAATAAACAATGTACGTTATTATGAGGTATACCAATAAACTACTTTATTATGTGGTATACCAAATACTCTTTGGTATTTTGGGGTACTTTGGGAAGATTAGAGTTCATAATCTTTCGATAGGTGTCCCTCTGACAGTCATTCCTGGAACTCCTTTGATCATTGACTTTGTCCGTACCTCACTATTCCCTTACCGAAGGGTGAATTCTACGATGCATCATCAACCATATATTTCATAAATAAACACACTCAATCCTTATAAAGTAACTTCAACAATTCATAACTAAAATATTTACTATCACATTCTTATCAAGTAATACAAACTATATACTCCATCCTCTTGGAAATATCATCATGTGCTTCTATTCCCTGTGAATCAATTCAAAATCTGATCATGATTAAGAATTTAAAGAATCAAGCACGCTTATTATTTTTTGAGTCGATTCATAACATCATATTTACATTCATATCCTTTTGGATCCCACATTAAAATTTATTCACTACTAAAAGAAAGTGGATAATCACGTAATGATTAAGAATCAAACAAACAAGCATGTATGTATGCATTCTGTGGATTAATCTACTTGTAACTAGGAATAGATTCATACATGTTTAAAAACTAAATTTTAGACTTAGGAGCCTTGTGAATCGATTCATGAATGGCTTGAATCGAATCACACACCACAAAATAGCCAAAAACACAAGTATGTTACCGATTTATGCAGATTTGAAAACCCTATTCTAAACAATACAAAACAACTTCAATGATCCATCTTCACAAATAACCATTTTCAAGCAAGAATAAATATGAAATATCCCTCATAAGATTCAATCAACTCTAAATCAAAAACCCCCAAGATTACCATGTCAAAAACCCCATTTCAAATATTGTTCTTTAACAGCAAGAGATATAGGAGAATCGAGTGGATATGATGACAATGGGTAATACATTAAGACAAGCTCATCATTTTGAGCATGCACTCACTACCATATGAAAGTGATGAAGAAAGGTAATATGCATTCAAAACAGAACACATACATGGACATGAAATTGAAAATGGGTTCAAGAACACTCACCTCAACCCACACGTTTACAAACACAACAACCACAAGGATTAGACCCACTCTTCTCTTTAGCTCTACTCTTTCCCCTCTTCTCCTTTACTCTTCTTTCTTTTCTTCTTTTGCATGTTCTCTCCTCCCCCCCCCCCCCCCCCCCCTCTCTGTGTGAATGTGTGTGTGTGCATGTGTTGGATTGGGAAAAGATCTCAAAGTAAGTGGGAGTGGGAGGTGCCCCCATGCCTACTTTACTTTACCCTCTAATCAATAACATTATACGTAATAAAATACAAGGAAAATAATATTTTAAATTATAAACACACATGTTAAGCTAATAATTAAATTCCTAGAATTTTTTTGATGTTACACTCATCCTAGCTTAATTTCTCTTTACCCCCATTGTGAACACAATGAGCCACAAAACCTTGGCATAAAGGCACCTTCCACCATTTATTATATCTCGATAAAATAAATGTCACTAACATGCACACTCCACTACTCTCTGACATATTGCCTCGATCGATATGTGGAGCTTCTTCACCATAATAAAAACCATACAAGTGAATCTTGACTGCACTAGTATACATTATCTTTCTACGTGTATACTTGACATAAGCACATCAAATTCCTCTCTCACTTGAAAAATATGGTTGTTCTTGAACCTTTTTCATAAACTCATCAACTTCATTTATGAAGCCCCCGTTTCAGCCCCCTCTCCCAGAATTAAGCCTATCATACATCCAACCATGATATGAAAAGGTAACAATCTATTTTTTGTATATCAATCAATCACAATACATGTTAGATACCATGGTCATGTTCCAAAAAAAAATCGCCAGCATAACTCTTATATTTTGAGCTATTCCATTTTTTTTTTGCAAAAATTAGTACAATTCAATAGAAATGACACATATAAAAGAATATAACATATCCTATTGATGTTGCGCGGAGTCATTGGCCTTAAAATATTTCGGAAGCATCACCCCTGTATTTCAGACTTTTCCAATTTTTTGTAAAAAAAAACAATACCAATTCAATAAATATGACACATATAAAAGAAAATAACATGTCTTATTGAGCTATGCTCTCCACTAACAAACAATTCAATTAGAAAAATGCATGCTTAAGTTCTAAACTACCAGCATCCTGCATAAGGAAAAAAGACAAAGACAAGGAGTTTTGGTCTCCACTAACAAACAATTCATTATTCAAACAGACACATGCATAGATTTTAAACTATCAGTATACAACCCCACATTCTTCATAAGGCAGGAAGGCAAAAACAATGAGCTTTGCTCTCCACTAACAAACAACACAATCACATGCAATTATAAATTACCAGCACACAATCATACCTATTGAGCTTTAGGGATGGACAAACACCCGAAGCCCGACCAAATTCTAAAAGAACTAAGCCCAAGATTGGATAAACGGGTGGATTTGAGCGGGTATCGGGTCATTGGATTAAAAAAGCTGGGTTTAAATGGTTTCAATCAGACGGCTACGGGTGTGTGTAAAAAATTCTAAAGAATACTAAAATCGACCAAGGAGTGAATTTAACGGCTTAGATTAAGAGTGCCTTAGAAGACCCACGTCTAAGGCACTCTCTCCATCACTCTAGATTCCAGAAGTCTCTCTCTCCATCGCGGCCTTTGACCAATCGCCACACCCACTCTTGTATCTTCACTCCTCGTCACCCACTGCATGAGTCCGCTTCCATGTCTTTGTCTCTTCAGTTCTATGTTCTTCTGCTTCCCACTCGCCACAAAGGAGTCGTTGTAAGTCTGCGAGTTCAACGCCGACCAGCTCCTCACCGACTGCCCCCACGTCTCCGCTCGCGTCCGCCACGCCAAGGAGAGGAGTGGGCGGTGGTGCGGTAGTGGACTACGGCGGTTGGGGGAGAGGAGAGGGACAAGGAGAATGGAGAGAGGGAGAGCGATGAGCCTTTGATTGCAGTGGTTGAGGACGACTGGGTGCGGTAGGGGCGGTGGAGGCACGACTAGGTGCGATAGGGAAGGAGAGAGATAACAAAGAGACATGAGGGTTTCAGAGAGATAACAAAGAGCCTTATGTTTCAAAGATCGTTGGCCTAGCCGTCAGTAATGTTTCAACTAATTATCAACGGCTAGGTCATCAGTAAGTTTCCCTCGGGATGTGCAACGGTTTAAAGTTACTGATGGCTTAGCCATCGATAAATTTTAAACTACTTACCACTGCTAGCCATCAGTAAGTTGTCATCTATAATATATGGAATTGTAACAGTTCAAAGTTATTGATAGTTAAGCAATTGGTAATGTGTTAAATTTGTTACCAATGGCATAGCTGTCAATACCCTATGAAAAAAATGAACGCTTCAGTTTTTAATCGTTACCGACTACACACCGACTGTCAAACCGTCAATAAATAGTTGGCTACCAACGGCTATGGAGCCGTCGGTAATAAGCCATCAATAATTAGTTAATTTTTTGTAGTGATAGTTTCCTTCCACACAAACAAATTCTTTCTCAATATCCATTACCAATATACTAAACATCATTATGCCACACTCTCGTATCATCTTAAAAGGCATGTTTATCAAAAGAAATGTAGAATAACTTAGGATAAACATTTTCAAGATTAAAAAAATAGAGACATGTCTTATGCCAAAATTGAGTCTTCTATCCATTTTTTACCCACCTGATACCACTCCAAGATGAGAAAACCAAATAAGAGACACATGATGTCACTCTCAATAGAACACAATTTAGGGGTTTTCGCGGCTCGACTCGATTTTGAGGCAAAAAGTCATCCGATCCAAAGTTTAAAAGAGCATGCAGTTCAGTTCGATTTAGTTTGCTTTCTTAATAAAATCTAATCTGATCAAAAACAATGTGGTTTGGATTGGATCGATTTTTGGTTTTCTGCGGTTATTAATTTTTAAAAAATAAATATCGTTTCACTTCTAATATATTACCAAATATGAATCAACGATCTTCGTTTTAACAATTTTCATTGGGTTATCGTTTGTAAAGTCGATTTCTAAACATACAGATGTGATTTCTAGAAAAATGTGTTACAGAAAAATAGTAGTTAATTTGTTTTCCATTAAAGTAACTTTAAATGTTTGTTATTAAATACTAAATATTGAGTAAACCATCACTTTGGTCCTTAAAAGTGGTAGGCGCTGCCTGTAACATCTGTTTGTCTGAGTTTCCATTTAAAAATCTGTTTTATATGAATTTTTGCGATATAAATATTTTGAGATTTATTTTAAGCTTAAAAATAGGATTTAAATATACATGTTTAGGAATACTTCTGAAAACAGTTAATTTTCAGCTTCCGTTAGGTCTAGTTACAACATCTGTTTCTTTGTTTAAACCGTACTTTTTTCTGTCTTATTTGAATTCTTGTCGCATAAATTTTTTGTGATTTATTTTTGGCTTAAAATTAGGAATAAAATACACATGTTCTGGAATACTTCTGAAACGGTAGTTTTTCAATCGATATCGGGTCTTTTACAGAAAACCATTACGTCTAATTGACGGAATGAGATTTAAATAGCTAGAATGTGTTAAACAAACCCAATAAATAAACTTCCTTCACAAAAGTTGGTTATTTTAACATTTGTGATTTTCTAGAATTTTTAGAAATAATAAGTTTTAAAATTACCGTTTTGGTCCCTATAATTAACAGCAAGAGCTGAGAACTAATTCGGAAACTAAGATAAGGCCAGAACAAAATTTTAAGCAGCTGAATATTGTTTTTACATTTTTTAGAATTTTTGCAAATTATTTCATAATTTTTCGTAAAGCAAATCAAATAGTTACTTTTCCAAGTCTTTGTAGGACACGTAAAACGAGGATTTCTAAACGGAAAAGGATTTCTAGGGATCAGAAATGCTTAAAATCATTTTTCAAGAGGGACCATTAGTGTTTAAATTAAATTTGTGATTTTTTGCAATTATCTGGGAATTTTCTGAAAAATGTCCGTTTTCCTTTGTTTATGCGAACCGCGAAGCATATCCTTACCATAAAAATCCAAAAACTCTTCCATGAAGCTATTAGGGCTATTACATGGCATTTCCAAGATTTCTTATTGTTTCTCGCTCTTTAAATTAATTTTGGGAAATTTTGATTAGTGAAATGACATTTTTACCCTTGATTTTCATTTCTTTTCATACAAACCCTAGGGGTAAAAATGGAAAATCACTCTCCCTCTCCTTCCAGCCCATTTAGCCGCCTCACATGGTGACTCCCCATGGTCTTGAAGCTTCTCAACTCTTCTCAATTTTGAGTCATCACATGGGTCATGTTTTTTGGCCAATTAGAAAATTAGGGTTTATTTAATTACCTAAAATGAAGAAATTGGAAATTTCCTCCCCCTTTCCTCGTCTTGGCTGTGACCTCCCCTATAAATAGGGAGGGGGTGCTCTTCATTTTTCCTCATCCCTCACTTGAAGAAATCTCACTCAAAAACTCTTTTCTTTCCTTTGTCAATTTCTTTGGTTTTACTAATCAAACTCTTGTGTTTCTGTGTTATGTTCTTAGTTGTTCTTCCTTGTTCATAAGGCCAAGGTAAGGGGAGTCTCTTGCAAATTAATTTGAGTAGAATGAATTTGATTCTTGATTGTGTTTGAATTGTTTGTTTGTGTGTTTATAGCTTTTATTTATTCATATATGCTTTATAATTGTTTTATAGCTTTTATTTAATTGTTTTGTGTTATTTATTAATTGTAGTGTTATAATGCCCAAATTTTATTAAAAATCGTGTGAGGTAAGGTGGTAATGGCAAAATTAATTTTAAGTTTTTGTAAACATACCGCTATAATGGCGAAATTCAGATTTATTGTAAATATGGTTTTACCGTAAAGAAGTGAAATTTATTCTTTTGTGAAAACCATGATATTATATATCATTTATATACAAGGTGATGGTTAAGATAAATGGTTTATCAGTATGGATCTGTCTAGGAAAGAAGAGACCTTTGAAGGGGCTTTTAGTTCATCTCTCTTTCCTGGAAACTGTATGTTGGAACCAAATTGTTTAAATGCATTTTTTAATGCATAACTTCCCTAAGAGGTTTTGATGAGAACAACGATTATTAAAGACTTTACAAAGTCTGCTGACAAGCTCTTGTAGGTACAACAAAGATAAGTTCATCGTCCAGTATGACTTTGGCAAACATATGTACAGTCCAAGACTAGATCGTCCAATGGACTCTGATACTTGACCTCGGGTAAGTATTGTCCAATGGACTCTGGAAGCAATGCGTCCAATAATGCCTTGCGTCCAAAGAAGCAGAACGATAAAAGTCCGATAATCATCATAAAGTTATACGTCTGAAAAGAGCCAAGTCATAAGTCCATATGGTAAGCAATGAGTATGCGTCCATATGAACGAATATGCCTCGCGTGTAAATGGTAAGCAAAGGTATGCGTCCATTTGCTAAAAGAACTGAAAGTCCAATATGTTCTAAATGCTACGTCCAAAACGCAGATTCTATAACAAGCTATTTATTGCTCTTGCATTTAATATGAGACATATTTAATCAGCAAATAATTTGAAATAAATAGTTGTACACAATGCTTTTTCTATGAAACATCGTCCACGTTTTTGAACATGCATTAAATGAAAAGCATCAAGCACTGTGGAAAGTGTACTTAGAGAGAAAATGTACTCTGATCATTTGTGTATCTCTCTGAACACACCTTTTTGTTTACACAGTGTATTCTCTTTGTCTCAATAAAATATTGCTATTAACCTTTGTATAATTGAGACTATGAGTACAAGTTGCTTCTGACTTAGGAGAAAGAAACGCAGACAAATGTGCTGAAGTAGAACTCCTCAGAGCAACGGGAAAATAACATTTAATGCTATTAGAGAACGGTCATATTTATGAAGGCTGAAGCTGAGCTATTCGAAGAACAAGTCTGAAGCTTCGTCAAAGCCTATAAATATCGTGAACAAGAAGAAGAATACAAGTGACTGAACCAAGAAAAAGAAAGAGCAAAAACGCTATGCAAATATTATCATACTTATTCTTGATCGTCACTTTGTTCAATTGACAGTAATCCACACACAATCTGGAAGTTCCCTCCTTCTTTTTCACCAACAGCACAGGAGCTCCCCACGGCGATACACTTGGTCTTACGAATTGCTTGGATAGCAAATCTTCCAATTGTTTCTTCAGTTCAGCCTGCTCCGTTGGCGACATTCTATACGGGGCAATAGAGATTGGACCAGTACCAGGTACTAAGTCTATGGTAAACTCTATGTCCCTCACAAGTGGTAGACCTGGAACATCCTCCGGAAATACTTCCGAGAAGTCTCTAACGACGGGCATGTTGTTCAATACAACTTTCGCCTCGACTTTCAAGAAGGATAAAAACATGTATCCCTGAGCTCCTTCTTTCAAAGAAGCTCTCACTTGATTGGCAGTCAAAAATCCAGAATTCTCAGCATTAGGGAAAATCAAATATTTATTGGCACAGTGTAAAAGGATATGGTTGGCAGATAACCAATCCATGCCTAAAATCACATCGAATTGTGTCAAAGGTAAACATATCAAATCAACAAGGTATGTCCTATTGGAAATAACAACAGGGCATTTTAGACATACAGAATTTGCAATAACAGTTTCAGTAGTAGGCATAGAAACAACAAGATCAAAAGACATCAAAGACACAGGCAATTTCAGTCGTTTCACACAGTTTTCAGATATGAAAGAATGGGTAGCACCCGAATCATACAGTACAATTAAGGGATTTCCAGCTATGTCACAAGTACCTTGTATGAGATCTTCTGATTGTGAAGCTTCAACACCACTCATGGTGTAAACTCGTCCTTTCGTCGTCGGCCTTCCGGCTTTGACGGCGTTCACTTCTGGTTTCGGTTTGCCCATCCGGCAATCCTTTGCTGCATGTCCAATCTTCCCGCAGGTAAAGCATGTCATCCCCTTCTGGTTGCATGCTGTGGACAAGTGTCCGGGCCTCCCACAGTTGTAACATACAATCGGAGCGCCCGCTCCCTGATAGCCCTTGTTAGTACCACTAGCAGAGAATGGTACACTGCGGTTCGGCTGACTCTTCTGGTTTTTGAAATAAGGCTTGTGTTGAGCCTGCTTCCCCTTTTGACTTTGTGGATATGACCTAGACAGTCCACCCACATTTCCCTTATTGATTCTCCCTTTCATTCAGTTCTCCATCTTCCTACATTTTTCCACCAGCAGTGGAAACTGACGGATATCCAGTGAAGCCACAGATTGACGCACCTCGTACCTCAATCCAGCCTCAAACCTCTCACACTTCCATCCCTCATCCGATTGGACTTGGAAGAACCGGAAATACTTGGCAAGTGACTCAAACTTTGCCGCGTATTCCCCTACAGTCATGTCCCGTTGCTGCAGTCGCAGAAACTCTTGCTCCTTCTCGGACCTCGCGCTTTGTGGAAAGTACTTCTCAAGAAATTTCTCCTTGAAAAGTTCCCACGTCACCTCTTGGTTTCCAGCATCCAACAGCTGTCGGACTCCCTTCCACCAGTACTCCGCGTCACCCAACAGCAAGTAGACCGCATATTGTAACTTCTCGGCTGCCGTGCAGTGTAAGATCTCAAAGATCTTTTCCAGCTCCTTGATCCATAGTTCTGCTTTATCCGGCTCAGCCTCACCACGAAACTGTGGCGGATTATGGTGTCGAAAGTCGACCAACCTCTTGCCTTTAGCAGCCCTCTCAGCCCTCAATCTATCTTCAACGTCCCTCTGTTGCCTCTCAACATCCCTCTGTTCCGCACGAACAGACTGTTGAGCCATCTGAGCCGCCATGTTAGTCATAGCCGCTATAGCCCTCTCTATCGTATCGTCACAATCTTCGGCGTCAACACGATTCATCGGTCGTCCCCGACGTGCCATGGGTTTCTGCAAGTGAACCAATCAGTCGCACTATTCAAAACCCATTCAAGAAAGCAATCAATTTCACACATTGCTTCATAAGGAAACAATACAAACAATGTCACACAATGCTAATCAGAGATCACACAACTTCGACTTAGTAAGCCTATAACCTAGACACTCCCGAAAGACATCGACCAACTCTGATACCACAAATGTAGCGCCCCTTATTCCCACAAGGAACATCACGTGAAAAACTAAAAACTTAATGCGGAAAAACTTCTTTCATAAATCAAGGTTACCAACATTGGAGGCTAATTTTTTTTCTTAAAAGAATCTTATCCGAAAAGATTTCTCACATCATATTTAGTCATCCTGAAACTCAGAAGAAAAGAAACACCATACACATATATATATCATCATGTCAATATACACAAGTCTTGCGCTCGCAAGCATAGTTTGGAACCACAACATAGTGGCCAAAATACATCATCCTGATACAAAGAAAATAAAGCGAAGGAAAGCTGTAAATCAAAAGGTGTGTCAAATACACGACACTGAACATGTACATCCCAAACCTAGGCTGGTCGCTAACAGACAACCCACAACCTAGCACTAGACACCCCCCACCACTACGACCTAAGACGATGACGTCTCCTCGGGGTCCTCCTCGGGATCCTCCTCCGGGTCCTCCTCCTCCTCGGATATCTCAATGAATACCCGCTCTGGCTCATCTCGAACCTTCCTCTTCCCCCTCTCTGCGTGTCCAGACGGTCCGGCAGAAGTGTCAAAAGAGCAACGTACGAAACGTCCATACGGTGGGACGTAAGGAACGGAGAGCGTCGGTCTCCCTGTCTCTGGTGGTGAAGCTGGTGTCACTGATGGAGCCATCCTCGGTAGACGATCCTGCGCCAAGGTACTCTTCCTTGGAGTGCAACGCGTGCGACGGAACATACTGCGATACTCCCGAGCAGATCCAGTTACCCGCGAGGGTAAAGGTCTCTCCTCCGCCTGAGTCTCTCTCCTCTGCTGCTCCACGGTGCCTCGGGTGCGGCTGCCAGCCAACTGCGCATCCTCTCTAATGGAATGTAAGCGTCCAGAACCATATCACGCTCCAAAACCTCTTCGGGGCCCAGCACCCCTCCTCTCGTCCTGACCACGTGTCCACACACTGTGGCCCACTGGGAGATGGGATCATAAGTCCATCCCCCTCCCTCGGACTCGGACTCAAGGGGCCGGAAGCTCTCCCTCACACGGGCTACCAGAGGCCTCATCTACGCGTAACGTACATACAGATACAGGAAAATATGCAAGGGTGAATTACTTTTCACAAGTTGAAATCCACTGAAAGGTTGCATATGAAAAATAAAATACTACTTAATACATTCCAAGAATATATTTATATAGAGTTACTCTTTCGCAAATCTTTTAGCTAAGATATTCAATCATCAACAAAAGACACATCATCAAGGTAAACACACAGTCAAGCACACACATAGCATTCTAGCATAATGCATGTCACTTCAATATCTCTTTTCATACACCGGTGCACTGCTCCATGGAGACTTTTCTTCCTCAACTAAGTAGAGCAATGTGGCGGAATCGTATACCTATCATTAATGCAAACTGACCTTCACTCTTGGCCATCGTTTGTCATTTATTCGGTACAGACCCATTGTGCTACGTCGTACACCCCATCTCAAATAAGGCAGCCGGTCAGGATCATCCAAGCGGGGTACACTACTTTTCTCGGCACAAGGGCATTCACCGCAAGGCCATTGAGAATTTCGTAACCTGGATGCCCTCAAAGACTTATAGTCAGACCATACTTATTTACAATCCCCGCATAGGATTATGTGCTCTCATCATAGCAATAAATGCTAGCCTGGCAAAAGCTAATATCTCAAATGCATATGACAGTATATTTGCAACCACAGTCAATTCGGTCCCTCGTCTTAGGGTTTTTCGTCGCCACGTGTTAGCTTTCACCCAACACCGTGTAATATTTTTGTCCTTAAGACTTTTATCTTCGCCACGTATTGGTTCTCTTCCAATACCGTGTAATATTAGTGTCCTTAAGACTTTTATCTTCGCCACGTATTGGTTCTCTTCCAATACCGTGTAATATTGTTATTTAACACCATAAGTTTTTAGAAGAATTTCCTCTTTGAATTCTTAAGTTTTTTTTTTTCTTTAACTTTAAACTCTTAAACTTTCACTTGATTATAAAATAATTTTCTCTTATTTATAATCCACTTTATTAATTTTCTTCCCACTTATTCATCATAAAAAGATTTAATTAAAACTTAATTAAATTCTTTGATAATTTTACTTAAATTCCATTACTTTTAAGTATTTGCAATTATGACCCCTTAAGAAGTTCAGTTTCGCATTTCAGCCCCTAATTTTCTGAAAAATTAGGTTTCTGGCCCAAAATGCCCAGACTTTACGTTTTCTTCCCCAATACTTTCGTAAATTATAATTCTGGCCCAAAGGTACACAGACTTCGCGTTTCTGCCCCCAACTTTCATAAATTATACTTTTGGCCCAAAAGTCTCCAGACTTCGCGTTTTCTGCCCCAAACTTTCGTAAATTATATTTTTGACCCAAAAGTCCAAATTTTGCAATTAAAACTCAGAATTCTAGAATTTTCATTTTTGATTCCAAAAACATCCAGTTTTCATTTTGACCCCTAAAAATCCAAAATTTGATTTTTCTCCCACATTAATTAATTTTCTAACTCACTTAAAGTTTTATGGATAAAAAGGATTTAGTATGGAATTGATTTAGGACTTAGGATTAGAAACTTGATGAAAATTTATCTAATTAAGTGTTAACTTGAATTCCAATTGATTCATTTTAGAAAACTTTTTCATTAAAGCTTTTAAGATCTTTCTCACACTTAATCAATTCTTTTCAATCCAATCCAAATCAAAGTATATGAAATACACATAAATCAATATACATCAATTAGGCAATAACACAACCAAGTCATAGATCAAACATACTCTCAAAGTACTCATTCATAACATATCCACATACATCATGAACATAGCATAAAACATACTTCACCAAGCACACACTTAGGCATCCAAAATCACCCCAAAGCATACATATGATTTTTCCAACAACACATAGGCTCATAAAAAATTATCATGCCTCAACCAAAATCATATTTTTACTCATATACATATACATGTAAAAATACATATTAATAAGAGAATGAAACTTCATTCAAACACCCAATATGAAAACTCAAGTCTTTGAGTTTTTCATGATCATACAACATAAACCACACACATACACATCCTTCCCAACTTATTGAGAAAATCCCCTTACCTCTTGAAGACTTGAAAATGGGCTAACTCCAAAATCACCTTCACACCACACCAACACCAAGTGGTCTACTCAACACCTTGATGTTCCCACACTTAGAAAAATTTACCTTTCACAAAATACACCAAAATAAAACCATAGAAATATGAGTTTTATGAAAACCAACAAACCCTAAAGAGTAGAAATTTGAGTAGATGAATACTTACTCAAATCTTGAAGACAAATGGATCCAAGGTGGTTTTCAAGTTTGTAGGTTCCAATGGAGTGAACCTAAACCAAGAAAAAGATTACTTTTAGTGAAAGGAAGAACTCAAGCTTTCATGAAAACATGAAAGTGGTGGAAATGAAAAAATGAAAGAAGTTTATGGATTAGAATGATGATCCAAACCTTTTTTGTGAAGCTTGACTATGGAAAATCTCAATAGAACTTGGTCTTTTTGTGTATGGAAAAGCTTGGAAAAATGGAGAGAAAATGGAAAATGGAACTTGGAGAACATGAAGTGTATGAAGCAAATGAATTTCTCTCTCCTTTCTCCCTAGATGAATTCGGCTAGACCACAAAGGAGCATGGGAGAGGTATGGGCTTGCATGCTTTGGTGGTTGGGAGTCATACCTCTCTCACCTAATTTTGGAAAAATTCAAAAATCAACCCCTATTTGACCATTTGACTTTTAGAAGGATTTTTAGAGTTGGATCAGCCCCCTTATACGCCCAGCTGACCAGAAAAATGGTGGGATTAAGTCCTATCAAGTTAGGGTTTAATCGGTAGTTCGAAGTGGTACAAATGCGTAGTTTTCGAACCCTTTTTTAGATAAATATTTTTCTAAAATGAGTAAAATCATGAGAAATAAATTTTATGATTTGAATATGTCATAGAAAAATTTAAAAACCCAAAACTAAATTTTTGGACTATTTTTCATGTCCCGGTTGCGCCCGGTTTACCCGTAAAGCACCAAACGCGGGTAAAATAAAGTTTTTCTGAAAAATTTCCAGAAAAATTTCTAAAAAATCACAAATATTATAAGAACCATTTTTGGTTCGTTAAAAATTTATTTTGGAGTAAAAATGACCTCCAGAAAAATACGGAACCCTTCCCGCATTTCGCGAGAACGCGGTACCCGCAAAAACTCAGTTTTGCGAACTCTATTACTCTAAACCCTTCAAAAATAAACCTAAGATATAAATATTATTATTCATACCTTAAAATCACAAAAATCATTAATTAAATAATTTTAATTAAATTAAAACTGATTAAAAATCAATAAAAACTATATATAAAAAGAACAAAGTGTTACACTCATCATTTAAAAGGAGAAAAAATTTTATACGCATTTTCGGAGAAGGAATGCTGAGCTTTAACCAAATATTTTCTAAGTTATTCAAAATTTCTTGGTTACTATGGTGTAATATTTTTTTTGGAGAAAGAGTGTTACACTGCCGCTTTGGTCCCTAAAAGTAATTAACAAAATTAAAAAAGTCCTTGATGGTGCAATTCACTAGTCATTTTGGTCCCTGATGTCATTATAAGTACTTAACAACGTTTGAGAGGATGAGTTGGTACATTTATTGACATGTCAAACATAGATGCCAGGTCCATGTGTCTTCCTTGTCAAATGGACGAGACATGAATGTAATAAGACACATATATGGATTGACACGTGATATCCTACACGTCAATTTTTTTTGGATAGTCAAATGTTAGTAAATTAGTATGTTATTGTTAATGGGGGAGGTTTGAGCACGTGACCTCCTTATCACTCCAATCTCTATGCTCTTCCCCCAAACCACCAAACCACCTTATGACTCCTTGATATCCAACACGTCAATAAACGTGCTTACATAGCCTCCCAAATGGTGCTAAGTGTAGTGAAATCAGAGACTAGACTGACTAATAAATTGCATAATTAATGACTATTTTTTTAATTTTATTACTTTCAGGGATTAAAATGACTAACACTTGCTATTTTCAAAGACCAAATTGGATGTTTCCTGATTAAATATTAATATAAACTAGAATTTTTAATCATTAAACTATAGGCATGATTTATCCTGAAGAAAAAGTGAAAAAGGAAAGAAAGAACAGTGGAATGTGAATAAAGCCACGTAAGGCCATTTTTAGTAGAGTATTTATTTTTTGGTACTTAAGTAGATTTCATTTGTATATATTATTTTTTTTTATTTTTTTTTAACTCAAGTACCTAATAGGTACCTAACTCTCCAACTCTAAAAAATTTATTAAATGAGTTTTACCAATAATTCTACATCCAATTATAACCCAAAAAAATATATGGGATCCACGATGAAAAAAGAGATAGAGGGCATTTGTATAAATACCCTTCCTAAATAGATACCCAAAACTTTTCTTCTACAATAAAAATATCTAATAAATATCCATTAAATATAATTTAGATACGCTCAATAGAAATGCTATAAGGATGACAGGGTAAGTAGCAGAATTTACTGTGTTGGTTGGTGTCTCTTTTTCAGGAAAATGGATGCGAAAGGTGGTTTCTGGCCAGCTGACATGATAGTGACAGGAGTACGGTCAGGAATCAGAAAAACCCTGCACCCTGCACTGTTGTTGTTGCGAAGTAGAGGAGAAAGAGAATCACATAGGGGGCTAGGCTAGCTTCTCCAATCCAATCCTGATCGGTGCTTATTCACAATTTATTTATTTTTTAAAATATTTAAAAATTAGTTAATCAATCACTCAAAACTTTAATTACTAAACTAAGTGATAAGATTATTATTAAAGGTATGTTTTGATTCACTTATGTAAAGTTTATGAACACAATTTATGATTGATTAATAAGTTATTTTAAGTTTATTTTTTATAAGCTACCCAGAATAGCTTATCAAAACAACTTATAGCTAAAATAAATTTTACAATAATTTTTTTTAATTATAAAAATAATTTATACAACTTATACTATAAATAGTAGATAAACTTGTTATACAAAGTATCAAATTAAATCATTCGGTTGAATGTTTGTAAAACATACAACATGTTTACATTTACACGACGTCCTTTTCCGTTGAAATAAAGTGAGTCAAAATGTCTCCAAAAATATTGTTTGGGTTATTGTACTCCGCAAGTATATAAGGTCATGCCTATATAAAACTCATAAGCTTTGGATTGTATTGGTATTTTTGCTCTTGCGATTAAAAAACAATTAGCTTGTGGGAGCAGCTAGTGCTTAAAAGTTAAAACAAATCTATAATCTATAATATATATATAAAGAGAACTCTCTCAAAACAGAGTTTTACAAGTGTCTCTTTGAGAGCATTTCAAGACTCAATTGAACTGATTGGATTTGAATAAGTTTATTGATTGATTTGCATTGATTGTATTCAATATTATATTTATTGCATTGGTTCAATATAGGTTTATTGATCACTAAAGATCTCATAAGCATCATCTCATTCCTTTTTTTATTTGTTTATTTTTAGATAATTATATCTCTCTATCTATTTGTTGTCGAAGATATTATTCAATTCATCCCATTTCACGCCGACAAACTTTCGCATCTCTTCGACTCTTCCGGTATGACTTTTCTGTCTTTTCTCTTTTTATTTGTTCTTCTTCTCTTATTTCATATACATTTTCTTCTCCATTGTTCTCTTCAGTTGCAGTGACTATTACTTGAGATTTTTTATTAAATGTTAGTTTTTGTTTTCTTTTTTTATAGTTAATCCTTTATATGTTTCAATTTTATTATTTTTAATCTTAAATCTTAATATAGGCATGTATATATTGATATGTTTTATTTGTTCATTTTGTTTTAGCATTTGTATTATTGTTATTTCTCTATTTATCAAAATTGACTTCTTATTTAAGGTGAGTTTGTAAACACAACTTTTATATGAAGTTTAAAGTCATTTGAAAAATATTTTGATAAGAATTTATAGAAGAAAAATGAATTTTTACAATTTGGATAAGAATATTTTTGGATAGTTTTTTCTATAAACACTTTTAATATGGATATTTGAATTAATAGCTTCTTGTATAAGTTGAAATAAATTTTTACACTTTATTTAAAAAAACTCATTTTTTTAACTCTTCCATAGCACCTATAAACTATTTAAACTTTTTCCTCTTTTCAATATACAGGAAAAATAATATCAATAATTTCGGCTGGAGTTAGAAATTAGACTTCTGAACCCAAAAAAAGACCTAATTAGTTTAGTTACAAACACAACTACCAATCGCGACAAAGAATTAATCGCTGTTTTAAAAATTAAGAATGGTAGTTCATTACTGTAGGCTGGCAAAACTTACACCTGAAGCTCCTCGAGATCTGACCAAATCTTGTTTGAGTTCTTCATATGAATTATTTTCAACATGTTTCGAGGGTCAGCTGCTCTGCACTTGGGGCCTCCCTTTGTCTGCACCAATAATGCCTATTGCTATGCATAATTGCTTTTCTCCCTTTTCTCTCAACTCACTTGTATAGCCATATCCCATCTCTGCTTGCAATTGTCTTAATTCTAATCATGTTGTGCATTGCATCTCACATCTAAATATAATTTTCTTTAGCAACTCTTCAGAATATATGAATCCATATATTTTGATTTTAAGACGAATATACATATATATATATATATATATATATGCCACAGAAAGAATATTATATTTTGATTTTATGAACGTCATTTTATACAAGTTTGTATTTTCTATACGTGTACACGAAGTCAATGAAATTTATATTTTTTTAACGTGTTGTATCATGTACAAATTCAAATGTATGTGATAATATAATAAAATAATGTATTCTTTTATTAAAATAAGTATGGCGTAGAATATAGTTTTAATATTGGTCTTTAATTTATCAAACAAAAGTTTTAATATTGTTCAAAAATCATAAATTTAAATGGCATCTAACTCTTTTAAGATTACAAAATGGAGATCGAATCCTTAAAGCATATTTTCTAGCACATTAAGTTTTTTTTTTCAAAAAGTTTATCTTATTTGTATAACGATAAGTGTTTGGGCGTCATGTATTTTTTTAAAATATAAATTTAGATTAGGGAGACATACCCCTGTAAGATTAGAGAGGGAGAACCATCATCCTTAGGAAAAGTATATGATGGAATTTACGTATAGCCTATGGAATTCAAGATTCGAACTAATGACCTGTTTGGATTGACTTATGCAGAGCTTATCTGGGCTTATCTATTGACATAAACAGTTGTCAGCGTGTTTGGCAGATCTTATAAAAATAGTTTATGACTTATTTATAAGCTGTTTTGGGTTTATTTTCATAAGCTCTCCGGCCATGATAGCTTATCAAAACAACTTACAGATTATATGAAATCAGTTTTACTATATTCTCTTTTTCATTATGAAAATAATTTATGTCATAAGTGCTTAAATAAACTATTTATTCAAATAGGCCCCGAGTCACAACTAATATGAGCTGAATGTCCGACCATATGTGTCAACCTCGTTGACACCCATGTGCTTTGGGCTTTATTTGATTTTAGAGAAAGAAAATTTGTTATATAGATAGGCGTAGAGCGCAGAGGATACTCTATTTAATATTAATTGTCCAAAATTATGGAAGTATGCTAGATTTTTTTATATAGAAATGAATTTATTTATATATAATATTTTGCAATAATTAGAACGTGTGTATAAAAATTTTGCTTTAATTTTTTCACTTATTTGTACGATGCAATTAAATTTTCTAATTATTAATTCAGTATAATTTTTTATGAAAAGGAATTCCTTAGGCCATAAGCTAATTCGGTATAATTAAGGGTTTGTTTGGATTGACTTATGTAGAGCTTATGAACACAGCTTATGACTGATTCATAAGTTGTTTTGGACTTATTTTTCATAAGCTACTCAGGATAGTTTATCAAAATAGCTTATGACTTATATAAAATAAGTTTCACTATAATTTTTCTTCGATTATAAAAGTAGCTTATACAACTTATGTCATAAGCAGTAGATAAGCTTGTTATCCAAATGGGGCCTAAATCTATTGTAAAAATGGTGTAAATTAATTTTTAGAAATGTGGACCACAATAGTATTTTTTATTAAAGTGTGAAAAAAAAAACGATTTATATAGGTGTTTAATTTTTTTTTTAATATTGATTTTGTGGAGTCATTGACTTAAACCTAATTTAATAATTTATTATATAAATTTATCATTTTTAATATACTAATGAAGTTATAGATGAGAAACATAGCTTATCCTAGAGACATGAACGGGAGATACTTGCAACTTGATTAGAGTTTATTTTGTTATATTAAACGGTGAAGACGGATAAATCGTGTCTTCTGTCCACAACTTCTAGGAATATACTACCTGTGGTCCATATATAAGAGAATTTATGGTTATTTTTATGTCAAAATTATAAAAAATATGGACCATTTTAAATACACTAATTGTATAAAATTCTTTTTTATACCCAGTGGAGAGAAAATAATATGTTTGAGAATTAGGAGTGATTTAATGTCATTAACTGTATAAGTCACCATTTTAATCATTTACTATTAGGGGTAATTTTGGAATAAAGTTTATATTAATTACAACTAACTTATTTAACAACCTTTTATTGGTCTTAGTGAATTAGGTATTTGTATCTTATATATGGGACCGGAGATAGTATCATACTAGCTCTAGTCCTATTTATAAGCAATATAGTACTAAAATCACACAGATTAAGGAATGCTGATTAATTTTCATTAATGATGTTATAATTTTAATTTTTTTTAAAATACCCTTTAATTAATGATATTAATGATGTTATAATTTTAAATTAATTATCACTAGCATATCATACTACTTTCGGTCCAATTAATAAGGAACATAATATTAAAATCACACAGACTAAAAAATGCATTGATGTGTTTTATTTTTTATTAATCATGTTATAATTTTAATTTTTTTTTCCAAAAGTACTCTTGCATTAAATGGATAAAGGTGACATAGTAGGTGTGATAATGAATAAATTGAAAGGAAGCAATTAATTTTGTGAAAAAATAAAATATTGTTTCTTATAGAAAGACAACAAAAACTTCATTTTGTTTTTTAAAAATAGGACCGGAGGTAGTAAAATTTTTTTAGAATAGTATATCTTAAAAAAACTACACTGTGTAAAAGTAATGATTTTATGAATTAGTAATATAAAATAATTAAATCTATATATATCCCTACTAAATCATAGGCATATAAAAGTCATGATTTCTATAAAAAATTACAATTTTTTTTTTTTAAAATAAAATCAAAGTTATCCAAAATAATAAATCAAATAATTAAGACACCAATAGAGGTTTTTCTATATAAAAAAGGACCAAAAACTTATCCTTTCCTGGATAAGGCAATGGTTTTGGGTGCATTGGGCGATGTGGCTTACTGGCTTTGTGGTTGTAATAACTGTACGCCCATGTAGTTAACCTCACCGTAGGGAAAACAAAGAGACATAGAAGTAAGGTTAACGCTATAATAATCCGCAATAAATAGAGAAAGGGTGATGGGGGAGTGACGTCATATCCTGTCGGAGAAGGAGGGCACGTAGGCAGCTCCCATAAATGCAGACAGATTAATTCGTCCGATGTGAAGTCCGTGTCCTAAGAACCACCCCCCCAAGTTTATTTTATTTTTCTGTTTTTTATTTTATCTCTATTTATTTCTATGGTTCCCTCTTTTCCCTTCGCTTTCCCCTTCTTCCACCCCTCACATTTCTGCTACCAATTCTTCAACCACGTTCTTTTCTCATTCTAGCACAAACAATCTCACTCCCCACTCTTTTGCTTTTCCCTTTTCCCCTTTTTTTCCCACCAACCATATTCCCCCCCACACTCCCTCCTCTCATCACTTTCTATCTATCTCTCCACTCCCTTCCCTAGCTACTCTCATTCTTTGCTAAAAATGGTGGGTGTACGGTGAACCAGCCTAGCATTTTTCCTCTATAAAATTTTTTCTTTCATCCTTTTGTTGTTTTTTAACCTTTACTTGCTATTTTTTATAGATAAATGTTAGTAATTAATATGTAATATAGTGGTAGATTTAAACTCATAATTTCTTTATCACTCTAACTCTTATGTATCTCTCCCTAATCACCAAACCATCATATGACTCCCAAACTTTACATGCTATTGCCTATTGGACATCTATCTTCTTCTTTTAATGTAACTTATTTATAATAATGAATAACTGATATTTGAATACTCATCATTTTTAATATTTATTTAACACTTTTTCTATTTCTCTCATTTTTTGCATTATTCATCTACGATATTTATCACATATATCTTTTCTATTTCTATATCTCTCACGGTGTATATTAACATTTGAAACTCTAAGAATCATTTTTGTTTTTTCTGTAAAAAGAAAGGTTAGAAAGAGAGTGGAGAGAATGGGTTATAGCCGGTTAAAGTAAAACTAAAAAGGTAAATGTCTGAACATCATTGGTACAGGTGTTACTGTTAATTATGTAATGGCAAGTAATTGAGAGGCTTTCCAGAGTGAAACACCTCTTTTCTGAACACCGGTTATTGATGACCACATCCTCTCTTCCCATCTCTTATCTTCTCCTCCCAGCTCAAACAAAATAATAATGATACTATACTATGCAACAATATTACTATTTTATTAAATTAATAAATTATAATTACTATTATTAAATTAAATCCAATATATACTATATTACTTAGCTAAGAGTTGTTATTATTATCCTCTGGTGAAACTCAAACAACTCCTTGTGTTTGTTTTATCATATTCACTTGCCTCACTCACTCTCACCCCTCACATGTCATGTAGATCTTTCAATCTCCTCTCTCAATTCTCAAGCAGCAAATAGGGCTTAACAACCAAAACAACATCATAAAAAGGAGAGGGGAAAAAAACATTGTATTTTTTTTTTAAAGAGAGAAAAAAAAGTGGAGAGCGAAATGGAATTTGACGAGCAAGAGGAACAAGAGGAGGAAATGGGGATTCCAGAGACGCCACAGCCGGCACCGGCGAGTTACGACTCGCTCGGGAACTCGGCATCTCGGTCGAAACTCACCGCCGAGGGACGGAAAGGCATCTGCGGCGGGTACGTCCGGTACCGTGAATGCCAGAAGAACCACGCCGTGAGCTTCGGCGGCCACGCCGTCGACGGTTGCTGCGAGTTCATGGCTGCAGGAGAGGAAGGAACACTTGAGGCCGTGATTTGCGCTGCCTGTAACTGTCACCGTAACTTCCACCGGAAGGAGATCGACGGCGAGACGGTTAGCTCTTGCCACCAGCAACGGCCACAACAACAACAACCACCACCACCGCCACCACAATACCACCACCACAACCAATTCTCCCCTTACTACCACCACCGTGCTCCACCTTCCGCCGGTGGTTACCTCCACCACCACCACCACCTCCTCGGAACCCCTCCGATGCGGCCGTTGGCTCTCCCCGCCGCCGCATCGGGAGGTGGAATCAGCCGTGACGAGGAAGACATGTCGAACCCTAGCAGCAGCGGCGGTGGCGGCGGTAGCGGCGGAGGAACAAGAAGGAGGTTCAGAACAAAGTTCACACAGGAGCAGAAGGATAAGATGCTAGCGTTTGCGGAACAACTTGGGTGGAGAATCCAAAAGCACGATGAAGCTGCTGTGGAACAGTTCTGTGCTGAGACTTGCGTGAAGCGAAACGTGCTTAAGGTTTGGATGCACAATAACAAGAACACTCTTGGTAAGAAACCCTAATTAAATTAATTAATTAATTAATTAAATTTCCGATTATTATTATTCTTTCTCTCTTAATGTCCTTCGTCGGCATTTTTGAATCTCTCTTAGAGAGAGCCTTTGTGTGTGTGAAAGAAAAATGTAATCTGAAATTTAAATGGACATCGACCTAGCTTGGGTTTCTTACTATCTCGTTCTTCATTAATTAAATAATTTAGTTAATTAATTTCAGTTTCTTCTGTTATTTTATGGGTGATTTTAGTGGATGCGGTGAGTGATTTCCATTTTCCAGTTGTGTTGCAAACTAGCTAGTCCTCTGGCATTATTAGGTAAGAGATAATTAAAATGATCAGGTTAATTAACGTACATATATTATTACTGTACATTAATTGTGAATTAATTATCGTTTATCAGTACAAATAAAGACAAAGTAAGAGTATGTGTTTTTCATCAATGTGTGTGAACTGATGCTGAAAACAAGCGTGAGAGGAAGCAATAGAAGGTATTTCCAAAATAATGAGTTGAATTTAACGTGTTGTGTGTGTGGCATGCAAATGCATAAACTGTTCTTTCTTCATATGTGTCGTCTCTTCTTCCTGCATTTGCTCCTTCTTTCTCACAGTTTCAGTTATTTTCACATTTATTAACATTCAGGAACACACTTTGGACAACGTACCTCGTCCTCCATTGTTAATTTTTCCGAAGACTTTCAGTTAATTTCTTCTCTTCCGTGTTGGGTCGCTGTTACTTTTTTTCTTTTTCTTTTTTTTTATTTAATCTCTAGAGAGTAGAAAAGATAAAGAAATTCTTAAAATTATTTGGTTTTCAAACAATGATTTCAAAATGTGAATCCCATTCTCGTATATGTTTGGGTTAGTGCGGTGGGAAAAGCGAGAAAGCAATGGCAAGGAACAAAATAAACTGGGAGTGGAGTGGGTATTCACGCGGCAAAATTCGTACACTGTTTGCCTGTCAGGTCACAGATTAGTACAGGCTTGCAGTTCTGAAGAGTGCAGACTTTCTCTCTTTTTCCATTATAATTCAACACCACTCTTAATCTCAATTATCTATTAGACACTTAGAGATATAGGGCATGTTTGGATTGGCTTATGTAGAGCTTATGAACACAGTTTATGATTGATTCATAAGCTGTTTTGGTCTTATTTTTCATAAGCTACACAGGATAGCTTATCAAAACAGCTTATGACTTATATAAAATAAGTTTCACTATAATTTTTCTTTGATTATAAAAGTAGCTTATACAGCTTATGCCATAAGCAGTAGATAAGTTTGTTATCCAAACAAGGCCATAGAAGAGAGCAGTAATAAATATTCCATCTGGATTAAAATATAAGAAAAAAAAGTATATGTATCTGGATCGAATATACATGTACTTTTTTTGTTATAGAGATAGAAAGATAAAGTGGTGCTAGATGTGTGTTGGGAGTGAATGAGTGTTCAAAAATCATGACTATTTTCTACTATATTACTCTATTTATATTTTCACTATTTTGAAAGAGAGTTCTGGTTTTTAAACACCCATCAATTTTTAACACCTATGTAGCACCCATATTTCTTTTTATCTCTCTCTTTTTGTTACATCACTCATCTATATATCACATTTATCACTTTTCTCTATTTTATTTCTATCTCTATCTAGGTGTTTATTGGATTTTGGGTGTACGAAAATCATTTTTCTTTGAAAGAAAAGCATGTCAACAAAAATTTGAAGGGTTGTTTTAGGATAGAATGACTGTTTTAGGATAGAATGACTATATTTGAATATCTCTTAATTTTTAACATTCATCTAATACTTCTTTTTATCTCTTTCTTTTTTGTGAGGTCATTTTATCTATCTCTCGCCATCTTTTTATCTCTCAAGGTGTAGACACCAATTATCTCAATGGATGTCTACAAAATATTTTCCTTTAGATAATTTAGTTTCAAACATTGTTGTTTAGCTAAGTTCAAATGTACTCTTTAAATTAAAGGTTTTCATAACTTAACTAAGTTTCATGCTTGGACAATTTTTAATGGTTAAATATGTTTAGTCTTTGTAAATTGAGAAATATTTATTTTTAGTCTCAATTTTAAAATATTTCATTTTGGTTCTCATTTTTTGAAATAGATCGACTACTTTTAGTCTCTCATGGTAATTTCATTGAGGTATAGTGGGGGAGTTAAAGAGTTTTGACCACATAATTTATCATTTAGGATTAATAATGTCAAATTTGAGTTGTTACTCTGTTTGACACATTATCACTTGACTGAACAAAAATACTATGAAGGACTAAAGTAGTCTATTTTAGAAAATGTGAGACCGAAAAGAGAATTTTTTTAAAATGAAGGACTAAAAGTGAAAATTGATTTATTTACAATGATTAAAAACATATTTAACCCTTTAATTTTTTAAAATATAATAAAAATTTAGTTTTTTATTAAATTACTTTTAACTTATAAAAAGGTATTATTTTTTTGAGGTTAACGTTTTGCAAAAAAAAAATTGTTTAATTTTCGTAAATATTTTGAGTAAAATACAATTCTTTCATCTGAGAGATACCAATATTATACTCCCCTCCCCTCTTGTTTGAAAACACACACTCCCCTCCCCTGAGAGATACTAATATTACACTTCTCTCCTCTCTTGTTTGAAAACACGCACTCCCTTTCTTTCAAAGATAAAATATGATACACTTTTCTCCATTTTTGTAATCTTTTATTAACGTAAAAGTTAGCCTCTTTTAAAATATTTTTTATTATCATAATATCTTTTTACTTTTTATTTCATTTCTATTTTTGCCTTATTTCCTTTCCCATTTCAATTTTTGATTCCTGAAATCAGAATCACTGTTTCACTGCCATTCACCACCACATTTCACCAACAATGGTTTCAATTTGGTTTTAGTGGAATGTGGTGGTGAACGACGGTGATGCGATCTGATTTCAGAAATCAGAAATTGGAATGAGAAAGGAAATGAAGCAAAAACGGAAATGAAATGAAAGATAGAAGCTGAACTAAACCAATTAATTTTAATTTTTTTGTTTTACTTTAAATATATAAAAATGGATTTGGTTAAACTTTTGATTGTTATAATGGATCCAAATCAGATCAAATTGGATATGCATAATGTTGGCAAAAATATATACATAACAATATTGTATGAAATTTAAAACACTAAGTTTGGACTTACGGGCAGATGACATGGTCCCATCCGTATAGGTCATTTCCTGAAAAAAGTAAAAAGATTTCAACAAATAAAATAATTTTAGTTGGAAATAAAAAGAACTAAAGGTGGTCATGAGTACAGGTAGACCCGCAAACCCGACCCACCCGATGGTAGAAATCTGGGTTGGTTTCGGACTATATGATCAATTCGGTTTTGTTAATGACAAACTCGATGAGTGAGGGTTGGTATCGGGTCTAGCACATTGAAACCCAATGAAACCAGACCCGAACCGAGTACCTATGTTTCACTTAAATAAACATGTAGAATACTGTTAGGCAGAAAGATAAAAAAACGCGTCCCCTTCCCAGCTTTCCTTCCTATGCGAGCCTGTTCCCCCTTTCTCTTTTTCGCATCTACCATCTAGGGTTCTTCCTCTTATAGCGGTAGCACCGCCAATAAAACGAGAGGGAAAAGATTACTAGTTTGGTTTGTGAAAACTCGAAGCAGAGATTCAAGTTGGAGCTGCCAAGAAACAGCGCAAAGCCTCATCGTGGCCTTTGATTTAGTAAATGTTCGCCCTGTCTTCCCCGCGCTGCTTGCAACACCCTTTCTCCAAAAAGGATATTACACCATAGTAACTAAGATTTTCACAATTATTTTACATATGCATTTAAAATAATGTTTGCTTCCCAAAATGTGAGTAATTTTTTTTCCTTTTTAAAAGATGAGAAGGATGGAAAATAAATCCCTTTCAATATTTTTCATAGAAATTCGAGCGCTGACAATGTAAAATACACATTTGTATAGGAATAACCTCATCTCATATATATGTATATATATACACACACACATTATAATTGTACAAAAGGCTTACGTCAGTACAAGTATAAGTTAGATAAACAAACAAATATAAGCTACCGATGTACACCTGAGCCGGTTCAAGTCTCTAGACACCCACCCAAAATAAACAGAAAAGCAAACAAGGATCCCACTCGGAATCCCTATCTATCTACGCTAAGTCCTCATCCTGATCCTTCTCCCAGGGCTGTATTCTACGTCTCTGTACCGGTACCAACTCATGTTTTGGATAGTTCATCTACTTAACCCCACATAAGAAAAACACAGAAAACATGTAAGGGTGAAAAATCTTATAACAAGTTATATCATAAGAGAATACATAAGGTAAACAACGAACACCGATCATGCATCAAAATCACATAGAGAAAACATTCAACACAGATCATACTCAAGACAAGAACCAGTACAGATTATGCATTATATAAAGTCAATCTTTATCACATATATCATTACCCAAAATACATCAATGCATGTCACTTCTATATCTATAAACCACACCGGTGTAATGCTCCAAAGAGACTTTTTCTTCCTTAACTCCATTGAGCGATTGACTGTAGCAAACTTCACACGAATAACCAGACAGTCTTTAGACGATCTTAAGAGAGAAAAGATTTACAATAATTTAAACGCACGTTCGTTTTTAGTAAAAAGCAATTTGAAAGCTTTTTCCCAATAATTTTTGCCAAATATATATATACAAACCCTAAGTCAGAAATTATGAATAGTACATCAATAAAATTTCCAGGAAAGAGAGGTGAGCCAAAGCTTCTTAGAGACCTGGTCTTTCTTGAGCCAGAACAATACCAACGCACTATCTGACCTAACTTAACCGCAATATATATCTATGTCAAATAAAATTACAGGGTTTTTGATACAGACAATGAAATTATAGAAGTTTTAGCATACAGATTTTAAATTCAATAGTTGGTATTGATCTCACGGAGGCATAGCCCACTGAGGTAATCGAGCCTTAACAGTTAAAATTTCGCCATTATAACGGTACAAATATTAAAGTTCGTAAATAATTTTATCATTAAAACAATACTAATAATAAAGCTCATAAACAATTAAAATAAAGCTCATAAACAATTAAGATAAAGCTTATAAACACATAAACCACCTAAGTGGTTAGCAAACAAAGATCAAACTTATGAAATCTCAAATAACTTTGAAGAATTTTACCCTTACCTCTAAACTTGAAGAAAAAAGAACTTTAAAGATCAAAGCTTCAAAACTCAAGAACTTTGAAAAGAAAACTCAAGAAAGCTATAAAGAGGAAGAAAGAAAGAATCTTGAAAATCCTTCAAGATTTGGTGCAAGTGAAAATGAAGGCCCCTCCCATCTATTTATAGTGGTGGGGGCGGCCACTAACCCTAAGGAAGCCAACCTTGGTTGGTTTGAAATTTAACCATGGTTTAGGAAAAAAAATGAAAATTAATTAACTAAGTCCTCATTGGTTCAAGCTTAAGACTCATGGCTGCAAGAAGGATCTAGACCCCTTGACTCATCATATTTGAGGTGGTTTTGAGGGATGGAGAGAAGGGATAGTGAAGTTACATTTTTACCCTTGATGGTTTTAAGTGAAAAGGAAGGAAAAAAAGGGTAAAATGAACTTTTAATAAATCAAAAATTTAAATAATTGATTTAATCGATGAGAACCAATGAGAGTGCTTGAAAATGTCATGTTAGCCCTAATAGCTTCATGAAAGAGCTTTTGGGAAAATTACGAAAAGGGTAAGTCGTCGGTACTTACCGTTTATCGCGTATACGTCTAAAAAACCCAAAAGGGTAAAACAGTAATTGCACAATCCTACACAGAAATAATTTCTAAAATCCACAAACAATAAATTTATAAAAAAAAAGTCAATTCTCATTTTTTGAAAAATCACTTAAAGGGTTAAAACGGTTTAATCTAGGGGTATTTCCGTCATTTGTCAATGACAGGGCATTTTTCAGAAATTTTCCAAAAATTCTAAATTTTTTTTGTAAATCACAAATAATGGAAAACTACTATTTTGTTAAGTAAAATATTTTTTCTGACTTCATATAGGATTTATAAGCTAATAAAATCTTATTTCGTTAGTTAAAACGTAAACTGCTTTCCGTTTAAATCTCAACGTCCAACGAAAATTATCCATTTCTATAATAAGAATAAATATGTATAATAAAACCATATTTCTAAGATAAAAATAAATCAATAAACACATATATCACAAAATAATTAAATAAAACAGAATAAATCATCACCTTAACCTACCATACTATAGGGACCAAAACTGTATCACTTCTTATTTGTTTCTCTGAAAATTCCCAAATAAATTTCTAAATTCTCAAATAATATCAAATCACTATTTGAATCCTCAAATTTCTTTTCTGAGTCAAATTGGAATTTTCTATATCATTATAAACTTATTCTGACAGTTAGAAACGTCTACATAATACCGTTTTGACTTCTACGTTAGCTTTAACCCATTACTTATCATATGAAAATTCTAAGAATACTCTTAATCTTCTAAAATTAACACTCTGTCTCAAAGAGTAAAAATTTGGTATGTTACATTGCGAGCGTCGCTACGCTTTCATGGTAAACCGTCGCACGCGGGCCCCTTCTTTCGCGGTCACCGACTTTCCCTCTCTCTTCTCTTCTCTGGTGAGACACCCCTTCTTGGCTTCTTACAGTGGGTGATTTTCTGTATTGACATTTGGGGATCCAAACCCCCTTACCCTATTCTGCTCCCCCTTTTTCTTTTATCATTTTTTGTTATTTATTTGGTTGGGTCAAGTTCCAGTTTTTCCCCATTTTCCTGTTTTTTATTTATTTTTCTATTATTTTATTATTAAACCCAAAACCCGACCTCAACCAACCTGAACTAGCTCGGGTGGGCTTGATTCGGGTTTTGACCCCCAAAAATGCAAAAAATTGAACCAACTCAACCCAAATACTATTCATCAGTTTGGTCCCAAATATGCCCTCAACCCGACCTGTGTTCACCCTTAAAAAGAACAGTAAATGTGACATGTGTCATGGCCTAAGAGGTGACATGTATCGCAACTTGGGAGCTTTAGATCTAATTATCTATAATAATAAAGTTAATGGAACCGAACCATACAAAGTATCGGTCTTTTTCTAAAAAAATAGTAAAAAAATTCAACAAATAAAATAATTTTATTTAAAAATAAAAAGAATTGTTGTTGTGATACGTGTCATAGCTTGAAAGATTATTTGTGTCCCATCCAAGTAGTCAGGAACCTAATTTTTTGTAATTATTGATGATCATTCCAAACTACAAAAGGACATATCGTGCTTTGTTTGGAAGACAAAAATAATTTTATTGATATAAATCTATGACATAGCACAAGGAGTACTATATCACAGATATTGTACAAAGATAACAAATAGAATATAGGATCCCACCACTATAGTAAAGTACAAAAAGCATTGCTAGATCTACACTAAACAGAAACCATATCCAGAGCAATCACAGCTATGAAAAAATTCACACTCCCAATGTGAAAGCGTCAAACCCTATCCACGATCTAGAACCATTGACAGCTGTGAAAAAATTCACATGCCCGGTGTGGAACTATCATACACTCCACGAAAATGCAGACTTCTCAATACGGAGTTGTTCACACTTGTGAAAAAGAAAATTTTCACACCAATAGTATGAAAGTGTCAGAACTAATCCACAAGTATTTATATAGCAACAAAAACATTATTTGATAAATGGGAAAAGAATAAGAGATCATGTAAGAGTTCACATAACAGATGGACCAGCACATTCTCTGAACTGGATAACAAAAAGAACAACGTCCAAAATGTTGACTCCAAAACCCTTGGAAAATGATTTTAATGACAACAAACCTTCTGGACTTAATTTAAGCATTTAAGAATGTTATAAGAACTAATGGTGTGCTTGAGAATGTTTAATAAGAACAGGTTTAATGAGAAGTGTCTGTAAGAATGTTCAAGAAGGAACAAGTTAGAATGATCAAATGAACTCAGAATGATCAACATTCTCAGAAGATTCAAGTACACCAACCTGAACGTTCTCAAAGACCAAAGACAAGACATCTAAGGATAGTGATACACTATGATATGCATAGTCAGTGATCTGAAGAAAGAGATAACAGAGTCAAAATTCACAAGTATCTCAAGATCAAAAGACTACTCAGTGTCAAAGAATGTTCAAATACAGAAGACCTATTGAACCTTCTCTGGAGACAGAATGACACATTCATCAGAAGATTCCAAAGAAAGGTCAGAAGAAAGAAAGTACCATCACATCTAAGGTACAAGTGTTCTCACACAGAAGCTTGAGGAATATCAGAAGAAAGAACACATCTGATATCAAAGAAGATTATCAGAAGAATAAACATTAGAATGTTCAACAGAAGAATGAACATCAGAATGTTCATCAGAAGGATGGACATCAGAATGTTCACTAGAAGGTTCATTAGAACATTCTGATGAACCAGTACCAGAAGTGAGCTGTCACTATCAACTTTTGGCAAAACCAAGGGAGCGTCCAACTGTACGAACATAGGCCTTTTACTATATGTCTAACGGCTAGTTTCACCATGGAACTCCATTAAAAGCAAAGGCAAACACGACTGGATGACTCGGAAGAGCTTACTACAAAATCACAAAGTCTGAACCAAGATCAATCTTCCCATCAAGTCTGAACTTTGAACACTCACTCTGCGAAATATATTCTTGTATCTGTTAGAGAGTGAATACAATTTTCATTTGTTCGTTTATGACTGATCTGTAAGATAGTGACACAACCTATATTTTGAAATCTGTAAAGGTTGTTGTTCTACGTACTGCATAATGAGTGAACACTAGTGTGAGTAGAAGAAAGACGTAAAGTCTGGAGAGGCTAAGTAACGAAAGAATACTCAGTGTTTGTGCCTGAACAGGCAAGAGGAAAAGAATACTTGTAAAGGCTTGAAGAGGTTGTGTGAAGAATACTTGTACTGGTGGTTAAACTAATGGAAAATCTCACAGGGTGTGGGGACTGGACGTAGCCTAGGAGTTAAGGGTGAACCAGGATAAAACCGTTTGTGTGGTATTCTCTGTCCCTCTCCTTTTATAATTGCCTTAAGTATTCTGTTTTAAAATATGCTTCATATACTCACCCAGAGTTTGAGAACTTACGCGGTTTAAAAAGAAGGACCACACCTTGTAAGAAAGTTATCTGAGAAAGTTCAACAGCCTAAGAAGGTTGAAGAACATCAGAAGGTTGAAGAACCTCAGAAGGTTCATATTCAACAGTAACTTCAGAAAGTTCTCATAAGTGAACATTCTTAACCAAAGTTCCCTCATACATTTTCATAGTTATATATACTGATTACTCATTGTAGAATCATTATTAATGTCTGTTTATAAACTAACTGGGGAAGCTACATCTGATTTCCAAGTTATTATATTTGAGAAGGTTCAGTCAGAAGGTTCCCTAAAACATTCTTGTAGGCCAAAATTTCAAAAGGGTAACAATTCAACCCCCTTCTTGTTATCCTTGGGTCCACTTCACAAAATAGATCATTTATGATACCTACCATATATCAACAAGAGACAGGAGTACGTAAATATGATACTAGAAAATAATCTTTTACGATTATATGCATCCTTTTGTCAGTATTTAGGTTATATATCACTAAAAATTCCTTTGTATTAGAGGAAAACAATTAAAAGAAATAATTGAAATAGCAATTATTCACTCTTCAAAACTTTTTTACTTTGAAATAAGAGTATAACAAGCTAAAACATTGTGAGATAATACGTATAGTATGTAAAAAAATGCGTAATGTATTAATGAATGCAGAGGCAAGAAGAATTATTCCAGTACATATTGAAGAAATTTTACATAAGTATGTAGTGAATACCCTTTAGATCCAAACGGTTAATATTAAAAATATAGAATCGGTAGAATTAAAATTAAAATTAAAAGATTCTACAAAAGAAATAAAATGTAAACCTATGATTTATACAAACAAAATAGAGATGAATTTGTGGAAGATATTAAGCAAATATGTGAAAAAGGATTATTACACTAGTGGAAAAAAGAGATTCCAAGTCGGTTGTTCAGGGCTTTCCAAGTCGGTTGTTTGGGGGTCTTAAAATCTGCCGACTTAGAAAGTCGAGGGCTTTACAAGTCGGGTTTTTGCCCGACTTGGAAAGTGCCACATTCCTAGACGGTTACCCACCCGTCTTGGAATGCCTAATTTTTGGCTTAAAAATGGACTTTCAAAGTCGGGTAAGTGTGTAACCGGCTTGAAAGGCCCCTTTCAAAGTCGGGTAATTGGATAACCGACTTGAAAAGATAACTTTCAAAGACGGGTACGGTTGAAACCAGACTTGGAAATGGTACTTTCCAAGACGGTTAAAATGTTACCCGACTTTGAAAGTTGGATTTCGAAGTCGGTTCCTACGATAACCGACTTTGAAAGTTGGTTTTTTTTTATTAGCAGAATTTGTTTTTCATACACCTCCCTGTTATAATCCAGTACAAAACAATACAGGCAGTGTGAACAAATAGCAGAATCCTGTTATTTTTCATAGAATAGTAAGGAAACTAATGAATAATAAGTAAAAATGAATGTCAGTGTGTACAAATAGCAGAATCCTGTAATGCATTTAATCAAGTTTTATTATATCCGATTTCAATTTAAACAATTCAAACAATAAAAATGAATGTCATTCTATTTCATTCTACTCTATTCCACACATCTTTATGAATTCAACCATGGCCTTAAGCACGATAAATGAGTAGAAAGCATTCAGTCAAAAAAAATGAGTAGAAAGTAAAAACTAGACACTTGAACTTTTCACGTAGTAAATAATAAGCCATGGACTCAATTGATCCTATCCTATGATTAAAAGAATGCTTCAGTAAAATTAAACTCAACTTTGAATGTCTTACAACACAAGGATAACCAACAGTTTGACAACACTCTTTGTTGAAATAAACAGATAGATATCAAACCAACAGTCACAATATATAGAAGTGCCAATCAAACCAAACACATAGCATATCACTTGATCAAGATAAACATAGAAACATTCTTCATATCATGCATACTGATTAAAACATAGAACGAGTCCTAAAACACTTAACTACAAACATGTCACTATATCCTGTTCTTTACTTCTCTTCTCATAAATTTCCAAAAAGTAGCTTGCCCAAATGTCTTTATTCTCATCAATGACTTCGTCAGGAAATGGTGAAGCGTCATTGAAGATCTGCAAGTTGAAATTTAATTAGCTTATAGTTAAAACAAAAAAAATAACTAAGGTGCAAATGCTGAACGTTTATTACCTTTGTCCAATTACCAACAACTCTTCCCATAATTACATTCAACATATTCCGCATCACATAGTGCCCGCACTCCCACATGCCATTTTGTATAGGCATCTACAAATGAAATATACGAGATAGGTAGCATTAGAACATAACATTGGGGAATTTTAGATTTAGAAAGCAAAGAGAATACAAAAGGGAAATTTAATTCTTAATTGTGCTTACCGTGGGTGTTATCCATTCAACAGCCTTCCTCCTTTCACCCTTCTTATCCTATATGTATCCACCGCCCTTTGAAAAAAGTAATATGCATTGCAAAAAATAAGTTACTATGACAAACGAATAATACATATGACAAAGAAAAAGTATGATAAAAAAACTTATGATTCGATAGTACTCTTTATTTCGGCATCCGGGTTATAATTCAATGAACACATCCATTCTATAGTACATTTTTCAGGACAAATGATAAACAATTGCCAATGATTGCTGCATTGGGCACAAACAATAAGTGGTGTATAACATGAATTATATTAAAAATACTATAACAACAACATGAATTACCTATACAAGTACGGTGTAAGGTATATTTGTTTGCCCTCTTTTAGTTTTTCCGCGATGTATTTCTGAGTTCCGATTCTTGGCTGGAGCGCTGAAGGACTAACCTTGAATGGGTCCAAGATATAGTACACATCACCGATTTCCCTCCTACTACACTCCCGGTGTATATACCTGAAAAGTTGAGGTAAATATTGTTGGAACCAAATTGGTTAAAAGTATTTTTAATACAAAAACTCCCTAAGTGATTTTATGGTTTTGATGATAACAAAATGTATTAAGGTTTTTACAAAGGATAAACAAAATGTATTAAGCTTTTACAATGTATAACAAAGCTGCCTAACTAAGTTTATTGAAGGATGTTGCAGTCTGCGTCCAATAATTAGTTCATCATGACATTGGCTCATATACAAAGTCTGAGAAGCCTTGCGTCCAATGTTAAAGTCATCGTCCGATATTGGCACATGTACATACAGTCAAAGACGCTCTGCGTCCAATAATCAAAATGAGAGCTATGCGTCCAATAATCTTTATGAGACCATGCGTCCAATGATTCTCTGCGTCCAATAAACAGTATAAGGCAATACTGTTGTGCGTCCAATGTTCAATACAGACAGTACCACTCTGCGTCCAATAGAGCACGATGGCAAAAGTCCAATAATCAACTGCTCTGCGTCCAATGGAACATAATGAAGCAGAATGGCAAAAGTCCAACAATACTGCTCTGCGTCCAATGAAGCAGAAGGACAAAAGTACAACAGTCAACTGCCCTGCGTCCAATGGAGCAGAAGTGCAATACTGCCTTGCGTCCAATGGAGCATAAGTCCAATAATCAGCATGAGGCAATACATCCAATACTGCCTTGCGTCCAATGGAATAGAATGGTAAGCATGAGGATGCGTCCAATAGATGAATGAATATCATATACAAATGGTAAGCAAAGGTATGCGTCCATTTGTTAAAAGGACTGAAAGTCCAATATATTCTACATGCTGCGTCCAATACATTCTATATGCTGCGTCCAAAACGCAGAGTCCATTACTTGCTATTTATTGCTCTTGCATTTAATATGAAACATATTTATTGAGCAAATGATTTGAAATAAATAGCTGTATGCAATGCTTTTCTGTACAACCTGTTGTCAACGTTTTTGAATGTACTTTTGAAAAGCATAAAGCACTGTGGAAAGTGTACTAAGAGAGAGAATGTACTTTTATCTACTCTGTATATCTCTGAACACATCTTTCTACTTTACACAGTGTATTCTCTCTGTCTCAATGATATATTACTATTAACCACTGTACAATTGAGACTTTGAGTACAGGTTGCTTCTAATTTAGGAGAAAGAAACGTAGACATGCACACTGAAGTAGATCTCCTCAGAGCAACGGGAAAATAGCATTTAATGCTATTAGAGAACGGTAACATTTATGAAGGCTGAAGCTGAGCTATTCGAAGAACAAAAATCTGAAGCTTCATCAAAGCCTATATATACCGTGAACAAGAAGAAGAATACAAGAGACTGAACAACGAAAAAGAAAGAGCTGAACTGCTGTGCAATTTGTTATACTCTGTATAAAAAGTCTTGTATATTTTCTATCTTCTTGTAAAAGAGAGTTTGCTTAACTCTCGAAGTGCTTAAGTTTTTCATATCCTCACTTGTGTGAGTTAGACAGCACTTAAATCAAAAACACTCTGCTGAGTTGTTTGAGCCTGGAGAGGCTTGACTGTAAAAGAATACTTGTTTGAGCCTGGAGAGGCTTGACTGTAAAAGAATACTTGATTTAGCCTGAAGAGGCTGTGTGCAAAGAATACTTGTGAGTTAGCCTGAAGAGGCTGTGTACAAAGAATACTTGGGATTTAGCCTTGAGAGGCTGTGTGCAATGAATACTTGGGTTTTAGCCTGAAGAGGCTGTGTGCAAAGAATACTTGAGTTATAGCCTGAAGAGGCTGCGTGCAAAGAATACTTGTAACCTATCTGGTTTGATAGTGAAATCTCTCTAGTTTGAGGGGACTGGACGTAGCTCTTAGGAAAGGGTGAACCAGGATAAAACTTGTGTTACTTCTTCTTTCCCTTAACTCTTATTATTTCTGTGATTATTCTAACCAAGGGGATTGAATTGATTTTATTTCAACAAGTTTTTCATACTCTTTAAATCGCACAAAGAAAACAAGTTTTTAACTTAGCAGAAGCCTCTGCGTCCAATCCTTTTGTGCGTCCATTTTTACACAACTCTGTGCGTCCAGTGTTTTAAAACTATTGTGTGTCCAATATTTCAGAAAACGCTGTGCGTCCAATATTACACAACTTTGTGCGTCCAATGTTTTAAAACTATTGTGCGTCCAATATTTCAGAAAACGCTGTGCGTCCAATATTTGAAATAAGCCAGCGTCCAACATTGCGAAAAGTTTTTTAAAAGCTTAGAAACACAATTCAACCCCCCCTTCTTGTGTTTCATCTTGTTACCTACAGTTGGCATCAGAGCTCGGTCTCTAGGGGTTGAGCACCTAACAGTGCAGAGAAGCAAAGATCCATGGAGAACGAGGGACTAGCTGTGAACAGACCACCACTGTTCAATGGAAATGAATACGACTACTGGAAGCAGAGAATGATCACATTCTTTGATGCTCAAAATATAGACCTATGGGATGTCGTGGAAACTGGCTACACTGCTCCAGTAAATGAAGCAGGTCAACAAATACCAAGAGCTCAGTGGACAGCAGATCAAAGGACCAGATTCCAGCTGAACTCGAAGGCAAGGCACTATCTGATGTGTGCCATTACAAAATCAGAATATGACAAGGTGCACAGCTGCACTACTGCCAAGGAGATGTGGGACACTCTAGCTTTGGCACATGAAGGTTCATCTCAGGTTCGTGAGTCCAAAATCAGCATGCTAGTTCATCAATATGAACTATTCAAAATGGAGGATCACGAGACCATTGACCAGATGTTTGGAAGATTCCAAACAATCATCAACAACCTGAGGTCATTGGGAAAAATCTACACAACCCAGGAGCATATCAGGAAAATCCTAAGGAGTCTGCCAAAACAATGGAGACCCAAGGTAACTGCAATACAAGAAGCAAGGGATCTTTCCACTCTTGCCATGGAGGATCTTCTAGGCTCACTGAAAGTACATGAGCTTGAGCTTAATGAAGAGGGAACAGAAAAAAGGGCAAAGTCCATTGCTCTTAAAGCTCAAAAAGGGAGCACCTCAAAAGCCTTGAAGGCCAATGACTCTGATGAGGAGTCATGTAGCTCAGAAGGAGAAGAAGGCTCAGATGATGATGAACTCTCTTTCATCTCCAAGAAGTTAAAGGCTATGTGGAACAGGAAAGGTGGCTTCAGAAGGAAGCATTTTAACAGAAGATTTCCACAACAGGAAGCTGAGCAAAAGGAGAAAAATCCAGTAGTGTGCTATGGATGCAAGAAACCAGGCCACTACATGTCAGATTGTCCTGAGGCAGAAAGAACAAAGAAGAAGTTCTTCAAGAAGAAGAAAGGTCTCATGGCAACATGGGAGGATCTTGATGATTCCTCTGATGATGAGGATAAAGAAGAAGCTAATATCTGCCTAAAGGCAAGTCTATCCTCAACTGACAGTGAGGACGAAGAGGAGGTAATTTCTTATTCTGAATTAAGTAATAATTTTGATGATCTTCTTAGAGATTCATCCATTTTATCTGATGAGTACAGATCTTTAAAGAAAAAGTTTTCTCTTATAACAAAAGATTTTGAAAAGCTTACTTCAGAAAACGAAGTACTCAAATCAGAAAATGGAAAGTTAAGACTTCAAGTAAGTCAACTAAAAGATGAATCTCAAAAGGATTCTGAGTCCAATACTTCCTGTGAAGTACAAGTACTTCAACAAGAAGTAAATGAACTCACTGGACGATTGTCCAGATTTGTCAGTAGCTCTGAAAAATTGGATAAAATTTTAAAAATTCAGAGAAAACCTTTTGACAAAAGTGGTTTGGGATATGAAAAACCAAAACCAAAAGTTTCTAAAAGTCATTCTAAATTCAATTTATACTGTGGTCACTGTGGAAAGGCTGGTCATGTCGCTTCGACATGCGTCCATAAAAGGAACATGCCTAGACGCAGACCAAGAACTAACAAGAAAGGACCCAAGTCAATCTGGGTACCAAAAAGTATGATAATTCGTGTTGCAGATATACTTGATGGGAGGAAGACAACTCCAGTCATGGCACCTGGACAGTGGCTACTTACTACACATAACAGGAGAAAGGTCTATGTTCCAAGACCTAAAGCTTAAGATCACCCAAGATTGAAGAAGATGGACCAGACGCAGGAAAAAGTCATGCGTCCAATACTGGAAGTGTAAGAAGCTGGCACTTCAAGTCCTATCATCCTGAAGATCAAATCATTGGAAATGCATATGATAGAGTCAGAACAAGGTCCACATTCAGAGAACAAACTGATGTTGCATTCATATCTGAATTGGAGCCCAAGAACATAGATGAAGCCCTATTGGACGAAGGATGGATTGTGGCAATGCAGGAGGAGCTAAATCAATTCAAACACAATGATGTTTGGACGCTAGTAGCCCCACCTGAAGATAAGTCCATTATTGGAACCAAATGGGTATTCAGAAACAAACTGGACGAAGAAGGTAAAGTTGTGAGAAACAAAGCAAGGTTAGTTGCTCAAGGTTACTCACAACAGGAAGGTATTGACTTTACTGAAACCTTTGCTCCAGTAGCTAGAATAGAGACCATTCGCATTTTACTTTCATTTGCTGCCCAACATGATATGAGGCTTTATCAAATGGATGTAAAGAGTGTTTTTCTGAATGGTATAATATCAGAGGAAGTCTATGTTGAACAGCCCCCTGGCTTTGAGGATCAAACTTTTCCAAATCATGTTTTTAAATTGAAAAAGGCTCTTTATGGCCTCAAGCAAGCTCCTCGAGCTTGGTATGAAAAACTGAGTTCTTTTCTAATGGAAAATGATTTTTCAAGAGGAAAAGTTGATAATACTCTTTTCAGAAAATCCATACACTCACATTTCATCATAGTACAAATTTATGTGGATGATATCATTTTCGGTGCTACTGATGAATCTCTATGTAGAGAATTTTCTGAGTTAATGCAGGTTAGTAGGATTCTGTGATGCTGATTATGCTGGAGACAGGCTTGAAAGAAAAAGCACCAGCGGAGGATGCCATTTTATTGGATCCAATCTAGTATCATGGACAAGCAGGAGACAAAGCACAATTGCATTATCAACAGCTGAAGCTGAATATGTCTCTGCTGCAAGTTGTTGTTCTCAGCTCTTATGGATTAAACATTAATTGGAGGACTACAACATCTTCGAGAGTAAGATTTCTGTTCTTTGTGATAATACTGCTGCAATCAATTTATCTAAGAACCCAATCTTACACTCAAGAGCTAAGCATATAGAAATTAAACATCATTTTATTAGAGACTATGTGCAGAAGGGAACATTTGATATTCAGTTTGTTAACACTGAAAATCAATGGGCAGATATATTTACAAAACCCCTCTCTGTAGATAGGTTTACTTTTATAGGGAAGCTTTTAAATATGCACTTTATAAAAGATTAATGTTTAGCGTCCAATATGCTCAAGCTGAGTCTGAGTCCAATGTGACTAGAGTCCAATAGGACACGACAGTCTATTTGAGACTTAGAATTTTTTCAAAGACTCAAAAGCTTTTACATCTTAGTAATCCCACGCTGAGTCCAAACTATTTTCATAAAGATATATCTTACAGTTGGTATCTTACAAACGCTTTGCAGTAATTTTCAGTTTGATGATTATTCAAGCTTTCAAGAAAAAATTACTGTTATCTCTATAAACTTGATTCAGATTTCTCTTCGTTTGGCATCTTTTCTAAAATCATTTCTGTTTGAGAAAGCTTGTTTAGAAAAAGGGAGAAGAAAAAGGGTTTTTAAGTTTTAAAAGAATTATGTTTTAAAAGCTCAAAGTCAGTTTTAAAATGATTCATTTCTCTCTGTTTTTCAACATTGTCTTTGGACTATGATGTTCTGTGAACCTTTTTGCCTGATGACAAAAGGGGGAGAAAGAATATGGGATTAAGTTTTAAAAAGAAAGAAGTATATATGAGAAGAATATGGGATTAAGTCTGATTGCGTTGTAGTAGTCTTATTACCATGTTCTAATTTGGTCTATTATCTGATAAGCTATTTGCTTTTTATTGGACAAATCTTGTTTTTATGAGTAAAAGAAATTTTCAGGTACTCTGAGTATATTGAATATCCAAAACCATGAGATGTTTATCTCAGGGGGAGAAGAGTAAGGAAAAACTGCGACGTTTATCTCAGGGGGAGTTTCCCTTAGAAAATTTCTGTTTATATATTTGGTTTATGTGCTTTATTGTTTGTAAAATTTAATAATGTTTGTCATCATCAAAAAGGGAGAGATTGTTGGAACCAAATTGGTTAAAAGTATTTTTAATACAAAAACTCCCTAAGTGATTTTATGGTTTTGATGATAACAAAATGTATTAAGGTTTTAACAAAGGATAAACAAAATGTATTAAGCTTTTACAATGTATAACAAAGCTGCCTAACTAAGTTTATTGAAGGATGTTGCAGTCTGCGTCCAATAATTAGTTCATCATGACATTGGCTCATATACAAAGTCTGAGAAGCCTTGTGTCCAATGTTAAAGTCATCGTCCGATATTGGCACATGTACATACAGTCAAAGACGCTCTGCGTCCAATAATCAAAATGAGAGCTATGCTTCCAATAATCTTTATGAGACCATGCGTCCAATGATTCTCTGCGTCCTATAAACAGTATAAGGCAATACTGTTGTGCGTCCAATGTTCAATACAGACAGTACCACTCTGCGTCCAATAGAGCACGATGGCAAAAGTCCAATAATCAACTGCTCTGCGTCCAATGGAACATAATGAAGCAGAATGGCAAAAGTCCAACAATACTGCTCTGCGTCCAATGAAGCAGAAGGACAAAAGTACAACAGTCAACTGCCCTGCGTCCAATGGAGCAGAAGTGCAATACTGCCTTGCGTCCAATGGAGCATAAGTCCAATAATCAGCATGAGGCAATACATCCAATACTGCCTTGCGTCCAATGGAATAGAATGGTAAGCATGAGGATGCGTCCAATAGATGAATGAATATCATATACAAATGGTAAGCAAAGGTATGCGTCCATTTGTTAAAAGGACTGAAAGTCCAATATATTCTACATGCTGCGTCCAATACATTCTATATGCTGCGTCCAAAACGCAGAGTCCATTACTTGCTATTTATTGCTCTTGCATTTAATATGAAACATATTTATTGAGCAAATGATTTGAAATAAATAGCTGTATGCAATGCTTTTCTGTACAACCTATTGTCAACGTTTTTGAACGTACTTTTGAAAAGCATAAAGCACTGTGGAAAGTGTACTAAGAGAGAGAATGTACTTTTATCTACTCTGTATATCTCTGAACACATCTTTCTACTTTACACAGTGTATTCTCTCTGTCTCAATAATATATTACTATTAACCACTGTACAATTGAGTACAGGTTGCTTCTAGTTTAGGAGAAAGAAACGCAGACATGCACACTGAAGTAGATCTCCTCAGAGCAACGGGAAAATAACATTTAATGCTATTAGAGAACGGTAACATTTATGAAGGCTGAAGCTGAGCTATTCGAAGAACAAAAATCTGAAGCTTCATCAAAGCCTATATATACCGTGAACAAGAAGAAGAATACAAGAGACTGAACAACGAAAAAGAAAGAGCTGAACTGCTGTGCAATTTGTTATACTCTGTATAAAAAGTCTTGTATATTTTCTATCTTCTTGTAAAAGAGAGTTTGCTTAACTCTCGAAGTGCTTAAGTTTTTCATATCCTCACTTGTGTGAGTTAGACAGCTCTTAAATCAAAAACACTCTGTTGAGTTGTTTGAGCCTGGAGAGGCTTGACTGTAAAAGAATACTTGTTTGAGCCTGGAGAGGCTTGACTGTAAAAGAATACTTGATTTAGCCTGAAGAGGCTGTGTGCAAGCCTGGAGAGGCTTGACTGTAAAAGAATACTTGTGAGTTAGCCTGAAGAGGCTGTGTGCAAAGAATACTTGGGATTTAGCCTGAAGAGGCTGTGTGCAAAGAATACTTGGGATTTAGCCTAGAGAGGCTGTGTGCAAAGAACACTTGGGTTTTAGCCTGAAGAGGCTGTGTGCAAAGAATACTTGAGTTATAGCCTGAAGAGGCTGCGTGCAAAGAATACTTGTAACCTATCTGGTTTGATAGTGAAATCTCTCTAGTTTGAGGGTACTGGACGTAGCTCTTAGGAAAGGGTGAACCAGGATAAAACTTGTGTTATTTCTTCTTTCCCTTAACTCTTATTATTTCTGTGATTATTCTAACCAAGGGGATTGAATTGATTTTATTTCAACAAGTTTTTCATACTCTTTAAATCGCACAAAGAAAACAAGTTTTTAACTTAGCAGAAGCCTCTGCGTCCAATCCTTTTGTGCGTCCATTTTTACACAACTCTGTGCGTCCAGTGTTTTAAAACTATTGTGCGTCCAATATTTCAGAAAACGCTGTGCGTCCAATATTACACAACTCTGTGCGTCCAGTGTTTTAAAACTATTGTGCGTCCAATATTTCTGAAAACGCTGTGCGTCCAATATTTGAAATAAGCCAGCGTCCAACATTGCGAAAAGTTTTTTAAAAGCTTAGAAGCACAATTCAACCCCACCTTCTTGTGTTTCATCTTGTTACCTACAAATATTAATTATAATTGAAATTTAAAGTTAACAATATTTACAAAAATGAGATACTTACGAGCACCATAATTGAACAATGGTCATTGAAACCCATATTTTTTTGCCAATGAGATCAATAATGTCGTGTGTCCTGACAAAATAACATGGTAGATCCTCATGCTCCAATCGAACCTTAACGGCGTGTCCATCAAATCCAACTAACTTCAGAGCCAATTCCTTTGAAGCCGGTAGCTTAGGCCCGTCAGTGGATGCGGCAGCTGCACAACTACCCTTAGTGCTCGCATGCATAGTAACTCCAGGAGAACTAGGCAGTTGGACATCTATGGGTTGTTGGGAACTCATAGATGCCACCACAATTGCCATCTTCTGCAATATCAAATTTCACAAACGTAAACATTAATTAAAGGAATAAAGATCAATTACAATTGCAAATTTGTCATGTTATGCATACCTCCTGTAACATCTTCTATCCTCTGTTCCATCTCCTCTTGCCATTTCTTTTCTGCCTACTGGACTTTCTTGTTTATTACTTCCTCCAACTAATCAGTATGTATACTCCCTGAGGTGGTGCCACAACGTGAATGCGGTCCGTAGTAATTCCGTAAGCCCACACCTTGTCCAACAGTGTGGACACAGCCAGGATGCTCAGGAGTTCCAATAGCAGCAGCCAAGATATCTTGGCGGCCATGTGGAACAAAAGAACTCTGCGTGCTCTGCTCAACCAGGGAATCCTACAAGAATGACGTGTCAAAGATCATATAAGCTTGTTACAATTAAAATTACAATTAGTATTGAGCAGTTACTTACAATCTTTTCAGCAACCAATGCTGAGGCCTCGAACGTATATTCACCCGACTTTTTAATTCGGGCTTGCTTCCACATTTCATGGCGTGGAGGATCAACAATGGAGGCCTCACCATCACCCGATACTTGGGTCATTTTCTACTTAAGCAATTTATAACCCCCACGAGACAAACTATGGGGATACGTATTCTTTGATTGATTTTCAATTCCCTTTTGTCTTTTCGCCTGGTATAAATAACACCCAACAAAATTTAGTACAAAATTATATAAGTGAGGCCAAGTAAAAAAAAATTACTGACAACATACCTGAAACTCAGGCTCCTGTCTGATCTCAACAAACCTTTGCCACACCTCATCTGAAATAGAGGAATACTTCTCACAGGGCGAACCCTTAGAACCAAATACGTATTCTCTGGTGAGGGTGTTCTTAAACGCCTTCCACCACTCACACGCATATGAAATCAATCTCTTTTTCAACAATTCATCATTTGGAATAGTAAAAGTTTCCTACAATACAATACATATGGTTAATATACAATATAGACAAAAATATAATTCAGTGTAAAACTTACATACCGATAAATCTTGCCAAATCATGTCCTTCACATCACGGGCTACGTCATCCCATTCTAAAGGCAGAATACTGACTTTGGTCCGAGCAAGCATCCCAACATAGCTGCTGAACACATTGGCATGCTCACCAATGGGTCGACCAAGCTCGTCAAACGCAACCTCAAGCTTCTGACCGGATCGACGTTTAGCAGCCACACCTTTCAACTTTGTGGGTCCTCTAGTATTTGGATGGGTAGATGTGCTATTTGTGGGGCCACCATGTGAGGGAGGGATACTCGATGAGTCATCCATGTGCCTGTTTAGACAAAGAAGAATAAAGGTGAGAAACATGTTTAAAAAATAATTATATAAAATATAAACAATGGAAAAATAACAGACATGTATTAACTTATAAAGTATATTGTAGTCAAGTATGAATGTTCTCCCATATCCCTTCTTGATGATCATCACGAGTGGCATGTACAACGTCCACTTCATTCTCTTCAACGAAAGAACGAGGAGTCTGACAAACATCTAGAGTTGAATCTTCATTTTCATCAAGATCATGCATGCTTCCTCTTTGGAAGACCACTGACCACTTTTTGTTAGAAGGATCATTGACATAAAACACTTGTCTTGCATGGACGGCCATGAGGAAGGGCTCGTCCTTATAAGCTACCTTATGAAGGTCCACCAATGTAAATCCAAGTTCATCGATTTTGACACCATTGTTAATGTTAACCCACTTGCATTTAAAAAGAGACACTGTAAATTTACAATAATCGACCTCCCAAATCTCTTCAATGACCCCATAGTAAGGTACGGATGTCATAATGGGGTTTTTGTCTTTTGAACTAGAGAAATGCATGGAAGAAGCCATGACCATAACACCACTATTTTGCACGGTACTTTTGTCATCCTGTGACTTTGTATAGAAGGAAAATTTATTAATATCGTATCCTTGCCAACATACGACACAAAAATTAGGCTCATATGCTAGCCATTTTAATGTCTCAGAAGCACTGTTGTCATTCGCAATTTGTTGTTTAAACTAACCTAAGAAAGTCTTGTTATGCTCCTTCAATAACCATTTTTCGTTCATTTGAGGGGTTTTCTTCTTGACAATGCTCTTATGATCAGATAAGTAAGGTATAACTTCATCAGTGTTATTCAATATGTACAAATGTGCTTGAAGCACTTCCTCCCTACCCATGCTCTTAATGACCATACCTCGTGTACCCTTACCTTCGCATCTTCCCTCATGACGAGACTTGGGAAGGCCTACTGGATCTGCCTCTGACATGTAATCTGAACAAAACTCAATAGCTTCTTCTGTGATGTACCTTTCAACTATAGATGCTTCAGGACGGTGTGGATTCTTGACATACCCTTTCAAGATCTTCATGTATCATTCAACTGGGTACATCCACCTTAAATAAACTGGCCCACACAATCTAATCTCCCTCACTAGATGAACAATTAAGTGAACCATCATGTTGAAGAACGAAGGAGGAAAATACATCTCCAAACAACACAAAATAAGAACGGCCTCATTTTCCAACTCATCCAACTTCTGAGGGTCAATGACTTTGCTACATATAGCATTGAAGAATAAGCACAACCTAGTAATTGTATCTTGAACCTTTTTTGGCAAGATCCCACGAATAGCCACGGTAGTAGTTGTTGCATCAAGACGTGGCAATCATGAGACTTTAAGCCAACTAATTTGAGATCTTTCATTGAAACAAGCCTATTGACATTTGAGGAGTAACCTTGTGGCACTTTGACGCCCTTTAGACACTCACAGAAACTTCTTCGCTCTTGCTTCGACAAGGTATGACATGCTGGGGGCAAATATGTTTTGTTACCTCTTGGTTGTGGAGCTAATTAATCTCTTTTGCCCATGGCAACTAGATCTAGGCGAGCATTCAAACCATCCTTTTTCTTGCCCTGAATGTTGAGAAGCGTTCCGATTACACTATCACACACATTTTTCTCCACATGCATCACATCAATACAGTGCCTTACATCAAGACTGGACCAATATGGAAGATCAAAGAAGACCAACCTCTTCTTCCATATATTTTTCTCAGTAAACTGCTTTTGTTTCTTTCCAAATGTAACATTGATGTCCTTCAGCCGTTGATAGACTTCTTCTCCAGTTAAGGATTTTGGAGCAAGTTCATACTCTTGGCATCCATTAAAAGCTTTTTTCAACCTACGATACGGGTGATCCCATCTGAGAAATCTCCGATGCCCAAGGTAAACAGTCTTCCTTCCATGTTGTAGTTGATGGTAGCATGTGCCCTCTTGACATATAGGGCATGCTTTATGTCCCTTAACGGAATACCCGCACAAGTTTCCGTATGCTGGAAAGTCATTGATGGTGCAGAATAGCATGGCACGCAGCTTGAAGTATTCACCGGAATACCCATCAAACACATCCACACCTACCTCCCATAGCATTCTCAAGTCTTCAATTAAGGGACTTAGATAAACATCTATGTCATTTCCTGGCTGTTTTGGGCCCAAGATCATCATTGATAACATAATGTATTTGCGCTTCATGCACAGCCAAGGAGATAGGTTGTAAATTACCAGGAGAACAGGCCATGAACTATGGATACTACTTAAGCTACCATATGGATTCATTCCATCCGTAGCAAGTCCAAGCCTAATGTTTCTTGGCTCATTCCCGAAATCCGGAAACAAAGAATCAATTTTTTGCCATTACGAAGAATCAGCTGGATGGCGAAGCTGTCCATCACATTTTCTCTCTTCTGCATGCCATCTAATGTTCTTTGCATCATTTACATTAGCAAACAATCGCTTGAACCTTGGAATTATTGGAAGGTACCATAACACCTTCGCAAGAGGACCCTTTTTTTCTTCTTCACAATTCGAATCACCATCCTTCACTTTGTAGCGTGATACCCCACACCTGGGACACTTATGCACCTCTTCAATCATTGGGGCATGCATGTATTTTCTTATACTCAACACCCATCGGACACAATATCTTCTTTGCCTCATAGGTACGGTTCGATAATGTGTTACCTTCCGGAAACATGTCCTTCAACAACTCGAGCAATTCGGTGAAGCCTTTATCAGTCCACCCATTTATCGCCTTCAGATTGAACAATCTTAACACCGCTGACATCCGTGTGAAATTTGTGCACCCCGGATACAAAGGCTCTTCCTTGTCACTGCACAAAGTATCATACATATGTGCATGCTTAAAAGACTCATGTCCAATATCACGGATCATGTCCTCTAGTCGGTCGTCCATGTCTACTTCAACTTCCGCTCTTTCAGAAACACTTGGCCTGTTTAAGATTTCACCATGCTAAGTCCATGTCGTATAACCTCTGCTGATCCCATTAACAAGGAGATGATCCCGTATTTCGTCAACTTTGAGTGCATTCTGATTCGCACAATTAACACAAGGACAATCAAACCTCCCTTTACTATCAGGAAGATTTCTTTGAGCAAATTCGAGAAACTCTTCCACTCCATTCGCATACTCAATACTTAATCGATTACTTTGCATCCAGCTACGATCCATAACTACTTCTGAAATAATATAAACACATTCTCATTATATTGGATCTCACTCGGGAAACTAACGCTTTACTCCAATTTAAATTAAATTACAAAATACGCTTCACTCCTAAAAGAGGGACCACGTAGTGTCCTCCTCAAAGCCATCAGCGTATAAGACTTTTTGCGCTCATGCGACTTTAAAAACCCGATTTTATTCTCATTTCATCACTAGTGAGGGCTCCTTGACGGAGGCCTCCTCACAGCCATGCGGGAGGAATAGCCATTGTGCGCACGAGACGACATCGCTTAATTAATCATGTGAAAGATACAAATTAAATACTTAGATTTTTAACTAGTCTCACTCAATAATCTATGTCATGCTTTCACACCAATCTCAAATATAAAAATCATAATTCAATCATATTGTAAATAACAGTATTAAAAGGAATTTACTAAAGTACCTAGTGTGAAGAAGAGTCCAAATCAGTGAAGCTAACACGCACACAGAGAAGTCCAAACTACAAAATAACCCAAACCTGCATCACAACAGAATAGGGATTTTCATATATTTATTGAATATATGCGTAAGCATGTATACAAGTCATAAGTCTGTAGATAGAAACTATGTAAATATGATTATGTATAATGGTGTTATTGAATAAGTTACTACTACAAATCAGAGGAAAGCAACTTGTCCCCTATATATTATCCAAACCATTTACTAAATAGACATCTTGTGGGGTACTGAAAAATAAAAATTGTGATTTTAAGTAATGCTACTCAAGCACCATATGTAATCAGAGTAGGCCGCATTTGCTCCTTTATTAGTATCCAAAGTCTGAAATCAAGTTCAAGTTCCTTTGAATAATGGGTGGCCATGTAACATTTTTGATTTCTAAATAAAACTATTTACTCTATGACCTATAGTATGTGGTGTGCAAAGTTCTTTGAAAAAAAAATGTTATTGCGAGTATGCTTGGTATACACTATGTGGTGAGAGCTAGTCACACTTGCTAACCTGCACCTTTAGTAGTATCAAAAGTATGAAATAAATAAAGTTCAAATTCTGTGAACTGGAAAGTGATGTAGGACCCTTTCTTATCGTATTCAAGTGGTAGGAAAAAGATATGTAATCAGTAGAAATTCTGATAACTGAAAGAAAATTGGAATAGAGCTCATATCAGCTATATATTGCTTCACAGAACTCAAATTAGCAGGCATAAGATTGAAATGGTTTCTTCAACACAAGTTTGATTAACATAAATAAATATTAGAACTCAGGGGATTGGTTTAAATTGAAGCCTAGCAAACTGTTCAGTTGATATTCCAAAGTTTCTATGCGGTTTGTGGCAGACAGGTAATTAACTTGAACAAGGGTGATTATAGGAGAGAAAAAAACATTTGAACAATGGTACTCAGAAAATTGCTTTTTCAAACATCCCTTCCATGAATTAACATCAACTTCTACCTTTGTCAAAATGTTTTCACATCAGAAATGAATAAATCATATGTATGGGATTAAGGGGAACAAAAAAAACATATAGACAGAATTCCAAGATAAAGAGATACCTGCCATAACTTCCCTTGGTTCTTGATCTAATTGTATGATCTTGATTTCTCTGCTTTGTGCTCAAAGTCAAAACCCTTCTTGCTGCCCACCAAAAAGAAAACAAAAAGTAGACAATGGAGTCAAGAGTATTATCCATGGCAAAAAATTATTTATCAAAACTAAGAAATTTAAGCCTTATCATTGACTGGATATAGGCTAATTATACCATTTAAATCATAAACTCACTAGCTACAATTCCAAAAGATTGTAACTTAAGAGTTGCTCCCCTGCAGTTTCTTCAACAACCTAAACTGAAAAAGGAACTATCAGGCCCAAACTTCCACAAGGTAAGCTTCAAATGAAACAAAACTTTAAACAAGAAAACGGAGAGGAAGGGAAAAATGCCACAGCAGCACAAATCCCAGCCAGCCTATATGTGCAGTATTGCAGGCACACCACACATGCACTAGTAATAGTTTATGCTCTATACAGTCTTGCAGTGCTGTATTACCAGCAATACAACTAGCTTTGAAGAATAACCAAGCTTAAATAATGAATCCACTTATTCATTAACTAAATAAAACTTGCTTATAAACTGTGTTAAGTTTTTTTTTTTAAGAGATAAGTAAACAAAATTTTGTAGTTGAATAAGTAAACAGAATTATGTAGTTTCCATAAGAATGGGATTTGAGATTTAAACCAAATGAAAACTAACAAAGAACAATGCTGAAATTCACTGTGATGCAGAAAAACAATGCAGAAATTCACTGTGATGCAAAACAAGTTGTAATCAGATTTGAAAATTCAGAAAAGAGCCACAGCCTGCTATAAATAACACCAGGCAGCCAAATTTTATGGTCTGATATCAACAAGGAAGCAACAAATTGGCCTGGGTGAAGGGTAAACTAAGTCAGTGTAAACAACAAGATGGTTGACTTTAGGACAATGAAGTGAAAGACAGCAATTTCATGGAATATCAATATCCTACTAGAAAGTATACATCTAAAATCAGGATTGCCCAAGTCTTTCAGTAATAGTGCAACTCAATCAGATTTTGACAAAAATTCTCATCAGATGGCAGGCCTTTCAGTATTTAATATCTTAAATTGTGTGAGAAACTAAAATAGGACATGCATATACAGTTTTTGAATGAGTCCATGGGGCAGTCAAGAAGGAAAAAGTCTAGTTATAAAATTGAAAACTAAAGATCGACTTGACTCTACAACTTCAAAAAATGTATTTTTACTTCTCGTTTTCTAATTAAGTTACCAACTACAAAATAGCTAGCTAGTACTGGAATAAGATACTGTCTCCGCAAAACAACACATTTCATTCACACAAGCAAGCAAAGAAAATCCAAAACTGAAAATAGAAACCACGCACGCTCATTCCCTCACTCTCCTTCTTCAAACTCAATGCAGAACAAGTGAGAAGCTATTTTCAATACTTAACTTCAATTTTATTTTTGAAAAAAACAAACAAAAAGAATTTAACCATTTTTAATTTTATTTTTGAAACCTATTTTCAATTTTCAACAGCTCCAGAACACTACCACCTTTGGCTTTGGTCGTCGCTGTAATGAAACCTCCCCTTTCCTCATGCTCGTGTTAGTGTAACAGAGAAGTAATGAAACCTACTTGAAGCTTACATTGTCCTAGCAAGAGAGAGAGAGAGAGACTACCTACTTTTGTGGTCACGAACGGCGGAGAAGCTTCAAGTGAGAAGAGGAAGGCGATGTAGTAGTGGCTCTTCACGGTTGCAATGTCGTTTTGGCTCTTCACGGTTGCAATGTCCAGGCGCAGTGAAGGAAGGCGAGAGAGAAGATGAGGGTTTGAAAGTGAAGAGATACGATGAAAGGCGAAGAGGGAAGATGAAGGTTTGAAGTGAAGTGGTACTGTGAAATGGATTTTTGGACTTTCCAGATCGGTTATCTTAACGATCGTCTTGAAAAGGTTGATCAAAATTGCGAAAATGCCACCGTGTTCCCCTTTCTGAGTCGGATGTGTAAGAACCGTCTTCAAAAGTGTCTTTAAAATTGCGAAAATGCCACCGCGTTCCACTTTTCGAGTCAGATTTTTAAGAACCATCTTCAAAAGTGTCTTAAAAATTGCAAAAATGCCACCGCGTCAGTTTTAAGGTCGTTTGCGAGGGTAATCGGCTTTAAAAGCCCTATTTTTTTTCCTGTTTTTGCACTAGTGTTAAGACCATACAAAAATTAACACTCAGCAATAACATTTTATGTTGAAAATCATAATGAAACTAAGAGCAAAAAGAAGGATGGTAATTAGTTATAAAAAAAATGAACGATGCTATGGATGGAGATGCGTACTTTGCTTCCGGGATTGAAAAGTGTAGAGTTGGAGAGGTGTTCTCATTGCTTGGCTGGTAAGCAGACCAAAGTATCCTTCAAGAAGCATCCTCCCTCCAGGAAATTAGAGCTACTTGAATTGGTGCATTCTAATATTTGTGGCCCATTGAAGGTAAAATATTTTAGTGGTGCACTTTACTTTGTTAGCTTTATTGATGACTATTCTAGGAAACTATGAGTCTATGCTTTGAAGACAAAAGGCCAAGTGCTGGAGAAGTTCAAAGAGTTTCATGCTTTGGTTGAGAGACAATCAGGTAAGAAGCTGAAGCGCATTCGTACTAACAATGGTGGTGTGTATTGTAGACCCTTTGATGTTTATTGTAAGCAGCTTGGTATTGCACATGAAAAGACTCCTCCTAAAACTCCTCAGCTGAATGGTTTAGCGGAGAGAATGAACAGAATATTGATTTAGAGAGTGAGGTTTATGCTCTCTAAGGCTAAGTTACCCAAACACTATTGGGGTGAGGCACTGTACACGGCGGTGCATGTTATTAATCCCAGTCCTGCAGTTGCTTTGAACGGTGAGGTGCCAGACAAAATTTGATTTGGCAAGAATGTAAGGTATGATCACCTGAGAATCTTTGGTTGCAAGGCTTTTGCGCATGTCCCAAAGGATGAAAGATCCAAGTTGGATGCAAAGACTAGGCAGTGTATCTTCATCGATTATGGTCAGGATGAATTTGGTTACAGGTTGTATGACCCTGTTGAGAAAAAGCTTATTAGAAGCCGTGATGTGGAGTTCATGGAAGGCCAAACCATTGAAGACATTAATAAGGTGGAGAAGACTACACCTGATAAAGATGATAGTTTGTCTGATGTTGATCCAGTTCGGCTGCTTGTTCATAATCTGGATACTGTTGAGAGTGATGTTCAGGATGATGATGTTGATGATCAACAGCTTGGAGATGAGTTAGATGTTCCCGCTGATGATGATGATGAGGAACTTGATCAGATGTCACAGGATGATAATCTTGGTGATGCTCCCGTGCTACCTCAAGTCCAACTCTAGAGGTCTAATAGGCAGAGACAACCATCTACGAGGTATCCTTCTGATGAGTATGTGACCTTGACCGATGGGGGAGAACCTGAGTGTTTTGAAAAGGCCGTGCAGAGTGAGGAAAATCAAAAGTGGCTGGATGCAATCAAAGATGAGATGAAATCTTTGCATTATAATCACACTTATGATTTGGTGAAGTTGCCTAAAGGCAAGAGAGCCTTGGAGGAAGAGATCTACATGAAGCAAGCTGATTGCTTTGAAGTTAAAGGCAAGGAAGACTACGTGTGTAGGATGAGAAAGAGCTTATATGGCTTAAAGTAGGCTCCGAGGCAGTGGTATAAGAAGTTTGAGTCTGCTATGTGTGAGTAAGGCTACAAGAAGACTACTTCTGACCATTGTTTCTTTGTCAAAAAGTTTTCTGATGACGACTTCATTATCCTATTATTATATGTTGATGACATGTTTATTGTTGGGAAAAATGTTTCTAGAATTGACAGGTTAAAGAAGCAATTGGGTTAGTCATTTGGCATGAAAGACATGGGAGTTGCTAAACAGATTCTTGGTATAAGAATCATACGTGATAGAAAAGAGAATAAGCTTTGGCTGTCACAAGAAGATTACATTAGAAGGGTGCTGCAGAGATTCCAGATGAAAAATTCTAAGGCGGTAAGCACTCCTCTTGCTACTCATTTTAAGTTGAGTGCTAAATAGAGTCCTTCAAATGAAGCAGAGAAATTAGATATGCAACAAGTTCCTTATGCATCTGTTGTGGGTAGTTTGATGTATGCAATGGTGTGTACAAGGCCAGATATTGCACATGCTATTGGTACTGTTAGTAGATTCTTGTCAAATCCAGGTAGATAGCATTGGAATGCTGTGAAATGGATTTTGAGGTATCTTCATGGTACTGCTGGTTTGAGGCTTTGTTTTGGTGGTGATAAGCCTACCTTGGTGGGGTACTCATACTCAGATATGGTTGGAGACATTGATTCCAGGAAGTCCACTTCAGGCTTCATGATCAGATTTGCAGGGGGAGCTGTGGCTTGCCAGTCTAAGTTGCAGAAGTGTGTAGCATTGTCTACTACAGAGGCAGGGTACGTTTCTAGTACCGAAGCATGCAAGGAGTTGCTATGGATGAAGAAATTCTTACAGGAGCTTGGTTTTGTTCAGGATAGATAGCTGTTGTTCGTTGACAGTTAGAGTGCTATTCATCTTGGTAAGGATCCAACTTTTCATTCTAGGTCCAAACATATTGATGTAAGGTATCATTGGATACGTGATGCTTTGGGTGCTAAGTTGTTGGAGCTGGCTAAAATTCATAAGAATGATAATGGTGCTAATATGATGACTAAAGCATTACCAAGAGGGAAGTTTGAGACTTGTTGTGATATCGCCGGTTTGGCGGTTATCTCCACATAGTCGTGAGGGGGAGATATGTTGGGTTTTGGGCTCCCTTCCTATGTGGAGAAAGGCCCAAATATTGAGGTCCACTTGTGTCTCACTTATTCAAGTGGAGAGGGGTCAGATTAGGGTTAACGGAGAGAGTCGTTCTATTGAGAGCATAGTCACCAACAAGAGAGAAGAGAAGAGAGAAAGCCAACTCGCATACTCACCTGACAGCCACTGTAAAACCAAGACTGAGAATTCGTTCACCGTTGGATTGGGCTGATATTTGGATAGTGGGTCCAGAAGGTGTGGTTCTTCGTTTTCAACGGTGGGATCGGTGATTAGAGGTATGGAGTTCGAGAAAAACAGATCGCACTATTTGTGCTGTTTATTTGAGACCCCTATTTGATTATAGTGGAGCTATTTCATTGGTCTGGACGACCCGTGGGTTTTTAGTCTCACATTGAGGGGTTTGCTCACGTTAAAATCATGGTGTCTCTTTGTGATTGTGCTATTATTTTATTGATGCATATTTGTTATTGCTCCTCGTTGATTCTTGCAAGTTTGGGGGAATTTATTTCCGCTGCATATTACTATTTTTGGTATTCTGTTGTTTTGTCCCCATCAAATGGGTTAGAAATATGAACTAGTTTAGTATTTTTGATTGTAAGTTGGGATTTTATCAAATAAGGCTTACAGAAGAATCACAGGCATTTACAACATTTAGTTGTCCTCAATGACAATATTATGAATGGAATAATGTATTACCAATGGGAATGTAGCAATCACCAGGCAGGTATTTTTCGGAGAAGAATATGGATTCTAAACTTAAGAATTATAAAGATTTTGTAATATCTATATTGATGATATATTATTTTGGCTTATATGTTTTTAATTAGTCCCTAAAGTTTGGAAGATTGTTGCTTTTAGTTCCTCAAATTTAAACGTGTGTTTTTTGTCTCTCATTTTTAAAAGTACTTTAATTTTAGTCCCTGGGACCATATTTTAAATTTAAAAAGTATTTTCTAAATTTAGGAGGGGTCAAAATATAAATTTAGAAAATCCTTAGAAGTTAGGAGAAAGCGGGTAAGGTGCGAATCAAGATTTGGGAGAGGTCAAAATATAAATTTAAAAATACATTTCATATTAAAAAATGGCCTCAGGGACTAAAAGTGACACATTTTTAAAAATGAGAGACAAAAAACACACGTTTTAAATTTTAGAGACTAAAAACAACAATTTTTCAAACTTGAGGGACTAAAAACATATTTAAGCCTATTATTTTTTACAAAGAAAGATTTAGAAGATAATTTCAACAAAGTAGAATTTGTCCTTAAAAGATGTTTAGAAAATGGAGTAGTTCTAAGCAGGAAAAAAATAATTTTAGCTCGAAATAAAATTAAGTATTTAGGATTGAAAATAGAAAAAAGGAAAACATAGTAATGCAAAAATATGTATTAGAAAAACTTCAATTACTAACTTATATTTCAAATTAAGGTTTTATAAAAAATCTAGCAGAGGAGAATACTTCAACAAAAGCTAAAGAAGAATGTTCTTTGGTCATGGACCGAAGAAGATGAAACAATTATTACTAAATTAAAGCATTTATATCAAGATCTTCCTCAATTATATCATTCTTCATATAATGATTTAATTATTATCAAAACATATACATCAAATGAATGTTGGGGAGGTGTTATGAAAGCAAAACCCTTGGACAAAAGAAAGAATTATTGTGTCGATACATGTCTAAAACTTTTTCATGTAGTTGAATTAATTATCTCACACATGAAAAGAAAACGCTAGCATTAATTCGAATATTGAAAAAATATCGAATTTATACTTGATAAATTAATAATTTATTGTTAGAACAAATTCTACTTATGTTCCAGGTTTTAAAAACATTAATCATAAATCCTTCAAAAAAAAACATTAATCATGCAGGAACATATAAGCAAGGAAAATTAATTAGATTGCAGCTGGTAAAGTTAACCAAATATAAATATACGAATATCAACAAAATACACATAAGTAAATACATATTTAGATTATTGTAAAGATATATAAATTTAGTAGAAAAACACTTATGCTTACTACCCAAACAAGTTCTTTGTGTTGTCATAGTTTGTGTAAATACCACGCAAGAAATCCAAATAGTATTATATAATTTGTAGAGGCATTGACTGCGATCAACATCGATCTAATGTTGGCTACAAGAAATGTCAATTAGCAAATACTAAATTCATATATTGAAAATTCATTATCGCAAATGAAATTAAAATTAAAATTAAAATGAAATTAAAATACTAAATTCATCTAATATTTAGAAACTGTGGCGAAAGAAACAATTTCTATTTGTTGACAAATTTGGATGTCCGAAGATATATGGGATAAAAAGTAGCACTTCTTTCCCATCTTAACATAATTATTCATATAAGAGAATCATGCATATAAGAAACTGACATGAAAACACACAAATAGATTAATGATTAAAAATATTATAGTTTAATTGAAAACACAAAGGACAAAGTTTGATGGAGTACCTTGAATACACATATAGATAGTTGAGGCAGGTAGCTCTAGTTTAGATAAATTTTTCCATAAATATTTATAATATGTATTTTTTAACTAACAATTTATCACATAAGTTAAAATTAACTTTTATTTTTTACATTTTTCAAAAGCAATTTTTTTAACTTCTTTATAAGCACCTATTTATATATTTATTAATTCCATTTCACAGCTTTTTCTTTTTTCCATATATGAGAAAATTAAAATGTAAAATAATACTAACTTTTCTATAAGTCAAAAACTGAAACTTTTACATCCGAACAGAACCTTAGCCATCTCTGGTCCACCATTTCCCACAAATTTATTACATTGAGATTCTCGGGTACGTACATTCTCGCTAGGCTTAAGATTCCATAATGGTGTTAAAGGAGAGGGAGGTAAAAGCTAGCAACAAGGTGAAAGTTGAGCTTTTTTTGTATGTTCTTGATGGTTTCAAACCCCTGATCAACGATCTTAAGAACCGCTCATAGGTCACAACTGCTTTGTGGAAGGTGAATTATCTTGATCTGATCCCATGCTTGATACCAGAGATATGCATCAAAAGAGTGGAAGAGAAAGCACTTTTCGAACAATACCTTATTGGGTAACGAAACCAAACCAGAGAGAAGAAGAGAGAAAACTTTTTTTTATTTATTGAAGAGGAGAGAAAAGTTTTAAACTATATAGGTTTCCTATTGAATATTATTGATGGTAATATATATGAAGAGATACAACCAATTGGTTTAAATCTGTTTTTAGTCCCTCATCTTTCACTGAGGTCCGTTTTTAGTCCTTTATTTTTACAATACATCTTTTTAGTCCCTCATTTTTGAAAAATGGTCTCTTTTAGTCCCTCAGGCCATATTTTAAATTCGAAAAGTATCTTTTAAATTTATACGTTGACTCCTCCCAAGCCTGATGCTCACCTTAATCCATTTTTTCGTTCTCCTCCCCCTCTACTAATGCACCGCGGCCCCCCATCCCCTCTAAGAGTAATTCCAACGTCCTCCCTCGAAGCCACCATGAGATGCAGCCTCTCTCTCGTTCTCCTGCCTGTGTGATCGCGGTGGCTGCCTCCCTGTAGGTAACAAGATGAAACACAAGAAGGGGGGGTTGAATTGTGTTTCTAAGCTTTTAAAACTTTTCGCAAAAGTTGGATGCTGGCTTATTTCAAATATTGGACGCACAGCGTTTTCTGAAATATTGGACGCACAATAGTTTTAAAACACTGGACGCACAGAGTTGTGTAATATTGGACGCACAGCGTTTTCTGAAATATTGGACGCACAATAGTTTTAAAACACTGGACGTACAGAGTTGTGTAATATTGGACGCACAAAAAGATTGGACGCAGAAGCTTCCCTCTTAGTTTAAAAACTTGTTTTCTTTGTGCGATTTAAGGTGTATGAAAAACTTGTTTAAACAAAATCAATTCAATCCCCTTGGTTAGTAATAAGCACAGATATAATAAGAGATAAGGGAAGGAAGAAATAACACAAGTTTTTATCCTGGTTCACCCTTTCCTAAGAGCTACGTCCAGTCCCCTCAAACTAGAGAGATTTCACTATCAACCTGATAGAATACAAGTATTCTTTGCACACAGCCTCTCCAGGCTAAATCCCAAGTATTCTTTGCACACAGCCTCTCCAGGCTAAATCCCAAGTATTCTTTGCACACAGCCTCTCCAGGCTAAATCAAGTATTCTTTTACAGTCAAGCCTCTCCAGGCTCAAACAACTCAGCAGAGTGTTTTTGATTTAAGTGCTGTCTAACTCACACAAGTGAGGATATGAAATCTAAAGCACTTCGAGAGTTAAGCAAACTCTCTTTTACAAGAAGATAGACAAATATACAAGACTTTCTATACAGAGTATAAGCACAGCGGTTCAGCTCTTTCTTTTTCTTTTTCCAGTGTCTTGTATTCTTCTTCTTGTTCACGGTATATATAGGCTTTGATGAAGCTTCAGACTTGTTCTTCGAATAGCTCAGCTTCAGCCTTCATAAAAGTTACCGTTCTCTAATAGCATTAAATGCTATTTTCCCGTTGCTCTGAGGAGATCTACTTCAGTGTGCATGTCTGTGTTTCTTTCTCCTAATACAGAAGCAACCTGTACTCAAAGTCTCAATTGTACAGTGGTTAATAGTAATATATTATTGAGACAGAGAGAATACACTGTGTAAAGTCGAAAGATGTGTTCAGAGATATATAGAGTAGATAAAAGTACATTCTCTCTCTTAGTACACTTTCCACAGTGCTTTATGCTTTTCATTTAATGTACGTTCAAAAACGTTGACAATAGGTTGTACAGAAAAGCATTGCATAATGCTATTTATCTCAAATCATTTGCTCAATAAATATGATCCATATTAAATGCATGAGCAATAAATAGCAAGTTTATGGATTCTGCGTATTGGACGCAGCATGTAGAAATCATTGGACTTTCAGTCCTTTTAGCAAATGGACGCATACCTTGTACTTACCATTTGCATATTATATTCATTCAATCATTGGACGCATCTTTATGCTTACCATTCTGATGATTAGTTGCAAAGCAACATTGGACGTATTGCCTCATTCTGGTTATTGGACTTTTGCCATTTCCTTATAGTTCCATTGGACGCAGAGTTGATTGTTGTACATTTGTTCTTCTGCTTCATTGGACGCAGAACAGTTGTTTGATGTACCTTTGTCAATCTGCTTCATTGGTCGTATGACACTTGATTGATGTCCTTCTTATTTATTGGACGCAGAACAGTAGCATTGTCTCCTACTGGTTATTGGACGCAGAGCTCTTAGACTGCGTATTGCATTGGACGCAGAACAGTATTGCCTTATACTGTTTATTGGACGCAGAGAATCATTGGACGCATGGTCTCATAATGATTATTGGACGCATAGCTCTCAGACTGCGTATTGCATTGGACGCAGAACAGTATTGCCTTATACTGTTTATTGGACGCAGAGAATCATTGGACGCATGGTCTCATAATGATTATTGGACGCATAGCTCTCAGACTGCGTATTGCATTGGACGCATAACAGTATTGCCTTATACTGTTTATTGGACGCTAAGCATTCTGAACCTTGGACAATGAGCACATCCTGAACATTGGACGTATAGCTATATTCTGAACATTGGACGTAGAACGCCTTATGCTTATGCTGAACATTTGACTCAGAATTGTCTTTGCCTTATGCTCAATATTGCACGATGAACAGTATTTCCTAATACTGATTATTGGACGCAGAACTCTTGGTGTCCATATATGTTCCAGTGCCAATATTGGATGATGACTTCAACATTGGACGCAAGGCTTCTCAGACTTTGTATATGAGCCAATGTCATGATGAACTAATTATTGAACGCAGACTGCAACATCCTTCAATAAACTTAGTTAGGCAGCTTTGTTATAAATTGTAAAAGCTTAATATATTTTGTTTATCCTTTGTAAAAACCTTAATACATTTTGTTATCATCAAAACCATAAAATCACTTAGGGAGTTTTTGTATTAAAAAAACTTTTAACCAATTTGGTTCCAACAATCTCCCCCTTTTTGATGATGACAAACATTATTAAGTTTTACAAACAATAAAGCACATAAACCAAATATATAAACAGAAATTTTCTAAGGGAAACTCCCCCTGAGATAAACGTCTCAGTTTTTCCTTACTCTTCTCCCCCTGAGATAAACATCTCATGGTTTTGGATATTCAATATACTCAGAGTACCTGAAAATTTCTTTTACTCATAAAAACAAGATTAGTCCAATTTATAAAGCAAATAGCTTATCAGATTAAAACATGGTAATAAGACTACTGCAACGCAATCAGACTTAATCCCATATTCTTTTCATATTCTTCTTTCTTTTTAAAACTTAACCCCATATATTTCTCCCCCTTTTGTCATCAGGCAAAAAGGTTCATAGAACATCATAGTCCAAAGACAGTTTTGAAAAACAGAGAGAAACTTAAAAATCCTTTTTCTTCTCCCCTTTTCTAAACAAGCTTTCTCAAAACAGAAATGATTTTAGAAAAGATGTCAAACGAAGAGAAATCTGAAACAAACCATAAAAGATGCCAAAGCGTTTGTAAGATAACAACTGTAAGATATATCTTTATGAAAATAATTTGGACTCAGCGTGGGATTACTAAGATGTAAAAGCTTTTGAGTCTTTGAAAAAATTCTAAGTCTCAAATAGACTGTCGTGTCCTATTGGACTCTAGTCACATTGGACTCAGACTCAGCTTGAGCATATTGGACGCTAAACATCAATCTTTTATAAAGTGCTTATTTAAATGCTTTCTTATAAAAGTAAACCTATCTATAGAGAGGGGTTTTGTAAATATATCTGCCCATTGATTTTCAGTGTTAACAAACTGAATATCAAATGTTCCCTTCTGCACATAGTCTCTAATAAAATGATGTTTAATTTCTATATGCTTAGCTCTTGAGTGTAAGATTGGGTTCTTAGATAAATTGATTGCAACAGTATTATCACAAAGAACAGAAATCTTACTCTCAAAGATGTTGTAGTCCTCCAATTGATGTTTAATCCATAAGAGCTGAGAACAACAACTTGCAGCAGAGACATATTCAGCTTCAGCTGTAGATAATGCAATTGTGCTTTGTCTCCTGCTTGTCCATGACACTAGATTGGATCCAATAAAATGGCATCCTCCGCTAGTGCTTTTTCTTTCAAGCCTGTCTCCAGCATAATCAGCATCACAGAATCCTACTAATCTGTATTCATCTGATTTCTTAAACAGCAAACCAAGATTAGTAGTCTCTTTCAGATATCTAAAAATTCTCTTGACAGCAGTCAAATGAGAATCTCTAGGATCTGATTGGAATCTTGCACATAAACAAACACTGAACATGATATCAGGTCTAGATGCAGTAAGATATAAAAGAGATCCAATCATACCTCTGTATACCTTTTGATCTACCTTTTTATCCTTATCATTCAGGTTCATTATGCAAGTTGGATGCATAGGAGTGTTCATGGGTTTGCAATAGTCCATATTGAATTTCTTAAGAAGCTCCTTTGTGTATTTGGACTGATGCACATAGATCCCATCTTGCGTCTGTTTTACTTGAAGTCTAAGAAAAAACTTCAATTCTCCCATCATGCTCATTTCAAACTCCTTCTGCATTAACTCAGAAAATTCTCTACATAGAGATTCATCAGTAGCACCAAAAATGATATCATCCACATAAATTTGTATTATGATGAAATGTGAGTCTATGGATTTTCTGAAAAGAGTATTATCAACTTTTCCTCTTGAAAAACCATTTTCCATTAGAAAAGAACTAAGTTTTTCATACCAAGCTCGAGAAGCTTGCTTGAGGCCATAAAGAGCCTTTTTCAATTTAAAAACATGATTTGGAAAAGTTTGATCCTCAAAGCCAGGGGGCTGTTCAACATAGACTTCCTCTGATATTATACCATTCAGAAAAGCACTCTTTACATCCATTTGATAAAGCCTCATATCATGTTGGGCAGCAAATGAAATTAAAATGCGAATGGCCTCTATTCTAGCTACTGGAGCAAAGGTTTCAGTAAAATCAATACCTTCCTGTTGTGAGTAGCCTTGAGCAACTAACCTTGCTTTGTTTCTCAGAACTTTACCTTCTTCGTCCAGTTTGTTTCTGAATACCCATTTGGTTCCAATAATGGACTTATCTTCAGGTGGGGCTACCAGCGTCCAAACATCATTTCGTTTGAAATGATTCAGCTCCTCCTGCATTGCCAAAATCCATCCTTCGTCCAATAGGGCTTCATCTATGTTTTTGGGCTCCAATTCAGAGATGAATGCAACATCAGTTTGTTCTCTGAATGTGGACCTTGTTCTGACTTTATCATCTGCATTCCCAATGATTTGATCTTCAGGATGATAAGTCTTAAAGTGCCAGCTTCTTCCACTTCCAGTATTGGACGCATCACAGTTTTCTGCGTCTAGTCCATCTTCTTCACTCTTAGGTGATGGTCCTTCACCTCCTGCTTGTATTTTCATATCTGCAAGAGAATCACTTAGCTCTGACAGTTCCTTGTCAGGCTTTTTGTCATTGAATTTAATATGAATTGACTCTTCAACAGTCAAGGTTCTTGAGTTATAAACTCGGTAAGCCTTGGAAGTTTCAGAGTAACCCAAAAAAATTCCATTATCTACTTTAGAATCAAATTTACCAAGTTGATCCTTAGTGTTGAGAATAAAACATTCACATCCAAAAGGATGAAAATATGAAATGTTGGGTTTTCTTCCTTTCCACAATTCATAAGGAGTCTTTTTCAATATCGGCCTTACATATATTCTGTTTTGCAAGTAACATGCTGTATTTACAGTTTCAGTCCAAAACCTCTTAGAGGTTGAGTGATCACGGAGCATGGTCCGAGCCATCTCTTGTAAAGATCGATTTTTTCTCTCTACCACACCATTTTGCTGAGGTGTTCTAGGTGCAGAGAAATTGTGAAGGATTCCATTCTCTTCACAGAATCTCTGAAAGTTTGCATTTTCAAACTCACCTCCATGATCACTTCTAATGGAGTTGATACAAACTCCTTTCTCATTTTGGACTCTTTTACAAAATATGGTGAATACTTTAAAAGACTCATCCTTGTGTGCAAGAAATTTAACCCATGTCCATCTAGTATAGTCATCAACTATAACTAGTCCATATTTCTTTCCATTCAAAGAAGCAGTTTGAGTGGGTCCAAACAAATCCATGTGTAAAAGTTCCAAAGGTCTAGAAGTGGAAACAATATTTTTAGAATTAAAAGAGTTTTTCACTTGTTTCCCTTTCTGACATGCTTCACACAGAACTTCAGATTTGTACACAAGATTTGGAAGTCCTCTCACGAGGTTATGCTTATTTAGCTTTGAGATGGTTCTCAAGCTTGCATGACCAAGTTTCTTGTGCCATATCCATTGTTCATCTTTTAAAGATATGAAGCATGAGACATTCTGTTTGGACAGATTTTCGAAATCAATTTTGTAAACATTGTCCTGCCTCTTTGCTTGAAAAAGTATGGACTTATCAGAATTTCTGACTATACATTTATCCTTGTTAAAGGAAACATCAAACCCGCTATCACACAATTGACTTATGCTAAACAGATTATGTTTGAGTCCTTCAACCAATAAGACATTTTCAATAGAGGGAAAAGGATGTTTACCAATTTTACCTATTTCAACTATTCTGCCTTTCTGGTCTCCTCCAAAAGTGACCCATCCCTTTGATCTAGGCTTTAGGTCTTGGAACATAGACCTTTCTCCTGTCATGTGTCGTGAGCAGCCACTGTCCAGGTACCATGACTGGTGTTGTTTTCCTCCCATTAAGCAAATCTGCAACAGGAATTATCATATTTTTAGGTACCCAGATTGACTTGGGTCCTTTCTTGTTAGTCCTTGGTCTGCGTCCAGGCATGTCCCTTTTGTTATGGACGCATGTTGATGTGACATGTCCAGCCTTTCCACAGTGACCATAGTATATATTAAATTTTGATGGACTTTTAGAAAACTTTGGTTTTGGTTTTTCATAACCTAAACCACTTTTGTCAGAAGGTTTTCTCTGAATTTTTAAAATTTGATCAAACTTTTCAGAGCTACTGACAAATTTGGACACTCGTCCAGTGAGTTCATTTACTTCTTGTTGAAGTACTTGTACTTCACAGGAAGTATTGGACTCAGAATCCTTTGGAGATTCATCTTTTAGTTGACTTACTTGAAGTCTTAACTTTTCATTTTCTGATTTGAGTACATTGTTTTCTAAAGTAAGCTTTTCAAAATCTTTGGTTATAAGAGAAAACTTTTTCTTTAAAGATTTGTACTCATCAGATAAAATGGATGAATCTCTAAGAAGATCATCAAAATTATTTCTTAATTCAGAATAGGAAATTACCTCCTCTTCGTCCTCTCTGTCAGTTGAGGATAGACCTGCCATTAGACAGAGATTGGCTTCTTCCTTATCCTCATCATCAGAGGAATCATCGAGGTCCTCCCATGTTGCCATAAGACCTTTTTTCTTCTTGAAGAACTTCTTCTTTGTCCTCTTGGCCTCAGGACAGTCTGCCTTGTAGTGGCCTGGTTTCCTGCATCCATAGCACACCACTGGACTTTCCTCCTTTTGCTCAGCTTCCTTTTGTGGAAATCTTCTGTTGAATTGCTTCCTTCTGAAGCCACCCTTCTTTTTCCACATAGACTTTATTTTCCTGGAGATGAAGGAGAGTTCATCATCATCTGAGCCTTCTTCTCCTTCTGAGCTGCATGATTCTTCATCAGAATCATTTGCCTTCAAGGCTTTTGAGGTGCTCCCTTTTTGTGCTTTAGGAGCAATGGACTTTGCCCTTTTTTCGATTCCTTCTTCATTAAGTTCAAGCTCATGTACTTTCAGTGAGCCTAGAAGATCCTCCATGGCAAGAGTGGAAAGATCCCTTGCTTCTTGTATGGCTGTCACCTTGGGTCTCCATTGTCTTGGCAGACTCCTTAGGATTTTCCTGATATGCTCCTGGGTTGTGTAGATTTTCCCAAGGACCTCAGGTTGTTAATGATTGTTTGGAATCTTCCAAACATTTGATCAATGGACTCGTGAGCCTCCATTTTGAATAGGTCATATTGATGAACTAGCATGCTGATTTTGGACTCACGAACCTGAGATGAACCTTCATGTGCCAAAGCTAAAGTGTCCCACATCTCCTTGGCAGTAGTGCAGCTGTGCACCTTGTCATATTCTGACTTTGTAATGGCACACATTAGATAGTGCCTTGCCTTCGAGTTCAGCTGGAATCTGGTCCTTTGATCTGCTGTCCACTGAGCTCTTGGTATTTGTTGACCTGCTTCATTTACTTGAGCAGTGTAGCCAGTTTCCACGACATCCCATAGGTCCATATTTTGAGCATCAAAGAATGTGATCATTCTCTGCTTCCAGTAGTCGTATTCATTTCCATTGAACAGTGGTGGTCTGTTCACAGCTTGTCCCTCGTTCTCCATGGATCTTGCTTCTCTGCACTGCTAAGTGCTCAACCCCTAGAAACCAGGCTCTGATACCAACTGTAGGTAACAAGATGAAACACAAGAAGGGGGGTTGAATTGTGTTTCTAAGCTTTTAAAACTTTTCGCAAAAGTTGGACGCTGGCTTATTTCAAATATTGGACGCACAGCGTTTTCTGAAATATTGGACGCACAATAGTTTTAAAACACTGGACGCACAGAGTTGTGTAATATTGGACGCACAGCGTTTTCTGAAATATTGGACGCACAATAGTTTTAAAACACTGGACGCACAGAGTTGTGTAATATTGGACGCACAAAAAGATTGGACGCAGAAGCTTCCCTCTTAGTTTAAAAACTTGTTTTCTTTGTGCGATTTAAGGTGTATGAAAAACTTGTTTAAACAAAATCAATTCAATCCCCTTGGTTAGTAATAAGCACAGATATAATAAGAGATAAGGGAAGGAAGAAATAACACAAGTTTTTATCCTGGTTCACCCTTTCCTAAGAGCTACGTCCAGTCCCCTCAAACTAGAGAGATTTCACTATCAACCTGATAGAATACAAGTATTCTTTGCACACAGCCTCTCCAGGCTAAATCCCAAGTATTCTTTGCACACAGCCTCTCCAGGCTAAATCCCAAGTATTCTTTGCACACAGCCTCTCCAGGCTAAATCAAGTATTCTTTTACAGTCAAGCCTCTCCAGGCTCAAACAACTCAGCAGAGTGTTTTTGATTTAAGTGCTGTCTAACTCACACAAGTGAGGATATGAAATCTAAAGCACTTCGAGAGTTAAGCAAACTCTCTTTTACAAGAAGATAGACAAATATACAAGACTTTCTATACAGAGTATAAGCACAGCGGTTCAGCTCTTTCTTTTTCTTTTTCCAGTGTCTTGTATTCTTCTTCTTGTTCACGGTATATATAGGCTTTGATGAAGCTTCAGACTTGTTCTTCGAATAGCTCAGCTTCAGCCTTCATAAAAGTTACCGTTCTCTAATAGCATTAAATGCTATTTTCCCGTTGCTCTGAGGAGATATACTTCAGTGTGCATGTCTGTGTTTCTTTCTCCTAATACAGAAGCAACCTGTACTCAAAGTCTCAATTGTACAGTGGTTAATAGTAATATATTATTGAGACAGAGAGAATACACTGTGTAAAGTAGAAAGATGTGTTCAGAGATATACAGAGTAGATAAAAGTACATTCTCCCTCTTAGTACACTTTCCACAGTGCTTTATGCTTTTCATTTAATGTACGTTCAAAAACGTTGACAATAGGTTGTACAGAAAAGCATTGCATACAGCTATTTATCTCAAATCATTTGCTCAATAAATATGATCCATATTAAATGCATGAGCAATAAATAGCAAGTTTATGGATTCTGCGTATTGGACGCAGCATGTAGAAATCATTGGACTTTCAGTCCTTTTAGCAAATGGACGCATACCTTGTACTTACCATTTGCATATTATATTCATTCAATCATTGGACGCATCTTTATGCTTACCATTCTGATGATTAGTTGCAAAGCAACATTGGACGTATTGCCTCATTCTGGTTATTGGACTTTTGCCATTTCCTTATAGTTCCATTGGACGCAGAGTTGATTGTTGTACATTTGTTCTTCTGCTTCATTGGACGCAGAACAGTTGTTTGATGTACCTTTGTCAATCTGCTTCATTGGTCGTATGACACTTGATTGATGTCCTTCTTATTTATTGGACGCAGAACAGTAGCATTGTCTCCTACTGGTTATTGGACGCAGAGCTCTTAGACTGCGTATTGCATTGGACGCAGAACAGTATTGCCTTATACTGTTTATTGGACGCAGAGAATCATTGGACGCATGGTCTCATAATGATTATTGGACGCATAGCTCTCAGACTGCGTATTGCATTGGACGCAGAACAGTATTGCCTTATACTGTTTATTGTACGCTAAACATTCTGAACCTTGGACAATGAGCACATCCTGAACATTGGACGTATAGCTATATTCTGAACATTGGACGTAGAATGCCTTATGCTTATGCTGAACATTTGACTCAGAATTGTCTTTGCCTTATGCTCAATATTGGACGATGAACAGTATTTCCTAATACTGATTATTGGACGCAGAACTCTTGGTGTCCATATATGTTCCAGTGCCAATATTGGATGATGACTTCAACATTGGACTCAAGACTTCTCAGACTTTGTATATGAGTCAATGTTATGATGAACTAATTATTGGACGCAGACTGCAACATCCTTCAATAAACTTAGTTAGGCAGCTTTGTTATACATTGTAAAAGTTTAATACATTTTGTTTATCCTTTGTAAAAACCTTAATACATTTTGTTATCATCAAAACCATAAAATCACTTAGGGAGTTTTTGTATTAAAAATACTTTTAACCAATTTGGTTCCAACACTCCCTTCTCGCCATTGTGCGCAGCCTCCCTTGGCCGCGCGGAGCTCCTCCCTTGGCCATGTGGGGATGGGTGGTGCGGTGCATCAATGGAGGGGGAGAAGAACGAAAAAAACGGGTTAAAGTGAGCATCATGCTTGGGAGGGGTCAAAGTATAAATTTAAAAGATACTTTTCGAATTTAAAATATGGTCCGAGGGACTAAAAGAGACCATTTTTAAAAAATGAGGGACTAAAAAGACGCGTTTTAAAATTGAGGGACTAAAAACAGACCTTAGTGAAAAATGAGGGACTAAAAACAGATTTAAGCCCAACCAATTTTTATACAACTAAACCTGGTGCAACTTTGGTAGAATGAAACATGGAGTAGAAGATAACTCCCTTATAACAAGCTTACAAACAAACTAGCAAACAAACAAAAAAAATAACAGAAATGATAATAAATTAAAATAAGAATAAATAATATAAATGATAACAGAAACTGCCTAACTGTTTGATAAACATTACAATAATTTTATTAAATTATTTTAATTAACATCAAAGATCTCTTTTATACTGGCTTTAAGTCTAAAATTATGTTAGGTCAATATTAGTTACTCATCTTGTAATTATAAGCATAGTACCAGTACATGTTCAAATCAAAACTCAAAGATTAGGTCGCGACATCGTCAACATGTTAAGATGCATATATCTTGATGTATAATTGAGAGACGAGGTTGAAGCTAATTCCTGTGCATTTATTTATATTCCTAATTCTAAGAAAAAATGTTCAATAGCATTAAGAAGGACAAATTAAAGGATTGTTCTATAATAATAAAAGGCGCAGAAATCATTAAAATCAAGAGAGGGAAAAGAATTTTTTATCATTTTTGTACTAATTAGTAATTAAGTGTCCACTAACGCACTATATTAATTTTACTTTTCTTAAGAAAAAGATTGTCATACTTCACAAATAATTGATTGTTACCACCTTGATCTGAACTTCTTTCTTTTTTTTTTTGGGTCAAAGATCTGAACTTCTGTATACAACATTATCTGCAGAATCAACTGGAGACGCTTTTTCTTCTTTCTTTGGGCGAAATGCCAAATTTTGGTGCAAGTTACTTTTATTTTTATTTTTATCAAAGTGCAAGTTTCTGGTGCATAAATGCAAGTTCCTTTTTTTTTTGGTCAAAGTGCAAGTTCCGTTAAGTTTTGGTTGTTGTTATGAAGACAGGGCTGCTGGGTTGATGAGTAACGAATTCAGATAATGGGCCAAGATGGGCCCTACCTGATCCAAAATGTTATCTATCGATGGGCCTTGAGAAGGTTTGATCTTATCTCCATACGATCAACCGTAAGATATAATTAGGACCACAATGTCAGGTCCATTAAATACATCTTCCCCATGGGCCAGGCTTCGACTACAAAGTGAGTGATTGACCAAAAAAAAAGACTATAAAGTAAGTGAGGACATTGACCAAAAAAAAAATAAGTGAGGACCACAAAGCAAGCATTGGCAAAGCCATTGCTGTGTTTACAAAAAAAAAATTCTATCACTTTGTCCCTACATGATACAACTAGACTTCTTAGACCAAAAAAAGAACTAGACTTCTTCTGGAATGTGAAATGAAAAAAAAATGGCTAACTAGTTAATAGCTAACATAATATAAATTACAGATTTTATTATGCTATATTTGATGTTACAAGTTTCATCATTGTCACGTCCTTATTTCCTAAATCAGCAATTCATCAGCATTACTAAAAAGCATGAAATAAAAGAAACAAAAAAAAAACAGAAAAAGGAATTTTTTTTTCTAATGGTCATTAATAGAATACTTAATTGCACTTTTGGTCCCCTAGTTATCGTGTTTATCCGATTTGGGTCCCCAATTTTCAATTGAGTGAATTAGATCCCTCAATTATCCTCATTATTGCAATTAAGTCCTCCTATCACTATGTCGTCTAATTTTTAACACCTAGAACTTAAGTGGCACGCGTGGAGATTGATTTTATACTAAATCGGGTCACCTTAGCACTGAGTTGGGACATCTTGGCACTGACGATGTAACATCCTAAATTTTCACTCTATAAGATAGAGTGTAAATATTGGAGGATTAAGATGATTCTTAGAATTCTTATGTGAAGAATAATGGTTTAAAGCTGACGTAGAAGTCAAAACGGTATTCGATAGACTTTTTGACTGTCAGAATAAGTTTACAATGATATAGAGAATTTCAATTTGATTCAGAAATAGAATTTTGATGATCCAAATAGGGTTTTTATATTATTTGAGGATTTCAGAAATTTTGATCGGAATTTTTAGAGAAACGGATAAAAATGTTACTGTTTTAATCACTCTAAGATGAATTATGTGACACGTTGTTAATTGGGGAAACGGATAAATACTCGAGACTATGAAATGATCTAGATGAAAAATTGCAAGCACAAATAGAGTTTTTCCTAGTATAGAAATTACTAGGTCAAATTTTACGTTATAATTCAAACGGAAACCGGTTTATGCAACATCCGTTTTTTTCATCTCTGTCTTTATTCTGTTTTAATTAAGCATTTTGTGATATGTGTGATTATTAAATTATTTTTATCTTAGAAAAATAAATTTAATCTATGTAGTTATTCTTAGTATAGAAATTGATAGTTTTCTTTTAACGTTGAGATTTAAACGAAAAATGGTTTACGTTTTAACAAACGGTAAAGGTTTTAAATAGCTTATAAATACTAAACAAAGTCAGACAAATATTTTACTTATCAAATTAGTGGTTTTCCATTATTTGTGATTTATGAGAATTTTTCTGAACTATTTTTAAAATTTTTGAAAAATGACCTGTTGTTGACAAATTAATGACAGAAATACGTCTAGCTTTACCGTTCAAACCATTTTAGTTACTATTCATAAAAACAAAAATGTTCTTTTTTATTTTTAATTTATTGTTTGGGATTTTAGAAATTATTTCTGTGTAGGTTTGTGAAATTACTATTTTGCCCTTGGGCATATACGCGATAAACGGTAAATATCGAAGAGTTTACCCTTTCTGTAATCTTCAAAAACTCTTTCATGTAGCTATTAGGGATTGCCACATGTCTTTTTCAAGCATTCCCATTGGTTCTCATAAATTAAATTAATTATTTTGAATTTTTATTTATGAAAAATCTATTTTACCCTTTCTTTTTCTTTCTTTTGCACCTAAAACCTAAAAAGGTAAAAATGTAATTTCACTCTCTTCACTCAGCCCTCAAAACCGCCACACTATTCATTGTGTGATCTTTGTGAAAAGCTTTGGACCAATTAGAAAATCGATTAATTTTTCTAATTATCTAATTACTTAATTAATTACATCACTTACATGACATAGGAACAAAGTGGGAATGCCCACGTTGTCCCCATCGCCCGCCACCCCTATAGATAGGAGGGAGGGGTCTCCTTCATTCCTTGCACCATCCTTAAGACACAAAATCTTGGATTTCTTTCCTCCTCCAAGTTTTCTCTCTTTGAGATTTTAGTTTTCTTTAGTTTTCTTACTTTGTTCTTGAGTTTTAAAGCTTTGATCTTCAAAGTTCTTTCTTTTCTTCAAAGTTAGAGGTAAGGGGAAAATTCTTCAAAGTTATTAGAGTTTATATAAGTTTTTCATGAGTTTGATTTTGAATGATCAATCACTTAGGTGGTTTATGCACTACAAGAAAATCGCTGATTAGCCAAGGCCAAAAGCCGTAGGTAGAAGCAAAAAGCCGTAGGTAATGGAAAATTACCTTCGGCTCAGAGACGGCCTGAATTTGGTAGGTATTTTGCTCGTTGCAACTTTTTAGCGAGAGCTTTTTTTTAAAAAGTCGTAGGTAATTACCTAGGGCCTAGAGCCGTAGGTAATTACCTAGGGCCTTGAGCCGTAGGTATGTATACCTACGGCTCAAGGCCCTAGGTAACTACCTACGGCTCTAGGCCCTAGGTAACTACCTACGGCTCCAGGCCGTAGGTAGCTACCTACGGCTTTTAGCCTTGGCTAATTTATCTAGGCCAAGGTCGTAGGTACACATTTTTTTTTAAATTAAATTTTTAAATTATAAATTTAATCTTTATTAATTAATTATTTATTAATTAAATTATTTATTAATTAAATTAAATAATATTTCGATGTGTTATAATTAATTAATTGTTTATGTATTCTAATAAATTACATATTATTAAATAATTATTTATATTAATTTTAATTTTAATTTATTATTAATCTAACACTTTTATTAAAATAAAGACAATAATTGAAAACCTCAATATCATAATAAATCGAATGTTGTCTAAGTTAAAAATACCATAAAAAGTCAAGTGAAATACAAAATTAAACTAAGGAACTAACTAATATTGTGCATAAGGGTCAACATCTTCATCTATGCCAGGTGTGTGGCCACCCTGGGTGCCCTGTTCCGACTGTGGTCGCTGTTGGTGAGCTGGCTGAGGCTGAGGTTGAGGCTGATACATTTGCATCAAATAATTTTGGTTGGCCAACACCTGCTGCAGTGTCAAACTCTGACTAGCTAACAACTGGTCTTTTGCTTCCATTGAACGTTGCATCTCTTCCATTGTCTGCCTCATCCGATTAAGCTCAGCTGCATTCAACAAAGAGGAATGACTGCTAGCACTAGAGGATGATCCAGGAATGTCTCTGTGACTGGAGCCCTTTCGGTAATTGCCCGAAAGGCTTCCAGCACCATATCAGCGACACCTATGCTTACTGCCAACCACATCCACCCAAATTGTAAGCGCTATATGCGCTACCTCCTCAGGGTTCTGGGTGGCGTCGATCCCAGACTAAGACATCTGCTAGCTCATCTTTTGCTCGAACTCCTCCTGGTATCCATCAAACAAATACTTATTAGTTTTAATTTTAAAACTAATTTAATTTAATTCAAATATATAAAAACAATGAATATATATAAATATTACCTGAGTCTTCCTCGACCTCTCGTCAACATACTCCCCGGTTGCCTTCTTAATGTGGGTGTGGCGATGCAACTCGTGCATTTGAACCTCTCGCCCCAACTTCTTTCCCTGAAAGCAACAGAAACATAAATAGTTAATAAGTATAAATAAATAATAACTATTAGAGATAAAGTCAAACATACGTACCAGTCGATATGCGTACTGGGCTTGGGATATGGAGCCCCCTGTGTGCATGCTACCACCCTTCTCCGATGCCTGATTTCTCTTGTTTCGGGCTGATAGTATCTGGTACTCTGTTGTCCCCCAGTAAGCTTTCAGAGTAGCCCAATCATCATTTCCAATCCAAAGGGGTTGTCTATCACGTTTGCGGGCTTTGCTGAGCATTTCAGAAAGGCAGTGACCGGCCTGCATATGAAATATCTTCTCGGCCATATGCTCATCCTCATCCCTCCACGAACATTTGTCCTATATTAGAGAAGAAAAAAAATAATATACGTATATAGTTTATGAAATAATATACGTAAAAGCAATTAAATCAGAAACTTACCCTGAAAGCATCAAAGAAAAGCTTCTTCGCATCCTTATCCCTCATGACCTCCCCCCATCTTGTCCAAGGCCGATGATACTGCTCAGTAACACATCGAGTGACATTCCTTGCAGATGCTCTCGAGGGAAGGAACCTTCATATATAATAAAAAAAAGTGACAATGATTAAAACAAATATAATACAAATATAATAAATATCCAAATAATATAAAAATGTTATTAATTCATTAATACTTACCCATTACCAGTTGGCTCGATTACTAGTCGACCATCCCTCAAGTATCTAACCTCCTCGTTGTGATCCTCCTCACCCCCTGACAGTGACATCATCGAACTCATATCGTCCTAATCAGACAGGTCATGATCAGCGCTATCCTGATTGCCAACCTGAGTGTCATCTGCATCTGGAGTAATGTCAGCTGCAACTGGAGTAGTACTCTCAGCTGCAACTGGAGTAGTACTCTCATCTGCAACTTGAGTAGAATTGTGCCATGGAACATCCGGTCGATAGTCAGGCTGTGGCGGTGGTACTGGATGAGGGTGTGGTGGTGGTACTGGCCAAGACTGTGGCGGTGGCTTGGGTCGAGTCTTGGGTCGAGAACCCGCGACTTTGGCCTTGCCCTTCCCACTATTGCGTGGTCTGGATGGGCCATCTCCTGATGCCATATCTATATCTAGTGTAATTCAATATAAACAATTATTCAATGAAACACTACAATATATATTAAATATCAAATTCACTAATTTGAGATAACTAAGTTATTCAATACATAAATGACAATTACAAGACATTAAAAATAAAAATACATAAAATTAGATTCTAAGTATTATCAGAATTTGAGAGTCGGTCTGCCCATGAGTCCCCAGAATTATCTTCGGGGCCTGTTCTTTCATCTGATGCTTCTTCTTCATCAACATCGTCTTCGTCCACTTCATCATCCACGTCGTCACGTAAGCGAGTAATCCGTTCCACTTCGGTTACTTCATTTACTTGTGGCATTTCATCGACTTGATAAGCCACATCTTCCTCTAGATCATCTACTTCAATACGACCCCTAGGCTTTGTCTTGATTGCAACACACTAACCTCGTTTGTCCGTTCGGGTTGATGGGTAAGGGACATAATACACTTGTCTCACATTTTGTGCAATCATAAATGGATCAAACGACCCATACCTGCTGCGCATATGAATGTCCACAGTATTATATTTTGGATTCCTTTTTGTGCCTCTAACCGATGGATCAAACCATTCACAATAAAATAGCACTATTCTTTTAGTATAGTCTAGAGTGTTGTACGCCAATTCATATATGTATTGAATGAAGCCGTAGAATTCATCTTCACCTCCTTGTGTGACACCTTTTACGTAAACTCCACTGTTAATTGTTTGTTTGCCCTGTGTCCATTCATGTGTGTGAAATTTGTACCCGTTCACGAAGAATGTATGCCATTCTTTGGCATTTTTATGAGGGCCATCAGATAGGTTCTTCAGGTGTTGGTTGATGGGAGTTGGTGTCTCACTATAAACCTACATAAATATTGATACAACATGCAAACAAATTATTTATATATTGATTTAACTTGTAATAATTCGCATTAAAGTGAAATAGTTTTGGGAGGTGTACTTGGCGCTTAAACCATGTTGGAAAATTTGCATGAATATGAGCTTCTTGGTGTTGTGTGGAGACAGGCTCAGATAACAAGAACACCCTGATCAAATTGAATAACATGCGAAGTTGAGGCTTGAATATATATAGTAATATAGTAAGTGTGAATTGAAAGAAAGTATATGATATACGTACGCAAGGTATGGTTTAACTTTGGCACAGTTGGTCAACACATGAACATGAGCTGACCACCACTCTTTTTGTGATAACCAATGAATTGACTCCTTCCCAGAATTACGACCGGGCAGGCCAAATACTGATAATGTTAGTGGATGTCTTTCATTGTGATCAGTCTCGATTTCGTTCCTAATATACCTTGGTGTCAACATGAAGTTGGTGAAATAATGGGAACAAAAATGGATTGTTTCGCGGTGTAGGTAAGATGCACATATTGATCCTTCAACCTTAGCCTTATTTTTCACCGATTTTTTTGAATCACCCATGAATCTACAAAAGTAGATGTGAATGGAATCTTGAATCAAAAGATATATTATCTTTGAAATAGATAGTTATATTTAAAGATAGTTATAAGATAGTAATAATACCTTTCAAATGGATACATCCACTTATATTGAACTGGTCCACCAAGCCTGGCTTCGTGTGCAAGATGTGTTGGAACCAAATTGGTCAGAAGCAGTTCTAATGCAAATTTTCCCTAAGTAGTCTTTGTGGTTTTGATGATAACAAAGATTATTAAAGATTTTACAAAGTCTGCTGACAAGCTCTTGTAGGTACAACAAAGATAAGTCTAGCGTCCAGTGTGACATTGGCATATATATGTACGATTTAAGAATGGAGCGTCCAATGGACTCAAAGAGGCAATGCGTCCAATAAAGCTTTGCGTCCAAAGAAGCAGAACATATAAGCGTCCAAAGAAATCACTCATGGAGACATGCTATACAGTGCATCCAAAATGAGCATAAGTGATAACCGACCAATGAGTATTATAGAGATGTATCCTATCAGAGAAGCAAAGTTTCAAGTACATATGGTAAGCAATAAGTATGCGTCCATATAGACCAAGCTGTCTCAAGTACGAATGGTAAGCAAAGGTATGCGTCCATTCATACACTCTAAATGCTGCGTCCAAAATGCAGAATACATAACCTGCTATTTATTGCTCTTGCATTTAATATGGGACATATTTATTCAGCAAATGATTTAAAACAAATAGTTGTATACAATGCTTTTCTGAACAACTTCGTCAAAGTTTCTGAACGTGCATTAAATGAAAAGCATAAAGCAGTGTGAAAGCGTACTTAGAGAGAGAATGTACTATGTTTATTTTGATATCTCTCTGAACACTACTTTCTGATTTACACAGTGTATTCTTTTTGTCTCAACTGAATATTACTATTAACCTTTGTGCAATTGAGACTATGAGTACAGGTTGCTTTTGAATTAGGAGAAAGAAACGCAGACAAATACGCTAAAGAAGAACTCCTCAGAGCAACGGGAAAATAGCATTTAATGCTATTAGAGAATGGTCATATTTATGAAGGCTGAAGCTGAGCTATTCGTGGAACAAGTTTGAAGCTTCAACAGATGCCTATAAATACCGTAAACAAGAAGAAGAATATAAGTGTGCTGAACTATCAAAAAGAAAGAGCTGAGGGGACTGGACGTAGCTCTTAGAAAAGGGTGAACCAGGATAAATACTTGTGTTATTCTCTCTTTCCCTTATCTCTAGTTATTTATTTATCTTTACTAACAAGAGGGATTGAATTGAATTTTATATTATCAAGTTTTTCAAACTCTTTAAATCGCACAAAGAAAACGTTTTTAAACTAAGTGGAAGCCTCTGCGTCCAATCTACTTGTGCGTCCAATATTCCAATACGCTGTGCGTCCAACGGGTTCACAGCAAGCGTACAAATATTTGCGAAAAAGTTGTAAAAGCTTTGAAACACAATTCAACCCCCTTCTTGTGTTTCTTCCTGTTACCTACAGTTGGCATCAGAGCTCGGTCTCTAGGGGTTGAGCACCTAACAGTGCAGAGATGCAAAGATCCATGGAGAACGAGGGACAAGCTGTAAACAGACCACCTCTGTTCAATGGAGAAGAATATGACTATTGGAAGCAGAGAATGATCACGTTATTTGATGCGCAAAATATAGACATGTGGGATGTCGTGGAAACTGGCTACACTGCTCCAGTAAATGAAGCAGGTCAACCAGTACCAAGAGCTCAGTGGACGCAAGATCAAAGGACCAGATTCCAACTGAACTCAAAAGCAAGGCACTATCTGATGTGTGCCGTCACCAAGTCAGATTACGACAAGGTGCACAGCTGCACCACTGCCAAAGAAATATGGGACACCCTAGCCTTGGCGCATGAAGGATCGTCTCAAGTCCGTGAGTCCAAAATCAGCATGCTAGTTCATCAATATGAACTATTCAAAATGGAGGATCACGAGACTATTGATCAGATGTTTGGACGATTCCAAACAATCATTAACAACCTGAGATCTCTGGGAAAAGTCTACACAACCCAAGATCACATCAGGAAAATTCTAAGGAGTCTTCCTAGACAATGGAGACCCAAGGTGACTGCTATACAAGAAGCAAGGGATCTGTCCACTCTTGCTATGGAAAATCTCCTCGGCTCGCTCAAAGTGCATGAGCTTGAGTTCAAAGAAGAAGGAACAGAAAAAAGGACAATGTCCATTGCTCTTAAAGTCCAAAAGGGAAGCACTTCAAAAGCACTAAAGGAAAATGACTCTGATGAGGAGTCATGTAGCTCAGAAGGAGAAGAAGGCTCAGATGATGATGAACTTTCCTTCATCTCCAGAAAAATAAAGTCCATGTGGAAAAGGAAGGGTGGCTCCAGAAGGAAGCAATTCAACAAAAGATTTCCACATAAGGAAGCTGAGCAGAAGGAGAAAAGTCCAGTAGTGTGCTATGGATGTAAGAAACCAGGCCACTACAAGGCAGACTGTCCTGAAGCTGAGCGGACAAAGAAGAAGTTCTTCAAAAAGAAGAAGGGTCTCATGGCACTATGGGAAGATCTTGACGAATCCTCTGAGGATGAGGATGAGGAGGATAAGGATAAGGAAGAAGCAAATCTATGCCTGATGGCAAGCCTACCCTCAACCGATAGTGAGGATGAAGAAGAGGTATTTCCTTACCCTGAACTAAAAGAAAATTTTAATGATCTCCTTAGAGAATCATCCATTTTATTTGATGAGTACAAATCCTTGAAAAAGAAATTTTCACTCATAACCAATGATTTTGAAAAACTTATTTTGGAAAATGAAGTACTTAAATCAGAAAATAAAGAGTTAAGACTTCAAGTAAGTCAACTCAAAGATGAATCTCAAAAGGATTCTGAGTCCAATACTTCCTGTGAAGTACAAGTACTTCAACAAGAAGTAAATGAACTCACTGGACGATTGTCCAAATTTGTCAGTAGCTCTGAAAAACTAGATCAAAATTTAAAAATTCAGAGAAAACCTTCTGACAAAAGTGGTTGAGGTTATGAAAAACCAAAACCAAAAGTTTCTAAAAGTCCTTCTAAATTTAATTTATACTGTGGTCACTGTGGGAAGGCTGGACATGTCACCTCGACGTGCGTCCATAACAAAAGGAACATGCCTGGACGTAGACCAAGGACTAACAAGAAAGGACCCAAGTCAATCTGGGTACCTAAGAATATGATAATTCCTGTTGCAGATATGCTTGATGGGAGGAAGTCAACTCCAGTCATGGTACCTGGACAGTGGCTGCTCACGACACATGACAGGAGAAAGGTCAATGTTCCAAGACCTAAAGCCTAGATCAAAGGGCTGGGTCACCTTCGGAGGAGACCAGAAAGGCAGAATAGTTGGAATAGGTAAAATTGGTAAGCATCTTTTTCCTTCTATTGAAAATGTCCTACTGGTTGAAGGACTCAAACATAATTTGCTTAGCATAAGTCAATTGTGTGACAGTGGATTTGATGTTTCCTTTAACAAGGATAAATGTATAGTCAGAAATTCTGATAAGTCCATACTTTTTCAAGCAAAGAGGCAGGATAATGTTTACAAAATTGATTTTGAAAATCTATCCAAACAAAATGTCTCATGCTTCATATCCTTAAAGGATGAACAATGGATATGGCACAAGAAACTTGGTCATGCAAGCTTAAGAACCATCTCAAAGCTAAACAAGCATAACCTCGTGAGAGGACTACCAAATCTTGTGTACAAATCCAAAGTTCTGTGTGAAGCATGTCAGAAAGGGAAACAAGTGAAAAACTCTTTTAATTCTAAAAATATTGTTTCCACTTCTAGACCTTTGGAACTTTTACACATGGATTTGTTTGGACCCACTCAAGCAGCCTCTTTAAATGGAAAGAGATATGGATTAGTTATAGTTGATGACTATACTAGATGGACATGGGTCAAATTCCTTGCACACAAGGATGAGTCTTTCAAAGTCTTCACCATATTCTGTAAAGGAGTCCAAAATGAGAGAGGAGTTTGTATCAACTCCATTAGAAGTGATCATGCAGGTGAGTTTGAAAATGCAAACTTCCAGAGATTCTGTGAAGAGAATGGAATCCTTCACAATTTCTCTGCACCAAGAACACCTCAGCAAAATGGTGCGGTGGAGAGAAAGAATCGATCTCTACAAGAGATGGCTAGGTCCATGCTCAATGATCACTCAACCTCTAAGAGGTTTTGGGCTGAAGCTGTAAATACTGCGTGTTATTTACAAAATAGAATATATGTGAGGCCTATATTGAAAAAGACTCCATATGAATTGTGGAAAGGAAGAAAACCCAACATTTCATATTTTCATCCATTTGGATGTGAATGTTTTATTCTCAACACTAAGGATCAACTTGGAAAGTTTGATTCTAAAGTGGACAATGGAATTTTTCTGGGTTACTCTGAAATTTCCAAGGCTTATCGAGTCTATAACTCAAGAACCTTGACTGTTGAAGAGTCAATTCATATTAAATTCAATGACAAAAAGCCTGACAAGGAATTGTCAGAGCTATGTGATTCTTTCTCAGATATGAGAATACAAGCAGAAGGTGAAAGACCATCACCTAAGAATGAAGAAGAAGGATCAGACACAGAAAATGATGATGCGTCCAATACTGAAAGAAGAAGAAGCTGGCACTTCAAGACCTATCATCCTGAAGATCAAATCATTGGAAATGCAGATGATAGAGTCAGAACAAGGTCCACATTCAGAGAACAAACTGATGTTGCATTCATCTCTGAATTGGAGCCCAAAAATGTTGAGGAAGCTCTATTGGACGAAGGATGGATTTTAGCAATGCAAGATGAGCTAAATCAGTTCAAACGCAATGATGTTTGGACGCTTGTAGTCCCACCTAATGATAAGTCCATCATTGGAACCAAATGGGTATTTAGAAACAAACTGGACGAAGAAGGTAAAGTGGTGAGAAACAAAGCAAGGTTAGTTGCTCAAGGTTACTCACAACAGGAAGGTATTGATTTTACTGAAACCTTTGCTCCAGTAGCTAGAATAGAGGCCATTCGCATCTTACTTTCATTTGCTGCCCAACATGATATGAGGCTTTATCAAATGGATGTAAAAAGTGCTTTTCTAAATGGTATAATAACAGAGGAAGTCTATGTGGAACAACCACCTGGTTTTGAGGATCAATCTTTTCCTAACCATGCTTTTAAATTGAAAAAGGCTCTTTATGGTCTTAAGCAAGCTCCTCGAGCTTGGTATGAAAAACTAAGTTCATTTCTTATGGAGAATGGTTTTTCAAGAGGAAAAGTTGACACTACTCTTTTTAGAAAATCCATAGACTCACATTTCATCATAGTACAAATTTATGTGGACGATATCATTTTTGGTGTTACTGATGAATCTCTGTGTGGAGAATTTTCTGAGTTAATGCAGAAGGAGTTTGAAATGAGTATGATGGGAGAATTGAAATTCTTCCTTGGACTTCAAGTAAAACAAACTCAAGATGGAATCTATGTGCATCAGTCCAAGTATACAAAGGAGCTTATGAAGAAGTTCAAAATGGACGATTGCAAACCCATGAACACTCCTATGCATCCAACCTGCATAATGAACCTGAATGATAAGGATAAAAAGGTAGATCAAAAGGTATATAGAGATTAGTAGGGTTCTGTGATGCTGATTATGCTGGGGATAGACTTGAGAGAAAAAGCACCAGCGGAGGATGTCATTTTATTGGATCCAATCTGGTATCATGGACGAGCAGAAGACAAAGCACAATTGCATTATCTACAGCTGAAGCTGAATATGTCTCTGCTGCAAGTTGTTGTTCTCAGCTCCTATGGATTAAACATCAACTGGAGGACTACAACATCTTTGAGAGTAAGATATCTGTTCTTTGTGATAATACTGCTACAGTCAATTTATCTAAGAACCCAATCTTACACTCAAGAGCTAAGCATATAGAAATTAAACATCATTTCATTAGAGACTATGTACAGAAGGGAACATTTGATATTCAGTTTGTTAACACTGAAAATCAATGGGCAGATATATTTACAAAACCCCTCTCTGTAGATAGGTTTACTTTTATAAGGAAGCATTTAAAAATGCACTTTATAAAAGACTGATGTTTAGCGTCCAATGTGCTCAAGCTGAGTCTGAGTCCAATATGACTAGCGTCCAATAGGACACGTCAGTCTATTTGAAACTTAGAAGTTTTTTTTTAAAGGCTTTTATCTCTTAGACTTCCCGCACTGAGTCTAAACTTTTTTTAATAATATATTTTTATCAAAAACTGTACGCCTGCTCTGCAGCCGTTTTCCCGGTTGATGATTACGCCTGTTTTCAAGAAAAATTTACTGTTTTCTCTTTCCCTTCATACACACGTCTTTAACCCCAGTCTCTTTCACTTCTCAACTTCCTTCAAAATCTCTCTGTATTCGCTCTCTCTTTCGTAAAACCCTCTCAAAACCTTTCTTTGAAAAATCACTTCTCTTCATCTTTCAAAAATGGAGAACATTGAGAACATGGAAGTCAATGTGGAATACTGGACGGATCTCTCGATTTTGGCTGGCCTGGGTGTAGATATCTTACTTGAAATTTTTGCCGCTGGTTGGGAAAATTTCTTTGGGAAAGAAGTAAATGTTCATCAAAGCTTGATTCGTCAATTTTGGAAAACTATGAAGATCCAGGACAATCTTATCACAGGAACAGTCCTAGGAAAGGAAGTCATAGTATCCATAGAAAGCATCTCAGAAGTTATTAGCTGTGACTCTACTGGAGTCTGTTTTCATGGAGGATGGGCTCATGAAGTTGGTGGAAAGACAGAAATCAACAAAATCTTGCTAAAGACAGGAGAGGAAGACGAAGACCCAATCTCTTCAAAGATGACTGACAAAGCCAGAGTACTTCATGAAATCCTGAACAAAATGGTGCTTCATAAGATCGGATCAAAGGACTCTGTGTCGTCACTACATGGGTTTTTGCTGGTACACCGTCTAACCCATCAACGAATCAATCTTCCTCATACCCTGTTCTACTGTTTTAAAAGAGATGCAAAAGGGAAAGGGAAAAGAACTGTTATTCCCTACAGAGCTCTGCTTCAGAGAATTCTTACCACTCAAGGAATCATGGCAATCCTGGAAACATACTCTGGAGAAGATAAAGCTGCTCTCTCCAAGATAATCTATCAAGCACCTTTTGGCAAAACCAACATTCTGAAAATGAGACTGGTAACTGTCAAAGAACATTTGGCCAAACTCAAAGAGGGAGAAGAAGAAGACAATAAGGATGCCATCAGGGCTGCAATTGAAGCAAATAGAGCTGAACAAGTGGAACAAGCAACCAAAATCTCTAGTGGAGTTCATGCTGCCTCAAAGAAGAAAACTACTTCCAGGAAACCTGCAAGGAAGTTAGTCTTGGTTGATTCAGACGAAGAAACAGTTGGAGAATTTCTCTCCAAAAGAGCCAAGCTTGCTGCTGGAAAGGCAACCAAAAAGAGAAAAGCCTCTGAGTCCAAGTCAGTTGAAAAAGAAGTCATTGGACCTATAACAAAGAAGGCAAGATCTCAAAGGAAAACATTCATTGTCAAGATTGTTGACAAGAAAGCAACAGATGTACTTACTTGTGCTAATCTTGATAAGTCTGTGGATGAAATAATTAAATTTGTGGTTACCACAATCTCAGAAAACCCTGAGTCCATTTCTTCACCCATTCGTCCAAACACTGACCCTCAAACTCAACCACAACCACAAACACAAACCTAAACACCTTCTCCATCTCAACCAGAACAACCATCCCAAACACCACCTCCTGCTTCACCTGAAACCTCTCCTCCATCTCCTTTCTATCTTGAACCGTCATCCAATCCCATTCAAACACACTCACCTTCACCTTCACGTGAACAACCGCATCCATCAACCTCATTCTCCCATATTACAAGACAACTCAGTTCTAACTTTTAAGAGTGAAATCGGTACCTCAGATGATGCCAAAGATTGGAGAATAGAGATCAATATCAAATCACCGGTAGTCCAGTACCGCTGCTACACTACACCTTCAATTCAACCTGAAATGATAATCAGGAAGATGCAATTAGTTCTTTAATGTCTGAACAAACACAAAAAAAAATATCATGTTGCTTGTGGGCTGTGACTTACCAAAGGACCAATAAGGCATGGAAGAGGATCCAGCAAAGAAGTACAGATCAAAAACACCACCAAAATCACCTTATAGCCGTAGGTAACACGATCAGTGTACTATTCCTAGAAAGCACTAGTGTTGAGTGCAGGAAGAGATTGTGCCTGAGGCAAATGCATAAAGAAGCATGGCATGACAATACATTTTAAAAGGAAAGAAAAAAATTAAATGGCTACAGATTAAAGAAGACAAGATGAAATAAAGAGAAAACAATTACTGAGATCTACTACGTACTAATGTTATTGCAAAAAGGTCTGATCAACATCACGTTATATATAGAGCATTAATAACTTGTTCCCTTTCATTTATCAACATTAATAATCGTCGCAAAAGACTTGAAATTGAGGCAGAAGTAGGACTTTTTCCATTTAAAATGGTTGGTACTAGACAATAAATAAGCTACTACCATTAATTCCATGCGTTCATCACTCTCCCACATGAAACCCTTACCTTTACTCTTATTTATGTCCTCGAAAAGCAGCAGCAATCACCGAACAAACTAACCCACAGATTAAATGGCCAAAAATACGCAGCTGTCTCGTTCGGACTTCGCGGTGGTCTCTGGAATCAGAGCTCTCTGTTTTGGCGGTGGTCACGATCGGAGCTCTCTGTTTCAGTGGTGCTCTCACTCTCACAATCGGCGGTCCTCTCTGTCACGATCGGCGGCCAGGGTGCTGGCTGGTAGGCTAGGGTTCGAATTTGGATGGAGAGATGAACTGAAGAAGAAGGGCTCGGGAAGTGATTAAGTGAAATGAGTTCATGAAGTCTAAACTCTAATGCGAAGTAGCGTAGCGAACCCCAGTCCAGTGATCCAGCAGCACGCGACGTGAGTGAATTAGGTATTTTTTTTTAAAAAAAATAGCTACAGTAACCGGGCCTGCGGGTTACCCGAAACCCGGCAAGGCTAGCCTGGTTCGGGCTCGGGCTGTTTCAATCCGGGCCAAAAAGGCCCGAGTTAAAAACAGGCCAAAAATTGAGTGTCCAAGCCCTCTATTTCTTCGGGCGGGCTCGGGCTAGCCCGGCGGGCCGGGCCCATTTTGCCAACTCTAAAAGAGGGGTTATGCCCTTGTTGTGGGGAATGGGAGGAGTCTGTGGAACATGCCTTATTATTTTGTAGCTGGACCAAACCGGTTTGGTTTGGGTCTCAGCTTCAAATCATTCCAAATATGGGTTTGATTCCTAGTTTAGACGGATGGTTCTCCCAATTCCATGCTAAGTTCAGAGATCAGAAAGACTTCAGAGAATATATTTTTACAGTGATTTTCTGCTTACTTTGGTCTATTTGGAAAACAAGGAACAACAAAGTCTTTAACAGTGTGGAGCCTAATCTAGTTTCTACAATTATTGAAGCAAACAGTCTCATTTCTGAGTTACAAAGTCAGATTAAGATTAATACAACAACGATTGAGCATTCTAGGCAAGATGTGAGTTCGTGGAGGCCTCCCCCTCATGAGTTCATTAAAATAAACACAGATGCTAGTGTTTCTACAGATGCTAAAATGGGGTATGCTGGGGTTTTAGGAAGGGATGAAGAGGGCAGAGTAGTTCTCGGGCTTACCAAGAGGTTTCCAGTAACCTCACCCCTGCTTGCTGAAGCCATTGCCTTGAGAGAAGCGGCCCAAGCTGCTGTTAATTTTGGAATCCCCAAGGTGCTGTTGGAGAGCGATTGTCTCGCCCTGATGCAGGCCTGCAGGATGGAAATTCAGTGTGGGGAGATCCAAGGGGTAGTCAAAGACATCATTCAACTAAAGAGCAATTTTCAGCATTGTGGTATTACCTGGGTTCACAGATCTGGGAATGTTGCAGCACACACTTTGGCCCAATTATCAAAGCAAAGAAGGATCCAAGCAAACTGGATGGTTAATATGCCAGTTCAACTGCGTTCTATTGTGGAGAAGGATAGTTTGGAGATTCCTCGGAGACACTTCCATGGCCCCCATCATGCGGGGTTCCACGAGCTTCAGCCTCCAGGAAGTTGATGTGTTGTGTTGACCGCCTTCAGGTTACCTTTTGGCATGGGTTGCTGGGTTCAGTTCATTAGCAGGCAGGCAATTGGGCTTTTGTTGCTCCCTGTTTGTTTGGCTGGTTTTTTGCTCATGGCCGGGTGGTGATCTGCTGGTGTATTGGTCCTGGTGGTGTCGTTTTGTTTCTTTGGCTCCTTGGGGTTGTTCTTGGTTACTAGTGGGTGGGGGTTGGGAATGGTGTCCTTTGTATTTCCAATTTAGAATTAATCCTCTTTGCTGGCTCGGTTGGTGAGTAAGTAAAGGCTATTAATTCTGTTGTTGGTTAGTGGCTGTTGGCACTGTTGGTCGAATCAGAGCTTAGCTGAGTGTATTGTCATTGTATTTGCTAGTGCATTTCTGGTTTCGGACCTGTTCTTAGGGGCCCAGCTTTGTTTCGTTGCAGGTCTAGCCTGCGTTCTTTTAATCCATGAGATGTTGACCCAAAAAAAAATGCACCTTTTTTTTATAATATTGGCCCAGTATTGATAGTTTTCTTAATGCACCTCTTTTATATATTGGCCCATTAATGCATGTCGTCAACTAAATTTTATTATTATTCAATATTTCACATTTATGAATCAAACAATCACGATAAATTATACTAAATGCACTATAATATAATATAATATAATAATATTCATATTATTTTCCAAAAACGTAACATCCAAACATGACGCATCAAATAATAAAACATGTAGACGGTCTCTATTTTGAGACACAGTTGGGTAATTGTTTTTCACTATTATTACTTCCACTAAAACGTGATCCGTGCACGGGTATAAATTGAATATTTTTATTAAATTGTTTTCATTATTGTTATGCTCTCCTACAATTCTGAACTCTTGCTTTCATGTTCTAAGTTTAGACATCAACTATAAATCTGCATGCCACCTCTCTCAACCACATGATATGCTGTTTTATTGGTATAGTAACACCAAAATTGAGTTAGGGAACCCGTCATTATTGACTTTGCAGTTGCATTAAGCAATGCAAGCTGATAGTACATAATGAGTAATATTTTGATTCTATTTGTTATTATTTCTTTTATCAATCAAGCAAAACAAATAATCAGTGTAGACATAGTATGACCCTAATTAGTGAAATAGTAATGTTGATAATAGAATTCAATTGTTGAAGTAGAATATCTACACTTAAAACTCACACATTACAAATAAGGGCTGTTTAGTTCGAGGCTCTGTTTTTAATTTTAATTTTTTGTATTTATTTTTAATTAATTATAAAATTGTCACATTTTTTTACTTTATTTTTTATTTTTAAATATTTACATAGGAAATGGTGAAAATAAATATTTTGTTTTTGTTTTCACCATTTTCGTGTACAAATATTTTAAAACAAAAAATAAATTAAAAATAATATGACAATTTTGTAATTAATTAAAAAAAAAAAAACAGAGCCTCAAACCAAACAGGTTCAATTTGAAAAATGAATAATAAATCTACTTAGGATGAGGGAGGCGGAATTTTATAAAGCAAACCACTACCGTGTAGCTGTTAAATGCAGGACCTGCAAAACCATTAAAAAATTTAAATTGTTACAAAAGAAAATGACACCTTATTTCAATTTTCAAGTCACCAGAAACCACACTATCTGGCACATTGCCATAGTGGTTTACAAACTTGCCCCTATTGGCCACCATAAACCATAGGTCACATTTGAAAATCGAAATACTACCAAATAAATTGGTGGTAGTGAGTGAAAAAAAAAATGGGACATTTCCTCACTCCGAATACATAACCGGAGGATGCAAATTTCACCAGCTTTTGTCCGAATACATAAAGGGTTCAAAATATTGCTTTAAAACCCTGATATTGCTTTAGAACCCTGATTTGCTGCAGTGAATGAAAGTAATTGAAACCAATTAACCCAATCCCTTGACCTACCCTTACAGCAAACGGAAAGGTGTGAATATATTAATATTAAATGAAAATAATTTAAACTCATTAACACATAAAATGAAGTTGTAGTAAGACTATTCAATTACATATATGCCCTTCATTTAAACAAAAATAACCAAAATACCCCAGCGAACACTCTTTTATATATATAAAGATACAACTAGACCTCTTCATGTTGAACCGGTGGTACAACGCCACAACTTTTTATCTTTGCACCGGTTACATATTGCGGTTTCAGTCAACTTGTTCTCCTGATTTTTCAATTATACAAGTCTCATATCCAATAACTCAATGATGCAAATAATGACAGATACGTGCTCCCTCCGGACTAAATTATAAGCAAAAAAACCTCAAATATATGGTCCAAAATATAAGCAAATCATAAATGATTTCACCTTATTTAATGAATTATTTCTACAAAATATCCTTCATTTAATGTATCTTAATTTCAATAGCTCTTTTATTAAAGGCAATTTAGAGAATCAAGTCCATTTCTTTGATAAGATCAATACAATTAAAAGAAGTTAACCAACTTTCTTAATTAACATAAATTAGTTTATTTTTACTTATATATAAGTCCAGAGTAGTATCATATTAACTTCGATTTAATCCTTCAAATTAAAGTATATAATTTTGTGCACCTTGCACGTCCTTGGGAGGTGGTTCGGCATTACATGGAGAGCTATGCTCTTGCTACCAAGATTCATGATGTTGCTGGACCAGTGAGCATGGGTGGATGTTCATTGGCTTCCTCCTCCTATGGGCTGGATTGGCTTGAACACGGATGGGGCTTCGAAGTTGGAGGAAGGCACGGTCGGATGTGTTGGCCTTATGAGGAATGCTGATGGTAGTTGGATCTATGGTTTTACCATGTCTCTGGGAAGCTGTCATGCATTTGTTGCTGAGTTGTGGGGTGTTTATCTTGGATTACAAATTGTTGTTGATCAAGGCTTGCACAAGATTATTATTCAGGTGGACTCCCAAGCGGTTGCTACTATGGTTAATGGCTCACATCATGCTGCTGGCATTGGGAGAAGTCTATTGCTCAGGATCCATGAGCTTCTTAGCAAGCTGAGTGAGTTCCGTGTGTTACATGTGTATAGAGTGGGAAATATGTGTACAGATGTGTTAGCTAATGAGGGTTGTGGGAATTTGTCTTCTCACTTAGTTATTTTTGAGCAAGCACCTGCGAGTGTTGGTTATGCTCTGAGACACGACTTGATGGGTGTTAGTACCCCTGGTCTCAATTCTTTATAATTATTTTACTCTGGGGTTTCCCCTCCTTTTATTCCAAAAAAAAAGTATATAAAACATACTATATTTTAACAAAGAGAAATAAAAAATTATATTGTTCTTTAGACCTCTTTTTGCAAATAACGGTAAATATATATAAAATTGGCTGATCAGGTCACTGGTCTTCCATCTTGTTCTCGTCGAATATTTAACCGGAGACCAACCATAGTACTCAATGGGAGCCTCTAAAGCCAAGTCTAGCTCAAGTCTCCGGCGGTGTAAAGTGCAACATGTCTTCTGAAGGCTGCAATTTCTCTATTTAAACTAAGTCCCTAACCGCTCATATCCAGTTAGTGGGGACGAGATCAAGTAGTGGAGTAGATGGGGATAAGATCAGGTAGTGGGGTAGTTATCGTGGGCCTAAATCTAGGAACTAACGCGGGAAATTGGGAAGGGGTCGGCTGGACAGCACACAACCCCACGAGCGCCAAGCCTGAAAGGCGAAGGCGGTCAGTTAAGCAAGGTAAGTCGTACCTAGGATACTCGGACAGACAGCACACAACCCCTCGAGTATCAAGCTCTAAAGAGCGAAGATACTCGCATTCATGAGCCACCCGGTCATAAGTCATCGGAGTTAAGCGGGCCTCTCGGTCAGTCATAGATCTTGATCTGTCGGGATTATGCCTCGGTCGCCAATCTGAGTATTTGCTGGCCGAGATTATGCCTCGGTTGCCAGTCTTAGCATTGTGCTGGCCAGGATTATACCATTCTGGCACCAGTCTTAACATTGTGTTGGCCGGGATTACACAATTCTGGCACCAATCTTAGCATTGTGCTAGCTGGGATTATGCCTCGGTCACTAGTCTTTATGATTTGCTGGCCGGGATTACACCATTTTGGCACCAATCTTAGCATTGTGCTGGCCGGGATTATGCCTCGGTCACCAATCTTTATGATTTGTTGACCGAGATTACCCCATTAAGGCACTCGTCTTAAAAATATGCCTCTTAGACTTCGTAGTGATAGTGCTATATGACGGCTTGCACCTAGGCCTCTTATTGGGTCCGCATTAGCTTTCAGATGACCTCTTATCGGACCGACCTGCCTCGGCCTCTTATTGGGTCCACAGGTATTTCTCCTCCAGCAATATCAGAAACAAACAATTTCCATTAAAAATATCAATTGTATTTAATTAATGATCAATATTAATGCTATCACGTTCAATTTCAAATGGTTTCACATCACAAAATCATACGAGTTGTAATAATCACAATAATAATATGAAGTACTCCCTCTGGACTGAAATATAAGAAAAAAAGTACATGCACTTGGACTAAATATAGTCCAGGTGCATATACTTTTTTTCTTATATTTCAGTCCGGACGGAGTATGGAAGTTTAAATTTAAATATTCATAACAGTAATATATAAGGTTAAAGAAATGGTTAAGATATGGAGTGTAAAAACATAATATACCAGTGCATGAGTCTAGGACGGAAATCAAATGTGGTATTGTGATTAAATTTGTATGATTTAAAATATGAATTTCCAGCATACGAAGGCATTTAAAATATAGCCATTTTAACGTAAATAAATATTGATTTCAAAATCTAGCCTTTTTCTTTTACTGAAAAAATCAAAATCATTCTTAAGAAACCACATTAGTTTTAGAGTGCGTTTGTTTTAGCTTATTTTAGAAAAAAAATATTTTTTTAAAAAAATAATCACTTATTAATTTTTTAATTGTGTTTGTTTTAACTTTTAAAAATAATCAGAATTAGAAAATAATCAAAAAATTGATTAAAATGAGAAGCTACTTGGAGTAGCTTCTAAAAAAAAATCAATTTCGATAGAAGAGAGAGAAAACTAAAAAACACGGAGGCTAAAACACGGGACTTTTGTTTTAGACAAAAATGGGTCTGTGAAATTTTTAAATCACGGATGATGCCCTCGATTGCTGCATCTATATCGTTCCCGTCTTCACGTTCCTCCTCTTCCTCCTCAAAGTTCTTGGTTTTCGTCCTTGTTCAATTTTGTTTTCTCTTTGTCAGTAGTGCCATCACCATTCACGCCTTTGTTTTTCGTTTTCTTCTCCGTTCCATAAAAATCAATTTGCATCGTCTCATGTAGAACCAATTTGCATAAGATCTTAACCACATGCATCATAGGATCCTAGCTGCATAGGGATTCTTTGCGTTTCCTAGACATGGGTAACAAGATAATTAGTGAACAGAGTAAAAACGATAGGGAAGTAAAAAATTGACAAGTGACCAGAGAAACATGAAATATTTCGAAGTCAAATGGTATGAGAAAAGGGTAGAGAATTAAAAAATAAAAAATTGACAAGTTATTAAAAAATAAAAATGGTTGATATTGATTTTTTATGCCCTTTAATGTAATTTTGTAAGAAAAAAAAGCATTTCTATATAGTTGTATCCAAACAAGTTAAAAGTCATTTTTTAAATAAAAGTAATTTTTATACCGGTAAACAAACACAAATTAGTTTCTTCTTTTTTAAAAAAATCTATAAAAAATAATCACTAAATTATTTTAGGTCAAAATCACTTTTTTTTAATCTATAACAAACGGGCCCTTAATTTGCACAAAGGAAAAGTAAGAAATAAAAAATGCACATGTAAACCAAAACTGTTGAGGAGGATATCAGTCTTTCATCAAACAGAAGATGCTAACCGTGATTTCATAAATCAACATATATCATCGAATCCCAAAGCATGTGACAAGAATTGCACCAAACTATTCCATGAAACGAGCCGAGACTTACGCGTAAAATACGACTTTAAAATAACCACTCTTCAAAGAAATAGACCAAACTTATCGGATAGAGCGCAACATCGCAGGTTAAAAGAATATACCTCGAGATGATAGGCTAGGAAAATCGTTTTCTCTTTTGCAAAAGAAAGAAAATGGTCGGGAAGTAAATGTGATTACTCTTATCTTTCTCAATTTGTTATCTGTTGTTGTAGAACCTTGTCTCCATCCTTCGGATTCTGACTCCACCCCTGAATTGTCTTGGTCTGCTCCTTGAGTGCGGACATGGTTGCCATCAATATTGTTGAAGGAGCGGGTTATCTTCATTCCCCCATTGTTGGCTGAAGTTCTGTTACATCAGGTTGCCATCTCAACTATTTGGTAGAGATCATGGGCTCTCTAAGGGTGATGGCCGTTGGGAAAAGTTTTACCGATGCCCCACGGTGGGCGCCAGATGTTCTCGCCGAATATTTAACCGGAGACCAACCTTAGTACGTACTCAATGAGAGCCTCTAAAGCCAAGTCTCAAGTCTCCAGCAGCATAAAATGCAACATGTCTTCTGAAGGTTGCAATTTCTCTATTTAAACTAAGTATCTAACCGCTCATATCCAGTTAGTGGGGATGAGATCAAGTAGTGAAGAAGATGAAGATAAGATCAGGTAGTGAGGTAGTTATCGTGGGCCTAAATCTAGGAACTAACGCGGGAAGGGGTCGGCCGGACAGCACACATCTCAACCGTCTCTTTATTAGTGGCCTATATCCACGATGGAAACCTCGCTTTCCCATTGCTGGGAAAGTTTTTGGTTTTTCCAAATTAAAGGGAACCAACCAATACAATAGGTATAGATGATCATTCAAAATATCCAAGTTGCACTATAAATGCAGCATTCACTATAAATGAAGCATGTTGTGAACCTCTAGTAAACTCTGATGTCTTTCAATCGATGCTTCCAATTTGGGATTCCCGCAGCTGAAGGTGAGGCGTCAATCATTTCCGTATGTTCGGTCTCTAGAACCCATCTCATTTTTGTACTTTCGCCTTCACTACTTATTGACTTAATTTCCTTGGATCTTTCTCATATCGGAAAACATGGTGTTGGCAATTAATAGATGTTTATTAACATATGCACTACCAGATTAATTTCATAGAACATCATGCCGTGGCATGAATGATAGATACTTGGGTCCTTTAAGTATGATAATTGATGTTTAATTCATGGTCATGTGTATGAAAGAACATATATTGAGAGAAGTCAACCCTTAAATAGATCTCAATATCTCAAAGAATTATTCTTTATAATTACGCATAGAAGATACCCGAGTTGTTCAGATTTCACGGTTATATACAACTTTGATTGATTAAAGATAGCTACAATAAATAATAGCTTCCGTTGTAGTCGCTTTCTTGTTATTGCTTTGTGTAATGAATCGAATCTTGTTCATTCACATCGATCCTCCGTACACACGCACATGGCTGCTGCCTGCTGTTGCCTTCTGGTTACGGATCTCATCCCTTTGTCTGTTTACATTACATCAAATATAATACTATATCCCCTTTAAACTGTATTGAGAAATGAGAACGCTCCTAATAAAATAATAATTTTAATTTTTTTTGAAGAAAAAAAATATGTTATTTGAGCATGTGATGCCAGCATGGATGCGTAAAAGATATTCTAGTTTAAGCATGAATAATAAAAAATAACAATTATAATCTTACAAATATTTAATATATTGCAATATCAAAACTCGCATTTGCTTACAAAGAATACACCAACTTTTTTTTTTTTTGACTGAAAAGAATACACCAACTGAATATGAAGGATTTTGGGAAAACTTTCTTCACGTTCATTTTATTCTTCTCACTTCTACTTTTTTTTTTTTTTAAAATGATTTATTTTTTTTCTGTTTCCATTAAAATTTTAGTTTCTTCCAACTTTTTTCCTTCCGATCCTCAACTAACACATGCACTTATATATTATTTGATTAAAAGAAAATGGAGAGTATAGAAGGAGAGAAAAGCTCTCCTCATTCAATTTTGACTCTCTTCAATATTGAGAGATTTTGAAATGAGAAAAAAAAGGAGTTTAAAATATTTTATGTTTACATATATAAAACGTAACATAACAATGTAACATATCATAAAAGTAAAAAATAAAAAATAAATTTTAAAATCTCTTTCTTTTCTTTGTGAATATGTTTAAATAGGAGAATATTAATATATTATTTAATTTCCCTCCTCTCCCGTCCCTTTCTTTAAACCAGATATTGCATTAAAGATGTAAATTATTGTTTTTTTCAAGGGGGGGAAATGATGCTTGTAAGGCAACAGCAGCACATTACTGTTGCTCATGTTCATGCATGTCGAATACTGAATCATAACCATTTTTGTCTTTTACAAGCGGGGGTGTCGTATGGGGCCTGTACAAATCTCTTGGTGTGGGCCTGAGACAATTGGGAATAAAGCTGGCACTTGTAGCTCAAGCCCAAACAGAACTTACACTGTTATTGGTTTGTAAAAAATTTTGTGGAATTATTTATTTTGTTCTAAATTAATTATTTTGTTCTAACATTTGCATACAACAACTTGGTCTGTTTTTTTTGGGTTTAAGAGTCTCATCACAAGAAGCAAAAAAATTCTGTTTGGTTTAAGTTTCCCAGTCCGGCCTAATTAATCACTCCAACACACTTATTTTGACAATTTCAATGCTTAATTGCTTCCTATTGTTTCTAACTTGTAAGTTTCAACATCTAACATAAATGCGGTAAAACTGAAAGTAAAAACCACAAGGAGAGCTTGTGGAAACTATCACTAGTGCAAAAAATACTTTTAACATCGGTTAAAAGTGACTTTTAACATCGGTTATTGTGTGACGATGTTGATTAAGCCGATGTTGAAAGTGTCACTTTTAACATCGGTTATTTACCCGATCTTAAAATTTCATTTTAACATCGGTTACTTAACAGATGTTAAAAGTCCATTTTTGGTCAAAAAAAATGCTGTCAGAATCCACTTTTAACATCAGTTAAAGCAACAACCGATGTTAAAAATTTTAGTTTTTTTTATGCAGATTCGGTTTATATATCAACCTAGCTACCTATTAAACAGAACACAAGCCAACGTTCAAATTGCTAACAATATCAATCTAATTGAGTTATATATATATACACACAGCAAACAAACCACCAAATCAACTAACAAGACATACAAATTAAGTTAACCAAAACAACAACCAATTATAGATATGTATATACACCAAACAACTACCAATAATAATGTTTTAGAGAGAGTCCAAGACTTACCAAAAAATGGAATCAGAAAAGCAGCACAACCTATAAATGCAACAAGTGTTGTTCTAATAAGAATGAAGGACCAATAAGTACTGAACTCAACAACAACTACCGCCCTAGAGTGTTCTATAGAGACTAAAAAAACAAAGCAAGGGTTCAGTAAAAATAAGAGAAAGTTTCTAAATGTACATGAAATTCACAAGAAAATGGATCAATGAGTTATAACAACGCACGTGAACAACAATTAAGATCAACACTGATTTCTATTTCTCTTCTGTATGAAAATTCAAACAGAGATTTCTTTATAGCAGTGACACTAGACCAATTGAAATCATATTGATAAAATACCTTGAGGTAATAAACAATACCTAAATTGGCAACCAGTTATAATAACCTTGAATACTGAAGCCCAATAGTAATCCAAGTTCACAAATCTTAAATGATCTAATATCAACACCTGTAAGAAAAATGATAGTATACACCTTAGAGTGAATCAAAACTACTTAACTTCAAAATAAATAAGTATTACCAATCAAATGAAGATCAGAAAAACATAAACCACACCAGTCAATAGCTCATAAAAGATATGAATCATAACTTTACATGTTTTGCAAAAAGCAGGTAAGCATTTCCCACTATGTTTTTGGAGTTTAATATAACCTCTCTAAATTGAGAAATAAGTAATCAAGCAAATGTGAGCAACTAAAATAATCAAGACAAATTTGCCAAATCAACCACTTAATATTCAACTCCCTTTACTTGATCCTTCAGCCCTTAATAAGCACTTAAATGATAACAACCCCCTCCAAAGAGGATCGGATTCATTAGAATACCTTGAGGTATTTGAGCTTAATGCTTCCATAAACAATGTCGAAGGAGAAAGCCAAATGTAATAAAGGTTTCATGATTCAAAGATACCAAATGAGGAGATACAATGGGGGGATATTTATGCACTTATTTGGTAGCAACAACACCCAACTAATTGTAAATAATACCAACTAGCTATAACAGATTCAAAATCAAAACTAACTAATAGCACAGAAAACTAATCCTCTAAATAAAATTACATTCAATTTCTTGCTAAATAACCATTTTCCAAGGTTAAATGAAAAGTTCTTATCAATCGGTATTATGTACTGTAGTCAAAGGTAACCAACAACGGCAGTCTTTCTTTTCGCCATCAGTATGTCGAAAACAAATTCACAAACAATAAAAACAAAGCTTTTGAACAGTGCCATGAAGGTGTAACAAAGCTTGTTTTTCAGTTGTAAGTCAATCGATTTTGCACAATGCACTACCAAATAGACAACTTAAACCAAGAAACTTCTTCAAGAGAACAAAAAAAATACTTTCATCGAGCAACTTGTGTGCAAGAGAACAAACGGCTCCAAACTGAGAAGATGACCCAAACAGGTGCAAACATTTAATAGTTCAAACAAGGAACAAACAAAGAAGTGCAGGAACGGTAGGTTACCTCGCGCAAAGACGAGTAGCAGAGAAGACGAGGAACGATAGGTTATCCTCGTGGTCATAGCGTTGGAGAATGGAGGCAAACAAGTGGCGAACGGTGGGTGTAACTTATAACGGCAGCAGCTGTAACTTAGAATGGCGGCGGCTACGAACGAAGACCGAACCAAGGGAGAGAACGGAGGGAGAGAGGAACAGTGGTGAAGAGAGGAACGCAGAGAGGAACAAGAAAGAGAAACGAAGGAAGTATAAGGAAACAATGGTTTAGGTCTTTTTTCAAAAACATATCACTTTTAACATCGGTTATCTTTATAACCGATGTTAAAAGTAGGATTTTTAACATCGGTTATAAAGATAAGCGATGTTAAAAGTGAAATGGAATGGCTTAAAATATCACTTTTAACATTGGGTATTTGACCAACCGATGTCGTAAATCACACAATATTTACAAAAATGCCACCGCGTTTATTTTTAACATCGATTGCGCATATAACCGATGTTAAAAGTAGTGTTTAATCTATATTTTGCACTAGTGTATGTGATAAATTCTAAATACACATTGAATAAATTATGTTCATGTTTGATTAGAGAATTTTTTTTCTTTCAAAATTATGTGCATAAACAGGTTAATTTGTTAATTAGACCTAAAACCTCTTACTTGGATCAAAATAAGGTCTATTTTCCTATTGTCTTCTTTCTCTCTGATGGTAACTTAACATAAGAAAGAAAAATTCTCTCTTTAAAATTAACATTGTCTCTTAGTTGTTTTTTTTATGTGGTGTTATGTTTTTATTATAGGAATAAGGAAAAAAAACATGTGATTTTAGTCCATTATAGCTAGTGTGTAAAACATGACTTCAATTACTATATTGGAAAATTAACTCCTTGTTAGACACATGTCATGTTTTTAGTAAAAGACTAAAACTTGGTTCTAGCTTTATCACATGTTGGCTTCTCAGCATTTTGATATCATTCAACCAGCAATCAGAGCAATGGGTAATAACATTCACCCTCTTGACCCTTGGCATTCTATGCTCAGCACAGGTAGTTAAAACTGGTAATATTTTAAGATAAATAGGTTTTTAACAAATTTATACTTATTTAATAAATAGACTTAGGTCATATGTTAGGATTAATGCAATCAAGTAGAAGTGTTCATGGGTCGGGTCGGGTTGGGTCAGGTTTGGGGTAAAAACGAAACCCAACCGATGTGAAGAGCTCGGGTTGGGACGGATCGGGTTTAGTCAAAATTTATTCCACAGCCCGACTCGACCCAACCCGATTAGTAACAGGTTGAGCCGGGTCGGGTACTTGGGTCCGATAATGAAAAACAAAGAGGCGAATAAACAGAACCTCCTCACCCACAGGCTTGGAGCGACGCGTACAGGGAGGAGTACTAGAGAAGACAACAAACAGAGAGATCCATGGCACAAAGAGTAAAAAAACGTGAAAAACGAAGAGAAATAGAGAGATCCATGGCATAAAGACAACAAACAGAGAGATCCGTGGCACGAAGATGCAGATCCATGAGAAAGCTTTCCCCTTGGAGAATGAAGATGGCGGATTGAGGATGAACGATTTGTCTGGAAGACGAAGAGCCACGGTGGCAACAAATGGACGAACACACGGACACACTCTTCGAAGACAACGAACGAACGATTGGAGGTGGTGGATTGAGGGCAGCGGCGGTCTGGAAGACGAAGAGCCGCGGTGGTGAGGTCTGAGCGCGATGCCGCGGTGGTGACAAGCTAGTGAGCAAGGCGGCTAGGGCTTGAAGGAGAGGGTTCTCTGATTGTGATGTGAAAGTGAAACTGGAACTCTGGAAGTGAAGAAAACGTGTATCCCCTCTATCTGCCCTCTGTTTCATACGCATCCCAAGTTTTTTCTCTATATAGTTGGGTCGGGCCGGGTTTTGTGCGGGTTTGTTTGTCCATAACCCGCTACCCGCCCCGGTGCACTCGGGTTACACATTTTGAAATCCAATTAGACCCGCGGGTTGGGTTCAACCCGACTCATAACACTCGGATCGGGTTGGGTCTGTAGGGTTGGTCGGTCGACCCAACCCATGAACACCCCTACAATCGAGTCTTGGTTTCAATAGATTGTCTAACTTGTTCTTATCTCTATTTGCGTGAATTTTCTTACAGATTTAATTAGTTAATTAATTATAGTAGTAAAATTGAGCAAATTGAACTAAAAAATATGTCTGTCTTTATTACTTTGATGATGGTTACATAATAATTAATAAATATTAATTTAGTTGTATTTTTATTTATTCTTTTAATTTTGACCTTTATAAAAAAAATTTAATTTAAAATTTTAATAAATATTAAAAATGTTATTAAAAACCCTTAATTTGACAAACTTATGTTTTAAAATTAATGTTTTCTTGGAACAGATACCATAAAACAATAATAAATTTAAAATGCAAATATTATGAGTGTTCTAATCAATGTCATTAAACCTGAATCGGTCATCGACTTGATCAGGGTATCAGGTCAATGGTTGAACCAGTAGGTTAGTTTAGTCATTGAACTCCATGAACCAATGTGTATTATAGCTGGCCCACGTCGCAAAGTGCTCAGACCGGCCACATATCTGGTTCTCAGTTCAACCGGCTGATTCGAGTCGAGTTTAATAACATTGGTTCTAATGACATTTGTTACGGATTCAAATTAAATGATAAATATTTTTTTTGATATCCAAATGATAAATAATTTTTTTAATTTTTTAATTTATTAAATGCTTTATCTTTTATTTATTTTTTGTCCTTCAACAAGTGCTTTTAACAATCTCGTAAAAATAATTTAAATTGAAAAAAATAAGTAACGCTTTATTTATTTTTTATAAAGTGACAAACAATTTGAGACAAATGAAAACACAAAGTACCAATTTAATTGAGAGGGAATAGGGATGACTTAATTTTGATTAATTTTAATTAATTTCAATAAACATGTGAAAAAGATTATCAAAATATGTTTTTTAGGGAAAATTGACTCTAAATTGAGAAATAAGTCTTCGGTTAGAATTTGTTACATGATTTTAGCTTGAAAAGTTTTTATACTTATATCCTTTGTATTGATGTTAATTGTTAAATTAGTGTGACCTTATAAAATTTTGTGAAATTTTAGACAAAATTTTTTGGTATGTGAAATTTTAAAATTAAAAAAAAATCTATTCCACTAAATGTGACCTATGACATGAATTTCAAATATATTCTTTTTACCGTGAAGAAGTACTATCTCACGTTCCTATTATAAGAGATAAATAACTAATTTATCAAGATCAAAGAAAAATAGTTGAGTTAGTTAATTTCAATTAATTTAAATATTATTCCAAAAATATCCTTACTTTTAAATGGTTAATAGTAGCACACACTTGCATAGGAAATTGATCTCATAATAAAATAAGGATATAAAAGAAATTCTAACAATTAAAACATTTAATAATGAGTCTATGTTTATTATAATTTGGACAAAAAATATAGCCCTATTTTCTCTTATAATAGAGAGCGGAGGTGGTACCTTCTTTTGCCATATAGATTCACTAAATAAAATAATGCGTAAATTAAATACTTTTGTTCTTTGCGCTACTCTACTTTTCATTTTTTATTATACAATTGATAAACTACTTCATTTGGTTGTAAATTTTAATATAAAAAGTTAGCAACGGCAGCCTGGGAAAAGGTGTTAGAAAGTGTCGTCTTTATTTTTCAGAGACGAAATTCATTGTTATTACATTAATGATTTCTGTGATGGGATCTTGACATCCAAATCCAATACTACTTTTGTGTAGTTGGTTTTATTGTGTGTTTGATGTGCCGTGACAGTAGACACCAATCCAAACATGCCTTTAGAAAAAAAAATACCCTGTTATTTACTTAAGTTTTATCCTTGTGAAATAAATAACTAAAATCTCCAAGGTATGTTAGAATGGATAGTTTTAGAAGAAATATAAGAGATGGTTAAATTTTTATTAAATTTTTGAAATAATTATAAAACTAAGACATTAAAACATAAAATTTCATGATAATCTATCATTTTCTTTTCCTTCAAAAACCTACCATCGAAAACATATTTGAATAGATAGATGTTTTGCTCCCCAGAGAATTTGCACTAAAATAGACCAATGTAGACGGTTCTTGGTGCGCACGAGCACAAAACACAAAACACTTTTAAAAGTTCCATAGGCTAGGCAATATAGGACTTTTCACTTTTGAAATAACTCACAAAACACAACACTTTTAAAATATCATTAGCAAACGCAAATAATCGTCAAACCTATTAAATCAATATTTGGTAGATAGGTATATATGATATATCTAGTTTATGGTTATAGTTAGGACTGAATATGAGACTGTAATGCGATTCTTATGTATGTGAATTTAATTTCTTGTTTAAAGTTTTAACATGACAAATGAATTGGAACCTCACACAACCCCAGAGTTATGGGGCTATATATATACATGTACCAAGCTTTATAGAAGATGCCTTTAATGCTTTTCCATTTCTTTGGAACTGCATCGCCATGGAGCAACTTTAAATAACTTTCTTTTACTTTACACAGCCTTTAATTGTTCGAAGTGGAGGAGGACGTACTTTCAGAATTTCATGCTTCCATATTTCCAAAGTGAGGGGAAAATACTACCATATTAGATATTCACCAATGCACTTCAAATTCTAACAGCAAACCAGCTTAACAAGTATATTACATATGTGTGTGTATGAGACTTAGGCCATTTAATTTGTTGAATTCAAACAAAGTCCAACATTGCCTAAACAAGAGGAGGAATGCGAGTTTATAAGCACGGAAAATTTTCCATTGATATGAGGTATTTTGGGTAATGTCCAAAAGCAAACCCACGAGGGTTTAAGACCAAAGTGGACAATATCATACCAATGTGGAAACATGTGCGATCTCTCGGTGCACAACATAATTTGACTTGGAATTTTCTTAACTGTCAGTAGACAAATTATGTTAATATATAATATAATCATAAATTGTAAGGTTCAAATATAGACAGGTCTCTGTCAAGACTTTCTTCAATTTTATGGAATCTCAAACTTTAATCTGTCATCCTTTTGATTTTGCAGTATTAGCTCCTATTCCTTGCTAGCATAGCATGAAAGGCAAAGGCTATGTTCAAAGCTTAAAAAGACTGGCTCAAAATTACTGCTTTTTTTTTTCCCTTCCTTTTTGTGGGGTTAAAACTTGAAGACCACCATAAAGAGAAGCCTCTCTGCCAGTATACTAGGCAGGCCCTAATGGAATCAATGGCATGGCATGGGAGAAGTTAAGTTTGTCACCAAACAATGCCAATGACAGATGAGCATCTCAAAAAGCTAGCTAAAAAATGTTCAATTTCTATGTGAATCAAGGTTTTAAATTGTGGTGATCGCGGTTTCGGACACTCTGAAAACCTTGGGATTGTGGGAAATTGTAGACAAATACAGCTGATGCGACCACAATTACGGTCGTAATGCGGTTTTGGATACTCCAAAAACCTTGATGTGGTGGCCGCAATCGCGGTTGCAGACCACAATTGAAAACCCTGACGTGAATATAAATTTTTGGTCAAGGTCTAGTGCCTATCAGTGTTCACAATTAACATTGTCTTGTCCTTGTAAAACAAACCAAACGGGAAGAAGGTCCCCCACTCACAAAACGGATGATGAACAGTCACACAGATATATATATATATATATATATATATAGGTGGTGGTGGTGGCATAGAAAAATGTTTTAATGTTGCAATGGCCTATTCATTCACATCGTTTTCAATTTTCACCATTCATTAAGGCTTAAGACCCCACAAGGTAACGACAAGTCCCTTTTACCCACCTGCCGATTCTGCTTGCTCGTTTTATTATCAGCCAGCCAAACAATGAATTAGACCTCAACTGGGGCTTTGCTTGCTGAACAGAGCAAACACTATAACAACACTAGAAATAACACAGATCAATGATCATGTACAAGATCTTAATCTTTGGCTTTTCGCTAGATATGTGTGTAGTATAAGTCACTAGTCGATCAGGTGGGGATTGCATGAATTTCTTGGATTTTGGGTGCATTTAGGTAAAGACCTTAATTAAGCTCGTAATAAGTACATATCATATAAACATTTATGTTTCTATAATCGAAGAGGGGGAGATGATATTAAAATATTTTCTTATAAATTTTAAGAAACATATATGTTTCTATAATCGAAGAGGGAATGATATTAAAATACTTTTACATAAATTATAAGTTGTTTTCATAAGTTATTCTAGATAAGTTAAAAACAATTTATGAACATATTATAAACTTTTCATTAACTCTGTCAAATAGATAAACCAAAATAAATCATAAATAAGCTATTCCAATTGCACTATTATTCAGTAGTAAATATTGGATCTCGCTGTTGTGCCTAGGCTAAGAACAAGTTAACAAGTTGAGCTATGCACCAAGTCATATCATGCATGCACGTATATCTCCATAGGTCGTAGTGCCCTATTTGAGTCCAAAATTTGTGTCGCGATTAAAATTAGATGGGGAAAAAAATGAGTGCTCTAGTTAAGTTCTATCCCCCCCCTCCCCTGTGTTTTGTTCTCCTAAAGAAATGCTTAATTGAAGGTGGAAATCACATTTTGAAACCTGAATCTTTGAAGTCGTAAATTTCAATGAGGGAATCTAAATTATAACTTCTCCTTTGCCCCAAACTCCTTCCGCTTCTTCTTCCCCTTTCGGTTTGATTTTATTTCACCATGAATTGAAGAAGTTAGACGTGATTGTGGGTAGATTTTAAGGTGAGAGACGCAAGATGTTCTTCACTGCCTAATAATAACCATAAGATATATATATATATATATATATATATTATATATATATATATTAATAAACAATTTTAACGATTGAGATGTCTATTTTTGGGCTCTCCCCGGAGAGGGACTTCTTAGAGCCCTCATCCTAGAATTCACTGTGATAGTGTGGTATTTGTACCGTCTTAATAGGATTGACAAATTATGAAAAGTACATAGTGATAAAATTTACAAATAACTAAAAACTGAATCATACTATTGGAAAAAGTTGAATTACCGACGGAAATTAGAGACAAAAAAAATAAAATTTGTCTAATCCATCTCTAAATGCTAGAGACACCCAAATTTGAGACTAAATTTATTTTTTTGTCTCTAATTTTTATCTATTACTCAACTTTTTCTAGTAATGATCATTTGATTCAATACAAATCACGTTCAATCGGATCAGATTAGATTTTTTAAGGAAGCAATCCAAATTGAACCAAACCACATGTTATTTTAGTCTTTCAATCAAATGACATTTTACCCTAAAATCGATCTAAACCATTCTGCGAACACCTCTGATTTTAACGTTTGTTTGCAATGCTTTGTAGGAGTGGGAATAGGCTAGGCCAAATCAGGCATTGCAAGGCTTGGGCGTAGCCTACGTTGAAAACTTAATGCCTGGGTCTGACCTATTAACCTGATATAGGCCAATATTTAAGACTTGACTTGACCTACTTCAAAGCATGGCCTAACCTGAAAGCCTATTTAAAGGCCTACTTTTCAATAAAATTTTTAAATAGGCATCCACCTATAAATAAGTTTTAGATCTTCATTTGTAAATAGGTTTATAGGCCTCTAATGAAGTCACGTGGATACTCCTCCATTTTATCTTTCCTTGGACATCAGCACTGTACCTCATCACCCATCCCTTTTGTCAATTGGGGACGTATTAGGTGAAAATCTTTCAATCTTCAACAGTGAAATACTAAGCACCGAAAGACAGAGCACAATTTTTTTAATTGTAATAAATTTTCAAATTGTAAAATTATTTTTTTATTTTAATTCTAATCAATAAAATATTATTTACTACTAGTTCTATTCATCTTTCTTTGCTACTGTAAATTTTTATGTCATAAAATTATTTTTATTTTTATTTTATTTCTGATCAATACAATTGTGTTTGTTTATGAGTTTCATTCATCTTTCTCTGTTTCTGTAAATTTTAAATTGCAAAATTATTTTTCTGTTAATTTTATTTCTAGTCAATAAAATATTGTTTGCTTACTTGTTACATTCATATTTTTTTGTTCCAATAAAATTTTAGGTTGTAAAATTATTACTTTTCATTTTATATCTTATCAATAAAGTAGTGTTTGCTTACGTATTCCATTTATATTTCTTTGTTTCTGTAAATTTTTAGGTTGTAATTTTTTTTATGATCAATAAAATAGTATTTGCTTATAGGTTCCATTCATCTTTCTTTATTCATATAAATTCTCAGGTTGTGAAATTATTTTTTTTCTATTTTTGATTAATAAAATAGTATTAGCTTACGAGTTTCAATCATCTTTTCTTCTTGCTGTAAATTTATAGGTTGCAATAATTATTTTTCTTTTGATTTTATTTCTGATGAATAAAATGGTGTTTTCTTATGGGTTTCATTTATCTTTTTCTATTTAAATATTTAGATTGTAAAATTTTTTCTTTTGATTTTTTTTTATTAGTAAAATTTTGCTGCGGGCTTCATTCATTCATTTTTTTCATGATAAGCTTCATTTACTTTTCTTTGTTCTTGTAAATTTTTATGTATAATGTTACAAAATCAACACTATTATAAATTTAGGGGTCGTTCGGGGTGGTTCAAGTTTCTGGTTTTTGGTTTTAAAAGTTAAATTTGAAAACAAAACCTATTCGGATAAAATGGGATTGAATTGGTTTTTTTTTTAATTTCAAAATAGTTTTAACCTGAATCTCAAAACCATGAAAATAGGTTTTGTGATTCTTGTTTCACTTTTAAACGCTAAATACTCCCGTTCTCTCGTGTCTAGAGGTGGGTATGCGGGTAGCCCAGTCTGCACATAAACGGGCCGGGCCGGCCCAAGCCGCAAAATAAATAGGCCTGCATGATGTGGCTAGCGTCCGGCCCGCATAGTCCATGGGCTAAATGGGGTCGGCCCGTGGGCCTACTAAAGAAAAAAATAATTAAATTTTGAAGAAAAAAAATGTACATTAAAATTTTAAAATTTAATTAAAAAAATTAGCCCGCGGGGGTTAAATGGGTCGGGCTAAAAAAGCCCACATTTTAAAACGGGCCTATATTTAAGTGACCCATAGCCCGCACGGGCTGTGGGTTAAACAGGTCAAGGTCCATATACCCAGCTCTACTCGTGTCCCTTCGGCATCCTCTTGTCCCATCTAAGGATGGCAAAATGGGTTGGCCCGCCCCTGCCCGTTGTTTTGCCCGCCCGCCGATGAAAGTGGGCCAAAAAATACAGCCCGTCCCATTTAAGGGCGGGTTGGCAGCCCGGCGAGATGACCCATTTTTGGCGGCCCAAGTCCACGATAAATAAAAAAAGTTAAAAATAATTTAAAAAATAATATAATCAACCCGACAGGCAGGCCAAAGCGGGTCATGGGTTGAAAAAACCCAGCCCGCCAAAAAAGCAGATTAGGTGGGGCTAGCCCGTCGGGCCCATCCCGTTTGCCACCCCTAGTGTCATCCCTCCCGTGCCTTCACCATTTATAGTGAGGTGAGGTAAAGAGAGTGACTAAACTAAAAAAAAAAACTGAAACTCAGAACTGAAACTAGATTTGGTTTTTGAAATTTTCAAAACATAAAACCAAAAACCACCCCGAACAGGGCCTTAGAGTATATCTGGTAAGAGGCTAAAGCTAAGGTAATTCCCAATTGGAGAAGGGAAGGGTCTCCTAGAGGAAGAAGAGGAAGTAGAGAAGAGAGAGAAGAGAGACTTTTAAGAAATATTCATCTTCATTACTTTGATTCTGTTTTTCCCTCAGCATATAACAACCTGCTGATTGCAATCCCTAAAATGATGCATCGGTACACACCTGGCTGCATCCTATAATTTCTAATATTCAGATAAACATTAAACATAAATCATAGCTACTAGTTAATTCAGACTTTTTGTGGTTTTGTCTGCAGGCTCAAATATAATTCTCTAGGTGGACTGGCTTCCTTCTTGAGCGTTTGGGCCTTCCTTCAGCAGTGTCAGGCCCAATTTTGTCGGTGTTCACTCCATTGACCGTATCATTACCTATCTCACCTAAACTGATCTTGTCCTCAAGATCTAAAGTGGGATACGCTGTCTTCAAAGTGGTCTTCAGAACCCAAGTAGCTTCTGACCTCGGTTGTCCCTCCCAAAGCACCAACAACTCCTCATGTTCATTACCCCCATCCGAAACGAAACGACGCCCCAAGATCTAAAAAACCTTCGTGGTGTCTTGCTCGCCAACTGGTGCAACTGCTGGCAGGAGTGGAGAGATCTGGGTTGCCGGTGTGCCATGGCAAGGTTTCAGCATAGACACATGAAAAACCGGGTGGATCCGAGAAGAAACGGGTAGCTCCTGTGCGACGCAGAATCCGGTAAGGGCCATAAAACAAGCGAGACAGCTTCGGTGATGCGCGTCCCCGGACTGAAACTTGACGGTATGGCTGAAGACGCAAATACACCCACTCTTCAATCTCAAAGCTCTTGTCACAGCGCCTCAAGTTTGCTTGTTGGACCATCCTGTTTCGAGCTCTATAGAGGTTAAACTTCAAAACTTTGCTGATTTCAGTACTTTTGGATAAGATCTCGTCTAAAGCTGCAACCTTGGATGAACCAGGAACATATGTAGAAATAGAAGGGGGAGAGCGGCCATACAGAGCTTGGAACGGGGACATGCCGATGGCGGAATGAAAAGAAGTGTTGTACCAGAACTCTGCCAGAGGAAGATAGCAAGTCCAGTGATTCGGTTCATCATTAACAAAACAGCGGAGATAAGTTTCCAGACACCGATTCAAGACCTCCGTCTGACCATTAGTTTGTGGATGGTAAGAACTGCTGAATGCTAAAGTGGTGCCCACGACTTTGAATAACTCCTTCCAAAAATTGCTCAGGAATACTTTATCCCTGTCACTAACTATTGTTTTTGGTATACCATGTAGGCGGTAAATTTCAGCCAAAAAAATAGAGGCTAAGTATTGAGCAGAGAAATGGGTGGGAAGAGCAAGGAAATGGGCAAACTTGGTCGAGCGATCAACAACAACCCAGATAACTATTTTGTTGGTAGAGCTGGGTAAGTTTGTAATGAAATCCATGGAGATATCCTCCCATACCTGATTAGGAGTAGGCAGTGGCTGCAACAATCCATATGGAGCATGAGTGCTATATTTGTTGTGTTGACAAGTAGCACACTGATTCACAAACTGCTTAACGTCTAGGTGCATCCGAGACCAAAAATATACAGCTGAAAGATGTGCGAAGGTTGCCTTGATACCTAAGTGCCCTCCAACAGGGGAAGAATGAAATTCGGCCAACAGTTGAGGTATGAGACCCGAATCCTTGGGAACAAAAATTCTATCTTGATAGTAGAACAAGCCAGACTTGACACAAAATTTCTGCGGTGACTGATTGGATGTTCCCAATTTGTGAAATAATTTATGTCCTTCCGGATGGTGAAGGAAGAAATCTTGTAGCTAGTTAATAATGGAACACGAAGGAGAGCTAATTGCTGCAAAGGAGAGCATGGATGACTCCGCAGGCACTCTAGATAAGGCGTCGGCCACCACGTTGTCACACCTAGGTTTGTAGTAAATTTCATAACTATAGCCAAGTAGCTTTGTTAGCCATTTCTGTTGCTCTAGAGTCTGGATTGACTGAGTCATAAGGCCCTTGAGGCTTTTGTGATTAGTGAAGATTTTGAAGGTCTGGCCTAACAAGTATTGTCGCCATTTTTTTACAGCTTCTGTAATGGCGCACAACTCACGGATGTACGTGGAGGCAGCACACATGCGGGAGCTCATCTTTTTACTGAAAAAGGCGATGGGATGGTGTTGTTGTGACAAGACAACTCTTATAGCGACATTAGATGCATCCGTGGTTACCTCAAAGGGCACTACAAAATCAGGGAGGGCCAAAACCGGTAAGCTAGTCATCGCCTCTTTCAATTTTTTAAATGCGTCTGCTGCTGCACTAGGCCAAGAAAAAACATTAGATTTGAGAAGATCAGTGAGAGGGCTAGCCACAGTAGCATAGTGGCGAACAAAACGCCTGTAAAAACCAGTGAGGCCTAAAAAGGCGCGCAAAGCTGTAAATGAGGTAGGAGCATGCCAGTCTAGAATAGCTTGTATCTTTGTGGGATCAACCTGAACTCCTTGGGTGGTGATAATGTGACCTAAGTAGTCAACTGAACAAACACCAAAACTGCACTTAGAGAATTTGACATAAAATTGGTGTTGAGATAAGAGGAGAAGAACCTACTCAAGATGAAACAAATGGTCAGACCAAGTAGGACTGAAAATTAGTATGTCATCAAAAAAAACTAAAGCGAACTTCCTCAAAAATGGCCTTAAAAGATCATTCATTGCATCTTAGAAGGTGGATGGAGCATTAGTAAGCCCAAAAGGCATTACTAAAAACTCATAATGTCCGTCAAATGTCCTGAACCCGGTTTTAGGGATATCCTCTTGAGCCATCCGGATTTGGTGATACCCGTAGGTCAATCTTTGAAAAAAAAAAAGAAGCACCCTTAAGTTCGTCCAAAAGCTCATCAATAGTCGGAATAGGAAAGCGATCCCTAATAGTGAGAGCATTGAGAGCCCTATAGTCAACACAAAAACGCCAAGAGCCATCCTTCTTTTTTACTAACAACACTGGAGAAGAATAAGGACTAGTACTAGGCCTTATAATCCATTCCTTCAACATCTCGGGAATCAACTTAGCCATAGCCTCTTTTTGAAAGTGCGAGTATCGGTAAGGTTTAAGGTTAACCGGTTTGGCATTGGGAATGAGGTGTATGTGGTGGTCATGGGGATGGTTAGGTGGAAGGCCGTGGGGTGTGGAGAAAATATGGGCATATTGATGTAAGAGTTGGGTAAGGTCAGGGGGTAATCTTGGAGTGTAATATGGTCTGCAATGGGTAAGGGGGGTGGGTTCAAGGAGTTTGAAAAATCATTGGATGGTTTTGTGGTAGCATAGTAATGGTATGACAAGACTCAATGGAGTTGGTATGGAGCATACGAGTAAATTGATGAAAAGATGCATGAGTTAGGGCTGGGGTAGAAGTACCATGAAAAGTGACTAGGGATCCTTGGTAATGGAATTGCATCATAGGTTGGCTGGAAAAATCCGAGACAAAAGTGCCCAAGGTTTTGATCCATTAAACACCAAGGACAGCGTCTGCTCCATGTATTGGGAGTAAGTAGAAGGACACTTTGAATGTTGTTTGCTGAACTATTAGAGATACCTCAGGACATAGTCCAGAGCATTGAATATATGCTCCATTTCCCACCATTACAGTGAAGGGGTCGATAGTTGTGATAGGGAGGTTAAGGAAGGTAGCAACCCGAGGTTGAAGGATATTGTGGGAGTTGCCAGTATCCACCAAAACTGAAACTGTGTGGCCCATTATGGATGCCTGAAATCTGAGGGTGCAGGGAATTGTTTGGCCAGTCATGGCATGCAGGGATAATGGGAAGTGTTCAGGATGTTTTGGGTTGGTGGGTGTAGCATCCAAAGGTTCTATGAGAGGTTGGTGTGGGAGTAGTAAGGTAGTCGGTATTGGTGGGTTTGGTTGGGTGAGGAGGTACAAATCATCATGGTATGGTGGGGGTTCCATTCGGTGTCCTCATCATCCCCTTTTAACAACAGCAAAAACTACCTGGACTTACACCTATGGCCTTTGTGAAACCTTTCGTCACAATTAAAACACAACCCTTTTGCTCTACGGGCGTCCATATCAGTAGGGGATAATAATTTGATAGGTAAAGGATTGCGGTTGGATTGGGCATGGTTTGGCGAGGTGGGTTAGGGGCGGTTAAGGCTAAGCGGGGTGGAGGGGTGGGCAGTAAAGGGGGTTGATGGGGTGGGTGAGTTGTTTGGTCTAGGGTTGTATGTTCTAGTTTGAGGAAAATACAGGGGTTTAGTGGCACTGACTTTTGCTTCAATTAATTTGGCTAATCCAATGGCTTGGGCAATTGAAGTGGGTTGTAAAATAGACATTTCATTTTGAATATCAAAGAGTAAACCAGAAACAAAGCAATCTAGGATAGCAGGGGAAGGAAGACCATTTACCCGGTTGCACAAGTGTTCAAATTCCCTTTGGTATTCAGCAACTGTGGTTGTTTGTTGCAGCTTAAACAATGCCTATTGATGGTTCTAAAAGGACGATGGCCCAAAACGAATCTCTAGTACCCTCACGAACTCATCCCAAGTTGTGAGCATATGTTGTGGTGCATCCATTGATACCACCCTAATGCATCACCACTCATATAGCAAGCAATGTGAGTGAGTCTTTGAGCTTGAGCAATTCCATAATGGGTAAAAAACTGGTTGGCTTGAAACACCCAATCCAATGGGTTGGATCCATCGAAGAAGGGTAGGACAAGTTTTGGGGGTTTTATGGTGTCAAGGGGGGTGGCTGTAACAATGGGTGAGTTGGATTGAGATTCCAGCTGCTGGGTTTGTAGGGTTTGGAAGGTGTTTAGGTAGGTTTCATGGCGTAGGTCTTGGTTGGTCTTAAATTCAGTGAAGGCTGTAGTAAGGGCGGCTATGGATTCTTGGAGTTGGGCGATGTCTGATTTCTCAGTCTGGGAGCAGGTCATCATGGATCAGGGAATGAAAGCACCAATGGTAAGAGGCTAAAGCTAAGGTAATTCCCAATTGGAGAAAGGAAGGGTCTCCTAGAGGAAGAAGAAGAAGTAGAGAAGAGAGAGAAGAAAGACTTTTAAGAAATATTCATTTTCATTACTTTGATTCTGTTTTTCCCTCAGCATATAACGACCTGCTGATTGCAATCCCTAAAATGATGCATCGGTACACACCTAGCTGCATCCTATAATTTCTAATATTCAGATAAACATTAAACATAAATCATAGCTACTAGTTAATTCAGGCTTTTTGTGGTTTTGTCTGCAGGCTCAAATATAATTCTCTAGGTGGGCTGGCTGGCTTCCTTCTTGAGCGTTTGGGCCTTCTTCAGCAGTGTCAGGCCCAATTTTGCTGGTGTTCACTCCATTGACTGTATCAATATCATATAGTCATATATTAATTTATTATTATATAAATAAGTCATTTCATGTTATGTGTAAAAATCAACTAAATACGTGCGTTGCAGGAGTCAATTCACTCAATTGGCTAATATATAATAATAATAATAATAATAATAATAATAATAATAATAATAATAATAATAATAATAATAGGTTGGATTTAGAATGATGGGAGGCCACCTCAACATTATAACATTGGCATTCCGTTTCAGGGAGAGCCAGATACATATGGTAAAAAGTCAAATTTGTAGTTAACTTCTTATATATGTAAAACAATTAGCTAAAAGTCATTTTTTTCTTTAAAGCTCTTTAAGCTTTTATGCCAAAACACATGATTTATATTTATTGTGTCCTTGTCGCCATAGAGGCACATGATTATACAAAATGAAAACGTACTTTCAATATATTCCACAAACTCTTATCTTTTAAAAATGGCAAGTGCATATAGACACAGAAAGATGGACCCATTAATTGGAAAAATATTGCAGGTGCTAATTAGCAATTCAATAGATATGATAATGAAATATTTGCTTTAAAAAGAGTCAATATCTTTTGTTTTTATGTAGTTGTAAATTGGTAGCAGACTAGTGGTAATTAATGGGTTGAAACTAGACCAGGCCAGCTATCTTTTCCTGCAGACGTGGTTTGAGCATTTTTCACTCTACATGGGTTGTCCACACTGCACTGACCAGGTTACTTCTTATTATATGGACAAAATCAGTGTTCCCTTATATTTATTTATTTTTTCAATTTAGTTTTATTGAATTGTTTCAAAAATAAAATCTCATATGTTTATAATTGTTAACATCATTGATTCTTTTTCTTATTTATTGATGACGTGTTTATTTTTAATTGGTCTCAAGTAATAGCATTCTTTATATTTATTTATTTTTTCAATTTGGTCTCTTACTAAATTTTGCCTATTATATATGTCAAATCCAAAAGTTCTAGTCATTCTTTTATATGTGTGGTGTGTTACATTTTGTAAAATATGTAGTTAGGGCCCATTTACTTTTTGACATCATTTTTCATTTTGAATTTCTGTTTTTATTTTTAATTAATTATTAAATTGTCATATTATTTTTAATTTATTCTCTATTTATAAATATTTGGATAGAAAATAGTGAAAAAAATAATTGTTTTTACTATTTTATGTGAAAATTTTTCAAAACAAAAAACGAATTGAAAATAATATAACAATTTTATAATTAATTAAATGTAAAAATGAGAAATAAAAAAAGGAAATGGTCTCTCAAAACAATTGGACCCTAATCATCAATCCAACCATTGAATAAAAGTTTTGTTAAATATATCAAATCTACAAAATTTTATATTAATACTTCACCAAAAAGAGGATTTAATAGTTCCAATTTAATAGTGTTTTGATGTGAAAACACTATAAAAAACGCGGAGACCTTACACAATGCTTCCATACTTATCCAGAAAAGTAAAAAAAAATTAATATATAGCACATTCTTAAAAAAAACACTATATATAGGGTAATTCAAGGTTTTGCTTTAGGTACTGCTTCTTTTTAAGTACACTGCATTGTTTTTATCTATTGTCAATTTGACATTGCTACATATTGTTGTCATAAATGTCGAACACAAACAAAAAATTAAGGCTAAGACACATATTAAGTCGTTCTCTTTAAGAAGTTTCGCGTCTTTGCTTGCTTGGTATGTCAGTATGTGTAGCAGTGTCAACCTGGTTGTCCCCAAGATAAAACAGCTCTCTAAAACTGAGTCAGTGTACTCTTTGCATAAAAGAGAACCCAACAAACAAATATTCACAAAAAAATCAAACTGTTCGATATCTCAAAATTAAGGTAGCACAAAATGTTTGGAAATCCTTTTTCTATTTAAGAATTTTTCTTCTACTTACTTTTCCTTCGGTAGAGGTTCTCTCTTTTTATAAGCATGAGAGACAAATTTTAATTGTGTTTAAAGCAATGCTAAAAACCAATTAAACCAAATAAATTGACTTCAAACAACTAATTATGGCAACGTTCACTAACATATAAACAACAATTGCTTATAAAAATGTGGTGAAAACTATTTTTTGTTATGAATATTTTGTGGATGTCCATCTCGTGAAGAGATTGATATTGATAAGATTTGATGAGATATTCTGTTGCACTATTTCTATTATTAAGATATCAGATTTGTTACGCTGTTACTCTTATTAAGATAGGATCTTGTCCATATTTACATTAGGGTTAGGTTTCCTGGTGGTTATAAATACCACCCCCATTGCACATGTTTCTGTACCCTAAAGAGCAGCAATAAAATACATTCTCTTATTCTCTCTTCTATCTTCTCTATTTCTCTCTTATACCTATTATTGGTATTTCTATATTTTGCCTTTGTTTCGATTAATTTCATAACATGTTATCAGCACGAAACTCTAGCCAACTGAGATTCGAATTGCTTGGAGGTGTGTTGTACGAAAGGAGAAGATGATACTTTTATAGTCATTCGGTCGGTACTATTTCTTTGCTTGTGTTTTTTGGAATTGCATTTTGGGACATTTGCCTAAAGGATGTTTGAAGACTTAAGATATGTATTTGAATTATTTATTCTGTATATGGAGTATTACTGAATGCATGAGCTTCAAATCTTTTGCTCATATACATGGACTCGGTTTTCAAATAATTGATTACAAAATAGAAATTTTCTTTTGCATCTAATATGCTCCTGTAGTAGCATTATTGAAGAAAAAATGATTTAAGAAATATTTTGAATCGATTTCTTGTGGTCGAACAAAATAATAAGTTTTTGATGAAAAATCACGAGGCCAATCCCATTGGCACTGCTCCATTCCCAAAAGTGAAGGAAGCAACACACGATTATTATATTTATCGGAAATACTAAGGCCCATCCCACTAGCACTGCTTCATTCCCAAAAGTGAATGTAGAGTCACATGATTATTATAAGGTTTAAATACTTTTTTTATCCCTGCAAAATGACCGAGTTTCATTTTTTGTCCCTGTAAAATTTTTTGTTTGTTTGTGATCCCTGTAAAACAAAAAGTTTTATTTTTAGTCCCTGCAAAATTGTTTTAGACCTTGTAAAATTTAGATCATGTTGAATTAGTCCCTGTAATATGTGAACAATTTTGTTTTTAGTCCCTATTAAATTTATTTTACAAGGACTACTTTGACAATTATCTAAATATTACAGGGACTAATTCAACATGATCTAAATTTTACAGGGACTAAAACAATTTTGCAGGGACTAAAAATAAAACTTTTTGATTTACAGGGATCACAAACAAACAAAAATTTTTACAGGGACGAAAAATGAAACTCGGTCATTTTACAGGGACGAAAAAGATATTTAAACCTTATTATAATTATGGGAAAATAATTACTCATCTTGTTAATGCGTATTAAAATTCATTTAGATGCAAATGGTCTTGAAGACATTATCAAAGAAGAGAATAAAGCATCTAATCAATATATGACCAAAGCTATGATATTTTTCCCTAGAAGTGGAAAAATAGTGAAAATAAAATAAGGTCAAAACTATGACATTTCTCCCTAGAAATGAAAAAATAGTAAAAATAATGAAAAAAAAGAGGGATGGGCAGAATAACAAACATATTGTGGAGGCAAGGATTATTGGATCATACCTGTCGTATGTCAGAGCATCTTGTGGATCTTTAACAAGATTCAAATAAAGAGAAAAAGATAGAAATACTTTTTGCTTATAAAGATGATGATTATGATTATAGCCATATAGATATTACTCGTTGATCTCTTTACTAAATTCATATGGGAAAATTGATCTCTTTATTGATGGTAAGAGTTTCAACCAATAAATGATTTATATTTTAATGTTATTAAATCTCAATTTTAGTATGTTTTTATTCTTTAATTGAACTTTATGTTTATTTCTTATTTATTTTTAATTTTATTTGTGAAAGAATAAGTTTTGCACTAACATCAATAATGAGAATAACTGAATGCTCCGAAAGAGCTAATATATTGTTAGTATTGCAAGAAATAGATGTTAGTATATTTAGTACTACAAAAATAAATAGTGTAGCTCTGGAAGAGCTAATGTATTGTTACCAGAAGTAACAAACCAATGTTAGTAATATATGTATTACAACAAATTAAGATAATTGGAGGCTTTAGAAAAGCTAATATATTGTTACCTGAAGTAACAAACCAATGTTAATTACTACTATATTCGGTGCTATAAAGATAATTTGAGGCTCCGGAAGAGCCAATGTATTGTTACCTAAAATAACAAAGTTAGTTAATATATTCTTAGTAATGCAAGAAACTAATGTTAATACCATATCTGATACTACAAAGATAATTGGAGGCTCTAGAAGAGCTATGTATTGTTACTTGAAGTAACAAAGTTTCATATTGTTAAGTTTCAATCCGCTCAAATGGATACCATATTGAAACAAGAAATAAAGAGATATTGAATATCTTTAGCATTGAACTACATATTGTAAACTAGAAGTTTACAAACTATGATAAATTTGTTGTTGGCATATGATCGGTTGGGTTATCCCAGTCTATTATGATGCGAAAATAATTGAAAACTCATCTAAACACACATTGGAGAGCCAGAAGATTCTTCAATTTGATAATATCTTAAGCACTGCTTGTTCCCCAAGAAAATTTTAGAAGTTGATAAAGAGAATGATTCTCTCACACGTTTAGAACGTATACAAGGTGATATTTGTGAGCGAGTACAACTACCATGTGTATCATTTAGATATTTTATATGATTTCAATTGATGCATCAACTAGATAGTCACTTGTTTGTTTGTCGTCAACTCGCAACCAAATGTTTGCGATATTACTTGATTAAGAGCTCATTTTCTTGAAGAAAATACACCTTGATAATGCAATTTAATTTACATCTCGGGCATTTAATGAGTATTATATGTCTATTGGAATTAATATTGAACATCTTGTAGCATATGTTCATACAAAAAATGATAATCCTGCAGATTCATTCATTAAGTGTCTAAAAATAATTGCAAGACCATTACTAACGAAATTAAAACTTGCAATTTCTACTTGGGGACATCTAATCTTGCATTCGCATCAAACCAACAAATTTTTGCAAGTCCTCCCCTTTAAATTTGATTTTTGTCAGAGACCTAATATTTTTAATATAAGAATTTTTAGATGTGTTGCTCCATCACAATACACTAAGATGGGTCCTCAAAGAAAGTTGGAAATATATATGTTGGTTAAGAATCTCTATCTATAATAAAATATTTTTAGCCAGCAAAATATATTGAGCCAATAATTAGAGATTCATTTACAGCTTGGTTTGCTAATTGTTAGTTTTCCCAACATTAGGGGGAGAGAATAAGCAGCTGGGAAAGGACAAGTTAGAATGAATTATCATCTTGATCCTCATACAAAACTATGTGAACCAGAAGTTCAAAAGATAATTCAATTGCAAAATTTAGCAAACCAATTACAAAATGCATTCACTGAAAGAATGACTAAACCAGCTGTTGTTGGTCCAATCAAAATTGATGTCCCTGTTGGACAATCACGCATGAGGCGTGGCAGACTATCGGTTCCAAACATAAAAATTCTCAAACAAAAAAAGGAGCTAAAAGGCAAGATGACCCAATTGAGGATATTGAAACTCCAGAAGAATTATCAGACATAATTAATTTTTTAGTTTATTTTTGAGCCCCAGAAGAGACTGACCAGGTACCTGAAATTTGTGAAAATAAAAAGATCTCAATAAATTATGTCATGAATGAAATACAATGGAACCGAAATAAAGTCAACGTTGACGATGTTTTCTTTATAATATAGCGCTAGATGTGATAAATAATAACGAGGATCATGAAACAAAGTCTATTAAGGATTATAGACAAAACAATGATTGACCAAAATAAAAAGACGCTATTGAAGCGGAATTATACTCGATTTGCTAGCGAAAATTCTTTGGACCTGTAGTCCGAAAACCTGAAGGTGTAAAGACAGTTGGATACAAATAGAATTTTGTGCGAAAACAAAATGAGAAAAGAGAAATTATGACATATAAAGATCGATCTTGATTTTAAAAATCGCAAAGACCTAACTTTGATTTTGACAAGGTATAATGCTAGTATAGTAGCATATGAATGGCTCAATTTACATTTGATGGATGTTGTTTGGCTCACTTGATAATGACATTTATATAAAACTCCCTAAAGGATTTAATATGCCTGAAGCATACAATTCGAGCTCTCGAGAAGAATACTCAATCAAATAGAATAAGTCTTTCTATGGACTAAAACAATTTGGGCACATAATCGCCTCAGTGAATATTTGAAAAATGGAGGATATAAAAATGACTCAATTTGTCCATATATTTTATGAAAAGATCTTGATATGATTTTGCTATAATTGTTATTCATGTAACATAAATGTTGCCGGGCGAAACTCTTGAAGAGCTTCCAAAACTATAGATTGCTTAAAGAAATAGTTTGAGATGAAAGACTTATGTATGATAAAGTTTTGTTTGAAATTACAGATTGAGTATTTGGAGAATAGAATTTTTGTGCATGTTATTTTATTATGGTCATTATATCATGTATTTATCCTTATTAAATATTAAAATTATTTAAGATAATTATCTGAATTATATTTTCTTTAGATATTGTTAAATATTATAGAATATCTTATATTTTTAATCTAATATGACAAAGGTGCTAAAGAGGTTCTACATGAACAAGTCACATTCATTGTGTACTCCAAAAATAGTAATGTCACTAGAAGTGAACAAAGGTCGATTTAGACCTCGAGAAAATGATAAAGAACTACTTGGTCCAGAAGTACCATATCTTAGTGCAATTGAGGCACTAATGTACCTTGCTAGTTATACACGTCTTGATATATTATTTGTTATTAGCAAGATATAGTTCTTCCCTAAGTCATGAAGACATTGGAATGGAATCAAGCATATGTTTTGTTACCTTATAGGTACGATGGATATGAATTTATTTTATTCAAATGTATCCAAGTTGGGCTTGATTTGTTATGTAGATGTAGATTTTTTTGTTTGAACCTCATAATGGTATATCACAAACAAGTGATGCAGAAATTTTGGCACTACATGAGGCAAGTCATGAATGCACTTGGTTGAAGCCTACAAGAAACTTGTGATTTATCTTTTGGAAAAATGATTGCAATTATTCTATATGAGGAAAATATTGCATACATTGCTCAGATGAAGGAATGATATATCAAAGGAGATAGAACAAAATACCATCAAAGTTCTTTTTCACTCATGATCTTCAAAAGAGTGGTGATATAAGTATTCAACATATTCGTTCATATGATGATCTAGCATATCTCTTTTTAAAGTCTCTACTGAGTAAAATTTTGAGTAACTGGTATAACGAATTGGTCTTCGTCGTCTTAGAGATGGTTGTCTTTCTGAGGGGGAGAAATAGATGCGTTCTGCACTCTTTTTTCCTTCGCCATGGTTTTATCCCACTGGGTTTTCAGGCAAGGTTTTTAACGAGGCAGATCTTACGCAATGGATATTGTACTCTTTTTCCTTCACTAAGATTTTTTTCCCACTGGGTTTTTTCTTAGTAAGGTTTTAATGAGGCATATCCTTAATGGACATCCAAGGGGGAGTGTTATGAATATTTTGTGGATGTCCATCTCCTGAAGAGATTGATACTGATAAGATTTGATGAGATATTCTGTTGCACTATTTCAGTTATTAAGATATCAGATTTGTTACGTTGTTACTCTTATTAAGATAGGATCTCGTCCATATTTACATTAAGGTTAGGTTTCCCTGTGGTTATAAATACCACCCTCATTGTATATGTTTTTGTACCCTAAAGAGCAGCAATAAAATACATTCTCTTATTCTCTCTTCTATCTTCTCTATTTCTCTCTTATACCTATTATTTGCATTTCTATATTTTGCCCTTGTTTCGATTAATTTCATAACATTTTTAAAATTATTCAACAATCTCCCATTTAATTTTTAAAAATATTTTCATCAAGCAATAAGGCAAAAGATTGAGCATATGCAATGGTGTCCATAGACTTGAACCATTAGATTTTACTAAAGTGACTTGTAGTCTTAAACTCTATCTCTAACAACATCAAACACACAATCTTTCAGTGTGTAGTCTAAAAGCCTGTGCATTGCAGCCATACACGCATATTCCATTATAGTGAATGCTCTAGAAAATTTTGCCCAAAATTTCATAGAAAGCGGCCTCACTTCCACATTCAAATAGGCGAGTCTATTAAGAGCACTCCTGTAGCTAGGTACCCCACTCCATATAGAGTATAGAACTCATTAAGAAATTCATTCAACTTTTCAACGCTACAGGATATCATGCTCTAAATATGTGAATAAGACTTTGAAGAATCATCATAGCATGATTCTCACATCTCCTTATAACCTGTTATTACCCTTTGAACCTATTTCTTGGGATCTCCAATCCATAGGTTGGGTTACCCTTATAAGAGACAATTAAACTTATGGGCATTAGTCCCATTCCTTTTGAGGTTTTCAAAACCTTCACTCTTGCTAATCCTTTCGTCAAAGGATTATTCAAGTTTTCTTCAGACCTCACATGATCCATCCTTAAAGCCCCAGTGGTGAGAAATTCTTTTTTTGTACTATGCTTGTGACATATTTGTCGCCCCTTACCATTATAATAACGATTCTGAATTTTTGCAATAACTGCAATACTATCGCAATGGATCAATATGGTTGGTATCAGTTTTTCACACATAGGAATATTTGACAAAAGGTTATTCTAAACCATGTTGCTTCCTCACAAGGAGTTGTTAGGGCAATCATTTTTGACTTCCATAGTAGATTGTGCTAATATAGTCTGCTTCTTAAATTTCCAAGAAACATCCCCCCAACTAAACTAAAAATATTGCCATTGGTTGCCTTGGAGTCATATGAAAGGGTATTCCAATTAGCATCGCTTCAACCTTCTAGTACAATGGGAAACTTTTGATAATGTAATCCTAGGTCTGTAGTCCTTTTAAGGTACCTCATGAGCCTATCAATAGCACACTAGTGCTCACTACTAGGATTGCTAGTAAACTTACATAGTAACCCCACAACATAAGCTATATCAAGCCTAGTGCAATTAGCAGTATACCGAAGGCTGCCAATGATGCTCGCATATTCAGATTGATTAACACTCTCACCAGTGTTCTTGAATAACTTGACACTAGGATCATAGGGGGTACATGCTGGTTTGCAATCAAAGTAATTATATTTCTTTAAGATCTTCTCAATATAATGAGATCATTGATTCAAAGAAATACCCTTGATAGATGGTTATCATTCTCCAAATGGTACACGGGGGTAGACGTTCAATCGGTTGAAGTAGCTTGATAAAATGAAGGAAGCAGTGTTATAAAAATCAGACCAGATTGGTCGGTTGAATTGGGAATGGGACCCCTGGACGGTCCGATCAAGGTATTAGATTGGATGTTTTGTTGATCCGGTATTGGTGTCACTAAACTGGGTGAAAACTGGATTGAACTGGTAGCTCGAATTCGAGTGGACTGTTCCAAACAAAAAGCAAAAAAAGAAGAAGTAAAAACCCTATCACGAACTCTATTAGCCAAGAGTAGGAGGGAGGAAGAGATAATTCGTGTCATGAAGGCGGATGAGGAGAATAAAAGAAAATGCTGGATAGAAGAAAAAGAGAAAGAAAACAAAAAAAAGGTCATGACCCTAAACAACCATTGCAAAATGAGCTCTTAACAAAAGCTTGTATGATCTCTCTCTCTCTCCCCCTCCCTCCCCCCTTATGTTCCGACGACGGTGACTTTTCTCACTCATTTTCTCTTATTAAATTAGGGTCAGGACATAAATGATTGTTTTTTATTATTTGAGTTTGGGCCTCACTTTTGGAGGTCCAATTAAGGTTGTTTTTGACCCAACTTTTTTGAGCTTAAAAGCTCCTTTTAAGTTAAAGCTATTAAAAAGAGCTTTAAAATTAAAGTTAAAGCTGTTTAGTAATTTTTATCTTTCTAAGCTTAAAAGCTATTTCTAGTGAAAAGTTGTTTGATAAAATACTTTTATAAAAGCTCTTATTTTACTTAAAATTATTATAAAAGATGTCCAATTGCAAAAAAATGTATTAATAGATAAAATATTAAAAAAACAAATTCTTTTGAAAAAAACCTATCAATAAAAGAAACACATGGGTTATTTCTAAAAGGCAAACGACGAGGATTAAAATCCATAAGAAATTAAAAAACTGAACATAAAATAATTATTGCAAAACAAACGTAATTTATTAGTATTTTATATTTTTTGTTCATCAAACAATAGTAAGATAATAACCTAGTTTCATCAAAGATCTCCGGCTCCGGTTCTTCACAATAAAACGGATTCGTGTTGGCCGTCAATGAGTCACTTGTGTTACTTGGTCACAAAGTAGTTAATAAAACGGATTTGAGCGTGTAGTGGGATTCGAAGGGAGGCCTAATGGGAAAAGCTCCGTACAAGCTAAAAAAAGCTCCAAAATGCAGGGTCTGTTTGATTTCTATTTTTAAAAACAGTTTTCTGTTTTTAAAAATTAAAAAAAGGAAAAAACTTATTTGATTGACTTGTTTAGTTAAAATTGTTTCTAAAAACTGTTTTGATTTTATTGTTTTTAAAACAAAAAACGGAAAGAGCTATAGCTGTTTCTGTTTTCTATTTGTACTTTTCTATATTTTTAGAAACAAGGTAAAGTAGGAAAGTTAGATTTCGAAAATATTTTTTATTAATGAAAAATGTTATAAATATATTATATATATAAAAATTATATAATTTCTAGTATAAAATATTTTTAAATTATTTTAATTTAAAATACACACACACACATATATATGCATATTATAGGATTTAATTGGATGGTTTTCTCCCGTGGTGTTAGGATTTATAAAAAAATTATAAGATATATATTTAAAATATATATATAAAATTACACGTAAAATGTACATAAAAACATGTATTAGATTTTAAATTGAAAATAGAAATTTTAAAATTGTAAAAGAATATGTATATTTTTTTAGAAAAGAGAAATAAAAAGTAATATATATATATATATATATATATTTTAAGATCCAATAATTAAATGAAAAGATTGAATAATTAATTTGGCAACGTAATTTTCTTTTTTATACCATCTGAAATCTGTACTTATTAAACAAGTTTTTTTGTTTTCTCATCTCTAGCCCATCCAATGCTCCACCACATCTGGTAGGCAATGGAGGAGCTCGGCCTATAGTGACCTAACTATCACTCACCCACATCCAATCCAATAACTATATAAAGAGGAGTACACACTCCTTTAAACACAGACATTGTTCCTTATCGGTAATATGTTGGAGTAAAAGCATTTTTTATAAGCAAATGTTATAGTGTGTTATATTTCTTAGGGGATTTGAATATATGATTTCCTTATTGCTCTAATCCCTATCTTCCTCTCTCAAATCACCTCATGACTCTATATGTTGGAGTAAATACTAACTTGAATGTTAAAGTTTCTTATAGGTACTCACACATATCTCTCCACCGCACATGTTTAATAGCAATTTAAACCCTCACAACAAAAGTTTGGAGACATCTATAACCTCAATAACAATAATATATAGTTATGATGTTTATTATTTTTTTACAACTCTTGTAAGTGGGTTTTGTTTATTGATCTTCTAACATATTTAAGTTATCTTAAATCATCGTTTTTTTCAACAGATAGTATTCTAACTTTCTTTTTAATATGTTTATTTCTGATTTTATCTTTTTATTTTTTTCACTACATAAAAAGGAAATAATTAGGATATAACATGATGCTATTACATCACTTTATTCCAGTATGTTCTCAAATAAAATAGTTTTTTTTTTCATTTGAGACACAAATTAGAAAAAAAAACATGTCTTGACTAGCACATATAAAACATGACTAACACAGCACAAATTGATGATAAACTTTGGAAGTGGTGGTCCAGTCAATTTCTAAAAGCGATCCGTGGTCTATAATATATATAATATATAATGTGAGTTGTTAAGACTGCGTTTTGTTCAAAATCTAAGAGTTGGTGTAAAGCATTCTAAGCATATGCAATTATGAATTGTATTTTATTGCTGAGAATTATGAGTATGATATTGATCTTCCATTCAAAGAAAACTATTAGATATTCGTAGAAATTATGACAGGGAGCATACTCTTACGCAAATTAAGGCTCCTTAAGAAGGATATATATACTGTGACATTGATAGTTCAATTTTTGGCTTTTGGACAGTTTAGGGAAGGAAACTAAACCAATGCTTAAAAACAACTAAAAATGAACCAATTCCATAAACTTGACCTGAATTGGAAAAAAAGATATAAAAAGAAACTGTAATAAGTTGGGAAATTACCAAACGAAAAAATTGAAAGGAGGAAAAAAGAAAAAGTACAAAAGCTTGTAAAAAGAGAAATGAAAAATCTCTCTCAAATAATGAAGGAGAAGAAAGGCATAGAGATAGAGAGATAGAGAGATTTGGATATTTGTGATGAAAGAGAGAGAGCATAGAGAATCCCAAAGCTAAAGCTGAGAGACAGAGACAGCAGAGGTTACTGTTGTCACTCCCTGGCCCTGCTATGCTATGTGACCAATTAAACTAATCCTCACTCTCTCACACTCTCACTCACTCACCTCCATCTTCCACAAACTCTCTCTCTCTCTCTCTCTCTCTCTCTCTCTCTCTCTCTCATGCTAATCCCTTTTCCATTCCAATTTCAATTCTAAAAGCCCTTTCTTTCTCCCCTTACTCCCATTTCCCCATTAACGAAGCAAACCCCACGAATTCAATAGCACCCCCTAAACAAACGCCATGAACCAATTAAAGATTCCATCTTTTTGAATCGAAAGCCACAGTTCAATCCCCCAGATCAGCAACAAAAAACTACATCGACGGAATCGAAGGAAAAAAAAAACAATGAGGGAGAACCATCCTCCAACAACAACCTCCGAAGACGACCACCGATCGTCCCTCCCGGATCTCGCTAGGGGCGAGATCGCCGAGTCATCATCCTCCAAGAACCGAACCGGAACCGGGTTTACCGACCCTGTTCCCGGCTCGGGTCAAGCGGAACAACAGCAGCAGCAGCAGCACCTGGCTCCGTTCCCTGACCAAGTTTTGGAGAACGTTCTAGAAAACGTGCTCCACTTCCTCACCTCGCGCCGAGACCGCAACGCCGCCTCATTGGTGTGCCGCTCATGGTACCGTGCGGAGTCCCTCACCCGATCCGAGCTCTTCATCGGGAACTGCTACGCGGTGTCGCCACGCCGCGCCACGTCACGGTTCAGCCGCATCCGGTCCGTAACCGTCAAGGGAAAGCCGCGGTTCGCGGACTTCGATCTGATGCCGGTCGATTGGGGGGCCCACTTCACTCCCTGGGCCGTTTCCCTCTCCATGTCCTACCCCTGGCTCGAGAAGCTCCACCTCAAACGCATGTCCGTCACCGACGACAACCTCGCCCTCGTCGCTGAATCGTTCTCCGGCTTCCGTGAACTCCTCCTCGTCTGCTGCGAAGGCTTCGGCACCCGCGGCCTTGCCGCAGTTACCGCCAAGTGCAGGTAAGCTGAGCTATTATGTAATAATGAAGTATGAGGATTATAACTAATTTTACGCGACATGTAATCATATCTTATCATAGTCGCATCTAGAACATTATTTCAAAAGTATTTACTGAAAACTATCATATTTAAAAGAAAATTATACATCTGTTTAGATTGATGAGAACCTAACCTTACCTGTTAATCAATAAATCTGTTGGTTCCAGATTGCTGAGGGTGGTGGAACTGGTGGAATCTGTGGTTGAGGCTGAGGATGATGAAGAGGTGGATTGGATATCTTGTTTTCCGGAGGGTCAAACTCATTTGGAGTCTCTTGTTTTCGACTGTGTTGAGTGCCCGGTGAATTTTGAGGCGTTGGAAGGGCTTGTGGCTAGGTCGCCTTGTTTGAAGAAGCTTCGGTTGAACCGATTCGTTTCCCTGCCTCAGCTCTATCGCCTGATGCTTCGCGCCCCGCAGCTCACACATCTCGGGACCGGTTCCTTCAGTGCTAATGATAATGTGGTGGATCAGGAGCCTGATTACGCCTCTGCCTTTGCGGCTTGCAGATCGTTGGTTTGTTTGTCTGGATTCAGGGACATTTTGGCAGATTACCTCCCGGTCATTTATCCGGTTTGCGCGAACCTCACATCGCTGAATTTGAGTTATGCTGATGTTAATGCAGATCAGCTCAAGTCTGTTATATGCCACTGTCATAAGCTGCAGATATTGTGGGTGTGTGTTTGTGTTTTTGTTGTATTTTTCCATTTTGACTGCATTGGGAAGGAAGGGAAAGGAATTGAGAGATTTGTTGAGGCTTACTGTTGTTGTTGTTTTTGTTGTGCAGGTCCTTGATTCCGTATGTGATGAAGGCCTTCAGGCAGTGGCTGAAACTTGCAAGGATTTGCGCGAGCTTCGGGTTTTCCCTGTGGATGCGAGGGAGGAGCCTGAAGGCCCCGTTTCTGAGGTGGGCTTCGAGGCAATTTCTCAGGGCTGTAGGAAATTGGAGTCAATTTTGTTTTTTTGCCAGACGATGACAAATGCTGCTGTGGTTGCCATGTCAAAGAACTGCCCGGATCTTGTTGTGTTTCGTCTCTGTATAATTGGGCGATATCGGCCAGATGCTGTGACCCAAGAACCCATGGATGAGGGTTTCGGTGCCATTGTTATGAATTGCAAGAAACTCACTCGACTTGCTGTGTCTGGTTTGCTGACTGATCGAGCATTCGAATACATTGGAAGATATGGGAAGTTGATCAGGACACTGTCAGTTGCCTTTGCTGGAGACACTGACCTGGGCCTTAAGTATGTGCTTGAAGGGTGCCCGAATTTGCAAAAGCTTGAAATCAGGGATAGTCCATTCGGGGATGTAGCTCTGCGATCTGGTTTGCATCATTACTACAACATGAGGTTCCTTTGGATGTCGTCCTGTAGATTGACACGCCAAGCTTGCCAAGAAGTCGCACGAGCTTTGCCCGGTCTGGTTTTGGAAGTGATCAACAATGAAGAGGATGCGGTTAATGATATTGAGATACTGTACATGTATCGTTCTCTTGATGGGCCGCGGGATGATGCTCCAAAAAACGTTACCATCCTGCATTAGATTTTTCCAGTGGTGGCTGTTCAGTGAAGTATGATAGAGGAGCAGAGGACTTTAAATAAACCTTTCAGGGGATTTCTGCTATTCATGGCAAACGAAGTTAAGCTAACAACTCCTGTTCTTTGGTGTGGCTGCTGTGAGGTAAAGCGACAAAGATGCTATTCCGGGGTGGAAACATTTTTCCATTTGCCCTTGCTTTATGTTGGAGGACTCAGGTTTGGGGGAGGGGGAGTAGAAAAATAGTGAGAGGGGTAGGGGGAGAATGATGCAGAAGGTGAAGTCCTACAGTTATTGGACAATTTCAATGTTGTTGTATCGTTACAGTTTATGTATGTTTTCTCTTTTATATTCAATTTATCATAGTGGAAGACTGCCAGAGGAGGAGGGGAAAGTAGAGATTGCTGAAGCTACTCTGAGGATTGGTTAGTAGTAATTGTTATTATATTTCATTTCTTGGCCAAATAGATGATGGTTACATTGAAAGCAGATTCAGAGGGGGATCAAAACAGAAGGTTTGGAGAGGTGATGTTCTCTTAACTTGTCCACCATACCATACACTAGTAGAGAAGCAAAAACTATTCACTTTGTAAGGAAGTTAGTCTGTTTATTTGGATTCAAATGATAGTAGTTAGTTTAAGCTGTAGATGGAAAGAATCCAATCTCCCCAGATTGATACAAAAACTTATCTGTCTGTCTCCCTAATCTCAATGTCCTTTTTTATTTATTCTTGTTGCTTTTCTTTTCTTTTTCAGATGTGTTGCTGTAGCATCTGACTGTAGAATTTATTGTTGTTGTTATCAATTGTGAGATGGTTAATAAATGCCAGAATATGATGCATGGACCATATAGTGTCTATATCTTTCGTTTTCTGAAATGTGGAATGATCGCCAGTGAGACCTATTAATTATGTGTGGAAAGTGTTATTTCAAGTACACGTTGCAGGACCCCCTTTCTCCTCGTGGGGTTCCCATTTTTACATGCCGTGAAGGGATCTCCTTTATTATTTAAGTTAAAAAGAGTGATGGGGGAGATGGGGGATTTCATGGCCCTGATCTTGTATCAGATTCTTGTGAGGAGCCTGTTGGCTCTTTTCATTGATCACTAGGTGAGGTGTGATCATACCAAACTAATGTACTGTATCCCACCAGAACTATGCAGTTAAACGTGATTAGAGGAGAGTGACTTACTGGGAAGTCCTCATCTTAAACCTCTTTTAAAATCACAAAAAATATATCATACAACCCTTCTTAATTCACATGATTATACTTGGTTATATAGAGGGGACTGAACTATAGACTTTATTAGGTGCAGCCTGAATATTTCCTTAGGGGACCAATAATTTGATGACTGGTCTCCTTTCCTGCCTTATAATGGGGCCAAGTCCACTAACGGACTTATCTCTCTCTCATTATTAGGAGAGAAAAATCTATCTCCCTACCCTTGTTTGTTGGTATTCAGGCAGAATGGTAAAAAAAAAAAGGCAAACTCACATCAAAGTGGGATCTGACTGTGCAAGTAAGTGATGGGAAGCAAAGCTCTGGCTTTTCTTTTTTGTCTATCTATCCATCCATTTGCTACGGAAGCTAGTGGACTGAAGCAAAATGGCCCCTTTGCAATTTGTCATTTCCCTATCTCTGACCATCAAAAATGTATCATCAAAATCATATTTTGCTTTAGTGAGAGGATAAGAGGCTTGTGCAGGGAAACACTAAATGGAAATAAGAAAAAAAATGAAAAAGAAATAAAAGGGACACTCGGGTTCTCATTATTTGGATTGGCTTATCCATATTGCTCATGGTGGGAATAGTACCCTGGATGGCCATTGCCATACAATAGTTGTCTTTGCCTTTTAACCATATCCTCTCTTCTTTACGAGTTTTTTTGCCATATAATAGTTGTCTCTGTCTTTGCCATCACTGTCCCCGAGGAAAAAGAAAGAAGAAAAAAATTAGGAGAAAACAAATTGATAATGATCTTAGCACAACTTATGATTCTCTTCCACTGCCACACTTGGTTCAATTATAATCGTTGGATACCTTTTGAAATTAGAGCTGTCAAAACGAGCCAGCTCGGCCCGAGCTGACAGATAAAAGAGTCGAGTCGAGTTGGCTCAGATTTTTCAAGGGCCAGAAAATAGCCAGCTCGGCTTGGCTCTCACCGAGCTTGTGGGTTACTCGAGCTGGCTCGCGGGCTGAATCAATAAAAAAATATTAAAAATGATTAAAAAATATTAAAACAAACTAAAACTAAAAAAATATTTAAAATGATTAATTTTTATTTTTTTTATTTTTTAGTGTGGCTCGCGAGCCAGCTCAGCAGTTGGCTCGCGACGAGCTGGCATTCTTCAGCTCGCGGGTTAAATGAGCCGAACCAAAAAAATTTGAAATTAAATGAGCCAATTATTTAGTAATCATTTTAACCCATGAGCCGAGTCGAGCTGGCTCGCGAGCCATAACTCATTTTGACAGCTCTATTTGAAATGACCCATTTTGATGGTCCTATCTACCTACTGGCTATTGGCCAGACCGCAAACCAAGTCCATCACTTTTTTCCATTAAATTTATGTCAATTTGCATGGTCCTGAATGAACAAGGTATCAACACAAACCCGAATCCGTTCAGGTTTTCACATGCACTATACTGTTTACTAAGCACACTTACACTATCATCCAAACCAAACAAACAAAAACGAAAGCACTTACACAGACAATAACTAATTATTATTATTAGGCCCATTTTTCACTGAGTTTCATTTTTAGTTCCTTAAAAATAAAACGCGTCCTTTTAATCTTTTATTTTTGAAAATTTGTCACTTTTAGTCCTTAGGGTCATATTTTAAATTTAAAAAATATTTTCTAAATTTCTACTTTGACTCCTCTTAAAGCCTGATGCTCATCTTAACCCGTTTTTCCGTTCTCCTCCCCCTCCACTGATGTTCCGCTGCCCCCATCCCCGCGCGGCTAAGGGAGGCTGCGCATAATGGCGGGAAGGGAGGCAACCATCGCGATGCACAGAGAGGAGAACGAGAGAGAAGCCGCATCTCATGGCGGCTTCGAGGGAGGACATTGAAACTACTCCTAGTAGGGATGGGGGATCGCGGTGCATCAGTGGAGGGGGAGGAGAACGGAAAAATAGGTTAAGGTGAGAATCAGGCTTTGGGAGGGGTCAAAGTATAATTTTAAAAAATACTTTTCAAATTTAAAATGTGGCCCCATGGACTAAAAGTGACATTTTCAAAAATGAAGGACTAAAAAGACGCGTTTTATTTTTTAAGGACTAAAAACAGAACTCAGTGAAAAATGAGGGACCAAAAAGAGGTTTAAGCCTTATTATTATAATGACTAAGAGCATCTCCAATGCTATAACCCACTTTGGGTTCTTATCTCTCTTTTAAGGTGTCCAAAGATACTACATAAGATTTAATAACTTTAACCGCTTTCACTCTAATAGTAGAATTTAATATTGGTTCTTAACTTACTTTTAGTGAATCCAATATTTACTTTGCATTGTGCAAGCAAATAATTTTTTAATGTGTAATAACCGATTCTTATATAAAAATCATTTTTACATGTGGCAGCCACGTCAGCGAGTTCTAATGCTATAAAAAATAAGAACCAGTTTATATGTGTAAGAAATACACATAAGAGCCACCATTGGAGATGGCCTAACATGGTGTGACATAAGTGGTTGATACTCTAATCTTTTAGGCACAATGTTAGAGCTTTGATCCCTAGACTGTGTATAGAAGAATATTTATTAGGAGAGATTATCCCCTTGAATGGATCACATTATCTCAAGAAATCGGTCTATGTAGTTGTACTGAGAGGATACCCTGAAAAAATAATTATTATAATGAGTTGCAGTTCTTTCTTTTTTTTGGTCAAATGAGTTGCAGTTCTAAAAAAGATTCTTTGAGCTGTTTGGTGAAGACCCATCTGGGGGTATGGCCCACCACGATATCATTTGAGTATGTGGGCCACGTGTACGGTATTGGGGGTGGGGATGGGGATGGCGATGGCGATGGGATACATTAATGCCTTTGTGCATATGTATTAAGATATTATTATTATAATCATGCATTTATATCAATAATGATACCATGGTTGATAAAATAATGGTGGAGAGCCAGAATGCAGAAACTAACGTACAAAATAACAACAAACAAGGGAGCCAACAACTAGTTGGCAGTGGCAGTGGGTGGTGTTGGTGGGGAAGGAAAGGAAAAAAATTTAATAAGGTCGGTGAAACCAAAAGGGGGATTTTTTTAGGTCTTCACAACTTTTGTATGTTAAGCCACATTTCATAGCTGATCTAAGCAAGCACGAGGTCAACCACTAAATTGTGCTGTTTATGTGGTATACCACTGGATTGAGCTCCTTCACTATGCAATTATAATTATCTCTAATTAATTAATTAATTTAATTAATTATGCATTCTTTTACGAGCACTATTTCCAGGAATGATCTTCCCGTTTCCCCAAGTGAACTAATTTCTCTTTTATTTTTATTTTTTGAGTTATATGGACCATATCAGAATGGCAACTTTAGAAGAAAGTTGGATGAATTTTCATGTGCAATGCAGAGCCATGCTATGGAGAGCTTTATAAATAGTATATACTATATAATAACATTGCATGCCTATGTATGTGCAAGTGCAAACCGTTAGGGGCTGTAACTCAAAATGTTAATGAAGCATTATATAGGGGGTACGTACACATGTCGGGCTGGCCGGTCAGGTTTTGACTCAACTCGTTACTTAATCCAATTGAAAACTATCGATTTGGGTTGAGTTGGATTTGTGTCATTTGAGCTCTCGTGAGCTTAGCAACCAATGTGTTGCTTCTAAGAAACGTGCCTTGGGAGGCATTTTTGGGCAAGAAAAATCTAATACAAACATGCCCTTAACCATCGAACATAAGTTTTACGTAATTATTTAATAAATTATAATTTATACACACACCTTGCTAACATTTTCTTCTAATCATATGTACACACACGACACATACGTACTTGCTAACAAAATTAAAGAAATTTTATTGCCTGATCTCGAAGTGCCTGATCTCGAAGTTCGAAATTAAATGATTAATTCCCAATTCATTTGATTTTTTTTCACAACCGAATAATTGTTTTGGAGCGGCTTGTAATCATAAATTAATATGCTCTTACTTTGTTTTGAATTTTATGCTTTTAGCTGATAATCCCATGGTGTATAACAACGCTCGAATAATATCTGCCAGCACATAGGTCGCCAATAGCTTGATTGCCAGCACATATTATGATAGGCTTGATTGGCACTTTGTTAGAGAGACCCTGGAGGATATTGGTCTGCCCAATAGCTTAGTGGATCTTATCTGGCATTGTATATCCTCCCCTCGTATGAGGATGCTTTGGAATGGAGAGGCCCTGGAGGATTTTTGCCCTTCTAGAGGTATCAGACAGGGGGACCCCATCTCTCCATATCTCTTTGTTTTATGTATTGAAAAGCTTTTCCAGATGATTAGTATTGCGGTGGATCATGGCCATTGGAGACCAATCAGCATTGCTAGAGGTGGCCCGAAATTGTCTCACTTGGCCTTTGCAGATGACGTTCTTCTATTTGCAGAGGCAAATGAAGGACAAGTTACTCTAATCAAACATATTTTAGACTTGTTTTGTAGGTGTTCCGGGCAAAAAATAAGTGAGGCTAAAACCAGGATTTTTTTCTCCAAGAATGTGGATGGCCATGTGCGCAATAGGATTCTCCATGCTTCTGGGTTCCAAATGACCAATGATTTGGGGAAGTACCTTGGTGTTCCAATCCTACATGAGAAGGTGAACAGGAGGTCCTTTCAGTTTATCCTGGACAAGGTGGATAAAAGGTTGAGTAATTGGAAAGTGAAGACTCTCTCTTTCGCGGGTAGACTTACTCTTACAAAATCTGTCGTGCAAGCTCTGCCTACCTATGTCATGCAATCTGCCTCCCTACCCAAATATGTGTGTGAGGAGATTGACAAGAAATGTCGAAGGTTTCTTTGGGGTGAGCTAGAAGGTGAGAGACACATTCATACTGTTAATTGGCAAAATATTTGTAGACCGAAGAGGTGGGGAGGCTTAGGCCTGCGTTCTGCTTCGTCTATTAACCAAGCATCTTTGATGAAAGTGGGTTGGCAGCTCATCACTAATAAAGATGATTTGTGGGTCAAGGTGATCAAATCCAAATATCAATGCGGAGGAGATATCTTGCCTCGTGTTAAGAAAAATAAAGTTGGGTCTAACCTCTGGAGGGGTCTTTGTTATAATTGGGAAAATGTTGAAAAAAATATTGTTTGGAGATTAGGAAATGGCATTGCTACTAATTGCTGGGACAATGTCTGGATCCCTTCTATTGGTAAACTTGCGGACTTCCAATTAAGACCTCCCTCAATAGTTGAATCTTGTTGGAGGGTTTGTGATCTTTCCAGTGGTCAAGGTGTGTGGAATCTGGGCCTCTTTTCAACCCTTCTACCTGAGGAAGTTATTAACTGCATCCTCAATATGAAGCCTCCGAGTCCTGATAAAGGTGAGGATAGGATCGCATGGAGACTTTGCAATGATGGGGAATTTTCAAATAAATCTGCTTATGAATCCTTGTTGTTCCACAATAGTTCTACCCAGGAGAGACTTTTTAAAAGCATCTGGACCTGGCCAGGCCCAGAAAGGTATAGACTTCAATTCTGGAAGATGTCCCAAAATGCTCTTGTCACAAATGCTTTTCGTCTAAGAAGGGGCCTTACAGATTCTGGAGTTTGTCCTATCTGTAGGGTTGGGGAGGAAAATATTTTTCATCTTGTGAGGGATTGTGCTAACGCTTCTCAAGTTTGGAGCTGGCTTGCTGATTATTCTCTACCCGCTGATTTCTTGGTGGGTGATCTTAGCTCTTGGTTACTGGCTAACTTGCATGTTAATAAGCAAGTGAGGGGTTGCAAGTGGCCTATCATTTTTGGCGTTGCCTTATTTTGTTTTTGGCAAGCCAGAAATGAGCTGGTTTTTAATGGGAAAAGGACTAGCAACATGACTCTTTGCAGGAAGATCATGTGTGTTGCTGCTTCTATAGAGCAAAGCATCTTAGTTAAGCCGCGGTTTAGAGTTGCTGATTTTGTTGATAGCAGTAGCAATATCAGGTGGATTCCCCCGGAGCATCAGATGGTTAAGATGAACTGTGATGGGGCTGTCACTATGTTTGGTGCTGTTGCGGCTGCGGGGGGTGTCTTAAGGAACCACCGTGGGGAGCTGATTTTGGGGTTCTCCTCGCATCTGGGCGCATGCTCCATTACCGAAGCTGAGTTATGGGCCATATTCATGGGTCTGAGTCTGGTTCGGTTAAATGGATACACTAGTGGGATCTTGGAGTCTGACTCTTTGGCTGCTATCAAGTTGATCCGGAATGGTTGTTCCACCTTGCACCCGGCTTTCAACTTGATTAAGGACATTCAAGCTCTTCTGGGTTCGGGAATGAATTGGTCTGTTGATCATACTTTAAGGGAAGGAAATCAGACTGCAGATTGCTTTGCCAAGTTTGGCTTTAGTTTAGATTCGTGTACTGTTTTATTTAGGAGTGTTCCTTTGTTTGCTTCCCAGGCTTTTAGAGCAGATGTTTCTGGGACTTTATTCCCCAGGGGTTTTTAGTTTTTAGTTGTTCTGGTCTTGGGGGTTTCTTCCCCCTTGCACCCACCAAAAAAAAGCACATAGGTCGCCAAATTGAATAAATGAGACATGCACTACTTATATTAAATGACTCGTGTCCATATAAATCACCCATAATACACCAGTCAAGTCAGTTTTGTCGGAATCTAGCTCTTTAGATAATAGTAACTTGTTCATTTTAGCCCCTCAAAAGTTTAGTCATAAGTAAAGAAAAAGTCTTCAAAACAGAGAAAGTAAGGAGCATCATCCCCTGCCTCAGTATCTTTGTCCATTCCTAAACATGATAATTTGAAGAAATTAAAAAAAAATTTGGAAGATGAGCGTTTGAGCAATGTGCAATACTTTTAATCTACCCAAAAAAAAAAAGAATGTGACATACTTTTAGTGTGTGTTTGGTTAGGTAGTGTTCTCGGAATCTCAGCTTCTCACGTCATGAGAATGGTTCACCGCAGAAGCTATCTCTTGCAGCTTAAGACCTATGACACGGTAGAAGGATGCACACTGTAGTTCCAAACATGAATTTAGTTTTTACAATATGATCTTTCTTTAATTTCCATTAACCCCTTATGAAACTCCTCTCTCTTTCCCCACACATAGTACATGCATAAACACAAAAAGTAAACACACATCATTAGCCTTAAGAATGCCATTAGGGGCTCCTCGAATTGATGGACGTGGCAGGGCCACAAAATTGACAAATGGGATCATAACAGATGGTTGCCCTTAGTCTTAGGGTCAGATGTTGACATCATTTTGTGTTCACATTAATTGTTCTTTTCAAATATTGGAAACAAGAAGGAAATTGTTATGCCACAGTGCTTATAACTCAAATCAACTCTCATCAATTGGATCAAACAGCTTCCACCACTAAGGGGAATGAATGAATATCTAAAACAAAGGCTTCATTCAAAGCCTTATAACTTCAAATCTCATTAAAACTTGAAAAGGGCCATACACTTTTTTTTTTTAATTTTTATTTCTTTTGGGTGTGAATGATTTGAATGAGAAGTAAAGAGCATTGCAATAATTTTTCCCCTTTAGAATCCATTAGAAGTACTCTTATGCTAACTCTGTCCCATCCTCAACTACTTTTGGGGTAGATTTTACGATGCACAAGCAATTAGTTTTGTGCATGTGCACAAATGCACTCAAAAACCGTTGATTAGTGTACTTTTAAATTCGATGGCCAATATTTGAGAAGGGCTACTTGTTGTTCAAGTAATTTAGAATTTTGTTAAAAGTTTGCTGATTGGTTCCTACGGTTCGTTGTAATCATCATAAAACCCTATATTTTTGAAAAATTACATTTTTGACCCAGATCTTTCCATTTTATGTAAATTGACCATTAAATTGTTGAAATGATTGAAATGGTCCCGAAATGCTAATCTGTAAATATTAGACATTGATATTTTGTATATTAAGATTTTCACTTGATAGAAAAACCAATTTTTTTCAGATAGTTTATAGAAAAACTGAAGTAAGATATATTTATAGGTTTTATTAGTACAATATGTTTGTTTTGTTAAATTAATAATAAATGAAAAAAATGTAGTTAATTGATTAGCTAATAAAACAATATGATTAAAATTGTTTCTATTGCATAACAAGTGACATGTGTGAACCATATTTATTTAAGTTAGTCGTGGCATTATTGGTAAAATATTATTAACAGATGTTTAGTTTCCAATAGAAGAAATGATATTTATCTGTTGAATTTAGTAATTGTTGAATAAGAGATTAAGGTTAGGCTTAAATATATTTTTGTCTCTATAATATATGGGTGTTTTGCTTTTAGTCCTTAAAGATTTGGGCAACTTTTGGTCCTGTTATATTTTATATTTTAATCTTTTAAGTGAATTAACCGCTGATGTGTCACATTTTTAGCGTAGTCAGCACTTCTACGTGGCTAAAAATATTCCCATGTCATTTCCCACGTCACTAATTAGAAAACAGATGTTTAGTTTCCAATAGAAGAAATGATATTTATCTGTTGAATTTAGTAATTGTTGAATAAGAGATACCACCACCACCACTGCCGCCGCCCCCACCGCCGCCACCACTGTCGCCGCCGCCGCCGCCGCCACCGCCGCCGCCACCGCCGCCGCCACCGCCGCCATTTTTTTTCTTTTGATAAAATCAATTAAAAGGGAGAAATAAAAAAAAACATATAAAAACATTAGAAAAAGGTGATTTGAACAAATAAGAGATATGAAACAGGGGATTGAGCTACGACTATGGAGGGGGGTTTCAGTTCTTTTTCATCTGACATCAGTATTCATAAGGAGTGTGAAAGAGTTTTTTTTTTTCACTCAAAGGTGGGAGGCTCTTCCTTTCATGGTTGACCGCCCCTATAGTCATGGTTGCAGGTTGCCCAAAACTGCAGAACCATAATATTACACACTCTTTTAGTTAAAAGTTCCTTTCCCCCTTCCCTGTTACGTTGATTACACAAATAGCACAGATGATATATAGCCAATAATTTCATACAATCACAGCTCCAAATGCAATGAATTTTATATTATCATAACCCATCACCAATCTTGATAGCATCATCGCCTTAACTGACAAAGTGGGTTGGGTTGATATATTATTGAAATTTAATATTAGAGATTAAGTATTTAATTATTTGCATTTTTTTTATACATTCAACTATTTGCAATTAAAGGGGAGACAAATGATCTTTCTCCAATAACATCCATCGCTCAGTCCATGGTACCGATGCGATCTCACACCTCCTCCAATATAACACCCACACTCATGTCGTAAACCACTATTTCGCTAAAGATCCACCACAAACAAGCCACCCATCAGTCTCGTCGGAGTCCCTCGTACAACCACCTCCCCTGCGTGTGTGAACCTTTGTAGGCAACGCAAGACCAAACCGCAAAGGTGCACCGGGGCCCCTCGCACATCTACCTCCCTGCTGCACCAAGCTGTACAAGCCACGTGAGACCAACCACTGCAATAGGAGTCTATGGTCTTCCACATTTCCAGATCTGATAAGGGGGGAGGGACCCAAATAACAAAAGATGAAAGCGTGGGTCGATTTCTGATGTGGGGTCAAAAGTAAAATAAGGAAACTATGGGAATACAATGACATTAAAGCTAACATGTAGGGGAATAGTGAAATTATCTAAAGACAGGTAAAACTGTCTACTGCCGGTTTAGACTGTGTTTGTGCACATGCACAAAACTAATTGCTTGTGTATTGTAAAATCCACCCTACTTTTGGTATTATATCTTTCAAGAATGTCATCGAACGATTGTACCCTGTGCATTTGGAATTCGTTCTAACAAAGAAGAAGCGAAAGCCCAAAACTTGACAATATTGAAAAAAGAAAAGTTGTATCGTCAGGTCAAGGGTCACTTCGGGTTGAACCAAATTGGCCTTTCAGATAAAGTAGCATATATGCATGAGTGATAGGTATAATCAGCTTCAACAACGTGGTCAAGAAAGGAGGAGATGAAACCCCAAAAGAAAAGAAAATTAGTGGTTTATAAATTCATGGTGGAGCCCAGTTTTTCTATCACCGATGACTAATTTTCGCAAAGAATTTGACCGACCATTTTTAGTGGGGTCTCTCTTGGCAATCATGCTGACACTTTGTTTAAAAGATCTGAGTCTAATTTCACTTAGACCGACGTAATATTCATAAGTGGAATTGGAGCCCAATTTGGTCATAATCATGGACCTCAACCTAACTAATACCACAGATAATATCAACAAAAAAAGTCCATAGAATAACCATACAAACTTTTGGAGAAGCATATACAAAAAATGAAAAAGAATTAATGGGCCTCATTCTAATTAGGAATAGCAAAATGCTCTGTTCTGTTTAAACACAACCATATTTTCAGCATGAGCCACTTTTGAAGTGCGCTGGAAATCTGTACATTTATATACATAGGTGATAGGTGATAGGTGATAGGTGATAGGTGATAGGTGATAGATAGGAATTAATACAGCTAACCATGCATACAGGCACATGCGGACAAAAAATTTATTGCATATTAATTCACCCTCCTTTAATCTTTCTGGTGCATTCAACAAGAACACCCCTTAACTAATGGCAAGAATTAAGGTTAGTACTTAGATCATATTGGTTGATCAATTAAGGATCTCCAAATCACATCTATTAATGGTAAAAATGATGGGAGTACCGGGGGAGGGGACCTATCCCCAATTGGCAAACAACATTATATGGGCGAGACCTCGATACTATATCTTCACTCAAAATCTTAGGACATTATGCGTATCAGTTTTGTAAAAAAAAAAAGAGTTTAGTCAAAAGTATCCAAAATATTAACCTCTCTTTTGGAAGAATCAAAGCTGGTATAGCACTAATTAAAGAATAGTCACCAAATCATCTCAAGTGGCTACAAGTTAGTCAACAACATAAGTGAGATACTATGAATCTGACAAATGCATGCGGAGAGAAGAATAAGCGGAAAGGTGTGTCAAGGTGGGGGATTAGGAATATATTGCTAATTAATTGCTTTTGTTTCATTACAACTATTGATTGATACATGTATCAAAATTAAACCAATTTATTGACTAATTGTTTTGATATTGATCAGTAGCCGCCAGAATTTTAGAAGTTAGGAACCAGTCAACCAGATATATACAAGCCTAGCATTTCAATTTTCATGATGTGATAACATTTGAACCATGTCAGTTAGGCACTGGTACCATGATTCAGTAATGGCTATCATAATACACCATCACTCTAGCTAGCAGAGAGAAACACTCGCATCATCTTATTATTATCGTTTACAGGACACTGCTGTAAGATTATGAACAATTAATATTGTGTACTTGCCACTTCTGAAGTGAATTTATATTTCAGGGTTGACTAATTGAAGCTATTATGATATTCATGATATCAACTGATTTATTGATGTTTAAGGTATATGTTGCTTTAAGATAAGGAACAAGATTGTGTACTTGCCACTTCTGAAGTGAGTGTGTTTCAGGTTGATTAATTGAAGTTATCATGATTCATTGTATCAACTGAATTATTGGATATTTCTATCCTATAGGATAGAAATCACCTTTGCCCCCACTTTTTTAACTCTCCAAAGAAAACATATCACTTCATAGAAAATTGTAACAACTACGAAAAGAATATTGTTAATTTTAAAGATAGAAAAGAGAAAATAAAATAAAATAAAATAAAACAATGTAATTTCAATCCATTTGCAACTGCATGACTTTATTTACCAATGTTATGTTGATAAAAATAGAGAGAACATGCATGCCTATGACAATGAAAAAACAATTGAAAAAATACATAATGGGACTATTTTGTTATAAAAAAAAATAAGAGACTAAATAAAAAAAACATTAACTTAAGAAACCAAATGACTAATTTTGTCTTTATTACACGGAGAGCATTTCTTGGTTGACATAATAGTCTCTTATCTTATTTAGGAATAAGCAAGATGACATATTTGAAGGCCTATCATACCTTTAAGTAGAGGCTAACATGGCAAACCAAACTTTCAAAAGATTTTTAAATAAGCCAGACCTCTGGCATAGCCTTGATTTGCCAACCTAATTTCTACCCCGGCCTACACGTTTAAACAACGGAAGGTCTTACAAATAAAGAGTGAATCACACTAAAATCGTCTCTAAAATTGTAAGAGAGCATGTTTGGCCTCCCTAAAAGTATTTTTGGATTGACAAACCTAATTTACATCAGTTTTTATGATGTTTGGTTTTCAGTTTCAAAACTCAGTTTGGCCCCAAACTCAGTTTGAAGTAAAAGAGACAATGATATTACTTCTCATTTTTACTTTTCCGTTTGAATCATTAATAATCAGTAATTACATATTTAGAAGTGCTTTTAATCAATGCCATCCAAACAAAATTTATTATTTAACATATTTTTGAGATAAAAGTATTCAAACATAAATCACGTTAGAATAAACTCATTTTTAACTAAACTTAATTTACAAACTGAGTTTACTCCAAATTTACTTTTATCAACTTTAATCCAAACACACACCTAATTCTTGAAATTATTAATATCTCAAATTAGTTCTTAATATTGAAAATTTGGTTAAAATTTTAATAATTTTAAAGATGAATTTGATAGAGTTCTACTATATCAAGACTAAATTAGTGATTTACTCGATTAATAACACAAGCGATGGTTTACCTGCTACTAGGGATGGCAATATGGGCCCAGCCCAACGGGCCGGCCCGTTTGGCCCGTAAAACGGGCCGGGCCAATATTTTTTAGCCCTGGCCCGTTTGGGCCCGCGAAAAAATGGCCAAAAGTGGGTTGGCCCGAAAACGGTCGCCCGGCCCGTTTGGCCTGTTTTTCGTTTTTTTGTTTTTTTTTTCAAATAAAATAATATTTTTTTTCTGATTTTTTATTTTTTTATTATTATTTTGACGGCCAAGCCCGTTTTGGCCCGTCAAAACGGGCTGGCCCGTCAGCCCGCATGGCCCTCCCTCAAACGGGCCGGGCTGAGTTTTACAGCCCACTTTCGAATACGGGCCGGGCCGGGCTGGCCCGTTTTTCCCGCGGGCCAACACGGGCCGGGACGGGCCGGCCCGTTTTGCCACCCCTACCTGCTACATCAAAGGTGCCGTTTGCCAAAGGGTCTAGGATCCGAGGAGTGGAGCTAGTCAAACTCGTAAAAAAGGTGAGCGGCAACTTGCAATGTTGCGTAGGGCCTTAATTCCGAATATAGATTCACTACAGTCACCACCGTTGAGCTCATCTAACGGTCCATATTATATCTCCCAAAAAAGTTAAAGAAGGACCCGTGAACACGCAACCAGCACCATCACGTCATCACCCACCCCTTAGCCTTTCTTGCTTGCTCCACCGTGCTGTGACCAGAACCTCTATTTCGTGAAGTGTTCCATCGACGGCAACACCACCATTGAGCTGCGCCACCCAACAACTGTAAGCTACCCTCTTATCCCACAATTTTCAATCTCTCTAAGACTCTAACCCACCATTGATGCAGATCTTCTAGAAGATCTAGTCGGAGTCGTACTCACGAAGACGGTGGCCTTCACCTCTCTGGGACTGGGTTGTGTTGTGGGAGGAAGCTCTGGGGTGAAGATTTTGGCGTTGGGTGGGAGTGTCCATGTGTGATTTGGTGTTGCGCATCCCATGAGGCTGTAGTGTGATATGGAGCGTTAGATTTATCTGAGAGTCAAACTTACATGACTCCTGTGAATTCCTCGTGATTTCTCTGACCGCAGAGAATCCGAATTTAAGTCCGGGTCACACGAGGGACAAAGGATTCGGGTCGGGTCACGAGGTTCGCGAACGGTCATAGCCATTTTCCTCATCATTGGTTTAAAAGTGAAACAGCGTAAAACAGTAAAAAGTGCTCAAATTCAGGTCTCGGTCAGGTCACGCGACGCCAGTTCCCCGTCGCACCGGCCACCGCGAGCCGAGGAAGCCACCCCGTACTCACCGTGAGCGCTCTCTCTCTCTCTCTGTATTTACTTTATTTTCTGTTAAATTTCTGGTTGCATGTTATTGACTTGAGTTGCTGATGATGCAATCATCCCTTGACATCTTCCAGAGATTTTCTTACAATTGTCTTAAAAAAAGTTAAAATAAATTAATTCCCTAAGCTTAAGCGATTTATGAACAGAACATTATATTAAAAAATGATAATCATTTCGAAGTTGTAGGCTAAGGGCCTGAGTGAGGTAAAATCTAGCAATGCCGTCTTCACTAGGAAATTCGTCCATCTTGCAATACTCTCCTCTGAATACTCCGTAAAGATTGGATGCTTTTTGAATGGAGAAAACATAACCAGGTGATTGTGGAGGCTTGAGCATACCATGTTCTCCCCAAAGCAATCAATTACTGGAACCAAATTATTCACCACACCACAACATCCGAACGAACAATGGAACTTAATAATTACCTTTACGGACTCAATTTTCTCATAAATGATAGCATATTGTGTTCGTGTATGTTGGATTAATGTATTTTTGTCAATGTGTTGTTGGATTAACCTGTTCTTTTTAGGTGATGTGTTGTTATTTATAATTTGTTCAAAATTTGGGCAGGTTTAGTTTACATGCCTTTCAAAACATGGGATTGCTAAAAAAATTCCCCCTTCTTTTTGGGTTGGGTGGGGGAGCTAAAACCAGTTTGGATTTGAGTTTGGGTGATTCATCTGGAGCCTTTAAAATGCAACTTGAAGTTTTTTAACAAACGAATTTTTTGAAATAGATTGCCATCCATTGAAATAAACTAATAAATTGTGTTAGATATCTATTCATCATTGCACAGAGTCGTAAATAGTTGATTTGTTCTTACTCAGTTTTTGAGATACTTACACACATACGCTCATCATAATCCAATCTAAAATTTATCTCTTTGCCACCCTACTTTTTTGTGTTTAATATGTTGGTCGCTTTGTAAGTAGAGGAATACTATTGCCTTCTCTGGTGCAAAAGACATTCCACATGATGTGGATTACATAAAATATGTGAATGAAACTACTAAAGTGCAATGGAATATGCCTCACTAGGGAGCAAGCTGTGGTGGCATTCCCTAATCTACTCTATTGCCTAACCTAATGAGACTAGGATGCTCATTAGTCGTGGATGGCTCCCTTTTTATGTTTTGAGCTGTGGTGATTAAGGCTTGTCATTGTTATGCCATTTGATAGTTGAGCATTTTATTTATTTATTTATTTATTTATTAATTTATTAATTTTTATGCTATGAGGAAAAATACATGCACATGCCACAAGATTGTTTTCTTCTAGAATGAACAGGTAACCTTGTTTGCAGTTGTTTTGTTTGTTTTAGGATTGAATTAAATGTTGGTAGTGGCTAAACAAAATATTGTTTTTTAATGGATTGGGAGAATTTGAGGAAACAATAATCAATTGAGATTTTGAAATATTTTTTGATTGGAGAATCACAACAACAATAAAGCGTTTTCTCACTAGGTGGGGTCAGCTGCATTTATCCATTGACGCCATGAAGTTATGTTATGTATTAGGTCCAAAGATAGACCATTTACATCTAAATCTCTCTTAATTGTTTGACCTATAATTTTCATTGATCTCCCTCTACCTCTAGCTATTGGACCGTCTTGTCTACTCTAGTTATTAGCACCTCTACAAGTCTTCTCCATACATGCCCAAGCCACCTAAGATGAGATTCTTTCATCTTCTCTACAATGGGAGCTTCCCCAATTTTCTCTCTAGTTAATGTATTTCTAATCCTAACTTGTTTTGTATAATCACTCATCTATCAGAACATTCTCATATCTACAACACTAAGTTTACTTTCTTGCTGGATTTTTATTGTCTAATATTTAGTTCCGCATAATATTGCAGGTCTTATAGCTTTGCAATAAGATTTTTCTGTAATTTTGAAACTTTGAATATTATTTTTCCATCGTGTATCACACTCGAAGCATTCCTTCATTTCATCATCCTGCTTGATCCCATGGTTGACATCTCTCTATCTCCGCTCAATTTGTATATTTTTCGATTGAGATATAGTGCTTTTTTTTATTGCAGACGTTCTCCTTTCATTTGTTTTTCGTGATTGTTGAAATAGTAGTTTACTGTGTGTACTTATTTGTTTGCCTCTGTGATAAGTACCTAAGCACTTGGGGAACCCACCCTTGAAAAGCTAGCTATCAAGGGGGAAGAACCAAGCACTTAAGTACTCCACCGAGCATCCCATACTACCCGATGTGGGACTTGGGCACCCCATAATACCCAAGTCCCTATCACTCTGCTCCATGTTTGCCATATTTCAGTGTTCTATTATCCTCTGTATTTTCTGTTGTTGTTCTAGATCCTTCTTCTGTTAGTTGCTGACAGTGGTAAGCAGCAGTTATAATTCTAACTGCGTTACAGTTGTAGCATCTCTGTTGTTTCTAGTATAAATATCTCAGTGGCAGTGCATTTTGAGATGACTGAATGTGCAATTTCTCTCTTGCTCTCTAATTCCTGTCATTTTCCAAACTTTCTCGCACCTTCATACCACAAATCAGTTTTTAATAGTCATTGAATTCAAATCTAAACCCTGACAAGTGGAAATCTGTATCCTTTGTCATTATCATTCTATCCTAAATTATTCTACTAATATAATGTTGACTAGATGTTATTAATCTTGTCAGTATATTTTAGGAGAGAAAGACTTGTTAGTTGTTGGTTAATTATTATGTGGTTAACCAGGTACACTTGGAGCATTTTATTTTGGACAAGCTTTTTATTACTTAGAAATGGTATAACAGCTTCCAACCAATTACTGCCAGCATGTTGAGTTTTTGGGTCACACCACAAAAATGCTGTGTTCTTTGCCTATTATATAGGCTTGTAGCACTGTCTATATTATTTCTAGGCATTTCAAGATAGCTTTATATCTTATCACCTTTAGAGTTTACTATCACTTGAAAAAATATTTTACCATTGTCACAGCTTTTATCATTAAAACATAACTTCTCAATTATTCTGGAATTTTGCATCAATTTAAAAGATATTGACTTTTGGCTATCCTAAAAAATACATCTATAATTTTTTTTACATGATATCAACTCTGTTATCTTGTAGTGATATTCTGATGCTTAATTTAATCAATGGTTTGATTGAAGTCTTAATTGTTATAATGGATTGGTTGGCTATCGTCACTCTATTCCAAGATGTCTCATAAATTCACTTTCTCACAAGACTCTTCATTGATGCTCTGTGTTTGTACCATTTTGGTGAGTTTTTGATCAAATTAATTTATTCTCCCATTCTTACATAATCGCACCATTTTGGGAAAGTGTTTGCTGCTTGAGGTCCAAGAGTATGTTCTCCTCCTTTTTTTTTATTTGCACCATTCTTTTATGGTTATTTTATTGTATTGGGGAACACACGTGAATGCGTGATGCAATTCAAATCCATTACAACTTGTTGGGTCTTACAAATAACTTCTGCGAAAACACAAGCTAAACGCAAAGGTTTTGACTTTTCAGTTTTCAATAAAGGATGTACTTACAAATTGTCACCATTGATTATCTTATTTGTTTACTTACATCACCATATATCTATTGAAGCAGAACAATTTAAACCTCCACCAATCATGAAACAAGATGCTGGACAAGATAACACCAACTCACATCCAAAGAAATCAATCCCACCCTACATGAAGGCAATCTCTGGCTCACTTGGAGGGATCGTGGAGGCTTCTTGCCTACAACCCATTGATGTGATCAAGACCAGATTGCAGCTTGATAGGTCAGGGAATTACAAGGGAATAGTTCATTGTGGTGCCACAATTTCACGATCAGAAGGGGTACGGGCTTTATGGAAGGGATTGACACCTTTTGCCACACATTTGACCTTGAAGTATGCACTTCGAATGGGTTCAAATGCTGTACTTCAATCAGCGTTTAAGGACTCTGAGACCGGGAAGCTTAGTAGCCATGGGCGGCTCCTTTCAGGGTTTGGTGCTGGGGTTCTTGAGGCTGTTGTTATTGTCACGCCATTTGAGGTTTGAGCATTTTATTTTGTTTGATATGTAATCAGTAATTTCTTGTACATATAGCCTTTTTAAAAATTAAATTTGATCTAAACAATCAAGCAAAAATAATCCATGAAGAGAATTGCATACATATGCCATGAAACTGTTTTCTTTTGAAATAAATTTGTAGTTGTTCTAAACCGAGATTCTGGTGTGGATGAACGGTGAATTCGCCTTTGATAATTCTAAGTATCCCTCCTTACTAGATGATGGTGAGAACCAATGGAAGAGAAAGGGGTGCTGTACTTGCAAGGCACTTTGATGCGCAAGTTAGCAAGGGCTCGGATGAGAAGGAGATGAATAAGTAGTGTTGAAATCCCACATTGACTAGTGATGTGGCTAATGTAGTCCTTATAAGCCTTGGGTAGTCCTCACTTTACAAGCCAGTTTTGTGAGGTTGAGTTAGGCCCTAAAGTCCGAAAATCTAAAATGGTATCAGAGTCCATCCTATATTCGTTATTGGGCCACCCGTGTTTCTCTACACTCTAGATGTCTGTTCCTAGGCATGAGGGGTGTTATTATTTGGCCGAGCCACCCACATTTGTCCGCACTTTAGATGTTCTGTCCAGGGCGTGAGGAGGTGTGTTGAGATCTCATATCTACTAGAGATATGACCAATGTAGCATGTGTTTGGGGTGCCGGTGGCATCCACCAAAACTCGGTTTGCCAAAAGGACCAAGACCAATCCTTTTTGATGAAACAAAGTTTTGGCGTCCCCACCTGACACCGAAACACGCTAGTAGTCCTTATATGGTTTAGGCAGTCCTCACCTTATGTGCTGGTTTTGTGAGGTTGAGTTAGACCTCTAAATTTAAGAGACAAAATCTAAGAAGTAAATACCATAGTTGGGGTCCTTAAGACCTTAACCTTGCTTTTATAGGTGGAGTGGTAGGATACTAATAGTAGTCTTCCTCATTGGCCCAACAAGGCTGTAGGGAGATAGTTTCCTTTATGGAGATAAGTTCTCAATTTCTTTTGGGGATTAATAGTTATCCCAATTATTGAGGGAAGGTAGTGTTAGAATATAAGAAAATATCTTATAATATCTTAATATTATGTTAGAATATCGTAGTTTGTCTCATAGTATTAGTTTCTTATCTTAGAAAGGTTTAGAGTATCTCTTTAGATTAGTTTCCTTATTACTTAGTAATTATCATGATTTGTTTCTCTATTCAATTAGGATTAGGAGCCTTGTATCCCGATAAATAAGGGTTAGTGCTCAATCTTTTGTATCAAGCTATCATCAAATCGTCATTGTATCAATCATATCAAATCACTATATACATGATTTAATTTGTCGGGTTGAGCTAGGCCCTAAACCCAAATTCTAAGATGGTTTCAGAGTCTATCCTAGATCCGTATTGGGTCACCCATGTTTGTCCATGCTTTATTTGTCTGGTCCTCGGCGTGAGGGTGTTGTTATTGGACCGGGCCACCTGCATTTGTCCACGTTCGAGATGTCCAGTCCTGGGTAGAGGGGGTGAGTTGAGAGTCTCACATCAACTAGAGATATGGCCAATGTAGTCCGTAAAAGGTATCGGCAATCCTCACCTTATAAGCCGGTTTTGTAGGGTTGAGTTAGGCTCTAAACCCAAATTCTAAGAGATAGTGCAGTAGTTTTCTATTAGGAGCTGGAGTCTTCATATATGATAATTATAAGGATTATATTATCCTATATTAATAGGGAAGGTGATTGCACCCATCTAATCTGGTTTCAGCTATGCTAGGCCATTCACTGCAAATGTCAGTTATGGTTTAGGAGTACTTTTTTTGGTTGCCTTATATTTTTTTACTTTATCCTAATTAGTATTCTATGTTGTTGAATTTGAATTTAAATCCTCAACAATAACCTTCTATCTATAAATTTTTGCAATTCCGCTAATGTTATCTTGACATTCTTGGTTTGGGTTTCTACATTCTGGTTATCTTAAGTATATAAATTTACAGTGTTTATTTATATCAGCTCTGATATTTTTAGTGGTACAACAATGCTTAATTACATTCATTTTTTGAACGAAGTCTTAGATGGTATGTTTTTAAATTAGTTGACCATGTGGTCAATGCAGTCCTCTTAACTAAGCATTCCAGCTTACAAAAAGTATCTTTTTCATTTTAGCATTTTGATTATTCAAGGACTTATTATTTACTCAGATATTCAAGTACTTATTATTTGCTTATGATATGTAGCTGATAGCACCTAACTGGATAAGACTTAATTATGAACTACTTGTTATTATTAATAAATTCTCTGTTGCAAAGTCCTAGTTTGAACCCCACCTTTTGGATTTATGTCTTGTAAATTGTAGTTTCTCACAATAGTCATTCTCTACTTGAGAACTCATCAAGACCCTGAGTTTGGCTTCTGTAAAGATGTGCATTTTAGAAGAGAAAGTGCAAATACATAACCCTTGATTAAAAAATCAAGGGGGTTGTTTTAATAGCTTTGTAGTTTGAAATACTTGTACACATTTTTATCACAGTTTAGTTGTTGATTTTTCAATCAACAGTTGTTACACCTTACTTTTTGCTCTTAAGTGCATTCTTTAGTCTTTACTTTTGAGGAGAGCCAAATTTTAAGACCCTTGTTGAGGATTTTTCTGCTGTATTTAATGGACTGTTGACCTAAACTTTCTTCAAATGCAAGTTTAGCTATTCCTTTTATTTGGATGCGGGCGTATGGTAGTTGTAATGACCAAGTTGTAGGTACCATTGTAAGTACCAAGTTGGTGGACTCTCATTGGTAAATCATCTGTAGGGACCATTGTAAGCCCTTACTAAGGCTTGTGGCATTTCTGACCTTGCAATAAGGCAACCTCCCATCTCTTAGGCTTTTATCCATAAAAATTGAAATAAAAATCAAGTTTAAAGCAAAAGTTATCTTTAAGAAAAAAGCAAAGGGTATCAATCTCCACTTTCATTCCTCTCTTTTGATTGTCAGACCTGACAAAATCACTGTCATTTTACTTCTCATTTTTGTTCCTTTCATGTTTACTCTCTCTGAAACACCACTAACGACGTTGTGTATTTTTCAATTGTATCCTAGGCCTCATGATCGATGAGAAATAATGAATCTTTTTTTTTTTCTTTACAAACAAAACTGACAGGTCTTATAAACTTGCTTGTTGAAACAAGTTTATCTTATTGTGTTTTGCAACTGTCTATGAGTACATGCTGGTTGCTTTCTAGTTGCCTAAAGTGATAGCACTAATGAACTACATTTTCTTTTGGGTGTAAAAGTCATCAGATAGTGTGGCCATTCATCATACAACATCACCAACATATGTGCATGGTTTGTCTTTGGCATGTGGAGTTCCAAGTTTTTGTTAATGCCTTGTGCCTTTACGCAGGTGGTGAAGATAAGATTGCAGCAGCAGAGAGGTCTAAGCCCTGAGCTCTTGAAGTATAAAGGTCCTGTGCATTGTGCTCGATTGATTATACGGGAAGAAGGCTTTCGCGGGCTCTGGGCCGGAGTTGCTCCTACTATAATGCGAAATGGGACCAATCAATCTGCCATGTTCACTGCCAAGAATGCTTTTGATGTGCTTTTGTGGAAGAAACATGAAGGAGATGGGAAAGTCCTGCAACCATGGCAATCTATGATTTCTGGATTCCTTGCAGGCACAGCAGGTCCTATTTGTACTGGTCCCTTTGATGTAGTGAAAACAAGGCTTATGGCTCAGACCAGAGAAGGGGGTCAACTGAAGTACAAGGGAATGGTCCATGCCATCAGAACAATATATTCAGAAGAAGGACTTCTTGCTTTATGGAAAGGTCTGTTGCCTAGGCTCATGAGGATCCCACCTGGACAGGCAATTATGTGGGCTGTGGCTGATCAAGTAATTGGTTTGTATGAGAGGAGATATCTTTAATTTCAGCATTGTAGGTTCTTTCGTTTCTTTCTTTACATTAATTTTATTCCATTGCAAGCCTAAAAATTAATCATTTTAGCCTCTACCAACTGTTTATTTATTTATTTAATCCCTTGAATTTGATTAGTGGACCTTAGGGGTCCATACAAAAGTTCATGCCTTAGGGAATTTGTAGCATTTAGACTAGAAACTGGAAACTTAGTAATAATACTTGCAGGACTACTAGGTAGCAAGCCTTTTTACATACTGTCTTTTTTTTTTTTATAATTCTTTTTGGTTACTATGTCAAGTGATCTAAAATAATTTAATTGCTCTTTTATGGAAGCAAATGTGCTGCTATTTAATAGCAATTACTTTTATAAAACATTGGAATTCCGATCTCCTTATGGGGAGTGAACTTAAGGCTTACATGTTAATTGTTTTAAATGGTCATATTTTGAATTTAGATACCTGAATTGATTGACTTTTTATTCCAGGTCAATAGTTTATTTATAATGTAATCACCATAATTTATAATTTAATTATAATTTTTTCTACATTTTAGATATTTTTATCATTTTTATAATTATCTGCTTCATATATATATATATATATATTTGCATTTTTATCATTCTATTAAAACTAGAGCCCAAACTCAAGTTACTTGGCTTTATGTTAATGATTTTTTAATATCTTTTATTCATTTTTATCATTATCTCTAAAACAAACCAAGCTCTCTCCCTCATAACCCAAAATCCAAACCAAAATCAAACAAACATATATATATATATGAGGCTAAGTTACCTAATGAGGATGATGACGACCTACTTCTTCGGGATCCTAGACTACTCAGGGATCTGATAAGTTGAGACATACTTACTTGATTTTGATGCTCAGTTTTTAAAACACTACAACTTACTCACCGAGACCACCGCTAAGAACGGGAACACCCTACGGGACCACCTTCCACGGCTGACCAACGCTTCCGGGCTTACCAACGCTCCTACCCATGGCTGACCAACACTAAGAGCAGCAGAGTTTTTTTAAAACTTAATAGCAAAATAAAGTATTTATAACTCAACTATCAGAACCTTCTGAGAAGGCTCTGATACCAAAATGGGTAAGGTCGAATCAGTGAGGAGGCAGAAATAAGAATAGATCAAGATAATTATCAAAATCAAGAATTACAAATAGCAGAAATAGAAAATCGATTACAGAATTGGTCTTTACCTGAAATTAAATCTAAAGAAATTTATAAGTCTAGTACTTTTAATTTTAAAAGTCAAAGTGTTACTCATACTATAGAAATTTCTAAATCATTAACAGAGAAACATGAAGTTATTAAGTTATTAGACGAAGAAACAATAAATGAACATTTAAAAGAAAATTTTAAATATATACATTTAGGATTAATTCAAGTAGCTGTTAAACCTTTACATGAACTTGGACTTAATACTCCAATTTTATTAATGTTAAGAGATACGAGAATTAGTAGATTTCATGAATCTACTTTAGCAATACTTGAATCAAATTTAAAAGATGGTCCAATATATTTTAATTGTTATCCAAATTTTTCTATGAGCTTAGAAAATCCTTTTACTAAAGATACTTTAGCAATAAATGTTGCATGCTTAGATAATATATTCAAGCCTGGAGTTGCTAAGATAGATGTTATTTATAAAATTACTTATAAAGTATCTAATGTTAATTATGATTTTAAAGCATTGAGATCCTCACCTAAAAATGAAACTGTTGTTATTGAAGCTAATATTAAGAGATCAAATATTACTACACCTAAGAGATTAACTGCATCTGAGATAATTAATAAATTTCCTAAAGAATGGATTTTAAAGGAAATAATGGAAAAACCGAAAGTAGAAAATAGAAGAATTAGTGAAATCATCGAAGAAGATGATGGAACTGTAAGAATAAGAATGAATAGAAGTCAGTCATTAAGAATTTCTGAGCCAATTACTCCTAGTAATACTTCTTCACGAAACTCTGTAGATTCTACAATTAATTTAAATTTAACTAGTGTTAATTTTAATCCAGAAATACCACAGCCTATTTATACTGAAAATTCTCATAGAAATCAATCTCCTCAATACTCTCCTACGAGATGGCAAGTTTTAGTATTAAATCAAGAAGAATCTTTTAAAATAGATAAAGTATGGCTTAAAGAAGAATTTGATTAAAGAAGAATTTGATTATCAATCTTTTAAAGAAGAATTAAAAGAGATTGGTATTTCAGTACTTTTACTAAAGAACAAACAAAAGATTATTTGTATAAATTTTATGATTTTTTAGAGTATCAAGAATTAAATATTTATTTCTTTACTTGGTTCGAATTATATTGTCATGAAAATAATATTGAAAATCATTTCTTAATAGAATTATATGTTGATGTTAATATTAGATTAAATACTAAATGGAAATTACTAAATAATAAAAAATATTCTGAAAGTATTCATCCTCCTTTAGAAGCTATTATTATTCCTACTAGGGAAGGAATTGAAGTGGTAGCCTCTCCTTTTAAAACTATTAAAAATCCTATCGATAATGCTCAAAAAGAAAGGAATAATATTCAGGAACAATTAAATTATTCGAATCAGATATTACATACTATGTCACAGCAATTAGATAGAATTGAATTATCTGGATCTTCTACTAGTAAAAAGATAGAAAATCCAAAAAATTATCCTTTAGATCCAAATAGACCTATATTTAATTATGCACCTGATAAAGAGTTAAAAGATTTTAATCTAGGAAAGAACAACATTTCTCATGATTTAATATCTCGATTAGAAAAATTATCATTAGTAAATATTACTAATGAAACTAGAACTTCTTTAGGAACTAAAATTAATGTATTAAAAAATGATAAAAATACATTAAATAAAATAAATTATAATAATCCAAGACCTAAAACAAGAAATTATTATCCCAGACCCTCGTTTGCTGATTTACAATTTGAAGAAAGACCTTATTTTATAGAAAATAGTTACTCTGGTGATGTCATAGTAGAATGGAATATAGATGGAGCAAGTGAACAACAAATATTAGATATTATTCAACAAATGACAATGGTTGCTACTGCATTTAAAGCAAAGAGTGGTAATACTGATAAAAAAAACTGCTATAGCAATTACTATGGGTTTTATAGGACAACTTAAAGGTTGGTGGGATAATATAATTACAGAACAACAAAAGAATGAAATTTACAATGCAGTAAAAATAGAAAATGGAATACCTCAAGAAGATATTGTTACTACTTTATTATATACAATTACTAAACATTTTGTTGGAGAACCCTTGAAATTACAACAAAGAATGGCCGATCAATTAGTAAATCTTTACTGCCCAACCATGTCTGATTTTAGATGGTATAGGGATATGTTTTTATCTAAACTTTACTTAAGACCAGATGGTGCAGCTGATTATTGGAAAGAAAGATTTATTGGTGGATTGCCTAAGTTATTTGCAGAAAAAGTTAAAACAAATATTAGTCAGGTTTTTAATGGTATTATTCCGTATAATCAATTAACTATGGGAGAAATATCTAATTATATTGTTGAAACAGGAATACAAATTTGTACTGATTATAAATTACGTAATAAAATTAAGAATGAAACTTTACAAAGTAGACGAGAATTAGGAACATTCTGTGAACAATTTGGAGCAGAACCTTTAAAAGCTCCTAGCAGAATTGTTAAAAAGAAAAAGAAACAAAATTATAGTGGAAAACCTTATTATAGAAGAAAAAATTATAAAAATTATAGAAAAATACAACCTCAGCAAAATTATACGGTAAAGCCACAAAGGCAAACTAGTAAAAAACCTCAAAATAAGAATTCATCTGAAGTTAAATGTTTTAAATGTGGAAGATTTGGTCATTATGCTAAAACATGTAGAGTTAAAGAAAAGATTAATAAAATTAATAATTTATCTATTGAAGAAAACTTAAAACAAAGCCTTATTAATATTTTAGAAGATATAATGATTTATTCTGATAATGAATCCGAAAGCTCTTTTGAAGAAGAATCTGAATACGAAGAAGAAGTTGTTAATCAGATTAAGGAAACCTCAGAGGAAGAATCTGATATTGATAATTATTTTGAATGCTTAGGAATAGATATTTGTGATTGTAATAACTGTATTAAGAGAATAAATATTATTACAAAAAATCAAGCAAATACTTTAATAGAAATATTAGGAAAAATGCAAGATTAAGATATTAAACAAGAATTCATGAAACAAGTTCAAGAAATCATTATTGAAGAAGAAAATCAAAAAGATACATTACAAAAAATAGAATTTAAAGATGTTATGAATAAATTTAAGAAACCGAAGTATCTACAATTACTTTAAAGGACTTGCAAAACGAAATTAGAAATATGAAGCAAGAAATACAGCAATTAAAACAGAAAGATATAGAATTGGAATTAAAATATTTAGAAATAAAAGGAATGAAAATTATTAATGAACAAAAAGGAGAAAATTCTAATTCTGAACTTTATAAGATAGATAGATTAATATCTCATAAGTGGTACTGTCCTATAGAATTAATAATTAAAGAAGAAAGATTCAAATTAATGGCATTAATAGACTCTGGAGCAGATTTAAATTGTATTCAAGAAGGATTAATTCCAATAAAATATTATGAAAAAACTACTGAAACACTAAGTGGAGCTAATGGCTCTAGATTATATATTGCTTACAAATTATCTAAAGTGAAAATATGTAAAAATAAGATTTGTTACACAACCTCTTTTGTATTAGTTAAAGATATACATGAAAGTATTATACTCGGTACACCTTTTTTATCATTATTATATCAACTTTCTGCATCAAGTACATCCATTACTTCAAAAGCCCTGGGAAGGGAAGTAAGTTTTGAAGAATTAGTGAAATCATCGAAGAAGATGATGGAACTGTAAGAATAAGAATGAATAGAAGTCAGTCATTAAGAATTTCTGAGCCAATTACTCCTAGTAATACTTCTTCATGAAACTCTATAGATTCTACAATTAATTTAAATTTAACTGGTGTTAATTTTAATCCAGAAATACCACAGCCTATTTATACTGAAAATTCTCATAGAAATCAATCACCTCAATACTCTCCTACGAGATCGGTTTTCTCTGGCTTTGAATCTCATAGTCAAGAATTCTCGAATCCTTGTAAGTTATTTTATATCATTACCCTGATGTTTTATAAAAAAAACTTTTATAGAATATGAGTTTTATCATACCTTTATAATTATATATGTAACTTCTGCTTATTTCCGCCTCCTCTCTGATTCGACCTTACCCATTTTGGTATCAGAGCCTGCTCAAAAGGTTCTGGTAGTTGAGTTATAAATACTTTATTTTGCTGTTAAGTTTTAAAAAACTCTCCTGCTCTTAGCGTTGGTCAGCCGTGGAAGGTGGTCCCGTTCTTAGCGGTGGTCCCGGTGAGTAAGTTGTAGTGTTTTAAAAACTGAGCATCAAAATCAAGTAAGTATGTCTCAACTTATCAGATCCCTAAGTAGTCTAGGATCCCGAAGAAGTAGGTCGTCATCATCCTCATTAGGTAACTTAGCCTCTACATCTGAAATAAGAATAGATCAAGATAATTATCAAAATCAAGAATTACAAATAGCAGAAATAGAAAACCGATTACAAAATTGGTCTTTACCTGAAATTAAATCTAAAGAAATTTATTATAAGTCTAGTACTTTTAATTTTAAAAGTCAAAGTGTTACTCATACTATAGAAATTTCTAAATCATTAACAGAGAAACATGAAGTTATTAAGTTATTAGACGAAGAAACATTAAATGAACATTTAAAAGAAAAATTTAAATATATACATTTAGGATTAATTCAAGTAGCTGTTAAACCTTTACATAAACTTGGACTTAATACTCCAATTTTATTAATGTTAAGAGATACAAGAATTAGTAGATTTCATGAATCTACTTTAGCAATACTTGAATCAAATTTAAACGATGGTCCAGTATATTTTAATTGTTATCCAAATTTTTCTATGAACTTAGAAAATCCTTTTACTAAAGATGGTTTAGCAATAAATGTTGCATGCTTAGATAATATACTCAAGCCTGGAGTTGCTAACATAGATGTTATTTATAAAATTACTTATAAAGCATTTAATGTTAATTATGATTTTAAAGCATTAAGATCCTCACCTAAAAATGAAACTGTTGTTATTGAAGCTAATCTTAAGAGATCAAATATTACTACACCTAAGAGATTAACTGCATCTGAGATAATTAATAAATTTCCTAAAGAATGGATTTTAAAGGAAATAATGGAAAAACCGAAAGTCAAAAAATAGAAGAATTAGTGAAATCATCGAAGAAGATGATGGAATTGTAAGAATAAGAATGAATAGAAGTCAGTCATTAAGAATTTCTGAGGTGTAAATTTTCTGGAAAATGATTTATACGACGAGGGATGAGATCCCCAAGCACGAGGAGTAATCACTTTAGTAATCTTAAATTTGGAATAGGTAATTTTCTGAGGATCATTTAAGTCTTGACGATTATGTGTTAAATCAATAGATCCAGTATCAACCAGAATAAATTCGTAAAATTTTCTTGTATGCTCTGGGGTCTTGGGATAGTAATGAAATCTAGGTGGGTAAAATTTATTGATAGTTTGTAATAAAGAACTATTTCCGGTAGTATATTCAGGTTCTAAGGTAAACAAGGGTAATTGGTAAGGTTTCGGGACAAAAGGGCAAGGAGGTGTATTTGCTGAAGGAGTATAGAAGAGTACTTTTTTTTTATCTGAGAACTTTGGTCTCTGTGATTGTATGGGAGTAAAGGTTTCTTGTAATTGTTGAGAATGTAAAGGGGTATTTGCTATTTGGACAGCATGTAATGGGGTATTAGCAGTCTGGATTAATTTAGAGGTAGATGAGGAGGAAGGTAAAGCTAAGGGTGCCGAGGCTCTAGGTCTGGGAGTAACAACTTGGTAAGGAGTTAATGGAGTGTAACGGTTTTGTAATTGAGGATCTCTAGAAGATGATCCTTGAAGTAATGCTTGTTTAGCAGTAATAACCTTTGAGGTCTTTTGGTCCTCCAGAGGAGGTTCGTAATGATCTCTCGGATCTTTCTTTCGATCACTCATATCTGTTTACCCTGTAAGAATTCTCTGGTTAGAAAATCAGGCAAAGAATTCTTTTCTCCTTTAATATGTTCAATATCAAAATCAAAACAAGAAAGTAACGCTTGCCATCTAGCAAAAATATGTTTTGAAACTAAATTTTTAACATCCTTTTGTAAAACATCTTTAGCAGCTTTACAATCTGTTTTTAACAAAAATCTTTTTGAAAATAAATCATCTTGAAATTTTGTAATACAAAAAACAATTGCTAAAATCTCTTTTTTAATAGTACTATATTTCTGCTGTGCCGGATTCCAAACTCCTGAGTAATATCTAACAATCTGTTCTTTCTTAGAATGGGGTAACACTTGTTTAAGAATCCCACCAAATCCTAATTCTGATGAATCAATTTCTACTATTAAAAAGGCTGAAAGATCAGGTAGGCCTAGACAGGGTAACCTTTTAACGATAGACTTCAATTGCCTAACACTTTTGGTCATAGATTCATTCCACTTAGGAGGGTTCTTCCTAAGACGCTTAAACAAAGGGGCACAGATAAACCTAAGGTTAGGGATGAAATCAGCAACATAATTAATACATCCTAAAAATCTTTGTAATTGTATTTTATCTTTTAATTCATTCAGAAATTTATCAGCGAATTCAATTGCTCTGCTGATAGGAGTAATAGTTCCTTCAACTACTTCGAATCCCAAAAATCTTATTTTATTTTGGAATAATTTCATTTTTCTTTCAGATAATACCAAACCATTATCTTTAATAATGTTAAAGAGCTTATTTAAATGTTCAAAATGTTGAGTAATAGAATTTGAGAATACTAAAACATCATCTAAATACACTAAGGTAAATTCAGAGTAATTATTAAATATTTCATTTATAATATTCTGAAATTCACTTGGTGCATTTTTTAAGCCTAAGGGCATAACATTCCATTCATAATGTCCAAACGAAACTACAAAGGCAGTTTTATATTTATCTTTTTCTTCTGACTGAATTTGGTAATATCCTTATTTTAAATCAAATTTAGAAAATACTGTAGAGTTATATAATCTTCCAATTAAATCTTTTTTATTAGGTATTGGATACCTAATCCATTGTAAAGCTTTATGTAATGGTTTATAATTAATAACTAATCTTGGTGCTCCTCTTTCTAGTTCAGAAGCATTAACAACATAAAAAGCTGAGCAACTCCAAGGGGACTTACTAGTTCTTATTAGGCCTTTTTCTAAGTATTCATTAATTTCTTTTTTACAGTAATCAAGAAATTGTTGATTCATTTGTATAGGTCTAGCTTTAGCGGGTATATTTCTTTCGTTAAAATCTGATTCATACAGTAATGAAATAACATGAGTTTTTCTTTCCCAAAAAGCGTTTGGATGCTCTGCACATAATTCTTTAGAAAATTGTTCTTGTAGACTTTTAATCTTATCTTGTATCTTAGAGGATTTTAATTGTTCATCTATTCTCTTATAATGAATTTCTTTATTTATCATAACTATCTATTTTTGTTTTTGCTTAATCAAATTAATATATGAAGTATTTTTTTTTTGAACTTGATTTAATTCTTTAATGTGTGGAGGTTGAATAAATTCAAAACTTACTTCCCTTCCCAGGACTTTTGAAGTAATGGATGTACTTGATACATAAAATAGATATAATAATGATAAAAAGGTGTACCGAGTATGATACTTTCATGTATATCTTTAACTAATACAAAAGAGGTTGTGTAACAAATCTTATTTTTACATATTTTCGCTATAGATAATTTGTAAGCAATAGATAATCTAGAGCCATTAGCTCCACTTAGTGTTTCAGTAGTTTTTTCGTAATATTTTATTGGAATTAATCTTTCTTGAATACAATTTAAATCTGCTCCAGAGTCTATTAATACTATTAATTTGAATCTTTCTTCTTTAATTATTAATTCTATAGGACAGTACCACTTATGAGATATTAATCTATCTATCTTATAAAGTTCAGAATTAGAATTTTCTCCTTTTTGTTCATTAATAATTTTCATTCCTTTTATTTCTAAATATTTTAATTCCAATTCTATATCTTTCTGTTTTAATTGCTGCATTTCTTGCTTCAGATTTCTAATTTCGTTTTGCAAGTCCTTTAAAGTAATTGTAGATACTTCTGGTTTCTTAAATTTATTCATAACATCTTTAAATTCTATTTTTTGTAATGTATCTTTTTGATTTTCTTCTTCAATAATGATTTCTTGAACTTGTTTCATGAATTCTTGTTTAATATCTTAATCTTGCATTTTTCCTAATATTTCTATTAAAGTATTTTTTTGATTTTTTGTAATAACATTTATTCTCTTAATACAGTTATTATAATCACAAATATCTATTCCTAAGCATTCAAAATAATTATCAATATCAGATTCTTCCTCTGAGGTTTCCTTAATCTGATTAACAACTTCTTCTTCGTATTCAGATTCTTCTTCAAAAGAGCTTTCGGATTCATTATCAGAATAAATCATTATATCTTCTAAAATATTAATAAGGCTTTGTTTTAAGTTTTCTTCAATAGATAAATTATTAATTTTATTAATCTTTTCTTTAACTCTACATGTTTTAGCATAATGACCAAATCTTCCACATTTAAAACATTTAACTTCAGATAAATTCTTATTTTGAGGTTTTTTACTAGTTTGCCTTTGTGGTTTTACCTTATAATTTTGCTGAGGTTGGATCTTTCTAAAATTTTTATAATTTTTTCTTCTATAATAAGGTCTTCCACTATAATTTTGTTTCTTTTTCTTTTTAACAATTCTGCTAGGAGCTTTTAAAGGTTCTGCTTCAACTTGTTCACAGAATGTTCTTAATTCTCGTCTACTTTGTAAAGTTTCATTCTTAATTTTATTTTGTAATTTATAATCAGTACAAATTTGTATTCCTGTTTCAACAATATAATTAGAGATTTCTCCCGTAGTTAATTGATTATACGGAATAATACCATTAAAAACCTAACTAATATTTGTTTTAACTTTTTCTGCAAATAACTTAGGCAATCCACCAATAAATCTTTCTTTCCAATAATCAGCTGCCATCTGGTCTTAAGTAAAGTTTAGATAAAAACATATCCCTATACCATCTAAAATCAGACATGGTTGGGCAGTAAAGATTTACTAATTGATCGGCCATTCTTTGTTGTAATTTCAAGGGTTCTCCAACAAAATGTTTAGTAATTGTATATAATAAAGTAGTAACAATATCTTCTTGAGGTATTCCATTTTCTATTTTTACTGCACTATAAATTTCATTCTTTTGTTGTTCTGTAATTATATTATCCCACCAACCTTTAAATTGTCCTGTAAAACCCATAGTAATTGCTATAGCAGTTTTCTTATCAGTATTACCACTCTTTGCTTTAAATGCAGTAGCAACCATTGTCATTTGTTGAATAATATCTAATATTTGTTATTCACTTGCTCCATCTATATTCCATTCTACTATGGCATCACCAGAGTAACTATTTTCTATAAAATTAGGTCTTTCTTCAAATTGTAAATCAGCAAACGAGGGTTTGGGATAATAATTTCTTGTTTTAGGTCTTGGATTATTATAATTTATTTTATCTAATGTATTTTTATCATTTTTTAATACATTAATTTTAGTTCCTAAAGAAGTTCCAGTTTCATTAGTAATATTTACTAATGATAATTTTTCTAATCGAGATATTAAATCATCAGAAATATTGTTCTTTCCTAGATTAAAATCTTTTAACTCTTTATCAGGTGCATAATTAAATATAGGTCTATTTGGATCTAAAGGATAATTTTTTGGATTTTCTATCTTTTTACTAGTAGAAGATCCAGATAATTTTTTGGTTCAAATATGTTTTTAGTTTTTTAAGTTTAAGAAATTGTTATTTTTGGTTTTCTATTTTTAAAACGCAATTTTTTAGTCTCTCATTTTTAAAAGTGTCACTTTTAGTTTCTAGGGTCATATTTTAAATTTAAAAGGGGTCAGAATATAAATTTAAAAAATCCTTAGAAGTCAAAGGAAAGAGAGTAAAATGAGAATTAAGATTTGAGAGAGATCAAAATATAAATTTAAAAAAATATTTTTCAAATTAAAAAATGATTCCAGAGACTAAAAGTGAAATTTTAAAAAATAAAGGACTAAAAAGTTGCATTTTAAAAATGAAAAACTAAAAACAACAATTTTCTAAACTTGGAGGACTCAAAACATATTTAAACCGTGTTTTCTCTTTCAATTTATTTTATTGCCATGGCTATAGAGGAAAAATGGTAGTGGTGATGGTTTAAAGGTTCTTTCTTAGCTCTATCTCCTCTCTAGACCAGCCCTGAAACTCTTCTCCTCCAGTCCCCATCAACCATGTTTTTTACTTCTGACCAAAAAAAGTTTCTTCCTTCTTGCTCTTTATTTTTTGAATGTCTTATTATGAGTGATCAAGTGGAATGGAGGAAGTTGACAAAATTGTGGTATGAGCTTGAGAAGCAAATGGGAGCATTACTGCACAAACAGAGTTGCAACTTCTTAAAAAGCAAGTGCCATAGTGGGAGACAAAATTTAGGAAAAGAGAAGAGGACAAAATAAAAAGCAAGCAACTTTTTAGTTGATGTGGTATTTTGCCTGTAGTGGTATTTTGCAATTATTGATGTGTTTAAGTTGCTCACGGGTTTCAAATATTTATTTGATGTGTTTGTTTACTTTTTGTTACCAATTATTGGCCCATTGTTGTTTTTACTTCCCAAGTTCATACCAAATACTATAACTTAACCCGAAAAGACACATTGACACATTCCCTTATCTTTTTGGAGATAGACCGGATGGCACTTCAATTTTTCTAAAACACACATTCACATTCACTTGTCTTTTTTAAGAGCACTAGATGCACTTCATTTTTCAATTAGTCTTCTTATATCGGTGGGTGTGATATCTCTTCCTCCTCCTCCTCCTTAAGACAACTTCAATGGGATGCTTAATGGGTATTTATTTGGTTGCTTATTAAGCACCTCTCATTGTGGAGAAAAAAGGTGGGAGCTTAACAGGGAGGGTGTTTGCATAAGCACCCTCTCTTTCTCTCCTATCTCCCGGCGGGTCTCATATATTTCTATGACTTTTAATTGGATGTAGAATTATTGGTGTGATCCATTTAGTAAATTTTTTCGAGTTGTTGGATTGGAGGGGTTGAGTGCTTATTTGGTGCTTGTGTTGGAAAAGGTAAAAATAAGTGATGTATACAAATAGAGCTCACTTAAACTCCCAAAAGTGAGTGTTCCACTAAAGATAGCCTTAACCTAATATCGAAGAGGTTTTGCAATAAATATAAAAATGAAAAATAAACTCTAAATTAAACTTTATCTCACTTTAGATTTATCACATGAAACTTATAATTTCCACACAATTCCCATACAACAACATAAATCCCACACAATTGTTTATTTGAAGTACTATAAACAAAGCATAAAAAGACTAGAATTAATGCTCATACTGGCACTGGATCCACAAGCAAAGCTTTAATGTATGTCTTCATTATTCCTCCAGAATGCGTGAAGTTATCTTGATCTTTGTAAATCACATCCATAAAACGTGATAGGTTGAGAATGCGTGTCAAAAAAGGCATTGGAACTTGGGTTGGCGCAATACATTCCTCATTTATATCTTTCCAAGCATTTGCAATTCTCTTTTGGCATTCTTGAATGGCATCTTCCCTAGACATGTCGTATTGCTTCATATAGCATTCCAAAAATGAAGAAACATGTCCTCTTTTCTGTTCAAACTATGCAACGAAAAATAATTCATGCAGATATTTATATTAATGTATGAAATAAATCTAATACTTCCTTCGGACTCGATTATAAACAAAAAAAAAACATAACTCACGTTAATTAATAAAGTTAGTTAATATCATTTAATTCTACTGATTTTTTTCAAAGAAATGAAATCCATTCTCTAAATTGTCCTTAGTAAAAGAGCCATTGAAATTAAAATGTACATTAATTGAAGGGTATTTTGTGGAAAAGAGTTCATTAAATAAGGCGAAATTGTTTATGATTTGTTTATATTTTGGACCATTACATTTGAATTTTTTTTACTTATAATCGAATCCGGAGAAAGTATATTGTAGAGATTTTTTTGGAATATATATAGAGAGAGAAAGAGATACCTCACTGGACACAACATCATCCATTAGCCTACAAAGAACAGAAGCAGCATGAAGAATTTTTGGCTCATTTGTTACCCAATTGAAGATGTCCTCTGCAGCTGTGTCTCCCATGCCAATGTAAGAAGTTGTTATCAACAATGGGTAACAACATGATATTGATGATACATGCATGTACTCTTCTGTTGTTGGTATATAGTTATTATTGAGCCATCTAGCTTCAGTCATATAAGCTTGGGCCACCTTTTTGAACTGCCATCATCATGCAAGATAATAAAATTATTGAGACAATGAGAGTATCATATAAAATAAATAGTTGTCTTTAGGATGACAACACACTTTTTATTATTACTCTTTAAAACTTCCCCACCATTAATTGAATTTTATAAGCATTAATTTTAAGTTTCTCAACTTCACAAAATAAGAATTAAAGTTTCTTCTTCAAGCAATAAGGGTGAGAAGTTCATTTGTAAACTTTTCATGAATTTTTACTCCTAAGTTATTGAGATTTAAAATTTTAACAAACTTAAATGACAACTTGCTTAATTGTTGATTCAAATGAAATCAACCGATATATTGTAAAAGAAATAGGCTTAATTAAAAAATATATAGAAACAAAATTATAACTATGCTTTGTTAATAATTAATAATAATAAAATATAAACCCGTACTTCCTTTATGCTATAGTCAATGGTATATACTCTTCCTTCGCTTTTCATTTCTTGCTCTATTTCTTCATAAACCTTCAAGAGTGATTTGTAAGATAATTTCATGTATTCTGGAAGGTCATCTAGGGAGCTAATATCCCACCTGAAAAATCACTTTCATTACAATCACTGACACCCATTTTTTCTAAAAAAGAGGGAAAAAGAAAAGTGAAGAAAAATATACGTATCAATGATTTTTTTTTAAGAGGCAAAAGAAATGATGCATTAAAAAACTTTGCACAAGAAATGCCAAGCCAAAGAAAAATACAAGAGACATAACAAAAGTGACCGCATAAATTATAAAATAAGACCCCAGCCCAAACAAAATAATTTCCGAACCACCAACTACCCATTCCTCCTAGCCAGAATAACAACAAATTAGTAGGACCAAAATCAAAGAAAAACCTATGATTGATAAATCAAGAGAGCTTAATTAACTCATCCATCGCCCATATTTATCTCCCAAATAAGAATCATATAGCACTAATAGACAAATTTATTTGCTATCATGATGTTGGAGCGTTTTAGGAATGAAATTTGGATACCAATAGACAACACCAGCACAAAGACTTGCTTTTAGATTCCTCAACAACAGATCATGTAATGGTGCTATATTATGGTATAAGCACTTCTTAACATATACCAATGATGTGCTAATAACCAACCTTTCAATTGCCTTAGTAAGAAGTTCTAATTCGTCAATGGTTCCATATGCATCATATGTATCATCAACTATTGATAACATGGATATCACTTTCATCATTACTTTCCTTGCTTGAGAATATTGGGGCTCAAAATATACCCCCAAAATCCAAAAGCAACATTCCACAACCCTATCTCTTACATACGGTAGATTTTTGGGGATGTCCAACTCCTTCCACCATCTGTAAAGACCAAAAATAATAATCGGATACAAAATTAGCTCAACTTTTAGCTTATGAAAAAGTTAGGAGCTTATGGAAAAGAGAAAAAATTGTTAAATAGATAGTTGTTAATAAATAGATATATGCTTATGGAAAAGTTAAAAAAGATAGCTTTTGAGAAAAGTGAAGTGCAAAAGTTAATTTCAACTTATGTGAGAAGTTATTAGTTAAAAAATACATGTTATAAGTATTTATAAAAAAGTTTATCCAAACAGGGCCTAATACTTTTTTTTTCTTTTGTTAGAAAGGAGTGTGTGATTGAAGAGCTTACATGCAAATGTTGCCAAATTCCTTTTGATGTAGGCTTTGGAGCACATTGAAATCTAATTTTGCCAAAGTGAGCAAAATTTCATTATGGGAAGGATCTTGCTCATAGATAGAAATGTAGCTTCGTGCCTCTAGCCTTGGTATGTTCTTGTGGAGAGCCTGCCTTAAGCTATGTTTGACTTGTGTTGCAAGAGAAGGGCTCAATTGGGTGGCAATTGACTCAAGGTGAGTGGAAGTGAAAACCAATGCTTCTTCCAAAATGTTCTCTCCATGAACTCTCAAATGTGAGGCTTCATACAAGCTTAACATTCCCGCAACATCCGTGATAAGTCCTTCACTAAAGTTTCCTTGTGCATCCTTCAGCTTGTTGAAGACATCTAGTGTTTTATAACGACAACCAGAAGATTAATTCAAAAGGTCATTTATTGCAATTCCATTTTTAAGAAACTAAAAGGAAAAAATGAAGCAAAGTTGAAAAAGTAAGATAATGTTTAACACTACATGTTCACCCAAAACCTTAAATTATTGGGTATGTGGGTCTTGTCTCTTATATTTTCCTCATTTTGACCAATTTCTAACCAATGTATGACTAACTCACACTTGGATATTTCCAACAGTACTGGTTGTAGCTTTTTTTTAATAATTTTAATTACTTTATGCATTAACTATCAAGTGATTCGATGAGACATACTTGGTGAAACGTGGAATCCTTGTTGTCTCAATAACCTAAATAGCACAGAAATAGAGCGGAGACTGTAATCTTGATCAATAATTATTTCTCCATTTTCAACACAATTCTTGTGAATGTGTCGCAAAATTTCATCAATTTCATGTTCAAAATGATAGTTCACACCCAAACGACATATTGAATCAATCAAGTCAACTTTTTCCAAAGGCTTCTCAGTCTTTGAGACAAGCATCTCTCTCACTTTGTTTTTTAGTGTTTCAATTTGTGGCTCAATACTCTGGTCAAGTTCCTGCAAATGTCGAAGAAAAAATTACTACCTCCACTTCTGTATATAGAAAACATAGTACTAAAATCACACAGATCAACAATACATTGAAATGTGTAATTTTTTATTAATGATGTTATAATTTTAAGTTTTTTTACACAAATACCCTTTTATTAAACGACTAAAGCTGACAGTGTATAATTAAGTAGTATGATAATTAATAAGGGTAAAATTGAAAAGAAACAATTAATTTTATTTAAAACAAAACATTATTTCTTATAAAAAGGACCAAAGGAAAACTACTTTTTGTTTCTTATAAATAGGACCAGAGGTAGTATTAAGTATATTCAAGCAACATATTTACTTTGAATGCACAATACTTAGTAGTCAATGATGTTAAACAGCGAATTAGCTAAGTTCATGAGTTCTTTGGTTTGCATCCACATTATCTCATGGGGGAAGGGGGTCCAAGGACTAATCTGTATTCGGATAGGTAAGTAAAACCTGACTACGGATTGTTCCGTAACCAGAGATCGAACTCGAACCAAACCCATCCGTTAGACGGAGTGCATTAACTACTTGCAGCTAACCACGTAGTTGAATTCATGAGATTACTTACATTGTGGTTCATTGCATGCATCACATACAAATAATTGACTGGCAATATACACGTACCGTAGATTCTGAAGCATATTGAAGGAAATAATCCCTCCAAATGCTTGGGTGAAAATCTGCAACATGTCGATGGATGCCAGATTTGGCATTTGGACTGAAGCAACTGAGTGGCAAAGCTACATTAGCCATCCTTATAACTTGTTTATAAATGGAAATGATATTAAATCAATGCGTCTCTTACTTCAATTCTAAAGGTTTTGGTTGGGGAAAGGTTTCTACGTGTAGATATTTATACTAGATTATAATGAATTAATTAATCCATCTTGTTCCATTAATGATTTAAAATGTTGAACATGTGGTGAGAATAGCCAAAAAGACCCCTATGACTAATCATTGTGGGTATCCACCTTTCATAAGGCTTGAACTCCCAATATTTTACTTAAGAGATTTGAGCCTAGTTCTACTCGGACTAATATAATGTTAATAGTTTATCTTTATTTATTAAATAAATTAGTTAAAAAAATGTCAAACTTTAGATCATAAAAAAAAATTAAAATCTAACAAGTTTTTCTATTAATTAAAAATACAGTTACAACGAGTTAAGAAATTTAAGCTAATAGGACTCATAAGGCCTGGTTTGGTCGTTAGGGGAGGGACATAAGATTTGGACTAATAGCCACGGGTTCAAATCCCTCCATTACTATAATATATTAATACTAATTACTAATATTTGTCTATAAAAAAAAGATATATTTAAGATAATAATTAAAAGTAACCTGATTTGACTTATTTCTACCGTAATTGAGACACAAGAAGAATCAACATACTTTTACACGTTAATTAGATTTTCTTTAGGTTGAAATCAATTATACTCAAGTAATTAATCATACTTTGATTTCATTTGATTACTACTTGTTATTCTCACGTTTCACACTTTCAGATAATACATTTCTTGGATCACTATCCACTGGACCTACTGTTTGACTTATATGCGTGCTATATATTGCATTACTTTTTTGTTGGAACTAAGCATTCATGGCAGGGCTGGACAAAAAGTTTCGACCTGGTCCGAAACCAAAATAACCGAGTCCGCCCAGCATCACGTAATTGGGTGGGTTCGGGCGGGGTCAACGGGCAAAAAATTTGGGTTTAGACGGTTTTTCTCGGGCGGGTTTGGTTTTGTTGGGAAAATTTTGTGGAAAACTAAACCCAACCGCATTTTGTTTCTTAATCTAAAGGTGCACATGCTTTCTTATTATTAGACATCATCTGAGTCGTTGGACGATCCAACCCCTAATCTGCCTAAGCCTTAGCGAGACAGTGATGCCCCCAACCGTTTCATTTTCATTTCATTTTTCTCTCTCTTAACTTCTCCTTCTCTCTCTTTTCTCCCAAAGGCACCACTGTAACCACCTTCCACCTCAATTTCCGGCCATCATAGATCACACTAAACAAAACCCAACCGATTAAAACCTTCATTTCCCTCAAATCTATAAAAGCCCTACATCAATTTTTAAGAAAAAGCATTTCTGCGACTTCATCTTCTTCGTCTTGTGTGCATCTTCGTCTTCTTCGTCTCGCGCGAGTCTTCTTCGTCTTCGGCCTACAGGGACACATGCGTGAAACCGTCAAGCTGTCGATCCATGCGCGAATGTTTGGCTCCATTTGGCTCTATTTGTCTTTGGGCTATAGGGACACACGCATGAAACTGTCAAGCTGTCGACCCATGCGCGAATGTTTGGCTCTGTTCGTCTTCGTCTTTGGCTGTCTTTAGCTCAATTTTTCTTTTGGTTGATGTCTATTTTTTCTGGTTGATGTCTTCGGCTTTGTTAATGTTTGGCTTTGTTAACTGGTTGATGTCTATTTTTTCTTTGGTCTTTTTTATCTTCTTCCTTCTTTATGTAATATCTTTTTTCAAACGTTATTGATGTTCCAGAAGTTTCATGGTCCGATATCTTTTTTCCTCTGGTTTGTTCTTCTAGTTTCTCTGCATCTGTTTTTTTCTCTTTTTGTGTTAGGGTTTCAACCCGTAACAACCCACCCGCCCAACCCGACATTCGAGAAAACCTTCACCCAAGCAAACCGAACCTTCAAACGGATAGAGACGGGCCTTCCTTTGAGAGTTTCGATTTTGGCCGGTTTGACCATTTTTGGCCCAAAATCGACCACTGTCCAGGCCTAATTCATGGCTTCATACGAAAAATCAAAAAATAAAATAAATTAAAGGCAATTATTTTAGATACAAAATAAATTTATACTATATCAATAATGTTGGAACCAAATTGGTTAAAAACATTTCTAATGCAAACATTCCTTAAGTGATTTTATGGTTTTGATGATAACAAAGTACAAAGCTTATTAAGGCTTTTACAATGATAACAAAGTTTTATTAAGGGATTCTACAAAGTCTGCTGACAAGCTCTTGTAGGTACAAAAAGATAAGTCCATCGTCCAAAGTGACATTGGCACATGTACACACAGTCTAAGAGCTCTGCGTCCAATGTTCAGTATAAGGCAATATTGTTCTGCGTCCAATGACGCTCTGCGTCCAATAATCAGTAGGAGGCAATACTACTCTCTGCGTCCAATGATTTCCAAAGAAGCAGAACCAGTGAGTATGCGTCCAATGTATCAGAAGGACAAAAGTCCAATGATCCCATAAGGCAAAATGCACAACACTGCCTGCGTCCAATAAAGCAGAAGGACAAAAATACAACAGTCAACTGCCCTGCGTCCAATGGAGCAGAAGTGCAATACTGCTTTGCGTCCAGTGGAACAGAATGAAGCAGAATGGCAAAAGTCCAACAATACTGCTTTGCGTCCAATGGAGCATAAGTGCATAAGTCCAATAATCAGCATAAGGCTATACAACCAAATCGTAAGTCAGATGGTGAGCATGAGGATGCGTCCAATATGGATGAATGAATATCATGTGCAAATGGTAAGTACAAGGTATGCGTCCATTTGCTAAAAGGACTGAAAGTCAAATATACTCTACATGCTGCGTCCAAAACGCAGAGTCCATTACTTGCTATTTATTGCTCTTGCATTTAATATGGAACATATTTATTGAGCAAATGATTTGAAATAAATAGCTGTATACAATGCTTTTCTGTAAAACCTTGTCAACGTTTTTGAACGTACATTAAATGAAAAACATAAAGCACTGTGGAAAGTGTACTAAGAGAGAGAATGTACTTTTATCTACTCTGTATATCTCTGAACACATCTTTCTACTTTACACAGTGTATTCTCTCTGTCTCAATAATATATTACTATTAACCACTGTACAATTGAGACTTTGAGTACAGGTTGCTTCTGTTTAGGAGAAAGAAACGCAGACATACTCACTGAAGTAGAACTCCTCAGAGCAACAGGAAAATAGCATTTAATGCTATTAGAGAACGGTAATATTAATGAAGGCTGAAGCTGAGCTATTCGAAGAACAAGTCTGAAGCTTCATCAAAGCCTATAAATACTGTGAACAAGAAGAAGAATACAAGAGACTGAACAAAGAAAAAGAAAGAGCAAAAACGCTGTGCAAACATTGTCATACTCTGTATAGTTGAGAAAGTCTTGTATATTTTCTATCTTCTTGTAAAAGAGAGTTTGCTTAACTCTCGAAGTGCTTAAGTTTTTCATATCCTCACTTGTGTGAGTTAGACAGCACTTAAATCAAAAACACTCTGCTGAGTTGTTTGAGCCTGGAGAGGCTTGACTGTAAAAGAATACTTGTTTGAGCCTGGAGAGGCTTGTCTGTAAAAGAATACTTGATTGAGCCTGGAGAGGCTTGACTGTAAAAGAATACTTGTTGTAAGGCTTGGAGAGGCTGTTGAAGAATACTTGTATTCTATTTGGTTTGATAGTGAAATCTCTCTAGTTTGAGGGGACTGGACGTAGCTCTTAGGAAAGGGTGAACCAGGATAAAAACTTGTGTTACTTCTTCTTTCCCTTAACTCTTATTATTTCTATGTTTATTCTAACCGTGGGGATTGAATTGATTTTACTTCAACAAGTTTTTCATACACTTTAAATCGCACAAGGAAAACAAGTTTTAAACTAAGTGGAAGCCTCTGCGTCCAATCTTTTTGTGCGTCCGATATTTCACAACACTGTGAGTCCAGTTTTCAAATAAGTTGTGCGTCCAACGTTTTTCACCAGCCAGCGTCCAACATTGCGAAAAGTTTTTAAAAGCTTAGAAACACAATTCAACCCCCCCTTCTTGTGTTTCATCCTGTTACCTACAAATAACTCTAATTTCATATATATTCCCCCTGTGGAATGCCCTTTCTCCAAAAAGGATATCACACTATAGTAACCAAGAATTTTTGTAAACATTTAACTTATCCACTTTAAAATAAAGTTTATTCCCAAGAATGCGAGTAAATTTTTTTTGCCTTTTCTAAAGATGAGAAGAATGGGGAATATATTCTTCTCAAGTATTTCCATAGAAAGTTAAAGACTGAGAATTTATAGATACATGCGTAAAAACAACCTCGTCTCATATATAGATATATCAGAGTTTCTCAAAAAGCTGGCATCAGTACAAACATCTGGTTTACAAAATAACTGTATATAAGTAATTGGGGAAAACTAAAGAAAACGTATAAAGTTCTAAGAAAACTAAAAATAAAACATAAGCTAGATAAACAAAATGAAAGGTACTAAGTGTACATCTGAGCCAGTTCAGTCACCACTAGCTACCCAAAATATATATGTATCCACAGATGGATACTCAGGAATCTACTCTGCTTTCATCTTCTCTAAGTCTCCTGATCAGATCCAACCCATTCTTAGGGTAACTCATCTAGTTAAACATACATGTGAAGAACACAAAAAACATGCAAGGGTGAAAATCTTATAAGAAGTTTATCATAAGAGAATACATAAAGTAAACAACCAACACCGATCATGCATCAAATCACATAGAGCAAACATTCAACACAGATCATACTTGAAGATACATCAAGACAAGAACCAGTACATATTATGCATTACATACAGTCAATCTTTATCACATATATTAGTACAAATTATGATTTTTTTAAAGCTTGAGAATCATATTAAAAACAAAAAGATGACTTGATTATTCTAAAAGTTTGATCTTTATGAAAAGATATATTTTCTTATTAAAGAAGTAACCTTTATGGAAAATTGTTGATCTTTATCTAAGCAATGATTTTGATCAAGTGGTGATTGCCTTGAAAAGTAATAATTTTTATTTCAAAGAGATGATTTTTGTTAAGTGATCATGGAGTGAAAAGTATTTGATGATGACATCTTTGTGTTTGTAACTTTATCTCTATGTTTGAAGTTCATATTGTTCTATGCTTGATGTGGATATTATTCTTTGTTTGATGGTGATGCTATTCTATGTTTGATTGTGATATTATCTTATGCTTGATGTCCTTTGGCTTGTGAGAATTGTCTCATTTCTATGTTTCCTTTTTATTCAATTTGAGATTGTAATATTTAAAGTAGTTTATTGGTTTGTTATTATTATGCTTGATGATTGGTGATTGATGAATAAGGAGGTTTGAATGGACTAAATTATGCCAAGTTAACTAATGACCCGAGCATTTTTGGAGTATGGTGAAAAAGACATAGACATAAACAAAATAAACGATTAAGGATGAATTAATTAGAAACAAAGTTCAAAACTTTGTTAGGATTCATTAAGTCTAGAGTTTTCAAAAATAAGTCTGCAATAGACTTTTCACTACAAGAAAATATAAATTCTGCGACGGTTAGTTTACGGCGGTTTGTTGAAAACCGCCCTCGCTTCATCTTACCGGCGGTTTAAAAGCGGTTTTGAGTAACCGCCGACGCTTTATCACTAAAATATAACAAAAACTGAAAAGAAAAGTCGAAATTTCTCGCAAATCCTTTCTCTGATTATCGCCTCTCTTCTCCGATTATGCATTCACGTTGGACAATTCTTCAATTGCAGTTCTACCTTCCTTCCAAGCCTTCCATTCAAACACTCTCTCTAAGCTCTAACCCTAAGTACGTTGAACCCTCTCCTCCGCCTTCACCGTAGCCGTCTCAAACGTGTCGACACCGAGGGCCACAACGGTAGCCGCCGTCGACTCATCGGAGCCAATATGGCAGCGCACGGAGCGTGGATCAGAAAAAGGCATTGGATGATTCGCTGAGATTGCTCCTGCAAGGGTTCCTGGAGTACACCGCGCAACGAGGGTCCTCTCTCCACAACGACACAACTCTGTTTTATTACCAAGCCTTCAGCTCGGTTTCGCAAGAACCAGCTCGTCGAGAAGCTCCGAAGGATGAAGAAGAAGTTGGAGCTACAAGCACCTATGTAATGTCCTTCTCATTCTCTTTCTCTTCTTCTTTTATTAACGACACTTTTGATATGCATTCTCCCAATCTCTTTCTCTTTCTGAATCTGAAGTGATTCAGATGTTCAATGCTTTGCTAATGCCAAGTGCCAACAGCTTGAATTAGTCACTTTCATTCTGTTTTCAGTGGCGATTCAATCTCGATGCCTAGCTCATTGCCTATTAACTGTTCGATTAAACATCACTGTTTTTTTTATAATGTATTGTTTAAGATGAATGGAATGAATGCTCATAATTGTTTGATTGTAGTTATTTTCTGCTCAATGTTTTTAAGTTTATTCCTTTACCTTTGTTCTTTTGGGTTCTATCCCTCGCTGTGCATATATATTTATTTTGAAACATGTGATATTTGGCATGTTATTTAATTCAACTATGCAATGCCATTTTTTTTTTGCACAGATTATTTAATTTAATTTTAACATTACTTTGTTACCTAATCTGATCCTAGCCTGCTTGTTGCTTAGATTATTGGTATTGGTATTAACAGCTTGTTTAGTTGCTTTTGATGCTCATATGAAGGTTGTCCTTTTAACTATTGAGAAGAAGGTAAGCTACAAGGACACGGATGCTCTCAAGTCTCAAGTAAGAGCACTCTCTCCATCTCTATTAATCTCTATTTGTTCTCCTATTACTGTGGCTATATATATTCCCGAATTTAGAGCTGGGAAGTCTATGATCTTGGTATATATTATATCTGCAGCTACTGGGTATAACATGCTTCAATTATGCAAACACTCTCTTAGCTCGTTCTAGAGAGAACTTCAAAGGGTCTTATATGTACACGGCTGGATTTGTTTCATATTGGATCAGGTAAATTACTCTTTTCCTAGTTAGCCATTATGCATATATATATATATATAATGATTTAATTAATGTGCATACTCTCTTATCATTGTTATCAAGATATAATTGTAGCCTGCTACTGATATTGAGGTACTACACATGATATTAATTAGGTATCCCATGTTCTCCCTATATATAAAAAATGGAAAGAGAAAAACAAAAACTTAACTTTGGGAATGGCAAATTCAAGAGACTCGGGATGATGATTTCGATATTGATCGACTCAATGAGGATCTTGGGAAATGTAGAACATACATCTCTGCAAGCCTTTTGCCATAAGTATGGACATAGTGATTAACTTTTAAGCTGCCAATATGCAACATTACCTAACATGAACTACTCCATCCGTTCTTTTTTATATGTCGTTTAAGGTTGTTTCACCACAACCAAAGAAACAATTAATTGATAAATAGTTTCCTATTATACCCTTATTTATTCACTACTCTATTTGTTGGGAATAGTAATTAGTCTTTGAACTCTCAACTATGCATTAATCAATTTTATGAAAAATGTGAAGAATAATTAATAGGGTTAAGGGTATAATTGTCAAAATATAACCTTAAACTATCAAAACGACAGATAAAAAGGAACAAATTTTTTCTCAAAATCCGACAGATAAAAAGGAACGGAGGGAGTAATTGTTTATTAGAAGAGCTCTTTTGACTATTTTGTTCCTTTTCCTTATTGCAGGTGCTTTAAAGTACTTGCTTTACTCTTGAAAATGGCATTATGGTTAAATGCATTGCATGTCTATCTTTTAGGTACAATTACAAAAATCGAAGTGAAAATTAGCTTTACTCTTGACGATGTTTCGTTTCAAGCTGGAAAAGATCTATAATTTACATTCCTCTCTTAAACTCTCTTTTGTTTTGGATTTTTTTTGTTTCTCTTTCATGCCCCTCATTTCTTTGTTTGTTTGCCAAGTTGTAGCAGTTATGAAGAAGGGTTAATTTTGTTGTTTATTTTTGGCACTCATTGTTGTTGTCTAGGTTAGGAGACTTGGGGGGCAAAGAGTGCCCTCAAAGCAAGCTGAGGCAATAACTGCTGCCATAACTGAAGATGTAACTGCTTTTGTAAGTAATATATCCTTAACAAATATTTTGGTTTTTCATTTCTGTAGAGTGAGATCTCTGAGTTAGTAGGATTTCTCTTGTTATGTTGTTGACTTCTTGTCAGGATGTCAGTGCAGCAGACTCTTGCCATTTAAATCTGCTGCCATAGGTAAAGTTTCCATCTTTCATTTTTCTCCATTATTATGCATGCCTATGAAGAAATTTTCCTGTATAACCTGCATGTATGGATGAACTAAATCCTTGATAATTTCTTGTTGAAATTACTCATTTTGAAATACACATTTTGAAAATAGGAAACTTCTATTGTCCTTAAGGGAACCGATTGGAGTTGTATATTTCAAAAGACTCTTTCAGTATAAAGAATTTTCCCCAAGGTATTTTGTAAAGATTAATTTGTAAAGATTGCAGATTGACTTAGTCTTTTGTTTTTTTAAATTTGGTTCTTCGTGGTAATATGAAGGAGCTGGTGGTGTTGACACTACAAGAATTGCTCTACAATCTGATCTGGTTTGTAATTATATATACTAAGTTTGATAGTATGTATGCACACATTATATTATGACTCATCACTAGATTAATGTATGGGTATTAATGTTTTTTATTTGTATTATTTTATTTTAAGATAACAATTTAATTAATTAAGATAAAATTTAATTAATAAATTCATTAAATTGTTACGGTAAATACAAAAAATGCATATTTAAAAAAAATTGTATAAATTTTGCGGCGGTTCAAAACCGCCGCTATATCGTCGGAAATATTCTCTGGACAATTTGCGACGGGTAATGATATGCCGCCGTCTGTATTTAACGGCGGTTGAAAACTGTCGCAAAAAGTTTTGTGCTTGCGCGGCGGTTATAAGCAACCGCCGTAGTTTTGCTCCCGTTGGACGAAGTTGCGGCGGTTTAAAATATTTTTAGCGGCGGTTTTAACCACCGCTGTTGCTACTTACAACCGCTGCAAAATGTAAATTTTGTTGTAGTGTTTTAATAAAGATTTTAATCATAACTTAATAAGTTAAAAATGAATCATTAGAAGAAAAGTCACAATTTTAACCCAAATATCTTATTTTTAATCTAATTAATTCAAATTTAGAGGTATGGTGTTTTCAAAATTAAAATAAAGTTTCTAATCCAATGAACTTTGGCAAAAACAGACCAGTAACACCTCTGGTGTGAATTTCAGAAAAGGATGTGAAAATCGGATTTTTGTATAGAAATCAGAAAACAGAGAAACAGACCAGTTCACACATGCGCTGTGATTTTTCTCACACCTGTGAATGTGTGAGATGTTTTAAAATTCGAAATTTATAAAATTTATGCTTAAAGGCTCATAAATTAATGTCTTTTTAAGGTAAAAATATTTATTTTGAATTTATCTTAATCTAAGTATTTTATATTAATTTTTGAAAGTAAAACGATGAATACGGTAAATCGGTTTTGTTGACCAAAGTAAAAATTGGTTGAGATAACCAAAGAGAGAGAGTTTTTATAAAATGACTAGAGAAAAGGTTATATATTTAATGTTACAAGAGGTAACAAAGAGAAGAGATTCAAGAGATTACAAGAGAAACCAAAGCAATAAAGAGATAGTTGTGATGTTGTTGCGTGTGCAAAATACTATATGTCATTTGCATTAAAGAGAATTGGCCAAATGGTCACGAGACGAGCATAACAACCCAGAGAGGGGGTTGAGAATAGTGATAGTTGGGCCACAGATGCCTATTGGGATTATCCAGGTTGCGAAACCCCTCTAATGGCCAGTGTAGGTGATAACCCTTGAGCCGAGGCATGTCGCACAACCCGGCTTGGATAAATCTGACTGACTTGACTATTCATGATACGATACTATGTTTAAATGTAGCTTATGTTTATCATGAAATCTGGAGGGATTATCTGATAAGTCTGTTAAGTCTGCTACAGCCGATCGCTCAATGTAGTTGGAGGAAGAGAGAAGTCTCCATGGAGCATTACACCGGTGTTTGAGAAGGAAATAGAAGTGACATGCATTATGATATGTCTTGTTCGATGATGGATTGTTTGGTGAGGATATAAATGATATGTGCTATGAGATAGTAATTGTGTATGTTATGCATGATTCCTTCTTAATTGCTCGATTTATATCTGTTTTATGTGATATCTTTATGACTTGTATAAGAGTGTTTTTCACCCTTGCCTATATGTTTTGTGGTCTTCTGAACATGATTCATATAGATGGACCCCCAGCCGAATGGGTTGCTCCACACCAGGCGGATTAGTTACTGTCCCTGTGGGGGAGTGGGTAGTGGGTGGGTGATTAACCCACATACTCAATGGGGGACTTATGCGGGAAACATAATGTCCCTAGAGACTGTATCAGGAGGACCGCAGAGATGGGTTGAAGAGAATTTAGTTCTGGATGTACAGATGCCTCTCAATGAGTTGAGAGAGCATTGGAGGAGACAGGATTCAGAGTCACAGAGAGCAGGACATCCCGAGCCAGTGCCAGAAGAACCGGTGGATCCAGAGACAGAGCATGGAGGACCTAGTACTCCGCCTATTAGGACATACTCTCGTAGGACCCAACAGACTGTGAGGAAGAGTATTGTGAAAAGACCCCGATCCGTTTCGGAGGTGCTAGTTGGGGAAGCACCTGTTGAGGAGTCAACCGCCATGGTGGTTGATCCAGTAGTTGATGTTGTTCCGATTTCCTATCCACTACCTGGAGGTAGTCTCTTACCTTTTACCCCTGAGGATCTGGTTGTCTGGAGGGCCAAAGTTAGGAGAAAGGCAGCGGTACAAGGGGAGAAGGGGAAGGGGATATGAGGAGATGGTCCTGAGGGACAAGGTTATGATGGACCGATGATGTAGGAGTCTTGACAAGCCCAGTCAGATAAGGGTTTTGTTAGAGACTTTGGGACTGATTCAGTCAGGATCCCATTTCTTTTTGGTGATGACTCTCTACGGGCATATGTAGGATTATGACTTTGTTTATTTTGGATAACTGTAAAATATTTATCACACTACTTTACTTTATTCTATTGCTTTTAGTTTTTATAAATATGGTGTGCTATCCTAGTTTGCATGGGCAAACATGTAATCTGATGTACAGTATATAGATGTATATATATATATATATATGAGGTATGTTTCTGTATATGTTGTGTTTGATTTATCTTATACGCTAAAGTTTTCAAATTAAGGGTTCCAATTTAATAAAGTATTTCTATCATAAAAAGAAAAAAAAATTATTCACATTTTTGGAAAGTAAATACAATAACAAAATAATATTCTTTGAAATTAAAATAAATAACTTAACTATTTTCACAAAATTATCTTTTCACATTGCAATTTCCTTTTATGAGAAAGGGCGTTGCAAATTGTATATAGCCCTGACCCTTTCTTACCCAAAAAAAAATGGTAAAAGAGTTTTTCACCGACAACTATTTAGAGCATGTTTGCATTGCAGTTTGGAGTGCTCAAAAATACTTTTGGATTGCTAAACCTAGTTTTTATGACGTTTGATTTTCAGTTTTAAAACCCAGTTTGGCCCCAAACCAAGTTTGAACTAAAAGGGACAATGGGGTTACTTCTCATTTTTTCTTTTCTATTTGGATCATTAATAAGCAGTAATTACACATTCAGAAGTATTTTTGATTAATATCATTCAAATAAAATTTATTATTTAACATACTTTTGAGTAAAAAGTATCCAAATATAACGTTAGAATAAATTCATTTTTAATCAAACTTGGTTTGCAAAATGAATTTAGGCCCCTTCTATGGTCTCTCACTGTGAACAGACTCCCTATTGCAAAAAAAATAAATTATTTTTTAACCCCTTATTTGTTTCAAATTTTAGAAGGGAAAGGCCTCGGATTCTCAGAGGACACGCGTTTTGAAATGATTGGATGGTAGTAACAACACCAAAATACACACCACCCTTGACACAACAAGTTGGTCGCTGCAGTGGTGGTTTGGTCACTTTTCTATTTTAACAAACTTCATGGGTTGATTTTTTAAAATTTGAAACAAATAAAGGGTTAAGAAATAATTTATTTTTTGCAATTGTGGGTATGTTCACGGTGAGAGACCTTCGTGAGAGACCTATGACCTGAGATGAGGCCATGAATTTACTCCAAATTTACTTCTACCGACTTTAATCAAAACACACACTTAAACTATTTTACCACTTCAATCAGAATTTATACATTTTTTGTTGTATTATACTTTAATGTTGTCAAAAAATTAAATAATTAATCAATTATTTTTAATAGATAATGATAATTTATAATTTATTATATAATTTATGAAACATATTTTAAAATAATTAAATCATTTATAATTAGTCAAACATATTTCCTTATGATTTTTTCAAAAAGTATATCATATGCCTTACGCTAGTTGATTGAAATTTCATGTGATTCTTATTTTGGTAATGAATCTCACCAAATAAAGAATAAAGCTCATGATTTAATGAGACATACATAAATACATGAATTTTAATCACTAAGAAAAAAGTGTTAAAGATAATGTTAGAGAAAATATTCCTAACGGACTAACCAATTAAGAATAGAACCGAAAAATTGTTTTTTTTTAACCATGTTATTTGTGCGAAGTATTTATCGGTTTCACCGATGACTAATCTCCGTCAGAGGACCTGGCTAGCCACCTTTATTGAAGTCTTTTCCTAACCACGTTTCTTCCATGCATAATACTCAAATAATAGACTTTGTTTAAGAAATTTAAGCCCAATTCCACTTAGACCAACGTAATGTTGGTAACCGACAACTCCGTGAATCCATGATGGTGGAAGTTGTCAAAAAGATACCATGTAATTGGCTTAAAGTGGAAGCCGCGTGTATATTCATAAAAAAAATAAAAATGTGATCCGATAACTTGAAGCATAATTCTTTATTAGGCGAGAATCTTGAAGCAAGATTTGTTCGACCATATCTCATTTATTTTAACAATACTCTGGTTCTACTAAAACACTGATATTATTGAGAAAGAATAATGTGACACCCAATTAAAGAAATCTAAAGTAGTTCATGGTTAACTAGTAATGTTCAATTTGAAATTATAATAATGCGTATTCAATCATAAAAAATTTAGAGTTTTTAACGTAGAACTTAGGATATACTTTCACAAATCAGGCTTTGGATTGAACTACTTTTAGTATATTATTTGATTGATTCATATACGAAGGGATTAAATTATAGCAATATAACATTTGGGATTGTTCCGTAAAATAAAAAAAAAAACAAAACATTTGGGATTGTTACACCATTAACAACTTTTTATAAGATAATTATTTTCTAAAACTCACTGCAGGATTGAAAGTTAGGGCTACATATATTTTTAGTCATCGCAAATAAGTAAATATTTGTTTTTAGTCCCTCAAAATTTTTCTCTCTTTTTAGTCCCCATTTATGGAAATACATCATTTGTAGTCCCTACAACAACATTTTTTAAAACAAACAAAATATTTTTTAAAAATTCATTTTTTCCCGTCCTAATTTTCAATTTCGCTTTTAGTCCCTCATATTTTTTAAATGTTTTTTTAGTCTTCATTTATGGAAATGTATCATTTGTAGTTCCTACTTGGCACAGTTGATGTGGCAAAAACAATGAGTCAGCAATTTTTTGATGATGTATTTTTAACGTATATATTAACTACTATATAAATTACATGATATATTTATATACTAATTATTTGATATATGGTATATGATATACTTTAAATTAATAACAATGTTGGTTTAGTTAGATATGAAAATGTCATGTTATAGGTAGTCAACAATTGCTCATACCGATAAAAACGAAAGCCAAATCACATTAACAAAATAAATAGGAAAAAATAATTAGAATAATTTTACAGTCCATAGAGAAAATATAAATGAAAGCTATAAGCAAATATTTTTTTATTTATAAAAAGCAAAATTAAGAGAAAAATAATTTTACAACCTAAAAATTTATAGGAACAAAAAAATGAATACCCATAAGCAAAAACTATTTTATTCTTAGAGAAAAAATTATTGAGAATATAATTTTGTAACCTGAAAATTTGTAGGAACAAAAGCATGAATGAAACTCGTAAATAAACACTATTTTGCTTATTGAAAATAAGATTAAAAAAATAATTTTGTAAAATAAAAATTTATTGGAACAAAAAACATGAATTAGACTTGTAATTTTGTGAAAAAATTGAAGGAAGAATAATTTTGTTCTCCAAAAAATTATGAAAACATGAATTAAACTTGTAATTAAATACCATTCCATTTATCAAAAATAAGATTAAAAAAATAATTTTGCAACTTAATAATTTTCAGGAACAAAAAAAATTAATGAAACTCGTAAACAAACTCTAATTTATTTATCCAAAATAAAATAATAAATAGTTTCGCAATCTGATAATTTACAGGAACAAAAATCTTGAATGAAACTCCTAAGTAAATAATATTTTTTTATCAAAAAATAAAATTAAATGAATAATTTTAGATCCTGAAAATTTGTGGGAAAAAGACTTGAATGAAACCTCTAAATAAACACTATTTTAGTTACTAAAAAAATTTAAAAAATTGATCTACAATATTTTAAAAATAGCCAGATATAATATTGAAAAAAAGTGAGAAATGGGGAGACGTAAAATTTAACACGTTTCGACGGGTCTAATTTTCTTAAATAGGTAATTAATAGATAGGTGACAAAAAAATAATAAATTAAAGAAAGAATTGAAAAATAAATAAGAAAGGATTGTTACTGTACGAGAATACTATGTTGATGCTTAACCAGAAACTACACACACACATATATATATATGATAAATAATAGATTATGTAATAAAAAAGTAAAATAATAGATTATATTATTATTTTTATTATTATTATAATATAATTATATAATTATAATAATAGAAGAAAAATAATTATTTGAAAAAAGAATCAAAAAATAAAAACAAAAATCATCGACACATGCATGTTTACTATTGCCTATTTATTCATAGTTAAATGGAAGGATAATGTTGAGCATGAAGTGACTCAGGAAGACATAATCCTATATGTTGGCATGGAGTTCGACACAGATGATCATGCGTATATATAGATTTTATAATACGTATGCTGGGTTTCTTGGTTTAATTTAGCATTAGAAGAGATTGGAGAAATAAAAGCAAATTAGATAAGGAAACTGTGGTATCTAGAAAATTTGTTTGTTTTAAAGAAGGCTTCAAGAGGATAAAAGATAATGAAGAAAAACTGACCCACAAAGATATCAAAATTGGATGTTTAGCACACATGGTCATTGGTCGAGTAGCAAGTGGAAAGTATATTGTTACATCTTTTGGAAAAGACCATAATCATGAGCTTGCAACCCCCAAGAGTAAGCATAAATTACCACCACAAAGATGGGTTTCTATCGCTCAAGCTGCTGAAGTTGAAATGGCGAATCGGTTTGGTATACGTCAAAAATTAATTTTTGAGTTTATAAGTCGACAAGTTGGAGGGAGAGAGAATGTTGGCTGCACTGCTAAAGATATTAGCAATCATTTGAATTCTAAGAGGATGAAAGAAATGGAAGAAGGTGAAGCTTATGCTCTACTTCATTATTTTAAATCAAATAACAAATATTTTCTGGGCAGATGCTAAAATGGTTGTGGATTATACTTATTTTGGCGATGTAGTATGTTTTGATACCACTTATGGTACTAATAAGAATTTAAGACCATTTGCTCCCTTTTTTGGATTTAATCATCATCAAGAAAATGTGTTATTTGGTGCAGCATTATTATATGATGAAACTGCTGAATCATTTGGGTGGTTGTTTAGGACTTTTCTCAAGGCTATGTGTGGAAAAATGCCAAAGACAATTTTCAAAGACCAAGATGCTGCCATGGCAAAAGCAATTGCAGAGGTTTTTTTTTTTTCTGAATCATATCATCATTTATGCTTGTGGCATTTATTCCAAAATGAACTTAAGAATGTTAATCATGCCTTTAAGAAATCAGATTCTTTTGCTAGTGAGTTGCGAAGTTGTATTTATGACTTTGAGTATGGGGATGACTTTCTTAAAGCATGGGAGTCACTACTTGACAAGCATAACCTTCATGAAAATAAATGGATGCAAGATTTCTTTAAGAAGAAAGAAAAATGGGCTTCGGTATATGGGCGACACACTTTTTCAGTTGGTGCTACAACAACACAATTAAGTGAGAGTTTCAATGGCCTTTTAAGGCTTTACATGAAGTCTACCTATAATGTGTTAGAATTTTTCAGGAACTTTGATAGGTTGCTGGAGGACATGAGATATAAGGAGATAGAGTCTAACTATGAGATGAGCCAAAAGACGCCATCATTGAATATGAATATCATGTTATTGGAAAATGCAAGAGATGTCTACACACCAACAATTTTTTCTCTAGTCCGTAAGGAATATGAAAAATCTTGTAATCTTCTTTTGAATAATTGCACTCAAACCTTGCAATTATATGAATGTGACGTGTGTTTGTTTGGGGACATGAGGCAGCATAAAGTGACCTTTAACTATAAAGATCAGAGTGTTGAGTGTAGCTGTCAATATTTTCAATTTGTTGGTATCCTTTGTTGCCATGCTCTTCGAGTACTTAATTGTTCGAATAAAATTGTTATTCCTGCAAAATACATCCTTAAGAGGTGGACTAAGAATGCTCGAAGTTGATGTGTTCTAGACAATAAGGGACAAATTATCAAAGAAGATCCAAAGTTAGCCGTCTCAAACCACTTTAAGAATTTGTTTCGCACTGCAGTAGAAATATCAAGTAAGGCAGCTGAATGTGAAGATGCTTCAGCATTTTTTGCAAGAAAATTGATGGAAGTTGGCATTGGAGTTGATAATATCTTAAATAAAAGATCTTTTGCACTAAATACAGATCTTGGCAATGAGAATTGTCAAACTAATGAAGTTTGAACAAATGATACAACCATTTTTTCAAATAAAAAATGTAATGTATCTCAAGCCAAGGGTATAAAAAAGAAGGAGGGTGTGTCTCGGGTAAAAGGTAGACGAAAAAGTTGTGTGGAGAAAAAAAATATAAGAGAAGCAAAGGCACTCACAAGTGTAGTCCCATGGGACAATCTTTTCATTCCACCATGCCAATTCCAACCATATAGGTGCAATAAGATAGTAACTTATCTTCCTAACTTCAGATTGAGTTTAAATGATTTTGTTTAACGTTTTTATGTATGTGATTTGCTTATATATTGTTGTATGTGCAGGAAGTGCCATTTTTCCACAGCTATCAAGATTCAATAGCAATTGGTATTAATACGACACAGATTAGATTAGCTGCTGAATCATTTTATTTGTTTTACATTTTTATACTTGCAGAATGAGGGGTTTGTTTTACATTTCACCATATATCTATGGTTTTCTTTCTGTTAAAAAGTCTTGTGAGATTAATTTTGATATATACTGGTTGCTACTTGAGATTAATTCTTGCTCTTCATTTTTTGTCCTTGTGTCATCTCCTTCATATCCAGTCTGTTACTAGCAATTGGTGATTATTTCCACTGTCCATGTACTGGTTTCATTCAAAATTGTTTATGATGTTAATGAAATTTAAGTGTCTGAAAATCTACATTATTTATATACTGGTTTCATTCAATGGAGTTTTAATCATTTTTAGCAATGAGTGCCAATTTTATTTTCAAATGCCAAAATTTATTAACAAAGACTAAGTTTAGCCAAATAATACAATGAGAGCTAGAGTCTCACGTTTACAAATTTGCTAGTGGCCAAAATTGCACCAATAAATAAATACAAGAAATGGAACAAACTGTGCTAGTCTAAATCTGTAATTGCCAAACTTGATGCTAGACCAATCCTTTATAATGATGCATTATAAAATTGTCTTGTACCGCTTAAAACATGACTTGTAAAATTCCACAGAATGTTGCACACCTTGACAACACCGCTTCGCATAATATATCAGCAAAGTGGCATCTAGTCACTGCATACCACTTCCAACTGTATACCAATATTATTCCTCCTACATTGAGTACCAATTGAGCTTTAGATACCATGTTTTAGATGGATAAAAAAGGATTATAATATGCAGCAACTTTATATTTCATAATTAATGGCCAAATAAAAAGAAAAGCTATGAGAAGCAATAATATTTGAAACGGCGAGAATGTGAGTGTATCCAAGTATCAATACACAATTGTACATATTTGAGTGACAATATCAGCAAATTTCCATTGCTACTAGAATGAGCCTTTGGCTATGGTTGAATTCATTACATTAGAACCAAAATGCTATCCTTCCTTTATTTTCTAATTAAGAGGTGAAGATGGTTGCTCATGAACGTATCTTATTCCATCATTTGTAAGCCTTGCAAGCTCAAACTGGGACCTGAAGTCTATATCTACTGTGAGTCTCATGGGATCACCATAATTCATATCTTCAATTATGACTTCAATTCACCTGTTATATATAAACAAAGAAGGCTAAGTGGTAGAAATTATAGTGCCTAGTTTATTGGTTTTAACACATCAATTTTAAAATCGGGTCAATTGAAAAGCAAAAGTATTTTGTTAAAGGGACAATTTCTAAACTTTAACATAAGAATGGAACCTCCGAAAGGATGGATATTCTCTTGAGAATGGAACAGAAGCAAATTGAACAAGAAACGGCAAGTGCAACACCTTTTCTCCAAAAAGGATATTACATCATAGTAACTAAAATTTTCGCAAAGACTTAAAAAATATTTAAATAAAAGTTGGTAATCCTTCTCTAAAATGCGGGTAAATTTTTTTGTTTTTCTAAAAGATGAGAAGGATGGGGAATATACTTTCCTAATTCTTTTCAAAATGTTTTTGAATGCGGAAATGTGATTAACACCTTTTGTGAGCATAATCTCATCTCATATATAAAATCATCAGAGTTTACAACAGAGGTTTTTACAGTGAACACTGAGCCAATTCAGTCTCTTGACATCTACCCCAATCTAAGACAGTAGATATAGATTCTTCTTGGAATCTTTATCAATCTAAGCAGCATCCTCCTTCGAGCCCTTCTTCTAAGAGTTAACCCACTTCTTGGGTAAAGCATCTACTCAGTCATGCATCAACACAACAAAGCAGGCAAGGGTGAGACTCTTAAGACAAAGTAATAAGAAAAGTAGGAATACACCTAACACATATAGATCACTCAACAATAAATTTGCACACCAAGTAAATAACAGATCAATCAGGGCTTATAAACAGATCTCGTTTAAGCAGATCTTACCTTTGTGCTACAATCTTACAAAATAACTCATTCACAAAATACATTCTTATATCCAAGTATAATTTATGCATGTCACTTCAATATCTCTCTAATCACACCGGTGTAGTGCTCCAAGGAGACTTTTCTAACCTCATACCATTGAACGACCGGCTGCAGTAAACTTAACAGCATAAACAGGGAATCCCGTCTTTAGATCCATTAGAATACTTCGGAAATACTGTATTTAAAACTTAATACCAAATCAGAGATAGATCTGCCAGTCAGATTTATCCAAGTCGGGTATTCGACTCGCCTCGGCTCCGGGGGATTCGACAAGGCCATTGAGATATTTGAAACCTGGATAATCTCAGTAGACAATTGTAGTCCAACAGAACCTATTTTCATCCCCAGCCTCTAGGTTGTATGCTCATCGTCTATAATGCAAATGATCGTCTAAATTTGCAAATCACTTTCTCTTTAATTTCTCTTTGTGAAATTTTCTCTGTTTTACTATCTCTCTTTCTCAAAAATCTCTGACTCTTCTTAAAAACTCTTTGTAAGAAACAAATCCTTTTATGGAAAGACCACTTGTATGAACAGATAACTATTAAAAAAATCAAACTACAAGATTTCTTCCTTCACCATCCGAAAGGACATAAATTATTTCACAAATTGGGAACATCCAATCAGTCACCACAGAAATTTTGTGTCAAGTCTGGCTTGTTGTACTATCAAGATAGAATTTTTGTTCCCAAGGATTCGGGTCTCATACCTCAACTGTTGGCCGAATTTCATTCTTCCCCTGTTGGAGGGCACTCAGGTATCAAGGCAACCTTGGCACGTCTTTCAGCTGTATTTTTTTGGCCTCGGATGCACCTAGACGTTGAGCAGTTTGTGAATCAGTGTGCTACTTGTCAACACAACAAATATAGCACTCACGCTCCATATGGATTGTTGCAGCCACTGCCTACTCCTAATCAGGTATGGGAGGATATCTCCATGGATTTCATTACAAACTTACCCATCTCTACCAACAAAATAGTTATCTGGGTTGTTGTTGATCGTTTGACCAAGTTTGCCCATTTCCTTGCTCTTCCCACCCATTTCTCTGCTCAATACTTAGCCTCTGTTTTTTTGGTTGAAATTTACCGCCTATATGGTATACCAAAAACAATAGTTAGTGACAGGGATAAAGTATTCCTGAGCAATTTTTGGAAGGAGTTATTCAAAGTCGTGGGCACCACTTTAGCATTCAGCAGTTCTTACCATCCACAAACTAATGGTCAGACGGAGGTCTTGAATCAGTGTCTGGAAACTTATCTCCGCTGTTTTGTTAATGATGAACTGAATCACTGGACTCGCTATCTTCCTCTGGCAGAGTTCTGGTACAACACTTCTTTTCACTCCGCCATCGGCATGTCCCCGTTCCAAGCTCTGTATGGCCGCTCTCCCCCTTCTATTTCCACATATGTTCCTGGTTCATCCAAGGTTGCAGCTTTAGACGAGATCTTATCCAAAAGTACTGAAATCAGCAAAGTTTTGAAGTTTAACCTCAATAGAGCTCGAAACAGGATGGTCCAACAAGCAAACTTGAGGCGCTGTGACAAGAGCTTTGAGACTGGAGAGTGGGTGTATTTGCGTCTTCAGCCATACCGTCAAGTTTCAGTCCGGGGACGCGCATCACCGAAGCTGTCTCGCTTGTTTTATGGCCCTTATCGGATTCTGCGTCGCATAGGTCAGGTTGCCTATGAACTCGAGCTACCCGTTTCTTCTCGGATCCACCCGGTTTTTCATGTGTCTATGCTGAAACCTTGCCATGGCACACCGGCAACCCAGATCTCTCCACTCCTGCCAGGAGTTGCACCAGTGGGCGAGCAAGACACCACGAAGGTTTTTCAGATCTTGGGGCGCCGTTTCGTTTCGGATGGGGGTAATGAACAAGAGGAGTTGTTGGTGCTTTGGGAGGGACAACCGAGGTCAGAAGCTACTTGGGTTCTGAAGACCACTTTGAAGACAGCGTATCCCACTTTAGATCTTGAGGACAATATCAGTTTAGGTGAGATAGGTAATGATATGGTCAATGGAGTGAACACCGGCAAATTTGGGCCTCACACTGCTGAAGGAAGGCCTAAACGCTCAAGAAGGAAGCCAGCCCACCTAGAGAATTATATTTGAGCCTGCAGACAAAACCACAAGAAGTCCGAATTAACTAGTAGCTATGATTTATGTTTAATGTTTATCTGAATATTAGAAATTATAGGATGCAGCCAGGTGTGTACCGATGCATCATTTTAGGGATTGCAATCAGCAGGTTGTTATATGCTGAGGGAAAAACAGAATCAAAGTAATGACAATGAATATTTCTTAAAAGTCTCTCTTTTCTCTCTTCTCTACTTCTTCTTCTTCCTCTAGGAGACCCTTCCCTTCTCCAATTGGGAATTACCTTAGCTTTAGCCTCTTACCAGATATACTCTAAGGCCCCGTTCGGGGTGGTTTTTGGTTTTATGTTTTGAAAATTTCAAAAACCAAATCTAGTTTCAGTTCCGAGTTTCAGTTGTGAGTTTTGAGTTTTGAGTTTCAGTTTTTTTTTTAGTTTAGTCACTCTCTTTACCTCACCTCACTATGAATGGTGAAGGCACGGGAGGGATGACACTAGGGGTGGCAAACGGGATGGGCCCCGACGGACTAGGCCCACCTAACCTGCTTTTTTGGCCGGCTGGGTTTTTTCAACCAACGGCCCGCTTTGGCTCGCCTGTCGGATTGATTATATTATTTTTTAAATTATTTTTTAAGTTTTTTTATTTATCGTGGGTTTGGGCCGCCAAAAATGGGTCATCCCGCCGAGCTGCCAACCCGCCCTTAAACGGGACGGGCTGTATTTTTTGGCCCACTTTCATTGGCGAAGCTGGCAAAAAAACGGGCAGGGGCGGGCCAACCCATTTTGCCATCCTTAGATGGGACAAGAGGATGCCGAAGGGACACGAGTAGAGCTGGGTATATGGACCTTGACCTGTTTAACCCACAGCCCGTGCGGGTTATGGGTCACTTAAATATAGGCCCGTTTTAAAATGTGGGCTTTTTTAGCCCGGCCCATTTAACCCCGCAGGGCAATTTTTTTAATTAAATTTTAAAATTTTAATGTACATTTTTTTTATTTTTTTCAAAATTTAATTATTTTTTTCTTTAGTAGGCCCACGGGCCGACCCCATTTAGCCCATGGACTATGCGGGCCGGACGCGAGCCACATCATGTAGGCCCATTTATTTTGCAGCTTGGGCCGGCTTGGTCCATTTATGTGCAGACTGGGCTACCCGCATACCCACCTCTAGACACGAGAGAATGGGAGTATTTAGCGTTTAAAACTGAAACAAGAATCACAAAACCTTTTATGGTTTTGAGATTTAGGTTAAAACTATTTTGAAATTAAGAAAAAAACCAATTCAACCCCATTTTATCCGAACAGGTTTTGTTTTCAAATTTAACTTTTAAAACCAAAAACCAGAAACTTGGAACCACCCCGAACGACCCCTAAATTTATAATAGTGTTGATTTTGTAACATTATACATAAAAATTTACAAGAACAAAGAAAAGTAAATGAAGCTTATCATGAAAAAAATGAATGAATGAAGCCTGCAACAAAATTTTACTAATAAAAAATAAAATCAAAAGAAAAAATTTTACAATCTAAATATTTAAATAGAAAAAGTTGAATGAAACCCATAAGAAAACACTATTTTATTCATCAGAAATAAAATCAAAAGAAAAAAATTATTGCAACCTATAAATTTACAGCAAGAAGAAAAGATGATTGAAACTCGTAAGCTAATACTATTTTATTAATCAAAAATAGAAAAAAAAATTTCACAACCTGAGAATTTATAGGAATAAAGAAAGATGAATAGAACCTATAAGCAAATACTATTTTATTGATCATAAAAAAAATTACAACCTAAAAATTTACAATAACAAAGAAATATAAATGGAACACGTAAGCAAACACTACTTTATTGATAAGATATAAAATGAAAAGTAATAATTTTACAACCTAAAATTTTATTGGAACAAAAAAATATGAATGTAACAAGTAAGCAAACAATATTTTATTGACTAGAAATAAAATTAACAGAAAAATAATTTTGCAATTTAAAATTTACAGAAACAGAGAAAGATGAATGAAACTCATAAACAAACACAATTGTATTGATCAGAAATAAAATAAAAATAAAAATAATTTTATGACCTAAAAATTTACAGTAGCAAAGAAAGATGAATAGAACTAGCAAGTAAATAATATTTTATTGATTAGAATTAAAATAAAAAAATAATTTTACAATTTGAAAATTTATTACAATTAAAAAAATTGTGCTCTGTCTTTCAGTGCTTAGTATTTCATTGTTGAAGATTGAATGATTCTCACCTGATACGTTCCCAATTGACAAAAGGGATGGGTGATGAGGTACAGTGTTGACGTCCAAGGAAAGATAAAATGGAGGAGTATCCACGTGACTTCATTAGAGGCCTATAAACCTATTTACAAATGCAAATCTAAAACTTATTTATAGGTGGATGCCTATTTAAAAACTTTATTGAAAAGTAGGCCTTTAAATAGGCTTTCAGGTTAGGCCATGCTTTGAAGTAGGTCAGGTCAAGTCTTAAATATTGGCCTATATTAGGTTAATAGGTCAGACCCAGGCATTAGGTTTTCAACGTAGGCTATGCCAAAGCCTTGCAAAGCCTGATTTGGCCTAGCCTATTCCCACCCCTACAAAGCATTGCAAACAAACGTTAAAATCAGAGGTGTTCGCAGAATGGTTTAGATCGATTTTAGGGTAAATGTCATTTGATTGAAAGACTAAAATAACATGTGGTTTGGTTCAATTTGGATTGCTTCCTTAAAAAATCTAATCTGATCCGATTGAACGTGATTTGTATTGAATCAAATGATCATTACTAGAAAAAGTTGAGTTACAAATAAAAATTAGAGACAAAAAAATAAATTTGGTCTCAAAATTGGGTGTCTCTAGCATTTAGAGATGGATTAGACAAATTTTATTTTTTTCTGTCTCTAATTTCCGTCGGTAATTCAACTTTTTCCAATAGTATGATTCAGTTTTTAGTTATTTGTAAATTTTATCACTTTGTACTTTTCATAATTCGTCAATCCTATTAAGACGTTACAAATACCACACTATCACAGTGAATTCTAGGATGAGAGCTCTAAGAAGTCCCTCTCCGGGGAGAGCCCAAAAATAGACATCTCAATCGTTAAATTTGTTTATTAATATATATATATATATATATATATATATATCTTATGGTTATTATTAGGCAGTGAAGAACATCTTGCGTCTCTCACCTTAAAATCTACCCACAATCACGTCTAACTTCTTCAATTCATAGTGAAATAAAATCAAACCGAAAGGGGAAGAAGAAGCGGAAGGAGTTTGGGGCAAAGGAGAAGTTATAATTTAGATTCCCTCATTGAAATTTACGACTTCAAAGATTCAGGTTTCAAAATGTGATTTCCACCTTCAATTAAGCATTTCTTTAGGAGAACAAAAAACAGGGGAGGGGGGGATAGAACTTAACTAGAGCACTCATTTTTTTCCCCATCTAATTTTAATCGCGACTCAAATTTTGGACTCAAATAGGGCACTACGACCTATGGAGATATACGTGCATGCATGATATGACTTGGTGCATAGCTTAACTTGTTAACTTGTTCTTAGCCTACGCACAACAGTGAGATCCAATATTTACTACTGAATAATAGTGCAATTGGAATAGCTTATTTATGATTTATTTTGGTTTATCTGTTTGACAGAGTTAATGAAAAGTTTATAATATGTTCATAAATTGTTTTTAACTTATCTAGAATAGCTTATGAAAACAACTTATAATTTATGTAAAAATATTTTAATATCATTCCCTCTTCGATTATAGAAACATATATGTTTTTTAAAATTTATGTTTCTCATAAAACTCTTTTTACTATATACTTTAAAAAAACATATAACTCTCGTTTGCTTTTTACTGCTTATTACAGAGTAATTCATTATCTCGGCTTTATTTATTTTAAACAGCTCAATAGAGTGAATCGGTATAAAAAGTTGTTAACTGTATTTCAAGAAGATCAAACCGGACATAGCCACTTTGGATTGATCAAGAGAGAAGAGATCAACAGTATTTAAACTAACGTTCGCTTCCTAAAACAGTAGATATTTGTTCTTAGATTTTAGATAGCTCCTTGGGAATAGAATAATTACACAGCGGCTGAGCCGACTGTGGTAATCAGTGTCCGTCTTTCTAAAACTTGATATAAACTTAGTGAACAAAATACAGCTGATTAATTACCGGTTTAAGTTATTCTTGAAGATGAAAAGATCACACGACGGCAGAGCCATCTTTGGTGATCAATACCCCACTTTAAAAATCGATCCACTATACTAAGTAAATGCAGTCCAATTGCTTCTCTTGGAAAGTTCTTAAGTACTGATTATTTTCCAGGAAAAATGCCTATTGAAAGCCTATCTCACTAATTTCCACTGCCGTGGACATTGGAAACTAAACTGAGTTATGTGCATACACATACAGATTGGATACCCACTCGATATTTCCCACTAATAATATAACAGTAGTATTCACCGAGAATCCATTACCGTTAGATTATTTTCCAAAAGATGCTATAACAGTAGGTTCACCAAGAATCCATTATTGTTACACTCTTTTATCCATTCCAATCTATTTATATATACTGTATTAAGAAATTACTTCTTTTCCAATTTTATCTTGTCATGTATATACCGAGTCCCTAGTGTTAAGATTTCCCCAAACAGCGTATCAGCACGGATCCCAGGCCAGAGAGACGGACTGCTTTAGCCCCTTCATAGGTCTCTCTTCATTTCTAGACAGATCCATACTGATAAACCATTTATCTTAACCATCACCTTGTATATAAATGATAGATAATCTCGGGTTTTCATAAACATTAAAATTGTATTTTCTTTGCAGTAAAAATATATTTACGGTGTGTCTAAAATTTGCCATTATAACGGTATGTTTACAAAAGCTCAAAAGTGATTTTGGCATAGCCTCTTTACTCACACGGTTTTAAGACTAAAATTGGGCATTATAACTCTACAATTCATAAAGAGCATAAAACAATTAAATTAAAGCTATAAAACACTTATAAAGCATAAATAAATAAATAAAGACTATAAACCAATGTAGTCAAAACCGGACCGGACCGACCAGTTGGACCTGAAACCGGACCCCTGTTCGGTCCGGAAGACTCTGCGAACCGGCCTGCGAGAGAACCGGTAAAGAACCGGAAAATCCGGTCAAAAACCGGACAAAATCGGGTAAAAATCGGTTGGACCGGTTCGTATTTTTTTTATTATTTTTTTAAAAAAATTCAAAAAAATTCAATTTTTTTAATTTTTTTTAAAAGAAATAGATATTATTTTCTTCAATTATTTATAATTTTGAGTATTTTATATTATAAATTATGACATTTAGTAGTGAAGTTTAAGTTCTCTTTATAAAATTATGACTTTTATGTTAATATTTGCTCAATATTGTATAAAGTTTAGGGTTTAAAATAATATTATATGTTATATATTGTATTATATATTATATTTATAACTAAAATAATATTATTTAATTATATCCCGGTTCAACCGATTGAACCCCGGTCGAATCTCTGAACCTTGAACCCCTGCCCTCACCGGTTCAATGACCGGTCCGGTTTTGACTACCTTGCTATAAACACCTAAACAAGCAATTCAAACACAAACAAGAATCAAAACTCATACTTCACAAATTACTTTGAAAGAAAAACCCCTTACCTTTGCCTCAAGACTATGAAGAACAAGCTTGAAGAACCAAGAACACAATAGTAAGAAATTTAAGACTAAAGAGAGAAAAGAGAGAAAATGGTGTTTGCCTTGCTTCTTGGAGTTGTGTTGTGAGAAACTTACGAAGCCAAGGGGGTCTATTTATAGGAAGAGGGGCGATCAAGGCTTGGGGACATGGAAGGAATAAAGAGCTTTTGTGTGGTAAGCAATGACTACATAAATACATAATTATTAATTAGGTTTAATCAATCATTTTTCTAATTGGCTAATGGCTCATTACAAGGATAGATGACTCATGTAGGACATCTGATCCAAGGCCTCTAAATGCCTCTTGATGTCGACCAAAGCAAGGAGAAAGGAAGGCCATTGGATTGCTTGGACAAAAGCTTTAGGTTTAGGTAGTTTTAAGTGAAAATCAAGGGTAAAATTGTCTTTTTTACATGCACCTACACTAGTCATGTGTAATGATGATGTCCACAAATATTTTATGCTTCTTAGAATTGCATTTGAACCCCTCAAAGTTCTTAAGTTTTTATATCATAGCCACTATGTCTCTATTCGTCTCTATTCGGCTTATTCAGTAAATAAGGGTTAAAATGGTCTTTTTACAAATCTATTATTCAAAAATAATTTTAGATGGTAAGAACCAATGAGGAATCTTGAAAATGACATGTAAGAGTCTTATGGAAGAGTTTTGGGAATTTTACGGTAAGGGCAAGCCTTACTGTTTGAAAAAACAAAGGAAAACGGCCGCACCGTAAGTGAAAAATGGACATATTTCAGAAAATTCCAGAAAAAATCCCAGAAAATTTCAAATTGAATTTAATCACTAATAGTCACTCTTAAAATTTGATTTTGAGTACTCACTAATCACTGAAAATCTATTCTGGTTTCCGTAATCTTCGTTTTGCGTGTTTTACAGAGATCAGAAAAGTAGCATTTTTATCTGCTTTTCAGAAAATTATGAAATAATTTCCAAAAATCTCAAAAAATATAAAAATATGATTCAGATTTTTGAAATCTTTTTCTGACCTCAGTTTGGTCTCCGAATCAGTATTTTGCTCTTACTGTAAGTAACAGGGTCAAAACGGTAATTTTTAAAGTTTTTCAAAAATTCTAAGAAAATTCCAGAAAATCAAAAATATTAAAAGAACCAACTTTTGTGAAGGAAGTTTGTTTTTCTAAGTTGGTTTAACATACTTGTACTACTTAAAACTTTATCCATTAATAACGGTAAATACGAATGTCAAACGTCAAGGAAAGAGTGACTGTTTTAATGAAATAATTTCATAAGTATTTTAAAACCTTAATTATAAGACTAAAATAATTTTCTTATCACTTAGATCACACAATATCATATAGAACAGATAAAAGACAGAAATACAGAAAACAGAAGTCTATATAAGACTTTAACTATTTTACTATTTATGCTATAACACTTAACCGTAACTGATCATTCTATTTTTCTTAGGTTTCTATTAAGTCTTTGTAGTCTCTATCTTATCTATTTTTCCATCTCTAGTAGTTATTCCTTTCCTAACTAACAGATTACAGAGTTCTTTCTAAAGGGACTAAAACTGCAACTTCTTTATTTTCTCCTCAAATAATCCAAACTTAATTCCTAAAATCTTTATATGTCACTAAACTACTATATCTTCCCTCAATTACCTCTTGGAAGTGTTGTATGAATTTTCCAAATTCATTTATCCTAATAATTAGAATGTCCGTATATAATTTTCTGACATTCGTATTTAGCTCTAAACTACTAAGTTTTTATTCAAAAAATTTCAAAGTAGTTCTAATCCTCAAAAATTAATATTTTGTCTCAGAGTGAAAATTTCAGGATGTTACAGCAAGCAAGGAGGTGCACCCGTTGTTATTTATTATTGAATGAAATCATGTTGGGTCGTTCAAAATGGATAGATAGCGTCATAGCGATTAGTTTCCCTTTCTCATATATTCACCTTCAGAATAGCAAGCACTTTCAGAACCAAATATATTGATGGGTGCTGCAACAGAGCAGGTTTGTTGTTGCTGCAATAGATGCGGGAAACTTGAAACAGAGAGAGGAGAAGTGGGCTTAGCAGAGTTAATGACGACTAATTAACGGGACAAAACGGAACAAAATGGGTTATGGGTTATTGGGTCCTGCTTTTCTCGTGGAAAAAAATACTCCACATGTTATGTTGTGATTGGCCAATAGCAAGAACCACACCTATAGAACTATTTCTAAGTTTAATCCTATTTTTATCTCTTCACATGGCTTTCACTCTTCACATGACTTTCACTCCTCCTTCTTTCGCCATGGCTGTGGACCTCTCTCTAATTCCCACGTTCCTCGTGCGCACCCATCTGATTTGTCGTCTCCGTGATTTTCGTATTCTACACGTCTCTCCTTCTCCTTCATGATTTTAGGGCGCGTCTGGCACAATATTTTTTTATGTCTTTTTTCTCCTTTCCGATAACCACTGGTATTGTCTTTTGGGGGGGGGGGGTCTTCATCTTGATGTTTCTCTGTGTATTTCATGAAATGTTGAAAAATAGTTCTAGTTGACTCAGTAGTTTTTGATTTGTTATCGGAGATCATTCTTTCATTTACTTTATCCCGTTTTATCCTTCGATTATCATAGGGGTGCCCACGACTGCCGGTGCGATGGCAACCCCCCTCTTATTCTTCTATTTTTTCTTCTTTCTGTTTTGGTTTGAATTCTATCTCTGTTTCTGTTTTTTTATTCTTTTTTGTTTCCCTCAATTTTTGTTCTATTTGTCATTTGTTGTGATTTAGTTTAATTTCTTCTATCCGAATTTATCCATCTTTTCTTATTATATTTAAATTTAACAGTGAGTTATGAAAGGGTAAAAATGGCAAGCAAAATATGACACCAAAAGAGTAGTTATTTTGTCGAATCCCCTTTATATTAGGTATAGATTAAATCTCAACGTTTTCATCTCTCTATGCGTCAACTCTCATTCTCTCTTCCTCCGAGCATCTCCAATGGAGGAGCTTAAAATGAGTTTCTTAATGCCATGTAGGATTTAAGAAACAACCATTAATTTTTACTCAAGGGGAGTTGCTTAAAATGAAAGATAAAGAAACAAAAGAGAAAAATAGGAAACACAACAAACAAGCCTATAACCCTCGCGTGAAGGCTGCCTATAAGCTATCAACCGACAAAAGCATGTCCAAGCCTGGAGGAGGATGCTGCAAGGTAATCAGCTCATCAGATGACGAAGTTCCCAACTTCGCGAAGAAGTCTGCACATTGGTTTCCTTCTTGCAAGGTGTGACGAAAAAAATGTCCCAATTGCGCTCCATTAGAGATTGGATAATGGAGATCTCGTTAGCATAGAGATGATGGTGGTCGACTCCCTCATTAACAAGCTTGACGCAAGGTGTGATGCAAAACAATCTTCGGAAATTGAATTTCCAGAATACATTTTTTATATTCCAAAAATTCAATTTCCAGTACATATCAAAAGTAATAAAATGGACTTCCGGAAACTCAAATTTACGGAATATAAAAAAATTCAAATTACATACCGTAATTTCAATTTTCGAAATACAACCTTTTTATTCCGAAAATTGAATTTTCGAGAAAACGTGACTTGAAGGTTTCAAGTACCAAAACGCGATATCAAAAATGGATAATTTTGAGATTTCAGGCACCAAAGAATTTTAAAGTGGGATATATGATTAATTTAGAGAGTATATTTACCAATTTCCTTCCATGTTTGATAGTGAGCCAGGTATGTGAAGGGTGTCCATTCTCTCTTTTTTTTCTTTTTTGGTCAAATGTGTTAATTCTTTTTTTTTTTGGTCATGAAATGTGTTAATTCTTACTACCCATTTTTTTTTATATTGGGGAGGGGCTAAGGCCCACTACCCATAATTTTTTGCTCACCAAAAATAATAATAATTCAATTCAATTCAATTAAAATAATTTAAAAAAGAACGGGAGACAATTCAGTTCAATTTGATAAAACTACAAAAATGAAGAAGGAGACACGTTTAGAAGCTAGAAGCATGAGTGAAAATATCAGGACCTTTCATTTCTTTTTTTCTTTTTTTGTTGATACATGACCTTTCATTTCTCTCACGTACGCCTCAATTCACTCCCAATTCCATCAGAGCCTCATTCCCTCTCTTCCCAATTCCATCAGCCCCCTCATTCCCTCTCTGTTCTTCTTCCTTCTCCCCAATCTTAACCACATTTGGGTTCAAATAACCATGCAGTGATGGAGGAGTGACCCCTCTGACCAACCAACCTCACTGTGTGTGTGCTTTCACCTCGTTTCGTGCTTCTTCCCGGCGCATGGCATGGTGGTTGTTTCGTTAATGAAGTGTCGCACCACTTTACACAGCCCCACCACTTTATTTTTTTTCTGGATTTGGTTCTGGTTTAGGATCTATTGAAATTATTTCTACTTCTCTTTTGATTTTGTATCAATATAATATAACCACCGATATAAATGGTAGTTGAGTGAGATGCTGTGTTATTTTGTCCCTTGAAATCTGCATTTGTTTGTTTCTCATATTATTCATCTCGCTATATTTTAATCATCACCTTTCCAGTTTCCACCTAGTTGTAATGTAGACTAGTTAATTTCCATTTAATTATATTGTGAATTAGTGCATTAATAATTTTTTTCTACCCTGTGTTGAGCTTGTGCTGTGCAGAGTGTTGAATGATTCCTGTGCCAATTTTTTTTCCAGAAAATGAAGAAGGTTGATCAGAGAGAGAAGAGGTGTCTGAACAGTGACACCATCTTTGAAGTTCTGTCCCGGATTCCCGTGAAGCCCTTGCTTGGTTTGAAGTGCATTTCCAGGGAGTGGCACCGCATCATTTCCAGCCATTCATTCATCAAAGCTCAACTCCAAAACAAGGGGCTCGCCTTAACAGGCTTCATTGTCCAAGACAAGTTCATGTGGTGCAAAGAAGACATCAAAACCGTTGGTTACATTCCCTTGGAGACAGGAGGAGGAGGAGGAGCCACAGTGCACCACACGGTCTTCCGTTTTCTTCCCGAAGAGGTTGTTGTGTTGTCGTCGTGCAAGGGGATTGTCTGCTGCCGTAGCTGTTTACCTTCTCCACAGCCAACTATATATCTCTGCAATCCTTCAAATAGGGAGTGGATTACATTGGAGTGGCCTTCCTATGATAGAAGAGAAAGCATAGCACTTGCTTTTGATTTCGATTTCGATTTCGATTTCGAACCATCCAAAGGGGTCACTTCCATTGACAATGACATCCCTTCCAAACTCAAATTCAAGCTGGTGAGAGTGAAACAGGTTGAGAATAGTACCGAGGAGGAATCGACGTTCTTGACATTTGAATTGTACTCATCCGAAACCGGGGCATGGAGGAAATCCAATGAGATATGCCAATGTGATAGCAATTTGATCAAGAACAAAGGGGTATACATAGGAGGTGTCTTGCATTGGCTCACAGATGGTGATCAAGTCCTGACTTTTGATGTTGAGAAGGAGCTGTCCTGGCTGATTTCGGTACCGGTCCCGGCCTTGGAGTTTAGGACTGTACCCGAAGCATGTATCGGAGAATATGAGGGGAAGCTGCATTATGTCCAAGTGTCAGAAGAGGGTCTTCATGTGTGGTATCTTGAAGACTACTATGAGTTTAAATGGACACTCAAGCTTTGGAAATCTTTGGTGGATATTGAAGTGGAATATCCGCACTTGTTTCTGAATTTAAAGAATCGAGTGTCGGAGCGAGTGAGTATGGATACAACCCCTTGGATGAATCCTCTGGGCTTCCAAGATGGGGTCTTACTAATTAAGGTGTGCGTCAATCTGTACACGTATGACATGAAGAATAACAAGATGGCTCAGGCTTGCTCCCTTCTAGAACTCAACCCACAATCCATGTCCCATCCTACAGTCCTTCCCCATTCCCTCAGCTTGGTTCCGCTAAATCATCCATAGAATACAAGGTGCCTTGATTTTCTCCTATATTAGCTTTTGACATCAAATTATAGAGCTTATACATATACTGAATGTTCTGAGATATATATATATATAGGTAGGAACTAGGAAATTAGTTGCTGAAAGTTGCTTTTCCTCCTCATCCATAGAGGCAGGTAGTTATTACTGGTACTAGACAATGACTCTATAGTATAGTATCTGGACAATACTGAGCATATTTGAGGGTGATAGATAAACGTTTTGAAGTTCCAATATTTCTGGTAACAAGTTGTTAATGTTTCTGTCAATACATTAATTACCACTTCACCTTGTATACATTTATGCTGGACAATACTGAGAATATTTGAGGGTGATAGATAAATGTTTTGAAGTTTCAATATTTCTGGTAACAAGTTGTTAATGTTTCTTTCAATACTTTAATTACCACTTCACCTTATATATATTTATGCTTTAGTACATCTGATGCCAGCCTAGGTATATCTGTCATATGGCTACAGAAGTGTTCATACTTCATAGCACTCCACTTATATTTGAGATTCTGAGCATACAAATGAATTTGTGTTGGCTTTTATGCTTCAGTGCTTTATATTTATGGCAAGTGTATTTTTCATTTCTTTGATAAGAGTGTCTGAGGATTGTTTGTGGCTTGTTGTTTAAGATGTAAGGTTCAAACTTATGATTATGAGCATAAACATCATATCGCTGCTTTCTCTCTGTCTACAAATTTAATGTCTGAGGCAGTTTAACACATTGTTGGTGTGGCCATAGAATCAATTCGATATTGACCACCCCCTTTTCAATAAGTTTTTTTTTCTTCTTTTTTTTTTTAAAAAAAAAAGGTTTAACACTACTCATAATTTGAGTCATTATTGAAGGAAGCTAGAGTTAGCAAGGCCTAGATAAAACAACCCATATTGCACATGTGACTTGGTAAGTAATCTGGTTATGTTAGGGAATACACCCCTTCCAATATCAACTATCTAGGGGAACTTATTAATATCATCACTCGGATGGACCACCAGTCCTTATAACTATAAGTATATATCATCAACAAATTAAAATTAATATACTTAGATGATCTCAATAGAGAAATTAAAAGCTGATCTCCAAACACAAGAAAAACATATTTGACATCCAAAGAGTGGAAAATTTCCCGTGCCGCCTTTGTTGCAGAAGACACAACAGGATGATAGAAACTAACCAAGAGATAACAGAACTGTAAAATACTGAAATTCATTGGATAACAACAAATTTGCCCTTTGTTATTTATCCTGGTATAAACATTCCCGATCCTAGGCTTTTGGTTGGGCCATTGAGCAATGATCCTGTCCTTCTTCATACTCTGACATAACACAGTACCACAATACTAACTCTAATTCTAACTAACTTCATTAGCTCTATTACATTTCTGTTAACCACTATCAACAGTAGCAATATGTGTGTTATTCTAGTATTATTGTCAACAATGAAAGTTTGGTTAGCCATGACAGTTGTTTGATATCCATATTAATCCCACAAAGATGCCACCTAGCTAGACGATATTTTATGAGCATTAGTATTTCATTGTTTCTTGGCGTCCAATCGTCCATGTGTTGGATATTTAATTTCTTTCTTTTTGTTTGGAGGTAGGGAAGTGATCTTATGGAGAATAACAACTTACGAACTTAAGTGATAAAACTGGAAAAAGATATACCACATTGGCTCTTCTTTTCTTTCCACACTTCAACTAAGTTCCCAAAATTAGTAACAACTCCACTTTAATTAATTTCTACACATTCGAACATGCGTGTTTTGTTGCATCAGGCTGTTTGTATCCGGCGAGTGCCCGATGCGTCGTCCCTTTGGGCCCATATTTTAGGTTGGCATGGGCTCCTTAATCATAGGCCCAAAATCAATCGAGTTGTTTTGGCCCAGTCTGATTGGCCCGTCGGGCTAGTCTGAGTCTGTATTTTATGCACTTTTTTAGTACTTTGATCTATTTTTCTTTGTAAATAATTTGGGTTAGGCTAGGCTTGCCCTGATGTGTTTTAGGCTGGGCTAGGAAATATGTGGCCCAAACAATATATGGGCTTGCTTGGTCGGGCCCGGATTTGGAATTTGACCTGATGGGTCAGGCCGGGTTGGGCAGCCCGATTTGATAGCTCTAACGGGGAGTGGTAATTGTGCATTGGAAATTTCTAGAAGGTAAATAAATAGATTAACTTTTTTTAAAAAATTTCTGAAAAGATGCTGTAGAAACAAAGTTATTTATGTAGGATTTAAAAAATAAATTAATAATACTATAGAATTAGATAAAATAGATTAAAAAATAATAAAATAATGGCTGGAACACTGTGTTAGTCTTAACCAAAAATTATATATTATTTAGATTAAAAAAATACTAATGTAGTACCTGAGATATTTAATACCTGTTTGTTTTAGATTTTGGTAGAGTTGTGTTTGATAAAATTATGTTTGAAGAATTGATTTTAAAAAAATTGTATTGAGAAGAATTGATTTGTGTTTAGTAATCTATAGTATAATAAACCTGCACAGCTTTCCACTGTGCAATAACACGTGTCACAAGTTTGTCTATTTATGGATTTGAACTCTTAGGCTATGTTTGGATGGGGGTTTTTGGAGGGGAAGGGAGGAGAGAGGAAAATTTATAATCTCCAATTACCTTGTTTGGGAGTTTTTAAAATTAAAAAAAAAGTTTTACATTTTGGTGTCTACTATTTTCTAAAATAATATTTCTTTTGTCCTATTAAAGCTAAACAAGGTAAGTAGGAATTATAAGCCCTTTCATCCACTCCCTTCCCCTCCAAAAACCTCTATCCAAACATAGCCTTAAGCAATCTAATATCCCGTTCCTGCTCCTGCTGATTTTTTTTTCCTTCATTTTTTTTTCATCAAATACATTTCCGCTACAGCACTATAGATCACTCTTTCTTTCTTTCTTTCTTTCTTTTTTTTCAAAAAAATTGTTTTTTATTTCAAATTGTATATACAAATTGTATATATTATTTCTTAATTTTTTTAATCAGTAAAATAGTATTTGTTTATAGATTTCATTCATCTTTCTTTGTTCATTTAAATTTTTGGGTTGCATAATCATTTTGCTTTTAATTTTAATTCTGATCAATACAATAGAGTATGTTTACGGATTTCATTCATATTTCTTTGTTTTTGTAAATTTTAGGTTGTAAAATTATTTTTTTTAATTTTATTTCTGATCAATAAAATAGTGTTTGCTTATGGATTTTATTCATATTTTTTTATTCTCGAAAATTTTCATGTTGTAAACTTATTTTTCTTTAAATTTTATTTCTATTCATTAAAATAGTATTTACTTACGGGCTCCTTTCATGTTTCTTTGTTCATGAAAATTCTTAGATTACAATTTTTTTATTTTGATTTTATTTCTAATCAATAAAATAATATTTGATCACGGATTTCTATTCATCTTTCTTTGTTTCTATAAATTTCTTGGTTGCAATTTTCTTTTGTTTACGATCAATAAAATAGTATTTATTTATGAGTTTCATTCAGTTTTCTTTTCTTACATTTTATATCATGTGTACAAATGAACAAGACCCGTGCAACGCACGGGTCAACCGTCTAGTGATATTTTAAAAGTGTGTTTAGAAGAATTGGATTGTGTTTGGATGACAAATGTAGAATCACTTTTGTTGTGTAAATATAAAGAATTTTTTGAATCTCACATCCAGAATTGATTTTGTTTAACGCAAAAATTAGTAGGTTCTTACTTCTATCAAAATTAATTCTACCTACTTCAGAATCAATTTTATCCAACAAGAATCTAAAATAAACAGACATGTCACTGTAGCAATGTAACCCAAAATTGATTTTGAACCCCAAAAGGGGTTTCAAAATCTAAAACAAACGCAAACTTACTAATTATACTCTTATACTTGGAATCCAACTACATTGAGTAGAGTTGCCAGGCTCAGAACCCATAGTGTCTTCAGAAAATGTTTAAATAATATAATCAGAGACATGGCCTACAAATTGGTGGCGGCTAGCATGAGGTACTGTGTAGGGTCCCTCATGCATGAACCAGTGTTTTTGACATGCTGTAGTAGGTAAACTGGTCATAATCACTGTTCATGTTAAATAAAATTGTTGGATATATTAATTTAATAATCAACGGCTCAGATGAGTTTAAAAAGAAATAAGAACACCTACAATTTCACCACACAATCTTTGCCCCACCCACTCCCTCTTTCTCCTCCCTCGCCCCTCGCCGGACTCCACCACCACCCACTTCACCATTACCCTTCAAGCTCCTACCTTTTTCACTGTATCTCACCACCAACATCACCGTCCGCACCATCTACATCATCGGGAGGTTCTTCCGTTTGTTTTTCTGCGGGGTCTTCTTCGACCCGGAGCTCGAAGAGACGTCGAGGCTGTTCGATTTCATCTTCAAGTGCCTCGCCCTTGGCGACAACACTCTCCCGGCGAATGGCATATCGGCGATTCCGCCGAGGAGTCCGGCGAGGTAGAGTGGGAGGCAGAGCGAGGAGAGAGAGGGAATGGGTGGTGGGGGAAGTGGGAGGTTTTGATACACTGATTGTGCTTTGAAGCTTTCTGGCACTGCGAAAGATTAGAAGAAGATGGGGGTCGGGGTGAAAAGGAAAGTGGGTAGTGAAAAATGTAGGAGCTTGAAGGTAATGGTGAAGTGTGGTGGTGGAGGTGGAATCCGGCCACGCAAAGAGGGAGGAGAGAGAGGGAATGGGTGGTGGGGGGAAGTGGGATTGTGTGGAAAAAACTTATGTGTTCTCATTTTTTTCTATAACTCATCTGGGCCTTTGATTATTATATTAATATATCCAATGATAAATTTTGGTGCTTCATGGAAAACTTTGGGAAACTTTAGTGCCTCATGCGTGAGGGTCCCTACAGGGTACCTCATGCTAGCCTCCACCCTACAAATTACAAGCGTTTCATTAGACTGGCAAAATCTTTGTTGTTATAATAATCCACAAGCTTATTATCAAAAAAAGAAAAAGGAAAAAACCCATGAGCCATCCATTGCTAACTACTACTTCTTTATTTATTAGATAGTATAAATTTCTACCTAGACTAAATTCATTATACCGGGAGCTGGAATTTAATTCTTGAAACATTATAGATTGCCAAAAATAGAAAATATGTTCTTTCCTAACAAAAGCATAAGTTTGATGAACTTGTAACAACCAACTGTTTCAATGATTATTACTCCGTCCGTTTCAGAATTATAGCGGTGGAAGTAGTTGTCATTAATTATTTTTTTCACCCATACATTTATTTAATAACTACTAGTGGAAGTAGTTGACATTAAGATTGTTTAGGGTTTGTGTATTTAAGGAATGACCAAGGCTAATTGTCAAGAGGTGGAATGGGGTGTTGAAACAAGACATTCTCAAACTTGTGATTTCAATGATGATAAACCTTCTGAATAATAGCTTAAGTCTTCTAAGCATGTCATGTACTAATGGTTTCCTTGAGATTATTAAGAGACATAACAGGTATCAAAGTATGGAAACCAGAGAAGCTTAGAATTAAGGCTATTCATGTTGCAAGGATTGAGAAGATCTATATGAACACACATGAAGCCCAAGAAATGAAAGAGGTTTAACATGAGACATGCTTCTAAGATAAAAGAAAAGATAGTCTTCAGGAAAGGAGTGAAAGAAGAATCTTGAGAAGATCAACATCCTGCTAAGAAACTACTGAGAAGATAAGCTTCTCTAGCAGAAAAGGTTATCCTGCAGAGAAGGTACTAAAAAGATAAGCTTCTCTAGAAGAGAAGGTCATCATGACAGACAGCTACTCAAGCAGAGAAGCTCACAGATGAAGAAGAAGCTCCTCAAGGCAAGAAGCCTCAACACTGATTGAAGTATGCTACTTAAAATAACACAATGAGAAGATTCTCAAGACAAGAAGCTTCTCAAGATCTGCAACATACTTGATCAACCTTTAAACCTCAAATAAAATAAGACCTCTTTACATCAACGTATTCTTCAATCTACACAGTATGAAAATCTTGAAGTTATTTAAAGTTCTGAATACTGAGAAGATCACAGAAGCATACCTAGTGAGCTATCATATTTTAAATATGCTGAAAACCTTCTCTGGCAACACATACCCAGAGAAGGTCTCAGAGAAGGCTCATGATTGGACCAAAGGAGATTCCAGAGAAGGTCCTAGAGAAGGCTCATGATTGGACCAAAAGAGATTCCAGAGAAGGTCTATACTATTCCAGAGAAGGTCCATACTGGTCCAAAGAAGATCTATACTGGAACCAGAGAAGGTTCCTAAGATGGCTTAAGTAAAGGAACCTACTCAAGTACCGTGTTCAAGATAAGGTCTATTGACAATAGAACACGAGCTGTCACAGTCTGCAAAAAGGTGATAAAGTACCACTATGTTGTACTGTTCTGAACCCAATAGTGACGTTTCTCTCTGCTCTACCTCTCTAATGGCTAAAAACACAAATGAAGGGATGAGAGCACTATATTACAACAGACTTCAGTGAAGCAAAGTGCGAGAAATACATCCAAGCTTGAAAAAACGCTATTGCTATCAGAAATTTCTCATCATCAACTTCACTCATACACTCCAACCCATTTGTTGTGCTTTGACATAAATATAGGAGTGTAATACAACTTTATTTTTAGATTTCGTTATGTAAACGTCGATCAAAAGCTATAACACAACAAACAAAATCTTCATCTTAGTTGTTGTGATTTCTTTCAAGCTAGTTAGTGAGAGCTGAGCGTGTGAAAGGAAAGGGTTGTGCAATCTGTGAGATTGTTTGTAGTGGGATGGCTTGAAGAGGCTAGGACAAGACTACTGGGTGTTAGCTTGCAGAGGCTAAGACAATACTACTGGTTGGAAGCCTGAAGAGGCTTGTACAAGAATATTGTGTAAGGCCTGAAGAGGCTCATTGAAGAATATTCGAGAGAATAGTGGAAAATCTCACTGGAAGTGGAGACTAGACGTAGCCCAAGGTTTGGGGTGAACCAGGATAAAAATATCTGTGTGATATTCCTCTCCCTATCTCTTTTAAAGTTTTTATGTTTCATAGTTGAACTACACTGAAACACCTTCTCTAGCTGAGAAGGTCCAAACGAGTTTGTGAAACCTGTTTTATCAACAAAACCTTTTACAATTCTTACTTTACTTGTTAAAGAAAATATTTTTCTAAGAAAGCTTTGTGAAACTATATTTCAGAAAGTAGATAAAGTCAAAACCTCTAGAGAAGATCTTTTATCAACCTTCTCTAGCTAAGATATTTTTGCTCACACTTCTGAAAACAGGGAACTTGATTTTCTGATAACCTTATCTAGTTGAGAAGATCTTTTAAAACAAACAGTACACTCAATTCTGATAACCTCCTCTAGCTGAGGAGCTTACATTCTAACGTTTGCTTTAAACCTTTTCTAAACTCCAAGTTGTTTAAACTGGAGAAAGGTTCAAAATCTATAGGTAAGACCAAAATTTTCAAAGGGTCACAATTCAACCCCCCCTCCTTGTGACTCTCTGTGCCACTTCATGGGGGAGTCTTATGCTCTTAACCTCGCCTAATACCAATCACCGGCGCATTAAGATTGTTTAGGGTTTGTGTATTTAAGGAATGACCTAGGCGAATTGTCAAGAGGTGGAATGGGGGAGTCTTATGCTCTTAACCTAGCCTAATACCAATCACCAACGCATTAAGATTGTTTAGGGTTTAGATGTTCATTAATATTAATTATATAAAAGAAGGTGCCTCTTATAAATGTTGTACACCACATCTTTCTCTTCTCAAATAATTCCTTAATCCAAGGATGATCATGCAGGCCAAACCTATCAATCATATCATTCCATTTTTCCAAAATTCACCTATTTCATAATCACCCAACATACATCTTCTAAATTGCGCAGTAAAGGATGGATTCCCAATGTTGCTTGTTGCGTTACGGATCAAATGCCATGCACACAATCTATGGTGTGCATTTGGGAAAACCTTTCTTATTGCATTCCTCATTGCCAAATCACTGTCAATGACTACAGATATAGGAGACTTCCCTTTCATAGATTCCAAAAGCTGCTCTAGTAACCATATGTATGTTTCTTCCGTTTCATTTGAAACCACCGCACTAGCAAGTACCACTGTCTCATTATGATGATTCACACCAGAAAAGATTACAAATGGGCATTGGTACTTGTTCTTACCGTATGTGGCATCAAAAGCAAGAACATCTCCAAATAATTTGTAGTCCATCTGCATTATGCCATCACACCAAAATAGGTGTTGCAATCTATTGTCCGCATCGACTGTGTGTCGAACAACCATCATTGGATCTTTACCTGCTTGCCCAATCAAGTACTGTAATGTGCCTTTGGCATCCATACCATGCTACTTCTGCTGTCTTCTGACCTGGTTATGTATATCTTTTTTCTTGAAACCAACTCTTTCATATCCTCCACACTGGTTTGCAATTGATCCATAAATTTGGGTAGTTTGTATACCAACCTTTCTCATTTTATTAACCTGCATTACATTTGAATCACTTATTTTCCTGTGAGCAGCCAACATTGCACAATACTTATCCTCCAAAAAATCATGATTATGGTCATCCAAGAAATATGTTATGTACCATCGTCCTGAACAAGTATCTATGTGCACTATGAACTTTGCTTCACAACCACACCTTGTCAAGTCCTTTTCCTCACGCCTTTGATTTTCTGAGCTCAATCCACGATCCTCTCTAAATCCTTGCCTATAACACACAAAGGTTTGTTGCATAATTTCCCCCTTTTTATTTTTCAGCACTTTGCCTTTTCTTGCCGAAAACCCATTCATTCTTGCAATAAGCCATGTCAAGACTAACAAACTCAACATTCCTTAGCTCATGCGTGTTTAAAGTTTTCAAATTCAGAGATACTATATCTTCCAAACTACCAACTGTAGCACTATTTTCTGGATCAAAATGATTACCTATTTCATTATTGATCTCTTCGCACATTTCCTCGCCATCTATGGTAACCTCTTCATCTTCTTCATATTTCGTATTACCATACTCATTTTCTTCTTCTTGTTCCATATTGACATATTCATTTTGTTCTTCTTCCATTCCATCACACTCATCTTGTTCCTCTTCCATAGTCTCAAATTCATGTTCTTCCTCTTCAATACTCTCACAAAAATCATAATCTTCAAGACCAAAAGATATCTCCTCTACCACCTAATCAATTAACTTTTCAATATTCCTAGCTACATTTATTTAAAAATCAGCAAAAAATTAATGTCAAATACGCATAATTTTGTACCTTAGGAATACCATTTTCTTCATTCATCCATGTTTCTATCTCACTGTTGTCCATCACTCCTTTACTGTGACCAAATCGATAAATTCCTGAAACATAAGTGCAAAAACGATAGTGAGTAACCAATCAACTATTGCTTCACGACAAAAGATGGATTACTTCCTCGTAAAATTGAACCACAAAGGGCTTCCAACCCCAGATCTGCTTTCAACCCCAAATAAATCGAAATTTCAAGCATGACGACCAACAAATGACATTAAGAAACAGGATTACAGAAAAATCTCAGTCACAATACCAATCACTGTTAACACGCGCAATTTCAAAATAAATGCCCTAAATCGATTGAAAATCAAAGAAACCAACCTGCTATAAAAAACAAGGATGGACGATGAACTCTTTCTCACAGTCTCGTCGCCTCCTCAAGCTAAACCTCCGACGGTCTCAGCTATTTTCCAACTCTCTCAGCTATTCTCAAACTCTCACTTCTGCAGAGTAAGTTTTCGCAACTAAGGGACCCCTATCTCTGCTGCGATGAAGAACAAATGGGTATATTGTACACGTTAGTATGTGATAGTTCAATAGGGACCATTTTGCAAATACTACAGTTTTTTATCTTAACCGGAATTCACCTCGTTGACCTATTATTCAGGTTTTGTTTTACGTTTTTTATGTTTCTCAAATGGTTCACAGTGGACCACTTAATTTGCTAGTCCACTGTAGAACGAACCGTCCTATTAATTAATTAATTAATTATTGTCATATGGAAATGAGGTCAACAGTTCCACTCTTTTTTTGGTCAATGGTCAGCAGTTCCAGATGCCGCTTTCCCCTTAGGATATTGTGGGTATAAACAAAAAAAAAATAATGACTAATGAGAGTAATTGAGAATAACAAAGCAATAATAAATAGGAATATTTTTTTTATGACATAAATAGAGATATTTTAATCTAAATTCAAATCAGTTAAATATTTCTTAAACTCTGTCAAAATCTTAAACCGCAAAAATCTAGAGATAAAGAGAATATATCCATTCTGATACACTTGACACATTCCCCTCCTCGCCCCCAAAAGGCAAATGATTTGATTGGGAATATTTGAAATAGTTTTGTATCTTATTACACATATGTTTCTTTGGTTTCATAAGGTATCATCTACATGCAATTGTGGAGACTAATTCAATGGGGATCGAAGGGACCTAAGTAGTAAATATACACCATCTGTGTCACATCATGCTAATATATTATACATATGTATATTACACATATATTATACTTTTTAAATCGGTTAAATGGTAACTGATTTAAAAAGAGACTTTCTAAAGAGCTTTTTAAATCGGTTGTTCTTATAACCGTTTTAAAGAGACTTTTTAAGGCGGTTACAAGGTAATTTGTTTGTGCTCTAACCTTCAAGCTTCTTTTACCTTGACACTTACGGCTAATTTGCATATAAAGTATCCATTTGCAAAAGTAATTTGATTGGATGTGGATCAATTTGCAAAATAAAGAAACAACATGGAGAAGAAATCCTTGACAGAGTACTTTTAGATTTTATGATTTAGTGGATGTACTAGAGCATGTGATGATTCATGACTGATTTGGTTTGCATGATTTTATTTTAAATAGTAGTGAAATCTTTTAGACATGAGCATATTGCTTTACTCCTTAGTAGCCTAGGCCAAACTGTAGAGTCATCATCAATGATGAAGATTTATCTAATGTGGAAGTTACATGTGATGGGTTCTTTAGATTGGTTTCTATTCAAGAGGATGGGTGTGTAGGCATCTGAAGAATAAGAGACTTTCCAATTGAAATCTCTGCAGAAAAGTAGACATTTTTTCTTAATGTAACTTACATAAACTAATACATTTTGGGAGTAGGTATTGAAGCAAATCAAGCAATAAGTTCAAGGTCAAATTCTTTTGAAGAGAAAGGAAATGATGGGATGACCAACTTTGTGATGGAGACTGAGGTGGCGCAACTGGAGGAGAAGGATGAAGAGGCATTAAAGGACTTAAGGGACCCATGACAAGCTAAAAAGGATAAGGAAGCTTTAGGACTAGAAGTGAACAACAGTGATGTAAACAAGTCAGACCTATTCACATCCTAGGTGGGAAAATATCCACAGTTGTGATTTTTCCTGTTCAACCTTTAAACTGAACCCAATACTTTCACATCTAGGTATGAAAATTCTTATAGATGTGATTATCTCGGTTGAAACTGCGAATTGAACTTGAAACTTTCACACCCTACACTACCTATGGATATGATGCCGAAATAGATCGATTTTATATCACCCTTCAATTCGAATTAGCAAAAGCAATGTCTCCTTGCATAATATGGATTCCAAACATTCATGATCGTAATTCACACAGTTTTTGAGTATTTTGGCCTAAAGAGAACGACTTTTTAAACTTTAATAGAGATTATGGTATATTTTTAAGGGTTTTATTTTGAGTACTATAAATGCTCATGTAACTGTACTTTTAGATAAGTTTTTGAATTTAAAATATTTGAATTATTTGAGTTGAGAGCTTGTGCCTCCTCTTGTGGGTTCTTGGATGAACCATTATCTTGGATCTTATTAAGGGTTCCTCTCACCTTTGTGACGATTCTTCACTTAGCTTATCATTCTTCGTTCATCTTGAATTGAGATTGTGCGCGCCGCCATCTCCATCTTCTCGTCTTTTCCATTTTTCCGTTTTCTTGAGTTTTCAATTGGTTCATGCATTGTTTTGATTTGAATTCGCTTTAGGACGATCGGTATCTTGATCTTTGGATTTGGATAATATCACTTTATCACACTTTATATGTATCACATGAAACTTATAAGGTGATTGATATGATACCTAGAAAAATATATGGGTAACGATACGTGACCAATAGTATTTTTTTTCATGTGCATTCTCTTACTCATGTCACTCTATCATTTTTTATTTCTATCTAATTGCCAATATATCCATTGTTATAACCAAAAAACAGGGAACTTGTCAAGAAAAAAAAAACAAAAAAACAAGGGATTGATGGGATCGATTTAGTCGGTACCAGTTCCATGCCGGAACCTGGATTCGCCTTCTCATCCTTGTTCTCGATAGGATGATCTTGAATCAAGGGGTCTGAAATATCCACGGATGTACCCATGATGGTAAGACAAACAAAGATTCGATTTTCATATTTTGTTCGCCGGAAACAGATTAATTAATTGAGATACAACCTCTGCATTCTTGTTTTTTCCAGTTTCGTTGCTCAGTTGATATACTGACTGCATCACCGGTGTCCCCGTGTCTGTGTCTGTGTCGTGTCCAGTGTCTGTGTGTATGTCTGTGCTTCATAGAGGACGTGTTCTCACATCAGCTTATTTGGTTAAGATGTGATTAATTAATCACAAATCGTTAAAATCTTGCGTTCCAATGCACATTTACTTTGAGCAGCAAAATTTCATACAAACGGGAACAGTGGAGTCCAGCCTATTTTAATGGTCCAGCCAAACTCTTTGAAATGCATTATTAGCACCATAACCATGATCTTGTGAGACCCCTAAAGCAGATCTTCGATGCAAGCCGTCCATGGCCATAAAATGCTTTTAAGACCATAATCCTTGGTTTGTAAATTGTAAGATCCACGAAAGGCGTGAGCGAAACAAGGTACTATTAACTTGTTATTATCGGTTAGTACTATATAATATCATCTATGCATTTGACACTATTAGCATGTCTTTGTTAATCTGACCGGATAATCTCGAACAAGGATGAGAAGGAGAATCTATGTGAGGAGGTTCCGGAATGGAATTGGTACTGACTGAATCGATCCCATAAAATTCAATCCTTCAAGTCAATTCCTTGTTTTTTTGGATATAATAAAAAAGACATATTTGCAAATAGATAGAAGGCTAAGGGAATACACATGAAAAAATATTATTGGTCAAGCACCAGTACCGCGGTACCTATAAATTTTCCTAGATATCATAGAATTTGCCAACTTATAATTTCCACACAAACATTCAATTTAACAAAACAAGTCCCACACACGGACAAGTTTTCTTTATTTAAATTAGAAATACAAAGCATAAAAGATTACTATTAATGCTCATACTGGCACCGGATCCACAAGCAAAGCTTCAATGTATGTCTTCATCACTCCTCCAGGATGCGTGTAGTTATCTTTATCTTTGTAAATCACATCCATAAAACGTGATAGGTTGAGAATGCGCATCAGGAAAAGCATTGGAACTTCGGTTGGCCTAAGGCATTCCTTATTTATATCTTTCCAAGCATTTTCAATTATCATTTGGCATTCTTGAATGGCATCTTCCCTGGACTTATCATATTCCTTCATATAGCATTCTAAGAATGAGGAAGGATGTTCCCTTTTATGTTCAAACTGCATGTACAATGAGAAATAATTCATCCAAATATTATATCATATCAAGTAAAACAAATATATTGTAGATACTAGAAAAAGTTAAATTAGCGACGAAATTTAGAGGCAGAAATGAAATGAAATCCGTCTCTAATTCCTTCTCTAACACTTAGAGACGTCCAAATTCGAGACTAATTTCATTTTTTCGGTCTCTAATTTTTGTCGGTACATAATTCAATATTTTCTAGCAGTAAAACTATTTTATGGAATTATACACACACACATTCATGATGTATAAATACCTCGTTGGACACAATGTCATCCATTATCCTACAAAGAATATAAGCGGCATTGAGAATTTTTGGCTTATTTCTTAACCAAATGAAGATGTCCTCTGTGGCTATGCCTCTCATGCCAATGTAAGAAGTTGCTAACAACAATGGGTAACCACTTGATATTGATGATATGCGTGTGTACTCTTCTACTGTTGGTATATAGTTATTTTTGAGCCATCTAGCTTCAGTCATGTAAGCATGGACACTCCCTTTGAACTGCATGCCATCAACATGTAATTATTGATACACTGGGAATACAGGGTACCAAACAAATACTTTGTCTTTAATCATATTTTGGGTAAAATATTCGTATTAGTATAGCATTTCATGTTAGGGAGTATACATCGATATATAGTAAAGGGATCCTCATTTTACTTCAAACAAACTCTCAATTTAATATATGAATTTTATCACAAATTAGTCAATAATGACACAATTTAATCAAAACGTTTCAAACTAACAATATTATAAAGAAAGGTTCGTATATATAAGTAAGTAACTAATTAAATTTTCTCGATCATTATTATGTATTGATTTTGTATAACCACGAATGATAAATTTCTTGACACCAACTGAGGTTGGCCCAGTTGGTAAGGAGTCAGCCCAGAGATCCTGGGTTCAATTCCCGCTGCCGATGTGAAGACCTCGTTGGTGGACAATATGTAAATTCCACTGTGAGTATTCTCTGAGTTTGGTGGTATTCCCGGCCCTGTGGAGCCTCCGGGGCCCAACTTCACTAAACTTATCTTATCAAAATAAATAAATAAATTTCTTGACTTCATAAAATAAGAATTTGGATTTTTTTTTCCAATTAATAAGGGGGAGGAGTTTTTACTGAACTTTTCATGAATTTTACTCATAATTAAAGATATTAATTTTTTAACAAAATTAAAATGACAACTTTGTTCAATATTTGTGTCAAATGAAATCAACCAGTATATTGTAAAAGAAATAGAATTAAAAATAGAAACAGAATTATAACTCAAGTTTATGTTAATAATTATATAATAACTAATAATAAAAAGGAAAATACAAACTCATACTGCGTTTATGCTGTAGTTAACGGCATATACTCTTCCTTCGTTCCTCATTTTTTGTTCTGTTTCTTCATAAACATTTAAGAGTGACCTATAAGGTAGTTTCATGTATTCCGGAAGATCATCCAAACAGCTAATATCCCACCTGAAAATCACATTCACCGCAATCACTAAGACGTTTAATTTAAAAAGAAAAAAGAAAGAAAGAAAAGTACGTGATGAAAATATATGTATCTATGTTGTGCTAATCAACCTTTCAATTGCGTTGGTAAAAGCTTCTAACTCGTTAATGGTTCCATATGCATCATATATATCATCAACGATTGATATCAAGGGGATTACTTTCATAAGTATTTTCCTTGCTTCAGAATATTTGGGTTCAAAATATACTGATAAAGCCCTAAAGCAACCTTCCACAACCCTATCTCGTACAAATGGTAGTTTTCTTGGGATGTCCAACTCCTTCCACCATCTGTAAAGACCAAAAACAATAGCAGTAATTAATTATAGGGACTAGTCTGTAAAATCACTTTAATTTCTTTACTTTTGTTACAAACAATAACACAAGTCCCACATTGACTAAAGATAAAGTCTAAATAGAATATATAAAACTTGGGCAATCCTCACTTGCAAGCTGGTTTTGTGAGGATGAATTAGGCCACTAAATCTAAGATCATAAATCTAAGATGGTATCAGAACCTATCCAGCTAGCTAGATTCATTTAGGCCACCCACCATATTATAAAATTTGGACAATCCTCACCTTGCAAGCCGGTTTTCTGAGAATAAGTTAGGCCACTGAATCTAAGACAATAAATCTAAGACAAATGAGTGTGTGATTGAAAAGCTTACTTGCAAATGTTGCCAAATTCCTTTTGATGTAGGCTTTGGAGCATATTGAAGTCTAATTTGGCCAAAATGAGTAGAAATTCATTATGGGATGGATCTTGCTCGTAGATAGAAATGTATCTCCGTGCCTCTAGCCTGGGCAAGTTCTTATGGAGAGCCTGCCTTAAGCTATGTTTGACTTGTGTTGCAAGAGAAGGGCTCAATTGGCTGGCAATGGACTCAAGGTGAGTAGAAGTGAAAGCCAAGGCTTCTTCCAAAATGTCCTCTCCATGAACCCTAAGATGTGAGGCTTCATACAAGTTTAACATCCCCTCAACATCTGTGGTAAGTCTTTCACTAAACCTTCCTTGCTCATTCTTGAATTTCCTAAACAGATCTAGTGTTTTATTAGATATATAACAATAAGAATGAAAAGCCATTAAAAACAATAACATTTAAAAAAAATAAGTACTTTAATTTATATCATTCATTGTATGCTACCCAAGGTATGGCATTAAAAATATAATTAAAGTGGAAGACAATGATGATACAAATACTAGGGGCTTAAATATTTTTTCAGTCCCCAATATTGATATTTTTTGTTTTGGTCCCTACTTAATTTTTTTTTACTTTTTTAGTCCCTATAAAAAAATTTCATTATTGAGTTTAGTTCAATTTGTTAAATTTTGTTTATCTATCTAATTTTTTTTATCTTTCATACATGTCACTGTAATTACTTGTCATGTTATCTAAACATGTGTCTCTCATGTAAAATGGGACTCTAATATCAAACAAATGGAGACAACTTAGACGCACATTCCATACACATTTCACATACAAAATTTGTCCCTAATTATTTGATTTTAGGGTCCCATTTCACTTGAGAAACACCTGTTTAGATAATATGACAAGTAATTAGAATGACATGTATGATAGATTAGTAAAACATTAGATAGATAAAAAAGATTAATAGACTGGACTAATTAAAAACGGAAAATTTTTATGGGACTAAAAACTAAGAAAAAATTAAGTAAGGACTAAAACCAAAAATACCTATATTTATAGCTAGGGACTAAAAATATATTTAACCCAATACTGGGGATATGAACATTAAATGAACAAAAGAACTCTTTTTTGGTGAAAGTGGCTTGTTGACCATTTTCCGTTAATTTTAGTCTATGTACTAACTATAACGTGATTTAATTTGAAGACCAACAAAAAGAAATCAATATATATTATAAGTTGAGGCATATACGAGGTGAAACGTGAAATCCTTGTTGTCTCAACAACCTAAATAGCACAGCAAGAGAGCTGAGGTTGTCTTCAAGAGTTATTTCTCCATTTACAACATAAATCTTGTGAATATGTTGCAAAATATCATCAATCTCATTTTCAAAATGATAGTTCACACCCAAACGACAAATTGAATCGATCAATTTGATTTTTGCTAAGGGCTCCTCAGTCTTTGGGACAAGCATTTTTCTTACTTCATTTTTTAGTGTTTCAATTTGTGACACCATATTCTGATCAAGTTCCTGCAAGTGTTGAAGAAAAAGTTATTCAAGTAATTAATTCACTTGATTTAAGAAGGAATTGATAAAGCTAATAGTTCTTCGAATGGATGAGCTAATTAAGATTTGCAGTTTGTGCAAATACCATATTTTTGTCAATCATGAATTTAAATAGTCTATGAACTGATTAAGTTCATATTATAATATGGTTGAACCACAAGATTGGATGTAAGTGGTTAATGCGCTCCATCTAAGGGATGGATTCGGCTAATACCAGAGTTCAATCCCCAGTGATGGAGCAATTTGTGGCCAGATTTTTTTTATCTCTCGGTCAAATACAGATTAGTCCAGTGACCCCCCTTTCTTTGGGATACTAGGTATAAACCAAAAAAATATATTATAATATATATGGTTCATTACATGCATGAGGGACATAAGACATTAATGGTGTGTTTGGGAGTTTTGGAGAGGAGGAGAGACGAGGGAAAGGTTTTGACATTTTAAGGGAAATGAAAGGGGGATTACTCTCTTACTTTGCATGAATGTTCATTTTTAATAGGAAAATCAAAACGTTCAAAAACCTCCAATTTGGAGAAATTTCAAAAATATATTCGGTAAAGGGTTTTTGAAAGTTTTTAGAGAATTTAAAAAAAAATTCATCATTTTCCCTTTTTATAAAACTAAAATATTACTATAAACTCTTCCGTCCCCTCTAAAACTCTCAAACACATTCTAAGTGGAGTATATGTACGTACCATGGATTCTGAAGCGTATCGAAGGAAATAATAATCCTTCCAAATGTTGAGGGGAAAATCTATAACATTTCTATGCAAGTCAGATTTGGTATCGGAATTGAAGAAACCGACCGTTGAACTTACAGTAGACATCCTTAACTGTTTGAATGGAATGAATGCTTCTCCTACTTCATCTCTCTGCTTTGGTAAAGAAAAGGTGTCTAAGTGAAGATATTTATAGTAATTTATTCTGGATGAAATTAATTCGCATCTGGTCCTTGATCATAAAAAAAATTCGCATCTGGTCCACTAAAATTTTAATGTAATTAAAAATGGGGTTAAATATATTTTCAATCCCTTTAAATACGTAAATGTTCACTTTTAATTCCTTAAAAAATTGTCTCTTTTTAGTTCTCCATTTCTTGAAATACAACACTTTTAGTCCCTGTTTCACATTTTCTGGCTTAGCCCAGTCTAAAAAATGCCAAGCAGAGCCCAAATGATTTACAAAGAAAAATAGCTTTTTTTGAAACAAAAAAATAGCTCAAAGTACTAAAAAAATGCACAAAATGTGGGCCTGGCCTAGCCCAATGGGCCCATCGGGGCAGGCCAAAATTGAAGTGGACCAAAGAGTAACAAGAAGGGGGTTGAATTGTTGCCCTTTTAAAAATCTGACCTACAAGAATGTTAGGACCTTCTAATGAATATTCTCAAGTATAATAACTTGGAAACCAGAATGTATTCCTTTGGTTAGATTACTCAAATAATATAAAGATGTTGAATGCGATAGTCAGTATGCTCAAGAAGGTATGAGTAATTTGATTGATCAGAGCAATAACTTAAGAAGGTTCACACTTGAGAACGTTCTGAAGTTATAGTTGAATATGAACCTTTTGAGGTTCTTCAACCTTCTGATGTTCTTCAACCTTCTTAGATTGTTGAACTTTCTCAAACAACTTCATGTGGAAAATATAAATCCTTTTTTTTTTTAAATATCTTTTGTTTGTTTCTCTATGTGTGTGTATTAGTGAATGCTTTTAAGGAAACATAAACTCAAAGCAACACAAATAAAGCAGAGAGGGATAGAGAAAAGTGCACTTGTGATTTATTCTGGTTCACCCCAAAAGCTACGTCCAATCCCCAGTCCCTGTGAGATTTTCCACTAGTTCAACCACCAGTACAAGTATTCTTTCACACAGCCTCTTTAGGCTCTTACAAATAGTCTTTTCCTTGCCTCTACAAGCAACAACACAGCCTCTCCAGGCTTCTCACTTTCTTTCTTTTACTCACTCTAGTATTCACTCACTAAGCAGTAAAAGAACAACCTTTACAGATTTGAAAATAGGTTGTGTCACTAGGTTACAGATTTCACTTTGCTTTATAAAATAAAGAAAACGAAAACTGTATTTCACTCTCGAACAGATTTAGACAGTTGTTTTAAGGAGCGATTGTTTCAAGTCTGAAGCTTGATGGGAAGGAAATGAACTTGGCTTTGATTCTCTGTATTTTCGTAATGAACTCTACCAAGTTTTCTAGCAGGAGGACCTTTGATTTTAATGGAGTTTCATGAAGAAACTATTCGTTAGACATAGGCCAAAAAGGTCTCTGAAGTACAACTGGACGTTTCCTTACTTTTACCAAAAGTTGATAGTAACAGGCCACTTCTGGTATAGATGCATCAGAATGTTCTGATGAACCTTCTGATGAACATTCTGATGTCCAACATTCTGATGAACATTCTGTTGTTCAATCCTTCTGATGATGAATCTTTCTTGTTCATCAGATGTGTTCTTTCTTCTGATATTCCTCAAGCTTCATGTGTGAGAACACTTGTACCTTAAATGTGGTGGTACACTTAAGTCATCTGGATTTCCTTTGAACCTTCTGATAGATGCAGCATTTTGTCTCCTGAGAAGGTTCAGCTGATCCTTTGTTCTTGAACATTCTCTGACCCATAGCAGTGTTCTGTTTTGAGAGATCTTTCAAAATTAGTCTTCTAATTATTCTCTCATATTCATTATCTTCCATAACATAATTTGAGCAACTGATAGCATGGAGATCTTTGCTTTGGTTTGTCATAATGTTCCTCTTGGTGTACTTTGAACATTCTGAGAATGTTATTTGTTCTTTAAGCCTTCTGAACATTCTGAACTCGTTCCTTCTCTGAAGCTTGAACATCCTTACAAGTATTTTTCAATGTACTTGTACTTATTAAACATTCTCAAGCACACCACTAGTACCTTTTAACATTCTGAACACTTAGATTAGGTTCAGAAGGTTTGTTGTCATTAAAACCATTCTCTTAAGGGTTTTGGAGCCAACAAAAATGGTCCGATTCATTTTGAGCCTGTAATTAACGAGCCCAACATAGCCTAAACACGGGTCCATTGGGCTAAAATTGACAGCTCCAGGAATAGAAACGGAGGGGTTGGGTGGAAATTGGGAATTCAAAATTAGAAGTAGTGAAAATGAATTTTAAAATATATTTTTTGAATTTAAAAATGGCCACAAGGACTACATATGATACATTTCCAAAAATGGAGACAAAAAAAGACAAAATAATTTTGAGGGACTAAAAATAAACGTTTACCTATTTATAGGGACTAAAAATATATTTAATCCTTAAAAATATTGTAAAAATAGGCAACGTGACCCATTGGGCACTAATAGCCTAGCTAACCAATATTGAGCTTCATAACTTGATCTAGATAACATGTCAAATTTTAGTTGCGTAGCATATAGGGATGGTGTTAACTGGAGCTGTCAATTCGGGTTGGCCCAACCCATGTGGGTCAGGCTATAACAGGCCAGCACATTTTTGGTTTGGGTTAGGCCATCTAAATTAAATATGGGCTACTAATTTGCTCACCCAGTCCGGCCCTCCAAGGGCTGCGGGCCAAACAGACTGACTTATGTTATATATAATTTATCTATTTATATCTGATACCTGATGCTATCATAACTGTGGATTATTCACACCCAGCTGTGAAACACTAGCGGTTTTAACAAATGAAGTCTTCTGTAAAATATTATTCGAGCAAATGGGTCAGTCCATGTCAGGCCAATGAATTTTTGGGCTGGGATGGGTTGCGCCAAAATTTGTTCAGGCTTATATTTTGTTAGCCCAACTCATTTTTATATCGAGCTAAATGGATTAGTCCATCGGGGGCCAAGTTTTTTTTATCATTAACATAGTTTTGATCATTTCATCGGGCCAAGTTGATATATAATATATTCTAAATTTATAACCGTGTTGATTATGCCATATTGTGTATATTAATATGCAAACTCCATATTATCATAACAATACAACTTGATTATAAATGATAAAAGTATTAGAAGAAAAAAATTTTGCAGCTTGAAATTTTGTAGAAAAAAATGAATGAAACTTGTAAGTAATTAAGTAATCTTTTATATATAAAAAATAAAATTAAAAGAAAAAAATCTGTAACCTGAAAAATTCCAGGAATAAAGAAATATGAACGAAACTTTTAAGCAAACACTATTTTATTATTGAAAATAAAATTTTAAAAAAATAATTTTGCAATTTGGAAATTCATAGGAAGACAAAACATGAATGAAACTCAAACAAATATAATTTTATTTTTATTTTTTTTATACTTGCAAATTTTCAGGTTGTAATTTCTGTAAGAAACTGATCATAACCACTATATAATTGTTTTAATTTTACTCTTTAATAAACACGTATTTATAGCCAAGTTTATTCAAACTAATTAATGACCAGATTATCCCTAGTCTATTCCTGCAAATCAATTGCGGAATATATATTAATTAGTGCTTAGATAATCCTAGGTGGATCATTGACATCCATATATACTGGTTGTTTTTAAGGGGAGTGTTGTCCAAAGACTATCTACCCAGGACAAGGCTTCTACCAGGATGCTAATAGGATTAATAGGAGGGAAGACTTCAAAATTAGCAAATGTGAAACACATGGACTCTTTTATTCAAAGTTTATGCAATCTGAAAGCCATATTATAGCACTTACCTAATCTATTCTTGCAACCACTTTTCGGACTATTATTAACTAGATGATGTATCTGACCTGTATTTTATGGGTGTTTTTCTAACAAATTAAAAACAGTAAAAGAAAAACTTAATAAATAAAACATTAATATTACTTTAAACATAGTATGTAAGGTGGATTATAGCATTAAATGGTCCAACGTTGAATGAATGTATTCATATCAATAGGTGAACCGTCTAGAATGGGTGGTGGACCATATATATATTGTCCCCCTTGCGGAAGCAAAAATAAGTGCAGAATATGTGGGTGGCTCTTTTTCTTGGTTCAATAATTTTTTTGGTAAGTTTATATGGTAGTTATTCATTATTTTATTTCTAACAAATTGGTAAGTTTTAGTTATTGTTTCATTCAATTTTTTTTTTTTGGTTTGGAGCACAGTTTGCTTTTGTAGATTTTGCGGTTCCAATCCAAGGGGACGTTTATGCAGAAAAAAAATATGATATTTGAGCTGTGGGTTTGTTCCTGATAGAAGAGTAGGGCTAATCAAGGTTGGATGAATCATTGTTTAACCTTTTATATATTTAACTTAAAAGTTGACACGAAATCACGAATGCTTAGTTTTATATGTTAATTAACATACATTCGGTGGATATTTTTCTTTATGTCAAATGAGTACATGTCATAGAGTCATAGTACACTTCGTTTTTTACCATGCAAAAGTGGGTTACACTTTACCAAGTTACAAAACATGATAAAGCAGCACAATGAATAATCACTTTTAGCATTTTTTAGCAAATTAAATATTGATATCTGTGCAACCATAAGAAATACTCCCTCGGTTTTATATTAATTGTCAAGTTAGAAAAATAAAAAAGTTTTAGATTAATTGTCACTTTTACTTTTTTAATGCAGCATTAATTTCTTTTTTACAATTTTGTCCATGGAAGGTGCGATCTTCAAAATGTAAAGGTAATAATAGATGATGTAATATTATTAATAAATTATAAAGACAATTTACTAAAATTGTGCTATTTTTTTAACACAATTATTGTATTTCTTAATTCTAATGAAATAACCTTAGTATACAAATAATTTGAAAAGGAGGTAGTACTATTCAACTTATATTCTTCTTGATGCTTAATGGGAGAAAATACAACTTCACCACAGTTTCTAGGTTTATTTATTTATTAGTGTAGTAACCCGTGCAACACACGGGGTATATGACGCACTTTATAAAAATTTATGAGAAAATATATTTGAACAATTATAAAAGATCTGAGTTTTTTAAATAATGTTTCGAATAAATTATAAATTATTATTATCTATTGAAAATAGTTGGTTAATTATTTGATTAATTCATAACTTTAAAGTAGAATACAACGAAAAAATTGTACAAATTATTGTTGAAACAGTAAAATAGTTTAAATAAATTTTGTGAGTATATAGGCATGACCAAAAACTTGAAATTGCAGTACCCACTTGAACTCATCCCGACTTTGACGGGACAACCCATCAATTGCAATATCTATAAATCTATATCATAAATTGTTTATACTTGTATCAATTATACCTATCGAGTACATGCCAAATTGTCGTGCATATTCAATTAGTAGAAATTTATTTCATAATCTATTTTCTCATATAACACCATAAATAATTCATTTTCATTACCACCAAAACCACTCACCACTTGTAAATTATTAATTGAAACATTCATATTTTTTTATTTTATAGATAACCATGCCCAAAAAATTCAAATTTGCTCATATAAAAAAAAATCTTCAACAAATTAGTTAGGTGAGAAAATAATAGCAAATTAAGAAATATATATGTTTATATTAAAATTATTATAACAATGATTTTAAAAATATTGAAATTGTAATAAACTGTAATTTTTGCATTGTAATTCATATGTTAATATATTTAACATAAAATGTTCATTTTCATGTATTAACTTTAATTTCACCAGATATACTTTTTTTTTATAATTTCTCTTTGTATACTTTCATGTATTTTTTATCCCCGTGTGTTATATATTATATATTATTTCCAATTAATCAGTGTGTGTGTGTATATATATATAACTTAATTTTCTTAGATTAAAGAAAGTCTTCGATTGCCTCCTGTTTCTTTTGGTAAGCTGCTGGTTGGTGACTTGTTGAGAGTTTTGGTGACTTGTTGGGAGTTTCTACTCCTTGTAGTATTATCGTGTTGTTAGTTTCTTTGTGCTTCGACTGCACTCTATTCCAAAAGAAAAAGGCTTTCATAAATTAGTTGGTGAATAAAAAATAAAATAAAAATATATTTATATTAAAATTATCATAAAACGAAATAGAAGATTATTTAAATTACATATTAAAGGTTATTTTTTAAAGTAATTCACACGTCGATGACATTTTAGATAAAATATTTGGCACAATGTTATAGGTGCAATTATTTCTTGTATACTTTCATGTAAAATGTATATCACATGTGTTATGTTTTATTTATAATTTTAATCAATTCACATCTATATATTAATTTATAAAATCTCCTAATTTTCTCAAAATAACATTCCAATAAACTAGTTAGATGGTAACGTAATAAATAAAGTAAAAATATTTATGTTCGTTTGTTATGTTTTATCCACACTGTTTATTTTAATGAGTTTATTAATTTATAGACATTAGTCATAGAAAAATTCAAATTTGATTGGACAAAAGAAAATATTTAATGAACTAATTAGGTGAAAAATGCTAATTGAGAAAGAAATAATGATTACAACGTAAAGCAGCACTATCACAAAGATACAATGTTTTCAACTATGATTTTAAATTAATTTCTACAATAAAGTTACACCTTTTATGAATTTCAACATGATTCATAGAGATACAATTTGGATCATTTGAAAATTGAAACATTTATTATGATTCCTATCATAGAAATTTATAAAACCAATCCCTATCACAAAGATATAATTTCTTTCAACTATGTTTTTTTTTGGATAAGCAAAAATATTATTAAGAAGAAAACAACTAAATCAGAACATAAGAAATGCACAGATTTAGCTACAAGAAAAGAACAATAGTATCTGTACAAAAACACCTAAACTCCTACCCTTAATACAAAAGAGCTAGCGTGCAAAAACATCACTATAGAAAAAGACATCCCAACTAAGTTGGCATCCCAGACCCTAACTATCATTTGTAGCACGCTAAACCCACCAATGAGAAGCTAATAAAACACCCCCAACAAGTCAAAACTGCAACATGGAAGATCAGTACTGTCCACAACTATGGGAGAAACCCCACCCGTGGTGTGATATCGTCAGATCCAAAAGCAACTATAATCCAGAGCCGATCAAAGAAACGTCAAAGTACCACCCCTGGAGTGAAAACGTCAAGCCCAAATGCGAAACAGCAGCAAAGAAACCAGTCCATTCCACCGCTGTGAAAAATGTTCCGCCCCCGCTGTGAAAACGTCAGGCTCCACCGCAAAAATGCAGCGTAGAATCCAGAAAAGGCCACAGCTGTGAAATTTTAACACTACCGGTGTGAAGACGAGAAAACCAACTTCGAACTTGCAGAAAAACAGATCACAACTGTGGTGAAATTCCACCCCCAAAGTAATCGAATCGCACACATAATACCACTATATCCCTGAAACACATCAGTGAGATAAGCATGCCTTTGGATCGGAAAACCAATTGTAAAAAGGAACTACGAACTTGTTGTCCCTCGCCGTTAACCATTGCCATGAACGTCGAATGATTAACTCCAACACCGAATCAACATGAAAGACTGTTGTGTTGGAGGCCAAGTCGTTCCTTGCAAGCCAAATTGCCCAAACCGCTGAGAACCAGACCACGCCCCAGTGACTCCTTTTGTCAGAAGGACAAGATAACAAGCTGGTAAACTGTGAATAGTGTCCCCAATAATTATTATGTAGCGTAGAAGAGATCCCCCACCACTGTAGACATCCAGACCACACCTTTGAAGTGACGTGGCACTCGAAAAAAAGATGATTCCCTGTTTCAGTTCCCTGTTTACAAAAAAAAAAACACAAGTTGTCCGGCTGAGGTACCAGCCCCTGTGCCTCTAAATTTACCAAAGTTGGCAAACGATCTTGTATGAGTTTCCAAGCAAATGCCTAGACTTTAGGGGGAACCTGCCTAAGCCATAGTGATTTAAAATGTAAATTCCCATGCATAACTTGAGTGTTTGTCAACGCTTTATAACCTGACCGAACTGTGTATTTACCACCTGAATCTCCCCCCCCCCCCCCACACCCACCGCCCTTTGAGTCCCCAGGCCAAAGGAACCGAGGCCACTTCCCCCTCCAGCTCCCCTAACAAGTCCCGCTCCCATTGAAATAATGCACGTCTCCAAACCCACTTCCACCTCCACACTCCCTCCTCCCACTCTCCCATGCCACTCACCCGCGCCTTTTGACTCATAGACACCAAAAACAGCCTATGATAGTGTTCCCTAAGACACGTCCCATGCACCCATTTATCATGCCAGAACAAAGTATCTTCCCCATCCCCTATCATATAACTCATCAAGTTTGAAAACCAATTTGGTGAGATTTGACTGCTAACCTTTTCCAAAGATGAAATATCTTTCCACCATCTTGAACTCCCATTCACAACAAACTCCAATATGTCACACTCATTCCCATACTTTGCCAACAACACCTTAAACCATAATCCATTATTCTCCGTCTTAATTCGCCACAACCACTTTCCTAAAAGAGCAATATTAAAAAGTCTAGTATTCTTCACCCCAAACCTCCCTCCTCCTTGCTTCTACACACGTTATGCCAAGCAACCCAATGTATTTTTTGTTTACACTCACTCCCCCCCCCATAAGAACTTATTAAAAAGAGAGTCAAGAGAGTGGATAATACCTGAAGGCGCCTTGAAGAGGGAAAGAAAGTAGATCGGTAGTGCTGACAAAACTTTCAAAAGAACAATTCGACCACCCATAGAGAAATGTTTACTCTCCCACACTAATAACCTCCGCCACACCTTGTCCACCACAGGTCGCCAAGTGGATAATCTCCGAGTATCTGCCCCCATTGGCAAGCCAAGATAAATAAACGGGATTGAACCCGTTTTACAATTTAAGAACAAGGCTGCTACCTCTAGCCATTGTGAAGGCACATGGATCCCCATCAAGCTACTCTTATGGAAGTTAATTTTCAACCGCGAGATTAGTTCAAACAATTGCAACAATGCCTTGATTGCCCACACATTTTTATTGCTCCACTCACCAATGATAAGTGTGTCATCCGCAAACTGTAAATGTGAGATGGTTAGACCTCCCATCTTGTAACCTGAGAAAATGCCCTTTTGTTGGGCTTCCCGGAATAACACACTCAAGCCTTCTGCCACAATCAGGAACAAGAAAGGGGATAATGGGTCCCCTTGCCGCAACCCTCTTTCCACTCTAAACTCCTCGGTTGGACTACCATTAATTAACACCGATATCCGTGAAGTTGATAGACACTCACGGATCCACTGTCGCCAAACAACAGGGAAGCCCATACTTAACATCATATAATCAAGAAAGTCCCAACTAACCGAATTGTAGGCCTTCTCAAAATCCACCTTAAACAACAACACTTCTTTCTTCGCTGTCCTTGCCTCATGGAGTAACTCATTTGCAATTAATACTCCATCCAAAATTTGGCATCCTGGAACAAAAGCTGATTGGCATTCTGAAATAACCCGTGACATGACACCCCCTCAGCCTATTGGCCAACAACTTAGCCAATACCTTGTATATACACCCTATCAATGAGATCGCCCTATAATCACCCACCTTCAATGGATTATCTTTTTTTGGCAATAAGCATATGAAAGAGCTATTTGACCCTTTAACTAGCTTCCCATTCCTGTGAAACTCTTCCATGAATGCCATGAAATCAGATTTTACTGTCTCCCAAAACTCCTTTAAAAATGCAAAATTGTAGCCATCTGGTCCCGGACTTTTATCACTACCACATTCCCACACCGCCTCCCTGACCTCTTCCTCTGTGAACGATGCTACCAGTAGACTCCGGTGATCCTCGGTAATCTACTGCACCTCCATCGTCCCTAATTGTGGCCGCCTCCACTCCATTGCTAAGAAATGGCTTTGGAAATGATTTTTGACATGATCCTTAATCTCCTTTACCCCTTCCACCACCACATCACGGTCTCTAAGTATAAGAATTTCCTCCCTTCTTTTTTTTTACAATACATCCATGGAAGAACTTTGAATTAGCGTCACCATCCTTCAACCACCGTGCCCAAGATTTCTGCCACACCACACTGAATCTCATTCCTGTTAACTTTGAAATGGAAGCCATGGTCTCACACCTCCAATTTACCTCCTCCTGGACTAAGCCCTGCTCCTCCTGTTTCTTGTCTAACTAAGCCACCACCTCTTTTGCCTTCAAAATATTCTGATCAATATTTCCACACCTATCTTTATTCCACTCCCACAATTTTTGTTTTAGTGCCTTCCATTTTTCCTTAAGAACATACGCCTTTCTCCCTTCTATCTGTAAATCTATCCAACACTTTCTCACAAATTCAATATACACCGGCACCTCCCTCCAGCAATTTAGAACCCTAAAAGGTTTTGGGCCCCAATTCTCCACTTTTACTTTCAACACTATTGCACAATGATCCGATACAGACCGTGGAAGGCCCCATTGAGACAAAATTTCCCACACATTCAACCATGCCTCGGATAGCAAAAATATGTCCAACCTGCTCATTACCATTTGCACGATACCAAGTATATTTTCTTCCTTGCAATGGAAGATCAACCAACTCCGCATCCAACAGGAAGTTTGAAAAAGCATCCATTTCCTCCCTTCTTCCATGGCTTTCCACCCCTTTTCTTTCCTGTGCGGATAACACAGAATTGAAATCACCCACAACACACCAACATGCCCACCCTTTTGAAGACTGTAGATCAATCAACTCTTGCCACAAATTCTTTTTTGCTCGCAAGTCGCAAGGTACATACACGTTGATCAGTGTGACCAACTGTTTAGTCTTTCCCCACCACCAACCACCCCCATAAAATGTTCCCCCTCAAAACAATCCAGCAACTCAAACATAACCTTACTCCACATAATCAACAAACCTCCCGCCCTCCCGACGAACGACTTACCTACCCATTCAAAGTCGTCATCCGGCCAGAGTTGCGAGCAAATCCGCCTGTCAATCTTCGACAATTTCGTCTCCTGAACACACACCATATCAGGGTTGTGATCTATCCCTAACTACCTTAACTCCCTCTTCTTCACCCTCCCCCCCAAGCCCCTAATATTGAAGGAAATAATCTTCATAAGAACAAACTACACCTCCCCACCACTCCTTCCCCATCACACCCAAAAGACTAACTACTCCTGCCCTCACCAACATCCCTCATACCCGACCCTCCTCCCAGCTGCAGCATGATCTCTCTTCTCCATACCCTCCAAACAGCCCAAGATTTCCCCCTCACTCCCTAAATTGGTGACCCCCCACTTCCTTGCCCAACTCCCAGACCTTGTGAGCAATCGTGTCGACACCTCTGTTAAGCAATACCCAATTTCTGCATTCAATATCACTGTCTGTGACGGAAAGAGCAGAGACCGAAGTATTTGTAGTCGTTGCTAAAATAGAGGAGCTATTTCGCTGCTTCATAATCGGGAATTTCCGTGGATGACCTCAACCCCTCTTTCCCACGTTGCGACGATCAACACATAAGATTCGTGCCATGGTCTTCCATTTACGACGGCGACTAGATCGTACCACCGCCAATGGTTCTGCCATCGACGAAACCTCCCTCACTGCGTCTCCAAAATTGGGAACCAACGCCCCTGTTTGCGACATTAAAGACGATTGCGCATGTGCACCGTAGACCCTCGTGCCTTGTTGTACGTCTCCACCGTGTGTGGGCTGATTTCAACAATAAAAATACACTTTTATGAATTTCAACATGATCTTTACGAATATAATTTGCATCGTTTGAAATTTGAAAAATTTGTAACGATTCCTATCATAGAGATTTTTAAAATCGGTCCCTATCACAAAGATATAATTTTTTTCATTTATCATTTTAAATTGATTCCTATAATAAACACACTCCTTTTATGAATTTCAACCTGATAATTTGTAGAAAACTAAAATTTGAAAAATTTATAATAATTTCTATCATAGAATTTAGAAAATTAGTTTATATCACAAATACAATTTTTTCACCCACGCTATAAAATCTATATATGTTATAGAAACTACTGCAAACTGAAAGTTTAATATAATTAATTTATGTTCTGATGTACTTCAGTGTAGCACACAATACAATCAACTACTTTTCAATTACCCTTCTATAGAGGTATTAACTTCTAGACAATAGTTGTAATATCCCCAATATTAGGATCTTGAGCTATATACGTTTAATTATTATTTAAATTCATATTTTATTTTCTTCTTTGATTTATCTTGAATGTGTTTGATTAGAGGTAGAGAAGAGGGTTTTTAGTATGAGTTTCTTTTAGAGGGAGTTAAGTGTAGTGGGTTAAGAAAGTAAAAATTGGACTAAAATAGAATTGAGGGAGAGCATGTGAGCATCACCTACCCATTTAATTTTAAGATTTCTTCTACCCACTCACACACACATACCACGACACACTCACATTCACACCTACTTCACTCACACATTCACATATCACTCGACCAACCCACACACACACTCAATCACATAGCAAAAGTTAGAAAAGAGAGAAAAAGAGAGGGAGCCTAGAATGAAAGAGAAAAGAGAGAAGAAAATGAAAATGGAAGAAGAAGAAGAGGAGGAGGAGGAGGAAGAGAGAAGAAAAAGGGGAGAAGAGGAGGAAGAAGGAAGGAGAAAGAGGAAAGGCGAAAAAACTAGAAGCTAGGGATTGCTCTTAGTTTTCCTTAATATCCATCTTGCACGTGAGTCCCTAATTCATCTTCTCCTTTGTGTGTTCTGTTTTCTGTTTTTTTTTTCTCCTTGCTCCACTAGTTTTGATGAATGTTGGGTTGCATGTCTAATTATTTGGTCATATGATAAAGTGTGGTGATATGTGATGCATGCAAGATGTTCATATGAATAGGTTGCTGTGAGGTATAAATTGAGTTGGGTTTGGATTAACTACTGTTGGTATGACATAAATGGGGGAAAAGATCTGAAAATGAGAGATTTGGGGTTTTGAGCTAAATGATAGTGTTGCAAGCGAAGTGTTTTTGAGGATTTTCATTCTGCATGTATGATTTAAGTTCGAATTTACTGTGTATTTTGTCTTGGAATTGTTAGAAATGAGGTTTCAGTAGGTTCTATGTAGTTGCATGTAGTTCCATTCCTCTTTTGCTAATTCTTGTAAAGTTATGAGTTTCTAAAAAGTCCTGATGTACAGGTTCTGTAAATAATTCATTAAAAATTGTATACTTAATTAATTTTTATGAAACTTGTATTGTTTGAACTTTTGATGTGTTGGTAGTCTCTGGTTAAAGTTTTCATGAATTTTGAGAACGATTTACTATTTTTACTAAATTAAATACTTTTACTGCCATAATGCTATTTTCAGGACACTAAGCTTCGGTTTTTTATTTTATGGGAACAATCTGAGTTAGTTCTCTGAAAAATAAAATACTATGATGATTTTACATATGTTGGGTTGCTTCAGTTGAAATTTCATAATTTTTGAACAAGTTTTGATAAGGTAGAAAAATATTGGAATAGGTATTGTTAGTGCTGTGAATTGTAGTACTCTTAAACCTATACGTTGAATGCTTCATTTAGTTCTTGTCAGGTCATCTCTTGAATTAGCTATATGGATGTGAAATTTGGGTATGAACTTATTGTTTTCTTTCGATGAGACTTGAGGAATGAGTTATGAACTATCATCTAAGGACAGTCTTGCATAAATGACGAAGAATTTCACTTAACAATATATTAAAAAAAACTATGAGTTTTAAGTCATTCTTATGAAGGCTGAGAGTAAGTGCATAGCAAGTCGGGACGCCGTTTGTGGTCATTGACGTCTGACCTGCCTTATAAGATGCTATTCCATCCCAAGTTGCTCACACTTGGTGGATAGAGTTTTTCAAAAATAAAGGTATAGATGATATAGTTCATAATTATATATGTTTGTGCGAGCAAGAGACTACTTATGAGACTATTAATGAGACTTATATGAGGAATAGCTTCACACCGAGTAAGGACCCAGTAAAAAGAGCCAGTGATGAAGGGATGAGCTATATATAATAGAAAGTGGTATATATTTTAACTAGTTTTACTCTAGTATGCATTGTCCTACGATGTGCACTTCGGGCAAAGCACTAGGAATAAAAATAGTGTGTTAAACTATACCACTAGAAGAAGTTACATATGGATGTTGCGATTAAATGTGTATCATATAAATATTTGTTTTAGTAATATGAGTTCTTTGACTATGAAGTGATAGGGTAACCATAAATCTCTATCATTGAGTCTTATTAGTTTCAGGGATTCATTGAGATTTTATATCTCATTAGTTTTCTCTTTTGTTTCAGATAGTAGGTGCATATTGAGAACTAAGATAGCTATTTCCGGAGTTGGTTGATGGTCATCTAATAGCACTAGAAGTCGGATCAGAGTCCTAGTGAGGAATTAAAGTTTCTATATTATATTTTTTAAGTATGATTTTGAATATAAGTCACTACACCGAGAAAACATTTCAACAACGTTTAATTTTAATTTCAACAACGGGTAAAAGCGTTGTTGATTGCCCCATTGTTGTTTAGACGCACTCTTACCACAACGCCTACGAAAACGTTGTTGCTGTGTCACATAAACCCTGCCCGCGTTTCCTCACAGACAACGCGCAGGCAGCAAGCGCTGTGTGTATCCATACATCACAACAACGGTTGCTGAAGAAAGCGCTGTTGAAATATTTATATTTTAAAATATATATATATATATACAAATACAAATATTTCTATTCAAATTAATATCAAATCACAAATATGAATAGGAACATATATACATATATGTACAGTTACCAAACAAATATATATAATATGAACAGAAATCAATGAATCTTCATCTTCGTCTTATTCTTGTGGTTGTGCAGGAATTATTTCTTTATGCACATATTTACACCATTGCTCCACAACTTCAGCTTGTTGTTCAGCAGTATAAGTTTTAAACCTGTAACCTTTTATGTACTGGGGAAAAAAATTCAAGTTATTATCTCAATTAATTAACATATATATGCATGAAAAAATTCTTTAACTAAAGCAGAAATCTTAACAAAATTGCACACCTGATCTTCTGGGATTTTCTTAGCACTTGAGGTGACAATATCCGTCATGAATTTCTACACAAAGTAAGCGCAATTATTGTTGTTTTTTGTTTTGGACACTACAAAATGAAATACAGTCCTAGTTTATAAATCAAAACAAATTAATATTTGCAAATAATTACCATGAGCCTTAATTTTGCAAAAATATACATGAATTATTTTCCATTCAGGTTGAGTAACTTTTAATTCTTTCATCTTTAGGAACTCCTCTACAGCACTGAGAAAAACAAACGCAAATTAAATTTCGTTGTAAGTAATAAATTTGAAAACACATGCATGCACATCAAACATGACTACTTACTCATTGATAGCTTTTTAAATGGTTGTGTCTTTCAGCTCCCAATCGCAATGCTGTCACGACCCCTTCTTAGGCCATGACCGGCGCACAGGCTAATACTAACTCAACATACACTTAGCCTGGCAAGCCTGACACACTTTAACACATAAACATCATAAATTAAAGAATTTCTGAAAATTTGGTAGAGTCTTCTCTGTATTGTAGACATCTCAGCATAATAGTACATGTCAGCACCAATTATACCAATAGACCAGAATTCACCAACAAGAGTTCTCATCATTCACATCCACATAAATAATATTCCATAAGACCTCAGAGTACTCAAAATACCAGTGACATAGCATTTACAACTACCCATGTACAATCCAAAAGAAAAGAAAGACCCTGTCCCTATAGCTGCATTATACTGAAGTCGGCACAACTTTCACCACATCAAAATAGGGGCATACCAAAAGAAATAACCCCTAAAAAGGTCTGCAAACCTAAAAAACTATCTACTCTGCTACCTGTGAATCTGCAGAAAAAGGAAAGGAAATGGGGTGAGTCACGGGGACTCAGTGAGAGCATAATAAACAAAGTGGACCGGAAGGAGAAGTGAACATACCACGAGTGTTTAATCCAATAAACATTTCAAGCACAAAGTAAAATAAGGATATCTAAAAATAATCTTGCAAAACCGATCTTTAAACTCAAGATTTCAATCTTTAATAACTCAATCATGATATAAAATGCTCCAACATTAGAAATAACAATTTTCTTAAAACTCATAATACTATTCCAAAGCAGGTTACATATAAAGAACTATATCAGTACCACAAAGAGGAGTAATCTCAACCCTCGATGTCATAAATCAATCATATCATAACCCGGGGGCCTTGCCTCACCCAGAACCATAACATACTATGTGCACATAGGCTACATTATCTCTTTGTTATGGCGAATGGTAATCATAGACCACATTATCTCTTTGTTGTGGCGAACAGTAATCACTTAAATTTCTATGAGCACTTTAGCCCATAGGCCGTATTATCTCTTCGTTACGGCGAACGGAATCCTTAACGGCTATGAGCACTCAGCTCATAGGTTGCATTCTCTCTTCGTTGCAGCAAACGGTATCATAAAGACTATGAACACATAGCTTATAGGCTGCATTGTCTCTTCGTTGCAGCAAACGGTTTCATAAGGACTATGAGCACTCATCTCATAGGATGCATTGTCTCTTCATTTGTAGCAAACAGTTTTTCTTTCATAGAATCCACAATGGACAATCAACATGCAACTTTAAATAATTCATTAAAATCAAACCAAACTGTCAAGAGTAGTTTATTTCATTCTTTCAAAATTCAAAACGAGATCGTTGCAATTTTATTTCAAATCAATACTTATTCCACATAATCACCAATATCACCAACTTGAAAAATTAACATAAATAACTTGAGTAATATCATAAGAAACAACATGAACATCTTTAGAACCATAAAATCTAAACCAATAGCAAGAGAAATAATTAATAGTGATATCGTGTATCCTCAAAATGCTCATAAACAATAAAACCAATTTTTTCTCAAAATAGAAATAACATTTCAACTCATATTCGTAGGAAAATTTATCCTTAAAGCAATTTACTTCTCTATATATAAAAATATAGCCATAGGAAAAATGTCACTAAGTAGATTAGCTACTCACTACTATGAAGAACCAACAAAATCTCTTCCAGAACCTTCAGGAGGAGCTACCAGAGTATTTTCCAACGAATCTGAGCAACAATAACAAATAGAAAAGGGATTAGAGACAAAACCCCCAATTAGAGAACTTAGGGTTTTAGAGGAACCCATGAAAATCTAATATTGAGCTCTTTCACTAATATATACCAACACCCACAACTCAAAACATTCCTCAAAGTAAATTTTTATACTCATGGGTTGTAGATTTTACCTCAGAGCTCCAAGGAGATAATTTCTAGAAGTGGGTATTGCCCCCTTTATCCAAAAACACCAACCCCTCACCTTCACTTCTCATGGGTGCATAGGACTAAGGTGAGATTGCAAGAAAAATGGTGAAAGAATGAACAAGAACTGCCTCTACTCTTTCCCCTTCATTTTTTTTTCTTCTCTCCTTCGACACCCATACCCTTTCTTCTGATTTTTTTTTTTCTCCTTCCTTTCCCTGTTTCACGTTGGGTGTGTGTGTTTCTATTATAATTGTTTAATTTATTTATTTAAGGGGTGGGGATTGGCTCTTTCTAGAAGCCAAGGGTAGTATTATTATTTTATTTTATTTTTTTATATGCCCTTGATAACACAGGGCGTTTCAGGTCCCTTTTCAGAGAATCCAAATAGTATATGACCCCTTTGAGAGGTTTGAATGCAACCAATACCCAATGTGAACTAGAAAAATCAATAACTAGTCTGCGAACAAGCATATTAAAGCATAATGAAATAAAAGTACGTAGCTTTGAAATTATAAGATCTCCCACCTTGTATTCCACGGTGCAAGAACCAACTTTTCTGTGTCAAAGCCAATCTTTTCACTAATAAGATTAGCCATCTCCTGAGGTCTTTTTGCACTAAAATTTCCACATGTTTGTGCTGGTGACAAGAGGAAGTATTTTGCTTGATGGTATGGGTAAACCTCGAACAAGCATCTAAGACAGTATAATAAAATTGGGTTAATTATAACGTGGACGAAACTTGTAAGCAAACTAAATGATTAATAAACTAAATGAAAGACAATTTCAAGTACCACATGTACACGGTAATAATAGAGGAGCCAAGACAGCCATGGTCTAAAATTTGGTTGATCTCCACGGGATCAAGGTACTCTTCAGAGTCATATCCAAAAATCCTTTGGGGTATGGGAACACAGAATTTTATTTTCCTTAATCTAAACATCTGCCACATGTTGATGAACATTGTCCAAAAATGTTTGAGACTATTGATTTTGTTGGGGCGGCGACTAATTTTGTTGAACTGCAGCCTTTTCAGAATCTTTTTTTTTTATGTGTTGCTCACCGAGGAGTGCTTTTGTTGTGCCGGCCGGTCCCGGTGCTTGTCTTGTGGCAGCCGGTCCTGGTGCTTTGATTCAGCCCGATCCCGGAGCTTTTATTCAGTACAGTCCCGGTGATTTTGCTCCTCTCCTCAGTAACCATCTTATTTGGATCATTTGGAGCACCGTGCAAAATTGTTTATTACAACATATTATTGATTGGTATAAAATGATGTAATAATAAAATATGTTGTTTGGTGATGATATCGTTGTCGTTCACATACCTCATTATCATCCACCAACATTATTAACCACGTAGGTCATGCCACAAATCCACCTACTGCAACACCATTTCTCCAAAAAGGATATTACACCATAGTAGCCAATAGTTTCGCAAAGATTTAGAAAATATTTGATTAAAGTCTATAAAGCTCCTCCGAAAATGTGGATAAAATTTTTTGTTTTCATAAAAGAAGATGAGAATGATGGGGAGTAAAATCCTTTGTTTCCTTTTTAAAGATTTCAACTGTAAGGCAAACCATCATGTACAGAAAAGTACTTTCTCTCATATATATATGCCAAAATATTTAACAAAGGAGTTTGTTCTAAGACAAACTATGATTTTTACACTCCAAAAAAAAGAAGTTAAAACTACTCTAAACCAAAAAGTACAAAAGTGGTAAAAGAAAAACATACGCTACTATGTATAGTCGAGCAATGATCCCATCATCTACAAAAAGGGATCTACTACTCTAACACCCTAACTCAGATACGTCTATGGACAAGACCAGGTAGATCCTCCTATTCCAGGAAAGCTAGACTTCAGGTGCCGAACCTGAGTCACCGGAACCCAATCAAAATCAAACCTGAATAGATCTGGTCTAGGTAAAGTCTCTCTAGTAAGGTCAAAAGTAGCCCAAGAGTAGATAGACTCTTCGGGTTCCTCCTCGATCTCCTCTGTAACATCCCAAAATTTTCACTCTATGAGACAAAGTATTCATTTTGGGGGATTAGAATTATCTTTAAGATTTTTGGATAATAAATAATGGTTTAGAACTGACGTAGAAGTCAAATGACATTTTACGAATATTCTTGACTGTCAGAATAAGCTGATAAATGAATATGGAAAATTCATACTTGATTCCCAAAAGGTACTAGATGATATAAATAGTTACTTGGTGTTCCATAAAGGTTTTAGAAATTAAGTTTGGATTTTTAAAGAAAGATATAAAGGAAATTACAGTTTTAGTCCCTCTAGGAGAAACTCCGTGATCTGTTAGTTAAGAAATGGATAAATAAATCGGAGATGGAGGAATAATTAAGATGGAGACTTTAGGATCTAGTATACTTTGGATAGTAGGGAAATAATAAGTCTTGATCATAGATAGTTAAGTCTTGTATAGACTTCTGTTTGCTATTTTCCATCAATTATCTGTTTTGTATGAAATTGTGTGATCTAAATGCTAAGAAAATTATTTTAGTCTTATAATGAAGGTTTTAAAATACCTATCAAGTTATTTCATTAAAACGGTCACTCTTTCCTTGACGCTTGACATCCGTATTTACCGTTATTAACGGATAAGGTTTTAAACAGCACAAGTATGTTAAAACAACTTAGACAAAACAAACTTCCTTCACAAAAGTTGGTTCTTTTAATATTTCTGATTTTCTGGAATTTTCTGAAAATTTTTGAAATTACCATTTTGACCCTGTTACTTACAGTAAGAGCTAATAACTATTCGGAGACCAAACTGAGGTCAGAAAAAGATTTTAAGTAGCTGAATCATGTTTATTTTTTGGGATTTTTGAAAATTATTTCGTAATTTTCTAAAAAGCAGATCAAAACGCTACTATTTCGATCCTTATAAAGTACGGAAAACAGAGATTTCTGGTCAAAAATGGATTTTCAGTAATCAGTGAATGCTTAAAATCAAATTTCAAGAGGAACCACTAGTGTTTAAATTCAATTTGTGATTTTCTGGGAATTTTTCTGGAATTTTCTGAAAAATTACTGTTTTGCACTTACGGCGCGTCCGTTTTCTTTTGTTTTTGCAAACCGTAAAGCCTACCCTTACCGTAAAAATCCAAAAACTCTTGTATAAAGTCTTTAGGACTAATATAAGTCATTTTTGAGATTCCTCATTGGTTCTTATAATTTAAATTTATTTTGGGAATTTTTGATTTATGAAAAGTCCATTTTACCCTTGTTTTTCACTTAAAACCTAGGGGTAAAGATGTAACTTCACTTCCCTCTTCTAGAACACCTCTTGGCCGACCTGCATGGTGACTCTCCATGATCTTGAAGCTTCATCATCCTTCTAGATTTTGAGTCATCACCCTGACTCGCTTCTTTGAACCAATTAGATTAAAGCATGATTAACCTAATTAAATAAATAGGTATTTAAATAGTCATTGCTTACATTATGAATTAAATTAATTCCTCCCTTATCCCTACTCTTGGCCGCCCCCTCCCGTCTATAAATAGGGACCTTGGCTTCATAAATTTTCCCACACCAAGCCAAGGAATCAAGAAGACAAACACTTTTCTCTCTTTTCTCTCTTTAGTTCTTAAATTTCTTTTGGTGTTCTTGCTTGTTCTTCATCAAGTTTTGGCCAAGGTAAGGGGTTAATCTTTCAATATTAATTTGAGAAGTATGTGTTTGATTCTTGTTTATGCTTGTCTTGTATGCTTTATGTATTTTTGTTTTTATGCCTTAACAATCAATTTATAGCTTTAAATTAATTATTTTGTGCTAATTATAAATAGTAGAGTTATAATGCTCAAATTTTCTTAAGATTTTCGTGAAGTAAGATGGCTATGGCAAAATCAATTTTGAGCTTTTGTAAACATACCGTTATAATGGCGAATTTTAGTGTTACCGTAAAAATGATTTTACCGTGTAGAAAATATAAATAATTATTTTATGAAAACCCTGATATTATCTATCATTGATATACAAGGTCATGGTTAAGATAAATGGTTTATCAGTATGGATACGTCTAGAAAGGAAGTGAGACCTTTGAAGGGCCTAAAGCCTGGGATCTGTGTTGATACGATGTTTGGGGAATTCTTAACCTAGGGACTCGGTATATACGTGGCTAAGATGATTGGGGAATATAACGGTAATGGATTCTCGGTGAATTCTATTGTTATATATTTTGGTTCAGTATTCTCTATACTTTTAAATGGTAGAAATTTGTGAAACATGCTTTCATTGGACTTTTTCTGAAAATAAACTAGTATTCAAATATTTTAGAATAATTCAGTTTTGAACCACTTTAATGAATTAAAATCACTTTTCAGTTCTATCATATACTGATATATTTTTGGAATTTGAACGAAAAATGAAGTATGAGTTATCTGGGATAAATGGTTCTATGTTATATCTGAGTGGTGAAATTTTGTGTTTTTCCTGAGATGTGTGATTTGGTATTCTTATCTGAGAAATGTGGTTCTGTGTTTAGTTGTGATTTCGTGTTTATTTGAAAGTTAAGTCGTAAGCTGGTGTCTATGGTTACTAAGTAAAATCTCTTGGAGTAACGGGTTGAATGCTCGTGGCTATGTGCCGAAATTCCTATGGTAAAATATCCTTGAGTAGCGAGTGACTTACTCGTGGGTGTGTCCCGAATATAAGTGGTAAAGTCTCCAGGAGCAGCGGGTTCTTTTCTCGTGGGTGTGTTCCGAAATTATGTCGTAAAATCTCTCGGGGTAGCGGGTTATTTACTCATGGGTGTGTCCCGAAGTTATTAAGTAAAATTCCCAAGAGTAGCAGGCAGGATGCTCGTGGGTGTGTCCCGAAAGTATAGAAAGTCTTGTGTGAAATTCCCTGTTTAAGATATTGAATGATCCATTTGCTACGTGCATTATACCTATTGTATGTTTCTTATATGTTCTTGACATATGAAGTAAGACCTACGTTTGTTTTAGTGCTTGTACTTTTCTTATTAAGTTGTTTAGAGTTTCACCCTTGCCTGCTTTGTTGTGTTGATGCATGACGGAGTAGATGAGTTACCCAAGAAGTGGGCTGACTCTTAGAAGAAGGATTTGAAGGAGGATGCTGTGTAGGCTGATATGGATTCCAAGAAGAATAGACGGTTACGATATTATTTGGGGCAGAGGTCTAGAGATTATATTGGCTCAGATGTGCACTGTATCATTTTCAATCTTTCCTTGTAAAAAACTCTGATGGTTATATGAAATGAGATTACATTCATACAAGTTTTATTTAGGCTTCCGCATTGAAAACCTTTTCGAAAACATTTAAAAGGGAATAAAGGAAACATACTCCCCATCCTTCTCATCTTCTTTAAAAAGCAAAAAAATTGACCCGTATTTTAGAAGAAAGATTTCCAACTTTCACCAAATATTTCTAAGTTATTTTCGAAATTCTTGGTAACTATGGTGTAATATCCTTTTTGGAGAAAGGGTGTTACATCCTCATCCGACAAGGATTCAGATAACCAGATGATGTCTTCTGATTCTGACTCTGATGGACGGGGTTGAGGGGAATATGCTGGCGGATTCGCTTCTCCCTGAGGCGAAACCGGCGTATACCCCACAGAACCATCGATTCTTGCAGGTGCTGCAGCTGAGGTGTCTTCTGAGGTGCCATCTTGGTTCTTATCCGATGATTTGTCTCTTGATTTCGAAGGTACATGATCAGATCCATTACCATCATGTCCTGAAGGATGTGAACTACCACCTCCACTATCCCCACTATCATCACTATCGAAGATCGAGTCATCTGAAATAAATCCTAAAGGTCTTAACTGACGCCAGGGTAACTTAACATCTAAAATCATTTGCTCCTAGATGTGAAGTGGGTCTTGAGGACCTCTACCTCCAGTGTCTATTGTTTCCACTCTTCCTACGAATCTGCCCAACTGTGTGTGAGGACTTATCTTCCACCATACACAGTCTCCACCTTGAGGTTCTAAGCTTAGGTGACGGACATTCCCTAGTCCCGTATCAGGATGTGCCATCTACTCAGTCATGCATCAACACAACAAAGCAGGTAAGGGTGAAACTCTAACTCAAATTAATAGAAGTAGTACAAGTACATTATCAAACATAGGTCACACAACACTCAACTCAAACATCAAGAACTGATAAATCTCATAGATAACCAAATTATTCAACCCAATGTAACAGAGTAGCAAAGTATTGAAAACACACAACCAGAGCTCAAACAAGCAGATCTTACCTTGTATCCGTGAACCTACAAAAACCATACGTTTACAAGCATATATCATCATAACAACGTTTTATTTATGCATGCCTCTTCTATATTTCTCAAATCACACCGATGTAGTGCTCCAAGGAGACTTTTCCAACCTTAACTCCTGTGAGCGATCGGCTGCCTGTAAACTTAACAGCATAATCAGGGAATCCCTTTATTTCTCTGAAAATACTTCAGAATTACCGCATTTAAAACTTAATACCAGATCAGAAATAGAAATGCCAGTCAAATTTATCCAAGTCGGGTATTCGATTTGTCTCGGCTCAAGGATATTCACTGACACGACCATTGAGACGTTCGAAACCTGGATAATCCCAGTAGACGATTGTAGTCGAACAATTTTCTATTTTCAACCCCAGCCTCTAGGTTGTATGCTCAAACGTCTTTATGCCGATGCACAAAATTTCTTTTTAAATTCTCTTTGTAAAACTTCATCTGTTTTACTGTCTCTTTTCAAATATCTCTGAATCTTCTCAAAACTCTTTGTAAGGAACAAATCTTATCCTTTTATGGAAAGACCACTTGTATGAACAGATAACTGTTTAAAATCACTGTTTCTCATAAAACTCTTTCTACTGTATACTTAAAAAAAACATATAACTCTTGTCTTCATTTACTGCTCATTACGGATTTATTTATTGTCTCGGCTTTAATAGTTTTAAGTAGCTCAACAGGGTGAATCGATATAAAGATTTATTAACTTTATTTCAAGAAGACCAAACCGGGCATAGCCACTTTGGATTGGTCAGGAGAAAAGAGATTAATTGTAATAAACTTGTGTCCACTTTCTAATTAATAAGTGTCTGTCTTCAAATTTTAGATAGTTTTTTTGGGAATGGAATAATTACACGGCGGGTGAGCCGACTGCGGTAATCAGTTTCTGTCTTTCTGAAAACTTATTATAGGCTTAGTGAACGAAGTAAAGCTGATTAATCACGGCTTAAGTTATTTTTGAAGATGAAAAGATCACACGATGGCAGAGCCATCTTTGGTGATCAGTACCCAATCTTAAAAATCGATCTACTATAACTAAGTGATCATAGTCCAATTGTTTCTCTTTGGAAATACTTAAGCAATGATTATCTTCCAGGAAAAAGACCCGTTGAAAGCCTATCTCACTAATTTCTACTGCCGTAGACATTGGAAATTAAACTGAGTTATGTGTATATATATACAGATTGGATACTCACTCGATATTTCCCACTAATAACATAACAGTAGAATTCACCAAGAATCCATTACCGTTAGATTATATTTTCAAAGATGCTATAACAGTAGAATTCACTGAGTATCCATTACTGTTACACTCTTTTATCCAATCCAATTCATTTATATATACGTTATTAGAAAATTGCTTCTTTCCCAATTTTATCTTGTCACGTATATACCGGGTCCCTAGTGTTAAGAATTCCCCAAACAGCGTATCAATACAGATCCCAGGCCAGAGAGAAACGGACTTCTTTTAGCCCCTTCAAAGGTCTCTTTCCTTTCTAGACAGATCCATACTGATAAACCATTTATCTTAACCATCACCTTGTATATAAATGATAGTTAATATCGGGGTTTTCATAAATAATAAATTGTATTTTCTTTGCGGTAAAATCATATTTACGGTACGTCTAAAATTCGTCATTATAACGGTATGTTTACAAAAGCTCAAAAGTGATTTTGCCATAACCTCTCTAGTCACACGATTTTTAGAATAAAATTGGGCATTATAATTCTACAATTCATAAATAGCACAAAACAATTAAATTAAAGCTATAAAACAATTATAAAGCATATTTAAATAAATAAAAACTATAAACACACAAACAAACAATTCAAACACAAACAAGAATCAAACTCATATTTCTTAAATTAAATTGAAAAGAGGTTTCCCTTACCTTGGCCAGTACTTTGGGAAGAACAAAGCAAGAACACCAAAAAAAAATTTAAGAACTAAGAAGTAAAGAGAGAGCTTTGTCTTGTCTTCACTAATCCTTGCCTTGGTGTGAGGAAAAGTTATGAAGCATGGATGTCTATTTATAGTGGAGGAGGGGCGGCCAAGGAGGGACCAAGAGGGAATTAATTTATTGTGATGTCACCTAGCTTTTTGATGTATATGTCATAATGCCTAAATACATAATTTGCCTAATTTTCTAATTGGCTTCTTCCAATGACTATGCATATGAGTCATTGGCCAAAAAGTTCATCCAAGGGCTCTTAGCAAAGGTGGATGTCGACCAGCTTGTGGGGAAAGGGTAGCCATAATTTGGTAAATAAACGGAAAACCAAGGGTAGAATAGTCCTTTTTTAAGAAAATTCAAAAACTATTTATTAAAAGATGAGGACCTATGGGAAAATTCGAAAATGACAAATATTAGTCCCAAAGGCTTCATACAAAAGTTTCTGGATTTTTACGGTAAGGGTAGACTTTACGGTTTACACTAACAAAGGAAAACGGACGCGCCGTAAGTGCAAAACAGTAATTTTTCATAAAATTCCAGAAAAATTTCCAGACTATCACATATTTAATTTAAACACTAATGATCCCTCTTAAAATTTTATTTTGAGCACTCACTGATCACTGAAAATCTATTTTTGGTTCCGTAATCTTCGTTTTACATTCTTACAGGGACCAAAAAAGTAACTTTTTATCTGTTTTTCAAAAAATTCCAAAATTAATTCCATAAATCATAAATATATAAAAACATGACCAACTTTTCCAGATTTTCGTTTTGACCTCATCTTGGTCTCCGAATCAGTTCCCAGCTCTTGCTGTAAACTATAGGGACCAAAACGATAATTTCTGAAATTAGTTTTTCCAAAAATTCTAGAAAAATTCCAGAAAATCATAAATATTATAATAAACAACTTTTGTGAAGAAATATTATTTTCTGGGTTGGTTTAACATATTTTTACTAATTAAACTCTTATTCGCTATTACGGTAAGTACGGTTTTCAAACGTCGAAAGAGAAGTGACTGTTTTAATGAAATAATTTGATAAGTATTATATAACCTTAATTATAAGACTAACATATTTTTCTTATCACTTAAATCACACAATATCATATAGAACAGATAAAAGACGAAAATATAGAAAATAGAAGTCTATATAAGACTTAACTGTTTTACTATTTAGGCTATAATACTTAACCGTAACCGGTCATTCTATTTTTCATAGGTTTCTATCAGGTCTTTGTAGTTTCTATCTTATCTATTTTTTCCATTTTTAGTATTTATCCCTTTTCCTAACTAATAGACTACGGAGTTCCTTCAAAAGGGACTAAAACTGTAATTTCCTTTATATTCTCTTCTAAAATTTCAAGCTTAATTTCTAAAATCTTTATATGTCACCAAGCTACTATTTCTTCCTTTAAATACCTTTTGGAAGTGTTGTATGAATTTTCCAAATGCATTTACCATTTATCCTAATAATCAGAATGTCCGTATATAATCTTCTGACTTCCGTATTTTGCTCTAGACTACTAAGTTTTTATCCAAAAAATTTCAAAGTAATTCTAATCCTCTAAAATTAATACTCTGTCTCTTAGAGTGAAATTTTAGGATGTTACACCTACGACATCCATGACTTTCACCATACATCCATTTTCATCCGGTACTGGCAATGAGGCATCTAGTTTAACCGCAATCATTATTGACACTCTTGCGGAATCTGGTTGTTGTGTACCTAAGTACTTCCAGTGTTTACCAATGATCCCCTGGCCACCGTGTGAAGGTATGGAGTGGACAACAACAAGTTCACAGGTCCACATGCCTAAAGAATGCAATGATGAATAATAAGTATTACGTAAGAGTGAGAACAAAGAACTGCATATAGTAAAGAATAATTACCGGTGGAAGGATGGGAGTAGGAGTTGTAGGAGCAGCAGTAGGTGGAAGACATGCAGGGGTAGCTGCCTCCTCATGGGGAGAATCAGCTACATTGGTGCAACTGTAATTGGTGTTGGGGCCAAAGGAAGGGACCCGCATATGCGACAGCTCACGCTGTTTCATGTGAGCAAACATCATTTCCTGCATACACTTCAACTGGGCTTTCATCTCCTCGAATTCTTCCTCAGATACTTTCTTCCGCTTTGGGGTTGTGAAATAGTCTCTATGAGAGACCCCAAATCCCATCGCCCTAACACGCCCGGGGTACTTTGGTTGCTTTAAGGCCCGGGAAAGTATGTCATTCCGATCAACTTGTTCTATGTTCTCATCTTGAGATAGAAGTTGTGATAATTGCTCCTGAAACAAAAAATATGCTGGTTAATTAAGGATATATAAGATTATGATATATAGATATGAGATGAATATTAAGGTTATTATACTTACACATTCATCCATAACTTTTTAAACATTTTCATTATCAATAACCCCTTCTTTGCTGACGTGGGCTCGCTTCCACACTACATGACGAGATATGCTCGTCACCTCGGATCCGGACTCTTCTTGCTGTTGTAGGCACACAAGTTAAGAATCATTTATAGGTTAATGTAAGAGTGACAATATGAAAACACATGCATGCATGGTGTGACAACTTACCATTTGATGCCCATGGCAAGCATATCCTAGGTGTCCCTTCCTATAAGGATGTAGCTTTGCTTGTTTAAAAGCTCTCTCCCTATTAGTTTTGCTTGTTTTCTGTATATAAAATTAATTAATTAGTAATCAAGTCATAAATAAGGGATAATACACACTTAATTGTATTGATGTTAATATTACCTGAAACTCTTCAATTAAACAATAATCTACAAATTCCCTCAAATCCTCCTCCTTGATGTGGTGTGCCCTATCAGTATGAGGCTTATAGTTCGAGTTTCCCTCCTTATCGTAAAGACAGTCCCTCTTCATGTTACACCTCCATTGCTGGTGAAGCTTCCCGACATCCTTAAGGATGTAGTCTTTATGACGACACTCATCAAGTTCAAAAACTGACTGCAAAAACAAGTATAATCAAAGAAAGTTAGGATGGATTGCATTATGAGAAATATTCATAGCAAAATGTATAGAAGTTAATTGTCAAATCTTCATCTGTTTCATAATTTCATCCTTGTATGAGGCCATTGGATCATCACCATTTTTTCTTAGTTTCCAACCCCTTTTATTGATTGTAATTAACTGGCGGACAAGAGTTCCGAGATAACTGGCAAATATTGCGCTGTTCTCACCTACTGGTTGGTTTAGATGGTTCCATCTAACCTATATCGTCAATGCAAAGAATTTACAATACTAAGATTTCTGACACAGAAATATGTTAATGCAAAGGTTTATATTTTAGGAACTTACCGGCAATATTTCTCCCTTATTCCTAAGTTGAAGAATGTTCTTCGTCTTAACTTGTTGCTTTTTCTAGTACCTTCTCCGACAGAACCAGCAGTAGGAGAACCCGCACAAAAGCCAGAATTAGCACGATCGTCACTTGAAGATGCCATTTAGTTACCTACAAGTATGCTTTAAGAGTTATATACCAGAATATGAAAATGACCTAGTATACGAAGTTCATTCCTACTCTTAAGCTTGCCTAAAATGGAATCTAACCCTAATCAAAGTTCATTTCGTCCATTAATGCCTATATTAAACTAACAAAAAGTATTTTGCATGTTCAGAGCGTAGTAGATTCATAGCGTTCGTAGCGTTGCGAGGGTACAGTGGGACGACAGCGACAACGACTGGCGACGGCGACGGCAACGGTTGACAGTGGGGAGTGGGAGTGAACGAGTGCTAAGGTGTTCGTAGAGGAAGAACAGAGACAACTTTTCGTGTGAGCAAAGTAAGTACACAAAATGAAGGGAACCGAAGCACCTTGTGGTTTTTTTTTTATAATTCGAAAGCGCTTAGTTTGACAAGCGCTATTGTAATCGATTACCAAAACACTTACATGGTAAAACGTTGTTATAATCATGCAAGGATATTATTACCAACGCGCTTTCCTGGTAAAGCGTTGTTGTAATACATCAAATAATTAAATTTAGAGTAATGTTAAATCCTCCTATATATCCTCCTACTATTTTATAAATTGTTGTTGTAATTAAGTTTTTTAATTTTTAAATTTCAATTTAAAGAATTTTGTGGAATTATGAAATAATTGTTGTTTTATAATTAAGTTTTTTATGTTTAAATTTCAATTTAAAGACAGGGGTTCGTCTATTCATTTGTTAATGGTTATACTCCTTATTGCTTATATATTAACAATATTAAAATGCAAATTGGTAATTGTGGATGTACTCAAAACTAACAATTTCATTAATAAAATCCCAACGAGAATATTACATATAAAATAAGCAACTTAAAAATAAATACATCAAATAATATATTGCTTATTCTTCTTCCTCTGACTCTTGATTGACTTCCTCCCCTTCTTCCTCTGACTCTGATGGTCCAGATGGTGTATCTGCCCTAGTTGGATTCAGAGGATAAAAAACCCTCCTCCGAAGTCTTAGTTCTTTTGTCCTTTTCTCTCTTACTTCCTCTTTGGATTTCACATAGATGTTCATCCTTCTAAGGTCGAGAGTCCCAAAATGAGGTGTTGGGAACCAACCACCATAAGTCTCTTTTTCAGTTGGAGCCAACAAATGAAACACCTCCATAACACCCCGGTCTTCAAAGATGAGAGTTAGCAGAACAGGATATGCAACACCATTTCTCCAAAAAGGATATTACACCATAGTAACCAAGAATTTCGTAATAACATAGAAAATATTTGATTGGAAACTCAGTATTCCTTCTCCAAAAATGTGGATAAAATTTTTGCCTTTCAAATAATGAGAAGGATGGAGAATAAGTCTCTCTAATTCTTTTCGAAGGGTTTTAAATACGGAAATATAAAACAACACACTTGTAAAAGTAATCTCATTATATATATATATATAACCATCATAGTCTACAAAAAGAGCTTGCATCAGTACAAGCTATGGTTTTTAAAAGATCTTTGTACATCAGTAGTGCTGAAGAATAAAGAAAGCGATAAATTCTAAGTAAACTAAAAGAAACATAAGTGGTAAAAGAAAATATATACTACTATGTACATATGAGCCAGATCTCATCTACTAAGTACCCAAAAAGGTATCTATGACTATAAGCTATATCTAGGGACAAGACCAAGTGCCTCCTCCCATTCCTAACCCACGGGGCTCAAGAGTCGCAACTTGAATTACCGGAATCCAGGCATAGTCATACCTAGACAGATCCGGCGTAGGTAGAGGTCCATCACAAAGGTCGAAGGTACCCCAAGACCCTATGGACTCTGTGTGTAACTCTTCCTCACTGGGATTGGAGTCGGATAACACTGTAATATCCTCCTCTTCACCTGAAGGGGAACAAGGAGTGTACATCATCGGATCCTCCTCTCCCTGAGGTGAACCCGGCGTATACACTACAGGATCCTCTTCCGCAGGTGCATCCACTGTATCCTCCACCCAGCCCGTTGCCGGGGGTTTACTCCTAGTAGATGTCCTCCTCCTGCGTCCGAAGTAGGATATAGGTGGGGACACAAGATCTGGTGCATTGTCATCGCCATGTCCGTATGGTGGAGAGCTGTCGTCGTCATCCCCCATATCATCTACCGCGTCTACTACTAATCCGCCTAGCTGCTGTAATGGTCACTTCGCATAAAGTACCATCTGCTCCCTAACCCCTTGGGAGATCTCCCCTATACCACCACCCGTCGTTTCTACGTAACTTGCAAACGTACCCCACTGAGTGCTGTGGTTTATATTCCACTCCACTCCATCACCACCTATCGGCATAACACTAAGGTGTCTCATTGGTCCCAACCCCGTATCCGGGTGTGTCATCTACTCGCACATACACAAGCACAACCAAGAAAACATGCAAGGGTGAAACTCAAATGCACAACAAAAAGAAAAGAGAAGTATAAGCACACATTCACAAATCATGTATCACTCAATACATACATTAAGAGTGTAACATCCTAAAATTTTACTCTAAGAGACAGAGTATTAATTTTAGAGGATTAGAATTACTTAGATGTTTTTCGGATAAAAACTTAGTAGTTTAGAGCTAAATACGGAAGTCAGGAAATTATATACGGACATTCTGATCATAGAAATAAATGATAAATGAATTTGGAAAATTCATACAACACTTTCAAAAGGTATTTGAGGAAAGACATAGTAGCTTGATGACATATAAAGGTTTTAGGAATTAAGTTTGGATTATTAAGAGGAGGATTTAAAGGAAATTACAGTTTTAGTCCCTTTAGATGAAACTCCATAGTCTCTTCGTTAGTAAAAGGATACATACCAGAGATAGGAAAATTGATAAGATAGAGACTACAAAGACCTGATAGAAACCTAAGAAAAATAGAATGACCAGTTACGGTTAAGTATTATAGTGTGAATAGTAAATAGTTAAGTTTTATATAGACTTCTGTTTTCTGTATTTCTGTCTTTTATCTGTTTTATATGATCTAGTGTGATTTAAGTGATAAGAAAATTATGTTAGCCTTATAATTAAGGGTTTATAATACTTATCAAATTATTTCATTAAAACAGTTACTTCTCTTACGACGTTTGAAAACCGTACTTACCGTAAAAGACGGATAAGAGTTTAATTAGTAAAAATATGTTAACCCAACCCAGAAATTTATCTTTCTTCACAAAAGTTGTTTCTTATAATATTTATGATTTTCTGGAATTTTTCTAAAATTTTTGGAGAAACTAATTTCAGAAATTACCGTTTTGGTTTCTATAATTACAAAAAGAGCTAAAAATTGATACGGAGGCCAAAATGACGTCAAAACAAAAAATTGGAACAGTACACCATGATTTTATATTTTTATGATTTAAAGAATTAATTTTGGAATTTTTTGAAAGACAGATAAAGAGTTACCTTTTCGGTCACTGTGAACACGTAAAACAAAGTTTACGGAAACCAGAATGGATTTTCAATGATCAGTGAGTGCTCAAAATCAAATTCTAAGAGGGACCATTATTGTTTAAATTAAATTTGTGATTTTCTGGAATTTTCTGAAAAATTACTGTTTTGCACTTACGGCGCGTCCGTTTTCCTTTGTTAGTGCAAACCGTAAAGCCTACCCTTACCGTAAAAATCCAAAAACTCTTGTATGAAGTCTTTGGGACTATTAATAGTCATTTTTGAATTTTCCCATAGGTCCTCACCTTTTAATAAATTGTTTTTGGAATTTTTTTGCAAAAGGACTATATTACCATTAGTTTTCTGTTTATTTACCAAACCGTAAATTTTTTCACTATGCAATCAAATGGTCCCCCTTCCTCCATATGTTGGTCGACATCCACTCTTCCTAAGAGCCCTTGGATGAACTTTTTGGCTTATGAGTCATAAGCCTTGTCACATGCATGAGCCAATTAGAAAAATGGATAGTTTATATATTAATGCATTATGACATATGGTGTGAAAAGGTGCATGAGGTCACAACTAATTAATTCCCTCTTGGTCCCTCCTTGGCCGCCCCTCCCCCACTATAAATAGACCCGTTGGCTTCATAATTTTTTCACACACTCAAGCCAAGGATCTTGAAGACAACACAAAGCTCTCTCTTTTACTTCTTTAGTTCTTAAATTTCTTTTGATGTTCTTGTTTTGTTCTTCTTCAAGTTTTGGCCAAGGTAAGGGGTTTCTCTTTTCAATTTAATTTAAGAAGTATGAATTTGATTCTTGTTTGTGTTTGAATTATTTGTTTGTATGTTTATAACTTTTTGGTTTGTTTAAATATGTTTTATAATTGTTTTATAGCTTTAATATAATTGTTTTGTGCTATTTATGAATTATAAAGTTATAATGCCCAATTTTATTCTAAAAATCGTGTGACTAGAGAGGTTATGGCAAAATCACTTTTGAGCTTTTGTAAACCTACCGTTATAATGGCGAATTTTAGATGTACCGTAAAAATAATTTTACCGCAAAGAAAATACAATTTATTGTTTTTGAAAACCTGATATTATCTAGGTTTAAATATCTTTTTCGTCCCTGTAAAATGGCCGAGTTTCATTTTTCGTCCCTGTAAAAAATTTTGTTTGTTTGTGATCCCTGTAAATCAAAAAGTTTTATTTTTAGTCCCTGCAAAATTGTTTTAGCCCCTGTAAAATTTAGATCATGTTGAATTAGTCCCTGTAATATTTAGATAATTGCCAAAGTAGTCCTTGTAAAATAAATTTAATAGGGACTAAAAACAAAATTGTTCACATATTACAGGGACTAATTCAACATGATCTAAATTTTACAAGGACTAAAACAATTTTGCAGGGACTAAAAATAAAACTTTTTGTTTTACAGGGATCACAAACAAACAAATTTTTTTACAGGGATGAAAAATGAAACTCAGTCATTTTCCAGGGACGAAAAAAGTATTTAAACCTATTATCTATCATTTATATACAAGGTGATGGTTAAGATAAATGGTTTATCAGTATGGATCTGTCTAGAAAGGAAGAGAGACCTATGAAGGGGCTAAAGCAGTCCGTCTCTCTCTAGTCTAGGATCTGTGCTGATATGCTGTTTGCGGAAATCTTAACACTAGAGACCCGGTATATACGTGACAAGATAAAATTGGGAAAGAAGCAATTTTCTTAATACCGTATATATAAATAGATTGGATTGGATAAAAGAGTGTAACAGTAATGGATTCTCGGTGAATTCTATTGTTATAGCATTTTTCGAAATTTAATGTAACGGTAATGGGTTCTCGGTGAATTCTACTGTTATATTATTATGGGAAATATTGAGTGGGTATCCAATCTGTATATATATGCACATAACTCAGTTTAATTTCCAATGTCTACGGTAGTGGAAATTAGTGAGATAGGCTTTCAACGAGCCTTTTTCCTGGAAGATAATTAGAGTTTAAATATTTCTGAAGAGAAACAAATTGATTACGTTCACTTAGTGATATAGGATCGATTTTTATTGAGTATTGATCACCTAAGATGGCTCTGCCGTCGTGTGATCCTTTCATCTTCGAAAATTAATTAAAGCCAGAAATTAATCAGCTATATTTCATTCACCTAGTTATATATCAAGATTTTAACAAAATTGGACACTAATTATTTCAGTAAGCTTAGCTGCTATATAATTATTCCGTTACCAAAGCACTATTTAAAATAAAGAAAAACAGACACTTTTTGATTTAAAGTGGACACAAGTTTATTACAGTTAAAATCTCTTATCTCTTGGTCAATCCAAAGTGGCTATACCCGGTTTGATCTTCTTGAAATACAGTTAAATACTTTTTATACAAATTCACTCTGTTGAGCTATTTAAAGTTATTAAAACTGAGATAATAATTTATCCATAAATAAACAGTAAAAGAAGACGAGAGTTAAATGTTTTTAAAGAATACAACAAAAAGAGTTTTATGAGAAACAGTGATTTTTAAACAGTTATCTGTTCATACAAATGGTCTTTCCATAAAAGGATAAGATTTGTTTCTTACAAAGAGTTTTGAGAAAATTCAGAGATTTTTGAGCAAAAAGTGACAGTAAAACAGAGGAAGTTTTACAAAGAGAATTAAAGAGGAATTCAAGAGAAATATATTCTGTGCATTTGCATAAAGACGTTTGAGCATACAACCTAGAGGCTGGGGTTGAAAATAGGTTCCGTTGGACTACAATTGTCTACTGGGATTATCCAGGTTTCGAAAGTCTCAAAAGGCCGTGTCTGTGAATATCCTCGAGCTGAGACAAATCGAATACCCGACTTGGATAAATCTGACCGGCAGTTCTATTTCTGATTTGGTATTAAGTTTTAAATGCAGTATGTAGGTAACAAGATGAAACACAAGAAGGGGGGTTGAATTGTGTTTCAAAGCTTTTGAAAACTTTTCGCAAACGTTGGACGCTGATTATGAAAAACGTTGGACGCACAGCGCAACTGGTTTATTGGACGCACAAACACTTTGGACGCAAAAACATCTACTTAGTTTAAAACAGGTTTTCTTTGTGCGATTAAAGTGTATTGAATAACTTGTTAAAATAAATTCAAAATCAATCCCCTCAGTTAGTATAAACAAATAAATTAACAGAGATAGGGGATAGAGAAAATAACACAAGTGTTTATCCTGGTTCACCATTTCCTAAGAGCTACGTCCAGTCCCCTCAAACTAGAGAGATTTCACTATCAATCAAGATAGAATACAAGTATTCTTCAACAGCCTCTTCATGTCTTACAACAAGTATTCTTTGCACACCTAGCCTCTCCAGGCTCAACACAAGTATTCTTTGACAACCAAGCCTCTCCAGGCTTAACCCCAAGTATTCTTTACACGTAGCCTCTCCAAGCTATATCCCAAGTATTCTTTTACAGACAAGCCTCTCTAGGCTCAAACAAGTATTCTTTCTAAACAAGCCTCTCCAGGCTCAAACAAGTATTCTTTGACAACCAAGCCTCTCCAGGCTCAAACAACTCAGAAGAGTGTTTTTGACTTAAAGTGCTATCTAACTCACACAAGTGAGAATATGAAAATCTTAAGCACTTCGAGACTTAAGCAAACTCTCTTTTACAAGAAGGAAAAAAATAATACAAGACTAATAGATAGAGTATTTGCACAGCGTTTCAGTTCTTTCTTTTTCTTGGTTCAGTCTCTTGTATTCTTCTACTTGTTCACGGTATTTATAGGCTTTGATGAAGCTTCAGACTTGTTCTTTGAATAGCTCAGCTTCAGCCTTCATAAAAAATGACCGTTCTCTAATAGCATTAAATGTTATTTTTCCGTTGCTCTGAGGAGTTCCGCTTCAGTGTGTATGTCTGCGTCTTTTTCTCCTAGGTCAGAAGCAACCTGTACTCATAGTCTCAATTGCACAAAGGTTAATAGTAATATTCTGTTGAGACAAAGAGAATACACTGTGTAAAGCAGAAAGGGGTGTTCAGAGAGATATAGAAATAGCCAGAGTACATTCTCTCTCTAAGTACACTTTCCACAGTGCTTTATGTTTTTCATTTAATGCATGTTTAAACACGTTGAATACAGCTATTTATTTCAAATCATTTGCTCAATAAATATGTTCCATATTAAATGCAAGAGCAATAAATAGCAAGTTGTGTCTTCTGCGTTTTGGACGCAGCATGTAGAATATATGGACTATTCATGTATAGAATGGATGCATACCTTTGCTTACCATTTGTACTTGAGACAATTTGGTTCATATGGACGCATATTCATTGCTTACCATATGGACTTATGACTTTGCTTCTCTGATAAAACGTCTTCATGATAGTTATTGGACGTTTATCAATTCTGCTTCTTTGGACGCAAAACTTCATTGGACGTATTGCTTCTCAAAGTCCATTGGACGATACTTATCTGAGGTTAAGTATCAGAGTCCATTGGACGCTCCACTCTTGGACTATATATATATGCCAATGTCACATTGGACGATGGACTTATCTTTGTTGTGCCTACAGGAGCTTGTCAGCAAACTTTGTAAAACCTTTAATAATTGTTGTTATCATCAAAACCACTTAGGGAATTCATTAAAAAAACTTTTGAACAATTTGGTTCCAACATAGTATTTCTGAAGTATTCTCAGGGGTCTAAAGACGGGATTCCCTGATTATGCTGTTAAGTTTACTGCAGCCGATCGCTCACTGGAGTTAAGGCTGGAAAAGTCTCCTTGGAGCACTACACCGGTGTGATTTGAGAAATATAGAAGAGGCATGCATAAATAAAACATTGATGTGATGATATATTCTTGTGAATGCATTGTTTTGTAGGTTCATGGATACAAGGTAAGATCTGCTTGTTGAGATCTGATTGTGTTTCTAATGCTTTGCCACTCTATTACGTTGTCTTGAGAAACTTGGTTGTTTATGAGATTTATCTGCTCTGGATGTTTGAATTGAGTGTTGTGTGACCTATGTTTGATTACATACTTGTACTGCTTCTATTAATTTGAGTTAGAGTTTCACCCTTGCCTGTTTTGTTGTGTTGATGCATTACTGAGTAGATGGCACATCCTGATACGGGCCTGGGAAATGTCAGACAACTAAGCTTAGCACCTCAAGAGGGAAATAGTGTACGGTGGAACATAAATCCTCACACGGAATGGGGAAGATTCGTGGGGAGAGTAGAAGTAGTAGACACTGATGGTGTAGGTCCACAAGACCCACTTCCCATCCAGATGGAGATGATTTTAAATGTTAAGTTACCCTGGCGTCAGTTAAGACATTTAGGAACTATCTTCGATGACTTAATCTTTGATGGTGATGATAGTGGGGATAGTGGATGTGGTAGTTCGCATCCTTCAGGGCATGATGGAAATGGTTTTGATCATGTTCCCTCAAAATCAAGAGACAAATCCTCAGATGAGAACCAAGATAGAACCTCTGAAGAAACCTCTGCCACAGCACCTGTAAGAACTGAGGGTTCTGTGGGGTATACTCCAGTTTCGCCTCAGGGATAAGCGAATCCGCCAACATATTCACCTTTACCACATCCATCAGAGTCAGAATCAGAAGACATCATCTGGTTATCTGAATCCTTGTCGGGGTATTGTGGGGTATACTCCGGTTTCGCCTCAGGGAGAAGCGAATCCGCCAACATATTCACCTTTACCCCATCCATCAGAGTCAGAATCAGAAGACATCATCTGGTTATCTGAATCCTTGTCGGATGAGGAAATCGAAGAGGATCCCGGAGAGGAACCCGAAGAGTCTATATACTCTTGGGCGACTTCTAACCTCACTAGACATACTTTACCTAGACCGGATCTATCTAGGTTTGATTTTGATTGGGTTCCGGTGACTCAGGTTCCACACCTGAAGTCTAGCTTACCTGGAATAGGAGGATCTACCTGGTCTTGTCCATAGATGTATTTGAGTTAGGGTTTTAGCATAACAGATCCCTTTTTGGGTAGATGATGAGATCATGGCTCGACTGTTCATAGTAGCATATGTTTTCCTTTTACCACTTTTGTACTTTTTGGTTTAGAGTAGTTTTAACTTCTTTTTCCTTTTGCAGTGTAAAAATCATAGTTTGTCTTATAACAAACTCCTTTGCAAAATATCATGGCATATATATATGAGATGAAGTACTTTTCTGTACATGATGGTGTATCTTACAGCTGAAATCTTTATAAAGGAAACAAGGGATTTTACTCTCCATCCTTCTCATCTTCTTTATGAAAGCAGAAAAAAAAATTTACCTGCATTTTTACAAGAGCATTATAAACTTTTATCGAATATTTTCTAAATCTTTCCGAAACTTTTGGTTACTATGGTATAATATCTTTTTTGGAGAAAGGGTGTTGCAAAGAGCCCATAGAAAAGCACTCAATACAGTATATGCCTTATATCTTCAGAACTACACATACACAGATCATGCCTTGTATTTAAATACAAGCAATGCATACTCAGAAAATATATCATCAATACAAGATATCTTTATGCATGCCACTTCTATATCTCTTGAAAACACACCGGGACTTTTCCAACCTCAACTTCAGTGAGCGATTGACTGTAGTAAACTTATCAGAATGACTAGAGAATCCCTCCAGACCTCTGGAAAACATTCGGTAATACTACATTTAAAATGAATACCAAATAATAAATAGGTCCGTCAGTAAGATTTATCCAAGTCGGGTATACAACTCATCTCAGCTCGAGGGTTATCACCTACCCGGCCATTGAGACTTTTGAAACCTGGATAATTCAGTAGGCAATTGTAGCCCAACAATTCTTACTCTTTCACTTTGATTTCTCTTCTAAAACTTTCTCATATTTTACTGTATTACCTCTTGTAATACAAAACCTCATAAAATATTCTTACACTTTCATCACGGAATAAATTATCGTACGCATTATCTCTGTTACTGCTTTTTACTTGGTAAGTGATTTACCTCGGTTTTAAATAAATCTGATGTCGAAATGATCACACGGCGGCAGAGCCGACTGAGGTGATTAACGCCTAACTTTTAGAGTGACTTGATAAAGAAACTAAGTGAATGAGATCAAACTGATTTATTACCGCAATAATTTAACACTAGTTTGTTTTCAGAAAAAGCCCGTTGAAGGCTTGCTTCATTAATTTCCTTGTCAAATATGTAAACGACCCCAAACCAGGAATTTCTACCAAATAGTATAACAGTAGAGTTCACTGAGAACCCTTCACTATTGTACTATTTTACCCAGTTAGCCTTTGCATATCAGAATGACATTGACAACTAAAATAAGTTTATATATATAACGAACCCCAAACCAGGAATTTCTACCAAACAATACAGCAGTAGAATTCTCAAAAGAACCCTACGGTAAGCATTGTTTTACCCAGTCAGCCAGTATATATATTAGCGAAATCACTGTTTAACAGTTCAAGATCAATTAAAAGCAAAGACTGAGTTTTCCGGCAGCGCCGTCTTTACTTGATCTATAGAGAGAAGAGATTTATTTTAAGCGCACATTCGTGTATAGTCAGGAACTTAATAAAAACCTTTCCCAATTTATCTTAGCCATGTATATACAGACTCCCTAGGTTAAGATTTTATAAACAGCACATCGGTATAGTTCCCAGGAAAGAGTGGCGAGCTAAAGCTTCTCAATAGACCTTATCTTTCCTTAGCCATAACAATACCACAAACCATTCATCCCAACCAACTTTTTGTATATCAATGGTAGACAAATTCTAGGGTTTTTCATGAAGAAATATATTACAATAGTTTTACGATTTAATTATACTGTGATAGTCTAAAATTTGCCATTATAACTGTATAATGATTAAAGCTCAAAACCAATTTTGCCATTATAACATTACTATCACTAAAACTCATAAACAATTTGGCCATTATAACATTACTAATAATAAAAGCTCACAACAATTAAATCAAAGTCATGAAACAATTATAAAGCTTAAATAAATAACTATAAAGCTATAACAAATGAATCACCTAAGTGATTAGCAATCAAAAATCAAACTTATAACTTCCAAATAATTTTGCAAGAACTTCCCCTTACCTTTAGAAAAAAAGCTTATGAAGAACAAAACTTGAAAAAAAACTAAAACTCAAAGAAAGAAATATGAAAGCTTTAAAGAGGAAAGAAAGAATAAACTTGGAAATGCTTCAAGTTTGGTATATAAAATTATGAAGTATGGAGGGGGGGTATTTATAGGGGAAGGGGCGGCCACCTTGGGTTAGGTTAGGGCAAACCCTAGTTGACTTTAACCTAACCATGGTTCAAATTAAATAAATCAAAAACTAATTAACTAAATCCTAATTGGTTCAAAGACATTTCACAAGGATTCAATCCATGTGAAAAGAGCAATCCAACCCTCCTAATTCACTTGAGGATGTCGACCAAATGAGGTAAATTTTGGGCCATCGGATAGCTAGGTTAAAAGGGTTAGGTTTTGGTAAATAAATATACAACCAAGGGTAAAATAGTAATTGTACATGTCCCTCCACTATTCATGGTCAAGAACTGAGTCAACACACTATTTACACTTCATAAAATTGCATTCAAGTCCCTCATTCAGGTCCCTCAAAAAACCTAAGTTCCAATATCATACTCGTTAACTCTCTATTCGTCTCTATTCGGCTGATATACCGCATTTTAGAGCAAAAACAATGTTTTAATAATCTCATACAGAAATAATTTCTAAAATTCCCAAATAAACAATTAAAAATAAAATATAAATTGGTTTTGGACTTGTGTCACGAAGTTTTATACTGTGAAACAAGATTTTTGCGCTATTCGCTCCCGTTTAGCGTATTTTTCTGTAAATTTTAAAAGTTTTTCAAAAATTCCAGAAAAATTCTAGAAAATCCAAAATATTAAAAGAAACAACTTTGTGAAGGAAGATAATTTTATGGGTTATTTTTTACATTTCTATAATATTTAAAACATATTCCGTCAGTTACGACGTAAACCATTTTCTGTTTAAAACTCAACGTCAAATAAAAACTATCTATTTCAATATAGAGAATAATTATGTATACTAAAACCATTTTTCTAAGATGAAAGTAAATCAATAAACACATATAACTCATAATATTCAAATAAAGCAGAATAAAGACGAAAATGATACAGACGAAATTTATATAAGACATAAACTGATTGTAGTTTGAATTACAACATCAAACAAAAACTACTAATTTCTATACTAGATAAAACTCTATTTTTCCCTTTAGTTTTCATCTCGATCATTTCCTAGTCTCCGGGTATTTATCCGTTCCTCAATTAACCTGTTATGTAATTCATCTTAGAGGGACTAAAACAGTAATATTTCTTATGCTCTTCTCTAAAATTACAAACTTAACTTCTAAAATCCTCATATAACATCAAGTCACTATTTCCTCAAATCCCTCTTCTAAATCCAATTTGAAATTTCCATATCGTTATAAACTTATTCTGACAGTCAAAGATGTCCACAGAATACCGTTTTGACTTCTACGTTAGTTCTAAACCATTACTTATCATCTGAAAATCTTAAGGATAATTCTAATTCTCCAAAATTAATACTCTGTCTCATAGAGTGAAAAATTGGGATGTTACAGGATACATCATAGGAGAGGGGCTGCAATGATACCTTCAAACATGTCTATGAAATGGTTAAACACCAAATGTAGTAGATTAACCTTTCTCCCCCAAAGCAAGTTACAAAGACAAAACTTTTGGAGGTCAGAAACTATAACTTCATCCTCATCGTCCTTTTTTTGGTAAAACTACGCTGTTGAGGATTTTGAGCAGTACTCTGGCCTTGTCATTCATCTATGAGGCTAAAATAAAGACAACCTCGTCATTTTTAAGCAGGCAACCATCAACTAAAAAGAAGGCCCTATCCCAGCTATCCCAGCCCATATAGATGGCACCGTCTTCTGGACAACCCGTTACCCTTGCAATAGAAGCCCTGGAGACAAAGACATGCATTCCAAGCACATAAGAAACAATCTCGTCTCCTATTATTCGTGTGTTTCTCCAAAACTCCACAATTAGAGGAGGCAACACCCACGGGGTGTCACGGCGTCCCATGTTCATGTAGCCAGACCATCCAGCCCCATTAAACTCCTCATGGAGATCAATAAATGAGTACTCAGCAAAACGGTAAATGTCGAGCACAAACTCATACAGCATCAAAGCCACATTGAGAACCATTTTTGGAGTTTGGAGTGTGTGAAGTGAACACTTGAATATGGGCAAGAAAATGAAGGGAAGAGTAAGACAAAGCAACACAGCAGAGGGCAAATAGTTGAATGACTGTTCACTGAACAGTCGTTTCTTGTTCGGAGTAACGCGTCACTACATGAGGGATTGCACCCGTGCATGATAAGGTGGGAAATAAAATATTTCCCACAATGTTTCACCCATAAAGTGTTGTCTAAACGATAAGTGAAAACTCCGTGTTTCTATTTACAACAACGTTTGCCCAGGGGCGTGTTGTCTAATAGCCCTGTCTTTTTAATTTTAAAAAAGACGGAGCTTAGAGACAGCGCTTGCTAGAGTGAACGTTGTGTTAAAGCTCCGTGTTTTTTACACTACTAGAATTTTGTCTTTTAGCGCTACCCATCAAAAGCCGACGCTAAAAGCCAATTTAGCATCGGTTTTGCGTCGGTCACGGGTCTGATGCTAAATACCTTGCCGCAAAGCATTTGTGTCGGCCACGAAAAGTCCGACGCTATTTAGCGTCGGCTTAACTAACACTAAGCCAGCGCAAACAACATTTCCAAATGGCCGACGCTACGTTTGTGTCGGCCATGGCCGACGCTAATTTGTGTCGATTTGGCTTACGCTAATTGTAACCAATAAAATATGTTGTTTGCGATAGCGTCGGTGTCGCCAACGCTAAATGTTATTTCAGTTTCAAACTAATAGTGATAATTACTGTACCTATATTGTGGCCTTAAATACAGACTTTTTTGATATTTATGCTTCTCTATAGGATGTTGAAATTCAAAGACATTAATCTTTAAAATTCTAGTATTGCTAATGTTTCAAACAAAGAAAATAAATTATTGCATTGCTAAAAATTATAGTTATTTGACATGTTCATCAACGAATTGAGTGACAGCTTTCATTGTAATGCAGAGGAGTTATCAAGCAACAAATAAATAGAACAAGTATCCTCAGGCTCAACATATAACAACATATTTGATCAACAAAAATAACAACCAAATCAAGTAAAAGAAGAAATCTCACTTGTTAATAAAGAAGGCACAATATCTCCCAGTAATTAGCCTTTATCTTCAAAATGTGCCTGGGACATAATATACACATGGAACTCATCAAAATAAAGATAAAAAGGTAGATTGCTTTCCCTAAAATCTCATTTCAAATTCACATTCACAGCAGCAATAGAAAAACACAACACAGCTGGCCATGCCAATGCTAACTGTTTCTTTTTTCATTTTTTTAATTGGTGTGTAATACAAACCAAAAACTAGATTGCTTTCCCTAAAATAAAAAAGATCATGCAAGCAAAAAATCATCTCTGCTTGATAATTGAAAAGTTGTGGCAACCAATACCCTGTTTAAAGACTAATGATTAAGCCACAGGAATTAAATAATTAATCTAAGTATTCAAATATAAAATACTTATTTAATTAATAATTAGAACCTCTCATTTTAACTTCTAAACTACTATCTACCCCAAGAACTATCCCTGTCAGACTCTTGGCCTAAAACAAAGTTAAACAAAAGCCAATGTCTCCGCCTCAAATAAAATCTAAACAAAAAGGCAATAAAAATGCAAGACCAAATAAAAACTAGAACAACTTAAACAATTCGCTAAGTGTAAAAAATAAAAATAGAAGGAACCACCTTGGCTTCAATTGACATAAGAATTGGAACCAATTTCAGTTTTGGATAGAACCTGCACGGAAATCCACATATAGGCAAGTTGTTACTATTGCATACAACATAAAGTGAGAGATAATCTAATTTCAAATGCATTATTTCTTACAAGTTGCAAATCAGATAAAGTGAGAGATAATCTATACCAGTTTCTAATCTTCAGTGATAGTTGCAAGTTGCATAAAAAGACATACTAGAGACCATAGAGAGCAAAAGCTGCATTGGGTAGGATAGACCCATTCTTTGGGAGAAATTTCATAGAGATTCAATTCTTGCATGAGTTCATCAACCATAAACTGCAAACAACAATATGATTAATATACATAAAGGTTCCAAAACTAGGTGCAAATACACTATCTTTGTAACCTGCACACTAGTTATTAGCACTTAGAGATGTAATTTCCTTCTCATTCAATCTTTTTGTATAACATTACCCTTCCACAATTTTGCAGTCCTGAGGAACTAGAACAGTGTTGGTTGAGTTTTATTTGAAGAAACACTTCTCATTCAATCTCATTCAACGCACACACACATCTCTCTCTCCCTTCTCAAACAGTGCTGCATAATTGCCAAATACTGTCACTCCACTAAGTGAATTCTGTGAGTGCTAGTCCCTGTGCCAATCTTGTATGACATAAAACTATATATCTTAAATTCAGACAAGCACTCGGATCCAATAACCAAATAGATAAAGAAAAGTGAAAACTGCCTCACTTGGTTTTAATCCAGGACCATGAGCTGATTTGTATCCATTCCACTATAGCTGCTAGACCAAAAGGTGACTGAGTGAAAACATCTTTGAGTTTGGGTCCCAAAGCAAGAAAAAATTTGAGTGGACTTGTTAATCTCTGTGCTAGATACCTGAAAATGTAGATTAATGAGTAAAAAAAAAAGTAAATTTCCACAACTCAAGACATATGTACTCAAGGACCAAAAGCATTTAAAACAATGGACAAAATCAATTATTTACCTTGGAAGCAATTATTTCATATGGTTCAGCTACATACAGAAAATACCATAAAAATGTGACCGAGAGAAAATCATAAATGATAAAACATGGCCTGTATGCAACATAACAGATAAAAGGGGGTAAATGAATAAAAGTAGAGTCCACCTGCTCGTAGGGAGACATAAATTGGTGCCTTGGCTTTGTCAGGTATTCAATTAGAGTCCACTTGCATTCATTGAATTACATAAAAATTCAAGGGTTAATGGTGTTTTTAGTCTTTTAAAAATTGCCAAATTTGAGTTTGGTCCTTTAAAAATAAGTCAAACTTTTTTAATCTTTTAAATATTTTTTTTTATTTAGGTCCTTTAAGTGAGTTGACTTGCTAGGTGGTCGATTTTGACCCAGTCATCATTCCTACGTGGCACGAAACGCTGACGTGGCCTCCTACATGGCTTATGAGTTTTGAATTTAGTCCCTCTAAAAATTGATTTTTGATTTTAGTCCCTCTGGTTTTCTCTCTCTCTCTCTCTCTCGTTTTCTCTCTCTCTCACCCCCACCACCACCACCCCAACCACCACCACCACTCTCTCTCTCACGTGGGTTCCAGGTGGGTTCTTCTATTTCTGCAATTTTCCTTCCAATTTTTTCTCGGTAGAAAATTTTAAATTCCTCAGCTCCAGGTAAAAATCAGTTTCTGGGGTTAGGTTTTTAGGTTGTTTCACAAAAGGTGAAATTGAAAAGAACCGATTTTTAGTTCTGGGGTGTTTGAGTTTATCCTTTTGAATATTTTCCCTTTTCACCACGTAGGTGCTGTGATTTGGAAAAATATGTGAATAAATTGTGTTAATTGGTTGTTGTTATTAGGTTTCACGTTTTTATTTTGTTTTGTTTTAGGTGTGTTGTATGATTGGTTGATCTGCTGGAGAAGGTGAAGGGAGGGGAAGAGAATGGTTGATGGTGCTTTTGGGTTGGAAGGAAGAGAGAATATCATAACTCCGAGTGTTCAATTGTTACCCGATTCTTTCATTTGTTGAAACCATTGGTGATTCTTAAATTGTTTTCAAAGGTTTTGACTACATTTTGATCTTAAATGGATTCGGAAGTAGTTCCATCGTCCAGGGATTTGTTGAAATGTTGCAACTGCGGGTGTAACTCATACTATATACAAAATACAATAATAGAATAATATAATATAGGCTTTAATATGAACTTAGTCCATGTAAAAATTCGAGTTTTGAAATTAGTCTCTACATTTAAAGTCAATGGTTTTTAGTTCTCCCAAATTTCAAGTTTTGAATTTAGTACCTCCTTTGCGTTGACCAGTGTCATGTCACTCTAAAACGCTGATGTGGCACGTTGTCCTATCTACGTCATTTGACGTCATTTTTTATAGGAACTAAAATCAAAACATATAATTTTTACAGGGACTAACTTAAAAAAATTAGTCCCTCCTTTTCCCCCCTCGTCCACCACCAACACCATTGCCACCACCACCCCCTCTCTCTCTCTCCTCCTTTTCCCTCCTCCTCTCTCCTCCACCAACACCACTGCAACCTCCACCCCCTCCTTCTCCCCCCTCTCTCCACCCCCACCCCTCCCCCTCTCTCCTCCTTTTCCCTCCTCCTCTCTCCTCCACCACCACCCACCTCCTCCACCCCCTTCTCCCCAATAATCGATTCCTATCAACCCCTTTCTCCCCAATTTTCTTTCACCAAGAAGTATATCATGTGTAGTTCACCTTCAATGTTGCTCCGCTTTCAATTTTTGGAAAAGATGAAATCTTGTACAAAGGGGATCTTGTTCGTGGGGGTTGTTGTTGGGGTTTGTGGGTGGCATTGGCTAGGTATGAATACCACTTGGTTGGTATAGTAGAGCACTCGGGAACCATGAGAGGGGGTCACTATGTCGCCGAAAAAGGGGTGGTGGTGGAGGTGGGTGGTGGTGGAGGAGAGAGCAGGAGGGAAAAGGAGGAGAGAGAGGGGTGATGGTGGCAATGGTGTTGGTGGTGGACGAGAGGGGAGGAGGAGGGACTAATTTTTAAGTTAGTCCCTGTAAAAATTATATGTTTTGATTTTAGTCCCTATAAAAAATGACGTGTCAAATGACGTGGATAGGGCAACGTGTCACGTCAGCGTTTTAAGGTGACATGGCACTGGTCAACGCAAATGAGGGACTAAATTCAAAACTTGAAATTTGGGAGGACAAAAAACCGTTGACTTTAAATGTAGGGACTAAATTCAAAACTCAAATTTTTACAGGGATCAAATTCATATTAAAGCCTATAATATAATATAGGTTTAATTGCACTTTTAGTCCCTCATGTATTGCTATTGTGCGATTTGAGGCCCTCCATTTTCAATTGTGCAAATTGGGTCCCTTATCTTTTCATTATGTTACAATCGAGTCCCTTTGTCTAATTTCCGTCAATTTACTAACGAAAAATGCTGACGTGGCATTTGAGTTGGCACGTAGTCACTAACGTGGCAGACATGTGGCATGTGACATGCCATTTTTCACTGACATGACACCTTGATAGAGAGATGTTGACACGTGGCATCTTAGTTGACGCTTAGTCACTGACGTGGCAGACATGTCATTTATTCGCAAATATAGCAAGCTGGAAAATGCGGGAGAAAATTAAAAATTGCATGACATGGGGATCGAACACATGTCTTGGCTAATACAAGACTCAACCTATGCCACTAGGCCAACTAAAATTCATAGTATATTTGTGTAAACTAACTAAGATATATATTACAAAGTTGATTATTTTAAATAAATGAATTTATTAATATATTAATTTATATATATTAATTTTATTAATGCATATTTATATATTTTATTAATATATAAGTCTATTAAAAGAACATTTATTAATAGTTTAATAAAATGATATATGTAGTATATGGATAATAATGAACTAAAATTATAAGAAAACAATTCTCTTGTTGGTAGGTTATACGTAAAATCCACAATAAATCCTCGCCGAGGTTGGTGGTTCTCCTTATTCTTAGCATGGGGGAGTGCCTCCCCTATTTTAGATTTATTTACATAAAAAAATTAGAAGAAAATCTAATTATATATATTAAAAAATTGTATTGCATAATAGAAAAGTTATTTTAATTATTAAAAAGAACTTTTATTAAATAAATTTTTTATTATCAAAAGTTTGTAATTAAAATAAAAGTTTTCTATTATGTAGTAAAATATTGTAATATATATAATTAGATTTTCTTCTAATTATAGTTCATTATTATTTATATACTTCAAATATCATTTTGTTAATGTACTCATAAATGATATATTAATAAATTTTATATTAATAAGATATATATAAATATGTAATAATAAAATGAATATACATAAATTAGTATATTAATAAATTTATTTATTTAGAATAATCAACTTTGTAATATATATCTTTGTTAGTTTACGCAAGTATATCATGGATTTTAGTTGGTCCAGTGACATAGGTTGAGTCTTGTATTAGTCAAGACATGTGTTCGATTCCCATGTTATGCAATTTTTAATTTTCTCCCGCATTTTCCTGCCTACTATATTAGCGAATAAATGACATGTCTGCCATGTCAGCGATTAAATGCCAACTCAGATGTCATGTATCAGCATCAGTGACAACTCAGATTCCACGTGTCTCAGTCTATGCCACGTCAACATTTTCCGTTAGTAAATTGAAGAAAATTAGACGGAGGGACTTGATTGTACATTATGAAAAGATGAGGGACCCAATTTGCACAATTAAATATGGAAGGACTCAAATCGCACAATATGAATACATGAGAGACTAAAAGTGCAATTAAACCTATAATATATATATATAATATAATACAATTACAAATGAGAACCACATACAAAGTGCAATCGAGAAACCTGAATCGGCCATTCATCCTAACAAACGAGAAGAGAGATTGAAGAGAGAAAGTGCAAAGTGATTATTACACTACATCTCCAAACTGAATCGGCATTAATCCTAACAAATTGGTACTAGAAACATTAAATCCTAAAATCTATGAAGCACCGACACCTCAGAATTAACAAGTGTCCGAGTGTCCGACACGCGTCCGTATCTGACACGTGTACGACACCCAGACGACACGTGTCAGACACTCCATATAGGTGTCTGATTTTTTAATTAGTTTTTTCTTGCTCTGACACGGCGGGGACACCTTGCGGACACTCCCCGGACACGGCGGGGAGTAAAAACACGAGCCCGATACTTAAATTTTTTGATTTTTTTTAAAACTCTTTAATACTCCATGCCACTTCACTTTTCCAATTTCTCCTTCTCTAACACGCAATCGCCCATTGTTGACATGCTTTCTACGTTGCCGACATGCTTCCCGCTTTGCCGACATACTTCGTGATTCCTCTTCGTTTTGCACTCTCCTCTTCCTGGTTCCTCCTTGTCAACGCCGGTTTCTAACATGAACTTCTCCTCTTTATTTTCATGTTTCCTCTTCCTTTATTCTTGAATGGGTTCTATCAAGATAACTTTGGGATTAAATATTACATATATTCATTAAAAGTTAAATAATATATATATATATATATATCCGTGTCAATGTCCTATAGTTTGGACATTACCGGTGTCCATGTGTCTGTGTCCGTGTCATATCCGGTGTCCGTGTCTGTGTCCGTGATTCATAACCTAAAACACACAAAAGGCATCGCTGAGTCGTGTACCTTTTCCTTCAAAAAAACCTGCGTCTGTTCCTGTTCCCCTCCGTTGTCACCGTGCCCGATGGTGGTTAACAGTGCTGACCAAGGAAGAGCCTATTTGTTTCCAGCAAGTAAGGCAACTGAGAACCACCGCAAGAGGGACAAAAAAAGCGCTACAGGGACACGCTAAAGGGACGAGAACCACCGCTTCGCCGCCGTTGCCTCGCTGCCGTCGAGTTTGCAAGGTTTCGCAAAGAGTGAGATAGAAGAGAGAGAGAGAGTGAATCTGCCAAAATGAAGATATAAATGTTTAAGTTATTAATTTACTTTTAGCGTCGGCCATTTGTGTCGACCAGACCGACACTAAGTTCAAAATTAAATTTGTTTAAAAAATATTAATGCACCCGTAGACTTACCGACGCTAAAATATTTTAAAATTTTGCGTCCTATACTTTGCGACGGCTAAGCCAGCACTAAATATAAAAAAAATAAAAAAAAATAAATGCAACTCAAACGTCAACTTAGAGTCGGTTTGGCCGACGCTAAATCGACACAATTAGCGTCGATGTCGAGGCCAACGCTAACTTCCAACGCTACAACAACAGATTCTAGTAGTGTTACAACAGCGGTTCGCGCTCCAAGCGTTATTAGATAGCCGTTGTTGTTATGCGTTTCTGGCGTAGTGAGTGTTATACTTCTATTTATTATTAAAGAAGTTATGTACGTACTATCTAGGAGTATCCTGTTAGGAATCAGGGTATTACAATAGTCTAACAGTGTATGTCGTCTATAATGCAGTCCACTTTAATATGGTATAGTCTACAAGAGTAAAATTAAATATTGTATTATAAAATTGATATGTTATGAAATCTATATGTTATAGAAACTATTGCAAACTGAAAGTTTAATATAATTAATTTATGTTCCGATGTACTTTAGTGTAGTACACAATACAATCAACTACTTTTCAATTACCCATAGAGGTATTAACTTCTATTTACCCTTGAATAAAATAATTTGTATGCACAAGGTACTTTTCCCGAGTTAAGTCATGCGTCTAAAATTCGACCAACTATATATAATAATACTTTTGTTAAACTAAATGAACCAATTGTGGCCAAAATATGATAATACATTTTTTTTTAAAATTATGATATTATTATGAACTATAGTTGTAACTTAGTATTTAATTTTTAAAAAATACATAGAGAAATACACGTGCATCGCACGGTCACGTTCATAAAATGGTGATTGCATGCATGTATATAGGTTTCATTTATGTATCTTTGTTCATTTAAATTTTTAGGTTGCAAAATTATTTTTATTTTATTTTTCTATAAATAAGATGGTGTTTACTTACAAGTTTTGTTCATTTTTTCATAAAAATTTTCTTTTTGTAAAATTATTTTTCTTTTAATTTTATTTTCAATAAATAAAACTCATTTGTTTGTGGGTTACGTTCATGTTTTTTTTGTTCCTATAAATTTTCAGGTTGTAAAATTAGTTTTTTTTAAAATATTTATTTTCGATAAATAATTATGGATTAGAAAATTGTCTTATCTATTTTTCTCTATTTATTTTGTTTATTTGATTTGAAGTTACATTATCTAATGATGCTCCAACTTATAAAACCTTCTGTTGCTTCTAAATAAATATGAAAAATTGATTGAGTGTACTATAATATTTAAATTTGTTTCATTTCATATAGATACTGATATTACCCAATTCTCTTATATTATCAACTACTTTTTTGAATCAACTATATTATCAACTACTATTTATTGAGCTTGAGTTGTTTGTTCAAGTTGTAATCCTAAAATGTCTATAACACAGAATTATTTTAAGAATTGGCTTGAAATTGATTTTATTAAAATTATTTAATATATTGATATTTAAGAACAATTGGTTTTATCCCAAGTTGCTTTTTTCATAATAACATGAAATTTACATATTTAACCGATATGCACAATGTCACAGAATCAACACTATTATGAAATTAAATTATTTCATATATATATAAATAATTCATTTCATATCATGTGTAAAAATCAGTGTGACTCCTGCAATGCATGAGTCTAACAGGCTAGTATATACAAATCTTGACTATCTCTACCTTTCCATCAGTATCACTATCGTAAGTCGTAACAATTGCATGGCCTTCATTTTGTCATAGGTTTGGGTCTCAACTCTGAAGAAGCAAAACCTTTAGTTATGTGAAGCAAATATGGTGATTTTTTTTTATGATTTTAACTATTAGCATTTTGAATATATTATAATGAAGCGAGTCTTTTCTCCAAAATATTAGGTCTCAGTATTATGTTATGTGTGAAATGACTAAAAATTCGCGAGAAATTTCGAAAAATAGAGGAGTCGCCACCAAAGTTTATTTAATAAGAAAACATTAGAAAAATCTCATTTTAAAAAGGTGATTGCTATGGTACCTAGAAAAATTTATGGGTATCAGGACCTGACCAATATTATTTTACCACGTGTACATGTCACTTTATTATTTTTATTTTTATCTATTTGCAAATATATCCTTATATTATTTTTGAATAAAAACACTAAAAAAAGCCCAAACTGCAGTCTACACAATTACAAACATTAAATTCTCTTCAAACCTTCTCTCGGGTTAACCAAAAAAAGAAGGAGAATCACCTTCCAATCCAATAACAGCCAACATTTCCAACAAGATCGCAACACAACAATGAGGAGCAGAAAACCACAAGGATATCAACGTCTTTGCTAAAGGAAAAATGGGAAATTTGGCTCAGCAAATAAAATCTCCATCGCAAAAGCCTGAAACAATTGTTTTGAGTTCATACTCGAGACAATGATCAACCAGCAGTTCTGGCTACATTTCACAGATTGCAACCCAAACAAACAGTAAACTATATCTATACCCATAACGTAAACGTTCTATGCTAAGGTCGACTTCGCTACTATTCAATTCCAGAGTATAGGCTACTCGGTGAGAAGGAGACGTGCATAACCTTGTAATTGCCATTACAACTATAGCTACTGTAACAGAAGTAGAAAGGATAAAAGAAAGATACCCAGGCTTCCAATGGTTCCCACACCTCAAGGAAGAGATCAATCGTTCCTTACTTCATTGCAAGAAGGAAAACATTGAAACATTTCACTTGCACCGTAATTATTAAATTTTGACTCGATTTCCAAATTACAAAAACATAAAATCAAATAAATAAAAGGTAAAGAAAGTAAATATGAGGTCGATTAGCTATAATGGGTGTCGAGTGAAGTGAAGAGCATAATTTGAGGAAAGAATTGAGTCAAGTGAAGAGCAGGGAAATTTGGGGAATATAGGGTTTGCTGGAGATTGAAAATTTTGGTTTGGGTAAATTATTGAAATCTTAAAAAATTGAAGGACTCATAAATAATGAGAAAGGGATATATTTGTAAATAGATAGAAATAAAAATGATAAAGTGACATGGTTATGGGGGTACACATGAAAAAATGCTATTGGCCAAGTACTAGTACCCATAAAATTTTTTAGGTACCATAGAATTTGCCTTTTAAAAAAGAAAATGGTTCGGGAGTCAATTACGCATAGAAAAGATATTAGCATCCTATGATGCCCACTAAAAACAGTTATCTCTAATTAAACGTACAAATTTTTGTTAGCATTTAATATTTAGTTTACCCCCAAAAAAAGAAATTATTTATTTGTTTACAAATTTTGATATTTGAAATGGGAAGACAAAAATTATAAAAATTTAATGACCCGATTTAGTGTAAAATTAATCCCCAAGTGTGCTACGTAGGCGCTAAGTGTTAAAAATTAGACGACATAGTAATAGTGGACTTGATTGCAACAATTGAGATAATTGTATATATAAAAAAAACAATTGGGATAATTGAGAGACTCAATTCGCTCAATTGAAGACTAGAGGACCCAAATCACACAAACATGATAACGGAGGGACCAAAAGTGCAATTAAGAATTTTTTGCACTTGACAAGTGTGGGTCTTTGGTCAATTTTATTTATTTTGAAAATGGAATTATCTAATTCTTGAAGGTATTTTTTTGAATTTTTGCGTTGTCACAACTCATACATCCAAAAAAATGAATTCACAAACTATTGCAACTTGTGTCCTAAAAACCCAAGGATTAAAAAGATGTCATATCTAATTAAACTTTTCGTTGAAAATGAATTGATTGTCAAAATCCAAATTGTCTTCACTATTAGTCGATTCTCTTTTGTAATTATAATAATAATGCATTTGAACAGACTGTAATTATAATTTCAAAATCAATCAACTTTATTTCTTATTTACTTTTGCTAGAGCCTACGATTAGCCACTAGCCAATAATTAAAAACAAACTTAATTCAAGTTAAAGAAACAAACAAACCCCAGCACGGCACACAGAAATTTCCTTTCCTTTTACTTATGCAGCCGTGGGCGTTAGAAATAAACTAAATGTATTACATTTTCCAGTTAAATTTCAAATAAGGAAATATTTCGAACCTAATCAAAAATCAAATTTCGACACCCTTAAATGGATCCTTAGATCCGTCCCTGGATAGAAGCAAAATACAAATCTCATTGCGCCACATTGTTCGATCGATGTACATATGTGAAGTTTCTTTCTTCTTCTTTCTTTTCTTTTTCTTATTATTCTCTTTCAGTTTTTTATTGGGATTGAAAATTCCTAAATGACAACTTTTTGAAAATATATTATTTTTTATGATCTTATTTTTTTCTTTTTTCTTTTTTTTTGATAAATAACATAATCAAATTAGGATATTCACATTAACTAATCTAAATCTAGTCGTTGTCTCAAAATATAAGGTTTTGCTTAAAAATAATAAACTCTTCACTAGCTAGTAACTACTAAGACTAGCAAGTGTTAGTAATAAGAACTTTTCCCTTCAAAATAAGGGAATGTTGATTGTATTATGAACGAGTCAAATCACATTAATGTACTGACCCAAAAAAAATCACATTAATGCAACCAATAGATCCCACTCTCTAGTATATATTTTCTCCTAGTTCTTCAAAATAATGTTTGAAGACGACTCTCATGGTCAATGACACGCTCAAGTAGGGATGAATCCAGAAACTGACGAAAGTGGGGGTCGAAAAAACTTAATAATAAATATTAATTCACAAATTTTTTTAACATTGTGTGATTTGTAAAAAAAAATTGAATGTAAAGATAAAATCAAAGTAAATAATTCTATCATATTGAGGGCATGTTTGGATTAACTTATGCAGAGCTTATGAACACAGCTTATGACTGATTCATAAGCTGTTTTGGGTTTATTTTTCATAAGCTACCCAGGATAGCTTTTTAAAACAGCTTATAGCTTATATGAAATAAGTTTCGCTATATTTTTTCTTCGATTATAAAAATAGTTTATACAACTTATGTAATAAGCTGTAGAATAAGCTGTTATGCCAAACAGGGTCTGAACCTACTATGAGAGCTCGTTTGTTATAGCTTTTTATATAAAAAAATCACTTTTTGAAAAAAAAACTAATCACTATTAAGAGTGTTTTGCATGTTTGTTACAGATTTTTAAAAATAATCAGAATCTAAAAATAATCTGATTTTAATAAGGTGAGAAATGAGAGAGAAAATTAAAAAAGTAATTTTTAGGATTGTGAAATAAACACAAATTAGATTCTGCTTCACAGCAAAATCTCTAAAAAAATAATCACTAAATTATTTTACATAAAAATCTCTTATTTTTTAATTCGTAACAAATAGGCTCTTAATCTCTTGTATTGAATATAAAATATAATAGTGAACAAACTAATATGATAAATATAATATATATGTGTATTTTTAATATAATAACTAATATATATTCTCTTAAAAAAAATCTATTACATGCGTGTGAGAAGTTGGGGGAGCGAGGGGCCTTGGCCCCTCCTTGCCACCGCTCAATCCACATGCGCTCAAGCTTCCTAGTGTGTTGCTGATGTGTCTTTTGTAACCTTTCTTATTAATTTTTAGGCTTAAATATGTTTTTGGTCCCTCATGTTTGGCCTAAGTTCGTTTTTAGTCCCTCAAATATTAAGAATATTATTTTAGTCCTTAATCTTTTGAAAATCAGTCACTTTTGGTCTTTTTCCTTGAAATATAAGGGACTAATTGTGACACATTTTTAAAATATTAGGGACTAAAATATTCATGTGAGGGACCAAAAGTGACTGATTTTAAAAAAATTAGGGACTAAAATAATATTCTTAATATTTGAGGAACTAAAAACAAACTTAAACCAAAGATGAGAGACTACAAACATATTTAAGCCTAATTTTTATTACATGTGTGGCTATTTGTTAAGCCATTTTTTTTTATATACGGAGAAAGAACAAAAAGAAAAAACTACACAACTAGTCGAGGTAGTCTACTACCCGGAGCATCATCAGCTAATAACAAGCCTGACATAGGACTAACATTATCAACCAAGACCCACTCCACATAAGCTTCAAGACCCTGCTTAGCTAAATGATCAGCGATTTGTTGAGCCATTTTAGCTTTGGGGCACATAGAATAATAAATGTTGAGAATATTCGTAAAATAGAATAGAAATCTAGGGAGATGGTATGTGAACCCTGTGCATCGCATAGAGCATAATTCATATATATTTGAAATCACCCGTTAATACAGTAGCAGAATCGTATGAAGAAGTACAAGTATTATCTATTAAAATTATTAATTTATGCTACAATGAAAAATTATTTCAAAAAACATTTGATGTATTGGCTATAGCTCGTTGTCTAAACTCATCATATCTTATTTTTTTATAAATCTTTTTGAATTCCTTCGATGAAATTCATCACGGTCTTCAAGCTCTTATCATCTGATAAAGAAAAGAGAGAAAACTATTAATTAATAACACAACGCCACTATTTTTTGGAGCAATTTTCTAAAATATGAAAAATAAGAATCTATTTGAACGCCTACTCATACAGAGATAAATATAAAGTAGCTAAATTAGTAGCGCACCTAATCTTGGTATTGTGTGTCCTTTTGGGTGATGAATTACCACCGGTTCAACATAAGATTCTAATAGTTCCTTCCCGTATTGCTTCAAAAAATCTGTCTCTCCTGCAATAAGCATAGAAATTTTTTAAGAAAAAATATATATTTTTTCCCCTAACCAAACACTAAGTTAATTCTCAACTACCCATGATTACTGTGACATGAATTCTATTCATGTACCTTGAACTATGTAATTATAGATTTATAGAACCTTTGCTTTGCATAAGATTACACTGAATAATTTTTAATAGGCTTAATTGCAATTTTAGTCCCTTATCTTTTGCGATTGTGTAATTTTAGTCTCCTATCTTTTAATTGCGCCAATTGGATCCTCTATCTTTCAAATATGTGCAATTTTAGTTTAACCGTCAATTCCCTAATAGAATTTGCTGACTTGGACAACGACGCTGACGTGGCAATGACAACATAGAGCTTAACAGACTATTTGGATGCAAAAGTTATAGCTTTTGACTTCTCCAAAAGCACCTATATATTTATAAATGACTATTTAACATCTTTTTCTCTTGTCCATATATGAAATAAATAAGATACAAAATAAAAATAACTACTCTATAAGTCAAAAGCTAGAACTTTTGCATCCAAACAGGCTCTTAAGCTCCATGTTGTCATTAACACGTTAGCGCCGTTGTCCAAGTCAGCAAACTCTGTTAAGAAATTGACGATCGGACCAAACTTGCACACATTTAAAAGATAGGGGACCCAATTGGTGCAATTAAAAGATAAAAAACTAAAATTGCACAATTACGAAAGATGAGAGACTAAAACTGCAATTAAACCTTTTTAATAAGATAAGTTATGGTTCGACTTTTGATCATGCATATGATTATGTGAAAGACTGGAAATTATTTATTTTAATTTGATAATAGCTCTAGATGATCCCTTGCTTTTTTTTATTTTTTTTTTGAAAAAAGTTTATAGATTGACATGCAATGAGGCCAAATTACACTGTCAGTACATACTAATTAAATTCTAACAAAAATGATATCATAATCATAAATAATATATAAATCCAAATAGTTGATATAATGAAGATAGCAGCATAAACTTGAAATTACTTTGAACAAAGATAAAAGGCTAGAAAGCAGCCCAATTCCATCAGACACAAAATTTCAATCAATAATTGACAATGGTGAATCATTGATGGGCTGGAGCTCAAGTGGAGTTCTGGGCTTAAATCCCAACAGAAAAAATTATTTATCTTCTGGAGTGAATGAATAAATAAATGCATATGATCCCCCAATGGATAGGACAAGTGGTAGTGCTGGGGTGATATCAGTGGTGGGGTTTCGAACCCCACCCACTCCCCCCAGGGCCCCAACCCAAAAAAATTCCCCCTCCCCAAATGACCCAAACAAATAAAAAATAAAAAAAATAAATGCATATGGGTAAGGGTAATGAGTCAAGGATGGCGGTAAGAATATGCTTTCACAAAAATGACTTTATGATTAATGATAAATAAAATATAATAAATTAAAAGAAGGCAACGGAGGTTCAGGTACCTAGAAAGTGAAGGGAGGGGCAGCGAATTGGGGAAGAATAAGCTTTGTCCACCACTGAAGATGACTTGAACTTGGCCCCTCCTATTATTATCAGGAATTTGACTTTAGGAACCTTCGTGAGCGCCACGCCCTACACATAAATAAATTGCCATTTTAATTTAAATTCTAAATATAAAACCTGAACTTAATCAATTTTGCGAATCTTCTCATGTTGCTAACATCACAATGTCATGATATGAAAAAAAATAAAAGAATACAAAAAAAAATAACATGACAAAACACAAATGCATCGCCAATTCAAAATCAACCTTCTCCTGAAGACCCGGCAGCGCAGCTGACAATATCGCCCCCTATTTTGTCAAATTCAAACACTTCATCAGATAATTCAAATCCTTAATTTGCAAGCAATGAAATCTCAAATCAAGACAAATAAAACACACACCACCTATATGATGCAATGATCCTTCAAATTTCCCTTTTTTTTTTCATTTATCATAACATATCATATATCGGAAGTGTACAGCGTGGGGAAAAATGATCAATTACCTGTGAGAATCCAAGAAGACCATCAATAGGTCCGTGCTTGATCATGCACTCCTCAATATATTTCAGGCACTCATCAAAGTTGATGTACTCTGTAAATTCCTGTTGTACCATAAACACAAGAACAAAAGGATGAGGAAAACAAACATGAACATGTTATAAAAGAGACAACAGAATAGATGGTTGTAAAATGGAAAAACATAAGCACGTGTCTAGGATACCCGAAATTAAGCGAGTGTTGGAGAAAAAAACGCGTTAGGAAGAAAAGGGAATTTTGAAGAAAGTTGAAAACAGATTTAAATTTTCGTCACCGCAAAACCAAACACATATTAATTAACCTTGTTGTACTGGAACCACTCATAGTAAGGAGGATCAAAAATGCCTTCGACATCAGATTTGCCCTGGCTAGGAAAAGGGGCATCGACAAAGACGAGATCGAGGTGGTCTAACACGGATTGGGGCCACTTGTGCATCTGTGTTTTGTGTATTTCTGCACTTGTTCGGAACCCATGAAGGCATAGAAACCTTGGTTTCCTCGTCACCTTGTTCTCGCCTTCGCTTCCCATCTATCTCGTGTTTCAATGAGCGAACGAGAAGAATTAATGAAATAAACAGAATAGGATGATGCTTAGTTACAAGGAGGATATGAGAGAACAAGAGATTTGTCAAGAAATTATACGGTCTATGGGGGACTGAAATAATCCAATTTAAAGGAGTCAGAGTTTTTTTTTTTTTTTGGTCTATGACGACGACCCCTTTTGAGTTTTGACGTGTGTTTTTAATTATAAATTATAAATTCATTAACGAGTGGACCTCGGGCATTCGACTCTCAGAGTCCATTTTGTTGGCGTTGCTCCCTTCCAATATTACATGCACTTTTCGGTTGCTTAGCTGGGATGGCATTTTTTGTTGTCATTAAAATAAGGTCGGTAATCGAGTCTGTTTTGCAATTTTTTATTTATAAAATTAATATTAATATTACGGTCAATGAAATTAATTCTGAGAGAAAAAGTATTTTTTAACTGTAATTAATTCTAAACTTAATTGCACTTTTGGTACTTAAGTATTGTAATTATGTGATTTTGGCCTCTAAGTTCTAATTGTGTAATTTTGGTCGCATCAAGTATTACGATTGTGAGATTTTGGCCCTTGGGTTCCAATTGCACAATTTTAGTCCTCCAAGTATCGCGATTGTACAATTTTGGTTCCTCAGATATCTCAATTGTTACAGTCAGATCTCTTTGTCACTATGTTATTTTTTACACCAAGAACTTACATAGCTCACATGTGACCCATGCTTAGTATCAAATTAGTCTCACGTGTGTCGCGTGGGATTTGATATTAAAAACTACATAGTAACAAAGGGTTTAATTGTAACAATTGAGATAATTGATTGACTAAAATCGCACAACCGTAAAATTTGGAGGACTAAAATTGCACAATTAGAACCCACGGGACCAAAATTATGGAACCAATTTGAAGAAAAAAAATGTGACCAAATTGAAATCAATAATTAAATTAAGGGACCAAATATTTAATTTTGTCTTTATTTTACTATTTTAATAAAATTTATTTCTAAAATCCTTGTTTCTTTTTTTTTTGAAATGTAAAAAAAAACTCATTTCTATTAAAACCTTGAAGAAACCGCCCAATGACCATGGACTAGTGGGCATGGCTAGTTAGATGGCTACACGTGAAAAACAACTCAGCGTGACATTGACCCTCTTTTGACATGACGGGATCCGGTTCGTTGGCTTCAAAGACGACGGCGTTTAAGGGGAATATTAAAAAAATTGGTACACCATGCACCAAACGTTAAACGGTGTCATTTACGGTGAACCACCCTTAAAATAGTCTATTATAGACTAATGAGTGTTCATGATGGACCAACGGTTGTCAGAACGTAGATATATTAATTTTTAAATCCAACCTTGTGTTTGGATGGAGTATTTTGAAATTCTAGGGAATTTAGAATTCTTAGAAATGTAATTGCTTCAATTGAATTCCCTTCATTTTTAAATTTTTTTGTTTGAATAGAGTAATTAAATTACTTCAATTTTAAAATTCTTTGTTTGGATAGAGTAATTAACTAAATAATTAAATTTCTTTATTTTTAAATTTTGTTGTTTGGATATAATAATTGTAATTTTAATAACTTATATTTAACTTTATTATTTGTCATAATAGCAAATTATACATTGTAAAATACCATTATTTTTTATTAAAAATAATAATATAGTTTATCCATTAAAACTAAAATTAAATTATCATGACTTATAATACGAATTAAAATTATATAAAAGATCAAATTAATAGAGAAATATTAAACCTAAAATTAGTATTAGCCAAAAGAACTGTGAGTGTATACAAATATATATAAATCATGTTTCTATAAATGCTATTTTGCTCCACATAGAGAATGTCATATAGAAAATATAACCGTATATCTATAAATGTTACTCAACTTCACATCGAGAATGTCATATACACAACTATAAACTATATCTCTACTAAATGTATTTCTTCACATGTATCTGCATAGTCCAACCCAAAAAATTGTCATCCTTCTAGTGTTAACTGCAAAATTCAAATCACCAAGTTAGAGAAAGATTGCATATCAGATAAACTGCAGGGCTACAACATGAACAAGGCAACCAATTATAACAAGCCAACCAATGTTGCATGACTAGATATCACACAAAATATAAATAAAACAATAACAAATCAAAACTTAAATGGAGAAAAAGGTTTCACAAAGGAAGCTCATTAACAATATTAAGTCAAATATCTACTAAATTATTTCATCAAAATCCATTAATTTATTATACAAGCATATAAAACTTGTCCTCTCTCCAGTGGAATTCCATTCCTAATTAGTCTGCACTCACTGAGAAAGGAGTTGCAAATTAGAAGCTCGACAATGTGAACAGGTCTGAGGAGAGATTCTTGAACAAATTAAACTTATTATATCCAATATGGATGCAATAAGTTAATAAAGTATTAATACATTATTAACTCTTCTTCTTAAACTAATGTTACGTCCAATATTAATGATGTATTTATCAGCTTTCCCTGTCTATATATTAGTTCACTCAAATTGATTGAGTACACTAGGGGGTATGAAAGACAGGACGACAACAACAGCTAATAGAAGATTGGCCAAAAACAAAGGGAGCTATTGAAACCATGAAATTAGACCTGCATAAACTAGAAAACCAGTAGGAACATTTCACACACACAATATAAAGGAATCATGCATCCAATAACAGCTGTTACCATGGTATATATATAAAGGATCCAGCACACAAATCATCCTCGATTAGCTATCTATTAATTATTTCAAATTGGATACAACCAATTAAGCAATAATGAATCTTGAAGTGAACAACACGAAATTTCTTATATCCAAGAAAGCAAGAACTGAACAATTTATTTACATACAGTAAAGTAAAATACGAATGGTGGGAGCAAAAAGTACTCATCTATATAACTAATAACTAACTACCTTCCAAAAGTATATAATGATCACCTCTCATGCATCACTTGCTAGCAGCTAGTTCAATTCAATTGAAACAATCGACCAAAGGGGTTGGTTGTCCAATCTTTAAAAACTCCAAATCATTAGAGGACAAGAACCAGCAGTAACGAGACTAATAATTCAGAATAACCATCAATAGCAGCAAATGGGCCGATAACAGCATCTAGCCAGGCATACCCAAAAAAAGAACAAAACAATCAGGTAGCTACTCCAGAAAGAGTAGCAGCTAAACAGGTAGTAAAAGCAGTATAACAGCAAAGCCTCCAGAAGCTTCTGATGACAACTTAATAATACATTAACTCTCCAAATTAATTTTAACTAAACAGAGCCAAACATCAATACCTATTTAGAGATGTCGAGATAAGTCAAACAAAAGCTTTTGCAGACCACCAGAGGATTCAAAACAAACGAACCCGGCATTATAAAACAACAGTGGAAAAAAATAGAACTTTACTGTTAAATTTCTTCTGGTATGACAAGACGACATACTTACTAGCCCCTTCATGTGTCTTGGACTTAGAGCAGCAACAAGTTTAAATGCAAAGGAACAAAAAATTTCTGAGACCAGTGCAGAAACAGTTGCATGAAGGTAAAGGAGAGGACAAGGGTAAGAATTGAAGAGAATAAAAACAGAACAAGAGAAAGAGTGCAGCGGTTTTTCGTATATAATGCTAGGGAAGTACTCCATATCCAAACAAGGAAAATAAAAACACGAGGGTGGTAAGAAAGGGACTACAATTAAATAGTTCTTAATAACTAATTCTCTCTTTACATAGTTCACACAGAATTAATTAATATCCCTTCAAAACCAGTTGCACCAAATATATCATGGCTTATGGAAGATCATAGTTCCGGATTCCAACCAAAACAAGCCACTAACTAGCTAGGAGCAGGAATCAATACAACCTGAAGGACAAAATACGCCAGTCTGAATATAAACAAGAAAATTAATTAAGCACCTAGATTTTGCCTGAAACCACCTCTAAGAATTAGCTCTTTTTATAGATACAGGCAACAGAAAAATAACTACATAATAGATACAAGAGATTATGATCAAATGAGTGCCAGAAAAAGCGATGTATAAATTAGTAATCCAGTAAGGGATTAAAATGCACCATTGAATTTTATAAGGGATAAAGAACATAAACTGCAACCCTGCCATGATCTTCAACTCAAGAACAAAAATCATGTAACTAAAACACATTTTAAGATGGATAACTGATTAAGCTAGAAAAACGAGTTTGACCAACATTCAAAATCAAAATATGCTTAAGAAAATTTTTATTGAAAGTTCCAAACTCGTGAATAGAATATGTTAAAGCAACAATCATGCATCAACATGAACTCAATCCATTAGCATTCTTTGTGTCAAATAACAGCTTAAAGGTTAACATTACTACTGAACTGGTTATTGCAATCATGAGTTGTTAAAGTTCAAATTCATGTAAAAAGTTTGAAAGAAGTTGCATCAGTCTAAGGGGTGAGTTGAATGAAAATTACCTTTGAACTCTGGATACAGTTTTCAGTTTTCCTTCTTCACTTCTCTTCTGAATCTCCTAAGCTCCAAGAACAAAATTGCAGCTGAAAAATATAAAACATACAGCAAATTCAAGGCAAAAACCATGAGCAATCTGTGAACACGGGGTGAGATACGAAACTCAGAAGATCGAAACTCAGTAAATAGTAAGTTCAGAAGATCAAAACTCTGTAAATTACCTGTGAGTGAGGTGAAGATGATCGAAACTCAGAAGTGAGACGATCGAGAGAAAGAACGAGATCGAGAGAGACGATCAAGAGAGAGAACGAGAACAAGATCGAGAGAAACGATCGAGAGAGAACGAGATCGAGCAAGACGACCGAGAGAGAGAACGAGATCGAGAAGTGAGATGCGAAGCTCGTGAGCGAGAAGCAGAAGGGAGGAATTTAGAATTCCCATAGTTTAGGTGGTATTTCAAATTCTCCCCAATTCAGTTTTAAAAAAATACCCCATAAAATTACTTCATTTTAAATTCTTACCTATTTTTTATCCAAACAAAGTAATTTAAAGTGAGGTATTTTAATTTCCCACTTAAAATACATTACTCTTTTAAATTACTCCATCCAAACACACTGCAAGGGTCAAGATTGTTAAGGGTGACTAAGAGTACCAATTTCTTTAAAAATAAAAAATTAATTGCTCTAGTGTCCTTTGTAATTGTGGTATTTACAAAAATGAACAAAAAAAAGTAATATAATTAAAAAACTCTCCCGGAACTAAATGCTAAAGCTTGCGTTATACCACCGTAATCAATATCAAACAATTGATTTTAGAATCTGTGAAATTTACACCTTCGAAGTTCTTTTGGCTGCTTGAGAATATGTTGGTTAGTTGGGTATGAGAGTGTATCTTTGGTGTACTGTTCGATCTGGCTCAGGGGAAGTATCTCTCTTGGATATCATTACATGAGGAAAAGTAATTAATATGTTAATAAATTCTGTAATGTTATTTTTTATGCCAAAACCCTTCAATTTTTACCATAGATATACAGAAAGATGGTTGGGTCGAATAGTTCATTGGTACTGTTCTGGCTAGGAAAGACGGGTCTCTTAGCAGCTGCGGCTCACCTCTAGATCTTTCCTCAGAACCTTATTAATGGGCTATTTTTCCTGACTTAGGGAGTTTGTATATACATGGCAAAGATTATTTAGGGTACTAGCTTCCAAATGGCTTTTTATGAAAATGGGCTTAAGTCATAATATTATCACTTTTAAGCGGTTATGGTTTGGTCACCACAGTCGGCTCTGCTGCTGTGTGATTATTCCTTCATCAAATTTATTAAAATTCGAGAAAAATCACTTACCAATTAAAAGGTGAACATAAGTTTAAATTACTGTTAATCTCTTCTCTCTTGATCGATCACGGTGGCTCTGCCCCGTTTTGATATTCTTTTATGCTTTAATCACTTTTTCGTTATATACCAATTCACTTTAACTGTTGCAGGTTAATCACCTCAATTCGGCACTGCCACAGTGTGATTACTCTTAAAATAAATAAGTAAAGCCGGAGAGAGTGACATAATGGATAATTTCAAAAATTAATCTCGCGCTAGTAAAATGTTCTGGTTTTTACGAATTTGATATGATTAAGGGATTTTATAAAGAGGAAGGATGAAAGAGTATTTTTACCTATTTCAATATGGAGAGAGGGGGAATAAGAAGTAATTTATTCTCTATATTATTTGCATTGAATATAAAGTAATTTATTCTCTGTATGAATTGCATTGAATATAAAGTAATTTATTCTTTGTATCATTTACTAAAGAGTTTTTGAGCATCACAACCCGAAGTAGTGAGGTTGAGAATATAGTACAGTTGGGCTACAATTGCCTATTGGGATTATCCGAGTTTCGATAGTCTTATGTGGCCGAGCAGATGAATACTCTCGAGCCGAGACAAGTCATATACCCGACTTGGATAAATCTGACTGACTGACTTATTCATGAATTGGTATTATGTAATAAATGTTAGTATTACCGAAGGATCTCTGGAAGTCCTGAAAGGACTATCTGGTTATTCTGTTAAGTTTGCTACAGCTAATCGCTCAAGGGTGTTTGGTGGGAAAAAGTGACATGATACTATATTAAGTATTGATAATATAATTCTGAGTATATATTGCTTTGCGGTATTTTTAATACAAGGCATGATCTGTGTATGTGGAGTTCTGAGAATATGGAGCATGAATGTTGTGTTTATATCGCTTGTACTCTTCTTTATGACTTTGTGAAGATTTTCACCCTTGCGTATTTTCCTTATTGTGTTTGTTGTATGTTTAAGTAGATGGTTGATCCTCGGAGTGGGTTGAGTCCGGGACAACGCTTTAGTGTCCAACCTCTTGAGGCAGAAGGGGTAGGGTGGAGGATAGACCCTTTTACGCAGTGTGCTACCTTTACTGGTATGTACTTATCACAGAAAGTAGGGTCGATGGACTCGAAATGAGGACAGTACGTAAGGTCCTTGATTTTGCGCTACCTGTAGAGCAGATAAGGGATATGGTCCGGAGGGCGAATGACAAGATGAGGAGGAACGACGTGCCAGCTCTTGACGCACCGTTTATATCTTATTCTTTAGGGTAGACGTAGGAAAGAGACAAGAAGGAGTACACCCGCTTAACTTCACCGGTTAAGAAGGTTGCTGCTACTGTTACACCTTTAGATGAGGAGGGTTACTTTGGGTAGCTAGTTGTGACTAAACTGGCTCATATGTACATAGTAATTTTTATTTTGTTTATCTAACATGTTTTTAGCTTTCTTAGGATTTTACAGCTTACTTTATATTTCAACAAGTACTCATGTACAGTAACTTTGTAAAATCTCCACGCTTGTACTGAGGCAAGCCTTTTGATATATATATGAAGAGGTTGTTTTTATATCAGTGTTCAATATTTTCTGTTTTTAAATTTTCAACTAAAAAGAAGTAGAAGGAATGAATTCCCCATCCTTCGCATTATTTGGAAAGCAAAAATTTTACCCACATTTTTGGAGAAAGAATACTAAATTTACATCAAATATTTTCTAAGTTATTTCGAAATTCTTGGTTACTATGGTGTAATATCTTTTTTGGAGAAAAGGTGTTACATTAGGCATGGCCTGGCGTTTCAAAGAAACTGCGAAACAGGCTTCGTGGAGGTGAAGAATGGCTTTTTTATTTATCTGATTTGGATTCTTGGAATCGAAATCCCTAATGGGAAGTGTACCGTCCAGATATCATCCCAACCGAGCAACCACATATTCGAGCCCCTTTGCCTTTCAGGCTCGGAGCTTGGAGGACTGTGTACCATTCGGGTTTCGGGCCGGCCGACGTGGAGGACCATTAACAGAGGCCCATAGTACGACCAACCTATGAAGACGTGAAGATTAGACCCCGCGAGGCGTGAGGAGCATTTATCCTCTCGCAGACCATCGCCAACCGAATATACGCGTCGTCGCCTACCAAGATCTGAGTCAGCACCAATAGGGAGCATTTATGGCGAGCTCATCAAGGAGGGAATCAAATCCCTTGATTACCTCCTCGCATTGATGGACCAAGCAATATAAAAGGAGACCCATAGCACCAAGAGGAGGCAGGTTCACATTTCAGCTAGGGTGGTCATCGGTCTTGACACCTCGGTCTCAACACCAAAGCTCGGGTTCCATTTTCCAGCGTGAACTGGAAGGGGGCCAATTTATTGGTAGCTCCTTCGGGCAATTTGGATTTAGGAGGATGCATTTGCTTTGTTGATGGTCTTTAGTTTATGTTTGTTTAGTTCTTTAGTTTCTGTTAATGTTAGTGTTATGTCAGGTATGTGTCTATAATTTGATCTATGGATGTTTTAAAGATACTGCATGAAGCTTGACTATGACCTTTTGTTGTTGGGCCTTATTTACTGTCCTTTGGGCTTCGGGTTTTGCCCACCTTTTAATAACTCTTTCAACAAAAAAAAACAAAATTTTAAAATAATAAATATAAAGACATCTATCCAAATAATTTTTGTTTTTTTTTTTAAAAACTGTAATCAAATAGACCTCTATTCTCTCCGCTACTAGATCGCTTTTGATTCTTTCACTAGCTATGTCTAAAATGAAATTTTTTTTTATAATTTATCGCAAGAAAAAATTCCTTCAGAAATGATATCTAATTTATCAATCAATTTTTATATATTAAACTGAGTTCTCATATTTAGGAAAGAAACCTTTTCTGATTTATTTTTTCTCTCTCAACGCATCATACGACTTCTTATGCATTAAATTTTTATTTTTGCTTATTTTTTAATATTTCCCATTACTCCTAAAAATTATTTCTTAAATTTAGTCAACCATAAAATTTTAATTATTAGTATAAAATCTTTTTATGGTTATATACTTTTAAATTTAAATCTTCACATAAAAGTCAAATAATTTATCATTTTAAATATCTTTAATTTATTTATATTTTTAAAATCGAAAAATACTGCTTATATTAATATTTAATATAAGAAAAATGCCATGAGATTTCACATTATTCAAAGGTGGAAAAGGTATTAAAAGAAAATAAACAATTATTGGTAAGGCAATTGAGTATATGTCATTGATTATGCATAATTTTTTATTATTTTAAATTTTAAATATATTTAACCTTTTTTTAATACAATATATAATGGGGGTGAAAACTTTTTTTATGGTAAACTATCAATTTGGTCCCTAAAATTGTAGGACACCGGTAAGTTCGACTCTCACATTAAAAAAGTCTCTGAAAGTGAGAATCATCTATCAAGTAAGTCCCATCGTTAGCCCAGTCAGCAAACGATGTCAAATATTCTAACTTGGCATGTTAAGTGCCTAGATGCCACTCACATGGACTCATACGTGACAACTTAATCATCAGGGACCAAAATGACATTTGTCTCAAACCTCTCATCTTCCTTTAAAAATTGTAGAATAGTCCCTCACCCTCTCTCTATTTTGCGTAGGGAGTGGGGTTGAGGGAAGGTGTAACACCCCAAATTTTTACTCTATAAGTCAGATTATTAATTTTGGAGAATTAGAATTATCCTTAAGATTTTCAGATGATAAGTAATGGTTTAGAACTGATGTAGAAGTGAAAACGATATTTTGTGGACGCCGTTGACTGTCAGAATAAGTTTATAACAATTTGGAAATTTCAAGTTGGATTCAGAAGAGGTATTTGAGGATTGAAATAGTGGCTTGACGTTATATGAGGATTTTAGAAACTAAGTTTGGAATTTTAGAGAAGAGCATAAGAAATATTACCGTTTTAGTCCCTCTAAGATTAATCGCATAATACATTAATTGAGGAACGGATAAATACCCGGAGACTAGGAAATAATCGAGACAAAAACTAAAGGGACAAATAGAGTTTTATTTAGTATAGAAATTAGAAGTTTTCGTTTGGTATTGAGATTCAAATGAAAAACTAATTTAAGTTTTATATAGCTTACGTCTGTATCATTACCGTCTTTATTCTGTTTTATATGATATTTTGTGATATAAATATTTAGTGATTTATTTTTAGCTTAAAATTAGAATTTAAATATACATATGCAATATTTCTTTTGAAACGATTATTTTTTGGTTGACTTTGGATTTTAAACAGAAAATGGTTTACGTCTTAACTGAAAAAATGAGATTTAAATAGCCTGAGTATGTCAAACCAGCCCAGAAAATAAACTTCCTTCACAAAATTTGGTTCTTTTAATATTTTTTATTTTTAGAAATTTTTATAGAATTTTTGAAAAAATTTCAAAATTTATGGAAAAACAGGCTAAACGTATAGCGCAAAAATCTTATTTTGCAGTGTAGAATTTCGTGACAAAAGTACAAAAGCATTTTATATTTTATTTTTAATTATTTATTTAACGACTTTAGAAATTATTTTTGTGTAGATTTCGAAAATCCCGTTTTCTGCACTTTTTCAGAGTTATCCATAAGAAAAGACAAAAACCGAAGAGATTGCACTATTAATAAATTTCAAAAATGATACCATGAAGCTATTTAAAGCTATCATGTCATTTTCAAGCATTCTCATTGTTTCTGATCACATTAATCAATTATTTCAATTTTTGAATTATTAAAAATCCTTTTTAACCTTGTTTTTCTTCCTTTTTCATCTAAAACCCTAGGGATAATTTGGTAAAATCATCTCCCTCTCTTCCAGCCCCATTTGGCCGCCTCCCATGGTGACTCACATGAATCTAGGATCTTCTCAACTCCTCTTGCTTTTGAGTCATGACATGAGTCACTTAAAAGAGCCAATTAAGGTTTTATATTTTCCTAAAATAGAAAAAATTGGTATTATCTCCTCCCCAACCCTCACTTGGTCGACCACTTCCCTATAAATAGGGGGAGTGCTCTTCATTTTCTTCACCCCATTCCTTTGATGCAATTCCAAAGGAATTTCTTTCTCTCCCTTTTATAAGTTTGTCTCTAGCTTTTCTTTGTTTTCCTTAACAAAGCTCTTGCAAATTTTAGTTCTAAGTTCTTCAAGTTCTAAGTTTTGGTAAGGGGAAAGTTCTTCTAAAATGTTGGTTTGATCTTTGGTTGATGATCACTTAGGTGATATATGCAACACCCTTTCTCCAAAAAGGATATTACACCATAGTAACAAGTATTTTCATAAAATATTTCTAAGAATTCTTTGATTAAAACAAGTTAAGTTCCCAAAAATGCGGATAAAATTTTTGCCTTTTCAAAAGATGAGAAGAATGGGGAGTCCATCCTTTTCTTTTCTATTGCATGTTGAAACAAGAACAATATTAAAAAAAAAAACACCAAAGTAAAAGTAACCTCCTCAAATATATATAACCAAAAGAGCTTGCGTCAGTACAAGCAAGGAGTTTTAAAACTACTGTACATCAAAAGTAGTAAAAACTCTAAGCAAACTGAAATAAAAAGCTACTAAGTAATAAGAAAGCCGAGTTCAATCTAACTACTAATGACGGTGAGACTCAACAGCTGAGTCTCCAGGAACATCGCCCTTATGCTCCTCAGATACCTTCCCCTTGCCCTTGCGGAGACGCTCCCAAATGTTATCCTAAGCCTCAAGGGATCTATCCTCCAACCTAACCCATCTGCCTCCAGGGGTTGGACGCTAAAACGTCATCCCAGACTCAAGTCCCTCCGCGGGTCCGTCATCTACTCAACCACATATGGAAAAACATGGAAAGTAGGCAGGGTGAAAAACTTACACAAGTTAAGAATGTTAGTTTCAAAGAGTAAACATATAATACTTATACAGTATATTTTCAGAGTCTTACCACCCAATCACACTTAGGAATACAACACTGTAAAACCAAAAAAACAATCAAGAATAGATCATCAATCACAAAGCAACGTCAATCACAGATAAAACATCAATCACGGATATATTATCAATCATATCTATATTATCAACCACAGATATAATTATGCATGACACTTCAATCTCTTTGATAATACACCGGTGTGCTGCTCCAAGGAGACTTTTCCCACCAAACTCCATTGAGCGATAGGCCTGCGACAAGTCTTAACAGGACAACCAGGAAATCCCCCTCAGACCCCTGGCAGCCATTCCGAAATGCGCATTCACCTCCATATCATGATATAGGTCCGTCAGTCAGATTTATCCAAGCCGGGTATACGACTCGTCTCAGCTCAAGGGTATTCACCATGCAAGGTTATTGAGACTTTCGAAACCTGGATAATCCCAGAAGGCAATTGTAGCCCAACGCAACTCTATTCTCAACCCTCTCTGGTTTGTACTGCTCAAAAACCTTTATGCAAATGACACTCAAAAATTGCATAATATCACTTTGGTTTCTCTTGTAAAACCTTCTCTGTTTTACTGTATTAAATCTCTTAATACAAAACCACATAGAATACTCTTATTCTATCACCACAGAAATACTCTTGAAAACAAAACCATTATATTACTCTTTTCGGCTGCATTCATTTATTTTAATAATAATTAACTGTGGTAGAGTCAAACGCGGTAACGAATTTAACCAGAATAATATTAACTGGAATTATTACTTAAGTTCATTCTTTTTGGGAAAGCCCTTTGGAAGCTAGTCAAGTAATCTTCTCCACGTATGTACAAATTTATTAAGATAGGAAAAATAGCGCACCGGTATGGTTCATAGGAAAGATCTCGGTGAGCTTTTGGGCTCTTTCAAAGACCATTGTCTTTCCTAGACAGATCCATACGAATGAACTACCTTAACCCATCATCAGTCTGTATATAAACAGTAAAAATCACAAGTTTTTATATACAACAGAACTCCAAACCAGGAATTTCTACCAAATAACTTAGCAGTAGAGTTCACCGAGAACCCATTACTATTAAATTATTTTACCCAGTCATCCTGTGTATATATATTTTCAAAAAGAACATGGAAATGGAAGAAAAACACTAGTTTAGCGTATTTAAGTATATTTAAATTTGTTGATCACGGAGGCATAGCCCGCTGGGTGATCAAACCTTTATTGATAAAATTTCGCCAGCGTAATGGTACAATTATTAAAATTTATAATAAAATTGGGCATTATAACTTTACTATTTGAAAAATCACATTTTAAACAAAAAATAAGACGTAGTATAATTTTTCAAAACCATTTTACAAATAAATAACAATTATTTAAAACACAAACACCCAAAACTCAAAAATCCATCAAAACAAAGATCAAACTAACTTTGGAAGAATTTCCCCATACCTTAGCCTTATGAAGGTGGAAGAACAAGCTAAGAACAAAGAAGAACAACACAAGAACTTGATTAGAAAACAAAGGAAAACTTAAAGGAAAACAAAGGAAAAGAAAAGAATTTTGGAGTGAATTTTGGGAGGAATTCTTCAAGTGAGTTTGTGATGAAAATGAAGAGCTCCCCCCCTCTATTTATAGCCAAAATTTCGTGCAAGGGGGTGGGGTTAAGACTAACCATGGTTTGGTTTAATTTAACCATGATTTAATTAAAGAAAAACCAAAATTAATTATTTAAAATCCCATTGGCCAACTTCTATGACTCATACTCAACTAGGACCACTTGGACTTCCCACTTGCATGCTTGAGGTGGCCAGAATCAAGGCTGGGAGGGGAGAATGTGATTTTCCAACCCCTAGGGTTTGGATGAAAACAAGGGTATTTTGGTCTTTTCATAAATCAAAAATTGAAATAATTAGTTAAAAATGATGAGAACCAATGAGAATGCTAGAAAATGCCACAAGGAGTCCAAATAATTTCGTGGCACTCATTTTTGAAATTTATAGATAGTGCAAACTCTTTGGTTTTCATCGTTTCGCAGGTATAACCCCGAAAAATATAGAAAAATAGGGTTTTCAAAACTTACACAGAAATAATTTTAAAAATCATAAAATAAATAATTAAAAATAAAATATAAATTGTTTATGGACCTTTGTCACAAAAATTATACCTGTTAAACAAGGTTTTTGCGTTAAAACGTCCCCGGGTGGCGTAGTTTTTGGTATTTTTTGAAAGTTTTCCAAAAATTCCAGAAAAATTTCACAAAATCTAAAATAATAAAAGAACCAACTTTTGTGAAGGAAGTTTATTTATTGAGTTGGTTTAACACACTCAAGCTATTTAAATCACTTTCCGTCAGTTAGACGTAAACTGTTTTCTGTAAAAAGACCCGATTTTGATTGAAAAACTACCGTTTCAGAAGTATTTCGGAATACATGTATTTTATTATTAATTTTAAGCCAAAAATAAATCACACATCATTTATGGAACAAAATTTCATATAAAACAGAAAAAGGATGGAAAACGCAAAGAAACGAACGTTGTAACTAGACCTAACAGAAGGTATAAATCAACCACTTTCAGAAGTATTTTTAAACATGTATATTTAACTACTATTTTTAAGCTAAAAATAAATCTCAAAACAATTATATCGCAAAAATTCAAATAAGACAAAAATAAATAGTTAGTCAAAACAACGGATGTTACAATATATGTGTTATAAGCTTTAATTACTTGTTATTTGCTTTATATACTTGTTTAAATGCTTTAATTAAATTGTTTCATGTTTTATTTAATTAATTGTGATTTTATAATTAGTAAAGTTATAATGTTTAATTTATTTATAAATTTTAATAATTGTACCGTTATAATGACAAAATTTTAAATACTAGAGCTTGAGTTATACCACCGTAATCAATATCAAACGATTGAATTTTGAATCCCTAAAATTAACAACTCTGTAGTTCTTTTGGCCACTTAGGAATACATTGATTGGTCAGGTATGAGAGTGCATCTTTGGTGTACTGTCCGACCGGGCTCAGGGGATGTATCTCACTTGGGTATTATTACGTGAGGAAAAGTAATTAATACGTTTGAGTTTCGAAAATTTTATTATCTATAATACTGTGTTTAAGATGGGATTTTTATGGTCCAACGCCAAAAATCGAATTTATGTATTAATATATCTATTTGTTGTGTTATATAGTGCATTTGTACGATTCTTGCCAAGAAAGAACTAGTATCGGCTGTGTCCCCTATCTTGTCCTGGCGACTCTACTGATGTACTGTTAATAATTCCTAACATAGAAATTGTATTTTTGAGAAAAACTAATTTATTTCCTTGTGTTAAAAACCTTCAATTTTTACCATAGATATACAGAAAGATGGTTGGGTCGAATAGTTCATTGGTACTATTCTGGCTAAGAAAGACGGGTCTCTTAGCAGCTGCGGCTCACCTCTAAATCCTTCATGGGAATCGTATTAATGGGCTATTTGTCCTGACTTAGGGAGTTTGTATATACGTGACAAAAATTATTATTAGCTTCCAAAAGGACTTTTTATGAAAATGGGCTTAAAGTTATAATATTGTCACTTTTAATATAGTTATGGTTGATCATCGCAGTAGGCTCTGTCGCCGTGTGATTATTCTATCGTTAAATTTTCCTAAATTTGAGAAAAATCACTTACCGATTAAAAAGCAAACATGAGTTTAAATTACTGTTAATCTTTTCTCTCTTGATCGATCCGGTGGCTCTGCCCCATTTTGATCTTCTTTTATGCTTTAATCACTTTTTCGTTATATATCGATTCACTTTAACTGTTCCGGGTTAATCACCTCAGTTGGGCACTGTCGCGGTGTGATTACTCTTAAAATAAATAAGTAAAGCCGTAGAGAATAACATAATGGATAATTTCAAGAATTGATTCTGTGTTAAAAGAATAAGAGTATTCTACGCGATTTTGTGTTACACGAGGTAATACAGTAAAACATGAGAAAATTTTACAAGAGAAACTAAAGTGATTTTATATGCAAAATGAATTGTCATTGCATAAAGTATATGAGCTTACAACCTAGAGAACGAGTTGAGAATAATTTTAGTTGGGCTACAATTGCCTATTGGGATTATCCAGGTTTTGAAAGTTTCAATAGCCGGGTTGTGGTCATGCCCCCGAGCCGAGACAAGTCATATATCGAGCTTGGATAAATCTGACTGACTAACCTATTTCATGATATGGTAATTATAATTTTAAATGTAGCTCTGTTGAATAATTGTAAAACCAAGACCATAAATCAAGGGTTTAGATTGGTTTCCACGCTCATGAAACAGGGGAGCATATTAGTTTACTATATTAGGTATTGCTACAGCCAATCGCTCAAAGGGTGTTAAAGTTGGAAAAGTCTCATTGGAGCATTACACCGGTGTACTTATGGATATAGAAGTGACATGCATAAATATATCTAATTTAATGATATATTACTGAGTTGAAATTGTTAGAATTAAGAGGATCAATACTAGGATTTAGAACACCCATAACACATATTATAATAACAAATAAATTGCATACCTCTTGAAGACATATTTGCGGAACTAACTAGTCTCGAAGAGCGCACACAATCGTATATGTCAGGAACAGGTTCTTCCACCAGAACTCCTCTTTCTAAATCCACTGTCTATTGGATGGAGCAAACCAGCAGTCACAGAGTGTGTGGAGTCTAGTGGGGATCCTGCCCTCTTATATTATAAAGTGGTAACCTAATTTTCATCCATCATGGATATTACTTATTAGGCCCATTAGGCCCTACACAACACATATTAACACACTTGCCAACTGGGCTTGACCCAATAATTATATATAACACATGGTGAATCCAAACCCAAATAGATCACATAATAAAGTGGGCTTACAGGAAATATTATATTCAGATTAGATATACATTTAACCCATATTTAATAAAATAGAAAATTGCACCAATTAATAGAAGCCCAAATAAAATATATAAATCTAACATTCTCTCAATTGGGCAATATTAATTGGGTTTTATTTATTAAAATAAAAAGGACTCTTGGGTTGAACAACTGTGGCCACAAAACAATCTGAATACAATTACACAAAACATGATCAATACTGCCAATAAAATAATTAGCCAAGAGCCACGATAAAGATAAACTATTCAAAGTTTAGTTTACCAATAACCACATAACTGACAACTTCACTGGCATGATCACAACACAAGTGTACAAGTGTAGGTACACATCATAGCATCATTATGTGATCCTTTTCGACGCTACTGTGTATGGATCCTACATTGTGCTTTCCCAAGAAAACACAACCAATCTCCCAAGGAGATCTCAAACATGTTTCATAACTTTCATGAAACACCATTTCCACATAGGAAACTAACATCTTTCCAGACTCCAGTGAAAGACTAATGTTTTCCTAAGAAAACATCACCATCTCTCTAAGGAGACATTCAAACATGTTTCTCATGAAACACCATTCCTTCAAGGAATCAAAACATCTCGAGACAAATACAACAATTGAATTGCATAATAATAATTTAATCAATAATATGTATAAGAGTTAACTTGTATATCATATTATTGAATTGAAAAATAAATAAGCCCAATGTTATAAAATGACATAAAATTAATAACAACTCCCACTAACCAATTACATCAAAGGACCTTACCACACCCATGCTCTCAACATGTTTTATAAACACTATTGGTCTAAGTCCCTTAGTGAGGGGGTCAGCAAGCATCTCCTCTGTAGAAATATGCTCAACAAGAATCTCTCCATTCTCGACCATCTCTCTAACAACCACGAATTTAACCCTTATATGCTTAGAAGCCGTAGTAGCTCTGTTATTCTTGGTAAAGAAAACAGCAGAACTATTATCACAGAATATTTTCAATGGTTTAGAAATGGAGTCCACAATTCTAAGAGCAGAAACAAAGTTTCTCAGCCATACAAAATACGAAGCAGCACCGTAACATGCAACAAACTCTGCCTGCATACAAGATATGGCTCCTCCAGCTAGCATGAAAATATATCCAGACGTAGACTTCTCATCATCTAGGCAGCCTGCAAAATCAAAATCAGAGTATCCAACAACATCTAAGTCATCAACTCTTTTGTAGACAAGCATGTGCTCCTTTGTCTTTTGCAAGTACCTCATAACCTTTTTAGCAATAACCCAATGAGCATGTCCTGGGTCGGATGTGAACCCACCTAGAACACTAACAACAAAAGACAAATCGGGTCTAGTACAAACCTGAGCATACATCAGGCTACCCACTGCACTAGCATAAGGAACATTTTCCATAGATCTTCTTTCAATATCATTTTTAGGACATTGATCCTTACACAACTTATCCCCTTTGAGAATAGGGACATCACCAGGTTTACAATTCTCCATATTGAAACGCTTTAGAACACGATCTATATAAGCCTTTTGGGATAAACCCAAAAATCGATGTAGTCTATCTCTACGAATCTCAATGCCTAAAACAAAAGAAGCCTCCCCAAGGTCTTTCATGCCAAAAGACACAGATAGCATATTCTTGGTCTCAACAAGTAGATCGTAATTATTGCTAGCAAGTAGGATATCATCCACATAAAGAACAAGAATAATAAATCTACTCCCACAAACCTTGAGATATATGCATTGAACTTTATTTTCCACAAAACCCATGGATGAGATAGTTTCATCAAATTTAAGATACCACTATCTAGAAGCCTGTTTTAAACCATAAATTGATTTCTTTAATTTACACACTAAGTGCTCCTTACCACTCTCTATGAAACCTTTTAGCTGCTGCATATATACCTCCTCATAAAGATCCCCGTTCAGAAAAGCTGTCTTTACATCCATCTGATGCAACTCCATGTCATAGTGAGCTACTAAAGCCATAATGATCCTAAAAGAATCTTTAGAAGAAACAGGAGAAAAAGTCTCTTTATAGTCAGTGCCTTCTTTTTGATTGTATTCTTTAGCCACCAATTCGCTTTAAAGCGCTCCACATTCCCCTTAGAATCTTTCTTGGTCTTAAAAACCCATTTGCATCCAATCGATCTTGCACCATTTGGAGCTTCTACAAGCTCCCACACACCATTATGATTCATAGAGAGTATTTCATCATTCATAGCATCTACCCATTTATCAGATAAAGCACTAGAAATTGCCTCCCTATAATTTTCAGGATCCGGCATGCAACCAATGTCAAAATCAGACTCAACAAGAAAGGTGAAAAAATCATCACGGTTAACAGGCCTCCTCTCTCTCTGTGACCGCCTCAAAATAGGAGCTTCTAATGGCTCTTCAGGAGCTAGTTGTGGTATATCTTCTAAAACCTCTTCCTCAACTGCTCTCTCGGTGGATGCATAACTCTTTCTTTAACAACGGGAATCGGTATAACAAGTTGCTCCTTATTAGAACTTCCCCTTTATCAACGTCAACGTCTGGACCATCAGTATCATTTTCTAGAAACTTGGCAGTGTCTTCTCAACTATTCTTGTTCCACGGGTAGGACAGTAGAATATGTAGCCTTTAGCATTTATGGGATAACCAATGAAATAACATCTGGTGGTTTTAGGACTTAACTTTGATGCAGTGGGATCAAAAATTTTAACTTCAGCAGAACAACCCCACACATGAAAATGGTTAAGGCTCAGTTTCCACCCCTTAAAAAGCTCAAAAGGTGTTTTACGAACAGATTTAGAAGGTACTCTGTTTAGGATATGCATGGTTGTTTTAAGGGCTTCTCCCCCAAAGAGATTCAAGCAACCTAGTTTGGCTCATCATGGATCTAACCATGTCCATCAAAGTGCGGTTTCTCATTTCAGTCACCCCATTTTGCTCAAGAGTCCCTGGCATAGTAAATTGGGAAACAATTCGATGATCCTCAAGATATTTAGCAAAAGGTCCCTTCAGTTGTCCAGTCTCTCCATGCCTACCATAAAATTCACCACCTCGGTCCGACCTCACAATCTTAATACTTTTACCGCATTGATTTTCTACCTCAGTCTTAAAAATTTTAAATTTTTCCAAAGACAAAAATTTATCATTTATCAGGTAGACATAACCAAAGCGAGAAAAGTCATCAATAAAAGTTATAAAATATTTATTTCCACACAAGGTTGGTTTCAAATCACCACAAATGTCAGTGTGAATAATTTCCAAAAGATCTTGACTACGGGTAGAACCTTTCTTATTCATTTTGGTCAATTTACCTCTCATACAGTCTACACACTCTTCAAGGTCAGAAGAATCAAGAGGAGGTAAAACCTCATCTCTTATTAGCATGTTAATTCTTTCCTTAGAAATATGACCCAAACGTCTATGCCATAAAGAAAAGGAATTTTCTTTAATCAAAGCTCTTTTGGTTCCAACGTTTTGAACATGCATGCAATTGTAAAGATTAGAATCAAGACTCAAGCAATATAAACCATCACACTTTACTGCTTTTCCAACAACTTGAGAGTTATAAGACAAATCACAAAATCCATGGTGAAAATTAAAAGCAATACCACAATCATCAAGTTTTGACAAAGAAATCAAATTCTGCCTCATGGACGGTACATAAACGGTGTCTTTCAAAAGCAAAACAAAACCAGACTCCAATTTCAACTCAACTAATCCTATAAACTGGACATCAACTTTATTCCCATTCCCTACGGATAGATTAACTTCGGCTTCACTTGGTTTTCGCTTGTTCTCGAACCCCTGCAAAGAATTAGTAACATGAATAGATGCTCCAGAATCAATCCACCATGAATTTAAAGGAACATTTATCAAACTGGATTCATAACAAACGAAAGCAAGTGACTCACCTTTACCCTTGTTTTTCTTGAAGGTTTTAAAAGCTTGACAATTTGACTTTTTATGGCCTACTGTTTTGCAAAACCAACACATCAATTCTTTCTTACAGGTTTCGGACCAAGGGGCTTATGAGATGGACCTGGCCTTTTATCAGGACTATTATTTCCTTGTGGCTTGTTTCCCTTTTTATTGAAAAACTTCTTGTGGTGGGGCTGAGAAACCATAAGTGCACTCTCAGATGTCACATGATTCATCCTATCCTCCTCTTGGGCACAAATGGAAATCAAGGTGTTTACATCCCAGGCTTCCCTTTGGGTATTAAAAGAGGTTTTCAAGGTATTAAAGTTTTCAAGTAGGGAGATCAAGGCACGATGAACAAGGAACTTGTCAGATACAGGGCACTCAAGGTCACTAAGCTTTTTAGCAATGGTTACCATTTTCATGATATATTGCCTAACACCACCAATCCCATCATACTTCATGTTGATGAACCTATCCATCAACTACCCAACTTCGGCATTCTCAGAAACTGCATACCTTTCCCCAATGGAAGCAAGAAAAGTTTTAGCATTATTAGAATCAGGAATTGCATTCACCAAAGACTCATCAATTGATCGTTTGATGAGCATCAAAACTTTCTTATTAGCCTTTGTCCACTCTTTATGAGAAGTCTTTTCCTCATGAGTGCTTTCAGCATTCAAGACAGGCTCAGTCTCCGTAATAGCCATATCAATATCCAACAAGTTAAGGGCAAGCTCAATGTCACCCTTCCATTTCTTATAGTTATTTCTAGTCAGGAGCTCAATTTGATTGACAATGTTATTCATGCAAAACGTTACAGGAACTGGAAAAAAATTATAAAATATTAAACATGGGCAATCAACAGTATTAGAAATTACTTGAATGACAGGGATTTAAAACATATAATATAAACTCTCCTGTGGGTGGAGAATACATTATATAATAACAACAGTTACAAAAATCCAACACCTGTGGGCTGAAGGATTTTACTGTCAAGCTCATCTCTAACATGTCACCGCAAATTAATTAATGAATCAACCCCCTGTGGATGAGTTAACCCAAAAATCAATTCAAATGACACAACATCCCAATAATTAAAAATTAACAGGTAACTCTACGAATTTTGCAAATGACCCACTGTGGTAAGATACAATCACTCAATCAATAAGAGTCCCCAACAGGGATAACAATTGCCCAAAAGCCCTTTTTTTTTAATCAACTCCAATTTTCCAAACACACTAATTATATAAAGATAAGGCATCGCAAATTTACCGTCACACTTCTACCGTGAACAATACTAACCGAAAGTCATATATATATATAACATATAATATAATATGCACGGTTGAAGAAAGTCATATATTACATATATATACTAATCGAAAGTTATATACATAAAATGAATCCCTTTTCTATAATCGATCTTTTCATATTAATAATCATGGCCTTTGTCCCTTGGATTTCATAAAGGCAAAATAGCCTTGTCTCTGTATCGTTGCCGTTCTCTCTTGACAAAGAAAAAAGGAGAATTATGTCGATCAAACTCGAGATAACTGTGCAAGCACCCAAAAGAAAAACATATATAGCAGTGCGCAGCGGACAAACAAAAGAGCACGGTAACAGTTCAGAAACAATGAAAAAAGGAGAAAAGAATTGCTTTCAGTAACAAAACCCCAAATTTTTTCAATCTTCACCGATTTAAAAGAAAATTTTATATTAAAAAATTTTAGGGTTCTAAACCTAGTATAACCCGCTCTGATACCACATGTTAGAATTAAGAGGATCAATACTAGGATTTAGAACACCCATAACACATTATAATAACGAATAAATTGTGTACCTCTTCAAGACATTTTTGTGGAACTAACTAGTCTCGAAGAGCGCACATAATCATATACGTCCGGAACATGTTCTTCCACCAGAACTCTTCTTTCTAAATCCACTGCCTATTGGATGGAGCAAACCGCAGTCACAGAGTGTGTGGAGTCTAGTGGGGATCCTGCCCTCTTATATTATAAAGTGGTAACCTAATTTCCATCAATCATGGATATTAAGCCCATTAGGCCCTATACAACACATATTAACACACTTGCCAACTGGGCTTGACTCAATAATTATATATAACACATGGTAAATCCAAAACTAAATAGATCACATAATAAAGTGGGCTTACAGGAAATATTATATTCAGATTAGATATACATTCAACTCATATTTAATAAAACAAAAAATTGCACAAAATATATAAATCTAACATAAATGTGCGTGTCATATTTGGTATTAGCTGTATTTCCTTCAAGGCATGATCTTTGTTGGTTATTTTCTCATGAGTTCTCTGATGATATATTTCTTAGTGTGATTTCTTTTGAGGATGAGTATAGCATTATTTATGAGTGATATCTGTTATGTGTGTGTTTGTGCATTCTCTTATGATATAACTTAATGATAAGGATTTTCACCTTTGCCTACTTTTTATGTTGTGTTGATGCATGACTAAGTAGATGAATTACCCAAGGAGTGAGCTAACTCTTAGAAGAGGATCTGAAGGACGATGCTGCATGGATTGATAGAGATTTCGAGAAGAATCTGTACTTACTGTTTTCTATTGGGTAGAGGTCTAGAGATTTGACCGGCTCAAGTATCCACTGTATAAATTATTTTGAGTTTTTGAGTATTCTAAATGTTCTTTGTAAACTCTAATGATTATATATATGAGATGAGATTACTTTTACAAGTGTGTCGTTTTACGTTTTCGCATTTAAAACTATTCGAAAAGAATTAGGGAGACATATTTCCCATCATTCTCATTATTTGAAAGGAAAAAAAAAATTTATCCACATTTTTAGAAAAAGAATACCGAGTTTTTATTGAAATATTTTCTAAGTTATTACAAAAAAATTTGTTACTAAAATGTAATATCATTTTTGGAAAAAAAAAGGTGTTACATAGGGGAGGGTGGTGGTGGAGCTAGAAGGAGGAGAGAGAGAGAGAGAGGAACTATTTTGTGATTTTCAAAGAGAGATGAGAGATCGGAGACAAATGTCATTTTGGTCCTGATGATTAAGCTGTCACGTATGATTCCACGTGAGTCCAAGTTGATTATTTACTCTTTTTTTTATGAACTTTTTGATGGATATGGGCGTGAAAACTTGATCCAATTCCCATCTTCCTCTCTATTTCTTTCCTTCTTCCTCCTATTTTCCTTAGTAAGATTTCCTCTTGAATCTTCATAGATTATCACCCAACAACCACATCGCGTGTGCTGCGTGTACAATTCATTCACAGAAACAGGAAAATCAGACCACCTGCGACGACCAATAATAATCGATCTTGGATTCGACAGAAATTAGGTTTTTCCATTTCCCATCTTCAATGGCCGCCAATTCCCACAGAGCGGGTTCTTCCTTCGGCGGCGCTGCCCCTTACCGATCGAGGTATCTCTCTCTGCCTTTTGAATTCATCGTATCTATGGAATAGTTACAATTGTATGTGTTGGATTGCAGAGATGGGCTTAGTACCCGACCCGTTGCTGCCTCCGAGGAGATCCAATTGCGTATTGATCCCTTGGACTTGGACGATGAGATCACCGGTCTTCATCGCCAAGTTAGAAGGTTGAAAATTGTATGTTCCGCCATTTTTATGCGGTTTTTCTTTTTGTTATTCTGTTGTTCACTTTGTTGTTGTTATTTCCTTGTTTATTTTTTGTTGGGTATGCATGCAATTTAGTAGAGATGTTGTTACTTGTTACATTTGATTATGTGTGGAAACTGACTTGAGATAACCTGGATTGGTCATGTTTGAAAACTCTATTCACAAAAGTACACCCACGATTCAGTAGAACACAAGAACGTTTTTTGCAGGGGAACACTTTTCTCAACATAAATTAACGCAACTATGAGCTATAAGCTAATAGCTACCACTCTTATTTTAGGATGATTGTAATTTTTTTCCTATCAACTTGTAGGTAATTCACTCTTGGCAAATTATGAAGTTGTTTTTTTCTGTGGGATTACTGTCATTTCCTTGCTTTTTGATCATGCCCTGCTTCATACCTTCTAGTTTTTTTAAGGTACTAGAAATATTCTTTTCAAAGTTTTCATTTTTTCCTTGAGTCTTTTTCAAAAATAAACAATAAAAATCCAACAAATAAAACAGTTTTGGCGGGATTAAAAGGCTTGAGAAGTGACACATGTCTTAGTCAGAAAAAGTCTAAGAGGTGACACGTGTCCCAGCCAGGACCTATTTTTTTGTGTGGTAATTGATTGATTTCAAGATTATAATAAAGGGTTGCAAAAACAATGGTTGGAATCTTAAAACTTGAAACTCATAAGTAAAGTAGGAATAAATAACATATTTTAGGTTGCTTTATTCGTGGAGAAATATGTGCATTTTCTTGGCCCCATAAAAATTGTCAATGAAGAGAATGATATTGTTGGAAACCCTAGATGCCTTAATTGCCGCCACCTTGGGCACAACCTTTGCTGCCTTAATTGCGGCCACTTTGGGCTGCCTTCATTGCAACCTTCAATGTGCTAGGTTTTAGGGGTTGTGTTAAAATCTCATGTCGACTAGAGATGTGGCCAAAATAGTCCTGATAAAGCTTAGGCAATTCTCATCCCTTGAGCTAGCTTTTCGGGTCAAGTTAGGCCTAGCCCAAATTCTAAGAGATATGATATGCTTGTTGTATGTATGCTGCCTAGCTTTATTTTTCCCCATTTCACAAAACAATATTAGGTAGAATATTTGATAATTGCTGCATGTATGCTTGATGCTTTGGCAAATTATGGAAAATTAAGTTTAATTTCTAACTACGAGTTGTAGACTAGTCTTGACTGTTTGACTTGTTGATTTTACTTTTTGGATAGGCAAATGTTAGTAAATTAGCATGTTGTTTTATTGGAGGAGGTTTGAACCCATGACTCCCTATCACTCCAATCCCTATGCTCCTCCCCCATACTAGTTTGATGAAATTATATCATGTTTCTAAATGTATCTCCCTCTCCCCTTTTTTCTTTTCTAGTTCCTTTGTCCTCATACTGCATCTAATATTTCTGGCACAGGTCGCTGAGGAGATAGGGACAGAAATGAAGTATCAGAAAGATTTTCTTGAACAGCTGGTACATAATTTCTTGGATAATCTCTCTTTCATATTGTTTTGTTTTTGTTTATTTGGTTCAAACTCAAATTTTCTGCAAGGGAAAAAAACGACCACCCTTGTTGCCAACTTCGGGCAAAATGGAGTCTGGGGAGGGTAGACGTACGCAGCCTTACCTCCGCTAGCGGAAAGGCTGTTTCCATATTCGAATCTGTGACCACAAGGCAGCAATCTTACCGTTGGAAAAAAATATATATGACACATGAAAATTGGTTTTTGTTGTATTTTGATTCCTTAATCAGTTTATCACTTTATCTACTCTTGTTAACATTTTAACTTTATCTATGTCAATACAGCAAATGACAATGATAAAGGCTCAAGCTGGAGTGAAGAATAATCTAAGAAGATTGAACAAAAGCATCATCCAAAATGGTTCAAACCATATTGTTCATGTTATTGCTTTTGCGTTAGTCTGTTTCTTCCTAGTGTACCTTTGGTCCAAGATGTCCAGAAAATGAGGACTTGAGAATTTACGGCTCTGCTTCCTGGTTAAAAGACTTTACCTAATGGCTTCATTTGTCGACTCACATGACGCCTTCATTTGTCGACCCACAATCCTTTGGAGTGTATAATTAAAATGTATCTGACTTTTGAGTTATTTTTATTGGATATATGGTATAGTTAAAGCAGTTATTCCATTCATGACAAAAAAAAAAGCAGTTATTCTATTTGAAAAAAGGATGCATAATTTGCTTGCTTAAAGATTTGCAGCATTTCTTTTCTCTTTAAATTTCATGTAATAAATGAACAAAGATGAACCACCCCCAGTCCATGAGGTGGTCATATGAATGAATATGTTAGCACAATTGCCCCCAAACATTGAAACATATGAGGCAACTAGAAATTTCTATACAGTGAGGCAATGCATCAACATTATAAGTGACTCACACATGAAAGCCTAACTAAAAAAAAAAAATATGACAATTGCATTGTTAATATTTTCAAATGCTATAAAAATTAAACTAAACCTTTCTAGTAGGAATGGCTAGCTGCAAACTACTATAAACATTTCCCCTAGGAAGTCTTATGTTTCGATAGCCATAACATTTACTTGAAGACCAAACATGGTAGACATGTGAACGACAACCATCTGAACTCTTTCAAATTTTACTCCTGCGGCCAGGGTAACATTAGTAAACTATGCTTGAAGCATAGAGTTGCAATTATGTCCAAGACTCAAATAACTGCAATCAACGTTGTTAACAATTGTTTCATCTGAAAGCACATCAGCCCTTTTCTCAGAACAGTGACAACCCTCCTCCTCCTCCTTATTACCCATCATCTGCAATCCACCAACCTTCCCCAGAACACAACTCCATCACGAGATGAAAGCAACCTTCTTCCTCATACACAGCCTGCAGGGTCACAACCCCTGGGTGCCTAGAAAGGCGCTGCATTATCTCCACCTCCCTATGAACCATCTCCTCCCACTATCTTTGATGGTGTGCTAGGCTTCTATTTCGGACTCTGTTCCTTTTGTTGCTAGTTTCTTTGGTAGTTTGTTACTCGCTTTGTTTGTTCTCATTCTACAGCAGCGTGTCTTGGTTTGAACTGGTGTATTTGGTGAGACTCTGCATATGCTATTTGATTTGGCTTGTTTAGCCTATTGATGTAAATGTCATTTGGCTGGGATATGCCCATGCAATGAACTTGTCATCGTTGACAAAAAAAAAAAGCAAATAAATTTTAGTCCCTATAAAATTAAGATTTTATTTTTTTAGTCCTTGCAATGTTGGCCAAGGTAAAAACTAAAAACGAGGATTAAAAGAGAAAAAAATAATTGTATAAAGACAAATATAGTAAAATAAATTTTATAGGACTAAAACGAAAAAATATGTATATTATAAAGACAAAATTATTTAAGCCTAAAAAAATGAAGGACCCATTTAATTTGATAAAACATTATTTATTTTTAATTCTTATTTTTACACTTAATTATAAAATTTTCATTTCTCATTTTCAAAGATTTATATAAAAAACAAATTAAAAATAAGATTTTTTTGACCGGAAATTAAAAACAAGATTATAATTTTATAGTTAAAAAAAAGCAGAAAACATTTTATTCTTGTTTTGTGGATTTATTATTGGCAATTTCTATGGTACCGTTAGAAAATTAACGGTTTTGATACCGTTGGTTTTCTGAACAATGAGATTTTTGTAGAATTTTTTTTTATTGTAGTTTAGTTTTTAAGCATTTAAATTTTGATTTTTTAATTTTATTTAAAATTATGATTATATCATTTGAAATTATGTGAAAAGTCTCATAGCTTGGCTAAGGCAACTCCTCTTGTAGCTGGCTCCACAATTTTTTATCATGCATCATCTCATATTTTCTTTTTGATTATTAATGAAATACATTAGTCATTTTTTCTAAAAAAAACCTACATAGTTGATAAACAGGTTTTTGGCATAATTTTGGTATATTTATCAACATATTTTAATTTTAATTCTAAAAACTATAAAATTATTTCAAAAAATTAATTAATCATAACTGGAAAATTTTTAAATGCATAGGGACTATGATACAATAAGAAAGAGTTGCAATCCTTAAAAATAATGTAACATAACATGACATTAATAAATAAAACCTCATCCTGCTATTGGTTAATAAAACGACAGTACCAAAATCGTTGATTTATTAACGACACCGTAGAGCTCCATTTATTATTACTAAACAACTTCACTACACCGTGTGTGTTAGGGGTGTTCATAACCGATCCAATCTAATACAAACCGCAATGATCAAGCCGAATAACCGAGAATTGAACAAATCAAAAATTGAAAAAATTGAAAATAAAAAAACTGATTTTTTTTATTAGATTGGATCGGTTTTCAGATTCCATAGCGAAAACCGATCCAATCCAATCTGAACAGATCTTTTATATGCATATAATATTAGTTTCAATATTGCACTACTCCATGTACTTTAATATAAGAGATATTAAGATAATTAATATTTTAAAATAGGTGGCTTCTAGAGTGAACCATTGCATCAAATGATTCACTATGGACTAGTAAAATGACCATAAAAATTAACCGTTAGATTTATTTAAAAATATTTAATGATACAGATGAACTGGAGAACACATACACCTGCCCACCCACAACCTGCCCCATATCTTCCCATTCAGGACCAGAATCCGCAACAACGAGAACCACCTCTCCCCATGGGCCATGGCAATGTCAAACGGTGGAGACGAGGAAGACAACCGCGTGTGGTGTTGGCGATGGGAGATGCACTGTTGCTCGTGGCGGAGAGAAATAAGACAGCCACTTGTGGTGCCAATGACGGGGACGCATCGCTGCTCGCAATGGAGAGGAAGAAGAAAGCTACGGCAACGGGGGACGGTGGTGGCACTCTCTCTCTTCTCTCCTCTGTTTCTTCTTTTTACCATATTACATGAATGACAACGATGAACCCACACAACACAACAACAAAACCCAAAAAAGAAATAGGGATTTTGAAAATAATATATCATAAACCGTAGAGAGAGCAAAAATTACACTGAAGCAGATAAGGAACCAAACCTTGGATTCTTCAAATAGGGTCAAAACTCAAAATGAGCCCAAATGCAATGGTAACAGAACATTAAAGGAAAGAGTGGCGGTGTAACAATGTTGCATTCGAAGAAGAGGCGACGGAGGGAGATTTGCTTCAATTGCTTGTTAAAATACCATGACCAACTGAGCACTGTGAGTGGGCAAAGCCGTGTCGTTGTCGGCAACCGCGGAGGAATGGTGTGGTGTTGTGATAATGGGTTAAAATTTGATGTAAAGTGTCCATGATAAGTTTCTGAGAAAGAAATTGATCTAATGGCTAGCTAATAAAAATGGTCCATCATAGACCACTTAATAAGTGGTCCACTCTAGATGCCACTTTTAAAATAATATATTATATAATTTGACGTGTAGTGTGGTAATTCTATATTAATTGTTAGTATATTTTTCTATTTTTATGTATGTAGTTTATGAAATGAGAAATAAAAATAATTGTTTAATAAATTCTTTTGTCTAGTTTTTTTTCAAAAACCCAAAATCAATGCAATCTAAATCGAAAAAAATTAAATTGCATCGGATTGGATTTTAAAATTAAACTGAGAGGATGATAAAAGAACAAAACTGAAATATTTGGACTGGATGATTTTTTCTCTTAAAATCGATCCAATCCAATCCAATCCGCAAACACGTGTGTGTAGTGTGAACCGTGACTCTAGTTTCAACTTCAACCCTTGGCAAGACGCAACGCGACCCAACACAAAAGAATCATTGAGCGAGCGAGCGAGCGATACGATGGCCGAGTCTATGGTTGCGTTAAACCCTCTCAAAACCCTCCACACCAAAACCCCACTCAACAACAATCCCATTTCCCCGCCGGTGGTATCACTGTCTTCTAGGTCCAAAACCACCACAATCACTTTCAAACCGAACAAGTTCCGTGGCCCATCAATCCGCGCTTCGGTGATGCCAAGAGAAGGCGAACAACAACAACCACAGTCTTCGGCGGCGAACGCTCTTCTCAACAGTACTCGCAAGGACCAAGTTCTCGACGCCATCACAACCTCCCTCTCTAATTGCCTCTCCGAAACTAACCTCCATCTCACAGTTCCTGGTCTCAAATTCAAAACCCGCGGCAAAGTATACCATTTTTCCACCTATATTTATTTATTTATTGGTTATAGGTGCATTTGGATAAATAGCTTAGTTAGGAACTTATTCCGTAAGCACTTATTATAAGCCTGTTTGGATGCAAAAACTCTAACTTTTGACTTATAGAGAAATTTGTTTTATTTTGCATTTTATTTTTCTCATATATGCACAAGAGAGAAAGTTGTTAAATAGTCATTTATAAATAAATAGGTGTTTTTGGAGAAGTTAAAAAAGATAGCTTTTGAAAAACGTGAAGAGCAAAAGTTAATTTCAACTTATGTGAGAAGTTGTTAGTTAAAAAACATATGCTAGAAGTGTTTATGAAGAAGTTTATCCAAACTGGGTAAAAAGCTTATGTATAAGCTTATTTTAATGGTTTGGATTGGTTTATGGAGAACTTATTTGAGCTTATCTACTGACATAAGCACTTGTGAGAGTGTTTGGGAGAACTTATGAACATAGCTTATGACGAACTCGTAAGCTGTTTTGGGCACATTTTCATAAGCTCTCCATAAGAGTTTATCAAAATATCTTATAACTTATATGAAAACAGTTTAATTACATTTTCTCTTCCATTATAAAAACAAGTTATACACAAACGCTTCTATGATGAGCACTTATTCGGTAAGTTGTTTCTATAAGCTATTCAGCTTATGGAAATAAGCTGAAACAACTTATGGACATATCATAAACTATTTTTATTAGTTCTTTCAAACACGTGCATAAGTGCTTATGCCATAAGATAAACCCAAATAAGCTCTTCCAAATGCACCCTATATGTACTTGGGATTCAGAAATAGCTTATGGGAATGTTTTGCAGGTTCGAGATATTTATGACAGTGGGGACTACCTTGTTTTAGTGACCACTGATCGCCAGAGTGCCTTTGATAGGGTTCTTGCTTCCATTCCTTTCAAAGGCCAGGTTTGTGATCCTTTCATGTTCTATTTATTTACTTGGAAGGTGTTTTGTTTGCCTAAGAATTTGGATCAGCTAGCTTAGAGGGAAAAGAAAACACAAGGGCTCGTTTACTATTGTTTTCATTTCCTGTTTTTACTTTTAATTATAAATCTGCCACATTGTTTTTAATTGTTTTTTTGTTTTCAAAGACTTTGTAAGGAAACAGAAAAAGCAAAAAACGTTATTTTCACTATTCCATGTACAAATCTTTGAATATTTGAAAACAGTAGACAAATTGAAATTGAAGACAAGGTGACAGTTTTGTAATTGAAAGTGAAAACAAGAAATGAAAATAGAAAACATTTTCTCTAAATAAACAGACCCTAAACTTTTGTTATACATGGTTGTGCACGCTGAAGTAATTTGTGTCTTTCATTTCTCTTAACATGACATTGTCGTGTTTGTAGGGAAATGGAGATGATCCAAATCCTTTGCCTAATTGACTGTGTGATGGAGAATCTGTGGAAAGAGCGATGGTTACTAAATGTGTGGCATTCAATAATCTGATTATTTTATCTTGTGCAATTATATTACAGGTTCTTAACGAGACAAGTCTGTGGTGGTTTGAGAGAACTAGGCACATAGTTTCTAATGCAGTTGTGTCGGCTCCGGATAAAAATGTTACAGTAGCGAAGAAATGCTCAGTTTTCCCTGTTGAGTTTGTTGGTGAGTTATTTGCCTATTTAATGTTTTAATTGATGCTGATTGGTTTTCTATGGTTGAAATCTGTTCTTACCTTTTGTTTCTGACTTTCTATAACTTGAAAGAAACTGTTTTATCATGTGATTACATTTTTTTTTCCTTTTTTCCTAATATCATATTATCATCTAAAAATAAAAACAGAAATTGAGGAGGCAATTAACAGTTTTTTTTTTTTTTTGAGTAAGTGGGGATTGGAACTGTCTTATGATGCTTTCAACTTAAATACGGAATCATCACATAATTGAATTTCTTATCGGGCTTGCAAATACTATTGTCTGGGGAGTGGTGAAAAATAACAAATATGGTTATATATTACTGCAACATCTTCTTAGACACTTTTGATAGCTACAGTGATTGTTGATTTATTGGCATATTAAACCACTTAGACACATATTTTAACTGCACGGGAGATATCTTTTAATATAGGTCATAGAAGAGGAGTCCTTTTGTTCAAAATGATAATATATATTGTGGATATATGCTTGGCATACTTTTTTTGTTTAATTATGTTGGAAAAGTATACATAAATGTTGATTAAGTCATTAAGTAATCTGTGTAAAACAGTTGCAGTTACTATTCATGATTATCTAAATTTACGAAGATCCACATGTTGTCTTGCTCTTGTGCCTTTTCTTCTTATTCAAATTTGAAATTCTTGTTATTGTGAAGTGTTGTAAAATATTTGAATCTTTTGAGAATAGATGATGAGAATTCTAGCAACCAACCATTGACACCTATGCTACTGGTTTATAGTTAGAGGGTTTGTCACTGGAAGTACCGATACATCCTTATGGACGGTCTACAATAAAGGCATTCGTAACTATTGTGGAAATGTCCTCCCAGATGGTGAGATTTCAAATTTGTGTCTAATTGTTAAATTTTTTTTATCTCCTTGTCTAATAGTTTATAAAAACATCACAGGAATGCTTAAAAATCAGAAGTTGCCTAAAAATATACTCACTCCAACTACCAAGGCTGCAGATCATGATGTTCCGGTCACTCCAGATGAGGTACGATGCCTAGTTTTATCATTTGCTACTAGGGGTTTTACTATGATTGAAGTACAGCTTCATAGGCAATTGAAATGAACAAAGAAAGAAAATGTTGGATTTGGCCAGAAAATGAGTCAGTAGGAGAGTAGCAAGCCGTTTAGGCTAGTCGATTTATCCCAGCTTAAAATGGATGGATAAATTTGTAGGGACATGATGAGACTATTTCTCATTATAATATTGTCTTGCATTATCTATTAGCCCCCCTTTTCTGAAAAAGGGATCCTTGTTCTAAATCATTTTTATTGCAGTTTTAATGTCATTATATATTTGAAAATATCATCCAAGACCAGTGATGCTGGGTCTGCTCAGCAGAAATAATAAGCAATATTATGATAATGGATTTACTTGTTAAAGGTGGACCAACCTGGTAAGTTGGTAAAAGGAAGCATGAATAAAAACCTAAGATTTTCCCATGATTATTAATAGAATATTCTTGCAATATACCTCCTTTTTGGAGTTAGTGAGGCATGATAATGGACTTCCAAAAATGGATAATCTTTTCATAACATTTTTTCTCCCAAATTCTTACTTCTATGATGCATTTCACTTGCAGATTATAGAAAGGGCACTGATGACCCGAGCTGATTATGTTGAAGCAAGTGAAAAAGCATTAAGCTTGTTTGAATATGGACAGGTATGACTAGGGCATTATCAAATTTGGGAAATAAAGGAAGTAATGAAGTGCCTTGTCATTCTAACTAGTAATACTAAACCTGTAACATATGATACATATATTCTCTTTCACTGAAAAAGAAATAATTGTTTAAATAAATTGATAGTATAACCATAAGACAGCATCATTTTTCATTTGGGTTACATAGTTAATGTACTATACATTCATTTACACACTGAAAAAGAGACAAATAGGATATAAGTAAAAAGTAATATGGTTTAATTTGTCAATGTACTGCTGTCTGTTCTGTATTTATAGGGGTATGCTCTTAGGAATCGATGTGTACACTACGACCAGCTGACAATGAAAAGATTGTAGTGCCTAGGAACAGATTCCCATGATACTCAATTATGTAGGGATTCAAATATTTTTCTTCATGTTATTTTATACCTTTGATCAAAATATTGGGTGGTTCTCTCTTTGAGGGAAAAAATTGTCAAGGGTTAGCTTATTCCATAGGAAATTATTTCTATATTTTTCAGATATTTGGTGCAGAAGTTAGCATAATGTTATATTCTACATGAATGCACAGAAATTTCTAAATGTTTTTATTTTTTTAAAAGAAAATCCTTAAAGGAGGATCTCCTTGTCTTAGAGCTTTCCCAAGCCTTTCTAAATCTCTTAGGAAGTGCATGGCTATGGGAATGCACAATTCTTGAAAATATAGAGTATGTATATGCAGCTTATGTTGAATAGTTAGTAGGATCTGTTTTCATATTCTCTCATTATTTTTCTTTGCCATGTATATTAGAGAAGAGTAGAAGACAGAAAAGTTGGGAACAAGACATTCGTAAGAATAGGAGGGGATCCAAATCCATACTACGTACAACAACCAAACAGCAAAACCTTATTCCCACTCAAATCCTTACTATATGCTTATCAATATTAGTGTTACTGAAACATGTTTTTCTTTGGGCATCTTCTTCTTCCTTAATGTTAAATTTAGATGGCTATGTTCTTGAAGTTCGTATCAGCATGCTACGAGGGAACTGTGTCTGTAACATTTAATAGTTAAGCTATACATATTTTTCCAACTTATTCATCGTTTGACAAAGGATCTTTGTTGTAAACAATAAAAGATATATCCAGGACAAGTTAGCAGTTAAAAATTTGCATGGGTTAGGTATGATGAAACTTGTTTTAGACATTCAGTCATTATCATGTCAAACCACTTCTCTATACATTATTCAATAATATAAGTTATTTTCATAATTTAACATCACAAATATCAATTCAATCATTCCCATCAGTGACATCATTGAAAAATGCTGCTATATAGACAAGTTTGCAACTTCATGAATTGCAGCCCACTCAATCAACTTCCATGTATTTCTATCAATCTCACCTCTTGCCATATAAATTTCACTTTTCCACAGTAAGGGATGGAGATTTGTGTGTAATTTAGTACTGACTAGTGACAAAATCTTGATTATATGATTTGATCATCCAAGGAACTTAGTGTTCCCAAATTATTCATTTCGATAGCCTCTCTAGAAATGTAGGTGGTTGATCCCTTGATTGGTTACTTAGTCCTGTGTGCATAATATATGTTTTAGAAGCTATAAGTTATTTTTCCCTTGCTTTGTTGCGTGTTTGACTTTTCATTTGATTGACTTTGCAGCAAGTGGCTTTGGAACATGGCCTCGTATTGGTAGATACTAAGTATGAATTTGGGAAGGCAAATGATGGTTCAATTCTGTTGATTGATGAGGTCCAATGCTATCTTTGATACATATTGGATTCTCACATGCACCCACAGATTAAGTATATAAATGTGATTATGTTTCTTTCTTCCCAACTCCAGGTCCATACTCCTGATTCAAGTAGATATTGGATTGCCAATTCTTACTTGGAGCGCTTTCAAAATGGTGTCGAGCCTGAAAATGTCGATAAGGTGTTTTATGTATACCTTTGTTTTCTCTGTATATTGAGTTGTATTTTTATTGCCAGTGTACAGATTCAGTGGATACCTTGGCTTCCATCTATTAAAGTTTTTTTATGGGTTATAGATGGTAAAGAATTTGCTAATATTTAGTAATCCAATTTTTAGGAGTTCTTGAGGCTGTGGTTCAAAAGTCACTGCAATCCGTATGAAGACGAGGTATTTTACATTTTCTACTGCTAATGGATTAGCCTGTAGGCTTTAAAGATGCATAAAATCACACTGCTGTCTTTTATTTAGGTCCTTCCTGATGCTCCTGAAGATCTTGTTTGTGAATTGGCTTGGCGGTATGTCTACTGGCTCTAGTTCCTTTTGCACTTGATATTTTTTGCTTTGAACCTTATTTAGAGAAATTAACCTGAAATATTGTGTGGTTTTTTCTCTAGGACTCATTAGTTATTCAGTAGTTATGCTCTGATTTTCCTTTGTGCGAACCTTCTAAAGATTCGAGTGTTGATTCATCAAATTTGTAACTGCTGTTTGTTTAGTTTGTAGTACAATTTGGAGTAGAAGAATCATACCACGTATTATCCTCTTTTTCTCTCTCTCTCTCTGTCTTTTTTTTTTTTAAATTATTATGAAAAGAGGAGAAATAAAACTACAATGTAACAGAGAAAAACATTAATCTCCTCTCTGTTTTGCTTTCATTGCCTGGACATGTTTATTCTTAGGGCATTTTTAAGCTTTCTAAGCACTTCCATGTCAAAATGTATTTGTGATGACTAGCAGCAGTTGAGATACTAGCTTTAAACCACAGGTTTTTATGTTATTTATTAAAGGGTTCTTTTTTTTTTAACATTTTTAGGTGATAGCTTCTTTCATTCCGAATGATTTAGAAGAGATTAAAAGTTGTATTTGTTTAAATGCTTCACCAGAATACAAGTAGGAGGAATTCTTCTCTCTTTGTCGGACACATCATATTGTCACATAAGGAGATAAAATAAAAGTTACATTGTTTTCCATCATATGTGAAGAAAAATTCTGACCTGCTCTTGCTAGTATGCATTAAAATGCGGCATATATGCTCTCAATGGTGCAAAAATGTTTCCACTAATTATCATTTCTCATGATACAGTGATCATCACAATTTTGGTATCCTATTTTCATGACATGCCTATCCTGTTTATGCTTGTTTGCATATATTTACTTTCTGTGATTATGTAGTTGAATTTTAGTGCACAATTTTATGTCTTGGTTATTTAAATGAGCATCATACTATTCTGCTGGACAGATACATTTTCTTGTATGAGACTATATCAAAATCAAAGTTTGAGGTGCTATTGACCGAGGTAATCCATACACCAATTTGTTTAATTATACTATCTAATGCGATTAATACTAATATAATTGATTTCTTCTTGCAGGAGCCAATACATGACCGAATTTCACGAAATGTTGCATCTGCGCTATCATCCTTAAAGTAGCCCCTGAAATTTTAGGGGCCCATTGTAGCTCTGTATTTTTAAGGATCTCATACTAAAAAAATATATATATAAAAACTTTAAATTAACAGGAAACTTCTGCAAACAAGTTTTATTTTTCTAAAGTACAAATTAAAACAGGAAGGCAAAACAAGCTTTCTTGCTCTTGGAAATCAAGCTTGTTTCTAGATTGTCCTGAAAATAGTTTTCAGAAATTTGACCCTTATGATCCTCCCCGGGAAGAATAAAGAGCTGTTTTTGAAAGCAGAACTAAATGAGCCATTTGCCTTGTATAATTTCTTGTGTCAGCACGAGAGAAGTGAATATTATTTGGTTTGTATGAGACGTTGTTCTCCTGTTACTACATCTGCAATTAGGGGTGTAAACGATTAGAGCACTTAAAGTTTGAGTTTGGCTTGTGAAAAAAATTAGTGGCTCAAGCTTCACTCATTTATTTAAACGAGCCTAATTAAAAGCTTGAGTTTGGGCTTGTTAAAAAAAAATAAAGTTTGGGCTTGGCTTGTGGGCTCACGTATGATTTTTTTTTAAATTATTTTTAAATTTTATAGGTTTTAGTATTTAATAAATATTAGTGTTTAACATGTCGTATATGAAATTTAAAAATGTTAGACTATTATATTTAGATAATCTAGTAAATAATAAGTTCATAATTAAACACTTAAGTGGAGAGTAAAAGTTTAGCAGTAAAAAACACTTGAGGAAAGAAAAAAAAACTCTTGAAAATTATGAGGTAGAAGAAAAGGAAAAATGAGTAGAAAATTCAAAAGTCATAATAACTAAAATACCATTTTTTCACTTTATTTTTTATATCATAAATTTTAACTCAAATAATCTTTTTATAAAAATTTATCATTGTCAAACTATATAAAAATGTTTTTATACAAAATGTAGGATCAATGTAATATTAATTTTTGATTATATATATATAAACGAGTTATTCACGAGTCCTTAATGTCAATCATATACGGCTTGAGCTTGGTTCATTTAAATAATCGAGCCTAATCTTAAGCTTGAGCTTGACTTGTTTTGTTAGACAAACAAGTTTGAACTAGTAATTAACGAGCCGAACTTGAATAGTTCACGAATAGCTCGACTCATTTACAACCCCGTCTGCAATCTCTCTTTTTTTTTCCCTTACTACTTATCAGCTAATTCAGCCTGAAAGAAGGCAGGGTGCACATAAGAACAGTTACTTGTACATTTCTTTGGTTACGTTTTCTTATGCGGTAAAATGCTTGCTAGTGATCTCAATTACTCTCTATTATAACTTAATGATAATTAAATTTCAAACGTCAATGATAACTTTAAAGATTACCAATATGGAATATCATTGAATGCCATGTAGCATAGCGAGAGATGTCAAAATGATGGTGCGCCAGATAGAATAGAACGTTGAAAGACTCAAGTGCAAAATTCAAGGTTTAAGAGATTGAAGTGCTTTGACCCAAAAAAAAAAGGAAAGGAGATTGAAGTGCAAAGAAAATGGATTCAAAATTTAAAAGGATAACAAACATAGTCATTCTACCTATCAAGACAACCATACAATTTTTCATCGTTCTACCACCATGACAAGGGTGCCTTGCATGCAAGAGATTAGTCACCTTGTCAAGAAGCTTCTCTAATAATTGGTGGAGCCCTTGAATGGTGTGGGTGCAAACTATATATGAATGGAAACAAGTTGGTTAGTATCTAACTCGGAAAACCTTTACAAACGTCCTCTAAACACTTATTTCACTTCACACTACTCAATGCAGCATCTAATAATAAGAGGAAACTAAGTTAACAAAAGGCTGAGGAGTATGATTTTTCAAAGAAAAACTTAGACCATAAATTTTGACTAATTGTTCTAGTTTTATTCCTCTCTTTTCTTCTCAATTTCATATTGTTTTTGTAAATTATTTTATATATTATTTTTATAACTTTTACTCATCTTAAATAATGTCTTCTATTTGTTTTTTGAGTCCTATAAAATCATTTCAAAAGCTGGTTGCAAAGCTGTTTTGATTTTGGTTTTAACACGAGCTAAAGTTCCTAATTATTCTCACCTCTGCATACTTTTATAACATGCTCTTTTAACACATGTTTAATTATTTTCACTTGAAAACATGCTTCTGACTTTTCATAACTTTTTTCGCTATTAAGTTATTTCTTAAGTTTTGACAAAAATGCAGTTCAAATCATGGTATATACTTGTAGATTTTTTGTTGGTTTTAAAGCAAGTTTTACTAACTTAGAAAATGCTTTTATTTCTTGATGAGCTTCTCTGCCGGGTTATGATAGATTTCTATGTAAAAATAATAATCTTTACCTTGTTTTAGACACCGTATAAAAGATCAACAATTGTTGGTCGAAATACCAATGAGTTGCCTATGCAAAGTCTTGCGGACGAGTTTTGCAAATGAAAAAAAAAGGTGTTGAGATAACTTTGTCATTTATATTGGTTCACCTGATTCTACTTGAATTAAATCAAGGGTCTATAAAAAAAAGATACAATACAAAAGGTTTTTTTCGAAGGGGAGGAGAGATTCGGGGGGAGAAAAAGAGTCTCCATAGTTTGTCATATAGCTCATTTCAATTTTTTCACAAGTAATCTAAGTTGTGTAAATTAAATCAATTGACTATTAATGTATTATTATTATTATTATTATTAATTTAAAATAATTGAAACTTTATTATTTTAAAGTGAATTATTGTTTTAAAAGAATAATAAGAGATCTCAGTTATTACTAACAAAATATTAACCGTTAATACTACATGTATAGCAAATCATGAATGTGTCAATATTAGAGATGATAAAGTTACCTATATCCATAGATACCCGTGGATAAAGTCCAGTACGGGTAGAAATTGAATAGCTTAATGTGTATTTATGGGTAAAATAAAATGAATATTTTATTTACCCGTTTAACGGGGTAGGAGTTAGTATTAATGTATCCATACTGGCGAATACCCAATATACAAACTTAAAGAAATTATGATTATTAATATCCTTTTAAACATGTTTTTTAATTATGATGAGTGTGATTCAAAAATTTTTGTTACACTTATAAGTTAGCTTCTGAATTGAATTGTGTTGATTAATGTGTTAATTGAAGTATTAATTAGGTTTTGTTTTCATATTTTTGAATTTTTTGTATTTTAACAGAGTTAAATATGTTTTTGTCCCTCATTTTTAGTCCTTTATATTTAAATCACAACTTTTTAGTCTTTCATTTTTAGAAATACGCCACATGAGCACATGCCACATGTTTTACTTATCTAATGTGGCATTGTAGACACCATATTTTATCTACCTTTTAAACTGCATTTTTTTTTTATTGTAGTTTTGATTTTTTTAATTTTCTTTTTCTCGTCATTAAAAAAAATAAAAAGGGATAAAAAATGCATTTCATTCCTCATATTTCTTAGAGTCCATAAGCCCATCATTTATTCTAACCCAATTTCTCATTAACAAGATAAAAGTGTTTTCTATCTACACATATATGTTTTTCTATCCACACATACATGATGCGGAACTATTAGTTCCGCATGTATATTTTTTTTCGAACACATACATGATGCAGAACTAATAATTCCGTACGTTGTACTTCAATGCAGAACTAATAGTTCCACAAATATTTTTTTAAAAAAACATACATCATGTGGACCTATTAGTTCTGTACGTTTTAATTCAATGCGGAACTAATAGTTCTGCAAGCGAATAGCTTCTGAATGGCTTTCACCTAGTGTCTCAAAAGGCGTGTAAAGGGGATTTGTGTGAGCACATGTATAAGGGAGAGAAGGTGGGGCATGGTGGGGTAGGCATGAGAATTATGATGTAATTGATTCTTCTCTCTCTAGACTCTCTCTCGTCCTTTTCTAGCTCTTTCCCCTATATAGTTTCTTACTTTGAGAATTGGCAGAGTATACTATTCATTCCTTTGAATTGGAGGTTGACATTTCATGATTATACTGACAATAACACAATACACTTACTTCACATTGTTGACCATTTACTATTTTCTGCACTATAAAATATTAGACCATTCCAAATCCCTTCGTGTACTTCCCCCAATACTTGCGGAACTATTAGTTCCGCATTGAATTATAACGTGCAGAACTAATAGTTCTGCATTATGTATGTTTTTAAAAAAAAATTGTGGAACTATTAGTTCTGCATTAAAGTACAACATGCGAAACTATTAGTTCTGCATCATGTATGTGTTCGAGAAAAAAATATACTTACGAAACTAATAGTTCCGCATCATATATGTGTGGATAGAAAAATATGTATGTGTAGATAGAAAAACCCGAAGATAAATAAAGAAAAAGAAAAAAAAAAGAATTACAAAAAGCAAAAACAAACAACAAATGGTTGTTGCTGCCCTCCTCACTAGTAGTACACCAGCATGCATTTTGCCTCCCACTCACTTTGCACCCGTCCTTACTGCAAGTTGTGCATGAGGACAAATTGCACAGAAAAAAGCATGATAGTTAAAATTTGACCAGTCATTGAATCGGTGAAAGTACTGGTTCAAGGTTTAACTGGGGTTCAACCGGATAACAATAAAATAATATTATTTTAATATATTAAGTGATATATCAATATTATAAAATAAAAAATGCTATAATATTTTTTTGGTCAACACAATATTATACTATTAAATAATATATTAATTAATATTAGTTTTAATGTACAGTTGGCCCAAGATAATGATTATCGGTATTTGAAAAGTTTTTTTTAGTGGTGTATTTGAAACAAAAATGTTTCATGGACACCTAATCACCCGATCAACACCCACTTAATGTATTGTATATGTCACATCATGGTGTTGATTGGGTGTTGCATGGAGGTTCATAGATCAGTGCTCTATTTGTAAAGGTTTGCAGTACATCTTCTGATCTTCCTCTTTCCCTTTTCAATGTGGTTTATCACTTTTCTCTCCCCCCTTGCTCTTTCTCTCTCAAGTGCACAGTTTTGTCCATGGCTTGCTGTTGTGTACGCTGTGCTTGTGGTGAAGATCTCACCATGCTGGACTATATCAATAATGTTGTTCATGCCATCTTGTTCATCGGCGACATCTACCCAGAAGAAGCTTGCGTTGTGGACATGATGTCGTTTTGGTTCTTTTTTAAAAATAAAATTACCTCACTTGTGAACCGCCCTAAACTGGCAGACCGTCGGTTTTCTCGATTTTTCAGTTTTCAGTCCGGTTCCTTGCGTGGCTGGTTATAGGGTTTATCTAGATTACAAGGGGGTCCGGTTCTCGGTCAGACCGGCTGGTCCAATCCGATTTTAACTACCATGGAAAAAAGATAGATGAGAAGGCACCGAGAGTGAAAATGGAGAGCAAAAACTGTAGAGGTCTTGGTAATTTTTTCTATAAAAATGGCCATCAGCCCCTCATTAAAAAAAAAAATCAGACCTCCCTTTTCTTCAACCAAGTTTTCACCACACCTCTATATCTTCCCTTTCCCACCTTCACTCTTGATCCCCACCACAAACATCAACATGGGGGAGCTCATCATCCAGCTTACTCCCTTCACCACACTCATCCACCATGATAAAAAGAACCTTCATCAAACCACCATCACTAACTTTCAAGCTCCTGCAACTGCACCCAACTAGTGAAGTCCAAACTAGTGAATCGCAATCAATCAACCTGTATCCTGAATCACATACATTCAGTGAGCAACACCAAAAACTAGGGCCAGAAATTTGACTTGCAGGTGCCAAGATCAAAAAGTATATGACTCATTAAAAAATTTAAATTTTCACATGAATAACATATACAATTTTTTTCCGTAAAAAAAACATATACAATTTTTTTATATATTATTAATATTTTTAGAAGTAAAATAAATATATAGCTATATTGAGTACGATAAACACTAACAAGCAAGTGCAACTACAAAAAGATTATGTCAATATAAAATCAAATTTTTTGTCTTAGTTGAGTTGAAGCAACCCAAAAAAAAATACGAAGGAGTTGCCACCAAAATTTATTTAATGGGAAAATATTGGAAAAACCCATTTTAAAAAGAAAAATGGCCTTTGGAACCAGATTTAGGGTTCGGGAGTCGATTACGCGTAGGGAAGGTATTAGCACCTTACGACGTCCGCTAAAAAGCGGTTACCTCCAATTAAATGTGCAAATTTTGTTAGCTTTTAAAATTATTTATTTTACCCGAAAAAGAAATTATTTATTATTTATTTACAAGATAAAGGGAAAAAATTATGAAAAATTATTTTTGCGCTCGACAGGGAAGGTCCCTGCTCCTACGTATTCTCAGGTGCAATGAGAAAATCAAAGCTACGTAGTTCTTTAGTAGAAAAAGATTGTGTGTTGATTTGTTTTAATTTTTGTAGAATTTGCTTTTTCGAAAATAATTCATTTGGTCTCATAGTAACCAAATAGGAAGAGGATCCAAAATGGTTACTAATTTTGACCGACTGAAAAATAAGGAAGTTTTTCGCAATAGCCGAATAGGAAGAGGATCCAAAATGACTATCACTAATGAGTGTTCATCTAAAATGTTTTCGCAATAGTCAAATAGGAAGAAGATCCAAAATTGACTATCACTAATTACTTAATTAATTAATTAAAAAAATGGAGTTTTCACAATAACCAAATAGGAAGAAGATCCAAAATGACTATTACTACCAACTCCATATATATTTTTTAATAAAAAAAAACAAGAGGTTATGATTAACATTTTTTAAAACGTATTTAAATAATAACTTTATTCTATTTATGAAGTAAATTAGGGCAAAAATCATTGGTCATAAGAATAAATAAAACAAATAATGGGCTGAGCCCAGCATATAGAGGCAGATTAAAAAAAAAAAGCAACTGGGCTAGGCCCAGAGACCAAATCATAATTTTCCTTCATTTCTTAAAAACGAAACTGGGCTAGGCCCAGACAACAAACTAACCATCCATTCTTTTCTTTTCTTTTTTAAAAAAAAAAACAAAACTGGACCAAAGCCCAAAATTAGAAATCAGATTTTATTATGGAAAGAAAGAAAAAAAAACAAAAAGGGAGAACAAAAACGCAATGGGCCACAGGCCCTAACTATGCAGATCAAGCTGGTTACCAAACAAAAACTTATAAGATAAATGAATAAAACAAAACTAATAAAATAAAAAAAGAAGCAGAAATGAAAATGGGATTTGAAATCCCTAACCCAAAAAAAACGCAGGCATCAGAGAAGGGAAAGGGGGAAAAGATGGAAGGAAGAGAGAGAGGGGGAAAGAAAAGGAAGAGGAAAGAAGAGAAGAGCAGGGCGGCGGTGACCGCCCCATGTGGCGGTGGCTAGTCTGGAGCGGCCGCGAGCTGGGTGGAGGAGAGGATGAGCGATCATGAGGGAGAAGGGAGAAGGGGACGCGATGGAGAGAGAAGGAGAGAGGGAGATGGGAGAAGAGAGAACGCACAGAGGGAGAGGGAGAGAGAAGGAGCAAGGGGACGAAGGGAAGGGGTGACGGTGAGGAAGAGGAGAGAGGAAGAGAAAGAGGGGGGAAACGAAAAAAGAAGAGGAACAGGGGCGGCAGTCGCGCCGCCTGCGGCGGCGGTGGTGGTGGTCAAGGAGGGGAACTCCTCCTCCTCCTCTCTGATTTTCTTCTCCATTTTTCTGGTTCTTCTTTCCTTTTTTTCTGGTTTTTTCTAATTTCTCACCCACTGTTTCTGTTTCTCTTGTATTGGCTTATTTGAGTTGCAGGGACATAAAATGAAGAAGAGGAAAGAACAGAAATGGAGCAAGGCAAGATGCATAAGAGGGAGAGACCTCCTTACCTGCTAGTGGCTTACAATGTGAGGGTAATCCTCTTCTTCTCTCAACTGCTATTTTTGTTTGAACTGTGTATGCTTGCTGGTCTCTGTATTATGCTCTCTGTGATTGATGAACAAAATTGGTTCACCAATCAAAACTGTTTTTCCTCTCTTTTTTTCTGTGTCTGTTCCACTATTCTATTGGGTATATATATCAGTGAGGAGAAACCAAGATTAATGAAAAATAGGGCAAACCAAGAGTGTGGTGTGGTGTGTCTGATGGTGGCTGTGTGCGTTCTGTTTTTGGTGCGTTCTGTTGGTGTGTGTGTGTGTACTGTACGTAGGTGTAGGTGTGTGTGTGTGTACGGGTTTTTTTTTGTGTGTGTGTGTGTGTGTGTTGCTTTTTTTTTTTAGAATTGTCTGTGTGTGCTGTGAGTGTGTGTGAGGTTTTTTGCTTGCCCTCCAATTCATAATGTTTCCTGCTTTGCCCTTCTTTTCTTGCATCATAATTTTTGACTCTTGGTCTTCCTTGTGCTTGCAGCTTGGGCTCTTTGGGGATTATGCAAAAAAGAAGCAGCAAAGAAAGGAGGGAGAGCTTGCATGGCTTGACTTTTGGGCCTGTTTGGATTAGCTTATGCAGAGCTTATGAACACAGCTTATGACTGATTCATAAGCTATTTTGGGCTTATTTTTCATAAGCTACCCAGGATAGCTTATCAAAACAGCTTATGGCTTATATAAAATAAGTTTCACTATAATTTTTCTTTGATTATAAAAGTAGCTTATACAGCTTATGCCATAAGCAGTAGATAAGCTTGTTATCCAAACAAGGCCTTTGTCTTGTTGTCTTTTTTTCAATTTTTTTACTCTTTTTTGTTCTTTTTGTATTTTTTGTATTGGACTTGTAATAATAAAAAGTACAAAGCCCTTTTGCTAATTAGATCATGAGACTCATCAATAAAAACAACACAGGCTCAATTACAATTGGTTCAACCAAACAAAAGTCCAATGAATTGAAAACAAAAATGTTAATGGACTTAACAATTGGATCCCCTTTAGATCAATTAAATTAAAAAAGGAGGACAAAAATTGGTGTCTACATGAGTTATTTAATTTAATCTATTACAAATAAAGATAACATATTAAATCAATTCACATAAATGTAAAATCATAAATAGAGATGAGATAACATCTTTCAACCGCTGGAAGTGCATATACATTCAACACTCTCAATTACCAACATAAAAAAATGTAAAATTATTCCAGAGCAGAATCAAGTGTAGTTGATATGAATTAAAAAAAAAACTTACCTAAAAACTAATAAAATTGCCAACCGAAAACACAAAATATGGTTCCAAAAAAGCCCAAAGGTGTGATTTTTTTTTTTATCAAAGTGATGTTTTTTATTGGGTTTCTTCATGTTTGGGGAGTGCTAGCTAATTTTAGTTCAAATGGGTCATTATATTTCGACCAAAAAAATATGGGTCATTATATCGTTCATTATTTTTTATCGAAGTGATGTTTTTTTCTATCAAAATTTTGATATAAGCAGATTTGTTGGTCTAACCACATTGCTATTATGTTTTCTGAATTGACTTTTTTTTTTACTATTTCAATTACAGGGGTGCCACATATTTATTTCTAGGCTTAAATATATTTTTGGTCCCTCATGTTTTACTCATGTTTGTTTTTCGTCCCTCATATTCTAAGAATATTATTTTAGTCCCTAATGTTTTGAAAATGTGTCACAATTAGTCCTTCTCAAGTCCCTCTCTTTGAAATATGAGGGACTAATTGTAACACATTTTTTAAACATTAGGGACTAAAATATTCATGTGAGTGACTAATTGTAACACATTTTCAAAATATTAGGGACTAAAATAATATTCTTGAAATATGAGGGACGAAAAACGAACATGACTAAAAAACGAAGGACCAAAAACATATTTAAGCCTTATTTCTATATAGTATATTAAGTCCAAATTTTGGGGGTGCCACAGCATGAGTGGACCCCCCTTGGCTCTGCCCTTGCCAAAATCCATCATTTACACCGTCTTCACCAAATAGAATCCATAAAACCAATGACAAAAAAACAGCAACAGTGAACGAAACAGAAGTGGAAGTGAGAAAACAGAGAACAGGAGAAGAGAGGGAGTCAGTGGCTGCCGTCGGCCACCGCAACTGCTCCTCCGTTCGGCTATGTGTCACCACCTTGACTGGCCTTTGTAACGTCCCAAATTTTCACTTTTAGAGACAGAATGTTAATTAGAGAGGATTATTATTAATATTAGAATTTTGATATGATGAGTAATGATTTACAATTGATGTAGAAAGTCAACTGAAAATACTATAGACATTTTAACTATCGAAATAGGAATATAATGATATAGAAACCCTAATTGGAGTCAGAAAAGAGATTTAAGGATACCAATAGTGATTTTATAATATTTGAGGATTTTATAAATTTATTTGGAAATTTTCTGAGAAATGGATAAGAAATGATACCGTTTTGGTCCCTGTAGAATGAAGAACAGGGTAAACTGGAGAGCAAATGGATACCAGAAGGTTAGAAAATGATCAAAATCAATTGTGAGGGTAACCATTAGTGTTCTTATGGAATTTATGATTTTTAGAAATTTTCTGGAAGTTTTCATAGAAAAGTCAGTTTAATCCTAATTTACGTATTACTGGGGAAACTAAAAAATTATCGTTTTTCTTCTGAGCTTGGTTCCTATCTACCAAGACCCTTTTGGTACATAAATTTCGAGGTCTTGGCTAACCATGTGAGCCATGAAAGTCATTCACTTCAATAGGTCATGTTTGGATAGTTTTAACCATGAAACACAAAAGTTACCACACTTTATTACTAGTAATTTACCTTTTTACCATGGGTAAAAGTAAAAAAAAAAATATTTACCTGTTCCCTTGACCAGCCTAGCCGCCCTTGACCATTGAGAAGAGCCTAGAGTTTTCTTCAAAATTTGATTGGAATGTTATTTAAAATCCACCAATAGAAAAGTGACAAGTGTCATAACATGATTGACTTGAATTTAACCATGATTAATGAAAAACAACCATGGTTCTCTTTGGGTTAGGGGGCAGCCAACATAGGGAGAGGAAGGGAGAATTCTTCTCATTTTCATGACACTTTCTCTCTCTAAACTATCATTTTCTCCAACTTCTCTCTAGCTTCATCTTTTTCCTTCAACCTTTTCTTCCATTTTCATGAGCTCTCAGGCATCTTCTACCATATATTTTGATCCTCTACACAATAATCAAGTGTAGGGAATCCATTTTAAACACTTGTAAACACTAAACCTTCATCAAGCTTTGGATTCATCAAGTTGTTCTTATTTTTCAAGAACACTAAGCTTTGGGTTTTTGGACTTTGGGTAAGCCATCAACCTTATGGTCTTGTTTACAATAAGAGTTTGTAGACAAGTTATTCCTTTTCATTCCTACTTAGGCTAGGATTCACTTTTGTGAAGGGTAAAAACCCTTTTGATTTATGTTTGTGTTGTGTTCTTGTTATGTATTTTTGAAGTAATTAGCTTTGTGATCATAATTTTGTGAGAAGGGAGAAGAGAAGGAGAAAGACCAAGAGGTAAGGGGAAAATTCTCTAGTTATGATAGTTACATAAAACTTGTTTGTTTCACATGATTTGTGTTCTTAAGCTTGATTTTTTATGAGTGATTTTATGAGATATTCTTATGTGTGATGATTTTCTTATGTGAGTTGTGAAGTATATTTGGTTGAAGCTTGAATTTGTTCCATGGCTTGTGATGTGTGATGTTTAAAGTAGATGTGTGTGTGGCCTTATTATTAATTATCATGTGTGGTGTGGAAGATTGTTTATGTTTGCTTGAAGCGTGTTGATGTGATGGGAGAGATGAAGTGAATAAGTGTTTTACTAATTATTATCAAGAGATTTCCTCAAGAGAGAGTACAAAATCCAAAGTTTTATAACAAGTAATCACATGATAAATCAAGTTTTATAAAGTGTTTCCAAAGGGCCAAAATAATAACTTTAGAAAATCAAAGTTAAAGGATCAAAGTCCATGAAGGTCAAAACAGGTTTTTGGGTTTAGAAGGGTTGGAAATAAGTTATATAATCAAATTAAAAAGGAAAAAAAATAAATTTACGGATTTTTATAAAATTTTCCAGAACCGTTCGCACCACTGGTGTGAGATTTTTCACAAGCCGTGAACTTCTCTGTTTCGAAAAACATTGTTTTGCAAGAATAGGGACCAAAAGTGTAATTCTTGAAAGTTCAGGGACTGAAAGTGTAATTTTTAAAGTACAGGGACTGAAATTGTAATCTGGATATTTAAATGACTAAAAATGTAATTTTTGAAAATATAGGGACTAAAAATATAATCTGGATGCTTAGAGGACTAAAATTTAAATTTTGAAGAAATTTGACATTTTAGATAATTGATTTAAATAAAGGGATATTTTTACTAAAGTGATGAACAAGGTTGTCTTGAAATTAATACTATTAATAAAGTCAAGTGAGGGAGAGTATTATCAAAGAGTTTTCTCAAAGATACCAAAGCCTAATCTATTAAGCTTTTCCAAAGTAAGTTCCAATTGAATTCTTAAAAGTTGAAAAGTGGATAATATAAGTCTAGTGTTATAAGAGAGAATGGACCCAGCGTTTAAAAACAATGAGATGTGAGGTCGTAGACTGAGTGTTTTTAACGGTGAAGATATTTTTAGACTGAGTGTCAGGAGTTGAGAAATACTTTTGAGCTGAGTGCTCAGGGTGTGAAAATTATATTGGGACTGAGTGACCGAAATAGTGAAAATGACATTCCTAAAATATATGGGTAAATAACGATGTGAAAAGTCTGTGTGACTTAATCTTAGTGAATAAAGATGAATAAATGCGAGTGAGGGAAGTTGGGATGTGTGCCATTTCATTAGGTTGTGTGTCATTTCATTGGGCTGTGTGCCATTAGGTTGTGTGTCGTTTCATTGGTTGTGTGCCAAGCTGAATGTCATTGAGTTACAACTCACGTTATACGTGGTTGAGAATTGATACGGTTGTGCTACAATTGCCTACTGGGGTTATCCGAGTTTCGAACTTCCACCAATGGCCAAGAGATAGCATCATTGAACTGGGGAAAATCGTATACCCGACTTGGATAAACCTGACTGACCAGTCTTTTCAAGATAAGGTGAGAGTGGCTTTTATGGAATGGTTGTGAGAGCGGACCCGAAGAGAAAGGGTTGTGCAATCATGTTAAGTATTTAGCTGCGCCTATCACTCAAACGAAGTAGGGAAAAATCTCCATGGAGTAGCGGGATGAGTGCTCGTGGCTGTGTGCCGAAAATACAAAGATTATTAAAGTGTCATGCATATATATTTATAGAATTCTTATGATATGTTTCTGTGTGAAACTGTGATACTTCTGTGTGAAGTTGGAAATGGTGGTCTGGGTGACTTGTGTCTATGTGACCTATGTCGAATATGCGATTCTTGAATGTGATTTCTTTTGAGGATGAGTATAACACTATGTGTGCATTATACTTGCTGTGTGCATTATAATTGTTGTATGCATTATATTTGCTGTGTGTTGCTTGTGTAACTGTCGCGATATAACTGTGAACGAGATTTTTCATCTTTGCCTATATGTTTTGTGATTGTGGGAACATGATTCATATAAATGAACCACTAGCTGACAGGGTCGGGCCTGAGATTTTGGGGGCCTGTGCGAACTTTGAACACGATGCCCTCATAATCATTGAAAAATTGTTCTCTTAGCATTTTTTGCTGCAAAATCACAAATAATCTTTTCATAATAAAGATTCTTTAAAAAATATTTTTCCAATAGATATCAAAACAAGAATATTTAAAAATTATTAAAAAAGTAATTATATAAATTTATATATATAAGTAAAATTTTACCTAGTACTAGTGCCCTCTCCAAAATGGGCCTTGTGCGGTCGCTCACCCCACGCATGCTCAGGGCCGCCCCTGCTAGCTGGGTGGAATAGTCAGGACTCGAAGAATGAGACATGCATTGAAGATACATCAACCAAGTGAAAGGACATGCGAGTCCTAGTTTGAGTTGGGGTTTTCTTATTAGAGCTTCTTGCAGAGGTTCTTAGTGCTTGGCAAGCATACGAAAAGTTTCTTGTATGATATATTATTTCCAAATATTGATTTGTAAAGAGAGATGTAAATTGTATTCAATGACTGTTTTCTGCTCTTATATGATGAGTGTTACCTTATTCATGCCTTCATTTAATATCTTTAAAAAAAAAAAACTATGGAAATCCATTTGGGAAAATTAAATAATTTTTTACAGTATTTTCCGGAAGAAGCCAAAACTTAATTAAATTTATTTTTCCCGTTTGGGTTGGTTACTAAATGTAATGCCTCCGGAGAAGGGGGTGTTGCAGCCTTCGCATTCCGAGCTGTTCGTCAAAGCCATCGTCGGCACCTACGCCGCGCCGGAAGCCTTGCGGAGGCCGTCCCTGTTCAGTCCCGCCATCGCGAACTCCGCCAAGTAGAGACCTCGTCGAAAGCTGCCATTGGCGGCTTTGTAGTACTACACAGTGACCAGTGGCGTACCCAGGACCTGGAGCCAGTGGGGGCATTTTATATAAGAAAATTAAAAATTAAAAATTATTATTATTATTATCATCATATATATGAAGGTAAAGATATAAATGTTAAAAATCATAAAATTTTAATATACCTAATCAAATGAATTACATACATTGTAATTGTCCTCTACGTGATTTAATGTTTTGAAATCGTTGAATGATAAGTCATTATCCTCTTCGTATCTTATCTCGATCATTAGGATGATATGTTAAAATTTTAATTCACTTTCCTGGATCTTATTACAACTCTTCTAAATTAATTTTACAAGATTGTTATTCATTTGATGGTAATCTTCTCTTAAAAAATCTTTCCATTAATTCATATAATTTAAAAACCAAGGGCAAATAGTATATTAACATTCCTCATGCATAGGGATTGAATTAGAAAATAATACATTTTTTAAAAGCCAAAAGACATATGTATTAATTAACTAGATTTGTCAGCCTCACTTGCCACTAACCCACCCAAATCTAATGGCTCACTTGTCACTTCTCACATGCCAAACTCAGTAACTTGCCAATCTAACAGCTCACTTGCTAATAAGGCAATTAACCCCACTAATGTAAAGAAATGTGAAAATGCGATTAGGGTGAAATAATAGAACCAACCAATCACCCCCCTCCCCCCCAATGCCACTAATGTTACCCGCCCATAATCTTCTATAAATATAGGGGACTTCTATAGTACCGTTAATAAAACAACGATTTTGAAACCGTTGTTTTATTAATCAATAAAAAAATAGAATTTTATTTATTAATGCAATGCCAGATTATTATTTTCAAGCAATGTAATTCTTTTATATTACATCATAGTTCTTGATGTCCTTCATTTTATGGCCACTACCGGTGATCTTGCAGACTTTGGGAACCACCGCCGTCATCACCGCCGTCACTCTTTACTTTTACGCAGTTTGCAACGTCGCACTTGTTGTGGGTGGATACCATTATTGTTGAGCAAGTAAAATGTGCAGTTAGATAAATGATCATTGCTCACACCTGCTTTACGATTAACCTGGTAGCTGTTCAATTGACGAAAAGAAAAAGGGTTCGGGGGTGAACTTATTGTTGACTTGTCCAAAACTAACTAGTGTGGGGGGTTTGGTTGAGAGAGAAATAAAAAATGGCATTATCTTTAGCACTATAAAAAATAAAAGGGCAACGTAAGCATGGGAGAGAGTGGGAGACTGGGAAGTACCTTCTGAGTTCTGCCGTGCTCCGATGGGGGCGATGGGTTTTGTGAGAGAGAATATTCAATAATGCAGTTACTCATAATTTTATATTTTAAATAAGATAATTATAATTTTAAATGAAAATTTAAAAATAAAATTTAAATATTTAGGGACTAAATTGTAAAATTTTCTACAAAAATTTTATTGGTTACAAAACTAACGGTACCAAAACCGTCATTTTTACAACGGGACCGTAGAAACTGCCATAAATATATAATAAATAACCAATCGACCCACTCACCCCCCAATGCCATTAGCAATCTGTGATTTTTTCCCCTCATTTATCAGAAACACAGAGTCGAGAGAGAAAGGGGGGAAGAACGTGTGCGACATCGATGACGGAGTGATTAAATAATGGTTGGACTTGGAATCTTGGACAGATCCCACCGCGGGAGGGACAGACGCTAACGACGGCAAACCTACAACTCGCATTGAGGCTTGATGTCTTGGAGAGATAGGTCAGAGTGAGTGATTGAGGGTTCCAGTGGGGTCAAAATTGTAATCCAGTGGGGTCAAAATTCAAAAAATGTAGATAGTAAGTGGTAGTTTTAAATTTTCAGTGGGGGAACTTGCCCACACTCACACTAGTGTGGGTCCGGCACTGACAGTGACCCTATTCTCTCTCTGCCATTGGAGGTCATCCATCCCATTATTCATTTTTGGCTTTAACATGTTTTTAGTCCCTCTAAATATCGGCGTTTTGAATTTAGTCTCTCTAAAAAAGTCAAAGTTTTTTGGTCCCTCAAGAAATCAATATTTTGATTTAGATCCCTCTTTTGCGTTGACCGCTGACATGACACACTGAGGTCCCTCTAAAAATGCTGACATGGCTTATATGCATCTGACGTGGCTTACATGTATTGTCACGTCAGAGGGACTAAAATCAAAACTTAATATATTTAGAAGGATCATGTGACATCAATCAGACCACCACCACCACCACTCTCTCTCTCCCCACAGCCCCCCCACCACCACCACCACCCACCCACTCTCTCTCTCTCAGCCCCCACCCCTAACCCCCCCCCCCCAACACCACCACCACCACCACCACCCCCACCCCCACCCAAACTAGCCCCCACCACACACACTCTCTCTCACCACCACCCAAAAGTAATTTTCTAATGCAAGAGGATACTATGAACTCAGATTTATGAACTTCAAACAAAATTGACATTTTTTATGTAAAGCGAAAAAAATCCTGGAATGTACAGTTTACTATTGGTGTAAGATTGGGGGAAAGTGGGAATTTGAGCAGTGTTGTTTTCTTGGGGACCAAACAGAATATAATAATGAGGATTTTAGTTTTTTTTGCTTACGACGCGTTCAATGTTGGCAAATATCGCATCACCAGGTCGAGGAGGAACAGGAGCCATTGATAGAGCTCACTAAGCTTTGTTTTGCTGGCAGAAGTAAAGTAATTACATTAGATGATACAAACATGGCAGCGATGAAACAGAAAATTACTTTTGTGTGGTGGTGGTGGTGGTGAGAGAGAGAGAAAACGAGAGAGAGAGAGAGAGTGTGTGTGTGTTTGGATGGTGGTGGTGAGAGAGAGAGAAAACGAGAGAGAGAGAGAGAGTGGTGGTGGTGGTGGTGGTCTGATTGATGTGACATGATCCTTCTAAATATATTAAGTTTTGATTTTAGTCCCTCTAAATATATTAAGTTTTGATTTTAGTCCCTCTAAATAACTATGAATGATGTGTCAGCTGACGTGACAATGCATGTAGGCCACGTCAGATGTATGTAAGTCATGTCAGCATTTTTACAAGGGCCTCAGTGTGCCATGTCAGCGGTCAACGCAAAAGAGGGACCTAAATCAAAAAATTGATTTCTTGAGGGACCAAAAAACTTTGACTTCTTTTAGAGGAACTAAATTCAAAACGCCAATATTTAGAGGAACTAAAAACATGTTAAAGCCTTCATTTTTTTACTTTCTTTTCTTTGGATTTGTTGATCTTTATAATTATGGATTTGGCTTGACCCATCTCCTCGTTGTTAGTTAAAATAAAACATTTTTTATAAAAAAAATATCAAACCTTTTTGTTAAATTAAATGTGATTTAATTAGAAGTGACCCTTTTTTAATTCTTTGGATATTTGAGACACAAGTTGTGACACTTCGTGGTCTCAAATCTTGATTTTAAAATAACACTATTTTTCAAAAAAATCAAATTGCTCAATGAGATTGACTTAGGTGTGACCGACACCTTTGTTAATTATAGTTTTCGGACGTATGAGTTGTGACAGTTCAGAAATTCAAAAAATTCATTCCTCAAAAATTAATTAAATAAACCAATACACAAATATTTTCTAACAAGTAACCGTGTAGCTTTGATTTCCTCTACACCGGAGGATATATAGGAGCATGGACTTTCTCTTTCAATCACAAAAATAATTTTCACAATTTTTTCATATTTCAAATGTCAATTTTGTAAATAAATAAATAATTTCTTTTCACGATAAGATAAATATTTTTAAAGCTAACAATAATTTGCGTATTTAATTAGCGGTAACCGTTTTTTTATCGATGTTGTAGGTGATAATACTTTCCCTACGCGTAATCGACTTCCTAACCCAAAATCTGGTTTCAAGACCATTTTCATTTTAAAATGGGTTTTCCCAATGTTTTTCTCATTAACTAAACTTTGGTGGTGATGTAACACCCGCATTTTTAGATCCGTAGTTAATTCTATACCACGGAGGGAGTAGATCAAATTACATATTACAAGATGATATTAGAAAATGAAATGTCATGATTATAGTTGCCAATAGAAAAGCAACTAGGACTTTGAGTTGGAATTGGGAATTTCGACAGAAAAACGATTCTCGTTATAGACGAAGAAATAAGGTTATACTATTCTGAAGGTCTAGATAAGGCCATCACGAGGAATTAAAGAGTCAAATAGTATTTTTATATTATTTAAGAATTTAAGAATTTTAGTTTGGAATTTTCTGAGATTAGGACAAAGATCAGTTTTGGTCCCTATAGAATGGACTACGTGACACATAATGAACAGATAATTACCAGAGGACTAAGAAATAATCCAAATGGAAAGTTAGGGATATCATAAGTGTTTTTAGATTATTTATGATTTTTAGATGGGTAGATAGTGGCCAAACTTGAAAAACAAAAAATGACGGAAATTGTGTCCCGATTTGAAAACGTAGAGGGTTTTGTATTTTTCCGGAGACCGTTTTTGCGTCAAAATAATATTTTAACGAAACAAATGTTATTTTTCTAATATTGAGAATTTTTTAGAAAATTTTATTTTTAGCCGCGTTTGGCACGTTACGGGTAACCGTAGCACAATCGGGATATCAGAAAATGATAAAAAAAAATCAAGTTTTGATATTCTAAATTTTATTATATCAATACTGGGTCATAAAAGTGATTTTTCCATTAATTACTTATTTAGTTTGTATTTATTTCAAAATGGATTAAATAATTAAGCATTTTTCTTAATTTTGAACAACCAAACAAGCCCTAACTTGTGAGATCTTTTCTCCCACTTGGCCAGCTGCTTTGCACGAAATTTCCATCATCCCAAAAGCACTTTTGACCCATGTGTTTTGCCTTGAAAGTCCTTAGTTCAACCAATGGGAAAATTCCTTTAATTTCCTAATTAAAATCAAGATAATGCCAAGTTGATCAAAACTTATCTTTGCCCTAATTTTCTCTTGGCTGGCCGTGTAAGAGCAACGAAGGAGGAGAGAGAGTCTTCACCTTCTTCATTTCATCTCGTTCCAAGAGCAAAATACTTCATTTTCTCTCTAAACTCAAGCTTTTCATCCTTAAGCTTTCTTTGAGTTTTTCAAGCTTTGATTCTTCAATCATCACAAAAAAGGTTGGTTGATGATTTTAAACCATAAACCATCCATATATCTCCATGATCTTCATTTCTTAATTTTTTTAGATCATGTGTTCTTTGTAACATCCTAAAATTTCACTCTATAAGACAGAGTGTTAATTTTAGAGGATTAGAATCATCCTTAAGATTTTCAGATAAAATATAATGGTTTAGAGTTGGCATAGAAGTCAAAACAGTAATTTACGGACATTCTTGACTGTCAGAATAAGCTGATAATGAATATGAAAAATTCATACTTGATTCCCAGAAGGTATTGGAGGATATAAAAATAGTTACTTGATGTTCCATAAAGGTTTTAGAAATTAAGTTTGGAATTTTAAAGAAAGATATAAAGGGAATTACAGTTTTAGTCCCTCTAAGAGAAACTCTGTAATCTGTTAGTTAAGAAATGGATAAATACCGAAGATGGAGAAATAGTTAAGATAAGAGACTCTAGGATCTAGTATACTTAAGACAGCATAGAAAATAATAAGTTTTGTTTATAGTTTAAAACAATAAGATAGTTAAAGTCTTATATAGACTTCTGTTTTCTATTTTTCGTCTATTACCTGTTTTATAAGAAATTGTGTGATCTAAGTGTTGTGTGATTTATTTCTATCTTATAATTATAGTATTAATAGGTTTATTAAGTTTATTCATTAAAACAGTCATTTTTCACTTAACGTTTGGGGCTTTTACAGAAAATAGTTTCCACCGTTATTGATGGATTCTGTTTTAAATAGCAAAAGTATGTTGAAACCAACCCAGAAAACAAACTCTCTTCACAAAAGTTGTTTATTTTAATATTTATGATTTTCTGAAATTTTTCTAGAATTTTTGGAAATAATAAGTTTTAAAATTACCGTTTTGGTCTTTATAATTTACAGCAAGAACTAATAACTGATTCAGAGACCAAGTTGAGGTCAAAAAGAGATTTTAAGTAGCCAAATCATGTTTTTACATTTTTTAGGAATTTTGGAAATTATTTCGTAATTCTTCGTAAAGCATATCAAAATCTATTTTTTAGTCCCTGCAGGACACATAAAACGAGGATTTCTTAACGGAAATGGATTTTTAGTGATTAGTGAATTTTTAAAATCATTTTTTAAGAGGGATCATTAGTGTTTATATCAGATTTGCAATTTCTTAGAAATTTTTTTGAAATTTTCTGAAAAATGTCAATTTTGCACTTATGGCGCTCCGTTTTCTTTTGTTTATGCGAACCGCGAAGCATACCCTTACCGTAAAAATCCCAAAACTCTTCCATGAAGTTCTTACATGTCATTTTTGTGATTCCTCATTGGTTCTTACCATTTAAATTAATTTTGGGAATTTTTGATTAGTGAAAAGTCTATTTTACCCTTGATTTTCATCTTTTTTCACTTAAAACCCTAGGGGCAAAGATGTAACTTCACTCCTTCCTTCTTCAGCCCTCAAAACCGTCCTACTCTAAAGCCAAGAAGAGGACTAGGTTCATTTGGTTATGTGAGTCATAAGCCTTGTCATGAGCATGAACCAATTTAGAAAAAGATTGATTAAACCTAATTAATAATTAAGCATTTTAAGAGTCATGGCTTACATCACAAGAACAAATCTCTTCCTTCCTTGTCCTCAATGAAATCAGCCCCCTCTCCCTATAAATAGTCCCCCTTGCTTCATAAAATTTCACACACAATTCCAAGAAGCATTCAAGGCAAACCCCATTCTCTCTTTTTCTCTTCTTAGTTCTTAAATTTCTTACTATTGTGTTCTTGGTTCTTCAAACTTGTTCTTCATAGTTTTGTGGCAAAGGTAAGGGGAACCTCTTGCAAATTAATTTGAGAAGGATGAGTTTGATTATTGTTTGTGTTTGACTTGTTTGTTTGTGTGTTTATAGCTTTTATTTATTTAAATGTTTTATAATTGTTTTATAGCTTTAATTTAATTGTTTTGTGCTATTTATGAATTGTAGAGTTATAATGCCCAAATTTATCCTAAATTTCGTGTGAGTAAAGAGGCTATGGCAAAATCATTTTTAAGCTTTTGTAAACATACCGTTATAATGACAAATTTTAGACTTACCGTAAATATGATTTTACCGCAAAGAAAATACAAATTATTCTTTTGTGAAAACCCTGATATTATCTATCATTTATATACAAGGTGATGGTTAAGATAAATGATTTATCAGTATAGATCTGTCTAGGAAAGAAAAAGAGACCTTTGAAGGGGCTAAATGAAGTACATCTCTCTTTCCTAGGATCTGTATTGACACGCTGTTTGGGGAATTCTTAACACTGGGGACCCGGTATATACGTGACTAAGATAAATTGGGAAAGAAGTGATTTCTTAATACCATATATATAAATAGATTGGATTGGATAAAAGAGTGTAATAGTAATGGATTCTCGGTGAATTCTACTGTTATAGCATCTTACGGAATTTAGTACAACAGTAATGGATTCTCGGTGAATTCTACTGTTGCATTAACAGTGAGAATATAGAGTGGGTATCCAATCTGTATATCTTTGCAATTAACTCAGTTTAATTTCCAATGTTTATGACAGTGGAAATTAATGTTTGGGGAATTCTTAACACTGGGGACCCGGTATATACGTGACTAAGATAAATTGGGAAAGAAGTGATTTCTTAATACCATATATATAAATAGATTGGATTGGATAAAAGAGTGTAATAGTAATGGATTCTCGGTGAATTCTACTGTTATAGCATCTTACGGAATTTAGTACAACAGTAATGGATTCTCGGTGAATTCTACTGTTGCATTAACAGTGAGAATATAGAGTGGGTATCCAATCTGTATATCTTTGCAATTAACTCAGTTTAATTTCCAATGTTTATGACAGTGGAAATTAATGAGATAGGCTTTCAACGGGCCTTTTTCCTATAAGATAAATGGTGCTTAAGTATTTCAGAAAAGAAACAGCTTGATTACGTTCACTTAGACTATACCGTATTATTTAAAAACAGAGTACTGATTTTCGAAGACGGCTCTGCCGCCGTGTGATCCTTTCATCTTCGAAAATTAACTAAAGCCGGAAAATAATTAGCTTTTTTTTTTTCACTAAGTCTATATCAAGTTTTCAAAAAGACGGACACTGATTACCGCAGTCGGTCAACCGCCGTGTAATTATTCCATTCCGAAAGAGCTATCTAAAATCTGAGAACAGACATTTACTGATTAAAAAGCGAACGTAAGTTTAAATACTGTTGATCTCTTCTCTCTTGATCAATCCTAGGTGGCTTTGCCCCGTTTTGGTTTGCTTGAAATGAATTAATAACTTTAGTTCATGTACCGAATCACTTTGTTGGGTTGTTTACCTCAGTTCGGCTCTGCCGCGGTGTAATCAATCATAAAACTGAATTATTAAAGCCGAGTCAATGACTTAATCCATAAATGATCCGTAAAAAGAATATTGAGAACAAGAGTTATTTATTTAAGGCTTAAATATGTTTTTAGTCCCTCATTTTTCACTGAGATCCTTTTTTAGTCCCTCGTTTTTAAAACGCGTCTTTTTAGTCCCTTATTTTTGAAAAATGGTCTCTTTTAGTCCCTCGGGCCATATTTTAAATTCGAAAAGTATCTTTTAAATTTATACTTTGACCCCTCCCAAGTCTGATGCTCACATTAACCCGTTTTTTTCGTTCTCCTACCCCTCCACTGATGCACCACGCCCCCCATCCCCGCACCAAGGGAGGAGCTCCGCGCGGCCAAGGGAGGCTGCGCACAATGGTGAGAAGGGAGGCGGCCATCGCGATCGCACAGGGAGGAGAACGAGAGATAGGCCGCATCTCATGGTGGCTTCGTGGGAGGACGTTGGAACTACTCCTAGAGGGGATGGGGGGCCGCGATGCATCAGTGGAGGGGGAGGAGAACGAAAAAATGGGTTAAGGTGAGCATTAGACTTGGGAGGGGTCAAAGTATAAATTTAAAAGATACTTTTCGAATTTAAAATATGGCCCGAGGGACTAAAAGAGGTCATTTTAAAAAAATGAGAGACTAAAAAGACGCGTTTTAAAAATGAGGGACTACAAAACGGACCTCAGTGAAAAATGAGGGACTAAAAATAGATTTAAGCCTTTATTTAATTATACAGTAAAAGGTTTTTCTAGAGAAAGTGATTTTAACAATTATCTAAAGATTCTTATAAAGTGGTGAGTTTTATTTTATATAAAGAATTTTGATATTCAGAGATTTTGAGAAAAATGACAGTAAAACAGAGAAAGTTTTACAAAGAGAAATTAAAGAGAAAATGGGTTACAAATTTAGACGATCATTTGCCTAAAGGCGTTTGAGCATACACTCCAGATAGGGGTTGAGAATAGGGTTTAGTTGGGCTACAATTGCCTATTGGGATTAGGGGTGGCAATGTGGGCTGGGCCCAGCGGGCCAGCCCGCCAACCCGCCAAAAAAGGCGGGCCGGGTTGGGGTTTTCAACCCACAACCCATTCCGGCCCGCCCAAAGGTGGGTTCAAAACGTGCTAGCCCGGCGGGTTGGCCCGCCAACCCGTTTTTTTTATTTTTTTTTTGTGCATTTTTTGGTTTTTTTGGGCGGGTTAGGCGGGCCAACCCGCCACTTCTACACACTTTTTCCTTTTTTTTGTTTTTGGGCGGGTTAGGCGGGGCGGCCGGGCTGGGGTACCCCAGCCCACTTTTTTTGGCGGGCTAGCCCGCCCCGTCCCCGTTTTTTGGCGGGTCGGGGGCGGCCGACCCGTTTTGCCACCCCTAACTGGGATTATCCAAGTTTCGAAAGTCTCAATGGTCGTGTAGGTTGATCCCCCGAGCCGAGACGAATCGTATACCCGACTTGGGTAAATCTGACTGGCTAACCTATTCATGATTTGGTATTCATTTTAAATGCGGTATTACCGAAGTAATTCTCAGGGGTTCAGGTAGGATTCCCTGATTATTCTGTTAAGTTTACCGCAGTCGGTCGCTCAATGGTGTGAGGTTAGAAAAGTCTCATTGGAGCATTACACCGGTGTGTTTTGAGAGATATTGAAGTGACATGCATAAATATACTTGGACTTGGTGATATATTATTGTGAATGCATTGCTTTTGTAGAGTTCCAGCACAAAGGTAAGATCTACTTAAACGAGATCTGTTTATAAGTCTTGATTGATCTGTTAATTTTTATATGTGTCTTGTTGTGTGAATTGAGTGATGTGTGATCTGTGTTTTGGGTATGCTTCTACTTTTCATATTACTTTGTTTTAGAGTTTCATCCTTGCCTGCTTTATGTTGTGTTGATGCATAACTGAGTAGATGATTTACCCAAGAAGAGGGGTAGCTCTTAGAAGAAGGTTCTGAAGGAGAATGCTGCATAGATTGATAGAGATTCCGAGAAGAATCTATATTTATTGTCTTAGTTTGGGGTAGATGTCAAGAGACTCAATTGGCTCAGATGTACAATCTATTTAAACTTATGCTTATACTGAAGCAAGAATCTTTATATATATATGAGATGAGATTGTGCTCACAAAAGGTGTTGATCATATTACTGCATTCAAAAATATTTTGAAAAGAATTAGGGAAACATATTCCCCATCCTTCTCATCTTCTTTTAGAAAAGCGAAAATTTTTACCCGCATTTAGAGAAGGATTACCAACTTTTATCAAAATATTTTCTAAGTATTTGCTAAACTTTTGGTTACTATGGTGTAATATCCTTTTTAGAGAAAGGGTGTTACATTCTTCATTTTTATTGAAGAAAAACTTTGTTTTGGCTTTAGGTTTGCATTCTTTGAACCAAGAAGCTTGAAACTTACTTTGATCCATTTTTCTTCAAGGTCTTGAGTAAGTAATCCCTCTCTCAAGTTTTTGATCTTAGGGTTTGGTTATTTTTCATGAAGGAGATATTTTTATGCTTATGTTTATATTGTGTTTTGGAAGGATTTGTCAATAGTTTGGAAACAACAAGCTAGAAAAGTGATTTTGGTGTTCAAAGCTTCTCTTCAAGAGGTAATGGAATTTTCTTATCAAAGTTATGATTTTTATATAGTTGTGTGTTGTATGATTTGTGTGGCTTGATGACAAACTCAAGGGTTTGAGTTTCATCTTTGTGTAGAATGATTTAAATCATTCTTGATGTGTTAAATCACTAAGTTGAGATTTTGAGCTCTATGGATTTTATATGAGTATTATCATGTTTATAGATTTATGAAAATATTTCTAAAGTTGTTTTTGAGCAAAATGAAATGGCAAGAAAATTTACTAAGAGATGAAAATGTGTTTGTATGCTTGATTTTGCCTAGAATGCCACTTTAAGCATATGTTAGCTCTATGGTATTTTGTATGGTAGAAATTTATGTCATGATGTATGATTTGTTCATTGATGTGTAGAGTATTTTATGCCTAATTGTGATTTGGTGTGATGGCTTCTCTTGTGTTTTGTTTGATTCATTTGGAGGATTGTAATATTTAAAGTAGATTTATGCTTTATTTATTATGATTATGGTAATGTTTGTTGAGATTGGGTAAGTTTAACCAAGATGAATTAAAACAAGTGACCCAAGCATCATGGAAGAGGAAGTAGAGAACTTTAGAGTGAAATCAAATCTCCAATGGACTTTAATTGGGTTTTTCTTAAACAAAGGAGTTTGGAATTTTAATTTGAATCAATCACAAATAATTAAACCATTTATCAACTAATTATACATTAATTGGCAAAAGGAAATAAAGTAGGAAAATGTTTTTATTAGAGAATTTAACTTAATTAGTTAAATAGGATTTTTATACCAACTATTTAAAGTTGAGTTTTTTTAAAGTGAAATATTGAGTTTTTAAAATGAGGGTTTCTATTGGAAATTTCTTATTTTGTAGTTAAACCGTTGAAAATATTTTCGTTACCACATAGGGGAAGAAAAATAAGATTTTAAGACTATAATAGGTTTTTTGGAAAAATAATTACGGTAAGTGGTATTTTGTTTTTCAAAAGAGTTTTTCTTATAAGCCTATGCTTAAGAAAATGATTTGGAGAAAATTAAAGGGATTTTTCTCTTATAAGGCGTTGTACCACAAAGAGGAGATTTACACGTTGTTGTAAAAGAGTCAACACGTGGCGATGTTAAATTCTTGAGATAAGAATTTTGGTGATTGCAAATATAGATGTCATTTGCATTTTTGATGATTGGCTTTGCCAAATTCGAGTTACAATCCGGTTTGTAGGGTTGCAAATAAGTATAGTCTGGCTATAAGCCTATGGGGGCGTCTAGGTTACGAAATTCTCAATGGCCTTGCCTGGTGAATACCTTTGTGCCGAGGAAAGTAGTATACCCAACTTGGATGATCCTGACTGACTGCCTTATTTATGTTATGGTAATAATTTTTAAATAGTAGCTCTACTGAATAATTGTTAAACCAGATCTTGAGAGTGGACTGGGCCAAATCCTGAGAGTGGACTGGACAATTATGTTAGGTTTACGCTACAGCCATTTCGCTCGACTTAGTTGAGGAAGAGAAGTCTCCTTGGAGCATTTACACCGGTGTATTGAAAGATGTTGAAGTGACATGCATATTGATGAATTGCAATGTGTGATTTTCTTGGTGATGTGTTTGGTAGATTTGTCAACTTAGAGAAAAGTTTTCAAATGATATCTGCTTATTTTTGAAGTATAATAAGTAGTATTTTCTTTTACTTTGTATATTTCGTGATATAACTTTTGGGAAGAAACTCACCCTTGCCTATATGTTTTGTGGTCTTCGGAACATGATTCATATAGATGGATTACTAGCTGGATGGACTAGTCAGGATTCGAAGAATGAGACATGCACTGAAGATACGTCAACCAGGTGGAAGGACGTGCGAGTCCTAGTTTTGTTGGGGTTTTGTTATTAGAGTTTTCTTGCGGAAGTTCTTAGTGCTTGACCAGCATAGGGAGTCTGTACTGATTTGGGAAAGAGATTTCTTGTGTATGATATGCTCTATTATAAATGAATGAATTTTATTTCCTATATTATTTTCTGGTTGGTGTTTATTCACATAAGTATTCTTTTAAAAAGAAAGAAATGACAAAGAAAATCCATTTGTGAAAATTAAATAAATTTCGACAGCATTTTTTTGAAAGAAGAGTCAGAAGAAAGATTTTAATTCCGCATTAGAGGTTCTGTTACGAAGTGTAATGCCTCCTGAGAAAGGGGTGTTACAGGTGACTCCTCTATTTTTTTTCTTAAATCCTTTTTTGGGGATTTTTTCGATCGCTTCAGGCATCTTACGTGGATTAGACAACTTTGATCTGTCTCAAATTAGTGGTAAATCAAGGGTTATGACTCAAAATCAAACCAAGATTGTATAACAAAAAAAATCTAGACAAATCTGGGTTGGATTGTCCTATCTAGGCATTTTTGGAATACAAAATAGGAAACCAACAAAAATTGAATAGGGTGTTTTCTTTTTCTTTTTTTGATAATACAGGGTAAAAGAACAAAAGAAACCAAACTAGCCTACAACCTGAGGTAAACAGCAACCTCAAGCATCATCCGCAAGAAGTAAACCTAGCATACTACAAGGGCTGTCCACAAGCACCCAATCAAGCAAAACAGAATGTCCTTTGCTCGCAAGCCAATCCGCACAATGGTTAGCCTCCCTATGGACATGTTCCATGTTGATTTGCCAATCATTTTGCTTCAGCACATCCACGATCTCATGCAGCAAAGGCCGTAAGTGAGCCACCTTTGTGGAGCCTTCCTGAACCATATTGACCACCACAAGAGAATCCATTTCAAAAATGACTCTAGGCAACCACAGCTCCCTTGCAAGACGGATACCCAAACGCAAAGCCCACAACTCAACCCACACAGTTGTAGCAGGACCAATTCTGCTGAAAAACCCACTCTGGAAGGTGCCCTGACAGTCTCGACCAATCCCCTAGGTAGCAACCCCACTCTCCTTCTTGTAAGAGCCATCTATATTAACCTTCTGCCATCCATGAAGTGGAGGTTTCCAGGAAATATGTAGTAAGGAGCGGACACGCTAGTCCATCTTAAAGGACTTGAGACTACTATGGGACACAATACCATTCGCCTGCTACAGCACTGAGCCAAGCAACTTCTCCCCGAGCGCCGATCTGTTGCGAAACACCAGGCCATTCCTATCATTCCAGAGGTCATAAAGAGCCACGCCAAAGAAGATAGACCAATCCGAAAAGCAGCTACCAATAGAGGGTAGGGATGTAAATGGGGCGGGGAGGGCACGGGTAGTAGCTACCCGCTACCCGCCCCGTTGGGTACCCCCGCCCCCTTTACCTGCCCCATACCCGTGCGGGTACCCGCTATCCAGACTTTAGCGGGTACCCGCGATATCCACGGGTATTTTAAAAAAATCTTAAAAAAATTAGAAAAAACTAAAAAAAAAAGTTTTTTTTCCATACAACATTGTTCATAATAAAAGTCATTACAAGTATAGCATGAGAATTAATACAAATACATCAATAATACATATTTACGGATATCCACGGGTATTTAAAAAATCTAAACAAATTTAGAAAAAACTAAACAAAAAAGTTTTTTTTCCATACATTGTCCATAATAAAAATCATATAATAAAAGTCATTATAAGTATAGCATGAGAATTAATACAAATACATCAATAATACATATTTAGTAGCCACTTGTTTAATACTAAAACAAAGAAAGACAACAACTAAAAATTACATCACTCTACAACACTTGTATTGACCACTTTAGGAATATATATATATATATATATAAAATAAAGGTAGTTAATTGTCTTAGCGGGTACGGGTACCTGGGTACGGGTACCTCACTACCCATCCCCGTCCCCATTTATTAACGGGTACTTCAAATACCCGTTTACTTTACCCGCAGGTACCCGTTAAGGTACCCTCCCCGTACCAATAGCGGATTTTATCCGCGGGTATGGGTTTTTTTGCCATCCCTAATAGAGGGTGTGTCAAGATTCTAAATAATAATCACTACGCCAGATTTATCCTTTTAAAGCGCCTCATTTGTAGCATTTTATGGAGAAAATGCTACAAAAAATGACACAGAGTTTTGTTGTAGCGTTTTCCTGAGAAAATGCAACAATTGATCCTCCGTGGTCTAACTTGATGTAGCATTTTCTGGAAAAAAACGCTACATCAAAGCTTCTTGTAGCATGTAGCATATTAAGAACTAGGGAACTTTAATAGCTTAGGGGTCGTTCGGGGTGGTTTTAAGTTTCTGGTTTATGGTTTTAAAAGTTAAATTTGAAAACAAAACCTGTTCGGGTAAAATGGAATTGAATTGGTTTTTTTCTTAATTTCAAAACAGTTTTAACCTAAATTTCAAAACCATAAAAATAGGTTTTGTGATTCTTGTTTCAGTTTTAAACGCTAAATACTTTTGTTTTCTCGTGTCTAGAGGTGGATATGCGGGTAGACCAGTTTGCATATAAACGGATCGGCCGGCCCGAGCTGCAAAATAAATGGGTTTACATGATGTGGCTCGCGTACAACCCGCATAGTCTATGGGCTAAACGGGCTGCGGGTTAAACAGGTCAAGGTCCATATATCCAACTCTACTCGTGTCCCTTCGACATCCTCTCGTCTCATCTAGGGATGGCAAAATGGGTCGACCCGCCAGCCCATTTTTTGCCCGCCCCGCCGAGGAAAGTGGTCAAAAAAATACAGCCCGTCCCGTTTAAGGGCGGGTTGGCAGCCGGGTGGGATGACCCGTTTTTGGAGGCCCAAGCCCACGACAAATAAAAAAATGAAAAAATCATTTAAAAAATAATATAATCAACCCGACGGCCGGGCCATATCGGGCCGTGGGTTGAAAAATCTCAACCTGCCAAAAAAACGGGGTTAGGCAGGGCTAGCCCATCGGGCCCATCCCGTTTGCCACCCCTAGTGTCATCCCTCTTGTGCCTTCACCATTCATAGTGAGGCGAGGTAAAGAAAGTGACTAAACTAAAAAAAAAAACTGAAACTAAAAACTAAAAACTGAAACTCAGAACTCAAAACTGAAACTAAATTTGGTTTTCGAAATTTTCAAAACATAAAACCAAAAAGTAAAAAAAAAGCGCTACAAAAAGCTAAATCTGGCATAGTGAATCCACGGATGGAACCCCAAACTAAAAAACTTGCTAACATAATTCGGGTGAATTAAATTTTCCCAGAATTCACGAATCTGCTCACAATCCTGTAAGCAATGCATGACTGGTTCAACATAGTCATTGTAGTGAGGACATAGATCATTGCTTGTCATACCCCGAGTTGCCCGTTCTTCGTTTGTGAGCAATCTCTCGTGGGCTAACTTCCACAAAAAACTGCAATACCTCGATGGCCCTTTCCAATTCCAAACAAAGGGCTAGGAGTAACCTGAACACTGTCTTGCACTGACAGCAGCTCATAGGCGGACTTCAAGGTGAAATTACCATCCCTGGAGTGCTGCCAAGAGGGAAAATATGCATAGCCGTGCGAAGGAGCCTTTAACACAGCGATCTTATCACAAATGGGACCCAGCAGTATGTTTCAGAGCACCTCCCATTTCCACTGGCCATCTTGAGCGTAGTGGCTAATAGAGAATTCATCTTCTCCAAGCGGCCTTCTAGCATCAGCACACTCAAACAAAGTCCCACACCCTGGGATCCACGCATCTCGCCAAAAACGAACGCCTTTACCATCACGAACCACCCAAATAGTGTTAGCAATAATCCGCGCCCATTGTTGGACAATAGAACGCCAAAGAGGGGAGGAGTTAATACAGAGAGCAATAGTAGGGACCAAGGTAGGCCTACAAGCATATTTGGCCTGCAGGATTTTAACCCAAAGCTTGTCCTTTTCCACTAGCAAGCTCCATGCAAGTTTCATCATATGGGCTTGATTTAGGATCTTCAAGTTGTGGAAACCAAGACCACCTTCAGACTTCGGACGACAAATTTTCTCCCAGGACACCAAGTGGCATTTCCTCCGATCCGTTGAGGAACCCCAAATGAAATCCCGACAAATCTTCTCTGCTTCCTCACACATCGAAGCCGGCACCGGAGTAGCTTGAAGCACATATCCAGGAATGCTGGCTAAAGATGATTGGGCAAGAGCAACCCTACCTGCAAAAGAAAGAGATCCTCAGAAAGTAAATTGATCCTTAGAAAGCCGTTGGTGAAGCAGCGGGGCTCCAAGATACATCCCCAGGTCCTTTGTGATGTTAACACCCAACTCTTGACTTAAGGAGGTAGCCAGGCCATCGTTGGTATTAGGGGAAAAGTAAACCTTGGATTTGGCAAGATTTACTTTTTGCCCAGAAGCATCACAAAAGTCCCGGAGGATACCTCTAATAAGCGTTACCTGATCCAAAGTGGCCTCTGCAACTAAAACAATATCGTCAGCGAAACAAATATGAGAAATAGAAGGACTCGTACCTTTACCAAATTTAAAAGGAACCCAATCCCCATCACAAACCGCATCTTGAATTCAATGACCAAGACTCTCAAGACGAAGAACAAACAAATAAGGGGAAATAGGATCACCTTGCCTAATGCCCCTAGAGGAATGAAATGCATCCGTGGTCAATCCATTCCAATTTATACTGAGGGAGGCAGACGAGATACAATGAAAAATCAAAGATCTCAAATCCGCAGGAATCCCAAGTAAGACAAGGGTCTCCATGATAAAACTCCACTCAAGTATAGCATACGCCTTCTCCAGGTCAAGCTTCACAGCCATATAACCTCTCTTACCATGCAAGTGACGCAAAGAATGAATAGTCTCTTGCAAAGTAAGATATTATCAACCAAGGATCTACCCGAGATAAAACTACACTGATTACTAGAAATAACATAAGGCATAAACGCCTGAAGATGCTGAGTAATAATTTTACTAATAATCTTGTAACTCACGTTACATAACGCAATGGGTCGGAGTTGACTCACCTTCGCAGGCTCCTCACACTTAGGGATAAGGGTCTAGAGGTATATAATATAGGTACAGATGTAATCTATCTATTACTAATATAGGGCGTTTTCTAGAGGTATATAATATATAATATAGGTACAAATATAATCTATCTATTACTATAATATTTTTTGGTTAATGCTGCAAAAGTGTTCCCGCCATTCATTTCTCCTTTTTAACATAATATGTTGCTTTTTACCACAAACAAAACGATAGAGATTTCTCTAGAAAGATGTATTCTTTTGTGTGTATTTGGTTTATGGTGATAAAAAATTGATTTTGTTTAAAAGTTAGTTTAATGATTTTGAGTTGAAATAATAAATTTGAGACTAAAAGTCACGTTTGAAGACAAAACTTCAAATATCAATTTCAAGTTAGAATATATTTTAGAAGCAAAATCAATTCTAATTGAAAATACCGAAATATGTCAAAATTAGTTTTATATCTCCGAAATCATTTTTGCCTCTTACAAAAATGAATCCAAACATGCACTTTGTCCTTTGCTTGATCTTTCTTACTATAACCAATATAATGTGCCTAACAAATAAAATAGTGTTTGCTTATGAGTTTCATTTATATTTCATTGTTTCTATAAAATATGAGGTTATAAAATTATTATTCTTTTAGTTTTAATTTTGATAAATAAAATAATGTTTGTTTACCAATTTTATTCACTTTTTTGTGTAAATTTCTTTTACAAAATTATTTTTATTTTATTTTTATTTTTGATAAATAAAATATTAATTGTTTCCTTACGTGTTTCATTCATTTGTTTTGTTTCTATAAATTTCAAGTTACAAAATTATCGTTCTTTTAATTAGTTTTAACTTTGATAAATAAAATAATATTTGTTTATCAGATGTTTTTAATTTGTTAATGTACATTTTCATGTTGGAGAATTATTTATCTTTTAATTTTATTTTTGATAAATGGAATATTGTTTACTTACAAGTTTTATTCATATTTTTTTATTAAATATAACAAATTATTATATATCAAAAAATTATTTTATTGTTGTTATAAAAAAAATTATTTTATTGTTTTCTATTTATTTTGTTTCTCTAATCTCGCCTTCATTTTTATATATATGTACGAACAATTGTTGATTGCTTATAACATGAAATTTGCATATTTAACTAAAATAAATAATATCAAATAATCAATATGGTTATAAATTTAGAGTATATCATATACCAAGTTATTACTACAAATAATATGTGTAAAAAGCAGTGGGACCCGTGCAATAGCACGGGTCAATTGTCTAGTAGTAGTAATAATCAATGAAGTCAAAATTGGATCAGACCGACTGGTTCAACCTGTCTAACCAGGAACCAGACCCCTTCCCCGTCCGGACAAACCTAGGAACCGTCCTGGCACAGAACCGAGAAACGAACTGGTAAATCGGATGAAAACCGGCTGTCTGGCGGTTTTGTGTTCAGGCTTGGACCCATTTTTTTTTCTTCCAAAAAATGCCAAATGACGTCGTTTTGAATACTTTTTTTTTAAAAAAAACGGGCAGAAAACAAAACGCAGAAGCAACCAGAATACACAGAAGACAGAACTTAAAAACCCTCGTAGAAGTAGAAGTGCATAACGCAGCAGCGCCTCCGCCCTCCGCATCCGCCGTCGTCGTCCGTCCTCACCATTGCTCCTTCGACCAGCGTCGCTCCGAACGGCACTGTCTCGTCGGAACAGGAACGGGTCTCACTTCTACAAATCATCTTCTACAAATCATGTCTCAACAGGTATGGCTATTTAAGAGCAGTATAAATCACTAAATCAGTTGCAGCAGTCATCTACAATTCTATAAACCATGCTTCGTAGCCTATTAGGAAATTTTATGCTTTTTGTTTACTTTGTGTGGAAATGGGATAGTGGTTTCCTTCCATGGAAAGCATTATTACTCTTGAAGGAGAGGAGGAAAGGAAACCATACTTTGAAGTTTGAACTAATGGAACAAGTGCTCGAGAGGGTGGAGGATGCTTCGTAGCCCTTCTCAGTAGAAATAATTTGTTTTATATATTATATATCATATTAAAAATTAAAATAATATTATTTAATTATAACCCGGTTGATCATTTGAACCTTGAAGCCTTGCCTTCATTGGTTCAATGATCGGTCCGGTTCTAATTACCTTAGTAATAATAATAATAATAATAATAGGGAATTGGTAAATACACCCCTAGATTTTTGCCATCCACCCCACTTAAAGGGTAAAAATACAAAAATACCCTTTTTTGTTTTTTTATTTTCCGCATACACCCCACAGCGTTTTTATAACTACCGGAAATTGAAATTTTTGGAAAATTTAAAAATTTATTTTTCCCGAAATTGAAATTTTCGGTAGTTATAAAATTTAATTTTTAAACTACCGGAAATTTCAATTTTCGGTAAATAAAAAAATTAAATTTTTAATCAAAAATGCAAATTTCCGGTAAAAAATAGATTTATATCTTACCAGAAATTCTAATTTCCGGCAGTACAAATTTTTCACTTTGTACTACCGGAAATTTGAATTTCCAGTAGTACAAAAGGTGAAAATTTTGTACTACCGAAAATTCAAATTTTCAAATTTTCCACTTTGTACTACCGCAAATTCGAATTTCCAGTAGTACAAAATTTTCACTTTTTGTACTACCGGAAATTTGAATTTTCGGTAAGATATAAATATATTTTTCTCCGAAAATTCGCATTTTTGGTTAAAAATTTAATTTTTTTATTTACCGGAAATTCAAATTTTCAGAAAATTTTTTAAACTTCCCAGAAATACCAATTTCTGGAGGGCAAAATGGTGTTAAAATTTTTAAAGGGGGTGGATGAAAAATTCTTGGGGGTGTATTTACCAAGACCCTAATAATATATTAGCATATGTCGTTTGTTCTTAAGGCCCAACCCAAACCCGGCGTGCTAAAACCCACAGAACCAAAGATCTTATAGGAGCGCCACCGGAATCTAGGAGCCAATCAGAGTTATAAAGTTCATCGGCGTTCCGCTGGTCGTTTAAGCACAGCCACTTCCTCAAACACTTCATCCCTCTCAGTTTCTTAGCTATATCGTTATATCCACAAGCATTTGACGCGAATGAGAAGGTTCACGTGGTTTACGCCGGTAAGTGGAAGAACTCGAAAATCACAAAAACCATTCAAAATCAATTGTCCTCACTTTCTCACTTCATCAAATTCTTTCAACGCAGTATCGGCGCCATTTGCTTTCGTCTTTGTCCTCTGAACAGCCAATCGTTGATAAAGGAGAGTCGTTCGGAAAATTCTATTCGTCTCGCCAATCGTTGTTGCTCGCACGAAGTACGTCGTGAAATTTTCTTTTTCTTTTTCATTTTCATATTTCTGATATTATTATTTGGAAGTTAAACTAAAATGTTCTGTGTATTAGCTTTGTTCGGTTGCAGTTTTGTCACGAAAAAGGAGGAGCCTCTAATTTGGAGAATTCCGTTGAGATTTCGTTATGTTCATGCCACAGGTTTTGACTCAAACATGAACCAGCTTGTTTATGGTTATCGATGATGTTCAAATATGTTAAGATGTTTGCATTTGGTTTTGTTTGTTATGCTTGTGTTGTTCCAGCATATTCGTCTTCCGCTGAACGAGACTATTATAAGATTCTTGGTGTTTCTGAAAATGCCAGCCAGGACGAGATTAAGAAGGCATTTCACACGGTAAGTGATTGTTGGGAATCCCTTTGTTATTGATTGATCGAAGTTATGCTTGTTTGAGTAGAGTAATGATGAAGTCCATTGGAAACTTGTGCAACATATGGGGAATGGGGATGATTCGGTTTTTACCTTGATCACTTTTAGTGGGAGAGGTGAAATTTCATTCCCATTGCTTGGGAATGAAAATTAGATGATCTATTCTAGTCAGTCACAGTTGTGTCAGTAATTTAGTGTTACTAAACCAAGTGTAGCTGTAAGGGCTAAGGAAATCGTATGGTTATTTGGTTTGATTGAGCACTATATTTTTACTTCGTTTTTTGTCTCATTTACAAGAGGAAAACCTTATTATGGATGGTAGTTAGCCATTTCATTTTTTATTCTTCATTTTTACTCTTCTACCTAGCTAGCATATAATTATGCTTCCTCCTGTTCGTGCCTTACCAAGCTATCCCTAGTTCTTGTTGATTTACATTTTTATGCATAATCAACATTCATGTAGCTGCTGGGTAATCAACACATCTGTCTTTAAATTTTGGAGTTAAAAGCCTCGTGTATGCAGAGATACAACTAGGAATAAATTTTGAATGCTGTAGAGTGTAAACACAGTGAGAGGAGAGACAGTTTTATCTAGCTGATCAGATGAGATTTTGTCACATAACTTCTAGTTGTGAATTAGTGAAGTCACAGAAGCTGATTTGTGGGATAAGATTAGGTGGCTGGCTTCTATTTGGTGTAATGCACACTGTCTTTTTGGTGTTTCCGCAACATATGCTGAGGGATTGGGCAGCTTTGCTCCATTGATATTTTGCTTTTTACTTTTTCCCCCCTTTACGTTAAGGAAACCCCTTATCCTTCAATATATAGTAATTAATTACATTCTCTTCGTCTTAATGAATTCTTCTTTTTCCAAAAAAGAATTTACTCAAAATAGCAAAAACCTAATCTGCAAAGGCTGAATAATCTTCCACAGTAATATTAAAGGGGTATAGGTTGTAGTAGTCTTTTGTTCTGCAAATTAAGCTGTTGCAATACAACTGTTCTCAGAGCTGAAAGCATACTAAAAACAGTTGTTTAAGCATTTTGGTTTGCAATCTTAATATATTCTGTCATCATACTCCTTTGACATCAGTATATGAAAATTGAAAGGTCTTCGTTTAGCTAATACTGTATTATGGCACACTTTTCTGCCTTGTGCAGCTTGCTAAAAAATACCATCCAGATGCAAATAAGAATAATCCATCTGCAAAGAGGAAATTTCAAGATATAAGAGAAGCATATGAGGTCTTTATCATCAACTTATGAATGTTCAATTTTTTCTTCACATTCAGACATCTTTAGCCCTCCCTCCCTTCCTCTGGCGGGTTGGTTATTGTCTAAACAAATTAACAGAATGATATTTTCACTTGCCTTTTTGCTATGTAATTTCAGACATTGAGAGACTCTAAAAAGAGGGCAGAGTATGACAATGTAGGTTTCTTCTGACTTCCTATATGACATTAAAATTTCTAATTTGGTATGGTAGTTACTCTGTGGGCTTGGTCTCGAGCTTCTGATGATCAAGGCTGTTCAAATTTTTTGTAATTCATAGCCTTCATTCCTATTCAGGATGTTAAACTAACATTTTCGATCATTTTCTCCCATGAACCACTTTTTCAATTGAAGATGCGTACTCATGCTTCAGAGAATGTAGAATATGGTAATGATGATACAGAAAGATTTAGAAATGCTTATCATTCTCATTTTTCTGATTCATTTCATAAAGTATTCTCTGAGGTAATTTTTTTATCTTATCTCTTATTTGTATTTTATTCTTTTCATTTAAGTATTCTGCATTTCTGCAAGGAAATCTCATGATTTTCTTGATTTTGGCAGATATTTGAAGAAGCAACAACTCAATTCTCGTCAAATATAGAGGTCAGCTTAGCCCTTGTTTCTCTATTGTTGTTCGAAATAGGTTCCTATTTTTTTTCAAGCTTAACCATTTGCTTATTACTTTGGCAATAGGTGGAGTTGTCTCTTACTTTCTCAGAAGCTGCGAGAGGATGCACCAAAAATCTGTCATTTGATGCGTCAGTTCCCTGTGATTATTGCAGTAAGTAAATTTAATATGTTATGGGAATTAGGAAAGTCCTAGAGATGATTTTATCTATACTTGAAGTGCTGTTATTGTGTTAGGAAATGTTAAAATATTGTCTGCATATTTTGATTGCAAAAAAAAAAAAATAGTGCAAAATCCTGTGTATGTTCAATTGTAATAAGAACTTCAGGCAAGAACCCTTTTTGGCTTTTTTCTTTTTTTTTTTTTGGGGGGGGGGGGGGGTTAAACAGAACCTATGTTTTATTGTGTTGAAGTTTTACAGTTTCCTATCTGTGTATGAATGATAGAATCTAGGCCTGAGCTGTGCTGCATTGGCATTAGGAAAGATTATCTCCATTTGCCTAATTGGAGAGATTAGTCTATGATACACAAATGTCACTAATGAACAGAATAATTTGGATGAGGTTTACGAATATTTATTGCTTACAAAACTGTGGCTATGACAAGAATTTCTATAAGCTGGGGAACTGTTTTGAGGAAATAACCAAAAGTATGTGTCTCTGGATGTGTAAAATGTTGTCCATTGTGTGACCTCTATTTTTAGTGAAGTGAGTCAGTACATTTGTTGTTCTTCTTGGCATAACAATTATCCTATTTGATGCCATTCACATTTTTTTTATATTAATCCAGATGGACAGGGCTATCCACTGAATGCCACCCCAAAAGTTTGTCCAACATGCAGGGGCTTAGGTCGAGTAAGTGCCTTGAAAGATTAATGTTGATAATTAATATGGCATAAGTAATTTTAAGCGAGATTTGCGCCATTCATTGGACAATTTCTTTTTATGGTATTGGAGCCATCAATTATTAATACATTCTTTTATGCTTGTTTATGATGATTTTCTGCCAGGTTACAATCCCGCCATTTACATCAACATGCATTACTTGTAAAGGATCTGGTCGTATCATTAAGGTCTTCCATAGATTTCACATCAAGTACTCTTGTGAGGTTGGTTACTTTGTATAAATTTGTATTCTGTGTATCTATTTTGTGCAGGACTTTTGTATGTCGTGTGGAGGATCTGGGGTTGTTGAAGGGATTAAAGAGGTTAAAGTTACAATACCAGCAGGTTGGTTTTTAATGCATGTGATGAAGTTACCTGGAACTGTAGCTTGGCTGCGGCTCATTGATATATCTGAACAAAATGGAATAGCTTAATTTTGAGTCTGTTTGGATAATTTTTTTTATAAGCACTTATAATATGAGTTTTTGAACTAATAACTTCATTTGAATCTGAATTTCTCACTGATCTAATCAAGAGAATATACACATATATATACTTGAGAAATCCTAATCTAAAATGGAAAACAAATCCTATCATTATCCTATAATTTTGGGATCAAATCAACTAACCCTATCAATGCTAATAATAAGGAAACAGAACATAACATAATATTAGATTAGATTACAATCAACACCCCCTTCAAGCTGGAGCATATATGTCAGATGCATCCAGCTTGTTACATATGTAAGCTATTTTAGGACCCCCGTAAGGACTTAGTCAATATGTCTGCAAGCTGCTCATTAGAACTCTCAAAGGTAGTCTTGATGATGCCGAAGGTGACCTCTCTAATAAAGTGACAATCAACCTCTATATATTTATTCCTCTCATGAAACATTGGATTTGAAGAGAGGTATAGAGCTGATTGGTTATCACAAGCAAGTTCCATAGGACCTATCTCACAAAACTTTAACTCTTGAAGTAAATGCTTTAGCCATAAAAGTTCACAAGTCGTATTAGCCATAGCACGATATTCTACTTCGATACTTGACCTTGCAACCACTGTCTGCTTCTTGCTTTTCCATGAAAGCAGGTTACCACCAATGAGTACGCAATAGCCTGTCTAGTCTGCATCTGTATATCCAATGACATTTGCATGACCCCTATCCAAATAAACAAGTCCTTTACCAGGCGATCCTTTGATGTATCTCAGGATCCGAACAACTGCATTCCAATGACTAATACATGGTGAATTTAGGAACTGACTAACAACATTGACAGGATAAGCAATGTTTGCTCTAGTCACTGTGAAATAATATAACTTCCCGATCAATCTCCTATATCAGCCTGGGTCAGGATAGGATTCCCCCTGATTTGGTAGAAGCTTCACATTCGGGTCCATAGGAGTATCAACTGGCTTACAATCGAGCATCCATGTTTCTTCCAAAATATCAAGAGCATATTTCCTCTGAGAAATAGCAATGCCTATCCTTGACTGAGTTACTTCAATTCCAAGGAAGTATTGCAATCGGCCAAGATCTTTGGTTTGAAAATGTCTGAACAAATGTTGCTTCAACTCCTTAATGCCTTCTTGATCATCACCTGTAATGGCAATATCATCCACATACACCCCAAGATAGATCAACTTATTCAAAGATGGCCGTTTAAAGAACACGGAATGATTTGCCTCACAGCAAACCATGCCAAACTACTAGATGACTCTGCTAAACTACGGGTGAGATGTGATTGGATGTCAGTGTAAAATTATTTTAAACTATTAGTGCATAGTAATTAAACTCTAATTTGTATGCTCTAGTTTGAGGGGGTGTTGGAATTAACATCAGTATTGGAAGTTGTAGCAATTAATTTTAGATTCATGTATATAGTTGGCCATGTATCTAGGAAATATCATGTATGCACTTAGGAATTAGCAATATTATTAATCTCCTTGTAAATGTAAATTGTACTTATTGCTAAGTGTGTATATAAATAGAAGATCAGCTGAGTGCAAATCACTCAAGCAAGCATTCAGAAATTCCTCTCTCATTTTTCTTTCTCAAGTTCTCAAGTACTATTTAATAGCTTTTCCTCTTTTTCCATATATGAGAAAAATAAGAATGCATTGCAAAGCTAGCTTCTCCATAAGTTAGAAATTGAACTTCTGAAACCAAATAGGACCTATATCATTTCAACCAACTTTTCATCTTTCGTGCTCAGTTTTAAGTTGATATGGTCCCTATTAAGGTGTCAATTTTTAGAAGTTAGAATATTTTAGAAATGGAAAGTTTTACTCATGATGCAAACATGCTCTGCCTAGATTTGGTTTACCTTCTGCTATACATTATTTTATACTTTATTCAAAAAAGGTGGAGTTTTTCTGTTAGTCTTATCATAGTTTTCAATGAACTTGTAGGCGTGGATTCGGGAGATACAATCCATGTACCAGAAGCTGGGAATTCAGCTGGAAGTGGAGGTCGACCCGGAAGTTTATATATTAAAATAAAGGTAAAGTTTTTCATTTTCTTTTTTTTTCCCTGTCCAAATATTAGGTGTAGTTCATGCACATGTGCTTACCTGCTGGTCTATGAATCTGTAGTTTGACACAAACTGTGCATTATTAAAGGAAAATACACAAATTATACCCATACAGTGGCACTGAGTTATTTTGGCAAGCTAGGGTCCTAGAAAAGCTATTATAGAAAATATTAGGGGGTGTTTGTTTCAAGTTATAAAATTATATTCCCAGGAATGATATTTCTGGGAATGTTATTACTGGGAATGTTACTACCAGGTATAATTTTTAAATTTTATTTAATTTAAAAATAATAAATTCAAAAAATATGATGAAATAAAGTGGGAGTGGGAAGTTATAGTTGAGAAAGATTTAAAACATCCTATATTCCCATGGGAATATAACTTTCTCATCCCTTAACATGGGAATGAAAAGTGAAAGAAATATGGGTAACCAACATTCCGGGGAATCAATCATGTCAAGGAATAATTTTTTCAAACTTGAAACAAACATGGGAATATTACATTCCCAAACTCACTTTCCCGGGAATAACTCTTTATACCTTGAAACCAACACACTCTTAATCTTTAAAAGTAAAAATTACATGCTAGCTTCCTCAATGTATACTTTCTAATGTAACTTACTATATCCAATTTAAGTTCAGAAGTGTAATAAAAAATGTAAAGCCAGCTCACATAATACCCAATGTTTATGTATGAAATATACCAATTATTTGATCGGAAAAAGAAAATAATTTTGTCTCCTTAACTCTTATTATCTATTTGCTTCATAGTGTTTTTTACGATTTTAATTTTTCTCATATTTAAGCATTCATAATCTAGCATCTAAGGATGAAACACTATATTCATCACAACATAAATAATATAGTGAATGTCCATTTTGGTCATCCAAAGATATATGCAACTTAACATTGGTCCTCTAATTATTGGTGACATTAAATTGGTCCTTTAATGATAATTATTGCCATCAATTTGTTCTTTTAAGAACCAATTTGATGGATGTCACTTTAAAGACCAATTTGACAGCATAAATGGACACTAGATGTCCTATTTAATGTATTCATTAATAGAAGACGGATGTAACATTGCCTGTAACTTTGGATGACCAAAATGGACATTTACTCCACATTTAATAAAATTAAATAACATGAGAAATTTGTTTTAGTTTTTTTATAACTTATGTTTTTTTAATCTTAGATGACTCGTCTACTTAAAAAAGTTTTATTTGGACATAGAAATGTTAAAGGCTTTAACATTTCTATGCAAAAATTAATTACAAAAATTCATATGCAAAGTTTGAATTTACTAATTTACTAATTTTATTTATCACTATAGATATGATTCATGACAGACCACTATGGAGTCGAGTAATCCATATAGCCGACCCCACCTAGTGGTATAAGGCTTGGTGGGGGTTGTTGTAAGAAACAGTGATTTAAATAGCGCGCGAAAACGGTGCTATAGGCGGAGTAGAGCGGCACCTGGCCGCTATGGAGGCGCCGTCGCGTAGCGTTTTAGTGTAGCGGCCGGAATAGCGTGGTATCGCGGTGCTATCCCACCGCGCCGCCGTGATGTCGACTGCTCTGTCGACTCTCGTCTCGTCTCTTCTCTTTTCTCTCTCCACCGACCGATCTGTGCCCTCCATTTCTCAGGCGAGCTCTCTCTGTCTCCAACGAGACCTTCTCCGGCTCTGCAACCATATCTCTACCTTATCTCTCTGCGAAGTTGTGTCCTATGAATGGGTGGGGAGACGGCGCTAACAGCAAAGCAGTGTTTTATGTTTTAGTTTTCTAGGGTTTTTTTTGTGAAGAAGACCAAGATGGGGTAGTGGGTAGTGACTGGGTAGTGGGAAGTGAGCGGGTATAGGCAATTATAGATAATTATGAATGTTTCATGCATGTTGAGTATTTTTATGTATATATATATATATAAATATATATATAAATTAACAACACTGGTAAGAAAACCCTAACCACGATAACAGTTATACTATACTATCAGTATCAATTAAAATTCTCAATATATAAATAATCTTACTGAAGTGTCTAAATTTATTTTTCTTTAGTCTGTTTTAGAAAAAATTGTCTGATTCTTTCCCTGGATCCATAGATAATTTGCTATAGCCTAGTTAGGGATGGGTAAATGCATCATAGAAGTGGTTTGTTTTCCTTGATAATGTAATTATGGGCGTTCAACATTTTCTACCAATTTAGCATGTAAAGGTCTTCAGTTTTGCTTCTCAAAGTATTGTTTTCTTTTCCATATTTGGCTGACAGAGAACTGTCTTATGTATTGCTATGTAACATCAATATTGTTCGTGTGCAATGGGACTGGGGGCATCACTTTTTACACGTAGTAGCATATCTCGTGGAATATTTCTGTTCCTATGGAGATTATATACTGCTGTTTCATACAGGAACAAGCTTTCTGCTCTACTAGTGTCATATGTATGTTGACATGGTTTATTATGCTCTATTCTTCTTTTCTTATTGGAGCATCATTCTTTTTCCTGTTGATATAGGTGGCTGAGGATCCAGTATTTGCCAGGGATGGTGCAGATATCTATGTGGAATCTAATATTAGCTTTACACAGGTCAGAACTAAATATATTTTAGTGGTTTCTCTTACTCAAATGGCCCTTCGGCCCTTCCAGTACTTTCCAATGTTCTATCATCTGATAAAAGAGGGAAAAAATCTAAACATCCTTGATGTTCTGCACACAAAGGGGGAGCACCGAGCACACACCTTTCTGCTGCTAGGTCTAGTCAGCAATTCAGCTGCTAGGCTGAGGGATACAAAGACATACTAAAATGATTTATAGGCTCTATGAAGATGAGCCCGAAGTTGCACTACATCATATTTTCTCTGAAATCTGATTATTACTTGCAGCTTCTTGTATGCCTTAATTTTAATATGGTTGAAAACAATGGTGTTTGTTAGGCCTTAGATAATAAAGATAGGACATTGATGTATGTAGTAAAAACAGTTAGAGAGGTTAAGACAGTTGGGTTGCTATTGAGGTGGTAATTTTGTTAGGTGGAAAAGATTGCTAGCAGAACCAGAATCTTGGAACTCAGTTGAGAAGGGGAGACTCTTGTAAAGGAGTATTCTCCTTGTTCATTCATTTTCCAATAAAGATACACCATTCTCTCTTAAATTCTATTTTCTTGTCTCTTTTACATTCTATTTCTATTGCATTGTACTTCCTGGGGATTCTCTAAACTCCAGAACCTTTCAGTGTTCCTCTCCTGTTACTTGAGAATAGTAAGGTCACAGAATTCATTTTACCTTGAGGAAACTTATGTAATAGAGATGTGCACTTAAGAAGTGGATGTACATGTTGAGATCAAAATGTGTTAAGATAAGTTTCCCATCTCCCTTCCATCATCCTGATGGAACAGATTTACACAGATAACATGTAAGGGTGATAACTTAAGTTATTCTTAGGTTAGCTTCCTTCTCTTATGCTGTTGCTTTTATCTCCTTAACCATATTGGTGTTATTGTAATTTGTACCTAAGTCTGTATCAGTGTTATTAATAGCACAAAGTTTTAATTATTTACAGGCTATTCTTGGTGGCAAAGTTGAGGTGCCTACTTTATCAGGGAAGATGCAAGTAAAAGTAAGACAAGATTTACTTTATCAGTTTTTTTTATTATTGTACAGAAGTTTGTCGGAGTGGAAATTGCCTTGTCCCATTTCAAGGTTAGAGACCTAGAGTGCACTATGAAATTGAAATTAGAATGACACAGATGGTTGCCATACCCCTTTCCTTTCACTTGAATCAAGGTTTTTCTGATGTGAATGACTTGTACACAATCAAATTCTGTTAGTTTTAGTGATTGACTAAACTAAATACAGAAAGCATATAATATGTTTCCTATCGCATATATAGAAGGTATGAGGCTTTTAGTTTCTTAGATGTTATAGTGAAGTTCTTGAGAAAGCAAAGGAGATGAGGCTTTTCTTGGAGTATTCAGAGTTATCATTTTTATTTATGAGATCCTGACTAGAAACTAGAAAAGAGGATATGACGAGACACTGAAAACTGGATCTGAAGTGGTAAAACGATAACAGGCACCAATGACCCAATGTCTAAACCGTGTCAGCTGGACCTTTTCAGTTTGATCCCCCAAACAAAACAAGGGGATGCCGACAAGTAGAATGGCACTGATAACTAGTCAAATGCATGCTGGGAGGGTGGTGGCACATGAACTACATTTGGCAACAGGAGAAGTCACACATGGACAGTGCTCGGAGGGATAGCCGGTCAGGACTTGGAAACACTTCACAGCTTCACTTTGGTGACAAATTGTGCTTGGACTTTGAGACTCTTAGAGTTTTAGGCCCAGAATGTTTTAAGCCCCAATACCAACTTGAATTAGAGTGTCTCTTCTTATGTGAATGAGTTGAGAGACTCTCAGCCTCTTGTACGCAGCTAAATCCCTTTCTAGGGATTTACTAAACCAAATACAGCAAGCATATAATCTGTTTCCCATTCTATTTATAGAAGGCATCAACTATTTACAAGGAACATCGACACTTTCTTTCAACACAAGAATAAATTTATCAAAGTGTGAGAGTTAAGGAAGGCATGTTGCTATTGTTACATGCAAAACTTTTTTAGTAGCAAATTCATAAAACTTACAGAGTTTGATTATGAAAATTCTCCATTAAGAAAGGCGTTGTTTTTAACCTATGAGTAGACTAACATACAAGGACAGTATTTATTATGAGATGAAAAGAACACTCAACATTAGTGAAAGTTGCTCTCTTAATAGTGACTTCATGCATTTGTCTACAGATGTTATTGTTGAGGTTCCACATCGACTAGAGATATGACCAATGTAGTCCTTATAAGGCTTGGGCAGTCCTCACTTTACAAGCCAATTTTGTAAGGTTGAGTTAGGTCCTAAGCTCAAATTCTAAGATGGTATCAAAGTCTATCCTAGATCCATTATTGGACCACCCGTATTTGTCCATGCTCTAGATATATGTTCTTAGGCGTGAGGGATGTTGTTATTGGGCTGGGCCACCCACATTTGTCCACTCTCTAGAAGTCTAGTCCTAGGCATGAGGAGATGTATTGAGATCCCACATCGATTAGAGATGTGGCTATTATAGTCTTTATAAGGCTTGAGCAGTCCTCACTTTACAAGCCAATTTTGTGGGGTTGAGTTAGGCTCTAAACCCAAATTCTGAGTTATGTAAATTGGTCACATTATCTCAGCTCTCTATTGGAAATGAAGCCAATATGGGCAAGACAGACATTTTAGGGACAATGTTTTTCAGATTCCCAAATACCCACTGAGGAAAAAGGGGGAAAAGATAGAAAATAATATTGGTTTTCTAATGCATTTTGTCAAAATGAGAATTTTTCGGCTGACTGTTGAAATTCGCGATACCTTGAAATTCACTATACCTTGTTTGGCCATCTTGTTCCCCTCATCAAATTATTACTTTCAACTTGCCATAGAAATATTTTTCACATGACTGCTTGTTTTAACCTATTTTATCTAATAGTGTGATTGTGATCCCTCAGATACCTAAGGGTGTTCAACCAGGACAGCTTCTAGTATTTAGAGGCAAAGGTTAAATGAAGAGTTCCCCCTCTCAATAGTTTTGGACAAATTTATTGTCTTTTTCTCTCTCATGGTACTGGATAAGTATATTTACTATAGTTGTTGATGCAGGACTGCCAAAGCATGGGTATCTTGTACATCATGGGGATCAGTATGTGCGTTTTCGTGTTAACTTTCCAAAGTATGTTCTTCTTTTAACACTTCTAGAATATCTAAGCAATATTAGTCACGTCATTATTTTATCATAACATTTGTTAGAGTATCCGAGATAATCTCTTAGGATTAATTTCTATATTTGTGATTTGTTTCCTTATTTGATTTGATTAGGAGTCTGGTATTAGTATAAATAAAGATTAGTAACTTCTCTTTTGTTATAACGTCGTCACATCAATATAAATATAATTTTATTATTCTGAGTAGTCCTTTTCCTTCTTCAATACCTTAATGACTAACCCTACAACTTCAAACACTTTTTTTTGTTTTAAATTCATATACCTTAGTGTCTTTGAGGAATCGCTTATTTATCATGTAAAGAAGTGAAAGAATACATTTCCTTATAATGTTGCTTTGATCTCAATTCCTTATGAATGCTGGTTGATATTGTGTCTGTTTTTTAGATTAAAAAGTGTTTTTTTATATAAAATAATCTAGTAATTAATTTTTAGGGATATTTATATAAAGCAGAAGCTAATTTTTGTTTGTTTACTGTCATAAAAATCACCCTTTAACATTATCTCTTATCTGCCATGCTTATTGTGATCAAATTATTTCTTATGTTTTATTTTTTTAAAAAGTGAATTTTTTCATTAAATAATATAAAATAAACGGACTCATTATGGCATCAGGAATATGGATTACTTTATTTCAGCTCTCCTTTTCTGTTAGATGTCTTCTATCGACATTAGGCATACTTAAAAAAGGAAAAAGGGAAATTAAGGCTTTGCTTTGAGAGACCATTTCCTGATTTTACTCTTAATTACAAAATGTCATATTGCTTTTAATCTATTTTCTATTTTTAGATATTTGTATCAGAAAACAGTGAAAACAAAAAAATGATTGTTTACACTATATCCTGTGTAAATCTTTAAAAACAGAAAACAAATAGAAAACAATATGAAAATTTTGTAATTAATTAAAAGTGAAAACGGGAAATGAAAACAGGAAACTGTCTCTCCAAGCAAATGGGCCCTAAGTAATTGATCAAGAAGTGCTGCACACTTTTGGTGCCTGTTAATGCCGTTGAACAATTTCATTCTGTTACTATTTACGGTTGTTTAGTCGATGCTTGTTACTATGGGTGTGAAAATTGCTGCATAGATTTTTACAGTTTTCAGAAAAGATTATCAAATTTGTCTTTTCAAGTGATATTCTGTGCCATAATAAATTGGTATATGTATAAAGTTCTAATCATGTATAAAGTTCTATTCATTTTTCCATTTGTTCATATTTATACATAAGCGTGAACTTGCTTATTGCTAAGTTAACAATTGCATCAATTAACTTTTGGTCCACTCATCCTGTTTTAGTGCAATCAATGAACGACAACGTGCTATACTTGAAGAATTTGCAAAGGAAGAAATAAAGGAGGAAAAACGCTCAATATTTGAAGGAAACTGGTATATTCTTTATCTTAGTTCTGCTAGATTGTGCTAGTTTTAGTTGCCTTATATCCAAGTAAGTTGTGATCATTGCGTAGCTATTTGAATTAGGCAAGCCGTCAATATGCAATACCATTGTAGAATATAGTGAGTTAGAATGCTAACCACGAGGTTGAGCACAAGTGGTTAATGTGCTCCGTCTAAGGGACGGGCTCAGCTAGTACCCATATTCGATCCCTGGTGACGGAACAATCTGTGGCCAGACTTTACTTACCTCTCGGTCGAACACAGATTAGTCCAGGACCTCTTTTCCCTTGGGATACTGTGGGTATAAACCAAAATAGTGAGTTAGAATGCTTTGAAATTAAAATTACTTGCTTGAAGAAAAAAATGTTAGAACGCGTTTCGCCTTACACCTATAGCCATTCAGTGGTAATAGGATGGTGGATACGTGTTCATTATGTATACATATTCCAATAACTGCCTACAGATACTTATCTTCAGATATGAATAGCAAGATCACAGATGCCAAATTTAGTTGAAATCTTCATTGGCATGCTTGCTTGATTTGCTTAGTTTTGTTTCGTTATTCATCTATGTTTTCAAGCGAAATCTGATTGTAATGGAGATCCAAAATGGATAACAGGCTTTACCAGCAGCTATCTACTGGTTGAACTTACAGGTGGCAGCAAATTCTTGAATACACGACGAGTCCAAAGTTCATGCTGGAACTATCTGTGCTGATATTATTCCTTATCTTCATTAACAAAATGTTGAGTTGATAGCTTGTTCAAAGTTCAAACATGATTGCAGTGGACTTGCCAAAGACAAGTACATCGGATTGCTGTATTCTTCATCCTTTCGGACTATGTACAGTAGAAGGTACACAACTGAATCTCTTTCACTAAACTAAACCTACCTTGTGACTTATCAACGTTTCATGCTTGCACATGTTATATATTGATTCGTTTTTGTAGAACTTTTCATTTTTTTTTATTTATTACAAAATCATCCGCATATATTGAGGTTAAGAAAAAGGCTATTGGACTAGTTTGCCAAGAAATGCAAACTGCATGATCTTCAATTCCACCTGTCATGGGTTATCAGTTAGCTAGTTAGCAGGATTGAATTATCATATTGGGCCCATTAATAGATAGATTCGATCCATAAGGAAACTAGTCTATGGATGCGACCCGTACAAAGTCTGGGTGTTTTCTCTAACAAAATCCAACAAATAAAATAATTTTACTTTGAAAACAAAATGAGCCGAGAGAGTGACATGTTGTCAGAGTTCACAACATGGGAGACCGCCAGACCGTGATTTAATTTTCCTATATAGTAATTGATGATAGATTGATTGATGATACTAGTGGAATAATTTGGAAGATTATTAACGCTTATTACTTGCTCAATTTGTTCCAATGTGGCAGTTTTGGATAGAGTGGAGCAAGTAGCGTCTTAGATCTATTGAATATGGGAATAAGTGAACGAACTACGGGAATCAAGGCTGTGTCGCTGAGAGATGCCATTTCTTGGCTCCTGGTCATTTTTTTATGTCATAGAACTATCAATGAATAAGATTGCCAGTGACACGACGGTGAAAATTGATTTGGTGGGGAATTCTTCCACAGTTTAACTGATTTATGCGAAGGCCATCATGGATTTCAAATCAAAGATGGAAACTTCCTTTGTACACCCCCCACCCCCCCAAAATATATCTTTGCTTGTGCATTAATTTTGTAATCTCTTTCTGCTGAGGATGTTTTCTTTTATGCTTCAAATCATATAACAGTACTGAAATTCATCCTGAAATTACAGCCTCAAATTCAACGAATGAAGATTGTCAGATGCTATGCACAGGTTTCTTATTAATTGAAAAATAATAGTTTTATTTGTCACAGATTATTTAGAAAAAACTATAACAGTATTTTAATGTGAAAAAAAGGCAAAATAAAAAACATGCAGATGTTAAGTTTGCAAAATGACTAGTGTCATCAGTACTCTATCTGAAGTATTGAAACTTGGAAGCCAAGCAATCAGAAAATGGCTTGAAAAACTCGCGACGCTAATGAGCATTAAAACTTATATTTACTAACAGAATGATATTTTATATAATGCTTCAACTTCAAAATCAAAGGTTGAGTGCTGCAGTCTGCACAACATAAAAAATAGTTGCATGTTTATTTTATATATTTGATACGTGTGATGAATCCATGTTGTACCATGGGTATTTACCATCCATGCTGTACCATGTTGGTAACTATATATACACAACACAAATGGATGAATCCTTTTTATCTTTTCGGATACAGGAAATGGCTTTAACATTGGATATCAGTTTGGCATGGCCTTTTTCTTTATAATAATCGATCAATACAAAACACAATAAATAGTACCAGTATCAATTGCTAAGCATAAATTGACCAGTGGATTGAGATCATGTTTTGGATTTGGACAGATATGTCCATGTGTGAAGAAATGGCTTCTCCATTTTGTGGTTTTCGTCAAGCTTGGGACAAAGCTGGCCTACAATATTGACAATTCAAAAGCAGAAGGAGATAGTGAAATCAATTAACGACAACATTACTTGTGATCATGTGTTGGGATATGAAGACTTTTTGAGGCAGCTAGCTCTTTTTCTTTGTTTTTCCTGGATTCTTTGATCTCACCATAAAAGTAGGACACGAAGCCCCAAAGAGAGAGTACCAAAGCAACCCCTTTCTCTGCTTGGAAACTCTCTTTGTAGACAATAACAGCCAACACTTCCGTTACGGGAAGAAACGCAGCAATTATAATACCAGACAACAAAGAGGAGGCGCAAAAGATAACCCCTATTGCTCCCAAAAAGAAAAACTGCCACATTATGGCACTCCACACCAGCACAACATAGTACTTTGTCTCCCCAAGCTTGTAATCCCTCGCTTCTCTTGGAATCACCTGCAAAATGGCAAGACAATTGTAATAAAATAATAACTACGCAAATGGTATGGATCAGTACTACCCTTAAAAGGAGTACAATATAGAAATTATTTATTAAAAATTTTATTATATTAAATTAAATTAAATGTTATACATTTTAATAATTCTTTTCATGCATTTTTATACTGACAGATGCATTATTTCGACAGATACTCCTCCATACACACGCTCCTGCCAAACATATCACACCATGTTGATACTAATAAGTAATTCGAGAAATAAAATTCACGTCCCAAGGAAAAGGAGAGAGGAGAGAAAGGATATGTAGTACTCGTGAGTAATTAAACCAAAGTTACATGAGTTAAATTTAACATAAAAACTCAATTATAAGATTTTTCAAAAATATTTTTATGCAATAAATACTTAATTAAAAAATTATCTAAATTCACTAGTACGTATAATGAAAAGAAAAAATTGGAAATAGAGAGGTATAAAATAAACACACAAAAATTGAGTGCAATAAAAAAAATAATGGTTAAAAGTTAAAACAACACAGTGAGGCACAAGATATTAAAGAAAGCAACCTTAAAGTCGTTGTCTATTATCATCCCAAAGGTGCAGAAGAGAGTAGCAAAGAAGCACATAACGAGCTGAATCTCCATAACGAGAGAGTAAGTGATAGTTTGTCGGGTCTTTTTGTACACCAACTCCAACAACGGCAAAACAAACCCATACAACGCCGCAGCAGCCAATATCATAACGAAACCAATCGCATACTGCCGAGTCGACTCACCAACCGAGCGATCCCCACTCGAAGAACGCAGTGCCAAAACCACGGCTCCAAGTGTAAGCAACACGATGGAGTTCACGGAGTACGCCGTGAACTTCTGCCTCACAAGAAGGAAGGCGAACACCGCAGTGAAGGCGAGGTGGGAGGCTTGAATTAGAGAAGCGGTTGACACCGGAAGACGAGCTATGCCGCATGCGTAGAGGTAGTCGTCGAGGCCAGTGAGGATGCCGATGACGGCGGAGGCAAGGAACAAAGGCGTTTTCATAGAGACAAGTACAACCTTTGGTTTTGTGATGCTACTGTTGTTGCGGTCGCGGTCGCGGTTGCGGTTATAGATGTGAGTGATGGCTAGGGGGAGTAGGATTATGGGAAAGCCACATGTTTCGAGGAAACTTGAGAGCCACGCGCGTTTGCCGCCGTGGATGAAGTAGAGACGCATTACGAGTGGGCCACCACATGTGCCTATGGATAAGAGAATGGAGTTTATTACCAGAAGGAGTCTCTTCATGCTTCTTCTTCTTCTTGTTTGATTTTGTTCTTCTTCTTGTTGTTCGCTTGCTACTTCAAACATGGCTGGTTTGGCGGCTAGAAATTAGAACAGATGAGTTTTCTTTCTTCTCTTTTTTTTTTTTTGATGAAGTTTTCTTTCTTCTGTGTGTGTGTGTGTGTGTGTGTGTGTGTGTGTGTGTCTGTGACATGTAGCAATAATAATGGGCGGTCAAAAGATCAAGGATAACTTTTGACGGAAAACTTTTCAACGCAAGTGGATTTTATTTAAATTTTGTTAAAGAAGAATGCTACTACTAAATAACGTATTCTTTGTTCCCACAAGATAAGACACTTTTTATGATTGCTTAATGCTTCTATATAATTTCTTCAAAATATTTTAATTTTTTCCAAAATGATTAATTTATGAGATAATTAAATTTTTTTTTTTAAATAATTTGATTATTAAAAAATTATTAAAAATAAGTTCAAATAATTGTGCTCTTGACATTTTTTTGTTTAAATAGAAATTGAATTCAAATTATTTAATAAAACTCACTTTTTTTTAAAACATTTAATAAAACTCACTTAAAATTTATTTAATAGTAATGAAAATATTTAAAAAATAAAAAAATTGTACTATATATTACAACAATTTTATATGATGCGCGAATTAGTGGGCGATACCATTATTACTAGTTAAAGATGGCGCAGGTTCTTTTTTGGAACAAAGAACCGAATGGATGCCGTTTCTCTACATTTGTGTCTTTTGCCTTTGTTTATGGTGCACAAGTAGTCTAGGACGCTCACTGTGCGCGAGTAGAATTTTTAGAGGTGCACCGTAGACCTACACAATATTAAACCGTTTGCACCTGTTTTCCATGTTTCTCAAATTTAGTGAATAGGTCCCTGGACTACTATACACTATTCATCTTCTTCTTCCCCATCTTTCATTCATTGTTCATCATCTTAAGACGGTGAGATAGAGCACGGACAAACACGTTTCCTCCACCACTTGATGAGGTTCTTGAGGAGCAATGTGGGAAGTAGAAGGAGGAGGTCAAGGTCCAGCCCCATATTCGTTCTCCGCAACAACATTACAAGAAGAACAACACCAACACCATTAATGAAAGTACACAAGAACCCTCTTCCCCGAAAGTCACATGCATGGGCCAAGTTTGAGCCAAACGCTCCTCCAAATCCAAACAATGCCAATAGAGACAGAGCCCCAAGTTTATGGTGGGTTTCTACTACCATTTTTTATTCGACGACCAATCTGGAGTCGAATCCAGTCATTTTGGGAATGCTCAAGTTGATAGATTTATGGCGTGTTTGTGAGATGTTATTCGAAGAATTATTGGCCTTTGAATGTAATGCAAAATGTGACAAGTGTGTGAAATCAGTAATATGCACGAAGGAATGCAGTTAAACGAAATGACATGCACACAAGTATAGTAAGAGAAAATCATGCACCAAAGTGTAATAAATGAAAAACATGCACAGAAGTGTAGTAAAGTAAATGGATTGAATTCGTAAAAGTAACGAAGTACGAAGATAAAAGGAAAAGAGCAAATGCTCGAAATAAAGAGTGCAGGAAATCAAAGTTCTACACTAGCTAGTTGGCAATGGAATCAACAACATACATGGTGTTCTTCCTTGGAGCCGTGTATCTTGACAGAACGGATGTTATAGGCGTATCAGAATTTTCACCCGAGTATATGTGTGTTTATCCAAAGATCCCTAATTAATACATTGTCTGAATCTTATATTTATAGACTAAACTACCAACTGTTGCTTCAGCGAAAGAGCGACGCGTGGACTTTGCATGCAACAACTGCTCTGGAACGTCTCTTGAAGCAATAACTGTTTATAACTTCTAACAACCTCTTGTCTGAATCCCAACTACTTGAAACTATCTCTTCCTCCAATCATTGAAATGAACTCTATTCTGATATGACTTCGAATCTAACCACATCAGTTGTCGTGGCCAACTCTAATAAATTACAAATTTGATGAAGCTATTCTTCGAAAAAACTCTTCTTCTACCGCATCTTTTTAACATCATGACGTAAACACGACTTCTCCATCGAAACTCATCTTTTCCTCATCGAAAGATTCCTTTCACCCCAACAGATGCCCCCTAAAATATTTGTTCTTGATTTAAAGAACGAACATTTTAAATTTTAAAAGAAAAGAATCTGCAACAACTTTATCATGTATCACGCATTTACTATCTCAACATACACTCTGTTGTAGCTTTCTCAGGTATTGATACTCATTAAATATTTTGAAAACTGCAGTCTTATCTTCATTGGTTTCAAATCCGTTCTTAAAAACCTACAAATACCACCTGAAGGCCCTTCATTTTTTTCACTCTGCTCATTGAAATCTTTCTTGTTTCCTCTAGACTCCCAATTTTTCTCTCCAACAAAGTTCCATGGCGTCTCATAAGGTTTTTGTAGTTTCAAAAGCCTCTCTTCGCGGTGAACGTGAACTAAGGGGAACACTATACTGCATTCTTGATCCCGCAGATTCGAATGATGCAATCAAACAATGGGTTTGAAATGGATTTTAGCTATTGTAATATTTTAGTTTAACTAAGATGGATTATATGTTTGTCATAAAATTCCATGTGCAGGAAATATTAGTTACCAAAATCTATTGCATTCTACTCAACTAATATTTAATGCAGACATCTCAAATTCTATTGAGTTGAAGAGGAGAGATGATCAATCTGGATATAATTGTTGCTACACCTAATAGTTAAGACTAACCCTTCTATTTTAACAGAATGGATGTAATTACCACTTAGCTCAATTGCAAGTGTTTGCATATTTTTTAATAGGGGTTCCATCTTATTGTTTTGTTCGTTGTTGTTCTTGGAATTCGTGATACAATATGATTAGGGCTGTTCACGGGTTGGTTTGGATCAGATTTCGCTAAATCCGTTATCCGAACTGATCAAAATGGCTCGGATTGGGTTGGATCGGATTCATGACTTTTCCCCCTCCTAATTTGAACCGAATCAACCCAATGAAAAACGGATTGGTTTCAATCGAGTCAAATACTTTCACTTTAAAAAAACACAAATCTAACTTGGCTAAAGCCCAACCAAATACCTAAGGATAAAAGGGGAAAAAGGAGGAAGGAGGGTTTAAAACCTAGCCTCCCTAATCTCTGCTATGACTGAAAGGGGGTGGTTCTGGAGGCGTCCTTAAAGGGCCACGAGAAGAGAGTGAAAAGCCGCCGCGGGCTGCTCGAACCAGGGCGGCTGAGTCTTCACGGCGGTAGCGAGAAGAGCAAGGAGAGGAAAAGATCCTCAAATCCTCGCCTTTTTTTTAACCAAAACTGTAGATCCTCGCTGAAAGGAACTTGTCTGTGGCTCCATCCTCGTCAGATGAAGGCGGTTGAGTCTTCACGACGTCGCCTCCTCCCCTGCGCCACCCCTATGCGAATCGAGACAGGAACTTGTTCGTGGCTCCATCCTCGTCTTCGACGCCATTCTGAGTTAGGAGTGCCAGATTGACGAGCTTGTTGCTGAACTGAGGGAGAGAGCCAACGGCCACAGTGGCGGGGGAACGCATGGAGGTCACTTTGCACTGCTGGAGGGAGACTGAAAAGTTGAGCCGACGGGGCTCAGCTGGTTGGGTCATAGAAAGATGAGGCAGGGGAGTGGGGACTATTGCAGTTGCTGTTAATTTTTCTTCATTGTTGTGAGAACCTGAACTGGACTAAGAAGAAACCCTCAACTATGAAACAATGGTGTTCTAGTTAAATAAAATTAAAATAATAATAATTTAAAAATGTCACATATTTGGTTTGGATTTGTGGGTCCATGGGTCCAAAAGTTAAAACCCGTCATCTGAACTAAACCATCTCGGATTTGAACGGGTTGATTTGGATTGAACTCCGAACTAAGTTAAAAAAACCAACAACAAAAAACAGATTGGGTCGGTTTGGATCGGTTCGGGTTCACAGGTTACTCGGACCCATGAACACCCCTAAATATGATGCTTCTCTCCTACCCTCATTTTATATGAAAAATATCATATCTTAATTTCAGTATGTTTCTAGTGTTCAGTGTTGTAGTCTTGCTTGATATGCACCGACACAATGCTTGTATATGGAAAAAAAAATTACTATCTCCAGTCCCTATTATAAGAGATAAATAACTAATTTATCAAGACCAATGAAAGATAGTTGAGTTAGTTAATTTCAATTAATTTAAATATTATTCCAAAAATATCCTTGCTCTTAAATAGTTAAAATAGTAGCACCCACTTTTATGGAAAATTGGTCCCATAATAAAATAAGGGTGCAAGAGAAATTCTAACAATTAAAACATTTAATAATGAGTCTATGTTTCTTATAATTTGAACCCAAAAAATAACTCTATTTTCTCTTATAATAGAAACTGGAGGTAGTACATTACATGAAGGACAAAACTGGATTCTCTAGTGGTCATTATTGTGACAACTTTGGATATCTCTAATGTTAAATATGGTCTTTATAATTCTTAGTATTTTCCCTTTTCGATTATGTTAAGTTATCTATATAATTCCTTGGACTTTTATTAGCAATTAGCAATAGAAAACAAACTTTAGGAGGAAAATAGTGAAAAAAATGTACATAATGAAGAGGTCACTTCATTAAATGAAAAAGTGAAAAATATGAAAAATAAGATGGGTAGATTACAATATGTTTTTAATGCTTTATTGCAACATTGCAAACCCTGAAATTTTACATCAACTCATGTTTCAAATCTTGGAAAGGTACACACACTCACACGTATAAAAAGATTTTATCACTTTTGCATTATCTAACAAGTTTTAATATGGTGAAAACATCGTGACTGTGAAACAGGTGACAACATCGTGACCTCCATGGCCATTTGTTTTAATGAAGTCATACTTTATTTATTCTCATGGGCATATATATACTGAATTAAGCACAACCTTAAACCTTTGTGCCTGTTTTATAATCTACAAATTATTGCCAGGCAAATCTAAATCACATTTCAAGCACCAATTTAAATTTTAAAACTAAAATATATGAAAATTCAGACGCAAGTATATACTTTTTTTTTTGAATAATTTATAGCTATACTTATTATGCTAGCTTAGCATTATTTTCAAATTCTAATACGATCCAAGCAGGATTTTCCGTCGAGTTCATGGCTTTGTTGAAGCTGCAAGTAGTCTCTATATTTAATTCCACGATATGCGGAGGGGCTATCCTCGCGGACCAGCTCCGGTGCAGGGCTGACAATGGTGTCAAGTGTGGGCCCATGTGCTGTGCCAACAGAAATTCTAGCAGCATTCGCATTCACCACAGCACGATGAACAACACTCTTGTATTTCCCATTGGTCAGTATCTGAGCACAAAAATCAAGGGGAAGCATAATAATCATTTTTTTTTGGTCAACAGCATAATAATCATTTATACTCGATAATTCAAAAAAGTGAAAACAAATAGTTGATGCTTGAATATTGTGGTATCAAAATGGGTTTAGCCGGTTGTCCCATTAACCCAATATAAAATAGGAAATTTATATTCACACATACATCAATTTATAAACACATATACACTAAAACATAAAAAGTCAATACTATCCTTAACTTTAAAAAAAACCCTGAAAAGTGAAAACCCTTCTTCTCTATAACTTCCGCGCAGTTCATCGGAATAGAACAGACACATGAACCAGAAAACAGAGAACATTCACGGAAAAGAAGCATGCGATTTAAACTAAAACCCTAATCCTGAAAGGTTTCATCCAGCTAAACGAAAATAAAGAAAAGAAGATTCGCACCATTTTAATTTATCGTTCTTCACAATTTGATTACTCTTTTTTTTCTCACAGATTTGCACAATATGCGGTTGTAATCTTACCTCATTGACATACAATTTTGCTTCTTAGCCGAAACTGAGATCTCCATTTAATTTTTGTGAAAAAATTCAGGGAAGGAACGGAAGTGAGAAGAAGAAATAGATTTGGGGGTGATGATAAGTGTGTGTGTGCGGAAGTGTGAATTTTGATATGTGTGTGGAACTAATAGTTCCGCACGTGTTATTTGTAGCACACACATAAAAATAACACATGCGGAACTATTAGGTCCGCATCAGTGCGAAACTATTAGTTCTGCATGTGTTATTTGTAGTACACACATACAATTAACACGTGTGAAACTAATAGTTCCACACGTGTTAATTGTAACACACACATACAAATAACACGTGCGGAATTATTAGTTCCGCATCAGTGCGGAACTACGATACGAAACGCAAAGAGGGTATTTTAGGCTTTGTACTGTTACGTATGTGTGAATAACAATTTGTGCATGTGCATTTAAAAATTCCCTATAAAATACTGTGTTTTTACTGTGTCGATGATAAATCAACCAATTCAGTATCATTGTTTTATTAACCAATAGCACAGTGAGAGTACAACTGCGAGAGATATGGAATCAAGAGCTTTGAAATAAGTAGGAGAATCTTTTTAGAGATATGCTTTGAGGTATACATAAAAACTATATTAAAAATCTGTTTCTCAACAAAACAACTACTTTTCTTGTAATTTTAAATAAGATAGTTATAATTTTAAATTATGATGAAAAAATAAAACTTAAATATTTAGGGACTGAATTATAACAAATAAATGTTTTTTTGCAAAAAAAATAATAAATGATATGACATGGATTGATTAAGTGAAATATCATTATCTCATTGGTTAGAAACCAATGGTACCAAAACTGGTAGATTTCGATATTAAATAAGTCCATCATATTTTACTCCAATTCAGATTACATTTTTTAGATTATTTTATAAAAGATCATTTTAAAAAACTTATTATTTTAAAATATTCTTTATACATTTATTTTAATTTTTGAAAATAATCAAAATCTAAAATTTGATCATACTGGTGAGTGATTTTTGATAAATAATATGATTTTAATGAAACGAGAGATAAAAGAGAAAATTATAAAAGTGATATTTATGATGGTAAATAAACACAAATTAGCTTCTGCTTTACATAATAGTTTATAAAAAAATCTAAAAATCACCTTTTTAGTCATAATATAACTTCAAATTAATTAAGGTGCATGTAAATTGATTTTGGGTAGCATGCATTATAATAAGGGGCAAATATGATTTTAGTTAATTTTACCTCCAAATGATCCCCAACGTTGATGACAAAGGAGTTGGGTAAAGGGTGGACAGGAATCCACTTGTCTTGATGTTGAATTTGAAGCCCACCAAGCTCATTTTGCATGAGGAGGGTCAGAAGCCCATGATCTGTATGAGCAGGTAGGCCCATGACAAGCTCAGGCTTAGGACAAGGTGGGTAAAAGTTGATAACCAATAACTGGGAGCCCGAATTTACTTTCATCCTTTTATTTATGTAGTTTTCTTCCAGGCCCAAGCTTTGAGATATTCCCTTTAGCAATTCTCCAATCAGTTCCCTGCTCTTTGTCACGTATTCGTCCAAAGTTTCACTGCAAATTAACATTGAACGAGAATGTGATTTTGGTGCATGGTAAATACTAGCTAGACAAATCGTGTTGGGTGGGTCCCTCCTCAAGTGGGAGCCCACACCAACTTTGAAAGAAAAAAATAAAGGGAATTTATATCTGCACATACATACTTTACTATCTGCACATACATGTCCACGGAACTATTAGTTCCGCAGGTGTATTTTTTTTTCAACACACACACTCCGTGGAACTATTAGTTCCGCGGGTTATAATTTTCCGTGGAACTATTAGTTCCGTGGAACTATTAGTTCCGCGGGTTGTATTTTTTTCAACACACACACTCCGTGGAACTATTAGTTCCGCGGGTTGTAATTCTCCGCGGAACTATTAGTTCCGCAGGCATGTATGTGTTAAATTACAACCTGCGGAACTAATAGTTCCGCGGAGAATTACAACCCGCGGAACTAATAGTTCCACGGAGAATTATAACCCGCGGAAGAACTAATAGTTCCGCGGAGTGTGTGTGTTGAAAAAAAAAATACACCCGCGGAACTATTAGTTCCGCGGACATGTATGTGCAAGTAAAATATGTATGTGCGAATATAAATTGCCAAAATAAAAGTGTGTGTGTGATGTGTGAATGGGCCGTAGCCCATTAGGTTAGTTTAATCTAATATAAGGGAGCAACTCCCTTTGTGAAAGATGTGTGCACAGTGAACGTAAAAAGGAGGTGCAGCGAGGCACTCCAATTTGAACAACGCTTCAGTGGCGTGAAACAGTGAGTGGTGCGGCGCAACTTGGAGAAGAAGAGGGTCCTCGACTAATGATGTGGTAGAGTAAATGTGCTCTGTTTTAGCTGAAATTTCAGTGAGTTGATTCTTTTGAAGAGTTCTTTATTTTGGTATAATTTATTGGTGGTTTTGCCTTTTCCATTGTTAGTGTCAGTACCCATTATTGGGTTTTATTATGTTGATTTCCACCGTGTTGGTGATGATTTTGATGTTCTATTGATCTTTATTATTGATAGGAAGACTTTGTTGGTGTACCCATTATTTTTATAGTGGAAAGTGTCTGGACTAGGTCCCATGGTTTTTTACTCTCTCACATTGGGGGAGATTTTTTCACGTTAAAATTTGTGGTGTTCTTATTTTATTTTTCTGCTCCTTTTTATTGCTATTATTATTGGAGTTGATTCCGCTTGATTATTTTTCTGATTAGGTTTTCACAAAAAGAAAAGAGCAATTAAACTCTTAATATTCCACTGTATACTCATACTCTGATCTCAACAAATCGTGTGGCTTAATTCTCTCACAATTAAAATGAAAATGATAGTCTTTGTCTCACACCTAAGGTGTGCAAAATGGGGTAGTAAATGATAAAGAAGAAAATGAAAAGACAGATGTGGGTGATGTGCTAGGTGCAACAGAAAAGAAAAAAAAATATATATATAAAATGATTTGAATCCAATTAAGAATATTGTAAATCGGTTCAAAATTTGAAGAAACAGAGACAAACGTGTTCTTTGTTTAATAAAGGGTAAAAGCATTTTTGTTTAAATTAACTAATATTTTCTTATTTTGAAAAGTCTATAAACAGTTCAAACTATAGAATATTGTGAAGTTGTAGAAAATTTTGATCATAATAATAATATAATGCAAGATATTAATAAAAAAATTTATTGAGTTTCATGTAAAAGGATGCACCCTCTAGTCTTTCTATCACAGCAAAGGATATCAACTATGAAAGAAATATTTAAGAGAAAAGAGTAATTATATTCAAACTCCTACCAATTTTAACCACTCATCCAACACTCATTTTTCTATCTCTCTCTTCTTATCATATCATCCATCTTTTATATTCATCGCTCATCTTTCTTTCTATTACTATATCTCTCAAGGTGTTTTAGGGGTGTTGGATGTACAAAAATAATTTCTGAAGAAAAAATAATAATGATTTTCTAACACTCATGGCCATGGGTGTGAAAGTGGTGTTGGGAAGAGATAGTAAAGAGAGAGAAACGAGAAAGTGAAAGATGACATAGATAATTAATGTGATGAGAAATGAAGAGAGATGAAAAGGGAGAATAGTGTGTAAAAACAATATAAGCCCCTCTTTGGTTGGAGGGAAGTGAAGGGGAGGGGAGGGGAGGGAAGTGAAGGGATTATTTTAAAATTTTTATGTTTGGTTCAATTTTGGGGTGGGGAGGGAAGGGGAGGGGGGGGGGGGGAAGGGAGGGGAGCAAAATCCCTCCTCACTTGATTTTGACTCTCCTCACTTGATTTTGACTCCCTTCTAATAATGGAAGGATTTGGAGGGATTTTAAAATATTGACTTAAATAACCCTATTTAAAAATAAACAAAAATGTTTATAAGGACATAAAATGTAAATTAGATATTTCTTTCCATTAAAATCTCTCTCCTCCCCTTCTCTTAACCAAACATGACATCTAATTAAATCTTTCCCCTCCCTCCCCTTCCCCTCCCCTCCATTAAAATCCCTCCCCTCCCCTCCCCTTTTTTGAACCAAAAAGAGAAAGAATTCTGATTTTCAACACCTCTTAATTTTCAATGCTCATCTAACACTTTTTTTTTCTATTTCTCTCTTATCACATCACTCATCTATCACATCTATTACTCATCTCTTTTCTATTTCTATCTCTCTCTAGGTGTAAAATGGTTTATGGGATGTCAATGAATCATTTTTCTAAGAGGAAATTGTGTGAGAAAATCAATATTAATAAAGAAAGAAATTGAAGCAGTGGCCTCACATGAGTCTGGTCCATACCACTCTTTGTTGTCTTCCATTAGGCTTTAGAATCTCTCATCCTTTAATAGTGCTATAAGTTGTGTAAGCCACTTTGTAGTAATTTTATTTAATTAAAATAATTAAGCTATGGGCTTAATCCAATAGAGTACTTACAAATCCTTCCTCTTTTTGTAAATTAAAATTTATATATGGAGCATTAGAGCTTTTACAATATGATTTTATTTGGAGTGGTGGCATTGACAGAGAAATTGGTTCACCAATGAAAGCAGTTATTAGCAAAGGAGGAGGGGACACTACATATGGTCTAGTGGCGCTACTTCAATTTCACGAATTATACTTGAGTCAAATAAAAAGAAAGAGGATATAATAAAGTTTGGATATTGCAACGTGGAAAACCTTGCAATTACGAGGATAATATATATAACATGATGTGTAACAGATAAGTTATAAGTGACTAAAGTGATATTACTCGTACAAATGAATGAGTATTTTTCAAAATAGTACGAGTATATAACTTCAATTCAATTTTAAAAACAATAAAATTTGCAATTCATATATAAAAGTTTGGCAGCTTTTACACACTTTGTAACAGTTCACTCTGTCATAGATATTAGGGGGGCATCAGTAGTTACACGATTGGGGGATTTTGGAAAGTCTGATCCCATGGACTGATTTATTTGTACACAACGTATTTTTCAGCTAAAAAGAGTACACCTTGTACATCTTTTTAGCTAGTTTCATTAATATATCTTTATTTAACTTTTCCAAAAAAAATAATATATGAAAAACACAATTTGTATATATTAAGAAAAAAATGTAAGTTGTATGTCGAACACATGACTTTCATATTTTTTTTACCAACATACAAGTTGTATTTTAGTTTTTATTTTCTACATGTAAGTCGAATTTTTCATATACAACTTATAAATTTTATTGTTTTTCAATATTAAATAAAAGTTACACTTTTCAAATATAACTTATACCATTTTAATAAATACCTTTTCACTTTCTTATACGAATTTGGTATGACCACATCCTGGTATAAGAAAAACCTAATGAAGTAAATTGTCTCTGCTGTCTCTAAATTTTAATTTTACCTAAAGATTAAAGGCCTTTTTCCTTTAATTTTCTGAACTTGAGATCAAAAGTGAGAATACTTTTAATTTTATTATAAGCAAAGAGAATTTATGAAGGGTATCCTATAATCCATATACAGAAACAGGTTCAAATAATCAGTTAGGTCAATAAGGGATCAATGTACACCATCAGAAAAAAAAAAGCACCCATTATTGATCCCAACCTTAGTCAAACCAAGACTAGGAACCAATCTTAATAAGCTAGGTCAATAACATGGAAACAGAAAAAATGGAAACAATGACATGAAATATATAAAATTAAAGGAAGCTTCAATTCAATTGGTTCCTCAATTGTGTTTAGACAAACTTAATTGTGGTGTATATAATGTGGCAAGATGTACCCACACCCGGCATGTCATTATTTATGGCGTATATAGTACATATGTACCTTAGAGCCAAAAAGTGGAAGAAGCGGTATATTTTGGTTTTGACATGGAAAAATTAAGGTAGATCGGTCGGGAGTTAGGATCTTTCCTATTTATTTATTTTATCTATTTCCTCTATTACTATATTTTTTGGGGAAATAAATGATATAAATGTGATACATGAGTGTCATTTATTTCATTTATTCTCCAAAAAACATAGTAATGGAAGAAATGGAGAGAAAAAAAAATAGAGATGATCCAAACTCATCGGCCGGAGTAGTAATTTCATGCCATTTATAAAAACATAGAGACATGATGCTATATATGTCCGTAATTAAGAATAAGCATATAATGCAGTTTTCTACAATATTACCTAATTTTTAACAAATTAATTAAATAAAAATACATTAGATTGTAACAAAACAACTAATTTTAAAAAAATTAGGAAGTTTCTCCACCAATAGTATATATATGTGACACTGTCATAAGCTAGCTTCCACCTATATATAAGTAAAAGAAAGACACAAATGAAGGCTTACTGTGGGCAAATATCGTGCTAGCTCGTACGTAAGGTTGAAGAATAATAGGGCAAAGTAAAAAAAAAAAAAAACTAAAGAGATGAGAAAACGAGAATCGTACGTACCTAAAACCAAGGGGCTTGGAAGGAGCATGAAAGTGAGGGTGAACATGACATTTGAGATAATCTCTCCAGAAGAGGGTCTTGTCCACCATGACATTGAAGCTTGTCCCACATCTTATTGGATCATCAAACAGCTTCTTCCCTCCGTACTCCCTTTTCTCTTCCTCCGTCAGATTGAAAAAGCTTTGGCATGCTCTAAGCAGCTCCTCCCTCAGTGTCTCCGACACCCCATGATTGATTAGCTTGATAAGTAGTCATAACATAACAAGACAAACAAAAATTGTAAGTTTTGTGTATGCATGCCGAAAGAAAAAAACTCTCGTATATACATGTTACTACTACAAAAACTTGAATTATCGATAGAAATTAGAGATAAAAAAAAGTGAAGTTCATCTCTAATTTCGTCTCTCCAAATGTTAAATAAGATAGAATTAGGAACTAATTTCATTTTTTCCAATTCTAATTTCAGTCTGTAATTCAACTTTCGCTACAAATGTGGGGATAAATGGAAGCACACACACATATATAATATATATAATTGGTAAAAGTTAAATATATTTGTACCATAAAGAAACCCCAGTCGCGGCAGGCATCGCCAAGTTTTTGGATTGCCTTGGAGCGCTCATAGGGATTGGGAGAGGTGAGCTGGGAAAAGTCAATTGTTGGAATATTTTCTGTTTCATATAAAATGGTATGGTCTTCATCTTTATGGCCGCAAATGTAGTTTGAGGGAATAGACCTCAAACAATTCGATTCAACTAACCCCTTAACGCTAAACATCTTTTCCCACTAGTCTTTAGAGGTGGTTTCTTGCTATTACTTTTTTCTGTGTTTGTGTAAAATGAAAGCAAGCAAGTTTAAGACGTGACTCTGTATATGCTACTTTGGTGTAGTGTGAGGCTTTATATAGACGAGAACATTAACTAACTAGCAAAGAAAAATTTCAAAGGTATTGGGAACAGTTTCAAATTCAGGTTGAGAGCATTTAAAGGTGGGACAAGGACGAATGGCCTACATTCCACAAACGTTAGACACATTATGGAAATGTAATGATAAATGTGAAGAATTAAAGTTTAACTACCAATCTGCAAAGGAATCAAAAAGGACATGAATTTTTCTTTATATTACAATAAAACCTTTATATACATGAAGACAGAAAAAGCCTCTATTTAACTCTTAAAAAAAATGATTTTGGGATATCTCATGTGCTAGATACACCAGCTTGAGAGGGATAGGAATTTATAGAAGAGAGATGAGTGGTAGATGTGAGATAAATGAATGACGTGATAAGAAAAAAAAATAAAAAGAGAGAAATGTGTTAAATAGGTGTTGAAAATGAATAGGTGTTCAAAAATAATAACTCTAAATCTTATAAGAGGATATGATACATTCAATAAGACAGTGACACCAATATGAATCTGAACCACTACATACACTTTGCAACAAACCAAGACCTTCTAGTATATGAAAAATATATGACTTCTATTCAATATTAAAAAAATAAAATTTACAAGTCATATATGAAAAATATCATCATTTGCTTCTTACAAGTTTTTCTTTGTAACTTTTACAAACCAATACAACTTGTTGGGAATATCCAAGTGTGAGTTAGTCCCATATCGATTAGGAATGGGCCAACTGAAGAGAATATAAAAGACAAAACTCACATACCCAATGCCTTACGGTTTTGGGTGAAGATGTGGTGTCTTTATCTCTCATGTGTAGTTGTTTGACCCATATTTAACAAAATAAAGGGTTGAGAGTATCCAACAAATTACTAGACAAAATACAATAATAATTATAAAACAATTACCTTTAATTGAATGTGCAAAATAATTACTACCTCCTCCCTAATTAATAATTATAAGAGGTTTTTGACAAGTGTTTTTGTCCCTTTTATAAGAGTTCTTTGAAAATATGTTTTGTATTAATTATTTTTTGTCCAAATTATACCCCTATTAATTATACAGTTGATGCATTAATTAATTGGGAGAGAAAAAGTGAGAATAAAGATACTACTAAGGACAATTTTAAAAACATAATGCAAAATTATTGATAATTTTAATGCTATTAACTAAATTAACTACTTTTCTTAGTGGATGGGAATTAGTTAAAAGCCTCTAGATCTTAAGACATAGGTAGTATAACTTAAAAAAAAAATTATTTTACTCTTTTTTACAAATTTAGAAAATTAAACGTTTAAATATGTTTTTTTTTATTTTTTAAAATTAATATGTGTTATTTTCTTATTACACGAATAATAAATTTCTTGTTTGAAATTTAGTTTATTTATTTATTATTTTTCAAAACAAAAATATATCATGAAAATTTATTACTTATCTTTTATTAAACAACTCTACATGGGAGAGAATGAAAGAACAAATAGAGCACCACTCAATTAAATTGCATTTTAAAGAAGTTTTGGAGAGAAATATATATATATATACATAGAATAAATGTATACTACTGGGTAATTAAGAGCCCGTTTGTTACATATTATTTTAGAAAAATTACCTTTTTTTAAAAATAATCACTTATTAAATTTTTTGAGTGTGTTTGTTTTGGTTTTTGAAAATAACTAAAAGCAAAAAATAATAAAAAAACTAATTAAAATGATAAACTACCCAGAGAGGTTGCAATAGATAAGAGGAATATTCCTCTAATATAGCCGACTTAAAAAGGGAGATGTGTATTTCTCTCAAAAATACCCTCGTTTATTTTTTAGCAATTTTCATTTTAGTCACTCAAATAAAAAATGTGTCTTTTTAATCTCTCATTTCTGAAAATGTGTCACTTTTAGTCCCTGGGGCCATATTTTAAATTTAAAAAGTATTTTTTAAATTTATACTTTGATCCCTCCCAAAGCCTGATTTTCACCTTACCACCTCTCCCCTTCCCGTCCCCCTTCCCCTTGAGCACGACAACATCTCCGACCACCGCGGCCCCCATCCCCCGCTAGGAGTAGTTCTGGTGTCCTCCCTCGAAGCCACCAGATGCGGCCTCTCTGTCGTTCTCCTCCCTGTGCAGTCGCGATGGCCGCCTCCCTTCACCCCATTGTGCGCGGCCTCCCTTGGTCGCGTGAAGCTTCCCTTCTTGGCCGCACGAGCTCCTCTCATGGCTGCCTCTCCTTTATGGCTTCTATTCATCAGGGGAGAGGGAGGAGAAGGGAAAAGGGGGTTAAGGCGATAATTAAGATTTGAGAGGGGTCAAAATATAAATTTAAAAAATGACCCAGGGCTAAAAGTGACACATTTTTAAAATTGAGGGACTAAAAAAATGTAATGTATTTTTTATTTGAGGGACTAAAAACAAAAATTTCTAAAACATAAAGGACTAAAAATATATTTAACCATTAAAACTTAGAGTTACAATATATGTACACTCTACAAATATATCTACACATCCAACACATCTCATTTCTCTCTGTTTCTCTCTAACTATCACATCATATATTCCATTATTTTACTATTTTTCTCTCATTTCTCTCTATTTCACTCTAATAATATACACCCCACTAGTGTCCACTTAACTTTTTCCTAAAACTTATACCCTCAGTTCAGGTAGCATATCTTGAGTGTTTTGTTTTCTGTTTTCCTCTACATCTCTGCGACACTGCTCCTTTTTGTCCAGCAGTACATACCTCATGGGCCCTGGCTCCCTCATTTTTTTACTTGCATTTTTTTTCGTTTTGCGTGCCTCATTGGGAGACTTGTGTCTCTCGTTTTGATTGCTCCGTCACCGTGATTGCACTCCCTGATCACAAATAAATGTAATGCTTTGTTCTTTCCTTGATTTGATTTGATTTGGCACTTTTCTCCCGTGTCTTTCCTGGAATAAACTTTTATTTTTGTTCTTGAAATTATAATGTGCTGTCAAATTAGTCTCTGAAATTAATAAAACTAAAAATAAGTCCCTGAATTTGAGTTTTGTCCGTCAATTTAGTCTCTGCCGTTAGTTCTGTTAATTAACACTGTTTAAACTGCTGATTTGGCAGTTAAGTGCCATGTACGCTGCCACGTGTCCTCCCGGTGTCATCCTAGTCAGCGTTACAGTTTCTCTTTCTCCATCTTTCTCCTTTCTCTCTCCTCCTCCCCCTTCCCGTTGCTCTGCTCCCAGCTCCCCCCTTCTCCCCCTCTCTCTTCCCCCTCCCCCTTTCACTCCCTCTGTCAGCGTGAATGAATGGCATGTGCTTAGAGGCAGGGAAATTAACGTTTGGGAGTGGGAGTTGTAGTGGTCTTTTACTTCGATATATCTCCGCATGCGGTTAGATTATCTTGGGCTCCTGTTGCTTCTCATTTCTTTGAATACCTTTTACAGTGTATTCATGGTATATATATATCTCTCTCTCCCTCTCCTTTTCTCTATTTGTTGTATTCATATATCATAAAATGTAAAAATGGAACAAGTTTCATTACAGGTGTTCGAAAGACAATTTTTTGATACTGCTCTTCGTATTCTTGTTAAGTTTTCAAATTAAATAATGACATATTATATGAATACATATTTTTTCAAACATTATTAAATAGCCATATTCATTCAAAATGTGCTGTTGAATTTTAAAAAACTATTCATGTACTTTATAGTTTTATAATTCGAGAACATGATTACAAGGATGTGAGAAAATTAAACTCGAGTTTTGTCGGACAAAGAAATGGTCTTCTAGTTAATTTTTCATCAGTTGAAAATTGATTTAGTGAGGGAAAGGAGAGGGGGAAGAAAGTCTAACAAACTCCACCTAAGGAACCAAACCACCGTAACCGTGTGATTTTTTCACAAATATTCATGGATAATAACTAGCAATTTTGCCCGCTAGAGATTTGAATTGCTGAAAAAAAAAACTAAAGATAGAGATAGAGTTAGATGGATTGTTGAAGGGGGTTTTCCTGTTGCTGGCAAGAGCAGAGAGTGAGGGAACGAGGGGAGAGAAAGGGGAGAATAAGGGGGAGGGGGAGAAGAGACAGAGGGCATGTGAAAGGGGGAGGGGGAAGAGAGAAGGGAGAGAAGGGGGGAGCTGGGAGCAGAGCAACGAGAAGAGGGAGGAGGAGAGAGAAAGGAGAAAGATAGAGAAAGAGAAACTGTAACGCTGACTAGGATGACACTGGGAGGACACGTGGCAGCTTACGTGGCACTTAACCGCCACATCAGCAGTTTAAACGGTGTTAATTGACAGAATTGACGGCAGGAACTAAATTGACGGACGGAACTCAAATTCAGGGATTTTTTTTAGTTTTATTAATTTCATGGACTAACTTGACAGCGCATTACAATTTCAGAGACCAAAACGACGGTTTACTCAAAAATCTCTAGTTTATGGACAAAACAAACGAAGCACTTTTTAATTTGTTTTAAATTGATTTATGTCTTTTATTGTAATTTTGTAAGAAAAAAAAACATTTCTACGTGGTTGTATCCAAACAAGTTAAAAATTATTTTTTTTAAAAGTAATTTTTATAATTGTAAACAAACATAAATTAGCTTCTGATTTTCTTAAAAATCTCTAAAGAATAATTATTAAAATATTTTGTCTCAAACTAACCCTAAATGAGACGGATGCACATGAACTCAAAATTCCACATATAGATATGCAATGGCGGATCCAAAATCATGAGTTAGCCGGGGTAATCTATTTAAAAAATTAATTATTAATTATTATCATACATATAAAGACATAAATGTTAAAATCATAAAATTTTAATATATCTATTAATCAAATAAATTACACACAAGATTTTGATGATGATATGTTATTGCTCATTTGTTAGTATTTTTTTCATAAAACATCTTTCCATTATCTATACATTTCCTAATTCAAAGTATCTATAAAGAAGACAAATATATAAATTCAATAAAGAAAATTTAGAATATTACCAAACAAACACACACACAATGGCGTATCTAGAACTCTAGGTCAGTGGGGACAATTTTCGCATGATAGTCCGGCGACGGTTGAGCAGCATACGTGGTGGGGTTTTTCAAAGGAGAGAGAGAGAGAGAGAGAGAGAGGGATTAGAGCTATGTGAAATTGAGAGTTGTAGTGGGAAAAAAAATGAAATTTTAGAGTCAAAATTGAAAAAAATATTGATAGTGCATTTAAAGACATACACGTGACTTACGATCAAGATCAATATTATTAAATTTAGACCAGTTATTGACTTAGTCGAGGCACTAAGTTTAGAGCTGTCAAAACGAGTCAGCTCAGCCCACACGAGATGGCTCGGCTCGAGCTGGCAGATAAACGAGCCGAGCCGAGCTAGCTTGGATTTTTCAAGGGCCAGAAACTGGTCAGCTCGGCTCGGCTCTCCCCGAGCTCGCGGGTTACTCGAGATGGCTCGCGGGCTGAATCAATAAAAAATATTAAAAATGATTAAAATGATTAAAAAAATAAAAAAAACTAAAAAAATATTTAAAATGATTAATTTTTAATTTTTTTTTTAGTGTGCCGAGCTGGCTCTCTTCAGCTTGCGGGTTAAATGAGCCGAGTCAAAAAGACCCAGAGTTAAACGAGCCAGCTATTTAGTACCCTTTTAGCCCACGAGCCAAGCCGAGCCGGCTCGCGAGCCACAGCTCATTTTGACAGCTCTAACTGAGTTATGGGTCACTGGTCGAACCAATAAATTACTGGTTAACCAGTATGAATCAATATATACTAAATTTAAAAATTTTATATTGAGGAATCATATATATAAAATAATTATTGATTAAATTTATAAATTTTATATTGATAATCATATATATATGTATTAATTATTAGTTATGGCGCTATGGTAAGTTAACTTGGTTGTTCTTTAGGGTCCTGGGATCGACACTTGAAATTAGGTGTTTTATGTTGTTTTTGTTAAATTTTCTCCATCACACAACCAATTCACCACCGGTAAGTGCGTGACCCTTCCTGTACAACAAGGGCGTGACCCTTTGCATTTTAAGAAGTGTATTGTGTGTCACTTCACATCAAATGTGTAGTGATTAGAGCTGGCAAAACGGGCTACTCGGCCCGCATTGGGCTCGGGCTTTATCGGAGAGGGTCAAAAATGTCCGAATTGAAAACGAACTTATATTTAGTTGTCCAAGCCTGGCCTACATAGGGCCAATCCGCACTGGACTCAGGCTTTAGCATTGTATTTTTCGGGCCGGCCCGAATCGTACTCGGGCTTTATCTGGCCGGGCCAAAAAGGTCCGGATTGAAAACGGTCTCAAATTTGTGTGTCCAAACCTTCTGTTTTTCGGGCGGGCTTAGGCCGGCTCGACCGGGCCAGCCCATTTTACCAAATCTAGACTAGTGATGGAGCAGAGAGAGAGATGAGAGTTGTGCCGAGTAGTGGGGGGGGGGCAAAAATAGGATTATACAAGGATCAAAATGCAAAAATTATGGATAGTAAATGGAATTTTTCAAATCTGAGTGGGGGCATGTGTGCCTTCACTCCAATGTGGGTCCGCACACACACACACACTGTAACACCCTTTCTCCAAAAAGGATATTACACCATAGTAATCAAAAGTTTAAGAAAACTTAGAAAATATTTAGATAGAAGTTGATAATCCTTCTCTAAAAATACGGGTAAAATTTTTCGTTTTACTAAAGAATATGAGAAGGATGGAGAATATGTTTCCCTAATTCTTTTCAAAATGTTTTTGAATACAAAAATATGATCAACAACTTTTGTGAGCATAATCCCATCTTATATATATAAAAGATCTTGCTTTACAAGCATAAGTCTAAATAAACTGTACATCTGAGCCAAATCAGTCTCTTGACATCTACCCCAATCTAAGACAGTAAATATAGATTCTTCTCGGAATCTCTATCGATCTACGCAGCATCCTCTCCAGATCCTTCTTCTAAGAGCTATCCCACTTCTCGGGTAAATCATATACTCAATTATGCAACAACACAACATAAAGCAGACAAGGGTGAAACTCTAAACAAGTAATAAGAAAAGTAGGTATACAACCAAAACATAATTATACAACAATCACTTTTGCACAAAAAGTCTCACATTAAAATACAGAACAATCAAGACTTATAAACAAATCTTATTTATGCAGATCTTACCTTGTACTTTGTATCCTGCAAAACAACTTATTCACAAAATAGGTCTCCATAACAAAGTATATTTATGCATGTCACTTCAATAATTCTCTAATCACACCGGTGCAGTGCTCCAATGAGACTTTTCCAACCTCACATCTTTTGAGCGATCGGCTGCGATAAATTTAACAGAATAATTAGGGCATCCTAGCTGAACCCCTGAGAATCACTTCGGAAATACCACATTTAAAATAAATACCAGATCATGAATAGGTCAGCCAGTCAGATTTAACCAAGTCAGGTATACGACTCGTCTCGACTCGAGGGTATTACCTACTCGGCCACCTAAGACTATCGAAACCTAGATAATCCCAGTAGACAATTGTAGCCCAACTAAACCCTATTATCAACCCCTAGCTGGAGTGTATGCTCTAACGTCTTTAATGCAAATATTCGTCTAATTTGCACACGAAATCTCTTTGTAAAACTTCATCTGTTTTACTATAGCTTCTCTTAAAATCTTTATTAAAATACTTTGTAGGAAATAACTCATCTCGTAAGAATAGAAATACTTTTGAATACATAGATAGCTGTTAAAACCCATCTCTTTCTCTTTTTATCAGAAAACTCTTTTACTATTTTAAATAAATAACTCTTGCTCTTTCTACCCATTTTACAGATCGTTTATGAGTTGAATTATTTTTTTTCCCGGCTTCAATAATCCAATTTATGATTGATCACACCGCGGTGAACAGCCCAACAGAGTGATTCGATATATAAACTTAAGGTTATTAACTTATTTCAAGAAGATCAAAATGGGGTAGAGCCACTCTGAATTTGATCAAGAGAGAAGAGATTAACAGTATTTAAACTTACGTCCACTTTTAAATCATTAAGCGTCAGTTCTCTAATTTTAGATGGACCTTTGGGAATGGAATAATTACACGGCGGCAGAGCCGACTGCGGAAATCATTGTCCAACTTTCTAAAAACTTGATACAATTGAATGAACGAAGTTCAGCTAATTATTTTACCGGCTTTACTTAGTTTTGAAGATGAAAGAATCACACGACGGCAGAACCATCTTTGGTGATCAGTACCCATTTCCAGAAATCGATAGAATTTAGACTAAGTGAACGTAATCCAATTACTTCTCTTCTGGAATATTTAAGCATTGATTATCTTCTAGGAAAAAGGCTCGTTGAAAGCCTATCTCACTAATTTTCATTGTCTTAAACATTGGAAATTAAACTTAGGTTATTGCATACATAAACAGATTGGATACTAGCTCAATATTTCCCACTTGTCAATACAACAGTAGAATTCATCGAGAATCCATTACTGTCATCTTAACTTCCGAAAGATGCTATAACAGTAGAATTCACCGAGAATCCATTACCGTTACACTCTTTTATCCAACCCAATCTATTTATATATATGTTATTAATAAATCACTTCTTTCCCAATTTATCTTAGTCACGTATATATCGGGTTCCTAATGTTAAGAATTCCTCAAACAACGTATCAATACAGACCCCAGACCAGATAGAGACGAACTTTATAACAGCTCCTTCAAAGGTCTCTTTTCTTTCTAGACAGGTCCATACTGATAAACCATTTAACCATCACCTTGTATATCAATGATAGACATTATCAGGGTTTTCACAAAAGAATAATTTTGTATTTTCGGTAAATCATATTTACGGTATATCTAGATTTCGCCATTATAACGGTATGTTTACAGAAGCTCAAAATTGATTTCTCCATAACCTCCTTACTCCCACGAATTTTAATATAATTTTGGACATTATAACTCTACAATTAATAACTAGCACAAAACATTTAATTCAAAGCCGCATAAACAAGTATAAGGCACAAAAAGCTATAACACAAAAAACACACAAGCACACAACAACCAAGATCAAACACATACTTCTCAAATTATTTTGCAAGAGGTTCCCCCTACCTTTCACCAAAAGTGGATGGAGAACAAGCTTGAAGATCCAAAAACACCAAGCAAGAACACAAAGAACTTCAAGGAGAAAAAGGAAGACTTTTGCTTGAAAACACAAGGCTTTTTGATGTGTGAATTTTTATGAATCAAAGAGAGGTTTCTCAAGAGGAGAGGGGCGGTTTTTCTTGGAGCTAGAAGTGGAAAGAACAAGCTTTGAAGATCAAGGCTTAGGCTTAAGAACAAGGAGAGAAAAGCTAAGAATACAAAGGAGATTTTGGAAGGGTTTTGCTTTGTTAATACAAAGGCTTTGATGTGTGAATTATGAAGAGTGAAGGAGGGTATTTATAGGGGAAGTGGGCAGCCAAGGGTTGAGTTTAAAGGAACTATGGTTGGCTTGGAAAGCAACCATGGTTTGGCTTTTAATAAAAATAAAAACAATTAACTAATTCCTAATTAGCCTAAACTACTTCACAAGGATTGAATCCAAGTGAAAATTCATCATCCAAGGGCTCTTGGGGAAGGAGAGGGGCGGCCAAAGAGGTGGAGGAAGGAAGAAGGAAGATGAAGCCATGATGTAAGCCATGACTACTAAAATACACATTTATCTAATTAGTTTTAATCAATTTTTTCTAATTGGGTTAAAATCATGACTCTGGACCAAATGAACCTAGTCTGTAACGTCCTAAAGTTTCACTCTTAGAGATAGAATGTTAATTTGAGAGGATTATTATTAATCTTAGAAATTTTGTATGACAAGTTATGGTTTAGTGCTAACGTGGAAAGTCAAACAGAAAAGTCTGTAGACGTTTTGACTGTCAGAATAAGAATGTAATGATATATAAACCCTAATTTGAAGTCAGAAAAGATATTTGAGGATACCAATAGTGATTTTATAATATTTGAGAATTTTAGAAATTTATTTGGGAATTTTCTGAGAAACGGATTAGAGATAGTACCGTTTTGGTCCCTATAGTATGACTAGGATGAACTGTGAGTGGTTTGAAGACCAGAACAAGTAGAGAAATACTTTTGAGGATCCAAATAATATTTTTACATTATTTTAGAATTTTACAAATTATTTTGAGAATTTTTAGAATAGCAAATTAAGAATTGTTGTTTTGGTCCCTGTAGAATGAAGAACAGGGTCAATGAAAGAGCAAATTGATGCCAGAGGGTTAGGAAATGATCCAAAATCATACATAAGGGTCACCATTAGTGTTCTTATAAGATTTATGATTTTTAGAAATTTTTTAGGATTTTTCAGAGAAAGTTCAGTTTAACCCTAATTTACGGGTTACGGTAAAACTGAAAAATTACCGTAATGTTCTAAACTTAACTTTTATCAACCAAGACCTTTTTTCACTTTATTTTCGTGGTCTAGGGCTTATTTTAAGATTCATGAGAGTTTTTACTTCAATAGGTTATTTTTGGACAATTTTAACCATGAAACTCAAAAGTTACTACACTTTACTACCTGTAATTTACTTTTTACCATGGGTAAAGGTAAAAATATATTTACCTCTTCCTTTCACCCAGCTGAGCTGCCCTCCCCACCAAAATATCCCAAAGGTAATCATTTCATTTTTGTGAGTCATAATTGTGGACCAATAGGAAATTAGTTAATTAGTTCTTTTTATTAATTTTAACTTAAGTGATAATTATGCAAATAAACAAGCTTATTCAAGACTCTTCCTTAGGGAGGGCTGCACGAAATTTTCAGGTAGAGAAGGAGGAGAACTCTTGTTTCATACTTTCCATTTTTGCTCTTACACCATAGCCATTTCTCAAGCTTTTCTTTCCAAATTTTCATCCAAGATAATCAAATTTTCCAAAGTTTGTTCTTGATTTGGGATCATCAAGCTACCAAGGGAGAAATCAAGAAGAAGAAGAAGAAAAGGGCTAGAGGCTAGGGCTTTTCTTATACAAGCAAAAGGAAGGGGGTAAGGGGAAATTTGCTTATACATGGTTATTAGAGCTTGGTTGACATATGTATGCTATGTTTGGTTGTGGTTAGTGCAAGAAGCTTGTAATTTTACTTAGAGAGCATGTTGATCATTAGGTTAAGTAATCTTTTATTTCCATGGTGTTGGATGACCCAAGAGATGTGTTTATGGTTAATATGAAATTTTCTTAAGTGGCTTTGCCATGAAAGCTTAGTTTGATGATGGATTTGGATTGCTTGATTCTTGTATGATTGAGATTGGTTTTCCTTGATATGGGTTGTTCTTGGTAGTGAAGGGATAATTGTTTGTGCATGATGATCTTGGCTCTATGTTTTGATTTGAGTTGATTGAGTGGCTTGTTGTGGAGATCTTTTCTTTGGTCCCTTTATGTCCATTTTCTAAAGCTTGGTGACATGAGTTTGATCTTTGATTATGGTTGAGAATATGGTGGGTTGTAATTAACTATAACTATTGAGCTTTTGAATTAAGTCAAGAGTATGTCTTTTTGTTTAATTGGTTCTAATTAAGCTAAATCATGTTAAGAATAATTCTAAATGGTCTTATTTTGGTAAAACTCGAATCTGTCATGCCCTGGGTGTGTATATTTTCGAAGCTGTGAAAATCTGGAAAACAGGGGACAGAGCTGTCTGCACCGCGGGTGTGAAAACCCTCGCGCCTGTGAACAGTTCTGGATCCTGAAATATAAACAACCCAGGATTTTGCGAAAATTATCTTTTTTGAGCTTTTTAAACAAATATGTTTAAGAGAAAAATGTTATTTTCAAATCTAAAGGTTGGTTAGTATTTTGGCTAATTTATTTTAGAACTTAAACATTGATTTTGGAAAATGCTTTTAGTTAAGAGACAAAGTTTAATTAAATGTGTTAATTGGATAGGAAGAGACATGTTGATGTGAATCTTACAAGAGATGTGAATATCATAAGTGATGAAAATGCTATAACCAAGAGAGAAAGTTATAGTGATTGTGCAAGAGATAACCTACAGAAGAGGTTAATGAAATTACAAGAGAAACCAAAGTTTAACAATGCTTGAGGATTGTTTTGTATGCTTAATGTATGTGTCTTTTTGCATAAAGAGAAAGAGAATTGGCATGAGACCATGAGTTGAGCATTACCACCCAGAGATGGTTGAGAATAGGGAGAGTTTTCTTAAAAAAGTCAAGCCTAAAGAAAATGAGTTTTCCTAAAGAAATTTTCCTTAAGTGATTTTTCAAAAAGTGCAAAGGGATGAAATGTAGGTCTAGGATTTCAAGAGTAATGAACCTAGCATTTAAAAGGAAGTTTTAGAATAATGTATAAACGAAGCGAGAACTATGTGTTTAAGGAGGTTGAGTAACAGATGGTGTGAAGAGATTGTGGGACTAAATGTCAATCAGGAAAGATAAATAAATACTGTGTGATATGAGCACTGTGTGATATCACATCTGTATGATATAAATATTGTGTGGTATAAAGTCTGTGTGACATAAATACTGTGGAATATACATGCTTTGTGATGTGAAAAGCTATGTGATATAAATGTGGTGTGATATGTGTCAGGCTTTGTGCCATTTTATTGGGTTGTGTACCGTTTCATTGGTTATGTGTCGTTTCATTGGTTGTGTGCTAGGTTGTGTGCCATTTCATGTTGTGTGCTACGGGAAATGCTAAGTGACATTTCGGGCTGTGTGTCAAGTGCTGTGTGCAAAACAAAGTAATCTCCATGGAGTGCGGGCTAAATGCTCGTGACTGAGTGTCGAATATATGAGGAGTCTGGGAAAGTAATCTCCATGGAGTGCGGGCTACGTGCTCGTGACTGCGTGTCGAACATGTGAAAAATGCAAAGATGATTGAAGTGTCATGCATATATAATTATAGAATTCTTATGATATACTTCTGTGTGAAACGGTGATGCTTCTGTGTGAAGTTGGAAATGGTGGTCTGTGTGACTAGTGTCTGTGTGACCTATGTTGAATATGTGATTATTGAATATGATTTCTTTTGAAGATGAGTATAACACTGCAAGTGTATATGTGTTGTTTGATTTATGTTTATTCTGTGTCATATGTTTGATAAGCATGATTTATTTTCTCTATTTTGTGTCACTATGTTTTGATAACTTGTGTATGAAGATTTTTCACCCTTGCCTATATGTTTTGTGCTCTTTGGAACATGATTCATATAGATGGACCACTAGCTGGGTGGACCTGTCAGGACTCGAAGATTGAGACGTACTCTGAAGATGTGTTAACCAAGTGGAAAGACGGGCAGGTCCTAGTTTCGAGTTAGAGTTTTCTTGTTAGAGCTTCTTACAGAAGTTCTTAGTGCTTGACCAGCAGAGGGAGTCAATATTCTTTTGGAAAGGAAAAGTTTCTTGTATGATGTATTATTTCTCAACATTGGGTTATAAAAAAGGATGTAAATTGTATCTTATGACTGCATTCCATTCTTATATGTTGAGTGTTGATTTATTTATGTCTTCTTTTAATATCTTTAGAAAAAAATATGACCACGAAAAATCCATTTGTCAAAATTAAATAAGTTTGTAAGTATTTTTCCGAAAGAAAACTAGACTTAATGAAATTTATTTTCCGCGTTTGGGTTGGTTACGTAAGTGTAATGCCCTCCGGGAAAGAGGGTGTTACGTAGTCTCCTTCTTGGCATGGTGGTGAGGCGGTTTTGAGGCTGAAAGAAGGAGGGAGTGAAGTTACATTTTTGCCCCTAGGGTTTTCAAGTGAAATGGATACAAATCAAGGGCAAAATTGACTTTTCACTAATCAAAAGTTCCCAAAACTAATTTAAAGGCTGAGAACTCATAAGAAATTTTGGGAATACCATGTAATAGCCCTAATAGCTTTATAGAAGAGTTTCTGGATTTTTACGGTAAGTGTAAGCTTTGTGTTTTGCATAAAGAACGGAAAACGGACGCGCCGTAAATGAAAAATAAACATTTTTAAGAAAATTCTAGAAAAATTTCTAACAAATTGCAAATCAGTTTTAATCACTAATGGTCTCTCTTAAAATTTGATTTTGAGCTCTCACTGGTTAGTATAAATCCATTTTTGGCCAAAAATTCTCGTTTTACGTGTCATATGGGGATTTTGAAAAGTGAATTTTGATCTGCTTTACAAAAAATTACAAAATAAATCCCATAAATCTAAAAAAATGTGAAAACATGATTCAGCTATTTTAAATCTTCATCTGACCTTAATTTGGCCTTTGAATCAGTCTATCAGTTCAAGCGGTTTACTTTTTGGACCAAAACAGAACTTTTAAATCTTTTTACTTCTAAAAATTCTAGAAAAATTTCAGAAAATCTAAAATATTAGAAAAACTAACTTTTGTGAAGGAAGTTTATTTATTGAAGTCATTTGATACTTTTAAGCTATTTAAAACTCTTTCCGTCAGTTAGACGTACTGTTTTCTGTAAAAAGACCCGATATCGTTTGTAAAACTACCGTTTCAGAAGTATTCCGGAATATGTATATTTTATTCCTAATTTTAAGCTAAAAATAAATCACAAAATATTTATGGCACAAAAATTCATATAAAACAGAAAAAGTACAGTTTAAACAAAGATACGGATGTTGGATCTAGACCTGACGGAAGCTGCGAATTAACCGTTTTCAGAAGTATTCTTAAACTTACCCATTTTAATCCTATTTTTAAACTAAAAATAAATCTCAAAATATCTATACTGCACAAATTCATATAAGACAGATAATAAGCGGAAAAACAGAAGTCTATATAAGACTTTAACCGTCTTACCCTTTTTAAACTATAATACCAAACAAGACTTATGATTTCTATGTTATCCAAAGTATACTAGATTCTAAGGTCTCTACCTCAACTATTTTTCTTCCTCCGGTATTTAATCCATTTCTTACTTGATAGTTTACGGAGTTTCTCCTAAAGGGACCAAAACTGTAATTTCCTTTTATCTCTTCTTCTAAAATTCAAACTTAATCTCTAAAACCTTTTGAAGATATCAAATAACCTATTATCTATCTTCTAACACTTTTTGGAACCAAATATGAATTTTCCATATTCATTTATCAACTTATTCTAACTGTCAAAACGTCCGTAAAATACCATTTTTGACCTCTACGTTAGCTCTAAACCATTAATTATTATCTGAAAATCTTAAAGGTAATTCTAATCCTCCAATTTAAATACTCTGACTCATAGAGTGAAATTTTGGGATGTTACACACACACACACACACATATATATATGGCACGAGATTAACTGACATCAGATGTCAAACTCTTACACTTACACAAATTAATAACTTTTTGTAGAATGCAAAATTAACCGTTCCAACTGTGGAATCATGTGATATTATCATCCTAATCATGTATATTAAATTTCAGTAAATTAGGATATTTGTATCTATGTTATCTAATAATGAACATTTACTTATATTTTAATAACATATTGTTTGTTAAAATAAAACAGTGTGATAAAGTATCAATTAGTTTTTGATTTACATGAACTTTTATAGACTTAATTTATTATATAAGAATTCTTTTGATTCAACAGTTAGATTGGTTAATTTCACATTCTATGGAAAGTTATTAGTTGATACGTAAGTGCAAGAGTTTGACATCTGGTGTCAATTGATTCCGTCCATATATATATATATAAATCCATCATGGTGTGATTAAATTAGATTAAATTTCCTCTTAAACTTTCAAATTGTCTTCAATAGCCACCAAAATCACAACAATTAAGAGAAAAATGATAATTAAGATTTGGGTCCATCAACCTTGATGAAAATCCAAAAATAAAATAAGAATAAATGAGAGAGAAAAGTGAGTGATTTACTCACCGACGCAACTTTGCGATTTTGATTTCAAATAAGAGGAATGTGATGTTTGCTTGAAAGAAAATTGAACAAGAAGAATTGATGAAGGGGGGCGGTGTATGACTTTGCTGGAGAAAAAAGATGGCTATTACATTAAAGGTCTGTTTGTTTAAGATTAAAAAATAATAATTTTTATATAAAATAATTTAGTAATTATTTTTTTGAGATTTTTAAGAAAAACAAAAACTAATTTTTGTTTACAATGATAAAAATTACTTTTAAAAAAAATAATTTTTAACCTGTTCAGATGCAATTATGTAGAAATGCTTTTTTCTTATAAAATTACAATAAAGGACACAAAAAACAACTCTAAAAAATTGTCTTTTTATAACTAAAGGAAAGAACGAAGAGGCTACAGAACACGTTTTTTAAAAGAACGAAAACAAGACTACAGAACACGTTCTTTAAAAGAACGAAAACAGTTGACCAAAAAAAAAAAAAAGAACGAAAACAAGACTTTGTCACGTTTACCATTGCAAGCCCCTCTTTCTAGTACTACAACAAACCACGCAGAAGTGCTTTGTCACGTTGCCATTTCCTCAATTATATGAGGCAAGGACAGAAACAGGTTAGCTGGGACAAAGACAGAATACGAGTAACCCCAGCTTAAGGGTAGGTGGGGTAGGATGCGTCAGGTTTTTTTTTCAGGTCAACTAAGGAGACGCAAGATTAGGACAACAACTAACAAGGGCACCTGTTGTCATTTTAAATATTTACTAGCCGGTTAATTAACCTGTGTATCGCCCGGTCCGGTTGATTTTTATACATGATATGATATGACTTATTTGTATAGTAAAAAATTGATATATGATACTCTAAATTTATAACAATATTGATTTTCTTGTAAAAAAAAAATATTAATTTTGTGACATTGTGCATGAAAATTTAAAGAATTAGAGAAAGTTAATTGGAGCTCATAAGTAAACACTATTTTATTAATAAAAAAATTAAAAGAAATTTTTTTTGAAACATCATAAATTAAATAAAAAATTAATAAAACCGGTAAGAAAATACCGATCAATAGAAAATTAATTTTACAACCTGAAAATTTACAGGAAGAAAGAAAAATGAATGAAACTCGCAAGCTAACATTATTTTATTGATCTAAAATAAAATCAACAGAAAATTAATTTGACAACATGAAAATTTATAGAAAAAAAGAAATATAAATGAAACCCATAACTAAATACTATTTTATTGATCAAAAAAATAAATCAAAAGAAAAAAAAACTTTTGAAACCTAAAAGTTTAAAGGAATACAGAAATATGAATGAAATCCGTAACCAAATACTATTTTATTGATCAGTAGTAAAAAATGAAAAAAAATCTTGCAACTTGAAAATTTACAAAAAAGAAAAGAAAGATGAATGGAACCCTAAACAAAAACACTATTTTCATGATCATAAATAAAATCAAAAGAAAAACAATTTTGCAACCTGAAAATTTATATGAACAAAGAAAGATGAATGAAACACATAAGTAAATACAATTTTATTGACCAAAAAAATAATTTTACAACCTAAAGATTTTCATGAACAAAGAAAAATGAATGAAACCCCTAAGCCAACACTATTTTATTGATCGGAAATAAAATAAAAATAATTGTACAATCTCAAAATTTACAGGAACAAAGAAAAATGAATGAAACACTTATGCTAACATTACTTTATTGATCAGAAAAAAAATCAAAAGAAAAAATAATTTTGAACCTAAAAATTTAAAGGAACAAAAAAAGATAAACGTAACCTGTAAGCAAATACTATTTTATTGATCAGAAAAAATAACTTTGCAATTTGATAATTTACAGAAACAAACAAAATATAGAACTTATAAGCAAATACTATTTTGTTGACCAAAAATAAAATAAAAAATATTTTTACAATATGAAAATTTACAAAAAAAAAAAACACGCTTGTTTATGCCCACTTTAATTAATTTCCAGTTTTCTGTCCAAATAGAGAAGGAAAGGTTTTACGAGTGGCCGGATCCGCCCACTTTTCTATCCGTCCCTACTTTTCTTCCCTAACAAACTATGGAAAAAACTTTGGCTTTTGCGTTTTCATTCCACTATGTTTCTTTCTTGCACTTTTACCTTCAAACAAACCAACCCTAAGACTTTGTTTGGTAAATCTCATCCGCTAGCGGATAGTGGATTTAATTAGTGCATTAAGAATTAAAAAAAGAAGTGTTTGGTAACATGTAACTTATAATATTTTCTAAGATGCTACTTTAGGTTGCGTTTGAGCTTATAGTTTATAGCATATTGTTTTTTCTCTAATTTTTCCTCTATTGAATAAAATGAAAAATTATTATAATGATAATAACTAAACAAGTAATTAATAAATATAAATGTATATAACTTTTTTTGATCAAAAAATATAATTGTATATAACTTTAATTTAATACGATGTTTCTAACCAATAAAAAACATTTTAATTATAATTAAAAACAAGTAAATAAAAAATTATATTATTAAAATATAAATTTTAAGATTTTAACTTCTAAATATCATAATAACCAATTTAATTATTTATAAATATTTTATTATATATTTTTGATACATAAATATTTTAGGCTTAAATAACTTTTTGGTCCCTATAATATAGGGGTGTTTTGCTTTTAGTCCATATAAAAAAAGTCAAACGCTTTTGGTCCCTGTAAAATTTTTTTTTTTGGTTTTAGTCCCTTAAGTGAGTTGACTGCTGATGTGTCCATTTTAAGCCCAGTCAGCATACCTACGTGGCCAAAAATGTTGCCACGTAGACTTGCCACATCAGCCTTCTCTTTCCTCTCTCCTTCCCCTCTCTCTCTCCTCACTCCTCTCTCTCCTCCTTCCTCCAGCCCCCCACCTCCGCCCCCCACCCTCCTCACCTTCCCCCAACCTCCTTCCTCCACCCCACCACCTCCTTCCCCCAACCCCCTTCCTCCTCCCCCCATTTCATATGGTTTATTCTTTCTTTTCCCCTTTTTCTTCCCTTTCCCCTTTCCCCCTCCCATGGCCGCCACCCCTACCCCCAACCCCAAAAAAAATCAATATAGTTTCCAATTTATTCACCAGACTATAAACAAATTTTTTTTACATATTAGCCCGTAGACAACATTATACAAATGCACAAGATTTTACTTCTAACAATCAAATGGAACCTAGATAAGATCCCATAAAACACAGGGCAGGCAATGGAGAATCACACAATCGTCCATTGTGTTTCAGAGACACAACCTTTCTGCAGGATTGCAAGGATATTGAGGGCGTCAATGCAGTTCAACAGAGGATGCTATGGTCTTGTGAGTACATAACCTAAAATTCAGTGTCAAAGCATGAAACCATGATCTTTGAAACCATGGACCTCGCAAAAGGGATGCTATTCTGATTTTTTTGGGGTTGGGGGGTAGGGGTGGCGGCCATGGGAGGGGGAAAGGGGAAAGGGAAGAAAAAGGGGGAAAGGAAAGAATAAACCATACGAAATGGGGGGAGGAGGAAGGGGGTTGGGGGAAGGTGGGGGGAGGAGGTGGTGGGGTGGAGGAAGGAGGTTGGGGGAAGGTGAGGAGGGTGGGGGGCGGAGGTGGGGGGCTGGAGGAAGGAGGAGAGAGAGGAGTGAGGAGAGAGAGAGAGGGGAAGGAGAGAGGAAAGAGAAGGCTGATGTGGCAAGCCTACGTGCACTACTAGAAAACACGTGTTTAGTGACCGATTTAGTGACCGAAAATATTCAGTCACTGTAGAGACCGATTTAGTGACCAATTTTGAAGATTTTTAAAAAAGTAATTTAATTTGGTCGTACATAAGTTTTAGAGACCGAATTAGTGACCGATTATCATTAGAGACTGATTTTTCGGTCACTAATTAGAGACCGAATTTTTGGTCACTAATTAGTGACCGATTTAGTGACCGAAATTAAAAGATTGTACTGTAAACAATTTAGTGACCGATTTTTCGGTCTCTAATTAGTGACCGATTTTTCGGTCACTAATTAGTGACCGATTTAGTGACCGAAATGAAAAGATTGTACTGTAAACAATTTAGTGACCGATTTTTCGGTCTCAAATTAGTGACCGATTTTTTCAGTCACTAATTAGTGACCGATTTAGTGACCGAATTAAAAGTTTGTACTATAGACAATTTAGTGACCGATTTTTCAGTCACTAATTAGAGACCGATTTTTCGGTCACTAATTAGTGACCGATTTAGTGACCGAATTTACAAGTTTGTACTGTATAGAATTTAGCGACCGATTTTTCGGTCGCTAATTAGTGACCGAAAATTCGGTCACTAATTAGTGACCGAATTTAGAAGCTTGTACTATATTGAATTTAGCGACCGATTTTTCGGTCGCTAATTAATGACCGATTTAGTGACCGAATTTAAAATTTTTAAATTTTTTTTATTTAGTTTCACTATTTTTTTAATTGGTTATTTAATATGATTTTAATTGTTTAATTAGAAATCTTAATGTGATTATATATATTTTTTATTAATTAATTTTAATATAATTCTTTAATGTAATTATATATAATTAAAAAAACTAAATCCGAAATAATGGATTTGGAAATAACAGGAATTTCACCTCCCACATCACACGTAACACATACCCACTCACTAAACTAAACACGCGCACTGCATACCCTTTAGAAATCAGAAAAAAAAAACAGAAATTGAAACAGGAAGAGAGAAGTCAGCGTTTCTGTGTTCTTTCCTTCAAACTCCATCTTTGCTTTTTCTCTCCAAACCCTCAAACTCCAAACCCTCAACCTCAAAACCACCGTCGAGCACTCCGACGTCCCACCCCAAACCCTCTCCCTCTGTTCGTTCAAGCACCACCGCGTCACTGGCACACCCCCACCGCATCGCACTCCCAAACCCTTGTTCGTTCGTTCGTTCGTTCGTGAGGCACCGTTCGTTCGTTCAGTGAGTTCGTTCGTGAGGCACACTGCCACCGAGTCCCACTCCCAAAATCTCCGTCGAGCACTGCCACGTCCTCTGACACCGCCACCGTTCCTCTCACTCCGCCATTGTCAAGGTTGTTCTCTGCTCTTTAACAAGTCCGCCCTCTTCCCGCTTTAATAATGCTTGTCTCTGAACTAGCATTTTGCCTCTGGCGTCCTGGTGGTACTAGTTGGAACCAAATCGAGTAAGTACCTAAAAAGCAAAAACATTTGAAAAGAAAATAAAAATTATTTTCATTAAAATTAATGACATTTCTAATATTACCATTCATGAAGTGTACACTTTGAAGTCTACTAAGTACTAACTAGTTCAAGCTTCTCTATATAAAAACTGTATAAGTTCTTCAGGCTTAAACCTAGGATAAGAGCTAACTGAGATTCTATCTACTGTTACTATTCTGTTGGCCTTGGTGGTTGCCTTCTTTGGATTGTTACTCCTGGTTGCTTCTGGTTTGTTGGAGGTTCTGAAATTCTGCTGGTTTTGTTTGGTGTATTTATTGAGGGCCTTACCATGTACTTTTTCTTGAGTTCTGCTAAAATTGATGCTGTTAGTATGCAGTTTGGGTGGTTGTCCTTGCTAGCACAATCTGTTTAGTGTTCAGGTGATAGTTGTAATACTTAGCCATGTTACTGATTGTTTAAACTTTACAAACTCATTTGTCACAAAAACTTTCTAAAGGTTGCCATTCATGTTAAATGGTCATTATTATTATTATTTCTTTGGACTTCTATTTAGCTTCATTGCTCCTTTTGTTTGTTTCTTTGTCGGTATTGCTACTTGTACATATATAAAGTTTATGCTCTTAGAATTTTCACCTGCAGTTCAGGATATCAATCAAGTACAGAAGTGATTATAGGCTACTCATGCCTTTGGAATTTAATTTTTAGCAAACCTGTTCTCCTATAAGTTATGCTTTTGTTTGTTTCTTTTGTTCTTGCTACTTTTTATTTGTTTAGCTTTCGGTTAGGTGAAGTCATTTTCATTTTGTTGGTGGTCCTTTGTGCAGTGTGTTTAATTGGCGTGGCAGTGCATTGAATTATGCTAATATATTCTGAGCTTGCCTATGCTCGTATCTAGACCTTTTTGAACAAGGGTAAGCTTTAACTTCTATAAAGTTTGATTATTTTTTTGTGAATTTCATGTACATTTAGAAACTTCCTCTCTTTTTTCTGAACCCTTGCTTTTTTTTTTTGGTCTCTGTAGAACACTCCAGGGGTGTAGTTGCTGTTGAGTTGAGTACTTATTGGTCCTTATTGTGAGTAGTATGCTTTGGATTGTTTAAGTTTCTCATGTTTTGTTTTATTCTATTATTGTAGCTCAACGTGTTTTATTCTATTTTGCTGGCAGGGCCCTGTTTTAAGGGTCTTAGTCTATCTCTACATTACCTTGTCCCTTGTCTTGTGTAAAACTCATATGAGAGGATTGATTCCCTACTTCAAGTCTTTCTTTTGTATTCAGGATTTGAGAACACCATCTGTTCCATCTTGTCATGCTTGTATGGTATGCTTGATGTGTCCTTGGATTGTGCTTACTGCATCTAATCTTGATATCTCCCAATGAATGAAGAATTAACCTAACTTTTTGGACATTGCAGTGATGAAGCAATTGCTACATTTGTGGAGACTGCTGGAGAGTCCTTGAAAGAACTTTCACTTAATAACATTAAGAAGGTACGTTGTTTTTAGTTAACAAGTAATTTTTGCGCTGATTCCATATCAGTAACTAATCTCCTTAAAGCTTATGCTATTAGGTGAAGGTTCATTATGGTTCTTATTTGTGTTGTTCTTCAGCTTTGAGCCAGAGTTCTGATATAACTAGTTCCATTCTTTTCTTCCTTAACACTTATGGTTATTTTATGATTTGGTAGGCTGCAACCCGAGGTTTTGGGTTAAAGATATTACTAGAAATTTCCTAACAAAACTATTTACATCTTTCTTACAGTGAAAGATTTGGTCATTAGTAGATTTTGTCATTACTTTCTCAATTGAGTTGGTTAGATTGTAAAATTATCTCTAGTCAATATCAGGCTTATGAATTTATGCCTTCGGATCTCTTTCTTCCTTCAATTTGCTGAATAAAAATGTCTAGCTGTTTGTGTAGCTTTTGGATCCTAATGCCATTTCCGTACCATGTGTTTGATTCACTAATTCTCTTGTGATTTGTCATGAGATAGTTCATACGAATTTCATCGTGTATTCAAATTATTCTATGCAGCACAACTATTATCTACCTTTAAGTATAAAGGGACCTTTCCTTTTGCTTGTGTTCCTCTAAAACGTCCCCTATCTTATTGCACAACAAAGCTTTAGATGCTCACACATACTGACAGATATCTATCCATCTATATATAATTATGTGTGTGTAAGTGATACCACAGAAAATGCATGCCCACCTATGCAAGGTTTTATTAACACTTACAATTACAAACTTAAAAGGTAGGTTTTTCAGTAAAGGTTCGCTTGCTTCCTTTTTTGTTTACTAAATTTATGTATTGTACCTGGTGATCAATTTCTAATTTATTTGATTGTTCAAAGTATTACTAATTACTAATATCATTGAAAAATTACTAATATGATAATTCAAACAGTGAATTTATACTGCACAGGATTACTAATATCATTATCTAGACTCCAAAGGTTCTGAGCAATAATTTAGTGCATATAGTGAGATTCATACGTGACTTGTGCGTGATTTAGTTGTGTTATATTCATATTCCTTGTATGTTCTGCTAAAAATAATAATTTATCTGTAATCTTCCTGTTTCCTTGTTTGCCTTATGACCTATTTTTATTGTTACAGGCTCTTGAGCAGCTACTCTGATTCCTTTTCAGCTATTAAAAGCAAGTGGAACCAAATGCATTACGGTAAAACTACTAACTCAAACTTAGTACTATATCTTTTGCCATGTTTTATTCATAATTTTGTTACTTTCATACTTTTTTTTTATCCTTTTTCAAGTTAAACATGACAATAGGTTGATGCAAGGATTGATAGAAAGCATTAACTGTCAGCCCATTCCACCTAAAATTGAGTCAAGTCATGATGAGGACGACGACGATGAGACTCAGCCGCCAAGTGCACAGGATTGAAAGTTTTCATGTCTTAATTTTTTGCCGTGACTAACAAACCTTTTGTAATTAAATATTATTTAGGACTTTCTTGTAAATAGTGAATCTATTTATCAAATATTATGTACGTTTGTGAATAGTGAATCTATCGATCAATATATTGATGTAGTTTGTTATATTGGAAGTGATTGATATGTGTTTACCAAGTTATATTTGTATTTTAAAGAATATATAGTTTCTAAAAAATCATTAAAAATCGATATTATAAATTAGAGACCGAATTAGTGACTGAAAGAGTTTAAAAACTCAAAATCGGTCACTAAAATCCGTTTTAAAAATCAGTCACTGATTCGGTCACTAAAAATTGGTCACTGATTCGGTTTCTGAAAATCGGTCACTGATTCGATCACAAAAAATCGGTCACTGATTCGGTCTCTAAAAATCAGTCACTAAATTGGTCTCTAAAAATTCGATCGCTAAAATCGGTCACTACTAATCAGCGACCAGCACTTTAGCGATCGATTTTTTTCGGTCACTAATTCGGTCACAGAGGGAATTAGTGACCGATTTTAGACTTTTAGTGACCGATTTTTCGGTCACTGATCGCCTGTTTTCTAGTAGTGGTGGCAACATTTTTTGTCACGTAGGCATGCTGACTGGGCTTAAAATGGACACATCAGCGGTCAACCCACTTAAGGGACTAAAACAAAAAAAAAAAATTTACAGGGACCAAAAGCGTTTGACTTTTTTTATAGGGACTAAAAACAAAACACCCCTATATTATAGGGACCAAAAAGTTATTTAAGCCAATATTTTATTATATTCAATATATATTTAATAAAATGTAAGCATTAATTAAAATATCATTTTACGTCATTTTACATTTATCACTTAGTTTAACTGCTAATTTTACTAAACACTTCAAATTTAATTTGGTAACTTATCAACTATCAACTATAAGCTCATCCACTATTCGCTTATGCTATAAGTTATCCCCTATCTGCTACTTTTTTACCAAACAAAGTATAAGATATTGAGATTTTTTTATTAGTAATGTCAACCAAGCTAAAAAATCTCAAGTAAAATAAAATAAATAAAATAATAAATATTTAAAATTAAATAGATTCTAAACGTTATACAACATGTTCAAACATTTAAACATATAACGGGAAAAATATAAAAACTATTGTTGCTCATTAAAAAAAACTATTGTGATTTTATCGGCACATCTACGATGCACCCCTCAAATACACATAGATCTGCTAGTGCCACCCTAAAAAGGATATAAAGTTTATCGAAAATATTAAAACATTCAAATTTTTGAAATTAGATACAAACTAGTACGTATACGCATACTATTAATGATGCAACTGATGCCACGCTCACTAGTTTCCGGACTCATGTGTGGATGCATATATTCAACGTCTTATGTAATTATGGATCCTTTTTATTTTGTAATACATATTTTTGGATTACAAAATAAAATTAATATTATTTTTTCTGAATTGAAAAATAGATCTCATAAATCGTACAAATATTTATAAACAAAAGTAAAATCTTAAAAAAATAAATCAAAATTAAAATTGAGAAAATTTTGTTTAATTTTTTATAAACAAAAAGATTTATTAAAACAAAAGAGTACAGGGGGTCCTGGCTTGGTTGGTTTTGGCTTCCTCTTTTGCTTGGGAAGTATAAGTTGAACTGTGATGGAGATTATTGGACAGCGCGGGTCCCCGTGCAGGTTGTGGTGGGGTTCTTCGAGATCATTGTGGTGCACATATCTTTGCCTAATATTATTGCTGTCTTCCCCCTTGCACCATTAATTGTCCAGGCGGAACTGTGTGGGGCATTTGGCATGGTTTGGAGTTGGCTTTTTCAAGAGGCTTTCGTACGTGGGCTCAAGGTGGAGTAGGATTCCCAGATTGCCATGATCAAGTTCTTGCATGATGCTTAAAGATAATTTAATCTAGAAATATTAAAGATAATTTACTACTATTTCTTTAATATTAAAGATCTTTAACACTTCTTAAATTGTTGTTTTTTTGTTTCATATGTATTTATAAATGCTTAAATACTTTTGGAATGCAATTCTAAAGAGTTGGTTTAAGATATATAGTTTCATTTTTTTTTTGTCAAGTTATGGATTTGAATTCCCTCTGGGGGTCGCAAGACGGGAATTGGGCCCGCAAACAGGTCAACCTGTTTAACCCATCTTTTTTGGGCAGTTAATTGGGGTTTCTAACCCATTCGTTTTGACCCACCCCAAGTAACCCGCAAAGAAAGCGGGAAAAAGATGCATGGGAGCAAGTTGGCTTGTCCGGTTACTTTTTATATTTTTAACAATTTTTTATATTTTTTAGTGTTTTTCTATTTTTAAAAATATTTTTGGGCGAGTCAACCTACCCATCTATATACCATTTGTTAATATTTTTCTACGTTGACTCGCCAACCCATCACGAGATGGGATAAGATTTCAACCCGCATACCAAATTCAACCTGTCGCGTCCCATTAATTTTAGGCGGGTTAATGGTAGGATGGGGTGAGTTGGCTTGCGTTGCCACCCCTAATCTCCCTCGCTTGTTGAGGGGAGGTATAAGTTTACATACTCTTTAATTTATTAGGACTATCCACATAGAAAAGAAGTGCATAAAACCCTTTTATTTCATTTAAATTAGTAACTTGAAATTCATTATAATTGTATATAAATGATCAAATTACACTGGTGTAACATTTGAAAAATGTTACAGTACCGCTAATAATTTTTCACTAAATAATTATATTCAAAAGCTTATTATTGGATTAAAAGAGTACGAGTTGAGAAATAACATTTTGGTGCCGTTTGTGGGAACCAAAATCTCTTCCCCACCTAGCTCTCAAAACATCTCACACACGATGGATTTGACGCAGTCAGGGTGCACCCCACCCCCCCAAATTCACGAGCAATGTTTAGAACCTCACCAACGAGTGAGCAGAGCACATCCCATCGTGGACGACTATTTCCTTCACATCACAATCTAAAATTATTTAATATGTGATTGAAATACGTCAAAAATAACGTATTTTAAAATGTTCAAAAATATTCTTTCATTATAAAACGTACATAGCTCCTCTATGTGAAAAATGTGGAGAGAGGGAGACCACCTAATTATCAATTGTGTGGACGTTACAACTTACATGTGCATTCCAATATATGTGTCAATAGGTGGACTTTCGTGATCTATATTAGCACTATATCCTTAAATGACAGAGACTAAATTTAAAATTTGGAAATACATAAACTTGAAAAATAAATTTACAAGAATATTCAAAGCTAAAATTGACTATTTTTACATATAAAAAAATATATTTAACTATTTTTCTTCTATTTTCATTGTCCTCCTTTCGAGTATGAGACAGATTATCCATTTACAAATTCGGGGCAATCTTTATAGTTTTGCAAATGCTTGTGTGTTTTAATTTGTTGCCTTTGAAGACATATTCAACCCTGCCATATATCTCCCCCATTTCTTTTACTACGAATAAATACAAAAGATTTATATCTTATGAACTCCACTCAGTCTCAGCAAGTGAGCTCAATCAGTTTGTATAAACTGCTAAAATTTAAAACCCCCAACGATAAACTTAGTTTTCATCCACGCCTAAACCTCACCTACTATTCTATAATCTAATCTTTAATCATTGTTATTGTTAACATATAAACGATCAGAAGAACGTTCTCCCTCGTCTACTTCACTTATCGTAATCGTTGCCTTGTTATTGGCATCCTTCGTTGATCTCATCGAACCGGCCCTGTTTAAAAAAGGCGGCGCACACGTGAACCCCCACCGGTCCGACTGGCTCTCCCGGCCGAAACGCTTGTATTGCAGATCGCTCCTCGTCGTCCTGTAACCCTTTCTCTCGCTCCGCACCAATGCCACGCCGCAACTCTTCGTTCGGCTCAGCGTTGCCGTGTTCACCAGCCGGTTCCTCACTTCCTCCGGCAACCTCAGCGTGAATCGCTCGCAATCCTCACCCGGTCGAACCAGCGAGTGACCCGTCGAGTGAGAGCATGGGAACTTTAATCTCGCAAATCTGAAACCCGTTGACCTTGACCGAACCGTACGCTGCGTTTCATCTAAATTCGCCCTCGGAGACTCTGCTGTGACGCTGTTATTATTACTGTTAGCATCAACGACCTGGGTAATGCAATTCGGGTCACGGTTGGTTTCCGGTTCAAGCAATTCGGGTCTCGGGTCAGGGATTCGGATCGTGGCAGAAGAATAAGATGACACGTCATCATCGGGTTTGGGTACGAGGTTGGCGCAGCAAAACGGGACAGGTTGAGTGACTAACCAACCAGACGTCGATGCAGTCGCGGTGGAACACGTGGCTGCATTTGGGGATCAAACGTAGCGTTTCGTTGTCACCGAACTCGCTGAGGCACACGGCGCATTCTAGTGTCGTGGCCCTCCCAATCTTGAGTCCCTTCACTTCCGAGTAGAGGAAGATGGGGAACGCGTCGATGATCGACAAGTCGAGGCCGCGCGGTGGCCGGAGAATGCTTCCGCCGCCGGTGATCGGAATGGCGAGGTCAAATCTTCCCCGTAGTCTTCGCTCCGTAGATTGGCGAGTGTAGATGGAGAACAAACCCAAAATGAAGAAAGCCACGACGAGGACCACTAGGACTGTGGTCATGGTCTTGTCGTACCTTAGCCTCGCCAATGGATCTGCCCACGGCGGCAGATTTTGAAGCTGAGTGGTGGCCGCCGGTAAGACGAAAAGAAGAAGGAGAAGAAGAAGCGATGGCAAGGCATGGCGGTGATTGAAATTCTGGAGGAGTGAGAAAGTGAGTGGAGTGGTGGGTGGGGGTGGAGGTGCAGGATACATGGTGTGGACGCGCATAGCTGATCATAAAGGAGAAGTGTCGGTGTGAATATTTGTTTGCTGCCGGGGCACGCAAAGAATGTGTGTTGAGGTCATGAAACCTAATTAATACTAATCATATTGTGTCGAGGGAATTATAGAATAGGGTGACTTCTAGGGTGGTGAAGTAATAAGACTTCACCACCATGGTGAAGTGGGCCCGTGACCTGCAATAACGGGTGGTCCCAGTTTATGCAATATTAGAGTTTCACCCCAAATGTAAGGCAATCTGATTTAGTACCCAACAATTATTGTATTCACACATCCTCCCGATATTTGCACATAAGTTAGGATAAGTTCCTGGAAATGGGTTAATAAGATTTTTGACCCCAAATGCAAAAGATAAAATAAAATAAAATATCACTAAAGAATTAAATTATCGGGTTATTTTGGTGTTGTTTCATTCTTGATAGTGGAAACACATAATGTGCATAAACACACTAATTTGCTGAGGAGACTGAGTTGTATGCTGTGTCTTGGATTGCAATTCGAGGAAGTGTGCGAAGGATGGCTTCAATTCTGTGTTGTGAAGTTGAGTGCTCTTAAGTTTAGAAGATCTGTACGGCGAAGAGGAAGAACGTTGTTGGTGGAGAAGGGTTTTTACACAGTGGCTTAGATGTACAGTTATCCGAAGTGAGAAGACGGTATTTAGCACAAATAAAAGGTATGTCATAGTGGATCTACTATATTGTATTAGTTTTGGTGAAGTAAAAAAAGAATAAATTGATTTAGTCTGAAAATGGGGGTGGGTTGGAGTAGATCCGTGTATCCCGTTGTGGGATAGTTTCAGAAACTCCATTAGGGAGTGGGTGCGTATCTAGTACAGCAGTTTGGTAAAACAAATAATAAGGTAATGCTATTGTGGTGTGTTTAGGGAAGTTGTTGTGTAGCGTAGATCTATAAATCGAAGGTCATATGTAGCGTAAATGAGCAAATGAGATATTATTTGTAACAACATGTTGTATGTCTTAATGACAGAGTTGAGGAAGCAAATATCACTAATAATAATTTGGCAAGTTACGCGGTAAGTCAGGACTGTCGTTAGCAAAGACATAATTTTGAGAAGTCTAATGGAGGAGTCAGATGTCAATGGTAGCAGACATATTTCGACAACAAAGCAGAGCAATAATCGGCCAACCCAGGTCTGCAAATTCGACAGTGTTGTGCTATTTATGTTATATGATATGATTTGATTTAAACAGAAAAATTTGTGTAGAAAATAAATAGTTAATTTTTCAATAATATTCAGGGTCTGGATGATATTTTGCTTTCCGATGAGAATGGATATTCTGAGAACGACGATAGTGAGACGTCTGAAGAAGAGAGTGATGATGAAGAGATAGTGGGGCAAGAGAATGTGGAAGGTGGTGATGAGTTTGATGGTGAATATGCACTGAACTCTATTGAAGATTTTGGAAAAATCAACCCGAAGGATGTAACTAGAGAAGATATATTGAGAGTTCATTTCCCAGATTTGGGGGTGGCTTTTCTGTTTTATAATTGGTATGGTAGCGTGCGTGGGTTTTCAGGAAGGAAAAACAAGATATTATGGAATGCAAATGGAGAAATGATACAACAAACATTTTTGTGTCATAGAGAGGGTTTCAGATCACACAAAAACATGAACAGGTTGAATAGAAGACGACAACCAAAAGATGTGACTAGATGTGGGTGTAAGGCAAGATGTATTGTCCACATTGAAGATAAGAGTGGTCATTGGTATATTAAATACTTTAATGATGTGCACAATCACAAATTTATTGATGATAAGCATGCAGGTATGCTTCCCGCACACAGGAAAATGAGTGAGTATGACATTTCTCAGATGGATACCATGAGGAAGGTCGGCATCAAAACACCACACATATATGGAGTTCTTGCCAGCCATGCCGGTGGGTATGATAAGGTTCGTTTTCTGAAGAAAGATATGTATAATGTGCAAGAAAGTCAAAAGCTTAGTCAATTGTGTGATGCAAAAAGTGCAATTGATTTTCTGGAGGGTATGAGAGTGAAGGACGATATGATGTTTTTTAGGCATACGGTGGACGAGGAAGGAAGGTTGCAACACTTATTTTGGTGTGACGGTGTAGGTCGTAGGGATTGGTCTGTTTTTGCGGATGTTTTAGCATTCGATGCAACATATCGCAAGAACAAATATTTGTGTCCATTTGTAGTGTTCTCTGGAGTAAATCATCACAATATGAGCATTGTATTTGCAGCTGCTATTGTGGGAAATGAATGTGAGTCAACCTACGTGTGGGTGCTGACGCAGTTCCTTGAAGCAATGGGTGGCAAGGCTCCCATTTCGGTGATAACAGATGGTGACATGGCAATGAGAAATGCCATTCGAACAGTTTTTCCAAACACACATCATAGGTTATGTGCGTGGCACTTGATACGGAATGCCACAACTAATGTCAAGAATCCCAAGTTTGTTTCTAAGTTTAAGCATTGTATGTTGGGAGATCTTGATGTTGCAGAATTTAATACAAAGTGGGAAAAGATGGTTTCTGAATTTGGGTTGGAAGATAACAGTTGGATCAAAGAGCTATATGACAAGCGAGATATGTGGTCCAGTTCCCTTATACGTGGTAATTTTTTTGCAGGTTTCAGGACCACTTCTAGATGTGAGGGATTACACTCAGAATTTGGGAAGTATGTTAATTGTCAAAATAATTTGGTTGAATTTTTGCAACATTTTTTTCGGTGGTTGTATTACATGAGGTATAGAGAAGTCGAGGCAGATTTTTGTTCTACGCATGGTGAACCTGTGATTCAGACACACTTAGAATACCTTGAGAGGTCAGCTGCTACTGTATACACGAGGGAGATTTTCGTCTTGTTTCGTCCCGTGCTTGAACGGTCGTCCACATGCATAGTTGTAATGGTTGGTCGGAGTGGGTCTACATTTCATTACAAAGTCACCAGATATCGTAGGGAAGGGGTTGAGTGGCAAGTTACATATTGCGAATCAACTTTGATATTGAAATGCTCATGTAAAAGGTTTGAATCTCTCGGTATTCCATGTGAACATCTGGTAGCAGTGCTAGTAAGTTTGGACATTGTGTAGATGCCTGAAACTTTGATTCTAAAAAGGTGGACTAAAGCTGCTAAGGACGATGTCGGTATATTGCAGGTAAGCAATTCATTGTCACGTGACCCAGGTCTTTGGTGTCAATATGTAGGTCTCGTTGACCATTGCAAGGAAATGGCTAAGGAGGCATATGAGTTAGGTCGTCCAGCATACATGCGAAAATTGATAGAAATCGTGACTACACAGAAGGAGACCCTGAAGGCCATTCGAAGAGGTGAGGCATTAAGAGGTGGACGTGTAGATCCAATTATAGAAGGATCACTGAGGAATCCTGCTCGAGTAAGAGGGAAAGGGTGTGGAGGATCGTCAGGTTTGTCTAAGAAGAGTGTAAGGGCCAGGATACGTAGGACACCTACGTGTGGTGTATGTGGCGGAAAAGGTCACAATAGGACGTCATGTCACATCCAAAAGAAATTGGATATCCTTGCGTCAGCTCATATGCAGTCCAATGGTGATGACAATAGTGATGACGATGATGGTCCCGATTGTGATCTGTTTGCCAACGTTGATATGGTATGCTATCTTGTTCTAAACTCGATAGTTGTTAATTAATTTTAAGCAATGAAATATTTGTCTGCTTATAATGTTCTGGTCATTTGATTTCAGGCTGCGCATTAATGGTCTCGTGTTCATTATTAGCAATTGGCAAGGAAGTCTTTTTGAATATGCAGTTGTTTTGTGTATGTTAATGACATTGTTGTCAAAAATTAGCCTTTTGATAAGACCTCGTTTATGGTATTATTTGTGGCACATTGTTCTTGTGTCTGTTCATTTGCTTAAAAGGTGGCATTGTGTGTACTAATGCGATATCACTGTTCGTTTGCTTACCGATCACATTTTTACTTTCATTGAATTGCACTGAATATTGGCAATCATTCTGATCGTGTTCCTTATGGCTTCAATCTTCATGACTCGGGTTTTCCAATTGAAGTTTTGATACGAGGCCCCAAGCTACTGGCCCAATATAGAAACATTTTAGACCACAAACACGGAGGCACAGTACTCAAAAATCTGCCATAATCTGTTATGAATTTTCCCCAATTCTGGAGTTTTCTCTCGCTCTAAAGGAGAGTTGTTTTCGGCCTCTATCAAGTTTATTCATAAACGACAATAATAACAAAATATATGGAAGCCAACTTTCAACAAAATGATATATAATATATAATGCAACAGGAGAACAAGGTTTAAAGGCCTTAAAGACCAGGCACGCATAATACAACCCCAGTTAGTCCACCACATTGACAACGGGCCACACTTCAAGTACGTTCATAAAGAGCCTGATCTAACACAATATTTACACAGCTACCATCATTCTTCAAAAAGGAATTATGGGCCCATATTCCCATTGGTGTGGAAAAATGGACCCTTAATTCCAAAAGAAATGAGTGGTCATGGGTGGAAGGGCCCAGAGTTCATAACAGACTACACATTGGCTCATAAGGTCCAATGGCGTACAACATACATGGACTTCACAAAAGAATACAGCCCATTACCCTATTACATTCAACTAGCACAACACGTAAATTAAACTAGTACAAACGTAACACCACAGACTGAAAATACACAATATGCTTAAGTCTAATTATGACCGTCATCATAATCAACATGCTTCATGCGGGGAGCAACTAGGTTGTAAAAACTGTCAACTTTGGTCTGAACATCTTCCCCTATCTGATTGTGTGACCCTTTGACAATGTCAACCGCAGCTCTCATGCGCACACGGTTGTCGTCCAGCTAATGAACACACCGGTAAACATTCATCAATTAAATAAATTATTTTAGTTAATCAACACCACACACATCAAACAAAGTCCAATACCTTCCCACGAAGATCATCGTCAAAATTTTGCTCCATGCCCATCCAGTTCATTACCCAAATGGCAGAGTTAAGACTAAACATTTGCACCATTAATTGAACATATTTATCGGTTATAACCGGATTTATAATCCAAAACATGTTGAGTATTAAACTGAATAGTGTGTAAATGATAAATGAATAAATGGTTACCTATTTCCGCAGTTAGGAATGCCCCTCACGGGTTCCACATTCCATTGGCCAAAATTAATATTCCTTCCATATGTAGCAGCCTCGTAAAACTTATATTTCACAATTTGTTCCATTATGTAGCCCTGTTTGTGAGTTAAATAATGTAATAGCAATGACACAGGTATAAGAAAAAATTATGAAACTAATATGAAAGTGGTATAAGGATGGTCACCCAACCAGTGCTTTCATGCGCTCCTTCCGGTACTCATCATCTAATTTGCTACAGAAAGAGTCGGCATGATAGATAACTTTTTTGTCCATGCTAACCACCATCAGATACCAATGTTCACGGATTGTTTTCATTGGAATGTAGATCTGTAGTAATTACAAGTATGGTTTACTTATAGTTATAGTTATACCAGTACACATAAAGGATGTCAACGAATTCATCGAGCGTAGAAAGTACGGACTCACATATTTCAGCCTCGCATAAGGCATAATCCAACGCTTACTGTATTTTTCAAACAGTTCAAAGATGGTGCAACCAGAGAATACGTCATCCTAAAATAAAATTAATAGTAAAAGGCATTGTTATTTTATATTCTGGAAAGGCAACACAGCAAATATGTAAGTCACATATTTACCTCAAATGATGGTGGAAGGGCCCAAACTTGATGATATAGGTTGTTATGTGTCCAGCGAATTTTCTCCGCAAATACAGCTATGATATCTGGGTCTGGTCTCCTTCCCGGGCAGAGGCTATCAAGGTTTGAACGAGTGAGCCACAAGTCATCACAAGAAACTAGGAGCTCACTGCATCAAAAAATGGTCGCATTAAGAAAGGCGAACAAGTTATGTATTAAGGACTTACACGATACACATAGTTATTCCCTTTTATACAAACATACATAATATTATTTCTTACCCAGGTTCGGTTTGGTAGTGAAAAATGTAAGCACACAACTTCAGCTCGTTTTCATCAAGGCACATCTCTCTTGTAGGTTTAAATCTCATATCTCTCTTGACATCCTGAAATGCAAATATAAACTTTGTACAAACATAAAATCTATTTCCGAAAGCGAACTAGAGTTATTGCATACCAACCTTTGGCAATCTTGGTTGTGCCTTTCTTTTCCCTTTTCCAGTACTGCTTGGGGTCTGCTGAAAGTTTTTTCCTCCACCTGAAGTCTCAGCATGGAGTATTCCAAGTTGTGAAACTGACTGTGTTGGTGATGGTGTCTGGAAAAGCCGCTTCACATAAGCGTTTTCGTTTTCGTCCCCTACCTACAACGAAGTCGCAAAAACAATATTTACATTCAACACTAATGCGATATATGTAACCAAACCACAAGACACTAAAAAACCCCACCTGTAGACAGGGTGTTCTTCGATATTCCATGCTGCATACAACTAAGTTGGATTGTGAAGCATCCATGGATTGTGATTCCATCAATGGTTGAGTCCATGTCTTTGGTACGACAGGTTTTGCAGCGCAAGCTGACTTATCGAACACAATGGCAGTATTTGCTGTGCATATTTTTTTACTACCACTTGCCTCATCATCATCGGTCAGATTTACAACAGTACGTGGGTTCTTACCAAGTGTTTCATGCGGCACCATTTTCTCCCTTTGGGATGCTTCTTTCTCAACCGTGGCTTCCCCTCCCTTATCGAACCCATCGATTGCACATTCTGACAGCAACGACGTATTGTTTCCCATATTCACGTCATGAGTCCTAGTTGAACCTTTGTTGTAGGATATTCCCTTTTCCAAATTTTTAATGGAATCTGTAATCAACGAGGATGACGTCTGCAGATTATCAACCCCCTTTTTAAGGTCCTGTGTTAAACATGGGTCAATGATACATTAATGGTGGGGTTGATATAGAGAAACAAGGGTAGGATAAGACGTACGTATATATAACGAGAATACCTCAATAGTCACCAGTGCACTATTCAGAGAATCCCCAAGGCGTTGCACCATGTTAATGAGATCAGCTATAGCTCCTGCGCACACAAGATCAACAGAAGGCAGTATTGAAGCTATCCCACCATCACTCCTTCTATCGTCGCCTTCGCTATCCTCCACCATCATCTCACTATATTAAAGAACACAAATGTCACATAACTTTTATAAGACTTTGAATATGTGTGCATCAAATGGTAGTGGGAGTCGAATGCACTTACACTGCACCAACCACAGTGTTGCTGGTACTTGGGGTAAACTTCATGTGTGTGTCCTCCATCGAAGCAGTTACAACGGGGTTTTTTTTGCAGATATTCACCTCAAACCCAAGTTATGTCACTTGTTTGTGGAGACTGGAACGGATTGGGTTCCCTTGCAAATGTATATATGACTAAGCACAACGGTGTTCATAGAGTGATCCCATCCAACTAACGGCGATAAAATGGCGTTATATATTTCTCTTCATCAACTCAATCCATGCCCGAGGACCTATGTGACATTGTCGTAACTAGTACGCCAAGCTTATCTAACGTCGCCTCTTCAAACGGCGTTTAACTATTTCCGTTTAAACCCATAACGAAGACATTTATTTATTTTGTGTTCAGATAATGGTTAAATAAGGGTGCCTCGATAACACCACTTCTTTCCCGCGTAGACACCAGCGAAATGTGGCACTATTACTGAATCTCAATCTCAATTAATCATTAATTTCAAATTATAATCGGATCATATTAATTAAAACATCGCAATTGAAATTTATTTAACACACATAAGTGATAAATCAGCAATGTGGTGCGATCTCACAACAATAAACTACACCGTTTGCCGACCCAGATGATGTATATCCTTCTCACAAAGAATGGTGAATACACCAATCATGTTGTTCATAGGGATCGGGGTGTTTAATTTGCCAATCATCTTCATTCGCTTTTCACCATATCTCAAGCGAATTCAATGCTTCAACCTGGGACTACAATTAATGAATGACACCATGACATTAATTGTTGTATGAACATAATTATATGAACAATATACCACATGTGTGATATGGGTATTTCACCCTAATGGCGGATTACTGTGCTATGATTTTAACTTAAAAACAATCCTTTATGTTATATGTCGTAAATTTGTCAAAATAAATCACCAGATTTGTTGTAATCCTATAAATATCTCCACCTGCTATTTCTAGATGAGGCATTAAATGCAATGGATTTGCATATCAATTATAATCATTTCTGGTGGCTCATTATCACATAGCACTATTATCGATATTTTTATCCTTGATTGTGTTCAGGGAGAAATCAACTTTTGATTAAATGGGTCTGAACAAACAGTTCACACACGGGTTGCGCCGCAGGAGTTGGTTTTTTGAATAACCTGCCAATATTTGATCAACACCCCCTTAAGTTTAACCTGACTTTTTCACTCAAGTAACACACAATTTTTTTTTATTTACCAAAATAACACACTTTTGAATATAATATTTATTTAAGTATTTTTTAATGAATTAAATATTAATAGTTGGTTTAAGATTGTGATTAACTTGTTAATTAAATTAATATTTAATCGTTAAATATTTATTAACCCAATTTGTCAATTAAGTAATAATATAATTATAGAAAATAACTCAAATTGATTCAAAATTTAAAAATAAAAATACAAAAATGATACAAACATAAATGACAAAACAGTGAACTAAATGCAAATGATAGAAATTTTCTTAGTGTTGCGTCTCAGCTCCTGAACGGTAAGGGCAGTTTTTCTTGCTATGCCCTTCATTTCGACACAGTGTGCAGAGATAGAGACATTGATGTTTCTGTCTTTTATGACAGAAACAGAGTGGAAAATAGTGTTCCGATCAGTGTGCAAAGACAGAGACGTTGATGTTTCTGTGTTTTGTGACAAAGAAGGAGTGGAGGGGGGTGCACCGATCAGTGTGCAGAGACAGAGACATTGTTGTTTCTGTCTTTTGTGACAAATCGGGTTAATAAATATTTAACAATTAATATATTAAATATTAATTTAATTAACAACTTAATCACAATCTTAAACCAACTATTAATATTTAATTCATTAATAATTAAATGAATATTATATTCAAAAATGTGTTATTTTGCTAAATAAAAAAAAAGTGTGTTATTTTTGGTAAATTAAAAAAATAGTGTATTACTTGGGTGAAAAAGCCGTTTAACCCACACCTGCAGCCGTATATAACACGTTTTTAATACATGAGGCGTATTGAGGACGCTTGTGATTGCCTATGTAGGTCCCACATAAGATTTCAAAACCCTTAAATTAAAATATTCAATGTTAAGGTACCAATACGGATAATCAAACCCTAACCCTAATTAACTTTAAAATATTAACTTACACTCACCAATACGTGTAATACAACAATAACCCTAAATAAAATTATTTTAATTTATAATCTTATAAGGTATGTTTATTTATACTTTGACTATTTAACTATTTATTTTATATGAATAATAGTTATATTAATAAGGAAAATTATAATATGTTTTTTATATTGAAAACTTAACCCCTGCTAATAGAAACCTAAAACTCCCTAAAAGTTACTCTTGTGAGGACACGTGCATACTTTACTTATCATAAGCTGCTGACACGTGGATGATTAAAAATGTTTTTTTTGTTTCTAACATAAACTTATAATAAAACCAGCTAATAGAAATATTTTTTTCTAACATTTATTTTTTTATCTATAGGGTCGAGTGCTTGTGCAACCCACCTCTACCGAAAGTCGACTTCCGGGTTTCACGTGTTGGTGTATGTTAATATACACCAAATTGGACTAATTAATAATCAAATTTATTTAAACAATATCGTCAAACCAATAACAAGGTTCATCACAAATAGGTTAATGAATATAAACATATGGAATATCCCTTTCTACAACATTGCTACCTCGATAGATCGTTACACTCTAATCACACCTCAATTTAACATCATGCAACCTCAAACCTAAACCATATTGCACCTATCCCTTTTGTATCGTCAACTGCTTCTTTCGAACCCTAAGACCAATGGCAAACCCCCTTCCAATGGCCACATTGGGGTTCAGCTAAGGGTTTAGTTGCAACTCAGTGTTAACAATCCAATCTATTACTAATCGTACTTGGTAGTCAACTGAATGGTATCAGTCACAATTAATGTTAGTCAAACCTAGTTAAGAAAATTAATTTCCCTTGTGACACATATATTAATGGTCCGAAAATCATTGACACCTATTAAACATTGAACATCCACACATCATAAATTCCAAAAATCCCACAACACCATTTCCCCTCATGACATGGGGTAGGATCAAAATCATTTCTAATCAGCCCATACTGTTTTAAGAATACAAACAACAACATAATTCAACAATTGTAAATAAATCATATATTTATTATTATTTCGTACTCAAAACTTTGTGTTGTACAATTATTATTTAGAATTTTTCCTCCCTTTCATTTACAATTTAATTTTCAACCCGATCAACGACCCATATATACCCATTTATCCATGGGTCAAATCTACTACCCGTCTACAGCATGTACAGTGACGGATCGATTCAGCCCAATGAGAAATGGCAACTGATTGGGTCGCATTGACAAAAACAATTGGGCCTTCTAAACCTAGGCCGCAAATTTCTTTTGAGCTTCCCCTCTCTATTTTTTCAAGACAAATACTGCTAACTGATACAAGATACAACAACAAACTCAACACATCCGAACCCAATAGGCCCAACCCTTCCTATGAGTCTCTAAGGTAAAACCACCTAATAGCATCGGCGAAGAAATAGTGCCCAGGCTCCCGTGGCATATACGCAAACGCACCCAATAACGTTATTTTTTTTTATTTTTTTCATACAAATCTGTTTTAAAAAAATAAACTTTTTTCCCACACACGGATGTTTCACGTGATATCCAGCTAAACGACAAAACACATGGTCTGTCCTTTTATCTCTACACCAACTCGGCTATGGTGGTGCAAGACACTTCATCAAAGTACCGGTGCTCTCTTCTTATAAAGAAAAAAAAGTACCGGTGCTCTCTGTTTAAGACTGAGTTGTCTTTTCCCTAACACATCACACAGACTGCTATAGGTCTGCAGTATCATTACAGTGTGTCAGAATCAATCAGCATCCATTAATTGCCATATTTTTTTTTGTCATCTGGCCATATATATCTCCACAAAGAACACACCCAATGAGGAAAATCCAAATTCAATAAAACCAAACACCTCATTACCCCGCCCAACTTTCAACCCACACATATTTATCATTCCAGACCTTGTCACTTTATTTTCTTAATTATATATCACTCATACATTACTTTATTATGTCTCTTAATCTCGTTTCTAAACCTTCCAAACAAATTTATTGCTACTAAACCACATTAAATTAGTACAAAAATATTTAATTACCAAAATAAAAAATAGTGGTTTTAAACTCTTTACAATATTTTACAAATTAACATCAATTTTTTACACCAAATTCTTCAAAACAACACTAAATTAATGATAACACTGTTCAGTCTAGCCTAATTTCAAAAAAAAATTATTTAATACAATTATAATTTTTTTATTGGTGTATTTTGTAATTCAAATAAATTTTGGCCGTTTACTCAGATTTAAACAAATGCTGTGCCAATTGTGTAATTACGTAACATTTTCTGACTTACATTACAATTATACATAACAGTTTCTGACCGCCATTTGCAAATACATTAACCTAGGCACTTGACCTGTTCTACACTTTTCAGGTTATTGATCCTATCCATCTAAATTAAAAACTAATAAATCAAAGGCCATTATCTTTCCAGGCCCCACTTCACCATGGTGGTGAAGTCTTATTACTTCACCACCCTAGACGGCACCTATAGAATAGTATATCAATCTAGAAAACTTGTTTGCTACGGAAAAAACCACGCAAAAGCGAAAAGGCCGGCCACGCTAACAATTACATAAAAGTAATCGATCACTTTGATGGTATGTTTGGTTATGAGAAGAAATGGCAAAGAGAGAAAGATGTGAAAAATAGAATAGATTTAGTGTATTGTTTGGAATAAGAAAAAGATAAAAGAAATAAAAGAGGAAAAAGTGTGAAGTTATCTCTCTCTTCATTTGATTTTGGATAGAAAATGAGGAGAGATATGGTATTATTTTTGCAAGAGACAAAAATATCCCTTTTATATTTTTTATCCTTATTAAATTTGCCAATTTATATGCTAATTTTTTAAAACAAAAAAATTATTTTAATCAAGATCATAAAGTATTACAATTTGTAATTGTCTATTATTTTAATCCACAAGAAGCCACTCATGCCAACTTCAGTGTCCCCATGCTTGGCACAAAGGACATGGTTTCACTACGTTCATAAGGCACATCAACAAACTCGAAGCTTTTAGAAACAAATTAAAAGTTTAGTTTGATAAACTACTGCAATTGAGGATTGTGATACGACAAACATTCCCTAATTGATAAAATGAGTAACACAAACTTGTTCCTCAGAATCATCAGAACCCACTTGAACTCGGCGTGACGGAGGATGACGAAGGTGATGTGGGCATTGAGGCAGAGCTGGGCAAAAAAAGAAATCCGACCGAAACCCTCCCAAACCGAGCCCAATTCCAAAGGGTCGGGCGGCTTAATACGAGTCTCGGGTCACCAAATCAAAAAACGTGGGTTTGGGCAGACTATTGCGGGCGGGTTCGGATTTGTTTGAATTTTTCCGTCGAAATCCGAATCCGACCGAACATTTAAATCTAACGGTTAAGATTTCCTTTTATCCTCAAACAACACCTCAGCCGTTAGATCATTTTGAGTCTAACCCTAAGTTGCTCCAGACCTTTCATGCGCAGCCTCCACTCCACTCCCCTCATTCTCACATTCTCCTTCTCTCTCCTATTATCTCCTCTTCTTTCTTTTTTGAGTGTTTCCATGGCTCCCCACCCCACCGCCACCTTCTACCCCTTATTTTCGGCCACCGTACACCTTCAAACACAAAACCAAACCGATTAAAACCTTCCTTTCCTTCATATCTACAAAAGCCCTCTATCAATTTTGAAGAAAAAACATCTCCAAGAAAACCCTAACTCCATCTCCAATGACCAAAAACACCTAGCTTCGTTGGGAACCGTTAATGGCGACGTAGATGGAGAAGAAGGAGAACGAGGGTCGCCGAGGAGGAGGAACGATGTCCCGTGGTGGTAGATCCGTCGATTCGCGTGGAGGAGGAACGATTCTATGTGTGTGGCATCATCAATGGCGGACGGAGGGTGAGCTTGAAGAGTTCTTCAAGGTCGGTGGCATTCAACTTCAAGAAGAAGGAGATGGTTGCGAACCATCTCATCTGCGTTAGGGGTGGAACGAGTTTTTTTTTTACGGTCTTCTTTTGTTCATGATGTTTAGCAGTAAGGTGTATGAAGAAGGTGGTTGCATCGATGAAGTTCAAGTGGGTTCTCTTTGGGTTCTCTTCTACTTTACCATTCACAGCCTCAAACTCACACACAACACTGACTCTATTTTTACATTTTTGGTGTTTTTACATTTTTGGTGTTCAATCGAAGATTTGCTTCTACAATATCTCTCTAATTTGCTTTTTGGTGTTGATTTGCTACTGCTTTTGGTCTTGCTTTACTGCTATATTTTTTTATTTTTTTCATTAGTATTCAAATCTAATTTTTGATTTTTTGGTGGGTTCAACCCGTCCCAACCCAACCGAGCCACCGATCAATCCGCCACCCGCCCAATCCGAAAGTCCTACGGGCAGAAATGGGCCACAAATAATGTTGCACGATTTTGGTCGGATTGGGTGTTTTGGGCCCGAATCTGACCAAAACCGACCAATGCCCAGCCCTAGAGGCAGGTGTAGAGGACGATGCCAGCAAAGGGGACGATAAAGTGTAGCGCGCAGAAGCTCATATGGTGGGGACGTTAGGGGCGATGATGGAGACGACATGGTGTGGCATATGCCGAGGGAGGAGAAGGCGAAGGCAAGCAAGAGGAAGAAAGTACAGAGGAAGACAAGGGTAATATTGGCAAGGAAAAAAGCAAAGTATTCTTACTTCTATCTTTCTCTCCATCTATGTGAAGAATAAAAAAAAAGTTATGGATCCCAAGTCCTTTTTTCTCTTCACAATTTTTCTCTTCACAACTTTTTTGTTAAACCAATAAGTAGAAACCGGCTCTCTCTCTCTCTCTCTTCTTTCTTTTACAAATCATCTCTACCAAACATAGGGTGAAGGTGGAAAGAGGAATATTGAAAATGAAAAATGAACAAGAGAGCGCTAAGGGCTATATCATTGGATACAGGGACGGAGGGAAGAGGGCAAAGAGGGGTTTGGGCCCCTCCCTCCCCTCAACTTCATTCTTTCATATACATATAATTTTATACATACACATATTAATATTATATTATATTATAAACACACAAATATTATATCATTGTATAATTAAATGTTATTGTCATAACTAATTTGTTCATTGTTACACTTGGGCCCAGTTTGGATTAACTTCTCTATAAGTACTTTTAGCATGTGTTTTTCAACTAATAACTTCTCACATAAGTTTTGAAATTAACTTTTGCTCTTCACATTTTTTAAAAATTATCTTTTTTTAACTTCTCTATAAGCACCTATCTACTTATTAATGACTATTTAACAACATTTTCTCTTTTGCATGTATGAGAAAAATAAGAAGCAAAATAAGACTAACTTCTCTATAAGTCAAAAGCCGGAGCTTTTGCATCCAAACAAGACCTTGATATTTAGATACATAAGCTTAATTAGTAGTAGATTTTGTAAAAATATGATAAATTTACTTACTTTTTGTTCAGCTTTAGGTCTAAAAGATTTGTACAGATTATTTAATATGAAAAAAATGTATGAATTAACAATAAGATTTTACCTCGATGATTTTTTGGCCCCTCCCTTAATGGGTTTTTGGATCCGTCCCTGGTTGGATACTTGGATGGAAACATATCCATGAGCAGTATCTTGGAAACAACAATAATATTTGACAATCATTCGTATCCAAGAAAAACAGTAAAAAATTAATAGGGGACAAAACGATTAACTCATAACCATTAGCCATTCAAAACGAATTAACTCACAACCATAAGCAAATTCAAAACAAATTTCTTAAAACTCAACTAAACCATGAGAATGATACTAACTTGTGTAAAAATGAGAGAATAATGCTTTGGAGAGAATGAGAGAGACTCTGAGGGAGATGAGAGGAAGGGTTTCTGTAGCACAAGAGATCAAATGAGGGTTTTGAACGGAGGTCCAGCAATCAAGGTAACCTTGTGAGCACGAGCACGAACGGAGAGTGACGATGGTACAGAGGTGAGGGGCAATAAAGCAAGGTGCATTGAGTACGAACGAAGCACAAATGGAGCACGAACAGGCACAACCTGGGTGGGGTTTGAACAACTTTCACAGCTTGAATGGAGAATGCAGGTCGTGAACGGAGAACGGTGGTGCACGAGTGGTTCTATTAGCTAGGGTTTTGGTCGCGAATGGTGATTCTAGTGGTGAACGTCCATTTAATTTTTGTTAAATGGACCTAATTTGATATAACGCTTTCTAGGGAAAACACTGCAAAAAATAAAAATACGAAAAACTAGTTGTAGCGTTTTCTTCATAAAGCGCAACAACAGAGCTCTGTGTTTTATTTTGTAGTACTTTTTTTGATAAATGCTACATTTAATGAGCTATTGCTATAAAAAGGTAAATCTATTGTATATATTAAGTCATTTTTTATAGAGATGTTTAACAAACTATGCCATATTATATAATAACCATTAAATAAGTAAACAACTTACTCGAGTAAAAAAGTAGTATTTAGAAATTAGAGTGTTACAATATTAGTAAATTAATTTACTTAAATTTTAAAATATTTTTTTAATACAATTAGGTGTGTTACAAGATGGCTTGTACCCATGATAAAACGTACTACTGCCTCCGGTCCCATATATAAGAGAATTTATGGTTATTTTTTTGGTCTAAATTATAAGAAATATAGACCCATTTTAAATGCACCAATTGTATAAAATTTCTTTTATATCCATTGGAGAGAGAATAATATACTTGGGAACTAGGAGTGATTTAATGTCATTAAATGTATATAAGCCACAATTTTAATCATTTACTATGAGGAGTAATCTTAAAATAAAGTTTATATTAATTACAACTAACTCATTTAACTACCTTTTATTGGTCTTTGTGAATTAAGTATTTGTCTCTTATATATGAGACCGAAGATAGTATTAGTTTGGCGGCGGACCGGCAGTGATAATCACGATTAGGCCCTACTTTGCTGGATTTGATTATCTTCCTCATCAGGGAAAAAAAAGGAAGTACGTTCAAAAACAGTAATACAGTATCATCAACAGGGTCTTCAATATTTCGCTATAGTAACATGCATAAGAAGGCTTAATTTGCCTATTAAGAAAACTTGACAAGTAACCAGGTATTCATACGGATTGCATTGATTTTACGTATAAAATAAAATAACTTATTTATAAAGTAATAATTTGATATATGATATGATATACTCTAAATTTATAAAAATGTTGATTTTATGATATTGCATATCTCAGTTAAATATGTAAACTCTGTAGTATATAAGCAATCAACAATTGCTTTTAGATATAGATAAAACTAAGGCCAAATAAACAAAAAAGCATGAATGAAGGCCGTAAACAAATATCATTTTATTTATCAAAAACAAAATTATTAGAAAAATAATTTTATAATCTGAAAATTATACCAGAATAAAAGAATATGAATGAAACCGATAATTACAAACACCATTTTATTTATCAAACATAAAATAAAAAGAAAAATAACTTTACAACTTGAAAACTTATGGGAATAAAAAACATGAATGGAACCTGTAAACGAGCACTATTTTATTTATCAAAAAAAAATTTGCAATCTAAAAATTCACGAGAACATAAAAATATGAATGGACCTCGTAACTAGGCAACACTGCTTTATTTATCAAAATAAAAATTAAAAAAATAATTTTGCAATCTAAAAAAATCTCCAAAACAAAAAAAATGAATGGAACATGTAGGCAAACACTATTTTATTTATAAAAAATAAAACTATAAGAAAAATAATTTTGAAATCTAAAAACTTACTAAAATCAAAGAGCATGAATGAAAGTGGTAAACAATAGGTACCATTTTATTTACCAAACAAAATATAAAAACAAAAATAATTTTACATCTTTAAAATTTATCGTAATAAAAAAAATGAATGAAACTTGTACAAAAGAACACTATTTTATTCATCAAAAATAAAATTAAAATAAAAAATTTTGAACTTGAAAATTCTTGTGAACAAAATACCATGAATAAAACTCGTAAGCCAATACTATATTATTTATCAAAAATAAAAAAAAAATTGAAACCTAAAAATGTATCATAACAAAAAATGAATGAAACATGTAGACAAACATTGTCTTCTTTATCAAAAATAAAATTATAAAAAGATAATTTTACAAACTACTCCATTCGGTCTCGATTATAAGCAAAAAAAAAATTCAAATATGGTGGTCCAAAATATAAACAAATCATAAATAATTTTAGCTTATTTAATGAACTTTTTTTTCACAAAATATTCTTCATTTAATGTATATTCTAATTTCAATATATCTTTTATTAACGGATAATGAAGCTAATTTCTTTGATAAAATCAATAAAATTAAATGATGTTAACTAATTTTCTTAATTGACGTGAATTAGTTTTTTTTTGGCTTATATAATCGAGATTAGAGGGAATAAAAATTTACAAAGACAAAAAATATAAATAAAATCCATAAATATACACTATTTTATTTATTAATGGAGGAACACGACTATGCGTGCTAACACTTTCAGGATCGGATCCCGTGTTGATATTATTGAGAACTCTGTATTTAATGAGCTTGGTTTTCTTTTTATTTTATGAGATATTGAGATTATTTCTTAGTTTTTAACGTAGATGAAAGATAAAAATAAATATAACCACAAAATAGAAAAAGAAAAGGAAGATGACGGGAACAGTACTGTTCAATTTTAGGTTTTTTTGTCATGAATCATTGTTTTGGTCAATTTTGTCATGAATCATTGTTTTTTTGGTCGTAACGTCATGAATCATTTAAGTATCCAAAAGTTCGATAGTTATAGGCTTATAGATAATTGGTTATTGGCTCAAGTGTTTCATGGACAAGTTTTTTGGGCCGAAGTTTCATGGACATGTTTTATTTTTGGTCAATTCATGACATGTTTGATTTTATTTTATTTTATTCGGTCAACAGGGGGGTTTTGTTGTGGGGGGGGGGGGGGGGGGGGGGGGGCGGGGGGCTGTGTGGGGGTCGAACCCCTCACCCTCAACATGTCCCCCCGTTGATAAAGTTAGGTAAGCATAATTGGGCCTCGCATTGAAGTTGATGAAGTAGCAAAGGGAATTGGGCGACGAATATATATGTGGGTCATTGACCAAAAAAAGAAGAATTTATATGTGGACCATGAGAGTTTCAAACTTTTATACAGCTCAAATACCATTTTAGACTTCTCCAAAAAAGAAAGGAAAATGTTACATAGACCACTACTATACACCCATCACACACCTCCACTCTCCATTTTATTCATTGTCATTGGGTGGTGCATGGGTGTATAGGTGTCTATGTATAATCACCCAAAAAGAAATACTATGTTAGACATCGGATTTATTGCTTCAAAGTAAGAGAAATTCACTTTAGATCCTAACTAATTTGATACATTGATAAATAAATCAATAGTTAATAATATGGTTAAATTTATTTTTAGTCCCTATAAATAGGATAAAACTTACTTTTAGTCTCTTAATTTTTAAATGTCTTATTTTGGTCTCTATTTTTTGAAATATGCCACATTTAATCCTTAAAAATACCTATAATAGGGACTATCTATATGTGGCATATTTATTTTCAACAAATGGGGTACCAAATAAAACACTTTAAAATTGGGGAACCAAAAGCGAATTTTACCATATTTAGAGAGACTTAAAACATATTTAATCATTAGTAATATATATAGAAGGATAACAAATTATAAAGAGTAACGATATTTGAACACTCATCAATTCCCAACACCTATCTAACACGTATTTGGATCCTCTCCTGGCTGCCTTGTAGCAAATAAAATTGGGGTGGGAGAGGAGAGAGAATAGAGAGAAGATAGATAAATATTAGAGAAAACGGAAGAAACTAAAGGGAGGCGGCTAAGAGAGTGCCGCTGAAAAGGACCCGATGCTATCTAACACTCTTATCCCTTTAACTCTTTTTTCTTATCACACAACTCATCTATCATATTTATCAATTATATACTTCTATTTTTATCTCTCTCAAAGAGATAGATGAGTGATATTTTCTCACTTATCTCACATCTATCACTTGCATTTCTCAATTTTGTAAAGAAATATGATTTATAGACACTTGTATTTCTCTATCACTTGTATTTCGTGTTATGAGTGACTGAATATGTATTACAAATTACAAAGAGTACTCTACAGATAAATAATCAAGACATAAAATGGTAAATGAAACACCAAACACATACAGTAATTGCCTATCATTATCTATTGATCAAAATAAGGCATTATGACAACCATGACCAGGTAAGCCTGTGGGAACAATAATGATCCACTCCTACAACGTCGGAATTTTATACTACTAGCTAGGCAATACGGAGGGGCACAAGAGAATCAGAGGATCGCTCGCCAACATTATTATGATCCAACGCCACACCCAAACACCGCACCACAGCCACAGGTGGTGATGATTTTCTCACCGACCTATTGTTATTATTATTATTATTCCAACCGTTCCTAACGAACCCCGACTGTTCCTCACTCCCGAACCTCTCGTGCTGCACGTGACCCCTCCCTAACCCACACCCCACTACGCTTCTCGTCCTATACCCCCACGTGCCACTACTCATTCTCGCAAAGCTCACGCAGCTTTTCGCACGCTTCAGGGTGGAGTTCATCATCTGGTTCCGTACCTCATCCGGTAATCTTAGCGTAAACCTCTCGCAATTCTCACCAGGCTGCACCAACACCGAGTCACGACCACCCACTGAGTTCGACCGTGTTGTACGGCTCCGGTAAAAAGAATCCACCGTGCGACACCTACGGAGAAAATCAACCTTCGGTGATTCCACGTCAGCACCGTCTTGTCTATTATGTTCCTCTCCCATGTCAAGGACATAAGGCTCTTCCTCGTTTTGGTTCACATGCTCTAACCGTTGCGTCGATTCAGATGCCATCTGAATCGACACAACGATTGGAGCAGTAGACATGGTGTTGTTGTTGTTTTGACCCGAAACGAGAAGGTTGGCACGACAAACCGGACACGTGGAGTGAGAGGCCAGCCAAGCATCGATGCAACCGTAGTGGTACACGTGGCTACATTTGGGGATCAAACGCAGCGTTTCGTCGTCTTCGAACTCGTTCAAGCACACGGCGCATGCAAGCGTGCCCTTCCCGATCTTGAGTCCCTTCACGTTTGAGTAGAGGAAAGTTGGGAAAGTGTCGATGACCTCTTGGTTGAGACCGTTACTGCGAGGGCCGGTTTGTGACCGGCTACCGGTTCTGCCGGTGGTGGTGGGTAAATTAGCGAGGTCGAACCTTGCTCCTCGACTATTACGGTCGATGCATTTGCCTGAGTAGAGGGAAAGAAAGCCTGAGAGGAGAAACATAAGGGCCACTATCCCCATTATGGTTGCCACGGATTTGTTGTTGTCCGGGTCAACTTCCGGTCCTATTGTTTGACCAGTTGTTGCCGGTAAGATATGTAGGAGAATGACTAGCAACAAAGCGAACCAAGCTGCATGGCCGTAATGATCGAAACATGACCACAGTTTTGGAGGAAGACTTTTCTTTACCATGTTGATTGATATTTGATTAAACTAGTGCGATGCATATATACTTTTGCATGCATGTCACTGAGCAAATGCTAGCTAAAAGAGGAACGCCACCAAAGGAAATACTTTTAATATCCTAGTGTGGCAAGGAACTTAAGAATTGCGTGATAATAGTATATGTGTACGTGTTTTATTTTATCTCTTAATCTTGTCTGAGAAAACATGTAAAAAGTTGAAAAAATAAAGAAAGAAAAGCCTTACGGCTATAGTTAATGCGCATTTGTGTTTATTGGGTGGTATTAGTAGAAAATGCGGGCTTTCGTCAAACAAAACTGGCGATCGAGTTAACTTTAGAACTTTGAACATTTTTTATTTTATTTTTTAAAAGTTAATTTCTCATGAGTTCGGGAAGCCAAACAAGATTTGGCTCCTCTTCGTTTTGCATGGCCAAAGGGTAATGACAAAGTTACTTGTTTGTTTGGTGAAGTATTAATTAATGGTGCAAATCTCAGGCCAAGCAAGATTTTAAATTGCGGTCATAGTCGCAATTGCGGTTATTGCAATTTTTTATATTGTGAAAAATTATAGACAAATGCAGCTGAAGGGCCACAATTGCAATTGCGATTTGGTTTCGGAGATTTCTTAAACCATTATGTTACAACACTAATTACGATTTCGGACCTTTATTTAAAACCTTGAGGAGAAGAGCAAGCACGGAAAATGACGTCAAAATGATATTGTAAATGGCTGGCTGACGGGGCTTCGACAGTGTATATGCTTGAGGGGTTATATATTGGCAAACAAACATATATATATATATATATATATATATAATATTGTTGTTAACCTTTACACTTTCATGTCAAGGTGAATATCATCATTTTTTGTTTGGACGAAAAGCTGAATAGATCTCCACTTAAAATTTAAAATCATGTTTGATTAGCATTTTGCTAAAGAGAATTAAATCTCTCAAATTTATATTTCCATTTCTCTTCAATTGACTCTACGTCTCTTACGCGCTCTATATTAGATGTCATTGTTACATATCTTACCGTAAGTAACAAAAGCATTACCAGTTACCAACAATATGAAAGTCCGAGATTTCTTTTATATAAAATATTTTTTCTCGATCCCATCTCCCAATCAAGTTAAGCTTAAGCTTAAATGACTTGAGGTTTCTATTGGCTTGCTAGTAATACTTCTCCATGGTGTCTTTTTCATGTCTATATATCTAATGAAAATGACTCGCTTCCTTCTTGATATAAATCTTAACCATTGAGTTATTTTAACAAAAGGATCGATAAATAGATGTACGGTAGGATGATTCGCAGAAATGATAAAAGGCCAATATGCTTTTGTTAGCTCGATATTCAAAACTATACATAGTCCAAAGGTTAATTATGATTAATTATAGGTGACGACGAACTTTGAAGAAACTTTGAAAGGTGCTGGTTTTATTCTTTTTTTTTTTTGTGGAAAGACAACGCTCTGTTTGATTATTGTTTCTGAAAGTATTTTGTCGTTTTTCTAAGAAATTAAAACAAACTTATTTGTCTTTACATAATTATATAATTATTTCAAAAAATTCAAAATTCATTTTTGAAGTAGAAAATTAAAAACAAGTTTTAATTTTTCTTTTATTTTTTTCAAGTTTTTTCCCACTCTCACATGAAATCATGATCACCATGGCCTCCACAATCACCCTTGTTGCCTTAACTGCCACATTCTTTTAAGGGCTCAGACGCCCAACACATGTAGGTAGGGGTGTACAAGACCCGCCCTAGCCCATCAACCCGGTTCGATGGCTTCGGGTCGGGTCTAGCCCCCGGACCAGTCAAAAGAAAAGGGACAGTTCAAACTAATAACCCAATTTTGGGCCAGACCGGGTTCGGGTTGACCCTCGGGTCACCCGGCCCGTCCCAATTATTATGTAATACTTATAATTATTATGCTATATTTACAAACACTCATTGACATTAGAGTCAAATGCAAAGATTATTGTGTGTTATTTTGGTTGGGTCTGATAGTTTCACACCAGGGGTGTGAATTATTTCTCAGGGTGTGAACGGATCTGGTTAAAGTTTGTTGTTCTATGGATTGGGACTGACAGTTTCACACCAGGGATGTGAATTGATTCCCAGTTGTGATAATTTCTGGATTAGGAACAAATTTTTCACGTGTTGTGAATGGCCCTGCATTGCAAGTATGTAGTTTAGTGGATTACAAGTATCTTGGGCATTCCTTGTACTTCCATATAGTTTTCTCTAGTTCAATAATTGTTTTAATTTATCAAAAAAAATTTAAACATTGCTTCTTTGTCCCGATATCATTTTACAATATTTGTCTAAAAATGATATGCGATGTCTGTGGCTTTTGATCACATACTTCGGGTCAACCCGGTCTTGTCCTACTTGGACTCGGTCTTCGTTGAATCCGCACATCATCGGGTTATATCGGGTTGAGGACAGAGTTCGGGTCTAGAGAATTAACCTAATTAAACTTTCGGGCCGGATAAGGGACGGACATAACCCGTCCTACGAACACCCCTACATGTAGGGTTAAAGAGAACTTTGAAGTGTGATGATCTTTTTAAAACTAATAATATTATTTCATGAAAACTATTTATATTTTTATTTAAAATTTATTTTTTGGGTTTTTGGCATATTGCAAGCTAGTAAATTTGAAACATACAAAACAAATATTAAATTTAGACACTTACAATGGATCAAAAATATAATAAGATATTCATATACACAAAATAAATTGAATAAAATAAAAATGGCATGGTACAATATTCACTCAAGAATTTGAAAGTGAAGATGAAAAACACAAAGGTTGAATTGTGTTTTAAAATATTTTTGCAATTCTTTTCGTAAACATACTTTGATTATGAATCATACGCAAGTATTGAAAATATTTTTATCAAGATTGTTTATTGAAACAATTTGTGTGTTCAATTGAAAACTTGTTTGAATAAAATTCTCTTTTAAAACAGTTTTCAAACCCCAGTTAGTTTAACAATATAAATATAATTGCGAAAAATAAAGCAGTAAGGGTTAATGACAATAACACAACAGATTTTATCGTCGTTCACCCTCCACTTGAGAGCTACTTCCAGTTCCTTCAACCTGAAGGAATTGTTTACTATGCAACCAACTGTTACAATAGTACAATCCGCTCACTCAAGCTTAGACACAATTGGATTTCACCAACTATGCTCCTCCTCTATACCACAACCCAATATAAGATAACCAACCCTTTACTCAAGCCTAGAAGCATTTGTAGTCCTTTGACTATGCACCCTAGTCTATACCACAACTCGGTATAGGATAACCAACCATTCACTCAGGCCCAAATGCAACTGTAATTCACCTGATTACGCGCCTCATCTATACCAAACCCGGTATATCCGCCTTTTGCTCAGGCAACGACACAACAGTAATCTACCTGATTATGCATCCAGATGCAATTATAGCCATCGACTATGCGCATCGTCACCTGGTATAGGAATATTAACTAACTATTCTTTCCTCTAGCCTCTCTAGGCTTTCACAATCACCTTTTTCAAGAGTGAAACTAATACATGATGCTCAATTATTGCCTCTCTTGCTCAAATAACTTACAAACTATGAGGATAATAACTTCAATGATTGAGCGAGCTTTCAATGAGCATTATTGTTATTTCAGAGAATGTTCTTTCTCTATAATAAATGAACTACTTAAGTAAATGAAGATGAGAGTATTTTTCTTGGTTTCTCAATTTTTGCTCAGGGTCATCAACCTTCAAATCTTAACTTTCTTCTCCTTTATAAAGCCTTCAAATTAAATGTCAATGTGTAATAAAAACTTCCCATTGTGAACTGACATTTAATGCTATTTCTGTTCTGTTGGTTTTCCTGGTTCAGTAGATGCAACCTTTGTAGTGTAGCCAGATGGCTTCTTTTCATAGATCTGTACTTTGAAGTAAAGAATCAGTCAAATCTTTCCTCTTTGCTGATAGCAAGTATACATTCCCTCTCCTAAAAGTCTTTCTTGTCTAATTTGGGGTTGGTGCATATTTTGATTTTTTCGTTCTGGCTTTCTCGAGAAGAGTCTTTATCTGTTGGGTAATGATATTCTTTCATGTACTATTTCAACTGCTTTTTTTCATAAACTAATCTCTTCTTTCATTACTCTAAAGAGCCTTTCTCCTTTTTGAGATCTTTTCCTGAACTATTCTGCAACGAGTATTTTCGTTTCTAGTTGGTTTCACTTTGTTAACATTGCTGACTTCCACGTTATTTCAGACACAAGGAGTAAGACGCAGTATCTAGGTTTTCATGTAAGCTTGTGTCCGTCTTGACTATCTTTGATAGGAGAACAGTTAGTATTGTGTGCAGAACCACACCGAATCACTTCTCATCAGTGATTCGGTTGGTCAGTCTGTTAGAAGCTGACTTAGCAGCTTTTAGGAGTCAGTTGCATTTGTTAGAGCTGACTCAATAAGTAAGTTTAGTTTCAGTTCATTATATGTAATTATAAATGCTTGTAAACTATATTCACTCTTCATTCAATGAAATCATAATTTCAGTTTCAGAAAATCATTCTATATTTTCTCTCTCTCTCAACCTCGATACATTTATTCTTTATGGTATCCAGAGCTTATTTTTGAAGCTGCATGGCTTCTAACGTCGATCCTCAGCCTGTGCCGCCTCCACGTGTGTCGTCGCCAGTGATGTCAATGTCGATCAGCATTGCTCTGCTGCCTCTACCAAACTCCGTAGTTCCATCGATACCACCGAGTGCTTCAACCATGTTTTCTCAAGTCATCACTAAGAAACCTGATGACAAAAAGTTCTTGCTGTGGAAACAGAAAATTGAACCAGTGATCAAAGGTCACAAGTTGCATCACTATCTGAATAATCCTCATATTCCTCCTCGTTTCGTCAATGAGGCCAATCGCGATGCTGGATCGGTCAATCCGTTGTACATCACTTGGGAACAGCAAGACCAGCTTCCGCTATGCTGGCTTCAACCAACTATATCAAGCCTGATTCTCACCGAATTGATTGGCTGAATTCATTCTTGGCACTTGTGGGATCAGTTGCACACTTATTGTTGTTCGTAAACCAAGGAAAAGAACATTCAGTTGCGCATTGAGCTTCGAAACATCAAGAAAGGACCGAGATCGATCAATGAGTATATGTTCCGCATCAAGGCACTTGTAGATTCGCTTAACAACATAGGAGATTATGTCTCTCCTCAAGAACAACTTGGTGTAATCTTGAATGGCCTACCTCGTGAGTATGAGTCCATCTTTACTTTAATTTCTAGTCATTTTGAACCTTTTCACACTAAGGAAGTTGACGCACTGCTTTTAGCGCATGAAGTTAGACTTGAACAGTATAAGGAATATCTAATCTCGGATACAGTCTCTGCTAATGTTGTTGTAAAATCGGATTCCATACTTCCAACTCCACAGTTTGCACCAGTTCCACAAGTAAACATTGCTCAAAACAATCAACCTCAAAGGTTAAGACTCTGTCCAGCAGCAGAATCAATACTACAATCAGAATCAGAGGAATAATAATCAAAATCAAGGCTATAATAACCAAAATCAAGGTTACCATGGTGGAAAAGGTAATCAAGGAGGAAATCAAGGTGGTCGAAACTATAGAGGTGGAAAAGATAGGTCTCAATGTCAAGTTTGCTACAAGTTTGGTCGTGAAGCTTCATACCGCTATCATAGATTCAATCCCTCTTATTAGCCTCATCAATAAAATCAACATTATCAACAGTATCAACCTCCTCCTCCTTTACAATTTCAGTCTCTACCTCCCTGGATGTCTCAACTTCATCAACCTCAATCGAGAGCTCACTTTTCTATGTTCTCATGGCAGAATCCCTATGCCAATCAGGTTGTTGCTCCTATGCCTCCTACTCAGCCTCCTATGGCCTACATGACCAACACTCCTCATTAAGACAATAATCAGCAGTGGTTTGCTGATTCTGGTCGCCAGTCATTAGAGATGTAAACGAGTCGAGCCGAGCCGAGCCGAGTTGAGCACTTAAAGCTTGAGTTTGGCTTGTGAAAAAAATTGGCGGCTCAAGCTTGGCTCATTTACTTAATCGAGCCTAATTCAAAGCTTGAGTTTGGGCTTGTTAAAAAAAGTAAAACTTAGGCTTGACTTGCGGGCTCATTTATGATTTGTTTTAAATTATTTTTAAACTTTATAGGTTTAGTATTTAATACAGATTAGTGCTCAAGATGTCGTATATGAAATTAAAAATTCTAGACTATTATATTTAGATAATCTAATAAATAAAAAATTCATAATTAAACCCTTAGGTGGAGAGTAAAAGTTTAGGAGTAGAAAACACTTGAGGAAAGAACACGTCAAAAAACCCTTAAAAATTATGAGGTAAAGGAAAAGGAAAAATGAGTGAGAAACTCAAAAGTCATAACAACTGAAATATTATTTTTTTACTTTATTATTTATATCATAAATTTTAACTCAAAAATAAATTTTTTTATAAAAACTTATCACTTTCAAACTATATGAAAGTGTTTTTATACAAAATGTAGAATCTATGTAATTTTAATTTTTGATTTTATATATATATATATATATATGAGAGCCAATCACGAGCCCTTAATGTCGAGCATGTAAGGCTTGGGCTTGACACATTTAAATAATCGAGTTTAATCTTAAGGTTGAGTTTGACTTGTTTAATTAAACAAACGAGTTTGAGCGAACAATTAACAAGTCGAGCTCGAACAATTCACGAATAGCTCAGCTCATTTACACCCCTACAGGTCATCATGTTACAACCATCTCTCATAAATTAATGGACATTACTAATCTTGGTGGCCGAGACTAGCTTTATGTAGGCAATGGCCAAGGTTTGTCTATACACTCAGTAGGTTCTAATGTGGTTTCATCTCCCTTTAATCCTAATGTCCAACTTTCTCTCAAAAATCTCCTTCATGTTCCTTCTATAACCAAGAATTTGCTTAGTGTTAGTAAGTTTGCTTGTGACAATAATGTTTACTTTCAATTCCCTTACAATTGTTATGTTAAATCGATCTCAAGAAACTAATCAAGTCTTACTAGAAGGAGAGCTCAGTCGTGTTGGGCCCTATGTCTTTCCTAGTCTGCTTCCTTCTCCTAGTTCTAATTAATCTTGTAATAAATCACAGTTAGGATTTGTTTCTGGTTTTACCACTGTAAATCCATCTGCCATTGCAAACACTGTAAACACACACTCTCCACAACCTTATAGTTTGTAGCATTTTACATTAGGACATCCTCAAGCATATGTAATCCCTCTAATATCCAAGATTTGTAACACTCACATTAGTAATAAAACTGTTCTGGATTTCGGCAGTGCTTGTTGTATGGCCAAAAGTCATAGACTTCCATCTTTTCCTTCTAATACTAATATATAACATGTCTCTTGGATTGGATTTCCCTTAATACTGGGGACCAATCCTTGTTCAATCCTTTGAAGGTCACACTTATTACATCACTTTTGTAGATGCCTTTAGTAGAATTACATGGTTTTATTTTCTAAAATAAAAAACTGATGCATTAACTATTTTTAAACCATTCAAGGCTGCCTCTGAACTTCAACTAAACAGTAAAATGTAGGCTTTGCAAACTGACCGGGGAGGAGAGTTTAGACCCTTCACTAATTTTCTAAAAGAATTTGGCATTCAACATAGGCTAATTTTCCCTCACACTCATCATCAAAATGGTGTTATTGAAAAGAAATATAGGCACATAGTTGAAATTGGTCTAGCTCTCCTTGCTCACTCATCTTTACCTATGAAATTTAGGGATCATGCTTTTCACACAACAACTAATTGTTTAATTAATAGAATTCCATCTCTTTCTAATAGTAACATAATACCTTTTACTACTCTTTTTGGTCAACAACCTGATTTTTAGTTTTTAAAGGTTTTTGGTTGTGCTTGTTTTTCTTTATTAAGGCCATACAATCAACACAAAATTTATTTTAAATTAGCTGAGTGTACTTTTCTTTGATTTTCACCATCTCATAAGGGTTACAAATGCTTGTATACAAATGGAAGAATTTATTTTTTTGACAAACAAATGGAAGAATTTATATATCTATGGTTGTCCTATTCAATGAATATTCTTTTCCTTATGCCACTAAACAGAAAGCAGGTTCTGATAAAATTTATTTTTCTCCTCCCATTTCGACTACCCTTCAACTTCTTTTTCCCTCTAGTGTTACTCCTTCTATGTCTACCAACTCCTCAATTAGAGATATCAGCTCTATTGTTCCTCCTCCTAGGTTTCCTCTGGTTTCTCCTTCCAACCTGCAGCCTCCCCTATGTCGCAGCCCTTCCTTGAGTCCTCTAGCTCCACTAACTCTTCCCAACCTGATCCAGTTATTTCTGCCCCTCCTCCACCTCAAAGTCAGTCTACTAACCCTATGCAGACCCACTCCATATCAGGCATTTTTAGGCCTCGTGTCCAACCCATCCTTTTCCTTGCTACATTAGAACCTACTTCAGTAAAACAGGCCCTTACTATCCCTCACTGGTGTGAGGCCATGTAGGCTGAATATGATGCTTTGCTTGCTAGAAATACTTGGTCTTTGGTTCCTCTTCCCCAAGGTAGGTCACCCATTGGATGTAAATGAGTTTTGTTGAATATGGCTTATATCTTATTAAAGGAGGACAGTTGCTAAAGCGTAGTGAGTGGAGCGAAGCTCCTCGCGGTACGGTACATGGGTAATGTTGTAATCTATATCATTATAAATAACTGCTTGTAACCCTATTTAGAATATAGTGAAAAAATCTGTGTCTATTCTGTGTTTATACCTTTTACTTTAGATTAAGTATCGCTTTTACAATAGGTTTCTAGAGTTAAAGAAAATGTTGATGGCTCTCTACATAAATACGAGGCAAGGTTGGTGGCAAAGGGGTTCAATGAAGCTCATGGTTGGGATTATACGGAGACGTTTATCCTATCTATGGTTGTTACTTACAACTAGCCAATACACCAAATTGATGTTAACAATGCATTTTTGAATGACTTACTTGAAGAGGAAGTGTACATGTCACAGCCTCCCGATTTTAAGGACTCTAACAAACAGCTAGTGTTCAAGCTTCATAAAGCTCTATATGGTCTCAAGCAGACCCCACATGCTTGGTTTGAGAGGTTAACCAAGGCTCTCCTATCTCGGGTTACATGCAAGCAAATGTGATCCTTCATTATTTTTTGTAAAGAAAGGGACAACACAACTTTTTGTTTTAATCTATGTAGATGATATATCATCACTGGCAACGCTATTTCTCTTGTTCAAGGACTCATTCAGAATTTGAATGCATAATTTGCACTAAAACAACTTGGGTCACTACACTATTTAGTGGGTATTCAAGTCATCAAACAGAAAAAATGGTTCTCTGCTGCTCAATCAGTCCAAGTACATCAGAGATCTACTAGAGAAAGAACATATGGTAGATTGTAAGCCTATTGGAACACCCACGCCTAGGAACTGCAAATTGTTTTAGACTGTGGGGAATACTGTGTTATAGCAAGGTTCCTTGAAACTGGAAACAAGACATAACCAGTATGCAGGAAGAAACATAATGAACTCAAACCAGAACCAGAAATTAAAACTGCACACAAGAATTAACAGGGAAAAAAATAGGAACAAACACACCAAGATTTGATGATGGAGTTCGGCCAAATTGATGTCTGTAACGTCCATAATTTTTGATTCTATTTTAATTTTATTGTATGTGTGTGATATGTGCTTTGTACATGTTAGATATATTTTAGGAAGATTAATTTCATAGATAAAGTTTTCCTGACGTTAGAAATCAGTAGTTTAAATCAGACGTAGAGATTCAGACAAAATTCTGTTTACTGTGGATAGACGAATTGGTTGAGTTGTGAGGTAGAAACCCTAGATCGAGGTTAAGAAAAAAAGATTTGAAGATACAAATAGTGATTTTATAATATTGGAGGATTTTAGAAATTTATTAGGTAATTTTCTGAGAAATGGATAAAAATGTTATCGTTTTGGTCCTGTAGTTTGATCAGGTTGAATTGGGAGTTGGTTTGGAGATCAGAACAAGTTAAGAAATATTTTGAGAAGTCAAATGATGTTTTTATATTATTTTAAGAATTTTAGAATTTATTTTGGAAATATTTAGAATAACAGATTAAGAATTGATGTTTTGGTCCCTATAGACTGAGGAACAGGGTAAATGGGAGAAGATATAAATGTCAGAAGCTTAGAAAATGATCCAAAATCAACCAAAAGAGCAACCAATAGTGTTTTTATAATATTTATGATTTTTAGAAATTTTTTGAGATTTTTCAGAGAAAGTTCAGTTTAACTCTAATTTATAGGTTACGGTGAAACCGAAAAATTACCGTATTGTTTCTAAACTTGATTTTTATGAACCAAGATTTTTTTAGCATTGTAATTTCGTGGTCTTGGGCTTATTTTAAGAGTCATGAGAATTTTTCACCTCAATGGGTTATTTTTGGACAATTTTACCATGAAATACAAAAGTTACCACATTTTTCTTACTTGTATTTATCTTTTACCATGGTTAAAAGTGAAAAAAAATACTTACCTTGCCCTTGGACCAGCTGCACCGCCCTTGACTTGGGTAGAAGGGTGTGGAAAATTCTAAAATATCTTGACTCATAATTATTAACTAATGAGAAAAATCTATGAATTAATTTTACAAATGACTCATTTCTTGGTCATGATGGTCTTGAAAAAAAAAACTTGCACAAGAAGAAAAGAGAGGGAGAGGCCGAGTTGAAGGGAGAGGAAGAGGGAGCTCTTGCTTCATATTTTCATTTTCACTCTCAAAAGACAAGGACTTCACATACTTTTCTCTCTAAGTTTCCACTCAAAATAATCAAATTTTCACAAGTTTGCTCTTGATTTTGGAATGCCCAAGCTACCAAGGTATTTCATAAGAACTCCATAGATTAAGTTTTTGTTGTCTTCTTCATGGTTCATGAGCTTAGAGTTGTGTTTAGTTCATCTTAAGTTCTTCTTTCATATGCTAAAGATTATCCAAGGGATAAGGAAACTTATTTGGTATTTGGATGTGTTGTGTTTGTATTGGAAAGGAGATAATCAAAAGGAAGGAGAAGAGCAAGGAGATATGGTTCTTCCTTCACAAGCTAAAGGAAAAAGGTAAGGGAAGATTTTATCATACATGGTTATTAGGGTTTGGATGATGTATGTGTGCTATGTTTGTTGTAGTTTGTGCAAGAAGCTTGTAATTTTACCTAGGGAATATTTTGATCATTAAGGTAAGTGCTCTTTTTATTCATATGGTATTGGAGTGACTCAAGAGATGTGTTCATGTTTGATAGGTAATTTTCTTATGTAGCCTTGTCATGAATGATTAACTTGATGATGAATTTGGATTGCTTGAACTTTGTGTGATTGAGATTGGTTTTTCTTTGATGTGGATTGTTCTTGGTGGTGGAGAAATAATTGTCTTGTGTGTGATGATCTTGCTCTATGTCTTGTTAAAGTTTGGAGCCATGGTTTGATGTTGAGTTATTGGATTTTGAGTATTAAGAGTCAATGGAAGTAATAGAAAATATAAGGTGTGTGTTTGTAATTTGAAAAGCTTGGTAATTGATCCAAAAATATAATTTTTGCTCATTTTTATTCATTAGGTCTTAACCATATAAGGAAGAGATTTATTTGGTTTGAACCTTGTGAAAATCGGATTCAGTCATGCCCTGGGTGGGTTTAATTTCGAAGCTGGGAAAATCTGGAAAAAACAGAGGACAGTGCTGTCTGCGCCGCTGGTGTGAAATTCCTCACGCCTGTGGACAGTGCTGGACTCTGGAAAATGAAACAGCCAGAATTTTACGAAAATTCATATATATTTTTTAGCTTAGTGAATAAAGCTTTTTAAGAGAAAAATGTCATTTTTGAATCTAAAAGTTGGAAAGTATTTTGGGTTTATTTATTTTAGTACTTAAACATTTTAATTTAGATAATGCTATTGTTGTAAAGAGACAATGATTAATTAAGGATATTGAATAAAAGGGGAAGAGACTTGTTGATTAAGAATAGTCACAAAGAGATGATAGTATTATAAGAGATGAGAATACTATAAGCAAGAGAGAAGATTATATGTGATTGTGCAAGAGATAACATAGAGAAGAGATTAATGAAATTACAAGAGAAACAAAAACTTAAAAATGCTTGAGATAATTACTTTGTGTACATAACGTGATGTGTCATTTTGCATAAAGAGAAAGAGATTTGACAAGAGGCCATGGGATGAGTATTACAACCCAGAGAGGGTTGAGAATAGGGAAGTTGGGCCACAGTTGCCTACTGGGATTATCCAGGTTACGAAACCCCTCAGATGGCCAGTGTAGGCGATATCCCCTAAGCCGAGGCAAGTCACACAACCCGGCTTGGATAAATCTGACTGACATGACTATTCATGATATGGTATTATGTAGCTTATCTGAATGATTATTATGAAGTCTGGAGGGACTCTCTGATTAGTCTGTTAAGTTTGCTACAGCCAATCGCTCAATGGTGTTGGAGGTAGGGAAGTCTCCTTGGAGCACTATGAGGGTGATGAGAGGGAAATAGAAGTGACATACATTATCATATATTTGAATTGATGATATATTGTTTGATGATGAGTGATATGCTATAACTGTGATGATTTTCCTTGTGTATATGAAAATGTCTTATTAGAAAAATGATTATATAATTCTGTGCTGAGAAAAGGTAAACGGTAGAGAAATGCATGATGTAAGATATGTTTGATAAGCATGATTTACTTTCTTCTTATCTGTTGTCACTATGTTTTTATAACTTGTGTACGATGATTTTTCACCCTTGCCTATATGTTTTGTGCTCTTTGGAACATGATTCATATAGATGGACCACCCGCCAGATGGGTTAACGAAGGTTCGTAGACTGAGTTTACTGCCCCGAGGGGGTGAGGGTGAAGGGTGGATAGTTAACCCTGACACCCAATGGGGAGCATACCTTGGGTATGTAACTTCCCTAGAGACATCGACTGAAGGACCTCACCGGTGGATTGTAGAGAATATGATTTTAGATGTGAAGATGCCTATACAGGAGCTTTGGGACTCTTGGAGAGAGTCAGAGAGATAGAGACGAGAGACAACTCATCAGGAGCATGTGCAGATTGAGCCTGTGCAGCAGGAGCCTGTAAGGCCAGAGGCACAACAGCAGCAGTAGTAGAGACCTGGTACACCACCGTGTCGTAGATACTTTGGTAGATGGAGGCAAACAGCTCGCAAGAGTATTGTTCGCCGTTCATGTCCGGTTAGAGATACATCAGCAGGGAGGATGTCTACTGGGAGTACACTGACTGTGCAGGCTGATACTCCCATAGCAGCTGTCCCCATTTCATTTGCGGAACCAGGTGGGAGACCGATTCCTTTTTCCCCTACTGCTATGCCATCTTGGAGAGCACGAGCTCGTCAGGAGGCCACTGACAGGAAAGGGAAAGGTAAGCTAGTAGAGGAGTATGAGGACCAGACTTCAGAGGAGTCTGTAGAGCAGTGCTTAGGAGCAGACATAGACTGATCTGGGAGCTGATATAGCTTAGACTGTTGGGTTATCTTTTTGGATCTTGTTTTGTTTTTTTTGTAGACTGACTCTACCGGTTGAGCTTTTGTCTAGAGATATTTTGGGATGACTGTACTATCTTATATGACGTTACTAGCTGTTCAGTTTGATGTACTTGTAGAATGTTGGACCAGTATTATATATGATGTATATTATTCATACGGATGATATTTGTTTTCTTTCAGTAATATGTTATGACATAAATAAGTTCTGGAGATATAAACAACTTAAGTGAGAGTTTTAAGTTAAAATAATTTTTCAAGCATTGAATGAAAAAAAATTCATACACATTTTTAGACTAACTGAGAATGATTGAAAGAAGGTTTTTCTGAAATAAAGTTAATATTTCTTTTCGATAAATAGGTTACTTATGTTGTAACATTCTTTTATGAGAAAGGGTGTTGCAATGCCTACGTCTTCGGGACTAAGCACAGCTTCAGTCCAATCTTATTCAAGAGTCAACAAAAATACAATGAGTTGCAGCCTTAGTTTCTCACTTACTCACTTTCTGTTCTTCACACACCCTTGGTCCCAATTACAACCAAGAAAATAAGTAGTATCTTTTCTCTATTCTAATCTGTAATTTCTACCAAGTCTGAAATGTTCTCTCTCCCTCTTTTTTTTCTCTCATCCTCTCATATGCTTTATAACTTAGCACATGGAGGTTACAACCAAAAAGGAATAACAGAAAACGGTTTCTAACTGAAAAACTGAAATATGCCACATCAGCAACAATCTCCACCTTGGCATATTCATACATTGACTCTGGAAAAAAAACATTGGACCTGCCGTGCTATCCTTGCCCATAATTTTCAATCATCTTGAATTTTTAGCAAGTTCAAGCAGTGCCTAAACTTGCTTAGAGGAACCACTTTAGTGATGAAGTCTGTAGGATTTTCTGATGTATTAACCTTTTTAATTTGCACTACTCCATCTGAGATTACATCTCTAATCCAATACAGCCTGATATCAATGTGTTTTGTCCTTTCATGATAAGTGTGATTCTTACAAAGGTGAATGGCACTTTGGTTGTCACAAAAAACATTGATATTTTTCTGAGCAATTCCAAGTTCATTAATCAACCCCTTTAACCACAAAGCCTCCTTAATAGCTTCAGTAACACTAATGTACTCAGCTTCAGTAGTGGACAAGGCCACTATATGTTGCAGGGAAGCTTTCCAACTCACAGTGTTTCCTAACAGTTTAAAAACATAGCCAGTTAATGATCTCCTTTTATCATGATCTCCAGCAAAATCAGAGTCCACAAAGCCTTGAGCTCCACCTGAATTCTGATCATCTTTCCCATACTTCAGTCCAATTTCAATAGAACCCTTTAAGTACCTTAAAATCTGTTTAACAGCAAGCCAGTGTTGGTTTCTAGGATTTCCCATAAATCTGCTAACTAGGCTGACTTGCATGGTTTTAGGATTGTCTTTAAGAGATAACTTGAAATGTGAAGCAATCGGAATACTCACGGGTTTAGCATCTTCCATATTAAACCTGTCCAGAATTTTCCTCACATAATTTTTCTGAGTGATGGTAAGAACTCCTATGTCTTGCTGTCTTGTAATTTCCATACCAAGGATCCTTTTAGCTGGCCCCAAATCTTTCATTTCAAATTCAGTTTGCAAGATCCCCTTAAGCTTTTGAATTTCTTCCATTCTCTTGCTTGCTATCAACATGTCATCAACATATAGGAGGAGGTAGATGTAGTTACTGTTGTCCAACTTCTTATAATAAACACAGCTGTCAAAATTACTCCTCTTATATTTGATACTAAGAATGAAACTATCAAAGCACTTGTACCATTGTCGTGGAGACAGTTTCAGACCACACAAAGACTTTTGAAGAAGGCAGACCCAACTTTCTTTGTTTTTAACCTCAAAGCCTTCTGGTTGTTTCATGAAAATTTTCTCCTCAAGCTCGCCATTTAAAAAGGCTATTTTTACATCCATCAGCTCAAGGTACATATCGAATTGTGCAACCATTGCAAGGAGAACTCTAATGGAACAGTGTTTCACAGCTGGTGAAAATATTTCATTGAAGTCCACTCCTTCCCTTCGAGTGAACCCCTTAGTTACTAATCTTGCTTTATAGCGAGGGGGTTCAGATCCAGGGATGCCTTCTTTCCTTTTGAAGATCCACTTGTTGCCCACTAATTTGACTCCATTTGGTTTTTCAACTAACTTCCAAGTCTGATTTTTGTACAGAGATTTCATCTCTTCTACCATAGCATGTTGCCATTTCTCATGATCCTTGCTTTCCATAGCTTCCTTGTATGACCTCGGTTCCTCATCAGTGACCATGCTTGCAGCATTCAAGGCATATGCTATCATATCAGCATATCCAAACCTTTGAGGAGGTTTGATTTTCTTTCTTTCTCGGTCTCTGCACAATGAATAGTCATTGTCCGGATTGTCTCCTGAACTAGCTTCATTTTGATCTTCTATTTCTTGCTCCAATAGATCCTGATCCTTATCAATCTGCTTGTCAACAGTTTTGCTTTCAAGCTCCACCTCAAGTTGGAATTCTTCACTAATTTTAGGTTTTTCCATGACTTCACTTGAGGACCTGCTCTTGAACATTTCCGCTTTTTGAAAAGTTACATCTCTACTTATAATGCATTTTCTTGTCCTCAGTAGACCAGATTCTGTAACCTTTCACCCCATCAGGATACCCCATGAATAACCCCTTCTTAGCTCTTGGTTCAAGCTTTCCTTCATTCACATGATAGTAAGCTAGACACCCAAAAATTCTGAGACTTCCATAGTCTGTTGGACTGCCATTTCATATTTCTTAAGGGGTTTTAAAAGCAAGTGCAGTGGACGGGCTTCTATTAATGAGATAACATGCAGTGTGGACAGCCTCCCCCCAAAATTACTTGGGCAAGCTTGCATTTGATAGCATGCACCTGACCCTTTCTAAGAGAGTTCTATTCATTCTTTCAGCCAAGCCATTTTGTTAAGGAGTCTTCCTAACAGTATTATTTCTGTATATACCATGCTCTTTGTAAAAACTGTTAAATTCATCTCCGCAAAATTCTAGACCATTGTCAGTTCTTAAAGCCTTTATCTTCCTATCACATTGATTTTCAACTCAGTTTTTCCATTGCACAAAGGTTTTAAATGCTTCATCCTTACTTTTTAACAGATAAATCCATACTTTCCTACTGAAATCGTCAATAAAAGTAATGAAGTACCTGTTACCTCCATGAGTTGGGGTTCTTGAGGGACCCCATAAATCAGAGTGGATGTAGTCAAGCTTCCCCTTTGTCTTGTGGATCCCAGTGTTGAATTTCACCCTTGTTGGCTTTCCAACTACATAATGCTCACAGAATTCAAGTGCCTCCAACTTGTCTCCACATAGCAGCCCTTGTTTCTCAAATTCTGGCAACCCACGTTAACTTATGTGCCCAAGCCTTTGGTGCCACATGATCCCTTTGTTGATGCTAGAGGTTGCAGTAACAGAGGAAGCATTAATTACAACATTTCCTTTCAGCACATAGAGCCCGTTATTTCCATCTCCCTTCATTATGACACGATATACTTTTAGTACCTTCAACATGGAGTTTTCTGCCTTGAAGCTATATCCAACCTCCTCTAATGTTCCCAAGGAGATCAAATTTCGTTTGAGATCAGGGACATGCCTTACATGAGTCATGATTTTTTCAGTACCATCTGTGAGTCTCAGTTTAATGGATCCAATCCCAACAACTTTGCAAGTTGCATTGTTTCCCATTACAACTTGACCCCCCAGAAAATGATTCATATTTAAAGAACCAATGTTTATTGGGACACATATGAAATGAGCATCCTGAATCCATGACCCGTTCTGATTCACCTTGGCAATTTGCAGTCACCAACACATCTGTACTTTCATACCCATTAGAAGCTATTGATGCATCTCCATTGTCTTCATTGTTGTGCCTTTTCTTGGATTTTTGTTCTGGACAGTTTCTCTTGAAATGACCTTCTTTATGACAAAGAAAGCACTTCAACTTTGTCTTTGACTTTGATCTTGAACGATTCTTCCCCTTTTCATCTCGCTTTTCACTTCGCCCCCTTGCTGTCAAGTTTTCACCCATAGCAGCTTCTCTGTGTTTAGATTTCTTGGACAGCTCCTTTGACATCAATGCCACTTGAACCTCTTCAAGAGTTAGTGATTCTCTCCCATAGATAAGAGTATCCAGAAGATTGTCGTATGAGCTAGACAGTGAGCAAATTAGAAGTAACATTTGATCTTCGTTGTCTACCTTCACTTCAATGTTCTCCAGATCAAGAATCAACCTGTTGAACTCATCCATATGGTCTTCGATGGAGGTACCAGGTTGCATCTTGAATGTGTATAGTTTCTATTTGAGATAAAGACGATTTGCCAAGGGCCTGGTCATGTATAGATGTTCGAGCTTCAACCAAAGAGCCGCACTGGATTTTTCTTTTGACACTTCTCGAAGAGCCTTGTCACCTATGCACAAAATGATTGCATTGTGTGCCTTGCTCAAGAGATCTTTCTTCTCTTTCTCAATCAGCATAGTGGGAAGCTTGTTCTCTCCTTCCAAAGCATCTTCCAACCCTTGTTGTACAAGAACCACTCTCATATGCTTTGTAACTCAGCACATGGAGGTTACAACAAAAAAGGAATAACAGAAAACAGTTTCTAACTGAAGAACAGAAAAAAATTGAAATATGCCACAACAACACTATGCAAGATCCACAACTTTATAGGTTAGTAGTTGGAGCACTTCAGTATTCTACAATTACTAGGCCTGAAATTGGGTTTTCTATTAATAAAGTATGCCAATTTATGGCAAAACTTACTGAAGAACATTGGAAGGTAGTTAAAAGAATTTAAGGTATCTCAAAGGCACCTTAACTCACGAACTCTTACTTCAGCCCTGTCCTCTTGATCGCTCGTTCTCTCTAAGTCTTTTGTGATGATCATTGGGCATCCCATGTTGACGATAGAAGGTCCACATCCAGCTCTTGTATTTGTTGGGGTTCAATGGGGTAAATTTTTAAATTTTTAAATTTTTCGATCAGAGATCAACCCATTGGCGGAAAAACCCCGTGCTAAGATAACGAGTACACACATGAATCACAAAGAGATATTATAGTTACCTTAGAAACGGTAGTTGATCACGTAGTGCTCCAGTAGTAGGGACACCTCTACTTAGTCCACGCAGACAATCTTCCAACCGAGAGCAGTGCTAGCCGTGTGCAACGAGACAAGAGAGGAGAGGGGCTGCTAAAACAAAAGCGTGAGTGGCTGAATTAGTCAGCCAAGGGGGCGCACCCCTAGGGTTAAAATAACCCTAGGATTTCACTTAAGGTCCACCACGGACCCTTCTTTGTTCAGCCACGTCGGATCAGTTTTATTTAAATCTTATTTAAATAAAACCCAACTCCTAAAGTTACCCCAAAATTAATTAAATTAAATTAATTAATTTCCTCTAATTAAATCATATTTAATTAGACAATACTCCTTATTTAGTTAAATCGTATTTAACTAAATAACTCACGGTTAAATCGTTTTGTGCGTGTGACCCTATAGGCTCTCATGGAGTTGACAATAATAATTAACATAAATATATTAATAAACCATTAACATTTATAGACAATGAGCGGGATCTAGCAATGCATCATTGTTACCCAATCCATGAGATGATCGGTGATCCGACTTTACCTGCCGTAACCATATCATAGTGTAAAGCCTTGTTCCCTTCATTCTTTAATCCCGATTCAACATAAGGCATAAGAGTGTCATCCTCATTAAGTTCAATCATAGTTTCTCAATCCCAGAGTAGGTGTGCTCCCACTAGGCCCAATATCACATATTGGCCCAATGCTGCGTTGGCCAACGACTTAACCACACCTCACTCCATTGAATGGCCTAGGACATTACCCCCATTATCAAACGCATATGAATTTTTTACTTCTTAGTCTTCTTCATGTTCTTTCTTCTTTGATATTTGTCTTCTCAAGAAATTGTATCTTTAATATCTAACTTTATGCATTGCTTGCTTGCTTTCTTTCTTTCTTGTGTATTTGTCTGCACACTAAACAAGATACATCAAATACCAAAAATCAATTGTTCATTAATCTAAACATTTGTTACATCAAAACTCTTGAAGGGATTTAGACGCTTAATCGTCTTTGTTCGAACAATCTCTCTCATTTTTATGATGACAAACCTTTATGATTTGACGATCAATTTGTTTTCAAAAATACCTTTTAGTATTTATATACTTCCCCTGAACTAATGCTCATGAGAAAATATATAACTTAAAGACATTCAGAATAATCAAAAGAGATTTTTAAAATTAAATTATTGATAAGATCCTAAGAAATTTTTACAGTTATACAACATGTTACACATAAGAAATTTCTACCCTCCACCCTCCCCCATCCCCAACCCCACACCTCCACTCCCTTTACATCTGCTCAAGTGGAGGAGTAAATGTAAGCGAAAAGGGAACTATGGAATCAAGAATATTAACAGCTTACTGTGTGGGTTGGTGTTCCCTGCCTCGCCGTAAGTGATGAAAAACCCTTGCACACCAGGCCGCAACGGATAGGAACCCTTCTTCGATCACTAGCTTCTAAAAAAATTGATCACCAAAATACAGTACTCAACTGAGTAAGACAAACTGCAAAAAGAAATAATAGAATGGAGTAGGGAAAAGACATTGTTAGTAAGTTCTTATTTTCTCTTCTTCCCACCGGCAGCGGCATTAGGTTTACCTTCGGTCGCCATAATCCCCGAAAACACAAGTTAGCAAAATTGACTACTGAACCGCAACCACCGTAATCCTATAATAATAGCTTAAAACTGTAGTTAATTTAACATAAGCAGTAAAAAAATTTCCCCCCAAAATCTCCCTAAAATTCCCTCCAGTTTCACCCCTAAATTTCCACAAAATATATAAAGATTAATATCCCTCACTCCTCCTCCCTCTTTAACCCACCGAATCCCCAAATCCCCTCTCACTTATGCGTCCCTGTCCCCCCACCCTCTCGAATCCCCCAAATCCCCTGTCACTTATTATCACCCCTTCCCTCACCCAGCTCCATGTTAATGCATTGTGTCCTTGTTCCGAAATCCCATCTCCTCACAAATCAACCCTCTGTCTTCAAAAAAATACCCAGCCGGCCAGCTCCCTTTCTTCCTAAAATTTCACAATGGGGCACCTTTCACCCAGCACAGAGGAGAGCCAAACAGAGTCCAAAATCACTTCTCAGAGGAGTAGATCAGCAGTTTGCAGAAGAGGGACACGATGTTGTGGTCTGTTGCAGTCCATTGTGGTCTCTGATGCGGTTTGTTCCGGTCATAATGTGGCCATTACAGGTGATTATAGAACACACTACAATTGCGGTGCAATACCATTGCGGAGGCCGCCGCAACCGCAATATTGCGGCCGCATCACATGATGTGGTCCGCAATTTAGATCCTTAGAGGTGGGGGTTGATGGAAGGGGAGGCCGGGAGGGTGGCGGTGGATGGAGGATAGAGTGAGGGATTACTTAAAAATTTTAAGGAAAGAGGGAGGTTAGGGACAAATGTCATTTTGGTTTCTGATGATTATGCTGACACTTGTGAGCCACATACGCGAGTGCCATCTAGACATTTAACGTGTCAAGTCAGCATCTTTGATGCCGTTTGCTGACTGTGATGACATAGGGACGAACTTGATGGACTATTCTAAATTTCAAGAATATTTTGCTAGTTTCTTAATGTCATGAATCAATTTGCCACCTTCTAACAATTTCAGGGACCAAATTATAGTTTACTCCAATTTTTTTAGTATCATTGTACTTTTTATAATTAGGCTTAAATCTATTTTTGTCCCTGATTTTTTAGCAATTTTTGTGTTTAGTCCATCAAAAATATAAACACGTCTTTTTATTTCCTCATTTCTTGAAAATGTATCACTTTTAGTCCCTGAGGCCATATTTTAAATTTAAAAAATATTTTCTAAATTTATACTTTGACCTCTCACAATGCCTGATTCTTACCTTACCCTCGTTCCCCTTCCTGTCAACATCTCCGACCAACACGGCCCCCCGTCCCCGCTAGGAGTAGTTCCAGCGTCCTCCCTTGAAGCCGCTACAAGATGCGGCCTCTCTCTCGTTCTCCTCCCTGTGTGATTGAGGTGGTCGCCTCCCTTCCCGCCGTTGTGCGCGACCCTTAATCATGAAGCTTTCCTTCTTGGCCGGGCGGAGCTCCTCCCATGCCTATCTCCCTTTATGGCCTCTGGTCATCAGAGGAGGGGAAGGAAACGGGAGAAGGAGGTTAAGGTGAGAATGAGGCATTGGAAGGGGTCAAATTATAAATTTAAAAAATACTTTTTAAATTTAAAATATGGCCCCAGGTGTAACACCCCTTTCTCAGGAGTCATTACACTTTGTAACCAAACCTCTAATGCGGAATTAAAATCTTTCTTCTGATTATTCTTTTGGAAAAATGATGTCAAAAATTTTATTTAATTTTTACAAATGGATTTTCACTGTCGTTCATTTCTCTTTCTAAAAGAAATCCTTTTTATGAATAAACACCAAACTGGAAACAAGATAGGGAATAAAAATTCATTTATTAATAAAAGAGTACACATGAAACCTCTTTCCCAAATAAGTACAGACTCCCTATGCTGGTCATGCACTAAAAATACTACAGACTCCAACAAGAACCCAACACTTGACTTTCCACGCGCACGTCTTCCACCGTCTTGAAGTACCGCCGTACTTGCCTCCTCCTGGTCTTCTAGTGATGACTAGTCCACCAAGCATATGATCCCTCTATATGACTCATTTTCCGAAGACCACAAAACATATAGGCAATGGTGAAAATCTCTTTCACAGTTATCACCACAATCACACAAGTAACACACAACAGGAATTCATGCAAATTCATATCATACCATATATAGTAGAAATCACTCACACATGCGTAACATAGCATATTCAGTATAAGTCACACAGACGCCCCTTTCTAACTTCACACAGAAGTAACATCTCATCTTCACACAGAAAACATATCACAAGAATTCAATATATATATATTATAAGGCACTTCAATCTTCATTGTGTTTTCCACATATTTGACATGCAGTCACGAGCATTTACCCCGCACTCCCTGGAGATTACTTTCCCAAACTCCTATATTCGACACTCAGTCACGAGCATTTAGCCCGCACTCCATGGAGATTACTTTTGTTTTGCACACAACACTTTGCACACAACACGAAATGTCTCTTAACATTTCCCATATCACACAGCATTAAAGGGCACACAGCCTTTCCCATAGCACACAACATGAAATGGCACACAGCCTATGACACATAGCCTTTCGCATATCACACATCATTTCTCAAATCACATAGCATTTATATCTCACAGATTTATATCACACAGAATAACACACAGAATTTATTTATCTTCCCTCATTGACACTTAGTCCCGCCATCTCTTCGCACTGTCCGTTACTCAAACCCCTTAACCACATAGGTCTCGCTTCATTTATGCTTTATTCTAAAACGTCCTTCTTAATTGCTAGATTCATTACCCTTAACATACTAGACTTATATTTCATCCCTTTTCACTTTTTGAGCAATCAATTACGAAAAAGTTCTTTAGGAAAACTCATTTCCTTTAGGATTAGCCTTTTTAAGAAACCTCTTTCTATTACCACAAATTTAATAATAAAAATACCCCTTACTTCCTCTTAATTATATTAAAGCACATAACTCTTAATAATTACATTTCTAACCCCCAAAATGCCTAGATTTTTATTACAGCCCCAAAACTTTTGAAAATTACATTTTTGCCCCAAAACTTTTGAAAAATCATATTTTAAATAAAAATAAAGCATAGTATAATTTTAAAACAATTTTACAAATAAATAACAATTTATTTAAAGCATAAACACCCAAAACACAAAAATCCAACAAAACAAAGATCAAACCAACTTGGAAAGAATTTCCCCATACCTTAGCCTTATGAATGAGGAAGAACACACTAAGAACAAAACAAGAACAACACAAGAAAACTTGATTAGTAACAAAGAAAGCTTAAAGGAAAAACAAAGGAAAAGAAAATGATTTTGGAGTGAGATTTGTGAGTGAATCTTCAAGTGGATGATGAGTGAAAATGAAGAGCACCTCCTCCCTATTTATAGGGGAGGGGTTCAGCCAGCACAAGTGGGGGAGTGGGGGAGATATTTTATTTTCTATTTTTCACAAAAATGCTAAAATCCAATTTATTAAAAATATCTAACAAAACCCTAATAAATATCTATGTTCTAGAACAATGGAGAAGCTTCAAGACTCCCCTAGGGCATAGGTGAGGCGTGCAGATCAGGGCTGGGAAGAGGGATATGTGAATTTCCAAAAATACCCGTAGGGTTTGGATGAAAAAGAGTGAAAATCAAGGGTATTTTGGTCTTTTATATATCAAAAATTTAAATAATTAGTTAAAATTGATGAGAACCAATGAGAATGCTAGAAAATGCCATAAGAAGTCTAAATAATTTCGTGGCACTCATTTTTGAAATTTATAGATAGTGCAAACTCTTCGGTTTTCACCGTTTCGCAGGTATAACCCCGCAAAATGCAGAAAAATAGGATTTTCAAAACTTACACAGAAATAATTTTAAAAAATCATGAAATAAATAATTAAAAATAAAATATAAAATACTTATGGACCTTTTACACGAAATTATACCTGTGAAACAAGGTTTTTGCGTTTAAACGCCCTCGGGTAGCGTAGTTTTTGGTATTTTTTGAAAGTTTTCCAAAAATTTCAGAAAATCTAAAATAATAAAAGAACCAACTTTTGTAAAGGAAGTTTATTTATTGGACTTGTTAAACATTTTTAATCTATTTAAAACTCTTTCGTCAGTTAAACGTAAACCATTTTCTGTAAAAAGGCCCGATGTTGATTATAAAACCACCGTTTCAGAAGTATTTCGGAATATATGTATTTTATTACTAATTTTAAGCCAAAAATGAATCACAAAACATTTATGGAACAAAAATTCATATAAAACAGAAAAAGGACAGAAAACGCAAAGAAACGAATGTTGAAACTAGACCTAACAGAAGCTGAAAATCAACCACTTTCAGAAGTATTCTTAGACATACATATTTAAATCCTCTTTTTAAGCTAAAAATAAAACTCAAAATAATTATATCAAAAAAATTCATATAAGACGAAATTAAATAGTTAGTAAAAAAAACGGATGTTACACTCTACACCTATAGGATGTCTCCAAAAGATTACACACCAACATCAACTGTTATAACTTAAGCCTACTAACAACTTGGCATATCCATAACTAAAATACACAAAACAAAACAACGTGCTGCCCTAGGCTTAAAAAAACCACGCAAAAAGATCTTCACTTGTTTGTCCCAACAGTCTTCTTGCTTGCGCAGCCCTCATATCGTAAATTCTCGCTTTGTCTAATTGTATCATTGTACCAGTGGTCGTTGGCTTACCCGCATTAGCACTGTTTGCGACCGGCTCATCCTTCGTCGTTCGACAATCCTTAGCAATATGCCCCATCTTCCCACACCGGTAACACAACATTCTCTTCTGTGGGCAAACGTCGGCCAGATGGTCGGGTTTCTTACACTTATAGCACACTCGAATAGCACCCTGGCCATTCGAGTTAAACCTTCCTCCTCCACCAAAGACAGGTGTAGCATGGCGATAAGGTTGCTGATTCCCCTGCGGCCTGTTGTAAGGTTTCCGCTGGTCATACTCCTCCCTTTTCTTATTGAACCTAGACGGTCCAAAGTCCTTATGCTTCACTTCTTTCCCTCTCTTGGTCTCCACGATCATAGAGCATCGCTCTATCATTTCACCAAAATCATTCATCTTCAATGGTGCCATTGCCTCCCGCAGATCATACTTCAGTCCCTCCTGAAACTTCTTGCACTTCCACGAAGGATCAGAATGCATCTGAAAGTACTGAGAAAACATGGAGAGAGATTCAAACTTAGTAGCATATTCTCCCACGGTCATCTCCCCTTGCTTCAAACTTAAGAATTCCATTTCCTTGGCATGGCAAATGTTAGCTGGAAAATACTTCCCCAGAAAACGCTCACGAAACACAGCTCAAGTAATGGCTATACCACCAGCCTCCAGCAACTGACGTACCCCACGCCACCAGAACTCAACATCTCCCACCAGCATGTAAATAGCGAACGTTGCAACACCCTTTCTCCAAAAAGGATATTACACCATAGTAACCAAAAGTTTCGCAAAGACTTAGAAAATATTTAATAAAAGTTAGTAATCCTTCTCTTAAATTCGGATAAAATTTTTCTCTTTTTCTAAAGAAGATCTGAAGGACGGGAAATAAATCCCTTTAAGATTTTCTTTTCGCAAATGTTTTCATGTAAGAAATAAAACATAGCTTAATACTTAAAAATTCCTCATCTCATATATGAAATCATCAGAGTTTACAACTGAGGTTTATACAGTGAATACTGAGCCAGTCAAGTCTTTAGACCTCTACCCAATCTAAAGTAGTAAATATAGGTTCTTCTCGTAATCTCTATCAAACTATGCAGCATCTTCTTCAGATCCTTCTTCTAAGAGCTAACCCACTTCTTGGACAAACCATCTACTCAATTATGCATCAACACAACAGAGCGGGCAAGGGTGAAACTCTAAACAAGGTAATAAGAAAAGTACAAGCACAACCAAAGCATAGATTATGTACCAATCAATTCACACATCAAGACACATAACCAAGATAACAAATCAATCAAGACTTATAAACAGATCTCGTTTAAGCAGAACTTACCTTTTTACTGCTATTCCATAACTCATTCACAAAATACAATCTCCTCAACAAAATATATATATGCATGACACTTCAATATCTCTCTAATCACACCGGTGTATTGCTCCAAGGAGACTTATCCAACCTCACATCATAGAGCGATCGACTGCAGTAAAATTTAACAGCATAAACAGGGAATCCCTCCAGACCCCTGAAGATACTTCCATAATACTGCATTTAAAACTTAATACCAGATCATAAATAGATCTGCCAGTAAGATTTATCCATGCCGGGTATACGATTCGTCTCGGCTCAGGGGGATTCACCGACAAGGCCATTGAGACTTTCGAAACTTGGATAATCCTAGTAGACAATTGTAGTCCAACAGAACCTATTCTCAACCCCGTTCTCTCAAAGGTTGTATGCTCGTCGTGTATAATGCAAATGATCATCTAGATTTGCAAACCATTTTCTCTTGAAATCTCTTTCTCTGTAAAACTCTCTCTGTTTTACTATTTCTCTATAAAAATCTCTAACTCTTCTCAAAACTCTTGGTAAGAAATAAATCAAAATCTTTTATGGAAAGAGCTCTTCGCATGAACAGAAAACCGTTTAAAACTCATTTTCTCATAAAACTCTTTTACTGTATACTTTAAAACATAAGACTCTTGTCTCTTTTTACAGCTTATTACGGACTAATTCATTATCTCGGCTTTATTTATTTTAAGTGGCCCAACTGAGTGAATCGGTATAAAAAGGTTATTAAGTGTATTATAAGAAGATCAAACCGGGCATAGCCACTTTGGATTGATTAGGAGAGAAGAGATCAACAATATTTAAACTTACATTCGCTTCTAAAATAGTAAATGTCTGTTCTCAGTTTTTTAGATAACTTCTTGGTAATGGAATAATCACACGGCGACTGAGCCGACTGCGGTAATTAGTGTCCAGTTTTCTTGAAAACTTAATACAACTTAATGATCGCAAGTACGTTTAATTAAACACGACTTAGGTTAATTTTCGAAGATGAAAAGATTACACGACGGTAGAGCCATCTTTGGTAATCAGTACCCCACTGTAAAATTGATCCTATATACTAAGTGATCGTAGACAATTTATTTCTCTTCTGAAATATTTAGGCACTATTTATCTTTCAGGAAAAAGGCTCGTTGAAAGCCTATCTCACTAATTTCCACTGCCGTAGACATAGGAAATTAAACTGAGTTATGTGCATACATATACAGATTGGATACCCACTCGATATTTTCCACTAATAATATAACGATAGAATTCGCCAAGAATCCATTACCGTTAGATTATATTCCGACAGATGCTATAACAGCAGAATTCACCGGGAACCCATTACTGTTACACTCTTTTAACCGACAGATGCTATAACAGTAGGATTCATCGGGAATCCATTACCGTCATACTCTTTTATCCAATCCAATCTATTTATATATACAGTATTAAGAAATTACTTATTTCCCTATCTTATCTTGTCATGTATATACCGGGTGTCTAGTGTTGGGAAAACAGCGTACCAATACAGATCCCAGGCCAGAGTGAGACGGACTGCTTTAGCCCCTTCGAAGGTCTCACTTCCTTTCTAGACAGATCCATACTGATAAACCATTTATCTTAACCATCACCTTGTATATAAATAACAGATAATATCGGAGTTTTCACAAATAATAAATTGTTTTTTCTTTGCGGTAAAATTGTATTTGTGGTAGTCTAAAATTTGCCATTATAACGGTATGTTTACAAAATCTCAAAAGTGATTTTGGCATAACCTCTCTACTCACACGGTTTTAAGACTAAAATTGGGCATTATAACTCTACAATTCATCAATAGCACAAAACAATTAAAATAAGACTATAAAACAATCATAAAGCATATAAAAGCTATAAACACCAAAACAAGCAATTCAAACACAAACAAAGATCAAACACTCATACTTCACAAATTACTTTGAAAGATTAACCCCTTACCTTGGCCAAACTTTGATGAAGAACAAGCAAGAACACCAAGTAAAAAATTTAAGACTAAAGAGAGAAAAGTGTTTGACTTCTTGATTTCCACTTTGGATGAGTGAAAATTTATGAAGCCAAGGGGGTCTATTTATAGCTGAGGGGGCTGCCAAAGCTTGGGGAGAAGAAAGGAATTAAGAAAATGTGTGAGGTAAGCCATGACTCCTAAAATCCATAATTATTAATTAGGTTTAATCAATCTTTTTTCTAATTGGCTTAGAGCTCTTCACAAAGATTGATGACAAGGTGGAAACTCTGATCCAAGGCCCCTAAATGAGTGTGGATGTCGACCAAAAGGAAGGCGGAGGAAAGCCATTGGATTGCTTGGACAAAAGCCTAGGGTTTTGGTAGTTTTAAGTGGGAACTAAGGGCAAAATGGTCTTTTTACTTGCCCACCTTACTATTCAAGGCCATCATGATGTTCCCCACTCTTAGATACTTCTTAGAATTATATTTGAACCCCTCAAAGTTCCTAAGTTCCTATATTATAACCACTATACCTCTATTCGTCCCAATTCGGCTTATTTCGCAATTAAGAATCAGAATAGTCTTTTTACTAATCTAAAACTAAAAAATAATTTAGAATAGTATGAATCAATAAGAAATCTTAAAAATAACACATGAAAGTCTTATGGAAGAGTTTTGGAAATTTTACTGTAAGGGTAAGCCTTACGGTTTGCAAAAAACAAAGGAAAACGGACGCGACGTAAGTGAAAAACAGCACTGTTTTAGAAAATTCCAGAAAAATTCTAGAAAATTTGCAAATTGAATTTAATTACTAATGATCTCTCTTAAAATTTGATTTTGAGCCCTCATTGTTCGACATAAATCGATTTTGGACCAGAAACCTCCGCTTTTCGTACTTTATAAACGTCGAAAAAGTAGAGTTTTGATCCATTTTTCAGAAAATTATGAAATAATATCCAAAAATCTTAAAAAATATAAAAACATGATTTAGATACTCAAAATCTTTTTCTGACCTTGAACCGGTCTCTGAATCAGGGTTTTAAGCTTTCCGCAAATAACAGGGTCAAAACGGTAATTTCAAAAGTTTTCCAAAAATTCTAAGAAAATTCCAGAAAATCATAAATATTAAAAGAAACAACTTTTGTGAACAAAGTTTGTTTGAAAAAGTTGGGTTAACATAATTGTGTTATAAAAACCCTTTTCCATCAATAACGGTAAATATGGATGTCAAACAGAAAGGGAAAAATTACTGTTTTAATCAAATAATTTCATAATTATTTTAAAACCTTCATTATAAGTCTAAAATAATTTTCTTATAGCTTAGATCATACCAGATCATTTAAAATAGACAAAAGACGGAAATACAGAAAACTATAGAAACTTAACTATTTTTACTATTCATACTGTAATACTTAACCGGAACTTAGTCATTCTATTTTTTTTAGGTATCTATCAAGTCTCTGTAATTCCTATCTCATCTATTTTTCTATCATTGGTATGTATGCCTTTCCTTACTAACAGACTATGGAGTTCTGTCTACAAAGGACTAAAACTGTACTTTCTTTATTTCTTCCTCTTAAAATCCAAACTTAATTCCTAAAACCTTTATATGTCCTCAAACTAATATATCTTCCCTTAAATACCTTTTGGAAGTGTTGTATGAATTTTCCAAATTCATTTATTATTTATCCTAATAATCAGAATGTCCGTATATAATTTTCTGACTTCCGTATTTAGCTCTAAACTACTAAGTTTTTGTCCGAAAAACTTCAAGGTAGTTCTAATCCTTAGAAATTAACACTTTGTCTTATAAGTGAAAATTTCGGGATGTTACAAACGTCACCTTCCGTTCCTCTGTACACGCCATAACCGCAAAAATCTTTTGCAATTCCTGAATCCACAGTTCTGCTCCTTCGGGATCATAACCCCCTTTGAACTGAGTTGGTTTGGCACGACAGAAATCTGCCAACCCCTGACCGTCTCCATCTCTACGGCCCACGGCAGTTGCCATCTCTCGGATAGCATTTGCCAAATCTCCATCATCATGATTCACCCTTCTTGCCATGGGTTCCTACAAGGCAACCACCCAGGTAAAACCAATCAGAACCCATTCAAGAAGTTTCACACTCAAACAATCACACACAGTGATTTCACAAAGAAAACAATCATACAAATTTAATCCAATTCTACACTATTCTGTAATTTCCTCGCTACCTTTCAGATTTACGACTTTTTCCCTACAAACCAACGCGGATTCCAACCACATGTTTTGTCCTCACTTACATACTTTTCAGAAGGAGATCCTTTCCTATACAGTCTCATACCTGTACAGTATTGTTGGAATAGGTAGTACTGATTAATGCTATTCAGTTCTCTTCAATTGTACTGTCCCATTCCAATACAGTCTCAGATTTTCTCAACTGTACCATCCCATTCCAGTCACCTCGGCACCAGGATTTTGCAGAATATAACAAAACAATCCATCACTTCAAAATTCACATAGCACATAGCCCAATTAACCCAATCAATAACTCAAACAGAATTCACACAGAATTCATCAATCAATCAGAATTCACACAGAATTCACACAGTCAATCAACTCATCAGAGTTCACACAACCCAAACATAACAAACCTATAACTCAAACATTCTCGAAAGACTCGACCAGCTCTGATACCACTATTGTAACACCCCTTTCTTAGGAGTTATTACACTTCGTAACCAAACCTCTAATGTAGAATTAAAATCTTTCTTCTAATTATTCTTTTGGAAAAATGATGTCAAAAATTTTATTTAGTTCTCACAAATGGATTTTCACTATCGTTCATTTCTCTTTGTAAAAGAAATCCTTTTTATGAATAAACACCAAACAGGAAATAGCATACGAAACAAAAATTCATTTATTAATAAAAGAGTACACAGGAAACCTCTTCCCCAAATAAGTACAGACTCCCTATGCTGGTCAAGCACTAAAAATACTACAGACTCTAACAAGAACCCAACCCTTGACTTTCCACGTGCACATCTTCCACCGTCTTGACGTACCGCCGTACTTACCTCCTCCTGGTCTTCTAGTGATGACTAGTCCACCAAGCGTATGATCCCTCTATATGAATCATTTTTCGAAGACCACAAAACATATAGACAAGGGTGAAAATCTCTTTCACAGTTATCACCATAATCACACAAGTAACACACAACAGGAATTCATGCAAATTCATATCATGCCATATATAGCAGAAATCACTCACACATGCATAACATAGCATATTCAGTATAATTCACACAGACGCCCCTTTCCAACTTCACACAGAAGTAACATCTCATCTTCACACAGAAAACATATCACAAGAATTCAATATATATATATATATAAGGCACTTCAATCTTCATTGTGTTTTCCACATATTTGACACGTAGTCACGAGCATTTAGCCCGCACTCTCTGGAGATTACTTTCCCAAACTCCTTATATATTCGACACTCAGTCACGAGCATTTAGCCCGCACTCCATGGAGATTACTTTTGTTTTGCGCACAGCACGAAATGTCACTTAGCATTTCCCATATCACACAGCATTAAAGGGCACACAGCCTTTCCCATAGCGCACAGCCTGTGGCACATAGTCTTTCGCATATCACACAACATTTCTCAAATGACATAACATTTATATCTCAGTATTTATATCACACAGAATTTATTTATCTTCCCTCATTGACGCATAGTCCCACCATCTCTTCGCATCGTCAGTTACTCAAACTCCTTAAGCACATAGTTCTCGCTTCATTTATGCTTTATTCTAAAACGTCCTTCTTAATTGCTAGATTCATTACCCTTAACATTCCAGACTTATATTTCATCCCTTTTCAATTTTTGAGAAATCACTTACAGAAAACTTATTCAGGAAAATTCATTTCCTTTAGGCTTAGCCTTTTTAAGAAACCTCTTTCTATTACCACAAATTCAGTAATAAAAATACCCCTTACTTCCTCTTAATTATATAAAAGCACATAACTCTTTATAATTACATTTCTGACCCCAAAAATCTCAAATTTCCATTACAGCCCCAGAACTTCCGAAAATTACATTTTTGAGCCAAAACAAAAAATTTCACAGCTTACGAAATTTCACACCAGGGATGTGAACAGAGCTGTCCCAAGGCCTTTGAAATTCAAAAATCAACTTCTCCTTTAAAATTTGATTACATAATTTACTTTCATCCTTTTTAAACATAAAAATGAGATTTTCCCTTTATGAATTTTAGTTCATTAACTTGGATTTTCACAAGCTATTCTCATTCCCCTTTTTAAAGCACTTTTCAAAACTAATTAAATCCTGTTATAAGTCTTTTAAAATTATACCCTCTCTCTTTTATCCACATCAATTTTATCATATACCATATCACCTCTCCATTCACCACATACATCAAGCTTTTATGAATAACCATCCATCTCACATGATCCATAATATTAAAGCAATAGCTCGTCCACTTTAAACAATACACACCTCAAATCTTGGAACAAATCCTTGCTTCAACCCAATATATATATATCAAACATTCACAATCACATAGGAAAAATCATCACCCAACAACTCACAAGGAACCAATCCCTTCCAAAATACATCACACCAAAGCACACAAACATAAGTCTCATATAACAATCATAACTTTGAGAGTATTTTCCCCTTACCTCTTGAAGCTCCAACAAAGTTATGCTCCTCACTAGCTTGAGTTCCAAGATCACTACTATTACTATCACCACCTTCCCAACCCAAAACCTAAAACACCAAAAATCTCTCCATGGATTTTAAAAGAGAGATTGGAGTTTAGAAACCATAGGATTGCTAAAAGGCTATAGAAATTGAAAACCTATGGATTAGAAACAAAAAACTTACCTTGGATAATGAAAATCAAGAGCCGATGACTCAAGAACTCTTGTCTTACTCTTGAAGAACAAACTTGAAGATTCCAAATATTAATGAAGGCTAAGTGTTTAAAAGTGATCACCCACACTTGATTAGTATGTGGAAGATCAAAAATATGGATCAAAGATTGAGGAACTTCAAGAAAATAATGGAGGAATTCAAAGGAAAAGATGAAGAGTTTAGAGAGAAGTTAGAGAAAAATGGCATGTAGTGTGAGAAAGCATCATGAAAAATGACTAAATGAGATAACTCTCCTCCTTCCTCTCCCTATCTCACGCCCTCTCTCCCTTAATAGCTTGGCTAGAAATTGCTTGTCACTTACATGGGTGAAAGACAAATTAAAAGGCACCACTTGTTCAAATCCTATGGTTGGATTTCAAACCGTTATCAAATAAAGCTTTGGAAATAAAATATCTCTCCCTTAATACACAAAATGAACCTAGACTCTTTCTAAGCCTAAAGTGGGGCGGTTTTGTGGCTTGGCCAAGAAGGGACAAGATTACATTTAATCAAAGCTTCGTTAAGTTAAGAACCATGGTGAAATAGTTTGGTTAATTAATCATATCATGGTTTAAAATATCCAAGGCTTAACTTAACCACCAAGCAATGATCACAAGGCATCCATTAGACACATGGGGCGCAACTTGAGGGCTGGTCTAAAGGGGAAAGATAAGATCAAATTCATTTGGATGGGAAATTACTAAAAAGGACAAAGGGTAAAAAGGTATTTTTCATGGTTTTGGTAATTAAAGAATAAAATCAAGGATATTGTAGTAACCTCTCATGTCAACACAATAAAAGTCAACTATACTATGCTACATGGGTCCCACTTTCCCTGTAATCCAATTTCTGGCATCTGGTCTTTACCAGTTCTTCGGTTTTTCCCCGCACCTAGGGCAAAATGGTAATCTTACTAAACTTTTCCAGAAATATTTTCTAAAATTTTCAAATAAATAAATAAAAACAAAAATTACCATTTTTGGTTTTATGAATAGTGACTAAACTGTTCCAGCTAGGTGTATTTTGGTCTTTTCCCAATAACAGTGGCATTTTGGTAATTTTTAGAATTATTTCCAAAAATTCCCAGAAATCCTAAATAATGTAAAAACACTTTTGGCTCATCGAAATAATTTTCTAATGTGTTCTGGTCTCTAAACTCACTCGCAGTTCATCATGGTCATATTATAGGGACCAAAACGGTACTATCTCTGATCCGTTTCTCTGAAAATTTCCAAATAAATTTCTAAAATTCTCAAATATTATGAAATCACTATTGGTATCCTTAAATATCTTTTCTGACTCCAAACTAGTGTTTCTATATCATTATGTTCCTATTCTGACAGTCAAAACGTCTACAGAATTTTTCGTTTGACTTTCCATGTCAGCACTAAAGCATAACTTGTCATGCAAAATTTCTAAGATTAATAATAATCCTCTCAAATTAACATTCTATCTCTAAGAGTGAAAATTTGAGACGTTACATCAGGGACTAAAACTGACACATTTTCAAAAAATGAGAGACTAAAAAGACGCGTTTTATTTTTTAAAGACTAAAAACGAAAATCGCTAAAACATAAGAGACTAAAATATATTTAACTCACATTATTACATCATTGAAAAATTATATTTTTTACTTTTTTTAATTAGCCTTCAAATGAAACTTTTATCTATTATGTTCGTTGATTAATACACATCAGGAACATGTTACATGAATCGACTAATATTCTTTTTTTTATAATTGAATCGATTAATATTCTAATGAGGTCTATGTGTAAATTTTCTTACCTTAGAAGCTATAAGTTCATTAAGCTCCAGCTGGAACCTAGAATTTAAATTAAAATTTTGGAATCTAGTCAATTAAGTAAGAGCCATATATATGTGTAGGTTCTACTGATCAAAAATATATGTGTAGGTTCTAATCTAAACTCTAGAGTACTTATTCATATTAATGCCAGTTGCTTAACGACATCAATTACCATATAATTAAACAATAACGTGATTATCAATTGGGCTAATTAATGTGCATGTTTGAAAATTGGGAGAAGCAGAGACAGTGAAAGGAAATTGTTGTCGTGTGAAGCTACGGCAGGGGGAATCATTCAGAAGCATGGCATGTGTCAGTACTCACCGGCAAACCAAGAGATATCATTGAGTACGAATGGTTCAGGCTTTGAGCCAAAGTACTTTCAATCCAACCAGATTTGAAACACCTCGAATCTGCTTTAACTTGATAGTACTGCCAGTGGTAGGGGCTATTCATCGCTGATGAAGTGATAGTTTCGATATGATTTTAGCCATGTGGCGTGCACAATTGTTTCCCTGACATTGTTGTGTTCAACCAGATGAGGTTGACCAGCAGAATAATTGGAACTACTATATTATTTTCCACAATAATAAGACATGAATAACATTACATATTTTTTGTCGACAACCAATAACATTACATATTTTTGCCTCAAAATAAAATGACATTACATATTTTGAAAGGGGTCCTGGGAATTCTAATGCTCTGATTTTTTGTGAAAGAATGTGGGAGGAAAAAAAATAAAAAGAAAAAAATAATCAGAAAAAATATATAAAATGAGATAACAATTGTTTAGTTGTTTGGTATAAAAGAAAAGGAAAAAAAAAAAAGCTAAGTGTCCGTATATTTGATATGCATTTCTTGTTTTTATTTTTATTTTTTATTTGGTTTAAATACTTTTTTTGTTTCTGTAAAATGACCAAGTTTCATTTTTTGTCCCTATAAATTTTTTTTTGTTTATGATCCTGTAAAACAAAAAGTTTTATTTTTAATCCCTACAATATTGTTTTAGTCCCTGTAATATTCAATTCATGTTGAATTAGTCCCTGTAATATTTAGATATTTACCAAATTAGTCTCTGTAAAATAAAATTGATATGATATTATAGGGACAAAAAACAAAATTGTCCACATATTACAAAGACTAATTTAGCATGAATTGAATATTACAGGAACTAAAACAATATTACAGAGACTAAAACTAAAACTTTTTATTTTACAGGGATCATAAACAAATTTTTTTTACAGAGACGAAAAATGAAACTCGGTCATTTTGCAGGGACAAAAAATGTGTTTAAGCCTTTTTATTTTTTTTGAAAAGTCAAAGCGTAAATTGTTTTAAAAGACCATCTATAACACAAGGAGTGCCAATGATAACTAAACACAGTACAAAAGACTTGTTGCTACATAAAGGCTAAGAAGCAAAACAATTACAAGAAAATGACATACTACTGCATAATAACAATACCCAAACCGTGAAACAGCTGAAGCCAATGTCAAAACCCCCAACCGTACGTCTAACTGTAGCATTCCAAATTTTCACTCTAAGAGATAGAGTGTTAATTTTGGAGGATTAGAATTATTCTTTAGATTTTCAGATGATAAGTAATGGTTTAGAACAGATGAAGAAGTCAAAATAGTGTTCGGTGGACATCTTTGACTATAAGAATAAGTTTATAATGATATGAAAATTTCAAATTGGATTCATAATAGATATTTGAGGATTGAAACAGTGGTGCGACATTATTTGATGATTTTAGGAATTTATTTGAGAGTTTTCAGAGAGTCAAAAAGGAAATAGTACAGTTTTGGTCCCTATAGTACGGTAGATTAAGCTGACGAGTATTCTGTTTTATTTGAAAATTTTGTGATATGAGTGTTTAGTAATTTATTTTTATCTTAAAAATACATTTTTAATATACATATTCATTCTTTATATTGAAACAGATAGTTTTCGTTTGACGTTGAGTTTTAAATAGAAAATAGTTTACGTCGTAACTGACGATATAGGTTTTAAATAGTATAAATATGCCAAAACAAATCCTAAAAATTATCTTCCTTCACAAAAGTTGTTTCTTTTAATATTTGTGATTTACTAGAACTTTTGGAAAACTTTCAAAATTTGTAGAAAAATACGCTAAATGGGAGTGAATAGTGCAAAAATCTTGATTCACAGTGTAAAATTTTGTGATAAAAGTCCACAACCAATTTATATTTTATTTTTAATTAATTATTTGGAGATAATAGAAATTATTTTTATATAAGATTATTAAAACATCGTTTGTTCACTAAAATGCGGTATATCAGCCGAATAGAGACGAATAGAGAATTAACGGGTATGATATAGGAACTTAGGATTTTTGAGGGACTTGAATGCAATTTTATGAAGTGTAAATAGTGTATTGACTCAGTTGTTGACTGTGAATAGTGGAGAGTCATGTACAATTACTATTTTACCCTTGGTTGTATACTTATTTACCAAAACCTAACCTTTTTAACCTAGCTAGCTATCCCATGGCCAAAATCTCCCTCATTTGGTCAACATCCTCAAGTGAATTAGGTGGGTTGGATTGCTCTTGTCACATGGATTGAATCCTTGTGAAATGCCTTTGAGCCAATTAGGATTTATTTAATTAGTTTTTAATTTATTTAATTTGAACCATGGTTAGGTTAAAGTCAAGTAGGGTTGCCTAAACTAACCCAAGCTTGGCCGCCCCTCCCCATATAAATACCCCTCTCCATGCTTCATAATTTTTTGACCCAAACTTGAAGCATTTCCAAGTTTATTTTTTGTTTCCTCTTTAAAGCTTTCATATTTCTTTCTTTCTTCAGATTCTGATTCTGATCATCACTCTCTCGAGCATAACACTGCTGCCAGGAGGTCCACTAGGACCAGAAAGGCAGTAGGAAGCAAGAAGAGAAAGGAACAAAAAGCTATCAGAGCCGTGCAGAAGTCAGGCAGGACGGAACCCGCATTGATGCCATATTAGAACAAAGATGAATACTGAATAACACTTTGCATTGATTGAAAAAGAGTCTACAAAAGGAACTTATATAGAGGCAGAAATAACAGGCTCAAGGATAGGATAAGATAAGGGATAACAAACTAGACTAATCTACAACAAATTCTAACTGAAATAACAGAAACCAGCTAAGATTACAAAATACATAATTAGCTATTCCAACACCCCCCCTTAAGCTGGAGTGTGGATACTCATAACTCTAAGCTTGGAAACCAAAGGTAGAAAAGTGACAGGTCCCAAAGGCTTAGTGAAGAGATCCACAAGTTGAAGGGCTGAAGAAATGGGCAATAAATGAAAGAGCTTGGCTTGGAGTTTCTCATGGACAATGTGGCATGGGCAATAAGTTGAAGTGCTTCGTACGTTCACGGAAGCTGGAATCAGAAGCAATACGTTGTGCTGACTGACTATCGCAGTAAAGGAGAGCTAGGGAAACATGTTGAATGTGAATATCGTGAAGCAAGGAAGTAAGCCATTACAACTCACAAGTAGTAGAAGCCAAAGCCCGGTATTCAGCTTCGGAGGAGGAGCGAGATACCGTATTCTACTTTTTGGAATGCCATGAGATGAGAGATGGTCCAAGGAAGACACAAAAACCTGTTATGGACTTATTGGTCTCGGGGCAAGTAGCCCAATCCGAGTCACTAAAGGCCTTGAGCTGCAAATCCGAAGTGGACGGGAAAAATAATCCTTGAGTTGGAGAAGCCTTGATGTATCTAACGATTCGGAGAGCAGCTTTATAGTGTGGTTGCCGTGGAGTCTGCATAAATTGACTTAGTTGCTGAACTGCGAATGAGATATCTGGTCTGGTTGTAGTGAGGTACAGAAGTCTACCAGTCAAGCGTCTATAGGTAGTAGCATCGTATAATTCTGCAGTGGAATCAAATAAGGAGGGATTGTTCTTTATCATAGGAGTTGAACAGGGCTTGGAGGCAAGCATGCCTATCTTTGATAAAATGTCAAGTGCATATTAGCATTGGCAAATGTGAATGCCTTTTGCATATCGAGAAACCTCAAGCCCGAGGAAATAGTTGAGTTTGCCTAGGTCCTTAATCTTGAATTATTGATGAAGTAGCTGTTTGATAGAGGTGATTTCTAAGATGCAATTTCGAGTGAGGATTACATCATCCACATAGACCAAAAGAATACATTTCGTGGCTCTAGGATCCAATTTTGATCTGTTGTGATCTAAAGTGGATGAGAAACATAAAGAGCCAAACACTTTTAGATTAAGTAAGGTGGGAGGTTGTTTGAACAACATCTCAAAAGGACTCTTACGTTTCAAAACAGGTGAAGGGAGTCTATTTATCAAATGAACAACATGCATAACAGCATAAGACCAAAATACTTTAGGCAAAGTAGAGTGAAAAAGCAAGCTTCTAGTCACATTTAAAATATAAAATTGTTTCCTCTCCACTACTGAATTTTGCTAAGGTGTGGCCACACATGAGGTGTGATGTAAAATGCCAAATTTATTATAAAGAGCAGGATTAATAAATTTTGCATCATTATCAGACCTGATAGTTTTAATACTAGAGTTAAACTGGTTTTTCACAAAAAGAATGAAGTTCTCAACTAAAGTTCTGGTTTCAGATTTCAATTTCATTAGGAAGATCCATGTATGTCTGGTATAGTCATCAACAACAGTTAAAAAGTATTTGTGGCCCGAAGAAGGAACCGATAAGGGTCCCCAAATGTCCATGTGGACCAATTGAAAAGGCTGGTCAGTGACAGTTTGACTAGCCGAATAAGGCAATTTATTTTGTTTCGCAAAATGGCATGCATCACAAACACTGGTTTTATTCATAGTAACATAAGGGAAGGTAGTATAAAGCTGTTCAAGTATTCTATCAGAAGGGTGGCCTAGTCTTAAGTACCACACATTGGGATAAGTTTTTACAGCATGAACAGAAATGAAATAAGGATTAACAGTGATACAAATAAAATTATTTCTAAATATAGGTCCTTTAAGGTGATAAAGGCCTTGATGCAACTCAGCATGCCTAATCATCTTTAACGAAGGCATGTCCTGTATATAGCAATGTATGTCACAAAAAGTAAGTTTACAGTTCATAGCAGAAATCAACTTAGGAATAGAGATGATGTTGAAGGTAAATTCAGGGATATAGAGAACATTATATAACCATAGATCTTTTGAAATTTTAATGCAGCCACAATATCTAGCTGAAACACTTAAGCCATTAGGCAAGTGGACACTCACATGTTTGATAAAATGGAAAGTCATGAAAAGATTAAAGTCGTGGGTAACATGATCGGTAGCTCCACTATCTAGAATCCAATCAGAACTACGGAAAGAATGGTTACTTGGATATGGTTGTTGGTTTGTGGATGACTCTCTAGGAGTGTTGGTTCTGATTTGACCTATGGAGTGAGGAGTTGTGAAGGTCTGCTGTTGCAGGGCACTGATCAATTGATTCAGTTGCTCGGGTGCCAATTGGATTGGTTGAGGATTGCTGCATTGGGAAGAGTTACTGGTCAATTCAGTGTTTACTTGGTCGCTGTCAGATGAAGCCAAGTTGTTGATGCTGGAGGAGTTTCTTGGCCTGTAACCTGGGGGGAACCCATGCTTGATGTAGCACCCATCAACAGTGTGTCCTAACTTGTTGCAGATGGTACACTGCTTAGAATTGTAGTTGTTCCCACGACCTCTTCCATCTCCTCGTCAAAAGAACCATTGCCTCTACCTCTACCAAAAGTGGCATTGCCTCTGCCTTGTGTATTGTTCTGTCTCCAGGAGCCTTGATTAGATTGTTGGTTCAATTCATTATTTCAGAATAATCATTAGAACGAAAGAGGTCTTTAGTATGAAAAAAATGGCAATTGTGGGTTTAATTTTTTTTTAACACAAAATATTTTTTTTACTTCACCTTTTTTTACTGAAAGATAAAAAAAAATGATATGATTCAACCTCAAACCCAGGTAGAGTTGAGTAGAATCTTGGAGTCTGAGACTGCAGGACCTTGAAGCTGACCTTCTTGTTGAAGTACCAGACCATAAGCTTTGTTTATTGCGGGCAAAGGGTCCATCAATAGAATGTTGGACTTTGCTGTACAATAGATTTCACCCAGTCCCTTCAAGAAACATATGACTTGTTCGATTTCTTGCTTCCTCTGAATGGATTTAATTAAGAACACTTAACCGTGCAAGTGCAGTCAGGTAAGGGGCTTAGCATATCAAGCTCATCCCATAAAATTTTTAGCTCTGTGAAGTATTCAGTAACACTCCGATCTCCTTATCTAATGGAGTGAATTTCTTGGATAAGATCTGAGATCCTGAAATAGTTGCCCTTAGTGAATCTTTCTTTTAATTCATCGCACAACTTCTTGGCATTATCCACATAAATGGTACTCTGAACAAGTTGTGGTGACAAGGATCGAGTGATCCAGGAAACCACCATGATGTTGCAGTGGTGCCAAGCTTTATAATTGGGATCATCCTTCGCGGGTGTTGGCAGAGTTCCATCAATAATTGGTTTGATTCAATGGAGGGGATACAAAAACCGTACTTGGACTCTCTCCAGGACATGTTAAGTCTCTTCCTTAGGGGGATGTGTTTGATCTTCTGCCATTGTGGAAATTTTTTGGCGTGCTGCAAATGATAAATAAGGTCTAGAGTGCCAACTTAGTTGAGATGCCTTTCCCTATAGTGATGCCTTTGCACGCTAGCTCTATTTTTATAACAGTAGGAGCACGGTCGAATTTTGTACAAGACAAACTCTTTGTTTTTTTTCAAGTAGCTAAATCTGGGCATAACTTGTGCTCTGATCTAGTTGTTTTCTGTTTAATAATATTTTTTGCTTATCCAAAAAAAAATTTCTTTCTTCGAGTTTTAGTTCTTTTCAAGTTTTGTTCTTCATAAGCTTTTCTTCTAAAGGTAGGGCAAGCTCCTGAAAAATTATTTGAGAAGTTAAATTTTGATTTTTGATTGTTAATCACTTAAGTGATTCATATGTTATAGCTTTATAGTTATTTATTTAAGCTTTATAATTGTTTCGTGGCTTTGATTTAATTGTTGTGAGCTTTTATTATTAGTAATGTTATAGTGGCAAATTTGTTTATGTGTTTAAGTGATAGTAATGTTATAATGGCAAAATTGATTTTGAGCTTTAATAAGTATACTGTTATAATGGCAAATTTAAGACTATCGCAATATAATTAAAATCGTAAAACTATTGTAACCTATTTCTTTATGAAAAACCCTAAAATTTGTCTACCATTGATATACATAAAGATGGTTGGGATGAATGGTTTGTTGGTATTGTTCTAGCTAAGGAAAGATAAGGTCTCTTGAGAAGCTTTAGCTCGCCTCTATTTACTGGGAACCATACCGACGTGTTGTTTATAAAATATTAACCTAGGGAGTCTGTATATACATGGCTAAGATAAATTGGAAAAGATTTTTTAGTGGGTTACTGACTATACACGAATGTGCGTTTAAAATAAATCTCTTCTCTCTATAGATCGAGTAAAGACGGCGCTGCTGGAAAACTCGATATTTGCTTTTAATTTATTTTGAACTGTTAACAATGATTTCGCTAATATATATACCGGCTGACTGTGTAAAATGATGTATACCGTAGGGTTCTCTTGAGAATTCTACTTCTATATTGTTTGGTAGAAATTCCTGGTTTGGGGACCGATATATATATAAACTCATTTTAGTTTTCAATGTCATACTGATATGCAAAGGCTGACTGGGTAAAATAGTACAATAGTGAAGAGTTCTCGGTGAACTCTACTGTTATACTATTTTGTAGAAATTCCTGGTTTGGGGTCCTTTACATATTTGACAGGGAAAATTAGTGAAGCAAGCCTTCAATGGGTTTTTTTTCTAAAAATAAACTTGTGTTTAATTATTTTGGTAATAAATCAATTTGATCTTATTCACTTAGTTTCTTTATCAAAACACTCTAAAAGTTGGGTGTCGATCACCTCAGTCGACTCTGCCGCTATGTGATCATTCCATCATCAGTTTTATTTAAAACCGAAGAAAGTCACTTACCAAGTAAAAAACAGTAACAGAGATAATGCGTACGATAATTTATTCCCTGATGAAAGGGTAAGAGTATTTTACAAGATTTTGTATTACAAGAGGTAATACAGTAAAACATGAGAAAGTTTTACAAGAGAAACCAAAGTGATTTTTTTATGCAAAATGAATTGTCATTGCATAAAGCGTTTTGAGCATACACTCCAGATTGGGGTTGAGAATAGTGTTTGGTTGGGCTACAAATTCCTATTGGGATTATCCGGTTTTCGATAGTCTTATGTGGCAGAGTAGGTGAATACCCTCGAGCCGAGACGAGTCGTATACTCGACATGGATAAATCTGACTGACTGACCTATTCATGATTTGGTAAATCATTTTTAAATGCTGCATTACCGAATGATTTCCAGAAGTTCAGATTGGGCTATCTGGTTATTCTATTAAGTTTGCTACAACCAATCGCTCAATGGTGTTTTGGTGGAAAAATTCTCTTTGGAGCAGTACACCGGTGTGATTTGGATATAGAAGGGTCATGCATAATTGTATTTGAAATGCTGATATAGATATGTTGTGTTAAATATGAAACTGAGTATATAAGACATGTATTGCATTGAGTGCTTTGCTATATGTGCTTGATGTATGTATTGAGTGATGCATGATCTGTGAATGTGTGCTTATAATTCTCTTTTCTTTTTGATGTGGATTTGAGTTTCACCCTTGCATGTTTTTTTTGTTGTGTTTGATGTATGTTTAAGTAGATGATTTACCCAAGGAGTGAGATAGTTTCAATCCGAAGGCTAACTCTCAGAAGGGGATATGAAAGAGAACACTGCATGGATTGATAGGAATTCCGAGAAGAAACTGTGTTCATTGTCTTGTTTTGGGTAGAGGTCTAGAGACTTGACCAGCTCAAATGTTCACTGTATATATTATTTTGGGAATTTAAGTATACTGAATTTTCATTGTCAAACTCTGATGATTATATATGAGATGAGATTACTATCACAAGTGTGTTGTTTTATATTTCCGCATTTAAAACCCTTCGAAAAGAATTAGAGAGACATATTCTCCATCCTTCTCATTATTTAAAAGACAAAAATTTTACCCACATTTTCAAAATTTTTGGTTACTATGGTGTGATATCCTTTTTGAAGAAATGATGTTGTAGTAACTGCTAGAACCAGTAAACCCTAAGATAGACTCTGTTTTGAATTCAATTGCTTTGGACTTGACACAAAAAAAGAGCAATATTAAACCAGTTTCCAATACAAACAAACCGAATATTCAATGTAAAGCCTGTGATGGCCGAATCTAGTAAGGACACAACCATGGTCTTTGCATAATTAATGTTGCCATCATGTGTGACGCCAACAACAACTATTCAAATCCAAAATTCATGCAATCTACAACCCCCAAGCATACAGTTGGGATGTCCAGCCAATTATGCAAAAGGTTAGGAAAGTCTTTGGCATTTACATTTAACCAAGTCCAAGCTTTCACCTGGGCCTGCTCAAACATTGCATTGTATTGGCCCTCTTGTTTTTATTTTTAGTAATTACAAAACCATGATATTGTTTTCAATTTGTTTTCTACTTTAAAAGATTTGTATATGAAACCGTGAAAATAATTTTTTGAATTTTACTATCTATGATGAGGGTTCATGAACCTTACCTAGATCCATGAGTACTTCGTGAACTTCCTTTTCTTTTTGATTGAAACTATTTTTCTCCCAACTCAACCTCCCCTTTCTTGTATCTCTAAGATATGGTGAGGATACTATAGCGTGTCCTTCTAGAAAACTATATGTATCTCAATTTCCTTTTTCACTTATATGTAGCTATTTTTTTTAATAGCTGCCCTTTCGCTCTTATAAAGGGAGATGAGGGATTTAAATTTCAAATTCAAATAACCCCTATTGATTTTAATTACCATTAGGCCAAACATCCATAACATTAGTCCATCTTTTATTTGAAGTCAATCGAAAAGTTACATATAGATTATTAAAATAATCTAACAATCTCCCACTTCACTATGCCAAAAACACAGAGCGATAACTGCATTTATATAACGCGCGAAGTGTAAAATGTTATTTTAGAAAACACAGAGCTATCAGATAATTAGGGGTGTTGATGGGTCCGGGTAACCCATGAACTAGAACCAATCCAAATCGATTTTGTTGGATTTTTTGTCTAAATCGGTCCAACCGATCAAATCTGATGTGGTTTAGTTCGGGTAACGAATTTTAAATATTGCACATGTGAATCCAGCCTGTTTACGTGGTAATTTTGTTTCGTATTATTTTATTATTAATATTATTTAAGTAACAATACAAGAAAGAAAGTCAAAAAGCAAGAAGAAGCAGTCGCATCCCTTCCGCTATTAGCCTTTCTATTCCATATCCGTCTTTTTCTTCCTTTTTCTTGTTTCGCTTCCACTACTTTGCCTCCTGCCGTCGACCAAAGTTAACCATCTTGCTCGTCGTCGTCTGTATTGCGTCGTCATCCCAAACCGTGTCATTGTCATTTGCATCATCATCTCATGCCACGTCGTTGTCGTCAAGCTCGTCTCACTTGCAGCCGTCCAGCACGTGCTTTACTGTGCACAAAATCCTTCCTCGGTATTTGTTCAAATTTTGTATCTAAGACTTTTTTAAAAGAGGCGATGTCGAAGAGGTTGGACTTAGAAATGGCAGTGACACGATTTTGGAATTCTTTTTGAAGCCATGGAGGAAGGTAATGCGAAACCCATTTGAGATGCGCTGCATGCAGGATTACTTAGTTTTTAGGGCTATTATGAGACATTGTGTTTCCTTTTTTGTTTTATTATTTTGTTTGTTTTATTATTTAGTTTTTTATTTGTGTTTGGGCTTTTGTGTTTGTTAAATTTTGATGCATTTACATTTATGCACAACTTTTTTATTTTCTTCATTTCTTCTTTTTTTATTTTTCTATTTCTTTCAAATTTGTGCAGAGCCTTATTTCAAACAATGCGACGGACCAGACCAGACCCGACCCACGTAGGTTTGGGTTGGTTAGGTTCGGATTTGGAGAACATAAAACGCAAAATCCAAACCAACTCAACCCATGTTGTTTTGGTCGGTTTGGATAATAGATTTAGGCAAATTTGATCCAAACCGACCCGTGAACAACCCTATAGATAATTCCTCCTTAGCGAGCGTTGTATGTAGGTTTACTTCAGATAATGTTTGCTCAGGCAAGCATTATCTAACAACTCCATTTTTTGTAATATATTTTAATTAAAAATATGAAACTTTCATATAATACGTGTTTGCGCAAACGTTCCATTCATTCAATGCCACTTATAGGTGCGCTGACATTCTCTCTTGAACTGATGCAACTGGACATCAAACGCCGCATCTCTTAATCTACCGCGTCACTTCGCCTGAAATGAATCATAATGCTGCACGCTTCACATATTATATAATGAACCAAAAATAGTAACTATTTCACACTTCCTGAATTATTATTTTCTGTTTTCGCCCTCTCTGCGTATTCACCGATCACACTTCTTCAATCTCCAACAATGCTCTCATCCAACTTCTTCCTATCGTGTTAAAGTGCATGGTGGACCTGATATATGAACCGACATTGGAAGGATGGGTTGAGTGTAACATCTCCAAAAATTGGAAGGATTCTATGGATTATATGTTAAATCATTTATTAACTTAAGTGATTGTGTTGGTTCGATTGTGCGAAAATAGAACGAATCCTACGATCAAGCAATAAAGAGAGCGAGTAGAACGAACAATGGAACAATACGAAATTACAGTAAACTAAAACTCAGAACAAACGCTAAACGAATCACAAGAACATAAACCAAACGAAACGTAAAGAGTTTAGGGAGAAGAGGTTCAACACTGGATTTACGTGGTTCGGCCAGTGTAGCCTACATCCACGAGGGAGAGCAGCCAAACGTTCTTCACTATGATCAATGAGATATAAGTACAACTGAGTTAACCTCTTAGCAATTCGTTCTCTGTGGTTCCTATGTGTCCATGTAAGAACATTACCCATGAAACCCTCCTTGCTAATCACTCTTGAATCTTCTCTCAATCCCAATTGATCCTCAAAAGTGTTTTCCCCAATACATGAAACCCTAGCAGAGCTCACAACTCACCCAAATCGTGTTTCAAACCCTCAAAACAAGAGAATGACTAACTCCATGCGAAACTGGCTTCAAAACAGCCTTATAACTGTTTTCTGTTTCGATCTGCTCGCTCAGCCTGGAAAATTCGCTAGAGCAAATTTGACAGGATCAAAAAACTGTTGTTTTGCTGCTGAACAGCTCGCTGAGCAAGCCCTCCTGCGCTGAGCGAATTTGAGGCAGGGAAATCACCCAGTGATCTTGCAGACTTTGTGTTGAGCGAATCCATTTGAGCTAAGCAAATCTTTGACAGGGAAAAATTGATTTTGAGTCACCAACTTACAATTCTCCACCTTGACTCTAAATCCTTCAAATCTCAGAGTTTCAACAATCTTCCTCTGATATGGTTGCTCCCCCACTTAACTTCATCAATTTTTCTGAAGTTTGATCAAATCCAAGCGCCTCTTGAACTTGATCCTTGGTGGTGACCTTGCAAACTTATCCATGGATTTCTTTTCTGTTGCATACTTCTCACTTGCAACTACACTTGCCTCCTCCACATCTACTTCATGAAACTTTCTGCTCTTCTTTGCTTCTTCTTGACCCCTCTGCACTGGATCTAATTGTGCCTTCAATCCCTTGAGTAGCACTTGGAGCGAAACTGATCAAATGTGTACCTCTGAATCCCTTGGGAGATACTCTCTTGCTTTCTCTCCTTTCCTTTGCTAGCTGATATACTAATTCCTCTTGTGCCGGTTGATCTTAAACTTCTTCTTTGTCTTGTTGGGGACTGTTTTCACTTGTAACTTTACTCGGAAACTCCACCTCAAGCTGAGCTGTGTCACTGCTCACTTTTTCTGCACTGCTTCCTTCAATGTCCTTGTTTGCTATGGCCATTCTTTTCTCATCAAACGTGACATCTCTACTGATGAAGCAACTTGAGCCTCCACCTAAAGACAAACTCCTCAACCTGTTACCCTTCATTCCTTGAGGATAACCACTGAGACACCTCCTCACAACCATGCCCTTTGGCTGTGAAGTAGTTGTGACATTTTTGCGACTCTTGGCTCCTTTCTTCCTGCAAAACTTATCACACTGCTCTTAACCAAACTCCAGGCTATTATTAGTTCTTAAGACCCTTGGTTTAGATCCTAGTTGATTACCTTTCTTACCAACATGATCAAACCTATGATGCCACACCTTAGACTCACTTTCTAATGATTGGTTAGCTAATGATGCATGACTAATAACAGTGGAACCACACAAAATGTACAAACCATTAATCTTGGTTCCCTTAATTATCATAGCACCTCTAGAAATATTAAACATACCATGTTCAATTACAATCACATAACCTAACTTATCAAACATGCTTATAGACAAAAGATTTCTTCTAAGTTCAGGGACATACCTCACTCCTTACAATAGGAATTCACGGTTATCAAACAACTTGAGTTGGATTGTTCCCATACCTTTAACCTTACATGATTTGTTGTCACCTAGAAGCACCGTTCCTCCTTCCTTCAACTCTAAGGACTTGAAGAGCTCCCTTCTATGGCACATGTGATATGAACAACCGGAATCTATAACCCAATTCCTCTGCAAATCTGAACTTGAAGCTACCAACGCGTCTGCAGACTCATAGCCTTCCATAGCAACTGTAACATCCTAAAATTCACTCTAAGAGACAGAGTATTAATTTTAGTGGATTAAAATTGCTTAGAAGTTTTTTCGGATAAAAACTTAGTTTAGAGCTAAATACAGAAGTCAGAAAATTAGATACGGACACTCTGATTATTAGGATAAATGACAAAATGAATTTGGAAAATTCATTCGTCATTTCAAAAAGGTATTAGAGGAAATAAATAGTAGTCTGGAGACATATAAATGTTTTAGAAATTAAGTTTGGAATTATAAAAGAAAATATAAAGAAAATACAGTTTTAGTCCCTTTTGGAGGAACTCCGTAGTCTATGAATTAGAAAAAGGATACATACTAAAGATAGGAAAATAGTTAAGATAAAGACTACAAAGGCTTGATAAGAACCTAAGAAAAATAGAATGACCAGTTACGGTTAAGTATTACAGTGTGAATTGTAAAATAGTTAAGTTTTATATAGACTTCTGTTTTCTGTATTTCCGTCTTTTATCTGTTTTATATGATCTGGTATGATCTAAGTGATAAGAAAATTATGTTAACCTTATAATAAAGGGTTTTAAATACTTATTTCATTAAAACAGTCATTTTTCTTACGACGTTTAAAAACCATACTTACCGTAATAGACGGAAAAGAGTTTAATTAGTAAAAATATGTTAAACCAACCCAGAAAATTATCTTTCTTCACAAAAGTTGTTTCTTATAATATTTATGATTTTCTGGAATTTTTCTAGAAATTTTGGAGAAACTAATTTCCAAAATTACAATTTTGGTCCCTACATTTTACGGTTAGAGCTAAAAACTGATAGGGAAGCCAAAACGAAGTCAAAATGAAAAACTGGAACAATACACCATGTTTTTATATTTTTTATGATTTATGAAATTTATTTTGGAATTTTCAAAAGACAGGTAAAGAATTACCTTTTCGGTCCCTGTGAGCACATAAAACGAAGTTTACGGAAACTAGGATGGATTTTCAGTGGTCAACGAGGGCTCAAAATCAAATTTTAAGAGAGACCATTATTGTTGAAATTAAATTTGTGATTTTCTGGGAATTTTTCTAGAAGTTTCCAAAAAATTACTGTTTTGCACTTACGGCGCGTCCGTTTTCCTTCGTTAGTGCATACCGTAAAGCCTACCTTTTACCGTAAAAATCCAGAAACTCTTGTATGAAGTCTTTAAGACTATTAGATACTAGTTTTTAAATTTTCTGGTAGGTCCTCAGCTTTTAGTAAATTATTTTTGAGATCTGTTTGCAAAAGGACTGTATAGCCATCAGTTTTCCGTATATTTACCAAACCGTAAAGTTTTTGTCTACGTAATCAAATGGTCCCCTTTCTCCCTCAAGCTGGTCGACATCACCATGTAGCTAGGGCCCTTGCATGAACTTTTTGGTCATGACTCATGAGCCTTGTCACAAGGATTAGCCAATTAGATAAATGTATGATTAACCTAATTAATAAATAAGCCATTTTTGGAATCATGGCTTACATCATGAATTTCTTTTATCCCCTCTTGGTCCCCACACTTGGCCGCCCCCTCCCCTCTATAAATAGGCCTCTTGCTCCATTTTCTAACTCACACCAACAAGCTTGAAGACCACTTTCTCTCTTTTACTTCTTAGTTCCTTAAATTTCTTTTGGTGTTCTTGGTTTTTCTTAATACCGTATACCGTATATATAAATAGATTGGAATGGAAAAAAGAGTGTAACAGTAATGGATTCTCGGTGAACCTACTGTTATAGCATCTTTCGGAAAATAATCTAACGGTAATGGATTCTCGGTGAATTCTACTGTTATATTATTAGTCGGAAATATCGAGTGGGTATCCAATCTGTATATATATGCACATAACTCAGTTTAATTTCCAATGTCTTCGGCAGTGGAAATTAGTGAGATAGGCTTTCAACGGGCCTTTTTCCTGGAAGATAATTGGAGCTTAAATATTTTCAAAGAGAAACAAATGGACTATGTTCACTTAGTGCATAAGATTGATTTTACGGTGGGGAACTGATTACCAAAGATGGCACTGCCGTCGTGTGATCTTTTCATCTTCAAAAATATACTTAAGCCGTGATTAATCAACTTTAGTTCGCTCACTAAGTCTGTATCAAATTTTCAAGAAAGCTGGACACTAATTACCACAATCGGCTCAGCCGCCGTGTAATTATTCCATTTCCAAAGAGCTACCTAAAATCTAAGAACAGACATCTATTATTTTAAAAGCGGACGTAAGTTTAAATACTGTTGATCTCTTCTCTCTTGACCAAACCAAAGTGGCTATGCCCGGTTTGATCTTCTTGAAATACAGTTAAATACTTTTCATAACAATTCACTTTGTTGAGCTATTAAAACTAAGAGAATAAATTAATCTGTAAATAATACAATAAAAGAAGACAAGAGATTTACGTTTTTAAAGTATTCAGTAAAAAGAGTTTTTATGAGAAACAATGATTTTTTTAACAGTTATCTGTTTATAGAAGTGGTCTTTCCATAAAAGGATTTGATTTGTTCCTTACAAAGAATTTTGAGAAAAGTTAGAGATTTTTGAGAAAGAGATAGTAAAACAGAGGAAGTTTTACAAAGAGAATCAAAGAGGAATTAAAGAGAATTCCAGGGAAAATCTGTGCATTTGCATAAAGATGTTTTGAGCATACAACCTACGAGACAGGGTTGAGAATAGAGTTTTGTTGGGCTACAATTGCCTTATGGGATTATCCAGGTTTCGAAAGTCTCAATAGCCTTGCATGGCGATAGCCCTTGAGCTGAGACAAATCGTATACCCGGCTTGGATAAATCTGACTGATAGACCTATTTCAGGATATGGTTAAGATGCGCATTACTGAAGGTTATCCAGAAAATCTGAGTGATATCTGGGTATTCTGTTAGGTCTTGTCGCAGGCCTATCGCTCAATGGTGTGAGGTTGGAAAAGTCTCCTTGGAGCACTACACCGGTGTGATTTGAGAAATATAGAAGAGGCATGCATAAATAAGACATTGATGTGATAATATACTCTTGTAATTGTGTGGTTTTACAAGTTCACGGATAAAAGGTAAGACCTGCTTATTGAGATGTGATTGTGTGTTTTCAATGCTTTGCTACTCTATTACATTGTCTTGAGAAACTTGGTTGTCCATGAGATTTATCTGTTCTGGATGTTTTGAATTAAGTGTTGTGTGATCTATGTTTGATAATGTGCTTGTACTACTTTTATTAACTTGAGTTAGAGTTTCACCATTGCCTACTTTGTTGTGTTGATGCATGACTGGGTAGATGGATCCTCATGACAAGGGATTGGGAACTGTTCAACACCTAACCATAGAACCTCAAGGTGGAGACCGTGTATGGTGGAAAATATGTCCTAGCACTCAGTGGGGCAGGTTTGTAGGAAATGTGGAAACATTAGATACTGGAGGTGGAGCACCACCAAACCCACTACCCATCCAAGAACAAATGATTTTAGATGTTAAGTTACCCTGGCGACAGTTAAGACCTTTAGGATGTATCTCATTTGACTTTACTTTCGGTAGTGATGATAGCGGTGGCAGTGGAGGTGGTAGTTCACATCCTTCAGGACATGATGGAAATGGTTCAAATCATGTGCTTTCAAAATCAAGAAACAAATCCTCAGATGAAAACCAAGATAGAACCTCTGAATATACCTCTGCTGCCGCACCTATAGGACTGAAGGTTCTGTGGGGTATACTCCGGTTTCGCCTCAGGGAGAAGCGAATCCATCAACATACTCACCTTTACCCCATCCATCAGAGTCAGAATCCGAAGTGATCATTTGGTTATCTGAATCCTTATCGGATGAGGAAATCGAAGAGGATCCCGAAGAAGAACCCGAAGAGTCTATATACTCTTGGGCTACTTCTGACCTTACCAGAGAGACTATACCTAAATCAAATCTAACCAGGTTTGATTTCGATTGGGTCCCAGTGTAACATCTGTATTTTTAAGTTATTAGTTAGAATTTCTGTTTTATATGAGATACTGTGATCTAGGTGCTAAGAAAATTATTTTGGCCATATAATAATAAGTATAAGACATTTATAAAATCATTTTATTAAAATAATAACTTTTTCCTTACTGTTTTACGTCCGTATTTACCGTTACTGACGCAAAAAGGTTTTAATAACACAAGTATGTTAAACAAACTTTTTCAAACAAAATTCCTTCACAAAAGTTGGTTCTTTTAATATTTGTAATTTTTTGGAATTTTCTTAGAATTTTTGGAAAATTTTCAAAATTACTGTTTTTACTCGGTTATTTACGAAAAGCATAAAACCCTGATTCAGAGACCGATTTAAGGTCAGAAAAAGATTTTGAGTAGCTGAATCATGTTTTTATATTTTTTAGGATTTTTGGAAATTATTTCATAATTTTCTGAAAAATGGATCAAAATGCTACTTTTTCGACGCTTGTAAAGTACGGAAAACAGAGGTTTCTGGTCCAGAAATCGATTTATGTCAAGCAATGAGGGCTCGAAATCAAATTTTAAGAGAGACCATTAGTAATCAAATTCAATTTGCAAATTTTCTACAATTTTTCTGGAATTTTCTGAAAATATGTTGTTTTACACTAACGGCGTGTCAGTTTTCCGTTGTTTATATAAACCATGAGGCTTACCCTTACTGTAAAATTTGCAAAATTCTTTCATAAGACTTTTATATGCTATTTTCAAGATTTCTCATTAATTCTTACTATTCTAAATTATTTTGAATATTAGATTAGTAAAAAGACTATTCTGGCTCTTAATTGCGGAATAAGCCGAATTGGGACGAATAGAGGTATAATAGCTATAATATAGGAACTTAGGAACTTTGAGGGGCTCAAATACAATTCTAAGAAGTATATAAGAGTGGGGGAACATGATGATTACCTTGAATAGTAAGGTGGGCAAGTAAAAAGACCATTTTACCCTTAGTTTCCACCTAAAACTACCTAAACCCTAGGTTTTTGTCCAAGCAATCCAATGGCTCTCCTCCCTCCTTGTGTGGTCGACATCAACACTCAATTTGGAGCCTTGGATGAGCTTTTTGGCTTATGAGTCACTAGCTTAGTCATAAGGGATAGCCAATTAGAAAAATGGATCATTTTTGAATTAGGGATTTATGACATATAGCCTAAAAAGTGTGATGACCTCACAAATTTTTAATACCTTCCTTCTCCCTAAGCTTGGCTGCCTCCACCACTATAAATAGACCCCTTGACTTCATAATTTTTCACTCATCCAAGAAGCCAAGGAAGCCTTGAAGACAACAAACACAAATTCTCTCTCTTTTCACTCTTAGTTCTTAAATTTCTCTTGTGTTCTTGCTTTGTTCTTCATCAAGTTTTGGCCAAGGTATGGGGTTATTCTTGCAATGTAATTTGTGAAGTATGAGTGTTTGATCTTTGTTTGTGGTTGAATTGCTTGGTTTGGTGTTTATGGCTTTTATATGCTTTATGACTATGTTATAGCTTTAAATTAATTGTTTTGTGCTAGTAATGATTTGTAGAGTTATAATGCCCAAATTATTAGAGATTTTCGAGTAAGTGGGGAGGTTATGCCAAAATCACTTTTAAGCTTTTGTAAACATACCGTTATAATGACAAATTTTATACTACCGTAAACACAATTTTACCGCAAAGGGAATACAAATTATTGTTTATGAAAACCCCATTATTATCTGTTATTTATATACAAGGTATTTATCAGTATGGATCTGTCTAGAAAGGAAGTGAGACCTTTGAAGGGGCTAAAGCAGTCCGTCTCACTCTGGCCTGGGATCTGTGCTGATACGCTGTTTGGGGAAATCTTAACAGTGAAAACCTGGTATATACGTGACAAGATAAGATTGGGAAAGAAGCAATTTTCTTAATGTCGTATATATAAATAAATTGGATTGGATAACAGTGTGTAACAGTAATGGATTCCCGGTGAATCATATTGTTATAGCATCTGTCGGATAAAAGAGTATAACAGTAATGGGTTCTCAGTGAATTCTACTGTTATAGCATCTTTCGGAATATAATGTAACGTTAATGGATTCTCGGTGAATTCTATCGTTATATTATTAGTGGGAAATATCGAGTGGGTATCCAATCTGTATATGTATGCGCATAACTCAGTTTAATTTCCAATGTCTACGGCAGTGGAAATTAGTAAGATAGGCTTTCAACGGGCCTTTTTCCTGGAAGATAATTAGTGCCTAAGTGTTTCAGAAGAGAAATAAAATGCCTACGTTCATTTAGTGTATAGGACCGATTTTTCAGTAGAGTATTGATTACCAAAGATGGCTCTGCCGTCGTGTAATCCTTTCATCTTCAAAAATAAACTAAGCCGTGATTAATCAGCTCATTTTCGATCACTAAGTCTGTATTAAATTTTCAAGAAAGCTGGACACTGATTACCGCTGTCGGCTCAGCCGCCGAGTAGTTATTCCATTTCAAAAGAGTTATCTAAAATCTGAAAGCAGACAGTTATTAATCAGAAAGTGGACATAAGGTTAAATATTGATTAATCTCTTCTCTCTTGATCAATCCTAGGTGGTTATACCCCATTTTGGTCTTCTTGAAACCAGATAAATGACTTAATTCGCAATGAGTGAGTAATAGAGTACTTTTCTGGAAAGAGATACGTTTTCTATTCATTGGTGTTGAAGAGAAGCTACAGTAAAATAGAGAGAGTTTTACAGAGATAGAGATTTCAATAGAAAGTGGGTTGCAAATCTAAGATGAGCATTTGCATTATAGATGATGAGCATACAACCTTCGAGAGAACGGGGTTGCAAATAAGTTTTGTTGGACTACAATTGTCTACTGGGATTATCCAGGTTTCGAAAGTCTCAATGGCCTTGTAGGTGAATCCCCCTGAGCCGAGACGAATCGTATACCCGACTTGGATAAATCTGACTGGCAGATCTATTTAGGATTTCGTATTAAGTTTTAAATGCAGTATTTCCGAAGTATCTTCAGGGGTCCTGAAGGGATTCCCTGTTTATGCTGTTAAGTTTACCGCAGCCGATCGCTCTATGATGTGAGGTTGGATAAGTCTCCCTGGGAGCAATACACCGGTGTGATTAGAGAGATATTGGTGTGTCATGCATATATATATATATGTGTAGTTAAGAAGATTGTGTTTTGTGAATGAGCATGGGATTGCAACATAAATGTAAGTTCTACTTAAACGAGATCTGTCTATAAGCTTTGATTGCTCTGTTTGACTACTTGGTATATAAATTGTTTGATGAGTGATCTATATGTTGGGTGTACTCCTACTTTTCTTATTACCTTGCTTAGAGTCTCACCCTGCCTGGTCTGTTGTGTTGATGCATGACTGAGTAGATGGTTTACCCGAGGACTGGCTTTGTTCCGATCCGACGTCCTAGGATTCAACCCCTTGAGATTGGGTTGTCGGGGTGGAAGATAAACCCTAGTACACAGTGGGGTACATATTCTGGTAATGTACTTACTACCACTGGAAGAGTGGACAAACCAAACTGGAAAGTAGAAACCCGACTAGTTTTAGATGTTAAGCTACTATTGAAGCAAATAAAGGATATTATCCGGACGAAAGATGGGAACACGAAGAAGGTGGATAAACGGAAGAAGACTGCTCAGAAGAAAGGTTATAGGGTTAGAATTAGAAGGCTGCTACTATCGTTACATCTTCGTCTTAAGATGCTTAAGTTAGGTGGTTAGTCTAAGGTTGGTCTGGCTCACACCTACGTATTAATAATATATATTTTTCTTTAAACACTTTTGTAATTTTTGGTTTATTAGCATTTTTAGTATTATTACTCTTGCAAACTTTATACTTAGGTTTGTACTGATGCAAACCCTTGTAAATTAGCATGTTTATATTTATATGATGAAGTACTTTTTCTATACCCAGAGGTATTTTCTTATACTTACCAATCATTTTAAAAAAAGGAAAAATTTTATCCCTATTTTTGAAGAATACTTACAAAACTTTTATCGAATATTTACTAAGTCTTGAGAAAATTTTGGTTACTATGGTGTAATATCCTTTTTGGAGAAAGGGTGTTGCACCCAGTAACTCGAATTCCGCACCTACAATCTAGCATGCCTGGAGTAGGAGGATCTATCTGGTCTTGCCCATAGATGAATCTGAGTTAGGATATTACTATAGTAGATCCCTTTTGTGTAGATAATGGGATCATGGCTCGCCTGTACATAGTAGCATATGTTTTTCTTGTACCACTTTTGTACTTTTTGGTTTAGAGTAGTTTGAACTTTTTTGCTTTTTCAGTGTAAAAATCAAAGTTTGTCTTAGAACAAACTCCTTTGTAAAATATCATATTATATATATGAGAAAGAGAGTGTTTTTCTGTACATGATGGTTTGTCTTACAGTTGGAATCTTTAAAAAGAAAACAAAGGATTTTACTCCCCATCCTTCTCATCTTCTTTAAGAAAGCAGAAAAAATTTTACCTGCATTTTGGGAAGAGCTTTATAAACTTTTGACAAATATTTCTAAATCTTTGAGAAACTTCTGGTTACTATGGTGTAATATCCTTTTTGGAGAAAGGGTGTTGCATCGCTATGTCCGCTGTCTCGTCTGAACTTGCATCATTACGGTCTCTTCCTCTAGGTGGTTTTGGGCAATCATTTCTCCAATAACCCACCTTGTTGCAGTTGAAACACTTGTTCCTTAAATCCTTTGAGGATTCATGCTACTTCTTGCCCTTGCGCCCTCTCTTCTCACTTCTTCCTTTATGAACATTCAAACTTTCTCCATCCCCATCATCCTTATTCTCTCGCTGTTTCTGCAGCTCCTTGGTGCGAATTATAGTAAGCACCTCTTCAAGTGTGATGGTGGATTCTTTGCCATAAAGAACGAAATCGGTAAAATGTTCATAGGACTTTCGTAGAGAGCTTAGGAGCATCAGCGCCTTGTCCTCATCCTCCAACTTGACTTCGATGTTCTCCAAGTCATCTAGGATTTTAGTAAAATCTGAGAGTTGCTCAACAATCGATCTTGATTCACTCATGCGGAATGAATACAACTGCTGCTTCAAACACAGTTCATTTGCAAGCGACTTCGTCATGTATAGGGACTCTAACTTTGTCCGCATCGCTGCTGCTGTCTTCTCCTTAGCCACTTCCCTTATTGCCTTATCTCCAAGACACAAGATGATTGCACTTCTTGCCTTTTCGATCATCTGTAGTTTGACTTCTTGCGATAAGGTAGGCGACATTTTCGCCTCTCCCTTCTGTTGAAACAAGACCCTCTCAAGCTTGATGTTTTAATGATAACAAACCCTCTGAATATTAGTATGAGTCTTTTAAGCTTTTTACTTGCTAATGGTTCCATTGAGATTACTTGAGACAGCAACAGGAACCAAGTTTAAAGGCAAGATAAGCTTAGAACAAAGGCTACTCATGTGCAAAGCATCTTGAGAAGATCCATTCAAATAAACATGAAGCCTAAGTCAATTGAGACACAAGAGAAGACAAGAGAAGAGAAGCTTCAGCTAATATGTGAGTTTCAAGAGAAGATATGCTTCTAAGACACAAGAGAAGATAAACTTCAACAATGATACAAACAGAGATTAAAGAGGAACTTTGAGAAGATAGACATTCTACAGAGAAGGTCTCTGAGGGGAATCTACTCACGCAGATAAGGTCTCCAAGGGAAGAAGCTCCTCTAGAATAGAGGTCTGTCTGACGTTGAAGTACACAAGAGTGAAGCAATCTATAATAAAGATCCTCAAGACAAAAAGCCTTTCCACTGATTTTAGCTCTCCATAAGATTGAAGTATGCACTACAAAATGTCAAGTTGAGAAGATTCCGAAGACAAGAAGCTTCTCAAGACCTATAACATGCTTGAACAATAAATAAACCTCAAGAAGATAAGATCTCTCTACATCAAAGTATTCTTCATCCTACACAATATGAAAACCTTGAAGACATTCAAGTTCTGGATACTGAGAAGATCACAAGTGCATAACTTCTAAGCCATGAGCAACTCGAGTACAACTATGATGTGAACTTGCTCTAACAACGAATATCTAGAGAAGGTTCCAGAGAAGGCACATGCTAGGAGCAGAGGAGATTCACAGAGACACCTTGAAGACATTCAAGTTCTGGATATTGGGAAGATCACAAGTACAGAACTTCTAAGCCATGAGCAATTTAAGTACAACTATGTTGTGAACCTACTCCAACAACGAGTAACTAGAGAAGGTTCCAGAGAAGGCTCATGCTAGGACCAGAGGAGATTCACAGAGAAGGTCCACATTGGTCCGAAGAAGGTCTATACTGGTCCATAGAAGGTCCATACTGGTCCATACTGGAATCAGAAGAGGTTCCCGAGAAAGCATGTGAGAAGGAACCTACTCAAGTAGCAAGTCCAGAGGAGGTCCATACTGGACCAGAAAAGGTTCACACTGGAACCAGAGGTTCTTGAGAAGGTTCGTGATAAGGAACCTACTCTAGCAGCGAAGTCCAAAGGAGGTTCAATTAACAACATGTGACAACATGACGTGAGCTGTCAGAATTCTGCGAAAAGGTAAATATGACAGCTGTACTGTATCAGAAAGCTTCATTTCTCTCTCCCTACCTCTCTAAACGGTCATAAACGGTAACAAGGGGGCAGAAACACTATATTACAACAAGATTACAGCTGAAACAACTTGATGAGAAGTACGTCCATGAAGAGGGAGTATGAACGCAAATCAGAAACTTCTCATCCATCTCTTCATCTTTCACTCCAACATTTGGGTTGTTTTTCTGAGAGAAAAAGGAGTGAAATACAGTTTGTTCTTAAATGTCTATTCGCTCTGTGAGTGTAGATTCAAGCTGTAATACAGTTTTGATTTCGTGAGTTGTTGCTCTGTAATCGATTATTCAAAACTGTAACACAACAAACATCTTCATCCTCATTGTTGTGATTCCTTTCAAACCAGCTAGAGAGAGCTGAGTGTGTGAAAGGAAAGGTTATGCAATCTGTTGGTTGCTTGTAGAGATCAAGCCTGAAGAGGCTTGGAAAAAAATACTGTTGTAAGCCTATAGAGGCTGAGCAAAGAATACTGCTGTGAGCCTGAGGAGGCTCTTACAAGAATACCGATGTGAGCCTGTGGAGGCTTGTACAAGAATACCATGTAAGCCCGAAGAGGCTGAGTGAAGAATACTTAAGAAAATATTGGAAAATCTCACTGGATGTGGGGACTGGATGTAGCCCAAGGGTTTGTGGGTGAACCAGGATAAATATCTGTGTGATATTCTCTTTCTCTTTCTCTTTCTCTTTTACAGTTTCTGTTTAATTTATTTAAACTGATCAGAAGCACCTAATCACGCTGAGAAGGTTCACATAAAACTGAGAAACTATTTTATTAACAAAGCTCTGAAAAAACTTATTTAACTAACTTATACATGCAAAATCATATTTTCGTATAAGTTTTCAAAAGAAGCTTTGTTTCAGTAGTTTTCATAAGAGTTGATTTGTTGATTAACCTTATCTGGCAGAGAAGCCTTTTACTTAAACTTTTGAAAACTGGATAACTAAAATCTGTCTTCTCAAATGAACATAACTTTATAATCAACCTTTTCTAGGTGAGAAGCAGTTGAAGAATCAAAGGAAGCAGTTTACTAATAACCTTCTCTGGTTGAGAATCTTTTCTACTCACGCTGAGAAGCTTCTCATAATATTGTGAAAACTGATTTTATTAACAAAACATTTGAAAAAGGTTTTATAAACTTATATGTTTTGAACTGATTCTTTAACTTGGTATAAGTTTGTTAAAGAAGCTTTGTTAAGATTAATTTGAAGAAGTTAAAATGTATGACCAAATGATTTAATCTTCTAATTAACCTTCTCTTGGTGAGAAGCCTGTTTAACTGAACTTCTATTAGTAGCAAACAACTTGATTTTCTGACAACCTTATCTAGTTGAGAAGATCTCGTAAACAAACAGTACTCTAGTTTTATTAACCTTTTCTAGCTGAGGAACTTTCGTACTAACGTTTGTTTAAACCTTCTCTGAACTCCAAGTTGATTAAACTTGAGAAAGGTTCAAAGTTTACAGGAAAAGCCAAAAGTTTCAAAGGGTCACAATTCAACCCCCTCCTTGTGACTCTCTGTGCCACTTCACCTTCAACGCCTCTGCAACCCCTTGCTGAACCAAGATGGCCTCCATCTTAATTCTCCATAAGCCAAAGTCGTTGTTTCTCGAGAATTTCTCTATATCAAATCTTGCTGACCCCATTCTTGTAGATCTTGATTCGATCCAATCTTTTTCCCACAGACGGTGCCACTTGTTGGTTCGATTGCGCAGAAATAGAACAAATCCTACGATCAAGCAATAAAGAGAGCGAGTAGAACGAACAATGGAACAATACGAAATTGCGGTAAACTATAACTCAGGACAAACGCTAAACAAATCGCAAGAACAGAAACCAAACGAAACGTAAAGAGTTTAGGGAGAAGAGATTGGACACCGGATTTACGTGGTTCGGCCAGTGTAGTCTACATCCACGGTAAAGAGCAACCAAACGTTCTTCACAACGATCAATGAGATACAAGTACAACTAAGTTAACCTCTTAGCAATTTGTTCTCTGTGGTTCCTATGTGTCCATGCAAGAACATTACCCTTGAAACCCTCCTTGCTAATCACTCTTGAATCTTCTCTCAATCCCAATTGATCCTCAAAAGTGTTTTCCCTAATACATGAAACCCTAGCAGAGCTCACAACTCATCCAAATCGTGTTTCAAACCCTCAAAACAAGAGAATAACTAACTCCACGCGAAACTGCCTTTAAAACAACCTTATAACTATTTTCTGTTTCGAGTTACTCGCTCAACCTGAAAAATTTGCTTAAGCGAATTTGACAGGATCAAAAAACTGTTGTGTTGCTGCTGAACTGCTCGCTAAGCGAGCCCTCCTGCACTGAGCGAATTTGAGGCAAGGAAATCACCTAGTGATCTTGCAGACTTTGCGCTGAGCGAATCCATTCGAGCTAAGCGAATCCTTGACATGGAAAAACAGATTTTGAGTCACCAACTTACAGATTGCTTGGAATCTTCATATATTAGCTTAACATGAATCAAAAATTATTTAATATGTTTCTTTTCTTGTATTTTTACTATGTGATATGGTATTACTAGGACGGGAGGAAGTTGTAATAAAAGGAATTGAGAGATTAGTCGTGTATGGATTGAAAATGGAAAGAGGAAAAGTATAAGGGTATAAACGAAAATGAGGGATACTTTCTAAACACTACCTATAGGGGGACCCATCATCCACACTCCACATTTTCCCTGCACAATTCACACACGACACACACACACACACACTTATAGAAAAGAAAAGAAAAGAAAAGAGGGGGAAGGAAAGAAAGAAAAGGGAAGATGGGGAAGAGGAGATGGGAAGAAGAAAAGGGATAGGGAGCTTGTTTAAAACTGATTTCTACTCCACACACTATGAGCTTTGTTGTCAATTTGAGTGTTTCATAACTCAATTCTTTGCATGTGTTTCCAATTTGTATGAAGTGTTTCCAATTTGTATGAAAAGCTTGCATGTGGATGTTTTGATTTTCTTTGGGGTCTATGTATGTTCTTAGTTTCCACCTTTTCCCCATTTTGGTTTTTTGAGTAGAGCACTAGAATAGTTATATCCTCATTGAAATGGGGTTTAAGAAAATGGGGTTTATGGAAGATAAGGAATGTTCCCTCTATGTGGAAGTAGTTATATGCCCTCTTGACTGCAAAGTTTGAGCTGTGAATCGATTCATAGAGGATGTGAATCGGTACCAACATCGGGGTATTTATTACCCCTCTGTGGATCAATTCAACTAGTCTATGAATTGATTCACAAAGGCCCATTTTCAAAACTAGAAGTTCCTGTACTTTGATATCCTTTATAAATCGATTCACTTGACTCGTTCTTCAAAATTTTATTTGAAACTGTATACTAATGGGTTTGTATTTGAATAAGAATGGGTCATTGAAGCATAAGGATAATTGAATGGTTGTTTTTCCTCTTTATTGTAATATTCTTACTCTCATAGATGAAGTAAATGAATACTTATATTGTTAAATGTAGTGTTGTTCATGACGATGAATCTTGAGAATATAAATATAAGGATGTGTTTACAAAATTGGCATTGTTGAGGAAATACGCATATGTGATAAAAGTTCATCATTCGGTAAGGGAATGGTGAGGTATATATGGGTGAAGCCAGGGAACAAAGGAGTCCTAATAATGGCTAGAGGAAGAGGGACGCCTCTTGATGGACTAAGAGCTCCAATCCGCCCAAATACCCCATAATTGATGACCACCAACCCGGTTAGTAGCATTTTGATTACGATCTTAGGTTGAATTCCAAACTCCAATTCGATTTCAAGCTTGAAGACAAGAACAAAAGGAAGAATAAAATGAAAAGTGGGAAAGGATAGGGATGAAAGGAAGGTGCCACAATTCAAGAGAATTAATAAGCCAAGGGGAAGGCGCCACAATTCCTAAGAATTGATAAGCCAAGGGGAAGATCGCCACAAGAGTTCAAGGCCTCTTGATAAGATCAAAGGGGTGGCTCAATGAAGAACCCAAGAGAACAATTCTCTCCAATTGGTATTACACCAAATATGAACTTTCAAGTTATTTTTTCACTCAAATGATGCATCCTATATATAGGGAGGGATGCACCCTTTACAACTCAATCAACCACAAACATTAATTGAAATGCACTTACACTAAATAACCCACTAACTTAATGAACTCCACTAATACTAATGGACTCCACTTACTTTAACTACCCCACTTAAGTGAGTGGCCTTATTTAATCAGCACTAGGAAACTCCAAGAGTGATCTAAATGTGCCCCTATTTAGCTCCCATCTTAGGATTGCATCATTCCCTCCCTCTTCAAGAGAATTCGACCTCAAATTTTTAACTCCAATACCTCTGGGGACAAAAATAAGTCTAAAGAACTCATCACATATAACTTCTCTATTAGAGAAATGTTCAAATTCATTGGAGGGGTTTGTTTTTACGTTTTTCCTGTTGGGTCCCAAAGCTTGCAAAAAATAGCCACTACTTCAAGACATTCCCTTTCATTCACTTTCTTCTCTTCAAGACCAGATTCGGCTTGTATCGTGGTGAACAATGGGCCATAATTTGAAGAATAATTCTTGGACGGAAATTAGTCATTTATTTTTTAGTTTTATTCCTTTTACATGAGGTGTAATATAAACAGCGGCATGGGAGCTGAATAGGGGCACATTTAGATCACTCTTGGAGTTTCCTAGTGTTGATTAAATAAGGCCACTCAGTTAAGTGGGTTAGTTAAAGTAAGTGGAGTCCATTAGTATTAGAGGAGTTCGTTAAGTTAGTGGGTTATTTAGTGTAAGTGCATTTCAATTAATGTTTGTGGCTGATTGAGTTGTAAATGATGCATCCCTCCCTATATATAGCGTGCATCATATGAGTGAAAAAATAACTTGGAAGTTCAGATTTGGTGTAATACCAATTGGAGGGAATTGTTCTCTTGGGTTCTTCATTGAGCCACCCCTTTGATCTTATCAAGAGGCCTTGAACTCTTGTGGCGATCCCCCCTTGACTTATTAATTCTCTTGAATTGTGGCGCCTTCCTTTCATCCCTATCCTTTCCCACTTTTCATTTTATTCTTCCTTTTGTTCTTGTCTTCAAGCTTGAAATCGAATTGGACTTTGGAATTCAACCTAAGATCGTAATCAAAAGGCTACTAACCGGGTTGGTGGTCATCAAGTGGTATCAAAACTCACAGGTGGGTTGAATTTATCTTTTTGAATTTCTTTATTTCATGTTTAAATTTGCTCATATCATCTTGATTCTCAGTTCTGTCCTAATTTGTGTTACATGCTAAAAATCTGTTTTGAGTCTCAATTCTATCCAAAATTGTTTCCTTGATTCTAATTTCTTCTCATATCATCAAGTGTTGTTTCCTACTTGTTGCCAACAAATTAAGTGTTTCATCCATTTTGCCCAGTTTTGAATTCAAAGGTGCTGTGTGATTCTTACATAGAAAAAAAATAAGAATTTCAGCAAATCCCAATTTTGTTCATTATTTTCCATCTTGGCCATGATTCTTCTTGTCAAGGGTGTCCATCTTAGGATTGCATCAATAATAGTTCATCATAGCTTAGTTAGTATATGATATGGTTGATGACAGTAGATATGGAATGAAATGACCTTTGTTAATTGTCAATGCATATGTAGAATTATGGCACTCACTGAGATTTATTTCTCATTCGTTTATGTTTTGTGTTCACATAAGCAGTTTTGACTCTTATGGAAGATATTCTATGTATGGCGTTTAGAGTTCTTATAAAGTTCTAAATCTAATATATATATTTTTTGTATTTGTACTAAAGCTACCTTCTTACTAATGTTGTATATCTTCTTGAATGTTTCATCCATAATGGCCTCTTTTGAGAGCTCTGTTAGTACTCTTTTTCTATTTGATAAATTCTTTTAAATATAAGTACAGTATTACATTATGCATTAGTGTCTTAGCAGGTTCGATTAGTTTAATTAATCTTTAGAGGCTTGTTGATAAGTTATGAGGTTACATTGAGTATTTTAAAAAATCCTATGTTAATATTTTTCCAAAAATAATTCAGGAGTTTTGGTCCAATGCGACACTACATAAAGATGAGATTGTTGGAACAGTGCTTGGAGTGCATGTCTCTGTCTCCTGGGCATCTATTTCTAGGCAATTGGTTCTTCAAATAAGTGTCTTATCTATGAGGAGGGATGGGATACTTCAATCCCATGCAACTCTTCAAAGAACTTCATTGACGCTTTCTTGTAGGCATCTCTCATCTTATACCCTCTCCCAGGGTCTTTATAAGTGACCAAAATAAGGTAATGTGTAACATCCCAAAATTTTCACTTATAAGACAAAGTGTTAATTTCTAAGGATTAGAACTATCTTGAAGTTTTTCGGACAAAAACTTAGTAGTTTAGACCTAAAAACGGAAGTCAGGAAATTATATACGGACATTCTGATTATTAGGATAATAGATAAATGAATTTGAAAAATTCATACAACACTTCCAAAAGGTATTTAAGGGAAGATATATTAGTTTGAGGACATATAAAGGTTTTAGGAATTAAGTTTGGATTTTAAGAGGAAGAAATAAAGAAATTACGGTTTTAGTCCTTTACACACAGAACTCTGTAATCTGTTAGTTAGGAAAATAATACATACCAGTGATAGAAAAATAGATGAGATAGAAATTACAGAGACTTGATAGAAACCTAAGAAAAATAGAATGACTAAGTTCCGGTTAAGTATTAAAGCATGAATAGTGAAAATAGTTAAGTTTCTATAGACTTCTATTTTCTGTATTTTCGTCTTTTATCTGTTTTATATGATCTGGTATGATCTAAGTTATAAGAAAATTATTTTAGGCTTATAATGAAGGTTTAAAAATACTTATGAAATTATTTCATTAAAACAGTCACATTTTCCTTACTGTTTGATATCCGTATTTATTGTTATTGATGGAAAAGGGTTTTAATAAAACAAGTATGTTAAACCGACTATTACAAATGAACTTCCTTCACAAAAGTTGATTATTTTAATATTTGTGATTTTCTACAATTTTCTTAGAATTTTTGGAAAAATTTTGAAATTACCGTTTTGACCCTGTTAATTGCAGAAAGCGTAAAACCCTGATTCAAAAACCGATTTGAGGTCAGAAAAAGGTTTTGAGTAGCTGAATTATGTTTTTATATTTTTTAGGATTTTTGGAAATTATTTCGTAATTTTCTAAAAAATAGATCAAAATGCTACTTTTCCGACGCTTATAAAGTACGAAAAGCGGAGGTTTCTGGTCCAAAATCGATTTATGTCGAACAAGGAGGACTCAAAATCAAATTTTAAGAGAGACCATTAGTAATTAAATTCAATATGCAAATTTTTTAAGATTTTTCTGGAATTTTCTGAAACAGTGCTGTTTTTCACTTACGACGCGTCCGTTTTCCTTTGTTTTTGCAAACCGTAAGGCTTACCCTTACCGTAAAATTTCCAAAACTCTTCCATAAGACTTTATGTGTTATTTTTAAGATTTCATATTGATTCTTACTATTCTAAATTATTTTTGAGTATTAGATTAGTAAAAAGACTATTCTGACTCTTAATTACGGAATAAGCCGAATTGGGGAGAATAGAGGTATAGTAGCTTAAATATAGGAACTTAGGAACTTTAAGGGGTTCAAATACAACTCTAAGAAGTATTTAAGAGTGGGGAACATCGTGATGGCCTTGAATAGTAAGGTGGGCAAGTAAAAAGACTATTTTGTCCTTAGATCCCACTTAAAACTACCTAAACCCTAGGTTTTTGTCCAAGCAATCCAATGGCTCTCTTTCCCTTCTATTTGGTCGACATCAAGAGTGATTTAGGGGCCTTGGATCAGATTTCTTCATGAGTCAACAATCATTGTGAAGAGCTCTAAACCAATTAGAAAAAGGATTGATTAAACATAATTAATAATTAAGCATTTTAGGAGTCATGGCTTACCTCACACATTTTCTTAGTTCCTTTCTTCTCCCCAAGCTTTGGCAGCTACTTTCTTCTGCCGTCGTGTAATCTTTTCATCTTCGAAAATTAACCTAAGACGTGTTTAATTAAACGTATTCGCGATCATTAAGTTGTATTAAGTTTTCAAGAAAACTGGACACTAATTACCGCAGTCGGCTCAGTCGCCATGTGATTATTCCATTACCAAGAAGTTATCTAAAAAACTGAGAACAGTCATTTACTATTTTAGAAGCGAACGCAAGTTTAAATACTGTTGATCTCTTCTCTCCTAATAAATTCAAAGTGGCTATGCCCGGTTTGATCTTCTTATAATACAGTTAATAACCTTTTTATACCGATTCACTCAGTTGGGCAACTTAAAATAAATAAAGCCGAGATAATGAATTAGTCTGTAATAAGCAGTAAAAAGAGACAAGAGTCTTATGTTTTAAAGTATACAGTAAAAGAGTTTTATGAGAAAATGAGTTTTAAACAGTTTTCTGTTCATGCGAAGAGGTCTTTCCATAAAAGATTTTGATTTATTTCTTACCAAGAGTTTTGAGAAGAGTTAGAGATTTTTATAGAGAAATAGTAAAACAGAGAGAGTTTTACAGAGAAAGAGATTTCAAGAGAAAATGATTTGCAAATCTAGATGATCATTTGCATTATAGACGATGAACATACAACCTTCGAGAGAACGGGGTTGAAAATAGGTTATGTTGGACTACAATTGTCTACTGGGATTATCCAAGTTTTGAAAGTCTCAATGGCCTTGTCGGTGAATCCCCCTGAGCTAAGACAAATCGTATACCCGGCTTGGATAAATCTGACTGGCAGATCTATTTATGATCTGGTATTAAGTTTTAAATGCAGTATTACGGAAGTATTTTCAGGGGTCTGGAGGGATTCCCTGCTTATGCTTTTAAGTTTACTGCAGCCGATCGCTCTATGATGTGAGGTTGGATAAGTCTCATTGGAGCAATACACCGGTGTGATTAGAGAGATATTGAAGTGTCATGCATTTTTTTTTGTTCAGGAGATTGTATTTTGTGAATGAGTTATGGGATAGCAGCAAAAAGGTAAGTTCTGCTTAAATGAGATCTGTTTATAAGCCTTGATTGTTCTGATTGATTGATTGGTGTGCAAATTGATTTATCTGTTATCTTGGTTATGTGTCTTGAGGTGTGAATTGATTGGTACATAATCTATGCTTTGGTTGGGCTTGTACTTTACTTGTTACTTTGTCTAGAGTTTCACCCTTGCCTGCTCTGTTGTGTTGATGCATGACGGAGTAGATAGTTTGCCCAAGAAGTGGGTTTGCTCTTAGAAGAAGGATCTGAAGAAGGAAGCTGCATTGGTTGATAGAGATTACGAGAAGAATCTATAATTACTATTTTAGATTGGGTAGAGGTCTAAAGACTCGACTGACTCAGTGTTCACTGTATAAACCTATGTTGTAAACTCTAATGATTTCATATATGAGATGAGAAATTTTTAAGTATAAAGCTGTGTTTTATTTCTTACATAAAAACATTTACAAAAAAAAATCTTTAAGAGATTTATTCCCCGTCCTTCTCATCTTCTTTAGAAAAAGAGAAAAAAATTTATCCGAATTTTAGAGAAGGATTACTAGCTTTTATCAAATATTTTCGAAGTCTTTGCGAAACTTTTGGTTACTATGGTGTAATATCCTTTTTGGAGAAAGGGTGTTGCATTTTGTGGTATTAGAGCCTGGTTCAGTCTTTTTGGGAATGTTAGGGTATATGTCTGCTAAACCTAAGTTGCGTGAACCCTGATAGGTAGTGTTCTAAGTGATTTTTTTGTGTGAAACTTGAATGACTTGTTTGATTTTGTGAAGACTTTGGTGCCAAAGCTATACTGATATAAAATAGTACAGCTGAGGAAATCTGGATTATACTGGTATGGGACAGTATAGTTGAGGGGAACTTAGTAGAATTAATTGGTACTACCTATGCCAACGATACTGTATAGTTATGGGACTATATAGGGAAGAATTCTCTTCTGAAAAGCATGTAAGTGAGGACAAAACATGTGGATTGGAATTCGTGTTAGTTTGTAGGGAAAAAGTCATTAATTCGAAAGGTCAACAAATTATTGCAAAATAGTATAGACTTTGGTTGAAATTGTGTACAATTGGTTGATTTTCCTTGTAGATTCAAAGTAGTTATGGTAAGTTCTAATTGTTTTTACTCGAATAGTTGCTTAGTAGAAAACCATGGCTACAAGAGGGAATCATAGTGATAATGATCTGACAAAAACCATTTGGGAAATGGCAATTCCTTTTGGACATAGAGGAGAAGAGAATCATAGGATCGAACTTAGTCATGCCAATCTGATTCAATTTAAGGGAGGATATGACCCTGAGGGAGCACATTTATGCATTCATAAGTTAGAAAAATTCCTTGAAACAATGGCTTGCTCAGACGAGCGGAAGGTGATGTTTGCTGCTTCCTTGTTGGTAAGCGATCCTGAGTTCTAGTGGTATGGAATGCGTATGTTATTAGAGGTTGAAGGAACGACTCTTACTTGGACAATCTTTCGAGATTGTTTTCTAGCTAAGTATTTTCCTATATGTGTTCGTCGAGTAAAGGAAATGGAATTCCTATGTTTAAGGCAAGAGGAGATGTCAGTAGAGGAGTACGTTATTAAGTTTGAATCTCTCTCTAAGTTTTCTCAGTATTTTCAAATATGTCATGACCCGGCATGGAAATGCCAGAAGTTTCAAGAAGGGTTGGAACATGATTTACGTAAGGCAATGATCCCTTTCAAAAATTGTGGGTTTAGCGAGTTGATAGAACGTTGCTATATGATTGAGAAGATACTCAAGAAGGAGAAAATAGGAAAAAGCAACGTAGGAGGACCACTTAGGTTTAAATCACCAAATCAGGAAGGGAGGCAGTTCCAAGATAAGCCATATACTAGGAACTCAGGGAGACTCAGGAACCACAATAGTACACCTACTACATGGGGAAGGAAACATGTAAACCAAGGTTCAAACCTGGTTAAGTGTCATAACTGTGGAAAGACTAGTCACCAGGCCAGCCAGTGTAATTAGAACGGCGCAACTTGCTTCAAGTGCGGGAAGATCGGACACATGTATAGGGAATGTAGGGAGAAAAAGCCAGTAGCCAATAAATCCCACATTACAATATAAGGGTCCTGTAGCAAAAGAATAAAGATATTTTTACAGATAGTAGGATCTAGGACGATGTATTGCTTTGCTTTCTGTTTTTATAGATATGATCTAGTTATCAGTAGGCTTGAATCATAATACCCAAAGTTGGAATATGGTTTTTAAAGACATTCTATAGGTTTAGTTACTATTAGGAAATACTTGAACATGGTTGCTATATAATATATATACGAATATATATAAAGTATTTGTTTGCTTGATGTTGAGTTAATTTTATGTGTGTGTATATTTATATATATAGGTATATATATGTGTATATTATGTTTAATCTTATAAGAAGAAACTTACTTTCAAGTTAAGTAAAGATTTGGATGACATGATCGGTCATAAAATTATTATTGTTTTCTTACTGCTTAAGGTCAAGGTATGGAAGTAATTAATCCATTAGCTTGCCAGTAGCAGAAAGATAATAATGGTAATGAATATGAACTGGTAGGTCGAAAAATCCTAAAAATAGAGAAACTTAAGATTTGATCTCAAACAAAGGAAAAAAAAATATTCGATAGTTGCAGTAACAATATCAAAAGAAATACAAAAATATTGTCCTTAAGATTAAAAAGTTAAAGCTTATAACAAGGTAGAATAGTATTAGAAATTTTCATCAGATGAGGATTATTACTAAAGCTTCAATAGTCATTGAAAATGACTTATTAAGGTATTTTAGTAATAGAAGGATCAAGGGTATAGTATGGCCAGAAATAATCTTATAGAATTCTTAGAGTAAATAAGTTCTCTTGGGTAAGAAATAAGGAGGAGGATTAAGTATGGATCTAAGAAACTAATAGAAGGTATTCTTGACTCAAATCGATGCTAGAGAGGTCAAAATAAGTTAGATTGATCTCTGATGGTTAGTAAGATTAAGTGTTGATCAAAGAGGATACAGAAATTGGTAGAAGTTAGGCCTCAAGAAATTTTAGGGCAATATTTTGCACAAGTCATTGCAAATATTTTCTATCAAGTAGTCAAATGGAAAAGGTACAGGAGTTTTTGGGGTTTATAGCAAATAGGACCTGATTATAGGCATGAATATGGTTAAGTTTGAATATTTGGCAAAAAACTTTTGAGGTCTAGTTCAAACTTGATAAAACATGGGAGTGCAAATAAATATTGAGGCAGAACTTAGTATGGATTAAGAAAGAGAATTTTAGCATTAGAGATCCGTCAAAAGGAAATGTCGGAAAAATTGAGAAAGAGAAAGCGATAGGGAAACATGATGTTGGAAGGTTATTACAGCAAACGGAGTAAGGACAAAGAAGCAAGAGATTACACTCCGAACCATTAAATGGACGAGTATGTTATATCTAAAGGTTAGTAGTAGATCATTTGAATAAACATAGTGGTGATAGGTAATGGAAATTATTTCAAAGAGAGGACGATTGTCCTGGATACTTATTTACGAAATTTCGAGGACGAAATTATTTTTAGAGGGGAAGAATGAAACATCTCAAAATTTTCACTTATAAGACAAAGTGTTAATTTCTAAGGATTAGAACTATCTTGAAGTTTTTCGGACAAAAACTTAGTAATTTAGAGCTAAAAACGGAAGTCAAGAAATTATATACGAACATTCTGATTATTAGGATAAAAGATAAATGAATTTGGAAAATTCATACAACACTTCCAAAAGGTATTTAAGGGAAGATATATTAGTTTGAGGACATATAAAGGTTTTAGGAATTAAGTTTGGATTTTAAGAGGAAGAAATAAAGAAATTACGGTTTTAGTCCCTTACACACAGAACTCCGTAATCTGTTAGTTTGGAAAAGAATCCATACCAGTGATAGAAAAATAGATGAGATAGGAATTACAGAGACTTGATAGAAACCTAAGAAAAATAGAATGACTAAGTTCCGGTTAAGTATTACAGTATGAATAGTGAAAATAGTTAAGTTTCTATAGACTTCTGTTTTCTGTATTTTCGTCTTTTATCTATTTTAAATGATCTGGTATGATCTAAGTTATAAGAAAATTATTTTAGACTTATAATGAAGGTTTTAAAATAATTATGAAATTATTTCATTAAAACAGTCACTTTTCCTTACTGTTTGATATCCGTATTTATCGTTATTGACAGAAAAGGGTTTTAATAACACAAGTATGTTAACCCGACTTTTACAAACGAACTTCCTTCATAAAAGTTGATTCTTTTAATATTTTTGATTTTCTAGAATTTTCTTATAATTTTTGGAAAACTTTTGAAATTATCGTTTTGACCCTATTAATTGCAGAAAGCGTAAAACCCTGATTCAGAAACCGATTTGAGGTCAGAAAAAGGTTTTGAGTAGCTGAATCATGTTTTTATATTTTTTAGGATTTTTGTAAATTATTTCGTAATTTTCTGAAAAACAGATCAAAATGCTACTTTTTCGACGCTTATAAAGTACAAAAAGCGGAGGTTTCTGGTCCAAAATCGATTTATGTCGAACAACAAGGACTCAAAATCAAATTTTAAGAGAGACCATTAGTAATTAAATTCAATTTGCAAATTTTTAGAATTTTTCTGGAATTTTCTGAAACAGTGCTTTTTTTCACTTACGGCGCGTCCGTTTTCCTTTGTTTTTGCAAACCGTAAGGCTTACCCTTACTGTAAAATTTCCAAAACTCTTCCATAAGACTTTTATGTGTTATTTTAAAGATTTCTTATTGATTTTTACTATTCTAAATTATTTTTGAGTATTAGATTAGTAAAAAGACTATTCTGACTCTTAATTACGGAATAAGCTGAATTGGGGCGAATAGAGGTATAGTAGCGGCCTGTTTGGATTAGCTTATGCAGAGCTTATGAACACAGCTTATGACTGATTCATAAGCTGTTTTGGGCTTATTTTTCATAAGCTACCCAGGATAGCTTATCAAAACAGCTTATGGCTTATATAAAATAAGTTTCACTATAATTTTTCTTCGATTATAAAAGCAGCTTATACAGCTTATGCTATAAGCAGTAGATAAGCTTATTATCCAAACATGGCATAATATAGGAACTTAGGAACTTTAAGGGGTTCAAATACAATTCTAAGAAGTATTTAAGAGTGGGGAACATCTTGATGGCCTTGAATAGTAAGGTGGGCAAGTAAAAAGACCATTTTGCCCTTAGTTCCCACTTAAAACTACCTAAACCCTAGGTTTTTGTCCAAGCAATCCAATGACTCTCTTTCCCTTCTTTTTGGTCGACATCAAGAGTGATTTAGGGTCCTTCGATCAGATTTCTTCATGAGTCAACAATCCTTGTGAAGAGCTCTAAACCAATTAGAAAAAGGATTGATTAAACCTAATTAATAATTAAGCATTTTAGGATCATGGCTTACCTCACACATTTTCTTAATTCCTTTCTTCTCCCCAAGCTTTGGCAGCCCCCTCACCTATAAATAGACCCCCTTGGCTTCATAAATTTTCACTCATCCAAAGTGGAAATCCAGAAGACAAACACTTTTCTCTCTTTTCTCCTAAATTTCTTACTTTGTGTTCTTGGTGTTCTTGGTTGTTCTTCATCATCTTAAGGCCAAGGTAAGGGGTTAATCTTTCAAAGTAATTTGTGAAGTATGAGTTTTTGATTCTTGTTTGTGTTTGAATTGCTTGTTTTGGTGTTTATAGCTTTTATATGCTTTATGATTATTTTATAGTCTTATTTTAATTGTTTTGTGCTATTGATGAATTGTAGAGTTATAATGCCCAATTTTAGTCTTAAAATTGTGTGAGTAGAGAGGTTACGCCAAAATCACTTTTGAGCTTTTGTAAACATAACGTTATAATGGCGAATTTTAGACTACTGCAAATACAATTTTACCGCAAAGAGAATACAATTTATTATTTGTGAAAACCCCGATATTATCTGTTATTTATACACAAGGTGATGGTTAAGATAAATGGTTTATCAGTATGGATCTGTCTAGAAAGGAAGTGAGACCTTTGAAGGGGCTAAAGCAGTCCGTCTCACTCTGGCCTGGGATCTGTATTGGTACGCTGTTTTCTCAACACTAGACACCCGGTATATACGTGACAAGATAAGATAGGGAAAGAAGTAAATTCTTAATACCGTATATATAAATAGATTGGATTGGATAAAAGAGTGTAACAGTAATGGATTCCCGGTGAATCATACTGTTATAGCATCTGTAGGATAAAAGAGTCTAACAGTAATGGGTTCTCGGTGAATTCTATTGTCATAGCATCTTTCGGAATATAATGTAATGGTAATGGATTCTCGGTGAATTCTATCGTTATATTATTTGTGGGAAATATAGAGTGGGAATCCAATCTGTATATGTATGCACATAACTCAGTTTAATTTCCAATGTCTACGGCAGTGGAAATTAGTGAGATAGGCTTTCAACGGGCCTTTTTCTTGGAAAATAATTGGACTTTGAGTATTTCAGAAGAGAGATAAATTGACTACGTTCACTTAATATATAGGATCGGTTTTACAGTGGGGTACTGATTACCAAAGATGGCTCTACTGTCGTGTAATCTTTTCATCTTCGAAAATTAACCTAAGCCGTGTTTAATTAAACGTACTTGCGATCATTAAGTTGTATTAAGTTTTCAAGAAAACTGGACACTAATTACCGCAGTCGGCTCAGTCGCCATGTGATTATTCCATTACCAAGAAGTTATCTAAACAACTGAGAACAGACATTTACTATTTTAGAAGCGAACGTAAGTTTAAATACTGTTGATCTCTTCTCTCCTAATCAATCCAAAGTGGCTATGCCCGGTTTGATCTTCTTATAATACAGTTAATAACCTTTTTATACCGATTCACTCAGTTGGGCAACTTAAAATAAATACAGCCGGGATAATGAATTAGCCTGTAATAAGCAGTAAAAAGAGACAAGAGTCTTATGTTTTAAAGTATACAGTAAAAGAGTTTTTTGAGAAAATGAGTTTTAAACAGTTTTCTGTTCATGCGAAGAGGTCTTTCCATAAATGATTTTGATTTATTTCTTTCCAAGAGTTTTGAGAAGAGTTAGAGATTTTTATAGAGAAATAGTAAAACAGAGAGAGTTTTACAAAGAGATTTCAAGAGAAAATGGTTTGCAAATCTAGATGATCATTTGCATTATAGACGATGAGCATATAACCTTCGAGAGAACGGGTTGAAAATAGGTTCTGTTGGACTACAATTGTCTACTGGGATTATCCAAGTTTCGAAAGTCTCAATAGCCTTGTCGGTGAATCCCCCTGAGCTGAGACGAATCGTATACCCGGCTTGGATAAATCTGACTGGCAGATCTATTTATGATCTGGTATTAAGTTTTAAATGCAGTATTACGGAAGTATTTTCAGGGGTCTGGAGGGATTCCCTGTTTATGCTTTTAAGTTTACTGCAGCCGATCGCTCTATGATGTGAGGTTGGATAAGTCTCATTGGAGCAATACACCGGTGTGATTAGAGAGATATTGAAGTGTCATGCATATATATATTTTGTTCAGGAGATTGTATTTTGTGAATGAGTTATGGGATAGCAGCAAAAAGGTAAGCTTAAATGAGATCTGTTTATAAGCCTTGATTGTTCTGATTGATTGATTGGTGTGCAAATTGATTTGTCTATTATCTTGGTTATGTGTCTTGAGGTGTGAATTGATTGGTACATAATCTATGCTTTGGTTGTGCTTGTACTTTACTTGTTACTTTGTCTAGAGTTTCACCCTTGCCTGCTCTGTTGTGTTGATGCATGACGGAGTAGATAGTTTGCCCAAGAAGTGGGTTTGCTCTTAGAAGAAGGATCTGAAGAAGGAAGCTGCATAGGTTGATAGAGATTACGAGAAGAATCTTTAATTACTATTTTAAATTAGGTAGAGGTCTAAAGACTCAACTGGCTCAGTGTTCACTGTATAAACTTATGTTGTAAACTCTGATAATTTCATATATGAGATGAGAATTTTTTAAGTATAAAGCTGTGTTTTATTTCTTACATAAAAACATTTACAAAAAGAAAATCTTTATGGGATTTATTCCCCGTCCTTCTCATCTTCTTTAGAAAAAGAGAAAAAAAATTATCCGAATTTTAGAGAAGGATTACTAGTTTTTATCAAATATTTTTGAAGTCTTTGCGAAACTTTTGGTTACTATGATGTAATATCCTTTTTAGAGAAAGGGTGTTGCATAATGTCCCATCTACATAACTCGGTGTCTATTTGTAATGTTTTTGTCCATGATCTTACTTATTGATGTTGTTAGTCAGTGCTTGATCCCAACATTTGAGGAGTTCCCAAAAGGGGTCGTACATAGATTTTGCCTTAGACACTTATACAACAACTTCAAGAAAAGTTGGTGAAGGCACACTTCAAAAAGATTTGATGATGGGAGATGTAAGGCTTCCTACCAAGAGGCATAGGAGGAGAAAATGATACAACTGAAGGAAAACAAAGAAAAGCCACGTGAGTGGCTGACTGCTATTCCAAAGAGATCACGGTGTAAGCACGCTTTTTCACATTACCTTAGATGCGATATTTTGATGAACAACTTGAGTGAGACATTTAACAGCACAATACTTGTAGCTAAGGATAAGCCTATAATAACCATGTGTGAGTGGATTGTGACATATATGATGGGATAGTCTGCTAGTATTAGGGAGAAGTTGAATAGGTATGAAGGTGAGGTAATGTCTAAGCCTAGAAAAAGACTAGACAATGAGATTTAGAAATTTGTTACCCACTTGGGCAGGAGGGATAAAATTTGAGGTAACACAGGTTGTTCACTGAAACGTTCATTGTGGGCTTAGATGGGAAATCATGTTCATGCAGTTTCTGGGGTTGGTTGGCATACCATGTAGACATGTAAGTGCAACCATTTGCTTCAAATGGGTAACTCATAGGGTTATGTTAACAAATATTACAAGAGAAAATCATATAAATTGTTATGACCATAACATATCCCCATAAATGGGCAAAAAATGTAGCCTAAAATTGATTACACAAAAATCCAACCCTCAAAGTATAAGAAGGGGGCCTAGTAAACCTAAGAAGCTCAAAAAGAAAGAGCCAGATGAGGATACTACTAGGATACCAATCCATACAACTGCAGAATATGTGGTGAAAATGGGCACAATATCATAAAGTGTACACTGCCACCCCCTGCTCTTGCTGAAAATGACCCCCTTGTTGAAAGTGTTCAACATATTGTAAATGAAAATCCCTTGCTGCTGAAAGTGTTCAACCAACTGGTATGGAGAATCCATTTGCTTTTGAATTGTTCAACTAGTTGTCACTGAGAATCGCCCTAGTAAAAGTTTTCAACTATCTACAGAATCACAAACAAAGGTAATTGATTCTATTTCATAACAGTATTAATGTACATCAATCTACTTAGATAAACCTATTTTGTTGAAACTTGTAGGGAAGTACAAAAAGGGCAACAAGGGAAACAAGGACATCAAAGGATGCAACTGCTAACAAGGGCAGACTGGATCTACAACTATAGAGAATGGATTTGTAACTGCATAAGTTGGATCTAAACTTCCCCATAAAGGGCAATCTTCAAACTTATTAAATCTATTTTTCTAAAGTTTATTTATCATATTTTATTGAGTCATCTCAAACAAACTATTTGTGAGAAAATCTACTTCCCAACTAGAACTTGCTACTTGAACTTGTTCTTCGAAGGATCTCAGACCTTGTTTCAAGACATGTATCAATAATGTAAGTTCTCATCACACTCATTTTGTTTTGGACTCACTCAGACCTTCTAAGAATCCACTTTACTAATTTCTTGTTTTGGATATAACGGAAGAGAGTGTAAGTAATATTGCTCAGAAGAGTGGAAGCACAAATCCAAATGCAACAGAGGACTTCATTCCATCTCAATAAAGTGGGACTTAGAAGGGGCCCTTGCTAGTGTGGTCCAACATGGTTGCAAATGAGTGGGAGTGTGTTGATAAACAGAGAGTACTTTATAACTAACAATACTTTTTTGGATGTATTCATTGGTAGTAACTAGCTTTTAGAGAGAAAACATACTTTGTAAACTTCCCCCTCTAATTTTGGATTTTTGTGATGGTCTGTAACTTAGGTGCCCAACTTTATGATGACAAAGACAGACTTATATTTATGACACACTAATATAGTATTTTAATGATATCCCAATGCATCTTTATTTTGCAACTTCTTTTGGTTGTGTAACTTGCCCAAAAATGATAGGGACTAGTATAATAAAGTATCCATGTTCTAGGGACCTAATGCGTAAAAATAGCATTTTATAGGAACTAAAATCAAAATAAAATATATTTCCAAGGACTAAAATGTTTAAAGGGACTAAATTCAAAACATGTCATATTTACATGGACTACATCAAAGTAAGGCATATATACATTGTGTTCAAGTTTAGGCAGAGCTAGAGCTGGCAAAATGGGCCGAGTTTGCCGGGCCAGGCCGAAAATCCCAAAAAATAGAGGGCTTGGACATACAAATTAATTTGACCCTGTTTTCAATCCGGACCTTTTTGGCCGGCCCGACAAAGCCCGAATCCGGTAAAGCCCGAGCCTGAAGCGGCTGCCCGCAAAATATAGCCTAAAGCCCGAGCCCGAAAAGTAGAGGGCTTGGACACACAAATTCGAGTTCGTTTTCAATCCGGGCTTTTTTGGCCCGGCCCGAAAGCCCGTTTTGCCAGCTCTAGGCAGAGCCACATAAAGTCATGATAATTGATTTGATTCCCTAACATATAATAGGGACTAAAACGAAAATGAATCCATATTATAAGAACTTATACCAAACATATACAATTTTGCAGTGACGTACAGTCAAAACACTTATATTTATAGACTATAATTACTCATTCAGTTTATGTTTTCAAAGACTAAAATTAGAACTTGCAATTTTCACATCTACTAATATACAAATTACAATTTTTATGAGGACTAATGCCATCATACACAGTGACCAATTGTTTAGTTACACAACCTCCTCACTATACATCTCAGACCAATTTTGCATGTTACACCAATCAAATCATAATAGCATGTTAAACCATTTTTCATCCATTATTGTTAAACCCAAGACCAATTAATATGTTGCTTATTCTCATGTTCATTGTCAATTAAGGCTTTACTTTATCCAACCAATTGTCTCAAACACAAGCTTCATCATCCACAAATTAAAGTAATCACAAAAACTTAACAATAAACAAAGAAATTTCTGAACAAAGTAGAGCAATACGGTGCCATTCAATACAATCAATTCATTCATTGATTCTAAATCAGTACAAACCCCCCCCCCCCAAACACAACAACAGATCTCCCAAATACATTTATTTTCACCCTTAAACGCCAAATCCCTTCGTTGGCGAACAACTCATTGCCAATACAATACACAAGACAGTAATCATAACCCACGAAAATACTATGACATAATTTAATAGGTTTCCTTTGTTTCTTTCATAGTTAAGCTTCCTCTTAAACTTTGCAACTTTCTTCAATTTCTCTTCAACCTCTTGTTCATAGCCATAAAATTCTTCCTCTTTGGCAAATTTGCAACACCCTTTCTCCCAAAAGAGTCTTACAACATAAGTAACCATTTATTTAATAAAAATAAAATATTGCTCAATTTCATTTCAGGAAAAATATACCTTTTGAATTTATATTTACTTCTCCGCTAGTAAGTGAAATTTTTTTTTCTTATTTAAGAAAGATGAAGTAGTGAAAATTACATCGTACAAATAGTTCTCAAAAAGGAATAATCCAAAAGTTACACTAATTTCATTTCTTACAAAAATAGCTTCATTACTATATCACATTGTACACAATTACAATAGATTACATCATTACTTAAGAGTTTCTAGTACAGTCATCCAGCAAGGATAATATACACTCTCTACCCCAAATGAGCCTAAGCCAGTCGAGTCTCGGATCACCTCCAAAAGACAATCTAGACAAAAGCCATTCCAGACGGTAGTCTTCTTCATTCCTCCGTCCTGGTCAATTCACTTGACTGGTGGTACATCTATATGAATCATGCTCCAAAGAGCACAAAACATATAGGCAAGGGTGAAAAATTCTCGTACAAAAGTTATCTCACAACAATGTCAATAGAAGAAATAAAGGAAACTCATACATATCATACATCATAACTCATTATCCTACAGCCTACAGTTCTCTATCACAATAATACATTACCACAAGCACATTGAATTTAGACACAGTAATGAATAATTACACATATATAGTATCACCATAGAAATATGCTATCACAGCTTATAAAACACAACTCATCATCAAAGCAATATATCATCACACAGATATATTCAAAATGCATGACACTTCTATTTTCCTCTTCAACACCGGTGTAATACTCAATGGAGACTTTTATCTTCCTCAACAACATTTGAGCGATAGGTCATAGTCAATCCTTAATATACCTGTTCAAGGCTACACACGGTGAAGTCCAAGTAACAGTATTCAGGAAAACCATGTTTAAGTCATAATTGTTCCTGATTCTACACTGTAAAATTCAGGTAACAGTTCACTCATCACCATTGACACCATATCATAAATAGGTCAGTCAGTCAGATTTATCCAAGCCGGGTGCTCTACTCGATCTCGGCTCGGTGGGAGTCACCACGCGGCCATTGAGACTATTCGAAACCTGGATAATCTCAGTAGGCAATTGTAGCCCAACCGTACCTACTTTCAACCCCTCTCTGGGTTGTAGCTCATCATTTGGCCATCCGCCAAATCTCTTTCTCTTTATGCACATGACATAACACATTAAGCACACAATATTTCTTGGCCATCCGCCAAATCTCTTTATGCAAAATGACACATATATTAAGCATACAGAATATTCATTCTCAAGCATTTTAAGCTTTGATTTCTCTTGTAATTTTATCTCATGCACATCTCTATGTTACCACTTGTAACATTCTCAATCTCTTCTCTATGTTATCTCTTGTAACAATCACACATAACCTTCTCTCTTGGTCATGTAATACTCATCTCTTTTTGGTTATTTCAATTAAAATATCTCTTTCTCTTTTGCATTCATTTCTCTTGCTCAATTATAACTCTATTTTCGAAAACAGTATTTTTCGTATTCAATGTTTAAACTTCAAGAAAAATTAAACTAAAATACCTATTGATTTCCAAAGTCAAGTTTGATATTTTTCTAAACAGAACATGCGATTTTCACAGCTTTGGAAAAAATCCCACCCAGGGCGCGACAGGTCCAGTGTTCACAAAGTTAAAGCCATTTAATATTGTTCTAAACATAATTTAACCTAATTAAGCTCAATCAAATAAAAATATGTTCTTGGACCATTTCAAAAGCTTTTCAAATCATGAATACATACTTTGGTTTTAGGAAAATTTACTCAAGACTTGGCTTATATAAAAGACTCTTGAAAAACAACTTAGATTAAATCTTATATTCCAATTTCAATATCAATTGACATAGATGATCAAACCACAAAACACAAGCCCTTGATCAAAGCTCTAACAAGGCATAGAACACAAGATCATCACCACAAGCTAGATTTCACTTCACACCCAAAAATCATTATCATAGAACATCCAAGATCAACATATCTCATTCCAAATTTAAGCAAGCCAAGAATCATCATCAATCACTTGTCATAATACATTTATTTAATCCATACCCCTTTCATAATCAATATATATATATCAACATCTCCAAATCATCACATGGCAAGGAAAATCACAAACAAGCATATCATATACATGTTAAGAACACAAATAACTTTGTAAGAGAAATTTCCCCTTACCTCTTACTCCTAGCTTGTAATGAAAACTCTAGCTCTTTGCCTCCTACTACACCTTGATCACCATCTTCCAAACAAGCACAACATACCCAAAATACCAAGAGAAAAGCTTAAGATATATTATATATAAATCAAACCCTAGACATATGAACCAAAAAGGAATATAATTGGATGTTGGTTCATGAAAATCTTACCTATACCAAACACCTTTGTGGCTTGAAGATTCAAAACCAAAAGAGCAAAATCTATGAAGAACTTGATGATCTTGATGAAGACTAAGGCCTTAAAATGAATTCTCTACACTTGAAGCTTAGGTAGAGGATCAAATATATGATTAGAGATGGTGACAAACTTCCATGGAAATGGAAGAAAAAGCTTGAGGAAGGAGAAGAAATTAGAGAGAAAATGAAGAAGTTTGAACTTAGGCAAGAAAGTGGATGTGAACAAATGGACAAAAGGCAATTGAATCACATCTTCCTCCCTTCTTTCCCCTTACCCCACGTTTCAGCCCTCCCAAAGAAAGGCTTGGGATAGGCTTGCCTTAGTTGTTATAATTATCCCTTGGTTAATTAATTAATTAATTTAATAAATGATCTTTTTTCTATTGGCCAAGAACTATGACTACCCATATGACTCATGAAGGATAATAATTAAATTCCTATCCCCTTGGGTGTGTGCTGGTCGGCCAGCTTGAGAAGGAAAGGAAGAGAAAAGATTAAATCCAACTAGAGTCAAAACATGGTTAAAATGGAACTAGATTTGGTTAGTTTGACTTAGATTTGATTAATGGAATGAAACCAATGGCCAAGATGTTCTCTCCATCAAATGAAGTGCCAAATCAAGGGTCCAAATTTAATAAGATGGCTGCATGGCTCTTGGGTAATTTAGACCAAACTTAAGGGCAAAACCAAAAGGGTAAAGTGGTCATTTCCTCACTTAGTAATTAACTATTTAAGCTAAGGGCAAAATGGTCTTTTCCAATGAGTCATGAAAATTCCACACTCTTCTACACTAGTTCAGGGCGGTCTATGGCTGGTCAAGGGGAAGGGTAAATAAATTTTCACTTTTAACCATGGTAAAAGGTAAATTACGGTAATAAATTGCAGTAACTTTTACATTTCATGGTTAAAATTGTCCAAAAATAACCTATTGAGGTAAAAAGCTCTAATGACCCTTATGATAAGCCAAAACCACGAAATTAAAGTGCCAAAAAGGTCTTGGTACCTAGGAATCAACTTTAGAAGCATTACGGTAATTTTTCGATTTCACCGTAACCCGTAAATTAGGGTTAAACTGCACTATCTCTGAAAAATCCCAGAAAATTTCTAAAAATCATAAATATTATAAAAACACCATTGGTTACTTTTTTTTGGTTGATTTTGGATCATTTTCCAAGCTTCTGGCATTCACATGTTCTTCTGCTTACCTAGTTCTCAGTTTACAGGGACCAAAATCGCAATTCTTTGTCTGCTATTCTAAAAATTTCCAAAATAATTTCTAAAATTCTAAAATAATATAAAACATCATTTGGCACCTCCAAAAATATTACTTAACTTGTTCTAGTCTCCAAACCAACTCACAGTTCAGCCTAGTCAAACTACAAGGACCAAAACGGTAACATTACTATCCGTTTCTCAAAAAATTCCTGAATAAATTTCTAAAATTCTCAAATATTGTAAAATCACTATTTGTACCTTCAAATCTTCATCTTAACCTCAATCTAGGGTTTCTACTTCACAAAGTCACCATTCCATCTATTTACGGTAACAGAACTCTGTCTATATCTAAACGTCCGACTTAAACTATTGTTTCCTAACGTCGGGGAAACTTCAACTACCAACTTAATCTTCCTAAAATATATTTAATTCACATAAATCACATATCCACATATTAAGATGTAATAAAGTCATAAACCTAAAAATTACGGACGTTACAAATTTCGCTAACCACTTGCTCTTCAGTCTATCGAAAATAATCGTAGTGTTGTTCTTTCTGCACATCGGAAACAAATTTGTGAGAATGAGGAATGAATACATTTAATACCATACTAAAAACATAGGGTAAAAGCTGCAACTTTATTCTAGTTTGGGCACCTCTATAATTTTCTCCCTGGATTCTTTGCACTCTCCAAAGTCATCAACATCGTCTCCTCTGCACACCCTCACATAGACCTATGAAAGACATAAGAGGACGACAAAGACTTGCATAGGTTGAACCTCTTCTCTACAGTGAAACTTCTCCCCTTGATTCCTCGTTACTCCTCACACAGATCTAGTCTGCCTTTGATGGAACCCAGGAAAGGGATAGGGATGAGGATGAGGACTTAGGGTTCTTTCAAACCCACTGTTAAAAAAAGGGGTAATTCCACGTCATTTCTTATGAGTCTATAGGATTAATTACGTGTCATGTTAACTATACCACATGGGCGCGATGAGGTGGACTTAAATGAGTCACCTCATCATTTAACAAGGATCAACTCACAAGAGGGACTAAAATGAAAAATATTATAAACCAAAAAGGTAAAACTTTTTTGTAGGACGTCGAAAATGAAAAATCATATTATAGAGACCAGAAATATATTTAAACCGATTAATATTTCTAACGTAATCTAGCTCGATCAATAGTTTTAAGTTTAACATAATAAACGAATTACATAAGTCATTTTCTTTAGTTTTCTTATCATAAATAATTTATGAAGCATAATTTACTTAATGTTTATCTTTCCCTTCCTAACTAGGGTTGGCCAAAGGGTAAGGCTACCCAAATCCTTCCTTTATAAGATGCACCAGCAAAAAGCTTCTTTACTATTGGTATTTATAAAATTAATTTTTTTATTAATATAATATTTTTATTAGTTGCATTTATTTTTTAATTGTTATTTTATTAAATATTTTTATTAACACAATTGGTATTTTGTTAAATGTTTTTATTAATTGCATTTATTAAATATTTTATCAATAAAAGCTTCCTTACAATTGGTATTTATAAAATTAAAAATATTTTTATAAAATTCTTTCTTCTTAATTGCATTTTTTTAATGCCCCTAATTTTATTAAAATATTTTTATTAACATTAAAAAAATATATCAAAATTTACTTTAGGCCCAAAAATATATTGGGCCGGCTTATTCCTAACCATATCCGACCCCTGAAGAATCAAGAATATCAATTATTGCTTCATTTACGTGCGTATATCCTGACATGTGACGAAAGTAATAAATTTGGGATTACAAAATACTAACATGCAAAAATGAGCTAAAAAATGTCGTACAACCAACTTGAGCTTGATGATGTACATAATGAAAGTATAATAACCCTTTACCAATTAGCAGACAAATTAACAACAACTTGAAGCGGCGAAACTTGGAAGCAGCGAGAACGAAGAACCCCTGTTCAGACTACTCGAGAATCTGTGCAAGAAAACGCCAACGTATAAAACAACACTCCGGTTCCCAGAATATGATGGAGTCCTTTCCTTCCCATAGTTTTCTTGAACAAGTCAACAAGCCTATGAGCCAACAAGGCTTTTAGCCGATTAATAAAATCAAGTCCCTGACCAAATGAGCTAGCTTACCACATAATAGATTTAATGGTTTTTAATGGTTTTTTTATCTTAGTTTTATAGTTTAACTCATCCCTACAAAACTGTCTTGTAAGGTGAGGGCTGCACTTGTATTATATATATATATATATATATATATATATATATATATATATATATATATATATAATGGTCATATTAGATTTAATGCTTTTATTATCTTAGTTTTATGGCCTAACTCATTCCTACAAAATCGAAAGCTCTGAAACTGTATTAGATTATATTTTGCGGTATTTGATTTAGTGGTCTAACTCATCTCAACAAAATCGACTTATAAGGTGAGAGCTATCCTTGCATTATATACTTTTTTTATGATGATATTTTTAGTCGATGTGGGACTTTGGTTTTTTCTAATACCACACCTTATTCTGTAAGCTTACCACATTATTCTATAAAGTCGTATAAATTATAAGTGACTTGTACCCGGATGCCTCGGTTAGAGTTGCTGGTAGCGTGTTTTGTGGCGGAAGCACATGCAATTAAGCAACTGAGAATATAATGACTTTATTAATTGTACAAAAATCTGGATTGCTCTTGTTTTCATTAGGTGCAGTCGTGTGTCTTAGAAAGAGACAAGAGCCTTAGAGGTGATAGATTAGGGACGAGTACGCGTTTAATTTTCTCTACGTCAATCAGCTGTTATATATAATTCAACTTATGCAAATCTCAATTATGTCCCACCTTGATTAATCTACCATTATTGGCCAGCATGCAAGCTACGATCTGAATTCCCATTTTAAAAAAAAAACTAGGACAATAATAACAAATCGTGCATGCATTATTTGAATATTTTAAAATATAAATAAAATGTAAAAAATTAAAAATATATACTTAAAATTCTAAAGAAGATATATATGTATTATAATTAATTCAAATAATTTAAAAAAAAAAGTAAATTGAGTAGTATAACGATGAAGAAATTATCAACCACTAATTTTAAAGAATGTAAATCAGGCCTATCCAAAAAAAAGAATGTAAATCAGGGCTTGAAAGAAAAATAGAGAAGTAAGATAAACATGTGTCATCTTTCAAGGGATAGTAGACTAGTAGATTTAACCAATCTTTAGAAAATAAATTCTACATTATATATATGGTAAAGTTTTATGTATATTAATTGCACATTTCTTAGACTAATATTAAAAAAATCAAACATATATATAACATGATCTTCAAGCATGTGAAAAGAATTATCACTTCATTAATGTTTGTACTTTTTAATTTTCGTTTTAAAAATTTTTTGTGCAAAATCTCAATGTTCATTAATGTTCAAATAAATTGTTTTTGTACTATTAATTATGCATAACTCAATGTTCAAATTGGCTAAAATAAATTGTTTTCGTAATTGTACTTTTGGCCCCCAGTTATCGTGATTGTGCAATTTTGGTCCCCCAATTTTCAATTGAGTCAATTGGGATCTCCAGTTCCTCAATTGTTGCAATTTGGTCTCCAATTTTTCAATTGTTGCAATCAGATCCATTCGTCGCTATATCGTCCAATTTTTAACACTCAAAGCCTACATGGTACACGTTGGATTGATTTGGTACCGAGTCGGGCCACCTTGACACAGCGCAAATTACTAGAAAATTTTTCAAAACAAGTTGATAACACACGTGATGCAACACATTGTGTTTAACATTATGTGTGAGGGTCATTGTCATGCCATTAGTGCAAAGGTAACCTGATTCAGTGTCAAATAAGTCTCGCGTTTGCTACGTAAATTATGGGTGTTAAAATTGGACTGCATAGCGACGGAGGGACCTAATTGTAACAATTTGGAAAGTGGGGGACCTAATGGCTCAATTAGAAACCGAGGGATCAAAATCACACAATCGCGATAACTGGGGAATCAAAAATACAATTAAGCTTAAATATTTTTACATGTACGTCCATGTAAGTATAGAGATTAAAAAGGTTCCTTTTTTATTTAATTACTTGACAAGCGACTCTTTAATATTTATATACTAATTCCTCACCAACTTAACAAGCCATTTTCTGCTACTCCTACAATTCGACTAAATGAAATCTTTCTAAATCCAAATTTGATGCGGTCATCAATAGATGGTCAGTTTAATTAATTAATCTAAATTGGATGATCATATTTATAAATCTGATGGTCATATTTTCATAATTAAAGTTGTTCGTATAACGACTATTCAAATGTATCAATAAATGATCAATTATTTGATATGCTATTTGTAATTTTTTTGTTACAATAATGTATTGATATATACTAAAATATCTTTATTATTTAACAATACATAATTATATAAATGTTAGCAAAAAAACATAATTATATGATAGTATATAATAATTTACACGCGCACAGTAGATTGGTATTAAATCCATAGTTGCAACGAAAGAAATCTATTATAGATTTGTTATGATTTATATATCATAGTAATATTTTAGTCTCCATAAATAATGAGTTTTGGTCCAAATGTACCTGCAACACAAAAAAATAAGGATGGAGGTTGGTCACTATAATATTTTCTTTTAGGTTTTAGTTCATATATATGTGCACTTGCAGGAGAAGATCCTGTATATTAGCAAGTTGCCCTGTAGTTAATAAAACCTGAGGATTCAACATCGAATCTCATAATATGCAACTTTTTCTGACACATTCAAAGGAATGCCAGTTGGGTTTGGATTTTTGTGTATTAGATTATTCATTTTGTACTTGTAGATCGAAGATGGCAGTGACGAAGCCTCATGTGAAGTGTAATGAAAGAGAAATATAAAAAAAATAAAGAAAAATGTAATAGATATAATAATTAATAGTAATGTGAAAAAATGAGAAGAGATATCAAAAAACAATAATGTTACATGGACACTCCACACACATCTGTCTCACATTTTTTTTACCCATTTAATTTATTAGGATTAGATGTGAGAGAGATGATTGGGTGTCCAATCATCATTGCTCTAAAAAAAAGTAAAAATAAAGAATATAAAAAGAATAAAGATTAATTTAATAACAATAATGAAATAGCACAAAATTTGATTGGAATGGCTGTAAACTACTATATATAATATGGTGTTAGCAATAATATGAAAGAAGACCCGCGAAAAAAGGGAAGCAAACCTACAGAATGTCTTATCGAGATGTGGTCAAATGGTTAATTATTAGAGTTTGTGTGAAACAAAACAAGTATGTCATTCAGTTATCGGAAAAAGTAAAATATTCTGGGGTCTTCATTGAAAGATTGAAAAAAACGTAATTATTAATAAACAAAAAAAACGTAATTATTAATTGAGAATAGTGTAAAAAGAGCACAGGGCCACAGCCCACAGGAACCTCGGAGAGAGAGAGGAACATCGTGTTCATCGCAGATGATTACAGAGTGGCGGTTTGTGTGGTCACATGGACTCCTCTGAAATCTGAAGTACTTGTCCCGACCCCTGAACTAAGTTGTTTGGCTGTTGTTATTTTTTCTTAATTTTTTTGTTAATTTAATTTTTTTTATCCCTCATTTGATGTGCTATGGATCTACCTAAGAATCTCTGAGCTATCACCAGCTTTTGGTGACCTTTCTCTATTCCAACCCAGTGTCCTACCACTTTATTACCAAGTGAAACACCAGACAGAGCTTCATCGATGAGAAAAAAGTTGTAACAATGATATAGACCTTGTAGGTCAGCTTTTCCACCTAGTAGGGATTGAAGGATTGGGATATGGGGAATAGTTGTTAAACTTTTGCATCAGAAGTTAAGATTTGTTTAAGGAGTGATAAGATGTTTGGTAGTTTGGGGAAAGGATCCATATGGGAATTGGAGTAATAAGGAGATTATAGGCTCAAATTTTTCACTATCATAACATGCTAATTACTAATTGCCTATCCAAAAAATTTGTTAAGATTGTTTGATTTACATATTCAAGGTATGAGTTGATTGGAGCGATGAAGTGGTTTGGGAGAGGGACATAATGGTTGGAGTAATAAGGAAGTCATCGTTTCAAACCTTTCCAACTAACATAACATTCTAATTTGCTAACATTTCTGACATGAAGGATCCCTTTGAGACCATATAGGTTACTGGAGAAAATACTTATTAAATTCTCTTTTTACAATGTTAGGCAGGTAATGGTTTGGGAGCTTATGTTTTTTAGAAGGTGGGAGATGTACTGTTTGTATTGTGATGGTAATTCATTCACATACATTACTTTGTATTAGTTTGTGGTCTGGGCAATTCTTATGCTTTCGGTTCTGTTTAATTCAATTTGGCTTTTAAAAAAAAAAACTAACATTTGTCTATCTAAAAAGAGGTATGAGTTGATTAACTCTAAGTTTATTATCAGCAAATAAGATTGTATAACAAATGAGTACAAGGGGTACTCAAACCCAAGTACAGAAAAATCCAACAGTCATCCCATAAAAAACAAGCAAACACTGATGAACTTAAAGTCTAACTACATGTAGCAATATTCATCAGGGGATCCAAACATCAATTAGAGAATGATAAGAAAGACCCCTTCAAGTGAGCTGAAAACCAACACCAAGATCTAAACTTAATTAAATCTAGCAAACCCATCATATCAAATCCACCATTATTAACTCTCTAGGTTATCTCTGTTTTCTAAACTTAATGCACGCCGGCGCACTCCCTCATGTAGTGATGCGTTACTCCAGACAAGAAATGACTGTTCAGTGAACAGTCGTTCACAAAGCTCCAAACGAATCGTCACTACGCTTGGTCTCTTATAAATATATATAAAATTAGTAGAAACCCTACATTGCACTTCATTCAACTATTTGCCCTTTGTTGTGTTTCTTTGTCTGGCTCTTCCTTTCATTTCCTGCCCTTCTTCAAGTGTTCACTTCACACACTCCAAACTCCAAAAATGGTTCTCAATGTGGCTTTGAAGCTGTTTGAGTTTGTCTTCGACATTTACCGTCTTGCTGAGTACTCATTTATTGATCTCCATGAAGAGTTTAATAGGGCTAGATGGTCTGGCTACATGGACATGGGACGTCGTGACACCCCATGGGTGTTGTCTCCTCTGATTGTTGATTTTTGGAGAAACATATGAATAATAGAAGACAAGATTGTTTCTTCTGTGCATGGAATGCATGTCTCTGTCTCCAGGGCTTCTATTGCAAGGGTAACAGGTTGTCCAGAAGAATGTGCCATCTATGGGGATGGCTGGGACAAGGCCTTCTTTTCAGTTGATGGTTGCCTACTTAAAAAGAATGAGGTTGTCTTAATTTTAGCCTCACAGATGAACAACAAGCCAGAGTACTGCTCAAAATCCTCAACAGCGCAGTTTTACCAAAAAAGGACAATGAGGATGAGGATGAAGTTATAGTTTCTGACCTCCAAAAGTTTTGTTTTTGTAACTTGCTATGGGGGAGAAAGGTTAATCTACCACATTTGGTGTTTAACCATTTCATAGACATGTTTGAAGGTATCACTGTAGGCCCCTCTCCTATGATGTATCATGTTTTGCTAACTCTCATCTTTGAAGACCAGGGTGTTATGGTTGTGTTTCATCAGTTGGCTCCAACTGAAAAAGAGACTTATGGTGGTTGGAATTTCCAACTCTTCATTTTGGCACTCTCGACCTTAGAATGATGAACATATATGTGAAATCCAAAGAGGAAGTAAGAGAGAAATGGACAAAAGAACTAAGACTTCAGAGGAGAATTTTTTATCCTCTGAATCTAACTAGGGCAGATACACCATCTAGACCATCAGAGTCAGAGGAAGAAGGGGAGGAGGTCAATTAAGATTCAGAGGAAGAAGAATAAGCAATATATTATTTGATGCATTATTTTTAAGTTGCTTATTTTATATGTAATATTAAAATTTAAATTACAAGTTTATTAATGAAATTGTTAGTTTTGAGTACATCTACAATTACCAATTTACATTTTGATATTGCTAATATATAAACAATAAGCAATATAAACATTAACAAATGAATAGATGCACCCCTGTCTTTAAATTGAAATTTAAACATAAAAAAACTTAATTATAGAACAACAATTTATAATTCCACAAAATTCTTTAAATTGAAATTTAAAAATTAAAAACTTAATTACAACAACAATTTATAAAGTAGTAGGAGGATATATAGGAGGATTTAGCATTACTTTAAATTTAATTATTTGATGTATTGCAACAACGCTTTACCAGGAAAGAGTGTTGGTAATAATATCCTTGCATGATTACAACATCACTTTACCATGTAAGCGTTTTGGTAATTGATTACAACAGCGCTTGTCAAACGAAGCATTTTCGTAATAATAGGATTACAATAACGCTTGGTCTCGAAAATGCTTTCGAAATGTAAAAATAAGATAAATAAAACCAAAAGGCACTTTGGTTCCCTCCATTTTGTGTACTTACTTTGCTCACAAGAAAGGTTCTCTCTGTTCTTCCTCTACGGACACCTTAGCACTTGTTCACTCTCACTCCCCACTCTTCACTGTCAACCGTTGTCGCTGTCGTCGTCGTCGTCGCCGCCGTCGCCAGTCTTTGTCTCTATCGTCCCACTATGCCCTCACAACAATACAAACGCTCTGAACAAGGTGTATTTTCTACTTACGCTCTGAACATGCAAAATGGTTTTTGTTAGTTTCATATAGGCATTAATGGACGAAATGAACTTCGATTAGGGTTAGATTCCATTTCAGGCAATCTTAAGAGTAGGAATGAACTTCATATACTAGGTCATTTTCATATTCTGGTATATAACTCGTAAAGCATACTTGTAGATAACTAAATGACATCTTCAATTGATGACCATGCTAATTCTGGCTCTCATGCTGGTTCTCCTACTGCTAGTTCTGCTGGAGAAGGTGCTAGAAAAAAGCGACAAGTTAAGATGAAGAACATTGTTCAACTTAGGAATAAGGGAGAAATATTGTCGGTTAGTTCCTAAAATGTAAACCTTTGCATTGACATATTTCTGTTTCAGAAATCTTAGTATTGTAAATTCTTTGCATTGACGATACAAGTTAGATGGAACCATCTAAACCAACCAGTAGGTGAGAACAGTGCAATGTTTGTCAGTTATCTTGGAACTCTTGTTTGCCAGTTAATTTCAATCAATAAAAGGGGTTGGAAGCCAAGAAAAAATGGTGATGATCCAATGAAGCCATACAAGGATGAAATTATGAAACGGATGAAGGTTTGACAATTAACTTCTATACATTTTACTATGATATGTTTCTCATAATGCAATCCATCCTAACTTTTTTTTTATTATACTTGTTTTTGCAGTCAGTTTTTGAACTTGATGATTGTAGTAAAGACTACATCCTTAAGGAAGCCGGGACGCTTCACCGGCAATGGAGGTGTAACATGAAGAGGGACTGTCTTTATGATAAGGAGGGAAACCCGAACTACAAGCCTCCTACTGACAGGGCACACCGCATCAAGGAGGAGGGTTGGAGGGAATTTGTACATTATTGTTTAACTGAAGAGTTTCAAGTAATATTAACGTCAACACAATTAAGTGTGTATTATCCCTTATTTATGACATGATTACTAATTAATTAATTTTATATACACAAAACAAGCAAAACTAATAGGGAGAGAGCTTCTAAACAAGCGAAGCTACATCCTTATAGGAAGGGATTTCGCATTATGACACTATAATATTAAGCTTGAGAAACATTTGTTTTCTGAACACACTTAAACTCAGAATTATTAGATACAAAGTTGCTCAGAATACTACTTAGAATTTGTCTAAAAAATTTTGTCATAATTAAAATCACAGGGTCCTGAACTTAACAAGCATCTTAGTCCATACAATGAAGTCACCATGTCCAGCACACTATGAGAGCATATGTTGAAGCTCTGTACAATTGTTCCTGATGTCGTCCCACTGTGATCCTTTTTGTCAAACCTCAGTTAATAGCCGAGACAATCATGAAGCAAAATACTAATTGACCGGGCCAAACACTAAGATTAGAAAAATGAGTCGCATATGCATAATAATTACAATGGTGAACCGTAGTCCTAGATGTCGCTTGTTTGCTATGGAAAATCAGCACCAAACACATACTAATGAAGCACCAACGATGAAACTCTGATATTATAAAACCTCTGCATTGCGGCCCCTGTCCACAAATGACCATCTGCACTGTTGTATTGGCCAAAAGTTATGAACCTAAACACAACACCGCATTTGAGATCCAAGAATGTAATGGATAATCGAAACCTATCATCATTCTTTGAGCCATGACCAAGATAATACCTGGACCTTCTCGATCAGCAAGCCTATTGTTACCACCTTGTTATTAAAGACCACGTCGTTTCCGGTTACCCAAATGGACCATAAGCATTGAAACCAAACCACTTGCCACCTTGATGAAGCTTTTTGGTTCCTGTCAATCAGTGCTCGGAATTGCATAAAATGTATTTTACTATTACAGTGCAGCGCTGTGGACACCCCCATCCAATTTTAAGCCCCTCCATACTTTTGCAAACACAGGGCATGAGAAGAACAAATGATCCATGCTCTCGTTCTGCATTATGCATCCACGACAAACTATGGAATCACCAAATCACACCACTCTCACCGCCAAATTGTCTAGAGTTGGTAGTCTCATCAATGCTACACCTTCCACCCCAATTAATGTAGCCACTTTTAATGGGACATACTTGTTCCGAATAGATATGAAAAAAAGAGTCAAAGTCAATCTCTTGCACAGTTAACTCCTTATAGGCTGATTAAACTGAATAACATCCTGAATCCTCTAATTTCCAGCTCCACCCATCCGCCTCACCATCACCATGTATCAGCCAAGCCATGCACGCAAAGCATGTTGCAACTCTGCTACCATTTCCTCTTCCCAATTGAACAAATTCCTACGCCACTGCCATTGCCAAACCCAACTATCATTCTCCCACCTCCCCGGCCATTCACTAAGTACCGCCTCCTTGTTCGCGATTATTAGGAAAAGACGACTGAACCGCTCTCAGAGTGGCTCGCCCCCATCCCACTGATCCACCCAAATCGAATGAGTATAAGGGCCGGAATGGCCCATCGCGATTATAAGGGCCGGAATATGAATGAGTATTTTATTGCTCACTCATAATTACGAAATGGTTGCTCTTTATAAGATAACATTTTGCTTGAGTGAGGTGAAGTGTATAAAATTATGCTGCTGCTCGAGCATTATTTTCTACCATTTGATGTATTAAATGTCTTTTTATATTCGGCAAATTCTTAAGAGTTAATAAGTTGAGTCTATGAACACTCTACGAGTTTACGTATACTCTTAAGCTTGACAACCTTGCTTAAGAGAGAAAAGGAAATAATGGATTAATTTCAACCCTACAATTTATAAATATTAACAATTGAAACAATGTCTGTTTACAGTAAAAGGACCACCTTGTCCCTTAATTTGCCATAGTAAATTGATACCAGGGAGACCCTGCCCCTGTTGACAAAATAGACATCTGTACAGTTCATTGTGCGTATAGTTTTCAATATACTTTTGTCCCCTTACCGACCAACGTCCGTTTGTTTCACACCAAATGTATAAATTTTTATTTTGATTGGTATTTTTGTGGAGATAGCATCTAAGACTAATCCTTGAACTGAGAGTAATAGTTGAATATAAATGTCTCCAAAATAAGAATGATAAGATTCAAGTTCCTAATGTTGTAAGTATATTTTATTAGAAATAGCTAAGACTTATCCCTGGAGTAATATATTACTATATAAAAAAATTAAACTCCAATTTTTTAGGTTGTAACACGTGTCACTTTTTAGATTGTGATATGTATCACTTTTTCAATTATTATTTTTCAACTAAAATTACTGTTTGTTGATTTTTTTTAGAAAAAAATGTTTGATCGGGTGGGGTGCACAGTAGTTGAATAAAGTTGACTCCAAATTAAGAATTATAAAATTCAAATTCCTTATATATTGTGCTTATAAAAAAAAACCATAATATATATTGTAAGTAGATTTCTTCATATGTACGCTTGCATGAATATGTGTGTATATATGTATCGGTTACAAATCGTTATTTAATTTAATTAAATATATGTGATGCATTTGAGGATAAGATGAAGTTATTCCAGAAATAAAGACAAGGAGAATTATATATATTTTATATGTTATATAATTATTTCTGCATTGCAAAGCTTTGCTTTTATAATAGGGAGAGCATTATGCATATAAAATAAAGAATGCAAATGTTATGTGGAAAAAATGAAAAGTGGTGACTAAATTAAGTTAAATATAAAATCACCATTTATATATCTACTTTCATCCTACAACTCTTAGTAACTATAAAGAACTGTTTGATCAAAATAATATAGCTAGAGGCTTTGTTTGTCTTTACATGCAAATGATTGCGAATATCTTTAAATTATTGCTAATTAATACAATTATAAATTTGGGGAATTAACAAAGTGCCAAGGGAATCTCTCGCTGTGTGTTTCCCTGTGGTTTATATGTTTGCGCGTTCAAGGAAGTGGTCTACCTACAATTAGAAACCTCACGTGCATAAGGCTGTAGCGTTTTTGTTTGTGTGAACAATCCTCTTTTGAGATCATTAATTTGAAGGCGCAAGGGGAAAGCTTTGTAAATATTGTTCATAATATGGTGATGATAAAAGGGTTCCTTTGTTTGCTCTCTTAGGAACTTAGTGCTTGGAGTTTTTTTGTCAAGTTTCTTCCCTTTCTTTCCCAAAAAATCATTAACCTTCATCTTCCTTTCTTAGCCAAAACTGTTCTTATAATAGCTTCCAATCATTAACCTTGATCTCATTCTCCACTTTCCTTTACACAACCTCCTTTATCTCTCTCTCTCTCTCTTTCTTTTTCTCTCTCAAACTTTTCTCCTTTCGGTTCAGCTTTCTCTCCTTTCATCCTCTTCAAGAAAAAAAAATAGTAGTGTTTCCTTTGTGAGCTACAAAGAACTCCCTAGCTAGTAAGCGGGGCCTCTTCCCCAGATCAGCAATTTCATCTTTCTTTATTTTTTTAATTTTTAAAAAGTGATAAATAATGGCCCTAGAGGCTGTGGTTTTCCCACAAGATCCATTTACTTACGGTTGCAACAAGGATAATTACTTATACTCTTTGTTTGGAGGAGGAGGAAGCGCTGCAAGTGATGAAGGATCGTGGAGCCACGACAACTACGGTGGTTCCCAAACAGCACAAGAAAAAGCCCTTCTCGGAATCGTCAACAACAACAACATAGACAACAACAACAACAACCACAACAATAACTACAACAACAATAATCTACATGCAAATTGGGACTGTTCTTCTCCTTCGGTGTTGCAAAATGTCAAAGACCAATGGGATTCACACTCACACTCACACTCACACTCACACTCCTCCCCAGAAACAACCTGCACCACCGTTAACCCTCCTCCTTCCTCCGCTACCACGGGTCGGCGTAAACGACGGCGTACCAAGAGAGCGAAGAATGAGGAGGAAATCGAGAACCAGAGGATGACCCACATTGCTGTTGAGCGCAATCGAAGGAAACAGATGAACGAGTACCTCGCTGTCCTCAGATCCCTCATGCCTCCTTCTTTTGTACAAAGGGTCAGTATTTTTTTTTTTAGAATAGCTAAATGTTACTAAATTGATATGCTATCTTAACGGAGAGGTTTTAACTCATAACATTCTTATCACTCTAATCCATGTGCTTCTCCCTCAAACCACCTTATAACTTTGGGTCAGTAATTAGTTTTTTTTTTATTGTACTTTAATTTGTTTGAGCACCAAGATATGACATGACACTTGACCTCCGTTTTTGTTTCTTGCGAGTTGTTTTGAGTAAGGTTTTAAATTGCATGTACAGTTTTGGTTTCAAAGTACCTGAAAACCTTGATGTTGTAGCCGTAATAGCTGTTGCGGACTGCAATTTAAAAACCTGGTTTTGAGTTTTGACCTTAACTAAACTATATATATATGTGTGTTGTTGTGGGTTCTAAAAACAGGGTGATCAAGCGTCTATAATTGGAGGCGCAATTAACTTCGTGAAGGAGCTGGAGCAGCTACTACAGTGCATGAAGGGGCAAAAGAACATGAAGGAACAAAAACAAGAAGCGCAGGAGAATAATAATGGATCGTCACCACCACCACCTTTTGCGGAGTTCTTCATGTTTCCTCAGTACTCGACACGTGCGACTCAGGGTGGCACGTGCTACCCTTCTGGCACGAGCGAGGAGGCGACGACGATGATGGCACAGAACGGTCAGAACCTGCAGTCACGTGCCGTCGCGGATATAGAAGTGAGTTTGGTGGATGGACATGCCAACATAAAGATACTGGTGAAGAAACGACACGGGCAGCTTGCGAGGATGGTTGTTGGGCTCCAAAGCCTCGGTTTCAGCATTCTCCACCTTAACGTTACCACCGTTGATGACATGGTCCTTGCCACAGTTAGTGTAAAGGTTCGCTTCCCTTTTTTTCTTAAACCCATTTAACATTTATTTCTATTTTTTATTTTTTATTTTCTATTACATTACTCATTTTTTCTTTTAATTTTCATATCTCTCTAGGTGTTTAAGGGATGTATGGGTGTCCATAGATCATTTTTTATTTTTTTTTTATAAGCCAAACTTTATTAAAGAAACCGACTTGAAGCACAAAGAGTGCACAAGATCAAAGAAAACAGATACAAAAGAGTGCAGAAAGTCCCCCAGGCCTTACAAAAGAACAACCCAACTAGAAATAACAAGTTATGTCAAGACCAGCACACCCATCCACTGAAGTCCGCCCCAGACTAATTACAGATGCATGTTGTGAAACATAAGTCAACAAGGGTGTTCAATAAGTATTTCCCCAGTTATTCAATTAATAATTGAATAGTAAAAATATTAGTGGAGAATAAAAAAATATGAGAGATGACATTTAACTCATTCTAGGAGATGACATGTGTCCCAATCAGGATCTACTAGATTTTTAATCGATGATTTCTACTAGATTTCTTAAATTCTTTTTCTTCTACGAATTTTATTTACAATATAGCTCGTTCATTTCTAACACTCATCTAATACATCTTTATCTTTCTATTTTTGTCTTATCATCCACATCTATCACTTATCTTTCTTCAATCTCTATCTCTCGAGTGTTTATAGGTGTTCAAAAACTTTTCTGTTTTATTTATAAAAAAAATTAGTTCTCCTTTTTGTGTGTATTTTATGTGTTTTCATGGAATAGGTAGAGGAAGGGTGTGAGATGAACACGGTGGATGAAATTGCTGCTGCTGTGAATCAATTATCACGCACAGTCCAGGAGGAAGATGCTGCTTTCAGCTGAATTAAGTATCATTACAATTATAAGGCTTGCACCTCTTATAATATCAACAATTGTGCAAAACTACTTTCATATATCCTAGTCATCATCATATATGATATATAACAAAGGGAGGAAGGCATATTGTACATGCATATGCATAATGCATTTCAATAAGCTTGTAGGGGATATGCTTAATTATAGGTTTTCTTTTATTTAATCTTTATATTTATCTTCCCCCTATTTTGCTTTTCTCCCCAGTTGCTAGAAATAAGCGAGAAAAAAGGTCGGAAATGACAACCAATTTTATGATGTGGAGGCCCCTCTACTCGAAGTGTGTATCTTCTTGTGAATTATTAGCGTTATTTCCCAAGACCATGAGCATCTTAATTTCCTTTGGAATGTTTGTGGACCTCTTACAATTAGTACATTATTCTTTTTTTTTCTTTCTGTAGATGATTTCAACATTAACTAATTTGCTCATGCCACGTAAAATCACACTTGATCAAAAGGGGAAAAAAAATAAAAGAATAAGAAACATATGCCATCCATATAAAAGCAAAGAAAGCGGAATTCAATCTAAATACATTGCATTTATAGAATAAAACAAAATTGCGGTTGAATTAATTGGGGCATCTAACATTATTAGACTCGCTTGTGTATAATTGTACGTCATGATCTTCTATGTTCTTTTTCACGAAACCCGATATCGCATAACTCGTCAGAAAAATTGACCATTCTATAGCGTATTTGACTCTGTGGTTTACAGGAGCCAGGAGGCATGGTATCTTTTTTTTTTTTTTTTTTATGAGAAGGAGGCATGGTATCAGTGATATGTAAAGATCATGTTTTTACGTATTTTGATGGTCGTACCAGTAACTAAAACAATATGATGACGGTAAGAGGCATGGCCTTATTCACCAAAAAAAAAAAAAAGAGACATGGCCTATTTGGCTCTATAGTTTTTTTTTTTGGTTCAACTCACACCCACATGAGATATGGGGGAAAGGGAGTGGGTGGGGATTAAGCCCCTACCCTCATACATGAGTCCTAGCTCTTAACCACTTAAGCTACACATTGGGTGCATTTGGCTATATAGTTAATGTAGGTAACAAGATGAAACACAAAAAGGGGGGGTTGAATTGTGTTTCTAAACTTTTAAAACTTTTCACAAATGTTGGACGCTGGCTGTTAAAAACGTTGGACGCACAGCTTTGTTCAAATATTGGACGCACAGAGTGCTAAAACATTGGACGCACAGAGTGCTAAAACACTGGACGCACAGTGAGTTCATCTACTTCTTGTTGAAGTACTTGTACTTAACAGGAAGTATTGGACTCAGACTTCTTTGGAGATTCATCTTTTGGTTGACTTACTTGAAGTCTTAACTTTTCATTTTCTGATTTAAGTACTTTGTTTTCTGAAGAAAGCTTTTCAAAATCTTTTGTTATAAGAGAAAACTTTTTCTTTAAAGACATGTACTCATCAGATAGAATGGATGAATCTCTAAGAAGCTCATCAAAATTATTTCTTAATTCAGAGTAAGAAATTACCTCCTCTTCGTCTTCACTTTCAACTGAGGAGAGTCCTGCCATTAGGCACAGATTTGCCTCTTCCTTATCCTCATCATCAGAGGAATCATCGAGGTCTTCCCATGTTGCCATGAGACCTTTCTTCTTCTTGAAGACTTTCTTCTTTGTCTTCTCAGCCTCAGGACAGTCTGCCTTGTAGTGGCCTAGTTTCCTGCATCCATAGCACACCACTGGACTTTCCTCCTTTTGCTCAGCTTCCTTCTGTGGAAATCTTCTGTTGAATTGCTTCCTTCTGAAGCCACCCTTCTTTTTCCACATAGATTTTATTTTCCTGGAGATGAAGGAGAGTTCATCATCATCTGAGCCTTCTTCTCCTTCTGAACTGCATGATTCTTCATCAGAATCATTTGCCTTCAAGGCTTTTGAGGTGCTCCCTTTTTGAGCTTTAAGAGCAATGAACTTTGCCCTTTTTTCGATTCCCTCTTCATTCAGCTCAAGCTCATGTACTTTCAATGAGCCTAGAAGATTTTCTAAAGCAAGAGTGGAAAGATCCCTTGCTTCTTGTATTGCTGTAACTTTGGGTCTCCACTGTCTGGGCAGACTCCTCAAAATCTTCCTTACATGTTCCTGGGTTGTGTAGACTTTCCCCAAGGATCTCAGGTTGTTGGTAATAGTTTGGAATCTTCCAAACATTTGATCAATGGACTCTTGTTCTTCCATCTTAAATAGTTCATATTGATGAACTAGTATGCTTATCTTAGATTCACGAACCTGAGATGAGCCTTCATGTGCCAAGGCCAGAGTGTCCCACATTTCCTTGGCAGTGGTGCAGCTGTGCACCTTGTCATATTCAGATTTTGTTATGGCACACATCAGATAGTGCCTTGCCTTCGAGTTCAGCTGGAATCTGGTCCTTTGATCTGCTGTCCACTGAGCTCTTGGTATTTGTTGACCTGCTTCATTTACTGGAGCAGTGTAGCCAGTTTCCACGACATCCCATAGGTCCATATTTTGAGCATCAAAGAATGTGATCATTCTCTGCTTCCAGTAGTCGTATTCATTTCCATTGAACAGTGGTGGTCTGTTCACAGCTTGTCCCTCGTTCTCCATGGATCTTTGCTTCTCTGCACTGTTAAGTGCTCAACCCCTAGAGACCGAGCTCTGATGCCAACTGTAGGTAACAAGATGAAACACAAGAAGGGGGGGTTGAATTGTGTTTCTAAGCTTTTAAAACTTTTCGCAAATGTTGGACGCTGGCTGTTAAAAACGTTGGACGCACAGCTTTGTTCAAATATTGGACGCACAGAGTGCTAAAACATTGGACGCACAGAGTGCTAAAACACTGGACGCACAGAATTGTGAAATATTGGACGCACAAAAGATTGGACGCTGAGGCTTCCCTCTTAGTTTAAAAACTTGTTTTCTTTGTGCGATTAAAGGTGTATGAAAAACTTGTTTAAAACAAAATCAATTCAATCCCCTTGGTTAGTAATAAGCACAGATATAATAAGAGATAAGGGAAGGAAGAAATAACACAAGTTTTTATACTGGTTCACCATTTCCTAAGAGCTACGTCCAGTCCCCTCAAACTAGAGAGATTTCACTATCAACCTGATAGAATACAAGTATTCTTTGCACACAGCCTCTTCAGGCTAAAACCCAAGTATTCTTTGCACACAGCCTCTCCAGGCTAAATCCCAAGTATTCTTTGAACACAGCCTCTTCAGGCTAAAACCCAAGTATTCTTTGAGCACAGCCTCTTCAGGCTAAACAACTCAGCAGAGTGTTTTTGATTCAAGTGCTGTCTAACTCACACAAGTGAGGATATGAAATCTAAAGCACTTTGAGAGTTAAGCAAACTCTCTTTTACAAGAAGAAAGAAAATATACAAGACTTTCTATACAGAGTATAACAAATTGTACAGCAGTTCAGCTCTTTCTTTTTCGTTGTTCAGTGTCTTGTATTCTTCTTCTTGCTTCTCGGTATTTATAAGAGTAGTGAAGCTTCAGACTTGTTTTTCAGTTGCTCAACTTCAGCTCTCATAAAAGTTACCGTTCTCTAATAGCATTTAATGCTATTTTTCCGTTGCTCTGAGGAGATCTACTTCATTGTGCATGTCTGCGTTTCTTTCTCCTAAATCAGAAGCAACCTGTACTCAAAGTCTCAATTGTACAGTGGTTAATAATAATATCTTATTGAGACAGAGAGAATACACTGTGTAAAGTAGAAAGATGTGTTCAGAGATATATAGAGTAGTTAAAAGTACATTCTCTCTCTTAGTACACTTTCCACAGTACTTTATGCTTTTCAAAAGTACATTCACAAACGTTGACAATGGTTGTACAGAAAAGCATTGTATACAGCTATTTATTTCAAATCATTTGCTCAATAAATATGTTCCATATTAAATGCATGAGCAATAAATAGCAAGAAATGAACTCTGCGTTTTGGACGCAGCATATAGAATCTATTGGACGCAGCATGTAGAATATTGGACTTTCAGTCCTTTTAGCAAATGGACGCATACCTTGTCCTTACCATTTGCACATGATATACATTCAATCATTGGACGCATCCTTATGCTTACCATTTCATTCCATTCAAGGCAGTATTGGACTTATTGCCTCATGCTGGTTATTGGACTTTTGCCATTTCCTTACTGTTCCATTGGACGTAGAGCAGTTGATTTGTTGTACTTTTGTTCTTCTGCTTTATTGTGTTCCATTGGACGCAAAGCAATATTGTTGTCCTTCTTATTTATTGGACGCAGAACAACACCTTTGTCACTCTGATTTCATTGGACGCAGAGCAGTTCTTTTGTTTGTTCAGTTTCATTGGACGCAGAGCAGCACTCTTGGTCATTCAGCTTTATTGGACGTTGAACTTCAATGCCTTCCTGAACATTGGACTTTTGTCCTTCTTGCTCTATTGGACGCTCACTGAATCTGTTCCTTTGAAAATCATTGGACTCTTACTGCAATTCTGCTTCTCATAAAAACATTGGACTTATACTAGTATTGCCTTGTACTTATCATTGGACGATCAGCATTCTTGAACGTTGGACTTATATCTTATGTTCTGATCATTGGACTTATGGTTATTCTTGAACATTGGACTTATGTCTTTAATGCCTTCACATGAATCATTGGACGTATGAAATTGTCCTTGTGCCTTGTACTGAATTATTGGACGCACAACATTACTTGCCTTATGCTCAAACATTGGACGCAGAACTCTTCCTTCTACTCAAACATTGGACGCAGAATTCTTCCTTATGCTCAAACATTGGACGCAGAACTCTTCCTTCTGCTGAAACATTGGACGCAGAACTTTTGTGTCCATTTCAGTGCCAACATTGTGATTAGCTTAGCTTATTGGACGCAGACTGCAATCTTCCTTCAATAAGCTTAGTTAGGCAGCATTGTTATACATTGTACAAGCTTAATACATATTGATTATCCTTTGTAAAAACCTTAATACATTTTGTTATCATCAAAACCATAAAATCACTTAGGAAATTTTTGTATTAAAAACACTTTTAACCAATTTGGTTCCAACAGTTAAGCGTGACGATTTGTGTTGAAAGTCTTGGACGGTTTTTTTTTTCTAGGGCTAGCTAAATGGCTATTTATCAGATGGGTTATGGGTAATGATCAATTTTACGAAGCAAAAGTAGACAAAAACACCTACGAAAGATTTGATTGGTTGTTCAATATAACCAACCCTCTATGATTTTCGCCAAAGACAGAATTATCTCTTTTTCATTTGCTAATTAAAAATTAGCCAAGTGTCATTCTTGCTTTTTGTACGGTAAATTGAACATAAAAAATAGCACTAAACTCTTGTCAGATTAATAATGTGTTAATTGCACTATTTTTATAGAGCATGTTTATAGCACACAACTACGAGTTTAACAAGTGGTATTGGGTTCGAATCGCAGGAGTACCTTTAAGCCCAATGGTATACAACTTCAAAGTGGTTTACCGATATACACTAGGGGTAAATTAATAGAAATAGAAAATGAAAAAAAAAATATCCATATCTTCTTTCATCCCTTTTTCATTGCCACCACTTTGCTGCCTGTCGCACAGGAATGTGAATCCTCTCCCGCACTTGAATTCGTCCATCTCCCTCCAGCATCACTCCGAACCGTTAGATTAATCTAACGGTTGGGAGATTTAAAAAGAAAAAATGGGAACTGGCAAAGGCGCTGTAGCCAAATTTTATCCCCGCAAGTGAACAGTCCCACGTCCGTCTTAGCTTGGTGATGGCGGACCTTCTTAGTGGCTGGTGGGGACCACGGCTCCCCCCAAGAAAAAAAAATACTTATTTTAGAATATATTTTGTTTTTTGGTCACCCCCAGGAACAAAGATTGATTGTGTTTGTGTGTGTGAGAGAGAGAATTTGGGGATGAAGGAGGAGTACGGGAAGCAAGTTGGGTGTGTGTGGGACTCTTGTGAGAGTGGGAGCCTTTGGGGGAAGTTATTACTTTTGCATTAATATGTTGGTCTGCTGCCCTCTAAATGTTCGATTATTTGTGTTTGGTATACAGTGATCTTGTTGGTTGCTACATAGATGCTCTGTTTTATCCCATCTTTGGTTTCATCTTGCTGTGATGCGGGCACTCTCGGTGATGGCCAAAAGCACTGCATCGTTGTCCAATAGTTGAAGCATGGATATAATGCATGTTACTCATTATATGTATTTAGTATCCCTAACACTCTATCTGTACCATCCTGGAGATGACCGACCAACCCCCGAAGATTTGACCTCCATCACCTTGCAAGCAGAGCTCGGAGGGCTGAGTACCATTTGGAGATGACCGACCAATGACTCTGGAGGACCTGTTACGCAGTCAGGCACGGGTTTTCCACCCTACCTCTTGACCCCTCTGGCCGAGCTATGGCAGAACTAGGAGACCGATCTAACCACCGGGCAATGACTTATAACCAGGGAGCACCAGCGCATCAGGCCCCAGGTAGACCGACCAAGGTCTCCCTGTCAGCACACCGTTGGATCCGAGTCAGCACGCGAGGGGAGAATCCCAATAGAAGCCGAAGGCGCGGAAGGCATTGATGACACCCTAATCAGGATCAATCAAGGATCAATCACAGCCCATCCTCCATAAATGCCACCCGGGAATCGCCGTAGATCAAGCACCCTAGTCCCCTATATCAAGGCAAAGGGGGGGACACCGCCAGACAACGAACACACACTTATCCTTCTTGCTCACGCATAGCGGCTAGGGTTGGTCCTTGAACTCTCACTGAGTGACGGCATACTGACCTAGTTGCACCCAGCGTGAACAATTGGCGCCCACCGTGGGGCCTCGGTAAAACATTTCCGACGGCCACACACAAAGGAGCCTACAAACTCTACCGGTGAACAAAGATGGTGCAGACACGTAACGGAGGCGGCCCAGAAGGTGAAAACTTCACCACCCAGATCCAGAATCTGCTGGATGCGGTTAACACGTTGAGACAGCACAATGACCTGTTGCAACGACAGCAGGTGAGGGCTGATGAACGAAACGAGATTCTACAGCGCCAGATCGAAGAGCTTAGAGGAAACCAGCAGCGCGACGAGCCTGCACCGGAAGCACCCCGTGGTTTCCAGCCTTTCGTGGAAGCAGTTGAGCGGGAGGAGATCCCCCATGACTTTAGAACACCAATTGTGGAGGCTTTCGATGGGACTCAGGATCCTCATCGCCATTTAGCGGCGTTCAGGACTCAGATGATCATCAGCGGAGGGAATGACGCAGTGAAGTGCAAGATGTTTGCTGGCACTTTGAAGGACACTGCCCTAGTTTGGTTCACAAACTTACCTTTCCAGTCTGTTCGGGACTTTGACGATTTCTCCACCAAGTTTGTCCGGCAGTTCTCAGTCAATAAGAAGAAGCGGGTGGAGGCGGCTGATTTGTACGACATCAAGCAGGAGGAAGAAGAGACCCTCAAGGCTTACCTGGCACGTTTCAATGCAGCAACGGTGCAGGTGGAACGACCAGATCAATACCATTTTTGTTCCGCATTCAGAAAAGGCCTCCGAGCGGGACACTTGGCCGAGTCATTGTTGCAGCGCCGCCCCGTTACGATGGATGAAGTCCGGGCAAAAGCAGAATGTCACATTGAGGCAGAAGAGGTGATGAAGCAAAAACGGCACGAGGAGCGAAGGGAGACACAATTCCGATCTGTCACCCAAAGGGGTAGGCCGCCAAAACCTAGGGCGGAGGAACGGGAGGAGCCCCCTCGCCGACCTCCTCCCCGGCAAGCACCAGCAAAGAGGAGTTGGGGAGATTTCCAGGAGTACACCCCTCTTAACACAAGTAGAGGGCAAATATTGCGAGAAGTCTATAACACTCGCCTGCTGCAGCCCCCATTGAGTAGTCTCCCCATCATGGGTCCCGACCAACATAAATGGTGCGCTTTTCAAAGGACAAAGGGCCACGACATAGACAACTGTTATGTGCTGATGCGACAGATCGAAAAGTTGATCAGGGAAGGATACCTTGGTCGGTACGTAGATCACCATGATCGCGGTAGAAACAGAGACAGGAATCGCCGTACCCCGCCTCCACAACAGGTGGGTGACGGCCGACAGCACGAGCGTGGGGAGACAAGTAACCACGAGGTACCAATTTTGGGGGACTTCAACACGATTTCAAGCGGCTTCGCGGGAGGAGGAGCAACCAGTTCAGCCCGAAAGAGATATGCACGTTCGGTTATGAACATCACCTCGGTCACAACAGTTTGTAAGTCGCACCCAACGATCTCCTTCACACCTGAGGACTTTGAGGGAATCCTCCCCCACGAGGACGACCCAATGGTTATCTCGATTGTCTTGGCAAGTTACAATGTCAAGAGGGTGCTTGTGGACCAAGGAAGCTCCGCTGATGTTATGTTTTGGAATACCTTCCAAGGGTTGCGGCTTTCAATAGAAGCATTGCAGCCTTTTGAGGGTACGTTGCTCGGTTTTACGGGGTCTCAAGCGGATGTACGAGGCTATGTTGAACAGAGGACTACTTTCGGGTCAGGAGAGGACGTCAAGACGATCAAGGTTAGGTACATTGTTGTTAATGCGGTTTCGTCTTATAACATCATTATCGGTCGCTCCTCTCTCAATGCATTGGGAGCGGTTGTCTCCACCCCTCACTTGACCATGAAGTACCCATTGGAGGACCGACGAATTGGTATAGTTAAGGCTGATCAAACTATGGCAAGGAAATGCTATGAAGATAGTTTGAGGTCTAGACAAAAGAAGGTCTATGAGATAGCAGTGACCAGCCAGGCCTTCTTGGTCAACCACCTCGATCTAGACCCACGGGAAGATTATGTTGATCGCCGCCCCCAACCTGCTGAGACACTGAAAACAGTGAGTATTGGAGGCTCTGACGAGAAGGTCACCAAAATTGGCACTGCAATGTCGGACAAGTTTGAAACAAGGTTGCTAGAGCTGCTGAGCAAGAATGCGTCCGCTTTCGCGTGGACTGCTGCTGATATGCCGGGGGTGGATCCAGAGGTGATATGTCATCGTCTGTCTCTGGACCCAAAAGCCCGACCTGTTGTCCAGAGGAAGAGAAAATTGGGGGAAGAAAAGAGGAAGGTAGTTGCAGAAGAAACGAAGAGACTGATACAGTCAGGGTTTGTGAAGGAGATCGAATACCCATCATGGCTGGCGAACGTGGTTCTGGTGAAGAAATCTAGTGGGAAGTGGAGAATGTGCACCGACTATACAGACCTGAACAAAGCATGCCCCAAAGATGCATACCCTTTGCCCAGTATAGATCGTTTGGTCGATGGGGCGTCCGGTTATCAGTTCCTGAGTTTCATGGATGCATATTCGGGCTACAACCAAATCCGAATGTACCCTTTAGATGCTCAGGCGACGGCATTTATGACAGACGGGGCTAACTACTACTATGAGGTAATGCCTTTTGGTTTGAAGAATGCCGGGGCCACTTACCAGAGGCTGATGGACAAGATCCTGTCACCGCATTTGGGCAAGAATGTGGAGGCTTATGTGGATGACATGGTTGTTAAGTCCCGGACTGAGGAGGATCATCTGACCGATCTACAAGAGTTGTTCGACACCTTGGCAAAGTACAACCTCAAACTAAACCCCGACAAATGCTCGTTCGGTGTTCAGGCTGGAAAATTTTTGGGATTCATGCTGACCCACAGAGGGATCGAGATAAATCCGGACAAGTGCAGTGCCATTAGTAACATGAGAAGCCCGGCCATTGTCAAGGAAGTTCAGCAGCTCGCGGGAAGGGTTGCTGCACTCTCCCGGTTCCTATCAAAATCAGGTGACCGTGCTTTTCCATTTTATCAGTGCCTCAAGAAGAACGACAAGTTTCAATGGTCTGATGAATGTGAAGAAGCTTTCAAGCAGTTGAAGGAATTTCTGGCGGCACCCCCAATCCTCACAAAGCCCGATCGAGGAAAAACACTTTACTTGTATCTATCGGTTACTGACCGAGCTGTGAGCGCCGTCTTGGTGCAAGAGACAGATAAGGAGCAACGTCCTGTATACTTCGTCAGTAAAGTACTGCAGGGCGCGGAGGTGAGATATCAGAAGATTGAAAAGGTGGCTTTGGCTCTAGTAACGACGGCAAGAAGATTGCGCCCATATTTCCAGAGTCACCCTATCGTTGTCAGAACTGACCAGCCCATCAGGCAGGTACTTCACAAACCTGACTTGGCCGGGCGGATGGTTGGGTGGTCAGTAGAGCTGTCAGAATTTGGCTTGCTGTACGAACCGAGGGGTGCAATGAAGGCCCAGGTCCTGTCTGATTTCCTCGTAGAGTTGACCCCACCTCCTGAGGAACAGGGCAATCGAGCATGGATCTTATCGGTTGACGGGGCTTCAAACCTGGCGGGAAGCGGCGCAGGAATCGTGTTGGAGGGACCTGACGGGGTATAGATTGAGCAATCCCTTCGCTTTGAGTTTAAAGCAAGCAATAATCAGGCAGAATACGAGGCTTTAATCGCAGGGATGCGGTTGGCCAAAGAGATGGGGCCGACCGAGCTTCAGGCACGAAGTGATTCCCAGTTGGTGACGGGCCAGGTGTCGGGCGAATACCAGGCTAAAGATCCACAGTTGGCCAGATACCTTCAAAGAGTGCAATCTTTAATATCTGGGTTCAAGGAATTCAGGTTGACCCATGTACCTCGGGAGCATAATGCCAGAGCAGATTTACTGTCAAAATTGGCTAGTACCAAAAAGCCAGGAAACAATAAGTCGGTCATTCAAGAGGCGATCCATCGACCAAGCATTGACGAAAAGGAAGTCTTTTTCATTCAAGAGGAGCGCGATTCCTGGATGGGGCCAATCATAGCATACATTGAGGAAGGTGTCCTCCCAACTGATCAAAGTATGGCCAAGAAGTTGATAAAGGAGGCAGCTCGGTACACCATTATGGCAGGAAGATTGTACAAGAGGGGTTTCGCCATGCCACTGCTCCGCTGCCTAGCAGAAGGACAAGCTGACTATGTCCTTCGAGAGGTCCATGAAGGTGTATGTGGGACTCACATTGGAGGACGGGCCTTGGCCTCGAAGATTGTAAGGGCCGGTTACTTCTGGCCGACGTTACAATCGGATTGTCGGGACTATGTAAAAAGGTGTAACGGCTGTCAGAGAAATGCCAACATCCTACGGGCACCTCCGGAGGAGTTGGGATCCATGTTCTCACCCTGGCCTTTCCACATGTGAGGGGTGGATATACTGGGACCGTTCCCTCCTGCTCCCAAACAGTTGAAGTTCTTGATAGTGGCAGTCGATTATTTTACTAAATGGATTGAGGCTGAGCCTTTGGCCAAGATAACTGCTGATAAGGTTGTGAGTTTTTACTGGAAGAATCTGGTGTGTCGTTTTGGAGTTCCGCACATCATAGTCACTGACAACGGCACTCAGTTTGCAAGCCAGAAAGTGAAGGAGTTTTGCGAGAAATGGAAGATCAAACAGATTTTTGCATCTGTTGAACACCCCCAGACTAACGGCCAGGCAGAGGCTGCAAACAAAGTCATCTTAAACGGATTGAAGAAGAGGCTAGACGAAGCAAAAGGCCTTTGGGCCGACCAACTATGCAGTGTGCTCTGGTCTTACCACACGACCCCACAGTCAGCAACAGGCGAGCCACCTTACACACTGGTTTACGGAGCAGATGCTGTGATTCCGGTAGAGATCGGTCAACCAACTATCAGAACCACCTCTTTCCAGCCAGAGGAATCTGAAGAGCACAGACGAGTCAACTTGGACCTCCTCTCAGAGGTCCGAGAGATTGCTCATGTCCGGGAGTTTGCAGCTAAACAGAGAGCAGCGAGACGATATAACTCAGCAGTTTTACCAAGGAAGCTGCAGGAGGGTGACCTTGTACTAAGACGTGCCCAACCACATACGTCAGCAGGGAAGCTCGGCCACAACTGGGAAGGACCTTTCCGCATCAGAGAGATCATTGGCGGTGGAGCATATCGTCTTGAGGAGCTCAACGGACGACTCATACCTAGAACCTGGAACTCGGCTAGTCTCAAGATCTACTTCAGCTAAATGCTTTTCGTTTCTGTTATTGCACTCATCTTTTGTTTCCTGTTAAGGTTGATTTGTTTCGATTTTTGATAACTTTATATTTAGTACTAAATAATACGAGACTTATTCCAGGTTCAACAAAGGTTGCAAATCCCATTAACAGCATCAACAAAAGACCTTCGCCGAGGTTACCCCTTAACTGACCCAGTAGGAGGCCTAACAAGAGGTCCGGTAAGCGGTCATACGCACACCAAAGGCTAGCCTAAACACATATTATCAATACATTATACATCAAGCAAGCTTGCAAGTATTTATCCAAAAAAAAAAATGAAAGTGAGAGCTCTCAAAAAAAAAAAAAAAAAGAAGAAGAAAGGAAAAAACTGGACAATGAAAAGTTGACTGAGCAGAAAGAAAGCAAAAGTTGATGATTGAATTACATTTCCGGGCGCGCATTGTGCCCGGTCACGAGTTAGTGTGCTTTGGCTGGGCGGTGGACTCGGCTACAAGCCACGTATGGGGAACCTCGGCAAGGCGTTTAAAAAAAAAAAAATCGACTCAGAATGGCGCAACTCAACGCTCCAAAAATCTCGCTAACAACCAAAAGAAGACTGGTAACAAGGTAAATAGTTGGTTGGATTTGATGAATTATAGTTCTCGAAGTAATTTGTGTCAAGTACATGTTTTTGATCGATCGAGTGTTAGCTGCTTGTTGCTCTTACTTTTTATTAACATTCACATAATAAAAGTTAAATGCTATGTCAAAACAAAAAATGCTTGGTAGTTTGCTTTAAGTACTGCAGGTACAATAATTCATAGAGGCAAGCAGTAAGTCTGGGAGTTCAAAGGAAAACAAAAAAGTACACATAAAGTCAAAAAGCGAAACAGCTGGAAAGGAGGTGGCCTAGCTACTCAACGTCTACTAGTCGACCGTCAACAATGTCCTTATAGAAACCCGCATCTGAAAGGTCGAGGGACGGGTACAGCACCTGCACCTGAGCAAGAGCGCGCCTGAATCCTCGTTCGTTCTCCTCACAGGCTTCTTCCAGTGCGACCTCTTTCTCCTTGGCTGAGCTGACACGAAGGTTGTCCAGGTCCACCTTCAACTGCTCCACCACCTCGCTCAACAGCTTCTCTTGCTCGGCCACTTTATCTTTCTCTGTCTTAAGCAAATGGATCTCACCCTTAGCAGTTGCCAGCTCTTTCTTCAAGTCGTCAACCTTAGCAGCCTTGTCCTCAGCAACATCCAGCAGTACTTCAAGTTCAGCAGCTCGAGTGTTGGCCAACGAAAGTTGTTGACGGAGCGATGCCAACTCTTCCTCGTCCTTCCTGTGCACCTCTCCAAGTGCTCCAAAATGTGTCTCCACCGATCTCGCCACACCGGCAACCCAGCAACCATAGGCCTGCATGGCACGACAAGCACCGTCAATGCCCAAAGCCTTGATCTTCTCCGCATTCACTCTAGCTGACAAGAAGGAGTCAACCAACTCAGGGAAGGCTAATTGATCGTCCCAAAGAGACCCACACTCTCCAGAGTCAGGCTTCAGAACCACCCTCCATGCATCTGCCTGGTTCAGTGGCGTCAACGGAGGACTTGCAACGCCAACTGGACGTCCTGCATCCACATCGTCTACACCGTCATCTTCGGGTTGGTCGGCAGGTCGACGACGTCTTTTGCGCACAAGTCCCGATCGGGTTGTTGATGACTCCTCCATCTGGACTGGCTCGGGCACAGCGGGTTGAGGAGGCTCCGTCATGTTTTGGGCTGAGCTTTCATCCCTCCTCCCTTTCTTCTCCTTCATTTCCTTCAGCTGCTTCACAGTCAACGGCGCCATCTTGCCTGCTGCATCAATGAGAGTTATGTCAAAAAACAAAGAGGAAAAAAAAAACACAAAAAAAAAGGGAGAGGACAAAAAAAATAAAATCATACATAGATAATAAAATAAACCCTCAACGTCATCTTCAAAGCCCAATAGGTCAGCACACTTCATGGGTTGAGCACCCTCCAAGATGGTAATATCCTCTTTCTCTTCGGGCGTCAAAAGCCGAGGATCATATCGAAGTTTGGGCACAGGCCCTCTGGTGAGAGAGAGAGAGGGAAAGGGATAACACCACTTTGACGCGGTTGACCGGACAGGGAGTTTACTTACATCTAACTTATTCATTTTCTTAAAAATCTTTTCGTCCACATGTTTCTAACATTCGCAATGCAACTTGTTTTAGAAGAAGAAATGCTCGAACATCTGTGTGAATGGACGACCACGACATGGCTACGAGATTCGACCTCCATCGCCTTTCAGGCTCAGAGCTCGGAGGGCTGTGTACCATCCTGCGAATGACCGATCAACCGCTTGAAGATTCGACCTCCATCGCCTTTCAGGCTCAGAGCTCGGAGGGCTGTGTACCATCCTGGAGATGACCGACCAACCCCCGAAGATTTGACCTCCATCACCTTGCAAGCAGAGCTCGGAGGGCTGAGTACCATTTGGAGATGACCGACCAATGACTCTGGAGGACCTGTTACGCAGTCAGGCACGGGTTTTCCACCCTACCTCTTGACCCCTCTGGCCGAGCTATGGCAGAACTAGGAGACCGATCTAACCACCGGGCAATGACTTATAACCAGGGAGCACCAGCGCATCAGGCCCCAGGTAGACCGACCAAGGTCTCCCTGTCAGCACACCGTTGGATCCGAGTCAGCACGCGAGGGGAGAATCCCAATAGAAGCCGAAGGCGCGGAAGGCATTGATGACACCCTAATCAGGATCAATCAAGGATCAATCACAGCCCATCCTCCATAAATGCCACCCGGGAATCGCCGTAGATCAAGCACCCTAGTCCCCTATATCAAGGCAAAGGGGGGGACACCGCCAGACAACGAACACACACTTATCCTTCTTGCTCACGCATAGCGGCTAGGGTTGGTCCTTGAACTCTCACTGAGTGACGGCATACTGACCTAGTTGCACCCAGCGTGAACACTATCTAATACATCTTTTGGCTTATAAAAAATTTACTACATCTTTTGGCTTATAAAAAATATATATATGATGCATGAGTTTTAATTACATTATTTTACTTATTAGCTAGTTTACGGCTCCCCCCAAAATTTTATTCAAGGTCCGCCACTGAATCCGGTGGTATCTGAAGAGAAAGGTGGACAAGAAGCCTCTTCGAATTGAACTCATCAAACAATTGTTGATATCTACAAATACGACCCATGGAATGTTTCAAGTAATTAATTAAGATCTCTGCTTCTGCAGTTAAATTTTCATTGTGGCAGAAGATTAATTAAGTACCTTCAATTACATTATTTTTTTGAAGGAAGTACCTTCAATTACATATCAATTCGTCATCATCGATCGCCAAATAACACTCGAGTCTATATTATCAAAAAAAAAAAAACTCAAGTCCTAAATTATAAGACTCGATTTAACCCAACTTTAAAATTTTTGTAGTCCTTAATTAATTGTAATTAATTAATTCATTGTATCTTAATCAATTTATTGTTTTCTGTGTAATTAATGGTTGAAGAAGTGAATTCGTTGTTGGGGGAAAAAGAATGGTACTTTTTCTGTAGAAGAGGGAGGAAGTACAAGAACAGCGTGGGACGGACGAGGGACTATGCGTAGGGAGAAAATTTGGCTGCAGCACCTTCGTCACTTCCTTTTTTCTTTTTAAATCTCTCAACCGTTAGATTAATCTAACGGTTGGGAGTGATGCTGGAGAGAGATGGATGAATTCAAGTGCGGGAGAGGATCCGCATTCGCCGCACAGTTCTTCATGCACGGGTGATGTGAAATCTATTTCTGGCAACATATTTGTTTGTGCGTGATATATGGTCTCAATCTCAAACACATACTCCACGTGGACTCGATTATAAGCAAAAAAATTTAAATATAGTGGTCTAAAATATAAGCAAATTATAAATAATTTTACATTATTTAATGAACTTTTTCCACAAAATATCTTTCATTTAATGTAGATTGGAGAATGAAGTTCATTTCTTTGATAAGATCAATAAAATTAAATGATGTTAACTAACTTTCGTAATTAGCATGAGTTAAATTTTTTGTTTTGTGCTTATAATCGAGTCTGATGGGAGTATTCAAAGATCATATACGCCTGTTTGATCTTCGACTCTCCCTGATCTACATAACAACGCATCAAAACCCAAATTTATTTGCATCATCCTCCTTCTCCACCCACCCCCATAACATAATTTGTATATCAAATTTTGGATAATTTATAAACTTTTTTTTTGGATAAGCAAAATATTTATTAAGAAGAAACAACTAAATCATAGCACAAGATATGCCCAGATTTAGCTACAAGAAAGAACAATATTGTTATCAGTACAAAAACAATTGATCTCCTACCGTTAATACAGTAGAGTTAGCATGCAAAAACATCACTATAGAGAAAGACATCCCAACTAAGTTGGCACCCCAGACCCTATCTATCATTTGCAGCACACGAAACCCACATGAGTAGATAATAAAATCACCCCCAACTTGTCAAAACTATACCAAGGAAGATCAGAACTATTCACAACTGTGGGAGAAAATCCACCCGTGGTCGGAGGACAAACAAACAAGTATGAGATTACATAGAACTATCCAAATCGGTTCACAATTGTAGAGGAATTTCCACCTGCTGTGTGAAATCGTCTGACCCAAATGCAAATATAATCGAGAGAAGCTGACAAATATAATTTATACACTTGTAATTATGTTATCTAATAATAAATATTGAGCAATGTTTTAAATAACATATTATAAGTTAAAATAAAATAATTTAATAAATATTTAGTTATGTTTCAAATAACATGATAGTTTTTAATTTGTATAAAATTTTGTAAGCTTCAGATCTATTTTATAAGTAGTGTGATGAAATATTGCAACTGTATATGCCAAAGCTGATGTAACCGCCATATATATGGTGACTGTTTCTTGAAGGTGCCATTGGTCCATTAGTATCAATTTGCATTAATAGAATATGTCGGTATAGGTCCATTTCAATAAAGATTAGAATCATTTTTCTTTTATTTTTCTGTATGAATACAACGTGTATAAGCCCATAGATATTGCTTACCAGAGTACTGTGTATATGTCATGTTAAATATACGGCATGCAAATTGTAAAGAATGTCATCGGTGCTGTGCATAATATATTCGGTAATGTTTTAGACACAAATCATACTATGGAAAGATTGAATACAACCAAAGAAACTAGGATTATATATATTTTTTTGATAAAGAGTAGGACCATAATATATATGTATGTAGGTTATAACTATTAATTATGTTATAGAAAGCCTTGTTATCTATATACTTGGTTTACGTTCATTGTATATTGTCATAAAAACCAAACAAGTAAATGTCTACAAAAGCCAATTTAAATAAACATTCACATCCAAGTCACAGAAGATCCATGAGATTTTGTTGCTACTTTAGGGGAAAAGGAAAGAGAAATAAAGGTACACCTTGCTTGCTCTTAAGAAGATTTCCAAGGGGTGTTCTCACCTCTCTTATCATTCAATAATATATACGACACATTTCTATATTCTTCAGCTGATCATTTTGTACTGCTAGTGTTAGTCTATTTCGTAATGCTCTTTTTGAGGGTCCCCAAATTTTTTGTTTCCTTCTTCCCCTTTTATATATAAACTCAAACTTTCATCGTGAAATTAAGAGCCTATTTCTTTTATTTTATTCATGAAAAAATTACTTTTATTTTGAAAATAAAATCCTTTTTTAAAAGAATGTAACCTTTTGAAAAAAAAGAGTCAGAATCCAACAATAAATACATTTCTGATTTAATTAATGAGAAACTATTTTGAGTAGCTTGTAGAATATTTGTAATTATATCTATCTTTAAAATAGTTTCTACTTTACATAAAATTTGTGAAAACATAAACCATTTTTTTACATAATCAAAAAATCACTTTTTTAAAATGTTAAACAAATTAAACGGGTCCTAATATAGTGTTTGGTTGGAGGAGAATAGAGGAAATGAGAGAAGAGGGGAGCGATTTGGCTCACCTCCAATAATGAGGAGATTTGGAGGGGAGAGAAGAAACTTTTAAATATTTTAAAGACATTTACTTAAATAACCTTATATTAAATTTAATAAAAAAACTCAAAAAGGTCTAAACAGTAAATTGGTCTATTCATTCTATTAAAATTTCTCCCCTCTCTCCTCCTAAGCAAACATAATATCTAATTAAATTCCTATCCTCCCCTTCCCTCCCATCTCCTCCCCTCCATTAAAATCCCTCTCTCCCCTCCCTTTTTCTGGACTAAGTGATGCATACATGTGATTAATTTAGTGTTGGAATATTGAAGGGAATAATTATTAGACATTAGGCTATAATTAAAGAGGGAATATAATAGAATTTGTTGAAACACATCATAATGAAATTGATCAATGGAATGAAATGAATTATTATTCTCTATTATTTGGATATTTCAACGATAAACGGAGAAAATAAGAGAAAGAAAAATTGTAATATATTAGATAGAATGAAATTCTTTTTGTCATGTTTTAATTCATTCTATTTTTTATTAATATTCTATTTTATTTTAAGCAATCCAAAATATTGCTTGATCATTCCATCTATATCTATTAATTAATCTAAATTAACATAGTGTTATACCAAGTTTGGGTTGATAGATCGAAAGGGACTAATTAACATGAAAATAAAATAAAATGAGATAAGGTATGCTGTTTGGATTGCATAAAACAAGATGAAACGGAATGAAATCTAATGAAATCCACCCAATGCTTTTCTATCTAATACCCCTCTTTTTCGTCCCTTAAAAATTTGGCAGGACGGGGATGTAGTAAGTCTTTTAATTTTTTATTTCATCATAGAAGTATACAAATAATAACATTATTCCATACCAAAAAAAAAATCATGCACTTACTTCGGGATTGCAAAGGCACGCTGGAAGTTTGGGAAAAAATGGTTGATCCTAATGAATGGCATCTGCATCGGTGGCTAGAGTACAATCTGCAGAAGGCGGTCATGGGCCCCTTGCGTTGGAATTGGGCCATTTTATTCGCCTCTTTCATTCACATGCTATGGATCGATCGGAATCACCTTGTCTTCACAGGAAAATCGGCCTTCCCTGATCAGGTTTTGCCCAAGCTGTTTAGGCATGTTGAAGCCCTTGAGATTCACTTACGCAAGCCTTCCCCTTCTTTCCTTGAAGCCAGTTTTGAAGTCCCTATTAGCTGGACTCCTCCTCCAATGGGTACATTTACACCAAACTCTGATGGTTCTTTCCGTAATGGTCTTGCTACATGTGGGGTTCTCATTCGCAATCATCATGGGCAATTTGTCAAAGGCTTCCATTGTAATTTGGGCACTGCTTCTTCTGTTCATGCTGAATTATGGGGCCTTATTCATGGCCTCCGTTTGGCTAGAAGTCTGCATATTTCTTCCTTGGCGGTGGAGTTAGATTCAAAAGTTGTGGTGAATATAATCCGGAAGCGCTCCTCTCACTCTGCTCACCTTCAACCATTGCTCTCTGAAGCTCTTTCTTTGATGGATTCTACAGATTGGAGATGTTCTATTGCTCATGTTTTCTGTGAAGCAAACTTTTGCGCTGACTCCCTTGCGGATATTGGACATCAAGGAGGTTTTCAGTGCACGCTGTTTTAGATTTACCTCCTGCTTGTATTAGTTTGGCCTTGGATGCTGATATTAGAGGTGTAGCCTCTACTAGGATTGTTCACTAGGTGCTGTTTTGTTTTCCCTTTCCCTGACAGCAAAAAAAAAATTATAACATTATTCCATTCCATTTCAAATATATTTTTTGTCTACACCCGCAGTATCTCAGGAAAAAGGAGTAATTTGATTAATATGTGTTCGGCCGGGAAGTAAGTTCTTGCAATGAGAAGATTTTTCCTAGTACCCTCTTTTTCAATACACATGATATTGATTTTTCTGCATTAGACATTTCATCTTTTATATTTTTTATTCTTATTAAATTTTATTATTTAGATTAATTTAGTCAATATATCATAACTTTTGTCATTAATATCAATTTTTCTATAATTATAAATTTAAATTTCATAGATTTTTTATTGCTAGATTTCATAGATTTGATTTTCAACATAACATAACAAATTAATAAATATAAATGTTTTCTTCTCCTCAGATTCATAAAATAATATTTATTGATTCACATAATTTATTTTTATAATTTTTTATTACTTAAAAAGTTTTATTTTCACACTTTATACTTATCTTTTTTTTATATAATTTTATATATTTCATCTCTTCAATATTTTCAATAATTCTTGTTTAAAAATATTATTAAATACACATAATACTTCTTAATTTCATTTTGTATTTATAAAGGAGTGTTTGGAGACATTAAAATCTGATTTCTTGGCATTCATTCAAGAGTTTCACAGGAATGGGAAGCTAGTCAAAGGCTCCAATAACTCCTTCATATTTTTTTGCCGAAAAAAATAATTCGTTGAAGGTGGGTGATTACAGGGCGATCTCATTGATTGGGTGTATGTACAAGGTAATGGCTAAATTGCTGGCCAATAGGCTGAGAGAGGGGGGGGGGGGTCATGTCACTGGTCATTTCAGAATGCCAATTTCCTTTTGTTCCAGGTCGCCAAATTTTGGATGGGGTGTTAATTGCAAATGAGTTAGTACATGAGGCTCGTACGGCGAAAAAGGAAATGGTGTTGTTTAAGTTGGATTTCGAGAAGGCCTATGATTCTGTTAGTTGGGACTTCCTTAATTATATGATGATGAGGATGGGTTTCCCTGATGTTTGGAGGCGGTGGATCTGTGAGTGCTTGTCAACTTCACGGATATCGATGCTAGTTAATGGTAGTCCAACAAAGGAGTTTAATGTAAAACGAGGGTTGCGGCAAGGGGACCCTTTATCCCCTTTCTTGTTCTTGATTGTGGCAGAAGGGTTGAGTGTGTTACTTCGGGAGGCACAGGAAAAGGGGGTCTTCTTAGGTTACAAGATGGGAGGTCTAACTATCACACATTTATAGTTTGCGGATGACACACTTATTATTGGTGAACGGAGCAATCAAAATGTTTGGGCCATCAAGAAATTGTTACAGTTGTTTGAATTGGTCTCGGGGTTAAAAATCAATTTCTATAAGAGTAGTCTGATGGGGATCCATGTGTCTTCGCAATGGAAGGATGTAGCAGCTTTGTTTCTGAATTGTAAGATGGGTTCAATCCCGTTTGTTTATCTTGGCCTGTATGTGAGGGTGGATACTCGGAGATTATCCACTTGGCGACCTGTGGTGGATAAGGTGTTTCGGAGATTGTTAGTGTGAGACAGTAAACATTTGTCTATGGGTGGTCGAGTTGTTCTTTTGAAATCATTCTTGTCAGCACTACCGATCTACTTTCTTTCCCTCTTCAAGGAGCACTCGGGTATTATCCACCCTCTTGATTCTCTTTTTAATCAATTCTTATGGGGGGAGTGAGTGTAAACAAAAAATACATTGGGTTGCTTGGCATAATGTGTGTAGAAGCAAGGAGAAGGGAGGTTTGGGGGTGAAGAACACTAGAATTTTTAATATTGCTCTTTTAGGAAAGTGGTTGTGGAGAATTAGGACGGAATATGATGGATTATGGTTGAAGATGTTGATGGAGAAGTAAGGGAAAGAGTGTGGCAGATTGGAGTTTGGGGAGAATGGGAGTTCCAGATAGTGGACATATATTTCATCTTCGGAAAATGCAAGTAGCCAAATACCACCCAATTGGTTTTCTGACTTGATGATTCATAGGGTAGGGGATGGGATAGATACCTTGCTCTAACATGATAGGTGGGTGCACGAGGTGTGTCTTAGGGAAATTTACCATAGGCTTTTCTTAGTGTCCTTCAATCAAGGCACGGGTGAGTGACATGGGGGAGTGCAGGAGGGAGTGTGGCAGTGAAAGTGGGTTTGGAGATGGGATCTTTTCCAGTGGGAGCGGGATCTGTTAGTGGAGTTGGAGGCGAAGAATTATATATTTTTCGATTGTCTTGTCATTTCAAAGGTGTGGTCTTGATGCTTACAGTGGGGGGGAATATTCTCTTCGACTCTACATAATGAATATTGGGAACACTATTCATAGTTTATTGTCTTGGTTTGCTGTGCACAAGAAAAAAGGACTCACTGGCGCGTGGTCTGGTTTTCAACAGTTTGGGCGATTTGGATTGCAAGGAATGATCTGGCATTCAATGCAACAGTCTTTGAAGTGGACTCAGTGGTGGATAGAGCTGGCAAAATGGGTCGGCCTGGTCGAGCCAGCCCGAAAAAATAGAGGGTTTGGGCACACAAATTTGAGACCATTTTCAATCTGGGCCTTTTTGGCCCAGCCCGATAAAGCTCGAACACGATTTGGCCCAACCCAACCGAGGTCGGCTCGAAAAAATACAACGCTAAAGCCCGAGCTTGGTCCGGATTGGCCCTATTAGGGCCGGGCTTGTACAACTAAATTTGAGCTCATTTTTAATCTGAGCCTTTTTGGCCCGGCCCTATAAAGCCCGAGCTCGATGCGGGCCGGGTAACCTGCTTTTGCCAGCTCTAGTGGTGGAGTTAATTATTTGACTCTCATGGCAATGGTTAACGGCGAAAGACAACAAATTTACAACACCATTTTGCAACTGGTATTCGGATCCAAAACCATGCCATGAGCGGGTTTATCGTGTACTGCAGTACTGCGCTATTCCTTACTTTTATCAGTGCAGGGAATTGCTTTGAAATTATGAAGCACGGAGGTAATTGGAAATTTTCTTCATTGATGGACATTTCCCAACCTTTGAAATTAAATGCAATTTACATATTGGGATTGGTTGCTAATGTCAAGCTCTGAATGCATTCAACATTACGTTCTGGTCTTCAAATACTTCCTGGCGGTGCTTCTTTAATGCAGGCAGGAATATCTGATGTGGCTGGGGGTGTGTGTTTTCGTTCATTGGGTGATTGAATGTCAAAGGTTGCTAACTTTTTGTAATTGGGATTGTAGTTTTGATCATGGTGTTGTCAGTTTGTCTTCTTTAGTGGTCTTTAGGCGTGCTACCACGTTTACATAGAGTTTGAGGTGCCAACCTAGTTGAAATATTTTTCTTTTAGTGATGTATTTGCATGCATATTCGAAGTGGAAAGGGTCATGTAGTGTTTGCACCGTAGATCAATAATGTACTTTTTATCTTGTACGTAATCTGGACATATCTTGTATTCTGGGTTAGTCTCTTTGATTCAATAAAACTCTTTTGCTTATCCAAAAAATTTTCATTTTATTCTGTTGTCATTTAGTGATTGTGGAGTTAAACTAAGGCATAGTATTCTTTTATTTTAACGCGATTGTCGGTATAACTTTTAGTGTGTTTTTTTTTTTGTTGAAAGGGAGAAGGAATCGGGTATCAGATATTACAAATGTTAAGCGCTTTCAAGTGAGCTGGTATCCGTTAACTAGTATAGGTTTAAGTTAACATCCCGATATTTGGCAAACAAAATGTGGAATTCCAAATCATCAGGTTTTGAGAAGAAATTGATCCCGACTTCATTTGGCTACTACACGGCAAATGATATGACCCGAAAGTAAACTTTAAAGAACAGAATGTGCTAGCCAGATTTTTCGTAATATAATATACCAACGATTTTGTTTTCAAGATATAAAGCAAAAGTTTCTACGACAAATTAGTAATTCAATTAAAGTTGAAAACTGCCAAACATTTTTGCACCACACCGTTGCTGCAATGCAGACAAAAATAAAAAGAGAGCAATTATTTCGGGTGAGAAGAGGTTAAAGTGGACAAATATCGAACTGCAGCACAACCGTAATCCATTTAAAATTTTAAATCACGTCTAAGTTCTCAAGGTTCGATATATATAGGTGACTCTACAGTAACTTTGTTTTATTTAAAAAATATAAAATCCCCTTATTTATATTCTCAAAAGTATTTTAGACTTAATTATATTAACAATGTCACTTTTTCCGTTTTTGACAAAAATGTCACTTTTTCTTTTACTATTTCATTTTATTGATTGAATCGTATGTAAAAATTATTAATGCGGGGATGTTCAAACTTCAAAATAATAGTTTTTTTGGTCAAAGACATCCAAGTTAGTCTAGTACCAAATAATGTCATCTTCATTTTTTTTGTTCAAAAATGTCATCTTCATTTGAATCCCGCATAAGATAGGACTCTCCATCTGTTATAAAAAAGAAAAAGAAAAAAGATAGAATTCTCCGTTTGTTATAAAAAAAAAGAGAGAAAAAGGATAGAACTCTCCGTCTGAACTCTAAAGCCCGTAAAGGCCTTCTGGCTCGGCCTTGATGCCACGGTAAATCACTTTGCATGAGTTAGGCAATTAGCCCAGTTGACCAAAAAAAGCAATTAGCCCATCACTAACCCGTGCAAAAACGAATCCCTTTCATTTTGGCTAGTGGTAACCAGTTCTTTTTTTTTTGGTAAAAAAAATGGAAACGTGCATTGGGCAATTGGACATTGACCAAGAAAAAATGAAACGGGTTGGGCAATTTTTTCATCAACCACCCTTGTAATAAATTTTGGGTTATAAAGCTAATAAATACCCTTGGACCAAAAAAAAAAAAAAAGTTAATAAATACCATTCATATTAAGAATATATAACCATATGTTAAGGTATGTTCGCTGCGCGAAAGTACAGGATCACATCATGGAGTGGCGTTAAAAAGAAGGAAATGGAATAATTCCACTATAAAAGGAAGAAAACAAATCCTCTAATAATGATGGTGTTCTCGCTAAATATTTGACCGGAGACTGACCTTAGTACTCAGTGAGAGCCTCTAAAGCCAACTCTCAAGTTTACAGTGGTGTAAGATGCAACATGTCCCCTGAAGTCTGTAACTTCTCTATTTAAATTAAGTTCCTAACCGTCCATATCCAGTTAGTGGGGATGAGGTCAAGTAGTGGAAGAGTTGGGGATAAGATCAGGTAGTGGGGTGTGGGGTAGTTATCGCGGGAAGTGGGAAAGGGGTCAGCTGGATAACACACAGCCCCACAAGCGCCAAGCCTGAAAAGCAAAGGCGATCAGTCAAGCAAGGTAAGTCGTACCTAGGAAACTCAGACAGACAACACACAGCCCCTCGAGTATCAAGCTCTAAAGAGCGATACTCGCGTTCATGAGCCACCCGGTCATAAGTCGACGGAGTTAACAGGGTCTCTCAGTCGGTCATAGATCTTGATCTGTCGAGGACTGGGTTCTTCGAAGACATTGTGAATGGCCAAGTGGTGGATGTGGAAGATTAGTCTTAGGTGCTTTATTACTTAGTGATGAGTATTGTCGTGCTCTTTTGCCTTTGTTGTTGGCCCCTTTTTTTTTTTTTTTTTGCTTCGCTTTCTTTATTATTTTTTGCTTCTATCGTTTCGTGGAGTAACTTGTACGATCAGCCATATTTTGAGCAATGAGTTCCTGTATTTCCCTAACGTGTTCGAACCACGCATGTGTTTTATATATCATGCCTTGGTCACCAGTCTTTATGATTTGTTGGCCGGGATTACACCATTCTGGCACCAGTCTTACGAATATGCTAGCCAGGATTACTCCTCGGTCACTAGTATTTATGATTTGTTGGCCAGGATTACACCATTCTGGCACCAGTCTTAGAAATATGCTGGCTGGGATTATGCCTCGGTCACCAGTCTTTATGATTTGCTGGCCGGGATTACCCCATTCTGGCACCAGTCTTAGCATTGTGCTGGCCGGGATTATGCCTCGGTCACCAGTCTTTATGATTTGTTGGTCGGGATTATATCATTCTGGCACCAGTCTTAGAAATATGCTGGCCGAGATTATACCATTCTGACACCAGTATGTTGGTCGGGATTATACCATCATGGCACCAGTCTTAGAAATATGCTGGCCGGGAGTATACCATTCTGGCACCAGTCTTAGAAATATGCTGGCCGAGATTATACCATTCTAGCACCAGTCTTGTAAATATGCCACCAAAGAAAGACTACATTTCCAAGTAATTGAGGATGAAGAAATCTAGTGACGATTATATTACAAGGAAGAACCATTGATAAAACACCGAGCTGACCAGGACTTACGCCTACAGTCACCAAATAAATCGATCGGTCTTTTCCTACGGTCGTCAATTAACACAATTCATTTTTTAGTGCACAATAATGGTGCTATCTTTGATGATCTCCTTTGTCGACTGCCTTCTTTAATGTTTTATAAGGTTCCCCGCCAATTTGAATTTGTAGTGTGAAAATCCAACGGCTCATGTATCATGCATAACAACAAAGGATAACATCAAAAAATACACTAGCAGTATAAGTATGATATTAATATCAGAAATTTAAATTTAAAAACAAAGTTAATAATTGTTGAAAAATCAAAGGCATGTATATCACGTCAAGCAATAAATAGCAAACTTGTTGATAATTCTCTAGTTTTTTTAACAGCAAATTTACCTCTAAATTTGCAAGTCACAACGATAACAAATTTAATAGTAATGAAACAATTATAGCAAATTGAGTCATTTTCAAGGTATTCAACTCAAACAGGCCAAATACGAAGCATAATGAATCAGCACATGAAAAATTACGGAGAAAGTGAACATACAAACCAGGGCAAAGCAAACCAAATGATATTATAGAAAATTTACTGTCACGATGGGCTGCAATCCATCCCCTTTCCCCTTTTCTTATCTCAAAGAAAAGGGGATTGGTCTTTGAGTATAAGATGTCTTTTATACAAGCTTTGATACTAACAACTTCCACGGATAAAATTAAAGACAATAGTATGTTAGTAGCATTTTTATGCCTATTGCTGAGTGATGATATGGTAAATAATGCTTTTGAGGATTTTGATTTAACTTTACTGATAACTACTAAACTAGCACCAAAACCAATTGCTTAACCAATTAGTAAACTACACGGTAGTCCTACTGTCCCCAACTCAGGGTGTGCTTTGAAAAAAAGCACGTTTCCACTTCCAAGAGAAAAAGAGTGGGAAAAAAAATTGCTCACAAATGAGAAAAATGACTCTAAAGACATGCATGGTAAAGTAGTGAACCTATCGAGTTTTAAAACAAAAGGACGAGCAAGATTATTTTGTATCTTGCATACTTCAATCAGAACCCACATAATTGGCTAGCGATTTGGAAAACAACCTTTTTAGGCCGAGAACCCAGTTTGCTACTGTGAATTCAAATTGTTTCTCATTTATATGTCGTATTTTCTGTTTTTGAAGTTAAAATTTCGCTTTTACAAATAATTCCTAGTCACTGTAATATAAGACTGAATCAAGAATAAAACGACATTGTAATGTTCAGTCCTCAACATAACGTTAAGGAAAAAGATATTTAACGTAGAAAGATTGGACGAGTATACCGAATAGAAACGACGCCTTTTTCATGACCGTCTTCGATCGACGTGTTACGGTTCCAGAAGTGAGTCCCTTTTGCTTTTCATGATTCGATAGCCTCGGAAGGCTGGGTCGTGAAACCTCCATTTCTTGTTGTAAGACCTTGTTTCTTTCCTTCCCTCTGTATTGACTCATTTTGCTCCCTGAGTTCAACCTCAATCGCTGTCGGTTGCCAAAAGAACAGATTATCTTCACCTCCTCCATCGTTGGAGGAAGTCTCGTTACGTAGCGTCATTGCCGTCTTCACTACTAGGTAGAGATTATGGACTCTTTGTGTGTGGTGGCCGTCGGAAAAGTTTTACGGAGGCCCCACGGTGGGCGCTAGATGTTCTCGCCGAATAATTGATCGGAGACCGACCTTAGTACTCAGTCTAGAGCCTCTAAAGCCAACTCTCAAGTCTACGGCGGTGTAAGATGCAACATGCCCCCTGAAGCCTGCAACTTCTCTATTTAAATTAAGTTCCTAACCGCCCATATCCAGTTAGTAGGGATGAGGTCAAGTAGTGGAGGAGTTGGGGATAAGATCAGGTAGTGGGGTGTGGGGTAGTTATCGCGGGAAGTGGGAAAGGGGCCGGCCGGATAGCACAGATGGGGAAGAAGAGCAAACTTTTCTCTCTCAAAACTCTTGAAGATTAATTGGGGGTGCTCATTGGATCGCATTGACACAATGAAATTTACAATCCAAATCAAATCAATTAAATTAGTTCTGGATAATCAGATCATTTTACTTTAAATCCAAATCAAAACAATTACAACCGGTTTAATTCTCAAATTTATTCTTTTTCAACCAATATGATGTGGTACGAATAGTAGATAATCTAGGTCTCTTAAACAGAATACCAGGGGTTCAATCCCCATGTTGTGTATGGAAGATTATTTGTTGGAGAGATCAACCCACCTTGAGGGATAAGTTGAGTTTTGGTACCTCGAGAGATTAGTCTCTATAAATGTACATGGAGGATACCATTTTTCAACTCAAAACAACACAACTATCCAATCAATTATTTAAAAAAAATTATTTTATGTACTTTAAATATTAATACTTAAAAACTCATTTGTCTTTTTTATGTTCATTTTAATATTCTTATCTAGTCTGCCGAGTGTCTAAGATTGTGTTTATTATTCACCTTTGTTATCATATTTTATGCAGAGATATTAATGAGATATATAAAATTATAATTCTAGAAAAAGCTATATATGTTATGAATATTTTGTGGATATCCATTTTCGGAAGAGATTAGATCAAGATTAGATAAGATAAGATTCTATTATTAAGATAAGATCTCAATTGTATTTACCTAGAATAAGGATTAGGTTTTCAGGTGACTATAAATACCACCCTCATTGTACATGGTTCGACACTCCCAAAAGAGTAGCAATAAAATATGTCTCTATGTTTTGTTCTCGTTTCGAATTTTTCATAACACGTTATCAGCACGAGACTCTATCCAACTGAGATTCGAATTGCTTGGAGGTGTTGTGAAAAGGAGAAGATGAGACTTTAAAAGTCATTCGATCGGTATTATTTCTTTGCCTGTATTTTTTTGGAATTGCATTTTGGGACATTTGCCAAAAGGATGTTTGAAGACTTAAGGTATGTATTTGAATTATTTATTCTGTATATGGAGTATTACTGAATGCATGAGCTTCAAATCGTTTGCTCATATACATTGACTCGGTTTTCAAATAATTGATTACAAAATACAAACTTTCTTTTGCATCTAATATGCTCCTGTAGTAGCATTATTGAAGAAAAAATGATTTAAGAAATATTTTGATTCGATTTCTTGTGTTCGAACAAAATAATAAGTTTTTGATGGAAAATCAGGAGGCCCCCAATCCCATTGGTACTGCTCCATTCCCAGAAGTTAAGGAAACAACACACGATTATTATACTTATTAGAAATACTAAGGCCCATCCCACTAGCACTGCTCCATTCTCAGAAGGGAATGTAGAGTCACGTGATTATTATAATTATGGGAAAAGAATTACTCATCTTGGCATATTAAAATTCATTTAGATGCAAATGGTCTTGAAGGCATTATCAAAGAAGAGAATAAAGCATCTAATCAATATATGACCAAAGCTATGATATTTTTCCTTAGAAGTGAAAAAATAGTGAAAATAAAATAAGGCCAAAGCTATGACATTTCTTTCCAAAAGTGAAGAAATAGTAAAAATAATGAAAAAAAGAGAGATGGGCAGAATAACAAACATATTGTGGAGGCAAGGATTATTGGATCATACCTGTCGTATGTCAGAGCATCTTGTAACAAGATTCAAATAAAAAGAAAAAGATAGAAATAATTTTTGCTTATAAAGTTGATGATTATGATTATAGCCATATAGATATTACTCATTGATCTCTTTACTAAATTCATATGGGAAAATTGATCTCTTTATTGATAGTAAGAGTGTCAAGAAATAAATGATTTATATTTTAATGTTATTAAATCTCAATTTTAGTATGTTTTTATTCTTTAATTGAACTTTATGTTTATTTCTTATTTATTTTAATTTCATTTGTGAAAGAATAAGTTTTGCACTAACATCAATAATGAGAATAACTGAATGCTCTGGAAGAGCAAATATATTGTTAGTATTGTAAGAAATAGATGTTAGTATATTTAGTACTATAAAAATAAATGGTGTGGCTCTGGAAGAGTTAATGTATTGTTACCAGAAGTAACAAACCAATATTAGTAGCATATGTATTACAACAAATTAAGATAATTGAAGGCTTTAGAAAAACTAATATATTGTTACCTGAAGTAACAAACCAATGTTAATTACTACTATATCCGGTGCTATAAAGATAATTTGAGACTCCGGAAGAGCCAATGTATTGTTACCTAAAATAACAAAGTTAATATATTCTTAGTAATGCAAGAAACCAATGTTAATACCATATCTGATAGTACAAAGACAATTGGAGGCTCTAGAAGAGCTAATGTATTGTTACTTGAAGTAACAAACTTTCATATTGTTAAGTTTCAATCCGTTCAAATGGATACCATATTGAAACAAGAAATAAAGAGATATTGAATATCTTTATCATTGAACTATATATTGCAAACCAGAAGTTTACAAACCATGATAAATTTGTTGTTGGTATATGACTGGTTGGGTTATCCCAGTCTATTATGATGCGAAAAATAATTGAAAATTTATCTAGACACACATTGAAGAGCTAGAAGATTCTTCAATTTGATAATATCTTAAGCACTGCTTGTTCCCCAAGAAAATTTTAGAAGTTGGTAAAAAGAAAGAATGATTCTCTCACGCTTTTAGAACGTATACAAGGTGATATTTGTGAGTCAGTACAACCACCATGTCCATGTGGATCATTTAGATATTTTATATGATTTTAATTGATGCATCAACTAGATAGTCACTTGTTTGTTTGTTGTCAACTCGCAACTAGACGTTTGCGATATTACTTAATTAAGACCTTGATAATGCAGTTTAATTTACATCTTGGGCATTTAATGAGTATTATATGTCTATTGAAATTAATATTGAACATCTTGTAGCATATGTTCATACAAAAAATGATAATCCTGCAGATTCATTTATTAAGTGTCTAAAAATAATTGCAAGACCATTACTAACGAAATTAAAACTCGCAATTTCTACTTGGGGACATCTAATCTTGCATTCGCATTAGACCAACAAATTTTTACAAGTCCTCCCCTTTAAATTTGATTTTTGTTAGAGACCTAATATTTTTAATCTAAGAATTTTTAGATGTGTTGCTCCATCACAACACACTAAGATGAGTCTTCAAAGAAAGTTGGGAATATATATGTTGGTTAAGAATCTCTATCTATAATAAAATATCTTGAGAGCCGGCCAGCAAAATATATTGAGCCAATAATTAGAGATTTATTTACAGCTTGGTTTGCTAGTTGTTAGTTTTCCCAACATTAGGGGGAGAGAATAAGCAGCTGGGAAAGGACAAGTTAGAATAAATTATCATCTTGATCCTCATACAAAACTATGTGAACCAGAAGTTCAAAAGATAATTCAATTGCAAAACTTAGCAAACCAATTGCAAAATGCATTCACTGAAAGAATGACTAAACCAGTTGTTGTTGCTCCAATCAAAATTGATGTCCTTGTTGGACAATCACGCATTAAGCGTGGCAGACTAATATCGGTTCCAAACATAAAAATCCTCAAACAAAAAAAAAGAGCTAAAAGGCAAGATGACCCAATTGAGGATATTGAAACTTCAAAAGAGTTATCAGACATAATTAATCTTTCAGTTTATTTTTTAGCCCTAGAAGAGACTGATCAAGTACCTGAAATTTGTGAAAATAAAGAGATCTCAATAAGTTATGTTATGAATGGAATACGATGGAACCGGAATAAAGTCAATGTTGACGATGTTTTCTTTATAATATAGCGCTAGAAGTGATAAATAATAATGAGGATCATGAAACAATGTCTATTAAGGATTATAGACAAAGCAATAATTGGCCAAAATGAAAAGATGCCATTGAAGCGGAATTATACTCGATTTGCTAGCGAAAATTCTTTGGACCTGTAGTCCGAAAACTTGAAGGTGTAAAGTTAGTTGGATACAAATAGAATTTTGTGCAAAAACAAAATAAGAAAAGAGAAATTATGAGATATAAAAATCGATCTTGATTTTGAAATTCCCAAAGACATGGCTTTGATTTTGACAAGGTATTTTTTTTATCAACAAAAAAGATATAATATTAACTACTCCACTACAAGCCGTAGTGAGACAAAGCAATACAACAACAGAGTCTAACAGGGGGGAATCAAAACTGTAAACCCAATACAACCCACCATGAGTGGGAAGCAAAAACATCACAATAACATAAATGATCCCAATTAGGTCGGCACCACAGGTGTTAGCAATCATCTGCAGCTTACCCAGCTCATAACAAAGAAAGACAATTTAGTGGGTTAATACACCAATCAAAAAATTGCACCCTCAAGTTCCTACTTGCTCTATTTATGAACCACCCCCAAGATAACACCTTAATATGATTTAAAACATACATAAAATCAACAACATCCCCTGCAAAAATTATATTGTTTCTCATAGTCCACAAAGACCAAGAAACAGCCATCCACACTAAATTCTTTACTTTTCGAGCCTTCTTTCCTTTCAAAATTTCTGAGAATTGTAGGAAATGATCAATGCAACCTTGTTGGAATACACCTGCCCCTCCGAACCAGGTCAAAATAGCAGTCCAGATACCATAGGAGAAAGCACAAGTAAAGAATAGGTGCTCTCTACTCTCCACTTCCCTGAAACAAAAAACACAAGACACACCGTGTGGTGAACTAATAATAATTCTTCTCATTAATAGCTCTCTAGTAGGAAGACGGTCAAGAAATAATCTCCAGGTAAAAATTTGAATTTTGTAAGGAACATTAGTCTGCCACAATACTCGAAGTGCTTTGCTCACCCGCGAGTCAAGGGAAGAAGAAATCTGCACCTCAAGAAGTGTTTTGTATGCAATTTTACAGAAAAGGATTTATCCGACGTTGGTTTCCAGGTCTGTAAATCCAGAGAATTCTTCTCATTAATAGGTGTTTTTTTTGCATTAATATAATTTTTTTTTTGAAATAAAGTATATATGGATTTTTAATTTTAAAAATAAAGAACAATTAGTGAGAGGCATTTTGGATCCTCTTCCTATTTGGCTGTCGCGATAATTACGTCTTTTTCTAATTAATTGAGTAATTAGTGATAGTCATTTTGGATCCTCTTCCTATTTGGCTATTGTGAAAAACTTCTTTTTTCAGTTAGTCAAAATTAGTAACCATTTTGGATTCTCTTCCTATTTGGTTATTATGAGACTGCTTTGCCAAATGAATTATTTTTGAAAAAAACAAATTCTACAAAAATTAAAACAAATCAACACACAATTTTTTTTCTACTAAAGAACTACGTAGCTTTGATTTTCTCATTGCACCTGAGAATATGTAGGAGCAGGGACCTTCCCTGTTGAGCACAAAAATAATTTTTCATAATTTTTCTCATTTATCTTGTAAATAAATAAGCAAATAATTTCTTTTTGGGGTAAAATAAATAATTTTAAAAACTAACAAGATTTGCACATTTAATTAGATGTAACCGCTTTTCAGCAGACGTCGTAGGGTGCTAATACCTTCCCTACGCGTAATCGACTCCCGAACTCTAAATCTCGGTTCTATCCCTGTTCATGTTTCTTTCACATAATGTGGTGCAAAATGGCTCACAAAAAAAAAGACTTTTTGCATTGCCAGTGTGCTCTTGGAGGTTGGTGGAATAAGAGTCTCAAGCCTCACCAAATGACAATTAATAGGGAGAAGACTCACACTATCATCATAGTTTGATGCACTTAAGAAATTAAAAAGGAATACAAAGGCAAAATATAGGACCAAATGTACAAATTCATCAAAGTTTGTCCTAAAATTTAATTTTCTGAAAATGAGCAATCAAGATTTGAAGTGAAGTTTGACCCTTTTTCTCTATCCTAAAAAAAAATAAAATATCCTTTGCTACCCATTTTTGAGCCAAAAAAGAAAGACTTTCTTTCATTTACCCAGGACAAGGATCACCCTACGCCGGGGTTAATGTAGTGCCTCCATCAATTTTACTAAGGTTCGGGAGGTCAAAAAAAAAAGGAAGCAACAAAAAGTGTGAAAGAAAAAGAAGAGAAGAAAATCAAAAGTGGTGTTAAGTAATAGCTGTCGCAAAAAAGAAAAGAAGAAAGGCATAACAAATCGCTGGGATAATGTCTGACATCATAAGATTCATCGTTGATCCTTTGTCCTAATTGACCCCAAAACACTGATTTGAGCCTTTTATATCCTTTCTTTCATAGCCCTTTAACCAATAGCCACATTACAAGCCTAATAAAGTCCATTCTGATCAAAGATTGGTTGCTCTTATTTTCTTAAACTTTTATTTTGGGACAAAACAGCTTGACCAATCCATGGTTCTTAAGTACATTTGGTAAAAAAAAGAAAAAAAGAAAAAAAGAAAAAAAGGAAATAAAATGAAAAAATGAAAAGAAAAAGAAAAAGCTCGCTGGGTTGAAAACCTGAAAAAGCAACCTAGGCAAAAGTTAGAGCAACTCAAGCAAAAAGTGGTGTTATCAGGCTCATCGAGTGAATGAGATTTCAAACTAGGGCAAATGAGATAGTAGAGACGGGGGCAGTTACTACCTTTAAAAGCCAATCAACAGGTACTCATGATCACCAACATGGGGAACTAGTATTGGCAGTCAAAAAGTGTCATTGGAGCATTTGTTTTGCACCTCCTCCAGAAACTTTGATTCTCAAGATATTGTTTCTGTCATCAACTCATTTTCATTGTGACCCAATACTTGCTTAGAGTGTTATTTTGCGATAACATTTTCTAATTTGTGAAACATGTGATGGTGCTAAAAAGTGTCGTGATTATTTTGATGATATTAAAAACCACAGGAAACCTCTTGAATCCTTGATAAACATGCCCCGATGGAAGTGACTACCAGATGATCATTCTTGCTAATGAATACCTCGATAGAACATCCAAAGCACAAGATGGATTTGAGGCAGACCAAGAAAGATTTTCGTTTATCCTTGGATCCGAGAGTGCACGAGACCATAAGGATTGGGGAATCGAAGTGAAACAACATCAAGCTAAAAAATTCTTTGCCATCTACGTGTTGCATCATAGGTTTCATTATTTGCATCATGCATCATTTTCACTGCATTGCATCATCATATAAGCCATCACATCATACATCTCAGTTCACTAGTTAGGCATGCGCATTACCTTGTGCATCTTCTCTGCATAAAGAGAAAAAGAAAAAAAAGAAAGAGAAGAAGGAAAATAAAAAAGAGAGCAAAAGAAAATCAAAAAGGAAGAAAAGAGAAAAAAAAAAAAGAAAAAAAAGAAAGAAAAAGAAAAGGAAAAAAGAAGAAAAAAAAAGAAAGAAAGAAAAAGAAGAGGAAAAGAATAGAGAAATTCTTGTTTTATATTTCATTTCCTATCAAAGCCGGGCATCCGACCCGCATTCTTTTACTTTCCTGTCAAAGCCGGGCATCCAACCCGCACCCTTTATATTTCTGTCAAAGCCGGGCATCCGACCCGCATTCTTTTACTTTCTTGTCAACGCCGGGCATCCAACCCGCACCCTTTATATTTCTGTCAAAGTCGGGCATCCGACCCGCACCTTTTTTACTTCTGTCAAAGCCGGGCATCCGACTCGCACCCTTTTACTTTCCTGTCAAAGCTGGGCAGCCGACCCGCACCTTTTTACTTTTCTGCCAAAGCCGGGCAGCCGACCCACACCGTTTTAATTTTCTGTCAAAGCCGGACAGCCGACCCGCACCCTTTTACTTTCCTGTCAAAGCCGGGCAGCCGACCCGCACCCTTTTATTTTTTGCCAATGCCGGGCATCCGACCCGCACCTTTTATTTCTCTGTCAAAGCTGGGCATCTGACCCGCACCCTTTACTTTTCTGTCAAAGCCGGGCAGCCGACCCGCACCCTTTATTTTTTCGCCAAAGCCGGGCAGCCGACCCGCACCCCTTTTATTTTTCTATCAAAGCCGTGCAACAGACCCACACTCTTTTATTTTCCTGTCAAAGCCGAGCAGCTGACCCGCACTCTTTACTTTTTCGCCAAAGCCGGGCAGCCGACCCGCACCCCTTTATTTTTCTGTCAAAGCCGGGGCAGCCGACCCGCACCCTTTATTTTTCTGCCAAAGCCGGGCATCTGACCTGCACCCTTTTATTTTTCTGTCAAAGCCGGGCATCCGACCCGTACCCTTTTACTTTTTCGTCAAAGCCCGGAACCTACCCGGCACCCATGGTCGTAGTCTAGTACCTACCTGGTGACCTTTCTCTTCATGGTTGTAGTCTAGTACCTGCCTGGCGACCAACTCAATGCCCGGAACCTGCCCGGCACCCATGGTCGTAGTCCAGTACCTGCCTGGTGACCTCATCCTCTTCACGGTCATAGTCCAATACCTGCCTGGCGACCATTCTCATTCACCCATGGTCGTAGTCCAGTACCTGCCTGGTGGCCAATTGACCAACCCAAAGCCCGGAACCTGCCAGGCAACCTCTACTCAAACCCCGAAACCTGCTCGGCATCTTTAACTCAAAGTCGGGAACCTCACCTGTGCATTGACTTTCTTACAAGGTCATGAGTTTGGTGCGGACAGTTACCACCTTAATCAGAGTTTGCTCTCTTGACTTGTTCGAACTTTCAAACAAAATTGGGGTTCTGGTCTTTACTTATCTTTTACTTTAATAATATAAAAACTAATATTTTCATATTCTCTAGTAAAATATAAGTAAAGAGGGGCAGCTGTAGACACCCAATTTTGTCCGGGTTTTTATTTATTTTCAAAAATTACAAAAAAAAAAGAAAAGGAAAAAGAAGAAAAAAGATAGAAAAAAAGAGAAAAAAAAAGAAATTACAAAAAAAGAAAAAGAAAAAAAAGAAAAAGAAAAAAAGAAAAGAAAAGAGGAAAAAGAAAGAAAGCAAAAAAAGAGCTCTGCGCCTCCACCGTAAGATCCATGCACCGTGCCATACATTAGTAACGTCCCCGGGAACGCAGAACCAACGGATACGAGCCGCATCTCCACCGCAAGAAGCGTGCGCCTGCATGTTCTATAGCGGAGCCCAGAAGAGAGAAGCCCGAGAACGTTGGCGCAGTGCAACTCCGCATCTCCACCGTGCATCCTCTCCATCACAGAAGCACCGTAGCGCGCTCTATTTGATTATAAAACAGCACCTCTCGTTCGCAGAAAAAAAAAACCTAGCGACTCCCCTCTCAGAATCAGCCGCCCCTCACCCTTCACTTACGGGCTCCAGCCAGCGGCGCCCCTCTTCCTTTTCCTCTCATTTTTTTTCATTTTCCTCCTCTGCAACCGATTTCTCTATTCTCTTAAAACAACCCCATGACTATAAACTTTTCTCTTCATCATCTACCTTTCACATGAACTCCTATTTTTTCTTCATCATTTTTTTTTCTTTTCACAACTCCATCATTCCATCAACCATTACAATCACCCACCACCATAAATACTATCATCATCCACCTTTCTCCACCATCTTTCCTCCACCTACATGGCACCATAGAGCAACACCGGGACCAGTCAGAAGCTGCCATCACCGCAACTCGATGTTCATGCCAAAACCATTGCCTCGGGTCTCTTTTATTCACGCCATCTCTGGTTGTGCTCTTTTTTTATATTGTTATTACACTGTATATTATTGTCTAACTTTATTTACTTGCTATTGTTTTTTTTCTTGTCAATATTTACTTGTTATTTATTTATTGTTATGGTTTGCGATGCTTGGTGGTATGAATTAAAAAAGGATGAGTTAGTTCTTGTTTTGATATTTAGTTGGACTTGTTATTGTTTTATTAATAAACATGAGAGTAACAATGAACAAAATAAAAAACCCAAAAAAAATGGTTCAATGTGTTAATTGTATAGTTTCAGCTGTTAGGTGTTTTTTTTGCATTAATATAATTCTTTTTTGAAATAAAGTATATATAGATTTTTAATTTTAAAAATAAAGAACAATTAGTGAGAGCCATTTTGGATCCTCTTCCTATTTGGCTGTCGCGATAATTACGTCTTTTTCTAATTAAATGAGTAATTAGTGATAGTCATTTTGGATCCTCTTCCTATTTGGCTATTGTGAAAAATTTCTTTTTTCAGTCAGTCAAAATTAGTAACTATTTTGGATTATCTTCCTATTTGGTTATTATGAGACTGCTTTGCCAAATGAATTATTTTTGAAAAAAGCAAATTCTACAAAAATTAAAACAAATCAACACACAATTTTTTTTCTACTAAAGAACTACGTAGCTTTGATTTTCTCATTGCACCTGAGAATACGTAGGAGCAGGGACCTTCCCTGTCGAGCACACAAATAATTTTTCATAATTTTTCTCCTTTATCTTGTAAATAAATAAGCAAATAATTTCTTTTTGGGGTAAAATAAATAATTTTAAAAACTAACAAGATTTGCACATTTAATTAGAGGTAACCGCTTTTCAGCGGACGTCGTAGTGTGCTAATACCTTCCCTACGCGTAATCGACTCCCGAACTCTAAATCTGGTTCCAAAGGCCATTTTCTTCAAAAATGGATTTTTCCAATGTTTTCCCTAAAAAATAAACTTTGGTGGCGACTCCTCTGTTTTGTGAATTTTTCAGGTTGCTTCAGGATTTAATATGCTTGAAACATACAATTCGAGCTCTTGAGAAGAATACTCAATCAAATCGAATAATTCTTTCTATGGACTAAAGCAATTTAGGTGCATAATCGCCTCAGTAAATATTTGAAAAAGGGAGGATATAAAAATGACTCCATTTGTCCATATATTTTTATGAAAAGATCTTGAAATGATTTTGCTATAATTGCTATTCATGTTATTGACATAAATATTGTCGGTCGAAACTCCTGAAGGGCTTCCAAAAACTATAGATTGCTTAAAGAAATAGTTTGAGATGAAAGACTTATGAAGGATAAAGTTTTGTTTGGAATTACAGATTTAGTATTTAGAGAATAGAATTTTTGTGCATGTTATTTTATTATGGTCATTATATCATGTATTTATCCTTGTTAAATATTTAAGTTATTTAAGATAATTATCTGAATTATATTTTCTTTAGATATTCTTAAATATTATAGAATATCTTATATTTCTAATCTAATATGACAAAGATGCTAAAGAGGTTTTATATGAACACGTCACATTCATTGTGTACTCCAATAACAGTAATGTCACTAGAAGTGAACAAAGGTCAATTTAGACCTCGAGAAAATGATAAAGAACTACTTGGTCCAGAAGTACCATATCTTAGTGCAATTGAGGCATTAATGTACCTTGTTAGTTATACACGTCTTGATATATTATTTGTTATTAGCAAGATATAGTTCTTCCCTAAGTCATGAAGACATTGGAATGGAATCAAAATATGTTTTGTTATCTTATGGGTATGATGGATATGAATTTATTTTATTCAAATGTATCCAAGTTGGGCTTGATTTGTTATGTAGATGCAGACTTTTTTGTCTGAACCTCATAATGGTATATCACAAACAAGTCATGCGGAAATTTTGGCACCACATGAGGCAAGTCATGAATGCACTTGGTTGAAGCCTACAAGAGGCTTGTGGTTTATCTTCTAGAAAAATTATTGCAATTATCCTATATGAGGATAATACCGCATGCATTTCTCAGATGAAGGAATGATATATCAAAGGAGATAGAACAAAATACCATCAAAGTTCTTTTTCACTCGTGATCTTCAAAAGAGTAGTGATATAAGCATTCAACAAATTCGTTCATATGATGATCTAGCAGATCTCTTTTCAAAGTCCCTACTGAGTAAAATTTTGAGCAACTGGTATAACGAATTGGTCTTCGTCATCTTAGAGATGATTGTCTTCATGAGGGGGAGAAATAGATGTGTTATGCACTCTTTGTTCCTTAGCCATGGTTTTGTCCCATTGAATTTTCCAGGCAAGGTTTTTAAGGAGGCAGATCTTACGCAATGGATATTGTACTCTTTTTCCTTCACTAAGATTTTTTTCCCACTGGGTTTTTTCTTAGTAAGGTTTTAATGAGGAAATCCTTAATGGACATCCAACGGGGAGTGTTATGAATATTTTGTGGATATCCATTTTCGGAAGAGATCAGATCAAGATTAGATATGTTTTCCGATTGATCAAAAAAAGATCAAGATTAGATAAGATAAGATTATATTATTAAGATAAGATCTCAATTGTATTTACCTAGAATAATGATTAGGTTTTCGGGTGACTATAAATACCACCCTCATTGTACATGGTTCGACACCCCAAAAGAGTAGCAATAAAATATTCTCTCATTCTCTCTTTTCTCTTGTATCTATTATGTTATGTCTCTATGTTTTGTTCTCGTTTCGATTATTTTCATAACAATATAATAATTATAAGTAATATTAATTTTTGAAATTGATTTACTATTTATAATGATTGAAAAAAGGAATTTTTTTTAGCTTGTAGTGATATAAAATTTTAAATTATATGTAACGAAGAGGAAAATATGCGACTATAAAATTTTTTAAAAATGACATTTTATTTTTTTATTTTAATTTGATGATCCAAACCAAATCAATGAAATGTTAATTAGTTTGTGTTGGAAGTTCCACATTGGATGGTCAGGGGGCCTGTGCGGTGTTTATATAGCTGGGGGAGTCCCACCTTTCAAGTCGGTTTTGAGGGGTGGATGTGAGCCCCAGCCGAATTTTAAGATGTTATCAGAGCCCGGATTCCTCCCGGTGGTGTGGATACTGCCGCTAGCCCTCGCCTATGGTGTGGAACCTAGGCTCGAGGGGGCGTGTTGGAAGTCCCACATTGGATGGTCAGGGGGCCTGTGCGGTGTTTATATAGTTGGGGGAGTCCCCACCTTTCAAGCCGATTTTGAGGGGTGGATGTGAGTCCCAGCCGAATTTTAAGGCCATCTTAAAATTCGGCACCGGCTTGAAAGGTGGGGACTCCCCCAGCTATATAAACACCGCACAGGCCCCCTGACCATCCAATGTGGAACTTTCAACACGCCCCCTCGAGCCTAGGTTCCACACCATAGGCGAGGGCTAGCGGCAGTATCCACACCACCGGGAGGAATATGGGTTCTGATACCATCTTAAAATTCGGCTGAGGTTCACATCCACCCCTCAAAACTAGGCTTTGATACCATGCTAAAACGGCACGGGCTCACAGTTCACACCCCAAAAGCTAGCTTAAGGGGGGAGGGACTCCCCATGCTTATAAAGACTTCACAGACCCCCTGACCATCCAATGTGGAACTCCCAATAGTTTGGTTCGGTGAAAATCATTACAAAATCAAATCAAATCAATCCATTTAAATATAATCAGTTCGATTTTATTTTATCCCAAACACGAACCAAATTGACTCGTGAACAAAATTATTCACGATCAAATTTTTTATTTGCCTTCCAACCTCTGAAGCACGGACACTGCCGGAAAACGAAGTGTCCCTGTGTCGGACACGTGTTCGACACCGACGCGGGTGCGACACCCGTACGACACGTGTCCGACACGCCCAATAGGTGTCCGTTTTGAAAAACGCTTTTTCTCGGCTTCAACACGTTTGCGACACGGCTCGGACGCGGCTTGGAGCAGCTCGGACACGGTTGGGACGCAGGTCGGAGTGGGCTCAGTAAAAACACGGGTCGATCCAGTAAAAATTTGATTTTTCATTGAAACCCTTTATTGTACTGCTCCCTCCCGCTTTACTTTTTGGCTGCTCCTTCTTCAACAAGCAACTGCAATCGCACAGACGCACTGCACACCGCCATCGACGTGCTTCGACGTTTTGCATTTGTTGCATTCTGCGGTTCTGCACTTTTGCCTCTCAGTTTCCTCTTCAACGCCGGTTTGTTTGCTACTTTGCTTTGCTTTTCAATAATTATTTGTGTTTCTTGAATCCTCTTCTGTTGTTCCTCTTCGCACAGTCACACACCGCCATCGACGATTCGACGTGCTTTTCCTCTTCGTTTTTATTCCTGGCCGCTGCGTAGTGTTGGTGCTTCATAGGAATAGGATAAAAGAATTTTAATAGTAAACCATATTAATTTTTTCCCTTATGTTGGTTCTGTTTTAGTGTCTATTTTTATCTTTTCATTGAGCTCTCTTCCCAATGAAAAGAAAATATCTAGAGCTCTATCATTCCATTATTTTTTTTGTTTGAATTTTTTTTGAAAAAGAGGAATACTATTTTTGCAATATATCGGTGCTGGTACTGTACTACGGTGTGCTTGGTTCGTAGTGCATTGATGTATATTTTTTTCAAAATTATTTAGATATGAGTGCTTCTAGTTCTAGTCAAGGCAAAGAACAAGATGATGAGACCAAACCTCTATGGAAGTATGCTACAAAGATTAAAAGTGTAGGTGGTGGCGGAGGAAACTATGAAATTCAATGCAATATTTGTCAAGTAACTTTTAATGGATCTTACACAAGAGTGAGAGCACATTTGTTGAAGATTACTGGAAAAGGAGTTAGAGCTTGTAAAAAGGTAACAAATGCTCAACTTATAGAGTTGAAGAAGATAGACAATGAGGCTGCTTTGAGGACAGAGAAATCAAAAACAAAATCTGTGTCTCTGCCTCCGGTTTCTAATCAAGGCCAAGATTCATTGCCAATGGACACAAACACCTTTGGTGATCCAAAAAGGAGGAAGACATCAACACTAGAAAGTGCTTTTAATATGCAAGCTAGAGAGACACTTGATTATGAAATTGCTAGGATGTTTTACTCTTCAGGGCTCCCATTCCATTTAGCAAGAAATCCTCACTATAGGAAGGCATTTGCCTATGCCGCCAACAATTGTATTAGTGGTTATCAACCTCCAGGTTATAATAAATTAAGGACAACATTGCTTCAGAATGAGAGGAATCATGTGGAGAACTTGTTACAACAAATTAAAAATGCATGGAGCCAAAAGGGTGTGACCATTGTTAGTGATGGATGGAGTGATCCGCAAAGAAGACCTCTTATTAATTTCATGGCTGTCACGGAGAGTGGACCTATGTTTCTAAAGGCCATAGATTGTTCAAATGAGGTAAAAGACAGGGATTTCATTGCCAGACACATGAGGGAGGTAATTATGGAGGTTGGTCCCTCAAATATTGTGCAAATAGTGACGGATAATGCAGCTGTTTGTAAAGCAGCAGGTTTAATAATTGAGGCTGAATTTCCTTCTATTTATTGGACTCCATGTGTTGTCCATACACTTAATCTGGCTTTGAAGAACATATGTGCAGCCAAGAATACAGAAAAAAACAATGTTGCTTACCAAGAATGTTCCTGGATCACCCAAATTGCAGATGATGCAATGTTTATAAAAAACTTTGTCATGTGCCACTCAATGAGATTATCAATTTTTAATTCATTCAACTCATTAAAGTTGCTCTCTGTTGCTCCAACAAGATTTGCCTCCACTGTTGTAATGCTCAAGAGGTTCAAGCAATTGAAGAGAGGACTCCAGAAGATGGTGATTAGTGAGCAATGGTCTTCTTACAAGGAAGATGATGTAGAAAAGGCTAGAGTTGTGAAGGAGACTTTGTTGGATGATATTTGGTGGGATAAGGTTGATTATATACTTTCTTTCACTGGCCCTGTCTATGATGTTCTTAGAAGGACCGATACAGAAGCAGCATCTCTTCACCTAGTGTATGAAATGTGGGATTCGATGATTGAAAATGTGAAGAGGGCCATATATCAACATGAGAAAAAGGAGGAGAATGAAGGATCTACCTTTTTTGAAGTAGTGAACTCCATATTAATTGATCGTTGGACTAAGAGTAGCACACCACTCCATTGTTTAGCTCATTCTTTAAATCCAAGGTGAATATCTCAATATTTTTTTAGTTATATTTTTTATAAGATTGTGTAAATTTATAGTCATGTATATATTTCTTTTTAATTGTAGGTATTATAGTCATGAATGGCTAAGTGGAGATCCTAATCGAGTTCCTCCACATCAAGACAGGGAACTCACTTCTGAAAGAAATAAATGCTTCAAGAGGTTCTTTCTTGGTGTAGATGTAAGGAGGAAAGTGAATATAGAGTTTGCAAACTTCTCGGATGGAAGAGAAGGTTTTGATGATATTGATTCTTTAAATGATAGAGGTCAAATGGATCCAAAATCTTGGTGGCTAGTTCATGGTGTTCATGCTCCAACACTTCAAAAGGTTGCTCTTAAGCTACTTGCTCAACCTTGTTCATCTTCTTGTTGTGAAAGGAACTGGAGTACGTATTCATTTATCCATTCTTTAAAGAGAAACAAGATGGCACCTCATAGAGCAGAAGATTTAGTATTTGTTCATAGCAACCTTCGACTGCTTTCAAGGAATACTCCACAATATCATCAAGAGGAAACTAGAATGTGGGATGTAGCTGGAGATGATTTTGGATCACTTGATGATTGTGGAATTCTTGAAATTGCTAATTTGTCTTTGGATGAACCAGAGTTGGAAGCTGTCTTTTTTGAAGATGATGAACTAAGGGGTGAAAGGCCTTAAACAAAAGCTCTCTTTTTAGATTTTTGTGAGACTCATTATTAATAGGAAAAGTTCTTTTGAGATCATGTAAATAATTATATAAATTATGAATTTATGATTCTTGATTTTCAATTTATATCTTTTATATATTAAATTAAATTAATATATATATATATATATAGCGGTGTCCGTGTCCTATATTTTGGAAATCACCGGTGTCTCCGTGTCCGTGTTGTGTCCGGTGTCCGTGCTTCATAGCTTCCAACTATGACCTGGTGCGTGACACTCACGAGGTGACTATACGGCCATATTCATAAATTAAATCTTTAGTTGCTGCATATGGGGCACTTGATATGTAACACAAGAATCACTGATGAAGGGCAACTCTATCAACACAAGTCGTTTTGTTCAATTACAGTTACAGATGTAGCTGATTGTATTGTTGCATATCCTGTGTGTTGTTACGAAGGAGCGTGGTAAGGGAGTTATAAGGTGATTTGGTGATTTAGGAGAGAGATATAGGGTTTGGAGAAATAAAGAGGTCATGAGTTCAAATTTTTTTCACTGACATAATATACTAATTTATTAATATTTACCTATAAATAAAACGAAGGAGCATGGTAATTTTTCTGACCACAATATCGATGTGGGAATGAAAGGAAAGTTTAGGATCGAAAATCTTGCATTCCACTCATAGGTGTCATTTACTATGCACCACTAAAAACTTGTTCATGATGGGGCATGACTTTTTTACCCCGAGTTCAGGTCAAATCGGTTTCTTGTTAATTATGTAAACACCCCTGATGTTTTACATATAGTTTAAAAGCCCATTATTGGTGAAAATAATAAATGATACCCCAAATTCAATAAATGCAGATATGTTGTGTCTCAATTAAATCACTTTGAGATGTCATCCGAAATGGATCCAGATCTTCCATTTTTTCAGAAAATGGAGATCTCTATTTCTTTTAACAAGGATCTGACACGTGGCATTAATGAATTTCTACAGTTGGGATTTAGTTTTTTAAATTTTAGTTTTAAATTAAAAAAAGTCAGACACCCACCGCCTCCCTCTCTCCCTCTTTGCCGTCTTGACTTCTTCCTCTCCACACAATCACCTCTCCGGCCACCAGCTTTCTCCCTCCAGCAAACTCGACCCCACCCTCCTCCATGAAAATAGAAACACAGACCACCATGAAAACAAAAACATGGTAGACACAAAGAAGAAACAATTAACAGAAACGCAGAACAAAAACACCCTCCTCCATTAAAACAGAAACACAGATCCCCACCGTCGTGCTGTGCACAAGTTCCCACCGCCGCGTCTCCACCTGTTCGCAAATCCCCACTGCTGCGCCGCTTTCTCCCTTCTGCCACCGGCACCATCTCATAGCCGCGCGCGCACAACCCCTTGTCGCCGCGGGGCGCGGCCTCTCTCTCACACCCGCCATGGCCGCCACGCAGCTCGTCCTTGCCGACACAGAAGCGCCCGGCCTTGCCGCCGTGGAACGCGGCCCCCTTCTGCCGTGGGGAGTGGTCCGCCATCTTCTTCTTCCTCTGTGTAGGTGGCGTCTGGGCCCTCTCTCTCTCTCCAATGTGTGTTTTTGTGTGGGTCAAAGTCTGAGCCCTAATTTCACCCTAATTTCCTTTTTTTTTTGTTAGATCTCCATTAGATCTCCATTTCTTTAAGAAATGGGTCTTTAAGAAATGGGAGGATCCCGATCCATCCTGATCCTGATCTCCATTTTATTAATTGGGATATATACAGTAAATATGTTATAATTAACATGTAAATTTTAATTAACGATGTATATAGAACCCTATTAGCAATTACAAAAGTTTTACTTAGAAACTTCTTATTCAGGTAGTCTTTCTATCATCTTAACCATTGAATTTTAATATTAATATATCTATGGTTTAGAGGTCAACTGACCCATCATGAACAAGTTTTTATATGGTCCATAGTAAGTGGCACCCCACTCATATTATGATCCCCCAATAGATGGGCCGGTTTTGAGATTTTGGAAGCCCTGTGCGAAATTAAAACAATGATGCATTTGTATAATCATTTGAATATCGTCCTCCCAACACTTTTTGCTACAAAATCATAAATAATCAATTCATAGTCAAGGTTTTTTTAAAAAATCATTTTCGAATCAAAGCAAGACTATTAAATCTATCTTGTGGCATAGTAGATCACAAATAAGATATTAACAATTTCAATTTAGAAATTTTTTTCTCAATAAATACAACAATAACAATGACAGTTAATATTATTCTATAAGCTATGTATCGGTTAGGAAAAAAAATAGGACCCCTAAAAAGTATTATATAGTAAGTAAAATTTTATATATTGGTGCTCTTCTAAAGATAAGACTCTATGTGGTCACTCCTTCCTTGCATGCTTAGGGCCACCACCCAATAGAGACAAAATCAAGCTTTTAGAAATACATAAATGTAGAAGCAAGAGATAATACCGAACACATTCCAAATATACTTCATTTCCTGACGTGGGATGAAACCCTTTATTTGCACTAGACAATGTGATTTGTTATAAAGGAATGCAGAAGAGTTAGTTTTCACACGCCCCCAGAACTTGGGGAAACCTCAACTACTACACTTCTTATTCTTCAGAAGCAAAACTTCATTAAAATTGATTTCTTTCTTTCTCACACTTACATATACCTTTCCAATGTTCAAACTCCAACCTGACCGGTCATACAAACAATAAGGGTAGGGTACCCGCAAAATGCCGAGAGTACTTAAAGACATCATGTTACTCAATACTAATATCTCACGGGAAGAGTTAAGTTTAGACATCTCTAATAGATTGAAAATTCTAATCATGGTTTTAAATTGGGATCTACAACTAAAATTGTATTTGTAGCCACAACACTATGGTTTTTAGAGTCTCTGAAACTGCATCACAACTGCTATTATGGCTGATTCGGCCACAATAGCAACAACAACCACGAACACAATTTAAAACCTTTATTCTAATAGGGAAGAGTTGAGTTTAGATTCATGTAACCTCTCGTAGATACAATCCTTCCATTCCAGGAGAATGACCTTTTCATAATTACCGGGCTTATGTGCAAACACTCCTCAATTGAAGAACGACGCTTTGTTTTACAAGCTTTCGAGTAATCACCACCATCTTGCTTCAAAAGATTAACGTTGTCCAACTCTGTCTCATCCCCTCTATGATCAACAACATGATGATGACCACTTCCACCAAGAAGAACCCCATGATTCTGAATCGGATCATTGAGTACACGCTCCTTTGAATTCGATTCATCAGTACTGAACTCTACTAGTGCTTCTGCTTCACTTGATTCCCCTGTTCCAGCCCTGTTTTCCAATTCCCCATTATTGACACCAACCATGTTGTTAATGTTGGTTAACCTTAACCCACCTTCATTCTCCAAAAGGGTATCTTGATTTCTTCCCAAGTTCGCATCTTGTTGCTCCAAAGAACCCAAATTTGACACGTCAGCTTCATGGGTGTTGCCACTGTTGTTATTATTAGAGACAACATTACCAACAATTCCGGCACGGCAAAGAGGACAATTGGTATGAGATCTCAACCAAGTATCAATACAAGCGATGTGAAACGCATGGCTACACTTTGGTAAGAGTCTTAAAGTATCATCTTCACGAAACTCGTTTAAACAAACAGAACACTCTGTTCCTTCAATTAAACCTTCATTCCTTTTGTATTTGCACACAGTAATTGAGTTTATAATTGACTGTTGCAAACCAACGGTGGAAATTAGCCACACAGGGTGAAACTCTTCTTCAGAGTTGTTATCTGTTTGAGAGGGAACAGAGTTATTTACTCTTCTGCCACACCAATCAGCATAACACTTCACTTTTATGACGTAGAAAGCAATAACAAGAAAAATGATTGTGAATAAGGAAAGAATGATGATTAAGTAGGAGGAGATGTGGTTTGAGTGTTGTGGTGGTGGCGGTGGTGGAGAGAAGAAGTAGTAGTCTGGGTTAGTGTAGCAATTTGAAGGGCATGGTGGGTCACAAAAGCCATAACAGTTTAGTGTTTGGTTTGTGGTGGTTTCTGCTGGGAAGAGCTTTCTGTGGATCCTTGCCATTGAGAGTGTTTTAAGAATGGAAATTGGAGATACAATTAGAATGGGGATTTTTTTTGCTGAGAATTGTGTGAGCTGGATTTTGTTTGAATTAGATTAGAAGATAAGGAATAAGGAATAGTTTTTGTTTTGGTTTTTGTTTTGATGTCTCTTTCGAAGGGGTAGGAGAGACTCTATGCGTTTGTTGTGTTTGGTAATTGATAATGAGTTTTTGAAAGAACCTCCATACCTCCCTTGGTTTTTGGTTGGTTAGTTTATTAAACAAGCAGTACATTATAGTAGTTCAGGTCTCACCTGATTAAAATTTATGAACATAGTTTTTCAGGTCATTTGTCCCTTTTCTTCAATTTTGTCAAATTGAAGGATACCAATCTACCATCTCATTCTTATACTCAACTAATAAAAAAAATTGCAATAATTAAAAAATGGTTTAGTCCTCTAAGTTTAGAAAATTGTTGCTTTTAGTTTTCTATTTTTAAAACACAACTTTTTAGTCATTCATTTTTAAAATGTCACTTTTAGTATCTGTGACTATTTTTTAATTTGAAAAGTATTTTTTAAATTTATATTTTGATCCCTCCTAAATCCTGATTCTCACCTTATCCCATTTCCCTTAACTTCAAAATATTTTTTAAATTTATATTTTAACCCTTTTTAAATTTAGAAAATATTTTTTAAATTTAAAATATGGCCTTAGAGACTAAAAATGATATATTTTAAAAAATAAAGGACTAAAAAGTTGTGTTTTAAAAATGGGAACTAAAGTAACAATTTCTTAAACTTAAGAGACTAAAAACATATTTAAGCCTTAAAAATATATATAAAAAAAGACAGTGTAAAATCTTGAAAAGAGAGCATGTCACTCTAAACTTGCATCTTCCTTTCTTTCCTAACGTAACCTCCGCCTTTTTGTGCAAAAATGCACAAACTTAGTCACAAGAGTAAGAACACCTGGAAATTAAAAATACCAAATCGAGAGACTGTGAGGGAGGTTCAAAGTTCAAACTCACAAAAGTGACAGAACTCCTGAAACCACCATCCGCAACTCGTTTATTGATAATTGCTTCCCCTTGAGCAACATATTACATATGTCACAGTGAAAACAAAATCTGGAAAGAGTGCCCTCTTAGCTTTTTCATGATTTTACATATCTTTTTATTTTATTATGATTTCTTGATTGATTTTCGTTAAACATAATGTGTTAAATTTGTACTCATATAAAAATTACTCTTTATAAGATTCTCGCAATTTTTTTTTGTTTCTTGTTAGGAATGGTTTGTTGCTCCTTCCCTCCAAATTGCAGCAATTGCTAAACATGCGTTTATTCCAGCAGCGGGATCGTGTGTTGACCAAAAAAAGCAGTGGATCATGTAGTCCTATAGAGATTTTTTTTTTCTTCCTGAAAATATGATCAATTAATTTTTATTTAAATTTTGTTCCTTTTCATTTAAATTTTGTTCATTTTTAGTCTCCAAAAAAGCAGTGGATTTGTATTTAAAAATTTTATAGAAACTAAACACACGCTATGTGTGAATTTTTTTTTCTTCTTTCACGGGTATGTTACTGGTCATTTATTTATGGAGTAAACAAGCATTTTGGTTATTGAAAATGGCAAGCAGTGTCATTTTAGTCCCTATAATGAGGCATACATGTAGACTGACACGTGGTGTTCTACATGATGATGAACGGGTCAATTCAGCCTCGCAAGCGATGTTAAGTAACTATAGCGACTCAAAGACTAGAATGACTAATGGATTGCACATTGAAGGACTTTTTTTTCTTCTAATTTCATTACTTTCATGGATCATTGTGACAACGTCTCTCATTTTTAAGGACCAAAGTGACTGTTTACTCAATTGATACTTTAATTGTTCATTTTGGTCCCCATGACTAAGCAGTCACGTGGGCTGACGTGTCGTATTCTACGTTATGATTAATGTCTCAACTTGGCAAACCAAACAGGGTTAAGTACTTGGTTTGACGTCAATCACCAAAATGACTAACGGCTGACATCGTGGTTATTTTTTCTTTAATAGGATTTTAAATATTTATTATTAAAACCAAACTTTAATAAATACTCCATAAGTCACCACCAATACCATACTCATCGAGATACCACAGCAATTTTCTCTCAAATTTTTTAAAATATTACCAAAAATATATGTTATAAAATTTTCTAATAAAAAATTTAGTGGTATTACTACCTCATTGATTAAACATCGAAAAAAAGTATGAAGGATCTCTACCAATGTTGGAATTAATGTTACGAAAAAATTACACCAAGTCACCAACTGCATTGTGTCTTTAATTATCTGATCAACTTAATTAATTGCTTTACAATAATTTTATTAAATGTAGTCACTTAAGTTTGAAAAATAATCATGACATACTTTAAAAATTCACTAACATTCCAAAAATTATTGGTATAGTGTCCTTATCAGGATGACCATACATATATATCCCATCTTGAAGTTCAATTAATGAACTCAGAAGTCGTCTCAAAGCTCAAATCAAATTCAACGAAATGCATATTGAGATAGCAATTTGTCTTCATCTTTACGTAACACTACTTTGCCCTTTTTTCCTTCTCAACATTGTATGTATATATGCTCTTATCTATAGAATATAGGGCCGGTTTGAATTGGCTTATGTAGAGTTTATTTGGATTTATCTATTGACATAAATTCTTATTAGTGTGTTTGGTAAAACTTATGAAAATAGCTTATTACTGGTTCATAAGTTATTTTAATTGGGCTTATTTTCATAAGCTACCAATGATAGTTTATCAAAATATCTTACAACTTATATAAAATTAATTCCACCATATTCTTTTTTCGATTATAAAAATAACTTTTACATAAGCGTTTATCACATAAGCGAAACACTTATGTCATAAGTTACTAAGTAAACTATTTTTCCAAATAGGCTCAAAGTATAATAAAATCTAGTGCACTGAGCGCTACAGTAATCTACAGTAATATGTCTTATCCACGTTGCGCGTTTGCGGACGTACACATAGGGCTACTCACATTAACAACAACTACAGAATCAAGCTTTTCCTCAAACAATTACAAAAAAATGTAAAATGTGGAAAAAAGGTGTAAAGAAATAAATACTCAAAATATACATATGCTACATTAACCTACAGTAATAATATAAGTAATTATTTTTAATTAATAATCCTACTTTTGAATAATTGTATAATTAATCTGTAACTAAAAATATTAAAATAAGTATTTTCTCTACTAAATTAATTATATATTTTTAAAATATTCATTTATTTAAAAAGAAATACTAACAACATTCATTTTAATATGCTTTGTATGATTAGTTGAGATCATGTAGGTCCTATTATTTTAAAAATGAGTAATTTTCAAAGAGAATATTTGACCCCATATGATTTAATATTTTGGAAAGAATATATTTTTATCATTTCATAAAAAATAATAAAAAGAATTTCCGTGTATAACACGAGTACCTTTCTAGTATGAGTTTAAATTTGGTCTACTTTGAATCGAAAACCATTTTTGCTATATTATCTAATGATTTTTCTAAGTTGAAGGTGAATTACCCATAAAGTATCCACCGATCACCAAAATAGACTTGTCACTCCCAATCCCAACAAGACATTTTTCCCCGATAACACCCAACAAGACATTTTCCATACACATGACTGGAACAAAATCCAGGACAAAAGACACGGCTATCAGCTAACTGTATCGGACTTTGTCGGTACATTGATAAATATTTACTTTCACAAGTACTGAATTATTCTAATAAAACAGAATCTTTTGATAGTTTGTCAATACATAATTAGATAATTATATAAAATAATTTTATATAATAAAGATCATTAAAAGAATAATTTCATATCTTTTTAACGAGTCATCTTAATTATTAAATAAAAATATTACTAAAGAAAAAATTATGTTCTTGATCCCATTAGGTTGTGTTGGGAATTATCAATTCAAATTTTTAAATAATTAAAGTGTGGGATTCCACTGCATAGTAAAATGCTATGTTCTTGGAATTATTAATTTGACTATGGAGAAGTTACCATTCAACTTTTGAAGAATGAGTGAATATTTTCAATGGCATGGAAAATATGAGAAGTCATTAATATCCATTAACTCATTCATGGATGAAGGCATATCCCTTCCACCATATAAAGGGGTCTTGTGAAGAGTTGAAGCCAAGCCAAAAAGCCAAAAAAAGTGAGCAAGTGTGAAAGTCACTTGTAGTGAGAGAGTCTCTTGTGAGTGAATGTTATCATTCTTGTAACTCTTGAGAGAGGGGCTTGGGTTTGTAGAGTGATAGTGAATTTTTCAAGTTTGTCCATAAAGTTTGTAATCTTGTTTGAGATAGTGAATACTTTGTCGAGGCATTTTCGTGGATGTAGGCAAGAGGTGCCGAACCATATAAATTTTTGTGTGTTCTATTGCTTCCTTTGTGGTGTGCTCTCATCTTCGATCCTTAGTGTGTGCGGTTTCCCCATCATATGTGAAAACCTTGAATTAATGAGTTAAGAACTTTTTTGTTAATCCTTATTGATGAGTGACCAATGGCAAGTGCATATCGGTCACAGAAGTAATAGAGTGATGAATATAGTATGGCTTCCACGAAAATTATGTTCAAGTACCAACATTTATTAAAAAAGGCTGCTATGTGAATCTAAGAATGTAAAGGTAAGGATGGCAATTGGACCCATATCTGCAAAAAGTTACCGACAATGATAAGAGTAATTACTCGCTTAAAGGAATGGGTATGGGTAATTACCCACAAAATTTGATGGGGATGGATACAGGTACCTTAGTACCCACCCCGCCCCAGACCCGCACGGTTGCGCACACAGACACACATTTATTTATATTTATATATGTATAGGTATATATATATATAAAATATTAAATATTAAATTTAATAAATTTCCTAAAGAAACATAGAAGGTGTTTAATCCTAAAGTAACCCACGCACAAGACACTGCAGCTACGAGATACATTTCTTTCCTTGTTTTTCTTCACCGTGAGACACATTTTTTTGGCTTTTTTCTTTCCTTCACCATGCCTTTCAACATCACTGTCGACGACGACGGGCCTCCTTTATTGGCATTGTTATTGTCTCGCTTCCTTGACTGACGACAGTGAGCCTCCTTTACTGGCACCATACTACCTCGTTCACGCGTTCTTCATTTGGCGAGCTCCTTCACGCGTCCTTCATCCAGTGGGTAAGAGTACGTGGATCAAAGTTTACTAACCACACGGGTATGGGTCTTGGTATGGTTATTTTTTAAAATAACAGGTATGGGGACAGGTACTATAGTACTCAACTGATCAAACCCTACCCATTGCCATTCTTATGTGTAGGTGAAGTAAAAAATAATGATTGAATTTAAAAATTTCGTAACACTAAAGTAAAATTCAAAGCAGTAAAACAAAATTAGATGCAATTTTATAAGATAATGAAATTAATGAGGTGGCTAGGGTTCCTAATCTAGTTAAGCATTAAGAGAAATAATCCAAAGAAACACACAATCATAAAGCGCGTGTTTTATATATATTCTTGAGCCCCAAGAATTGATTTTGATAGAAGGAGCTTCATACCTCCTTTGACAAGAATTAACTTAATGTTCAAGTAATTTTCCAAATGGAATAAAATGTTACCAAGGCGTATTGAAAAGATGAAATTTTGCAGTAAATGAACAAGAATGAAAGTACAATGCAATGAAATTAAATGCAAAAATTAAATAAAGATACAAGAATGTAAAAGTGCTTGAAAGGTAAAAGTGTGTGAAGTGTAAATACGCAGAAATGTAAATGAATTGAATAGACAAGTGCAAGAAAATTAAATGAATTGCAAGAAGTAAACTGGGCTTGAAAGAAACATGGCTTGAATTGAAATGACTTGAATTGATAAAGTGTGGAAGTTATACTTGATGTTAGATCTGCGAATCTACTGTTTGTTGAGATGTATGAGATCGTTAATCAAGTATCCAACATTAATTATATCGTCAAAACCAGTATTTATAGACAATCATAGTAAAATAACTACCTATACTTAAGTGACAGTATGACGGCAATTATTATTTATGTTTGCGCGTCATTTACTTGTCAATATGTACAGCTTCGACAGCCGCTAGATTAGAAATCTTTTCTAAGTCTTGACTATGTTATGTCTAATAGTTGTGGACTTGGATTCTTCTCTTTTAAGTCTTTGTTATGAATTGAACCCAGAATTGACAAATTGATCTTCCACCTTGATGCAGGTTCAGAACAAGGATAAAGAAAGACTGAGAAAAAGAAGTATGAACACAGGATATTATCGTGGTTCGGAGCAACCTTCTCCTATGTCCACACTGCAGTCGAGTTCTTATTCATAGAAGTGATTACAACATGTACAAGAATTTCCAAGTAAGAATCAACCTCACTTGCACTCAATCTATCTCTCTATGACACTCTGATTTCATTGTGTTTGCAAAACACCTAACTAAGACTTATATAAGCTACCCGATCCCAATTACAGTTAAGTTAGTTACAATCAATACCCGGGTCTAACTAACTAACTAACTGAAATAACAGATCAAAGCTTATCACTTAGCGAACAAACTAACAAACACATCCTAACAGACTAATCCTATTGATGATCCACCCGAATATAACAATTCTCCACCTTGGATCTTCAATCCTTAGTCCAGTCATAGGATATGTTTCAGTCTCACCCGAGACTCATCTGTCACAGGGTCCAATGTTTACCAAGTCTAGGTAATGAGAGAACTTGGAACTTGGAACCACCTTAGTTAGCATGTCTGCTGGATTGTCCTCTCCAGCTACCTTCTTCACTTGAATTATCCCTTGGTCAATTATGTCTCGGATGAAATGAAGTCTTACATCAATGTGTTTAGTTCTCTCATGAAACACTTGGTTTTTAGAGAGACAAACATCACTTTGACTATCACACCATATAGTTGTAGGAATAACTCCACCTACAAGTTCACTTATAAAGCCTTTTAACCACAAACCTTCCTTTACAGCTTCAGTCAAAGCAATATATTCGGATTCAGTTGTTGATAGAACAACTATAGATTGCAGGTTAGCCTTCCAGCTGATGACATTTCCATATAGAGTAAATATGTAACCTGTCAAGGACCTCCTTTTGTCTATATCACCTGCAAAATCAGCATCTACATACCCTTCCAGTTGACTGTTTTCAGGCCCAGATTTCCCAAAGATCAGACCAACTGATTTGGTCCCTTTCAAATATCTAAAAATCCATTTAACAGCTAACCAATGTTCTATCCCTGGATTCCCCATAAATCTGCTTACCATGCTTGCTGCATAAGCCAAATCAGGCCTAGAACAAACCATGGCATACATGAGGCTGCCAGTAGCATTAGAGTAGGGAATGTTTGCCATGTATTGTTGTTCCTCATTGGTCTTGGGAGACTGAGTGACTGAGAGCTTAAAGTGCCCAGCAATAGGTGCAGTAACCACTTTTGCATCTTGCATGTTGAACCTCTTTAACACCTTATCAACATAATTTGCTTGGTGTAGAAAGAGTAATCTGTCAGATCTTTGCCTTACAATTTCCATGCCTAAGATCCTTTTTGCAGCTCCTAGGTCTTTCATCTCAAACTCAGAACTTAACAGATCTTTAAGGTGGTTAATAGCTTTCATATCAGAACTAGTAATAAGCATATCATCCACATAGAGTAAAAGATAAATGAAGCAACCAGAACTAGTCCTATTGAAATAAACACAACTATCATAGGAGCTTCTATTAAAGCCATTTGAGACAATGAATGAGTCAAACCTCTTATACCATTGTCTAGGGGATTGCTTGAGTCCATATAGTGACTTTTTCAGCAAGCACACCATGTCCTCCTTCCCTTCCACTTCAAATCCTTCTGGCTGGTTCATATAAATCTTTTCTTCTAGTTGGCCATGTAAGAAAGCTGTTTTAACATCCATCTGTTTAAGTTCAAAATCATTAGTAGCAACAAGTGATAAAATAACTCTTATGCTAGTATGTTTTACCACAGGGGAAAAGATTTCATTGAAATCTATTCCTTTTCTTTGAGTGAACCCCTTTGCCACAAGTCTAGCTTTAAATCTAGCCTTCTCAACACCAGGGACCTCAGGCTTCCTCTTATAGATCCATTTGCATCCAACAATTTTCTGTTTGTCAGGCTTTTCCACAAGCTCCCATGTGTTATTTTTCTTTAAGGAATCAATTTCTTCTAGCATTGCAGCTTGCCATTTTTTATTGTCATCATCATTGATTGCTTCCTTGTAGCTTCTAGGTTCAGTGCCTTGGTCTTCAAGTTCCACATTCAGTGCATAGGCTATCAGGTCAGCATAGCCAAACCTTTGTGGAGGTCTTATTTGCCTCCTTTCCCTGTCTCTGACTAGATTATAGGATGTGGATGCTTCATCCTGCTGTTGCACTTCAGTGTCAGGTTGCAATACTGGATCTGAACTGTCACAAACCACTTTCTCCACGTCCAACTGAACTGTTTGATCAGGCTTCTCAGTTGGCTGAGATGTTTCCGGTTCACTGTTGGTATTTCCCAGCATGGATTCTTCCTGGAAAATCACATCCCTGCTGATCACAACCTTGCCACCTCCAGGTCCAGTAAGCCAAACCTTATAACCTTTCACTCCTTCAGGGTATCCTAAGAAGATCCCTTTCTTTGACCTTGGCTCTAACTTCCCCTCATTTACTTGGATGTAAGCAGTGCAGCCAAAGATCTTCAGGTTGTCATAATTAGGAGCCTTTCCCTGCCATAATTCTTCAGGTGTTTTAAAATTGATGGCAGATGAAGGGGACCTATTTATTAAGTAGCATGCTGTATGCACTGCTTCTCCCCAAAAATTCTTGCTCAGATTTGCATTAGAAAACATGCATCTCACCCTTTCTAGTATGGTTCTGTTCATCCTCTCCGCTAGTCCATTCTGCTGAGGGGTCATTCTCACAGTTTTATGCCTTGCTATTCCATGGTCCTTGCAGAAGCTAGTGAATTCATCACTTAAGTATTCTAGGCCATTGTCTGTTCTCAGTACCTTGATCTTTTTGTCAGTTTGATTTTCCACTAAGGCTTTCCATTGCTTAAAGCATTTGAATGCTTGATTCTTATGCTTGAGCATGTACACCCAGACTTTTCTAGACCAGTCATCAATGAATGTTATGAAGTATCTAGCTCCTCCCAAGGATGGGACTCTTGCTGGTCCCCAAATATCCGAGTGTATGTAATCAACTATAGCCTTAGTTGTATGTGAACCTGCAGAGAACTTAACTCTTTTCTGTTTGCCAAAAACACAATGTTCACAAAAATCAAGTTTTTCAAGATCACAATTACCAATTAAGCCTTGCTTATTCAATTCTTCTAAACCTTTTACACTTATGTGAGCTAGTCTAAGGTGCCAGAGTTTAGTAGAATTAGTGTTAGAATTAGTGTTGGAGTCTATAAAGACCATTTTGTCTGATACCTTTCATGAGTTGAAGTGATCCTTTTGTAATCTTTAGAGCTCCTCCTTCACCTTTGAATGAGCACCCTGCTTGGTCCAGCATGCCCAATGAGATCAGATTCCTCTTGAGGTCAGGAACATGCCTCACATCTGCAAGCACCTTCTCTGATCCATCAGTCAATTTGATCCTTATGTTTCCAATCCCAGCTACCTTGCATGCCATGTTGTTTCCCATCAAGACTTTACCACCATCTGTTGATTTGTAGGAATCAAACCATTCTTGATTAGGAGTCATATGAAATGAGCACCCTGAATCAAGGATCCACTCTTCACAGCAAGCTTCTTCACTGACTGCTAAGACATCTGAACTTTCATAGCCATCTGCCACTACAGCTATGTCTTCAACTTCTTTGTACTTTTTCTTCCTTTCAGGACAGTTCTTCCTGAAGTGACCCTCCTTGTGACAAAATTAGCAAGTTTTCTTCTGCTTGTTCTTTGATTTAGACCTATACGTTTCCTTGCCATTGCCATCCCTTTTTTCTGATCTTCCTCTGACAAATAGGCCTTCAGCATCTCCACCTTCTCTTTTGTTCTCAGTGATTTTCATTTTCATTTCCCGAGAGTTGAGGGTGGCTTTTACCTCCTCCAAAGTGAGGGTGTCTCTTCCAAATAGCATGGTATCAACAAGGTTCTCATATGAGGGTGGAAGAGAACACAGCAGCATCACTGCTTGATCCTCGTCATCAATTTTGACATCCAAACTTTTCAGGTCCAAGATCAGTCTTGTAAACTGTGAGACATGATCTTTAATTGATGAGCCTTCTTCCATCTTCAATTGGTGAAGCCTCTTCTTCATGTACAACTTATTGGTTAGTGACTTGGTCATGTACAGGCTCTCAAGTTTTAGCCAAACAGCTACAGCAGTGGTTTCTTGGGCCACCTCCCTGAGAACTTCATCTCCAAGAGACAGGATAATTGTGCTATGCGCCTTGCTGAGGAGATCTTTCTTTTCTTTCTCGGAGAGAGTTGCTGGCAATTTGCTAGGACCTTGCAATGCTTCATCAAGACCTTGATGAACAAAAAGGGCATTCATCTTGATCTTCCATAGGCTAAAATCATTCTCTCCCGTGAATTTGTCAATGTCAAATTTGGTTGAACTCATCGCGGAAACTCCCTTCAAGAACCAGGCTAGTGATGCCACTTGTTATGAATTGAACCCAGAATTGACAAATTGATCTTCCACCTTGATGCAGGTTCAGAACAAGGATAAAGAAAGACTGAGAAAAAAGAAGTATGAACATAGGATATTATCGTGGTTCGGAGCAACCTTCTCCTACGTCCACACTGCAGTCGAGTTCTTATTCATAGAAGTGATTACAACATGTACAAGAATTTCCAGGTAAGAATCAACCTCACTTGCACTCAATCTATCTCTCTATGACACTCTGATTTCATTGTGTTTGCAAAACACCTAACTAAGACTTATATAAGCTACCCGATCCCAATTACAGTTAAGTTAGTTACAATCAATACCCGGGTCTAACTAACTAACTGAAATAACAGATCAAAGCTTATCACTTAGCTAACAAACTAACAAACACATCCTAACAGACTAATCCTATTGATGATCCACCCGAATGTAACAGTCTTAACTATCTTATGTCCAATAGTGTTTGGACTTGGATTTTTCTAACTTTGACGAATTAACTGTCTATCAAACCAGCCTTCGTTTTGATCTTGTCGAATGCTATCTTTCAATCTTCATTGACCCAACAACTCTGAACTCGTTGAACTCTGATTTCTTTGTCAAGAGTAAAGCTCTGTCATTATTACCTCGACATGCTTTCACACTTAGCCTCAAAATTCAACATATATCGTATTTGATGACTAACTCCTTACTTGACAAAGAATCTTTTTATTGATTCCAAATCTGAAATTCACCTCCCAACAAATGCCCCCAAATTTCGTATCTTGACGTCATGAGGAAAGAGAACGAAATTTTTGAATTTCTAAATTTCAAAGAAACTAGTCAGTTTCTACTGGTCTGTTTCCCATGCAGTAGTGCTAACCACCCATTACTTCCTGCAAAACACGGTGAGTGGCAGCGAAGTGCCATTTACTTTTGGGCTCTATACTCTTTGCCTTGGTATTTGAGCAACTCTCTCTTCCAATTTTTGCCTTTCTACCGCTTAATCTTTTCTTTTCTCCAATCGTTTTGTGCCCTAGCTCCCAAACTCATTTTCCATCCAATTCTTTGAATTTTTTCTTGACAAGTTTGCTGACTCCCCAAAAAATTCACGTCTCTCTTTTTGTCGAAAGGCGTACTGGCCCAGAATGGTTTGTTGACCAATTGACCCCCTCCATTCTTGATAACATCACCATATGGTCACATTTCCTCTGTCGAAGCTTTCCTTTTGCTGGCCTGCCTGGCAAGACATATTCTTCTATCTATGTCTATTTGCCAAACGCTATGGCTCGACATATGGGTTTATGTCAAGCCATACTGGCTCCATATGTTGCCACTATTTCAAAAACCTTTGTTGACCAGTGTGTCGAGAAGACCTCCTCGATTGACATCTTGCTCCCCTTCATTGAGAAGCATCTTCAACCCTTAGTTTTTTTTTCCAATTTTATCAAACACAAGGTGTGTGTGAAGGCTTCTTGTTTTGGTAGAACTCCTTCTACTAGCTAGAAATGTCTTCTTAATTTCCAAGAGTGTTTTGACAAAATGGTGAATGGACCCTTGCAGGCACATGGTCCAACAGACAAGACTGAAGGTGAGCATATTAAGGAGATACTTGCTTTTAAGAAATATAATATGATCAAGTGGGATTTTAGGTCACCATAGTTGAATGTTTGAAGAGTCAATGAAATTATAGTGGAACGAAAATAGGATCATGAGGAAAGGTGTGGACTCAAAGCCTTAAAATTCATAAATCACCCTTCTTACAGGCCTAAGCACTTTAAATTCCTTATCCAGAAGCTGCACCTTTCCCATGTGTCCGTTTTGGTTTGGCTAATGAATTTCTTGGCAAACCGACAAGAGAAAGCAACTTTAAACCTTTGCAAAGGCTTAAGTCTATCTCAAATCTTTGTGAACCACCAAATCATCAACATAGACCAGAATGGCAATAAAACCAGTGGTAGAGGACTTGTTAAACAATGAGTAATCTTCCTTGAATTGAGAGAAACCCAGGTCTATGAGTGCTTGTGTTAGTATTGCGTTCCACTATTCACTTACCTGTTTCAGGCCATATAAAGATTTCTACAACCTACATACTATACTTGCCTAAGAAACTTAAAACCCAGGGGTAACTCTATGTACACTTCCTCATGGAGATCCCCATGTAAGAAGGCGGTGTTAACATCCAACTGTTTTAAGAACCAAATCTTTGTAGGAGCTATGGATAGGAGTGTTCTGACAGTGGTTAGCTTAACAACTAGCGTGAAAGTCTCATTGTAATCGATCCCTACTGTCTAAGTATAACCTTTTGTCACAAGACGTGTCTTATGTCTAATGAGAACCTACATATCCCCAATGGTTAACCTTTTTTTTTTGGGCCTACATATCCGATCATTAGCTTAATATATAAAGGTACTTTTTTTTTCCTGTCAACATATATAAAGATACGTTTTTTTTTTTTTTTTTTTGGTCAAGAAAGATTCATTCATTAACACAGGCAAAAAGCCCGGAGCTCGAAGGCAGTACAACTAGCCCAACAACAAGGCCAAAGTCAAGCTTAATACAATGTCTCTAAACATCTTATCATCAAATCAAAGACACGCACTTGACAAAGCGAAAACATATAATAAAACAGTAAAACACAACACCACAAACAAACCGCACCCATACATCAAACACAAAAACTCCTTAAAACTAACAGGCCCAAGATCTAACATCCAAAGCAGCTGCCCTTCATCACCAACATCGCCAAGTCTGCTCCATGGTTTCTTTGAAACCCCAGACTCCTGCCTAACCTGCAGCCTCAAAGGCTGGGGCATGAAGATGCCAGAGAAAGGGACAACACAACCACTGGTCTTGCTTCTATGAGCACTAAAGGACATAACATAAATTGGGGCAAGACCAGCAGACACCAACTTAGGGCAGAAGAAAAGAGATAGCTGCATAGAGCATGGGTACAGGATCTGAAAAAGCCAAGAACACACAAACAGTACAGAAAGATAAAAAAACAAAGAGTCCAAACACATCACAAACCAGAGAACGCAAGACTACAGTGGGGGAAAAACAGTGAACATGGGTCGGTGAGGGTGGAGGAACAGTGACATGGTGGGAAAAAAAAAAACGAAGGGGGAAACAGAGGTGGACAACAGAGGACGGGAAAGAGAGTGGCGATGGCAAGGGAGCGGCGGCGGACGGTGGCTGGACAGGCTGCGCATCTGGACTCCAAACAACTGAAAGAGACCAACAACAACAAAAACCAACCAAACAAACTACAGAACTAACCAAACTCCAGCAGATCTGGAAATGAACCACCTACCCAACACCCACAGCGGCGGCGGCGACGAAACCAGCAGCGACGGCGAGCCTCCATGCTTGAAGAAGACAGCGGCACGGTCCAAACGAAGGGTGATCTCGTCTACCCCGTCGCTAACAGCGGCGTCTCCAACCCCGCTAAGGAGCTCCGGCCTGCGGCGGCGCCTCCAACCGCAGGAGAGAGGTGGCGGTACCCAAAAAAGTTAAACGTAAACCCTAGCAGAGACTCTCAAAACGGCGGATAAACTTCGAACCAATATGACTGATGTTCTAATTTATTATCCTATAATTTCTACGTGTTTATATAAAGATACGTTATATAGTCCAAGTTAGCCCATCTAGGCCGAATAGTTTGTGAAGCTGATCCAAAGTTATCGTAGGGTGTATTGTTGGCCCATACTTATTTTCTGCTGATTATCCAAAAGATAATTTGAATATGTTAATCCGTTCGCTTAAATTATAATTTTTTATTTTAATTGTTTCTTAAGTTTTTGATACTTCACAAATTTATTATTAAGATTCATTATTTTTTCTTTATATTATCAATTAAAAGAGTTCTTATTATACTAATATATTAATTTTTTTTTGCTGAATATACTATTAATTATACAATTAGACAATAAAGATAAATTAAATTCTTCCCTTATCATAAATGTTTTATCATGTTTCATTTTGTGTGTTGTTTAGGGGTGGGTACTTGTTGGGTTGGTTCAGGTTTGTGAAAATTTGGATTCGAACCAATTAAATTTGATCAGGTTAGGTTGGTCCAGCTTTTTTAAAAATGAATATCTGACCCGAACCGAATAAATCCAGTCACATTTGGGTTGGTACAGGTTGGATTATCAGGTTAAATATTAAAATAATTAAAATTATAAAAAAATTAAAAAAAATCAAAAAATGGAAAAAAGACAAAAAGGGAAAAAGAAATTGTATAAATTAAACAAATAATCATAGAAAACATCACAAAATAAAATATATTTATAGATCAATAAAATACTGACTTGTTTTTGAAACTTGTGTACCGTGCCCAAGAAACGCAATAATAGAATTATTGTCCCATATATGAAGTACCCAAGTACGCAACATAAAATTATGAATGTTGTCTTTAAAATTTTAGATTTGTTACTTTGAAAGCTTTATGAAATATTATTTTCATTAAGCTCGTAATAAAATATTCAGATTGGTTTGGGTTTATTGGGTTTCATTTCCCCCAACCTGATACCGGAACCAAACACATTGGGTTTGGGAAAATGTAAACCGAACCAAACCGATGATCAAAACAGGCCCTTTTTTTCACATTGGATTGGTTCTAGTTGATTGGGTCATTGGGTTGACCCAAATCCGTGACCACCCCCAGTGTTGTTTGCGGATCAGATATTGCCGGTCTCCCTACGTTGCTAGTTTGCTTTTTGTTTACCAAAGAAAAATTGTTTGATAATATTTTTATAAAATAATTAAGCATTGAACTGGGCGGATGACCCAATTCGTTACCGGCGAGTCCATAGCAAAAAGGCTAAAATTTTCTCAATCAAATTCATATTTTGTTTTTGTCAAATTATTTAGATAAGCTCATTTGGCTGTATTCAAATATACAAAATATTTTGATACCATTACAATATAGAAATTACCAATAATTAATGGAAAATGATTTTAGTATTTTATTTTTATTAAAATATATTACAAATAATTATGCTTTGTTTGGTTAGGAAAGAAAATAGGAGGAAAGAAAGTTGAAGGAGGGAAAAAGATTAGAAAATGATATAATTATTTAGTTATTGGCAAGCAAGAAAATGAAAAAAAAAAAATTTCTTGTTTGATCACATAGAAAGAAAAGTAATAGAAAAAAAAATATTTATTTGTAAAAAATAAATATCCCCACGTAAACAAAAAAAAAGAACATAATGGAGTTTTTTAAATTTAAGGATAAAATATGTTTTTATTCTCTCTAAATAAGAAAATGTTTGCTTTTAGTCCCTAAACAAAAATTTGTCTCTTTTTAGTCTATCATTTTTAGAAGGTTTAAATATGTTTTTAGTCCTTTATATTTGGCTTAAGTTCATTTTTAGTCCCTCAAATACCAAAAATATTATTTTAGTCCCTAATCTTTTGAAAATCAGTCACTTTTGGTCCCTCACAATATTATTTTAGTCCCTAATATTTTTAAAATGTGTCACAATTAGTCCCTCATATTTCAAGGAAAAGGACTAATTGTGACTGCTTTTCAAAAGATTAAGGACTAAAATAATATTCTTGATATTTGAGGGACTAAAAACAAACTTAGGCCAAATATGAAGGACTAAAAATATATTTAAGCCTTTTTAGAAATGTGTTATTTGTAGTCCTTGTGGTATATTTTAAAAGAATAAAGATGGATAGACACCCCTTGGGGTGTATACCATTAGAGAGAGATAGACTGAGGTGAGAGAAAAATGATATGATATATGATGTAATAGTTAGAGAGATATTTAGAGAGAAATAAGAAGTGTTGGATATGTGGATTGATTTTTGGGGTGTATGAGTATCATTACTCATTTTAAAATTTTATATCCTCCCCTTTCATTTTTCAATTCCTAATTCTCACCCCAACCATCTTTATCCCCTTCCCGTACAACAGCTCTCCGTCTCCCCCCCCCCCCCCAAAAACCACCCACCCCTTCCCCCTTCTCTCTGGCTTGCCTCACGAATCCCGCATCCTGCCTTCGTTTTCGTTTTTCTGACAGTGATTTCGCTTCTCCTAACCTTTGTCGCCATCCGCCACCCGGTTAACCCTCACCCACTGCTTTCCCCTACTTCACCATGCCTCCTCCTCTCGTCGGAAATGAAATCTCCGGGAATGAAATCGATGGTTCATCCTTCTGCTTTTGTCTATTCCGAGCTCCTCTACTGCAGAGTTTAGCTTCTGGGTGTTGTTCTTTTTTTTTTTTTTTGGCTAGGATTCAAGTTAATAGTTGTGCATAAAAAAAGGGTCATTTTTTGTTGTGGGTCTTCTGAAAAAGGGTTAAAGTTTTTTTTCTTCTTCTTGTTCCTAAATTCTAATTTGTGATCTCAGTGGACTTGAATTGATGTTTGGATGGGGATGATGCTTGGGATTGTTTCACGGTCAACCGCAAAACCACTATTGAGTCATTTTTGTACCCATTTGTGTTGCTTTAAGAGTGATTAGCTCAAGCAAGTATTCTCCTGCATCTGCTCGCATCATTCACGTTGATAAACATTTTGGATTGTGCACTTCTTGATTGAATATTGGAAGTGTTTGGTTAAAGTCCAGAAAAGGGAACAAGAGGGAGGGGTGCTGCACGAGAATAGGCGAAAGTGGGTTGGGGTGGAATTAGGAATTGAAAAATGAAAAGGGGTAATGTAAAATTTTAAAATATATTTTTAAAATTAAAATATGACTACAATGACTACAAATAGGTGCTGACTAGCATGAATCACCAAATTGGTGGTGCATTGGTACAGCACTATACACCATTTGATCAAGGGTCCTGATTTTATAATTACAATAACTATTATGGATCTTACCATACTATATAAAAACAAAAAAATAAAAAATATAGAGAGAGAGAGAAAACTCTTCCTCTTTCTCTCTTTCCTCCCTCCTTCCCACCTCTCTCTCTCCTCGCCCCCCTTCCACCCCCGCACACAGCCTCCGGTGGCGGAGGGAGTGAAGGTCACCGCCGGAACAGTACTCCAAGACAGTGCAAGAGAAATGAGAGGCTTCAAACTCAGTGTAGAGCGTTGGGAGGAAAGGGTGGTCGAGCATCTTGAGGATCTTCCTCTCCATCTCTGCCCTGTGTGACTTCTTCTTGAGTGCCACGGCGTCCTTATCGACCACCTTCATGGCAGGGTCGTCGTCGTCGCGGAGGCGGCACAGGTACACGGTTCCGATGTCGCTGGAGCCGATGCGGCGGAGAAGGTGGAAGTCGCGGAAGGTGAGACCGTCGGACTTGCGTCTGAACGTGGCGGAGTACGTGAATTCGGAGGAGTGGTGGGGCTTTATGGAGAGAGTATTTTCCGGCGAGGATGACGCCGAGAGGAGGAGCTCAAAGGAGAGACGGCTGAAGCTGGTGCTGCAAATACTCTCGCTTCCGCCGCTGCTCATGGATGTTCGCTGCGTGGTGGAATTGACGGTGGCCAAGCTCATACCAGAATCACGCCCACGCTCTAACATGGTCGAACAACAACCACCACCATAGAAGAATAATAGAAAACAAGTTTCCACGAGAATCAAAACTTGCTGTTTGTTCGTTCAGGAAGCAGTAGTGCTTTGAATTGAATTAATGTGGAGAGAGAGAGAATAAAAGATGTGAGAAGAAAGTGTTTGGACCAATGAATTTTAACAAATTTGTGCACATGAGGGAAGGGCTGTGTGCGGGGGTTGAAGGGGGCTAGGAGAGAGAGAGAGAGAGAGGGGGGGGGGAAGAGGGAGGAAAGAGAGAAAGAGTTTACTCTCTCTCTATATTTTTTATTTTTTTGTCTTTATATAGTATGGAAAGGTCCATGATAGTTATTGTGAGTATGAAATCAAGACCCTTGATCAAATGGTATATAGGTGTTGTACCGGTGCACCACCAATTTGGTGATTCATGCTAGTATGCACCCTATAAATAATATATTTCTAGAAATGAGGTGCTAAAAAGAGACAATTTTTTTTTGAGGAACTAAAAACAAACATTTTCCTATTTAGAGGGACTAAAAACATATTTAACCCTTAAATTTAAAAATCCTTCTACGTCATACTTTGCAAATAACGATTTATTACTTGGCTTACTCATATAATATTGCGTTTGAAATAACAAATCTATCTATCTATCTATCTATCTATCTATCTATCTATCTATCTATAACTATATACTACCTCTGATCCTATTTATAAGAAACATTATACTAAAATTACACTGACCAACGAATACATTAAAATGTGTTATTTTTATATTAATAATGCTATAATTTTAATTTTTTTTCAAAAATATCCTTGCATTAAATGACTAAAGGTGACATAGTATATAGTATAATTAAGGAAAAATTGCTCTTTTGGTCCCACAACTTAGTTATTTGTTTCAATTTGGTCCCATAACCTTTTTTTGTGTCACGTTAGTTCCTTAACTTTGCAAACGTGTGTTACATTAGTCCTTTCCGTCAGTTTTAATGAAACGTCGTTACTGTTTCGCCGATGTGGCCGTTAACTCGCTGATGTGGCAATAGAGGACCAACTTGAATCATACTAAAAACATAGGGGACCAACTTGAAACTTATTAAAAACTTAACCAATTCCCCTCATTCTCCTTCTCCCTCTTCCTCTCCCGATTCCCTCTCAAGCTCCATTGCCAATTGGAGGATCTCTAGTCCAGGTCACTCTCTCTTTCTCTTTACTTTGTCTTTTCTCATCATCACTCTCTCTTGCAAGTTTCTTAAATAAATAGAGGGGAGTTTTGTCATAACTAGACGACATTCTACTTAAAAGTCAAAATTGGTAAAATGAGAGGTGTTGATCAGAGCTAATGCAGTAATGCTGCTTAGCCAAGCTGTTTCAACTGAAAACTCCACCAAAAGAGTCCTTCCTGAGATTTCCATTCAAAGACTAGTTAAGGGGGTGAGAGTGCAATTTCTCCTCACTACTTTTATGAACATTCTGATTCATTCTTCTCACAATTTCCCGTTCCTATAACCCTCTTTTCCTCACTGTTTGCTTGCAAATTACAATGACTGCATGACACAAATAACCAGAACATGTTTCCTATGTTTTTGTTCAATCTAGTGTTTGCATGCTTGGAGTTGTCAAGAAAGCTCAGATATATCTCCATTCCATATTCATGAAGTCATTGAAGGAAATTTTATAATGGAATTGTCAAATCTTAACTAGTCTTTGAATGGAAATCTCAGGAAGGACTCTTTTAGTCGAGTTTTCAGTTGAAATAGCTTGGTTAAGCAGCATTAGCTCTGATCATCACCTCTCATTTTACCAGTTTTGACTTTTAAGTAGAATGTGGTCTAGTTATGGCAAAACTCCTGCTATTTATTTAAGAAACTTGCAAGAGAGAGTGATGATGAGAAAATGCAGAGTAAAGAGAAAGAGATAGTGACCTGGACTAGAGATCGTCCAATTGGCAATGAAGCTTGAGAGGGAATCAGGAGAAGGAGGGGAATTAGTTAAGTTTTTAATAAGTTTCAAGTTGGTCTCCTATGTTATGATTCAAATTGGTCCCCTGTTGCCACATCAGCGAGTTAATGGCCACATCGGTAAAACAGTAGCGACGTTTCATTAAAACTAACGGAAAGGACTAACGTGACACACGTTTGCGAAGTTAAGGGACTAACGTGACAAAAAAAAGTTATGGGATCAAATTGAAACAAATAATTAAGTTGTGGGACCAAAAGAGCAATTTTGTCTATAAGTAATGACAACCCAAAGTGGTGTGATAATTAATAAGGGTAAAATTGAAAAGAAAGTAAATTTTGTTGAAAACAAAACATTGTTTCTTATAAAAAAGACGAAAGAAAAACTTATTTTTGTTTCTTATAAATAAAATCGGAGGTAGTATATAAAAGAAAGTTTGCTGGGGTATTTTTGGAATTTTTGAAAAATAAAAATATTTAGGAAAAAGATAAAATGGGTAAAGTAATATAAATTGGGAATGTGGGGTATTTTTGGAGTTTCAAAAAAAATAAAAATATATAGGAAATGATAAAAGGGGTAAAGTAATATAAATTGGGAATGTGGGACTACAGGGTCATAAAAGTGGTAGTGGGAATTGTTATTAATAAAAGTAACGTACGCAAATGAAAGTGTGCTAATTATCTATATATATCCAGGACTATCCGACATTCATGTAATTTAGTTGATCCCATAACAATTGTCCTTATCTATTTGAAAATTAGCCTTTGCTTAGGGTTTTATTTTTTAAATGCTTAATATGTGTGTATGTTATTTAAAATTAGTATTAGTTTGAGATTTAATTTTTTTTTATCTAGATGTACACTTTTCGTCCCTCTATTGTGAGTGAAAATGGATGAAAGGAGGTGGGTGGTGGTTCATCATTGAATTTGCATTGAAAGAAAAGGATAATACATTTTGTGTTTTTTTTTATTTTGACTTTCTTTTTGGGTGTGTGTGTGTATGTTGTGAGCATGATCGTTGATGAGGGTGTGAATGTATAAAAAAAATAGAACAAGAAATGTGATTGCTGCAAGCTTGTGAGAAAATGGCTTTAACAAATGAAAGTTGCTAAGGGCGGGGTGAAAATAACATGTGTGTCTATGTTTGTGAATGGGAGTAATGAGAGTGAAATGTAACAATAGAAGTGACGTGTGGGTGCTCGAATGTTTCTGCTCATACTTTTGTAGTTGTTTATCAAGGTAAGCTGGAATTTACCTTTTTTTTTTGGGTGAAAGATCGGGATCAAACCCAACCACAGACAACAAACAAAACCAAGCTAGAAACCCCTTGGGAATGCAGTCCTAGCAATGTCCGCATTAAACGAAATCGAAATGAAATGTGGCATATGATAAAAGATCCTACTGCAAGAGTCAAGACTAGGCCAAACATTGCAAAGCCATCAACAACCTGGTTGGCCTCTCTAAGAATATGGCTTATGTTGCACATGCCAATCTGAGTCATCAGACGCTGTATCTCCTATACTAGCTGAAAATAGGGATGAAGGTTGGGGTATCCCTTTTGGATCATGTTCACCGCAGTAAGAGAATCAGAGTCAACCAGGATTCTAGTAAATCCTCTCGCACAAATCAACTCCAAACCAGCAGTTATTGCCTTCAGCTCAGCCGTGGTAATGGTGGCCTGACCAATGGCTGAAGTGAAACCAAGGATGAAACCTCCACCCTCATCACGAATCACCCCCCAATCGCAGCATTGTTACCAAGATCGGTTACAACTGCATCGCAATTAATTTTCAGCCATCCCGCTGCTAGTGGTCCCCACTAGATGGTCTAACCCACGTTGTGAAGAAGCAATTCAGGGGAACAACTAGCATCCTGTATGGAGGTCTTCACCCAACTCGCCTGGTGGTAAATCCAGTGGAAGGCTTGGTCAATTGAAATATTGATTCCTTGGAACACCACCTCATTTCGCAATTGCCAAGTGGTCATCGTTGTGATCCCGAGCCAAACATTCCAACCCAGTCCATCCAAGCTAGAGTCTTCCCTCACATTAGTTTCCATCCAACTAGCCTCATTGCTAGAGAAGAAAGACACATGAAACTTCCCTTTGCCAAATTTGCTTGACTTTGCTACAATCCCCGAAGATGTGGATCAAGGACTCATCTTCCGAATTGCACAGGGGACAGAGCGCCGATTGAGCCAAACCCCTCCGTTGCCTAGCCACATTAGTCAAGAACGCTCCCGTGGCCATTTTCCATAGGTGCAAGCGTCCTCGTTGAAGGCCTAGCCATCTCCAGATATTTTTGAAAACGGATATGCTGCAATTAAGGTTCGTATCCAGCAGCGACTGATAAACAGAAAGGTTAGAGAAATTTCCATCTTTAGAAAAGGCCCAAGCAATGCGGTCATCTCCTCCAAAGCTATTTGGCAGATGTATTTTGACAATAGCTTATTTCTGCTCATCAGGGATAATATCTTCAATCCTGGTTAGGTCCCACTCACCTTTATTGTTAGTAATGTCACAAACTCAGAGGAAAGCTTCATTACCCGCTAAAGGCCTCAGCACCACCTCACCGAATTTTGTTCTATCTCCTAGCCACACGTCCTCCCAAAGATTTATAGCTCTTCCCGTACCCACTCTCCAAGCTAGGTGCGGCGAAACATCCTTCCAGGCCTTACACACCCCTTTCCAAAAGTTGGATCCAGGGATTAATTTTAGGAATAAGATCCCTCCCACATTTATATTTAGTCTGAATAACTTCCACCCACATATCATGTCTGCGATCAATGAGCTGCCAACCTTCTTTAATAAGAGAGGCCTGGTTAATCTGCCTGGCCATCCTGAGACCCAAGCCTCCCTAATTCTTCGACGTGCAAATGCGCTGCCAATTGACAAGATGCACATGATGATTTTAGTAAATCTATGAGGTAGGCCGACATCTTCCAGGGTTTCTTTTATGCAATTCAAGCGATCATAGGCCTTCTCAAGATCTAATTTGATATTCTTTCCTTTCCACTTACGCATAGAATAGAAGATTTCCTGAGCAATGACAATGTTGTCTCTGCTTTGTCTATTAGGAATAAAACTATTTTAGCATGGGTTAGTGAACATACTCATAGTAACTCTAAGGCATTGAGCAAGGATTTTAGTAACAATCTTGTAGGATACATTACATAAACTGATGGGTCTAAAATCCTTAACATTGCGAACTTGATCCACTAAATAGGGTATGGAAGTAGTTGGTGACCATCTCTTTAAGCTTCTCATGATCACCAACCCAGTTCCCTTGATCATCTTGGAGGATATCATAGGTGTTCCTCCTCCTTCTAATAGCAGTGGTACCATGGAAGTATCTAGTGTTACGACCCCCAAAATGTAACGACTTCGTCCTGGATTTTTGGTACCAAAGGAGCTCTTCTTGCTAAAGGACCTGCTCATACTGACGGAAGATGTTATTTTGCTTTCTCTCCAGAGCATCTGAAGGATTATTTGTTAGTTTTTGGGCCACCTTGTCCAACTGGCTTATAAGGTCTTTTTTACGCTGAAAGATATTCCCGAACACGTCTTTATTGCACTTTTGAAGATCCCTGTGCAGCTTTCTCCTAGGACCTGTTCATTAAATTTGGAAAGTCCTTATGATTTAGCCAGGAGCCTAGCAATCTGAAGGGTCTCCTTCTGCGATTTTTTGGCCTCTTTTTCCTCATTTGAACCAGTAGCGCTTTATGATCCAATTTGAAAAACGGAAGGTGAAAGATAGCCACCTCCTAGAACTTGATTCTCCATTGAATGTTCATAAGGGCCTTGTCTAGCCGCTGGTAAAGGTTGCCATACTTCCAAGTGTAGGGGCTTCCCTGGAAACCTCCATCAATTAAATCACAATCATTAATCATGATACGAAAGTTCATAACGCCTCTATTAGAAAAGTTAGAAGCACCCCCTTTTCTTTCATGGTTTGCATAGATAGTGTTGAAATCCCCCAGCACCAATTAAGGCTCATCAATCGTCCCTGAAATTCTGGTGAGATCATCCAGAGCTGGTTGTGTCTATCATAGTTAGGGCTAGCATACATCGCCGTAATAAGCCACTTGTTACTTTCTTTCCATGTGACTCTGCTGTAAACGAATTCATCAGAGGACTCAATGATGTCAACTTTCCAAGTGCTAGCGTCCCAAAGACACCAAATAGTCAAATACCACCAGCTGGGCCTCTGGAACATAAGAGAAGAGTCATACTCCCATTTTGTCTTTAATCAAAGAAATGAAGCATTTAGTTCTTGTATCCCTACAATTCCAAGAGATAAAATTCATTGGTACACAAATCAATTTTTTGGCTATGAGAGCCCATCCTATTTCTGGACATCTATACAGGTACTCGCCACGTCCTTATTCGCTCCCGCAAGCGCGGGAGTAGACAAATCCTTTGTATCATTGATGAATCCCAGCACCGGGTTTGGATCCACCTATTCCATAGGCTTAGGTGCATCACTGGTTTTTTGGCACAACAATAGCGATGCTACTTTCCCCAAATAACACAAGATCCCTTTTACGGATTTCTTGGGCTATCTCGAAAAAATCTCTGATAGGAGCAATGGGTTTATTTTCACCCTTTTTGTTGGGGTTGACATTTTCTTTAGTCTTCTTTTCCTTTGGTCCAATCACTTTGTTGATGGCTTGTTGGGCTTGACCAGCTCCCCTAGCGGCCTTTTTAACATCTCGGATCCTTGGACCGAGTTGGGGATTCTTTCCCCCATTTTTGTTTCGGACTTTGATTTTAACTTGTGGGTTTTTATTACTCTGGGCCTTTTGCTCCTCTGCTCCAACCTTCTTATGAAGCCTGGCGTCATCGTGGTTGACCACCATAGGTTCAGCAAAATTGAGCTCTTCCCTTTCGCACTCCATCTCCTCTTCACTATCGCTCAATAAACTGAACCTTGATCCATTCGCATCAGCCCCAAGTGTCCCATGGGCCGATTGGCCATTCTATTTGGGTCTTGAAATATTAAAATTTTTGTTCTAGGCCACTCTGGCCTTTCCCTTCAATTGCTTTTTGGACAGCATCCAAGGGCTATATTGTAGTCGTTTCTCCATATCCTCCAGATCTTCAGCCTGTATGTGCGTATTTTGACTTTCCCCATTTGGAATATTTTCATTAATTGCATGGATAGCGTCTGATTTGTCTTCTCCACCTTTGTTGACGTCAGCCCTCACGACCACTTGTTGCACCGCCGCCGTCACAGCCCCTTAGCCATTACCACCACCTTCTTGTGTCGCTGGAACAACCATGTTATGAGTCGGCACCGGGCATGCGGTCGCCTGATGTCCATAAACTCCGCAGTTAAAATAAACGAAATGTAGTCTTTCATACTCCAAGTTTATGATCTCTGCTCTAACCTCCACTTGGGGGATGAGAGGTTTTGGCAAATCCACCTCTACACTAATCCTTGTAAACCGGTTAACTTTGACAAGGATACCCAATATAGAGCCATGTTCCAAAGGCAATTCATGTATGCACACCCAGACCACCACCTTGCTTTCCTTCCGAGCACTCTTTAGGAAATTCGGATGCCACAAGATTAAGATGTAATAATCCGCCACCATCCATGGTCCTTCATACAGAACATGACAATAGTCATCCTCAGACTCAAACTTGACCACATAATAGCCTCTAGGTATATCCGTAATGTCGACCCTGCCTGTTCTCGCCCAATCCCTTTAGATTTTGTTTTCCAAAACTCTGAAGTTTACCTTCTAGGGAAAGTCTCCAATCATTGCACCATTTTGCCAGTTCTTCATCGGATACATGCACGATTGGGATCATACCTTCCTGGCGTTGGGACATAACCAGCTCGTCTTCCGGTACCTTGTACCATATGTTTTTAGGTCAATCTTCATCTCTCAAATTTTCAGTATCCATGTCCTCATAATTTGGAATACCAGTGACATTCAATAACACTTCTTGATAGTTGGCTTGGCCTCCTTTCTCAATCCCCCTTCTTCTCGGTTGTCAGAAGGATCCCCATCCCCTTCTCTAGTTTTCACTTTTTTAGTCGCCTTCGATCTCTGATCTTCCTCTATCAACGTGTTAACCCTAGCAGAGGAAATCATGTTCTCATGGGTTTTCACATTAATAAATTTTAAGCTTGGAATTTATCTATTGCTTGCAAATTTATTCTATAAATGCATTTTGTACAGGAACACCTTTGGGCCTTAATTATTCCAATGTTTTTATTATCAAAGTCAATGACTTTTTTGCTTCATATTTGCCTCCTGAATACCTACCATATCTATACAAAGGAAAGTAGAAAATGTTGTTACGATTCATTGAAGGTTATAAGGCTCCCCTGATAATGAAGTTCTCTAACTGAGACTACGCCCTTTCCTAGGAGTGGGATTGCATCTTTGGACGGGACTCCTTTAGTTTCAACTACAGAGCACTCTTGTTGAATGAGAAATTGTGACAGCTAGATGGTAACTAACTGTAAAAAGTATTGAAGTGTCGTTCTCAAGAACAGTCAAGTTTGCACCATGGCAAAACCAAAGGGTGTCTTCCTATAGGGCATCCTTTGTAATGGTTGCTGACGAAAATAATATTCTCTCTGGATTCGAATATAAGCAAAATTACTTAAACTCACGTTTATTAAGGAAGTTAGTTAACTGCAATTAAGTTTATTGATCTCATATAAAGAATTAGTGTAGTCTCTAAATTACTCTTAATGATAATTATTGTTGATGTTTTTTTAATATTTTTAATTGCTTAATTTTTCTATTAAATCACCTAGTGAACCCCATACATTTATGGTACAGAGATATTAATTAAAGCAAGTAATGATGTGCACCCCCTATGCACTGTTCACGACGCCAAAGCAAAATCATAGGAATGTTTTTTTTTCTCTTAACATTGATCACCTGGAGACTTCACAACTTCCTCTTGACCAAATTTAGAAGTCCCGCTAATTTTTTCCTGCTTTAGCATGCAGTAGTACACTCACAATGGAGTAGGAGTAGATTAAATAATGAATACAGTTAATCATATTTATGGGAATAGTATAATTGTTTATTGGGAACAAACTATGCATTGGAAAACAAAATTTAAATTAACTTAAGAGTATTATAGAAATAATGTTATTAAATGAGATGGAATTGGTTATTATTTGCTTATATTTCGGACCAAATTATTTTAGTATTTTTTGCTTATAATCAATACCATAGGAAGTATTAATGAGGTAGAAAATGCTAGTAGCATGGTTAATAAAAACATTATGTGAAGATTTTTCCCCTGTTGATTTAGAGGAGCCATTAATTTTTTTATAAAAAAAAAGAGGAGCCATTAATTTATATAGTAAACATACAAGTATAGTAAAGTACTCCCTCCGGTTCAAAACTTTGATTGTTTAAGGTTTTGACACACAAATTAAAAAATAATTGAGTAAGTTTTAGACTATAATACCCCTATTTATTATTTTATAAATTTCTATTTTTTCTTTATATTCAATATATTATTAATTATTAACTTCATTGGAAATATGCACATTTCGTTAATCACCATTATGCACACTGCCAATAACCAATAGTCTCTTCTGGAGGGAGTATATTGCATATGCATTCCTTTATGAGTTAGTGAGAGAATGTCTCTAATATGAGAGAATAAGGGTCTATTTGGATTGACTTATGCAGAGCTTATAAACACAGCTTATGACTGATTCATAAGCTGTTTTGGGCTTATTTTTCATAAGCTACCCAAGATAGCTTATCAAAACAGCTTATGACTTATATAAAATAAGTTTCACTATAATTTTTCTTCGATTATAAAAGTAACTTATACAACTTATGCCATAAGCAGTAGATAAGTTTGTGTATCCAAACATGCCCTAATACTAATGAGAATTAATTGTCCATCATAATACTAAAGATATAATTGGAAAAAATGATAAATTATATCTTGAAAACCTAAAACCACCAAAGATATAAGACAAAAAAAAAAAAACTACCAAAATTTTAAACTGGAGAGAATAACTACCTTCATATAATTTATATAGTATCTTTTAGTAGGAGATATTCTTTATATGCCAATTTTATGAAGTTTGCATTGCTTTGTAAACTGAAATTTGTTTGTATTTTTTTTTCATTTTTTATTACTTTACGTTGTTGGTAATTTTATTATGTCGTCACATTGTTGTATTCTTAGTGTTGAAATTTTATGGATTTGACGGAGAAGAGATAAAAGAGAATATATAGGACTCTGAATAACTATTGCTGTAATATAACATAATAAAATATTGAGCTAAAACTCCTATATTTAAAAATCCAAAAAATATTGAGCTAAAACTATTATAATTAAAAATCCAAAAAATTGAATTAGATTTTTAAAAAGATATTAAGCAATTGTCTAACAACACATATATTATATGCAAAATGTTATATAGACCCCAAAATACACCCACCACACACCCCCAATTCCCATTTTCTTCATTGTCTTTGGGTGTTGTGGGGGTGTGTGGTGGTCCACTAATCATTGCCCATATTATATTTAACCTTGAGTACAATGATTTTTGTGCACAAGTTTAGCGGGGTTATAATTATAATAGCACGTTTCTGAAATCCAGCCAACATGTGAAAAACATTATTTTCGTTATAAATACTCCTCTTGTGGTGGAAACATGATATCTAAGCTCTTGAAATTTTTTGGTTTCACCGGTATCATTCGTGTGCAATTGCGAAGATTGATTTTTTCAAAGTTCTAGAGTGCATTTAAGGGTTGTCTCTCTTAAAAGATACATTTTCATACACATGAACTGAAATTTAGAGTGTATTTAAGGGTTGTCTCTCCCAATATTATCTATTATAACTTGACTTTTTTAAAAAGGAAAAGAATATATTATTCCACACAAGACGCGTGCACGGTCACGTTGTAGTTTATATAATAACGATTTACTTTTCAAATTCATACCATTCTCTTGTCAAAAATAATTCATACCATTCTGATCTACGCCGTCTATGTCCAGTTTTCGATCCTACCTAAAATCCTAAATCAATCAATCAATATTCTTACAATTTACTCCAGCATCCTCGTTGTGAAAATTGTTCTGATTGTGTCGATTATTGATTCATTCATTCACATAATCGATGGCAAACACAATCTTTACTCAAAAGTCAACTTGCTTAGCCGTAGGGACATTCATTAGAAGATGTCAAGCTTCAAAGCTCGATCATCCTATTCACAATCATCATCATCTTCGATTCAACTCCGAAAGCTGCTTCTCTGTTCTAGAGCAGAACCTGGGCTTGAGATTTCAGAACGCAAGAAAGATGTACGTAAAAATTTGTAAAAATTTATCATATAGTTTGTTTTAATTGCAAATGCTTCTTCAGGGTTAATTAGCTTCTTTGAAAGCTGTGCCTCATGAGTTCGTAAGATTGCATTCATCATGCAGGAACATGGTTGTTGTCTATTCTAGCATACCATCAGAAGCCCCTCTTCCTGCTGATCCTTCTCCTGCTCATTGGTAACTTATTCCCCCTCCATTCTCTGGCTTGTGTGATATTAACTTATGTAACTTGTGTTAATTCCTCGTTCTGAGAGTCGGTTTGGATAATATTTTCTATAAATACTCGTGATATGAGTTTTTTAATTTTCTAATTGAAATCATTTTTTACACTTAATTTTTTTCAAATACTTCCTTTTTTAAATTTTCTATAAATATATATTTATTTAACATCGACTATTTAACAATTTTTTATCTATTTCATATATGAGAAATATAAGAATGTTAAGTAAAACTAATTTCTCTATAAACTAGAAGCAGGCAGGACTATAGTTTTCTTAGAAATTGGATCTAATAACAATACCATACTAGAAATTGGACTTACGAGTGCAACTCAACCTCGCAAAACCAGTTGCAATTGACAAATAGTTTAAAAAATGAGATTCTCTAACAGGAACGTTGGGAGCTGGATCATCGGAGCAATAATCACAATACTTATGTCCTTTTCAAGGGGGAAATGGGGACCTTTGCTACAATTGAAAGGTAATAAGATAAAGATGATCCATGTTAACTATAACAAGATAGTACCAAAGTATTCTGTTATTGATAAGTATTTTTGCTCTTGTTTAGATAAAATTGAAACGACAATAGACGAAGCAGAGAAGGTGGTAGATATTGTAGAAGAAGTGGCTGAGAGGGTGGAAGAGGTTGCAGAAGGGGTTGTCAAACATCTTCCCGAGGGAAAACTTCATGATGCTGTTGAATTTGTTGAAAAAGTAGCTGAAGATATAGACAAACTTGCCGAAAATGCAGAAGATGCATTAGAAAAGGTTTTCACCTCTATCTTGAACAACAACTACCCTGTATTTTTTTATCAAAATTTCACTTAATGTGTTTGTTTTATATTCTAACTAAAACCCTTTTTTTTTAGGCAATTTTAACTAAAACCTGTAATATATCATTAACAATAACAATGATTGCATACGCATCAATTAATAGCCCATGTTAGAAACTTTCCGTTCAAACTACTATAATTGTTTGTTTCTTCATGACCAAAAAAAAGCTACTATAATTGTAGAATTAATCCTTCAATTATAGTGGTAATTTGGTTAAGTATTCCGGAGATTCAGACGTTAGAGGTACTTCTACTGCAACCAACCACTTTTTGGTGTTATTATTTACTTAGTTAAACATCCATTGAACAAGTGTCGCAAAGAAATGAAGAAACAGACAGAATTTTTTTTTTATTTTAAAAAAACAATAGTAGTAATGAGATTTGAACTTGATATAATGTGTAGGCTACTCAAATCTCTCATCATCAGCACAATACTAATGGCTCATAAGTTATTCCTTGTTAGTGGGTTATTATACATGTACACTCACTTTTTTTTAACATCCATCCAACACCTATTTTTGTTTCTATCTCTCTTTTCCTATCACATCATTTATCTATCACATCTATCATTTATCTCTCTTTTATTCCTTTCTCTCTCTGGGTGTTGAATGGAAATTGGGTGTCCATTAATCATTTTTCTTCCTTGTTATAGGCTTTGAAAGTCAAATTATGACGGCTTACATAGATCTAAGATGGATTATCTGAAAATATTCTATGATTTGACTCAGTCTTATAGTGACTATTGAAATTTTCCAATATATTAAAATTTAGACATTAAATCAATGTGCTAGAATTTGGAACCACTTGTGTAATCACACGCAAACTCATATTTATCAACCTAGATGCCTTGTTTAGGTTTAGTGACTTTAATCTTCAAAATAATACAATGATTTTTGGATATTCACTTATTTTCAATACTTATTCAATACCTATTTTTCTTTTTATCTCTATCATCTTATCACATCACTCATCTGTCACATCTATCACTATTTTCTCTTTTGTTCTAATATCTCACTAGGTGTATACTAGCACAGAATGGTCAAAAAAATCATTTTTCATAGTTAAGAATATTAGCTTTCTACAATACACTTGCTTATTATCACGTCTCGGAAGAAGTTATGTTTTGAAGGGGTAACGGAGAATAAAATTTATCCTTTAATAAATGTTAATGAACTTTTGGTCCACGATTTGAATAAGATGCATGTCACGGTAGTGAATTAATATATAATTGCTATTTTTACCTCTTGCTGAAACATTAGTTTAAATAACATTTGAGAGGGAAAATTGAGAAAATTGGTATAATTTAATGTTTATAATTAGAACTTTGGTCTATCTATGGCATGATTAATTTAGATAAAATTGCAGCTTGAAGACATGGAAAAGGAGTTGGAGTCCTCCTTTGAATCAACCACTCCTCAAGAAAAAAATACTGTTCCGACTGCAGAAGCAAAAGATCAAAGCTAGTGCCTTAGTGGAGAAAACACCGGTGCAGATCAATGTACGTAACATCTCTACACGTTTGGTGGAAGGGAGAGTTTACTTGTATATGTAATTTAATTTTTAATTGTGTGATTTACCATTAAGATTTGTAATTTGATCGTTTTTAGCGGAGCTTGTAAATGTTTTAATTATAAGATCTATATATGCACAAAATTATTTAATTATAATCCAAAAAATGTGGCCCAGTACTGCACGAGCAGTGGCGGAACTTGAATCAAAAGTTTGAGGGGGCCAATATAATATTTAATGAAAATCAAATATGCAATATCTTATCTAAATAATATATAATTTTAGGTTAATATGGCTACAGTATTCCTGCCATTTACTTCTCCGTTTTTAATATTAACTAGATAGTTTACCCGTGCAAATGCACGAGTTGCATTGGTTTTTACACAAGATATGAAATAACTTATTTTATAGTAATAATATTGTTGGTTTTGTGACATTGACATTTTGTATATTAGTTAAATAAGAATAGCACATGTTATATAAGTGCTCAACAATTATAGCGATAAAAATAAAGGTCAAACCAAATGCACAAAATAAATAAAAAATTAATTAAAATAATTTTTCAATCCAAAGAGAAAACATAAATGAAACATGTAAAGAAATACCATTTTATTTATAAAAAATTAAAAAAAATAACTTTGCAACATGTGAATTTACTGAAACAAACAAAAATGAATGAAATCCATAAACAAGAAATATTTTAGCCATAGAAAAATAAAATTAATGAGAATATAATTTTGTAATCTGAAAATTTTAAAAATAAAAACATGAATGAAACTCGTAAGCAGATACTATTTTATTTATTGAAAATAAGATTAAAACGAAAATAATTTTGTAATATAAATTCATCGAAACAAAAAATCATTAATGAAACTCGTAAACAAACAATATTTTATGCAATAAAAATAAAATTAAAAGAAGATTAAAAGAAAAATAGTTTTGCAACCTAATAGTTTATAGAAACAAAAAAATGAATAAAACCCGTAAACAACACAAATTTATTTATCAAAAATCAAATAAAAAGTAAAATAAATTTGTAATATAATAAATTCACATGAATAAAAAAATTGAATGAAACTCATAAGCAAATAATATTTTATTTATCAAAAAAATAAATAAAAAATAATTTTACAACCTAAAACTTTATATGGGAACAAAAAAACTTGAATGAAAGCTATAAATAAATAATATTTGATTTACTAAAAAATAAAATTAAAAGAATAATTTTTTAGAAATTTAAAAATGGTCGGATACAATATTGCCATATTAAGCAAAGAATATAATGTTGAAAAAGAAGTGAGAAATTGAGACATACGACATTCGACACGTGTTCTGATAGATTCAATTTTCTTAAATAGATAATAGATATAGATAGGTAAAAAAATAATTAAATAAATAAAAAGGATTGTTACTGTGCAGAAATAATTAAATAGATAATACCCATAGTTAATCATAAATTATATAACATATAAATGTAGATAAAAGAATAGATTATATTATTATATAGTTATATAAGTATATAATTATATTATATATCTATATCTATATCTATATCTATACTATATACAAAGTAAAAACACCAAAGAAGAACCACCGCAAACCACCCCTCCAGATTTCTACCGTGTCTTCACCATATGCTCTGTCTCTACACCTCGCTGACTTGGCCTCCTCTCCGCATCTTGCGCTTGGTCCTTCACAACGGCGTCCAACTCTCAGCCTATTCTATCCCTCTTCGCTCCATTTTTCAATCTCGACAATTTCACCGTTGATTACGCGTCGTAATTGCAAGTTGAAATGTCGACAATCATTACGCCCTTGGTCGCCAACTCTATTCATCCTCTGTCCATGAAATACGCTCCGACAGAATCAATTAGGGAAGTTTGAGATCTCCTACATATATCGAGCTCGATATCCTCGGACGCCGCATCAAAATATCTCGTGATACCCTCCGTGCGATTTCCATTTTCTCTGGGTTGATGCGGCTGAATGTCGACAAATTCGCTGAGGATTATGCAGTTACGTCTAACATGATCCAAATCTAGTGAGAATCAGCTGATTGATTTGATTTTTCCTCACCTTATAAATTATGCTCCATGATCTCTGTTCTTCCACCAGTACCAATCCTCTTCGTTCGAAAGAATTTCCCTTTTATTCATCCTCTGTTTCGATTTAATATACCCGACCAAATGACCCGTAACCACGACTTTGTCGCTGATGTCAATATAGGGAAAAAGATGTGGAGCTTGGTCGCGAGGGTGTTGCGACTGTGGTATGTCCGAAATTCTGCCAATCCAAATTTGCCGTCCTCCCTCGAACTGATTCTAATGGACCAGAAGGTGCGTCTTTGTTCAACTCTGTTATACATTCACTCAAAAATTCCTATTTATTTCTTGGACAGATCATTCATGGAAAGACTATTTTTATAAGCTGTGATTTAATTGTGTTGGTGTCTGTTTTATTTTTCATAAATCAAATGCGTTAATGAGAGCCAATTCAAAGCACAAGTTTTTCAAAGAACCAGCAAAATCAATACAGCCTTGGAGTGCCAGGAATTGAAAACAGAACCAAGCATAGACACATTATTCTAACACCTAGAAAACTATAATAGTAACATACTGGTGGATTAAACTAGAATAAACTTGGTCATGAACCACTTATGCAGAAAAAACAACTAAACTGGCTGCAATGATCAAAACTTCCTATTTTTCTTCTCCTTCTCCTTTTATTGGGAAGTTTTCTATACATAATGTCATTTTGTCATTTTTCATAATTATTATGAAGTTTTTTTATAATCTATTTTTTAAGTTATTTTTCATGCCAACCAATACCACTTTAACAGCCAAAGTTGCCATGTTTCTTTAATAGAGTATCAATGGAAAGACTGTTTTTTTATTGCAGTGGGATATTGGTAGTGCAGAGAATAGCATATGGGTTGTGGCTCTTTGCTCACGTGTTATTATACCACACTGGCCAATGAACATTTAAGTTATTTTCGGTAGAGCTCAATGAACATATATGAAGTCTTTGGTGCAAGCTGTGATTTAATTAATTGTGTTGAGGTCTGTTTTATATTTCATAAATCAAATGCGTTAATGAGAGCTAATTCAAAGCACAAGTTTTTCAAACAACTAGCAAAATCAATACAGCCTTGGAGTGCTAGGAATTGAAAACTGAACCAAGCAGTGACACATTATTCTAACACCTAGAAAACTATAACATTAACATAGTGGTGGATTAAACTAGAATAAACTTGGTCATTTGTTGAACCACTTATGCAGAAAAAAAACTAAACTTGGTCATGCGGATGGAGGTGATTTTGCATCAAACTAGGATAGCATTATTATTCGTTTACTATTATATGCTGCTCTGTATTCATGAGCTGTAAGCATAGCTTTTGGATAGCATCATGTTAGCGAATGTGATTAGGTTGTGTATGGCTTCCTCAATTGCAATGGTGTTGTGTGGGCAACAGCTCTAACATAATTCTCTTTTATTGCTATTATAATAATGCTACATTTTGTGCTATTTCTTAGGCTCTTAAATAATTTTTTCTTTGACTTAAAAAAAAATGTTTGGGGTGACTTGGTGTTCTTATTTTATTTAGTTTGTGTTGACATATTACAGAATGGTGCTCAATCTCTCTGATCTACAACTGCATCATCATCATGTTCTTTCCCTTCAAGTTCTAGGTATGCTTCTTGATGGTCCATTAATCTTACTATTTTGTTCCAATTAACATACCCAGTTTTTCTATTATTCTATTATTGAGGTCAGCTTTTCATGAAACAAACTGCTTGGTTTTCTTTGATCTGTTTCTGTGGCTTTGCTAGAGATTCAACTTCGAATTTAGCATTTGCAAAAGTAGTTCTTATAAATTGGTTTATTTTGGACTGATCAAGAACATATATTTTGTTTTTGTTCTTGGTTTTTTTATAATTTTTAAATGTTACCTTTCTGGTACAATAGACTTTTAGTTTACATTAGCAAAAAAGGCATTTTCTTCAAAAGCTACCACTGCCCAAGTACTCTGTCCCTTTCTAAAAGATCTAGCATGTTGTTATATTGCTTAGAATTGAAAAATCTTGATACTACTTGAAATCCTCCAACATTGAAGTTGATTGATTCTTGGGACTACATTTAGGATGGGAAAGAAACATTGTAGCTGATTAATGTTGTTATATTGTTTCAAGGAAGTTAGTGGTGATTGATGATTAAGGGTGGGTTAACTTTGCATTTGTGGTAATATATGTTAACACAGTAATTATATAGGTCTTGGTGTGGTTAGTAGTGTTTTGAAAATCTGCATTTTTTTATCCCTGTCATCAGTAAGTATTTTAAACAATATTTCCTGTTTATTTGTAAAATAAAACTCATTAAGAGGCTTGAACCAATGGTTTCAATTTTTGGTAAATTCAAATTCTATTTTGATCGCAGAAATATGGAAGGCTTCCAAAGTTGTTTTTAAGGAACTGTCATAATGAGATTGCTGGAGTGAAGAATGAGACTAAAGTTCATGTACACAGAAGAAAGGGTCATGTTTACTTCACTGATGGTTAGTGGACAACCAAGGTTGGAGAAGCAATTAATATAAACCTGCTCTTTCGTTAGTGTAAGTAGGACATGGAAGTTATCATGCAATTGTTTTCTTTCTAACTTTGCATTATTAAGGTACCTTATCAAGCTTTCATAAACGTGAAACAACCATATTTGGATTTGGACTGGTACTTCTCATTGATTTGTGTTCTTTTCCACCAATTATTTTCTCTGGTCATATTGTTTAATAGTGATTTTAAAAAATCTTTCTCTTTTTCTCTTTGTTGTTTGATTAATTTCCTTTTCTAACTGAAAGTCCCTTTAAGTTTATTGTAAATGCACCTAAGGGTGGATAATGGGGCTGATCATGCAATGCTTCAAGCAGTTGCAGATTCGGTATTACTTTTACAACTAAATTTTCCAAGCTCTTGCTTGAATGTTTTAGGTTTGGTTGTTAGTTTTCCACTGAAAATTTGTTATTGTCTGATAGTTATGGGTCTAATGAGTGTCATTCACTATTTGTGGGATGTTTTATCATTGAAGACTGGGTTTTAATTCAAACTCCATTTCAAACCAGAACTCGAGCATCAATAGCAAATTAACTGTCTAGAGCAACATGAATATTTTGATCCAAACATTGGTTCATGTGGATAGACAAATAGGCATTATCTCATTCAGCCAGCTTGAGTTCTCCACTTATTACAATCACTCTCCATTGAAAGAATCACTCTTACAGTCTTAATTAAGTATCCTAATGACATTTATTTTCTTTTGGCGTTGCTCCATTCCATTCGATCTCCTCACAGCTGGGAGAGGCACCTTTTAGGATTGGCTGGAGTTACCTCCTTGCACCTTATATAAGTCAAGAAATCTGCCTGTACAAGTTTAAGATTGGTTGGACTGATCTATGAATCACTTTGTATCATAATCTCTTTTTATACTTAGAAGGTAGTTTTATCAAATCCCTTTGCTGGGAACATTTAATAAAAAAAATAAAGAACAAACATGTTTGATATGCATTTAAAAATTTTGATTGATAACATTTTTTTGGGAATTTACTGTGTTTTGGAAATTGAAACTGCAAGAATTTGTAAAGGCTAAATCTTTAGTACACTTTCATGATACTATCTCAAGAGGTGGTGGAAACTGCAGTTCCTTGGAATGTGCAGAGCAATGTCACAGAAAAGGTTCTGTTACAATTTGGGGAATTGTTAAAGTGGTGGATGTAAAGGGGGGAGCATTAGCAGTAATCTAGCAATGGCTCGTTACTGCTAAATTGATTGCAGGTTTTTATTGGCATGGATTGGATCACGTTGCAAGGGGAAAATTTGCTTCCAGCCTCGGTTGATTTTTATTTTGGCACGAGGCATTTGTTTACTGTTCTAAGAGCAGCCTAAACTCCAGGGGGCTTTTTCTATTTCGGTTATGCAGGATGTAGGGGATCATGAGGCAGGGTGCAGGACTCCTTTTCTTAAACCCGGCTCTATTATTTGATTCTATTTTTTCTTATTTGAGTGGGGGTTGTGAATTGATTTATATGTGGGTATTTCCCCGGTGTACTGCAAATGAATGAAAGAAAGGGTCTGTGATGCTTCTGCATGCCAGTTTGTTATGTATTTTGGATGGTTGGAGTTGGTTGAATTGTTTTATGTGGTTCTTATCAAACTCATTGTTGTGAATTAGAGTTTAAAAATAGACTTCTACTCTAATAAGTAACAACGATGCATAACTTTTATCATGGCAAACTGACATCCCCTTTTGGTTGATTTGAAAGTTGAAACTCTCACTAAACAAGAAGAAATTTTTATATACAATTAGCTTATATATGTTTTAACCAAAAAATTAAGTTTAAGCAAAAAAAACTTATATATATTAATATTTATTAATTAATTTATTATAATGAAATAATTCGTATGTATTAATATTTATTCATTTATTAATTATTAGTAAATTTATAATTATTTCATTATTTTATATTGTGCCTTATAATGAAATAATTCAATTGATTAAAAGGAATTTTTTATCTATGTAGATATAAAAATTTTATGTCTAAATAATTTATATTTAGTTGCATGACTAAAATCCAAATATATGTCATGCATTTGTTTTCATCTTCTTTATGTAAAATTAACGTTTTAAATTGTAATACTTCATCTGTACTTAATTATAAAGAAAAAAAAAACATCAAATGTGGTGAGTCACAAATTTGCTGTGGTTATCTGAGAATAATGAGTTCACTATTATCGGAAAACATATGAATACAGATTATATTTCCTGTTTCAGTTGTTGACTCAATGTTATACAAAATTATCATCTCTTTTAAGAAATTATTAATTCTTAATATTTAATTATTCAATTTTGTTGAATTTATTAGTGTAGTCAAAACTGGACTGGACTGGCCAGTTCGATTGGTCAGATCGGGAAATGGACCCCTCTGGTCCGGACGACCCCCAATACCAGATCAGCAAAGAACCAGTCAAAAAGAGACAAAAAAACGAGAAAATCTGGCAAAAACTGGTTTGATCTGGTTCTGTCCTTTTTTCATTTTAAAAAAATAAAATTGGCAATTCTTTTTTATTTTTTTTGAAAGAAACTGATATCACTTTCTTCAATTATTTGTAATTTTGAATATTTTATCTTACGAATTATGACATTTTGTATTGAAGTTTAATTTTTCTTTATGAAGTTATGAATTTTATGTTAATTTTTACTCGAAATTGTGTTATATATTATACTTTATTAAAAATTAAAATAATATTATTTAATTATAACCCAATTGAACCTCGTTCAAACTTCTTTGAAGCCCTTATTGGTTCAATGACTAATCTGATTTAGACTATTTTGAAATTTATACAAAATGAGCTTCCTCACCTGTGCATTGCACGGGCACCACATACTAGTATTATAACAATAGAAGAATACTTACGGTATAAAAAAAAAAGAAGAATACTTAATTATTTAAAAGAAGAATTAAAAAATTAAAAACAAAAATTGATGCAGCCAGGCGGGAAACTTGATGTGACATTAACCAAAAATTTATAATAATATAGGATATAGATTAATGTCCAATCAAGTGTTTTAATAGAAAATTAATTTCATTGATTTTTTTCGATTACAATTAATTTCATTGATTTGTTGTCCAATCACCTATCTTTAATTAATTCTTAGCCATTCTTAGCAATTTGTTGTTTCTCCCATATTGTGTCTTAGAAAAAAAATATCAATCCCATATGTCTATTAATACATGACAGTAATGGGATAGATTTAATTAATGCATTGCAAAATTATTATTGCAAAATATTGGTGAATAGAGGTTTTTTTGGGTATAGATTATCGGTGAATAGATATGATTGATACAAAATAGTGTTAGATCGGTCGTTTTTGACTTTTTGTACTGATAATATTGTTGTTTTCATATAGCTAAATCTGGACATATCTTGTGCTCTGATTTAGTTGTTTTTTTATTAATAAAATTTTGCTTATTTAAACAAATTGAGATATCTCACAATGATGGTCTAATAATAATTATTATTATTGATTGCTTATTGTTGTAGTAAATAAAAATCATAAAAATATTATAATAACTTGAAACAATTGAAGTTTTTTTTTTCATTCAAATATGCGCGAAGAAGATACCTGGGTTCAAAAAAATATTATAATAACTTTTCTTTGAACGAAAAATATTATAATAACTAATAAGTGTTTATTCCCATCCCAGTTTCTTCTATGTCATTAATTCTTCAAAAAACTTTTAGTTCGTGTAAAATTTGAGATTACAAATTTTTCTTTTAATTTTATTTGCTATAAATAAAGGTGTTTGCTTACGAGGCTTTTTTTAGTGAGTCAAACTCATTGTATTTCGTTAAAAATTGTCTCAACAATACAAGGTGGGTGAGACTTAATGGTAAGTGGTAACAACATCCATCAAAACACTCCTATTGGCTAAGACATGAGCAGTCATATTGGCGTGATGGTTATAGGTTGTATTCCTATTTTTTGTGTTAAATATAACAAAATAGTGTGGACTTGAAAATTATTTTATTTATTTTTCTCTACTTATTTGGTTTATATTATTTTATCTTAATTTGTATTTAGATGTTGTTGATTGCTTATAGCTTTTGTTATCTCATTTTGTTATGAACTTCTTGTGCATTTTTAGAATTCTCATGTTATAAAATTAGTTTTCTTAGGGAGTAATAAGGTGGTTTGGAGGGATTAGACATAGGGGTTGGAGAGATAAGAAGGTCGTGGGTTCAAATCCCCCACTAACATAACATACTAATAACTAACAATTGCCTATTAAAAAACTATTTTTCTTTTAATTTTTTTATCAATTAAATAATGTTTACTGAAATGTTATATTCATGTTTTTTATTTATGTAAAATTTCAAGTTGCCGAATTTTTTTAAATTTTTTTTCATAAATAAAATAGTATTTACATACATGTTTCATTTATGTTTTTTTAGTTTATGTGAATTTTTGGGTTACAAAAATTATTTTTCTTTTAGCTTTCTTTTCAATAAATAAAATGATGTGCTTAATTACAAGTGTTTATCTCATTTACTATCCCTATGTAAGAGTAATTGTTGATTGCTTACATATTTTTTTATTCATTTGCTTTTAAACTTTGTGTGGTTTATTTAGAATTTTTAGGTTGTAAAATTATTTTTGGCAAATAAAATAATATTTTTTACCGATTTCATATATGGTTTTTTTGTAAAATTTTTTGTTGTATTTTAAAAAAAATGAATTTTTGATAAATCAAATAATGGTTGCTTACAAATTTTATTCATGTTTTTTCTATTGAATATAAGAAATTGCTGCGATATTGAAAAATTTCTTATTTGTTCTTTGTGTACTGAAAAAAATAGGTCAGTGAATATATCATATATCAACTTATTACTATATAAATAAATCATTTTATATCATATATAAAAACTAACGCGAGTCACACAACCCGTGCGAACGCACTGGTCAATTGGCTAGTTGTATATTTAAAATTTAAGTTGCAAAATGCAAACATAAAAACTAAATAACAAGAAATTATCTTAAAGTGTTACTTTGCACTCTTTGAGTGATTCAAAATCTTATTTCTCAACCTAGTCTTGATAATTTAATTGCTAAAAAAGATCTTTCAGTTATAGCAGTAGAAACTAGAAGAGTCATGATAAGGTGAAGTAGTCTATAAAATTATTATTTTTATGAAATAAATTTACCAACTACATAAAAATGAAAAAAAAGGAGTTAAAAAAGCTTACTATAGAATCAATATAGGGGTTTGGAGAAATAAAACAAAATAAAGACTGAGAAGGGGGAAAAATTTGGGAAAGGAGGAGAGATTAAAAAAAAGATGGGGGCAACCGAATAATGCCAAATGGGAAGGTAGAAAACGGAAAAAACAAAAACAAAAATGGGGGTGGGGGTGATTGGGGTCAGGAAGTTTTGTGGGAATGGGGCATTGAAATTGGAAAATAAAAACATGAAAGAACGCAGGTAGCACAGACTTGAGATTGAGAAGTTGAATGAAAAAAAAATTGAGGTGCTGAGTTCAGATTACATAGCGAGTAGCGATTGACCTGAGTGGATGGGATACGGCTAGTGTGCTTGGGATATTGGAATGAGATATTGGAGTAACAGAGTAAACATACTAATTTTATGATTTTATCCAAAGAATCTATCTATTACTGTGCATATGAACAAATTTTCAAAGAAATTTGGCCCCTCTGTCTCAGTTAAGATCCGCCACTGATTGTTTTTACCATAATTGATTTACTCTCTCTGATTCAAAATTTTGGTGGTTTAAGATTTTGGCACACATATTAAAAAATAATTAATTGGACAAATTTTAGACCAAAATGACCCTATATATTATTCATCATTCTCAATCATTTTAATTATTTCTCCACTCAAAATCAGTAGTTATACTAAGGGTATAGTTGGAAAAAAGTAGTAAATTATCTCTTAAAATCCTAAAGCAATAAAAGTTTTGGGACAAAAATAAAAAACTAAAACCACCAAAGAATTGAATCGAAGGGAGTAGGAGCCTGGGTCATAACCGTTTTTCAACGGGTAAGAATTGAAGCCTACAACGTTCAGATTTCCAACGGGTCAATTCTTTTCCAACTTCTATATATTGGCTACTTTAGCTTCTATTGGGGTGTCAATCTATCACATCTTTCTTCCAATTCTTAAAATTTTGGGCATTATTTGTGAGGCTCCATCGTGTTTTTGGCTTCGAATGCACGGGTCCATACATGTTGCTATGTAAATCTTGGGGGCAAAATCGGATATCGGATAACATCGGAGCTCCGTCGGAATTTTGCTTTTAGGGCAGTGGTTATTGCCACAACACAACTATCACTCTTATTTCCTTTATTTCCAACAATCTGAAAGCAAAATTATTATATTTTGTGGTATGCTGTTCCAATGGCATTGCTGCTCCTTGCACGATATGTCTAGCTAGCTACTAAAGGAATCAAATATGCTTTCTTGTCTATTTTTTTATTTAAGTAAATTATCATGTTCTTGTTCATTGTATTTTGATGAGGTATTGGAACCATGTGTGAGTACATAAGATAATATTTTTTTTAGTAAATAATACATTTTTGGATGCTGCAAAAATATGGACTTTTATATAAATTGACAAAAGACAGATTATTACATGATTGTATGTGTTGTCTGTTATTGGTATTGTTTCTATGAGAATATGTATTTGGGTGTCAATTCTTTAATGGTTACTCTTTGTTGTGACTCTCTTTTCCCATAACTGTGGATGTGAAATTTTTACAATATTTGTATGTACTTAAATTACATGCATCTATAAACATTAGAGTCTATGGTTAATTAGTATGGAGTCTATCTTTTTGCTATATGTAAACACCAAATTTTGTCATGTTCTCTTTTTATTTTTATTCTTTCATTTTATTGGTAATTGACTTTCTTTTTTGGTTTGGGCCAAGCTAGGCCCATTAGTTGGAAACAACGAAAAAAAGGAAAAAAAAGCTAGAATGGGCCAATTAGGTCCAATGTGTTTTTTTGTTTGTTTTTTGTTTATCTGATTTCAAAACTGTTTTCTGGGTCAGTGGCCCAATTTTATTTTATTTTATTTTCTCTTAAAAAAAAAGTTTTCTTGGCCAATGGCCCTAATTCATTACCCAATTTTATATTCTTTTTATTTTTCTTTTTTAAAAAAGGAAGGGTTTCTGGGCCAGTGGCCCAATCCTCAGCCAAAAAATTGTTTTTCAAAAGAAAAAAACACAAAAGACAAAAGACAAAAAACACAAAAACACAAAAATAGAAAATGCCAAAAATGTCAACAAAGTGGGCACCGCCCCTGTTGCAGCTGCTCTGCAGGGGAGACGCCCCATTTTCTTCTCTTCTTAAGCAAGGCATAAGTTTCAACTTGCATTGGTGGTGATGAATTTTACAAGTGGCTGGTTTAATGGCTTTTTGTGAGCCTATAAATAGAGAAGAAGCAGTGAAAGGGGGGTTTATAGACACAAAGAGATTACAGTGAGCAAGTGAACAAGAAAGAAGAAGCAGCTGAAGAAAGTTCGAGAGATTAAATCAGAAAACAGATTAGATTGGTAATCTCAATCTTTGGTTATTAATCTTGAGTGAAAAATAGAAAAATCAATTCCTATCTCTTTGAAAAGTAAGAAGAAGCATAACATAAAAGGGAAGAGAATTGAAAAGAAAATCAGGTATTTGAGAATTAATGTTATGTAATGTGTTCTAATTCGCTATTCGCTATGTGATGTATATATGCTTCATAATATGCCATGATAAACACCCACATAAAGTTTTCATGAATCAGAATCAAAATATAAACCAGTAGAATCAAGAACCAGCACCATTATCAGTTCAAAAATACATCATAAAAATGAACAAATGGAAAAAAAATAGAATAAGTACAGAAACAAAAAAAACCAGCACCATTCCCTTACATCCCTTCAATCGATGCATAGAATGGAAGATCTCTTGGGCCACCACAATATTATCAGTTGCATGTCTTCCCGGGATAAAGCTACACTGATTTGGAGATATAAGATACCCCATATGATTCTGAAGCCGATTAGCAATAACCTTGGTAATGACCTTATAGATGACATTACAAAGGCTAATGGAACGAAACTGCTTAAGATAGACGGTCCACCTTAGGAATTAGAACAATATCGGTACTATTGACCCCTTTGATGCTGGTTGGGTCATTAGAAGCTTCACGAACTACCCTGCAAATTGACTCCCCAACAATCTCCCATTTGGCCTGGAAAAAAAAAAGGATGCAAGCCATCGGGCCTCGGCGTCTTCAAAGGACCCATCTCAAAGACCGCTGATTTGATTTCCTCATCAAGAGGAGCGCATTGGAGACATAGAAGTTGGGCTTGGGTGAATCTAGGAGAGGCATTTCCATAAGGCCAAGGTTGGTAGGACCCCTCCGCAGAATAAATGGACTTGAAATAGTCCCTAGCCATAAATGGACTTGTTCCGTCTCTGGACCACGATAGAGACATAGAAGAATTTCGTATTCCGATCACCAAATTTAAGCCAGTCCATTCGAGCCTGCTGATACCAAAAAAGATCCTCATGACGGAGGATATCCAGATAGTCATGCCACAACTTGCATCGAAGTCGTGTGAGCCCAACATCATCTCTATCACCCAACTTGCGATCCACTCCCTCAATATGGGCCATAAGGCGTCTTTTTTAGTGAAAAATATTGCCAAAACATGTTGCATTCCACTCCTGGGCCTTCTCTTGCTTAGATCTCACCAGTATGATTAGACCAAGGTTCCCGGACAACTTCCTGGAAATAACCATCAGCAAGTCAATTAGCAAAAAAATGAAACTTTCTAGGATTACCTGACCGTTGGGGGGGGGGGGGGGGGGTCTATGATGAGAGAGCAAAATGGGACGATGATCAGAGCACATCTTCGGCAAATGAGATAAAGTTACATCCTCATAATACAACCGCCATCAGGAATTACAAAGAGCTCTGTCTACCTGCTTCTTAACACCACAACCATCCCAAGTATACTTCGGACCCACAAAGCCCAAGTCCAAAAGATGACAGTCCTGAATGCAATCCTGAAACTCATGCATGGATCAAATGTTAGGGGTGGCTCCTCCTTTCTTATCATCAACATCCACGTAAGAGTTAAAGTCACCCATGAGCAACCAAGGCTCCTAAGATAAGGCAATAATTTGACGCAAACTAGCCCAAAGAGCAGCTCTCTCGGGAGGTCCACGAGAACCATAAACACCTGTGAACAGCCAAGGATGGTGAAGGCCACGGGGAGTAACTTTCATATGAACCATCTGCGTCTGGGAGTCCAAAATATCAACTTGAAAGGCATCTTAATTCCACAACACCCAAATACCGCCAGAAAACCCAACTGCATGATTACAAATTTTTTTTTTGAAACCCCAAGGACCTCACTACTTTCATTACTCTTTGCCCACTTATTCGCAGTTCGAGCAACAACAGTAAATCAATCTTATGCCTAGAAGACAGATCACGCACAAGGGAAGAGAATGGCTTCCTTCCTGCACCTCTAACATTCCACAAAGCAATAGATGGAAGAAACACAACCATTAAAAACACCAAAACAATAGGGAAAGAAACCAACACCTCAACCAGACGTACCCCCGTCCTCTTTGGACTTTGTTCCTGGCCATCAATAGCCAGATTCTCACACAGGCCCCCTTGCATAGAAGTATCAGGAGGCCAAGACCCATGCCGAATCACTAAGGTTGGCCTCTCAATAATAATATCCCCCACTACAGTGGGGTTTGAAAGGTTGACATGAATGGCCCGAACATACCTTGGGTCCCCTAGCGCAATATGAAGTAGTACCAAGAGTCACAAGGAGGGGGGTTGAATTGTGACCCTTTGAAATTTTGGCTTTGACCTGTAGACTTTGAACCTTTCTCAAGTATTGAATAACTTGGAGTTCAGAGAAGATGTGAAAAAATCGATAGATAATAAACCTTTGAGCTAGAGAAGGTTGTTGATCTTTAATAAAATGTTTGTTTTATGTGATCTTCTCAGCCAGAGAAGGTTATCAGAAAAATCAAGTTCCTTACTTTAATGAAGTCAACAACACAGTCTCAACTAGAGAAGGTTAATCAAAAGACCTTCTCTAGAGGTTTTTTATCTCCTTTCTAAAATACGATTTCACATGTTTTACACAAGAATATTATCTTTATCGCAATGATGTTAATGAAAAACTTGCTGATTTAGACCTTCTCAACCAGAGAAGGTGTTCTAGTGCAGTGACGAAAACTGTTAAGCTTAAAAACTGTAAAAGAGATAGAGAGAGAAATTTCACACAAAGAGTTTATCCTAGTTCACCCCAAACCTTGGGCTACATCCAGTCCCCACGTCCAGTGAGATTATCCACTATCCTCTCAAGTATTCTTCAATGAGCCTCTTTAGGCCTTACACAGTATTCTTGTACAAGCCTCTTCAGGCTTCTATCCAGTAGTATTGTTCTAGCCTCTGCAAGCTAACACCCAGTAGTATTGTCCTAACCTCTTCAAGCTAACCCACTACAAGCAACCTCATAGATTGCACAAAAACTCTCCTTTCACACGCTCAACTCTCACTAGCTAGCTTGAAAGAAAAATCACAACAACAAAGATGAAAATATTGTTTGTTGCGTTACAACTTCTGATCTATGTTTACAGATCAAACTCTAAAATAAAGTTGTGTTACACTCCTATTTTTTGTGTCAAAGCACAACAATATGGGTTGGAGTGTATGAGTGCATGTTGATGAGAAATATCTGATGTTGAATCACGTTTGCTCTAGCTTGAATGTATTTCTCACACTTTTGCTTCACTCTCATCTGTTGTAATATATAGCCCTCAGTCCTTCCATTGAGTTTCTAACCATTAGAGACAAGAGGAGAGAGAACATCACATATCGGGTTCTGAAGTGGAACAGTGTGTAACGCCCCAAATTTTCACTCTAAGAGACAGAGTGTTAATAAGGGAGGATTATAGTTAATATCGGAATTTCGATAAGATAAACAATGGTTTGAAACTGACGTAGAAAGTCAAACAAAAATTCTGTAGACGTTTGACTATCAGAATAGGAACATGATGATATAGAAACCCTAATTTGAAGTCAGAAAAGATATTTGAGAACACCAACAGTGATTTTATAATATTTGAGGATTTTAGAAATTTATTTGGGAATTTTCTGATAAAAGGATAAAAATGTTACCGTTTTGGTCCCTATAGTATGACCATGATGAACCACGAGTGAGTTTGGAGACCTGAATACATTAGAAAATTATTTCGACGAGCCAAAAAGTGTTTTTACATTATTTAGGATTTTTGAAAATTTTTCTGAAATTTTTGGAAAAAATTCTGAAAATTATCGAAATGCCACTGTTATTGGAAAAAGACAAAAATACCCCTAGCTGGAGCAGTTTTGTCACTATTCATAAAGCCAAAAATGGTAATTTTTATTATTATTTATTTATTTAGATATTTTAGAAAATATTTCTGAAAAAGTTTAGTAAAATTAGCATTTTGCCCTTGGTGCGGGGAAAAATCGAAGAACTGGTAAAGACCGGATACCTGAAATTGGATTGCAGGGAAAGTGGGAGCCATGTAGCATAGTATAGTTGACTTTTATTATGTTGACATGGGAAGTTACCAAAGTACCCTTGATCTCACTCTTTAATTACCAAAACCATGGAAAATACACTTTTAACCTTTGTCCTTGTTGGTAATTTTCCATCTAAGTGAATTTGATCCTATCCTCTCCTTCCCCGTCAACCCAAAAATGCCCCATATGTGCCAAGAAGTGGTCTAGATTAATTTTGTGTAATAAGGGAGAGATATTTAATTTACAAAGCTTTATTTGATAATGGTTTCAAATCCAACCATAGGATTTGGACAAGTGGTGCCTTTTAATTTGTCCTTCACCCATGTAAGTGACAAACAATTCCTAGCCTAGTGTTGAGGGAGAGAGTGGCGTGAGATAGGGAGAGGAAAGAAGGGAGTTATCTCATTTTTCATGATGCTTTCTCACACTATATACCATTTTCTCTAACTTCTCTCTAAAATCTTCTTCTTTTCCTTTGATTTCCTCCATTGTTTTCTTCAAGTTTCTTCATCTTTGATCCATATTTTTGGTTTTCCACATACTAATCAAGTGTGGGTGATCACTTTTAAACACTTAGCCTTCATCAATATTTGGAATCTTCAATTTTGTTCTTCAAGAGTGAGTCAAGTGCTCTTGAGTCATTAACCCTTGATTTTCATTATCCAAGGTGAGCTTTGTGTTTCTAATTCATGGGTTTTCATTTTCTATAGCCTTTTAGTAATCCTATGGTTTCTAAACTATAATCTCTCTTTTAAAATCCATGGAGATATTTTTGGGTGTTTTAGGCTTTGTGTTGGGAAGGTGGTGACAGTCATAGTAGTGATCTTGAAACTCAAGCTAGTGGGGAGCATAACTTTGTTGGAGCTTCAAGAGGTAAGGGGAAAGTTATCTAGTTATCATAGTTACATGAACATGTGTATTCTATGTGATTTTTATATGTTCTTGGGGATTGATTTCCTAAGTGATGGATTTCATATGTGATGATGGATGATTTCTTATGTTGTTGTGATTGAGTGATTTCTTATGTGTCTTGTGATGTATAAAGTTGATGTGTGGCCTTATTATTAATTATCATGTGTGGTGAAGTGATTTCTTATGTTGTGATGGTTGATTTTCTTATATGGAGATTTCTCATGTGGTTGTGATTGGTGATGGGTCATTGGAGATGTGGAGAGATTAAATGAATTTAAATCATGATGATTGAACAAGTGATTTAAAATTGCATAGGTTATATCAAGTGTTAGTTTTATGAAAAATGCTTCCAAAAGACTATGTAAAGAACTTTTGGGAAATCTAAGTGAATGAATCAAATTTCATGAAGCTAGAATCTAGTTTTGATGCTTAAAATGATGGGAATGGATTAAATAATCAAATTCTAAAAGAAAACTAAATTTTTGAATTTTTGTTAATTTTTCCAGAACTGTTCACGCCACTGGTGTGAGAATTTTCACAGGCTGTGATCTCTTCTGCCTGCGAAAAACACTGTTTTGAAAATTCAGGGTGGTGAAAATATAATTTTAAAAAGATTAGGGACAAAAGTGTAATTTTAAAAGTCCAGGGACAGAAAGTGAAATTTTTTAAATATAGGGATTGAAATGGTAAGTTGCATATATAGGGGACTGAAAATGTGATTTTCGAAAATATAGGGGCTAAACCTGTAAAAGAAATGTTCTTGGGCAAGAAATGTAATTTTGAAAGTATAGAGTATTGAAGATATAATATGGATATTTTGGGAGAAATTTTATTAATAAAGTCAAGTGTGATATTTTTATCAAAGTTTTCTTGAATAGGCCAAAGCCTAATGTGATAAGTTTTCTTGAAGATGAGTTTCCCACAGAGTTTTTCCCAAACGATTTCTTAAAAATGAAAGTGTAGGAGTGTAAGTCTAGTAGCCTAGAGAGAGGCCTAGCATTCTAATAAGATGAATTTTGAAGTGTCTATGGACAGAGTGTCATTGGACTATGAGAATCTATGACGGAAGATCATTGGACTGAGTGTATATGGTCAGAGTACCATTGGACTGAGTGTCTATGGTCAGAGTGTCATTGGACTGTGAGGGTCTATGACGGAATGTCATTGGACTGGGTGTCCATGGACAGAGTGTCATTGGATTGTGAGTGTCTATGACTGAATGTCATTGGTCTGGTGTCTATGGATTAAGTGCCATTAGAATGAATGATAGTGGATTGAAAGTCCTGCTGTGAGGAATAGATGTGATGCATGTGATTCTTGAATGTGAATTCTTTTGAGGATGAGTATAACACTATGTGGACATTATACTTGTTGTGTGCATTATAATTGTTGTATGCATTATAACTACTGTGTGTTGTTTGTGTAACTGTGACGATATAACTGCGAATGAGATTTTCACTCTTGCAATGTATTGTTTTTCTGTATGCAATATGTCTTCCTAAGTTGCTACGCCGGAGATTAAAGTGGAGTTCAGGAGAAGTCAAGGACAGACAGTACGTCGACACCGAGGATGGACGTGTGCGTTTTAAACTAAGGGATGGGTTTTCTCATTTGAGTCCTTATAGAATTTTCATTGCTTGACCAGTATAGGGAGTCAGTATTCGTTTGGGAAAGAAAAGTTTCTTGTACGATATATATTATATTATTTCTGTATCTTTGAACTGCAAAGAGATATATGAGATATTCCTTTATTAATGAAAGAATTTTAATTCCAAGTAGTCTTCATGTTGGATGTTTATTGTCATATAACATTTCAAAAAAAAAATTAAATTAACTATGGAAATTCATTTGTGAAAATTAAATAACTTTGACATTAGTTTTCCGGAAGAAAACGAGACTTGATTAAATTTATTTCTGCGTTTGAGCCGGTTACTAAATGTAATGCCCCTTTTGGAGAAGGGGGTGTTACACAGTGCTTTTGTACTTTTTCACTTTATGATAGACTTTGACAGCTCACGTGTTTTACTGTCATCAGACCTTCTCTGGAACACGATGCTTGAGTATGTTCCTCCTTTAAGCTATCTCGGGGACCTTCTCTGGTTCCACAGTAGATTTTCTCTACTCTTGATGTAGATCTTCTCTGGACATAGTGTGTTCCAAACAGGAGCCTTCTCTGGGAATGTGTGACTAGAGAAGGTCTTCAGCATAGATACAATGTAATGGCTCACTTAGTCTATTTATGTGATCTTCTCAATATTTGTGCCTCTGACTTCCTTCAGAAATTTTACACTGTGTATAATGAATGATACTTTTGATGTAGAGAGATCTTATTTTGTTTGAGGTTTATAGACAGATCAAGTATGTCATGGATTCTTGAGAAGTTTCATGTCTTGAGAATCTTCTCACTTTGTAGTAGTAGTATACTTCAATCAGTTGTAAAGCTTCTTGCCTTGAGGGGCTTCTTTTTCTTCATTTGTGAGCTTTTCTTCTTGAGTAGCTTCCTGATCTGATGTCTTCCCTTTCTGGAGAAGCTTAACTTTTTAGTACCTTCTCATCAGAGTGACCTTCTCTGTCAGATAGGATTATCTTTTCAGTGCTCTCTCAACAGGTTAACATTCTCTGCTAGAGAAGCTTATCCTCTCAATAGCTTCTCAACAGAATGTTGATCCTCTCAAAGTGCCTCTTTCACCTTTCTGCTAAGAACTATCTTTTCTTTAAGATTAGAAGCTTGCCTCATTTTAAACTTCTTTAATTGTTTGGGCTCCATGTGTATCCATGTTGATCTTCTCAGCCTTTACACCGTGAATAGCTTTAATTCTAAGCTTCTCTGGTTTCCATACTTTGATACCTGTTATGTCTCTTAATAATGTCAAGGAAACCATTAGTACATGACATGCTGAGAAGACTTAGGCTATTGTTCAGAAGGTTTGTCATCATTGAAACTACAAGCTTGAGAGGGTCTTGTTTCAACACAATCACGTTAGATTGGTCTAGAATCTCCTCACGGGTGGTAACAACTTGGGTTGCAACGACCGCTGGGCCTTGGACTTGTTTACCCTTATCCACATGGACCTCATGTGCAGTCTTTTTAGCAAGCCTGACACTTGCCACACTTGGGGTAGCTTTATCCACATGGACATTGGAGGCGGTGTTACGTGATTTTGCATAGTCCTGTACATTTGGTTTATTTTTTGCCACATCAGCCACGTGCTGCTCTGTTCCATCATTAAGAGGTTCCTCAATATGTAACTCTTGATTCTTTGGAGCCAACAACTAAAAGGGGGATCCACGCCCACCGTTCTCACTAATGATTGATTTCCCCTTGTCATTCGGTTTAGGTTTTTTATGTTGTTCCTTGACGCGGCGCCTCCTTTGCTTTGTAAAATCATCCAAGGGCCAAAGACAGATTGCCCGTCATCCACCGGTGGATCATCAGCTGGCATTGGGGCTTCTTTCACTGTCTCCTCCGCCGAAGCTTGTTTTTCGACCACCGTAGGACAATCCTCACGACGATGGCCATAGCAGCCACACTGACAGCACACAAGACTCAGACCCTCATACTCCACATTGAAAGTTTTGTCATTCAACTTGAACTGGAGAACAAGAACCTTTCAGAGGTCAACCTCAATACAGAGACGTGCAAATTTTGCCCTCTTAGTCGTATAGACTTCCTCCTTAGGATCACCCTTGTTTCTCAACGTATTCAGGTCAATCTTGACCATCCGCCCTAGACCATTGCCTATACGCCATAGAATATGTTTGTAATAATATTCTATAGGAAGGACAGGGACACGTATCCAAACTGAAACACGCTTAAGCTCATCTTCAAAGGGGAAAAAAAAGGTTGCCACCTTTGAATGATCAAATAATGACCCAACACCATCCAGGGGCCCCCATCAATTACATGGCGAATATCGTCCTAGTTAGAGAAATGAATAAGAAAGTAATAATTCTCTAGATCAACTATCTCCATCTCTCCCTTTGGATTCCAAAGCTTCAGCAAGCGATTATGTAAAAAGCGAAGGCCAATCTGCTTCCCCAGCAACTTATCAATGAGAGCACGTTTCCATGGCTGGCATGCTGCTTTAGTCTCTTCTTTGGATACTGAGATTACTGGGAACAAAGGGTCCTCTTGAGACTCATCCTCCTATCCTTGTGTTTCCTCCTCTTCTTCGGAAAACATGTCATCACCATCCTCTTCCTCCTCTAGCAAATCATCATCGTCGGAGGAAGCCAGCGTGGCCACTCCCCCATTGACACCAAGACATACATCCTTATAAGACACCACCCTCCGCTTGTGATCCATCCCTATTGTCGTAGGGAATTGTTCGTGCACCCCATCATGTCCGATGATCTCCGGCTCCTCCCACATCACTTCATCCTCTTGGGTCTTCGCAACAACAGTCTCCTATGAACCTCCATCCATCTTTGCTTTTTTAGTACTCCGATCAAGCTGCTCAATAGCCCTACCATGGTTAGGAGAAACCCTAGCAGAGCTCTGGACCTTGCCTCCTCACATAATTCTCATCAATCTAATTCCTTCAATATAAAAATGTATATACTAGCATAATGCCCCGTGCAATGCACGGGGAAATAAATTCCAAAATATATTTTATAAGTTTTGCCAAATTTTGATTCATATGTTAATTTTTTTTTACAATTATTCATGAAAATAAATTAGTTGTTATTGAATAATTTTTTAGATATTAATAAAATACCTAATACCTAGATGTATATTCACTCGTGTTTATATGTAAATATATTTATGCTGTACTTGATATTTCTGAAGTTCATGATAACTAAACTTCTTTAAAATAGTTATATTTGACTAAAAGCATTGGGTAATTCGCACATTCAACAGAGGAAATCGCAGCTATGAGAATTTTCTCACCCATATAGTGTGAAAGTGTCAAGTTCAACTGAAAGTTTCAATAAAGTAAATCACAGTTGTAAGATCTTTCATACGTGTAAAGATGTCTGACTTATTTATAACTTATGAGTGGTTTTACAGAACTAATCATAGTTGTGGTAGTTTTCACACCGGTGGTGCGAAAGCGTCAAGTTTAACTTCCAACAGGGGAAATCTCAGCCATTAGAATTTTAATATATGTGGTGTGAAAGCATGAAGTTAACCTCAACGTTTCAACATATGAAAACACAATTGTGTGGACGCGTATGACTTATTTACAACTTTTTATGTGCTATAATAGGTAAAAGAATATTTGAAAAGTCAAAAAAATAGTAAGCGATAAAAAATACATATATTTGTATTTAATTATTATAACAATGAATTAAAAAGTTCTAAAATTATAGTAAAGTATAATTTTCTCCTAAAAATTCACATGTTAATACATTTTCAAGTAAAAAGTTCTTCCTCGTGTCTCACTCACTCCTCACACACTCTGGGCAAGCTCGTGCTATCCTGAGTAGTCTTGATGACCATTGGAAGGTGGATCCCCTTAAAGTTAATAGAGATGAGCTTGTGGGGTTGAGATGGAGGCCACCTATGTCAGAGTGGATCAAAGTAAATGTGGATGGGGTTGTAACGAATTATGGTGAGCAGGCGGGGGTGTGGTGATGTTCTAAGTGATGAATATGGGAACTTCCGAGGGGGATTTGCTTCGAGGTTGGCCCCCTGCACCCTTACAAAAGCTAGTTATAGGGCATTTTCAAAGGGCTTCAGCTAGCCAGTGAGAATGGCTATAAGAAGGTGTGGATTGAATCAGATTCTAAAGCGGCTGTACTGTTCTTGCCTTCACCCTCAATACAACCTGGTGAATGATATCCGAGACCTCATGGTATTATGTAGAGAGTGTCAGCTGACTCATGCCCTCCGTGAATTTAATCAAGTAGTAGACGGGTTAGCCAAATGTGGGCTTGAACATAAAGAGGGGGATATTATTTTTGAGTGTTTGCCTAGTTTTGTTTCTATTGCTTTTAATGCAGATTGTATGGGGGTTTGCTTCCCTAGAGGCTTCTAAGTTTTGAATAATATTTGTAGCGGGTGTTCCCCCACTGTTTCCACCAAAAAAAACTCACTCCACATCCTTAATCTCAACTTCCCCCTCAAGTCTCAAGAGAAATTAAAATCTATCTACATCAATTATCAATCAATTATATATACAAACAAACACAACACCTGATCTTTCCTTCTTCTTAATCATCTCATCTAGCACTCACTCTTCCCTTTCTCTTTTTAATAAGAACCAAAGTTCTCTTCAATATTCTTTCACTCACTCACTCATTCCATTCCCATTCACCCACACCACACCACACCATGACAGACAGAGAGAAGGTCCACCCTTCAGCCAAGTCCACCACCACCAACGGTGCCGCCGCTGTGCGACAAAATCGCAACTCCCCGGTGCCACCCGCCCTACCTACTGCCCCTAACACCACCACCACCACTGCCGTAGCAGTTGCCGCTGCTGTTGTTGCACTATCTGCTTCTGGATGATCCTTGTCCTCCTCTTCATCCTTCTCCTCCTCGATTCTGCCGGCATCGCTGTCTAGTACTTCCTCTATCGTCCCCACCACCCTTCCTTCTCCGTCACCTCCCTGAAACTCACCCCCTCGGAGTTCGACCTCACCCTCTCCGCCACCATTCCCAACAGAAAAATCACATTCTCCTACAAACCCATCTCCGTCTCCATCCTCGCCGACGACGTAGACATCGACGACATAGACATCGGCGACAGTGCCATTCCCTCGTTTGAGCACGGGAAGGAGAACACCACGCTACTTAAGGCCTCAGTTGCGAGGATCTTGAAGAACAAGAGTGCAGAATCGGAGTTGTTGAAGGTGAATTTCGAGACCAAGGGGGAGGCCAAGGCGGGGATGTTTAAGATGCCACACATCGGAATCGGAGTGTTGTGTGACGGCATCAACGTCGCTCTTCCTGCCGGCGATAAACTGGCGATGGCGGCGTCCACTTCGGATGCCAAGTGCCACGTGGATGTGAGGTTCAAGGTGTGGAAATGCACCTTGGATGATCCATATATAGCATAAGAATTGCATTGTTGTCAAAAAAAAGCATAAGAATTGCACATATACGTGTGTGATGTGTTTATGTTGTTGTTGATTTTTTATTTTCAAATTTTTTTATTGTCCTCCAGTTTTTTATTTTCATTTCTTCTAACTCTTATCTTCATTTGGTATATTTTCTGAAACTTATTTATAATTATTTAAATGCTTGTAATTTCTAAATGCTACTCAAGACATAAGATCATATACACTATACACTGAAGTATAATGTTTGTTAAATGGTAAGCATATTTATTATAAAAATTATTAATATTTTAAATTGCAAAGTAAAAAATGTACCACACGAAATTGAACATTTTAAAGGAAAACATATTAATATATAAATTATTACGATAAAAATTGCATTTTACATAAATATTTTTTTAATATAATATCATCTTGATAATAAACTTTTACTTATTTTATTTTGTTTATAGTTACAATAATTTTAAAAAAATGGTTAATAAAAAATATGACTCACTTACAATATATTATCAAGTAATTTTTTGTCATTTTTAATTAATAATTTTATATATATTATATAGTATTATCAGAGTCATTGCTTAAGGGATTCAAGTTCAGTTTCACTCAGACTAACGTAATGTTGGTCGATGCCGCACATTATACTATAATGTAGTAAATTATAATTTTTTTCAAAATTTCAATTCGAAGTAAGCGACTAGTAAAAAATTAATAAAATATATTTTTGATTATCGCTTAATTTTTTTAATAACAACATATTAAATTCCTAACAAAAGATTATTGGTTTAGTTAAAATATCTTAATAATATAATTTTTAAAAAATTCTCGATAAAAAGTAAAATAAATAAATAAGATAATATATATCATGTATCTGTACATTGTTAATTTATTGAAGATAATTAGTAGTACAATTTTGTTGTTCAGAGCTTGCTTTAATTTTTTGACCCAAGTTCAGAGCTTGCTTTTGAAAACTCCTCATAATGTTTTCAAATTTCGTACCTCACACAATCATAGTTAGCTGCTCAAACCATGTTAGAAGCCATGCAAGGGTGTAATAAAATTTGAAGACTTAAACGAGGGTGAGGAAGAATTAACTTGTCTCAACCAAAAAAAAATTAATCAGACTTTGTTTGCTACTGAGAACTCACTCGATTATGCACCCAATGAAAGGTTGATGCCTACAAAAGTGAGTTTCCTTAAATAATTGAGCCTAAACTAGTCAACCTTTCAATGATGAAAATGGTAATCACCTAATAAATATTTGAGCCTAACAAGAATGAGGGCAAATGGGATGGACTACCAGATCTATGACTCTGCCTCCTATTGCTGAATAGTATGAGATTTATTGAATGAATTGTGTGTAATGATACAAGAGGAGGGTTCCTTATATTTTGTGGAATGAGGACCGTTTACAACATATAAGAACCAACTAACAAACTAACCTAACTACAACAGAAATAACAAACTAATAGAAACATAACAGAACCTGACTGACTTTTCTATCTTCTGCTTTTAACTCCAATATCCGATATGCAAGACTTCTTCAAGTAAACACCTATTGATCATAAACAGAATTATTTTGCAATAATAGAAAATGTAACAGAGACAGAGTGTGTCAACTAAAGTTGGTACCCCAAGCAATCAATATAATGAGTGCTAGGAAGATTACATCAAGTCTTGTGTTTCTTGATCTGCAAGTTGTTTGGACAGAGTTCCAAAGACACGTTGCTTGAGTTTCTTTGTTGGAGGAACTGTTTCTTCTTGCTCATCAGATTCAGACCCCTCAGCTCTATTTTGGACTGCACTGGCTTCCAATTCATGAATCTCCTATGAATGCAAATATGCAATCTTGATTAATGTCATTATTTGTCAAAATCATAAGCAAGCAACTGAGTTACAATGCAGCCTAGAGCCAATACCTGAATCAGTGCCAAAAAGAGAATTAAAGACATATATGAATGAAGAAAACATTAAAAAGGCTGACTGAATTGACAATTTGGTTTCTTAAGTAAACCGCTAGTCATAGTTTAATACTTATAATGATTTTAGTTTTTTGCAAAATAAAAAGTGATATTTTGAAGGAAAAAAATGAAAAGAAAGAGACTACCTATGAATTCAACCCAAACCAAGAAATATGCTAGCTTGAGCTTTATATTAGAGAAAAGGCTGTATAGTAGATGGATTGTTCAGTAAAACACAAACTCTCAAGCCACATGCTTTAAACCCAAACCAGAACAAATTCAATTGTATATCAAGGGAAAAAAAATAATAAATGGCCATTTTTGCAGGAGAAGCAGTAGTTGAAGAAGCATTTTGTCATCCTAACTGTAAGCAAACATTTGGTAAGACATCAATTTGGCAATATTTTTGGAGTACAATGGTAGTAATGGGATTTAAAGTTACAACCTCATGCAAACTACTCAAACTTTTTTGCCACTAATCCAATTCTAATGGCTTTTATCTACTTGGCAATTTACCAATCATTGTTAGCCATCATCGTCCGTATTAGGCACCATTTTATCCATCTGCTCCTGTACCCATTTTCTTCTCAAAAGATTCATGTATATATGCCTTCCTAGACGCTTGTTGTACAATTCTTACTCAAACAAAAAGCAAGGAAATGTACAAGATTTACTAAGTTTTGGTGTAGAACTTGAGATATGCTAAATCCATTATCTACAAAATCTTGTTGGTCCAGCCTAACATATGCAGTGATAGTCTGAGACCAGTAGTAGGTAGTACTATTCAATATTGGAGCAGCAAGTTCATGATGCCTCTCTTCTTTTTTATATTATCAAAAGGCAACTTATGTTTAGGTCCTGTTTGGATGCAAAAGTTCTAGCTTTTGACTTATGGAGAAGTTAGTCTTACACAATGAATGAGTTTTACATGTTTAAGATTTGAGGTACCAGACAAATTTGGACACTCTATCAGACGTTTGGAGCCACTGAGGTTAAGTTTCTCTAACTTTGGCAAATTCTGTAACAAAATATAACGGCCGGAATAAGTTAGTCTTTTTTTCTTAATCCTGGAAATTTCAATTTTTTTTCTTTTTCTTATTAAAATGTAGACTTCAAACTTTTTTATCAAAATTAGAAACACAAAAATAATAGATACATAGATTGTGCATACCAGTGCTCCACTCTAAAGTTTTTCTACATTGCTATTTGTTGCTGTAAATATTGAACACTAACAAATAATAATAATAAAAATAAATAAATAACCAGTAAGTAAATTTAGGCTGAGTCGCGGACTAGGTCGCTCTCTTTAAGACGTTTCGTGGCTCTGTCCAATGTGTGCAGCAGTATACAGCCTCGTCGTCTCCAGAATAAAACAGCCCTCCAATACTAAGTTTGGGAACTCTCTGCACATAAGAGAACTCAACAAACCAACACTCACTAAAATACTCAAATTACTCAGTATCTCAAATGGAAAAACAAATTTTTATTCTCGTGCAAAGTTCTTCTACTGTTCCCCTTTTTATACTACTAGTACGGTTGCTAACCATCAAAACATAAGAGACAAAACTTTAATTGTGTTAAAAGCAAAGTTAAAAGCAATTAACCCAATTAAAGCAAATAAATTGTTTCCAAAACGGTTTCAAACGGCTGAATACCAATAGCTGAATAACAACGTACTTAAAGTTCCAATTATATATCCATCAACCATTTATTTTAATAGTTAAAAAAATATATAACGTTTTAACACCATTTAAAAACTAATAACTGAAAATTTTTAATCAAAATATCCAACAATCCCCCACTTATTTTTATTAAAAATATATATCATCGAGTAGTAAGGCAACACAAAATAAGATTGAGTATAAGCAATGGTGTTCGTAGACTTGAACCATTACGCAGTAATGATGTTTTAGATTTTACTAGAGTGACTCGTAGTCTTGAACTCTATCTCTAACAACATCACACACACAATCTTTCAGGGTGTAGTTTCAAAGCCCGTGCGTTACGATCATACACGTTATCCCAGTATAGTAAATGCTCTAGAAATGTTGCCCAAAATTCCATAGAAAGCGGCCTCACTTTCACATTCACATAGGTGAGTCTATCAAGAGTACTCCTGTAGCTAGGTACCCCACTCCAGATAGAGTATAGAACTCATTAAGAAATTAATTCAACCTTTCACCACTACAGGATATCATGCTCTAAATATATGAATGAGACTTAAACGAATTATCATAGCATGATTCTCACATCTCCTTATAAGTTGTTATTACCCTTTGAACCTATTTCTTGGGATCTCCAGTCCATAGGTTGGGTTACCCCTATAAGAGACAATTTAATCAATGGGCCTTAGTCTCATTCCTTTTTAGGTTTTGAAAACCTACTATCTTGCTAATCCTTTCGTCAAAGGATCAGCCAAATTTTCTTCAGACCTCACATGATCCCTCTTACTGTTATAATAACAGTTCTGAATGTTTACAATAGCCGCAGTACTATCACAATGGATCAATGTGGCTGGTATCAATTTTTTTTCCACATAAGATTATCTGACAAAAGGTTTCTCAACCATGTTGCTTCCTCACAAGCAATTGTCAGTCCAATTCTTTCAATCAACATCACTGTAACCTTCTAGTACAGCGAGAAACTTTTGATAATGTAATCCTAGGTTCATGGTCATTTTAAGGTACCTCATGACCCTCTCAATAGCACACTAGTGCTCATTACTAGAACTGTCAGTAAACCTACATAGTTATCCCACAACATAAGCTATATATTAGGCCTAGTGCAATCAACAACATACTGAAGGCTGCTCATGATGTTCACATACTCAGATTGATTAACACTATCACCAGTGTTCTTGAACATCTTGACACTAAGATCAAAAGGGTACATGCTGGTTTACTATCAGAGTAATTACATTTATTTAAAACCTTCTCAATATAATGAAACTAATTTAAAGAAATACCATTTCAGTTCTAGTAATTTTAATTCAAAGAATTACATTTACATCACCAAAGTCCTTTAGGTAAAAAATTTCACAAATCATATTTTTGACATTTTCACAACATGAATATTAGAACAAAAAACAAGCACGTTATCCACATATATTCAAATAATAATGCACACATAAATATCTAATTTATAAAATATGCACTTGTCACTTTCCTTAATATTACAACCATGTAAGATAACTAGATTATCAAATTTCTCATGTCACAACATAGGTGCTTATTTCAGGCCATATAAATAACGTACTTTAATATCTTGACCAGAAAACCAAAATAAAAAGGAAGTACTTTCCTCAACATTATAAACATAAAAATAAGGACCAAAACTTTAGCCACATATGCCCTTACTCCTTATATGTTCATCAAAAAATAAAAAAACATTAGAAATACTTGTTCTAATTGGTGCATTATAAGAAGTAGAACCCCCACTATTTTTCAATTTAAATGAAGGATGATCTTCATACAAATTAGAGTCATTTGAATCACAACAACTTTCTCTATTAAATCAAAAATTCTATAATCTTTGCTATAAACAACGTAGTTTATAAAAACACATTTATATGCAATAAAATCACGATCAATAAAACATTGCATATATCAGAATGTAAACATATTCAATAACAAATAATTTAAACATATCTAAAGCATCACTCTTATTTTTCATGAGGTATACATATGTGAAATTAGAGCAATCATCAATAAAAATTATAAAATCATGCTTCTTATTTCTAGTTAGCACTCCATCAAATTCACATATATCAAAATATAACAAATACTCAAGAATTTTAATTTCTCTATCAACTTACTTTTAAGAAGTCTTAGTAATATTAACTTAACTATAAAATTCACAATATCAAAGTCAATTATAGACAAATTAGGAATTAATTCCAAATCATTTTTTCTTTTCATGGTTGTTATTCTATTTATAAAGGCATGGGATGAGAGACAAAAAACTAAATTGTCTTAAAAACAATTAAACAAAATTAAAACTATTAGCATCCAATGGCCAAAGGCATCAAACAACTATAGTATACTAAAAACAATAACCCATTAAGGGCAATAACAATATAAAAGCCACGATGCTAAAAGAGTTAAAAGTCAATAAACCCAAATGGAACATTCCGTCACTAGCATAATTCTTCCTTACAAAAAATATTATTCTTTGTAAGGGTATACAAATTAGCCTCTATAGTTTGAGTAACCCTATTTTGTTAAGAAGATAACCCGAAACTAAGTTCTTTCTCATCTCTAGAGTATACATAATATCTTTAAGAACCACAATCTTTCCAAAGGTAAACTTCAATTCCACTTCCCTTGTCCCAACAACAATTTCTGATTCTTAGCAACAAAATAAGTCTTAAATAGAGGCTTAACATAGTAGACGTGACGCATTGCGTCAGTATCTACCCACCACCCCTCGGATCCACTAACAACATTGACCCTTAAGTCGGCAATTTCTAACCAAATGGTCAGGCTTACCATAGTTATATCAGTTAAACGGTCATGAGGGGTTTATTTTTCAGGACAACAAAAGTGGATTTGATAACAAGAACCTCATATTTTTATCTTATTTTCGGGTTTCCTCCTCTATGCACAATTAAGTAATTTAACAATCATTACAGCTACTCAAAATTGTTCATCTAAAGTCATACCTTTGGAGATGATTTCATGAGATATTTTCTGGAGTTCGTGAGACTGAGCTTCTACGATTTGTTGAGATCAATTGGAACGGTTTTGTGCTCGGCAGACATGACAGAAAATAAAAACGTCTTAAAATTGTTGCTGCAAATGTTGAACACTAACAAATAATAATAATAAAAATAAATAAATCAATAACCAGTAAGTAAATTTAGGCTGAGTCGCGGACTAGGTCGCTCTCACGTTTCGCGGCTCTGCCCAATGTGTGCAGCAGTATACAGCCTCGTCGTCCCCAGAATAAAACAGCCCTCCAACACTGAGTTTGGGAACTCTCTGCATATAAGAGAACCCAACAAACCAACACCCACTAAAATACTCAAACTGATCAGTATCTCAAATGGAAAAACAAATTTTTATTCTCGTGCAAAGTTCTTCCACTGTTCCCCTTTTTATACTACTAGTATGGTTGCTAACCATCAAAGCATAAGAGACAAAACTTTAATTGTGTTAAAAGCAAAGTTAAAAGCAATTAACCCAATTAAAGCAAATAAATTGTTTCCAAAACGGTTTCAAACGGCTGAATACTAATAGCTGAATAACAACGTAATTAAAGTTCCAATTATATATCCATCAACCATTTATTTTAATAGTTAAAAAAATATATAACGTTTTAACACCATTTAAAAACTAATAACTGAAAATTTTTAATCAAAATATCCAACACTATTTACCATGGAAGGCTTCACAAGCATCCCAGGACAAGGTGACGGCAGGGACTTCAATGGATATCCATCCCATCTAAACCATCTTAAGCTCGTAGGCAAAAAGTCAAGACCCAATGGAAGGCATGCGGATTTAATTCCTTTGCGGTCCCGAATAGAAAGTAACCTTAGCGCCTTGACATCTTCTTGAATGCTTTGGAGCTTAAATTGATAGGTGGAAATGGAATTTGAGTCGCATTAAAAAATATGGCTTCAATTGACTCCGTTCCCTGAAAAATAAAAATCAGCATTAATGTTAGTACTTTTTGTAGTAAGTTGCATTTTTTATATAGATAACATGTGTTTAGTAAAGCAAGTCAAAGGTTTAATTCACTTACTCTATTATTTGTCAATACATCACAAACTTCATGAGGATCCCATAATCTGCTGCGTTGTCCTGGATTCATAGGAGATTCTTCTTGAACAATTTTCCTATCCATTTCTTGTATCAAGTCATGCATTTCTATGCGATTTCTTAAATTAACTCTTATAAGAGCCTTGTCTAAGAGAATTCTTATCCCCACATCTGCAAAGAAACCACAATCATTCAATACTTTTGTTACATCGTCCCTTTGATCCCCTCTGAAGAAGCATGCAATGTCCAGAAATATGTTTTTCTCTTTATCATCCAATTCATCATAGCTCAACCTCAACACCTTCTGAATTCTTGCATTGGGAATCTCCTTCAATTTGGCTAGTGCACTATTCCATTCTTTACATTTTTAGAACGAAGAAATGATCCCATAACTACCAAAGCTAAAGGGATGCCTTTGGCATAAACAATTGCTCTTTTTGATAACTCCTCGTATCCTTGTTTGGGATGAGTTTGGTTAAAAGCATATAAGCTAAAAACTCGAAAGGAGTTTTGAAAGCTCATTTCCTTGACTTCATAAATTTCATCGACTCCTCCACTTGTAAGCACATCCTTATCTCTGGTTGTCACAATGACTGTGCTACCAGGTCCTAGCCAATCACGCCCTACTCCTACCAAGTTTTCTAGAAGTTCTGTTGTATTCAAATTGTCTAGTACAATGAAAGCTTTCTTACATCTGAGTCTTCTCATAACATTATAAGGCATTACTTTGAGAGTGACAATTCCAAGATCTTCTTCCCTTAGTAATGTAGAAAGAAGTCTGTTATATAGGCAATCAAGTCAATGCACTTTTGATTTTTCTGTCACATTTTCTAAGAAGTAATTGTCTTCGCATAGTGGGAAGAGAACTTTTGAAAGATAGCAGCAGCAAGGGTTGTTTTACCTATGCCTCCCATGCCCCAAAGTCCAATGATTCAAACTTCTCTTGAATTAAGTTTCATTAAAGACTCAATGCGTGAATGGTTTTCATCGGGTATGAAATGACATCTAAGCTTATTTGTGCACTTGTGATTTGATTTTCTTAAAGTTGCTTTGATGATGTCTTCAACCAAGTCAGAGTCAGACCTATAGTACAACTAAATAATGAATACAAGTATCATGTGAACGTAGATGAACATATATAAATTAGTATTAAGATGATAAAAATAGAATTTAAAAGCATTTACACCAGAAAATTTCATTGAAAGAAATAGTAGATAGACTAATAAAAATTGTCCATGCTTAGTGAAAGAATATAAGCGATCAATTCAGAAACTTAAAAAATTACTTTGGAATATTACATTCCTTTCTTCATTTTCGTTGGGGAGTACACATTTCTTTCAATTTTATCGGAGATATCATATGCCCTTCTATAATCTTATTTCAAAATATATACCGTGTCTCTTCCAATAATGCAAATCGCATGAACAAAGGCACTTTCCCTCATAGATTTACTGTCATTCTCAAAGCCTATAAATTTATTGGATTTAGCTTTAATTTATAAAGTAAGCAATTTCCTTTAAAAGATAAAATAAGTAATCTCAACTGTACGTATGAATAAACTGACTACTGATATTATGTGCACATGTATAGCAAAATCATGTATAATGCAAAATCATGAATATGTTAGAATATTAACTATTAATTTTCTTATTAACAATTTATTTTATCTTCTAAAGTGAGAGTTCTTTTTAGAGGAGGCAAATATGATTCAGAACATGACAATCCTTGTAAAAAAACTGGTTTTAGCCTCTTTAATATTTGTTTTGGAATTAGTCCTTATATAGTTACAATTCTAAGAATTAAAATCAATATGATCCATTATAGGGACTAACATGGACAAATATTATAGTCCTAAAACGAAAACAACAACAAAAGCAAAATCTTCTATATTAAGGGACTAAAATAAAAAAAAATTACAAGGACTAAAACTAGAAAATATCCACATGTGATATAGGGACTAAAAAGGTTCTTTAATTTTAAAAACAGAGGGCATGTTTGATTTTGTTTTCCAAAATTATTTTATAAAACAGTTTTCAGGAACTATTTTTAAGGGAAAAAAAAAGAAAAAAAATATGTTTGATGATTTTCATGTAAAAATAGTTTTTAAGACTTAAAATAAGTGGTTGAACATAATGGTGATTCTAGGTGAATGTGACAATGGTCTAGATGATATGTTGAAGAAGAGACATTTCTTTGGTTTTTGAAAATAGAAAACATAAAACAAAAACAACAAAATTCTGTTCTCAGATTTCTGTTTTTAAAACAATAAAACTGTAACAATTTTCAAAAACAATTTTAAGAAAATATTTCTATCAAACAAGTTTTTCAATTTATTGTTTTTTAAAAACAGAAAAAAGTTTTCAAAAACAGTAACCAAATAAGCCCAAAGTCTTCCTTTATTTGTTTTTATATTTCACATATATTAGGCAAAAACTTTTCTTATCTCTGAACAATGATAGAAGGCTAATAATGATAACAATTCTTAACAAAAGACAAATTTTAAAAAGGAATTTTAAGCAAAAAAACTTAAAATTAGGACATGTTTGATTTTGTTATATATATATTTTTTTTACAAAACTATTTCATAAAACTGTTTCACAATTAATTAGCCCCATATTTGGTACATAGAAGTCAAAAGAGAAAAATGAACTTTTACATCAGAAATTGTGGAAAGAAAATAGGAAAGAAGAAACATGAGTGCGCGCATGTAAAAAAAAAATTCTCTAACTTTACTCATGAAAACACTTTGTTCTTTTCCTATTTTTACATGTTTTCTTTAAAAAACAAGGATATTTAAGTTTGCATTCAATATATTTTTTGTCCTTGTAAATAGGGTAATATTCGCTTTGGTCCCCAGTTTTAAAACATAATTTTTGTCTTCTATTTTCTAAAACAGGTCACATATAATTCCTAAGATTCATATAGTCTTTTAAAATACCATCAATAGGGACCGTAAGTGACATATTTCAAAAAACGAGCACCAAAACAAGACAATTTAAATTAAGGGACTAAAAGTAAATATTTTCATATTTATAGAGATTAAAAATATATTTATCTCTTCAAGTTATTTTAAATAAACATGATTTCTTTCTTTCTCATTTTTTATTAAACTAAGTAAAAGAGTAAAAATCTTGACTTTTTCCTTTTTATTTATCTCTTCATCCAAATAAATATAAAATTACTAATTATTTTCTCTTTAATTTATCTCTTTTCATTTATTTATTTTTCTCTTATCTTATTATGAAAATAAATTCAGAGTATAAGACATTCCAATTAATCAGCCATGTCTTAAAATTAAAAAGAAAAGGCTAAAACAATTTTTTATTGCCTGTGATATTGGACCTTTTTTCGTTTTGGTCTCTATTAAAAAAATTTCCTTCAAATATCGACAATTTTGTTTTTGGTTTTTGTTGTTTTATTTTAGTTCCTATAATATTTATTCAACTTAAAATAATTAGTTCTTATATAGTCATATTTCGAGGACTAAAATCAGTATGATCCTTTGTAAAAGAAATTTTATATGATCCATATTATTATAAGGACCAATTCTAATATTGACAAATATTATAGGAACTAATAATAAAAACTAAAAATAATAAATTCTATATTTTAGAGACTAAAATGAAAAAAAAAATATAGAAACAAACTAAAACAAATCATATTACAAAAAGGCTTAAATATGTTTTTGGTCTCTCATGTTTTCCCTAAGTTCGTTTTTAGTCCCTCAAATACCAAAAATATTATTTTAGTCCCTAATCTTTTGAAAATCAGTCACTTTTGGTCCCTCACATGATTATTTTAGCCCCTAATATTTTAAAAATGTGTCACAATTAGTCCCTCATATTTTAAGGAAAAGGACCACAAGTGACTGATTTTCAAAAGATTAGGGACTAAAATAATATTCTTGGTATTTGAGGGACTAAAAACGAACTTAAGCCAAATATGAGGGACTAAAAACATATTTAAGCCTTACAAAAACTACAAAGTTATTTAAACGAAGAAAAAAAATATGCAAAACACCCTTTAATCATTATTAGAACTAATAGAAGAAGACAACACCAAAAATTGGTAGATTGGAAGCCAGATAAATTGGCTGCTTCAGAGAGAGCATCCTTCCACTTCTGCAACTTGTCCTTGTCGTGCTGCTTCTTGTGTTTAGCCAACACTGTGTGATAACTCCCCGCCTGCTTCCGCACGTGTGATAGATCTATTCGGTAGAACACCGGAATAACAACAACATCCTCTTCATTTTTCTTGCACTCCATTATCTCGACGAGTTCGTTCAAGCACCACGTAGAAGACGCATAGTTTTTTGAGAACACCACCAGAAAGACATTAGAGTCTTTGATTGCTTTCACAAGTTCCGCCCAAACCTCATCCCCTTTTTCCATCCTATTGTCTATATAGATTTGGACAAAGTTTCGGCACAAGGCAGCATAGAGATGGCTTGTGAATCCTGCAACACCCTTTCTCATAAAAGGATATTACAACATAAGTAATATGATTATTTAAAATACGTAATACTGATTTACTTTTTAAAGAAATTCTCCTTTTAATTATCTTAAGTTAATTTCAAAAATTGAGTATAAATTTTTTTTCTTTTATTCCTGAAAACCATTTAACTTGAAACTCTCACTTACGTTATTTCGATTTCGAAAACTCTTTTATGTCATAGCGTATCATTAAGAAAACGAGATAAAACAACTACTGAATAAATAATATACATCGCATCTACTACTAGTCCAAAGTCTACATATACATCACTGGTCAACTGGTAAAGTCACATAATATAAGGTACAGTCATCCAAAATATCTCTAAGAAAAAGACCAAACCGGTATAGAGTCAGTCTACAAAAAAAACAAGATCAGATAACGCAACAGCCTGCGCTATGTCAGCTCCTAAACACTCCCCACAGACTCCTATGAAGGATCACTCTCCTCCTCCACTATCTGCTTCCCTTTCCCTTTACTATCATTGGCCTCTTGACGAGCTCGTGTTCGCCAAGACAGAATAACAGTAGAAGGAAAAGGTCTCGGTCTCCCTCCAGGCTCCGCAAAAGAAACTGGAATAGCTGGGATGGGTCTATCAGGCTGGGTAGTAGGTGTCCTCTCAGTAGGAACCTTCTCCGCTGATGTAACCCTAACAGTCTGGGTACGACGCACAGTACTCTTTCGAGCAGTCTGCCTCCATCTACCAAAATACCTCTTGCAAGGTGGAGTCTTGGATCTCTGGTGCTGTGGCTCTGGCCTTGCAGGCTCCTGTTGCACTAGCTTAGGTCTCTGGGCAGGCTCCTGTTGAGCTACCGACTGTCTTTGCCTTTCTCTCTCCCTCCATGTATCCCCATAACTCCTGAATGGGCATCTTTACATCTAGAATCATATCCTCCACAGTCCATCTGTGCGGTCCCTCTGCAGATGTCTCTAGTGAAGTAACATACCCTAAGTATGTACCCCACTGGGTCTCAGGGTTTATTATCCACCCCTCGCCCTCTGCCCCTCGGGGCAGCAGACTTAATCTACGGATCTTCACTAGCCCCTCAGGCGGGCGATCCATCTATATGAGTCATGTTCAAAAGAGAGCACAAAACATATAGGCAAGGGTGAAAAATCCTCATACACAGATAACAAAGCATAGAGACAATAGATAGAAAATATATCCTATTTATCAGACATAGTTACATTAGGAAATTATTTATCACTTACCCTTCACAAAATCAAGAGTACAATGTTTTCCTGCAAATAAGATATTCTCACAAACACAATGAAAATAATCACAGTCACAACACAGAACTCAGCATCAAGCAATATATATCATCAATTCAGATATATTATAATGCATGTCACTTCTATTTCCCCTCACATCACCCTCGTAGTGCTCCAAGGAGACTTCCCTACCTCCAACACCATTGAGCGATTGGCTGTAGCAGACTTGCCAGACTTACCAGAGAGTCCCACCAGACTTCATAGTAATCATTCAGATAAGCTACACCTCACCATATCCTGAATAGTCAAGTCCGTCAAATTTATCCAAGCAGGGTTGTGCGACTTGCCTCGGCTCATGGGATATCGCCTACCCGGCCATCTGAGGGGTTTCGCAACTTGGATAATCCCAATAAGCTACTGTGGCCAGACTATCCCTATTCTCAACCCCATCCGGGTTGTAATGCTCATCAGCTGGCCTCATGCCAATTCACTTTCTCTTTATGCAAAATGACACATACATTAAGCATACAAAACAATTTTCTCAAGCATTGATAAGCTTTGGTTTCTCTTGTAATCTCATCAACCTTTTCTCTAGGTTATCAGTTGCACATTCACATATAACCTTCACTCTTGGTTATAGAATTATCATCTCTCATGATATTCACATCTCTTTGTGCATAATCTCATTCATCATGGCTCTTTCTCTTTCCTTCACACTCTTTATAAATCTTCATCTTTTTAACAAAATGCATTTTCAAAAATCATTGCTTAAGTTCTAAAATTAATTAACCAAAATAATTACCCATCTTTATATTCAAAATGTCATTTTTCTCTTAAGTATATTTGTTCAAAAAGTTGGAAAAAAAGTGATTTTCGCAAAGTCATTGGCTGTTCAAAATCCAGGATCCAGAACTGTTCACAGGCGCGAGAGATTTCATACCCACGGTGCAGACAGTGCTGTCCCCTGTTTTCCAGTTTTCCCCAACTACGAAGATGACCACACCCAGGGCATGACAGATTTGCGATTTTTCAAAGTTTAACCCAAAACAATCTTTTCTTTACATAGCTATGACCAAATGAACAAAAATGAACAAAGTTTACCATCCTTGAATCAATCACAAGCCACAATCATTCAACATCAAGCCATGAACTCAACCATCAAAGCAATGAATCAAAATCACCATCACACACCAAGCTTGTTAGTATACAAATACCAACTTCATCATGCCAAGATTGAAAAACATATTCACAACAACAATCACTCAATCAACTCAACCCAAGCATAGAACAAGAATCATCATGCATCCAACCTAGGGCAATCCTATCTATCACAACATAGCTAATTTTCCATAGCCAAGAGCAACTTCCCTTATTCACATCAAGATCATAACCATGCAAAACTACCATCAAGCAAGGTTCTTCATGATCAAGCCACTCCAAAAGAATTCATATCTAGCATAATCATAACTCAAGGAACATCTATAATCATAAGAACACAAAGCTACATGGCTTACCAATCAACATAAACCCTAAGATAGTATAACATCCTCTTAATCAAAACAACACAAACATAGCCCTAATATGTCCACTAAGCTTTAAAAATCATGTATGAGAAACTTTCCCCTTACCAAGCTTGTAGAAAACCCTAACCACCAACTTCTTCTTCTTCCTTCTTGCTTGGCTCCTTGATAGCTTGTTGGTCACAAGATTAAGAACAAGCACTTGGACTTTGGCTAGCTTGGACAAATTTTTGGAAAGCACCACTTGGATTATGGCTATGGTGAAGAAACAAGATGAAGAAAATGAACAAGAGCTTCTCCCTCTTCTCCTCCCAAACTCGGCCTCTCCCTCTTCTTTCCTAACCAAAAAGATTTTTTTCTAAGTTATAATTACACTTAACCAACCCTTAACCCTAGTTAGCAACTTGCTTAATTCCTATTGGCCAACACTTGTGAGTCATGATTCAAGAAAACTCCACACTCTTCCTCTCTCAATTCTGGCGCAGCACTGCAGTCCTAAGGGAGGGTAAAATAATTTTCACCTTAACCATGGTAAATGGTAAGTCTCCAAGGTAATTAAGTGTGGTAACTTTAGTATTTCATAGTAAAAATTGTCCAAAATTAACCTATTGGGGTAAAAACTCTCATGAACCTTAAAATAAGTCCTAAGCCATGAAAATAAGGTGTCACAAAGGTCTTAGTTCATAAAGATCAAGCTTAGAAGCATTACGGTACTTTTCGGTTTTTACCATAACCCGTAACTTAGGGTAAAAATGAACTTTCTCAAAAAAATCCCAGAAAATTTCTAAAAATCATAAATATTGTAAAAACACCATTGGGTATTCTTTTGGTTGATTTTGGATCATTTCCTAAGCTTCTGGCATTCACCTGCTCTCCCCGTTATCCCGTTCTCAGTCTATAGGGACTAAAACCGCAATTCTTTGTCTGTCATTCCAAAAATTCCCAAAATAATTTCTAAAATTCTAAAATAATATAAAACATCATTTGGAATCTTCAAAAATATTCTAAACTTATTCTGGTCTCCAAACCCACTCACAATTCAACCTAGTCAAACTACAGGGACCAAAACGGTAACATTTTTATCCGTTCTTCAGAAAATTCCCGAATAAATTTCTAAAATCTTCAAATATTATAAAATCACTATTGGTACCTTCAAATCTCTTTCTTAACCTAAATCTAGGGTTTCTACTTCACAAAATCTTCATTCCGTCTATTTACGGTAAACAGAACTCTATCTGTATCTAAACGTCCAACTTAAACTGCTGTTTTCTAACGTCAGGGAAACTTTGTCTATAAAACTACTATTACTAAAATATATCTCACATGTACAAGCACATATCACACAAATAAATTAAAATTAAAACAGAATCAAAAATTACGGACGTTACAAATCCGGCACGAGTATCCTCGCCTCCAAAGCTGATAAAAACATCATGTTTTTTAAGAGATATTGTATCGGGGTGTTGAGAGGAAGAAGAATTACCACCAAAAGTAGTAATAGCAGAAGCCACAACTATCTCGGTACTCTGGTTATTTGGCTGTAAGAGCATCTCCATTAGTGCTACTCAAATTTGGGTACTTAAGTGGATCCCAGTTGTCCACATCACTCATCTTTACTTTTTTAATCCAAATACCTAATAGGTACCTAACCCCTCCAACCCAGCAACTCCTATTTAGGTACTTAAATAGGTCCCACCAATAACTTCACACCATTACATTATCATTACATCTCAACAATAATTTATTTATAAATTCATTTATTAATAATTATAGATCTATTTTTATATTAAAATATAAATATATGAAATTTATTTGTACTATTTTTTTAATTCACAATAAATTTAAAAAAGGTAATAAAAAATAAAAACATTGACAATTTTCATGAATTAGATTTTATTAAAAAATTATGACAAATAGATAAAATTACATAATTAAAACAACAATTAATTTTGCTGACTATTGCGCCCAAAACGTTCCCAAATATGCTCCACAAGGTCCGCTTGAAGTTGATGATGAATTTGCCTATCACGAAGATGTGTTCTCCTATGTAGGTATGGAACAAGATTCGGATGAGGACCACTACTTATTTCACTAGTTGAGACATCATTGCTAGCTTGATCATAAGAACAATTATCATAACCAGCATATGTGTGACGTTCGTCTTCCACAATCATGTTATGCAATATGATGCATGCATATAATATATGTTTGATTGTATCGATGTTCCAATTACGTACGGGGCCACGAATAATTGCGAACCGATATTGAGGATTTTGAGAATTTGGACGATTTTGAGTGTAATTGTAGAAGGAATTGATTTGGTTAGGATCCATTGGGTGAAAATGAATAGAATACAATAGAATTTTGAGAGAATATATGAGGATAAAAAGATGAAGAATTTTTTAGAGACCATATGAGAATAAATGGAAGAAACTTAAGAGATTTAATTATGGAAAAATTGATGGAGTTGATCATGTATATATATATATATATGACAATTTGATCACACACACACACACACATATATATATAAAAGGTGAGGAGCAACGGCTCCCTGCAGGCGCAACGGCTCGCCTGCACTTCCAACGGATCTATTTTTTTTTAATATTAGAGACCTATACCGACGGTTTCATCCGTCGATAAAAGGTTGCACTGTTGGTTTTTCCCCAAAGTCAAACCGTGGGAGTTGGGACCCAGACGTGATGGAGAGAGAAAGAGTTGATTTTTTTAATATTATATAGACTTTTACCGACAGACAAAACTGTAACATCCGTTTTTGTGACTAACTGTTTATTTTCATCTTATTTGAATTTTTGCGATATAATTGTTTTGAGATTTATTTTTAGCTTAAAAATAGTAGTTAAATATACATGTTTAAGAATACTTCTAAAAGTGGTTGATTTATAGCTTCCATTAGGTCTAGTTACAGCATCTGTTTCTTTGCGTTTTTCGTCCTTTTTCTGTTTTATATGAATTTTTGTTCCATAAATGTTGTCAAAATACTTCTGAAACGGTGGTTTTTCAATCAATATGTTTACGTCTGACTGGCGGAAGAGTTTGAAATAGCTTAAAAATGTTTTACAAACCCAATAAATAATTTCCTTCACAAAAGTTGTTTCTTTTATTATTTTAGATTTTTTGGAATTTTTTTGAAATTTTTGGAAAACTTTCTAAAAATACCCTCATCGGTATAGTTGGCAAAACGGGCTACCCGGCCCGCATCGGGCTCGGGCTTTATCGGACCGGGCCAAAAAGGCCCGGGTTAAAAACGGGCTCGAATTTAAGTGTCCGAGCCCTATCCTATTCGGGCAGCGGGCTTTTCGGGTAGCCCGGCTAATAAAAAGCGCTTTTCAATCCGGTATTATTTTTTTATCAAAATAAATTTAAAAAAGACTTTAAATCCCACATAGCAAACATACAACAGTTGCTTAATAGATATACACTAATACACTGCACACACGGCAGTTTTACTTCACAGAGCAAACACACGGTGTTCAAAATAAAATTCCAGAACAGTGTCAGTATATGACTGAAAACTGAATTCAATTTAGATACTTCGGTTACATATATAGAAGTTCAAAAAAAAATATATAGAAGAGACAAAATACGCACATGACTCACATAATTCACTGAAAAGTAATCAAGTTCAGCCTAGATCAAACCCAACCATGAAGCCAGCCCTTTTTTTTGCCTCAAATTCCACCCCATAAATAAATAAGAGACAAAATACGCACACCCCACATGGTCAAATTTCCTCAAATTGAAACCCAGGGCAGAAACAAAAAAAAACCTAACACAGGGAGCCATGAAGGATCTTCGAAGTGAATGGGTGGGGAAGATTAATCGCTTTCTCACAAATAATTTAAGTGTGTCGTGGGTGGAGAAGTGTGTGCTTAGTAGACTAGTGAATGAAAAATGCGACGAAGTAAAGAAGTGAATGCGAAGCAGTGGAGAAGTGTGTTCGCCCCAATCTTCGAAGTGAATGAATACGAACAAGAAGAGGAAGAAGGGGTTGAACGGATAGAAGCTTGAAGCTGGTGGTGGTGGCTGGTCATGGCAATAACAGAATAAAGCTCAACAACTGCACTTACCTTCTTCACGAATCGAGCCACCTGATGTTGAAGCGACGGGTCTCCTCTCGCGGTGGTGAAACGCCGCCTTCAGTGCTCCTCTCACGGTGGTGCTTGGTAGTGGGCGGGTAAGGGTTGCTCTTGCTCGCGCAGCTAGCCGCTAGGGTTGAGTTCTAGGGGAAGAGAGGAAGTGAAGTGAACTCAGTTCGGGTCCTCCCTTCTTTGGCTGCCAGCGGCCCAGACGCAGTACGTGATTTTTTTTATTTTTTAACCTTGTAACAGTAACTGGGCTACCCGAAGCCCGAAAGGGCTAGCCCGGATCAGGCTCGGGCTTTTTCGGACCGGGCCAAAAAGGCCCGAATTGAAAACGGGCTCCATTTTAAGTGTCCAAGCCCTCTCTTTTCTCGGGCGGACTCGGGCCAGCCCGGCCGGGCCGGCCCATTTTGCCAGCTCTGCTCACCGGGGGCGTTTTAACTCAAAAACCTTGTTTAACAGGTATAAATTTCGTGACAAAGGTCCATAACCATTTTATATTTTATTTTTAATTATTTATTTCATGATTTTTAAAATTATTTCTGTATAAGTTTTGAAAACCCTATTTTTCTGCATTTTTCGAGGGTTTTACCTGCGAAACGATGAAAACCGAAGAGTTTGCACTATCTATAAATTTCAAAAATGCATGCCACGAAATTATTTAGACTTCTTATGGCATTTTCTAGCATTCTCATTGGTTCTCATCATTTTTAATTAATTATTTCAATTTTTGATTTAGGTAAAGACCAAAATACCCTTGGTTTTCATCCAAACCCTTGGGGTATTTTTGGAAAATCACATCCTCCCCTCCCAGCCTTGATTCTGGCCACCTCATGCATGCAAGTGGGAAGTCCAAGTGGTCCAAGTTGATTATGAGTCATAGGTGTTGGCCAATGGGTTTTTAAATAATTAATTTTGGCTTTTTTTTAAATTGAATCATGGTTAAATTAAACCAAACCATGGTAGCTCTTCTACCCCACCCCTTGCACGAAATTTTGGCTATAAATAGAGGGGGGGTGCTCCTTCATTTTCACACAACTCTCACTTGAAGATTCACTCACAAATCTCACTCCAAAATCCTTTTCTTTTCCTTTGTTTTCCTTAAGCTTTCCTTGTTTTTCTAATCAAGTTTCTTTGTGTTGTTCTTTGTGTTCTTAGTTTGTTCTTCCTTCTTCATAAGGCTAAGGTATGGGGAAATCCTTTCCAAGTTAGTTTGATCTTTGTTGTGATGGATAAATGTGTTTTGGGTGTTTGTGTGTTAAATAATTGTTTTTATTTGTAAAATGGTTTTAAAAATTATACTATGCTTTATTTTTATTTAAAATATGATTTTTCAAATAGTAAAGTTATAATTCCCAATTTAATTATAAAGTTTAAAAATTGTACCGTTACGCTGGCGAAATTTTATCTATAAAGGCTTGATCACCCAGTGGGCTATGCCTCCGTGATCAACAAATCTAAGAATTTGTAAAATTGAACCTCTGTAGTTCTTTTGACGGATATGGATGGGGTGCTTTGGTCAGGCGTAAGAATACATCTTCGGTGTACTCATACGGTCAGGCTCAGGGGCCGTATCTCTATTACGCCATTGGGACGTGAGCAAGTGACTAAATATGTTAATAATTCCTAAACCAGTGTTTTTCTTCCATTTCCATGTTCTTTATCTGAAAAAGATTCTTCATGTATAATTATACCTATTTTGTTGGGTTAAATGGTGCATTGGTACATCTCTTACCAGGAAAGAAATGGTAGCGGCTGTGTCCCCTATCTTGTCCTAGTGATTCGACCGATGTGCTGTTAATAATTCCTAACCGAGAAAATTATATTTATTTCCTTGCTATATACTGCTTTCGAAAATATATATACACAGACTGACTGGGTAAAATAATTTAATAGTAATGGGTTCTCGGTGAACTCTACTGTTAAGTTATTTGGTAGAAATTCCTGGTTTGGAGTTCTGTTGTATATAAAAACTTGTGATTTTTACTGTTTATATACAGACTGATGATTGGGTTAAGATAGTTCATTTGTATGGATCTGTCTAGGAAAGACAAAGGTTTTTGAAGGAGCCCAAAAGCTCACCAAGATCTTTCCTGGAAACCATACCGGTGCGCTATTTTTCCTATCTTCGTAAGTTTGAATATACGTGGCGAAAATTACTTGACTAGCTTCCAAAGGGTTTTCCCAAAGAAAATAAACTTGAGTAATAATTCTAGTTAATATTATTCTGATTAAGTTCATTACCGCGTTTGACTCCGTCGCAGTGTAATTATTATTAAATTAAATGAGTACAGCCGAAACGAGCAATAAAACGGTTAAGTTTTCAAGAGTTATTTATGTGTTAATAGGATAAGTGTATTTTGTGTGGTTTTATATTATGAGAGATAATACAGTAAAACAGAGAAGGTTTTACAAGAGAAACCAAAGTGATATTATGCAAAATTTTGAGTGTCATTTGCATAAAGGTTTTGAGCAGTACAACCCAGAGAGGGTTGAGAATAGAGTTGCGTTGGACTACAATTGCATTCTGGGATTATCCAGGTTTCGAAAGTCTCAATAGCCTTGCATGGTGACCCTTGAGCTGAGACGAGTCGTATACCCGGCTTGGATAAATCTGACTGACGGACCTATATCATGATATGGAGGTGAATGCGCATTTCGGAATGACTACCGGGGGGTCTGAGGGGGATTACCTGGTTGTTCTGTTAAGACTTGTCGTAGGCCTATCGCTCAATGGAGTTTGGTGGAAAAAGTCTCATTGGAGCAACACACCGGTGTATTATCAAAGAGATTGAAGTGTCATGCATAAATATATCTGTGATTGATGATATAGATGTGATTGATAATATATCTGTGATCGATGTTTTATCTGTGATTGACATTGCCTTGTGATTGATGATCTATTCTTGACTATTTCTTGATTTATGGTATTTTATTCCCAGGTGTGATATGTGTTTGTACGGTTTTTATACTGTATAAGTGTTATATACTTTTGAAACTATCATTCTTAACTTGTGTAAGTTTTTCACCCTGCCTGCTTTCCATGTTGTTTTGTATGTGGTTGAGTAGATGAGTTATCCGCTGATGGGGTTGGAGCCAGTGAGACGTCTTAGTATCATCTTGTTGGGGGGTGCAAATGCGATCTGGGAGATAGATCACATCACTCAGTGGGGTACATTCGTGGGGAGGATTTGTGTCACTGATGGCACTATTAACGACAACTGTAGGGAGTGGAAGGAACCGGTGGTACTTTCTGTGAAGTTACCACTCAGGCAGATTACGGAGGAACCTACTGACTCAGAGAGTGGGTCGGAGTACATACCTAGGCATCCAGCAGCTAGGCTTGTCTATGGTAGATGGGGAAGATTTTATGGGAGGATGAGGAGGTTAGCTTTTAGGACTCCATCTTCACACCCGAGTAGAGAGGTCTATGCAGTTGATGGATCTTCTGAGGAGGAGCCGAGGACTTACACGCCTCGATCCCCACCTGTAGAGGCGCAGAGCAGGATGAGAGCAGCTAGTGTGGAGAGGTATGACCCTACCTCGACAGGGATTTCTGGAGAGACGGGCGTCTCAGATAGGTCTCTTGAGGCTTAGGATAGGATTTGTGAGCGTCTCTGCAAGGGCAAGGGGAAGATATCTTAGGAGCATGAGGGTGATGTTCCTGGAGGCTCGGCTACTGAGTCTCACCGTCATGAGTAGTTTAGATTGGACCTGGTTTTAATATTACTTAGTAGCTTTTTATTTCAGAGTTTTTACTACTTCTGATGTATAGTAGTTTTAGAAAACTCCTTGCTTGTACTGATGCAAGCTTTTGACTAGATATATACTTGAGGAGGTTGTTTTTACTTCAGTATTTCTTCTCACACTGTTCTTATTTTACCACGCAATAGAAAAGGGAAGTATGGACTCTCCATCCTTCTCATTTTTTAAAAAGGCAAAAATTTTATCCACATTTTTGGAAACTTAATTTGTTTTAAATGAAAGATTTCTTAGAAAATTATTACGAAAATACTTGTTACTATGGTGTAATATCCTTTTTGGAGAAAGGGTATTGCAAAAACCGTCGGTAAAAGCCTGTTTCGAATTTTTTTTTAACTGTCAGCTGCGGGCCCAAGGAGAGAGGAGAGAGAGGGTGCTTGTAGAAGCACCCCTCTCCCATTAAGTACCCATATTCATCTCCTCCATTGGGGGTACCTATTAGGTACTCTCTAAGTACCCATTAAGAACCAAGCAATGAAGATGCTCTAAAGGGGTCCATATAAATGCGCTCTAATCTCCCTCTATTATCTAGTATTAATAATTATATTATAATTATGATAATAATAAGACTTAATTGCAGATTATTCAAACCCTAGCCGTCACTCTTGGTAGAGAGAGAAGTTCTCCTTCTCTCTAATCGTTCTTTCTTCTTTCTCTTCCTTTGGAGGGGTGGTTTTGGGTCATTCTTTCGTCTAGAATCACCCCTCTCCACTATTTTTCATTTGCTTTTACATAAATAAATGGTTCTTCCACATAGATCTGGTGTTTCTTTGTGTTTTTTTGGTGTTTTCATCGTTTGCGTGCGGCGGTGTTCGTTTGGTTTCCCGTCTTTGTGCTGCGCTTTGCTTTCCCATTTTGGTGCGGTGTTTGTTTGGTTCAGTTTGGTTGTTCTGCTTTGATCCAGTATAGATTCACTTATGATTTGGGCGCCAACGTTACAGATTCGGAGACATTGGTATTCCGACCCTTATAATTTTGTTAATTTTGTAGACATGTTGCCGTGCTTTGCTTTTGTAGGCAATTTGCTGTGTTTTGCTATTAACATGGGTACTGAGTTTGTTCACAGATTTATTCTTTTGGTCTTTAGTATTATTGAATCTGTATTATTTCTGATGTATTTCACCATTTTGAATGAATGAATACCTTTATTGTCAAAAAAAAATAAGACTTAATTGCAGTTTTATTTACGGCTGGTTATAAAATAGCATGTGCTCTGGTTAAAATGAGCTGTGATTATGATAATAATAAGACTTAATTACAGTTTTATTTACGGCTGGTTATAAAATAGCATGTGCTCTAGTTAAACTGAGCCGTGACCTATACGAAGTGGGTTCAGAAATCGCGTGGACCCCTTTGGGAATATTAATTGAGGCTGACTGGCTGAGGCCGTAGTCTCCACGTCTCCTTGGGATTCAGATTATGTGCAGGTCAACTTTTGTGTGCAATTTTGCAGTCAGCTTAATATCTACCGTTGGAGGAATCAAACGAACAAAAACTTTTCTCTCCAAAAGTTAAGAAAAGCATGGAATCAGATCAACTTTTCGGTACTGTCACGGAAGTTATACAAAGCTGACCGAAACACAAGTCCCTCCAAACCTGTGCGAACCACACCGGCGAAATAGTTCACACCTCGAGTGTGAAACCTTCTGATGCCATCAATTGTTTCCGGTAGTGACACAATGTAAAAACCCACACCCACAAAGAATATCACTCCCTGGTGTGTCCCTTACTGATTTTGACTGACACAAAGAACCCTTAAAGTTAGATCTAACCACACTTGTGGTATATATCACCTCTTGTTGCGGCAACAAACTCACTACTAGCATTTAAATTTGTCATAGTGCTCCCAAGAGTGTCCAAAACCTCCACTGCATAATATAATAGGGAATGAAGCTTAAAAATCTTTGTGATGACAACAGAGGATTGATCCACAATTTGTTTAAACTTCATTAAGGATATAAGATAAAGTGAATCTGTTGCATGAAACTGAAAAAATAACTCTATACTGCACACATATATTAATCATACTGCATGAAACTCAAAAAATAACCCTGTTAACTACAGTAAGAAAACTACATGAAACCAAAAAAAATGAACATGTTTGCATTCTTCCTTGATCTTCACACAAAAATAAGAATGTGTTGCATTCTTGATTGCACCATTGATTTTCATTCATCTCCAAGTGGCTCCTACAACATAAAAATAAAATACACAATATCATCATAAGCTACAAGTAAAGACATTTTCTTCTCAATGATAAAGTGTCTTACTATCAATAATCTAATGAAACTAAATTGATTTTCCGTTGTTTGAGGGAACACATATGTTGGATGCGTCAAACTGGTTGTTATATAGTCCATTTGACTTAGAGATTCAATATCCTTCAATGAACATAAAGAATTAAAACATAATAATTGAAAGAAAGGTAAAAGAAAAGTTGCTACAACCATATATTTATATACTCCAGGTTGTTGACTTGATGAAGATCTCATAGTTGGAGGTCTTCTTTTTCTTTTCAATTGAAGCTCAACCCAACTCTTTATTCGCTATGCCTCTTTGACCCAAGTCGTTTCTCAAACCCCTTTGCTTGTGTTGCATATTCTTTTGTTAGTTTTGGAACATCACCTTCATTGCTGACCATTTATTTTATTGTAATCAAACCTCCATTACCTGCTTAAATAAGTCATGCACTCCATTTTCTATAAGCTAGTGTAATTTTTCAAAAGTTGACACATCGGCTGCCAATTTAATCATAGTGGAGCAAAGTTGTTTATATCATTGTGTGCTAGATAGTTTGGGATCTTCCACAACCTCATTAGCATATATATCATGTATAATACCATTGCGTGCATCTCTGGTCCACCTTTTTAGGATGTATTACTCGGGAACAAATTTTACATCATGTGCCTCGGACTTTCAAAGCATGACAACAAAGTATTCCAAAAGTCTCAAACTTTCTACAATGGCATGATATGGAACATTGTACATGATCAAATAACACTCTCCGCTCTCCGTCGTTGCTAAAAATAAGGAAAATTCTTCATTGAATATGTCAAAAATTGCAGGTGTGTATACCTGTGAGAGTTGCATTAGAATTGGCGAATGATTATATCTTAATTTTGGTAGTTTATGCCGAGACTCGTATTCAGGTACTAACTCATTATATCGTTTCTCCTCAACAACTCTCTCAAAGTGTTTGAAAAATTGGATGACATTGACGTCTGGTCTCATGCAGGCCTTAAAATTTGAATTCAAACTCTCACTAAGTTGAGTGCTTCGCATTTCCAAGTTGAATGATTCCTTCATGTGGCATGCAGCCCATTTGTCCTTTATAGCATACACCGACTTCAACCAATTGTTTTCATTAACATTAAATTCAGCAACCAACTTGCTCCAAGCGGCCTCAAACTTCACTTCTTGGTCATAATCATACATGCATTTTTTAAAGTCAGTCAAGAAATGACTACCTCTTTTCATTAAGTTACCAAGATGTTTAATCCTATTTTGCATCAAGTGCCATGTACATAACCCATGTCGAGTCTCTGGCATTCACCTCAGCTAGAGCTTTAGCCATTGCTTGGGCTTGGTCAGTGAACAAAGTTTGAGGCTTTTTGTTCCCATGTGCTTCAAGTAGGGATGGCAAAACGGCCCGGCCCGCGCGAAAAACGGGCCAGCCTGGCCCGTATTCAAAATGGGTCAAAAAACTCGTCCCGGCCCATCCCGTGGAGGGCTACGCGGGCTGACGAGTCAAAATAATAATAAAAAGTAAAAAAATTAATTAAAAATAAGAAAAATTATTATTTTTTTTTAAAAAAAAGAGCCAAATGGGCCAGCCCCGCCCGTTTTCGGGCCAATCCGTTTTGGCCCTTTTTTTTATGGGCCTAAACGGGTTGGCCCCAAACGGGGAGAGCCTAAAGAAATCGGCCTGACCCATTTTACGGGCCAAACGGGCTGGCCCGTTGGGCCAAGCCCATATTGCCACCCCTAGCTTCAAGGAAGGTTTCAAATAGCCATCTGAATGATTCAGCATTTCAACATATAATAATGCAGCCCCAAATATGACTGTGCCCCTATAATGGTTGAAGCCTAAAAATAGTGCCAACAGTCTATTAGCACAGTTGGTACAATATGTTGCATCAGCCCAAAATATCCATAGTCTAAAATATCCATAGTCTAAAACCACATCACCAAAATATCCATAGTCTAAAATCATTTTTGCATCAGCCCAAAAAACATTTGTAATTTGTTCGTCACAGTCCATTTGACAGGCATGATAAAGTGATGGATTCTCCAAAAGCTGTTGTTGAAAATATTGCATGATACTACCAACTTGCCTATATACCATGCTACGATGTCTTCTTACTTGGAGATAGTTCTTTGCATCCAATCGTGTATATCCAAGATTAGCTCTACCTCTAGCATGTGCACTCATAAGTTGAAATGAAGTTTTTTGCATCTGTAACGCCCTGATTTTTTTTTATATGGTTTTTATTGATTTTTAATGTGCTTTAATTTAATTAAAATTATTTAATTAATGATTTTTGGGATTTTAAGGTGTGAATAATAATATTCATATCTTAGGTTTATTTTTGAAGGGTTTAGAGTAATAGAGTTTGCAACACTGAGTTTTTGCGGGAACCGCGTTCTCGCGGGATGCAGGAAGGGTTCAGTATTTTTTCTAGAGGTCATTTTTACTCCAAAATAATATTTTAACAAACCAAAAGTGGTTCTTATAATATTTGTGATTTTTAGAAATTTTTCTGAAAATTTTTCAGAAAAACTTTATTTTACCCGCGTTTGGTGCTTTACGGGTAAACCGGGCGCAACCGGGACATGAAAAATAGTTCAAAAATTTATTTTTGAATTTCTAAATTTTTCTATGACATATTCAAATCATAAAATTTATTTCTCATGATTTTACCCATTTTAGAAAAATATTTATCTAAAAAGGGGTTCAAAAACTATCCGTTTTTACTACTTTCAACTACCGATTAAACGCTAACTTGATGAGATTTAATCCCACCATTTTCCAGTCTGATTGGGTGCACAAGGGGGGGGGGTTTGAGTTCACTCTCAAAAATATTCCAAAAGTCAAATGGTCAAACGGGGTTAATTTTTGAATTTTTCCAAATTAGGTGAGAGAGGTATGACTCCCAACCACTCAAGCATGCAAACCCATACCTCCCCCATGCCTTTCCTTGCTTCAGCCGAATCCTATAGGGAGAAGGGAGAGAGAAAATTCATTTTTCACTTCATCTCTTTCACTTGAAACAAAGAACTCCATTTTTCTCTCATCTTTCAAGCTTTTCGATACACCAAAAGGCTAAGTTTTGTTGAGTTTTTGCATAGTCAAGCTTTACAAAAAAGGTTTGGATTATCATTCTAATCCATAAACTTCTTTCATTTTTTCATTTCCACCACTTTCAATTTTTCCATGAAGCTTGTATTCTTCTCTTTACTAAAAGAGAGTTTTTTTTTTGTTTAGGTTCACTCCATTGGAACCTACAAGCTTGAAAACTACCTTGGATCCATTTGCCTTCAAGATTTGAGTAAGTATTCATCTACTCAAATTTTTACTCTTTAGGGTTTGGTGGTTTACATAAAACTTGCATTTTTATGGTTTTATTTTGGTGTATTATGTAAAAGGTTAATTTTTCTAAGTGTTGGAACATCAAGACTTCAAGGAGGCCACTTGGTGTTGGTGTAGAGTGAAGGTGATTGTTGGTGTTTGCCCATTTCCTTAGCTTCAAGAGGTAAGGGGATTTTCTCAATAAGTTGGGAAGGATGTGTATGTGTATGGTGTATGTTTCATGAAAAACTCAAAGACTTGAATTTTCATATTGGGTGTTTGAATGAGTTTCATTCTATTAGTAAGATGTAATTTTATATATTTATGTATATGAGTTAAAGTATGATTTTGGTTGAGACATGATAATTTTTGATAAGCCTGTGTAATGTTGGAAAAATCATATGTGTGCTTTGGGGTGATTTTGGATGCCTAAGTGTATGCTTGGTGAAGTATGCTTTATGCTATGTTCATGATGTATGTTGATATGTTATGAATGATTACTTTGAGTATATGTTTGATTTATGGCTTGATTGTGTTCTTGCCTAATTGATGAATGTTGATTCTTGGATGTTTCATACGTTTTAATTCAATGTGATTGGGGTTGGATTAAAAATATTTGATTAAGTGTGGGAAGAGGGTTTAAAAGCTTTAATGAAAAAGTGTTCCAAAATGAAATCAAATGAATTAATTAGATAAATTCTCATTAAGTTTTTAAGCATAAGTCTTGAATACATTTAATACTAAATCCTTTTTCTCCATAAAACTCTAAGTGAGCTAGAAAATTAATTAATGAGGGAGAAAATAAAATTTCAGATTTTTAAGGGGTTAAAAAACGAAATCTGGGTGCTTTTGGGCCAAAAATATAAATTTATGGAATTCTGGGGCAGAAACGCGAAGTCTGGGCACTTTGGGCCATAAACATAATTTACAAAAGTTTGGGGCAGAAACACGAAGCACGAAGTCTGGGCACTTTGGGCCAAAAACATAATTCACAAAAGTTTTGGGGCAGAAACGTGAAGTCTGGGCATTTTGGGCCAGAAACCTAATTTTTTAGAAAATCAAGGGCTGAACTGCGAAACTGGACTTCTTAGGGAGTCAGAATTGTAAATACTTAAAAGTAGAGGAAATTAAGTAAAATTATCAAAGAATCTACTCAAGTTTTTAATTAAACCTTTATAATGAAAAGTGGGAAGAAAAATTAATAAAGTGGGTTTTAAATAAGAGTAATTCTTTTATAACAAGTGAAAATTTAAGATTTTGAAGTTAAAGGAGAACTTAAGAATTCAAAGAGGAATTTCTTCTAAAAACTTATGGTTTCAAATAACGATTTTACACGGTATTGAATGAGGATCAATACGTGGCGACGATAAAGTCTTGAGGACAATAATATTACACGGTGTTGGATGAAAGCTAACACATGGCAACGAAAAACCCTAAGACGAGGGACCGCATTGATTGTATTGATTGTGGTTGCAAATATACTGTCATTTGCATTAAAGACGTGGCTTTTGCCAAATTTTAGAGCACACAATCCTATGCGGGGATTGTAAATAAATATGGTCTGACTATAAGTCTTTGAGGGCATTCAGGTTACGAAATTATCAATGGCCTTGCGGTGAATCCCCTTGTGCCAAGAAGAGAAGTGTACCTGACTTGGATGATCCTGACCGGCTGCCTTATTTGAGATGGGGTGTACGACGTAGCACAATGGGTCTGTACCGAATAAATGACAAACGATGGCCAAGAGTGAAGGTCAGTTTGCATTAATGATAGGTATACGATTCCGCCATATCGCTCTACTTAGTTGAGGAAGAGAAGTCTCCATGGAGCAGTGCACCGGTGTATGAAAAAAGATATTGAAGTGACATGCATTATGCTAGAATGTTATGTGTGTGCTTGACTGTGTGCTTACCTTGATGATGTGTCTCTTGTTGATGATTGAATATCTTAGCTAAAAGACTTGTGAAAGAGTAATTCTATATATATATTCTCGGAATGTATTATGTAGTATTTTTCTTTTCATATGCACCCTTTCAGTGGATTTCAACTTGTGTAAAGAAATTCACCCTTGCATGTTTTTCTGTTATCCGTATGTACGCTACGCGTAGATGACCACTTCGAGACCTCTGGTTGCCAGAGTGAGGGAGAGCTTCAGGCCTCTTGAGGCCGATTGTGGGGGATGGACTTATGATCCCATCTCCCAATGGGCCACAGTGTGTGGACATGTGGTCAGGACGAGAGTAGGGGTGATGGGCCCCGAGGAGGTTTTGGAGCGTGACATGGTTCTGGACGCTTACATTCCCTTAGAGAGGATGCGCAGCTGGCTGGCAGCCGCACCCGAGGCACCTGTGGAGCAGCCGAGGAGACAGGCTCAGGAGGAGGAGAGACCTTTACCCTCGCGGGTAACCGGATCTGCTCGGGAGTATCGCCGTATGTTTTGTCGCACGCGTCTCACTCCAAGGAAGAGTACCTTGGAGCGGAATCGTCTACCGAGGATGGCTCCACCAGTGACACCAGGTTCACCACCGGAGACAGTGAGACCGACGCTCTTCGTTCCTTCCGTCCCACCGTATGGGCGATTCGTGCGTTGCTCTTCCGACACTTCTGCCGGACCATCGGGACACGTAGAGAGGGGGAAGAGGAAGGTTCGAGATGAGCCAGAGCGGGTATTCATTGAGATATCCGAGGAGGAGGAGGACCCGGAGGAGGATCCCAAGGAGGACCCCGAGGAGACGTCATCGTCTTAGGTCTGTAGTGGTGGGGGGTGTCTAATGTTAGGTTGTGGGTTGTCTGTTAGCAACCAACCTAGGTTGGGGTGTACATGTTCAGTGTCGTGTATTTGACACACCTTTTGATTTACAGCTTTCTTAGGTTTAGATTTATCGCTTCATTTTCTTTATGTTATGATGATGTATTTTGGCTACTATGTTGTGGTTCCTAGCTATACTTGCGAGCGCAAGACTTGTGTACATTGACTTGATGATATGTATATACGTGTGATGTTTCTTTTCTTCTGAGTTTCTGGATGGCTAAATGTGATGTGAGAAATCTTTTCGTATAAGATCCCTTTTAAAAAAAATTAGCCACCAATTTTGATAACCTTGATTTATGAAAACCGATTTTCCGCATTAAGTTTTAGTTTTTCATGTGACGTTCCTTGTGGGAAAAAGGGGCGTTACAGCATCAACCCAGAGTCTTCTGCCATTTGAATCTCAATTGCTTGCACTTTAGATATTTTATGGTGTGAGGCTAACATGTGTGTTGTTTCTGCAAGCTGTAAAGGGTGGTTATGGGCTTCTATGAACTCGTGGATCACAAACTTCTCATTCTTTGCACTAAGTGCAATTCTTGCTTCGCATTCAATTCTTTTTTCAGCCTTAGGATTCTTAATCAAAAAAGACTTCCGGTTTATCCTTCGATGACCTTCCTTGCAACAAACAAATCTACACAATCTAATGGAGCCATCTTCTTTCCTTTTGTTGAAGTACTGTTTTCTAACTCCAAGGCCCCTTTTTTTACCATACTCAACTCAAAATTGCCATGCTTCATTTACACTATCAAATTCCATGCCAACACTTGGTGTTGTAATAATTGACATTGTTAGGCTTAACTTGTCATCATAAGAATATGCAAAACCAAAATTTGTTATTTTAAAAATGACAACACATGCATTATGAAATGACAAGATAAGCTTAGTTGTTTATGAAAATAAAAAACAATTTCATAGATAATAGGCTGCCGGCATTATTGTTCGTGTGCATCTTGAGAAGTGTGACAACCTTCTATGATAAATCGGTTTAAAGGACCCAAGTTGTACCCCGTACCTGCAAGTATATAACAGTACCCACATCATTAATCAATTTAAAAATAATTTGGTGCCCACTTGATACAGAGTAGGAGGTGGCACTCCAAACATGCTAATACCACTTGACAAGAATATAAGCTTAGTAAACCTTCATCCTTTAATAAGCTAAAAATGGGGACTAAGCACAAAAAGTCAAAATGAAATATTATTTGTAAGTAGACTAAGCACAAAAAGTGCCCAGCTGATAAAGAATAACACAAATGTTTCCAGAGTAGAGCAAAAGTTCTACTGCACAACTAAAAAATGAACATAGTAGGCACAACCCAAAGACCATTAACTGGGTATATAACTTTGAAACTAACATTTAATTATGCTAAACAAATGTTACAAAAAAAATATGCTAAACCAAAAAAATATCCTATAAAGAATTGGAGAATGTTTCGTGTTGTCCATAATGTCAAACATAGTAAGCACCCACAATTCTTATATGTGGCAATGGACTTGGTAACTATTTTATCATGCTTTCTTCCACCTTCCACGATAAGCCATTATAATATGGTGAGCTATTATATCAAATAAAACAAAAGTAAAGAAAATATCAAATAAAACAAAAGTAAAGAAATTGGGGCTATCCCACTTTACAACCAAACAAACAATGAGGTCAACTTATCTAGTTACATGAAGGAAGGAAGCTTGCTTTTTGGAGGCAAAGGGAAAATAATAGAAAAGGGACAAATGCTTAGGCAAAAAAAATGGAAAAATGTGAAAATCACAATAGAGAGTTTTGGGACATAAAAATGCTTACCTTTTTATAAGATGATTCTGAATATGCAGAAAATAATGCTTCTTGATATGTGTAGAAAATAAAGCTTCACCAATGGAGGAAAGGGTTTTTCTTTGAGCTCTACGTAACCTCCAAGCTAAGTTTGGCGCCAAAAATTGTCGTACATAAGTCGGGGTAAATAAAACAGAGTTGCTTCATTTTTCTTTTAGGTGATGTGGCCACTACACCAAAACATGTGTTTTGTAGCGCTTTTTTTTACTTTTTATAGCGCTTTATGTGTGCTATAAACTCAAGTCATAAAAGGGTTGGGCATTTTTTGTAGTGCTTCCAAAAGCGCTACAAAAAATAATCTGAAGCAAGCACTACATCAAGTTGCCCAGATATGCGTTTTTGGGCATCATCAGTCAACTCTGTAGCGCTTTACAAAGAAAGCGTTACAAATAATCAACTTGATGTAGCACTTTATTTAACAAGCGCTATAAATTTTAATTTTTTTAATATGCTTTTTGTTTTTCTTTACTCCTCCTCATATATCTAGAATCCAGTCAAATCAAAACAACCAAATGCAATTATATATGTGCATTCTCTAAAATGTTACACAACTCAAATAGAAACTAAACTTAAACAACACATCAACTTAACACAAGTTAAACAAAACATTAACTTAACACAAGTTAAATAACAGCATCAACAAGCACAAGTTTCTCATTAATTTCATAGGTTGTTAACTCATCAGTCATCTAAATACTTACATATGCTACAAACACCATAAAACTAATAAAAATACTTTCTAAGCAAAAGAAGCAAAGCCCAATACATAATGTTGTACAGCTGGCTAGTTTCTGGAGCTTCTAGCTTCACACATCCTCCTGACCTGACACAATTTAATTTATCTCAATTAATATGTGAAAAGTTATAAGCGCATGAAATCACTACTCAAAACAAAATGTCATTTATTTTTATAGCATGAATACTCACCCGCATTCAATATAAGTTCAAATATTTGTTGTCGATCATAAACTTACACCACTCTTCTTTAACTTCATTAAGCTTTTTTAAACTATAAGTTGGTCAGTTATACTGAGGGAAATACTATAAAGTATCACAATTAAGCAACAAACAGTTAGAACAAACTAAGGTACATGCATGAATATATGGATTAATTAATCATCAGATTTATCACACATAGAGATATACCTTATGAGGGATGCTCGTTAGGTTACAACCAACAATCTATTTCATATACCGCATAACATAGAATCCGCAGTCTTTTTCGTTCGTTTGTTGCGGGCACTATAAGGCAAAAAACAAGTCTATTGATAGCCACCAATATATATACGTATAGCATATTGTAAGATACTATACTATAATTTTTATCCAGGTGATATTGTTCTGCTTGGACTTGGTTACTTGGTTTCCCAAGTGCGAGCGTATGATTTTTTTAACCCTGTAAAAACATATTCTTCATTATTAGTAAGTATTAGATACATAGAAATGGGACACAGACAAATATATATATATGGACACTTACTCATTGAACAACTTCTTCAAATCTTTGCGATTGTTAGGATCAACACCACAAGAGTCCAAGTAGTACACGATCTCTTGCCCTAGGTTTATTGCTAGCAACAACCAATTGCCACTAAAAATATACTTGGTTAGCAAATCCACTTACAATTGATATTCAATAAAACATAGTAAAATTTCAAGATCAATACTCACCCTGTATTATACGGCGCAAGAATCAACCTATTCTTTAGCTGATCAATAGCCTTCAAGGTATCAACTATATGTGTTCTTTGTTCCCCTAAAGGTCTACTAAAATTAACTCTGTGGGGCGATAAGAAAAAGAATCTATGTGTTATCCGAAAGGGGTGCATGAGTTCCTCCCACAAGTACCTTAAGCAAAAAAATTGATCTAGATTAGATTAGTAAATAATATAAAGAAAATGGAATTTAATTAGTGAGTCATCTAAATTAATTACCTAATGTAAATGTTGATAACTGCGACCCCTATCTTCTCTTGTTGAATGAGGTGCGTGATTGATAGTGCATCAATTGACTCGTCATGGGGATAACAAAAAATGGCCGTATCGAATGGTACAATGATCATTCCACTTTCGGGCATATCATTTAACAAGACTTGCACATATTTGCAAAGACGAGGAAGTCGGACCGACTGCTCAGCTGTGGGTGGTGGGGAAGGATCCTGGACCAAGAGCGACGAGCCGATGAAGTTCTTAGATCAAGAGCACCGAGACACACAAAATGCGAATTTACAGTCCCAGACTATCCACTTTTGGACAATTCAAGAAAAACTTGTATACTATGTCAAACACAATATACAAGTCGTCCTTGAACAGGAAAACTAAGGTAAATGCATATGCCTAGAGGTTCACTCTCATAACTTTAACAGATTAATGCAAATCACACTAAGTCATAAGCTTTAAATAAATTCAAAAAATAGAAACTTACTTGTTAGTTGTTCCAAACTTGTAAGTAAGGACCAGAACTCTCTATGTGATCTTCAATGTAACTCTTTAAAGCAAACTATCATACACAAAAGAACAAATATTAAAAGTGTGCACTATGAGCTTTAGGATGATCCAAGTACAACTTTATACTTATCAAAGAGTTTGACTAGCTGGAATTTCAAAACTTGTCTCAACTAAAAAAGACAATGGATCTCAAAACACTTTCTCCATCTCATATAAAAATGAAATTTCTTTTGACAAGTTTAAGAAAGAAAGAGAAAAAAAAAGAACAAATACACTTATTAGATGAGAGGAACAGTAGGAGGAAAAAAAAACATTCATGGACATTGTATGAATGAAAAACAAAAAAAATATTTACAAAGACTAAAAATGAAAAAAGGTAGCTAATTAATCTCTAATTGAAAGATAGCTACCAGAGCTACAGCAATAATCCCAAAAACATTGGACCTGCAGCAATAAACAAACACCACCAGAGCTTTTTTGGCACAGCAAATCCAATCAAACTCTCGTTCATAACTAGTCCACTTCAGCAACTGTTCCAAATCTCCAATCAAATTCAACAAAGCCATATGCACACAGTTTCAATGTGAAATCAAATATCATGACACATTACAGATCCTTCAACCACATCATTAACCATCTTGAAAAAAGAAAGAAGCTTACTGAACACGAACACCATGACAACTGGTGAATAGTGTGGTGGAACAAGTGGTATTGCCTACCTCCTGCTCTTGCGTTTTTCAACAGCCTTGGGAGCTGTAAGTAGGCACAAAAAATAAGTAAACTGAATAAGATAGCTTAGGCTTTCACTGTAAACAAACAGAAGAAGTTAAATAGCTTCAAATTGGGTTCTATCACATTTATCTTATGGCACAATCTCTGAGTTTACATCCACATAGCACTTTTCTAAAATTGGAGAAATAACTCACCTCTAACGATATCTGAACACTATTTACAATTTTATCATTTTTTTATATCACACATTCAGAAGGCAGTACGCTGTACACTATTCTTGTGGAAGAAATTATTTATTGTAAAACTTCAATTTGAATTAGAACTCTCGTATTTTAATTGCAGCTATAAGATTATTTGATTACTAAAATTATAGATATAGTTTATATCTCTTATCATTACTGCCACTGTTGCAAAATTGAAACAACTACCATACTAATTGAATTTTTGCTTACATCTTGAATGTGTTAATCGTGTGATGTGTATTAGATATACACAAGACATTAACTTGAGTGCTTTTCCTTCTTTTATATTTCACTAACTAATACCATTTTCAGACCAGTATTGATTTTAAGCATATAAGATAGATGGTGTTGATAAATAATAACCTAAACCAATGGCATCAGAACTCTTCATGATCCTCAGCCTCCTGCATGTTTCAATGAACATCCTGCAAGACAATGGTTGACATCAAATCCATAAAACTTTATTATTGTTGCATTGGTATGCTTATCCTTTGAAAATACATTTATCAATCAGCATGTGAAAAACTAAGATCTCTATCTCAAGTCATGTAACTCTTAATTAAACTAGAAATGTTGCAAAATGAGCTTGAAAAATATCATGACTAAAGGTTTCTGTTGTGAAGGATATCTAGACAGTTATAGTTGAGGAACAGACACTGCAGTAGCACATATTGATAAGGGATCTATTGCCAAGTGTGCTAATCACACTGCTAGAGAATAACATAATGGATCTGCTACCAAGTGTGCTAATCACAGTGCAAGAGAATAACATAATTTAGAATTTGGTGAAATAATAAATTTGTGACGGAAATGGATCTTTGATGCGTATCACATATCCTACAGTTACCAATTGTATAGATTTATTATGTGCATTACTGTACTTGTTGCAATATATGTAAACAGTGATTATTTGTAATCCTATTAGAGAATTTGTGTTTAGTCAAATAAGTTATACATCAAGGATTCAGATGTAAAGTATATATTTACACATAAAAAGTGAAGTATATATAATTGGTTAATTCACATTCTATAGAAAAGTAGTGCTCTTAAGTTTGTCACTTTTTCTTAAAAATACAAACAAACAGACTTTTCTTTGCTATAGTTCTGCAATTGGGCACACACACACCACACACACACACACAAACATTGAAGGCAAATATGCTGCGTGGAATAGAAAAAAATCAGTGAAAATTATTGCAATATTTTTAACTAATTCACCCATCAGATAGTTGATCTAGACAATGAATTGAATCCACATTTACATTTTAGTACCAAGCAAACCTTATAACAACTTTCACTCTCCATTTTCCACCTTGTCATCGGTTTCAGCTCCACGGAGCATGTAGTCCAAACCCCCCCAATCGAAAGAAAACAAACAAATCTGGAATGAATTGAAGTTGAAGAGAATAGACCTGTGAACTGCGGTGCTACAGTACCAAGAGTGAACTTGGAAAACTTGAGAGCAACTAGAAACCTTGAAATCAGAACAGAGAGCGATTTGGGGAAGTGAACGGCGAAGGGCGCGAGAGGGAGAGAACGGCGAATGGAGACTGAGGCTAACCTCCTCGTCGGACACTGAGCTTCGCGGCGGCGACGATGAGTGAAAATCGTGGCGGCAGCGGTGAGTGAGAGGGCGAGAACAAAGGGCGCGAAGGAAAGGGAGAGTTGAGAGAGAGAAACACGAAACAGAACTGAGGGAGAGAGGGATTCACGCGGGTTTTTGCAAATATTTCATTAAATGTTTTGTTGCGCTTTCCATATAAAGCGCTACAAAATCTGAAATTAAATTATTTTATTTTATAATTTTTTAAATGTATACCTCTGTAGCGCTTTCAAAAGAAAGCACTACAAAATTTCAGAACACAGAATCACCATTTGTAGCGTTTTATGTAGTAAGCGCTACAACACAGCCAACCGCTATCTTATGTAGCGCTTTTTCAAATAAACGCTACAAAATGTGCATTATAATAGGCAAAATTTGGCGTAGTGGGCACTATATTTCACATTGGATGATTCGCACGGACAAGATTTATTTGACTGCACCAACTGCACACAAATATTGACCGCACACAATCTGAATTCGTCTCGTTGCTACCTCATCTTTTTTCTTTTTCTTCAACAGGATTTTAGCCCACTGTCAACACTCAAGTCTCAACACACGCTGTACCTCACCTTTTTTTTTTTCTTTCCACAACTATAGTTGTGGAACATTCACACCTGCACTGTCAATATTTTCACAGTTGTGACTGGTAATTTCTCTTTTAACTTGAGTACAAGTTTATTTATTTTGCTTAAAATATAATATAGTATTTAATTATTGTATTAATATCATTAAAAATTATATTTTTAATTCTTTATTTACTCATTATTATTTGTGTAACAAAATATATTAAAAAATCTTAAATAATACAATATTGAATTTCCTTAATTCTACTCAAATCCAAAAAAAATAATGAGTTCTAAAATACTGGATGCGGTGGCAGAGGCGGGGCAAAGAAACCCGACCCCCGTTGAGGGCAAAAATGGGTGTCAATTTTTTAACCCCGACGGGGATTGGGGGTGGGGGCAGAGTTGGGGATTAGGGGCGGGGACGAGGAATGTAAAAACCACCCCGATCCCCGTTGCCATGCCTAGTCTCTAGTGATGTGGAGCATGACAACGTGATAGTTCAAAATGCAGAGGACACTGGATCCAGGAGAAGTCATCGAGTCACCATTGTAGGTGGTGGGGTTCCACATAGAGAGAAGATCACCAACGAGGTTGAAGAGCGAGTTTTTGAGGCGGAGAAGCGTTGATTTGCCAAAATCAAGTCAAATAGCATCATTTCAAGATCTGGTAAGAGAAGAACGAAGAAGAAGAACGAAGAAGAAGAACTTGAATTGGGTGAAGGAACTCCATTTGATCACTAAAGTGCAATTAGATGTAGAGTAGTAGAAGAAGGAATAAAAGTATCTAACAAAATGATATCATTGGGCCATTACTTTCTCACACAAACTCACACACTCATATGCGCAGCAAAAGTAAGGGAGGAAAGGAAGAGATTTTCTCTCAAAATTTCAATTCATCTAAAATGATCTCAACAACAACAAAAACAACGTACAAGGCTGTGCCTTATATAGGCAATGACATGCATTATTATAACATTAAAATATGTACTTAATGGCTAAGTAAGGTGCATCTACATTTTACTGCATGGTTGTAATACTTCTCCATTCTTCTTTCTTGACCTTTGACTGCGGCTAGTAATTATAGTTAGGCAATTCAATGTTGATTTGTGAACCTTGCAAATTGATAGGCGGTGGAAACTAGGAAGTTCTTCAATGTTCTATTGGATTGCGGCTTGTAGAATTCAATTTGGATTTGTCATCCCTATCATTAATTGTTGGCGGTGCACTTAGCTTGATTTAATTTCTAACACAAAAGAACCAAAACAAATTGGAACGTGAACCAGTGCATGTAACTAACGATAGTATAGCTCCAAACACCAACGGTAACCTTACTTCCATCTATAATTGAAGGGCTGAAAAAATTGTTGCTAAAAAGAGGAGATGGTGCCGTTGTGATAGGGGTTGGCGTTTGAGGAGAAAAAGAAAGCCCTAATTACATTACATGTCATCATCCCAATCAATGGCCACATGACCTCATTAATCTAACGTGACAAAGCATTGTTGGACATTTATTATTCACGTTAGTAGAAAACTAATAGTAACCGACGACAAGCACTAAAAAAGGAGGTTTGAACATTACGCGAATCATAAAAAAAATATAGGGACTAAAAGTAAAACCCTCTATGTAATATTTAACACAAAAAACAAAGTCATATTTAACACAAAGAATCTACGTGGCACACGCGGAACTGAATTTACACTAAGTCGAGTCACCTGTGAGCCGTGTAAGTCCTTGGTTTAAAATGACACAGTGACAAAGAGACTGATTGTAACAATTAGGATAGCTATGAAACCTAAATCGTACAATTGTGATACTTGGGTGACCAAAATCACACAATTGGAACAGGAGACCAAAATCGTACAATCGTAATACCATGGGGACGAAAATTGTGCAATTAAAAACTAAGGGATCAAAATTGCACAATTATAATACATGAGGACCAAAAGTGCAATTAAGTCTATAAATGATTCATACTATTACTAAATTAAATTAATATATGAGTCTCCTCTAAGACACGGATTAAATAGCTACTTATAATGAGAAGAATCGATACATTGATTGCCATGGTCCATTCAGAATGGAAAATGCTTACGGAAACGAAAATAAGCTCAATGAAATGAACGAATTGCATCGTGTCTTCAATTTTTTTAATTGGTTGAAGTCTATTTCGTTTCACATTCGTACAGATATAATTCGATCCATATAGCATTACTGATTCAGAATTCCCAAAAATAATATTCTAATAATTGAAAATCAAAATCCCGTCTCAACGGCTATATCCAGATTTTTCAATTTGAATCCCGAGGGGGGGAGAGAGAGAGAGAGAGAGCGCCAGCATTATGACACTTTACAACAAAGGATTTACCCACGGAACACACTCTCAGCGATCAGGGATTTTACCGTTTCAGCTTCTTCCCTGATCGCGCAACCACTGATTCTTGAAATCTGCAGAGTCCTCTGTTCAATTTCAGCAACCACAAAATGAATCTCCCTCCAGAAATCGACGATTACATCAAGCAATCCATTGATCATTGCTTAGGTCTTCCCATCTCTTCGCAAACCCTCGACCTCAAGCTTCGCGCTTCCCAAGAGTCCGAACGGCAACTCCGCCAACAGAACCTTTCCCTCCTCGAAAAACTGAAGGAAAAAGACGGACTCGTCGAACGCATTAGGGTTTCGGGATCGTTCCATTTCGCGTTCTTTGAAAATCAATTTCGACTTATCTGATAATTATTGTCATTTGTTATTAATTTTTTTTTAAAATGTTTGTATTTTTTCACTTTTTGTGTAGGGTGAAGCGTCTATTAATGCGCAAGCGGTGAAGAAGTTCGTTGAGGAGAACCAGAAACTGGCGATGGAGTGTGCGAATCTGATGACACAGTGCCAGCAATTGGAGAAGGAATGTGCGCTCTACGATCACGACAGGGAGGCGTTGATGGAGTTTGGGAACGAAGCTGATGAACGCGCGAGGGAGGCTGACATGCGTGCCACCGAGTTGGAGCGTGATATGATCATGTTGGAACTTGAGTTGAAGAAATACCAGCAAGAGAACGAATCGGTATCGCTGTTTTCATTGAACCCTTTTTGTTTTTCTTGGTTTCTTTAACCTCTTTTTAAGTCCTAATTTTCTGGATATGAAATAATAATAATAATAATAATAATAATAATAATAATAATAATAATAATAATAATAATAATAATAATAATAATAATAATAATAATAATAATAATAATGATAGATTTTATGTAATTTGGGTGGAAGGTTTTTAAACGGTTTTCTGTGTAATGGTTTCATTTTTATACAGATTTAGCGATTGTGAGAATACTCTTTAGGCATTGAAGTATCTTTCAATCATGCATTCAGTGTTGAAAACTCTATCTTTTGTGTGAGATACGGATCCTCGAGTGTTTTTGAACAGCTGTACCGTGTGCAGTTTATTCATCCAATGATTAATTTTTTTAATAATTTTTTCTTTAGTATTTTGGTGTAAAAGTAAGTTGTTTTAAGGGATGAGATCTCATGTAGTTCAAGAAAAACTGCAGAGGAACCTGAACGCCCATGTAGTTCAAGGGTGGATTGATTTGTAAGAAATTTGATTCTATCTATGGATTAGTGCCGACGAGTAATGGAATTTCATTTGCCGATTTAAATATCATTTCTGACTTTAAAATATAAGAGACATCTTCCTTGGATTTGTTGTGAATTTTTCTGCTCTCCCTTGGTGTAGCTTTGATAGGTTGGAGGTGATTTTATTAGCTTCTCATGTGGGTTTTACGTGCTGCAAATGATAGATAGGATCTGGGGTGCCAACTTAGTTTGGGGATGCCTTTCTCTATAATGATGCTTTTACACGCTACCTCTTTTGTATTAATGGTAGGAAATCGGCCGTTTGTGTACTGATAACAATCTTGTTCTGTTCATGTAGCTAAATCTGGGCATATCTTGTGCTTTGGTTTAGCTGTATTCTTCTTAATAAATTTTTTTTTGTCTTTTCAAAAAAAAAAAGGAAGGACTTCAAAGGTGCAAGATCTTTTTTTTTTGATAGGCCAATGTTAGTTGTTAGTTAATTGTTAGTATTGTTAGTTTTTTTGGGGTGAGGGAGAATTGAACCCACTCCCTCCTTATCTCTCCACTCCTTATCTCCCCTCACCCAACCACCAAGCCATCCTTATATCCCCTCAAAGGTGGAAGATCTGATAGGAATGATGGACTTTGGTACTTAATTCACTTAGCTTGTTTTGCAGTAGCCAAGTTCTTTGCCGCCTTTCTTTTAAGTAAATATTGCTAGCCTTCATTTAAACTAGAATTTGGCAGTGTTCTATTCTCTCTTGGCTGTTAAGCTATATGAAAGAAGCATGCGTGCAATGTATTTCATCTACTGCTATGTAATCTAATTTTGATTTTGATTTCCGTCAGTAACATGAAACATTGAAATAAGGTGTGGTATGTTGATGAACTTCATGTTGTTCAACTTGTATTACTACTAACACAGGAATGTTCTTGTTTATCGTTTCTTATATTTTCCCCTTTCTCTTTAATCACGAAATGGCAATGGCTTTCACAAGTTCTAGTTAACTAATGATATATTCTTTTTAATTTTTTATGAAGGTGGATTCTTCTTCTGCAAGCACACTTGGGGAAGAGAATTTGCTTGAATCCCTTTTGGCAACAGTTACTAGTAAAGATGAGTCTTCCACATATGAATTCTTGGAGGCAAATAGTGAAAATGAGTGCTGTAAGAAGTTGCTCTCAATGTGGAGCTGGTGAGCCTTGTACCTCTTTGCTTCTCCTATTCTCTTGTCAAGTTTCCTTCTTGTCCCATCATTAGGCATATTCTAGACAACTTAACATAGCTGTAGCTTGTACTATTAGGACCAATTTCTGTTCGTATTATTATCAATATTATCAATAGAAGCCTGATTTATCGTTTGGATTTTGTAGCTTAAAGCCATTAACTCAGAGAGTTTTGTCTCTTGTTGCTGAAGTCAAGTCTCTAGAAAAGGACAAAGAGCATCTAAGGATTAACCTTGACAGAGCTGAAGAGGAGGTGAGGATTGATGACCCTCTTCTATTCTATTGTGGAATTTCCCAGTTTTTGGATTGTAATGTAATAACTAATAACTAATAACTAACTTGGCTTGGTATAATACCGTAGGCCAAAGTACTGTTTGATGAAAATAGCATATTGGAAAAGGAGAACAAAAGGTTAGTGAGGAAATGTGAGGAAAAGAACCATCCCGGTTCCGGTGGGAAACTTACCAGCAGTACATCTGCCAAGGTGAGAATCATGTGTGACGTTGCACATTGCATGTGCAGTTTCATTTGATTTCATTTTATTTATTTCTTCCCTGCTTATGATATGCTCTTAGAGATCATATGCATCTTCTGCTTTCACCTCTTTTAATTAATATGTGCATTTTTTTTATTTAATTTATTTGACTTTTGCAGTCAAACAAGAGAAAGTCTAGTCCCAAGACAAGTACTAGCCCAATGGCCAAGAAAATTGACTTTGATGATATAGATACAGCAAGACAACCATTGTCACCCTTACGATATAACTCTCTTGACTGTCGCATGTATAAGAAGTAAAATGACTAATGTCAATAACAGGCGTGCTGATTTCTTCAACACAAAGTTATGATGTTGTTTCCGATTTGCAGATGGGTTAATTAATCTTTGCCTTGTAACAATGCTGACAACTTTTTTTTTTTTTTAACTGAGGTAATAATGAAGTTTATAAAATCATGCAAATTTCTCACATCTTGTGGGGGGCAACATTTTGCTATTTACTAATTTTGGCACTTCTATTGTGAATTGAAATGCATACATAAAAGTCGACTATTTATTTTTCGTTTTGATATACAATGATTCGATATGAAACTTATTTTAATCCTTCACTGATATATTCAATCTTAAAATGATCTTAACAAGTAATGCTCTGTATTTCAGTCTTTTTAGGAAGAAAATAAAATTATGCTATGTATTTCATTTATCTTTCTTTATATGTGAAAGTTAATTAATTTGTTTTTTCACCACTATAATAAGAGTATAATAAATAAATCCAGTTGTTGTTGTTTCTTCCTAAAAAGATTCCTTGTTACTTCCCTTTTGTTTTATTTTTTGACAATGCAAACCACATTTCACTACAAATTGCTTCAGCAATACAAGGAGGAACATGATAAAACACTTGTGATTGGTTCAAGTTCAGAGCATATTTGGCTAAAGCATGAGCCACCCTATTATTTTGTCTCCTAGTAAAAGAAACAGAGCAGCTAGGATGCAAAGCTAAGTGCCTTCATCCAAATGCTTTCTACATTCCTCTACATGCCTTCATTTTGCCATGAATTTTATCCACCACTTGGCACTTACAATCCATTTCAAAAATGACATTTGCATAATGGTGCTGCAAAGAAAATCGAATGGCCTCCAAAAGTCCCATAGCCTCACCTTGGACAACTGATAAAGAGGTGTGAAAAAGGGAGCCATGTGCCAATTGGATTGGAAATAACCATGCTACTCACGGATGCACCAGCCAATGCCCATATTAGTTTTTCTCAATTCACTAGGCTGATATTGCTGATATCAGTAGGCCATATTAGTTTTTCTCAAACTCTCAAACTCACATGCACAGCGGAAGTTAAAAGGAGGAGAGGAAGAGATTTGCACACAAAGTTTCAATTCACTAATATCACTAATTTGATTATAACTACAACATTTTACATGGTACAGGGCATGGCCTTATATAGGCAACATCTTACAATATTATAATATTTCCTTAATTCACATGCACAGCGGAAGTTAAAAGGAGGAGCACAAAGTTTCAATTCACTAATATCACTAATTTGATTACAACTACTACATTTTACATGGTACAGGGCATGGCCTTATATAGGTAACATCTTACAATATTATAATATTTCCTTAATTCCTAAGTAAAAACTAGATAGATGGTGGTGGAAGTTAATCTGATAGCTGTAAGTTCTTCATTCTCCTTCGACAATTACATTGCGGCTAGCAAACTTCAATTTAGAATTGTCATCAAAATTTCTAAATGTGGTTGGCGGTGGATACACGATAATAAGCTTGATTTAAGTACTTCCAACATTGCCTCCCTTAAACCAAGCTTAAATCATTTCAAGCATCTTCTTCAACTTGTAAAACAGTTCTCACCAGTATTTTGATGCGAGTTCTCCACCACGTTTGCCTGGTATATTAATCTGCAATCTATAGCTTTGTGCCCAAATTTGACACAGTGAAAACAATTATAATTTGTTCTTTCCTGTTAATAGTTACCTTGTCCTCTTTCTCGGTTGGTAGCACCGAAATTATTTCTACCTCTTCCTTGATTTGGTGGTTTAAAATTGTTGTCTCTCCCTTAATTGTAGTTACCACGTCCTCTTCCTCTGAAATTTCCTCTTCCTCCGTTGTTGAAATCACGACCTCTACTTTCAAGGCTTCTTCATTCACTTTTTCTGTCTTCTCCAAGATTCTGGTCACGTGGCTTTCGATGCTTCCTTGCAACTCTGCTACTGTCATGGTGTCTGTGTCGTGGGACTCAATTATCGTAGTCACCACATGATCAAACTTCATCGGCCTGGTGCAAAATTTTTTTTTACCACCTTACTATCAGGAATGTCTTCTCCATACACCCTCGTCTTATTGACAAGGTCTGTGATACGTGAAAAATATTGCTCTACAGTTTCTGAACTAGACATCTCATACCTTTCATATTCTTTCAGCAAGGATTACAGTTTGGATTTCCGAGCCTTCTCCACTCCTTTATATGACAACTTCAAAATATCCCATGTTTCTTTGGCTGTTTTGGCATTTGCTATTTTGCCAAAAATTGAGTAATCTACACCTTGGTGAATTTGTGAAAGTGCCAACTGGTCCCTCCTTCGAGCATTTTCATCATCTCCTTGTGTAAACCGGGTTCCACAAAGCTCCAAACATTGTGAGCTTTTAAATGGGTAGACATTAAAATCTCCCAATAACTAAAATCTAATTTTCCATCCAATTTGGGACCGGACCAGACAATATTGTAGTTGGTTGTCATCTCTCTGACACAATGAGAACTCTCTTGTTCCTCACACAGTTTGACACTCACACTCAAACTCTCAAGCTCAAATACCAATTTGATATCAGTAGGCCATATTAGTTTTCCTCAAACTCACATGCACAGCGAAAGTTAAAAGGAGAAGAGGGAGAGATTTGCACACAAAGTTTTTTTTTGGTCTACAGGGGGGATGGGGGACTAGGGGAGGGGGGAGGGAGGGTGGGTGAGGGTCGAACCCCTCACCCTTTGGGTGTCCTTCCCAAACTTAACCACTTAAACCACAGTGGGAGGACATTTGCACACAAAGTTTCAATTCACTAATATTCAAACCAAAATTTTCTTTTGGAAGGAATCAAGCCCAAGTGCTAGAAATGCCCAAATCGGAGGATTACCGTTAGACCAACTTAATCTTGTTTTAGATTTGCGACCAAAATTATATATATACATATATTTCATATATAAAACTCGTATGTTTCACATATACCGGTTCATGCGGTTCAACCAGTGACCCACCAATTCGACCAGTGACCCATTGACCCAGTCGCTTGACCGAGTCGATGACCAATCCGAGTTTAATAACATTGCTTGCACGTGGACATGAATGCTCCTATGTTCAACATGAATGAAAAAAATAGTAAAACAAGGAAGAGAAAGAGGGGAATGAGAACCAAACAAGGGTAACCAATGCACACGTGAAGTCACCCACCCATCTTAGTAGCGCGGCGGCAGCGGTAGCGGGACAATGGGGGAAACGGCAGCAGCGGCGGCAGGGCAACGACAAAAGGTGTGAATTACTTCTCGGTCGACTTTTCTAACCCTGTGCAATCGTGTTTTGGGGTGTTTGTGCTTTAATTATTTTTTTAAAAAGGGCCACATGGCGCAATGTCAACCGAAAGATTCATTCAACAGATCACAAATCTCAAAAGTTAACTCTAATATATTAGATTTCTTTTCCTTAATACTCCCTCCGGTCCAAAATATAAACAACATAATACAAACACACATAGACCAAATAATACTTTGAAATTAGATAATCTTAATTAATACTCACTAATTTCAATTTTTTTTTTCAAAATTACCCCCTTTTGTGTCTCTCCTAAATACGAATATTGCATTAAATGAATTGTATAATTAAAAAACTAGCATTTAATTTATATAAAAATCGATGAATATTACTTATATTTTGACCAAAAAAATGTCTTTGTTACTTATATTTTGGACCGAAATAAGTATCTTATAGTGAATATATTCCTTTTCACTTCTTCCGGATATCCAAACTAAAACTAAAAATTAATTATGAATTTATTGGCTATTAAATTTTGAAAAGTTTTGATTTTTAATTTTATGGGACGAAAGCAAAAAATACTTCTTCTTAACTGGTTACAAAATCATAATGATTGGTTTGATCAGGAGATCAAACTCAAATATCAGAGGCCATAAGTGCTAAGCACGGTCAACCAAGGTAACACCCCTTCACAAAATCATTTAATGGGTGCTGATAAGCTATAAGCAATAAAATACACACGAAGAAAAATTAAAAAAAAAGAAAAAATCAGCTATGAGATTTCTAAACACGTGGGAAAAGTCTTACTCGACCAACCTACTTGGCTAATACTTCTCCCCCAAATCTGTAGTCGGCGAAGCGCCTGACTTATTGATCTTTTATCTTTTTTTTTATAAATATTATTGTATAATTAGATGATAGAATAGTTTTTTTTTTAAAAATAATTATAAAATAATTATTAATATATTGTAGATAGTTATAAAAAAGATAAAATTAAAATAGACAAAAACTCTACCAAAAATTAATATTAACATTATATATAGTTATAGATTATCCAATTCTCGTAAAATTTTGCATCACGTTAATAATACGGATAATATCTAATATTTTATCATGAAGCAAAAGAAAAAGGTTAAAAAGCATTAAAAGAAAATGGTAATCATGTTTGATGTTCCCCTCTCGTGTTCCTCGCTATATCTCTCCGTCACTATCTGCTACTCCTCCTAACCCGCCATGGACAAAGAACACGACTTCGAAGTAGATCTTTCAGCCGCCACGGCCCCAACCCCAACCACGACAACCCCAAAGAAACTTACCCTAATCCCTCTAATATTCCTAATCTATTTCGAAGTCGCAGGTGGTCCATACGGGGAAGAACCCGCAGTTAAAGCCGCGGGTCCCCTTTTAGCCATCCTCGGCTTCCTCGTCTTCCCTTTCATCTGGAGCATCCCCGAAGCCCTCGTAACCGCCGAACTAACCACCGTCTTTCCCGGTAACGGCGGTTTCGTCATTTGGGCCGAACGGGCCTTCGGCCCATTCTGCGGCTCACTAATGGGCACATGGAAGTTCCTCAGCGGCGTCATCAACATCGCTGCTTTCCCCGTTCTCTGCATCGACTACGTCACGAAGATTTTCCCCACTTTCGAATCTGGGTTGCCACGTCACATAGCTATCCTCGGTTCAACTCTGTTTCTATCTTTCATCAACTACACTGGCTTAACAATTGTTGGTTATGTTGCCGTTGTGCTTGCAGTTGTTTCTCTTTCTCCTTTTGTTTTAATGTCACTTATTGCGATCCCAAAGATTAAACCTCACAGGTGGGTTAGTTTGGGGCAAAAGGGTGTGAAGAAGGATTGGAATTTGTTCTTTAACACGCTGTTTTGGAATTTGAATTTCTGGGACAATGTTAGTACTTTGGCTGGGGAAGTTGATAAACCCCAGAAGACTTTTCCTTTGGCTCTTCTTGTTGCGGTGATTTTTACTTGCGTGTCTTATTTGGTTCCACTCTTTGCTGTTATTGGTTCTGTTTCTGTGGACCAGAGTGAATGGGAAAATGGGTTTCATGCAAAAGCTGCGGAGATTATTGCTGGGAAGTGGTTGAAAATTTGGGTTGAAATTGGTGCGGTTTTGTCAGCAATTGGACTCTTTGAAGCACAATTAAGTAGCAGTGCGTATCAGGTATTGGGTATGGCAGAGATAGGGATTTTGCCTAACTTTTGTGGGGTTCGTTCTAAATGGTTCAATACACCTTGGTTGGGTATTTTGGTTTCTACAGTGATAACGATTGCGGTTTCTTACATGGACTTCACGGACATTATTTCGTCTGCGAATTTCTTGTACAGTTTGGGGATGTTGTTGGAGTTTGCATCTTTTCTTTGGTTGCGGTGGAAGTCGCCGGTGTTGAAGAGGCCTTACCGGGTTCCGATGAGGTTGCCGTTGCTGGTGGTGATGTGTTTGGTGCCTTCTGGGTTTCTGGTGTTCATAATGGCTATTGCTACCAAGACTGTTTATTTGGTCAGTGGTTTGATGACTGTAGGTGGGATTGGTTTCTTTTTCTTCATAAAACTCTGCAGGGCAAAGAGATGGGTGAAGTTCAATAACAGCAGTGAGGCTGAAGAAGAAGTGGCTGTTTCTTGACATGTTAGATTTATGTTGACAACTGTTGTGGGGAAAAATTGTTCTTTAAGGCACAGAAATAAATTGGAGCTATTTATCAGGGATTTATAAGGTTTTAAGTTGGGAAAATGTTTGATGGACACACCTCATTCACCCATTCCAGACCATTTAATTCACTGAGATTACTATATTGTAGGTGTTGAATGGGTGGTAGAGTGTACAAATATCAGGATTCACAAGCAAGTAGGCTAGTGTTATTTATTGTATGTATAGAGAAATCTCTCTCTCTCTCTGTTCTAATGTTATGATCCTTAATATTAAGGGGAAAAAATGTTTGAAGTAATACGAGCTGTTACATCCTTTTTTTTTTGGTCATAAGCTGTTACATCCTAATATACATGTTGAAACCCATAACCTTGAATGCAGATCACTGATCTGATGGCCAAATCGATTGCGACGAAGTAAAAGAGTAAATATTTAATTTATTCTGAAAATTGTAATATTAATATTGATTTATGGTGTATTTGACCCATCTTTTTTTTAAATTAAAAGCTACTGCTGAAATTAAAGAAAAAACTTTAAAAATACAGCTCTAGATGTTTGGTAATTTTTTTTTCTAACTTAAAAGCAACTTTTAAATTAAAAGCTGCTTGGTAAAATGTTTATATAAAAACTTTGATTTTATTTAAAATTATGTATCTAATTACAAACTTTTATATATTAAAAATCATGAATCAAATAGTCAATAAGTCAAATAATCAATCAATTATTACAATCTCAAATTCTCCACGTTGAAAGCAATGGCGGAGGCATGCAGGAGAAATGAGGGATTTGTCCAAAAGGGTCAATTCATGCTCCAGTGGTCCAATGCCAAAATAAAAATGCAGGATGGACTCATTGAAAGACAGAGATGGTTCTTGACCAAAAAAAAAAAAGACAAAGATGGTTTTACCAAATTAAAATTAAAATTAGCAAACTAAAGATAGGGAGCTATCATGACCAAAAAAAAGATAGGGAGCTATTAAAATAGGTGACTTTTAAGGAGGTGAACATATTAAACCTGACCATGAAGGTGAAATGGGACCGGAAACAATGTTGGCCTTTGATATAATACTTTTTAACTCCTATGGATAGGTTGCAATACTTGAAACTTGGCTAACAGGTAAACATAAATGTTAACTGTATTTGCAAATGAGGACTTAAGGAGTTATTACAATGTTCCTATAATATTGTGATATCTATATATGGCTCCCATAATTCCCAAAAACTTCGAATGTGCCCCATTAAAGTATTGTAAGTAGGGGTGAGTACGGGCCGATTTGGATCGGATTTGGCCAAATTCGTTATCCAAACCGATCAAAATAGAACGGGTTGGATTGGATTTTTAATTTTTTTCACTAAACTCGAACCGAACCAACCCGATCAAGAACGGATTGGATCGGATCGGGCTAATTGGATCAACACAAAAAACAAAAAAAACAAAAAAAAATAAAAAGAAAAGGACGAGGAAGGGGTCTTGAAGACTTGAACCCTAATCTAAAAATGCACACAGACCATCAGAGAAGAGGACCACCCAGGAGAGATCTGATGTTCAACTCAAATTAAAACACAAAACAGATAAAACAATGAGATTCAACTTCAAATTAAAACAAATAACAGAGAAAATAGTCCACTGTTGCAGCAAATAAAAAAAAAAAGCACTGTTGTTTGTGCCTTTGTGGGTTTAGCAGAGAAGAAATAAAGAAAAGAAAAGGGAAGCGACTCCATCGTCGTCATCTTCTTCGAAAGGGAGAAGAAGCTACAGCACAGTGGGACTGATGAGCACGATGGCGGGACTGGTGAGCACGAGGCACGGTGGGACTGATGAGCACGATGGCGGGACTGGTGAGCACGATGACGGGACTGATGAGGTTTGTGCAGACTTGCGCGGCGGAGATGAGGTCTGGCGTTGGTGGCCGCGCTCCCGGTACTACGTAGTTGAACTTAAAAAATAAAAAGCAACTAAAAATGACATGGCCAACGTCAACGGCCAGAGCAAGAAAACCTTGTCTTCAACGGCCTTCAATCTCATGTCTGTGTGGTTAGGTTCTGCGGTGGCAGGGAAGAGGTGGTTGTTCTCTGTCTGGGCTTCATCTTCAATGACCAGTGAGTCCACCGCATCAGGCGTTGCTGGGTTACACCAAGAGAAAAACGTAAAAAATCGATTTCTACAGGTGTAGAACAACCTATAGGGATTTTGCTGTATGCAGGAAATCTTGATTTCTGCATTACGTCCACAATGGCAAAACTTGTTGACATACTGAAGATACCCTCTATTATTTCCAGAAAAGGTTGATGAATCCATGTGTATGCGGGACGTAGGAGTCTTTCGATCTAGAAGTATGCAAAGAAAAAAGATGGAAATGTTGAGTGAGAGAAGGATTGCAGAGCGAAAGTGAGGAAGGGAGAATGAGAAGTGAATAGGAGCGAGTGGAAACAAAGAGGCAGAGGTGTATCGATATGTGTATAGAGACAGAGTTGAGTAGAGCCAATTCGAAAGGAAAAAATTGCTTTGGTTCTATATCCGATGAATTAGTAGTGAGTAGGGTGTATTGATTGATTGATGTTGAGAAAACACATCACAGTTCCCGAGAAAATACATGCGGTGGCTCTGTTGGAGGAAAAAAAAGGGTCTGCGTTTGGGTAATTTCAAGCATTTGGTTATGGTAACCCCTCTGGTTTGGTTACATGACGTGCAAGTGAAAGGGAAGATTAAAAGATATTTTTTTTGGCTTAAAAATGTATTTAGGTTTTATTTGGGTCAAGAAAATTGAGATAGTAAAATAATATAAAAATAATCTTCAATATTGGATATTTACACACAGCCTGTAATTAAATTTCTAAATATCAAAATCAAACTATTAAATATAATATTATTTACACATAAAATTGTAATTGAATTTGTAAATATGAAATACAAACTTATAACTAGATTATTATTCACACAATAAATTATAATTAAATGTAAAAATATGAAATTAAAACTAACAAGTGTAATAATATTTACAAATGAAGTTCTAATTAAATTTGTAAAGATGAAATTAAAGCAAAACATGAATTGACCATGGATAGTAGACTGACTTTACTTGACATTTGACAACGGTTAATACCTTGACTTTAGCTCACCTTTGACAATGGTTAGGAGTTATACTTGAGTTCACCCTTGACCATGGTTAGTAGTTTGCCTTTAGTTGACATTTGACCATGGTTAATACTTTTACTTTAGTTCACCCTTGACCATGGTTAGTAGTTATAGTTGAGTTCGCCCTTGACCACAGTTAGTAGTTTGACTTTAGTTGATATTTGACCATGGATGATACTTTTACTTTAGTTCACCCTTGACAATGGTTAGTAGTTTGACTTTAGTTGACATTTGACCATGGTTAATACTTTTACTTTAGTTCACCCTTGACAATGGTTAGTAGTTTGACTTGAGGTCACCCTTAACCATGGTTAGTAGTTATACTTTAGTTCACCCATGACCATGGTTAGCAGCTAGACTTTAGTTAACATTTGACCATGGTTAATACTTTTACTTTAGTTCACCCATGACAATGGTTAGTAGTTTGACTTGAGGTCACCCTTGACCATGGTTAGTAGTTATACTTGAGTTCACCCTTGACCGTGGCTAGTAGTTTGACTTTAGTTGACATTTGACCATGGTTAATACTTTTACTTTTGTTCACCCTTGACAATGGTTAGTAGTTTGACTTGAGGTCACCGTTGACCATGGTTAGTAGTTATACTTGAATTCATTCTTGACCATAGTTAGTAGTCATACTTGAGTTGACATTTGACCATGGTTAATACTTTTACTTTTGTTCACCCTTTGACAATGGTTAGTAGTTTGACTTAAGGTCACCCTTGACCATGGTTAGTAGTTATACTTGAATTCACTCTTGACCATAGTTAGTAGTTATACTTGAGTTCACCCTTGAACACGGTTAGTAGTTTGAGTTTAGTTGACATTTGACCATGGTTAATACTTTTACTTTAGTTCACCCTTGACAATGGTTAGTAGTTTGACTTGAGGTCACCCTTAACCATGGTTAGTAGTTATACTTGACCTTGGTTAGTAGTTTGACTTTAGTTGACATTTGACCATGGTTAATACTTTTACTTTAGTCCACCCTTGACAATGGTTAGTAGTTTGACTTGAGGTCACCCTTAACCATAATTAGTAGTTATACTTCAGTTCACCCATGACCATGGTTAGTACTTTGACTTTAGTTGACATTTGACCACAGTTAATACTTTGACTTTAGTTCACATTTGACAATGGTTAGTAGTTTGACTTGAGTTCACCCTTGACCATGGTTAGTAGTTTGACTTTAGTTGACATTTGACCATGGTTAATACTTTTACTTTAGTTGACCCTTAACAATGGTTAGTAGTTTGACTTGAGGTCACCCTTAACCATGGTTAGTAGTTATAATTGAGTTCACCATTGATCATGGTTACTAGTAGTTTCACTTTAGCACGATGGGCCCACGTACGTAAATGGGCCTTTTTTGCACGGAGTACCTGGCCTGAAGGCCCAAAGCATTATAGACCGTAGAACGTAATTGGGCCTCATTTGTAAGGAGTACTTAATATGAAGGCCCAAAGCACAATGGGCGCACGTACGTAATTGGGCCTTCTTGCTACCGCGTACCTGATATGAAGGCCCAAAGAATTATCAACCCAAGTACGTGATTGGCCGTCGTTTGTAAGGAGTACTTGATATGAAGGCCGAAAGCACAATGGGCCCACGTACGTAATTGGGCCTTCTCCCTATGGAGTACTGACCAGAAGGCCCAAAGCATTATGGGCCCAAGTACGTAATTGGGCCTTGTTTGTAAGAAGTACTTGATATGAAGGCCCAAAGCACAATGGGCACACGTACGTAATTGGGCCTTCTCGCTACTGAGTACCTGACATGAACGCCCAAAGAATTATGGGCCCAAGTACTTGATTGGGCCTCGTTTGTAAGGAGTACTTGATATGAAGGCCCAAAGCACAATGGGCCCACGTACGTAATTATAAATTATAAACTTTGTAAATATAATTTTATAAATATAGTAGCACATTGAAATATTTATAAATATAGTTAATACTTATAAATTTGTGTAGTAATTATAAATTAGGCTTAAATGCCTTTTTCGTCTCAGCAAAATGACCGAGTTTTATTTTTCGTCCTTGTGAAAAAAAAATTTGTTTATAATCCTTGCAAAATTAAAAGTTTTATTTTTAGTCTTTGGTATTTTGTTTTAGTCCCTGAAATATTAAATTCATGTTAAATTAGTCCTTGTAATATGTGAACATTTTTGTTTTTAGTCCATATAGTATTATAAAATTTTATGTAAATTTTATTTTACAGGGACTAATTTAACATGATCTAAATATTATAGGGACTAAAACACAATAGCAAGGAGTAAAAATAAAACTTTTTATTTTGCAGGGTTTATAAACAATTTTTTTTACGGGGATGAAAAAAAAACTCCATCATTTTGTAGGGACGAAAAAGATATTTAAGCCTATAAATTATAAATTTTGTAAATATAATTTGTTTAAGTAATTTTATAAATATAAATTTGGGCTTAGAAGTCGTTTTCGGATATTCAAAATTCGCGCGATAGGGAAGAAATTCACACTGAGGATTTGAAGTTCTTGTGTGAACCGCGTTTGGCAGTAATTGTTGTGTGAACTGCGTTTGGCGTTAATTATTGTGGGGCGCACAAGTCAGACGCATATTTATATGGGATATACTTAGACAAAACACTGTTTGAAGGTGTGTAGAAGGGAAGCGGGTTCAGTGCCTTTAGGGTGCCAAAGGCACCATGCCTTTCAACACTTCTTGTTCGTCCGATCAATCTATCCATCCAAAATGGGTCACGTGGCATAATCTAAACCGAAGGACTTATCCAATGGACCAGAACGCCCAAAAGGCATGGTGCCTTTGGCTCCCTGATGGCACAAAATCCACTTTCGTGTAGAACCCGCTGCTTTATGCAGCATGGGATGACGTCTCCCTACTATGGACTATGTCACTGTCACAAGAAGCATTTAGTATTAGTCAGTGGTAATGATTACAATAGGGATATTTTGTGAAAGTAAGATCTGGAGCATTTATTACAAAGTAAAAGTTACGATACTTGTTTGTTTTCATCTATTCTGATAATAAATAACGAATGAGTAAGTAAAGGGTTGGTGTAACAGTAACGTAAGTTAAAGCAGCAAAGAAATCGGGGGCCTAATAGTAATGAGATGTGAAGGGAAAAAAAGGTCAGAGGACAGAGAGTTCGTGAGTGAGTAATACACACATCTCTTCTCTTCATACACTGTTCTCTTTTGCTTTCAGTATTCATCCCTCATTTTCTGTTGTTGGATAAATTCATCTATAAAAAACATTCATTATTTTCCAAATACTCACATCTCTTCTTCATACACCGTATTGTTAATCATTCAAATTCAAAAAACCACCACTTGAGAGTGCAACAATGGATGAGAACACCTTCCAATACACACACAGCGGCAAAGGGAAAGATGTTGCAACTGCAATGCTCGTCGATGAGAACGACATCATCAGTAGGAGTGGTGTGTGTGCTCAATGACATGTGCCACTCATGGAAACTCCCCAAACAACCATGTCTCTTAACCACGTGATTCAGTTGGTGCATCAGCTCATGTCGTCTCTAAACATTGCAATACAACACATTGAGGAGTTGAAGATGGGTATGCAAAATATACAAATATCATCTTCATTCACGACTGCATCGTTGAAGTTGGTGGAGTTGGTTGTATATTCAACTAATGTCTCTACAAAGACTAATGAAACCAATACTGCAAATAACAACTCACTCATATTTAAGGGGGTATTTGAGGGCATCGTCAAACACAATACCCCGCCTTTGGACCCTCAACCATCCAACAAACGCAAACACCTTGCTGAAAAAATGGACCCTATACAACCTCCAGTCATTCTGCCTTTGTTTTGTAACGACGGGGAAAGTGGCATAAACAAAATGTCTGATTCTATGCCTCCAATGATGACTGACAACTCAGTGTGCTACACTAAACCTTTATTCCCAAAGGAGTAGAGCCGGCCGGTTGTGATGTATTACATGTTCGAAGATTCACCTAGCAATATGCCTGTATGCGGGAGTGAGTTCTGAACAAATGCGAATATGCAGGTGAATGTGCCATCCATGCGTAAACTTTCAGCATAAATATTCATTCCCAATATGTAAACACTAATAATAATGCAACTTCTGTCCCCATCTAGGCGCATATGGAAGGCAAAATCCCCATGGGACACAACAACTTCTCCAAAAGGCTGTTCCAAACACCATCACCATCACCGACACCTAACGTGTCAAAAGTTGGGGTTGTTCTTATTGAGCCTTCAAGCGGTGGTAGGAGTGCGAAGAAGCTCCAAAGCAGTAGTGGAAAGGGGAAAAATAAATCCCAACCACGTTTACTAAAGGTACGTCCTTCTACGCTAATATGGGAATCATGTATCCATTGTAATAACTATGCCATTGCAATTTAGGGGGTGAGTTTGAGATTTAAACCAACACCGGATATGGGACTCACTGAACCTCAACTCGAAGTGTGTGCCTACACATTCCACCATGACACTGAACCTGGATAAGTCACCATTATCCATACCCGACATTACATATTTACTGATACCGTTGATTATCCTTAAGGTTATTGAAATAATTTCAGAGAGCTTATGGTGAAGGCTCACGAGTTGGAGGCAACCAGGTCCAACCTAAACAGCCTCTGCCCTGGCTAGAGAGTCGACCCTGAGGCATCTTCTCTAAAACTCTAACTTAACATAAATATGTCGTATATTATTGATAATTTTGTTGACAAACATGTGATCCTGATGTTGTAGATAATCGCACTTGTAGCTGAAAGAATTCATTGGGTCCACAAAAATTTATACCACCTCGTGTGGAGTCTGTCGCCCTCGTTTGAGGTAGGTCAACCACGTCATAAAATGTGTAGGGTGGATTAACAGTAGAGGATAATAATTTTTAATGCCCTTATTCTTGTAGGATGACGTTTTTTTGGGTAGCTTCACTACATATGACTTGCTCAAACGCTATGCTCACTGTGGATGCAACCTTATCCCAATCTAAAATTTGTGAGCTAAACTGATTATTTGATACATTCAACCATTGTGCAAGTGTTTAATGTCTAATAATACTATGTATGCATCGTTGATTTATGTCCCAATGAAGACTAAAGGCGAACACTGGTATTTAATGGTTATAGCTTTGAAAGATAAGAAAATTTACCACCTTGACTCCTTTTGCAACTTAGAGGAAGTGGATAAAAGGCAAGACCGCATATTGTCAGTGGTATGTTTATTTAAGATTGCATTGACTTCAAATTCAACACGTACGAGTGTATTTTGGCAATGCAAATAGATGTAATTTTGCACCTTCTAAAACAGGCTACCATATTGGAACTAATCATTAATCATCCCGAGTATGAGCCTGCCTTCTTTGCACGCCAAACTAATTTTAGCCAATTTAATGTAAAGGAGGTTAGAGGGATACCAAACTGCGAAAGCAGGTAAGGATTTTGTGAACTTGGAAAATGTAATTTAATTCGCGATGAAAATATTAATACTTGGTTTATTTCATGTGAAAACAATCTTAACTCTGCTGTGTGGGTTATCAATTGGATGGATAATGAACAACACTTCAAATCTTATAGGTTAAGTGGAAAGGTAAGTGACAAGTCTTGAACATGCTTTCATTGATTTCATTAAATAGTGTTGAGGTTTTTTAACTACTATTCGGTTGTCTTGCCTCCAGCTTGCAGAGAATCGTGTGAGGATGAAAACAGTAGTTGGAGTGGTGCTTACCCTACACAATGAAATCAGAATCCGAATTGAGGAGAGGGCAGCCATGTTTTACAGAGCTCTTGGAGGTTGAAGACTTATGGGGCCCACGGTTATTTTGCCGTGGTGGAATAATGGTTGGATGGGCTTTTGTCGTTTTGTTGCCCTTCTATGTGATATCAACAGTCCTGGGGCCCTTGTGTTTTAACTATATATATATGTAGCGTATTATGTTTTTTATGTTAGTGTTGGACACCATTTGTTGGGTGTATGATAATTGGCCCACTAAAAGATCAAATTAGTGGGACAATTATGTTGTGTTGTGCCCACTGTCACGCAATGATGTCATTCAGCCTTGTATTTATAATCAGTACCTCGTTTGTGTTATGTATAAACTTATCATGCTTCCTTTTATTTATTTATTTTGGTGAAGCTTTTATTTATTCGTGCAATGATATTATGTCCACGTTTTATTTTTTATTTTTGGTCAAAAGATCCATATATTAAACCAACTTAGGCCCAGGGCCCAAAGTTAGAAAACGGGAGCTACAACTTTAATTTTTTAATGAAATCTTGATTATGAAACTATGGCCTATATACCGATAAGTGTAAATTAGCACTTTCACAGCTGTGCATAAATTCACACCATAGATGTGAACAGTGCTGGAACAAAACTCAATCTAACCGGATTAAATCGTGACAGAATCACATCTGTGGCGAAAATGACACCCCGGATGTAAATCGTGAAACAGTCCCTAACTCCTGATTGACGTAACTATCGTTTTCACAGTTAGGATTAAACTTACACCAAAGGTGTGAACAGTTCTGACTTGAAATTCTTATTCTTTTCAATCCTAAGTCAAATTCTGCATTTTTTTTACCCCAGTAAAACAACACTAATAGAACCCCTATGATCTTACTTTTTTTTTTCCAGCCTAAAGAATGTACACTAAAGAAAAAAGTTAAAGGAAAATACAGTAATTGTTGAGAATCACATTCATCACAAGGTTTTTCTTTTCTATTCAAGACATAAAATTCATCTATTTTCACAATAGGCAGGTCAAGAGCATTTACTAATATCATTGTAAAACACGAATTGTGAAAACAACCATTGTAATCTCAAATAAAACACATAAGACGTAGTCTTTAATGGCTAAATGAACACAAACATTGGCCCACAAACACAAATGGTCTTTAAATGCTAAATGATAGCAAACATATTGCCTACAAACAGACATAATCAGTACTAAATATTAGTCCATCCAAAAGATTCCAAACAAGCAACCACATGACTTGACCGCATCACCATAATTGTTGTGAAAGCAATTAACCAGCACGCTGAAAAAATACCAAAAAAATACAAACGACTATCAGTTCATACAAAAATCATTAAATAAATAGCTAAAAAAATTAGCACAGTGTGTACACATAAGTATTCAACTCCAAGAATAACTCTTACCATATCAACATTTGCAAATAACTCACACTCGAAGTCATCTTCTTCATCCTCATCATAATGAGCGTTGGATCGAACCTGAGTCTGGGCAAGCAAATCCAATTGTTTTTGCCCATGGCATGACTTCCGATTGTGTCCTTTCCCACCACATACACGACATGCGGGTGTCTTACGCACGATGCTCTTCCCTTTATTCTGTGATGATGTTGACGCTCCTTTGCAACCCTTTGTTCTTGCGCGAATAAGGTTCCCGAGTGCACCATCTATAAGCGGATATTGATTGACTCAATGTGCAACACCATCACCTCTACGAATAGCTTTCAGACTCTCGTGGTGTGCTGTGATCAGTTCTATTGATTTGCGCATTATATCTAGCCTACCACACTTATAAGCTTCCTTAGCCATAGCCTTGCTATGCTCAACCAAACCAACGTAGGTACACCACAACAAAGGATCATGTGACAATGATTTCTTCTCATCCAACATACCAATTGAGTCCTTTGCATCCTTCGTCCATCTTTTTAAAATGACAGTACCAGGCAACTGAACAATGTCTAAAAAGACGAGGACAGCTACCACATGTTCACATGGAATCCCTAATGATTCAAATCTTTGGCAAGAGCACTTAAATACCAAACTAGATTCACTAAATGACACATTCCACTCAACACCTTCTTTACGATACCTACGAACTTTGTACTTGAATGTGGAGCTAGTTTTTCGGTCGCAAATCACTTTGCATGTGCATGCCCTTTGAAGCACAGGACAGAATAATATGAAAATCTCCCTTGTGCATACACTTACAGCTGACATCTCAAGATATTCTAATTGCGTCTGCAACACAGGTACACCGCACATAGAGGAAAGGTCTGCTTCCACTTCTCTGCACCTCATGTAACTCAACCATCGAAAATAGTGTTGTAGGAAATCAACCAAGTTGTTATGACAATTGACAAATTTGCCAAATTCAGAATGCAACCCCTCGCATCAAGAGGTTGTTCTAAAACCAGCAAAGAAATTACCACGTATATGAGCAGTCGCCCACATCATTCGCTTGTCATACAAGTCTTTCACACAATTTTGCTTAAACTTCAAAACAAATTTTGGATTCTTGACATTACATGTTGCATTACGTATGAGGTGCCAAACACATAGTCTGTGGTGAGAGTTTGGAAAGACTACTCTAATGGCATTTCTCATTGCCATGTCACCATCTGTTATCACTGACACTGGATACTTGCCCCCCATTGCTTCAAGAAATTGTTTCAAAAGCCATACATAAATTGCCTCACACTCATTTCCCACAATAGCAGCTGCAAATACAATGTTCATGTTGTGGTTATTTACCCCTGAAAAAACCACTAAGGGACATAGATACTTATTCTTACGATAAGTAACATCAAATGCGAGGACATCACCAAATACCAAAAAATCCCTACGACCTACACCATCACACCAAAACAAGTGCTCCAATCTTCCATTGACATCCACTGTATGCCTCCAAAACAACATATCGTCCTTTGCTCTCATCCCATGAAGAAAATCAATTGCACTTTGGGCGTCGGAGAATTGGCCAGCACTTTTTTGCAAGTGGTCATTATATCGTTTCAGAAACCTAAGCATATCAAACCCACCAGCTTGGCTAGCAACAACTCTATATATGTGTGGAGTTCTAATGCCAACCTTTCTCATGCTATCCATCTAATATTTATCATAGTCACTGATTTTCCTGTGTGCTGGTAGCATAGTCGAATACTTATTAGCAATAAAAGTGTGATTGTGCACATCGTTGAAGTATTTAATATACAAATGACCACTACTCTCTTCAATGTGAACCTTATAGCGTGCCATACACTCACATCGAGTCAAATCTTTGGTTTGTCGCCTTCTATTATCCCTATTCATGTTCTTTTCAGCTCTATAACCTTCTTTGTGACATAGAAAAGTTTGTTGTATCATTTCACCCTTTGAATTCCACAAGATCTTGCTTTTTCTAGCTGAAAACCCATGGACACTACCATACCAGTTGTAAAACGTAAAAGCCACATCCACATTTGGAAAATGGATACTTGTTATATCTTCACTAGTTAGGTCATTCAAGTTAACTTTCCCAAAATCCTCAATGGAGTTTACTGTAGTTTTAGCACAAAACTTATATCTGCAATTACCATTCATGTCCCTTATTATCTCATCTTCTTCTTCTTCTTCTTCTTCTTCTTCTTCTTCATGAGTTTCACTCTCACTGTAATCGGAACAAGCATTGTCATCGGAACACTCATTGTCATCAGACAAGGATAAATCATCCAAGTCCTACATTAATTAAACGCAAATATTTATCATGTAATGAGAAACATTCTATCTCAATTTAATTAAACGCAAATATTTAGCATTTAATGAGAAACATTCTATCTCAATTCCTTTGCAAATAAAACACCACAAATACGAGGCATATATGCCATGTAATACACACCTGGGTTGGCTCCATTTCAATGTTGTTGGATGCGACACCGACCTCTGCCTCCTCTATTTGTAACCGTCTAAGTTTTCTCTGCTGAGTCCCGCCTTACAGCGTAAGTTCAAAAGAATATACCACCAACAATCTGTGTCAACAACAATTCAATCAAAATTACTAATGTCACTGGAAAAACCCAAAATCCCAACAACACAAAACCCCTTGAAACCACCATCATCACCAAATCATTAGGCAATTAAAATATAATAATATTAAATGAAGGTGTTCAATGTGAGCAATAAACCAAACCACTTGATAGTGAATGGTGTGGGTGAAACCGGGTGTGGGTGAAACCCCTCTTCCATAGTATCCCAGTCATTTATAATTTCAGCCAACATTTGGTAAATAATAGATGCATGTGAGAATACCCATCTCGTCGCTTACCTTCGATTTTGAAGTAACTCACTTGATGCCGTTGTAGCGCTGTGCGATGGAGGTATTCGTGCATCGTTGAAGACCAGTGGAGATACACAGTTCACGCCGTTTGCCTTCGGTTTTTTTTGCGCTGTCTAAAGCGTCATTTGCAACGTCCTCACAAACCCTAAGCCACTTCTCCACTTCTCCAGTAAAGAAATCAGACTTAGGTTTTGTAACCCACTTCTCCACTTCTTCGAAAACAATGGTAAAAGATGACATAATTTTCACGAGTAAACCATCAATTTGGTCCCTGAAATTGTAGAGCGCTGACAAGTTGGTCCCTGACATTAAGAAATTGACAAAATCATCCATAAAATTGAGAACCGTTCGCCAAATTAGTCCTTCCGTCATCTTGGTCAGCAAACAGCGTCAGAGATGCTAATTTGGCACGTTAAGTGCCTGGGTGGCAGCCACATGGCTCACATGTTGCGGCCTAATCATCAGGGACTAAAATGACAATTGTCCATAACTTCCTCTCTCTTTTTAAAAATTACAAAATGATCCCCTTCTCTATCTCTTCTCCTTCCCCCACCACTGCCATCCTTCCCCTCCTTCAACACCATAGTCCCTTTCCATCTATCTTTTTTCAATGACAGTAAAAACAAGTTCAAAGAGAAAGAATATGGAGTGAGAGGGGAAAACACAGAAAGTAAGTTGTGCTAATTAAAAAGAAAAAGAAGCCAACGATGATAACCAAAGGTGCCAAGATGTTGAAAACAGAGTAATCTGCAACGATCAAGACAACAAACCCCTAGTTCTTGGCTACTCCCACTAGTGACATCGGAGTTCAAAGACATCCAAGGCTCACTAGCAATGGGTTTGGCGGTGAGCCTTGCCTTCAAAGTTCAATCGGCTTTCATAAAGCCTTAAATAGATTGATTTACATGTTGCATTGCATGTGTACCTAATCAAGTTTTTCCACCAACTTAACAAACACAACGACAGACTTCAAAATTTTGTCTCTATGGAACAAATACTAAACAATAAAGGAAGCTTCCAACATTTTGAATTCAAAACAGACACAATATGCGTAAAACTTCAGGGCAAGATAACCCACACACACGTACTGCATCTTATCATGGTTTCAGACCTCACTTCACCTCCAAGGATAATTGTGGTCTTGCGGATAAATGATTGGACAAAAATCTTAGAAATGTCAACTATTAGCAGCAAACAAATGCAATAATGATAATATTAATACAATATGGAAATATATATTAATCCTTGTCCTTCATTTGATGACATGACAGTTATACTCTGTAGTTGTTTCATCCAAGGCAAGCAAAAAAAAATTATATTTTGTTGAACTAAAGGGAAACAGTTCGGCTGTATAGTATTTCATCGTCACTCTCCTCTTCCTCATCTGGCACAATCACATTCCCTGGACCTACACTCTCAATCTCAATATAATTACCCTGCAACCTCTCTTCAAATCTCTGGTCATGACAATTCAGGATCCAATTCAACGAACACTTGATACCCTTGCTCTTTAGCCTTTGGTACCCGGGCTTAATCCTTGACTCTAAACTATAAGTAAAGTAGGTGTCCCTGTTGCCAGTGATCAGAGGTATGTGGTTGCTGATGTCGATGGAAGTTTGGTGGACGACACTTATGGGGTGGTGGGTCTGAAACGGGTCTTTCTGGCAGGTCAGAAGGCGAAGAGAGAGAGAGAAGGGGATCATTTGTAATTTTCAAAAAGAGAGATGAAGTTATGGACAATTGTCATTTTAGTCCCTGATGATTAGGTTGCCACATGTGAGCCACATGGCTGCCACCCAAGCAATTAACGTGCCAAATCAGCATCTCTGACACCGTTTGCTGACTGGGATAACGGAAGGACTAATTTGACGGACGGTTCTCAATTTCAGGGACAATTTTGTCAATTTCTTAATGTCATGGACTAACTTACCAGTGCCTTACAATTTTAGGGACCAAATCAAAGGTTCACTCTAATTTTCACTCATGGAGTCATGGACAAAATTGTGATTTTACACTATTTGTGCAAAAAATGAAACAATAATAATTCATGAGCGACTTGGTATTATTGTTAAGTTCTGAGCACTGAAATTGAATTATGTTAATATATGGGGCATATTAAATAATGTGTTAACTTTTGTGGTGGAATGTCTAAAGTTGAAAAAAAGGGTCAACTTGCTATCACAGGTCATGGGCCCACTTCACCTTCATGGTCATGTTTAATATGTTTGTTCACCACTCTAGAAGTCACCATTAAAATAAGTCTTGCTTAAGCTCACAAAAAATCCTCACCATAGCTTTTTTAAAAGTTTACTTTTTCTTATCTTTTGCTCTATCCAAATAAGTTACTTTTATTTGAAAGATTTTTTAAAAAATGTGTTTGACCCAATTTCTCATTTTAAGGAAGTAAAAGATGGATTTTATTGGAAATTTGGGATTCGATGACCGGGCCTTTTCATAAGCTCCAAAAAGGTCTATAAAAGTTGTTTTTAGAGTATATCTAATGGGAGTTGTTTATAGTGTTCTTAAAACTTAAGCAACTCAAATTAGTTGATTTTACCATTGAAGTGTAAGCAACTCTCATAAGCAACTTACCATTGGAGTAAAATTTAGTAGATGTTCTTAAATCACATGTGGTATTGTACTATTGTAGGCCCACAAAAAGTGAGTTAAGCAACTCTCATAAGCAACTCTCATTGGAGATGCTCTTAGTAGCTTTTTTCAAAAGCTCCTTATGTGTATGTTTTGTTCTTTGTAGAATAAACTCTTATTTTTCAAGAGCTTTTAGGGAAAGAGTGTTTGGCCAGCTTCTCCTTTTAAAGAGAAGATAAGCCAAAAAAAGCTAGACCAAATACTACCTTAGTCTCTAAAACTTTTTGTTTATACAAGTTGATAGTGTTGTCATTTATCCTCCAAAAGTTGTGATAGGGCTATTTTTGTGATAGGGCTATTTATCCTCCAAAAGCCATGATTAACATTTGATATATACTATAACAGCATCTCCAACACTGTGTCTTATGGGGTGTCTTAAAGTTAAGATGCGTTGCTTAATTGGGTTTTTACTATATTGGGGTGTCTTGTGGGTTTTTATCAAACCCCTACATGCAGGTGGCATCGACTTCACAAATGAGGAGCTTGAAACACCGGTTGATTCTATATCTGAGTCTCAAATTCCATAATTTTTTAGTCAAATTGGCCTTTACAACATTTTGTTAGATGAAGGAGGACGCAATATTGCTAAAAAAAATCATGAGTTTCAATCGTGACTCAACGTGCCAAATGATGCAGTTATAGGAGTTGACTAAAGAGCAAGTTGTTTAAGGCTAAGAATAAGAGACAATTATAACAACTATCGATCGCGAGCAATTGTGAGGGAGGGAATATAATTTTGATTAGATAACTATTTAAGAAAAAAATTAAATGTTTAATTTGATATGACATGGAAGCCAAAAGTAAGCCCATAACAATATAACATGATTAAGAAGATATAATTTTGGGTTAAATCTGTTTTTAGTCCCTCATTTATCACTAATTTTTTATTTTAGTCTCTCATTTTTAAAACTCATTTTTTTAGTCCGTCAGTTTTAGAAATAGACCAGATTTGGTCCCTCGATCTGATGTCGTTACTAACTACACTGACATGGCAAACGGACTGCCACGTAAGCATGCGCCACGTGTCCAACTAAGCCAAGCTGGCATCCAAGGTGGCAGATGCAGGGACCAAATCTGATCTATTTCCATAACTGAGGGACTAAAAAAATGAGATTTAGAAAATGAAGGACTAAAATCGAACATTAATGATAAATGAGGGACTAAAAACAGATTTAACCTAAATATTAAAAATGTTTCTTGATTTTCTTTTATAAATTTGATTTTTTAGAGATGACTTTTTATTAATTTAATTTTAAAATTTTAAAAGCTTTAATTATTTTCATTTGCCTGACATCTAAAGATGAAGTAATATGCTTGACTTAATCAATCAAACCAGAGTAGTTCTGTTTTTGACGTTATTAATATTATCTTTTTTTTTAATGTTACAAAAAAGTTGTAAAAGTTATTAACATTAAAGGATTAAAAAAGTTTCAAGTTTTATACACAGAATTGTAAAAATTTATGTTTAAAAGACTAAATTATCAATGCTATATTTTTTAAAGAATACTCCTATCACAAAGTTTTATTTAGAAGATATTCATTATTCAATGAGATCATGAACATGATTTACTTCTCATGTTCATTTTTAATATTTAGGTTAAATCTGTGTTTAGTCCGTTATTTATCATTAATATTCGATTTTAGTACCTCATTTTCTAAATCTCATTTTTTTAGTCCCTCAGTTTTGGAAATAGATCAGATTTGGTCCTTGCATCTGCCAGCTGGGCTAAGTTGAACACGTGGCGCATGCTTACGTGGCAGTCCGTTTTCCACATCACCGTAGTTAGTAACAGTGTCAGACCGAGGGACCAAATTTGGTCTATTTCCAAAAATGAAGGACTAAAAAAATAAGTTTTAAAAATGATGGACTAAAATCGAAAACTAGTGATAAATGAGGGATTAAAAACAGATTTAACCCTATAATTTTCATGAAAAAGTGAGTGATGTGATTTTCTAAGAAAGTGAAAACATGCATATCAAATATATACTATAGTCAAACATGAAATGTCGAGTTTAATATAAAAAATGGGGTTAGTATTTACTCTAGAGGCATGTAGGTCTTGTTAATCTTAACTCTATTTAGTAAATTTTTGAACAATACAGATTACAAAAATTTAACTATTGAATTATGTGATGTTAACATGCAATAACTATATATGTATGTCAAATTTCATATAAATTGGATATTCATTTGTGTAATTTTATATTCAATATTTACTCATATTTTAAAAATATATTATACATTAAATAAATTAAGGTGTATAAATTAATTTTCATAAAATTTTGTATCCTTGATCTACCTCATTAGAACTTTCAATTTCATATTAGATTTGATAAATTCATATATTTTCTAAATACTAACTAAACATACAAATTGAAAAGAATTACTACTAAAGTGAGTGGACCCCTAAGTGGATTGTTTAATTTTCTTATTTATAATATAATGATGCCAAATTAAAGATATGCACACTGCACGCCATAGCTTAGTGACGTTATTGTAGAAGTAGCTTCTTCATCCAGAACTCTCTCTAATAATGTCTTTTCTTTCGGTACATTTCACTATTTGGAAATTGGAAAACTTCCTCAGCACCTTTTTTTAGTTTTTATTCTTTTTGGGGTTGCCTTTCCTTTCCTTTTTTTCATTTTACTCTTTTCGGAAAGACAAGGGAGGAAACCATTTGGTCCATGGTGCTTGCCGACACATATGCATGTAAGTACATCCCTCGTTTCCATGATCTTTGTTTAGGTAGTTTTAATTGGATTTGAATTTGAGGCTTGCTTGTGGAAATTAAAAATTTCTTTGTTGAAGTTTAATTTTATTTAGATACGGGTTTTTTTTTTAATGCGTATCCCACCAAGAATATCAACTTTATGCACTTACAATGACTGTTGCTGCAGGTTTATAATTTTTGACTAAATTAACATTTAATTTGATAATTGTAATGTCATTCAATTCAGTACATATATAGTTAAAATTAACTTGAAAAGTTTATAAAAATTTTATACAATGTAAAATATTTCCTATTAATTTGATTTGCTGTCAATGTATAATGAATTTGATTTAGCCTCCATCGATCCATCCAATTTGATTTGAAAAAAAAAAACTTATTTAATTTAGGCCTATCTTTTGGTATAAGTGCTTATGTATAGTGTTTAGAAAAACTTATAAAAATAACTTATGGTATGTCCATAAATTATTTTTGGCTTATTTTCATAAGCTCTCTAGAATAGCTTATAAAATTAGCGTATTCAGAGTTTAAGCTCATAAACCAACTTATAAATAAGCTATTGGATAATAAACGCTTATCAAATATAAGCTCTTAAATAAGTTTTTTTTTTTAACAAATTAAAAGCTCCTACAAAAGTTATTTATCCCAATGCACCCAAATTCGATAAACAACAAATTAAATATTTGTTATGAAAGTTAATAGAAAAAGAAAAAACAAATAAAATGTATAAAGATAATAAGTTCCACGTAAAATTTGCTTTGAATGTAACCAGGTACCCCCAAATATCCAACTCAAGTTAAAAATTGCTTTAAAATCAATCCCCACGTGTATCATGTAGGTTTTATGTATTAAAAATTGGACAACATAAGAGAGACTTAATTGCAACAATTGAGATAATTGAGGAACCCAATTTGTTCAATTGAAAATTAGGGGACTCAAATCGTACAAACAGGTAACTGAGGGACCAAAAATATAATTTAACCTTAAATTTTTTATAGAAAAGAGAGACATACGAGACAAATTGGGGGACCAAAGTGCAAATTAAATATGGTCTCTGAATCCTTGTGTGGTTGGTACACTTTTGGAACTAGCTAAGGTGGCGTTCTCAGTGTGATATGTATATGCCACCCCACCTTATATGATTAATATTTTTATAGAGTATCATTCACGTGCAACTGTAGAGACTAATCACTTCGAGGATTTAGAGTGTATTTAAGGGTTATCTCTTTCAAATGGTGAATTTTCATACACATGAGCTAGGAATCAAATCTATTAATAATATACAAATAACTGGCTAAGGTCAGTAGGAATACTATGCTACTGATTTTTTTTTTTACATCTCCGATCCCTTTTTTTATTCTTCGTTGAATTAATCATTCTTTTTCTAATTAAATTGTTATTCTTCTATTACTTATTTATCTAATATTTTTATTTAAGGAAATTGAACCCATCAAAACATGTGTGAATTGTATCTCCCAACTTTCTATTTCCTTTTTTTGAAATGAAAAAAAGTTCACCCTTCTTTGGAATATGTAGAAAGCTTTAACATTACTCTATCACAATAACATATTTGGCTAATTCTAATGGTGCAAAATGACCTATTTAAATTTATTTTTTAAGAAATAAAATAGTATTTCCTCATCCTCTTACGGAGACCACTACACTAGGGGTAGTTGATCGGAATGGGATGATTGGGTGGTCATTTGCATTAGTTGTTATTACATCGTCTACCGTCTTCTTTTGTTGGAACGCACGTAAAAAGCCATACCAAAATTAAAAAACTCATGTCATGGGAAAAAGATAGGACGCAGTTCATTGAAAAAAAAAATGTCGTTGTACAAAAGGATAAGAACCTATCTTCAGCTAAGGAGGGTAACATTGGTAAATTCCATGTATCAGATATAAAAATTTCCAGCCATGGTACCATTATCCTTGAGGGGAGATATGAAGGCCGGTCTATTGCAGTCCAACGTCTGGTCAAGGGTCACAATGATATAGCTCTTAAAGAAATCAATATTCTCATTGTAACTGACTAGCATTAAAACATTGTTTGATACCATGGGATAGAAAGTGATCACCATTTTTGTCCACCTTGCTCTGGAGCACTACGAATGCAACCTGGATTATTTTATTCGTACTCATTCGATATGTCTTTGGAAGAAAAAAGGATATCCATCTCCTCTGTTAATAAAATTGATGAGGGACATAGTTTCTGGGGCTATTCATTTGCATAATCATGGAATAATACATCGACATTTGAATCCCCCAAATGTTTTGATAGCTGAAGCAACCCAAAAATCGCAAAAGTGGATTGCGAAATTAAAAACAGAGGAGTCGCCACCAAAGTTTATTTTTGGAAAAAAATTGGAAAAAACCGTTTAAGAAGAAAATGGCCTTTGGAACCAGATTTTGGGTTCGGGAGTCGATTATGCGTAGGGAAAGTATTAGCACCTTATGACGTCCGCTAAAAAATGGTTACCTCTAATTAAATGTGCAAATTCTTGTTAGCTTCTAAAATATTTATTTTACCCCAAAGATATTATTTATTTATTTACAAAATATAATTTAAATTATGAAAAGAGAAGTTACAAAAATTATTTTTGCGCTTCACAGGGAAGGTCCCTGCTCTTACGTATTCTCAGGTGCAATGAGAAAATCAAAGCTACGTAGTTCTTTAGAAAAAATGTTTGTGAGTTGATTGATTTTAATTAACTCCAAGAAAAAAATCTTATTGTGAAATTGACAGAACTAATAAGGCGTCATGCCTACAAAAACTCCTATAAAAAATGAACCAAAAGAACGTCACGTCCAAGTAGTCCCTTCTTTAGCAAAAAAGTTAAAGTATATATTTAGTTAGAGTAGGGATCAAGCAAGGCGCCACGCCAGGAAGACCCTTTTATGTTTCAATTTTCCAAAAGAAAAGAGAACTAGAAGAGCGTTACGCCCAACAAGCCTCTTACTATTCAAATATCAATTATTAAATATAAATATTTTTAAAAAAAATACGATTGTTTCTCTTATAAAATAATAATAATAATAAAGGTATGAAACGCTTTTGTCATTAAGAGATGTGAAATATAGTATGAACACAAAAATATTCAAACACAATGAGTTATCAAATATCTATTGGACTTACATAAAAAAGTGGGAAAAAAATAAAACCAATGGGCTGAGCCCAACACATAGAAGTAGATAAAAAACCATAGAAAGGAAAAAAAAACGAGATTGGGCCATACACTAAACCAGACATTCCCTCTTTTTTTAAAAGAAAAAAAAATGGGCCAAAGCCCCAAAATCACTCATAAGATTTTATTGTAGAGAAAAAACACCAAAAAGCCGACCAAATGCCTAACACCACAACTTCAGATCTGGTATCACTACAAAAAAAAAACAAAAAAAAGCACAAAAAAAAGGAAAAAAAAACAAAAGAAATAAAAAGAAATAAAGAAAAGGGAGAGATCAGACCAAAAAAAGGAGAAAGGGGAGAGCAAAAAAGTCAAACGGGATTCAAATCCCTAGCCATGAGAGAGGAGTTGAGAGAGGGAGAAGGGAAAAAAAAGGCAACGTTGGTGATGCTCGTCCAGGGAGGAAAGGAAAAGGAAGGTGTTACGCGCGGAGGGGTTGCAGCGGGACCGCCCTGCCATGGCGAGAGGAGCTCACGCAACGCGGGGATGATTCCATGGATCCGCCATCTCACAGCGACAGAAAGGGCGAGAAAGAAAACGGTGAGGCGAGAAAGAGAGAAGGTTGCGAGGGGAAAAGACAGGGTCTCGGGTTTCAGAGAAAACGGAGAGAAGGGAGATGGTGGCTTGGGAGGAAGACCAAGTCGCGGCGGCGGCGCCGGACGGCAGTGGCCGAGGTGGGTTCGTCCCCCTCTCTTTCTTAGATATCTCACTCTCCCTCTTCTTGTTCCTCCATTGTTTCCTGATTTTTTTCTTATTTTTTTCACTCTTTTCTGTTTTTTTTAATCGCTGATTTTTAATTCGCAATTAACTTTGTGAATTTTTTGGGTTGCTTCAGCTGGCGACTCCACTGGGGACATTCGAGAGTCAAGCCTTACATAATTAAATATGCAAAATTGTTAGCTTTTTCCTTTATTTATTTTTACCCCTTCTTTTGTTTGTCATTTTATTGCGTTTCTTGTAAATATTCTTCATTATTGTTTGTTAATATTTTTGTTTGAATAGAACCTTAGGATAGAAGACTGATGGTTCTGTTGTTGTTTTGTTTCTCTTTTGCAGGTTGGGTAGTTTTAGGTATTGCTCCCTTCACACACTTCACATATACACATTTTTTCACACACTTATGAGTGGGGTCCTACACCTGAGCCTGATTGTAGCTTACGATAGGTGAGAGACTGTGTAGTGGTAGCCTTCTGGATGTACATCCTGCTTGGTTACTGCGAAAGTCTCGACTAGAGTTTGATTCATCACTTCGTGGGTATTGTCACTCCTAATAGTTTATCTATTGTTGTGGTAATATTCCGAAATTGGATCCTTGGCTTCAGGGACCATGTTTAGCACCATAGAACTACCCTGTGAGAGGATTCACATATTAGAGAGACCTATGGCCTGTTCCAAGATATGTAAACCTGTGTAGGTCACCAATGGAGTATACCCTACCCCTTGCATGTACATAGCATGACATTTGCATGTTCACCATGGCAACAAAAAAAAAAGAAAGAAAAGAAGAGCAAAAGTTATCACTACATTTTGCATCATGCACACATCATCAAAAAAATGAAAAAATCATGACATGTTGCATTCATCTCAGGTTTTTGGAGAATTGTAAGTACTCGTGGTCTTGTCAATGAAAGCAATATGGGATCAGATTTGAGGAAGACATTGAAATTGAAGGTCAAACAGCCTGAAGTTAAAAGTTTAAAAGACCTTGCTCGCAAGTTGGGTGAACGGCGTTCGATTTTTGTCAAGAGATATGGGAAGATCCTTGATTTGCTCGAAGCAGATATACAAACGGAGGCTCTCATTGCTTTAGCCCAATTCTATGACCCCCCCCTCTAAGGTGCTTCACTTTTTGAGATTTCCAGTTAGCCCCAACTCTTGAGGAATTTGCGCAGATATTGGGTTATCCTTTGCAAGGTCAAACACCTTACTTGTTTGTAGGACATTATCCTTTGCCTGCAACAATTTCTGGAGCCTCGAGTGTTTGTGTGAAACAGAAGGAGAACAAAGGTGGAGTGAATGGTTTTTCGAGGGGATATCTAGAGGAGTATGCTCAAAATTTAGCGCAAGAGGAAAAGTGGGATGCATTTATAGATGTGCTAGCCCTTATTATCTATGGAGTCATCATATTTCTAAACATTGAGGATTTTGTTGATTTTGCAGCCATCGATGTTTTCCTAGCCTACAAGCTAAAGAAAGAGAACCCAGTTCCAGCTATACTTGCAGATCTATACTACATGCTTCACTTGCACCATGAGAAAAGAGGAAGGGTGATTTTGTGTTGTTTACCGGTGCTATACAAGTGGCCCACATACCACATGTTTAAGAGTATGTGCCGAGTGGAGATCAAGAGCAGTTGTGAATGGGCCCAAGTCATGGCTAACCTCGATGAAAAGACAGTCCATTGGTACTCCCGGGAACAAGAAATCAATGAAGTAATCTACCAGTATAGGGATTTTTCCAATGTGCCACTTATGTGGACCAAGGGATGCATCAATTACAATCCTGCTCTAGCCTTGAGACAACTAGGTTATCCCATGATGGGACCGCCTACAGAGGAAATGGTGTTGGCCTTCTTTCTTCAAGATCTGAGTGCCCAAAATATTGAGATGATGAAGCAAGTACGCTGAGCATGGGACAAAATTGTTATGAAAGGTTGAGAACTTGGGCATAGATGCTTTGATGCAAAAGAGAGCTACCGCCAGTGGCTTCGGGATAAAGTTCAAGAAGTCAAGTTGGCCTTTCGTGGCACTGTTCAAGTCGTGGAAGAGACACCGGTGCAACCGTTTGTTAATGAGGAAGAAGTCGAGAGGCTCAAAGTGGCGTTGCTAAAATTAGAGGAAGAGAAAAAGAAGCTGCAAGAAAAGTTAGAATAAGTTCTCCAAGTGAACAAGGACCTCAACGTGAAAGCGCACAAAAGATGCAATCACTCGAAAATGCTAACAAAAGAGCAAGGGTGGTGGAAGAATGTAGACTCAAGACATAAAGTTGCTTGAAGGCCGCAAATAAGGAGTTGGGGTATCGAGGACGAGAGAAAAATGAAGCGCTAGCGGCAATTCAATAGCTAAAGGACATGCTGAAGAATTCTAAGATAGCTGAGAGGAATGCTAAAAGACAACTTGAGGTTCTGAATCAACAATTGGAAAGGGTTGTGGCCGAATATGGGAAAAGAGTCGACAGTGAAAGGCAGTACAAGGAAGACGCGATAGAGATGGCTGCACTCTGTGAAAAGGCATGGAGGAGAGAGCAAGAAAAATCACGTGGTTTGAAAAATCACATTGAAGACCAGAAGATAATCATCAAGGAGTTCAGTGATGAAAACACTTACTTGAGGGATCTGGTCATAAGATTGAATAGCTTTGTCGAGTGCCAAAAGATCCTTAAACAGCTCCAAAAGGAAAGTGAATTATGGAGGGATCGATACGTGTAGAACTCACCAATCAAGCGCTCATAGATATACCAAGACTCCTGAAAGAAGCCGAGAAGATAATGAACCCGTTCACAACGCCATTTGAAGTCTCTAATTTTATTAAGCATTATAAAGAAGAGATTGAAAAGTTGAAAAAAGGGTCTGTGATTAATCGGGTTCACGTGCAAGTTTGGGTGCAATGTACTCCAATTTGATGAATTAGGAAACAATGTACTCCATTTTGATTATCAATGAAATTCTCTTTTGTTTTGATTGCATATTGCCTTCCATTAAAATTTTTGCTTTAAAAAAAAGAAGGAAAATAAAAATGAGAATGAGAAAAAGAAAAAGAAAAAATATAATGGTGACGTTTACTTGCAGTTCTCTAATACCATCAATGAATTGCAACAAAGGGCATGAGGGAAATAGTGAGGACATGAACAACAAAATAAATACCATGCATTGTCATTTTCTCATAGATTGCATACTCATATCATTTTTTAACGGGAAAGAGTAATTAATCAAACGTCAAACTGTTCCCTCGGTGCCCCTATCTTACTCGGACTCAAGCGAGGATCATGGCGGAAAGGATCCAAGAAGAGATGAAGAACGACATCGACCAACTGAAGGAGCAAGTGGCCAAGCTTCTAGAGTCCATGGAGACGAACAAGAACACAGATGGGGAACCCTCAATGGCGGACGGAGAGCAGTCCGCTACTCAATTTATCCACCTGGTTTCGGACCTGTTTCTTAAGGAATTGTGATACCTTTCCCTGTGTACCCCCAGGGGTTCTCACGTCAGCCAGGTTCTGATCCTCAAGGTGTACCGACCATCCAATTTCTGCCTTATGATCTCCCAGTCGGCTACACACCTCCATTTGCCACTGCGCAGTCATCGGTGTGGACCTAGACTCACTAGTTTCCACCTCAAGGACATACTTCCCATTTGATTGTCACTGCTTCTGAAGGTAACTCGCAAGCAATCCTTATGCCCAATGTTTCCCAGCCCCTAAGACCAGACTCAAATGCTGAAGTATCACAAGTACAAGCTTCGATCCCCATTCCCATGACATACATCTCACAAGCTGGAAATGTTCCCTTTCAATTCTTCAGCTCTCCGGAAGTTTCTACGACGGTGGTGGTATCAATACCAAATTTCCAGAACCCTGCTGCAGCACAAGCATACCATGTTGATGCCCAAGGGACCAACATCGACACTAACCCTATCATTATGTCATTGCCTCATCAAGCAGTGGGAAGATCTGTGCTAATGTCTTCAACTAAAGATCCTCATAAGGCAAAGTGGCAAACTCTCGAGGATAGATTGAGAGCCATTGAAGGAGTGGGTTACTATGGCCTAAGAGATACTTCGGAGCTATGTCTTGTCCCATATGTGCTCATCCCACCAAAATTTGAGGTTCTGGACTTCGAAAAATACAGTGGTGTTACGTGTCCAAAGTGCCACCGTACCAAGTATTGTAGGAAAATGGCAGCTCATGCTTATGATGATAAGCTTCTGATTCATTGCTTCCAAGACAGTTTAATTGGGGCGGCTGCGAACTGGTATACTCACCTTGAGCATGTCCACATTCGGTGTTGGAAAGACATGGTTGATGCTTTTCTGAAACAGTACAAGTAAAATATCAACATGGCTCCCGATCGGATGCAGCTGCAAAATATGGGAAAGAGAGACAATGAAACATTCAAGGAGTATGCCCAGCATTGGAGGGGATTGGCGGCCCAGGTAGAGCCACCCTTGTCTGAGAAAGAAATGGTTGTTATGTTCATAGACACTCTTCAGTCGCCTCTCTATGATAAAATGATTGGGAGTGTGTCGTCGAACTTCTCAGATATGGCCATCATAGGAGAAAGGGTGGAAGGAGGAATGAGAAGCGGAAAGATTGCCCATAATTCAGTTGGGGCAAACAATGCAAAGAAACCTCCCATGGGGTTCAATAAGAAAAAGGAAGGAAAGGCCCAAGTAGTGATGGCTAGTTAAGCGAAACATGCCCCGAGAGGACCTTACCTTTACCCTGCCCATTTCCAACAACCATACCAAGCCTTTTACACGCCACCACCATATGTCGCCACAACTTCCCAAACTCCTACCCACAACCTAACTACCCAAGAATGCCTTTTCAACCCTCGCCTCCTATCACACCACAAGTGCCACCTCCTCAACCAGCTCGCCAACCTAACCAAATCCCTTCCCCTAACCAGCAACAGAGACCATCAAATAACCAAGAGAGAAAACAAGTTAGGTTTGACCCTGCCCCCGTGTCGTACACAGAGGTATTTTGTCACCTCTATGACAACAAGATGATTGCGCCTTGCCCGGCAAATGTAGTTGAACCCCCGTACCCACAATGGTATGACCCAAATGCTAAGTGTGAGTATCATGCCGGAGCTATAGGACACTCGACAGAAAATTGTAGAACTTTGAAGTTCAAGGTGCAAAATATGATTGATCGCAAGTGGTTAACTTTCAAGGGTGACGGTCCGAATGTGGGAGGAAATCCTTTACCTGGGCACAGTAGTTCTGCAGTCAATGCAGTCGAAGAGTTTATGGGCCAGTGTCTACTCGAGAAAGTGGAGGATGTCAGGACACCCTTGAGAGACATTTTCATTGGACTGCGCCAGTGTGGTATAGTTCAAGGGGGTTGTATAAAAGAGGGAGCATGTAGATTTGATGCAAGCTTTGAGCACTCCATAGAATAATGCAATGAATTCAATAAAGTCTTGCAAAGTCTGATAGACGCACACCTGATCCACATAAGTCGTGTGATGAATGATGAAGATGTGTTGACACTTTAATCCGGAGGGGAGGATGCTACATTTGTGGTATAGCCCTTGGAAATCCGTTATTCTAGGAAAACGCCAGTGGAAATCCCTTTAGGGCCAAAGCCCATTACGATTCAAGTTCCTACTCCTTTTTCCTACAAAGATAACAAGGCAGTACCATGGAACTATGATGTGAAAGTTCTCTTTGAAGGGGATCAGATGGGGGTCGCTCTTGAATTTGGAAATACTGTTGTTACCAATATTGCAGGCGTTGGTTGGATAACCCGAAGTGGGCCAATTTATACTCCTGTTGAGCTGAGAAAAGAGGACCCAAAAGAAGGAGAGAATGTCAACCTAGGGAAAGGGAAAGAGAAAGAAGTTGTCAATGGAGAACATGTAGGGGATACAACAATGAAAGAACCAGAATGCAAAAAGACAGTGTCTGATGAAGAGGCTTGTGAGTTTATAAAGATGATTAAGCAGAGTGAGTACAAGGTGGTCGATCAGTTGAACCGTACTCCTGCAAGGATAACTATTTTATCTCTGTTGATTAGTTCAGAACCTCACCGAAAAGCATTGATGAAGGTGCTGAATGAAGGACGTGTCACTCAAGACATCACGGTTAATCTATTTGATGGTATTATTGGTAACATCATTGCCAATAACTACCTCACTTTTACGGATGATGAGATACCCAAGGAAGGAGTGGGTATTAATAAGTCACTGCATATTTTCGTGAAATGCCAAGACTGATGCGTCGAAGACACACTTAAGGGCAAGTGTACCCTGTTGCAAGTAATATAGGATCAAAGTCCAGATATCGAACCAAAGAGCTTAACTTATTAAGTACCAAACTCCGGAAATTCTTAAGTTATTTAGACAATCGAAACGTTATGAAATTGAGGAAGAGAGAGAAGAAGAAGAAGAAAGGAGGTGAGCACCTACAATAGTTAGAAGATTTAGCAATAGATCATGCATTAATCCTAATCCCGATTATCCTATGGGTCTACTAATTAATTTCGGTATGGCCGCCGATCAATTAATTAATTAAAACATGCCAAGGGTGATCAAGTCTTAACAAACATATTAAAACAATAGGATAATTCTATTTTTAACGGAATAAACAATACTTCAAATAAATATAGAAATAAGTTCAAGCAGATACAAGATTCACCATAACCCCAGTAGGGGGAATTTAACTAACAAAAGACATAGTAAAAGCCAAATTAAACAAATAAGAGTGCATAAAGAGAAATAGAGAAAGAACCCTCTGTACAAGATTGATCTCCACTGTAGATCTTTAGCTTCTAACTCGCTCCAAAACTCCCTAAATCTAGTCTAAAACTCTCTAACTATTATTAATTGCTTGAGGCTCTCGTCGTCTCTTTTGGGTCTCGCCACATTGCTCTATTTATAGGGGAGGAGTTTCAGTCTGTCTAGAAAAGGGATAGCTGCGATCCTATCTGCTAGACACGAATCTGATCATTATCTTAGATAAGATAACTTTTCTATCCTAAACAGGAAGCAAAATCTAAATTTTGAATTCTAAGATAACAAAAATCCCAACTTCATAGGGATAATATTTTTTAGATAATTGCTTTCTATTTTCTCTTAAAAATAATATCTTCTAAGATTTGCAACAAATTCATAACAGATAAGTAATTCGGTATAGATCTTCAATAGATTCTTTTTATCTATACTACTCCAAATTTGCCCCTTTTCTTCCGAGAAACTTCTAAGAATATGACTTTTTAAGTAATTTCCTTTCTTTTGCCAACTCTGCATTAAATTCAAGAAAATAAGTGAATTTCAATTATAAACTATAAAAATATATTAATTTTCACCATAAATTCATCATATAAAGTACACAAAATCCCGGTTTATCAACCTCCCCACACTTATCTTTTGCTTGTCCTCAGTCAAAATCTTTGGCTAAAGAGATTTTTTATAAGAAATAAAGAACCAACCAATCAGAATCCATTTTTTTTTTCTTTTTTAAGTGGCAATGACGGATAAATCAAGCTTAATCATGATAGGGAATGTCAAAAGATTGCCCAATTACAGGCTCAAGTCACTTGAAATCCAACCTTTCAACGAATATAGGGTCTCTCATCTTACCACTCTCAAAGTGTTTAAGGGTAAAGACAATAGCACTCAAATTTCCCAAAGAAAGTACATTACCATAGGCTTGTGCATTGATCAAATCTCCACTAAATAATTCACGTGCATGCAAAAGGAAGGGGTCTTTCATGGGTTGTAATGTGACCATGGGAGTAATGTTAGGTAGGGAAAAGAAAGGAAGCGAACATGAAAATGGCTATAATAATTAGATAAATTAACGATCAACCCTTCAAGCATAAGTGAAGCAATTAAATAAGCAATATGTAGTTAGGACTCAATATTCTCGCAGCCTTTTATTTTGTTGGCTCTTTTTCTTTCTTTTTATTTTTTTCTCCTATTGGAAGCTTCATTATTTTTCTCTTTTTTCTTTCTTTTTTTTCCTCATTTTTCCTCATTTTTTTAAGCTTCCAATAGCAAACTTATACAATTCCTGGAGTCCCTTAATTAACCACACCATGCCTTTGCTTCAAAGGGCTACATATCACAATTTGAAGCAGGGTACCAAGGAAAATAATATTCAATTAAGCTCAACATGGGCAACTAAGGGATATATATAGCAAGATAATGTGGGCCTGAAAAATGCCTAAAGTGCCCCAATCATATTTTCACATGCAAGCAAATTTTGAAAAGCCACGAAATGGTCTCAGAACAAGTTCTAGAATGCACAACCTCTGGGAAAAACACTCATACAAGGAGAGGGGTATAATATATAGATTTCGTGCAACCCCTATAAAGGCCCAAATCTCACATTTAGAAGCTTAATTCAAAGAAAAACAATCAAACATGAAACTTTATGCTAATTATCAGCTTTCAAATGAGAATCTGTCAAAGCCTTATTTTTCCCATTTTTTTTATATATGTATTTTTTTATATTTTGAGTTCCTAGTGGTACATAACTTTATTTATTCAGAAAAATGAGTTTAGCCAGGTAAGTGCAAGCAATGGATAAATCAGATAAAACATGTGCACTATATATAGCATCTATGAGTTTTCCCTCCCCACACTTAGAATCTAGCATAGTCCCTGATGCTATAACACATCACAAAAGAGGTGGAAAAGAAAAACTCCCTAGTAAGTGCAGGTAGACCATAAATATAATAGAAAGAATCACTTACCAGGATGAGGCAATGCAGATGCAGAGAGGAATCAGAGATTTCGAGAGTCTGGTTATTTTTTTATTCCTCAAAAAAATTCCTAAAAAATGAAAAACTTAAAGGATACCACACAGGTTGCCTCCTGCGAAGCGCTTGTTTAACTTCCCGAGCCTGACGGATATATGGATCACCCATTCTCTAAGCTAGAGGCCTCCATCCCTTTGACTCTCCAAGCCTGGAGTGCTCTTTTCTTCTTCTTCTTGCTACCCCCACCATGTATAGTGTTTCTCTTTATGTCATTCGACCATGGGGGCTCACATGAAGTAATCTTGGGATGAGCATGTTTTGCAACTTTCTTTCTTTTGGCTTTTGTTGGGCTTGCATTTTTTCAGCCTCTTTGTGAATGGTGAGCTTGAAGAAACATCAGTATTTCTCCTTCTTCACCACCCATTGATAAGTTAGGATCCTGCATGGTGAGATTTTTTCTATAGGAATCTCCATCTTTAACTCAGGAATATTGTCAGAAATAATCATGTTAGTAGTATCAATATCCCGAACAAAGTTGCAGGAAGCAGAAGAAGAGGAATTTTTAAGAGAATTAAAAACTTTAAAGACAACCTCTTCATCTTCTAATCGTAAGGTCAACCTTCCTTGTTGGACATCAATCAAAGCCCCACCTGTGGCTAGGAATGGTCGCCCCAAAATAATTGGGACATCCTCATCCTCCTCCATGTCCAAAACAACAAAGTCAGCAGGAAAAATGAATTTACCTACCTTTACCAGAACATCTTCTACTATACCACATGGGTAGGTAATGGTCCTATCTGCCAGCTGCAAGGTGATGTCAGTGGGTTGTGGTTCCTGTATGCCAAGTTTTCTAAACACATATAAAGGCATTAAATTTATACTGGCACCAAGATCACATAGTGCTTTTTCAAAATGAGAATTACCAATAGAGCAATGTATAGTAAAACTCCCTAGGTCTTTTAACTTGGGTGGTAATTTATTAAGCACTATGGCAGAGCATTTCTCATTTAATTTTACCATCTCAAAGCCCTCTAATTTCTTTTTATTAAAAATTATTTCTTTTAAAACTTTTGCAGATTTGGGCATTTGAGAAATGGCTTCAGCAAAAGGAATATTGATATGCAAATTTCTAAAGATTTCTAAAAATCTAGCAAATTGTGTGTCATTATTCTCATTTTTCAATCTCTGAGGATAAGGAACGTGTACCTGGTCTAGCTGAGGGTCAATCTTACCTCCTTTGCCACCTTCGGGGGTGCTTTCATCATAAGAGCTTTTTTAGGGGCACTCTCGTCAGTAAGAGCTTTCTTTGCAGGTACCTGTTTGACTTCTTCCTTAAGCTCTTTACCACTTCTAAGAGTGATAGCGTTCACCTCATCCTTTGTGTTGGGCTCAGTTTGTGTCGGAAGGGAACCCTGGGCCTGTTGAGACATTAATGTCATCAGGCTGGACATTTGATCCTCTAGGGCCTTCATTCTGTTATCAGCTTGCTCCATGAATTTCTCCATGGTTTCATGAATATCAAGCCTCTGCAAGTGATTCTGCAAGTGAGGTGGCTTATAGGCATTTTGGCTCCGATTCTGTTGATGTCCTCCCCAAGAGAGGTTGGGGTGGCTCCTCCAAGCATTATCACTCTGGTACCTGTTGGAGTTGTTCACAAAATTAACCTCCTCAGTTTGTTCGGTTGGAAGGTTACCTGTTGGACCATAATGCCCAAAGAGAGGGAGTGTTGTAGGTGCTGGATGTGTTTGTGTCTGCATCAGCGTCTCTAGCTTCCTTGTAATGGCATCCAATTTAATTTCTAGAGCTGTATTTGCTTCCACATGGTACATCCCAGCTGGCTTCTTGACAATTATTAGAAGCCATATCCCCAATCAAGGCATAGACTTCCTCAGCTGTCTTCTTTATTATACTGCCTCCGCAGGCAGCTTCAATGCTGGATCTATTCTGCTCAGAGAGTCCAAAACAGAGAATCTGGACTAGGTAGTCCGTGGAGATGCCATAGTGTGGGCAACTCCTGATCAGATCTTGAAAGCGCTCCCATGCCTCATACAGTGACTCAAGCTCATACTGGACGAAGTTTGTAATGTTGGCCCTAATCTGAGCAGTCTTCGCCGGAGGAAAGTATTTACAGAGGAAGCGACGAGTCAGTTGCTCCCAATTGGTGATGGTGCCATTAGGTAGGGAGGAAAACCATAATTCCGCCTTGTCTGCCAGCGAGAAGAGGAATAACCTCAGCCTGATAGGTTCGACTGAGATGCCATTGGCCTTGATTGAGTCTGCTATTATGACAAACTTCTTTAGATGGGTGTTGGGGTCTTCAGAGGGTGACCCCCAAAATTGCAGGGAAGTTTGTACCATGTTAATTAAGGCTGGCTTAAGCTCGAAGTTGTTGGCCTCCACAACCGGATTCGTGATGCTATCGGCCAAGTCCACCGTGGGGGTGAAGTAATCTTCCAAAGTCCTTCTTGCAGCCATAGCTCGTGCCCGTTTTCTATTCCTGCAAGCTGTTCTTTCAATTTTAGGATCAAACTGCAATTCAGGACTACAAGAGTGCGTTAGCATAAAAAAAAAGGTCTAAAGTAACTAGAATTTCTTTTGTTTAATATTAATCAGTTAATCCCCGGCAATGGCGCTAAAAACTTGATGCGTCGGAGACACACTTAAGGGCAAGTGTACCCTGTCGCAAGTAATATAGGACTAAAGTCCAGATATCGAACCCAAGAGATAAACTTATTCAGTACCAAAATCCGGAAATTCTTAAGTTATTTAGACAATCGAAACATTATGAAATTGAGGAAGAGAGAGAAGAAGAAGAAAGGAGGCGAGCAACAACAATAGTTAGGAGATTTAGCAATAGATAGAGTCTGGGGTTATGGTTTCACTTGTACCTATAATTCCTTATTCCTATATTTATCTGAATATTATTTATTCCAAAAATATCAATCCCTCTTCTAATTCTATTAACAATCAATGGTCATGACTTGCAATATTCTTTTCTCTAAATTAATTCTATGTTTGATCATGCAAAGAATTTGAATTCAAAGAAATCATAAAGATCAGAGAGGTTGATTAATTAAATTAATCTGATTGAAAGATTAGATTAAAGTTTGATCATGCGTTAATCTTAATCCCGATTATTACGGCCACCGATCAATTAATTAATTAAAACATGCCAAGGGTGATCAAGTCTTAACAAACATATTAAAACAATAGGATAATTCTATTTTTAGCGGAATAAACAATACTTTAAATAAATATAGAAAATAAGTTCAAGCAGATACAAGATTCACCATAACCCCAGTAGGGGGAATTTAGCTAACAAAAGACATAGTAAAAGCCAAATTAAACAAATAAGAGTGCATAAAGAGAAACAGAGAAAGAACCCTCTTTACAAGATTGATCTCCACTGCAGATCTTTAGCCTCTAACTCGCTCCAAAGCTTCCTAAATCTAGTCTAAAACTCTCTAACTATTATAAATTGCCTGAGGCTCTCGTCATCTCTTTTGGGTCTCGCCACACTGCTCTATTTATAGGAGAGGAGTTTCAGTCTGTCTAGAAAAGGGATAGCTGCGATCTTATCTGCTAGACGCGAATCTGATCATTATCTTAGATAAGATAACTTTACTATCCTAAACAGGAAGCAAAATCTAAATTTCGAATTCTAAAATAACAAAAATCCCAACTTCATAGGGATAATATTTTTTAGATAATTGCTTCCTGTTTTCTCTTAAAAATAATATCTTCTAAGATTTGCAACAAATTCATAACAGATAAGTAATCCGTTATAGATCTTCAATAGATTCTTCTTATCCATACTGCTCCAAATTTGCCCCTTTTCTTCTGAAAAACTTCTAAGAATATGACTTTTTAAGTAATTTTCTTTCTTTTGCCAACTTTGCATTAAATTCAAGAAAATAGGTGAATTTCAATTATAAACTATAAAATATATTAATTTTTACCATAAATTCATCATATAAAGTACACAGAATCCCAGTTTATCAAAGACCATATCCTTGCAAGAGTGTTGGTGGACAATGGGTCATCTTTAAATGTCATGCCCAAGTCGACATTGGGGAAGCTGTCTGTTGATGGAACCTACATGAGGCCTAGCATTATGGTGGTACGTGTATTTGATGGGTCTAGGAGTGAAGTGATTGAGGAGATTGAATTGCCGATTCAAATTGGCCCTTGTGTCTTCGAAGTTGCTTTCCAGGTGATGGATATCATGCAAGCCTACAATTGCCTTCTGGGAAGGCCCTGGATTCATTCTGCGGGAGCTGTGCCCTCCATGCTACACCAAAAGGTGAAGTTCATAATAGACAACAACCTGGTGATTAGGTGAGGAAGACTTGTTGGTGAGCAAACCATCATCAACTCCTTACATTGAAGCGGCGGAAGAGGCACTTAAAACCTCTTTCCAGGCATTTGAGATTGCTAATACAACTTTTGTGGGCGAGGGGGCCCCGATTGCAAGGCCACACCTACCCAAGACAGCTATAATGAATGCCAAAATGATGATTCAAGGAGGATTGGTGGGGCAATGTGGAAAGTTGTTGGAGCTATACCTAAAAACAAAGATTGATTCGGGTTGGGATATCGACCCACAAAAGCTGACAAGAGGAGAGTTGCGGAGGAAAAAAAAGAGAAAAGGCTGGCTAGTCTAGAGAATCGAGAGCCAAGTGCCAGGAGGGTCCCCATTTGTGACATCAATGAAAGCTTCTGGAGTGCGGGACTTTTGTATCCATATCAGATAGCCGTTGTTGAAGATGGTTATGCTGCTACTGATGATGTCAACCTGGTTTATCCCTGTTCCCCGCAAGAAGAACTTGGCAATTGGGAGATCGTCGAGTTTCCTGTGGTTTTTTTTTCACCTTCAAAGTAATTATGTAATGTATTTCCTATTGCTCTGCCCAAGACTCTAGGATAACTCCTTGTCAAATGGGCACACATGTTTCCTTTCAGCATAGTTATTAATAAAGTGCATGCATTTTGAATTTTCTTACATATTCTTCATCTTTTATCAACCACACTTCTTGTTGTCTATTCATTTCTTTTCCCTCTCGCAAATATCAATCTGTGCAGATCAGAAAATGTTCTCCTAGAAAATGGCAATGCTAGCATCCCATCTTATAACTTTTAATCTCCCATTAATCACACTAATGAGGAAAATGAGGAAGAGTGGGAAACTCCCCTGAGGTTAATAGAACAAGAGGCTAAAATAATCCAACCCCATCAAGAAGCTACTGAAATAATCAATTTGGGAACTGAGGATAATAAGAAAGAAATTAAAATTGGCACTCTTATGAAAAAAAGTGAGCGAAACAAGTTGGCTAAACTCTTGTTCGACTATATTGATGTCTTCACATAGACGTATCAGGCCATGCCTGGACTCGACGCTAGCATAGTCGAACATAAGTTACCGTTGAAGCCTGAGTGCTCACCAGTTAAACAGAAGCTGAGGAGGATGAGACCCGATATGCCCCTAAAGATTAGAGAAGAGGTCAAGAAGTTGTTTGATGCTGGTTTCCTAGCTGTGGCTACGTACCTTGAATGGGTTGCCAATATTGTCCCAGTTCCTAAGAAGGATGGAAGAGTTAGGATGTGTGTTGACTATAGGGATTTGAACAGAGCAAGCCCTAAAGGTGACTTCCCTTTGCCTCACGTTGATGTTCTTATGGACAACACTGCTCAGAACTCATGTCTCTTTCATGGACGGTTACTCGGGGTATAACCAGATTAAAATGGCAGTTGAAGATATGGAAAAGATAACTTTCATCACACCGTGGGGAACCTTCTGCTATAGGGTGATGTCTTTTGGATTAAAGAAAGTTGGGGCAACATACCAGAGAGCCATGGTAACTCTGTTTCATGACATGATGCATAAGGAGATAGAGGTTTATGTGGATGACATAATTGCAAAATCCAGAACTGATTAAGATCACATAGTGAACTTGCAAAAGTTGTTTGAACGCTTGAGGAAATTCAAACTTAGACTGAACCCTGCTAAATGCACCTTTGGGGTAAGATCCGGGAAATTGTTGGGATTTATGGTGAGTCAGAAAGGAATAGAAGTTGATCCAGACAAGGTTCGAGCAATCATGGAAATGCCTGCCCCTATTACAGAAAAAGAAGTTCGTGGTTTTTTGGGAAGACTAAATTACATTGCTCGATTTATATCCCGATGATCTGAAGCTTGTGAGCCGGTCTTCAAATTGCTGCGTAAGGATCAGGCCGTTGAATGGAATGAAAATTTCCAAGAAGCTTTTGAACAGATCAAGCAGTATCTCCAAAATCCCCTAGTCTTGGTTCACCCAGTGCCGGGACGGCCCCTTATTATGTACCTGACAGTGCTTGACGAATCAATGGGTTGTGCGCTGGGGCAACATGATGAGCCTGGTAGAAAAGATCATGCCATTTATTATTTGAGCAAGAAATTCACTAGTTGTGAGGAGAGGTACTCTGTTAGAAAAAACCTGTTGTGCCTTGGCTTGGGCTGGTCGCCGGTTGAGGCAATATATGTTGTATCATACTACTTGATTGGTTTCCAAAATGGACCCGATCAAGTATATCTTTGAAAAACCTGCCCTCACTGGAAGGATTGCTCGTTTGCAAGTGCTATTGTCAGAGTATGTCACTCAGAAAGCAATCAAATGTAGTGCTTTGGCCGAATATCTGGCTCATCAATCCGTAGAAGATTATCAATCAATGAAGAGTGAATTTCCTGATGAAGATATAATGGCTCTGTTTGGAAAGAAAGGAGAATCTTCCGATGAAGAAAAATGGACCTTGTTGTTTGATGGAGCTTCCAATGCACTGGGCATAGGATTGAGTGTCGTTGATTTCCCCCGAGTCTCAATATATCCCTTTCACGGCAAGACTACATTTTGATTGCACAAATAATATGGCAGAATATGAGGCATGCGCAATGGGAATGCGAGCTGCAATTGAATCAAAAGCCAAAGTCCTAGATGTGTATGGGGATTCAGCTCTGGTTATTCATCAGTTAAAGAGCGAGTGGGAAACTCGAGATGCGAAATTGATCCTTTATCATGACTATATTAAGGGGTTAATGGAGCCATTTGAGCAGGTAACTCTCCATCACATTCCCCGCGAAGAGAATCAGTTGGCTAATGCACTGGCCATATCGTCATCCGTGTTAAAATAAGTTAAGAGAAGGACATGCCACTCATAAAGATATAGAGCCAAGAACAACCAGCGTATTGTCAAGAAGTGGAAGTAGAGCTGGATGGAAAACCCTGGTACCATAATATCAAATTTTTTATCCAAAATCAAAATTATCCCTTGGGTGCTACTGAAAATGATAAAAGAACCCTGAGAAGACTAGCAATGGGTTTCTTCTTGAATGGTGATATGCTCTACAAAAGAAATCACGCATGGTGCTACTTAGATGTGTTGATGCCCCAGAAGCCGAGAGAATCGTGCAAGATATCCATGAGGGTTCATTTGGGACCCATGTCGGTGCGTATGCAATGGCAAGGAAGATCTTGAGGGCCGACAACTATTGGCTAACAATGGAAACTGATTGCTTTAATCATGTCACGAAATGCCATAAGTGTCAGATATATGCCGATAATATTCATGCACCATCAACATCCCTGAATGTCTTCACGGCGCCATGGCCTTTTTCTATGTGGGGAATGGATGTAATAGGACCGGGACATCGATTCATCCTTGTTGCCATTGACTACTTCACAAAATGGGTTGAGGAAGCCTCATATGCACATGTGATCAGGAATGTGGTAGTCAAGTTAATCAAAAGAGAGTTAATTTGTCGATATGGTTTGCCAGATAGAATCATAATAGAAAATGCGACTAACCTGAACAACAAGATGATGAAAGATTTATGTGAGAATTTCAAGATTCAACACCATAACTCGTCCCCGTACAGCCCAAAGATGAATGGTGTTGTTGAGGCGGCAAACAAGAATATCAAGAAGATAGTCCAAAAGATGGTGATAACATATAAAGATTGACATGAAATGTTGCCTTTTGCCTTACATGGTTATCGCACTTCAGTTCGTACCTCAACAAGGGCAACCTCGTTTTCCTTGGTATATGGAATGGAAGCAGTCTTGCCCATCGAGGTAGAAATTCCTTCATTAAGGGTGTTGATGGAAACAAAGCTAGAAGAAGCTGAATGGGTTCAAGCTCGACTCGATCAACTTAATCTTATTGAGGGAAAGAGAATGAATGCCCTGTGCCATGGTCGACTATATAAAAAAAGAATGAAGACGACTTATGAGAAAAGGGTTCAGCCTCAAGAATTTCAAGAAGGAGATCTTGTGCTCAAAAAGATCCTACCAATTCAAAAGGATCATCATGGGAAATGGACCCCGAACTAAGAGGTACCATATGTTGTGAAAAAGGCTTTCTCCGGAGGAGCCTTGATCCTTACGAAGATGGATGGTGAAGAGATCCCGCTCCCAGTAAACTCTGATGCCGTCAAAAAATATTACGCCTAAAAAAAAAGAGCTCAGTAGGTTGAAAACCTGAAAAGGCAGCCTAGGCAAAAGTTAGAGCGACCCAGTGGGTTGAAAACTCAAGAGAGAGACTCAAGCAAAACTTAGGGTAAAAAAAAAACTCGCTAGATTTAAAACCTAAAAAGGCGGCCTAGGCAAAAGTTAGAGCGACCCGATGGGTTAAAAACTCGAAAGAGTGACTCAGGCAAAAGTTAGGGTCAAAAACAAAAAAAGGAGGCGAAACAAACAGATGTTCAATGCTACAAGGCTGGGGCATAGGAGATATTCGGGGTGCACAAGGAGAGAGCAGTTGACATCCTTCGAAGTTGGTTAATGGATTTTCAAAGTTATGGGCATGAGAAACAAGCATCGTCTATTCTAGAGGGTAATCCTTCAACTCAAATTTTGTTTAATTTGTATGTTTGGACAAATTTTACATGCTTGTTTTCCTATGGTGTTGATCATTTTGTATTTTCTCCCTTGCATATGAATAGAATCCATGCTGGCATCATATTTTCATTCAATAAAATGTTACTTTATGATAATCTATGCTGAAATTTGAAACTTGTCTCGACATTTTAAAATGCATCATGATTATTGTGAAAGCTTCAAAAACCATAGGAAACGTGATAAATCCCTGTGTCAGTTTCAATAAAAAAACAACAACAAACTAGCAGCACAATCAGCATTACAAACATGACAAAACGGCTTAACAGAAAGAGTTAAAGTCCCACACATGGAGGTACAAGTGAGTTACAAAATCAGTCAAAGGATTCGAAGGAGAATGGTTCGCTCGTGAGTCTCACGATGGCCCCGCCCAGCGAAGCAAAAAGGGGAGTAGGGATAAAGATGTAAAAAAAAAAATTTGCATAACTGCATGTTGCATCGTTAGTCTCATTCATCGCATCATGCATCACCCTAGCTGCATTGCATACTAGGCATTAGTTCATACATATCATTCGATCAAACTGGCCCATCGCCTTGTGCATCACCAAAAAAGAAGAGAAAAAAAATCAGAGAATAAAAGAAGATCATCAAAAAAAAAAAGAGAACAAAAAAAGAAACCAAAGAACAAAAAAGAAAGAACAAAAAAAAAAAGAAAAGAAAAAGAAACTCTTCTCTCGTTTTTATTTCCAAAGCCCGTCGCACGACCCGCACCCTTTATTTTTTTGCCAAAGTCGGGCATTCGACCCGCATCCTTTAATTTTTCTGCCAAAGCCCAGCGCACGACCCGTACCCTTTATTTTTCTGCCAAAGCCAGGCGTACAAAAAAAGAGGAAAAAGAGAAAGAAAAAAAAAAGAAGAAAAAGAGAAAAAGAGAAAAAAAGAGAAAAAGAAAAGAAAAAAGGGAAGAAAGAAAAGGAGTCGTTGCAAAAGGAATGAAACTACATTTTGATTTCTCAGCATTAATTGTCGGACAAAATTTTGGTCTCTTTTTCTTTACTTATTTCTTGCCATGATAATATGAAAACACGCGTTATTCATATTATCAAGTAAAAAATAAATAAAGAGGGGCAGCTGTAGATACCAATTTTTGTCCTCTTTATTTTATTTCTCTTTTGTTTTGGTCTAATTGATCTAAAGGGGTCCATTCTTCAAATTGATTTAAGCCCATTAGTGTTTTGATCCTCTCACAAAGAAAGCTATTTTTTAATTTATTGGGCCTTTATTTGCTTGAATTAGCTACAATTGGGCCTATGATTTTTTCTGATGCGTCCTCTTGTGATCCAATTGACCAAAAAGGCTTCTGTACAGTTTTTATTTTTGTTCAGTACAAGTCCAAAATATATAGAGGGTATGCACAAGACAAATACAAAAAATCATCAAAAAGTGAAAGGTGACAAAAATCAAAAAAACAAAAACAAAAAAGGGGGAATGTAGGGGTCCCTGCTGCCATGCACATCCTCTCTCTCAATTCCACTCGCTTCTGCTCCATAATTTGGATAATGCCCAAAAAACCAAAGCTGTAACACAAAGGAATACCGAGGGGTACAAATTAGATTGCAAGGGAAGAGGGGCAAAAAACGAAAAGAATTAAAAGCAAGGACAAGCAAAGAGCAAAAAGCACAGCAGCAGCAACACTCCTTCGTACAGCAACATACACCACTACCAAGCAAAGACAACAAGCCAATTTTTGCCCTAAAAATGAGCGTCTCTTGGCCTACTCTTACTCTATATAAATACCTTCAATAGAACAGTAAAGGGACACAGAAAAAATAGAGAAAGGAGAGGAAACAGTGTGGTTGATAAATACATTATTTGCTTATCAATCAGAGTGAAAAACAGTAGAAAACCAAGCACAGTATCAACATTTCAGGCAACAAGAGCATACCAAAGTCACCCTACCAGTATTTCTTAGTTAGAATCAAGACAAATAACACTACCTCCTCTTTGTTTTGTTGGCTACCAGCAGGTAAAAAACTCTGTTTTGGTCTGCTTTGTTGGAAAATCGCCACTCCTTTTTCTCTTTACATCTATTTATTTGCTTCAAATGCTCAACACACACTTGGTGGTAGGCTAGTCCAGGGTCCAATATTTGGTCAGGGTTTGAGCCAATGCTATAAAAAATCAGAGATTAAAAAAACAAAAAAGAGTGAAAAAAAAGAAGAAAATCAGGAGAAACTATGGAGGAATAAGAAGAAGGGGAGTGAGATATCTGAGAAAGAGAGGGGGACGAACCCACCTCGACCACTGCCATCGCAGCCGCGACATGGTCTTCCTCCTAAGCCACCATCGCCCTTCTCTTCGTTTTCTCTGAAACCCGACACCCTGTCTTTTCCCCTCGCGACCTTCTCTCTTTCTCCCCTCACCGTTTTCTTTCTCGCCTTTTCTGTCGCTGCGAGACGGCGAATTCATGGAATCGCCACCAAGCTGCGCGGGCTCCTCGTCGCCATGGCAGAGCAGTCCCACTGCAACCCCTTCAGCGCGTAATACCTTCCCCTTCCTTTCCTCCCTGGACGAGCATCACCAACGTTGCATTTTTTTCCCCTTATCCCTCTCTTAACTCCTCTCTCATGGCGAGGGATTTTGAATCCCGTTTGACTTTTTTGCTCTCCCCTTTCTCTTTTTTTGGTCTGATCTCTCCCCTTCCTTTATTTCTTTTTATTTGTCTTGTTCTTTCCTTTTTTTGTGCTTTTTTCATTTTTTTTTTGTAGTGATACCAGATATGGAGTTGTGGTGTTAGGGCTTTTGGTCCACTTTTTCGTGTTTTTTCTCTACAATAAAATCTAATGTGTGATTTTGGGGCTTTGGCCCATTTTTGTTTTTTTTTAAAAAGAGAGAATGTCTGGTTTAGTGTATGGGGTTTGCCCAATCTCTTTTTTTCTTTCCTTTCTATGGTTTTTTATCTGCTTCTATGTGTTGGGCTCAGCCCATTGTTTTTATTTTTAATTTTTTTAGTGTTTTATGTAAGTCCAATAGATATTTGATAACTCATTGTGTTTGAATATTTTTGTGTTCATACTACATTTCACATCTCTTAAATGAAACGTTTTTGTCATTAAGAGATGTGAAATGTAGTATGAACACAAAAATATTCAAACACAATGAGTTATCAAATATCTATTGGACTTACATAAAAAAAATAAAAAACAATGGGCTGAGCCCAACACAGAAGCAAATAAAAAATCATAGAAAGGAAAGAAAAAAAAACGAGATTGGGCTAAGCCCATACACTAAACCAAACATTCTCTCTTTTTAAAAAAAACAAAAATGGGCCAAAGCCCCAAAATCACACATCAGATTTTATTGTAGAGAAAAAACACCAAAAAGTGGACCAAAGACCCTGACATCACAGCTCTAGATCTGGTATCACTACCCAAAAAAACAAAAAAAGCACAAAAAAAGGAGAAAAAATAGACAAATAAAAAGAAATAAAGAAAGGGGAGAGATTAGACCCAAAAAAGGAGAAAGCGGAGAGCAAAAAAGTCAAACGGGATTCAAATCCCTAGCCAGGAGAGAGGAGTTGAGAGAGGGAGAAAGGGGAAAAAAGGCAACGTTGGTGATGCTCATCCAGGGAGGAAAGGAAGGGGAAGGTGTTATGCGCTGAGGGGTTTGTAGTGGGACCGCCCTGCCATAGCGACGAGGAGCCCGCGCAGCGCGGGTGGCGATTTCGTGGATCCAGTGTCTCGCAGCGATAGAAAGGGCGAGAAAGAAAACAGTGAGGGGAGAAAGAGAGAAGGTCACGAGGGGAAAAGACATGGTCTTGGGTTTCAGAGAAAACGGAGAGAAGGGAGATGGTGGCTTGGGAGGAAGAACAAGTCGTGGCGGCAGCCCCGCAACTGCAGTGGCCGAGGTGGGTTTGTCCCCCTCTCTTTCTCAGATATCTCTCTCTCCCTCTTCTTATTCCTCCATTGTTTCCTGATTTTTTCTGGTTTTTTCACTCTTTTCTATTTTTTTTAATCTCTGATTTTTTATAGCATTGGCTCACACCCTAACCAAATATTAGACCCTGGACTAATCTACTACCAAGTGTGTGTTGAGCATTTGAAGCAAACAAATAGATGTACAGAGAAAAAGGAGTGGCAATTTTCCAACAAAGCAGACCAAAACAGAGAGGAGATAGTGTTATTTGTCTTGATTCTGATTATGAAATACTGGTAGTGTGACTTTGGTATGCTCTTGCTGCCTGAAATGTGATATTGTGCCTATTTTCTACTGTTTTTCACTCTCTGATTGATAAGCAAAGAATGTATTTATCAACCACACTGTTTCCTCTCCTTTCTCTATTTTTTCTATATGTCCCTTTACTGTTCTATTGAAGGTATTTATATAGAGAAGGGTAGGCCAAGAGACACTCATTTTTAGGGCAAAAATTGGCTTGTTGTCTCTGCTTAGTAGTGGTGTATGTTGCTGTACAAGGGAGTGTTGTTGCTGCTGTGGTTTTTGCTCTTTGCTTGTCCTTGCTTTTAATTCTTTCCATTTTTTGCCCCTCTTCCCTTGCAATCTGATTTGTGCCCCTTGGTATTCCTTTGTGTTACAGCTTTGGTTTTTTGGGCATTATCCAAATTATGGAGTAGCAGAGAGAGGATGGCATGGCTGCAGGAACCCCTACATTCCCCCTTTTTTGTTTTTTTTCTGATTTTTGTCACCTTTCACTTTTTGATGATTTTTTGTATTTGCCTTGTGCATACCCTCTTTGTATTTTGGACTTGTACTGGACAATAATAAAAACTGTACAAAAGCCTCTTTGGTCAATTGGATCACAAGAGGACCCATAAAAAAAATCATAGGCCCAATTGTAGCTAATTCAAGCAAACAAAGGCCCAATAAAATAAAAAACAATTTTCTTTGTGAGAGGACCAAAACACTAATGGGCTTAAATCAATTTGAACAATGGACCCCTTTAGACCAATTAGACCAAAACAAAAGAGAAATAAAATAAGGAGGACAAAAATTGGTATCTATAATAATGAAGGACACAACCAAGCTTTTTGATATGGGGATCAACAAATAACTTGGTCACAATATGTCTTCTTTGGGCGATAGTTGTTATCGTTTTTACCGAATCACCTAATCGTATCACACGAAAGTGGTCACTCGGGTTATCGTATCCACAGGGATTCACGCGATATTATGCCGTTCAACAATGTTTAACATCTCAAGTTATAAAACTGAATACTTTGGTTTAAAATGTGGTTTCACAAGTGCCTTGAAATTTTAAAGAACTACAAAAGAGATTTAAAATAAAGATTTTAACAATGATAAAGAAGAGTTGGGATTAGATTTCATCAATCTTTTCTTAGTACCCTATTGATCATATGCATATAGTTCTTCTATGTATCTCTATCATCATCATCAAATCACTCATTCACATTAATTCCTTAACATGTTTGAAATATCAATCTCTACTCCTAAAAGTTGATTCCTCTAACAATTAAAAGTAAGATTGAGTTTAAGCTCAGATGATTTAAAGACTAATGAATTAAACTCTATTCCTAGATATCAAACCCATTAGATGATTCATCTTAATCAAGGACTCAAAGATGATTTTCCAATACACTTTAATTCCAAAAATCAAGTTATAGTTGATCAATCCATAACAAGCATGAAGAACAAGAATGAATCATTGATATAAATGCATAACAGGAGTCTATATATATATGAATCAAAAGAAATACATGAGAGTTGATTGATTACATCTAATCCCAACAAAGGGTGAGTTAGCTATCCATTTCCATGGTAGCTAACAATTCAAAGAGATGAAGAAAAGAGATGAAATCTCTATTGTTACCACTTTTCCAAGCTTAACAATGGTGAAATCACCGCCTTCTGCCTCTGTTTCTGTTCAGTTCGCCCCCCCCTCCTCCTAAAAGCTTCTAATTTTTCTATTTATATCACCCAAAATCTGAAACAGGGCATTGAATTCGTGAATTACTCGCTTAGCGCAAGTAAATTCGCTAAGCCAATCTTCAAAAGTCTGACAAAACCTTTCCTTGAAGAAAGCTACTCGCTCAGCGCCTCCAAATTCGCTAAGCGAATTTGATCTTCCCATTACTGCATCTTTCTGTGACAAATTCGCTTAGCCAGGATATTTTGGCTAAGCGAATTTACATCTTTAACTCTCCTTCCTTCTGTGGTATTTTCGCTTAGCCAGAATGTTTTGGCTAAGCGAAATTGCAGCAGTAACACGATCTTTGCTTAGCCTTTTTCTTTCCATTTCTTCATCTTCAAAACTCTTCTTCTGAAATAAACAAAAATTGGGATTAAAAATATAATTCTATTTAATTCACTAAATATTAAATATTAATTAACAATCTAGCAAGTTTCTATGATTTGGGGTTCTAAAATCGCAAATTCTACTATTATGAGTTCAATAAATGCCTTTTTATCAAATTGTTTTCAAGTAAAATTGGCACTTATCAAACTCTCCCCAACTTAGAACTTTGTTTGTCCTCAAACAAAAGTCCTAATCTTCAAAAAGAATAATCACTTAAAAATTTGGTGTCAACAAAAAGATTCATAATTCAGAAAATAATCATGGTTTGTAAACAATCAAGTGTTTCAAAAATGCATGTTTATGATGTTTCCAATGAGAAAATTCACTGCACAAAAGAAGTATGGTGCTCACAATTGAAAACAAAAACACTTTACAGCTGCACTATCACTTATGAGAATTAAATTGCATACATTCCATTGTCTTTCAATCAGGAAAACACAATCCTCACCTCAAAGTGTTTGTTTCTCTCAACTAACCAGGATAAGGTAAGTGTTTCTCTCTTTCCATTCACTGAATCATCATTAGTCAATTTTGTTACCTGTCTCCCAAGTTGTCACAAAAACAAGTTCAATCATGGATCACTAAGGTCTTTTTAGGGTTGTAATGTGGCTGGGCTACAAAGAAATCTTGGTTTTTCTGGATAAGCAAAAGATACCTTATAAGCTAAGAGAGCAACTAAGAAATTTTCTTTACGAGATGGCTTATAACAAACTATTTTACTTTTACAAACAAACTAAGTTATAAACAAACTCTTTTTCTTTTTTTCTTTTTTTTTTTTCTTTCTTTTTTTTTTTATATACATCAACTTTACATTTACAAGATACACATTTACACCCTTCATGAGATACTTGACCAAACACAACTTTTCTCCCCAACTTTGATACAACCATAATCCCAAGAATTGCTCTCTTATCCTAAAAGGTATGGGAGAGATTTTCCTTTTGTTTTGAGTTTCATGGTCATAAGACATTCAAGAAAGAAATTTTTCTTTTAAGCTCAAATGGGGTAAGCAAAGGATATTCTTCATGGTAAGCTGTTTGGCTCAGTGGTTTATATAAGAAAGAACATGCCTTGATCCTTTCCACGTATTCCTTATTTTGTGACAACAGGAGACTCAAACAAAACTAACCATGTGAAACAGTAAAGGCTTCATTAAACTGTTTAAGGAACACTCAATTCACACAGTTTGTGTACTTTCCTGATTTCAAACAACTTCATGTTATTTCTCATTAATAGCCAACTTGATTAAGCAATGTATTTGGTTTAAGCTAACATTGAGTACAACCACAATTTCTAATTTGTGAACCAACTCATTCATGCTTTGTCTTTCATAACAAACATGCTGCTACTAACTTGATTTTTCACAAACCATGTCATTTCAAGATTAGCTTTCAAAATAAATTTTCTAAGTCCTATCTTGATTTTCAACTAGATTGTAGACTCAGAACCATGACTCTAACAAAGTTAGCATATCAACAGCTAATTAACAAAACTCATGTTCAAGACCAAACCAAAACACCAAATTCCCAACAATTCACATGCAAAATAACCAAATCCCAGCAAATCCAAGTATCTAATCATGCCAGAAAATGACTGATTTTAAATAAAATTTGAAAAAAAAAAAAAAAACTCAGTCATGTCCCATGATTTCCTCCATGTCCCATGATTTCCTCCATAAAGTCATCTCCAGCATTTCCAGCATCATCTCTTTCACCATCTCCATCATCTGGGTCTGGAGGTCCCGGTCTATAATGCTCCTCAGGAGCTTCAGGTTCCATCCCCTCCTGAAAATTTGGGCTGTCCCCAGGCCATGAAACATGTGCAGCAAAAGCTTCTGGCGTCGGCCATGGAAATGGGTTTGCGCCTCCTTGATGAATAGTAAACCTGTAAAAAGAATCATTCAAAGAGGTGTAAGCACGATGATTAGCAGCTTGTTGCTGCTCAATATGAATCAGATGGCTTAGCAAGCTCTGGTGTTGCTGCATTGGAGATAAAGTTGGTTGGGGAGGTCTAGGTCTGGGTGCTAGTCCCTGAACATCCTTCATACAATTTTTCTGGATGAATTTTAAGTTCATGGGAGGCCTCAATTTAGTGTAGGGATGAAATGGAACCTCAACTCCTTGAAATTCGCAAAGACCTGTGATTAATGCTGGAAATCCCAAAGGTTTTTGAATTGTAGCTGTTTCTGAGGTTTCTAATAAAACAAGACTTAGTATCTCCTCAGAAATAATGGCTGCAATATCCACCTTCATTTTCCTAAGGATGCACCAAATTATGTAAGCTTTCCCCATTGATATGTCTGAAGTGTGGTTGGTGGGTATGATGTTGGAATGAAATAAAAGTGACCATGCCTGAGTGATGGATTTCATACTTGGCCTCAAAATCCTCATAGGTTTTCCTTTACTGTTAGTTTCATATGTATGCCCTTCTTTGCAAAGAAGGCTGGCCACTTCATCATCATTAAAAAGTCTCTGCTTTTTCCACCTTCCATATTCATCCAACTCTTCTTCATCCCTAGTTGCTTCCATAGGTTCCCCGGCAACGGCGCCAAAATTTGTTATCGTTTTTACCGAATCACCTAATCGTATCACACGAAAGTGGTCACTCGGGTTATCGTATCCACAGGGATTCACGCGATATTATGCCGTTCAACAATGTTTAACATCTCAAGTTATAAAACTGAATACTTTGGTTTAAAATGTGGTTTCACAAGTGCCTTGAAATTTTAAAGAACTACAAAAGAGATTTAAAATAAAGATTTTAACAATGATAAAGAAGAGTTGGGATTAGATTTCATCAATCTTTTCTTAGTACCCTATTGATCATATGCATATAGTTCTTCTATGTATCTCTATCATCATCATCAAATCACTCATTCACATTAATTCCTTAACATGTTTGAAATATCAATCTCTACTCCTAAAAGTTGATTCCTCTAACAATTAAAAGTAAGATTGAGTTTAAGCTCAGATGATTTAAAGACTAATGAATTAAACTCTATTCCTAGATATCAAACCCATTAGATGATTCATCTTAATCAAGGACTCAAAGATGATTTTCCAATACACTTTAATTCCAAAAATCAAGTTATAGTTGATCAATCCATAACAAGCATGAAGAACAAGAATGAATCATTGATATAAATGCATAACAGGAGTCTATATATATATGAATCAAAAGAAATACATGAGAGTTGATTGATTACATCTAATCCCAACAAAGGGTGAGTTAGCTATCCATTTCCATGGTAGCTAACAATTCAAAGAGATGAAGAAAAGAGATGAAATCTCTATTGTTACCACTTTTCCAAGCTTAACAATGGTGAAATCACCGCCTTCTGCCTCTGTTTCTGTTCAGTTCGCCCCCCCTCCTCCTAAAAGCTTCTAATTTTTCTATTTATATCACCCAAAATCTGAAACAGGGCATTGAATTCGTGAATTACTCGCTTAGCGCAAGTAAATTCGCTAAGCCAATCTTCAAAAGTCTGACAAAACCTTTCCTTGAAGAAAGCTACTCGCTCAGCGCCTCCAAATTCGCTAAGCGAATTTGATCTTCCCATTACTGCATCTTTCTGTGACAAATTCGCTTAGCCAGGATATTTTGGCTAAGCGAATTTACATCTTTAACTCTCCTTCCTTCTGTGGTATTTTCGCTTAGCCAGAATGTTTTGGCTAAGCGAAATTGCAGCAGTAACACGATCTTTGCTTAGCCTTTTTCTTTCCATTTCTTCATCTTCAAAACTCTTCTTCTGAAACAAACAAAAATTGGGATTAAAAATATAATTCTATTTAATTCACTAAATATTAAATATTAATTAACAATCTAGCAAGTTTCTATGATTTGGGGTTCTAAAATCGCAAATTCTACTATTATGAGTTCAATAAATGCCTTTTTATCAAATTGTTTTCAAGTAAAATTGGCACTTATCAATAGTCCAATTGACTGTGGTTGTTCAGGTTGGCAAGCACAATAACAGCTTGCTTCGAAATGTCAAAGATAGGCCATAGATTTATTTAGTTTAGGTTGTGTCCTCTTTTCTGTATGACTAAGGGAACACATCCATTTGGAGATCATATTGAGCTTGATATCAATATTTTGAAAGATACGAAATATCTTTCCCATTTGGGTCAACTTCCTGAAGCTGAGGATCTTATTTCTTGTTTATTAAACCATGATCCTAAACTAAGGCCAAAGGCTACTGAAGTATTGCACCATCCTTTATTCTAGATTTTCAATTTAAGAATGGCAATTTTAACCGGTTGGAACTTGAAGATAAAACTAATTCTAATCTTTAAAGGAAATATAAAGGATTGCTCCTACAACTTTTGGTAAAAAATGGAATTAAAAGATGGATCCAACTTTCATCAAGAACATTGTTTCCAAGCGACCATATAAATTTAACAGTGTCCAAGACTTATTGAGGATCGTAAGAAACAAACTAAGTCATTATGGAGAATTGCCTGAACAAATCAAGAAATTGCTAGGACCTACCCCTGAAGGATTCCATGACTACTTTGCAAATCGATTTCCAAAGCTCTTGATTGAAGTGAACAAAGTAATATGCAAATATTGCAAGGAGGACGAAATTTTTCAAAGATATTTTTGGAGGCATTGATTGACCCGGGTAAGATGGATGTATATTATATATATCAAAAGGAAAAGAATAGTTGTGGACAGGGCACAACTGCATAATCATTGAGCAAAGAATTTGACATGGGCATCAGGATGATATTACCATCATGACTGGGGGCGAGGTCAAACAAAACATTCTTTTGCTGGCAAAACAATTCGTACCATTTTTCGTCTCCACAAGCATATGGTAGAGTAAAACTCAAATCATAGTCACTCGATGTACCAAATGAAGGATCTTTATTGTATTGGCACACCAATCTAGCCTTGAACTCAGCCACATCCATAGTCCATAATTTTTTAGAAACAAGATGATGAGATAGTAAACGACGATCAGTCCTAGTTACCTCAATCAAGAATTCTGGTGCAAGCTCATCAGTCAGTGTATTGATGACGTCAGTGATACCCAGTGTCTCATCCTTCTGTATTACAGCATCACTAAAGAACCTTCCAGTTTTAGCATCTACTATAAACATATGGAGACTTGAATATGAATGTATAAGTGTTAAATCATCAATTGACGAAGTAGATGTAAGTTTACAATAATCAGAAACAGATTCAGAGAGTCCCTTTTTACGAATTTCGTGTCATGACAGACAAATTCTAATTCGTCTTCGCATTCCATGAGCATAGATGCAGCGGGAGATTGATATGAATTGTAGATTTGGCCTCAAGTTAAAAAGGGCCAAATCAATCTCTCTGAAGCACTCTCCACCAGATGCATAGCGTCGTCTAGGGTAGTAATCAACGTCGTAGCAAGTTTTCGAGATGATGCAAGGGAAACAATATGTTTCCATTTAGAAGCGCAACTTGATATGAATTGTAGATTTGGCCTCAAGTTGGAAAAGACCAAATCAGCCTCCCTAAAGCACTCTTCACCAGATGCATAATGTCGTCTAGTGTAGTTGCTCATGCTGGGTGCAATTAAGTCAGTGCGCCATCACTCAGTGAGAGATCAAAGACTAACCCTAGCTATTGAGCGTGAAGCAAAGTAAGTGAGTTGTTCTTCTATGTCCCACCGGGTGCCCCTTATACTGGGCCTGAGGAACTGGATTCTTGAAGGTCTCCCTGCTGCCTCCGTGGTTAATTAGTTTGACTGCCTCTGTGATTGATATTGAGTTATTCGCCATAAAGGTCCTCCGCTCCTTTTGTCTAATCTGGGTGGTGTCTTCAATTGGAGCTGACTTACGCTTATTAAGTGAGGACGTGTACGATTCGATCGACTACTAAGAAGAAATGGCATACTGGGATCCCATGGTCTACGACATTCGGGACTCTATAGATCAGTTGTCACGTTCTCTGTGACTGGATGCATTTGTCAGTTCTTCAGTTAGCAATGGTAGGGTCCAATCAGTTAACTCTCGAGACGGTACACAACCCTCTGAGCTCTGAAGATGAGAGACGAATGAGGTCCAAGTGGTATGGGTCGGCCAACTTCTGGGTCAGTACACAGCCCTTCGAGCTCTGAGGCTGAAAGGCAAAGGAGATCCAATTTCGAGGTATAATAAGAATATTTATTCTCAAATAATGTAAGACGGTTTTTCCGTCGTAGTGGAAATTCCATTTTTCCTACAATTTAGTTCTTCCTTAGAAGAGGCAGAAATCGTAAAATCTTATAATAATTTGCGATCAAGTGGTATAGGCCGGTCGACTCCCAGGACGATACACAATCCTTCGAGCTCTGAGCGTAAAAGGCGAAGGAGGTCCAAGTTGGTCCTGTACAGGTAACGATTTAATCCCCTAGGCATGGTCATGAAGAGTATGTATAATCCTGTGCATAAAGACGAAGGCATTAGTGCACAGACGTACATTATTGTTGTATGATTTGTTCGAAAAAGAGGTAGACGTGTCTTATTTTAGGGAACTCCGCTTTGGGGTTAGCCGTCTTAAGAAAGTGGCAGGCCAAGGTTACTGGTTGTGCACTACTAGAACTGACTTGGGTTTACTACTCGCCAAGGTGTTCGAGTGGGCGCGGTGATTTACGGGCTTTGAGTTCGTAGCGCCTTCTTGTTTCGTCATCATCTTCTTCCCTCCCATTTTTTAACCAAAAAATATATATTTGTTGACTCCCTTAACACCAAGAATTGTGCATATGGAGTTCCATTGTAGCTTTGAGTTAGATTAATCAGTGGCGAGATATGTACATCATGTTACAATCTTAAAAAGCCTACAGGTTGAGATTATGAACGTACACATAATTTGCTCCATGCTGCCCATAATTGTTCTTTTCCTTTTGAAATATATTACACATCCATCTTACCCGTGTCAATCAATGTCTCCAAAATACCTTTGAAAAATTTCTTCCTCGTCGCAATATTGCAGATAACTTTGTACACTTCAATCAAGAGCTTTTACAATCGACTTGCAAAGTAGTCCTGGAATCCTTCCAGGACATGTCCTAGCAATTTCTTGATTTGTTCAGGCAATTCTTCATAATGACTTAGTTTGTTTCTTATGACCCTCAACAAGTCTTGGACACTGTTAATATTATATGATCGCTTGGAAACATTGTCCTTGATGAAAGCTGGATTCATCTTTTTATACCATTTTTTACCAAACGCCATCGAAGCAATCTTTTCTATTTCCTTCAAAAGATTAGAATTAGTTTTATCTTCAAGCTCCAACCGTTTATTGATGTCACAAAAAATGTCATTCTCAAATTGAAAGTCCAGAATAGAGGATGGTACAATACTTCAGTGGCCTTTGGCCTTAGTTTAGGACCATGGTTTAATGAACAAGAAATAAGATCCTCAGCTTCAGGAAGTTGACCCAGATAGAAAAGATATTTCGTATCTTTCAAAATATTGGTATCACGCTCAATATGATTTCCAAATGGATGTGCTTCCTCCATCATATAGAAAAAGAGGACACGCCATAAACTAAATAAATCTATGACCTACATTTGACGTTCCAAAGCAAGCTGCTCTGGAGCTCGCCAACCTAAACTACCACAGTCAGTAGGACTATTGCCCAAAGAAGACATATTTTGAGCAAGTTTTTGCTAATCCCCATATGAGAAAGCTTAGTCGTGTCCTTGATTATCAAAACATTTTGGGGCTTCAAATCTCGATGTATTATTCCATGATTATGCAAATGAATAACCCCAAAAACGATGTCCCTCATCAATTTTATTAATAGAGGATATGGATAGCCATTTTTCTTCTAAAGACATGTCGAATGAGTATGAATAAAATAACCTAGGTTACATTCACAGCGCTCCAGAGCAAGGTAGAAAAAAAGCTAATATAACCCACATCTCACGGGTCATGGGCAAGAAGTTGCCAAATCAGCACGTGGGTGTGAATATTGGTAGAATATTTATACTAGATTGACTCACCTCTGAAAAGCTTCATAATGATTATATAAGTGTCATAAGCCCTTCCTTAGGTAGCCATAGTAAAGCAGGTCCTTAGACTTGAAGTCACTATGATCCCTGCGTGAGGAGTCTTATACTTTGAGGCTATCAAATGTCACGTCATAACAGGGTGACTATAAAAGTAGTTCTTGGGTATACCACAAATCATGCGAAGGGGGGTGAATAATGTAGAGAGGATTCATCCCTCCCGCATAACAGTGGTAATGTCCTAGGCCACTCAAGGGAGTGAGGTGTGGTTAAGTCATTGGCCAATGCAGCATTGGGCCAATATGTGATATTGGGCCCCATGGGAGCACACCTACTCTGGATTGAGAAACCATGATTGAACAGTGGTGGCCCTAAGCATATGCAGGAGGAGCGACTGCACAGGACCCCATCTTTAGAGGGGCACCAATATGTAAAATTTTACTTACTATAGAATAATTTTCAGAGGTCATACTTGTTTTCCTAATACATGCATAACTTATAGAATAATATTAACTATCCCTATTACTATTGCATCGACTAATAGAAGTTTTTCTAAATTGTCAATATTAAAATTTTATTTGCGATCTACTATGTCATAAGAGTGTTTTAATAGTCTTGCTTTGATTTGAAAAAAATTTTAGAAAAACTTGATTATGAACAAATTTTGTATGATTCTGTAAAAAAAATGTTAGGAGAACAATATCCAAATGATTATGATGACGTCATTTTCTAAGTTCTCATAGGTCCCCAAAATCTCAGGACCGACCCTGTGTTTGAACCTATGAGGACGACACTCTTATGCCTCATGTTCAACAGGGACTAGGATAAAGGGAATAAGGTTTACACTATGATATAGTTACCGCAAGTAAAGTCGGATCACCCTATCATCTCATGGATTGGGTAGCAATGATGCATTGCTAGATGCCGCTCATTGTTTATAATGGTTAACAATTAATTAATATATTTATATTAATTAATATTAATTATTATTGCCAACTCCATGAGAGCCTATAGGGTCACATGCACAAAAACGTTTTATTTGGAGAGCAATTTAATACTGTTTAATTAAATAAGTAGGATTGTCTAATTAAATGTGATTTAATTAGAGGCTAATTAATTAAATTTGATTTAATTAATTAGAAAAAATTAATTAAATTTAATTTAATTAATTTAAACATATTTTAAGGACTTAAGTTCTATTTAAATAAAACCGATCCGACGTGGTTGCGCAAGGGAGAGTCCATGGCGGACTTTAAGTGAAAACCTAGGGTTATAATAAGGGCACTCCCTTGGCTGATTAACTCAGTCACTTTTCACTTTCGCCTCATTAGCCTCTTTGCCTCTTTTGTCTCCAGCATACAGCTATCACTGCTCCCGGTTAGAAGATCGTGTGCGTGGATTATGATAGAGGTGCCCCTACTACTACAGCATTGGGTGATCGACCACCATTCTAAGGTAACCATACTATACCCTTCGTGATTCATGTGTTGACTCGTGATCTTGGCACGGGGTTTTCTGCCAATATGTTGTTTTCTAATCAAACATTTAAAAGTTTACCCCATTGAACCCCAACAAGTTGTTCTTCTATGCCCCCGGCTACCCCTATATACAGGGCCTGAGGAGCTGGATTCTCGGAGGTCTCCCTTCTGTCTCTGCGATTGATTGGCTTGACAGCCTCCATGGTTGATCTTGATTGATTCGCCATAAAGGTCATCTACTCCTTTTGCCTAATTTGGGTGGCGTCTTAAATTAGTGCTAACTCAGTGCTTAGTAAGAGATGATGTGTACAATTCGGTCGGCTGCTAAGAAGAGAGGACATATTGGGATCTGGGGATGGAAAAACGAGGCAGCCTGCCCCGCCTTGGCCTGCCAAAAAATGGGTTGCCCCCCCATCTTGTCGAGGAAAGTGGGTCGAAAAATATACTCTACCCCATTTATAGGCGGGTTGGTGGGCCAAAGCGAGCTGGCCCGCCTAAACCTGCAAAAAAAATTTAAAAAATAAAAAAATCATTTAATTTCTTTAAAAATTTAAAAAATAAATAATAATTGGCCCGACGGGCTAGCCAGCCAAGTTGGCAGGCCACGGGTTGAAAACCTCAACCTGGCCCACCAAAAAATGTGGGTTAGGAGGGCCGGCCAATTTGCCACCGCTATTGGGATCCCACTGTCTACGACACTCGGGGCTCTACAGGTCAGTCGTCACGTGCTCTGCGATAGGTTGCATTTTTTGGTCTTCAGTTAACAATTGTAGGTCAAGTCGGTCGACTCCTGGGACAGTACACAGCCCTCTAAGCTCTGAGAAGTTGGCGATTTGTCCCTGCTTTTCCTTATTGTTATGAGAAAGCCGGTGGATGAGCTTGCATGCTCAAATTGCTTATTTTGATTCTCTGACAGTACAATGGAGAAAGTTGCACATAGCCATAGATGATCTATGAAGCCGCTTAACACCAGTTTACACTGGGTTAATGAGGCCATCACTGAGTTAAAGGCACATCCAATCTAACACACACACGTGCTCGCGCATATATATATATATATATATATATATATATATATAAAATCAGAGTAATTACATCTCAAGTCAATTGCAGTGATTTAAACATTATAGAACTTACTTAATAGAAAATATCATATAAGGATATAATCTAGATTTCCTAGGAGCTGGTCACTAAGATTAAATTACTACAACTACTGTGTGGGACTCAGAGGCTCCACACTGGGGACCCTATCTTGTTCACTCAAATGAGGGCAACTAAATGGGTTGACAGGACCTGAGGTTGGAAGAATGATGTCAACTCCCCGAGTTGGCTCACGAACAAACTCTTTGAATACCAATTATTAGATCCTAATCGGTATAGCGTGAGAAAATACCACCGCATCTTTGATTCAACCTTCCATAACATTTTAAGCACACATGTCCATAACACAAGCATCGACGAAAATATGACAGACAACACACATAAATATATACATATATGAGCACACATGTCCATAACCATGTAAGCATCCCAACACGATCCATATCAAATATTAACGATGTATGAATGATGCATACTAATGCATGAGACTCAGACTCAATCCTACTCCATGGAGCTAACTCAATTATCAGAGAAGTGATCCAACCAGTAATGTCCCTTGACATAGCTATGTCATTAATGGTACTATCCCATTCTCAATGATACATATCTGCTATTCAGGCTGACACACTGCAACTGATCCTGAGTAAGGCAGCATCACATCAAGACTGTTTGTGCAGGGGATTCGATTTTACCACGACATGGGAAAGCTACCCTCCGGTCACGTATGGGGTTATGGCCACCCAAACATCCCCAAGGTCTCCGGAGACCTCCATTGCTTTTACTCACACCCTTTTCTCATAGGTGTAGCTATCTCTTCTTTCATAATTTGAACTATGAATATGAATGTGTTCACACAACATACATTATAGAATCATAGTCCTCTTATTCTTATCATGACTTACTGTGTATCCTCATCTCAATATTTCAAATGCGGCCAACTCTTTGGGTTTGGCCATTCCTGCTCAAACATTTCAATCACCAAGCTTTGATCTTATTATAGATTCATTAAGAATGTGGCTCTAAGTCTTATGAATACTCATTCCATTATGGATTGTCATTTATGAGTTACAATTATCTCACATATTAATTTCCTAAAGATTTGTCTTTTAAAGTATTCTCTTGAGTTTTTAGATTAAGTATTATCCTTGTTTTTTATTTTAATCTTTACTTATCTTCAAGTCTTATATAACCTCTTCATTTTTACCATAATATATGTCATTTATATGAATATTAACCTAAGTTCGAAAGCTACCTAAGTTTTCTCAAGTTTTATGTAAGGCGGCGCTAATCACAGTTGTGGAAAATTCCACACCCGTCGTGTAAAAGCGTCAGATATAAATTCGTTTCCCCAGTAGACGCATTCACAGGTGTGAACGCATCTGACTCGATTTTAAATGTTGATCTTTTACCAATATCTATAAGTACTCTTCCTTAAGCCTTTGTTCCATTTCTAACTTAATAGTCTAAGATAGATTATACCTTCATGTAATTTCCTTAAATCTTAAGTGAAATTATATATTTACCCTCAAAGTTATTAAACTTGTTTTTAGTTCTTATTTAAACTTACTAAAATCATATTTTCTCTTAGATATCGCCTTAGTCATACTTCAAGGTCCAAAAGCCCATGTCCTTCGCCAATTTTGAGTTTGGGTAGTCCTTATAAAGTTTAAGGTCAAGGTCAAGGTCAATATGTACAAGTCCATGTTTTTTACTTGTGGTTCACTATATGGTCTTCATGAGTTGTTTTCACTTAAAGTTTTCTCCTTTAAGTTTGAATCATTTAGGCATTTGCATGTCTTAGCAAAAATATGGGTAGTATCATAACTTCACTCAATAAGATAATATAATTCATAAATGGCATGACTTTAAACATAGCACAAGCTAGACATCAAGACATCAACTTTAACATGTAAAATCATGCCAAGACACTTCATGAACCTTAAATCATGCTCAAGCCAATCAACACACATTTTAGAACATCATTCTCATATCGCTATTAGTCATACTCGAAAATCACATCAAATATTTAGGGAAGAAAATACATTTTCAAAACAAGATTCTAACTTTATGACATCTCACAACCAAGAACGCAACACACAAGTATTTTAAGGCAAAAAATCATGCTCTCTAAATCTTGAGAGGTCATCTCCCCCTACCTCTTGTAGACCTCCAAAAGCTTAAAGCTTGCTTACAACACCAAAGCTTCAAACTTTTCAACCAAAGGAGCTTCCAAGCTTCAAACTTCAACCAAGACAAACCAACCACCATAAAAAAAAAAAAAAAGAGATCAGGAGTGAGCTCTTGGTCACACAAGAGAAAGACCGAATGGGAAAGATGGGGAAGAGGAGATTGAAAAATGAGCTCCCTTTCTTACCTTTCTCTAAGGATCCAAAGAGAAGACATAATGCACCAAGGTAGCTTCTTGAATCTCCAACAAAGGATGAAGCTTGAAACAACTAACTTTGTCTCTTGCTCTTCAAAGATGAAAGAGCTAGAGATGGTGTGGGAGGGGAAGAATGGTGTGAAAGAGAAAAGGAAGAAGAGGGAGAAATGGCTAAGTGTGCAAAATGGCGTGAAGGCTTATAATAGAAGTGTATATAATGAAACAATTAGGGTTTGAATTTTTGAAAATATTTGGGCATTTAGAGCCCTTGTTGGCCGTGCCACACATGGGAGGGAGGGAGAGAATTTGATTCCATCTTGCCTAACTTGGCTATACAAGGTATGAAGAAAGAGAAAGAGAAAAGGACATTGCAATTTTGATGAAAATACAATTAATGTATGCAAGACAAGGAGTCTAAGTTGAATTGAGTTGGTGTTTCATGTCCATGGTCTTATCCATGAGTCATGCACCCAGTCCGGCTCCAAGTGTTTGGGTCTGATCTACTCCGACTCTTGTCTCGAACATGTACTTGGGTATGAATAAAATAATAATATTTTATCCGAAAATACCAAACCTTCACACAAATTTCTCAAAGCTTAAGCATGATTAATTATTACTAATCACACTCATTTGGCACGTAAAACGATATCTTTCACTTAAAATAGCCAGTGTGGGCTTACACTGATTATAAAGGACGTAATCTAGATTAAACTAAACCGGCAACTCCGTCTTGAGCTTAAAGTCATTATTACATTCTAATCATATCAAAACATTCTAAAATATTATTAGCTTACTATTTAATTCTATTCAGGTTAGGATTTCCTTATTTCGGTGCAGATCCTACACTAATAGTGTGAACACATACCAGGTTTCGATAGAATCTAGAGTTCAAACTTAAAATGCTACTTCTATAATATTCTAAGTTATAATTTTGAGATTTGTTTCCGGTTTATCACACACCTTATAATAAAGAAAATACTGATAAGACATATAAGAAAACTCAGGGTGTTACAATATCCAAATTGTCTAAAATTTAATATACATGATCAATATGATAATATCACATTATTTAACGGTTAAATCAATTAGTTTCACATTATACAAAAAATTATTGATTGATGTAAGTATAAGATTGAATTTGACACCTAATGACGTCATTGTATATTTTAATCTCCACAAAGAAAAGACATAAGTATATTGAATATATTTCCGTGAAATATGAATAGGTTGACATAGAAAAACTAGAAATTAAAGTAGATCTGTCACTCCCTCTATGAAAATAAAAATAGAAACTATCTTGCTCTTCCAACCTAACTTAGCACGTCTTGTCCCTTTCCCACATACAAAGACTACGTCCATATATTAAAAAAAAAATCTAAAGAATATCAAAAAGAAAGATGGAAGAAACATCATGAGGATTTGGCCAGCGAACCCTAGAAATACATTAATGAGTTATGACTGACTTTGCGTCAGTAGCAAAAGACAACGCATGCAGAAGTGGGAAATGGGGCTTTAGCATGGCCCTCTACCCGGAAAGTCAGTGGCAGTGTGGCACTCTTCATTGCCGTTGTCCGAGCAGACAGATCTGTAAACTTGTACTCCACATACAGTTGTTTCCACCAACGCTTTTGTGTTTTTCCTCAAATTTCGTTTGACATTTTGCTCAACATATTTAGACTCACACCGCTCCAAATATACTAGTACAGTGTATATTTGGATAGGCTCTTGACTTGTTTATTTTGAATCTTTTCTCCTTGTTTTTTCATTAATCCTTTTCTCGGTGTGAATTCGCATATCGTTTTCATAATTCCAGTGCAAATTCGCATATCGATCGGGTTAAAGTCTTGTGGATGAAAAAAAAATAGTTGAGAGGAGAGACTCTATTAAAAGTGGTCATTCCTCCATGGAGATTAACCATCGGTGAGGCTATAAATACTTCCCAACAATAATATAGTGACCCAAAAGTTGCATACATTTTCATAATATATGTTTCTTCCTGGCTTCTTTTGTGTCCCTTTGTCAAATTCAAACCCCAAAGAATACTTACAGGTCATCGGTTTACACCTTGTCCATAAACTTCATATGTAATAGAATTATGGTTTAAATATATTTTCAGTCCCGGTAAATATTCGAATTTTGATTTTAGTCTATTAAAAAAAGTCAAACTATTTTAGTTCTTTAAAAAAATTTGTTTTGGTCCTTTTAGTAAATTAACTTGCTAGGTGGCATATTATGACTCAGTCAGCATGCCTACGTGGCGACGCTGATGTGACATATCTACGTGGCTTACATAAATGACACATCACCAAACACATCCCTATAAAAATTTTAAGTTTTGAATTTAATCCCTCTTAAAAATGAGATTTTGATTTTAATCCCCCTTTCTCCTCCACCACCTCCTCCTTCCTTCCTCCTCCACCGCCACCCCCACCCCACCCCTCTCTCTCCTCCTTTCCCTCCTCCTCTCTCCTCCTCCTCCTCCACCACCACCACCACCACCCCTTCTCTCTCCTCCTTTTCCCCTCCTCCTCTCTCCTCCACTACCACCACCCCCACCACCCCCTCTCTCTCCTCCTTTTCCCTCCTCCTCTCTTCTCCTCTGAGAAGGCACAAGTAGAAGGAGGGACTACGTTTGAGTCAAATCATAACAACAACAACAATAACAAAAAATGGGTCATCACTAGAATTGCTTTATGAGCGCAATTGAAGCCAATATATGTCTCTGTTGTTGAAACAGAGGAAGAGTGTTCAACGACCCCAACAGGTGAAGAATCAAGGATCCCAACAATGTTCACGTGCCCACCTGCTCCTAAGAAGCCAAAAAGTACTTCTTATTCTTTCAAGTGCAACAATTTTCGTGGTGGTGTCGTTAGAAGAGAGTTTTTCACCCCACCAGACTTAGAAACCGTGTTTATACGCCTCGTTGAAAGGGCTAATTGATCACACCTTAGAGCTATTCTAGGTAGCTTTTATTTATTCTGTTTTTGAGTAAAACCTTAGTTTTTATGTACTGTTTTTCTTTCTCTGTGTGTGGTAGTGGAGGAGAGAGGAGGAGGGAAAAGGAGGAGAGAGGGGGTGGTGGTGGTGGTGGTGGTGGAGGAGGGGGGAAGGAGGGGGTGGTGGAGGTGGGTGGCAGTGGAGGAGAGAGGAGGAGGGAAAAGGAGGAGAGAGGGGGGGAGGGGGTCGGGGTGGTGGTGGTGGTGGTGGGAGAAGGAGGGGGTGGAGGAGGAAGGAAGGAGGAGGTGGTGGAGGAGAAAGGGGAATTAAAATCAAGAGTAAACCATCACTTTCCTCCCTCACTTTGTAACTCGCTAGCAATTTAGTCCTTATCTTTAGGAAATAGGCAAATTAGTCCCTCACTTTTATCACCGTCGATCACTTTCGTCCCTCCGTCCGTGGGCGTTAACTGACGCTGTTAACGGTGTTGATATGGCACGTTAAGTGCCACCCAAGCATGACCACGTGTCAGGGACTAAAATGCCAGTTTTTAGCAAACAATACAGATACGTTGGAGGGACGAAAATGACATTTAATAACATCACCATCTTCTTCCTTAGATGCATGGAACCCTAACTCCCCCAATCCGTTCTCCCCCAATCTGTTTCAGTCCAGAAACGCAGATCAGAGAAGGAGCATGTGGGAGACGAGTCAGACGACAGTCATGGGAGGTGGAAGGCATCAGACGCAGTCAAGGCAGAAAGAAAAGCGCACGATTGGAAGTTTGACTTCAAGGGAAAGCAGCGATAATAGTGAAGTGCGTTTTTGCTATTGTGAGGTACAGGCTGCAAAGAGAACATCAAGAATCGAGAGGAACCCACTGAGAGATTTCTACACCTGTGCTAAAGCAAACTGTATCTATTTCACTTAGGCTGATGAGGAAGATTTAAAAGATCCAGCATATGTGAACATGAGGGAAGAGGCATGGAAGAGAGAAGTCCTAAAGAAGCTTGACAGTGTTGTGGAAGAATTAAAATTGTTTAGATACAATGTACACCTAATGCTTGTGATAATATTTGTGTTAGTTGTAATCTTTATTGTTATCCGTGGAGCATAGGAGTAGGGATTGAACCAAGTTGTGTTCATGGTTTTAGTGTTAATGTTAGTTTGTTTAGTTTTATTTGAGTTAGTTTGAACCAAGTTGTGTTCATGGTTTTAGTGTTAATGTTAGTTTTTTTAGCTTTATTTGAGTTAGTTTCACTGTGTTTTTTGATTATCAAGTTGATCCAATTTCCTATAATGTTTAACCTTAATGAAGTTTATTTTGATTAAGAAGTTGATCCAATTTCCAGTTTTGATGATGAAGTTGATTGATTTTCCAATTGTGCATGCCATTTGCCCATTCATTTGTTACTGTAGAAAAATATTGAAATGAATTGGAGTAGTAAAACCAAATGCAAATTGCAAATTGTTACTGTCAAACTTGTATCTTGAAAAAACTAGTACAAGCAAATTGCAAATTGCATAAATTGCATTGCAAATTAAAACAGGCACTAAAAAAACTAGTACAAGCAAATTGCAAATTGCACAAATTGCATCTCAATAGCACAACAGAATTGCACAAATTGCAACTGAATAGCAAATTGCACAAATTGCAATTTGCAAATTGCAAACCTGTCAATCTTAAAAAGCACAGCAGAACCTGTCAAACCAGTAAAGGCACCCAACAGAATGGAGAATATATTAATTATCTGAACATTGTCTTAGCAAAAGAGGCACCAAAAATGTGCAAATACATCATAAAATAGCAGAGGTAATTTTCTACAGTTACAGCATAAACAGTATTGCATAATGCAAGTCTGACATATTCCCAAGTCTTACATAATACCCAAAAAAAGGCACCCAACATTTACAATTAAACTCAAATTGTTCCAAAAAGCATAAACTAGCAAAGTTAAAACAACAAGCATGAATTGGGTGCAGTCTTCATTGATGTTCAATGACCTCTTGGTCCCCTAGGTGGCAGTCCAGGTGTTGGCATGAATTGCATAAACTCTTGTCTTCGCACGGTCCCATCTGAAGAGGGTTCAAGAGGTAGTGGCACCCAACCTATAGGCACGGAGTCTTGTTGAGCTGGAGCTGATATAGTGGGCCGAATTGGGGGTGGCCTAAAACCAAAGAAACGACCATGATCTTGTACTTGAGTGGCAGCTGATGTAGGACCCACTGTTCGGGGTGGTCTACAACCATGTGTAGGCAGCCCAGGACCTCTAATTGGGGGTGGCCTTATTCCCTGTAAGAGATCGTGTATACACAATAATTAGCCCATAACTCTAAATCACATTATTAGAGTAAGAAACATGATCAAATTCCTTCAACCTACCCTTTGAAAATCTTGAGGAGTTGTAGAATCCAGGTTCTTAACAGCCTCATGGTGTGTGGTGTCACTGACCTGAAAATGAATTAGAGGAAACACTATTAATTAATGCATAAACACATGATAAACATAAATAAATGCATAGTTAAAAAAAATTGATTTAGTCCAAACCTCTTCAGATTGCATCGCATAAGAGGAAGGATGAGATTGTGACAGCTCAATCTCATCTTGTCTATCACCTTGCTGTGTTGCCGCTTCCTCTGATGGTTTTGGCATACAACCATGGTTATTGCATGCATTGTAGGTATGGCTAGATAAACTACACCTTTCGCATGTTTCTTCTAGGGGTGGGACCCAATTTTTTGGCCTTAGCATGCAACCATAGTTCATGCATCCTCTACTGTTGTGGCCTGATAAACCACACCTTTTGCAATTCCAGTTAGCATAGGTTCTTTTCAGCTTGTTGCCTATGACCATCTCCTCATTCCCATCTTTCTTTCTCTGTTTTTTTTTGTCTTCCTGGCCTTCTCTTTATCTTTGGTGGAACAGGTCCAATATGATTAGTTTTTGTCCAATATTCCTCCCCTTGGGTTGGCTGAATGAAGTATTCATATGTTGCATTATATGACCCCATACTCAACCATGCATGGCAATAGTCCTCTGGTTTCTCATGCTTGAACCCAATTGCAGCACATGCATGCATACAAGGTATTCCTATCAACAACAACATACAACAGAATTGCAAAATAAAGACAGTCAGAATTACAACTTAAGTTACAACAGGATTGCAAATTAAATTATGGTAGAATTTACCTGTAAGTTGCCAAAATCTACAAGTACAGGTTTGATTTGCCAGATTCACATCCACTTTACTACGACCTGATTGCACTTCGAATCGGAGCTCAGGCCCATCTCCTGACCACTGGGGAGCCCATTGGTTGCTTGCAATCTTTTCTCTTTCTAATCTACTTTGTTGGAAAGGAGTTAATGGGCCTGTCCTAGTGGCCAACTTCAACTTATTTGCACTCATAGTCCTCATAGTATAACACCTAATTTCCTCAAGCATTGTCAAAATAGGTTTGGCCCTATATCTGACTATCTTTGCATTGAACACCTCACAGTTGTTGTTGCAAATGTTGTCTATTTTTGGCCACTCACTGAAAAAAGTCTTTGTCCATGACTCTTTGGGCCCCTTGTCTAAATACTCCCATGCCTTTTCATTCAATCTCTTTACTCTCTCCATGTTGGTGTTAAACTGAGCTTCTGTTGTTGACTTTGCACACTCCCAAACTAGTCCCTTTAACTCTTTATTTTTTCCACTGTTTAGTGAAGTTCCTCCACAAGTGCATTACACAGAACCTGTGTGGAGCACCAGGCATAACCTCCTGCAATGCAGGGATCAATCCCTATAAAATCACAAATGAAAAATGCATCTCAAATCAGTCCTTGTAATTAATAACTTATTGTCAATTTTGTCCCTACAGTTACCAACTTACTGTCAAATTAGTCCCTACAAATTACATCTTCATGTGAAACTAAACGAAAACAATATTCAGTCAATTCAGTCTTTATAATTAACAACTTACTGTCATATTGGTCCCTAACATTCCTTATATATAAAGCAATTAGATCCTAGTAGTGTAATATCCCTAAACAAACCAGTAGTTGCATGGATAGTGTCATACCTTTTGCATGTCTGATATGAAGTTCCACCCATGTTGCACATAGTCACCCTAATCTTCATGTAACAGTTCGAGGAACCACATCCAGTTGTCTTTGTTTTCCACATCAGCCACAGCATATGCAATGACAAAGATCTGATTGTTGGCATCCTGCCCAACTGCAGAGAGAAGTTGCCCACCATAATAACCTTTAAAACCATCTAGTCCAATCAATGGTCTACATCCAGCTTTGAAGCCTTTCTTGCACCCATCAAGACAAATATAAATTCTTCGAAATTGTGGTGGACCATCTTGAGTAGGCAGGATGTTGATCCTTACTGTACTACCAGGATTGCTCCTCAACAACTCATGGGCATAATCCCAAATTTTCCCATATTGGAGCCTTTCACACCCTTCAACCAACTCTCTTGCTTTCTTCAATGATCTAAATATTTTGGACTCATCACAGTGAACTCCAAAGTCCCTTTTCAAGTATTCAAAGGCTTCAATATGAGTCAAGGTGGGGTGGCATCTTATCTTATCCTCAAGCTTCTCCACAACCCACTTTCTGTTTGCCATCTTGTTCTTGAAGCCTCTACTACATGTGTTCATTTAGAAATGTTTTTATCTGAAAACTCATGGTAACTTCACTCCATGCACAGAATATCTCCCACTTGCATTCCTTCCCCTTACATTTTGCTCGTGCCCTCTCCTTATCATTTTCCGCCCAATATATCTCCCTGCCCAAATGAATTGTGAAATCCCTCACAGCCTTCTTGAAAATTTCTAAAGTAGTGAACTCCATCCCGCATTCAAAACTGATATGTCCAAACTTTGCCCGTTCATTGAATTGAGGGTAAACATGTTTTCCGTTGACAGTAGTTTCATCATCAGTGCTAATAGGACTCCTTAGCTCCTCACTAGCATAACTCCCATTTCCATCATTTATGTCTTCATCATTAGGTAGAGGCCCAATGGTATTTATGTCATCACCCATGCTGTCAGTGTAGTTTGACCTGTGCCCCACACCATTTCCTTCACCATCTGAATTTGTGCCCTCGTCCGATGAAGACTCACTGACCATCTTTTGACTTTTCCTCATGCAAGTGCGTGATGTAGAGGGACCCCTTCCCTTTGGCCTCTTCTTGCCTCTCCCATGTTTTTCCTGTTGAGCCTTTCTTTTACCACTCCCACCCACTTTCTTTTTACCTTTCACATTTCTCACTTCATTCATCTCATCACTTTCAGATTCACTCACCACTGGAGGCATCTTATAGGTGTTGTCCTCAGCAGACTCATCATCATCTGAAGAACATTCTTGGTCTTCATTGGTAGGATCATGTGCATCAACAGGTTGAGAAATATCTGCATCAACAGGGTGGGGACCACCCACATCAACAGGTTGAGAAATATTTGCATCAACAGGGTGGGGACCACCTACATCCACAGGTTGGGGATTATCTGCATGAACTGGTTGGCCACCATCTGGATCAAATACAACATCTGGGTGGGGACCATCTTCATCTGAGTCACTATCAATTGGTCCATCATCTTCATCACTCAAATCCACTTGTATAGGATTATCTGGGTCATTATAATTTGGTCCCTCATCATCAGCCATATATTCAACTTGGTGGGGTATGGGTAGAGGTGGGAGTGCAACTATCTCAAGGTTATCAATCACAGGGTGTTCAAAATATACTTCAACCTCATTGTTGTTGAGTATTACATCAGCTACCATATCCAAAATATCCCTGTCAGCCCTCAGCTCCCTCAAATCAAACTCTAAATCTCCCCCGGGAGTCAACCAAAGACTTGCAGCAATCCTGTGATAATTTTTACACAATTTGGCAAGACCCTCCACTATCCATATGTTGAGAGTGTCTGACTGAAATTCCTCCCAAACACACATTTCACCATTTACATACTCCAACACACTAGCTTCATTCCTTTCAAATTTTCCTCCATGGTGAAAAACAAGGTCAATAAGAGAACCCATCCTACAAACAGAAAAGCAGAACAAACACCCTGTTAGGCGAAGGTTGTAATAAGATAACGTTTAAGCTTTAATAGTAAATATGTACAGCTAAGACAAATCTATACTAACAGTAATAACTAGCATGCAAGTTCAATCTGAAATAACTCTATGACTGCTGACTTTGTGAGATAAATTTGTTACACTTTTGTCACCAATTAATCTTTAACTTACTTTTGAAAAATCAATCCAAAAAGAAGACAAATAAACAGAACCAATAACTCAAAATTAAAACCAATTCTCTATAATTGCTTCATTTGTAAATGATTCCTCTTTGTCTTGAGAATTTCATGTTACTCTTTGTTTTTCAGATCCCTGTTTTATACATACATCATTTGAATAATGTCAATATGTAGTTTATATGGTATGTGTATATTGCAGATGCTGATCAATGAAGCAAGCGAGTATTCTTCAATACAATCAGTTTGTCATCGCTAATATTATACATTGTCTTACCTATGCTTTATTGTATTTCAGTTTACCATTATACATTTTGCAGCAAAGTCCTATACTTTCTATGTTAGGGCAAAAGAAAAATGACAGAATCCAAACAAAAAACATGAAACTAACAAAACAAACTCAACAACCCACTAACAATGGTGCAGAAATGCAAAAAAAAATAGCCTTGGAAGAACCCATTATTGAGGGACCACGAAAAAGAAATTTCAAGCAACACAAATAATGGAGGGAAACACAGAAAACATACCTTGAAGAAGGACCACCTCGCCGGACGAAACAGAACCGCCAATCGCCGCCTTTAGCACCGCCACGAACGACCGAGAACGACGACTGGTTTTGGCGGAAAAACAGAGGACGCAGGGAGAAGGAGAAGACGCGGGGAAGAAGAGTGGGGTTTTTACTGGAAAGGGGGAAATGGGTTTTTGCAAAAGGACCCTTCAATTTAACTCTCACACTTTACTTACGCTTTTGGTCCCTCTGTAATTATCAAATCAGTCCCTTCAGATTGTTTGCTAAAAACTGACATTTTAGTCCCTGACACGTGGTCATGCTTGGGTGGCACTTAACGTGCCACATCAGCACCGTTAACAGTGTCAGTTAACGCCCACAGACGGAGGGACGAAAGTGATCGACGGTGATAAATGTGAGAGACTAATTTGCCTATTTCCTAAAGATAAGGACTAAATTGCTAGCGAGTTACAAAGTGAAGGACGAAAGTGATGGTTTACTCTAAAATCAAAATTTAAGTTTTGAGAGGGACTAAATTCAAAATTTAAAATTTTTATAGGGATGTGTTTGATGATGTGTCATTTATGTAAGCAGTGTAGATAGGCCACATCAGCGTTTCGTGCCACGTAGGTATGCAGACTGGGTCATAATATGCCACCTAGCAAGTTAATTCACTAAAAAGACCAAAAAAAAAATTTAAAGGACTAAAATTTTAACTTTTTTTTAATGGACTAAAATCAAAATTCGAATATTTATAAGGACTAAAAATATATTTAAGCCTAAAATTATTATGCGAAGAAAATAAATTCTTTCGCGTTATTTTGTATGTATTCATTTTTTTTGTATATAAAAATCTTAAGTAAATATATTTTCTATTCATGAGTACAAAAACAGCTTTGCGCGTTGAAATTAGAATAGCTTGGGTGTATTTAAATATAATGACCATGTTTTTTTTTCTGTTTGAAGGGAAGTATTAAGTACAATGATCATTTTGTTGAGTGCATATATATTAATTTTTTATAAAAAATAAATATTTAATAATGCAGGTCACAGAAATAATCCGGACATAAATTTTCAGTACGTGTATGTACCCAACAAGAATAGATACATCATCAAAGTGTAATGTAAAACAAGTTATAGAGAGGAATAATAGCAATATGAAAATGTGTATCGCTAATATTATTATTAATTTATTATTCCGCCGATGACTTGATGCAGAAGTTAATTATAGAAAGACTTAAATATATTTTTAGTCCTTCATATTTGGTTTAAGTTTGTTTTTGGTCCCTCAAATACTAAGAATATTATTTTAGTCTCTAATCTTTTGAAAATCAGTCACTTTTGGTCCCTAGGGCCATATTTTAAATTTGAAAAGTATTTTTTAAATTTATACTTTGACCTCTCCTAAAGCCTGATGTTCACCTTAACCCGTTTTTCCATTCTCCTCCCCCTCCACTGATGCATCGCGACCCCCATCCTTACTAGGAGTAATTCCAATGTCCTGCCTCGAAACCGCCATGAGATGCAGCCTCTCTCTTGTTCTCCTCCCTGTGTGATCGCGGTGGCCCCCTCCCTTCCCGCCATTTTGCGCAACCTCCCTTGTCCGCGCGGAGCTCCTCCCTTGGCCGCATGGGGATGGGGGGCCGCGGTGCATCAGTGGAGGGAGAGGAGAACGGAAAAACGGGTTAATGTGAACATCAGGCTTTAAGAGGGGTCAAAGTATAAATTTAAAAAATATTTTTCAAATTTAAATTATGGCCCCAGGGACCAAAAGTGACTGATTTTCAAAAGATTAGGGACTAAAATAATATTCTTGATATTTGAGGGACCAAAAACGAACTTAAGCCAAATATGAGGGACTAAGGCCCTGTTTGGATAACAAGTTTATCTACTGCTTATAGCATAAGCTATATAAGCTACTTTTATAATCGAAGAAAAATTATAGTAAAATTTATTTTATATAAGCCGTAAGCTGTTTTGATAAGCTATCTTGAGTAGTTTATGAAAAATAAGCCCAAAACAGCTTATAAATCAGCCATAAACTGTGTTCGTAAGCTCTGCATAAACCAATCCAAACAGACCCTAAAAACATATTTAAGCTTAGAAAACCCAAATGACTAGTTTTCCTCAAAAGAATTCAGTACGTGTACAAAACGGCGTCGCTTTTTCACCTAGGACGTTGCTTTGATTTTGCCCTCACCTATATATGTATCCTTTTTTAAATTTGTGGGATTTTGGTTTTCAAACGCCGCCACACGGCAGAAAGTTTAATTTGGTTTTTTTTTTTCCACAATACTTTGAGATCGTGGGACAATTTTCGTAAGACTATACTCTCTTGTCGACGTGGGACCCAATACAAAGTATACTCTATTCTCTTTTTTTTTTGGCAAAATAGTGAAATACTCTCTCTATTCTTAATCTATAAAATTTAACACTGATCCATATATATTAAAAATATTTAACACAGAGAAAGTATTAGTATATTTGGATCAAAATATCATAATTTAATATTATTCTATTATTTATAATAATGAGATAGTAATTGTTAAATCGTGAGTTAATAGTGAAAAATGTTCATTAGACTTTGCAAAAAAAAAAAGAAAGACTAAAACATATATAATCTATATTTGTATATATAGTTATACATATAAAAGCAATACAAAAGATTAATAACTATCGTTTTAGTCTCCTAATTTACTTTTTAATATTGTCCTTATCTAATTGAAAGTTTAAATTTAAATTTAAACATGATAACAGTAAGTAACTGTTTTTTTTGTCATTAGGTTATTGATATAAAGTATCCACCGGTTTCGTTAATGACTAATCCCCACCGGGAAACCTGATTGGCCACCTTTAGTGGAGTCGTCCCTCCAACCACGTTTTTTCTATCCACAATGTTCGAACACGAGACCTTGCGTAAGAGATTTGAGCCTAGTTTTACTCGGAGCAACATAATATTGGTGTCGTAAGTAACTGTTGTTATGTAACAATCTAACTAAAAAAAAAGGAGGGGAGGCAGCGTGCCCATTTTTCTGCTAGTTAAAAAATATAATATAAAAATAATTTAAAACAAATTTTCAAATCTATTTAGTTATTATTTTAATATATTTTAAAAGAATTTTCTACATATACACCCACTTGTTTTTAAAAAAGAGCACATTGACAAAATTAAACCTTTGTTGTATTTAATAAATTTTAAGTTATAACTTGCTAAAATATTTCTTCTAAAAAACAAGTGGGTGTAAAAATAGCACATTTCTATTTTAATTTTTTTAATTAATTGTATATATATATATATAATGCATACAAGAATTCTTTGAGATTGTGACGGTCACAGATGAGCCTGAGAGCCACCGACTCTGCCCGTAGGCCCCACTTGCCTCCGTCAAACACGTCCACTGACTTAATAACCCTCAAGAATTCTCAACTTAATTAATTACACAAAAAAATTCACAAACGAAACCGTACGTCAACAAAAAAAAAACCAGCTCGAGAAATTAAAACGAAAGGAAGGAAGCTACCATGAAGTATCACGGAAATGAAAGTCGGAAAGTGAAAACACCTCATTCCTCCATTATTCTCTCTATATATGAGCCAACTACTAACTTGCGCATATTCCCAAAACGAGCTAGGATCATCGATCAAGTAATTAGTCGACAAAATGGAAAACAACCTACGAAGATCAAGAAAAGGTTTCACAAAGGAAAAGGAAAAGGTCGACGTGGACACGGTTGGACGTGTGAAGCGCCCCAACGGTCGCTGCAAGAAACACCCCAAACACCGCCAATCACCTGGCGTCTGCGCTCTTTGCCTGAGGGAAAAGCTTATTCAAACTCAACTACCTGCTGCGGCTTTTACCTCATCCTGTAGAAGAACAACAACCTTTGACGCCAATGATCATGTTTCTTCTTCTTCTTCTTCTTCTTCTTATGTTTCTTCGTTGCCATCATCCTATTATTACTCCTCTTCTTCCGTTTCTTCTTCCTGTGCAGCTTCTCCAGTGCATTGTTTCTGTTGTTTTAATAATAATAATAATAATAATAACACCACTGAGGGAATCAAGAGAAGCTCCTTCTCCATCTTTCTCCTTAGTAGTCGCCAGCAGCATAATGCAATCATAAGGAGCAAGTCATCATTGGATAATAACCAAAGGGAAACCAAAGGTGGATTTCGTTTCAAGTTGTTTCGTCCTAAAACAAACAAGGGAATTGAGGATGATCAAAAGGAAACTAAGGAAAAGATGGTTCGTTCTATGTCTATAGCAAGCTGAAACTAATTAACCATGACAATTTCTAATAATAGAGATCATTGTCTGTTTCGATCGATTAATTAGATTATCTTATTTTAGGGTTAAATTTTATTTTTCCCATTGATATAATTTTTGGGGAAAAATGAAAGTAGTGAATTTTATTAAAAAAAAGTTATTACTACACACTTGTACAGCACGTTATTTTAGTCTTTCCCACCCTACCATGGATCAAATTGTGGCTGATTAATTATTACTTTCTATTTCCATTTTCTTTTTCTACAAACGGAAAGAAAAACAGAGAGATCGATCTTGTATTACACTGTCAATTGATGTACATTTTTTGGGATGATCATGAAGGGAAAATAAAAAATATACCTATTATATTGTTATTATTATTATTATTATTATTATTATTGTGATTATCTATTTATAACTTCTGACCTTCCAAACTATAATGTGTCATCTTCTCAATTGTGACATTAATCTCGCTAGTTTTTTTTATCACTTAATCGATTATCTATTATCTATTATTATATAAAAAAATAAGTCCATCACTAAAACATATATTATCTTTTAGGTTGGGACACATGTCACTTTGTAAGTTGGGACAGGTCACTTTTACATAAACTAGTGACACGTATTACCTCCAAATGCTTTTTATATTATGCCAAATTTTTTTTTTATTTATATAAAGAAAAGACTCATATTTGATAGAGATTGGTTCATCGACTAGTTATTATATGTATATGATATGATGACTAGATGCGTACAGTAGTTCAAATATGTAAGCAGATCCCACTATAAAAAGGAAAATATATGTGCCGCATAGCCAAAGGTTATTGCTTTTATATTTGATATTTGATGCCCTTCCCCCCTTTGTGAGATTCTCACAAAGGTGAGAAGTAGATAGTACTCTTGCCAATTATTTGTTGTTTTGCTATGGCGGTCCTATTGTGACGTACGGGCTAATAATAAAAAATCTTAAATGAAAAATAATTATTTATATTTTTTAATGCATTAAATATTTTTAATTTAATATTTATCATTTTTATTCCTTAATCTATATCCGATACTCGTAGCAAAATCTTAAACAATATAAAGCTACTATAAGTGGTGAGAGATTTGAATTTATATAAAGTTATAAATTCAAATATATTTCCACTGTTGTATACCAAAAATAATTTTTAAATAATATTATTTAATTCGATTTTCTTATTATTATTTTGACAAAATTCGATTTTCTTATTATAAACAGCTAGGTAAGCACAGGGACAATTAATCACTATTCACTGGCTTGATCCTTGGGCATATAGGTGGCTATAAGCAGTTCTCATAATTAAGTTTCAAATCTGATATGCGACTTTTGTCCACAAAAAAAATAATCTGATATGCGACTGCAACATCAATAAAATTTTATCTAGGTTACAAATTTCATGGTGAGTTTACATTAGTGTTTGGGGTCTTTATTTTTGACATCATTCTTAAAGACTAATATTAAAAATATGGAAAAATATAATAAATGTTTTCTCTTTTAATCTTTTTTTTTTACTTTTCTGTCTTTTAAAGTTAATCCAACCCGAAAAACTTTTGTTAACAAAATCATTTTTCTTGTTGACAACTAAGACTTTAGAGTTTCTTATATTCCTTTTTTGTGGGTTGGATTATGCAGTTTTCAGACATGTAAAATTGATTGGGTTATATAAAATTGAGTTTATAGTGAAGTAATTTATGTTTAAATATTTTTATATAAATTTTTTAATAAAAAATAAAAACTATTTTTTACTACGTATTTCTAAGCAAAATCAATTTTGATAATTTTTATCAAAGGCAAAATTAATTCTGACAATTCGCACTAAAACCAAGCACACAGTGACACAGGTCATACCATAGGGAAAACACCTTCACCAAAAAAAAAAAACCATAGGGAAAACACAACCCTAGTATACCGTACTACGTGACACGGAGACAGGTTGTTTGCAAGATTTTCAACCAAAAAAAAACACTTGTTTGCAAGACCTTGGACCCAGACATGTTCCTGCTCACAAATCGCGATTTTCTTTGCATGCGTTGTAAAGTTCAAGTTGTTGTTGACCAAAAAAAAAAAGTTCAAGTTGTTGAGTTGGCATCACAAAGATGAAAATTAATTTCTTATCCCATAGGAATTAGTAATTAAAAATTGGAAACAACTAAAGTGTTTGAGAGTTTTGGAGGAAAAGGAAGGGGAGGAAAGGGAAGGGTTTGTGATCAATATTTTACCTATTTAAGTATTTAAAAAGTATGTAAAAACCTCCAAAACCCTCCAAAGTCATATCTCTAATGCATTTTTTGAGTTTCTTCAAATTGAAAGGTTTTTGAAAATGTACTAGAGGAGAGGACTTTGGAGGACTTCAAAATATTTTCTACATCATTCTCCCCTATTTATACAATTAAAATATTGGAGTAAACCCTCCCTCCCCTCCCCTCCCCTCTAAACCCCCTCCCAAACACACTCTAAGAGAAAGTAGCAAGAAGACCCGGATTAATTTCAAATTTCAAATAGGTAAAATTATATATTTGGTCTCTTAATTTTTTTTTAAATTTGATCCCTTATCTTTTTTATGTAACAAAGTAGTCCCTTATTTTTTTCAATTACTTTTTCGTTGTATAGACATGCATATTGTCGGATTCGGATTTGCTGCTGTAGCAAAATCCTGCTGTCCTGCTGTTAAGATGGTGATGACCATTTGATTGATCCAACTATCTATATTTTAGGAACCATAGGAACACACACAGTAGAGGAAATGGAGCCCTGTCTGGAACACACGGATGGATGGATAGCTAGCATTAATCAACTCGTGGGTTTTGTCTCTCCCTTCTCATTTGTCTCGCAAAAGCTCGTCCACGAGTTAAAAAATAAAATAAAATTGAACTATTGAGCCATTGAAAATAATTTTGCAAAAATATAAAAGAAATAATTTTAGAACCTAAGAATTTATAAGAACCAAAAAACATGGACGAAACTTATAAGTAAATACTATTTTATTTATCAAAAATAAAATTAAAATAATTTTGCAACATTAAATATTGTAGAAACAAAAAAAAAATTAAACCACAGGCAAACACCAAACTGGTGTGGTTTAAGTGATAAGTGGCTCGGGTCCCTTAAACATATGGTGGATGTAGAGCTGGCAAAGTGGGCCGAGCTTGGCGGGTTGGGCCGAAAAAACCCAAAAAATAGAGGAATCAGACACACAAATTTGAGCCCATTTTCAATCTGGGCCTTTTTTGGACCAGCCCGAACCCGAAGCGGGCCGCCCGAAAAATATAGGCCTAAGCCCGAGTCCAAAAATTGGAGGGCTCGGACACACAAATTCAAGCTCGTTTTCAAATCAAGTTTTTTTGGCTCGGCCCGATAAAGCCCGAACCCGATGCGAGCCGCCCCAGCCCGGTCCGAAAGCCTGTTTTGCCAGCTCTAGGTGGATGTTCGATTCTCGGCTCATTTGTATGAAAATGTACCATTTAGAAGAGACAACCTTTAAATACACTTTAGATCAGTCTCCACAGTTGCGCGCGAGATGATACCCTGAGAAACCTTAAAAAACCACAAGCAAATACTATTTTGTTTCTCGAAAATAATATTTCTTGCAATATGATATATTACATGAAAAAACATTAATGAAACCGTAAGTAAATATCGTTTTATTTATAAAAAAAAATAAAATTGGAACCTAAGAATTTATTGAACAAAAAAATATGAAAAAAACTTATAAGCAAATGTCATTTCATTTGTATAATTAAAAGAAAAATAATCTTGTATCCTAATTTATTATGGTAACAAAAAAATGAATAAAACGTGAGTAAATACCATTTTATTAGGGAAAAATTAAAAAAAAATATTTGCAACATAAAAATTTTACCCTCTTATATGGGTTGATCGAGATCCACTCAAATTAAACTCTTATATGGGTTGATTGAGATCCACTCAAATTAAACATATGGTCCATGTTAAAAAAAGTCTCTATCTCTTATTCATATTATTATTATTATTTTGGATACTCTTACTAATATTATTGAGACACATATCATGATTTTTTACTTCAAATCTAAATAAAATCAATATTAATGATTTTTTAAATAGTTATTTAACTTTCGACCAAAAAAATAGTTATTTAACCAAAATATGTTAATAACTTTTTAAATTTGCTAATCCACACATAAATTCCTTCAATATTTTTATGGAGCTGAGAATTAAATCTTTTGCAATTAGTTTATTTTTTAAAGTATTTTAAAATTAAAAATTTCAGAAATTCAAGATTTCTACATTTTATTTAATTCTTGATTTTTTTTATATTTCATGTTTTTAATTCAATCAATAGCCCAATAGATAAAAAAAATTCTTTTACTCGTGAAAGAGCTTTTGTAAGACTTAAGACATGTGAGATGAGAGAGGCAAAACTCACGTGTTGATTAATCCTAGCTATCCTCCGTGTGTTCCAGACATCAGGGGCATTCTTCCATTTCCTCTACTGTGTGTGTTCCTATGGAAAGAGAAGATGAGTTCCTAAAATAGATGGTTCGATCAATCAAATGGCTGTCCATATCTGAACAGCAGGAACAGCGGGATTATGCTACAGCAGTAAATCCGAATCCCATATAGTCTTTGTCCACATAGCCTCGTACAGATCTATATATTTTGATCTATTTGAGTATTTTGTTGTTCTATTTCGAATCCGGATCCTCTCCGGCCTTTTCCCACTCAATCTCTCTCCATCTCCATTTCCAGCCGTTAGATTAATCTAATGGTTGGAGATTAAAATTAAAAAATACAAGAAAAAACACGAGATCCTCTACACCTGACCCTTTCTCTATCTCGGCACTACCAACGCTGCTTTTTCTGCCAGTCCATAAACCGACGATAGTGGCGACGAATTCGAAAAGAATAAGAAGAAGAGTGAGAAGCACGACTTGTCTGGACAAGGAGCACTCCGAGGATGCTCTCTGGGTTGCATCAACGACGGTGCACACGACACGAGTTAGTCTATATATGGAATGTTCACTAGTGACTCTGGTGTTTGGTGTCCCTAATCGAGTTAGCCGAACACGAAGAGAGGAGGGTCCTTAGGTTGAATTGGAAATCGCGCGCTGTTGGCGGTGTTAATATTGGTGGAGCAATAATTTTTATCTAGATAGTTAACAGAAGTAGGAATGTTCTGTGCATCCATAGTTGAAAAACTGAGGTTACTAACAATGATAAAAAGAAGAGAATGTTATTATATGAAGCCATGGATGTGTTATTGGCTCTGTTAACTTTTAAGAGCACAACCATGGATGAATGTTAGTGTTGCAATTTGTACTTGTAGTTTGTATAAATTTTTCGTCTTGTCTATATAGATATATTAAGACCTTGTTTTGGGCTTGCAATGGTAGAGAGATAAATAGATGCAAACATGTCAATTATGAGGAGCAGCTGCTGAGACGTTTTTGGCAATTCTGCGAGGGCGTTTGATCTTGGGAGTTGGGACAGCATTACGGCAGTTTTGGAGTCGATCGAAGCTTTTGGAAGGGAGAATTCAGTGTTTTTCTTGTATTTTTTAATTTTAATCTCCAACCGTTAGATTAATCTAACGGCTGGAAATGGAGATGGAGAGAGATTGAGGGGGAAAAGGCCGAAGAGGATCCGGATTCGTCTATATCAACCATATGCTTGATTGAGTTAATTACAAAAAGACTACTTTAACTTATTTTTAAAACATAAATGACTTATTTGTTACAAGAAAAAGATAAGGACTAAATTGGAAAAAATAATTAAGCTAAGAGACCAAAGATATAATTTTTCCTTTTAAATACTACAACAAAGTTTGCAAAACTATAGATAAACAAAAACCTCCTCACTAAAAACTACTAATAAGGGAAATACTTAAATATATAAGCATGTGCAAGATCTCGATATGAATTATTGCACTTGGGATACTACGCTGAGAATTCATTTCAAAAGCATTTAAATTTGACTCTAACAACACATAAAAGTGTTCTTGATCGCTCTGTAGTCATTTGCACGCGCCACTCCCACAACGCCTCCAAAGCGTTTTCGCGGTCTCACATAAACCACGTCCTTGTTCCCTTACAGATTACGAATGACACCTACACATGACGCGCGGACAGCAAACGTTGTACCTGAATCATACCTCACAACAATGGTTTCAGGAAAAAGCAATGTCAAAATAAATATTTTTTAAAATATTTTTTTGTTTTCCTTGTATACAAATTAATTAATATCCACTAGTGGAAAAAAGACATTCCAAGTCGGTTGTTTGGGGGTCTTAAAATCTCCCGACTTAGAAAGTCATGAGCTTTTCAAGTCGGGTTTTTGACCGACTTGAAAAGTGCCACATTCCAAGACGGATACCCGACCGTCTTGGAAAGCCCTATTTATTATTTAAAATGGACTTTCAAAGTCAGTTATCCACGGTAGCCGACTTTAAAACCCAACTTTCCAATTCGGGTAACAGTTTAACCGATTTGGAAAGTATGCTTTCCAAGTCGGTTAAACTGTTACCTGACCTGGAAAGTTGGTCTTTCAAGTCGGTTACATTGATAACCGACTTTGAAAGTGGGCGTTTTTTTTTGGCAGAATCTGTTTTTCATACCCCTCCCTGTTCTAATCCAGTACTGAACAATAAAAAAGCCAAAATCAGAATTAATCACAGAGAAAATACATGAACATTAAAAGAGGAATATAATTAATCAAATAAAGAAGACTACATGAGGATGGCCAAAAGCTGGTTGCTTGTTAATGCAATCAACAATGTACCCAATCTTTGTCTATAAAATCCAAAACAAAAAATCATTATAAAGCTGGTAATCAACAATGTACCCAATCTTTGTCTATAAAAACCAAAACAAAAAATCATTATACTAGCAATGATGTCAATTCACTTCACGACCAATAGGAAATGCACATAATACACAATATCAAGCAATCACTGACACTTATTATCATACTAAAATACACTTCAAGATTTGAAAAATTTCAATGATACATTCTACAACAGGTCATAATAATACATAGGTGAGGTATGTATAATCTTAAGTCTCGAACTCCAAAAAATATTAGTGTTGTTCTCATTCAAAAAATATTAGTGTTTCCTGATCCTGTGCTCAAGTATGGTAAGCTAAGAGCCTGCATAATTCCAAGGAGGGGAAGAAACAGAAAAGAAAAGATAAAAAAAAAGAAGCATGTATTTTTAGAACTTCAATAAATAATTACTAAAGGGTAATACTAAAGAACACAACACAAATGTGAAATGGAACTTTAACAGCGTGCCATGTTTGTTTGGGAAATTAAAGGGGTAAGAGAGAAAGAAACATCACCTCAATTTGAGTCTGAAGGAATCTGATATACCCAATAGCTTCTAACAAGACAGAGGTTATGTCAATCTGTAAAAGTGAAATATACCACACCCCACAGTCATATTCCTAGTCATCAATTTACTTCTATCTATATAATGCAATAAAGGAACCTTTTTTTTACCCCTCTAATATTACTATTATGCACAGAAATCGAAGATATATGCAGAGAAAAAGTATCATATTCAGTTTTCTTAAAGAATGAGAAACTTTTCTTATTGAATTTTCTATATAAAGAATGCTGATATGCTTTCTATTGAAATGGACATGATAAATTTAGAACTCGATTGGTAATATTTAGTAGGGTCTCTCATTTTAACCACGACTCAAACCCAAGAGATTCTTAAGGGACCTGAATAAAATCTGTTTATAAATTATAATTGGATGATTGTGTATAAAATCTGTTTATATTGTTGGTATATAATTATTAAATTGAATTAAGTATATATGTGTGTGCACTAATTTTTTTAACTCAATAAACCATATCAGGCTTAATTACCTTCCCAAATGGGGAAACGAGCTGATGAAGTGCAGTAATTCTGTCACCTAACTTCTCCTTCCTAACTTGAAATTATAACAGTAATGCCCTTTAGCAAAGCATAAAGGGCATCATATAATCCACTCATAGACATGACCATATCACAGGCCACGGACAATTATACTTCACCAAAAGAAAACAATATTGTTGATGTAAAATGAGTTCAATAGTGGCACCTTAGAGTTACCAATGACAACAAGCATCACAATCCCAGTACAGACAATCAAGAAAGTTGTTTTTTTTATGCTGATGTGTTTATTAGAAATACAATATACAAAAATTCATCCAAGACCAAGATAGCAAATATCTCCAACAGGGTTGAAAATAAATAAGAACACTTTTCTCTTCCAAACAAAACCTGAATAAATAAAATCTTAGCCTATTGAGGGTGTATTTGGTTGAACCGAAAATGGGGAGGTGGAAATTTAAAAATAATCACTTTCTTGGCAGATGCAATTGATTTTAAAGCAATTTTCCAACCATAGACTTGTAGATATATGCCAAAAGGCTCAACAACAAAAAGATTATCAAGCATCATAGGCAATCAATGGGGAACTCAGAAATAAGAACATGCATCTAATCCATATCTACAAGTCTGTGTAAAGACCAGATAGGTGAAGGTTGAGGGAACAAATCAGGAGAAAGGTCAATGAACTTTGGAAGCTGTGTCGTGTATTTATCAGTGTGCGTTGAGAAACTGAGAGAAGATTGAGCAAGTCAGAGAGGACAAATGTCTAAAACTAAAACTTATAGGAGCTATCAGAACTTATGAAAAGTATCTCATAATATCTCGATTGTATCATTGAGTAATTTAGATTGTCTAACATTATCTAATAAGATTGGTTTAAATATTTCCAAATATTTCATCACTTGTTTCCTCATTTAATTAGGAGTACCATTTGTTTTGTATCACAACATATCATAAAATTACTCAAGAGATCAGTCACTTTTATCTCTTCTACTCCTCTACCTAATCCATATAAATTTAACATTCTGCAGTACCAAGTATTGCACTTTTGAGTTCCCTAAAATCTAGAACTTCACAATAACATTTATAATAACATTCCTGAAAGAGATGTACAGAAACAGACCAATATACCTTTTGATTTCCTATCAAGGTCTGCAAGAAAATTTTCCACAAGTTCAATATTGACACCTTTGGAATGCACCTGCATTAAAAGTGCCATTTAACTTCTCTAAATAACAAATTAAGAATATCAAAGAGATTACTTAATTAAACTTGCTATGTTTCATAAAGATGAAAACATACAATGCATAAGAAAGCACATCTCAAAATGGGCCAGCCAAGAACACTACACAATAAATTGATAGCTATGAAAAAGAAAAAATTTAATAAAGAAAGTAAAAGCAAAGTGCAAATCAAAGTAATACTTCTAACAATGATAGCACTGTCATCATACCGATTGTGAGGCCCTCTGCACCAAACCTTTGGCAAGTGGGAGTATGCAAAACCTTTTGACAGATAAAGAAATAAAAATTATTAGTAACTATGAAAGAGTTTTTGTTGTTTAGCAGCTATAGCTTATGCTGCATAAATGCCAGAGACAGAGAAGTATAATTCATACTATCTTTTCATTCCTTTAATAAGCAGACTAAGCAGTAAACCTCATAATGCTTAAAAAAGTATATGGTAAACTCTTTTTTCTCTAAGTTACATTATATTGTTCAGTCAGGTACCAAATAAAAAGATTTAAAAGAAAAGGGAAACATCTTACATTCCTCGGCCACCATCAAGTGCTTCTTCTGCTGGGTCTTTCCATTAAGTAATCTCTTATTTAACTTCTCTAAATCACGTATAAGCTTATAAAAGTGCCTTTTATTCAAAGCTCTTATTGACCGAAAGCTAATCGCCCTCAACACTAACAATGAAAGCTATCAAGAAAAAAAAAACCTGAATAAAAGATTACGTACCACCAAATTGGAAGTGTCACACGCTTGAAAACACTTGGTGAATTGTTCCTCAGTCAACCAAGAGCAATCCCTAAGTCGAACCTCACAGTAAATCAGTAACTATCACTCACACACTCACTCACCGGAAGCTCAACGAGTAGAACGGTGGTGGTGAGACAACCAACAGCGGGCTTCGCGGCGGTGTTTAGGGTTCGCGGCGGCGGAGCAAAGACCACGAACTCGAAACTACAAATGGTGGGATCGACGGTGGTGGACCAGTGAGGGTTACGTTGGTGGCGGTGCAAGGCAGACAATGGTGGACCGCGAGCTTGAACCCTTGCAACAGCAAACGAACTTGAACCAATTCAGTGATGGCGGAGTGAACGACAGGATGAGGGAGAAGGGGGGTCTCATGCGACACGGTGGAGCAATGAGGGAACGGTGGAGCAGCGAGAGACGGTGGAGCAGCGAGGGTGAGAACGAGGGATTGAGGGAGAAGGGGGGTCTCGATTTGAAATGTTTGATTTTCTGTTCATTTTATTTACGATTGTGCCACCGCGTTGGCTTTCCTAGTCGGGTTCCATCCTAACCGTCTTTAAAAGTCTTCATTTTATTTACGGTTGTGCCACCAGGTTTGCTTTCCAAGCCGGTTCCATGTCAACCGATTTTAAAAGGTTGCTTTTATTTACGATTATGCCACCGCATAGCATTTCAAGTCGTTCCCGAGGCCATCCGACTTTAAAAGGTCGATTTTATTCTACTTTTTGCACTAGTGATCGTCACAAATATGAACAAGAACATATATACATAGATGTTCTATTCCCAAAAAAATATACATATATGTACAATTAATGTGAATAGGTTGAATCAAATTAACTACAAAGAAATGTGTCAATAATCTCGGTGGAGAATTATATGTTCGACCACGAATTTACACTATTCTTCCACAAATTCAATTTGTTGGTCATCAGAAAAAGCTGCATGTAACACCCCATCGGTGCTACAGGACAAACTCAATACGAAATTAATTAAATTGCCGATTTTACTTTCGGAAAAGACGGTTAGAAATAGAAGGTTCACATTGTTAGAAATAGAAATGTGTCTATATATTTTTTTTGAAAATAGACGGATGATACTGTATCAAACCAATTGTGAACTAATTAATAAAATAAATCATAACTTTATAAATAAAATTGCATTTTTCACTTGGAAAATAATAACTCTTCACAATTAATTAAAAACATATTTACTATTAGCATAAAATTTTAAAAACCCAAAGTCTAATTCCTAAAATAAGATTTACAGACTCCTTCAAAACCAAGTATAAGAATCACAACAGAGAATACAAGGTTGTTCAACAGACATATATTTCAATTTAAATAGAAAAACTCTTAAACTCCACGTCCTAAGACAACATCGTTGAGCAAACTTGGGAATACCTATTGGAGACTTCTCCAACAAAATTCCCGTATAAAATATCTAAGAGGAATCTACCTCTTTCGCTATTGGGGTGCCTACAAAACTATGGCCACTCCTTCAATTGTCTATCCCAATACATAAAATACAATATAGCTCCTTGCACTAAAGCTTGGTCAAGTCTCCAATATACCCCTTATAATCTTTTTTTGAAAGGAAATGCATTATCTAGTGTTAAAGGAAGAGTGTTAAGAAGTAAAAAACAAATGACAATGAAGCTGAGGGAACTAAAATATGTTAACCAAATCTTAAAATTCACTAAGAGGATCACCATAAACCATTTTGAACAGCAAACCATAGTGTGCTCAAGGAGATGAGAGGTGACTAGGCCGAGGAATAATGTATTATTGAGAAAAATAGAATTTCTCTGAGAATTACATATTGATAACAACCAATTGATCAATCGCTCAAAACCCAACCTTTTTCATCATAGTCAGTGGACCGATTTCTAAACTTAACTTAGGTTTTGGAATGAATTTAGGAGGTGCAGGGTTTAGCAAAGAAATTATACTAATTTAATAACACAGAAAAAATTGAAAAAAAAAACTCACCTCTGCAAGCAATGCTTCCGAACAGGGCCGGCCAAAACAGTGTAAAGGAAATCAGTATGAATAAAAACCATTGTAAAAGAAAAGAAGAAACAAAGATTGAGGAGAAAAATGATGTTGTGTGCGAGACAACCTAAAGAAAAAAATATGACCAGAGATGGGGTGAACAAATGTGTTTGAGAAAAAGTAATGATAGCATTTGAAATTGAAATTTGAAAGCTCGAAGCTGCGGGAGTAGTGGAATTAGCAAAACCGCAATGTGGTTTAAGAATTGAGTGATATGTGTCCGGCAAAAAGGGAAGGGTTTAATTGAGTGACATGTGTCCAACAAAGGAGAAAGTTTTCCTAGTTAGTAAATAGATGTTAGAATAATTCAAAATCTTCCTACCTTTTATTCCTACAAATCCTCCTAATTACTAAATGGAGAAAGTATTAAATATTTTTTATGTTTTCAAGATATTAGTTGTATTTTCTTTCTTACTTTATAAAGTAGTAGGAGAATATGTAGGAGGATATAACATTTCTCTAGATGCTATTATGCAAATGTTGACGAGGGGTAGATTATTTAATTAGGAACTTAGACAAAGGTGATAATGGATGGTAGTTAAATGGAATTACTATTCATGAGTAGTGATTCTGAAAGTTAATCACCAAACCAAAGGTCTAGTTAAAAAGTTAGAAGAATAAAAAAAATGCAACAAGAAAGAAACAAAACCATGACATTTTCAGCTCTCATGGCCTCTTTCTTCCACAATCGAGCCTCCTAATTGCCAGTAAGACCACTGACTTGCCGCTCACTGCACCATGAGGACTAATACGACCTTCCTTGTTGACGTACGCATCTCCGCCTGGCCTTTTTGCCCATTAACTATGTTAAAACTCTGAAAAAACAGAATGGAGAAAAGAGAGAATTGGGAAGGAGACAAAATAAACTGAGAGTTGTTCTCAGAATCTGATTGACCCAACTGAATAATTACAATGTACAAAGCTAGCTTATATACAAAGCTTAACCCGAAAAGCAACTGTACAGAGAAACGAACTCAACTCTAACAGTAAACTAACTACAACAGTTAGGCTAACAAACAACTAACTATGGTTAGTTACAAGGATAACAGAAAAAAAAAAAAGAAAAATACAGAATTCAACATCCCCCCTCAAGATGGAATGTGGATGTCACACATTCCCAGCTTGCTATGAAGGTGTTGAAAAGGTCCAGGATGGAGAGGTTTGGTCAGTATGTCCGCAATCTGATCAATGGAAGAGATGGGAAGAAGGTGCAGGATGCCAGCTTGGATTTTGTCCCTTACAACATGACAATCCATCTCAATGTGTTTTGTACGCTCATGAAACACAGGATTTGAGGCAATGTGCAGTGCAGATCGGTTTTCACAGTAAAGAATCACAGGAGAAGGATGCTGGATATTCATATCTTTCAGCAGAAAAAGTAACCACTGAGCCTCACAAGTAGCTTGTGCAAGTGCCCTATACTCAGCCTCTGAAGATGACCTCGATACAACAGCTTGCTTCTTGCTTTTCCATGATATTAGGGAGGTACCAAGGAAGAAGCAGAAACCAGTAAGAGACCTTCTAGTATCAGCACAAGCTCCCCAGTCTGAGTCACTGAACCCCTTTAACAAAGGTTGAGATGTGGCAGGAAAGAATAACCCTTGTCCAGGTGTTCCTTTGATGAACTTGACAATCCGCATAGTAGCTGTAAGATGTTGATCAGTTGGGGAATGTAAGAACTGGCTAAGATGGGATACTGCATAGGAGATATCAGGTCTGGAATGTGTGAGATACAACAATCTCCCAATAAGTCTTCGATATACACTAGGATTGGATAGCGCAGATCCAGAATTTTTATGCAGCTTTACTTGGGGATCCATGGGTGTAGGTGAAGGTTTAGCTGCAAGTAAGCCAGTGTCTTTCAATAGGTCTAGGGCATATTTCCTTTGGTACAATGAGATTCCTCTCTCAGATCTAGCAATCTCAAACCCAAGAAAATACTTCAATGCACCAATGTCCTTGATACTAAATTTGGAGTCCAATAGTGATTTGACATTCTGAATTTCAGACATGTCATCACCTGCAAGCAAAAGATCATCCACATAAACCAGAATTATGGTGGAACCAGTAGGAGTGAACTTGGTAAACAAAGAGTAATCAGCTTTTGACTGCTGATACCCACAGTGCACGAGAGTGGATGTCAACTTGGCATTCCATTGCCTACTGGCTTGTTTTAAGCCATACAAGGACCTTTGTAACTTGCAAACTAGTTTGGGATCAGATGCATTAAGTCCAGGGGGTAGTCTCATATAGACTTCTTCATCCAAATCCCCATGGAGAAAAGCTGTGTTTGCATCTAGCTGATGAAGGTGCCAGCCATGTATTGCAGCCAGGGACAGAAGAATTCTAATCGTTGTCATCTTGACTACTGGACTAAATGTTTCCAAATAGTCAAGGCCTTTTGTTTGTGTGAAGCCTTTAGCAACTAAACGAGCTTTGTGTCTCTCCACTGTGCCATCGGGTTTGAGTTTGACTTTGAACACCCATTTACATCCAATGGCTTTCTTATTTTGAGGCAAATGAGTCAGCTTCCATGTATTTGTTTTAGTCAGAGTTGTCAGCTCAGCATCAATGGCCTGCCTCCAACTATCATGTTGGATGGCTTCCTCATAGGAGCTTGGTTCAGTATGAGTTGATAAGGAAAGGGAAAAATGTCTATGATTGGGAGAAAGGTTGTTGTAAGGCATATAGTTGGAAATGAGATATTTAACTTGGGTGCTGGAGAGTGTGGCTGTATTGTGATCAGTAAAGGGGAGAAGGGAGCAGTGATATTCTTGGAGATAACTAGGTGGTTTTCTGGCTCGGGTAGGTCTAGTATTTGGTATGGGAGGTGGTGTTGGTACAAGATGTGAGGATGATGAAGTGGGAGTTGGATTACGTAGGGGACTTGGGTTTGGTGTTGCATCATTGTTTTGGGTGAACAAGTTAGGTTCAGTCTCGGGTTCATTTGCTGGTGCTGGTTGATATATTTGGTTGTCAGGTTCAAATTGTGGAGGAGGAAAAGATTGTGTGGATGGTAAGACAGTTTTAGGTGTAGTGTGATGCTGATCTTTGTAGGGGAAATATCTCTCAAAAAATTTGACATCTCTTGACAGGAATATTTCTCTGGTTTTCAGATCAAAGACTAAGTAACTTTTACACCCGATTTCACCCCAAGGTAGATACATCTCCTTGCTCTCGGATCTAGCTTCTTTCTGTTGTGCTTCAAGGTGGAAACATAGCAAAGGCACCCAAAGACTTTCATAGAGTCTAGATCAGGGACAAAATTAAATAGAACCCAATATGGAGATTTCTGAGATAGAAATCTTGTGGGAAGTCTGTTAATGATATGAACTGCATGTCCCACAGCATGAGTCCAAAAACATTTGGGCAAATAAGCTTCAAACAGCAAGGCTCTAGCAACAGCCAATATATGTTGATGCTTTCTCTCAACAATTCCATTTTGTTGAGGGGTAGCTACACACGAAGTTTGATGTAGAATTCCTTTTGAAGCATAAAAATCATGAAGTTTAAATTCAGGACCATTGTCTGATCTAATCACCTTCACCTTTGAATCAAAATGAGTCTTTATCATAGCAATGAATGACTTTACATGAGTAGAAGTTTCAGATTTATTTTTCATGAAAAAAAGCCAAGTGTATCGACTCTTATCATCAATTACATTCAAAAAATACCTATGTCCCATCATAGAGGGATGTGCTAAAGGTCCCCAAATATCCATGTGAACCAAATCAAAAACATGAGTAGAAAAACTATCACTATCAGGGAAGGGGAGCCTTTTTTGTTTTGCATACTGACAAGTATCACAAGGCCTATTATTTTTTGTGCATGTAACAAAAGGATGAATATCATGTAATTGTACTAATTTTTCAGGTGAGGGGTGACCAAACCTAAGGTGCCAAATATTACAATTTGCAGAATGAAAAGAATTTACAGAATGTGGTGGTGCATCCAGTAGAGTCTTGACTGTGAGGTAGTATAGACCATTCCTTGATTCAGCTACACCAATCATCTTCGAGGTAGTGAGGTCCTGTATCACACATGATTCACCATTAAAAATTAAATGGCAATCAAGTGATTTAGCAAGCTTTGATACTGAAATCAAGTTAAATGTGAAGTTTGGAATGTATAACACATCATGTAGAAACAGCTGAGTTGAGAATACAATGGTTCCTGCCATGTGTGCAGTCATTTGTGAGCCATCGGGCAGTCTTACTAGAACTGGTTTCATTTTTCTAAGGCATTGGAAGTTTGTCCTTGACTGACAAACATGATCAGTGGCTCCGGTGTCTAGGATCCAGCTACTCAAATTACTCACAGTCTGAGCAATAGCACAAACAATACCTGCATTGTTTTGCTTGGTTGAAGTGGATACTTGGTTAGCAGTGTGAGAGGAATTCTGGCCCTGCAACATGACCAGGAGAGCGTCTCTTTGTTCTACAGTGAATGAGAAACTGCTGCTGGTAGTGTCCTTCTGAACATCATTGTTAATGGATCCTGATCCATCGTCATCCTCAAGCTCTTCATCATCTTGAGTACAGTTATTGATTACTCTTTCTTCATTTCTCTTGAAATAATTGGGTGGATACCCATGTTTTCGATAACAAACATCAACAGTATGGCCTTCCTTGTAGCAGAAAGAGCACATTTTGTTGCTGCGGCCTCTACCACCGCCTTTTCTACCACCAGAGTTGTTGGTCTGACCTCGGTTTCCCCTGCCTCGGCCAGTACTTCTTGACTCAACAACATTAGCAATAACTCTAGGCTCTTGGACTTCAGAATTTAATTGCCTTTCCTGCTGAATAAGCATGCTAAAAACTGTGTTTATATTAGGGAGTGGTTTGGACAGCATGATTTGTGATCTAACAGCTGAGTATTGTTCATTTAACCCTCTAAGAAATCTAATCACATAATCGCTATCTCTATATTTTTTGATAGTAGGAAGTAATTGACAGATACATTGCACAGCACAAGTGCAAGAAGGAATTGGTCTATAATTTTCCAATTCTTGCCACAATCCTTTCAATCGAGTAAAATAGGAGGTAATAGAAACATCACCTTGTTTGAGTGTGTAAATTTCCTCTTGAACCTCACAAATTCTGAACACATAACCTTGATAGTACCTTTGACGAAGTTCTGCCCAAACTTCACTTGCAACATTCATCCACAAAACACTTTGAGCCACTTCCGAATCCAAGGCATGCATAAGCCAAGAAAGAACCATGGAATTACACCGGTTCCATGCCAAGGAATTCACAGTGTTTGGAAGAGGACGCGGAATCGTGCCATCCACAAAGCCGATCTTGTTCTTCGTGCTCAACGACACGGTCATGGAGCGCGCCCAAGAATTGTAGTTTTCACCACCACTGGTCAAGACATTGGAGACCAGAACAGCTGCAGGACTCTCATTAGCATGCATGTAATAGGGATTATCTTCATTGTTCACTGGCGCAGGAGGTGCGTTGTTCACTGGCGCAGCCATGGAAATAGATCGGAGGAGATAACAGACGCAGTAATCACAGCGAAAGGGAAAAGGAAGAGAAGAAGATCCCGTGGATCAGAATGGCGAAGATACCATGTTAAAACTCTGAAAAAACAGAATGGAGAAAAGAGAGAATTGGGAAGGAGACAAAATAAACTGAGAGTTGTTCTCAGAATCTGATTGACCCAACTGAATAATTACAATGTACAAAGCTAGCTTATATACAAAGCTTAACCCGAAAAGCAACTGTACAGAGAAACTAACTCAACTCTAACAGTAAACTAACTACAGCAGTTAGGCTAACAAACAACTAACTATGGTTAGTTACAAGGATAACAGAAAAAAAAAAAGAAAAATACAGAATTCAACAAACTATTGTGCCAAGCATGACCAAGATCTTGCAACGACCCATGACCATCGCAAGGCTAGCAGCCTTCTCTCGCGAGCCCATGCCAATGTGAGAAGACACGATCGCAGTTAAGCGGGACTCCCTATCTCCATGCGCAACCACTACAAGCATGGCTCCCTCTCCCCTTTGCCACCTTGTGTGGCTTGGTGTTGTGTGAAAGTTGCTATGTATTGTGGAAGTCATGTGTTACAACAACCACAATGGGTTATGAAACGTTTTCTAAACATCTATTTTTTTCTAGGGGTTATTGTGTAGTTTTTAACTTTTATTACTTTTTAGAGGAGTGCTAGCAACACACTCTCTATGATTGGATGAAATGCATGTGGGTCTCATTCCCAAAGTAGTGGGGCCCACATGCATTTCACTCAATCATAGAGAGTGTATTGGAAATAGTGTGTTGCTAGCACTACTCTACTTTTTATGTAAAAATACTATATTGTAAATAAAGAAAATGTTAAATATGTTTTTAGTCTCCATAAATAGGTCAATGTTCGCTTTTAGTCTCTCAAAGTTTTTTTTGTCTCTTTTTAGTCCTCCATTTTTTAAAAATGTATAATTTTTAGTCCCAGTGACCTTTTTTTAATTTAAAAAATATTTTTAAAAATTCATTTTCACCTCTCCCAATTTTTAATACCCAATTTAATTTAAAAAACCCTCATTCTCCTGAATTTTTCAATTCTCAATACACTGGCTAGACTGAGCCCGAATTATTTACAAATAAAAATAACTCAAAATATTAAAAAAATGCAAAAAAAAATTAAATTTAGAAAAAGGCCACAAGGACTAAAAACAATACATTTTTAAAAAATGGAGGACCAAAAAGAGACAAAAATTTTTTGAGGGACTAAAAGTAAATATTGACATATTTATAGGGGCTAAAAATATATTTAACTCATAAACAAATTAATATTAATCTACTGCAACAGGTAAATCTAGTGTTAAGTACCACTACCACACATTTAAAAGTATGGCACCATATATAGTCATCACCTTATTTAATATACCATCAAGAAACACTAAGCCACCGATAAAAATTAACTTGATTAATTATTAAGATCAAAAGACATTGCCAAAAGGGGAAATGAAGGGGGCTTCTATAGTTTTCAATAGGAGGGAGAGCGAAGAATTTCAGCAATTTATTGTGGACATGGGACTGGTGGATGTTCAAATGTTAGGGAAGAATTTCGCTTGGTTTAAATTTGATGGCATGGCTATGAGCAGGTTGGATAGAATTCTGGTCTCTAAAGATTTCATAACTATATGCAAAGTCTCCTCACAGTGGGTAGAGAGGAGGGATATCTCTGACCATTGTCCCGTGGTGTTGCAATTTGACGATCTTAATTGGGGCCCCAAACTGTTCAGCTTTAATAACTGCTGGTTGCAACATAAAGATTTTGTAAGGTTTGTTGCAGAAAGGTGGGGTGAATTCAATGTGGGAGGGTGGAAGATTTTTTCTTTCAGAGAAAAATTGAGGCTATTGAAAGAGAACCTCAGAGTATGGAATTGGGAAGTATTTGATATTCTTGATATGAAGACGGAGAATGTTGTACAAGAGCTGAATAAGCTGGAGGACAAAGCCGCTAACGGTGCTATTGTAGATTGGGAGAGCCATAAATCTCTCTCAGCTGACCTGTGGCAGCAACTAATTAGATTTAAAGAGATCATGCTTTATCAATAGGCTAGAGTTAGATGGATTAGAGAAGGGGACGTAAATTCTTCTTACTTTCACGGCTGCATTAATTCACGACATCGTCAAAATCAAATTGTAGCTTTTAAAGTATGTGGATTGAAGGGGTGGAATAGGTGAAGCTATCATATCTAACATGCACCACGCCTCTCCCTTTCACCACCACGTTCCCCCGTCGTATTTACTAGGTGGCGGAGAAGCTGTCATGACGCGGCATCGCCACCCTTTCTCAGATGAGATCATGGTGTATGCCGTCCCACACACAATATTGCATAGCCCCACGGAGGTTGAATTATATGCAAGAGACACAGACCCACAGGATCATATATATAGACAACTTGTTCTGCAATGTCATGGTGGTCACAAGTTGCCATGACGCAATGTTGTGCAGGGTCTTCCCACTAACTTTGAAGAAAGAAGTCCTAAGATGTGAAGAAAATAAAGTAAAACACAAGAAGGAGTTTGAATTGTGTTTTCTTAACTTTTGGAACCTTTTCGAAAACGTTGGACTCTGGCAATAGCGTATTAGATCCAGAAATGAAATAGTTCAAAAATGATATTTTAACTAAATTTTTTAGTTAAGAAGACCTCAAAACAATCCCCACAGTTAATATAAAACTGAATGTAAAGAAGATAATGGTAAGAGATACATACAAAAAATTTCATTAGTTCATTCTTATAACCAAGAGCTAAGTGCAGTCCCTTCTTTCCTGAAGGGATATCCACTATGTCTAGATAAGCTTACAAATATTCTTCACTAGCCTCTTCAACCTTATACAACAAGTATTTTTTTTACAACAAATCTCTTCAGGCTCAACCCCAAGTATTTTTTGTTAATGAAGCCTCTTCGGGCTTTAACAACAAATAAAGATAAAGTGTTTACCACACAAATCTCACTTAGTGAGTACATGAAAGTTTAAGCACAAGAAAAATGTTTTACTCCTTTACAAATATGAAGAAGAATATGAACAAAGTCTCAGCTTAGCAAATTCACAATATCAGAACTATTTTCTTCTTCAATCTTCATGGTATTTATAGGCTTCAAATAGAGCTTGTGTATGTGAGCTTCAACTTCCTTAGCCTTTAGAAGTTATCGTTCTCTCACATGCATTTAATGTATTTTTTCGTTGCTTCAAAGGAGAGGAGAGACGAAGACCTTTTCTTCAGTGTAGGTACATAGTCTTCAGAGAAGACTTTCTCCAATAAAATAGCAACAAACCTGTTTTATCAATTGCACAACGGTTAAAGGTGATATCCAAATGAAACAAATAGAATACATTGTGTTATAAAAAAGTTATGTTTAGAGAGTACAAAAGTATTTGATAACACATTCTTTCTCAAGTACATTATGATGTGATCCCAAATAAATTCATTCAAGTCCGAGGAAACACTTTTTGCTAGCTATGTAATTCAAATCATTTGATCATTAAATATGTCTCAATAATAAATTCAATTGCATTAAATAAAAACGAAGTACATTTAATAAACCATTGCACGTATAAGATAGATATTGGACTCAGATGGTCCAAAAATGAAAATGGACGCAAAAGCTCATAGTTCATGTTGGACGCAATATACCCAAAGACCTTTGGATGATACTTTCCTTAGACAAGTATCAACGTCCATTGGATGATGCGATGTTTTCCCTTCATGAATACCAGCATCTCATTAAACGATGGTTCAAATGGACGTTCCTACATAAGTAAGGTTATAACACTTACAAATTCCTTAATAATTATTGTTATCATTAAAAGTCATTTAGAGATTTAGACATTAAAAATGTATTTGGTTTCAAAAAGATGGTTCAAGGCTCTTCCCCCTCGGTCTGTTGTAGGATGGGGCGAGTTAGCTTATCAGTTAATCGTCCAGTTCTTTTTCACGAGCAAGGAGTTACCTTGGCACTTCTCACACGTTAGCCTTGGTGAAGCAACAAAAAGGGGAGAAACTCCGTGACTTCCTCACATGCTTCTATAAAGAAGCTGCCTTAGTGCCCAACCTCCCGACTCTTGGCATCATGCATTTGGTGGTAGAAGCTTTGTTGCCCGGACCATTCAAGTGTTCTTTAACCAAAACACTTCTAATCACAATGCAAGAAATTCATCATAGATTTGAAAAGCACGTTAACCTGGAGGATTGAAAGAAACCCAATGTTCCTTTAGCTATAACAAATAAAATAGGAAGAAACTTAGAGAATTAAAAGGTAAAAATACTCCTTTGGAGGGGAGTGGTCTCCTTCTACAATAAAAGCTAAAACAACTAATTCCTTCAATATTTTTCTTGTGTGTTGTCATTGAATCATTGAGGCTATATTTATAGCATTTTGTCCAATTACCTCTAGACCCTTCTAATTCTAATACATTTTTCCACACACTCACTTCTAATAATATTTGGGCCATAACAAGGACACGACCCTAATAACCACTGAACCTATTTTGGTTCTTACCGTGCACGCCGGTCCTGTCAAAAGAAAAAAAAAATAAAGTTTTTGCTTAAAATTTTAAAGTCAATATAAGGGTTTTTAAAACTTTATTTTATCTTCTATAGTTATAAAATCAATGATAAGTGTTTTTTTTTTGATGAACCAATGATAAGTGTTTAAAAATAGTTACCAACACATGATATTAAAAATTATAAAAAAACAATTTATAGAATTATCGTTCAAAGTTATTTGTCACCATTAAAATATTCATTTAATGTGTTAAAATAGACTGAAGTTAGACTCAAATATAATTATCAGAGAAGAGGGGTGTACGTTTTAACTTTTAACATAAGCTAGAAGGGAAATATAATTTAATCATATCTTACGATAGGGGAGTGTAATTTACATTAGCTTTAAACTAAACCCCTTTCCGAGAGACAAGACATCATTGTTATGTAACGATGTATCATCCATAACAATAAAGTTGCAAAGGGAGTAGTGTGAGGGTAGTGAAGTACTGTACTGGACTCAAGATTATTAAGCTTAAAAAACCGACCACAGCATTGTATCGAAAAAAAAAAAACCGACCACAGCAAAGTGACAAACTGCAAATGCCCAAAAACCAAACATCCAGCCACTTTTGTTAGTCTTTCCAGCGCAACGCAAATCATCAATTCAACACAACAAACAACAACCCATACTCTCTCACTCATTCGCAGAGATTAACATTTGTGCTGTGCATACAGCTACACAATTTTAAAATTACTTTGTTTGTCTTTCTCCCCTTCCTTTTGTTTTTTTTTTGTTTTAATTGAGCGTAGAATTTTTGTTTTGTTTTGTTTTGTAAATTTCAATAAAAGTCTTTAACTTTGGGTGATTAACTAGTGTCCCACCCAGAAGCTGAGAGAGAGAGAGAGAGAGAGAGAGAGAGAGGGAGTGGAATGCAGAGGCGCAGGTGGATATCGTTAGTAGTGCTGAGGAAGTTGCTAACTGCGGCCATTTGCTCAATAGCGTTTGTGGCTCTCTTCTCTGTTCATGTTCACATTGTCCCTTCCTCCAACGATCACAAGTTCAATGACAAGATCCCCACGGTTTGTCCTCTCTCTTCTTCCTTTCATTCATTCATTAGAAAGAAAAAAAAAATTAAAGAGAAGAAGTTCGTTTTGTTTTGTTTAGGGTTCTCAGCTCATTTTGTTCGATTCTTTTTTTTCTTTTTTTGAGGAATTTCCCCGCTTCTTTCTAAAATTTATTATTATTATTATTGTGCACGAGAATCTGTTATTATAAATTTATGCACATAGCTTGATCTTATTTTAGGGTTTTTTTTTTCAATTGCCATTTGTCACTGCTTATTTTTACCAATTTGTTGACTTGAACAAGATTGCGTATAGCTTTTGTGTGTGCCTCTTTGGTGATCCTTTTTTATATATATATATATTGGAATTTATTTATTTTGGGAAACTTTGTTGTTTTGATATTATCGGTTGATGATTATCTTTAGTGATTATTAAAAGATTCCATTTTGTTTGTTTGTTTGTTTGTTTTTTTTGTTTTGGCATCTGTGTTGCAAATTTTGACAGCCTCAGGATCTGCAAAGCTGGACACGAGAGCTAGCTCCGCCCCATTTATCCAAAGCACCACTTCCTACTCCAAAGGTTTTGTGCTTCATGTCAACACTTAGCTAGTAACTGATTTGGTGATTTCATCTGTTTAAATTTTAGCTGAGAAAATGTGATAAAGAAACAGAGTCCCCTTCATCTAATAAAGTATCTTTATACCAACCAAAGAGCTTATTAAGTTATTATTGTTAGAATATCAGCCTAACTACAAACTTGTATTTCTAATTCTATTCATTAGTTTATTTTCTGTCTGTTCCCCATCAATCAGGTGGGGAATTTATTTTTTTGGTTTGGTTGGTTCTGCTCTTTTCTAATGTTTTATTTTTTTTTGACAAATTTTTTTATGTTTTATGGATCTCATCTATTGTGTGACTGTATGACCTTAAATTTGTTTGATTTAGTTTTAGTACATGTCCATCAGATGTTGGTGTGTCATGTATGTAGGTAGATAGATATATTTGAATTATGCAAAAAGCAGTTATGCACTTTTCATGATTTGACTTCTTTTTCATTTGACAGTTGTATGGTTCAAGAGTACATTCAGATTACGAGAAGCTGTGGAAGCCTCCATCAAATCGTGGGTTTCTGCCCTGTACAAAGCCTACTCCAAATTACACCGGTAAGAAACTTGAAACTTTTCTTGCAAGTTGCAAGTATGAATTATTTTGGTACTTAACTCGTGGTAATGAATGTTCATTCAGCTCCAGCAGAGTCACGGGGATATCTTTTAGTTCATACAAATGGTGGGCTCAATCAAATGCGTTCTGGGGTCTGGCCTCTCTCTCTCTCTTCTAAGTTATTCTCATATGCATATAATTAGTATTAATGCCAAGTTATTTGAGGCTGAACTTTTATCTTGCTCAATCGTTTGTTGTGCTTGCTGATGGATGACAATATCATGAATGAGGAGGACCATGGAATATTTTAGTTTGTCAATTTCTGATGTTATATTCCATTGTTGTTAGAAGTTTAAAATTTGTTCCCGTTGCTGCAGATATGTGATATGGTAGCTGTAGCTCGTATCATAAATGCCACTCTGGTAATTCCAGAACTTGATAAAAGATCATTTTGGCAAGATACTAGGTAAATATTTTAATTCCTTTTTCTACTATTATTGTTATTCTGTTATAGTTTCTCTCTAAGTTGGATTTCACTTAAGTGATAAAAGATAATGTTGACTTTTTTAATTCTGTTTTTACATTTTTTTTCAGCAATTTCTCTGACATTTTTGATGAAGAGCATTTTGTTAATTCTCTAGCTAATGATGTAAAAATTATTAAGAAGCTTCCCATAGAACTGGTTAATGCAACCAGAATGGTCAAGCAATTCATAAGCTGGTCTGGCATGGATTATTATGAGAATGAGATTGCTAGGTTGTGGGAAGATTACCAAGTATGTATGTTGAAAATCTATTCTATTGTTATATACAGTTCTATGTTATCATTCTTTTATTTGCCTGAATTTCTAACATATTGTGCAATCGTATTGAATATTTATAACTTCTTAAGGTTATTCGTGCTTCCAAATCTGACTCACGGTTGGCGAACAACAATCTACCTCCAGACATTCAGAAGCTTCGATGCCGAGCTTGTTATGAGGCTCTTCGTTTCTCTCCTGGCATTGAACAAATGGGAAAAGTATATGAGGAGATCTTAACTCGTATTGGTTTCATTGATTTCTATCTTTTACTTTGGCCATTACTCCTGTATTATTTTTTATTTCTCATTCTTTAATACTTCTTGGGTCCTTGTAGTTGTTGGTGGAGAGGATGAGGTCATTTGGTCCGTATATTGCATTGCATTTACGTTATGAGAAGGATATGCTTGCATTTAGTGGGTGCACACATGATTTATCTCCAGATGAAGCTGAAGAGCTACGGATGATCAGGTATGGAACTGCAGATTCTTCAAAATGATAAATTGAATCTCACCTTTTCTCATACATGATTTTTGAAAATTATTGTATGCAAAACTTGTAGAGAGAACACGTCCTATTGGAAAATAAAGGATATTGATCCCATAGAACAAAGGTCCAAGGGGTTTTGCCCCTTAACTCCAAAGGAAGTTGGAATTTTTCTTACTGCTCTTGGATACCCATCGAAGACTCCAATATATATTGCTGCTGGAGAGATATATGGGGGTGAGTCCCATATGGCTGAACTGCGATCCCGTTATCCATTGTTAATGAGCAAGGTAAGGAATTGAAGTACTGTGTTGCTCTATGTTATAAATGCTTGATGGGGCCTGTTTTTCGATATTGCTTTTAGCAAACAAAGTTTGATAATGCATTAGTATTATGTTAGGGACTTGGGTATTATGGGGTGCCTAAGTCCAACATCGAGTAGTATGGGATGCTCGGTGGAGTACTTAAGTGCTTGGTTATTCCCCCTTGATAGCTAGCTTTTCAAGAGAGGGTTTCCCAAGTGTTTAGATACTTATCATATTATTTGTATCTCATCAATATGTAAATTGATAGTGTATATATATATATATATATAATAGTGTACTAAATTGAGATTTTACAGAAGAAAGGTTTGATAATTGCATGTTCTTCCTTAATCCCTTACAATTTTTTAATTGAAAAGGAAGCAGTGTTAGTTATGATGTTTTAAAATGGAAAAGCTATTCTAAAATAAGAAGATCACTCCCTTCCTCCCACATTGTTTAAATGCATGGGGAGCTTTACGTCATAAGTGGGATACTGCACGGAGATTAATCTCATGTTTCTATCAAATTATATGGATGCACCCATGATTTCTATAAAAAAGAGATTTCTTTTTTCTATGGGAAAGAAAAACATTTCTATCAATGACAGGTACTGAGCTTATATTGCAAGAAGTCTAAATTGTCAGGTGTTATGAAATGAGCAAACAATTTCTAGAGTAGACTACATCCCAGAATATAATTCTACAGAGCACTGGGGTTGACCATGATTATAAAGGATAAATTATCATAGCTATTCTGCTTTTGGCATTGCAGAAACTATTGAAAATTGATCCCTCCATTTTGATGATTAAAAAACTTTCTTTTTCTCTGCTTCTCCTCGCGCGGCTTCTCTTGATAAAAGTTAATTAAAGAGGAAGATAATGTTTATTATTATGTTTAACTAGCTCAAAAATAAAATAAAATAAAGAGTCAACTCTGCTGTTCAGGGGTAATAGCAGCCTGCTGATTGCATTGGTATCATGTTGATTATCCTACCTGTGATCAATTTCAGGAAAAGTTAGCATCTATTGAGGAGCTTGAACCCTTTTCTAATCATGCTTCTCAAATGGCTGCTCTTGATTATATTGTATCTATTGAAAGTGATGTATTTATACCTTCTTATTCCGGAAACATGGCAAGGGCTGTTGAAGGCCATCGCCGTTTTCTTGGACGTGGAAGGACAATATCTCCAGACAGGTAAGGCTGTCGTTTATTTAAGTAGCAAATATCTATTTATCATTTAGAATTGTCTAATAACCTCCTTCCAGTTCACCCCTTACAAAGCTTTTCTGTTTGTCCTCTCTTGTTTTTGATTAGGAAATCCCTTGTACGTCTGTTTGATAAACTGGATCAGGGGACAATGACTGAGGGGAAAAAACTATCAAACAGGATTATTGACCTCCACAGAAGACGGTATGTGATTGGAAAAGCCTTTACTGTACATGTTGAGTAATTTTATGAATGTTAAATATGTATATATATATATATATATATATATGGTTTAATAGGATTTTTCGTCCCTGCAAATATGTCGATTTTTGGTTTTCGTCCCTGTAAAAAATTTTTTTAGTTATTCCTCCCTGCAATATCCAAACCTTTCTTTTTTGGTCCCTGTCGTCAGTCTCCGTTACAAAAACGGTGACGTGGCTGATGGAGCTCCATCTGGAGTTGCCACGTAAGATTATTGATGCCAAGTGGCATTTGAATAGGAGGATGACATGGCTAACCCTAATCATCTCCTTGCTCCTTTCTCCCTCCCAGCTACCATCCCCAAACCCACCCCTCCCGCACCCTTTTTCCCCTAACCACCGCCAATCCAATATCTGGAGATGTGCACCATATATGGATTCAACTCCATTATTATGAAATTAGACCAAACGTGAAACCGAAGTTCAATCGTGATTTTTTTATTGTCGATATGAACAGAACCGTGATTCAACATTCAAGTATGCAAAAAAAAACCAAATTGAATATACACAACACATGAACACACAAGTCCGATAAGATAGAACAAAAGAGTGAGCCTACAAACTCCAACTCCATTTTTCATCTTGTAATTTGAAGAAAAATCAACACCAACCAGTGACTGTGAGTGAGTAGCCCCCATAATAAAACGCAAGGAATGACCATGGGTTCGGCGATGAAGTTGAACGCACTCCCTAGCCCCATGTTGCGTGAGGCAGCAAGAGAGGAGAGAGGGGAGAGGATGGCAGCGGCCAAGGGGAGAGAGGGGGTCTAACACGGTTGTGGATGGCCACCGGAGGCCTTCCAGAGATGTAATCGTCGTCGGAGGCTTTGGGGTTCTAGGTTTGGGAACCAATCTCGATGTCGATGACGGAGGGGTTGGCGTAGCCGGAGACGAGGTCTTTGAGGACGAGGTGGGGGTGACCTCTGCCGCCAGCAGCTCGCCCATACCCACCACCACCACCAGCTCGCCCTTACATCACCGCCGGTAGTGACTCAAGTGAGTGGAGAGCTTGGAAAAGTGCTTAGTGAGTATTACCCGCAGATCCCCATCATCCCCTTCAAAGATGCAAATCAAAACAGCAGCTTTCTTGGGTTTGAATTTTTCTGGGTTTTGATAAGCGTTGTTGTTGCCACCATTTTCTTCAATGCTTTGTTCCACAATATATTCAGGTAAAGGAGTTGGCTTGTATTTGCGAAGTTGTTGTGCCAACGCTAGGAGCCTCTGAGATACTCCATTGCTGGCGTTGGAAGAAGAATCCATGAATCTAGAGACAGACGCTCTGGGTATAATAACCATGTTATTCTTCTCAGAAGGTCACTTTGGTGTTGGTGTGCGATGTCAGTTTGGTTATCAGCGGCAGTGGCTGTGGGGGGCAGGGAAGGGGAAGAAGAAAGGGAGAGAGGGGAAAGGGAAAGTAAAAACATTAGGGCCACGTAATCATCTCATCAACCAAGTCGTATGACATGTGTCATGATAACTATTACGTGGCAACTCCAGATGGAGCTCCGTCAGCCACGTCACCGTTTTTGTAACGGAGACTGACGGCAGGGACCAAAAAATAAAGGTTTGGATATTGCAGGGAGGAATAACTAAATTTTTTTTTTTACAGGGACGAAAACCAAAAACCGACATATTTGCAGGGACGAAAAATCCTATTAAGCCTATATATATATATATATATTTATGTTTATGGTTCTTTCATCTTTTAATTGATTGTTGTTCTACATCTCCCCTTTATACATGACTGTATATATCATAGTTCTACTTATTGGTATTCCTAGAACATGTCCTCTCTCTGAAGATCATTATTGAACAAGTCATTTTATTTGCTTTTAATGAATTTAACCCAACTAGCCTCACACCACAGCTTAGGCTAGATCTATTTTTGAAAACTAGATCTCAAGCTTGATACGTAGAGTAATAGCCAAACACCATTAACAGTAGGTTTGCAAGAATGATAGGTGGGATCATTAGCTTGAAACAGGATGTTTCCTTTCCTTTCCGTTTCTATTTTTCTTCTGGGGAATTGTAATATTTGTTATATACATGACAGTGAAAATTTTGGTGGTATCTTTCTTGTTTAACCTTTTCAAAAATAGCTTAGGTATAGTGGTTTTTGACCTAAGTCAACCCCACAAAACTTGGATAATATAGTAAGTGGCCCAATAATGGATCTAGGATAGGCTCTTATACCATCTTACATTTAGTGGTTCTTAGATTTGTGGCCTAATTCAACCCCATAAAACGGGTATGTAAGGTAAGGATTGTCCAAGCTTTATATTCTCTTTTTAGACCTTATCTCTAGTCGGGCTTTGGTTTTTTCCCAAAACTAATCTACTCATTTTTATGCAATGATGATCACAGGGTGAACTTTTGCTTGGTTTTTCACTTGTTATGTGTTGTGCAGACTTGGCTCCCCCAGGAAAAGAAAAGGGCCAATCTCTGGAACAAAGGGCATGGATAGGTTTCGTTCAGAAGAAGCCTTTTATGTTAACCCTTTACCTGATTGTTTATGCCGGACAGAACCACCACCCCGAAACATCTCTCACATTGTTAGGTAGATCGTATACTACATAACTTTTTCCTTGAAAACATCCATCGGTACAAGGCTGGCACATGTGTAATTTACCAAAATAAGAGGCATAAAATGTGATATGCAGCTAGAAGTTGTGACAACAGAGTGTATATAATCGGTATTACCCTTTTAATCTGGGAAGAAGAAAAAAATAAAGGAAAGGAAAAAGAAAGGAAAACCCATATTCGGGTGTGTTGATATACAAAATTATATATGTTGGGATGAGACCTTTTGAGTATGGGGTGGGATGGAGCTTTGAGATGACTCGATTCATTCATTCTGTGAACGTGACTTGTTTATAGAGGTAGAGCTTTCAGACATGCCCAGGGCGGGGATTCAATCACACGTTATTGTGTTTCTTTTTGAGAAATCCTATGTACTACTTTTTGAAGACAACTAATGTAAAATATCGATTTTAGTATTTAATTTAATTTAACTCTAACAATGTGCAAACTGACACACTAAGTTTTGCATCCAAAAGCATGTTACACTTTGAATTTATTTAACCGTATATTTTTGGGATAAATTTGTTGGATGGCGAAAGAAGATTTGAAATAGCTTTTGTCAGATCAAAAGGCATGGAAATTTGATAAGTTATATTATTTTGGATAGCAATATAGCACATTTCAACATGCACTCCATTTTTAATTATGATGTATAAATAGAAGGTTAACATGGTGTTATAAAAATTTCACCATGGTAAATTCACTACCTTTTAGTCACACGGTAATAACTCTAATTATTACTCTCCTTTATAATCATGATGTACAAATATAAATTCTTTTGCAAGTATAGTTCAATAATTTTTTTCTATATTTCCTTTTTTCAAGCAAAACTTTTAAATAATTCAGAAAGTGAAAATGATTAAAATCATAAAATGATATAGTACAGATTTATTTTAGGAGCAAGATACTCCTCGTTAGTATTTTACTGGAACTAGAAAGCTTGATACAAGGAAATAAAGGTAAAATGTTGGAGTTTTGTGGTCAACAAAACAAGATTGGGTCGGTTTCCAACGGGTCAAATATTTCTGGGTCTTGGTAAATACACCCCCAAGAATTTGCCATCCACCCCCCTTAAAAATTTTAACACCATTTTGCCATCCGGAAATTGGTATTTTCGGGAAGTTTAAAAAATTTAATTTTCTAGAAATTCGGAAATTTGAATTTTCGGTAAATGAAAAAATTAATTTTTTAACCAAAAATGCAAATTTCCGGAGAAAAATATATTTATATCTTACTGAAAATTCGAATTTTCGGTAGTACAAAAAGTGAAAATTTTGTACTACCGGAAATTAGAATTTCTGGTAGTACAAAGTGAAAAATTCGAAAATTTGAATTTCCGGTAGTACAAAATTTTCACCTTTTGTACTACCGGAAATTTGAATTTCCGGTAGTACAAAGTGAAAAATTTGTACTGTCGGAAATTCAAATTTCTGGTAAGATATAAATCTATTTTTCACCGGAAATTTGCATTTTCGATTAAAATTTTAAATTTTTTATTTATCAAAAATTAGAATTTCTGGTAGTTTAAAAATTAAATTTTATAACTACCGAAAATTTCAATTTCTGAAAAAATAAATTTTTAAATTTTCCGGAAATTTTAATTTCCAGTAGTTATAAAAAGATGTGGGGTGTATGCGGAAAATAAAAAAACAAAAAAGGATATTTTTATATTTTTACTCTTTAAGTGAGGTGGATGACAAAAATCTAAGGGTGTATTTACCAATTCCCATATTTATAATCTAAGGATTGGGGTCAGAAATAAGAGAATCCAATAGCAAAAGATATAAGAGGATAATGTATGTCATCCATCAACAGTGACCTTGTACACTCCACAAAAGTTATTTCTTTTATGCATGACCCTCTTTCCTCTCTTTCCCTCCAGACAGAGACACCGAACAATTTGGTCGTAGTTGCAGCACAGCAATGGGTGGTGTCTCTTTCCTCTCAACTGTTCCTTCCCTCCTTCCCCTCGTTGCACCAACCACCACATACCAACCTCGTTCAGTAAGTTTGCACTTTGGCGTAGTTGTTAGTGTCTGTTAAAACACAATGTCGTAACAACTTACAACTCATGATTTCTATTAAGATCTCACCTCGACTACAGATATAGCTAATGTAGTCCTTATAATGTTTGGAGTAATCCTTATCTCGGGTTTTGTGGAATTGAGTTAGGCCCTGAAATTCTTAGAGTTTCCGAAGTTCAACTTCAAAGATGCTATTGTGTCGCATTGTTTGTGAATATTGAGAAATGGGATTGAAATTTTGCCTTGATATGACAAAATAATGAAAGAAAGACGCAAACATTTTAACTCCAACTGTTGCTTAGTTATCATCAGTAAGTCATAACCGTTGTTGTTCAAATGTGTTTCTTAGGTGCGCATTTGTTGTTGTAATAAAATCAAAACCGATGTTAGTGATGAAGAGCAGTTCCATTGGAGACGGAGAGACATTCTTAAATGCGCCGGGGTGACCATTGGCTTGGTAAGAGCCATTCTTCGGAGTGGTAACAAATTTCTTGGAAAATCCAACATGTGGTGAATTCATTTGAGTTTGTGTTACGTTTGCAAAAGTTAATTCTGGTCTTGAAACCACGTTAGTTTTGCATTTTATTTGTAGTTTGTTTTCTTTTCCCTACTTAAAGATTGAACATATTTTCTTTGGTTGATGATAATGAACTTTAATGGTCAAAGCAACAACATAACCTAAAATGACTTGGGGTTAGCTGATATCCCTTCTCTGTTAAATTTGTCCCACACACCCATGTTTTTTAATAGCTTAATGATATGTATAAACAACATTGAGGAAGGGGGGGTTGAATCAGGTCACCTACATTTACATAAAACAAACTAAAAGTACTACTTCCTGATATAAGATAGCTTATGCAGAGAATGAGACACTTAATAACAAAGTACTTAATGAACTTAAGATGTTATTCAGGTAGCCCATATATGGGTGTATGATGTTTAGCAGAGAGCAAAACACTTAAGACAGATTGATGAGAAGTAGCTTATTGATGTGAAGAGATGCTTGATGTCAGGAAACCGAAACCGAAAACTTGAACACACAATGAACAAGATTAACCAAGCAATTAAAAAAATTAATGAGAGAAAGGTATTAGATAGCTAATGGACTTTTGTACTGGTTCAGTTTGATCTCCAACATGGAGTTTAACTCTAGTCTCAACCCAATATGAGGTTTTTTCTGCTATCCAATCACTTTGTTTTCTTTGAATCCTCTAGCCTCTCCAAGCTAGTTACACCACAGCTCGCACTCTCATACCAAACTCTCTAGCTCACAAGCTAGAATAAGCACCCACATTTAGCTTTACAAGGGTGATTAAGAAAGATTGGACACTCTTTTAGTGTAAATGCAATCAACTATGCTCAATAAATGAATATTAGAAGATGTGGAGTCTTTAAAGAAGCTCTAATCTTGAAGAAGCTGCTCATTTGTATAAAATGGATAGAGACACTCCGGCCTTCTTTTTGCGGATGTACAAGGACAAAATTCAAAAAGTTTGTCCTTTACTGAGATATTTTCCAAAAGATAGCTCCTAATTGGGTCTAGCTGTCTCCCTTGCTTTTCTGCTACAATATCTGAATGTTGTAGAGAGGTGTTTCTGAAATTGGAACTATTAGATACATTTTACAAGGTTCTGGACTCATTTGGATTGAGATTTTTCGCGTCGGCAAAATGCAAAAACACTCATCAAATAGCTCAGTTTTTGTCAAGTGTCTCTAGACAGAAAATTTGGCAGTAACTCATATCAACTCAGAGTCATCAACTCTTAAGCAGATTCACTTCTTAGCCATTTTTCTTTGCATTTTATTATGTAATGCAATCTTTCGTAGCAACTGTCTTGGAAAAGATCTCCATTTACTTCAGGTATAAAACAACCAAAATATAGCTTCAATTCTTTATAATGCTTCGTATGTAAAGCTTGAAGTTGCTCTTCCATGAACTTGTGAACATCTCATCTTCTCATATTTGGCTCATCAAAAGTGAGCAATGCATTTTAGAGGATACAGTTTGAAATTATTTTTGTTGATTTGAAAATCAATGGATTATATTTTAGAAAATTCAAGTTTGTTATACATGTGAATGTATGTTATCATAATATTAACCGTTGATTTTGAATCAATGGTTATAATTTTACACTTTACCCACTATTGTGCACCTCTCACTTTAGAGGAGTCGAATCGCATCTTCTCATAGCTCTCAGCAGCTCATGTTCTATTATCAATAGATATTTTGCATAATCTTGCTCAAATGAGTCTCTTGACAAAGACCAAGTGAGATTATTGAAGAACATCAAGCTTTATGTTTGTATCATCACAAAGTAGTTCAGGTAGGAAACTTTATGCATCTTGATCAACCTAAAATTTTCTACAGTCAACATGGAATCCGATGACTCTGCATATGCTTCTTTTTGTCTCTTTAAATGTTGTTCATATAGCATCATCCTTTTGAGCATCTAAAGCAACAATATTTATTCATAGATATAGATGCTTATGGGAATATAGCATAATATATTACGTCTACTTTGTAGATAAGATTGATTTGATGATGAGTTTCGGTCAGTTGTATCTGTTTGTAGGAATTGATAACAAGCTCTGGATCGCTTGTTGGAGTTGCTAATGCTGCTGACTTGATACAACGCAGACAGCGTTCTGAATTTCAATGTAAGATCATTTAGATCTACATTTTCATGTGACTATTAGTCATGACAAATTTAACTGATCTTTCTTCTCAGAAGAGTTCTAACTGTCTATTCTTACAGCTCAGATTAAGGGAACACTTTTTACGGCCATAAAGGTATATTATGCCGACTTGCATTTATTTAATAGCAGTAAAATTGTCTGGTTGTAGACTATACATTAATCAAACTCCTTTGGTGCATATATTTTTTCATCCAGAAAATAGAACTTCCAATGTGGATATAATCTGATTTGACATTTAATTCCTCTTCAGGGAAATCCTGATCTTATTCCATCCATACTAAAACTGGCTCTAAATGATGCTTTGACTTATGATAAGGTGAGACACTTGCGCGCGCACACACACACACATGTACAGATATCCATCTTTCTTCATTTAAAAGAAATACTGATCAGCATCTGCTTAAGTTTGTAGGCAACAAAATCGGGTGGCCCAAATGGCTCAATACGGTTCAGGTACTCATTTTCCTTTGTGATTAACATTCACGAGATCATTCCCTATAAGTGACAAAGCCTAATATTTTAAATCCAATGATGTTAACATATATAACCATAAATGGATTATTTAATTCTCTTTATGAAACAGTTAGTCTGCTTAATAAGGTACACTGAGATGGTTGCTATTGCATCCAAAGCTCCTTTTTTAGGCTTCTCTCTCTCTCTCTCTCTCTCTCTCTCTCATCTTAGGTGATAAAAAAATTTAAACTTTGGGAGCTGTACTTTCTTACTTATTAGTATAATCTTAATTTCTGGTTTTGCTAGCAAATTCTTCAGCAATGAATTTTTTTCTCTTCGTCCGCCTGTATGCATTCTTTTTGCTTACTGAAAATTGTAATTTTTCTCCTTTTTTTTTTTTATAATTCTGCATGAAGCTCAGAAATAAGTAGACCTGAAAATAAGGGGCTTTCTGCTGCCATGAATTTATTAGAGGAAGCAAAAAAGGAGATAGATTCATATTCCAAAGGTGGACCCATTTCCTATGCAGATCTCATCCAATATGCAGGTTATGCTTTTTATCAACTTTTTGAACCTTAATACCTATTAACAATTCATGTTTCACATGTATATTCTAAATGTCTGTTGATTATGGCCATTTCTTGTTAAATCAATTTGTGATTAAGATGGCTAGGATTGTGGAGATATATTCAAATTCCGTTGACTTTACTGACTTCAATTTTTCAGCACAAAGTGCTACCAAGGCTACATTTTTAGCTTCTGCCATTCGCAAATGCGGTGGAAATGTGGAGAAAGGGAATTTACTGTACACTGCATATGGATCAAATGGACAGGTTTTCTTTTGAACTGGTGTTCTTACCCGAAATCTACTTAATAATATCTTTATGGTGACGATCCTCAAGTGGAGGTTTTAGGTTCATTGTTAATTGAGCACTTTGAAGCATGAACTAACACATGGGTTACAAGTAACTTAACTCAAGATGCATTGTTTGCTGGATATTTTATAGATAACTATATGAATATTCCAATATTAATATTGTCACACAATCTCTTCCTTTGGCTTTAGAAGCCTTCCTTTTACGCGGGATTGTGAATTCTTGGTAATGTCAGTTTGACCTATTGTGCTTTCCTTATTTTCAGAGTCTAGTGAAGATCCTTTGTTTTTTGTTTTTTTCTTTTTTTTGTATAAATTAGTGGGGTTCATCTTATTATTAGCACCATGTGCATATCATTGGGTGAAACATGAACAAAGATGTGTTGATTTATCAATTAATCACACAGTGTAAGTCCCAAAAAAGCTTTATAAAAAGATCCATGGGTACAGTTGTTCACAACATGTCACTCCATAACCATTGACTACTTAAGCCTCCACTAACTTAAGCATCTAATGCCTGCAATTTTTATTGTGTTTCAGTGGGGTTTGTTCGATAAACAATTTGGTAGGGCTGATGCTCAAGACCCAGATCCAGAGGGTAGAGTTCCAATTTGGGAGAATGCAAGTGTTAAGGAAATGAAAGATAAGTTTTCTGCAGTAGGCCTTGGTCCTCGCCAGGTACTTCCACATGTTTTATTGCTATTTTTGCTAACTGAAAGGTTGAAACTTTAAAGGCATATACAATCAAAGATGCCACCTTTATATAGAGTAGAAATTATGGTCCTGGTATATATGCTACAAAGTTCAACTTTGACTGACATAAGCAGTTTTCACCTCTCCAGTGTGGCTTTAAAATGATATGAAAGCAATCCCATCTCAAAAAACCTAAATAAATAAGGTGAAATCATGAGAATGAGTCATGCAGATTTCACTCTAGTAAGTTCTCAATTAGGCAAACCATTATTTTCCTGGATCAGAGAAGTCTTGTTGAACTATGATGCTATATGATGAATTTATGATTTTGCTTTAAAAAGCACAGCATCATTAGAAACTATTCATAATAGAACATTATCACATTGTTTGAACCATGTAGCAAATTCCATGTAGTGGGAAAAGGCTATGGTTGTTGATTGGTATGTAGAAGTGAGAAGATACACCTTGTTCAATGACTCATTGGTTTTACCATTCACTGGCCATACAAATGTTTCTACACTAACAGATATTAGTTTTCTTTAGCCATTCTCAGTTCCTTCAGCTTGCACAAGCTAGTCTTGTCTTAAAATCTGTCCAAACTATCCCTGTAATTTGGAACTTCTTGCCGGGATAACTTATAATGAATACTTCATTAATCCGTTGGTGCCTTTTTTTTTCCCATACAAATCTGCAGGGGGCAAACAATGAAAGGGGAGACTAGGGTCAAACAATAAAATGAAAAGAATAAAATTATGAAAAAATCAGGCATCCTTAAATTCTTTCCATAAAATAAAAAAGCTAAAATGTGTTTTTTATCCCTATAATTTTTTTGTTTATTATGGCCCATATATAAATTTGTTCCTTTTTAGTCTCTTTAAAATACAAAAATCGTGTGTTTTTAGTTCCCATTAAAAATGGACAAAACTTTTAAAGAGACTGAAATCAAAATTTATCAATTACTATATAAGAAAAGTAGATCCCTGGCTGCGACATGTGTCACATTCAAAGTCTTTTTTTCTCTCACCAAAATTATTCCATTTGTTGAGTTTTTCTTATTGTTTATGTTAGGAAAAGACTTGGACTCTGTATAGGTCGGATCCATCCATTTGCTAGTTTAAGTCAAAAAGGGAAGTTGATGTTACTAATTCATTTCATTCTCTGTTTGGCTAGCTTGCTGTTTTGTCTGCATTCTTGGGTCCTGATCAGACTGCAACAGAGACCTTGTTGGCCTCTGATCCGGATGTTGCTCCATGGGTAGAAAAATACCAACGGAGCCGTGAAACAGTATCTCAGACAGATTATGAGGCAAGTTTATCCATGTATCTGTCTCCATCCAAGGGCAGCAAAAAAAGTTACTGGGACTTTTGTTTGGTTAAAATAAAATATTTCACTTTGTTTTATTTTCTTTGGTTTCTTTACTTTTTTCAGGTTGATCTGATAACCACTTTCACAAAATTGAGTACCTTGGGCCAACAAATCAACTATGAGGCATATACATATCCTCCCAAAAAAATCGACATTACCAAACTCAAATTGTAAACATATAGTACCCATATCATATTTACTTCCACTCCTATGACAGAACCTTTAATTGCAAGTTTTGACTTGTGCTTTTTTCTTCTTTTTTTAACTCAAAAACTTTGAGCTTCTATGCAATTAATTATTTATACACATGTAGTGAGAGGCCACCGTATATCCTTTTGTTAAGTTGAAGCAAAAGCAATTTCGATGAATGGACCTGAGTTTCACTCATTTGCTACACTGTTTTGATTAATAGCTTCATTATATTCCATTGACATAAACTTCACTTGATAGTTGATAATATGCTACCACTTTTATCACTTAATCTTGGCTGCCTTCATTTTAATAAAATTACTTGAACGCCACAATCTAATGCTGCACAATCGTCCAAATGGTTCAAGGGCAGCCATAGCAGATGCTAACATCGATTCCATGGTATTACTGAAGCTGTTCAATTAATATGTTTCAGCACATTGAAAGCCACACGATTTTAGCATAAGGGATTGTTAGTGTATATATGATTTTGGACACAATTCATGCATATAAGATATACATCTATAGGTTTATATACAGGGTGTGTTTGGAAGAGTTTATTTACAACTTATTTCAATAAGCTCTCTCAAATAGCTCATTCCCTATCCGATTATAAAAATAGTCATAAGCACTTATATGATAAATATTTATTCAACAAGTGTTTAATTAAATTGTTTATCTAAACACATCCATAGGAAATAGCATCTTCATTAATTATCTTGTAAATATAATCTTTATTTACTTTATTTCTAGATGTATATAATTCATACTTGCCAAGTGCTATGGACTTCAGCAGTTCAGTTATTTTTAATGGAATCAATTACGTACATTGTACACTAACATTCTAACAAATGGTCAAAGTATGCTTTCAAAAGCAAAAGCTTTTAACAGAAGTTTTCGAATATCTATCGTCTATAGGGTTAATAAAAAAACATTTTAAAAATATGTGCATGTGAATCATCCAATGTTCATTAAACAATACTACCATCTAATTTTGTGAAAAATGCATATACCAAAATTTGTTAAAAAAGAACTACGATTTTTGAAAATCTTAGAAACAATCCAATCTGTGTTTCCCCATGTGTTTCATAGTTGGTATTAGAGTTCAACCTCCTTTTTTTTTTTTTAGGTCACCACATTTACAAGTGTAGAGGAAAGACCCACAATAGCCAGCCATGGGAGACCAAAGCATAAGCAATGTATATATTGCAGAAGGAACCCCATGCTCAAGCTTGACAAACTACTTGGGATCATTGAAAATTCATGAATTAGAGCTACATGAAGAGGATTCCCAGAATAAGGGTAAGTCTATTGTCCTAAAAACTTGGAAGCAAGGCTCTATTTTTTTTTTTTTAGGGTCAAGGGAAAGCAAGGCTCTTCAAAATCCCTCAAGGTGGAAGAGCCACTAGACGAATTGGATCAATCATATGATGAGATTAAATACGAACCATTTTTTCAATCTCACACAAGACAAAGATGTGGAGGAGGGAAAAAAAGTTTAGAAGAGATCAACTATAGCATTAGAGAAAGTTTGGGAAGGACAAAACTATTAAAAAAAATGATCTCTTCAAGACAAATGTCAGGTTATTTGCTATGAGTGTAAGAAATCTGCACATATGAAAGCAATTTGTCCCTTAGTGAAGAAGCAAATGAAGAAGCCTTACAAGAAGAAAGGGTTGATAGCAACCTAAGAAGACCTAGATGATTTATCATCTAATAATGACAAAAGAATATACAAAGAAGCAAATTTTTATATGATGGAGGATGATGATCCAAAAGTGAATCATGGATTTAACACAGACAAAGAAGACCAAAATGAAAAGATTAATTCTAGACTCCAAGCTACAAGAAAAATACGAGGAACTCATTCAAGATTCCCTCATTCTCTCTACTAAGTTTAGGACACTTGAAAAGGTACTTAAAATCTTAAAAAAATTTCGAACAAAAGTTCTTTGAGGATGAAAAAACTCAAAAAAGAAAATGACAAACTCAAGGTAGAAAACAATTGCCTAATTGTTGAAGTTAAGATGTCTGGGATCATTGAGGAGGTCAGAACGTCAGAAGAAGGATTGAGATAGGCTAGAGCAAACTGCAGAGAGGGTTATCTGATAGTCATATACTAATTAATAATCATTTGTTACTTGAGCACCATTAAAATTTCATTTATCCTTTACAATTTATATCCTTCTTTAAGGGCCGTGTTTGGGATCCTTCAAGGGCTTGTTTGGATAAATAGTTTATTTAAGCACTTATGACATAAACACTTATTATATAAACGCTTATGTATAAGCTATTTTTATAATCAAACAAGAAATGAGGTGAAACTGATTTTATATAAGCTGTAAGCTGTTTTGATAATAGCTTATGGAAATAAGCCTAAAACAGCTTATGAACCAATCATAAGCTGTTTTCATAAGCTCTGTCAAACATTATTACAAGTGCTTATATCAGTAAACAAGTTTAACATAAACCAATCCAAACATAAGTGTTTATCATATAAGTGCTTATGAGCAAGTTTCTATAATCGAAGAGAGGATAAGATTAAAATATTTTTATATAAGCTATAAGTTATTTTCATAAGTTATTTTGGAGAGCTTATTGAAATAAGCTAAAAATAGCTATAGACATGTCATAAACTAATTTGATAAGCTCTCCCAAACACTTATCCAAGTGCTTATATCATAAGATAAGCCCGAATAAACTGTAAATAAATTCTTCCAAGCACACCCTAAACCTATTTTCATTCTTTACCGTAGGGCACTTTAGTGTCTTTGTTTTAGATTTTGGTAAAATTGTGTTTGATAAAATTGTATTTGAAAAATTGATTTTAAAAAAATTGTGTTGAGAAGAATTGATTTGTGTTTAGTAATGATATTTTAAAAGTGTGTTCAGAAGAATTGATTGTGTTTGGATGCTAAAGGTAGAATCAATTTTGATGTGTAAATATAAAGAATTTTGTGGGTCCCACACCCAAACATGGTTTTGTAAACAGAAAAACAACCCACGACCTCCTTCCACCAGAATTGATTCTGGACCCCAAAATCACGTTTTGAATTTTCACGTTTGGGTAAACAAACACACTCACTTTTTTGGCCCTCAAACTGCCGTTTGAAAATCTAAAACAAACAGGCACTTAATTATTTTGGAGGCATAGAAGAGTAAGTCAACAATCCCTCAATGTAAAGAATCCAGCAAATAATAACGCATATCTCTGGACATTTCACCAGAAGCATTTCCTGGAATTTGTACAACTCAAGCTGGTCTAAATAGACAAGCAAAATTTCTTATTAATCCAATGCGTAGCATTGAACGTTTCCCCGAATGTTTGGAAGTGTCTATAGCAATTTTAAATGTAATATTGCAAGCAAATTGTACATCTATTTCAGACATACCCCACCTACAGCGGGCCTGGGAATGTTCCATTCTCCCTTTGCTCATTCCATCTGTCAATCTGATGCATGATGAAAACGAAATGTTAGCATATGAACACAATTTTAAAATTGGTAGGAGCAAAAAAAACACCTAAAAAATGTTTGTGAAATGAAATTTCGACCAAAAAAAAAATCAATGAAAATGAAGTGTTGGCGCATGAACACAATTTTAACATTGGTAGGAGCAGAAAAAACACCAAAAAATGTTTGGGAAATGAACTAAAGCCATTGAAAAAAAAACCAAATTGTTTATTTGTATTTGACCTGATGGAACTGCTAAAAGTAAAGTAATCATGTATCCATTAGAAATAAGAGGATAGTTACTGTACACACTAAATATGACAAATATGATGTTGAACTCTAAAGCCATGTAACTCACTTTTTGGTCAATTTTCTAAATGTGAAACTTAAGGTTGGCCCTCACAGAGCAAAATAAAATTCAATTTAAACAAAGCACTGCTGGGTGAAATACATCAGACATTAATCTTCTCCAACGAAGTGTTTTAAACTCTAACCAAGTAAAATGCTTCACAAGTCATTATTCAAGTGTGGCTTTGGTGCTAATTACTGTAACCAACAAAAGTCCTAATTTCAAAACGATGAAGATCTCCATATGGGGAAGTGCTTTTAAGAAGTAACTGAAGCATGATTTATCTGAGAAGGAATATTCAACATCTCAAAGAATAAACAGAATCCAAGTGGTTAAGCCACAAGAGATGAAGGATGAAGGGATGATAACAAGATAATAAAGAGATGAATTGGGCTAACAGAAATTAATATAACATTTATGAAACGCACCGTTTCACTAAGGGGTAGAAAAAAAAAATAATAAACACACACACACACAAAACCATCGACCCCCCCACCCCCATTTCTTCACTTTCCTTTCCTTTCCTTTCTTCTTCCTAGAACCCCACGACCCCACCCCACCATTCCTCTTCCAATTTTCTCCATCATCTCCTTCCAAATCATCAAATATCACTCACAAACCATTCACTCTTGAGAAAAATTATACACATTAAAGCTTCTCATACTTCCCACAAGTGCTTGGGTAGAATTTGGGGGTTTAGGGTTTGTACCCTAAGTGAGGAGAAGGGTACCCACACCTTAAAGGTTGCTCATTGGGACTCTTTGAGGTATACCCACAACTCATAACTTAAAGATTGCATCTTTGGTATATGTTAGCTATGAGTAGAAATTATTTTTGGAGTTTAGAGTATGTTATTGTGGGATTTTATTGTTGCTCGTGGTTGGTGGAGACCTAGAATAGTTATCTAAAAATCTTGAAACTGTTTTTGATGCTCAGATCCACCAGTGGTTGCCTCGTCTGCTTCCCCAGGAGTTGCTGGAGGGCCAGTTAGTTGATTTTACGTAGCTGTGAGTAGATAACAATCACTATGATATATTTTAAATGATTTGAAATGGTTAATTTATTTATTCTTGATTTTATTTGGGAAACATGCTATTAAAATCATCTTTAATATCTTTGATTTATTTTTATCGTTATTAATATCCCTCTATTTAATTGAAGTTGATGTTTGTAAACTGTAAATTGATTAGATATTCAATGGATGTGAATTTGAAAATATGAGCCTTAGATTTATATGCTGGGTACAAGCTTTGATGTAAAATAAATTGATTTTGAGATATGATTTTATTGGAAATCCATGTTAGAACCCCGTGTAGTCGTTAGCGGGAATAACGGCCTAGGTGCACCTAGTTAATTGACTTCGGGTGGAGAGGGCTATCCGTTAGATGAAGCTACCCCTATGGGAACGGTACCCTTAGGTGGAGAGGGCTATCAACGAGATGTAGCTACCCCCGTTGGTTTGTTGTGATTGATAGAGGAGAGAGCTATCCGTTAGATGGAGCCGCCCCTAAGGGAAGGGCCACCCTTAGGAGGAGAGGGCTATCAGCGAGATGGAGCTGCCTCTTGGTTCTCTCATGTGTGATTTCGCCTATATTCATTACTTATTATTTTTGGATTTATCTCTATATTTTTTTTTTTTTTGTAGAAAAATTTATTTCTATTTTATTGTTTTAATGAGTTTTGGTAATTAAATGTTTTTATTTGAAAGAGAAGCTTATAATTTCTCTAGCATTTGTATGTATGTTTATTGATATTATCCAAATACTCCTTATTTCAGTATTTTGCTATGAAACGGTTAGAACGAATATTCATATGTTGTGTTTCCCTTCTAGTTTATGGTGGTTGTTGTCTCCTCACTACGTCTTTAAGACTTACCCTTTTTCTCTTATTTTCTTATCCAGATTCCCAAGCAGCTGAGTAGCAGGCTGCTAGCAGATTGAAGTTTCAGCGTCATCACTCTTTTGGTAGGCCTCCTTGGTTGGTGGCCCTTTTTTGTATTTTGGTGTTATGTAAATTCTGCAGCTATAGGAAGTAGTTACAAACGTATTTTGGGATGTAATATGTTTTCTTTATTTTGGAGATCTATTATTCTATTTTGGTTTCTGGCTGGTGATATATTTGATACAGGACTTCTTATGATATTTTGGGAATGTTAAAAATATAGAGGAGACTCTGTCGAAATTTCAGTAAAATATTATGAAAGTAAATATTGGTTGGAGATTGTTGTTGTCTGTCTAGTTGGATTGTTAGGCTTGCCAGGCTACAGGTTTAAGTCTGTGCGCCGGTCATGTCTCAAGATTTTGGGTCGTGACAAAGTTGGTATCAGAGCCTGGTTAGTAGGTCCTAATAGCTGCAGACATAGAGTGATAATAGATTCTTGTTAGTAACTTGTGGACCCGGGCACAACTTACTTGCAAGAAGCTATTAGCACCCTATGATTGTCTCAAGTTTGTTGTCTAAAGTATGATTTGAGTCAATCCATGATATCTCTTGTATTTGATTATATTCCTTTCTTAGGTGAGGATGCCACCAAGAACTAGGGGTCCTGCTAGAAGGGAAGCTTCCGATGAGTCCACTGCCCAACCTCATGACCAACCTCCAAGGGGTCGTGGTCGGGGTCGTGGTCGAGGTGGGCGTGGAGTTACCACTCGTGGACGTGGAGTGGCTGCTGGATTAGCCAATGTTGAGGTGCCTAGACGTAGGCGCTCAAATCCAGGCACGACGGATTTTGCTGTTAGTCTTCAGGGAATAATACAAAATGCGGTAGAACAGATTGTTGGTGTTGTTGTTGATCAGCAGCAGCATGGGAATCAAAGACAAGGGAATACAGACCGTCAACAGGAAGAGAGACCAGTAGAGCAGCCGACAATTGCTACAGCTAGAGGAATTGAGGTTACTTTAGCTGAATTTATGAAGCTCAAACCTCCCACCTTTTCTGGCTCTAGTGTGAGTGAGGACCCACAACGGTTCATTGATGGTTCAGAGAGATTATGGAGGGCATTAGGATGCTCAGACACACGGGCAGTTGACTTGGTAGCATTTCAGCTAGAGGGTGTGGCATATGACTGGTTTAACACCGTGATACGTGGAAGATCAGATGGATCACCTCCATTGACATGGGGTGAGTTCTCTCGGTTGTTCATGGCTCGCTTCCTTCCTGAGAGTGTCAGAGATAATTTGGCTCATGAGTTTGAACGGTTGGAGCAGACTGATGGTATGTCCGTTTCAGAGTACAGTGCCCGTTTTACACAGCTCTCTAGGCATGCTCTTTACCCTATCACGGAAGAGATACGTATCAAGAGGTTTGTCAGGGGATTGAGGGAGTACTTGTTTAGATCCGTGGTTGGGGCTAATTGTTCTACTTTTGCTGAGGTCTTGAGTTTGGCACTTCAGCTTGAGCAGCGTCAGAAGGAGAGAGGAGGTGGCAAGCAAGATTCTCGCAAGAAGCAACGGATTGAGGGATCGCATAGTAGTTATCCTAGTTATGGTGGGGGAGCTATGCAGAGGGGTGGTTCTAGTGGACAGTCTTCTGGCACAGTGCAGAGTCGTAGATCAGACCCTGGGGGATCGTCACGGTCTACACTTCCTCAGAGACATTTCAGTGTTGCATCTGCAACTTGCTCTGCTTGCGGGAGGTTTCACACCGGGCCTTGTTTCAGAGAGGGTAAGGTGTGCTATCAATGTGGTCAAGCAGGTCATATTAAGAGAGATTGTCCTACAGCCACGACCCAGCCATCTTCTATTAATGCATCAGCACCAGCGGCTTTAGCATCTTCCCAGACTCCCTCTGCACCGGTGAGACAGTTCGGGAGTTCTTCTGGTCGAGGTTCAGGGGTGTCTCAGCAGGGTGGTAAAGGAGCTGGTGGTAGAGGCCAGGCATCAGCAGGGAGAGGTCAGGCCCGTGTTTTCGCTTTGACCCGCCAGGATGCTCAGGCATCCAATGCAGTGGTTACAGGTACACTTTCAGTTTGTTCCCGAGATGCCCATGTTTTGTTTGATCCTGGTGCTACACATTCTTTTGTATCGTTGTTGTTTGCTTCTCGACTTGGAAAAAGTTTCTCTTTTCTGGAGGAGACTTTAGTAGTGGCCACACCTGTTGGAGATGTTTTGTTAGCTGAGTCTGTATACCGTTCTTGTGAGGTATCCATTGGAGGTAAAACGTTGCCCGTAGATTTAGTAGCTCTTGATATGGTGGATTTTGATGTGATTTTGGGTATGGATTGGTTGGCTTCTCACCATGCCACATTGGATTGTCATAACAAGGTAGTGAAATTTGAGATACCTGGAATATTACCTTTCTTATTTCAGGGAGAACGTAGTTGGATATCACATAATTTAATTTCAGCTTTAAGAGCTAGCAAGTTAATGAGAAAAGGTTGTCAAGGGTATCTTGCTTTGGTTAGGGATATCCAAGTGGTTGAAGAGGAAGTTGAAAAAGTTCCTATAGCATGTGAGTTTCCAGATGTCTTTCCTGAAGATCTTCCTGGGTTGCCGCCTGACAGGGAGATTGAGTTCTCTATAGACTTGGTTCCTGGCACTCAGCCAATATCTATACCTTCTTATCGGATGGCCCCAGCCGAACTTAAAGAGTTAAGGGAGCAGCTACAGGATCTCCTTGATAAGGGTTTTATTCGCCCGAGTTCTTCTCCTTGGGGAGCACCGGTATTATTTGTAAAGAAGAAGGATGGTTCCATGCGGTTGTGCGTAGACTATAGACAACTGAATAAGGTGACCATAAAGAACAAATATCCTTTACCTCGCATTGATGAGTTGTTCGATCAGCTTCAGGGAGCTCAATGCTTTTCTAAAATTGATTTACGGTCTGGGTATCACCAATTGAAGATTAAGAAGGAGGATATACCAAAGACAGCTTTTCGCACACGCTATGGGCATTATGAATTCTTGGTTATGTCTTTTGGACTTACAAATGCCCCAGCTGTTTTTATGGATTTGATGAACCGGGTTTTTAAACCATTCTTGGATAAATTTGTAATTGTGTTCATTGATGACATCCTGGTTTATTCCAAGAGTAAAGAGGAGCATGAGCAACATTTGAGGTTGGTTTTGCAAACCTTAAGGGAGAATCAGTTGTTTGCCAAATTTTCTAAATGTGAATTCTGGTTAGACAGTGTGGCATTTCTAGGGCATGTTGTGTCTAAGGATGGGATAAGTGTTGATCCAAGAAAGGTAGAAGCAGTACAGAATTGGCCTAGACCCACAACCGTAAGGGAGATTCGGAGTTTTCTTGGGTTAGCTGGTTATTATCGTCGTTTTGTGAAGGATTTCTCTAAACTCGCATCTCCATTAACTAAGTTGACCCAGAAGAAAGTTGAGTTTCAGTGGACTAATGCATGTGAGGAAAGCTTTCAAAAATTAAAGGAGTGTTTGACTTCAGCTCCAATTTTAGCATTACCATCAAGCGGTGGAGGTTATGTAGTTTATTGTGATGCTTCTAGAGTTGGCCTTGGTTGTGTGCTTATGCAGCATGGCAAGGTTATTGCCTATGCATCTAGGCAACTTAAGAGGCATGAGCAGAACTATCCTACACATGATTTGGAGATGGCAGCAGTGATTTTTGCTCTCAAGATTTGGAGGCATTACCTATATGGTGAGACTTGTGAAATTTATACTGACCACAAGAGCCTTAAGTATATCTTTCAGCAGCGAGATTTGAACTTGAGACAAAGGAGATGGATGGAACTCTTGAAGGATTATGATTGTACAATTTTATATCACCCTGGAAAAGCAAATGTGGTTGCAGATGCTTTGAGCAGGAAATCTATGGGTAGTCTTGCTCACTTGACAGAAATGAAAAGGCCAATAGTTAAAGAATTCCAAGAAATTGTTGAAAGTGGAGTTCAGTTTGAAATTGATCATTCAAGTGCATTGTTAGCTCACGTGCAAATTCGTTCCACCCTAACTGATGAAATCAAAGAGGCTCAAAGTCAAGACTCACACTTGGTGAAGATGGTGGATGAGGTGAAAAATGGTAAAGTTTCAGAATTTTCAGTTGATTTCGAAGGTGTTTTATGGTTTAAATCTCGATTGTGTGTTCCTAATGTGGGTGACTTGAGGAGAAAAATTTTAAGAGAGGCTCATCATTCTTCTTACACTATACATCCAGGTTCTAATAAGATGTACCATGACTTGCGTGAATTGTATTGGTGGGAAGGAATGAAGAGAGATGTTGTAGATTTTGTTTCTAAGTGCTTGGTGTGCCAACAAGTTAAGGCAGAGCACCAAAAGCCTACAGGGCTGCTTCAACCTACTGAGATACCTGAATGGAAGTGGGAAGGTGTTGCTATGGATTTTGTGACAGGTTTGCCTCGAACCCCAAAGGGTTATGACTCCGTGTGGGTGATTATAGACCGGTTGACCAAATCTGCACATTTCTTACCAGTGAAAACTACTTATACTGCAGCTCAATATGCTAAGCTTTATCTAGATGAGATCGTCTCTTTGCATGGTGTGCCGAAGTCTATTATATCTGACCGTGGGGCTCAATTTACTTCTCAGTTTTGGAAGTCTTTCCAAGTTGCATTGGGAACTCGTTTGAATCTTAGCACAGCTTTTCACCCTCAAACTGATGGTCAATCTGAGAGAACTATACAAATACTAGAGGATATGCTTCGTGCTTGTGTTCTAGATCTTGGAGGGAGTTGGGATCGATATTTACCTCTTATGGAATTTGCATACAATAATAGCTACCAATCTAGTATTCAGATGGCACCATTTGAGGCCTTGTATGGTAGACGGTGTAGGTCTCCAATAGGATGGTTTGAAGTTGGAGAAGCTAAACTAGTGGGCCCAGAGCTGATTCAAGATGCTATTGAGAAAGTTAAATTGATCCGTGATCGTTTAGCTGTAGCTCAGAGTAGACAGAAATCTTATGCAGATAAGAGGCGTCGTTCTTTAGAGTTTGCAGTTGGAGATCATGTATTTTTACGTGTTTCACCAATGAAGGGAGTATTGCGATTCGGCAAAAAGGGCAAGCTAAGTCCTAGGTTCATTGGACCATTTGAGATTTTGGAAAGAGTTGGACCTGTAGCTTATCGCTTAGCACTTCCACCAGATATTTCAGGAGTTCATCCAGTATTTCATGTTTCTATGCTGCGAAAATACCTTTATGATCCTTCTCATGTGATTAGTCATGAAGATGTGCAATTGGATGAGCATTTGTCTTACATAGAACATCCGGTAGCAATAATCGATAAGCAGGTGAGGCGGTTACGTTCAAAGGATATTGTTTCGGTGAAGGTTCTTTGGAAAGGACTATCTGGTGAGGAGACAACTTGGGAACCTGAAGAAATTATGCGTGAAAAGTACCCACACTTATTTGAAACTTAAGGTTAGTAATGGTTAAAATTCGAGGACGAATTTTTTTTTAGGGGGGGAGATTGAAACGCACCGTTTCACTAAGGGGTAGAAAAAAATAATAATAAACACACACACACACAAAACCATCGACCCCCCCACCCCCATTTCTTCACTTTCCTTTCCTTTCCTTTCTTCTTCCTAGAACCCCACGACCCCACCCCACCATTCCTCTTCCAATTTTCTCCATCATCTCCTTCCAAATCATCAAATATCACTCACAAACCATTCACTCTTGAGAAAAATTATACACATTAAAGCTTCTCATACTTCCCACAAGTGCTTGGGTAGAATTTGGGGGTTTAGGGTTTGTACCCTAAGTGAGGAGAAGGGTACCCACACCTTAAAGGTTGCTCATTGGGACTCTTTGAGGTATACCCACAACTCATAACTTAAAGATTGCATCTTTGGTATATGTTAGCTATGAGTAGAAATTATTTTTGCAGTTTAGAGTATGTTATTGTGGGATTTTATTGTTGCTCGTGGTTGGTGGAGACCTAGAATAGTTATCTAAAAATCTTGAAACTGTTTTTGATGCTCAGATCCACCAGTGGTTGCCTCGTCTGCTTCCCCAGGAGTTGCTGGATGGCCAGTTAGTTGATTTTACGTAGCTGTGAGTAGATAACAATCACTATGATATATTTTAAATGATTTGAAATGGTTAATTTATTTATTCTTGATTTTATTTGGGAAACATGCTATTAAAATCATCTTTAATATCTTTGATTTATTTTTATCGTTATTAATATCCCTCTATTTAATTGAAGTTGATGTTTGTAAACTGTAAATTGATTAGATATTCAATGGATGTGAATTTGAAAATATGAGCCTTAGATTTATATGCTGGGTACAAGCTTTGATGTAAAATAAATTGATTTTGAGATATGATTTTATTGGAAATCCATGTTAGAACCCCGTGTAGTCGTTAGCGGGAATAACGGCCTAGGTGCACCTAGTTAATTGACTTCGGGTGGAGAGGGCTATCCGTTAGATGAAGCTACCCCTATGGGAACGGTACCCTTAGGTGGAGAGGGCTATCAACGAGATGTAGCTACCCCCGTTGGTTTGTTGTGATTGATAGAGGAGAGAGCTATCCGTTAGATGGAGCCGCCCCTAAGGGAAGGGCCACCCTTAGGAGGAGAGGGCTATCAGCGAGATGGAGCTGCCTCTTGGTTCTCTCATGTGTGATTTCGCCTATATTCATTACTTATTATTTTTGGATTTATCTCTATATTTTTTTTTTTTTGTAGAAAAATTTATTTCTATTTTATTGTTTTAATGAGTTTTGGTAATTAAATGTTTTTATTTGAAAGAGAAGCTTATAATTTCTCTAGCATTTGTATGTATGTTTATTGATATTATCCAAATACTCCTTATTTCAGTATTTTGCTATGAAACGGTTAGAACGAATATTCATATGTTGTGTTTCCCTTCTAGTTTATGGTGGTTGTTGTCTCCTCACTAAGTCTTTAAGACTTACCCTTTTTCTCTTATTTTCTTATCCAGATTCCCAAGCAGCTGAGTAGCAGGCTGCTAGCAGATTGAAGTTTCAGCGTCATCACTCTTTTGGTAGGCCTCCTTGGTTGGTGGCCCTTTTTTTGTATTTTGGTGTTATGTAAATTCTGCAGCTATAGGAAGTAGTTACAAACGTATTTTGGGATGTAATATGTTTTCTTTATTTTGGAGATCTATTATTCTATTTTGGTTTCTGGCTGGTGATATATTTGATACAGGACTTCTTATGATATTTTGGGAATGTTAAAAATATAGAGGAGACTCTGTCGAAATTTCAGTAAAATATTATGAAAGTAAATATTGGTTGGAGATTGTTGTTGTCTGTCTAGTTGGATTGTTAGGCTTGCCAGGCTACAGGTTTAAGTCTGTGCGCCGGTCATGTCTCAAGATTTTGGGTCGTGACAATTTAGAAGTTAAAATTATGAGGGATTAAAGTATCATGCATCTATCCATATACAGAAATATTCACCACAACTTAAGAACTCCCTCTCCAATCCATATATCCCCCAAAAGAAGAATTTTCTTTCCATAAAGCAGCCTAAGTAACACGTAGAATTGTTATTTCATTGTTATTTTTCAGCAGATAATAGTTTTTTGGTTTAGCATAAAGTCAGATATCATGAGAAATGGAACAAAAACACAAGAAAAGCTAAGTCATAGCATACAGGATGCAATTCTTTTTACAATAATTTATATTACTACTAACAAAGTAAATGATGCAACTCCATTTACATGAAAGAGTCCAGAGAGACCATAAACAGATGGAAATTTGATGTTAGCAAGAAGATATGTCTGTAAAGTAAATCTTATTGGACAAGCAGATCCTAGTGCCTAGCAGATAACCGAGAACATTCATCATTGAAAATACATACCCATTCACCAGGGCAAAGGGAACGATAATACTTGGCAAACTTATCACATTCTGGTGCACCTTCCCCCTTTGCAGCTACACATCTGGACAAGAATTTCAAAGGTTAAAATAAAAGAATGGTGCTATTTTTCAGTGTGTGTGATCAAGCTCAATGAAAATAAAAGCCAACAGAGTATGACTCACCGATGATATTCAATGTATCGGGTAAAGCAATGCCTCGTTTGATTTGTAGTTGGAAAACGGAAATCTGCTGGAGCAGTCTCAAGCTGGAAAATAATAGCGCAAATATGAAGATATTGAATGAAGGAGCATCAAGCCTGGTTATGATGAAATTAAGTAACAATTCTAGAAGGGTGATTAAATAAATGTCACCTTAATTTCTGGGTTCTCTTGAGCTGCATCTTGATCACCAGAGTTTTCTTCTTCCACACTTTCACTACTTTGCTCTTTAGTGCTTTCTTCAGCAGGAAGGGTGACTTCACTGCTTTCCTCAGAAACTGTAGGGGCAACAGGAGTTGTTTCTTCCGCAGTTTTCTCAACAACAGCTTCCTCAGAAGTAGCCTCCTTTGGGTTTTCAACTTCTTTGACTTCAACAGGCTTTTCAACTACATCTGTTTTTTTCTCCTGTTTGTCTTTCACAAAATATTGCTGCAAGTCAAAAGCATTATTGTCACTACCTTCATCTCAAATTCCACATGACACCAGAAAACCACTGAGCTGAGGAAATTGAGGGGAAAAGGTCATCACTGCCTAACTGGAAACATAGAAGCTATCAATTCTTCATACAAATGATTTGTCATCCAAAATGAACAATGATGGCAACTTGTTTACATAGTTATACACTCAAAGGACTAACCATAATAACATACGTAAAACTTGCAAATTTCCTGATGTAGTATATTGTCTTCCTAGTATCCAATCCAATGTTCCAATCCTTTTGTCCTTCTCATTATCTAAGAGCCAGTGGATAAATTTTTCTGTAAACACTTATAATTTGAGTTTTTTTTTTTTAACTAGTAGCTTCTCATATAAGTTGAAATCAGCTTTTGCACTTCAATTTTTTCAAAAGATCTATTTTCTAACTTCTCCATAAGCACCTATCTATTTAACAATGACTATTTAACAACTTTTACTCTTTTCCATATATGAGAAAAATAAGAATGCAAAACAAAGTCAACTTCTCCTCTATAAGCCAGAAGCTGGACTTCTGCACCCCAAACATTATCTAAGTCATATATAAAGGGTAGATTGAAGCACAATGGAATGGAAGATTAGGAACCTGGCACTCATCACTAGAATAACGTTATTTTACCAATAGAGATTTTATTTTGCGCCCATGATACAGATCTGGCTTAGAATCTTCGGTAAGTGTAAAAGTCTAAAAAATGGCATTGACTATGTTAAGCCTAATTTTTCATGACTGTAAAAACAGAATGCAAGAAAGAAGAGTACAAATGGAAGCTAATCAAGACCTAGCTGAAAGCACTCCAGATTGTGGATTAATTAAATCAAGCTTCAAATTTTTTTTTTCCATTCCAAATAAAAAAAAAAGGGGGATTGAATGGAAATGAAGATCCACGGAGGTTTGGAAGCAGAATTGAGCGTTATATTGAGAAGAAAGAGAGATTGATGAGAGGTTTGGAAGGAATGGTACCTCGGCGAGAGTTTGAGACTTGTCGGCAGCAGATTCCGCCATTGATGGAAGGAAGCGTCGAGGGGCGGCTACAACACGAATTGGGGATTTGGTTGTTGTAGGTCAGAACACAGAAAAGTAAGGTAAAACGGTTTGCGATGGTGAACTTACGCTACACTCGTGTGAAGGTTTCTTCTTAATATATTATTGTAATAATGTAATAATTATAATAAATAAATAATAAATAATTACCTTTTCGTGAATACTAACTGTGGGCAACTTTTTTTTCTGAATCTTTTAAAAGAAATTGTTCTTAAAACAAAAAAGAAAAAGAAATTGTTCAGTTAGCAATTAAATTTTTTAGACACCTTTTCTTAAATTCTTAAAAACAATTTCAGACTCTGTGTTCTAAAAATGTTCTTCATATAAATTATTTAACTATTATTTTTTATTTAATTTGATGAAAATGAGAAGAAAAAAAATTAAAAATCAACATGATTATTACAACGATTCAATTATAACTACTTATTTTTTTGGTTTAGACTAGCGCGGAGCTCTATCACGCGAGATTTAAGGCTGTTGTATTCACATTGACTGGATTCAAACCCAATACCTTCACTTAAATTGGGAGAGACTCGTGTCATCTCACCCAAACCCCTATAATTATAACTATTTATTTATACAAACACAATATTTTTCATATAATTAATAAAATAGTAATTTAAATTTAAATAAAGAGTATCTAAAAGAAACGACAAATTGTTAAAATAAAAATTACATTATATCTTAGTAAAATTTTTAGCTTGGCGATAAATTTTGTAGAATTTGTCTCTGATTGGATCTCTCTTCACATGACAATTGTTATTTGAAAATTATATCTACTCTCTTTACTAACATTAAATAAGCAATATCCTATTAATTAAATTTTGTTAATATTTACGAAGGGAAATACAACAACAACATCAAGCTTTATCCCGTTACGTTTGATTGGCTACATGAATCACTCTACGTTTGTCTATCATAAAACATTTTTATAGTGAGGTCGTTGATCTTTCGATTATTCTTAATAGTTTCGTCTATTGTTTTTCTAGGTCTACGTACCTTTGTCTCTAGCTACTACACTGCCCCAATCTTGTCTACTCTCTTTACTACCGAATCTATAGACCTCCTCCATAAGTGCCCAAACCACCTAAGCCGATATTCAACTATCTTTTCTATAATCGGTGCTACCCCAACTCCTTCTCTTATTCTATCATTCCTAATCATGTCTCGTCTAGTCTTTCCACTCATCCAACACAACGTTCTCATCTCTACTACAATGAGTTTATTTTCGTGTAGACTTTTTACCGCCCACACTCCGTCCCATACAACATTGTCGGTTTTATAGTTTTACGGAAAAATTTTCCTTTTAGCTTGAGCGTTATCTTTTTATCGCATAAAACATTTGATGCTTGTTGGGTCCTTAATCCAATGTTGGCCTTATATGTGAATAATTATGTATTGTGGAATGTTGCGTAAGGTTAAGCCAAATAGAAATGATCTGATAAGGTTTCGATAATTTGGGTTTTAATGTATCTAATAGGGTGTGGGTCTTTAATGTGTAGAGACTAAATAATAATTTCAATTTTAGTGATGGGCTAAAATAGAAATACCAGAAAGATAACCCTAGAGTTGACTATATAAAAGATCATGGTCCCCAGCTCACACGTATCATTCTATTCCTTTTGACATCCCTTTACCAGAAGGATACAAAGAGACAGTTGAAGGGGTTCTCTAAAAGAGAATACATGTAGACTTGGAAGACCACTTGGAAGACCAAACTGAACAGCTCTAAAGATCGGTCACCATGAGTTCACGTACACTTCCGCATTATTTTCTTGATGATTCACATGATTGATTATGGGTTATATATGAAGGTTTTCATCAAAGGATTTATTTTTGGTTCCTAGAATGCCTTCCTCCATTTCAACCACCCCGCTTGAATGCGAAGGTTTACATCCCCTCTATTTCTTTGTCATTTTGTATAATGGACCCTATATATTTAAACTGTGTGACTTATGGTATTGTATGGTTTTCAACTTTCACTTCTAAGCTAGTGGTGCTTTGCCTTTTACTAAACTTACATTCCATATATTCTGTCTTACTTCTACTCAAACGAAAACCATGAGCTTCTAAATCTTGCCTCCAAGTCTCTAACTTCCCATTTATCTCCTCTCTCGACTCGTCGAGTAAGACTCTATCATCAGCAAACAACATGCATCACAATGCTAGCTCTTGGATGTGCTCCGTGAGGACATCCAAGGCTAAGGAAAAAAGATAAGAGCTTAAAGCTAACCCTTGATCCAGTCCTATAGTTATCAGAAAATCTTTTGTGGCCCCACCCTGCGTTCTCACACTCGTCATGGCCCCCTCGTACACATCTTTGATAGCTCTAATATAGGCTATGTGGACCCCTTTTTTTTCTAGGGCTTTCCACAAAATCTCTCTTAATACCCTATCATAGCCTTCTCCAAATCAATGAAACCCATGTGTAAATCTTTTTATTCTGCTGATAGCGCTCTATCACATGTCATATCAAGTAAATTGCTTCCATGGTTCCCTTCCATTTTTACGAACAGAAATACAAAAATAAATTTGTTACATTATAAAATAATCATATGAAATTCAAAGAAAACTATCCCTTTTCTGGATTCATTGAAGTTTAGGAATTTTAAGCAATGCCTTTCACCATTTATTTGGACAAAAGCTTAACAGATGCGCCCAATTACTGCCCCTCATCACAAGTTTAGAGTGGTCACCGACTGGGATTTTATGATGCAAATTTCAAAATATCCTTTTCATTTTTTCAGTGCAGTATTTAACCTATTCTCTATAGTATTCATAATTTTATATAAACAATGATGATAAAAATATCATATCATATCAAAATACAAGTTAACTTTCTCACATGTTGTCCGTTGCAGCGGGTGCTGTGGAATCTTGCTCCTTCATCGATCAAAGGTTTCACTGACTCGCATATAACTTTTGACCACACAAATTTTTTTGTCAACATGAACAAATTCATAAAAGGGAAAACCTCAGCCATATGACATCTATAGCAAGGAAAACAGCATATGCAGAGTCACAAGAAAAATAACAATCTTAACCAAGACACGCTGTTGTAACCTACATCAAGCTGTAACATACTACAGATAAGGAAAACAACTAAAACTAATAAACAAAACAACACAGGAGAAAAAACTATGCCTAGCACACCAAAAAAGGATACAGACATGAAGGATATCTTTGGGATATCCTTGAGTAGGTTGGGTTTGGCCCATTTGGGGCACTCATAACCTTCTGTCTTAACCAATAAAACTCACATGTTACGGATCCAGAACCCAGCACACATCAATCAACCAGGGCCTGACCCATACAGAATCGACAGGGGCGATGCAGGAAAGATGCAACAAAGGGTGGTGATGGTCTCTCGTGATGCACAGCGGCGAAGACACAACAACCAACAAAACTAGAACAAACACCAACAACAGACAACAGAAAACCCGAAAAGAAAATGCAACAACAGAAAAAACAAAACGAACAACAGGAATCAAAAGGCGACCACAGACAACACCAAACAAAACAACAAACAACCAGACTCCAGCAGATCTGGAGCTCCCCCACAGTGGCGGCGGCGACAGTTGCAACCACGGTGAGCCTCCACACTTGAAAGAGACGACAGCGCAGTCCCAAACGAGGGTGGAACTCGGCCAACCCGTCGCTAACAACGGCACCTCCAAACCCAGCCAAGGAGCTCAAGTGTGCAACAGCTCCAACACACGGCACACGGAAGGCAAGAGAGCAGAGGAGGATGTGACGGCTAAGCTACTTCCATGACGCACTTTCCGGCGGGGCAAGTGGGTGGCGGATGGTGGAGGTCAGGTGGCAGAAAAATGAAAAAAAAAATGAAAACAGAGGAAAGTAGAAGACAGGAAAAAAAAACAAAACAAAAAAGAAAAAAAAAGAAGGGAAGAGGGGGGGCTGCACGCGGGGGGTTTAAGATGAAAGCGCCGCGCGGCGGTAGGTCAAAATGCCTTCAAATGCTTTCTTTGACCACACAGTTTGGAGTCACAGAAACTAGCGTGTTTTAACTGACAACTAATCCATAGAATCCATCAGTGCAGCTGTGCAGAGGACTAAGGACTTCTTAACAAAAAAAAATGTAAAAAGTAAACAAAAACAATTATAAATAAAAAAAGAGCAAATGAGGTGACGCTTATCAAATGATGTGTCTCACCAAAAGAGATCAGGACGTTGTTTTCTTATTAAGACTACAATAATAGATAGATGAGTTCCAACCATAGGTCATATCCAGACCCGTGAAAGTTGAAACAACGCCAGCTGGAGGTAATGAGGTGCAGCATGGCTCGAATTGGAACTAATTAACAAATAACAATGTTCTTATGGCGGAGCCATGGGGCATTATGCCAACAATTGGGAATATCCTAACCTGGCAATGGTACTTAGTGTATAATTCTCACTCGAAAAAGGAAACAAGGTGGATTGGCTGGCTGGATATACTCACTCATTACAAATTGGCATACTTGAACTTCAAGTTCCTCTAGCTGGTGATAACTATTATCCCCAAAGAAAATTGACACTAACGCAAACTATAATATACGACCTTCTCTCGGCGTATGTCTTTGTTTACATTTTCCTTGAAATATAGGCCAACCAACATGAATACATAGCACTCGAGTCTTGACCCAGTACGAAGTAATTCAATCCATTCCTACGAAATGACAATTTTCCTCACAATAAGAAAATCCCGAATATCTTCTTCTCACGATGAAAAAACAGAACCAATTGAGACGAACCGCCAAGTCTAATCAAGTAATCATTGAAAATCAGGATAGATAGCATAGCATTATCGGATCACCGGCCATGACTACAACTCCAAAGCCCCTATAATTACCGTTTGTTCACCAATACGAATGCAACCACTACTATGAACATACCATAAGGGGTACTAGAAATCAATCTTATCAGATCAAACATTCCTCTATGTGCATTGCACGCAAATAACGCTCAAGATCAAAGCATGCCTTCTAGATAGAGTGAAGTACAGTCTTCACAAAACATGTTAAAATGGGGCTAAATTTAGATTTCGAGCTTCAGAATCAGAATAAATACAAAATGAAATTCAAATCTTCACATCCCTAAAAAAAAAAAAAATCAGCGACGTGAAGTTTGCTAAAGAGAGACTCCGTAGCATTCCAATTGCATATGATATATAAATAAATTTTAGTGACATTGAGAAAATAGGCAATTCAGAAACACGTAAAAATGGAAGGGCAAACTAAAAAAAAGCACAGTACATCCATAATTCATAAAATAGACCATGAATGCCCAAAATCTAAGTAGCATCAAGATTAGCAATCAGCTCCTTCTCCCATTAAAAACAACATACAAGAGAAGTTCAATAACTAATTAGCAGTATGACATGTTTACTGCTGTTCATCGTCGCGTTTAGGTGCGGCTTCTTTAATTTCTTCTGCACCATCATCCTGAAACCCCCAACAAAATATAAATCGAAATCAATAAATAGTTTAAGATTATGTAAAGGTGATAAAGAGATAACAAGATACGAAATGTGGTGACAAATTTAAGAACCGTACCTGCATGTCAGAGGTCCAAAGGGTGAGGTTGTCACGGAGAAGTTGCATGATCAAGGTGCTGTCCTTGTATGACTCCTCTCCCAATGTATCCAATTCAGCAATGGCCTCATCAAAAGCCTAGTGAATATAGCAATGAACAGAATTACTCATGAGTACATACCATTCATTATAGAATAGAAGGACCTACACCAAAGTTATCGAAGAACAAACATAATAGATTCCTATTTAGTTTACCAGAGCCTAACAACATTAATGAAATTAATTAAATTATAGCAAGATGGAGTTTTTGCATTGAAATAACATTGCTCTAATTTACATACAACAAAATTTGAAAATTTCGCTGCATCCAGCCATAGTCTAGTTTTTCTCTCATCATCCGCCAAAAGATTTAGAATACATTGATTTTGGTTATGTGACTTAGTTGGATTACATTCATTGTAGAATTGATTTTTATGAAATTTAAGAATAAATTTTCAGAATCCACTGTGTAAGCTACAAAAGGGAGCTTCGAATTAGAATTCATTTTGGGACTAAAATCGCTTTCTCAGGAAGCCAAACAGTCAAATCACATTTGACAGTTGCATACTCAAGTTTGAGGCATCCAATCGTGAAACCAAACAGAGGCATAGTTAAGAATCTCATAACACTAACCTGTTTTGCAAGGCTGCAAGCCCGATCGGGAGAGTTGAGAATCTCATAATAAAACACTGAGAAGTTCAGAGCAAGACCAAGCCTGATTGGGTGAGTTGGAGGCAGCTCAGAATTGGCAATGTCCTACAGGCATAGCCAAATCAAAACATTAGAATGCAACACACACAAATCAGACACGAGGAAATCTTCAATTCCAAAACGCCAGAGATCGATTGCATAGTACAAAAACTAGAAAAGCTTCAAATAAATGAATAATAAAAAACACACAAAAAATCCCCGTAGCAGAAGCAAATATTCTATAAACCAGCAAACGAAACAACAGCACACAATCCACCACTTAAGATTTTTAATTAACAATATGCTATTTTCCACTTCCTTGACTTCCAAAATCGCTGTTATAGTAGAGATTGCATTATTCCAATCTAATTCAACAAATTGTGCGAGCTTCCATGCGCATGTGTATAAATAGAAAGAGAAAATCACTAATCTAGCAATTCATTCAATTCTAAACCAGCAATTAGCGATTATTAAAATTCCTTCAATTAAAAAATCGTTGTTAGCTGCTACCGTAGAGGTTCCATTATTCCAATCCAATTGAGCAAATCGTGAGTGCATGTGTACATATACATATGACTATATGAGCAACGCTACCAATGCAATAAATCATTATAAAAAAGATGTCAATTTGATTACCTCTTAGAAAATTAAAGCAATGTTTTTTTTAAAAAAGAAATATATTTGATTTTCAAAAATAAACCAATAGTAAAAAAAGTGTTACTGTCATAAAAAAAGGAAGCACTCACTGTTTCTTTCCGGACTGGGACATAGAAAAAGCACGCAGTGTCACAGTCAATTATCTCATACAATTGGATTGAGATCGAACAATTTAGGGCTATTTGGTTCGAGAAACTATTTTATGCTTTCATTTTTACTATTAATTAATTACAAATTTGTCATATTGTTTTCAATCTTCACAAATCAGATTTAGAATTCAAACACAAAAGGTGAGGGGTCAGATCTAGATCCAACAGTGCGAGATGTTTGACTGGTCAACTGTGTGCTTTTTCTAACTTAAAGAATCCGGTTCATCTTCAGAAATCTGTCTAATTTGACAGTTTTTCTTTTCTCTTTCAAAAAAAAAATCGAAACAGAGAAATCTAAAGATCCAGTGTGTGAAAGTGAAGAGAGAAGTATAGTAATAGAGACCTGAGCGGATTTATAGGCAGTGAGGGTATTTTCAGCGGCGTCTTTACGCTCAGCGCCGGTCTTGAACTCAGCGAGGTACCTATGGTAATCGCCTTTCATCTTAAGGTAGAAAACCTTGGAGTCACCGGAGGAAGCGGCGGGGATGAGGCGTGAGTCGAGGAGGTTAAGGATCCCGTTGCAGATGTTGGAGAGTTCAGACTCGATCTTGGATCGGTAGTCACGGATGGCCGCCACGTGTTCCTCGTTGCCCCTGCTCTCTTCCTTCTGCTCGATCGAAGATATGATTCGCCACGAGGCTCGCCTTGCGCCGATCACGTTCTTGTAGGCGACGGAGAGGAGGTTACGCTCCTCCACCGTGAGCTCCTCGCTCTCCACCGCGCCGGTTACCTTCTCCATGAACTCCACCATCTCCTCGTAGCGCTCGGCTTGCTCTGCTAGCTTCGCCATGTACACGAACTCTTCGCGTGGGGTTGGAGCGCTCGCCATTGCGGAATCTGAGAAGAGAGTAGAGAGAGAGGGAGAGAGAGAGAGAGAGAAAAAAGGGGAAAAACAAGAGAGAGAGAGAGAGAAGCAGCAAATGGGAATGGGGAAGTAGAACCGAAAGAAATAGCGGTTTTGATTTTTTTTTTTTGTGAATGTGTGAGGGTTAACTATTTTTTTTTAATAATTAAATTAAAGAATTAATAATGGGTGGGGAAACCGAAAGGTTGCGATTGGCTCGTGCTAAACTGCTAATGCTATGTATGTGTGCTTCTGTTTCTGCCACCCATGATTGATTGCGTTTTCGGGGGGGTTTATTTTTGGACCCAGGCACAATTTGGACCATCGGATCCCATTTTTCGAGGGACTAAATAAAAATAGCCTTGCCTTTTTTCTTTTTTTGCTTTCATTTGTTTTTTTTTCGGTGTGGTTTTTCTATTTTTGTTAAGCTTTTTTTATTTTTATTATGGGAAATATTTTATTAATTATTTATTAATAATTTGAGAATGATTTTGTAACCAAAAATTAAAAAATAAAGAGAATGAGATAGAGGGAAATAGCTGTCAAGCACGGGGATTTTGATTTTGAATTGCCGAAAGGTGTGGCTCACGCGGACTCCCATGGTCGTCAGGACGTGGGTGGAGCCCGTTGCGGTATCATGGTATTGGTTTTGTATCTATGCCTATATACTTATGTTAACGCAGTGACGCGTGTCATTTAGGTAATATATAGTGGTTATTAATTATTTGATTTGATTTAATTTTAAAAAAGAGTATTATAAAAAATATATATATATTATGGCTGAAGTAGTAAAATAATTTAAATAGTTGATGTAAATAAGCATGTCAAAAACTCAAATATGCGCGTATTTACCCAAACTCGCTCCAACTTTGTTGGGGATACTTGTTTTGACGGGGTTTAGGATCGAATTTAGGTTTTTTTCATTTTTCAAATGCAAAGACATTGACAGTGATGTTGCATCTGTCCGCTATTTAAAAATATTATATTAAATTAAAAAAATAATCGACGGGGATATTGCACACTTACGCATGCTCCACTATTTAAAATATTATATTAATTTAAAAAATAATAGAATTGTGAGACTTTGTTTTAGGTTAGTTATAAAAGTTTGCAATCCTCGAAAATTATTGTTGAGCTTGATTTGTTGAACATATCTATTGAGAGAAAAATTATTGCATAACTTTTTTTTGTGAACATTCAATTTATTTTTCTTTAACAGTTGTAGAAATGGTTTCTTCTCTCTTTAGTTTGATGCTTATAATCGATGTAAATTATAGATTATAATTATAAATTATACATTAAATATAAAGATAACTGTTAATTGTTTTGTCTTAATACTGATATATATTTGTATGTAATAAACATGGGTAAATATTGATTAACAATGTGACAAATGGTATTTTTTTTATCACATGTGACAAATGGTATAATATATCAATATCAATTATTGGCAAAAGCAATATCTTGCCACGACTAAATAGTAAATTAAAATGTGTAATTATGAAAATCTATATTAATCAATAATCTATAGACACAATTTAAATTGATTATGTTAATTAACAAATTGGTAGAACAATACCAGAATAACCAATAAGAGAATTAGGAAGGAGATGATGGAATTTGTTTAGGTGCTTTCGATTTGGTTGTTTTTTTTATAAGTAAAGGCTAAACATTAATTAACATAATTTTTAAAAAGGATTGGATAAAATTTGAAAGTTTATTATAAAATTCACGGAGAGAGAGAGGATTTGAATTATATTCGAATAGTGCCAATAAAATTCTTTTTTTTTTAAGCAAAGTGCCAATAAAATTCTCGAAGAGAGAGATTGGATAAAGTTTGAAAGCTTATTATAAAATTCTTGGAGAGAGAGGATTTGAATAAAATTTGAATCGTGTCAATAAAATTCTTGAAGAGAGAATTATTATTTCACACACATTTTGCCTTGTAAATTTCTTTCGATAAGATTTGTCATCTCATCCATAAATTTTGGCTGTTTTCTTTCATTTTTGAAATATTTGAAAATTAAAAGATAAATTCTAGGAGAGATCCCCCAACACAAATTTAATTTTATTATAATTAAAAAAAATATAGAAAAGCAGATTTAGAATGTCACGTAGGCCTACAATCGCTTTATAGACGACACCCGTAAAAGTAAGGGTTCACAAATATATATATTGTTGATATCTATTTATGGCCCTGGTTGAATAAGATTGTCTATAATTTATTTGAGCTTATTTATTGATATAAATAATTGTCAGTATAATTGGTAAAACTTATGAAAATAATTTATAATTGGTTTATAATTTGTGTTTTGCTTATTTTCATAAACTTTCCATGATAGCTTATTAAAACAGCTTACAACTTATATGAAATTAGTTTCACTATATTCTCTTTTTGATTATAAAAAAGCTTATACATAAGTGTTTTATATGATAAATGATTATGCCATAAGTAATTAAATAAATTATTTATCCAAACAAGCCATTCTTCTATCTAATCTAATATAAAGACAATATCATATTTTAACTATCATTTTAGTGTCATTTTTTATTATTGTTTTTTATTAATAGAAAATTTAAATTTAAATTTAAACATAATTGCACGATAAGTATAACGGCATAATAACCACAACAACTAAAATATTATATGACAATACGTTAAAAAAAAGGAGCTAGAGCGAACACCCCAGGCATGGCTTCCCCTAGTGAGAAATAATATTCTTCCAAAATAATTAATATATTTTGATTATTATTTCTTTTCCTTTTATTTTTTTTGTGTGAATTGATATATTAAAAATAAAATAGGATATATTAAAAATGAAGAAGGTAGATAAATTAGTTATAATAAAAAGTTTACCCTTTTTTGTAGAGAATGGAAAACAAACAAAAAAGGAAAAAAGAAAAGAAACACGGACTACAGCCCAAGGGTCCTACCCCCAACCCGAGTGAAATTGATCCCTAGAGCATTAGCCATCAGCAACGACGAGTAGAGCTAGTGGGCTTTCGGGTTGGGCTCGGGCCGGCCCGCATTGGGTTCAGGCTTTATCGGGTTGGGCCAAAAAAGCCCGAATTGAAAATAGGCTCAAATTTGTGTGTCTGAACCCTCCATTTTTTGGACTTGAGCTTATATTTTTAGGCCGACTCGCTTCCGGCTCGGGTTTTACCGGGTTCGGGTTTTATCGGGCCGGACCAAAAAGGTCCGGATTGAAAATGGGCTCAAATTTGTGTGTCTGAGCCCTCTATTTTTTGGGCTTTTTCGGTCGGGCCCATTTTGCCAGCTCTAGCGGCGAGAGACTAGGCAGAGGCGATGGTTACCTTCCTTGAGAATGTGCTCGACTCTGACATTCCATTCTCGCTGCAGCAGATCATTAATGGAGGAGAGCAAAGCAGCATAGCGATGTGTCCTTGGCACAGGCTCCATGAGCAGTTGCTTGAGGTGAAGGGAATCGGTAAAGCAGTGGAGGAACCGAATGCCCAAGCTCCAAGCAAGCAGCAGACCTTCAAAAAGAGCAAGCATCTCTGCGAATAAAATGCACGCCTCTCCAGCAAATCCAGAGAATCCAGAGAGGCACTGTAACATGCTAATTTTTATCGAGATTAATTGATTAATCTTCGTGTGATTATCTTTGCCAAGAAGCACACCTTTTAACAGCCTACTAGTATGGTACCCGTGCATGCACGGGTTGCATTGATTCTTATGTATTTTTTTAAAACCACACAATTTTTATGAATTTTTTATCATATAATTTATCCATATAAGAGTATATATTATATTATGTGTAATTTTAACTCAAACCAAAAAGCGATTTGGGTTTGGGTCAGTTTGGATCGGTTCAGGTTCACAGGTGACCCGAACCCATGAACACCCCTATGGGAGATCATATGTATCACAATTTAAAAGGTTAAGACTTATTTTTTAAATAATAATAAATAATAGTACACTGAATCTCTACTACGTGTAATTGGAATGTTCAAAATTTGCGTCATATTCAAAATTTACATACAACTATTTATAGAATAAATATAAAAACAGAAGAAAAATAAGGTTTCATAAAAAAAAGAAGAAAAATAAGGAAAGACAAATGAAAAACAAAAAGCAGGGATCTCCTGCATTGTCACGAGAAAAATTTGATTAGCCCAAAGATTCACAATTGAACACATGGCACGCCAGCTGATCATAGCGTCTCCCTAATAGGAAAAGGAAGTTGCAGATGTTATTGTATGAACAACCAGTTTTGTTTTACAAATTTGTTGCGATGTGATGCTTCCACGTGTCCTTAGCAGAGCAATTGTGCTGCTACACATGTCTTAACCAAATTTAACTTTAAGCCAGGTTTAAGTTTCTATCAGTGAGGGTTAAGTTTCTAATATAGAAATAGATTTGTGTGCAACCTTTTTGAGATCCCTTATCTTTTATATAATTCTCATTTGTAATATGTAATAGGCTTTAACATGTTTTATATTTAGTCCCTCTAAATATTCGAATTTTGAATTTAGTCATTGTAAAAAAAGTCAAAGTTCTTTAGTCCCTCAAATATGATAGTTTTTGATTTAGGTCCCTAATTTGAGTTGATCGCTGACATGGCACATTGAAGTCCCTATAAAAAATCCTACATGGCACCTCATTAAACCTACGTGGCTTACACGTCACCTGACGATACCTATAAAAATATTAAGTTTTTAACTTAGTCCTTTTGAAAATTGTGTTTTGAATTTAGTCCCTTTTCCTCCTCCCCCTCTCCTCCACCTCCACCTCCACCATCACCTTCTGAATCATTTTCTGATTCTGCTACTGAGTTGAATGCTGAGGATGATGAAGTAAATGAAGTTATTTTTACCACCTTCTGAGATGTCTTGAGCGCTATCATCCTTCCTCTTTTTGGCAGTATCTCATCTATAATTTCTTGTTCATGGACCTTCAGTGATCTAAGAAGTTTATCCAACTTTAGAACAACTGAGTGCTTTGCTTCTTTGATTGCAGTAACCTTGGGTCTCTAGACCTTAGGAAGACTTCTCAAGATTTTCCTTATTTGTTCTTGATTTGTATAGATCTTTCCCAGAGACTTGATATCATTGATAACGATGGTGAATCTGCTAAACATCTCATGGATGGATTCACTCTCATTCATTTTAAACAGCTCATATTGATGAATCAAAATGTTAATTTTTTATTCCTTTACTTGATCAGTACCTTCATGAGCTATTCTGAGAGTATCCCAGATTTCCTTAGCGGTTGTGCATCCAACTATCTTGTCATATTCCCCTCTACTCAAGGCACATGTCAGATAGAACTTTGCCTTTGAGTTGAGAAGAACTCTTGCCTTTTCATCTGTTGTCTAAGTCTCTTTAAGCTTTGATGTAGAGGCACCTTCAGCATCTGAGATGGAGGGAGTGTGAGGACCTTCTTAAACTATCTCCTAGATGTCAATATCTTGAGATTCCAGAAACAATCTCATTTTGTCTTTCCAATAATAATAATCCTTTCCATCAAATGTTGGAGGTGTGTTTGTATAAAAACCTTTAGGAATGAAAGTTCCAGGAACTTGAACAGCCATCACTTCTTCCTGAATCTTTACCTCTTACACTGTTAAGTGTAGCTCAACCCGGAGGCCGAGCTCTGATACCAATTGAAGTGGCACAGAGAGTCACAAGGAGGAGGGGGTTGAATTGTGGCCCTTTGAAAATTTTGGCTTTTTACCTGTAAACTTTGAGCCTTTCTCAAGTATAAACAACTTGGAGTTCAGGGAAGATTTAAAACAAACATTAGAAGATAAGCTCTTTAGCTAGAGAAGATTATCAATATTAAGTGTAAAGTTTGTTTTAAGAGATCTTCTCAACTAGAGAAGGTTATCAAAAAATCAAGTTTCTTGCTTTCAGAAATGTGAGCAGAAATATCTCAGCTAGAGAGAGTTGATCAAAAGATCTTCTCTAGAGGTTTTGACTTTATCTACTTTCTAAAATATAGTTTCACGAAGCTTTCTTAGAAAAGTATTTTCAATAACAAGTAAGACAAGACTGGTGAATCTTTGCTGATAATACAGGTTTCACAAACGTTTGGACCTTCTCAGCTAGAGAAGGTGTTTCAGTGCAGGTTAAACTATGAAACAGAAAAACAATAAAAGAGATAGGGAGAAAAATATCACACAGATATTTTATCCTGGTTCACCCCAAACCTTGAGCTACGTCCAGTCCCCACTTCCAGTGTAATTTTTCACTGTTCTCTCAAGTATTCTTCAATGAGCCTCTTCAGGCCTTACATAATATTCTTGTACAAGCCTCTTCAGGTTTCCCACTAGTAGTATTGTCCTAGCCTCTGCAAGCTAACACCTAGTAGTATGTCCTAGCCTCTTCAAGCTAACCCACTACAAGCAATCTCATAGATTGGACAAACCTTTCCTTTCACACGCTCAGCTCTCACTAGCTAGCTTGAAAGAAATCACAACAACTAAGATGAAGATTTTGTCTGTTATGTCACAGCTTTTGATCAATGTTTACAGAACGAAATCTAAGATAAAGTTGTATTACACTCCTATTTTTTTGTCAAAGCGCAACAAATCGGTTGGAGTGTATGGGTGAACGTTGATGAGAAATTTCTGATTGAATAGCATTTTTTCAAGCTTGGATGTATTTATCACACTTTGCTTCACCAAGGTCTGTTTTAATATAGTGCTCTCATCCCTTCATTTGTGTTCTTAGCCGTTAGAGAGGTAGAGGAGAGAGAACTTTACTATTGCGTTCTGAACAGTATAGTACAGTTGTACTTTATCACCTTTTTTGCAGACTGTGACAGCTCACGTGTTTTGCTGTCAATAGACCTTCTCTGGAACACGAAGCTTGAGTAGGTTCCTTCTCTTAAGCTATCTTAGGAACCTTCTTTGGTTTCAGTATAGATCTTCTTTGGAACAATGTGGACCTTCCCTGGAGCAGTGTAGATCTTCTCTGGACTCAGTGTGGTCCAAACATGAGCCTTCTCTGTGACCTTCTCTGGGTATGTGTTGTTAGAGATGGTCTTCAGCATAGTTACAATATGATGGCTCACTTGGTCTGCTCTTGTGATCTTCTCAGTATTCAGATCTTTGAATAACTTCAAGATTTTCTTACTGTGTAGACTGAATAATACTTTGATGTAGAGAGATCTTATTTTATTTGAAGTTTATAGGTCGATCAAGTATGTTGCTGATCTTGAGAAGCTTCTTGTCTTGAGAATCTTCTCACTGTGTTATAGTAGCATACTTCAATCAGTTGTGAGGCTTCTTGCCTTGAGGAGCTTCTTCTTCATCTGTGAGCTTCTCTGCTTGAGTAGCTATCTGTTATGATGTCCTTCTCTTCTAGAGAAGCTTAACTTTTCAGTATCTTCTCAGCAAAGTGACCTTCTCAGCAGGGTAACATTCTCTATTGGAGAGGCTTATCTTCTCAGTAGCTTCTTAGCAGGATGTTGATCTTCTTAAGATTTCTCTTTCACTTATTTACTGAGGATTATCTTTTCTTTTATCTTAGAAGCATGTCTCACTTTAAACCTCTTTAGTTACTTGGGCTTCATGTGTGTTCATATTGATCTTCTCAGTCCTTATACCATGAATAACCTTAATTCTAAGTTTCTCTGGTTTCCATACTTTGATACCTGTTATGTCTCTTAATAATCTCAAGGAAACCATTAGTACATGACATGCTTAGAAGACTTAAGCTATTGTTCAAAAGGTTTGTTATCATTGAAACTACAAGCTTGAGAGGGTTTTGTTTCAACACTAAATTCAAAACACAATTTTTAGAGGGACTAAGTTAAAAACTTAATATTTTTATAGGTATAGTCAAGTGACGTGTAAGCCACGTAGGTTTAATGAGGTGTCACGTAAGATTTTTACAGGGACTTCAGTGTGCTATGCCAGCGGTCAACTCAAATTAGGGACCTAAATAAAAAACTTTTATATTTGAGGACCAAAAAACTTTGACTACTTTTACAGATACTAAATTCAAAACCCGAATATTTAGAGGGATTAAAAACGTGTTAAAGCGAATGTAATATTTATTTATATATAGACATATATAAACCATAAAATATAAGTGAGGTCAACTCTAAATATATCATCAAAGACAAATAATACTATTAATAGATGTAGTTACTGTATTTACAATATACTATTGAACTTTGACGGTCTCATTCACAGTTTGGAATTCGTTTATATAATTGTAATATATGATGGAAAGTATTATGCACAAAACAAAGTTTGAAAGTACAAAACTCATTAGCAAAACAAATTTATTAGAACCCGCGGAAAACTCTATTGCACGTTTTCTTCCCAAACTCGTGAGAGACTTTAAGAACAATGAGTTGATATTTTATTATAACATTTTTGCGTTTGTCATCTGGATTTTCCAATAAAGAAAAAGATATTTATAAAAAAAATTCAATATTTACCACTACAAAAAAAGGTGAAAAAAATAGTGTTTATATGAAACCGCCGTTATTTACGATATAAAATAGTGGTTTTGAACCCCTTAATATGTAGTTTAAAACCGCATTTCACTCATTTCACCTATCAATATTGTGGCTTGCAATCGGACAAGTAAGACATGCAATCTAACTAGTATCCACTGACCTGCAACACTACAAGAAATTTGGCTTTTAGCGAGGACCAAAAGCCGTAAGTAACAGCAAAAAGCCGTAAGTAGTGATAAGTTACCTACGGCTCAACGACGGCCCCAGTTCCGTATGTAAAACGCTCGTTACTATTTCATACCTACGGCCATTTGAAAAAAGTTATAGGTAATTACCTAGGGTCAAGAGTCGTACGTAGTTACTTACGGCTTCGAGCCGTAGGTAATTACATACGGCTTTAGGCCCTACGACGTTGGTCGTAGGTAACAATATAACAAGAAATCATGTGTACCAAATAAAATGTTTGAACTAAGGTAATGTGTACAAAGTAACAACCCACTATCATAGTATGATGCTCAAATGTTTTGACGAGAATAAAATGGGAAATAATGCCCAGAGGGCCAAAGACAGAGACGATAAGCCATATAAAGAGGATCACTGGCGAGTTGCCTAAATCATTAAAGTTGCATTGGATGTATCATCCTTCCGTTTGCTTCTTACAAAGTACATTCACATGTAATAGAAATTTTCAAAGGTTCAGAATATAGGCTCCTATCCTGATCTGCGACATTGCACACAGCTAGACAACACAAGGGTCCAGTTACAGCTGGGAACCAACAAGGGTCATTTTATTACTCTCTAACTCCATATTATTTTCTTTCTACACAATATGTATCCTTTGATTGAAATTCAAGGAAAAAAACAGATTTGATCCTCATTCTAATTTGTAAAACTAAACTACAAAATCATGGTGGGGATCAATTCCACCAATCTTAATACTATAAAGCATAAACCAGAAATCAAACAACCAACAAGAAATACCAAATCAACACTAAACAACAATTAAATTACTGAAACTAAATTCGGGCTTGGGAATCCCCTAGCTTGCCCTTAAAGACCATTCTTCCTCCCCACCTTAGATGTTTGTAGCAGCCTAAATCCTTACTTTGATGATTCCCAGCTACAAGTTATTCTCTGCCAAGGGAACATTCAACATTTCCCCAAATCAATAACACAAAATAGAACCCATAATAGATGCTTAAATAAACAAAAATAGGAACACAAATCCTAATAACAACTCACTCACCCACTCCAAGATAATTTTGCCCACCACCACGGTCCAGCATAGGGGCGTGGTTATTCAGTTAACAGAGATGGTCTGGTGGCCGAACAGCGGCGGCGCACGACGGTCCGACAGTGGAACAACGGCAGATCACGACGAGACTTGGGGGTTTTGGTCGCACCACCTTAGAGAAGCCTTTAATCGGAATAGAAATTCAAAATTCTACCTGTGGTGGCCGGAATCAAAGTAGAAAGATTCTTAGGGTTTTAAGAAAAGTGTTTCATTGGTGAAATTGCTTAAGAGCTTTTGAAGAGGAGAAGGAGAGGAGTTGTTTAATCGGTTCGGTTTCTTGAATGGTGGTCCATGGTGGCCGAAAAATGGCCCTAAAGGTGCAGCGCGCCATGGGTGGTTGGAAGAGAGAAGAGGGAAAGAAGGAACCTGAAGAGAGAGAACGAAAATTTCAAATAAAAAAGGGAGGTGGGGAGATGAGAAAAAGAGAGACGAAGGTGAGATGTGAGTCTTGCGAGGGGAAGAAGAATATCTGAGTTATTTAGGTCTAAAAATGTTACATACGACCTTTTTTCACTTACATATGACCTTATTTTTCTACGGCCTGGAGCCATAGGTAAAATTCAATTTTTTTTTGTACGTTTACCGACAGTCAAAGTCGTAGATACGGTACCTATGGCCTTTGGCCGTAGAAAAAGTTTCCCGCGAGTCAGTTACCAACGGCTCAAGGCCGTTGCTATTTGAAAAGGCATTTACCTACAGCTTCTCGTGCTTCGCGTTCATTACCTACGGCTTCAGGCCTTCGGTAATTAAAATATTACCCATGGATTACAGGCTGTAGGTAAGATCTCGTAGGTAAATCAAATTATTCTTGTAGTGCAACACCAACAAACCACTATGTATTTTGATGACCACAATCGGTGTGGTGGTGCTATTTGTAGTTGTGGCAAAGATAACAAGCACCATTCCCCACAAGTTGCTAGGTGTCTGGTCTGAGCTACGAAGCTATAATTGGTTCTCTTTCCTCTAAGTTGCAGAGTTGCTTCTGGTTCTCACTTGTCTTTTGAGTGCAGGGACTGAGTTGCGAAGTTGCCTTTGAGTTGTGGAGTTGCTTCTCGTTCTTGCTTGTCTTTTGAGTGTTGTGCTGAAGTTATAAATTTGTTGTTCTCACAATTCTGCTAGTTTTTGGGCAACTAGTTCTAGTATATTTGTGGGGAGAAGGAAGAAAAAGTGGTTCTAGATGGGGAAGAATGCTCTGGTTCCAACATTACTAGTAGATTTTCCTGTAAGGAACCTCAACATGATCATGCTTTGTTTTGGGCATTTGTCACTATAAAAGATAAGATCACAAATGGAGGTGACAATAAGTTTTGGAGTTGTAACTTGATAAGAATCAAGGAGATGCAAGAAGAAGTAAAAAGTAAGGAATTCAAAGATGAAGCCTTTTATTTGGTGTTGACCCTGCTTCATTATTTTGAATGTAACTAGAGCTCTGGATATCCGATTTTGGGTGTTTTTTTATGCGTTGGAAAGCTAAGAGATATATGAACAAATCGTATTTCTAGTACCAAGACCTAATTCAACTTCTATCTTAGTGAAAATTGGGGTTACAGTTTATGACGAAATGTTGGACGAAAATAAGTCTTTTAATTGTTGTATTTGGTTTAGGCTTTTTAGTGTTATTTTGATATCAAACAAATGGACCATGTAAGGGCTGAAGCTGGCCCACTATAAGGGAAGCTAAGTTGCCTATAATACTTGCGTGTAAGACTCATTTGAGAACTTTTGAATGAAATTAGAATTTGACTCAATCTTGAGTGAGGGTAGAGCAAAGGCTCCTTTAGGGTTCTTATTTGGGACTAGACTTGATCTTATCAAAGATCCATGATCTTTGCGGTGATCCTCATCAAGACTTATCAATCAATCTTCCATGGAGTTTGATTGTGGCGTCTCTATAATCCCTTCTCCTTCTATCTTTTGATTTCTTCTTCTCTTTTGGTAAGAGTTCTTGTTCTTGAATTGTTCTATGTGTGTGAATCCAATCAAATGTAGATCCCTAATTTTCATCATGTGGTATCTTTGAGCTTGGCACCTTTGATTTGGGTGGGTTTCTGGCACAAATTTCATGTCTTTTATCTTTGAGTCTTGATTCAAGTTGCAGGTTAAATCTTGTTTGTTGTGTCAAATTTGATTTAGTTTGTGTTTCTTGATGTCAAATTGATCTTATCTATTGCCCTTGGATGCACCTTTGATATTTAGCCAACCACATGTTTGATTATTAGACTCATTGAGTTCTTGGCGTTCTTCTTGAAATTAGCCTACCACATGTTTGATTATTGGACTCATTATTTTTTTTCTTGGTGTTCTTGAAAAGAAAGTAAAAAAAATTCAAAAAAAATTAAAAAAAAAAGTGCAAAAAAATTTAGTGGCATGATTGTTTGCATGCGTTCTTTTCATTTTCATGATCATTGTGATATATACATCCTTGTAGCCTTGTGTGGATGATTGGATAATATACTTGGAGCTACCATCTGTGTCTTGTTTGATTTTCATGTTTCTTTCTTCTTCTCTTAGTTTTGTGATACCTTGTGAATCTCTTTGAGTTTAACTTTTCCTTTTCTAATTAACTTTTCTTGTTTGTCATTTGTGGACTCTTGTGTGTTTTGTCTTTGAGTTGTTACATTTTTTGGCTTCTAGGTTGATTCATAGGTTTTGTGTTGGTTGCTACAATTGTTGTGTTTCTTTGAAACTTAATTCCATCTAAGACCTCCAAGAAGGGCCACAAGGAGTGGAAAAGGCAATAAAGTTGCATATAAGCCTTATTTGAGTGTAACCACAAGTGGCTTGAGTGTATACACGTGATAAGAATGGTGATGATTCTCTTATAATCTCTTGTTATTTGCTAACTTGTGTTTTATGAAGGATGTCAAGGGAATTCTTTGATAGTAGTGAAGACACTATCTCTCAAAGGATGGCTAATTTGACCACCCAATTGATTAGACAAATGGAGAGGATGGAGAGACTCTTGGCCACACAAAGTGATGAATTTAATGAGAGGTTGGAGGCAATGAGAGAGAGGATTCCGAATGGGAGTGATAGGGATTTCAATGGAAGAGAAAGATAAAGGGGGAAGAAAGGAGGCATAGGCATAGAAGGAGACATAGGAGGGAGAGAGAACATTAGAGACATTATGATGATGAGAGTGAGAGAGAAAATGATAGGAGAGGAAGACATCATAGGAGAGATAGCGATGATAGACTTGATAGAGTAAAGGTGAAGGTGCCTAAGTTCCAAGGCAAGAATGATCTGAAAGCTTACTTTGAGTGGGAAATGAAGGTAGAGCAAATCTTCCAATGCCATCACTATAGTGAAGAGAAAAATGTGAAGATTGCCGCATCATTGGATTTTTCGGACTATGCTCTCATTTGGTGGGATCAACTACAAAAAGAAAGGAGGAGGAATGGTATGAGACTCATAGATGATTGGGAAGAGATGAAATCTATCATAAGGAAGAGACACGTACCTCCTTCCTACATTAGAGAGATGCACAACAAGTTGCAAAGACTTGTGCAAGGAAGCAAGAGTGTTGATGAGTACTATAAGGAGATGGAAGTGGCTACATTGAGAGCCAATATTCATGAGGAGCCTGAGGCATTGATGAGGTTTCTCCATGGCTTAAATCATGATATTAGAGACATAGTGGAGTTGCATCACTAGGTGGAGCTTGAAGAATTGGTGCATCAAGCTATTAAAGTGGAACAACAATTAAAGAAAAAGGGGACCTACAAGAAGTATTCGTCCTACTTCCACTCTACAAGTTGGAAGGACAAGTCAAACAAAGAGGGCTCATCATCACCCAAGAGCAAAGAGGCTAAGGAGCATTCAGCCTCTAAGGCAAATGTTTCTAACCCTTATACTTCTAATTCTAATCCATCTTCTTCTACTAAGTCTAGGAACATTAATTGTTTTAAATGCTTAGAGAATGGTCACATTTAATCTCAATGTCCCAACAATGGTGTTGAGCAATTGGGTAGTAGAGAGTGAGTCATACTCATCATCTTCTTCTTCATCATCATCTAGTGAGCATGAGGGTGAGTGTGTGGCTATGCCTCAAGAGGGAGACTTACTCATGGTGAGAAGGTTGATGGGTAGTCACGTTAGAGGTGAGTGATAGCCAAAGGGAGAACATTTTCCATACTAGGTGTCTTGTACTATGAAAGATATGCTCTGTGATTATTGATGGAGGGAGTTGTGCAAATGTTGCTAGTACAAGAATGGTGAAGAAATTGGGCTTGAAAACAACACCACACTCATGGCCATATAGATTGCAATGGCTTAATGATAATGCTGATATGATTGTTGATAAGCAAGTGTTGTTTGCATTTGAAATAAGGAAGTATAAGGATGAGGTTTTATGTGATGTAGTCCCTATGGAAGCGGCTCTAACCATGTTAGGTAGACCATGACAAGTTGATAAACATGTTAGTCATGATGGTCTTTCTAATAAGTTCTCTTTTGTATTCAATTAATTGAAAACCACTCTTATACCATTGTCTCCAAGAGAAGTATGTGAAGATCGAGTAAAGTTGAGAATAAAAAGAGAGAGTGAAAAGTGTGAGTTGAGAGAAAAAGAGAGTGGAAAAGAACATAGTATGAAAAGAAAAGGAGAAAATTTTGAGGACAAAATCAAAAAGAAAGAAGGAAAAAAGAAAAGAAAGAGAGGAGAGAAGAAAAGAGAGAAAATAAGAGTGAAGAAAAGATAGAGAGAAAAGTGGAGAGTCTTATTAAGAAAGAGAGTGAGGTGAAAAGAGCTATGTTAGCAAGGCCTTATTGTTTTACTACTAATGCTAATCTTGGTGTTTCTTTGCCTCTTGGTGTTAGTTCTCTTTTGAAGGAATGCTGGACGGAAATAAGTCTTTTAATTGTTGTATTTGGTTTAGGTTTTTTAGTGTTATTTTGATATCAAACAAATGGGCCATGTAAGAGCTGAAGCTGGCCCACTTTAAGGGAAGCTATGTTGCCTATAAATACTTGCATGTAAAACTCATTTGAGAACTTTTGAATGAAATTAGAATTTGACTCAATCTTGAGTGGGGGTAGAGCAAAGGCTCCTCTAGGATTCTTATTTGGGACTAGACTTGATATTATCAAAGACCCATTATCTTTGTGATGATTCTCATCAAGACTTATCAATCAATCTTCCATAGAGTTTGATTGTGGCGTCTCTATAATCCCTTCCTCTTCCATCCTTTGATTTCTTCTTCTCTTTTGGTAAGAGTTCTTGTTCTTGAATTGTTCTGTGTGTGAATCCAATCAAAGATAGATCCCTAATCTATAGTATATATAAATAAATCCGGTGACTAATCGCTATAGTGACAGGAGCAGTAATCCAAATCAAATTAATAATAATATCAATTGGCATCCGCATAGGTTTCAAAGTCATTATAGAAAGATCTGGATAACTCTATTAATAATTGATCTCCCACCTGTATTTTTTTCCTTTTGATTAATGTGTTATCTCTAGAAAGTAAAAAAAAAAATCGAAATCCAACATTTTTTCATATTTGCTTTTCATTTTTCGAAAAAGTTTCCACAAGCTCACAAAAATATATTAGTAAGTTAATAATAATTATAATACAACAAAATTATTAATCACCAATAATAAGATACATTTTTGTCAAGTGAGAGTGAGAAATATAAATATTTAATTGATTAGATCATCTTGTTGCACTATATTGTTTTTTAACATTTTGTCAAAGTACTACTTTCAAAGAAGACTCCTTGCAATTTGATCTCTCAGTGTGATTCAAAAGAGTTACTTATCTAATGGCCATATACTGACTTGCATTCCAAAAAAAAGTATAAAGGAACAATTTGAATATATTACATTGTAGGCTTAAATACCTTTTTTGTCCCTGCAAAATGACCGAGTTTCATTTTTCGTCCCTGTAAGTTTTTTTATGATCCCTGCAAAATAAAAAAAATTATTTTTAGTGCTCGCTATTTTGTTTTAGTCCTTGTAATATTTAGATCATGTTGAATTAGTCACTGTAATATTTAGATATTCGTCAAATTAGTCCCTGTAAAATAAAATTAATATAATATTATAGGGACTAAAAACAAAATTGTCCACATATTATAAGGACTAATTTAACATGAATTGAATAGCGAAGACTAAAAATAATTTTTTTTATTTTGCAAGGATCATAAATAATTTTTTTTACAGGGACGAAAAATAAAACTCGATCATTTTGCAGGGACGGAAAAGGTATTTAAGCTTACATTGTATTGTGTTGAATGTCTCTGATTTCTTCTTTGAAGTTTGGACAAAATTTTAACCACTTTAAGTTTAGAAATGTCAACGTTTAAGTTTTTTTGTTGTTTATCACTTATGTTGAGCTTACTTATTTTAATTAATTAATTAATTTTATTGTATACTAAGTCAATGTTTGGTACTATTTTTCAAAAAATAACACTGTTTTATACTTATTTTAGAATTAAACTTAATTTGCTATCATCATTATTTTATTTTTTACAGTAAAAAATGATATTTAAAGAAAAATAAAAACAATATAACTAATGCATACTTCACCCGTGCATCGCACGGACCCACACTCTAGTTTTCATCATAACTTGTGTGGAAAGGTGAAGATTTCATACTCAATGGTGAAAACACATCTACTAATAATCCATTTGCTGAAGTTGTTGTTTACCCTAAGGTCAGTGCACAGTACTTAGCTGATTTAAAAACAATATGTGAAAAGGCTACAAATATATTTGAAACCAAAAAAGGTTCCATTACATACTGATAAATTGCCTCAAATTAGGAGTGGGAATATGTCATGACACTCGACAGGGGCCTATGACCTTGCTTACATCAGGTTAGATTTAGGCCAGACTTTTTCATGAAATAAATTATGTTAAAACTTTTATAAAAGTCTATTTAGCTAAAAAGGTCAGATTTTAGACCTTTTGAGCTTAATAGACCAACCTATTTAAATGAACACACATAATTAATTTGTTGATAATATTATTATTATACTAGATCTTCTATAATGTGTCAAAAAAAAATTAGATATTTATTGTCCTTTTTAAATATTTAAACATGTTGACCTAAATAGATACTGAAGCCTATAAAGCTTATTTAAGGATAACATTGCCACCTATTTAGAGACCTTATTGAAAAAATAGGCTTTTAAATAAGCTATCATGAATAAATAATCTAAATAGATCTCCAAAGCACTTGTGTAAGTTTCGAGATTTGTTGTTCTTACTTTTCTCTCTCTCGGGGAGTGTGCCTCTTGTTTGAAGAGTGGTTTTTTCCTTGGGCAAGTTCTTGGTGATATGAATCTTAGTGTGTTACGATGTTAGTTGTGAGTGGTGACTATCCTTTGTGATTGCTTTGTCTCATTGTGTGGTTGTTTGGTTTTTTCCTAGTTTTATTGTGCCTTTCTTACGGGTTGTTAAGTGAGTGTTGAGAGTTGTGCGAAAGGGGAGGGAAACACTAGTGTGACGAGGTTGATGATGGATAAGGCTGAGGTTTTGGTGGAGGCCCAACAGGAACTAGAAGTAGTGGTGGACTGGGAGGAAACTGCCAGTGCAAGTTCGGAGGCGGTCTCAAGAACTTTAGTTGGGAAGATTGTGACAGGCAAGATACTAAACAAGGGTCCTGTAAAGACAATATTAGCTTATACATGGGGTGAACCAGAGGGGCTGAAGATCACAGACCTGAGGCCAAATCTTTATATGTTCTGTTTTCAAACGGAATAGAAGATGAAGGAGATATTACAGAAGGGGCCGTGGACAGCGATGAATCATATGTTATGTTTACAGCAGTGGGATCCAAAAGTTTCAGTTTTGGAGATGGAATTTTCAAAGATAGCTGTCTGGGTGCAGGTCCATGGGTTACCATTTGGAGCAATGTCTATCAAAAATGCTGCCACTATTATGGGACGTATTGGAGAGGTGGTGGAGATAGAGGATCCTATGGTGGAAGGTATTTTTCTCATGAGCTTCCTTCGGGTGTGTGTTCTGATTAATATTCAACAACCTATTCCTACAGGGTGTTGGATTCCTAGAAAGTTTGGCTATGTTTTTGTATGAAAAATTGCAAGATCTATGTTTTAATTGTGGAGTTATTGGACATGAGCAGAGAGTGTGCAAAAAAGCTAGAGCCAACTCAGTCATTAGCAGTGCAATAGCTCGATATGGAGCAAAAATGAGTGTGCTACCAACGAAACCTTTGGATGTTATTTTAAAAGAGATGGAGAGAGGAAAGAAGGAGAACGTATATGCCAAGAGATATGGGAACAAGCTCTAGCAAGGGCAACAATGGCGGTGAACGAGGTAGAGAAGAAGATAATGATGAGGGTGGCAGGGAAGAGATTGATAAAGAGCACATTGGAAGGTCAAAGAAGGGGTATAAAGTATGGGTTAAGAATAGGGGTGCAGACGCAATTGAGATCTTGTCTCAATCAAAGAGCCAAAACAATAGTGACTTGTGGAAATTAGCCATCAGTTTGGGCCCCACACAATCAAATATTTTGTATGTCCATGAACCACGAAGCAACTTACCATCCAAAGAAGCTATTGTGTTCCAAGGGACAAAGGGAGGCCCAGGAATGTGTATCACAAGATCGAACCAAGGCACGTGGGTCAAAGAGGGTAATAATTACAAGGACAAGGGGTCTAGTCAACTTAGAAAGGAGGCATAGGAGATAGAGTCAGAGAGAGAAGAGCAGGCAAATAGGGCGGCGGTGAGAGACAAAGGAAAAGCTAAGGAAAGTAGGGATGTGGGTACAAAGGAAATGTCAGTAGAAGAAGAGGCTTTTGTGAATAGATGCTTAAAAGGTCTGAGACTAGAAGAAGGGTTAAGGGACCCACACACTCTATCCTTGGTGGACATTTAATGTGATCTTCCAAGAGCTGGATTGGGCCCAAATCGGGTTGAATTGTTGGGGCTGGAGGAGAAGGATATTGGGCTTAGGCATCAAGTTGTATTAAAAGACTAAATAAGCCCACCCAGAATTAATGGGCCAATTGAGGTAAATATGTCAGCGGAGGATATTGCTAAATGTCGGGAGGAGTGTGTCTCAGGGACTTATACGTGCCTAGCTGGAAAACATCCAAAATTAGGGCCCAGACTATCTACGAGCTTTAAAAGGAAAAAGAGGACTGAAACCATCTTAGTTTGACAGGGGGTTCAGTTAACTCTCTAACAGACTCAAACTTGGTATGCAAGGCAAATTTGGTGGGAGAGATGCATGAGAAGGTGGAATATTTTGTAAAATATCCAAATGAAGGTAGCGGGGTTAGTGATAGAGAGATTGTATCCTTACACACCAGGGAGGAAGCAAAGTCAAGCTCGACTTTATCAAATTATCTTGCTCTCAAGAGGGGCAGAGGTGATAAGGAGAAGGCTGGGACAGAGATGTTGCTTTTGGAGAATGGTGCAATCCATAAAAAAACAGAAGTGCAACGGTGACGATAAGGGCGGTGAGCAGGTTTTTGGAGATTCTCTCAAGACATGGATTATCAATTGGCTGAGGAAGCGGGCCTGCCCATGCCCCCACCCTCACCATGACCATCTTAAGCTAGAATTGTTGCAGTTTGGCGTCGACCACAATAAATAATGAGCTCAAAGAGCTTTGCAAAATTCAACAGCTGGCCATTATCTTCCTTATGGAAACTAGAGAACCTAGAGGAAGAGTTGACAAATTTAAGAGGTCCTTAAAATTTCAGAATGCTTTTTGTGTTGATCTTGTTGGTTTGTCTGGTGGTTTGTGCTTGTTATGGAAGGAGCAGGTCAATGTCTAGGTTCTGTGTTCCTCTCTAAATTATATTCATACTGCAGTTTTCTTCAAGGATGGAGGTATGATTTTTGAGTGCACCTTTATTTATGGACATCCTATTTTTCAACAGCGTAGAGGCTTGTGGCCAATCCTGGCTAGGCTGCATTCAGGTATGGATGTTCCTTGGTGTGCAGTTGGTGATTTTAATGAAATGTTGGCAAGTTATGAAAAAGTGGGGCTGAGACTTTTTGAGCAAAGAAAAGAGGATCTGTTTAGAGAATTTTTGAATTCTACAGGGTTGATGGACATGGATCTCAAGGGGTGTGAATTTGCTTGGGCCAGTAATCCTAGAGATGGGGTTATTACTAGGAAAAATTAGATCGTGTTCTTGTTAATTGGCCATGGAGATTATGTTGTCCACATGCAACTATGGTCCGCAAATTAGTTCTGACCATTCTCCTATTGTTGTCTCCCAAACCAAAGTTGAGAAGTGGCAAATCCTTCAAATAAGAAGCTTATTGGCAGAAACATCCAGAGTGCAAGGGGTGATTCAAGAAGGGTGGAGGGGGCGAGGAACAAAAGGAATATCCGTGGCTTTCTTTGAGTGACAAGGCGAAGACGTGTAATTTTTTTACTGACGTGGCACAAAAAAGCCTTTACAAGAGCGGATGAAGAAATTATTAATCTCAAGAGATCTCTTAATTTACTATTGAACAAAGAGGATCATGTGGCAGATTTTGAACAGATTCAGAGGCTTCAAGTCAGAATCAAGGAGTTGTGGAAGCAAAAAGGGCTCTTTTGGTGTCAAAGATCAAGAATTAAATGGCTTGAAGGAGGGGATAAAAATACAAAATTCTTTCATGCATCCACTATTCAGAGAAGAGGCAAAATTCGTATCCAAAGAATTCAAGGAGCGGATGGGGTCTGGGTTGAGGGAAACAATAACTTTTCTCGCTTATTTTACATCACTTTCAGGACGTTTATGCTTTTGATAATCCTTTTATGGATCTGGAATGTCTTGGGTGTATTCTTATGCTTATCACAGATCAGATGAATGATTGTCTCACTCGGGGTGTTACTTGCGATGAAATTAAAGGTGCTCTGGATATTTAGCTCGGGTGCCATGAAGGCTCCGGGCCCTGATGGGCTTAATGACCTATTTTTTTAAAAGAATTGAGAGATCGTGAAAAAGGATGTAACAAGAGCAATCATGGACTTCTTTGAGAATGGTAACCTTCCAAATGATATGAATGAAATAGTGGTCACTCTTATTCCAAAGATTCCTATGCCAGAATCTATAAACCACTTGAGGCATATAAGTTGTTGCAACTTTATCTATAAGATGATTTCCAAAATTTTTGTTGCAAGACTCCGTCCTTTCATAGGGGACCTTGTCTCATAGAATCAAAGCGCCTTTTGGGGGGCGGGGGCGGAGATTGATACCAGACAATTTGATAATTGCTCATGAGGCGCTCCATGCTTTAAAGAACAAAGTGAGTCAAGGTAAGGAGAATGTGGCGATCAAGTTGGATATGAATAAAGCTTATGATAGAGTTGAGTGGTGCTTTATTGAGAAGGTTCTTTTGGCTTTCGGATTTCATGCAACATGGTTGGGTCTAGTAATGAAATTGGTGACCTCTGTTACTTACCATTATAAGGTGAATGGTTTCACTAGTTCAACAATTACCCCCCTCAAAGAGGTCTCCATCAAGGAGATCCTCTTTCCCCCTATTTGTTTATTCTAGTGGCTGATGTTCTCTCCTTGATGATTAATAAGGCAGTTAGAGTTGGGTCACCGCATGGGTTTCAAATTGCTAGAGGTGCTCCGGTTTTAACTCATTTGATGTTTGTTGACGATGCCTTTCTTTTTGCACAAGCAGACCAGGGGAATATCTACCAGCTTCTTTATATCCTCAATGTATATTCCAAGTCTTTTGGGCAGTGTGTAAATCTCACCAAGTCAGGGCTTATTTGTGGTAAGTTTCTGCCTTCGTGGGTTAAACAGGAGTTAGGTTAGATTCTTAATATGCAAAACTGGGATAATCCCAGGAAATACTTGGGCCTACTAGCGGATTGGGGGCATTCTAAGATGTCTGCGTTAGCTAGGATCAAGGAGAAAGTTATGCAGAAGTTAGAAGGGTGGAAGGAGAATCTACTTAATCAGGCAGGGAAGGAGGTCCTCATAAAGGCTGTCATTCAATCCATGCCATCATATGCAATGTCCATGGTTCGGTTGCCTAAGACCTTTTCTAATAATAGTCTTTGCTCTATGGTGGCTCGTTTTTGGTGGAAATCCCATGGGAGGGAAAGAGGAATACACTGGAGAAAGTGGTATGCACTCACTTGGAGTAAAAAAGAGGGAGGCTTAGGGTTTAGAGAATTTGGGCATATGAATTCATCTTTACTGGCAAAACAAGCATGGAGGATTGTCCAGAACCCAAATGCACTTTGGGTGCAGACCTTGAAACAGATTTATTTTCCTAACTCTGATTTTTTGCAGGTTAAAAAAAGGAGAGGTGATTCTTAGGCATGGACAAGCTTGTTACATGGCAGAGATATCTTATTGAAAGGTGCTAGGTGAAGAGTGGGTGATGGCAGATCCATTGATATTCGCAAAGATAGATGGCTGGTTAGTGCAGATATTATTGAGGAGCTCCCTAATCTTCCCTACACTAGAGTGAATGAACTTCTGGATCCTAGTAACTCTGGCTGGGACATTTCCAAAGTTAGAGAGCATTTCAGTCCAGTCATTGCTATAAAGATTATTCAAACCCCGGTTCAATGGTCAGGAGGCTCTGATGCACTGTGGTGGCCAGCAACTAAATCTGGGGATTTTTGGGTTAAAACTGGTACTATACAGCAAAACAAGTACAACAGGGAGTGGGCTTTCAACCATCTGGGTCCTACACGGTTGATTCTTTGGTTTAGAAGGAGATTTGGAATGCTAAGGCGCCTCAAAAAATCAAGATTTTTCTCTAGAAGGCATGTCATAACATTGTGCCTATAGGGGAAAATATGTTTAAAAGGAAGTTATCTTAGCACAATCTATGCCCGATATGACATAAAGAACCTGAATCTATGGAACATTTATTCCTTCTTTGTGACTGGGTAAATCCAGTCTGGCTTGGGAGCCAAATCTAGACAATCCCGCAGAGGGATGACATCACTAGTTTTCACCAGTGGTTCTACCAAAAGTTACAAGACCTTAACAAAAATAAAGATTACACCTTGTGGTCTATTTGGAAGCAATGCAATTCCTGTGTTTTTGATCACACACCTCCTTATCCTATGGCTACTGTCATTCAAGCAAATTTGATTACATGAGACTTTGTCGATTTTGCTGCCAAGTCGATTGAAAGAGAAAGGGTGCAAATTAAAATATTCATAATCAATCTACAGTTAGATGGAGACCTCCGAGTGTAGAAGTGGTTAAGATAAATATTGATGCGAGTTTTAATGTCCATTCAAATAAAGCATGTGCAGGAGTAATTGCTAGAGATTTTAAAGGAAATATATTGTTTGGAATTACCAAAAAATTGCCAACAACTTCCCCTCTTTTGACTGAGGCTTTAGCTCTCAGAGAAGTGGTAGCAGTTGCTAGCAGTTTTAGAGTTACAAAGGTGCTCTTCGAGAATGACAATCTCAACCTGATAAATGCATGCAGAGGAGATGACACGTGAGGGGAAATTCATACCATTATTCATGATATCTCACGTATTAAATCATAGTTTCAGAAGGTTGGTTTTACCTGGGTAGAAAGGAGGGGAATGAAGTGGCTCACCAATTGGCTTAGCTTGCCATGTCTAACCGGTTACCCCTCCATTGGCGTTGGAGTATGCCTCAATCTTTGAAAGCTCTTATCTTTGCAGATCGACCTTAGCTTGATTCTTTACATGGTATTGTCTTGCTGTTCCGGTTTCCTTGCTTTGAGTGGTGTTGAGGTTCCTTCAGACCTTCAGAGAAAGAGAGGAAGATTAGTTGTTTAGCAAGCATCATTGTTTTGGGTTTTATAAAGAATCTTGGGGTGCCTTCTATCATCTATTGCTTTTTTTTTGTTCTTACCTTGTTTGGTGGAGCTTCTACTTGGTGATATTTGGTTATAACTCTTGGTTGGATGGATCTGTGGAGTGCATACTGTAACACCCTTTTTCCAAAAGAGTATTACACCAAAGTGACTAGAAAACATCATTGCGGAATTAAAATAATCTGGTTTTACTTTCGGAAAAATACTTCTTTTTATCATATTAAATTCTCAAAGTTGTGAATAATTTTTTTTTTCTTTTTCTTTCTTTTCCAATTGATCGAATAAACAAATAAAAATCTCAATAGCACAAAGTCATAGAAAATACCTCACACGCTAATATATAGTCATCAAAGTATACAAAGTTTCTTGCACTAGCAAGCATCGTTCAAGACCACAACAAAGTGGCTAAATACAAACTGTCAGCAGAAGTAAACAAAGCGATAAAGCTAAGTCCTAAGAAAACATGTAAAACAAAAGTGTGTCATCTACACAATAAAATCATCTAAGCTCCCAAAAACCTAGGCTGGTCGGCAAATTAAAACTACACGACAACCTAGCTCCCTCCTATGTCTACCACTAGGAACCTAAGCAGACGGATCCTCCTCGGGGTCCTCCTCATCAGAATCTACAGGAGTCGCTCCCTCGGGCTCGTCAAACATCTTCCTTTTTACTTTCCCCGCACATCCAGAAGGTCCAACATGCGCGCAACAATGTTAGGCAAAACGCGACCTAATGTTGAGGGATAGGAAACAGGAACAACATACGTCGGCCTCAAAGCTCCTGGTAGAACATCTAGAGTAACAGCAGGGGCAAGCGTTGGCAGACGATCTCTCTCCAAAGAGCTCTTTCTCAGAGTGTGACGCGTCTTCCCAAAAAGTCGACGATAGTCCACAGCAGTACCCATCGATCGCCTCGGCTCCGACCTCGGCACCTCCCTAGGCTCCACTGTCTCCCCACACTAGTTGTGTGCGTCAAGCTGCCAACCCATCCTCTCCAACGGAATCCATACATCGAGCACCATATTGCGCTCTAGCACCTCCTCGGGCCCGTGCACTCCTCCCTGGGTCCGAACCACATGACCATTCGTGGCCCACTGGGTGACAGGGTCATAGATCCAACCCCCACCCTCGCCTCCTCGAGGCCTATGGCTCTCCTGAACTCTCGGGAACAGGGGACCCAACTGATCCATCTATATGAATCATGTTCAAAGGACCACAAAACAAATATGAAAGGGTGAATTTCTCCCCAAGAGTTATAACATGAAACATACATAGTATGTTTTCACAAACCCTTAGATCAAAAACTTGAGAGGATGATTACTTACCCAAAGCCTTGAAGAAAAAGGATCCAAGTATGTTTTCAAGCTTCTTGGTTCACAAGACACAAACCTAAAGCCAAAACAAAACTTGTCTTCAAAAAAATGAAGAACACATGATTCAAAAAAAATTAAGGAATGAAGATTATGGAAATATATGAAGGTTTTATGGTTTAGAATCGTCAACCAACCTTCTTTTGTGAAGCTTGAAGGATCAAAGCTCTTGAAACACCAAAGATATGACTTAGGGAAAAGCTTGAAGTTTAAGAAAAAAATGGAGTTGTAGCTCTTGAAACTAAGATGAAATGAAGAAGATGGATTTTCTCTCTCCTTTCCCTTGAATAACTCGGCTGAAGCAAGAAGAGGAATGAGTCAAGATGAGCTTTGTGCAAGTGGGTATTATCTTGAAATTAATTTAGGAAATTAAAGGAATTAAACCATTGGTTCAAGTCAAGACTTTAAGGCATTGAAGCACATAGGCATAAAGCATTTTTGGCTGAAGAGGGGCGGCCAAATACAGCTGGGAACAAGTGGGAAAAAGATCTTCAAAGTTAGGGCTTGTTTAGTGGAGCACAAGTGGGTAAAATGCTTAATATTTAATCTATTTTGAAATAAATACTTTTCTAAATAAGTAATTAATGGAAAAATAACTTTTGAGACCCAGTATTAATATAATAAAATTTAGGATCTCAAAACTTAATTTTTGATCATTTTCTGATACCCCGATTGCACTACGGTTACCCGTAACGTGCTAAATGCAGCTAAAAATAAATTTTTTTTGAAAAATTCTAGAAAAATTCCTAAAAATCCAAAATATTAAAAAAATAACCTTTGTTTTTTTAAAATATTTTTTTGACGCAAAAACAGTCTCTAGAAAAATATAAAACCTTCGACGTTTACAAACCAGGTCACTGTTTATGCTATTTTTCTGTTTTTTGAGTTCCTCCATTTTCTACCCATCTAAAAATCCCTAAAATCATATAAATCAATATACTAAAATAAAAAATATAAAAATCATAAATTAATTAATTTAAATAAATCAAAAACACACAAAAAATAAAAAGAAACGATTGAAAAATGAGTGCGTTACACATACAACTCTTTCCGTTTGCTTGCCTTCATGGTGTTCTGATCTTGGGTGGAGCTCGTTTCTGCTCTTCCAGGTTTCTTCAGTAGAAGACGAATGATGCCTTTCTCTCTTCCTTTGGTCTGTGTGTTATGGCTGGATTGGGGGGTTGCAATAGTTGGGAAGTGGTGGCTATTTAATTTTCACATGCCTTTTCGGTTTTAGGTGTAGCTTTAGTTTGCTGTCTTTATTGCTTTGTCTGGTTGTATTGATTTGTCTGTTTCCTTTATGGTCCAGTAGCAAGTCTTGGCTAAATTGTGTTATGTGTGAATTTGCTTATGCGGTACGTGGATCGGACTGTTCTTCTTTGGGCTTTGGTCCTCTTTCAATGAATGTTTATTTCATGACCATAAAAAAAAGCTACCATGAAAGTCAGGTTAGACATTTAAAAAATGTTTATATTATATAAACAAATATGTCTTTGTCCTTATATAGTCTACCTCTACGTCTCGTGTTTTGGGAAGCAATAGTTATTATTTTCATAGTTTATAGTTTGTTATATATAACCTATTTAGGAATAGTTAGATGACCTATTTAGAGGCCTTAATCTGAATCAGACCAATAAATAGGCTAACAGACCAGACTTTCCAAAAGGCTATGTTAGGCCTAAAAAAGAGTCTATAACAGGTAATATATGGGTCAGATTTAAGCCTTAAATTTTTTAAATAAGCCAGACCTATTTACAAAAAGCCTTGCTCAGCCCAGTCTATTTCCATCCCTACCTCCAATGCCACCAAGACTACCACAAAAGAGAAAAATGAGTGGCAATACTATAGAAAATGTTTTTAATGTTGAGGACAGGAATCATCTTAGAGCAGATATAACAAGAATGTTTTATTGGGTTAGCTTATCATTTCATCTTGCTAGAAATCCTTACTTTGTTAGTTCCTATTCATTTGTTGCTAACCACAATCATTGGTTTCCTTCCTCCAATTTATAATGTTTTGAGAACTAGTCTTTTACGGTAAATGAGGTATCATATTGAAAATTTGTTTCAACCTATCAAATCTTTATGGACAGTAAAAAGAGTTACATTGGTTACTAAGGAATGGACAAATGTACAAAAAAGGCCTTTGATAAATTTCATGGATCCAACGAGTACAAAGACAAACCTTACATGAATAACCTAATAAAGGACATAATCAATGAGGTAGGGCCACAAAATCTTATTCAAATCAGGCTGGCTCATGGGCTCATCTATAATATATATAAAGACGAACCCTCTCAAGACCAATTTTTACACGTGTCGCTTTGAGAGCATTTCAAGACTCAATTTGACTGATTGGATTTAAATAGATTCATTTGTATTAATTGTATTCGATATAGTATTTATTGTATTGAATGAATTTCAACCCTAATATAATTAAATATTATATTCATATTTATCCATTAAAATTTGAATTTTTGCACATTTATTGTTAAAATGATTTGAATAGGATTTTAAATAATTTATCATCTATTTAAATCAAATATTTTGAAATACAATTTAAAATAAAATTGTTTTTAAAATAATATTTGCAAAAAATGAAAAATATTAAGTTACTATGCCCTTTTCTCATAAAAAAATCAACAATTATATGAATCTCTATTAAAATTTGATTTTTTGCACATTTATTGTTAAAATAATTTGAATAGGAATTCAAATAATTTATTATCGATTCAAATAAAATGTTTCGAAATATTATTTAAAATAAAATTGTTGTTAAAATGATATTTGCAAAAAATAAAAAATATTAAGTTACTATGCATTTTTTTCTCATAAAAAATCAACAATTATTTCAATCTTTAGGGCTGACCCATATATAAAAATAATAATAGTGTAGTTACTATGTTTTTGTTAATCCATTATTTGCAAATAATCTACTATGTTTTTTTCTCATTTCTGACGATCAAAATTAAAATTTGATTTTTTGTGCATTTATTGTTAAAATGATTTGAATAGGATTTCAAATAATTTATTATCGATTCAAAATCAATTTTTTTGAAATACGATTTAAAATAACAATAATAATAATTAATAATAATAAATAAAATGATATTTCAATATCACCATAAAACCATCATAGAAAAAGGATTATATCCATTTTTACACCCATTTTAATAATTAATAAAATAATAAAATCCTGATTCTTCTTTTTCTCTTTTATTGCATCGATTCAAATAATTTGAAGTATGATTTGATTTGAATATATCATCATTTAAATAATATTATTAAACTTAATAATATATTATTGATTCAAATCAAATTAAAATGGGATTTCAATATCATCATAGAAAAGGGATTATACCCATTTTTACATCATGTCAATAATTAATAAATTAATAAAATCCTGATTGTTCTTTTCCTCTTTTATTGCATCGTTTCAAATAATTTGAAATATGAAATCAACCTATTTAAAATACAATTTCAAATAATTTATAATCAATTCAAATCAACTTATTTGAAATACGATTTAAAATAACAATAATGATAAAAAATCAAATGAGATTTCAATATCACCATAGAAAAAAGATTACACCCATTTTTTTACCCATTTCAATAATTTCAATAATTAAGAAAATCCTGATTCTTCCTTTCCTTTTTATTTAAACGATGATTTTCTCTTTATTTTACCCCTTTGCGATTCTTCCTCTTTCAATCTAACCATTGTGATTACATCTATTTTTTTCTACAAAAAACCTGATTCTTCTTTTTCTCTTTTATTCCAGCGATTATCATCAATCAACTAAAATTTTGGATTCTGTCAAAAAATAACTCGCACCCTATGTTAGCATCTATGAATCATGGGGTAGGAAGGATTCTTATAAGGTCGTGGTTCTATTTCAAATTGATACGACTCAATATTCTGTTCATCTATATCTATAATCTATATAAAGACGAATCCTCTCAATACCAATTTTTACACGTGTCGCTCTTGGAGCATTTCAAGGTGTAATTGAATTGAATTGATTTGATAGATTTATTGATTGATTATTCATGATTTAAATTTAATGTGCCTAATTGTTATATGAAATTATTGGCTGTAGTCAATATTGTATTTAATTTTTTGGAAGGTATCTCAAATTGATATATTATATAAACGGTAATTCTACATTTAATATTTTCTTCTAATATTTTTAATTGATTCTTATAATAAATACTTGCTTTTTATGAATTTTAAAATAATGTCTAAAGATCTTATAAACATCATCTCATTCATCTTTTTATTGGTTGAATACTTTCGTACCTGTCTCTCTACCTATTTATTTTCTAAGATTTTATTCACCTCCTCCCCTTTCGCATTGGCAAACTTTCGTATCTTTTCAACTCTTCCTTCTCTGGTATGACTTTTTTTGTCTTCTCTCTTTTTTGTTCATTTTCTCTCACTTTATATACATTTTCTTCTTCATTATTCTCCTCCATTGCAGTGACAATCACTTGAAACTCTCGATTAAAGGTTAGTTTTTGTTTTCCATTCATTGTTAATCCTTTATATTTTTTAATTTTTGTATTTTTAATCTTAAAAAAATACTCTGAAGGCGACAACAGTAGTATTAATGTCTCCGTATTTTAATATTCTTAATTTATTTTCTCATAGTCTCTAAATTATTGATTTTTTTAGGTGGTAAAAACATCTTTGATGAGTTCAAATTTGATTCTTTTAGAATTAAGAAAAAAATCAAAATTCAAAAAGATTTGATTTTAACGTTTAAGATCATATAAAAAAAATTAAAATGATCTCTTCCATATCTTGCTTTGAGTTTGATTTTAAAATTTAGATAATAAATTCTTTTTATCTTCATTTGAATTTGATTTTGTAATACTTACTCACAACAATTATTTAAACTATTTTATTACTTTAACAATAATTTATACAATTTTTCGTTGTATTTTACTTTTAAGTTATGAATTAATCAACTATTTTTAATAGATAACGATAATTTATAATTTGTTATATAATTTATGAACCATAATTAAAAAACCTCAAATTCTTTATAATTGTTCGAACATATTTCTTTATGTTTTTTTTTTATAAAGTACATCATATGTCCCGTGCATTGCACGGGTGACCACGCTAGTATTTTTAAAAAAATATATTTTTTAACGAGTTAATTAAAACAATTTTTTTTGTAGGGACGAAAAATAAAACTCGATCATTTTGCAGGGACGAAAAAGGTATTTAAGCTTACATTGTATTGTGTTGAATGTCTCTGATTTCTTCTTTGAAGTTTGGACAAAATTTTAACCACTTTAAGTTTAGAAATGTCAACGTTTAAGTTTTTTTGTTGTTTATCACTTATGTTGAGCTTACTTATTTTAATTAATTAATTAATTAATTTTATTGTATACTAAGTCAATCTTTGGTACTATTTTTCAAAAAATAACACTGTTTTATACTTATTTTAGAATTAAACTTAATTTGCTATCATCATTATTTTATTTTTTACAGTAAAAAATGATATTTAAAGAAAAATAAAAACAATATAACTAATGCATACTTCACCCGTGCATCACACAGACCCACACTCTAGTATTCATCATAACTTGTGTGGAAAGGTGAAGAGTTCATACTCAATGGTGAAAACACATCTACTAATAATCCATTTGCTGAAGTTGTTGTTTACCCTAAGCTTAGTGCACAGTACTTAGCTGATTTAAAAACAATATGTGAAAAGGCTACAAATATATTTGAAACCTAAAAAGGTTCCATTACATACTGAAAAATTGCCTCAAATTAGGAGTGGGAATATGTCATGCCACTCGACAGGGGCCTATGGCCTCGCTTACATCAGGTTAGATTTAGGCCAGACTTTTTCATGAAATAAATTAGGTTAAAGCTTTTATAAAAGTCTATTTAGCTAAAAAGGTCAGACTTTAGACCTTTTGAGCTTAATAGACCAACCTATTTAAATGAACACATAATTAATTTGTTGATAATATTATTATTATACTAGATCTTCTATAATGTGTCAAGAGATATGGGAACAAGCTCTAGCAAGGGCAACAATGGCGGTGAACGAGGTAGAGAAGAAGATAATGATGAGGGTGGCAGTGAAGAGATTGATAAAGAGCACATTGGAAGGTCAAAGAAGGGGTATACAGTATGGGTTGAGAATAGGGGTGCAAACGCAATTGAGATCTTGTCTCAATCAAAGAGCCAAAACAATAGTGACTTGTGGAAATTAGCCATCAGTTTGGGCCCCACACAATCAAATATTTAGTATATCCATGAACCACGAAGCAACTTACCATCCAAAGAAGCTATTGTGTTCCAAGGGACAAAGGGAGGCCTAGGAATGTGTATCACAAGATCGAACCAAGACACGTGGGTCAAAGAGGGTAATAATTACAAGGACAAGGGGTCTAGTCAACTTGGAAAGGAGGCATAGGAGATAGAGTCAGAGAGAGAAGAACAGGCAAATAGGGCAGCGGTGAGAGACAAAGGAAAAGCTAAGGAAAGTGGGGATGTGGGTACAAAGGAAATGTCAGTAGAAGAAGAGGCTTTTGTGAATAGATGCTTAAAAGGTCTGAGACTAGAAGAAGGGTTAAGGGACCCACACACTCTATCCTTGGTGGACATTTAATGTGATTTTCCAAGAGCTGGATTGGGCCCAAATCGGGTTGAATTGTTGGGGCTGGAGGAGAAGGATATTGGGCTTAGGCATCAAGTTGTATTAAAAGACTAAATAAGCCCACCCAGAATTAATGATGGGCCAATTGAGGTAAATATGTCAGCAGAGGATATTGCTAAATGCCGGGAGGAGTGTGTCTCAGGGACTTATACGTGCCTAGCTGGAAAACATCCAAAATTAGGGCCCAGACTATCTACGAGCTTTAAAAGGAAAAAGAGGACTGAAACCATCTTAGTTTGACAGGGGGTTCAGTTAACTCTCTAACAGACTCAAACTTGGTATGCAAGGCAGATTTGGTGGGAGAGTTGAATGAGAAGGTGGAATATTTTGTAAAATATCCAAATGAAGGTAGCGGGGTTAGTGATAGAGATATTGTATCCTTACACACCAGGGAGGAAGCAAAGTCAAGCTCGGCTTTATCAAATTATCTTGCTCTCAAGAGGGGCAGAGGTGATAAGGAGAAGGCTGGGACAGAGATGTTGCTTATGGAGAATGGTGCAATCCATAAAAAAATAGAAGTGCAACAGTGACGATAGGGGCGGTGAGCAGGTTTTTGGAGATTCTCTCAAGACATGGATTATCAATTGGCTGAGGAAGCGGGCCTGCCCATGCCCCCACCCTCACCATGACCATCTTAAGCTAGAATTGTTGCAGTTTGGCGTCGACCACAATAAATAATGAGCTCTGGGAGCTTTGTAAAATTCAATAGCTAGCCATTATCTTCCTTATGGAAACTAGAGCACCTAGAGGAAGAGTTGACAAATTTAAGAGGTCCTTAAAATTTCAGAATGCTTTTTGTGTTGATCTTGTTGGTTTGTCTGGTGGTTTGTGCTTGTTATAGAAGGAGCACTAGGTTCTGTGTTCCTCTCTAAATTATATTCATACTGTAGTTTTCTTCAAGGATGGAGGTATGATTTTTGAGTGCACCTTTGTTTATGGACATCCTATTTTTCAACAGCGTAGAGGCTTGTGGCCAATCCTGGCTAGGCTGCATTCGGGTATGGATGTTCCTTGGTGTGCAGTTGGTGATTTTAATGAAATGTTGGCAAGTTATGAAAAAGTGGGGGCTGAGACTTTTTGGGCAAAGAAAAGTGGATCTGTTTAGAGAATTTTTGAATTCTACAGGGTTGATGGACATGGATCTCAAGGGGTGTAAATTTGCTTGGGCCAGTAATCCTAGAGATGGGGTTATTGCTAGGAAAAATTAGATCGTGTTCTTGTTAATTGGCCATGGAGATTATGTTGTCCACATGCAACTATGGTCTACAAATTAGTTATGACCATTCTCCTATTGTTGTCTCCCAAACCAAAGTTGAGAAGTGGCAAATCCTTCAAATATGAAGCTTATTGGCAGGAACATCCAGAGTGCAAGGGGTGATTCAAGAAGGGTGGAGGGGGCGAGGAACAAAAGGAATATCCGTGGCTTTCTTTGAGTGACAAGGCGAAGACGTGTAATTTTTTTTACTGACGTGGCACAAAAAAGCCTTTACAAGAGCGGATGAAGAAATTATTAATCTCAAGAGATCTCTTAATTTACTATTGAACAAAGAGGATCATGTGGCAGATTTTGAACAGATTTAGAGGCTTCAAGTCAGAATCAAGGAGTTGTGGAAGCAAAAAGGGCTCTTTTGGTGTCAAAGATCAAGAATTAAATGGCTTGAAGGAGGGGATAAAAATACAAAATTCTTTCATGCATCCACTATTCAGAGAAGAGGCAAAATTCGTATCCAAAGAATTCAAGGAGCGGATGGGGTCTGGGTTGAGGGCAACAATAACTTTTCTCACTTATTTTACATCACTTTTAGGACGTTTATGCTTTTGATAATCCTTTTATGGACCTGGAATGTCTTGGGTGTATTCCTATGCTTATCACAGATCAGATGAATGATTGTCTCACTCGGGGTGTTACTTGCGATGAAATTAAAGGTGCTCTGGATATTTAGCTTGGGTGCCATGAAGGCTCCGGGCCCTGATGGGCTTAATGACCTATTTTTTTAAAAGAATTGGGAGATCGTGAAAGAGGATGTAACAAGAGCAATCATGGACTTCTTTGAGAATGGTAACCTTCCAAATGATATGAATGAAACGGTGGTCACTCTTATTCCAAAGATTCCTATGCCAGAATCTATAAACCACTTGAGGCATATAAGTTGTTGCAACTTTATCTATAAGATGATTTCCAAAATTTTTGTTGCAAGACTCCGTCCTTTCATGGGGGACCTTGTCTCATAGAATCAAAGCGCCTTTTCGGGGGGGGGGGGGGGCGGGGGGCGGAGATTGATACCAGACAATTTGATAATTGCTCATGAGGCGTTCCATGCTTTAAAGAACAAAGTGAGTCAGGGTAAGGAGAATGTGGCGATCAAGTTGGATATGAATAAAGCTTATGATAGAGTTGAGTGGTGCTTTATTGAGAAGGTTCTCTTGGCTTTCGAATTTCATGCAACATGGTTGGGTCTAGTAATGAAATTGGTGACCTCTGTTACTTACCATTATAAGGTGAATGGTTTCATTAGTTCAACAATTACCCCTCAAAGAGGTCTCCATCAAGGAGATCCTCTTTCCCCCTATTTGTTTATTCTAGTGGCTGATGTTCTCTCCTTGATGATCAATAAGGCAGTTAGAGTTGGGTCACCGCATGGGTTTCAAATTGCTAGAGGTGCTCTGGTTTTAACTCATTTGATGTTTGTTGACGATGCCTTTCTTTTTGCACAAGCGGACCAGGGGAATATCGACCAGCTTCTTTATATCCTCAATGTATATTCCAAGTCTTTTGGGCAGTGTATAAATCTCCCCATGTCAGGGCTTATTTGTGGTAAGTTTCTGCCTTCGTGGGTTAAACAGGAGTTAGATTAGATTCTTAATATGCAAAACTGGGATAATCCCAGGAAATAATTGGGCCTACTAGCGGATTGGGGGCATTCTAAGATGTCTGCGTTAGCTAGGATCAAGGAGAGAGTTATGCAGAAGTTAGAAGGGTGGAAGGAGAATCTACTTAATCAGGTAGGGAAGGAGGTCCCCATAAAGGTTGTCATTCAATCTATGCCATCATATGCAATGTCCATGGTTCGGTTGCCTAAGACCTTTTGTAATAATAGTCTTTGCTCTATGGTGGCTCGTTTTTGGTGGAAATCCCATGGGAGGGAAAGAGGAATACACTGGAGAAAGTGGTATGCACTCACTTGGAGTAAAAAAGAGGGAGGCTTGGGGTTTAGAGAATTTGGGCATATGAATTCATCTTTATTGGCAAAACAAGCATGGAGGATTGTCTAGAACCCAAATGCACTTTGGGTGCAGACCTTGAAACAGATTTATTTTCCTAACTCTGATTTTTTGCAGGTTAAAAAAAAGAGAGGTGATTCTTAGGCATGGACAAGCTTGTTACATGGCAGAGATATCTTATTGAAAGGTGCTAGGTGAAGAGTGGGTGATGGCAGATCCATTGATATTCGCAAAGATAGATGGCTGGTTAGTGCAAATATTATTGAGGAGCTCCCTAATCTTCCCTACACTAGAGTGAATGAACTTCTAGATCCTAGTAACTCTGGCTGGGACATTTCCAAAGTTAGAGAGCATTTCAGTCCAGTCATTGCTATAAAGATTATTCAAACCCCGGCTCAACGGTCAGGAGGCTCTGATGCACTGTGGTGGCCAGCAACTAAATCTGGGGATTTTTGGGTTAAAACTGGTACTATACAGCAAAACAAGTACAACAGGGAGTGGGCTTTCAACCATCTGGGTCCTACACGGTTGATTCTTTGGTTTAGAAGGAGATTTGGAATGCTAAGGTGCCTCAAAAAATCAAGATTTTTCTCTAGAAGGCATGTCATAACATTGTGCCTATAGGGGAAAATATGTTTAAAAGGAAGTTATCTTAGCACAATCTATGCCCGATATGACATAAAGAACCTGAATCTATGGAACATTTATTCCTTCTTTGTGACTGGGTACATCCAGTCTGGCTTGGGAGCCAAATCCAGACAATCCCGCAGAGGGATGACATCACTAGTTTTCACCAGTGTTTCTACCAAAAGTTACAAGACCTTAACAAAAATAAAGATTACACCTTGTGGTCTATTTGGAAGCAACGCAATTCCTGTGTTTTTGATCACACATCTCCTTATCCTATGGCTCCTGTCATTCAAGCAAATTTGATTACATAAGACTTTGTAGATTTTGCTGCCAAGTCGATTGAAAGAGAAAGGGTGTAGAATATTCATAATCAATCTACAGTTAGATGGAGACCTCCGAGTGTGGAAGTGGTTAAGATAAATATTGATGCGAGTTTTAATGTCCATTCAAATAAAGCATATGCAGGAGTAATTGCTAGAGATTTTAAAGGAAATATATTGTTTGGAATTACCAAAAAATTGCCAGCAACTTCCCCTCTTTTGACTGAGGCTTTAGCTCTCAGAGAAGCGGTAGCAGTTGCTAGCAGTTTTAGAGTTACAAAGGTGCTCTTCGAGAATGACAATCTCAACCTGATAAATGCATGCAGAGGAGATGACACGTGAGGGGAAATTTATACCATTATTCATGATATCTCACGTATTAAATCATAGTTTTAGAAGGTTGGTTTTACCTGGGTAAAAAGGAGGGGAATGAAGTGGCTCACCAATTGGCTCAGCTTGCCATGTCTAATCGGTTACCCCTCCATTGGCGTTGGAGTATGCCTCAATCTTTGAAAGCTCTTATCTCTGCAGATCGGCCTTAGCTTGATTCTTTACATGGTATTGTCTTGCTGTTACGGTTTCCTTGCTTTGAGTGGTGTTGAGGTTCCTTCAGACCTTCAGAGAAAGAGAGGAAGATTAGTTGTTTAGCAAGCATCATTGTTTTGGGTTTTACAAAGAATCTTGGGGTGCCTTCTATCATCTATTGCTTTTTTTTTGTTCTTACCTTGTTTGGTGGAGCTTCTACTTGGTGATATTTGGTTACAACTCTTGGTTGGATGGATCTGTGGAGTGCATACTGTAACACCCTTTTTCCAAAAGAGTATTACACCAAAGTAACTAGAAAGCATCATTGCGGAATTAAAATAATCTGGTTTTACTTTCGGAAAAATACTTCTTTTTATCATATTAAATTCTCAAAGTTGTGAATAAATTTTTTTTCTTTTTCTTTCTTTTCCAATTGATCGAATAAACAAATAAAAATCTCAATAGCACAAAGTCATAGAAAATACCTCACACGCTAATATATAGTCATTAAAGTATACAAAGTTTCTTGCACTAGCAAGCATCGTTCAAGACTACAACAAAGTGGCTAAATACAAACTGTCAGCAGAAGTAAACAAAGCGATAAAGCTAAGTCCTAAGAAAACATGTAAAACAAAAGTGTGTCATCTACACAATAAAATCATCTAAGCTCCCAAAAACCTAGGATGGTCGGCAAACTAAAACTACAAGACAACCTAGCTCCCTCCTATGTCTACCACTAGGAACCTAAGCAGACGGATCCTCCTCGGGGTCCTCCTCATCAGAATCTACAGGAGTCGCTCCCTCGGGCTCGACAAACATCTTCCTTTTTACTTTCCCCGCACATCCAGAAGGTCCAACATATGCGCAACAACGTTAGGCAAAACGCGACCTAATGTTGAGGGATAGGAAACAGGAACAACATATGTCGGCCTCAAACCTCCTGGTAGAACATCCGGAGTAACAGCAGGGGCAAGCGTTGGCAGACGATCTCTCTCCAAAGAGCTCTTTCTCAGAGTGCGACGCGTCTTCCCAAAAAGTCAATGATAGTCCACAGCAGTACCCATCGATCGCCTCGGCTCTGGCCTCGGCACCTCCCTAGGCTCCACCATCTCCCCACACTCGTTGTGTGCGTCAAGCTGCCAACCCATCCTCTCCAACGAAATCCATACATCGAGCACCATATTGCGCTCTAGCACCTCCTCGGGCCCGTGTACTCCTCCCCGGGTCCAAACCACATGACCAGTCGTGGCCCACTGGGTGACAGGGTCATAGATCCAACCCCCACCCTCGCTACCTCGAGGCCTATGGCTCTCCCGAACTCTCGGGAATAGGGGACCCAACTGATCCATCTATATGAATCATGTTCCAAGGTCCACAAAACAAATATGAAAGGGTGAGTTTCTCCCCAAGAGTTATAACATGAAACATACATAGTATGTTTTCACAAACCCTTAGATCAAAAACTTGAGAGGATGATTACTTACCCAAAGCCTTGAAGAAAAAGGATCCAAGTATGTTTTCAAGCTTCTTGGTTCACAAGACACAAATCTAAAGCCAAAACAAAGCTTGTCTTCAAAAAAATGAAGAACACATGATTCAAAAAAAATTAAGGAATGAAGATTATGGAAATATATGAAGGTTTTATGGTTTAGAACCATCAACCAACCTTCTTTTGTGAAGCTTGAAGGATCAAAGCTCTTGAAACACCAAAGATATGACTTAGGGAAAAACTTGAAGTTTAAGAAAAAAATGGAGTTGTAGCTCTTGAAACTAAGATGAAATGAAGAAGATGAATTTTCTCTCTCCTTTCCCTTGAATAACTCGGCTGAAGCAAGAAGAGGAATGAGTCAAGATGAGCTTTGTGCAAGTGGGTATTATCTTGAAATTAATTTAGGAAATTAAAGGAATTAAACCATTGGTTCAAGTCAAGACTTTAAGGCATTGAAGCACATGGGCATAAAGCATTTTTGGCTGAAGAGGGGCGGCCAAATACAGCTGGGAACAAGTGGGAAAAAGATCTTCAAAGTTAGGGTTTGTTTAGTGGAGCACAAGTGGGTAAAATGCTTAATATTTAATCTATTTTGAAATAAATACTTTTCTAAATAAGTAATTAATGAAAAAATAACTTTTGAGACCCAGTATTAATATAATAAAATTTAGAATCTCAAAACTTAATTTTTGATCATTTTCTGATACCCCGATTGCACTACGGTTACCTGTAACGTGCTAAATGCAGCTAAAAATAATTTTTTTTTGAAAAATTCTAGAAAAATTCCTAAAAATTCGAAATATTAAAAAAATAACCTTTGTTTTGTTAAAATATTTTTTTGACGCAAAAAAGGTCTCTGGAAAAATATAAAACCTTCGACGTTTACAAACCGGGTCACTGTTTATGCTATTTTTCTGTTTTTCGAGTTCCTCCATTTTCTATCCATCTAAAAATCCCTAAAATCATATAAATCAATATTCTAAAATAAAAAAATATAAAAATCATAAATTAATTAATTTAAATAAATCAAAAACATACAAAAAATAAAAAAAAACGATTGAAAAATGAGTGCGTTACACATAGAACTCTTTCCGTTTGCTTGCCTTCATGGTGTTCTGATCTTGGGTGGAGCTCGTTTCTGCTCTTCCAGGTTTCTTCAGTAGAAGACGAATGATGCCTTTCTCTCTTCCTTTGGTCTGTGTGTTATGGCTGGATTGTGGGGTTGCAATAGTTGGGAAGTGGTGGCTATTTAATTTTCACATGCCTTTTCGTTTTTAGGTGTAGCTTTAGTTTGCTGTCTTTATTGCTTTGTCTGGTTGTATTGATTTGTCTGTTTCCTTTATGATCCAGTAGCAAGTCTTGGCTAAATTGTGTTATGTGTGAATTTGCTTATGCTGTACGTGGATCGGACTGTTCTTCTTTGGGCTTTGGTCCTCTTTCAATGAATGTTTATTTCATGACCATAAAAAAAGGCTACCATGAAAGTCAGGTTAGACATTTAAAAAATGTTTGTATTATTATATAAACAAATATGTCTTTGCCCTTATACAGTCTAACATACCTCTACGTCTTGTGTTTTGGGAAGCAATAGTTATTATTTTCATAGTTTATAGTTTGTTATATATAACCTATTTAGGAATAGTTAGATGACCTATTTAGAGGCCTTAATCCGAATTAGGCCAATAAATAGGCTAACAGGTCAGACTTTCCAAAAGGCTATGTTAGGCCTAAAAAAGAGTCTATAACAAGTAATATATGGGTCAGATTTAAGCCTTAAATTTTTTAAATAAGCCAGACCTATTTACAAAAAGCCTTGCTCAGCTCAGTCTATTTCCATCCCTACCTCCAATGCCACCAAGACTACCACAAAAGAGAAAAATGAGTGGCAATACTATAGAAAATGTTTTTAATGTTGAGGACAGGAATCATCTTAGAGCACATATAACAAGAATGTTTTATTGGGTTAGCTTATCATTTCATCTTGCTAGAAATCCTTACTTTGTTAGTTCCTATTCATTTGTTGCTAACCACAATCAGTGGTTTCCTTCCTCCAATTTATAATGTTTTGAGAACTAGTCTTTTACAATAAGTGAGGTCTCATATTGAAAATTTGTTTCAACCTATCAAATCTTTATGGACAGTAAAAAGAGTTACATTAGTTACTAAGGAATGGACAAATGTACAAAAAAGGCCTTTGATAAATTTCATGGATCCAAGGAGTACAAAGACAAACCTTACATGAATAACCTAATAAAAGACGTAAACAATGAGGTAGGGCCACAAAATCTTATCCAAATCAGGCTGGCTCATGGACTCATATTTTTTAAAAAAAATATTTTTTAATGAGTTAATTAATACAATATTTATATTTATATTATTATATATAAATATAGATATTTTTACATAATATATGAAATATGTGCACTCTCAGAGAGTTTAGAAATAGAAAAAAAAGATAGTCACAAAAACTTAACGCGTTCACATTTGTGGAATTATTCACAACCCCGGTATGAAATGCTCTGTAAGCTAGTTTAGCATAAAAAAATAAGACAGTTGCACGAGCCTGACACTTTCACGTCTGTGAAACTATTCACATCACTGGTGTGAAACGATATGTAAGCGAGTTTAGTACCAAAAAATATAGTCCAAAAAATCTAACACTTTCATACCTGTGGAACTGTTCACACCCCTAGTATGAAACACTCTGTAAATGATTTTAGTAATTAGTAAATGATTTTGGTAATTAGTAAATGATATTCAGGCCAGTGGACCAGTCCATTTCGGGCCAATGATTTTTTGGGCTGGGCCAAGTTGGCCAAAATATTTTCAGACCTATAGTTTATTAACCTAGTCCATTTTTATATCGGACTAAACGGAATAATCCATCAGACTTGACCCATTTTAACAACTATAACCTTAAGCAAATCAGTCTAAAAGAATGGCTAAGGTGAATCACGGAACCTACATGTGTACCTGACGTGGTCTAATTAGTGATGAGTCACTCAATTTCAATGGCTACATGTCCGTCCGGTGTCCCTCTTTTCGGCACTTACTGTTACAGATCCATGTTAATTTTATATTACTTTGCAGCTTTGCAGGGTGGTTTACGTAATTAATACTCAAAAAATGGCAATCCTTCGGCGCAGTTACAAAACAGGCGTTTGTTAGTTATACTACCAGCAGCAACACTGCTTGTTTCTTTAACGCTTGACACATTAACTGGGTGGACGGCAAAGGTTTTGCCTTTCATGTGACTTCTATCTAATTCTAAACTCTAAAAGCATGATATTCGAGTTTCCCACTTTCCCATAGAAAATCAACTATACTGTTGGTAATTTCAAATTTTTAATGTCATTTAGCAACAGCAGAACCACATCGTGTGGTGATATTTGTTAGAAAAATGATTGTGGGACATCTCATATATCAAGATATACTTTTAGTATACAGAGATATAGGAACATAATAGAGAAGAGTGATAGATGTAATAGATAATTAATATGATAAAAAGAAAGAGAGATAGAAAAAAAAATAAGTGTTAGATGAGTGTTTTTTTTGGGTTAAATTTGTTTTTAGTCTCTCATTTATTACTAATTTTTGATTTTAGTCCCTCATTTTTAAAACTCGTTTTTTTAGTCCCTTAGTTTTGGAAATAAACCAGTCCCTCGGTCTGACACCGTTACTAACTACGGTGACGTGGCAAACGGACTGCCACGTAAGCATGCGCCACGAGTTCAACTTAGCCAAGTTGGCAGATGCAGGGACCAAATCTGATCTATTTCCAAAACTGAAGGACTAAAAAAATGAGATTTAGAAAATGAGGGACTAAAATCGAACATTAACGATAAATGATAGACTAAAAATAGATTTAACCTAAATATTAAAAATGATCATGAGAAGTAAAGCATGCTCATGATCTAATTAAATAATGAATATCTTCTAAATAAAACTGTGTTAGGAGTATTCTTTAAAAAATATAGCATTGATAATTTAGTCTTTTAAATATAAATTTTAACAATTCTTATATAAAACTTGAAGCTTTTTTAATCCTTTAATGTTAAGAACTTTTACAACTTTTTTGTAACATTAAAAAAAAAGAGATAATATTAATATATACAACTTAGTTATTTACGCTAATTAAATTGAAATAGTTTTTGTCAAAAACAAAACTACTCTGGTTTGATTGATTGAGTTAAGCATTTTACTTCATCTTTAGATGTTAGAGTACAAATGAAAATAATTAAAGCTTTTAAAATTTTAAAATTAAATTAATAAAAAGTCATCTCTAAAAAAATCAAATTTATAAAAGAAAATCAAGAAACATTTTTAATATTTAGGTTAAATCTGTTTTTAATCCCTCATTTATCATTAATGTTCGAGTTTAGTCTCTCATTTTCTATATCTCGTTTTTTTAGTCTCTCAGTTATGGAAATAGATCAAATTTGATCCCTACATCTGCCACCTTAGATGCCCGCTTGACTAAGTTGAACATGTGGCGCATGCTTACGTGGCAGTCCGTTTGTCACGTCACCGTAGTTAATAACGACGTCAGACTGAGTGACCAAATTTGGTCTATTTCCAAAACTGAGAGACTAAAAAAATGAGTTTTAAAAATGAGGGGCTAAAAATAGATTTAACTCTTTTTTTCAGGGAGATGAGTGTTAAAAATGAATAGGTGTTCAAAAATCAAGATTCTATTTATTTGGTTCTTAAAAATGTGACCTTTACATAATTAGTTTTTCATGTAAATTATATTTTTTAATTCTTAAAAATATAAAAATCCTTTTTTGTAATCTTTATTGATTTAATGAAAGACTATAATCACGAGGTTGGACACAATTGGTTAATGTGTTATGTTCAAGGGACGAGCTCAGCTAGTGTTTGAGTTTGATCCTTGGTGAGACGAAACAATCTGTAACTAGACTTTACTTACCTCCTGACAGAGCACAGATTAGTCCAGGGGTTCATTCCCCTTGGGATACTGTCATGAGTATAAACCAAAAAAATAATGAAAGACTCTAAAAATAAATAAAAAATAAATAAAAAACAAAAAATATTATATTTTTATTGATAATAAAAATATAATTAACTTTTTTTTTACATCTTTCCGTAGTCTATTACTCTATAGCCTACCAATATTATGTTGGTTCGAGTGGATTGGACTCAAGTCTATTAAGCAACGTCTCAACGAAATCGGTAAATATTTCACACCAATATTATGGTTAAAATATATATATATATATATATATATATACCCTGGCACATTTATCTAATTAATTAAACATTGACTGTTTCCAGCTTCCGCCCCCAGCTTGACATAGATGTATCTATAATAATTAAATTAAATAAAACCTTTCCCTTTCCTAAAGGAGAAAATATTGAAACGGAAAGAAGCCCACTGTAATATAATATATAAGTCAGATCTTGCCCAAGGTTTGGTCATTGGTGAACGTTATTCAAGCGCGCAGTCCCTCTTTTTTCAGTTATTCCATGTGCCCTTTATAGTGTGCCATTCTCCTCCAGCATGATACTTTAAAAATTGGCCTTCCACACCCAAGTACAAAACTAGTTCAGATTAATTAAGCTATAGTACTCCAACAATGGAAAGTAGCAAAATACAAGTGCTTTATGATGCTTGCCATGCCTTGTTTTCTCAGGTGGGACTTCCATCTTTTCAACAAATCCATCAACTGAAAAATCTTCTAGGTGGGTTTTCTATATACATCATCCTCATCCTGGATCAATTAAGTGTCACTTGTTTTGGTTTTCTCTCTTCAATGTTTGATTTCTTCCTAACTAACTATAACTTCTATACTTTTGCTTCAGTATTGTATGCAAATGAAAAGACTAATTCATATGTTTAGGGTCATTGAATTTGCAGACAAAATTGAAGCAATAGATGTAGGAATTGGTGAGTTCGGGTTGTGTGATTCTCCTAAATCAGACTCAAGCGTTGATAGTAGCAGGGGATTGCTTTGTGGGCAAGGCTTCTCTGAAATTACATACATTCACATTCACGAATGTGACGATTTCTCTGTAAGTAGACCAAGAAAAAAAAGTACCTTGCATGTCCATTATTATTAGTTAACATATCTACCAATTTCCAAATTCTCTAAATTTGATATATATAATCATGAGATTGATATAATTACATGATTTAGGGGTTGGATTGATAGATTAATTTCACATTCTAAAAAAGTTATTAAATAATGTAATATAACTATGTAAGTATACAATTGATCCTATCCCTGTGTAACTAAGATTTAAAATTTCGGTTTCCATTTCGGTTTTGGAGACTCCGAAAACCTTGATGTTGCAACCGCAATTGCAGTTGCGGACCACAGTTTAAAACCTTGCGGCTATGCATACATAGAAAATTAGTACTTTTTTTTATGAATAAATAGGAATGAGATGGTTAACCATGCAATCTAATTTAATGAACTTTATGAACATGCAGATTGGTGTGTTCTGTCTTCCAGCAGGGAAAGAATTTCCACTTCATGACCACCCGGGAATGACAGTGTTTAGCAAGCTCTTATATGGCTCTGTTCATGTCAAAGCTTATGACTGGATCAAATTGGATAGTACTACTAGGTGCCAAACAAGTAAGAAGAAAGGTTCTAATATGAAATTCTGGCCTATTAATAACAATTTGTCTTTTAACATATTGTTGTGTGGTTTCTATTGCAGTAGGATTGGCGGGCAGGGTAAGAGATGAAGTAATCAAAGCACCACAAGAGCCATCCATATTATTCCCAAGAAGTGGTGGAAACATCCATTCTTTTAGAGCGTTGACGCCATGTGCAATACTAGATGTGCTGTCTCCACCATACTCTGAAGAGTTTGGAAGGCCTTCTACTTACTACTCAGACATCCCTATCCCTTCCCTTACAGGTGATGATTTAATTAATTTTGAGTGCATTATTCTATTTATTTATTTATTAAATATGTTTTTAGTCTGTACAAATAGAAAAATGTTCATTCGTTTTTTGTCTCTCAATTTTAAAACGTCGCATTTTGATTTCCATTTTCTAAAATATGTCACATGTAATATGTGTTTGGAAACACGGTTCGAGTCCACAAACGCACTGTGATGGAGTGCAACTGCAATTTTTGGGTGCATGTTTTACTCATTTTTTCTGAAATTGAATTAATTTGCATTGACGTTTCTGAGGGAAGACGGTGTTTCAAGTGTGGGGGTTTTCTTTTTTACTAGGGTGGGAGTTGGAATCATAAACATTTTTTTGTATTTATCTATGGCCTAGGCACTCCTTGTGTTTCCGGTCTTATTTTAATGCAATTTGGCTTATCAAAAAAAAAATCCAAGGTGAAGCTGGTAGATGTAGCTTTTCGTAGAAATGATTATGAACTCTACTAAGAACCAACCATATTATCTTTTTTTTATCCTTCAACTCACTTTTTTCCATTAATGTATCCAAATACAAATCATTTTACATTTAACTCATTTTTAACCAAAATCAATTTTCGCCACGGCAGAACCAAACACACACATGGTCCTTATTAAAGATATTTTTATGGATTACATGTGGCTGTGGCCTATTGAGGACTATATAGTACAATGATACATTTTAGAAAATAGAAGACCAAAATGAGATATTTTAAAATTTGGAGACCAAAATTAAACATTTTCTTATTGCAACGACTGAATATATATTTAACCCTTTATTTATCTATATTTTTTTCAAATCCAAGTTCAGTTTAAGCCATTGATTCTTGGGTATATACATACTAATTTGTGTTCTATTGGTACAGGTTATGCCGTGCTAGAGGAGAAACCATTGCCTGATGACCTAATTGTTCATGGAGCGCCATACCTTGGACCTTCAATGGTAACCGTGTACGATTACGAGTACGACTTTGGTCAACTCGGTCATGAAAACCATGTGTAAAACTAGTGAAGGTGTAAATATATATGGTATGTGTATATATTGCAAGGACGCTTTGAATGGGAATATATAGTTTTGGTCCTGGAGGCCACAGTTATCTGGGACAATGACTTTTGTGTGAAAAAACCATGGGCTTAATTAGGAGTAGGGACATATAGCTCATTGCCGTAACCGCGAGGGAAGTGCTTAATTAGTTAATTTTGGCACATGACCAATTGGATGTTGCATAAACCAATTAATTCAATTAATTAAGTCGTTGATCTCAAAACCAGTCTTGCTATAATTGCTATATATTTTGTCTACAGCTATTGTTTCACAGACTCAGTAAATGCAGCTAAAAAAAATGTGATAGTTCGCTTGAACAATAGTGAGAAGTGTCACATATGCATTCCAAACCACTCATCTATCGCATCTAATCATTTACCACTTCCCTCTCTTCTGTTCATATCTCTCTCAAGGTGTATGCTAATATATTGTTGGAAATCCCTCCATAATTGATAGAGCATCATCACATTGAACTAATTTTGATACATATTCCACTTGTATGGAAAAAGAGGGAGATCATTCCAAGGTCTTGGAATATGTTATCTGACCTTTAGATCTAAAGATTAGAAAACTTAAGAATGGAGTTACAATGGTAGTTGTAAATGTAATAAATTATTATTTGTTATCAATTATTCACTCTTGGAAGAAGCTACAATATTCCTCCACTATATATAGGAGGACTTGTGAGTTGGAGCATCCCATCTAAGCAAAGAAGTTCATCTCTAAGAGTGATAGAGTGAGTGTGTTTTTGTAATCCTCTTTGAAAAAGAGAGTTGTATTTCCACCATACTTGGTGAGAATTGAGGATATAGTTGCAGATGGGTGAAATTGACAGAAATCCTTTTGTATCAAGAAAGTCATTGTAATTCTACTTTTAGTAGTAGAGATATTTAGTTGGACTAGGTCTCGTGGTTTTTCTCTTTCACATTGAGAGGATTTTTCTTCTTCTCTTTATTTTTCTAATTGCTTATCTTAATTACATAGAGAGGGAAATTTGTTTAGGCATTTCCCAACAATGATATCAGAGCTGGCCTAGTTGGAGGATATATCGTCCTATGTAATTCAAGATGGAGAGAGTTGTCACTCATCATGGAGATATGTTCAAGCTAATTGCAAAAAGTTACTGCTATTGGAAATTAATGATGGAAGACCACTTATATTGTAAGTATTTGAATGAGCCAATTACCCATGAGAATAACCCTGAAGAGAAAACTGATAAGAGCTTCTGAATCGTAGAGTTGTTGCTATGATTCAAAAATGTATTGACAGAAGCTTGTTCGAGCATGTGTCAACCTACGCCAATGCATACAAAATGTGGAAAAAACTTGAGTCCATGATTCCAAAGAAGACGCCTCGGAACAAATTGCTCATCTTGTGAGATGATCGATCGATAAAGTTGGAGTATAGGGTGGTCAAAAATATGATTGAACACTTAAACACTTTCAAGGGGCTCGTGAATCAATTGACAAAGATTAAAATGAAGATTGATGATGAGTTGCAAGCCCTTCTACTCCTTAATTCCCTACAGTAGAGTTGAGACACATTGTTAGTTACTTTAGTAATTTAGCCCCTGAAGGAAAGCTCACCATGGATATTGTTGATGATAACTTGTTGAATGTAGAAGCTCGAAGGAATGAACAAGGTATGGCCATCCAATCTGAAGCTAACATTGTAGAAAATTGTGGGAGAAGTGAGACTCGTGGAAAAAGTTAAAGTAGCGTCCATGACAAATGTCGAGGGCGATCTAAGTCTCACTCCTCCAAGCTCAATTGTTATTACGTTGGCAAGTCAGGTCATAAGAAATCAGACGGCGATATTGCTTAGGGATTGCTTGTGATGATTGCTCAGGGATTTGCTGACTTGGGGGCTTCCTTTCACGTTAGCTCACATGGAGGATTTTTCTTAGCCTTTCAAAGTGGTGACTTTGGTACAGTGAAAATGGGAAATTGTGTCATAGGAAAAATAGTTGAAAATGGTGACATCACTTTGATGATTGACGCAGGGCATAAGCTTGTTTTGAAGAAGGTAAGAGATGTACCAAATATGTGTCACAACCATATCTCGGCTTGGAAGCTCGATGATGTTAGGTTGGTAAACCACTTTGGTGTTGGAAAACGGAAACTCTTGAAAGGTAGTATGATCATTGCTTGAGGAAAGAAAGAAGGCTCATTATATGTCATGCAACGAAGAATATGCAAGGGGGAGGCCAATGTTGCCCATGGTGACTCAAACAAGGAGTCATGACACAGACGACTTGGCCATATGAGTTAGAAGGGATTGAAGATCCTTCAAAGAAAGACCATCTCCCTAGTATAAAAGGTCAGTCAATTGAATCTTGTACAAATTGTCTAGTTGGAAAACAATGCAAAGTATCATTTCAAAAATCAAGCAATCCCAGGGGGAGAAAACATGTTCTTGATTTGATGCACTAAGATGTTTGCTCAATGAGTGAGAAGTCTCTTAGTGGGGCATATTATTTTGTCACTTTTATTGATGACCACTCAAGAAACACTACAAGAAAAAGCTTCATTACCGACGACTTTTACCGACGGAAAACAGGGTAATCGGTAAATCTGGCATTACCGACGGAATTTTTCTGTCTGTAAAAAAGTGCATCCGTCGGTAAATGGTCATTTAGTATCGTTGATTGCTTTTTGATTTATTATTTATTTTTTATCATTACCGACAGACTATTTCCGTCGGAAAAATAAAGATGATGAAATTACCGACGGAAATATTCCATCGATAAAGTTTTCGACGGAAAGTTTCCGTTGGTAATGGCGCGGTTTTTAAAAAAAAATTGAAATTTGAATTACCGACTTCCGTCAGAAAAAAAAACAAGGCTTAATTGCATTTTTGGCCCTTCAGTTTTCACATTTGCGCAAATTAGGTCCTCCAGTTTTTAATTGCGCGAATTAGGTGCTCCAGTTTCATTAACTGTTGCAATTGGGTCCCTCCGTCAGTGCTCCGTCAGTTCACTGGGGGGACCCAATTGCAACAGTTAATGAAACTGGGGAACCTAATTCGCATAATTAAAAACTGGGAGACCTAATTCACGCAAATGTAAAAACTGAGGGGCCAAAAATGCAATTAAGCCAAAAAACAATTATAATCCTCTTCTCTCTCCATTTTCGAATTTCTTCTCCATTTTCTCAGATCTTCTTCTTCAACTCTCTCATTTCTTCTCCTCCGCGCGATCCATCTCTCTCCTTCCCTCCACTGCGCCGCCGAACGCCACCCTCCCCTCCACCGCGCCGCCGAAAGTCACCGTCCCTAGCACCGAACGCCACCGTCCCCTCCATCGAACGCAGCCACCCCTCCACCGAACGCAACCACCACCACCAAAACGCATCAAAATGCTATTTTGCTATGTGATATTAATTGATATACCTACCTGTATTTCTGTTGTAGCTACTAGACAAAGGGTGGTGGTCGTAAGCATAAGGCAACAATGTGGCATTTGGGGAGGAGTTCTTGTTGTCAAGTACTGAGAAATTAGGAGTCTCAGCAGGTTTTGAAGGAGAAGAGAAGCTGAGCATCATTTGCCGTTGCTGTTGGTGGTGATGGGAATCAGAGAAGAGAGTGGCATTAGATCTATCCATTGTTGTTGTTGTTGCTATCTTCAGATCCCAAATAAATTTTCTTTCTTTTTTTTTTTAAATTTTCGTGTGGTTCGGTAACATATAATTTCTGACGGATTATTTCCATCGGTAATTACCGACGGAAAATTTTGTCGGTAATTACCGACGACTCTTTTAAAAATTTCGTCGGTAATAATTACCAACGAGCGAATTACAGATGGGCTTCTTCCGTCGGAAATTCTGTTGGTAATCGTTCGTTACCGACGGTTTTTCTACGTTACCGACGATTTTTTCCGTCGGTAACGCTCGATTTTCTTGTAGTGAAAAGAATGGGTATATTTGTTAAGTACAATTAAAAGATCAAGTACTTCAATCATTCAAGGAGTATCACGCCATGGTGGAGCGCAATATTGGGCGTAACAAGTGTTGTCGGGTTGGGGCATCAATTGTCTTGTGGTGGAGGCCCAGGTGGGGTCAAGTCACAGTCGACACGTGGCGCTTGGGTTGTTACGGTTAAGTAGAAAGGGTTGCACCCTGACTATCAGCTATAGCTTTTAGCCTAGTAGTAAGCGCTCGGTCCAACAATTGGTATCAGAGCCAAGGTCACGTGTTCGATTCCCAGCGGGAGCAATTGCTGAGGAGGAGATTGTTGCCGGGTTGCGGCATCAATTGTCCCGTGGCAGAGGCCCAGGTGGGGTCAAGTCACAGTCAACACATGGCGCTTTGGCTGTTACAGTTAGGTAGAAAGGATTGCACCCTAACTATCAGCTATAGCTTTTGGCCTAATGATAAGCGCTCGATCCAACAACAAGGTTATTAAAACTGGACCGGTCATTGAAATTGGTGAATGCATCGGTTCAAGGTTTAATGGTCCAACCATGGCTCAATCGATAATAATTAAATAATATTATTTTAATTTTAAGTGTAATATATTAAACAATATTAAAAATAGATTATCTTAAAACACATATATTTACAATTTTCTTTTTGAACCTCTTTAAATTAATACTCTAACCAAGCCATACAATACCACAAATTAATAAGACTAGATAGTTGACCCGTGCATTCGCACGAGTTGGCAAGTCGCATTGGTTTTTACATTATGATATGAAATAATTTATTTATACAGTAATAACTTGATATATGATATACTCTATATTAATAACAATGTTGATTCTGTGACATTGACATTATGTATCTTAGTTATATATGAAAACTCTATTTTATAAGTAGTCAACAATTACTCCTATCGGTAAAAACGAAGGTTAAATCAGATAAACAAAAAAAATAGAAAAAATAATTAAAATAATTTTCCAATCCATTGAGAAAAACCTATAAATAAACACTATTTTATTTATAAAATGTAAAACTAAAAGTGAAATAATTTTGCAAACTAAAAACTTATAAGAATAAAAAAAATGAATGAAACTTGGCAAGAAGAGGTGTGGGTGTGGGAGGTGATCTACTGTGCGCTGGCTGCCAATTACACCAGGAGACTGTGTGTCATCTATTTTTTGATTGCGAAATATATTCAGAGGTATGGAGGTGTCTACTACTTTGGCTGGGTTTTGAGTCAGTATAACTGCATCACGACTGTAGATATCATTTTCTACAATTTTTAGGCTTGCCTAGCTGCGCTAAAGACAAAGCTGAGATGTGGCAAGTCTTATGGTTTGCGGTGCTATGGACAATTTGGCGTGCAAGAAATGCTACAATTTTTCAGAACAAAGTTTACAATGTGGGATAGATGGTAGAAAAATCAAAGATCACAGCTTGGTCATGGCTGCACGCAAGGAAGAATGGCTTCAGATATCCCTTGGCTACTTGGTTGATGAATCCGTGTGCTTGTCTAGATATCCTAGTAGATAGACTTTAATTGCAAATGCATGCACAGTGGCGCAGTACTGTGGGATTTTATCAAGCATTTATCACTTATGCAGCAAGAATTATTATCAAGGAATCACAATTCTTTGACCTTGTCTCTTAAGTTTTGGTTGCAAGTTGGCTCTTGCTGTGCTGCTGTGGATTGATTGGCGGGGGGAAAGCTTTGTGGAGGGCCATTTGTGGTTTTGAGTGAACTTTTATGCATATGGCGTGTGTTAACAGCGGGGGCAATATTGTTTTTCTTTGGAGTGTTATCTGTGATTTGCTAGTTTAAACTTAGGGGCCTGCTCTGTATTTCTTGAACCTGTCAGCTGTCTTTTGTTCCAGTTAGCACTTGTGTAGGATTTCTTTTTAACCAACGTGCCACAAATGATGGTTAGAGGCTGGGGTGCCAATCTTGTTGGGATGTCAGTCTTTATTGTGATCCTTTTGCATGTTGGTTTTTTCTGTCCTTTTTCATGCTCCAGCTGAATGACTCTTGTAAAGGAACCTTTTTGTTCCGCTTTTTGCTTTTCCTGGGCACAACTTGTGCTTCAGGTTAGCCTATTATATTACGTTTATCTTGACTTAAAAAAAAAATGAATGAAATCCGTAAACAAAAATTGTTTTATTCATATAAAATTAAATTAAATTTGTAACCTGCAAATTTATAAGAACAAAAATATGAATGAAACTCGTAAGCAAATACTATTTTATTCATAAAAAATAAAAGAAGAATAATTTTGTTCTTTAAAAATTTAAAGGAACACAAAAATATGAATCAAACTTTGTAAGTAAATACCATTTCTTCTATAAAAAATAAGATTAAAAGAAAATTAATTTTATAACAAGATAATTTACACACAAAAAAATGAATGAAACTCGTAAACAAACACTAACTAATTTATTAAAAATATAATCAAAAGAAAAATAGTTTTACAATCTAATAATTTATAGGAACAAAAAAACTTGAATGAAACTTGTAAGCAAATATTATTTTATTGGGTTAAATATATTTTTAGTCCTTCATATTTGGAAAAAGTTTGATTTTGGTCCTTTTTCTTTAAAATTGATCTTTTTAGCTTCTCGTTTTTGGAAATGTACCATTTATAGTCTTTGGGGCTATTTTATAAATTCAAAAAATATTTTTTAATATTTTATTTCCACCATTCCTAATTTCTAATTTCCACTAAGCCCCCACCCACCATTTTGCACAGAGAAGGACCGCCGCACGCGACTCACCGCCATCTCCACCATCTTAGTTGCCTCCGCCACAACGCCCCACCGTCCAGGTATGTCTCTCTCTCGCTCTCTCTCACTCTCCGTCTCTGTCTCTCTCACTTTGTATCCGGAGGGGGTTACGGTGAGCGGGGAACGGATCGATCGAGGGGGCTAGGGGAAGGAGGCTTCATGGTTGGGCGCTAGGGGACGATGGGGCGTCGTGGTGGAGGCAACCGAGATGGTGGACACGGCGGTGAGTCGCGTGCGGCGGTCATTCTCTGCACAAAATGGTGGGTGCGGGCTTAGTGGAAATTAGAAATTAGGAGGGGTGGAAATAAAATAAAAAAATATTTTTTGAATTTATAAAATGGCCCCCAATTTCTATAAATGGTACATTTCCAAAAACGAGGGACTAAAAAGGTCAATTTTAAAAAAAATGACCAAAACCGAACTTTTCCCAAATATGAAAGACCAAAAACATATTTAACTCTATTTTATTTATCAAAAAATAAAATTAATTGAAAAATAAAATAGTAGTAGTAGTACTAGTACTACTACTGCTACTACTACTACTACTACTACTGCTGCTGCTGCTACTGCTACCCTTTGATGAGTCAATCTCCCTATGCCACCCTTTGATGAGTCAATCTCCCTCCCCACCTTGAGTGAAATTCAGATTTCATGTCACCCTTTCAACCAACTTGCTTCAAAAATGCTACCACATGTTCTTCTAGTCTCTCAATGTCTTCTATGTTGGGTGGGTCCCTCCTCAAGTGGAGCCCACACCAACTTAAAAGAAAGAAAGAATAAAAAGGTGGGTGTGTGTGTGTTGTTGGGCCAAAGCCCATGATTCTTTTGTGGTGATTGCCTTGTGGAGAACATGGAAGCCAATACAAGTCGAATGGTGACTTTGAAAGGTTCGAATTATGCCCTCTAGAAAGGCAAGATGGAGGATCTGCTTTATGTGAAGAGTTTTCACCAGCCTGTGTTCGCTACAGAGAAGCCCAGTGATAAGACTGAAGAAGAGTGGACTCTAATGCAACGACAGGTATGTGGGTATATCCGCCAGTGGGTTGATGACAATATGTTGAACCACATTAGTGGGGAGACACATGCTCGGACATTATGGGATCAACTTGAACAGCTGTATGCGAAGAAGACAGGAAACAATAAGGTGTATTTGATCAAGCAGATGTTGAGCTTGAGATATAAAGACGGGTCTCCGTTAGCAAATCATTTGAATACTTTCCAGGGAATTATGAATTAGCTATCTGCTATGAGTATTAAGTTTGATGAAGAAATTCAGGGGTTGTTGCTTCTAGGTTCCTTTCTAGATTCGTGGGAAACATTTAGAATGTCATTGTCAAATTCTGCTCCTAATGGTGTGTTGTCAATGGACCTTGTTAAGAACAGTATTTTGAACGAGGAGATGAGAAGAAAGTCTCAAGGTTCCCATTCACGGTCAGAGATCTTAGTGACTGATTCAAGGGGGAGAAGCAAGAATCGTCATTCAGGTAACAAAGAACAGGGCAGAAGCAAATCTAGAGGCAGGTACAAAGATGTTGAGTGCTACCACTGTGGTAAGAAAGGGCATATTCAGAGGTATTGTCGACTTTTGAAAAAGGAGAATGAGGACAAAGATAAAGATAGAGATAGAGGAAAGAAAAAGGAAGAAGATTCTGATGAAGACAGAGCTAATGTGACATCCGATGATTTACTTCTTGTTGAAGAAGATGATGTTGTTAATGTTGTTGACAGTGCATTGAGTTGGGTGATCGATAGTGGTGCTTCAGTACATGTTACATCCAGGAGAGGTATTTTCAGCTCTTATACTCCAGGTGATTTTGGTGATGTGAAACTTGTTCATGAAGGTGTGTTAAAGTGTGTTGGCATTGGAGAGGTTAATTTGGAGACATCTAATGGTACTCGGTTAACTCTCAAGCGCATGAAGCATGTTCCAAACATTCGATTAAATTTGATTTCAGTGGCTAAGCTATGTGATGAAGGTTATGACAACATGTTCTCACGGAATGCTTGGAAACTTACCAAGGGTTCTATGGTTGTTGCTAGAGGTATGAAGTGTTCTACCCTTTACGTGGCACATGCAAAAATAATTAAAAATGTTCCTGCAATGGAGTCAGCTGATAAAATTGAGTTATGGCATTAGAGGTTGTGTCACATGAGTGAGAAAGACATGGTTGAGCTAGCCAAACAGGATGTGTTGTCTGACATGAGAAATCCACATTTGCAGAAGTGTGATGATTGTTTTGTTGGGAATAAAAATAGAGTTTCTTTTGAGAGCCACACACCTATGAGGAGACCTGGAATTCTTGATTTGATGCATTCTGATCTATGCAGCCCTATGCAGATGAGGTCGCTTGGTGGCAGTGCATATTTTGTGTCGTTTGTTGATGATCAATCAAGAAAGACTTGGGTCTACACCTTGAAGAGTAAAGATGTTGTTTTGAGTGTGTTCAAGCAATTTAAGAACACAGTTGAGCGTGAAACTGGGAAGAGTTGAGATGCGTACGCACAGGTAATGGCGGTGAATACTCAGGAGCTTTTGATGCTTATTGTAGAGAGCGAGGGATTAGACAAAGACTCTACAACTGAATGGTGTTGTTGAGAGGATGAACAGAGTATTGGCTGAAAGAGTTAGATGTTTGCTTTCACAGGCAGAGCTTCTGCAACACCCTTTCTCCAAAAAGGATATTACACCATAGTAACAAGTATTTTCGCAATATTTTCCATAATAACCATTGATTAAAATCGAGTTTGGTTCCAAAAATGTGGATAAAATTTTTGTCTTTTTAAAAGATGAGAAGAATGGGGAGTCCATTCTTTCCTTTTCTATTGCGTAGTAAAACAAGAACAGTATTGAAGAAATACTGAAGTAAAATCAACCTCCTCAAATATATATATATATATAACCAAAAGCTTGCATCAGTACTAGCAAGGAGTTTTTTGAAACTACTGTACATCAAAAAGTAGTAAAACTCTAAGCAAATAAAATGACTGGAATAAAAAGCTACTAAGTAATAAGAAAGCCAGGTTCAATCTCTAACATCTACCCGGATTATCTGTTCACATCCAAAAGTATAACAGCAGACGCATCCTTCCTACTCTAAAACGAAAAGTAGATCTCCCTACTGGCTTCCTACGCCTTCCATAAAACGATATGAATGGTGCCTCCAGAGCTGGCACCTTCCTCATCTTTCTCCTCTGTAAGTCGGAGTAAGACTTCCGCTCCTCCACCTTAAAAGGATGGTTACCAGACCTCCAACCCATACCCGATCTAAACCTCGGCAGCATCATCTACTCAACCACATATGAACAAAACATGGAAAGTAGGCAGGGTGAAAAACTTGCACAAGTTAAGAATGATAGTTTTAAGGAATATAACATTTATACAGTATACTATCAGAATCTCACAAACACAGGAATATATCTTTGTTCACATAACACATCACCTTATGTCAAGGACAGTCAAACACAAAACGTATTACTTTCACAGAAGCACAGACAAACATAGAATATATCATCAATCACAGATGTAACGTCAATCACAGATATAACATCAATCATAGCTATATTATCAATCACATCTATCTCATCAACCATAGGTATATTTATTCATGACACTTCAATCTCTCTGATAATACACCGGTGTGCTGCTCCAAGGAGACTTTTCCCACCAAACTCCATTGAGCGATAGGCCTGTGACAAGACCTAACAGAGTACCCAGAATTCACTCAGATTTCCTGGATAAACATTCAGTAATGCGCATCTCAACCATATCATGAAATAGGTCCGTCAGTCAGATTTATCCAAGCCGGGTGTACGACTCATCTCAGCTCAAGGGCTATCGCTATGCAAGGCTATTGAGACTTTCGAAATCTGAATAATCCCAGAAGGCAATTGTAGCCCAACCAGACTCTATTCTCAACCCGTCCTCTAGGTTGTAAGCTCAAAAACCTTTATGCAAATGATAACTCAAACATTGCATAATATCACTTTGGTTTCTCTTGCAAAACCTTCTCTGTTTTACTGTATTATCTCTCATAATACAAAACCACGTAAAATACACTTATTCTATCACCACAGAAATACGCTTGAAAACTTAACCATTTTATTACTCTTTTTGGCTATACTTATTTATTTTAATAATAATTACATTGTGACAGAGTCAAATGCGGTAACAAACTTAACCAGAATAATATTAATGGGATTTATTACTTAAGTTTATTCTTTTTGGAAAAGCCCTTTGGAAGCTAGTCAAGTAATCTTTGCCACGTATATACAAACTTACTAAGATAGGAAAAATAGCGCATCGGTATGGTTCCCAGGAAAGATCTTGGTGAGCTTTAGGGCTCCTTCAAAGACCTTTGTCTTTCATAGACAGATCCATATCAATGAACTACCTTATATAAACAGTAAAATCACAAGTTTTATATATTTTTGAAAAGAACATGGAAATGGAAGAAAAACACTAGTTTAGGAATTTTAGCGTATTTAGTCACTTGCTCACGTCCTAATGGCGTAATAGAGATACGGCCCCTGAGCCCGACTGTATGAGTACACCGAAGATGCATTCTTACGCCTGACCAAAGCACCCCATCCACTATCCGTCAAAAGAACTACAGAGGTTGAATTTTACAAATTCTTATATTTGTTGATCACGGAGGCATAGCCCACTGGGTGATCAAGCCTTTATAGATAAAATTTCGCCAGCGTAACGGTATAATTTTTAAACTTTATAATTAAATTGGGTATTATAACTTTACTATTTGAAAAATCACATTTTAAATAAAAATAAGGCATAAGATAATTTATAAAACCATTTTACAATAAATAACAATTATTTAAAGCATAAACACCCAAAACACAAAAATCCATCAAAACAAAGATCAAACCAACTTGGAAAGGATTTCTCCATACCTTAGCCTTATGAATGATGAAGAACACACTAAGAACAATCAAGAACAACACACAAAAAAACTTGATTAGTAACAAAGAAAAACCAAAGGAAACAAAGGGAAAGAAAAAGGATTTTGAGTGAATTTGTGAGTGAATCTTCAAGTGGAGGATGAAGAAATTTGAAGAGCACCCCCTCCCTATTTATAGGGGAGGGTCACGTACAAGAGGAAGAGAGGAGGGGAAAAGATCTTTTATTTTTCAATTTTACAAAAATAATTAAAACCGTAATTTCTAAAAATATCTAATAAAATATCTATGCCCTAGAACAATGGAGAAGCTTCAAGACTCTTCAAGAGGCATGTGAGGGCGTGCAGATCAGGGCTGGAAAGAGGGATATGTGAATTTCCTAAAATACCCCTAGGGTTTTGATGAAAAAGAGTGAAAATCAAGGGTATTTTGGACTTTTCATAAATCAAAAATTGAAATAATTAGTTAAAATTGATGAGAACCAATGAGAATACTAGAAAATGCCATAAGAAGTCTAAATAATTTTGTGGCACTCATTTTTGAAATTTATAGATAGTGCAAACTCTTCGGTTTTCATCATTTCACAGGTATAACCCCAAAAAGCAGAAAAATAGGGTTTTCAAAACTTACACAGAAATAATTTTAAAAATCATGAAATAAATAATAAAAAATAAAATATAAAATACTTATGGACCTTTTACACGAAATTATACCTGTGAAACAAGGTTTTTGCGTTTAAACGCCCCTGAGTAGCGTAGTTTTCGGTAATTTTTGAAAGTTTTTCAAAAGTTCCACAAAAATTCCATAAAATCTAAAATAATAAAAGAACCAACTTTTGTGAAGGAAGTTTATTTATTGGACTTGTTAAACATTTTTAATCTATTTAAAACTCTTCCATCAGTTAGACGTAAACTGTTTTCTGTAAAAATGCCCGATGTTGATTGAAAAGCTACCGTTTCAGAAGTATTTCAGAATATATGTTTTTTATTACTAATTTTAAGCCAAAAATAAATCACAAAACATTTATGGAACAAAAATTCATATAAAACAAAAAAAGGACAGAAAACGCAAAGAAACGGATGTTGAAACTAGACTTAACAGAAGTTGAAAATCAACCACTTTCAGAAGTATTCTTAAACATGCATATTTAAATCCTATTTTTAAGCTAAAAAATAAAACTCAAAATAATTATATCGCAAAAATTCATATAAGACGAAATTAAACAGTTAGTCATAAAAAAAACGGATGTTACAACTCTACCCCCCTTAAAATAATTTCGTCCTAGAAATTACGTACCTAGAACAACGTTGAACATAACTTGCGCATATTATCCTTTTAGTGAAATAACCTTTGTCACTTGAAAATCTTTATATGACAAAATCCTGGATACCACTCTACTCTTTTATATGTCCAACAACTACCTTTAGAAGATATTCACATTTCTATTCCAACAACAGAGTACTTTCTTGCTTTCTATCGGAAATTTAGGCCTCAATTTCTTTAATCATAGGATTTGACTTATCAGTTCATACCAATGTTCATTATCATCTTTCTACTACCGGCAAGCTAATGAGTTAATTACTCCCACACCTTGACCTTAAGTAGTAAGAAAATAATAAAAATTTTATGACTAATCATATCATTATCCAGATCATAAACTTAGTTGTAAGGGTAGGCATCTACCTATAAAAGAAGATACTATAAACACGTATATATATATATATGAGGAAGGATCAAATTACACCGGTGTAATACTTTGGTCAATGTTACACCGCTAATAACTCTTCAGTGGATAATTATATTCTAAAACACACCGTTAGATTAAAAGTTATTATCATATAGATCATTCCTGTAAAATTTCGCATCAATCTAAAATCATTTGATGTGTCATTGAGATATGTCAAAATTCATACACTTTAAAAGACATTAATCTTGATGTATCTCAATGACACATCAAATGATTTTAGATTGATGTGAAATTTTATAGGAATGATCTACATGATAATATCTTTTAATCCAACGGTGAGTTTTAGAATATAATTATCCGGTGAATAGTTATTAGCGGTGTAACATCGCCCAAGAGTTACACCGGTGTAATTTGATCCCTCCTCTATATATATATATATATATAAAGTCAATACCATATCAATGCAAGCAAACACTCATATATTTATATATAATAATTCATTTACAAGCAACACTAATAGGCTCTATATCTATAAGTGCCTCCAAAAAGACTAGGCCCCAACTTCAAGTATCATGATTCAAGCCTACTAGTAACTAGATCATGCTTATATATAAAAGACAGAAAACAAACAAAGCGACGTCCTAGAACTCACAACTCGTAGGAAAATCTTCACTTGTTTGCTCCAAAACCCTTATGCTGCGATGTCTGACGGTTGACTACTAACGCTGGATTTTGCTCTCTACAACTATTAGCCAAGTGTCCAATCTTGCCACACTTGTAGCAAGTCGCCCCTCTATGAGTGCATTTGCTAGAATGATGTCCTAGCTTCCCACAGTTATAACACTTAATCACATTTGGCCCTTGATAGCCATATCCTCCATTCCCATTAACAGATGCATTATGGTGTTTCCCAAAATTTCCTGAGTCCCTTGCATATGGCATATTCTGAAATTGGCTTCCTTCATGATTCTGTAGCTGGGACCTAGACGGTCCGCCAACATTGGTCTTTCCCACTACCTTACCCTTCTTCAGAATCTCCATCTTCCTACACTTCTCAACTAGAGGTTGGAATTGTCGGATCTCTAGTGCAGACACAGCTTCCCTAATGTCGTAACAAAGCCCTGCTTCGAAACGTTCGCACTTCCATGACTCATCAGGCTGAAGCTGGAAGAAACGAAAGTACTTGGCCAAGGATTCGAACTTGGCTGCGTATGCATCTACAGACATATCCTTCTGCTGCAGACTCAGGAACTCCTACTCCCTTTCACTTCGAGCACTCTGTGGAAAATACTTCACTAGAAACCTCGTGCGAAATATCGTCCAAGTAACTTCTTGATGCTCTGCTTCCAAGAGCTGTTGTTGCCCTTTCCACCAGTATTCCGCATCCCCTATCAACAGGTAAGATGCGTAGGACACTTTCACCCCTTCCTCACAACGTAGAGATGTAAAAAATTTCTCTATGTTCTGAATCCAAAGGTCTGCCTTCTCCGGATTAGGTTCTCCGTTAAATTGCTGGGGATCATGCATCCTAAAGTCTGAAAGCCCTTTCCCAATAGCTGCTATCTCAGCTCTAGCCTGCTTTTGCAAGTCCCTTTGTTCTGCTCTCTCAGCCTGTTGTGCCATAGTGGCAGCCATATCAGTCATCGCCCCTATTGCTCTCTCCATCGCTTCGTTGTTTCGTGCCGTATCTTGCCTATAAATTAACCCGAAACGTAAACACTAACCCACAACCAAAGAAAACACAGAGAAACAATCAACGTCACACATCACTTCACAGAAAAATTAGTCAAACAATGTTAGTCAGAGTCACACAACCTAAGCTTAATAGACCTATAACCTGACATTCCCCCTAAAAGATTGAACCAGGCTCTGATACCACAAAATGCAACACCCTTTCTCCAAAAAGGATATTACACCATTATGATCCTATTGTGAAGAAACTTATCAGAGGTTGTGATGTTGAGTTTGTGGAAGACCAGCGGTTGAAAGACATTGAGAGGGAAGAGAATCCAGTGCCCGTGTCAGTGCCAGTGTGGATGTTTCTTTTGAGCCTAGACCAAAATTAGAAAGAATTGTGGTTTCTGATCAGTCAAGCAGATATGATGTTGATAGTGCTGCTTTGATGACTAGTGGTAGAGAGCCTGTATTTTCCGGAGATACAGATGATGTGTTGACAAACCCCAATCAAAGAAAAAGCTTGAGACTTGCAGCAGAGTTGTCGGGAAGGCGACACTTAGCCCCACTTGAGTCGTGAAGGGGAGATATGTTGGGTGGCTTCCTCCTCAAGTGGAGCCCACACCAACTTAAAAGAAAGAAAGAATAAAAAGGTGTGTGTGTGTGTTGTTGGGCCAAAGCCCATGATTGCCTTTGAAAGGGATTTTATCCCTAATGTGGAGTGTGTGCAATGTGAGTGCAACAAGGCACAATTGCAAACGCGCAACAGAGGCGGCGCATATTGAAGACTGAGGTGCGACCGTGGAGAAGAAGAAAATGGTCTCTTAACAGATGAGTTGGTAGAACAAATGTGCTCTGTTTTGGCTGAAATTTCAGTGAGTTGTTCCTGTTGAATAACTCTTTATTTTGGTATATTTTATTGTTGGTTTTGCCTTCTCTATTGTTAGTGTCAGTACCCATTGTTGGGTTTTATTGTGTTGATTTCCACCGTGTTGGTGATGATTTTGATGCTTTATTGATCCCTATTATTGATAGAAAGACTTTGTTGGTGTACCCATTATTTTTATAGTGGAAGGTTTCTGGACTAGGTCTCGTGGTTTTTTAGTCTCCCACATTGAGGGAGGTTTTTCCACGTTAAAATTTGTGGTGTCCTTATTTTATTTTCTGCTCCTTTCTATTACTATTATTATTAGAGTTGGCTTCGCTTGGTTATTTTTCTGGTTAGGTTCTCACAAGAAGGGGAGAGTAATTGAACTCTTAATATTCCGCTGCGTACTCTGATCCCAACATTCTAGCACTGATGCTGTAACACCCGCATTTTTAGATCCGTAGTTAATTCTATGACACCGAGTGAGTAGATCAAATTACATATTATAAGATGATATTAGAAAATAAAATATCATGATTATAGTCGCTTATAGTAAAGCAACTAGGATTTCGAGTTGAAATTGGAAATTTCAACAGAAAACGATTCTCGTTATAGACGGAGAAATAAGATTATATTGATCTGAAGGCAAAGACAAGACCATCGCGAGGAATTAAAGAGACAAATAGTATTTTTATATTATTTAAGAATTTAAGAATTTTAGTTTGGAATTTTCTGGGATTAGGATAAAGATATTATAGTTTTGGTCCCTGTAGAATGGACTACGTGACACGTAATGAACAGATAATTACCAGAAAACTAAGAAATGATCCAAATGGAAAGTTAGGGATATCATTAGTGTTTTTAGATTATTTATGATTTTTAGATGGGTAGATAGTGGCCAAATTCGAAGAATAGAAATTTGACGGAAACCATATCTCGGGTTTAGTACGGTGAGGGTTTTATATTTTTCCGGAGACCTTTTTGCATCAAAAAATATTTTAACGAAACAAAAGTTATTTTTTTAATATTTCAGATTTTTGGGAATTTTTCTAGAATTTTTCAGAAAATTTTATTTTTAGCCATATTTAGCACGTTGCGGGTAACCGTAGCGCAATCGAGGTATCAGAAAATGATCAAAAATTTAGTTTTGAGATTCTAAGTTTTATTATATTAATAATGGGTCTCAAAAATTATTTTTCCATTAATCACTTATTTAGGGAAATATTTATTTCAAAATAGATTATTTATTGGACATTTTTTCCACTTGTGCTCGAAGCCCTAACTTCGAAGATATTTTCTCCCACTTGGCTGGCCAGCTGCTGCACGAAATTTTCAGCCCCATGTGCCAAGTTGATCATTTTGATCATTTCTTTGTGGCTAAGTCTTGGCTTGGACCAATTAAATAATTAACTATTAGTCATTACTTAATTAATTTCATTATTCTTTAACCAAAGCTTATCTCAAGTACTCCTTCCCTTTTGCTGCAGCGTGAGTTTAAGGAGAGAGAGGAAGATATTTTCTCATTCACTCTTGCCTTTCCTCTTCCTTAGTTCATACTTCCTCCATTTTCTCTCCAAACTCCATTTTTGGTTCTTAAGCTTTTCTTTGAGTTTTCAAGCTTTTGATCCATCAAGCTTCATCAAACAAGGTTGGTTTGTGATTCTAAACCATAAATCCTTCTTATCTTTTCATGAGACTCACTTTGTAGTTCATGGATCATGTTTTTGTTCAAGTTTTTCAAGAAAATTCCTATTTTTGGCTTTAGGTTCTATTTCTTGGAACCAAGGAGCTTGATCATCCTTTTGATCCTTTTTCCATCAAGAGTAAGAGTAAGTGATCACTCTTTCAAGTTTTTGAGTTTAGGATTTGGGTATTTTTCATAAAGGCTTTGTTTTTATGCTTTTATTTTGTATAATATTTTGAAAGGGTTGATACTAGTTGGAAAACTACAAGCTAGGAGAGTGATCTTTGGAGCTTTAGGTTGTCTTCAAGAGGTAAGGGGATGTTCTTTTCATAGTTATAATTTTTGTATGGTTGTATGTTGTGTGGCTTGATGACAACTTCATGGTTGAGTTTCATCTTTGTGAAAGAATGATTTTAATCATTCTTGATGTGTTAAATTGCTAAGAAGAAATTTCTAACTCTATGGTTTTTGTATGAGCATCATCATAATTTTAACTCTATGTAAATATTTCTAAGTTGTTTTGGGTAAAAGGAAAAGTTAAGAACATTTACTAAGTAATGGAAAAGTGTGGGTATGCTTGGATTGTCTAAAAAAGCTATTTTTAGTATGTGGTAGCTCTATGTTATTTGTATGATAGAAAATTTATGTCTTGATTTGTGATTTGTTCTTTGATGATGTGTGAAAAATTGTATGGCTTGATGTGGTTTGGTTTGGTTAATTTTCTTGTGCTTCATTTTGATTCATTTGGGAAGATTGTAATATTTAAAGTAGATTTATGCTTTATTTATTATGATTATGTGATGTTTGTTGTGATTGTGTAAGATTAACCAAGATGAATTAAAATAAATGACCCAAGCATCATGGAAGAGGAAGTAGAGGACTCAATAGTGAAACCATTTTTCTAAAGGCAAAATTGGATTAATTTAGTGTTCAAGCCAAAGCTTGATTTAGATATTAATTACTTAAATTTTGATAAGTCTCCAATGGACTTTAAATGGGAATTTTTCTTAAAACAAGAGAGTTGGGAATTTAATTTAAATCAATCACAAGTGGTTAAGTCTTTTATCAACTAATCATATATTAATGAGCAAAAGGAAATAAAGTCTATGTAATTGACTTTTGAAAATCCAAGTTAAAACAACCAAAGTTCATGAAGAGGTAATCTAGTTTTGAGGTTCAAAAATATTGGAATTGAAGTGTGTAATCAAATCTTAAAGGAGGAGTTGATTTTCAGATTTTTAAAGAGCTTTGGACAGCTCTGTTCACATCCCTAGTGTGAAATTTCGCAAGTTGTAAAATTTTCTGTTTTGGGCCAAAAATGTAATTTTCAGAAGTGTAGGGGTTGAAATGAAAATTTGGACATTTTGGGGGTCAGAAATATAATTACAAAGAGTTATGTGGTTTTAATAATTAAGAGGAAGTGAGGGGTATTTTTATTATTAAATTTGTTGTAATGGAAAGAGTTTTTCTTATAAGCCTATGCTTAAGAAAATGGTTTGGGGAAAAATAAAGAGGTCTTTCTCTCATAAAAGTTTTGTATAACAGAGAAGAGTTTTATACGTAGTTGTAAAAGAGTCAACGCATAATGATGTTAAATTCTTGAGATAAGAACTTTCGATGATAATAAATATACATGTCATTTGTATTTGGTATAATCCAGCTTGGAGGATTGTGCAATAAATATAGATGTCATTGCTACAATCCAGCTTGGAGAATTGTGCAGTAAATATAGAGGTCATTTGTATTTGGTATAATCCAGCTTGGATGACTGTGAAATAAATATAGAGGCCATTTGTATTTGGTATAATCCAGCTTGGAGGACTGTGCAATAAATATAGAGGCCATTTGTGTTTGGTGATTGTCTTTGCCAAATTGGGCTACAATTCAGCTTGGAGGGTTGTGCAATCCAGCTTGGGGGATTGCGATGGGAGTACGGTTTGGCTTTAATTGTCTATGTGTGATTTTCTTGGTGATGTGTTTGATAGATTTGTTGACTTAGAGAAAAGTTTTCAAATGATATCTGTTTATTTTTGAAGTATAGTATGTGGTATTTTCTTTCACTTTGTATGTTTCGTGTTATAACTTTTGGGGAGAAACTCATCATTTCCTATATGTTTTGTCGTCTTCGGAACATGATTCATATAGATTCATTACTAGCTGGATGGACTAGTCAGAACTCGAAGAATGAGACGTGCTTTGAAGACGTGTCAACCAAGTAGATGGATGTGCGAGTCCTAGTTTTGTTGTGGTTTTCTTATTAGAGTTTCTTGTAGAAGTTCTTAGTACTTGACCAGCATAGGGAGTCTGTACTTATTTGGGAAAGAGATATTCTTATGTATGGTATGTTCTATTATAATTGAATGAATGAATTTCCTATGTTATCTTTGTGATTGGTGTTTATTCACATAAGTATTTTTTTAAAAAAGAAAAAAAAGACAGAGAAAATCCATTTGTGAAAATTTAATAAATTTTGACATCATTTTTTTGAAAGAAGAATTAGAAGAAAGATTTTAATTTCCGTATTAGAGGTTTAGTTACGAAGTGTAATGCCTCTTGAAAATGAGGTGTTACAGATGCCATTTCTTGAATACATGATCATGAGTAAATTAGAGATAAAACCATGGAAGGTGGGAGGTGAAAGAAAAGAAGCAAACTCTCCCCTTTGTTCCTAGAACCCATAGCCTTGGAGGCAGGGACGGAGGGAGGGGGAGGGAGGGGCCCTCAACTTCATTATTATTTACATACATATATTAATATTTATATTATATTATAAACACACACATGTATAGGATTTAATTAGTATGTACTGATGGTGTACCTTTTTTTACACTGACATTCAAAATTTCAATCATATGTCACCATGTAAATATTTGTGCAGATATTTTAGGAAGTAGTATTACAAGGTGACACTATGCAAATATTTGTGTATAGTAATTAAACTCTTAATATATTATATATCATCTTATAATTGAATGTTATTGTCATATTAATTTAGCTACATTTGATACTCAAAATACACGAGTTTAATTAGTAATAGATTTTGTAAAAATATGGTAAAATTGCTTATTTTTAATTTAGCTTTTGATCTAAAATATCTTTATAGATCATTTAATGTAGAAAAAATTTATGAATTGACAATAAAATTTTATCTCAATAATTTTTTCGGCCTCTCCTTTAATGAATTTTTGGATCCGTCCCTGCTTGGTTGGAGGCTTCATTACAAGGATATGATGAGTGACCTTTGAGTTAATAGCACCAAGAGGGTTGAAGTGGTGGTGGATAGGCTTGGCAATGGGGCCCAAACCCGTGGGTATCCATCTGAACCCGCTCCGACTTTGACGGGAAAAACCCATTTTACATTTTGACTGGGGTTGGGGTCGGGTTCAGGTTTTTCCTGCATTTAAAAGCCAGGGTCGGGGTTAGGGAAATTAATACCCACCCCAAACCCACCCTGTACATGTATTACACTTATAATATAATATTTAATGCATTAGTATTATCAAAAAATATATTTTTAATTCTTTATTTCTTCATTATTATTTGTCTAAAAAAATATATTAAAAAATATCTTAAAAATAGAGTATTGAATTTCTTTAATTCTATCGAAATTAAAATTCTAGAATAAAAATTTGGATTCCAAAATACTAGGTGTGGGGGCGAGGGCGGGGATGAGTATTGATTTTTCAACCTTGACCGAGATCGGAGGCGGAGAGGGGAAACCTGAACACTATCGGGGGCAGGGACGAGGAATGTAAAAACTGCCTCCGCACTGCCCCGTTGCCATGCCTAGTGGTGGAAGAAGAAAAACCAAGATTTAAGAAGAAGAGAGGAGGACAATGGGTTTGAGTGGGAGGGAAGAGAGGAAGAAGAGAAGAAAATAAAATTTATGCTGAGCAAAACAAAAGAATGAAAATGAGAGATGAGGGAGAAGAGATCGATTGATTTGGGAGTGAGAAGGAGAGAGAAAAAAAATCTCTACTTGATCCAATGGCTAGGATTTAGTGTTAATCCAATGGATGTGGTTTTAACAAGCATAATAAAATATAAAATGAAAATGAAAAGGGAGTGGAATTCGGGGAGAGGGGAGCGCGCCGCCGGATACAAGAGAGAATGGGGAGGAAATTTAGTTGAATTAAAATGATATTAATGATAGAGAAAAGAGAAGAAAGTTAAGGCATCTTTGACTAATTAAATGGGTGAAAGAAATTCAAATTTTTGAATTTCAAAATGAAATAGAAAGAAATGTGAAGAGAGAAATTATTCTCGTCGTTTGGTTTTGGGCCCGAACTCCTGATACTAACTAGAGATTGATCTATAGCTCAGACAATCTGAGTTGATACTGATTTATATTCAATTTCTTGATCCTCACAATTTACACACCTCCAAGTAATAAACAATAATTAATTTATTATTTTAAATTCTAATTTTTACCCTCAAAACTTTGTCAGCGACAGTGCAGGTCTTAAATAAAATAAATATATTAAATAAAATTAAATATCTATTATTTATGTTCAACCTATCTTAACTCTAATTAAACTAATTAATTTTTTAACTATATTTTTTTATCAGCAATATAAAAATTTGGGTGACACAATTGTGACCTCTTTACAATTTTTACTTGAAATGAAACTTTTTTGAATATTTCTCAATTAGTATTACTTGTAGTTCAGAAAGGCATCAGAGAAAAGATAACTAACAAACTTGTCAGTATTGTTCAGAAAGGATACCTTTCTAAGTTACTACCTTTCTGAATGAAAACAATATCTTTGAAATGATTTCATTAAATCTGTTTTATCAAGATATATTAATGTAAAACCAACAGTCTTTAATAAAAACTTTAGCTTATGAAATCTAGTTTATCCTTTATTTAAAAGCTTTTTTCAGAAAGGTCACCTTTCTGGGTAAACCAGAAATATAAAATATGTGCAGTAAGATAAAAAGCTGAAGAGATAGAGAGTGCTGCTTTATTCTGGTTCACCGAAATAATCATTGGGCTACGTCCAATCCCCACACACAGTGAGATTTTTCCACTATTGCAATAACACAAAAAGCCACTAGTGGGCATAACCAATATTTTTTTACCCTAGCCGTTGTAGGCTTAATAACCTATATTTTTTTACCCCAGCCTCTGCAGGCTTAACACCAGTATTCTTTTAATTTGGCACAACCTCTGCAAGCTTAACACTCATCCAATCCTAGGACTGCCTTTCTAGATTGGGAGATACAACAAGATTGTAGAAAGAGTTTTGTGTAATACAGCTCAAATCACTCAAAGAGTAAAATATAAAATGAAATCTGAGCCTAAAACACTCCTCTCATTTTACAGAAATACAAATAAAACTGAACTAGAGAAGTAGGTGCTTGTAAGAAGGATTCTTTCTTGATTTCGCGAAGCTTAGAGTGTTCAGATCTTTGATAGCTCAAGCAACCAAACTTGCAGTTGTTAATCCAGCTTCTTTTGTAGCGAAAATCATCAAAGTATCCATTACTAGCCTTAGACACATACTCAAGACGTGTCCTTGTGGTTCTGCTGTCTTTTGTCCTTTTGTGACAATGTGCCTCACTTTTTGAATAGCTAGCCCGCAAGATTATGAGCACCTTTTTGAGTGAACCTTTCTGAGCAAGTTTTAATCTTTCTTAGTAGTATTCAAGACTTGAAATCTTCAAGGATTGTAGTTTATGATGCTTGAATACTTAGGAGAAAGTGTTATTAAGTAGCTAGAGCAACCTTTGTAAGGACCTTTATGAGTCCCAAATTCTTCATATATTTTTACCTTTCTGATGCTTCAGAACTTTTCTCAATAGGATGTTTTTCTGCCCAAGTTGCTTCTAAGTTGTTTCAATTCTCCTTAGATTTACTTCAACACTTTTCTCATGTTTGGCATTGTTTTTTAGCACGTCTAGTTTTACCTTTCTGAGTGTCCTTAGTATTATTCTTTGAAGTACCACTCCGAGTCATATCAGAATTAACCTTTCTGAGCGTTCTTCAGTGGTTATAATTGATGCTTTCTCATTTGTTTCATTGATGCTTTAATTGTCTTGATCATGCTTCTTGTTACCAATTGTCTTCTTGTAATTCACTTAAGCTTGGACAACTATCTGATAACGGTTTCAACCATTCTGAGTGCTACCTTTCTGATGGTGAATGCTTCAACATTCTGATAGCTTAGCACTTAGACTATTGTAATATTTAATTATGAGAAACATCTACTTTCTGAAGACAATTAAATTCAGAATTGTCAGATACTAAGAAACTCAGAATACTTAGTATTTGTCTCAAAAAGTTTGTCATAATTAAAACCTCAGGGTTCTAAAATTAACAACATGAACCGACATACTTCTAGTTTTCTCAATTTTTGACTTGTTCTGCAGTTTTTTGACCATTTCTTAGCAAGGCCTGTTATAAGGGTCATTCGGACAGGATGGCAGACCGATTCCTGGCTTGATCGGTTGAACCGGTCGGTCCTGTCTGGTTTTAACTGCTATGGGTAGGTATATCCAAATTAGCTTAATTCCACCCTTTTCTCTTTTCTTTTATTTAACTTTATTACTTCTTTGTTGCATTTTAATAATATCAAACTAGCTGAAAATTCTCAGACAAAAAAAATAGCTGAAAACAATTAGGAGAAAATATACTTGTATTTACATATTATTATTGTTTTGTTTATTAAGAACAAATGAATTAACAATGTTAAACTAGGCTCCTTGATTAACTCAATGTACAATAACAACAGCCCCAACATTTTGACACCTATACAATAAACAATAATGTGGATCTTATTGTTGTTGGGGAAACGGCACATACCAAGGATCGAAGATGAGAGCACCACAAAGGAAGCGATTGAGCTAGCACACAAGAATTTACATGGTTCGACACCTCTTACCTAATACCTACTTCCATAAAAACACCTCAATAAGTGTTTTCAATATCTCAAATAAGATTACAAGCTTTATGGACAAATTTGTAAAATCCTCCCCAAGTAGTGTATCACTCTACAAACTTAAGCTCCTCACTCAAGAGTTACAAGAATGATAACACTCACTCACAAGAGACTCTCTCACTGCAAGTGACCTTCATACTTGCTTACTTCTCTTGGACTTGGCTTGGATTAAACTCTTCACAAGACCCCTTTATATAGTGGAAGGGATGTGTCTTCTTCCATGAGTGGTTAAGTGGATATTAATGGCTTCTTACATTTTCCATGCCATTCAAAATATCCACTTCTTCTTCCAAAGTTGAATGAGAGCTTCTCCATGGTCAAAACAATAATTCCAATAACATAACATTTTACTATGCATTGGAGTCCCACACTTTAATTATTTGGAAATTTGAATTATTTTCCCAACAATTCCTCCCTCAATAAAAATTTCCAAACATTAACATCATCTGAAAATTTTACCTTCTTTTCTCTTTTTACTACCACTGCTTCTCCGTCTAAGTAGCAAATGTTCTTCTCATTATGGAAAGTTTGGACTGCACCATTGTGGAGCTTCATTCTCACATTTCCAATGCCTTCAACTTTTATCTTGTTACCATTTCCTAACATGAAATGGCCAAACTCTCCATTTGTCTTCAAGGTGTCAAACATCGCTAGGTCTTGGCAAATATGTATCGAGGCAGCAGAATCCATCACCCATTTTGATTTAGCAACCTTCTCACTTGTTGCTAAGAATACGTCATCATCTTTAATGGCTCTCACCACATTAGTTTGAAAGTCATCGTCATTCTTCATCTCTCTTAATTTCTTAAAGTCCTCCCTTATTTGTGCACATTTAGCTTGTACACGGCTCTTCTCCCCGCAATAATAGCACTCCAGATTACTCATATCACGTTGTGGATGCGATTGCAATTTTGATCTTCCTCTTGCACCACCTTGCTTCAATGACATGCTCCTCCCTCGCTCAGACTCAGACTCCTCCATAGCTAGTATACGATCTCCATCATTGATATTCACATTTCTCATCATTCTCACATTTTCTCACAAAGCAACAGTCACCTCGTCCAACGTCAACATTGTCCTCCCTACAAGCAATGTTTGAACCAAAGATTTGTAGGACGTTGGTAAAGAGGCCAACAACAGCAACGCTTGGTCCTCTTCAAAGATTTTATCGTCAGCATTTAACAGTTGGCATAGTAGCTGGTTGAATGTATTAATGTGGTCATGGAGATTTCCTACCATCTCTATTTTGAGTTGGTACAACTTCATCTTCAAGCAAAGACGATTGGTTACTGACTTCGATGCATAGATGCTCTTGAGCTTCTCCCACAAGGTCTTTGGTGTCATTTCCTTCAACACGTTATATTTAATCTCGGGAGCTAGAGCTAACTGAATGGTACTCACTGCCTTCCGTTGGATTCTGCTCCATTCACTTGCATTCATTGTAGTTGGCTTCTCCTTCTCTAAAGCTTGATCAAGACCTTGTTATACCAAGAGGTCTTGAATAGTGCTCTGCCAAACTGTAAAATTTATTTTTCCATCAAATAACGGGGTCTCAAACTTTAGTGTGCTCCCTGCCATAGCTTTGATACCACTGTTTGGGAATCCCACAATTTAATTATTTGGAAATTTGAATTGCTTGTCCAACAATTGTAATATCATCCATTGACTCAAAATAACTTAGCCATGACAAATAGATGAAATAATAAACAAAAACAAATGAGATTGAGATTGTAAATAGCTACTGTCCTTCAGTAAAGCTTCTTCTCAATCTAGTATTCAAAGCTTCCTCTCCTCCTCCGTTCGTCGTACTCGTGTCTACTTCTTGTGTTTTTCTGAGCTACTGTATGTGAGTCTCCCCCTCAATGCTCTCTTACCCCTAACAACTTTGTGCCAAAACTGTTGTAGATAATGCCTAAATAACCCTAACAACTTTATAATTTAATATTTTATCTAGATTTTTGGTTGTTATATTTGCTTAAATTTTAAGATTAGGATAAAGTTGGTTATGATTAGATTATGATGCATTTTAATTAGATTATGATTAATTTTAACTCTATTTATAGAGTAAACAATAATTAGAATTATATTGGATATGATTAGATTAGGATCATATTTTGTTACATTTTAGCTCTATTTATAGAGTCAAGAATAATAATACGAGACGAACATTCTCCAGAAAAATATTCTATATTCTACAACAAAATACCCTATAACCCATAAAAATATACCCATAAAAAACTCCCTTGCCTTTTTTCATATAACTTAATGTCCCTTTCACTGCTTCCCTTTCCCCTTTGCTGCTAAATAAATTCCTTTCATATTTTTCATAGCCAAATAGCCCCCACTTTTTATATTGTGCACCCCTTCACTCTCCCTCTCTCAAAAATTTTTCATTATGAGTAGAGATATTATTGCATAAAATCTAAGAGAAGCTTGTAGGACGTGACCATTGCAAAATTGAATTATGGCTTAGCAAATATGTGTATAATGATGGATAATGCTATGCAGAAAGAATGTGAGTTGAGACATCTGTTACATTTTCCTTTTTATATTTGTATATTTTGTATTTTTATACTTTTTGTATTTTGTATTTTTTCCTTAAAAATTAGCAAATCAAAAGATTGGTCATTGATCTATGCCTCATGAACAGACTTTTCCTGTTTTAATTTTATTATTTTTCTCTTCTTTTTTAATAACGATATGATATTAAATTAAAGTAAAAGAAAATCTATAGATACAAAAGAACCTACACTCAAGGAAACTTTTTATAGGTATCAATCGCACAATAAATGGCTTCTCAAACACACCTCTATTTTTGGCAAATACATAACGTCTTTGTTCAATTACGGGTCGACCTTATATAGACCAATCCGTGACCCACTAACAATATTACTATTATGTCTAGAGATAATTATTTGCATGTGTGGTTTTATTTGCATTTAGTTTAATTGCATTCCAATTGGCCATCCAATGTCTTCTGCGCGAAGTGTATTAGGTGTGGGCATGCTCACCTCCAATTGGCCATTGAATTGGTTTACGTGTGTGCTTGTGCCCATCAAAATGCATTATTTTGGCATTGTCAGTTCTTTCCAATGCTTACTATCCAAGTTTGTGATTCAATTGTTTATGGATGGAGTGTTTTGCCTAACAAAGATAAGAGTATAGTCAGAAAGAGTGACAATACCTTACTCTTTTCAACCAAGAGGCAAAAATCTTTATAACATTGATATGGATGAACATACAAATCAAAGTGTAGCATGCTTATTATCAGTTAAAGCAGAACAAAGATTGTGGCATAAGAAACTTGGTCATTCAAGTATGAGGTTAATCTCAAAGCTTAATAAGCATAACTTCGTGAGGCATGTCAGAAGGAAAGACAAGTTAAAACATCTTTAGATTCAAAGAATATTATTTCCACTTCTAGACCCCTAGAATTGTTACAGATTGATCTGTTTGGTCCAACAAGATCAACCTCTTTAGGTGGAAAGAAATATGGTTCAGAAGGATGGTCATCGATGGTTGTTTTAGGATCTTTAGCATATTCTGTAAACATGTCCAAAGCGAAAAAGGCACATGTATTACTGCTACAAGAAGTTATCATGGTGGAGAATTTGAGAATGAGAGTTTTCAAAGGTTCTGTAAAGAAAATTGTATTCTTCACAACTTCTCTACACCAACAACACCTCAACAGAATCGTGTGGTAAAGAAGAAAAACTGATCTCTCTAACAAATGGAAAGAACCATGCTAAACGATGATTCGATGCAAAGACACTTCTGGAAAAAAGCAGTTAACATTGCTTGTTATATACAAAATAGAATATTCATAAGGCCCAATTTGAAAATGACTTGTTATGAATTATGGAAGGAAAGAAAACCCAACATTTCTTATTTTCATCCCTTAGATGTCAATATTTTATTCTAAATACTAATGATCAACTTAGAAAGTTTGATTCCAAAGTAGATAAAGGAATGTCGTTAGTCTATTATGAAACTTCAAAAGCATAGAGCCTATAATTATAAGACCTTGACTTTTGAATAAGCCATCTATCTTACAATCAATGATAAAAGGCCTAATAGTGACCTATTAGAGTTAGATAATGTTGGAACCAAATTATTCAAAGGCATTTTCAAATGCTTAAATCCCTAAGTGGTTTTGATGATAACAATGATTATTAAGGTTTTTACAAAGTCTGCTAACAAGCTCTTGTAGGTACAACAAAGATAAGTCCATCATCCAGTATGACTATGGAACTTATAAGTACAGTCTAAGAGCGCAACGTCCAATGGACTCTGATACTTGACCTTTGGTAAGTATCGTCCAATGGACTCGGGATGCCTTGCGTCCAAATAAGCAGAATGATATACGTCAAAAAATCAGTAAAGCTATACGTCCAGAGAAGCAAAGCTATGGGTCCATATGGTAAGAACTGACATAAGTCCATATGACCAGAGAAGCCTTGCGTCCAAATGGTAAGCAAAGGTATGCGTCCATTTGGTAAGTGAACAGAAAGTTCATTCTGTTCTACAAGCTGTGTCCAACACGCAGAGTCTATAACATGCTATTTAATTGCTCTTGTATTTAATATGAAACATATTTAATGAGCAAATAATTTGAAATAAATAGCTGTATACAATGATTTTTCTGTGCATAATTGTCAACGTTTTGAACTTGCATTTAATGAAAGCATAAAGCATTGTGAAAAGTGTACTTTAGAGAGAGAATGTATTCTGAATATTTCTGTATCTCTCTGAACACACCTTTTCTCTTACACAGTGTATTCTCTTTGTCTCAATAAAATATTACTATTAACCTTTGTGTAATTGAGACTTTGAGTACAAGTTGCTTCTGACATAGGAGAAAGAACTGCAGAGAAAACACGCTGAAGAGGCACTCCTACAGAGCAACGGGAAAATAGCATTTAATGCTATTAGGAAACAACTACATTTATGAAGGCTGAAGCTGAGCTTATTCAAAATCAATTCTAAAGCTTCACTCAAAGCCTATAAATACCGTGAACAAGAAGAAGAATACAAGAGACTGAACCAAGCAAAAGAAAGAGCAAAAACGCTGTGTAAACATTGTCATACTCTGTAATTCTTAGAAAGTCTTGTATATTTCTTTCTTCTTGTAAAAGAGAGTTTGCTTAACTCTCGAAGTGCTTTAGAGTCCATATTCTCACTTGTGTGAGTTAACAACACTTTCATTAAAAACACTCTTCTGAGTTGTTTAAGCCTGGAGAGGCTTATTTAGAAAAGAATACTTGTTTGAGCCTGGAGGGGCTTGTCTGTAAAAAGCCTGGAGAGGCTGCGTGCAAAGAATACTTGGGTTTGAGCCTGGAGAGGCTTGTCTGTAAAACAATACTTGGGTTGAGCCTGGAGAGGTTAGGTGTGCAAAGAATACTTGGTGTAAGGCCTGAAGAGGCTGTTGAAGAATACTTGTGATTCTATCTGGATTGATAGTGAAATCTCTCTAGTTTGAGGGGACTGGACGTAGCTCTTAGGAACGGGTGAACCAGGATAAATACTTGTGTATTTTCTCTATCCCTTAACTCTTTTATTTTCAATTTATATACTAACTGAGGTGATTGAATTGAAACCTTTTTTAATAAGTTTTTTAAACTTTTTAATCGCAATAACACTTGTTTTAAACTAAGTGGACGTTCCTGCGTCCAACTTAACTGTGCATCCAATACTTATATACGCTGTGTGTCCAATTTTTTATAAGCAGCGTCCAACATTTTGCGAAAAGTTTTAAAAGCTAAGAAACAGAATTCAACCCCCCTTCTTGTGTTTCACCTTGTTGCCTACAGTTGGCATCAGAGCTCGGTCTCTAGGGGTTGAGCACCTAACAGTGCAGAGAAGCAAAGATCCATGGAGAACGAGGGACAAGCTGTGAACAGGCCACCACTATTCAATGGTGATGAATATGACTATTGGAAGCAAAGAATGATCACATTCTTTGACGCACAGAATATCGACATGTGGGATGTCGTTGAAAATAGTTACACTGCTCCAGTAGGTGAAACAGGGTAACCAGTGCCTAGAGCTCAATGGACACAGGATCAGAGGACCAGATTTCAGCTGAACTCAAAGGCCAGACACTATCTTATGTGTGACATTACAAAGTCAGAATATGACAAGGTGCACAGCTGCACCACTGCCAAGGACATATGGGACACTCTAGCTTTGGCGCATGAAGGATCAACTCAGGTCCGTGAGTCCAAAATCAGCATGCTAGTTCATCAATATGAACTATTTAAAATGGAGGATCACGAGACAATTCATCAGATGTTTGGAAGAGTCCAAACAATCATCAACAACCTGAGGTCTCTGGGAAAAATCTACACAACCCAGGACCACATCAGGAAAATCCTAAGGAGTCTGCCAAGACAATGGAGACCCAAGGTAACTGCTATACAAGAAGCAAGGGATCTTTCCACTCTTGCTATGGAAGAACTTTTAGACTCAGTCAAAGTGCATGAGCTTGAGCTCAAGGAAGAGGGAACAGAAAAAAAGGCAAAATCCATTGCTCTTAAAGCTCAAAAAGGGAGCACCTCAAAAGCACTCAAGGCCCATGACTCAAATGAGGAGTCATGCAGCTCAGAAGGAGAAGAAGGCTCAGATGATGAACTTTCCTTCATCTCCAAGAAAATAAAGCCCATGTGGAAAAAGAAAGGTGGCTTCAGAAGAAAGCAATTCAACAGAAGATTTCCACAAAAGGAAGCTGAGCAAAAGGAGAAAAGTCCTGTAGTGTACTATGGCTGCAAGAAACTAGGCCACTACAAGGCAGATTGTCCTGAGGCTGAAAGGACAAAGAAAAAGTTCTCCAAGAAGAAGAAAGGTCTCATGGCAACATGGGAGGATCTTGATGATCTGATGATGAGGATGTGGAGGATAAAGAAGAAGCAAATCTTTGCCTAATGGCAAGCCTGCCCTCAACTGACAATGAGGATGAAGAAGAGGTACTTTCTTATCCTGAACTAAGAAATAATTTTGAGGATCTTCTTAGAGAATCATCAATTTTATCTGTTGAATACAGATCTTTGAAGAAAAAGTTTTCTTTTATAACCAAAGATTTTGAAAAACTTACTTTAGAAAATAAAGTACTCAGATCAGAAAATGAAGAGTTAAAACTTTATATCAGTCAACTCAAAGATGAATCTCAAAGAGATTCTGAGTCCAATACCTCCTGTGAAATACAAGTACTTCAACAAGAAGTAAATGAACTCACTGGACGATTGTCCAGATTTGTCAGTAGCTCTGAGAAACTTGATCAAATTTTAAAAATTCAGGGAAAACCTTCTAACAAAAGTGGTTTGGGTTATGTTCCTAAGGAACAAGAAAAGCCAAAACCAAAGTTTTCTAAAAGTCCTTCCAAGTTTAACTTATACTGTGGTCAATGTGGAAAGGATGGACATGTCACCTTGACATGCGTCCATAACAAAAGAAACCTGTCTGGACGCAGAACAAGGACTAACAAGAAAGGACCCAAGTCAATCTGGGTACCTAAGAATATGATAATTCTTGTTGCAGATATGCTTGATGGGAGGAAGACAACTCTAGTTATGGTACCTGGACAGTGGCTGCTCATGACACATAACAGGAGAAAGGTCTATGTTCCAAGACCTAAAGCCTAGGACAAGGGGCTGGGTCACCTTTGGCGGGGACTAGAAAGGCAGAATAGTTGGGATAACTAAGATTGGTAAGCATCATTTTCCCTCTATTGAGAATGTCTTGCTGGTTGAAGGACTCAAACATAATCTACTTAGCATAAGTCAATTGTGTGATAGTGGATTTGATGTTTCCTTTAACAAGGATAAATGCATAGTTAGAAATTCTGACAAGTCTATACTTTTTCAAGCAAAGAGGCAGGACAATGTTTACAAAATTGATTTTGAAAAACTGTCTAAACAAAATGTCTCATGTTTCATATCCTTAAAGGATGAACAATGGATATGGCACAAGAAACTTGGTCATGCAAGCTTGAGAACCATCTCAAAGCTAAATAAGCATAACCTCGTGAGAGGACTACCAAATCTTATGTACAAATCCGAAGTTCTGTGTGAAGCATGTCAGAAAGGGAAACAAGTGAAAAACTCTTTTAACTCCAAAAATATTGTTTCCACTTCTAGACCTTTGGAACTTTTACACATGGATTTGTTTGGACCCACACAAACTGCTTCTTTGAATGGAAATAAATATGAACTAGTTATAGTTGATGACTATACTAGATGGACATGGGTTAAATTCCTTGCACACAAGGATGAGTCTTTCAAAGTCTTCACTGTATTCTGTAAAAGAGTCCATAATGAGAAAGGAGTTTGTATTAACTCTATTAAAAGTGATCATGGAGGTGAGTTTGAAAATGCAAACTTCCAGAGATTTTGTGAAGAGAATGGAATCCTTCACAATTTCTCTGCACCAGGAACACCTCAACAGAATGGTGTGGTGGAGAGGAAGAATCAATCCTTACAAGAGATGGCCAGGTCCATGCTCAATGATCACTCAACCTCTAAGAGGTTTTGGGCTGAAGCAGTAAACACTGCCTGTTATGTATAGAATAGAATATATGTGAGGCCTATATTGAAAAAGACTCCATATGAATTGTGTAAAGGGAGAAAACCCAACATATCTTATTTTCATCCTTTTGGGTGTGAATGTTTTATTCTTAACACTAAGGATCAACTTGGCAAATTTGATTCCAAGGTTAACAATAGAATTTTTCTGGGTTACTCTGAAACTTCTAAGGCTTACTCTGACATTATTCAAAGGCATTTATCCCTAAGTGGTTTTGATGACAACAATGATTATTAAGGTTTTTACAAAGTCTGCTAACAAGCACTTGTAGGTACAACAAAGATAAGTCCATCGTCTAGTATGACCATGGAACTTATAAGTACAGTCTAAGAGCTGAGCGTCCAATGGACTCTGATACTTGACCTTTGGTAAGTATCGTCCAATGGACTCGGGATGCCTTGCGTCCAAATAAGCAGAATGATATACGTCCAAAAATCAGTAAAGCTATACGTCCAGAGAAGCAAAGCTATGGGTCCATATGGTAAGAACTGACATAAGTCCATATGACCAGAGAAGCCTTGCGTCCAAATGGTAAGCAAAGGTATGCGTCCATTTGGTAAGTGAACAGAAAGTTCATTCTGTTCTACAAGCTGTGTCCAACACGCAGAGTCTATAACATGCTATTTAATTGCTCTTGTATTTAATATGAGACATGTTTAATGAGCAAATGATTTGAAATAAATAGCTGTATACAATGTTTTTTCTGTGCATAATTGTCAACGTTTTGAACTTGCATTTAATGAAAGCATAAAGCACTGTGAAAAGTGTACTTTAGAGAGAGAATGTATTCTAAACATTTCTATATCTCTCTGAACACACCTTTTCTCTTACACAGTGTATTCTCTCTGTCTCAATAAAATATTACTATTAACCTTTGTGTAATTGAGACTTTGAGTACAGGTTGCTTCTGACATATGAGAAAGAACTGCAGAGAAAACACGCTGAAGAGGCACTCCTACAGAGCAACGGAAAAATAGCATTTAATGCTATTAGGAAACAGCTACATTTATGAAGGCTGAAGCTGAGCTTATTCATAATCAATTCTGAAGCTTCACTCAAAGCCTATAAATACCATGAACAAGAAGAAGAATACAAGAAGCTTGAACTACGAAAAAGAAAGTGTAAAAACGCTGTGCAAATATTGTCATACTCTGATAAGTTAGAAAGTCTTGTATATTTCTTTCTTCTTGTAAAAGAGAGTTTGCTTAACTCTCGAAGTGCTTTAGAGTCCATATTCTCACTTGTGTGAGTTAACAGCACTTTCATTAAAAACACTCTTTTGAGTTGTTTGAGCCTGGAGAGGCTTATTTAGAAAAGAATACTTGTTTGAGCCTAAAAGGGTTTGTCTGTAAAAGAATACTTGGAATTAGCCTGGAGAGGCTGCGTGCAAAGAATACTTGGGTTTGAGCCTAGAGAGGCTTGTCTGTAAAACAATACTTGGGTTGAGCTTGAAGAGGCTAGGTGTGCAAAGAATACTTGTTGTAAGGCCTGAAGAGACTGTTGAAGAATACTTGTGATTCTATCTGGATTGATAGTGAAATCTCTCTAGTTTGAGGGGACTGGAGGTAGCTCTTAGGCAAGGGTGAACCAGGATAAATACTTGTGTATTTTCTCTGTCCCTTAACTCTTTTATTTTCAGTTTATATACTAACTGAGGGGATTGAATTGAAACCTTTTTTAACAAGTTTTTTGAACGTTTTAATCGCACTAACACTTGTTTTAAACTAAGTGGACGTTTCTGCGTCCAGCTTAACTGTGCGTCCAATACTTATATACGTTGTGCATCCAATCTTTTATAAGCAGCGTCCAACGTTTTGCGAAAAGTTTTAAAAGCTAAGAAACACAATTCAACCCCCTTCTTGTGTTTCACCTTGTTACCTAAAGATAAATCTTTTGCTGATATGGATATTGGAGCGTCCAATAAACCAAACACACCAAAAGACGATAAAAAGCCTGAGGAAGATTAGACGGATGATTCTGTATCTCATGATCATCAATAGACAGAGAATGGAATTAGATGTAACTGACACTTCAAGTCTTATCATCCAAATGAAGTCATCATAGGAAGACCTGAAGGCAAAATCAGAACGAGATCATCGTGTAGAGAACAACCTAATATGGCTCAGATTTCTGAAATTAAACCTAAGACGATTGAAGAGGCTTTTGTAGACTAAAGCTGGATACTAGTAATGCAAGAAGAGATGAATCAATTTCAAAAGAAAAAATATTAAAGAAAACGAGGTTAGTAAATCATTTTAATATGTCTATTTTAAATCATTATGTGCTAAAAGTCCATAAAAGTATGTCATTAACTGCTTTATAGTTTATTGATAATTAATAATTTAATTATTAACTATGTGATTCAACCCATGTGATTCAAAATCTGTTAAATGAATTGGTGTTAACTTGATACTTTTCTACTGCATAGGGGTTGAACACGACTATATTAAGGGTGGGTTGAACCACTATAAGACAAGTTAGATTGTATGCTAATAGATTGAATCCTAATCTCATTAGAAAATATAATTAGATAATTAGATATTATAGCTAAAAAGGTTTCTTGATGTCTGTAGATCAATAGTCTATTATCTATATAAGGAATGGAATCTATTATCTATATTATCTTCTATTCTATATATTCTATATATCTATATAAGGAATGAAATTGTTCTGGAAAAGACAATTTACTCCTTTCTTAGCTAATTGACATGTGTAAAAACAAGGGCTTTTTCGTCAATTAGAGGAAAACAGCTAAAGAGCTAAACAGCTAAAAAAGTCTTCACACAATTTCCATTCTCTCTCTGACTTACCTGCCGACCAGAACTTTTCAAATTTCAAAATTGAACCAACAAATTTTAAATCCCTAATCTCTTTCTCTCCTCTCTCCTCATAATCATCTACCTACCATTTCTTCGTCTTCATCGTCTCTCCGACGATAAAATGGCCGACGGTTGGTGTTGTCTTGCTGATGATGGTTACCTTAAAATGGTTTTTTCTTCAATCTCTCAGGTAAACACTCTATATCTCATTTTTCGTTTGTTTCTTGCACAATTTTTAGAAATACAACGGAGATACTTCTCCTTTTCTCCCTTCCTTCATCTCACTCTGACTCTCCCCCACCACATTGTTCCCTCTTCTCCTTCTTGCTACTTATTATGCAAAAGAAAAAAAAATGAATGCTGATTCATGAATTAACTCTAGCATGTTATTGTTTCCCATTCTCATGGCTCCTTTTTTTTGCTGCTTTTGCCCTGTACACAACCCCATGGGTGCCGTCAAAAACTCTACCATTAATGTCACCACTCCTGCTCCGAAACGAATCTTGCAGAGACGTGAGTTCATTTTCAAGTTTCATTTTTTCCTTTGAATTTTAATTTTTTATTTGAAATTTTAAAAAGGTAGCTGTTTTTTCTTTTTTAATGTTTTATATATGAAATTTTTAGTATGACCATTGGAGTGTGGGTTTGGTTGGCTGATAAATTGCTTACATAGGAATAATGCCCGTCGTGTAGATTCATGCTACAGTTATGGTCTATTTTATTGTTAGAGGTAAGTGGCGTAGCTTTTAAGAAAAAGCATGATGATGATGAAGAGCTATTGGGTGCCAGCCAGATCATTCCAGCATGAGTTTGGTACTTGAGAGTGCTTGAATATTTGATAAGTTGCTTTCTTTTTGTTTTTTGTTGCTTGCTACTTTGCATTCCTGTTGCTTCTCAAACTTCATATAGAACGGTGATGTAAAACCAGGAGGTCGATGAGGTTGGGGAATTTATTAACTATGTGATTCAACCCATGTGATTCAAAATCTGTTAAATGAATTGGTGTTAACTTGATACTTTTCTACTGCATAGGGGTTGAACACGACTATATTAAGGGTGGGTTGAACCACTATAAGACAAGTTAGATTGTATGCTAATAGATTGAATCCTAATCTCATTAGAAAATATAATTAGATAATTAGATATTATAGCTAAAAAGGTTTCTTGATGTCTGTAGATCAATACTGGATGAATCTATCAATAACCATGGATCTTGGAGTTTTCGACCATGAAGTTAACCATTTGGTCCGGTGTACACAATGTCAATCACCAGCTTAAATAAGGATGTTATACTTGCATGAGAATGTAGTCTTACAATAATATTGGAAGTAATAAGATAAATCTTCCAAACTGGTAATATGCTAAATCGACCAAATGGGACTTTTGAAATGATAATGGTTGGCTTTCCTATTGGGTGCAACATGTATAGTAAAGAGTGTTCCTTTATTGATTTTATTGGTTTCTTTTACTGCTTTGTGTTTCTTTACTTTCTGATACTTGCTATGTTTTTGTGTTTACTTGGTATGTCTATAAGGGGTTTGTTTATGCAAGCATTAAATGGTTTTATAATGGAAGAGATTTTTCAAATGATAGTGGAGTTTCCAAATTTATATGTTGTGTTTTGGGGGAGGCAGTAACAGATATGAAAGCATATCGATCCAATAGCAAAATGTTCTACATCCTAGATTCTTTCCATTGTTTCTTAGGAGACCTTCTTCATCCGCGATTTTTTTCTCTGTCGTCATTTCTTTTTCTTCTGGGTTGCATTTTTTGTTTTAGGTAGGAATAAACTTTTGGAGGAGCATTTGTCCATTTTTGTTTGCTTGCTGAATTGTTGATATATGTGTTTTAGTTGTCCTCTTTAAACTCATCTTCATCTTTATTATTAAAAATGATCTTATGGTAATGTTTTCATGTTAATTGGACGAGCATTTGTCCATTTTTGTTTGCTTGCTGAAATGTAGATATATGTGTTTTAGTTATCCATTTTAAACTCATCTTTATCTTTATTGTTAAAAATGATCTTATGGTAATGTTTTCATGTTAACATTTCAGGTTCTTGATGCATTTTGCTTTATTGGCCACTTTACCTCACCCTCCTAATACTCTGCTCTCCATTGGCCACGGCATGCAAACGATGGCGTGTGGCGGTGTCTCTTCACAAAGGCTGTGAACGGAATGGAGGAGGACATCTGAAGACCGTGAAACAAACATTGGAGCTTCCCATCTTAGGAAATCAAACTTTTGTGAGAGTCTACTGTGAGAGATCAAAGAAGCAAGTTAACCAGCTGCAAGAGTCGTCAGCGACCAGGTTTCAAGCTTTTTTATTCTTCAAGTTTTGACATTTTTTGTCACCACCACGTTTCAGACTTTTTTCAAGCTTTTCGGACTTGGATCTTATATTATGGTGCAAGTTGGAATCAGCTTTTTGGTTTTATCAGGCGCATTTTTATTTCGGTTGGTAATGTTGCTATCAAAGATATTACCTATTTTGTTTGCGATATTTTGTTTGGGACATGTATGAACGTAATGCAAACATTTTAGTTAGATTTTTCTTGGTGCTGTCTTCGGTGGTCTTGAATATTGAATAGATTCAATAGAAGTTATTATTATTTGTACAAATGTGGTCCACTGGGTTTGTATTCTGCTCCGGTTTGATATTCTACTGGGTTATTCGTTATGCTGGGTTTTGAGTTGAACTTTTGATTTGTGTTGTCTTCTCACCATTCTTATTTTTTTTTAAAAATTGTGATATTTTCTTATTTTAATCTTCTAAACTTATAGCTAAGCACTGGAATCTGTCTTTGATATATTAAAATATACGTAACCAGGGATGTTGAATTGAAAAGATTGGCCTTTCTGAACTAATATTTGATCATATTAAATTTGAAATGTTGATTAGATATGACAATATCGTTTTGTTCTTTTATGATCACAGTTAATAGCTAAGGTGGTGAGCATGTTTCTCTTGATATTTGCAGAATGTGCTTCAGTGATGGAGAACAAGAACATCGGCAATGTGGTCACACTTCTTGGGATCTCAATTATTTGGAGGACTGTGTTGGTACTGATTTACTCTGGTCTTGATATTTATATATATTTTTAAGTGGAAAGGATATATGAATATATTTGTCAACTTTATCTTAAGGTTATTTTTTATTTTTGGGGAGAGAGGTAATTAGTTAGAGGTCACTCTACCTTCAGATATCAAAGAGTGGACTTCATGGTGAGATCCTTGCTGAAACAATATAAGTATCTATACTTTTTTCTGTAATGACATGTTTTTGCATGTATATGCAGTATGACAACTTTATTTTCAACTTAAATTCTCAATTTTCTTGCAAGATTTTCATTCCTTTACACAGAGTTAGTTTAATGGTGTGCCTTTAATTTTAGTTGCTGAAACTTCAAAATATTTTAGCTATGTGATTGTTTTGTTCTTCTCCAATAAGGGGATTCATTTACAAATCTATTCTTAGTTTAGTTTCAGTTTTTATATGCTATATTTGAGGTATGAATCTTCTACCTAAAAATATATTTCTCAACTCTTTTACTCCATTAGTCACGTGTCAGTATATGTTGTCATTTGCATGTTGTGTTCATAATTTTATTAGAATGGATATGCATGATGATCCTCTGCTAAGTTTGGATTTTGTTTTGCGCCCCGATTGAGTGGTTGATTTTGTGTTGATGTTATTGTTATTTGCATTGATCGTCAGTTGTAAGTTTCTATTCATGTTCCCTTTAACTGATATTTCTTTATTTAAACATATAATATAACTGAGATTACAGGTTTTGGTATACAGGTAATTGATCTCAAATTGTTATTAATTAATTAATTAATTTGATTGTTTTCATTGTAACCAGGGATCCTGATTTGCTACTTTATATTTCTGAATTCATTCTATTCTATAGGTGAAGATGGAATTGCATAGTAGATGTGCATAATTGTATCATGCGGTTTGATGAAGAAAGTTCTGAAAAATTGCTGAAGATTATTTTACTTATATAAGATTTATAACTAACAGAGTGAAAAGATTATTAAATTTGAAATTAGATTGATTTAGTATTAGCGGTACGTGTCAATCTGTAGTCTTTATTTGTTACAAAATTCAAGTGTATAAATTCTTACATTAGAGTAAATGATATTTCTTTGTGAAAATTGTCCATTTTACTATGCTTCTCCGAATTATGATATGTTGGATGTTATTGTTTTAGCAATTCATGAAGTTAAGCTATATATTGAGTTTATTAGATTGATCCATATATGCATTTCTTTTGTGTTTTAATTTCCATTTCTAATTCTAATAGTAATGTGTTAATATCAGACATGGGTGAGAATGGCAATGCTTCTAATTACCTTTTTGGTGGATGTTTTAGCGGTAAAGCTCTTCCAGGAATGATTTTTGTCAAGTTATTAGGCTGTAAGTATGGTTCATCTCAATCTATCCTTATCAAATGCTATCATATATTAGATCAATCCATATTCTTTTAGATGTTTTATTTCTTCTCATGCTTATAGGTTTCAGAGCAAGAAAGTGATTTAGTGGAACCAGAATCATAAGCCAAGAACTCTTCGGAGCAAAATCAGAGCATTAATACAGCTGAGGAGACAATGAAGACAGAAACGCTAGAACCTAAGACACCTTTGGAAGAAACTGTGAAATTGGAGTCTGAATCCGAGAAAGCTTCAGAGGAAAATAATGAATAGAAGCGAGCCACTTTAAAGAAGAATGCGGAGAGGCCAAGGAGAGCAGTGAAGACGAAAAGCCAAGTGATGGGAATCTAAGGTTTCAACCATTAACCTGTCTTTATTCTAATTAGTTGCAAATTCAGTTTTAAAAATTATTTCTGTTACAATTTATGTCATTGGTTTGAACTTTGAAAATAGTGTGTTTAGTTTGAGCAAAAGGTTGGGAGTTTTAGTTTAAAGATAGAGTTTTGTTGGTTATGATTTATTAATGGTTAATGGTTAATTTTCTTATTTCTGTTGAAAAGTGATGATAGAAGAATGAAAATAATGAAGTATAATTTGTTTTTTTTATTTTTCAGGTCATTAATTTTTTTTAGATAGATTGTTTTTCTTTTTGGGTTAGTCAGGTACATTCTTCCCTACATTCTTTCCTTAGTCATTGCATGTTTGTCTAATAACTAAAATGAAAATTGCTTTTATTTTCTTTTGCAGGTTTGTCTAATGACTATAAACGTGTATGTAACTTCTGTTATGTGAATTTAGTTTAAGTCCAAGCCAACAAAAATGCTTCATATGCCCGGATCTCATTTACCGAGAAAGATGGCTCTAATGGAAGAAGATGGATAACTCAATTTCATATTGTAGTTTATTTAACAAGCTCCTAAAGAACCAGTTCTTTTTCATTCAAATACATCCATGATTTTGTCATCATGGTTCAGATGTGACACAAAGAGTCTCGCTCATAATCTGTAAATTGATTGAACTTTGAATGATAAAATATGTGTAATATATTGCAGGATTTGAGCATGTGGTAAGGGTGTGTTTGTGTTTAAGCAATAGTGTGCTGTTTTTAATGTGATGAATTTTTTAATATAATATTGTCTAATTGAAGAAAGTTCTTCTAGAGAACATTAAAGAGGTTGTTTTTATGTGTCATGTTATATTTTGCCTGTCATGAGGGAGTTTTGGATAGTTTCAATTATGGAAAGCGCTTATAATGGATGTAGAATTTATTAGTTGAGTATAAGTGTATAGGCCAATTCTTTTTTGTATTCAAATTGATGTAATCTGTTTGTGTAGGGCAGGGTAATATTCCGATTCAAGTTTTATGTATAAGGTAGGGGTGAGATTTTGGTATGATACATCATGTACATGATGTGTCCCAGATTAGCATATCTTATGCTGATCTTGGGTTTATTTATTTAAATTTATTTAATATTTAATTTAATAGTTTACATTCATATTTCTTTAGTCTATACCGTTAGTATGGGCTCACCTATAATTATATAATTCGCTTTGAGCATTTTACATGAAGTAATTTACTATGAGTAAATTTTGTTATTTACATATCTAAATATGCTCCATGCACAACACGAACCTATATATTATAGAGTTTGATTAGAATTTTTTACTTAAAATAACATTACTATCTAATTTATCGTGAATGAATATATTAATACAATTTTCACATTGATATAAATTGTTTAATATAAAACAAAATAATATTTTTTGATATATATTGTGCTCAACAAAGTCCTACATATTATAAAATTTGGTTTCAATATTTTACATGAAATAACATTATTATATTACTTAAAATCGGTAATTATTTTAATAGAAATCACATTTTAATATAATTGTTATCATAAAATTTATATTTTAACTTTTAATATATAATGTGCTACAGACCTATGTATTACAGGATTTTTGTGTTGATTCATTTTATTTTCTATTATTAGAGTGTGTTATTTCTGATTTATGTAAAAAAAAAAACTTTTTTCTTGATATTACTTTGTGATGGATATATACTACATGGGGATTGAATCTTTGATATGAAATAACATTACTATTTAACTTTTATTTGAATTCATGAACTATATAAAACATATTTCTTTCATTAACTTTTGTTATACTAACTTTGAATAGTTTTTTTCATAAAACTCATGTAGTAGTGTTGTGTTCTCCTTTAAACTGGCCATGTTGATTTTTACTAAATATATGACATTAATTTGTTTGAGTAATTTAAAAAATATATATATTTAATGTTAACAAATTCAGTTCAGCTATCGCATAATTCGATTCTCTTTATATCGATATTATATAGTTCATGCCCGTGCGGATGCATGGGTAAAGTACTAGTATCTTTGATAAATGATGACTTAGCTTGAAACTTGTATCTTTCAAAACTTACTTTCTAAACAGACATTTTATAGATTGATACATTGCCACCTTTTCCCAACCCTCAAAATTCCTTTTGTTTTATCTTTATTTTTTGGGGACAATGATGGTCTACTTTTAATTTATTTTATGTGTTTTTGTTGATGACAAAAGGGAGAGAAAATAGATGATATCGTTTTAAGTCTTTATTTTTCTTAGTACTTTTGATATTATTATATTAATGGGTGTGCTTAGAAATTCGTCTAACTAATTTGATATTGGTATCTTAGTGTTAGCTTCCTTGTTGTATAGGACTCTTAATATTTACGTGTTTTCTTTCCTAATTAAAATTAATCTTTGATGTGTGTAATATAATTAGTATCTTCTTTGAAAAACCTTCTAGGAATAATGTATTTGACTTGTTAAGTTATGCATTTATCTCTTAGAAATTCTTAAAATGATAAAAGTATTTTTCTCTTTTCTATAATCCTTTATTTAGGATGCGTTCATTTATATATTTTCTCCTGAGCATCAGCTCAGGGAGAGTATATAGATACTAAATGGTATTTTTGAGAAAAAATTTTAAGCAAAAAAAGGCGTGCAAAGGCAACACTATAATGTAATACATCTCAACTAAGTTAGCACTCCATACATTTTTGAGATAAATTATTCATCAAAATGTGAGAGATTGTCGAAACAAAAGACAATTAACCATCTTAGTCCCTTAAGGATTTTGATGATAACAAAGACTAATGAACAATTGGTTTTTAGTATTTGAAGTATCTTGTTTAGTATGTAGGATATAGAATAAGAAAGTAATACAAGAACAAAAGTGTAACACCCTCTTCCCCGGAGGGCATTACACTTAAGTAACTAACCCAAATGCGGAAAATAAATTTCATTAAGTCTAGTTTTCTTTCGGAAACATACTGACAAACTTATTTAATTTTCACAAATGGATTTTTATTGCCATTTTTTTTTCTAAAGATATAAAAAATATTAAAAGAAGGCATAAATAAATTAACATTCAAAATATAAGAATGGAAGACAGTCCTTGAATACCATTTACATCGTTCTTTATAACCAATGTTGAGAAATAATACATCATTCAAGAAACTTTTCCTTCCCAAAAGAGTACTGACTCCCTATGCTGGTCAAGCACTGAAAATATACAGACTCTAACAAAACTAAACTCTTGGCTTCTCACGTTCACGGCTTCCACCGTCTCAATGAACCCTCGTACTTGTATCCTCATAGACATCTAACGATGACCAATCCACCGAGCTAGTGGTCCATCTATATGAATCATGTTTCAAAGAGCACAAAACATATAGGCAAGGGTGATAACTTTCCTTTTACGGTTATCACCACAATCATACAAGTAGCACATTATAAAAATTCATGCAAAACCGTATCTTACCATATATAGCAGAAATCACTCACACATGCACAACATAGCATGTTCATCATATGTCACACAGACGCACCTTTACAACTTCACACAGAATATCACCGTTTCACACAGAAACATATCATAAGAATTCCATATATATATACACACAAGACACTTCTATTGGCCATTTCTTTATAATAGATTCGACACACAGTCACGAGCACGTAGCCCGCACTCCATGGAGATTACTTTTCCCCAAACTCCTCATTTATTCGACACTCAGTCACGAGCATTTAGCCCGCACTCCATGGAGATTACTTTTCACATAGCACGAAATGTCACTTAGCATTTCCCGAAGCACTGTGCGCACAACGCTTCACTCACAATATTTGGCACACAACATGGCACACAGCCCATTTGCACACAGCATGGCACACAACCCTTCACATAGCACACAGCAACACGGCACACAGCCTATGACACAATCTATAGATATTCAATCCAATGACACACATCCTTTCACATAGCACACAACGTTTAATGGCACATAGCAATTCTCCCATCACACAGCTTTTCTCAATCACACAGTATTCACATCACATAGTACGTGTCACATAGTATTATTATCACTTTATGTACACATAGTACTTATCTCAAGCATTTTAAGCTTTGGTTTCTCTTGTAATTTCATTAATATCTTCTCTAGGTTATCTCTTGCACCATCACCTATAACCTTCTCTCTTGGTTATAGTATTCTTCTCTCTCATAATATTTCCATTTCTTATAACATCCCTTTCCTCTTTCATTCATACCCTTTGTCAACCTTTGCCTTTTTAACAAAAATAGCATTTTCCAAATCTAATGTTTAAGTTCTAAAATAAATTAACTAAAATACTTGCCAATCCTTAAATTCAAAAATGACATTTTTCCCTTAAAAACATTTGTTTAAAAAGCTGAAAGAAATAATTTTCGCAAAATTCTGCACTATTGAATTTCCAGATTACAGAACTGTTCACAGGCGCGATAGTTTTCACATCCGAGGTGTAAACGGCTCTGTCCCCTGTTTTTCAGCTTTTCCCAGCTTCGAAAATACTAAGACCCAGGGCATAACTGGAATCCTATTTTTACCAAATTCATACCAAATATTTTTTTCTTTACATAGTTAAGACCAATTGTATACAAGTGAGCAAAATTTACCATCTCTGGATTAATCAAAAGCACAACTATTCAATATCAAGCTATGGATTCAAACTCATCAAAGCATGGAACAAGATTATCACACATCAAACATATTATTCTCCTCCACCAAGGATAAACCCCATCAAAAATAACTCAATCCCAAGCACACCACATCCAAGCAAATTAAAATCCTTCCACCAAGCATGAATATATATATATATATCTCTCTTGAGTCATCCAAGCCACATGAACAAAATAGCACATATCCTCATGTTCAAATCATACTCTAATTAAAGTTATAATTAAGCTTCTTACAAAAAATCATAACAAGCATACCACTCATGCATCATCCAAACACTAATAACCATAAACAAGAAAATCTCCCCTTACCTCCTTCCTTTATCCTATGTAAGACAAGCCCTTGCTTCAAGCCCTCTTCTCCTTCCTCTTGATTATTTCCTTCTAATCCAAACACAACACATCCAAATACCAAAATAAGTTTACTCATCCATGGATAATACTAGCACTTGAAAGATGAACCAAATACAACCCTAAGCTCATAACCATGAAGAAAACAATGAAAACTTAATCTATGAAGTTCTTAGCAAATACCTTGATAGCTTGATGATCCTTAACTCAAGAGCAAAACCTTGGAAAAACTTGATTATTTTGAGTGCAAACTTGGAGAGAAAAGTATGAGAAAGGTTTGTGGTGTGAGCGCAAAATGAAAAAAATGGAACAAGAGCTCTCTCTTCTCCCTCTCAATTTCGTGGTCAGACCTCCCCCAAGGAGAACCATGGTTATTTTTTCATTAATCATGGTTAAAACTAACCATGACACCTAATGAGTCATTAGAAAAATATCAAGTCTTGGATTTCTCCCATTGGTCCAAAATTATGAGTCAAAGAATTAAAAATGTTCCGCACTCTTCTAAATCCAGCTAAGGGCGTGCAGCTGTCCAAGAAACAAGGTAAAAATAATTTTTCACCTTAACCATGGTAAATGGTAAGTCTCCAAGGTAATTAAATGTGGTAACTTTTGATTTTCATGGTAAAAATTGTCCAAAAATTACCTATTGAGGTAAAAACTCTCATGAATCTTAAAATAAGTCCTAAGCCATGAAAATAAGGTGCCACAAAAGTCTTGGTTCATAGAAATTAAGTTTAGAAGCACTACGGTAATGGTTTTACCGTGACCTGTAAATTAGGGTTAAAATCAACTTTCTCTGAAAAATCCCAGAAATTTCCCAAAAATCATAATTATTATAAAAACATCATTGGTTACTCTTTTGGTTGATTTTGGATCATTTCGAAGCTTCTGGCCTATATCTGTTCTCCCGTTTACCCTGTTCTCTGTCTACAGGGACCAAAACCGCAATTCTTTGTCTGCTATTCTAAAAATTCCCAAAATAATTTTTAAAATTCTAAAATAATATAAAACATCATTTGGCATCTCCAAAAATATTTCTCAACTTGTTCTGGTCTCCAAACCCACTCACAGTTCAACCTAGTCAAACTACAGGGACCAAAACGGTAATATTTTTATCTGTTTCTCAGAAAATTCCCAAATAAATTTCTAAAATCCTCAAATATTATAAAATCACTATTGGTATCCTCAAATCATTTTTCTGACTCCAACTAGGGTTTCTATATCATTATATTCTGACAGTCAAACGTTTACAGACTTTTCCGTTTGACTTTCCACGTCAGCACTAAACCATTATTAATCTCATTGAAATCCCAATATTAACAATAATCCTCCCTTATTAACACTCTGTCTCTTAGATTGAAAATTTAGAGCGTTACAAAAAGACTCATACTGAAGCACCCTACATCAAGAAGAAGAAACATATAAGACAAAAACATATAGATGAGTTTATGGGCTGAAGAAACATTTAAGATACTAAAGAAGCAAACAAAGCACGAGTCAAACAGAAGGAAGAAAGAAGAAGACAAAAAGAAGATAGAAGAAAGAAGAAGACTAAAGAAAGACGAAAAGAATTGTGTGCGTGTGTGTAGATAAAAACCCTTTTCAAGAAACTCAGAACGGGAAATTCAAAATAAGTACCAACTTTAGATTGGACAAAAAGACTTTAAGGAGAGAGAATGTACTTGCTATCAACAAAAAGAAAAGATTTGGTTGATTCTTTACTTTAAAGTACAAACCTCTGAAAAGGAGCCACTTCACTACACTGCAATGGATATACATTTCATAACGTGAAACTTTATCTCACAACAGTATTTAATCTGAAGGCTATTTAAGGAGGAAGAATCAAGAATTGAAGGTTGACGAAACTAAGGACTCTGAAGAATTGAAGATTGACGAATTCATTTGTTCATTTATTGCAGAGAAGAAACATTCTTTAGGGGAACATTAAAGGCTAATTGAAGGCTCGCTCAATCATTGAAATTATATCTTCACATGTTGTGAGTTATCAGAGTTAGAGCTAGAAGAAACAACAGTTGTACTTCATTTATTATCCTCATAGTTGTCAGTTATTCTGAAGCGTTGTACTTATTCACTCTTTGTAAAAGGTGATTGTGAAAGTCTGGAGAGGCTAGAGGAAAGAATACTTAGTTCATGCGCTTAGTCAAGAGGACTGCAATTGCGTCTGGACGTGTAATTAGGTTGATTACAGTTGCGTCATTGCCTAAGTAAAAGTCGGATTCCTATACAAGGTTGTGGTATAGACGAGGTGCGTAGTCAAGAGAACTGTAGATGCTTCTAGATGTAAAATTGGGTTGATTACAGTTGCGTTGATGCCTGAGTGAAAGGCAGATACCTATACTGGGTTTGGTAAGAGGCTCGTAATCAAGAGGATTGCAGTTGCGTCTGAGCCTGAGTGAAGGGATAGTTATCCTATACCGGGTTTGGTATAGAGGAAGGCGTAGTAATTGGCTGCAGTTGCGTTTGGGCTTGAGTGAAGAGTGCTTGTACTATTGTAATAGTTAGTTGCATAGTGGAAACATGTTTTAGGTTGAAGGGACTGGACATAGTTCTCAGGTGGAGGGTGAACCAGAATAAATATCTTGCGTTATTCTCCATATCCCTTACTCCTTTACTTTCACAATTATATACTATAATTGGGGATTGAAGAATGTTTATAAGAAACATTTTTATTAAAACAATTTTTTAATTGAACAAGCAAATTGTTTTCTAACAAACAAGCTTTAACAAATATAATTTTAATATTTGCATTTATCAACATCTAAGTGTGTTTGCAAAAAAAGAATTCTGAAAATCTTGAGAACACAATTCAATCACTCCTTCTTGTGTTTTCCTTATTCACTTTCAATAATTACTTCACATTTTGACACACTAAAATTGTAAACACAACCTTTTGTGCTTATGGAACAATTTACTTTTGCAAAATTACATGCATTACACGAATATAATATATAGTTAGGATAATATAACAGAAAATTTCTTATATTTACACAAGATTATATGCTTATTTTTAATTAGCAATGGAGATAGGAAAATCATGTAGCATTAAGTAATGATTTTGCCCAATGTAGCACACAACAAAATGTGTTCCTTAACACTACTTCTTGCGACAACATAATCTTTTTGCTCAATAGTTGGATGCACAATTTCGAAGAACTAATTGGTTCAGTTTTTTTTCAAAGGTGATAAAGTATTGACATGTACTTGAAGTAACCAACAAGGTAATTACTTCACATTTTGACAAATAATATTGTAAACACACAACCTTTTGTGCTTATGGAACAATTTGCTTTGGCTTTTTCTAACTACACATACACATATTTCTACCCCAACACACACTAAACAATTTTATCACCTAAAATGACTAAAATACCCTTAATATTAAAAACCCTTCCCACTCATAAAATTGGCTTTTAGTGACAGACGAATTCTTTCACTAGAGTATACAAATTCGTAGGTAAAAGTCTATGAGTGTAAAATTTTTCAAATCCAGAACTAATAGTTCCATAAGTCATTTTTGAATTGTCATTTTTCAAATTCAAAAATGACATATGAAATTAATAGTTTTGTAATATAAAGACTTAAATATGTTTTTAGTCCCTCATATTTGGCTGAAATTCGTTTTTGGTCCCTCAAATACCAAGAATATTATTTTAGTCCCTAATCTTTTGAAAATCAGTCACTTTTGGTCCCTAGGGCCATATTTTAAATTTGAAAAATATTTTTTAAATTTATACTTTGACCCCTCCTGAAGCCTGATGTTCACCGTAACCCGTTTTTCCGTTCTCCTCCCCCTCCACTGATGCACAGCGGCCCCCCATCCCCGCGCAAACAAGGGAGGTTGCGCACAATGGTGGGAAGGGAGGGGGCCACCGCGATCGCACAGAGAGGAGAACGAGAGAGAGGCCGCATCTCATGGTGGCTTCGAGGGAGGACATTGGAACTACTCCTAGTAAGGATGGGGGTCGCGATGCATCAGAGAAGGGGGAGAAGAATGGAAAAACGGGTTAGGTGAACATCAGGCTTTAGGAGGGGTCAAAGTATAAATTTAAAAAATACTTTTCAAATTTAAAATATGGCCCCATGGACCAAAAGTGACTGATTTTCAAAATATTAGGGACTAAAATAATATTCTTGGTATTTGAAGGACCAAAAATGAACTTAAGCCAAAATATGAGGGACTAAAAACATATTTAAGCCTAATATAAAATTTCAAAGAATTTTACACATGTGGACTTTTACCTACGGATTTGTATATTCTAGTGACAGATTACGTCTATCATTAAAACTCAATTTTCTTGTAGTGTAAGTTTTTATTACAGAACTAATAGTTCCGTAATGTAAATTTAACATTACGGAATTAATAGTTCCATAATGTAAAATCTTAAAAAATAAATTACACATGTGGACTTTTACCTACGGATTCATGTACTTTAGTGATAGACATAATCTGTCACTAAAAGTCAATGTTCTTGTAGTGTAATTTTTTTATGGACCTATTAGTTCTGTAAGTCATTTTTCAAATTAAAAAATGACTTTACGGAACTAATAGTTTCATAATGTAAAATCTTAAAGAATTTTACATATGTGGATTTTTATCTACTATATTTGTATACTCTGTTGACTGATTTCGTCTGTCACTAAAAGTCAATTTTCTTATAGTGTAAGGGGGAAAAAAGTGGGAAGAATAAAGAAGGGGGTTAGGGATTTTTCTTATGATACGGGTAGTTTTGTCATTTTAGAAAATATTTTAGGTGTGTATGTGTGAAAAGAAAAATATGTATGTGTGGATAGAACATCCCATTTACTTTTTGCAAAATTACATGCATTACACGAAGACAATAATTGGGATAATATGACGGCAAATTTCTTGCATTTACACAAGATTATATAGTTATTTTTAATTAGGAATGGAGATAGAAAAGTCATGTAACATTAAGTAATGCTTTTGCCCAATGTAGAACCTAACTTACCTTATAACATCATTTTGGTCTTGAAATGTATATATTATTATACTTAGTATAGAAAAAAAAACAATACATTTTTAAATCATTTTACTAAGTGGAAATGCCTATTGCTTGTTGTCAGTGTTAACTAAGACTAGCTTGACAACACCTTGCTTTTCCCTCAGTGCATGTATTTATGGATATGCACACTGACATCATGAAAGAAGTGAATGAGATATCTACATGACTTTTAGTGTTCATGACCATTTTGTCAAACTTATGCTTCTCACATATTCGACTAAGACGATGTTGTTTTGCGTGGTTAGCTTTTTAAGGACATATCCGAAAATATCTTCTTTTCACTATAGGAGTTTTGTTAATATGTTACGCAACTCATTTCATTTTACACTCACTACTAAAAATTTGTGAATTTTATGTGAACATTTCTATATTTTTTTTTCAAAAATTTTCTACAAATTTTTCTATGATTTTCTCTAATATATAAATTTTTCTTGTGGATTTAAATATGTAGCAAAATCCACAATAAACTAACATTTCTTGCAAATTTTTTATGGATTTAAATCCGCACGAAATATCTTGTATCATAGGTAATTTTTTAGTGAATTTTACCAAAAATTGATTAAATATAGTTTTCAATTCTAAAATATATTTTTAAACCTTTAAAAATTTTCACATGTCAGTTTCCTGTAGATTTTCCTATGAATTAATTAAATCTTGATTTTTAATTATGGAATATTTATAAATATAGTTTAAACCCTGTACTTATTATAAATATAGCTTTTAGTTCTATAGTAGGTACTAAACAACTTTTGTGTGTTGTTCTCTTTTGTAGGTAATAAACAAGTTCTGTCTTAAAAATTACATGTTTAAGATTAAGAATTTAATATAACCATAATAATACAAATAGATACCCATTGATATTTTAGCAACACTTTGAGAAAATGTAAGAAAATAACTAATAACAAATTGATGTTCTCCAAGACTATGTGTTATCAATCTCTTCCATAAGCTCCTTGTATTCAAACATGTGCCGCCTCTTCCTCTTATGAATTCTCTTCATTCGGCACTTCTTTGATATAGTCAATTTTTCTTTCTCGGCCTTTATATGTGCCTCTTCCTTTGAACTTCTACGGGCATGGTCTATCTCTCTAGGAAAGACTCAACATCTTTATAAGCTACCTTAGGCATCAAATTTTTTGCAACATCTACAGGGTTCATGTAAGTCTCTTCCAACAAGTAGTGAACAAGTAAGACTCCAGACCCAACCAATGCTCAACAAATTGATGCTATCCAAGACTGTCTTATCAATCTTATCCATAAACTCCTTGTGTTCAATACGCCATCTCTTCATCTTATTAATGCTCTGCATTTGTCTTTTCCCTTGATGATGTCCCTTTTCCTTTGTCGTCCTTCATATATGCCTCTTCCTTTGATCCTTCTAAGGGCTCGGTCTATCTATGTTGGAAAGACTCGATATCTTCATCAGCTAACTTAGACATTAAGTTTTTTTGCAACATCTGCAGTGTTTAGGTTAGTCTCTTCCAACAAGCAGTGAATGGTGTTAAGTTACAAGTGGGACTCTAGACTCAACCAACACTTTGAATCTCTCATAGTGTAAGTAGGATAGTTAAATATGCATTTCCATTCTCTCTATACAAATGAACACCTGATCAATTTTCTCCACATATTTAGTGGTGAATACGATATCATCTTGATAGATAATTCAAAAAAATATTGTTACTAACATAAATTACATATGGGAGAAAATATTGTATATTGTATAATAATTCAAACAAATATTCCATTATTAGCATCTCATATTTGTTTGAATTATTATATGGGAGATAATTTTGAGATACAATATTTTCTCCCATATGTAATTTATGAGAAGCTAATAATGGAATATTTGTTTTAGTTATTATACAATATACAATATTTTCTCTCATATATGTAATTTATGTTAGTATGCAATATTTTTTGAATTATCTATCAAGATGATCGTATTCACCACTAACTATGTGGAAAAAATTGATCAAGTGCTCATTTGTATAGAGAGTATGGAAATGCACATTGAACTATCCTACTTACACCGTGAGAGATTCAAAGTGTTGATTGGGTCTAGAGTCCCACTTGTAATTTAACACCATTCATTGCTTGTTGGAAGAGATTAACCTAAACCCTACAGATATTGCAGAAAACTTAATGCCTAAGTTAGCTAATGAAGATGTTGAGTCTTTCCAACATAGATAGACTGAGTCATTGGAAGTTCCAAGGAAAAGGCACATATATATGAAAATCTAGAAAGAAAAATGGTCTACATCAAGGCAATAGCCAAATGAAGAGCATTCATAAGAGGAAGAGGTGGAAAATGTTGAACTCAAGAAGCTTCTGAAAAATATGGGTTACACATAGTCTTAGAGAACGTCAATTTGTTAAATGTTGGCCGAGTCTAGAGTCCTATGTGTTCACTGCTTGTTGGAAGAGACTAACATGAAAAAAATTTGATGCCAAAGATAACTAATAAAGATGTTGAGTTTTTCCTAGAGATAGACCATGTCCTTAGAAGTTCAAAGGAAGAGGCATGCATGAAGGTCAAGAAAGAAAAAGTGGCTACATCAAGGCAAGAGCCAAATGAAGAGCATTGATAAATAGTTGGATTGAGTGAATAGTGAGTGGCATATACCTTTTGGAATTGGTACTTCATTGATTTGATTCACAAGATTCTATTTTTTCCCGTATAATCATCATCTTCTTCATTTTCTTCTGTATCTAACATTGATGTTTGTTCAGCAATAAATGTTATATTGTGTGAGTTTAAGTATAAACTTAGCGTTAGGGGTTACTGGTATATATAGCTCAATTTTGGGTTGGTGGGAGTTCTTTGTTGGTAATATACTATGTACACTATTAATTAAATAAAATCATATGTAAAAAATTAATAAGAATGCATTGAATTGTAAAATTTATGAAATTGATATTAATAAAGTAGTGGTTTCTCATATTAGGTATCTCACTTACTCTTCTTTTACAAATCAAGTTAATATTAAAATAATAGTTAAAATACACTGTATCTCAAATTGTTAAAATGAAATTAACATTAAAATTGTTAAAACAATTTTTTACATTAGACGTTAAATAATATATTGCTAAAATCCATTGCATCTCACAATAAAATATAAAGAAAATTTAAAAGAATACATTGAATATGTAAAATTTAGTACGTATATATAATATGAGGAGGGATCTATTTACTTCAAGAGTAACTCTAGTCAAAGTTACTATGCTTAATAACTCGTTATAGACATTGAATTTTATTAATCCAACCGTTGAATATTATCATATTATCTTAACGATCATGCACACTAAATTTTAGATAGGGTTAAATATGTTTTTGGTCCTTTATATTTGGAAAAAGTTCAGTTTTGGTCTTTTTTCTTTAAAATTAATCTTTTTAGTTCCTCGTTTTTGGAAATGTACCATTTATAGTTCTTTGGGCCATTTTATAAATTCAAAAAATATTTTTTAATATTTTATTTTCACCCCTCTTAATTTCTAATTTCCACTAAGCCCCCCACCATTTTGCGCAGAACCTCTCTCTCTCTAACCTCTCTTTCTCTCTCTCTCTCTCTCTCTCTCTCTCTTTCACCTCCACCCGCACGGCGGCCGCCTAGCCCCTGCCGTGAACTGCCGTCCCCTAGCCCTCAACCGTGAAGCCTCCTTCCCCTAGCCCCCTCTACTGATCTGTTCCCCCTCACCGTAGCCCCCTCCGTCCCAAAACAAAGAAGGACTGTCGCGCGCGACTCACCGCCGTCTCCACCGTTTCGGTTGCCTCCACCACGACGCCCCATCGTCCAGGTATGTCTCTCTCTCTCTCTTTCTCTCACTCTCTGTCTCTGTCTCTCTCACTTTGTATTTGGAGGGGGCTACGGTGAGGGGGAACGGATCGATCGAGGGGGCTAGGGGAAGGAGGCTTCATGGTTGGGGACTAGGGGACGGTGGTTCATGGCGGGGGCTAGGCGGCTGCCGTGCGGGTGGAGGTGAAAGAGAGAGAGAGAGAAAGAGAGGTTAGAGAGAAAGAGGTTTAGGCGCAAAATGGTGGGTGGGGGCTTAGTGGAAATTAGAAATTAGGAGGGGTGAAAATAAAATATTAAAAAATATTTTTTGAATTTATAAAATGGCCCCAAGCACTATAAATGGTACATTTCCAAAAACTAGATACTAAAAATATCAATTTTAAAGAAAAAGGACCAAAATAGAACTTTTCTCAAATATGAAGGACCAAAAACATATTTAACCCTTTTAGATATATTGGACATTCGTAGCGATACAATCTTGTAGTCGGTATTTTACTTGTAATTAAAAATGAATATTATACATCGAATAGAAGTTATTTGATGAAGTATCAAACATTTATTAAATTTTATGAAAACTTGTAGACTTGATCTACTCAATAAAAACTTTTAATTTGGCGGTTGGATTAATAAAATTCAATGTCTATAAAGAGTTATTATGCGGAGTAACTCTGGTCAAAGTTACTCCTGGAGTAAATGGATCCCTCCTATATATGATATATTTCCAATTTTGAATTAATTAATTAATTAATTAAATCAATGACATTAAAATAATAGTAGTTTATTATTAATTCTTCAGCCTAATAAACAATTAAATAGTGCACTATATTTTTTATCAGAAGTTAGTTGTTTCTTAACCTCTCTATCTATATCAATCTATCTATACCTAGTTAGTAAAATACACTTGAGGAAGAATTAATAAAAATATTAAATGATCTGAATTAAATTTTTTTAAATATATTTAATGATGCTTTATTTCACTATTACTTATATTAATTAATAAATTAATAAATATAAATCTACTCATATGATGGAAATAATGTCTCTATATTGAACTATTTTATTTCAATTTTATATTTACAATACTTTATAAAGGTAATTTTTTGAAAAATAAATAAAAATAATCATAATTAAATATATGAAGAATTTTTTGAGAAAACTTTGTTAATTTTAAATTATATAATTCAAAAAATAAGTCAAATATACATACCAAGAATTTTTAAATTAATGAAATATTTTATATAACATTTTTAGTGATATATATAATTTTTTTCTACTTTTAATAGTAAGAATATTCAATCATTTTGGTGAATTATTATTGTAAATAAAATATTTTAAAGCGAATTACGTTTAAAACTAATAGAGTTGAATAATTTTATATTATTTTTATCAAAATTATTTTTATAAAATTGAAAGAAAATTACTTTTTTTATTTATTTTGAAATTTGTTAGTTTCTGCACACCACAAGATATGCAGCGAGCAAGTGGACTCCCTCAACAAGTAATAAGGGAAGTATTTTTAAGATTTTGGAAATATTGTTCCCAAGAGAATCACTTACAAGTACCAATTATGCTTTTTATTAATTATTTTGGACTAGAAAATACTATTGTGACTGTGCAATATTACTGAAAGTAAGACAATAAGAAAATAAAATTGAAATCTTAAGCAAATGTCAAGAATTCAATCGGTTAGAGCCTATAGGGATGAGACTTCACCTAAATATAATATTTCTATCTTATACCGTTCCTCTATAAAAATGTTATTTTATTCTATTGCCAACCTATTTATTCTGAGTAATAGAATCCATTCTCACCATGAGAATAATATTAAGGTAGTATCGCATAATATAATGTTAGTTATTAATTAACCCATAATATTCCTTATTAATCATCCTCTTCTTTTTTCTTCAATATTCAGCATTGATGTTTGTTCAGCAACAAATATTATATGAGTTTAAATCTATCAAGAGTTTTTAATATATACTAGAGGAAGCCAGGCACTTCGTGCCTGGCATGTATCTCTTTTTTTTTATTGTTGCATAATTATATATAACTAGAATGTTGACCCGTGCATTCGCACGGGTTGATGAGTCGTGTTGGTTTTCATACATGATATGAAATAACTTTTTTATATAGTAATAACTTAATATATCATGTACTCTAAATTAATAACAATGTTGGTTTAATGACATTTTACATCTTAGTTAAATATGAAACCCGTAAATAAATATTATTTTATTTATCAACATTAAAATTTTAAAAATAGTTTAACAACGAGATAATTTACCGGAACAAAAAGATATAAATAAAATTGTAAACAAACACTAAATTATTTATAAAAACAAAATAAAAAATAATGTTACAACTTGAAAATTTATTAAAACAAAACAACTTGAATGATACCTGTAAGTAAATACTATTTTATTTATCTAAAAATCAATTTAAATAAAAATAATTTTACAATATGAAAATTTATCACAACAAAAAACTTGAATGAAACTCGTAAATCAATAATACTTTATTTATTAAAAATATATATATAAATTATATTTGTTATTCAATATTATATTATAATACTAATATAATATAACGTTGCGTTCCAAAATATAATATAATATACCATACTAATTTAGAATTAAAAAACGAAAATTCATAAAAAAAACCTTAAAAATGAAAGCAAATCAAGGATATAGAGCCGATGTGTTTTCCTGATTTTTAGTGTTTAGTTGAATTACCATTGGCTCTTGAAAGAAAACGGAATGGCCATTGTGGCGGGAACACTGTTCCTTTGACATGATATTAACCTAAAATTTATATATAATAGATTATATGATAATTGTAGTTATGGAGTAGTTACTTTTAAATTTAAATTTAATATTTCAATGAAAAAGGTAGTTATGAGGTAGTTATTTTTAAATTTAAATTTAATATTTCAATGAAAAGGGCAATTTGGGAATGTAAATTAGGGCACTAAATGAGTTAGTTATTTTAGGATGTTTTCTTTATTAATAGGTATAGATATATAACTCAATTTGGGATTGGTAGGAGTTATTTGTTGGTGATATACTTTGTACACACTATTAAGTAAAATAATATATAAATTTTTTTATAAACATACAATGAATAAAATTTATGAAATCTATATTTATAAAAAAGTGGTTTCCCATCCCATATTGGGTATCTAAATTACTATTTTTTCAAAAAAGTTAGTTTGAAAACAAATGTTAAAATACATTGTATCTTTAAATTTTAAAAATGAATTTATCACTATAAATGTCAAAATAAATTTTTTACAATATTGAGACTTTAATTTACATTTATTGTTGGTATTGTTGGAAAAATACTTTGAATCTCACAATTAAATAAAATAAATTGTAAATAAAATTTACAAAAATATGTTGAATTTGTAATATATATATATATATATATATATATATATAGGGGATGTATCAAGTGAGAGGAGTTTTAATATGAGAGGGTGAGAAGATTAAATCTGGACCGTATAACCATACATGGATGGCTGAGATTAAAAGTTAGTTAGTGGTCACATGACCACTTAAAAAAGTCATGTGATTTTATGTTTTAATCTTGACCATTTATGGTTTGATCTTATGGCTATGATTCACTCTTCTCATCTTCTCATAATAAAAGCCCTCTCACTTGATATGCTCCATATATATATATATATTATAGAAGTGATCCTACATGGGATATTTGAATTAAGTTTTTTCAAATGAAGTTATTTTGAATCTATTATAAGTAAAAATAAAGAAAGAATTCCTCATATGTGTGTGTGAATAATTTTAATTCTTTTCATTGTAAATGAAAATGTTTAATATGAATATTGTAACTATAATAATTAATTATGAAAGTAATAATATTTTTGTACAATAAGATATGTTTCCAATTTTAAATTAATTAATTAAGTAATAAAATAATCAATGATGTTCAAAATAAAAGCAATTGAACATTTATTTGTTGACCTAATAAGCAATTAAATAGTTTTCTATTAATTTTTTATGACAAAAATTGATTATTTTATAAATATATATTAGTGAAATATACTTGAGTAAGAATTAAAAATATTATTAAATTATCTAATTTAAAAAATTATAAATGTATTGAATAAAATTTATATTATTAAGTATATTAATTAAATGTTAAATATGAAAATATTCATTTACTTGAAAGAATGTATGTGTATTGCACAAGATTATTTAAATTTTATATTTACAATACTTTATAAAGGTAATTTTGAGATAAATAAATAAAAGTAATCATAATTTAATATATATATATATATACAAAGAATTTGTTAGAGAAAATGTTAATTTTTTAAATTTTCAAGTATATAATAAAAAATAAATCGAATATCCATGGAAAGAATTTTTTATAGGATTTATTTTCAAAAACATATCTAGTGGTCTATGTAATTTTTACTATATTTAATAATAAGAATAAGAATATTAACATGTTATACTACGAAATAAAAAAAATAACTATTTTTTAAAAGAAAAACTTTGGCATGGTCCCTTTGTTTTACCAACATTACAAAAATATTCTCCTATAAGAAAATATTCTCAACTAGCCAAAAGAAAATCAAAACCATACATCAACTTATACAATCTCATAATACATTGATTTATACAAGAATCACTACACCAAAAAAGTTGAGATAGCATTGTTTTGACATTAGATAGCACTATCTAACAATGCGCTATCTTTGTTTCAACCCGAGATAGTTTTTTTATGAACTAAGAGTTATCTCAGGTAATACTTGAGATAGCAGTTTGTAAAAAAAAAATGCTATCTTTTGTCGATACTAAGATAGCACATTTTTTTCACAAAGTGTTATCTCAAGTTACATCAGATAGCGCTTTGTCAAAAAAGAGCTATCTTAGTTTTTTTTTGTCCTTATTTCACCTATAGATTTTAAGAAGCCAATACACTAATTAGATTTCCAATAGAGTCCAAAATCACATTTATATATAATATGAGCTAACATGTACATTATTAATTTTACTACAAATAGTTTCTCTAATATTTCTATCTAATGCAGTATCTAATCTCCAAGGAGAATAATAAAGAAATTAGTTAAATAGAACAAAATAACAATCTTTGAAACCTCAGCAAGCAACCTTCAGTACTACACGTTTAACTGCAAAATTTAGAAAGTGATTAATTAGCAATAAATATAAACACCGAACCAAATAGTGAAGCTCACAACCAATATATGTAGAATATGAAACTCACCAAATACAATGGATATATAAATTTTATATTGACCAGAAAGCGACACCATCTTCTTTGACTTCGGCTATCTGATTTGGAGAATAATGAGGACACTTGTAACCAAGGAAATACTGCGACATACATAATTACATGAAAACCAAGTTAAACATTAGTTACATGGGACCATTAAATCCAAACTAGTGAAATCACATATATACCTCAATTGGAATTATCATTTGACCACACGTTGCAATCTCCTTCATGAATCAAAAAACATAGTAACCGCAATCTGTATTGACTCAATGGTGTTATTGCAACACATAGTAATCACAACATTAGGTATGGTCACTATTTCATTTCCAATAATCCCATTCCCTTATGTATGTTCTTCTTGAGTGGACTTTGGAAGCACAATTGACTCGACATTGGTGAGATATTCAATACAAAATTCAACAGTTTCTTCGATTATGTATCATTCATCAATACAACCCTCTAGCCGACTTCGATTTTTGACATATCGTTTCAATATCTTCATGTAAAGTGTTGGAACAAGGATAATTAAGCATCTAAATTCCTTAAAGAGTTTTGATGATAACAAAGACTTGGATTAATAGACAGTTAGTTTTTTTGTATTTGACGTATCTTGATTAGTGTACAATATTAGAATAAGAAAGCAACACATGAGCAAAAGACCCAGATTGAAGCACCCTATGTCAAGAAGAGAAGCACATAAGACACAGATATATCATATGAAAAGAAGTATATGAGTCTTATGGGATGAATATACAACCAAGATGTTGAAGAAGCATGCAAGAAGAAAGAAGAAGATGAAGGAAAGAAGAAAAGAAAGATATCTGTCTGATAAGAAGAAGAAGTCAAGAAGTAAACAAGATGGAGACAAGACGGAGAAAGCATGTGCACATATCTGAGACCGGTACAGCACTGCGTCCTACTCATCATGTCTAAAGAGACGTCGTGGAAGTCAACAAAAGTCAACAAAAATCAACAAACTAGAAATGAAATATTCGTTGAAGAGTACGTAGTTGAAGAAAAACTTTCAGAAAAGAGAAAAACTCTTTAAAGTAACAAATAGAGAAGTCACTTTTTGTAAAGAGAGTAGATAAAGGTGTACGAAAAAGACCTAGCAAATAAAAACTCTTTTCAAGAAAGTCAGCACTGGAAATTCAAAATATATATGTACTAAATTTAGATCGGTGACAAATTCATAAAAGTGGCTTGAGGAAGTATTATGTCATTTGAAAGAATAGTCTTCTTGTGGGATCTTTATTTTGTTATCCGGTTCATTTTAGATTGATTCACGTCCTTTGATTGTAGATGGAGATCCATTAAATTCGAGGATGATTTCCTTCAAAGGGGGAGGGTGTGATGGAGATCAAAGAGGTCCTATGAGGAGACATTTTTTTAATTTTATTAACTCTTAAACAATTTTTAATTATTAGTTTTTGGTTTTTATTTTTATGTTGGGTTTTTTTATGTAATAAACCCCACCTTTCCTATTGGTGGAGGCTCACTACACAGCCTCGTTAGGGTTGTGGAGCACATTACATATCAAATTCACTATCTAAATGGATCGAAATTGGGAAAAGCTATAACCGAAAAGAATAAGACACAACAATTCGGTTATTTCTAATTTCTAAACAAGTCCTTGTGTAACTAATACTTATTGAGTAAGTTAACAACTAACAGATACATAACACCTCATAAACTCAACAAACAATATACATATGACTTGAGATAGAAAAATTGGAGTATTGCATCAATGATTCGAAACAAACCAATCTGATCTTAATTGATATGGTTTGATTCGGATTTGATAATAAAATTCGAAAAAATAAAACCAAACTAATCCAATTAAATATGATCATTTTGGATTTTGTTTTATCCCAAACCTGAACCAAACCAATTTATTTTCAACATAATCGGTGCAAGTTGTGTCTATCATTTCCTACCCCAACAAATATCATCAATAAATTGCTTTCGCGTGTTAAGTAAGGAATATTTTATAGATTTTAGTTTAATAAAATATGTAAACATACTTTTTTTTTACCAATATAAAGTGCTTTTAGAATCTTAGTAGATTAGTATCTTTTAGCTTTTAGATTAGTAAGCAATTCTTTTTTGCTTTTGTAATATCATTCTGGTATTAAGAAAGTACGCATTTGAACATATTTTCAATTAAGCAAGATTCTTTTTGTGTTCTTCCATCAAAAAAAAAAAGATTCTTTTTGTGTTATCTCCCTCACTATATTTTCTTGTCCTCATGTGACATGTCGGTAAATTCAACACGCGTCAAAAGTAGCTCTCGTTTCCATTTTAGTAATTTCCATTTTTTTTATTCGTTTTCTTTTTGTTTTTCCCATTTGCCACACTCTGTTTATCAGCAACACACAGCAGCATTCACCTCACACCGAGTCAAAACAGTGGCTTGCGTCTTTGTAAAGTTTAAGACTTTGGGGGCTTTTCAAAACCCTGAGAACCTCCTTTTTCTGTTTTTGTCTCAAAGGAATAATATAACACATCTGTGTTCTGAGCTCTGCTTTTCATTCCTTATATGTCAAAAAAGTAAAAAACAGAACACACGGTGTGTGTTTGTAGAATTGCCTTGATCAATATAGCAATACATGGAGCGCTACGAGATTCTCAAAGATATTGGGTCTGGGAATTTTGCTGTGGCCAAGCTTGTTAGGGACATCTTCACCAAAGAGTTCTTTGCTGTTAAGTTCATTGAGAGAGGCCACAAGGTATGCTTTTTGCTTCACTTTCTTCACCCTTTTTCTGTTTTAGTTTCATTTTTTCTTTTTCTCTCTTTGTTGGTATTTCTTAATCTGGGTTCTGCGATGTTCTGTGTTTTGTGTGTGTGTGTGCGTGTGCACTGCAGATTGATGAGCATGTCCAGAGGGAAATCATGAACCATAGATCATTGAAGCATCCCAATATTATTAGGTTCAAAGAGGTTAGTGAACTCAAGGTCCCAATGAGTAAAGGGTGTCCTATTTTGCCACGAATCCGAACATGGCTTCTTTTTCTAGCTACACAATATAAAATTCAACAAGATGATATTCGTTTTTGGTATTCCTGCTATTTTTGCTGCCTTGGTTTAATTCAATGTCTCATCGATTGGGAAATGTTCTTTCCTTTGACTCGACTTTCAGGTCCTGCTGACACCAACACATCTAGCCATAGTAATGGAGTATGCTGCCGGAGGAGAACTCTTTGAGAGGATATGCAGTGCTGGTAGATTCAGTGAAGATGAGGTAATATATAGAAATTAAGTGGAGATACTATTTGAATAGTTTATGTATTTCATTATAGTATTAGTCATATTCTCTCGTGTAAAGGTGCCCATTTGATGAAGTCCAAAGAACTCGGATCCTCTGCAGTGGTCTTGTCGTTTGCAGCAGGATCTCAGTCATAGGATTAATCCAATGGTCATTTGAGTTAATTAAAAATAACAATCTCTCAGCTGTTGGATTAAGCCTATGACCGAGATCTTGCTGCAAATGGCAGGACCGCTACAGAGGACCTGAGATGAGTCCATTTCTTTGTTAATTTTGATCTGTTATGCTTATATAGTTGTTATTTTATTGATGAACTTTGGTCCTTAAGTATTGTTATTTTTAATTATCAGGCAAGATTTTTCTTTCAGCAATTGATATCAGGAGTCAGTTACTGTCACTCAATGGTAACCACACTAAACCAAAAGCTTTTATGATGAATCATGTATCCTTACAATGAATAGATATCCATAGTTTAAGGAATGTAAATTTATGCAGCAAATCTGTCATAGAGATCTGAAGCTTGAAAACACACTCTTAGATGGAAGCACCGCGCCACGGCTCAAGATTTGCGACTTTGGTTACTCAAAGGTAACATGCTAACAAGGATTACAGCTCTAGATTCTTCCATCGTCAAGTGATGTTAATTTGTTTTTACCTTGTGTTTTAGTCATCTGTATTGCATTCACAACCAAAGTCTACGGTGGGAACTCCAGCTTACATTGCACCTGAGGTCCTGACAAGGAAAGAATATGATGGAAAGGTCAGGTCTTATTCTTCCTTATTGCTCATCCTTGGTCTTAACCAGGGTTTTAAATTGCGGTCACAGTTTCTGTTTCAGAGACTCCGAAAACCTTAATACTACGGGAAATTGCGAACAAATACGGCCGTAATTGCGGTCGCGATGCAGTTTCAAAGACTCCAAAAACCTTGATGTTGTGGATGCAATTGCGGTTGCGGATTGCAATTTAAAACCTTGATCTTAACTTTTTACCCTTTTCTTTCCATTTGAATAAGGTTGGTCCTTTTTGTTATACTGTTTGGTTGTTTTCTTTGCTAACTGTATGTTTTTTTCATTGAAAGCTATAGATTGCAGATGTTTGGTCTTGTGGAGTCACGTTATTCGTGATGTTAGTTGGGGCTTATCCTTTTGAAGACTCAGAGGATCCAAGGAACTTCAAAAAAACCCTTGATGTGAGTGATAACTGCAAACTTATTGAATTCCTAAGCAAAATGAAGTGTAGAAATAAGAGTGAGTTGTTTTTGTTTAGTTATACTTTAACTGATGTGGTGTTTCAATTGGACCTCTTGTGTTTTATTACAGAGGATACTTAGTGTCCAGTACTTGGTCCCTGATTTCGTACGAGTTTCAATGGAATGTAGACATCTTCTATCGCAAATATTTGTGGCTAGTCCTGAAAAGGTAGTTAAGTTGGTTTGATGTCTAAAATCTAATTTCTGTTTTCTTCATTGTTAAATTCCTACAAGCTACAAGATTTAATTGTTGTTGTGCTGGAGGCTGGAGCACATTTAAGTAACTCTTAAATTTCTATTTTTCTCTTACCAGTGTATGTTTAAGTGCTGTTTTCCCCTATTTTGGCTTCAAGAATGAAGCCTCTGATATGGTGGGTGGCTCAATAATGGTTCTAGGATAGACTCTAATATCATCTCAGATGGTGGGTTTGGATTGGCTTATGCAGAACATATTCGGGTTTATCAAGCAGAGTGTTTGGGAGAGCTTATGAAAATAGCTTATGACTAGCTTATAAGCTCTCTAGAATAGCTTCAGAATAGCATATCAAAACAACTTACAGCTTATATGAAATCATTTAATCACATTCCTTCTTCAATTATAAAAATAGCTTATACATAAGCTTTTATATGCTAAGCACTTATGCTATAAACACTTAAATAAGTTGTTTATCCAAACAAGTCCAAAATCAGCTTTTAAGGTGATTGGCGATAGTCAATGTGGGACTTGGGTTTTTTCCAATAAAATGCATGTAGCTTCCTTTTCAATTTCACTGAGCCAATTCATGGCTTTTTGCAGAGAATAACAATACCGGAAATCAAGAACCATCCATGGTTTTTGATGAACTTACCCATTGAATTAATGGAAGGTGGAAGCTGGCAGACCAATGATGTAAACAATCCATCACAAAGTGTTGAGGAAGTCCTGTCCATTATACAAGAGGCAAGTAAACCTCTTCATGTCCCCAAGGGTGGTGGTGGCCTTCTTACTGGAGGCAGCATGGACTTTGATGACTTAGATGCTGATGCAGATCTTGAAGATATAGAAACAAGTGGTGATTTTGTGTGCCCTCCTCTTTAAGAGTGTATTCATGAACAACCTGAGAGCTATTGTAATTGTTGTAAAAATGTGAATAACTTTTTCAAAGTTGGGGGGCTAAAATTCCTTGCTGGTTTATTTTTCAGTTAAGATCAGTATGGCTTGTAATTCCTTCTGTTCATTTTGTTCTCCCCCCAATCACGCGATTATACGTGTGGATATGTTGGAACTTCCAGATCCATTTACCTTTTTTGCATAGAGATGTAGGTGACTTTTACCGAGGTGAACATATTAAATCGGACCATGAAGGTGAAGTGGGGCCAAAAATGATGTTAGCCTTTGATATAATAGTTTTTAACTCCTATGGATGGGATGTAATACGTGATACTTGGTTAACAGGTAAACATAAATGTTAAATGTATTTGCAAATGAGGACTTCATGAGTTATTTATTTACAGTTTTCATATAATATTGTGATGTCTATATATGGCTCCCATAATACCCGAAAATTTCGAATTTGCGCCGTTAAAGTATTGTAATTCATAGAAAATTTAGGAGTATTCAAAACAGAACCGATCCCAAAAAAATAACCGAAAACTGATCCAAAAAAATCGAACAAAAACTGGACTTTTTGGATTTTTGGATGACTTTTTTGAAAAATCGAACCGATCAATTTTCGGATCCCTTCATTAAAATCAAACCGAGCCGAACCGCAATGTTATTCCTTTTGGGGTATCTTTAATTGTTGTTTGCCATAGACTACTAATTAATTGTTAATATGCATTGTTTGTTTTTTAGAATTGACTTTTATAAGTACTGTGTGTGTTAAATATTAAATCTTAGTGGCATTTATGTGTGTATTAAATTTATTTCACATTTTTCATCTCATTTGTTTAGAATTGGCTTTTGTAATTATTATTTTTCTATAATACATTTTTCTAGAAATGATATCTATATGTTTAAAAATTGGCTTTAGAAATGATTATCAACGACAATTGTTAAAATGAAGATCGTTGATTGATATTTGGTAATATATTAGAAGTGAAACAATATTTATTTTTAAAAAACTAATAACCGCGGATAACCGACATTGATTACATTGAATCATTTTAATATTTTTGTATATAAACACTTACAAGACTATTTTTCAAAGCTTTTCCATTAGTCATTTCTAAATATGCATTTCAACAAAAAAGAACTTTGGTGAATATATTTTCATTTTCGTTTATTTTTTTGTAGACTTCTTGTGTAAAGTTTTCATTTTTGTTTTAATTTGTTTATTTTTTTTTTAGATTTCTTGTGTAAAATGGTTGGACCAGCTTAATGAAAAATATACTATACAAACTTTTTTAAACGATAAGGTTTTTGACGTTGCAAGTAAGCATTGCGGTGATTAGATGCCATATTGAAATCGGATTATATTATTGCCCAAGTCATGTTATTAACAATATCATTAAAAAAAAGTCATGTTATTAACAAATTGAATTAGTATATCTATAACTATTATAAAGGGGATACCCTGGTTTGGTGTATACTTTTCTTTCTCTCATTTTATCCCTTTAACTACTATTGATTCATAAATAAAAGGAGGGTGGCACTTAGCATACACAAATCATAAGATTTGTGTATGTGCACAAATCAGATGTAGACCGTTGATATATTATAAATAAATTGTAACGGTTTGGATTGATTGATGGTTAACTGCTGGTCAGGTTTATAGACACGAAAAAAATAATTGCACAATAATTGCCCAATATTTCAATATAATTAAATTTTGGCCCAATAAATGTTATTATTTGAAAAAAGTTAGAAAATGTCAAAATTTGTAAATTTTTGGCCCAATAATACGTGTTTATTTGATCAAAATTAGAAAAGGCCATGTATATGTATGTTTTGACCTTTGACCAACAACCTCCCTTGATTCATAAAACCACAATAAAAAATGTCTAAACATGTTTGGATTAACTATGGGATACCTCTTTGACCGAAAAAAAGTGTGGGAAACATCGTTGACCAAAAAAAGGTGGGATATCTTTAACAAAAAATAAAATAATGTTGACAAAAAAAAATGGTTGACCAAAAGAATTAATAAAATGAAGGGTTGACAAAAAAATATTATGGTGGTATACCTCATTTGTCTACGTTAGATATAAATATACACCGGTAAGTGATAGTTAATGTCTCTTAAACCCTAGATTCAATGAATTGTGCCGGTGTGTGATAGTCAATGCCTGTTAAACCCTAGATTCATTAACTTGTACCAGTTCGAGTCATGGGATGTTGTTGGTGAAACCCTAGATTCGTGAACTTACACCGATGAGTCATGGGATGTTGTCGGTGAAACCCTAGATTCGTGAACACTAGTGAGTCATGCTTTTGGGATGTTGTTGTGTGATTTCAATGGAACATGCTTGTTATTTATGGGCCTCAATTATGCTTGGTGCCATTGTTGTTCATTCATTTAAATATTTTTTTGGGGGAATTTATATCCGCACATACATATTTTGCTATCTGTACATACATGTCCGCGGAACTATTAGTTCCGCGGGTGTATTTTATTCCTACACACACATGCTGCAGAACTATTAGTTCCGCGGGCATGTATGTGTTGAATTACAACGTGCGGAACTAATAGTTCCGCATTGAATTACTACCCGCGGAACTAATAGTTCCGCAGTATGTGTGTGTTGAAAAAAAATATACCTGCAGAACTAATAGTTCCGCGGACATGCATGTACAGATAGCAAAGTATGTATGTGCGGATATAAATTGCCTTTTTTTGGTTATAAAGGAGGCACTAAGCCAATCTGATTCATTTAAATATTGAACACAAGGTAATAACCACTTTTCGGAGTTGACATCATAGCCAATCTGATTCATTTAAATATTGGTCAAAAATGCATTACTCACTTGCCCCAAGTATTGCGCACAAAGGAAATGATCACTTTGAGTTAATGCATTACTCACATGAACAAATACGGTTAATCTACCATTTTTTTTAAAAAGACAAAAAAAAAATTATTAAGAAGAAGACACAAGGGTGAGCAGAAAATTCACAACTGTGCTAGAAACCCCACCCCTAGTGTGAAGACAAACACACAAGTACGAGATTACATAAAACTATCCAGATCGGTTCACAGTTGTGGAAAAAATACTGCCCGTGGTGTGACATCGTCAGACCCAAACGCAAATATAATCCAGATCTGTTCACAATGGTAGATAAATTCCCACTCCCGTTGTGAAATGGTCAGGCCCAAATGCGAAAGTCCAAAGAAGAAACCAGAGATGTCCACAACTGTGAAAGATGTGACACCCCCGGTGTGAAATCGACAAGTCCAAATGCGAAAGTGTAGAGAAGAAATTGATAATGTTCATATCTGATGGGGTCATTTCATAAATAATTGAAAAATTGGCGACACCTACTATTGCAAGTCAGACCCGATTTGTGCACATACACAAATCTTACCATTTGTGTATACTAAGTGGCACCTAAAAGGAGGGTATCATCGTCTTTGGTCCTATCATCACATTAAAAGAAGGGCAAAAATGATGGCACTTGATATAAAATATATTAATTTAGTGCACACAGGAAACAGGATGTGGGGCAGGGGAGCGACGTGGGAAAGAGAGAGAGAAAAAGCACAGGGCGCATGTTGGGAAGTGTGGGTGTTTCGGTGTGTGAGGGTGCATGGGGTGTGTGGTGAGGGTGCATATAGGGTTGTTAATATAATTATAAAACGTTTTGGGTGCTTATTAATATAAAAATTAATTACAAATAAGGGTTTCTGTCAAACAAAAGACAAAATTCTTCATAGAATTTTAAAAATTGTTGGGTGCTATTGAAAATAAATAACTGACACTGCCGATGTTTAAAAAAATTGAAGAATCAACACTGTTGAACCGACATTGTTCGTACCCGTTTGTCCGCTAGTCCTTATAATAATATTTAATAATTAGTAATAAAAAGTTGTGAATGACGAATTGAAGTGAAACCCAGTAAAACCCAGCAACTAATAGAACTGAAAAACATAAAAATAGTGTTCAACCCGAGTACAAAACAGAAGGGACAAAAATCAGATTGTGTCAATATTTGAGGCATATTAAATATTGTGTTAAGTTTTGAGGAGAAATGTTTTTTTTTTTTTTGGTCTAATTGAGGAGAAATGTTTGAAGTTGAAAAAAATAGGTCAACTTGCTATTACAGATCTTGGGCCCACTTCACCTTCATGGTCCGATTTAATACGTTCACCACTCTAGAAGTCACAAGAGATGTAATATCACATGAACTTTTCCGAAGAGGAGAATATTAAGTAAAGCAAGTTGTGGTAGGTTCTATTCTACTTTTGTCTCTTGGTATATGGGAAATAAGAAAGGTAGTGGATTTAATATTGTATAATGGGAATTGAGCAACATAACTCTCCTTACAGGCTTTGCCCTCTACCGTGATGCCCCCTTTTAACATAGGGTGATTCTGTAGCCTTGCAAGTTGCATCATCTTCTTCTTATCTACAACTTCATCATTTTTATTTTTTATTTTTTGATACAAATAAGTTTAGTGGAGTTGGGTCTTGGGGGCTCTACAGGGCCAAGAAAAGCCACCAAGACTCATAGAACACTTATCGTCCACCAATTAGGTCCTTACATCGGCAGAGAGAATCGAATCCAAGTTTTTAAGCTAGACCAATTCCTTATCAATTGGACCAACCTTGGTTGGTACAACTTCATCATTTATATGATATAGTATTGCTTCATATTATTGAAAACTTATGAGACAAATTAACGTTGCTAGTTATTCTGTTATAATTTAAGCATGAGGTTTCTTGTGGCACTTGTGGGATCGGTTTCTTAATGGGACCACTGAATCATCTTTGGCACATGGAACATATTTACTCTACGGAATGCCGACATTGTTTTGTTGTTTATGTAATGGTTGCTAGAGGAATTTTTGTCCCTTGTGGAATTAATCAACAAAGGTCAAAGGCACCAGTATTTTATTGTTTTTGTAAGGTAATTATTAGTATGTTATATTGTGTAAAATAAGTTTGTGACTTAAATAGTATTGTGGTCCCCGTAACATATACATTTTATCATTTTTTGATAAAATATACATTTTTTTCTCTATAAAATGTATTTCTACTATTTATATCCTTTTTTTTCATTTTTCAGTCACCACCGTTACCTTGACTAAAAATCTAAAATTAAGGGGCTAAAAGAATATAATTTTAATTTTATATGGGCTAAAAATTTGTTTTTGATCCCTAAAATATTACATAGCAATATAAATAGTAATATAAAATTGAGATTTTATTCAATTAGTCTCTGTAATTTTGGCGTTAGCAAACCAATGAGTCATTAGTTGAACCAGTATATATATTAAAAATTTCTAAAAATATTATAGTCTAAAACATACTTTTTTTTTGACAAAGTCTAAAACATACTTAAAATTTAGAAAAAATCATATTTTTAGTAAGTATTCATAAATTTATTTTTAGTTTTACAATTTTATATAGAATATTATTAATTTATTTATATTAAATAAAATATATCTAATACAAAACCTTTTATTAATTAGAAGTTAAATGGTAATATACTAATTTTAAAAATATATCATTATTTTAAATAAAACAAAATAATAATATCCAAAGTGATAAGAAAATAAAACTCAAAATCAATAGCTTTAGTTTTTTTTTTGGTCAACTCACACACATAAGGGGATATGGGGGAAAGGGGCTCGGTGAGGATTGAATCCCTACCCTTTTACATGCATCTCAGCTCTTAACCACTTGAACTACACATTGGGTGCAATAGCTTTAGTTTTTAGCTTGTCTCTAGTACACTATTTTGGGCTCAACAATTTTGACCCAATTTAATGTAAACCTAATTCTTTTGTTATTTATTTTATTTATTGGTGGGTTGCATCTTCACAAAAGAGCTATATCTGGTTTTTCCCTTCCCTTCTTTCTAATGATTCACTCCTCTGGTGGTTTCTCTTGCCAAAAATCAACTGCACTGGAGCCAATAAATCCGTGACCCACCCACAATTTGTGTAGCAATGCGGCCCCTCTTCGCCGCACAAGCCCAATTCACAGCCAAGCCTCCAATCATGACCTACTCATACGCAATACAGCCCCATTGTGACCCATGAGTGACTTTTTTCTCCTCTTTCTATGATCTTGCAACGATATGCCTAAAGCTTATCTATACCGATATATCAAAAAAAAAAAACTTATCTATACCGATTCAATCAAGTTTTTGCCCGGTTTGATGATGCTACTTCTAACTTGACAAAAATGATACATTTGGAATTGAAAATTAGAAGAGGTAAAAATAAATTTTTAAAAATGGCCACATGGACTAAAAAAGATACATTTTCAAAAATAGGAGACTAAAAAGAGACAATTTTTTTTAGGGACTAAAGAGCAAAAACTGATTTATTTAAAAGAATTAAAAACATATTTAACCCTGCATTTTATCATTTTGTTCTCTATAAAATGTATTTCTACTATTTATATCCTTATTTTTTTTTCTTTTTTAGTCATCACCGTTACCATGACTAAAATTAAGGGACTAAAAGAATATAATTTTAATTTTATATGGGCTAAAAAATTGTTTTTGATCCCTAAAATATGACTTAGTAATATAAAATTGAGATTTTATTCTATTAGTCTATGTAATTTTGGCGTTAACAACCAATGAGTCGCTAGTTGAACCAGTATATATTAAAAAACTCTAAAAGTATTATAGTCTAAAACATACTTAAAATTTAAAAAAAAATCATATTTTTAGTAAGTATTCATAAATTTATTTTTAGTTTTACAATTTTATATAGCTTATTATTAATTTATTTATATTAAATAAAATATATCTAATACATAACCTTTTACTAATTAAAAGTTAAATGGTAATATACTAATTCTAATAATATATAATTATTTTAAATAAAAATAAAAACAAAATAATAATATCCAAAGTGATAAGAAGACAAAACTCAAATACAATAGCTTTTTTTTGTCAAAGGAGATTCATTAAAAGCGAGCAAAGTCCGAAGCCCAAAGGGCAGTACATTGGCCTCAACAGCAACTGGCCATAGTTAAGTTTAACGCAATGTCTTTAAACATTCAAAGAACAAACCACAGACATGCACCTGACATAACGCTAACACTGACAGCAACTAAAACATAAACCAGCGGAAAAACAAAGCCACTAAACAAAGCAAAAATAACCATCTAATACCAATTTTACTCTAGTTTCTACAACCCGAAGATGAAAATGCCCTTCTTCTTCTTCCTTCATCTCCACCGCCTGCTACACGATTTCTTTGAAACACCAGACCATGCCTAACATGCAGCCTCGAAAGCTGGAGGATGTTGATGGTAGATGAAACAACAAAAACAAGGCAACATGGTTCTGGATTTGCTTCAAAAAACAATTCAGAGCACATCATTTTTTTTCCAGGTAAAACAGAAAAAGATGGATACACATAACTTCAGAAGTGACGAAATCATCAACAAACAAGGGGTGGCTCCCGAGGGGGGATCGAGAAATGGATCTGATGTAGGCGAGATCAAAAAGTCCAGCATCTAGTAAAACAACCAGGCGGAGAGCACCCCAGGAGAGATGCTAGTTCGTGGCAAAACACCAAGCTCAACGACGGACGAACATAGTCACTGCAGAGCAAATTAGCGATAGCTTTGCGAGCAGAGAGGAGACTACTATGGCAACGATGCAGAACAGGGGACCAACGACGGTCGAGCAAGACAGGGAAACGTCGCGGTGGAGTAGGACAGGGGGACAGCGACACAGACACTAGCCAGGGAAATGCAAAACGGCGCCGATGACGCAGAACGGTGACGATGATGGGATAACAACCAGTGATATAGATGAGCGATGAAGGTGGCCGGCAAGTGGCCACAACAACTCCTAACGGCGTGAACCTTAGGACTGAACCTAGCGGCACTGAGACCCTAGCACCAAAAACGCGACCCTCGGCTGCTAGGTAGAAACCCTAGCAGAGCGGCGCACCCTTTATCGTACTACCTCCTGTGTCTCTAATAATGCAATAGCTTTAGTTTTTAGCTTATCTTTGGTACACTATTTTGGGCTCAACAATTTCGACCCAATTTAATCCTAACCCTAATTCTTTTGTTATCAATTTTATTGGTGCGTTGCATCTTCACAAAATAGCTATATCTCGTTTTTCCCTTCCCTTATTCTTTCTAATGATCCACTCCTCTCGTGGCTTCTCTTGTCGAAAAACCACCGCGCTAGAGCCATAAAATCCATGACCCACCCACAGTTTGTGCAGCAATGCGACCTCCCTTCGCCGCACAAACCCAATTTGCAGCCAAGCCTCCCATCATGACATACTCATATGCAATACAACCACTGTGAAATCCCCATTGTGACCCTTGAGCAACTCTTTCCTCCTCTTTCTATGATCTTGCAACGATATGCCCAAAGCTTATCTATACCAATTCAATTCGGTTTTTGCCCGGTTTGACAATGTTACTTCCAATTTGACAGCACATTTGATCCAATGAAATGACTTGACCGGAATCCGGATTGGTCAGGGTTCAATTTCTAATTAAATCGATCGGACAACCGATCTAGTATGATTTTAATAACACTACTTATGCCACCACTGATTAATTGGTGGAATTAATTAATGGTCAAACACGAGCAAACTTTTCTTTTATTTTATCTGTTTTTAGAGTTGTTTCTCATTTATTCCTTGTCAGCTTGTGCAATTCTGATATGTTCCTTACCATTTATGTGAGTAAAGAGACATATCAAGACGAGACAATCTGGCAAAATTATATAGCATATGTGCAACTCTTTAAAGACCTTGTGTAACCTATTGTGTAGGGATGTCAACAGGCGTGAAGGGGTATGGGTAACGCTACCCATGCCCATGGGGTGAACCCACTATCCGTACCCGTGCTTTTAAAAAAAATGTATGTTTATTGAAAAATTTATTTTTTTCATACAATATTTTACCAACTATTATAATTTTAACCTAATTGTCATATCAATAACTGCTCAATTAAATAAAAATAAATAAAATTACAAAATGGAAATTACGATTATGAGAATTAATAATACATGATACAAGAATAAAACATGAATCTTGAGTCACTTATTCAATATTAAAGCACAAGACAACTAAGAATTAATATAATCATATATCACACTCCAATACTTCTCAAATTCTTCATCAAATGTAATTATATATATAAAGGTAATTAAGTAATTTTATTTGCAAGTACGGGTAGATGAAGTACCCGTTTATTTTACCCACAGGTCAAGTATCCGTTTAACTACCCACCCCGTACCAATCACGGGTTTTATCCGCAGGTGCAGATTTCTCTTTTTTGCCATCCCTACTATTGTGGCCAATAAAGTCACTATAAGGTACATCACTAGGCAATTTTGTAGGGTGGCTTTTAGCATGGACCAATGAAAGATTGGTCCAACTTGCACCAATGGCATTCTGACCTGCAATAGTAAGTTAGTGTCAGTTCTATGTTATTTATAAAGTTTACCCACAAGACCCATCAATAACATTTATTTCCATGATGTTTCATTAATTACCCCATTGTTGTAATCTATAGTATAGTATATATATAATCCGTTCCACAATTGCTAGTGTTATATCGTGATTATTAAGTTTTGCACAATTTCGGTGTTGCTGTTTTGTCGTTTATTTTTTATAACATATTATTATTCTTCTTAATTTCTTGGTATTTAGTACTTAATTTCTCCATCAAATCTATAACTAACCTCAAGAGAAAAGAACAATAGACAAATTGTGCTTGATGACCATCATGATCATCCACTGCTCAGCACACGATCCCGCTCCTTCCTCCATCGAGCTGTACATGTAAAAATTCAAGCATCTAGTTTTAATTATTTTACTGAACAATAACCGATAAATATTATTTAACTTTATAAAAAAAACACAAAAAAATACTCAAATATTTTATTTATATTACACATGCTGAGTACAGGTTTTTTAGTTAATAAATATTCCAACAACCCTAAATTAATTTAAAGTAAGTTGAATTAATAAATATTCCAACAACCCATTTAAAGCATATTGAATTAGGAATCTACTGTCTGGTTTTGTTTGACAAAACCCTATCTTGATATTCACTGAAAATGTTGCATCTGAACCCCCCGATTAGAACTTGGAAGAATCACTATCTTGTTGCGGGCGACATTGTTGAGGAATTAAAAGAAGAACCACCTTTGTCAAGTTTTACAGATATGCATTTACATAAGCTTGGATGTCAACCTTGATTGGTAGCCCGTGTCAATAGAGACGAGGAATCATTCGCTTAGGTTGAAATCCGAGGTATATATTAACCTTGCATCAGTTGGCATGGTCATCCACGATCGAATCGCTAATTTGCCATATTTGCATCAAGGATGTCAACGGGCGCGAGCGGGTACGGATAGTAGCTACTCATTACCCGTCCCATGATGGGGTGAACTCGTTACTCGTACCCGCAAGATGAATTTTGGCGGGTACCCACAATGTTCGCGGATATCCGCGGATACCCATTAATATTCTAATTTTTTAAAAAAATCTATTTGTATTAAAATATTATTTTTTGCACAATATTGCACCAATCATGTAATTTTAACGTCCTAAGTGTCATATTAATAATTGCTCAATTAAATAAAAACAAATAAAATTACAACATGAAAATCATAATTGTAAGAATTAATATTAATCAGCATTTTAGAAAATATATACATATAAAGGGTTTTCTAGTTCCTTTGTGGATACGGTACTAGCGGATACGGGTATCTAAATACTCTTTCCTGCCCTGTTAACTTGGGGGTACAAGGAATACCTGTTTAATTTACACGCAGATACCTTAATAGGTACCCATCCATGCCCGTTGTGAATTTTATTCGCGGGTACTCATTGGTATGGGTATTGTTGCCACCCCTTTGCATAATGTGTTATTGTTTTTAAATCAAACGCATTAACTTGTTTGATGTCATATAAGTTTATTTTTTGTTGCATTTTAATCTTAATAAGAAATTCCATGATTTAAGGATGGTAAATATGTCAAAGAAATATGCTTATGTAATTTTAATCCAAAATCGTTATTATTTTTAAAATTTTGAGACAATTGTAAATATAATAAAGTTTGCCCACAATTTTAAAATTCAATAACATCCCAACCCATCTTTGCAAATCACATTAAATAACTTACCTTACTTTTGTGCAGGTTGCCTGTCGCAAATCCGGTCCATTGCTTTTAAAAAACTATTATATCAATGGTCATACTGTCATTGGTGTAAGTTGGACCAATCTTTTACTGGTCCATTCTAAACGGCATCATTTTGTAGTTGCCCCGTGCTAGAAAGCACCCTATTCTTCGCACACCTATAACTTCAAGTCTGCAACTTGTTCCCAACTCATTATAAGGTCATCTCCGATACTAATTCTTATGTGTGTTTTTATACATAAGAATTAGTTTTTCTTTTTAACATCACATTAGAAACAACTGACTTGGCTGTCACGGATAAAAATTGTTTTTATAGAAAAACCAGTTTTTACACATTAATAAATAAATTTCCTTACAAAATGACTCGCATAAAAAGAACACCAAGAAAATAAGTGAGTAGCAACTTTAACAACCAACCCCAGTAGAAGAAGTACAGTGTGGCAAGCCAATGCTTGTCATAGACCTGAGTTGCGAACGCAATCTGAAACTTTTTCGTTTCCTTTATTAATAAGCACTCATTATCCTTCCAAGTTCAAACGCATTACTAGGCAGTATACACATTACAAACACAGTACACAACATAAAAGCTAACTAGCTAACAGTTCCAAGGTCCACCACATACAAATGTAGCAACAAAGTGGCAGGCAATATCCATCGATAAATATATAGAGGGGAGAAGAAAAAATGAACAAAGGTATTCTGTTGGGTTTTTTCTCAAAAGCCCATTTCAGTTCAGAGTCCTAAAGAGGCAAGTGGAGGCTGCTGTGATCTGATCCTGCTCTTTCTAAGACGTTCAGCTATGATGAAAGCAAGCTCAAGAGATTGTGAAGCATTGAGCCTTGGGTCGCAGTGTGTGTGGTAACGTGAGCTCAGGTCATCAAATGTGACCGTCCTTGACCCACCAATGCACTCTGTCACATTTTGACCTGTCATCTCTAGATGAACTCCTCCTGGGTAGCTTCCTTCTTGTTCGTGCACATCAAAGAATGCTCTCACTTCAGCCTGTACAAACAAGCAATTACTATATATTACTATATAAGAAAACTAAATTCTGGCTTACTAGACTTTGACACATGTCATCAATTCATCAATGAATTACTATATAAGAAATCGATTAGAGGAAGAGCCTTAGCGCAATGGTAAAGTTGCTGCCTTGTGACCTGAGGGTCACAGGTTCGAATCTGGAAACAACCTCTCCGCTTGTTGCGGTAAGGCTGCGTACATCCACTCTCCCCAGAACCCTCCCTAGATCCCATATGGTGGGAGCCTCGTACACTGGGCCGTCTTTTATGAGAAATCAATTACTGTATTAGAAAACTAGATTTTGGTTTTCTAAGCTGTGACACATGTCATCTCCCACATTCATACTTTATACAAGTCTAGTCTATAGACTAATTCAAGGTAAGAAAAAAGTTGGCGGCATCATTCTGCTGTGTTGGGGCTTTGCCACTTCACAGTCACCAAAAAAAAAAAAAAAAGTTGGCGGCATCAGTAATTATAATCAGGTTTCAATACACTTGGGAATAAAGTGACGAAGTGAAACAATGATTTCTTTCTACAAGTTGGCAAGAATAAAACATTCACACCCACACATGGGACCCCCAATGTCCAATGCCACCTACCGATAAAGAAATGCAACCCAATACCATAATGACAGACCAAAGAACCCAAAATTGACTTGAATGCTTGATTATATTTCACCTACTTCTACAAGTAGCCCTTTTTCGACCTACCACCACTCCCGGGGGTTCTAAATATTTTATATAGCCTTTCAGGTTTGGTAGCCCACCATGAAGGACCAGTTCAGATTCTTCGTCAAATTAAACAGGACTTACTTACTCCCCCCACTAATCTTTTTCAACGTTTTTCCTTCAAGTATAAGTTTTAAAAGGCGTGATTTTTTTCCTCCTAGCAGAGTGAAACAATTTCATTTTATACTCAGGAAGACGACAATAACTAAAATTTGATTTTTAATCCAAAAAACAACATATCTGTAGCTACCTACCCGATAGCAACTTATAATAACCAAATAAAGGAGAATGAATCACAAGAATTATATACCCTGATGGCATCAAAGGGGCGAGTTTTGAGACCACATGGAGCCTTTATGGTGTTTCCATGCATGGGATCGCTGACCCATGTGACAATTTGCCCTGCTCTGCGCACTGCCCTGATTAGATGTGGAAGCTTCACTCTCATATTCTCAGCTCCCATCCTTGTGATCACAGTTATTCTCCCTGGTTTGTTTTGGGGGTTCAAGATCTCGATGAGTTTAACAAGCTCATTTGGATCCATCTTGTCACTTACCTGCCAAATGTATCAAAAACATAAATCTCCAAAAAAACAAATAAAGCCACTTACATGCTGAGGAATTAAGAATCAAGCATTAAAGCATTAGAGACTGAGTGAATCATCAATTTAATCTCTAAAATTGTAAAGCGTTATCAACTTAGTCTCTGATATTATTAATATTTGAAATTAGTCTCTGAAATTGAAAATTCTCGATCACATTAGTTCTTGTAGAATAACTTCAGGGACTAAATTGGCCTATTGAAAATGACTAATACGATTGAAGATTTTCAATTTCAAGAACTAATTTGAAATAATAATTTCACGGGCTAAAATGACAGCACCTTACAACTTGAGGGATAATTTTGGTGATTTACTCCACTTGAGAATCATGGGGATTATGCCAAGTAATTTAAATTGCTTGCGCAAAGTTTGTTTATGAATTATGATCCCATAAAATGAAAGCGAAGTTGCAAGTTAAGAATCATGTACTACAAACCTTAATTCCCAAGGGGTTTGCAACTCCTCTTAGAAACTCAACATGGGCACCATCCAGCTGCCTGGTCCTTTCACCAACCCAAATCATATGGGCTGAGCAGTCATAGTAGAGACCAGAAGTTGAATCCAACCTGGTGAGTGATTGTTCATATGGCAATAACAAGCATTCATGAGATGTCCAGAATTCGGTTGTTTTCATTATGGGATGATCAACTGTGAGCCCAGCAGCAGCCATGAATCCAAGGGCCTCATCAACTCGGTTAGCAAGCTCGCGGTACCTGCCATGCCATGAACAAATTTAATACAACTAGATGAAATTGTAAAAAGAAAAAGAAAAGAGAGTATATATATGCACTTTCATGATGTTAAACTAGAAAAAGTTGAACTACTGATAAAAATTAGAGACCAAAAAAATGAAAGTGGTGTCTACTTCTATCGTCTCTAACAATTAGAGACAGAATTCATTTCTTGAATTCATTTCTTGAATTCATTTCTTCTGTCTCTAATTTTTGTCAGTAATTCAACTTTTTCTAATAAGTACTATTATCTAGAAAACAGTGAAAGAACAATGATGTGTTTATACATCCCTTGTAATAAAAGGAAATTTTACTCATACCCATTTTTTACTCTTAATTTCTACACCTAGGAGAGAGATAAGAAGGGGAAGAGAGAAAAGTGAGAGATAAGATGAATGATAGGATAGGAAAAGAAAGAAAATGATGAAAATAAATTGGAGTAAAATCAAATGTAAGAAATAGGTTTGAAAAATTGTGCTATTTATAATAATAAAACAACAAAAGGGCATTTCAATCACTCTCTAAAACTAGAAAAAATGTAAACATTAAGATGTTGAAATAACCAATGGCGTGAAAGAAATCAGCCACGGTCATCTTGTGACAAAAATATAGCTTTTTCCAAAAATATACTGGCACCAATCTATGGGTATTTATCTGAGTAAAATAATACAAATACAAATTAGGAAATACATAAGCACTCTTCTTTAATTTAATCCACCACTAAATTTAGCTCTATATGTGCAAATCTCAAATCAACTACACAAATTGGTGTAAAATCTATAATTTTAACTTTTTAACACACTTTATTCTGACTTCATTTACATATTTTCTCCTTTTTTATCTCTCTCTCTCTTTTTCATCACATCACCTTTAGGAGGCCCCAAAGGACCATCTTTCTTTTTATTTCTGTCTCTACAACTTATAGAGCTATACACCAAAATGGAGTGTGACAAAAACTTTATCCTAAAATCTACAACTTTTTGAGTGCACGGCATAATCTTTTGCATCTCTAGTAGAGATAAAACTTTGTGGAAAATGCAAGCTGTTGCACATGTGATTCAATACATCTCACAAACATGGGTGAAGCAATTACCGACTAAATTTGAATTACCAATGGAATTCCTCCAAAGTAACCCTCACGTCAAATATGTGAGAGAAACCATATGGGTAACTATCATCATAGGTATCACTTAGGAGTAACTCATTGATTTAACATATTCTTTCAAGAGCCGGGCAAGTTGTGCTGGTGAAGTCAGCATCATCATTTGAGAGAGAAAACAACAACCCAATACCCACCACCTTAAACAAGTATCCCCACTTATCATATCGATCATCCTTTTACCTTATCATACGTGACACCAAAAAGCTTTTGTCCTTAAAAAATAAAAGTAAAAAAATCAATTTTCTTTGGGACACTGAAGAAGACACCAAAGACAAAAATACCCGTGTTTTATTTCATACACAAAAATTTAAAAATTAAATTTGTTTCCTCTAGACTGAGTCCTAATGATTGATACTTAATACACCCAGTTATCATTTGATCATTTGTTGTGTTGTGTATGTGTATATAATTTCAAAAATCAATTTATCAATTATTGAAATATATTCGTTTGTCCTCTCTAAATCTCCACAAATCCAACCCATAACATAAAAACCAAAAGAAGGCCAATCTAGATTTTTCAATTTATGAATATAGGCCAATCTGGATTATGTAACCGGAAACTCAAAAATAAATCAAAGAACCCTTTAAACCGGTGAGAATTACCATTTCCATGGATTATTCCGCTTCCACCCAAAATACAACACACGCAAGAAAAACAAAAAACCAAAACGAAGTTTATAATTGGAAATAAAAACAAACAAAGAATAAATACCTGTCTCCCTGTTCACTGTGCTCTGTGAAGTCCATGTTCCACTGAGTGACCCTCTGCATAGCAGCGTAGCCACCAGTGGCAAAAGCCCTCAGAAGATTGAGAGTAGCAGCAGCTTGACAATAAGCCCTAATCATCCTCTGCGGATCCGGAGTCCTTGACTTCTCATCAAACGAATCACCGTTGATGTTGTCCCCTCTGTAACTCGGAAGCTTCACCCCGTTTTTCTCCTCAAAATTGTCCGATCTCGGCTTCGCAAATTGACCCGCCATTCTCCCCACCTATACAAACAAACATTCACATTTTCATCTCCATCACAAAATCATTTTATTCGTATCCTCCACGCATAATCGCAGAGACTAATACCAGATTCATTTAAAACAAAGGCCGGACACGAATATTTACCACTCGTGTCACACCATGTTGGTATTTATTTTGGAGTTAGTTACCTTGATGACTGGCATTTGGCCACCGAACATCATGACGACGCTCATCTGGAGGATGATTCGGAAGGTGTCACGGATGTTGTTGGCATTGAACTCCTTGAAGCTCTCGGCACAGTCTCCACCCTGGAGAAGGAACGCATTCCCCATCGCAGCTTCTCCCAAACGCTCTTCCAGGGTCCTAGCTTCCCCGGCGAACACGATCGGTGGGAAATCCTCGAGGGTACGAAGAACCGACTCGAGCTCTTCCTGGCTCGGGTACTCGGGAAGCTGCAGTGCCTTCTTCGATTTCCAGCTGTCAATGACCCACTTCCCAGGCCCGGCATTACGGGGCGCGGCTGTCGGTTGGGCCTTCGGGGGCTTGTCGGTGACCACCGGATTCTTGGCGGGCTCGGCCGCGTGGACGGCTACGATCGAAGGGGTGGGCCTGGGCTTGGGCCTGGACCCAGTGGTGGGGAATGAGGAGTGGTTGATGAGTTTTGCGGAAGGGATGAGGGAGTGGGTTTTGGTTTGGGGGATTAAGGATTTGGTGGGAATGAGAGAGTTGGAAGCCATTGTGTTTGGTTTTTTTTTTGTTTTGTTATAAGTTATAACTATTGTTGCAGTGTGGCTTTGAGGGGGATTGGATTCAATTCAGGTCACGCTTTCTGAGAGGTGGCCCTGAAGAGGAAGAGGGGAGTTAGGCGAGGGGTTTTATAAGGGAAGAAAGAAAGGGTTGTTGTTGTTTTTGTTGTTGTTGCTGCCTTGTGCGTGTCGGGTAGAGACGTGGGGGTAGTTGGGGGAAGGGTGTTTTCGTCAATTGAAGATTTTTCTGAGGGTATTGTGGGGAGTCTGGTCTAGTGTGGTGTGCTGGGGTAGCAATGAAGTCAAGTCGCTTCACTTGTGTTATAGATGTTTTTGGTGCTGTTCTTTCTTTTCTTCACCTACTAATCGCCACTTATTATTATTTTAGTATCAGATAGCAGATGAGTAGACGGCGCGGCGTGTAGTTAACGGCGCAGCCGAATAACCGAATAACATTTTCAAATTTTAACCTTTATTTTTGTTTTTGTTTTTTAGGTCTAAATATATTTTTAGTCTTTTATTTTTTTATTGAATTTTGTTTTTGGTTTTTTAAAAATAAAATGCGTCTTTTTAGCTTTTTATTTTTGAAAAATGGTCACTTTTAATCCCTTGGACTATATTTTAAATTCAAAAAATATTTTTAAAATTTATACTTTAACCCCTCCTAAGTCTAATGCTCACATTAACCCGTTTCTTCGTTCTCCTCTCCCTCCATTGATGCACCGCGGCCCCCATCCCTGCTAGGAGTAGTTCCAACGTCCTCCCTCGAAGCCGCCATGAGATGCGGCCTCTCTCTCGTTCTCCCCCTGTGCAATTGCGGTGGCCGCCTCCCTTCCCGCCATTGTGCACAGCCTCCCTTGGCCGCGCGGAGCTCATCCCTTGGCCGCGCTGGGATGGGGGGTCGCGGTGCATCAGTGGAGGGGGAGGAGAACCAAAAAATGGGTTAAAGTGAACATCAAACTTGGGAGGGATCAAAGTATAAATTTAAAATATAGCCTTAGGGACTAAAAGTGACCATTTTTTAAAAATGAAGGACTGAAAATACGCATTTTATTTTTAAGGGACTAAAAATAGAACTCAGTAAAAAATGAGAGACTAAAAACAGATTTAAGCTTTGTTTTTATTTCACAAACTTCTTTCTAGTTTCTAGTATCGAGAGCATTTTTATGCATTTTCTTAAATCACTTTTTTATTCAATGAAAAATGTAATTAAAAAATTATAGTTATATTTTATCAAAAAATTATAATTTTATTGGTTGAGATAAATTAAGTAGCTCAGAAGTATACATATTCAAAAAATTAGATGATTAATCTTGTTAAGAATTAATATTTGTTCCTTTCAATAACATTGTTTGGTGACCTTCACATGAGAATCATTATAGTTGAAAATACAAATTGATACCTCTCTCTCAAGTGGTCGACTGGCGTATGAAATCCTCACCCGACCGAACTCGATTTAACTGATATCATTATGGGTAAAATAGATGGGTTTAAATGGGTTATCGGGTCGATGGGTCAGTAAAACAAATTAGTAACAAATAAATATGGTTGGATTTGGGTTTCCTAAATATAACCTATTGGTACCCGAACTTGACCAAGTATGTTACTAAGCTACATTCTAAGCCCCTAAGCCCTAGAAAAATAAATAAATAAATAATAAACATTTAAAATTATAAATTTAACAATGCAACGATGTAGCTTGCTAATTTGGCCTTTGGGCTATTACAATTTAATTTATAAATGACAAAATGCATGAACCAAGACCCAATTTTTTATATTTAACTTAAAAATTTGACCAGAGATAAAAAATTGATTGAAAACTTGACTAGGCTAAAAAACATTAACGTATCCCAATAGTGGTTTATACCCATTCAATTCTAACCCACCCGACAACTGCTCACATGCCCAATCCATTGACCCAAATGGACGAAAATGAACAAGAAATTACTCTCTCAATGATTAATCGGATTAATTTTTTTGGATCCAATTGAACTCGACCAATAAGCAAGCCTAGACATAGCAAAAATTACATAAGTAAATTCAGGTAAAATATGAAAAAAATAAATTAAATGAGAAATTTTTAACATTATGAATATTATATACTCTCCGGCGGCTTGCTCATGATAAGAATTCAAGAAGATTCTCCTTGAGAGTGATTCGGCTACTACAGTAACTTTGATTACGAAAGGTTGTCCTTCCTTTCACCCTTTACGAGGAATAGTTTCTCACATTCGCTAGTTTCTTCTCAAAGACTGGACGATTCACATTTACCATATTTTAGAGAGGCCAATAGGGTCACAGATTACTTAGCTAGGCTTGCACATTCCCTTTCTGTTGATTTTTAGTTTTTTTTCCTCTCCTCCCCCGGGTTGCATCCTGTTTTTATGGCAGGACATTTGTAGGGATTTGCTTTCCTAGGAGAGTTCTAGTGTAGCATCTTTTTTTGGCTTGAGGGCATCCCTTCTAGCTATATATATATATATATATCAAAAATTTATTTAAAACTATAAATAAAATATACAAAATTAATTTAAAAGAATTTAAATTTAAAATTTAAAAAAAAACTCAATAATGATAGGTAATTATTTAAAAGAAATTGTTTTAATAATTTTAACTTCCCTTACCATACAAGAGAGGATAAAAATTGGAAAGAAATTAAAACTACTAAGAGCCTATTTGGTTAAGGGGGTGTATTGGATTAGGATTGTAAAAGATTTTAATAGATTTTTTGGTGATGATAAAATTTTGTGGTATTCAATTAAGACTTTTTAATAACATTAAAAATTCTAATAGTATTCAATTATGATTATTATGACTTTTTAAAAAGGACAATGAAATTCAGTGATATTCAATTAGCTTTTAAAAAAAAGTCTCTCGAGACTTCTTTTTTCTCTCACTTTTGCTGTGAGCCTGTGACTGTAATTTTATACAACAGAGACAGACTCGGCCTAGCCGATAAATCTGAAAGCAAACGTCGCGCGTCACTTTTGAATTTTGACAAAAATCAAAATATCCAATCGTTTTGCTTTAGGCTGCTGTGGGAAGCTTGGTGATGAATAGATTGGTTGTTGTAATGTTGTCTACTACATTTAATTAATTTGGTTCTTGTTGACTTCACTAGCGACAAGCCTACAACAGATGTATTTCGTCTATGGATCTAGTTTTGTGTTATTTATTTCTAAGTCCTGGATTTCTTACTTGTTTTATATCACTCCTTAGAGTGTGTTTGTTTGAAGTGATAAAAAATTATTCCCAAGAATATGAGAGTTGGAATAGATATTCCTATGTTTGTTAGAAAGAAATGAAAAAATAATCCCAGAGAAAAAAGATACCCAGGAATAACTGTAACCCACGTTCTATCCTATTTCTATTCCTGTGAAGGGGGGGCGGGTAAGTTTTATTCCAGGATGGGGGGAATATAATTTTTACGTGAAATCCCTACAATGCCCCAAATTTATCCGCCTATTATCCCTCTTCTCTCTAAAAGTGGTTCCACTTTCTTTGCTAAGTAGTTTCTACTGAGAAATGGAAGGATGAACAGAGAAAATGCAAGGATCTTTTTCTCCAATAAAAGCAACTTGTACCTAAATTTCTCTCTCTTTTTTCACTCGTTGAAGATTATCTTTTGCTTGGAATTGGTTATGCGTTTGAGTTTTTGGATTGGATTTTGTTGGTATATATTGTGATGGTGTCAGTCAAAGGCTTTATGGGGTTTTGCCACTTCTCTCCTCAAACATCACGCCTCCTTTATCCAATGTTTGGATTTTTTGTTTCAATCATGTGATTTTAAAGATTCTTGATGAAGATTGTTCATAAAGGGTTGTGATTTAGTCTGTCGAAACTTACGATTAATCCTGACGCTTTCACACCTGTGGTGTGAAATTTAGCATAGCTGTGATTAGTTCCGTCGAAGCACAACAGGAGTTATAAAAAGTTATATGCGTTCACACTGCGGGTGTGGAATTTTTCACAACTGTAATGTCCTCTGATTCACTATCTCTAATTCACTAATTGCTCAATTAATTGCATAGGGGCATTTTAACAATTATAGCATATATTCCTAGGCATATCAATTACAAACCAAACATACTTTTGTTATTCCCAGGCATTTTAAAAAAAGAATCCCAGTAATCTAAAATATTAACCAAACACTTTTTTTGAAAATACCCGGGAATAGAATTCCAATTATTATATTCCCGGGAATGTTATTACTGGGAATAACTATTGACTAGCATACGTGACCCGTGCAACGTACGGGCTAGATAATTTTTTTTGTACGTGAATGAGAAATGAATAAGATGTTTTCATATGAAGTAATAATCAGAATCACATTAACCTTAATAATAAAAAATTATTGCATATGAATTAATAATTAATAAAGAGAAACACAATATATTTTGGACACAATGTACTCCCTCCGTCCCATAAATATAGATACTTTTGTGTAAAATAAAAATTAATTTTTCTTAGATTAAGAAAGTATTTAATAAATTAGTTGGTGATAAAATAAAAAATAATAAAAATATGTTTATATTAAAATTATCATAAAGTAAAATAGAAAAGTATTTAAATTATGTTATACAGTTTAATTTTTTAAGTGATTCACATGTCGATAAGATTTCACGTAAAATATTTGACACAATGATATAGTTTCAAATAAAATATTTATCACACATGTTATATTTTATTTTTAATTGTTACATTAATCAATTTACATATATTAATTTATAAAAACACCAAATTTGCTCAAAAATATAAAATGTCAACAAATTAGTTAGATTGTAATATAAAATTAAATAAAGAAATATCTATTCTCATTTTTTGTATTTTATTCACACTTTTTATTTTATCAATTTATTTTTAGACATTAATGGGAGAAAATTCAATTTTATTTGGACAAAAGATAATATTTAATGAATTTATTAGGTAAAAATGCTAAATGAAAAAGAAATAATGATTATAACATTGAATAAGATGAAAAAAATATTTTATATCTTTTATTGCTTGTTCCTAAATGTCAAAATAAAAATTTAAAATTCATACTAATTTTGAAGAAATAATTTTTTTGTGACCATATTAGTGCAAAGTATCCACCACATTGTATCAAAGAAATATCCACCACATTCTTTTATTTATTAAATCATATAATCTTGACAAAAATCAAATTCAAATGAAGATAAAATAAAATTAATTTCAAAATTTTTAAATCAAAATCAAATCAAGATTGAAGAGATCATTTTGATTATTTATATAATTTTAAATATTTTTTCACATCCTAAAATCAAATCTTAAACCTTTTTTAACATCCTAAGATTATTATATAATCTTAAACGTTAAAAATCAAATATTTTTAAATTTTTATTTTTTTAATCCTAAAATAATCAAATTTGAACTCATCAAATATTTTTTTTCCCTCTAAAAAACTCAATATTGGTGTCACATACAGAAGCATAGACCTAACACCTAGGTATTAATATCAAGTGTATCACATTCTCACTTGCTCAGCAACCTCAACCTCAAGAAGGAATCAAATAATCAACTAATGTGTTTAATTTACATACTTCTTTTGATTTCAAAATATTCATTGCATGGCTAACAAAATCGAAAATAGAATAAACAAACAAAAAACAAAAAGGAATCAATTAATGTGTTTAATCTACATTCTATTTTTTATTTCCAAATATTTATTGCATGTCTAATAAAACCAATAAAGGAAATCAATCAACTGTGATTCTTCAAAATACTCATTGCAAGCCTAATAAAATCGATAAAAGAAATGAATCAATTAATGTGTTTAATTGCGTGTGATTCTAATTGCACAATTCTCTTTCTAATTTAAGCAAATCATTCTAATATTCCATTCCTCTATTGCCATTTTTTCCTTCATGTTTCTCTTTGTAAATTTTTATTTTCATTTTCAGCATATTCATCGCTTATGACATAGCCATCATTTTGAATTCCACATTCTATATTTCTATAAATTAAAATTCTTTCCTTTTTTCATTTGCTTGTTATAATATTGTTATATTTGATTTACTATTACAAATGATTTGCTTGATACACAATTACAAATTAAGAACATACAATTTATATCAAACTAAATTACTAAAATAGAAACATTGAATGGAAAATTTAAATAATTTATATGTATTTGTAATTAAAATAACTAATAAAGTATATATTACACATATTTTCTAAAATAAACATAGTAATATATATAAATTATAATTATTGTTATCCAGTACATAATTTTTGAAAAATTATTAAAAAATAAATAACTAAAGTTTTGTGATCTATGATGCTTCTCCTTATTTGATAAAGAAGAATAATGTATCTGTAAAAAAAACTAATTACAAAAGAAAATAAAAAATAAAAAACTTAATAGCGCAAAATATAGAAAACATTAATTCTCTAAAATAATCAATAACTAAAAATAATTAATATAAAATATACTCGCCTTACAGGAGAAATTTGGTTTGATGAATATATAGAAGAGTAACGATGGTTTTAAAAAAAATCAAAACAAAAACCTAACAACATCAAGAAAATGAATAAAAAGTAATAAGTAAAAATGATTAATAGTAAAATACATAAAATAGTAATAATTATGAACTCACCTTAGATGAGAAAGTGTTGATGAACATAGGAATGACAATAATACAAATGATAAAATAAAGTGAACAAATAAAAAATATCAATACATGTATATATATTTAGATCTAAGATTAAAAAGACAAAATAAAAAAGTAAAATACATCGAAGTCACACTCACCAACCAAGTAATCACAATCATATTCCCTTTTCAAAAAATCAGCTGGCTCAGTAATATCAGAAATATAATTATATCTTGCGGCCATTGGTAACAGAAGAGTCAACAATTTAGTAAGCAATGAACAAAATAATGAGTCATATTAATTTGAAATAGAACCACGACCTTATAAGAATTCTTCCTGCCCCATGATTTATAGATGCTGACATAGGGTGCGAGTTATTTTTTGATAGAATCCAAAATTTCAGTTGGCTGGGGATAATTGCTGGAATAAAAGAGAAAATGAAGAATCATGTTTTTTTTTGTAGAAGTAAAAATAGATGTAATAACAATGGTTTGGTTGAAAGAGGAAGAATCGCAAAGGGATAAAATAAAGAGAGAATCATCGTTTAAATAAAAGAGGAAGGAAGAATCAGGATTTTATTAATTATTGAAATCATTGAAATGGGTGAAAAAATGGATGTAATCCTTTTTCTATGGTGATATTGAAATCTCATTTGATTTATTATTATTATTGTTATTTTAATTCATATTTCAAATAAGTTGATTTGAATTGATTATAAATTATTTGAAATTGTATTTTAAATAGGTTGATTTCATATTTCAAATTATTTGAATCGATGCAATAAAAGAGGAAAAGAACAATCAGGATTTTATTAATTTATTAATTATTGAAATGATGTAAAAATGGTTGTATTCCCTTTTCTATGGTGATATTGAAATCCGATTTTAATTTGATTTGAATCAATAATAAATTATTTAAAGTTAATAATATTATTTAAATTATGATATATTCAAATCAAATCGTACTTCAAATTATTTGAATCGATGCAATAAAAGAGGAAAAGAAGAATCAGGATTTTATTAATTTATTAATTATTGAAATGGGTATAAAAATGGATATAATCCTTTTTCTATGGTGATTTTATGATGACATTGAAATATCATTTTATTTATTATTATTATTAATTATTATTAGTGTTATTTTAAATCGTATTTCAAAAAATTTGATTTGAATCGATAATAAATTTTTTGAAATCCTATTCAAATCCTTTTAACAATAAATGCACAAAAAAATCAAATTTTAATTTTTATCATCAGAAATGAGAAAAAAGCATAGTAGATTATTTGCAAAAAATGGATTAACAAAAACATAGTAACTACACTATTATTTTTCAACATGGGCAAGCCCTGAAGGTTTAAATAATTGTTGATATTTTTATGAGAGAAAGACATAGTAACTTAATATTTTTCATTTTTTGGAAATATCATTCTAACAACAATTTTATTTTAAATCGTATTTTGAAACATTTGATTTGAATCGGTAATAAATTAATTGAAATCCTATTCAAATCAGTTTAACAATAAATGTGCAAAAAATTAAATTTTAATGGATAAATCTGAATGCAATATTAAATTATATTAGGGTTGAAATTCATTCAATACAATAAATACCATATCGAATACAATTAATACAAATCAATCAATAAACCTATTCAAATCCAATCGGTCAAATTAAGCCTTGAAATGCTCTCAAAGTGACACGTGTAAAAATTGGTCTTGAGAGGGTTCGTCTTTATATATATTATAGATACCGTGAAACAAACGCCCCCTTAAGACAAAATAGTAATCTTCAGGATTAATTACATTTTTGATCCCTCAGGTATCACTTCAGGCTTGACACTGAGTGACGTCACCCAGGGGCGGATCTACTAAGGCCAAAGAGGGGGCATTTGGCCCCACTATAATTTAAATTTCTTTCAATAATATATATATATTAGATTAGATATTCTAACATATGATATATATTATATATATATATATATTGTGACTGCACTCAAATATATTATATTAGATGTTATATCTTTGTCAAAAAAAATGTTATGTCATATATCATATATTTTTATATATTATATACGATATATCATATTTGAAAGAGTTTAATAACTATGCACTAACATTGTAAAAAATTTAACATTAGTATCTAATTATATCTTACCATGATTTCATTTCATACCATTATTTCTTTAAATATTTGTACAAAGATCTATATGGTGAGACATAATTGAATATTTATGTAAAATATTTTTACAGTACTAGCAGTGCACAGTAATTAAATTTTCTTTTTAACACTATCAATTTATGTACATGAATATTGCCCCCACAACACTAAATCTCTGGATCCGCCACTGACATCACCTGTGAAGGTTCTTGGTGTTAAAAGCGATACAAAGACAAATAGACCTAATTGCAACAATTGGGATACTGGAGAACAAAAATTGTACAATTGGGATACTTGGGGACTAAAACCGAACAATTGGAACATGGCGACCAAAAGCGCATAATCATAATATCTGAGGGACCAAAAGTATAATTAAGCCTAATCTTAATATTATTGAAGTAGGATAGTATGTGGTAACCCTAGCAAAAACCCTAATCAGTAAACCCTAGATAACATTTCAAGGCTCAATTGAATTGATGTGATTTGATTAGATTTATTGATTGATCCATGATTCAAAATTTAATGTGCCTAATTGTTATTTGAAATTATATTGATTGTATTCAATTCAGTCAATTTAAAATCATATTTTTAATTGCGTATTTATTATAGAATATTTTCATGCCTTATATATCTACCTATGTATTTTATAAGATTTTATGTATTTCATCTCATTTCGCGTCGACAAACTTTCTTGTCTCATAAGCTCTTCATTCTCTGGCATGACTTTTCTATCCTTTTTTTTTTGTTATTCTTCTCTCATTTCATATGCATTTTCTTCTTCACTATTCTCTTCCATTGCAGTGACTAACACTTGAGACTTTCGATTAAACGTTAGTTTTTGTTTTCTTTTTCATGGTCAATCCTTTATATGTTTCAATTTTTGTACTTTTAATCTTAAATCTTAATATCTGTATGTATTGATATATATTATTTGTTCATTTTTTTTAACATTTGTATTATTGTTATTCCTTTTGTCATCAACATTTAGTTCTCATCTAAGGTAAGTTCATATTATTGCTATTTTTCTATTTTACTGGTTATCATTTTTACTTATTATTTTTTATTGTTTATTAATGTTCTTATAGCCTACAAACTATCGATATTGTTTGATTTTTATTCTTCTCCTTTAAGGCAAACTTTTACCAAATGAAAATAAATAAACATATAAAAGAAATTAAAGTAAAAAACAAAACCTAACCACTAAATGGGCTAAAGCCCTAAAATAAAAATCCCCAAATTGAGTGTGATGCAACGCGAGGAGGAGGGGTTGAACAATGAAGGACATTGTGGTGGACTCATTGTTACTGTGACCGGAGGAGAACCACATGGGGGAGAAATTGTGACAAGACAGCAGAGACACTTACAACATATAAAATGGGCAAAAACAAGGAATACCGTAGAAAGCTAGATGCCGGGTGGGACATCGTTTAGCACTATAGAACTGCCGTATGAGGCACCGAGTGGCTGGGGTCCGATGTGATGCCACTGAGTTTGTTCCGTTCTTCCGAGATCATTTCATTCTGGGGTCTGATGAGGGTTTTGTCTTCCGAAATCACAAATGAGGCTCTCATTGTTTTGTACTGACCTGCATTTTTTAAAAAAAAAAAAATTTGGTCCAAAGTGTGAACCGCTCTGGTTTTCAACTGGTTCAACAATTTTTGTACCGGTTATGTGCATGGCAGTTATAGGGGTTCCAAACCAAGAGAGGGTCCGGTTCTTGGTTCAACTGGTACGGTTTTGATAACACTAATAAATACTGACATGGCTAACGGATTTACACCTAAGCACATGTCACCTGTTTTAATTATCTAATGTGACATTTTATATGAAGTGGACGACCCAGATCTGTCACAGGATAGGGGTAAATCAAGGTTTGCGGCTCAAAATCAAATTGACGTTGCACAACAAAAAACAAAAAATTTAGAGAGATCTAGATCGTCCAATCCACATTAGATAAGTAAAAATGTGGCATGTGCTTAGGTGTAAATCTATTAGCCACGTCAACATTTAACTTAACAGAGTCAAACAAAGGGACTCAATGTGGACTGTTTCCAAAAATAGATGACTAAAAAGTTAAGATTTAAATAAGAGGGACTAAAAACAAAAAATACTAAAAAATGAGAGACCAAAAAATATTTAACCCTATATTTAATAACAACTATATTAGCTATTTAGTTTATAGGCATATCTTTATAGTGATCTTATTATGGCAAGTCTGTAAGATTTTTTTAAGGATTGATATGAATTTTAATGAGTAAATACCAATATTGGCCCAATAGGGTTTTATGGGAATCTCCAATAGACCAATATATTAAGGGCTAATTGGTTATGGTCCCCAACACACCAAATTGCACACGGTCTCCCCATCATGAAGGCAAACAAAGATCCCTTGAGGAATAAATAAATTTGATTTATGAAGAACCATATAACCACTAGTTCTTTGTTCATGAATATTGATTGCCCCAGTATACCACAACAGCTTGGTAATCATAACAATGGATCTATGTAAGTATATATAAATCTTTGATATTTTAGCATGACGTGGACTGAGTAGAGATGCCCCTACTTTGGAGCAGTGGTGATCAACCTCTTCACTCACATCCAAAGTAAATGTTCTAAATGCTTTGTGATTCAATTGTTACTAGTGATTTTGGTACGAGATTGTTCTACTAGTGGTTGTTTTCTAATATGAAAATTTAAAAGTTTACCCCATTAAACCCTAACAGGGTCAGCAAGTCATTAGAAGTAGATGCTATAGGGCATTTTTATTAAGAACTTGACTTTATTTGAATTTACAAGACACTTTTGTCGTATAATCATTTAGATGAAATTTGGTTATCAGTTTCTTCTTTGAACAAATCAGGACATTCTTGTTCATTTAGAAACAATAGTTTCTGTTTGTCTTTGAATTCAAATATTGTTGGTACTAGTTCACTTATGGCTTATAACAATCATTATTTGCTTCATACTATATCTTCTTATATTGATTCTGAGTGTGGTTTCGTCCCACAATATACCTTACTAGAGTTACTTTGGGAAAGACTCTAAAGGCTACAGCTTGCATCCTTAAAGATACCAACTACAATAACTGCTAAGACACCATAAGAGCTTTGGACAGGTAACAAGTCTAGTCTAAAACACTTTCATGTGTGAGGTTATCCAACTAAGGCCTTATAGGCACGGTGAAAGGAAATTGGAAACTCCAGAACAGTAAGTAGTTGCTTTATTGGGTATTCTAAGTGATCGAGAAGGTATAAATTTTATGATCCCAAGTTAAACACAATATTGAGACGAGAATTGCCACCTTCTTTTAGGATATTGAGTTTGGGGGGAGAAATAAGATTAGACACTTTATCCTCGAGGAAGAATTTGTTATAATTCCTAAACCGATTCATATAGTTGCTACTGATGTAGCAAATTTGGATCCTCATGATGATAATGTTGTTCTTCTCGTCCATAATAAGGAAATTGTTCCTGAAGGTCAAACTCAACATGCTCAAGAACTAGAGCCTTGAGAGCCACTGCCTTTGTGACGATCCACTAGAGAAAATGAAGAATGTTAATTATTTCCGATAATAATATAGCATTTCCCCAAGAACATGAGGAAAATGGTTTAATATATGGAAGATGATCCAATCAACTTCCGTCAAGCCATAGAAAGTTCCATTTTAGTAAAGTGGTTTAAAGCAATAAATAAGAATTGTAAGTCATGCTAGACAATAAGGTTTGTGTGATTTAGAGCTTCATTAGATGGATGTTAAGACAACATTTCATAATGGCAATATTGATGAAACAATTATGGCATAGCCGGAAAGCTTTGTATGAGGTAACTCAATCTATGGCATGCAAAGTAAAGAAATCCATCTATGGGCTAAAACAAACATCTCGTCAATGATACCACAAGTTTCATCAGGTAATTGTCTCATCTGGTTTTGAGATGAATGTTGTTGACAATTTTCTGTTCACAATTTAGTGGGAGTAATTACTCTTTTTGCATTACTAGCATACATGTTAACCCGTGCAATGCATGAGACATATTTAGGGGGGTGTGAATAAATAGAATGAGTAGAAGATAAAACACTATACTCTAATAATAAAATTCACTCGTCGAAATGTTCAAAGCAAATATATATAGGTCTGTGCTACGCATGATATATATTTAAAAATATAAAGTCTATGTTAATGTGAAATTCCTATCGAATTACTCATCCATAGTAATTTAGATTTAATGTTCTTTCACGTAAAATACACTCTCATGTAAAGTTTTCATTTGTACATAATATAAACATTAGCCCATATGTTAGTACTCTTTCATATTGAATTGTATCCTATTATAAATAATTTATAAGACAATATATATTACCTAATTTTAATTAGAAATTGGGTAATATATGATTTCCATATTATGAATATGATAACTCAAATTATAGGTATCAAAATGAAAATTCCAATTATAGATATTCAAATGGCTTAAATATCTTTTTCGTCCCTACAAAATGACCGAGTTTCATTTTTCATCCCTATAAATTTTTTTTGTGTGTTTATAATCCCTGTAAAACAAAAAGTTTTATTTTTAGTCTCTGCAATATTGTTTTAGTCCCTGTAATATTCAATTTATGCTAAATTAGTCCTTGTAATATGTGGACAATTTTGTTTTTAGTTTCTATTATATTATATCAATTTTATTTTACAGGGACTAATTTGGCGAATATCTAAATATTACAGGGACTAAAACAATATTGCAGGGACTAAAAATAAAACTTTTTATTTTACAGGGATCATAAACAAAATTTTTTTACAGGGATGAAAAATGAAACTCAGTCATTTTGCAGGAACGAAAAAAGTATTTAAACCTATTCAAATTATATATAGGTATCTTGCTTTAAGACACATCGTGTTGTTTGGTTTTCTCTAGAATAAAGTTGATTGTTTATATTCTTCAACTCGTTGTTATATATAATTATTGTTATAATATATATTGTATAAAATATATCTTTGTGCAATATTTATATTGTAATAAGATTTGATCTCACTAAAGATTAAAGCACGATCAGTTAGAAATAGGCATGTTACAGTTGACACTACATGTAGTTTCCCTGCTAATTTCCATATTTCATCCATGTCATTGAGTATATTGTTGTGGTGATCATCAAGGTTTAGCCACACAAGAAAGTGATAAAATTAAGTCGCGGTAGTTCCATTGTTAATATATGAGATGGACCAGATTGTTTGGAAAAGTCTTACATATAAATAGTATACAGTTGCGCGCCTAAAGAATTTTAAAATATAATTTTGTTAGGAAATATGAAGCCGCGGTGGTTCTATTGTTAAAATATGAAGCCTAAATATGAAGCCCAATGGTCTATTGAAGATTCCCAAATAAACAACATCCACGATCAGATCAAACCTTGATATGTCAAAAGTTGTTTTCTTATTGACAAGTTGTGGCAACAATGTCCTTGTTTTTGTATATGGTTGTGACTTGTAAGAGTGAAAGTAGTGCAACAATGATGGTATGACCCAAACTAGTGAGGTTGGAGATCTAGATAGATTCAAATTAGGCCAAAATGTGTCCATCATCCATCCTTAGTGATTTTTGTGAAAGAAGATTATCATGTCCCGTTCTTAAAGGTGGGTATATGAGTTTTGATTCGCGGATTGCAAATGGTTTGAGGCTATAGGCCAACTAAATATAAGCTCATTTAAATATGAGCTTTTTTAGCCTGGCCTGTTTAACCCGTGATCTAATCGAATTTGATTTATGGTTAGCGACTTGGCGGGTTGGCTCGTGGACAGGGACGGAGGGAAGGGGGGCAAGCAAGGCCCCTCAACTTCATTCTTTTATATACATATAATTATATACACACACATTAATATTATATTATATTATAAACACACACATATTATAATTAAATGCTATTGTCATAACTAATTCGTTCATTGTTACACTTGATATTTAGATACATAAGCTTAATTAGTAGTAGATTTTGTAAAAATATGATAAATTTACTTATTTTTTGTTCAGCATTATATCTAAAAGATCTATACAGATTATTCAATGTGAAAAAATTATGAATTAACAATAAAATTTTATCTCAATAATTTTTTGACCCCTCCCTTAATGGATTTCTGGATTCATCCTTGCTCGTGGACCAATTTCTTATTAAAATGTTTTTTATTTAGTTATTTAATTTTTTGACTTAATTACACTTTTAGTTCATAAGTATTGCGATTGTGTGATTTTTTTTTATACAAGCGATTGTGCGGTTTTAGTCTCCCAAATTTTAACTATGCCAATTGAGTTTTCAAGTATTCTAATTATTATAATCAGGTCCCTCCATCAGACGAATGTCGTCCAATTTTTCTATCTTGTGGCGTAAATGTTCTAAAGTTATTGTGAAGTATATGTATGTACATAGTAATAGGAGATTGGTCAATGTTATTCAAATTATAGATGGACAAGTATATTTTGAATGCTAAACCTTAGTCTTGGTGTCTATTGATATGATTTAGCTACATGCTTTACAATTAAAATCAAATATGAATTCTTATAACAGGAATGAATTTTTTCCCATATTTTAAGTTTTATCTGTTAAGATGTCAATCCTATAGTTGAAGGCGATCAAGTAATGTCAATCTTTTTTTGGTATATATATGTAGCCTTAGTTTAATTTGAGTCGAGCTGAGTGGACCCATACATAAGGGGGCAAAGTTCTCTCAGTGTCTATTTTATCCGTTCACAAAACTTGAACCTGAGACCTTACTAAAGAGAACCAAGCTCCTTACCACTAATAGGTGGATGTTACAATGACAGTGATTTGAGTCCTTTAAAATGAGAATAAAATAAATTTAGTAATGATCTAATTAGAAAATCAAGGCAAGTCTTCCATAATTTGTTCTACATATATATATATATATATATGAGGAGAGATTCATTTACTCCAGGAGTAACTCTGGTTAGAGTTACTTCGCTTAATAATGTTGGAACCAAACTGTTTAAAAGCATTTTTAAATGTATATTTCCCTAAGTGGTTTTGATGATAACAATGATTATTAAGGTTTTTACAAAGTCTACTAACAAGCTCTTGTAAGTACAACAAAGATAAGTCCATCGTCCAATATGACCTTGGTAATCATAAGTACATTCAAAAAGCTGAGAGTCCAATGGACTCTGGATGCTATACGTCCAAATAAGCAGAATGGCATACATCCAATAATCAGTATAGCTATAAGTCCAAGAGAAGCAAAACTATGGGTCCATATGGTAAGAATTGTCATAAGTCCATATGACCAGAGAAGCCTTGCGTCCAAATGGTAAGCAAAGATATGTGTCCATTTGGTAAGTGAACAGAAAGTCCATTCTGTGTCACAAAGCTGCGTCCAACACGCAGAGTCTATAACATGCTATTTATTGCTCTTGCATTTAATATGAGACATATTTAATGAGCAAATGATTTGAAATAAATAGTTGTATACAATGTTTTGTCTGTGCATAATTGTCAACGTTTTGAACTTGCATTTAATGAAAAACATAAAACACTGTGAAAAGTGTACTTAAGAGAGAGAATGTATTCTGAACATTTCTGTATCTCTCTGAAGTTACCTTTTCACTTATACAATGTATTTTCTCTGTCTCAATAAAATATTACTATTAACCACTGTGCAAATGAGACTTGAGTACATGTTGCTTCTGACATAGGAGAAAACATTGCAAAGAAATACGCTGAAGAAACACTCCTATAGAGCAACGGGAAAATAACATTTAATGCTATTAGGAAACGACTACATTTATGAAGGTTGAAGCTGAGCTTATTCAAGATCAAGACTGAAGCTTCACTCAAAGCCTATAAATACCGTGAATAAGAAAAAGAATACAAGAAGCTTGAACTACGAAAAAGAAAGTGTAAAAATGCTGTGCAAATATTGTCATACTCTGATAAGCTTAGAAAGTCTTGTATATTTCTTTCTTCTTGTAAAAGAGAGTTTGCTTAACTCTCGAAGTGCTTTAGTGTCCATATTCTCACTTGTGTGAGTTAACAACACTTTCATTAAAAACACTCTTCTAAGTTGTTTGAGCCTGGAGAGGCTTATTTAGAAAAGAATACTTGTTTGAGCCTAGAGAGGCTTATCTATAAAAGAATACTTGGGATTAGCCTGAAGAGGATGCGTGCAAAGAATACTTGGGTTTGAGCCTAGAGAGGCTTGTCTGTAAAACAATACTTGGGTTGAGCCTGGAGAGGCTAGGTGTGCAAAGAATACTTGTTGTATGACCTGAACAGACTGTTGAAGAATATTTGTATTCTATCTGGACTGATAGTGAAATCTCTCTAGTTTGAGGGGACTGGACGTAGCTCTTGGGAAAGGGTGAACCAGGATAAATACTTATGTATTTTCTCTATCCCTTAACTCTTTTATTTCAGTTTTTATACTAACTGAGGGGATTGAATTGAAACTATTTTTAACAAGTTTTTTAAACGTTTTAATCGCACTAAAACTTGTTTTAAACTAAGTGGACGATTCTGCGTCCAACTTAACTGTGCGTTCAATAACCATATACGCTGTGCTTCCAACCTGTTTACAAGCAGCGTCCAAGGATTTGCGAAAAGTTTTAAAAGCTAAGAAACACAATTCAACCCCCTTGTTGTGTTTCACCTTGTTACCTACAAATAACTCCTTATACATATTAAATTTTATCAATCCAATCGTCAAATTAAAAGTTCTTATTGAGTAAATCAAGTCTGCAAATTTTCATAAAATTTTAAAAATATTTGATACTTTTTCAAATAACTTCAACTCGACGTATCATATTTATTTTAAAATACAAGTAAAATATCGATGATACGATTTTAAAACTACGAATGTCCGATTTATCTAAAATTTGGAATGCATGATCGCTAAAGTAATACAACAATATTCAATGGTTGGATTGATAAAATTTAATGTGCATAAGGAGTTATTAAGCAGAATAACTCTGACCAGAGTTACTCTTGGAGTAAACGAACACTCTTGGAGTAAATAGATCCCTCCTCATATATATATATATATATATATATATATATAACATCAATCATTAATTTATTCATCAATAATTCAGATCACTTACTTTACACTTTAAAGTGAGTTGCTCGCTTCAGAGGAAACTGGATTCGAAAGTAGACACATATGCAATATAGTACCAACATCACGTTGGTCCGAGTGAAACTGGGCTTAGATATCTTAAGTAATGTCTCGTGTTTGAGAATTGTGGATAGAAAAAACGTGGTTGGGAGAGGAGACCCCACTAAAAGTGGCCAACCAGGTTCCCCTGCGGAGATTAATCATCAACAAAGTCGGAGGATACTTCATACCAATAATATGGTGACCCAAAAAAAATGCAATATAGTTATTTCAATTATTATTTGGTGTTCCATAATATCCTATGCCAGATGTCAATTAATTCTTACTATACCTTTTGCTATTATACAATTTTAAGCTAAAATATCAATTCTCAAGAGTGGTCTTAGTGTTTTCTTCAACTTATTACATTTAAAAAAAGTTAAATTTTTAAATTCTTTTATTTAAAAATAATATGACCCGTCTTGGGTCATTTTCAAAAGTGTTTTTTTTTACAAGTAGTTTTGAAATTCTAAAGGGTTAAAAGAACATATAAAATGACTATATAGATTCTGTAAGCAGTTGAATATGATTTCAGCATTTTGGAGGGTCCAACGGTGTTAGCAATTGATCTTTGATCTAAAGTCTAAACGTCTTCCGGTGTTTGCTTATTCAGGCGCTATTTGGATAATAAGTTTATCTACTATTTATGGTATAAGTTATATAAGTTACTTTTATAATCGAAGAAAAATTATAGTGAAATTTATTTTATATAAGTCATAAGCTGTTTTGATAAGCTATTATGGATAGTTTATAAAAAATAAACACAAAACAACTTATGAATCAATCATAAACTGTGTTCATAAACTCTACATAAGCCAATCCAAACAGACCATCAGTCTACATTCTTCTACAGTCCCCGGGCACAAGAGCAATACCCCCACCAACCCCAAGATGACTCAAGGTGGTCAAAATCAAATTCCACGGGGAAAAAGCACAGCAACTTTGCAGGTCAAGTTAAGACACGTGCAACATGGTGGTGTGTGCTCTCGCCTCCGACTTGCATTCAAGTGAATAAAATATTCAAATATATTTTCTAGCTGAGGATTTCCTCCCATTTCAGGGTACAACTGTCTAAGCACATTCTCACCAACCCACTTCCATCTACTCCTACCCACCACCTATTCCTAATTACAAACTTCCACTCTAAAACATGTGTCTCATTAAAATACTTATTCACTAAAGTATCTATCTATTATATGGAAAATACTCAAGCACACGACAACGAAATCAGATGAATGTGTAATAGCCGTAGATTTTAAAAACCATCCCATGTATGGTTAGTGGACCCCTCCCATGTATGATGATGATTCGCTCATTAAAATTTCGTGACCGATTCGTTGCTAATTTTGTCGAGCCATTTAGCATTACTGCTATTATATATATTAAAACAGCCACCGCCATATATTTACCATTTTACCACAGCAACAAAAATCCTATGTGTTATCCTCTAAATTCAACTTCACTTTGTACTCATTTTCTCTACACCTATTCCATTTTTCCCTTTTCCCTTAGTCCTTTTATTTTCCCAAATTTATCCCAGCAACAACTACCACATACAACCAAAGGTTGAAATTAATTAGACCCAAATTCATTTAGTTCTAAATTTTGTTCAGCACTATAATTCACTCTTAAGGGGTATGTTTTGCCTCCTGTCCATTACAACATTACTATCTAGCCAGCGAAAGAATGATAGAGCATACCCCCTTAACATGATCAAACCCAGTACAAGCAAAAAAAAAAAATTTACAGTCGATCCTCTACCATGACACAAGGACCACCCCAGTAAGAAACAACACTACTAAAAACTCACTGGTCATACTAAATTAAAAACACTATGCGTATAGAGCTTCTATCTTTTGAAAAAAACTAAAATTGTCTTGTGCCAAAAAAAAAATCATGATTGTTATAGATTTCTTTGAAAAAGAAAACATCAACTGAGATAGCTATTAATTTTTAGTTAAAAGAAATGAATAATGAAATAAATTTACAAATCCAGAGATATTGAAGATTTAATTCTTCTCTTTGAAGGGGATGGGCCTCTTTTAGTTTAATAATTTTTTTTGGATAAGTAAAAATTTTATTAAGAAGAAAACAACTAAACCAAAGTGTCCAAACTTAGTTACATAAAAAGAACAAGATTGTTATCAGTATAAAAATGACCGATCTCCTACCGTTAATACAATAGATCTAGCGTGCAAAAACATCACTATAGAGAAAAACATCACAATTAAGTTAGCGCCCCAGACCCTATCTATCATTTGCAGTACGTCAAACCCACATGAATAGCTAATAAAATCACCTATCAAAATTCCACCAAGGAAGATCAGAACCATTCACAACTGTAGGAGAAACCCCACCCATAACGAACAAACAAGTACGAGATTACATAGAACTATCCAGATTGTTTCACAATTGTGGAGAAATTCTCACCCGCAGTGTGAAAACGTCTAACCCAAATACAAATATAATCCAGAGCCGCTCATAATTGTGGAGAATACACATGGAAATGAAGACATTTTTAGGCTTTATATACTAAGACAAGCATATCATAATCTACAACAAATAAATTGACATCTTAAAATGTACTCTACACATTGACCAATGACAATATTAACATGTCGGGATAGTATGTCGGGATAGTGGTTTTAAATAACTAAATTAAGTGGAAAAAAATTTCAATCTGTTTCTTACAAAAATTCAATGAACCCGCCCAAAATCTAGTTTACATTAATTATCAGGGTATGCACGGATTTCTTAAATAACTAGCCAGTAGACCCGTGCGAATGCACGGATCGTAAAAGAATAATAATTTTACAAGCTAAAAATTTAAACAAAAAACACGAATGAATGTAATTAAATAATGATAATTTTACAATCTAAGAATTTACATGAACAAAAAGAATAAAACAACCCATAAGCAAACACTATTTTATGTATCCAAAATAAAATTAATACAAAAAGCACGAAAGTAAGCAAACACTATTTTACTTATCAAAAGAAAAATAATTGTAACCTGAAAACTTATCGATACAAAAATACATAAATGAAACCCGTGAGCATATACTATTTTCATTATCAAATATAAAATTAAAAGCAAAATAATTTGAAAATTTGAAAATTTATACAAATAAAAAAAATAATAAAACTTGTAAGCAAAAACCATTTTATTTACCAAAAATAAAATTAAAAAAAAATAATTATACAATTTGAAAGGAACAAAAAATGAATGAAATCCATAAACAAACATTACTTTGTTTATGAAATATAAAATTAAAAGATAAATAATCTTAAAACCTAAAAATTTACACAAACAAAAAAACATTAATGAAACTTGAAACTTGTAAGCTAATACTATTTTATTTACCCAAATAATTTTGCAACCTAAAAATTTAAAGTAACAAAAAAAATGAATGAAACTCTTATACATATACTATTTTATTTATCATAAATAATTTTTTTTTAAATTTAGCCTAAAAATTTAAGGAAAAAAACATGAAATGCAATATGTATGCAAGAATACTACTTTACTTATCAAAAGAAAAATAATTTTGTAACTTGAAAACTTATCAATACAAAAATACATAAATGAAACTCATGAGCAAATACTATTTTCATTCTCAAATAAAAAATTAAAAGCAAAATAATTTTGTAATCTGTAAATTTACACAAATAAAAAAAAAGTAATGAAACTTGTAAGCAAAAACTATTTTATTACCAAAAATGAAATTAAAAGAAAAATAATTTTTCAACTTAAAAATTTATAAGAACAAAATATGAATAAAATCTGTAAACCAACATTATTTTGTTTATGAAATATAAAATTAAAAGATATATAATCTTAGAACCTAAAAATTTACACAAACAATAAAACATTAATGAAACTTGTAACCAAACACTATTTTATTTACCTAAATAATTTTACAAGTAACAAAAAGTATGAATAAAACTCGTAAACATAAACTATTTTATTTATGAAAAATAAAACCCATAAGCAAACACTATTTTCATTATCAAATTTAATATTAAAAGCAAAACAATTTTACAACCTTAAAATTTATAGGAGCAAAAAATGAATAAAACTGCTAAATAAACATTATTTTATTGATTAAAAATAAAATTTATAAAAAAAGCATAAATAAAATGTGTAAAGAAACACTAATTTGTAAATCTTGAATAGTAAGTGCAAAAGTATTAACAATAAAGTGATGACAGAAGGAAAAAGTGAAAAAGAAAAAAGAGAGAAAAAGAGAAAGATGAAGCAAGTAGTGTGACATGTGTCCATGAGTAAGGAGAGAGTGACAATTGTCCATGAGGGGTTTGTTTTCTTAAATAGTAAATAGATTGATAAATAGATAGACTAGTTTGGCACACTTGCGATTGCACGATGATGGTAAAGTGGTTTGAACTTGTGCGTCAACCCGACTAACTTATAAAAACTGGTAGGGCGGGTTAAGTGATTCAACATGTTAACCCGTCAAGTAGAGAAATCATTTTAATATATTAAAACTATTTTTTATCTTTTATTTTATACCTTTTTAGTAATTTTAGAGGTAACACTTGTCCCAAGTAGAGCTGGCAAAATGGGCTGGGTCGAAAAAGCCCAAAAAATAGAGGGTTTGGACACACAAATTTGAGTTCATTTTCAATTCGGACCTTTTTGGCCTGGCTCGACAAAGTCCGAACTCGGTAAACCCCGAGCCCGAAGCGGACCGCCCGAAAAATATAGGCTAAAGTTCGAGCCCGAGCCCGAAAAGTGGAGGGCTCGGATACACAAATTCAAAGTCGTTTTCAATCTGAACTTTTTTGGCCCGGCCCAATAAAGCCCAAACCCGATGCGGGCTGGACTCGGCTTGGCCCGAAAGCCTGTTTTGCCAGCTCTAGTCCCAAGTAAGGGGTGAAATGATTTTAGTAGAAAATAAAAAAATCTAAATAGCTACATGTGTCTTAGTCATGACTTGATTTTCATATATAGTAGTAGTAATTGATTAGTTATTTTATAATAATAAAAAGTTTATTTTACTATAAAACTTAGAAAATATACAATAATTTATTCATCATATTATTTTAATTAATTTAATCAAATTAATATTATTTTTATCTTATTACTTTTATTCAAATTGATTTATGTAAAAAAATTAATTAAATTGAATTTGGTGAAAATATGGGTGAGCCGATGACACATAGGATCTGTTTGGCAAGTCTCATCTGCTAGTGGTTAGCGGATTTGACTAGCGGTTAGCAGATTTAAAAAAATAGAGGTGTTTGGTAACGAGTAGTGTTTAGCATATTTTCAGTAGAGTTTAGTGTTTTTCCCGACGCTATTAAGCTTATAACAGATAGCGTGGGACTTTTTCTCTCTTTTTACCCTCATCATTTTTATTAAATTCCTTCCCTATCCTCTCTTAAATAAAATAAAAGATTATAATAATAATAATAATAATTAAAAAATAAATAAATAATTAAATAAATAATTGTAACCAATGAATAAATTATTTTAATGATAAAAATAAACAAGTAAATAAATACAACTGTAAATAAAATAAAATAAAATAAATTCAAATATAATGTTTTTAACCAATAAAAATTATTTTAATGAGATCACAGCAGATAATAAGTAAATAAATAAATAATATCATTAAGATATAAATTTTAAAATTTTAACTTCTAATATAATAATAGTTAGTTTATTACTTTTTGCCAAATAGAGCCATAGTAGCAACAGTAAAAATGGGCGAGAGAGAAATATGAAAGACGTTCCATTCTCCCACGTGTCAGAATGATGATGTGAACGATCAACAAATGGGATAAATAACGAGTAAATAGTCAATTTGTCCCCCAAAAGATACGCTCTTTGGCAAGTAGATCCCTGAAAGACAGAAATAAAAAAAATCTGTCCCTGAAAGATGCATATGTTAGTCAAATAGGTCTCTGATGTCATTTCTGTCATTATCAGAGGTCATTTTGAAATTTTAAAAATTTAGATAGATTGAAAAAAAATGAGAACACTGATTCTTTCCCTCGCACAATCCCTCTTCTCCACCCCCACTCTCTCTCTCTCCTTTCCACCGCCCTCTCACTCTTCTCTCTCTTCCTCTTCCTCTTCACCACCACCAACTCTCACAACTCCCTCACCTCCTGCTTCTTCCCCCTCCACCACCACCTTCCCATTCCTTCAAATCTCAACCACCACCACCACCACCACTCCATTCATTCTTTTCTCCTCCACCTCCACGTGCCACCACCTCATCGATTTTCACCACCACCCTATTCATTCCCTTCTTCACCTCTGATTTGCGCCAGTGTTTGCTGCTGGTCGTCTAGCTTCTCAGGTGCATTGCTTGGTCTCGCAGTGCCTTCCTTTTCCCTTCGACCGTCGCACGGAGCCGCCATTGTGCCACACCGTGTTATTCGTCTCGCAGCATCAGCAGATCCAAAACCAGGTTTTGTGTGTTTTCCCATCTCACTCTCGCTGCAGTTTATTTGCTTTATAGTTTTTTTTTTTGCTCCGATATGGATTTTAACTTGAGGGAACTATTTCTGATTTTTGAATCTGAAAAGCCCTTTCATCTTCCACTTTAAAGTGTAAATTCCGATTGTGTGGAAAGCAGATGAATGATGATGGCGCAGAAGGGAATGGGAACATAATGAGATTCATTAATTTCTACTGATTTGAAATTTTAGCCGTAGTTGACCAAACCGCATCTTCCTCAAAGCAGCAACGTCACCATGAACCATCTCCACTAGCCTGTTAATAGAGTTACGCATGGTGGTGGGGGTGGGGATACCCAGATGAAGAAGAGGTCACAAAATTGGAACTTGGATTGAGATTAGGGTTGGGATTAGGAATGGGGTTAGGATTGGGATTAGGGTTGGAATTCGGGTTGAGTCTGCGTTGGGAATAGAGAGGGGGGTTGCGACCGAAGAGGTGGCTCAGGGAGAGAACGAGATCGACCAAATTGGAACTTGGGTAGATCCAATTATGGAGGTAAGGGACAGAGACAACACCAAAAGGATTAACGTGAGGCAGGGGGAAAGGGGGAAGAAGAAGGAGGCGAGGGAGTTGTGAGAGTTGGTGGTGGTGAAGAGGAAGAGCATGAGAGAGAAGAGTGAGAGGGCGGTGGAAAGGAGAGAGAGACTGGGGGTGGGGAGAAGGGATTGTACTGTGAGGGAAAGAATCAGTGTTCTCATTTTTTTCAATCTAACGAAATTTTTAAAATTTCAAAATGAACCATAATAGTGACAGAAATGATGTCAGAGACCTATTCGACTAATGAAAACATCTTTCAGGGACGAGTTTTTTTATTTCTGTTTTTCATGGACCTACTTGCTAAAGAGCGTATCTTTCAGGAGACAAATTGACTATTTACTCAATAAATAACTCATGGGGGAATAATACGCTATGGCATCAGCAAACAAAAGGCTGTTTATCAAGCACCGTAAAGTGTGTCCCAGCAAAACGTTCTAGGCTGAGAAGCCTTCACGTGTCCAAGCCATATTAATTTTCAATAGCGTTAATTTCAGTCAGGGGTTAATTTTCTATTATTGAAATAGAAGTTTACATCTGTTTGATAAATTATTATAATAATATAAATATATTCAAATATACTATATTTGATAATATAGATTATTATTATTATTATATAATATAAGTATATTCAAATTAGAGTTATCAAATCGGGCCGTCTGGTCTAGCCCAATCCACCGGGCCAAATTGTAAAATTGGGCGAGGTCAGTACATTTTTCTTATAGGCTACATATTCCTTGGCCCAGTCTGGCCTGAAAAACACCAGGCTCGGCCTAGCCTGATTATTTCACAAAGAAAAAAAGGTCAAAGTATCATAAAATGACAAAAAATTTGAGCTCAGCCTAGCCCAACGGGCCAATTGGGTTGGCCCGTCTCGCTGAACCAATATTGACACCTCTAATTCAAATATACTAGTGGTAAAAAAAAAAGTATATTCAAATATACTATATATATAACATACATATTTACTCATTAAAAAAGACGTACATATATATTTATTATTTAAGTTGAAACAATCTTTGATAACACATAAATAAAAAAAATTAAGTTGACTATATATAATCCAAATTTTAAATAAAAAGGTCAAATTAGCTATCCTTTTGTTATGAATTATGAAGAATATTAAATTATTATTATTTTTTGGTCAAAAAGAATATTAAATTATTTGACATTAAAAAACAGAATTCATGTTAGAAAAATAAATTATTTCATGCTAGAATTCATTTACAGAAATTAGATTTTTCTTTTTGTTTACCAAGGCATCTTCAATTCGGTAATAGATTGATCTCCCGAGTTACGATGAAATCAAGCTCAAGGGATTTGAGCTTCTTTTCACTCTAACCAACGGAGTTGATAGTTGTCAAAAGGTATGCATTCGAATTATATTGACAATTTAAAAACCTAGATTAAATGTATTAATTTACATATGAAGCATTAAAAAATTCGTAAGAAACTCCAAAAAAACAGGAGTTGCCACCAAGAATTATTTATGGGAGAAAACCTTGGAAAAATCTAAAAAATGGCTACCTCTAACTAATTGTGTGAAATTAAAATCACTTTGTATTTGTTTTATCCCAAAGAGAATAACAACTAAAATAGAAACAATTTTGGTGAATATTTTATTTATTTATAGGTGGTTTCTAAGGTGAAGGAGCACCGAGTACCGTTTGATATAATAATATTTAAATAAATGGATGAGAATGACTAAAATAATTTGTTAATAACTTGGTATAAGAAGTTTATAGTGAAATCTAAAAAATAAACCATGACAAAATTGATTATTACAAATAGATAGGATAAATCATAAATCTTCCAATATTTGTTGAAGAACTGCAAGTGTTGCTCCCCCACTTGAGCCTCACATTGGTGGTGCGGTGTCGATCCTACCACAGAAGCCCCTCCACTTGCAACCCTCATCTCGTTCATCAGGAAAAGGTGTTTGTTGGTTGTTGTTCACGCCACCACCATATAACCGCCTGAAGCACCACCTTATTCTTACTCTACATCTCCCGTGGCAGAATCTATGTATTCCTTCTACCATCCATGACAATTCCTCGGATCCTCATCGTAAATGCAACTGTTTTTTAGTTCCGCTACTATTTGTAATATGGCATTACATATACTTTTCCCCCTCGAAAATCCACTGGGACACAATGAGCACTAGCAATTATCACGACAAGCTAAAAAAATTTAAAAATGAAAAACATACACTGAGGATTGAAAAAAAAACATACACAAAAGATTGAAAGATGTAACACTGAGGATGACATGAAAAAAATTTGCCTTAGAAATATGTGTGATAAGAATACAGCAACGAAAAGCAGCTGGATCAAAAAGTCGATAAATTTTAATTAGATATTGTGCCATTCGGATTTTTGATCGAACAACCACATATTTGAGCTCCTTCGCTTTTATGGTTGGGAGCTTGGGGGCTGTGTACCGTTCGGATTTGCGGCCAACTGACTTGGAGGACCATCAGTAGAGGGCCCAAAGCGCGACCGACCTATAAAGGCGTGAAGACCGGACCCTGCAAGGTGTGAGGAGCATTATCCCCGTAGGCCATCAACCGATTGAGTATACACGTCATCGCCCACCAAGATCTAAGTCAGCACCAGCTGGGGGGACTCCCTACATTAGGCAATGGGAGTGGGGAGCATTTATGGCACACTCATCAAGGAGAATCAAATCCCTTGATTACCTCCTTACATCACCAAGAAATATAAAAGGAGAACGTTTGGCATCAGGAGGAGGCAGGTTCATATCTTAGCTAGAGTGGTCCTCGATATCGACACTAAGAGCTTGGGGGTCCATTTTCCTATGTGAACAATGGTGCCCACAGTGGGATCTCGGTAAAACTCTTCCCGACAACCACCACACACAAGAAGCCCATGACCTCTACCAAGTAGCTATGATAGTGACCCTTCGCAACAGAACTTTGACGAACGAAGAGAAGAATGAAGGAGAACCGACCTTGCAGAGCAGTTCCCATCTAAGCAAATGGTCGATGGCAACACTCTTAATCTGTATCCACCTAGCGTTTGGTCACCAGAGCAACACGATACTCAGATTTGGACTTGATTTTCAGATTCAGGTAAATTTTTTGCCAAATTATGACACGGAGTTTCCTCGACTCAACTTCAACATTCAAGTAAGTTAGTAAGGTGGCGTTTAGCATACACAAATTGATAACTTTGTGTACCGTCCACAAATTGCTTTTCCACCATTGATATATTAATATTAAAATGCAAGGGTCTGGATTGGCTTTAATGTGTTTGAAAAATAATTGCACAATAGGTGTCAAATTTTTATGTTATTAATACATCTAAATTCCATTTCAACCCCAATAGATTAGTAATTTAATATTATAAAGTGGCCCAAAATCTTTTAATATTTTCAAAAAAGAGGAAAATGACAGCTTGCTTTGTTTTTTTTGTCCAACAAAAAACACGCCCAATAAATAACTTCCGAAAAAACCTGAACGATGAACACCGATATATACAGATTGTTGTCCACCAGCGAAAGTGAGCGACTATTTCAGATCCCCTTGTTGGCAGCGGGTCCTTTCAATATTAGATCTGCTAAAGATGCAGCTTCGTCTGGACCACCTACATCTCTTGGGGGAACGACTACAAATGCCCTTGCCGGCAATGGGTTAGCTCCTTTCAATATCGGATATGTCAAAGATGCAGCTCTGCCCAGACCACCTACGTCTCTTCTTCTTCCACCTCCACCACTACCCTCCCCTTCCCTCAACCCCATATCTCTGTCCTCCGACCCTCCCCCTTCCCCAATATACAACTTAAGTACACGCACAACAACAAAAAAAACATAATAAATCAGCTCTAAATAATTGACCAATTAAACTTTATAAATCAGACCTGCCTAAATCAACTTACTCGTTGAGGATGGCGATCGGGTTGCCCTTTAGAATTGAGAAGAGCAACCTTTTTGGAATCTCCAGCTTTGGTTGCCTTCATTTTTTATCAAGTTCTTTTGTTACTTTTTTTTGTGTGCTAAGCATTGAGTGGCTGAAGAGGAATTTTGATGTTATTCGCTGCTGAAGTTTCTCCCGTATCTATTACATTTTTTATTTTCCTGTACTACTACGTGGTTTCAGTGTTTCACTTTAATTGGATATTGTCTATGCCAAAAATTCATTTCGACAGTGCTTTTTTTTTAACATCAGATAGTGCTTTTAAGTGTTTTCTGATTGAGTGTTATCTGAAGAACAAATCTTCAGACAACGCTTAAAAAGTGCTATCTGAATGGTGTCTCCAGAACAATTTCAGATAGCTTCAGAAAGCGCTTCCTTAAGCAAGCGCTATCTGAAGTCGTTTTAACTTCAGACAGCACTTCCTTGTAAAAAGCGTTATCTGAATGTGTTGCGTGTGTAAACGATTGTGTAAGTATACACAGTCAATCAAGTAGTAAAGTGATAATAAGATCGTTCCCACGGAGATTGAACACGGTGAATTTCAATAAGTTTCCAAGTTGGTTATTCTAATTAGTGAGCAAAGAGGGTAACAAGTGACATTTTCAATTGATTTGTTAAAACAGATTTTAAAAGATGAAATGACAGTAAAAATGCAGATTAAAAGTTGTAAAATCAGAGGTTTGAAAACTGGTTAGGGACACTACTTCGTTGCAAATATTTTTTTACAGGGTTAGAAATGCTACAGTATTACAGAGCATCTGGGTCCAGAGTTCAGAAAAAGAGTGTTTTCCGACACGCGACAACGGGATTCATTAAGTTAATCTTATTCCTAATTTCACATTAAATCATCCCAGTCCATTTAAGATCAACTCAGCTACCCTATGAACTTGAATATGCATTCCTATCATATCCAACATTAACTAATCTTCCAATTAATTAACTTAATCCATATTCTTTAAACATTTCCACTCACTAACTCTTCCGATATTAATGAACTTTCATTCAAGCTAAGGTGATCAATCTCAACTCAAATATATAAGCAAACAACACAGTTTAATGAAAGAACTAAACAAAAGCATGTAACTATTCCATACCCATAAAAATATCTACAATTCCATAGTTCCCTAACCAAAAGAGGCTTAGCTCATGTTGAGCTTAAGTTCAACAACATAATAGAAAATAAACATGAACAACAGAGCCATCACAGCTCTTGAATGGAGATTAACAATGAAGGAAATAAAAACTAAAGAGAAGTTAAGAAGAAGAACAATGAGCTTTTCCAAGTCTTGCTTTCTTCCTAGCCCTCACTTCACAAAAGAGCTTCAATGGTGGAGAAATGGATGAAATGGGAGGTAGGAGATGGAGTGGGGGGTGGTGGCTGCTGTGTTCCTTCTTTTTTTAGGGTATCTCTCTCTCTCCCCCTAATAATGTAAGAGAATGTCTCCTCTTTTTGCCCTCCTCTCTTTCTTTCCTTTTGGGCTCCTTTTTGCTCATATTCATTAAAAGGGAATTACATGGCCCATTTACACCTCAGCTCATTAATGTTGTGGGGACCACAAAATACTCTTTTCCTTGCCTAGGTACTGCAGTGAGTGCTAAATATGGGACTTTTCTCTAGGTGCTGCACAAAGTGCTACAGCATGCTGTAGCACCCTCTGATGTTGTTAAATCCCACATTCTTTTTGCATAAGCTGATTCTGCACACTTAACACACATCTTAAAACAACACAAAAGTGGCACAAAAAGTGCCAAAAACACAAACTAGCATTAACTTAACAATTTACTCCTAACTACACAAGACACTCAACTAAAACACAAGAATTACCCTTAGAGAAGACTAAACTAAGCTTAGAATTAGTGAAATAACTCTTATTTCTAAGAGTTATCACACCCCCAAACTTGAATCATTGCTCGTCCTCGAGTAATGCAAGCAACACTTTTACAAATTAGAAACACACAAAACAACACATATTCCACAACTCAATTATTACAACCATTAAAACAGATTTTTTTTATAGGCATTTGGACATGAATCTCAACTCTCAGACTTACACATTTCAAACAATCCCCCTTGAATCAAGAAAAATCTGCTTACCCCACAGATTCAAAGTGTGTGTGTGAAACTTTGTGAATGATTGAGAACTCAGATGCCCAAAAACTTAAGATTAGCTTCTCACCTAAAGAAATTCCATACTTATTTCTCCTTCTCAAACAAGTTAATGTAGGCTCAACAAAGAATTCAGAATCGGGGAAAAAGTATGGGCACAATTTCAACACAATACAACAACCTGCCTCACTTTATTCACTTTTTTTTAACTAATAAGTATTTCCTCAGTAACCTACATGGTCTCAAATGGATGCCCGGTTCAAGCCAGACAATTCCCAGTAACCCATCAGTCTCAAAGGGGTACTTATTTATTATGGCTACTAGCACATTTATTTAGTGAGGCAAAGCTGCTGCAATGTTCTTTTTTTCTTTTTTTTTTGTTAATTTTTTTTATTCACCCCCAAACTTAATCTGTTGCATCTACATTATTTATTTGCTAATTTGAACCAAGTTTGGTCAGCCTTTAAATGCTGGCTTCACTTAAATCCTCAAGCTTCTTAAATTCCCTCACATTCACAAAGCTTGTGTTAGAACAAAGGATATCACAGATTTCCTCAATTCAAGGGTTCCTACACTTCATGCAAATTTTTCCTCATTGAGTCTAACTTCAGTCTTTAACCATTTTTTTTCTTTTTTTCTTTTTACTAAAACAACACATAACAGACATAACTCATAACAAATAACAGAACAGACACCACCTAAACGACTCCATCCCCTCCCCCAAACTTTAGAACATGCAGTGTCCTCACTGTATTAGCCTAAAAATATGAGGGAAGAGCTGGTTATACAGACAACAGTAAGTAAGAAAAACAAACAAAACATACTCAACTTCAACAACAACAACAACAAAAAATCGATAAAAGAACAACACAACAAACAAACAAAACAAAACAAAACAACAATAAACTACATCATTACACTAAACAGTAAAAAGAAAAAAAAATAAAGACAACATCAACAAAGATAATCAGTAAGAGAAAGTGAAGAAAACATCACTGTCGTGCTGCAACAGATGGCAGCATCCTGAGGCATACTCTTCAGAGACTCTTTAGGCGAGGCTTGCTCCTTGTAGTGTGGGTGACCCCTCAAACGCCACCTCTTCTTTTTCTTGTTCTTCCTTTTTTTCGCTCTTCTCATTTTCACTCTCTTCTTTTTCACTCTCCTCTTTTTCTTCTTCAACGAATCAAGAATTTCCTCCTTCATTAGCTTTTTCTCATCAAGTTGGGCTAGATCCTTTTAAAGAACATCATACTCCTCCGAGAGTTGCTTGTACACCAATGAGTCTATGGTCCTCACAAAAGAACATTCTTCCACACCTTCATTCGGGCACTTCAAGGCAGTGAAAACATTGAAAGTAACCTCTTGATCATTAACTCTCATGGTCAACTCTCCTTTTTGAATATCAATCAAGGTCCTCCCTGTAGCTAGGAAAGGTCTCCCAAGGATAATAGGTACTTGTTTATCCGCCTTAAAGTCTAGAATGATAAAATCAACCAGGAACATGAACTTGTCTACCCGAATCAACACATCTTCAATCTTTTCCTCCGGATAAGCAATGGAACGATCAACCAATTGAAGGTTAACAGTGGTGGGACGGGCTTTTCCAATGCCTAATTGCTTGAAAATGGACAATGGCAACAAGTTGATGCTTGCACCCAAATCACACAATGCACGACCACTATAAGTGTTTCCAATGGAGCATGGAATAGTGAAACTCACTGGATCTTTGAGTTTTTGAGGGACTTTACTCTACAAAAGCAAACTGCACTCTTTAGTCATAGTCACAGTTTCAAACTCCCCTAGTTTCCTCTTTTTGGTTAATATGTCCTTCATGAATTTGGCATAGTTTGGCATTTGTTGGAGAGCTTCCACCAAAGGGATGTTTATGTGGAGTTGTTTTAGAACATCCAAAAACTTTCCAAACTGTTTTTCTTGATGTGCCTTCCTCAATCTTTGTGGAAAAGGAGGTGGAGGTCTCTCTGGAACAAGTTTGGGAGGAATTTTCTCTGCATCAGGTGTAGATGCTGCAGCATTTTTTGCAGCATTTTCTGCAAAACTTTTCTGCTGAACTTTCTAGACAGCATCTTCATCTACTGCGTCTGTACCCTTTTGAACCAGATCTGTCTCATTATTTTCTGCAGAATTTTTACCCTTTTTACATGCCACCTTAGGATCCACAAAATGATCAGCTGAAGTTATGATCTCCCTCCCGGTTCTAAGAGTAATGGAGTTGCATTGCTCTTTTTCTTGAGGCTTTGGTGTTTCCGTGTTGCTTGGCAAGGAACCACTTGGCCTAGTATTTAAAGCACTAGCAATTTGTCCCATTTGATTCTCCAAGTTCCTCATGGCCACTCCTTGACTTTGAAATTGGGCCTTGGTTTCTGTCATGAATGCCTTCAACACATCTTCAAGTGATAGTGTTTGAGTGTATGGAGGAGCTTGTTGATTCTAATTTCTTTGAGCTTGGGGAGGAAATCCTAGCGGCTGGGCAGGTCTGGGTTGGTTACTCCCTGCAGCTGCATTGTTACTCCAAGAAAAATTTGGGTGTTGTCTGTAGGTAACAAGATGAAACACAAGAAGGGGGGGTTGAATTGCGTTTCTAAGCTTTTAAAACTTTTCGCAAACGTTGGACGCTGGCTGTTAAAAACGTTGGACGCACAACTTAGTTCAAATATTGGACGCACAGTGTTTTCTGAAATATTGGACGCACAGAGTGCTAAAACATTGGACGCATAGAGTGCTAAAACACTGGACGCACAGAATTGTGAAATATTGGACGCACAAAAGATTGGACGCTGAGGCTTCCCTCTTAGTTTAAAAACTTATTTTCTTTGTGCGATTTAAGGTGTATGAAAAACTTGTTTAAACAAAATCAATTCAATCCCCTTGGTTAGTAATAAGCACAGATATAATAAGAGATAAGGGAAGGAAGAAATAACACAAGTTTTTATACTGGTTCACCCTTTCCTAAGAGCTACGTCCAGTCCCCTCAAACTAGAGAGATTTCACTATCAAACCAGATAGGTACAAGTATTCTTTGCACACAGCCTCTTCAGGCTAAATCCCAAGTATTCTTTGCACACAGCCTCTCCAGGCTAAATCCCAAGTATTCTTTGCACACAGCTAAATCCCAAGTATTCTTTGCACACAGCCTCTCCAGGCTAAATCACAAGTATTCTTTGCACGCAGCCTCTTCAGGCTAAATCAAGTATTCTTTTACAGTCAAGCCTCTCCAGGCTCAAACAACTCAGCAGAGTGTTTTTGATTTAAGTGCTGTCTAACTCACACAAGTGAGGATATGAAATCTAAAGCACTTCGAGAGTTAAGCAAACTCTCTTTTACAAGAAGAAAGAAAATATACAAGACTTTCTATACAGAGTATAACAAATTGCACAGCGTTTTTTGCTCTTTCTTTTTCGTTTTCCAGTCCCTTGTATACTCCTTCTTGTTCACGGTATATATAGGCTTTGATGAAGCTTCAGACTTGTTCTTCGAATAGCTCAGCTTCAGCCTTCATAAAAGTTATCGTTCTCTAATAGCATTAAATGCTATCTTCCCGTTGCTCTGAGGAGATCTACTTCAGTGTGCATGTCCGCGTTTCTTTCTCCTAAATCAGAAGCAACCTGTACTCAAAGTCTCAATTGTACAGTGGTTAATAGTAATATCTTATTGAGACAGAGAGAATACACTGTGTAAAGCAGAAAAATGTGTTCAGAGATATATAGAGTAGATAAAAGTACATTCTCTCTCTTAGTACACTTTCCACAGTACTTTATGCTTTTCATATGTACGTTCAAAAACGTTGACAATAGGTTGTACAGAAAAGCATTGTATACAGCTATTTATTTCAAATCATTTGCTCAATAAATATGTTCCATATATTAAATGCATGAGCAATAAATAGCAAGTAATGGATTCTGCGTATTGGACGCAGCATGTAGAAATCATTGGACGCATACCTGGTACTTACCAATTGCACAGAATTCATTCATTCATTGGACGCATCTTTATGCTTACCATTCTGATGATTAGTTGCAAAGCAACATTGGACGTATTGCCTCATTCTGGTTATTGGACTTTTGTCATTTCCTTATAGTTCCATTGGACGCAGAGTTGATTGTTGTACATTTGTTCTTTGCTTCATTGGTCGTATGACACTTGATTGTTGTCCTTCTTATTTATTGGACGCAGAACAGTACCTTTGTCAATCTGCTTCATTGGTCGTATGACACTTGATTGATGTCCTTCTTATTTATTGGACGCAGAACAGTACCTTTGTCACTCTGATTTCATTGGACGCAGAGCAGTTCTTTTGTTTGTTCAGTTTCATTGGACGTTGAACTTCAGTGCCTTAAACTGAACATTGGACTTTTGTCCTTCATTTGCATTGGACGCATACTCACTGGTTCTGCTTCTTTGGAAATCATTGGACGTTGAACTTCTGCAATTCTGCTTTCTTATACATCATTGGACTTATGCCAGTATTGCCTTGTACTTATCATTGGACGATCAGCATTCTGAACATTGGACTTATAGCTATATTCTGAACATTGGACTTATAGCTTCAATGCCTTCTCATGAATATTGGACGTAGAGCTGCTTATGCTTATGCTGAATATTGGACTCAGAGTTGTCTTTGCCTTATGCTGAATATTGGACGATGAACAGTATCTGAATATTGATCATTGGACGCAGAACTCTTGGTGTCCATATATGTTCCAGTGCCAATATTGGATGATGACTTCAACATTGGACGCAAGACTTCTCAGACTTTGAATATGAGCCAATGTCATGATGAACTAATTATTGGACGCAGACTGCAACATCCTTCAATTAGTTAGGCAGCTTTGTTATACATTGTAAGAGCTTAATACATTTTGTTTATCCTTTGTAAAAACCTTAATACATTTTGTTATCATCAAAACCATAAAATCACTTAGGGAATTTTTGTATTAAAAATACTTTTAACCAATTTGGTTCCAACATTGTCTCCACCCCGGGTTGTAGGTGTTGGAGTGTGGGTTGTTGCCTCTATTGAAATTTCCCACATAATTCATTAAAACTGGGTTGCTTGAACAATCCTCAAATAAATGCTCATCTGCACAGAAAACACAAGAAACAGAATTCACAGATAACAAATTATGGTCAGCAGTTAAAGATTGTGACAGTGCAGCAGCAGATGCTCCAGAAGATGCTGCAGCATTCTGGCCTGTACTCAGATTTTTCACCATGTGTGTCAGGGACGAAATCTGTGCAGAAAGTGCATCATAATTGTTCAGTTCATGAACTCCAGCAACCTTCTTGGCTGGTCCCACTCTTGTAGTTGGCCATTGATAGCTATTTGCAGCAATTGTCTCAATCAAGTTGTAAGCTTAATTGTAGGATTGAGTCAACAAAGCACCACGTGAGGAGGCATCTAGCATTTCTCTGGTTGGCTGCAACAGCCCATTGTAGAAAGTCTCCATTTGAATGCAAACTGGAATTCCATGATGTGGACACTTCCTCAATAGCTCCTTAAACCTCTCCCATGTCTCATAAAGATTCATCTTCAAATTGCTTGAAGGATGTGATATCATTCCTCAACTTGGCATTTTTTATGGTAGGGAAGTACTTTGCAAATAACTTTTCAGCCATTGTGTTCCATGAATCCACTAAGTTTGGCTCCAAAGAATTCAACCAAGCCTTGGCTCGATCTCTCAATGAATAAGGAAACAACCTCAGTCTAAAGGAGTCATCATAAACTCCAGGATTCTTGAAGTTGCTGGCCATCTCTAGAAATTGTCTAAGATGAAGATGAAGATCCTCTTGAGGTGACCCGCTAAACTGCCCCACTGCTTGCAACATTTGAAACATCATTGTCTTGAACTCAAAGTGATTTGCATTGATTTCAGGCCTCACAATGCCCGTATTCATTGTTTCGGGGTCAAAGATGGCATAATCCCTCATTGGATGGTCTCTATCATTTGCCAACCCAATGATATTGGGCTGAACCAGAATTGCATGGTGTCCATTGAGGTGATTTTCATTATTGTGCAGCTCACAGTTTTCCTCATTATCTGAGAGGTTCTGGTTTTCTTCATTTTCAGCCATGATAGCCACAACTCTTCCCAAATCAGCAAGACCTCTGAATTCTCTTCTAAGTTCTCTAAGTGTTCTTTCAATTTCAGGATCAAGTTGATACTCCGGTGTGCTTTGCCTGCGCATACAAAGTTACTTTCCACTGCTAAACACAAACACACCAAAGGTAAGAATCTCAACTAATAAGACTAACTAAAATGCAAACTTAGAGAATTTAACACATTCGATCCCCGACAACGGCGCCAAAAACTTGTTGCACGTGTGTAAACGTTTGTGCAAGTATACACAGTCAATTAAGTAGTAAAGTGATAATAAGATCGTTCCCACGGACATTGAACACGGTGAATTTCAATAAGTTTCCAAGTTGGTTATTCTAATTAGTGAGCAAAGAGGGTAACAAGTGACATTTTCAATTGATTTGTTAAAACAGAGATTTTAAAAGATGAAATGACAGTAAAAATGCAGATTAAAAGTTGTAAAATCAGAGGTTTGAAAACTGGTTAGGGACACTACTTCGTTGCAAATATTTTTTTACAGGGTCAGGAATGCTACAGCATTACAGAGCATCTAGGTCCAGAGTTCAGAAAAAGAGTGTTTTCCAACACGCGACAGCGGGATTCATTAAGTTAATCTTATTCCTAATTTCACATTAAATCATCCCTGTCCATTTAAGATCAACTCAGCTACCCTATGAACTTGAAGAAGTATTCCTATCATATCCAATATTAACTAATCTTCCAATTAATTAACTTAATCCATATTCATTAAACATTTCCACTCACTAACTCTTCCGATATTAATGAACTTTCATTCAAGCTAAGATGATCAATCTCAACTCAAATATATAAGCAAACAACACAGTTTAATGAAAGAACTAAACAAAAGCATGTAACTATTCCATACCCATAAAAATATCTACAATTCCATAGTTCCCTAACCAAAAGAGGCTTAGCTCATGTTGAGCTTAAGTTCAACAACAGAACAGAAAATAAACATGAACAACAGAGTCATCACAGCTCTTGAATGGAGATTAACAATGAAGGAAATAAAAACTAAAGAGAAGTTAAGAAGAAGAACAATGAGCTTTTCCAAGTCTTGCTTTCTTCCTAGCCCTCACTTCACAAAAGAGCTTCAATGGTGGAGAAATGGATGAAATGGGAGGTAGGAGATGGAGTGGGGGGAGGGTGGTGGTGGAGGTGGAGGTGGAAGGAAGGGAGAGAGAGAGAGGAAGAGAGAAGGAGGGATCATTTTGAAATTTTTAAAGAAAAGAAGGGAGGTTAGGAATAAATGTCATTTTGGTCCCTAATTATTAGACTGTCACGTGTGAGCTACGTGAATGTTATCTAGGCACTTAATGTGCCACATCAGCATCTTTGACATTGTTCACTAACAGAGATGAAGGAACGACAAACTTGACAGACGGTTTTCAATTTCAATGGCATTTTTGCCAATTTCTTACTGTCAGGGACCAACTTGCCACTGCCTTATAATTTCAGGGATGAAATTGATGGTTTGCTCTTTTTTAGCTAACGGTGTCTTGTCCTCATAAGGAGTCTTCTTTTTAGTTTTTACATACCAATTAATGAGGTACCCACATGCAATTAGAGCTGGCAAAATGGGCCAGGCCTGGCGAGCCGGGCCGAAAAAGCCCAAAAAATATAGGCTCAGACACACAAATTTGAACCCGTTTTCAATTTGAGCTTTTTTTGCCTGGCCCAACAAAGCCTGAACCAGGTAAAGCCCGAACCCGAAGCGGACCGGCCCAAAAATATATGCTAAAACCCGAGTCCGGCCCTAAAAAAGTCCAAAAAATAGAGGGCTCGGACACACAAATCTGAGTACGTTTTCAATCTGGACTTTTTTGGCTCGACCCGATAAAGCCCAAACCTGATACAGGCCGACCCGAGCCCGGCCCAAAAGCCAGTTTTGCCATCTCTACATGCAATGATAAAATATCACATAGCAAAATACATATACATACCAAGGTAATAAGGCGACCCACAAATTCGAAATCACCAAGAAAAGTGAGAGACACTTTCTTGACTACTTTGTCCAACAAAATATCAAACTTTCCTATGCTCCTCTAGCACATATTCTCTGTAACTGAATGTGTTCTTTTTTTCCTGATCCTTTTATCCCCATGTTTTTGTGTGTATTTTTCCCAAAGACTATCTCTCTATTTATAATTATTGATGGGCGTTTTAATTATAGTAACACCGTAATAATATCATTGTAATCTCAATCAAATCCTTTTGATGGGAAACCAATTTAAAATTTAAATTAATATGAATTAGGAAGTTTAATTATTGAGATCATTTGATTTGATTATGATTAATCATGATCTATCATAATTTCTTAAAAACTTACCTTAATTTCATTTATTTAAATATTATTTATTTTTATTATTTATTTGTCCAATAGATCTCTTCTATTTTATTATTATTCTCACTATTATTCTATTTTAATTATTATTATACCCGGACAAATTGGGTGTTCATAACATCAATAATTGATTCTTAGATTCATTCATATATTGAAAAATAATTGGCATGAATTTACGCTACATTTTTAATATAATTATTCTTACAATCACGTTGATAAGTTATCGCCAATTATCTTGCATTAATAATTAAGATAATTTGTTGAAGAAATATTTTTTTTTGGGTCAAAAGTGAACGAATCATAGAATTGCAAAACCCAGCCAAAACGGCATCTACAATCAAATAGGTCAAACACACAGGCCAAAGCTAACACAACATATGCAGAATCTCATCCAAATACAATATTACAATACCAAGACACGCTGCTACAAACGAAATCGAATGAAGCCAAAACCTAAATCAACCAAGTAAACTAACAAAAAAAGAACACAACCACAACTTACACATACATGTAATTATGAAACTTTCTTTGACGGGGGTTGGATCAGGCCCATTTGCGGCACCCAAATCCTTCTACCTCAACATATTAAATCGATAAGTCTCTTTTTTTAAAACCAGACAATCCCAACAAACTGGGCCTAGCCCATAAGGATACAGGCAAGGCCCTTACTAGAAAACCAAGAGTGAAAGCTTAGCAGTGGAGGCGCGCAGGGAAGAGGACGGCGACACAGGCGGATAGAGGAGACGTCAGCAGGGGGAGATCAGAGGACTCCAACAGAAACAATAGGTGAGGACGCGACTGCCTCGATAGATACCAGCAGCTCCATCAACGCAGTGGCAAAGCACAAAGCGACGACTCCAATAGATCTTGAGAGTTGGAAGGCGACAATTCCGTCGAGAAGAGCACCACACGGAGGACGCAAGAAACCTAGGCTTCAAACCCTAGGAGATAGACGACGTGATTTCGTTCGAGAGATGCAACGATGGATCCGTTTGAGGGACGGAACAGTGGTTCCGTTGAGGGTGGCACTGCTCACTGAACCCTAGGAGAGCGAAAAGCGGCACGGTTCCAAAAATCAACCATCGAGGGTGGCACCATGGATGTGACACCCTGAGGCCGATGAGGGCGAGAAGTGATCACGGTGCAGAGAGGCACGAACAAGGAGTGGCTCCTGGCAGACTTCTAGGCGAAGGGGTACATGATTGAATCGAACTCATACTCGAATGAGAGGAATTTCGAGACTGTGCAGGTATAAGACTGTATAGTCGAGGAAAGTTTAATAGAATTGATTGGTACTACCCATACCAACAAGATGCATCATCTTTTCGATAGCCCATCACTTAAGAACTCTATAGTTAAGCGTGCTTGACTTGGAGCGATTTCGGAATGGGTGACCCTCCTGGGAAGATTTCTAAGAAGCTTGTGAGTGAGGATAAAGCATGCTAGAAAGACACGTATTGGTCTGTGGGGACAGTCGTTTATCCAAAAAAGCAGTCGGAGTGTTACAAAATGGTATCAGAGCCGGTCTTCTCCCAATACGGTATGGTTCAGGGACAAACCTGGCGAAAGTTGGTGGGAATGTGACACCCTGAGGCCGAGGAGGGCGGGGAGTGATCGCTGGTGCAGAGAAGCAAGGACAAAAAGCGACTCCTGGCAAGTTTCTAAGCGAAGGGGTACATGAATGAACCGAACTCATACCCGAATGAGAGGAATTTCGAGATTGTGCAGGTATGAGACTGTACAGTTAAAGAAAGCTTAATAGAATTGATTGATACTACCCATACCAACAAGATGCATCATCTGTTCCATAAACATTGGCTGTTGTGAGCTTGAAACAAAAATAGAAACGAAGCAAAAATAATTAAGATAATTTGAATTAATATCAATTGATTATTGCTGGTTAAACGTTAAATTGCTAACTAGCAAGTACCACCCACATGCATTGTACATGCATACACGTGTATAACATTTAAACAAGTTCAATTAAAAAATTAATTTACTTGATAAAAATATTTTAATAATAATATGAAAATATCTCATTGTGTCTGATGTTGATTAATGATATTAGGTTAAATATGTTTCTAATCCTTATAAAATTAGCTAATTTTGGTTTTGGTCTATGTATTCTTTTTATAACTTTTATTTCTAAAAAAAATTAAAATTACTACATTCAGTCTCTGTTGTCAGTAGGTAGAAGTCCATGTTACAACCCAATAGGCACATAGTAATGCACATATGGCTAGTCAAAGCTACCCCATCTTGTTTCTCTTTCCCCATTCTAGGCCTCTCCCCTCCCTTAAGATGTGCCAAGTAAGAAGACTTTAAACTTATTCCTAGAGGAATGATTCCTAATGCGACTCAAAAGCTCCATGGATTTCACCATGTTTTCCAAAGAGAAAGAGAGAGAAATAAAGAATCAAATCGGAGAAGGGAGGTAATGGTTTGGTTGAGTCTTGACTCACTACGAGAATTTTGGCCTGTAGCGTAAAAGCCGACGCTAAAGGCAAAAAATCAACGCTAACGACCACTTTAGCGTTAGCCACGGGGTAGACGCTAAAATACCCGTCGCTAAGCATTAGCGTCGGCCGTCGTATGGCTGACACTAGTTGCGTCAGAAAAGCCGACGCTAAGCCGACGCACGAAGTAAATGTCAAATGGCCTATGCTAACTGCCGACGCTATTTAGCTGACGCTAACATGCGTGGTCCGACGCAACATATGTTCTTTGAGAATTTGCATCGGTAGCGTAGGCCATGGCCGACGCTATGGACAAAATCCTGCCACTTTTTCACTGATATTCCTTTCATGTCATCTAAAACATAATTTTAATCATATAAAAAACAAAAAACTATAGTATATCTAAAGAGATATCTCTCACATAACTTTATTATATGAAAAAATCAAATCTAGATATCTGTGACCAAACTCATGCATTTTTATGAAATCTAAATCAACACAATTCACTACACCAGATTATAATATTATTCATATCCCAATCCAATTAGTATATATAAAGTAGCAATTTAAATAATGTACTAATACAAGATGGAAATTTCCAGCTTATACACCAATAAAAATTTCTTATCAGATTCAGAAAAAATTATAAAAATACAAGCATGAATTTAATCTAAAAATGATTGAAACCAATAAGATACCCACAAGAGAAGAGATGAAAACTAAATGTGAGAGAATGCACAACTGAATCAGCAGATAGCAGTACCTTTTCTGTGAACAAGCAAATGCCTCCTCCGGCATAGCTTTATCAAGTTTCTAATCAGAGTAACACAAATTTTAAAGGAAATATTCCTATAACTTTTGCTGAGTATTAAAACTAGCAATTAATAAGTATCAATTTTTGATAGCTAGGCAAACAGCTTAATAGCTAACACGTAGCTGTAATCAGCAAGCTGTAAAATAAAAGAGAAACTTGTAGGAAAGACATAGTTATGACTATATCCAAGTGAACTAACTGGTAAGAACTGATAAAAGTCATAATAAGCATCAAGGTAATGATGTCTTTATTTACAAAAATAGAAAAACTTATCAAATAAGCATCTGACGATTAGCTTCAACATCTTGTGAACAACACCAACTTTGACAATATCGCTACTTTATTTCTGTAACAGGGAAATTTTATGCCTAATTAAACAAATTAAATTAAATTGAAATGCATAAAACCATTAAAAGCATTATTCATATTTCATCATTATTGCCAATTTTCTAACAGTCCAATATCATAAAAAATCTACCTGTGTGAAGCACTCTATTGCTAGTTTGAAGTCTTTCTGTAGGAAAGCAACACCCCCCCCCCCCCCCTCTGGCTTACAATTTAGTGTGTCCTGCATTTGATCAGTCCACATTTGGAAAATAACTGCAGTATCAGGGAAGAGAATACACAAGTTAGCATCTAAAATAATAAAGGGTAATATATCATTTCATAGTTGTGTATGAGTAAAAGGAACTAAAATATTTTAGTAAGAGATGCATTATGATTAAATATGATGAGAATAACAAACCAAGTAAATAAAAGAGAAAAGAAAACCCTCTTTATTTTGCAATACTGTATTAGTGATACAAAAAAATTCAGTTCTATTATAAAAGTAAAACTCAAAACAAAGTAGTAGATCAAAAACATTAAGCTTAAGCTTTTAAGAGAGTTGGTCTTTGACAAATAAGCAAGATGGACTAACTGGCGTGTAAAATAACTGTCAAGTGTCCTTGATTATGGATGATATAAACTAACCTTCAAAGGGGCCATAGAATGTGCTCTGCTCATTAACCTTATCAAAGTCATATATAACACCACTTATATTTTGTGTTTAAATGTAAAATAACCAGAGTTAATTTCTATATTATGATTTCAGAAAACTAGTTCTATGATATTGCGGAAATCGTTTCCAGTAGCGTAAACTATTCTCTATAACTCAATTTCCTAAAATAGTTGTGATTTCTAAATAGAACAATGTGATGTTTATTCAAACCACTTTGATATCATATGCATTATTATTTATTCAAAGAAAATTCGATGCATTGTGAAGTGTGAACTACCAAGCAAGGGCTGCCTGCCTATAATGGATATTTTGCTAAAACTTATAAAATAATGGCTTTAGATTTTAGACACTTTGCAAATACTTTCAATTAGCAAACAAAACATTTTAAAACAAATAATGAAGACATCATCCCTGCATGAAAATACTACAGTATAAACTGTAAAATAAAGGTTTCTTTCTTAACACCTATGCTTGCATTCCAGTCAATGACATTCTTGATTAATCAAAAATGAAAGAAAAGAAGTTGCATTGAGATCAGTAGTAATCCAACCGTACTTGAGCTATACAAGTTAGTTGACTAGTGAACCAGATATCATTTTTTTGTAGAAGAATCAAAGACGAATAAGACTTGGGATGAAATATCATCTATTTCTGAAACAACAATCAAGTAGAAAAAGAATATTTTGGAGTCGTTACCTATTCACTGCAGGGAGATACAAAATGACCTTGCTTCTTTACCTTGTTCTGTGGCTCCTATTATCTTTTCATGAATCTTCTAAAATCGACATTAAGAAAAAGAAAACAATATGAACATGAATGACCAAAGAGCCACCACATAGGAAGAATATGCCTTTGAGAAAATGGAGAAAGCATAACAAGTAACAACAGCAGAGTAAAAATAACATACAACACAACACTAAAACTGAAAATACAAAGGAGCGATAAAATCTTACATTCTTATAATAAAGGACAGATAAAGGACATATTAATATACTGATCAAAAGTAATAAAGTAAAAAATCCCTACCAGCTATACCTACTATTTTTTCTTTTCTTTTTCTTTTCCATTTTAGTTCAAAACTCTACTGCATATAACACCACTACTGCATACTTGCTTTATAAATCCTTCATCATTCTCATTTCTCAATTTCTCACCCTATCCAACCTAATAATTTTCAAAGCATGTGATTGCAGCAGGATCAACTATCAAGAGGCATTTGTTAACAACTGATTAAATTTTCTTCTATATCTATTTAAATGGTTAATTTTTAACAGAGCTGTTTTAGTGAGAAATTCAGTGATTTGCTTCATATGAAAAACTAGTACCAAAAGAACCCATCAAGAAATTTTCCAAACTTAGTTTTTAAGAGAATACCAAACAAACATGGTATAAAAAAGAACCAAATAGAGGATCCAGTTTCTACTTACAAAGTATCAAATCTGATTGAATCTGATATTGGAACACAAGTCATGTAAAATGTGTTTATTAAGAAGCTATTTACAGAGCTCACCGTTTTCGGCTGTCACACATTGGTCATGCTTCACACAACAAGAGTCAAGGCCATCACAAGGTCTTTCCCCAAGGCATCAGTGGAGAACGAAATCAACGGAAATAAAAACCCGAATCAAAGAAAAGAACTCAATAAAGTACAAAATCGGTGAGATCATAAAGAAAAAGAAGAACACCACCTGGAGAGTGCATTTTGATGAGGGTTTCTGAAGTTGCAGCAAGCAAAGCGAACAGCTACTGGAGGAACCACCGGCGTCCTCCTCCACCGCCATTTCGGCCACGACCACTAGGGAGAAAGAGATGCTAGTAATCTGCAAAAAATTTCGTTTCTTTTGGATTGAATACGTGAACAGAAAGGCCAAGAGGGATTTGGGGATTTAGGGATTTCACCTTTCACACTGCAAACCGAGAAGCACCGCGTCGCCTCCATGAACTGACAGCACCGCGTCGCCGTCGTGACCACAACATCGTCGCCTCGCCGCTGTTATGCCTCGCCGCCGTCGATTCGCAGGGGTATGGTTTCGAAGAGAGTGAGTATGAAGGAGAAGACAGACGATGGAATCTGCCCAAATGAAGAAAGAAATGGTAACTTAGCAGTTTACATTTAGCGTCGGCCCTTTGCGTCGGCCAGCCGATGCTAATTCTAACTGTCAAAGCAGATAATAAATATGCATTTTGCGACGGCTGGGCCGACGCTAGATTCAAAAAAAAAATTAAATTTGCGTCGGCTAGGTCGATGCTAGATTCAAAATTTTTTTTTTTTTAAATGTCAGTGCACCCATCGACTTAGCGTGAGTCAAGCCGACGCTAAATTATTTTAAAATTTTGCGTCAAGTAATTTGCGTCGGCTTATAAAAAATAAATAAATTAAACTCAAAATTCGATGTAGAGACGGCTTAGCCGACGCTAATTTTCAACGCTACAAGAGCACATTATAGTAGTGTCATAAGTGAGCTTAATGGGAGATAACCTTGGATATTCACTCTCAACTTTCATGAGTTATAGTTTGGGTGTTGCTATTAATACCCCATTAGTGGAGGTTTGAACCAATGATTTTCTTATCACTCCAATTCCAATACTTCTTCCCAAACCACCTTATAACCCCCTAATTTCTTTTAACACCCCTCCCCTCTTTTTTTCCATTTTTCCACAACTACCCTGTATTTTTTTTTGCTGAAGTTGAATATTTCAAAAATTGAATTTCCAAAACAGTTTTGGAACACTATTTTGGAATCAAGAAATTTCACTTTTAGCGATGGATTCTAACCATCACTACATGACAAAAATTCATGGATAAATGTGAAAGACTTAAATATGTTTTTAGTTCCTCATGTTTGGACTAAGTTCGTTTTTGGTCCCTCAAATACTAAGAATATTATTTTAGTCCCTAATCTTTTGAAAATCAGTTACTTTTGGTCCCTGGAGCCATATTTTAAATTTGAAAAGTATTTTTTAAATTTATACTTTGACCCCTTCTAAAGCCTGATGTTCACCTTAACCCGTTTTTCCGTTCTCCTCCCCCTCCACTGATGTACTGCGGCCCTCCATCCCCGCACGACCAAGGGAGGAGCTCCGCGCGGACAAGGGAGGTTGCGCACAATGGCGAGAAGGGAGGGGGCCACCGCGATCGCATAGGGAGGAGAATGAGAGAGAGGTCGCATCTCATGGCGGCTTCGAGGGAGGACATTGGAACTACTCCTAGCAGGGATGGGGGTCGCGATGCATCAGTGGAGGGGGAGGAGAATGGAAAAACGGGTTAAGGTGAACATCAGGCTTTAGGAGGGGTCAAAGTATAAATTTAAAAAATACTTTTCAAATTTAAAATATGGCCCCAAGGACCAAAAGTGACTGATTTTCAAAAGATTAGGGACTAAAATAATATTTTTGGTATTTGAGGGACCAAAAATGAACTTAGGCCAAATATGAGGGACTAAAAACATATTTAAGCCAATGTGAAATATATTTATTCCAAAACCAAGTTAGAAAAGAGTTCCGAAAATTGGAACATAGTTTTATAGAAAGTTTACTTTTATCCACAGTTTTTGACATATGGTGACAGAATTTGTCCGTCAATAAAATAGAGATTTCTTGATTCTTCTTTTTTTTTATCAGTGGATTTCTTGATTCTAAATTAGTGCTCCAAAACTATTTCGAAAATTGAATTTCCAGAAGTAAAAGACACTTAACTTCTAGAAATTCAATATTTTTGAATTCTGAAAATTGAATTTGCAGAAGTCATTGAACTTCCAGAATTTACATATTTTTGTCTTCGAAAATTTAATTCGGTTTCCAAAAACTAAAAAAGGGTGTTCTAGTATACAAGGGATATTTTGGGAATAAAATAAAATAATTAAAGGAAGGGGTGTAAAAGGAAAAAGGGGTGTTAATAATAACACCCGATAGTTTTGGAATAGATTTTGCAACACAGGCCCACTAATGTTTAGGGATAACAATTGGACCTAGACCCAATATAGGTATTTGTAAAAATTATCTATAATGGAGAGAGTAATTACCCATTTAATAGGTACGGATATGGGCACGGGTGCATATACTTTAGTACCCCACCCTAGACCCCCCCCCCCACATATATATATAAAATGTTAAACTTAATAAATTTTCACAAGAAACCTAGGAAGCTTTCTAATCCTAAAGTAACCCACAAGACAATGCGACCTGAGAAATATTTTTGGCTTAAATATGTTTCTGGTCCCTATAATATAGAGATGTTTTGTTTTTAGTCCCTATAAAAAAAGTCAAACGCTTTTTGTCCATATATTTTTTTTTTTACTTTTAGTCTTTTAAGTGAGTTGACAGCTGATGTGTCCATTTTGAGCCCAGTCAGCACGCCTACGTGGCCAAAAACACTGCATGTAGGATGCCACATCAGCCTTTTCTTTTCTCTCTCCTCCCCCCTCTCTCTCCTCCCTCTTCTGCATGAAGAGCTCCTCCCTAATCTCTTCTTCGCCTGAAACCCTATCTCTCTCTTCTCTCACCTCAAAACCCAGTAACAACAACAACTCTTGTACGGCGGCGTCTTCTTCTAACTCTTCCCCTTCTTCGTGTTCTTCACCTTCCTCCCCCTTTCGCCTTGGCCTCCCCAAACCCCACACCGTTTTCTCCACCTCTTCCGTTCCCTCTTCCTCTAACACATCACCAAACGACACCGTTTTGAAGAGGAAGAGACCCACGAGGCTTGACATGCCCGTTTCTTCTCTTCGCCTCCCCAAAGTACTCACATATTAATGCCTAATTAGACAAATCATAGGCGAAAGCTAGCTCTGTTGCACAGATTTCATTTAGACAAATCAAATCTTCACCACTTGTCCTCTTTCTTTTTTCAGTCATAATTCATACACAAACAAACACTTAATTTCACACAAATTAAATCAATCATTGTCATTCATTTATTTCTCTCTCTCTCTTTAATCCTTCGATCTGTCTTCGTTTGTCTCCATCGACAGCTATTAATTTTTGTTGTGCCTGGTCTGTGGTGTACATCCATGGGGGTGGGTGGAAAAAAAATGAAAAAGAAAAGGAAAGTAAGATGATGTATTTGTTTGAACTGCGTACACTTTACTGGGAAACATGGGGTGGAGGGAGGAGAGAGAGAGAGGAGGAGGAGGGGGAGGAGAGAGAGAGAGAGAGAGAGAGAGGAGGTGGTGGGGTGGGGGTGGAGGGAGGAGGAGGAGAGAGAGAGGGTGGTGCTGTTGGGGTGGGGGTTGAGGGAGGAGGAGAGAGAGGAAGGAGGAGAGAGAGACAGTGACGTGGCATCCTTCGTGGCAAAGTTTTTGGTCACGTAGGCATGTTGACTGGGTTCAAAATTGACACATTAGTGGTCAACTCACTTAAAAGACCAAAAGTAAAAAAAAATTTATAGAGGCCAAAAGCGTTTAACTTTTTTAATAAGAACTAAAAATAAAACACACCTATATTATAGGAACTAAAAATATATTAAAGTCAATATTTTTTTATAAATTTAATTTATATGCACCAAAAGTGTAAATTAACTTTACACTAACATCCAACAGGGTTTCATCCTGTTTCCACACCATCAATTAAAATAAAAAACTAAAAAACAATCCTGATAACAACAACAGCCTCTCAAAACTAGGGGCATAGACCACCACACACCCACTTACCACCCAATACTAATGAGTGAAATAGGAAATTGGAGTATGTGCTGGATGTGTGTGGGGGTTTAAAATTTCTGCAAAACTAGTTTGTGTCCTCAAGTTCTAGTGCCCAACATCCATGGATGGTTGTGTGTCTCATCCCCAACTCCATTGAAACACACAGTGTCTTCTCGCACACCTTCTCTAACGCTGAGTCTTTCCTTTCCTCCACCCTGTTCCCCCCAACCAGTCAACCCTTCCACTCCTTCACCATCTTCCTCCTCAAAATCTCCTTCAACCCCTTCACCACCCACCACCACTCTCTCTACAAGACCACCTTGAAAGTCATGAACTTGGACCTCCCATCGACATTGACCTCTACATCGACATCAACCCACAGAGGGAAATATTTAGAACTCATTCGGGGAAGGACATTTTTGTTGCCGGTTTGTGTTGATTTGCCCCAACTCTTCCTCTTTTTTTGGAAGCCTGGGTTCTATGTGAAGAACGTATTTGTGAGGTAGTGTTATTGGAGGAAGGGGCTTGGGAGGATGTTGCTCTCTGTGGTTGCATAGCAGACCGTGAAGATAGGGGAGGGTAGAACAGTTTCGTATAATTAGGATTTTAGGTTTTTTCTAATTCAATTAACATATTTTAGTGAGGATTGAGAATGACATGGCAAAATGATTAAGTCTGATCATTGGATGCAAGTGTAAAGTGGTTTTACACTAACGGTGCGTATAAATTAATCTCTTTTTTTATTTGCTTTCCTTCACCGTGACACACAATTTTGTGTTAATCTATTTATTCAATAAATTTAAGAAAGGTATATGTTGGTGATCTAATTTATTTATTCAAACATGATTTTATGTTTTGTTTTTTAGAACCTTATTATACTTTGCGAAATTTACTCAATTTTTAGACATAATATTATGTATTGCATTTGAGAAGTTAATTTTTTATTTTTATAGCTAAAGTGCGAGTAACAATTTTTTTTTGTCGACGTGGTTTTGGGTACGAGTTCTTAGTTACCTAGCAAGTATGGATATTGAGATCAAAGTTGCTACCCATACGGATACAAGTCTGAGTACGAGTATTTTTTAGATTGCGGGTATAGAAACATGTACTATAGTACTCCTACCCATTACCATCCCTACTCATGTTATGGTCACCTAGCTACAAAATTGTAAAAATTTGACATTATTATGTGTTATTATTTTTGTGGTCCCCTTACTTATATTAAATATATTTTTGTGGCCCATTAACCTAGCATATACGTAGCAAATCTTTTGTGAGCCAAAACTTTTGTCCTTTCTATTGGTTTGTGGGCCAAATCCAATTGTTTTAGGTTTTTCTATTGGTTTATTGTTGCTAAAAAATGTTGATGCCCCGCGCAAACTTCACGTTGATGCTGCTCGGAAGGGAAAATTTTGGAGATCAACGCAAAATTGGAGAACCATTTGGAGGGCTCCGTCTACGGTGCGCAACTGATGTAGGCCGCGCACTGTAAGCGACTACAATACGGAGCGGTGCACCGTAGACCTGTAGGAAGCACAGCCGTCGATATATGTTAAAATAAATCCATGGCTGAGATTGAAGAAGTGCAACCGATTGAATCTGTAATTTCCACTGGACTCTCACCTTCTCTCTCCTTCCCGCAGCAACAATGGTTTTCTCCGCCGCTGCCGTCGATGTCGCCAAGCACGGCTTCTCCCGTCCGGAGATGTACAAGGACAACCTCGCCGGCACCGTCGACGCCTACGACCGCGACATGTTACTCTGCTACAAGTACCACCGCACCTGGCCCACGCGGAGGACCCCCGAACTCAGGGTCACCATCAATGACGAGGGACCAATCGGGAAGAGGATCAAGGACGCAATGGTTTCTAGGGGGAAACCATTGATCTTAGAGAAAGTGAAGGTCTGGGTGCAGAGCATGGCCAAAGGAGGTCCCGTTAAAGAGGAATTGGACACTAAGAAGCCCTCTCCTTCTCCCTCGGCGCAGCCGCAGAAGCAGAATCACACGGCTGTGACTGCGGCGGCAGCCACAGCAAAGGAGGGTTCGGCGGTGGCGGTGAATAAGAAGGACAAGAAGAAGGAGAACGAGAGGAAGAAGGGGAGGAAGAGTATTGTGATGAGTGAGAGGTTCAATTGCAGGGAGAGGGATTTGTATGAGATATTGATGGATGAGAATAGCTGGAAAGGTTTCACGCAAAGAATCAGCGATATTGATGTTAATTATGTGTTACGAAATCGGTAATTTTTGTGATTGGGAAGATGATAAACACTGATAGATGGGGGGTGAAGAAGAAGATGAACAGTGAATGACAGCTTCAGAGGGTCATTCTACCTGCAGGTCCACGGTGCACCTCAGCAATTCTGTTCATGCACGGTACGCGTCCTACACTGGTAGCGCACCGTAGACAGAGCATGGAGAACAATGCTATCTTGTCCTTTCTATTTTCTAAAGTTAGTCATCAAATTGTTTTGTATCATTTTTTGTTTTTACAAGTGTTTATTTTAAGAGTCAATTCTTTGTTTTTAACGAGATTAATATTTTAACGAGATTAAAGTTAGCTACTTCAATGATAATTCAGACTGTTATGGCTTTTCAAACAGATTTGGCATTTCAGAAAGATATTGCATTTCATATTGGCATTGTAACAGGCTTGGTATTTAACCATTTTCAGATGAGTGATTTGTTGTAATGAGTGAGTTAAACTGATTTTGATGTGGATAAATTCAAATTGACTAAGTAACAGGCTTGATATTTAATTGGTATACTGATTCAAGTAATATGAGTTAGTCCAATACAAACTGTAAGTCTGTAATGCAGCAAACTGATATGGCAAACTGGTTTAATGATCTGTTACAGTACAGTTTCGTTCACAGCCTGTAATAAAAATCACATCATAGGTGTGAACTGGTCAGGCTTTACATCAGAAAACAGAATTTCAGGACAGATTCGTTCACACCCTGTACAAAAAACACGCCAGGGGCTGTGGCGGAGCTTGGACCAAATATTTGGGGGGCTGGGGGCCACAATAAAATTTAATACAAATCAAATATGTAATATCATAACAGATTGATTGATTGATTGAATGAGAAGTGAATTCAGTGTATGAAGTATTAGACAATTTTGCATGTGGATCATTTCTTCTCTCTAAAACTTGTGAGAGAACAATCAAGTGAGTGTGAGACGGTATTCCAATTCCAACACTGGTAACAAGCAAACCTAACAGATAATCAAGTATATTTTCTAGAGCCAATTCAAAGATGCTCTCAAAGCTCTTTTAGACATTCCACAAACGTGTGGTTCTTCCTGCTGGTTGGCATCTAGTAAGTATTTCCCTTTTGTAATCGCATAATGGATCTTCAGTTATTCTACTGGAGGAAGTGTGGACTTTTATCGAAGTTCACTCCCTCGAGGTGAGTGTCTCCAGTAGTGGCCGCAACATAACAACAATTGTTCTTGATTTTGAGAAGAGAAACCTCTAAATTGCCACCACCAAGATCAAAGATTAAATGATTACTATGTTCAACACAATACGCTCTCTTTTGAAGGACATATGCAAGGGCAACAACAATTGGATCATCGACTATCCGCACCACATTGAGGCTAGCAATGGCACAAGCATCTTTAGTGGCTTTTCACTAAGAATCATTGAAACAAGAAGGCATGGTAACAATTGCACTCTCTACCGAAGACGAGGGAATTGAAACATATTTAAGTCATTGCTAGTCATTTCTGAGCTCTCAGTGTTTCTTTCAACTCTTTAGGACTCAAGCTCTAATACCACTTTGTTAGTGATAGGAGGAAGAGATATGATATGGAAGATGATTTCTATTACTTTGGCACACAAGATACAAGAGAGTGGTCCTCTATTTATACATGAAGAGTGGCATTTGTGCTACCATAACCACTACATAGTGCCTAATAAACACACATAATAGCTCCACTAGTGCCATGAAGGAAATAAGTGCTAAGTGGTTACCACCTTTCAACTTTTGTAACTCACATTTATTTAATTTTCTAATTATTTCTAACAGTTTTGTCTTTGTTGTTACTTTTGCAAATCAATCTATTTGGATGGAGACTTTCATGTGCTGCCAGATGATCTTGGAGATTCTGTGTTTTGGCAAAATATTGTTGGTTTGGTGGGCTGCAATCACTGGAATGCTATATGCTGCAGTAGGTTACTTTCATGAAGTCATGGTGGTTATTTTTTGTGTAGGGAGGTCTCTAAGTTCTTAGATTTTACTTGTTCTACACGGTGTAGAAGCTTTTGTGCCATACTTGATGGAGTGATTAGGCAGGCGTCGTTCTCTTGCTTCTGGTTTATAGGCCATTATGTTTTCTACCTTCTTACTGTTTTAGATTATTGTTTTATTCTGTTAGATTTGTCTTACCGCTCTGTGGAAGTGGGTCTTTTGCTTTTGTTGTTTATGAATATGGAGACGTTTTGTATAAAACTCTTGGTGCTAGACTATGGCATATCTTGTGTTATGCGTGAGCTTTCTTTTTTATATGAAATTCATTTACCTTATAAAAAAAGGATAAACCATGGATATGTCCATAATTGTTATTGTTATTCCTCACCCTAGATTTACCCCTATCTAATTCCCCCTATGTCCATCACTATAACATTGTTTCCCTAATAAAAAAAACTCTAACCTTTGCCAAAAATCATGCTAATTAAAACCATTATTTAAATCAAACGGGTAAACTTCACTCTTTAATATTCCTTATTCCGGAATTACTTAGGTCTCTTAGTTTTTTTCCCTTTCTAAGAATTACTCTAAAATGGAAAATGGCATAATTATCAAACCTTGAAGTCAATGGAGAAACAACCAAAACTTCAAAGGTCTTATCTCTAGTACCAGCCTTCCAAGTCCCCAAGGTTTAAATTTTAAACCTCAAATTCTCAAAATATCTTTTGTATTGCTCTTTTTAAATTTAGATCGATTGCTATGTATTTTCCTTTTTACTTTTAGATCTATTGCTGATCTATATTATAATTTACAAAAAAAAATCACCTTACATGTTAAGTACCTTCATGAAATAAAACTAACTAAGCTCAAACCAACTGTTGGAGAAGCAGAGTACTACTCAGCTCAACTCAGCTCCAATTGCCTGATACAATATCCAAGGCATAAAAGAAAGAAAGATCAAATCTCACAATCAAAGAAAAGGCACAATCTAGCTATATAGATTTCTTAACACTGAACCAATTTTGGTTGAGTTTAATCATACTCTTCCACACATGAACAAGTTTTAAGAGCTGTCCTTTTACTTTGTCCAGCAAACTCACATAAATTTAATGTTCTTACCAAGTGTGTTTTTAAACATTAGCTAAGGAATAAGAAATAGATATACATTTATTTCGAACCACAATATTTAATGAACTAGTAATATTAAATACTATATGTTTGTTAGATTATCTAGGAATTATCCCATAATGATATAATTATTTTATATTAGAATATCTTGTTTTCACTAATCAGAGATCATAAAATACTTTAAAACAACTTATACTAATGATACTTATGAAAAAATTTAAAGATATAGTAGAAGTAAATTTCTGACAAGCAAGCCAAACGGCTTCTTTTTCATTGACACACATCATGCAAATACAGCATAGCAAGTTTAGAGTAAAAGCATTAATTTACAGAAAATTGGAAAAAGCATGCAATTCACAAGGAAAACAATACACAGCTAGCTCATGGAGATGGAGGCCAATACATTCCAGCATCTTCAATACCTTCATAAACCCTGAACTCAAGCTCCTCTAGCCTTCTTTCATCATCCCACATATCATCATAACTTTCATCACTTTCATCATAGTATTCTTCCACGCCACCTGCCTCGAATTCCCAGGCCAAATACTCGGAGGAATCCGAGATATCCGAGTAATCCTCCCAGTCATCCCTCTCATAATAGCCTAGAACTTGAGGCCCCAAAACCTTCAGTTTTGGGAAATTCTGCTTCACAAACATGTTGTCAAGTTGGACACCCCAACAACCCCTCATGTCCAAAATCTCAAGCTTGGGACAGAACGAAAGAATCTGAAGAACACCGGCATCGGTTATAAGATGGTACGCCATTTCAAGATGCTTGAGCTTGGGCATAGTGGAGGCAATTGCAAATGCCTCAGCATCTTCTAGGGGCTTGCCTGAAGTATCCAATGGGTGCATGTTCCGACACAGAACTTCTAATAGTTTGCAGTTCTTTCCGATTATCTCTAGCGCATGGGTACCGATTTTAATACAGTAGCTCACATCTAAGAAAGAAATCAAAGAAAGCCTTCTTGTAACCTGTTCCACTACACTATCATTCATATTGCATCTTGGCAGTCTCAACGTTTGGAGGGAGCCAGCACTTGCAAAAAGAGTAAAAGGACACACCACATAAGATAGACTTCCAATTGGACAAAAATCCAGTTAATTAATGCCACCTTAACTAGTTATAATGTTACACCAATTCAGTTTTCTAGTATTTATTATGGCAATGAAAATATCAGAAGAAATACACAACGACTCTAGTTGTTTAATACTTTAATTTTAATGTGAACCAGCAGAACTAGAACATTATAACAAACATGGTTTTAAATTGTGGTCCGCAACTGCGATTGCAGCTGCAACATCATGGTTATTAGAGTCTCCAAAACTGCATTGCGGCCGCATTCATTCGCAATTTTCTGCAATATCAAGGATCACGGCGTAATCGCGACCGCAATTAAAACCTTGATAATAAATGTCACATTTATATTCTACTTTTTATATTCTACTTTTAGCAATGAACATGATGATCTGCAGAGTTCTTCATCTAAACTGAATTAAACACCAAATAATAGAGGGTCATGTGAATTGAAACTATGCAAAGTATGCTTACTTTTCAGCAAGGAAAGTGAATATTCTCTCAGACTGGAGACCAGAAACGCAGAGCTTGCGGAGGGATCCAGAGCTCCTTGTGATCAGCATCTCAAGCATCCTTTCAAGGTGGCCAGGCTCGCTGCAGCGGCTGCTCCACTCATCGATGTCGATCTCTTGCCAGCAATAAGGTCCATTTATTGCTTTGGCCCATGATTTACATACCCTGGGGATCACTGTCAATCTTTCCTTGAGAGAAAGATTTGAGAAGATTACCCCTAGAGTGTCAGGTATTAACTCATCCCAACTACGAAAATCAGGTGCTACTTCCATATATCCCCTGCAAAAGAAGTAAATTTTGCTACATTATGATTCTTTCTGGTTAGGAGCCGAGAACTAAATGGAAAAAAAAAAAAAACTCCACATCCTCCAAAGAATTCCTGAGAAATTGAACTCTCTAATAGACATAGGAATGAATATTTCAAACCACACATTCAGTGAACAACTAGTAAAGGTGCTTCTTTTAAGAGGGACGAGAAAAAAGATTGAAAATTCGGAGTGTTCTTTTTTTGTCTTTGGGGGGGGGGGGGGGGTGAGAATTAAATTAAACATGGCAATTATAAGACATTAAAATTTTGCAGCTTTACATGTTCAACTTACAGAGACACAATCTAATTGAGGTTAGAAGCATAGAAATGCCAGAACTTTTGCCTAGAAATAGCTACCACTGGCTTGAGAGAATGCTAACAATTAAATACATGCGGTCCAAGCCATTGACAAGCAGAACCAACACTCCAGACCATTGATAAAAAAACATTGACAGATTTAAAAAATATTAATAAAAAAGTGAACTTTCAGTTTCAGGATAGCAAATCTAGAATACCAAAACATTACCCAGATTGAAATTTCCCCATTTTTTTCTTACTCCTTTCTTAGTCTTCCCAAAAATCCCAGAAAGAGAGAGAGAGAAAGTACAAATCAGTGATAAAAAGAATGGAAATTTACCAGTACAAATCTTTGGCCAGTGCTCAAGTGTACCTTCGAGGAGCTGAATTAAGCAAACATTCACCAACTAATCCGCCACATGAACCGGGAAAAAGAGATTAGAAAGAAGAATTAAGGTGAAATGGGTAAAGGTAAGAAAGAATGAAAAAAAGACCTAAATCCAACCACCAACACCAACCTTCGGGTTCAATGCAACAACCAGCAACAAGAAAAAGAGTAATATTATGATGTTGTTTATGGATATAAAGCAAGGTACTTGTAGAGAGTAGAGAGTAGAAAAGTGGCCTGAAACACCGGATGATGTTGCAAACCAAACAGGGTTTTCCTGTTGAACTGAAACTGAGTGAGATAATTTTGTTTTTGTTTATTTTAGTTGGAGGTGGTGGAAAAGAAAATGAGAAGAGGAAGGAGAACCAGATGCAGAAGAAAATATCGGCTTTTTACTGCCATACTCAAACTGTCAAAATCGACTTGGCCACCCAAAGTCACAAAAGTACACTATTTTAAGGACCCGGATTGTAAGCGTTTCATTAAATTTCTTCAGTCAAAAAAATTATATTTCATTAAATATTTTCAATTGAATGTTTTCAATTCTTTTAAAAAATAATTTTATATTGTTAATGTAATAAATGTCTTAATTTATTATTTTCAAATACTTAGTCAATGTAATAAATGTCTTAATAATTATTTTCAATTGCTTCAAAAAAATAATTATTATTTTCAATTATTATCAAATATTCTATTTTTAATTTATTGATAAATATATTAAAAATGCTTATTCGTAACTATACAATCTTATCGTCAATATTGCATTTGTATTTTAAAATAAATATTATATGTTGAATCGAAGTTAGTGGATGAAGTATCAAACATTATTCAAATTTTGTGAAAATTTGAAGACTTGATCTACTCAATAAAAAAATTTAATTTGATGGTTGGATTGATAATATTTAATGTTTATAAAGAATTATTAAGCGGAGTAACTCCGATGATGCGTCCAAAACACACTTTATAGCAAGTGTACCATGTCACAAGAGTAGTACAGGACAAAGTCCAGATATTGAACCTAGTGGATTAACTAATAAGTACTAAACTAGAGAAATTCATAAGTTATTTAAAAAAAAGGTTATGACTTAAAGAGAGAGAGAGTGAAAGAAGAAGGAGAGCTGCAACAACAGTTGAGAATAATCAATAGATAAAGTCATGAGGTTATGGATTTACTTATACCTTTAATCCTTTATTCATAAATTCATATGAGTTTTATTTATTCCTAAGATATCAATCCCTCTACTAATGTTATTAACAATCTATGGTCATGATTTGCAATAATTTATTCCCTAAATTAATTCCTTATTTGGTCGTGTCAAGAATTCAAATTCAGAAAAAGCATAAACATCAAGGAAGTTGATTAATCAAATTAATCTGGTTGAAAGATAAAGATTAAAGTTTGATTATGCATTAATCTTAATCCCGATTGTCCTATGGGTCTACCAATTAATTGCAATCCAATCAATTAATTAATTAAAACATGCCAAGAGTGATCAGATCTTAACAAGAGTATTAAAGCTACTACCTCCGTCCCTAAATATAGGAATCTTTACAAAAAAATGAAAGTCCCTTTATATAAGAACATTTCCAAAAAATCAGTTGCATTAATTACTTTTTGACTAAAATGCCCTTATTTATTGTACAAATCACCTAACTACTCTACCTTTTCTAATGCATTAACTAAGTGATGAGAGAGAGAGGGGAAGAGAGATAGTAATAAGTGTTAGGGCTAGTTTTGGAAAAGTATAGTAAATCATTGATAAATTTATTGCTATTAACTAACTTAATCAATTTTCTTAAACGGTGTGAATTAGTTAAAATGTTCTTATATTTAGGGACGGATGTAGTATATAATAATCTATTTTAAAAAAATAATTTATATTGTTAATGTAATAAATATCTTAATTTATTTTCAAATAATTAGTCAATGTAATAAATGTCTTAATTAATGTCTTCATAATTATTTTCAATTATTATCAAATATTTTATTTTTAATTTATTAATTAATGTCTTAAAAATACTCATTAACATTTACTAGAGATGAATAATAATAATAATAATAATATAATTTAATACTTCCTCCGTCCCTTTTCTTTGCTTGTTTTAGTTTTTTTATTTTGTCCAAAATCTTTGATTATTTTAGGATTTCAAGATATAATTTATTATTTTATTCTAATTATATCCTTAATTTTAATTAAAAACATAAATTAATAAAATTTTATTTTTACTAAGCGGACAATTATTTCTCATTGATAATTCACACACATTAAAGATACACCTTTCACTCCAGCCCATCAAAGGGGTATATATGCAATGTACTGGAAGTAGTATAATTAATAAATTTATAAATTTATAAATTTTAAATAAAAATATGAAAACTTGCAAAACAATAAATTGGGACATTTTACTCTAAATTTTACTCAATTAATTATTTCTTAACTGGTGTGCCAAAACCTTAAATAACAAAAAAAAGGGACAGAGAGAAAGTATAATAAAGGTGTGGGGATCAATTCACTCGGGGATCAACGTTGAATTTGAGTTAATGATGAAGTATCAAATATTTTTATAAAATTTTATAAAAAATTTACGGACTTAATCTACTCAATAAAAATATTTATTTTGATGGATGGACCGATAAAGTTTTTTATAAAAAGTTATTAAACAAAGTAACTGAAGTTTCAATCCTCCCTCCCCTTTAAAGAAAATTCTAATAAGAGTTACTCTTGGAATAAGTTGATTTTTATATTATTATCATTGAGATAATAATAATAATAATAAAAGGGAAATCAATAAATTATTTATTATATTAAAAATATAAGATTTATTCAATGCTTACTTTTTTTTGGTTAAAATATTCAATGCTTATTTCTTACTACTTAAGAACTAAAAACGTTTTGCTTCAAAAAAAAAAAAGAACTAAAAACGTTTAAAATGAAATTGAATAGTAGGACTCTTTATGAACAACACGCATTGCCAACACCATAAGAAAAATAAGGCACATATTAATGGCATATTTTAAGATGACACTATCCAAGATTTGGCGTGTGCGCGTCGTAAAAATGACAGACAGTAAATAGGGGTGACAGAAGAACTACTACAGTCACAAACAAAGTCACCGGTTTCACGAAGTCATTTCTGTGTTTGGGGAAGTGAGGCACCGACCGACACGAGTCGTTAACTGAGAGGAACAACGAGAAGGTTATTAATTATTTATAATTATAGGCTAATGATAAAAGCAGTACTAATAATTACTCTCTCCAGTTCAAAATATAAATAATAAAGACATTTTTTTTTGTCCAAAATATAAGCAATATTTATCAATTTCAAATAAATTAAATGTTAGTTTTTTAATTATACTATTCATTTAATACAATATTCATATTTACGAAAGACATTAAATGGGGTATTTTTGGAAAAAAAATTAAAACTAGTAAGTATTAATTAAAATTATTATATTTTCAAAGTATTCCTTAGTCTATGTATTTTTGTACTATATTATTTATATTTTGGACCGTAGGTAGTATTATTAAAGGACCGAATCACAGTCCATTGTGGTCTAATGGCTCTGACCAAAAGGCGTAACTAGTGAGAATGGCATTAGCTGGTCAAGGTGTACTTAATTTGAATCTACGTTTTCCAGTGTGGAACTATGAATAACATTGATTATTGATTTACCACCTTCTTCAACAAACAAAAAAACAACAAAAACATGGTGGTACATAACTGGAGGTCGTATTAATTAAAGAGAGTTTTTTTTGATCAATAATTAAAGAGAGTTTAATGTTAATTTCACTAGTCTTATTATTTATAAGGCACGTTAATTTTAGAAGATTTTATTAGTTTTTATTCATGTTATTTAAAAAAAATCTATGAAATGTGAAATAATCTTTTTCTATGTTTTTCATTAATCTTTTGTAGTAAATCATGTTTAATCACTTTACACTTCAAAAATATTTTTTTTCCTACTTTTCTAATAGGGGTGGCTATACCAATATTTCTATTAGTAGTTTGTTGAAGTGCTTCTCTCATAGTAAATCAATAATGAAAGAGATAACGAGATATTGGAAAAGATATAAGGTGGAGAGAAAAAATAATAAGACAATGAAAGAGATAATTAAGGTGGGAAAAGAAATTAATAGAATTGATGAATTCTTAACTAAAGGTTATTTTGGAAAATTAACGAATGAATTTAGTGAACTTTGAATGCTATGAAATACAAGCGGATTGATTTGGATCGAGGTAAAAAGTCATCTAATCCAAAGATTAAAACAACATATGACTTGGTTTGGTTTGGATTGCTTACGTGAAAAAATACGATCTAAATCTGATTAAATGCAATTTCGATTGAATCGAATGATTCAATTTTTAGTGGTTTGTATATGTTATCACTATGTATATTATAGCTTCAAAGACCTGTTGAAAACATCCTCTCAAATAATATCTTCATCTATCTATATTGACCATAAAATGTAGATATGCTCTCTAATCTACAAGTTCATAGATAACTTAATGGGTATGCTCTCGAATCTCACAAAAAAATGCAGCATACCTAAAACCAAACGGTGAAATGCTACAACAATGATTTAATGAAGTTGTAATGAATTTGGGTATGCTCTCTAAAACTTTTACCGTTTGCTTTTGCGTTTAAACCATGTTGTAATGAAATCATTTGATAGCTTAATGGGTATGCTCTCCGATATAAGCATGCGGTTCAATTCAGTTCCAGTGAAGTGAACCAAAAAACCGTTTGACTTAAAAAAAAATGATCCAATTCACTCAAAATTGTTGTTTAGGTTGTTTACTCGAAATGAGTTAAATAATTTAAACAATTTAGACCTTTTACATGGTCACACGCAAAGTAATGTGAAAAAATTAAAAATTTCACCGCATACACGCAGTCACATTGTCATAGACATAGATATAGAGAGATTGATAGAGAAATAAAGTTGATTTAATTAAATGAATGTACCACCGATAGAGAGATCAACGGAGAGTTGAACTTTGGCGCATGGCTAACAATGGTCAAGTACGACAAAGGCAAAGAGATCTATGAGAGAGGGAGAGGGATAATGGTTTTCTAAGAGATAATAGAGAGCGAGAGTGAGGTTTCAGGGAAATAGAGTCGTGTCTAGAATTAGTTTTGAGCCCTTAGACAAAATTATTTGAGATACTTAATATAAAGTAAACTATCAATCTTCGTCTATTATTCTTCTAAACTTTTGGGCTGAAAAATCATTTATCTAAGTTTTATAATCAAATAATTTCAACTAGAAATTAGTAAAAGGAGAAGCAAATAGTAAAAAGAGAAACAGTTGATTGCAAACTTGATACCTACAATTTGCCAATTTTACATTCAAGTATAGTAACTGCTAACTATTAAGCATGTCGTATTCAAACCGGGATTATTTGCAAGTAATATTGACCCAAATGGTTTTGTCGATTGGACGTTAAACATATATATTGGTATTTAATAGCTAAGACACATAGCTATAAATATTAATAACTATATTAATTAATAATCCTAAATTATCAAGTGCAAAGAAGTAGTAATAATAATAATAATTGAAAAAAATTGGGTCTAAACTCTCAATGTATACAATATAATAATAAAAAGCTGGCAGCCCTCTACAGGAAGATGGGGTTACAAGGACAGAGGGAGAGGGGTTTTAGAGAGCTAGAGAGAGTGAGAATGAGGTTGTAGGGAGATGGGGTTTGTAATGTCTGTATTTTTTTATTTTCGTCTTTATTATATTTTATATATATAATATGTGATTTGTGTATATTAAATATATTTTAGGAAAATTAATTTCATAGATAAAGTTTTCTTGATCTTAGAAATCAATAGTTTAAATATGACGTTGATATTCAAACGGAATTCGGTTTGCGGTCAGATGACGGAATGACTGCGTTATGAGGTAAAAACCCTAAATTGAGGTTAGAAAAGGGATTTGAGGATACCAATAGTGATTTTATAATATTTGAGGATTTTAGAAATTTATTTGGGAATTTTTGAGAAACAGAAAAGAAATGATATCGTTTTGGTCCTGTAGTATGATTAGGATGAACTGCAAGTTGGTTTGGAGACCAGAATAAGTTAGGAAAATATTTTGATGAGTCAAATAATGTTTTACATTATTTTACAATTTCAGAAATTATTTTGAAAATTTTTAGAATAGCAGATTAAGAATTGCTGTTTTGGTCCCTGTAGAATGAAGAGTAGGATAAATTGAAGAGCAAATGGATGTCAGAGGGTTAAGAAATGATCAAAATCAAATGTAAGGGTAACCATTAGTATTCTTATAAGATTTATGATTTTTAGAAATTTTCTGGAAATTTTCAGAGAAAAATCAGTTTAACACTAGTTTACGTGTAACTAGGGAAATCGAAAAATTACCGTTTTGCTCCTGAGCTTGATTTCTATCCACCAAGACCCTTTTGGTACATAAATTTCGTGGTCTTGGCTAACCATGTGAGCCATGAGAGTCATTTACTTCAATAAGTCATGTTTGGATAGTTTTAACCATGAAACACAAAAGTTATCACACTTTATTACTTGTAATTTACTTTTTACCATGGATAAAAGTAAAATATTATTTACCTCACCCCTTGACCAGCTCTGAACCGCCCTTGACCTAGGAGAAGAATTTAGAATTTTCTTCAAAATTCATGAGTTATAATTATTAGCCAATTAGATTAATTCTTGATTTTATTTTCCTAATTAATAATTAAGAGTAGTGAATTTCCATTTTTGCCCTTTTGTTTTGTCTTATAATTACCAAAGAACCAACAAGCCATCTGGTACAATTTGGACCCTTGATTAGGCACCCCATTTGGTGGAAAAAACCATCTTGGCTATTGATTTCATTTCATTACTCAAATCTAGTTCAAACTTAACCAAGTTTGGTTCGATGCTAACTAAGCTTTAATCCTAATTGGCTTTGGCCTTATCTTCTCCCTTTTCTCTCAAGTTGGCCGCCCCTCCCACTTGCAAGAGTCATAATCACAAATTATTTCCAAAGCCTGGTTGAATTCCTTGTTGAAATCCACTAATTAGAACTTGACTCATGTAAGCTTTGGACTTGCTTCCATTAAATCACTCATGATGACAATATTAGGCCATTTGGCCGTGAGGGTTAAGGGAAGAAAAAGGGGAGGGACTTGTTCATTTTTATTCTCATTTTCTCTTTCTTCCAAAGCTTTTTCTCTCTAGATTTCTTCTTCCTCCCAAGCTTTTCTTCCATTTCCATCGAAGTTTTCCATCTTCTTCCTTCATGTTCTTGATCCTTTACTTAACCATCAAGTGTAGAGTGTAACGTCCGTTTTTTGTTTACCGTCTAAATTCTGTTTTATATGATATTTTATAATCTAAGTGTTAAGTGATTTATTGTTGTCTTATAGTTAAGGTTTTAATATGCTTATTCAATTATTTCATTGAAACGGACATTTTTTAGTTGACATTTGAATTTTCACAGACAACCGTTTTTGCCGTAACTGACGGATAAGGTTTTCAATAGAAAAAGTATGTCAAACCAACCTAGAAAATTATCTTCCTTCACAAAAGTTGTTTCTTTTAATATTTGTGATTTTCTGGAATTTTTGGAAAACTTTCAAAATTTACCAAAAAATACGCTTAACGAACTCGTATAGCGCAAAGACCTTGTTTCACAGTGATAATTTTCATGACACAAGTCCTGAAAATTTTATTTTTGTTTTTTATTATTTATTTGGGTATTTTAGAAAATATTTCCATGTAAGTTTTGAAAATCCTGTTTTCTGCTCTTTTTGCGGGGTAATATTTGAGAAACGGCAAAAATCGAAGAGATTGCACTATCAATAAATTTCGAAAATCATACCCTGAAGTTATTTTAAGTCTATTATGGCATTTTCAAGCAATCTCATTGGTTCTCACACTTTAAATTAATTGTGGGACTTTTTTATTTATGAAAAGTCCATTTTACCCTTGATTTTCATCCTTTTTCACTTAAACCCTAGGGAAAAAATGGTAACTTCCTCTCCTTTGTAACACCCTTTCTCCAAAAACGATATCACACCATAGTAACAAGTCTTTTCGCAAAAATATTCTTAATAACTTTTAAATAAAATAGAGTTTGTTCTGAAAAATGTGAATAAAATTTTTGAAACGATAAATAGTAAAGAACACTAATGTGAAAGTACCTCCATATATATATATATATATATATAATCAAAAGCTTGCCTCAGTACAAGCGTGGAGTTTCCTACAACTACTGTATATCAAAAAGTTGTAGAAACTCTAAGAAAACTAAAAGAAAATGTAAGTAAAATGACAGAAATAAAAAGCTACTAAGTAATATAAAAGCCAGATTCAATCTCTAACATCTACCCGGATTAACCATCCCCATCTGCAGGTAGGATAACAGACGCATCCTTCCTACTCTAAAACGAAGGGTACTTGTTCATGCTGGCTTCCTACGCTTTCCATAAAAAGATATAAATGGTGCTTCCAGAAATGGTATGTCCCTCATCCTTCTCTCCTGCAAGTCGGAGTAGATCTTCCGCTCCTTCGCCTTGAAAAGATGGTTACCAGACCTCCGACCCATACCCAATCTAATCCTCAGAAACATCATCTACTCAACCACATACCAACACAACATGGAAAGTAGGCAATGGTGAAAAATTTTCACAAGTTTAAGAATGATAGCACAAGCAATATACACTCAACATTTATACAGTATACTTTCAGAATCTCACCACACAGATCACACTTGGAAATAAAATACCGTAAATCAAGGTATACTCAGAATATATTATCAATCACATATATATTTATGCATGATACTTCAATCTCTTTGAAAATACACTGGTGTGTTGCTCCAAAGAGACTTTTCCCACCTTGACTCCATTGAGCAATAGGCCTGCAACAAGACTTAACAGAATAACCAGGAAGTCCCTCTAGATCCCCTGGAAATCGTCCAGTAATGCGCATCTTAACCATATCATGAAATAGGTCCATCAGTCAGATTTATCTAAGCCGGATATACGACTCGTCTAGGCACAGGGGTATTCAGCTGCAAGACCATTGAAACTTTTGAAACCTGGATAATCCCAGAAGGCAATTGTAGTCCAACAAAACTCTATTCTCAACTCTCTCTGGGTTGTAAGCTCATATCTCTTTATGCAAATGACAGCTCTTAATTGCACAATATCTCTTTGATTTCTCTTGTAAAACCTTATCTGTTTTACAGTATTAATTCTCTTAACACAAAATCACATAGAATACACTTATTCTATCAACATCAAAATAACTCTTTAATATTATCCGTTTTGTTACTCTTTCCGGCTTTACTCATTTATTTTAAGAGTAACCACATCGCGGCAATGCCGAACTGAGGTGATTACCCGAAAATGAATCGGTATAAATAAAAGTGATCAAAGCAATAACAGAAGATCAAAACGGGGCAACGCCACCGGGATTGATCAAGAGAGAAGAGATCAATAGTAATAAAACTTATGTCCACTTTTTAATCAGTAAGTGTCTGTTCTCAGATTTTAGATAGATTTTGGTAAAGGAATAATTACACGGCGGCTGAGCCGACTGGGGTAATTAGTATCCAGCTTTCTTTGAAAATTTGATATAGACTTAATGAACGAAGTAAAACTGATTATTTCCGGCTTAGTCAATTTTCGAAGATGAAAGGATCACATGGCAGTAGAGCCGTCTTCAGTGATCGGTACCCAACTTTAAAATCGATTCAATATAGACTAAGTGAACGTAATCAAGCTGTTTCTCTTCTGAAATACTTAAACACCAATTATCTTCCAGGAAAGAGACCCATTGAAAGCCTATCTCACTAATTTCCACTGCCGTAGACATTGGAAATTAAACTGAGTTAATTATATATATATTTATATATATATACATTTGGATACCCACTCTATATTTTCCACTGTTAATATAACAGTAGAATTCACCGATAATCCATTACCGTTATATTAAATTTCGATAGATGTTATAACAGTAGAATTCACGGAGAATCCATTACCGTTATACTCTTTTTTCCAATCCAATCTATTTATATATACGTTTATTAAGAAATCACTTCTTTCCCAATTTATCTTAGTTACGTATATATCGAGTCCCTAGGTTAAGAATTCCCCAAACAGCGTATCAGTACAGTTTTCAGGAAAGAGAGACGGACTTAAAGCCCCTTCAAAGGTCTCTGTCTTTCCTAGACAGACTCATACTGATAAACCATTTATCTTAACCATCATCTTGTATATCAATGATAGACAATATCAGGGTTTTCACAAAAGAATAAATTGTATTTTCTTTACGGTAAAATCATATTTATGGTAAATATAAATTTCGCCATTATAACGGTATGTTTACAAAAGCTCAAAATTAATTTTATCATAACCACCTTACTCACACAAAATTTAAGAGAAATTTGGGCATTATAACTTTACTAATTATAAAACCATAATTTTAAATAAAAATAAAGCATTAAAACAATAAAACAAACAAATAACAATTTAATTAAAGCTATAAACACCCAAACCACAAAACACTCATCAAAACAATATCAAACCAACTTTAGAAGTAATTCCCCTTACCTTGGCCTTATGAACAAGGAAGAACAACTAAGAACACAACAAAAAAAAAACACAAGAGGTTGGTTAGCAAAAACCAAAGAAAATAACAAAGGAAAGAAAAGAGTTTTGAGTGAGATTTCTTCAAGTGAGTTGTGTGTAAAATGAAGAACACCCCCCTCCCTATTTATAGGGAAGGGTCACGGCCAAGAGGAGGAAAGGAGGAGGAAAGATCAATTTTTTTCATTTTAGGAAATTAATAAATCCTAATTACCTAATTGGCTAAAAGAAATGACTCATGCCATGACTCATGTCCTAGAAGGATTGAGAAGTCTCAAGATCCTCCATGAGTCATGAGGGAGGCAGCTAAAATGGCTGGAAGAGGAGGGAGAGTGATTTTCCATTTTTACCCCTAGGGTTTGTATGAAAAAGAATGAAAATCAAGGGTAAAAATGTCATTTAATAAATCAAAAATTAAAATAATTAATTAAAATTGGTGAGAACCAATGAGAATGCAAGAAAATGCCATGATAAGTCTAAATAATTCCGTGGCACTATTTTTGAAATTTATTGATAGTGCAAACTCTTCGGTTTCACCGTTTCGCAAGTATAACCCCGAAAAAGTGCAGAAAATAGGGTTTTCGAAACTTACATAAAAATAATTTCTAGAATTATAAAATAAATAATTAAAAATAGAATATAAAATGCTTGTGGACATTTGTCACGAAAATAACACTGAGAAATAAGGTTTTTACGCTATACGCTTTCGTTTAACGTATTTTTCTACAAATAAGTTTTCCAAAAATCCCAGAAAATTTCCATAAAATCAAAAATATTAAAAGAACCAAATTTTGTGAAGGAATTTTATTTATTGAGTTTGTTTGACACACTCAAGCTATTTAAATCTCTTTCCGTCAGTTAGACGTAAACCGTTTTCTGTAAAAAGACCCGACTTGACTGAAAAACTACCGTTTCAGAAGTATTCCAGAATACGTGTATTTTATTCCTAATTTTAAGCTAAAAATAAATCACAAAACATTTATGGCACAAGAATTCAAATAAGACAGAATAAGGACAGTAACAACAAAGAAACGGACGTTGTAACTAGACCTGGCGGAAGCCAAAAATTAACTATTTTTAGAAGTAATCTTAAACATGTACATTTAAATCCTATTTTTAAGCTAAAAATAAATCTCAAAATATTTATATCGCAAAAATTCATATAAGGTGAAATTAAACAGTCAATCACAGAAACGGATGTTACATCTTGCCTCTTCTAGCCGCCTCCCCCTTGTGACTCACATGAGTCTAGCACCTTCTCAATGCTTCTTGCTTTTGAGTCATGCCATGAGTCATTAGGTTAAACCAATTAGATTTTAGATAATTATTTTGATTTTTATTAAACATGAACCATGGTTGCTTTCCAAGCCAACCATGGTCATCTTTTAACCTCCCTTTTGTTGCCCCCTCCTCCTATAAATACCCCCCTCCATGCTTCATTTCATTTGCACCAAGTCTTTGTGTTGACAAAGCAAAATTTCTCTCCTCCCTCTTTATAGTTTTTTTTAGTTCTTTAAGATTCTTGCTTAGCTATTGAGTTTTGAAGCATTGTTCTTCAAAGTCTTCTTTCTTCATCTTTTGAGGTAAGGGGAAAATTCTTGAGAGTTATGAGAGATCACATAAGTTGTGTGATCTAACCACTTAGGTGGTTTATGTGTTATAGCTTTATTATTTGTTTTAATGCTTTATTATAATTGTTTTATAGTTTTTATTTAATTGTTTATGTGAGTTGTTATTAGTAAAGTTATAATGCATACATTGTTTATATGATTTTGTGATAATAGTTATAATGGCAAAATTGTTTTAGCTTTAATAATTGTATTGTTATAATGACGAATTTTAAACTACCACAGTATAGTTTTACCATGAAACTATTGCAAACTATTTCTTTGTGAAAACCTTGAATTGTCTATCACTTCTCTTTCCTGAGAACTATGCCTATATGCTGTTTGGGGAAATCTTAACCTAGGGATTCAGTATATACGTGACTAAGATAAATTGGAAAAGAAGTGATTTCTCTAAATAAACGTGTATATATATATATTAGATTGGATTGGGTAAAATAGTACAACGGTAAAAGATTCTCGGTGAATTCTGCTGTTATATTATCTGTTGGAAATTTCGAGTTGGAGTCCAATTTGTATATATATATAAATAAACTCAGTTTAGTTTTCAATGTCTTTGACACTGAAAATTAGTGAGGTAGACCTTCAACGGGTTTTTTCTGAAAGTAAACTAGTGTTTAAATATTTCGGTAATGAATCAGCTTTATTTCGTTCACTTAGTTCTATATCGAATCATTTTAAAGTTGGGCACTGATCATCGCAGTCAGCTCTGCCGCCGTGTGATCCTTTCATCTTCAAAGTTAATTAAGCCGATAGAAATCACTTACCAATTAAAAAGTGAACATGGGTTTAAATTATTGTTAATCACTTCTCTCTTGATCAATCCCGGTGGCTCTGTCCCGTTTTGGTCTGCTTGAAATGGTTTAATCACCTTTAGTTTTGTTATATACCAAATCACTCTGATTATGGGTCGATCACCTCAGTTCGGCACTGCTGCGGTGTGATCACTCTTTAATTAAACAAATTTAAGCCGAAGAGAGAAGTGACATAAGAGATTATTTCATTAATTAATTATGTGCTTATCTGATGAATATGATTTAGTGTTTATTTGAGAACTATGATTCTCATTTACTTATGATATATGATTCGGTATTCTTATCTGAAAAATGTGATGTTGTGATTACTTGTGATTCTGTGTTCATTTGAGATAGTATGATTCTGTGTTTATTTGAGAGTTAAGTCTTAAGTTGGTGTCTTTGGTTACTAAGTAAAATCTCCAGGAGTAGTGGGTTGAATGCCCATGGCTTTGTGCCGAAATTCCTAAAGGTAAAATCTCCAGGAGTAGCGGGTTACCATTCCTTGTGGCTGTGAGCCGAAATTAAGAAAGTAAAGTCTCCAGGTGCAGCGGGTTCTTTTCTCATGTGTTGGTCCCGAAATTAAGAGGGTAAAATCTCAAGGGGTAGCGGGTTCTTTTCTCGTGGGTTGGTCCCGAAATTATTGAGTAAAATCCCCAAAAGTAGCGGCAGGGTGCTCGTGGGTTGGTCCCGAAAGTATAGAGAGTCTTATGTGAAAGTACCGTACATGTTTGCCAATTCCTTGAGATATATTACCGTGTGAAATTATCTGTATAAGATGTTGTGTGTCTAAATGAGTTATGTGAAATTAATGTGTTACTGGAGTTTGATTTCTTTTGAGGATGAGTGTAGCATTAATTGTATGTTATATCTGTTGTGTGCATTACATTTTCTGTATGCATTATGTCTACTGTGTGTTGCCTGTATGTTCTCTTGTGATATAATTCAATGATAAAGATTTTCACCCTTACCTACTTTCTATGTTGTGTTGGTACATGGTTGAGTAGACGTTTTACCCAAAGAGTGGGCTAGCTCTTAGAAGAGGATCTGAAGGAAGTTGCTGCATGGATTGATAGGGATTCCAAGAAGAATAGATGGTTACTGTATTGTTTTAGGTAGAGGTCTAGAGACCAGACTGGCTCAGATGTTCACCGTATTATTTTAAATCTTTCCTTGTAAAAACTCTGATGATATATATATGAGATGAGATTATTTTCACAAAAGTATTGTTTTACGTTTCCGCATTTAAAACCTTTCGAAAAGAATTAGGGGGACATATTCTCCATCCTTCTCATTATTAAAAAGGCAAAAAAAAATTACACGCATTTTCAGAAAAGGAATGCTGAGTTTTCACCAAATATTTTCTAAGTTATTTTGAAATTCTTGGTTATTATTGTATAATTTCTCTTACAAAGTTGTTTGTGATTTCTCCAAGAAGTTTGAGTACTATGCTTAAGAATAACTTTGATTATTACAATAAGTGATGTTTCTTGCTCATGTGACGTTTGGATAGGTCAAGATATATTTATGCATGATAGAGATTTTTCATTGAATAGATGTGTCATGATAAGTGTTTGATGATGATTTTTGGAGTGCTTGAATCATGTATGATTGATGTTCATTCTTGTTGTTCTATGACAATGATTTTTGGGTGAGAAGAAATATTTAACTTCTTGTGATGATTTTGTTGCCTATGTCTTGTTTAGAGCTTTAATGAATAGCTTCTTGTTGTTCTTGTTGTTTATTTCTCTATGCCAACTATAATGAAATTGGTGGTGTGAGATTTAATTTAGGTTTATGACTTTGAGAGTGTTATATATTGTGATAGATGATTTTGGTTGAAGTAGTTGTAAAATCAAGGTAGTTGTTTATAACTTGTAAAGCCTTTTAATTGATCCAAGAACATATTTTTACCTATTTATTTTAATTAGGCTTTAATCATGTAAAGAAGAAATTTAATTGGTTTTAATCTTGTGAAAACCAAATCAATCATGCCCTGGGTTGATTTATTTTCAAAGCTGTGAAAAATCGCAAGTTCTTTAGAAAACCAGAAATCAGTTCTGTTCACATCTCAGGCGTGGACATTTCCACTCCTGTGAACAGCTCTGCCCTTTGCGAAAAACCAACCCAACATTTTATGAAATTTATATTTTAAGCTTATAAAATAAAGTCTTTAAAAGGAAAAAATATCAGTTTTAAGTTTAGGAATCAATAGGTGTTTTAGTTCTATTTTCTTGAAACTTAAACATTGAATACAGAAAATACTATTTTTTTTAGAAACGGAGTTATAATTGAGTAAGAGAATTGAATGGAAGAGAAAGAGACATTTTGATTGAGATAATAAAAAAGAGATGAGTATTACATAACTAAGAGAGAAGGTTATGTATGATTGATACAAGTAGTAACATAGAGATGTGTTTGAGATAATTACAAGAGAAACCGAAGTGAAAGTGATTGATTATGTGTGCAATATATTATGTCATTTGCATAAAAAGAAAGAGATTTGGCAAGACGCCATGAGATTAGCATTACAACCCAGAGAGGGTTGGGAATAGTAATAGTTGGGCCACAGATGCCTATTGGGATTATCCAGGATGTGAAACCCCTCAGATGGCCAGTGTAGGTGATAACCCCTGAGCCGAGGCAAGTCGCACAACCCGACTTGGATAAATCTGACTGACTTGCCTATTCATGATACGGTACTATGTTTTAAATGTAGCTTATCTGAATGATTATCATGAAGTCTGGAGAGACTATCTGATAAGTCTGTTAAGTCTGCTACAGCCGATCGCTCAAAGGTGTTGGAGGTAGAGAAGTCTCCTTGGAGCACTATGAGGGTGTTGAGAGAGAAATAGAAGTGACATGCATTATATATATCCATGATGATGATATATATGTTTGGGTGATGAGTTGCATCCCTTATCTGTGATGATTTTAATTGTGTGTATGATAATATATTACTCTGTGTGTGACAATACAATTTCTTTGTGATAGAAAAAGTTATGTGGTAGAGAAATGCATGATATAAGTTGCTGATATAGTTGATTATATATGATATGCATGAGCTTCTTTTATTCTTTTCTATTGTCACTGTTATGATATAACTTTCGTACGAGAATTTTTCACCCTTGCCTATATGTTTTGTGGTCTCTTTGGAATATGATTCATATAGATGTACCACCAGTCGGGTGCGTTGATCACGACAGAAGAAGGAAGAAGACTACCGTCCAGAGTTGTATTGTCTAGACTGTCTTTTGGGGGTGATATAAGACTCGACCGGCTTAGGTTCATTTTGGGTAGTCTGTTGTCATTATCCTTGCTGGATGACTGTATTAAAAATTATTAAGTGACGATGTCATTTATTGTAACTGTGTATAATGTTATATGATAATAAGACTTATTTCTGTAAGAATGAATTGGTGTAATTTTTGGACTGTTCCTTTTTTGAGAAATTTTTCATATGACATAAATCTCACTCTTTCATCTTCCTTGAAGAAATTTTTGGGAAAATAAATATAAATTTCAGAAAGTATATTTTTTCGAAAATAAAATTAACAATATTCTATTTTTTTCTCACGAAAAATAGTTACTTATGTTGTAATGTTCTTTTGGAAAAAAAGGGTGTTTCAGGGTTTCAAAGGAAGAAGGGAAAGATGGGGTTTTAGAGAGCTAGAGAGAGTGAGAGTGGATTTCTGAGAGTAAGAGTTTGAGAGAGATGAAGAGGAGCGAATACATTAGAAGTTAGTGTCGGCTAGCCAATGATTAAACTTAACATTAGTTGAACCAATGCTAAATAATCAAGAATTGAAATACCATCGGCCAGGTCGACGCTTCATAATTAAGATTTAAAACAGTGTTGGTCAAGTCTACACTAAATACCGATGCAAACATAGAAAATAAATAAAAGTTTAACATAAACTAATTTTTGGAACACAAATTTTTGTATTTCAAAAACTAATAATTTTTGGAAGTTACAATTTTCACTTCCGGTAATTATGTTTTCGGAATTCATTTTTTTTAAATTCTGGAAACTAATTTATGGAATATAAATTTATAGGTATTTATGTGTCGCGAAAATTAGTTTTCGGAACTCAAAAAATGTATTTCGAAAACTAATTTCCGGAAGCCAAATTTAATTCTTTTAAGCTTTCGAAAACTAATTTTTGGAATACATTTTTTGAATTCTGAAAACTAGTTTCCGGAAGTTAAATCTAAAATTTCTTTTATGTAAATTTTTGAAATTTCAATTTTAGTGGTAGACGAAGTCTGTCACTATATGACAAATGTTCATGGGTAAAAAAACTATTTAACATTTATCGATGGCTTTTTTGTCATCTAGTGACGGATTTCATCTCTCAATAAAACTGAAATTTTCAAAATTTCCCTTATGCCTTCCAAAAATTAGTTCTCGAAATTGAATTATTTTGAATTCCACAAATTAGTTTTCGGAAAGTGAAAAAATACACGTAAGAGGTTGTGTGTGTGAGAGAGTATAAATTGAACAAAAATTTAAAAGAATAGAAAAGGGGGTGTGAGTAACAAATATCATGGATATATGGAGCAACTGCCTAGGCCGAACACCCGAAGCGAGCACAATTTGGAAAGCCCAACTAACATGCTTGCGTAAGAGTGATGTAAGCTACTCTTTAAGAGATCCATTATTTTGACCCAAAAAACAAAAAAGAGATCCATTATTTAATGGAATCGGACTTTGTGCAAAGCAGGTGGGCCAGTTATTTTCAAGCTGAGACTCAGATCAGAGTGTTCCTTTCACAAGATGGTTTGTGACTGTTGACCAAAAAAAAAAAAGATGGTTTGTGACTGTTGACAAAAGAACGATGGAATTTTTTTGTCAAAGAAAAAAAGATGGTTTGTGACCCGATCCATGAGACGAAGAAAATTGACTCGTGATTTATCTGGGCCAATCCAAACATTACAGACGGTCCAAAAGGTCATGAACTTAAAACTAGATGATTTTACCAAAAAAAAAAATTAGATGATGAATTGGGAGTTTGATACGTTCTATGTTCTAACAGACCCTTCAAATTATCCAAAAAAGAAAAAACAAAGAAAGGAAACATGAAATTATTAAGAATCAAATTGACAAATTAAACTAGGTCATAGTTCCTTCACAAAAGGAAAAAAAAAAACGAACATATTAAAAGCGTATTGTAATATCCAAGCCTGTTTGACACATGTATGCTTGGATATTACATTTGCTCTTATTTGCTCCTAAATTCCCATACTTCAATTTTTATTTCTTTATTCATTTTATTTATTCTCTTCATTTGTCTTTTTTTCGCATTAAATCATTTGTTTTACTTTTATCACTTCTTTCTATAATTTCTTTCCGATTTTTCTCTTAAATGTAAAAATCAAGTATAAAAATGGGTGTGAAATAGAATCCCCTTGTTCATGATCTGTACTAAGGATTTTTCTTTTTATTTACACCCACTGTATCATAAGGGAAAATGGGCACCTAGACTAATATAAGTTCAGTTAGGAGATAAGTAAAGTCTGACCACATATTGTTCAATCATTGAGGATCGAACACGGTTATAACTACCGGGGATCTGTACTATAGCTAAGGTTATAACAAAAAGAAAGGGAAAAGTTAATTAATTCCCTATTATTCATTAAATTGCTTTGACACGGATCTAACACGTACCTAAGAGTTTGTTTGTCTTAGATTTTGATAGAATTGATTTTAAAACAATTGATGTTAAAAGAATTAATTTTGAAAAAAATGAAGTTAGAATAATTGATTTGTGTTTGGTAATAATATTTTAAAAGTGAGTTTAGAATAGTTAATTTTGTTTGGACGATAAAGTAGAATTACCTTTGATGTGTAAATATAAATAATTTTGTGGGTTGCAGACTAAAAATTGTTACTTCTCTTAAAATCAAGAGTAAAATACACTCTCCTCCCCTGAGAGATACCAATATTACACCCTCCTTCCATCTTGTTTGAAAACACGCACTTCCTTCCCCTTGAGAGATACCAATATTATACTCACCTCATCTCTTATTTGAAAACACACACTCCCTTCCCTTCAAACATAAAATATGATATATCTTTCTTCATTTTTGTAATTTTCTATTAACGTAAAATTTAGACACCGTTAAAATATTTTTTATTACCATAATAACATTTTATCTTTCATTTTATTTTCGTTTTTGTCTCATTTTCTTTCCCATTCCTATTTTTGATTTCTGAAATCAGAATCATCATTTCACTACTGTTCACCACCAAATTCCACCAACAATGAGTTCGTATTTTGGTTTTAGTGGAATGTGGTAGTAAACGACGGTGAAACGGTGATTCTGATTTCAGGAACCAAAAATCGAAATGGGAAAGGAAATGAGACAAATACGGAAATGAAATGAAGGTTAAAAAGTTATTATGGTAATAAAAAATATTTTAACGGATGCTAATATATGAGAAAATGAGAGTATAATATTAGTATCTCCCAGGGGAAGAAATGTGTTTTCAAGCAAGGGAAAAAGGGGAGTATAGTATTGATATATCTGAATGGAGGGAAGTGTATTTTAATCTAAAATCAATTATATTCACTCTAAAATTGATTATTTCTACTACATATTTTTATCCAAACATATATAATAACTTTCTTTCAGAATTGATTTTAAACTCTCAATGTAATTTTTTTCAAATCTAAAACAAACGCAGTATATAAGTATTTGCCTCAAATCGATCAACACGTATGCTTTGCAAGCACACACCAAATAAATATGGTAGCAAGACAAAATTAGCCCCACTAGACCACTATGAAAATGACACATAAATAGTAACAAATTTCTTCTTACAATTCAAAAGGGACAGAAGGAGTATACAATTATAAATAAACTAATTAAAGACCAATGAAAACAGTTGGTGCAATGGTACTTCTATATAATGGATCACGCAATATATATGTTTCTAGCTGTTATGCTTTTATTTCTAGGGATGGAAAGGTGATAATTAATGTGAGACAAAAAAAACCACAAAAAGGTTGGAAAAGCATGGGTAATAGAGATGCACGGGTGCCATTTAGGGTAGTACACTCTCAAAGTGAACTACCACAGTACAGTTTACTTTATAGCTATTGATATATTAGTAAAAAATTGGAGGGCCAAGATATTGGAAGGATAACCTGCTGAACATGTAATAGTTAAGATAAAATTTAATTGCAAACAAGGTCTGAAGAATGTATTAATTAAAAAAGTTAGGCTTAATTGTACTTTTAGTCCCTCAGTTATCACAATTGTGCGATTTGGGTCCCTCGGTTTTCAATTGAGCGAATTAGGTTCCTCAGTTATTCCAATTGTTACAATCAGGTCCCTCCATCACTACTTTGTCCAATTTATAACATTTAGAGCTTACGTGGCACATGCGGGACTGATTTGACACTAAATCAGGTCACATTGACACTGAGTCGAACCATCTTGGCACTGATGACATGATAAAAACCCTCACACGTAAAAAATTTTAAACAACATATATTGTATCACGTGTGTTATCGACTTGCTTTGAAATGTTTTTTGACAACATATATCATGTCAATATGACCTGATTTAGAGTCAAATTCATCCCATGTGTGCCACGTAGGGTCCAAGTGTTAAAAATTGGACGAAATAACGACGAAAGGACCTGATTATAACAATTGGGATAACTGGGGGACCCAATTTGCTCAATTAGAAACTAAGGGATCCAAATCGCACAATCACAATAATTAGAGGACTAAAAGTGTAATTAAGCCAAATATTTTTTGTTATTGTGTCATACTCGCCTATGCATAGGAAACAGGGACATTAAGAAAGGGACTTGGATCAGCGACGTCTACCAAGGGTCATTATATCTCACAGCGTTCGTATTAATTTGACCACTAACATATATATAACATCTAATATAATACATAAATATATAACATATAATAATAATAATAATAATAATAATAATAATAATAATAATAATAATAATAACAATAATAACAACAACAACAACATCTGGGGCGAACAAGGCGTGAATGGTGTGTGCTCGCTACCTTTTTCTTTCTTTCAACGTATTGTTACATAATTATTTTTACGTAATTACTACATATTATGGTTATGGAGCAATTATTTTTTTATTTAAATTTAAATTTTCATCATAGTTAATATGATTAGAAGTTATATATAGGGGTAAAGTAGGAAAAGAAAAGGCTACACCAAAAAGAAATATCGTCTTTATTATAGTTATAGATGGATAATAATAATAATAATAATAACCTATTTATTTCCTAATGAGAAAAAATGATTCCTGCTCCACATGTCAATTTCTTCCAAAAAATTTCGTACCCAAAATCATTATATCACTTTTATTCTCTCATTTTTCATAATAACAATAATCATAAATAAATATTATGATAATTAAAAAATATTTAATTTTATGTTTAATAAATAAAATAGTATTTTTTACAAGTTTTATTTACCTTTTTTTGTTCTTGTATACTCTATGGTTGCAATTTTGTTTTAAAAAATGTTTGTTTGATCAATAGTGTAGTGTTTGTTTACATGTTTTATAGTTTTTTTGTGTGTAAACTTTTAGTTTACAAAATTATTTTTCTTTTAATTTTATTTTTTTATAAATAAAACGATATTTACTTATAAGTTTCATACGCGTATTATTGATCTTGTACACTTTAAGGTTGCAATTTTCTTTAATTCTTTTATCAATAGTACAGTGTTTGTTTACGGATTTCATTTATATTCTTTGTTCGTGTAAACTTTTAGGTTATAATTTTTTTTAATTTGTTTTTTATAAATAAAACGGTATTTGTTTATAGGTTTCGTTCATGTCACATCATTCTCTCAATTTTTTTTATAATAACGTAATCATAAATAAATGTTATAATGATTTTTTATAATTATTTTAAAAATATTTGATTTTATTTCCAATAAATGAAATAATATTTATTTACAGGTTTTATTTTATTTTCGTACACTTTAAGGTTGCAATTTATTTTTAATTTAAAATAATGTCACTCACTTGCCATTGTGCAGGACACCATATAATTTGAAGCTGAAGTGCGATGTATATTGGACCTTCCTTCAACAAAATAGAGATGAATCACAAAACATAGATCTAAAAAATAATAAAATGATAAAAGACTGACCAAAAAGATAATAAAAACGAGTTTAAGTTATAAAAAAATAACAAATGACTTTCAGATATTTTTCAAATATCTATAAGTTTTGGGGTCATTATTTATTTAGTCAATAAAATTGGGGTTAATTTCATAATACATGTAAAATAGGCTATTGTGAGTTTCCAGGTTACTGCACTACTGTAGTTCACTTTTGAGTCTTATCGCTGATTAATTGATGATAAATATGATCGAAGTCAGGCATGCACTAACTCGTGTGGAGAAACGTACCGTGGGAACATTGTCGTCCAAATTCCATTCGTCACTGTTATTGGGAGACTCATGAACAGTACTGTCGAGGCCAATGGGTAGCGTATGGTGTAGAGATGGTTCAGCTGTGAGCGTTTACTTGTATCATGTATGGTGGTCCCCTGAACGTCGGATCGGGTTGATTGATATATATGAGGGATTATATGGTGGAAGGGGTGTTCAAAATTGAATCGATTCAAAAAATTAACCATAAACCGATTAAAAAAATTAAAAACTGATTTGTTCTTGTATGATCTTTTTTGCCAAACATAAACGAACCACTCGAATATTGGAACTCTTCACAAAAGCCGAACCGAACAAAGCGAACCACAATTTATAATGTTATTTCTTTTGAACTTGTTTGAATGTATCTTTAATTGTTAAGTGTGTCCCGTACATATAGACTACTATTTAATTGTTGGTGTGCATTACACTATCTTTTTTAGAATTGATTTTTGTAAGTACTTTGTGTGTTAAATGTTAATACAATGACCTCTTTATGTGTTAAATATTATTTCACATTTTTCATGTCATTTGTATAAAATTGGATTTTGCAAGTACTCTTTTCCTAATATCCATTTTTTATAAATGATATTTGTGTGTTTAGAAATTAGCTTTAAAAATTATCAACCAACGAAAATTGTTAAAACAAATGTTATTGATTGATACTAGTACGCCCACTGGTTCAAAACTTTAGTGGTTTAAGGTTTTGACACACAGATTAAGAAATAATTAATTAGATAAATTTTAAACTTAAATGTCCTTATTTATTATTCATCATTCTCAACTATCCTAATTATTTTTTCACTCAAAATTATTAATTATACTAAGGGTATAGCCGTAAAAAGGTGGTAAATTATCTCTTAAAATCCTAAAATAACCAAAGTTTTGGGATAAAAATAAAAAACTAAAACCACCAAAAATTTGAACCGGATGGAGTAATACATTAGAAGTGAAATAAAAGCAATAGCACTTCAATTGATATTTACTTTTTAAAAAAATTATAATTGCAAAAAATCAAAAATCGATTCAATCTAAACCTCACTGTTTCAGATTGGATCGAATATTTTTAACTTTTAAGTAAGCAAATTGAAATGAACTGCATATTTTTCTAAACTTTGGATCGGATGACTGTTTGCCTCAAAATCGAACAGAATTGAGTCACTAACATCCATAGCGGAATCAATTAAATTTTGGTTCAATTGTATTTTTGGTTCCCAATTATCATGATTATACAATTTTGGTTCTCTGGTTTTCAATTGAGCGAATTGTGTCCCTCAATTATCCCAATTATAGTAATCAAGTATCTCTGTCACTATGTCGTCCAAATTTTAACACTCGAAGCCTACGTGACACATGTGAGACTGATTTGACACTAAATCAGGTCCCATTGGTACTAAGTCGAGCCATCTTGGTATTAATTGCATGACATAGACCCCATACGTAAGAAATTTTAAACAACATATATTGTATCATGTGTGTTACCGACTTGTTTTGAAATTTTTTTGAAACGTATTAACACCTTACCAAGGTGACCTGATTTAGTGTTAAATCCGTCTCACATGTGTCACGTAAGCTTTGAGTGTTAAAAATTGAATGATATAGTGACGGAGGGACCTGATTGCAACAATTGTGATAATTGGGAACAAAATTCGCTCAATTGAAAAGTGGGGATCAAAATTGCACAATCACAATAACCAGAGACTTAAAAGCAGGGACGGATTGAAGGGTTGGCAAGGAGGGGCCAAGGCCCATCCCTCCCCCAACTTCTCACACGCACATAATAGATTTTTTTAAGAGAATATATATTTTAGTTATTATATTTAAAACACACATATATATTATATTTATGTAATAATATAAGTGAGTCACAAAAAATATATATTATAGTTGAACATTAGAGTAAACAACCACTTTGGTATCTGAGAATGTCAGATGGTGTCATTTTGGTCCCTGACTGATGAGAAATAAAAAAAGGTCTTCAACTAGTGCCAGTCTTTAATTAGTCACTTTGGTCCCTGCTGCAACACTCTTTCTCCAAAAAGGATTTTACATCATAGTAGCCAAAAATTTCGTAAATTACTTAGATAATAACTGTTTTCAATTATAAACTGCCTTAAAAAATGCGGGTAAAATTTTTCTTCTTTTCTAAAAGACTTGAAAGATGGGGAATAAATCCCTTTAAGATTTTTTTTTTCGTAAACGTTTAAGCGTGAAAAAGTAAGGTACAACTGCGTACATAAAAGTTCCTCATCTCATATATATAATCATCAGAGTTTACAAAGAAAATTCAGTATACTCAAATACTCGTAATAATTTATACAGTAGACACCTGAGCCGGTCAAATCTCTAAACCTCTACCCAAAATAAGACAATAAGTACAGATTCTTCTCAGAATCTCATATCAATCCATGCAACGTCCTCCTTCAGATCCTCTTCTAAGAGTTAGTCCACTATTTGGATAAATTATTTACTTAAAAATGCATCAACACAACATAGAAAATATGCAAGAGTGAAAAACTTATCTTCAAGTTATATCATAAGAGACACACAAGTAACACACAACAGGTATAAGGTACACACATTTTATAATGTACGCAGTAGATAGAATACACACAACAGATATCACACACAAATAATGCTATACTCATCCTCAAAAGAAATCATACTCGGGCATGACATTAATTTCACACAACTCATTTAGACATACAACATCAAATTCACAAAGAAAGATCACACTTATCTCATACAGAAAATTTCACACGGTAATATATCTCAAGGAATTGGTAAATATGTACGGTACTCTCAAATAAACTCTCTATACTTTCGGCACCTTGCCACGAGCACCCTATCCGCTACTCTTGGGGATTTTACAAAATAATATTCTGGACCAACCCACGAGCATTCAGCTCACTACCCCTGAAGATTTTACTCTCTCAATTTCTGCACACAACCACGAGAAAAGAACCCGCTTGCTTCTAGAGACTTTACTTCCTTAATTTCGGCACACAGCCATGAGAAAAGAACCCGTAACACCCCCTTCTCATGAGGCATTACACTTCGTAACGGAACCTCTAATGCGGAATTAAAATCTTTCTTCTGATTCTTCTTTCGTAAAATGCTGTCAAAATTTATTTGATTTTCAAAAATGGATTTTCTCTGTCTTTTCTTTTTTCTTTTTAAAAGAAATACTTGTGTGAATAAACACCAACCAGAAAATAACAAAGGAAATAAAATTCATTCATTTATAATAGAACATACCATACACAAGAAATCTTTTCCCCAAATAAGTACAGACTCCCTATGCTGGTCAAACACTAAGAACTTCTGCAAGAAGCTCTAATAAGAAAATCCCCACAAAACTAAAACTCGCATGTCTTTCCACTTGGTTAACTTATCTTCAATGCATGTCGCATTCTCCGAATCCTGGCTAGTCCACTCAACTAGTAGTCCATCTATATGAATCATATTCCGAAGACCACAAAACATATAGGAAAGAGTGAGTTTCTTCCCAAAAGTTATATCACGAAAACCATATAGTAAAAGAAAATACTACTTATTATACTTTAAAAATAAGCAGATATTATTTGAACACTTTTCTCTAAGTTAACAAATCTATCAAATACATCACCAAGAAAATCACACATGGGCAATTAAAGCCAAACCGTACTCCCTTCGCAATCCTCCAAGCTGGATTGTAGCTCAATTCGGCAAAGACAATCACCAAATACAAATGACCTCTATATTTATTGCACAATCCTCCAAGCTGGATTGTAGCAATGACATCTATATTTATTGCAGAATCCTCCAAACTGAATTTTACCAAATGCAAATGACCTCTATATTTATTGCACAATCCTCCAAGCTGGATTGTACCAAATGCAAATGACATCTATATTTGCTATCATCAAAAGTTCTTATCTCAAGAATTTAACATCATTACGCGTTGACTCTTTTACAACTACGCATAAAACTCTTCTCTGTCATACAAAACTTTTATAAGAGAAAGGCCTCTTTATTTTTCTCCAAACCATTTTCTTAAGCATAGGCTTATAAGAAAAACTCTTCAAAAAATAAAATACCGCTTATTGTAATTATTTTTCCAAAAATCCTATTATAGTCATAAAATCTTCTTTTCTTCCACAACGTGGTAACGAAAAATATCATCAACATTTTAACTACAAAATAAGAATTTTTCTATAAAACGCTTATTTTTAGAAGCTTAGTATTTTCACTTTAAAAACTCCTCTTCAAATAATTGGTATAAAAATCCTATTTAACTAATTAAGTTAATTTCTCTAAAAAGACATTTCTCTTACTTTATTCCCTCTTGTTAATTAAAATATAATTAGTTGATAAACGATTTAACCACTTGTGATTGATTTAAATTAAATCCCAAACTCTCTTGTTTTAAGGAAAATCCCATTTAAAGTCCATTGGAGACTTAGCAAAAATTTAAGTAATTAATATCTAATCAAGCTTTGGCTTGAACACTAAATTAATCCAATTTGCCTTTAGAAAAATGTTTTCACTATTGAGTCCTCTACTTCCTCTTCCAAGATGCTTGGGTCACTTATTTTAATTTCATCTTGGTTAAGCTTACCCAATCACAACAAACATCACCATGATCATAATAAATAAAGCACAACTCTATTTTAAATATTACAATCATCCCAATTGAATCAAATGAAGCACAAGAAAAATAATCAAACCAAATCACATCAAGCCATACAATATTCTCACACATCATCAAGAGTCAATCACAAATCAAGGCATAAGTTTTCTATCACACAAATAACATAGAACTACACATGCTTGAAAATGGCATTTTTAGGCAAATCAAGCATACAAACACATTTCTATTACTTAGTAAATTTTCTTAACTTCTCATTTTACCCAAAACAACTTTAGAAACATTTCCATAGAGTTAAAAAAATATGATGATCCTCATACAAAACCCATAGAGTTAGAAATCTTCTCTTAGTAATTTAACACATCAAGAATGATTAAAAATCATTCTTCACAAAGATGAAACTCAACCATTGAGTTGTCATCAAGCCACGCAACATACAACCATACAAAAATTATAACTATGAAAAGAACATCCCCTTACCTCTTGAAGAGAAGCTTTGAACACCAAAATCACTTTTCCTAGCTTGTTGTTTCCAAGCTAGTAACAAACCTTTACAAAATACAATCATAAAACATAAGCATAAAAACATCTCCTTCATGAAACCACCCAAAACCTAAGATCAAAAACATGAGAGAAGGATTTTCTTACTCTTGCTCTTGAAGAAAAATGGATCAAAATGAAGATCAAACTTCTTGGTTCCAAGGATAAGAACCTAAAGCCAAAATAAAGAGATTTCTTCAAAAAATGAAGAACACGTGATTCAAAAAAATTAAGGAATGATGATTATGGAAATATAAGAATGGTTTATGGTTTAGAATCATCCACCAACCTTCTTTTGTGAAGCTTGAAGGGTCAAAGCTCTTGAAACACCAAGGATATGGCTTAGGGAAAAGCTTGAAGCTTGAGAGGAAAAATGGAGTTTTGCTCTTGTAACTAAGATGAAATGAAGAAGATGAATTTCTCTCTCCTTTTCCCTTGAATAACTCGGCTGAAGCAAGAAGGAAAATGGGTCAAGATAAGCTTTTGGCAAGTGGGTATTATCTTGAAATTAATTTAGGATAATGAAGTAATTACACCATTGGTTCAAGACATGACTTGCAAGGCTTAAGCACATGGGCAATGGACACTATTTGGGGCTGAAGTTGGGTGCCCAAACCAGCTGGCCAAGTGGGAGAAAATATCTTCAAAGTTAGGGCTTGTTTAGTGGAGCACAAGTGGGGAAAAATGCCTAATATATAATCTATTTTGAAATAAATACCTTTCTAAATAAGTGATTATTGGGAAAATCATTTTTAAGACCCAGTATTAATATAATAAAATTTAGAATCTCAAAACTTAATTTTTGATCATTTTTTGATACCCCGATTGAGCTACGGTTACCTGTAACGTGCCAAACGTGGGTAAAAATAAAGTTTTTCTGAAAAATTCCCAAAAATATGAAATATTAGAAAAATAACATTTATTTCGTTAAAATATTATTTTGACACAAAAAGGTCTCCGGAAAAATATAAAACCCTCACCGTACTAAAACCGAGATACGGTTTCCGTCAAATTTCTATTTTTCAAATGTGGCCACTATATACCCATCTAAAAATCATAAATAATCTGAAAACACTAATGATATTCCTAACTTTCCATTTGGATCATTTCTTAGTCATCTGGTAATTATATGTTCATTACGTGTCACGTATTTCATTCTACAGTTACCAAAACTGTAACATCGTTATTCTAATCTCAGAAAATTCCAAACTAAAATTGTCAAATTCTCAAATAATATAAAAATACTATTTGTCTCTTTAATTCCTCGTGATGGCCTTATCTTGTTCTTCATATCAGTATAATCTTATTTCGTCGTCTATAACGAGAATTGTTTTTCTGTTGAATTTCCCAATTCTAACTCAATGGCAACTATAATCATGAGATTTCATTTTCTAATATCATCTTACAATATGAAATTTGATCTACTCACTCCATAGTATAGAATTAACTACGGATCTAAAAATGCGGGTGTTACAGAACCCGGTACTTTTGGAGATTTTACCTTGGGAATTTCGGCACACAGCCACAAGCATTCAGCCCACTACTCCTAGAGATTTTACTTAATAACCACAGACACTGGTTCCTGCAACACCATTTTTCCAAAAAGGATATTACACCATAGTAACCAAGATTTTCGCAATACTTCCCTTAATGACTTTTGATTAAAAACGAGTTTTGTTCCAAAAATGTGAATAAAATTTTTGCCTTATAAAAGATGCGAAGAATGGGGAATCCATTATCTCATTTTCTATTGCGTAGTAAAACAAGAACAGTATTAGAAGAAACACTGAAGTAAAAGCAACCTTCTCAAATATATATATAATCAAAAGCTTGCATCAGTATAAGCAAGGAGTTTTCTAAAACTACTGTACATCAAAAAGTAGTAAAAACTCTATCCAAACTAAAATAAAATGACTGAAAATAGAAAGCTACTAAGTAATAAGAAAGCCAGGTCCAATCTAACTACTCATGACGGTGAGACTTAGCAGCTGAGCCTCCAGGAACATCACCCTCATGCTCCTCAAACATCTTCCCCTTGCCCTTGCGGAGACGCTCCCAAGTCCTTGCCTGAGTCTCAAAGGACCTATTCGAGACGCCCGTCTCTCCAGAAAACCCAGCCAAGGTAGGGTAGTACCTCTCCACACTAGCTGCTCTCACTCTACTCTGTGCCTCTGCAGGTGGTGATCGAGGCGTGTAAGTCATCGGCTCCTCCTTCGAAGTCCTATCATGAGCGGTGACAACCTCCCTACTCGGGTGTGAAGACGGAGTCCTAAAGGCTGACCTCCGCATCCTCCCATAGTACCTTCCCCATCTACCATAAACACGCCTAGCTGCTGGATGCCTAGAAATGTACTCCAGCCCACTCTCTGAGTCGGTAGGTGCTTACCTGATCTGCCTGAGTGGTAACTTCACGTGAAGTACCGCCTGTTCATGCCACTCCCTATAGTTTCCTCCAATAGTGCCATCAGTGACACATATTCTCCCCACGAACATACCCCACTAGGTCATGTGATCTATCTCCCAGATCGCATCCGCACCCCCAAATGGGATAATACTAAGACGTCTCACTGGATCCAACCTTGTCCGAGGATAACACATCTACTCAACCACATACAAAAAAACATGGAAAGTAGGCATGGTGAAAAACTTGCATAAGTTAAGAATGATAGTTCCACATAGTATACATACAACACTTATACAGTATATTTTCAGAATCTTACCACACAGATCACACATGGAAGTAAAACACCGTTAACCAAGAAATAATCAAGAATAAGTCATCAATCACAAAGATAACGTCAATCACAGATATAACATCAATCACAGATATATTATCAATCACATCTATATCATCAACCACAGATATATTTATGCATGATACTTCAATCTCTCTGATAATACACCGGTGTGCTACTCCAAGGAAACTTTTCCCACCAAACTCCATTGAGCAATAAGTCTGCGACAAGACTTAACAGAACAACCAGGTAATCCCCCTCAGACCCCCTAGCAGTCATTCAGAAATTGCACATTTCAACCATATCATGAAATTGGTCCGCCAGTCATATTTATCCAAGCCGGGTATATGACTCGTCTCAGCTCAAGGGTATTCACCATGCAAGGCTATTGAGACTTTCGAAACCTAGATAATCCCAGTAGGCAATTGTAGCCCAATGAAACTCTATTCTCAACGGTTGTACAGCTCAAAAACCTTTATGCAAATGACAACTCAAAAATGGCATAAAATCACTTTGGTTTCTCTTGTAAAACCTTCTCTGTTTTACTGTATTATCTCTCATAATACAAAACCTCATAGAATACTTTTATTCTATTAACACCGAAAATCTCTTGAAAACTTAACCAGTTTGTTACTCTTTTCGGTTGTACTTATTTTTTTAAGAATAATTACACCGCGATAGAGTCAAACGCGATAACTAACTTAATCGAAATAATATTAATGGAAATTATTACTTGAGTTCCTTCTCTTTGGGAAAGCCCTTTGGAAGCTGGTTAAGTAACCTTCGCCGCGTATATACGAACTTTCTAAGATAGAAAAAATAGCGCATCGATATGGTTCCCAGGAAAGATCAGGTGAGCTTGTAGGCCCCTTCAATGACCTTTGTCTTTCCTAGACAAATCCATACAAATGAACTACCTTCACCCATCATCAGTTTGTATATAAACAGTAAAAATTACAAGTTTTTATATATAACAGGGTCCTAAATTTGGAATTTCTTCCAAATAACTTAACAGTAGAGTTCACCGAGAACCCATTACTATTAAATTATTTTACCAAATCAACCTGTATATATATATTTTCGAAAAAGAACATGGAAATGGAAGAAAAACACTGGTTTAGTTATTTTAGCGTATTTTATCACTTGCTCGCGTACTAATGTCTAATAGAGATACGACCCCTGAGCCCAACGTAACAGTGCACCGAAGATGCACTCTTATGCCTGACCAACCACAGTATTCCCTATTAGCCAAAAGAACTCAAGAGGTTCAATTTTACAAATTCTTAGATTTGTTGATCAGGAAGGCATAGCCCACTGAGTGGTCAAACCTTTATATTAAAATTTCGCCAGCGTAACGGTACAATTATTAAACTTTATAATTAAATTGGGCATTATAACTTTACTATTTAAAAAATCACATTTTAAATAAAAATAAGGCATAGTATAATTTTTAAAACAATTTTACAAATAAATAACAATTTATTTAAAGCATAAACACCCAAAACACAAATTCTCATCAAAACAAAGATCAAACCAACTTGAGAAGTATTTCCCCATACCTTAGCCTTATGAACGATGAAGAACAGACTAAGAACAACAAGAACAACACACAAAAACTTTCATTAGTAAACAAAGAAAGCTTAAAGAAAAACAAAGGGAAAGAAAAGGATTTTTGAGTGAGATTTCTCTTCAAGTGAATGTGTGAAAATGGAAGAGCACCCCCTCCGTATTTATAGGGGAGGGGTCACGGCCAAGAGGGAAGGAAGAGGGGGGAGATATTTTAATTTCTATTTTTCATAAAAATGCTAAAATCCTAATTTCTAAAAATATCTATGCCCTAGAACACTTGAGAAGCTTCAAGACTCTTCAAGACCTTGAGTGGGGCGGCCTAAACTGGCTAGAAGAGGGTGAGATGTGAGTTTACAAAAATACCCCTAGGGTTTGGATGAAAAAGAATGGAAAAAAGGGCATTTTGGTCTTTTCATAAATCAAAAATTGAAATAATTAGTTAAAAATGATGAAAACCAATGAGAATGCTAGAAAATGCCATGACAAGTCTAAATAATTTCGTGGCACTCATTTTTGAAATTTATAGATAGTGCAAACTCTTCGGTTTTCATCGTTTCGCAGGTATAATCCCGTAAAATGCAGAAAAATAGGGTTTTCAAAACTTTCACAGAAATAATTTCTAAAATTATGAAATAAATAATTAAAAATAAACTATAAAATGGGTGTGGACTATAACACCTTTTCTCCAAAAAGGATATTATACTATAGTAACCAAAATTTTCGCAAAGACTTAGAAAATATTTAAATAAAAGTTGGTAATCTTTCTCTAAAATGCGGGTAAAATTTTTTGCTTTTCTAAAAGATGAGAAGGATAGGGAATATACTTCCCTAATTCTTTTCAAAATGTTTTTGAATGCGGAAATGTGATCAACACCTTTTGTAAGCATAAGCTCATCTCATATATAAAATTATCAGAGTTTACAACAGAGGTTTCTTTTACAGTGACCACTGAGCCAATTCATTCTCTTGACATCTACCCCAATCTAAGACAGTAGATATAGATTCTTCTTGGAATCTTTATCAATCCAAGTAGCGTCCTCCTTCAAGCCCTTCTTCTAAGAGTTAACCCACTTCCTGGGTAAAACATCTACTCAGTCCTGCATCAACACAACAAAGCAGGCAAGGGTGAGACTCTTAAGACAAAGTAATAAGAAAAGAAGGAATACACCCAACACATATAGATCACTCAACAATCAATTTGCACACCAAGTAAATAACAGATCAATCAAGGCTTACAAACAGATCTCATTTAAGCAGATCTTACCTTTGTGCTGCAATCTTACAAAATAACTCATTCACAAAATACATTCTTATATCCAAGTATAATTTATGCATGTCACTTCAATATCTCTCTAATCACACCGGTGTAGTGCTCCAAGAAGACTTTTCCAACCTCACACCATTGAGCGACCGGCTGCAGTAAACTTAACAGCATAAACAGGGAATCTCGTCTTTAGACCCCTAAGAATACTTCGGAAATACTGCATTTAAAACTTAATACCAAATCAGAAATAGATCTGCCAGTCAGATTTATCCAAATCGGGTATTCAACTCGTCTCGGCTCAAGGGGATTCACCGACAAGGCCATTGAGACTTTCGAAACCTGGATAATCCCAGTAGACAATTGTAGTCCAACAGAACCTATTTTCAACTACAGCCTCTAAGTTGTATGCTCATCGTCTATAATGCAAATGATCGTCTAAATTTGCAAACCAATTTCTCTTTGTGAAACTTCCTCTGTTTTACTATCTCTCTTTCTAAAAAATCTCTGACTCTTCTTAAAACTCTTTGTAAGAAAAAAATCCTTTTATGGAAAAACCACTTGTATGAATAGATAACTGTTAAAAATCAATGTTTCTCATAAAACTCTTTTTACTGTATACTTAAAAAAAAACGTATAACTCTCGATTGCTTTTTACTGCTTATTACCGAGTAATTCATTATCTCGGCTTTATTCATTTTAAGCAGCTCAATAGAGTAAATCGGTATAAAAAATTGTTAACTGTATTTCAAGAAGATCAAACCGGGCATAGCCACTTTGGATTGATCAAGAGAGAAGAGATCAACAGTATTTAAACTTACGTTCGCTTCCTAAAACAGTAGATGTTTGTTCTCAGATTTTAGATATCTCCTTGGGAATAGAATAATTACACGGCGGCTGAGCCGACTGCGGTAATCAGTGTCCGTCTTTCTAAAACTTGATATAAACTTAGTGAACGAAATACAACAGATTAATTACCGGCTTAAGTTATTTTTGAAGATGAAAAGATCACACGACGGCAGAGCGATCTTTGGTGATCAGTACCCCACTTTAAAAAATGATCCACTATACTAAGTGAACGCAGTCCAATTGCTTCTCTTGGAAAATTCTTATGTACTGATTATCTTCCAGGAAAAAGGCCCGTTGAAAGCCTATCTCACTAATTTCCACTGCCGTAGACATTGGAAACTAAACTGAGTTATGTGCATACATATACAGATTGGATACCCACTCGATATTTCCCACTAATAATATAACAGTAGAATTCACCGAGAATTCATTACCGTTAGATTATTTTCCGAAAGATGCTATAACAGTAGGTTCACCGAGAATCCATTACTGTTACACTCTTTTATCCATTCCAATCTATTTATATATACAGTATTAAGAAAATTGCTTCTTTCCCAATTTTATCTTGTTACGTATATACCGGGTCCCTAGTGTTAAGAATTCCCCAAACAGCGTATCAGCACAGATCCCAGGCCAGAGAGAGAGGGACTGTTTTTGCCCCTTCATATGTCTCCCTTCCTTTCTAGACAGATCCATACTGATAAACCATTTATCTTAACCATCACCTAGTATATAAATAACACATAATATTGGGGTTTTCATAAAATAACATCTCGTGTTTTCGTTGCGGTAAAATCATCTTTACGGTACGTTTAAAATTTGCCATTATAACGGTATATTTACAAAAGCTCAAAAGTGATTTTAGCGTAACCTTTCTACTCACACAAAATTTACTATAAAATTGGGCATTATAACTCTACAATTCATTAATAGCATAAAACAATTAATTTAAAGCTGTAAAACAATTATAAAGCATATAAAAGCCATAAACACATAAACAAGCAATTCAAACACAAACAAGAATCAAAACTCATACTTCACAAATTACTTTGGAAGAAAAACCCCTTACCTTGGCCAAAACGTGAAGAAGAACAAGCAAGAACACCAAGAACACAATAGTAAGAAATTTAAGACTAAAGAGAGAAAAGAGAGAGATTTGTGTTTGCCTTGCTTCTTGGATTGTGTTGTGTGAATTTTTATGTAGCCAAGGGGGTCTATTTATAGGGAGGGGGCGGCCAAGAGCTAGGGAGAAGGAGGGAATTAAATGGCTTTGTGTGGTAAGCAATGACCTCACAAAATGCCTAATTATAATTAAGTTTAATCCACCCTTTTTCTAATTTGCTTAAGCCAATGACTAAGCCTCATGACTCATATGAAAAAAAACTCATCCAAGGGCTCTAATCAAGAGTGGATGTTGACCAAATGAGGGGGAAAGAGGGCCATTGGATTGCTTGGACAAAAGCTTTAGGTTTAGGTAGTTTTAAGTGGAAACCAAGGATAAAATGGTCTTTGTATATGCCCACCATACTATTCAAGGTAATCATGATGTCTACCACTCTCTTATACTTCTTAGATTTGTATTTCAACCCCTCAAAGTTTCTAAGTTTCCATATCATAGCCACTATGTCTCTATTTATCTCTATTCGGCTTATTCCATAAATAAAGGTTAAAATGGTCCTTTTACAAATCTATTATTCAAAAATAATTTTAAATGGTAAGAACCATTGAGCAATCTCGAAAATGACATGTAAGAGTCTTATGGAAGAGTCTATAACACTTAACCCTAACTGATCATTCTATTTTTCTTAGGTTTCTATTAAGTCTCTGTAGTCTCTATCTTATCTATTTTTCCATCTCTAGTAGTTATTCCTTTCCTAACTAACAGATTATGGAGTTCCTTCTAAAGGGACTAAAACAGTAACTTCTTTATTTCCTCCTCAAATAATCCAAACTTAATTCCTAAAATCTTTATATGTCACCAAGCTACAATATCTTCCCTCAAATACCTCTTGGAAGTGTTATATGAATTTTCCAAATTCATTTATCATTTATCCTAATAATTAGAATGTCCGTATATAATTTCCTGACTTCCATATTTAGCTTTAAACTACTAAGTTTTTATCTGAAAAACTTCAAAGTAGTTCTAATCCTCAAAAATTAATATTTTGTCTCAGAGTGAAAATTTCGGGATGTTACATTATTCCCCTCTAAAAATAATTTCGTCCTCGAAATTTCGTAAATAAGCATTTAGGACAATCATCCCCTATTTGAAATAATTCCCATTACCTAACACCACTGCATTTATTCAAATGATATACTACTAACCTTTAGATATAACATACTTGCCCATTTAATGGTTCAGAGTGTAATCTCTTGCTTCTTTGTCCTTACTTCGTTTACTGTAAGAGTCTACCAACATTATGTTTCCTTATCACCTTTTCTTTCTCCATTTTTCTGACATTCCCTTTTGACGGATCTCTAATGTTAAAAATCCTCTTTCTTAATCCATACTAAGTCCTGCCTTAATATTTATTTGTACTCCTATGTTTCATCAAGTTTGGTACTAGACCTAAAAAGTTCTTCGCCAAATATTTAGACTTAACCGTATTCATGCCTATAATCAAGTCCGATTTGCTGTAAACCCCAAAAACTCCCGTACATTTTCCATTTGAGTACTTAGTAGAAAAATATTTGCAATAACTTGTGCAAAATATTGCCCAGAAATTTCTTGAGGCCTAACTTCTACCAATTACTGTATCCTCTTTTATCAACACTTAATCTCACTAACCATCAGATATCAGTATAACTTATTTTGACTTCCCTAGCATCAATTTGAGTCAAGAATATCTTCTATTAATTTCTTGAATCTATACTTAATCATCCTCCTTATTTCTTATCTCCAAAAGAACTGATTTACTCCAAGAGAACTGTACTATACCTTTAATTTTTTTATCACTAAAATACTTTTGGTAAGTCATTCCAATGACGATTGAATCCTTAACAATAATCCTCATCTGATAAAAAAAATCTAATGCTATTCTACTTAGCTATAGGCTTTAGCTATTTAATCTCAAGGATAACATTCTTGTTTTCCTTTTGATATTGTAACCTCAACTACTGAATATTTCCTTTCCTTCGATCGGAATCAAACCTTACGTTCCTCTATTCTTAGGAATTTTGACCTACCAGTTCATACTTACCACCATTGTTATCTTTCTGCTACCAGCAAGCTAATGGATTAATTACTTCCATACCTTGACCTTAAGTAGTAAGAAAACAAAAATAATTTTATGACTGATCATGTCATCCAGATCATAAACTTAGTTTATAAAAGTAAGTTTCTATTTATATGAATAAACATAATATATACCTATATATATATGCATACACACATAAAATTAACACAACATCAAGCAAACAAATACTTATATATTTGTATGTATATATATATAGCAACCAAGTTCAAGTATTTCCTAATAGGTTCTAATCCTAAAAACTATATTCCAACTTTGGGTGTTTTATGATTCAACCCCATTGATGACTAGATCATATCTATAAAAACAGAAAGCAAAACAACACATCGTCTTAGATCCCACTAACTGTAAAAAGACCTTTATTCTCTTGCTACAGGATCCTTATATTGTAATGTTGGATTGTTGGCTACTGGCTTCTACTCCCCACAATCCTTATACATGTGTCCGATCTTCCTGCACTTGAAGCAAGTTGCGCCCTTCTGGCTGCAATTGTTAGCATGATGTCCTTTCTTCCCGCACTTATAACACTTCATCGTGCTTATCCCTTTATTCTTATGGTCTCCATTCCAAATAGCAGGTACACTATTGTGGCTCCTGAGTCTCCCTGAGTTCCTAGTATATGGCTTATCTCGGATCTGCCTCCCTTCCTGATTTGGTGCTTTAAACCTAAGTGGTCCTCCTACATTGCTTTTTCGTATTTTCTCCTTCATTAGTATCTTCTCAATCATATAGCAACGTTCTATCAACTCGCTAAACTCAGTTTTTGAAAGGGATCACTGCCTCACGTAAATCATGTTTTAACCCTTCGTGAAACTTCTTGCATTTCTATGCCGGGTCATGACATATTTGGAAATACTAGGAAAACTTAGAGAGAGATTCAAACTTAATAACGTATTCCCCTACTGACATCTCCTCTTGCCTTAAACCTAGGAATTCCATCTCTTTCACTTGACGAACACAGATAGGAAAATACTTCGCTAGAAAACAATCTCGAAAGATAGTCCAAGTAACAGTTGTTCCTTCGACCTCTAATAACAGACACATTCCTTACCACCAGAATTCAACATCGCCTACCAACAAGGAAGCAGCAAACATCACCTTTCGTTCGTCTGAGCAAGCCATTGTCTCAAGGAATTTTTCTAACTTATGAATCCATAAATGTTCTCCTTCAGGGTTATATCCTCCCTTGAATTGAATCAGATTTGCATGACTAAGTTCGATCCTATGATTCTCTCCTCCTTTACATCCAAAAGCAATTGCCATTTCCCAAATGGTCTTTGCCAGATCATTATCATTATGATTTCCTCTCGTAGCCATGGTTTTCTACTAAACAATTATTCGGGTAAAAACAATTAGAGCTTACCATAACTACTTTAAATCAACAAGAAAAATCAATCAATTTCGTACAATTTCAACCGAAGTCTATACTATTTTGTAATAATCTGGTGACATTTCAAATTAACGACTTTTTTCCTACAAACCAACATGAATTCCAATCCACATGTTTTTTCCTCACTTATATGCTTTTTAGAAGGGAATCCTTTCCTATACAGTCCCATACCCATACAATATCGTTGGCATAGGTAGAACCAATTAATTCTACTTAATTCCTCTCAACTATACTGTCCCATACCAGTATAGTCCAAACTTCCTCAGCTGTACTGTCCCATATCAGTATAGCTTTGGCACCAAAGTCTCACAAAATCAAACAATTCATTCAAGTTTCACACAAAAATCACTTAGCACACTACCTATCAGGGTTCACGCAACTTAGGCATAGCAAACCTTACCCTAACGGTAAAATCATCTTTACGGTACGTTTAAAATTCGCCATTATAACGGTATATTTACAAAAGCTCAAAAGTGATTTTAGCGTAACCTTTCTACTCACACAAAATTTACTATAAAATTAGGCATTATAACTCTACAATTCATTAATAGCATAAAACAATTAATTTAAAGCTGTAAAACAATTATAAAGCATATAAAAGCCATAAACACATAAACAAGCAATTCAAACACAAACAAGAATCAAAACTCATACTTCACAAATTACTTTGGAAGAAAAACCCCTTACCTTGGCCAAAACCTGAAGAAGAACAAGCAAGAACACGAAAAACACAATAGTAAGAAATTTAAGACTAAAGAGAGAAAAGAGAGAGATTTGTGTTTGCCTTGCATCTTGGATTGTGTTGTGTGAATTTTTATGAAGCCAAGGGGGTCTATATATAGGGAGGGGGCGGCCAAGAGCTAGGGAGAAGGAGGGAATTAAATGGCTTTGTGTGGTAAGCAATGACCTCACAAAATGCCTAATTATAATTAAGTTTAATCCACCCTTTTTCTAATTGGCTTAAGCCAATGACTAAGCCTCATGACTCATATGAAAAAAACTCACCCAAGGGCTCTAATCAAGAGTGGATGTCGACCAAATGAGGGGGAAAGAGGGTCATTGGATTGCTTGGACAAAAGCTTTAGGTTTAGGTAGTTTTAAGTGGAAACCAAGGATAAAATGGTAAGTGAAAAACGGACATATTTCAGAAAATTCCAGAAAAAATCCCAAAAATTACAAATTGAATTTAATCACTATTGGTCCCTCTTAAAATTTGATTTTGAGTACTCACTAATCAATGAAAATCCATTCTGGTTTCCGTAATTTTCATTTTGCGTATTTTACAGAGATCAGAGAAGTAGCATTTTTATCTGCTTTTCAGAAAATTATGAAATAATTTCCAAAAATCCCAAAAAATATAAAAATATGATTCAGCTTTTCAAAATCTTTTTCTGACCTCAGTTTGGTCTTCGAATCAATATTTAGCTTTTGCTGTAAGTAACAGGGTCAAAAAGGTAATTTCTAAAGTTTTCCAAAAATTCTAAGAAAATTCCAGAAAATCACAAATATTAAAAGAACCAACTTTTGTGAAGGTAGTTTGTTTATCTAAGTTGTTTTAACATACTTGTACTACTTAAAACTTTATCCATTAATAACGGTAAATACGAATGTCAAATGTCAAGGAAAGAGTGACGGTTTAAAGAAATAATTTCATAAGTATTTTAAAACCTTCATTATAAGACTAAAATAATTTTCTTATCACTTAGATCACACAATATCATATAGAACAGGTAAAAGACAGAAATACAGAAAACAAAAGTCTATATAAGACTTTAACTATTTTACTGTTTATGCTATAACACTTAACCGTAACTGATCATTCTATTTTTCTTAGGTTTCTATTAAGTCTCTGTAGTCTCTATCTTATCTATTTTTCCATCTCTAGTAGTTTTCCTAACTATTTTGTGAAGGAAGTTTATTTATTGAGTTTTTTTAACACACTCAAGCTATTTAAACATCCTTCTGTCAGTTAGACGTAAACCATTTTCTGTAAAAAGACCCGATTTTGAATGAAAAACTACTATTTCAGAAGTATTCCAGAATACATGTATTTTATTACTAATTTTAAGCTAAAAATAAATCACACATCAATTATGGAACAAAAATTCATATAAAACAGAAAAGGACGGAAAACGCAAGGAAACAGATATAGTAACTAGACCTAACGGAAGTTGAAAATCAACCATTTTCAGAAGTATTATTAAACATACATTTTTAAATCCTTTTTTTAAAAATAAAATAAATCTCAAAATAATTACATCACAAACATTCATATAAGACGGAAATTAAACAGTTAGTCACAAAAGCGGATGTTATAGTTCCAACTTACGACTTAACTCTCAATTAAACACGGAATCATATTATCTCAAATGAACACAGAATCATTTATCATAGGTAAACACAGAATCACACCTCTCAGATAAAAACACAGAATTTTAGATTTCAAGTAAAACATAGAATCTCATAACTCAGATAGCACAATACTCCATTTCTTTAATTCAAATCCCACAGACAAAAACAATTTATCAGTATAAGATCAATTCTTGAATTTCCCCATTATACTCCTACGTTTCGGCCTTACAGCCATTTTAAACTCATGTTCACATTTTTCATAAAAAGGTCCATTGAAATCTCTCTCTCAAGAATTTTCGCCACATATATTCAAATTCCCTAGGTTAGGAAAAATAACATATCAATAATGTTCCCAAGAAAGATTTAGAGGTGAGCCGCAGCTGTTAAGAGACATGTCTTTCCTAGCCAGAACAGTACCAATAAACTATTTGACCCAACTGTCTTTCTGTATATCTATGGTAAAAAATTGGAGGGTTTTTAACACATGGAAATAAATTAGCTTTTCTCAAAAACACAATTTCTATATTAGGAATTATTAACAGTACATTAGTAGAGTCGCCAGGACAAGATAGGGGACACAATCAATACCAGTTCTTTCCTAGCCAAAATCGTACCAAAGCACTATTGAACCCAAAATGCAGATATGTTAATACATAAATTCGATTTTTGGCATTGAACCATAAAAATTCCATTTTTAAACACAGTATTACAGATAATAAAATTTTTGAAATTCAAACATACTAATTTTGTATAAAAGTTTTAGCCTAACTTCATTTGTATTGATCACACGGAGGCATAGCCCACTGGATATGATCAAATCCTTAACAGATATAATTTTTCCATTATAACGGTACAAATAATAATTCCCAAAACCAATTTTGGCATTATAACCTTACTAATAATAAATCACATAAACAATTAAATAAAAGCTATAACACAATTATAAAGCTTATAAACAAATAATAAAGCTATAATACATAAACCACCTAAATGGTTAGGACAAGCAACTTACGTGTTCTCTCATAACTCTCAAGAATTTTTCCTTTACCTCAAAATATGAAGAAAGGAGATTTTGAAGAACAAAGCTTCAAAACTCAAGAGCTAAGCAAGATACCTAAAAGAACTAGAAAAACTATAAAGAGGGAGAAGAGAATTTGCTTTGTCAATACAAAGACTTAGTGCAAGAAATTATGGAGACCCCTCCCCTCTAATTATAGGTGAGGAGGTGAGCTTACATGAGTGTGGAAACATGGGATTACTTGCAAGATATTTTTCATAATTAGGTAATTAAATAAATAGATAATTCAAACTAATTTGGAATTGGTATAAAGCATAACCACATGGATCATGAAACAAAATATCTTCTCCAACTTGCATACAGTGAGGCGGCCAAGGCTGATGAGAGAGGGAGGGAGTGAAGTTACAACTTTGCCCCTACGGTTTCATGTGGAAAGAAGTGAAAATCAGGGGCAAAATAGTCATTTCATAAATCAAAAATTTACAAAATTAATTTAAAATATAAGAAGCAATGAGATTGCTTGAAAATGCCATGATAGATTTAAAATAACTTCAGGGCATTATTTTCGAAATGTATTGATAGTGCAATCTCTTCGGTTTTCGCCGTTTCTCAGGTATAACTCCACAAAGAGAGCAGAAAACGGTATTTTCAAAACTTACACAAAAATAATTTATAAAATCCTCAAATAAATAATTAAAAATAAAATATAAATGCTTGTGGACCTTTTGTCAATAATTTTTATACCGCGAAACAATATTTTTACACTATACGCTCCCGTTTAGCGTATTTTTCTATAAATTTTGAAAGTTTTCCAAAAATTTCAGAAAAATTCCAAAAAAAATCCCAGATATTAAAAGAAACAACTCTTGTGAAGGAAGATAATTTTCTGGGTTGGTTTTAGCATATACATGCTATTAAAACCTCATCCGTCAGTTAAGACGTAAATCGTTTTCTGTTAAAAATCTAACGTCAAACGAAAACTACCCGTTTAAAAAGGGAAAATGAATATATATATATATATATTAAAAACCTATTTTTAAGATGAAGATAATTTACTCATTACTTATATCTCAAAATCTCATTTAAAACAGAGTAAAGACGGTAAGCAGAAAAATGGATGTTACACCTGCCGTCAGGAAAGTAATCACTTTTAGGGACCAAAATGACAGTAAGTAATCACTTTTAGGGACAAAAGTGACTAACGGTTGACAATTGATGACCTTTTTTTAACTTTGTATCTGTCAGGGATCAATTTGACACCGTCTGACACTCTCAGAGACCAAAGTGGGTGTTTACTCTTAAACGTTATTATCATATTAGTTTGTTCATTATTGTATTTTATATTCAATACGAGAGATTAATAGTAGATTTTATGACAATGTGATGGAATTGTTTACTTTGATTTAGATTCAATTTTTTTTAACAAATCACTCATTGTTGAAAAAATTACCACCTCTACAACAAAATTACCACCTCTGCCTCTGCCAGTGGTATCAAAAGCATTTGCAACAGCAACTGAATCCTCTAAGGGAGTGGCAAACTGTCTCTTTTGCTATGTTAATAAGGCAAAAGCCTTTCCAATGTCTGGAAGTGGGTCCATAAGCATAATTTGGGACCTCACAACAGTATATTGTTCATTTAATCCTCTCAAGAATCTGATTACATAATCTCTCTCAATATATTCTTTAATCTTTGGAATTAAGCAAACACATTTCACAGCACACTCACAACTTGGTAATGGTCTCAGATTTTCAAGCCACAATTTCTTTAATTTTGTAAAATAGGAAGTCACAGAGTTATCACCTTGTTTTAGCATGTAGATGTCTTCCTGAAGTTCAGCAATTCTGAAGACATCACCTTGTTTATATCGATTCTTCAAATCGAGCCACACTTCACATGTTGTATCCATCCACATTACACTCTAAGCAGTCTCAGAATCAAGAGAATTATAAATCCAACAGAGTACCATTGTGTTACACAGATCCCATACGAGAGCTTGACGATCGTCATCACTCGGTTTAGGTAAGGTTCCATCAACAAATTGAACCTTGTTCTTTGATCTTAAGGACACCATTGCAACACCCTTTTCTCCAAAAAGGATATTACACCATAATAACAAGTATTTTTGCATAATATTCTTAAGAAAACCTTTAATTAAAACTACGTTTATTCCCAAAAATTATGAATAAAATTTTTGCTTTTCTAGAAGATGAGAAGAATGGGGAACTCATTCCTTCCAAGATCATTGTGCGATAAAATAAGCACAGAAAACATTTAAAACATTGATGTAAAAGTAACCTCCTCGTATATATATATATCAAAAAGCTTGCCTCAGTACAAGCGTGGAGATTTTACAACTATTGTACATCAAATTATACTGAAAACTAAAGAAAACTGTAAAATCCTAAGAAAACTAAAAGTAAACAAAAGTAGTAAATTAAAATATAAGTGATATAAAACTACTTTGTACATCTGAGCCAGTTTAAGTCATTATCTACCCAGAACAATTGCCATCAGACAATTTCCCAGGGACCTGTTCCTCGTGTCCCTCTTCTAACTTCTCTTTCCCCTTCTGGTTTCGCTCAAGGGCTTTAGCCCGAGATACTACCTCCCAAGAATAGCTGGAAGAGACAGATGCAAGAGCAGATTTCTCAGGAAGGTAGGTAAGTGAATTAACTCTCTCTGACAGAGGAACAGACTCTTTTATATTAGGGTCTTCAACATGAGGTATAACTACAGCGGTATCCTCATCAACAGGTGAGTATAAGCGGGGTGTCCTTCCCCGTAATGGCATCCTACGCCTTCCATAAAAAGATATAAATGGTGTTTCTAGAGCTAGCACCTCCCTCATCCTTCTCCTCTGTAAGTCGGAGTAGATCTTCCGCTCCGCCCTCTTAGCTTTGAGAGAACGATTACTAAACCTTCGACCCGTAACCAACCTACTAACCAACCTACTCCTCGGATAAATCATCTACTAATACATACAGCAAACACGACAAGCAAACATACAAGGGTGAAAATCTTCTCAAAAATAAGAATAATAGTACACGACAAATACACACAATACTTATGCATCATATTTTCATAATCTCACAAACACATATCATACTTGGCAATAAAGTACCGTAAAGAAAGATATAATCAAGAATATATCATCAACCCCAGATATATTTATGCATGATACTTCTATCTCTTTGAAAATACACCGGTGCACTGCTCCAATGAGACTTTTTCAACCTTAACACCAGTGAGCGATAGGCAGTAGTAAACTTAACAGAATAACCAGAGAGTCCCTCCAGACCTCTGGAAATCCTTCAGAATCACTACATTTAAAATGAATAACATATCATAAATAGGTCCTTCAGTCAGATTTATCCAAGTCGGGTATATGACTCGTCTTGGCTCAAGGGTTATCACCTACACGGCCATTGAGACTTTCAAAACCTGGATAATCCCAGTAGGCAATTGTAGCCCAAGAAAACTCTATTCTCAACCCTCTCTGGGTTGTAATCTCATATCTCTTTATGCAAATGACAGTTTATGATTGCATATAATTTTTCTTTGATTTGTCTTGTAAAACTTTCCCTGTTTTACTGCATTAACTCATTTTAATACAAAATCGCGTAGAATACTCTTATTTTATTTAACCCGGAATTAATTATTGAATTGTCCACTTTGTTACTCTTTCCGGCTTTACTCATTTATTTTTAAGAGTAATCACACCGCGGCAGTGTCGAACTGAGGTGATTACCAGAAACAATTAAAGTGAATCGGTATATAACGAAAAGTGATCAAAGCATAAAAGAATATCAAAACGAGGCAGCCACCGGGATTGATCAAAAGAAAGAGATTAACAATAATTTAAACGCATGTTTGCTTTCTAATCGGTATGTGATTTTTCTTGTATTTGGGAAAATTTCAAGACGAAATAGTCACACGGCGGCAGAGCCGACTGTGGTGACCAACCATAACTATAATAAAAGTGATAATAATTACAACTTTAAGCCTATTTTGGCGAATCCCTTTGGAAGCTAGTACCCAAATAATTTTTGCCACGTATATACAAACTCCCTAAGCCATATCAAATAACCCATTAATACGGTTCCTAAGAAAGATCTAGAGGTGAGCCATAGCTGCTAAGAGACCCGTCTTTCCTAGTCAGAATAGTACCAATGAATTGTCAGACCCTTCTATCTTTCTGTATAGCTGTGGTAAAAATTATAGGTTTTTAACACAAAGAAATAAATACAATTTCTATGTTAGGAATTATTAACAGTACATTAGTAGAGTCACCAGGACAAGATAGGGGACACAACCGATACCATTTCTTTCCTGGTCATAATCATACCAATGCACTATTTAACCCAACAAAATAGGTATATTAATACATAAAATCGATTTTGGACATAAAAATAACAGTACAAAATTTATTAACACATTAATTACTTTTCCTCACGTAATAATGTCCAAGAGAGATACGACCCCTGAGCCCGGTCGGATAGTACACCAAAGGTGCACTCTCATACCTGACCAACCACAGTATTCTCAGGTGGCCAAAAGAACTACAGAGGTGTTGATTTTACGGATAAAAAATTCAATCCTTTAATACTGATTACGGTGAAATAACTCAAGATTTAGTATTTAAAATTTCGTCATCATAACAACACAATTATTAAAAATTCATAGATAAATTGAACATTATAACTTTACTAATTATAAAATCACAATTAAATAAATAAAGCATGAAACAGTTTAATTAAAGCATTAAAACAATAATATAAAGCAAATAACAAGTAATTCAAGCTTATAACACCTAAATCACCAAAGTGATCATCAAACAAGATCAAAGATTTTCCCCTTACATCTTAGGAAAAAATTATGAAGAAACTAAGAACACTATAAAATTTGCAAGAGGTTTGTTAAGGAAAACTATATGAAAAACTTAAAGAAAACCTAAAGAAACTAAGGGAATAAACTTGGAGGAAGATGAGCAAATTATTTAGAGGACTTCCCCCTATTTATAGGATGCGGTCCACGGCTAAGCATGGGCAAGTGGGAGGAAGATGCTCGATTTTTCAATTATACAAAAATAAAAACCCTAATTTTTTTTTGGATAAGCAAAAATTTATTAAAAAGAAAACAACTAAATCAGACAAGATATGCCCAGATTTAGCTACGAGAAAAGAACAATATTGTCATCAGTACAAAAGACGAGCGATCTCCTACCGTAATACAATAGAGCTATTGTGCAAGGGCATCACTATAGGGAAAGACATCCCAACTAAGTTGGCACCCCAGACCCTATCTATCATTTGCAGCACGCCAAACCCATAAGAGTATCTAAAAAATCACCACAACCTATCAAAACTACACCGAGGCAGATCAAAACCATTCACAACTATGGGAGAAACCCCACCCGCGGTGTGAGGAGTCATGTGTTAAAACAAGTGACTAAAACAAGTGACTCATGTGATGACTCAAAATGTAGAAGAGTTGAGAAGCTTCTAGACCTTGGGGAGTCACCTTGGGAGGCGGCCAAAATGGGTTGGAAGGAATGCTTAAAAATGTCATGATAGCTTTAAATAAATTCATGGTATCATTTTTGAAATTTATTGATAGTGCAATCTCTTTGGTTTTTGCCTTTTCCTACGGATAACTCTGAAAAAGTGCAAAAAATAGGATTTTCGAAACCTACACAAAAATAATTTCTAAAATCCTTAAATAAATAATTAAGAATAAAATATAAAATACTTGTGGACCTTTGTCACGACTTTAAACACTATGAAACAAGATTTTCGCGCTATACGCTCCCGTTTAGCGTATTTTTCGGTAAATTTTGAAAGTTTTCCAAAAATCTCATAAAAATTTCAAAAAATCACAAATATTAAAAGAACCAACTTTTGTTAAGGAAGTTTATTTTATGGGTTGGTTTGATATGCTCAAGCTATTTAAATCCCCTTCCGTCAGTTTAGACGTAAATCGATTCCTATTTAAAACCCGACGTCAGCTGAAAATTAACCGTTTCAGAAGTATTCTTGAATATGTATATTTAAACCCTAATTTTAGGATAAAAATAAATCACTCAACATTTATATCACAAAAATTCATATAAAACATAATAAGGACGGTAAACCAAGAAACGGATTATAACCATCGCTGATCTGGACCAAGCATGGTAATTCTTGCTTCCAATCAACAGAGGAGAGACCAAAGCATTAGCCGGATTGTCACTCGGATGCATGAAATACGGATCAAGCATATCCGTTTGGTAATTGCTTCCTGAAGAAGTGTGAAGTCCTGAAGTCGCCGTGGTTTGCGACGACGCCATGGATATGGATCAGAGAGCTTGAAATTCAGAAAATGCAAATTACAGAACAAATTTGCAGTAGAAGAAAGAAGAAATGATGAAGAAGGAAGAAGAAATTGCAATCTGTGAAGAGCAGAGTAGTGATGAACTAGAGATCAAAAAGGCAAACACGAAATAAAGAGCAATTGATGCTCATTTCATTAGTAATCAGAATGAACAAAAGTAGTTTAAGTTACAAGCTAACACCAAATATATAGAAGAGCTGGTGTTGGTTAGGAGCTAACAACCTACTAACTGAAAAGCTAACTAACTAACTAACTAAGGTTAGTTAAGTACAGTTAACATAACTAAAACACAGTTAGGGAAACTAACTACCCTTTACAATCAACATTAGATTCAATTTTTTTTAACAATCACGTTGAAAAAATTTATGAATTGATATTTATTATTACATTTTTCGGCTCCCACTTTGGTCAGTTTCTGGATCTGACCCTATTCAAAAGTACGTACAATTAAGCCTTCATTGATAAAAAAACACAAATTATGATTGTAATTTTTACTTATGAGTATATTTCAGTATTATTAAAAAAAAGGAATATTTTTAAAAAGTCACAAAATTATGATTCTTTACTTATAATATGTTTCAAATTAATTATAAATTATCAGAAAAATTTGTGTCAATTGGCATCGGCTTAACAAATAATACAATTTTACATATTTGAATAGGCAAAAGGGTTCTTGATTTGGAAAGAAACTCTACCTTGACCAAGGAATGGCTTGACAAGGGAGAACATTATCAAGAATAAATACCTAAGAACTTTTTACATATTATCTTCCTCACATATACGCAAGGAGAGTGGGTGCATGCATGCATATATGTATGTATAATTTTTTTTTGATGAACCATATAGTATATATGTTTGTATAAAATTATTTATAATATATACCATATATGAATATAGGACAAAATAAGTTATATTAACGAACTACTACTTTAGACTCATTTATAAAAAAAAACTAATTTTACGTTAATTATATATTTAACTTCATTTAATTTTATTAATTTTCTTAAAGAAATGAACATGATTATCTAAATTGCCTTGATAAAAAAAGCTATTGAAATTAAAATTTGCATTAAATGAAAGATACTTTATGGAAAAGAATTCATTGAATATTATGAAATCATTTATGATTTGTTTATATTTTGGACCACACATTTGAGATTTTTTTTTTTTTGCTTATAATTCAGACAGGAGGGAGTACGTAACTTATAATCTAAATGAATTTTATTAATTAAGAGTAAAAGGAGTATTTCTAATTTTTATACAAAAGGACACTGGACACACAAGGCAAAATAAAATTAAGGCAAAATTAGCCATTTGTTCCCTTAAGTTATTTTTTTTTTCAATTTGATCTTTTATCTTCTTTTTTTTGTAAAAAAGTAGCCCTTTAAATTTTTTCAATTACTTTTTCATTGTCATAGGCATGTATATTGCTTTATCTTTGTCTACGGTCTCATCTTGATCTATTTGAGCATTTTGCTAGTCTATTTCAGCTATATATGAGTTTTTTTTTGTTACAACAGTGAAAAGAAAAAGGGGGAGCAAAAGAACTACATAATTTTGCTTTTAAAATACGAGGGACTACCTTGTTTAAAAAAGACAAGAGACTAAATTGAAAATGAAAATTAACTTAGAGTATTAAAAGAGTGATTTTGTCTAAAATTAAGTATTTTTTTTATAAACAAAATGTTAATAAATTAGTATGTTATGTTAGCGGGGGAGGTTTGAGCCCAATACTTCTTTATCATTTCTATCCCTATGCTCCGCCCAAACCACCAAATCACTTTATTACTAACTTGCCTAAAATTAAGTACTAATACAACCAACAAGATTTACGCATCACATGAAAAACAAATAGTGAGAACCTCCTATACTTTTGCCAAAATTAACCAAGACAACACACCCAATGATGTACAACATTAATTAAGCAAAGTCGAAAGAATTAACCATTTTGAAATAATAATGTTGTTAAAATTAACTATACGAAAGTGATGTTACCATTTTACCATCTCACCTCTTTTTTCCTATCCACTCTTTTTTTAACTTAATTATTTCTTTCTACTCACTTTCATTTTTCCAATCAAACAAAGTGTTGAAGCTTTCTGATTTTTTAGGTTTAGCAAAAGCTTGTAATGGGCCCGCGGAAGTGTAAGGGGCATGATTTGTTTGGCTGCGTGTGTATAGTGCGGTTGGTAAGTGCAAACTTTTCGATCCGTAATGGTTAGTGGGGTTGGCTAAGTAAGTCGGTACACATAAACCAAAGAGAAGGTCGGAAAGGTGTGTTTACTAATCAGATCAATCGATGGTCGGTTAATAAGAATGAATATGTGAGGCACTGTTCACGAGTTTGGGTGTTGTCGTTTAAATCCACCATGCAAGTATATATGGTGACACGGCTGATCAATGGGGAACACCATTTGGGTGCTCCATGATGGGTTTGCGTGCCTAGTCTTTGAGTATGGGATATTTGTGGTGGTCCAGGGTACAACCAAGGTGGCTTCTATTGTACACAAGTCTGAAACTTGTGTACCATACCCAAGTTCCGAAAATACCCCGCTGACATGGTTTATTCTTATTTGAACATTGACCCAAAAACTCTACGAATAGTAGATCCAACCCCAATACTTTTAATAATAACATTTAGGTAGAAAAAACAAAAAATTTAAAATTTGTAATGAAATCATCATAACTTAGCCCATTACTAATCCTATCTACCCTCAACTAACTGCATCATAACTTAGAAACATATGTTGAGTAATTGAGCTTTTGGCTCCCAAAATAACAAACCCGCAAGGAAGGTTGTATTTTAGGCTTGTATCCCATTAATAAGCCACACCCATAATATAACCAACCTTCATCATCGGTCCAAATGCTTAATGATATTGGCAACAACTACCGCTTCAGTGCACACACGTCGTTTGCTAACATGTGTTCATGAAATCAACGCACTATCGACTACCCTTTTTCTTTTCAGAAAAATCATTTCAAATTATATTTCCCAGCTTCTGCCACTAACACGACAATGAAGAAGCAACCAGTAAACAATCAAATTTTTTTACTTAACCACAATTCATTTGTTATAATTACATTTTACATTTACATTTAATTAAATTAATCTATCAACTAAATATGACATAACAACAACGTAATTGTCCTGACCTACCTCTACAAAGCCAACGTTTGTCAATGGGTGCAAATATAAATAAAACTTATCATTTATTCTCTTCCTCTTTTATCCTAACATTAGATTATTTAAATTCTCTTTAATTAAATTTTACTTAATACGCAATTTTATATATTTAGGTGACCTTATTTGCAATTAAGTTTTACATTTAATGTAACCTGCCTAGCAGGTAGCCTGGACTAATCTATCCGTTGATATTCTGCCAGACTACATCGACGGTTTTGACTTGCATTTGGGTATAGTACACAAGTTTCAGACTTGTGTACAATAGAAGGCACCTACAACCAAACCAACGTTGTTGAATTTGTTGACGTTGATCACGTGCTATCACGGATTTGAATTCCTTCTTTTTAATGTTTTCTTTAGACGCAGCAGCGAGAAAATAAAATGATCAAAAAATAAAAAAGAAAATAAGTAAAACGAATAGATAATTAAGTAATTTTTCTATTTGTTACGTTGACAAACATTAAAAAAAAAACTATGGGTTTGACCTATGTTAATTCGAGTAAAACTGGGTTTGGATTCCTTAAGCAAAGTCTTGCGTTCGAGTCTTGTAGATGGAAAAAAACATAGTTGGAACTTGGAAGGGGATATCCCACTAAAGGTGGCCAACCATATTCTTCGGCGGAGATTAATTATCAAAAAAGTCTGTAGATACTTCACATCAATAAGATGATGACCCAAAAAAAAACTAGGGTTGTGTTTGGAAGGGGAGGGGAGGGAAAGGGAGGGTTTATGAGACCCCATCCCCTTGTTAATTTGAGAGTTATTAAAATCGAGGGAAAGTATTTTAGGGGTTTTTAAATCCCTTCCAAAGCCCTCCTTGACCTATTTTTTTGAGTTCTCCTAATTTGTGGGGTTTTATAACATCAACACAATTAGGTGAGGGGTTTCTCTCCTTTCCCCTTCCCTTCCCTTCCCCCCAAAGCCCTCACCTGGTGACCCAAAAAAAAACTAAGGGAGTATTTGGGAGGGGAGGGAAGGGCAGGGTTTACCAGACCTCATCCCATTGTTTGAGAGTTTTTAATATCGAGAGAAAGTATTCCAAGGGTTTTTAAAACTCTCCAAAGCCCTCCTTGACCTATTTTTTTGAGTTCTCCTAAATTGGGGGTTTTTTTTACAACATCCACACAAGGTGAGGAGTCTCCCTCTTTCCCCTCCCCTCCCCTTCCCCCAAAGCCCTCACCTCCCCTCCCCTCCCCTCCAAACTCCCAAACAAACCCTAAAGGTCTACTTTTTTTTTTTGTTACAAAACCCTAAAGGTCTACTTTGATAAAATACCTTTTCACATCATTTCATATATACTCCAAAATATTTATGTCGAAAATAGTAGTGGTTTTCTTGTACAAATTTTAGAAATAGAAAATAAAATGAAAACAATATAATAAATTTATAACTAAAAGAAATTATAAAAATAAAAATAAGTCTAATTACTATGCACCGATAGGGTAAATTTTTTTGCACAAACATCTAATCATATCGTATGTAGTGTCATCTCATAACAATAATTTCTAAAATATCTGCATAAAGATCTAGCCTATATAAAACTTTTTTACACTATCAATGCATATTAATTAAATTCAATAAAAATATTTTCTCAAATCAAACAAGTTTAAGAGCTTCTTTCATTTTTTTTAATTGATAAAAAAAGCTTCTTTTCTTTCTCATGTTTGGTTCAATATAAAACAAAAAAAAGGTTACATATGTTTTTAGTCCCTCGAAATATAGACAAGTTAGTTTTTAGGCCTCGAAAAAATTGTATCTTTATAGTCTTTGATTTATGAAAATGTGTCATTTATAATCCCTGTGGTCATTTTTTAAAATTTTATTTTCTCCCCTTACATATTTTTCTATTTTTAATTCTCACCCCAACCATCTTTCTCCTATTCTCATCCTTCTCCTGCCACCGCCATTATATCTTATTCGACTCCCTGTCACAACTACAACATTGGCGGAGATGAGAATGGGACACCGAAAGACAATGTCAGTGAGGTCCTAAGGGGAGGGGGTGGCCCTGGAGACGTCAGACACGGAGGAGTGGAGGCGAGCGACACAAACATACTCTTTTTCGGTGCCATGCATGTATGGACTTGTCATTGCAAACAATCATGAGGTCACCGGTAACCTTGGGGTCGAGGGTGTCGTTGTGCACAATTGGGAGGTGTCGGCCATTGGGAGGGGTGCTAGATGAGAATGGGAGAAAGATGGTTGGGGTGGAAATTAGAAGTAAAAAAATATGAGGGGAGAAAATAAAATTTAAAAAAAAACTTTGATTTTAAAATATAACCACAAGGATAAATGACGCATTTCCATAAATCGGGAACTATAAAGATACATTTTTTTAGTGAAGACTAGCATGAAGCACCCATTTTTGGAGCACCTGTTTTGAATCTTTTTGAACCGTCAGATTTATTCAAGGGTCCACATTAGCTATAAACAATGATGAGAACAATTACATTTTTCCCATAGAATCACTTTCTCACCCATTCTCCTATCTCCTCCGCTGCACCACCAACTCCTTCTCGGTGGAACACCCCATTCTCTGGCAACTCCACGGTGGCGAAAACACAGGCAACCACACCATTCTCCAATTTCATCCGCAAAATCCAGCAATTAAACAGAAACACAGCAAATTTGCATTTTATTAAAAAAATTAAACAAGGAGAAGAACTTACCAATTTGAGATCACCTTTTCGAGCGAAAACTTGAAGTGAGGTCCAACCCCTGTCATCGGTATCAACCCCACGTCCGTGAAGCCCGATCTGTGTTTTGTCCTAACTTTTGGGCAAAAAGATAATGAGGAGAAGATTGGAGAGGGTGGCAAATTGGGTTGAAAAACCGATGGAGAGGTTGGAAAAAATTGAGTTGGACAATTTGGGCAAGATGGATTTGAAAAAATTGGGAAAAATTGAGAGTGCAGAAACATAAACAAAAGAGAGAAGAAGAAGGTGAGAAACAGAGAAAAGAAAAAAAAAGAGAAAAGGGAAGAAGAAGTTGAAGGGGCTGCCCCAACAACAACAACAACAAAAGAACTTCCTTGAAGAATAAAAAGCAATGAGCAAGGATGTTTACCCATCCTTAATGTTTTGGGTTAAATCGCCACAGAGAGAGGGGGGCTTGAAGGAGGTGACCTATCGTTGTAACTAAAGGCTTGGATCGAAATGCAACGCCAGCCACAACGGAGTAAAACGATGTGCTTTTCTTCCTTGTTCCATGGAGAAGGAGTTGGTGGTGCGGCGGAGGAGGGCTTTTTTACCATTGTAGCACTATTTTTTTTATTATTTCCCAGTCTAGCACTCTTTTTTTTTATTTCTCAAAGTAGTACCCTTTTTATTAAAATATTTATTTTTATTAATTATTAATTAATTAAATATTAAATATTAGTTTAAAATTATAATTAAATTGTTAATGGTTAATTAATTGAATATTTAATTGTTAAATATTTATTAACTCGATTTGTTAACTAATTAATAATATAATTATATAAAATAGCTCACATTGATTTAAAATTTAAAAATACAAATACAAAAGTGATAAAAACAGAAATGATACAAAAGTGAACTAAATGCAAATTATAGAAAATTTTTACTGCTGTGTATCAGCTCTAGAACGGTAAGGGCATTTTTTCTTGTTGTGCCCTTCATTTCGACAGAGTCCACATCTCTTGGAATGACGACTTCTTTTCGTTTGATCCATGCCAGTACGAATCCTTGTGGATTGTGGAGAGCCATTTAGATCTCTCTGCATTGTTGGATTGTGGCACAACTTAATTCCATTGTATTCTGACCAATACGAACGGTGAGGCACCAGTTTGAACTCTTCGCGGTAAATATTGTATACATTTTGCAATTTGTACTGGGGAGGCAAATATATCATGTAGTTGTGGTGAATTTGGGAACAAGCAGCGATGACATGCAAACATGGATAGTGTAGTGCCTGAAATTCACCACAGTCACACCACTGTCTGTGTAGGTCTACTTTAAATTTTAAATCAATGTGAGCTATTTTATATAATTATATTATTAATTAGTTAACAAATCAGGTTAATAAATATTTAACAATTAAATATTCAATTAATTAACAATTAACAATTTAATTATAATTTTAAACTAATATTTAATATTTAATTAATTGATAATTAATAAAATTAAATATTTTAATAAAAAAGGTGCTACTTTGGGAAATAAAAAAAAAAGAGTGCTAGATTGGGAAATAATAAAAAAAATGGTGCTACAATGATAAAAAAGCCACGGAGGAGGGCATAGGAGAATGGATGAGATAGTAATCTGCGGAAAAAATGTAATTGTTCTCATCATTGTTTATAGTTAATCTGGACCTTTGAATAAATCCAACGGTTTAAAATAGATATTGTAAAAATAAAGCATTTAGATGGTGCTTCATGCTAGTCTCAACTTTATTTTTCGAGTGACTAAAAATAAACTTGCTTATATTTTGAGGGACTAAAAACATATTTAATCAAATAAAAAATATCTATATTTAATTTCAAATGACAAAAATATAATTAGACAGGAAATGAAATGGAATAAAAGTGTAAATTAATATGAACGTTTTTCTTTTCCAACATAGTCTTCTATTACTATTTACTACTATAAAAAAAAGAAAACTCTTTGCTCCACGTGTCAAGCTTAGGAAAAAAATTTCCTCCCAAAACCATCAAATCATCTACAATATACATATTTTCTCTCTTACATATTTTTATTTTATAATAATCATAATGATAAAATAATGACAATAATAATTTATAATAATAATAATAATCACAAAATACCAAAAAATATTATAATAGCTAAAAACTACATAACTTTTTAATCTTCACAGTTGCGAGTGGAAAATACTCGAGTTTACAAAAAATATATTATAATAACTAAAAAATATTTATTTGTTTTCCAAATTTTTGCGTTCCTAATTTCCCTCCCAAATTTTACAAAACTTTTAGTTCGTGCAAATTTTCACGTTGCAAATTTTTATTTGTGTTATTTTGTTCGGTAAAATTTTATGTGGAAAAGTTTTAATTTTATTTTCACTAAATAAAGTTTTGTCTGCTTACAGGATTATTACTTATGTTTTTTGTTCCGGTAAGTTTTTCATGTTGTAATATTTCAATTTTATTTTTTAAAAATAAAATAGTATTTGCTTAACTCATTTATTTATTCCAATAGCTTTCTACAGCTATAAATTTATTTTTTTTCTATTTAATATTCCACCAGCAAAACGGTATTTGCTTACCGGTTTCACTCATTTAATTGTTTCAATAACTTTCTACAGGCTATAAATTTATTTTTCCTTCGATTTTATTTTCCCCCAGCAAAACAGTGTTTACTTGCCAGTTTCACTCATTTATTTGTTTCAATAATTTTCTACGGGCTATATATTTATTTTTCTTTCAATTTTATTTCCGATCAGCCAAACGATATTTGCTTACCAGTTTCAATCATTTATTTGCTCCAATAGCTTTCAATGGCTATAAATTTATTTTTCTTTCGATTTTATTTTCTACTAGCAAAATGGTGTTTGCTTACCTGTTTTACTCATTTATTTGTTCAAATAACTTTCTACGGGCTATAATTTTATTTTCCACCAGCAAATCGATGTTTGCTTACCGGTTTTCACTAATTTATTTGTTTAAATAACTTTTCATGGGATATAAATTTATTTTTCTTTTAATTTTATTTTCCACCAGAAAAATGATGTTTGCAAACCGGTTTCACTCATTTGTTTTTTACAATATTTTTCTACGAACTATAAATTTATTTTTCTTTCGATTTTATTTTATTTTCGATCAGCAAAACGGTATTTGCTTACATGTTTCAATCATTTATTTGTTCCAACAACTTTCTACGGGATATAAATTTATTTATTTTTTTGATTTTATTTTCGATCAGCAAAATGATATTTGATTACCAGTTTCACTCATTTATTTGTTCCAATAGTTTTCTACGGCTATAAATTTTTTTCTTTCGATTTTATTTTCCACCAGCAAAATGGTGTTTGCTTACCGGTTTCACTCATTTATTTATTTTAATAACTTTCTATGGACAATAAGTTTATTTTTCTTTCGATTTTATTTTATTTTCGATCACCAAACCGGTGTTTGTTTATATATTTCACTCATTTATTTGTTCAAATAACTTTCTACGGGTTATAAATTTTTTTTAATTTTATTTTATTTTTGATCACCAAAACGGTATTTGCTTACAAGTTTCACTCATTTATTTGTTCCAATAAATTTCTACAGGCAATATTGTTTCTTTTTTATTTTATTTTCAATTATCAAAACGGTGTTTGCTTATAGGTTTCACTAATTTATTTGTTCCAATAACTTTCTGCGGGCTATAAATTTCTTTTTCTTTAGATTTTATTTACGTTCAGCAAAACAATATTTGCATACAAGTTTCACTCATTTTTTTGTTTTGATAAATTCCTATCGGTTATATAAATATATTATTCTTTCGATTTTATTTTTGATCAGCAAAACGGTATTTGCTTACATGTTTCACTCATTTATTTGTTCCAATAACTTTCCATAGGCTATAATTTTATTTATTTTTTGATTTTATTTTTTATCACCAAAACGGTGTTTGCTTACATGTTTCACTCATTTATTTGTTCTAATAACTTTCTACGGGTTATAAATATTTTTTTTCAATTTTATTTTTATTTTTGATCACCAGAACGGTATTTATTTACATGTTTCACTCATTTATTTGTTCCAATAAATTTTTACATGCTATAAATTTATTTTTTTTGATTTTATGTTCGGTCACCAAAACGGTATTTACTTACATATTTTACTCATTTGTTTGTTTCAATAACTTTCTACAGGTTATAAATTTATTTTTCTTTCGATTTTATTTTTGTTCAGCAAAACGATATATGCTTATATATTTCACTCATTTATTTATTCCAATAACTTTCTATGGTTATAAATTTATTTATTTTTTGATTTAACTACCTTAATAACTCGTGTCTTGCACGGGATATTATTATATTTACTTAATAATAAAATTTGATTAAATTGATATATAACCTGTGCCAAATTTTAAATGATTAATTAAATGTAATTTTTTGTGTGTCAAATTATATATTATCTATTAGTAAATTAGAAGAAGAAATATCTAATTCTAAATTTTGAGATAATATTATACATTAATGTAGGTTAAATCAAACTTTTTATGAATGAGATAATTTTATATTAAAGTAATATTGTTAATTGTCGATGTATCATAATGTTAGTAATTGCTTAGATTATATTAATAATTAGTAATTTAAATTTGAATATTAAGTTCGGTAATTTTTTTGGTTACATCCACGTATTTGTTTGGGTTACATAGTTTGGTGGATAATATTAATAGTAGTATTTAATTCAGATATTTTGTTTAATATTTTATATTTCGATTTCCTATGTACTGAACTTCTAATCAGTATGATTGACTTAGTTTTTTTATTTGATTCAGTATTATATTGTTAATTCAATTTAATTTTGTATTAATTTATTATTCTATTTTTGCTAATTAGCATTTTAAAATTGGTCGTCTCAATTAATATATTATTATTAATCTATTTATAGAAATTATATTATAAATTGTGATTTAAAATATTATCATTCAATGAATTGTTAATTTAATTTATCAAATTTTGATTAAATACTGAATTATATGGTATTTTCATGAATGTTAATTAATATTTGAAATCAAATCTACAATAATAATATATGATTTGATGTAAATTAGCATGCATTTGTAATTATATTCCATGTCAATAAATAAAATATGTTACTACAGAGTTGAAGTAACCACAAAAATTTTGAATAATTTTGTACGCAAATTTTTTTTTTGAATAATTTGTGTTATAGCAAGTGTAATTATAATTTCAACTTATCTTCCTCTCTATCATCAATGAAGTTTGAAGAAGGAATGCAATGACAACTTAGGCATGTATATAAGAAGGTTTATGTAATCCAACTTTTCCATAGAAATCAATGAACCATTTCATTAACAGCCAACCAAAAATTTTAATAATAGCATTCTACCTATAGGTAACACTCATCCTATCGAAAATGCACATTATAACTCAAAACAAATAAAAGTTTCTTCTTTATCTATGTAAGAAAAGAGATATAATAAATATCAATAAATGAGCATGTAAATGAAGACATAAACTTATTTCCATCCACACACATGAATGACATGGTATTTTTTTTTTGCCAGGATCGAACACGGGTCCTAACCGAGTCTGTCCCCTTAGATGGAGCACACTAATCACTTGTGTCCAACTTCATGGTTATGACCTGGTATTAATAATACAAATTAAGCATTACAATTTTGAAAATATTATACAAAGCGAAAGTGACTTCTCTTAATCCCAAAATTTCAGACTAAACTTAATTCAGATAATACATTTTTAAAAAAAACTTCAAAAAAATAGAAAAGGAAATTAATCTTATATACTTTTAGATTTTTGGCTTAAATAGACCCCACAAAATTGTTTTGTAAGGTGAGAATTATTGAAACTTAATAAGTTTTATTTATATCAATTTAGCCAAATTTGGCACGGGTTATAAATTTAAAAATTGGCTAATTTAGTAATTTAAAATTACTTTCATTAAAAAGTAAATATAATAATATCCCGTGCAAGACACATTTTATGAAGCTAGTATGATAAAATATCAATCATTTAACAAAATGTAGTATTGATTTAATTGAATTCGGAAATTCTAAATGTGTTTTGGTTATAATTTATTATGTCAATATTAATTAATTGTCATGAAATATCATCAAGTGAATTAACATATTTGTCTCCACAAATGAATCATTATTAAATAAGTAAATAAATAAATTAAAAATAATTTAAATATTTGTTTGTTTTTAGCTGAAAACTGAATGAATCTGAGGTTGACACATGGCATAATCTCACGGGGCAGAAATCTGCTATACATAATACTAACGTTAGTACCCGAGAGATGCACATGTTTTAAATATAATTTATTAAGTAATATACATAAAATTCATAATTGTAAAAAATGATAATATTAATAACATCATAATTTAATATTGTAAATAAATTATATTTTTTATTATCTATTTTTTTAAAATTGTTGTAACTGTAAATAAAATTTTGTCAAAAAAAATAAACAAAATAAAATAAATACAAAGTTTACGATTATGATCATATTGTATTAAAAATATTAAAATAAAATGCAATTTTTACTATAGTAATTTACATACTAATAGTTTCAACTAAAACGCTCAGTTTTCATGTGGTGTATTTTTTTTATCTATAATTTAAAATATTAGTAAATTTTTATGTATATGATAAAATGTTTTTCATGTACACAATATATATATTCATAAAATAAATAGGTAATTAAATTATGCTCTCATTTTACAAAAAAAATCCATTTTTTCCTGTTCATGTTGTATATTCCCCATTATTATTTATAATTGAATTTAATTAATTCTAAAATCCCAAAAACAAATCTATATATTCTATAACAATATGAAAATAATATTTTTTTCAAAGAAATCGTTATTTATATATGTTTTGTTATTTAAAATATTAGTATTTTTAAATTTAAAAAATTAAATAATTTCAACTATTATGTATTTTTATTAAAAGTTGATCAAATGACATTTAATATGAGAGAATTAATTTGCATTAAACCTATGATATTAATTGTGTGATATGGTTTAAATGAAAATAGAAATAATAATTAAAAAAAATTATTTTAGGCAGGAAGTTGAATGATGAGGTATTGACACGTGGCATTGCTAACCGTTACATAACCCTGCTTTATAATAGATAATAGATTTTGATCCCAAAACGGTGTTTGCTTATATGTTTCACTCATTTATTTGTTCAAATAACTTTCTACAGACTATAAATACATTTTTCTTTCGATTTTATTTTCGATCACCAAAACAGTGTTTGCTTACAGGTTTCATTCATTTATTTGTTTCAATAATTTTCCACGGGCTATAAATTTATTTTTCTTTCGATTTTATTTTCATTCAGCAAAACGATATTTGTTTACATATTTCACTTATTTATTTGTTTCAATAGCTTCCTGCGGGCTATAAATTTATTTATCTTTCGATTTCATTTTCGATCAGCAAAACAGTGTTTGCTTACAGGTTTCACTCATTTATTTGTTCTAATAACTTTCTACGAGCTACAAATTTATTTTTCTATCGATTTTATTTTCCGCTAACAAAACAATGTTTGCTTGCCAGTTCACTCATTTATTTGTTTCAATAATTTTCTACGGGCTATAAATTTATTTTTCTTTCGATCAACAAAATGATGTTTGTTTACCGGTTTCACTCATTTATTTGTTCCAATAGCTTTCTACGGGTATAAATTTATTTTTCTTTCAATTTTATTTTCCACAAGCGAAGCGGTGTTTGCTTATCAGTTTTAATCATTTATTTGTTCCAATAACTTTCTACAGGCTATAAATTTATTTTTCTTTCGACTTTATATTCCCTCAGCAAAACGGTGTTTGCTTATATGTTCCACTCATTTATTTGTTGTAATAACTTTCTACAGGCTATAAATTTATTTTCTTTCAATTTTACTGGTTTTATTCGTAATTTTTTGTTCTTGTAAATTTCCTGAAAGCACAACTATTTTCTTTTTCTTTTTTATTTATTTTTTTGTGAAATGGGATTTAGTTATGAGCTCCATTCATCATTCTTTGTTCCTTTAAATTTTTATGTTGCGAAATTATTTTTCTTTTGGTTTCATTTCTAATCAATAAAATGATATTTTCTTACGAGTTTTATTCATTTTTATTTGTTCCTTTTAATGTCCAGGTTATAAAATTATCTTTCTTTTGATTTTATTTCTGATCAATAAAATAGTATTTACTTATGTGTTCTATTTATCTTTCTTAGTTCCTGTAAAGTTTCATACTTAATGTCACAAAATCAATACTATTATAAATTTAGAGTATATTATATATCAATTTATTACTATATCAATTAATCATTTCATGTCATATGTAGAAACCTGCTGATTCGCACGAGTCAACTGAATAGTATTCTTTTAAGAGGAGATGATGAGAGGCACGTGTGAATTTTGTCCTCTCCACCAAGGCCAGCCGGGGTCGGCATGGCGAAGTCCACTGCCTGCAGAACATCTCGGGCAATGCAGCAACAAATAGTTGCGTAACTTGCGTTTAACATAATAAAATAGTAGTATTTTTTAAAAAATGCATAAAATGCTATAATATATCAAAAAAAAGCTGAGAGAGCAGACCAGACGGCCTCAACCTCAGGAGTTCGCTATCCAATTAATTTTGAGATTAATTAGCGAGCGGCAAAATAATTAGTCACGGCTTCGCTGGAGGAATAGGGGTAGCATGGAACTCTAACAATGTTGGCATCCAAGTCGAGTATGTTCACTTCCAGTTCTTGCATTTACTCATCGTTCCAAAGGATGGAGCCGAATGGTACTTCACTCCAATGTATGCCAATCCGAGAGAGGAAGCTAGGGGGCACTTATGGGAAGAACTCAAACGCATCAACACTCATCTTCAGGGGATGTGGCTAGTGGCTGGGGATTTTAACGACGTTGCATACGCTCATGAGAAGAAGGGTGGCCGGGCTGCCGCTCACAATAAATGTGCTACCTTTCTGAGGAGAATCAATGATTGCAGACTTCTGGATTTGGGGTCGGTAGGCCCACGGTACACTTGGAAGGGACCGTTGTTTGATGGACATTCTCGTATTTTTGAAAGGCTTGATAGAGCGCTATGTAATGATGCCTGGCAAGTTGGGTTTCCCAATGCTGTCACCAGGGTGCTCCCTCGTGTCTCTTTCTCTGATCATCACCCCATCATGGTGTACCCATCAGGCATGAACACTGGGAGGAACCAAAAGAAATTCCGGTTCGAGAGTGCGTGGATGACTCACCACTCGTTTAAGGACACGGTGAAAAAAGGCTGGAGCAGGGGGGGAAAATTGTCCCAAAAACTGGAGAGCCTTGAAGCGGAATTGAGTGAGTGGCAAGAGAAATCTTTTGGGTGTGTCCAGAAACGAAAAAGAGAGATTTTATCTAGACTGGGTGGTATCCAACGGAAACAAGATGGGGGAGAAGGTAACCGATTCCTCAACCGTTTAGAAGGGGAACTCCAGAAGGACCTCGATGAGATTTTAAAACAAGAGGAGATGATGTGGTTTCAGTGATCTAGAGCCAAGTGGGTAAAGGATGGCGATAGGAACACCAAATTCTACCACCTCAAGGCTACCACGCAAAGAAGGAAAAATAAAATCGTCATGCTAAGGGATACCACTGGAGATTGGGTAGATGACAATGAACAACTCAAGGAACTAGTGACAACCTTCTATGAGGAATTGTTCACTGACCAGGAAGTGCATGACGTGGAGGTGAGAACTCAGTACACATACTCTCCCTTGGATAGTAATGAGTTAGCGAGCCTTCAGGTTCCTTTTTCTGCCCAAGAGGTACGCGATGCTTTGTTTATGATGAACCCTTGGAAAGCACCCGGACCGGATGGTTTCCCTGCGGGCTTCTATCAGAACCAATGGACTACGGTTGCCCCAACGTTGTGTGAGTTTATTCAGGAGGTGTGGAGCCAGCCGTGGAGGATCCAAGAGGTCAACCACACTGATATTTGCCTAAACCCGAAGATAGAAAAACCAGAGTTTGTGAATCAGTTTCGCCCAATATCCCTTTGCAACGTTAGTTATAAAATCATTACCAAAATGGTGGTGAACCGTTTGAAGCCCCTTATTCCGAAAATAGTGTCTCCATATCAAACTAGGTTTGTGCCTGGGAGAAGCATTCATGAGAATATTATTGTGTTTAGGGAGATGCTCCACAGCATGTCCAAACTCAAAGGAAAGAATGGTTTCTTTGTGATCAAGGTTGACCTTACTAAAGCTTATGATATGCTTCGATGACCCTTTATATATAAAGTCCTAGAAGACGTGCGTATCCCAAGTGCCCTCGTCCAGATAATCATGCAAGGTATTTCCACAGTGTCTACCAATGTCATGTGGAAAGGCTCTAGGTCGCGGTTCTTCTCTCCAGGAAGAGGCATCCGTCAAGGTGACCCCTTGTCTCCTTACATATTTGTTTTATGCATTGATAAACTCTCTCATATTATTGCCGAGGAGGTTGATAAGGGCCAATGGGTTCCTATGCGTGCGGGAAGAACTGGACCACAGGTGTCACACCTAATGTTTGCAGATGACTTATTATTATTTGGAAAGGCTAGTTCTTCGTGCATGCGGAGTGTGCTTCGGGCCCTTGATGCCTTTTGCTCTATGTCTGGGGAACAGGTGAGTAGGGAGAAAACTGTGGTCCACTTCTCTAAGAACGTGTCCCCCCAAACCCAAAGGGAGCTATTGACTCAATCTGGTTTCAAGAAGGCAATTTCTTTGGGTCGTTACCTTGGGGTGCCCGCACTTGGTAGAGCTCCAAAGAGACAGGATTTCCAGTACCTTGTGGACATGGTTGCGGCCAAGCTATCCGGATGGAAGGCTAATCAGTTGTCTCTCGCGGGCCGTATCACCTTAGCCAAATCAGTTATCGAGGCAATCCCCACCTACCCAATGATGTCTATTATGATCCCCAAAGCTTGTCTTCAGGATATCCAGCGGCTCCAACGCTCTTTTATATGAGGCAGCCACGGTAGTACCAGGAAAGCTCATTTGATCAATTGGCACACTCTACAACTGCCAAAACCTATGGGAGGGTTAGCTATGCGGGACCTATATACAATGAATAAAGCTTGCCTCATGAAGAGTGCGTGGGGGCTTCACTATAACACCCCGAGCCTTTGGAGCCAAGTGCTTAAAGGCAAATATGGGCGTGAAGGGTGGGATGTAGGTGTGCTTATTGAGGCCCCCGCAGATTCTAACTTTTGGAAATCTATCGTGAGGCTCTGGCCAAAGATTGAGGAACACCGGAGTTGGGTTATTGGCAACGGGCATAGTATTCATGCCTGGCAGGATAAGTGGATTAACCCTTACATGAGATTGTGTGATTATGCTCCTAACCTTCCTGATGATCTGAAAGATTGGAGGGTGAGTGACCTTGTAGATGAAAACGGAAGCTGGAAGATGAATGTTATAAAGGATGTTTTACCACGTGAGGTAACTCAACTCTTCCCAGCGATGCTCCCCCCGCAACCGGATGCTGATGATGTCTGCGTTTGGCCTAGTAACCGCTTGGGCCGTTTTACAGTGGCCAGTGCCTATTCCCTTCTTAAGGGATTTCACTCTCAGCAGGAAGATAGGAAATGACAGGTGGCGTGGAAATTGAGAGCTCCTGAGCGGGTCCGAGTTTTTCTCTGGCAGGTGCTCCATGACCGTCTCATGACCAATGCTCACAAAGCCCAATTGGGTCTTGGTAGTGCCCACTGTGCTCGTTGCCCGGGCATGGAGGAATCCACTATCCATGTGCTGAGAGACTGTCCTCTTGCCTCTGAAGTCTGGCATCATTTGGTGAAGGTTGGAGACCGAGGTTGTTTCTTTCAAGGGAACCTAGAGGAGTGGTTATACCTCAACCTGTATACTGCTCTTGGCTAGAGTGATTTGGAGTGGGTGGTGGTGTGGGCCACGGGTTATGCAATGATCTGGAAATGGAGAAATAAAAGGGTGCATGATCCCCATTTCGTAACGCCATTTAGGCATTGGGATGTCATTCTGGAACATGTCCACTTTTACCAGCAACCAAATTCGATCATTGAGAGCCCTAGCGAAGATTGTAGGGCTTGGAAGGACATCAAATGGAACCCATCGACGCTAGGGTGGGCGTGCTTAAATTCTGATGGTGCATCTAAGTCTTCCTCTAACTTGGCTAGGTGTGGTGGGCTCCTCCGAGGCGAGCATGGTGAGTGGATCAGTGGATATGCCTGTTGTCTAGGTAACACTTCGGCGTATGTCGGGGAACTATGGGGGGTGTATGAGGGGTTGAAAATGGCTCATGACCTGGGAGTTCGTTTTCTTGAAGTCCAACTAGATTCCTTGGTGGTGGTGGGAAGCATTACTGGAAGCGGCATTGGAAGCACTGCAGGATGGACTCTCCTTCGTAACATTAAGAGGCTTATTTGCTTGGACTGGGAAGTTAAGCTATTGCATGTGTTTAGGGAGGCCAATAGAATAGCTGATGGGTTAGCAAATCTTGGGTGTGACTGTAATGGGTTAAGGATTTTTTGTGAGGGACCTCCCAATCAAATAGGACAATTGTTAGCTGATGATGCTAGAGGGATCTCCTTCCCTCGCCGTGTTGCTGTTTAGTTGTTTTTTCTTTTGGGCTTTTTAACCCTGTTGCAACTCAAAAAAAAAATCTCAACCATTGATGAAAAAATTAAAAGTTAATATTATAAGTACATATATAACAAATCATAGATGTGTTAAAATACCAACCCTTGATTTTTTCATCAATAATTAAAATTAATTACTTTACACTCTAAAGTGATTTACTCATTTTATATTTTGAACTTATATTTTATATTTTACACTCTAAATCTCGAGACGAGATATGATTTTATTTTCTTTCATATTTTGGGTTCCAATAGTCATTCTTAGCTCAATACATTTTTATATAGTAATAGTAATATCCGATCATCAACCTCAACCTAGTAATCCAGTATGCCATGTGCACCATCTACGTGTCGTCGGTATGGACAAAGATGAAGCGATTTATATTAAGATTGAAAAAAAGGGAAAAAGAACATCAACTCAAGTTCATATATATGTATTTATAATATAATTTTTTTATTCAGATCATTGCAAAAATGAATGAACAAATCAAAGAATATCTCATCGCCTACTAACAGCTACTACAACAAGGTTGAGAATTTTGACTCGTGGGAAGCACGACGCACTAAATACTCATGTCTCTTTCTTTCGCGCGTACATATATTCCTTTTCTTTCTTTTATTATTATTATTATACCAGCGTAGAACAAGCTGAGGTGTTAGGGTCAACGAGAGCTGGCACCAAATACTTCCTTCCATTGACGCCGTTAGCGTTATAGCTGGCACCAGTAGTGGGGTCCACAAGTAGGTCCCCAGCGTAACCAGGGTAAGCACCCTTACCATACACCCCAGTACAAGCCGATGCAGCTTCCAAAGGAGCCTCTTTGGGTCCTTGGAAGTAACCATTCCCAAAAGGGTTCGTAACAGCACCAGCCAAGAGACTAGCCACGTTGATCACCATTCCGTCGAGACCAACGTCGTTGTTTGGCGCAACAAGAGGTGTGTTTTGAGGACCGTAGATTGGTTGGTGGAACGGCCACGCGCACTGACCAGGGCACTGAGTCTCGGAATTACCCACCCAGATGTACGCGAACTTGTAGCGTTTCCCATTCACGCGCGTGACGGACGAGGAGGAGCCGTGGGTCCCGCACCTGCTTGAGCAGAAACCATCGATTGCCACGTCAGCGGAAGTGAGGACCACGTTGATGGCATTTCTTTGGGGTCCCTTGGATGCGAGCTTGAGGAGTTGGTTAGTGGAGAGAGATTTTCCCATAGAGTAGCTCTCGTCGTTGATTTGGTTACCAAGGGAGAGAGAAAGCTTTGGTGATTTCTTCTTGTTGTTGTTGGTGTGGTATTTCTCGGTGGTTTTCCACCACGTGGCAACGGAGGGTTGTGATTTTGTGGGTGTGGTGGGTCTGGGAGAGTTGTTGAGGGAGGTGATGAAATCTGTTATGATGGCTCGTTGGGATGGTTTGAATTTTCCGTACCAAATGAGGTTCACGGAGATTTTGCCTGTGAGGAGAGGGCCCTTGTGGTACTGGAACCTAAGCTGTTGGTTTGGGTCTGACTCGGTGAGTTTCCTGGCTGAGATTAAATGAAGTAGAGAAATAGTGAGGAAAAGGGTGAAGAGAACACTTGAGGATGTAAGAGAGGCCATTTGGGTTTGGCAAAGTAAATGGTGTGCTCTAAGGAGGGAGGATTGTTGGGAGATTGGAAAGTAAGGTGATGGAGTTGTGAGAAGAGGTGGGGGGGTATATATATAGTGGGAGGGGATTGGTTGGGATTATGGTGGGATTATGTAGTGGAAAGGAAGGTTGGAGGGAATTAGAGAGTGCCTATTTGTAAAGTCAAATTATGGGGGATGGTGTGAGTGGAGTGAGGCTAGATAGGTGGGCACCAGCTAGGTGACAGGTGGAGGTGACAGCTAGATTACGCGTCGTTGTTTTGGTATTTCAATTTCAATTTCAATTCAATTTCAATGAATTTGGCTCCGTTTTCCAATTGCGGGTTTTTGCGGCTTCGGGCCAATTCCAATGTTGGGTGTTTGTGGGAGAGTATTTATTTGGAAGGATTTTAAATAGGAGAAACTAGTCAGGTAAATGTGCGGTTGCACAGGTTCTGTTAGTTAATACATAATTTTTTAATATAAAAATTTTTTCAAAAACAAAAATAGATAAGCTCATAAGTAAATCATTTTATTGGTCATAAATAAATAAAAATTTTATCAAACAATAAAATAGAACAAAGAAAATTAATTATAAAAACATAGTGATGGTTGCAGAAGAAAAATAAATAAATTTATATCTCATAAAAAAAATCATAAAATAAAATAAAAATTATTGCCAATAGGAACAAATAAATTAGTAAATTATTGTAGTGATTTATTGTACGAAAATAAAATTGAAAGAAAAATAAATTTATAGACTGTAGAAAGTTATTGAAACAAATAAATGAGGTGAAATTAATGTAGCAATTTACTATAGCAAAAATAAAATTAAAATAAAAAAATTATAGCTTGTAGGAAGTTATTGAGATAAATAAATGAGTGAAATACTGTAGTGATTTACTATAGCGATTGATATAGCAAAAATAAAATCAAAAGAAAAATAAATATATAGGGCATAGTGATTTAGTGTAGCAAAAATAAAATCAAAATAAAAATTTTATAGCCCGTAGTAGAACAAATGAATGAGACAAAATACTATAGCGATGTACTGTAGCAAAAAATAAATCGAAAGAAAAATAAATTTGTAGAGTGTAGAAAATTATTGGAACAAATAAATGAGTGAAATCTGTAAGCAAACATCATTTTGGTAATCATAAATAAAATAAACATAAAAAGATAAACTCATAAGCAAATCATTTTATTGGTCATAAATAAATAAAAATTTTATCAAATAATAAAATAGAACAAAGAAAATTAATTATAAAAACATAGTGACGGTTGCAGAAGGAAAAAAATAAATTTATAGCCCATAAAAGTTATTGGAACAAATAAATGAGTTAAACATGTAAGCAGATATTATTTTGTTAATCGAAAATAAAATTGCAAGAAAAATAAATTTGTAGCCCGTAGAAAGTTATTTGAACAAATTAATGCGTGAAACCTGTAACCAAATATCGTTTTGGTGATACAAAATAAAAATAAATTTATACCCCGTAAGAAATTATTTGAACAAATAAATGAGTGAAATCTGTAAGCAAACACCGTTTTGGTGAACGAAACTAAAATCAAAATAAAAATAAATTTATAGCCCATATGAAATTATTTGAACAAATAAATGAGTGGAATTACTGTAGCGATTGCTTTAGCAAAAATAAAATAGGAAAAATGTAAAATTGTAGCCAATAAAAAGTTATTAGAAGAAATAAATGAGGAAAACCAGTACGCAAATATTGTTTTGGTAATCGAAAATAAATCCAAAGCAAAATAAATTTATAGCTTGCAGAAATTTATTGAAACAAATAAATAAATGAAATTTGTAAAAGAACACCACCGTTTTGGTGATAGAAAATAAAATCAAAACAATAAATTTATTGCCAGTACGAACAAATAAATGAGTGAAATTATTGTAGCGATTTACTCTACGAAAATAAAATTGAAAGAAAAATAAATTTATAGACCGAATAAAGTTATTGGAACAAATAAATGGGTGAAATTAATGTAGCAATTTATTATAGCAAAACTAAAATTGAAATAAAAATATTATAGCTTGTAGGATGTTATTGAAATAAATAAATGAGAGAAATACTGTAGCGATTGATATAGTAAAATTAATATCAAAACAAAAATAAATTTATAGAGCATAGTGATTTAGTGTAGTAAAATTAATATCAAAACAAAAATAAATTTATAGAGCATAGTGATTTAGTATAGCAAAAATAAAATCAAAATAAAAAATTTATAGCCTATAGTAGAACAAATGAATGAGACAAAATACTATAGCGATGTACTGTAGCAAAAAATAAATCGAAAGAAAAATAAATTTGTAGACTGTAGGAAATTATTGGAACAAATAAATGAGTAAAATCTGTAAGCAAACACCACTATAGTAATCAGAAATAAAATGGAAAAAATGATTTTTTTCAAGAAACTGACGCGTGTACATTTTTTGCCCATATTAAATTATTTGAACAAATAAATGTGTGAAATTGCTGTAGCGATTGCTTTAGCAAAAATAAAATAGGAAAAATGTAAAATTGTAGCCAATAAAAAGTTATTGGAAGAAATAAATGAGGAAAATCTGTAAGCAAATATTGTTTTAGTGATCGAAAATAAATCAAAAGCAAAATAAATTTATAGCTTGTAGAAATTTATTTAAACAAATAAATGAATGAAATTTGTAAAAGAATACCGTTTTGGTGATAGAAAATAAAATCAAAACAATAAATTTATTGCCAGTAGGAACAAATAAATGAGTAAAATTATTGTAGCGATTTACTATACGAAAATAAAATTGAAAGAAAAATAATTTTATAGACCATAGAAAGTTATTGGAATAAATAAATGAGTGAAATTAATGTAGCAATTTACTATAGTAAAAATAAAATTGAAATAAAAAAATTATAGCTTGTAGGAAGTTATGGAAATAAATAAATGAGAGAAATACTGTAACGATTTACTATAGCGATTGATACAGTAAAAATAAAATCAAAAGAAAGTAAATTTATAGAGCATAGTAATTTAGTGTAACAAAAATAAAATTAAAATAAAAAATTTATAGCCCGTAGTAGAACAAATGAATGAAACAAAATACTATAGCGATGTACTGTAGCAAAAAATAAATCGAAAGAAAAATAAATTTATAGACTGTAGAAAATTATTGAAAAAAATAAATGAGTGAAATATATAAGCAAACACCACTATAGTGATCAGAAATAAAATGGAAAAAATGTTTTTGGAGAAACTGACGCGTGTGCATTTTTTTTCACTAAGAGCAGAAAACGTCTTTTTTTGTACTGTAGCAGAAGTGGACTTTTGAGCGAGCGGGAAAATTTTTTCTGAGAAAATGACGCGTGGAGCAATTTTTTTGGCCAACACCAAAAAAACTTTTTTTAATAATAGTAATAGATGTTATATCTTCCTATAAATCATTCTACATATCTTTTTATTACTTTATAAAGTAAGAAAGAGAATACAAATAATATCTTGAAAATATAAAAAATAATTAATACTTACTCTATTTAGTAATTAAAAAAATTTATAAAAATAAAAAGTAAGAGTATTTAGAATTATTCTTTAAATAAGTATCTCACTGTGGGGAAGGTGCTTAAATAGACACTCTCTTCTCGTGGATTCTATATTTCTTTGTCAATTATAATTAGACGTAGAATTATTAGTATGCTTTTTTCTAGAGATTTTTTTGTGGGTCTTGCTTTTTTCCGAGATGCTAGTTTGAATAATTAAATATTTTCTCTGTTCTTTTTTATTTGTCAGATTTTGAAAAAAAATTTGTTCATTTTTATCTGTCGTTTTGATAGTTTAAGGCTATATTTTGATAATTATACCCTTAACTCTATTAATTATTTTTTACATTTTCCATAAAATTGATTAATGTATAGTTGAGAGTTTAAAAACTAATTACTATTTCCAACAAATAAAGTAGTGAATAAATAAGGATATAATAGGAAACTATTTATTAATTAATTATTTCTTTAATTGTAGTGAAACAATCTTAAATAATAGATAAAAAATAACGGAGGAATTATTTATTAAATACTTGAGTTTAAAAAAAATTTAATTTATGTGTACAAATAAAATTCACTTAGATGGCAAAAAATGAAAACCTCAATTGTTATGCTATTAGTTTTCGAGTTTCGGCTGAATTCATTAATTTAATGTGGTCATCGTAGTGAGGATACGCGGGGACAGGGCATGGCCAGCTAAGGTGTGAGAGCTTAGAGACGACAGACACGGACAATGACAGCACAGGAATGGGACAAGAAGACAAAATTTAGTACCCTTTGTAAAATGCATACCCGTGCTTTTTGGTGCATTGAAGGGCGTGACTTTTATTCCTAGAGAAGAAATATGTGCTGGATCTGCTTACTAATTTAGCAACATCCATATCTAATTAAGATTTAAAATTCCGTAAAAAAAAAAGATTTAAAAGATTTTATTTATCGTTTATTTGAGTTATCTTTTTTTTTAACTTGAATATCCTCTACGTGTTATTATAGAGATTAATCTCTTGAAATCAAGTTAATCATAACTAGATCGATTATTGAATCGATAAAAGTAGGAGTTTAAGGTTTAGAGGTTCGATTGAGGTTCAACCAGTTGAACCGGGATATAATTAAATGATATTATTTTAATTTTAAATATAATATATATATATATAATATAATACTATATATAACATATAATATTATTTTAAACCCTAAACTTTATACAATCCTGAGCAAAAATTAACATAAAAGTCATAACTTTATAAAGAAAACTTAAACTTCACTACTAAATGTCATAATTCATAATATAAAATATTCAAAATTATAAATAATTGAAGAAAATGATATCTATTTCTTTAAAAAAATAAAAAAAAATTCTAAAAAAAGTACGAACCGGTCCAACCGATTTTTACCTGGTTTTACCGATTTTGTCCGATTTTTTTCTGGTCAGTCTGGTATTGAGGGTGTACCGGACTGGGATCCGGTTCCCGGTCCGGTTTTGACTACCATGCTTGAAATAGAGATATTCATTTAAGGGACTGATCTCTCTTAACAGATGCTCTTTTATATATATATATAGTCGGGATCGAGTCCCGACACCATGTTTAAGGGACTCAAATATCTACCACTTGTGTCACACCATGTTGGTATTTGAGTTATCTTTTTGTGACATATCTTATGAGATATTACTTTGGACTCATGTATAAACAACAAATAACTAATTTATATTAATTAAAAGAATTAGTTAACTTTGTTTAATTTCATTGAGTTTATAAAAAAAAAGTGAACTTGATTATCTAAATTGTCTTTAATAAAAGAATCACGTATTTATATACTATCTATTAAAGGAACACTTTTTGGAATGATTTCCAGAAAAAAGGTTCCAAGTGTCAATTGTAAGGAAAAAATTTTCCTCCTAAAAACATCAAATCATCTACAATACTATTCTTCTCTCATTTCCATTTTATATAATATATATATTAATAATTAATAAAAAATTATAGTAAAAAATTTTAATAAGCAAAAAAAATTGAAGTTTTTTGTCCCACAGTTATACATGGAGAATACCCAGGTTCAACCAACCTACCCCGGTTCAACCGCAACTTACAAGTTTAATTTATTTTTTATTTTCCTTTTAGTTCTATGTTTGATTAACAAAATTGGGTTTGCTTATAGGTTCTATTCATTTTTTTATTTCAATAAATTTTCATGTTGCAAATTTAAAATTCTATTTTTGATAAATAAAATAGTATTTGCTCACGAGTTTCATTCATTTTTTTTGTTTTGGTAAATTTTTAGGTTACACAATTTTTAGGAGTTTGGTTGAGAAGGGTCCTAGGCCAACTTGGTCATTCTCAAGACAAGTGTACAACCATATGTTGTGACAGTAGCTCAACTATTAAGCTTTCTAAGAATCCAGTAATGCATGGGAGGAGCAAGCACATTGATGTTAGGTTCTGTTTTCTTCGAGACCTTGCCAAAGATGAAGTCATTAAGCTGGAGCATTGCAGTACTCAAGAGCAAATTTCAGATATTATGACAAAGCTTTTGAAGGTGGAGTCTTTCTTAAAACTCAGAAGAGCTTTAGGCATGTGTAGTTTGTATTATACTGTTATTAAACTGATTGCTTGCAGCAGTTCAGTTTAAGGGAGGATATGTTAGTTGGGTTTTAGTTGTGTTTTAGGTTTTGGACCCTATATTGTTTTGGCCCACTTTGTAACTAATTGAGATTAGCTGGTAATTATGTTGTAATCATTTTTGTAATAAAGAGCTTATATAAGCTGATTGAATGAAATGCAAAAAATAGTTTAAGTGCAATCTTCTTCCTAACAATAACTCCCTCCCCGTTTTTACACTAAAACCCATTTTAAAGGCATGTTCTTGGTATAACTTATAAGCTTCGTCTTTGCTGGAGTTTTTCTCTCACTCTAAGGGCTCTTTTGCTTTATGCAACGTTACTACGCTCTAGTAGAGTGTTTAATTCTTATCGAAGTGAGTTGTTACTTAGGATTGAAAGGGCTTGTTACGATCGTTCTTTGTTGAGAGAAGGGGTGGGAAACACGTGCGTGTAGAGAGCTAAAACTCATTTTTAGTTTCTATAGAGAGGGGAAGGGAGACACTTTGAGGGAGGAGTGGCAAGTTATGGAAAAGCAAGTCCAAATGCAATTTGTAGAGCAAATCGCACGAACAGTCCATGTGGAAGATACGGTGGAGTTAGAGGATATAGCAGAAGAGAGGGCAGATATTGCAACAAGGACTTTAGTGGGGAAAATATTAGCAAAAAAGATGTTGAATAAAGGGGTGGTCAGGGCTATCTATAACGCAGCTTGGGGAGAAGCAGAGGAGGTTAAGGTATCAGATTTGGGGCCTAATGTTTTGATGTTTACTTTTCCTTCTAAGGAGATTGCTAAGAATGTCATGTTGAAAAGTCCTTGGGCTGTTATGAACAACATTCTTAGTCTACAACCTTGGAATCTAGAGGTTGCTGCATCTGAGATTGATTTTACAAAGATTCCTCTGTGGGTTCAAATCCATGGGTTACCACTAGGAGCAATGACAGTGGTAAATGCAACAAAAATGATGAAGTTAGTAGGGGAAATCCTGGAGATTGAGGACCCAATGGTGGAAGGAGTGTTACTAAGGAGTTTTATGCGGGCTAGAATCAACTTTGACACTCTGAAACCGATACCGACAGGCTATTGGGTGCCTAGGAAGAATGCTCCCAAGTCCTAGGTAATGTTTCGATACGAAAAACTGCAAGGTTTTTGTTATGGCTGTGGAGTGATAGGCCATTCTAAAAAAGATTGTAGGAAATCAGCTATTATGACTGCTATTTGCAATGAAATACCTCTATATGGGGCAAAACTGAGTGTCCTACTAGCTAGGTCTTTAAGTTTACTGATCAAAGAACAAGGGCATTGGCGGAGGGAGAAGGAGGCTACAGGAGTTAGACCTCAAGAAAACCCAGGAAAGGAAGGGGATGAGAGCTCGAAGAGGATTAACAATGGAGGTGCTACTTGGGAAGAAGAAGTGCAAACTAGGGATGGGGGGATGATGGGATAGGTGTACATTGGAAAAGGGGTAGAGTTGGCGTCAGAACAGAGGAGCAACAGTGCCACAGAACCAATTAAAGCCAGCTCTTTTATTAGGCACCAGCAGAGAGAGGAATAGGAGGCGCTGAAGGGACGGATGAGACCTATCCCTCTTACCTCGTGGTACCAGTTTACACCCGGGAGTATCTTGCCCGCCAAAAAAGTGTATGTACTACAGGGTACCAAGGGGTATAATGTGGAGCAGGTGGTTTGTTTGGACAAACCACCTGTGGAGAACGAGGGTGCTAGGGGGCTGACAGTAGTGCGCGGGGAAGTAGACAGGGTGCCAGGAGAAGGGAAGTTTCTGAGGGAGTTGGTGAGGGTGGGGCCCGAAGGTGTGACAAGGGTAAAAGTATTATAAGAGAGAAAAATACCCAAGAGAGAGAGAGAGTAGGAGGTAGTAGATATCTATTTTTTCAAAAAAAAAGTATGGAAGGGTTGAGGGACGAGAATGACCCAACAAAACAAAAATCATTGACCACTGTGGACATAGAGTGTGATATGCCCAGAGCGGGATTGGGCCTGGAGCGGATGGAGGAGTTGGTCCTTCAGAAAGAAGACATTGGGCTCAAACAGCCAGTCATCCTTACTGACTATCTAAGCCCACCTAGAGGTAATTATAACCACACTGAAATTACTCTATCCCCAAACAGCATTATGAAATGTCGAAGTGCATGTGGTAAGCTGAGGTCCAGAAGCCTACGTGAAGGAAAGCACCAATATAACAAGGATGACATCTACCATGAGAAGTGCAGGGAGTGTGATTGGATTCAGGATAGGGCAAAATACCGAAAGGAGGAAAGGAGTAAGAAGAAAGGAGGTGAAGAGGAGAGTGAATACGGGGTTGATTTCCCATCTGATGAAGAGGAAGGGGAAGGCAGTGGTGCTCTCAACGCATGCAACATGAAGAGGAGATGCAGCTGGTTGTGAAGGTTCAGAATTTCCTTTCTCTTAAGAGGAATAGACTATGTTTGGAGGATGGTGAGGGTGGTTTTCAATCTAACTTTGAGGGGGAGCAGAAGCGCAGGAAGCAAGGAGGGAAGCTGCAGTTGGATGCTGAAGGTGACTGTGTCCAGATGTCTGATCCTATACCCATGGCTGAGGAGGCGAGCCTAATCACGCCCCCAATGTCACCATGAGTATTCTCAGCTTGAACTGTCGTGGCATGGCGGCTGCTGCGACTTTTAGAGAGCTCAAGAATATGTGTAGAGCTCTCCAGCCGTCTATCCTTTTTCTCATGGAAACCAGAGCTCCAGGAGAAAGGATAATTAGAGCTAGAAGGAAGTTAAAATTTCAACATGTCTTTTGGGTGGAGCCTAGGGGATTGTCAGGGGGTTGGGTTTATTTTGGAAAGACAATGTTGATGTTAATATTATCTTCTCATCCCTCAATGTAATCCATACTAGTGTTACCTTGAATGAGAATAGAGAATGTTTTGATTGTTCGTTTGTGTATGGCAATCCTATCTACCATCAACGTAGGTCCTTTTTGTTTTTGTTTTGCTTGGTCTTCTGACTGATTTGACTAGACCGTGGTGCTGTATTGGTGATTTTAATGATATATTGAGGCAATATGAAAAGGATGGTGTGCGTAGGCAACAAAGGGGACGAATTGATAATTTTCACAGCTTTATTAACCAGGTTGGGTTAATGGATATGGATTTGAAAGGGTGTAAATTCACTTGGATGAGTAATCCAAGGGGTGGTTTTAGTACCAAAGAAAAGTTAGATAGAGTTCTGGTAAATTGGGAGTGGAGAACTGTTTTCCCTCATGCTCTCTCGGAAGCTCTTCTTATTATCTCTTCTGATCATTCTCCCATTTTCCTCACTGTCAAGCCCAAAGGGAAGAGTGACAGACAGTTTAAATATGAGGCTTACGTGGAGGAGCATGAAGATTGTAGAGAGGTGGTGAGACCTGGTTGGAATAAGGGGGCAGAGGGGGAGAATGCGTGGAGAACCTTGCTTAATAAGACTATGGCTTGTAGGAGGGATTTGATGGGGTGGTAGAGAGTGACTTTTAAAAATGCTGAGAAGGAAATTCGCAGATGCAAGGAAAATCTTAGTGCACTTATCAGTAACAGTCACAGGAATATAAATTGGGGGGAGGTCAAGTCTATTCACAAGCAGATTGATGAGCTGTGGAAACAAGAGGAGATTTATTGGGGTCAAAGATCCTGGATTAAATGGCTGAATTGGGGGGATAGGAATTCCACCTTTTTCCATGCATCTACCATACAACGAAGGGAGAGGAATAGACTTGTGAGAGTTAAGAACTCTGAGGGGGAGTGGATTGAGGGACATGACACAGTGATGGCGGAAATCCATAGGCATTTTTCTGAGGTGTATAAAGCTGATGATTATACGAGTAATTATGAAATGCTCGAACTTATTCCGAGCCTAGTCTCAGCAGAAATGAATGAAATTTTGGTTGCTGGTGTGTCTGAAGTAGATATCCGAGGGGCTGTGTTCAGTTTGGGGGCGAATAAGGCCCCGGGCCCATATGGCTTTAATGGGATGTTCTTTCAAAAAAATTGGGACAGTGTGAAAACTAGACTATGTGAAGCTATTCAGGAATTTTTTAACAATGATATTCTCCCCCAGACATCAATGAGACTTTGGTGGCCTTGGTACCTAAAGTCCTTTTGCCCGAGAGTATCAACCAGCTGTGCCCTATAAGTTGCTGTAACTTTGTGTATAAAATCATTTCAAAGATCATTGTGTCACGGTTGAAGGGTCTTGTGGGGCATCTCATATCTCAGAACCGAAGTACGTTTATTGGGGGGAGCGTTATACAGGACAATCCGGTGGTGGCCCAGGAGCTCATTCATGCGTTAAAGAAAAAGGATAATTGTGGAAAGGAAGCTTTGCAGTTAATCTTGATATGAATAAGGCCTATGATAGGTTGGACTGGCGTTTTCTTTAAAGGGTGCTGATTGCGTTTGGCTTTTGTGCAAGCTGGGTGACTATGGTCATGAAGCTAGTGACCACTATATCTTATAAGATTAAAGTGAATGGCATCCTGAGTGAGAATATTGTTCCTGAGAGGGGCCTTAGGCAGGGGATCCCCTTTCCCCCTACCTCTTTATTTTGGCGGCGGATGCCTTCTCCCATATGTTGTCTAATGCCCTTGGAGAAAGGAGGATTCGTGGTACCCAGATTGCAAGGTCAGCTCCAACACTAACCCATTTATTTTTTGTAGATGATGCTATGCTCTGTGCCCAAGCAACAGAGGAGGAAGCTTTTCAATTAATTCAAATTTTAAATGATTATTCCAAAGCCTCCGGGCAGAGGATTAATAATTTGAAATCGAGACTAATCTTTGGCAAGTTTGTTCTGAGTGCTGTGAAGGCCAGAATCATTTCTATTTTAGGGATGCAGGAGTGGGATAATCCTGGTAAATACCTGGGGTCTCCCGGTTGAATAGGGTCGGTCAAGAAGTGAAGGCCTTGCATGGATTAGAGAAAGGATCTTGAATAAGATTGAGGGATGGAAAGAAAATTTATTGAACATGGCTAGGAAAGAAGTGTTGATTAAAGCAGTGTTGCAAGCCATACCGACTTATGCTATGGCTATTATAAGATTCCCGCAATCTTTTTGTAAGGGGATTTGTGCGGAGATTGCACATTTCTAGTGGAGCTCTAATGGTAGGAGGAGAGGGATGCATTGGAAGAGTTGGGAATACCTTTGAAAGAATAAAAATGACAGGGTGATGGGGTTTAAGGATTTCAACTTAATGAATTTTTCATATCTTGCTAAGCAAGCTTGGAGAGCTATTCACAACCCTTCAGCACTCTGGGTTCAGATTCTTAAAGCAATTTACTTCCCTAAGTTTGATTTTCTGCATGCTACGAGGAAAAAGAGTGACTCCCTAGTTTGGGCTAGCCTTATGCATGGAAAGAGTGTGATTGAGAAATTCTCAAGATGGAGTATAGGAAATGGTAAAGATGTGTTGATTGAGAAGGACAGGTGGGTGGGGGATGGTAAGATGGTTAGGATGAGGGATAACTCAGCAATATAGAAGGTCAGTGAGCTGATGGAGGTTTCTAGGAGATGTCGGGATGTGAATATTATCAGGCAGAATTTCAACTCCAGGGATGCTGTTAGGATTCTGCAAACGCCAATTTGCTAGACAGCAGACAGGGATATGATCTTTTGGCCTACTGCCATATCGGGGATGTTTTTTATTAAATCTGGTTATTATCTGCTAAAGAAAGAAATAGAGCTTGAAAAGATGAGGGCCTCAAACTCGGCGGGTTCCACAGGGATTCCTAATTCTATCTGGAAGCTAATCTGGGGGACTAATATGCCTCAGAAAATTAAAATATTTGTTTGGAAGGCCTGTCATAATATACTACCAGTTAAGGGGAATTTGAAACGTAGAAAGCTAAGTGTGGATGGATGTTGCCCGATTTGTGGGGAAGAGGAGGAATCAGTTGAGCATGGGTTATTATTCTGCAACTGGACCAAACCAGAATGGTTTGGTTCTCAGCTGCAAAGCATCCTGGACAAGGGAGCCATTCCCAGTTTATATGGTTAGTTTAATCAAATTTTTACAACATTCCAGGAGCATAAAGGTTTTCGTGATTATATTTTCACAGTGGGTTTCAGTTACCTTTGGTCTATTTGGAAAGCTAGGAACAAAAAAGTGTTTGAAAATTCAAATCCCAATCCTGTCGCTACAGTGTTAGAAGCAAACAAATTAATTGCTGAATTACAAGGTACCCCCAGGCAACAGAATCATTCATCAAATCATGTGGTACAGATGCAAAGTCCATGGAGACCTCCTCCACAGGAGTTTATCAAGATTAATATTGATGCAAGTTATGGCCAACATACAAGAGTGGGATATGCAGGTATACTTGGCATAAATGATCAAGGTGGAGTGGTCATGGGGCTTACCAAAAAGTTTCCAGTGTCATCCCCCCTTCTTGCTGAAGCCATGGCGTTGAGGGAAGCTACCCTAGCGGCAACAAACTTCGGTATTCCCAGGATAATTCTTGAGAGTGACTGTCTTATTCTAATCCGAGCCTGCAGGGATGAACTTCAATATGGTGAGATTGCTGCGGTGGTCCAAGGCATAAAGCAGTTGAAAGGGAGTTTTCAAAAATGTGGTTTTACCTAGACTCATAGATCTGGCAATGGAGTTGCTCACACCTTGGCTCAGCTAACAAAGCAGGACACGATCCAAAGGAATTGGATGAGTAACATACCGCTGCAATTAAAGTCAGTCCTAGGGCATGATTATGCTGAAATTATCAAGGGGCGTTCCCAGAGCTTGTCTATGCACTTGTTCCATGAGTAGCAGCCCCCTGGGAGAGGGGTTTAGATCGGTCTCTTTGTGGGTTGGAATTATTTGATCCTTGGTGGAGGTTCTTTGGAGTGTGTTGTTGAAGATTGCTTGGCTAGGAGGGATCCGGCGGAGATATCCTTGGTTCTAGGTTTGGGTGGCTTGTTTTGTTTGGGTGTTTGTGTAAGCTTGTTTGCTTGCTTTCTTTTCGGTTTGCCTTTCTGATGGCCTTTGGTTTATGCGTTGGAGCTTCTGGTGTCTCCTAGTGGTCTTGGGTAGTGCTCCTTAATGTTGTGTTTTCCCAATACTTAATTAACTTCTTTTGCTGCTTGGTTAGTGGGTAAAGGAAATTAATTCGGTGGTTGGACGGTTGGGACTGTAAAGGTCTAGCCAGAGCTTAGCTATAATGTTGGTATACGTTTTGCTAATGCCTTTCTAGTTTTGGGCCTAGTTTAAGTGGCCCAGCTGTATTCTATTTCAGGCTTGGCCTGGGTTTCAATACAATTGTTCATTTAACCCAAAAAAAAAGCTCCGTCTTTGCTATTCACAACTTGACTGTGAAAAATTTCTTTGGGCTGATCAATTTCAATTGGTTGACATTCACTGATATCCATATCTCTCCTACAAGTAATATAAATATATTTCAAATAGCATAAAAGATAATAGATACAACCTCTTTTATAATTCTAGCCAATGAAAAATGAAACAATGATATAAAAAGAGTGAGAAAAATAGAATGTAAAGATTAAGTAACTTATCGCATAAATGTCAGTAAATGGAAACTCTTTGCTAAGCCAGTTGTTAAATGCATGTTTTGTCTCTGCTATTGCAATGAAAAAATGGAGAACCAACAAGCTTATAAACAAACTAAAAAAGATTTAAAACCTTACTTGAAAAATAGTCTCTTCCACGTTTTAAAAAAAACGACAACTTCTCTTGTAAAAAAAATGAAGAATGACTTACAAGAATAGAGGTACTACGAAAACAAGGGAGAAGTATTGAGGTTTGTTGTCAGCTGCGAGTTCCTCAGCTGACAGGGAATCTGTTTCTCAGCTGCGAGTTCCTTTACTACTCTAAAAAGCATTAAGTGTTGAGGGAAAACAAAAGAGTAAAAAGACATGATAAAATAAAGGATGAAAGCCATGGGAAAATATAGGATAAAGGTGTTGTAAAATAAAGGATAAAAGGGTTAGAAAGAGATAAAGATAAACGAAGATAAATGGAATGAGTAAGGCTTGTTTGATAGATTGATTGTGTTTCCCCATGATGTATGCACAAGCCCTATTTATAGTGCAAAATGCTATGCTACCCTATTTGCCACGTTCCCACTAGTTCCTACAAAGTAGCTAACGGTTGTAGCCACACTATTACATCAGACGACTATTTAAGCCTTATTCAGCTAATCTGGACTCCTGCTGACCATGACCTTAGCTGAGCACGACCTAACCACTTCTCCTAAAATTTAGGCATATCCTTAGTGCTGATATTTCGTGGCTTAAGTGCTCCCTCTAACAGCTCTTGACAGCTATTTCTAGCTCACTTCCTTAGATTTTTAAAAATAACAATTTTCTCCTATTTTTAAGGGATTTGGCTTTACTTCAAGATTATTCCTTTTTCTCCAACATTTTTGCAATTCAAACCACATCCAGACCCATAAAATATCTTCAAACCCAATAATATGATTAATTTAATTAATTAATCATATTTTTGAATTTTCGCCTTCAGCTGCTTAGCCGTTAGTTGATGCTACATTGCCTGTTCCTCAACTCAGCTAATGTTATCTTGACTGATTTGCCAAACCCATAAAATATCTTCAAGCCCAATAATATGATTAATTTAATTAATTAATAATATTTTTGAATTTCTGCCCTCGGCTGATCAGTCGTTAGCTGATGCTGCCTCAACTGATTTGCCTTAGCTAAAAATAGCCGATTTTCGTAGTTCGCTACCAGCTAATAATTTTTATTTGGTTGTTAACATATGCCCCCTGCATCCTTCAATTGATTTCGAATAAAGCTGAAGCGATGCATATGTATGCCTTCCTTGATTTTTGCGCATAACAACCTTTGAAATCTTCACCCAAATTAATTCTTCTTCTTGAAGCTTCAATCTTCCTCGCCTAGCCTTGATACAGGTTCTTTCTCAAGGATGAATTGTTCGATGCGGGTAGCCTTAGAAGCCAGATGACTCAAGTCTACACACTCTTGTGCCACCAACTGTTCTCTCAATTTAGGATGCAAGTTTCAATGGCCATGGTAACATATTCATCCTCAGGAAGCTGCATAATGCATCTATTTATGATCTTTCTGAATCTCTCTATAAAATCAGTTACAGACTCATCAACTTGTTGCTTGAGATTCATTATGTCAGCTATTGTGACTTCAGGCTATGGTCTATAAAAGCAATCATGAAAGCACCTCTCCATATCTGCCTATTTTTTAATAGAATTAGGGGGTAGAGAGGAATACCAAGCGAAGGCTGCTCCTGTTAAAGACAAAGGAAATAGTGAAGCTTATGGAACTCATTCTGATATTCTTCTCCACATTGGGCTGCAAATTTTCTTATGTACTCCATAGTTGATTTTCCATCCTCACCTGAAAAGGTGGTAAACTCTGGGGTATTGAACCCACTTTGGATAAGGTTTCCCATAAACAGGTATATTCAAGGGCCTTAGCTAAAGACCAAAATGCTTCTTAATGGTCTCAGCTATTAAATTGGGGTCTGCCAGTTGAGGTGCACCAGGCCTACTATTAGGTACCGTTGGTTGGGAGAAATTAAAAATTAGGGCCATGTCTAGCTGTCTCATTAGCACAGCTGACCCTTGAGGTGCTTGATATGTCTGCTCTGGCATGGTATGGATAGTTGAATGATGGAATGTTAGGGATGGATTAGTGTTCCATTACTTCCCTACACCAACATCATTAGTCATTCTCACCTCAGTCCCATGGACAACTGGAGGATTAGGTGAAAAAAGTGGAATGTTGTTCCGTGGCTGCTCTCTACCATAATTTTCAGCTGTTCTATAATCAATCCCCCAATGAGGATTTGAACCCATTTGTGTGTGTGTGTGTATTGGGAGGCTATTCTGGAGTCACCTGATAGAACGGTTGATTAGCCGAGGAAGGTGGTACATAGTTCCATTACTGCCCCCCAAGTAATTCTCTTCTAGAGTTTTAGATATTTGAGAGATATTAATTTTTAGATATTTTGTTTTGGATATTTTTAAAACCTAAACCATGGTTTTGATGAAAATCATGGGCTTCAAAACCACCTTCCTTGGATGCCTCCTTGCCTATAAATAGAGGGGAGGGTCTTCACTAAATTCTGATCCCAATTCTTGACTCACTTCTAAGAATTCCCTCTTCTCCCTCTTTTTAGTTTGCAAAGTTTTCTTAGTTTTCATGTCAAAGTTCTTGAGTTTTGAAGCTTTGATCTTCAAAATATCCCTTTTCTTCAACTTTGGAGGTAAGGGAAAAATTCTTGAGAATTTTGAAGAGATTATCCACTTTTGTGGTTTTATGTGTTATAGCTTTAATAATTGTTTTATAGCTTTTATTTAATTAAGTAAGGTTATAATGGCAAGATTGGTATAATAACAGAAGAAGTCTATGTTGAACAGCCCCCTGGCTTTGAGGATCAAACTTTTCCAAATCATGTTTTTAATTTGAAAAAGGCTCTTTATGGCCTTAAGCAAGCTCCTCGAGCTTGGTATGAAAAACTGAGTTCTTTTCTAATGGAAAATGGTTTTTCAAGAGGAAAAGTTGACAATACTCTTTTCAGAAAATCCATAGACTCACATTTCATCATAGTACAGATTTATGTAGATGACATTATTTTTGGTGCTACTGATGAATCTTTGTGTAGAGAATTCTCTGAGTTAATGCAGAAAGAATTCGAAATGAGCATGATGGGAGAGTTGAAGTTCTTTCTTGGACTTCAAGTGAAACAAACTCAAGATGGGATATATGTGCATCAGTCCAAATACACGAAGGAGCTTCCGAAGAAGTTCAAAATGGATGATTGCAAACCCATGAATACTCCCATGCATCCAACTTGCATAATGAGCCTGAATGACAAAGATAAAAAGGTAGATCAAAAGGTATATAGAGGTATGATAGGATCTCTTTTATATCTTACTGCATCTAGACCTGATATTATGTTCAGTGTTTGCTTATGTGCAAGATTTCAATCAGATCCTAGAGATTCTCATTTGACTGCTGTCAAAAGAATTTTTAGATATCTGAAAGAGACTACTAATCTCGGTTTGTTGTTTAAGAAATCGGATGAGTACAGATTAGTAGGATTCTGTGATGCTGACTATGCTGGAGACAGGCTTGAAAGAAAAAGCACCAGTGGAGGATGTCATTTTATGGGATCCAATTTAGTATCATGGACAAGCAAGAGACAAAACACAATTGCATTAACAACAACCGAAGCTGAATATGTCTCTGCAGCAAGTTGTTGTTCTCAGCTCTTATGGATTAAATATCAATTGGAGGACTACAACATTTTCGAGAGTAAGATTTCTGTTCTGTGTGATAATACTGCTGCAATCAATTTATCTAAGAACCCAATCTTACACTCAAGAGCTAAGCATATAGAAATTAAACATCATTTTATTAGAGACTATGTGCAGAAGGGAACATTTGATATTCAGTTTGTTAGCACTGAAAATCAATGGGCAGATATATTTACAAAACCCCTATCTGTAGATAGATTCACTTTTATAAGGAAGCATTTGAATATGCACTTTATAAAAGACTGATGTTTAGCGTCCAATATGCTTAAGTTGAGTCTGAGTCCAATGTGACTAGAGTCCAACAGGACACGACAGTCTATTTGAGACTTAGAAATTTTTTTAAAAGACTCAAAAGCTTTCACATCTTAGTCATCCCACGCTGAGTCCAATCTATTTTTCATAAAGATATATTTTACAGTTGGTATCTTACAAATGCTTTGCAGTAACTTTCAGTTTGATGATCATTCTTGTTTTCAAGAAAATGGGGAGATTGTTTCTAAAAAGGGTTTTTCAGTTTTAAAAAGGATTCTGTTTTTAAAAGCTCCAAGTCTTTTCAAAACTCTCTTTGGACTATGATGTTCTATGAACCTTTTTGCCTGATGACAAAAGGGGGAGAAAGAATGAGATTAAGTTTTTATATCTGAGATGTTTATATCTTGACTAAAAGGGGAGAAAGATTTTGACAAAAAGGGAGAAAGATTAAGTCTGGTTGCAGTAGTCTTATTACCATGTTTTAATCTGATAAGCTATTTGCTTTATAAATTGGACTAATCTTGTTTCTATGAGTAAAAGAAATTTTCAGGTACTCTAAGTATATTGAATATCCAAAACCATGAGATGTTTATCTCAGGGGGAGAAGAGTAAGGAAAATCTGAGATGTTTATCTCAGGGGGAGTTTCCCTTAGAAAATTTCTGTTTTTGCTGACTGATTTTGGTTTATATGCTTTATTGTTTGTAAAACTTAATAATGTTTGTCATCATCAAAAAGGGGGAGATTGTTGGAACCAAATTGGTTAAAAGTGTTTTTAATACAAAAACTCCTTAAGTGATTTTATGGTTTTGATGATAACAAAATGTATTAAGGTTTTTACAAATGATAATCAATATGTATTAAGCTTGTACAATGTGTAACAATGCTGCCTAACTAAGTTTATTGAAGGAAGATTGCAGTCTGCGTCCAATAAGCTAGCTCATCACAATGTTGGCACTGGAATAGACACAAAAGTTCTGCGTCCAATGTTTTAGCAGAAGGAAGAATTCTGCGTCCAATGGTTGAGTAGAAGGAAGAGTTCTGCGTCCAATGTTTCAGCACAAAGGCAAGTAATGTTGTGCGTCCAATAATTCAGTACAAGGCACAAGGACAATTTCATACGTCCAATGATTCATGAGAAGGCATTGAAGACATAAGTCCAATGTTCAAGAAAAACCATACGTCCAATGATCAGAATGCTTATAAGTCCAATGTTCAAGAATAACCATACGTCCAATGATCAGAATTAGTATAAGTCCAATGATCAGAACATAAGTCATAAGTCCAATGTTCAGGATGTGTTCTTGACCAAGGTACAGAATGCTGATCGTCCAAAGATAAGTACAAGGCAAGACTGGCATAAGTCCAATGATAAGAACAAGGCAATACTGGCATAGTCCAATGTTTTTATGAGAAGCAGAATTGCAGTAAGAGTCCAATGATTTTCAAAGGAACAGATTCAGTGAGCGTCCAATGCATATGAAGGACAAAAGTCCAATGTTCAGCATGAGCAAGAGTGCAACTCTGCGTCCAATGAAACTGAACAAACAAAAGAACTGCTCTGCGTCCAATGAAATCAGAGTGACAAAGGTACTGTTCTGCGTCCAATAAATAAGAAGGACATCAATCAAGTGTCATACGACCAATGAAGCAGATTGACAAAGGTACATCAAACAACTGTTCTGCGTCCAATAAAGCAGAAGAACAAATGTACAACAATCAACTCTGCGTCCAATGGAACTATAAGGAAATGACAAAAGTCCAATAACCAGAATGAGGCAATACGTCCAATGTTGCTTTGCAACTAATCATCAGAATGGTAAGCATAAAGATGCGTCCAATGATTGAATGAATATCATATGCAATTGGTAAGTACCAGGTATGCGTCCAATGATTTCTACATGCTGCGTCCAATACGCAGAATCCATAAACTTGCTATTTATTGCTCATGCATTTAATATGGAACATATTTATTGAGCAAATGATTTGAAACAAATAGCTGTATGCAATGCTTTCTGTACAACCATTGTCAACGTTTTTGAATGTACTTTTGAAAAGCATAAAGCACTGTGGAAAGTGTACTAAGAGAGAGAATGTACTTTTAACTACTCTGTATATCTCTGAACACATCTTTCTACTTTACACAGTGTATTCTCTCTGTCTCAATAAGATATTACTATTAACCATTGTACAATTGAGACTTTGAGTACAGGTTGCTTCTGATTTAGGAGAAAGAAACTCAGACATGCACAATGAAGTAGATCTCCTCAGAGCAACGGGAAAATAGCATTTAATGCTATTAGAGAACGGTAATATTTATGAAGGCTGAAGCTGAGCTATTCGAAGAACAAGTCTGAAGCTTCATCAAAGCCTATAAATACCGTGAACAAGAAGAAGAATACAAGACACTGAACAACGAAAAAGAAAGAGCAAAAACGCTGTGCTTATACTCTGTATAGAAAGTCTTGTATATTTGTCTTTCTTCTTGTAAAAGAGAGTTTGCTTAACTCTCGAAGTGCTTTAGATTTCATATCCTCACTTGTGTGAGTTAGACAGCACTTGAATCAAAAACACTCTGCTGAGTCGTTTAGCTTGAAGAGGCTGTGTTCAAAGAATACTTGTGATTTAGCCTGAAGAGGCTGTGTGCAAAGAATACTTGGGTTTTAGCCTGAAGAGGCTGTGTTCAAAGAATACTTGGGATTTAGCCTGGAGAGGCTGTGTGCAAAGAATACTTGGGTTTTAGCCTGAAGAGGCTGTGTGCAAAGAATACTTGTACCTATCTGGTTTGATAGTGAAATCTCTCTAGTTTGAGGGGACTGGACGTAGCTCTTAGGAAAGGGTGAACCAGTATAAAAGCTTGTGTTATTTCTTCCTTCCCTTATCTCTTATTATATCTGTGCTTATTACTAACCAAGGGGATTGAATTGATTTTGTTTAAACAAGTTTTTCATACACCTTAAATCGCACAAAGAAAACAAGTTTTTAAACTAAGAGGGAAGCCTCAGCGTCCAATCTTTTGTGCGTCCAATATTTCACAATTCTGTGCGTCCAGTGTTTTAGCACTCTGTGCGTCCAATATTTCAGAAAACACTGTGCGTCCAATATTTGAACTAAGCTGTGCGTCCAACGTTTTTAACAGCCAGCGTCCAACATTTGCGAAAAGTTTTAAAAGCTTAGAAACACAATTCAACCCCCCTTCTTGTGTTTCATCTTGTTACCTATAGTTGGTATCAGAGCCAGGTTTCTAGGGGTTGAGCACTTAACAGTGCAGAGAAGCAAAGATCCATGGAGAACGAGGGACAAGCCGTGAACAGACCACCACTGTTCAATGGAAATGAATACGACTATTGGAAGCAGAGAATGATCACATTCTTTGATGCTCAAAATATGGACCTATGGGATGTAGTGGAAACAGGCTACACTGCTCCAGTAAATGAAGCAGGTCAACAAACACCAAGAGCTCAGTGGACAGCAGATCAAAGGACAAGGTTCCAGCTGAACTCGAAGGCTAGGCACTACCTGATGTGTGCCATCACAAAATCTGAATATGACAAGGTGCACAGCTGCACCACTGCCAAGGAAATGTGGGACACTCTGGCCTTGGCACATGAAGGCTCATCTCAGGTTCGTGAATCTAAGATAAGCATACTAGTTCATCAATATGAACTATTTAAGATGGAAGAACAAGAGTCCATTGATCAAATGTTTGGAAGATTCCAAACTATTACCAACAACCTGAGATCCTTGGGGAAAGTCTACACAACCCAAGAACATGTAAGGAAGATTTTGAGGAGTCTGCCCAGACAGTGGAGACCCAAAGTTACAGCAATACAAGAAGCAAGGGATCTTTCCACTCTTGCTTTAGAAAATCTTCTAGGCTCATTGAAAGTACATGAGCTTGAGCTGAATGAAGAGGGAACCGAGAAAAGAGCAAAGTCCATTGCTCTTAAAGCTCATAGAGGGAGCACCTCCAAAGCATTGAAGGCAAATGATTCTGATGAAGAATCATGCAGCTCACAAGGAGAAGAAGACTCGAATGAAGATGAACTTTCATTCATCTCCAAGAAGCTGAAGGCCATGTGGAACAGAAAAGGTGGCTTCAGAAGGAAGCAATTTAAAAGAAGATTTCCACAACAGGAAGCTGACCAAAAGGAAGAAAGTCCAGTGGTGTGTTATGGATGCAAAAAACCAGGCCACTACATGTCAGATTGTCCTGAGGCAGAAAGAACAAAGAAGAAGTTCTTCAAAAAGAAGGAAGGTCTCATGGCAACATGGGAAGATCTCGATGATTCCTCTGATGATGAAGAAGCTAATCTCTGCCTAAAGGCAAGTCTATCCTCAACTGACAGTGAGGATGAAGAAGAGGTAATTTCCTACTCTGAATTAAGCAATAATTTTGATGATCTTCTTAGAGATTCATCTATCTTATCTGATGAGTACAGATTATTAAAGAAAAAGTTTTCTCAAATAAACAAAGATTTCGAAAAACTTATTTTAGAAAACAATGTACTCAAATCGGATAATGAACATTTAAGACTTCAAGTAAGTCAATTGAAAGAAGAATCTCCAAAGAAGTCTGAGTCCAATACTTCCTGTGAAGTACAAGTACTTCAACAAGAAGTAGATGAACTCACTGGACGTTTGTCCAAGTTTGTCAGCAGCTCTGAAAAACTCAATAAGATTTTAAAAATTCAGAGAAAACCTGATGACAAAAGTGGTTTGGGTTATGAAAAACCGAAACCAAAGTTTTCCAAGAGTCCATCAAAATTTAATATATACTGTGGATACTGTGGAAAGGCTGGACATGTCACATCGACATGCTTCCATAATAAATGGAACAAGCCTGGACGCAGACCTAGGACTAACAAGAAAGGACCCAAGTCAATCTGGGTACCAAAAAGTATGGTAATTCCTGTTGCAGATATACTTGATGGGAGGAAGACAACTCCAGTCATGGCACCTGGACAGTGGCTGCTTACTACACATAACAGGAGAAAGGTCTATGTTCCAAGACCTAAAGCTTAAGATCACCTAAGAGTGAAGAAGATGGACCAGACGCAGGAAAACTGTGATGCGTCCAATACTGGAAGTGTAAGAAGCTGGCACTTCAAGACCTATCATCCTGAAGATCAAATCATTGGAAATGCAGATGATAGAGTCAGAACAAGGTCCACATTAAGAGAACAAACTGATGTTGCATTCATCTCTGAATTGGAGCCCAAGAACATAGATGAAGCCCTATTGGACGAAGGATGGATTCTGGAATGCAGGAGGAGCTAAATCAATTCAAACGAAATGATGTTTGGACACTGGTAGCCCCACCTGAAGATAAGTCCATTATTGGAACCAAATGGGTATTCAGAAATAAGCTGGATGAAGAAGGTAATGTTGTGAGGAACAAAGCAAGGTTAGTTGCTCAAGGCTACTCACAACAGGAAGGTATTGATTTCACTGAAACCTTTGCTCCAGTAGCTAGAATAGAGGCCATTCGCATTTTACTTTCATTTGCTGCCCAACATGATATGAGGCTTTATCAAATGAATGTAAAAAGTGCTTTTCTGAATGGTATAATAACAGAAGAAGTCTATGTTGAACAGCCCCCTGGCTTTGAGGATCAAACTTTTCCAAATCATGTTTTTAATTTGAAAAAGGCTCTTTATGGCCTTAAGCAAGCTCCTCGAGCTTGGTATGAAAAATTGAGTTCTTTTCTAATGGAAAATGGTTTTTCAAGAGGAAAAGTTGACAATACTCTTTTCAGAAAATCCATAGACTCACATTTCATCATAGTACAGATTTATGTAGATGACATTATTTTTAGTGCTACTGATGAATCTTTGTGTAGAGAATTCTCTGAGTTAATGCAGAAAGAATTCGAAATGAGCATGATGGGAGAGTTGAAGTTCTTTCTTGGACTTCAAGTGAAACAAACTCAAGATGGGATATATGTGCATCAGTCCAAATACACGAAGGAGCTTCTGAAGAAGTTCAAAATGGATGATTGCAAACCCATGAATACTCCCATGCATCCAACTTGCATAATGAGCCTGAATGACAAAGATAAAAAGGTAGATCAAAAGGTATATAGAGGTATGATAGGATCTCTTTTATATCTTACTGCATCTAGACCTGATATTATGTTCAGTGTTTGCTTATGTGCAAGATTTCAATCAGATCCTAATGATTCTCATTTGACTGCTGTCAAAAGAATTTTTAGATATCTGAAAGAGACTACTAATCTCGGTTTGTTGTTTAAGAAATCGGATGAGTACAGATTAGTAGGATTCTGTGATGCTGACTATGCTGGAGACAGGCTTGAAAGAAAAAGCACCAGTGGAGGATGTCATTTTATGGGATCCAATTTAGTATCATGGACAAGCAAGAGACAAAACACAATTGCATTAACAACAGCCGAAGCTGAATATGTCTCTGCAGCAAGTTGTTGTTCTCAGCTCTTATGGATTAAATATCAATTGGAGGACTACAACATTTTCGAGAGTAAGATTTCTGTTCTGTGTGATAATACTGCTGCAATCAATTTATCTAAGAACCCAATCGTACACTCAAGAGCTAAGCATATAGAAATTAAACATCATTTTATTAGAGACTATGTGCAGAAGGGAACATTTGATATTCAGTTTGTTAGCACTGAAAATCAATGGGCAGATATATTTACAAAACCCCTATCTGTAGATAGATTCACTTTTATAAGGAAGCATTTGAATATGCACTTTATAAAAGACTGATGTTTAGCGTCCAATATGCTTAAGTTGAGTCTGAGTCCAATGTGACTAGAGTCCAACAGGACACGACAGTCTATTTGAGACTTAGAAATTTTTTTAAAAGACTCAAAAGCTTTCACATCTTAGTCATCCCACGCTGAGTCCAATCTATTTTTCATAAAGATATATTTTACAGTTGGTATCTTACAAATGCTTTGCAGTAACTTTCAGTTTGATGATCATTCTTGTTTTCAAGAAAATGGGGAGATTGTTTCTAAAAAGGGTTTTTCAGTTTTAAAGAGGATTCTGTTTTTAAAAGCTCCAAGTCTTTTCAAAACTCTCTTTGGACTATGATGTTCTATGAACCTTTTTGCCTGATGACAAAAGGGGGAGAAAGAATGAGATTAAGTTTTTATATCTGAGATGTTTATATCTTGACTAAAAGGGGAGAAAGATTTTGACAAAAAGGGAGAAAGATTAAGTCTGGTTGCAGTAGTCTTATTACCATGTTTTAATCTGATAAGCTATTTGCTTTATAAATTGGACTAATCTTGTTTCTATGAGTAAAAGAAATTTTCAGGTACTCTAAGTATATTGAATATCCAAAACCATGAGATGTTTATCTCAGGGGGAGAAGAGTAAGGAAAATCTGAGATGTTTATCTCAGGGGGAGTTTCCCTTAGAAAATTTCTGTTTTTGCTGACTGATTTTGGTTTATATGCTTTATTGTTTGTAAAACTTAATAATGTTTGTCATCATCAAAAAGGGGGAGATTGTTGGAACCAAATTGGTTAAAAGTGTTTTTAATACAAAAACTCCTTAAGTGATTTTATGGTTTTGATGATAACAAAATGTATTAAGGTTTTTACAAAGGATAATCAATATGTATTAAGCTTGTACAATGTGTAACAATGCTGCCTAACTAAGTTTATTGAAGGAAGATTGCAGTCTGCGTCCAATAAGCTAGCTCATCACAATGTTGGCACTGGAATAGACACAAAAGTTCTGCGTCCAATGTTTTAGCAGAAGGAAGAATTCTGCGTCCAATGGTTGAGTAGAAGGAAGAGTTCTGCGTCCAATGTTTCAGCACAAAGGCAAGTAATGTTGTGCGTCCAATAATTCAGTACAAGGCACAAGGACAATTTCATACGTCCAATGATTCATGAGAAGGCATTGAAGACATAAGTCCAATGTTCAAGAAAAACCATACGTCCAATGATCAGAATGCTTATAAGTCCAATGTTCAAGAATAACCATACGTCCAATGATCAGAATTAGTATAAGTCCAATGATCAGAACATAAGTCATAAGTCCAATGTTCAGGATGTGTTCTTGACCAAGGTACAGAATGCTGATCGTCCAAAGATAAGTACAAGGCAAGACTGGCATAAGTCCAATGATAAGAACAAGGCAATACTGGCATAGTCCAATGTTTTTATGAGAAGCAGAATTGCAGTAAGAGTCCAATGATTTTCAAAGGAACAGATTCAGTGAGCGTCCAATGCATATGAAGGACAAAAGTCCAATGTTCAGCATGAGCAAGAGTGCAACTCTGCGTCCAATGAAACTGAACAAACAAAAGAACTGCTCTGCGTCCAATGAAATCAGAGTGACAAAGGTACTGTTCTGCGTCCAATAAATAAGAAGGACATCAATCAAGTGTCATACGACCAATGAAGCAGATTGACAAAGGTACATCAAACAACTGTTCTGCGTCCAATAAAGCAGAAGAACAAATGTACAACAATCAACTCTGCGTCCAATGGAACTATAAGGAAATGGCAAAAGTCCAATAACCAGAATGAGGCAATACGTCCAATGTTGCTTTGCAACTAATCATCAGAATGGTAAGCATAAAGATGCGTCCAATGATTGAATGAATATCATATGCAATTGGTAAGTACCAGGTATGCGTCCAATGATTTCTACATGCTGCGTCCAATACGCAGAATCCATAAACTTGCTATTTATTGCTCATGCATTTAATATGGAACATATTTATTGAGCAAATGAATTGAAATAAATAGCTGTATGCAATGCTTTCTGTACAACCATTGTCAACGTTTTTGAATGTACTTTTGAAAAACATAAAGCACTGTGGAAAGTGTACTAAGAGAGAGAATGTACTTTTAACTACTCTGTATATCTCTGAACACATCTTTCTACTTTACACAGTGTATTCTCTCTGTCTCAATAAGATATTACTATTAACCACTGTACAATTGAGACTTTGAGTACAGGTTGCTTCTGATTTAGGAGAAAGAAACGCAGACATGCACAATGAAGTAGATCTCCTCAGAGCAACGGGAAAATAGCATTTAATGCTATTAGAGAACGGTAATATTTATGAAGGCTGAAGCTGAGCTATTCGAAGAACAAGTTTGAAGCTTCATCAAAGCCTATAAATACCGTGAACAAGAAGAAGAATACAAGACACTGAACAACGAAAAAGAAAGAGCAAAAACGCTGTGCTTATACTCTGTATAGAAAGTCTTGTATATTTGTCTTTCTTCTTGTAAAAGAGAGTTTGCTTAACTCTCGAAGTGCTTTAGATTTCATATCCTCACTTGTGTGAGTTAGACAGCACTTGAATCAAAAACACTCTACTGAGTCGTTTAGCTTGAAGAGGCTGTGTTCAAAGAATACTTGTGATTTAGCCTGAAGAGGCTGTGTGCAAAGAATACTTGGGTTTTAGCCTGAAGAGGCTGTGTTCAAAGAATACTTGGGATTTAGCCTGGAGAGGCTGTGTGCAAAGAATACTTGGGTTTTAGCCTGAAGAGGCTGTGTGCAAAGAATACTTGTACCTATCTGGTTTGATAGTGAAATCTCTCTAGTTTGAGGGGACTGGACGTAGCTCTTAGGAAAGGGTGAACCAGTATAAAAACTTGTGTTATTTCTTCCTTCCCTTATCTCTTATTATATCTGTGCTTATTACTAACCAAGGGGATTGAATTGATTTTGTTTAAACAAGTTTTTCATACACCTTAAATCGTACAAAGAAAACAAGTTTTTAAACTAAGAGGGAAGCCTCAGCGTCCAATCTTTTGTGCGTCCAATATTTCACAATTCTGTGCGTCCAGTGTTTTAGCACTCTGTGCGTCCAATATTTCAGAAAACACTGTGCGTCCAATATTTGAACTAAGCTGTGCGTCCAACGTTTTTAACAGCCAGCGTCCAACATTTGCGAAAAGTTTTAAAAGCTTAGAAACACAATTCAACCCCCCTTCTTGTGTTTCATCTTGTTACCTACATATTTGAGATAAGTGATTTGGAGTGGTTTGGAAATGAAAGAGAAAGGCTTTGTAGAAGCGATGTACCCACATGATGTTCTCATACGATGTTCCCACACGATGTTCCTATATGCTTTGCTGAAAGCGAAGCAATATTCTCATATGTTTCGATTAAATTCCTACTTGATGATTTTCATAAGATTTCCTTAACCTGTTTCGTAAAGTTCTTCTTATGTGTTAAGCGAATAAATCTACTGTGTGCATTATCCTTGTTGTGTGCATTATCTTGGATGTGCCTAATATCTGTTGTGCGTTACTGATATATTCTTTCATGATATAATTCAATGATAAAGATTTCCACCCTTGCCTACTTTCCATGTTGTTTTGGTACATGGTTGAGTAGATATTTTCCTAAGGAGTGGGCTAAGTCTTAGGAGAGGATTCAAAGGAAGGTGCTGCGTGGATTGATAGAGATTTCGAGAAGAATTAGTGTTTACTGTATTATTTTGGATAGAGGTCTAGATATTTGACCAACTCAGATGTTCAATGTATAAATTTTCTTGAGTATTTTAAAGTATACCGAATTTTCGTTGTAGAAACTTTGTTAATTTATATATGAGATAGATTCCCTTCACAAATGTATCATCTTACGTTTCCGCATTTAAAACCTTTGGAAAAAAATTTGGGAAACATATTACCCATCCTTCTTATTATTTAAAAGGCAAAAAAAATTTACAAGCATTTTCGGAAATGGAATGCTGAGCTTTCATTAATTATTTTCTAAGTTATTTGAAATTCTTGGTTACTATGGCGTAATATTCCTTTTTGGAGAAAGAGTGTTACATTTTGTGGTATCAAAGCCAGGTTTGAGTCTTTTGCGTATTGTTGGGTATAGATCTATTGTGTTCTGTTGTGTGAACTCTGATGAGTTGTTTGTGCCGTGGGAAATTGTGTGAATTTTGATTGTGTGTTTGGGTTATATTGTTTTGGAAGAATCTGGTGTCAAGCTTGTACTGGATGAGATGGTACAATTGAGAAATCCGCAACTGTACTGGAATGGGACGATATTGTTGAGGACAACTTAATATGATTAATCAGTACTACCTACACCAACGATACTGTCAGGTATGAGACTGTACAGGAAAGGATAACCTTCTGAGAAGCATGTAAGTGATGACAAAACATGTGGTTGGAATCCGTGTCGGTTTGTGGAAAAAAAGTCGTAAATCTAGACGTAACCAGGTGATTTCAGGATAATATAGACCTGGGTGAATCTATTTGATTGTTTTCTGTGTGTAGTGTTTTGATTTTGGGGACTTCTTGAGTTAGTTCTGACTTAGTTTTACCTGGGTAATCGCCTGGTGGGAAACCATGTCTGGTGCTCCTGATTCTTCGCTGGGTGATGGTAGGTTGAAGTTTTGAGAATCTTGGGATATGTCGCAATGGCTGAAGGCAGCTCGTGTCGAGCGGTCTGACCTATTTTCATCCCTACTTGTAATATTTAGAGTACGTTGAAATACTCACTATAAAATACAATTGGCATTATAATATAGGGACTAAAAGCAAAATTGTCTACATATTATAAGAACTAATTTAGCATGAATCGAATATTGCAGGGACTAAAACAAAAATAACAAGGACTAAAAACAAAACTTTATATTTTGCAGGGATCATAAACAAACAAAAAATTCATTTTACAGGGACTAAAACTAAAAAGTGACATATTAGCAAGGACTAAAAAACATATTTAAGCCTATTCTAAATTAGTCTATGAAATTAAAAATCTTCAATCATATTAGTCCCTATATTGGATAATTTCAGTGACTAAATTGAATGACTCAAATGGACTAATGTGATTGAGAAATTTCAATTTCAGGGACTAATTTAGAATATTAATATTTTCATGGACTAAGGCTCTATTTGGCAAGTCTAATTTGCGAGCGGATAGCGGATTTGACTAGCAAATAACAGATTAAAAAAATAGACGTGTTTTGTATAGGTAGCTTATAGCATTTTTTTATACGCTGGTAGTGTTTGAGCTTATAGCTTATAGCGTATGGTTTTTTTTCTTGTTTTTATCCTCATTATTTTTATTAAATTTCTTCTCTATTCTCTTTTAAATAAAAATAAAAATAAATTAAACCCTACCCTATCACTCACACTCCTCATGTTTGAAACTTTCACAAATTCTTCTCTTTCTCAACTATTGGTTCTTGTTTTCTCTTCTAATGATTTTTCGTTATAGGATTTAAATGATTTGTAATTCTTGTTTTACTTTTGTTGTGCAAGAGTCACATTGTCTCACACCAAGGGTGTAAAAATTTCCTTTGGTGTGATTACATTAGGTATAGAGGGTTTTTTTTTGTAGCAATAGTGCAACATCATGAGTCAGGTTGTTTCATGTCGTGGGTGAAAAGTTCTCCCCCAGGTGTGAATACATCAGGTATAGAGGTTTTTTTTTTGTAGCAGCATGATCCAGATTGTTTCACACCGGGTGGCAAAATTTTTCCCATGTGTGATTACGTCAGGTATCGAGGGGTTTCTTTGTAGCAACATGAGTTAAATCGTTTCACAATGAGGATGCGAGATTTTCCCCATGTGTTTATTATTATATTGATTAAAGAAATGTAAGCATTAATTAAAATATCAATTTATGTCATAATTTACATTTATCAATTAGTTTAACCGCTAATTTTACCAAATACTTTAAATTCAATTTGTTAACTTATCCACTATCAACTAGCTTATCACATATATAATTTATCTCTCTTCTATTTCTATGTCTCACTATGTGTACAATAACACTTAGTGGTAAAAAAAGACATTTTTCAAGAAACAAATAAATAAATGATAAGTTGAGACACTTCCTAGTATCTTTGAATATTCCTTGGAAACATTTGAAATCATGTTTGTGTTTCTACACGTGGTTTAGAATTGGTTCTTGTTTAGTAATTTCAGAGGAAAATTAATTTTGTATCAAAACCATGATTTTATTACCTAAACACAAAAGTAATTCGTAGAAAGAAAATCTCAATGAATATGTATTGGCAAAAATTCTTTCGTCATTCAATTTTTTATTTTTCCTTTAGTTAGTGATATATATACCTAGGGGTCATATCAAGTGAGAGGAGTGTGTTATTTTGAGAGGTGAGAGCATTAAATATCAACCATTAGATTATAATAAACGATTCCGATTGAGTCTTTTGTTAAACTGTCACGTGCTCCTGTATTTTTCAATCCACACGCATTAGCCTTCGATCTTCCTATTTTGCTTCGTGCCTTGCACATACGCATCTCTTTTCCAAAATCACCTTCTCCAAGAGTACTTTCCAGTTCAAGATTTCCCAGGTCCCCTGCAGAAAGCTCAAGAACCCACTACACAGCCCTTTTCTCTCTAATGCCAAAATCGATGGCGATGGGCTCACACAACGTCCGCTTTGCCGAGTGTAAGTTGGTGACTCAAAATCAGTTTTTGTCCTTTCAAGGATTTGCTTAGCTCGAAGAATGCGCTCAAGCGCAGGATGTGCAGACCTCTGGGGTGACTTTTTTGCCTTAATTTTGCTTAAGCCAATCTGGCTCGCTTAAGCGAAGATCACTGGGTGGTGTTCCTGCCTCAAATTCGCTTAAGCCAATCTGGCTCGCTCAGCCTGAAATTCAACAACAAAACAGCAGCTTCTGATCCTGTCAAATTCGCTTAGGCGAATTTTTTAGGCTGAGCGAGCAGCTCGAAACAGAAAACGGTTATAAGGCTGTTCTGAAGCCAGTTTCGGTAGGAGTTGGTTATTCACTTGCTTTGAGGGTTTGAAACACGAAGTGGGTGAGTTGAGAGCTCTACTAGGGTTTCATGTATTGGGGAAAACACTTGTGAGGATCAATTGGGATTGAGAGAAGATTCAAGAGTAATTAGCAAGGTGGGTCTCAAGGGTAATGTTCTTGCAACGTATAGGAACCACAGAGAACGAATTGCTAAGAGGTTAACTCAGTTATAGTTGTATCTCATTGATCATAGTGAATAACATTTGGTTGCTCTCTCCCGTGGATGTAGGCTACACTGGCCGAACCACGTAAATTCGGTGTTCAATCTCTTCTCCCTGAACTCTTCACATTTCATTTGATTTCTGTTCTTGCGATTCGTTTAGCGTTTGTTCTGTGATTTTAGTTTACTGCAATTTCGTATTGTTCCATTGTTCGTTGTACTCACTCTCTGTATTGCTTGATCGTAGGATTTGTTCTATTTTCGCACAACCGAACCAACACCGAGTTTACAAAAATCTTACATTCATCTGGTCTCCTAAAAATACACAATCTGAAAAACACTAATACTATATAGCATAGCCTTCATCATCCTTTCAAAGCTCTTTAGCTTGTGACAAACAAAGGGGAAAAATCCTTGTTGTCTTACGTTCAAAAATCCATGGCTTTAAGAGCTTAAGGTTTTTTTTCTTTTATAAAAAAGTGCTTGAGTTATTATTAACAAGGTGTGGAGTTAAAATTGTATCCAAAAAAAAAAGGTGTGGAGTTAAAAAAAACAGGGGATTGTTATGTGGGTTTATATCTGATATCTTCTGTTTTGTGAAGAAGAAAGGTCCCATTACCATATAAGATTATGGTGAAGCCACACAACACAGTAGCAATTTTGTGTTCCCAGATAAAATCTATTAGGCTTATTTTGATTTTTTACTGATTTTATCCTTAACATAAAGCGATTGCAGACACAGAACCCAGGAGTCAAAAGGATTATTGCTACAAAAAGAAACAAATTTTGGGTACCGATAGTGACTCATTGGCACTATATGCTCAATATGATTGATGCTAATTATATATTGCACATATTAAGAATTTAAGGTGTAAGAAAGCATGGTTGTGTACTTGTTGCGGTATTACTCTGTTTGGAGCTATTTGTTATGCCTCCAATCTCCATTAGTCACTCGGCAGCTAGTTACAATTGGAGATGGCTTTCGGTTGTGACAGAGAGCAACTTGAAAAACCCACGAGGAAGAAGTGAAGGGAGAAGCCTATGCTAGCCAAGAGCTGGTGTTTTTGGTAATGGAGATCACAAACCAAGGGAGGAAGATGAAGGGACATGGAAGAATTAATTGGTTCTGTGCACAAAAAAAGGGAACCCAACTGTCACAAATCACAGAGATGTGCGCGTGGTAGAGGACAAATGGAACTCACGTGCATTTTAATTGAAAAGTTAAATCTGGACCATTTATTTTAATCTAAGGGCTGTATTTCAATCCTCTCACATCTCACAACAAGACACTCCTCTCACTTGATATGCTCCTCTCACAAAGTAATACCACAACACGTACACAACCATGCTTTCTTACACCTTAAATTCTTAATATGTGCAATATATAATTAGCATCAATCATATTGAGGATATAGTGCCGATGAGTCACTATTGGTACCCAAAATTTGTTTCTTTTTGTAGCAATAATTATTTTGACTCCTGGGTTCTGTGTCTGCAATTGCTTTATGTTAAGGATAAAATCAGTAAAAAATCAAAATAAGCCTAATAGATTTTATCTGGGAACACAAAATTGCTACTGTGTTGTGTGGCTTCACCATAATCTTATATGGTAATGGGACCTTTCTTCTTCACAAAACAGAAGATATCAGATATAAACCCACACAACAATCCCCTGTTTTTTTTAACTCCACACCTTTTTTTTTTTATACAATTTTAACTCCACACCTTGTTAATAGGCTTAATTGCATTTTTAGTCCCCTAGATATTGTATTTGTGCTATTTTGGTCCTCCACATTTTAATTGTGCAAATTTAGTCCCCCACGTTTATCACTTCTGCAATTTTGGTCCCTCCGTTCAATTGCCATCTAATTTTTAACAAAAGTGAGTCAGTAGGACCAAATTGCAATTTTATTATTATTTTAGAAATCTTTAATTTTTCAAATTTCCAATAGCTTACCCAAATCCTAAATCTCCAACCCTAGCCAATATCCTAAATCCCCAACCGTGCTGCTTTATGAGCCTCCAAACAACACAACGGGGAAGTGGTTGGCAGAAAAGTTTCGGGGAAAACGATCATGGCTCTGAATTGAGGAGCGATTTCCCATACGAAGCCGGTGTTTTGAGCAAACCATACAATGTCTCCTTCGTTGCAGCAGTAGAAGAAAATGGGACAAGAGCGTTGGGGACCCACCCAGTGCTCGGTGTTGATAAGGTACCGCTGCAGTAGAAGAAAGCCATTCTTGCCAAACTGAGTGAGGCACTGTCAGAGACATCGTTCTTTTTTTATTGCGTCCCAAATAGTACTTTAGCAATATATAGCACTTTGCAATAGCACCAAGTTAATGTGCTCTCCTTAATGCACAACAGCCTGGGTGTTCATCAATTGAAGACCAAAAAAAAAATGCACAACACCCATGTGCCCCTCTCCAAGCATGTCGTTTTTTATTATTACCAAGTTGAGGAGGACGATGGTGCTGGCAAAGGGATGGATTATGACTAATGGGGCCAAAGGGCTGGGGATTTAGGATATGTGGTTAGGGTTAGAGATTTATGATTTGGGTAAATTATTGAAAATTTAAAAAATTAAAGATTCTCAAAATAATAATAAAATTGCAATTTAGTCCTGTTGACTCACACTTTTGTTAAAAATTGGATGACAATTGAACGAAGGAGCCAAAATTGCACAATTGATAAACATGAGGGATTAAATTTGCACAATTGAAACGTGGGGGATCAAAATTGCACAAACACAATACCTGAGGGACTAAAAATGCAATTAAGTCTTGTTAATAATAACTCAAGCACTTTTTTATAAAAGAAAAAAAAAACTTAAGCTCTTAAAGCCATGGATTTTTGAACGTAAGACAACAAGGGTTTTTCCCCTTTGTTTGTCACAAGCTAAAGAGCTTTGAAAGGATGATGAAGGTTATGCTATGTAGTATTAGTGTTTTTCAGATTGTGTATTTTTAGGAGACTAGATGAATGTAAGATTTTTGTAAACTCAGCAAAGCGGACGTTGTGTGAGCCCATCGCCATCGTTTTTGGCATTAGAGAGAAAAAGGGTTGTGTAGTGGGTTCTTGAGCTTTCTGCAAGGGACTTGGGAAATCTTGAACTGGAAAGTACTCTTGGAGAAGGTGATTTTGGAAAAGAGATACGTATGTGCAAGGCACGAAGCAAAATAGGAAGATCGAAGGCTAATGCGCGTGGATTGAAAAATACGGGAGCACGTGACAGTTTAACAAAAGACTCAATCGGAATTGTTTATTATAATCTAATGGTTGATATTTAATACTCTCACCTCTCACAATAACACACTCCTCTCACTTGATATGACCCCTTCACTCACGTACACTTTTATCTAAAATCAGTTTACAAATTTAATTCATCCATAACAAATCATACACATTGTGATCCAAATACGGGCTTCATCACCCGGAAACATCCAATAATAGACCTATACTAATAGCACAAGAAGCGGTGAAAATATTTCAACTTTTCTCACAAGAGAACTTCACGCATTAAGTTCTCCAGATTCACAAACGAAGATCCACCTCGACTAGAAGCAGCATTTTGAGCCAATTCCTTCCATTGCAAGGCTTTCTCTCTCATCTCTGCACCCTTTTCCCCATCCATCAACTCCCTCACAAGGCTCTCTATTTTGTCCCTTCTGGCATCTTCTATCTCCAAACCAATCCCCCATTCCTTGCAAGTGAATCTACAATTGGTTTGTTGCTCAGCAAAGAAAGGCCAACAGATCATTGGAACACCTCCACACACACTTTCCAACGTTGAATTCCAACCACTGTGTGTCAAGAACCCCCCAATTGCTGGGTGAGCCAACACTTGCTCTTGTGGACACCAATTTGACAACCAGCTTCTGTTTTTTGTCTCTTCCACAAACTCTGTAGGCAAAACAGCGTTTTTACCGGCTACAAGATCTGGTCTTATGACCCACAAAAAGCTTTTCTTGCTGTTAGCGAGTCCCCAAGCAAACTCAACCAATTGGTCACTCGTCATAACTGTGATGCTTCCAAAGTTCACATAAACCACTGTGTTGGGTTCTTTGCTGTCGAGCCATTCAAGACACTCTGTCTCCTCCTTCCAAAGGTTGGACCTAATTGGGTTCAAGTCCTTATCGGTGACATCCTTCAAGAGAAAATTCAAGGGACCTACGGAATAAACAGGAGGTAAAATGGGCGAGAATGCATCCAAAACGTCATGCTCTAAAGCATCAAACGTGTTTAAAATGATAGCAGAAGCTTTCTGAGCTCTCTGGCACTCCCCCGATACAAAATCGAGCATGAGATCGTCTGGGTCTGTGGTTCTGATGAAGCTGGGGATATCCCTCAATCGAATTTCTTTTATGCCTGGAACCCAATCGACGGTAGTCTCCAAATACCCATTTGTGATATAACTTGAGTCTGCATAACAAACAAAAAATTCACTTAAATTAAACTAGCCTATGGACATGTGGTTTTTGGTAGCTTCTAGCATGAGGGGCCTTGCAAGGCCTTCACTAGTGAAGGGCCAAATATCACTGTTAGATATAATAATAAAATAGAGGGCCAAATATCACTGTTAGATATAATAATAAAATAATTCAACGGCTGAAATCGATTTGAGTAACTTGTTGATTACTTGTTATCTCAGGTTGCTAAAATAGTTACAATTTGGTCCCTTGATTTGCTACAATTCACTTTTCGAACCCACTCTTTATCTTCCTCTTGCTCTCTCTTCCCCCAAATTCCTTTACCAGGAAAATTAATCTAGAAAATTTAGCATCTATGAACACTTTATCTAGAATCATCCAAATCAAAATAAATATTGCATTGTGTATTGTTTATTTTGATTATATTTAATATTGAATGATTTTAGCTCTTTAAAAAAAAACCCACCTTTTCAAAACAACTTTTGTCCCTTTGTCTTTTTTGTTTCTGTTACAGGTGAACCTATGCTATTTTTTTTGTGCTCGCTGTGAGAAGAACGACCAGCCGCAAAACATGAGAGTTTGAAGACGAAATAGATTTCAAAACACGATGTACCGTAGATCTGATGCACCAAGCTTTAGATCTATGAAAGATTCCCAAAAAAACACCATCTGCGTGTAGAGAAAACCACCATCTCGCGACGGCGGTGATAGGGGAGGCTGCTTGTGGCGGCGGTGCATGGGGAGATCATGGCTCACAGAGCAAAAAAGCTCCAATTTTGACAACGGATCAGAGGGAAGCAAGAAAAATGAGCTGGGAAAGAAGAATAGGGAAGAGCAATAAGCAGGGAAGAAGAAGAAGGAGAAAAAATGGGTTTAGTGTACTGGGTTTGGCTTGATGAAGAAGAAGACCCCCTTTTTTTTATGAAAGAAGAAGAATACCCCTGTGTGTTTACTGCTCATTGAGTTCTTCTATTTTGTTTTTTTTTATTTCTTCTTTTTTACTGTGCAATCGTATAATATAGTACCAACAAGACTATTTTGCAATTTCATAATTTTTACATTTTCGACACTACACATTTTAAAATTACAAACCATACCCCACATAACCTACTACATCCGGTAATTTTTCTCCTTCACCCATGAGAGCCTTGCAAGGCCCCTCATGCTAGAAGTCACCGTGGTTTTTATAATATAAACAGGGGAAAATTCAATAACCAAAATAATTTTGGCAAAAAAAAGGAAATAATACCCAATTAAGAAGGTTACAAGTGTTGTGAGAATTTACTTTTCTTATATAGTAATAATAATTTACTCATATAATAGCATCTCCAATAGGTTTTATTAAACATTTTATCAAAGAAGCATTGATGTTTATTAAGATCTATGTATTGCAGAGCATTTCTCTTGAGATATTTTTTAAGTACAGGTACTTAGTTAAGCTCATCTCCTAAACACTTATTTAAATGTATAATAAATCATGTCTTGCATTATGGATAAAAAAAGTCAAAATATATAATTAAAAAATTATTATCGATGAAATGTAATAATATGAGGTTATTGTGGGGTCCATTTAAATTTTTTTTTTTTGAGTACTGGGTTGGATAGATATAATATTTATGAAATACATAAGTTTAAAAAATAAAAAATGAGTGATATATACTGATGGGACCCATTTAAGCTCTCTAAAATAGGATGCTCAAATCTATTTTCTTCACGTAAACATCCTTAGCATCAATGAATGGAAACGTATCAAACATGGTAAATTTTTATTTTAACCGAAATCAATTTACCTTTGAGGGGTGTTAGGCCCTTTGCAATGAGTTGCCGATATTGAACATAACACATGAAGCCACATGCACTAGTGGTCCAGAAAAGCACCTCTGGGATGTTCAATTCCTCTGCAGCATCCAAAGTAAAGCTCATGACACCATCAGAAACTATGCAAGTTACGGGAGGGACATCCTGAGAGTCATTGAGTTTGGAAAGAAGGTTTTTGAAGTGAGGTAGGCAAGTTGTTCTGGTGGACTCACACAAGGAAGGTATATCCTGTGTGCCATCCACGTCAGACTCTGCAGGAAGACCATCGGGGATGGTTTCAAAACGAAATGAAGGGAGGCCGTTGAGGGAATCGGGGCCTCTCGCTTTGAGAAGACGTTTGTGGTTGTATTCGGTGTGAACGAAGGTAACATGGAAACCGCCTTTGAAATGGAGGAGTTTTGCTAGTTTGAGCATTGGGTTTATGTGGCCTTGTGCTGGGTATGGGATGCACACAACATGAGGCTTCTTCTCAACTTTCCCCAAAGAACCCATTTTTGTTAATTACCTCCTTGTTCTCCTTTTTTTTTTTCCAATGGAAAGAATTAATAGAAGGGAGGGTGCTTCTTGCAGCTGCTATGAGAGCTTGACTTCCCCGACACCACGTCTTTTATAGGCGGCGAGATGGGAGAATGACTGTGTTTCACTTTCAAACGAAGGGGAAAAAAAATTGTTTTTGGATATTTAAAATATTATTTTATAATATCTTGAAATAATCGATTCGGCTCGTGGGTTTTGCTCAGTCGTGATGTCATAAGTTGTAACAGCATGCGCATTAAAACAAGAGTGAATAACTACTTTGGTCCTTAAGAGTATTAGATAATATAATTTTAGTCTCTGACAGATAGAAAATTATTAAAAGGTCTTCAACTGTTAGTGGTTAGTCACTTTGGTCTCTAAAATTGATTATTTAATGTTATTTTGGTCCCTAAAAGTGGTACTTAACTGTCATTTTGGTCCTTAAAAGTGATTACATTCCTGACGACAATGACCAAAGTGACCAACAAAAAATATAAATTGAGAACTTTTTAATAATTTTGTATCTATTAAAGATCAAAATAACACTATATAATATTCTTAGGGACTAAAATATCTGTTTATTCTTAAAACAATAATGAAAACAATCAACTGAGCTACCTTCCTTTGTTTTTTTAGAGGAAATTACACTGCCCCCTTGAGTTTTTTCAATTAACACTCATCTCTTTTAGTTTTTTTAAAAACACTCACCTCCGTTACATTTAACACCGTTGATCAGCTGTTTAGAAAAAAACACATGAAACCCAACAAGTCTCACTTTCGCACAACCCAGATTTGGATGGGATAATTATGTCACTTGCTAGTTGATATTATACACTACAAAGAACACATATTGTTACGGTTTACTCAAATTTGTTTCGCTTTGATATGAAACCCAACAACAAAATCATAACAATAACTACAAGCAGTAGCTTAAACAATTCAATTGTGCCTTCAAGTGTTTTCACTTGCCTCTTAATCTGAGTCACATTCTAAGGCTTCTAATCTTCATTTCTTCACTATTGACTTCATCTTCAACATATTGGGAAGGGACCAATATGCAGCCATTCCACATTTGCAGATTTTATTATATAAAGTCTCATTGCTCTGCTAATATTTCATGATATATGCCATTGATTGATTAATGATTGTTGAAGAGATGTAGGTTTATGAAATATTTGGTAAAAAAGAAAAATAGATTATCGGAGAGAAGAGTAAATCATGTACAGGAACGTTCTAAGAAAAAATAATAATAAAAAATGGAATAGAAAAAATAAAAAAATGGCACTAAAAATGGACACTAGAGAAGCATACAAGCCAAAAGCAACGAAGCACAACACTTTACTAGAACTCTATGCAGTAGAATTACTAGAGTGAGCAAAGAGGTGGGAAGAATCGGGGAAGAAGCCTAATACGGGTGTTGAGTTAACGGAGGTTACTATCGTTAAATTGAGGGGGGGTCTGTGTTAGTTGATTAAACAATTAAGAGAGATCAATATTTGTTTAAAAATTAGAAGAGGTGTGAATGTTATATGAGAAGACCTCAATGGAGGTCAGTGTAATTTTCTCTTTTTTTTATAATAATCATCTCAGCTATCTTCATGAATTAGGACTTACAATGGAAAAATGGTGCACTAAATATTTTTTTAGTATATTTTTTTAGTAAAATAAATAATGAAATAATTAATAATTTATTGAAAACATAAAACGATATTTATTTTACTAAAAATGTACTTATTTTGGGATAGAATAAATAATACGATAATGAAATGAAAAATAAAAGTAAATAAAAGTGTTCAATGGGTATTAAAAAATACAAGTATGTGTCTAAATATTATTAATTGTCTAAATATTTCTTTTCTTTTTAACATTTTTATTACACGGTGAATATGGACAGGTATTATTTGGAGATAATAGCAAAATATAATTATTAGTTGAAAAATAATAAAACAAGTTTTTTTATTATAATGCATGCATTTTATTTTATTTTAATTTTATTTATTGATTATTAATTATTAGTTAAAAGTAAAATAGCCTTTTCTTTTTAATCAAATAAATTAAAACTTTTTTTTGACAAAAGAAAAGGCTACAACCTAGAAAAAGACTAAACAACTATTCTACGTGAAGTAAAAACCCCAATAAAAGAATAATTTTATATTCTCTTACTTTTTATTTTTATAAATTTTTCTATTTACTAAATGGAATATGTTTTATATTTTTAAGATATTAAATATTTTTATTTTTTTATTAAGTAATTACTTTATAAAATAGCGTGTAAAAAAATTTATAAAAAAATATAACATTTCTCCCGATAAAATCACTGCCCAACTTGAATCGGAGCTTGAACCAACCGCATCCCATCCTAGCCAAAACATTCGTGCATTGAGTAGTCTTGCGATAGACATGGTACACCCGAATCTCGTCTACCAATGTCCACAACCTCTGAATCTCTGAATAATGCTTCTCCCTTCGCTTCGCTAGCATTCTCCACGGGCGAAATAAATTAAAACTTTGATTTAGATACGACACTATCATTGTTTTCCGAAAGCGATAATATACAAAATATCAAATCTTCCACACTCTTCCTCATTTGATTTTAATATTATAAAAAGTGAATCAATTAATAAACCATTAAAGCCATTGGTCCATAGTTAATAGTTTAATTGAAGACAAATAAGTAAAAGTGTATATTGTCTGTATTATTATATAACATATTAATCAATAAATTAAAACAAAAAAGTCCAAAATTAATATTAAGTAAATTTAAATTCAAAAAATAATCATATGTTTTATTTCGTAATTAATTTTAAAAAGATAAATAATAAAAATCTGTATATAGGAATTTTTATAACTTACTATTGAATCTTTATTTGAATAAAAGATATATTTTTTGAATTAAATGAAAAAACTTAAAATTAAAAAATAGACAAATTCAAATCGGTTTTTATGACGAGTCTTGGCCAATTAAATCAGTTTTTTTTTACAGAAATGCTAATCAATACGAAATCGATTTCATGTTTTTCATCAAAAAGTGAAATTATATATTTCCTAATTTTTTAAATTCATATTTGTTGAAAAAACAAACAGAAGTCACGACATGTATATTTCGTATGCTTCCTCTTCACACCAAATGCAGCTTGATTTTTCACTCATTTTTACCAGTTAAAATATTAACTTATTTTTTAAATTAAATAAATAAACAAAAACGATTAACCAATTTCTAATTCAGATAGTCAAAAATAGCTACTGGTCTTACTCGATTTTTTCACTACGGGTTTTATAGGTAAGGCATGACGACATTGCGCGAGAAATTAAAAACATTATAAAAACAACAGAGAGAGTGGAGAAGAAGTTTTATTGTTCAGCTGCGAAGATTTGATTGGATTTGTTGTTTTGGTAGAGAGATTTGATTGGATTCGATTTGGGTTGTACAAATCTCAGAATTCGAGCAATTGGGTGAATTCCGCATTCACGCAATCGGGGCGATCTATATTGTGGATTGAATTTAATTTAAAATAAAATTAAAATCTCTAACCGTCCGATCTCGATCAAAAAACCCAAATCACCCAAACTGAGTGAATGTGGAATTCGCCCAACCGAATTCAAAATCTCAACGAGTCCCACATGCGAATTGGACGGTGAAGGTTTCACATATGACAGGGAGATGAATAGGATAGCTGACACGCTTGTTAATATGGGGTATGATCATGATAGAGCTTTATGAGATGAGAATCCACATCTTCAGCTTAGTCCGTTGTTGTTACCTAATGTCTAGGGGAGTTTCTACTTGCAGAATTGTTGTTTTGTAATTTGTTTGTTTTAGGCTTAGGTCTACCCTAGCTTAAAAGAAGGTATTATTCTCATAAAATACTTTTTTTTTCTTTCGAAGAGACCACAAATAGCTTAGGCCCACCATAATTTGTTTGTTTTAGGTTTAGGCCTACTCTTTGACCAAAAAAAAAAAGGTTTAGGCCTACTCTAAGAAATTTTTCACAAGGTTTTTTTTTCTTTCAAATAAGAGTTTTTTAAAAATATAAATTTCTTTATTTATTATGAATATTTTTTATTTTTTTTATAATAAATGGATAAAAGAGATAATGTTTTAATTAAGTAAGAGAGAGAAAATGAAAAGAGAGAAATACACTAAGGATAATTTTGAGAATATAATATAAATTATTGATAAATTGAATATTTTTAACTAAATTAATTAATTTTTTTAATTAAAAATTAGATAAAAATTTCTTATAATTAGAGACTAATAGTAGTATATTTTAAGAATAATTCTAAATCTTTTTACTTTTTATTCTTACAAATTCTCCTAATTACTAAATAAAAAAATATTAAATATTTATTAAGATATTAGTTGTATTTTAGCTCTTTATTATTTTATAAAATAAGAAGAGAATAAGAAGGAAAATTTATAGAAAGGTATAACATTTTTTATATATTAAATATAAATATAAATGTTATAATTAAAATTTGACCTCGGGCATCATTGTGAATTTGTGATTATCTCAGCTATCTTTCCAATAATTGAACCAGGAACAATGCATTGAAGTTCCTCCCACTGTCAGCGTCTGTCGTCTGAAACAATTTGCGAAGACAATTTTGACTTTCCTTTTACTTTTATTGGTGAAAGCTGAAAAGTGTCTGTGCCGCTATCCTTGGAGTTGATTCTCAATTCTTATTAAGTCTATCTCTAATCTAACAGTCGGTCAATAAATAAGAAATGGGTACAGAACTCCAAGAGCATGGGCGCAGACTTTTATGAGGCAAAAATTATTCAAAATAGGGATAGTAAGACCTGATTGTAATAATTGAAGGATTCAATTTATTCAACTGGAAATCAAATGACTCAAGTTGTATAATTGCAATAATTAAGAGAAACTAAAAGTACAATTAAGGTAATAATTTTTTTATAGGTACGGCAAGTTATACCTACAAAAATTATTTTTCAAACAACAGTTATGTGAATTACAATTAAAGACTTGATTTAAGTTCAAACCCTTCTAATTACATGAAAACTTGTACACATTATGTAGATGGGAAAAGAAAAATAAAAGGAAAGAAATTAGAGACAAAAGAAAATGAGTAGATTTTATGATAGAAAAAAGTGAAAAAGAAAGTAAGAAGAGAAAATAAAAAATTATATAAATAAAAAGAAATCTACCCAGGAATTTGTTTAATTTTAAAAAACAAACAGTTAATAGTCGATTAACGTTGGATGACCTCTCAAAAACATCAATTGCTTCTTTTGGATGAACACCACATTAGGGATGGCAATATGGGCCCAGCCCAACGGGCCGGCCCGTTTGGCCCGTAAAATGGGCCGGGCCAATATTTTTTAGCCTTTGCCCGTTTAGGCCCGCAAAAAAATGGCCAAAAGTGGGTTGGCCCGAATTTAAGTAATTTTGCAGCCACCTTATTCTTTGTTAAATAAAAGACAAATAAAAAACGGAAGCAGCTCTTTTGGGTCCATCCCCAAGGCAAGTGGGAGATGTCGATTATTTCGTTCATATTTGGACTTGGTAGTCGGCAGTTGTGCCAAGGATGTGTACTGTAGACGCAGCGGTCCAGCTCATTTGAGTAAAGTTGCCATGGGCTAATAAATTGGGATTTATTCTCTATTTGTTTTTTTTTCTATTTTTTCTATTACTATATTTTTTAAAAAATAAATACAATAAATGATACTCTCTACTATTTATGTATCACATTTATATTATTTATTTCACCTAAAAACATAATAATGGAAGAAATAGAGAGAAAAATAAATAGAGAAGATCTCAACTCAATAAATTGTGATAAATATGTACTTAGATATATATAATCTATAATCTATACCTATTATAAAAGGGATACATATTTTTGATGTACACATTTTTAGGGACTATTATATCCCTATAACTTCCATTTTACACTATAATTTTAACTTTTACTTTATCCATTATGCCCCTATAACTTCTATTTTAAACTATAATTTATAACTTCCACTTTGTCTATATTTACCAAATTTATATATCACTATATAATTTTGTATTTTATCCAAAAAAATAGAAAAAGCGGATAGACAGGCACGGCTGCCGTGCCTGTCTGTCTGCTAGTAATAATAAAGCGAATGTATCAAGTAAAGATTCATATTTGTGAGATCTATAAATAATACATTTACGAATGATTTTTCAAGTCCCAATTCACACATGTCGTTCTCAGAGCGTTTTTGTAATGTCTGTAATTTTGATTGTTTTAATTTTATTTTATGCGTGTGATGTGTGCTTATGCATGTTGGATAGATTATAGTAAGAGTAATTCATACATAAAGTTTCTCTGACATTAGAAAGTAGTAGTTTAAGTTGGACGTTTAGATACAGACAGAGTTCTGTTTATCGTAAATAGACAAAGTGAGAACTTTATGAAGTAGAAACCTTAGATTTAGGTTAAGAACAAGATTTGAAGGTACCAATAGTGATTTTCCAATATTTGAGGATTTTAAAAATTTATTCGGGAATTTTCTGAAGAACAGATAAAAATATTACCGTTTTGGTCCCTGTAGTGTGACTAGGTTGAATTGTGAGTGGATTTGGAGACCAGAATATGTCTAGAAATATTTTTGAAGATGCCAAATGAGGTTTTCTAATATTTTATAATTTTAGAAATTATTTTGGGAATTTTTAAAATGACAGATAAAGAATTGTGGTTTTGGTCCCTGTAGAATGAGAACAGGATAGCAGGGAGAGCAGGTGAATGCCAGAGGCTTAGGAAATGATCCAAAATCAACCAAAAGAGTACCCAATGGTGTTTTTACAATATTTATGATTTTTAGAAATTTTCTAAGAATTTTCTAAGAAAGTTCATTTTTACCCTAAGTTACGGGTTACGGTAAAAACTGAAAAGTTACCGTAATGTTTCTAAGCTTGATCTTTTTGAACCAAGAATTTTGTGGCATCTTATTTACATGGCTTAGGACTTATTATAAGGTTCATGAGAGATTTTACCCCAATAGGTTAAGTTTGGACAATTTTTACTATGAAATACAAAAATTACCACACTTAATTACCTTGGAGACTTACCATTTACCATGGTTAAGGTAAAAAAATTAATTACCCTCCCTAGGACTGCAGACCTGCGCTGAATTGAGAGAGGAAGGATGTGGAATTTTCTTGAATCATGACTCACAAGGATGGACCAATAGGATGAGGGCAAGTTGTTAACTAGGGTTAGATTATGGTTAAGTGTAATTATGAGTTAGGAAAAAATCTTTTTAGATAGGAAGAGAAGAGGGAGAGGGCCGAGAGCTTGAGGGAGAAGAGAGGAGAGAGCCTTTGCTTTGAGTTCATCTTGTTCATCACCATAGCCATAATCTAAGTGCTCTTTTCATAAATCTTGTCATAGTTAGCTAATTTCCAAGAGGTTGTGCTCAATCTTGTGACCAACAAGCTTCAAGAAGTCAAGCAAGAAGGAGAAGGAGAAGGAAGAAGAAGAAGTGAAGGTTAGGATTTTCTACAAGGGAAAATTTCTTCCTACATGATTTTCAAAGTCTAGAGGACATACTAGGGTTTTGTTGGTGTTGTTGTGATTAAGGAGATGCTATACTATCTTAGGGTTTATGTTGATTGGCAAACCATGTGTCTTCTTGTTCTTATGACTATGTTTGATCCTTGAGTGATGATTATGCCATATATATGAATTTCTTTGAGTGACTTGATTATGAGGAACCATGCTTGATGATAGTTGCATGATTGTGACCTTGATATGCATAAGGATTAGTGACTCTTGTCTATGGAAAAATTAACTATGTTGTGAGAGATGAGTTTGCCCTAACTTGGATGCATGATGAGTTTTGTTCCATGCTTGGTTTGAGTTGATTGGATGATTGTTGTTGTGCATATGTTTAAATCATGGCATGATGAAAGTGGTGTGTGCATGTTGATGAGCTTGGTGTGTAATGGTAATTCATTGCCTTGATGATTGAAACCATGGCTTGATGATTGAAGGTTGTGTCTTGGGATTGATCTAAATATAGTAAACTTAACTTATTTTCACTCATTTGAACCTAACTATGCAAAGAGATGTTTTATTTTGGTTGAACATTGGATTTTCGAGCTGCAGTCATGCCCTGGGTGTGACCAGTCTCGCGGTTGGGAAAAGCTGGAAAACAGGGGACAACTCTGTTCATACCGCGGGTGTGAAAACCCTCGCGCCTGTGAACAGTTCAGGACCCAGCATTTTTGGAAATTAATATTTTTGTGAAAATCAGTTTTTTCCAAAAATTTTTCATAAACATGTTTAAGAGAAAATGATATTTTTAAATATGAAAATTGGTAAATATTTTGGTTAATTAATTTTAGAACTTAAACAATGTTTTGGATAATGCATTTTGTTAAAAGAGGATCTAAAAATAAAAGTGTAAATTGAAAGAGGAAAAAGCCATGTGATGGAGAATTATGCACAAAGAGATGTGATTATCATAAGTGATGATAATGCTATAACCAAGAGTGAAGGTTATATGTGATTGGACAAGTGATAACCTAGAGAAAAGGTTAAAGTGATTACAAGAGAAACCAAAGCTTAAAATGCTTGAGATGATGATTTTGTATGCTTAATGTGATATGCCATTTTTCATAAAGAGAAAGAGAATTTGGCAAGTGGCTAATGTGATGAGCATTACAACCCGGATGGGGTTGAGAATAGGGATAGTCTGACCACAGTAGCCTAAAAGGATTATCCAGGTTGCGAAACCCCTCAGATGGCCAGGTAGGAGATATCCCCTGAGCCGAGGCAAGTCGCACAACCCTGCTTGGATAAATCTTACGGACTTGACTATTCAGGATATGGTGAGACGTAGCTTATCTGAATGATTACTATGAAGTTTGGTGGGACTCTCTGGTAAGTCTGCTACGGCCAATCACTCAATGGTGTTGGAGGTAGGGAAGTCTCCTTGGAGCACTACGAGGGTGATGTGAGGGGAAATAGAAGTGACATGCATTATAATATATCTGAGTGTATGATATATTGTTTGATGCTGAGATATGTGATATATTGTTTAATACTGAGATATGTGATATATTGTTTGATGTTGAGATATGTGACATATTATTTGATACTGAGATATGTGTATGACTGTGATTATTCTCATTGTGTCTGTGAGAATGTCTTACTTGCAGGAAAATCTTATCCTCGTGTTTTGAGAAGGGTAAGTGGTAGATGATTTTCTAATGCATATGTGTCTGATAATCTTCTAATGCAAATGTGTTTGATAGATGTGGTATATTTCTATATCTGTTGTCTCTTTGCTTTGCTATTTGTGTATGAGGATTTTTCACCCTTGCCTATATGTTTTGTGCTCTCTTTTGAACATGACTCATATAGATGGATCGCCCGCCCGAGGGGCTAGTGAAGGTTCATAGACTCAGTCTGCTGCCCCGAGGGGCAGAGGGTGAGGGGTGGATCATCAACCCCGAAACCCAGTGGGGGACATACCTAGGATATGTCACTTCACTCGAGACTACTGCGGAAGGGCCTCATAGATGGACGGTAGAGGACATGATTCTGGATGTAAAGATGCCCATACAGGAGTTGTGGGACACATGGAGGGAGAGAGAAAGGCAGAGACAGCCAGTAGCCCAACAGGTGCCTGCCCAAGGATTTGAGCCGGTGCAGCAGGAGCCTGCAAGGCCAGAGACGCAGCACAGAAGACCTAAGACTCCACCTTGCAAGAGGTATTTTGGTAGATGGAGGCAGACTGCTCGCAAGAGTACTGTTCGCCGTACCCAGATTGTTAGGGTTGCATCAGCTGAGAAGGTGCCTGCTGAGAGGCCACCTGCTACTCCGTCTGACAGACCCATTCCTTCTATACCAGTTTCTTTTGCAGAGCCTGGAGGGAGACCAAGACCTTTTCCTTCTACTGTTATGCCATTTTGGCGAACACCAGCTCATCAAGAGGCCAATGACAGTAAAGGGAAAGGGAAACAGATAGTAGAGGAGGAGAGTGATCCTTCTGAGGAGTCTGTGGGGAGTGTTTAGGAGTTGACTTAGCGCAGGCTGTTGCGTTACCTGATCTTGTTTTTTTTGTAGACTGACTCTATACCGGTGTGGACTTATGCTTAGAGTTATTTTGGATGATTGTATTTTATATTATATGACTTTACCAGTTGACCAGTGATGTATATGTAAACTTGGGATTAGTAGTGTATATGATGTATATTATTTATTAAGTAATTATTTTCTCCTGTTTCTCATTTCTTTAATGATACGTTACGACATGAAAGAGTTTTCAAAATTGAAATAACGTAAGTGAGGGTTTCAAGTTAAAATGGTTTTCAGTAACAAAAAGAAAAAATTTATGCTCATTTTCAAAAATTAACTCAAGATAATTCAAAGAAGAATTTCTTTAAAAATGAAAATCAATATGATGTATTTTAAATAATCAGGTTACTTATGTTGTAATATACTTTTATGAGAAAGGGTGTTGCAGTTTTCACAAACCTCATCCACATGTCACACTAGGAGGAAAAGGTGCACCAAAATCAAATCAATAATCAATTAATAATTAATTGGCCAAATCAAATATTTCCTACCAAAAAATTAATTATTAAAATTAGATCTGAATTATGAAATAAAATTGTACAATCTAATTTGAATCCAATTAATTGTGTCTCCAGTTAATTCTTGCATTAATTGTGAAATAATATTGTGTCTTATCTTCAAACCAAATAAAGTAATATCAGAAAAAAAAAAACCATGTCCCTAATTAATTATTCAATCTTTTCTAAAATATTCAAGCACATGAGAAAAAAAATGTAAATAGGTCAAAAATGAGAGACCACCCACAATTTCACCAATCTTCAAGCAATAGTACAAAAAGGTTTCCTATTATATTCCAGCACTAGAAAAAAAATAAAAAAGCAAATAGGGCAAACACGAGAGACCACCCCTAATTTCTTCTTCGAGCAAATTTTACACGTATCAATACTAAGTTCAATTTGAGAGAATACTAACTCAACATTTATTCGAAAGGTTAACAAAAAATGAAAACCGGGTGAATCTCTTTCAATTTAAACGAAATCTGCAAATCATGATTAATCAAACATTATTGTATTTGAATCAGCATTAAATGTAAATTTGAAATGAAATCAGAAGATTTTGTGTTTTTCTTTCTCTCACCTGTTCATATTTAAATAGTGCATCCCGTCAGTGTCTTTACTGATCCAGCTCCCCCCTCTCTCTTCCTTAATTAGTCATTGCTGATCTCCTCAATCTATCATCACTTTTATATTTAAATAGTGCATCCCGTCAGTGTCTCTACTGACCCTCCCTCTCTCTCTTCCATAATTAGTCATTGTTGGTCTCCTCACTCTGCCATCATTAGTTGCGACACTCTATTGCCTGATCAGAAAAGAAAAATCTAGCATTTTTACTTCCTTCTCCCTTTGTGTTGAAGTTGCTCATCTCAATTCAGGTATTGAGGTTAATTTTAGTAATTTTGTTTTTAAATATAGTTGTCCTATTTCATCTCCTCTTGAAATGCTCATGATTATCGTTTTTGTTTACAAAATATATGTGAACATTGTGTAGAATGTGATCAGCATCAATTTTTGTTCCTTGATTGACACTGATTTAGAGTTTTCTTTGACTTTGATTTTCAATTAAATAAATTCAAATGTAATTTTGAACTTATTTGAAAGGATTAAATTTGATTGTTTGGTCCATTATAGAGTTCAGCATATTATTTGGTCATTCAATTTTATTTATTTATTTGCTCAATTATGCAGATTTATACAAAAGTAAGTGGCAAAATCATCTTTCGAAAATCCTAAGAAGTTGTAGGAATCGAAGACGTGAAGAAGAAAGATCTTCAAAAGGGTAAAGTCGTTGCTTACAAGCAATCATGAATTCAACAATGAATAGAGTTTCAAGAAATAATGTCCATGAAACTATTTCGGTTCCTATGCTCGCCTGCCATTTTTTTCCTTTTTTGTGGTTGCTTTGGTCTTGATAATTCTTCTAGGTTGGTTTCTGTTTCAACTGTTTGTAAACTTCTTTATTTTCAATATGATTTGAAGTTTTTGTAACAACAGTAGTTGCATATTTAGAAAATAAGATAAAATATATTATTTTCTTTAATTTGATTGTATAATGATATTGATAGATATAATTATTCGTTTTTTATTTTCGTTATATAGAAATCATAATAATTCTTATAATTTTATGGATTCAAATTTAAATGGTAAAAAAAACTTAGATGAGTCTAAATGTTTAAAAAGATTTAATTTTAATGTTTAAGATTAGATAAACAAATAAAAATTTCTCTTCCATATTTTTTTTCTGAAAATATCTCTTCCAAATTGATTTGAATTTGATTTCTAAATTAGGTAATAATTTTATTTAATCTTAATTTGGATTTGAAATTGAATTTGATTTCACTCAATATTATATAATAAATAAAAGAATTTAATTTTATGTTAATTGAAATTTGATCTCTTCATGATTAGTATGAATTTAATTTTTTTTATATTTAGGAACAAGTAATAAAAATATGCTCTCAAAAGTAATAAATTTTTTTCATCTTAACCAATGTTGTAATGGTATATTTCTTTCTCATTTAGCATTTCCACCTAACTAATTAATTTATTAAATTTTTTCTTTTGTTAAAGCAAATTTGAATTTTTCCTATTAATGTCTACAATTAAATTTATTAATGTAAATAGTCGGGATAAAACAAAATAAATGAGAAAAAATAATTTTTAATTAATGAGTTCATAACAATATACAACTTATACACTAACCTATAAACTCAATTAAATCAGTTTTTCACCACATCAATGATTGAAATGCCACATTTTAAATTTTAAATTGATTATATTGCACGATATAGTTTTCCACTACGGGGTGAGATAATTAATGTTTGATTAATCATGATTTGTATATTTTGTTGTGAATTAGAAGAGATTCGTCCGGTTTCCATTTTTTGTTAGCCTTTAGCATAAGTGTCGAGTAAATTATGACTTAAGAGGGCAAATAGTAGAAATTGATTTCTATTTTTGGTTTGTGCTTAGAATAAATTTTAGAATAAATGTGGAACAAAATTTGTCTAATTGGTCATTATTTAAGGAAAAGTCGACACGAGTATTATATTCCCTCAAATTGAACGCAATATTGTATATCAAGCTGATCATTAGTAGTAGTAGTAAATCAAATAGAAGAATATCATATCGAGTAAATTAAAAGGAAAGAATTTTAATTCGTAGAACAGAAAATGTGAAATTCAAAATGATGACTCTGCTATTAGCGCGGAATATGCTGAAAATAGGATTAAAAATTAAAAGAGATACATGAAGAAAAAAATGACAATAGAGGAAGGGAACATTGGAAGGATTTGCATAATGCAATGAGTATTTTGAAGAATCACAAACAGTTAAATATTAATTAATTCCTTTCCATTGATGGTTTTATTAGATATGCAATGAATATTTTGAAATAAAAAATAGAATATAGATTAGACACATTAATTGTGAATTGATTCATTCTTATTTTTTCAGTTTTGTTTGGTATGAAATGAATATTTTGACAACATCTAACTTAAATGTAAATTAAACACATTAATTGATTAAGTAATTCTTTCCTTGAGGTTGAGGTTGGAGAAGTAGTGAGAATATGACACTGTAAAAAAATAGACATGCATGATGACACCTAGGCCTAGTATTTTTCTCAAGGCGATATCAATATTAAGGCATCCATATTTTGATTCTTTTTATTCACTTTCTCATAGCCTCCAAAATATTGATTTTTGTGTTTTTTTATAGGTGGTAAAAAAACTCTTTAACGAGTTCAAATTTAATCCCTTTATGATTATGAAAAATTTTAAAATTCAAAAAGATTTGAATTTAATGTTTTAAGATTATAAAAAAAGTTCAAATGTTATCTTCCATCTTGATATGAATATGATTTTAAAATTTAGGTAATAAATTTATTTTATCCTTATTTGAATTAATTTGATTAATTTTTTTCAAGATTAAATAATAAACAAAAGAAGGCAGTGAATATTTTGTACCAATTTCATAGTTACAAAATATTGATCTCTTCAATATTAGTATGAAATCTAAATTTAAAATTTTATTTTGATATTTATGAACAAGAAATAAATGATATAAAATGAGAATAAATATTTCTTTCTTTATTAGTTTGTTATGATATGACTAATTTTTTTGAAGCAATTATCTAATTAATTTAAGAAAATATTTTAATTTTTTTCTTAGAAAACTTGGTGTTTTTATAAATTAATATCTAGATATAAATTCATTAATGTACAAATTATAAATAAAAAATAACATGCGTGATAAATTTTTTACGTGAAAGTAAACAAGAAAAAATTCACTACAAGAATTTCGCTGATTAGCCAAGGCCAAAAGTCGTAGGTAGAAGCAAAAAGCCGTAGGTAATGGAAAATTACTTACGGCTAAAAGACGGCTTGAATTCGGTGGTGAAAATGCTCGTTGTAAATTTTTAGCGAGGGCTTTCTTTAAAAAGCCGTAGGTAATTACCTAGGGCCTGGAGCCGTAGGTAATTACCTAGGGCCTGGAGCCGTAGGTAAATACCTACGGCTCCAGGCCCTAGGTAAATTACCTACGGCTTATGGCCCTGGCGAATTACTTACGGCCAAGGCCGTAGGTACACATCTTTTTTTTTAATTAAATTTTCAAATTGTAAATTTAATCTTTATTAATTAATTCTTTATTAATTAAATTATTTATTAATTCCATTAGATAATATTTTGATTTGTTATAATTATTAATTAATTGTTTATTTATTTTAATTAATTACATATTATTGAATAATTATTTATATTAATTTTAATTTATTATTAATCTAGCACTTCTATTAAAATAAAGACAATAATTGAAAACCTCAATATCATAATAACCGAATGTTGTCCAAGTTGAAAAAACCATAAAAAGTCAAGTGAAATACAAAATTAAACTAAGAAACTAACTAATATTGTGCATAAGGGTCAACTTCTTCATCTATGCCAGGTGTATGGCCACCCTCGGTGCCCTGTTCCGGCTGTGGTCGCTGTTGGTGAGCTGGCTGAGGCTGAGGAGGCTGAGGCTGAAGCTGATACATCTGCATTAAATAATTTTGGTTGGCCAACACCTGCTGCAGTGTCAAACTCTGAGTAGCTAACAGCTGGTCTTTTTCTTCCATTGAACGTTGCATCTCTTCCATTGTCTGCCTCATCCGATTAAGCTCAGCTGCATTCAGCATAGAGGAATGACTGCTAGCACTAGAGGATGATCCAGTAATGTCTATGTGACTGGAGCCCTTTCGGTAATTGCCCGAAAGGGTTCCAGCACCATATAAGCGACCCCTATGCTTGCCGCCAACCACGTCCACCCAAATTGTAAGCGCTATACGCGCTGCCTCCTCAGGGTACTGATTAGTTTTAATTTTAAAACTAATTTAATTTAATTCAAATTCAAATATATAAAACAATGATTACATATATAAACATTACCTGAGCCTTCCTCGACCTCTCGTCAACATACTCCCCGGTTGCCTTCTTAATGTGGGTGTGGCGATGCAACTCGTGCATTTGTACCTCTCGCCCCAACTTCTTTCCCTGAAAGCAACAGAAACATAAATAGTTAATAAGTATAAATAAATAATAACTATTAGAGATAAAGTCAAACATACGTACTAGTCGGTATGCATACTGAGCTTGGGAGATGGAGCCCCCTGTGTGCATGCTACCACCCTTCTCCGATGCCCGATTTCTCCTGTTTCGGGCTGACAGTAGCTAGTACTCTGGTGTCGCCCAGTAAGCTTTCAGAGTAGCCCAATCATTATTTCCAATCCAAAGAGGTTGTTTATCACGTTTGCGGGCTTTGCTGAGCATTTCAGAAAGGTGGTGACCGGCTTGCATATGAAATATCTTCTCGACCTTATACTCATCCTCATCCCTCCACGAACATTTGTCCTGTATTAGAGAAGAAAAAAATAATATACGTATATAGTTTATAAAATAATATACGTAAAAGGAATTAAATCAGAAACTTACCCTGAAAGCATCAAAGAAAAGTTTCTTCGCATCCTTATCCCTCATGACCTCCCCCCATCTTGTCCAAGGCCGATGATACTGCTCAGTAACACATCGAGTGACATTCCTCACAGATGCACTCGAGGGAAGGAACCTTCATATATAATAAGCAGGGAAGTGACAATAATTAAAACAAATATATTACAAATATAATAAATATCCAAATAATATAAAAATGTTATTAATTCATTAATACTTACCCATTGCCAGTTGGCTCAATTACTAGTCGATCATCCCTCAAGTATCTAACCTCCACATTGTGATCCTCCTCAGCCTCTGACAGTGACATCATCGAACTCATATCGTCCTGATCAGATGGATCATGATCAGCGCTATCCTGAGTGCCAGCCTGAGTGTCATTTGCATCTGGAGTAATGTCAGCAGCAACCGGAGTAGTACTCTCAGCTGCAACTGGAGCAGTACTCTCAGCTGCAACTGGAGTAGAATTGTACCATGGAACATCCGGCCTATAATCAGGCTGTGGCGGTGGTACTGGCCAAGACTGTGGTTGTGGCGGTGGCCAAGACTGTGGCGGTGGTGGTGGTACTGGCCAAGCCTGTGGGGATGCCATAAATGGTGGCCGATACACCGGCTGAGGCTGAGGCGGAGCCACTGTACGTGATGTACCCGGCCTACCCACATATCCATCCTCATCAACAATGATGCGAGTGCGAGTCTTGGGTCGAGAACCCGTGACTTTGGCCTTGCCCTTCCCACTATCGCGTGGTCTGGATGGGCCATCTCCTGATACCATATCTATATCTAGTGTAATTCAATATAAACAATTATTCAATGAAACATTACAATATATATTAAATATCAAATTCACTAATTTGGGATAACTAAGTTATTCAATACATAAATCACAATCACAAGACATTAAAAATAAAAATACATAAAATTAAATTCTAAGTATTATTCAGAATTTGAGAGTCGATCTGCCCATGAGTCCCCAAAATCATCTTCGGGGCCTGTTCTTTCATCTGATGCTTCTTCTTCATCAACATCGTCTTCGTCCACTTCTTCATCCACGTCGTCACGTAAGCGAGTAATCCGTTCCACTTCGGTTACTTCATTTACTTGTGGCATTTCATCCACTTGATAAGCCACATCTTCCTCTAGATCATCTACTTCAATAGGACCCCTAGGCTTTGTCTTGATTGCAACACACCAACCTCGTTTGTCCGTTCGGGTTGATGGGTAAGGGACATAATACACCTGTCTCACATTTTGTGCAATCATAAATGGATCAAACGACCCATACCTGCTGCGCATATGAATCTCTAGTATTATATTTTGGATTCCTTTTTGTGCCTCTAACCGATGGATCAAACCATTCACAATAAAATAGCACTATTCTTTTAGTATAGTCTAGAGTGTTGTACGCCAGTTCATATATATGTTGAATGAAGCCGTAGAATTCATCTTCACCTCCTTGTGTGACACCTTTTACGTAAACTCCACTGTTAATTGTTTGTTTGCCCTGTGTCCATTCATGTGTGTGAAATTTGTACCCGTTCACGAAGAATGTATGCCATTCTTTGACATTTTTATGAGGGCCATCAGAGAGGTTCCTCAAGTGTTGGTTGATGGGAGTTGGTGTCTCACTATAAACCTACGTAAATATTGATACAACATGCAAACAAATTATTTATATATTGATTTAACTTGTAATAATTCGCATAAAAGTGAAATAGTTTTGGGAGGCGTACTTGGCGCTTAAACCATGTTGGAAAATTTGCATGAATATGAGCTTCTTCGTGTTGTGCGGAGACAGGCTTAGATAACAAGAACGCCCTGATCAAATTGAATAACATGCAATGTCGAGGCTTGAATATATATAGTAATATAGTAAATGTGAATTCAAAGAATCAATATGATATGCTTATGCAAGATATGGCTTAACTTCAGCACAGTTGATCAACACATGAACATGAGCTGACCACCACTCTTTTTGTGATAACCAATGAATTGACTCCTTCCCAGAATTACGACCAGGCAGGCCAAATACTGATAATGTTAGTGGATGTCTTTCATTGTGATCAGTCTCGATTTCATTTCTAATATACCTTGGTGTCAACATGAAGTTAGTGAAATAATGGGAACAAAAATGGATTGTTTCGCAATGTAGGTAAGACACACATATTGATCCTTCAACCTTGGCCTTATTTTTCACCGATTTTTTTGAATCACCCATGAATCTACAAAAGTAGATGTGAATGGAATCTTGAATCAAAAAATATATTATCTTTGAAATAGATAGTTATATTTAAAAGTAGTTATAAGATAGTAATAATACATTTCAAATGGATACATCCACCTATATTGAACTGGTCCACCAAGCCTGGCTTCATGTGCAAGATGAATTGGAAGATGTTCCATAGAATCAAAGAAACCAGGGGGAAAAACTCTCTCCAACTTACATAGAATGAACGGGATGTTCTGCTCCATCTTAATAAGGTCATCCTCTCTCAATGTTGCAGAACACAAATCCTTAAAAAACTGACTCACTTCAACTAGTGGATTCAAAACATGAACGGGCAATGAACTAAAGGCAATAGGAAGTAAACACTCCATGAAGACATGACAATCGTGACTTTTCATCCCAGACATCCTTCTGGTGTCCACATTTGCACATCTTGCCAAATTGGAACAATAGCCATCTGGCATCCTCAGTTCTTTAACCCACCTACAAACTGATTTTGCTTGCTCAACAGTTAAAGTGTAATTGGCTTTGGGTTTTATAATCTTCCCATTTGCCTGAGGGTTCAACTCCAAGTCCTTTCTTCTACAATAGACAGCCAAGTCCTTTCTGGCCTTATCATTGTCTTTGGTTTTGCCTTTTACATTCATTACAGTGTTAAATATATTGTCAAAAAAATTCTTTTCAATGTGCATAACATCCAGATTGTGTCTCAATAAATTATCTTTCCAATAGGGCAGATCCCAAAAAATACTTCTTTTTGTCCAATTATGCCACTCTCCATATCCTTCAAATCGAGAAACTACACCATGATCTGTGACTTTTGGGAGATTCATAACTCTGGTCCAAACCTGTTCCGGTGTCAACCTAGGAGGAGGGCCATCTGTGACAATTTCACCCTTCCTGAAGGCAGCCTTGTTTTTTCTAAATGGATGATCATTTGGTAAGAACCTCAGATGCGAGTCAAACCAGGAACTCTTCCTCCCGAATTTCAAGTTAAATGCCTTTGTATGCTCCATGCAATGCGGACATGCCAATCTACCATGAGTCCCCCAACCAGACAACATGCCATAAGCAGGGAAGTCATTAATCGTCCACATCAAAGCCGCTCTCATGTTAAAATTCTGCTTACGTGCAACATCATATGTCAGAACACCGTTCCACAACCTCTTCAAATCGTCAATCAGGGGTTCCAAATAAACATCAATCCCAGCTCTTGGATCAGATGGGCCCGGTATCACACAAGTCAAGAACATGTATGGTTTCGACATGCACATCTCTGGAGGAAGATTGTACGGGGTAACAATAACTGGCCAACAAGAATAAGGAGATGTCGAGGATTGGATGTATGGTGTAAAACCATCAGAGCACAACCCAAGTCGGACATTGCGTGTCCGCGGCAAAATCTACATGCACCCGATCAAAGTGCTTCCATGCTTCACCATCAGAAGGGTGACGCAACACGCCTGAACTACTTCTATTCTCATAGTGCCACGTCATTTTGCTTGCAGTCTTCACTGATGCAAACATTCTCTGAAGCCTTGAAATTATTGGCAAATAGAACATTGCCTTCACTGGAACTAGCTTATGCTTACCTCTGCTATTGTTGCGAGCACATTACCTTGGTGCATGACAAAATTTGCATTCAACCAACTGACTGTCATTTTTGCCAAATTCATTGTCGTAATACAACATGCACCCATTCATACAACAATCAATCCTCCTAGCTTCCATACCCAACTTGGACACTAGTCTCTTAACTTCATAGTAGTTATTTGGCAAACATTTTTTTTAGGTGACCCATCCAATACCATTCTTGAGATAACATCACAACACTGCTCGCTAACATTAAAACTTGACTTCACACCTAAGAGCCTCACGCACATTGATAATCTAGAGTCGAGGGATCCTTCATACAACGGTTTATTTTCCTCCAATAAAATATTATAAAATCTTTGTGCCGACTCATTTGGAAGTTCATCAGTGTCATCATACTGATACTCTTCATATGTCACATTCACCCCTAGAGCATTAGAAGTCATGTCCCGCATCGAGTCAAACTGCTCAGCATTTCCCACATCTGCGCAACTATTTGAACCTCTCATGTCATTCTCGTCAACACTCAAGTCAATATCAGGCACAACTTCACCGTGATTAGTCCATGTCCAATAATTAGGTTTGAACCCAACTTTGTATAAATCAACCCTCACATTATTCTCGCTCTTAATTTTTCGACATTGACATTTAAGACACAAACATCTAATACCCCCATCTCTGGTGAAATTATATTGTCCCTTTGCGAAAAAAATAAACTCTTCAACCCCATTTAAAAAATCATCTTTCAAACCAATTCTTCTAGGATTCAACCTATCATACATCCTACGGTCTGAACGGTAAAATTGCATTATCTGCATATGGAACACATTACGCATTAGATACCGAGGTCATGTGCCAAAAAAAAATTCAGCAGCACAACCCATGTATTTTGGACTTTCCCAATTTTTTTTCCACAGAAACTAAACAACAATCAATCAATTTATATGACAAAAACAAAGCACATAAAAATAATGGCAATACTATTGAGCTCTGCTCTCCACTAACAGACAATTCATTCACACAAACACATGCACAATTCTAAACTACCAGCACGCAAACCCAGCATCCTGCTTAAGGCAGGAAGGCAAAGACTAGGGTTTTGCTCTCCACTAACAAACAACACAACCACATGCACCAATAAACTTTCAACACACCGTCATCAGGCCTAGTGAGCTTTGCTCTCCACTGACAACCAGCAGGTCAATTCACACAACATGTTGTATTTAACATATTTAAATATATATTAAAACATTACAAACTTACCACAAACTCCTAACTTAAGCTCCTCACGTAAACTCCGAGCTAACGCCATGAATAGACCTATCACAAGAAATAGCATTTAAAAAAAATCAATATTTAATATGCAATCACATATCACATTTAGCTTACTCAATCACATAACATAATGATATAAATCTACTTAGACACATTTCAGTTAAACAAATAATATATAAAGGATCCTATATTAACCAAAACAAATCCAATCACATAACATGTTTTCATGAACTTACAAAGTATTAAGATTAATGACAAGGCCAAACTCAACTGGTATGGTCCCTTTGAAGTTGTTGGCAGATAGATTTCTGGGGATCAAACAAACTTACACGTGTTACTAAACAAGAAACACACTACAATATCAATTATAGTGAAACAAATATTGGACCCCATGGATTCAAAATCAGTCAATTTGCAACTATAACCAAGTTACATAGGGAAAAAATATTGGACCCACGGTCTCTGCATATAAATAAGCATAAATATTATATAAACAAAGTTGCACACATTTAATCACTGAATTAAAAAATATATAGAAGGAAGCTCCACATATACCTCTAAGTTTCCCTAATTTTTCTTTCCATTGAATTTAATAAATCAGTGACCAAAAAGAACCAATATATTGGCATGCATATGCCAATTATAACATGATATTCACTAATAATTTATAAACTCAGATCCAAACATGTACGTTAAAGGTAAAAGCCATGATTTGGAAATAGAAAAAAAAAAACTTAAAAGCTCTCAACCAAAGATCACTGTAAACATGACAACTAAATGAAGGGAACAAAGAACACCCACATATTGTATTTGGAAACAACAAGGACCACAAAGTTGCTGCTAGCATCAATTAAATTAATTATTGTGGAGTTTCATTCAGCAATGTATATGTTTGGATTTCAGTTTTAATCCCCCCACTACCACACACACACTCACACACACACAAAGCGAAATATACTTAAAAAAAAACAAAAAATACTGCAAACCAGACAGAGAAATGGAGGGAGGGAAAGGAGGCAGTCACTCACCTAGGGGCGGTGGACGAGCGGCGGCAGAGCTTCTCCGGTGACAGATCTAGATCTGTAAACAGAGAAATACACAGTGAGAGAGAGAGAGAGAGACAGATAGCGAGAGAGAGAAAGGGTAAGAGAGAGACCTTCACCTTCAGTGGGACTGAGGGAGGCGGCGGCGGCGGCTGTGGGACGGACGGACTGTGGGATGGACGGAGGCCGAGAGAACCGTGAAAGGGGCGAGGGACATGTGCGACGCGGTGGGGTTTCAAGGACAGGCGGCGCGGTGGCGGTTCATGAAGGACACAGGCGGCGCAAAGGGGCGGTGGCGGTTGAAGGATTGGCGGTGGCGGTGGTTTTTTAGTTGCAGGTCACTAGTGGAAGGAGAAAATGGTGTGCGAGGAAGAAATGGGGGGAAGGGCTCGCGGGTTAGTGCTGATATCAGAGGTAGCGACGGCCACGTGGCCGTCTCTAATCTACCTACGGCTTAAAGCCGTAGCAAATCATTCTTTTACCTACGGCTAAAAGCCGTGTCTAATAAAGCAAATTTAGCTACGGCCTGGCCCTCGCTAATGGGGTTTTCTTTTTTCTTTTTTAAAATGTAATTACCTACGACTCTGGCCGTAGGTAAATTTGAATTTCAAATTTCTCTCTCCTCTCTCCTTACCTACGGCTTTGGCTGTAGGAAATGAAAAAATTACCTACGGCTACATGGCCCTGGGTAAATTTCCGTAGGTATATTGCGTTTTTCTTGTAGTGATTGTACCTTTAACATTGTGTCAAATATTTTACCTGATATCTTATTAACATGTGAATTACTTAAAGAATTAAACTTTAATATATAATTTAAATAATTTTCTATTTCACTTTATGATAATTTACTGCAAATATATTTTTATTATTTTTTATTTTATCCCTGGCTAATTTATTGGATACTTTCTTTACGCTAAAAAAACTTTTTTTTTGCACGTTAGTATCTATATATAAATATGTGTTGGAACCAAATTGGTTAAAAACATTTCTAATGCAAAAATTTCCTAAGTAGTTTTTGTGATTTTGATGATAACAAAGGTTATTAAGGATTTTACAAAGTCCACTGACAAGCTCTTGTAGGTACAACAAAGATAAGTCCATCGTCCAGTGTGACATTGGCACACATATATGTAAAATTCAAGAGTGGAGCGTCCAATGGACTCAAAGAGACAATACGTCAAATAAAGTTTTGCGTCCAAAGAAGCAGAACCTATAAGCGTCCAATTAATCACTCATGGAGACATGCTATACTTTGTGTCCAAAGAAGCAAAAGTGATAAACGTCCAATAAGTGTTATAGAGACGTACCCCATAAGGAAGCAAAGTCATAAGTCCATATGGTAAGCAATGAGTATGATTCCATATAGATCAAGCTGTCTCAAGTACAAATGGTAGGCAAAGGTATGCCTCCGTTTTGTACATAACCTGAATAGTTCATACATTCTAAAAGTTGCGTCCAAAACGCAGAATACATAACTTGTTATTTATTGCTCTTGCATTTAATATGAAACATATTTATTGAGCAAATGATTTGAAATAAATAGCTGTATTCAACGTGCTTTGAACATGCATTTAATGAAAAACATAAAGCACTGTGGAAAGTGTACTTAGAGAGAGAATGTACTATGTTTATTTCCATATCTCTCTGAACACTACTTTCTGATTTACACAGTGTATTCTCTTTGTCTCAACTGAATATTACTATTAACCTTTGTGCAATTGAGACTATAATGCTACTGAATTAGGAGAAAGAAATGCAGACAAATACGCTAAAGATGAACTCCTCAGAGCAACGGGAAAATAGCATTTAATGCTATTAGAGAACGGTCATATTTATGAAGGCTGAAGCTGAGCTAGTCGAAGAATAAGTCTGAAGCTTCAACAAAGCCTATAAATACCGAAAACAAGAAGAAGAATCAAGACCAGAGAGCGCTGAACTACTGAAAGAAAGAGCTGAATCACTGTGCACATATTTTCATACTCTGATTTGTTAAGAAAGTCTTGTATATTTTCTTTCTTATTGTAAAAGAGAGTTTGCTTAACTCTCGAAGTGCTTAAGATTTTCATATTCTCACTTGTGTGAGTTAGATAGCACTTTAAGTCAAAAACACTCTTCTGAGTTGTTTGAGCCTGAAGAGGCTTGTTTATAAAGAATACTTGTGTTGAGCCTGGAGAGGCTTGTCTGTAAAAGAATACTTGGGATTTAGCCTGGAGAGGCTGCGTGCAAAGAATACTTGGGGTTAAGCCTGGAGAGGCTTGTTTGTAAAGAATACTTGTTTTGAACTTGGAGAGGCTAGGTGTGCAAAGAATACTTGTTGTAAGGCCTGAAGAGGCTGTTGAAGAATACTTGTCTTCTATCTGGATTGATAGTGAAATCTCTCTTGTTTGAGGGGACTGGACGTAGCTCTTAGGAAAGAGTGAACCAGTATAAATACTTGTGTTTTTCTCTTTCCCTTATCTCTAGTTATTTATTTATTTATACTAACTAAGGGGATTGAATTGAATTTTGTTTTAACAAGTTTTTCAAACTCTTTAAATCGCACAAAGAAAACGAGTTTTAAACTAAGTGGAAGCCTCTGCGTCTAACTTGTTTGTGCGTCCAAAATCGATACACGCTGTGCATCCAAAGTTTTCACAGCCAGCGTCCCATATTTGCAAAAAGTTTTTAAAAAAGCTAAGAAACACAATTCAACCCCCCTTCTTGTGTTTCTCCTTGTTACCTACAATATGCATAGTGATTAATTAGAAATTATAGATAATATATAACAACGGTGATGAAAAAATACATGAATTTTTTTTAACAACAAATACATGAAAGTATATATATCTACAAATTAAGGTTAATACACCAGAATGAATATTTTATGTTAAATTATATTTCACGGGTTCAAACGGGTATCGCGAATTTTGATTTTTTTTTGCCATGCCTACTTATAACAACTATTTAAATTATTTTATGGCTTCAACCATAATTATACATTTTTTTTCATTGTACTCTTGAATTAATATATAAAGTGATTCATATACCCCGTGCATGGCATGGGTCACCTACGCTAGTATTAGAACATTTAATTATAACTTTTAGATTCAAATCAACAGTTTGGATTATATGTTTAATTACAAATTAAACGTAACTTTTTCTTTATTTTTAAGAAAGATTTTACGAGACTTTTAAAAGATCACGTCTAAATTTATAGTTAAAGACGAACCATTGATTTGAATTTGTTGTAATTAAATATTCTCATTTCTCACAATAATCACAAATTCTCATCTGATACGTCTCCTAGTAATAAATGTTTTTAGTGTGTATTTGATTTGGTTTCTTTTAAAAATCTTTTGATATCCAAAATTATTAAAAAATTAAAATATAAAATTCTCAATATTAAATATTCCATTTTTATTTTTGTAATGTGTTAAAACTATACTATATTTCCTTGTAATATTTGTTACCGAAGTTAATTTATTTTTAATGACTTGTCTTGTGTTGTATTAGTTATTAATTATTTGTAGACCTTTAATTTTCTTGGCTTATTAATCATCCACAAATAGAGTTATCGCTTTAGAGTGGAGTGTCTATAGTCCTTTTCTACATACCATCCATGGATATTATGTATTGAAATTCAAGTTGAGTACTTATAAAAACTTTCCTAGTCCTAACAATTTTCAACAATTATAACTTATGTTGTTTGTTGACTTGTTATGTATTTTGAGTAGTACTAGGTTGACATGTTAAATATTTTCTGTAGTAGATGAACAATACATTGTCTTGCATTTCACGTTGACAAGACTATCACGCGAAAGAACCCCTTCTAAAATGTGTGATTGTCTTTCTTCATTTCATTTCATCTAAGAGGTTGTCATTTGTCATTATTTAATTAAATTAAATATGCCATACTTTAAGCTTTTGAATAGGTTTCATGGAGCTCTCTCAAACAAAAGAAAGGTTTCATAGATCAATTTTTGTTTGTATAATATTCATATTCATGTGTCATGGATCTATTTGACCTATTTCAAAGCTTTATTTTGGTTCGCTAGACTTAATTTAGAGGTAGAGAATTATTAAGAGGAGTGATAAGATGGTTTGGAGAGAGGGACATAAGAGTTGGAGTGATAAGTAGGTCATGGGTTCAAATTCTTTCACTAACATAACATATTAAATACTAATATTTGCTTATTAAAAAAAAGAGAGGTAGATATCTTGAGATATGTTTGCTTTTTTTTTTTTTATCGGTATCATTAAAAATTACTTATGTATGAGAATTATAGTTTAAAAGTTAGTTTGGAAAAATTAACTAACTAGTATAGTTATCCGTGCCATGCATGGGACATATAGTGACTATTAATTATTTGATTCAATTTTAAAATAGAGTAGAATGAGAAAATGCATAAATTATGGTTGTAATAGTAAAATAATTTAAATAGTTGATATTAATAGGCATGTCAAAAACTCAAATCCACACATATTCACCTGAACCCGCCCCTATTTTGATGGGGATAACTTGCTTTGATAGGGTTTGAGGTCGCATTTGGGTTTGAGTTTTTTTCCGTTTTTCAAATGCAAAGATATTGGCATAGATTTGCACTTGCCCACAAACCTGGCTGTAATTTAAAATATTAATTTAAAAAATAATAATTGGCAGGATGACCTTTTACTTTAGGAAAGAGTTAAAAAAAACTAATAGATAAAATTTTTATGATATAGTAGTTGCAGTGCATGCATTACACAGATTGTAATTAGTTTTATTGATATTATATTTATCAATTTGATAATAGGTGTCAAAATTAAAGATATTCAAATTTTAGGCTTACCAGTAATAAACATTTGAATTCAATATGAATAGAAAATTCAATATTATAGGTAAAGTATATTATAGAATTTAAACTAATCATGTCACAAAATCGTAACCGATACACGATAAACTGGAGAGATTGAATTCACATTTTGTGATTCTCATAATTTAAAACTTGAAAATTAAATCAAATATTAATTAGAATTAATCAACGATAGTAAAAGATAATGTGACACGTGTAAAAAAAGGACAGACCAAGAAAACCTCTTAAAGTCACATAAAAGAAGGGTTCGCTAGTATAATAAAGTACATGATAGAATATAAACTAATTATATCACAAATAATCCTAACTGATACGTGATAAGCCAAATAGTTTAAATTCATATTTGCAAATTGAATAATAGTTAATTACAATAAAAGATATTAGAAAAATTGAAATTAAAAATTTGAAAATTAAATTAAATAACAAAAGAGAATGTGAGACGTCAAAAAAAAGTGCGAGAAATGACACATAGATCAAGAAATCCTTTTAAAATAACACATGTAAAAGAAGTACATGATATGATTTAAATTATCATATCACAAATAATCCTAACTAATTAATACACGATAAGCTGGAGAGTTTGAATTCAAATTTGTAAATTGAATAGTAGTTAATTGTGATAAGAGTGATTAGAAAGCTTGAAAATCAAAATTTAAAAATTAAATTGAAAGTTAATTAATTTTCAATAGTAAATAAGAATGTGATATAAGTAAAAAAAAAATAGAGCCAGAAAAAACTATAACATGACATAGAGAGAAGAAGTTGCCAACTTTCGTGTCGTTTATGATGATTCTTGTTCGAGAGACAAAAATAATTATCTGCATAGATGAAAAAAATAATCACAAATTGAAATTACAAAATGAAAAACTTACCAATACCAAATATGGAAATATTAAATAATCGATAACTAAAAATGATTAACTTAGAGAAAAAGTTTGGGTTGATGAACAAAAAACTAGAAATAATCTTCGATATAATAATACAAAAATCAAACATCAATAATTTGGAGAATATAAAAAATTGATGAATAAAGAGAATAAAAATATGGAGACCTCAACATTGAAAAAATAAAAACTAAAAATAATTAGTAGTAAAAAACCCACCTTGATGAGAACTCAGTGTTGATGGTCAGAATAATAAAAAAGATACAAATAATAGAACAAAATGAATAAATAAAATATATCAATACATAAAACTATTAAGTTTTAAATTAAAAAATACAAATTAAGATAGATGTGAAATTTCCTTGGGAGAAGCAAACAATAATAGTGAAGGAAATGAAAGAACATATATACATCAAGAAACGAAGTACACTATAATGTCAAGATTGATGCCAGAATCATGTGAATATAGGTCTATTGTTTTAATGTTGATTTATTGAATTTCATTCTCAAATGAGAGTTTAAAATTCTCGAATTACAATAGCAAAGTAGTGAATCTGCAGCGAAATAGAGCTCATATTTGATGCACCAAAATCAATCACAAATTTATATGATAAATAAATTGAGATTTTTCTCATGACAGATAAAACAGTGATATCGAAAATAGAATTTCTTGATAGTGATTTTGCTTCAAGATAAAGCCTATAATTGATGTACAAAAAAATCACATGTAAAAAGTAGTTCAAAATTAGTGAATTTTGGAATTGGATCTAATATTTTGCTCACCTGATCAGATGACTTCTTTCCTTCTTTCTCCTAATGATCATTTTGCTACATGTGTGCGCGACTTGTGCAACACGTGGTGGTATTTGATAAAGGTGAGAGTGGGAGTGTGATGTTTTGCCTGATGATCATTTTGCTACCTATGTGCGTGACTATATGCAACACGTGGTGGTGTTTGATAAACCTTGTAAATTTTGTTGGATAAGATTTGTCACTCATCCAAGTATTTTTGCTACTTTCTTTTATTTTTGAAAAATTTCAAAACTAACAGATAATTTCTCGGAGAGATCCCCCAACACAAATTTTATTTTATTATAATTAAAAAAATAGAGAAAAGTAAATTTAGAACGCTACGTAAGCCTACAGTTGCTCTAGAAACGATACTCATAAAAGTAAGGGTTCACATATATTTATATTATTGATTATGTTTGAATAATAAAGTAGAATCACTTCTAAAGTGTAATATAAGTATATTTTTAAAATTTTGTGATTCTCACATTTAGAATCAATTCTACAAAATGGAGGAAAAGTTAGATTACATTTCTTAAAATTCAATATTCTACTTACCACAAAATTAATTTTAAAAATCTCAAATTTATTCCAAAACAGTAACACTTGAAAAACCAATATGTTTTTGGTCGGAAATGTGATTTTGGAGGGAAGAAAATTTTAACCAGACAAGCTAGTAAAAAGCCTAATCCTACGTTGGCCTACTTATCGAAAAAGTAGGTTTGTTTAGTTTATTCAATATGACCTTAATGCATAAACCGGTTTTTAAATATGATTTAAAACTTTATTAGACTTTAAAATTTTAAAATGTCAAGAGAAAGCTAAATAAAAGATAATGCGTCAAACCTAAACTTTAGAATTAGAGAACAGATTTGACTTGTCGTAATCCCTTTCTTCATACTTTAAAGGTCGGCTATAAGAAGAATTCAACATTTAGCGTGGTTGAAGACTTTTCCTCGGGAAGCATACGCAAAAAAACATCAGCAGGCGAAAAGGAACAAGTAACAACATCTGATATTGAGTTTGATGCGTGCAAACAATTTGTCCCGTAGAGAAGCAAAGCACATTATAAAAGAAATTGTTAATATAACAACATGACCTGCGAAACTGCATTCCTCCACCTCCTCCATGGGTGCACTTAGTATGGACCACCCTCCATGTTCACGATGGTGGGGAAGTGCCTTTTTGACCTGTTATGGCCTGTTTTCCCCTCTTTTTAGTTATTATAAGTTAATACCCAAAACCTTTGAAAATAATTTTTGTGTACAATCAGTATATACCCCAAAACTTTTGAAAATTACCTCTGTTCCCAATTTTTCGTCCCCCTCTCAGGCTCTCGCTCTCTCTCCTCCCCCTCCTTCCACACTATTCTCTCAGTCTCACCATCTATGTCCACCAACCTGCACCACCACAACCAATAGCCCAAGCTCTGAATCTCCGACGTCAAACTGGACGACAGTACCCTCTCCGACGACGACATCGTTCAAACCCCCAACCGTAACAACATGTCCTCCGTAATCATAACACCGACGGAGAACGAGAACAAAAACGATGTCGTTGTCGTCGTAGCTGATGCAGGCGAAGACGACGAGAGCTACCGGACTCTGACTTCAAAGGAGAGCAAGATTCCAGCGATACAGACGTGTCCTCCGGCGCCCTGAAAGCCGAAGACGGTGGTGTCGTGCAAGAGGAAGCTTATGGATGAATTTCAGTTCTTCGAGGTCCCAAGTAAGGAAGACATGGACGCCTTCTTCAGATCCACTTTCCCAAAGAGGACCTGCCCTTGTACATGAAAAAATTCAACCTTAATTATACGCTTTTTCCTTCTCAATGCTCATTTCACTATATGCTCTCTCTTTCTCATCCTTAATTGATCTTTTGCTTGATCTGGGTTGGCCTCATATTGTGGTAACTTTGATGGGTTCTTCTTCTTTTGTTTTTTAGCTTTTCATTTTGTGATCACTGTGATTGTTGATCTATTGGGTACCCCCCCTCTTGTTTTTATATTGCTTCACTGTTTTGTGGTCCTTGATTATCTTTTAATTAGTTTCTGTTTATGTGATCGTGAGACTCAATGGATTTGTCATGTGATTTGCATTTTCCTTTTTTTTTGGTTATCAGAGCTTTTAATTGTCATTTTTTTGGCTAAATGATCATTAGAAAAGAGGGGCTGGTAGATCTTACTATCCAACTTTGTAGCAATAAATAAAGTTGATCCTTCATGTTATAGTTTGAAATTCTTCACGTATTTCTTCTTAGTGGCAGTGCTTTGTATTTGATTGTTAGCTCATATCAAGTGTGTGCTGTCATAAGGCTCTTTGCTACTAATTGACTACTAAGGGAATAGCTTTTATCCAGTGCATTGCCATCACGATCATAAATCATTTTTTTCACTCTTAGATAGCTTCACGGATTTTGGAATACTGGAAAGGACTTGAAATTATTTCCAGACATTGTATAAGGTAGAGCAAGCAGTGGAGGAGTTGCTGAACATTTTGCTGTAATTTGCATGTAGAGCACTTCAACCCGTCTATGCTGCTTCCCAAATTGCAACAGGGAAGGTGGGGGAGGAGGGAGGTGGAAAGGGGAGAAGGTGGTGGGGGAGGAGGGAGGTGGAAAGGGGAGAAGGTGGTGGGGGAGGAGGGAGGTGGGAGGGAGGGGCGAAGGTGGAGAAGGAGGGGGCAGAGGAAAGAGAAAATGGTTAGTGATGAATTATTAATGCAACATATTATAGGACCCTTTTTGCAATAATGTTAAACTCTCTGCAAAACCTGTATGGCAAGTACTCAGTAACTGATCCCACCCATTCATTTTTTATATTAATATATCAATGGCTATAAAAGGCACTTCACCACCATGGTGAACATTGAGGGTGGTCCATACTAAGTGCACCCCTCCTCCATATACTTGATTTTTTTTTTGGTCAAACTTTATACACTTGACTTGAAGCCTTCATTGACTTGATTTGCAGTTTTCGCAGTCTGTTTGGTTTGTACTATGTAATCCCTGATAGAAGCAAGCCTAAGAATTTTAGATTTGGTTTTCATAAAGTATGGACTGTAGGGGAAAAATATAGTTTAAATATATTTTTGGTCCATCGTATTTGACTAAAAGTTATTTTTAGTCCCTCAAATTTAAGATTATTTTTATGTCCCCAATTTAATAAAAAAACAATATGCCACATTTAGTTTCCGACCATGACTCCATTAAGTTTTTTTGCTTATGTGGCAAACGCCGTTATACATATAAGTACTTGTCATGTGTTTCATTTATCTAGAATTGGCTTCCTAAGTTTTATTAATAGTCCAGATTGATCCATTATTTAGAGTAAAAATGGTCTTCCATCCATCTAGATCGATCTATTGATAACACTTAGACGCTAGTAATGATAAGTGAGACACATGACAAGTGCTTACGTGTAATGTCGTCTGCCACATGAGAGAAAAAAAAAACCTTGATGGAGACATGATCTGGGACTAAATGTTGTATATTTTTATATTAAATTGGTGACTAATAAATACTCTTTAAATTTGAGGGACTAAAAACTTTGATCAAATATGAGGGATCAAATATATTTAAGTCTGACATTTTAATAATTATATAATTTATTATGTATCTCATCAATATTAATTATTAAATTTTCGACCAATAATTATAATTTCACACTATTCTCTAAAATGCATTTTCATGATATTGAAGAACCAAATCCGGCAATCGTATGAAATGTTTTTGTATTAATTTGTTATCGTTAAATAATCTCTAACAAAGTTGCTTATGAAAGTTGTTTAGCTCTCTTTTGATGGCTCTACAATGCCATATGAGATTTAAAAATACTCAACAAATTTCTCTTCAATTATAAAACTCAATTTGACAATAGCTTATGGCTTAGATGTGGATGCTGTGGATGCTACCTGCCTAACTCGACGCATTTCAATGATAAAATCAACTAATCACATTTGATTAGTGTGCGTGTCTTTGGTATTGCTGGTAACGAAAATTGATTTTGATTGAATCTATATATGTTTTAAAATTGATTTAGTTAAAATTGAGTTTGAAGTAAAGTGATTTATATTTGTATGTTTGTACTCTGAAAATAAGCTTTGAAGTAAAACTTAGTATAAAATCTTCAACTCAACGCAAAAGCTACAAATTCTAACTTTAGTTAAAATCAATTTTGGACTGAAAAATTGCTTTTACTTTATTGGAAAAAAAAAACTCAAGTCCTATATTGCCTAAAGATAAGGCCATGCAAGAATATATAATATAAGAGCACCATTTACCTTACAAGTCGATTTTGTGGGGATGCGTTAGATCCACTAATTCTAAGATGGTATCAAAGTCTATCCTAGAATATCGGGGCGCTCACCATATTATCCATGCACCAAGCCCAACAGTGCTGGCGTGAGGGGGCGTCCCTCACGTTACAAGTGAATTTTGTGAGAATGAGTTAAGCCCACTAATTCTATAATAGTATCAGAGCCTATCCACCCAAACAGCTTAACAAAAGATGTAAATCATGTTGAAGTACTGGATAAGTACATCCACTGCACTTGAACATGGTTCCAAATAGAGCTGTCAAAACGAGCTAACTCGGTCCCCACGAGTTGACTCACCACGAGTTGAGAGCTAAACGAGCCGAGCCGAGTTGGCTCGAATTTTTTAAGGGCCAGAAAATGCACAACTCGGCTCAGCCCACCACGAGCTTGCGGGTTACGCGAGCTAGCTCGTGAGCTGGCTCACGGGCTGGCTTGCGGGATGAATCACTAAAAAAAATTAAAAATGATTAAAAAATATTTAAAATGCTAGAAAATATAAAAAAAAGGAAAAGAAAATATTTAAAATGATTAATTTTTTTTACTGTGGGTCGCGAGCCAGCTCGACTAGTGAAGAGTTGACCTTTTTCACCTCGCAGGTTAAATGAGCCGAGTCAAATCAGTCCGAGATTAAACGAGTCAACTATTTAGTAACCATTTTAGCTCACGAGACTCGGGAGCCACAACTCATTTTGACAACTCTTGTTCCAAATGAGCGCTGAAATTTTGAGAATCCTATAAACAACTACTATTAAAGATGCTTTACTCACTTGCCCCCTATATTTAGTGGTCAAGACACAAACGAAACGCACATCCTCCCGTTCTGATGTCGTCTAAAATAAGTATTTGTTAGGGCCTAACTCATCCCCACAAAATCGGCTTGTAGGATGAGGACTGCCCACATTATATAAACACTACACTAGCCATATCACTAGTCGATGTGGGACCTGGATCGAGCCCACTACCCCACACGGGTGACTCGAATCGAACATTGGCTGTGATACCACTGTTAGGGCCTAACTCATCCCCACAAAATCGGCTTGTAGGGTGAAGACTACCCACATTATATAAACACTACACTAGCCATATCACTAGTCGATGTGAGACTTCTCAACCGTATTCGCTAATCTGCCAGAATAAAATGTTACGCAGTGGTATTTGGTTTTGTTCAGTGTCGTCTCAATGGAAATTCTGCATAAACCAAAATTTCGATATGGTTCACGATGTAGCGTGCTTATTTATCGGACAGCGCACATTTCAAAATACGTGAACGGAAGAATTTGTTAAGTGAATCCCGTATGAGTTTGTTATTGTTTAAATAAACACAAAGACGACGATACCTGTCGGAGCCATCTCAATTGAAAAACTACATATACCATTATCTTTGGGGTCCATTTAATTTTAAAAAAACAAAATTTTTTCCAGTAATGGAAAAGTGACATTGTTAGCATTGATTAGTATGACATTTACATTAACGGCTGAGATTGATTATCAGTTACCTTCTTAGTCAATTTTTTACATATTTTATATTATTTGCTAAAAGTGGTCTAAAAATTAACAAAATAAAAAATATACCCTATTATTTAAAAAATATTAATTTAATATTAAAATTTTGATATTGGTTATATAATTGACTAAACGGATATAATTTCCCAAAAAATCAAAAAAATATTTTGTATGGTTTTTTAATGTTGGATACACTGATCACCACCGACCCGTCTTGAATATTAAGCAAAATTAAGCACAAAAATTCAACAACACCACCGACCCTCCAGTTATTGTGGCCACAGGAACAAGTCAAGAGTCCTATAATAAACAGGATCCCACGAACACAGACACCCATGTGCAGTGAACCAAAGCAAGGAGAAAGGGGTGGTGACCAGTGCCACGGTTCAAGACACGAGAGAAACTGGCAGAGGAAGAAAAGAAGGGTGTTTGTGTGTGGACAAATACTGTGGAGGAACTCTTGGGAGGTCGCAAACCCAACAACTCATTCTTAGGCACATCCAATAAAAAATTTTCAGCTAATAAAATAAAAAATACATTAATTAAGATTAACGTGTTATTCACTCTTCTCTCTCACTGCTCTCTCTGTTTACAGAAGCTGTTCTCTCGCTCGCGTGTTCCCGGTGGTTAAACTGTGGGTGGACGGGGATGCAGAGCAGCGGACAACGATGCTGCTAGAAGAACGCGGTGGTGTGCGGCTCAGACAGTGACTGTGGGTGGCGAAGGCATGATGTCGTCGTAGAGTGGACGCGGTACCCACCCCCTTATTGTTCCAACCCATATTTCGCACACCATCAATTTTGACATTCTATCTCTTATTAATGTGATTCCACAACTGGAGCTGGATTCTTTAAATGGTTTCTTCCCCACAAATCCTAACAGTGTTGGAGTAACACTCTCGTATTGGTTTCTCAGTGTGACTCCCAATAAAAAGATAAAACAGACAAAAAAAAAAAGATTTTGATAAAAGGGTTTTTTGGATCACACCCCATATTCACTGAGCTTTTTTCCCTTGAGGCTTCTTTTTACAGATAATAATAATTCTCATTTCAAACATGGCAATGACATCATCACTGAGAATGGTTTTGCGCACCCAAAAAGCTGTACGGTGGTGATGGAGTGAGTGGGTGGAAAGGGTAGAAGAGGGCAATGAAGAGAAGAGGAAGGGTAGATAATGGATCTGAAATTTCATTTTTTTCAGTGTTGAAGCTAATTAAAATGGGGCAGAAAAATGATGAACACAGAAATTTACTAGTATTAGGTATTTTTTTCTTTTTTTATAAAAAAAATACAAACCGTAATATTAGCATTATACTGTGGAGAAAAGTAGTTTATGTATTTTACTGTGGAGGAAACCGTAAATAACAATTTATAGGTTTATTTACTAGTATAGATAAAAGTCAACTTTTCCAATAAAATTTATGTCTTTCCCAAATTAAATGGACCATTTGTTAAATATTTTTTATAAAAATTATATATTACCCCGTACGATTGTATTATTAAAGTTTTTAAGGTTAAGTCACCTTACGGTTTTGGAACCAATTATATTGGTTTAATGGGTTTAAGGTAGCCGTTTGTAACATATTAATTTGGTTTAATTTTGCCGTTCTACCTTTATAGCCTTTCAACCATTTTCATTGCCATTAAATGGTGGTTTTACTTTCAATTAATTTGTTTTAATTTGGTTAATGGCTGATTGTGGTTTTAGTGCTTATAAAAGGAGAGTATGTGTACGGGAATAAAAGGGAGAAGAAATTTTTTGAAAACACTGAAATAATTTCTAAAGTTTGTGTTCTTTTCGAGATATCGAGTAGTTTTGTTTTTTGTGAGGGTATTGGTTTGTTGGGTTTTCTTTTGTGCAGAGTTCCCAAACTCAATGTTAGAGGGTTGTTTTATTCTGGGGACGACGGGGCTGTATACTGCTGCACACATCGGGCAGAGCCGCGAAACGTCTTAAAGAGCGCGACCTAGTCTGCGACTCAGCCTTAATTTACTTACTGGTTATTGATTTATTTATCTTTTATTATTATTATTTGTTAGTGTTCGACATTTGCAGCAACAATTTTAAGACGTTTTTATTTTCTGCCATGTCTGCTGAGCACGACACCATTACTGTTGATCTCAACAAGCCTACTCTACCAGAAAATGCGATCGATGAAATCATCTTCAAAGGTATGGCTTTAGAACAATTTTGAGTAGCTGCAATGTTTGTTAAATTACTTCATAGCTAGAAAGTTTTTTTTAAGAATATCCTCTGGCATAAAACCAAAGAGTTTTTTTTAGAGAGTTTAATTACTTAATTGTGTATAGAGGAGGAATCCCGAAAATAAAATAAAAATATGAGATTCTTGTTATCAAATCCACATTTGTTGTCCTGAAAAGTATACATTCCTCATGACAGTTTAACTGATATAACTATGGTAAGTCTGACCATTTGGCTAGAAACTGCCGACTTAAGGTCAATGTGTTGGTGGATCCGAGGGATGGTGGGTAGACACTGACGCAACGCGTCACATCTATTATGATAAGTCCCAATTTAAGACTTATTTTGTTGCTAAGAATTAGAAAGTGTTTTGGGACAAGAAAAGTGGAATTGAAGTTTACCTTTGGAAAGACTGTGATTTTTAAAGATATTGTGTAGGTATACTCCAGAGATGAGAAAGAACTTAGTTTCAGGTTATCTTCCTAACAAAGTCGGGTTTACTCAAACCATAGAGACTGATTTGTATACCCTTACAAAGAATAATATTTTTGTAATGAAGAATTTTGCTAGTGATAAAAATATTGAATTTGGTTATTGAATATTTTTATTAAAATGTATTTATATATATATCAGTATTGATATAAATGTTTTATATTTTTGTCGTTGAGCTTTTTTTTAAATTAATTTTGGATTAATTTCCATTACTTATTGCTTTAGCCATTGGATGCCATTAGCCTTTAGATGTTAATTGGTTTTGATTTGTTTAATTGTTTTTAAGACAATTTAGTTTTTTGTCTCCCGTCTGTAGCTTATAAATAGAATAACACCCATGAAAAAAATTATGAGTGATTTGGAATTAATTTCTAATTTGTCTATATTTGATTTTGCAAAATTGTGTTTTTTGTAGTCAAGCTAAGGCTCCTTAAAAGTCAGTTGATAGAGAAATTGATATTCTTGAATATTTGTTACATTTTGATGTATATGAATTTGATGAAGTGCTAACTAGAAATAGAAAGCATGATTTTACAATTTTTATTGATGATTGATCTAATTCACATATAAGAGTAATGCTTTCGATATCTTTAAATTATTTTTTTTTTTAACATATGCAATGCTTTATTGATTGTCATTTTATTGCATATGAAGTCTTTTTATAGACTAAATCGTTTATAGTAAAGCTTATAGATTTGTTGATTTAAATGAGAAAATTATTATTGGATCAAATGATGTTGTTTTTTATGAAAACTGTTTTCCGTTTAAATTGAAAAATAGTGGGGGTTCTACTTCTTATAGTGCCCCAATTAGAACAAGTATTTCTAATTTTTTTTTAGATGAACCTATAAGAAGTAAGAGCATATATATGTGGCTAAACATTTTGGTCCTGATTTTTACGTTTATAATGTTGAGGAAGGTACTCCCTATATTATGGTTTTGTTGTTCTAGTCAAGGTATTAAAGTATTTAACTTATATGGCCTGAAACAAGCACCTAAGCAATGACATGATAAATTTGATAGTCTGGTTATCTTACATGGTTGTTATAATAGCGAAAGTGACAAGTGCATATTTTATAATTCAGAGAATTATGTTTGCACTATTGTTTGTTTATATGTGGATGACTTGCTTATTTTTTTTCTAATATTCATGTTGTGAAAAATGTCAAAACTAATATGCTTTGTGAAATTTTTTGGCATGAAGGACCTTGGTGAAGTATATGTAATTCTTGGAATTAAATTACTAGAATTGAAAATGGTATTCCTTAAATCAGTTTTATTATATTGAGAAGGTTTTAAAGAAATATATTTACTTTGATCGTAAACCAACGTGTACCCTCTATGATCCTAGTGTAAAGATGTTTAAGAACACTGGTGACAGTGTTAATCAATCTGAGTATACGAACATCATTAGCAGTCTTCAAAATGTTGTTGATTGCACTAGACCTGATATAGCTTATGTTGTGGGGTTACTATGTCGGTTTACTAGTAGTTCTAGTAATGACTACTAGTGTGTTATTGAAAGGGTCACAGGGTACCTTAAATGGACCATGATCCTAGGATTACATTACAAAAGTTTCCCGCTGTAACGCTCTCATTTTTCATATCGTTTCTTTTCTCTTTTTGTGTGTTTCTAATTTATTTAAATTTATTAAATTATGTTTTTTTATAACTGTAGGTGACAGAATGAAACACAAGAAGGGGGGGTTGAATTGTGTTTCTAAACTTTTAAAAACTTTTCGCAATGATGGACGCTGGCTTGTGAAAAACGTTGGACGCACAGCTTATTTCAAATATTGGACGCACAGTGTTTTTCTGAAATGTTGGACGCACAGAGTGCTAAAACACTGGACGCACAGAATTGTGAAATATTGGACGCACAAAAGATTGGACGCTGAGGCTTCCACTAAATTAAAAACTTGTTTTCTTTGTGCGATTTAAAGTGTATGAAAAACTTGTTGAATAAAAATCAATTCAATCTCATTGGTTAGTAATAAGCACAAATATAAAACGAGTTAAGGGAAAGAAGAAATAACACAAGTTTTTATACTGGTTCACCCTTTCCTAAGAGTTACGTCCAGTCCCCTCAAACTAGAGAGATTTCACTATCAAACCTGATAGGTACAAGTATTCTTTGCACACAGCCTCTTCAGGCTAAAACCCAAGTATTCTTTGCACACAGCCTCTCCAGGCTAAATCTCAAGTATTCTTTGAACACAGCCTCTTCAGGCTAAAACTCAAGTATTCTTTGAACACAGCCTCTTCAGGCTAAATCACAAGTATTATTTGAACACAGCCTCTTCAGGCTAAATCACAAGTATTCTTTGAACACAGCCTCTTCAGGCTAAACGACTCAGCAGAGTGTTTTTGATTCAAGTGCTGTCTAACTCACACAAGTGAGGATATGAAAAACTAAAGCACTTCGAGAGTTAAGCAAACTCTCTTTTACAAGAAGACAGAAAAAATACAAGACTTTCTATACAGAGTATAACAAATTGCACAGCGTTTTTGCTCTTTCTTTTTCGTTGTTCAGTCTCTTGTATTCTTCTTCTTGATCACGGTATTTATAGGCTTTGATGAAGCTTCAGACTTGTTCTTCGAATAGCTCAGCTTCAGCCTTCATAAATATTACCGTTCTCTAATAGCATTAAATGCTATTTTCCCGTTGCTCTGAGGAGATCTACTTCAGTGAGCATGTTTGCGTTTCTTTCTCCTAAATCAGAAGCAACCTGTACTCAAAGTCTCAATTGTACAGTGGTTAATAGTAATATCTTATTGAGACAGAGAGAATACACTGTGTAAAGCAGAAAGATGTGTTCAGAGATATATAGAGTAGATAAAAGTACATTCTCTCTCTTAGTACACTTTCCACAGTACTTTATGCTTTTCATATGTACTTTCAAAAACGTTGACAATAGGTTGTACAGAAAAACATTGTATACAACTATTTATTTCAAATCATTTGCTCAATAAATATGTTCCATATTAAATGCATGAGCAATAAATAGCAAGTAATGGACTCTGCGTTTTGGACGCAGCAAGTAGAAATCATTGGACTTTCAGTCCTTTTAACAAATGGACGCATACCTTTGCTTACCATTTGTATATGATATTCATTCATCTATTGGACGCATCCTCATGCTTACCATTCTATTCCATTTGATGCAAGGCAGTATTGGACTTATTTCCTCATGCTGATTATTGGACTTATGCTCCATTGGACGCAGAACAGTTGTTTGATGTACCTCTGTCAATCTGCTTCATTGGTCGTATGACACTTGATTGTTGTCCTTCTTATTTATTGGACGCAGAACAGTAGCATTGTCTCCTACTGGTTATTGGACGCAGAGCTCTCAGACTGCGTATTGCATTGGACACAGAACATCAATGTCTTATACTGAACATTGGACTTTTGTCCTTCTTATACATTGGACGCATACTCACTGGTTCTGCTTCTTTGGAAATCATTGGACGCAGAGAGTAGCATTGCCTCCTACTGATTCCTTGTACTTCTGCGATTCTACTTCCTTATAAATCATTGGACTTATGACTGTATTGCCTTACTGATCATTGGACGATAAGCATTCTGAACCTTGGAAAATGAGCACATCCTGAACATTGGACGTATAGGTATATTCTGAACATTGATCATTGGACGCAGAACTCTTGGTGTCCATATATGTCCAGTGCCAACATTGGATGATGACTTCAACATTGGACGCAAAGCTTCTCAGACTTTGAATATGAGCCAATGTCATGATGTGAACTAATTATTGGACGCAGACTGCAACATCCTTCAATAAACTTAGTTAGGCAGCTTTGTTATACATTGTAAAAGTTTAATACATTTTGTTTATCCTTTGTAAAAACCTTAATACATTTTGTTATCATCAAAACCATAAAATCACTTAGGGAGTTTTTGTATTAAAAATACTTTAAACCAATTTGGTTCCAACACCCTCTATGATCCTAGTGTAAAGATGTTCAAGAACACTGGTGACAGTGTTAATCAATCTGAGTATGCGAACATCATTAGCAGTCTTCAATATGTTGTTGATTGCACTAGACCTGATATAGCTTATGTTGTGGGGTTACTATGTCGGTTTACTAGTAGTTCTAGTAATGACTACTAGTGTGTTATTGAAAGGGTCACGGGGTACCTTAAATGGACCATGATCCTAGGATTACATTACAAAAGTTTCCCGCTGTAACGCTCTCATTTTTCATATCGTTTCTTTTCGCTTTTTGTGTGTTTCTAATTTATTTAAATTTATTAAATTATGTTTTTTTATATTTTCATTTTAGAATATTGATTTATATGATTTTAGGGATTTTTAGATGGGTAGAAAATGGAGGAACTCGAAAAACAAAAAAATAGCGTAAACCGTGACCCGATTTGTAAATGTCGGAGGTTTTATATTTTTCCGGATACCCTTTTTGCGTCAAAAAAAAATATTTTAATGAAACAAAAGTTATTCTTTTAATATTTTCGATTTTTGAGAATTTTTCTAGAATTTTTCAGAAAATTTTTATTTTTAGCACGTTACGGGTAACCGTAGCGCAAACGGGGTATCAGAAAATGACCAAAACTTGAGTTTTGAAATTCTAACCTTTATTATATTAATTTTAGGTCTCAAAAACATTTTTTTCATTAATCAATTATTTGGAGAAATATTTATTTCAAAATATATAATATAATAAGCATTTTAGCCCACTTGTGCTCCCAAAAGCAAAACTCTAACTTGTGAACTCCTCTTCCTTCCTTTCCAGCAGCATTTGGGCGCCCCACACAGCCCCCAAAATTCTGATTTGTGCCCATGTGCTCATGCCTTGAAAGTCTTGGTTGGAAGAAATATTAAAACACTTTTAACTCTTAATTTATTCCAAGATAATACCACTTGCCTCTAAGCAAATCTTGGCCCTCCATTCCTTTTGGGTTCAGCCGAAATTATACAAGGAGAAGGGGAGAGAGAAACTCATCTTCCTCATTTGCATCTTGCTCCCAAAGAAAACCCATTTTCTCTCTAAGTTCCAAGCTTTTCCATAAGCTACATCCTTGGTGTTTTGAGAGTTTTTGCACTTCAAGCTTCACAAAAGAAGGTTGGTTGATGATTCTAAACCATAAAACCTTCTCATTTTTCCATTATCACCATTCTTTGATTTTTTTTGATCATGTGTTCTTCCACTTTTAAAGCCAAGCTTCACTCTTTTGGCATAGGTTTGCACTTTGTGAACCAAGAGGCTTGAAACCACTCCTTGATCTAAATTTTTTCAAGGGCTTGAGTAAGTTATCATCCCCTCATATATTTTTTTTCTTCTTAGGGTTTTGGTTTTCTACAAAGAAAATATATTTATGCTTGTATGTTGTATGATATTGTAAAAGGGGTTTTGATACTAGTGGAACAACCAAGCTTTGGAGAAGTGATCACTACAAGAATAAGTGGATTTACCTACGTGAAATTACCTAGGGCCATGTGGCCGTAGGTAATTTTTTACTTTTCTACGGCTTTGGCCGTAGGTAAGGAGGTAGGAGAGAGAAATTTGAATTTCAAAACTACCTACGGCCATAGCCATAGGTAATTACATTTTTTTTAAAAAAAAGAAAAAAAAATACATTAGAGAGGGCCAAGACCGTAGGTAACTTCCAATTTTTTAGAGAGAGCTAGAGGCCGTAGGTAAATAAAAGCGGGAAAAAAATTACCTACGGCTTTAAGTCGCAGGTAAGTTACCTACGGCTTTAAGCCGTCGCTACCTGCAATATAGCTATCCCAGATGCAGATCGATCTCTCAGACTCCGTCTTCTCTCTCAATCTCTCGATCTCAAACCCTCTTCTCTCTCAATCTCTCTCCTCCTAAACTCCGGCCACCACCACTGGAAACTCCGGCCACCACCACTTGAAGCTCCGGCCACCACCATAGCCTCCCTCGCTGCCACCACTGCGCCGCCACCAGCAAGCTCCTATCCTTCTCTTTCTCCCTCATCCTTCCTCCCTCCTTCGTTTGCCCAAATGCGATGGTGGTGTTATCGACAAGGTCGATGTCATCGGCATTGGGTTGCTGGAGGACGCGGAGCTTCCACTAGAAGAAATATGGGTTTTGGCAGCCATTGTTTAGCGGCGTTTCCTCCTCACTTCGCCACTAATTCCACATTCCCTCTAAACCCTAGCTTCCATCGTTTCCCTTCCGAGCCTGTTCTCGCACATGCCGATTACGATCACGCCGTCATCGCCGATGTATTCTCCAATCCCATGGATTCCGACGATGCGAAGCACCTTGATTCGAACCACGTTTCGATCAATCACAATGTGGTCGTCGCCGTTCTGTGGAAGCACCTCAATTCCAACCCTGAGAGGTTATGCTCCAAATCCTGCAATGTGATGCTGTGTAAGGATCATATAATAATGCTTTTCTAATTGTGTGAGGATTACAGTTGCATTCTACGGTTTGGATGATATGTTAATATTGTTTATAATAAGGTTTGGGAAATATGTTAATATTGTTTAAACTTGAGTTGCATTCTATGGAAAAGAATGGAACTCAAATAACAAAGAAGCTGATAAACTGATGCTTTGTTGTTGAGTGCTGAATGTTATATTTCTATTCGGTGTGTGTGTATTGGTGTGACTAGGGACAATGAACTTTCCCCCTCATGATTATGGTGCAAGGACTGATGTTATTTGAACTATTCCTCTTGTTATGGATTTTTATTTAGGAATCAATGATTTCTTATCTTAGTATTGGTTGTTTTATGTATCAACAGGATGTTGCCGGTGAAATTGCTGCTGAGTTACAAGGCTATCCTGATTTCATTATTGGAAACTACAGTGATTGGAATCTCATTGCATCTTTACTAGCTTGTAAAATGGGAGTTACACAGGTTCTCTTCTTTCTTATTTTTCCTCTTATTTTGCCATAGAAATGTGAGTTGCATGTTATTTTCTACTGAGAATGAAACTTACTAGATTTAAATGTTCATATTTCTTTCTTTATTTATTTATTCACTCTTTTTTCTTGAGAGATGAAATTTTATAATTATCGAAATGGGCTTTTGCTCATATTATCATTCTTTGTTTAACTAAAACTTTTTGATCTTGCAATTGTATTATTCAGAATTGTACGGTTTTGTGACTTGGCTGTGAAGTGCCCAATGTCACAACCTGACAGTGAATTAAGCATCATGTTGAATTAAGCAACTAACACACCACAATCTATTTCAACCATCTTCTACTTGCTTTTTCTTTGCTTGTTTATTTTTTCTTCAAATTTTTAATAAATAGGATGGCCTATGTGGCCCTCTTGGAAATTCTGATCTCTTGCTGCACTGAATACTATTCTAGGAAGATGCTTCTTGTCAATCATTGGATCAAATAGTTTGTTGCTTTTTATTATCTTTCTATTCATTTGCTATATTAATCGCATATTTTTTTAAATTATATAGGCATCCTCATCCATTTCTTCCAAGCCAGCCTTTGAGAGTTTCACCTTCTTCCAGGGTAAGCATTTTCTTTTTGACAGGTATTTGCCATTGCAGCAAGAAGGACTTTGGTGTGATAATAGGCATGGATAAAGATGATAGCTATAAGGTACATGACTCCTTGACAAGTCTTTTAGCTATAATTGTGTATGCAGTTAACTGTGGGGAGAGAGATAGCTTGTTTACTATTGGTAAGACCTTTAGAATTAGGATAGGTCATTTGAAGGGATACCGCTACCGTGTCATTGGTTTACATTTCTTTGATGTTAATTACCATGAAACTAGATTCTCAGCAAAAGGTTCTTGATGGTATGTTTATGGTTGTCTACTCTTGATTCTTGAAATATCAGATCATCATTTATGACAATTTTCCAAGAACTTATTCTTACTCAGTTAAACGTGAGCACCTTTCTAAGTTGTTCTGAGTTGTTCTTTGTTTCTTCTATCGGCAGTGATCCAGAGTCAAGTTCATTGAAGCCATTTGATTTGCTGGCTGGGCACTTAAGGTAGCTCTGGAGGTGGGAATCCTTTATTCTCTAATTTATTGCCATCTTTTTATCCTGAAAGGGTTCTATGAAGACTTTATTCATTATATTTGGATTCAAGTTTTAAATTGTAAGTAGGAGTCTTCATTACATTACGTTTCAATTCTTGAAGTCGTGTTCATGTTCTTCACTATATATATAGCATAGTAGAGGGAAGCAATTTAACACATCATCATCAATCATGGTCCACCAAAATTGGTAGCCTGGAAACAATCATGGTCCACCAAAATTGCTTTAGTTTTTATATTGCTTTGTGCAGTGGCATATTGTTCTAAAGAGAAAGGAAAACTTGCATTGAATATTGAATGGTTTTCACGATTGATGTGAACAAAGTAAATACCCCTATTGATTTGGCCCCACGTTATTTATTATGATGCAGGAAGTGAATGGTGTTCCTCAGCAATTCTTGGATGCAAAAGAAGAAGAAATCAACAGCACTTGACTCTTATGGACAATATTAGATATTTTTTTATACAAGTATTAGATAGTTTTTTAGTTTATTTTGTATTTCAGTTGACATTTTATTGTATTTAACTTAGACGACATTCAATTTAATTTTGGTTATGATATTAATTTTGAAATTTTCAATTAATGTATTTATTTTAATATAAGTACCATATTAATAAATTAAAAGTAAAACAATTATTTTTTTTTATCAGCAGGAAAAAGAAGTAAAACAATTAATTATAATAATATGTAATTAATTAAAATAAATAAATAAATAATTTTAATAAATCGAATATTATTTAATTCAATTAATAAATAGTTTAATCAATAAAGAATTTAATTAATAAATATTAAATTTGTAATTTAAAAATTTAATTAAAAAAAAAAGTGTACCTACGGCCTTGGCCGTAGGTAATTAGCCAGGGCTAAAAGCCGTAGGTAACTACCTAGGGCCTGGAGCCGTAGGTAATTACCTAGGGGCATGAGCCGTAGGTACCTACGGCTCATGCCCCTAGGTAATTACCTACGGCTCCATGCCCTAGATAATTATCTACGGCTTTTTAAAGAAAGCTCTCGCTAAAAAGTTGCAACGAGCAATATACCTATGGAATTGGGGCCGTCTGTCAGCCGTAGGTAATCACATAGAGTCCTAGTGGTAGGCTTAGGAGTCAGCTAGGTTGTCGTGTTGTCTAGTTGCCGACCAGCCTAGGTTTTTTTTGAGGACTTAGATGATTTTATTGTGTAGATGACACATCTTTTGTTTTATAGTTTTCTTAGGACTTAGTTTTATTGCTTTGCTTTACTTCTGTTGACTGTCTGTATTTTTCCACTTTGTTGTGGTTACGAACGATGCTTGCTAGTGCAAGAGACCTTTTGTACTTTGATGATTATATATATATATTATCGGGTGATGTATTTCATATGACTTTGGGTTATTGAGTATCTACATTTGAGCATTGGATTCATGAGAAAAGGAAAACAAATTTATTCACAACTTTGAGAGTTTAATAAGATATAAAGATCTAATTTGGAAAAATAAAACCAGTTTATCTTAATTCCGCAATGAGGTTTTCTAGTTACTTTGGTGTAATACTCTTTAGGGAAAAAGGGTGTTACACCCGCTGTACTAGAAGGTTACAGTGACGTGGATTAGAATAATTGGACTGACAATTGCTTGTGAGGAAGCATCATGGTTGAGAAACCTTTTGTCAGATATTTCTATATGTGAAACTTGATACCAGCCACATTGATCCATTGTGATAGTACCGCGGCTATTACAAAGATTCAAAACTGTTATTATAACGGTAAGAGGGATCAAGTGAGGTTCGAAGAAAATTTGGCTAATCCTTTGACGAAAGGACTAGCAAGGGAGAACGTTTTCAAAACCTAAAAAAGAATGAGACTAATGCCCATAGATTAAATTGTCTCTTATAGGGGTAACCCAACCTATAGACTGGAGATCCCAAGAAATAGGTTCAAAGGGTAATAACAACTTATAAGGAGATGTGAGAATCATGCTATGATAATTCGTTTAAGTCTCATTCATAATTTTTAGAGCATGATATCCTGTAGTGTTGGAATGTTGAATTAATTTCTTAATGAATTCTATACTCTATTTGGAGTGGGGTACCTAGCTACAGGAGTACTCTTGATAGACTCACCTATGTGAATGTGAAAGTGAGGCCGCTTTCTATGGAATTTTGGGCAAAATTTCGAGAGCATTCACTATACTGGGATAACGTGTATGGCCGTAATGCATGGGCTTTGAAACTACACCCTGAAAGATTGTGCGTATGATGTTGTTAGAGATAGAGTTCAAGACTACGAGTCACGCTAGTAAAATCTGAAACATTATTACTACGTAATGGTTCAAGTCTACGGACACCATTGCTTATGCTCAATTTTATATTGTATTGCTTTACTGCTCGATGAAATGTTTTTATAAAAATAAGTGGGGGATTGTTAAATATCTTTATAAAAAATATACATTACCCCGTACGATTGTATTATTAAAGTTTTTAAGGTTAAGTCACCTTACGGTTTTGGAACCAATTATATTGGTTTAATGGGTTTAAGGTAGCCGTTTGTAACATATTAATTTGGTTTAATTTTGCCGTTCTACCTTTATAGCCTTTCAACCATTTTCATTGCCATTAAATGGTGGTTTTACTTTCAATTAATTTGTTTTAATTTGGTTAATGGCTGATTGTGGTTTTAGTGCTTATAAAAGGAGAGTATGTGTACGGGAATAAAAGGGAGAAGAAATTTTTTGAAAACACCGAAATAATTTCTAAAGTTTGTGTTCTTTTCGAGATACCGAGCAGTTTTGTTTTTTGTGAGGGTGTTGGTTTGTTGGGTTTTCTTTTGTGCAGAGAGTTCCCAAACTCAATGTTAGAGGACTGTTTTATCCTGGGGACGACGGGGCTGTATACTGCTGCACACATCGGATAGAGCCGCGAAACGTCTTAAAGAGAGCGACCTAGTCTGCGACTCAGCCTTAATTTACTTACTGGTTATTGATTTATTTATCTTTTATTATTATTATTTGTTAGTGTTCGACATTTGCAGCAACACCCTTATCTTTGACGTCGCTGTAGAAGAAAATCTATCATAGAATTAACAACAACAAAAATAATAGGCAGCCAAATATAAAATTATACTTATTAGTTTTCCTGAGATGTGTAAAATATTGGATTTAAGACTATGTCATTATCACAAGTAAATTAATTATTAGTGTAACATTATTGGATGCTCAAAAGAGTATTTCGCAATAGTACATAAATAACATTTTGGATGTTAAAAAAACAAGAACATAAAAATAGAAAAAGGGAGGAAACTCCACAAATAATTTTTTGGGTGCTTGTTAAGACCCAAATAAAAATTATTAGCTGGTAGCCGGTTACAAAAATCAGCTATTTTTAGCTAAGGCAAATCAGTCGAGGTAGCATCAGCTAACAACTAATCAGCTGAGGGCAGAAATTCGAAAATATGATCAATTAATTAAATTAATCATATTATTGGGCTTGAAGATATTTTATGGGTATAGCAAATCAGTCGAGACAACATCAGCTGAGTTGAGGAATAGGCGATGCAGCATCGGGTAACGGTTAACCAGCTGAAAGTGAAAATTCAAAAATATGATTAATGAATTAAATTAATCATATTATTGGGTTTGAAGATATTTTATGGGTTTGGACATGGTTTGAATTGCAAAAATCTTGGAGGAAAAAAGAATAATCTTGAAGATAAATTCAAATCCCTTAGAAATAGGAGAAAATTGTTATTTTTGAAAATCCAAAGAAATGAGCTAGAAATAGCTGTCAAGAGCTATTAGAAGAAGAACTTAAGCCACGAAATATCAGCACTAAGGACGTACCTAAATTTTAGGAGAAGTGGTTAGGTCATGCTTAGCTGAGGTCATGGCTAATAAGAAAAAGGACAATAGAACAAAGAAATAGACGTTACAAACAAACCCGACGGAGACTGAAAATTAATCGTTTTCAAAAGTATTCTCAAACATGCATATTAAAATCCTATTTTTAGGCTAAAAATAAATCTCAAAATATTTATATCACAAAAATTCATATAAGACGAAATAAGAACAGTAAATCACAGAAATGGATGTTACAATTCTCCCCCTCCAAAAATAATTCCGTCCTCGAAATTCGCAGTTATACTTATAGATTAACTTTATCAGATCATACCAAACATCATTGTTATCTCACTGCTACCATCAAGCTAATGGGTTAGCTAGACTCATACCTTGACCTTAAGTAGTAAGAAAACAATAATAATTTCATGACTAATAATATCATCCCCCCAATCACATTCATATAAACAAGTTTTAGAGAACATAATATACATACTCAATCAACACGATATTAAATACTCATATATTTATATATAATCAACCAATTCAAGCAATTCCTAATAGGTCCTAACCCTAGGTGTAACGTCCGTAATTTTTGATTCTGTTTTAATTTTATTTTATGTATGTGATGTGTGTTAAAATAGGATAAAATATATTTTATTAAGGATAATGAAATAGATGAAGCTCTCTGACATTGGGAGGTGATGGTTTGAGTTAGACGGTTAGATACAGAGAGAATTCTGTTTGCCGTAAATAGACGAAAGAGTGGCTTTGTGAAGTAGAAACCCTAGATTTAGGTTAAGAAAAAGATTTGAAGGTATAAATAGTGATTTTATAATATTCGAGGATTTTAGAAATTTATTCGAGAATTTTCTGAAGAACGCATAAAAATATTACAGTTTTGGTCCCTGTAGAACGAGAACCGGATAGCAGGGAGAGCAGGTGAATGCCAGAAGCTTAGGAAATGATTCAAAATCAACCAAAAGAGTACCCAATGGTGTTCTTATAATATCTATGATTTTTAGAAATTTTCTGGGATTTTTCTGAGAAAGTTGATTTTTACCCTAGGTTACGGGTTACGATAAAAACCGAAAAGTTACCGTAGTGCTTCTAAGCTTGATCTTTTTGAACCAAGACTTTTGTGACATCTTATTTACATGGCTTAGGACTTATTACAAGGTTCATGAGAGGTTTTACCCCAATAGGTTAGGTTTGGACAATTTTTACTATGAAATACAAAAGTTACCATACTTAATTACCCTTGGAGAGTTACCATTTACCATGGTTAAGGTGAGAAAAATTATTTACCCCCTTGGACTGCTGTGCTGTGCCAGATTAGAAGAGGAAGAGGGTAGAATTCTCTTGAAGCATGACTCATGGGCATGGACCAATAAGAACCAAGCAAGTGAACCAAGTAATGATTAAGAGAAAAAAATCATAAGATAGGAAGAGAAAGGGAGAGGGAGCCGTGAGTTTGAGGAAGAGAAGGAGAAGAAGACCTTCATGTTCTTGAGTTCATCTTGTGCAACTCCATAGCCAAACCTTGAGTGATTCTTCCAAAATCCTTGTCCAAATACACTAGTTTTCAAGTCTTGAATCATAGGATTAGTGGACAAGAAGCTAACAAGAAGCAAACAAGGAAGAGAAGGGAAGGAAGAAGGAAGAGCTTGGAGTAGGATTTTCTTCAAGTTTGGTAAGGGGAAATCTCTTCTTACATGAGTATATAAAGCTTGGTAGACATAGATAGAGCTTTGATGGTATGATTTTGATTATGGTGATGTTAATTTTGTTCTAGGGTTCATGAGGTTGATAACCTATGTGGTCATGTATTTTTATGAATATGATTGTGTTTTGAGATGTGTATATGTTTGGTATGACCCTTGTTAATGGATTGAATGGATTGGAGAAGAATTTGGGGTTGGTTAGGGTTTGATTTTGATCATGGTTGTGCTCTTGGTATGAAGATGCTATGCTCTTGTTGATGAGTTGTGTTCATGGCTTGAATATGGCATGAGATTGTTGTGAAAATAATGAACCTCATTTATTTGGATCCAATTGAACTCAAACATGCAAAGAAGAGATTGGTTTGCATCAATTTTGTGAAAATCGCAAGTCTGGTACGCCCTGGGTGTGGCTGTTTTCGTGGCTGGGAAATTCTGGAAAACAGGGGACAGCTCTGTTCATACCGCGGGTGTGAAAAATTCTTGCGCCTGTGAACAGTTCTGGACCCAGGTTTTTGAAAATTAGTATTTTTGGTAAAAATCAAGTTTTCCCAATATTTTTCATAAACATACTTAAGAGAAAATGATTATTTGAACATTAAAGAATGGTATGTATGTTACTTAAGTTGAATTTTAGAACTTAAACATGGATTTGAATAAATATATTTTGGAAAAAGATCAATATTTCAAAGAGAGTAAAAATGTGATAAAAGCCATGTTGAATGAGCACAAAGAGATGTGAATGAGCACAAAGAGATGTGAATTATCATGAATGATGATAATGTGATAACCTAGAGTGAAGGTTATATGTGATCGTGCAAGTAATAACCTAGAGAAAAGGTTAAAGTGATTACAAGACAAACCAAAGCTTAAAAATGCTTGAGAATGGTGATTGTGTATGTTTAATGTGATGTGCCATTTTGCATAAAGAGAAAGAGAATTTGACAAGTGGCCAATGTGATGAGCATTACAACCCGGATGGAGTTGAGAATAGGGATAGTCTGGCCACAGTAGCCTAAAGGGATTATCCAGGTTGCGAAACCCCTCAGATGGTCAGGTAGGAGATATCCCCTGAGCCGAGGCAAGTCGCATAACCCGGCTTGGATAAATCTGACGGACTTGACTATTCATGATATGGTGAGACGTAGCTTATCTGAATGATTACTATGAAGTCTGGAGGGACTCTCTGGTAAGTCTGGTAAGTCTGCTACGGCCAATCGCTCAATGGTGTTGGAGGTAGGGAAGTCTCCTTGGAGCACTACGAGGGTGATGTGAGGGGAAATAGAAGTGACATGCATTGTATTATATATGAGTTGATGATAAGTTGATTGATGCTGAGATTGGCATTATGATTGTGAATATTTTATTGTGCTGAGATTGATGCTGTGACTGTGATTATTTAATTGTGTCTATGAGAACATATTATTTTTCTGGTAAATGTTATACTTCTGAATCAAGAAAGGGTGAGTAGTAGATAATTAATATTGCTATTAAGTCTGATAAGTTGGGTAGAATTTGTATTGATTGTCTCTATGCTTTATTATTTATGTACGATGATTTTTCACCCTTGCCTATATGTTTTGTGCTCTTGTTTTGAACATGATTCATATAGATGGGAGATCCTCCGGCAGGGTTGACCAAAGTCCGTAGACTTAGTTTCTGGCCCAGAGGGGCGGAAGGAGAGGGGTGGATTATCAACCCCGAGACACAGTGGGGTACATATTTAGGTTATGTTACGTCGCTAGAAACGTCCACTAAAGGACCGCATAGATGGACTGTAGAAAATATTATATTAGATGTAAAGATGCCTATACAGGAGCTGTGGGATGCCTGGAGAGAGAAGGAGAGGCAGAGGCAACAGGTGCCTCAACCAGAGCCTACACACCGATCCGAGCCAAAGCAGCAGGAGACTACAAGACCAGGTCCACTGCACCAGAGAACTAGGACTCCTCCTTGTAAGAGGTTTTACGGGAAATGGAGACAAACGGCGCGTAAGAGTACAGTACGCCGTGCACAGCCACTGAAGATCACTCCCTCCGAGAAGAGGCAAATGGAGAAGACACCTACGCCTCAGCCTGATAGCAAGGGAAAGGGGAAGCAGATAGTGGAAGAGGAAAGTGATCCTTCAGAGGAGTCAGTGGGTAGTGTGTAGGAGTGGTGGGGACATAGTGTGCGGAGTGACTTTGTTTTGTTTTGTTTATGTAGTAGTTGACTCTATACCGGTGTGGGCTTATACTTAGAGTATTTTGGATGACTGTACTTTATACTATATGACTTTACCAGTTGACCAGTGATGTATATGTACACTTGAGATCAGTAGTGTATCTGATGTATATTATTCTTTTAGTAGTTATTTTCTCTTGTTTTTCATTTCGTTAATGATACGTTACGACATGAAAGAGTTTTCGAAATCGAAACAACGTAAGTGAGAGTTTCAAGTAAAAATAAAATAAAATAAAATAATACATAAGGCTCATGTTTCCTTTAAAGAAAAAAATTTATACTCATTTTCGAAAGATCAACTTAGGTTAATTAAAAGAAGAATTTCCTTAAAATGAAAATCAATATGACGTATTTTAGATAAATCAGGTTACTTATGTTGTAATATCCTTTTATGAGAAAGGGTGTTGCACTAGGAATGTCTCCCAAAAGTACATATGGACTTGTAAGTCCATGATCCAAGCCTACAGATAACTAAAGTACATATACATATAGTAAAACAACTTCCAAACTTCATCCTTGTATGGCCTCATTGGATAATCACCTTTTTTCTTGGTTTCCAACCCCTTTTATTGATTGGAACTAACTGGCGGACAAGAGTTCCAAGATAACTGGCCAACATTGCACTGTTGGGCCCTACTGGTTGGTTTTTTTTTCCATGTGACCTATATCATCAATGCAAAGGTTTACAATACTAAGATTTTTGAAATAGAAATATGTCAATGCAAATGTTTACATTTTAGGAACTCACCGACAATGTTTCTGCCTTAATCTAAGATGAAGAAGGTTCTTCATCTTAGCTTGTCGCTTTTTTCTAGTACCTTCTCCGGCAGAATCAGCAATAGGAGAGCCTGCACGAGAGCTAGAATTAGCACGCTCGTCACTTGAAGATGCCATTTAGTTACCTACAAGTACGCTTTAAGATGACCTAGTATACGAAGTTCATTTCTACTCTTAAGCTTGCCTAGAATGGAATCTAACCCTAATCGAAGTTCATTTCGTCCATTAATGACTATATGAAGTTAATATGAAACTAAAAAAAGCATTTTGCATGGAAGTACGAAGCGTGTAGAAAATAAACCTTGTTCAGATTGTTCGTAGCATTGCGAGGGCATAGTGGGATGATAGTGATAGCGACTAGCGACTACGATGACAACAATTGAAAGTGAAGAGTGGTAAGTTGGTCATAGAGGAAGAACAGAGACAACCTTTCGTGTGACCAAAGTAAGTACATAGAGTGAAGGGAACCGAAGCGCCTTTTGGCTTTATTTATTGCTCATTCTTCTTCCTCTGACTCTTGATTGACCTCATCTCCTTCTTCCTCTGCCTCTAACTTTGTCTTTGATGGTCCGGATGGTGTATATGCCCTAATTGGATTCAAAGGATCAAAGATACGGAGCCGAAGTCTTAGTTCTCTTTTCATTTCCTCTCTTATTTACTCTTTGGATTTCACATATATGTTCATCCTTTTAAGGTTGAGAGTGCCAAAATGAGGTGTTGGGACCACATCACCATAAGTTTCTTTTCCCCGTGGATCCAACCGATGAAACACCTCCATAACACCCTAGTTTTCAAAGATGAGAGTTAGTAGAACAGGGTACATCGTAGGAGAGGGGCCAACAGTGATACTTTCAAACATGTCTATGAAATGGTTAAACACCAAATGTGGTAGATTAACCTTTCTCTTCCATAGCAAGTTACAAAGACAGGACTTTTGAAGGTCAGAAACTAGTTCATCGACATGCTCATCGTCATTTTTTGGTAAAACTACGTTGTTGAGGATTTTGAGTAGTACTCTGGCCTTATCGTTCATTTGTGATATTATTTTCAAGACATCCTCGTCTTTGTGAAGCAAGCAACCATCAACTGAAAAGAATGCCTTGCCCCATCCATCCCCATAGATGGCAATGGACAACCTGTTGCCACTGCAATAGAAGCGTTGGAGATAGAGACATGCATTCCGAGCACAAAAGAAACTTCCTCGTCTCCTATTATTCTTGCGTTTCGCCAAAACTCCAGAATCAACGGAGGCAACACAAAACCTTTGTGATTGTCGGCCATGTTCATGTAGGTCTACCATCTAGCCCCAATAAAATCCTCATTGAGATCAATCAATGAGTACCCAACAAGACAGTAAATGTCGAAGACAAGCTCACATAGAATCAAAGCCTCGTTGAGAACCATTTTTGGAGTTTAGAGTGTGTGTGAAGTGAAAACTTGAAGAAGGGCAAGGAAATGAAGGAAAAAGTAAGACAAAGCAACACAGCAGAAGGCAAGTAGTTGAATAAAGTTCAATGTAGGGTTTCTACTAATTTTATATATATTTATAAGAGACCAAACGTAGTGACTATTCATTTGGAGCTTTATGAACGACTGTTCACTGAACAGTCGTTTCTTGTCCAGAACAACACATCACTTCATGAGGGAGTGTGCCCGCGCATTAAGGTGGGAAATAAAATATTTCCCACAACGTTTCACCAGAAAGCGTTGTCTGAACGATAAGTAAAAGCTTTGTGTTTTTATTTACAACAACGTTTGCCTAGGGGTGCGTTGTTTAATAGCTCTGTCTTTTAATTTAAAAAAAAACACAGAACTGATAGACAGCGCTTACTGGAGTGAACGTTGTGTTAAAGCTCTGTGTTTTTCATTACAACGACGTTTGTCAAGGTACGCGTTTTTGTGAAAGCTCCATATTTTTTTATAACAGCGGTTCGCGCTCCAAGCGTTATTAGAAAGCCGTTGTTGTTATGTGTTTCTGATGTAGTGATGTTGTCTTAGATAAATATTAAAACCTATAGAGATTATTTAAGGATAAAGTTATAGCCTATATAGTCTATATAGTCTATTTAGAGGTCTTATTGCAAAAATAGACTTTTAAATAAGTTACCATGAAGGTTATATCTTATAATTTATAATAGACCTTTAAAAAAAGTTTATATCTTATAAATAAGTAAGACTTTACTCTTGTAAAGTCTAACCTACCCTTATGTCTCATGCACCCTGAGTAGTAGTGATTTTAATTTTCATAGTTATAGTTTGTTATACATAGAGTTTTTTTGTTAGCATATTAACTCATTAGTCTATTTAGGAATAGGTCGTATGACTAATTTGAATGTGTTGATAGGAATTAGGCTTTTAAACAGGCTAGCAGGCCATGCCAGGCTTTTAAAAAGGTCAAGATAGGCCTAAAAAAAGGCCTCTGACAAGTCACAGGCCGGGCTTAGGCCTCAGGATTTTTAAACAGGCTAGGCCTATTTAGCCAAAGCATAGCTCGACTCGGCCTATTTCCATCTCTAATTACAAGGACTAATTCAAAATGATTTAAAAATTACAATGACTATTTTGTGGCTCTCCTGGAGCGACGAATCAGTGGCCCCAAAGCTGGTTCTGTTGTCAAGCGTATTGGTCTTCCTGGAGCGGTCTGTGTGGAAGAAAATGGGTTCTCAGGTGGTATTTGATGTCTTTGGAACCCAACCTGAATCAGCAATTCAGTGCTCTCCTTACAAGAATCTTGCATGCACCTTTTGGATCAATCCAAGAACGCCACAAAAATGGATCCTCACAGTAGTATATGCCAACCCCCACCTTAGTCCCAGACTGAAACTTTGGAAACATCTTGTCGAATTTAGCTCTTCTGCATATTCCTCTCCCTGGTGCCTTGGAACTAGGAAGAGACTTCAATTCCATGCTTTTTGAAAGAGAAAAATGTGGTGGAGCTCCCTTCAAATACCAAGGAAGCCAAGTCTAGGGGTGGGCACGGGTTGGGTTGGTTCGAGTTAGGGGTATTTTTTGGATCCAAACCAATTACATCTAGTCGGGTTGGGCTGGTTCGGTTTTGTGAAAAATTTATCAGCAACCCAAACCAACCCAACCCATACTCAATCGGGTTGGTTAGAATCGGGTAATCGGGTTTATTAATTTAGAAATCAAAAATTGGAAAAAATAAAAATTATCATAAATAGGTTGGCAGGTTAAGGATTATATTACCAAGAAATAAGCATTGTTACGTGATTGGAAAATGAAAATGACAGTGGTATTGGCTTCCCACGACTACAACGAACAAGCTCCCCACAAGGCTGTGTGATTTCTGGGTGGGAGGGTCTGCCGACGGCCTAATTTTTGTGTGGGAGGGTTCATTGGGCCGTAACTGGTTTGGTCTTTGAGAAGGAGGACACAACTCAACAAGACTAGGTGCAAGACATTTGAGCTTCAACATGCCATCAGAAGATATTGATGCGGAAGAATGGGTTGCAAGTGAAGTGGGACCAACATGCCATTGGAAGTCTGCCAAACAGACTCTTGTAGCTTCTTTGACCATGGCAGCAGAGTTTGTAGCGCTCTATGAGGCATCAAACCACGAATTATGGCTGCGGAATTTTGTTACATGCCTACGTGTCGTTGACTCCATTGAGAGGCCATTAAAGATTCACTGTGAAAATAACTCAGCAGTGCTCTACTCCAATAATAACTAAATGTATACCCGCGAGTTGCGCGGGCAAATTCAATATGTTAGCATGAGGTGAATTGTTTATAGAATTTATAAATAATAAGGTCATTTATATTATTAGAATTAAGTGTGGAATACATACCTCATATATAATAGTTAGGTACTTGTTTTTTGATTTAGTGAAGCACATGCATGGTAAATATACAAAAGAATGGAGTGCAATGGAATTTTCATATGAAGATATTTAGTAGCGAAAGTAATTAATCAGAGGAGAATATGTATTAAGTTTTATAAAATATTTTTAAACTTTCAATTTAGAAAGTTTATTGTTAATTCATTTAAAAAACATAAATATAGTATTAATATTAATTTAGATGGAAATGTCACTTATGCCAACCGAAGGATAGATGCACTAAAGTGTTAAAAAAAATTTGGAGACGTGCACTAGCTCACTCAATATTCTTGAAGATTGGCGTTTGATACTTTAAATTTTATGCAAAATTGTTATCCAGTACAGTTGGAATTGGAACCGGTATTTCATACTTTACACTTTCTAGTTTCCTTCCTTTTTCCATTTTTTGTAATACCTTTCCCTGTCTTTTAATGGTTTTAATCAGGGAGTTGATTACAGCAAATCAATTACTATCTATATCTATATGCTATACATATTGAAAATTTTGAGTTATGATCTTATTACAGCTAATATAAAAATCTCTCACTAACTATCGATGAAATACACTTAATTTGGTAATACAAAAATGAAATTAAGAGAAATATACATTTTTTCCACTTATTTTTATAGTTGCAACTTACAATCACATGAACTCACCACTTCATCCCTATCATGAGTGAATTCCATAAAAGATCCTACTTTCCTGAAATTTGGCACAATTGTTCAAAAGCATAAATAGGATACTATAATAATTCCAAGGATGGATATTAACTTACTTGAGGGCTATAACTCTAACTTGGTTGCAAATCTCATCCTTCAAGCAATTGAGTACAAGAGCTAGTAGATCCGCAAAATGTATCCGAAAATCATTCCCAACTGTTTCAATTAAAGAGTTGATCACAAGATCACTAATGCCACCTTATATATTTCAGAAGTAATAACACTTGGTTAAATGTTTTATTTATCAAATAGGAAGGTGTTAGTTAGGAGCTTGCAACATGTGATTTTCATGATGTGCAGTGATAAGGAATATACACATAATGATATGAAAGAAGCAAAAAAAACCTCTGAGCAGATAAAAAAAAGTGACACGTAATTCTAGCCACTCACCTAAAGGTATTTGGACTCAAAGCTATTCAGGTCAAAAGGGATACATGTTCTAGAATAGATATTGCTTTCATGTGAGTATCAAAATATCAAAATTTCTCATTTGTCAACTTTTTAAATATGCAGGTTGCAATGACTGGGATTGCTACTTGGTTGGTAGACAGAAGTGGCCGAAGGATTCTGCTTATAGTGCGTATTAGGTGAAGTTAGCTTCTCATGATTTCTATCATGACCTATTTACATCTAAAAAATGAAAGCCTTAGTTATCATTAATTTTTACTTAGCTTCTCATAATTGTTGCATTTCCTTATTCAAAATCAAATAATGCACCTATTACAGGTAGAACTAATTTTTAATTTTGGAGCTACTGTTGGGTAATGCATGCTAGTTTTCACTTTTCAGGTCACTTTGTACCCCAGCTTGCACAACTCATTCTTCAAACCAAGACCAAGTTGAATCTCAATGGGGTTGCAGTGAGTAAACATGAGAGATTTTCAATTATTATATGATAAGAAACATTTTGGTTAAAATGAATAGCACAATAGGTTCCTATGTTGACAATTGCAGATAGGGAATCCTCTTTCTGGAATTTAACATGGATTTTAACTCTAGAGCTGAGTTTTTCGTGTCACAAAAGGTACTGAGTGTATGTTGTCATTTTTAACATGGGTCAGCCAGCCTACAGTCTAATCCTTTTTTTACCATCTGTCTTTTGCTTTTGATTGTATTTTGTCATGATCAGCTTTGGATAGCTAATGCGTTTTACCTTTTTAAGTGTTGGGACTACATCGACCCCCAGCTTTGGATAGCTAATATCGACTTTGCTTTGCCTTGTCTGGAATAAGTATTGTTGAATACCATTACGCTTCCTAAAGTTAGACACTTTTTGCATATAGTTATTTGCCTTTTTATTCAGTTTAGTTGTAATCCCCTTAATCAAGGGGTACGGTTGTTTTCTCCACATCTACAAATATACATCTGCTGAGTCGTCTCTCAAACGATTAAGCCACAGACTGTTTCTCTGTTATTTTCAACTGATTTTATACCATTCTATTCTCATGCTTCCTTTCTTCTTTTGCAGTATTCCGAAAATCATGCCGAAACTGAACAAGTCAATTGCAAAAGAACTTTTGCCTACACAACCTGTAGATTTTCCTATTGAACCTTGGTGGGGAGTTTGTCTAGTGAACTTTGGAAGAATTTAAGGTGAGTCTACATTCCTCTTATTAAATGGAGGAGGGTTCACTTACAATAATGTTGTTAATTGTTTTAATTTGGCAATGACAATTTTGTTTTAATTTGCCTGCATTACCCTGAATTGTTGTTTCAGAGTCAGTTTTGCACACAAGTAGATCATCTATTCGCAAGTGAAGTGACTAAGTGTATCTAAATCAATCCAATCCAATCTCAGCATAGTATGTTATTTTCAGTTTTGTAATCATAGGCATGACACAGTTGGAAAGAATTAAACTTAAATTACTAACATGAATAAAATATAGTCACATCAGCAGGAAAAACCCTCAATTAGAACTTAGCAAAACTCTCAATAATTTTTTTTGATGAAAACAAACCCGTAAAATAAAAAATGGTTGGATCTGTGCAACTATTGTGTGTATATAAAATATAATCCTTAATCTTCTGATATGATTTTGATAAAAGTGATATTCTGTTTCACATAATAATTAACTTTTAGTAACTTTTTGGTTTAATTGGAAGAATTATAAATAGAAGAAAGCGGTAATTATCAAACCTTGTAATTATCCTGTGAAGGATGTGCTAAAACAGAGGAGAACACTCTTGTACTGAAATTTGGGTTGTAGAGTTGTATTATTGAGCACCTTTTGCTTGTGCTAGGTTCGGCTAAGAGGAACAATGCATTGTGCCATTGCCATTGCTGGAAAAAAGGTTCAACATGGAGACCTTCATTGATATTTGGATTGCTTCTCTTTGCTGTCAATTAATCTTGGACTACTACATTTGTCCAATATTTGGGGTTCAGTTCTGTTTTGATACTTATTAGATTGTAATATGTTATGCATTGATGCTGTCTTGTCTTTTATTTTATTAAGATTTTATTAAAATTATGGAAAACCCTCCAGTCACTACCACCTCTCCCCCTTCCCCCTCCTCCACCACCACCACCACCACCCCTCTCCACCACCACTACAAAACCTCCGGCCCAAATATCCGACCACGGTCACCGCCACCTCTCCCCCTTCCCCCTCCTCCACCACCACCCACCTCCGGTCACCACCATCCCTCCCCTCCGGTCACCACCACCACCACCACCACCACCACCGCCACCTCCCCCCTTCCCCCTTCTCCCTTCTCCACCACCACCATCGCTTTCCACCACCATTACATAACCTCCGCCCCAAACCCTAAACCCTCCATCCTTCCTTCTTCGGTCACCACCGCCGTCCACCACCACCCCTCCCTCTCCGATCACCACCACCCCTCCACCTCCAGTCGCCACTACCTCTCCCCCTTTCCCCTCCTCCACCACCACTACAAAACCTCCACCCCAAACCCTAAACCCTCCACCCTTCCTCCTCCGGTCACCACCACCTCTCCCCTTCCCCCTCCTCCACCATCATCACATAGTGATCTTAATTATATACTTTACTAGCGTTATCGTCCATGCAACGCACGGGACATAAAATGCACTATATAAAATAATCACGAGTAAATATGTTTGAACGGGGGCATATCTAGTGAGAATGTCATTTTTATATGAGAGTCAGAGGAGTCATTATCAGCCTTTGGATCAAAATAGATGGCTAGGATTGAATCACCCATTTAAGTGTTGTCACGTGAGTGTGACTAGCTAATTTTCCCCAAACTCGGTGATTCTTCTTCTTCTCTGAGATGCAGCCCCGTTGAAACCCACAATCTTCCTTCCCCGCCATGACCCACGGCCACTGCCACGATAGACTAAGCCGCCGCCGCCGAGCGGCATCTTCCTTCCCCGCCATGACACACGACCACCACCGTTGAGCGCGGCAACCACCACGATGTGCGGTCTCTTTGATATCGCCGCTGCTGTGCGCACCCGAATCCACTCTCTCTCACTCACCTGTAGCCGGTGGCACCACCATCATCGACCCACTGCCATGGACGACTCCACCAGCCACCACCACTGCATAACTTTTCCTCTCGCATGAAACCAAAGGAAAGGAAAAAAAGGGACCAAAGGCCTCTGAATAGGGGATTTTATTTTTATTCTTGAAAAAAATTGAACCCTCAATTCTTCAATATTCGGGTCACACAGAAAGTGGTTTTTTTCCCCCAAGTTCATCTGTGATGCAATTTTCAATGGTCATTTGAGTTATGCAATTTTCCAATTTACAAAGCTTACAAATATAAATCGAAGTGCCCAGCCGAAATGCAGAGCCACATTGCGTGGTCAAAATGGAAAGAAAAACCTCTGCCATCTTGTTTTTCTTAGCAAGTATAATATTTTAGTATTAAAAACTATTGCAAGAAACTTGCAGACTTGCTGCACCTTGCAGTCTTGCACACTTCGTCTTCCATTTTTTGTTCAGCTGCTGCGTATGTGTGAGTTTTAGATCGAGAAGTCGTGATGAGAAGCGCGGAAACGAAAGGGGGAGCCAAAAATCACGTGAGCCTTTTTATTTGGTTTCTAATCTCAGCCGTTATTTTTAATCTAATGGCTGATAATGAGTCCTCTCACTCTCATATAAAAATGGCTTTCTCACTAAGACCCTGTTTGGATAACAAGTTTATCTACTGCTTATGACATAAGTTGTATAAGCTACTTTTATAATTGAAGAAAAATTATAGTGAAACTTCTTTTATATAAGTCATAAGTTGTTTTGATAAGCTATCCTGGGTAGCTTATGAAAAATAAGCCCAAAACAGCTTATGAATCAGTCATAAGTTGTGTTCATAAGCTCTGCATAAGCCAATCCAAACAGACCCTAAATATGCCCCATGTTTGAACAATTATAAATGATTTAAGTTTTTTTTTAATTATGGTTTATAAATTATATAATAAATTATAAATTAGCCGGTTCTGCATTTATTGCTAGCTATCAATAGTCTAGGAAGAGCTATTATGTTGCTGAATATAATTGTTGTTTTCTTGATGTTGTGGTATATCTACTTGACTAAAGGGACTTCAAAGTGTCGACTAAGGGGACTGCATTTATATGTTTTGTTTTAAATAGGCATATGTGCAGCAATTGAAAAATAGTCAACTTAGGAAGGAGGTTTCATTAACAAGAATCCACGATATAACACGACCAGAGAACAATTTACATTATAACGTGATATATAGATGCACAGATACTATCTATTGTTATCTAGCTGCAAGTTAATAAACTTCTGTACATAGACATAAACTTAGTTTATTATAGATGATTTTCAATTTTATTTTTTGAAAATATATGTTTACATTTATCTACAATATGATACTCCTCCATTTAGCAACATAGTGAACCTACAATATGATAATCTGATTATTTCGAAATTCTGAATAATGGTTAATGACTAATAAATTGCATTTGCAAATGAAATCAGGGTTTGGGAGGGGATCATGGAAAGGAGAAGCTGGTAAGATCAGTATAAGTGGATGCACATGCCAGCCAGCTTTAGAATTAGAGGGAGAAAAATGCATATCAATCCTCTGCAAGAAAGAATCAGGTACAATTTTTCCTTATTTTCTGGATTATATGACCCCGTGTTTGCTTCAATCTTGGAAACTCATATCTTTCTCTGTCTTCAATTTCTACGTGGCAATCATTTAGAAACTAGGCACCCAATTTCCTTTCCCTCCATTATCTTAGAGGAGTACTCTCTTTCGTATTGGCATAACATTATAGTTAGTCCATAGTTAGCTGGATAACTTTACATGAGATAAGACACCATAAGAATTATCATTTTATCATTGTAAGACATTCTTTGCAGTATCAATCGGTTTGTCTTACTTTTGCTTATGTTTCTTATAGACTTTTAATATTTGGTTAAAAGATCTTCTATATTTTAATGCTTTGTGATGCAGTTGATTGCACTCATGAGAGTTTAACTTAGAGCTGTAGGGATGGGTAATTGCAGAGTTTAACTAGATTTTATTATCTAGTTCTCCTCATTTACTCATTGAACTATGATTGCGTTTGACACTTGTGGTAATATAGTGGGGATGTAGACTCAATGGTGCTGATAAATTTGGTTTTTTGTAGGTAGAGTGCAACTACATGGTCCTAAACAGCTAGCATTCTTACTTACAAGGCTTGTATATCTGTTGATGCTCAAAATCTCATTTAGCAGTAAAGTGGAATCAATCTATGTTTGGTGTTGTCAACTATCAACTTGTACTTTCTATTCATATGGCTGTTAGCAACTTTAATTCGTGAATCTCATTTTTGGAAAACAATAAACAGTTTGAAATTGATTTGTGTTTGTGAATATTGATTTTGCTTAATTTAGCCTAAAATGTCTAATATTTTTTACTAGCACTGCAGATGAGCCTTATACTTGTGGGTCTCATTGGCATGAGAAATGAGTAAGCATAGCTCCCTTTCTATCACTTGAATCAACTCAACCATTATTTTTTTGAAAATAGTAGTGACTCCTATTACAATGATTACGTCCATTTCATCAGCCACAGAGACATAGGAATCATCTGGTCTGTTTCACGAAGTCAGTAGTATATGTGAGCACCTCAAGAACCAGCTGGCTCTTGAGGTAGTATGGTAATTTGGCATATTTCATAGTCACATTTGAGCTTCGCTTGGGCTATTTCTACTTTTGAGTGGTTGAACATGAATCGGTTTATATGATCATGAGATTGCTAATTTTGGACTAAAGTCCAAAACTTAATTCTTTGAAACCAGATTGACAGAGACAGAGGAACAGATTCTGAAGCGACTGTGTAATGCAGAAGCTGATATTATTTTATCTTATACAATGACAAGCTTGAGGAGTATTATGAGAGACTTAAGGTAACTGCTGCTAAAGCAAACACTTCCTTAAGCTTGGAGAAGTTTTTTTCCTCCTGACATGAACTATCCATTGGCAGGATCATGTTAGATATTTTCTCAATAAAAGGGGGTGCACCTGGACGGGCAAGAGGGCTTGATTTTCAACTCAAGTTCATCGGCTCTAAAGTATGGATCAGCTTAGCTAACATTCCATGAACTTTATGTTGATATTGCATATTTTACATTTTCATTAATTATGCTTTATACTTACTCCTGGATTACTGGTATGTTATCAAAGTCATTATTAATGACTTAGAGATAGTTGTTGCTTTGTTTGCTTTGTTTTTTTTTTTGACAATATATTTGCAGTCCATGGTTGTTTCCTCGTGACAACCACTAAAGGTATTTTCAAGATATACAAGACTATTTCTTCTAGACCCTCTTGTATCTATTGATATATTTTGGAGAATCCATCACTGCATCTTTGTTCTGATATTTGTTATAATTTCAGCTTTTAGCTAGATAATAGGTCCGAAGAGAGAAAGAGCTAGCACAGTCACAACATCGTATCACTGTAAGTTATTCTGTAAGTTCTTCTCCACCTGTATTGTTTTTGATATTAGACAATAAATTTCTGTTATCATTGCCTATTATTGAGATATTTTCATAACTTAGTCTTTCACCTATCTTGCTTGAGAAGTCTCTAATTTAACTTCTTTGCATATATAGTTGATTCCTTTTTCCTTTTAGTAAATAGACTTTTGAAATTTCAAAAATTAGTTTTATTTGATTTTATTGTTAGTAATATTTTAGTTTTAAAAAGTATATCTTTCAAATATGATTTTTATAATAGATAAGTTTTAACTTAAGTTAATAATATAATAAATAAAAAATGAATATAATAAGCAACTTATTTATTAGGATTTATAGTAATAATTAAAATAAAAGAATATATTTAATTTTGTATAATATTATTAATAGTTTTTAGTGTCAGACAGAGTGCCTGTTGGTAGAAGTCATGCACGTGTTGCCTTAACATTCACTTTTACCCACGGGGGAACCGTAGTTACAAGCGAGAAATTTATAGTGACGGTTTCCACCACTTTGACCAACGGACCAAAACCCATCAATAGACACCCCCTTATAGTTGACGGCAAAGCTGTCCGACGGTCAATTATGAGGCACCTTTACCTACAGATTTTTTACTTTTAATGACAGATTTTTTCTGTTGATAAAAGTCAAATTTCTTATAGTGAACCACACCAAGCATAAATGATGAGTGACAACACTAATTAACCGTTGATAACCCACATCACCCACCTGCATTCATAACATACAAGTCTTGCACCAAAGCTTTTTTAAGGCTTAAATATATTCTAGGTCCTTTTAAATTTGACCGTTTTAATTTTAGTCCCTGTAAATATTAGTCAAAATTTTTTGGTTCTACAATTTTTATTTTATTTTACTCCTTTTAGTGATTTGGGACTGAGGTGACATGAACACGTCACCTCATTAATTTGACGTGTCATATTCAAGTGTCAACTAAGCATGCCACGTAATTTCAAATTTATAGGAACTTGTTCTCTCTCCTCTCTCCATCCGCAACCACCTCTCTTCCCCTCTCTCTCTCTTTTCTCCCTTTTCTCTCTCTCCTCTCCTCCCACCCCCACCCTTTTCTCTCCTACCTATTGAGATCGATAAAGAAGGAGAAAGAGAAACAGAAAGGAATTGCAGTGTCAAGCCCCGTCAGGGGCAAAGACAGCGATGATAAGCAACAACCTTCCTTTCCCTCCGTTAGATTCTCTTCCCGCAACGCTTCCTCCAAATACGATTTCGTCAAGGTAACTACATCATATCATATCCCTCACCCATTCTCAAACAATTACATAAAAATTGAAACTTTTCTTCATCACATGCATTTCCCAAATCTGGGGTTTACTTCAATTCCAAGTAGTTCCTTTGTTTTGTATTTTATTTTGTCTCTATATGTCAAAATGCTTTCTGGTTTTGTGCTTTATAGGTAAAGGTGTGGTTGGGTGATATTGCGGATCACTACTATGTTCTATCCAGATTTTTTTGCAGGCGGTGGGGGTGGGAGGAGAGGAGAGAGAGAAAAGGGAGGAGAGAGGGAGAGAGAGAGAGGGGTGGTGGTGGTGGTACAGACGGAGGGAAGAAAAAAAATTAAGGCCACGGGTCCTTTTAAATTTGACTTGTTTTGATTTTAGTCCTTGTAAATTTGAAATTACGTACGTGGCATATTTAGTTGACACTTGATTATGACACGTCTGATTAATGAGGTGACGTGTTCATGTCACCTCAGCGCTAAATCACTAAAAAGACTAAAATAAAAAAAATATTTATAGGACCAAAAAACTTTGACTCATATTTAAAGGGACTAAAATCAAAACAACCAAATTTAGAAGGACTTGAAACATATTTAAGCCATTTTTTAATTATAATTAGAAAACCAAATATAATAACATATTCCTATACCCAAACCCTTCCAAAAACCTTCACTAGCTCACACTATCGGGGCCTATAGCCTGACCTACTTAAGCCCTAGCCTTGGCCTGGCCTATTTATTAAAAAGGCTAGACTTGGGCTTTTTAAAAAGTCTATTTAGTTAAATCGGTCAGGCTTAGGCCTATAAAAAAATCTTTAGGCCTATCATGCCGGTCTTCTTATATATATATACAATAAAAATATAATATAATAAAAATAAAATATAATAAAAAAATAAGCCTACTTGTTTATTTATTTGTGAAGACCTATTTATCAATGGAGGTCTATTGACCTCTTTATCATTAGGTCATCTCCAAGGAAAAACCCATTTTGGGTGCTTAAATGGGCCTACATGGCCACATCACTCACTTTCACATTTTCCAATACAAGCACTCAATAAGCATCCAATCCCTCCGATCCAGCAACTTCAAAAAGTTTACTAAATGAGTCCCACCAATAACTTCTCATCATTACGTCTCAACAATAATTTATTTATTAATATTTTTTGATATATAAAATATTAAATTATAAAAAATAGGAAATTTATTTATACTATTTTTTGTAATTTTTTTATAATAAAAAAATTAAAAAATAGAAAACATTGTCAATTTTCATGAATTAGATTTTAATATTGGGCTCTTTTTTTTTTAATATTTTAAGACTTGTACCTACAGCTAAAATCGTAGGTGGAAGTCTGTTTTATTTTTTTTATTCCTCTGACGCGTGGGACCCAGAAGAGAGAGAGGGTGCTATTATTTTATAATTTAAGACTTATAGTTACGGCTCAAACCGTAGGTAGAAGTCTGTTTCTGTTTTTTTATATCTAACGTGTGGGACCCATACGAGAGAGGAGAGAAAGGGTGTTTGTATAAGCACCACTCCCTATTAAGTATTTTTTTTTCTCTCAAATAGAGGTGCTTAATAAACACCTACTAAGAACCCTTTAAGTACTCCCATTGGAGTTGGCCTTAGAGGCCTACAAACCTATTTATAAGTAAAGATCTAATAGGTTGATGCCTATTTAAAACCCTTATTAAAAATGTAGACCTTTAACCAGACTTGTAGGCCAGACTGAACCTTAAAAATCGACCTATATCAGGTTAATAGATCAGACTCAAACCTTAAAATTTTAAAATAGACCAAACCCAAGACTTATAAAGTCTAGCCTGACCTATTTTCACCCTGAGATTAAACAATCTAAACGCCCCCAACCAAGACTTCAATAATACACCAAATTAATAACACCTCCCAAACATAAAAACACATACGAAGACAGCCAAAGAAAACTACATAAAAAGAAAACATACACCCAAATATTAATTAAAAGTAAAAGGTGATTGTTTTTTTCTTCTATAATCTATAATTAAACCTATTGTCGGTCCCAAATTCTTGAAGATATAGCAATAAGGTGATTTTTTTTTTTCTGTTCATTTAGATGCATGTGCTTTGGTACTGTGACCTTATTTTTGGTAGCGATGTGACAAGACATTTAAGGAGAAAACACAGAATTAATTATTTTGAGATTTTATAAAAGAACATTGGCTGAAATATATTTTTTCTCTTGAGGTTTTGGTTTTGGTCTTAGTGAAGTTTTTTTTATTTTAATCCCTTCAAAATTTGAAATAATTATTTTTGGTCTATGTGAAATGAGTAAATTTTGGTTTTAATCCCAATAAAAATCTTGTCTTTGATTTTCTTCCTTCTAAAATATGAAATGATATTTTTCGTCCCTAACATTCATTTGTGGGCATATAAATAGCATTCATTTAAGGGTTCAAGAAAAGAAATTTGGAGTGTTACATATTTGCATGGTACCCACAAGCATTAATGCGTGCAACCTTGGAGTGGTCACATGAGCAGTTAATTAAGGAATGTCACATGATGATAGAGACCAAAATAGTAATTTCAGAATTTAGAGAGATGAAAATCAAAGAAAACTTTTTATAAGGATCAAAACCAAAATTTGTTACTTTATGGAGATCAAAAACATATTTAAGCCATATCTTATATAATATATAAGAATTGAAAATAAAAAGTCAATAAAAATTAATATAATAGTAACACAATCTCCGCCTATAAAAGCTGGTGAAAGAAAAAAAAAATCCTATCACCAGCTTATCACAATCTACCAAATATATGCAATATAGTACTAATTAGATTGAAACCTCTTCCATCTCCGCCTATAAAAGCTGGTGTCCTGAAGGCAAGCCCTTGTATTGTTTCGCTTGGAAGGAAATATAGAAGTTCACAAAATGGGTTCTTTGGGGAAAGTTGAGAACAAACCTCATGTTGTGTCCATCCCATACCCAGCACAAGGCCACATAAACCCAATGCTCAAACTAGCAAAACTCCTCCATTTCAAAGGCGGTTTCCATGTTACCTTCGTTCACACCGAATACAACCACAAACGTCTTCTCAAAGCTAGAGGCCCCGATTCCCTCAACGGCCTCCCTTCATTTCGTTTTGAAACCATCCCCGATGGTCTTCCTGCAGAGTCTGACGTGGATGGCACACAGGATATACCTTCCTTGTGTGAGTCCACCAGAACAACTTGCCTACCTCACTTCAAAAACCTTCTTTCCAAACTCAATAATGCTCCAGAGCTCCCTCCCGTAACATGCATTGTTTCTGATGGTATCATGAGCTTTACTTTAGATGCTGCAAAAGAACTGAACATCCCAGATGTCCTCTTTTGGACTACTAGTGCATGTGGCTTCATGTGTTATGTGCAAGTTCGTCAACTCATTGAAAAAGGCTTAATACCCCTCAAAGGTAAATTGATTTCAGTTAATAAAAATTTACTCTCTATGTTAATCTTAAGTATCAATTCAATTCATTAGTATTAAAATAGTTACCTCAATGATATGAAACAAACGCATGTGTTTTTATTTCATGTGTTTTTATCTGACCTTCCTGGAATTGACTTTTTGTTTAACAATGGAAAATTAAGAACAATAAAGATGAAGAATTGAATGAGAGTTCTTAACAAAAATTCTCTTGCTATGCGCTTAACCCTCTTCTAAGGGTGAAAGAACAACAAGATGTTGCCTTTGAATGTTATAGCGCCCCAAAGCAATAAAGAGAATACAAGGATGAAAACAAGATGCACATTTTATGCTAATGCAATGCTATGGGGAAGAAAGCGCATAAGAATTAGTAAAACGAATAAAAGATGCAACTTTATGAACAAACAAGAAATAAAAACAAAACAAGAATCAAAATGAAATAGAAAAGCGGAGAAGAAAGAAATGACAAAGAAGACGCCATACTCTAGAGAGTGATAAGTCCAATGAGAATTCGCTACAAAGGTATAGAAACCTTTGATAAGAACCAATAGATGGCTACTCAAGAACCCAAGAGAAACTCCTCTCACACAACTCTTTAAGAGTGCAAAATTCTAATTTAATCAAAAGGTGCAATACAAGGCAAATGGAATGTTATTTATAGCCATAAAGCAGTGGCTCCCTCTCTTTGCTTTCCATTTTCATCCACATATTTGAAAAGATAATATTAAAAAATCTAAATAAAATGCAAAACATATTTGAAAAAAATATAAAAGAAATGTAAAATTATAAGACTCAAATTCCTTGCTTTTTGATTCTCATCACTCAAGAAAGTGGTTTATTAGGAGTTTAATTAATTGGGTGAATTTTGTGTTTGACATGCAGACTCAAGTTATATCACAAATGGATATTTGGAGACGATCATCGATTGGGTGCCAGGCATTAGAGAAATTCGACTAAGGGATATCCCAAGCTTTGTGAGAACCACAGACCCAAATGATCTCATGCTTGATATCATACTGTGGGAGTGCCAGAGAGCTCATAAAGCTTCTGCAATCATTTTAAACACGTTTGATGCCTTAGAGCATGACGTTTTGGAAGCATTGTCGTCCATTTTTCCTCCTATCTATTCCATTGGTCCCTTGAATTTTCTCTTGAAGGATATCACCGATAAGGACTTGGACTCAATCGGGTCCAACCTTTGGAAGGAGGAAACAGGGTATTTAGAATGGCTCAATGGCAAGCAACCCAACAATGTGGTTTATGTGAACTTTGGGAGTGTCACGGTTATGACAAGTGATCAATTGGTTGAGTTTGCTTGGGGACTCGCTAACAGCAAGAAAAGCTTTTTGTGGGTCATAAGACCAGATCTTGTAGCCGGTAAGAACGCTGTTTTGCCTACAGAGTTTGTGGAAGTGACAAAAAACAGAGGCTGGTTGTCAAATTGGTGACCACAAGAGCAAGTGTTGGCTCACCCAGCAATTGGGGGGTTCTTGACGCACAGTGGTTGGAATTCAACGTTGGAAAGTGTGTGTGGAGGTGTTCCAATGATCTGTTGGCCTTTCTTTGCTGAGCAACAAACGAATTGTCGATTCAGTTGCAAGGAATGGGGGATTGGTTTGGAGATAGAAGATGCCAAGAGGGACAAAATAGAGAGCCTTGTGAGGGAGTTGATGGATGGGGAAAAGGGCGCAGAGATGAGAGAGAAAGCTTTGCAATGGAAGAAGTTGGCCCAAGATGCTGCATCTAGCCCACATGGATCTTCTTTTCTGAATTTCGAGAACATGTTTCGTAAGGTGCTACTACTATGATAAAAGTCCAATTTCAAGTCTTGCGGAAATTAAGGTTCTATTATTGTTGGATGTTTCTTTGTGATGAGAAGTGTCTCAACGTGTTCTTTACTTAGAGTGTGTTTGGTTTACATATCTATCCACCACAAAATTGATAATAACACTTCCCAATGCAATTTTTTTATTATTCATGTGTTTGGTTAGTAAAATCATGGTGGTGAAAAATTGACTTTAGGATGGTTAGAATTGATTCTAATGAAAATAACAATTGTTAGCTTTTTTGTTGAGTAAAATTGATTCTGAATGTGGAATTCACAAGATTCTTTACATTTACACATAAAAAAAATGCTACTTTTATCATCCAAACGAAACCGATTCTTCTAAATTCATTTTTAAAATACCATTATCACAATACAAATCTATTTTTTAACTTGAATTATTTTAAAATCAATTCTTTTAAACATCAATTTTTTCAAAAATAATTTTAGGGAAATCTAAAACAAACAAACCGTTAGTTGTTTCCGCTGTGCAAATCATCTTTATGTATCATATTGTTGTGACTAATTTAAATCTTGATCGCATTGATTAATGCTTAACTTGCCCACTATCATATTGTTGTGACTAATTTTCAAATTTTACTGTTAAAGTATTAATTAAGTTTGAGGATAATTTTTAAAATGAATTAATATTATTGACCAAAAAAAAAATGAATTAATATTAGTTTGCAAAGAAGGACTTATTTGAGAACCTTGTGACTTGTGAGGGAATTGATGGATCGGAGAAAGGGTAAAGCACGGCAATGGGAAGAAAGTAAAACAAACAATTCAAATTTTCTCGTTTTTTCTTTTACGTTATTTTTAAGTTTTTTCATGTATATCTCTCTTTTCTATCTACTTGGTCGTATTTTTTGTACTGTTTCCATCTTTTTCTTCTCTGGATCAGTAGGAGTCATTATTCTTAACAAAAAAAGTTCTGCTTGTGCCCATGTGGATCTCCGTTTGTATAACATGGTACGTCAAGTTCTCTTATCTTAAGGGTCTGTTTGGGAGTTTGGAGGGGAGGGGAGAGGGGGGTTTTGATATTTTAAGAGAAAAATGAAGGGAAAGGAAAGGGAGGATATCTCCTATCTTGCATGGATGACTAGTTTTTAATGAAAAAAATGAAAACCTCTAAAAACCTCCAATTTGGGGGAACTTCAAAAATGTACTACAGAGAGGGTTTTGGAGGGTTTTAAAATGCTCTCCACATCCCTCCTCTCTTTTTATTAAACTAAAATATTGCTATAAACTCTCCATTCTCCTCCCCTCCAAAAACCTCCTCCCAAACAAAGCCTAAGAGAAAAATCCATAACGTTAGCGATGTGATTTCCCGCCAACTGGTCACGTGCTTATTTCTTTCAACTAAACTAGTGCGTGGACCCGTGCAATGCACGGGGCGTAATATGTGTTATCGGTGTTATATTTTTTATCCAATGAAATAATTTTTTACATTTAAAATTTAAAATAAAATCTAATTTCAACTAATTATGCACATAAATAAAAAAATCAATATATGATATTTAATAAAGCTAAAAATGTCAATATCATATTCTTCACATGAATAACATTCAACCACAATTCTATGCACGTAGTTTTTTTCAAACCAAAATAAAACATAATAGATCCCATTCAACAACAATATAAATATAATATAATGATTGAAGAATTGAAAAGTAAAACATAAAAGTTCTATTGTGTAACTTATATTACATTAAATATTTTAATAATTAATAATATATTATAATATTATAATATAATGCAAATATAAATTTCATATAAAAAATTTATCTTCATTTTTGCCAATTAGTTGATGACTAATTTAGTGAACTCAAAAAGCCCATGTGTGTATGTGCGAAAAGGGATAAGCGTTATAACATTTATCCTTTTATTTTAACGGTAATCTCAAAATTCATTCAATAATTATACTCATTATCATAGCGTTCTTATACATTTACCAAAAGTAGCGGCAGTAAATTTATTCCTTAAAAAATTGGTGTGACTTAATGGCAAATATTATTATTCAAAATTAAATCAGTCTCAATCAATCCGAGACAAACGCTGATAAAGAAAATGAAGGCCACTTTATCCTATAAATATAATACTTGGGGGACATTGATCCCATCAGTTTATTTGAACCTATATATAGGTCGTCCACTTTATATGGTTCATAGATCAATTTCACAAGCAATTACAACTCATTAATACAGAAAAAGGGATGAGTGTCAGCGAACAGACCACCCAATAGTCAGAAATGTATAATGAATCTCATTGAACTTCCAAGCAAAAAAATCTATTGCATCTAATCTCAACCTACAACATATAACAATATTAAACTGCTAAACTGATCATGCAGGAATCAGTAACTGTTTCCAAAATGACTATAAGCTATCTGGATTCTTGGAAGAAATGGCCCCACCATTGATCCTAGCTTGTGTCTCTGTAAAATCCTTTAAAACTCTGATAATGCTTATTCCCGATCATCTCATGATAGGACCACGCCCAAATTGAAGGTCTACAGTAGGAGGAATAAGGAAAAGAAGCAAGGGAATTTGGCTGAAAAAGGACAAGAAATGGCAGCAGAAAAAGTCCCTAGACGTTAGTGGAGGAGGAAAGGAGGGAGAATAGGAAAGGACAGGAGGGGTAGCAGTGGAATTAACAGAATGGATAGCTGGCATGCCAGGAAAGGAGGAAAGAGAAAATAGGGTCTAATGCAAGGGTGGTGTGGGGCGTATAAGACAGAGGAAAAGACCTAGTCTAGGCAGACAATTGTTAGAAAAGGTTTTGGGGGGTTTAGCTGTAGAGGGAATTGTTGTCTCTCTCAGCTAGGGTATTTCCTTGTTTTCAGTATTTTCCTTTATTGTTATTTCCCAGTTTTCAAGGAGCTTAGCTCTATTTCCATTATCATTAGCTTGTATTGTCACTGTTACATTGGGTCCCTCTCTGTTTCAAGAGGCCAGCCCTAGTGGAATATCAGTTTATTACCTCACTTATCTCTGTTCTATCATTTGGTATCAGAGCTCCGATCCTTGGAGCTTATGGTATCAACAAGAATGGAGGGAAGACTAGATACTTTGGAGAGGAGAATGGAGGAAATGGGCAGGGAGTTGAGAGAGGAAAATCGAAGGGTGGTGGATGCCATGGTCCAGGAACTAAGGACCTTCATTGCTGAGACTGTCAACAACCGAAACAATGAAGAGGATGGTTCCAACCAGGAAGGACCACGAAGGGATAGGGTGGCGGATCGCAGGGAGGACCGGATGAGGCGCTTGGAAGTTCCCTATTTTTCTGGGGAAGACCCATACGACTGGATTTATAGAGCAGAACGTTATTTTGAAATTAATCAAATTCCAGAGGATGAGAAGGTGCTTGCTGCCTCAGTGTGCTTTGAAGGAAAAGCCTTAAACTGGTTCCAGAAGTGGGAGGCGAGAACTGCCACAATCTCTTCGCTCACTTTGAGGAGGGCGCTGCTAGGGAGGTTCCAAGATGCTTCCTTTGAAAACCCCTATGAAGTGTTGATGAGCTTGAAACAAACACAAGGGGTGGAGGAATATAGAGAATGTTTGAGCTGGTGTCCGCTCCACTCAGGCATGCAGAGGAGGAGGTACTGCTGGGGGCTTTCATGAATGGGCTAAAGGAGGAGGTGAGGGCAGAGGTCAGGTTGCACAACACTGGTGACTTAGGCGAGGTGATGAGGCTGGCCAGAAAGGTGGAAGAGAAGAATAGGATGTTGGGTAAGGGAGATGGGCCGAGTAAGAGGATGGGCCCTATAACCCACCGACCCGCCTTGAGTAATAGGTGGACAGGCCAAATTGGGCCCACAGATGCTGACCCGAGAAGGGGCAATGGGCCGCAGGGGACTGTTTCGGGTGTAGCGAGTTGGAACGATGGGGGAACCACCTCGGGGGCTTCCGTTCAGGCACCTGAGAACAGCGGAGCCACCTGCAACCGCCGGAACTCTTCTTTTCAGCATTTGACCGACGCGAAGATAGAAGACAGAAGAAGGAGGAAGCTCTGTTTTCGTTGTGATGAGCCCTTTGTGACCGGTCATGTGTGTCAGAACAAGCACCTTAACATTCTGATTTTGGGAGAAGGGGGTGAACATGAAGAGGAGGAGGAACGTAGGGAGGAGGAGCGAGTAGAAGAAACAGCCATGCAGCTGAATATGGGAAGTGTGGCTAGGATGACATCGAGAAAATCCCTAAAACTGTGGGGTACGATTAGGGATAGGGACGTGACAGTGCTGATTGACACGGGAGCGACTCATAATTTTCTGTCAAGTCAAGTGGTGGAGGAATTGGGGCTGGAAACAGATGACAGCCATGACTTTGTGGTGAAGGTGGGGGATGGCCACAATGTGAGGCGAAGTGGGGTGTGCAGGGGGGTGGAATTGAAGCTCCCAAACTTGATTGTTAAGCAAGACTTTTACGTGTTTGAATTGGGAGGAGTGGATGTGGTACTGGGGTATGAGTGGTTGGAAGGGTTGGGTAAGATCAAGGCAAATTTCAAGGAGCATGTATTATGGGCCAAGGTGGATGGAGAGAAAGTGGAGATTAGAGGTGATCCTACATTAACCCGAACTGTGGCCTCACTGAAAACCATAATGAAGGAGCTGGATAAGGGGGAGGAAGCCTATTACATTGAGTTGGGGACCATCTCAATTGATGAAGAAGGGAGCCGAGGGAGTATGGAGGGCTTGGAGGAGTTGCTCAAGGAGTATACAATACATTTCCAGGAAGCTAATCAACTGCCTCCTCCAAGAAGATGTGATCATGCCATTGTCATCAAGGAGGGAGCTCAAATACCCAATATCCGGCCGTACCGGTACCCCCACCATCAAAAAGAAGCCATAGAGGTGTTTGTGAAAGACATGCTGGCTACAGGCCTAATTAGGCCCAGTGTAAGTCCTTATGCTAGCCCTTTACTTTTAGTCAAGAAAAAGGATGGTAGTTGGAGGTTTTGTACGGATTATAGGGCTTTAAACAATATAACTACCCCAAATAAATTTCCTATTCCGGTGATTGAGGAGTTACTAGATGAATTACATGGTGCGAGGTTTTTCTCAAAATTAGATTTGAAGTCCGGGTACCATCAAATTAGGATGAAGGAATGTGACATACCCAAAACAGCCTTTAGAACACATGATGGGCATTACGAATACTTAGTAATGTCGTTTGGGTTAACCAATGCCCCAGCCACATTCCAAGCCTTGATGAATGACATATTTAGGCCTTATTTGAGGAGATTTGTGCTGGTCTTTTTCGATGACATACTGATTTATAGCCCTTCCCATGAAGCTCATTTAGAACAATTGAGGGTGGTATTAGAAGTGTTGAAAAATCATGACTTGAGAGTGAATCTCAAGAAATGTTGCTTTGGGATGACGAAATTGGAGTATTTAGGCCATATCATTTCAGCTGCCGGAGTCTCAGCTGATCCGAATAAGGTGAAAAGTATGATGGAATGGCCAGCTCCCAAGGACTTGAGGAGTTTGAGAGGGTTCCTTGGGTTGACAGGGTACTACCGGAGGGTTGTTAAGAATTATGGGGTGATTGGAAGGCCTTTGACTCAGCTGCTGAAGAAGAACAACTTTCATTGGGGGGAGGAGGCTGCCAATGCCTTTCAAGCCTTGAAGGGGACGATGTCCGCCCTACCCACCTTGGGCATGCCGGATTTCAATCTTCCTTTTGAAGTGGAGACTGATGCTTCGGGCTATGGGATTGGGGCTGTCCTAATGCAAAAAGGGAAACCCTTGGCCTACATTAGCCAAGCACTATCAGAAAAATCCAAATTAAAATTTGTTTATGAAAGAGAACTAATGGCTATTGTTTTTGCAGTACAAAAGTGGAGGCAGTATTTGCTGGGAGGACATTTCATTATTAGAACAGATCAAAGAAGCTTGAAATATCTGTTGGAGCAAAGGATCTTGGATGGCAACCAGCAGAAATGGGTGACTAAGCTGCTTGGCTATGATTTTGAGATTCAATACAAGGAGGGAAAGGAGAATAGAGCAGCTGATGCCTTGTCGCGAGTGGTGGAAGTGCAGGCCCTATCCATGGTTACTAATGATGATTTGAAGAGTCTTGCAGAGGAAACAGCAGCTGATTCGGACATGGCAAAATTAATACAAGACCTGACCATAAATCCGGTGGCTCACTCGGGATACTCCTTTGCCCAAGGATGTCTATGGCATAAAGGAAAGCTTATGTTACCTTCTAACTCCAGCAAAATTGGAACAATTTTACAGGAGTTTCATGCTTCACCGTGGGGTGGTCACTCGGGCATCCTTAAAACTTATAAAAGGGTGGCTGCAGTATTTTATTGGAAGGGGATGAGAAGAGACATTGAAGCCTTTGTGCAGAAATGTGAAATATGTCAGCAGAACAAGTACTTGGATTTGAAACCAGCCGGGTTGCTACAACCGTTACCCATTCCTATACAGATTTGGGAGGATCTGTCAATGGATTTCTTGGGGGGTCTGCCAAAACCGCAAAGGAAGGATACCATCTTGGTGGTGGTAGATAGGCTCACTAAATCCGCTCACTTTATTCCACTGAGTCATCCTTTTTCAGCCAAGGAGGTAGCAGAGGTTTTCATTACAGAAATTATCCGATTACATGGGTTTCCCAGCTCGATAGTATCGGATAGAGATTGAATCTTCATGAGCAGTTTTTGGAGAGAGTTGTTCAAAATGGCGGGAACTAAGCTGAAATTCAGCACAGCTTATCACCCGCAGACGGACGGTCAAACGGAGGTAACCAACCGCACCATTGAGGCTTATTTAAGGTGCTTTGTTAATGGGTACCCCAAACAATGGATGAGGTGGCTTGCTTGGGCAAAATTTTGGTTCAATACCTCCCATAATGTTTCAACGGGGATGACACCATTTAAAGCATTATATGGGAGAGACCCTCCTACTGTAATCAAATACCAGCCCGAGGGAACAGTAGTCCAGGAGGTAGACCAATTGTTGATGGAGAGGGATACTATCCTGGGAGAGCTGAAACAGCAGCTTAGTAAGGCACAGAACAACATGAAGATGCAAGCGGATAAGAAGAGGAGGGACGTCAGTTTTGAGGAAGGAGAAATGGTGTATTTGAAAGCTCAACCTTACAAATACAAATCATTGGCCAGTCAGCCAAATGAGAAGCTGAGCCCTCGGTTTTATGGGCCTTTCAAGGTGCAAGCCAAAGTGGGAAACGCTGCTTATAAGCTGCAACTGCCTGATCACGCAAGGATACATCCCGTGTTTCATGTATCCCAGTTGAAGAAAGCTATAACAGCCACGGAACCCAGCCATCAACTACCTGAATTCCTTTCTGCTGATTGGGAATTGCAGGTCACGCCCCAACAGGTCCTAGCGGTGAGAAAGCTGCTGAATGGTGAAGAACAAGTTCTGATCAAATGGGAAGGTTTACCAGATCATGAAAACACTTGGGAAAATTACCAAGTCATAGATACAACTTTTCCAGACTTTCACCTTGAGGACAAGGTGAAACTTATAGGGGGGAGTATTGATAGGACCACGCCCAAATTGAAGGTCTACAGTAGGAGGAATAAGGAAAAGAAGCAGGGGAATTTGGCTGAAAAAGGACAAGAAATGGCAGCAGAAAAGTCCCTGAACGTTAGTGGAGGAGGAAAGGAGGGAGAATCAAAGGAAAGGACAGGAGGGGCAGCAGTGGAATTAACAGAATGGACAGCTGGCATGCCAGGAAAGGAGGAAAGAGAAAATAGGGTCTTATGCAAGGGTGGTGTGGGGCGTATAAGACAGAGGAAAAGACCTAGTCTAGGCAGACAATTGTTAGAAAAGGTTTTGGGGGGTTTAGCTGTAGAGGGAATTGTTGTCTCTCTCAGCTAGGGTATTTCCTTGTTTTTAGTATTTTCCTTTATTGTTATTTCCCAGTTTTCAAGGAGCTTAGCTCTATTTCCATTATCATTAGCTTGTATTGTCACTGTTACATTGGGTCCCTCACTGTTTCAAGAGGCCAGCCCTAGTGGAATATCAGTTTATTACCTCACTTATCTCTGTTCTATCATCTCAGCCCCATTGCTCCATTTACCACCTTTTAAAGAGTCTCGTGGGAAGGCAGTCCCATTGGGTCAAACCTGAATTAAGCAAACAAAAGGCAAAAGATAGTTTGAATTGAGGCAGAAGGCAAAAATAATTGTCATTGATAAAAAATAACCAAAAGATAGTAGGAAGGAGGCAACCCACTTCAGATCCCAACTTGCAAACAATGGATCAGACCCCAAAAGCATAAACCGTTTAAAAAAAGGAAAAGCTGTAATTGACCCACAACAATAAAGGATGAAACCAATAAAACACATGCACTAAGATCCAACAGTTAATCACTTCAAATTCCCATCATAATGAAGTCACAAAATAGTTTGAATGCGGGTTAAAAATTATAATATGTATGAAACCAAAAATGCAGTCCCCAGCAATAAAGAATATCCTAATATCCTAAAATCTACAATAAGATTGAGACCAATATGTAGCCACCAGAATCCAACGAATTGAAGAAACAAAATCTTAATGTCTCGCACATATATTAGAAATAACTAAAATTGAATAACTAAATAATTAGACAATAACACAAAATATCAGAGTTCTAATATAATACGTCACTATCCAAAATTCTCATCATAAGATTAGACATGCAGTTAAGTTACCACCAATCAATCAGTAATCTTCACTTTTTAAAATATCAGAGTCTAATATAATATGATTAGTGATTACAAATTACAAATTACAAAAAACCAATAAAATGCATTACCTTATTAGAGAATACGAATAAGATGAGATTAAAATTGAAAACCCACCTGTAAGATTAGGAAAACCCATCAATTTAGATACAAAATCAATTCAGTATAAAAAAAAATGCAAAAGGCAAAATCGAATGGATATCCAAAAATGGAAGTAATTAAATGATAGAGACCCGAGTAAGGATTATTAAGGAAAAGGGGGATATAATGTAATAAAGAGTGCGGTAAGGATATATGGTAAATAATGAGTGGGGTAGGCTGCTTAGTTGGCAAGTTGTTATGCCTTAGGAGTATAAATAGTGAGGTAAGGCAATTGTGAGGGTATGGAAGAATATTAGAGTGACCATTATGGTTAGGCAGAGAGCGAGTTTTCTCCTTCTCTGAGGAGTTTTGCTCTGGGGTAGATTGGGATTGTTTCCCTTCTACAGTTTTATCTTCTTCAGTAATCCAATATATTCAGTTTTCCTTTGTTGATCTATTTTTGTTACTTAATTTCTGCTACTGAACTTCGGGTTCCCGTTAATGGTCCGACCTGCCGAATCTATCGAGGGAGAGCCAGTGATGTCAGAGAAGGTGATTCCAATTTTTGATAGAACAGGAGAAGCCTACTGGTGGCTGATCCAGTTGGATCGATATTTTGCAGCCAACAGTTGGTTACCCGAAGAGATGAAAGTGAGAGGGTGCCTGCCTTAACCCTGCGAGGTGAAGCGGTCAAGTGGTGGTCATCATGGAAGCAAGGCAACCAGACTGTCTCATGGACGACTTTTGAGAGGGCTTTCATTAAGGAGTTCATACCTGATCTCTGGGAGATGATACAAGCCGCAGAAGATGAGGAACAAGGGATTAGCGACGCGGTTCAGAGTGAGACGGCAAGGGGTGATGAGGAGTCGAAGGATGGTGATGAAGGGACCAATTCTGGTTCTCTGCAGATCTCAAATTCATCAGAGCCGTCAAATCGAAAGTTTCAGGAGACAACCACGGCGACTCCAGTCACGAAATTTGGAACACCAAGATTTAAGGACCACAAGGAGTTGATATTTGGGTCTGAAGGGGTCATTGATGTAGAGGTTGAGGTGAGTGTGAAGAAGAGTCCAGCGGCTATGGTCGATACACCACCGCCGTCGTTGGAACCGCCGAACTCGGGTTCATCGGTGAAGATCCTTCCCGAGCCAGAACCACCAGATCTAGACGCCTCCAGGTATGAGGATGAGTCATTGAAACAAGCTACCGCGACTGAACTATCACCTCCACCAGAGCCACCAGACGCCGATATGTATGCGGCGGCCGTGAAAGTAAAGGAAGTAGCGAGCGACAGCGAGGCAGAGAGGAGGATGTCGTCATATGGGTCTTTTGCTAACTCGCGTCGGGGCGGGAATCATCAGGGTGTATGTCAAAATGGAGATCCACTTACGACGGTTCTGCCACAAGCTGAACCACCGGACGCCGAACGGCTCGCGATGGCCTTTGAGTCGCTGATAACTGAGACCTTCGATGAGTTATGTCTGTTGAAGAAAGGGAGAAGGGTAGGATGGATATTCTACAAAGTGGGTCAAATTATTGACCTAATGGGCCAAGCCCAATGCGTTAATAGGACATGGGTTCAGAGAAGAAGGGAATTACAAGTAAGATGGTGCGCTCTGCACTCTTGTGTGCGTTCTTGTGTGGAGAAAATAATTGCTAAGTTACTAAGAGAATGCATGGATGGCGATGATTTTTTTGAAGCCTATGAAAATGGAGGAGAGGTGCTGGCCATTAACATACATGGGAACACAGAGGAAGGAGAAGAGTTGCTCGATTCACCTCAATTTGTCGCAGCTCCAGAACTGCCAGTAATGTCCACCAGAGAGCTTAAGGCTCGATTTGGGAATGGTCACAAAATCACCACTAGAGATGCATTTTTTATTCAAAACCATTTCCTTAAGAAAGCAAAGGTTGCTAAGTGGCAATATGGGGGCTCTCATGCATTTGATTCGAAACATGATGAAGATTTTACATTCAGTATGGTTGCTGAAGGGGGACGTGAGAATGTTAAGGATGTGGGAATTGTTATGAGCTTTGAGAAGAATAGTGATGTCTCTATTTTTATCAATTGTTTGTTTCGAGAAACTATTTTAGAGAGAGAGTGCATAATGAGAGCATTAGTTCTTGTGATTCCTAGCATGGTGCAATCAGCTTTGAATAGGTGTGATGTGTCTGATGGTGTATCCAAGTTTGATTATGGTGTGATCCATTCGGGAACAACATATATTACGGATGGATTAAGTTATGGTTGGGGTCTCAATGCTAGTTGTTTGGAGGAGCTGTTTGCCTTAGCTAGTGAGAAGGTGACGTCGCGGTTCTCATCAGTTTTGATCAAACAATGGGATCCCGGGAAAATCCAAAATTTCTGTGAGGGTTACTGCGGGAGTAGTCTCCTCATATTCCATGGCACGCTCCATCTAGTATTTGACAGAGGCAAGTTCGGGTGCAGTGGACAGATTTGGTAGTAGAGGATGCAACTTGGCTCAGCCTTGAGGACAAGGCTGTGTTTAAAGGGGTGGGTAGTGATAGAGACCCGAGTAAGGATTATAAAGGAAAAGGGGGATATAATGTAATAAAGAGTGCGGTAAGGATATATGGTAAATAATAAGTGGGGTAGGCTGCTTAGTTGGCAAGTTGTTATGCCTTAGGAGTATAAATAGTGAGGTAAGGCAATTGTGAGGGTATGGAAGAATATTAGAGTGACCATTATGGTTAGGCAGAGAGAGAGTTTTCTCCTTCTCTGAGGAGCTTTGCTCTGGGGTAGATTGGGATTGTTTCCCTTCTACAGTTTTATCTTCTTCAGTAATCCAATATATTCAGTTTTCCTTTGTTGATCTATTTTTGTTACTTAATTTCTGCTACTGAACTTCGGGTTCCTATTATTAAAAGATGTGGAATGCAAAATGGAATCAGTAACACTTACCTAGACCAACAATTTGCGTGGAAGAGGATGAAAGTTTATTCAGGAAATAAATTAAATATGAGCAGGGGATTGAGAAGGAATGGAATCCAAATCCAAAACTATACAAATGAAAGAAATGCATAAACAACAATACCAGTAGGCAACGATTAGATCTTCAAAAACCAATGAAACACCACCACTGCATGGAAGAAGTAGAAAAAATTCTTCAGTAAGTAAATTATGACAGGGGTTTCAGAAATTTAAAAAAAAAAACAACACAGAGACAGAGGTGAGACTACGAATGGAAACCCAAAACAAACCAAAAAGACTTCATTGCGGCTAGAGCGGCCACGCCGTCCAACGATCCTCCACAGTGTTGCGCCGCCTTCCTGCAAGGCTGGCACCCCTCCAGTGGCCATCAACAACAGCAGCATCCCAGCCGCCACATACAGCCACTGTGAGTGCGGCCTACCTCGACGCGGCCTCTTTCGCCACCAGAAGCCCTCCCGGTTTAAGCCTCCTTATCTTCGAGGCTTTTCTGACAACCATTGCATAGAGTTCGATTTTATTGGGGCTTGGATGAGGAGTTCCACTGCCAACTCAGAAGCTATCAGAGAATAGAAAATGAAGGTTAGAAGAAGAAGGATAGTTGTCTATGGAGAGAGAGAGAGAGAAGGGAAGGTCCACGGTTTATTTTGGGAAAATGTAGGGGTATAGTTTTTTCTTGGTTCTAAGACCACATGCGCCATTCTCTTTCTTCTTTACAACCCAAGCACCGTTTTTTGGAATTCCCATACCACATGCGCCCCTCTTTTATTTTTTTTTGGTCAACATGATCGTGATGATAAAATGGAAAACCCCAGCCATACGGCATCTACAGCAAGGAAAACAACACATGCAGAGTCACAAGAAATAAAACAATCCTAACCAGGACACGCTGTTGTAACCTCTACCAAGCTGTAATGCATACCAGACAAGGAAAAACAGCTTAAACTAAAAGACAAACAACGCCTAACACACCAAAAAGGATACCTAAAAGGATACAGACATGAAGGATACCCTTGAGATATCCTTGAGTGGGATGGGTTTGGCCTATTTTGGGCACCCAGAGCCTTCTGTCATACCAAATGAAGCACACATGTCACGTATCCAGAGCCCTCAAGATGCACGGCGGCGAAGAGACAAACACCAACAGAAACAGAACAAAACACCAACAACAAACAACGAATAAACAACAAAAACAAAAACAGAAACAACACCCAACCCCCAAAAACACACTGCAGACCACGGCCAAACCACCACCAAACAAACACTAGAACCCACGGAGAGGCACCTCCCAGCGGTGGAAGGAGGCGACAGCAACAGACAGCAGAGGCCGAACCCGTCCGAAGACAGCCACACTCGCAGCGCACTAGGGATGAAACAGCAACGACAAAGACAATCCCTCCAACCCGAGCAGTGGTGGTGGTGGACCCACGGCACACGAGCCAACACCCACTAGAACCCACAGCGAGGCACATCCCAGCGGAGGAAGGTGACGACAGCGAAGCAGTCGCCGAACCCGTCCGAAGACAGCCTCACTCGCGAGCCAGCACCCACCGATCGTGAGTTCTAACACCAACAGCCAAACCGGAGGAAATGCCAGAGACACGAACAGCACGCAGTGCAAGGGGGAAGAGTAGCGACACACAAAAAGCCCCCACCGACGACACCCAGCCAGGCAGTGGCCTCACTAACCATAACCAAAGAGCACCCACGGATGCAATCCACCAGGGAGGACGCCGGAGGAGAGGTCGGAGACGACAGCAGAGAAGATGAACTCAGAGACGTTGATGTAGAAAACGCAGCATCACCACCTTCGGAACACCACCACCACCATCAAAACCGAGCAACAGCGACAGCAACCGAGACAGATGCGGCGGCGGAGCAGATGGAAGAGAAAGAGGAGGAAGCAGCTGGATAGAGACCATCGGAGAAGAACACAGAACGAACGAAGAAATAAAAAAGAGGAAAAAGGAGAGGAAAGGAAGGGACCTCAGGGGTGGGGGCCGCCCACGCCGCGGCTAAGCACTGCCAGCGCGGCGGCCCCATCACGAAGAAGAAAGGTCTGCAGTAACTATTCATAGAGACATGTTATACTTTGCGTCCAAAGAAGCAAAAGTGATAAACGTCCAGTAAGTGTTATAGAGACGTACCTCATCAGAGAAGCAAAGTCATAAGTCCATATAGTAAGCAATGAGTATGCGTCTATATAGACCAAGCTGTCTTAAGTACAAATGGTAAGCAAAGGTATGCGTCCGTTTTGTACATAACCTGAATAGTTCATACATTCTAAATGCTGCGTCCAAAACGCAGAATACATAACTTGCTATTTATTGCTCTTGCATTTAATATGGAACATATTTATTGAGCAAATGATTTGAAATAAATAGCTGTATTCAACGTGCTTTGAACATGCATTTAATGAAAAGCATAAAGCACTGTGGAAAGTGTACTTAGAGAGAGAATGTACTATGTTTATTTCCATATCTCTCTGAACACTACTTTCTGATTTACACAGTGTATTCTCTTTCTCTCAACTGAATATTACTATTAACCTTTGTGCAATTGAGACTATGAGTACAGGTTGCTTCTGAGTTAGGAGAAAGAGACGCAGACATACATACTGAAATGAAACTCCTCAGGGCAACGGAAAAATAGCATTTAATGCTATTAGAGAACGGTCATATTTATGAAGGCTGAAGCTGAGATATTCAAAGAACAAGTCTGAAGCTTCATCAAAGCCTATAAATACCGTGAGCAAGAAGAAGAATACAAGAGACTTCAAGAAGAGACTGAACTAAGTGACTGAACCTGAAACGCTGTGCAAATACTCTGTTTTTGTAAAAAGTCTTGTATTATTTTCCTTTTTGTAAAAAAGAGTTTGCTTAACTCTCGAAGTGCTTAAGATTTTCATATTCTCACTTGTGTGAGTTAGATAACACTTTAAGTCAAAAACACTCTTCTGAGTTGTTTGAGCCTGAAGAGGCTTGTTTATAAAGAATACTTGTGTTGAGCCTGGAGAGGCTTGTCTGTAAAAGAATACTTGGGATTTAGCCTGGAGAGGCTGCGTGCAAAGAATACTTGGGGTTAAGCCTGGAGAGGTTTGTTTGTAAAGAATACTTGTTTTGAGCCTGGAGAGGCTAGGTGTGCAAAGAATACTTGTTGTAAGGCCTGAAGAGGCTGTTGAAGAATACTTGTCTTCTATCGGGATTGATAGTGAAATCTCTCTAGTTTGAGGGGACTGGACGTAGCTCTTAGGAAAGAGTGAACCAGTATAAATACTTGTGTTTTTCTCTCTTTCCCTTATCTCTAGTTATTTATTTATACTAACTAAGGGGATTGAATTGAATTTTGTTTTAACAAGTTTTTCAAACTCTTTAAATCGCACAAAGAAAACGAGTTTTAAACTAAGTGGAAGCCTCTGCGTCCAACTTACTTGTGCGTCCAAAATCGATACACGCTGTGCGTCCAAAGTTTTCACAGCCAGCGTCCCATATTTGCAAAAAGTTTTAAAAAGCTTAGAAACACAATTCAACCCCTCCTTCTTGTGTTTCTCCTTGTTACCTACACAATTTTTACCCAAAACTTGTAAATATTTTATTTGTGGTTTTTGCATATTTTGTCCATAATTTTTAAAATTTTGATTTGTGGTAAAGATCTTTTCCCCAAATTTCTGAAAACCCTATTTTAGACTGACTTAGAAAAAATATCTGATATTGTTAATGTAGTTTTGTTCCTCTAAAGTGTTTAGAGGTCAAGTCCGATGATGGAAGTAGCGAATCGGTGAGTCAGTCATTGTTAGCATTGTGAACGAACAGATAGAGCGGTGTTGGTGCTCGGCGACGATTGCACAATAGATGCGCTATCGTGGGACTAAGGTGTTCGACGCGACAGTGAAGAACTGTTATCTGGGTTTAAGTTGTCGCTTATATGGTCAGTTGGATCTAAACGTCGGAGGCTATAGTGGTATGTCTGTGTCTCTTTGTCTTTATGTTCTATGAAGTGATTTGAACAAAGGCCGAGTGGATTGATTGGGTATTGTCGTTTATTATTTTGTAAACTAGGTAATGAGTGTGTCGTGGTATTGTTGATATTTGATTGGGCTATTTACACACAATGAAGGGAATTGATTAAGGCATTTTAGTTACAAGATACTTGGTGTTGTATTGAAAAAATGAATGAGCCTGAAAGGACCGCAACCCAGGAAGATGTGATTCGAAACAATGTTGAAGTGGATGATACCTAGGTGTGTGATACTTTGTAGCGTGACATTGAATATATGCATATTCATCTGGGTGAAATAGTTTCATATCTGTACAACATTAAATAATTTTGAATAATTTTGTAGGCGTTGGATGATATTTTTTTGGCTGACTGCAACAAAGCTTCCGATGACAATGAAGGCGTAACAGGTGGAGAGGATCTGGCAGAAGAGACAAATGTAGGAAGTGGCATTAATTTTAGTGAGGATACAACGGTTAATGGTGTTGAAGACATAGTCAAAGTTGATTTGAAGAACATTGGTTTACAAGACATGATGAAATACCATTTTCCAAATGTTGACGTGGCATTTACGTTTTACAATTGTTATGGTAGTTTCCATGGGTTCTCTGCTAGAAAAAGAAAGAAGTTGCAAAACTCAAATGGTAAATTGATTCAATAGACATTTTTGTGTCATAGACACCATAAGGAAATTTGAAAACTGCGACAATAGGTTTGCAATTGTTTGTTGGTAACCGCCGACGCTCATTTCTTGTGGCGGTTCACGCGACTGTTCTAGGTACCTGCCGCAGAGATATAGCACAGTTTAAAAAATTTAAAAGAATGAGTCAGGGGCGCATGAGGGTTTTCTATCATTTTCCAAAATTTCCCCTAATTCTCACCCTCACTCTCTTTCATTGGTTAATTGTTTCACTCTGATTCTCACTCGAGAATCGCAAGTTTTCCATCAACTGCCATCGGGCGCGTCGGCGACAGGGGTGGAACCCAACTTTTTCTTAGCCGCTGAATCGCCAACTCGCCGCAAAACAGAACAATGTCGCGGTTTTCTCTGCCATTGTTGTTGAGCTCCAAAGCCCTAAAGCACCAAATCTCTTACAGCTGAGCGCTAATTAATCCGCAAGCTTCTGAGTTGAACACGCAGAGAAAATCGTGTGAGATCCAATATTCTTTTTCTGCTGAGATTTTGGGGACAAACTCAATTTCTGGAAGATGTGGCCACCACTTGTAACGTCCATAATTTTTGGATTCTATTTTAATTCTATTTTATGTGTGTGATTTGTGTTTTGTGCATGTTAGATAGATTTTAGGAAGATTAATCTCATACATAAAGTTTCCTTTACGTTAGAAATCAGTAGTTTAAGTCAGACATTGAGATACAGACAGAATTTTGTTTACTGTAAATAGACGGATTGGCTGCATTGTGAAGTAGAAACCCTAGATTGAGGCTAAGAAAATGATTTGAAGACACAAATAGTGATTTTACAATATTTGAAGATTTTAGAAATTTATTTGGGAATTTTCTGAGAAACGGATAAAATTGTTACCGTTTTGGTCCCTGTAGTTTGATCAGGTTGAACTGGGAGTTGGTTTGGAGACCAGAATAAGTTAAGAAATATTTTTGGAGAAGACAAATGATGTTTTATATTATTTTAGAATTTATCTTGAAAATTTTTAGAATAGTAGACCAAGAATTGCGGTTTTGATCCCTGTAGACTGATAACAGGGTAAATAGGAGAATAGATGAATGCCAGAAGCTTAGAAAATGATCCAAAATCAAACAAAAGAGTAACCAATAGTGTTTTTATAGTATTTATGATTTTTAGAAATTTTTTGGAATTTTTTAGAGAAAGTGTAGTTTAACCCTAATTTACGGGTTACGGTGAAACCGAAAAATTACCATATGGTTTCTAAACTTGATTTTTATGAACCAAGACCTTTTTGGCATATTAATTTCATGGTCTAGGGCTTATTTTAAGATTCATGAGAGTTTTTACCTCAATAGATTGTTTTTGGACAATTTTAACTATGAAACTCAAAAGTTACCACACTTTATTACTTTGAAAACTTACCTTTTACCATGGTTAAGGTGAAAAATATTTTTACCCCTCCCTTGGACAGCTGCACCTCTACTGGCTGTGTGTTGAAGGATGTGGAAAATTCCAAATTTCCATGACTCACAATTTTTAACCAATTAGAAATATCCAAGGATTTATTTTTACTAATGACTCATAATAGTAATGATTAACTTAAGAAAAAAAAATCTTGAGCAAGAGGAAAGGAGAGGGAGGTCGAGTAAGGGAGAGGAGGAAGAGAGCTTTTGTTGCCTCTTCTTATTTTGCTCTTACACCGCAAGCTTTTCTTATACTTTCTCTCAAAAGTTTCACTCAAGATAATCAAATTTTCCAAAGTTTGCTCTTGATTTTGGGATCTTCAAGTTACCAAGGTACTTCATGAGAACTCCATAGATTAGGTTTTTGTTGTCTTCTTGATGGTTCATGAGCTTAGGGTAGTGTTTAGTTCATCTTGAATTCTTCTTTCATGTGCTAAAGATTATCCATGGGATAAGTAAACTTACTTGGTATTTGGATGTGTTATGTTTAATTTGGAAGGAGATAATCAAGAAGAAGAAGAAGGACTAGGAGCTAGGGCTTTTCTTACACAAGCTAAAAGAAAAGGTAAGGGAGATTTTCTTATACAGGGTCATTAGGGCATGATTGATGTCTATGTACTATGTTTGGTTGTGGTTAGTGCAAGAAGCTAGTAATTTTACTTAGAAAATATTTTGATCACTAAGGTGAGTGTTTTTCTTTGTTCTTTTGGTATTGGATGACTTAAGAGACGTGTTTATGCTTAATATTGAGTGGCTTTGTCATGAATGATTAACTTGATGATGAGTTTGGATTGTTTGAATCTTGTATGATTGAGATTGGTTTTCTTTGATGTGGGCTGTTCTTGGTGGTGGAGAAATAATTGTTTGTGCATGATGATCTTGACTCTGTCTTGATTTGAGTTGATTGAGTGGTTTGTTGTTGTGATCATTTCTTTTGTTCCTTTATGTCCATTTTCTTAAGCTTGGTGGCATGCGATTGATCTTAGATCATGGTTTGAGAATATAGTGGGTTGTGATTGACTATACCTGTTGAGCTTTTGAATTGAGCCAAGAGTATGCCTTTCTATTTAATTGATCCTAATTAAGCTAAATTATGTTAAGAATAACTCTAATTGATTTTAAATTGGTAAAATCGGATTCCAATCATGCCCTGGGTGTGGTCATTTTCGAAGCTGGGAAAATCTGGGAAAGCAGGGGACAGTTCTGTCTGCACCGCTGGTGTGAAAATTGTCACACCTGTGAACAGTTCTGGATCCTGGTAAATAAACAGCCCAAAATTTTACGAAAATTATTTTTTTCAGCTTTTTAAATAAATATTTTTAAGAGAAAAATGTCATTTTTGAATTTAAAAGTTGGCAAATATTTTTGTTAATTTATTTTAGGACTAAAACATTGGATTTAGGAAATGCTACTTTTGTTAAAATGACAAAAATTAATTAAGGGTATGAATGAAAGAGGAAGAGACATGTTGATTGAGAATAATCATAAAGAGATGAGAATATTATAAGAGTTGGGAATATTATAACCAAGAGAGAAGGCTATATGTGATTGTGCAAGAGATAACCTAGAGAAGAGGTTAATGAAATTATAAGAGAAACCAAAGCTTAAAAATGTTTGAGATGATTGCCTTGTATGCTTAATGTGATGTGTCATTTTGCATAAAGAGAAAGAGAATTGGCATGAGGTCATCAGATGAGCATTGCAACCCAGAGAGGGTTGAGAATAGGAATAGTTGGACCACAGCTGCCTACTGGAATTATCCAGGTTGCGAAACCCTCAGATGGCCAGGTAGGCGATATCCTTGAGCTGAGGCAAGTCTCACAACCCTGCTTGGATAAATCCGACTGACTTAACTATTCATGATATGGTGAGATGTAGCTTATCTGAATGATTATTATGAAGTCTAGAGGGACTCTCTGGTAAGTTTGTTAAGTTTGCTACAGTCAATCGTTCAAAGGTGTTGGAGGTAGTGAAGTCTCCTTGGAGCATTATGAGGGTGATGAGAGGGAAATAGAAGTGACATGCATTATAATATATCTGAGTTGATGATATATTGCTTGATGCTGAGTTATGTGTTGTACTGTGATGATTTTCATTGTGTAATTGTGAATATCTCATTAGCAGAAAAACTATATACTTTTGTGCTGAGAAATGGTACATGGTTGAGAAATGCATAATGTAGATATGTTTGATAGGCTTGATTTACTTTCTTCTATTTTGTGTCACTATGTTTTGATAACTTGTGTATGAGGATTTTTCACCCTTGCCTATATGTTTTGTGCTCTTTGGAACATGATTTATATAGATGGACCGTCCGCCGAGTGGGTTGACCAAGGTTCGTAGATTGAGTTTACTGCCTCGAGGGGGTGAGGGTAAAGGGTGGATAGTTGACCCTGATACCCAGTGGGGAACATACCTCGGGTATGTAACTTTCCTAGAGACATCTGCTGAAGGACCTCACTGGTGGACTGTAGAGAATATGATTTTAGATGTGAAGATGCCTATCCACGAGCTTTGGGACTCGTGGAGAGAGTCAGAGACAGGAGCAGATGTAGACTGAGCTGGGAGTTTATATAGCGCAGGCTGTTGCGTTATCTTTTTGGACCTTTTTTTTTGTAGACTGACTCTACCGGTTAGGCTTTTGTATAGAGATATTTTGGAATGACTGTACGCTATATTATATGACATTACTAGCTGTTCAGTTTGATGTATATTATTCATCCAGATGATGTTTACTTTCTTTTAGTAACACGTTATGACAGAAATAAGTTTTGAGATATAAACAACGTATGTGAGAGTTTCAAGTTAAAATAATTTTTCAGGCATTAAAAGAAAAAAAATTTATACCCATTTTTGGAATTGACTTGAAATGATTACAACAGAATTTTCTTTTAACGTAAAGATTAATATTATTTTTCGATAAATAGGTTATTTATATTATAATATCCTTTTATGACAAAGGGTATTACAGTTAGTGGTATCAGAGCCCGGTTGAGTCAAGTTGGGATGTTTAGGGTGTAGGCCTATTAGGTTAGGTTGTGTGAACTTTGATTGATATTGAGATGTGAACTCTGATTGACATTGATTGTTTTGTAATGTGTGTGTGTTGTTTGAATTGCTTGGATGGATGCTGGATTGTACTGTATGATTCAGGTGCGACCCATTCGTTTATATCTTTCGATTGTGTGAAACGGTTGGATTTGCCTACTTCTTTGATGTCATTTGATTTGGTTGTTTCCTTGCCTATTGCTGAACCAGTCATTGTAAATACTATCTATTTAAATTGTCCGGTCACTATCCTTGGTAGAAAATACCATATAGACTTAATCTGTTTACCTTTGGTCCAATTAGATATTGTTTTAGGAATGGATTGGTTGTCTGTCAATCATGTTCTTTTAGATTGTGCCAATAAGACCTTGGTTTTTCCTAATTCTGGAGTTTCTGGACTTATGTCTGCCAACCAAGTGAAAGCTTCTTTGAAAGAAGGACGTGTTATTTTCCTTGTTGAAATTCGAGAGTGAGAAAGAATTAAACAATGTGCCAGTAGTTAGGGAATTCTCTGAAGTGTTTCCAGAAGACGTCCCAGGTTTGCCACCTGTGAGAGAGATAGAGTTTACCATAGATCTAGTACCCGGATCAAGTCCAATTTCTATAGCTCCATATAGAATGTCGCAAATGGAATTGGACGAGTTGAAAAAGCAGTTAGAGGATTTATTGTCTAAGCAGTTCATAAGACCAATTGTTTCTCGGTGGGGTGCACCAGTATTACTGGTGAAGAAGAAAGATGAAACTTCTAGATTGTGTGTAGATTATAGGCAGCTGAATAAGATAACGATTAAGAATAAATATCCTTTGCCACGTATTGATGATCTGATGGATCAACTGCGTAGAGTTGCTATTTTCTCTAAGATAGATTTGAGAACAGGATATCATCAGATTAAAGTGAAGACTGAGGATATACCTAAGATTGCTTTTAGGACCCGATATAGTCATTATGCGTATCTCGTAACGTCATTTGGTGTGACCAATGCACCGGCCATATTCATGGACTACATGAATAGGGTTTTTAGTCCGTTCTTAGATAGTTTTGTGGTTGTGTTCATTGATGATATTTTGATTTATTCTAAGAATGAGGTGGAACATGGGGAACATTTGCGACAAGTGTTGTAAGTTTTGAGTGAGAATAAATTTTATGCTAAGTTATCCAAGTGCGAATTCTGATTGAGAGAGGTATAGTTCTTAGGTCATGTGATTACTAAAGATGGTATAGATATAGATCCTGTGAAGGTAGAAGCAGTACTCTCATGGGAAAGACCAAAGACTGTAACTAAAATTCGTAGCTTTGTAGGGTTAGCTTGGTATTACAGGAAGTTTATCAAAGGATTTTCAAAGATTGTAGCCCATTGACTAAGTTGACTTGAAAAGATCAACCATTTGTGTGGACTGGTGAGTGTGAGAGGAGTTTTCTTGAGATGAAAAAAAGGTTAACGACCTCACCTGTGTCAGTGTTACCTAATTCGGAAGAGCCTATGGAAGTATATTGCGATGCTTCTTATCAGGGATTAGGCTGTGTGTTAATGCAAAATAGGAGAATCGTATCCTATGCGTCTCGTCAATTGAAAACTCATGAAAGTAATTATCCAACTCATGATCTTGAGTTAGCTTTAGTAGTTTTTGCTCTGAAGATTTGGAGACATTACCTTTATGGATTAACTTTTACAGTGTTTAGTGATCACAAGAGTTTGAAGTACTTGTTTGATCAAAAGGAGTTAAGCATGAGACAGAGGAGATGGATAGAATTTCTTAAGGATTATTATTTTAATCTGATGTATCATCCAGGAAAGGCTAATGTTGTAACTGATATGATTAAAGAGTTAGAATTGATAGAGGAGTTTCGTAATTTGAATCTATCAATGGATGTGCACAAGGATAGGACTTCATTGAGTATGATTAAGGTGACAAGTGACTTGATGAAAGAGATTAAGGAACAACAAGCAACTGATGAACATTTGATAGAAAAGAAAAAGTTGCTAGAACAAGGAAAGATTGCAGAGTTTAGTTTAGGTGATGATGGTATTTTGAGGTGCAAAGGTAGAGTGTGTGTACCGAATAATCCTAAGATGAGGAGGTTAATTATTGATGAGTCACATAAAGTAAGCTAAGTATTCATCCTGGATTTAATAAGATGTACCAAGACCTGAAACAAAGATATTGGTGGCCAGGAATGAAGAAGCAAGTGGCTGAGTATGTAGCATCGTGTTTGACTTGTCAAAAGGCAAAGATAGAACACAGAAAACCAGCAGGAATGATGCAATCTTTAGAGACACCTGAGTGGAAATGGGAAGAAATATCTATGGATTTTGTGTCTGGATTACCTAGAACTATGAAGGGATTTGATGCAGTTTGGGTGATCGTGGATAGACTAACTAAGTCATCTCATTTTCTTCCTATAAATATGAAGTATTCTCTAAAGAATTAGCCCAATTGTACATAAGGGAGATTGTTAGATTACATGGTGTGTCTTCTAGCATAGTTTCTGATAGAGATCCAAGGTTTACTTCTAGATTTTGGCAGAGCATACAAAATGCACAAGGGACTAGGCTTAAATTAAGTTCTGCTTATCATCCTCAGACGGATGGTCAAACGGAAAGAACAATTCAATCCCTAGAGGATTTGTTAAGAGCTTGTGTTTTAGATCATAAAGAAAGTTGGGATGAACTATTGCCATTGATTGAGTTTACTTATAACAATAGTTATCATTCGAGTATAGGAATGGCACCGTATGAGGCTTTATATGGGAGAAAATGCCAAACTCCTTTGTGTTGGTATCAGGATGGAGAGAGTATGATAGTAGGACCAGAAGTTGTGCAGGAAACGACGGAGAAAGTGAAACAGATTACAGAGAGAATGCGAGTGGCACAGAGTCGACACAAGAGTTATTCTGACAAGAGAAGGAGACCTCTTGAGTTTCAAGAAGGTGAACACGTTTTCCTTAGAGTCACGCAGATGACTGGGGTTGGTAAAGCCATCATATCTAGAAAACTCACTCCAAAATTCATAGGACCATACCAAATTCTTCATTGGGTAGGTCCTGTAGCCTATAAAATTGCTTTACCACCTTTTCTTTCAAATCTCCATGATGTTTTTCATGTTTCACAACTGAAGAAGTATATATCCGATCCATCTCATGTTATTGAGCCTGATGTCGTACAATTAAAAAAGAACCTGACTTGTGAAGCATATCCTGTTCGGATTGAAGATAGAAGGATCAAGCAACTCAGGGATAAGCAAATTCCTTTGGTCAAAGTTATTTGGGATAATATTACTGGTGATGCAATGTGGGAATTGGAAGATAAGACGCAAGAGTAGTATCTAGAGTTATTTTTAGGTATATAATTTCGAGGACAAAATTATTTAAGAGGGGAAAAATTATAACGTCCGTAATTTTTGGATTCTATTTTAATTTTATTTTATGTGTGTGATAAGTGCTTTGTGAATGTTATATAGATTTTAGGAAGATTAATCTCATAGATAAAGTTTCCTTGACGTTAGAAATCAGTAGTTTAAGTCAGAAGTTGAGATACAGACAGAATTTTGTTTACTGTAAATAGACGGATTGGCTGCATTGTGAAGTAGAAACCCTAGATTGAGGCTAAGAAAAAGATTTGAACATACAAATAGTGATTTTACAATATTTGAATATTTTAAAAATTTATTTAGAAATTTTCTGAGGAACAAATAAAAATGTTACCATTTTGGTCCATGTAGTTTGATCAGGTTGAACTGGGAGTTGGTTTGGAGACCAGAATAAGTTAAGAAATATTTTTGGAGAAGACAAATGATGTTTTATATTATTTTGGAAATTTTTAGAATAGCAGACCAAGAATTGCAGTTTTGGTCCCTGTAGACTGAGAACAGGGTCAACGGGAGAACAGATGAATGCTAGAAGCTTAGAAAATTATCCAAAATCAAACAAAAGAGTAACCAATAGTATTTTTATAATTTTTATGATTTTTAGGAACTTTCTAGAATTTTTTAGAGAAAGTGCAATTTAACCCTAATTTACGTGTTATGGTGAAATCGAAAAATTACCGTATGGTTTCTAAACTTGATTTTTATGAACCAAGACCTAGTTGACATATTAATTTCGTGGTCTAGGGCTTATTTTAAGATTCATGAGAGTTTTTACCTCAATAGATTGTTTTTGGACAATTTTAACCATGAAACTCAAAAGTGAGTGTTTTTCTTTGTTCTTTTGGTATTGGATGACTTAAGAGATGTGTTTATGCTTAATATTGAGTGGCTTTGTCATGAATGATTAACTTGATGATGAGTTTGGATTGTTTGAATCTTGTATGATTGAGATTGGTTTTCTTTGATGTGGGTTGTTCTTGGTGGTGGAGAAATAATTGTTTGTGCATGATGATCTTGGCTCTGTCTTGATTTGAGTTGATTGAGTGGTTTGCTGTTGTGATCATTTCTTTTGTTCCTTTATGTCCATTTTCTTAAGCTTGGTGGCATGAGATTGATCTTAGATCATGGTTTGAGAATATGGTGGGTTGTGAGTGTATGCCTTTCGATTTGATTGATCCTAATTAACCTAAATTATGTTAAGAATAACTCTAATTGATTTTAAATTGGTAAAATCAGATTCCAGTCATGTCCTGGGTGTGGTCATTTTCGAAGTTGGAAAAATCTGGGAAAACAGGGGACAATGCTGGCTGCACCGCTAGTGCGAAAATTTTTGCGCCTGTGAACAGTTCTGGATCCTGGTAAATAAACAGCCCAGAATTTTACGAGAATCATTTTTTTCAGCTTTTTAAATAAATCTTTTTAAGAGAAAAATGTCATTTTTGAATTTAAAAGTTGGCAAGTATTTTAGTTAATTTATTTTAGGACTAAAACAATGGATTTAGGAAATACTACTTTTGTTAAAAAGACAAAGAATAATTAAGGGTTTGAATGAAAGAGGAAGAGACATGTTGATTGAGAATAATCATAAATAGATGAGAATATTATAAGAGATGAGAATATTATAACCAAGAGAGAATGTTATATGTGATTGTGCAAGAGATAACCTGGACAAGAGGTTAATGAAATTACAAGAGAAACCAAAGTTTAAAAATGCTTGAGATGATTGCCTTGTATGCTTAATGTGATGTGTCATTTTGCATAAAGAGAAAGAGAATTGGCATGAGGTCGTGAGATGAGCATTACAACCCAGAGAGGGTTGAGAATGGGGATAGTTGGGCCACAACTGCCTACTAGGATTATCCAGATTGCGAAACCCCTCAGATGGCCGGGTAGGCGATATCCCCCGAGCCGAGGCAAGTCGCACAACCCTGCTTGGATAAATCTGACTAACTTGACTATTCATGATATGGTGAGATGTAGCTTATCTGAATGATTATTATGAAGTCTGGAGGGTCTCTCTAATAAGTCTGTTAAGTTTGCTACAGCCAATCGCTCAAAGGTGTTGGAGGTAAGGAAGTCTCCTTGGAGCACTATGAGGGTGATAAGAGGGAAATAGAAGTGACATGCATTATAATATATCTGAGTTGATGATAAATTGCTTGATGCTGAGTTATGTGTTGTACTGTGATGATTTTCATTGTGTAATTGTGAATATCTCATTAGCAGAAAAACTATATACTTTTGTGCTGGGAAAAGGTACATGGTAGAGAAATGCATAATGTAAATATGTTTGATAGGCATGATTTACTTTCTTCTATTTTGTGTCACTATGTTTTGATAACTTGTGTATGAGGATTTTTCACCCTTGCCTATATGTTTTGTGCTCTTTGGAACATAATTCATGTAGATGGACCGCCCGCTGAAGGACCCAGGTTCGTTGACTGAGTTTACTACCCCGAGGGGGTGAGGGTGAAGGGTGGATAGTTAACCCTAACACCCAGTGGGGAACATACCTCGGGTATGTAACTTCCCTAGAGACATCTGCTGAAGGACCTCACCGATGGACTGTAGAGAATATGATTTTAAATGTGAAGATGTCTATCCAAGAGCTTTGGGACTCGTGGAGAGAGTCAGAGAGACAGACACAGGGGCAGATGTAGACTGAGCTGGGAGCTGATATTGCACAGGCTGTTGCGTTATCTTTTTGGTTTTTGTCTTCTTTTTTTTTTGTAGACTGACTCTACTAGTTAGGCTTTTGTATAGAGATATTTTGGGATGACTGTACTCTATATTATATGACATTACTAGCTGTTCAGTTTGATGTATATTATTCATCCAGATGATGTTTACTTTCTTTCTGTAATACGTTATGACAGAAATAAGTTTTGAAATATAAACAACGTAAGTGAGAGTTTCAAGTTAAAATAATTTTTCAGGCATTAAAAGAAAAAAAATTTATATCCATTTTTGGAATTGACTTGAAATGATTAAAACAGAATTTTCTTTTAACATAAAGATTAATAGTATTTTTTTTTAAATATGTTACTTATGTTGTAATATCCTTTTATGAGAAAGGGTGTTGCACCACTCAGATCAATTTCGAACAAATCCACGGTGAATGTATATCGTGATCTTTTTCGCTTTGTTAATTCACATTATTTCATTCATTTGATTTTGGTTTTCATATTCTTTTTTTTAGTTAGTTTGCTCAGTGTGTTGTGTTTGTGATGTGTTTTATTGGTATGAAACACATTATTGTATATTCACTACAATCCTTACACGCTATTTTTGAACCAATCACCAAGAAGTCCTTACAAGTAGAATTGAGTTCTGGAAAGCGTGAGAGGAAGAGAAGGGAGCAGCGAATGGCACAGAGGGGGAGGTTTTGAGGTCGAAGTGCATGGCCTAGTTGATGAAAGGTTGGGTGTTGGGAAACCAGTTGTTGGTTTCGATGCCGGCCGATTGTCGGTGATGGATCGTGCACATTTACACTTGTTGCGTGATTGTGGCTCTGTCAAGCAAGTGTGGAGAAGTCTTATTGCCATTGGATCTAATCAGGTTCAGAACTTTTTCAGTTCTTCCCTGGAGGCTTGGCTAAAATGGACCATTATTCCTCATAGAGATATTGGCCCACCGAATTGGTGTAACGCCCCTTTTTCCCACAAGGAACGTCACGTAAAATAACTAAAATTTAATGCGGAAAAACATCTTTCATAAACTCAAGGTTACCAAAATTGGTGGCTAATTTTTTTTTAAAGAATCTTAAACGAAAAGATTTCTCACATCACACTTAGCCATCCTGAAACTCAGAAGAAAAGAAACATCATGCACACATATATATATATCATCATGTCAAAATATACAAGTCTTGCGCCCGCAAGGATAGTTTGGAACCACCACATAGTGGCCAAAATACATCATCATAACGTAAAGGAAATAAAGCGATAAATCTAAACCTAAGAAAATTGTAAATCAAAAGATGTGTCAAATACACAACACTGAACATGAACATCCCAAACCTAGGCTGGTCGCTAACAGACATCCCACGACCTAGCACTAGACACCCCCACCACTACGACCTAAGACGATGACGTCTCCTCGGGGTCCTCCTCAGGATCCTCCTCTGGGTCCTCCTCTGGGTCCTCCTCCTCCTCAGATATCTCAATGAGTACCCGCTCTGGCTCATCTCGAACCTTCCTCTTTCCCCTCTCTGCGTGTCCCGACGGTCCGGCAGAAGTGTCAGAAGAGCAGCGTACGAAACGGCCATACGGTGGAACGTAAGGAACAGAAAGCGTAGGTCTCCCTGTCGCTGGTGGTGAAGCTGGTGTCACTGATGGAGCCATCCTCGGTAGACGATCTCGCGGCAAGGTGCTCTTCCTCGGAGTGAGACGCGTGCGGCGAAACATGCGACGATACTCCCGAGCTGATCCGGTTACCCGTGAGGGTAAAGGTCTCTCCTCCGCCTGAGTCTCTCGCCTCGGCTGCTCCACGGGTGCCTTGGGTGCGGCTGCCAGCCAGCTGCGCATCCTCTCGAGTGGAATGTAAGCATCCAGAACCATGTCGCGCTCCAGAACCTCTTCGGGGCCCAGCACCCCTCCTCTAGTCCTGACCACGTGTCCACACACAGTGGCCCATTGGGAGATGGGATCATAAGTCCATCCCCCTCCCTCGGACTCGGCCTCAAGGGGCCGGAAGCTCTCCCTTACGCGGGCTACCAAAGGCCTCATCTACGCGTAACGTACATACATATACAGGAAAAATATGCAAGGGTGAATTTCTTTTCACAAGTTGAAATCCACTGAAAGGTTGCATATGAAAAATAAAATACTACATAATACATTCCAAGAATATATTTATATAGAGTTATTCTTTTGCAAATCTTTTAGCTAAGCTATTCAATCATCAACAAGAGACAAATCATCAAGGTAAACACACAGTCAAGTACACACATAGCATTCTAGCATAATGCATGTCACTTCAATATCTCTTGTCATACACCGGTGCACTGCTCCATGGAGACTTTTCTTCCTCAACTAAGTAGAGCGATGTGGCGGAATCGTATACCTATCATTAATGCAAACTGACCTTCACTCTTGGCCATCGTTTGTCATTTATTCTGTACAGACCCATTGTGCTACGTCGTACACCCCATCTCAAATAAGGCAGCCGGTCAGGATCATCCAAGCCGGGTACACTACTTTTCTCGGCACAAGGGGATTCACCGCAAGGCCATTGAGAATTTCGTAACCTGGATGCCCTCAAAGACTTATAGTCAGACCATACTTATTTACAATCCCCGCATAAGATTGTGTGCTCTCATCATAGCAATAAATGCTAGCCTGGCAAAAGCCAATATCTCAAATGCATATGACAGTATATTTGCAACCACAATCAATTCGGTCCCTTGTCTTAGGGTTTTTCATCGCCACGTGTTAGCTTTCACCTAACACCATGTAATATATTTGTCCTCAAGACTTTTATCCTCGCCACGTATTGGTTCTCTTCCAATACCGTGTAATATTATTGTTATTTAACACCATAAGTTTTTAGAAGAAATTCCTCTTTGAAATTAAAGTTCTTCTTTAACTTAACTCTCTAATTCTTATTATTTTTCCTTCTCACTTCTTATTAATTATTAAAAACCACATAACTTGTTAAAATTTCATTTTGACCCCAAAACGTCCAGTTCCTGCGTCCAGTCTGCGTCCAGTTCCTGCGTCCAGTTCCTGCGTCCAATTTCTGCGTCCAGTCTCTGCGTCCAGTTTCTGCGTCCAATTCCTGCGTCCAGTTTCTGCGTCCAATTTCTGCGTCCAGTCTGCGTCCAGTCTGCGTCCAATTTCTGTGTCCAATTTCTGCGTCCAGTTTCTGCGTCCAATATCTGCGTCCAGTCTGCGTCCAATTTCTCACGTTTTCTACCCCCGAACATTTATAACATGAGTGTTATCTTGAATCCTAATTAATTTCTTTGTTTTCATTTGTAAAACATTTTCATTAAAGTTTTTAGCTCCTCTTACCACACTTAGTCAAATATTTTCAAACCAATCCCAATCACATAGAATTAAATCATGTGAAACATCCAAGAATCAATATTCATCCATTTAGGCAAAAACACCACCAAGCCATGAATCAAACATACACTTAGGCATTCCAAATCACTCCAAATCATACATATGATTTTTCCAACAACACATAGGCTCATCAAAAACTATCATGTCTCAACCAAAATCATACTTTCACTCATATACATAAATATATAAAAATACATATTACTAAAGAATGAAAAATCATTCAACAACCAATATGAAAACTCAAGTCTTTGAGTTCATCATCAAGAACAAAATCACATAATCACACACATACACAACCCTCTCAACTTATTGAGAAAAATCCCCTTATCTCTTGAAGACTCAAAAATGGGTTAACTCCAAAATCACCTCCTTCACACCACACCAACACCAAGTGATCTACTCAACACCTTGATGTTCCCATACTTAGAAAAATTTACCTTTTTCAAAATACACCAAAATACAACCATAGAAATATGAGTTTTATGAAAACCAAGCAACTCTAAAGAGTAGAAATTTGAGAAGATGAATACTTACTCAAATCTTGAAAGAAAATAGATCCAAAGTAGTTTCCAAGCTTATAGGTTCCAATGGAGTGAACCTAAACAAAGGAAAAGCTTATTTTTAGTGAAATGAAGAACTCAAGCTTTCATGAAAACATGAAAGTGGTGGAAATGAAAAAATGAAAGAAGTTTATGGATTAGAATAATGATCCAAACGTTTTTTGTGAAGCTTGGGTATGGAAAATCTCAATGGAACTTGGTCTTTTTGGTGTATGAAAGAGCTTGGGAATGGAGAGAAAATGGAAAATGGAACTTGGAGAAGATGAAGTGTATGAAGCAAATGAATTTCTCTCTCCTTTCTCCCTAGATGAATTTCGGCTGAAGCAAGAAGGGCATGGGGGAGGTATGGGCTTGCATGCTTTGGTGGTTGGGAGTCATACCTCTCTCACCTAATTTTGGGAAAATTCAAAATTTGACCCCTTTGACCATTTGACTTTTGGAAGATTTTTTAGAGTTGAATCAGCCCCCTTATGCGCCCAGCTGACCAGAAAATGGTGGGATTAAGTCCCATCAAGTTAGGGTTTAATCGGTAGTTTGAAGCGGTAAAAACGCGTAGTTTTCGAACCCCTTTTTAGATAAATATTTTTCTAAAATGAGTAAAATCATGAGGAATAAATTTTATGATTTGAATATGTCATAGAAAAATTTATAAACTCAAAACTAAATTTTTAGACTATTTTTCATGTCCCGGTTGCGCCCGGTTTACCCGTAAAGCACCAAACGCGGGTAAAATAAAGTTTTTCGGAAAAATTTCCAGAAAAATTTCTAAAAATCACAAATATTATAAGAACCATTTTTGGTTCGTTAAAAATTTATTTTGGAGTAAAAATGACCTCCGGAAAAATACTAAACCCTTCCCGCCTTTCGCGAGAACGCGGTTCTCGCAAAAACTCAGTTTTGCGAACTCTATCACTATAAACCCTTCAAAAATAAACCTAAGATATAAATATTATTATTTATACCATAAAATAACAAAAATCATTAATTAAATAATTTTAATTAATTTAAAACAGATTAAAGATAAATAAAAACTATATATATAAAAACAGAGTGTTACAATTGACATGTTTTGTTTGGTGCTACATGCTGGCTTATATGGGATTATTGAAATCATTTGGTTTTCTCACGGCTGGGTTTTAATCCATAAATTGTCTTCTCTCATGTTCTCTTCATGGTAAATAAAATTCAAGCATGTTCCCTTTCACCTTTTATACATGTGAGATTACTTTAATGGTCCCATTTAGAATGGACCAATGAATAAATTGGTCCACCGAACCCCAATGACTTTTTAGCCGTGGATAAAATAATATTTAAAATAGATGGTCAGGATTTAAGGTGGGCAACCGGGTCAGTGGGTTATTTTGAATGTTTTATGTAATTGTAGAAAGGGGCATGGAGAATATAATAAATAAAATCAGAGAATTGAGAAATAAACCACATGATTCTATGAAATTAAATTTTGACCCAAACAATCGTATATTTAAAAAACGATAATTGTGAAATTTTCCCAAAAATTAGATGAAATTCATATTTGACCCAAATAGTTAATTTAATGAAAAAACAATATTGTTGTCAATTTAATTTGTATTTTTTGGTTTTATTGATTAACAATCGTAATTATCATTGTAAATTGATTTAGTAAGAGTAATTAGTTATGGTTTTTAAAGTTAGTATCGCAATATATGTTAAGTTAGAATGTGATAACGCGATATTGAACACTACGATTAACAGATTGATTTTTATTTTACGATGATTGTAGGTGAGGTCACTCATACTTATTAGCATTTGTTCTGGGGAGAGTAAGTATGTAGAGTCTGCAAAATCGTATCTAGCGTTATAGAATTATGGCGATGGTTAAACCCAGTGATATATTATTTTAATTTTGTGGAGCAAAAAAAGCTTAGACGCTGTGTAAATAGTTATTTTGAAGTGTCTAAGTAACCATTTTGAAGTGGTCAAATGAGTGTGTATTTTGGCCGAATGCAATGGGGGCTGGATAAGGCTAAATGTGGGGTTCATTTTTTGGAGGAAACATGGTGGCGAAGGCAGCAGGTTGACGGAAAAAAAAAATAATAACGGCAATGGTGGTATAAACTGTATTAATTAATTAATTAGGTAATTAATAAAATGATAACCAAAAAAAAGATAAAAAATGAGATAAAGGAAATGGTTTACTACATTAATAGTAGATAAAGCTTACAAGCAGTCCCAAAAGGACATTTAATCTAAAAAAAACACAAGAAGCCATGAACTGGGACGAAATTTAAATTCATTGAAAGACAGAAGTCACCGAACCTACTTAAATGAATTTGTTTGGCAAACAGATAAAAATATAGAACGCCATGGAAAAAACTGCGAGCTTGAACACCATAGAAGCTTGTTCCAGCGCTCTGACTCGCGTGTCTATTTCCGTCAATTGTCTGCCCAATGAACGTAGGTTGGTGTCTTCAGTGGTGACCTCGTCGTGAACATTGTGTGGCAACATCCCTTCATGGTCGATTGGATGACACCAGAGAAAGAAAGTGCAAGCTCTGTTTCTACATGTGTAGAACAAGCGCTTTGGGTTGTTTGCTGTGTTGGAGACCTTGATCTCTGCAATTTGCCCACAAAAGCAGAACTTGTTGACGTATTGGATGTATGGTCCTCTGATGTCGCTTGATGTTGATGATGCCATGGACGTGCTCGAAACTCACTGTAAGTAAACATAAAACCTTTCATTAGTGCACACAAATTTGAATGAATGGAAAGACATCTAGAGTTAACATTAATAAAAGGGTCATAGTGAGGGGCTATATTTGAACCAAATCCACTACGTGTGCTGTAATCGGTAGGTATGAGAGCGGTTGAGAAAGTATTGAGTAGAAGATATTCAGATGTGATGGCGGAGAAGAAGATCGGTGAATGTCTGGAGGACTAGTGAGGCGATGTGGGTGATGGGTTTTATTCTGTAGTGGGTCATGACCTGTAGAAAGAGAGGGTCGAAAAACCCACAACAGTAACATTAAATGTGGTGATGTAATTTAATGTAGGAAAACAGGTAATGTAATAAGATATGCTGATAATAATAGATTAATTTTTGATTATTGAATAAAAGACCATATTATGAAATTGGAGGTCATTTACTTGTTTTGATTTTAGTCCCTAATAATTTTGGTCAAACTTTTTTAGTCCAATAATTTTTTTTAATTTTAGTCCTTTTAGTGATTTGGGGCTGAAAAATTATTAGGGACTAAAAAATATTTCACGAAAAAAGTTTGATTTAGTCAAAAAAAATTATTGGACTAAAAAAGTGTTACCAAAATTATTAGGGACTAAAATCAAAACGAGTAAATTTGGAAGGACCTAAAACATATTTAAGCCATTTATATATTATGGTAAAGCAAATGAAGTGTATTGATTTAGGGTTTAGGCTGAATTGGATTATTGAACAAAAACATATAATGAAATTCACTTATTAGATGATTGTAAAGTGAATTTTTTTATTGAATTGTGGACATTATGCGAATAATCAAATTCTGAATTATTATGGAGTAATTAAAGTTTAAAGTTGATTAGGAATTGAAGGTTTGATTGAAGTCATTAGTGGTGGGAGGCCCTTGACCATATATTGTTTGCGTTGGTAAAAACTCTAGTTATCTCTATGTAATAGTACAGTGAAGTAACATTACAGTGGTAATTTTTGTTAGGGTTTAGGATGAAGTGATGATATTGTATTAGTGTAGATATAAATGGTTGATTAGGGTTTTTTTGGCAATGATGCAATGGAGATTGAGGATTGATGTTAGACATTTTATGAATAAAGTAGTCGTAAGGATTGAAGTGAGAACGAGGTAGTAGGTTTAAACGTATGGATTGAAGTCATATGGGTTACGGTCTATATGGATTGTTGTTTAGAGTGTGTGACGGAGTTTAAAATGGGCATCGATGTTAGGGTTGTACTAATTATAGTTAGAAAATTGTAAGGGTTTATGTCAATGTCTATTCTAAAGACATTGTAGGTTTTGCAGATAAGGTAAATTGTTAACAGATTATGTCTACATTAAACATATTTAGAGAATGGATACGTAGACTTTGATCAATGTTTATCTAACATATACAACTAAATTATCTGAATAATGTTGCCTATCAGACCATTAAACAAGGTACTAGTTAAAAAATGGTTAGGGTTTATGTCAATGTTGTTAGGGTTTCGAATAAAATATGCAATGCATCTCTATTTATTTCATTGTAGGTTTGACTGATAATTTAAAATCTGTCTGTAACATATACAACTTAATTCAGTGAATAATCTTGTTTATCATACCAGTACTATGATAGAAGTGAAGTGGGTGGTTTGAATTCTTTTATTAAATTTATTTTGATAAATTACATGAAGGAGTCACAATTGTTATTATTTTATTTTATTTTATAAATGTATAAAACTAAAATAACCATATAATTATTAATATAGTTATCTTGTTTTTAATGTAATAATATATATTTGTAATATGTGTTATTAATTTATAAATATATTGTATTTTTATATTAATATTACTGGGTACGCTAACAAGACAACATATAGAGTACATGGGCGAGTGGTTTAGGGGTTTAGGGTTAGTATTCCAGATACAACATTAATGTATTTGGCGGTATATTTATCGTTAAGGGTTTCGAATCTGAGTGAAATTATGGAAATTAGAATTTGAAAAAATTGGACTGTTGATTAGAGGTCATGACCACTGACTAATGATAACGTGTTAGTGTATCAGTTTTAGGCCACTGAAGTGGCTACTGTCTAGGCGGCGACTCTACCACGAAATGCCAGACGCTTCTCACTTCGTTGCAATGCGGCGTGGACGCGTGTACATCATGTCCTCTCACGTCCCATTTGCAGTGTTGATGGAAATGCTTGTATCAGAATGAAGGGATTTAATATCCACTGGATATAAGATGGTTGTCCAAATTAAGCGTACACTACCACTAATTTTGACTGTGTATCAAAAGTGTGAATTGACCTGTGACTGCAGAACCCACATTGTTTAAGCTATATTAAAAACCAGGAAATTGGTTTTAAATAAATAATAAATTAAATAATTAAATATTAAATAATTAATTACATTTTAACGTGCAAGTAGTCCGGAGGCAGTGTGTGTTGGAAGCTTTTGTGGGATTATGTGGTTATTGTGGGTTGTGTTATTTAATCTGAGTAAGTTTGAAACAATAAATAATTTACAATTCGTATTTTGGAAGATGAAAATAACAAATAATTCTTAAAAATTAATCATAATAAAATCATTTAATTTAAAATAAGTAAAGGTGAAATTAAAGAATACAATATTGAAATCTAAATACATCATTCATGTCAGTGCAGATAGCTTTATTGAGTGTTGTTATTTATGTTATTAACAAAGTGTTCATTTATTCCACACGTGGACAAATATTTAAGCATGTTGTATTTCATTAGTATTAGTATTAGCATTAGTATTAGTATTAAGTGTGCCATTATCGTAACATTAACTGGAGTATTTAATAAGTCAGACAAGTTTGTCTTATGTATAATACTTCATTTAATTGTATTTATCTGGCCTGATGTGGTGAATTAAATACAAGTGGATAAATTGAACACCTTGTTTAATCGAGTAATAATTCCGTAGACACAAATAAAGTGATGTTGCATGATGACGTATCTGAGAACCAAATATGGGCAGATATCGAATTCAACATTGATCAATTTTTCCTACAATTTGAACCCGTCATAATGTAATGACAAAGGACGAAAGAAATTTCAACCCTGCGGAGAAAGTATAACACTTCTAAAACAGGATTTGCCTCCAAAGTACGAGAGTGTGATTCACTATTTTACTTGCCGACTCAATGAACATTGCGGGGTTCAATGCAAATTCTTCACCAAATTTTAGACCTCGAACCCTCATGATGGCTTTTTTCATTCTTCTGATATTAGCCTCTATCTTTGAGGAAATTTTGAGTTGGTGAAAAAAAATTAGAGGGTTAGTAAGCATGAAAGTACAAAGTGTATATAACAATGCCATACGTTGGCATCATTCTTCACCCCTGCTCTTTTATCAAACACAATATTGTCAACACTCATGGATGACAACCAACGAGAGTTAAACTTGGGTCCTTCGCAAGACGCTTTCCTTCCAAAGTAAGCTTATTGAATAGACTGGGTACTACTGTTGTGTGTATGGTTTTCTACTTGGTTCTGTGGGGTCTAACATTCATATTTTTGTACTAATGCAGAGACATGAATATGGTTGTAAATGACAGTGAAAGTAGTTTTGGGGAGCCAAAGATGATGCCAATGTCGTGATGCCCGAGGGTGAGGTGCATACGTACTCTTTAAACAAAGTCATGCAGGCAATTCAAGAGATTGCATCAACTGTTAAAACTGCCACTCGTGATATTGAGGTGCTTCAAAGATTGTCATGAATAACTTATTATGTAGGAACACAAGACATGTAATGCTTATGATCGAGGATTTCATTTTCATTTGTGTGTGCCAGGTATTGAAGAATGATGTAACAGAGATTCGTAAGTCATCCAACATCATTCAAAACTCACTCAGCATTATTGAGATAATAATGTGTACACGCGATCAACTGAGGTCCTCTAGCACTGAGATCCCCACGCAGAATACCACACCCCGGGACGCCATCATTGTTGCAGGCGCAACCATTGGTGATTCATCACGAAATGAAGCTGATTACACACAGAAGCGCAAGATGGCTGAATCTGAACACGATGGAGGGCGTATGAAATCTGTGGTGGATGTCTCCGACTCTAAGGAGGACACCACCTTTCTGAACCAAACATCCTCATTTGCCAATCTGAAAATGGAAAGTCCATCTGTTGTTGGAAAACCTCAGGTCCCATCCACATGGACCCAACCCCGTGAGGGTTCATCAAAAAAGAATAAAACTTGTCAGACCCCTATGTCTCAAAGCTCATTTAAGAACAAGGGTGCATCACCGGTAATCACATTGGTACTTTACCTCGTCTGCATTTAGATGAACTACAAATAGCATATTACTTACTGTGTCTGTTATGTATTTAAGTTGTTGGCTGGAGACTCTACTAATGGCTCAAGTTGCGGTATAGCAAAAAAACTGTCACCCCATCTGCATCTCCTATGTCCATTGAAGGACCGGGAATATGTGAGCAAGTAATTGGTGCATTCTTTAAGGGCCAAGATGCACCCCAGACTCAACTATTAAGCTCTGTGAAGCCCAAATTTAAGCTAGTTGAGGGCCGGCTTCCAAAGGTTTGTGTGTAACCATTGTAAATGTAATTGGTTGGGGTTGTGGGCCTGAATTTGATTTGTTAAATTTACACATTGCAGGGCTTAAAGCTTAAATTTAGGCCCACACCAGAAATGGAGTTGGAATCAAATAAGATTCATGTGTGTGTTTATATTTTCCACCATGAGCAGCAACCCAGGTAACATGCAATATATTTTATTTATTTTCCTTTCATTTATAGCTTAATGAAAAAACTAGTGATGAGTTTTTATTATCATGTCAGGGAGATAATAGTGACTGCTAGTGGTATTCAAGCTATTAGGACTGACTTTGACTGCCTGTGTCCTGGTCAAAAAATTACACCTAAGGTATTTAATTTTATTTATATAATTAATACGCCACAATGAACAAAGCTCTTACACTAAACCCTAAACATCGACCTAATATATACTTCTCCTTTATGGTATGTATGGTAGATCATGACATTGGTTGTGGAAAGACTCCGTTACATGCAAGCGGAGCTTGAAAACCTATTGTTTGGTTTCTGCCTCCTCTGTTTGCTGTAATATGAACTACTCAATAATCTAAGTTATATATATTATGCTTTTCTTGATAAACCCGGATCGATTTAACAATTTACCATAAATATGGAACCAGGAGGATGTGTTTCGTGGAAGGACAGTATATGAGCTGATTGCTGACTACCATGAAGTTTGGATGCCTCACTACTCAAACCTTAAATATGTGAGATCTTTTTTTTTCCATACCATATCAATCAACACCTCATTATAGTTAAGTCGTGATAACTGCTATTGAATTGATTAATGTTAAATTTTTTGGTGTCCCAGATTTATGTACCAATATGCACATCGGAGCTTTATTGGTACTTAGTTGTGGTTGATATTGATGAAGGAATTGTATTCCAGATGGATTCTTTTCTACAACCGGGAGATCTTGTACCTAGAGAGATGCGTATATCTATGGTGGTCAGTTTCAGGAATTATATCAGTTGTATATATTTTATTATGTTGGGTAATAACAGGATGAACCCACACATTGTATGGTTCATTTCTCAGGCTGAGGCATTATGTCAGTGCACGATGTCGAGCCATTACGAAATATCATTGGCAGGCAAGTGACTTGATTTTGGCCGTTGGCCAATAAAAGAGGTTAGGGGAATTCCAAATATTGGGAGAAGGTACATATACCTCACGTGTTATCTATGTGAGTGCATGTTTGTTTTATAAATATAACAACTAATTGTGATCAATCTTACTGCAGCGAATGTGCTGGTGTGTGGGTTATCAGTTGGATGGCCAAACAGTCGAAGTTCACTCTAGTTGTTGTTGGCGTGGTTCGAAATTTTCATTCCATTCTGCCTACAATTTACAATTGTATTCAATTCTGCAACTGAGTAATCTGATTCTTTCAATTCATCTATGTACATCTCCGGGAGAACAATATCCGCATGAAGACTGCAGCGGATATTGTAGTTGGTTGGTGCTCACAATAAAGAAAAACGCTTCATAGAGCACAATGCCTGTGTCTTTTGGAATAATCTAAATGCCAAGTGATGCCCAAGATATGGCATTCGAATCATACCATTCGTCTTGAAATATTTTGATCATTGTGTGGTCTTTTTTGTGGGTATGGAAAATGGTTCAGGTCGATGAACTTGTTTTGTGATGCAAAGCACTTAAGTATGTAATTAGTAGTGCTTTCAAGTATGTAGTACTTATGAACGTAATCTGGCAACTTTTGTGATGTATGCCACTAATCCATAGCCCAATAGGATTAGTGGCCCAACATCAATATGTAGTCTGCCATGTAACCTACTTTGGTGCCAACTGGTTGTGGGCTTACGTTTCCATATATATGTAATTAGGCGCAGGCCCATATATATATGTATAAAATTATGAATTGCGTGACTTAATTACGCAGCCCATTCACTGATGTTCGTTGTAAATTTGGTGAAATTTAATTCCATTCTAATTAAAAAGTGATCAAAAAATGGTTCATTAACAACATCAAGCAATAGGTACTCCCAACCCTGACTGCACACAATTTTGTACTTAATTCATCCAAATCTATTTACACCAACACACTTTACATGCTGGGTTCAGATACCTCCTTAGCGATTTTGTTTTTTTTTTGGTCCATGAAAGTGAAATTGTATTAGAAAAGGGCCAAGCCGATTAATACAAAGCACAAAGGTATCTAAGCATGATCAAGCTTAATCAAGCATTGAACTTTTGACCAAAAAAAAAGCAAGCATTGAACATCTGATAGCACTAAATGCGCAGCAGTAACACACAGTCAGCACGTGCTAAGCAAAGACTACCTAACCGAAAATTTGACTACATTTTACTCTTACACAGCGAATATTTATCGTACATTTAAGGCCAACCAAAAAATTTGTGTGAGATTAATTGTCCCTAATATTGCACGCGAAATGAAGTACATGTATATTCATTTAAAAAAAATAAGCTTAATCCACACGTGGCATACTTCAATACAAAATTCTACATGTACTTTCAACGTAATGCTTCATAACAAAACATATTTCGATGTGAATTGATGATCATACCATTCGTCCTTCACCACACATACTAATTCTACTTAGGAGGTGGCTGTGTAATAAGCATACATGCACCATGTCTGGGGCGAATCTATTCATTCATACCCCTGCTCCTTGAACATAAGAACTACAAATTTTAAGAAATAAAAACATCATAAATAGTTCTTAACAAAAGGCAACTACTGCTCCTTTCCAAGAAATCCAACCAACGCAACTTGATGCCTTCAACGGGTCCCCCATCCATTTAGACAATATTCTACAACAAATTTAGCCAATTGTTATCAAGCATGAAAAAATAATGACATAGCAAATTAAAACGCATGTAATGGTTTACCATATCAACGTTGGCATAGAAATATTCATCGTTGTCATCGCTAGACTCGTCGTCGTGGTATAAACCAGCATTTGGGCGGTGACCAGCCATGAACACGTCATCATTAGGTTGTGAAGCAGTTGGTCCAGTGTGAGTTTGGCTCATCAAATTTAGGTTTACTTGAACAGGACAGGACACTCTATTATGACCCCTATCTCCACAAACACGGTAACAGTGAACTCTTCTTTCCTTTCTCTGACTTTGTCCCCTATTTGGTTCACAGTAAGTTGTACCTCCGCACCCATTGGTTCGTACTCTAGCAGGGTTCTTCACTCCACCTACAGAAACTGGATCAACATCCATATCTGGAGTTTGATCTCCACTACGGATTTCGTCCAGAAATTCAGAACGAGCAGATAGAATATCTATGGTTTCACGGATATGTCGTGCAACCCAGCACTTGAATGCTGACTCTGCCAGACGCTTGCAATGGTGCATAAAACCAACATATTGAGCCACCAATGCTAGATCAATGTCACATTCATTCTTAATTCTAGAAATATCCACATAGTCCTTGGCAGTTTTTGTCCATCTCTTGTACACAACTGTTTCAGGCAAATTGACAATATTCAAATGCATCATGACAACGACCAAGTGTTCACATGAAATGCCATATGACTCTAAATCTCTAAGCTTGAAGGACAATATGAAACACGCCACTGCAACCCTTCTTTCATGTACTTTGAAACTGCATAAATGTAACATGATTCCGTCCGCCCCACCCCATCCACAGCACAAGTCATTGCCCTTTCAAGTACGGGTCAAAAAAGCATGAAAACCTCCTTTGTGTAGACATTTGCAGCTGACTTTTCAAGGCCTTCCAATTGTGTTTGCAATACAGGTATCCCAAACACTGACTTAAAATCTGCTTCTACTTCTCTGTACCTCATATAATTTAACCATCTAAAAAAATGCTTTAGAAAATCAACCAAACTTGTTCGACCATTCACATACCTTCCAAATTCAGAGTGCAACCCCTCGCATCGAGATGTCGTCCGAAAACCCCCAAAGAATTTACCACGTAGATGGGCAGTGGCCCACATTTTTCGCTTATCATAAAGATCTTTCACCCAAATGTTATCTTGTAATCCAAATTCAGTTATAAGTGCTTCCCATTTGGAACTCATGGATATCCAAATCCCCAAGCATGCATTGCTTGAACTTCGATACAAATGATGGCTTCTTCACATTACTGATAGCATTACGTAACAGGTGCCACGCACAAAGCTTGTGCTGGGCATTTGGAAATACCTTTTTGATAGCATTTCTCATTGCTAGGTTGCCATCAGTTATAACAGATACTGGACTTTTGCCACCCATTGCTGCTAAGAATTGTTCTAACACCCATATATACGTGTCTTCAGTTTCATTTCCCACAATCGCACTTGCAAATACAATAGATTGATTGTGATGGTTGACTCCTGAGAAAGCAACCAATGGACATAGATATTTGTTCTTTTTGTATGTTGTATCGAAGGCCAAAACATCCCCAAATAAGGAATAATCCACTTGACTTGCACCATCACACCAGAAGAGGTGTTGTAGCCTTCCACTCTCATCAATAGTGTGCCTACAATACATCTTATCATCACTTTGCCTCATCCGCTGAAGAAAATCAATCGCAGCTTTCGCATCTGATGTTTCAGAGCCCTTATCCTTCAAATTTTCATTGTAAATGTCTCGAATCATAAACCCCATCCTGTCATTCCCTCCAACATTGTTGGCTAAGAATCTATAGATATGTGGAGTCTTGATCCCTACCTCCCTCATCTTGTCCATTTGAAACTTGTCAAACTCTGCAATTTTTCTATGTGCTGGAAGCATACTAGTATACTTCTCATCCATCATCGAGTGGTTGTGCACATCATTCAAATATTTAATATACTATCTTCCGGTTCTACCATCAACATGGACCTCACATCTTGCATCACAATCGCACCTAGACAACCATTTTTCCTGTCTTTTTCTTGTCTCAGGCCTTCTAATTCTTCTAAAACCTTCCCTATGACACACAAAAATCTGTTGAATGATTTCACCATTTGTGCTCTTCATAACTTTACTCTTTCGACCTGCAAATCCTCTTGTGCTTGCGTACCAATTGTAGAACATAAACGCAACACCAAGGTCTGCAAAATGATATCTCATACAATCACCGGCGCTTATCTGCTTCATGTTAACTTTCCACAAATCTTGAACACCATTCACAACATTAGCATCATCAAATTTACAGCCACCAATATAATTGGAATCGCACTCCGTCTCTTCTCCACTAAATAGATCTGCATTGTCATCAGACAAAGAAGTATCCTCCAAACCCTGAAAAAATAAATCATATTACGTTACATACCACTCTTGTACTAATTATTATTTATTTCATTCATCAAATACACCACCAACATGCAACATTTATAACATAAAAATAATCCATCCAAAATATATTTACCTGACTTGGGTCAATATTTGCATTGTTAAATCTTGTTTCTGCTTTGGCCATTGTTATCTCCAACAGAGTTGGTTTAACAAATTCACCCACCTCTAACACAACTTCCTGAAATGCAAAAAATAAAATTATTCATGTACCATTGTCTTGTAGTTCAAATTTTTTCAAATGTACTACTCATTGTACCATCGTCTACATTCGTTTAAACCCCTTAACTTACAACATCAACACACAAAGGTTCCACTTTTGTGTCTTAGTGTAACCTAAACAGGTCTACCCCCCATTACCCATTATCGATGGTCATTCAGCACATTTACTACCACTATCCAAACCACCCATTAACATATTAACACATATATCAAGCAAACTTCATCACTGCTAAAATACGCCACATCACAATACACAAGATCGAGTCATACACGATACTAAAACACAAATTTCAAACCTCGGTTTAGATGTTTTCAGCAGATCTGAGGTTGAACGCACTTCGTCGGCGACACCGTCGTGAATACCCAGATTGCGATTTTCAAGCAAAATGAAGACAACCCACTCAAACACTTTCCTTCCTACTCCAATACAACCTCTAGATCCCACATATGTTCTTCCCAAGCCTTCGATCTTCGCATATACAGTATCAAACAGTGGACTTTTCTCTTCTTCTCGCAAACCGTATCGAAGACAAGAACACCAGTGCTTTGAAAATAACTTCTAACAAAACTTCTGATTTACATTTTTAAGTTTTTATTAATTATGATTTATTTTACAATTTCGAACGTTTTGCAATTTCAATTATTAACTATGTTTTTTTAAAATATTACATTAAATATGGGCTTTTTTACATATTACAATACATATGGGCTTTTAACTAATATGTGGCTTTTCTGGGTATTTTTCGTAATTATGTACATACCGTTATGACTTAGTATTGCAGGTAAAAAGTCATTGGGGCTTGGTGGACCAATTTATTCATTGGTCCATTCTAAATGGCACCTACTTTAATACTATATTGATATTTGTCTCATTAAAATTGCATGAATTTTTTGCCACTTAGTGCAATGATATAGCATTTTTCTCCTATGCTTTTATAGGTGCTTTGAGTAGTTCTCTCAGAAGGTTACAATCAAACAGGCCTCTTAGAGAACAGAGAGAGGTTGCCAAGGTAAGCATTACAATTCAGAACTCACAAGCCTCTTTCTTGTTTGGGAGCCAAAGAGAAACTTTTCATGGAAATATGATTCAATTTTTGTTTACTGAACTGGAAAATGCCACTGAAAACTTTTCTGCTTCCAACCTGATTGGACTAGGTGGAAGTAGTTATGTGTACCGTGGTCGACTAAAGGATCATAGAGAACCTGAAGCAGACACTGAATTTTTTATAGAGGTTCTACCTAAATAATATTCAACTATCTTTTGTTGATCATGCCATGTTATAATGTTCCATATTATCTAGATAAGAAAGATGAGCAGATTGTTCCATATAATGTTCCATTTTCGATTCTTAGTGCAAGAGAATAGGCTCAGCAGATTGTTGCACTTTCCACTTTGCTTTTCTTCTTAACTTGTGAATAGAAATGCATCCAATAAATGAAGGCCTTTTGGACAAGAAAATGGGACTTAAGTTATTAAAACTAAACTAACTCATGGTTTGTCAATCCTGTATCTTCAAAGAGTAGAGACAAAACAAATTTCATTTTCCTAGTATGTAACACATTGTGCAGGATTAAAGGTAACTTTATATCATGTCTCTTTCATTCAATCTTCATAACCAATGTATGTCTCAATTTACAGCTACTCAGCTAGTCACAATTTGCTGTTTATTTTAATGTCAGGTTAATTTTCTAATGCTAAGAATATTTTTCTGTTGCAGAAATTTCTGGACAGCCCAAAGTTTAAAAGTCATTTCTTAATTCATACAGGGGAGAGGGATTTTGTGTGTCCTCTTGAAGGCTGTGGTAAGGTGATAAATCTATCCATTGGAAGGCTCTGTTCTAATTCTATGTCATGGTTTCCTTTCCTCCATATTTGAATGTTCTTGTTTATTGATCAGCAACATTTCATTTATTTCTATTCACTTTGAACCTAACTACCAATCTGATTTTCTTCCATTGGAATGATAAAATAATTGAGCAGCAAAGTTTCAGCTGCTCGGTAATGAGTTAAATGACTATCCAGCTGTGGGTTATTTTTACCACTGATAATGAGGATGATCAACAGATTTTGAAAATTTTAAGTTTAGAACACCAAATCTTGTTTGGTGGTTGACTGAATTGTTACTGTTAAATCCTTGTTTCCATTGTCATCATGGTTTGTCAATAAAAACCTTTCTCACTATGAATTTGTATCTTAACAGCCCTGTGGATTAGTCTGACATGAAGTTAGTTCGCGTTGCCATCCCCAGGTGACTTTACTTGCATTATTATAGATGAGCTAGCTTATTTTACCAAGTCATGTATTCAAGTTTAGCTTATTATATTGAGTCATAGCTTTATGAACAACATACTTTACAATTCTCTTGAAGCATAAAAAGTTGAATTGAAATGTTGGTTTATCTAATATTTTATTTTTTTATCATTTGATTCTTACTGCCTATTCTTTATCTTTTTTTTTGTAGTGCCTAAGGAAGCAATCCTGATAAGATCTTCAGAGCTGGTGAGCTCAACAAAGACCATGAACACTTTGAAGAGGAAAAGGCTAGAGCTGAAGAAAATCATCCTTTTTAGTTTATTAGAATGAGACAATAATTATGTGGAGGAAACAAATGGAAAAAACAATAAGAAGAGGCAGAGGATTATCTCAGCTTGAAGGAATACCACTTAAATAGATTATTTAATCATCATGTTATGAACTTCAGGAACCAGTTATGTGTTTTTTGCTGAATATCATAGTTATAGTTAATGTTAAATCCCTTTTAACTATATTTGTATACATAAAGTGTGTATTTGATTTATAAATTTCTAAACTATTTGTTTTATTATTTGTTTATCTAATTTAATTTGACATAATTTTAACCTGAAAAAAAAATCAATAGAGGTGAAAAGAAATAAAAAGGAAAAATATGATATCTGAAATTAATTTTAGCTATATTAGCTTTTTAGCGCCGGCGTCATGTCTAATTAATTTTTTTTGTTTTATCATTTTGCGGCGGTGAACTAGAAAATGACATAGCAACAGTGTTTGCGCGGCGGTTCACAAAACCGCCACAAAATGTTCCGGTCGACACACAAATTTTCGACTATTGTACAACCACCGCAAATTAACTTTAGCGGCGGTTTGAACCGCCGTCGCTGTAACTAAAAACCGCCGCTAAAGACCTTTTTTTTTATTGTAGTGAGAGAAGGCCGCAGACCCGAAAGAGACCAACGTGAACCACCTTGACAGCGAGAACAGAAACCAATCACTAGATGTGGATGTAAGGCAAGATGTGTGGTTCATATTGAAACAGTGACTGGACGGTGGTACATAAAACAGTTAAGCGACGAACACAACCATACATGCATGGAAGACTAGTACACTTTTATGTTGCCGGCGCATAGGAAGATGAATGAGTTCGACAAATTTTAGGTGAATATGATGAAAGAAGTGGGTATAAGTACTCCACACATTTTGGGAGTATTTGCTACTCAAGCTGGAGGTTATGATAGAGTTGGATTTTTGAAACAAGATCTCTATAATGAACAAAATAGGCATGGCAAAACGTTGTATTCCGATGCAAAAGCCGCGTTGGATTTCCTTGAAAGCTTGTGTGTAAACGATGAGATGTTGTTTTGGAGGCATACTGTGGATCAGGAGGGACGGCTGGAGCACTTGTTCTGGTGTGACGGTGTTGGGCGGTCGAATTTTTCATTGTTTGGTGATGTGTTGGCTTTTGATGCAACATATCGCAAGAACAGGTACATGTGTCCCTTAGTAGTGTTTTCAGGGGTTAATCATCACAATATGAGTATTGTATTTGGCAGTGGCATTGTGGCAAATGAAACAGAGGAAACTTGTGTCTGGTTATTGGAACAATTTGTTGAAGCAATGGGTGGCAAGTGCCCAGTATCAGTTATAACAGACGGTGATGTGGCCATGAAAGATGCGATTAGAAGAGTATTCCCAAATGCCCACCATAGACTATGTGCTTGGCACTAGATAAGGAATGCAACAACCAATGTAAAAAATGCTAGCTTAGTATCAGGCTTTAAATGTTGCATGTTGGGTGATTTTGATGCGGTAGAGTTCAATCGAAGGTGGGAGAAATTGGTTGAGGATCTTGGCTTCGAAGAGAATCTTTGGGTGTTAGAGTTATATGAGAAGCGGTGTGGGCCATTGCATACATACGCGAGAACCTTTTGTAGGGTTTAGGACAGCGCCCCGATTTTATTGTTAATAAAAGAAAACAAATCCTCCGATTTAGGTCACACGACATCTTCGGTCTAACAACAAGTAAATTTATTATACTTATAGTATTAATATTATGTAATATTATATTGTACAAGTCCAACTACAAACGAAATGGTGCTTCAATTTTAAGCACAAATCACTGCTCTTGTATTTAATGTTATTGTTCATTTGGTACGGTACATTAATACTCCCAGAAATGATCCCACAATTACAACTCTAACCATGTGTACAGGTGAACAACACCAAAGTCCACTATAGCAGTGCTATTGATAGGACAATTCACTGTCATCACCTGCAAAGTAGCCAATGCCTTCGCATGCTCATCGGGGCTCCGCCACATTGTACAGTGACGTGCTGGAAAAACACTGTTCAAAGCAAATGAGGTTTAGTGTCAATATATCATAATAAATAAATAGTTTATCAAAAAAAATATCAAAATAAGAAATTTTTTATATATAAGAAAAAAATATCAAAATAATTTTCTTATAAAAAAATATATCAAAATAAATTGTATCAAAAAAAAAATCAAAATAATGTACTTCATTTTTGTCATTGTTGTTATATATATATACCTATTAATTATTTAATAAGAAAATATTATCAAAGGTAAATGTTTTATAAACCCTATATATTTTGAATTTGAACTTGGCGCTACTATTCTTCACTCTGTTTGAATTTTAAATATAGTTACCATTTCGCTATTTTATTTAATTATATTTCTTTTATGGTTACTCTCCTTTGTCTTCCTCATTGCCTTCTCAGTCCTCCCTCCACCAGTGTTGAGCAACGTTCATAGTACTACAACACTTAACATCCATTTCCCACCCGTATAACCAATATAGGGAACCATCACCCCCGATTCCTCCATACCCCATCGACGAAGGTTTTTAGTGTAATCTGGCATCTTGCACAAGCCCCGCTCTTGCGAAACACTACATTGCAACTTCAACAAAACGTCCTCGCTAGGGAACTCCTATTCTTTGTTTCGTTCAACAATATGTCTTTTCACTTCAACCCCACCCCCCCTAAAAACTTTATTTAACGTGTTTCTCCTAATGTATACGCTCCAATTTTTTTATTTTCAGCTCGGTTCTTGATTCAGTATTCGACTATGGCATCATCAGAACAAAGTGGAAGAAATGGACCATTAAAATACATTGCATACCGTAATCTGTTATACAAGTGTGGAAACGTTTCAGAACTCAAAATATCAATGACAACACAGAATCCATATAGGTTATTTTACACCTGTAAACGAGGATCGTGTGACTTCTTTGCATGGGGTGACCCAATTTATACATCACCTCATCTACTTCGAATTATTGATAATGAAGTCAACTCTCAGGACACAAGGTTTTTGGCCATGGATAGAGAAATGCACAACATCAAGAGCCAACTGAAGATCGTCAAAGATAACAAGTGGTTGATGTCCAACATGTTTTTTTTTATACAATTTATTTTGATATATATTTTTATATAAAATTTATTTTGATATATTGACACTGGACCTTGTCTGCTTTGAACAGTGTTTTCCCTACATGTCGTTGTCACAATGTGGCGGAGCATCGTTGAGCATTCGAAGGCATTAAATTTTTGGCTACTTTGCAGGGGATGACAGTGAATTGTCTTGTCAATAGCACTGCTATAGTGGACTTTGGTGCTGTTCACCTGTACACATGGTCAGAGTTGTAATTGTGGGGTCATTTCTGGGAGTATTAATGTACCGTACCAAATGGACAATAACATTAAATACAAGAGCAGTGATTGGTGCTTAAAAATGGGCTCCGTTTTGTTTGTAATTGGACTTATACAATATAGTATTACATAATATTAATATTATAAGTATAATAAATTTACTTGTTGTTACACCAAAGACGTCATGTGACCTAAATCGAAGGATTTGTTTTCTTTTATTAACATTAAAATCGGGACGTTATCCTAAACCCTACAAAGAAGTTCCCGCGTATGTATGTAGTGGCCCACATCCTCCGCTTCTCATATAACTCTAACACCCAAAGATTCTCTTCCAAACCAAGATCCTCAACCAATTTCTCCCACCTTCGATTGAACTCTACCACATCAAAATCACCCAACATGCAACGTTTAAAGCCTGATAATAAGCTAGCATTTTTTACATTGCTTGTTGCATTCCTTATCTAGTGCCAAGCACATAGTCTATGGTGGGCATTTGGGAATACTCTTCTAATCGCATCTTTCATGGCCATATCACCGTCTGTTATAACTGATACTGGGCACTTGCCACCCATTGCTTCAACGAATTGCTCCAATAACCAGACATAAGTTTCCTCTGTTTCATTTGCCATAATGCCACTGCCAAATACAATACTCATATTGTGATGATTAACCCTTGAAAACACTACTACGGGACACATGTACTTGTTCTTGCGATATGTTGCATCAAAAGCCAACAAATCACCAAACAATGAAAAATTCGACCGCCAAACACCGTCACACCAGAACAAGTGCTACAGCCGTCCCTCCTGATCCACAGTATGCCTCCAAAATAACATCTCATCGTTTACACGCAAGCTTTGAAGGAAATCTGATGTAGCTTTTGCATCGAAATACATCGTTTTGCCATGCCTATTTTGTGCATTATAGAGATCTTGTTTCAAAAATCCAAATAACCTCCAGCTTGAGTTACAAATACTCCCAAAATGTGTTGAGTACTTATACCCACTTCTTTCATCATATTCATTTGAAATTTGTTGAACTCATTCATCTTCCTATGCGCCGGCAACATAAAAGTTTCCATGCATGTATGATTGTGTTCGTCGCTTAACTGTTTTATGTACCACCGTCCAATCACTCTTTCAGTATGAACCACACATCTTGCCTTACATCCACATCTAGTGATTGGTTTTTATTCTCGCTATCGAGGTCATTCACTTTGGTCTCTTTTGGGTCTATGGCCTTCTCTATGACACAAAAATGTCCGTTGAATCAATTCACCATTTGAAATTCGTAACTTCTTGCTTTTTCTAGCAGAGAACCCATGGAAACTACCATAACAATTGTAAAACGTAATTGCCATGTCAACATTTGGAAAATGGTATTTCGTCATGTCTTGTAAACCAATGTTCTTCAAATCAACTTTGACTATGTCTTCAACACCATTAACCATTGTATCCTCACTAAAATTAATGCCACTGCCTACATTTGTCTCTTTTGCTAGATCCTCTCCGCCTGTTACGCCTTCATTGTCATCGGAAGCTTCGTTGCAGTCAGCCCAAAAAATATCATCCAAGGCCTACAAAATTATTCAAAATTATTTAATGTTGTACAGATATGAATCTATTTCACCCAGACGAATATGCATATATTCAATGTCACGCTGCAAAGTATCACACACCTGGGTATCATCCACTTCAACATTGTTTTGAACCACGTCTTCCTGGGTTGCGGTCCTTTTAGGCTCATTTATTTTTTCAATACAACACCAAGTATCTTGTAACTAAAATGCCTTAATCGATTCCCTGCATTGTGTGTAAATAGCCCAATCAAATATCAACAATACCACAACACACTCATTACCTAGTTTACAAAATAATAAACGACAATACCCAATCACTCCACTCAGCCTTTGTTCAAATCACTTCATAGAACATAAAGACAAAGAGACACAGACATACCAGCTATAGCCTCCGAGTTTAGATCCAGCTGGCCATATAAGCGGCAACTTAAAACCAGATAATGGTTCTTCACTGTTGCGTCGAACACCTCAGTCCCACAATAGCGCATCCATTGTGAATCGTCGCCGAGGACCAACACCACTCTGATCTGTTTGTTCACAACGCTAACAATGACTGACTCACTGATTCGCTGCTTCCATCATTGGAGTCGGCCTCTAAACACTTCAGAGGAACAATACTAGGTTAACAATATTAGAGGTTTTTTCTAAGTCAGTCTATAATAGGGTTTTCAGAAATTTGGGGAAAAGTTTCATCTTTACCATAAATCAAAATTTTAAAAATTATGGGGAAAATATGCAAAAGCCACAAATAAAATATTTACAAGTTTTGGGTAAAAATTGTTATTATGCGTAAAATTGGCAAAACTGCCACTACCAGGTAAAAAGGTGACTTCGCCACAGTGATGAACTAAAGAGGCTCACCAAGCTAAGTCCCACCTGCAAAACTGGCACCAGCTTTCCCAATAAGTTTCCTTCTGCAAAACTTCCACAAAAAGTTTCATTTACAAAGCTTCTCCAGGAAGCTGCTTGCTCAAAACAAATGTATACCCAACAAAAAGAAAACGCAATATGTAGAAGAAAAAAACAAAGGCGAGGCAGTAGGTAACCAAAAAAGGGCAACACTGCAAATGAGAAGAAGGGGAAGCCCCGAGGCACCGCGGACGGCCGTGCGATGAGGCGATGAAGCTACAGATCAGGACGGCCAAGAGCGCGCAGTGGCAGCACAAAGGAAAGCAGAAACCATGCAACAACGGCAATGGGAGAAAGAGGAAGAGTGAGAGAAGTTACTGGGAGGCCACCTCTGACGGCGGAGGGTTTTGTGATGGCTCGAGGCCGTTCACAGCAGCGAAGATGGAGAGGCGGTTTTGGGTTTTCAAGGGAATTGTTTGTGGCTCATCTTTGCTGCGAGGACCAAAGCATCATTTTGGGTATTTTTCTTCACATTCTGTTGTTCTCCTTAGTTGTTTAATTTTATGGTCTACACTCTTCGTCATTCTACAGCAGAAGAAGGAGAGCACTACAGCGGTGCGGGGGAGAGAACAACCGCTCATAGCAGTGTGACGGAGGTCGACTGTAAAGGGAACCGCGAAGCATTGTTGTAGCGGCGGTGGTCGTGGTGGAACACCGCATTGCCGGTGGTGGTTGCGCTACAGAACAACGGTTGCGCATAGGAAAGCCTTGCCGCCAACACAGTGGAGGGAGACCCTTCTTTTTCATTTTTTTTCTTCTGCTATGCTCTGTTTTTTCACCTTTTCTGTTCCTTCGATCTTCCCCTTTTCTGTTTCTAATTTGATTTGATTTGATTTGATATATAAGTTCTTTTTGTTTATTTTAAGAAGACAAAGAACTCTATTTCTGGGTGTAGTTTTTATGTTGAGAGAGAATGACAAGATGCAGAAAGAGTCGAATAAGATCTCTTGTACACAAATAAAAATTAGGAATAAAGAAATCCATGTCTTATAAAAGCCATGTGGCATTCAAGTTATAAGTTAGATGCTTTAATTTTGTCCCATTTTACAGTTTTTTACATGCTTCTTGCACACTCACCATCAAAGCTATAGGGAATAAAGCTCATTTTGAAGCATCGAGTCTAGGCGGATCAATTACTAATGCTCTTCAGATTTGAGTTAAGCTACGTTTTACAATTGCTTTTCACTCACTGAACTTACCACCGTTGCATTTTGCATAATCATTTGCACACAAAACTTTGATTTGTGTAATAATTCAAGATAGAGGTTTAGTATTTATTTTAATTTATTTTAATTCAAGATACAAGTTTAGTATTTATTTTAATTTATTTTAATTTTAATGTTGAATGTTTTTAATTTTTGCCACCAACTGGTGGAGTGAGATAATTCAAATAGATTTACTGTTTCAAGTATAGCAGAAGTAAGTTATTATTTTTTTGGATAAATAACAGAAGCAAATTATTGTAGAAATTTTCCCTATATATTGATATGATGTTGGACTCATAGTGGTCATTATCCAAAAAAAAAAATCTTCCAAAATGTTGTGCCTATTAATTAGTTATTAGTTATTAGTTTTTTTTTATGACAACACGGGGCTAACCGCCCAAAGCAAAGCGAAACTAGAACCCACGCGGAAAACTAACTGAGCACCTGTCCACAGCTAAGGCTAGACATAAAAAGGAAGGACAAGAATCAAAGGTGCGACTCCGCTCCTCAATAGAGAGACCAAACTTAGCTAAAGCATCGGCCACCTGGTTTGCCTCACGCAAAACATGCACCCATTGGAGGTCTGGGTTATGGTCCCTGAAGGCTAGAATCTGCCTCACAAGCCCATAACCTGGGTGTCTTTGTGAGCATCCTCTATTCGGCAAGTTGATAGCAAGTAAGGAATCCGATTCCACCACGATTTGGCAGAAGCCACGAGCCCACGCAAACCGGACCCCGAAGAGGATCGCCCATAACTTAGCATCAAGCACAGAGCAATCTCCCAAATACGAGGAGAAAGCATAACGGAATTCTCCCTCATGGTTGTGAAGGATACCACCACAAGCAGCACACCTAGCCATCTCCGAGCGCGCACCATCACAATTCACCTTAATCCATCCCGAAGGCGGTGGTGTCCACTTGATATTAGAGGGAGGATCCCCCATGCTTCGCGTAAGCTGACTCTTTCCAAACATGATTTGTGCACGCCTGATTCCCACCATGGTGTTGTGCACCACACAAGCCATAGCATGTGAGTCCCGGCTTTGATGGTTGAAAACCATGTCATTCCTCGATCGCCACAAGACGTCAACGACAACTCCAAAGGTAGTGCTCCAATGCTCTGGTTCGCGGCGTCCAATGTTTCCCTGCAACCAAAGACAGAAGTCAGTACGAAAGAAGGGATCAGTTACAGAAATATGCAAAATCTCCATCCACACTGTAGTGGCAACAGGGAAATCGCGAAGAACATGGGGAATTGACTCCAGTGAAGCACTGCAGCAAGGGCAGGAGGCATCCATGGTCAGCCCGCGTCTGCTCCACTCGTCATTGGTCAATAAAACGCTCTTGGAAACACACCATAAAAGTAGTTTAATTCTTTCCGGACCACTCCAATTCCAGATGCTGCGAAAAATTGGGGGGTCTGGTTTGTACTGATGCCGTGCCACAGCAACATAAGCAGACCGAAGGGAAAACTCCCCATCGTTTGATAAATTCCAAGCCAGAATGTCAAGCCTTCCCAAATCCCAGGGTGGGGGACACCCAATAACAGCCTCACGGATATACAAGGGAAGCCACTCCTCGACAAATTCCAAATCCCACTCCCGCATACTGTTGACCATGTCAGCAACCTACATACCATGGAGGTGGTGTGGCACCAATCCTTACACATAAGTGATCAGGGAACCCAAGGCAGGAATCCAAGTGTCGTGCCAAAAGTTCACAGTTTTATCGGGACCCAATCTCCAAACCACATTCGCTTGCAAGTGGCCCCATGCATGGCATACACCCCCCCCCCCAAAATTGGAGGAGTTACGTGCCTCAAGGACATGTGGAATAACTCCCTCCTCAAGTTGTATTTGTTCTAAACCACCCTTACCCAAAGAGCCGTGTGGTTAGCACAAAGGGCCCACCCAGCTTTCATCATGAAGTGTTCATGATGAAAGCTGGGTGGGCCCTTTGTGCTAACCACACGGCTCTTTGGGTAAGGGTGGTTCGGAACAAATATAACTGCTAGGACGAATATGTACAGTGGTAAGCCTCCTCCTTCTATTGTTTGTACTGAAAGCGTTTCCTTTAGTTTTCTCCCCCAAATATCTATAGGTGTGGTCATGGAGCTGAGTGATTAATTTGAAGAATTCTATTACTGTTTGGATTTGATGGGAGAAATACTCAAACTGCTTAATAAACCTTGGAGTTGATTGCTTTGGTGGATCACTTTGGGGATGAGGAAAAAAAACTGACATTTTCAAACCTTGGAGTTGACTACTTTGGTGGCTTGCTTAATAGACCTTCACGTTTAAAAAATTGTAATTCTAAGATGGACCTAAATGTTTTATATACCTTTTGTATTCTTATATTTCTATATTTCTATTTCTATTTAATCATGTTCACTTGCTGAAGATCTCATCAAGGAGCCTGTTGCATTATTACGTTGCAATAAATTACTTTGTGCAATGACACAGACAAGCAAAAGAATATTGCAACGTGGAAAATAATCAAGTCTGTGGATCTATAAACACATTGATATTTGTTTTCACTATGTTTGAGGGAACACTAAGTACCACAACGAAGAAAGGAAAGCCAGATCTGAGTTCTTCTGATTTTGAATCCTCAGATGATAATTTTGAGAGGCCTATTTTCATTTTCATTGAGGTACAATTGGAAAGATGCTAGATGTAACGCCCTCATTTTTCAACCGTTTCTTTCCGCTTTTTGTGTGTTTTTAATTTATTTAAATTATTTTATTTATGATTTTTATATTTTTATTTTAGAATATTAATTTATATGATTTTAGAGATTTTTAGATGGGTATAGAGTGGTAGAACTTGAAAAACTGAAAAATAGTGAAAACTGTGACTTGGTTTGCAAACGTCGAAGGTTTTATATTTTTTCAGAGACCCTTTTTACGTCAAAAAAATATTTTAACGAAACAAAAGTCATTTTTTTTAATATTTTGGATTCTTGAGAATTTTTCTAGAGTTTTTTAGAAAAATTTTATTTTTAGCCGTTTTTAGCACGTTATGGGTAACCGTAACGCAATCGAGGTATCAGAAAATGATCAAAAATTAAGTTTTGAGATTCTAAACTTTATTATATAAATTATGGGTCTCAAAAATGATTTTTCCATTAATCACTTATTTAGAGAAGTATTTATTTCAAAATATATTATATAATAAGCATTTTTCCCACTTGTGCTCCACAAAGCAAAACCCTAATTTGTGAGATCTTTTCTCTCACTTTCTCAGCTGCATTTGGCCGCCCCACTTCACCCAAAAATGCTTTATGCCCATGTGCTTCAATGTCTTAAAGTCTTGTCTTGAACCATTGATTTAATTTCTTCATTTTCCTAAATTAAAACCATGATAATACTAACTCAACTCAAGTTAAAATTGACCACTCTTGGCCTTGCTTCAGCTGAGTTATACAACCGAAAGGAGAGAGAAAATTCATCTTCTTCATTTCATCATAGTTTCAAGAGCTAAAACTCCATTTTTCTCTCAAGTTTCAAGCTTTTCCCTAAGCCATATCTTTGGTGTTTCAAGAGTTTTGACCCCCCAAGCTTCAGAAAAGAAGGTTGGTCGATGATTCTAAACCATAATCCATTCTTATATTTCCATTATCTTCATTCCTTAATTTTTTTGAATCATGTGTTCTTCACTTTTCTTAAAGACAAGCTTTGTTTTGACTTTAGGTTTGTATCTTGTGAACCAAGAAGCTTGAAAACATACTTTGATCCATTTTCTTCAAGGTCTTGGGTAAGTTATCATCCTCTCAAGTTTTGATCTTAAAGCTTGGTTCTTTTTCACAAAGGAGATGTCTTTATGCTTTTATTTTGTATAATATTTTGAAAGGGGTTGAATACTAGTTGGAAAACCAAGCTAGGAGAGTGATCTTTGGAGCTTGGAGTTGTCTTCAAGAGGTAAGGGGATGTTCTTTTCAAAGTTATGATTTTTATGTAGTTTTGTGTTGTGTGATTTGTGTGGATTGATGACAACTCAATGGCCTTGAGTTTCATCTTTGTTTAGAGTGATTTAAACCATTCTTGATGTGTTTAAATCACTAAACTAAGATTTTAGCTCTATGGTTCTTGTTAGGGTTGGGCACGGTCGGTTCGATTCGAGTTAAGCATGTTTCTGGGACCGAACCATCCAACAATGCTCGGATTGGGTTGGTTCAGTTTTTGCATTTTTTGGGTACAAAATCCGAACCGAACCAACCCGATCTAGTCGGGTTGGTTTGGGTCGGGTATCGGGTTTAATATTAAAATAAAACAGAAACGAAAAAATGAAAAAGAAAAAAAAATCCGAAAAAATAGAAGACGAAGGCTAAGCTCAGGCGCACACTCAGATTTGGATAAAGAAAGCTAAGCTCACAGAGTTGCAAACGAAGACGAAGCAGAGATGGAAACGAAGATGAAGGCAATCACAGGCGCGCACACAATCAGAGAAGACGCGATCCAACAGAGACGAGATCAGAGAAGATTAAATCAGAGAAGACGCGATCCAGGAGAGACGCGACCAGAGAAGATGTGCTGCCGAGGGGAACAGAGACGAGATCCAACAGATCACGACCAGAGAAGACTTGTCGCCGAGGGGGAAAAAGGTTGCATCGCCGAGGTGGAAGTAGGCCGCGCCGTTGAAGGGGAAGAACAGGGGAAAGAAATTATGAAAGTAGAAAAGAAACCTAGAAGACACACAGCTCGCCTCAGTCAGCAGTATAATAGCCATGTTTCAATTTTTTTATCCCTATCAGTTCGGTTCGGGTTCATCGGTTTGGAAAAACCGAAACCTGACACCCGAACCGACCTCCTTCGGTTCTCTCATTTCTTACCCGAACCTAACCGGTGGCCCGAACTGAACCGGATTCTAACTATCGGATCGGTTTGGTCGGGTTCGCGGGTTGACCCGCACCCATGACCAGCCCTAGTTCTTGTATGAGCATTTTCATATTTTAACTCTATGGAAATATTGCTTAAGTTACTTTGAATAAAATGAAAAGTTAAGAAAATTTACTAAGTATTGGAAATGTGTGTGTATGCTTGGATTTGTCTAAAATGTCATTTTTAGCATATGTTAACTCTATGGTTTTTGTATGGTAGACATTTGGTGTTATGATGTATGATTGGTTTTCTTGATTGCGTGTGAGAATATGGTATGGCTTGATGTGATTTAGTGTGTTTATTTCTTTGTGATTTATTTGATCCATCTGGAATGATTGTAATATTTAAAGTAATATTATGCTTTATTTATTATGATTATGTAATGTTTGTTGTGATTGGGTAAGATTAATCAAGATGAAAATAACACAAGTGACCCAAGCATCATGGAAGAGGAAGTAGAGGACACTATAGTAAAATTCTTTTTAAAAGCAAAGACTAATTTGATTTGTATTCAAGCCAAGGCTAAATTTTAGACATTAACTGCTTAATTCTTTTGAATAAGTCTCTAATGGACTTTAGTGGAGTTTTTCTTAAACAAAGGAGTTTGAAATTTCATTTAAATCAATCACAAACACTTAAACCATTTATCAACAAGTTATGCATTTATTGGAAAAAGGAAATAAGGTCTATGTACTTAATCTTTTGAAAATCCAAGTTAAATAATTAAATTTCATAAAAGGGTAATCTAGTTTTGAGGTTCTAAAATATTAGAATTGAAGTATGCAATCAAATCTTAAAATAGAAGTTGATTTTCGAATTTTAAAGGGTTTTTTGGACGGCTCTGTTCACATCCCTGGTGTGAAATTTCACAAGCTGTGAATTTTTGTTTTGGGCCAAAAATATAATTTTTGAAAGTTTGGGGGCGAAAATAAAAATCTAGGCTTTTTGGGGGTCAAAAATATAATTATAATGAGTTATGTGGTTTTAATAATTAAGAAGAAGTGAGGGGTATTTCTATAATTAGAAAAGTTTCTCACGTCGTTGGAAAAGAGTCAACACATGGCGGTATTAAAATTCTTGAGATAAGGATTTTTCTGTGATTGCAAATATATTGTCATTTGCATTTAAGACGTTGGCTTTTGCCAAAATTAGAGCATACAATCCTATGGCGATGGATTGTGAATAAGTATGGTCTAACTATAAGTCCTTGGGGCATTCAGGTTACGAAATTCTCAATGGCTTTGCGGTGAATCCCCTTGTGCCGAGAAGAGTAGTATACCCAGCTTAGATGATCCCGACCAGTTGCCTTATTTATGATATGGTGTACAACTCTAGCACAATTGGTCTGTACCGAATAAATGACAAAGAATGGCTGAGAGATGGTCAATTTTGCATTTATGTTAGGTATACGCTCCAGCCATGTCGCTCTACTTAGTTGAGAAAGAGAAGTCTCCATGGAGCAGTACACCGGTGTATAAAGAGATAATTGAAGTGTCATGCATATACCTTGTTTGAAATGGGTGATTTTCGTGATGATGTGTTTTTGGTAGTTTTTGTGAACTTAGAGAAAAGTTTTCAAACGATACCTGCTTATTTTGACGTATAGTCAGTGGTATTTCTCTTTACTATGCATGTTTCTTGATTGTGACTTTTGGGAGAAACTCACCCTTGCCTATATGTTTCGTGGTCTTCGGAACGTGATTCATATAGATGGATCAGGTGAGGCCTCTGTTTCTGAGGGTGAGAAAGAGCTTTAAGCCTCTAGGAGGCGAGGGTGGGGGTTGGATTTACGACCCCGTCACCCAGTGGGCCACGACAACTGGTCATGTGGTCCGAACGCGTGGAGGAGCATATGGAGCGGAGGAGATACTTGAGTTCAACATGGTGCTTGATGTATGGATTCCGTTGGAGAGGATGGGTTTGCAGCTTGACGCACACAACGAGTGTGGGGAGACGGAGGAGCCTAGGGAAGAGCCTAGGGAGGTGCAGAGGCCGGAGCCGAGGCGACCGATGGGTACTGCCGTAGAGTATCGTCGACTCTTCGGGAAGACGCGTCGTACCCCGAGGAAGAGTTCCTTGGAGAGAGGTCGTCTGCCAAAGCTCGCCCCTACTGTTACTCCAGATGTTCAGCCATGAGGTTTGAGGCCGACGTATGCTGCTCCTGTTTTCTTTCCCTCAACACCAGGTCGTGTTTTACCTAATGTTGTAGGCGCGCATGCTGGACCATCTGGGTGTGCAGGGAAAGGGAAGAGGAAGATGTGTGACGAGCCCGAGGGAGCAACTCCTGTAGATTCTGATGAAGAGGACCCCGAGGAGGAGCCTGAGGAGGATCCGTCTGCTTAGATTCCTAGTGGTAGGCTTAGGAGTGAGCTAGGTTGTCGTGTTGTTTAGTTGCCGACCAACCTAGGTTTTGGGAGCTTAGATGATCTTATTTGTGTAGATGACGCATCTTTTGTTTTATAGTTTTCTTAGGACTTAGCTTTGTTGCTTTGTTGCTTTGTTTTACTTCTACTGACAGTCTGTATTTTGCCACTTTGTTGTGGTTTTGAACGATGCTTGCTAGTGCAAGAAACCTTGTATACTTTGATTTATATATATATATATTATCGTGTGATGTATTGTCTATGACTTTGAGTTATTGAGATCTTAATCTGATTATTGATTCATGAGAAAAAGAAGAAGAAAAATTTATTCACAACTTTCAGAATTTAATTTTCGAAAGTAAAACCAGTTTATTTTAATTCCACAATGATGTTTTCTAGTTACTTTAGTGTAATACTCTTTCGGGAAAAATGGTGTTACATTAGACTACTACAAGGAAGCAATTGATGGTAAGATCTTGTATTCTCAAATTTGTCTTCATCTTATCATTTCTCTTCGAGAAAATAGAAAAGGTTGTTTAAGTGAAAGACCTATATGATTTTAGATTTGAAGTTGTTCTTTCAAATATTGTAATATGGAGTTAAATTTATTATTCTAAACAATCTATTATGCAGTAAGTAGCTTTTGAAATCAATGACAAACTCTGTTACAAGGCTACTATTTGTGTTTTCGTTAGTCCTGACAGAATGTAATGATTAGTGCAGGCATATGGAGTGAGAATTTTATCGTGTCTATTTGCCAATTACTTATTTCAAGTTTGAACTTAGTTTCATAGGGTTCCTATTAAGTTGTCATGGTTTTGGTGGTTTTCTGGAACGCTACTTCCAAGCAGTCATTTTTATCCTATCATTTTTTCCATAATTCATTGGACTGGATGTGTCCCCAATAAATCATTTATTTCTTTTTAGTAAAACTGCTTGACTCGTGAATATTTTCAAAAGTTCTTTGAAATAATTCAACATATTTGGTGTTTGATGACCATTTTTACTGAAATACAGGTAATTGCTATATTACTACTCTTGGAGATATACAAGTGATGAGTTTTACGGGAAGAAGGAATCGATTTTGGAAAACAAGTTTCCTATTTTGAGTACAAATAGAAATTCAATTCAAGAAAGTAAATTGCTTCCTGATATGCCAGTACCAAAGGGCATCAACTTTAGTAAGTTTGAGCTCAATGGACTGGAAGTCTAGGAGCTGACTTTAATGCAATTTGTGGTTTGTAAACATTAAAGAATTTAACGTACGTTCTCTTCCAATTTTGACATAGTTTATTGTTTTACTTCCTTAGCTTATTGCATGTAATTGAGAAAGTGTATTTTTTTCAGGATGAATCAAGTGGGAATGAGAATCTCTAATCAAAACTAATATTAGAATATGGTAAGCTTGTATGTCTCATAGCTAATAACAATCACTAATCAAAACTTGATCGTGGTCAAGATGTTCATTGGGTGTTTTTTTAATTTATTTATTCTTGATTCTGGATACGGGTAAGACACTTAAATGCAGTGTTAATTATTAACTTTTTTATTCTTCTCCAGTTTAATTCTACTTATAGGATGTTTACCGATCTTTAATGGGCAGGTTCCATATTGAAGGATTCCTAGCAATGTGGGTATTTGGTGCTGACAAAGAAAGTCCACTAGGGTGCAAGAAGTGCCTCAACTATTGAACCATTTGCATTAGAGCAGCTGGAAACAAAAGTTGCTCCTTTACAGGTGATAGAGCTATATGGTCCAGTAAGTGTTTGTTGTCTGCAAACTTTACATGGTAGTACATTAGTTTGAAATAGAGGAGATAAGATACCACTAACCACTAACTTAAGTCTTTTCTACATGATGTTATGGAAGAGAAATGTGGTTCAGCCGCTGACTATTTTGTTACTATCCTTTGCAACACCCTTTCTCATAAAAGGATATTATAACATAAGTAACCTGATTATTTAAAATACGTAATACTGATTTTCTTTTGAAAGAAATTCTCCTTTTAATTATCTTAAGTTAATTTCAAAAATTGAGTATAATTTTTTTTTCTTTTATTCCTGAAAACCATTTTAACTTGAAACTCTCACTTACGTTATTTCGATTTCGAAAACTCTTTTATGTCATAGCGTATCATTAAAGAAAACGAGATAAAACAACTACTGAATAAATAATATACATCGCATATACTACTAGTCCAAAGTCTACATATACATCACTGGTCAACTGGTAAAGTCACATAATATAAGGTACAGTCATCCAAAATATCTCTAAGCAAAAGCCCAAACCGGTATAGAGTCAGTCTACAAAAAAAACAAGATCAGATAATGCAACAGCCTGCGCTATGTCAGCTCCTAAACACTCCCCACAGACTCCTCTGAAGGATCACTCTCCTCCTCCACTATCTGCTTCCCTTTCCCTTTACTATCATTGGCCTCTTGACGAGCTCGTGTTCGCCAAGACGACATAACAGTAGGAGGAAAAGGTCTCAGTCTCCCACCAGGCTCAGCAAAAGAAACTGGAACAGCTGGGATAGGTCTATCTGATTGTGTGATAGGTGTCCTCTCAGTAGGCACCTTCACCGCTGCTGCATCTCCAACTGGATAAGAACGACGCACAGTACTCTTGCGCGCGGTCTGTCTCCATCTACCAAAATACCTCTTACATGGAGGAGTCCTAGATCTCTGGTGCTGTGGCTCTGGCCTTGCAGGCTCCTGCTGCACTGGCTCAGGTCTCTGGGCAGGCTCCTGTTGAGTTACCTGTTCTCTTTGCCTTTCTCTCTCTCTTCAGGTATCCCATAGCTCCTGAATGGGCATCTTTACATCTAATATCATATCTTCTATGATCCATCGGTAAGGTCCCTCCGCAAATGTCTCTAGTGAAGTAACATACCCTAAGTACGTACCCCACTGGGTCTCGGGGTTTATTATCCACCCCTCCCCACTTGTCCCTCGGGGCAACAGACTTAATCTACGGACCTTCGTTAGCCCCTCCGGCGGGCGATCCATCTATATGCATCATGTTCAAAAGAGAGCACAAAACATATAGGCAAGGGTGAAAAATCCTCATACATAGATAACAAAGCATAGAGACAATAGATAGAAAATATACCCTATTTATCAGACATAGTTACATTAGGAAATTATCTATCACTTACCCTTCACAAAATCAAGAGTACAATGTTTTCCTGCAAATAAGATATTCTCACAAACACAATGAAAATAATCACAGTCACAACACAGAACTCAGCATCAAGCAATATATATCATCAACTCAGATATATTATAATGCATGTCACTTCTATTTCCCCTCACATCACCCTCGTAGTGCTCCAAGGGGACTTCCCTACCTCCAACACCATTGAGCGATTGGCTGTAGCAGACTTACCAGACTTACCAGAGAGTCCCACCAGACTTCATAGTAATCATTCAGATAAGCTACATCTCACCATATCCTGAATATTCAAGTATGTCAGATTTATCCAAGCAGGGTTGTGCGACTTGCCTCGGCTCAGGGGATATCGCCTACTTGGCCATCTGAGGGGTTTCGCAACCTGGATAATCCCAATAGGCTACTGTGGCCAGACTATCCCTATTCTCAACCCCATCCGGGTTGTAATGCTCATCACATGGCCTCATGCCAATTCACTTTCTCTTTATGAAAAATGACACATACATTAAGCATACAAAGCAATTTTCTCAAGCATTGATAAGCTTTGGTTTCTCTTATAATCTCATCAACATTTTCTCTAGGTTATCACTTGCACATTCACATATAACCTTCACTCTTGGTTATAGCATTATCATCTCTCATGATATTCACATGCATCTCTTTGTGCATAATCTCATTCATCATGACTCTTTCTCTTTCCTTCACACTCTTTATAAATCTTCATTTTTTTAACAAAATGCATTTTCAAAAACCATTGCTTAAGTTCTAAAATTAATTAACCAAAATAATTACCCATCTTTATATTCAAAATGTCATTTTTCTCTTAAGTATATTTGTTCAAAAAGTTGGAAAAAAAGTGATTTTCGCAAAGTCATTGGCTGTTCAAAATCCAGGATCCAGAACTGTTCACAGGCGCGATAGATTTCACACCCGCGGTGCAGACAGTGCTGTCCCCTGTTTTCCAGTTTTCCCCAACTACGAAAATGACCACACCCAGGGCATGGCAGATTTGCGATTTTTCAAAGCTTAACCCAAAACAATCTTTTCTTTGCATAGCTATGACCAAATGAATAAAAATGAACAAAATTTACAATCTTTAGATCAATCTCAAGCACAACCATTCCACATCAAGCCATGAATCCAAACTTATCAAGGCATAAAGCAAGATCATTACACTCCAAGCAAATTATCCCATCTAGGGATGTAAACGAGTCGAGCTGAGCCGGATACTTAAAGTTTGAGTTCGATTTGTGAAAAAAATAGATGGCTCAAACTTGACTCATTTATTTATACGAGCCTAAATAAAAGCTTGGGTTTGAACTTGTGAAAAAATATAAAGCTTGAGTTTGGTTTGCTAGCTCATTTATAATTTAAATTTTTGTATTTATAAATTTTTTTTCTTAAATTATTTTTGACCTTATTGGTTTAGTACTCTCTCCATCCCATTTTATTTGTTGTTTTAGTTAAAAAAAATTGTCCCAATTTGATTGTCATTTTATGATACTAAAAAATTTTATTTGTAGTATCAATGAAGTATTTAATTTTTTTTCCTATTATACCTCAAAGAATTAGGTTTACGTGAGAGAGGGAGGGAGTAATTAATTGTCAATTACTATGATAGATAGAGGCAACAAAGGACATATTAAGAAGACCAAAATAATTTTTATGAATTTTAAACTATTAATTGTATATTTTTTAGTTACTATGACACAACCTTAAGCAACAAACAAAGTGGGATTGAGGGAATATTTAATAAAGATTAGTGTTCAACATGTGGTATACGAAATTAAAAAATGATAGACTATTACGTTTAGATAATCTAATAAATAAAAAGTTCACTTTTTGACTACTATAAAAAGAAAAAAAATTATACAAAATGTAAGATCTATGTAACTTTAATTTTTGATTATATATATATATAAACGAGTTATTCACGAGCCCTTAATATCGAGCATCTAAGGCTTGGGCTTGACTCATTTAAATATTCAAGCTCAATCTTAAGCTTGAGTTTGGTTTGTTTAATTAAATAAACGAGCTTGAACGAGTATTTAACGAGTCGAGCCCGAACAGTTCACAAATAGCTCAGCTCATTTACACCCCTAATCCCATCACACCAAGATCAAGTTCATCATGCCAAGCTTGAGAACATAGTCTCAATCCCACACTCAATCAACTCAAATCAAATAAAGATCAAGGGCCATCATACATATAACATAGAGCAAGATCATTTCACACAACTCAACTATTCTTTCAACCAAGAGCAACTTCCCTTATTCACATCAAGATCATAACCATGCAAAACTACCATCAAGCAAGGTTCTTCATGATCAAGCCATAATCCAAAAGAATTCATATCTAGCATAATCATAACTCAAGGAACATCTATAATCATAAGAACACAAAGCTACATGTCTTACCAATCAACATAAACCCTAAGATAGTATAACATCCTCTTAATCAAAACAACACAAACATAGCCCTAATATGTCCACTAGGCTTTAAAAATCATGTATGAGAAACTTTCCCCTTACCAAGCTTGTAGAAAACCCTAACCACCAACTTCTTCTTCTTCCTTCTCCTTCTCCTTCTTGCTTGGCTCCTTGATAGCTTGTTGGTCACAAGATTAAGAACAAGCACTTGGACTTTGGCTAGCTTGGACAAACTTTTGGAAAGCACCACTTGGATTATGGCTATGGTGAAGAAACAAGATGAAGAAAATGAACAAGAGCTTCTCCCTCTTCTCCTCCCAAACTCGGCCTCTCCCTCTTCTTTCCTAACCAAAAAGATTTTTTTCTAAGTTATAATTACACTTAACCAACCCTTAACCCTAGTTAGCAACTTGCTTAATTCCTATTGGCCAACACTTGTGAGTCATGATTCAAGAAAACTCCACACTCTTCCTCTCTCAATTATGGCGCAGCACTGCAGTCCTAAGGGAGGGTAAAATAATTTTCACCTTAACCATGGTAAATGGTAAGTCTCCAAGGTAATTAAGTGTGGTAACTTTTATATTTCATAGTAAAAATTGTCCAAACTTAACCTATTTGGGTAAAAACTCTCATAAACCTTATAATAAGTCCCAAGCCATGAAAATAAGGTGCCACAAAGGTCTTAGTTCATAATAATCAAGTTTAGAAGCATTACGGTAATTTTCGGTTTTTACCGTAACCCGTAACTTAGGGTAAAAATTGACTTTCTCAGAAAAATCCCAGAAAATTTCTAAAAATCCCAAATATTGTCAAAACACCACTGGTTAGTCTTTTGGTTGATTTTGGATCATTTCCTAAGTTTCTGGCATTCACCTGTTCTTCCTGCTATCCTGCTCTCAGTCTACAAGGACCAAAACCGCAATTCTTTGTCTGCTATTCTAAAAATTCCCAAAATAATTTCTAAAATTCTAAAATAATATAAAACATCATTTGGCATCTCCAAAAATATTTCTTAACTTGTTTCGGTCTCTAAACCAACTCACAGTTCAACCTAGTTAAACTACAAGGACCAAAACGGTAACGTTTTTATCCGTTCTTCAGAAAATTTCCAAATAAATTTCTAAAATCCTCAAATATTATAAAATCACTATTGGTACCTTCAAATCTCTTTCTTAACCTAACTCTAGGGTTTCTACTTCACAAAATCCTCATTCTGTCTATTTATGGTAAACAGAACTCTGTCTGTATCTAACCGTCCAACTTAAACTGCTGTTTTCTAACGTCAAGGAAACTTTGTCTATGAAATTACTCTTACTAAAATATATCTCACATGTACAAGCACACATCACACAAATAAATTAAAATTAAACAGAATCAAAAATTACGGACGTTACATCCTTCCTAACGTTTTGGATTCCAAGGCTAAGGGAAGAAACAAATACCTTCAGTAGTTGTCATCAGTTGTAGAGAAGCTTAAAAGGAGTCCTTAATGACAAGCAAATAAAAAGAATGGCTTACATTTCATATTTTAAAATATCACTGTGTCTTTGTGTGTTTCATACATTCATGTTTAAATAAATCTATATTGACAAATTCTTGACTTTTTTTATTTAATTTTTGTGTCTTGGACAACTATGTTTGGGTAGCTGCAGGTAAGCAACCAGATCTTGAGATGCATGCAAGTGTTGGTGGGTGTGGTTATCCTACTTTAGTGTCCCTAAACATTAAGAAAGTTGTTTATGCTCCTCCCAATAGTGCTTTTGAACTTGACCATATTATGTAAGGTTGTTGCTTCTAATTTTATGCTAAAGAGTAAACACACTTGACTTAAATGAACAAGAACTTGAATATTATTGGATTTATTTTCTTTGGACAAATTGATAGTTTGCTAAGCATATATTTGGATTACCACTACAAACATACATTGAGATGCAAATATGCGTTGAAGGTTAAAGCGTTGTGACAGTAAGTTATCCGTTGTGTTGTCTTGCTTTTCACACACCACAATCCCGAACATGTGCTAAATATGCATATGTGAAAAATTAGACATGACACCAAATAATTCATGTACCATAAAGGAATTAAGGTAGAAGTTAGTAACAAGGAATAATATCCTGCAATTCTTTGACACAAATAAAATGAAGCTTTATAATCAAAACGCACTGATTAGCTTTATAAGCAATTTTGTTAGCTTTACGCACCAATTTCATGCCAAACTTCTTTTGTTTTCTTTTAAACCATGTCTGATATATCTATATGATAGGCCACGACCTCCTATTGAGAGGGTATATATTAGGAAAAATAGGGATAAGGCAGATGGAAAATAGAGATTGAACAGTGAACTAGATTTAATGTTATCTAGAAAAACAAACATTATCAGTAGCTGAAAGATAGGGGTATAGTAGATTAATGGTTTCATATTAACAAACCACCTAATAGTTAGGAAAAGGATTGCTAATAAACAGAGAAGGGAAAGATTGTAAAGGGGAGGAATTAGGCAATTTTGGTGTGGAGAGTTTCAGGTTTACAGTCTTAAGCGCGCAAAGAGTTGAGTAATTTTTCAAGAATTTTTTTTATGCATGGTTCAAAGCTTTGGTTGTTCCTGCACATTTTTGTGTGGTTAATATGGTTTTTTTTCTTTTGTTTACAATTTTCAATTTATGCATGGTTCTTCTCTTTGGTGAAGGTTTGCATTGCTGCATGTTTAATTTGTGGGCTGAGTAGCTGGTGATTAAAGGCAACAATTGTGATGTTTTTTCTTCTTCTTTCTTTTGATTTTCTTGATTTTCACTACATATGGAGCCCTTAATATTTCGTCCTTATGCATGGTCTTCTCTTTGGTTGTTCAGGCACAATTTTTGTGGTTAATATAATTTTTTTTCCTGTTTACACTTTTCAATTTATGCATGGTTCTTATCTTAGGGACCAAATCTGCATTGTTGTATGTTTAATTTGTGAGCTGATTAATTGGTGATTGAAGGTAACGTTCCTCTTTATCAGATATTGGTTATTTTTATTTTCTGCACTACTGAATTTTTGTCACTATTTTTTTATATAAAGGTGTTCATCTTCTTTCTATTCTTGGCATATTTCACATAGGTGTTCTTCTCATGCGTATTGATTCAATTTTTACTTGCATGTTGTTTCTCAACTTATTTACTGTGTTCTTCGTTTTTTTACTATAAGAATGCATGTATATTATCTACAGAGTTAGAATCGCTTAGGAAATATGAGGAGAAAGAGGGAAAGTTAAATAAAGGTTTTATCTAATGCTAATGATAAATAAGGAGTCATTTGCATTATATAGATAACAATTAGCTTATGAAGATAATTAGAATGGCCTTAAAGTCTGATATCTGTGAATTTATTTACAAGTTATTCTGTGTAATTTACATTTTGTTGTGGATAAAGGTATGAATCTTGAACCTAAAAGTCTATGTCAGCTCTTTTATGTTTTGTGGTTTGATGTCTAAACTCTATTACTCACTGCATCATTATATTTACTTACCAAATTCTACTTAGATGCTGAAAGTTCAACATATTTTAGACATGTGATTGTTTTGTGCTTCTGCAGTATAGGGATCCATTTACAAATCTATTCTTAATTGAGTCTAATTTTTTTATTTTTGTATGCTATGTTAGTGGCATGAATCTCCTGCTAAAAATTGATTTTTCAACTCTTTTACTCACTTAGTCACATGCATGTGAGTACATGTTGTCATGTGTTTTGAAAAGACAAAAATATATTTCATTTGCATGTTGAGTTGTTCAAAATTTGATTAGAGTGGATATGTGTGATGATCTTTTAATTCTGTTTTACTGCTACTTGCAAAGTATTTGAATACAACTTGGCTGTGTTTTGCATTTTGTGGTGAGATTTGACCAGTTTTTACTTGCTGTATTTTCATTCCAATGAGATTTGGTCAGTTTTGACTTGCTTCTATCAATGGGCAGAAACAGTAAATAGCTTATATTTGCAGCAAAGCCTTTGATTTGAATTTTTTTTTTCTGTTTGTACCATTCAATAGACTTTTGTGTTGTTGTTCATGATATTGGATATTGAAACATCATGTTTAAATTGATGTTTAAGTGATTTAAGACTTTTGGGTGGTTGAATTTATAGCTATGTGCTGCCTGTTATTTAATGAGTTTAATATTTAATATTGGACATCAATTTTTTTTATCATTGCTTTAGGCATTGCAAGGGTCAAAGAATTGAAAGAAGGAAGCATAATTTTTCTTGGTGTTGCAAGGAGAGATTCGAGCAAGATTTATGTTGTTGTTTTGAAATAAGTCAGATTACCTTAAGTCTTAGAAGTATGAGGACCATGCTAGGAATATTTTAAATTTTGCATCACGTTTTGCTTATCTAACATGTCCTTATTTGATGAAGAACTCTATTAAGTATTTTGTTCAACTATGTATCAAGAACTCTATTAAGAGCCTAATTTATTTAATTTATTTTTTGTGTTTTACTTAATTGGAAGTTTGCTTTACAATAGTTAATGACTTAATTTTTTTTTATTCACTTCTCATAGCATCCGTTCTATATCAATTACTTGATTTCCATTGTTATTTATAGGTGTTTTAATATTTAAATGTGTTAATATATTAAAGACTTAATGTCTACTAACTGAAGTAATTTTTTGTTTCACCATAAAGACTTAAATGATTTTTTTTTTTGCATCTTCGATTGTGCCACATGTTGTATTTTCACTTTTTTTGTCTATGTTAAGTGAACACTTAATACTTAATATTTAATTATGAATTACATATTTCAATATTTTGTCGTATAAATACAACTAACTATTTATAGCTTTGCAATTTAGATTATTGTCCTACTTTTGTTTTTAGACAAAAATATGAAATATCTCACCCCCACGATTACTCACCTGTGCATCGCACGGGCCAATGACTAGTTAGTGATTGAATCTGGTTTGGGGATCGATGTGCCTCCTAGGCTTGTATCCGCTTTAGCCCAAAATGTTATGGCTTGTAATTTGGCGACCTAAAATGAGAGGGAGTTTCTTGTCAAAAAATTATTTTTAAATACTAATTTAAAGTTGAAAATATTCAAAAAAAAATTTAGAAAATAATTATTTAAATGATAACATAAAATTATTATGAAGTATAAATATGAATAAACAAAAGTGCAATTATCATTTCTTTAGAAATTAAAAAATTAATACCATTTGTCGAAGAAAAATATATTTAATATATAAAAACTTGAATAAGATTAAATTTTTATATAATTTTTATTGTAATTTGTATAATTTTGAATTTTCAATGAATAGATGTTCATTAGTATTTGATTTCAAAATTTTACTAATCTGACATTTAAAATTAATTTTACTTAGTAATAAAGTTACAAATTTTTGTTTCTTTCACGATTAATTTAATTTATCACAAAATTAATTTTAAACGTTCAAACTATTATCCAAATATGATCCGTTAATGTATTTTTTTATTTTAGAAAATGTCTAAGAGTATTGGTTAAAAAATATACTGAAAGTATTTTTAATATTATTCTAAAATTTTAATGGGTTATAATAGACATATATGGTCCTCATACAAAAATCATTAATATTTTTGCACGTATGAAGAATGACTTCTTGTTAGACAATGTTAACAATAAACATGCTAAAACTGAAAAGGCCATACTTCAATTCCTTACTAGAAGAAGAAATCATTCGAGATTTCAGAATTTGTTGATTTATTTTAATTTCCATTTTTTTTTTATTACGAGAAGGCAACTTCTTAAGGCACACAGCACAGAAGAAACTAATACATATTCATGAAGCTGAAAAAGGAACATGCATCGCAGCATCAGGGAATCCACTGGAATCAAATACTCATCTCCTTTCTTTCCCTGTTTTCTTCTTTGTCAATCCTAATAACTTAAAAGAAATTAAATATTAATTCTCCATATCAATTGACATTAATTGTCACATTTTTTTTTTCCTTTCCGATTACTAGACCAAAAGACAAAGAGACATGATTAATAATAACGAAAGAGCTAGCTTAATTAAATGCCCTCAGATGAAGAAGAGAAGGGGCTATGTCCAAACCCAAACGCTTTGATATGGTCCTTAAGCGACCTCTTATGTTTGAAATCAGAACCACAAATACAAAGCCAACGCTTGCCACAGTTTTTCTCATGGGTTCGCCAATCACCCTTCACCGCCAGAGGCTTCCCACACTTGCGGCACGTGAATGGCTTCGCACCGTGCTTCCTCTTGTAGTGTGTCTGAAGCGTCCTGAAATCCTTCAGAGGCTTAGCCCTTGGGTGCTCAATGTTGTTCTTGCACCCCTTTGAACAACAATAGCATGGAATGTCTAACAAAGGCCGTGGATGTGTCCGTTTCAGTGAGTCTGGTCCTCTTCGATACTGTGACCCATGCCCCCACATATGCATCTGCCACACCAAGTTAATTAAGAGACATTTTGGACAAATCTTTTATAAGCATTTATAATATAAGTTTTTTTGGTGAAACTATGGTTAGGGTATTTGGCCCCTAGTTTGGGGTTTAGTCACACATAAAACTCCTCACCCCTCCTCAAGAATATGTTCTTGTGGAGATCGAATTTTAGTTCTCCTACCTACAAGTTCAGCGTGTATTGCCAACTAAGTCACACACATTAGGTATAATATGAATTTTTTAACTAATAACTTCTCACATAAATTGAAATTGGTTTTTACATTTCATTATATTTCATAAATACCTACCTATTTAAAAGTGACCGCAGTTTAACAATTTTTTCTCTTTTTCATATATGATAAAAATAAAAATACAAATTAAAGCTAAATTTTCCATAAGTGAGAAGCTAAACTTCTGCATACCTAACACTATGCTCAGAGTTGAAAAATATAATATAAAAACCAATCATGTGCTTTAATATAAGTCCAATGAACTCTCAGGGGGTGTGTTAAAAGTATAATATAAAAATATTTCATGTGTGTTTGCCTAAAGATGTCAATAACATTTCATATATGGGCTAAGGTATAGAGTAGTTAGAGACAGTCACTGCTACGGTGAGAATGTTGAAGACTGTGTCATGCAAAAGATCCCAATAATTGAACGTGGGGAAAGGCTTCAATTTAGAGATTTCTAGCTAAGTGCCAATTATATATTCGTGTCCACAGATGCTTGTGAATGAATGAATTAATAAAATATATAAGAAAAATGCACCTGAAGGTTGTTGTAGCGATTGAAGGTTTTGAGACAGACAGGACAAGAGAAATGACTGAATCCAATGAGGATCTGCTCCTGAGTGGGTATCCAGTAATTGTTGGGAACTTGGGTTGGGACATTCACAAATCCATTATTATTATTTGAGGGGGAACCACTGGAATAATTGTTGTCAGGGAGGCCTATGTGTAAGGCCACTGTGACATCCTCAGCTTGACTACTATGGCATGGTTTGGGATTTTGGTTATGTAGCAAAGCTTCTTGTGGATTTGAACCAAGGAAGCTGCTTAGAAGAGGTAGAGGCTGAAGTTGGTTTTGATTATTCATGTGTACTCAAGGTAGAGAATGAAAAGTTTTTGATACGATTTGCATGTGAATGGGGCAGGGCATAATAGCTACATAAAATATAATATATAAATATCCAAGGGGAGTGCATGGTATATTCTTTTCATTTTTTTTAAATATAAATTATCAATTAATATATAGAAAAATAGGTTCTGGTTGGGATACGTGTCACTTCTTATGCTTTTTTATTTTCTGACAGATACAGACTCTCAACACACTCCCTCACGCCTAGGACTATACATCTGAAACATTGGGTAGTCCGACCCAATAACAATACCCCACGCCTAGGAACATACATCTAGAGCGTGAACAAATACAGGTGGCTCAATAACAAATGTAGGATAGAATCTGATATCATTTTAGAATTTGGGCTTACGACCTAGCTCATCCTCACAAAACCGACTTGTAAGGTGAGGATTACCCAAGTTTTATAAGTATTATATTAGTCATATCACTAGTCGATATGGAACTCTCAATACAAGTTCATTTCATAGTTAAATTATAAAAGCAATGCAAGTTAGATTTTTATCAAATTTTGGGACTCTAATAACGACTGGAGGCACAATATAGATAAATTGGCAGGTAATGAAAACATGGAAAGGGGGAGGAGTGAAAGAAATGGTGTGATAGGTGGCCGGAGAATATTACAGTTGAGCGAAAAGAGCCTTTGTGGAAGGGTCATAATTTTCTCCCGTATGTCTACTTTGTCTATTTTTAGCTTAGATAAGATATCCCATAAATTCTGTGGCCCATGTCCTCCAAACGTAGAAAGGCTTGCATAGCAGTGGATTTAAATTAGAGGGTAATAACGCATTATGCACGGTCAGACACATCTGAAAATCCCTCAGAGGATTAATTAGATCTTGGTTCACACTCAACGTCTAAGTTATATACTCTAGACATTTTTTAAAGTACGTGATTTTCGTCACTGTAAATTTCAAGCGGATCGATGAGGTGACTGTTAAATAATTATAGTTCTTTATCAAGTGCATTTATATATAACCCACATGTTAAAAGTATTTTTTTTGGTAAGTATATATTAATTATATGTGTGTATCAAAATTATAATTGCTTCTTAATTTTGAATTTGAAATATTATGACTTTGTCAACCACAATGTTTAAGTGACTCAATAACAATTCAGGCAAATCAACAAAATTAGTAGAGCAATAATGCAAACTATCTATAGTATTACTATTTAATATATAATCTTGAAAACTTGCGGGGACAGTTTTCGCTTCTCTCTTAATTAGGTCCCCTCCCTGTCCATATACCCACAATTGGTAAATCATTTTTTTAATTCTGAAAATTTTTGTTTACTCATGCTTAAGTTCATCAGCCTTATATCATGAAAAGAAAAGAAAGGAAAAACAAGTAATAGGAGCTTAAACTCCAAATTACGCAATATACACTCACAAGGGAAGCTAAACGTACCCGAGGAATATTTGCCATTTCACATAACATATTTTGCCCTCTTATTTATGTTTTCCGTTTTCAGTTTTCTTTTACAAATTTTTGATGATTTATAGTCTCTTACTAATCAAAGTATATCTCAATTTAATGTTTCCATCATCAAATTTACCTTAAGAGGAAATACAATGTTGTTTGTTTTATTTGATAAACAAAACAACTGGCACACACATACTGATGTGGAATTTTTGGTTAAATATATTTCTGAACCAAGATTACAAAATTAGATAACATGAAATATTTTCTTTCCAGCATGATGACGACGGGCATCTGGTAGAGGCTGAGGTAGCTCATACACATAGTCTTGCTAATCAGTTTTTTTGGCAGGCCACTTAGAGTCCATTGAATCACTAAGACTATCAAATAAATAAAATTAAAACATCCAAAAGCCCTATGTTTCACTTCAAAGTTCAAACCATCATAAAAGTAAACCAAAAGACATTCATTCAGCTTAATTTTGACCAAAGGGTCTCTGTTTCAAAGTGAAGCAATGATTTATCATGATACTAAAAGAGAATATAGAGATGGAAAGAGGATAGAGGATATTTAAGTCCCATAGAGAAACTATCGCTATAATTCCATCAGTTGTAGTAAAATAGTTTGGTCCTTTTCATTCAATTCAAAACAATTCAATCAATCCCAACAAAGCAAATCTTCTACAACACCAAGTCTCCTCCTCCTCCAACAATAATAACACCAAAAATTAGTTACACAACTGATTCAACTATATTTTGGAAGAATCATAACATAAGAAATGTAGGTAATAAGATATAAAGGGAAAACTTACTGCTATATAGCATTAAATTTCTGAATGTGTTGTCTCTTCATCTAGCAAACGCAACTCCTTTGAATTGCGGCAAGAGATGTAAGTCAATATGGCCTTTCACTCCTTTAGTGTTTTGTGTCGGTAAGAACCCCAATAGTATAGATGTTTCCAAGAGCAATTTCCAAAATAAATACCTACATATATTCTTAATTTTTCAAGTTTTAAGTATAACCCAAGTTACTAAATAATATCTTTCAACTTTTATATAGTCACTTAAATATTTATCACAGATTAGCTCGAGATTGATATTACGTGAACAATAACTTACGATTATAATTACATAATGCACATGACATCTATTGTGTTTGAAAGACTTAATGCAACGTCTAAAATAGGGAGTCCCTTTCAAAATAACTTAAACCTTCACTCCCTTGTCAACAAAATCAGAGGAGCTTCCATAGAGATTTAAAACAATCTATATAAATAAGCTGTGAAAATAACGTATAATTTGATTTTGGAAGCAATGCCTGCAAAAAAATTAAACATGAGGTTTGCATTCTACCAAGATCACGTGTGCAATGAGGAACAGCTCTAAACAGAGATTGGATTTTGAGAAGAAAAATTACACCGTAAACAATTCACAAATCTTATTGATAAATCAAATACAAAATACAGTAAAAAACAAATCACACCGAAGAAAATAAATCAAAGAAATGACATTTTTTAAAAACTAAGTTCCTTACTTATATTTGTGCTTCAATCTCCGCATCGCCTATCTCCCCACTAAAGAGATGAAAAGTAGAAGGCCAGCAAGGAAACACAAAGAACACATTAAAATATACAACAGTAAACAATATTAAAAATCACATAAAAAATCACACAGATACCTAAATAAGCTCTCACTCTAAATAAAATTCTCAGCAATGAATACAGAACATTTCCGTCTTTTTCTTTGATTGATGAACCAACTTCCTGCATCAACCTAAGTTATCCATATATAGAAATGTTGTGAGTATCAATATACATTTGTGATACACTCCTAACGGTTTTGAATTATTTAAGTGTTTTAACACAATTATTGAATTCCAATTATTGAATTATTGATGGGCACATGGAAGTGGATTAGTCAAAAACCAAAAATCATTTAATTGAATTATTAAATTGTTGAAATTTGTTGCAATAAAGTGACCAAAATGGACATGGTTTGGGCAAAAATACCAATAATACCCCAGCAACATTCTTTTTTATATATATAGATAGATACACCAGAATCTTACATTAAAAAAATTTGAAGAGAAAAATAAAAGAACGATATTATGGTTTTTTGTATCACAGTGAGAAGTTAAGGGAATTTTTATCTACACATACATATTTTTCTATCCACACATACTTCAATGTGGAACTAATAGTTTCGCAGGTAATTTTTTTTCAAAACATACATGATGCAAAACTATTACATTGTACTTCAATGCGGAACTAATAGTTCCACAAGCATGCGTAACGAATCAAAAATGCTTACAGAACTATTAGTAATAGTTCTGCCTACAAGCATTTTTGATTAGTTACGCATGCTTGTGGAACTATTAGTTCCGCATCATATTTGTTTTAAAAGAAAAATATCTACGGAACTATTAGTATCGCATTGAAGTACAATGTGTGGAATTATTAGTTCCGCATCATTTATGTTTTGAAAAAAAAAATTACCTACAGAATTATTAGTTTTGCATTGAAGTATGTGTGGATAAAAAAGTATATATGGGTAGATAAGATAAAAAAAAAAGCCAAAGTTTATCCAGATAGGTTTATGGGCTTTTTTTTATTTTGTTCTTCATTTGGGCGTGCCACGTTTTGGGCCTGGTGTCTTCGTACTACTTGAGGCCTTGTGCCTTTTTTATGAAAGCTATATGTGCAGTTGACCGGAAAAAAAAAACGGCTAGTGAAGAAACAATTTATTATTTTTTCTATTCTATTTTTTATCCATCAAATAACACATAATTTCTACACAATTTTTCTTAAAATCGAGGAGTTATCGTGATTCATCAATATAGTCTCTTCTTTTTTATTTTTTGATAAACCGTCAATATAGTCTCTTCAAGATGAAGTAGCGCATGAGTCGGCCAATTTAAGATTTGTTTAGTAGATTATCATCATCAATGCTCTCAAATCATTAGAAAAAACCTACACCAATTCAATGCTCTCAAATCGTTAGGAAAAGCCTACACCAATTTAAGAGTAAGTCAGAAAAATTTTGTGGAGACTTCCTAAGATTTGGTTGCCTAAAGTAACTAGCTATAACTAGAGAGTAGGAATGGCAATGGGTAAGGTATGGATAGGGTACTATAGTATCCATTCCCATACCCGCAATTTAAAAAATACTCATACCCGGGTGTGGGTAGCAACTTTGATCCCCGTACCCTTACCCGTTAGGTACCTAAGTACCCATACCCGTTACCCGCACTTTAACTATGAAAATTAATCTGCTCTATGCATGACCCAATAAGTTCTCACAGATAGTAATATGAAATCCCATTCAATATTACAAACAACGACCAATAACTAACAATACATACTGCTACCCAAGTAATGAGAATATCATTGATTCGACATAGGTTTTCTGTGACTAATATTTCTGTGAATTTTTGCCCCTTTTTCCATATAATTGAACACAAGACATAGAACATGTCAACCTTATACAATCCAATTATTCGTTCTTTGATACTTGAGTAGATACAATAATTACCTATTTATTGGATTAAAAGGTGAGTGGACTGTGGGCACCAAATATATATATATAGGGGCATATCTTCTAGTGAGAATGGGTTTTATGTGAGAGTGAGAGCGGTTAAATTTAGCCTTCAGATTAAAATAGATGACTGAGATTAAAACACTTTTTTAATTAGATAGATAGATAGATAGATAGATAGATAGATAGGGCGAGAGGGGGGGGAGAGAGAGATTAAATTACATCGGTGTAATACTTTGGGTGATGTTTCACTATTAATAATGTTTCATACGATATATAATTATATTCTAAAACTCATTGTTGGATTAAAAGTTACTATCACATAGATCATTTTCACCCCGCACCTTCCCCCACACTTCTTCGAATTAAGCCCTAGCCTACCTCTGCCCAATCCTCCACCACCACCTCCTTCTGCGTCCCCATTTCACCCTTCCCCATCGCCATGGCCGAGATCTTCCCCTTCCTCGCCGTCGAGAGGGTCGATGGCAACGGAGAATGGCGACACTTTCTTGCCCAATCTCTACCCCCCTCCTTGTTGGTAAAAGCCCTAGTGGCCAATCTATTTTATAGATTTATTATTTGTATCACAACTCTTATATTTATATATTTACATATATCAGGCAAGATCCATTCCTATTATTTATTTATAATGTAATGAATCTGAACAATATGGACGTCATTCTTAAAATATCCGCAGTCAAGTATCATTGTTAATAAGGATGACAATAATGCAGAGACTATTACATGAGTAGACAGATAGCCACATCTCACGGGCCATGGGCAAGGAGTTGCCGTGTCAGCATGTAGGTATGAATATTGGTTGAATAATTATACTGGATTGACATGCTTCTGGGAGGCTTTATAATGGTTATGCTAGTGTCATAAGTTCTTCCTAAGGTAGCCATAGTAGAGGCGTAAGTCCATAGAATTGAAGACACTACGACCCCTACGTGAGGAGTTGTATACTTTGATGCTATCAAACGTCACACCGTAACAAGGTGATTATAAAGGTAATTCCTGGGTATGCCACGAATTGCATGCAGAGGGGTGTGAGTGATGTAGAGAGGATTCATCCATCTGCTGCATAATGGGGGTAATGTCCTAGGCCACTCGATGGAGTGAGATGTGGTGAAATCATCGGCCGATGTAGCATTGGGACAATATGTGGTCCCAGTTAATGGGAGCACACATACTCTGGGATGGAGAAACCATGATTGAACTTAATGAGGGTGACATCTTTTATGCCTCATGTTTAATCGAGAGTTTAGGATGAAGGGAACAAGGTTTTACGGCTACTATGGTTACAGGAGGTTAAGTTGGATCACCGATCTTCTCATAGATTAGGTAGCAATGATGCATTGCTAGATAGCGTTCATTGTTTATAATAATTAAGGTTTAATTAATATCAATATTAATTAATATTAATTATTATTGCCAGCTCTATGATAGCCTATAGGGTTACATGCTTAAAGTGATATAACTGGAGAGATTTGTTTAACTAAATAAAGAGTATTGTCTAATTAAATGAGATTTAATTAAGGACTACTTAATTAAATGTGATTTAATTAATTTAAGAGGTTAACTAATTAAATAAAATTTAATTAAAGGCTGGTTAAATAAATATGATTTAATTAATTAAGAGGATAAATTAATTAGATAAGATTTAATTAATTTAAAGGTCTAATGGATAATATTTAATTGGATAAAATCTAATTAAATCTTATCCTACGAGATAAGACCTAATGGGGTGAGTTGTGGATAAATTAGATAAACCCTATCTTGTATTATAAATACATGACTGGGGGCGCATAAACAGATAGGTCATCTGACCAGTTACATGCTCAAACAGTTAATCCTCACCCCTCTTACTCCTACCATCGGCTAGCACCGCTCCCAGTTGGTGTCACTTGTGTGGATTGAGTAGAGGTGCCCCTACAGTTGGAGCACTTGGTGATCGACCAACTCATCGTTGTAAAAGGTAATGCTTTTAACTTAGTGATTCAATGTATGTTGCTAGTGATCTTGGAAAATGAGTTTTTTTGCCAATGCGTTGTTTTCTAAATAGAAAGTTTAAAATTTTACCCCACTGAACCCCAAAACTCCTCCCCCAACCTCTCCTCCATCGTCCCATCACTCAAACTCCCAGTGCCGGCTACAACACGGACGTTGTTGTCTACTACCACACCCACGCCTCCAACTAGTGTTGTTCCACTATTTGGTCTATTGTCTGTCGCCCTCTATCTCCATTGTTTGGTTTGTCGTCTGTCGTTCACTACTTCAACAACCCTAGGCCTATAAGAATTCCGTCAAGATCCTAGCACATCATCATTGACAACAGCAACGGCGGCATCCCGCGCAAGCTCGTAAATGAGCTCCAGTACAAGTCCCTTGATGTTGATGATGCTGTGTCCAGCTGATTCACAAGTAGTGGTGAATAACTTGATGGGTTCAGCGCTGAAGGTGATTAACCTTCCTCCCCCTCCCAGGCCTGCTTCTACCTCCACCAAAACGTCAAGCACTACGCTCGCAACAAGCCGGCGCGGCGGCGCCTGCGTTTGGGGAACGGTGGTCGCGAACGGTGGTGCCTCTAAGAAGTGCAAAAGTGAGGGGAATGGCAATATGGGCCACTACAACAAAATCGGTCTTTTGCGGTGATTTTTTTTGCATTTGCGGCAGTTCCTACGGCGATTAAGTAACTGTAATAGATTTGTCCGTCGCGAGCGAAATTGCGGCGGTTGCAGGTAACCGTCGCGTAATTCTCAAACAATTCGCGGCGGTTTAAAACCGCCGCCGATAAAGGAGGTAGAGATTAGGGTAATTTTTATGAAAAAAAATTTTAAAAAATTAGCAGCTGTCTTCACTGCTACTATGTGAGTTACGTAGTTAAAAAAATAGCTGTTCTTTAATTGCTGCCCCTTAGCTCATGGTGCTTTGCATTGTGTGATCTTAATTATAATTTCTCTAAAGTTTCATATTGTTGCAGGACAAATACATTCTGTCTAGAATTAAATCCCTACCACCTAGATAAATTTTTGCATAAGACAGGCTGGGGGAGAGAGTAGAGAGAGTACACTTGGCACTTCATGGATTTACAGATAGAAAAGCATATCCTTAAAACCAAGAAAATAAATGGAACAAAAATGCACTCTTAAATTAAAAAATTAGGTTGACATTTAGCATGATGACAACGCCCAAACAATAGAGCATGTTGAAGACCAAAGAAGAAAGCACACCTCATTTTTTCTGCTCCATTGTTCTACGCCAGATCGACCAGCAAATGCATAAAATGCAAAATGGCGTAAATCCACAGTTCCAGTGTTTTCAGAAGCCTATCCAGGACAAGGAACAGAATAAATAGTCAAAGCCTTCAACCTAAAGATGGGAAGAGAACTAACATCTACCTGACACAATTTTAGTAAGAGAGAAAAAATCTAAAGTAAGAGTCAAAGTGTCAAACTATATCCTGTTTAATTAGAAACTCGATCATGAAGGTCCAGTTTTATAGACTACTTATTGCAGGTTCATAGAGTTTATTGGCTTAATTATGCCAAACCTTAGTGAAATTTTATAGTCATCTACTTATATCAGAACAGGAATTTATATTGACTGTTAAGGAATGTAAAGGTCAATCTTGAAGACCCAAAATTGAGGTAAACGCAATAAAACAAAAGTAAATACGAAAGCAAGTTTAACCATAGTTGAAGAAGAGTATCTTCTTAATACAATGACATCCACAAAAGCTGGATAATTAATTTTTCCATGAGCCGTTGCACCAACCTGAATAGACAGACAACTTTAAACAATAAATAATTAAAATAATAGACCAAATCGAGAACAAATTAAAGTAAAAATCATATGTCATTTTGAGGTTATGTGCAAAACCTTTATCCCTTGGAACAGAGGAAAAATACATGATTTTAGTAGTGTGGGGTTACCTTGAAAACAAGACCCCATATGAACAAAACAGCAGAACAAACCGAATCAGTTTTGTACCAAGAGATACTGAATCAAGAAGTTATGAAACGGAATCAAATTAATCAACCAAAGCACAAATCTAGAGCAAATAGAACTGGAAAAAAAAAAGTCAGTTTAGAAAAAGAGGAAAATGCAAAATAAAGGAGGAACTAGGTGCAGAAAAGAAACTTCCTATCAAAGACAAACCTGAAGGAGTGAGACAAGGAGACAAACCTTCTCTAAAGTGGCAAAATGCTCCCTAATATAAAAGACAGTTAGGTATTAAAATAGTTGTGTTTAATAGAATTCAAAACATAATCTCAAAGAAGAAAAGTTGTTTTGGTGAATGCAAGGAAACAAAATTGAATGCTAAGGAGTGAAGGTAGTTTCTAAATGAGGGACAGACTGCAATATCTATATCTATTAACAATCACGCACAAAATATATATATATTTGTTTTTATTTTGAAAGAATGATTTTGTTTTTGCTTGGATGATGCAGATATCAACTTATTCACAATCACACACAAAACATGTACACTTGGAATTGATCAAAAAAATATGTACACTTGGATAGACCAACATTTCCATCACGGAGAGTAAATATATTAACTGCAAACATCTTTGAGTTTTGGTCCCAATGCGAGAAAAACTTTGGAATTAGAAAAAATAGTTGTTAGAATAGAGATATATGAAGAATTGTCATTTATAGAAATTTCATGGCTAAGGATATAATACAAAGCTCTGATCTAGGGATACCCAAACTCACAAATACTTATCTTGAGCATTTTAAGTTGCTGGACTTGTCATTATAGGCCCAGTATTGGGTCAAAAACTAAGCAATAACAACTTAATCAAGACAAAATGGAAAAGTCATACAAAATAGAAGCAACCAGACAAAAATGCAGTTGCACTATCATAACATAAACTATTTACACTATACTAAATACTCACTATATTGGTCTCCACAGAACAGGGATCAACTCGGAGTCCTTTAAGGCAACAAATGCAGCAGCACAAAGGATACCAATCTGTCTCATTCCCTGCCTAAAGTTTTCTGGAGTCGTCTAGCCTAAAACGAAATAGAAAAGTTGAATTCAGATCCATTTAACAATTATGAGTTATAGCAAAGTTTAACAAATGCTAAATTATTAGAATACTATTAGAACTAGCACCAAGATTTTGCTACCATCAAAGTAAAAATGGTAAATTCAGTTCAGATATATGGTGACAGTTCAAAGTAAATTGTCTTTTCTTTGTTCAAATAGAAACTGTCATTTCTATGAAATCCTATAGAGGCAGGAAAGTAAAGTGTTATTTACCTTGAAAGTAATTATTTCATATGGTTAAGCTGCAAATCTTTTATCAAATGGTTCAGCTGCAAACAAATAAAGGGAGGTAAATCAATAAAATCAGAGTCCACTTGCTCGTAGGAAGACATAAATTGGTGCCTTGGCTTTGTCAGGTCTTCAATTAGAGAACCACATACAAACAACAATGCTAATATATATATAAATTAAGGTCAAGTTTAGATATATCACATAAAAGTTAAAATTCAATGAGTATGTCTCTTGGCCTCTAACGATAGAGGTAGAAAAAAAATTATATTTAAGTTCTAGAATAGGATTTAGTAGTATTAAATTGGATTTTATTAATTCTGCATTGTAAATGTTCACAAACTCTCACTCAGCATCTAGATTATTAGTTTCCGTAGTTTCGAATTAACTGGAATTTGCAGGCATCTATATCTCACATTCAACCTAAAAAAAAAGGATGAAACAGAACCAGAAGGGGGATTGAAGAGAAAGTGCATAGTGCTTATTACACTAACAAATTGGTACCAAAAACAGTAAAACCTGAAACAGGAAGAAGGCGTTGCAGAGTCGTATACCTTTTCCACCGAAGAAACTTGCATCACTGTTCCTTTCCCCTCCGTCGTCGATTAGCGGTGCCAACCTCGACTTGGCACAGGGAAGAGCCTCTCCATTTCTGGCTCCGGCGAGTGCGGAAACTGAGTCGTGTTAGAGACTGGGAGAGAGTGAGCATTTCTGTTTCCAGCTCCGACGGGAGATGGGAGAACACTAATAGTTGCTGCGTTGGAAAACCTTAGAAGGAAATTTGGAAAAGAGTTAGGGCAAACTCTGAAAATCTCGCGCATCCAGATTCGCTCTTCTCATTTTTTTTAAAATGCTCTGCGGCGGTTACTAATAAACGCCGTCAGAACCGCCAGAACAATTGACCGTAGGCGGTTTCCCATGAACCGCCGCAACACTTTCGACGCAAAATTTAAAATTTCTTGCAGTGGGCGGTGGCGGCTGACTCGTGCTTGTTCTCGCGGTGGCTGAGGGATTGGAGGGTTTCCTAGAGTGAGATTGTATGATGAAAAACTTAGGCATGTTTGGATTGGCTTATGCACAGCTTATGAACACAGTTTATAATTAATTCATAAGCTATTTTGGATTTATTTTTCATAAGCTACCCATGATAGTTTATCAAAACAGCTTATAGCTTATATAAAATAAATTTCACTATAATTTTTCTTCGATTATAAAAGTAATTAATACAGCTTATGCCATAAGTAGTAGATAAATTTGTTATCCAAACATGACCTTATTTGTTTTAATTTTTTCTGAAAGGGCCTTTGATTGTTTTGTAATTAAATCTAACGGTTCATAAAGTTAGTCCACCAATAGACCATTGTAAAATATGTCCACCCTAACACTTACCTTATTAAATATGCGAATCATAACAACATATTAACAAAGTAACAAATACCATTCCTTTCTAAAGACCAAAAAAAAAATACCATTCCTTTCTACCAAAAAAAAAAGTAACAAATACCACACGCACACATGTACATAATGTGTCCGATACCAGTTAAAAGTAAAAAAGAAGGAAAAAAAAAAGTAAAATCATAATGGGGTCTAGAAGTTAACTTAAAATTGGAGCAAATAATTTCCTTAATATTGAACTACTACATTGACCATCATATGATTTCTGTATCTAAAGCCAATTACCCATTTCCCCTATAGCTGGTCGCATACTTCAATTCTTTATACACCCGCATGTTGTAGTATAATTCAAATATTAATAAGAGTTAGTTGTGACTGTTGTAATTCAAGTTAGTTATGACAGTTAGTGGCAGTTATTTTGTTAGTGAGATCAGTTTGTGTAACTAGCTTTATATAGCAAATGTGTAATGTGAAAGTTCAATTGAATAAAACTCTTGTTCAATGATCATATCTCTCTGTATTCTCTCTACTTTCTTCCCTGCGAATCTCTGTGTGTGTGTGACCTTCTTCTCCCCAGCAATGCACACGCACTCTGTGCTACATTTTACACATTATCTACAATGAGTTGCTAGATAATTCATAACAAAATTTCTCATTTTGGTTTCGGGATTTCTTTATTGGAAGATCGTAACATGTTAAGGTATTATCAAGGTTTTAAATTGCATTACAGTCGCGGTTACGTCATGATCCTTGATATTGTAGAAGAGTGCAGACAAATGCAGCCACAATTACCATCACAATGAGGTTTTAGAGACTCACTAAACCATTATGTCACAGCCACAATTTCGATTTCAAACCTTAATTTAAAACATTGAGTCTTGTAATCGGAGAAAGTATAGCTTAAAAGGAAAATAGAATTAATTAGTAAAAATGATTTGAAGTGAAACTTCTTGAGGACATGGAAAAAGAGAATGAAGATAAAATCTCCGTGAAAGTTGATTAGTCCAACTTTTGAATATGCCATAGCCGTGCAGAACACAAGTAATTTGACGACAACCATTATTGCCTAGAGCTACAGCATGTGGACCAAAAAAAATGAAGATATAATAATGTAGGAAAAAGATCAAGAATTAATGTGATGAAATTTAATTTGAAGATTATACAGTTGAAACTACGCGGGGTATATATATTTATTAGTTCTTCCCTTGAGTATTTGAACTTTCAGAAGTTATAACTACTCCAGCTGCTGTCTCAGAAGAGGTACGCTGCTGAATCTGTGAATCTGATCACACCAATCATGGGAAACAGATACCACAATATGTTAAACATTGAGATGAGATTATAAACAATATATAAAAATGATTATGAACTATTCTCAAGCATTGACTATTCTATACATGAAATATATATACAGGACTTTCGCTGTGTGTGTTGGAGGAAGTGAAAAGTGAAAATGTCCAATATCGGTAGCTCTGTAAAAATAGTGAGGTAATAGAGGTTTGAATTTTTCACCCTGTTTGATAAAACACAAATTTACTTTTAACTCAGCTGATCATATGATAATAGTTAGCAAATTAAAACAATAGTTAGCAAATTAAAATTATAGAGTTGTACCAAAAAATTAAAATTATAGAGTGAAGTACAGGTGAGTTGTAATCTATTTTCAACTGTGTTATATGTTAAATATGTTATAAAAAAAATTTGTTTTAAGTCCCCCAATTTTAAAATACTTCATTTTGTTCTCGTTTTCTGAAACATTTCACATACGGTCTCAATTGAGAACATTACATGTATTAACTTATTAAGGGACTACATGTAGGCTATTTCAGAAAATAAACGATCAAAATGAGACGTTTTAAAATTAAAAGCAAAAAATGAACATTGCCCTGTTTAACCAAATGATAAAAATTTCCTTCTTTCTCAAATAAACACATAAAACATACAGAATTTTGTAGCAGAATTTACATTCACAGAGGAGGAGAAGGAAAAAGAACAGAGATTGTCCACTTGTTCTTGCTAGTTGATGTTGAGCACACAGAGGGAAAGGGGGGGCGGGAGAAAAAGTGATATTTGTTGTGGTGCCTGTATTTGTTTTTTTTTTTGGTCAAAGGTGCCTGTATTTGTTTAAAAAACAAAAACTTACAGCAGTGGTAGTAACTATCCCAAAATGCAATGTGGGCCAATGCATGAATGCAAAGACCATTTGACTGCATCTTTTCTAAAGAATTAACCACCACAACATTTTCTTTCCCTTCCTACTGAAAAAAACCACATGCATCCACTGTTACTTTACATGATGACCCTCTCCCCTCTGTCATGACTTTCCCTCTTCCCACATTGACCTATACATAATACGGTTCATTGGCCTCACAACCGAGACAGCTCATTCACATGGGGGCTGGGGTTGCCCATGTGGACCCCCATGGCCACATGTTACAGCCAAATCATAATATATATTGTGTGTCAGTAAGTGCATATCATAATTCATAAATCTCTGTGCACACCCCCCCTTCTGTTACCCACCCACACAGTGTGTGTGTGTACGTGTTTATTGAGTGAGATATACACACATGTAATAGAAAGTAAAGAAGCATTAAAAACATGAAGGGGTGAATTCATTTAAGAATGGATGATCAAAATAATTCCTGAAAATTATAATGGGTTCTCAATTGTGTACGCAAGTGGAGATATTGTTTTCAGATTCAAACCCGTGACTCTCAGATCACAAGTCAGCAACTTTACCGTTGCGTCAAAGCTCGTCCTCCCGATAAAGACTAATATGATCGAGAATTTTCAATTTTGAGACTAATTTGTAATATTAATAATTTCAATAACTAAGTTGATAAGACTCTACAATTTCAGAGATTAAATTAATGATTCACTCTTAAATTAAAAAGAGAAGTAGAGAAAATTACCACTGGGGGAAGGAGGGGGTTGCCTTATTACTGGTGGTGGTTGAAGTGGACGATATGCAGAGAAGGAACCTTCCATGGGTGTAGTAGGGTAGTATAGATAGGACGGTCCAGGTCCAGCTGGTATGCGGTGTGGTTGTGGTGTAGAAAATGTTCCCCTTGGTGCTTGCACAGAATAGCCATAGTAATATGGGGAGCCCATGGTTGAAGATGATGGTCCATAGAGTTGTTGAAAGTATTGTGGTTGCTGAATCTGATGAGGGTTATACAATGTGGCCTGTGCTCATAAAATAAATCATTAATTAAGCTAATGTTATCCAACTGTTACTCCATTATTAGATAAAAGGTTAAATATACTTTTGGTTCCTCAATTTTAAAACATTTTGGTCCCTCATGTTTTCAAATGGACCACATGTAATCCATATGAGAGTATTTTGCAAGACTACATGTGGTATATTTCAAAAAGTGAAAATCAAAATACCACGTTTTAAAATTGAGGATTAAAAGCAAACATCCCTAGTTATAGAGATTAAAAACATATTTAATTAGCTCTTAAATAAACAACTGGTCATCATGTATAAATTGAATTGTGTTGTTAATTGATTATGGGAGAGAGATGGATGGATGCTTACTTGATGGTACCCATATTCAGGAGTGTAGGTAGGGTAGCTGCAAACATAGTTGAAAGAAATTTAATTACTAAGCAAATATGGAAGGAAATACGTTAAATGCAGTAATGTATTTGTTTCTTAGAGAAGCAATGGCTCAAAATGGATGGCTTCCCTTGTTGTGGACTTGTACTGAAGTTAATATCTAAGGTTTTCCGCGGTAAATCCGCTGAGAAAATTAAGAAGCCATTAATTTCATTAGCTTTGGTTGTCGTGTGGACCCCCCCCCCCCCCCCCCAAACAACAAATTGATCAATGTGTAATGGGAGCTAGTTAGTACCATTATGTGCATGCTTTGTGGTATGGTATGCATTTCCCCTAAGATTGAATTGGTTATTATGAACATGTTGCCCATCAAGCAGAAAATGGAAGGAATAAAAGCACATTAAAAAGAATGGGGACAAGGTGACATCCAAAGGTATGGAAAATGTTACATGCACATATGAATGAACTATGAATTCTTATGTGCATGATTTATCACATTAATATATAGCACATGCATTCTAACTAACGTCATTAACTTTTAAAAAATTTGTTAAATATTTGGAGTATTTGAAAAGAGAAGTGTGGAAGAGATTGAAACTCCGGGTAGGAGGAATAGGGGATGCATGTTGCCAAATAGACTGTTTTTAGAATTTGGGTCTTGGGCCTAACTCAGCTTTATGAAACCAATTTGTAAGGTGAGGACTCCCTCATGCCCAAGACTAGACATCTGGATCGTGGACAAATACGGGTGTCCCTGCCTAATAACAACACCCCTCATGCCTAGAAAAATACATCTCTAGAGTGTGTGGACAAATACGGGTGTCCCGGACTCACGTCTAAAAAAATACATCTCTAGAGCATGAACAAACAAGAGTGACCCAATAATAGATTTACAATAGACTTTGATACCATCTTAGAATTCGGACTTTGAGTCTAACTTATCCTCACAAAACTAATTTATAAGGTGGGAACTACTCATACCTTATAAAGACTACATTTACCTCATCTCTAATTGACTTGGGACTCTCTCTAAAAAAAATAAAGAAACTACCATGTGCATTTCTTTGAATTGGCTTTAATTTCAGTGGTTCATTTGCATTTAGAAAGTTAAATTTTTTATACCGTGTCTTCTACGGCCCTCGGGAAATGAGGCTATGAAAAATATCAATACAATAGGAAAGTCCCTATGTTTTTTTGTTGATATGTTCATTATTTTATTTAAGAGTATTTGTTAACTTTACCAACCAATTTTATACAGTTCTCATAAGACAACAATAACATTGCTGGAGAGAAAATGACTTGATGGTACAGGACATGCAGAAGTACCGAGAGATGGGGGATTTAATCATATAAAAGATTATAAATCAAATTAATTGCTACAGGACCACTATATGAATGATACATAAAAATACGTACGTACATGCATTGCCACGGATTACATATCTACTGATCAGTACCTATTATCACCAGCATTTCTACTATTACCATAGATGTATGTATATATATCAATAACATATGTCACAAAATATTTCTGTTTGATTGGTTTAATCTACAATATTACCCTACTTCTTAGGCCATGGTAACTTTTGCATAAGAATTTTGTTATCTTTTTTACTATTATTTTAATTAATTTTCATGACAATAGAAATTGTGATTATGTAAAAATTAATGGAGCTAATGGGGGTGGATTAATTAAGAAGAAGCAAATTAGGGTGAGGAAAATGCACATGCACATGTACAATGTTTGTTGAAGACAGGGCAAACTTTAGCCTTGTAGTACATTTTTTTTTATTACTCCGTATATGATATGATGTATGTGAGGATTTTCATGCTGACACAGAGACCTACTGTAATTGGAGGGGGAGCAGTCAAGCGACATATGTAGACAGCAGTGTGTGCATCTATATGCAGTTCTGTAATTAATTGCATGGACCAGTTCCCTTTGACTGTGAGTGACATGGGTAATAAATGGCCACAGTAAATGAACAAAGCTAACCCATCAACAAAAACAAAAAACAGAACAAAAAATTAAAAAACTCACCCATATGGCGGGTACAATAGTGGCGGTGGTAGCGGCGGTGCCCCTGCCGCCGGAACACCACCATACGATGCCGCACCTCCCGGTGCTCCTCCTGTCCCCACCCCTCCTTGAAATGTATTCCTCCCTGCACCAAAATTTACCTCATTGTTTTACACGTGAATTTAATCTGATGAAGGAATCAAAAGCTATATTCTATATCCACAAGATTAAGCGCAGGTAGTTAATGTGTTCCGTTTAAGAGACGAACTCGGTAAGTACCCGAATTCAATCTCTAATGACAAAATAATATGTGATCAGACTTTATTTATCTCTGGCTAAACACAGATTAGTCTAATGGTTTTTCTCCTGGTATTGTGTGTATAAAAAAAACTATATTCTATATATTATATAATAATGATATAATATTCAGTTCCAAACTTTGTATAATAAAAATAAAAAAGGTTAATTTACCTCTGGGTGGTGATGGTCTAGGCCGTCCTAAAGAAGCAATGTTACAATTTGCTCTTCTTCCGTCAATCACTGGGTTTGGATCAGCACAAGCCCTTCTAGCTGATTCTGGATCACGGAATGTTACCTGCTCATTGTATATATATCTAAATCTAAATAAATAGGACATGTTTGTTTGTATATATATCTTATATCTTACAATAATAATAATAAGGATCAAATGAAACACACTTCAATAAAATTAATGAGAAAGAGATTAAGAGAGACATACGAATCCGTAGCCTTTAGATTTTGCAGTGTTCTTATCAGTGATAATGACAGCTTCAAGAATGTCTCCAAACTGCTCAAAGTATTTGCGCATTTCCTCAGTTGGTGTCTCCCAAGCTAATCCTCCAACAAACACCTTGGTGAAAGTCGTGTCTCCGAACTGTGATCGGTAATGTGGGTTAGCCATGGCATCAAAACAGCAAATGGGTGTTGTTGTCCTTGTTGTCTATGCATGAATTAAAAGTCTTGGCATATGTCACTGATCAATGATCATCATTCATTCCTCCATCATCAAAGTTTCTTCTTTTATTTCCTTCTTCTTCTTCTTCTGGTTTCTCTGCTCTGTGTTTTTCCAACGTCGCCACAGTTCAATGACACCTCTTCTTCCCTTTTTTCCAACAGGAGAATCGTTGAATTTGAAGAGGCCTTTAGGGGAAAAGAGAGGTGGGTATGGTTTATGAAATTATGATGATGTGGTGGTATTCGTTATTATTTGATGGTGGTTTGGAACAGAGAGGAGTTGGTTAATTAAAAACAAAATATATCAAAAAGGGGAGAGAAAAGAGGTTATTTTATAAGATTAATAATAAGGAAAAAGAAAAAGACAGAGAGAAAAGGGTGGTGGAGAGAGAGAGAGAGAGAGAGAGAAAGAGATCTGACAGCGGCAAACTCTAATTTGCTGGCCAAAGAGAGAAGGAGGAGAGGGTTGTGTTGTGTGTGTGTGGGCTTTGTATGTAGTATATCACAAAAACAATTCACAAGTGACAGCTGAGTTTATACTAACTCAGTACTCCAAGTGTGTCCTCCCTGTCTTTGCATTAATATACTCTTCCACCATCCAATCAATTTCTCCGTTTTGACTTAAACTAGTCTTTCTTATTTCCCTTGTCCTTGTGTTCTTCTCCACCTGATCATTTCTCATTCCTGGCTTTCAGCCTTTTCCTTTTTCTTTGTTAACATAGTATTGCATAGCCACAGGTAGTACACATATAGCAGGTTTTGTTAACTTTCAAACAAGGATTTTCACCCTTTTTAGACATGGTAGTTAAAACTGGACCGGTCATTGAACAGGTGAGGATAGGAGTTCAAGGTTCAGAGGTTCGATCGGGGTTCGATCGGGGTATAATAAAATAATATTATTTTAATTATAAATATAATATTATATATTATATATGATATATAATATTATTTTAAACCCTAAACTTATACAATATTGAGCAAAAATTAACATAAAAGTTATAACTTTATAAAGAAAAATTAAATTTTACTATTAAATGTCATAATTCATAACATAAAATATTCAAAATTACAAATAATTGAAGAAATTGATATCTATTTCTTTCAAAAAAATAGAAAAAATAAAAAATTTGATTTTTTTGATTTTTTTAAAAAGATAAAAAAATAGAGTGAACCGGTTCAACCCGGTTTTTAGCTAGTTTTCCCAATTTTGACCGGTTTTTTACCGATTCTTTGACATACCGGTTTTCAGGATCTTTCGGACCGGAAGGGGTCTGGTTCCTGGTTCAACTGGTCGGTCCGGTCCGGTTTTAACTACCATATTTATTGCTTATTCTTGATAATTTACTTTTTTTATTTATCACCATGATATAAATTTGCAATGTATCTATTGATTTTGTTGATGATGAATATCTGTTGGGTAAACTGATTGGCTATCTTTAGTAAAGTCTTTCCTTCCACCCACATTTTTCATCTACAAAGCTCGATTGAATAATCCGTGTCCGGTTCCAATCAGACCAACCAACGTATTATTGGTTGTTAATTTACTATTTAACAAAACAAAAATGATATTAGTAAAAATGTTGGGTTTTCCAACAACGAAAGATACGGACCCTCTGATCATCATCAGATGGCTCTTTTTGCGTGCTGGGGTTGGCAGGCTTTGGTTCATACAGAGAGGGAATGAGCTGAAATTTTTTATTCAATCCGCTTCCTTTTTCCAAGGTGTTTGTTGCAGCGAAAGTTATGCACTCAGTCTATGTGTGTTTGATTTTGGGGTGTTTATAATTGATTTTGACAGAATTAATTTTATAAAATTAGTTTATGTTAAAATTGAGTTTGAAGTAAAGTAATTTATGTTTAAATTTTTTACTCTAAAAATAAATTTAAGATAAAATTTAGTGTAAAATTTTTAACCTAATACAAAAATTATAAATTCTAACTTCGGGCACTAAAATGTATTCTAGACAACAGAATTGTTTTTATAGTAAAATCCCAAACACTTTTATATAAAAGATAAATCATATATTTGACTCCACAAACTTGAATTTAACTCCTCCCATGTATTGCCAAAGGTGCACTATGATGTACAGAGTAAAAGTAAGTACTAATTTAATTTTCCATTTGACCTCTCCCATTTTCTCTGCCGTGCCTTTTGTTGGTTAATTATATTTGATTAGAGACACATGTGCTTGGGTAATTAACTGGACCAATCATATTACACCCTTTCTTTCTCTTTATGTTGGGACCAAAGTATATCCCACATGACCCCAAATCCACTAATCATAAGCCATTACAGAACAAATCAACCAAGATGAACGGGAACAGTTACAATTAGGTTTGAAAGAAAGGATATACTTTATTTATTTAGTAATTTTTTATATGAAACTTGAGCTGTTGATTAATGCAGGATAGGAAGTCATGTGCAAGGAAACCATTGGCCATTCCGATGAAAACAAAATTGAGGACTGTTATGAGCTATATAGAATTATAGATCCATCACCATCGTATCATCATTCCCTTATTGATATTCTGTCATTAACTAAATGCTAATGTCAAGCTAATATCCCACTTATTTTATTACTAATGGTAGACCATTATCTTGTCCACACGCCAACCAGATGAGAATTGCACAAAGTCACCTCTCCTGGCACCGAATTTTCAAGACTTTTTTTCAAGGATGGGTTTTCCCATCGGTCTTTGTTGGATCATACATGTTTGGCACTCCCCCTTTGTTGTAGACCTTGGCTTTAATGATCATATATAGTTTTTTCTATATTTAAATTAAAGTATATAAGGACTATTGTTAGTGTACTATAGACTCTGTTTAGCAAACAATGATTCATAAGCTAGTTGATAGTTAATAGATGAAAACTTATAATTGATTGAATTTGAAATGTCAGCTGGTAAAATTAGTTTCTGAATTAGCTTATAAATGTAAAATAGCATAAATGACATGTTTATATAAATTTTAATTTATTTCAAATTATGTACTGTTATAAAAATTAAAATATTATTATTTTTACTTTATTCTTATTTTAAATATTTTTATTAAATAAAATATAATAATATAAACAAAATGACATGTTCATATTTTTTTTGATGAGGTAATGACATGTTCGTATGTTTTTTTTAATTAATATGATATTTTGGCTTTATATAGTTAAGGGTTTTATGTTTTTATTTTTAATTTTAGGAGAATATAAAGGGGGAATAAGATTAAAGTAATGAGGATAAAAATTAAAAAAAAAACGATAAGTTGTAAACTTAAAAGCTACGTGAAATAGTTTTTTTAAAAAGTTATGACCTCATGGGATAACTTTGTTTACAAAATATATACATCTATTTTGGTCAAACAATCTTATAACCTAGTCAAATAAGTTATAAGCTAGCTTATTTATTTTGTCAAATAGACTCATAAACTACATTACTAATATTTACAATAGTTTGATTTCATTATTCAAATATGCTAAATGCAAAGTAAGATGATATGTAATGTAATAGACCCACAATTAATATATGAATGAAGATCCACGTAAGTGTGACCCTTCTCCCGGGCCACGATGGCTTTAGACGAAGGAGACAATTACACAAGGTCTCCCAATTTTTGATAGTTAAAAAAATTGTATTATTATGGCTTATTTATACTTTTAGTCCCTTTAGTTTGAATTGTGTGTGATTTGGTCCCTCAAGTTTTTTTGAGCAAATTGAGTACCTCTATTTTAAAAATTAAGCAAATATGATCTCTTATCAACTTTTTTTATTTAATACCATTAAATTCTCATTTTTATAATCAAAATATTTGGGGGGTAAATTTATGACGAAATTGAGATATGAAATAATTTTAAATGTCTAAAAGTTAAATATTTAGTGAAATTTTGATGAAATTTTAAAATTATAAGATTTGATCGAGATTAGGGTTTGAAGAGGGACAAAAATGAGAAATTTTTATTTTGAGTGAAATTTGATATTTTGATCGGCGAGTTCTAAGCAAAAGAAGATTTGAAACAATTTAACCATTTCAATTGGTGAAAATTTTGGATAAGTTATGAGGATTTGAGAATTTTAAGTAAATGAATATTGTGATGGGGGACTTAACTTTAACAATTTAAAAATTGAGGGAATAAATCGCTCAAACAATTATTGGGTGACCAAAATCACACATAACTATAATAAAGAAATTTAAAATATAATTAAGCCTTCTTAAAAACGTATATTTATTAATTATTAACTTAAGTTTTAGATAATTTTATTAATTTTTTTATATTTTTCATGTCATCTTAAAATTAAATTTTTTTTGGATAGGAATTAAACTAAATTTTTATTAACATAACAAATCTGATTATTTTGAATTTTTTAACTCTACAATATTTTCATTTGCTTTTTTTTTTTGTTTATCATCGTCTTCCTCCTGGCCTCTCATGATATGTTTTTAGGGTCTGTTTGGATAAACGGCTTATTTAAGCACTTCTGGCATAAGCGCTTATCATATAAGTACTTATACATAAGCTATTTTTATAATCGAAGAGAGAATATGGTGAAATTGATTTCATATAAGTTGTAAGTTATTTTCATAAGCTATCATAGGGAGCTTATGAACCAGTCATAAGTTGTTTCTATAAGCTTTGGCAAACACGCTGACAAGTGCTTATGTCAGTAGATAAGCCCAAATAAGCTCTGCATAAGCCAATCCAAACAAGGCCTTAATTTTTATTCCTTATTATTAAACTATCGTTCTTCTACCTTTTAGGTTGGACTGTGCTTGTTAATTACAGACCCAACAAAAATTAAATGATTTTGGCTCAGACTAGGCCATGCCTACATTTTATGCATATTTTTAGTAATTTAAGTTATTTTTCTTAATAAATAATTTGAGTTAGGCCAGATGTGTTTTAAATTGGGATAGGCCAAAAAATGTGTAGCCCGAAAGATATATGGGTTGCCAAGCACGGCCCATATTTGAGATTAAAATAGATTGTTAGTCAGATTATATCTATTGAAAATGAAATATTAGAATTATATGATTATAATTACAACTCAAAAACTTAGAAAAATAAAAATAAAATTATTTTTTTTATTAAATTAGGTGTCGAACATAAATTTAAAATTTCTAGAGATGGTTGTGCTATTTTCATATACAGCATGATGAGAATTTTATAGCATTATAAATTGCCTTTTTCATATTAGTTTTTGTGTGACTTTTTGCTAGTGATCCAACCATGAGCATAGGCACAAGCACACGTACCCATCCCCACCACCCGCAAAGAACAGGGCAACAAACCCACACAAAGAGAAAGGAGAGAGGCAGAAGGAGTCATTATCTAAATTGTTGCCAGCGTTAGGGACGAGGAGACAGCTATAAGGACCATCTGGGTTTTTTTTTCTCTTTTATTTTATTTTTGTTCTTTAAGAAAAGAAAAAAAAAACCCTGCAAATTAAAACAAACGAGTCCGTGAATGAACTGGCAGTCCTCTCCACGTGGGGTCCTATCAGTGTTGAAGAAAACTATGAGCTGGATTTCCATCTACCTCTTGTTGCTTTTATAACTCGAAGGATTTTTTTTTTCTTTTGATGAACATTGACATTATAGAATGAAACAACTTTTAAATTGCACTTGCGGTTGTGATTATGTCACTATCCTTGATATTACAGAAAATTGTGGACAAATGCAGCAAATGGACCACAATCGCGTTCACGATTCGATTTTGAAGACTTCTTAAACTATTATGTCATGACTATAATTGCGGTTTTAAACTTTTATTTAAAACCTTTAAATGAACCACCCAACCTGGCTTTTGATCAACCAATCTCCACCATTTAAAGGCTGCAAGTATATATATCTGTGATTGTTGATTCCTAACCCCACTAAGCCTTAAGGCATATAAAACATTCCCCTTCATATTCTTTTCTTATAGACTTCCACTTAATTTGGGCTCTCATATTTCATTTCTTCAGTTCCAAACGTTAGTTTCTTCTTTTTGGGCATTGACTCCATCTCTCCCTCTTTGATAAAAATAAAATAAAATAAAAGGTGTAGAAAGTGAAATCCTTTCCATTTCACAATAACAGGATCAGGATCTTGATCACGACTTCGTTCATTGACTTCATGATACCCAATTACTAGAATTTTATAGTGGCCTAGTGTTTTTTTCTCTCCCCTTTCACTTTCGTTTTGGCTAATTGGGATTCCGACAGATTCCACTTCATATGGACCAATGTACAAATTGCTCCATCAAGGACCAATTCAATTTTACCTGCAATAGTGGGTAGAGCCAATTTATTGTATATTTATGAAATAAGCTCATCATTTATATTAATTACAAAAATATTTGTATATATTTATGAAAATAACCCATTATTATAGATAATAATAAATTAGGCAAATAGGTTGTGTTTGGATGGAGAAATTCAAAATTCCAAGGAATTTAAAATACTTAAAAATTCAATTGCTTGAATTGAATTTCTCGCGCCCGTTCTTTTTCTCCCCGTCTCTCCCTCCCCCTCTCTTGCTCACTTCCCCTCTCTCGCTTTCTATTCTAAAAAACCACTCCCTCTCCCTCTCGCTCTTGCTCACACTCTCCCTCTTGCTTTCTCCCCCTCTCTCTCACGCTCTCTCTCCCTCACTCCCTCTCTCTCGCTCATTATCTCTTGCCTTCTCTCTCCCTCCCTCTCTTTCTCTTTGAAAAACCTCTCTCCCGCTCTCTCCCCCTATCATTTTTTAAAAAACCTTTCCCTCTCTCTCTGCAAAACATCTCCCTTTCCCTCTTGCTCTCTTTATCCCTCGCTCTCTCCCTCTTTCGCGCTTGCTCTCTGTAACACCCTTTCTCCAAAAAGGATATTACATCATAGTAACCAAAAGTTTCTCAAGACTTAGAAATTATTTTGACAAAAGTTTGTGATCATCTTCCAAAAATGCGGATAAATTTTTTTTTCTTTTCTAAAGTATTTGGTAAGTATAACATAATACCTTCATGTTTGAATATGTATTTCATTATATAAAATAGTCATGTTATTTTACAAAAGGTTTGCTTCAGTACAACCCTGAGTATAGATTCTGCAAGAGTAATAGAACTAAAAATACTAGTAAACCAAAAATTACAAAAGTGTTAAAGGAAAATATATTGTTATTATGTAGGTGTGAGCCAGACCAATCTTAGACTAACTATTTAGCTTAAGCATCTTAAGGCGAAGACGTAATGGTAGCAGCAACCTTCTAACCCTAACCCGGCAAACCTTCTTCCGTGCAGTCTTCTTCTGCTTCTTCATCTTCCCTGCATTTCCGTCTTCTGTCCGGATAATATCCTTCATCTGCTTCAAGGGTAGTTTAACATCTAAGACTAATCGGGTTTCTATCCTCCAGTTTGGTCTATCTATTCTTCCAGCAGTAGTAAGTACATAACCAAAATATGTACCCCACTGTGTACCAGGGTTTATCTTCCACCCCAACTTCCCAATCTCAAGGGGTTGAATCCTAAGACGTCGGACCGGAACTAACCCACTCCTCGGGTAAACCATCTACTTAGTCATGCATCAACACAACAAAGCAGGCAAGGGTGAGACTCTTAAGACAAAGTAATAGGAAAAGTATGAATACACTCATCACATAGATCACTCATCAATCAATTTGCGCACCAAGCATATATTCATAATAACAGAACATTCAAGGCTTATAAACAGATCTTGTTTAAGCAGATCTTACCTTTGTGCTGCAATCCTTCAAAATAACTTATTCACAAATACATTCTCATAATCAAGCATATTTATGCATGTCACTTTAACAACTCTCTAATCACACCGGTGCATTGCTCCAAGAGGAGACTTTTCCAACCTCACACCATTGAGCGACTGGCTGCAGTAAACTTAACAGCATAAACAGGGAATCCCGTCTTTAGACCCCTGAGAATACTTTGGAAATACTGCATTTAAAACTTAATACCAAATCAGAAATAGATCTGTCAGTCAAATTTATCCAAGTCGGGTATACGACTCGTCTCGGCTCAGGGGGATTCACCGACAAGGCCATTGAGACTTTCGAAACCTGGATAATCCTAGTAGACAATTGTAGTCCAACAGAACCTATTTTCAACCCCGTCTCGTAGGTTGTATGTTCATCGTCTATAATGCAAATGATCGTCTTTACTTTGCATATACTCAGTTTCTCTTTGTTTTCTCTTTGTAAAACTTTCTCTGTTTTACTGTAGCTTTTCTTCAATACTACTATATAAGAAAACTCATCTCTTTCTGGAAAAATACTCTCTATCTTCATTTCTCATTTACCACGAGTTAAGTTATTAGCTTATTTCAAGAAGACCAAAACGGGGCATAGCCACCTAGGATTGATCAAGAGAGAAGTGATCAACAATATGAAAACTTACGTCCGCTTATAAACCAATGTCTGCTTTCAGATTTTAGACAGCTCTTCTGGAAATGGAATAATTACACGGCAGCTGAGCCGACTGCGGTAATCAGTGTCCAGCTTTCTAAAAACTTGATATATACTTAGTGAACGAAATACGGCTAATTAATTACCGGCTTAGGTTATTTTCGAAGATGAAAAGATCACACGACGGCAGAGCCATCTTTGGTGATCAGTACCCCTCTTTAAAAATCGATCCACTATACTAAGTGAACGTAGTAAATTTGTTTCTCTTTGGAAATCTTTAAGCTCTATTTATCTTCCAAGAAAAATGTCTGTTGAAAGCCTATCTCACTAATTTCCACTGCCGTAGACATTGGAAATTAAACTGAGTTATGTGCATACATATACAGATTGGATACCCACTCAATATTTTCCACTAATAAAATAACAGTAGAATTCACCGAGAATCCATTACCGTTAAATTATTTTTCGAAAGATGCTATAACAGTAGGTTCACCGAGAATCCATTACTGTTACACTCTTTAATTCTTTACAATCTATTTATATATACGGTATTAATAAAATCGCTTCTTTCCAATTTTATCTTGTCACGTATATACCGGGTCCCTAGTGTTAAGAATTCCCCAAACAACGTATCAATACGAATCCCAGGCCAGAGAGAGATAGACTGCTTTAGCCCTTTCATAGGTCTCCCTTCCTTTCTAGATAGATCCATATTGATAAACCATTTATCTTAACCATCACCTTGTATATAAATAATAGATAATCTTGGATTTTCATAAACAATAAATTGTATTTTCTTTGCGGTAAAATCATATTTACGATACGTCTAAAATTTGCCATTATAACGGTATGTTTACAAAAGCTCAGAAGTGATTTTGCCATATCCTCTCTAGCCTCACGAATGTAAGTATAAATTTGGGCGTTATAACTTTACAATTCATCAATAGCACAAAACAATTAATTTTAAGACTATAAATAATCATAAAGCAGATAAAAGCCATAAACACATAAACAAGCAATTCAAACACAAACAAGAATCAAAACTCATACTTCACAAATTACTTTGAAAGAAAAACCCCTTACCTTGGCCAAAACTTGATGAAGAACAAGCAAGAACACCAAGAACACAATAGTAAGAAATTTAAGACTTAAAGAGAGAAAAGAGAGAGAAAGTGTTTGCCTTGCTTCTTGAATTGTGTTGTGTGAATTTTATGAAGCCAAGGGGTCCTATTTATAGGGAGAGGGGCAGCCAAGAGCTAGGGAGAAGGAGGGAATTAAAAAACTTTGTGATGTAAGCCATGACTCCAAAAATCCATAATTATTAATTACGTTTAATCCACTTTTTTCTAATTGGTTTAGGAAAATGACTAAGCTAGGTGAGTCACATAGGAAATCTGATCCAAGGCCTCCAAGAGCTCCTTGATGTCGACCAAAGCAAGGAGAAAGGAGGGCCATTGGATTTGCTTAGTCATAGCTTTAGGTTTAGGTAGTTTTAGGTGAAAATCAAGAGTAAAATGGTCATTGGACATGCCCATCATACTATTCAAGGTTAATCATAATGTCTACTGATTTTTATAACTCTTAGAATTGTATTTGAACCCCTCAAAGTTCCTAAGTTTCTATATCATAGCCACTATGTCTCTATTCGACTTTATTCGACTTATTCCGTAAATAAGGGTTAAGATAGTCTTTTTACTAATCCAACACTCAAAAATAATTTTAAATGGTAAGAATCAATGAGGAATCTCGAAATTTACATGTAAGAGCTTCATGGAAGAATTTTGGGAATTTTACGGTAAGGGCAAGCCTTACTGTTTGCAAAAACAAAGGGAAACAACCGCGCCGTAAGTGAAAAACGGATATTTTCCAGAAAATTCCAGAAAAATTCCAGAAAAATTCTCAGAAAATCACAAATTGAATTTAATCACTATTGATCCCTCTTAAAATTTGATTTTGAGCACTCACTGATCACTGAAAATCTATTCTGGTTTCCATAATCTTCGTTTTGCGTGCTTTTTAGGGATCAGAAAAGTAGCGTTTTTATCTGCTTTTCAGAAAATTATGAAATAATTTCCAAAAATCCCTAAAAATGAAAAAATGTGATTCAGCTTTTCAAAATATTTTTCTGACCTCAGTTTGGTCTTCGAATCAGTATTTAGCTCTTACTGTAAGTAACAGGGTCAAAATGGTAATTTTCTAAAGATTTCCAAAAATTCTAAGAAAATTCCAGAAAATAAAAAATATTTAGAGAACCAACTTTTGTGAAGGAAGTTTGTTTGTCTAAGTTGGTTTGACATACTTATGTTATTTAAATCCTTTCCGTTAATAACAGTAAATACGGATGTCAAACGTCAAGGAAAGAGTGACTGTTCTGATGAAATAATTTCATAAGTATATTTCAATCTTATTTATAAGCTAAAAAAAAATTTCTTAGCACTTAAATCATGAAATTTCATGTAAAACAGAAATTTTAAATAATAACCTAAAAATACGGATGTTAGACTCACTCTCTCCCTCTCTCTCGCTCTCTCTCCCCCATTCTCTCTTGCCCTCTCTGTAACACCCTCTTTCCCGGAGGGCATTACACTTAAGTAACCAACCCAAACGCGGAAAATAAATTTGGTTTTCTTTCGGAAAAATTCTGACAAACTTAATTAATTTTCACAAATGGATTTTCATTGCCATTTTTTTTCTTAAAAGATATTAAAAATAAACATAAATAACTCAACACTCAACATATGAAAATGAATTGCAGTTACTGGATAAAATTTACATCTTTCTTCATAAACCAATGTTTGGAAATAATACATCATATAAAAATCCGTTCCTTTACAAAAGAGTACTGACTCCCTATGCTGGTCAAGTACTAAGAACTTCTACAAGAAGCTTTAATAAGGAAACTCTAACTCGAAAATAGGACTCGTCTGCCCTTCCACGAGGTTAACTCATCTTCAGAGTACGTCTCAATCCTCGAGTCCTGACAGGTCCACCAAGCTAGTGGTCCATCTATATGAATCATGTTCCAAAGAGCATAAAACATATAGGCAAGGGTCAAAATCTCTTTTGCAGTTATCATCATAATCTTACAAGTAGCACACCCCAGAAATTCATACAAAATCATATCATGACCATTTATAGCAGAAATCACTCACACATGCATAACGTAACGTAACCCATATAAGTCACATAGACACTGGTTACATAGATCACCATTCCCACTTCACACAGAAGCATCACCGTTTCACACAGAAATATATCACAAGAATTCAATATAATATGTATCCACACAAAACACTTCTATTGGCCATTTCTTGATAACAGATTCGACACACAGTCACGAGCACGTAGCCCGCACTCCATGGAGATTACTTTTCCCCAAACTCCTCATTTATTCGACACTCAGTCACAAGCATTTAGCCCGCACTCCATGGAGATTACTTTGTTTTGCACACAGCAGTTGGCACACAGCCCTTTGCACACCATACGAAATGTCACTTAGCATTTCCCATATCACACAGCATTAAATGGCACACAGCCTTTCCCATAGCACACAGCATGAAATGGCACACAACCAATGAAACAACACACAGCCTCTCACACAGCACACATCATTTAATGACACACAGCTTATGGCACATAGCCTTCCACACATCACACAGCAGTTATATCACATAGCACTTTTCATGTCACCAAGCATTTACATTCCACAATATTTAGGTCACACAGACTTTGCACCACACAGTATTTACATCACACAAAAGTGATACCACACAGTACTCATATCACACAGTATTTGTCACATAGAATGTATATCACACAGAATTTATTTAACTTCCCTTATTGGCACTTAGTTTTCCCCAATCATTTTTCATCATCCATTTCACAACTCCCTTAAACACAGCTATTCTTCCATTTAAACTTTATTCCAAAATGTCATTTTATGTACTGGATTCATTATTCTTGAAACCCCCAATTTATATTGTATTCTCTTTTACTTTTATAACTCACTTAGGAAAAACCATTTTAAGGAAAACTTTCTATAATTATGTTTTTGACCCCAAAATATACAAATTTTCATTTCTGCCCCAAAGTTTCTGAAAATTACACTTTTGGCCCAAAAATATTCCTTTTGCAAATTAGCCCTTATATTTTCAAAAAAATTACATTCCACATTCTGTTTTGAAAACTTTCCAAAATTACACTTTTGCCTCTGATCTTTCAAAAATTACATTTTGACCCCTGTATCCTCGCATACAATGTTTTCAGGGTAGAGACGTTCACACCTGTGAAAACCCTCACACCCAGGGCGTGAACAGTTCTGGAAAATTGTCTAAAAATCCGAAAATTGATTTTCTTTTTGGGATTTAATTCTTTACTCCCTTCCTATCATTTTTAGGTACCAAAACCAGATTTTAGCTTCATGAACCTTGATCCTTTAAATTCGTTTTCAAGAAAATACTAAGTAGGCATTTAAAGATTGAATTTTCATTGGAAAACATGGTTTAAGCTTATCAATCCTTCAATCACCACCACATAGGATATCATAACCATGAATCTACTAGGATTCATACACCATCAAGCTCATGAGAAGTCTCTTCACCCACACATAGAAAACTAGCCCATCAATATATAAGTACATCATTCATAAACACATAATAAATCCTTCACCAACACCCCAAAAATCATGCACCAATACATAGAAAATCACTTTACCAATAACACCAAGAGAATCATTCCCCAAGAGCATATGAAAAATACCTTCTCAAAGAACATAAGGAAATCTTCCACCAAGAACATGAAAATCATCATCAAGCATAAGAAATCACATACAACACAAGCTCATACAATTATGGTGGCTAGAGAGAGTTTTCCCTTACCTCTTGGCCTTTCTCCTTCTCTTCTCTCTTCTCACACAATTATGATCACAAGGCTAAACCTTCAAAGATCACAAGAACAACAACAACATAAACACAAATCAAAAGGGTTCATACCCTTCACAAAATAAGCCCTAACCCTAGATGGAATAAAAGGAATAACTTATTCTAAACAAGACCATAAAGATGGTAACTTACCCAATGTAACATCCGTTGTTTTGACTAACTATTTATTTTTGTTTTATTTGAATTTTTGCGATATAATTGTTTTGAGATTTATTTTTAGCTTAAAAATAGTAGTTAAATATACATGTTTAAAAATACTTCTGAAAGTGGTTGATTTATAGCTTCTATTAGGTCTAATTACAGCATTCGTTTCTTTGCGTTTTTTGTCCTTTTTCTGTTTTATATGAAGTTTTGTTCCATAAATGATGTGTGATTTATTTTTGGCTTAAAATTAGTAATAAAATACATGTATTCCGAAATACTTCTGAAACGGTAGTTTTTCAGTCAAAATCGGGTCTTTTTACAGAAAACGGTTTACGTCTAACTGACAGAAAGTGATTTAAATAGCTTGAGTGTGTTAAACCAACTCAATAAATATTCTTCCTTCACAAAAGTTGGTTCTTTTATTATTTTAGATTTTCTGGAATTTTTCTGGAATTTTTGGAAAACTTTCAAAAAAATACCGAAAACTACGCCACCCGGTGATGTTTTAACGCAAAAACCTTGTTTAACAGGTATAATTTTCGTGACAAAGGTCCATAAACAATTTATATTTTATTTTTAATTATTTATTTTATGATTTTTAAAATTATTTCTGTGTAAGTTTTGAAAACCCTATTTTTCTGTATTTTTCGGGGTTATACCTGCGAAACGATGAAAACCGAAGAGTTTGCACTATCTATAAATTTCAAAAATGGATGCCACGAAATTATTTGGACTTCTTATGGCATTTTCTAGCATTCTTATTGGTTCTCATCATTTTTAGCTAATTATTTCTATTTTTGATTTATAAAAAGACCAAAATACCCTTGTTTTCATCTAAACCCTAGGGGTATTTTTGGAAAATCACATTCTCCCCTCCCAGCCTTGATTCTGGCCGCCTCAAGCATGCAAGTGGGCAGTCCAAGTGGTCCTAGTTGTGTATGAGTCATAAAAGTTGGCCAATGGGGTTTTAAATAATTAATTTTGGTTTTTCTTTAATTAAATCATGGTTAAATTAAACCAAACCATGGTTGGTCTTAACCCCACCCCCTTGCACGAAATTTTGGCTATAAATAGAGGGGGGGGTGCTCTTCATTTTCATCATAAACTCACTTGAAGAATTCCTCCCAAAATTCACTCCAAAATTCTTTTCTTTTCCTTTGTTTTTCTTTAAGTTTCCTTTATTTTCTAATCAAGTTTTTCTTGTGTTGTTCTTATTATTCTTAGCTTGTTCTTCCATCTCCATAAGGCTAAGGTATGGGGAATTTCTTTCCAAGTTAGTTTGATCTTTATTTTGTTGAGTTTTTAAGTTTTGGGTGTTTATGCTTTAAATAATTGTTATTTATTTGTAAAATTGTTTTAAAATTATACTATGCCTTATTTTTATTTTTATATATGATTTTTCAAATAGTAAAGTTATAATGCCCAATTTAATTATAAAGTTTAATAATTGTACCGTTACGCTGGCGAAATTTTATTGATAAAGGCTTGATCACCCAGTGGGCTATGCCTCCGTGATCAACAAATCTAAGAAATTGTAAAATTGAACCTCTGTAGTTCTTTTGACGGATATGGATGGGGTGCTTTGGTCAGGCGTAAGAATACATCTTCGGTGTACTCATACGGTCGGGCTCAGGGGCCGTATCTCTATTACGCCATTGGGACGAGAGCAAGTGACTAAATACACTAAAAATTCCTAAACCGATATTTTTCTTCCATTTCCATGTTCTTTTCAAAAATATATAAAACTTGTGATTTTTACTGTTTATATACAGACTGATGATGGGTTAAGGTAGTTCATTTGTATGGATCTGTCTAGGAAAGACAAAGGTCTTTGAAGGAGCCCAAAAGCTCACCAAGATCTTTCCTGGGAACCATACCGGTGCGCTATTTTTTCTATTTTAATAAGTTTGTATAACGTGGCGAAGATTACTTGATTAGCTTCCAAAGGGCTTTCCCAAAAAGAATGAACTTGAGTAATAATTCCCGTTAATATTATTCTGGTTAAATTCGTTACCGCGTTTGACTCTATCACAGTGTAATTATTATTAAAATAAATGAGTACAGCCGAAAAGAGTAATATAATGGTTATGTTTTCAAGAGTATTTCTGTGGTGATAGAATAAGAGTATTCTATGTGGTTTTGTATTAAGAGATTTAATACAGTAAAACAGAGAAGGTTTTACAACAGAAACCAAAGTGATATTATGCAATTTTTGAGTGTCATTTGCATAAAGGTTTTTGAGCAGTACAACCCAGAGAGGGTTGAGAATAGAGTTGCGTTGGGCTACAATTGCCTTCTGGGATTATCCAGGTTTCGAAAGTCTCAATAGCCTTGCATGGTGAATACCCTTGAGCTGAGACGAGTCGTATACCCGGCTTGGATAAATCTGACTGACGGACCTATATCATGATATGGAGGTGAATGCGCATTTCGGAATGGCTGCCAGGGGTCTGAGGGGGATTTCCTGGTTGTTCTGTTAAGACTTGTCGCAGGCCTATCGCTCAATGGAGTTTGGTGGGAAAAGTCTCCTTGGAGCAGCACACCGGTGTATTATGAGAGAGATTGAAGTATCATGCATAAATATATCTGTGATTGACAATTGGTCTATGATTGATGTTTTATCTGTGATTGGCAATTTATCTGTGATTGATGTTTATCTATGATTGACGTTACTTCTGTGATTGGTGATCTATTCTTGATTGTTTCTTGGTTTTACAGTGTTTTATTCCTAAGTGTGATTTGGGTGGTAAGACTTTGAAAATATACTGTATAAGTATTGTATGTATACTTTTTGAAACTAACATTCTTAACTTGTGTAAGTTTTTCACCCTGCCTACTTTCCATGTTGTTTTGTATGTGGTTGAGTAGATGAGTTATCCTCGGACAGGATTGGACCCAGTGAGACGTCTTAGCATCACCCCGTTGGGGGGTATAGATGTGATCTGGGAGATAGATCACATCACTCAGTGGGGTACCTTTGTGGGCAGGATATGTGTCACTGATGGCACTGTTGATGGTAACTGTAGGGAATGGAGGGAACCGGTGGTACTTTCTGTGAAGTTACCACTCAGGCAGATTACAGAGGGGCCTACCGACTCAGAGAGTGGGCCGGAGTACATCCCTAGGCATCCAGCAGCTAGGCGTGTCTATGGTAGATGGGGAAGATGTTATGGGAGGATGCGGAGGTCAGCTTTTAGGACTCCGTCTTCACATCCCAGCAGAGAGGTTGTTACCGCACATGACGGGACTTCAGACGATGAGCCGAGGACTTACACGCCTCGATCACCACCTGGAGAGACGCAGAGTAGAGTTAGAGCAGCTAGTATGGAGGGGTATCACCCTACCTCAGCAGGGCCTTCTGGAGAGACGGGCGTCTCGGATGGATCTCTGGAGGCCCAGGATAGGATTTTAGAGCGTCTCCGCAAGGGCAAGGGGAAGGTATCTGAGGAGCATGAGGTCGAAGTTCTTGGAGGCTCAGCTACTGAGTCTCTCCGTCATGAGTAGCTTAGATTGGACCTGGCTTTAATATTACTTAGTAGCTTTTTATTTCAGTCTTTTGATTTCAGAGTTTTTACTGCTTTTTGATGTATAGTAGTTTTAAAACTCCTGGCTTGTGCTGATGCAAGCTCTTTTGATATATATACTTGAGGAGGTTGTTTTTATTCAGTGTTTCTACTAATACTGTTCTTATTTCACCACGTGATAGAAAAGGAAAGAATGGACTCCCCATTCTTCTCATCTTTTAAAAAGGCAAAAATTTTATCCGCATTTTTGGGAACTAAACTTGTTTTAAATCAAAGTTACTTAGAAAATTATTACGAAAATCTTGGTTACTATGGTGTAATATCCTTTTTGGAGAAAGGTGTTGCATTTTGTGGTATCAGAGCCCGGTTCAATCTTTTAGGGGGAAGTGTCAGGTTGTAGGTCTATTAAGCTTAGGTTGTGTGACTCTGACTAACATTGTTTGATTTATTTCTCTGTGAAGTGATATGTGACATTGATTGTTTCTCTGTGTTTTCTTTGATTGTGAGTTAGTGCTTATGTTTCGGGTTAACTTATAGGCAGATGGCACGTAACAACGAAGCTATGGAAAGGGCAATAGGGGCAATGAATCAGATGGCTGCCACTATGGCACAACAAGCTGAGAGAGCAGAACAGAGAGATCTACAGAAACAGGCTAGAGCTGATATAGCAGCTATTGGGAAGGGGCTTTCAGACTTTAGGAAGCATGATCCTCAGCAGTTTAACGGGGAACCTGATCCGGAGAAAGCTGATCTTTGGATTCAGGAGATGGAGAAGATTTTTACATCTCTTCGTTGTGAGGAAGGGGTAAAGGTGTCCTATGCATCTTACCTGCTGATAGGGGATGCTGAGTACTGGTGGAAAGGGCAACAACAGCTCTTGGAAGCAGAGCATCAGGAAGTTACTTGGACGATATTTCGCACGAAGTTTTTAGCGAAGTATTTTCCACAAAGTGCTCGAAGTGAGAGGGAGCAGGAGTTCCTGAGTCTGCAGCAGAAGGATATGTCTGTAGATGCGTACGCAGCCAAGTTCGAATCCTTGGCCAAGTACTTTCGTTTCTTCCAGCTTCAGCCTGATGAATCATGGAAGTGCGAACGTTTCGAAGCAGGGCTTCGTTATGACCTTAGGGAAGCGGTGTCTGCTTTAGAGATCCGACAGTTCCAGCCTCTAGTTGAGAAGTGTAGGAAGATGGAGGTTCTGAAGAAGGGAAAGGTAGTAGGAAAGACCAATGTTGGCGGACCATCTAGGTTTCAGCCACAGAACCAGTATAGGAAGCAGTTCCAGAACAAACCCTATGCACGGAACCCTGGGAACTTTAGAGCTCCACAGCAGAACCGGAGCAATGTACCTGTTAGTGGGAATGGAGGTTTTGGCTACCAAGGGCAGAATGTTATTAGGTGTTTTAACTGTGGGAAGCTAGGACATCACTCTAGTACCTGCAATCAGAAGGGGGCGACTTGCTACAGGTGTGGGAAGGTTGGACACTTGGCAAGTAACTGTAGGGAGCAGAAGCCGGCACCAGTTAACAACAACGTGCAAGCGGCGAGACCGAAGGCAAAGGGACGAGTTTACACCATGAGTGGACTTGAGGCTTCGCAATCTGAGGATTTGATACAAGGTACGTGTAGCATAGCTGGTAATCCTTTAATTGTACTATATGACTCGGGTGCAACTCACTCTTTTATTTCCTTTGATTGTGTGAAACGATTAGACTTACCTGTGTCCTTGATGTCTTTTGACTTAATTGTTTCCTTACCTACTGCTGAGCCAGTCACTGTAAATACTGTCTGCATAAATTGTCCTATCATTATTTATGATAAGGAATATCTTGTTAATTTGATATGTTTGCCTTTAACACAGTTAGATGTGATTTTAGGCATGGATTGGTTATCTTCCAACCATATCCTGTTGGACTGTTCGAATAAAACTCTAGTTTTTCCTAACTCTGAGAATCTTGGATTTTTTTCTACCAACCAATCAGAAATTTCTTCGAAAGAAGAAGTTCAGAAAAACATGATACTCACCTCGTTGGAAGGAAAGAGGGAAGTTGAATTGAGCAATGTGCCTGTTATTAAAGAATTTTCGAAGGTATTTCCAGAAGAGATACCAGGTTTGCCACCAGTCCGTGAGATAGAGTTTACCATAGATCTTATACCCGGTTCTGGACCAATTTCCATAGCTCCATATCGTATGTCACCAATAGAGTTAGCTGAGCTGAAGAAGCAGTTGGAGGATCTGTTGTCTAAACAGTTTATTAGGCCTAGTGTATCCCCGTGGGGAGCACCAGTTCTGTTGGTGAAGAAGAAAGATGGAACATCTAGGTTATGTGTTGACTATAGGCAGTTGAACAAGGTAACCATTAAGAATAGATACCCTCTGCCAAGAATAGATGAATTGTTGGATCAGCTTCGTGGGGCCACTGTTTTCTCTAAGATAGATTTGAGAAGTGGTTATCACCAGATTAGAGTCACGACGGAGGATATACCTAAGACTGCGTTTAGAACACGATATGGTCATTATGAATATCTTGTGATGCCATTCGGTGTAACAAATGCACCTGCTATATTCATGGATTACATGAATAGAGTCTTTAGCCCGTTCTTAGATCAGTTTGTGGTTGTATTCATAGATGATATCCTGATCTATTCTAGGACTCGCAAGGAACATGAGCAGCATTTGCGACAGGTATTGCAAGTGTTAAGCGAGAAACAGTTGTACGCTAAGCTGTCTAAGTGTGAGTTTTGGCTAAGTAAAGTACAGTTTTTAGGTCATGTGATTTCGGAAGAAGGAATTGCAGTGGATCCTGCAAAAGTAGAAGCAGTACTTTCATGGGAAAAGCCAACTACAGTAACGGAGATTCGGAGTTTTGTAGGTTTAGCAGGGTATTATCGGAGATTTATTCAAGACTTTTCCAAAATAGTAGCTCCGATGACCCAGTTGACTAGGAAGAATCAGCCGTTTGTTTGGACTGAAGAGTGTGAAGAGAGTTTTACCAAGATTAAGAGGTTGTTAACAACATCACCTGTGTTAGTATTACCAAACCCAGAGGAACCAATGGAGGTATACTGTGATGCTTCATATCAGGGATTAGGAGGTGTGTTGATGCAGCACAGAAAGGTTGTAGCTTATGCATCTCGTCAGTTAAAACCTCATGAGAAGAATTATCCGACTCATGATCTAGAATTAGCTGCGGTAGTATTTGCTTTGAAGATTTGGAGACATTATTTGTATGGATCTACGTTTAATGTCTTCAGTGATCATAAGAGTTTGAAGTACTTGTTTGATCAGAAGGAACTCAATATGAGACAGAGGAGATGGATGGAATTTTTAAAAGACTATGATTTTTCGTTGATGTACCATCCAGGTAAAGCAAACGTTGTAGCTGATGCCCTGAGTAGGAAGACCATTCATATATCAAGCATGATGATCAAGGAGTTAGAGTTGATAGAAGGTTTTCGTGACTTAAACCTAAGTGTAGATTTTCATCAAGGTAAGATGTGCTTGAATATGATTAAGATATCTAGCACTTTGATGAGTGAGATTAAGGAGCAGCAGGCAACAGATGAACATTTGATAGAGAAGAGAGAGCTGCTAAAGCAAGGGAGAGTTCCGGAGTTTAGTCTTGGAGTTGATGGAATCCTAAGGTGTAAGGATAGAATTTGTGTGCCTGATAATGAGGAGATAAGGAAATTGATCTTAGATGAGGCGCATAAGAGTAAGCTGAGTATTCACCCTGGAGCCACAAAGATGTATCAGGATCTAAAACAACGATTTTGGTGGCCAGGAATGAAGAAACAGGTCGAGGAATATGTAACAGCATGTCTGATTTGCCAGAAATCTAAGATAGAACATCAAAGACCTGCAGGAATGTTACAGTCTCTAGATATCCCAGAATGGAAGTGGGAAAGTATATCCATGGATTTTGTAACAAGTTTACCAAGAACTTCAAAGGGATGTGATGGGATTTGGGTGATTCTTGATAGACTGACAAAAACATCACATTTCTTACCTGTTAGTATGAAGTGGACTTTAGAGAGACTAACCCGGCTGTATGTGGGAGAGATTATTAAACTGCATGGAGTACCCTCTAGTATCGTTTCCGATAGAGATCCTAGGTTTACTTCTAGGTTTTGGCAGAGTTTACAACAAGCCTTAGGGACTAAGTTAAGGTTGAGTTCTGCCTATCATCCTCAAACGGATGGTCAGACAGAAAGAACAATTCAGTCATTAGAAGACTTGTTGAGGGCATGTGTGTTAGATCAAAGAGGAAGCTGGGATGATATTCTACCGTTGATAGAGTTCACATATAACAATAGTTATCATTCCAGTATAGGGATGGCGCCTTTTGAGGCTTTGTATGGGAGAAAGTGCCAGACACCTTTGTGTTGGTACCAGGAAGGGGTAAGTACAACTGTAGGACCTGAGTTTTTGCAGCAAACTAATGCGCAAGTACGGCAAATCAGAGAAAGAATGAAAGCAGCACAAAGCAGGCAAAAGAGCTACTCCGACAAAAGGAGGAGACCTCTTGAATTTCAGGAAGATGAACACGTTTTTCTGAGAGTCACTCCAACGACTGGGGTTGGTAGAGTCATAAAATCTAAGAAACTTACTCCAAAATTCTTAGGACCCTATCAAATTCTTCGTCGGATAGGTCCTGTAGCTTACCAGATTGCCTTACCCCCGTTTCTTTCAAATCTTCATAGTGTTTTTCACGTTTCACAATTAAGGAAGTATGTTGCTGACCCATCTCATATAATTGAGCCAGACGTAGTACAGTTAAAAGAGAACTTGACTTATGATACACACCCTGTGCGAATCGACGATCGGAGGATCAAACAGCTCAGGGGTAAACAACTTTCTTTAGTCAAGGTCATTTGGGATGATGTTACAGAGGATGCAACATGGGAGTTAGAGGATAATATGCGGGAGTTATATCCAGCTTTGTTCTAGGTACGTAATTTCGAGGACGAAATTATTTTTAGAGGGGAAGAGTTGTAACATCCGTTGTTTTGACTAACTATTTATTTTTGTTTTATTTGAATTTTTGCGATATAATTGTTTTGAGATTTATTTTTAGCTTAAAAATAGTAGTTAAATATACATGTTTAAAAATACTTCTGAAAGTGGTTGATTTATAGCTTCTATTAGGTCTAATTACAGCATTCGTTTCTTTGCGTTTTTCGTCCTTTTTCTGTTTTATATGAAGTTTTGTTCCATAAATGATGTGTGATTTATTTTTGGCTTAAAATTAGTAATAAAATACATGTATTCCGAAATACTTCTGAAACGGTAGTTTTTCAGTCAAAATCGGGTCTTTTTACAGAAAACGGTTTACGTCTAACTGACAGAAAGTGATTTAAATAGCTTGAGTGTGTTAAACCAATTCAATAAATAATCTTCCTTCACAAAAGTTGGTTCTTTTATTATTTTAGATTTTCTGGAATTTTTCTGGAATTTTTGGAAAACTTTCAAAAAAATACCGAAAACTACGCCACCCAGTGATGTTTTAACGCAAAAACCTTGTTTAACAGGTATAATTTTCGTGACAAAGGTCCATAAACAATTTATATTTTATTTTTAATTATTTATTTTATGATTTTTAAAATTATTTCTGTGTAAGTTTTGAAAACCCTATTTTTCTGTATTTTTCGGGGTTATACCTGCGAAACGATGAAAACCGAAGAGTTTGCACTATCTATAAATTTCAAAAATGGATGCCACGAAATTATTTGGACTTCTTATGGCATTTTCTAGCATTCTTATTGGTTCTCATCATTTTTAGCTAATTATTTCTATTTTTGATTTATAAAAAGACCAAAATACCCTTGTTTTCATCTAAACCCTAGGGGTATTTTTGGAAAATCACATTCTCCCCTCCCAGCCTTGATTCTGGCCGCCTCAAGCATGCAAGTGGGCAGTCCAAGTGGTCCTAGTTGTGTATGAGTCATAAAAGTTGGCCAATGGGGTTTTAAATAATTAATTTTGGTTTTTCTTTAATTAAATCATGGTTAAATTAAACCAAACCATGGTTGGTCTTAACCCCACCCCCTTGCACGAAATTTTGGCTATAAATAGAGGGGGGGTGCTCTTCATTTTCATCATAAACTCACTTGAAGAATTCCTCCCAAAATTCACTCCAAAATTCTTTTCTTTTCCTTTGTTTTTCTTTAAGTTTCCTTTATTTTCTAATCAAGTTTTTCTTGTGTTGTTCTTATTATTCTTAGCTTGTTCTTCCATCTCTATAAGGCTAAGGTATGGGGAATTTCTTTCCAAGTTAGTTTGATCTTTATTTTGTTGAGTTTTTAAGTTTTGGGTGTTTATGCTTTAAATAATTGTTATTTATTTGTAAAATTGTTTTAAAATTATACTATGCCTTATTTTTATTTTTATATATGATTTTTCAAATAGTAAAGTTATAATGCCCAATTTAATTATAAAGTTTAATAATTGTACCGTTACGCTGGCGAAATTTTATTGATAAAGGCTTGATCACCCAGTGGGCTATGCCTCCGTGATCAACAAATCTAAGAAATTGTAAAATTGAACCTCTGTAGTTCTTTTGACGGATATGGATGGGGTGCTTTGGTCAGGCGTAAGAATACATCTTCGGTGTACTCATACGGTCGGGCTCAGGGGCCGTATCTCTATTACGCCATTGGGACGAGAGCAAGTGACTAAATACACTAAAAATTCCTAAACCGATATTTTTCTTCCATTTCCATGTTCTTTTCAAAAATATATAAAACTTGTGATTTTTACTGTTTATATACAGACTGATGATGGGTTAAGGTAGTTCATTTGTATGGATCTGTCTAGGAAAGACAAAGGTCTTTGAAGGAGCCCAAAAGCTCACCAAGATCTTTCCTGGGAACCATACCGGTGCGCTATTTTTTCTATTTTAATAAGTTTGTATAACGTGGCGAAGATTACTTGATTAGCTTCCAAAGGGCTTTCCCAAAAAGAATGAACTTGAGTAATAATTCCCGTTAATATTATTCTGGTTAAATTCGTTACCGCGTTTGACTCTATCACAGTGTAATTATTATTAAAATAAATGAGTACAGCCGAAAAGAGTAATATAATGGTTATGTTTTCAAGAGTATTTCTGTGGTGATAGAATAAGAGTATTCTATGTGGTTTTGTATTAAGAGATTTAATACAGTAAAACAGAGAAGGTTTTACAACAGAAACCAAAGTGATATTATGCAATTTTTGAGTGTCATTTGCATAAAGGTTTTTGAGCAGTACAACCCAGAGAGGGTTGAGAATAGAGTTGCGTTGGGCTACAATTGCCTTCTGGGATTATCCAGGTTTCGAAAGTCTCAATAGCCTTGCATGGTGAATACCCTTGAGCTGAGACGAGTCGTATACCCGGCTTGGATAAATCTGACTGACGGACCTATATCATGATATGGAGGTGAATGCGCATTTCGGAATGGCTGCCAGGGGTCTGAGGGGGATTTCCTGGTTGTTCTGTTAAGACTTGTCGCAGGCCTATCGCTCAATGGAGTTTGGTGGGAAAAGTCTCCTTGGAGCAGCACACCGGTGTATTATGAGAGAGATTGAAGTATCATGCATAAATATATCTGTGATTGACAATTGGTCTATGATTGATGTTTTATCTGTGATTGGCAATTTATCTGTGATTGATGTTTATCTATGATTGACGTTACTTCTGTGATTGGTGATCTATTCTTGATTGTTTCTTGGTTTTACAGTGTTTTATTCCTAAGTGTGATTTGGGTGGTAAGACTTTGAAAATATACTGTATAAGTATTGTATGTATACTTTTTGAAACTAACATTCTTAACTTGTGTAAGTTTTTCACCCTGCCTACTTTCCATGTTGTTTTGTATGTGGTTGAGTAGATGAGTTATCCTCGGACAGGATTGGACCCAGTGAGACGTCTTAGCATCACCCCGTTGGGGGGTATAGATGTGATCTGGGAGATAGATCACATCACTCAGTGGGGTACCTTTGTGGGCAGGATATGTGTCACTGATGGCACTGTTGATGGTAACTGTAGGGAATGGAGGGAACCGGTGGTACTTTCTGTGAAGTTACCACTCAGGCAGATTACAGAGGGGCCTACCGACTCAGAGAGTGGGCCGGAGTACATCCCTAGGCATCCAGCAGCTAGGCGTGTCTATGGTAGATGGGGAAGATGTTATGGGAGGATGCGGAGGTCAGCTTTTAGGACTCCGTCTTCACATCCCAGCAGAGAGGTTGTTACCGCACATGACGGGACTTCAGACGATGAGCCGAGGACTTACACGCCTCGATCACCACCTGGAGAGACGCAGAGTAGAGTTAGAGCAGCTAGTATGGAGGGGTATCACCCTACCTCAGCAGGGCCTTCTGGAGAGACGGGCGTCTCGGATGGATCTCTGGAGGCCCAGGATAGGATTTTAGAGCGTCTCCGCAAGGGCAAGGGGAAGGTATCTGAGGAGCATGAGGTCGAAGTTCTTGGAGGCTCAGCTACTGAGTCTCTCCGTCATGAGTAGCTTAGATTGGACCTGGCTTTAATATTACTTAGTAGCTTTTTATTTCAGTCTTTTGATTTCAGAGTTTTTACTGCTTTTTGATGTATAGTAGTTTTAAAACTCCTGGCTTGTGCTGATGCAAGCTCTTTTGATATATATACTTGAGGAGGTTGTTTTTATTCAGTGTTTCTACTAATACTGTTCTTATTTCACCACGTGATAGAAAAGGAAAGAATGGACTCCCCATTCTTCTCATCTTTTAAAAAGGCAAAAATTTTATCCGCATTTTTGGGAACTAAACTTGTTTTAAATCAAAGTTACTTAGAAAATTATTACGAAAATCTTGGTTACTATGGTGTAATATCCTTTTTGGAGAAAGGGTGTTGCACCCAAGGTCCCTAAGCTTATTGCTCTTGAAAGGATAAGAATACCTTGATAAATCCAAAGCTTTGATGAAAGTTTAAGTGTTTAAAGTGGATCCCCTACACTTGATTATTGCATAGGGGTTCAAAATTCATCGTACAAGAGGCTTAGGAGCTCTTGAAAATGGAAGAAAACTAGAGGAAGATGATGGAGGTTTAGAGAGAAGTTAGAGTAAATGGTATTTTAGAGAGAGATAGTGTCATGAAAAATGGAAAAGAAATCTTCCTCCCTCTCCTATGCTGTCTGCCCCCCTAACCCCCCAAGGAGAACCATGGTTGTTTCTTTATTAACTAGGGTTAAAACTAACCATGACACCTAATTACTAATTAGATAAATAAAAAGTAAGAATTTTCCTATTGGTTCTTATTAATGACTCATAGCAATTCAAGAAAAATCCAAGACCTTCTCAAGGCTTATTGAGGTAAAAAGCTCTCATGACTCTTATAATAAGCCAAGACCACGAAAATAAAGTGCCAAAAAGGTCTTGGTTTATAAAAATCAAGTTTAGAAGCATTGCGGTAATTTTTCGGTTTTACCATAACCTGTAAATTAGGGTTAAAATCAACTTTCTCAGAAAAATCCCCAAAAATTTCTAAAAATCAGAAATATTAGAAAAACACCATTGGTTACTCTTTTGGTTGATTTTGGATCATTTCCTAAGCTTCTGGCATTCACCTGTTCCCCCGTTTACCCTATTCACAGCCTACAGGGACCAAAACTGCAATTCTTTGCTTGCTATTCTAAAAATTCCCAAAATAATTTCTAAAATTCTAAAATAATATAAAACATCATTTGGCATCTCCAAAAATATTTCTTAACTTGCTCTGGTCTCCAAAACCACTCACAGTTCAACCTAGTCAAACTACAGGGACCAAAACGGTAACATTTTTATCTGTTTCTCAGAAAATTCCCAAATAAATTTCTAAAATCCTCAAATATTATAAAATCACTATTGACATCCTCAAATCATTTTTCTGACTCCAATTAGGGTTTCTATATCATTATATTCTAATTCTGACAGTCAAAACGTCTACAGACTTTTCCGTTTGACTTTCCACATCAGCACTAAACCATTATGAATCTTATCGAAATCCTAATATTAACAATAATCCTCCTTTACTAACACTCTGTCTCTCAGATTGAAAATTTGGGGCGTTACACTCTCTCTCTCCCTCTTGCTCTTGCTCTCGATCGCTACCTCCCTTCCCTCTTGCTCGCTCTCTCTCTCCCTCTTGCTCTCTTTCTCCCTCCCTCTCTCTCGTGCTTGCTCTCTCTCTCTCTCTCGCTCTCCCTTCCCTCTCTCTCGCTCTCTCTCCCCCATTCTCTCTTGCCCTTGATCTCGATCTCTCTCCCTCTCTTTCTCTCTGTCCCTCGCTCTCTTGCTTTCTCTTTCCCTCCATTCCTCTCACTCTCCCTCCCTCCCTCTCTCGCTCTCCCCTTTCTCTCCCGCTCTCTTAAAACCTCTCCTCCTCTCTTTCTCTCCTTCTCCTTCTCTCCCTCTCTCTTTCTCATTCTGTCACTCCCTCCCTCTCGTTCCCATCTCTAGTGAGAGAGGGAGAAATGGGGAGAAAGAGCACGAGAGAGAAAGGGAGAGAAAGAGCGGTAGAGAGAGGGAGAGAAGGGGAGACTTAGGAAGAGAGCGAGCGAGAAAGGGACGAAGAGGGAATGAGAGAGAGCGAGAGAGAGAGGATGGGAGAAAGAGAGCTAGAGAAAGAGAGAGGGAGAAAGAGAAAGGGAGAGGGAGAGAGAGGGAAAGAGAAGGGGAGGGAAAGAGTGGGGGGAGAGAGAAAGCGAGATAGAGCGAGAGAGAGGGGGGGAGAGAGCGATAGAAAGAGGGAGATACCTTAAAATATCTTAAAATTAGTTGGTAACCTCCTAAACAAGTAACATATGTAAGATCTGGGCCGTTCCATTATTTAACTATTATATCTACTGTCAGTATTGGATTGGTCCCTCATGGACCAATTTATGCATTGGTCCATATGAAGTGCCACCTTGGATTGATTGCAGTCAAAATATGATATAGTTATTGTAGTCATGAGGTTAGAACCATTGGATGAAGATTAGATTTACATTCTAAATTTGTACTGTTTTAAATCCAACTTGGTGAAGACGAAATATGATGAGTCATCTGATATTCATCCAATGGTTTCGATTTCTTGATCATAGCGACTGTGTCAAATTGTGGTTATAGAACCGATTAGAACAACATTATTTCCATTTTGTACAAACTATGATAAAGACCTTTCACAACCTAGTCGGCTTAAAAATGAATCTTCTATAATAATGTCTAAACATTGATTACCCATTGAAAAAATTTGCCATGGGATTCAGCCAGATAGAGGAGCCAACTGATTGATTATCTACTCCGATCAACAGCATTTGAGCGTAGAAAGTTAGTGCTCCTAGCAACTGGGGATGTCCTTTCTGTGATTTGAAACAAACTAATTAATAACAAATATATAGAGGATTTATTATTGCAAAGCTAGGCATGCATTTGGTGCACAACCCAATTCAAAAGTCCCAAGCTTGTCCCTTGATATATAGTGCCTTCTATAGTGCGGCACATCAACATTTACATCAATAAAGCAATTGAAACGAAGTAGAGGCATCCAAATCTTTTTGATGGTGACTCAATCTCATTTACCTATCGGTGCCCTTTACGGTGGACCACCCTTAAAGTGGTCCACCATGGACTAGTGAGTGTTCACGATGGACCAGCGGTTGTCAGAACCATAGATATATTAATTTTTAAATCCAATGGTCAAGATTGTTAAAGGGTGCCAATTTCATTAAAAATAAAAAATTAATTGCTCTAGTGCCCCTTGTAATTGTGGTATTTACAAAAATAAACAAAAAAGTAATATATTAAAAAAATTCTCCCTCTCCCTCTCTCTTCCCCCCTCTCCCACTCTCTCCCTCTCTCTCTCTCCCCCTCCCTCCCTCTCTCTCTCCCCCCATTCTCTCTTGCCCTCTCTCTCTCCCCCTCTTGCCCTTGCTCTCGATCGTTCTCTCCCTCTCCCTCTCTCTCTCGCTCTCTCTATGTCCCTCCCTCTCTCTTTCTCTCTCTTTCCCTCCCTCCCTTCCACTCCCGCTCTCCCCTCTCTCTACCGCTCTCTAAAAACCTATACATCTCCCTCTCCTTCTCCTTCTGTCTCTCTCTCCCACTCTCTGAGAAACCTCTCTCTCCCCCTCTCTTTCTCTCCCTCTCCTTCTCTCCCTCTCTCTAGCATGTTCTATCACTCCCTCCCTCTTGTTCCCCTCTCTAGCGAGAGAGAGGGAGGGAGGGGGAGAGAAAGGGAGAGTGAAAGAGAGAGAGCGGGGGAAGGGAAAGAGCAAGAAAGAGGGGGAGAGCGAGAGAGAAAGGGAGGGAGAGAGAATGAGAGTGGGCAAGAGAGAGAGAAAGGGAGGGAGGGGGAATAAGAGAGGGGGAGTGAGAGTGAGAGAGAGGGAGGGACAGGTAATTGATGAGATATGGGGAGAGAGAGGAAGTGAGAGAGCAATTGAGAGAGGGAGATTGTGAGAGAGGTTGAAGAGAGAGAGAGAGAGAGTGAGAGAGGGGGAGAGAGAGGGGGGTAGGGAGAGAGCGATAGAGAGTGAGAGAGGGGGGAAGAGAGAGGGAGAGGGAAAGTTTTTTTAATATTTTTTTGTTCATTTTTTGTAAATACCACAATTACAAAGGGCACTAGAGCAATTAGTTTTTTATTTTTAATGAAATTGGCACCCTTTAACAATCTTGACCCTTGAATTTAAAAATTAATATATCTATGGTTTTGATAACCACTGGTCCATCGTGGACACTCAATGGTCCATGGTGGACCACTTTAAGGGTGGTCCACCATAAATGGCACCTTACCTATCTGGGAAAATGGAACTGTGAAAAACTACCCTCTTTATTTCTTTGGTCATTAAATGTACATGATGAAGCTGTTAAAAGTTTAATGAAATAACTTATGTTTGGATATTTTTACTTTGAAAGCAAGTTTGAAATAAAACTTAATATAAAATTTTTAATCTAATACAAAAACTACCTTTTGTCACTTCTAGTCAAAATGAGGTTTAGATATAAAATCAATTTCACCTGATAGTAACCACACATTTGTATTTGTACAAAAATCACATTTGACAGAGTCTAATTCATTATTTCTAATATTTTCCACCATAAAACCAAACATACACTAAAGCTATTCAGGGCAACAATAAAACCAGTCTAACACAATTTTCTTGTCTTTTGGCATAAGAAAAGTAAATGGAAAATAAATGAAATGAAAGTATGCATTATTGAGACATCATCCACGTTTCCACTTCTTCACCATCACAATGGGTGGAACTTTGGTGAACCCCTTTAGTTCACCACCGTGGGGACTTTTTACTTGGTACAGGCTGTTTCGCCTATTTTATGTCTATTTTCAATTTTTCCCCAAAAGTTTCCAAAATATGTTTTGTAGCTTATCATATGTTCTCTAAGGCATACCGCTGCCCACAAAATTGGTGTGCCTGTCACCTATTCGCTTCCGATAACTAGACTTTTACATCACATCATATAATTGATTTTTATAAGTAATTGCTTTAAATTGTTTTAATTTTAAATTAAACTATATTAATCTTAAATACATATTTCTCACTCAGAATTAGTAAAAAGCAAATTGATCAATTAGTCATTGTAACTTATTCTTTTCAAAATCTTTTAATATGTTAAGGATTGCTGAGCCAAAAATGTGTCAATAACTATTGCATGCATATTTTTTAATATTACTTAATATATTTTAATAAAAACTTAAAAATATTATTTAATTATTGACGGTTCAAATACGGTACTTGAACCATTAAATCAATACCTATACTGGTTCAATGACCAGATCGATTTTAAAAATATTGATTTCAGACACATTAACGAAATATTTAATAAATTAACAAATAGACAACTATTCTTCACACATAAGCTATATCTAGAAAGCTCTATTCCTCTATATCCTCCGGCGCCATCTTAATTTAAAATATTATTTTGAATATTATATTTTTTAAATGTTACTATAAATTAATTATTTTTTAATTTTATTTTTGATAAGTAGACTAGTGTTTACTTACGGGTTTCATTCATTTTTTTGTTTTTTATTATTCTAGTCAATTACTTTAAAATTTTCATTTTCTAAATGTTACTAAAAATAAATTATTTTTCTTTTAATTTTATTTTCGATAAATAAAAAGTGTTTGTTGGAACCAAATTGTTCAAAGACATTTTTCAATGCTTATACCCCTAAGTAGTTTTGATGATAACAATTAGGCTTAAATATGTCTCAGGTCCTTCCAAATTTGGCCATTTTGATTTTAGTCCCTGCAAATTTTGGTCAAAGTTTTTTTGTCCAATAAAAAAAATTTGTTTGATTTTAGTCCTTTTAGTGATTTAGGGCCGAGGTGGCATGGACACGTCACCTCATTAATCTGACGTGTCATATTCAAGTGCCACGTAAGCATGCCACGTACGTAGGGCAAATTTACAGAGACTAAAATCAAAACAGACCAAATTTGGAGGGACCTATGGCCCTAATTTTTTTTTCGTCCCTCCACCACCACCACCACCCCACCCACTCTCTCTCTCTCTCTCGGTTTTCTCTCTCTCGCACCACCACCACCACCCAAACACCATTTTTTCGCCAACAACAACAGCACCCCAACAACAACAATAACAACAACAATGATTTTTTCTCCTTTTTTCGCCAACAACAACAACAACATCAGCACACAAACAACAACAACAACGATAACATTTTTTTTTCACAAAACGTAAATCACAAAAGACATATTTGTAGGGACTGAATCCAAAACATTCATATATTTGTAGGGACTGGATCCAAAATAGTCATATATTTGTAGGGACTAGATGTAACATCCATTTTTCTGAATAACTGTTTTAATTTCTGTCTTATATGAATTTTTGTAAAATAAATATTTTGAGAGTTATTTTTAGTTTACAAATAGGATTTAAATATCCATGTTTAAAATTACTTCTGAAAACGGTCAAATTCAGCTTCTGTCAGGTCTACCTACACAATCTGTTTCCTTGTCTATCCGTCCCTATTCTGTTTTATATGAATTTTTATGGCAAAAATGTTTTGTGATTTATTCTTAGCTTAAAATTAGTAATAAAATACATGTATTTGGAAATACTTCTGAAACGGTAGCTTTTCAGTCAAAATCAGGTCTTTTTACGGAAAACGGTTTACGTCTAACTGATGAAAAGAGATTTAAATAGCTTGAGTGTGTTAAACCAACTCAATAAATAAACTTCCTTCACAAAAGTTGGTTCTTTTATTATTTTAGATTTTCTGAAATTTTTCTAGAATTTTTGAAAAACTTTCGAAAAAGACCAAAAACTACGCTACTCGGTGGCGTTTTAACGCAAAAACCTTGTTTAACAGGTATAATTTTCGTGACAAAGGTCCATAACCATTTTATATTTTATTTTTAATTATTTATTTCATGATTTTAGAAATTATTTCTGTGTAAGTTTTGAAAACCCTATTTTTCTGCATTTTGCGGGGTTATACCTGCGAAATGATGAGAACCGAAGAGTTTGCACTATCTATAAATTTCAAAAATGAGTGTCACGAAATTATTTGGACTTGTCATGGCATTTTCTAGCATTCTCATTGGTTCTCATCAATTTTATCTAATTATTTCAATTTTTGATTTATGAAAGGACCAAAATACCCTTGTTTTTCACTCTTTTTCATCCAAACCCTAGGGGTATTTTTGTAGACTCACATCTCCTTCATCCTAGCTTTGTTTTGGCCGACCTTCACAAGGTCTAGAGGGGTCTTGAAGGTTCTCAAGTGTTCTAGAGCCAAAGATATTATTTTTAGATTTTTTTAGATATTTTTATATAATTAGGATTTATTATTTTTCTAAAATGGAAAAAATGATCCCATGCTTTCCTACACCCCTTTGAGATCGAAAATTTGGCTATAAATAGAGGGGAGGGACTTCATAATTTTCTCATCCCAATTCTTGATTCATTTCAAGGATTTCTAGTTCAAAAGTTTTTAGTTTTCTTGTCAAAGTTCTTGAGTTTTGAAGCTTTGATCTTCAAAATATTCCCTTTCTTCAAGTTTGAAGGTAAGGGGAAAATTCTTGAGAATTTTGAAGTGATTATCCACTTTTGTGGTTTTGGGTGTTATTGTTTTATTAATTGTTTTATTTCTTTTATTTAATTATAGTAAGGTTATAATGGCAAGATTGGTATATGCCTTATAACCATTTTAATGCTTTTATTTAATTATGCTTTTATAGTAAGGTTATAATGGCAAGATTGGTATATGCCTTATAATCATTTATTTAAGCTTTATAATTGTTTTATAGCTTTAATTTAATTGCTTTGAGTTTTAGAAATTGTAGTGTTATAATGCTTAAATTGTGAAAACCCTAACATTGTATATCATTGATATACAAAGTGAAGGTTAAAATTTTAGTGGCTTATTAGTATGGGTCTGTCTAGGAAAGAAACAAGAGACCTTTGAAGGGGCTTTAAGTCCGTCTCTCTTTCCTGGAAACTATACTGATACGCTATTTAGAAATCTTAACACTAGGGACTCGGTATATACGTGACTAAGATAAATTGGGAAAGATAGTGTAACAGTAATGGATTCTCGGTGAATTCTACTGCTATATTATCTAGTGAAAAAATTAAGTAAGGTAACATGAGATTCTATGTTTTATCTGAGTTAAGGGATTCCGTATTTTTAATTGAGAAGTGTGATTTTATTCTTATCTGATTTTGGAGTTTTCTGAGTTATGTGATTCGATGTTCCTATCTGAGCAGTATGATTCCGTGTTTATTTGAGAATTAAGTCATAAATTGATGTCTGTCGTTACTAAGAAAAGTCTCTCGGAGTAGCGGGCTGATTGCTCGTGGCTGTGTGCCGAAATTTCTATGGTATGAGTAGCGAGTGACTTACTCGTGGGTGTGTCTCGAATTTAAGTGAAAATCTCCATGAGTAGTTGTAACACTCTGTTTATATATATATAGTTTTTATTTATTTTTAATCTGTTTTAAATTAATTAAAATTATTTAATTAATGATTTTGTGATTTTAAGATATAAATAATAATATTTATATCTTAGGTTTATTTTTGAAGGGTTTAGAGTAATAGAGTTCGCAAAACTGAGTTTTTGCGGGAACTGCGTACTCGCGGAATGCGGGAAGGGTTCAGTATTTTTACGGAGATCATTTTTACTCCAAAATAAATTTTTAACGAACCAAAAGTGGTTCTTATAATATTTGTGATTTTTAGAAATTTTTCTGGAAATTTTTCAGAAAAACTTTATTTTACCCGCGTTTGGTGCTTTACGGGTAAACCGGGCGCAACCGGGACATGAAAAATAGTCAAAAAATTTAGTTTTGGGTTTCTAAATTTTTCTATGACATATTCAAATCATAAAATTTATTCCACATGATTTTACTCATTTTAGAAAAATATTTATCCAAAAAGGGGGTTCGAAAACTACGCGTTTTTACCGCTTCGAACTACCGATTAAACCCTAACTTGATGGGACTTAATCCCACCATTTTTTCTGGTCAGATCTAGGCGCATGAGGGGCTGATCCAAGTCTAAAAATTCTTCCAAAAGTCAAATGGTCAATTAGGGGTCAAATTTTGAATTTTCCCAAAATTAGGTGAGAGAGGTATGGCTCCCAACCACCAAAGCATGCAAGCCCATACCTCCCCCATACCTTCCTTGCTCAGCCGAAATCTGCATAGGGAGAGGGAAGAGAGAGACTTTCACTTTCACTTCATCTTCTCCACTTGAATCATACAAACTCCATTTTCTCTCCATTTTTCCAAGTTGTTCCATACACAAAAAGACCAAGTTCTAGTAAGATTTTCCATACCCAAGCTTCACAAAAAAAGGTTTGGATCATCATTCTAATCCATAAACTTCTTTTATTTTTTCATTTCCACCACTTTCATGTTTTCATGAAAGGTTGAGTTCTTCATTTCACTAAAAATAAGCTCTTCTTTGGTTTAGGTTCACTCCATTGGAACCTACAAGCTTGGAAACTACCTTGGATCTATTTTCTTTCAAGATTTGAGTAAGTATTCATCTTCTCAAATTTCTACTCTTTAGAGTTTCTTGGTTTTCATAAAACTCATATTTCTATGGTTGTATTTTGGTGTATTTTGAAAAAGGTAAATTTTTCTAAGTGTGGGAACATCAAGGTGTTGAGTAGACCACTTGGTGTTGGTGTGGTGTGAAGGAGGTGATTTTAGAGTTAGCCCATTTTCAAGTCTTCAAGAGGTAAGGGGATTTTTCTCAATAAGTTGGGAGGGTTGTGTATGTGTGTGATTATGTGATTTTGTTCTTGATGATGAACTCAAAGACTTGAGTTTTCATATTGGTTGTTGAATGATTTTTCATTCTTTAGTAATATGTATTTTTATATATTTATGTATATGAGTGAAAGTATGATTTTAGTTGAGGCATGATAGTTTTTGATAAGCCTATGTGTTGTTGGAAAAATCATATGTACGATTTGGAGTGATTTGGAATGCCTAAGTGTATGTTTGATTTATGGCTTGGTGGTGTTTTTGCCTAAATGGATGAATATTGATTCTTGGATGTTTCACATGATTTAATTCTATGTGATTGGGATTGGTTTGAAAATATTTGACTAAGTGTGGTAAGAGGAGTTAAAAACTTTAATGAAAAAGTTTTACAAATGAAAACAAAGAAATTAATTAGGATTCAAGATAACACTTAATTGGATAAATTTCAAAAATACAAAATTCTAGAATTCTGGGCATGAAATCGAAAGTCTGGGCACTTTGGGCCAAAAGTATAATGTTATAAAAGTTCGGGGGTAGAAAACGTGAAGACTGGACGCAGGAACTGGACGCAGACTGGACGCAGAGATTGGACGCAGAAACTGGACGCAGAAACTGGACGCAGGAACTGGACGTTTTGGGGTCAAAATGAAATTTTAACAAGTTATGTGGTTTTTAATAATTAATAAGAAGTGAGAAGGAAAAATAATAAGAATTAGAGAGTTAAGGTTAAAGAAGAACTTTAATTTCAAAGAGGAATTTTCCATAAAACTTACATTTTTCAATAAATAATATTACACGGTATTGGAAGAGAACCAATACGTGGCGAGGATAAAAGTCTTGAGGACAATAATATTACACGGTATTGGAAGAGAACCAATACGTGGCGAAGATAAAAGTCTTAAGGACAAATATATTACACGGTGTTAGGTGAAAGCTAACACGTGGCGATGAAAAACCCTAAGACAAGGGACCGAATTGATTGTGGTTGCAAATATACTGTCATATGCATTTGAGATATTGGCTTTTGCCAGGCTAGCATTTATTGCTATGATGAGAGCACACAATCCTATGCGGGGATTGTAAATAAGTATGGTCTGACTATAAGTCTTTGAGGGCATCCAGGTTACGAAATTCTCAATGGCCTTGCGGTGAATCCCCTTGTGCCGAGAAAAGTAGTGTACCCGGCTTGGATGATCCTGACCGGCTGCCTTATTTGAGATGGGGTGTACGACGTAGCACAATGGGTCTGTACCGAATAAATGACAAACGATGGCCAAGAGTGAAGGTTAGTTTGCATTAATGATAGGTATACAATTCCGCCACATCGCTCTACTTAGTTGAGGAAGAAAAGTCTCCATGGAGCAGTGCACCGGTGTATGACAAGAGATATTGAAGTGACATGCATTATGCTAGAATGCTATGTGTGTGCTTGACTGTGTGTTTACCTTGATGATTTGTCTCTTGTTGATGATTGAATAGCTTAGCTAAAAGATTTGCGAAAGAGTAACTCTATATAAATATATTCTTGGAATGTATTACGTAGTTTTTTATTTTTCATATGCAACCTTTCAGTGGATTTCAACTTGTGAAAAGAAATTCACCCTTGCATGTTTTCCTGTATCTGTATGCACGTTACGCATAGATGAGGCCTCTGGTAGCCCGCGTGAGGGAGAGCTTCCGGCCCCTTGAGGCCGAGTCCGAGGGAGGGGGATGGACTTATGATCCCATCTCCCAATGGGCCACTGTGTGTGGACACGTGGTCAGGACAAGAGCAGGGGTGCTGGGCCCCGAAGAGGTCTTGGAGCGTGATATGGTTCTGGACGCTTACATTCCATTAGAGAGGATGCGCAGCTGGCTGGCAGCCGCACCCGAGGCACCTGTGGAGCAACCGAGGCGAGAGACTCAGGCGGAGGAGAGACCTCTACCCTCACGGGTAACGGGATCCGCTCGGGAGTATCGTCGGATGTTTCGTCGCACGCGTCTCACTCCGAGGAAGAGTACCTTGGCGCGAGATCGTCTACCGAGGATGGCTCCATCAGTGACACCAGCTTCACCACCACAGACAGGGAGACCGACGCTCTTCGTTCCTTACGTTCCACCGTATGGCCGTTTCGTACGCTGCTCTTCTGACACTTCTGTCGGACCGTCGGGACACGCAGAGAGGGGGAAGAGGAAGGTTCGAGATGAGCCAGAGCGGGTATTCATTGAGATATCCGAGGAGGAGGAGGACCCGGAGGAGGACCCAGAGGAGGATCCCGAGGAGGACCCTGAGGAGACGTCATCGTCTTAGGTCGTAGTGGTGGGGGTGTCTAGTTCTAGGTTGTGGGATGTCTGTTAGCGACCAGCCTAGGTTTGGGATGTTCAGGTTCAGTGTCGTGTATTTGACACATCTTTTGATTTATAGTTTTCTTAAGTTTAGATTTATCGCTTTATTTTCTTTACGTTATGATGATGTATTTTGGCCACTATGTTGTGGTTCCAAACTATCCTTGCGGGCGTATGACTTGTATATGTTGACATGATGATATATATATATGTGTGCATGATGTTTCTTTTCTTCTGAGTTTCAGGATGGCTAAGTGTGATGTGAGAAATCTTCTCGTTTAAGATTCTTTAAAAAAAAAAATTAGTCACCAATTTTGGTAACCTTGAGTTATGAAAGATGTTTTTCCGCATTAAATTTTAATTTTTTACGTGACGTTCCTTGTGGGAAAAAGGGGCGTTACATTTGTGGTATCAGAGCTGGTCGATGTCTTTCGGGAGTGTCTAGGTTATAGGCTTACTAAGTTTAAGTTGTGTGATCTCTGATTAGCATTGTGTGACATTGGTTGTATTGTTTCCTTATGAAGCAATGTGTGAAATTGCCTGTGTCTTTGATGTCTTTTGATCTTGTTGTTTCTATGCCTACTGCTGACACTGTTATTGCAAATTCTGTATGTCTAAAATGCCCTGTTGTTATTTCCAATAGGACATACCTTGTTGATTTGATATGTTTGCCTTTGACACAATTGGATGTGATTTTAGGCATGGATTGGTTATCTTCCAACCATATCCTTTTAGACTGTGCCAATAAATCTTTGATTTTCCCTAATGCTGAGAATTCTGGATTTTTGACTGCCAATCAAGTGAGAGCTTCTTTGAAAGAAGGAGCTCAGGGATACATGTTTTTATCCTTCTTGAAAGTCGAGGGGGAAGTTGTATTGAACAACGTGCCCGTCGTTAGAGACTTCTCGAAAGTATTTCCGGAGGATGTTCCAGGTCTACCACCTGTGAGGGACATAGAGTTTGCCATAGACTTAGTACCTGGTACTGGTCCAATCTCTATTGCCCCGTATAGAATGTCGCCAATGGAGCTGGCTGAACTGAAGAAGCAATTGGAAGATTTGTTATCCAAGCAATTCGTAAGACCAAGTGTATCGCCGTGGGGAGCTCCTGTGTTGTTGGTGAAAAAGAAGGACGGAACTTCCAGATTGTGTGTGGACTACCGTCAGTTGAACAAAGTGACGATCAAGAATAAGTATCCATTGCCACGCATCGACGATCTGATGGATCAACTTCGCGGTGCAGCTGTATTTTCTAAGATTGACTTGAGGAGTGGCTATCACCAGATTAGGGTTAAGAGTGATGATATTCCTAAGACTGCTTTTAGGACTAGATATGGTCATTTTGAGTATCTTGTGATGCCGTTTGGAGTGACTAATGCACCGGCAATATTCATGGACTATATCAATAGGATCTTTAGACCTTTCTTGGATCGATTTGTGGTAGTGTTCATAGATGACATTTTGATTTACTCTAAGAGTCATGAAGAACATGAGGAACACCTAAGACAAGTTTTGCAGATTCTGAGTGAGAAAAAGCTTTATGCAAAGTTGTCTAAGTGTGAATTTTGGTTAGAAAAAGTACAATTTCTAGGCCATGTGATTTCAAAAGAGGGTATAGCTGTAGACCCAGAAGAGGTAGAGGCAGTAATGTCATGGGAAAGACCCACAACGGTGACTGAGGTTCGTAGTTTTGTAGGGTTAGCGGGTTATTATCGAAGATTTATCGAAGGATTTTCGAAGACAGTAGCCCCAATGACACAACTCACTAGGAAAGATCATCCTTTTGTGTGGACTGATGAGTGTGAGTCAAGTTTCTTGAAGATGAAGGAACTACTGACGACCTCACCTGTACTGATTTTGCCTAATCCTGAAGAACCTATGGAGGTTTATTGTGATGCTTCATACCAAGGACTTGGGTGCGTGTTGATGCAAAATAGAAGAGTAGTGGCATACGCATCCCGGCAGTTGAAAAATCACGAGAGGAACTATCCAACTCATGATATTGAGCTGGCAGCTGTAGTATTCGCTTTGAAGATTTGGAGGCATTATCTGTATGGATCAACGTTTAACGTCTTCAGCGATCATAAGAGTTTGAAATATCTGTTTGATCAGAAAGAGCTCAACATGAGACAAAGACGTTGGATGGAATTCCTAAAGGATTATGATTTTACCTTGATGTATGATCCCGGGAAGGCAAATGTTGTAGCTGATGCCTTGAGTCGGAAAACTGTTCATGTGTCTGCCATGATGGTTAAGGAACTAGAGTTGATTGAGGAGTTTAGAGATCTAGGCTTAAACATGGAGAGACGCAAGGATAAGATTAGTATAAGCATGATCAAAGTGTCGAGTGGATTAATTGATGATATTCGGGAGCAACAAGCAATCGATGAGAGTCTGAAAGAAAAGAGAGAGTTAATGGAACAAGGAAAAGTAGCAGAGTTTAGTTTGGGGAATGATGGAATACTGAGATGCAAAGGAAGGATTTGTGTGCCAAACAATCCTGAATTGAGAAAGCTGATTCTCAATGAAGCACATAAGAGCAATTTGAGTATTCACCCTGGAGCCACGAAGATGTATCAAGATCTGAAGCAAAGATTCTGGTGGTCGGGGATGAAGAAACAAGTTGCAGAGTACGTAGCAGCGTGCTTAACATGCCAAAAAGCAAAAGTGGAACACCAATGACCTGCGGGCATGATGCAATCGTTGGATATCCCAGAATGGAAATGGGAGAGCATATCGATGGATTTCGTGTCTGGATTACCAAGGACATCGAAAGGATTTGATGGGATTTGGGTAATTGTGGATAGACTGACAAAGTCATCGCATTTTCTACCCATCAACATGAAGTATTCCCTAGATAAGCTCGTTCAGATGTATGTGAAGGAGATAATTAGGTTGCATGGAGTGCCATCTAGTATTATTTCTGATAGGGACCCTAGATTTACGTCCCGTTTTTGGCAAAGTTTGCAACAAGCCCTAGGAACTAAGCTAAGATTAAGTTCCGCTTATCATCCTCAAACGGATGGTCAGTCAAAGAGAACTAATCAATCCCTAGAGGATTTGTTGAGAGCATGCGTTTTGGATCATAGGGGAAGTTGGGATGATATTTTGCCATTGATAGAGTTCACCTATAATAATAGTTTTCATGCGAGCATAGGAATGGCACCCTACGAGGCATTGTATGGGAGAAAGTGCCAAACACCTTTGTGTTGGTACCAAGATGGGGAGAGTGCAATATTAGGACCTGAGTTTTTACAACAAACCACGGAAAAGGTGAGACTAGTTCGAGAAAAGATGAGGACGGCACAAAGCAGACAAAAGAGCTACTCCGAGAAGAGGAGACGATCTCTCGAGTTCCAAGAAGGCGATCATGTTTTTCTGAGAGTCACTCCGATGACTGGGGTAGGCAGAGCTTTAAAGTCCAGAAAACTCACTCCTAAATTCATAGGACCATACCAAATTCTTCGTCGTATTGGTCTTGTTGCTTACCAAATAGCTTTACCGCCAAATCTTTCTAATCTTCACAATGACTTTCACGTTTCACAACTGAGAAAATATATTCCTGATCCGTCTCATGTAATCGAGTCTGATGTGGTACAATTAAGAGATAACCTGACTTATGAAACAAACCCTGTGCGAATCGATGATAGAAGGATCAAACAGCTTAGGGATAAACAAATCTCTTTAGTCAAGGTTATCTGGAATGAAGTTACTGGAGATGCGACTTGGGAAGTGGAAGACAAGATCCGAGAGCAATACCCTGCGTTATTCTAGGTATGTAATTTCGAGGACGAAATTGTTTTTAGAGGGGTAGAGTTGTAACACTCTGTTTTTATATATATAGTTTTTATTTATTTTTAATCTGTTTTAAATTAATTAAAATTATTTAATTAATGATTTTGTGATTTTAAGATATAAATAATAATATTTATATCTTAGGTTTCTTTTTGAAGGGTTTAGAGTAATAGAGTTCGCAAAACTGAGTTTTTGCGGGAACTGCGTTCTCGCGGAATGCGGGAAGGGTTCAGTATTTTTCCGGAGATCATTTTTACTCCAAAATAAATTTTTAACGAACCACAAGTGGTTCTTATAATATTTGTGATTTTTAGAAATTTTTCTGGAAATTTTTCAGACAAACTTTATTTTACCCGCGTTTGGTGCTTTACGGGTAAACCGGGCGCAACCGGGACATGAAAAATAGTCAAAAAAATTAGTTTTGGGTTTCTAAATTTTTCTATGACATATTCAAATCATAAAATTTATTCCACATGATTTTACTCATTTTAGAAAAATATTTATCTAAAAAAGGGGTTCGAAAACTACGCGTTTTTACCGCTTCGAACTACCGATTAAACCCTAACTTGGTGGGACTTAATCCCGCCATTTTTTCTGGTCAGATCTGGGCGCATGAGGGGCTGATCCAAGTCTAAAAATTCTTCCAAAAGTCAAATGGTCAATTAGGGGTCAAATTTTGAATTTTCCCAAAATTAGGTGAGAGAGGTATGGCTCCCAACCACCAAAGCATGCAAGCCCATACCTCCCCCATACCTTCCTTGCTCAGCCGAAATCTGCATAGGGAGAGGGAAGAGAGAGACTTTCACTTTCACTTCATCTTCTCCACTTGAATCATACAAACTCCATTTTCTCTCCATTTTTCCAAGTTGTTCCATACACAAAAAGACCAAGTTCTAGTAAGATTTTCCATACCCAAGCTTCACAAAAAAAGGTTTGGATCATCATTCTAATCCATAAACTTCTTTCATTTTTTCATTTCCACCACTTTTATGTTTTCATGAAAGCTTGAGTTCTTCATTTCACTAAAAATAAGCTCTTCTTTGGTTTAGGTTCACTCCATTGGAACCTACATGCTTGGAAACTACCTTGGATCTATTTTCTTTCAAGATTTGAGTAAGTATTCATCTTCTCAAATTTCTACTCTTTAGAGTTTCTTGGTTTTCATAAAACTCATATTTCTATGGTTGTATTTTGGTGTATTTTGAAAAAGGTAAATTTTTCTAAGTGTGGGAACATCAAGGTGTTGAGTAGACCACTTGGTGTTGGTGTGGTGTGAAGGAGGTGATTTTAGAGTTAGCCCATTTTCAAGTCTTCAAGAGGTAAGAGGATTTTTCTCAATAAGTTGGGAGGGTTGTGTATGTGTGTGATTATGTGATTTTGTTCTTGATGATGAACTCAAAGACTTGAGTTTTCATATTGGTTGTTGAATGATTTTTCATTCTTTAGTAATATGTATTTTTATATATTTATGTATATGAGTGAAAGTATGATTTTAGTTGAGGCATGATAGTTTTTGATAAGCCTATGTGTTGTTGGAAAAATCATATGTACGATTTGGAGTGATTTGGAATGCCTAAGTGTATGTTTGATTTATGGCTTGGTGGTGTTTTTGCCTAAATGGATGAATATTGATTCTTGGATGTTTCACATGATTTAATTCTATGTGATTGGGATTGGTTTGAAAATATTTGACTAAGTGTGGCAAGAGGAGTTAAAAACTTTAATAAAAAAGTTTTACAAATGAAAACAAAGAAATTAATTAGGATTCAAGATAACACTTAATTGGATAAATTTCAAAAATACTAAATTCTGGAATTCTGGGCATGAAATCGAAAGTCTGGGCACTTTGGGCCAAAAGTATAATGTTATAAAAGTTCGGGGGTAGAAAACGTGAAGACTGGACGCAGACTGGACGCAGGAACTGGACGCAGGAACTGGACGCAGAGACTGGACGCAGGAACTGGACGCAGGAACTGGACGCAGACTGGACGCAGAGACTGGATGCAGGAACTGGACGCAGAAACTGGACGTAGGAACTGGACGCAGACTGGACGCAGGAACTGGACGCAGGAACTGGACGTTTTGGGGTCAAAATGAAATTTTAACAAGTTATATGGTTTTTAATAATTAATAAGAAGTGAGAAGGAAAAATAATAAGAATTAGAGAGTTAAGGTTAAAGAAGAACTTTAATTTCAAAGAGGAATTTTCCATAAAACTTACATTTTTCAATAAATAATATTACACGGTATTGGAAGAGAACCAATACGTGGCGAGGATAAAAGTCTTGAGGACAATAATATTACACGGTATTGGAAGAGAACCAATACGTGGCGAAGATAAAAGTCTTAAGGACAAATATATTACACGGTGTTAGGTGAAAGCTAACACGTGGCGATGAAAAACCCTAAGACAAGGGACCGAATTGATTGTGGTTGCAAATATACTGTCATATGCATTTGAGATATTGGCTTTTGCCAGGCTAGCATTTATTGCTATGATGAGAGCACACAATCCTATGCGGGGATTGTAAATAAGTATGGTCTGACTATAAGTCTTTGAGGGCATCCAGGTTACGAAATTCTCAATGGCCTTGCGGTGAATCCCCTTGTGCCGAGAAAAGTAGTGTACCCGGCTTGGATGATCCTGACCGGCTGCCTTATTTGAGATGGGGTGTACGACGTAGCACAATGGGTCTGTACCGAATAAATGACAAACGATGGCCAAGAGTGAAGGTTAGTTTGCATTAATGATAGGTATACAATTCCGCCACATCGCTCTACTTAGTTGAGGAAGAAAAGTCTCCATGGAGCAGTGCACCGGTGTATGACAAGAGATATTGAAGTGACATGCATTATGCTAGAATGCTATGTGTGTGCTTGACTGTGTGTTTACCTTGATGATTTGTCTCTTGTTGATGATTGAATAGCTTAGCTAAAAGATTTGCGAAAGAGTAACTCTATATAAATATATTCTTGGAATGTATTACGTAGTTTTTTATTTTTCATATGCAACCTTTCAGTGGATTTCAACTTGTGAAAAGAAATTCACCCTTGCATGTTTTCCTGTATCTGTATGCACGTTACGCATAGATGAGGCCTCTGGTAGCCCGCGTGAGGGAGAGCTTCCGGCCCCTTGAGGCCGAGTCCGAGGGAGGGGGATGGACTTATGATCCCATCTCCCAATGGGCCACTGTGTGTGGACACGTGGTCAGGACAAGAGCAGGGGTGCTGGGCCCCGAAGAGGTCTTGGAGCGTGATATGGTTCTGGACGCTTACATTCCATTAGAGAGGATGCGCAGCTGGCTGGCAGCCGCACCCGAGGCACCTGTGGAGCAACCGAGGCGAGAGACTCAGGCGGAGGAGAGACCTCTACCCTCACGGGTAACCGGATCCGCTCGGGAGTATCGTCGGATGTTTCGTCGCACGCGTCTCACTCCGAGGAAGAGTACCTTGGCGCGAGATCGTCTACCGAGGATGGCTCCATCAGTGACACCAGCTTCACCACCACAGACAGGGAGACCGACGCTCTTCGTTCCTTACGTTCCACCGTATGGCCGTTTCGTACGCTGCTCTTCTGACACTTCTGCCGGACCGTCGGGACACGCAGAGAGGGGGAAGAGGAAGGTTCGAGATGAGCCAGAGCGGGTATTCATTGAGATATCCGAGGAGGAGGAGGACCCGGAGGAGGACCCAGAGGAGGATCCCGAGGAGGACCCCGAGGAGACGTCATCGTCTTAGGTCGTAGTGGTGGGGGTGTCTAGTGCTAGGTTGTGGGATGTCTGTTAGCGACCAGCCTAGGTTTGGGATGTTCAGGTTCAATGTCGTGTATTTGACACATCTTTTGATTTACAGTTTTCTTAGGTTTAGATTTATCGCTTTATTTTCTTTACGTTATGATGATGTATTTTGGCCACTATGTTGTGGTTCCAAACTATCCTTGCGGGCGCAAGACTTGTATATTTTGACATGATGATATATATATATATGTGTGCATAATGTTTCTTTTCTTCTGAGTTTCAGGATGGCTAAGCGTGATGTGAGAAATCTTCTCGTTTAAGATTCTTTAGAAAAAAAAATTAGTCACCAATTTTGGTAACCTTGAGTTATGAAAGATGTTTTTCCGCATTAAATTTTAGTTTTTTACGTGACGTTCTTTGTGGGAAAAAGGGGCGTTACAGTAGCGAGTGACTTACTCGTGGGTGTGTCCCGAATTTAAGTGAAAGTCTCCAGGAGCAGCGGGTTGTTATACTCGTGGGTGTGTCCCTAAAGTATTGAGTAAAATCTCCATGGGGTAGCAGGCCGAGTGCTCGTGGGTGTGTCCCGAAAGTCATTAAGGAAAAATCCCCAAGAGTAGTGGGCAAAGTGCTCGTGGGTGTGTCCCGAAAGTTTAAAGGGTTTATGTGATATTACTGTACCGATGATTTGTTTGTGTTTGGCTATTACTGTACAGGCGAGGATTTTGGCATTTGTGTTTATTTTGAGGACGAGTATAACATCATTGATTGTGTACATTATATTTACTGTGAATCTGCTGTGTGCCTAATATCTGTTGTGTGTTACACATGTATTCTTTAGTGATAAAGTTCAATGATAAGGATTTTCACCCTTGCCTACTTTCCATGTTTTGTCCATATGTGGTTGAGTAGATGTTTTCCCAAGGAGTGGGTTAAGCATTAGGAGGAGATCTGATGGAGGTTGCTGCGCAAATTCCAAGAAGAACCAGTGTTTTCTGTATTGCTTTGGGTAGAAGTCTAGAGATTTGACTGGCTCAGGTGTTCACTGTATAAACATATTTCGAGATATTGAGTTCCCTTTGTAAACTCTGAATATTTTATATATGAGATGAGATTTCTTTCTGTTCACAAGTGTGTTATTTTTGTTTCCGCATTCAAAACCTTTCGAAAAGATTTAGGGAAATATATTCCCCATCTTTCTCATCTTCTTCAACAAAGTGAAAAATTTTACCCGCGTTTTTAGATGAAGTTTAAGATTGAAATAAATATTATCTAAGTTATTATGAAAATTCTTGGTAACTATGGTATAATATCCTTTTTGAAGAAAGGGTGTTACACTAGATCCAAAATGTAACATATTTGTAGGGACTGGATCCAAAACATTCATATATTTATAGGGACTGGATCCAACCACGTTTTATCTTCTTCAATCTTATTCTTTTTCTGGGTTTGATTTTTTTTGTTTCTATCTGAGTCCCTCGGTCTAGCACCGGTGTGGTTTGGGAGTGGAAGCAGATCACGATTCACTAGCATTTGTTAGATTGGTGGTGGTGGGGTGAGAGAGAGAGAGAAAGAGAGAGAGAAAATGAGAGAGAGAGAGAGAGTGGTGGTGGGGGTGGAGGCTAGTGTGTGTGGTGGTGGTGGTGGTGGGGGGGCTGGTGTGAGAGAGAGAAAACGAGAGAGAGAGTGTGTGTTTGGGTGGTGGTGGTGGTGAGAGAGAGAGAGAAAACCGAGAGAGAGAGTGTGTGTGTGTATGGGTGGGGGTGGTGGTGGTGGAGATGGAGGGAAGAAAAAAAATTAGGGCCACTGGTCCGTCCAAATTTGGTCTATTTTGATTTTAGTCCCTGCAAATTTACCCTACGTACATGGCGTGCTTACGTGGCACTTGAATATGACACGTCAGATTAATGAGGTGACGTGTCCATGCCACCTCAGCCCTAAATCACTAAAAGGACTAAAATCAAATAAATTTTTTTTTAATGGACTAAAAAACTTTGACCAAAATTTGCAGGGACTAAAATCAAAATGGCCAAATTTGGAAGGACCTGAAACATATTTAAGCCTAACAATTATTATTAAGGACTTTACAAAGTCTGTTTACAAGCTCTTGTAGGTACAACAAAATTAAGTCCATCGTCCAGTGTGACTTTGGTACTTATATGTACAGTCAGTAAGCTAAGCGTCCAATGGACTCTGATACTGACCTTGAGTAAGTATCGCCCAATGGACTCTGGAAGCTAAGTGTCTATATGGTAAGGAAAGTTAAGCGTCCATATGGTAAGAAAGTCATGCGTCCATATGGTAAGATATGATATGCATTCATATGGTAAATATACAGAGCGTCCATTGTACTTTGCAGCTGCGCCCAACACGCAAGCTACTATAACATGCTATTTATTGCTCTTGCATTTATTATGAGACATATTTAATGAGCAAATGATTTGAAATAAATAGTTGTATATAATGTTTTTCCTGAGCATAAATGTCAACGTTTTCAACTAGCATTTAATGGAAAGCATAAAGCACTGTGGAAAGTGTACTTGAGAGAGAATGTAATATGGACTTTTCTATCTCTCTCTGAACATACCTTTTCCTTAATACAGTGTATTCTCTTTGTCTCAACTCGATATTACCGTTAACCACTGTGTAATTGAGACTTTGAGTACAAGTTGCTTCTGACCTTGGAGAAAGCACTGCACACAATACGTTGAAGAAGCACTCCATTGAAGCAATGGGAAAATAGCATTTAATGCTATTAGGAAACGGCTATTTTATGAAGGTTGAAGCAAATCAAGTTCAAGATCAAATCTGAAGCTTCACTCAAAGCCTATAAATACCGTGAACAAGAACAAGAATACAACGAAGACTAAACTACGTGAAAGAAAGAGTCAAAACGCTGTGCAAATTGTTTCATACACTCTGTAAAGCTTAGAAAGTTTTGTACAGTTCATTCTTCTTGTAAAAGAGAATTTGCTTAACTCTCGAAGTGCTTTAGATTCTATGTTCTCACTTGTATGAGTTAGCAGCACTTGAAACCGAAAACAATCTTATGAGTTGTTTGAGCCTGGAGAGGCTTGTCTGTAAAACAATACTTGGTTGAGCTTGGAGATGCTAGCTGTGCAAACAATATTTGTGTAAAGGCCTGAAAAGGTTGTTGAAGAATACTTGTAATTCTATCTGGATTGATAGTGAAATCTCTCTAGTTTGAGGGGATTGTACGTAGCTCTTAGGAAAAGGTGAATCAGGATAAATATCTGTGCAATTTCTCTATCCCTTAACTTCTTTAAATTCAGTTTATATACTAATTGTGGGGACTGAATTGAAATTATTTTTGATAAACCTTCAAACATTTTTAAACGCAGTAAAACTTGTTTTAACCAAGTGGATGTTTCTGCATCCAACTTACTTGTGCGTCCAATACACGTTGTGCGTCTAACCTTTCTCATATAATGTCCAATGATTTGCGAAAAGTTTTTACAAGCTAAGAAACAGAATTCAACCCCCCACCTTTCTTGTGTTTCACCTTGTTACCTACAGTTGATATCAGAGCTAGGTCTCTAGGGGTTGAGCACTTAACAGTGCAGAGAAGCAAAGATCCGTGGAGAACGAGGGACAAGCTGTGAACAGGCCACCATTGTTCAATGGAGAGGAATACCACTATTGGAAGCAAAGAATGATCACATTCTTTGATGCACTAAATATAGACATGTGGGATGTCGTTGAGAATGGTTACACTGCTCTAGTAGATGAAGCAAGGCAACCATTGCCTAGAGTCCAGTGGACACCTAATCAGAGGACAAGATTCCAGCTGAACTCAAAGACCAAACACTATCTGATGTGTGCCATTACAAAGTCTGAGTATGACAAGGTGCATAGCTGCACTGCAACCAAAGAAATCTGGGATACTCTAGCTTTGGCTCGTGAAGGGTCAACTCAGGTCCGTGAGTCCAAAATCAGCATGCTAGTTCATCAATATGAACTATTTAAAATGGAGAATCACGAGACTATTGATCAGATGTTTGGGAGATTCCAAACAATCATCAACAACCTGAGATCTCTAGGAAAAATCTACACAACCCAGGATCACATCAAGAAAATCCTAAGGAGTCTGCCAAGACAATGGAGACCCAAAGTGACTGCTTTACAAGAAACAAGGGATATTTCCACTCTTGCCATGGAAGAACTTTTGGGTTCGCTTAAAGTGCATGAGCTTGAGCTCAAGGAAGAGGGAACAGAAAAAAGGGCAAAGTCCATTGCTCTTAAAGCCCAAAGAGGGAGCACCTCAAAAGCACTCAAGGCCAATGACTCATGAAGAGTCATGTAGCTCAGAAGGAGAAGAAGGCTCAGATGATGAACTTTCCTTCATCTCCAAGAAAATAAAGTCCATGTGGAGGAAGAAAGGTGGCTTCAGAAGGAAGCAATTCAACAGAAGATTTCCACAGAAGGAAGCTCAGCAAAAAGGAGAAAAGTCCAGTAGTGTGCTATGGCTGCAAGAAATCAGGCCACTACAAGGTAGATTGTCCTGAAGCCGAGAGGACAAAGAAAAAGTTCTTCAAGAAGAAGAAGGGTCTTATGGCAACATGGGAGGATCTTGATGATTCTGCTGATGATGAGGACGAGGAAGATAAGGAAGAAGCAAATCTTTGCCTGAGGGTAAGCCTGCCCTCAACAGACAGTGAGGATGAAGAAGAGGTACTTTCTTATCCCGAACTAAGAAATAATTTTGATGACTTTCTCAGAGAATCGTCCATTCTCTCTGATGAGTATAGGTCTTTAAAGAAAAAGTTTTCACTCATTTCCAAAGATTTTGAAAAACTCACTTTAGAAAACAAAGTACTCAGATCAGAGAATAAAGAGTTGAAACTTCAAGTAGGTCAACTCAAAGATGAATCTCAAAGAGATTCTAAATCCAATACCTCTTGTGAAGTACAAGTACTTCAACAAGAAGTAAATGAACTCACTGGACGATTGTCCAGATTTGTCAGTAGCTCTGAGAAACTTGATCAAATCTTGAAAATTCAGAGAAAACCTTCTGACAAGAGTGGTTTAGGTTATGTTTCTAAGGAACAAGACAAACCAAAACCAAAGTTTTCTAAGAGTCCTTCCAAGTTTAACTTATATTGTGGTCACTGTGGAAAGGCTGGACATGTCACCTCGACTTGCGTCCACAAGAAAAGGAATATGCATGGACGCAAACCAAGGACTAACAAGAAAGGACCCAAGTCAATCTGGGTACCTAAAAATATGATTATTCCTGTTACAGATTTGCTTGATGGCAGGAAAATAACTCCAGTCATGGCATCTGGACAGTGGCTGCTCACGACACATGACAGGAGAAAGATCTATGTTCCAAGACCTAAAACCTAGGACAAAGGGTTGGGTCACCTTTGGAGGAGACCAGAAAGGCAGAATAGTTGGGATTAAGATTGGTAAGCATCATTTTCCCTCTATTGAGAATGTCTTGTTGGTTGAAGGACTCAAACACAATCTACTTAGCATAAGTCAATTGTGTGACATTGGATTTGATGTTTCCTTTAACAAGGATAAATGTATAGTCAGAAACTCTGACAAGTCCATTCTTTTCCAAGCAAAGAGGCAGGACAATGTTTATAAAATTGATTTTGAAAATCTGTCCAAACAAAATGTCTCATGTTTCATATCCTTAATGGATAAACAATGGATATTGCACAAGAGACTTGGTCATGCAAGCTTGAGAACCATCTCAAAGCTAAATAAGCATAACCTCATGAGAGTACTACCAAATCTTGTGTACAAATCTGAAGTTCTGTGTGAAGCATGTCAGAAAGGGAAATAAGTGAAAATTTCATTTGATTCCTAAAATATTGTTTCCACTTCTAAACCTTTAGAACTTTTTACACATGGATTTGTTTGGACCCACACAAACTGCATCTTTGAATGGAAAGAAATATGGACTAGTTTTGATGACTATACTAGATGGACATAGGTTAAATTCCTTGCACACAAGGATGAGTCTTTCAAAGTCTTCACTATATTCTGTAAGAGAGTCCAGAATGGGAAAGGAGTTTGCATTAACTCCATAAGAAGTGATCATGGAGGTGAGTTTGAAAATACAAACTTCCAAAGATCCTGTGAAGAGAATGAAATCCTTCACAATTTCTCTGCTCCAAGAACACCTCAACAAAATGGTGTGGTGGAGAGAAAGAATCGATTCTTACAAGAGATGGCCAGGTCCATGCTTAATGATCACTCAACCTCTAAGAGGTTTTGGGCTGAAGCTGTAAATACGACGTGTTATTTACAAAACAGAATATATCTGAGGCCTATATTGAAAAATACTCCATATGAATTGTGGAAAGGAAGGAAACCCAACATATCTTATTTTCATCCTTTTGGATGTGAATGTTTCATTCTCAACACTAAGGATCAACTTGGTAAATTTGATTCTAAAGTTGATAATAGAATTTTTCTGGGTTACTCTGAAACTTCCAAGGCTTACAGAGTTTATAACTCAAGAACCTTGATCACCGTTGAAGAGTCAATTCATATAAAGTTCAATGACAAAAAGCCTGACAAAGACTTGTCAGAGCTAAATGATTCTCTTGCAGATATGAGAATACAAGAAAAAGGTGAAGAAGTATCACCTAAGGATAAAGAAGATGGATCAGACGCAGAGACTGAAGGTCCGTCCAATCTAGAAAGAAGAAGAAGCTGACACTTCAAGACTTATATTCATCCTGAGGATCAAATCATTGGAAATGCAGATGATAAAGTCAGAACAAGGTCCACATTCAGATAGCAAACTGATGTTGCATTCATCTCTGAGTTGGAGCCAAAGAACATTGATGAAGCCCTATTGGACGAAGGATTGATTTTAGCTACGCAGGAGGAGCTGAATCAATTCAAATGCAATGACATTTGGACGCTGGTTGCCCCACCTGAAGATAAGTCCATTATTAGAACCAAATGGGTATTCAGTAACAAACTGGATGAAGAAGGTAAAGTTGTGAGAAACAAGGCAAGGTTAGTTGCACAAGGTTACTCACAACATGAATGTATTGATTTTACTGAAACCTTTGCTCCAGTAGCTAGAATTGAAGCCATTCACATCTTACTTTCATTTGCTGCCCAACATGATATGAGACTTTATCAAATGGATGTAAAGAGTGCTTTCATGAATGGTATAATAACTGAAGAAGTCTATGATGAACAACTCCCTGGTTTTGAGGATCAAATTTTTCCCAATCATGTTTTCAAATTGAAAAAGGCTCTTTATGGCCTTAAGCAAGCTCCTCGAGCTTGGTATGAAAAACTTAGTTCATTTTTTATGGAAAATGATTTTCAAGAGGAAAAGTTGATACAACTCTTTTTAGAAAATCCATAGACTCACATTTCATCATAGTACAAATTTATGTGGATGATATTATATTTGGTGCTACTGATGAATCTTTGTGTGGAGAGTTTTCTGAATTAATGCAGAAGGAGTTTGAAATGAGTATGATGGGAGAACTGAAATTCTTCCTTGGACTTCAAGTAAAACAAACCTCGGATGGGATATATGTGCATCAGTCCAAATATACAAAGGAGCTTCTGAAGAAGTTCAATATGAACGATTGCAAACCCATGAACACTCTTATGCATCCATCTTGCATACTAAACCTGAATGACAAAGATAAAAAGGTAGATCAAAAGGTATACAGAGGTACGATTGGTTCTCTCTTATATCTAACTGCATCTAGAGCTGATATTATATTCAGTGTTTGTTTATGTGCAAGATTCTAATCAGATCCTAGACATACTCACCTGACTGCTGTCAAGAGGATCTTTAGGTATTTGAAGGAAACTACTATTCTTGGTTTGTTGTTTAAATTAGATGAATATAGATTAGTAGGGTTCTGTGATGCTGATTATGCTGGAGATAGGCTTGAAAGAAAAAGCACCAGCGGGGGATGCCATTTCATTGGATCCAGTCTACTATCATGGACAAGCATGAGACTAAGCACTATTGCACTATCTATACTGAAGCTGAATATGTCTCTGCTGCAAGTTGTTGTTCTCAACTCTTATGGATTAAACATCAATTGGAGGACTACAACATCTTTGAGAGTAAAATTTCTATTCTTTGTGATAATACTGCTGCAATCAATTTGTCTAAGAACCCAATCTTACACTCAAGAGCTAAGCATATAGAAATTAAACATCATTTTATTAAAGACTATGTACAGAAGGGAGTATTTGATATTCAGTTTGTTAGCACTAAAAATCAATGGGCAGATATTTTTACAAAACCCCTCTATGTAGATAGATTCACTTTTATAAGGAAATATTTAAATATGCACTTTATAAAAGAGTGGTGTTCAGCGTCCAATATGCTTAAGTTGAGTCTGAGTCCAATGTGACTAGAGTCCAATGGCTCGTCAGTCCAATTGAGGCTTAGAATTTTTTCTTAAGACTTAAAGTCTTATATCTCTATGACTTCCCGCGCTGAGTCCAAGCTTTTTATAAAATATTATATTTTTATCAAAACCTGCTCACCTACTTTGAGCAGTTTTTCTTTTTAATGATAACGTTGTGTTTCAAGTAAATAGTTACTGTTTTCTCTCTCCAACTTCCCTTCTTACACACGTTTTCACTCCACTCTCTCTTCCACTGTTGAACTTTCTAAAAACTTATTTGCATTCGCTCTCGTTTTCGAAACTCTCTCGAAATCTTCTGTTTTCTAAAAATCGAACCTTTACTTTCAAAATGGAGAACATTGAGGATATGGAGGTTCTTGTGGAGCACTGCATTCGTATTTCCTGTTTGATTGAATTGGGTGTTGATGTGGTTACTGAAATCACAAAGGCTTGATGGAAGAACTTCTTCAGGGGAGAAATTGGAGTTTACCCTAACCTTATCAAGCAATTCTGGTTAACTGCTGAGATTCAAGATGTAACATCCTAAAATTTCACTCTAAGAGACAAAGTATTAATTTTAGAGGATTAGAATTACTCAGAAGTTTTTCGAATAAAAACTTAGTAGTTCAAAGCTAAATACGGAAGTCAGAAGATTATATACGGACATTCTGACTATTAGGATAAAATGACAAATGAATTTGGAAAATTCATACAATACATCCAAGAGGTATTTGAGGAAATAAATGGTAGCTTGGTGACATATAAAGGTTTTAGAAATTAAGTTTGGAATTTTAGAAGAGGATATAAAGGAAAATACAATTTTAGTCCCTCTAAATAGGAACTTCGTAGTCTGTTAGTTAGGAAAGGGATGAATACTAGAGATGGAAAAATAGATAAGATAGAGACTATAAGACCTGATAGAAACCTAAGAAAAATAAAATGATCAGTTACGGTTAAGCATTATAGCTTAAATAGTAAAATTGTTAAGTCTTATATAGACTACTGTTTTCTATATTTCCGTCTTTTATCCGTTCTCGTGATATTGTGTGAACTAAGTGATAAGAAAATTATGTTAGTTTTATAATTAAGGGTTTATAATACTTATAAAATTATTTTGTTTAAACAGTCACTTTTCTCTTGACGTTTGAAAACCGTACTTACCGTAATAGATGGATAAAAGCTTAATTAGTAAAAATATGTTAAACCAATCCAGAAAATTATCTTTCTTCACAAAAGTTGTTTCTTATAATATTTATGATTTTCTGAAATTTTTCTATAATTTTTGGAAAAACTAATTTCAGAAATTACTGTTTTGGTCCCTATAGTTTACAGCAAGAGTTGGGAACTGATTCGGAAACCAAGATGAGGTCAAAATGAAAATCTGGAAAAGTTGGTCATGTTTTTATATATTTATGATTTATGGAATTAATTTTGTAATTTTTCGAAAGACAGATAAAAAGTTACTTTTTTGATCCCTGTAAACACGTAAAACGAAGAATACGGAAACCAGAATGGATTTTCAGTGATCAGTGAGTGCCCAAAATCAAATTTTAAGAGGGATCATTAGTGTTTAAATTAAATTTGTGATTTTCAGGGAATTTTTCTGGAATTTTCTGAAAAATTATTGTTTTGCACTTACGGCGCGTCCGTTTTCCTTTGTTAGTGCAAACCGTAAGGCTTACCCTTACCGTAAAAATCCCAAAACTCTTCCATGAGGCTCTTACATGTCATTTTCGAGATTCCTCATTGGTTCTTACCATTTAAAATAACTTTTGAATATTTGGTTAGTGAAAAGTCTATTTTACCCATGATTTTGATATTGTTTACACTTAAAACTCTAGGGGCAAAGATGTAACTTCACTCCCTCCCATTTTAGCCCTCACAAAACGGCTCACCACTATGCCAAGAAGGGGACTAGGTGCATTTGGTTGCATGAGTCATGGTTTTGGACCAATTAGAAAAAGATTGATTAAAACTAATTAGTTAATTAGGATTTTAGGAGTCATGGCTTACATCACTCACACAAATCTCTTCCTCCCTTGTCCTCCCTCTTTGGCCGCCCCTCTCCTTCCCCAAGAGCCCTTGGATGATGATATTTCACTTGGATTCAATCCTTGTGAAGTGGTTTAGGCCAATTAGGAATTAGTTAATTGTTTTGATTTATTTTAAAAAGCCAAACCATGGTTGCTTTCCAAGCCAACCATAGTTTCATTAACCCAACCCCTTGGCTGCCCCTCCACTATAAATAGACCCCCCTTGCTTCATAAAATTCTCACACAAATCCAAGAAGCATTTCAAGGCAAACACTTTTCTCTTTTTCTCTTCTTAGTCTTAAATTTCTTACTATTGTGTTCTTGGTTCTTCAAGCTTGTTCTTCATAGTCTTGTGGCAAAGGTAAGGGGTTTCTCTTGCAATTTAATTTGGGAAGTATGAGTTTGATTCTTGTTTGTGTTTGAATTGTTTGTTTGTGTGTTTATAGCTTTTATTTATTTATTTATGCTTTAAATAATTGATTTATGGCTTTAATATAATTGTTTTGTGCTATTTATGAATTGTAGTGTTATAATGCCCAAAATTCCTTAGAATTTCGTGGAAGTAAAGTTACTATGTCAAATTTAATTTTGAGCTTTGTAAACATACCGTTATAATGGTAAAATTAGGATTTTACCGCAATTTTGATCTTACCGTAAAGAAGTGAAAACTATTATATTGTGAGAACCCCGATATTATCTATCATTTATATACAAGGTGATGGTTAAGATAAATGGTTTATCAGTATGGATCTGTCTAGAAAGGAAGAGACCTTTGAAGGGGCTAATTAAAGTCTGTCTCTCTGGCCTAGGAACTGTACTGATACGCTGTTTGGGGAATTCTTAACACTAGGGACCCGGTATATACGTGACTAAGATAAATTGGGAAAGACGTGATTTGTTAATACCGTATATATATATAGATTGGATTGGATTAAAGAGTGTAACAGTAATGGATTCTCGGTGAATTCTACTGTTATATTATTAGAGGGAAATATCGAGTGGGTATCCAATCTGTATATATATGCACATAACTCAGTTTAATTTCCAATATCTACGGCAGTGAAAATTAGTGAGATAGGCTTTCAATGAGCCTTTTTCCTGGAAGATAATTACTGCTTAAATATTTCCAAAGAAAAACAATTAGACAACGTTCACTTAGTTTTAGTGGATCGATTTTAAAGATTGGGTACTGGTCACTAAAGATAGCTTTGTCGTCGTGTGATCCTTTCATCTTCAATAATAATTTAAGCTGATAATTAATCAACTGTATTTCACTCACTAAGTCTATGTCAAGTTTTAAGAAAGACAGACACTGATTACCGCATTCGGCTCAGCCGCCGTGTAATTATTCCATTCCCAAAGTGCTATCTAAAATCTAAGAACAGACAAATTACTGATTAAAAAGTGGACGTAAGTTTAAATACTGTTGATCCCTTCTCTCTTAATCAGTCCTAGGTGGCTATGCCCCGTTTTGGTCTTCTTGAAATAAGTTAATAACCTTTAGTTCATATACTGAATCACTTTGTTAGGTTGTTTTCCTCAGTCGGCTCTGCCGCGGTGAAATCAATCATAAAACTGAATTATTGAAGCCGAGTCAATGAGTTAAAACCATAGCGATCCGTAAAAAGAATATTGAGAACAAGGGTTATTTCTTCCAATTATACAGTGAAAGATTTTTATAAAGTGATGAGTTTTATTTTATATGAAGAGATTTTGAAATTCAGAGATTTCGAGAAAAGTGACAGTAAAACAGAGGAAGTTTTACAAAGAGAATTTATAGAGAAAATGGTTTGCAAATTTAGACGATCATTTGCATTATAGACGATGAGCATACAACCTAGAGGCTGGGGTTGAAAATAGATTCTGTTGGACCACAATTGTCTACTGGGATTATCCAGGTTTCGAAAGTCTCAATGGCCTTGTTGGTGAATCCCCTTGAGCCGAGATGAATCGTATACCCGGCTTGGATAAATATGACTGACAGATCTATTTATGATTTGGTATTAAGTTTTAAATGCAGTATTTCCGAAGTATTCTCAGGGGTCTAAAGACGGGATTCCCTGTTTATTCTGTTAAGTTTATCGTAGCCGGTCGCTCAAATGATGTGAGGTTGGAAAGTCTCCTTGGAGCATTACACCGGTGTGATTAGAGAGATATGGAAGTGACATGCATAAATATATTTTGATATAAGAATGCATTATGTGAATAAGTCGTATTGCAGGTTTACAAGACACAAGGTAAAATATGTTTGATTGGAATCTGTTATATGTTTAAATGACTTGCTAGTTTATTGATTTGTCTTGATTGACTTGATTGTCTTTGGTAGTTACGTGTTCTTGACTTATGAATTGGGTGTGTATTGTTTTATACTTCTACTGCTCTTTTTACCTTGTTTAGAGTTTCACCATTGCCTGCTTTATGTTGTGTTGATGCATGACTGAGTAGATGGTTTACCCAAGAAGTGGGTTAGCTGTTAGAAGGAAGATCTGAAGGAAGATGCTGCATAGTTTGATAGAGATTACGAGAAGAATCTATATTTACTGCTTTAGATTGGGTAGAGGTCTAAAGACTCGACTGACTCAGTATAAACCTCTGTTGTAAACTCTGATGATTTCATATATCAGATGAGAAATTTTTGAGTACGAAGTTATGTTTTACTCTTTACATCTAAATATTTACAAAGAGAAAATCTTAAAAGGATTTACTCCCCATCCTTCTCATCTTCTTTATAAAGGCGAAAAGGTTGAAACGCCTACAATAGAAATTGTGACAAAAAGGAAGGAGGACCGTAAGACCATGTTTGATGACAGCTTCGGTGCACCAACACGACCTATTCCTGAGCCCATTGTTGAGCTGCCTCCTGAGCCAAAAGATCTTGTTGTCTTCACTGATGTGCAACCAAGAGTTGTATCTAAACAGAGATCAGCACAAGATTCAGTGCCAAGAGAAACTTTTGAAGATCTTGTGTATCTCTTTGGACAGTTCATGAAGTATATGCAGTCAAAGATGGATTTGCAGAAGTCCTGACCTCATGTTCCTCATATTTTTCAAAAAAAAATTCTCCTTTTGGACTATGATGTTTTATCAAACCTTTTTGTCTGATGATAAAAGGGGGAGAAAAAGAGAATAAAGTTTTAAAACTCAAGTCTTAATAAAATGAGATTGAGTCAAATTGCAGTTGCAGTGGTCTTGTTGATTATATATATTACTCTGATTGTTTGATTATATATATATATTTTGTTGGACTAACCTGTGATTTGAGATAAAGAACTTTTCAGGTACTCAACTTGTTGAATATCCAAAACCCATAAGATGTTTATCTCAGGGGGAGATGCGGTAAGTTCAAAGGAACACCGAGATGTTTATCTCAGGGGTAGTTTCCTTGAAAGAAAAGTTTTTTTAAATGTTTATGCTATTTGATTATTTTGTTTACTTGCTAATATTGCTTGTAAAACTTAATAATGTTTGTCATCATAAAAAAGGTGGAGATTGTTGGAACCAAATTGTTCAAAGGCATTTTTCAATGCTTAAATCCCTAAGTAGTTTTGATGATAACAATTATTATTAAGGACTTTACAAAGTTTGTTTACAAGCTCTTGTAGGTACAACAAAATTAAGTCCATTGTCCATTATGACTTTGGTACTTATATGTACAATCAGTAAGCTAAGCGTCCAATGGACTCTGATACTAACCTTGAGTAAGTATCGTCCAATGGATTCTGGAAGGTAAGCGTCCATGTGGTAAGGAAAGCTAAGCGTCCATATGGTAAGAAAGCCATTTGTCCATATGGTAAGATATGATAGGCGTCCATATGGTAAGTATAAAGAGCGTCCATTGTGCTCTGCAGCTGCGTCTAACACGCAAGCTACTATAACATGTTATTTATTGCTCTTGCATTTATTATGAAACATATTTAATGAGCAAATGATTTGAAATAAATAGTTGTATACAATGCTTTTCCTGAGCATAAATGTCAACGTTTTCAACTAGCATTTAATGGAAAGTATAAAGCACTGTGGAAAGTGTACTTGAGAGAGAATATAATATGGACTTTTCTATCTCTATATAAACATACCTTTTCCTTAATACAGTGTATTCTCTTTGTCTCAACTGGATATTACCTTTTAACCACTGTGTAATTGAGACTTTGAGTATAGGTTGCTTCTGACCTTGGAGAAAGCACAGCACAAAATACGCTGAAGAAGCACTCCATTGAAGCAACGGAAAAATAACATTTAATGCTATTAGGAAATGACTATTTTATGAAAGCTGAAGCAAATCAGGTTCAAGATCAAATATGAAGCTTCGCTCAAAGCCTATAGATACCGTGAACAAGAAGAAGAATACAACGAAGACTAAACTACGTGAAAGAAAGAGTCAAAACGTTGTACAAATTGTTTCATACACTCTGTAAAGCTTAGAAAGTTTTGTATAGTTCATTCTTCTTGTAAAAGAGAGTTTGCTTAACTCTCGAAGTGCTCTAAATTCTATATTCTCACTTGTGTGAGTTAGCAGCATTTGAAACCAAAAACACTCTTCTGAGTTGTTTGAGCCGGGAGAGGCTTGTCTGTAAAACAATACTTGGTTGAGCCTGGAGAGGCTAGGTGTGCAAACAATACTTGTGTAAAGGCCTAAAGAGGCTGTTGAAGAATACTTGTAATTCTATCTGGATTGATAGTGAAATCTCTTTAGTTTAAGGGGACTGGACGTAGCTCTTAGGAAATGGTGAACCAGGATAAATATCTGTGCAATTTCTCTATCCCTTAACTTCTTTAAATTCAGTTTATGTACTAACTATGGGGACTGAATTCAAATTATTTTTGATAAACCTTCAAACGTTTTTAAACGCACTAAAACTTGTTTTAACCAAGTGGACGTTTCTGCGTCCAACCTTTCTCATACAGCGTCCAACAATTTGCGAAAAGTTTTAAAAAACTAAGAAACACAATTCAACCCTTCCTTTCTTGTGTTTCACATTGTTACCTATAGTTGTTTGTTTCCGAGTTTCATTCATGTTTTTTACTCTGGTAAATTTTTAGGTCGTAATTCTTTTAAATTTTATTTTATATAAATAAAATAGTGTTTGCTCACAAGTTTCGTTCATGATTTTGTACCTATAAATTTTTAGTTTGTAAAATTATTTTTCTTTTACTTTTATTTGTGATAATAAAATAGTGTTTATTCATTGGTTTCATTCATTTTTTTTGTTTTTGTAAATTTTAAGGTTACAAAATTATCATTTAAATGTTATTTTTGATAAATAAAATAGTATTTGCTCACGAGTTTTATTCATGTTTTTTTATGTTTATGCAATTTTTAGATTTCAATAGTTAAAATAGTATTTGCTTACAGATTTCACTCGTGATTTTCTCTATTAAATATAACAAATTACTATGGACTAAAAAATTGTTTTATTTTTTTTACATTCATTTATTTTATAATTTGGTGTTTTTTTTAGTCATTTGGGGGATTGGGGGGGGATTTGGAGAGGTGAGGGATCGAACCCCCACCATTTAGTGTCACCCCAGCTCATTTTTCCATTTGAGCTATGTTGGGGGATATAATTTGGTGTTCATATATTAAGTAATTACTATTTTTCCGTATTGGGCCAAAGGCCCATGAATTAGGCCCAATATTTCCCAACCCAAACAACCCGTAACAGAACTCCTGGGAATACCTCGGACCTGGAAATGTGGGAATACCTGGCCCGACAGGACTCCTCGGACAAGGTACGACTGACGTCATTCCCTGCCACAGGATCAAGGGACAACATCTCGTCTGACACGGCTCAGACCCTTCCACAGCAGTGGACGTCCCCCCACAATTAGAGGTACTATAAAAGGAGACACCTTGCCAAACAAGTAAGAACTATACAATCATCAATCAATCATCAGACCCCTCATTGACTTAAGCGTCATAGTGTCTTTGCAGGTACCCCCTGTAACATCCATTTTTTTTAGGTTATTATTTAAATTCTGTTTTATATGAGATTTTGTGATCTAACTGCTAACTGATTTATTTTTATCTTATAATTATGACTATAGTATACCTATCAAATTATTTTATTAAAACAGTCACTTTTTCTTTGACATTTGAAAACCGTATTTACTGTAATTAACGGATAAAGTTGTAACAAGTATGTCAAACCAACTCAGAAAAACAAACTTCCTTCACAAAGGTTGGTTCTTTTAATATTTGTGATTTTCTGGAATTTTCTTAGAATTTTTGAAAAACTTTTAGAAATTACCATTTTGGTCCCTACAGCTTACAGTAAGAGCTAATAACTGATTCGGAGACCAAGCTAAGGTTAGAAAAAGATTTTTAAAAGCTGAATCATGTTTTTATATTTTTTGAGATTTTTGGAAATTATTTCATAATTTTCTAAAAAACATATCAAAAGTTACTTTTTTAGGTCCCTGTAAAAGCACGAGAAACAAGGATTTCTGATCAGAAATGGATTTTTAGTGAATAGTGAGTGCTTAAAATCATTTTTCAAGAGGGATCATTAGTGTTTAAATTCAATTTGTGATTTTCTGGGATTTTTTATGAAATTTTCTGAAAAATGTCCGTTTTGCACTTACGGCGCGTCTGATTTCCTTTGTTTTTGCAAACCGTAAAGCTAACCCTTACCATAAAAATCCCAAAAACTCTTCCATGAAGCTCTTACATGTCATTTTCGAGATTCCTCATTGGTTCTTACCATTTAAAATTATTTTTGAATATTTGATTAGTGAAAAGACTATTTTACCCTTGATTTTCGCTTAAAACTACCTAAACCTAAAGCTTTTGACCAAACAATCTAATGGCCCTCCTTTCCCTTCATTTGGTCGACATCAAGGAGCATTTAGGAGCCTTGGATCTGATTTTCCCATAAGAGTCACCATGCCTTGTCATGAGCCTTAACCAATTAGGAAATGGGATGATTTAATTAATTAGGGTTTATGACATAAGCACCAAAAAGGACATAAGCACCAAAAAGGACCATGACCTCACAAATTTTTAATACCCTCTTCCTCCCTAGCCTTGGCCGCCCCTCTCCCTATAAATAGCCTCCCTTGCTTCATAAAATTTCACACACAATTTCAAGAAGCATTCAAGGCAAACACCATTCTCTCTCTTTCTCTTCTTAGTTCTTAAATTTCTTACTATTGTGTTCTTGGTTCTTCAAGCTTGTTCTTCATAGTTTTGTGGCAAAGGTAAAGGGAACCTCTTGCAAATTAATTTAAGTATGAGTTTAATTCTTGTTTGTGTTTGAATTGTTTGTTTGTGTGTTTATAGCTTTTATTTATTTAAATATGCTTTATAATTGTTTTATAGCTTTAATTTAATTGTTTTATGCTATTTAATAATTGTAGAGTTATAATGACCTACTTTTCTCTAAAAATCGTGTGAGTAGAGTGGCTATGGCAAAATCATTTTTGAGCTTTTGTAAACATATCGTTATAATGGCGAATTTTAGACTTACGGTAAATATGATTTTACCGCAAAGAAAATACAAAATATTCTTTTATGAAAATCCTGATATTATCTAGGGCTGGGCAAATAACCGCTGCCGAACCGAACCCGAGAAGCCCGAAATCGCAAATTTGAATATGGGTGGGTTGTAGCGGGTTGGCGAGTTTCCAGATTGAAAAGTCAATTTTTGGCGGATTATTTCGGGCGGGTTCGGTTTTTGAAAAAAAAATTCCGAGCAAAACCGAAACCGACCGAGTTGAATGGATGAGATTTAAAATCGTCTACTAGGATCAGTGACATGGAGTATTAATGAACGGCTAAGATCAAGTGTAGATGTGTTTCTCCACTTTCAAGAAGACTTCACGTGCACTTCTCAGCAAATGTCTCATCCCATTCCCCCCACCCACTTTTTTCCAGTACAATCATTTCTTCTCTCTCCATTTTTCAAAGTTTCCTTCTCTCTCTTTCTCAATGTTTCCTCGCATTTCTCCATGTTTGCTGAGTCTTTCCCTTTGTTGTGTTGTGACTTGTGCGTCCTCCATATCTCCTCGCCCTCCACCACGACGTCACCGACAGCAACAACCTCATTTGCAGTCCTCACTGTGACATGCTCCTCCTCAACGCCGGAGTGACAATCTCCTCCTCTGCAATCGCGACTCGCACTTCGAACGCAGAGAAGAAAACAGGCTCCTTTTTTGTAACGCCAAAACTCAACCATGCCTCTAACGCAGAGAATAAGAGAGTCACCGGAGCTCTGTCGTCATCAAAATGCTTGTAACGCTTGATTTTTTCTGTAACGCTTTTTTTAAATTTTTGTTACTTGAGAGGTTTCCCTTTTTTGCTAAATTTTTTTGTTGTTGGACTAGTTTTCTATTTTTTCCTCCTTGGGGTTTCCATTTTTTCCTCTTTTTTGTTGCTGTAAGTTTGTTACTTTAATCTGATTATGTATATTTTGATTTAGGGACAAATAAAACTGCTGCATTATGATCTCTTGATTCTCTTCTACCCGTTTGATTTTTTCATTTATTTTGCACTTCACCTGATTCTGATTTTTTTTTTTAAATTTTTTTATATTTTGCTGGCCCGAAACAATCCACCCGAGACCCGTTCTACCCGAGACCCGGGCTAACCGAACGTTCAAACGGGCGAAATTAGGTCTAATATTTGGGATTTCGGTTTTGGTCGGTTGGACGATTTTTGGCCCGAAACCGACCGCTGCTCAGCCCTAATATTATATATCATTGATATACCAAAGTGATGATTAAGATAAATGGTTTATCAGTATAGAGTTGTCAAGGAAAGACAGAGACCTTTGAAGGGGCTTGATAAGTCCGTCTCTCTTTCCTGGGAACTGTACTGATACGCTATTTTGGGGAATTCTTAACACTACAGACTTGGTATATACGTGACTAAGATAAATTGGGAAAGCAGTGATTTCTTAATAACGTATATATAAATAGATTGGATTGAATTAAAGAGTATAACAGTAATGGATTCTCGGTGAATTCTACTGTTATATTAAGAGTGGGGAATATAGAGTGGGTATCCAACATGCATATGTATACAATTAACTCAGTTTAATTTCCAATGTCTACGACAGTGGAAATTAGTGGGGTAGACTTTCAATAGGCCTCTTTCCTGGAAGATAATTAGTGCTTAAATATTTCATAAGAGAAATAACTTAATTACATTCAATTAGTGATATAGGATCGATTTTTAAGATTGGGTATTAATCACCAAAGATGACTCTGCCGTCGTGTGATCATTTCATTTTCAAAAATTAACTAAAGCTGGAAAATAATTAGTTTTATTTCGTTCACTAAGTCTATATCAAGTTTTTCAAAAAAACGGACACTAATTACAGTAGTCGGCTCAGCCGCCGTGTAATTATTCTACCGTGTAATTATTCCATTTCCAAATAGCTATCTAAAATCTGAGAACAGACATTTACTGATTAAAAAGCGGACATAAGTTTAAATACTATTGATTTCTTCTCTCTTGATCAATCCTAGGTTGCTATGCCCCGTTTTGGTCTTCTTGAAATAAATTAACAACTTTAGTTCATATTCCGAATCACTTTGTTAGGTTGTTTTCCTCAGTTCGGCTCTGCCGCGGTGAAATCAATCATAAACCTGAATTATTGAAAGCCGAGTCAATGATTTAATCCATAACGATCCGTAAAAAGAATATTGAGAACAAGAGTTATTTATTTAATTATACAGTGAAAGGTTTTTTTCAAGAGAAAGTGATTTTAACAGTTATTTAAAAGATTTTTATAAAGTGATGAGTTTTATTTTATATGAAGAGATTTCGAAATTCAGAGATTTTGAGAAAAGTGACAGTAAAACAGAGGAAGTTTTACAAAGAGAAATTAAAATTGAAAATGTATGCAAATTTAGACAATCATTTGCATTATAGATGATGAGCATACAATCTAGAGGCTGGGGTTGAAAATAGGTTCTGTTGGACTACAATTGTCTACTGGGATTATCCAGGTTTCGAAAGTCTCAATGGCCTTGTCGGTGAATCCCCCTGAGCCGAGACGAGTCGTATACCCGGCTTGGATAAATCTGACTGGCAGATCTATTTCTGATTTGGTATTAAGTTTTAAATGTGGTATTTCTGAAGTATTCTCAGGGGTCTAAAAGGGATTCCCTGATTATGCTGTTAAGTTCACTGCAGCCGGTCGCTCAAATGATGTGAGGTTGGAAAAGTCTTCTTGGAGCACTACATCGGTGTGATTAGAGAAATATTGAAGTGACATGCATAAATAAGACTTGGACTTGGTAAATAAATTATTACAACTGTATTACTTTTGTAGGGCTGCAACACAAAGGTAAGATCTGCTTAAATGAGATCTGTTTATAAGCCTTTATTGATCTGTTATTATGAATATATGCTTGATGTGCGAATTGATCGATGGGTGATCTATGTGTACGGTGTATTCCTACTTTTCATGTTACTTTGTCTTAGAGTCTCACCCTTGCCTACTTTATGTTTTGTTGATGCATGACTGAGTAGATGGTTTACCCGAAGAGTGGGTTAGTTCTGGTCCGACGTCTTAGGATTCAACCCCTTGAGATTGGGAAGTCGGGGTGAAAGATAAACCCTGGTACACAGTGGGGTACATATTCTGGTTATGTACTTACTACCGCTGGAAGGGTGGATAAACCAAACTGGAGAGTAGAAACCCGATTAGTCTTAGACGTTAAGCTACCCGTGGAGCAGATGAAGGATATCATCCGAACAGAAGATGGCAACACAAGGAAGGTGGAGAAACAGAATAAGACTGAGATTTACCATGTTAGGGTTAGAAGGTTGCTGCTACCGTAACATCTTCGTCTTAAGATGCTTAAGCTAGATGGTTAGTCTAAGATTGATCTGGCTCACACCTACGTAGTAGCATATATTTTTCTTTAACACTTTTGTAATTTTTAGTTTTCTAGTATTTCTAGTTTCCTTACTCTTACAGAATCCATACTTAGGTTTGTACTGAAGCAAACCCTTTGTAAAATAGCATGGTTATTATTTATATGATGAAGTATTTTTTGCAAACACAAAGGTATTATTTTATACTTACCATTCACTTTAGAAAAGAAAAAAATTTATCCGCATTTATGGAGGATGATTACAAACTCTTATCAAAATATTTTCTAAGTCTTTGCGAAACTTTTGGTTACTATGGTGTAATATCATTTTTTGAGAAAGGGTGTTGCACCCCCACCTCGAAACCGACAACTACCTCAACCTACACCAGACCAACATCTCGGGCGGAGGGTCGCAAGGAGCAAAGCCAGAATGTAACTCAGATCTCAGGCCGTACAACTATATATTAATTCATTTCATATTATGTATAAAAATTAACTCGACCAGTGCATAGCACGAGTCAACTGACTAGTAATTTTTAAAATGAGAAAACATTTCTCAAAAAGTGTTGAACGTTAGCCTAATCCTTTCTCTTTTCAGTAGAACCATCGATAGGCCCTGTGGTAAGCATCCATTCCGTGATAGTTCATGAAACGATTGAAATGTGTAGGTGTTAGTGTGGTGTCATTGAACAACATTCGTAAAAGATGTTGACGAAGGACAGGGAAGATCGATTTTGCTACCGTCCGATTTAGTTGTTCGGTAGAGGAAGATTTGCATAGTGAAGTCGGGTTTTGCAACCGTACTACGAACATGTATCTTGGGGCTACCATTCGAATCATTTTTTCGATAGTGGAGTCTGTTTGCAATTACGATATACCTATTTCACAATTTAATATATTACTAAAATTAAATTTAACATATATACATATACATATTTTTTATTAATAATTTGTTCCTATTTATAAAACATCAAATATAATGCACATACATAAATAATACAGATATTACGTAAATATAAATTACTATTACTATTACTATATTTTGACATTTCAAGTTTCAACCATGCGATTCGATCCAAATATTATATAATATTGTTATAATAATAAAAAATTATTACATATTGTTGGTTTTCCATATTTTTACATAGTTTGGGCAGTTTCGTAATTATTGTTAATTTGGGTAACTTCGTAATTAACACACACTTAATGGACCTATCTGCAATTATGTTTTATCTCCAACAAAACCTTTACCTCAAGTAGCCAATGACATATCCTAACCATTGATTATTTATATTAATATATCAACGGCACAAATGTTCCCTTCACCATGGTGGTGAACTAAAAGGGTTCACCAAACTAAGTTCCACCATCACAATGACCCTCTAATGAAGTGAGACTGGCTAGTAGTCCTAACTCCTAATCCACAAAAGGTCATGTACTACCTTTCTAGCCAAACAAAGAAAAGTTGGTGCGAAGTACCCGAGACCGTACTTAAGGGATCCGAACCCAGTGCTACTCGGACCGACGTAATGTTGGTACTATATTCCATTTCATTCAATCCTATTTTAAGATTATTATATTTAATTTATTTCACTGATTGATATCATTCCACTATATATATTCTATGTCCTAAGATCCAATCAAAGGCCTTGGGAAAATGTGTTGGGTCACATTTTGTCCACTCCATAATCAAACTCAAACCCGAATTGGTTCTGAATTCCAAATCTAAATTACGCACATGCCATAACAAAATAAGCTTTAGAGCAAATAAAATTTCCTTTTTTCCTAATTTTTGTTCTTTTTTTGGGTCACATTTTTTAGCTACAGTTAAAGGATATATGATAATGGGGACCAAAAATAATTCCTCAAAATCATTTTATAAAACAAAAGAGAAAAACAGGTCATTATCATGCAATGAAGAAAAGGTTTTGTTATGGAAGCAACCCTTTGTGGATGCATATTTTAAAAAATTAGATAACATGGTTAAGTGCTTCTGTAAGAGTGTGTTTACAATTCATTTGACTAATCTATAAATTTATTTGATCAAAATAGAAGTATTTTGTAATTTTTTTTGTGGTGAAGTATTTTGTAATTAAACTTTTTTTTTGGTCAACGGATCAACATATATTAATCCAAAAGGGCAAAGGCTCAGCCATACGGCATCTACAACCAAGGCCAAACCAACTGGCCAACATAAACAACATAAGCAGAGTCTAAGCAACTTACAACAATTCAAAGCAAGACACATTGATCCACCAATGATAGCTCAAGTGGTAAGAAGCTAGGGGTGATATGTTGTAGGGAGTGGGTTCAATCCCCACTCCACCCCCTTCCCCCATCCCCCAAGTGTGTGTGTAATTGACCAAAAAAAAAAGCAAGACACATTGCTGTATTCACTTCCAAATACGACCCGAAGCTAAAAACAACTGAAAAAAAAAACCAAAGCTACTAACAACTAAATGACATTGATAAAAAAAAACCAGCACACCTCAGACATCTAAAATAAATTACTTTGAGTTGGGTTGGGTTTGGCCCATTTGGTGCACCCAAAACCTTCAATCTCACTATTTTGCCCAGATGTCACAGAGTCAAAGCCCAAAGCTCATAAAACAGCATGGGCCTGGTCCATTAGGAAATGGGCCATGACCCACACCGAAAAACCTAGAAAATGCAGCAAATGTATCTCCATTCCAGGACAAGGAAGACGAAGCACAACGGTGATGGCGCAGAGGCCAAGGACCTTGAATCAGAACATGTCAGAGAAAATGGAGATACTAGGGCCGTCAGAAGAGGTGAGCCAGGTGTTTCAACAGTGTCCCAGAGTTAACCTTAACAGAAAGGAACCCCACCACAGGAACGACGACAGTGAAGCTGCAAAAACAGAGAAAAAAAAGGGGAGTGAAGGAGATCAGAGGTCATGGAGATGGTGACCCACGGCTGAGTTGCAGGAGGAAAAGGTGAAGGAGAATGGCGGTGTAGGGGATGGTGATCGTCGACGGCATTACAGGAGGGGAAGGTAAAGGGGATCGACGGCGTGGAGAAGAGCAAACACAACAATAGAGTAGAGAGACAGAAGGGGAAGAAGGAGGGGGACGATGATGAGAGCGGTGATGGCTGACGGCGGCGAAAAAACATGGAGGGGTAGTAGACAGCAATGGCAGAGCTGAAGAGGTAGGGCGATAGAGACGGCAAGGCAAAGAACGAAGCAAACAGACCTACTGGCCAAGAAGAGGACATCGCGACAGAAAACACCACCGAGATTTCCGCCACGACGGCGGACCCTTACAACCCTAGCAGCGCTAGGGGCCAAAGCGCGGCTGTTACAAACCCTAGCTCTTCTAGGGTTACCAAAAAGGAACAAAGGTTCTCTTTGTAGTTAAACTTATGTTATTATCTTATAGTGTTTTTTTTCACTACTTCAAGTAAGCCCAGAACTTATAGCTTATAGTTTACCCCTATTTATTTTTTTAATAAATAGTTTCTTTGTTATCCTTTGTCTTATACATTTTATTATTTTCTAATACTACACAATTGTTTGAATTATTACACTATTTTTTAAACAAAAATCAATCATTCAACAAAAATTTTAAAAAAAATTATATAAAAAATATATAAACATATTCTTTTGTGTCATTTTAAATGTATAATATAATTCAATAATTAATTTTATAAAACATTTCTAATTCATATTAAAATAGCTTAGCAGGTTTATCAGTTAAAAGTTTGTTTTCTACTTTCCAGCTGACGTCTCAAATTTCAATTAACTTATGAGCTAATTAGCTTATCATATATATACGCAAAAAATTATCTTTTTTTTGTGTCATAAAAAAAATTATCTTATTAGCTATTTCTACTGCATATAGACTAATTTTTTTTTTGGTCAAATGCATATAGACTAATTGAATATGTTAAAATAAACTTCATTCAGTATTTGTGTGGATCAAGTTAAACAGAATTTATAATTTAAAAGCAACCCAATACTTTTTTGGTAAAAGATAATGTAGCTTTAGCAATAACAAGAGCAAATGGCCCATAAAGCATTTGGTACAAATAAAGCATTTGGTACAAGTTCTCTAGACTTCGATTTCAGGGCAACAACAAGAAGAAGAAGCTGGATGCTGAACAAGAAAAGTGTTCTGATTTCCCTACCCCCGCCCCCCCCCCCCCCCCCCCCCCCCCCCCGCCCACACTCGCATTAACCATAAACAAAATCATTGTAGGGCTTGCTGCACATGCCTACAAACTGGGTGGGTCATAATGTGCTTGGGCTAAAACCCGGGCCCCATCCGTTTTCCACTTTAAACACACAAAATTGATAATGAAAGATGCAGTTATCAAGATTATAACATTATTGTTTTAACCAAGTTAGATCCCAACTTGGGGTGGTGGCGCAGTTGGCTAGCGCGTAGGTCTCATAGCTTCTGAGTTATCCTGAGGTCGAGCATTCGAGCCTCTCTCACCCCAATTTTTTTTTCCTTTTTTTGATTTTTTTTCTTCTGGTGGCTCTTTTATTGATTCTGTTTCTTTTGGTCATTTATTGATTCTGTTTTTTTTTTTGGTCAATAAGAAGTTTATAGCATGGGATGAAACCCAGCCAAACGACATCTACAGTAAGGAAGACAACATTTATTGATTCTGTTACTCGTGCAAACTTCTCCCCTCTTTAGCCCAATTGAATTGAGTCAATTGACTCACAAAGCCCAGCCCATACCTTCACTGAAATAATTACTGGTTATTGGTCCAGTTTGTGATTTTTGTAAAAAAAAAATCAATTTTTAATCAAAAGATGTTTAAGAAAGTATAATAAAGTTGACCAAAAAAAAGAAAGTATAATACTTTTTGACAAAAAAAAGAAAATATAATACTTACACGAATACTTTTTGTGTGTTTTTTTCTTAATAATTAAAAAATTATTATTATTTCAAAGTTATTTTTAAACAAAATTAAGGGTATTTTAAGTGGTCATGTTATATCAAAAGTGCAAATTATCAAGTAGTTTCTGATTAGGCTATTAAGAAGTCATCTATGATTCTGGATGTTCTCATCAATTGCGGACGACAAGTTACTTTTGAATAAGTGTAATGGCTCGTGAATTTTTTTATATCTGCAGTTGTTTATGCCAAATTTTGGTTAAACAAATAATATTTCGAATTGGGAGCTATGTGTACCTTCGAATCTGGGTACCTTCAACGAAGCAGAAAAACGTGATCAACATCAAGTATTTCCCGATAAATAGAAAACACACTTCGAGTTACATAACTTTGCAAATACAATGCATAGACTTTGAACAACAACAAAAACAAACAACTTGTAGCTAAAGATATTAAGTCTTCTAAATCGAAGAAAAATGGCGTTCAAATCTTTTAGAACCTAAACAACTTCACCCAAAGGGTGGTGTTCACTATCACGATGTTCATGTGTCACCTCCTCAATGGTGTCTGCTATATATCTTGCAACATCCTACCAAGTTGGCCTATTACGGTCACCATGTAGCTGACCAAATAAAACAACTTCTCCACCATCAATTCATTTGGCATCATTCGTCTTCTCGCCATGTTGCTCTTGTGATCCCAACGAACACACAAATCATTTATGTAAACGCATGCCAAACTTGAAATTAATCCAAAGCGCAATGAATCCAGCATAAGGTTCATTTAACATATTAACTGCAACTGAAATTAAAGTGTAAACTCAAACTCCTTCCTTAGTGAAAGTAGACATGCAACAAACACACAAGCATGCCAATTGACTAATAGCAAAAAAACTAGAGGAAAAAATATACAAGCACCTTTTTAGAAACAGAAAACAAAGATCATATAAAACAATAATTTATCTTTTTCAACTCAAATGAATAGCATCACATTGGAGTAAGTAATCAAAATACTATCAATTAGACTATGATTAACTAAAATAATAGTTTTAAAAAGTAAACAAATGAGAGATTTTTTTAAAAAATTTAGTAAACATTAAGGGACCACAAAATAATTTCATATAATAATATTAAAGTAATACAAAAATTTAGGGCAATTTATATTCGCACATACATACTTTACTATTTGCACATACATGTCCGCGGAACTATTATTAGTTCCGCGGGTGTATTTTTTTTCCAACACACACACTCCGCAGAACTATTAGTTCCGCGGGTTATAATTCTCCGTGGAACTATTAGTTCCGCGGGTTGTATTTTTTTCAACACACACTCCGCGGAACTATTAGTTCCGCGAGTTGTAATTCTCCGCGGAACTATTAGTTCCGCAGGTTGTAATTTAACACATATATGCCTGCGGAACTAATAGTTCCGCGGAGAATTACAACTCGCGGAACTAATAGTTCCGCGGAGTGTGTGTGTTGAAAAAAATACAACCCGCAGAACTAATAGTTCCACGGAGAATTATAACCCGCGGAACTAATAGTTTCGCGGAGTGTGTGTGTTGGAAAAAAAATATACCCACGAAACTAATAGTTCCGCGGACATGTATGTGCAGATAGTAAAGTATATATGTGCGAATATAAATTCCCAAATTTAGGGGTGGCTATGGCATTAGTGGACCACCCCATTAGCTCTGCCATTGACCGGAAGTAAACCAATGGTTATATATAAAATAAATAACATTACCCCCTAGGGGTTGGGTTCATGGGTCTAAAAACTAAAATTCGTTATCCGAACCAAACTAACTTGGATTTTATCGGTTGAACCCAAATTTAACAAAAAAAATGTAAAAAAAAATCAGATTGGGTCAGTTCAGGTTTACAGGTTACCCGAACCTGTGACCACTCCTTACCGGAAGAATGCCGTCAAGAAAAAAAAAAGGTTGGAAGTAAACCAATGGTAATATATTTCCTAGTAACAAGATCTATCATTGATACCTGTAAAAAAAAAGGATCTATCATTGATAAATCATCTGTCGCTCAATTTATAGGGAGAAAATTGGTTGTGTTCTTATATAATTATTGGTTATTTTATGTATAGAACCTATCAATTATACTTTTGCATGATTATTTTAGTTCTCCAACGTCATTTTGCTATTAAAAAAAATCAAAACTGAGGATAAATTAGGCAATTGAGCTTAAATGTTGAAAAAGTTGAAGTAACTCTAATTTGGGAAGCATGTTCCCGGCCGATAACTAGTTTTTTTTTTTCTTTTCTTTCTTGAGATGCTTTCTAATCTCTTGGAAAAGCAAGAAGACAACTACTCTCTCCATTTTATATTAAAGAGTCAACTACTCCGTTCATTTCATATTAAGTGCCGTTTAAGGTTTTTTTATAAAGATTATAAAAAGAAATAAATGAATTAATAAGTATAACAATTAATTTTACTACTTAAATTGTCCTTATAATTTATTAATGAATGCATTATCTACTATAACATTACATTTTCCAAACAGTACCATCCATGAATAAAATTAGAAACAAAACTAATGTTGCATTAAAAAATAAAATAACGCTTAATATAATTATTTTTTTCTTTTGCAAACACGACACTTAATATGAAACAAAAATAATATATCTAGCTCTAGATTCTCTTTAAAATTAAAATCTATATACGTGCCGTAGCTCATGCGACATGTAAAGCTTGACGACTCTTGTAGTTATTGCAGGCGGTTAATTAATACCCAAATCCAATCCAACGGTAATACAATCAATAAGTATTACACCCATTTCAACATCTTCACTCCACGCTTTACGGATGTTCACGGGTCCGGGCAACTCATGAGTCCGAATTGACTCAAACCAAAATTTAACATATTTTTTTTAGTTCGGATTCAATCCGAACCAACCCGATCAAACCTGAGCTGGTTTGGTTCAAGTGACAGATTTCAATTTTTGGACCCGCGAATTCAAACCGATGATGTGGAATTATTATTATTATCGTTTAATTGAGTCAGCGTGCAATATTGCCCCCTTTCTCACTTTTGTTGTGTAGGGTTACTCCCCCACTCCCATAGCGTCGCTTCTTGCACGGCCGCTGTCAAGCACCTCGGTCGAGCCATCAGTCGCCGTCAATTCCGCATCCCAAGCCGCCAACGAAGCTCTGTAGCACCGTAGCCCCTGTTTTTGTGGTCGACAAATTCAAAGATGCACAGCCCCAAACGATGTCAGGTGCCTCAACCCACAACCACTGTGGATTTGTCTAAACCTACCCGCACCCTCACTGGCTTCTGGCCACCGATGGGGTTCCGCGATGGTGACTATAAGAAGATCAAGCGGTGAACAAGAGGTGGACATGGTGGAGTCTATCCTTATAGTAGACAGTGAAGATCAACCAACCACCTCCTTGTCCTCTTCCTCCTCACAGAATTAGAATTAGCTGCAGCTAGAGAAGGAAACAAGAAGGGATCAGGGGTGGTGAAGCTAATGAAGAGAGGGCAATGAAGTGAAGCACACAAGAGGCCGCATTTATGTCTTCAGACTTCCATTTCTTTCTTTTTTTTATTTTCTTTCCTTATTTTTTAAATTGAGTCGGGGGAATTGGGATTAGATTGTGTTTTTTTAATACGTTTCTTTGCAATTTAAATTATGTTAGACTCGATCACCCAAACTGAACCAACCCGTCCTTGATAGGATTGGTTCAGTTCGAATCTAGCTAAGAAAATTCATGAATCTGATCCACACCGACCCGTGAACACCTGTAGTAGATGTGTCATTTTCACTTTTTTCAGTGTCGTAAAGTACGGTATAGTATATAATACAACATATTATATTATACAGAGCTGGCAAACGGGCTTTTGAGCGGGCTTCGGGGCGGGCCAACAGATTGAAAACGGGCTGTAATTTAGTTATCCAAACCTGGCCCGCATAGTGTCGGGCAACATCGGGCTCAGGCTCTTGCTTTGCTTTTTTCGAACCAGCCCGCATCGGGCTCGGGCTAAAAAGACTCGAATTAAGAACGTACTCAAATTTATGTGTCCAAACCCGATATTTTTTTGCCAGCTCTAATTACATTCATGCCTCCTGAGAACTCCCATACGCTCACACGGTAGCACGAGAGCGCGTGGGTCATTGTGTTGAGTGGTCGAGTGGATCCCATGGTTGAACCTCAAAATCACCATTGCGATATTTACAAATTTGGCGGCTGCGGCGGTGGGCGCTCTATATTTTAGAATTGTCGTCTGCTACCGTCGTGGTAATCTCAATGCTCAAAGTCTACAAGATTACAATTTATTTATTTATTTTTACTTTTTTAAGAGAAAACTAAAAAACTAAATATACGTATGCTTTAATATATTCTTTCATTATGTCCTTTAGATTATTCCATTATTACTCATTGGTTTCAGTAAATTTTGGGAAAATATGAACTATTTTATATACATTAATTCCGGATTCAAACAACTTACAATTCATCGTTGCTTTTGCAGTTTGTACAAGCTTGAGTTAGTCATTTTTAATCATAAAAGTATATTTTCAAGTAAATATTTCTTTGTGATTTTCATACATTATTTCATAGGCTTCTCCCCCGTTTTTGTCACAGAGTAGAGATGCGGAAAGGTGCCACTTAGTATGCACAAATGGTAAGATTTGTGCATGTGCACAAATTGGGTTTGACCTGCAATAGCAGGTGTTGCCAATTTTTTGATTATTTATGAAATGACCCCATCAAATATGAATATTATCAATTTAAAGCCCAAATGTCAATTTCATTGAATTTATGTTAATTATGAAAACACCCCACTAAATATAAAAATTATCATTTTAAAAATTGATATTAAAAATTGATATGAAGACTATACCTCTCCCTCTCCCTCTCCCTCTCTCTCTCTCGCTTTCGGTCTCTCTCGCCCTCTCTCTCCCACCTCATTCTCTCCCTCCGTCTCCCTCACACACTTTCTCATTCTCTTCGCCTCCCTCCCTCGCTCTAACTCCCCCTCTCCCGCTTTCTCTCCCTCCCTCTCACTCTCAATCTCTCTCTCCCCTCTCTCACTCTTTCTCCCTATCTCCCTCCGTATCTCTTTCTCCCTCGCTCTCCTCTCTCCCTTTCTCTGTCGCTCTTGATCCCTGCTCTCATTCTCTCCCCCCCTCTCCCTCACTCTCCCCGTTTTCTCTCATTCTCTCCCTCTCTCCCTCCCTCCCTCAACTCCCCCGCTCACTCTCTATATTTCTCTCTCGCTCTTTCTCCCTCTCTCGATCTCTCCCCCTCTCTCTAGTTCTCTCCCTCCCTCTCTCTCACACACCTTCTCTCTCCCCCTTCCCTCTCTTGTTCTTTTACTCCGCCTCTCTCTCTCTCTGTCTCTCCCCATCTCTCTCACTCTCTCTTTCGCTTTCTCTCCTTCCCTCTCTCTCACTCCCTCTCCCTCTCATTCTCTCCCCCTCGTGCTCTTCCCCCTCTCTCGCTCTTGCTTTTGGTCTCTCTTTCTCTGTCGCTCTCTCACTGTCTCTTGCTAGAGAGGGGAGCGAGAGGGAGGGAGAGAGAACAAGAGAGAGGGGGAGAGAGTGAGAGATAGGGAACGAGAGAGCAAGAGATGGAGAAAGAGAGAGAGAGAGAGAGCGATAGAGAAAGGGGAGAGAGATACAGAGAGTGACCGAGAGAGGGGGAGAGAAAGCGAGAGAGAGTGAGGGAGAGAGAGGGAGAGGGAGAGATTTTTCATAGAGCGATAGAGAGGGAGAGGGAGAGAGGTCAAGGGAGAGATTTTTCAAAGAGAGAGTAAGAGGGGTAGATAGGGTGAGGGAGAGGTTTTTCAGAGTGTGAGAGAGGGGAAGAGAGAGAGAGCAGGAGAGGGGGGGAGGGAGCGAGAGATAAGGAGAGCGAGAGAGAGGAGAGAGAATCATCAATCATTGGGCCAAAAATTTACAAATTTTGACCTTTTCTAACTTTTTTCAAATAATGACATTAATTGGGCCAAAATTTAATTATATTGAAATATTGGGGTTTAATGGAATTATTTTGACATAAATAACATAAAAGTAAAGCACCTATTGTGCAATTATTTTTTTCATCTCTAGATAAATTTTACTCTCTTTTATGAGAGATAATTAAATTATTCTCACATATTTCTTTATGTTAAAATTATATTCTTTTCAATTGAGATATAATGATACAATATACTTTAATTTATTTTAATACAAATAAATTCTTAAATTATGATGAACGAGTTTGAATAATTCTTTTTGTAAATCTTTTTTTTCTTTACAATTAATATTCAATATTGATAACAAATTTTGAACAAAGGTTTTTTTATTAATTCTAAGAATTTAGAAGATAAAATAAAATTTTAAATACCTGGCCATATTAATTAAATAGTTTATTATTGTCTATTGATTACACCAGAGGGAGTTAGAATAAGAGCAGCGCTAGCCTTTACAAAACACAATAGTCTTGCATTGTATTTAATGCATATTTGAATTTCTATAGAATTGCTTTAGGACTTTTTCCAATGTTGGTGAATGGATAAGTTTTTTATTATCGATTCTGTATTGCATTTGCATCTTCTTCCACCCATTTTCTTTTTATTGTTTTAAGAAAAAATTGCACTTCCTCAGCTGAAGTAGATACATGAGAAAAAAATGAGATCTTTAAGTTTTTTCTTTGCATTTGGTCTGGTTTCAACCCAATCCAACCCACCCGTTCTACCCGCAACCTGAGTAAACTGAAGCTTCACACAGACGAAAATGGCCCTAGATGTAGAGATCTCGGTTTTGGTCGGATTGACTATTTTTGGCCCGAAACCGACCAAAACCAACCGCTGCCCATCCCTATCGTATGGTCCTATGGTTATTGTGTAATGATATCATGTCTAACAATTATCGTTTGACTTTATTTATGTATGTGATCTTATTAAATTTTGATGATATATATACTCGACTTGGATTATGACAAAAGGGGATTGCTAATATACTCCCACTAGTTTTTATGAAGGAGTATGTTAGCAACCTAGGTGGCTTTTAGGGTAGTCAAGCATATTTGTTGACTACCATACAGAAGTGGACCCTTTACCTACATCTACAGGTAAAGCCAGTTTTTAGGGAATATGACTTTTGTCCACTAATTTTGTATAATTACCGTTTAATATCCCCAAAGTTTATTAAAATATCATTTTTGCCCAACATTAGTATTATTATAGTTTGGTCCCAAAATTTGCATAAATTGGTTTTTAGTGGTTTTTATATTTTCTACAATCAATTTTCCTTTTTTTTTAATAAAAATACAAGCTTATCAATTTTAAAGAACAATTATGTGAAAAATGTGGTGGCATTCAGCTAATCAAAATAAATTGTATCATTGTCTCAGGATAGTTAATCAAATAAAAACGTGATCAAGGAGAGGTTGGAGGGGGTAGGCACGGGCCTTGGCCCCACCCTCCAACTTTAATTTTTTTTACTATGTAATATATGGTATAATTATCAAAAGAAATGTTTCTTGAATGTTAAAGGCAACTACCTAACTACTACGCACACTTACAAAATATTAGAACTTATAAAGAAATTGGGAGATCAAAATTAAGAAGAAAAATTGCAATTTCTTTCATAAATAATTGTCTATGTATAGACTTAAATCCAATCTGAAACTTCCTAAAAAATCTAAAGAAAATGATTGTTTAAAAACTTGATAAAAATTCTATCATTGATGAATTTTATAATATGAAGGAATAACATATACGACTTTGATAAATGGTATGATATATTTAATAGTGATGACTTAATGTTTAATTACATTAACATTTTTTGGCCCCCTTTGATAGAATTTTTAATCCATCCCTAACGTGATGGTTTTCATCTAATGGACTAGTCTCGGATCAAAATATCATCATTATAGTAAGTAAAATAAATTATGAAATAATATTTAATTTTTTTTATAAGCCGTATAGTTCAATTCAGTTTTAGTAAAAAGATCCAAAAATTGAAACCAGTATGATCGGTTTTACAAAAAATTCCAAAAAAAAATTCATTTTTGATCGGTTTTTGATTTTTTTTATCGGTTTGGATATGAACTCCCCTAGTTAATGCTTTTAGGAATTAGAATAACCCTATTTATTTATTTATTTATACCTTCGTATATAGCTTATGAGATGAGGAATACAAATATTTTTTTAATAAAATCTTTTGTCCATTTTAAAAATGCTTATAATTTTTTTAGAAAATAAAAAGCAATCAATCCAAATTGAAATAAATTTGATCAAATCAAATCTGATTTGATTTTAAATTCAAACTAATCGGATGATCAAAAAGTGAAACCAATTAGTAGATTGGATCAAATGATTTTCCCCTCAAAACACTATGCCTAGTGTGTTATTCCTACGAATTTTATCTATATGTGATTGCTTTAAGCTATGAACCGAGGAAGTATGCACTGTTTCTATTATTAAATATGATTGATGATCATTATTTATTCAGAATACTTTATTAATACTTTATTGATGGTCATTTCTTAATCAGTGAATTCGTAGGAATACTTTATTAACGTAATCACATATTGATGGTCATTTCTTAATCAGTGTTTTCAATAAATACTTTATTCAGAATTGTAGGATTTTATTCAACAAAAAAAAAAGAATTGTAGGATTTATATTGACCTATACACAAATAATTTCGTTAACAATTTTGTATTTATAAATTTTCTAACAAATCATTTCTTCAATTTTTATATTTGTTTTGCACAAATTAACTCTCACCATATATATAGTAAACCAATATAGTGGACAAGTGCAACGTATATATTGAACCAATGACATGATTTGTTCCAGTACAAGGGTATAGACGGTCAAAAACTGTAAAATTGGAAACTGGGTTCAAGGCGTAAATATGTTTTAATACTATGCACATTAATAATTACAATAAAATGTTGTTGACCAACTTTTGATTACTTTGAAGCTAAAGACCCTCTTTGCAATAACATATATTTGACCCCTAAACCTTGACTACCGGTTGCCCTTCCTTCATCCTGACCCTTAGAGTTTTTTAGTATTATATCAACGGCTAAAACTCCCACTTCTCTATGGTGGTCAACAATTATGCTTGACTACCCTAAATGCCACCTAGCAACCTATACCTTTTTAATTGGACATTATTTTTTTTAAACAATTTGAAATCATGGGTAATTTTGTAATTGTCTTTAATGACCATCTCTCTCCTCAGTTTCCTGTTCCAGCAAACATTACCACCGTCGGTAGCTATGGCAGCTCCTTCTCAGAGCCAGCGCTAGATTCCTGAAACTCACCGGGAGCTTACCGGAGAGACTCATCGCCGGAAGCCCGGAACCCTTCGGTTGTTGCAGACCACACCAGTCCACAGGGTTGGAATCTGTCACGTTCCACAAGAGCTGTGCGATTTGCTTGTGCTGTTTTGGGTGCTGGAAAACGCAAGGAAAATGGAGACTAATGGGTGTTATTTGAGTAGCATAGCCACACACCCAGTTTGATCCAATTCGAGAGAAACTAATTAAGTTACAGAGAATATCAGATATAATAACAATACTCAAACTCAAGTAGTTGAGCTTCTTGGAAACTTCCTTTCCCTATTTTTTCTAAAATTCTTACTTATAAATCCAATTCTTATGTGCCCTGCTACAAATCGAAAACACCAAGTTTAAAATTTTACTAATACCGATTCCCAATTAAAAGTGTAGAATCCAATTATTTCATTTAAATCCAATTCTTTAGCAGGGAGTGCTCAGAGCTCATTTTGTGAAGGAATATTGTCAATGTATTGTTAAGAGCAGAGAAACATAATTCGCTCTCCCCCCTGGGAACCGCGAATTGGTACGCAAGTACCAATTTGTGGTACTTTTACGAACTGGTTCTTCCAAATTCGCCATGTAATTCGCATATGGAAAGAACCGGTGGGTGCACATGAAGGAAACGAAGGTTCATAGTGACAGGGATGGAGGCGGGACACGATCTTCAGGGCTCCTTCAAGGACTTTCGTTTGCTTCCTCTGCCTCTGTTTTTTCTACAAGGACTATGGAGTAGGTTGTTTGAAATGAGAAGGGACTGAGAGAGGAGGTAGGCAGGCGGCTGATGAGAGTAAGAGTAAGGGAGGCTAGGTTTATTTTGTTTCTACGGTAAAAGGGGTGTTGGGCCATTTGGGCCCAACTCTTTTTTTTTAATTGTGAGGATGGGGTAGAAGGTTTGGTTTTTTTTTTGTTTGTGGGAATTGGTTCTAGTTTCAATTCTTTTCTTTTTGTTTGTTTTTTAATTTAAAGTATTTGACAAAAAAATAATAATTTAAAGTATAGCAAAATATATGTTAAAATAAATAATAAATAATCAAAATGAGTACACAATAATATGTTAATTTTTGTTTATAATATTTCATTTATATTTTATTTTATATAATTTAATTTTTATAATTTTTTATTAATAGCGCGTACCAATTAATATATTATAACGTACCGCGAACCCAAATAGCGTACCGACTCTGTAAATCCCCACGTACCGAATACTTCATAAGGTCGCGTACCCGTACCCGTACCACATACCGGCGAGTACCGCGAACCTGATAACTATGGTTAAGAGAAGAGTGCTAGAGGTGACAGCCAAAGAGAGAGTGAGGAAGAAAACTAAGGTTCAGTACAAAGAGAGGTTCAACGCAAAGAGAGTGAAGGAGAAAACTTCTGCTATTGTCAAAGAAGATGACACGTTTGTCGATGCGCTCGTACAGGAAAGAGCGAAAGTTTGACCAAAAAAAAAAGGAAAGAGCGAAAGCGGTCATTAAAGACAATTACAAAATTACCCATAATTTCAAATTGTTTTCAAAAAATAAAAATTGGGTTTTTTGTCCAATTAAAAAGGTGTATTTTTTTTTTTTTGATGAAGAGGTGTATGTTGCTCACATACTTCTTCATAAAAACTAGTGGGAGTATATTAGTAATCCCAATGACAAAATTAAGAGCTTCTGGTTTATCTTTTTTATGATTAGTTTTGTTGTCATTAGAATCTATTAAGCACTACGTTAGATGCCTTTCTTGTAAGGAGACTAGCTCTTATTTGTGTTGGTTGAAATACTTCTTGTACTCCATTTACCATTTTTATCTTTGCTTATAAAAAATTAGGATAAAAAGTGAAGAGGCTCACAAAATGGGCAAGAGGCAACATGACATTATTCTGAGTGAAAATTAAATTATTCTCACATATTTCTTTATGTTAAAATTATATTCTTTTCCGTTGAGATATAATGATACAATATACTTTAATTTATTTTAATACAAATAAATTCTTAAATTATGATGAACGAGTTTGAATAATTCTTTTTGTAAATCTTTTTTCTTTACAATTAATATTCAATATTGATAACTAATTTTGAACAGAGTTTTTTTGTTAATTTTAAGAATTTACAAGATAAAATAAAATTTTAAATACCCATGTTAATTAAATAGTTTATTATTGTCTATTGATTACACGAGAGGGAGTTAGAATAAGAGAAGCACTAGCCTTTACAAAACACAATAGTCTTGCATTGTATTTAGTGCATATTTGAATTTCCATTAGAATTGCTTTAGGACTCTTTCCAGTGCTGGCGAATGGATAAGTAACAAAAGAGTTGTTTCTCTCAACTGAGTTTGGAATGTATTGAAAAGAGTGTCAATGAGTTTCCAAACATACACTTACAAGTTGAGCAAGACTAATGGAAGGATACTTCAAGACCAAGGATTGATCCTTGCAGTGTAAGTGGAACTTAATTGATTTGAGATAAACAAATTAAAGTATGGACTTTAGTACCTAAATCAGACAATCCCATCATTATACCAAATGTGTTTCTATAAGTAATTAGCTGGATGAATATGAGTAGATGGAAACAAGGCTAGATTAGTCACTCGAAGATCAGCACAGATCGAGGTTAAATTCCATTGAGACAAAAGGGTAGAGGCTAAGGGGATCAAGGACATTCCACACATCTATATGGGTAAGGAAACCTTGAGCAAGTTTATGCCAACTCCTCATAAATCAAGTTCATGCTACTCAATTGACAAATGTTATATATGAAATCGTTGGAGTTCAATAAGCTATTGAGCTGTATTATATTGTAACCTATATTTCAAGGAGAGGAGTTTGTTAAAAGAAGTTAAAAATATTTAATGCTTTCATGCAAGTTGTCAAATTGCATTATACTTTTAATTACGTTTTTATCCATCATTTCTCCTAAAATCTTAACTATGGGTATTCTTACATTATCAGGCTACAATATTTTTGTAATTTGTAGATATATATACAATTTTTCATTGGTCCCATGCACACTGTACAAAGCACGCACTTTGCTTCTAATTCCAAGTATATTATCTGCAGCTTAAAATGACATGGTTCTCTTCTTGTTGAGACACTACTGTTTGGTTTTGTGACAATATTTTCTATTTCTGTGGAGCAATTTAAGTGGGCATGATGATGATCACTACTAATATAAAGCAAAGTAGTTTTGGCACTCAATTTGTGGCAATTTTGTAAATAGATAGGTCAATAGATTTGTTGACAAATAATGAACACGTGTCTTGGGGCAAGGAGGGAATGCTTCAGCAACCCTCAAAATTTTGAAAGCAGGAAAAGGCGTGAAATATGAAAAGAAAATGCAGCAATTGAGTGCCGCTTACGCATAAAAAAATTAAATGGCGGAGGTGCTCATCCGGTTGGTATTCAAAACCGAAACAAAACTGAAACAAGAGCACCCAGAGATGTGGTGAACGAAACGAGAGCTACACCGGCAGAGGAAGACGGCAGCGACAGCAGAATAGGAAGGGGAGCACTACAGTGGCGTGAAGAAGAGAACATCCGCTCGCGATGGAGGTCGACGCGACAAAGAGAATAATCGCTCACAATAGTCGACGGAGGTCGACTGAGAGTAAAGGGAACCGCAAAATGTTGTTGTAGCATTGGAGGTCGCGGTGGAACATCATATTTCCGGCAATGGAAGAAAGCTGCAGCCGGGTTGTCTCGACCACAAATAGAAAACTAGGGCCTCTGTCTCCTGAATCTATCTTCTTCTACTTCTCTGTTTCTCTATCTGTTCATCTCATTTGGTTTGTTTGAATGCATGTTCTTTACTTTTTTATTATTTTTTACTTCCCATTGTTAATTCAGGTGCTTTGTTTTTCAATCAAAATTGTCGGTGAAAAGAAATCATAGCAGAGACAAACTAAATGGTGGAGAGCTCATTCCTTTTTTTTTTTGATAACAGTGGAGAGCTCATTCTCTTCTTTGATTTGTGCTGTTTCGATATATAATTTTGTTTTTCCCTCTTCAAATTTGTTTCAGGGTTTGTTGTTTCGTCCGTCTTGCTTCCCTTTTTCTAAGGTGCTTTTTGTCATCTCTAAGCTGATTATTTTATGCCACTGGTGTGGTGCTCTTGGTGTTTTTGTGGAGAGCCCATCCTCTTCTTCAATCCGTGTAGGTATTATTTTTTGGGGGGGGTTTTACTGTTCTATTTTTGCAGATTATTTTCTTCTGTCAAAGTTTGTTCATACATTGGAGAACAAAAGGTTACATTAATCGCTACACTTCACTAAAGGGTTTATTCATTTTGTTTTGTCATTATAAATTTAATATTTAAATTGTATTATTTTGATGTAGGGTCATTTTTAATTTTGAGCCGGGATAGAAAGGTTACATCTTTGTTTTATATGTTTTTTCAAATTTGTTTTCTACTGTAATTGTAATTTATTTTCACCTTATTGATTTTTACTCTTAGTCTAGGAAGGCTCCTTCTTATGAAAATTATGTCAACACAGTAAAATTTATTTTCACATTCGTAAAAAGTTGATATAAGACCTTTAAAACCAAATTGACAAATTCAAGTTAAAAAATATTATGACTATAAATTTTACTATCTTGATGCCTTTTGCAAAAGCGGAGCATATCTTCTGGATTATGACATAATTATTTACTTATCGGATTTCGGTGTTGTTTTAAAATAACTATAAAGATTTGGTAAGGATTGTTTATTGCCATTTTTCATAGTCAAATTGCTAACATATTGTATTTTACCTTTTTTGGCTTTGCAGTGATGCAACATTTTTTCACTTTAAATGGTTATGTCTTTTATGGAATGAATCATTTTTTAATATTTGCTATTTAAACCATTGATATTTGATGTAGCTATTTTTAAACGTAAAATCTGAAAAATCACACTCCCATGATTACTTGCATCAGTTGCTAACAAGTTTAAGAACACCAATGATCGCTCAAAATTGTCTCGAATGTATAAATGTCTAATGATAAGCAAATATAAACGTTAAAAACAATATATCTTAAATTGTAGAATTAAAACATGAATAATGACTGTCAAAAAATGTTGTCTATTGAATAAATTGTTAACAATTATTTGCAAACTACAGTAATTACAAAATAAACCATTTCTTATGAGTAAAGATCTTTTCTATTTCTATCACAAATTTTGGTGTGGTCCAAAAAATTATAGACAAGGTTCTATCTATTTAATAAATTGGCAAAAATTATCGGCAAGCTAGCTCAGATGCAAAAAATTACAAACTTCTAGCAAATTTAATTTCTGTATCTTCTTCGGTTTCAAGTTGTGCCACATATTATATTTTCACTTTTTTTGTCTATGTTAAGTAAACACTTAATACTTAATGACTTAATGTGTAATTATGAATTACACATTTTAATATTTTATCACATGAATACAACTAACTATTTATGACTTTGCAATTTAGATTATTGTCTTATTTTCTTTTCTGATAAAAATCTGAAATATCTCACCCCCACAATTACTCACCCGTGCATCGCACGGGCCATCGACTAGTATATATATATATATATATAGCCGCCAACCTTTTGCTTCAATGATGATGATAACATGTGATGCTAGTTTGTAAGGCCCGCAAGGTAAGTAGTTTCCAAGGAATATACTTTTGTCTGCCAGTCCATGCTATTCATTAAAGCTGGTAAAATGGGCTTTTGGGCCGGCCTGAGCCCGACCCGCATTGGGTTTGAGTTTTATTGGATCGGGCCAAAAAAGCCCGAATTAAAAATAGGCTCAAATTTGTGTGTCCGAGTCCTCTATTTTTTGAGTTTTTTTCAGGTTGGGGCTCGGGCTTTAGCCTATATTTTCGGGCTGGCCTGCTTTGGGCTCGGGTTCTACCGGATTCAGGCTTTGTCGGGTCAGGCCAAAAATGCCCAGATTGAAAACGGACTCAAATTTGTGTATCCAAGCCCTATATTTTGTTTGGTCTTTTTTAGCCCAGCCCGGCTCATTTTGCCAGCTCTACTATTCATGCATGATTCAGAACTTTTTTATTTAATTTTGCCGGTGATACCTTTATCGAACTAATCCATGCCACAAAAAAAATGTATAAAGAAAGTTTTGTCTAATTATGTTATTTACTTTAACATAATTGGTTTTTATCGTAAAGTGAAACATCCGGGCTGTTTTTTGGATTGACGACTGTTTCCACATACCAACACGTGACTTTCCAGTATGCTTTTTGTCCTCACTCACATGCTTCCTAGGAAACTTCATAAGGGGTCACCCATCCCGAAATCTTTGCAAGTCAAGCACGCTTAACTGTAGAGTTCTTAAGTGATAAGCTACCGAAAAGATGATGCATCTTGTTGGTAATGGGTAGTACCAATCAATTCTATTAAGCTTTCCTCAACTGTACAGTTCCATATCTGCACAGCCTCGGAATTCCTCTCATTCAGGTATGATTTTGGTTCATTAGTGTACCCCTTCGCCTAGAAGTCTACCAGGAGTCGCTCCTTGTTCGTGCCTCTCTGCACCGGCGATCACTCCCCGCCCTCATCGGCCTCAGGGTGTCACGTAAAGTGTTCAAAGTTAGCAAAAAAATTGAGTTTTGCATAAGAATAAGTTCGAACATACATTTAAAACCAAATGACTGTTTAAAAAAATCAAATGAAGAAGAGATTGACGATGAAAATAAATAATCAACATTTTTTTATATAATATAAATTAGTTAATTTTTTTTTATTTGTGATATAACTACGAAGTATTACATATGAAATACATTAAAGGCCTCGACAGTTGCAAGATGAATCTACATGGAAGATTGATTCTCTCCAAGGGTGACAAACCAATCAAATTCAATGATCTGAGGGACAAGCTCTCACAATTATGGAAACCGATTGGGCAGTGGCGTATGACCTCTCTCGGTAAGGGGTATTTTGAATTCAGTTTTTCCTCCACTGATGATCTCCGCAGCGTCTGGGCAGTGGGCACTTGGTCCCTTAAAGCTGGCCTGCTACGTTTGTCGTAGTGGACAGCCGATTTTAATCCCAAGAATCAGAAACAGACACATGTGCAATGTTGGGTAAGTCTTTATGACTTGCCCAAAGAATATTGGCGACCGCGAATTCTTTTTGAAATCGCTTCGGCCATTGGTACCCCGATCTCAATTGACGAAGTCACACAAAAATGGGTGTTTGGTCACTATGCAAGGGTGCTGGTTGATTTTGACCTCACAGCAGAACCTGTCAAAGATATCCTGGTGGAACGAGAGAAGTACGCTTTCTACATTGGTGTTGACTATGAGAAGTTACCTCCTTTCTGTAATTTTTGTCATTCAATAGGGCACTCTATTGCACAATGTAACAGAAAGGAAGGTGCTGGACAGTCCAAGAACCAGAGGACTCAAAGGGAACCCCAAGACAAACATACGCGCCAGCCGGTTTATGTTGGTAAAACGACAAATCTGGGTGATGATAATGGAACTAATACTTTGAGCAATGATGGCCAGGAGGGAGTGCAGAATACTGCAGAACCCAAAAATGTGCAGGAGGGAGTGCAGAATAATGTAGGATTCGAAAATGTACAGGAGGATACTCAAGCTGCGGTACAGGCAGAGGTTCCTGATGTCCAGGGAGCTAACCTGGATCAAACTGTGGCAGAAGACAGTGATCATATTGAAGTTGTTTATGATGAAACTGCTGCCCAAAATAGCTCGGCCTCATGGCCTATTCAATCTCCTGTGGAGTACGTCTCTGAAACTAGCCAATCGACTTCTAACTCTGATAACACGTACTCGCAAGTCCACAAAGAGATGAGGATCTTGACTAAATTTTGGAGTGATGCTCTTGATGATGTGTCTGATGATCCCTCTGTCACTGCTGGGTACTATTCTGATCCGCAGCAGCAACTTCATGCAGACTCTACAGCAACTGAACCCCCTTTCAAACTTGTGATTTCCAAATCCAACAGGAAAAAGGCAGGTCGTAGGAAGGCTCCTTCTGGTCCAGCTCGCAAATCAACCCATGCTCGGGCAGGTCCCCAAAACCTGGCCTAATGAAGATTCTTTTTTGGAATGCTAGAGGGTTGGCCAATCAACCCACAAGATTGGTGTTAAAAAATCTTTGTGAATCTCACAAACCAGATTTTGTTCTAATCTCTGAACCTTGGATGCTGTTACAAGACTTTCCTTTATCTTTTTGGAATCATTTAAATCTAAAGCCTTTTGCTGTGAATGATAGGATTACGCTCCCCCCCAACCTTTGGTGCCTTTGTCAATCTCACTTGACTCCTTCTTTACTTGCAGTTTCCAAGCAACAGGTTGCTTTCTCTGTTTTGCACGAGAACCAAAATATTCATGTCTCAGCAATCTATGCCAGCACAGCGTATCTTCAGCGAAGGCTCCTCTGGGCGGAGTTGCTCAACCTGCAGCAGTCCTATATAGGTCCTTGGTGTTTTGTGGGCGATTTTAATGTAGTTTTGGGAGCACACGAGAGCAAGGGAGGTCACCTTCCGTTGCGTATCTCTTGTGAGGATTTTCAGGATTGGACGGATACTGGCAATTTGACGCATGTTCTTACGAGAGGTACAGAATTTACTTGGGCCAATGGCCGACGGGGGGCCTCCCTCACTGAAAAGCGTCTTGACCTCGCAGTTTGTAACGACTCTTGGCTGCATTACTGGGACCATTTCACTTGTTGCACGTTGACTAGAAGTAACTTGGATCACCACCCGATCCTTCTTTCCACGTGCAAGGGCCCAAGATCTTTTCCTTCCCACTTTAAATTCCAAAGTATGTGGAATGAACACCCTGATTGTCACAGGCTAGTTTTAGAGGTTTGGAAAACTCCGGTAGTTGGCTGTTCCATGTACGTTCTTTCTCAGAAGTTGAAAATTCTAAAAAAGGAGCTTCGGACTTGGAATGCAGAAATTTTTGGGGACGTTCACCTCCAAGTGAAAAAGGCACAAGCTACTGTTGACACCCTTAAAAAATGCATGAATGATTCTGGTTGCACTGATGATCTTCTAGAGCAGGAGACACTAGCCCAAGTAGAGTTGCAGCGTGCCCTCCATTACCAGGAGGCTTTTTGGAAGGAGAAATCCCGCATAAATTGGCATCGGTTTGGGGATCGCAACACGTCTTTTTTCCATAAGGTCACCCGTATCAAGAACGTGTCGCAAAAGTTATCTCTTTTAAGGGACGAAGAAGTTGTTCTGGAAAGCCAGGAGGATATTGAACAACATGTGTTACATTACTATACCCAGTTATTTGCTATGGATAACAATTGCTCGCCCAATGATCTAATTGACACCGTAATCCCCTCTTGCGTCACCGAGGACGACAATAGACTTCTTACAAAATTACCTAGCAGAGAGGAAGTTAAAAATGCAGTGTTCTCCATGAACGGTAGTGGGGCTCCAGGCCCTGACGGATTTGGGGGTAGCTTCTATCATACTTATTGGGACATTATTGCGGACGACGTGTTCAATTCCATTTCTCAGTTTTTCATCCAAGGTTGGTTACTTCCCAATTTAAATTCAAATTTGGTGGTGCTCATTCCAAAATTCCCAGGTGCAGATAGGATTGAGAATTACAGGCCTATTGCACAAAAGTTTTGGCTGACAGATTGGCTTGCATTGCTCCCAAAATTTTATCGAAAAATCAAAGGGGTTTTATTCGGGAAAGGCACATCTCTAACTGTATCTGCATAGCCTCTGAGGCAATTAATATGCTGGACAAAAAAATTTTCGGTGGGAACCTTGCTTTAAAAATTGATATCAAAAAGGCCTTCGACACCCTTGATTGGAATTTTCTCCTGCAGGTCCTCCAGTCCTTTGGCTTTGACTCCTCCTCCAGTCCTTTGGCTTTGACTCCAAGTTCTGTAGCTGGGTCAAAGTGATCCTTAATTCTGCTAAACTTTCGTTCTCAGTTAATGGGCGTCCGGTGGGTTATTTTAACTGCAAAGGGTGTGTTCGACAGGGTGATCCCCTTTCCCCTCTCCTTGTTTGTATTGCGGAAGATGTTCTTAGTCGAGCCCTTTTACTTTTGGTGCAGAACGGTTCTATCCTCCCCATGGCAGGCCCAAAGGGTTTCTCAACCCCCTCGCATGTTCTCTATGTGGACGACATTCTAATCTTTTGTCGTGGCACGAGGAGTAATTTGCTCCATATCAAGCACTTGCTGGATAAGTATGGCGAGGCCTCTGGGTAGCTCATTAGCCCCAATAAGTGCAAGTTTTATGTGGGCTCAATCCCCTCCTGGCGCTTGTGCTCTATCTCTTCGCTTCTGGGTTTTTCTCAGGGATCTCTCCCCTTCATCTACCTGGGCATCCCTATTTTTAAAGGTAAGCCGAGAAAAGCTATCCTGCAGGTGATTGCAGACAGGATTAAATCTAAATTGGCCACTTGGAAGGGATCTTTATTATCTATCATGGGGCGTGTTCAATTGGTCCAATCGGTTATTCAGGGAATGCTTGCTTATAACTTCCACATTTACGCTTGGCCTGTTTCCTTGCTTAAAACGATCGATGGTTGGATTCGAAATTTCATATGGTCTGGGGATGTTAACAAAAGGAAGCTTGTTACTGTTGCCTGGCACAAGTTGTGCACTCCCACCGCAGCAGGTGGCCTCGGTCTTCGTTCAGTTAGGAAGATTAATGAGGCAGCTACCCTGAAGCTTTGCTGGGATATGGTTAGCTCTAGAAGCCAATGGGCCTGCTTCCTCAAAGCTCGGTATCTGAAGGATAGTCTCCCTGTGAAGCACTATCTCACTTCGTCTATTTGGCCCGGATTGAAAACGTGTTACCATATGGTCACTGATAATGTTGCTTGGCAGCTTGGTGATGGCTCTTCCATCAATTTTTGGCGGGATCCTTGGTTACTAGAACCAGTGCTTAATATCCTACAGGTTCCTTCAAATATGCACGACTTCTTTCAGTCAAAAATCTATGATTTCATCAAGGATGCAGTCTGGTCTCTTCCCCCAGAGCTTTCTAGTGCTTTTTCGGATCTGGCTGCGTTGATCAACAAAGTCACTATCCCTTTGGCTCCTGATCAAGACCGCCTAGTGTGGAGGCATTCTGATTCTGGGATTTTATCCTCTAAAGGCGCCTTTTTATTCCTAAGTCCTAGCCTGCAGCAGCGTGCCTGGGGCAAGCTCATTTGGAATCCCTATACTCCGCCTTCTAGAACCTTTGTGGTGTGGCGGCTGATGCACAACCCCAACAGATGATAATTTAATAGCTCGCGGTTGCACGGTAGTCTCTATGTGCTCTCTTTGTGGCCTGGCCTGTGAAACCTCGTCCCATCTTTTCCTAGCTTGTCCTTTTGCTGTTCGCCTTTGGCAATGGCTCCAAGGCATGATAGGTTGCACAATTGATCTCTCTTTGGTTAGCTCTGTTCTGGATATTTGTAGCAGGAGCTGGAACTTGCAGGTCCGTGACGTGATCCTTGCAGCTATTCTCAATCTCTTTTGGGTCATATGGCATTGCAGAAATAATTCACGGTTTGAGAACAAATCTGTCCCCTTTGAAGTAACAACCAATTTAATTATAGCCCAGGTGTCTTTGACAGGGAATCTATCTTCGGGTTGCATGTCCTCTTCAGTTGCAGAATTTTCTATCCTGAAGGCCTTCTTGGTAAGTGGCCACGTCGGTCGTGCTCCCTCTATCAAAGAGGTGGTTTGGTCCCCCCCTCCCTGTTACTGGGTCAAATGCAACTCTGATGGAGCTGCAAGGGGTGCTCCGGGTTGGTTAGCTTGTGGAGGGATCTTCCGGGATTATAGAGCCGCTGTTTTGGGTTGTTATGCAGCGAGTCTTGCACTACAAGAAAAATGTGATTTACCGAGGGCTTTTTACCGAGGGCCTCGTGGCCCTCGCTAAAAAAATCATTACCGAGGGCTAAGCCCTCGGTAAAGCGCTGGTATTTGCAAAAATATCGCGTAGCTGTGCCCGAAGATTGCCGAGGGCTTAGCCCTCGGTAATTACCGAGGGCTTAGCCTTCGGTATAGTATCCAGCATATTACCGAGGGCTTAGCCCTCGGTAATTTTAAAACATATACCCAATCTGAAACCCCCACTTTCCTAATCTGATATTCTTCTCTCAAATGCTCTCTCCCTTAGCTCAGATCTCGGACCCACCACACACTCGCGCACCCACCAGCTCCGTTCGCCGTCGCCCACCGCCGCTGGTTCGTGCCATCTCCCTCGCGTCCAACTTCCGTCTCTGTCTCGGTCTCTCTCTCATCGCGCGCGTCTCCACGGAGCTGCAGCGGGAGGAGGACGGAGATGTCCTCGTCGTGATCTTGACCGGAGGTGTAGCTTCTTCCGGCGGCGATGAGAGGAACGACCGTGCGACAGAAAACGAGAGTGAGGGGTCCCATTGTGGTCGTGCCGGCGGCGAACTGGAGACCCGCGCTCGACCGTGGCGGTTTTGGGCTGTGGTTGTGGCGACTGTAACAGAAATGTTTCGCTTATTCACGCTCATAATCAGAGAGAGCACAAAAAAACTCTTCTTCTTTGTCTTCAAATCTCCCTTTTGTTTTGCCTTGTGACGAAGCTCGGCTATGGTGGCTGGTGGGGTCACTAGTTTGCAGTGGCCATGGGTTGTCCGCAATCTGTTGAGTCCCAACCTTGGCAATTTTACCAGCCTTCAAGACCTCAATCCCAGAATCACGTAATCATATTCCCTCTTTCTTAGGGTTCTGCCCTTATAATTTATTTATTTTCAATTTGATTTATTCCTCTTATCTAATTAGTTGTGGTTTTGCTGTAGAAGAAAAATTCCTGGTTAATTTTGGAATGAAAGTCACGATGCAGCTCTTCTTTTTCTCTATAACTTTTGCAAGTTCCTATATCTTTTCCTGGCTAGTTACTTGTGGTCTCTGTTTGAGTTTATTCCTCTTTTTATATTTGTTCTAATTGCTTGAATATCATCGCATGGTTGAAGGCTTTATTGTATTAGGACAATATTATAATCTTGTTTGTATTTTTTTTCCTTTTTATATAATAAACAAAGATGATGAAAACTCTTGTTTGGATTTTGGTGTAGTCTGACCAAAGTGTTCATGTAAAATTCATAGTTTATTCACTTTTTTCTTTCATGTGGAGGCCATGAGGAGCAAGTGGTAATGAAGAAGAATGTTCACTACCTCATATGCTACTATGTTGGTGCTAATGTGATGAGTCTTCAAATATCCTGTAAGTCTTAAAAGCTGACTTTTGAATCATCATGGTGTTGCTTTTATTGTTTATCCTTTTGTTAGCAATATACTTGCCACACGTGTGATTAATCCAGGCCCTGCATGTGATGCCTATGTAAATTAATTGTTATTATATTGAAGTGTTAAATATCTTTAACTTTCTCATTTAATATTGATTATATTATGCTTAGATCTTAGGAAGTTGTGGTTTTGTTTAGTGGTGAAGTGCCATGGGTTGTAAGCCTACTAGAATATTGTTTATTTGTTTAAAAAACACCTCTTCAACTTAGTGATTGTCCATAATACAAAAGTGTATAGTGCAGTTTAGTTTTGTGATCAAAAGCAAACTTTTAGTTTCTGCATAGCTTCATGTCGGTGGCATAAATCGGGATTGGTGTAAAAAAAATACATATTTATAAGCACTTTCCATTTTAGACTTCAACTAGTAATTGCCATGTTATGTAATTCACAAGAAAATTGATAATGATATCATTAGTGGTTGCATTGTCGGTGGATGAAAAATGTGACAGTGCATTTAGTTTGACAGAAATTAAAGAAGAGAAATGCATAACTAAATTTGAATGAAAACCAAAAGTAGAGTAGCTAAAATTGCAATCTTGTTTTCCTCATTGTTGTATTCCAAATGGATGCTGATAAGATGTTTGTGATTGCTAAAGGCTAATAATATTTACCATGTCATTGAACCTTGTATTTTTAGGAATCAATTTTAGCGCAACAAGAATTTAAAGTGGTTTAAAAACAAATGAAACAGGGGGAGATGCATCTCTTGAAGCAGCTGTTATGGCAATTTCTAGTTGCTTGTGAGATGGTGTGATAAAGTGATTGGAAGATATAAGTAGGGAACTTAAGCCCATACTAAAGAATTTAGCCCCTGGTGTTCTAATAATTCTAGTTTGAACAGAATTTGGTAAGTCTTTATCCCTTTATCCAATAATTCTATATGTGCGTGTGTGTTCATAATTTTGCAAAATTGTTGATGCTACACTTAGAGCTTCACCACTTATCTGAAGAGAAGTATACCTCAATCTGTTTCTGTTGATCTCCATGTTTATCTTATGAAGCCTGGTATGAACAATGTTAATTATATTGTACATTAGTTTTTGTTGGGGTTGATTTTAATGAAATGACTTATGTAACTTTTTCTTGCCTCCATGCTAGCTTGATGTTGCTGTAATTTTTATTTGTTTTGTGATTTATGTTTTCATTGTTGAATCTTTGCAGCAAGGAAAATAATGCAAGTAAAGCTAATATTGATGAATGGAAGCCACCACAATGATCTGCAGATCTGGTAAGACATCAATATTTCTTTTCCATTGATATTGTTTACTCATTATTAATTATTTTAGAAAGACCTGTTCTTAAACAAACATACAATATTATTATCTGCTAATACTATATAGTGTGTTAAATTAATCCACCTTAGGTTAGTCTATCATGGTTTAAAATTTGTAGTTGATTTATTTGTTGTTTACACAATCTGCAAATAGAATTTAAAATAAATTTGGCTCGTTAGTGTCGGCCTCGGCCCACGCTAAATTTCTAGTAACTGATGTAGCGTGGGCCTTTCATAAATAGCGTAGGTTTGGCCGTCGCATAGTAGCGTCGGCTTAGCGTCGGCCATTTCAAATTAACTTTTGCGTCGGCTTAGCGTCGGCTTGTCTGACGCAACTAGCGTCGGACTTATTAGGTGGACAACAACAAACAATCAAATGTTTTAAAAAAAAATATTACTGAGGGCTAAGCCCTCGGTAAGAGGGACCAAATAGCAATTTTAAAAAACTGGTCTTTTCCAGAAATTATCAAGGGCTAAGCCCTCGGTAAATTTACCGAGGGCTTAGCCCTCGGTAATAGGGACCAAATAGCAATTTTAAAGAATTGTTCTTTTCATGTCATTACCGAGGGCTAAGCCCTCGGTAAATTTACCGAGGGCTTAGCCCTCGGTAATGACGTGATAGAACAGTTCCTTTTGGAGTGATATACCGAGGGCTAAGCCCTCGGTAATTACCGACGGCTTTCGGGACCGTCGGTAAAATTTACCGACAAGCGAATTTCCGACGGTCCCGTGGCCGTCGGTAATCCGTCGGTAAATCATATTACCGAGGGCTTAGCCCTCGGTAATGTTAAATTTGGCCGTCGGTAATGGAGCCTTTTCTTGTAGTGTTGGCATCTCTCAGCCTCTTCACGCAGAATTTATGGGTGCTATCTTGGCTATTGAGCATGCTTATCGGAGAGGTTGGAAGAACCTTTGGCTCGAATGCGACTCCCATCTTGTTGTTATAGCATTTCACTCTTCAGCTGGTGTGCCTTGGAAGCTTTAGAATAGGTGGAAAAATTGCTTAGCTACTGTAAAGCTAATGAACTTTAAAGTAACCCATATTTACAGAGAAGGTAATACTTGTGCTGACCGGTTAGCCTCGCACGGTCTTAATATCCAAGATTTTGTGTGGTGGGATTCTATTCCTAGTTTTATTAGGGAAGATTTTTTCCGCAATAGGTGTAAGTTGCCGCATTATCGCTTTCGGTAGTCTTTGCTAGGTGCTCTTCCCCCTTTGTCTCCGATGTACTTCTGTTTTGCGTTTTCTCTTCAGAGTTGTGTGTACTCTTTTTCCTTCCCAGTCTTTTCTCCCTCTATTGGGTTTTGGCTGGGAAAGGTTTTAACGAGGCACACTTCTCTCTAGGAGCTTGTTTAGCCTACGGGTAGTTGTTTGATCCATTCTCACATGGGTTTTGGCCTACTCCCCCCATGTTCCTTGTTATTTTCTTTATTTTTAATAATACTTCATGGTATGCTGCAAATGATTGGTAGAGTTTGAGGTGCCAACATAGTTGGGATGTCATTCTCTATTGTGATGCATTAGCATTCCATTTTGCTTAAAAAAAAAAGTATTACATATGAAATAATTTACCTTGAAAGTTATAACTTATCAAGATCATTTCGTATTTTCTTATAAAGCATATACATTGTTAAATAGTTTTAAACTATAGAAATTAACTTAAATTTGTAGCGAAAATATAAGAAAAATGATTAATTTAGAAAAAGATTAATAAAATACTAATTTAGATTAAATTAATTCATGCATTTCAAATTCAAAATTTAAAATAAGAAATATTTTTTATAGTATATATAACATATTATATGTTATAAATATTAAGAATAGCAATAATTATGCATAATGAAACTATAATAAATATTTTTATAACATTTAAAGTATTATATTTTATAATTATAACATTATATAGTTGTAATAATTATTTATATATCTTGACTGTAATGAAATATTTTTATGGAATTTAAAATATTATTCTTACTTAATACAATATTGATAGTATATTTTTAAGTCAATTTTATATTTAATAGCATTATCAATTTTATAATTAATAAGTATCAAATTTAATACTATTGCTTAAGTAAATTTCAATATACAGAAAGCGTGAGATGGAAAAATAACAAAATTTAATTAATATATTTCTTTTAATATTTAATTTTTTTGGATAAGATTTTTTTTAATCTTTTAATAGTTAATATATTATGTTTAATACTGATTAATCATAGTAGTAGTTATCCATAACATATAAATTGTAATACATAATATGTTATAGTATTTTATATTATTTATATATATAATAAATTTAGTATTTAATATAAAATTTAAGTAAATTTTACCATTTAAAAAATATTTTATAATTTTTATTTAGTACAAAATAATAAGTACTTTCATAATATTTCAAATATTATATGATTTTTTTGACAAAAAGTATTATATGTTATGATCATAAAATTTAAAAATATTATAATGAATATTTTGAATGATTTATAAATAATTATTTTTATATCATTTAATATGTTATAGATAATTATTTAATATAATACTTAATATTAATGTATATTTAATCCAAATTTGTAATTAATAAGTATTCACCATATTCCGTAATGTTATAGGTATATGTTATTCAATTGATCTATTTTGTAATTTTGAGGTATTATTTTATCTCTATAACTTTATTCAAAATTCATTTTATATTTGAAATTACTTTATACATTAAAATTTTTCTTTAAATAATATAAATAAATTAGATTTGTTTTTATCTATAACATAATTTTAAAATATCATATGAAGTATTTTATAGAAGAAATTATATGAATCATTTTACACTTTTATAATATAAATAAATTCTTACAATTTTTTAAATCATAACAACTAAACAAAATTTTTATTGAAATTTTTTTCAATATATGGTAATAGTTAATATTCATAATGAATCATTATTAACATATAATTTTTATAGCATATGATTTATTATATTTGACAGATACAGTATTTAATGGCATTTTTTGACTCATTTGTTATTTAATAAATATTTAACATTGAAAATAATTTAATGTAGTGTAATCAATATTTTTATAAAAATTAATGCTTGTATTAATTATATATAATGAATGAATTTTAATGAAATATCCTTATTGCATTTAATATATTATGTTTAATTAATATAATTTTTCATTGTACTCTATCTGTTCTTTTTTATGTGTTTTTTAAGGTTGTTTCACAATAACTAAGAATTTATTTAATTGACAAAAAATTTCTTATTAAACCTTCGTCTTTTCACTATCCCACTATATCCATTAATTTACTCTCTCTACATTAAAATCTATGGAATTATATAAAATAATTAATGGTGGTAAGTGTATAATTAACAAAATAAAACTTTAAACTATCTAAATGACAGATAAAAAGTAACAATTTTCTTCTTAAAAATGGACAATTAAAAAAGAAACGGGGAGAGTAACATTTAAGCCATATTTAATAAAAATATCATTTAATATTATTTTTAAAGTAAATTTTAATATATATTTAATACATTGAATTTAATTAGATATTTGTTACTTTGAATCATTTTTTATATTTTACATGTATTACGTAATTTAAAATTCTCTTATTTTTGTAAGATGTCCAAATAAAACTGATCATAATAAATGTGTTCACACTTGGTCAAATAAATAAATAAATGTGTTCACATTGTTTTGAGACATGAAATGGCTATATAAATGTTCTGATAGAGACCAAACTTGTCATGAAAATATTATTCATGCTACATGTTCATTCTATACTATCTGAGACTGCCCTTCACGTTTTCAATCAAAATTATTTTCTTCCACCCATACCCAAGAATTGGGACGGGGAAGTGCAGATAGAAATTGGAAGCTCATATTGTTTATTCAAAGGAGATAGGTTCAGCTGCTGTTTGTGGCCTGAGTGGGCTGCTTCGAAACAGTACTTGGGGTAATTGGATTTGGAATATGGCTTCTCAACCTAGGCACTTGTAATGCTTCTGTTGCTGAACTGTGGGGAGTCCTAGAGATGTTTGCGACTAACTATTGCTAGAGGTAATTATGGTTATTGATTTTCATGTTAGACTTTGAAGTGCTTGCTGTTGCTGCAGGGAAATGAATTCGGAAGAATAACCAGGTAGAGTTTAGTAAGGAAAATCAAAAGATTGATGAGGATTCTATGGGAGGTTCAAATTTGTCCAATCTACTGTGAGACTAATTTGTATGCAAACATATTTGCGGATGTGGCCATTAAGGATTACATATGATTCTATATGAGCATCCCTCAGTCCAAGAGGCTTTACTCCATGATTCTACTTGGGCCTATTAAATACGCCCCACGTAACCATTTTTTTAAGACACAAAATCCCTAAACTGCCCTACACCCTTCCCCTTCCCTTTAACCTTCTCTCTCCCTTCCTCATTCAAACAATACACCCCTAAATGAACCCCACCCCATTTATCGTTGATATACGCCTACCCAACAGTGTCTCTTGATGAGTTTGTATTAACTGATTCTTAACATCTCTAGAGACCTTTCTAGAGGCAACTTTTGGAACAATCGATACTTGATATCATCAATTGAATGCCCAAGCTCTCTAATTGAAATTAGAGAGCTTGAGCGTTTAATTGATGATGTCAAGTAACAATTGTTCCGAAAATTGCTTCAAAAAAGGTCTCTAGAGAGGTGATGAATCAGTTAATCCTAACTCATCAAGAGACACTCTTAAGTAGGCGTATATCGGCCATAAATGGTGAGGGGTCCATTTCGGGGATGTATTGTTTGAATGGGGAGGGGAGAGAGAAGGTCAAGGGGAAGGGTGTAGGGTAGTCTAGGGATTTTGTATTTAAAAAAAGGTTAACTTGGGTGTATTTAACAGGGCTCAAGTAGAATGATGGAGTAAAGCTTGTTGGACCGGGGGATGCTTATACACAATCATATGTGACCCTTAATGGCCACATCTGCAAGAATGTCTACGTATGAATTAGTCTCACGGTTGATTTGACAAATTTGAATCTCCCAATGGATCCTCATTAATATCTTTTGATTTTACAAACTGAAATCCACCTGATTATGCTTCCTAATTCATTTCCCTGCATTAGCAGCAACTACTTCGGAGTCTACATGAATCTCAATAACCATAAAACCTCTAGCGATAGCTAGTTGCAAACCTAGCTTCTAGAGCTCCCTACAGTTCATCAATAAAAGCATTATTGCTTCTACCAGAGGAACCTTTTCCATCTACAACTGAACATTTTTTTGTTGATGAATGATTCATTGCTCTGACAATCGCAACTCACACAATGGCAATATTGTTAAGAGGCCTACTTGGAACAGCCCTCCATTGACATCTTAAATAATCAACTTTTTAGAAGCTTTTGGCATTAATGTTACGTTCCTCATAAAGTTATGGCGTTTTCTTGAAAACTATTGCTAGATCGCTTACAGAATCGATCGGCTAAATCTATTCTATTGTAGAGTGATTGTGTTTTCTCCTTTTTGATAACTCATCAAGTATGGAAGTATATTTATGCATGGCTAAATTCTCAGTTGTTCTCCCTTTTACTACTACTAAACATTATTTCTATCATTAAGTCTTGATTAGAGGGAAAAGGTGAAAAATATTTGACAGGTTATTTGACATGTTGTAGCATGGTCCTATGGTTATTGTGTAACAATATTATGTCTAATAATTATTGTTTGACTTTATTTGTGTATGTGTTCTTATTAAATTTTGATCATATATATACTTGACTTGGATTATGACAAAATTAAGAGCTTTTATCTTTTGTCTGATTAGTATTGTTGTCATTAGAATCTATTAAGCACTATGTTAGATGCCTTTTTTATACGAATACTAGCTCTTATTTGTGTCAATTGAAATACTTTTTGTACTCCATTTACCGTATTTGTAAGGCACGCAAAATGGACAAGTGGCAACAAGACATTAGAGAAAATGGTTTAGGGAGAATGGAGAAATCAAATGTTAATAAAAGTATTATCGATTTCATAATTAATGGTGACAATCATGACAAACTAAAACAAACTTAGTTACATACGTTCTGGATACCTTTAACATTACTAATTGTTGGAATTGGTTTCATAATTTGAATATTGAAACATCACTAATGAGGAGCTTACTCCAATTATTGCTAACTAAAATCTTGGTGATCATATATTGAATTAAAATGAGTACTTAATTACCTAAATTAGTTTTTTTTATAAACAAAGCAATTCATTAATAAGAAGGAAGCTAACCAAAAGCGCAAGGAGAGCCAAATGATTACATATAGAGCGTCTAGTGAGGTTCTAACCGAGGCGCGTCTATTGCTGGTTGAAAATATAGAGAGTCTAAGCTAAGGAAAAAAAACCAAAAGCGCAAGGAGAGCCAAATGATTACATATAGAGCGTCTAGTGAGGTTCTAACCGAGGCGCGTCTATTGCTGGTTGAAAATATAGAGAGTCTAAGCTAAGGAAAAAAAACACAGAATTACAGGCCATAAGCAACAAATTAACAACAACCCCCACACCCATAAGCCAAACCCCACCCAACAGCCTAATGACAAATTTGTACGAGTTTGGTCTGCGCATATCTTGTGCTTTCAGAACTTTTTTATTCAATTTCGTTTTAAAAAAAAAAAAAGCCTAATGACAAATAGCACACAAAGATCACAGCCTTAGAGCACAAATACCTCGTACACACAGAAAATATAGATATCCAAATCAACACCAAAACTAAGACAGAAGCTCCAATGAAAGTTTTAATAACAATCCCTATAGCCCAAAACCACACCAACAGCTTACATAACTAAAAAGCACATCTCTGCCATAGCCTTGTAAAAAGGCTTTAACTGCACTTCGTACAAACAAGAACAATACAAACCAGCCAGAAAAAAACCCAATAAAGGTTCCAAAATGAATTTTGGATGGTTATATTATTCCAAAATGCCAACAATATCAACCCACAGCAGCAAGCTCAAAAACAAAAGAAGGGGGCATTAATCAACAACATTCCCCAACCCACCAAGGAACCAGTTCATGAAACCAAGACATAAAACACCACTGAACTTCATCAACAGCTACTACACCATCCAAAAATATTCCAGTTAACAACATTGAGCAACACATGATAACGGGTCAATACACTAGTTCGAGTGCAACATATGATTTTGTTCAAAAAGCATATACTCTCCTTAGAAATGGTAAGAAGCATTATAAGTAATACTGTCTATAATTGATTTTAAATCCTTCATTCAACTCTATAGTTATATATAAGATGATTATCTTAGGCAGTCCAACCTGTAATATGATTTTTACATAATTTAGACTTGAAATAAATTTCTAAAATCAATAATGTGAATAATGAAATTTTAAATTTTACAAGAGCATGTGTTTTAGATGTTCTTGTACAACTTTTACTTTTTTTTGTTAAAAAAATATGACATGAGCATCTTAATTGGAATGCTCAGAAATATATATGAATATAGGTAAAATGATTTGGGAAATATTATGGAGCTGAAAGACCCAAGGGGAAACCTTTTTTTTTTGTACTATCTCTGAACATTACTATGTTATAGTTCAGTTTTGCAGTACTCTTGTAGAGCACTATTGAAATTTTTTTCATCATGAACCTTTAGAAATAAAGTTGTAGTGTACTCGATATCAAACTACCTTAGTTTCATTTACTTAAACACTAATACGAGCTAATCAAGTATAATTTTCATTAACTAAACCAGTCATGGATGAGATGCGCTAATGGTGCAAACATTTTCCTTGCTTATTATTTTTCTCTCTTTCTCGCTCTAGTTGTCCAAACATTTTCCTTGTTTATACTATTACATTGTTGGGAATTTTTTTATTAGGCTGATAATGCTTCTTACTTAACGTGACTTAGTCATCTTTTTGCTAAGAATATTCCTAGAATATCTTTATTACCATTTATCTTTTGCAAATAAATTGTAAGATGAGATTCAGTTTTACGAATTCAACTATTCTATTGAAGACACAAGTTTAATTATTATGCACAAACAATATAAAAATACTTTATACAGACATCCAATCATATCTTATTATAATGTTACTTCATAGCAATAATTCCTAAAATATCTACACAAAGATCTACATAGTAAGATATGATTGTATGCTTGTGTGAAGTATTTTTACACTATCATTGCATATTAATTACTAAATTCTTTAAAACATTTATTTATTTATTAAGTAATAAAATTTACAAGATTTTATAACGCTACTTCATTAAACAATTTTAATTTAATGTATGATATAATTTTTAAAATATTAAAAAATATTATTATAAAATTATATACTTATGAATATATAAGTAATGTAAAATTCATCCGTCAAAAAAAGTAATGTAAAATTCAGTGTAATTTATCATTTAAATAATATCACAAAATTTAATGGTTAAATTGTTGAAATTTATAGTGAGTTAGTAAATAAATTATGTATGAAAAAAGTTACTCTTAAAGTAAATAAATTTTCATACAATTAATTTATTTGTTTGACATAATTATGATTTATGATCATGATTAAGAAAATACCTTTTTGTTCTTGGTCTCATAAATACAAATGTTAAAATTGTAGAAGGGTCTCCTTCCCTCGTTTGGTTAATGTTTAGTCTCCATAATTTTTTGTCTTAGGCCTAGGGGTGTTCACGGGTCCGGGCAACCCGTGAGCCCGAACCGAACCAATTAGAAAATTTTACATTTTCCCTAGTCTGGATCCAACCCGAGCTGGTTTGGTTCGGGTGACGGATTTCTTTTTTTGGACCTGTGAACATGCGAATCCAAATCGATGACATAGAATTATTATTATTATTATTGAGTCAGCGTGCAGCATATGAATTTCCCCCTCTCTCACTTTCGTTGTGTAGGTTTACTCCCCCACTCCCACGGCGTCGTTTTCTGCACAGCCGCCATTAAGCACCACGATCGAGCCATCAGTCATCGTCGATCCCGCATCCCAAGCCGCTGTCGAAGCTTTGTAGCACCATAGCCCCTGCTTTTGTGGTCAACAGATTCAAAGATGCACAGCCACAAACGATGTTAGGCGCCTCAACTCGCTGCCACCATTAGGGTTGGCAAAGCGGGTCGGCTCCGCCCCGATCTGCCAAAAATGGGGCAGGGCGGGCCTGCCCGCCAAAAAAAGTGGGTCGAGGTATACTAGCTCAACCCGCCCCGTGCGTGGGTTGGCGGGTTGGCCCGCCTAACCCGCCCAAAAAACAAAAAAAAATGTGTTGTAGAAGTGGCGGGTTGGCCCGCCTAACCCGCCCAAAAATCCAAAGAAAAACACAAAAAAATTAAAAGAAAAAGGAAAAACGGGTTGGCTGGTGAACTCGGTGGGCTAGCCCTTTTTAAACCACCTTTGGGCGGGCCAAAACGGGTTACGGGTTGAAAACCCCAACCCGGCCGCGCCTTTTGGTGGGTTGGGTGGGCTGGCCCGCCGGGCCCAGCCTAAATTGTCATCCCTAGCCACCGTGGATTTGTCCTAAGTCTACCCGCACCCTCGCTGACTTCTGGCCACCGATGGGGTTCCGCGGTGGCGACTATAAGAAGATTCTAACACCCTCTTTTCCCAAAAGAGTATTACATCAATTATTAAAATATTTTTTGTGGAAAATAATAATTTCTAATTAAATATTCTCTTCCCAAACATACGAGTAAATTTTTTTCGTTTTGAAAAGATGAGACAGATGGAGAATATGTTTTCAAATATTTTCCTTCTTAGAAAATGAGAGATATGAAAATATTTTCACTACCTAATTACAGAAACCTACCTTGTTATATACATGCCACAAAAAATATAAAGGCTTGCTCCAGCAAGCAATTGTTTTGTCACAACAGAGTGACTTATACACACGATCAACATAAAGAAAAGAAAAACAGGCAAACAAAAAGATATTATGTTATATGTGACATCAATCTCCCCATAAAGCCCAAACCGGTCAAGTATACCAATACTCCCTAGTAGGGATGGCAATATGGGCCCAGCCCAACGGGCCGGCCCGTTTGGCCGGTAAAACGGGCCGGGCCGGGCCAATATTTTTTAGCCCTGGCCCGTTTAGGCCCGCGAAAAAATGGCCAAAAGTGGGTTGGCCCGAAAACGGGCCGGGCCGTTTGGCCCGTTTTTCGTTTTTTTTGTTTTTTTTTCAAATAAAATAATATTTTTTTTTCTGATTTTTTATTTTTTTTAACTTTTTTTAATTTTTTATTATTATTTTGACGGGCCGGCCCGTTTTTGGCCCGTTGGCCTGTCAAAACGGGCTGGCCCGTCGGCCCGCATGGCCCTCCCTCAAACGGGTCGGGCTGAGTTTTCCAGCCCACTTTCGAATACGGGCCGGGCCGGGCTGGCCCGTTTTTCCCGCGGGCCAACACGGGCCGGGCCGGGCCGTTTTGCCACCCCTACTCCCTAGGACCAAGTCTAGACACCTGAAGACCCCCATGGTGACCATTGCTCAATAGCATCACCCGTTGGCTCCTCGTCCTTCAGCTCCTTGTCCTCCTTCCCCGAGGTCTTCTCTACATACCCAGTGTATGTAGCCCATTATGTGGTCGGGTTGTACACCCAACTTGTACCCCTTCACCCCCGCGAGACCTATAACTCTCCAGAACTATGGGGATCAACTCCCTCGTCGGATCCATCTATTCGAACCATGTATCAAAACAGACATAAAATACACATGCAAGGGTGAAACGCTTGTCCGCAAGTTATATCGCGAAAGATACATAAGAAAGAAAATACTAAATATTACATCTCACAAATAATTAGAAGTAGAGTTTAAAAATCTTTCACAATCATTTTAACATGCATATAGCTCATATCATCAACATAGTAAAACACCACAAGCAATATATTCATGTCACTTCAATATTTTTCCAAATACACCGATGTAATGCTCCATGAAGACTTCTCCTGCTTAGCTGCGTTTGAGGGAATGACTGTGGCATATATCTATCATAAGACACCAAGCTGTCCCCCTTTTTGGACTTGGTTTTACATGTATTCAGTATAGCCACATTTAAAATTTATTACCATTCATGAAATAGGGCAATCAGTCAGGTTCATTCAAGCAGGATATACGACTTGCCTCGGCTCGTTGGTTGTCACCATATGGCCATTGAGAACTTCGCAATCTAGATGACCCCAAAAGGCAGTTGTAGCCCAACCGTGCTCTATTCGCAATCCTCTTCTCTGGATTGTAGCTCAATTAGGCACACAACCAAAAACTCCTCTATGCAAATGACAATTTAATTCGCAAACATAAAACCAAGTTCTAGCAACAACTCATCAAAAATCGAACAAAATGTTTTGCTTCATCTTTATGCAACAACGTTTATGAAATCCTTAAAATGATTTCTCTTCCCCATTGTATAACATTTGTATCAAAAATTAGATAAACTACCTTGTTATTATATATCCAAAATAAGAATTTTTCCCTTAAAAAGACTATATTTCTTAAGCCTTTAGACATGATTTTGGAAAAATTTGAATTAGAAAAATTCTTTAAAAATCGTGACACATTCACAGTTGTGACAATTTTCACAGTCAAGGTGTGAACGAGACTGTTTTAAATTTTCGAATTTTGATAGTAAGTGGTTTTTCTTATGTTTTGAAAAGTTGTCGCTGATTTCTTAATATATGTGAACTTAGATCTTTATTTTAAACTTACTTTTTGTACCTTTAAAAATATAATTTAATTATGGAAAAACATAATACTTTTAATAAATCTTATAACTTTATTGATTATTTTCAAAATCTATAAATAAAATCCTTTGGAAACTTCCTTGTAATTATTCAATGTTTAATACCTATATCAAGCTTTGGCTTGATTTTCCTCTTGATTTAGAAATTTATTTCTTTTTGAAAAGAACAAGTGTACACTTATATTATCCTCTAAAACTTTATATTAAAAAATTGGTCTCTTTATTTATTCTTGGGTTATCATTACTCAATTAAAATCACCACCAAATTTCATGTATCACTTTAAACAAACAATGTCAAACCACAACTCTTAAAGTCTCAGACAATAACCAAACATTCAAAACATAAGAAAGCATAAAATCAAGACTTAAGACAATTGTTAAATTAAAGCTTAAAGCATAAGCATAAGGACTTGAATTAGGACAAGTCCATAAATAAATAAATAACTTTAAATCAATAAGAACTTAGAGTAAGGACAAGTCCATAAATAAATAACATAAAGAAAAGGACCTAGAGCAAGGACAAGTTCATAAATAAATAATATAAAGAAATAAAAATAGTTAAAGTTCAAAGTTAGAAGCATAAAATAAGTAAATATTAACACAAAAGAAATGTCAACACAAGAGATATATCCTATTCTAACATGTTTATGATAAATAATTAATATCATGTTAGTATATAATGCAATTGGAATGATCAAGATCATTCATGCCAAAGGATGAAACTCAAACATTGACTTATCATCAACACACAACACACAATCAAACATTATGTAACTCTAATAACTTACTAAAGATGATTCCCCTTACCTTAACTCCTCTTAAACTTTTTCCTTGGTTGTTAATTCCCAAATTCTTCACTCATCACCTTCATGAATATATAACAACCATAACATAAACCTTATTATTTAAAAAAAATAAACTTCAACTAATTAAATAAAACTAAGAAAAATCTCTACAAATCCTTCTTGGTCAAGGAACAAATGGTTCTCCTTCCACTAAGCACTACTGATCAACATCATGTTCATGAAACAAGAAGAACATGAAATATTTTAGAACCATAAGAGATAAAAATAGAAGAAGATGAATAGAATAAAAACATGTTCCCTGCCTTCTTTGATAAAAATCAAAGATTAAACTCAAGAATAAGTAAAGAAACTTGAAGAACTTAAGTGGGTTTTAAGAAAAGTAAGAACAAGGGGGGTTTTGGAAGAGAGTGAAATAGCAAAGAATTTTGATGAAGCTCCCTCCCTATTTATAGGGTAAGTGGTTGACCATCTTGAAGAGAAGGAAGGTGAGAAGAAAGCTCATCCAAATCTTAACTCATCATAACATGCTTTATGTTAACTAACAAGATCTTAACACTTGACTAATGAAATGACTTACTAAACAATGAGAATCTAGACAAATTTGTGGAGGAGAGGCAGCCAAGGAGGGCTGATTTAGTTGACTAAAAATGATTAAGTGACTTAGGGCTTGTTTGAATGATGAATAAAAGGTAAAAGACTTGATTATTTTGATCTTATGTGAGTAAAAATGAATTAACAAAAGGTGTTTGTGATAAAATCACTTCTTAGCTAACCCAATCAGACCTAGGGGCGCCACTTTGAGTGGTTAAATTTGCCAAAATGACTTAAATGCCCTTTAATACAAAGAAGGAAGGTTAGGGGCAAAACAATCATTTGTTGTTTACATGGCAAAAAAGTCAAAAATTTAGCCTAGAGTGACCTCGTCCTCCATCATCTTCCTTCCTCTGATAATTTTCCCTGTAATTCCTAGCCCAGGTCTTTGGTCTTTTACCAGCTTCCCTGGTTTCCCCATAACCCGTAAACAATGGCAAAACTATAACTTTTCTGATAAATTTCAGAAAAATCACAAATAATAAATAAATAGTATTGGTTTCTCTTATTTTTTCTATTTGACCTTGTTTTGGTCTCCGAATATCTATTTGTTCCCTGTTTCACCTCGATCTACGTAATTCATCTTAAAGGCACCAAAACTATAATATTTCTTCTATTCTCCAGAATCCTATAAAAAACCTCTACCTACCCCAAATAATAAAATATGAACATTTGTATTCCTTGGACCAGTTTCCTGATCCAGGGACCAAATTGCAATTAAGAGCAATTTCAAACTTTCTAAAACTACAAGAGTAAACAGTCACTTTAGTCCCTGAGAGTGTCATGCGGTGTCACTTTGGTCCCTGATAGATAGAAAATTATTAAAAGGTCCTCAACTCATGTTTTTCGTTGGTCACTTTGGTCCCTGCCGTAATAAATATAATCACTTTTAGGGACCAAAATAACAGTTAAGTAATCACTTTTAGGGACCAAAAGGACAGTAAGTAATCACTTTCATGGACCAAAGTGACTAACGACTGACAGTTGAGGACCTTTTAATAATTTCCTATCTGTCAAGGACCAAAGCGACATCGTTTGACACTCTCAGGGACCAAAATGTCTCTTTACTCAAAAGGTACAAATAAGGGGTTTTGTTGTAATCCGACGTCAAAATTACACTACTAGTTTTTATGTCATAGAAACCCATTTATGACATTTTTTTAAAATGCATAATTATATATAAAAATAATTATTACGGAAATTATTTACGGAATAAAAATACGGGTGTTACAAATATCAAGTGGTGAACAAGAGGTGGACATGGAGGAGTCTGTCATTATAGTAGACAATGAAGTTCAACCAACCACCTCCTTGTCCTCTTCCTCGTCACAGAATTAGAATTAGCTGCCGCTAGAGAAGGAAACAAGAAGGGATCAGGGGTGGTGAAGCTAATGAAGAGAGGGCCATTACTTGTTTCATTTATTTATTTTCTTTTCCTTATTTTTTAAATTCAGTTGGGGGAATCGGGATTAGATTGTGTTTTTTTTTTCAATTTTAAATAGTTTTTTTTGAAATTTAAATTATGTTAGACCCGATCACCCAAACCGAACCAATCCGTTCTTGATTGGATTGGTTCGGTTCAGATTTAGCTAAGAAATTTCATGAATCCGATCCAATCCAACTCGTACGTTTTTTATCGGTTTGGATAACAGTTTTCATCAAATCCGATCCAAATCGACCCGTAAACACCCCTACCACGCTTGGAATGGTTAACACACCCATTCCAACTTATGTGTGGTGTGTGACTGTGTGTCCCTACTTTTTGTTTTGGTCAAAGTCCGTACTTTTTTTAATTAGTAAATACACCACTAATTTTAGTCATACACCCCACTTAACCATCTTTTTTTAATTAGTTCCTAAACTACCCTTTTTCCTTAACCCCAAATCATCCATAACGAAACTTTTAACATTTCTCCAACTTCTCACTCATCTCTCTCTCCTCAAATTTTTTCGTCCTCTCTCACATACTCTTTATCCTCTACCCTTCTCCATCCCTTATAAACCAAATGTAGGTCTCAAATCTCCAACAAAATCATCACCATTGATGACCAAAACGAGATAACGATTTTTATTTTATTTTCACGTTCTTCTCGAAATTTCAAGTTTTCGGAATACAAATAATTTGTTTTGGAACTTAACTTCCGAAATGTATTTTGTAAAGTTTTCGGAATACAAATAATGTTTTTTTGAAGTTCCGAAAGTTCATAAAACTTCGTTTTTATATACCGAAAATTCAAAATTCTGGAACATATAAGAATCTGCTTTCCAAAAACTTAAAATTTCAAAATATATGCGAATAACAATATATGTACTAGAACTTAAGTTTCAGAATACAAATTTTTATGTTCTAGAAATTCAAATTTCCAGTATATGAAAAAATGAACTTTTATTAAATTCCAGAACTTCGAATTTCTGGAATACAAATTTTTTTTTACAAAATACATTCTAGAAGTTCCAGAATATATCATTTGTATTTCGGAAACTTGAAATTCTGGAATACAAATTTTTGTGTTCCAGATATTCAAATTTCTAGGAACAACTAAAACTTAGGGAAAAAAAGTAAAGAGGATGGTGCGGTGGGTTGCGGCTTTGTAGGGGCCGTCAACAAACGGCGACGGTGGTGGTGGTGTTGGTGGTGTCGTTCCCAGAACTTCGACGACAGTCTCTTCCCTGAACATCTCCCTCTATCTCATTCTCCTCTCCATCTTAAAAAATGGGTGGGTTGTATGAGTTTGAGTGATTTTGAATGTGGGAGAAGGAAGGGGAAGAGTTGAGGGTAGAATGGTCTTTTGCTTTTCAAAAAAAAAATTAAAGTGGGGTGTATAGCTAAAAGTTAGAGTGTATTTACCAATTCGTTTTTTTTTTGTCAAACCAATTCCCTTCTTTAGACACTACATTGGGCTAACCTGGGCCGTTGTGTTGAGGCCTTTTCTTTATATGCCTTTGGGCTTTTGAGATTTTCCCCTCTTTTCAGTGGACCAAAACACCTGTGTGGTGTCAGATTTTAATAATCCACTAGAAAGGTGCATATGCTATGCAAGAGACCTCTTTTTACCCTATTCATCTCAAAATAAAGTGATGATGTTAAAGTAAAAAAATTATAAAAAAAGTGTCCTTTTTTCGATGAATTATCAATTATTTTATTCTAATTTTATCTGAAATAATATTTTGAGTGTTGTATCCGTTTTAGTAACATTAATTTGTTAAATTTTTTACTCATTTATTCATTTATTGATTTTCTTAATTTGTATGAAAAACTTTAAACGTCACTTATTTTGAGATGAATTGAGTATTATTTTTTGAAAAATGTTAAAAACACATCCTCTAACACACAATGACGTTGGAGAACTAAAATAATCATGCAAAAGTATAATAAAGTTGATAGGTTCTATGGTTTAAATAATCACACAATGACGTTGGAGAACTAAAATAATCATGCAAAAGTATAATAAAGTTGATAGGTTCTAGACCAAAAATAACCAATAATTATATAAGAACACAACCAATTTTCTCCAAATAAATTGAGCGATAGATGATTTATCAATGATACATTAGTGCAAAAATGACTTTTTAATTCGAGTAAATACCACCTTTTAAATTGGTTTCGAACCGATATAGATACAACCGTCATAAAAAGTAGAGGACTTTTTAAATCTATTGTACGATTGTCACGATTTTACCTCCGTATTATAAACCCTCTTAAAAAGTCAATTTTAAACAAAAATTAATGACTTAAAAGGGATTTTTTAAGTCGGTTGTGACCAAAACCGATTTAAAAAGTCCACTCTTTAAATCAGTTGTTGCAAAAACCAATTTAAAAAGTGAATTTTTTAAATTAGTTGTGGTCAAAACAAATTTTAAAAGTGGACTTTTTAAATCGGTTTTGTTAACAACTGATTTAAAAAGTGGATTTTTTAAATCGATTTTGGTCACAACTGACTTAAAAAGTTTACCGTTTTTTTTTTAAATTTCTTTTGTTTTACATTATATCTCCTTGTAAACGATCCAAAACAGTCTGATAGATGCACGTGGCCAATTCAACTAACAAGTCAAAGCCAATTCAACTAACAATAACTACCTCCTAACATATTTCAACTAACAACAATTACCTCCTAACATATTTCAACTAACAATAACAACATTAATACGGCTTAAATACCAAAATGGTGCAATTTGCACCCAATTTTACCGAAATGGTGGAAAACGAAAAGATATTACCAAATTGTTGAAGCTTGTAAGTCACCAATTTGGTGATATCTTTTCGTTTTACACCATTTCCGCAAAATTGGGTGCAAATTGCACCATTTTGGTATTTAAGCCACATCAATACAATTGAGTTATATTTCAACTCCTAACATATTATAAATACTCCTACAATATTTGAACTTCCAAACTAATAAATACTAAACTAACCAAATAAGTACCAAAACATTAACTCCAAAAAATGTGAGTTACAAGTCATAAAATGTTTTCAATTTCCTTTAGGTGTCATTAAATCTAAAAAAAGCGATGCCCAACGTTGCCGGTTGTAATCAATAACTTCTTCATAATATGGTGACGAATCATTGAATGTCTGCAAATTTAAACTTAATTAGCTTAGTGTTAAAACAAGAAGGATAATAACAAATCCATTAATAGTGCAAATGGTTAAAAATGGCATTTACCTCATCCCAATTGTTGATAATTTTTGCAAAGATAATGGTGAGCTTATTCCACATAATAGAATGGCCGCACTCTCAGCCTCCTATTTGTTGCAGCGACTATAAATGAATACCAAATTTTGAATATTAAATATTATACACATTAAAAATCATGTTGGATATCAAATATTATACACATTTAAACTATTCACCGTGGGTTGAATCCATCTATATATGTTTCTCTGCTTTTTTCATGTTGCATCCTCCAATATCCCTCCATAGCCCTTTGATAAAAGCAATATTCATGAAAAAGAGTAATAATACACATCACAAAGTCGAAGTGTGACTAATATAAAAACTTACCGGTCGACAATGCCCTTTATGACATCATCCGAATTATGTTTCAACGAACACATGAAAACTACATAATCATCTTGATGACAAAAGATCATTAATTAAAAATGATCCCTACATTGGATAACAATTAGTGGTGTAGAACATGAATTGACTTGTCAACCATAGCAAATAATTACAAAACTGCCACTGTGTTTACTTTTTATGACGGTTGCGCGCGCGTAGAACTGAGGTATAAAAACTCAATTAAATCCCATTTTTGCACTAGTGATAGAATCTTTTTTTGACAGGTATCAATGATAGATCTTTTTACTAGGAAATATATAACCATTGTTTACTTCCGGTCTTTTTTTTTTCTTGACGACATACTTCCGGTTAGGAAGTGTTCAAAGTTCCCAGGTAACCTGTAAACGCCGAACAGACTCAATTTTGTAAAGGTGGCATTTATGGTGCACCAATAGAAAAATTGGTCCACCGTACCCAAATGAAAAAAAATACCATTGATTTATTCAATAAACAATTAAGTGGATGAGATTTTGGGGGGTCACCTGGTATACAAGTAATTTGGAAAGAAAATACATATTTGCTGATGAGGGTCTTTTTAATTCGGTATTCATTAATAATAATTATGAATTAAACCCTCTAATCTCTCTCTCTCTCCATATATATATATATATCACATAAAACTCGTCCACCGCAATGTGCTGCTACAGTGAATACGAGCTGCGTTTCTTTCAATCTGCCATTCCATTGATTCAATTTGTCTATTCAATTAAAAAAATGTTAGTTCAAAGTCAAAAAAATTGTTTTTTTAACGTAAAAAAATGTTAATATATTCCAGCATATTTTATTCTATTCATAAAAAAATGGTTTCTTTTTTTTTAAATTAAAAATTGTATTTTTTTGTCAAAAAAATTAAAAACTGTATTTTATAATTATGATCCATCATTTTCTATGCTTGGGCCAATACATTTAGAGCTCATTTCACGGCAACTATCATATTTGATGTTTAAAGTATAATTATATAGAGTAAAATATGTTTTTGGTTCTTATAATATTGACTTTTTTTTTTAGTCCCTACATAATTTTTTTCTTAAGTTTGATCTCTTTTTTTTTTTTGCGGTTTTAGAAATGTCCTGCCGTTATCTGTTGATGTGGCAAACAAAGATTCACATAAGCATCTACCACATGGGAATTTTTAATGATGTGACATAATTAATAAGTTTTGAATTGAGTAATAATTAAAATATTTGAGAATAATAGAAAACATCGGATGTCCCCAAGTTGACAAACTAATGGAAAATATGAAAACTTGTAAAATAATAAATATGGTCTCTAGTCTAAAATTTATTCAATTAATTATTTCTCAACCTACGTTCCAAAAGCTTAAAGCACAAAAAATATGGGATAAAAAAAGTAGTAAAAAAACCTTAAAGCACAACTATGTTCTACATGAGTACCTTTTTAATAAGGTATTATTACACTAATAGAGCCCATGTTGTTTATTGGAATATTGTGGTTTCTTGCTTGCATACCAACATATTCAATATGTTAGGTCTTGTTTGGATGTAGATACTCAACTCTCAGCTTATGGAAAAGAGAAAAATGTTTTAAATAAATAGTTGTTAATAAATATAGATAGGTGCTTATGGAGAAGTTAAAAAAGATAGTTTTTGAGAAAAGTAAAGTGCGAAAGTTAATTTTAACTTATGTAAGAAGTTATTAGTTAAAAAATATATGTTAGAAGTACTTATAAAAAAGTTTATCCAAACAGGGCTTTAATGACAGTGGATTACCAAGAGAACGATAAGCACCTAAGGACCACCACTGTGGGTGGTTTTTGAACTCCAGTTTGAAGCTAGTAGACGAACTTAACAACATATTCAATTTTTAAATTTATTTTGAAGTTTTAAATTATTAGTTTAGTAGCAATTAGATAAGAGATATGAGAATTCAATTATAATGGTCGATAAATAATTTTATATAAGAGATAGCTGGTAAAAATCACTTACTTATCATAATAAGTATATTAAATGAACATTATTTTTTTTATTAAAGTGGGGCAGAGCCAACAATTACATTAAATGAACATTATATAGTTTCTATACAAATAATATTAAATGAACTTCTGCTGGGGTAATGTCTAATTTCTTTATTATTATTGAGCATTATTTCAAATTGTAAACTGTTGGGGTCAATGTGTGTTTCTGCATAAACCTGTGTTAGTGGGTAATTTTTCCATTTGAGTACAGTGGACCAATTTTTCAATTGGTCCACCATAAATGCCACCTTTTGTAAATTAGTTGAACAAAAAAAAAACAATTATGTAAATTTAGTGGTTTAATTTAATTCGTTAATTAAACAATGCAAGTTAAGTTATGTTGGTTACACAATTACTAAGATGAAGCAGTTCTCTATATAGAACTCCTTGTATCATCATCATTTCATTCACTATCGTAATGAATTCACATTTCAGCATCAAAAATTCACATTTCATTCTCTCTCAAATTCTCCCAATTTCTTTGGGTTTCTTAGTAATTTTCACATGGAGAGAAAACACATTTCGAGGAAATAATTCACTCTTTTTAATTTTATCCATTTATTTATTTTTCTCATTTAGGCTCTTTTGGTAAGTTACATCTGTTAGCGAAGTGGATTTGATTAGAGTATAACAAATTAAAAAGAATAGAGGTGTTTGATAACATGTAGTTTATAACGATTTTTCATATGCTACTTCAAATAGCTTTTGAGTTTATAGCCTATAGCGTATTATTTTATCTATCGTTTTTACTCTATTTTTATTAAATTCCACTCCTATCCTCTATTAAATAAAACAAATATTATTATAATAATAATAAATAAACATTAAATAAATTATTTTAGTGATAATAAATAAAACAAGTAAATAAATATAAATACAAATAAAATGAATTTACTTTTATATATAGCTTTTAACCAATAAAAATTATTTTAATGATAATAAATAAATTATATTATTAAAATATAAATTTAAAATTTTAACTTCTTAATATCATAAGAATTAGCTTAACTAGATAGTTGACCTGTGCATTCGCACGGGTTATGTGTTATATATGATATGAAATGACTTGTTTATATAGTAATAAGTTGATATATGGCCTTTAAATCATAACAATGTTGATTCTGTGATATTGCATCTTAGTTACGTTAAATATACAACTCGATATTACATGACAATGTAGCATGGTTAAAAATGATAAAGTTATTATTGTTACAATTTAGATGACAACTTACTAAAACTCTGATATTCTTTCAATTTTTTATATAATTTTTTTGATAAAAATTAATTAATTTGGTGGATTGAGTTCGTTTATTCTAGTAATAATCAGTGGAGTCAAAACAAATCATGTTTGTGTCAAGAAAATATACAGAGTCCTCATGAAGAGTCAATAAATCATGCTTGCTATAACACCATTAGCATAATGAATTTAACTACTAAAGAAGAATAAATTAGTGGCCAAACAAAAAAAAATAAAGTTCGTCACTAATCTCTTTTTTTAGTAGTCTTGTGGTTGCTTGAAAGACAAATCAATTACTTGACCCAAAGTCTTTTCTCAGTAACAACTTGTAGGCAACAATTATTACCCAAACAAAAGAGTATGAAACAATATAATATATATTAAAGGAATTCTAAATCTAAAATATATCAAGAGCTAGCTACTAGCTCAATTGTTATACTGAAATAATGCACTTAATTAGAATGATTAGTGGTGTATGATATATAACCAACTTAAAGCCCATTTTTAAAATAATTATACCAACATGGTTTGGTACGGGTGGTAGATATCTTGGTCCATTAAACATGATGTTAGGGGTTTGATCCCTGGCTGTGTATGGAGAAACATCTTCGGTCGTGTGCATGTTGGGAGAGGTCTTTGTAGTTGCGCGTGGAGGATACCCGGGATCATCCCCCTCAAATAATTATGCTCTTAAAGCCAATGTATGAATTACCATCAATAGTTTCAACAAACAACTCAAACACAAGTATCTATTTGTTATATTTCATAGAAGAAACGTGAATGGAGCCATAAGGAAATAATATTTATTTATCAAAAATAAAATTAAAAGTAAAAAAAATTTACAATCTGAAAATTTATAAGAACAAAAAAATATAATGACACCAGTAAGCGAACACTACTTTATTTATTAAAAAGAAAAATTAAAAGAAAAATAATTTACAAGTTGAAAATTTACAAAAATGAAAAAAATGAGTGAAACCCTTAAAATAACACCAATATTTATCAAAAATAGAATTAAACACGAATGTTAAATAAAAAATGGAAAGAAGAAAATAGAATGTTCTAGAATATAATAGCAAAATTAATGAATGAATGGATGGAAGGACCTGCATCCTTTTTTTAAGCTGCACCTGCACCCATTTCGATAGATTTTTTTTATTTGACCGGACACCAATTTCCATAGATAATAGACCATAAATAAAAAAAATAGATTAAAAACTAATAGACAATGGCGGAAGTTTAACCTGGATTTATATAGTTATAGATTTTTTATAAATATTTATAAATATTATATATTTAATATTGATTAAAGAAATATAAGCATTAATTAAAAATATCCTTTTATTTCATTTTATATTTTTCAGTTAGTTGAACTACTAATTTTACCAAACACATTAAATTCAATTTGATAAATGATTAACTATCAGTTATCTGTTAATTTTTGCCAAACAGAGCCTTAACATGATTCACTTTATTTTTTCTCATTTTATCCAAGTAAAAATTATATTACCCAATTATTTATCTTTTCACATTTTGATCCAGTAAAAAACAAGTAGAGAAATTTTTTTATTTTTTTCTTTCTATTTTATCTTCACTCAAACAAAATACCAAAATGATATTTTTTCTCTTTATTTTCTTTTTACTTATTTTTTTCTTCCCGGATACATGCGAGTCTCCAAATTCGGGTCGTACAATTTGTTTGACAAGAAGATTATTCAGACTGCTAAGTTTTAACGAAAGTACACCTAATTTATGGTGAGCCTTGTACCACCCAGTCTAGGGTGGTGAAGTAGGAATCCTTCACCACCAAAGTAAAGTGGGACTGCGAATAATGATAGTCATTGATTTAATAGTTTTATATTTGTATGGGTAGGATGAATTACCTGAAAAGTGAAAAATAGGTAAAGGTGGAAGGTCAATGTATTTGCAATAGAGGTCAGCAACTATTTAGTAATTACAATATTTTCGAAAAGTTTGACTTTTGATGAATTTGGCCCATTTGTTTTAAAAAATTTGTGAGATAGCCCAATTTTGTCCTTTTGTGATATTATAAGGTTGTGTTTCGATGTGATAATTTAATGCATTAATTTATTTTTAGAGGATAATTAAAATACATCAATCTAAATTACTTTGTTCGGATATTAAGTGTGTAGGAATTTAAAATGAAACGATTTTTATTGGATATTTTTTTATAACCAAATTTGAGGAATTTTAAATAACACCCAAAAGTAGAGAACTTTAAATCCCTTTTTCATTCCCAGTCTGACCCTTGCACGGAAACTCTATTCGAAATATGAGAATGTTCAAAATCCAAAAATTCTCTCGCTCTATCTCTCTCCCCTCTCTGTTCTCTCCCTCCCTCTCTCTCTCTCTCGCTCTCAATACCCCGCTCTATCTCTCCCTCTCTATCGGTCACTCTTTCCTTCTCTCTTGCTCTCTTCGTTTCCCCCTCTCCCCCTCTGTCTTGCTCTCTCCCTCTCCCTTGATCTCTCTCCCCCTCTCTCTCGTTCTACCCCCATCTCTCCCCTTCCTCTCTCCTTCCCTCTCCATCTCTCTCCCCCCTCTCTTGCTCTCCCTCCCTATATCTCGGTCTCTCCTCTCTCTTGTTCTCCTCGTCTCTCTCCCTCTCTCTCTCATTCTCTCCCTCGCTCTATTTCTCTCACACTTTCTCTCCCCCTCTCTCCCTCTCTCTTGCTATTTCTCTCACTCTCTCCCTCTGTCTCTCTCTAACTAGAGAGGGGAGCGGAGGGAGGGAGGGAGAGAGACAGAGGGAGAAAGAGCAAGAAACCGGGGGAGAGTGAGATAGAGGGGGAGATAGAGAGTGAGAGAGAGAAAAAGGGAGGGAGAGCGAGCGAGAGAAAGGGGGAGAGAGCGAGAGGAGAGATAGGGGAGAGGGAGCGAGAGAGAGGGGAATGAGATAGAACGTGAGTGAGAGAGAGAGAGAGATAGAGCGAGGGAGAGAGGGAGGGAGGGAGAGATAGAAAGAGTGGGAGAGCGAGTTAGAGGGAGAGATTTTTCAGAGAGAGGGAAGAGAGAGAGCTAGGGTGAGATGGAGCGAGAGAGAAAGGGATAGAGAGAGGGAGAGAAAGGGAGAGAGTGAAGAGAGAGGGGGATAATCATTTTAGTAACAAAAACTAATGGGGAGGACCAAAAACAAAATGTTTAAGCATTACAGGGATTATAAAAAAAATTACAAGGAATAGAAGCAAAAATCGATATATTTACAGAGAAAAGAAAGATATTTAAAACAAAAAAATATTACTCAAAAATTAAAATGATATTTTATTTATCAAAAATAAAATTAAAAGAAAAAAGAGAACATTTGCGATTTTCATATTATATCACGTCAACTTTTGTAATTAATAGAGTTTTGTGCATATTATCCTATTATAACAACTTATGGAGAGGAAATTTTAATTTTGAAAAAGACCAGATTACCTTTATTATAGGCAATGGGCCCACTTCACCATGGTGGTGAAGTTTTATTACTTCACCACCCTAGAAGTCACCAGCCTTTTACTTAACATAAAGTGAAAACATCACTTGAGAGAATTTGGTCCTTACGATGATCTAAATCCTAATTCGTCTTCAACCGCTTACACAAAAGGTGCCAACTAAGCTGGTCCAGACGTCCGGTACTATAACTTTGCCACTATAGTGAAATGGGCCCATTACTTATGATAATAAATAATCCGGTCTTTTTCTGAATTAGAATTTTCTCCCATAAGTTGTCATAATAGGTTAATATGCCCAGAACTCCATCAATTACAAAAATTGATGCGACATAATATGAAAATTGCAAATGATCCATTTTTTTAAATTTTATTTTTGATAAATAAAATATCGTTTTAACACCAAGTCACCATTACTGACTCAGATTTAAATTTTTTGGTTGAAGCTCGGGCAGAAAAACGCCCACGGCACAATATATTACTTAAAACCCCAAGGAAAAAACGTCAAAGCTACATCAGCATGAACTTTCAAAGAAATGAAGCTCAGCACATAATCAAATTCAAACTCCTCAGAAGGGTCATCTACATCATATATCGCTAGAGCATCGGCCACTTGATTGGCCTCCCGCAACGTGTGGTTCCAAACAAAATCACCACCCTACTGGTCGAACAATTGGATCCGACGCACAAGAGACACACACGGGTGAGTTGGATCCAAATCTCCCGAAAGAAGGCTAATCGCAGATAGGGAATTAGAATCAACAAATAATCTCCTAAATCCCCTATCCCAAGCCAGCTCAACCCCTTTCAATATTGCCCAAAGTTCAATAGCCATAATAGAGCAAGCACCAAGCGAAGAAGCAAACGCAAAAATGACCCTTCCCATATGGTCACGTAAGACACCACCCACTGCAGCCAAGCCCGTCTCAGAAATCATGGCTTAATTTGAAATTGCCCGTAGGAGGTGGGCTCCATGGATGCCACCCCCACTACCCTCAGTTCTCAGGTCCTGATGAAGGATAACTTGAAGCTGGTTTCCATGCTGAACTGAACCTGAGCAGCCATACGAATAGCAGAAAACGCAACCTCCCACGACACACCTGTAGTTTGATTGAAGATCAATGCATTTCGCTGCTGCCACACCAAATCAATCGTGACACCAAACAAAATGCACCAGGCCACCCCCTTCTGAGGTGAATCCATACCCAAGTTTTCTTGAAACCATCGAGTGGTAGGGAGTTGAAAGAAATGAGAAATCAACGACCGGCACATCAGACACTTCCATAGTTCAACAACAAACGGACAATCCCGAACCACATGCAGTAAGTCTTTACACGCGTTGCTGCACCTTGTACAACTAGCAACTTGCACAATACCTCTCCTGGCTCTTAACTCATTTGTCCGTAAAGTGTCTTTGGCCGCCTTCCATAGGGTCATCCTTATTCATTCTGGCCCTTTCCAGCTCCATATGCTTTTGAAAAGTGGCTTTGGATCACCATACCGCACCTGCATAATACTCTGATAAGTTGACTGGATGGAGAAAGGATCATTTGGCGACGCCTTCCATGCACAATAATCCTCCCCCAACCCCGGATGGGGAGGGACCATCCCTTTGATGCAATTACAAATAGCTGCAGGAAGAAGATGAGCCAAATGAGCAATGTTCCAGCAACCATTAGGGAGAAGGAACTCACTTACCTTTTTGTCCAACTCCAGCGGGGATAGCCTGCAAAGCTTCAGTCAACAGGGAACCATTTAATCGCTTTTGTTAAATAAAAATTAAAATAATTCCATATTTATTTTATATATTCAGATTACGATTATTTTATTATTGGGTCAAAAACCTCTTCCCATTCCCTGTAAACATAAATATTTTTGCCTTTCCTTCATTTTTAAATCTTTATGTTTGAATAGAGTAATTAAATTTCTCTATTCTTAAAATTCTATTAGGATATAATAATTAAAATTCTCCATAATTTGCCTGAGACATTTTTTGTTAACTCTCTCACTCTCTGAAAAACATCTTCCTCTCCCTCTCCCTCCCTTTCTCTCTCCCTCTTTTCTCTATCGCCCTAGCTCTCTCTTGTAACGTCTGTATTTTTTAGATTTATGTATTAACTATATTTTAATATATGGATAGGTGATTCAGGTGTATTAAATATATTTTGGGAAATATAATTCTATAGATAAATTCTTTTGAGCTCAGAAAGCAGTAGTTTAAGTTCGACGTCAAAGTACAAACGAATATCGGTTCACGTTGTTAACTGACAGAATGACTATATTATGATATAAAAACCTTAAATTGAAGTCAGAAAAGGGATTAGAGGATATCAATAGTTATTTTACAATATTTGAGGATTTTAGAAATTTAGTTGGAAGTTTTATGAGAAACGGATAAGAAAGAGTACCGTTTTGGTCCCTATAGTATGACTAGGATGAACTTCGAGTGGGTTTGGAGACCAAAACATCTTAGAAAAATATTTTACCAAGCCAAATAATGTTTTCAAATTATTTTTGGATTTTGGAAATTATTTTGGGAATTTTTAGAATAGCAGATTAAGAATTGTTGTTTTGGTCCCTGTAGAATGAAGAACAGGGTAAACAAGAGAGTAGATGGATGCCAGGAGATTAGAAAATGATTAAAAATCAAACGTAAGAGTAACCATTAGTGTTCTTATAAGATTTATGATTTTTAGGAATTTTCTGGGAATTTTCAGTGAAAAGTCAGTTTAACCCTAGTTTACGTGTTATCGGGGGAACCGAAAAATTACCGTTTTGCTTCTAAGCTTGATTTCTATCTACCAAGACCATTTTGGCACATAAATTTCGTAGGTCTTGACTAAACATGTAAGTCTTGAGAGCCTTTTATTTCAATAGGTCAAGTTTAGATAGTTTTAACCATGACACGCAAAAGTTACCGTAATTTATTGCCATAATTTTACCTTTTATCATGGTTAAAAGTGAGAATTTATTTACCTCATCCCTTGACTAGTTCTGGACCTCCTGGAAGCTAGGAGAAGAGTTTAGAATTTTCTACCATTTTCATGACTCATAAAAAAGACTATTTTACCCTTTGCCTAAATAATTAATTACCAAGTGAGGAAATAACCACTTTGTCCCTTCGATTTTGCCCTCAAGTTTGCTCTATAACTACCAAAGAACCAAGAAACCATCTTGCACAATTTGGACCCTTGATTAGGAGCTCCAATAGTGGGGGAGACATCTTGGCCATTAATTTTATTTAAGTACACAAATCATGATTAAAACTTAACCTAGTCTAATTTCTTTTAACCAAGCTTTAACGCTAGTTGGCTTTGAACCTATCCCTTCCCCATTTGGACCAGCTGGCCGCTCATGTGCTCCAAAAGACCAAGGGAGATATTTTCTTTCGAAGCTTAATTGGAATGTAATTTGGAATCCAACAATTAGGAGTTGACAAGTGTTGATTTTTAATTTGTCTTTCATTTAACTTAGTGGAATGCATGGTGTGTTTAGCAAAATTTTCTTGCTAAGGAAAAGGGAGAGGGAGGCGTGAGATCATAGGGAGAGGAGAAGAGAATTTTATTCATTTTTTAAAGACAACTTCTCTCTCTTCAAGCCATTTCTCCAACTTCTCTCTAAACAACTTCTTCCTTCAAGCTTCTTCCATTTCCATGGAAGCTCTTTACCATCTTTAATCTTATTTTTGATCTTCTATACAATAATCAAGTGTAGAACATCTCTTTTATGCACTTTCTAAACACTAGCCTTCATCCAATCATCAAATGTTCTTATTCTTCAAGAATTTGAAGAATACAAATTCTTGAGCTTTTGATCTTGATTCTTCAAGCAACAAGGTTGGTTTTTTTATTTTTTATTTCACTCCATTAAATCTTCTTCTTGATTCATGATCTTTTTGTTTATATGATTAAAAGTGGGTTTCTTCAACTTTTTCTTGAAGGGACTTTGTGTTCTTGGAACAAGTTCAAGATCAACCTCTTGATTTCATATTCAAAGTGGGTTTGGTAAAATATCCATCTTCTTTAGAGTTTCCCTTGAGTTTTTAAGATGGTTTCATAAAAGAGAAAAACCTTGTTTTAGTGATTTTTAGTATGTTTTATGATTGTGTTTCAAGAAGGTGACAAAGGGAGCTTGTGAACCAAGAGAGTAAAGTTTCTTCTCAAGAAGCTAGAAGACAAGGTAAGGGGAAATCTCTCTTGAGTGAGTTATAGAATTTTTGTGTGATATGTGTTTTGCTTGCTCATGATTTCTCAAAGAACTTGAGAACCATGCTTGAAAAGAATGACTTGATCATTCTAAAAGCCATGATTTTTACTAAAGTTATGATCTTTGTAAAAAGCTATGATTTTTATTAAAGAAGTGATCTTTAAGAAAAGCTATGATTTTTATTAAAAAGATGATTTCTTTGTAATGTAATAATCTTTATTAAAGTTGTGATTTTTATTAGATCTTTGTGAAAGTGATGATTTTCTTTGGAAAAGTATTAATTTTTATTAAAGTGATGATCTTTTTAAGAAAGATATGGTTTTTAATCAAGTGATGATTTTTATTGATTGGTCATGATATGAAAAATGTTTGATGATGACCTCTATGTGCTTATAATTTAATTTTGTCTCTATGCTTGATGTTCATATTATTATAAGCTTAATGTTGAAGTTGATTTTATGCTTGATGGTGATGTTATTCATTGCTTGATCTTGATGATTATTTCTTGCTTGATGGTATTTGGCTTGTGATAATTATCCTCTTGATTTTCTATGTTCTTTCTATTCAATTTGGGATTGTAATATTTAAAGTAGTTTTGTTGCTTTGTCATTATCTAGCTTGATTGATGATTGGTGATTGGTGATTGATTAAATTATGACAAGTTGATTAATGGCCCAAGCTTTTTAGAGTATGGTGAAAAGGACATGGACATGAACTAAAAGGAAGGATTAAGGATGAATTAACTAGAAACAAAGTTCAAAGCTTTGTTAGGATTCATTAAGCAAAGATTTTTTTTAAATAAATAAGTATCCAATGGACTTTTAATAAAGATTTTAATCATAACTTAATAAGTTAAAAATGAATCATTAGAAGAAAAGTCACAATTATAGCCCAAATATCTTATTTTTAATCTAATTAATTCAAATGAAGAGGTGTGGTGTTTTTAAAATTAAAATGAAGTTTCTAATCTAATGAATTTTGGCAAAAACAGACCAGTTACACCTCTGGTGTGGATTTCAGAAAAAGGGTGTGAAAATCGGATTTTTATTTAGAAATCAGAAAACAGGGAAACAGATTAGTTCACACCAGCGCTGTGATTTTTATCACACCTGTGAAACTGTCAGGTGTTTTAAAATTTGAAATTTATGCTTAAAGGCTCATAAATTAATGTCTTTTTAAGGAAAAATATTTATTTTGAATTTAACTTAGTCTAAGTATTTTATATTAATTTTTGAAGGTAATACGATAAATGTGATAAATCGGTTTTTTGAACCAAAAAGATAAATTGGTTGAGAGAAGAGTATTTATAAAATGACTAGAGATAAAGTCATATATTGAATGTTACAAAGAGGTAACAAAGAGAAGAGAATTTATAAAGTGACCAAGAGATAAGGTTATATGATGAGTAAATGACCAAGAGATAAGGTCATGCGGTGATTGTTACAAGAGGTAACATAATAAAGTGATTAAAGTGTTACAAGCAGTAACATAGAGATGCAAATTAACTATTAGAAGAGAAACCAAAGTGTGAGAGAAGTGATTAATTGTGATTGATTGTGTGTATGTGCAATATATCATGCCATTTGCATAAAGAGATTTTCTTGGCTTTGCCAAGTGGTCATACCAGAGAGGGTTGTGACGTGAGCTACAACCCAGAGAGGGGTTGAAAATAGGATACAGTTGAGCTACAATTGCCTACTGAGATTATTCAGGTTTTGACAGTCTCAATGGCCGTGTGGTGAATCCTAGTGAGCCAAGAATGAGTAGAATACTTGGCTTGGATAAATCTGACTGACTGACCTATTTATGATAAGGTGTCGCTGAGTGCATTTAATTATTATTACTTGGACTTTACGGTTTGTTTAGCCGGGCACAATTATGACTTAAACATGGTTTTCCTGAATAATGTCTTGGACTTTACGGTTTGTTTAGCCTTGAACCGGTATGTAAAGGATTGACTGTGGCCTATCGCTCAAATGTTGTAGAGTAAGAGAAAAGTCTCCATGGAGCATTACACCGGTGTTGTGACGGAAATAGAAGTGACATGCATTTCAAATATAGCTTGTGTGATGATATATTATTGTGATGATGAGTTGCATGTCTTAACTGTGATGATTTTAAATATGTTTGTGGAAATATCTTAATGTGATAGAGAATTGCATATCATAGGGTGGAAAAGATGTTAATTATGTAGAGCATGTGTGATTGTTCTTTATTTCTTAACTTGTATTTTCTCCTTGTCTTATAACTTGCAAAAGAGTATTTTTCACCATTGCCTATATGTTTTGTGGTCTTTGGAACATGATTCATATAAATGGACCACCAGCTAGGTGGACTAGCAAGGACTAGAAGAGAAAAGACGGAGACCATTCATTAGAGGGTGTTTTAAGACTCGATCGGCTTAGGCTCATTTTGGGTAGACTGTGATTACAGTCTTTGCTAGAGGATTGTATTAAGTTATTAATTCTCGTTTGACTATGTGATCTGTTGTGGATATGTACCATGTAATATAAATATGAAACATAAGTCTGTAAGCATGTGTTTATGTAATTCCTTTTTGAGAAGAATTTTTATTTAACGTTTTCCCCATTCTTCTCATCTTCTTTAAAAGAAAAAAAAATTTACTCACATTTTTGAACAACAAATAAATTATTAGAATAATAACTTTCAAAATAAAAATTAACTTTTATAATTATTTTGTAAAAATATTTTATTACCTTGCAATATCCTTTTATGAGAAAGAGTGTTGCACTCCCTCGCTATCCCCGTCTCTCCACCCTCTCTCGCTCTACCACTCTCTCTCTCCCTCTCTCTCCCTCCTCTCTCTCGCTCTCTCTCTCACACTCTATCTCTCCAACTCTCTCTCCCCCTATTTCTTGCTCTCTCCCCCTCTCTTTCTCACTCTCTATCTCTCCCCCTCTCTCGCGCTCTCTCTCCCTGTCTCTCCCTCCCTCTCACTCCTTTTTTTAGTGAGAGAGACAGCAATAGAAAGAGGGAGAGAGCGGGGAGGGGAGAGAGGGAGAGAGAGTGAGAGCGGGGGAGCTAGGGAAAGAGAGCGAGAGAGAGAAAGAGCGAGAGGGGGGAGAGAGAAGGAAAGAGAGTCCAAAGGAGAGGGAGAGAGAGGGGATAGAGCGAAAGAGAGGAAGAGAACGAGAGAGGGGGAGGGAGAGAGAGCGAGAAGAAGGAGAGAGAGAAAGGGAGAGTGAGAGCGGAGAAGCTAGAGGGAGAGAGAGCGGAAGAGGGAGAGAGAGAGAGAGAGAAAGGGAGAGAGGTGTAGGTAATAAGGTGAAATACAAGAAGGGGGTTGAAATGTGTTTCTTAATTCTTAAAAATCTTTTCTTAAATGATTGTTTGATAAAAACCACTATCTATACTGGACGCACAGATAGAGTTTGATAAAAACCTTTAGTTTTAAATAAAACTTTGTTTGTTAAGAAACCTTAAAATTTAAACCCCACAATTAAAATGTAAAACTAAATGTAAAGAGTAAGGTTAAGAGAAACAAACACAGAGTTCACTGGTTCACTCTTATAACCAAGAGCTACCTCCAGTCCCTTCTTGCTTGAAGGGATATCCACTAACGTTAGATAAGATACAAATATTATTTGTTAACCAAGCCGCTTCAAGCATTATACAACAAGTATTATTTGTTAGCTAAGCCTCTTCAAACTTTTGTAGGTAACAAGATGAAACACAAGAAGGGGGGTTGAATTGTGTTTTTAAGCTTTTAAAACTTTTCGCAAACGTTGGACGCGGTTATGAAAATGTTGGACGCACAAAGTATTTGAGTTATTGGACGCACAGAAAAGTTGGACACAGAAATGTCCGCTTAGTTTAAAACAAATTTTCTTGTGCAATTAAAGCGTATAAATAACTTGTTAAAATAAATTCAAATTCAATCCCCTCAGTTAGTATATAAAAAGAAATTAACAGAGATAAGGGATAGAGAAAATAACACAAGTGTTTATCCTGGTTCACCCTTTCCTAAGAGCTACGTCCAGTCCCCTCAAACTAGAGAGATTTCACTATCAATCCAGATAGAATACAAGTATTCTTCAACAGCATCTTCCGCCTTCATAAATGTTACCGTTCTCTAATAGCACTAAATGCTATTTTTCCGTTGCTCTGAGGAGTTCTACTTCAGCATATTTTCTGCGTTTCTTTCTCCTAGGTTAGAAGCAACCTGTACTCAATATCTCAATTACACAAAGATTAATAGTAATATTTTATTGAGATAAAGAGAATATACTGTGTAAAGAAAAAGGTGCGTTCAGAGAGATACAGAATTGATTAGAGTACATTCTCTCTCTTAGTACACTTTTCACTGTGCTTTATGCTTTTCATTTAATGCACGTTCAAAAATGTTGACAATGTTGCACAGAAAAAGCATTGTATACAGCTATTTATTTCAAATCATTTGCTCATTAAATATGTCTCATATTAAATGTAAGAGCAATAAATAGCTTGTGATAGAATCTGCGTTTTGGACGCAACATATAGAACAGATTGGACTTTCTGTTCTCTTACCAAATGGACGCATATCTTTGCTTACCATTTGAATGTGAAGCATCTTAGATCATATAGATGCATATTCATTGCTTACCATATGGACTTATGACTTTGCTTCTCAGAGTGTATATCTTGATGACGATTATTGGACGTTTATCAGTTTTGCTTCTTTGGACGCAAAGCATCATTGGACGCATTGCTCTCAGAGTCCATTGGACAATACTTACCCGAGGTCAAGTATCAGAGTCCATTGGACGATCTACTCTTGGACTGTACATATGTTTGCCAAAGTCATACTGGACGATGGACTAATCTTGTTGTATCTACAAGAGCTTGTCAGCAGACTTTGTAAAATCTTTAATAATCATTGTTATCATCAAAACCACTTAGGGAATTTATGCATTAAAAAATGCTTTTAAACAATTTGGTTCCAACAATCTCCCCCTTTTTGATGATGACAAACATTATTAAGTTTTACAAGCAATAAAGCAGATAAACCAACTAATCAGTCAGCATATACTTTTAAAGAGAAATTTTCTTAGGGAAAACTCCCCCTGAGACACATGTAACACCTTTTCTCCAAAAAGGATATTACACCATAGTAACCAAAAGTTTAGGAAAGCTTAGGAAATATTTTGATAAAAGTTGATAATCCTTCTCTAAAAATGCAGGTGAAATTTTTCTTTTTCTTAAAGAAGATGAGAAGGATGGGGAATAAATCCCTGTAAGATTTTCTCTTTGAAACTATTTCAAGTGTAAAGAGTACAATATAACTTAGTACTCAAAATTTGATCACCTCATATATAAAAATTATCAGAGTTTACAACAGAGTCTGTAGAATGGACTTCTGAGCCAGTCAAGTCTTTAGACCTCTACCCAATCTAAAAGTATAAATACCAATTCTTCTTGGAATCCCTATCAATCTACACAGCATCCTCTTCAAATCCTTCTTCTAAGAGCTAGCCCCCGTCTTGGATAAATTATCTACTCGGTCATGCATCAACACAACATAAAGCAGCAAGGGTGAAACTCTAAACAAAGTAATAAGACAAGTAGGTAAACAATCAAAGTACAATTATATATATACATTACTTTGCACAGCAAGACACACACATCAAGTCACAGAACAATCAAGACTTATAAACAAACATTGTTTTAGATAAATCTTACCTTTGTGCTGAAACCCTGCAAAACAATTCATTCACAATAATATATCACCAAAACCAAGTATTTTTATGCATGTCACTTCAATATCTCAAAAGTCACACCGGTGTAATGCTCCAAGGAGACTTCTCGTCCTCATTTCTTTTGAGCGATCGACTGCGATAAACTTAACAGAATAATCAGGGAATCACGTCTTTAGACCCCTGAGAATCACTTCGGTAATACCGCATTTAAAATGAATACCAAATCATAAATAGATCTGCCAGTCAGATTTATCCAAGCCGGGTGTACGATTTGTCTCGGTTCAGGGGGATTCACCGACAAGACCATTGAGACTATCGAAACCTGGATAATCCCAGTAGACAATTGTAGTCCAACAGAATCTATTCTCAACGCCATCTAGTGGGTTGTAAGCTCATCGTCTTTAATGCAAATGATATAACACTTCTCTTCATCGTTTCTCAAAAACCCCTTCCGTCTTACTGTAACTCCCACTTTTGAAAAATCTTTCTGGAATGACTCACTTATTTTGAAGAAATACTCTTGCTCTTATTTTATTGCGCATCAAGTTATTCTTCCGGCTATAATAATTCATTTATGACTATTCAAACCGCGGCAGAGCCGAACTGAGGTGAACAACCCAACAGAGTGATTCGATATATGAACTTAATTTTATTAACTCATTTAAGAAGACCAAAGCGGGGCAGAGCCTCTCTGTATTTGATCAAGAAAGAAGGGAGTAACAGTAATTAAACTTACGTCCGCTTTTTAATCCAATAACGTCTGTTCTCTATTTTTAAGTCAATCTTAGGGAATAGAATAATTACACGGCGGCTGAACCAACTGCGGTAATCAGTGTCCAGCTTTTCTAAAAACTTTGATATAAACTTTGATGAACGAAATTCAGCTATTTCTTTTACCGACTTACTTAATTTAGAAGATGAAATAATCACACGACGGCAGAGCCATCTTTGGTGATCAGTACCCATTTTCAGAAAATCGATAAAAACTTAGGCTACGTGAACGCAATTCAATTACTTCTCTTGGGAAATATTTAAGCACTGATTATCTTTCAAGAAAAAGGCCCGTTGGAAGCCCATCTCACTAATTTCCACTGTCTTAAACATTGGAAATTAAACTGAGTTCATTGCATATATAAATAGATTGGATACCCACTCGATATTTCCCACAAATAACATAACAGTAGAATTCACCGAGAATCAATTACTGTTACATTAATTTCCGAAAGATGCTATAACAGTAGAATTCACCGAGAATCCATTACTGTTACACTCTTTTATCCGACAGATCCTATAACAGTAGCATTCACCGAGAATCCATTACTGTTATACTCTTTTATCCAACCCAATCTATTTATATATACGGTATTAATAAATCACTTCTTTCCCAGATTATCTTAGTCACGTATATCCCTGGTCCCTAGTGTTAAGATTTTTAAATAGCGTATTAATACAGATCCTAGGCTAGAAAGAGACGGACTTTATAATAACCCCTTCAAAGGTCTATTTCCTTTCTAGACAGATCCATACTAATAAACCAATCAAATCTTAACCATCACCTTTGACTATATACATGTTAGATAATATCAAGGTTTTTCACAAAGAATAAAATTTATTTTCTTTACGGTAAAATCATATTTGCAGTAAACTAAAATTCGCCATTATAACGGTATGTTTACTAAACTCAAAATTCATTTTGCCATTCCAACCTTACTCCCACGAAAATATCAAGAAGATTTGGGCATAATAACCCCACAATAAATGTGAAGCAAAGACAAACACTTTTTAAGCCATATAAACACCAAAAAGCACTCAAGCACACAACACTCAAGATCAAACACAAACTTCTCAAATTATTTTGCAAGAGGTTCCCCCTCCCTTTCACTAAAAATGGATGAAGAACAAAGCTTGAAGATTCAAGAACATCAAGCAAGAACACCAAGAACTTCAAAGAGGAAAAGAAGAGTTTTGCTTGAAAAACACAAAGCTCTTTGATGTGGGATGTTTTTATGAATCAAAGAGGGTATAAACAAAGGAAGAGGGGGGCGAGTTTCTTGAAGCCAAAAGTGGGAAGAACAAAGCTTTGAAGATCAAGCTTGAACTCATCAACAAAGAGAGAAAAAGGCTAGGATTTCAAAGGGAGAAAGAAAGGATTTTACTTTGTTAACACAAAGACTTTGGTGTGAGGTTTATGAAGAGGGAAGGGGGGTATTTATAGTGGAGGGGACAGCCAAGGGGTTGGGTTAAAAGGGATCATGGTTAGCTTAGAAAGTAACCTTGGTTAGCTTTTAAAATAAAACAAAACAATTAACTAAATCCTAAGTGGTTTAAACCAATGACTCATGGTGTGACTCATGGCATGACTCACCAAGGAAGACTTAGGAAGGAAGCAAAACTATGTGACTCATGGGAAGGAAGGGCGGTTATGAGGAAGGAAGAAGGAAGGAAAGTAAGATATAGTCAAAGTGATAAAATCATATGTTTTAAACCATCATTTTTCTAATTGGCTTAAAGACTTTCACAAGGATTGAATCCAAGTGAAAATTATCATCCAAGGGCTCTAGATGAGGAAGAGTGGTCAGCCAAAGTAAAAGGAAAGAAAGAAGAAGGAAGATGAGACCATGATGTAAACCATGACTACTAAATTAACCTTTTAACAAATTAGTTTTAATCAAACTTTTCCCAATTGGCTTAAAATCATGACTTATTGACCCAAATGCATCTAGTCCTCTTTATGGCATGGTGGTAAGACGGTTTTAAGGCTGCAAGAAGGAGGGAATGAAGTTACATCTTTGCCCCTATGGTTTTTAAGTGAAAAGGATACAAATCAAGGGCAAAAGTGACTTTTCACTAATCAAAAATTCCTAAAATTAATTAAAGTTTTGAGAGCTGATAAGAAATCTTGGGAATACCATGTAATAGCCCTAATAGCTTCATGGAAGAGTTTCTGGAATTTTACGGTAAGGGTAAGTATTGCGTTTTGCATAAAAACGGACGCGCCGTAAGTGAAAAACTGATATTTTTCAGAAAAAACCAGAAATATTTCTAACAAATAGCAAATCAATTTTAATTACCAATGGTCCCTTTTGAATTTTGATTTTGAGCTCTCATTGGTCAGTATAAATCCATTTCGATTTAAAAACGTTTACTTTCCGTACTTTACGGAGTTTCGAAAAAGTGACTTTTGATCTGTCTTTCAGAAAATTCTGAAATAATTTCCTTAAATCCTAAAAAATTAAAAAACATGTTCTGGCTATTTAAAATCTTTATCTGACTTTAACTTGAGCTCTGAATCAGTCTATCAGCTCAAGCGGTTTACTATTTGGACCAAAACAGAACTTTTAAATCATTTTACTTCCAAAAATTCTAGAAAAATTCCAGGAAATCTAAAATATTACAAAACCCAACTTTTTTGAAGGAAGTTTATTTATTGAAGTCATTTGCTATTTTTAAGCTATTTAAAACTTCTTCTGTCAGTTAAACGTACTGCTTTCTGTAAAAAGACCTGTTATCGATTGTAAAACTACCGTTTTAGAAGTATTCCGGAATACGTGTATTTTATTCCTAATTTTAAGCTAAAAACAAATCACAAAACACTTATGGCACAAGAATTCATATAAGACAGAAAAAGTACGGTTTAGAACAAGAAACAGACGTTGGATTTAAACTTGACGGAAGCTGCGAATTAACCGTTTTCGGAAGTAATCTTAAACTTGCATATTTAAGTCCTATTTTTAAACTAAAAATAAATCACAAAATATTTATATTGCAACAATTCATATAAGACAGATAATAGACGGAAAACAGAAGTCTATATAGGACTTTAATTGTCTTACCGTTTTAACTATAATACCAAACAACTTATGATTTCTATACTATCTAAAGTATACTAAATCTTAAAGTCTATATCTTAACCATGTCTCCATTTTCGGTATTTATCCATTTCTTAACTAACAGAGTACAGAGTTTCTCTTAGAGGGACTAAAACTGTAATTCCTGTAAACTGTTCTCTAAAATTCCCAACTTAGTTTCTAAAACTTTAATATATCACTAAACTATTTGTCATATCCTCAAATACTTCTTATAGTATGAATTTTCCATATTCATTATCAACTTATTTTGACTGTCCGTAAATTTACTGTTTGACTTATACGTCAGCTCTAAACCATTATATTTTATCTGAAAATCCTAAGGATAGTTCTAATCCTCTAAAATTAATACTCTTTCTTATAGAGTGAAATTTTAGGATGTTACAACACACGTGTCAGTGTCTCAGTTTTTCTTACTCTTCTCCCCCTGAGATAAACATCTCATGGTTTTGGATATTCAATATGTTTAGAGCACCTAAAAATTTCTTTTTCTCATAAAACAGGTTAGTCCAACATAGAGTATAGAATAATCAGAGCATGTATAAGTAATAAGCCTACTGCACTGCAATTTAGACTCAATCTCATTTTATTAATGACTTTGAGCTTTTAAAACTTAATTCTTCCCAATTTCTCCCCCTTTTGTCATCAGACAAAAAGGTTTACAGAACATCATAGTCCAAAATTTTTGAAAACAAAACAAAAAAAAATTTTTTTTAGGGAACTTTGGAGAACAGGAAATCAGGACTTCCACAGATTCTTCCTTGATTCTAGGTACTTGCGATACTGGCCCAACAGAAATATCAAGTCATCAATTTCTTCTGTTGAAGGTGGAACTTGTGCAGGTGCAGTTCTTGATTCCTCATCTGTGGAGACAATGACATCTTTGGGCTTAGGAGGAAATTCACTTATAGGCTGAGTGGATCTAGTTGGGGCACCAAAGAAATCATCAAACATATATCTCTGATGTGCCATGTTTTCTGTAACTGATCCCCCAGTAGGCGTTGCAGCCTTCTCAGCATCTGAGACCGCTGAAAATGATGCTTCTTGCTCACAGAGTCAGAGATATCTTTCCCAGACTGTCCTTGCATCCTGTTCTGTTGCTTGACTAGTTCTGGACATGTACATCAGGAAGTCCAAATCAATGTTATCTTGTGCCCTCTTTGCCCAATCCTCTTCAAATCTGATAGGATTTGGCATTGGACTTTTGTTGATTTACTTTATGGGGAACTTGTCCTTGTTCCTGTCCACAAGATAGACCCTTGGTACTATCCTGTCAGACTGCACCTTTATTGTTGTTGTGGGCTTGATCCTCATAGATGGAGGGACATTTAATCTATCCTAAAGCTGGAGTCTATCCGCTATATTTCTGATGATCATTCGGTCAAGGACTGAGAGGAATGGACCGAGCTCTTCTGCAGTCAGAGGAGTGTACTCCGGTTGATCACAATAGAGTCTCATTCTAGCATGTCCTGAAGAGCTGGATGATATGAATTTTGTTCTTATCTCTTCCAGGGACAAATCTTTATCCTTCTTCTTTTCCTCCTGAAGAGGAATTTCCATAGACTTGATCCCCTTGGTTAGGATCATGGGCTTCCATATAGTGTAGACATATTCAGAAGATTGCAGGGGTACTTCTGATATATCTTGGGAAGGGAGTGGTGAGGATGGTTGAGTTGGTCATGTGAGGGTGAAGATATGTGTGTTTGGGTAGGAATGGATGATGGTTCAAGGTTAAAAGGTGATGGTGGAGTAGGTTCAGGTGAGGCAAGTGGTGGTGTTTGTTGTCTTGGTTGAGTGGACAAAGGGGGTGAGAGAGTTTGAGGTGGTGTTTGGGATGGTTGTTCTATTTGAGGTGGGGGAACTGTTTGAGTTGGTGTTTGGGTTTCTGTTTGGGGTTCAGGGATTGGACGAATGGGTGAGGGAATGGACTTTGGTGGTGGAGTGGACTCAGGAGTTTTCGAGATGGAGCCAACCACAGAAACAGTTATCTCATCAACAGATTTGGCAGGATTAATGAAAACAGGTACCTCTCCCGTTTTCTCTTTAGCAGATTTGGCAGTGGACACTTTCCTTCCAGATCTGGCCTTCTTTGTTATGGGTCCAATGACCTCTGTTTCAGTTTCCTTGGACTCAGAAGCTTTCCTCTTTTTGGTTGCCTTTTCAGCAGCAAGCTTGGCTCTTTTGAAGAGAAATTCTCCAACGGTCTCCTCATCTGATTCAGCCAGAACTAGCTTCCTTACGGTTCTTTTGGAAGTAGTCTTCTTTTGTGTAACAGGAACTTCACTCGGGGCTTTAGTTGTTTGTTCTGTTTGTTCAGCCCTGATGGCTTCCTTGCTATCTTCTTCTTCTACTTCCTTGAGTTTGGTCAGATGTTCTTTGACCGTATCTAGGCCCATTCTCAGAATATTGGTTTTTCCAAAAGGTGCTTGGAGTTGTTTTCTTGAAAGGGCAGTTTTATCTTCCCTAGAGTATCCTTCGAAAATTTCCATGACTCCTTGAGTATTAAAAATTTTCTGAAGCAATGCTCCATACGGAATAGCTGTCCTTCTGCCTTTCCCTTGTGTATCTCTTCTGAAGCAGGCAAACAGGATAGAAGGAAGATTGATTTGTTGAAAGGTTAGAAGATGTACCAGTAAGAACCCATGTAGTGAGGATACAGAGTCCTTTGAGCCAACTTTGTGAAGTACCATTTTGTTGAGTACTTGATGGAGTATTCTGGCCTTGTCAGTCATTTTTGCTGAAGGTATTATTTTTCCTACTACTTCTCCATCCTTTACTAGGATTCTCTTCATACTCTTCATTCCACCATTTTTAAGCCTCCAGTTTTTGTAAAAACACGCTCCAACAGAATCACATCCAGTAGCTGCCGAGATGCTTTCTATGGACACACTGACTTTCTTGCTTAAGACTGTTCCTGTGATTAGATCGTCCTTGATCTTCATAGTTTTCCAAAACAGACGAATTAACCCAGGATACACAACAATCTCCTTCTCTTTTCCAAAAATGCTCTCCCAACCGGCAGCAATGATTTCAGGAGCAATATCCACACCCAGACTAGCTATGGTTGCGAGATCAGCCCAGTATTCCACATGAACTTCCATGTTCTCAATGTTCTCCATTTTTGAAAGTAAAGTTTGATTTTTCAAAAGAGAAGGGTTTTGGAAGCGTTTTTTAAAAATGAGAGCAAACACAGAGAGAGTTTTCAGGAAAATAAAGAGTGGAAGAGAATGGGGTAAAGACGTGTGTAAGAAGGAAGTTTTAGAGAGATAAAATAGTAACTTTTTCTTGAAAACTGGCGTAATCATCAAATGGAAAAACGGCTACAGAGTAGGTGGACAGTTTGTGATAAAAATATATTATTAAAAAAAACTTAGACTCAGCGCGGGAAGGCTATGAGTTAAAACCTTTAAGTCTTAATAAAAATTCTAAGTCTCAGATAGGCTGACGTGTCCTATTGGACGCTAGTCATATTGGACTCAGACTCAGCTTGAGCATATTGCACGCTAAACATCATTCTTTTATAAAGTGCATATTTAAATGCTTCCTTATAAAAATGAATCTATCTATAGAGAGGGGTTTTGTAAATATGTCTGCCCATTGATTTTCAGTGCTAACAAACTGAATATCAAATATCCCCTTCTGCACATAGTCTCTAATGAAATGATATTTAATTTCTATATGCTTAGCTCTTGATTGTAAGATTGGGTTCTTAGATAAATTGATTGCAGCAGTATTATCACAAAGAACAGAAATCTTACTCTCGAAGATGTTGTAGTCCTCCAATTGATGTTTAATCCATAAGAGCTGAGAACAACAACTTGCAGCAGAGACATATTCAGCTTCAGCTGTAGATAATGCAATTGTGCTCTGTCTCCTGCTCGTCCATGATACTAGATTGGACCCAATAATATGGCATCCTCCGCTGGTGCTTTTTTTTTCAAGCCTGTCTCCAGCATAATCAGCATCATAGAACCCTACTAATATGTACTCATCTGATTTCTTAAACAACAAACGAAGATTAGTAGTCTCCTTCAGATATCTAAAGATTCTCTTAACAGCAGTTAAGTGGGAATCTCTAGGATCTGATTGGAATCTTGCACATAAACAAACACTAAACATGATATCAGGTCTAGATGCAGTAAGATACAAGAGAGATTCAATCATACCTCTGTATACCTTTTGATCTTTATCACTCAGGTTCATTATGCAAGTTGGGCGCGTAGGAGTGTTCATGGGCATACAATCGTCCATATTGAACTTCTTCAGAATCTCCTTTAGAAGCTCCTTTGTATACTTGGATTGATGCACATAAATCCCATCTTGAGTCTGTTTTACTTGAAGTCCAAGGAAGAATTTCAATTCCGCCATCATACTCATTTCAAACTCCTTCTGCATTAACTCAGAAAATTCTCCACACAAAGATTCATCAGTAGCACCAAAAATAATATCGTCCACATAAATTTGTACTATGATGAAATGCGTGTCTATGGATTTTCTGAAAAGAGTAGTGTCAACTTTTCCTCTTGAAAAACCATTATCCATTAAAAAAGAACTTAGTTTTTTATACCAAGCTCGAGGAGCTTGTTTGAGGCCGTAAAGAGCCTTTTTCAGTTTAAAAACATAGTTAAGAAAAGTTTGGTCCTCAAAACCAGGAGGTTGTTCAACATAGACTTCCTCTGTTATTATACCATTCAGAAAAGCACTCTTTACATCCATTTGATAAAGCCTCATATCATGCTGGGCAGCAAATGAAAGTAAGATGTGAATGACTTCTATTCTAGCTACTGGAGCAAAGGTTTCAGTAAAGTCAATACCTTCCTGTTGTGAGTAACCTTGAGCAACTAACCTTGCTTTGTTTCTCACCACTTTACCTTCCTCGTCCAGTTTGTTTCTGAATACCCATTTGGTTCCAATAATGGACTTATCTTCAGGTGGGGCTACCAGCGTCCAAACATCATTACGTTTGAATTGGTTCAGCTCCTCCTGCATTGCTAAAATCAATCCTTCGTCCAATAGGGATTCATCAACATTCTTTGGCTCCAACTCAGAGATGAATGCAACATCAATTTGTTCTCTGAATGTGGACCTTGTTCTGACTCTATCATTTGCATTTCCAATGATTTGATCTTCAGAATGATAGGTTTTGAAGTGCCAGCTTCTACTTCTTTCTGGATTGGACGCATTCTCAGTTTTTGTGTCTGATCCATCTTCATCATTTTTAGGTGATGCTCCTTCACCTTCTTCTTGTATTCTCATATCTGCAAGAGAATCACTTAGCTCTGACAGTTCTTTGTCAGGCTTTTTGTCATTGAATTTTATATGAATTGACTCTTCGACAGTCAAGGTTTTAGAGTTATAGACTTTGGAAGCCTTGGAAATTTCAGAGTAACCCAGAAAAATTCCATTGTCAACCTTGGAATCAATTTCCCAAGTTGATCCTTAGTATTAAGAATAAATCATTCACATCCAAACGGATGAAAATAAGAAATGTTGGGTTTTCTTCCTTTCCACAATTCATATGGAGTCTTTTTCAATATAGGTCTCACATATATTCTGTTTTGTAAATAACACGCAGTATTTACAACTTCAGCCCAAAACCTCTTAGAGGTTGAGTGATCACTGAGCGTGGACCTGGCCATCTCTTGTAAAGATCGATTCTTTCTCTCCACCACACCATTCTGTTGAGGAGTTCTTGGTGCAGAGAAATTGTGAAGGATTCCATTCTCTTCACAGAATCTCTGGAAGTTTGCATTCTCAAACTCACCTCCATGATCACTTCTAATAGAGTTGATACAAACTCCTTTCTCATTTTGGACTCTCTTACAGAATATAGTAAAGACTTTGAAAGACTCATCCTTATGAGCAAGGAGTTTGACCCATATCCATGTAGTATAGTCATCTACTATAACTAGTCCATATTTCTTTCCATTCAAAGAAGTAGTTTGAGTGGGTCCAAACAAATCCATATGTAAAAGTTCCAAAGGTCTAGAAGTGGAAACAATATTTTTGGAATTAAAAGAATTTTTCACTTGTTTCCCTCTCTGACATGCTTCACACAGAACTTCAGATTTGTACACAAGATTTGGTAGTCCTCTCACGAGGTTATGCTTATTCAGCTTTGAAATGGTTCTTAAGCTTGCATGACCGAGTTTCTTGTACTATATCCATTGTTCATCATTTAAGGATATGAAACATGAGACATTTTGTTTGGACAGATTTTCGAAATCAATTATGTAAACATTGTCTTGCCTCTTTGCTTGAAAAAGTATGGACTTATCAAAATTTCTGACTATACATTTATCCTTGTTAAAGGAAACATCAAATTCACTATCACACAATTGACTTATGATAAACAGATTATGTTTGAGTCCTTCAACCAATAAGACATTTTCAATAGAGGGAAAAGAATGCTTACCAATTTTACCTATCCCAACTATTTTGCCTTTCTGGTCTCCTCCAAAGGTGACCCAGCCCTTTGATCTAGGTTTTAGGTCCTGGAACATAGACCTTTCTCTTGTCATGTGTCGTGAGCAGCCACTGTCCAGGTACCATGATTGGAGTTGTCTTCCTCCTATCAAGCATATCTGCAATAGGAATTATCATACTTTTAGGTACCCAGATTGACTTGGGTCCTTTCTTGTTAGTCCTTGGTCTACGTCCAGGCATGTTCCTCTTTTTATGGACGCATGTCGAGGTGACATGTCCAGCTTTTCCACAGTGACCACAGTATAAATTAAATTTGGAAGGACTTTTAGAAAACTTTGGTTTTGGTTTTTCATAACCTAAACCACTTTTGTCAGAAGGTTTTCTCTAAATTTTTAAAATTTGATTAAGTTTCTCAGAGCTACTGATAAATCTGGACAATCGTCCAGTGAGTTCATTTACTTCTTGTTGAAGTACTTGTACTTCACAGGAAGTATTGGACTCAGAATCCCTTTGAGATTCATCTTTGAGTTGACTTACTTGAAGTCTGAACTCTTCATTTTCTGATTTGAGTACTTTATTTTCTAAAGTGAGCTTTTCAAAATCTTTGGTTATGAGTGAAAACTTTTTCTTCAAAGATCTGTACTCATCAGATAAAATGGATGATTCTCTAAGAAGATCATTAAAATTGTCTCTTAGTTCAGAATAAGAAAGTACCTCTTCTTCATCCTCACTATCAGTTGAGGGTAGGCTTGCCATCAGGCAAAGGTTTGCTTCTTCCGTATCCTCCTCATCCTCATCATCAGAAGATTCATCAAGATCTTCCCATGTTGCCATGAGACCCTTCTTCTTCTTGAAGAACTTCTTTTTCGTTCTTTCAGCCTCAGGACAGTCTGCCTTGTAGTGGCCTGGTTTCTTGCATCCATAGCACACTACTGGACTTTTCTCCTTTTGCTCAGCTTCCTTTTGTGGAAATCTTTTGTTGAATTGCTTCCTTCTGAAGCCACCTTTCTTTTTCCACATAGACTTTATCTTCCTAAAGATTAAGGAAAGTTCATCATCATCTGAGCCTTCTTCTCCTTCCGAGCTACAAGACTCCTCATCTGAGTCATTTGCCTTTAGTGCTTTTGAGGTGCTCCCCTTTTGGGCTTTAAGAGCAATGGATTTTGCTCTTCTTTCTGTTCCCTCTTCTTTGAGCTCAAGTTCATGCACTTTAAGTGAGCCTAGAAGATTCTCCATAGCAAGAGTGGAAAGATCCGTTGCTTCTTGTATTGCAGTTACCTTGGGTCTCCATTGTCTTGGCAGACTCCTTAGGATTTTCCTGATGTGATCCTGGGTTGTGTAGATTTTTCCCAGAGATCTCAGGTTGTTGATGATTGTTTGGAATCTTTCAAACATCTGATCAATTGTCTCGTGATCCTCCATTTTGAATAGTTCATATTGATGAACTAGCATGCTGATTTTGGACTCACGGACCTGAGTTGATCCTTCATGTGCCAACGCTAGAGTATCCCATGTAGGTAACAGGATGAAACACAAGAAGGGGGGGTTGAATTGTGTTTCTAAGCTTTTAAAACTTTTCGCAAAAGTTGGACGCTGGCTTATTTCAAATATTGGACGCACAGCGTTTTCTGAAATATTGGACGCACAATAGTTTTAAAACACTGGACGCATAGAGTTGTGTAATATTGGACGCACAGTATTTTCTGAAATATTGGACGCACAATAGTTTTAAAACACTGGACGCACAGAGTTGTGTAATATTGGACGCACAACAAGATTGGACGCAGAAGCGTCCCTCTTAGTTTAAAAACTTGTTTTCTTTGTGCGATTTAAGGTGTATGAAAAACTTGTTGAAATAAAAACAATTCAATCCCCTTGGTTAGTAATAAGCACAGATATAAAAAGAGTTAAGGGAAAGAAGAAATAACACAAGTTTTATCCTGGTTTACCCTTTCCTAAGAGCTACGTCTAGTCCCCTCAAACTAGAGAGATTTCATTATCAAACCAGATAGGTACAAGTATTCTTTGCACACAGCCTCTTCAGGCTAAAACCCAAGTATTCTTTGCACACAGTCTCTCCAGGCTAATCCCAAGTATTCTTTGCACACAGCCTCTCCAGGCTAAATCCCAAGTATTCTTTGAACACAGCCTCTTCAGGCTAAATCTCAAGTATTCTTTGAACACAGCCTCTTCAGGCTAAATCAAGTATTCTTCTACAGTCAAGCCTCTCCAGGCTCAAACAACTCAGCAGAGTGTTTTTGATTTAAGTGCTGTTTAACTCACACAAGTGAGGATATGAAAAACTTAAGCACTTCGAGAGTTAAGCAAACTCTCTTTTACAAGAAGAAAGAAAATATACAAGACTTTCTATACAGAGTATAACAAGTTGCACAGCAGTTCAGCTCTTTTCTTTTCGTTTTCCAGTCTCTTGTATTCTTCTTCTTGTTCATGGTATATATAGGCTTTGTTGAAGCTTCAGACTTGTTCTTCGAATAGCTCAGCTTCAGCCTTCATAAAAGTTACCGTTCTCTAATAGCATTAAATGCTATTTTTCCCGTTGCTCTGAGGAGATCTACTTCAGTGAGCATGTCTGCGTTTCTTTCTCCTAATTCAGAAGCAACCTGTACTCAAAGTCTCAATTGTACAGTGGTTAATAGTAATATCTTATTGAGACAGAGAGAATACACTGTGTAAAGCAGAAAGATGTGTTCAGAGATATACAGAGTAGATAAAAGTACATTCTCTCTCTTAGTACACTTTCCACAGTGCTTTATGCTTTTCAAAAGTACGTTAAAAAACGTTGACAAAGTTGTACAGAAAAGCATTGCATACAGCTATTTATTTCAAATCATTTGCTCAATAAATATGTTCCATATATTAAATGCATGAGCAATAAATAGCAAGTTTATGGATTCTGCGTATTGGACGCAGCATGTAGAAATCATTGGACGCATACCTGGTACTTACCAATTGCACAGAATTCATTCATTCATTGGACGCATCTTTATGCTTACCATTCTGATGATTAGTTGCAAAGCAACATTGGACGTATTGCCTCATTCTGGTTTTTGGACTTTTGCCATTTCCTTATAGTTCCATTGGACGCAGAGTTGATTGTTGTACATTTGTTCTTCTGCTTCATTGGACGCAGAACAGTTGTTTGATGTACCTTTGTCAATCTGCTTCATTGGTCGTATGACACTTGATTGATGTCCTTCTTATTTATTGGACGCAGAACAGTACCTTTGTCACTCTGATTTCATTGGACGCAGAGCAGTTCTTTTGTTTGTTCAGTTTCATTGGACGTTGAACTTCAATGCTTTAAACTGAACATTGGACTTTTGTCCTTCATTTGCATTGGACGCATACTCACTGGTTCTGCTTCTTTGGAAATCATTGGACTTTGTACTTCTGCAATTCTGCTTTCTTATAAATCATTGGACTTATGCCAGTATTACCTTGTACTTATCATTGGACGATCAGCATTCTAAACATTGGACTTATAGCTACATTCTGAACATTGGACTTATAGCTTCAATGCCTTCTCATGAATATTGGACGTAGAGCTGCTTATGCTTATACTGAACATTGAACTCAGAATTGTCTTTGCCTTATGCTGAATATTGGACGATGAACAGTATCTGAATATTGATCATTGGACGCAGAGCTCTTGTTGTCCATTCCAGTGCCAATATTGGATGATGACTTCAACATTGGACGCAAGGCTTCTCAGACTTTGAATATGAGCCAATGTCATGATGAACTAATTTATTGGACGCAGACTGCAACATCCTTCAATAAACTTAGTTAGGCAGCTTTGTTATTCATTGTACAAGCTTAATACATTTTGTTTATCCTTTGTAAAAACCTTAATACATTTTGTTATCATCAAAACCATAAAATCACTTTAGGGAATTTTTGTATTAAAAATACTTTTAACCAATTTGGTTCCAACATCCCATATCTCTTTGGCAGTGTTATAGCTGTGCACCTTGTCATATTCTGACTTTGTAATGGCACACATTAAATAATGCCTAGCCTTTGAGTTCAGCTGGAACCTTGTCCTCTGATCCTGTGTCCACTGAGCTCTAGGTACTGGTTGCCCTACTTCACCTACTGGAGCAGTGTAACCATTTTCAACGACATCACACATGTCGATATTTTGTGCATCAAAGAATGTGATCATTCTTTGCTTTCAATAGTCATATTCGTCTCCATTGAACAGTGGTGGCCTGTTCACAGCTTGTCCTTCGTTTTCCATGGATCTTTGCTTCTCTGCACTGTTAGGTGCTCAACCCCTAGAGACCGAGCTCTGATGCCAACTGTAGGTAACAAGATGAAACACAAGAAGGGGGGTTGAATTGTGTTTTTAAGCTTTTAAAACTTTTTGCAAACGTTGGACGCTGGTTATGAAAACGTTGGACGCACAATGTATTTGAGTTATTGGACGCACAGAAAAGTTGGACGCAGAAACGTCCACTTAGTTTAAAACAAGTTTTCTTGTGCGATTAAAGCGTATGAATAACTTGTTAAAATAAATTCAAATTCAATCCTCTCAGTTAGTATATAAAAAGAAATTAACAGAGATAAGGGATAGAGAAAATAACAAGTGTTTATCCTGGTTCACCCTTTCCTAAGAGCTACGTCCAGTCCCCTCAAACTAGAGAGATTTCACTATCAATCCAGATAGAATACAAGTATTCTTCAACAGTCTCTTCAGGCCTTACAACAAGTATTATTTGCACACCTAACCTCTCCAGGCTCAAACCCAAGTATTCTTTACACACAGCCTCTCCAGGCTATATCCCAAGTATTCTTTTACAGACAAGCCTCTCCAGGCTCAAACAAGTATTCTTTTCTAAACAAGCCTCTCCAGGCTCAAACAGCTCAGAAGAATGTTTTAACTTAAAGTGTTGTCTAACTCACACAAGTGAGGATATGAAAAACTTAAGCACTTCGAGAGTTAAGCAAACTCTCTTTTACAAGAAGATAGAAATAATACAAGACTTTCTAGAATAGACAGAGTATGACAATATTTGCACAACAATTCGACTCTTTCTTTTGCTTGGTTTTTGGTCTCTTGTATTCTTCTTCTTGTTCATGGTATTTATAGGCTTTGATGAGGCTTCAGACTTGTTCTTCGAATAGCTCAGCTTCAGCCTTCACAAATGTTACCGTTCTCTAATAGCATTAAATGTTATTTTTTCGTTGCTCTAAGGAGTTCTACTTCAGTATATTTTCTGTGTTTCTTTCTCCTAGGTCAAAAGCAACTTGTACTCAATATCTCAATTACACAAAGGTTAATAGTAATATTTTATTGAGACATAGAGAATACACTGTGTAAAGAAAAAGGTGCGTTCAGAGAGATACATAATTGATCAGAGTACATTCTCTCTCTTAGTACACTTTCGACAGTGCTTTATGCTTTTCATTTAATGCACGTTCAAAAACGTTGAAAATGTTGCACAGAAAAAACATTGTATACAGCTATTTATTTCAAATCATTTGCTCATTAAATATGTCTCATATTAAATGCAAGAGCAATAAATAGCTTGTGATAGAATCTGCGTTTTGGACACAGCATGTAGAACAGATTGGACTTTTTGTTCTCTTACCAAATGGACGCATATCTTTGCTTACCATTTGAACGTGAAGCATCTTAGATAATATGGACGCATATTCATTGCTTATGATATGGACTTATGACTTTGCTTCTCAGAGCATATATCTTCATGATGATTATTGGACGTTTATCAGTTCTGCTTCTTTGGACGCAAAGCATCATTGGACGCAGTGCTCTCAGAGTCTATTGGACAATACTTACCCGAGGTCAAGTATCAGAGTCCATTGGACGATCTACTCTTGGACTGTACATATGTTTGCCAAAGTCACACTGGACGATGGACTAATCTTGTTGTACCTACAAGAGCTTGTCAGCAGATTTTGTAAAATCCTTAATAATCATTGTTATCATCAAAACCACTTAGGGAATTTATGCATTAAAAAAATTCTTTTAAACAATTTGGTTCCAACAACTTTTACAACAAGTATTCTTTTATACCTTGCCTCCTAAGGCTCACACCACTCAAGAATTAAATAAGTGTTTACAACACAAAACTCACTATGTGAGGATATGAAAGTGTAAGTGCTTTTAGAGTAAAGAATAAAGAACGAATTGAACAGTGTTTTGGCAGATTAAAAATTGTATTCACAGAATTGTTCTCTTCATCTTCATTCACGCTATTTATAGGCTTCATGGAGCTTTAGCACTTGTAGCTCTTGAGCTTCATCAGCCTGAAGAAAAATAGTCGTTCTCCAATTGCATTAAATGCTATTTTCGTGTTACTTCAGAGGAGATTCTTTGGGTATTGTTTAGTAGACTTTCTCCAAAGAAATATGCAACTTGTCTAATTTCATCATGTTTGCACAGCGGTTAAAAGAATTATCCAGATGAGACAAATAGAATACACTGTGTTAAGGAAAAGTTGTGTTCAGAGAGGACAAAAGTAAATCAAAGTACATTCTCTTTCAAGTACAACTTAAACCGTGCTTTTTGCTTTTCAATAAATGTGATCTCAAATAAGTTCATTTAAGTTTCGAAAAGCATTGTGAAGACAACTATTTATTTCAAATCATTTGCTCATTAAATATGTTTCATAATAAATACAATAACAATAAATAAATAACGGAATCAATAAATGACTTAGCGTTTGAATATAATAAATAAACCTCGATGGTTCACTTGGATGCACAACACAAAGTTCATATGGACACACATCGTCCAGAGTCCATTGGACGATACTTCCTTAGGACAAGTATCAGATTCCATTGAATGGTGCTTTCCTTAGTGTAATCAAAGTTCTTCTGGATGATGGTTTCACTATATGTTCCTGGATAAACACAGCACGTTATACTTATCAAAACATTAATAACTGTTGTTATTATCAAAACCTTAAGAGGTTTAGACATGTGAAAATGTCTTTGGTTCCAACAAGAGGGGGAGAGCGAGGGAGAGAGGGAGCGAGAGAAGGAAAGACAGACAGAGAGAAAGAGGGGAGAGAGAGCAAGGGAAAAAGGGAGAGAGAGAGAGTGCGGGGTATCGAGAGCGAGAGGAGGAGAGCGAGAGAGAGAGAACGAGAGAGGGGAGAGAGAGAAAGAGTGAGAGATTTTCTTATTTTCAACTATTTTCAGTTTTTGAACAGAGTTGCACTGCAAGGGTTGGAGTGAAAGTGAAAAAATGATTTTGAATTATCTCCTTTTGGGTGTTATTTCAAATTTCTCAATTTGATTATAAAAAAATACCCCATAAAAATTGTTTCATTTTAAATTCCTACACACTTAATATCCAAACAAAGTAATTTAGATTGATGTATTTTAATTACCATCTAAAAATATATTACCCCTTAAATTACCACATCCAAACACAACCTTATAGTTCCATAAAAAAAAACAACCTTATAGTATCATAAAAGGACAAAATTGGGCTGTCTCACAAGTTTTTTTTAAAAAAATGGGTCAACTTCAACAAAAGACAAACTTTTTAATACTGTCATTTCTAAATAGCTGCTGATCCCACTGCAATATCTTTTAATATCGAACTAAACCTATTGTGAATGTTGCCGGTGCAAGATCTGATCCGTTCAATATAATAAACATATACCCACGGTATCTAGATGACAATGACCCACTTCACCATCATGGAGAAGTTATAGTACAAGACCACCATAGAAGCCACCTACACAAAAACCAGAAAAAAAAAGTCTAACTAAATATCAAGTTATTAAAGGGTGAGATTGCTTTTAGTTTTTTTTTCTTTTTATAGTAATTGCAGTTGATCATAATCTACTTGTGATAATATACTTCTGAAATTGATTAATAATTCAAGTCCTTCAACATGGTTTGTCTTCGTGGTCTTTCAGATGAGAATAACTTCAGTTGATGAGTGCATTGTAACAAAGTACCCAAAGAAAATCTAACTGTTAAAGCTCAATTAGCTTCCCATTGCAAATCAAGGGTTATCTAAATAAACAGATTTCGATTGACATTCCTGAAATGTGTTTTTGGCACATTTTTCTAATCCTACTATTATGCGCACACAGAATGTCAAGTAGCAAGTTGTACAATTTCAAATTCAAGCCTTAAAGAAGAGAAGAGACGTGCGAGTGCATAAAAAGGGTCCATTTAGCATGGGAAAGTTTTAAGTTAAAAACTTTCCCGCAAAAGGTCAGTCAGTACGGACCACCAATTTTAATATTAAAATATTTCAATGGTAGAGATTTGAGAATGATAACTTATTACCTCTCTCATCCAAAGTATGTATAGCTGGCAAAATGGGCTTAGCTCGCCGGGCCAGCCCGAGTCCGCCCGAAAAAACACCGGGTTTGGACACACAAATTTGAGCTCGTTTTCAATCCGGACCTTTTTGGCCCGGCCAGACAAAGCCCGAACTCGTAAAAGCCCGAGCCCAAAGCGGGTCGCCTGAAGAACATAGGCTAAAGCCCGAGCCCGGCCCGAAAAAAGCCCAAAAAATAGAGGGCTCGGACACACAAATTTGAGCCCGTTTTTAATCTGGGTTTTTTTGGCCCGACCCGATAAAGCATGAACCCGATGCGGGACGGCCCGAGCCCGGCCCGAAAGCCCGAATTGCCACCTCTAAGAGTATGTTTTAGTTATTGCAATATGGGACCGGTAAAGTTGTATATTTACAAGTCGGGATAGACATTTATATAAATTTCAAAAAATATTATTTATATATAATTCGAAATGGGTAGAAAAAAACAATTTAATCTGAAAATAAATTATGATTTTGTTTCTTAAATGTATATATTACCGTTGAAAGTATGCACATGGGTCATTTGCAACCATCCGTTGTGTTAACTATCGATTGTGTTAACCATCTATTTGCATTTAAAGTCCCCAACTGTTTTTATGTTAACCATCCATTATTCCTGGTTACTTGAAGCATCCAAATGAAAAAAAGTCGTCGACGTCGTCAAATATATGGAGAGGAGGGAGATGGGTAAATATACATAGAGGAATATTTTTTTTTATGAATGCCATGCAAAAGTATAATTACACTACAAGAGATTCCAATTAAGTTGGCACCCCAGACAACACCAATCATCTGTAGCACGCCATAATTTATTAATAAATAAATACAAAGTGAAACATGCGCACACATTAAGACAAAAAATAGAATAGGATAACTTGCAAAAAGCGGTAGTGTAAATAGAAAGTGAATAGATAGAGGGAATTAGGGGTGTTCACGTACCAAACCCGTGAACCCGAACTAGAGTTGTCAATGTGGGTTGTGGCATGTGAGCCAACCCAATCCAACTCGGCTCACGGATCAAACATGTTATCAAAATATTGCTCACGAAGACCTGGGGTTATTTGGACTGGCTCACTTAACCCCGCGTGTTAAGGTGAGCCACCTCGTGGTGAGCCAAGCCAACCTTTTTTTTATGTTGTGTAATGAGTGTTTTCTTAAATTTAGTTGTATTAAATTTATTCTTTTTAAAAGATTTATGTTTGGAAAAATTATATTTTAATGTATTTAATTTTTTTTCTATTATTTTGTATTTTTATCTTTTTAAAAATTAGTAGGTCAACTTGTGAGCCAATCCACCAACCTGAGGTAGGTTGAGTTGGGTTGAGTATTTCCTAACTCACTGAAAAAGTGAGTCAATCTGACTCGGCTCACTTTTTTTCAACCTGTGGTGAGCCAAGTTGGCTCACCTTAACACCTCTGTCCCGAACCAACCTAAATCGTTCCAACCTAGATCCTGCTATTGGAATCGACTTAAATTTTTTCTTTCTCCAATTTTCAGTTTTGCTTTTGTTTAATTTGAGATTTGATATGCTTGCTTTTTTTTTCAATTTTGTTTCCAGTGGACCAATCAATTAACCGAGTTATGCTTATTTCTATTTTGACTTTTCTTTGAAATTTTATAACAAATTTTTAAAGAATTTAATAAGCCTGATCTTATTAACAATTTTTTTGAATCTAGAATTATGAATTCTTTAGAGGCCGTGTTTTAATATTGTCTTCTTTAGGGGGAGAAATTCTAATTATACAAAAACCTCTTAATGACAAGAAACAGTAGGTGCATGACATTTTTCTTATCTTGGATCAAAAACTAATTGACCCATGCTAAACGGACCCGCATAAAAAAGGTCGGTGGAAAAATTAATTAACCAATGAATCCTGTCATAGTCAGAAGAATCTGTAACTAATTTCAGAGTTTGGCAGGATCAGTTCTTCACATGAATACAATGTCTCTGTTTGAATGTTTACCCATATAAATTTAATCTTCGGTTGAGTATTTGCTTTTTGTTTTATGTGCTTCCCCTATTCGGTTCTTAGAGCATCTCCAATAATGAACTTGGGTCTTGCAATATCATATAAGATTTAAGAATATTAACAATTTTTCACTCTAATAATATTATTTTTAGGAAATTAAAATGGATCCTATGAGTGATTCACATATGCAAAATATTTTTTTATATTAAAAACCAATAATTTTCATAAGTGGTTGTCAACTCAGATTTCTGCAATGGTGGAACTGATAAGAGCCGATTCTTACCTCTACAAACTCATCTATTGGAGGATGAACTGAAAGATGCAGGTTTAGAAGAGTACGCCATGTACAGAGACAATGAAAATACTCTTACTTGCTTCGGTTATATGGTTCCCATACTCGTTTGAGCCTACATTTATTAACCCATTCTCCCATCATGAAAACTTGATATGGGTGGCAGTACTAGCCCCCATTAATATACCCTCCATAGCATTGAGTTATGTGATATTGTGATAATGACACACAACAGCACGTGAATCATATGAATGGAGAACACAACAATCACTCTCTCTCTCTCTCTGTCGGTCACGTTCTTCAGAAGTTCTCAATTAAGTTTAACAGTACAAATGCTTTGTAATGACAAAAAGGGGTTTGTGTTTGCATATACTACCTCCGTTTCAAAACTATAGCTTTTTAAGGTTAATGCACACAGATTAAGAAATATTTAATAGAAGTAAAATATAGTTATAGATAGACTAAAATACCCATATTTAATGAAATAGTATTTATGACAAATTATCTACAAATCTCTATATTATTAATGTCAACTACTCCCACTAATAGTTATTAAATAAGGGTATGGGTGGAAAAAAATAATTAATGATACTTTGGAATTGTAAAATTGCAATAGTTTTGAAACAAAAATAAAATACTAGAAGAGCTATAGTTTTGAAACGGAGGGAGTAGTTATTTAGAGGCCCCGGTTGCTTTGAGATTTCTATTTCTACTAAAACCATCAAATCAATTACAATTTGTGACCTTTAAGCCCATCGCATGCAATGCTGGGACATGTACTTGCTCTTTGATTAACCAAATTATACGCATTCTGTTTTTTTTAATTGTCCATTTTAAAGAATTTTTTTCTTATTTATAAATCATTTTGATAATTTAAAGTTAAATTATGTTAATTATATCTTTATTACTATTAATTATTTTGTACATTTTTCATATACTTTAATGCAGAAAGAATAAATAGATATAATGAGTTGGCAAAAAACGATGATATAACAAACAAAAAAATTTGTCAATTACATATTTCCTCCGGTCTCAATTATAAGTAAAAAAAAAATTGATTTCACGTTGATTAAGAAAGTCAGTTAATTAGATTAATTTTTCTTGATTTTAGCTAAAAAATAAAACTTATTCCAAAATTACCCTTAATAATATTTAATGTATAGGACAAATTTTTTTCTATCTTCCCAATATGGCTAGTGGTTGCCAATTAAAACTATTTATTCCATCTCTCTTATATTAGAAATACAATTTGAGTTAAATAAAGATAGGCTTAAAAATATTTTTCGTCCTTGCAAATATACCACTTTTTGATTTTCGTCCCTGTAAAAATTTTTTTTGGTTATTCGTCCCTGCAATATTCGAGTTGTTTGCTTTTGGTCATTGCCGTTAGTCTCCGTTACAAAAACGCTTACGTGGCAGACGGAAGCTGAGCTGGCAGTGCCACATTGGTTAATAGATGCCACATGTCACTTGATGACGTGGCTAAGATGCTGACTCAGCATCATTAACGTTTTAAATGTGATGATTAACTATCCAATCAGGATTATTAGCGTTAACCAACCAGGATTATTAAATCTTTTTAATTTAAATTTAAATGTTTTAAAATTTGGGATTTAGGGTTCATGGATGTTCTTCCCTGTCTCCCAGCCACCCCTCCGCCTTCCTTGGCCTTTTTCTCCTACTCCCCCACTGGCTCCTCCCTCTGCCTGATGATTATCAGAACCATCTACCATCATGAGGAAGAAAAAAAATCTTCGCATCCAACTCCCTCTTTCTCTTCCTCTACTTCGCTCACTACCACTCCTTCCTCTCACCACCACGCCTTCAACCCGAGAGAGAGAAATCACACTACCGGTGGTGGCAGCAGCAGGAGGAGCAAAATGGAATAGGTGTAGTGCTTCGGGCGGAAGAACTACGGTAGAGGGAGCCTGAGATCAACGGTTGCCCAACGAGTTGGTGGAGCCTGAGATCCTACGGTTCAAGGCGTACGAACCCATCGTCCTCCTCGGAAGGAGCAACTTCTCCGACGTCGACATGAGCATCCGCGTCAAGGGCGGTGTTCTGTCTCGAACTGGGTTCGTAGTTTGGGTTTCGGTTTTGTATTTGCTTTTCCCCTTTTCAGTTCAAATACACAGATATGATGAGGGTGGGTGGGTGTAGCGGCAGGAGAGGGGGAGAAGGGAAAGGAGAAAACGAAAGGGGCGAGGGGAAAGGGAAAAGGAAAGGGACGTGTGGTGGCGATTTGGTCGTTTGATGGGTTTGAAGGTGGTGGACTGGTGGTGAAGTGGTGGGGATTTGGGGTGGAGGCCGAGAGATGGGAGGGTGGTTAGTGGTGAGTGCTATGGAAGCCATTGAGTATGGGGATTCTCAAACCCATGTGTTCCATCAAAACATCACCTTTGTCCCACCAGTACTGGATTTGTGTACGAATAATTTCAGTGCTGAGAATGTTCTTAATTCCACAATGTTCTTATTTTGAGCTTCTTACTGGTTTTGGGGTTGGATGGATTTTGGGGTTGTTGGGTTTAGATGGGTCCTTGATGGTTCATAGTAAGCAAGACCTTGGGTGGTGGTGTTGTGGTGGGGGGAGGGGGTTTGCAACAGTGAAGATGGAGGCTGTGAGCTGCAATGGATGAAGATGAAGGGTGGTGGCTTTTCTCGATAGGGTACTGCAACAGTGGAAAAATTCTTATTTGTTTTAATTGTTTTAATTATTAAAATAGTTAATTAATACTGAGTCAGCACAGCCAAGTGGACTTACTTATCCTACATGGCACTGCCAGTTCAGCTTCTGTCTGCCACGTAAGCGTTTTTTGTAACGGAGACTGACGACAAGGATCAAAAGCAAACAACTTGAACATTGCAGGGACGAATAACTAAAAATTTTTTTTACAGGGACGAAAACCAAAAAGTGGTATATTTGCAGGGACGAGAAATATTTTTAAGCCATAAAGATATTTTTGGAATAGACTCATTAAAAAGAGTAAAAGATAGTTACATTTGCTTATAATTAAGATCACAAAATATGGATTTTTTTTTGCTTATAATTGAGACCGAAGGGAGTACTTCTTTCATTAATGTGAAACTACTTTAGAAAACAATATTAAGTAACTCACGAAATATATGCCAACATCAACATGCCATGTTAATTTGTTTCTCGGGCAATGATTGGTTTGTTGAAAAACGACACACGCAACTCGTACAGGGATGCTTGCAAAGCCGCACTCTGGTGGGTAGTGAAAGTAGTTGGAGGAATTGCTGCAATGATGAGGTGTGTGAGAGTGAATGAGTCCTGAGGGCAAGGTTGGCCATGTGTGTATGGGTATCATTTAACATGGACCACCTAAAAACTGGACCATAATAGACTACTGAGGGTCCACGATGAACTGCTGACAATTATATCCTTGAGTATAGGTTACCCCCAGTTTTATAGTATTTATGGTAGGTATCCCATAATTTTACGTAATTATGAATATGCCCCAAAACTTGTGAAAATTTAAAAACAACCCCCGCATGTCATCTAAATCTAAATCTAAATCTAAATATATATTAAATCTGTACAAGTTTTTACTGTTTATTACAACGTGTCATCTTAATAGAGTATTGCTCCTCCAATAATATTTTTTTAATCTCCCATCTATTGTCTTTTCGATTCACTCATACCGATAAACAAAAAAAAATTTCATCTCCTTCAACATAAACATGTCACTAACCTTCAGTAATTTTTTCAAATCAAATCAAATCAAATCACATCTAATCATAAACCAATGTTGGATTACTCACAGCAGCCATAAGTATTTTTTATTCGATTATTTATTGCAAATGAAAGCAAAAGTTTAAATAAATATAATTTGTATATATCGAATTTTTATTAAATAATTAAATAAAGACTTCTGAAAAAATAAATTTATTAATTGTCTGTTTTTTATAATTATTTTTATGCACACCCACATATGTTTATTATTTTTTAATCATTAATTAGTATCTATGCCGTATAACAAGAATATTTTTGCAAATGCATAAATGAAAGGTCGAATATGTAGTGTTTTGGCAATTTACTTACAAAAATTCATAATATTTCAATATATATCATATTATTTTATATTTACAACATTTAAAAATAAAAATTTGGTTCAGGTTCGACAGGAAAATAACTCATTTGATTAAACTCAAACTAAGATCTTTTGATCAAATTGGGTAACAGATTGAGTTAACCTAACTCAATCCAACCCGTGTACACACATACCCATGCTATACCCGTGCTACGCACGGATAACATTCTAGTTTAATGCAAAAAAGCGTTGTGCAATTTATTTCCTGTCTCCATACTATAATGCTCATGGAGCCATCTACATGTTGAATTTTTTTCAAAAGTGTCTTAGTGGGTTACCAGGTGCAGGCATGTAAGTTTATATAAATTATTTTTTATAAAATTTCACTATTTAAAAATAATGTAGCTAAAGTAAATAACTATTTAAATAACTATTATATTATTATTATTATTATCATATTCTAATATTAACTTAAATAGTTATTAAAATATCAAAATAATTATTAATATAATCGTATCATGATGCGAGTTTAAATAATTAAATAATAATATTTATAGTCTATAAATATTGTCATATATTATAAATAATTGATTTAATATTTAAATGTATAATATTAAATATTTCAATTTTAAATATAATTTTTATATAAATTACTTAATTTAATTATGTCCTCATGGTTGCTATATTATGTTACAGTTGGAGCATTTATGCAATATAGGTGGGAATTGGTTGCAAATGCTATTAATGCAAATAAATGCATGGTTAGTATAAAATCTTATGACCATACAGGCACCCCAACGTAGGATAGCAAAAATAAACATACCAACAAAAAAAATCTCAAACTGGTCCAATTTTTTGGTGCAAAAAAATGATCAAAATTCTCAACAAATGAAACATCTAAACATACAAAAAATTTAGATTTTCAAAATTTTTTCTCAATAAAATACATTTTTTAAATTCGGGTATATTCCATAATTCTTATAAAAATTCATGGCCAAAACATAATTATCGATAAAATAAAACCCCTGTCAGAAATTACAAAACATTTCTTTATATAACCTCCTGAACAGGTAATCGGTCCTCATCTTGTACTCCATCTTGACCGTTGAATATAAATATATATATATCCATGGTGTATAACTTGTTAGTCCATCATGGACCTTCACTGGACCATCATGGGCCAATTTTTAGGTGGTCCATGTTAAATGCCACCTGTGTGTATGTTTTTGTAGACCATTTGGATCAAGCAATAAGTAAAACTGACCCACATGTGCGCAGTGGTACACTTTCAGCATCAAATCGATCCACAATAAAGCCTGTTTTATGGTGTTGTAAAGTAACAGGTAATATATTATTCATGGTAAAAAAACACTAAACCATCCTTCAGTTTTGTTAAATTAACACTCAACCTCTTCATTAATCAATTACTATATATAAAAAATAGGTTCATGACCAGAACACATGTAGACTGGGACATTTGTCTTCTAGATTGGGACATGTATCTTTATTTTCCACCAAAATTATTTCATTTGTTAGATTTTTTTTACTATTTATATTAAAAAATAATTATACTTTGGGTCTATTGACTAGTTATTTTTTTTGAAAATTACATTCAACCCCAATGAACAGCAAATCGCTAATGAGAAGTGGATAACTTTTCTTTTCTTTTCTAAGCTGACTCAGAATTTTGTTAAAAAAAATGAATGAAAATTTAATTAAAACTTGAAGCCATAATATGTGAAGGAAGTGGAGCTGACTTTCTAGAAGTGTGTAAGACATTTTTCAATTCAATCAAACGTCGCACATAGACGCGGAAATTCAACAATCACATGACCAAAACAACCGTTAAGACTCAAAATCCTTTTTCCCTTCTGAGGTTCCAACACCTTGGTCATGAGTGGACTTGGCCACCCTCAACGCTTTTCTCCCTTCCGAGGACTTGGTCGAATACAATGCCACTCCCCCTTCCGAGGCCCAACACCTCGGTTATTAGCGGACTTGGTTGCACACAACACCGCCAACCGCTCCGACGCCTAACACCTCGGTCATGAGTGGACTTGGCCACATGCAGCGCCATCCACTTCAATTGCAAGTAGACTTGGCCGAATATGATGCCTTCCTCCCTTCTGAGGTCCAACACCTCGGACGAGGGACGGGAACGAGAGCCACGACTCAACGTTGTCCCCCTTTCGAGGTCCAAAGCCTTCGGACGAGGGAACGAACGGGCCATGACTAAACGTCATGACAAGCTCTGAACTAAACGTTGCAAAACCCACAAAGCCAACCTGACGGGGATAGCAAAAAGAAAGGCACAATACACAAATCACAAAATAGAAAGAAGCATGGGGCTAAAGGAAAAAAAGAGCCTAAAACTGTTACAATTCAAAGGCCACTAAGCGGGACCTCTAGAAGCTCATTTTTGTCATCAAAGCAATGCAGCCGACCCTTCAAGACTAAGTACTCTTGAAAGGCCTTTGACATGTCCACCCTTGGATACAATTTGACCTGGGCAACGGCATTGCTAAAAGCTTCCCTCGCAGCAGCCGGGAAATTCACTCTCATGCTTGCTAGCTCAGCCTTCGTCTCGGCCAGCTTCTTCTCTGCAGCCTCCGCTCGCTAAACAGGATCCCCGTTATCCTTCTCCATGTCCTCAACTTGCTTCCGCGACTGCTCCTCCTCTGTCTTCAACTTCACCACCTCGGCCCTCGCCTCCCCAACCGCTTTCTCCGCAACATCCACCCGCCCCACAACATCCTTTGTGGCTGCGGGTTGCCTCCAGGTCCGCAACCAGCTTCTCCACCTCAGACAAGCTGTTGGCCAGTCGCCCCGAGACTAGCTCTAAAGACTTAGGTATAATACAGGACTAGGGCCAGTCTAAAAAACTTAACCCGACCCGCACCCGATATATCCAACAACATAGTCAAGCATCTGGGTGGGTTTTCTCAGGTCTGCAGGTCTTTGGGTTAAATAAAAAGTTTGGTACTGGTGAAATCTGGCGGGTGCGGGTGCGTTGAAAAAATTTTCGTTGATACCCGATACTGACCGATATCTGAAATAAGAGAAAAGAAAGTGTCACCAAGAAATGCGATTAGATGGATGCACAGAGGTGTACAGAAAAGATGTGATCTGCAAAGGGTAATGAGTCGTGTAATGGGACTAGGGCTGGACAGACTGGGCCGAACCGACCCGGACCCGACGAACCCGAAGATGTGAAAACCGAGTTGGGCGGTTTTGTATGGGTCGCGGGTTTCGGGTGAATAAATTCGGTTTTCTATGGTTAGTATCGGTCGGGCTCGGTTTGGTCCAAAAAATTTCGTAAATAACCGAACCCGACCGAGTGTGTAAGTGTCTTGTTCTCCTGTCAGTTATATATAATATATAAAAAATTAAAATGGCACAGAGGAAGAGGCGCAGTGGCACAGAGCTACACAACTAGTGGCTATAGGTTCCCTTTCCAATACATTGAGACCCACAAAGAACAGGCACACAACTAAGCTAGCTACATTACAATATTACAATATTAATTAATTCTAGTAGTCAAAATCCAAGGCAGTGAAGGCACGTGAAAGCAAGATTCATCTTCATCTCCTCATTTCCCGTATAATCTCCTATTCCTTCCTTTTCACTTTTATTTTTGTTTCTCTCTCTTCATTTCTTCTCCCTCTTTTCTCTGTATAGAACCAAGCCACAGTCTCCTTCCACCCCATTTCCGGCCGCCATAGACCTCAAAACGCAACATCCCACCGGTTAAAACCTTCCTTCCCATAAGATCTACATAAGCCCTCAACCAGTTTTGAAAAAAAACTGGTTTAGGGGTCGCGAACGGAGAAGGAGGGGTCGCGGATGGAGAAGGAGGAGGAGAAGTCTTGTTGCGGAGGCAAAGGCAGATCCGCCGCGAAGGAGGTGTTCGTCGATCTTACGGTGGAGGCTGATCTAGACGGTGCTTGGCCTTTGGGCACTGCGATCCACACAGCAACAGCCCCTAACCGCTTTTTTTCTTTTCCTCTCTGCCTCTGTTTTCTAGTTTTTATAAAAAAAATTATTTTAATCTGAACTGGAGGGGATGAATGTATGTATTTTTTGATTGACATATTGCTAGCTTGAGTGTATGTTTTGCCTTTTGGAAAAGTTTGCAATTTCTTCTTATTTTGGCTTTTGAAAGTTATGAGCATAGTTTGTTTCTCTTTTTTTTTTCTTTCCATTCAAACCCGTGCCAACCCGTCCGACAAACCCGACATCCGACGAACCCGATATCCGACCAAACCGAAGGTTCAAATGGTCGGCTGCGGGCTCAGTATTAAACCTCTCGGTTTCAGTCGGTTTGACATTTTTCAGCCCGAAACCGACCGAAACCGACCGGTGTCCAGGCCTAAATGGGACAAGCTACACAAGCCTTTTGTATCACTGACACATCCTCTGTTACTCTGCATTCCCCCTCCCCTCACGTTTCCTCTAGTCTACTCTCCCGCGCGCTACGGCGCTAGTGTTTCAATCATCTTATATAAGAATTATTTAGTTATTTAGTAAATACATAATAATATCAGCAAAAAATACATAATAATTATTTTTTTAGGAAAATATAATAATTATTTGAAATTTTTATATTTGGTTAGTCTAGTCAAACGTCCCAACTCCAAACAAATCATGTCATTGATTTATTTAATTTATTTAGCATTTCTTTTTGGCTAATGGCGTTGATATTTTCACTTAATTAAATATCGGGGAAGCATTGCTCAATCCTTGTTTTTAAATACCACTGCAATCGTGATTTTTATTTCAAAATCAAATGCTATTGTTGAGCTATGAGGAGAGTTCAACTAAAGTGCAATGACCGTATCATTTCCTGGTTAAGAGAGTAAAGGGAATAGTAATGAGTTACCACTATTCTCTCTCATGCAGATCACAGTCCAGCCTGGACCCTTGACCCACTCTTCTCCCCTCCACCCTTTCCCCCATACCCAACATGCTCCAAGCCCATCAAGCATCCACTCCAGGCAGAGAGGGCCACTAAAGAGAGGTTAAGCACTCACCCTGGTGACGCAGAAGCCATTAGTGCTTTCATGGAGCTGAAAACCAGAGCTCGCAAGGTTTAACAATCGATTGGGGTCATGGACTGTTTGGTAAAGATCGAATGGGAAGAGATATGGAGTGGCCTATGCTGAACCTCCGACACGTGAAGGAGAGCGAGATCTGCGTACAGGTGTTAGTGATGCCAGTGAACACTCTCAATAGGATCTCCTGCGGCAGGTGGCTCATGGTAGTGAACTCCGTGTTTCCACCATCACTGATTCGCAGCTGCGACCTGAACTAGTCCACCTGCAGAAACTGACATTCCGCCGAATCCACCACTTGCAGAAACTGACACTCAAACGGATTCAAGTTTTCTCTTTTTGATTTTCTTCGGTTTCACAAATTTGAGACCGTATCTGACCGGTGTCTAGCTCTATACAAGACCGATGCCGCCCTAAGGAGCTTCAAAGCGGAGATCCGTAGGTCAACTAACAATTTCGGTCGTGCCCTCAACAACTCCTTGGCCGCGTCAGGAAGATGAAAGGCCCCGATATCCTCCCACTCACGTAAGAAGTCTCGGTGCCACTCTTGCTGATCTCCCCCAGGAACTCCATCCCCACTAACAGTCACCCAGCCCCGACCTGCTGAGCCGCCCCGACATCGACCCTCATTGGCTAAGCATACCCATCACCCACCTTCTATTTTTATTTTGCAACTTTGTTATTTTGGGGACAGCTCATTTGGATGGTGGAGTGACAACGACAACAGAGCGGTGGGAGCCGTGCCAAGGGCATCCTTCATCATAGCAATAAGCGGATTGTTCTTCACGTTATCTTCAAAACAAAGAGACTATCAGGAAAACAGGGTGCCAAACCGAAAAAATCACTAAAATAAGGAAAGGTAGCTAAACCTTCAAATTCGATATGGCCTTTTTTCGTTCCCTTAACAACTAGCGACACCAAAACAATCCCTTCTTTGATATCGTGTTCTGGAGAACCCTACAAAATCCTATGTCGGCGTCCAACAGATGGGCGTAGGGAACCTGGTAGTACTGAGACGAGTAGGCATAATGCCCCACATTCAAATAAAAGGGAAACCGAGGAGCACCCTCCTCGTCCAACCAAAAAGGGGCCTCCACCTCACCCGAAGAAAACCATCCTTAAAATTCTTGTACAAATCGGAATACGCATGACAATATGCATGACGAAAATTGTTCCCCGAGCTAGCCTGGAATACTACCCAGGATCTAATGGTTTCCTTCGGCCCCTCGACCTCGTCCAATTTGTTTCTTATAATGTGAAACATATGGCTAAACAACGGCACGTACAGACAACTCAAGCCTGGCCAAATCGCACAACACCTCATAATTCTCATGCATCCCCACACGTTTGGATGCAACTACAAGGGGGCCACATCTCACCTTGCCAGCAACCCTTTGTCAAACTAAGGCTGGACAAGACCCGAAAACCCGTCCAGAACCCGAAAAAAACCAAGGAAACATGTCTGTAAACGAGTGGGTTGTGTCGGGTCAACGGGTGATTTTTTCGGTTTCCTTTGGCGTGATACAGGCAGGCTCAATTTATTTAAAAAAATTTCGAACCAATCCGCAACCGACCAATTGAATGGATGAGATTTTATGTAGCCTAGGATCAGTGACGTGTACATACATTGAACGGTTGAGATTGTGTTGTGTTTCTTCAAAAAATTTGAAAACCTCTCTCCTAGTCCTCAAGCGTCTTATCCCACCCTTTTGACTTATCGAGCCTCCCACCCCCACCCCATACCCTGATGGCTGATGCACTTTGCCCCTCATTTGTCAATCAATCTTTCTAAATCTTCTTTCCTAATTCCTTCCCCTAGGGCTCTTGGTGTGTGCCCCTCATCTTTTCCATTTTTTGTTCTTTCTTCCTCTTCCTCTTCCTCCCAGCCTCCTCCTTCCCTCTCCCCTACCCCATACATGAGATGATATTATTATCCCTCGGTCTCACTTGGTGCCACTCCCCCTCCCCATGACCACACATGCAAATGGTGGTGTGGCTCTCCCCCTAGGACACGACATGCGAAACACGATAGATGAACGACGTGACAGAGGTGCTGGAGCTGGATACACGACTTTCTTCAGTGAGGACCTGCGTGATGGTGGCTGAGCTAAACTGCTCGACGGTGGCTGGACTAAACATATCAATAATTTATGTATTGCAATTTCTGTTAGTTTTTGTATTATAATTTATGTTGTTTCTGTGTTACACTTTTCTTCTACCCATCTTCAAATTTTGCTTTTCATTTTGTCATATTTGGCTGCTAGGGTTTCAACCCGTATGAACCCACCCGATTTACCAGTCACCTGTTTTACTCAGGAACTGAGCAAATCGAAGGTTAAAACGGACGGAGACAGGCTTAGATTTTGGCTTTTTGGTTTTGGTCAGTTTTGCAATTTTTGGCCGAAATCCGATCGAAATCGACCATTGTCCATCCCTAGCTCAAACAACATAAAGGGGGAGGCGCACGCCCAACTTCAACAAGACGTACTCTTAAAGATAGAGGTGGCGATAGGTCCCATCCTCAGACGCCAAACACGCATTCTGTAGCTCACAAGGACCTGGGAGCTCGTAGTCCAACTCACAAGAAGGATCTTGCGCCAATTTATAAGAGCTGCGAAGCTCGGCAATATCCGTGCCCACAAACCAGGACGAGGTGCGATAAACTTTTTGGTCCACCTACCGATACCTCTCCCGATCCAGCTCCTCTAGGATCGAAGAAGCAATATCTCTCTGACAGGGGCACAACGTGGAAATAGTTCCCTCCTCGACAACTTGGACCATTTAGCCAGCAACTCAGCGATACTGTGATTCACATATGAAGAGACCCTTGAAGGCTTCATTGCCGGAGCAGCGTGCAAAGTATTGGGTGATATTAAGGCTGGCCGCGGCAGGATGCGAAAGTCTAAAGTCACGTCTAAAGAGTCCCTTCGTCAGCTTGGCCACGACGACGACTCGCCATACAGTACCTCTAAGGAGGAACCGCCGCTCTCAGTGTCACTCCCAATCCCCCTGCTAATCACCATAATGAATTTATAAAGAGGTCAGGAGCGTCGACGTTACCTAGAAGGGAAGAGATAGCAGACAGAGGTCAACAACGAACTGGCACATCAAGGATTTCGACGAGAGCACCTCAAAAGAAGATCACCAACACCAAACAAAAATGACATAAAAGAGCAGTAGGAAGAATGGAGTAGAGACCCACTATTTATAGAGAGGACTCCAGGGGCCTAGGGTCACGCCCCTAGCCTTAATCATTGCAATGCTTAAATGCGCGTGAGTAACAATGCACCACAACCAACCCCAAACGACACGCGTCCCTCGGTAGGCGAACCATTGCGCCCCCGACGGATGAACTGTTAGGGAGTAAACTAAACGCCACATTGACATGGCACTCCCTCACCTAAGGCCAGTGACTCAGGTCTCGGACGAGGGATGTCACAACGGAGTCCTAGTCAAAGTTCATTGGAAACAAGAATTAAGTCAATTCTGCCTACGAGATGACGACCCTGAGTCAATGAAGACATCTCATTTTATTACGCATTCGTGGGAAATATTACAAAGATCTCGTTATTGCAAAAGGTTACATTCATACCAAGTAAGACTAAGAATGAGTTACAATTGGAACTCAACAACCGACGCACCATGGATCTCAACGGCACTGATCGTGAATGTAAAGCTTTGCACCTGGCCGTTGACCTCCCAATGTCGTCATTGGCAGCCCCTTGCCGATCGACGCCCAGGCACCCAGAAGCTCGCCAGACCTCTCAGCCGCCATGTATCATTCACAGCCTTGGTACGTTGAGATGGAGATTGACCTGTGTCGTGTAACACCCTTTCTACAAAAAGGATATTACACCATAGTTACCAAAAGTTTATGAAAGCTTAGAAAATATTTTGATAAAGGTTGATAATTTTTCTCTGAAAATGCGAGTAAAATTTTTCTTTTTCTTAAAGAAGATGAGAAGGACGGGGAATAAATCCCTGTAAGATTTTCTCTTTGAAAATATTTCAAGTGTAAAGAGTATAATATAACTTCATATTCAAAATTTGATCATCTCATATATAAAAATTATCAGAGTTTACAACAGAGTTTGTACAGTGGACTCTTGAGCCAGTCAAGTCTTTAGACCTCTACCCATTCTAAAATAGTAAATACAAATTCTTCTTGGAATCCCTATCAATCTACACAGCATCCTCTTCGAATCCTTCTTCTAAGAGCTAGCCTACGTCTTGGATAAATTATCTACTCGGTCATGCATCAACACAACATAAAGCAGGCAATGGTGAAACTCTAAACAAAGTAATAAGACAAGTAGGTACACAATCAAAACACAATTATATATAAATAAATCACTATGCACAGCAAGACACACACAATCAAAATACAGAACAATCAAGACTTATAAACAGATCTCGTTTAAGCAGATCTTACTTTTGTGCTGAAACCCTGTAAAGCAATACATTCACAATAATATATCATCAAAACCAAGTATTTTTATGCATGTCACTTCAATATCTCAAAAGTCACACCGGTGTAATGCTCCAAGGAGACTTTCTCTTCCTCACTTCTTTTAAGCGATCGGCTGCGATAAACTTAACAGAATAATCAGGGAATCACGTCTTTAGACCCCTGAGAATCACTTCGGTAATACCGCATTTAAAATGAATACCAAATCATAAATAGATTTTGTAGTTAGATTTATCCAAGCCGGTTGTACGATTTGTCTCGGTTCAGGGGGATTCACCAACAAGACCATTGAGACTATCGAAACCTGGATAATCCCAGTAGACAATTGTAGTCTAACAGAATCTATTCTCAACCCCATCTAGTGGGTTGTAAGCTCATCGTCTTTAATGCAAATGATATAACACTTCTCTTCATCGTTTCTCAAAAACCTCCTCCGTCTTACTGTAGCTCCCACTTTTGAAAAATCTTTCTGGAATGATTCACTTATTTTGAAGAAAAACTCTTGCTCTTATTTTATTATACATCAAGTTATTCTTTCGGCTATAATAATTCATTTATGACTAATCACACCGCGGCAGAGCCGAACTGAGGTGAAAAAGCCTAACAGAGTGATTCGATATATGAACTTAATTTTATTAACTCATTTAAGAAGATCAAAGCGGGGCAAAGCCTCTCTGTATTTGATCAAGAAAGAAGAGAGTAACAGTAATTAAACTTACGTCCGCTTTTTAATCCAATAACATCTGTTTTCTATTTTTAAGTCAATCTTAGGGAATGGAATAATTACACGGTGGCTAAGCCGACTGCGGTAATCAGTGTCCAGCTTTTCTAAAAACTTTGATATAAACTTTGATGAACGAAATAGAGCTAATCATTTTACCGGCTTACTTAATTTTGAAGATGAAAAGATCACACGACGGCAGAGCCATCTTTGGTGATCAGTACTTGTTTTAAAATCGATCTACTATACTAAGTGAACGTAATTCAATTACTACTCTTTGGAAATATTTAAGCACTGATTATCTTCCAGGAAAAAGGCTCGTTGGAAGCCTATCTCACTAATTTCCACTGTCTTAAACATTGGAAATTAAACTGAGTTCATTGCATATATAAACAGATTGGATACCCACTCGATATTTTCCACAAATAACATAACAGTAGAATTCACCGAGAATCCATTACTGTTACATTGATTTCCGAAAGATGCTATAACAGTAGAATTCACCGAGAATCCATTACTGTTACACTCTTTTATCCGACAGATGCTATAACAGTAGAATTCACCGAGAATCCATTACTGTTATACTCTTTTATCCAACCCAATCTATTTATATATACGGTATTAATAAATCACTTATTTCCCAGATTATCTTAGGCACGTATATCCTTGGTCCCTAGTGTTAAGATTTTTAAATAGTATATTAATACAGATCCCAGGCTAGAAAGAGATGGACTTTATAATAGCCCCTTCAAAGGTCTCTTTCCTTTCTAGACAGATCCATACTAATAAACCAATCAAATCTTAACCATCACCCATGAATATATAAATGTTAGATAACGTCCGGGTTTTCACAAAAGAATAATTGTGTTTTCATTACGGTAAAATCGTATTTGCGGTAAACTAAAATTCGCCATAGTAACCTTTCTCCCACAAAATCTTAAGAGAAATTTGGGCATTATAACCCTACTATTAATAATTAACACAAAATAATCATTTTAGAACAACAAAACAATTTATAAAGCATAACCACCATTTAAAAGCTATAACACCCAAGGCATACAAGTCAAGCACAACCAAGAATCAAACATATACTTCTCAAATTAATTTTGCAAGAGGTTCCCCTTACCTTTCACTAAAAATGGATGAAGAACAAAGCTTGAAGATTAAGAACATCAAGCAAGAACACCAAGAACTTCAAAGAGGAAAAGAAGAGTTTTGCTTGAAAAACACAAAGCTCTTTGATGTGGGATGTTTTTATGAATCAAAGAGGGTATAAACAAAGGAAGAGGGGCGGTTTCTTGATGCTTGAAATGGGAAGAACAAAGCTTTGAAGATTCAAGGCTTGATTTCAAGACAAAGAGAAAAAAGGCTAGGATTTTCAAAGGGAGAAAGAAAGGATTTTGCTTTGTTAACACAAAGACTTTGGTGTGAGATTTATGAAGAGGGAAGGGGGGTATTTATAGTGAAGGGGGCAGCCAAGGGGTTGGGTTAAAAGGGATCATGGTTAGCTTAGAAAATAACCTTGGTTAGCTTTTAAAATAAAACAAAACAATTAACTAAATCCTAATTGGTTTAAACCAATTACTCATGGCAGGATTCATCAAGGAAAGACTTAGGGAGCAAGGAAAAATTTATGACTCATGGAGGGGAGGGCGGTTATGAGGAAGGAAGAAGGAAGGAAAGTATGACAAAGGTTAAATGATTAAATCTTAAGTTTTAAATCATCATTTTTCTAATTGGCTTAAAGACTTTCACAAGGATTGAATCCAAGTGAAAATTATCATCCAAGGGCTCTAGATGAGGAAGAGTGGTCAGCCAAAGCAAATGGAAAGAAAAAAGAAGGAAGATGAGACCATGATGTAAGCCATGACTACTAAATTAACCTTTTAACAAATTAGTTTTAATCAAACTTTTCCCAATTGGCTTAAAATCATGACTTATTGACCCAAATGCATCTAGTCCTCCTTATGGCATGGTGGTAAGACGGTTTTGAGGCTGCAAGAAGGAGGGAATGAAGTTACATCTTTGCCCAAATGGTTTTTAAGTGAAAAGGATACAAATCAAGGGCAAAAGTGACTTTTCACTAATCAAAAATTCCTAAAATTAATTAAAGTTTTGAGAGCTGATAAGAAATCTTGGGAATACCATGTAATAGCCCTAATAGCTTCATGGAAGAGTTTCTGGAATTTTACGGTAAGTGTAAGCTATGCGTTTAGCATAAAAACAAAAAAACGGACGCGTCGTAAGTGAAAAATAGACATTTTTCAGAAAATTCCCAAATAATTCTCAAAAATCACAAATTTAATTTAAATACCAATGGTCCCTCTTGAAAATTGATTTTGAGCTCTCACTAATCAATATAAATCCATTTCGGTTCAGAATTTCAAGCTCTACTTCTCTTACGGAGTTTTGAAAAAGTGCCTTTTGATCTGTCTTTCAGAAAATTTCGAAATAATTTCCATAAATCCTAAAAAATAGAAAAACATGATTTTTCTTTTTAAAATCTTTATCTGACTTTTACTTGAGCTCCGAATCAATCTTTTTGCTCAAGCGGTTTACTATTTGGACTAAAACAGAACTTTTAAATCATTTTTCTTTTAAAAATTCTAGAAAAATTCCAGAAAATCTAAAATATTAGAAAACCCAACTTTTGTGAAGGAAGTTTATTTATTGAAGTCATTTGCTGTTTTTAAGCTATTTAAAACTCTTTCCGTCAGTCAGACGTACTACTTTCTGTAAAAAGACCTGTTATTGATTGTAAAACTACCATTTCAGAAGTATTCCGAAATACGTGTATTTTATTCTTAATTTTAAGCTAAAAACAAATCACAAAACACTTATGGCACAAGAATTCATATAAGACAGAAAAAGTACGGTTTAAAACAAGAAACGGACGTTGGATCTAAACTTGATGAAAGAAACTAAAAATGAATCACAAAACATTTATATTGCAACAATTCATATAAGACAGATAATAGACGGAAGACAGAAGTCTATATAGGACTTTAACTGTCTTACTGTTTTAATTATAATACCAAACAACTTATGATTTCTATACTATCTAAAGTATACTTGATCTTAAAGTCTATATCTTAACTATGTCTCCATTTCTGGTATTTATCCATTTCTTAACTAACAGAGTACAAAGTTTCTCTTAAAGAGACTAAAACTGTAATTCCTGTATACTATTCTCTAAAATTCCCAACTTAGTTTCTAAAACCTTTATATATGGCTAAACTATTTATCCTCAAATATTTCTTATAGAATGAATTTTCCATATTCATCATAAACTTATTCTGACTGTCAAGAATGTCCGTAAAATACCGTTTGACTTCTACGTCAGCTCTTAAACAATTATATTTTATCTGAAAATCTTAAGGATAGTTCTAATCCTCTAAAATTAATACTGTCTTATAGAGTGAAATTTTAGGATGTTACATGTCGTCCAACTCGCTCACCCGGTCGGCGCCTTATTGAACTTCCACTGAGATTCCTGTTCCCCACAACTATTTGCCACCCCATTGACTGAAGGATGAGAAAAAAGGAAGGGTTGGAGAGGGGAAAGCACCCCGGCCAGAAAAAAGAGTGAGGCCCAGAACCTCGACCCATTAGGAAGCTCCCCCTATAACGCCCTTCAGAAGGATAGAGTCAAAATCCTAGAAACGGGATTTGGGGGAACCCATAGAGGCCTTTATAACCTGAAAATGGATCCCTCCGGTCAGGTATCTCAGCCCACTCTAGGCATATGAGATCTTGACTGTCGTACTGAGGTAAGCCCTCTTTTAACACACAGGCTAATATGAAAACCGACTCCTCAGCAACACTTCATCCAAATGACACTTTTTTGCTATCTCACCATACACGTTGAACACTGGGGTAGCTTGTCTCGGTCGCCAGGGACCGACTTCATATTACCATGGGTGTTCATTGAAGGTGACAAATCACCTCGTCTCCACCCAGTATGCATTGTCGCTGATGAGGAAGCAGGCACAGTCCCCTCTTTATAAGACCGCCATCTAGTAAACCGCTGAAATCCTGCCACCAATCGTATAAATGTGTTCGACTCAGCCATTAATTAGATTGTTGACCAGCCAATCAAAGGGAACTACGATTCTCGAGATTGCGCAATAGACCTCGAAATATTCACCTTGAACTCTTGCTCGTAAGGGTACCGAGCTAGGGGCATTTGTTCATTATTGGGCCATGGTCCTAGTTCCCAGGCCCAATAAGGGTCTAACCCACTTCTGCAAGGATTGCCCCACCCTAGACACCTCGGACACGTGCGACCAAGTTCTTGAACTATCTGAACACCCAATAAATGTCTGACTTCAACTTGAGTGGAAAGGTCCATGTGTACGTAGTGCAGGCATCCACAATAGTTAACATATACTTATAATCACATGCAGAAATCATAGGAGTGGTCCCCATAGATCACAAAAAATCAGTTCAAAAGGCACACTGTATACAATAGTTGAGGCATGAGATGGTAACCAATGTACTTTTCCAAGATAGTAGGCTGAGCAAAAATCATCTACTGTTTTATTAGGAACTGGAATTTTACAATGAGATAATGTTGCCTTTGATGCCTCATGATGTGGATGGCCTAATCGATAGTGCCACATAGTGTACCTAGTGAGACCTAGTTGTGAAGTAGGTGTAGAGTTGTTGGTGTGTGTAGTTACATGTGATAAAAGTGTGGTGAGGCAGCTTGTAGTGTTTAAACTTGCTGAATTAACAGTTGGTAAAGAAGTAAAAATAGCAAAACTAGTAGGTGATGAACTGAAGGTAATCAAGTTGCCAAAGCTGTATAGCCCATCCTGTCCAAGTGTACCTCGCAGCAATACTTCATATGTTGCTTGAGATTTTACAATAGAAAAATCTAGATGAAACTCAAAGTATACTGGATTATCTTGAGCAAAGTGAGACACACCCATCAAATTCTTTGTAATGCCAGGCACAAGGAGAAGATTGTTGAGTGCAAGTGTAGTGTGTGGTTGGTGAGGAGATGTGAAATGTGTGCCGCCAATTGAGAAGATGGACAGAACTTGTCCATTTCCAAGTAATACTTGATCAGTTCTAGGAAGTGAAATGCTATCAAGTAGGTTATTTGGATTGTAAGTCACATGGTTGGTGGCTCCAGAATCAGGATACCAAGATTGATCATGCTTTCTGTGAACTCTGCATTGATCAGAACCAGTTAGAAACGCCTGAGGTTTGGACCGATGAGAGTTAGACAGTGTACTATTGGCACTATGTGATGGAGTTGGCATAGCATAGGGTTGAGTAATTGGGCCAGAGGAAGAAGAGGAGTGTGACAGTGCCCCAAGCCAGGCTGGGAAGAGGATTCCAATTAGGAATGTGAGGAGAATGGCCCATCTAGTGTCGGCTGAACTAGTGACATGGCCCACTAGAGTTACTGGCCCACTGTATTCATTCATTCCATTGAGATAGCGATGGGTCAACCCATTGACCAGGCCCAAACCAAGGGGCAGGTCCATTATTCTGTGTTGTAGGCCCAAACCAGGTACCTGGTCCATGATTTAGTGCTGCAGGTGCATGGGACCACTGTGGTGCACCTGCAGTTCCCTGGTTCTGATTCGGTGCTGTTGGTACAGGATTGGACTATGGTGCACCGCTCCCTAAACTCGTGTACCGATGCCAGCATGCACTCGCATCGTGGTCGTATTTGTTGCAGAGTTAGCACTAGACCTTGTTCCGATCGGCCGAATGACCACTTCGACCAACACTGTGATTGGCATCGCGACCATCGTTGGAGCCATCACAATTGTTATACGACTGGTAATCATCTTCTTCATCATCATTTTGTCGATTCGAAGCGAAATGAGCTTTATCTATGACCTGTGGCGGCGGAGGACGCAACGCCGAAGCCATGGTTGAGCTATCTTAATCGAAAAAGGTTCAAGGAGCCCTAGCTTTTTCAATGTTCTCCATTATTGAAGGATTAATGAAGGATCTTTCTCAGAGAAATGGAGGTTAGGGTTTGAAAAGAGGGGAAGACTTCGTTCTTGCAAAGAGGGATTTTTCAGTGAGAAAGAGAGAGAAAAACTTTTGAAGTTCAGTTTTCAGAAGTAATGGCAGAGTAAAGAGAGTATGAGAGATAACGTGTGTGGGTGGAGTAGTTGAGTAGACTTAAAATTGAAAGGTTGGAAAAGACAGTTATTTTAAATGAAAAGTAGTTTTAAAAAACTTAGAGAACAAGTGAAAGGTTTTTGAATAAAATACTATATAAAGTAAGTGGACTCAACATAGGAAACGTTTTGTCATAAATGACACAGTCTCACTAAAGAAACCAATTTGACTGACGTGTCCTATTGGACGCTAGTCATATTGGACTCATAATATATGTATTAAACCAATGCATATATTGGATGCAATCATATTGGACGATTAATCATCATTCTTTTATAAAGTGCATATTCAAATGCTTCCTTATAAAATTGAATCTATCTGCAGAAAGGGGCTTTGTAAAGATATTACCCCGTTGATTTTTAGTACTTACAAACTGAATATCAAATACTCGTTTCTGGACATAGTCTCTTATGAAATGATGTTTGATCTCTATATGTTTGGCTTTTGAGTGCAAGATTAAGTTCTTTGACAAATTAATTGCAGCAGTATTATCACAAAGAACATAAATATTACTCTCAAATATGTTATAGTCATCCAACTGATGTTTGATCCATAAGAGCTGAGAACAATAACTTGCAGTGGAGACATACTCAACTTCAGCTATAGATAGTGCTATAATGCTCTGTATCTTGTTAGTCAATGAGACTAGATTGGACCCAATGAAGTGGCAACCACCACTTGTGCTTTTTCTCTCCAATATATCTCCAGCATAATCAGCATCATAGGATCTAACTAATCTGTATTCATATGATTTCTTAAACAGCAAACCAAGATTAGTGGTATCTTTCAAGTATTTAAAAATTCTCTTGACAGCAGTCAAGTGAGTTTCCCTTGGATTAGATCGAAACCTTGCACATAAGCATACACTAAACATTATATCAGGTGTAGATGCAATTAGATATAAGAGAGATCCAATCATACCTCTATATACCATTTGATCTACCTTTTTATCATTCTCATTCGGGTTTAGTATGCATGAAGGATGCATAGGTGAGCTCATAGGCTTGCAATCGTCCAAGTTGAACTTCTTCAAGAGTTCTCTAGTATACTTGGTCTGATGCACAAATTCGTTCTTGAGTCTGTTTAACATGAAGTTCAGGGAATAATTTTAATTCTCTCATCATACTCTTCTCAAACTCTTTCTACATCAATTGAGAAAACTCTCCACACAAATATTCATTTGTAGCACCCAAAATAATGTCATCAACATAAATTTGGACTATTATGAAATGTGAGTCTATGGATTTTATGAAAAGAGTGGTATCAAATTTTCCTCTTGAAAAATAATTTTTCGTCAGAAAAGAACTTCATTTTTTATAGGCTTAAATGCACTTTCAGTCCCTCAGGTTTCACGTTTGTGCAACAATACTCAACAAGCCAACAATCAGCAGCAGCAGAACACTCAGACTACCAACAGTCAGACTAGAGGAGGCACAAGTGGAAAAAGAAGGGGAAGAAAGAGGAAAGAGCATACACCAGTGCACACACAAGAGTTTGTCAACAAAGATGCATAGAAGTTACTTAGGACTTTCTTAAGGACCATTGGGTTTTATTTTTTGATGTTTCAGATGGTTTGTAATTGGCTATGGCCAAACTTTTTTGATGTACCTTCTCTGTTGGAATGGCCTAACTTAGTATGTAATTTTCCTTTTGGTTTGGTTAATCAGCTGTTTTGTAAAGGGACTAAGTTCCCAGACCACTTCATACTATTTTATTTTCAAGCTAATGCATTTGGAAGTTTCTGCATTCAAGTTTACTGTCACCAATTTACTCCAACCATTTTGCTGTTTTTTTTTACTTGTGTTACTGTCACCATGTGGACCATCATGTTGCATTTCGAGACCTATGATTTTTTGCATAATGCATACTGCATAATTTTAGGGACCACGATTTTCAACAAATTCATACTGCATAATCCACTTTTTGTTACTGTCATGTGCACTTGGAGGGACATTGTGTTCATTTTTCATCTTACATAATGGTACTGTCATTGAGGTAGTGTCATGAGCACTTTTAGGTACTGTTATAACCATAATTCACATATAGGTACTGTCATTTTAAGATCTCATGAGCATTTTGCATTTTTACATCTTTACATCTCATTCATTTTCCATCTTCCATAATACCACTCGAACAATAATGGAACAATAAAACCAGTTCTGCATTTTCCATCTTTCATTTTGCATCTTTCATTCATTTTCCATCTTTTATTCATTTTCTATTTTCTATTTTTCAGTTTAAACCAGTTCTGCATTTTCCATCTTTCATTCATTTTCCATTTTTCAGTTTAAACCAGTTCTGCATAATGGAACAATAAAACAAACCAAAAGATTGATAAATGAAGTAAACTTCTTCCATTACTATCAAATACATCAGTACAACAGGATCATTGGTGCCCATACAAAACAGTGACCAGCACCATAAAACCCTTAACCATCCCACTACCCTAATCAAAGATATGATAAAACACGTCAACTATACATTAAAGAGTTCCCTATTTTCTTGCTATCACAACAGCTAACACCAAAATAATACACCAAGAAATCACCAACCATCCCACAAAAAATCTCTCCCTAATCTTCATTTCATTATTACTCCTCAATAGACCTCGGATTATATTCTTATCACGTTCATTAACTGGTCCATCATACCACTGGAAGAAACCGCATCCCCTTTTGCCTTGCACCTACACAAATCAAATTTTTTACAAGATAAACAATCAAAACTGCATTTAAGCCAGCATTCAGACCCAATTACTATGTAATATAAAACCCTAAACTACTTCTTTACCTCGTAACGACCGCAACCGTAAAACCTCCAGCCCGGATTGTCTCTTGTCCACGACGTAACAAGAGGGGATTTTGAACCGCAGTGACATACCAAGTAGGGTTTCCTCTTTTTGTCCCGTGAAGAAAAGATGCATCAGAAATTTCGCTTTGACCTCCCATTTTGGATCGGAGAAGAAGAGAAATGGGTGGGGGAGGAGCTTCAAGTTTGCGATAGGGAGGGTCATGGGTCGAACAAAGGTCAAAGAATGAATCCCTAATTCTGAGAAGATATGAAATCAATCCCTTTCTCCTTTCCTTTCTTTCCCTGCACGTGAGCAGCACGTTCTTTTGGAGAAAAAAATTGCTGACTCAGCACTTGCCACTTCAGCTATCCAATTAGGCAGAACTGGCCACGTCATCGAATTCCGTCTGCCACGTAGGCCATTCCGTTTGCTGTTGGATGGCAGCTTGACAGAGGGACGAAAATTACACTGTTAGTAAACGTTAGGGACTAAAACTGCTAAATTTAAAGCTGGGGGACTAAAATTGCACAAACATGAAACCTGAGGGACTGAAAGTGCATTTAAGCCTAAAAATTTATACCAAGCTCTTGGAGCTTGCTTATGGCTATAAAGAGCTATTTTTAGTTTGAAAACATGATTTAGAAAAGATTGATCCTCAAAAACAGGAGGTTGTTCCACATAGACTTATTCATTTATTATACCATTCAGAAATGCACTCTTTACATCTATTTGATAAAGTCTCATATCATGTTGAGATGTAAATGAATGTAAGATGTGAATAGCTTCTATTCTTGCAACAGGAGCAAAGGTTGCAGTAAAGTCAATACCTTCATGTTGTGAGTAACCTTGTGCAACTAACCTTGCTTTCTTTCTCACAACTTTACCATCTTTGTCTAGTTTATTTCTGAAAACCCCATTTTGTTCCAATAATGGACTTATCTTCAAGTAGAGGCATCATCATCCAAACATCATTACTCTTGAATTGGTTCAATTCTTCCTGCATAGCTAAGATCCATCCTTCATCCAATAGAGCTTCATCTACTGTCTTTGGTTCCATTTCATAAATAAATGTAACATCAGTTTTTTCTCTATTGGTTGACCTTGTTTTGACTTTAACTCCTGGATTGCCAATTATCTGGTCTTCAGGATGATAGTTGTTGAAGTGCCATCTTCTTCTTCTCTTAGAATCGGATTGTTCTTCATTTTCAGCATTCGATCCCTTTTCTTCATTCTTTGTTGGAGGTCCTTCCCTTGCTCCCTGGATTCTTAAATCTGCAAGAGTATCACTTAGCTCTAACATTTCTTTGTTAGGCTTTTTGTCATTGAATCTAATATGGATAGATTCTCCAATATTTAAGGTTCTAGAATTATAAACTCTGTAGGCCTTAGATGTTTCAGAGCATCCCAAGAAGATTCCACTATCAACTTTTGCATTAAACTTGCCAAGTTGATCTTTAGTATTGAGAATAAAACATTGACGGCCAAAAGGACGAAAGTGATATATGTTGGGTTTACTTCCTTTCCACAACTCATATGGAGTCTTTTTCAGAATAGGTATGATGTAACACCCTCATTTTTATATAGTTTTTGTTGACTTTTAATCTGTTTTATTTTAGTTAAAATTATCAAATGTAACGTCCCTTTGTTCAGCACGAACAGACTGTTGAGCCATCTGAGCCGCCATGTTAGTCATAGCCGCGATAGCCCTCTCCATCGTGTCGTCACGATCCTCAGTGTCAACGCGATTCATCGGTCGTCCCCGATGTGCCATGGGTTTCTACAAGTCAACCAATCAAGTTGCACAATTCAAAACCCATTCAAGAAAACAATCAATTTCACACATTGTTTCATAAGGAAACAATATAAACAATGTCACACAATGCTAATCAGAGATTCATACAACTTAAACTTAGTAAGCCTATAACCTAAGCAAACTCCATCAGAGTTCACACAACTTAGACACAGTAGACCTATAACCTACAGCCCCGACAGACATCGACCAGCTCTGATACCACAAATGTAACGTCCCTTTTTCACACAAGGAACGTCACATGAAAAACTAAAACTTAATGCGGAAAATCGTCTTTCATAAATCAAGGTTACCAAAATTGGTGGCTAATTTTTTTTTTTTGAAAAGTCTTCAACGAAAAAATTTCTCACATCACATTTAGCCATCTAGAAACTCAGAAGAAAAGAAACATCACACGTATATACATATCATCAAGTCAATGAACACAAGTCTTGCGCTCACAAGTATAGTTAGGAACCACAACATAGTGGCCAAAATACATCATCATAACATAAAGAAAATGAAGCGATAAATATAAACCTAGGAAAGCTGTAAATCAAAAGGTGTGTCAAATACACGACACTGAACATGTACACCCCAACCTAGGCTAGTCGCTAACAGACAACCCACAACCTAGCACTAGACACCCCCACCACTACAGACCTAAGACGATACGTCTCCTCGGGGTCCTCCTCGGGATCCTCCTCCTCCTCGGATATCTCAATGAATACCCGCTCTGGCTTATCTCGAACCTTCCTCTCCCCCCTCTCTGCGTGTCCCGACGGTCCGACAGAAGTGTCAGAAGAGCAACGCATGAAACGCCCATACGGTGGGACGTAAGGGACGGAGAGCGTCGGTCTCACTGTCTCCGGTGGTGAAGCTAGTGTCACAGGTGGAGCCATCCTCGGTAGACGTGACTGCTCCAAGGTACTCTTCCTTGGAGTGCAACGCGTGCGACGAAACATCCAACGGTACTTCGGAACGGATCTGGTTACTCGCGAGGGTAAAGGTCTCTCCTCCGCCTGAGCCTCTCTCCTCGGCTGCTCCACAGGTGCCTCGGGTGCAGCTGCCAGCCAGCTGTGCATCCTCTCTAAGGGAATGTAAGCGTCCAGAACCATGTCACGCTCCAAAACCTCCTCGGGGCCCAGCACCCCTCCTCTCGTCCTGACCACGTGTCCACACACTGTGGCCCATTGGGAGATGGGATCATAAGTCCATCCCCCACCATCGGCCTCAAGAGGCCGGAAGCTCTCCCTCACTCTGGCAACCAGAGGTCTCGAAGTGGACATCTACGCGTAGCGTACATACAGATAACAGAAAAACACGCACATACTACATAATACATTCCAAGAATATATATATAGCTACTCTTTCGTAAATCTTCCTCTATGATATTCATACACCAAAAGAGAGCACATCATCAAATTAAACACACAGTCAAACACACACATAGCACTCTAGCATAATGCATGTCACTTCAATATCTCTTTAATACACCGGTGCACTGCTCCATGGAGACTTCCTCAACTAAGTAGAGCGAAATGGCTGTAGCCTAAACTGACCATAATAAACCAATCGGTCCCCTTTTTCATGGACATGGTAACCATCGGTCCCCTTTTTCATGAACAGGTTTTATAATTATTCAGTAGAGCTACTATCACCATAACATAATAAACCAATCGGTCCCCTTTTTCATGGATATGGTAACCATCGGTCCCCTTTTTCATGAACAGGTTTTACAATTGTTCGGAAGAGCAACATAATAAACCAATCGGTCCCCTTTTTCAGGGACATGGTAACCATCGGTCCCCTTTTTCATGAATAGGTTTTACAATTATTCACAATCCATTACATAGGATTGTATGCTCTAATTTGGCAAAAGCCACGTCTTTAATGCAAATGACAGTATATTTGCAATCACAACAATACGATTAATGTGGTCCCTCGTCCTAGGGTTTTTCGTCGCCACGTGTTAGCTTTCATCCAACACCGTGTAATATTATTGTCCTCAAGTTTATCGTCGCCAACTTATTGAGAAAATCCCCTTACCTCTTGAAGACAATGAAAATGGGCAAACACCAACAATCACCTTCACTCTACACCAACACCAAGTGGCCTCCTTGAAGCCTTGATGTTCCAACACTTAGAAAAATCAACCTTTCACAAAATACACCAAAATAAAATCATAAAAATGCAAGTTTTATGCAAACCACCAAACCCTAAAGAGTAGAAATTTGAGTAGATGAATACTTACTCAAATCTTGAAGACAAATGGATCCAAGGTAGTTTTCAAGCTTGTAGGTTCCAATGGAGTGAACCTAAACCAAGAAAAAACTCTCTTTTAGTAAAGAGAAGAATACAAGCTTCATGGAAAAATTGAAAGTGGTGGAAATGAAAAAATGAAAGAAGTTTATGGATTAGAATGATGATCCAAACCTTTTGTGTGAAGCATTAATTGGTCAAAAACCCAACAAAACTTAGCCTTTTGGTATGTAGGAAAGTTTGAGAATATGAGAGAAAAATGGAGTTTGGAAACTTGGAGAAGATGAAGTGAAGAAGAAATGAATTCTCTCTCCTCCCTTGCCCTACATGAATTCGGCTGACCCAAGAAGAGTAAGGGGGAGGTATGGGCTTGCATGCTTTTAGTGGTTGGGAGTCATACCTCTCTCACCTAATTTGGAAAAATTCAAAAATCAACCCCTTTTTGACCATTTGACTTTTGGAATATTTTTGAGAGTGGAATCAGCCCTCTTATGAACCCAAAACTGACCAGAAAAATGGTGGGATTAAATCCCATCAAGTTAGGGTTTAATCGGTAGTTCAAAGTAGTAAAAACACGTAGTTTTTGAACCCTTTTTTAGATAAATATCTTTCTAAAATGGGTAAAATCATGAGAAATGAATTTTATGATTTGAATATGTCATAGAAAAATTTAGAAATCCAAAACTAAATTTTTGGACTATTTTTCATGTCCCGGTTGTGCCCGATTTACCCGTAAAGCTCCAAACGCGAGTAAAATAAAAATTTTCTAAAAAATTTCTAAAAATCACAAATATTATAAGAACCACTTTTGGTTCGTTAAAAAATTATTTTAGAGTAAAAATGACCTCCAGAAAAATACTGAACCCTTCCCGCATTCCGCGAGAACGCGGTTCCCGCAAAAACTTAGTTTTGCGAACCCTACTACTCTAAACCCTTCAAAAACAAATCTAAGATATGAATATTATTATTCACACCTTAAAATCCCAAAAATCATTAATTAAATAATTTTAATTAAATTAAAACAGATTAAAAGTCAACAGAAACTATATAAAATTGAGGGTGTTACATATGATGTATATTCTATTCTGAAGATAGCATGTTGTATTGACAGTTTCAACCCAAAATCTTCTAGAGGTAGAATTATCATTGAGCATGGTCCTTGCCATTTCCTGAAGAGACCGATTCTTCCTTTCTGCCACACCATTTTGTTGTGGTGTTCTCAGAGCAGAGAAATTATGGAGAATTCCATTTTCCTCGCAAAATCGTTGAAAGCTCACATTCTCAAATTCTCCTCCATGATCACTATTTAAGGAGTTTATGCTAACTCCTTTTTTTCATTTTGGACTCTCTTACAGAATATAGAAAAGACCTTAAAAGACTCATCCTTGTGAAGAAGGAATTTAACCCATGTCCATGTAGTATAGTCATCAACTATGACTAGTTCATATGTCTTTCCATTCAAGGAGGCAATTTGAGTTGGTCCAAACAAATTCATATGTAAAAGTTCCAAAGGTCTAGAAGTGGAAACAATATTTTTAGAGTTAAAAGAACATTTCACTTGTTTCTCTTTTTGACAAGCTTCACAAAGAACTTCAGATTTGTACAAAAGATTTGGTAAATCTCATTCAAGGTTATGCTTGTTCAGTTTGAAGATTGTTCTCAAACTTGCATGACCAAGCTTTTTGTGCCATATCCATTGTTCATCTTTTAAGGATATAAAACATGAAACATTTTGTTCAGACAATTTTTCAAAATCAAATTTATAAACATTCTTCTGCCACCTTACTTGAAAAGGAATAGACTTCTCAGGATTTCTGACTATATAATTTTCTTTGTTGAAAGAAGCATTAAATAATTGACGTAAGCTAAGCAAATTATGTTTTAGCCCTACAACCAACAAAACATTATCAATAGAAGGAAAATGTGCTTACAAATTTTACCTATTCCAACTATTTTACCTTTCTAGATCTTCCCCAAAGGTGACACATCCCTTTGTCTTCGGTCTTACGTCTTGGAACATGGACATTTCTCCCATCATGTGTCGTGAGCGTCCTCTGCCCAGATACCATGACTGGAGTTGACCTTTTGTTGTGAAGCACATATGCAACTAAAATAATCATACTTTTAGGTACCAAGATTTTCTTGGGTCCTTTCTTGTTAGTCTTTGGTTTGTTTCCAGACTTGTTTCTTTTATTATGAACACATACAGAAGTAACATGTCCAGCCTATCCACAATAACCACAATAAACAAAAGAACTAAAAGAGGTGTCATGTGGTTTGGTCTTACTTTGTCCTTTGTGAACAAAACCCAATCCACTTCTGTTAGATGGTTTTCTCTAATATTTTAAAAGTTGTTTAAGCTTCTCAGAACCACTGACAAATTTGGACAGATGTCCATTGAGATATTTCACCTCTTATTGAAGTTCTTGAACTTCACAAGATGTGTTGGACGTAGAGTCCTTTAGATATTTATGTTGATTTACTTCAAGTTTCAACTCATCATTTTCTTTCTTCAGTACTTCTTTTTCTAAAGATAATTTTTCAAAATCTTTTGAAAGTTGAGAGAATTCTCTTTTCAAAACTTTATACCTATTAGAAAGAATAGATAAATCTCTAAGAAGAACATCAAAGGTTTCTCTAAGATCAAGGTAGGTAGGAGTTATCTCATCTTACTCACTGTTTGAGGATGGAAGACTTGCCATCAAACAGAAGTTGGCTTCTTCTTCCACAGCACATTCTTCTTCAGAAGATGAGTTGTCAAGATCTTCTCATATTTCCATGAGGCATTCTGCCTTGATGTGTCCAGGTTTCTTGCACTCATAGTAGATTATTTGACTTTTATCCTCCTGCTCAGGCTTGTCCTTGGAGAATTTTCTGTTGAATTGTTTTCTTCTGAATCCTCCTTTCTTCTTCCACATGGCCTGTATCCTTTAGAGATAGGTGCTTTCTTTGACCTCTTTAAATCCTTGCTTGTGAAAGACAAATATCCATTGTGTTCTTACTCCATGATTGTTCTTCATGACCATACTTTTCTAGCAGAAAATTCATTATAACTCCCACAGCAATTGTAAAACATAAAAGCAACACCCATATTTGCAAAGTGGATTCTCATTAGATCCGCTGCACTCAATTGATTCATGTTAATTTTCCATATATCATCCACACTGTTCACTGCATATCTATCATCAAAGTTACATCCAGTCATGGTATTGGAAATGACGTCTATGTCTTCTCCACCACTATCAACTTCATTGTCATATGAATGAGAGATGTCTTCCAATCCCTGAAGACCTCTACAAAAAAATATTTCACATCACTAATCTCTACTTCAATCAACAGAAATGCCTAATAACTATCCAAAACACAAAATTTGAAATATATTATTTCCAACCTGAGTATGGTCTATATCATTATTGTTTGATAGATGTTGCTCGTTCTCCATTTTGTCAAATTTAACTTGTAGGTAAAACAATTTCTTCCTCAAAATAAAATGTCAAAATAAACTTAAATTAGTTAAATTCAACTAGTTAGATTATTTAGTGAAATTTAGCGCCAATGCCAAATAAGCATTCGGGATTAACCACGACCACAACATTGTTTTCGAACTAACTTACTTGATCTTTCAAATAAGTGATGGGTGCGAGGAAATCGAAGACTACGAGGACTACGAGATGTTGTTTGCACGACAACTGCGAGAACGTCGACAACTTCAATCGTGGCTCTTTTCGTCGATGACCCGCGGTGGCGGGTCTCCTTTCAGCGGCAACTTTGATGCGTTAGGTGCAAGGACATCGATGACTACGAGGACTGTGAAATGTTGTTTCCACGACAACTATGAGAATGTCGACAGCTTCGATCGTGGCTCTTTCTGTCGTCGACACGCGGTGGTGGGTCTCCTTTCAGCGGCGGCTCTGATGCGTACTGATATATGACAATGGACGAGGATGGGTTATAGATTCCAAATCTGGTGAGAAAGGAACTTGCTGTGTTTCCAGATCTATCTTCAAAGTATATGATGTGTTTTAAAAAATTAAGTTTTCTATTAAAAAAATAAGAAAGGAACTTGCCCACTTTAGCATTATCAACAATCATGCGTTCTATTCACAAATATAAAAAGGGGTCTTTTGTAATTAATACAAGTTATGTGGCTCTTTTGTAAATACACATAAGACAAGCTCAACCCACTATTGCAGGTAAAATTGGATTGGTCCTTGATGGACCAATTTTTGCATTGGTCCATATGAAGTGGCACCTACTTGAAAACCTCAATACCGTTTTCATAAAAAAGACACTCGAAGTAGAGAGTAATTTTTAACAAACAACTTGAAAAGGAGCAGAGAATAGCATAAAAAATTAAAATGGAAATTAAGAGGACTTCTATTTTAATATCATCAGTAGACTAAGTATCCCACAATGCAACAACATTTACAAGTAAACTTTCGAGACCACACATGATGCAAAAATCATCATAATCAATTGTGGTGTGGTACTTGGTACAAAACTACAGATATTGTAGTGTAGTCTTACACTGCGGTACGGGGATAGAAACATCCAAGGTTAGATCACTTTATAATAGTTAGGGTGTACGCATGTTGGGAAGATAATTCAAATTTTCAAATAAATCAAAAAATTCACTAGTTGAATAATTGTGGCCACTTTGTATCTTGACTGTAATCACAAATAACTGTGATCATTACCGACCGACAAGATTCACCAGCTAGAGCTAGGTGAGAAATAAACTAGTAAGAGCTTATATCACCCATAACCACATAACCAATAACCCTTGTTGTCATGATCATCAAATAAGTGTAGAAGTGTAATACGCATCGTAGTATATAGTTTGTGGTCATCGCATACTACTGCGCACAGGTCCTCATTGTACCTTCACAAGAAAGCACAACCAATCTTCTAAAGGAGATCCATGCTTCACATGAAACACCATTCTCATAAAAGAAATCAAAGATCGATGTTTTCTCTAGAAAACATTACCAATCTCCCCAAGGAGATTAAAAAAAAGAATATTTCATATTAAACACCATTTCCATAAGGGAAACCATAGATGAACTTCTCAAAATATTTCCCCCAAGGATACCAATAACGAACATTTCAAATTAACATTTCCATCAACGAAACTAGAGATCCCAAATAGCGTTTCCATAAAGGATAAACATATCTTTCTTATGGAAGACCAATAATCAATGTTTTCCCAAGAAAACATTCATACCTCGAGACATGTCAATGGTATCACAATATTAGTATAACATGACAACATACAATTATATGCACAAAAGAAAATATCATTATGCACATATAATAAAATTCAAGATATTCATAGGAGTCGTCATTGTATAAAACATGTGAAATCACAATTTCTTATTCACTCTCACTAACCAATTACTTTGATAAACATCAATTAAGGTTTAAATAAGTGATTAGATAAACAATGTAGCACTCATTTGGAACCACGGTCGAAGTACCCTGAATGCACGAACAAACAGAAGCTCCATGTATTAGCTTCTGCAGTCAGTGTATTTAGTCGTGCAGCTACGGTGAACAAAACACTATACCAAACATATGCGTAAACAAGCTAACATATAGCTTCAATGTATTAACAACACAATTTGCTTGATACATTAAATGCACAAACATGTGATTATCAACTCTAAAAGCACACATTTACAACAAATAAAGTATGCTCTCACATTTCCTTAGGAAACTAAGAACGAGTGTCTTGTACCCCTCTTAATTCACAAGTGCAACACCCTTTTTTCCAAAATGGATATTACACCATAGTAACAAGTAATTTTCCAAAAAATTTTAAGTAACCTTGATGTAAAACTAAGTTTTATTCCCGAAAATGTGAGTAAAATTTTTGCCTTTTTAAAAGATGAGAAGAATGGAAAATTCATTCCTTCTACTTCTTTTTGTTGAAAACTAAGAACAGAAAGTATTGTACGCTGATGTAAAAACAACCTCCTCATATGTATATATATATATATATATAAATATCAAAAAGCTTGCCTCAGTATAAGCGTGTAGATTTTACAAAGCTACTGTACATAGAAACCTGCTGAAACCTAAAGTAAGCTGTAAAATCCTAAGAAAGCTAAAAAGAAAATACAAGTTAGATAAACCGAAAATAAAAACTACTAAGTCTGCAAAAGCCAGGTCATCTCTACAACCTCAAATGATAATGAGACTCACTAGACTGGTCTCTCGGGACATAACCCTCATGTCCTTCCACCAACTTCCCATTTCCCTTCCTGCGATGCTCTAGAACCTCAGTTCGAGCTTCAGCTGGCCGAGCCTACGCAGAAGGAGATCTCTCTGAGAGGCAGGTCTCTCCAGAAAAACATATCGACAAGGGGTAGTATCTTTGCGGTGCTGTAGGGGGTGGTTGAGGGGTGTACGCCATCGGGTTCTCCTTGGAAGAAAAGTCGTGTGCAGTAACGAGTTCTATAGTAGGGTGAGAGGGTGAAGACCTACTAGCGGTCCTCCTCTTCCTACCAAAATAACTCCTCCACCTTCTGTAAACACGTTGGACGGGTGGAAGTCTGGGTGTATCGTCTGGACTACTCCCTGACTCTGTAGGCGCCTCCCTCAGCTGCCTCAATGGTATCTTCACGTGAAGTACCATGGGCTCCTGTCTCTCGCATGCATGTCCTCCAACTATCCCATCGGTTATGAGCACTTGTCTAACAAAAGTGCCCCACTGGGTGAAATGGTTTATCAGCCATTTCACCTCATATCCTCCTAGCGGCCGAATACTAAGCCATCTCATTGGCTCCAGTCCAGTCACCGGGTAACTTGTCTACTTAGACATACAACAAACACAACAAGGAAAACACGCAAGGGTGAAAATCTTTACAAAGTCATAAAGAAGAATACAAGAGACATATACACAACATTCATACTTCATATTCTCAGAACTACTCATACACAGATTATGTCTTGTATTAAAATATCGCAAAGCAAGGTATACTCAGAATTATATCATCAATACCAGATATAGTTATGCATGCCACTTGTATATCTCTTGAAAACACACTGGTGCACTGCTCCAATGAGACTTTTCCAACCTTAACACCGGTGAGCGATTGGTTGTAGTAAACTTAACAGAATAATCAGGAAGTCCCTCCAGACCTCTGGAAATCCTTCAGAAATACTACATTTAAATGAATAACATATCATAAAGAGGCTCGTTAGTCAGATTTATCCAAGTCGGGTATACGACTCGTTTCGGCTCGAGGGTTATCACCTACACCGCCATTGAGACTTTCGAAACCTGAATAATCGCAGTAGACAATTGTAGCCCAACAAGACTCTATTTTCAACTCATTCTCTAGGTTGTAAGCTCATGCATCTTTATGCAATAACAGTTCAAATTACATATAACTTTACCTTCATTTCTCTTGTAAAACTTTCTCATGTTTTACTGTATTACCTCTTGCAATACAAAATCGCGTAAAATACTCTTATTCTTTTAACACCGAATAAATTCTTGTACGTATTATCTCTGTTACTGCTTTTTACTCAGTAATTGATTTTTCTCGGATTTAGGATAAATTAACGACAAAATAATCACACAGCGGCAGAGCCACTGCGGTGACCAAACCATAACCGCTTAAAAGTGATAATATTATAACTTAAGTCCATTGTCATAAAAAGCCCTTTGGAAGCTAGTACCCAAAATAATTTTTGCCACGTATATACAAACTCCCTAAGCTAGGAAAAATAGCACATCAATAATGTTCTCAGGAAAGAGAGGTGAGCCACAGCTTCTAAGAGACTCGTCTTTCCTAGCCAGACAGTACCAATGAACTATTCGACCCAACTATCATTCTGTATATCTATGGTAAAAATTGAAGGGTTTTGGCACAGAAAATAACATTACAGAAATTATTAACGTATTAATTACTTTTCCTCACGTAATGATGTCCAACAGAGATACGTCCCCTGAGTCAGGTCGGATAGTACATCGTAGATACACTCTCATACCCAACCAACCAACGTATTCCCAAGTGGCCAAAAGAACTACAGAGGTGTCAATTTTACAAATTCGATTGTTTGATATTAATCACGGAGGCATAGCCCACTGTGGTTATCAAGCCTTTAACATTTAAAATTTTGCCATTATAACTGTACAATTATTAAAACTTATAAATAATTTTAACATTATAACATTACTAATTATAATGCTCATAAACAATTAAATAAAACACGTACCATATAGCCAATTAAATAAAGCTTAAAATAATTAAATAAACCTTATAAACACATAAATTACCAAAGTGACTAACAAACAAAGATCAAACCACATCTTTGAAAGAATTTTTCCCTTACCTATGAACTTCGACAAGCTTGAAGAACTTTGAAGAAAATTTTCAAGAGCTTTGCTAAGGAAAACAAAGAAAAACTAAAGAAACTATAAAGAGGGAAAAAGAGATTTCTTTGGAAATGCTTTAAAGAAATGGTGTGAAAAATTATGAAGGCCCTCCCCCCTATTTATAGTGAATGGGGCGGCCAAGTTTAACCAAGGACGATGACCATGGTTGGCTTGAAAAGCAACCATGGTTCATGAAGATATAAAGAGAAATTAGTTATCTAATTTCCAATTCGCTAGGATTCATGACTCAAAAAGCAACTTGGCTCCCACTTGCACAAGGAGGTCGGCCAAGAGGGGCTTGTGAGAGGGGGGTATGAATTGACAATTTTACCTTTACGGTTTATGTAAAAAAGAAATGAAAATCAAGGGTAAAATAGTCTTTTCATAATCAAAATTGAAATAAATTGATTTAATTGATGAGAACCAATGAGAATGTTTGAAAATGCCATGTTAGCCCTAAATAGCTTCATGGTATCATTTTTTGAATTTAATGATAGTGCAATCTCTTTGATTTTCACCGTTTCGCAGGTATAACTCCGAAAATAGCATAGAAAATGGTATTTTCAAAACATCCACAAAAATAATTTCTAAAATCCCCAAACAAACAATTAAAAATAAAATAAAAATTATTTGTGGACTAGTGTCACAAAATTTTACACTGCGAAACAAGCTCTTTACGCTTTTTGCTCCCGTTTAGCGTATTTTTCTGTAAATTTTGAAAGTTTTCTAAAAATTTCAGAAAATCAAAAATATTAAAAGAAACAACTTTTGTGAAGGAAGATAATTTTCTGGGTTGGTTTGGTGTGTTCATGCTATTTAAAACTTATACTGTTAGTTACAACGAAAACCGTTTTCTGTTTAAAACTCAACGTCAAACAAAAATTACCCGTTTCAATATAGATAATGAATATGTATATTAAAAACCTATTTTTAAGATAAAATTAAATTACTAATCACTCACATCACAAAATTTCAAATAAAACAGAAAAAGGACGGCAAACAATAAAATGGATGTTACAACAAGACACATCAACCAAACATTAATCATATATCAAAATAAATTTCAAGTCACTGTAAATGAATAGAATTAAGGGAGACTATGATATGAAATTGAGAATAAACACAATCAACCTTTAGTCGATCAAATGGACATTATCAATGATACTAATCATTAGAGATTTAAATATTAAACATATGTTATAAAAACTTCCCTGTGGGGAAGAATATACCATACACAACAGTTATAGAAAATAGAAGAATTTTCGCTGTTACATATGATGTTACTTGAACTAGCTCATGCAATAGACATCCTGTGGGTAGACTAATGCACAAATTCATTCAAGCAACATAGTCATACTCAAATTAAATATACAGCTAATTCTATCAATCTTATGAATAAGTCACTCTGGTGACAAACATTCATATCAATTAATAGTGCTCCAAAATATGAGTTAAGCTATTGTCCATGAGTATTCTCAACAACATACATAAGTTTCCTTAAACCATGTTTCCTAAGAAACATATCAAGTTTTCACTCATATAAAATTATATCACCTAAGTGATAAAATAAATATCAATTTGCACAAAATCAAAGTCTCGAAAATACATGTGAAAACTATAGACATTAGTGTCAAACCACAAATTTATCCAATATATGGAGTCAAATAGGTCAATCCAACCAAGACTAGAGCATTCAAATAGTTTCACAGTTTAATTCCATTGTAGTCACCGTTTATTAGACTAATAATTATAAGAATTAATTTTCATGACCACAATAATATTGATGTTTTCTAAAATAACATCATGACCATTAAATAGTACATATTAGTAATGACTATACAACTCTCCCCCTCGACTCTCACACAGTCGCAAACGATAGTCATTCTATTATTTTTTTATTTCTCATCAACATGATCTACTTCATTAGTAAAGTTATTCAAAGAGAAAATAAGAAGAGAATAAAAATAATAAAAGCTCATGAGAGTTTAAAAAATGTAAAATAAAAAGGATTAATATCAAGAGCAAATAACATATAACATGGCATATAAATACATAGTATAAACTCCCCAGTGGGTGAAGTAAATATTATGTGAACAACAGCAACATCAAAAATTCCAACATTCCCAATAAATCAAGTTTCAAGAATAATTCACAATTCAGTTTTCTATGGGCAAATTAATTTTTTAAAATATATATATATATATATACAATGTCCATGATATATTAAACAGACAACCCCATTAATATCCATGAATGATCCACTGTGATGGTGTGCACTCACTTCAATCAATCGAACTCCAAAAATAAATAATATTTGCCAAAACCTCGAATTAATATTAAACTTTTCATTTCACACAACATATGTAGAGAGTGAATTACTTTAACATATCATTCAGGGAAAGTGAAAATCTCATATAAGCCCAACATAGTATGAAAATATTTCTCATCCTCATAAAATATAGGTTTAAAAATATTTTTCGTCCCTGTAAAATGACCGAGTTTCATTTTTCGTCCCTGTAAAATTTTTTGTTTGTTTGTGATCCCTGTAAATCAAAAAGTTTTATTTTTAGTCCCTGCAAAATTGTTTTAGTCCCTGTAAAATTTAGATCATGTTGAATTAGTCCCTGTAATATTTAGATAATTGCCAAAGTAGTCCTTGTAAAATAAATTTAATAGGGACTAAAAACAAAATTGTTCACATATTACAGGGACTAATTCAACATGATCTAAATTTTACAAGGACTAAAACAATTTTGCAGGGACTAAAAATAAAACTTTTTGTTTTACAGGGATCACAAACAAACAAAATTTTTTACAGGGACGAAAAATGAAACTCAGTCATTTTGCAGGGACGAAAAAAGTATTTAAACCTAAAATATATCAAAATCAAAATTCTGAATTTTAAATGAATAAAAACAATATAAAATTAATAATAAATATGATAAGAATTCAAAAAATTATAAAAAGCAAGTTGTAGGAAAACTAGACATTAGGATGGTCACAACGCAAAAAGCCATATAGAAAACGAAGTTCTGTAGACTCCACACTCTCCTGCACTCTCCAAAGACGGGACTGGGCATTGCCAGAAGACCAAGACCTGGTCTTCTTCAACCTCCAAACGAGTCAGACTCGACCCAATTTGCTGTTAAACGGGTCTTATGAAACCGATCCCCATTTTAACATGATTTCTCATGCTTTCAGCCACCATTTCGAATGATTTTTTACTGGGAAATATTATATGATGATCTAAGATTAAAATGGAGTAATTTCTATGCCCAAAACAAGTCAAAAGACAGATCCAAAAAGGCTCTAGAAAACTGAAAACGAGAATGCACTTTGAAATGGGTCCAGTTGCGACCTCCAATGAACCATTGCGATTCTTTACCAAAATTTTGCATTATTTATTATTCCTGGATTATAGTTTAGTGACTCCACACTCAAATGACGCAATTTTCAATTTTCATGTCCAAATAACGAAAACAATACTATATTTCTAATCGGGCAGTCGCGACCTCAGGACAAAAGAATGTAATTTTTCACCAAATCATACACTGTTTAAACCAGAAAACTCTTGGGTTTGATTCATTGCACCATTTGGTATCACTATCCATCGAATTCAGGATAAATTACATATATTAAAATAGATTTTTTTTAAAAATCCCTCTCACAGTAAAACTCTAAAATGGGATCAGAATGGCACTATACATCCAAAACTGGGCCTTTTCTATCATTTACAAGTTGTGTACTTATTTTACCATTCCCCAAAAATTTATGGTTATCACGCTTTAAAACATTTCTCAACAAATTACATGTACCAAAATAGTGAAATACATAATCATGAATCATTAACACGTTGGAACCAAATTGTTCAAAGGCATTTTTCAATGCTCAAATCCCTAAATGGTTTTGATGATAACAATTATCATTAAAGATTTTACAAAGTCTGACAACAAACTCTTGCAGGTACAACAAAGTTAAGTCCATCGTCCAGTGTGGCTCTGATACTTATATGTACAAATCAATGAGCTGAGTGTCCAGTGGACTCAGGTACATGATCTATGGTAAGTATCGTTCAATGGACTCAGCATGCTATGCATCCATCTGGTAAGAAATACTATGCGTCCAAACGGTAAGATAGCTAAGCTTTTGCTTAAAGCTGCGTCCAACATGCATACTATTTTGATCTCTTGACATGCTATTTATTGCTCTTGGATTTAATTTGATACATATTAAATGAGCAAATGATTTGAATTTAATAGCTGTATATGTGCTTTTCTTAGACTTAATTGTCAACATTTTTAGACAGTATTTAATGAAAAGCATAAGGCACTGTGGAAAGTGTACTTGGGAGAGAATGTAATCTGAACATATCCGTCACTCTCTGAACGTACCTTTTCTATCACACAGTGTATTCTCTCTGTCTCAACTGAATATTACCTTTAACCACTGTGTAATTGAGACTTTGAGTACAGGTTGCTTCTGACCTTGGAGAAAGAACTGCACAACCTATGCTGAAGTAGCACTCCATTGAAGCAACGGGAAGATAGCAATTAATGTTATTTGTAAACGGTTATTTTATGAAGGCTGAAGCAAGAACAAGTTCAAGACCAATCTGAAGCCTCACTCAAGCCTATAAATACCGTGTATAAGAAGAAGAAGAACAAGAGACTAATATACAGAAGACTGATAACACGAAAAAGAGAGTCAAAACACTATGCAAATTATTTCATATTCTCTGTAAACTTTGAAAGAGTCTGTATATTTCTTTCTTCTTGTAAAAGAGAGTTTGCTTAACTCTCGAAGTGCTTAAGATTTCATATTCTCACTTGTGTGAGTTAGCAGCACTTATTAGAAACACAAACACTCTTTTGAGTTGTGTGAGCCTGGAGAGGCTTGTCTGTAGAGGCTTGTCTGTAAAAGAATGCTTGATTGAGCCTAGACAGGCTAGGTGTGCAAACAATACTTGTTGTAAAGCCTGAAGAGGCTGTTGAAGAATACTTATATTCTATCTGGATTGATAGTGAAATCTCTCTAGTTTGAGGGGACTGGACGTAGCTCTTAGGAAAGGGTGAACCAAGATAAAATAACTGTGTGAATCTTCTATCTCTTAACTCCCTCACTTTCAGTTTTATTACTAATTGTGGGGATTGAATTGAGATTTTATTTAAACAACGCATCAAACGTTTTGAACTCGCCTAAACTAGTTTTAAACCAAGTGGACGTTTCTGCGTCCAACTTACCCTGTGCGTCCAATACTCGTTGTGCGTCCAATTCTTCTTAATCAGCGTCCAACGTTTACAAAAAGTTTTTAAAAGCTAAGAAACAGAATTCAACCCCCTTTCTTATGTTTCATCTTTTAACCTACAGTTGGCATCAGAGCTCGGTCTCTAGGGGTTGAGCACCTAACAGTGCAGAGAACAAAGATCCATGGAGAACGAGGGACAAGCTGTGAACAGGCCACCACTGTTCAATGGAGAAGAATACGACTATTCGAAGCAAAGAATGATCATATTTTTGATGCACAAAATATAGACATGTGGGATCGTTTAAAATGGTTACACTGCTCCAGTAGATGAAGCAAGGCAACCATTGCCTAGAGTCTAGTGGACACCTGAGCAATGGACGAGATTCCAGCTGAACTCAAGGGCCAGACACTATCTGATGTGTGCCATCACAAAGTGTGAGTATGACAAAGTGCACAACTGCACTACAGCCTAAGAAATATGGGATACTCTACCTTTTCCATGAATCCAAAATCATCATATTGGTTCGTCAATATGAACTATTTAAAATGGAGGATCATGAGACTATAGATCAGATGTTTGGAAGATTCCAAACAATCATCAATAATCTGAGATCTCTGGGAAAAATCTACACAACCCAGGATCACATCAGAAAAATCCTTAGAAGTCTGCCAAGACAATGGAGACCTAAGGTCACTACTATTCAAGAAGCAAGGAATCTATCCATTCTTGCTATGGAAGAACTTCTGGGCTAGCTCAAAGTCCATGAGCTTGAGCTCAAGGAAGAGGGAACAGAAAAAAGGGCAAAGTCCATTGCTCTTAAAGCTCAAAGAGGGAGCACCTCAAAAGCACTGAAGGCCAATGACTCAAATGAAGATTCATGTAGCTCATAAGGAGAAGAAGGCTCAGATGATGAACTTTCCTTCATCTCCAAGAAGATAAAATCCAGGTGGAAAAAGAAAGGCGGCTTCAGAAGGAAGCAATTCAACAGAAGATTTCCACAAGAGAAAACTGACCAAAAAGAGAAAAGCCCTGTGGTGTGCTATGGCTGCAAGAAACCAGGCCACTACAAGGCAGATTGTCGTGAAGCAGAGAGGACAAAAAAAAAGTTCTTCAAGAAGAAGAAGGGTCTTATGGCAACCTGGGAGGACGTTGATGATTCATCTGATGATGAGGACGAGGAGAATAAGGAAGAAACAAATCTTTGCCTGATGGCAAGCCTGCCCTCAACAGACAGTGAGGATGAAGAAGAAGTACTTTCTTATCCTGAACCGAAAAATAATTTTGATGATCTCCTTAGAGAATCGTCCATTCTCTCTGATGAGTATAGATCTTTAAAGAAAAAGTTTTCACTCATATCTAAATATTTTGAAAAACTTACTTTAGAAAACCAAGTACTCAAATCAGAGCATGAAGAGTTGAAATTTCAAGTGATTCAACTCAAAGATAAATCTCAAAGAGATTTTGACTCCAATACCTCTTGTGAAGTACAAGTACTTTAACAAGAAGTAAATGAACTCACTGGACGATTGTCCAGATTTGTCAGTAGCTCTGAAAAGCTTGATCAAATTTTAAAACTTCAGAGAAAACCTTCTGACAAGAGTGGTTTAGGCTATGTTCCTAAGGAACAAGACAAACCAAAACTACAGTTTTCAAAGAGTCCTTCCAAGTTTAACTTATATTACGGTCAATGTGGAAAGGTTGGACATGTCACCTCGACATGCGTCCACAAGAAAAGGAACATGCCTGGACGCAAACCAATGACTAACAAGAAAGGACCCAAGTCAATCTGGGTACCTAAAAATATGATTATTCCTGTTGCAAATTTGCTTGATGGCAGGAAAACAACTCCATTCATGGTACCTGGACAGTGGCTGCTCGTGACACATGACAAGAGAAAGGTCTATGTTCCAAGACCTAAAACCTAGGACAAAGGGTTGGGTCACCTTTGGAGGAGACCAGAAAGGCAGAATAGTTGGGATAGATAAAATTGGTAAGCATCATTTTCCCTCTATTGAGAACATCTTGTTGGTTGAAGGACTCAAACACAATCTGCTGAGCCTAAGTCAATTATGTGACAGTGGAATTGATGTTTCCTTTAACAAGGATAAATGTATAGTCAGAAATCTGGACAAGTCCATACTTTTCCAAGCAAAGAGGCAGGACAATGTTTATAAAATTGATTTTAAAAATTTATCCAAACAAAATGTCTCATGCTTTATATCCTTAAAGGATGAACAATGGATATGGCACAAGAGACTTGGTCATGCAAGCTTGAGAACCATCTCAAAGCTAAATAAGCATAACCTCGTGAGAGGATTACCAAATCTTGTGTACAAATCTGAAGTTCTATGTGAAGCATGTCAAAAAAGGAAATAAGTAAAAAATTCTTTTAACTCCAAAAATATTGTTTCCACTTCTAGACCTTTGGAACTTTTACACATGGATTTGTTTGGACTCACACAAACTGCATCTTTGGATGGAAAGAAATATGAACTTATTATAGTTGATGACTATACTAGACGGACATGGGTTAAATTCCTTGCACACAAGGATGAGTCTTTCAAAGTCTTTACTGTATTCTGTAAGAGAGTCCAAAATGAGAAAGGAGTTTGCATTAACTCCATAAGAAGTGATCATGGAGGTGAATTTGAAAACGCAAGTTTTCAAAGATTTTGTGAAGAGAATGGAATCCTTCACAATTTCTCTGCTCAAAGAACACCTCAGCAAAATGGTGTGGTAGAGAGAAAGAATCGATCCTTACAACAGATGGCCAGGTCCACGCTCAATGATCACTCTTCCTAAAAAAGGTTTAGGGCTGAAGCTGTAAATACTGCGTGTTATTTACAGAACATAGTATATGTAAGGCCAACTGTAGGTAATAGGATGAAACACAAGAATGGGGGTTGAATTTTGTTTCTTAGCTTTTAAAACTTTTCGTAAATCGTTGGACGCTGCTTATGAAAATAGTGGACGCACAACGTATGTGTATTGGACGCACAATTAAGATGGACGCAGAAACGTCCACTTAGTTTAGAACAAGTTTTAGTGCGATTAAAACGTTTGAAAAACTTGTTAAAAATAGTTTCAATTCAATCCCCTCAGTTAGTAAATAAACTGAAAATACAAGAGTTAAGGGATAGAGAGATTGCAGAAGTATTTATCCTGGTTCACCCTTTCCTACGAGCTACGTCCAGTCCCCTCAAACTAGAGAGATTTCAATATCAATCCAGATAGAATACAAGTATTCTTCAATAGCCTCTTTAGGCCTTACAACAAGTCTTCTTTGCACACCTAGCCTCTTCAGGCTCAACCCAAGTATTGTTTTACAGACAAGTCTCTCCAGGCTCAAACCCAAGTATTCTTTGCACACAACCTCTTCAGGCTAATCCCAAGTATTCTTTTACAGACAAGCCTCTCCAGGCTCAAACAAGTATTCTTTTCTGAACAAGCTTCTCCAGGCTCAAACAACTCAGAAAAGTGTTTTAGATGAAAGTGTTGTTAACTCACAAGTGAGAATATGGACTCTAAAGCACTTCGAGAGTTAAGCAAACTCTCTTTTACAGGAAGAAAGAAAACATACAAGACTTTCTTAAGATTACAGAGTATGACAATATTTGCACAGCGTTTTGATTCTTTTCTTTTCGTTGTTCAAGCTTCATATGTTCTTCTTCTTATTCACGGTATATATAGGCTTTTATGAAACTTCAGACTTGATCTTCGAATAAGCTCAGCTTTAGCCTTCTTGAATATAGCCGTTCTCTAATAGCATTAAATGCTATTTTTCCATTGCTCTGAGGAGTGCTTCTTCAGCGTATTTTTCTGCGTTTCTTTCTCCTATGTCAGAAGCAACCTGTACTCAAAGTCTCAATTACACAATGGTTAATAGTAATATTTTATTGAGACAGAGAAAATACACTGTATAAGTGAAAAGGTATGTTCAGATATGTACACAATTGTTCAGAGTACATTCTCTCACTTAAGTACACTTTACACAGTGTTTTATGCGTTTCATTAAATGCATGTTCAAATCGTTGACAAATATGCACAAGAAAAGCATTGTATACAGCTATTTACTTCAAATCATTTGCTCATTAAATATGTCTCATATTAAATGCAAGAGCAATAAATAGCATGTTATAGACTCTGTGTGTTAGACGCAGCTTGTAGAACAGAGTGGACTTTCTGTTCACTCACCAAATGGATGCATACCTATGCTTACCATTTGGACGCAAGGCTTCTCTGGTCATATGGACGAATAACTATGCTTACTATATGGACTCATAGCTTTGGTTCTTGGACTTACTACTTTACTGATTATTGAACTTATATCTTTCTGCTCATTTGGACGCAAGGCATCCAGAGTCCATTGGATGATCTGCTGTTAGATTGTACTTATGAGTTCCATGGTCGCATTGGACGATGGGCTTATTTTTGTTGTACCTACAAGAGTTTGTTAGCAGACTTTGTAAAATCCTTAATAATCATTGTTATCATCAAAACCATTTAGGGATTAAAGCATTTGAAAAATGCCTTTGAATAATTTGGTTCCAACACTATATTAAAAAAGACTCCATATGAATTGTGGAAAGGAAGGAAACCCAACATATCATACTTTCAACCCTTTTGGATGTGAATGCTTCATTCTCAACACTAAGGATCAACTTGGAAAATTTGATTCTAAAGTTGATAATTGAATTTTTCTGGGTTACTCTTAAACTTCTAAGGCATACAGAGTTTACAACTCAAGAACCTTAACTGTTGAAGAGTCAATTCATATAAAATTCAACGATGAAAAGCCTGACAAAGACTTGTCAGAGCTGAGTGATTCTCTTGCAGATATGAGAATACAAGAAGAAGGTGAAGGAGCATCACCTAAGAATAAAGAAGATGAATCAGACGCAGAGACTGAAGGTCTGTCCAAACCAGAAAGGAGAAGAAGCTGACACTTAAAGACTTATCATCCTGAGGAACAAATCATTGGAAATGCAGATGATAAAGTCAGAACAAGGTCCACATTCAGAGAACAAACTGATGTTGCATTCATCTCTCAGTTGGAGCCTAAGAACATTGATGAAGCTCTATTGGACGAAGGATGGATCTTAGCCATTCAGGAGGAGCTGAATCAATTCAAACGTAATGACATTTGGACGCTGGTTGCCCCACCTGAAGATAAGTCCATTATTGGAACCAAATGGATGTTCAGAAACAAACTGGACGAAGAAGGTAAAGTTATGAGAAACAAGGCATGGATAGTTGCACAAAGTTACTCATAACAGGAAGGTATTGATTTTACTGAAACCTTTGCTCCAGTAGCTAAAATTGAGGTCATTCACATCTTACTTTCATTTGCTGTCCAACATGATATGAGGCTTTATCAAATGGACGTAAAGAGTGCATTCTTGAATGGTATAATAACTGAAGAAGTCTATGTTGAACAACCTCCTGGTTTTGAAGATCAATCTTTTCCCAATCATGTTTTCAAATTGAAAAAGGCTCTTTGTGGTCTTAAGCAAGCTCCTCGAGCTTGGTATGAAAAACTTAGTTCTTTTCTAATGGAAAACATTTTTTCAAGAAAAAAGGTTGATACAACTCTTTTCAGAAAATCCATAGACTCACATTTCATCATAGTACAAGTTTATGTGGATGATATAATATTTGGTGCTACTGATGAATCTTTTTGTGGATAGTTTTCTAAATTGATGCAGAAGGAGTGTGAAATGAGTATGATGGGAGAACTGAAATTCTTCCTTGGACTTCAAGTAAAACAAACTTCAGATGGAATATATGTATATCAGTCCAAATACACAAAGGAGCTTCTGAAGAAGTTCAATATGGACGATTGCAAACCCATGAACACCCTTATGCACCCATCTTGCATTCTGAACCTGGACGATAAAGATAAAAAGGTAGATCAAAAGGTATACAGAGGTATGATTGGATCTATCTTATATCTAACTGCATCTAGACCTGATATCATGTTCGGTGTTTGTTTATGTGCAACGTTCCAATCAGATCCTAGAGATACTCATCTGACTGCTGTCAAGAGGATCTTTAGGTATTTGAAGGAAACTACTAATCTTGGTTTACTATTTAAGAAATCAGATGAATACAGATTAGTAGGGCTCTGTGATACTGATTATGCTGGAGATAGGCTTGAAAGAAAAAGCACCAGCGGTGGATGCCATTTCATTGGATCCAATCTGGTGTCATGGACAAGCAGAAGACAAAGCACTATTGCATTATATATAGCTGAAGCTGAATATGTCTCTGCTTCAAGTTGTTGTTCTCAGCTCTTATGGGTTAAACATCAATTGGAGGACTACAACATTTTTTAGAGTAAGATTTCTGTTCTTTGTGATAATACTGCTGCAATCAATCTGTCTAATAACCCAATCTTACACTCACGAGCTAAGCATATCGAAATTAAACATCATTTTATTGGAGACTATGTATAGATGGGAGTATTTGATATTCAGTTTGTTAGTACTGAAAATCAATGGGCAGATATCTTTACAAAACCCTTCTTTGTAGATAGATTCACTTTTATAAGAAAGTATTTAAATATGCACTTTATAAAAGAGTGATGTTTAGCGTCCAATATGCTCTAGTTCAATCTGAGTCCAATATGACAAGTTCCCAAAGAAGCATCTCAACAAGAGTCCAATGCCAAAGCTTATCAAATTTGATAAAGACTGGGCAAAGAAGAAGCAAGATGATAACCACATGGACTACTTGATGCACTTGTCTAGAGAAGGCAGAGCCACAGAACATGAAGCAAGGACTGTCAGGGAAAGATACCTTAGGTTGTGTGAACAACAGGCATCAACCTCTGGGGTGACATCTACTGAAAAGGATGCAACGCCTACAGTTGGAGTTGTGACAAGACAGGTTGCACGAAATGTCTTGTTTGGTGACATTTTTGGAGCACCAACACGACTTCCCTTCGAACTTATTGTTGAGTTTCCTCCTGAGGAAGAAGACCTAGTTGTATCCGCTCATGTGCAACCAGGTGCTGGATCGAAAAGGAAACCTGATGAAGCTTCGGTTTCAAGACAGGAGTTTGAAGAGTTCAAGTTTCTTTTTGGACAGTTCATCAAGTACATGCAGTCGAAGGAGTGATCTACAGAAGTCCTGTTCTCATGTTTCTTTTTTTTTATTTCTCCTTGTTTTTCAAAAAAAATTTGGACTATGATGATTTTTAAACATTTTTGTCTAATGACAAAAGGGGGAGAAAGGGAGAGGAAAAAGAAATTAAGTTTTAAAGCTCAAGTCTTAATAAAACGATATTGAGTATTTTGCAGTAGTCTTATTGCATACATATATTACTCTGATTCTTTGATTATATGTATACGTTGCTGGACTAACCTGCTATTTGAGATAAAGAACTTTTCAGGTGCTCAACCAGTTGAAAATCTAAAACCTATGAGATGTTTATCTTAGGGGGAGTTGAGTAAGTTCAAAGGAACACTGAGATGTTTATCTCAGGGGGAGTTTCCTTGAAGAAAAAGTTTTTAATGCTCAAAGCTGACTGCTTATTATTTTTTACTTGCTAATATTGCTTGTAAAACTTAATAATGTTTGTCATTATCAAAAAGGGGGAGATTGTTGGAACCAAATTGTTCAAAGACATTTTTCAATGCTTAAATCACTAAATGGTTTTGATGATAACAATTATTATTAAGGATTTTACAAAGTCTGATAACAAGCTCTTGCAGGTACAACAAAGTTAAGTCAATCGTCCAGTGTGACTTTGGTACTTATATGTACAAATCAATGAGCTGAGCGTCCAATGGACTCAGGTACTTGACCTATGGCAAGTATCGTCCAATGGACTCAGGATGCTATGCGTCCATTTGGTAAGAAATACTATGCGTCTAAACGGTAAGACAACTAAGCTTTTGCTTAAAGCTGCGTCCAACATGCATACTATTCTGATCTCTTTGAAGTGGCACAGAGAGTCACAAGAAGGGGGGTTGAATTGTGACCCTTTAAAACTCTTGAATTTTCCTAAAAACTTTGAACCTTTCTCAAGTTTAATCAACTTGGAGTTTAGAGAAGGTTTAAACAAATGTTAGTAGGAAAGCTCCTCAGCTAGAGAAGGTTAATAAAACTAAGAGTACTTTTGTTTAAGAGATCTTCTCAACAAGAGAATGTTGTCGGAAAATCAAGTTCTTTGTTATTAATAAAAGTTTAGTTAAACAGGCTTCTGACCGAGAGAAGGTTAATTAGAAGATTAAATCATTTGGTCATACAATTTAACTTCTTCAAATTAATCTTAACCAAACTTCTTTAATAAAATTATACCAAGTTAAAGAATCAGTTCAAAACATAAAGTTTATAAAACCTTTTTCAAATGCTTTGTTAATAAAATCAGTTTTCACAATATTATGATAAGCTTCTCAGCGTGAGTAGAAAAGATTCTCAACCAGATAAGGTTATCAGTAAACTGCTTTCTTAGCTTCTTCAACTGCTTCTCACCTAGAGAAGGTTGATTATAAAGTTATGTTCTTTTGAGAAGACAGATTGTAGTTATCTAGTTTTCAGAAGTTTAAGTAAAAGGCTTCTCTACCAGAGAAGGTTAATCAACATATCAACTCTTATGAAAACTACTGAAACAAAGCCTCTTTTGAAAACTTATACTTATATGAAAATATGGTTTTGCATGTATAAGTTAGTTAAATAAGTTTTTGCAGAGCTTTATTAATAAAACAGTTTCTCAGTTTTATATGAACCTTCTCAGTGTGAAAAGGTGGTTCTGGTTAGTTTAAATAAATTAAACAGAAACTGTAAAAGAGAAAGGGAAAGAGAATATCATACAGATATTTATCCTGGTTCACCCACAAACTCTTGGGCTACATCCAGTCCCCACATCCAGTGAGATTTTCCACTATTCTCTTAAGTATTCTTCACTCAGCCTCTTCAGGCTGACATGGTATTCTTATACGAGCCTCCACACGCTCACATCGGCATTCTTGTACGAGCCTCCTCAGGCTCACAGCGGTATTCTTGTACGAGACTCCTCAGGCTCACAGCAGTATTCTTTGCTCAGCCACTTCAGGCTTACAACAGTATTCTTTGCTTAGCCTCTTCAGGCTTCACTAAAAGAAAATCGAGCGTTACCGACGGAAAAAAACCGTTCCGTCGGTAACAAACGATTTTCGACGGAAGAAGCTCATCTGTAATTCGCTCGTCGGTAATTATTACCTACATAATTTTTAAAAGAGCCGTCGGTAATTACCGATGGAATTTTCTGTCAATAATTATCGACAGAAATTACCAACGAAAATAATCCGTCGAAATATTATATGTTACTGACGGAATAATCAGTCGGTAACCACACGAAAATTTTAAAAAAAAAAAAAGAAAAACATTTACTAGTAGTGGGTTTGTAACCACTGTTGGTTCTTGTTCAGATCCTAAGGCAAAGCACAAGTGGTATGGATCTGGGTTCCTTAAGCAAGAGAGATCTGTAGATGATGACTTGAGAAGCTCCAAACTTGCAAAGACTAGTGATGCTGAAATGGTGACATTTTTGTAGTGTAAGGACAGAGAGAGAAAGTGAGTAACAGATAGAGAGTGAAAGAAATAGAGACAAAGAGAGGGAGGGAGACACCTTGCAACGGTGGACAACGCTGTAGGGGTTAGGTCACGGCGGTGGGGCCGCGGTGGGAGGGTCGCGGTGGTCCGGTGGAGGCGGTGAGAGAGAGAGAGCAATTTCGAGAGAGAGAGAGAGTGATTTCGAGAGAGAGAGAGCGAGCGATTTCGACAAAGAGAGAGAGAGAGAGAGAGATTGTTAGATGTGTAATGGGGAGGTGGGGGCCGCGGTGGAGTAGTTGGAGGCCACGTTGGGGGCGTGGTTGAGGCGGTGGCCGGAGATGGTGGAGAGAGAGCGATTTCGAGAGAGAGAGATGTGTAATGGTGAGGGAGAAGCCCGATCTGGTTGACTTAACCAACCGTTTCCGATGGAATTTACAGACGGAAATTCTGTTGATAATAAAGGCTACTTTAATACCGACGGATCTAACTTTAATATCGAAGATTTTTTCAATCGGTAACTCAAATTTTGAAAAATGCGCACAGTTACCGACGGAATGGTTCTGTCGGTAATTTTTAAAAAAATTAAAAATTTTAAATGGCTCCAACGGATAAAATTCTGCCTTACCGACAGATTGTGCCTTCACAAATCGTTACCGAAGGAATTATCTTCTTACCGACCGAAAAAATCCATTGGAAAGCGCCAAAATTACCGACGACTCTAATTCCGTCGGTAATGGCCGTTCGTAAATGACAAATTTCTTGTAGTGCTTACAACAATATTCTTTTCCAAGCCTCTTCAGGCTTCATCTCTACAACCAACCAACAGATTGCATAACCATTCCTTTCACACACCCAGCTCTCTCTAGCTAGTTTGACAGGAATCACAACAACGAGGATGAAGATGTTTGTTGTGTTACAGTTTTGAATAAACGTTTACAGAGCAACAACTCACGAAATCAAAACTATAATACAGCTTAAATCTACACTCATAGAGCGAATAGACTTTCAAGAACAAGCTGTGTATCACTCCTTTTCTCTCAGAAAAACAACATAAATGTTGGAGTAAAAGATGAAGAGATGGATGAGAAGTTTCTGAATCACGTTCATGCTCCCTTTTTGTGGATGTACTTCTCACCAAGTTGTTTCAGCTGTAATCTTGTTGTAATATAGTGTTTTTGCCCCCTTGTTACCGTTTATGAATGTTTAGAGAGGTAGGGAGAGAGAAATGAAGCTTTCTGATACAGTACAGCTGTCATATTTACCTTTTCGCAGAATTCTGACAGCTCACGTCATGCTGTCACATGCAGTCAATTGAACCTCCTCTGGACCTCGCTGCTAGGGTAGGTTCCTTATCACGAACCTTCTCAAGAACCTCTGGTTCCAGTGTGAACCTTCTCTAGTCCAGTATGGACCTTCTCTGGGACTTGCTGCTTGAGTAGGTTCCTTCTCACATGCTTTCTCAGGAGCCTCATCTGATTCCAGTATGGACCTTCTATGGACCAGTATGGACCTTCTCTGGACCAATGTGGACCTTCTCTGTGAATCTCCTCTAGTCCTAGCATGAGCCTTCTCTGGAACCTTCTCTAGTTACTCGTTGTTAGAGCAAGTTCACAGCATAGTTGTACTTAAGTTGCTCATGGCTTAGAAGTTCTGTACTTGTGATCTTCTCAGTATCCATAACTTGAATGTCTTCAAGGTTTCTCTGTGAATCTCCTATGGTCCTAGCATGAGACTTCTCTGGAACCTTCTCTAGATATTCGTTGTTAGAGCAGGTTCACATCATAGCTGTACTTGAGTTGCTCATGGCATAGAAGTTCTGCACTTGTGATCTTCTCAGTATCCAGAACTTGAATGTCTTTAAGGTTTTCATATTGTGTAGGATGAAGAATACTTTGATTTAGAGAGATCTTATCTTCTTGAGGTTTATTGATTGTTCAAGCATGTTGTAGGTCTTGAGAAGCTTCTTGTCTTAGGAATCTTCTCAACTTGACATTTTGTAGTGCATACTTTAATCTTGTGGAGAGCTTCAATCAGTGGAAAGGCTTTTTGTCTTAAGGAACTTTATTATAGATTGCTTCACTCTTGTGTACTTCAATGTCAGAGAGACTTCTAGTCTAGAGGAGCTTCTTCCTTTGGAGACCTTATCTGCGTGAGTAGATTCCCCTCAGAGACCTTCTCTGCAGAATGTCTATCTTCTCAAAGTTCCTCTTTAATCTCTGTCTATATCATTGTTGAAGTTTATCTTCTTTTGTGTCTTGGAAGCATATCATCTCTTGAAACTCACATATTAGCTGAAGCTTCTCTTCTCTTGTATCTCAATTGACTTAGGCTTCATGTTTATTTGAATGGATCTTCTCAAGATGCTTTGCACCTGAGTAGCCTTTGTTCTAAGCTTATCTTGCCTTTAAACTTGGTTCCTGTTGCTGTCTCAAGTAATCTTAATGGAACCATTTGCAAGTAGCAAGCTTAGAAGACTCATACTAATATTTAGAGAGTTTGTTATCATTAAAACATCAAGCTTGAGAGGGTTTTGTTTCAACAATCTCCCCCTTTTTGATGATGACAAACCATATGAATGATTAGTTTAGTATTCTAAGTTGTTCAGATAAATTATGCAAAAACATGAGATGATTTTCTTATGTTACTCCCCCTGAACACATGCGTCAATCTTTGTTCAGGTTCATGTTGCATGAAAAGGCATATATCAGATTATGAGAAGACATTTAGGCATGTTTCATATTATGATGTAGACTATGATGGAAATAGATAAGTCTCATATTTTAAGCTTTCTAGAAACATGATATCTCAAATGATGAAACCAATGATTACGCATATATATCAGACAAGTATACTTATATCGCAATTATCAAAGATTAAACGATTTCTACTCCCCCTCAATTCTATATCTATCTTCTAAAACATCTAATCTATCTTTCTAATCTCTCCCCCTTTTGTCATCAATCAAAATGGAAGGGGGTTTTCAATAAACATGATAAGAATAGAGCAAAATAGAAACTATCTATTTGTAGGAGGTTGAGTCATATAAAGATGAGGAGGACGAAGGCATTGGAGCTTCTTAAGAAGGAAGGTACAACAAATGTTGCATTGGGTTCAGCTATGGTTAAAGAGGAGGCAACAACTTATCGATGAACCACTCAATGAGACAAGATAGACTCTTGTCTCAACTGCACCCTTTTGAAGGGTTACTTCTGGTCTTTCTTGACCATCTTAGTATGCCACTCCACAACTCTAAGCCTTGACCGCGTGACTTATCCTTAGTCTTAATATATTGCCTACTAGAGACACTTTCAGATGTCTATCCTTAGACTTATCAATTTTTTTTATGAAGGACTCAATTTATCTAAGATGAGTAGACACAATAGAAGGAGACACAAATGCTGGCTCAAAAGGTTCAACAGCTTGTGGAGCAGAAGCATGAAGAATGAGAGATTGGTTAAATCTGAACAGCTTCTCATTGCTAAAGGTTGACATCTAATTCACCTGTATATGAGACACTCATCCCATTTCTTGAGGCACTAGTGTATTGCTTGGGATCTCCTTAGCCAAATTCTCACCTTCTTCATTTGCTTTCTCTTTTTCTGCTTTCTCTTCCTGAGATGAATTTCTAATGATGTTGCAGCAAACTTCATTGTGAGTAGGCGAAGATAGTGCTGCATCATGCAGGTCCAGAGACTCCATCTTCTCTGTCTAAGTAAGTGCAAGGGTGGCTTCAACCATTGACTCTTCCTTATCATTAAGTCCTTTTTCATCAAAAGCATGTCCTTCTGCTAGTACTTATCCATTTGCAGCCTCAGTTTCTGCAGTATCTTTTCTGGCAACAACTTCCTCTTTTTGAACTTCCACAATCAAAAGATGTTCATAAGCTAGTTGTCATTCTCCAACAAGGACATTCTCATTACCAGGTATCTCTTCTTCTTCTTGAGGGACTTCTCTTTTTGAGGCTTTCTTTTCTTTAGAAGCTTCCTCTTTTGCAGGATTTTCTGCCTCAAACGTTTCTCCCTCGAGAGCATTCATAACTTGAAAAAAAAATTTCCTCTCTTACTCCTCTTATTCCTCTTACAGAGAAGGTTCTTCTTGAGACTGACCTTCTCCAGCTAGGATACCTTGATCAGCAGACATCTCCTACGCTTCTTCTTGAGGGACATATTATTCCTCATAAACTTCTTCTGGTACTAGTTCCCCAACCTCAGGAACCACTCCAGCAGCTTCCTCATATTCCTTTTCTGAGACCTTCTCTGCCTGAGAAGGTTCCTGCTTACGAGCTTATTCTTCTAGAGCAGCCCCTTCTTTTTATCTTCCTTTCTTCCTCTTTTTTTTATTAGACATCTCCCTTTGTCCTTCTTCTGCCTTTTCTTCCCTCTTCCACTTTTTTTCAGACTTGGGAGACTTTTTCTCCTTTATAGCTTGAGAGGGCTTTTGCTTTTCCTCTTTCTTCTTGAAGGGGTTCTCAATCTTCATCTGGACCAGATTCTTAGACCCAAAATTGGTCTTACTATATAGCAAAGATAGCACTGGTATGAGAGATGACAGACATGGAAAGTTTGTGAGGGATCTTAGAAGAGGTATGATAGAGGTTGAGGAGGTCATGCTCAATAACATTGTCAAAAGATCCAGCACGAGGCAACAAGAAATGCACACATATGTTGTGCATTATTCTTCCTAGAGGTAGTAGATGTATTGCCTTCTATCTACTTAAGGGATCAATGAGGAGTTTCTACAACATCTTTCATCTCTTTACATTGGTTGTTGCATACCTATGCTTTCTTCCTTTTTTTTAAAGAGATTGATTTAGTACTCCTCAAAAACTTGTTCTCCTACAACATCCTTTGTGGTCAGAACAATGGTGACCCTTTGATAGTACTCTTCAAATACATATTCCTTGTATGAACTTGGGCAGTCTCATAAAATGTCCTTACTAACCTTGGATAGATTTATTTCTTAATCAACAGAAACCTTGTCCATCTCAAGGCATCTATCTATTCTAGCAGATCTCAACCCAAGTCAAAGAGTTCTCCAAATAAGAAAACTCGCTCTTCTAGCCACAATGGGTTTGCTAACCCATTTATAATGAAACTTCTCCTCAGTTTCATAATCATCAAATAGGGAACTTTTCTTCTTCCCTTTGAGATAGATTTTAGAGATATGATTAAGAATGAATTTGCACATCTAATTCAAGGGAAACGAGTGTCCCTTATATATGTTTGGCAAGAGAGAGAATTTGATGTCTCTTAGCCGTTGCAACCTAGCCCTTATCACATAGGGAATAACTGACAAAGCAGTTATTGATACTATTATTGTCACAACGGTCATTTTTCCTAGATTTCAACTCCCTTTCACTCAAGCTTCCCATCTCTTAGGAATGAGTCTTGAGAAGGCTTATTATCCATGTTCTGAATTTAGCCTACTTTTTATATCTCTAAATTACTTACTAACCAACTCAAGACTGTTTCAACAGTTAAGCAAATTGAGTTTTTAACAGTTAAGCAAATAATCAGAGAAGCAAGAATTAATAGTCAATCACCAAACTTCATTCATCAAAATAACATTTAAGCACACAATTTCTATAATGTATATTCATTCAAGAAATTAAGCATTTTAATCAAGACGATGTGATCATGTTCAATTTTTCTTTGATATAATTGAACATTTCTTCTTCAAGAGGATAGGTAGAAATATCAGGAAGCTGATCTGTTGTAGCAACATGTAAAGCTCAATGTTTGGAACATGATCACCAATAAAACGATGCTTAATGTCAATGTGCTTTGATCTTGACTATTGGATAGGATGTTTGACATATTTCTAACATTTGTATTGTCACAAAGTATAGGGACTTTGGAGTACCTCATTGAGTAATCCCCCAACTGATTTTTAATCGAAAGAATCTGTGAGCAACAACTTGCTGTAAATACATATTCAGCTTCTATAGTTGAGAGAGTTATGATATTTTACTTTCTGCATGACCATGGAATTAGAGCTTCTCTTAGAATGTGGCAACTACCACTCATGCTCTTTCTCTCAACTTCGTCACCAGTATCTCAATCCTATAAGATCAAAATTCATTTCCTTCCTATACCAAAGACCACGATTAGTAACTCCAAACAAGTATCTGAAAATTCTCTTAACTGCAATAACATGTGATTCTCTTGGAGAAGGTTGAAAACATATCACACAGTCCAAAAGAGAATAACATCATACCTTACTTGTAATTAAATATAGTAATGATCCAATCATTCATCTAAATTCTTTTTCAGATACAAGATTACCTTTCTCATCCTTTTCAATTTACCATTGAAGGATGCATCTGAGTATCCATAGGCTTGGCTTCTCCCATCTGGTATTTCTTGAGAAGGTCTGTGATATATTTTTCTTGATGAATAAAAATTTCTTTTTTAGGTTGTCTTATTTGTAGCCCAAGGTCATCTCAAATTCACCTTTCATCAGATTTGAAAAAAAAACTCCTTGCATAAAGATCCATTAGTAGCTCCAAAGATAATGTTATCATCATATATTTGAACAACTAATAAATCTTTTTGGTGAATTTTCCTAAAGAGGACAGTGTGTACTTTTTTCCTTGAGAAGCCATTGTTGATCAAGAAGGTACTCAACCTTTCGTATCAAGCTCGAGGAGCTTACTTTAGCTCATAGAGAGCTTTGGTTAGTTTTAAAAACATGGTTATGCTTCTTTTGATCAACAAAGCCAAGAAGTTGATGAACATAAACCTCCTTATTAATTTAATGAAGCCATTTAAGAAGGTATTCTTGACATCCATTTAAAACAGTTAAATGTCTTTAAAGGAAGCATAAGCAAGAAGGATTTCAGTGGTTTCTAACCTTGAAATGGGTGCAAATGTGTCTCATGATAATCCATACCTTCTTGATGATTGTAGCTTTGAGCTACCAATCCATCTTTGTTTCTTACTACCTTACCTTCTTCATCTGGCTTGTTTCTGAGAACCTATCTTGTACCTATGATTGTTTGATCTTGAGGAGGTGGCACAAGAGTCTAGACTTTATTCTTCTCAAACTTAGATAACTCTTCTTTCATGGCTTCTCTCCATGATTCATTTTCAAGAGCATCATTGAAATTCTTTGGTTTCAAGTTTGAGGGTAATGCTATGTCGTTAGTCTCCTTAATGAGAGAAGATCTAGTTCTAGCTTTTGCACATACATCTTCTATGTTCTGATATTGAGGATGAGTAGATACAAGCTTCCAGCATTTTGGCATCTTTTCAACTTCAAAAGCTTGTTGTGACTTCCTCTGAAGTTGATCATCTCCTGACTCAGACTCATTCTTGACTTCTTAGTTTGGGTCTTCTCTCGTAAAGGAGCCTTAAGGTTTTTTGTTTGTCAAGATCATCTTCTTAATCCGTGTCTTTTGTCCAGGCTTCCCATTGTCACCACAAGCGACAATGCCTCCATCCTTCTCTTCAAGATCAATGGGTTTGCTTCTATCTCCAGTCATATGTCTAGAGTTGCCACTGTCCAATAACCATTGCTTTTTCTTTCTTGTGGCGAGAGAAGGCATTCCTGCATTAAAAATCAATAATGTTTTTGGTACCCAAATTCTGTTGGGTCCTGATTTATTAGTTATCATTCTAAGAGAAGATCTCTTCTTATGGTAACATACAGAAACATCATGATCCCATTTGTTACAATAAGAATATATCTTCTTAGCCTTCTTGGCTTAAACAAGTGGGTTTTTAAGAACCTTCTTTCCTTGAAGGTTTATATTAATAAGTCTTCTTACTTTGAGAAGACACAAGTTTAAGAATCTTCTCACTGTGAGAAGGTCCATGTCCATGAATCTTCTTGCTTTAAGAATGTTTAAATCCTAGACCAGCTTTGTCAAACATTCCCTCTTGGGAACTTAATATTTTATCAAGAGTATTTGTAAGGTTGACAAAGTTAGTTTAGTCTAGAGATAACTCATTCACCTTATTTTTAAGATCAATATTTTCCTTAAGAAGGCTTAGGTGCTCATGAGTCGAAACATTAGAAGCTTTATTCATAAAGAGCTTCTATTGTTCTGAATGCTTAAAATGAGACTATCGCAAACCGTGATCTATCTTTCTCAGTCCTTCATTTTGAGCATTCATCTCTTCATTAATCTTCTTAGACTCAACAAGTTAAGCTTTAAGCATAACACGAAATTGTGCAAATGTATGCAAGTGATTAAGAAGATTCTCAAAGGCAGATTCAAGTACTTAATATGGAGTACAGTTAAAGGGTATAGAAATGTTTACCTCACCAATGTCTGAATCTACAATTAGGCATATATTTGCAGCCTCCTCTGAATCTTCTTTAGAAGATTATGCTTCAGAGTCATTCCAAGTAGCCATCATGGCTTTCTTTTTCTTTTAGAATCTCTTGAGGCTCTTCTTCAGATTGGAACATTCTGTTCTCATCTGTCTGGGTTTATTGCACTCATAACAGATAACTTTATTCTTGTTCCTTTCTTCTTCTGACCATCTCTTCTTGAGAAGGTCTTCAATCTTCTGACTGTCTCTACTTGAGAAGGTCTCCACTCTTCTGATCATCTCTTCTTATCTTCTCTTGTTGAGAAGATCTTCTTCCCGTTACCTCACCTTCTCAACATCTTCTTTGTCCTTCTAGAGATGAGAGATAGTTCATCTTCTTCTCTAGTTTCCAGTTTGTCATCTTCATAATCTTTTTCTTATTTTGCTACTGAGGATGATGAACTTTGAGAAGCTGACTCTCTAGTCTTCTGAGATGACTTGCGAGCAATCTTATTTCCTTTTTTAGGAAATATCTCATCCATGACTTGTTCCTTCAAGAGCTACTCTGAGAGTGTCCCAAGTCACCTTAGCAATGATGCATCCAGCTATCTTGTCATATTCTTCTTTACTCAAGGCACATGTTAGGACTTGGCCTTTGAGTTGAGTAGAACTTTTTGCTTCTCTGTTGCTATCAAGGAGTCTTTAAGCTTTGATGTTAAGGCAACTTCAGCATTTGTGGTAGTGGGAGTGCAAGGACCATCTTCAACTATTTCTCAAATAACAATATCTTGAGATTTTAGAAATAGACTCATTCTGTCTTTCCAGCAGTAAAAGTCCTTTCCATCAAATGCAAAAGATTTGTTTGTAGAAAATCCTCTTTAGAGATGAGTGTTCCAAAAACTTGAGTAGCCATCACTTCTTCCTGAATCTTTTCCTCTTACACTGTTAAGTGTAGTTCAACCCAAGAGGCGGGCTCTGATACCAATTGAAGTGGCACAGAGACTCACAAGAAGGGGGTTGAATTGTGACCCTTTAAAACTCTTGTCTTTTCCTGCAAACTTTGAACCTTTCTCAAGTTTAATCAACTTGGAGTTCAGAGATGGTTTAAACAAACGTTAGTATGAAAGCTCCTCAGCTAGAGAAGGTTAATAAAACTAAGAGTACTGTTTATTTAAGAGATCTTCTCAACTAGAGAAGGTTGTCAAAAAATCAAGTTCTTTGTTACTGATAGAAGTTCAGTTAAACATGCTTCTCATCGAGAGAAGGTTAATTAGAAGATTAAATCATTTGGTCATACACTTTAACTACTTCAAATTAATCTTAACAAAACTTCTTTAATAAACTTATACCAAGTTAAAGAGTCAGTTCAAAACACATAAGTTTATAAAACCTTTTTCAAATGCTTTGTTAATAAAATCAGTTTTCACAATATTATAATAAGCTTCACAGCGTGAGTAGAAAAGATTCTCAACCAGAGAAGGTTATCAGTAAACTGCTTTCTTAGCTTCTTCAACTGCTTCTCACCTAGAGAAGGTTGATTATAAAGTTATGTTCTTTTGAGAAGACAAATTGTAGTTATCTAGTTTTCAGAAGTTTAAGTAAAAGGCTTCTTTGCCAGAGAAGGTTAATCAACAAATCAACTCTTATGAAAACTACTGAAACAAAGCCTCTTTTGAAAACTTATATGAAAATATGATTTTGCATGTATAAGTTAGTTAAATAAGTTTTTGTAGAGATTTGTTAATAAAACAGTTTCTAAGTTTTATATGAACCTTCTCAGCGTGAGAAGGTGCTTCTGGTCAATTTAAATAAATTATACAGAAACTGTAAAAGAGAAAGGGAAAGAGAATATCACACAGATATTTATCCTGGTTCACCCACAAACTCTTGGGCTACATCCAGTCCCCACATCCAGTGAGATTTTCCACTATTCTCTTAAGTATTCTTCACTCAGCCTCTTCAGGCTTACATGGTATTCTTGTATGGGCCTCCCTCCTCAGGCTCATAGCAGTATTCTTTGCTCAGCCTCTTCAGGCTTACAGCAGTATTCTTTTCCAAGCCTCTTTAGGCTTCATCTCTACAAGCAACCAACAGATTGCATAACCTTTCCTTTCACACACCCAGCTCTCTAGCTAGTTTGACAGGAATCACAACAACGAGGATGAAGATGTTTGTTGTGTTACAGTTTTGAATAAACGTTTACAGAGCAACAACTCACGAAATCAAAACTGTATTACAACTTATATCTACACTCATAGAGCGAATAAACTTTCAAGAACAAGCTGTGTATCACTCCTTTTCTCTCAGAAAAACAACATAAATGTTGGAGTGAAAGATGAAGAGATGGATGAGAAGTTTCTGAATCACGTTCATGCTCCCTTTTTGTGGATGTACTTCTCACCAAGTTGTTTCAGTTGTAATCTTGTTGTAATATAGTGTTTTTGCCCCCTTGTTACCATTTATGAATGTTTAGAGAGGTAGGGAGAGAGAAATGAAGCTTTCTGATACAGTACAGCTGTCATATTTACCTTTTCGCAGAATTCTGACAGCTCACGTCATGCTGTCACATGCTGTCAATTGAACCTCCTCTGGACTTCGCTGCTAGGTTCTTTATCACGAACCTTCTCAAGAACCTCTGGTTCCAGTGTGAACCTTCTCTAGTCCAGTATGGACCTTCTCTGGGACTTGCTGCTTGAGTAGGTTCCTTCTCACATGCTTTCTCAGCAACCTCCTCTGATTCCAGTATGGACCTCCTTTGATTCCAGTATGGACCTTCTCTGTGAATCTCCTCTGGTCCTAGCATGAGCCTTCTTTGGAACCTTCTCTAGTTACTCGTTGTTAGAGCAGGTTCACAGCATAGTTGTACTTAAGTTGCTCATGGCTTAGAAGTTCTGTACTTGTGATCTTCTCAGTATCCATAACTTGAATGTCATCAAGGTTTCTCTGTGAATCTCCTCTGGTCCTAGCATGAGCCTTCTCTGGAACCTTCTATAGATATTCGTTGTTAGAGCAGGTTCACATCATAGTTGTACTTGAGTTGCTCATGGCTTAGAAGTTCTGCAGTTGTGATCTTCTCAGTATCCAAAACTTGAATGTCTTCAAGGTTTTCATATTGTATAGGATGAAGAATACTTTGATTTAGAGAGATCTTATCTTCTTGAGGTTTATTTATTGTTCAAGCATGTTGTAGGTCTTAAGAAGCTTCTTGTCTTAGGAATCTTTTCAAGTTGACATTTTGTAGTGCATACTTCAATCTTGTGGAGAGCTTCAATCAGTGGAAAGGCTTTTTGTCTTAAGGAGCTTTATTATAGATTGCTTCACTTTTGTGTACTTCAACGTCAGAGAGACTTCTAGTCTAGAGGAGCTTCTTCCCTTGGAGACCTTCTCTGCGTGAGTAGATTCCCCTCAGAGGCCTTCTCTGCAGAATGTCTATCTTCTCAAAGTTCCTCTTTAATCTCTGTTTGTATCGTTGTTGAAGTTTATCTTCTTTTGTGTCTTGGAAGCATATCATCTCTTGAAACTCACATATTAGCTGAAGCTTCTCTTCTCTTGTCTTCTCTTGTATCTCAATTGACTTAGGCTTCATGTTTATTTGAATGGATCTTCTCAAGATGCTTTCCACGTGAGTAGCCTTTGTTCTAAGCTTATCTTGCCTTTAAACTTGGTTCCTGTTGTTGTCTCAAGTAATCTCAATGGAACCATTAGCAAGTAACAAGCTTAGAAGACTCATACTAATATTCAGAGGGTTTGTTATCATTAAAATATCAAGCTTGAGAGGGTCTTGTTTCAACACTCTTGACATGCTATTTATTGCTCTTGCATTTAATTTGGTACATATTAAACGAGCAAATGATTTGAATTAAATAGTTGTATGTGTGTTTTTCTTGGACTTAATTGTCAACATTTTCAGACAGCATTTAATGAAAAGCATAAGGCATTGTGGAAAATGTATTTGAGAGAGAATGTAATCTGAACATATTTGTCACTCTCTGAACGTACCTTTTCTATCACACAGTGTATTCTCTCTGTTTCAACTGAATATTACCTTTAACCACTGTGTAATTGAGACTTTGAGTACAGCTTGCTTCTGACCTTGGAGAAAGTACTGCACAACCTACGCTAAAGTAGTACTCCATTGAAGCAATGGGAAGATAGCATTTAATGCTATTTGTAAACGGTTATTTTATGAAGGATGAAGCAAGAACAAGTTCAAGACCAATCTGAAGCTTCACTCAAACCTATAAATACCGTGTACAAGAAGAAGAACAATAGACTGATATACAGAAGACTGATAACATGACAAAGAGAGTCAAAATGTTGTGCAAATTATTTCATATTCTTTGTAAACTTTGAAAGAGTCTGTATATTTCTTTCTTCTTGTAAAAGAGAGTTTACTTAACTCTCGAAGTGCTTAAGATTTCAAATTCTCACTTGTGTGAGTTAGCAGCACTTAGAAACACAAACACTCTTTTGAGTTGTGTGAGCCTGGAGAGGTTTGTCTGTAAAAGAATACTTGGTTTGAGCCTGGAGAGGCTACATGTGCAAATAATACTTGTTGTAGGGCCTGAAGAGGCTGTTGAAGAATACTTGTATTCTATCTGGATTGATAGTGAAATCTCTCTAGTTTAAGGGGAGTGGACGTAGCTCTTAGGAAATGGTGAATCAGGATAAAATAACTGCGTGAATCTTCTATCCCTTTACTCCTTTACTTTCAGTTTTATTACTAACTGTGGGGATTGAATTGAGATTTTATTTAAACAATGCATCAAATGTTTTGAACGAACCTAAACTTGTTTTAAACCAAGGGGGTGTTTCTGCGTCCAACTTACCCTGTGTGTCCAATTCTTCTTAATCAGCGTCCAACGTTTACGAAAAGTTTTTAAAAGGTAAGAAACACAATTCAACCTCCCCCTTCTTGTGTTTCATCTTGTTACCTACATAACATAATACCTCGAATTAAGAACAAAAGGGACGTCTTTCACGGAAGGATGTTTTTGTTCTTTGAAAACTTCTATTTTCCACCATTTTCAATTCTCCTAAATGCACGAAATCAAGTTTAACAACACCGCAAAAAAAATTTAAGAGGTAAACATAAAAAAATAATCAAGTGGCAAATCAATTAAGCTACATTGATGAAATAATAATTACCACACAAAATACATTATTACTTGCGTGCATATTAATATTCACACATTAAAATGGTCATGGATCCTAAAACATGCAACTAAGACTCTGATACCACATGTTGGAAAAATTAGATGTCATCATGTGTCATATTCACAAAACATGAATAACATGAATCAAATATTTATAGGATCGATGTTGCATGGAATTAGGACACCAAATATAACAAGAAACAGGTAGTAATACTTATCTCTTGAAGCCATTGTCTATGACTTCATTTAAATCCACTTGGATGCTCTTGATTGACTTTGAGTAACTTTGATTACAGGATAGGATCTTCCTCCCCTTCTTTCTCAAACTTTGATGAGAAAGCATGTCAATATAGAGTTTATTGTCATATGTCCCAAGACATATATTTATAGAGAAAGTGGAGAGGGGACATACCCTTTATATACTTGAGGTTGTGGTGTCCGAGAGGACAAATTGTTAGAAATAGGTGTCCTTTTAAACGGTTGGTCGGGGACGTCGTTGTCCTGCACCAGAGTGTGCGCTTGTGTACAAATGCTCGGCCGCGTGTTATGTGCATTGCAAGAAGCGAGTACCAGGCTCATATCGTATGCAGGTCTGAGTTTGGGTTATCCTTCTACGGGCGCCGGGTGGAACTCGGGTAGGATCAAAGGCAATGGATTAGGTGGCAGTTTGGGCCGCCCTAGACATACTGGGTTGGACCAAGATTGAGTAATCTATAATATATAAATTTGCAAACTTTTATTTTCTTACGTGTCATCTTGAGAGCGTTTTTAGGCCTAAATGTTACCCTATAATTGTTTTCCTCCCATTTTTAATTTTTAAACGAAATAACAACCTAATCTTCTAATCTAAATTCAAATAACAACAACTTATTAGGTCAATAACAACTTATTTTATCAATACGGATAACAAACTGATATCGATCTTTATCTCTAATTATTGTATAATTCAAAATAGATTTCTATCAAAATTAATATCATCCTTATGAATAGCATAGTCAGGTCTTCTCTCAAATTGATTACCTCAAATTCATTGTGCTCCAAAGATTGGTTCAACTCAGTTTCGTTCTTTATAGTTTCTAAATCAACGAATTCTCTCCCTGTATGTAATCTTCTAACTTTTTTTTTATTTTTCTTATATACAAATTGTCAATTTTTTCTTTTATTGTTATTCTCATTAACAAATTTTTTAAAAGTGTTTCTATATTGATAATGATATATAAAATATGCTCTATTCTTTGAATATGTGTCTAATCATAGTTATCAATAATTACAACTACTCTATCTTAATTATAGAATTACTCACTTTTATCACAAGTTTGCTGGAAAAATCCATTTACGTGCTTGGACGTCATCGGTTCTTTTGATTGAAGGTTAGTTTTTGTTTTCTTTTTTATGGTTTGTCGTTTCTATATTTTAAATCTTAATAGCTTCATGGATTGTATATTTTATTTGTTCATTTTGTTCTATTATTCGTTTCGTTAACATTCTTTTGATTGTCAACATTGACTTCTTATTTAAGGTGAGTCTTTTTTATTTTACTTTTAGTCATTTTTAGTTATTATTCTTTTCAATGTTGAGTTCTCCATATTTTGATACTATTTATTCATTTTTTTTTCATAGCCACCAAATTATTGATATTATTTGGTTTTTTTTTATTCTATCGAAGAGCATCGTTACATTTCTATTCATTAACCCAAACTTCTTCTCTAAGGCGAATATTTTTTTTTTACTTTTTGATGAATCGTTTTTAGTTATTCATTGCTGTTTAAAATTAACATTTCCATATTTTGTATTGTTAAGTTTTTATTCTATATTTTCAATTTGTGATTATTATTTTGATTCTATGCAGATACATTATTCTTACCTTTCAAACAAGAAGAAACATCTAAACAACATTAAATTTAGTAGCTTAATTTCTCAATATTTTTTCAAGAAAATATATTTAAAATAACAATAATGGTATATAAATTACTACTTTTTTTGTATATTTTAGGATAGATTTATTTTGAAAAATACACATAATAAGTTATGAATTTTTGTGAGGAATTCTATTAATTAATTTAACTTTAAGAAAATGTATATATTTTTTAAACTATTTGTGCAACGTAAATGAAATACAAGTCATATTTAGAGAGTAATATTAAAAACATTAGTTTCTTTTATTTTTATATTATATAAGATGTCATCATAATTTTTTTTAGTTTTGTAGATTTGAGTTTAGAACGTAAAAAACATTTGATGATTTTGTATTTCATGTTTTTAGGATTAAAAAAAATTTAAAATTTAAAAAGATTTGATTTTAACGACTTGATTTGAATTTCATTTTCAGATTTAGGTAATACTTTTTTTCTCTTAATTTGATTTTTTATTAAAGATTATATAATAAATAAAATAATTTATTTTTACATCAATTTAAATTTATCTCTTCAGGAACAGTGTGATTTTAATTTTCTTTATATGTTTTTTGCTAATCTAATATTTTTTTTATATTTAGGAACATGTAATAAAAATAAAAATAAAAAATATTTTCTTTTATTTTAATCAATTTTGTATTCATTATTTCTTTCTCATTTAGCGTCATTCATCTAACTAATTATTTTATTAAATGCTCTCTTTAGTCCAAACAAATTTGAATTGTTTCTCGTTAATGTCTATAAAAAATTTAATAATGTACAATTTATAATTATAAATTATAATTTACCTCATCTCTAAGCATCAAACTAAGGGGAGGTGCAACAATTCTATTATTTTTATAAATTAATATAATATTTTAAATAGCGGGACAGGTACAACATCCCTGCAAGTTATTATTTTTTAATTTAATATAATATTTTTAAATAGCAAGTAGGTGCAACATCGCCATCAATGTATTTGTATTTGAAAAAGGGCAAAAATCTAAACTCGGCCCGTAACCCTATCAAAGCGAGTTATCCCGAACAAATTTGGGGATGGACCCAAAAGAGCTGCTTCCGTTTTTTATATGTCTTTTATTTAACAAAGAATAAGGTGGCTGCAAAATTACTTAAATATATGTGGTGTAGGGGTGGCAAAACGGGCCGTCCCGGCCCGTGTTGGCCCGCGGGAAAAACGGGCCAGCCTGGCCCGGCCCGTATTCGAAACTGGGTTGGAAAACTCAGCCCGGCCCGTTTGAGGGAGGGCCGACGGGCTAGCCCGTTTTGACGGGCCAACGGGCCGAAAACAGGCCGGCCAGTCAAAATACTAATAAAAAATTAAAAAAAGTTAAAAAAAAATAAAAAATCAGAAAAAAATATTATTTTATTTGAAAAAAAAAAACAAAAAACGAAAAACGGGCCAAACGGGCCGGGCGGCCCGTTTTCGGGCCAACCCACTTTTGGCCATTTTTTCGCGGGCCTAAACGGGGTCGGGCCCAAACGGGCCAAGGCTAAAAAATATTGGCCCGGCCCGTTGGGCTGGACCCATATTGCCATCCCTAATGTGGTGTTCATCCAAAAGAAGCAATTGATGTTTTTGAGAGGTCATCCAACGTTAATCGACTATTAACTGTTTGTTTTTTAAAATTAAACAAATTCCTGGGTAGATTTCTTTTTATTTATATAATTTTTTATTTTCTCTTCTTACTTTCTTTTTCACTTTTTTCTATCATAAAATCTACTCATTTTCTTTTGTTTCTAATTTCTTTCCTTTTATTTTTCTTTTCCCATCTACATAATGTGTACAAGTTTTCATGTAATTAGAAGGGTTTGAACTTAAACCAAGTCTTTAATTGTAATTCACATAACTGTTGTTTGAAAAATAATTTTTGTAGGTATAACTTGCCGTACCTATAAAAAAATTATTACCTTAATTGTACTTTTAGTTTCTCTTAATTATTGCAATTATACAACTTGAGTCATTTGATTTCCAGTTGAATAAATTGAATCCTTCAATTATTACAATCAGGTCTTACTATCCCTATTTTGAATAATTTTTGCCTCATAAAAGTCTGCGCCCATGCTCTTGGAGTTCTGTACCCATTTCTTATTTATTGACCGACTGTTAGATTAGAGATAGACTTAATAAGAATTGAGAATCATCTCCAAGGATAGCGGCACAGACACTTTTCAGCTTTCACCAATAAAAGAAAAAGGAAAGTCAAAATTGTCTTCGCAAATTGTTTCAGACGACAGACGCTGACAGTGGGAGGAACTTCAATGCATTGTTCCTGGTTCAATTATTGGAAAGATAGCTGAGATAATCACAAATTCACAATGATGCCCGAGGTCAAATTTTAATTATAACATTTATATTTATATTTAATATATAAAAAATATTATATCTTTCTATAAATTTTCCTTCTTATTCTCTTCTTATTTTATAAAATAATAAAGAGCTAAAATATAACTAATATCTTAATAAATATTTAATATTTTTTTATTTAGTAATTAGGAGAATTTGTAAGAATAAAAGGTAAAAAGATTTAGAATTATTCTTAAAATATACTACTATTAGTCTCTAATTATAAGAAATTTTTATCTAATTTTTAATTAAAAAAATTAATTAATTTAGTTAAAAATATTCAATTTATCAATAATTTATATTATATTCTCAAAATTATCCTTAGTGTATTTCTCTCTTTTCATTTTCTCTCTCTTACTTAATTAAAACATTATCTCTTTTATCCATTTATTATAAAAAAAATAAAAAATATTCATAATAAATAAAGAAATTTATATTTTTAAAAAACTCTTATTTGAAAGAAAAAAAAACCTTGTGAAAAATTTCTTAGAGTAGGCCTAAACCTAAAACAAACAAATTATGGTGGGCCTAAGCTATTTGTGGTCTCTTCGAAAGAAAAAAAAAAGTATTTTATGAGAATAATACCTTCTTTTAAGCTAGGGTAGACCTAAGCCGGTGGCGTTTAGCCTGGTCAAATCAACAGATTTGATCACGTTGCTCAAGTTGTGTCTAAGCCATTGATATATTAATATTAATATTGATTGGCCAGGATCTTGTATGGGGTACCTGTAGGATAGGTAACGGTCAAATTATATACTATTTACAAAGAAGGAGTTTATGTGTGTATTAATTACAATAGTTCCAAGAGTTTCTTGAAATTATAATATAACCCTGAAGTTTTAAAAATTAAAAAGTAGGTTTTTTTAAATTTTTTTGGATATTGTTTTTTGTTTACTTGAGTTGGAAAGCAATGTTTTTTACGAGAACGATCAGGGTTTGTGGAATTATTATTAAACAAATTGCAATAGTAGAAGTATTTTAGTAAAAGTGATATATATTAGTTGTAACAGTTTTACGTCGTGTGTTATGCATAATTTAATATGGAATATTGTAATTTTTCAGGCAGAGTTAGGTTAAATACATTCACTTGGCATAGAGAAATACTTTAGCTGATAAATATTTGTCATTGTTTTATTCATTTGAAATGAAGTTTAAGCAACCATTCATTAATGCATTAATTAATACATTAATGTCGACGAAAAGGAAAATACAGACATCAGACATGTCATGTAATAAATCATTTGAACATCCCATTAGTTGGTTATTTCTGATTTTTTTTCTTGGTTAACGGTTATTTCTGATTGTTGATTTCCCATTTCTTTTTTTTTCTTTTCAAATATCAAGTATATTAATTAAGGGCTAAGCCCAAGGAATACACAGGCCAACAGATTAGACTACAACTAGCCCAAAGCCAGATAGACAATAACACAAATCAACTGGAAAACACAGTTATGCTCTAACTAAGTCTTAAAGGACAACAACACAACCAAACAAACTATAACCAAAGCCACATTGATCAAACAACCTAGCACACCAAAGACACCAAAAAATAATGAGTTGGGTCGGGTTTGACCCATTTGGGGAACCCAAAACTTTCTATCTCACCAAAATGCCCGAATGTCAAAGTACCAGAGCCCAACTCCAAGGCGGACAGGGACGGCAGAGGCTAGAGCTTGTCGGATGACATGGAGTTACAGTGACTTCCCATTTCTGAGTGAAGGAAGAGGTACTGCTTATTGGGCCATGGGTTCTAGTAATGGGCCTACTATATACCTTTTAGTAGTGTACTTGGTATTTTTTGTAAGTAATACCGGTGTTGGTCCAAAAAGAAAATAGGTAGCACCGTTGAGAGTTATTGTCATTTTTTCGAACTTTAGACGTCATTAAAATTTTAGAGTGTGGTTAGGAGTTGTTAAACAAGTAATTTGATCATAAAATTTGTGTAATGCGAATGGTTTTTTTTTTTTTAAAAAAAAATTGTTTTAGTGTAAAATCCAACAAGAACATTTGAACATTAACACTGGAAAATTAATGACCTTGGACTGTTGTTGAACATGTAGATAACATAGAACATAAATGACGGATAGCAATAGATTAATGAAACAGAAGTAGATTAATGAAGTTGGATTACATCTACCATTGTCAATTCCTTTTTCAATAATTGACATGAAACAGAAGAAAAGAAAGAAAGCAGTTGTTAACACCCAAAGCGTCATCTTTTGCTCTATAGCCTTCACTGTCGTCTCTATGTTATTGATTTTGTTGATTATGGCGAAGGCATTCATGCGTCCACTGTCAACTTCGTCTTCGTCATTTTGGAAGGGGCCTGGCTGAGCTGAAAAAACTTCTTCATTGACATCAGACATAGATAAATCTTCAAATCCCTACAAATCAATAATAACAACTGCAAATAACCATGTGCATTTAACATCACAGTGGATAAATTTCCACGATATAATGGTAATATATCCAACATTCAGGGATAACCACACACCTGAGTTTCATGACTTTCACCTTTGTTTGGATCCATTACACCGTTCTACAGTTTAAAAAGCAACATACAGAAACAATCAAACACTAATCGCTCATCCCACTAAAATTTTCAACTACAAAATCGGGAGTTCATTCTATTCACAACTCAAAAATATACTTAATAATATGCTAAAAAAATTATTTTAAACAGACGAATAAATTTTCTGGGTTTGGGTCTCTGTCATTCCACACACATACAAGAACCCAAAATCAATACTAAAATAACATTAACACGTAGGAATCGTACCAGAAATACCGACTTTCCCTTAGACGCCCAATCTGGTTTCCACGATGCAAAAGACAACGCCTTGGAGACCTAAACGGATACACCGCTCAAATCGGGGCTGCTGGACGAACAACGGCTTCGCGAACAACGTCTTAGCGATTACACAGATTCAACGGGAACTAGGGTTGCCTTGCGTCTTCTTGCTGCAGTTCAAACTAGAGCTCCACATTTACCAAATTAAAAAATGGGGAGAATATCAAATTTTGTGTTTTTGTGTGCGTTGAGGGATATTTAATTCTTAGTGGTTAAAGTGAAATTATATGAACTTGGGTGGAACGTATTTAATTACCAATAGTCAGAGGGTCCATTGTCCTATATCTCAAAAACAGGTAAACTTATAATAGAAAGTAATGGGCCCACTTGAGCAACGTGATCAAATATGTCGACTTGACCATGCTAAATGCCACCCACAAACAAAACCCACAATCATGAGTCAGAAAAACACAGCAGCAACACTCCAACCACCACTCTATGCCTCGCCGACGCGTCACGACGTTGGTCCACCGACACAGATAACGCCTCCCAACTACGGACCCCACCGCCTCCCTCATATATCCACTTCTTCCCTTTTTCCTCTGACCCTAAATTTCAACCTTTATCTATCTTGATTCATGAATCAGACTCTCTCACAACTCACAACGTACAAATTATACTCTGCGACGTTATACGTTTGTTTATTACACATATTTTACACACCTGAAATTAAATCTATTGGCATCTATTGAATTTATATAACAATCTTTATTTTATTTTTTTAAATATAGATATTTTGCTTACTCAAAATAACGCCATTTTGTGTTTGCAACTTTCAACGTGCTCCTCACAGTATTCTCGGGTGATTTACACGACGACAAAATTTAGTTTTTATATGTCACATATCACATATGCTAAGTGTAACGAATTTTTATATGACACTCTTATGTTTAATTTGTTACTTCTTGTTGTACAAAATCTTTGTCTTAAATAGAATCATTTTAGATTTAATTATTATGCGTCGATAGTATAAAGTTATTTTACATAAACTTCAATTATATCTTAACATTTAGATTTTCATACAGATATTTTAGAAAGTAATATTACATTATGACACAATAATGAGATATAATTGCATATTTTTATGATTTTTTATACATTGTCAAAGCATAATTATTAAACTTATTTCTTTTTACATAAATATGGTATTTTAGTAGATCTAATTTTGACGAGTGACTAAGGAATCAAGAAATAAAATTTTTATTGAAACATATTTTATTAAAAATGTTATTTTTTAATTCCTTCTCTGATGATCTTGACTCAATTCTTCGTTATATTATATGGTTCTTTCTTTGTTTTGAATTCCGGATTATCAAATTTGATATCTTTCGTCGCATGTGATTTTATTCCGTAAGGGATTGAAGAAAAGTCTTTAATGTAATTTACTGCTTAACTTTGTAAACCACTTTCAGTTAGAATAATTAATAATAATAATCCATCTTTCTCGCCTTTGTTTCCTCTTGATGTCCAACGAACCTCCCTTTATTCCTATATTGAAAAGGTGATGGTTACAGATAGAGTGCATATGACCCACTAGTGCGGCTGAGCCTAAATGAACGTCCTTTACCCAAAAACAAAACAAATTAAACAGAAGAAAACAATTTAAAGGCCTAATTATGCAAATTGGTTTTGTAATAGTCACTCTATATAATATTGGTACCCACAATCTTCTTTATTGCATTGAATTGAATCAAAACGCACAATTAATGAGTGTCTCTATTCTATCTATTTCTCATTCAACATGTATACACCTAATGACTATCTAAGTAACAAGGGACGGAGGGAGGGGGGGCCGAGGGAGGCTGTGGCACCACCCCACATTTAGGAAATACTTACTAGTATATAGAGAATTTATTTTTTTGGGTGATAATAGTAATATAAAAATACATTTGGTCCCCCTCTGTCTTTATAATATTAAAAAATTTCAAAAAAAAATACACTCTACTCCTTGCATCATGTCAGTGTTGTGCCACATTTCCATTTTTTATATTAAATTTTTAAAAGTTAATACTGAATTTAGACAAAATTTGATAGTTTATCCTATACTATCTACCTTATCATGTGCCCCAAACGGGCCTTTAGAGCCTAGGAAAGGGATTCAGTTAACATATTTTTTTTTACTTCTACTTCGAGGAGTATCCCATCGCCTATACGACGGGGACTAATCTTCCGCGGGAGTTTGTTCGGCACCTCTAATGAGTGGCATCCCTCCCAGCTGAGATTTTTTCCATACCCAAGGCTCGAACCCGAGACCTTGGTTAAGGGACGAGAGGCCTTAACCACTCACGCTAACCTCAGTTGGTATTCAGTTAACATATTTATCTTTTAACTCAAGAATGATTCACTATAAAATTGTAAATTTCTATAATTTTCTTAATTACCGTATGAAAATTCTTATAGTTTTTTTCAAAGTATATTTAATTTTTTAATAAATGATTAACCTATAAAACTTTATGTAGTTTCTCTAATAAACTAAATTTTACATGTCAATAGTTTCTCTAGTAAATTATTCACATGAATTAAAATATAATTTTATCATTTTTAATAGAACTTACATTTACATAATTTGTCTCAATCTTAAATTTTAAAAGTCAAAAAAATAAAAATAGGAGAGTTATGTTGGGAAAATCCAAGTGTGAGTTGGTCTCACATCGGTTAAAAATGAACCAAATAAAAAGAATATAAGTGTCAAATTTTTTATGTGCACTATATATGTGAAAATTTATAATTTTTGCTAAATTATATGCTTTTGATCTCGGCCTCCCCCAGGAGATAATCCTGACTGCGTGTCCCTGTAAGTAACATTTTTCTTATCACAAATTATTAAAATTTCAAGTTATGTTCGCTTAATTTAACAGTAGTTAAATTTGTAATTACGTTAGGATTGAATTTTTTTCGTACTATAAAAAAAAACTCAAGGTAGAAACATAACCAAGTCCAACTAACAAAAGGAGTACTCTTTATAACTGAACAAAATAATAAGTAAAAAAAAAAAGAATACTGAACAAAATAACAAAAATTTAAAAAAAAATGTAATTAGAATGTATGAGTTTTTTAATCAGAATTTAAAGATCAATTTAATCTAAATGAAATTAAAATTTCCATTTTACTCATATTTATAATTTAGTAATCTTTCTATCATGTCATAAGTCAAATTTAAGTCTCTGATTTGAACTTGAGGTTTGAGCACCCGGTTTGCGCTCCAATTTTTAAATCATTTGCCAAAGTGCCTAACGTTTACTCATTTCATCAACAACCATGTCTCATTAATTATAATGAGTAAACTTTAGCTTAATGGATGTTCACCCAAAAATTGCAGCACCAAATAAAATTGGGTATGTTCCTAATTCCCAGCAATATGTGAGTTATTTCATCAACAACCATATCTCATTAATTATAATGAGTAGAAAACTTTAGCTTAATGGATTTTCACCCAAAAATTGCAGCACCGTGTGAAATTGGGTAATGTTCCTAATTCCTAGCACAATATGAGTTTGTACCAAACCACCACAAATGTTAGCAAGAATTATTTAATGAGTGACGCCGACGTACGAATTTTGAATGTGTATGTGCACCAATTGTTTGATTTATTAAATGATAGTGGCTAAAATAGTAAGGTGTGGACCAGTATCCACCATTTCAGGCTCAAGTCAAAATAGCATATTGCATTACCATTAACTAAGAAGCAGAGAAAGAATCCCCAACTTCCCAATGTGTCCCCCCCTTCTGTTCCTCTACTTCTTCTTCTCTTAGATATACCATTTCACTTCACTTTCCAATAATATATTTTTTTTAAAAATAAACTCCTCACTTTCCCCTTCTTTTATACCTTGTTAGCATGACAAGCTGGCAGTTACACCTTATAAAAGCAGAGAACGACCCAAATAAGAAAAAGGGTCATGTGGCATTTTAATTGATCAATATATGTTCCATTCCATAGGACATGAATTGATTAGTTGGCAACCTTTTTGTTGTGGGAGATTAATTTTGGGGGGGGGGGGGGGGGGGGGGTGTGCCTTCTTAGGTACCTTTCAATCATTTTCTGTATTCTGTTCATGAATCATGATTCATACACTCATATTGATTGGAAATCTAGCAGTAGAGCTAAGTGCGTTCATTTATTAATTCTAACATGATCAGTTGATTAACTTTATTTACATATAGGACACTTAGTATCATTTTAAAAAAAAATACTTAGTAGAAATTATTAATTACTACTATATATGGTACTCTCTTACGTGAACTTTTATAATCACTAACATTCAATTTTATCATCCAATAATTTTCTTTAATTTGACTGAGTTAGAAGTTAATTTTAAGTGTATAAATACCGAAAGAAAACAAGTACATTACATTTAATAATATAATGTCAAATTATTTATTAAACTTAGTATTTTATACCAATAAAAATACCAGGAATATTTTTGTTCGCATTTTTTTCACCCGATTGATTATTAAGTTAACTTTTACCCCGGTTTCCTTAATAAAAAATGAACTCAAATTATTTTTATTGGTGACAGAACTCAAATTATTTAATGATACTAAAATAATTTTTTTAATCATCAATAAAATATTCTGCTTCAAAAAAAATCAATAAAATATTCAAAAAAATAAGTTACTATTAATTTTCTTTATACAAACATTTGGCTAAAAAGTTCATAATTAATTTAAAATTAGATCGAGTGAATCGTTTAATTCAAAGAAGATCAAATTCCTTAATGTAAGTACCTTTTCTAGTCGTAATAGTAAAAAAATGTTAAGAAACTACAACAGTATTATTTATTTATGAAATAGGCTTAATTGTATTTTTGGTCTATCAAGTATTATGATTGTGTAATTTTGATTTTTCAAGTTTCAATTGCACGACTTTAGCCTATCAGGTATCACAATTGTGAGATTTTGGTCCTTTATGTATCACGATCGTAAGATTTTGATCCCCAAGTATTTCAATTGTCTTAATTAGATCTATTTGTTACTGTGTCATTTTTATCACCCAAAACCTACGAAACACATGTATAACTGATTTGACATTGAGTTAGGTACACCTGTGAACGGTGTAGATTCTTGCGGTTGAAAGCAACACAGTGACACCAAAATCACATAGTCAAAAGCCAGAGAACCAAAATCATGTATGAGGGATCAAAATTATAATTAAGTCCCATGAATATTAATAATTTCAGTTTCCACAAGTTGTGCCGATTTTTTTTTCTCCCCCAAATTAACAATATTATTATAATGTCCTGAACGCGGGCAGTGTCTGTCTGCGTCCCGATCGGATCGGTACAAAATCTGCGTGCTCATGCTTGTAATAGACTCATCCTCCTCATTGTCTCCGTTTCTCTCTCACTTCCTCTCTCTTTAATTTCCAAAGCACCTTAATCATTCAACGAAGTGAGTGAGAGTGAGAGAGAGAAAGAAAAAAACCACTGAATCTACACAGAGAAATCCACTAACCACTAACCAGAGCCAAGAAACAGCTAGCGTCAGCTCTGTTGTTGTGTTTTGCGTTGCAAGCAATCAAAACGACAGCCACCCCATAACACTCATTACTACTGTTTCTCTTCTTCCCATTCTTCATCACCGACTCCCCAAACAAACAAGGAGGTAGTACTATCACTATTACTACTATACTCCTTTTTTTTCTTTTCTTTATGGTTTGATCTCAACTCACAGCAAATGAGCTTGTGTTTTTGTTTTTTAGTAACTATTTCAATAGTGATTTTTCACTAGCTATGCTCTCTGCAAGTGATTTCACTATCCTGTTTTAGTGTTACTCATCACCAACCCATATATACTCTTTTGCAACTTGCAATTACCGCTCAAGTTTTCTCTTTCTTTTTTTCTCTCGTTATTATTATTCTTATTAATGATTGCTGGTACACATCCATTTCAATACTGGGTCCGTGATTTATCTGATGCGGTGAATTAATTACTGGTTTCTTTCTTGTCGTTATTCCCCTGTTTTTGATTCCCTTATGAGAGAAAGTTACTATCTTCTTCTCTCTCTCTCTCTCTCCCCCTCTCCTTTATATTGCGCACACCATCAATTTTGACACGCTACCTCTTTTTCTTTTTATTTTTTTTGTATTTCAGGTTTGCGATTCCTCAACTGGAGCTGGATTCTCTAACGATGTTGGAATAACACTCACTTATGCTGGTTTCTTGGTGTGTTCATATAGTGTTGGTTACTTTACTAACATTAATAGTTGAAGATTGAAAGAATAAGATTGAAGTTCTCTGTGTGTGTTGTGTGTATTGGTTTAGAGAATGTCAAGGCCTCTACAGCGAGGTGTGTCTGGGATTCGTGTCCTTGATACTAGCCATGATGTCTCATGTGACTCCCAATCCAAAGATAAAACAGAAAAGGAAGATTTTGATAAGAGGGGTTCTTCAGATCACACCCCTCTATCATCACTGAGGTTTTTTCCCTTGAAGCTTCTTTTTGCAGATAATAACAATTCTCATTCCAAATATGGCAATGGCATCATGACTGAGAATGGTTTTGCTGCATCTGACCCCTTCATTGTTGGCACCCCAAGAAGCCGTTTCAAGTTGATGTTGCTTTCATTGAAGTTAAGTTTAGTGCTCTTAGTTGTTCTTGCTCTTGTTGGATCTTTTTGGTGGACGATAACCATGTCTTCCAAAATATCAAGGGGTCACGTTTACCATGGTTATAGGAGACTCCAAGAGAGGCTGGTTTCTGACCTGTTGGATATTGGCGAGTTTTCTCGCAGTGGTGCCGCTGCCTCGAGGGGGAAGGAATTGGAGTTCTGTTCCCCTCCTGAGTTGGAGAACTTTGTTCCTTGCTATAATGTTTCTGATGAGAGTGCTGTGGCTTTGGGGAATTCTGAGGGAAGTGTGGTTGAAAGGCAATGTGAGTATGAGCTCAGGCAAAGTTGTTTGGTTCCACAACCAGTGAATTACAAGATTCCTCTAAGGTGGCCTACTGGAAGAGATGTTATCTGGGTTGCTAATGTGAAAATCACTGCACAGGAGGTTCTTTCTTCTGGAAGCTTGACCAAGAGGTAAGTGACGTGTCTCTTCTACTTGCTGTCACACTTTAGCTATCTTTTTACTGAGTAAGGTCCTCTTTGGTTTTAAGAAAACGTATTATTCTGTTTTCATTTCTTGTTTTCACTCTTTCATCAAAGTAAAATCAAAATGGCAGATTTGTAATCAAAAGTGAAAAAGAAAACAGAAAACAGAAAATGTTTTCTGAAACTAAATAGACTCTAAATATTTCATTTTTTTTCATTAATTACAGGATGATGATGCTGGATGAAGAGCAAATCTCCTTTCGTTCAGCCTCTCATATGTTTGATGGAGTTGAAGACTACTCGCATCAGATTGCTGAAATGATTGGACTTAGAAATGAATCTTACTTCATACAAGCTGGGGTAAATACATTCTCTCTATTGAAATTGTCACATTGAGTGTTTGTTGCTTTATTTTTTTATCTTATCCATCATGCTTATATTTCACTTATTTGGTACATGCTTGCTGTAGAATTCAGCAAACATATTGCCATCTATTTTGGTACTTAGTTGTTATAAGGAGGGGGTTTCTCTGTTGACGTTAAGCTTGCTCTAATTGTAGTGTTAATATATAGAATCATAGATATTAACTAACTTGATGAAATGATCAAATCAATATTATAAATATTCACTGTGGACATGAAATGGTAGCCTTGTATATGTCTTAACTGCTCTAAGCTTGTACCTCCTAGAATTGTTTATTCTAAGGTGCCGTGGAGGGACTTGTGTTAGATTTTCTGATGGGTTATGGTGACCTGGGCTCTTAAAGTTTGACTATGATATTCCTTTCCTTAAATGTCATTGTCATTTGGTTGAGCATACTTGGCATCCTAAAATTTTCAGATTCGGACCATACTAGACATAGGTTGTGGCTATGGTAGCTTTGGAGCGCACCTCTTTCACAGTCAACTTTTGACAATGTGCATTGCAAACTATGAGCCTTCTGGTAGTCAAGTTCAGCTCACTCTCGAGAGGGGTCTTCCTGCTATGATTGCTTCTTTCACTTCAAGACAGTTGCCATATCCATCTCTGTCCTTTGATATGTTACATTGTGCAAGATGTGGCATTGATTGGGACCAGAAAGGTATCTTTCAACTTCCAATCTATGCTACCTTGTATTTTGGTCAACATGCTTCTGTCATATTCCGTACAAATTCAACATTAACATTTTCTGGATTATTTAAATGATACATCATATATTATATGTCATTGGAAGAAGTAGGTAGTTGTCATTAAATAAGAGTTAAATCCATCCTTTGTTTCTCCAGTGTATTCTTGTACTTTTTTATATGCCATGGAGGTTGAAACATGAGTGGTAGCTATTTTGTGTTGGTTTCTTTCCCACATTTTAAGCCTAGACCATGAAGACTCTCTTGGAACCAAGGAAAAATATTGAAAGTTCACTGTGCTTCTGCATCACTTCTGGAACTTTCAACTAGGTTTAACACACGGACCTTTCCTGTATTGGTCTAAGAAATGGAAATTTCTATCATTGTAATTATCCATTATTGGTTTTGTAGAGTATGCTTAATTTTTTCACTCCTGAGCTATGTGGGCTGGCTTTTTCCCTATTGAGCATGGACATTCAAATTTTGACTATATGCATTATTTCTGGCCCTTTTGACTGAGCTCAATGTGTGGCCCTTTCCCATTTTGACAAGAAACGTGTGTTTCTAACCATATCACCTACATTAAAAAGTTTCACATGGAATGGCTACAAGTCATGGCGAACATTCCTTTTTTCTTATCTAACAAACTAAACCATACTTTTGCAATGCAGAATTATGAAAAATTATATGGTGGATACTTTAAATAGCTTATTGATTCTTTTGCTTCCAAAGTCAAGCCAATTGTAATTATTATCTCTTCTAATGGTATCATGGGCAGCCAAATTCATTGAGAAAATTGCTCATCTATGGTTGCATATGTGCTTTTTCTTTGTATAGCAGAATCAGTTGCAAACTTAAGTTCACTATTTCCAGAGCAACACTTTTCATAGCACCAAATTGTTACTTCTAATCCAAACTCAGTTTTGCAAGACCAAACGGTAATCCAAACATGCACATAATTCATCCATTTTCTAGTTGCTAATGCTAACATACTAATGCTAATGCTAAAAGCAAAATAAGTAGACACATTTTATAGTTTTATTGTTTATTTGTCATACTTGGTGAAGTATCCTACAAACCGGAGTTAACATTTGAAAGTCTTCCTACATTAAATTATGTGTAAAGTTTTGAAGTAATCCTGCAAAAGGCCTTTATTCTGTTTTATCATCCCCCCTTTTCTATGTTTGAATTTAAATCTGAAAATTTTGATCTGGCTTCAGAACCATAACTTTGTTTTGTGTAAAATTTTATTAATATTTATAGCACCTCATGTTCTTATTGACATCCATATTATGTGGTATAGATGGTATTCTATTGATCGAAGCTGATAGACTTTTGAAACCGGGTGGATACTTTGTCTGGACGTCACCACTTACAAATGCTCGTAACAAAGAGAATAAAAAAAGGTGGAAGTTTGTGCACGATTTTACAGAAAATCTTTGCTGGGACATGTTGTCGCAGCAAGATGAAACCGTTGTATGGAAGAAAACTAGCAAAAAGAGTTGCTATGCTTCAAGGTAATGCTTCTGTACATGTACTTATGAGAAATTATTTCACTCTTGTGTATCCCTGGAAACAGATTTTTAGTAAATAGATTCTATACCGTGTGTACCACTTTAAAACTAATGTGGCCCTGATTCTTAGCATTACCTGTTTTTACTACCAGAAAGCATGGTTCTAGCCCTTCTTTGTGTGGTAAAGGTCTTGATATGGAATCTCCATATTATCGAGAACTGCAAAACTGCATAGGAGGAATACAGAGCAGCCGTTGGGTTTCAATTGAAAAAAGGGGAAAATGGCCCTCTCGGGCTAATTTGAATGTGAATGAGTTGGCAATACATGGTAATAGTTATGTTCTTTAACAGTGATTTATATTGCTCTTCATGGAAGTGATTCTACATTTTTTGTACTTTTCTTATTGAATCAAATCTCCTATTCACTCAGTTATTTATGTCCATATTTAAATGTGCTAGGGTTGCAGTCTGATGAATTTGCGGAGGACTCTGACAGCTGGAGAACAGCAGTCCAAAATTATTGGTCACTCTTGTCCCCTATAATATTTTCTGATCATCCAAAGAGGCCTGGTGAAGAAGACCCGTCACCACCTTACAACATGTTCAGAAATGTGCTAGACATGAATGCTCATTTTGGTGGCTTTAATTCTGCATTGTTGCAAGCCAGAAAGTCTGTGTGGGTCATGAATGTAGTCCCAATAAGTGGACCCAACTATCTTCCCTTGATCCACGACAGAGGTTTCGTTGGCGTTCTGCATGATTGGTATTTTAATCTCCTTCCTCTTGTTCTTATTGCAGAATGCCATGCGTCTCTCCTTCCATCAATTTGTTTTGCTTAGCTTAATATGGATTCTTTGGCAATTGTGATCTTTTGGTGGCTTCTAGGTGCGAGGCCTTTCCAACATACCCAAGAACCTATGACTTGGTGCATGCAGCAGGACTTCTATCCCTTGAAACATCCCAGCAGCGCAGATGCACCATGCTTGATCTTTTCATTGAAATCGACAGGTTACTTCGCCCAGAGGTAATGTAAATCTAATGTGGACTTTACCCTCTATCCCCATTCCTTTCCCTCCATTTATTTATATTCACCTTGTTTCCTGAGGCAAGTGACTTTAAGTAATTGAGGGTATGCAGTTATGACTATGCCTCATAAGTTGAGGCATAAAGATGTAGGATATTAATTTTGTGGAGGATTGCAAGTTGTAAATTTTCACTCCCAGCACTAGATAACATCACTCAATATGATTAATTTGTGAATTGCATAGAAAATAATGTGCATGTCCATTTTAAAGGTGTTTACCGACAGGATTTTCTGGTCACTGTTTTATGCTGGTGAATTGCATTTTAAGTTTCTTTTCATCAATGTCCTACATCTTGGTTAAGATTGCTTTCTATATAAAACTTACTTTAAAATCACGGCAAAGAGCTTGGTTCCCCTTAAGCAAGGTCTCGGATTTGAGTCTTGTGGATGGAGAAAATAAGCGCTGGGTGAGTTTTGCCCCCTTATCTGGATTAAAACCGAGTTCAACTTGGATTAAACCGAGAGTCTATACCAAAAAAAAAATCACCAGTTGGACATTAAATTTGTACTAAACCAAAACTACTACAGGATTTGCTCATTTAAGCACTATAATTATTGGTAAAAACCTAAATCTCATATTTACTAGAGATAATGCCTAAATAGAGAATATATAGGCACCCTTCACCATATAAGCAGGTTTTGTGGGGTTGAGTTAGACCAATAATATAAAATAGTATCTGTGTTCTGTATTATGTTGCCAGTTTTTTTTCTTAGATAAAAAAAAAGAAAATAAAAAGGCCTCAAAATGTTTTATCCATTTGATTTTGTCATGTCGAATGACTTATAGTATATGTTGACATAACATTTATCATGTGTGCAGGGTTGGATTATAATTCGTGATACAGTTCCTTTAATAGAATCAGCTAGAGCTCTAACAACACGACTGAAGTGGGATGCTCGAGTGATAGAAATTGAAAGTGACAGCGATGAGAAACTCCTGGTGTGCCAGAAACCTTTCTTTAAGAGACATGCAAGCTAATTAATTTGAAGTCATGAAGAAATTAGACCATATATTATAAATATAGTTCATTTCCATAGTGTTCATTTACAATATCATAAAGCTCCACCATACAAAAATGGGGATTGAAAATTTTGGACAGAGAAGAAGATAAAAACAATAGAGGAAAAGGTGTATGATGTATCCTTGTCAGTGATACCACCTACATCTCCTATGTAGCCGTAAGGTGTGCATAGGACCATGTAATTACCAAACAAGCAACAGAGCAGATGACAAAGAATACTGCAAGATTTACATTTTTATGTGCTGTCTAATTAGAGTTACATTACATAAACACAAACATTGTTGGGAAGAAAATGATAGAATAAGTTATTGCTCTTTGCTGTGGTGTATAAAAGGCTCATCAGTCCATTCCCCCTTTTATATTATAGAATTATTTTTCTGTTATCCTTTTATAGGTTTTTTAATATCTCCTATATAAGCTCGGGAAAATTGTACTAGATAGCTTGTAAAATCACGTTCTTCATCAGTCCAATATAGAAGGTACAAGATTCTGGTTGAATATGGTTATTGATAAATTGTTATCAACAGGAGCAAGTCATTTATATTATTAGAATTATGTGTGGAATACGTGCCTCATATATAATACTTGTTTTTTCATTTAGTGATGCGCATGCATGGTAAATAGACAAAAGAATGGAGTGCAATGGAATTTTCATATGAAGGATAGATGCACTAAAGTGTAAATATTTTTTTAGAGACGAGCACTAAAGTGTAAATTACAAAGCATTTTAACAACAGAATAGATGATATACAAATTTATTAATTCTAACAAATACATATATTTTCATCCAATAATATAATATCTAAGAATACGAGATTTTGATCATTTATTGGGTGAACATATTCTACAACTAAACCACCCATATTTAGAAATTCATTTATTCCTCTACGTTGAGACCTTGAAAAATGTGGCATTTGATGCATTTAGTTTAGGATATGATTTTTCAAGAAAGAAGCATCAAAAAAATAGTTATGCTTGTGAATGTATTTTTGTTTTAGTAGACATTGGAGAAAAATTGCTAAATGATGAGGGGTACTTAGTATGATAATATTATAACTTCTTATTTAATTTGTAATTATGTGATGATAAATTGATTATTATTATTATGTCTTTTGAAACGTTCTGTATTTAATTTTCAGTTATGTAATGATGGTATCAAAACTTAAGATGTTAACTTCTATTTACATGTCAGTTATATTGGTTTAAAAAGTATTAATTTGGAGAATAATTAATAGTTAGTAATAGCATGGAAAATGTAAGTAATAATAGTTTTTTTTTTGTGATGAAGTAAGTAATAATAGTTTTAAGTAAGAACAATGAACGACATGTATAATTATTACTTATATTGCATAACGTAAAATTACCCTAGCTCACTCAATATTCTTGAAGCACTTGCTAAATTGGTGATTGACGCTTTAAATTTTATGCAAAATTGTTACCTAGTACAGCTGGAATTGGGACCGGTATTTCATTCTTTACACTTTCTAGTTTTCTTCCTTTTCCATTTTTTATAATACCTTTTCCCTTTCTTTTGATGGTTCTAATCAGGGAGTTGATTACAGCAAATCAATTACTATCTATATGTTATACATATTGAAAATTTTGAGTTATGAACTTATTATAGCTAATAAAAAAATCTTGGCAATTGGTAAATACACCCCGTTCAATTTGCCATCCACCCCACTTAAACGTAAAATCTATGTAAAAATACAAAAATACCCTTTTTGTTTTTTTACCTCTTCCCGCGCTGATCACAACATACACCCCACTCTTCTTCGTTCTTCGTGCTTCTCCATCATCCTCCGTTCCGTTTCTTTGCTCTGCTTCTTCTTCCTCGATCTCTTCTCCTTCCTCCTGCTGCTCCATGATCGATCTCTTCTCCTTCCTCCTCCATGATCGAGCTCATTCTCTTTCTTCTCAGTGAGAGTTCTCCTTCTTCTCAGTGAGAGGTGAAAGAAGAGAAAGAATACATCGTCACGGTACATTTTATTTATTTTTTTAAATAATCTCTTATTTAAATCGAAAACTCTTATTTAAATAATCTCTTATATTTTTAAATAATCTCTTATTTAAATAATCTCTTATAAAATTCAATTTTATAACTACCGTAAACGGGAATTTTCGGGAAAGTGTAAAAATTAAATTTTGTAAACTTTCCAGAAATTAGAGTTTCCGGTAATTATAAAATTCAATTTTAACATTACCGGAAACTGAAATTTCCGGGAAAGTTCACAAAATTTAATTTTTACACTTTACCGGAAATTCTAGTTTCCGGTAGTTATAAAATTATAGTTTATAACTACCGGAAACTAGAATTTCCGAAAAAGTGTAAAAATTAAATTTTGTGAACTTTCCCGGAAATTTCAGTTTCCGGTAATGTTAAAATTGAATTTTATAACTTTCCGGAAATTCAAGTTTCCGGTAGTTATAAAAACAATTTTATAACTACCGGAAACTAGAATTTCCGGTAGTTATAAAATTCAATGTTATAACTACCGGAAACTAGAATTTCCGAAAAGTTCATAAAATTGTAATTTTTACACTTTCGGTAGTTATAAAATTCAATTTTATAACTACTGGAAACTAGAGTTTCCGGTAGTTATAAAATTGACTGGACATTCAAATTTCCGGGAAAGTGCATAAAAATTCAATTTCTTCTAATTTCTTCTATTTTCCTAGTGTTCAGTACATATAAATGGATGACAATCTTGACAATGATGTGTTCCCTTCATTGATAAATAAATTTGATTGCAGTGAAGAATTCACAATTGATGAGGTAGATATTTAATTTTTCTTAAAATTATTGTTGTGATTTATATGTATCTGTCAATATTTTCTTATTATTTTCTCATTGTTGATATTTAGGTATTCACTACTAAAGATGATTTATTGAACTGGGCTAGAGCAATTGCTATGAAATGTGGATTTGTTCTTGTCATATTAAGGTCAGACGATGGGGACAAAGGCCCAGGAAGAAAGACTGTGGTTGTTTTAGCTTGTAGTAGAAGTGGAAAATATAGGCCATACAAAAACAAATTACCAAAAAAGATAACTGCTACCAAAAAGTGCGAGTGTCCATTCAGGTTAAGAGCAAGACCCTTTACTAATGGTCAAGGTTGGTATATTAATGTGGTGAATGGAACTCACAACCACGGACGAGCAGAGACACTAGTTGGTCACTCATATGCTGGTCGCCTAAATGATGAGGAGAGGTTGTTAATTAATAGTTTGACTAAAAACATGGTGAAGCCCAGGAATATACTATTAACTGTAAAAATTCTAATTTCCGGTAGTACAAAGTCTGAAATTTTAAAACTTCCGGAAACTCAAATTTTCGGGAAATCTAAACGAAGAACACAGGAAAAACATCGAACAGAGTGATCAAAAATAAACAACTAACAAACGAATCACCAATGAACAACAAACAGCAACAAAATTGGAACATACAGCGATCAAATAATGCAAAATAACCCATCAAACATTGCAAAATAATCCATAAAGTAACAAATGGAACGAAAAAAAATGGAACCTGTGTTGTGTTCGTCACTGCTTCTTCTGCAATGTGTGCACGCGAGCGATGAGTGGGGTCGTGATTGCTTCGTCTGCGACGATGGGCTCCCCTTCTGTGATTTCCGAAGGCGATGAGTGGGTGGGGTGTATCGTTTTGCTCCCCTTCTGTGATTTCCGAAGGCGGTGAGTGGGTGGGGTGTATCGTTTTTGAAACTAAGAGGGAAGAGAGAAGAGGGAAGGCCGAAGGGAGAAGGGCAATTTTGTATTTTAATTTTTAAATAGTGTTAAGTGGGGTGGATGGCAAATTGAGAGATGTGTATTTACCAATTGCCAAAAATCTTTCACTAACTATCGAGGAAATACACTTAATTCGCTAACACAAAATGAAATTAAAAGAAATATACATTTTTTCCTCTTATTTTTATAGTTGCAACTTGCAATCACATGAACTCACCACTTCATCCCTATCATGAGTGAGTTCCATAAAAGATCCTACTTCCCTGAAATTTGGCACAATTGTTCATAAGCATAAATAGGATACTATAATAATTGTTTTGTAGTGTGTACAGAAATAATTAACCCAAGAATGAATATTAACTTACTTTAGGGCTATAACTCTAACTTGGTTGCTAATCTCATCCTTCAAGCAATTGAGTAGAAGAGCTAGTAGATATGCAAAATGTGTCTGAAATCCCAACTGTTTCAATTAAAGAGTTGATCACAAGATCACTAATGCCAACTTATAGATTTTAGAAGTAATAACACTTGGTTAAATGTTTTATTTATCAAATAGGAAGGTGTTAGTTAGGAGCTTGCAACATATGATTTTCATGATGTGCAATGATAAGGAATATATACATAATGATATGAAAGAAGCAAAAAAAACCTCTGAGCAGATAAAAAAAAAAGCTTTCTAACAGGGAGACCACATATAGTAATAAAATGAAATCTTAAAAGATTACCCGACAATGACGATGGTATCATATCCAAACTCCATAGAAAATATGAAAGTAGCAAATAGTGTCTTGTTCACTCAATTCAAAAACTGTATCTTAATTTGAGCAAAAATTGAGTTGGTGCCGATGAATGCTACGGAAATGGCATTAACTTCACGGCTGATTGGTGCAAATTAGAAGGTGGAGAAAAGCAAAAGGAATTAGAGAGAGAGATGGATAGATAGATAGATAATATGATTGGAAGGAGTGGGGAAAAATTAGAAAGACTGCGGCTACACAGTCCACTACTTCCAATCGCATTTAGGTGAGTAAAATATAGGAAACAAAATGGTTTTTAAGTTGGCTTGAATTGTACGGTTAGGAAATTGAGGAGATGAAATGGGAAAGGAGTGGGAGATTGACACATCAGCATAAAATATGAAATGGTGAAATTTGAAAAGAATGTTGGTTAATTCCAAAAGTTAAAGTGGCAGCACAAGAGCTTGCGCTACAGAAAGTATATAATAGATAATAGATAATAGATTTGGATACCTTTTGAAGGATGCTCTAAGGCCTGATATCTTCCCTTTTTATAGGAGAAAAAGAGAAAGGAAACGAGTCATTGATCTGATGTTGGACTTCATGAGAGAAATTGAGAAAGAACTTCTCAAATGTGGGATTTTAGATATTTTTATCATAACTAAATAGCTCACTTTGAACAACTTTATGACACTCAAAATGACATTATTTGATTTCAAGATCTTCATAAAAGTTGTAGATATTGATTCCAACTTTCAAATGACACTGGTTTCACATCAGAGTAACATCACAACTCAAGATATAGTCAACTGATGTAGCACCCAAAATCATAGATGCAACACAACTTATCCAAATTCAATCAGACTTTTCACCAAGATAGAGGTATAAAGAATGTATTCTTTGGACAAGTGTAACTCAAGATATGACCTTTCTTTGTATATGCAACTCAACATTGTATAATTTCCAATCTAAACTTCTGTTTTCTTTCTTTCTTTCTTTCCTCTAGCTCTATTCTTCTCTTTCTTTTTTGTTTTCTTTATCCTTTTGTGTTTCTAGTTTTTTTTAACATTTAAAAATATCCAAACAAAATTGAGTGTTCACAGTTGTCCCTCTTTACTTAGGTTTTACTACAAAATATGAATAACTATATAATTTTCATATTATTGTAGTATAATATAAGGAAAGACTTGAACACGAATTTTGATCGGAAAGAAAAAAGATGCTAAATCGAGGATACACACCCAAATAAAGTTTATCAACATAAGCGGAAAATGTGGCATTGGTATCCCATCTTTAATGAATCAGTAAAATGTGCAGGCCAGCTTTCTGACTTTGACTTTAAAAGTAAATGTGCGAGTAAATTTCCTGACATTGACTTCAAAATATGCGCGGGAGAGTTTCCCATCTTTGAAAAGAATATTAAAAAATGCAAGTCAGATTCCCACCTTTGAACAAAAAGATGTGGGCCAGATACCCAAAAGTACGAGTCAGATTCTAGTCATATATTAAACTAACTTTTGGGTCAGTCACCAAAAGTACGCATCAGATTCTTGTCTTTAAGTTGATTTTCGGGTCAGGTTCCTAATAGAACAAGTCACATTCTCATCTTTAAGCTAATCACATCCCGGACTTTTATTGCAAATCGAAGGTTAAATGCCCCAATTAAATTAACTTCAAATGGATGTTGCAAGTGAACCCTCGTCTTTTGCTCCAGTTGAATATTGTGGGTGAATCCCCATCTTGATAGAAAATGAAAATTATAGGCAAGGTCCTCACTTTAATAAGGAAAAAAATGGGTTAGATTCCCATTTTTATCAAGAAATAAGAATTGTAGGTCAGATCCCCAACTTTTGACGAAATAGGTTAGATTTCTGTCTTTAAATAAAAAAAATTGTGGGTCAGATCCCCTTAACATTGATTCAAAATCAAACTTGTCGGTCTAATTCCCGACTTTGGTAGAAATGTAACTTGTGGGCCAGACTCTCAACTTTAGTAGAAATTAAAGGGTGCGGGTCAAATTCTAGACTTTGACAAAAAGTAAAGGGCGCATGTGAGATTCCCAACTTTAGCAGAAATTAAAGCATGTGAGTTAGATTTCCAACTTTTACAAAAGTTAAAGGGTGCGGGTCAAATTCCCAACTTTGACAAAAAATAAAGGGTGTAGGTTAGACTCTGGACTTTGACAAAAGGTCACCAAGAGAAGGGACGAAAGTCAGCCTTAGTGATCCAACGGCGTCGAGTGGAAGGGCCATCGCTCAACAAATAAAAGTTACTCGAGGGATAATAGGCTGATCTTCCCCAAGAGCTCACATCAACGTCGGGAAGGTTTGGCACCTCGATGTCGGCTCTTCGCCACCTTGTTTGAACACAGTTTTAATAATGAAAAACCTTCTGAACTAAATTCTAACTATTCAAAACGTTAAGAGTACTAGTATATGTGCTTGAGAATGTTGTATAAGAACATATTTCTTGAAAGATTCAAAGAAAGGTACCTAAAGGGTTCAAAGGAACATTCTCAGGTTGTTCAAAGCACACTACAGAATATTGTGTAAAGAATATTGAAAGTTGTTTTTTCTTGAACATGCAAGGAGAAAGAATATTGTGGTTTTGTATTGCCTAGGAAGGCAAGGAGAAAGAATATTTGTGAAGGCCCGAAGAGGTTATGTGAAGACTTGTATTAGTGAATTACATAGTGGAAATATCACTAAGCGTGGGATTTGGACATAGTCCATGGAGTTAAGGGTGAATCAAAATAATATTCTTATGCAGTATCTTCTTAGCTCTTATCTCTTTATATTCTTTGGTTTACGCATAACCATCAAGCTGTGTTTGTCATATAAACCAGATTTGCCAAAAGCATAAATATTGTATCCTAATTAATATAGCGTGCCTTTCTTATATACAAGAACTGCGGCTTTTTTTGGAATCTACCATCTTTCCAAAATTTAATTTGGAAAATACCACTATTTTCAGATTAATTAGCAATCTACCATTGTTTTTTTTTTAGTTGAGAAGTCCCCTCCCCCAAAAGGGACTTCTCATCGTCGTTTTTTTTTTCAAAATTTCCTATGGGAAGTCCCCTCCCCCAAAAGGGACTTCTCACCATCGTTTTATATTTTTTTTTCAAAATCGCCTATGGGAAGTCCCCTCCTCCGAAAGGGACTTCTCACCATGATTTTTTTATTTTATTTTCTTTTTTCCATTTGATTTTAGCGGTTTTAGGTTTTTGTTAAAGTGGTTTATGGTATTAGGTGGTTTGTGATTTTAGGGTTTGGGTGGTTTTAGGGTTTTGGGCTTTGTTAAAGTGGTTTGTGGTATTAGTGTGTTGCCTAACGAAGAATATTGGCCACAATATACTGGACCTCAAGTGTGCCACGATCCGCAAATGCGAAGGCTACCACGAGGTCGTCCACAATCTACCCGCATTCGCACTGAGATGGATCAGGTAGAAAGGAGTCGTCACACTAAAAGGTGTGGACTGTGTCGAAATGAGGGTCATACCAGGAATAGATGTCCTAATTACCATCCTAGACATTCCACAGAGTAGGAAATGTGGATCGTTGTACCCCTTTTGAAATTTTAATGGTAATCATTTTATTGTATTATTATTTACTATTAAGATTCTAGACTAACTTAATTATGGCAATTATTAATTAATAAATTGAATTAATAAAGAAAATAAACTAATTAATTCAAATAACCCCAAAACCCTAAAACCACCCAAACCCTAAAACCACAAACCACCTAATACCATAAACCACTTTAACAAAAACCTAAAACCGCTAAAATCAAACGGAAAAAAGAAAATAAAATAAAAAAATCATGGTGAGAAGTCCCTTTTGGGGGAGGGGACTTCTCACCTAAAAAAAACAGTGGTAGATTTCTAATTAATCTAAAAACAGTGATATTTTCTAAATTAAATTTTGGAAAGATGGTAGATTCCAAAAAAAGCCCAAGAACTGCTAAACCATTTTTAAAGAACATCGACAGATTGCTTTTTGGAAAGTTTAACAGTCCAGAATGTTTTTATATCAGAATATTCTTGAGAAGAACAGTATGAGAAAAGCAGAATATATTTGATTACGAAAAAGCATACAAATATATTCACTTTGTCATACTGCCTGTTTGATCCTAATTGCTTTAAACCTTATTATCAACTAACCACTGATACATCTTCATAACACCAAGTTTAAATACTTGAGTTGAGTGAAAATCATTTATTGAAGTAAATTTCTAATACACTGAGTATTTATATTTTTTAGGTACAAAGGAGCAAAATCAACCGAAACAATTAGCTTAATTAATCGCCAACTATCAATATATAACAAGCTAGTAAGTAATCAAACTACTTCAGCTGTGGCAGAATTTATCTTTATTTTTCTCCTCCCTAGCAAGTAGCCAGTCACCAGATAGACCATAATTATTCTATTACACTTTGATTAGGAGCATCACTCGTAATAGACAGGAAAAAAAACACACACACACACACTCTTCCATGTTTCGATTTCATGCCCAACCGTAGTAGATTCTTTATTAATTATGTAGCATATAGTGTATAAAAGTGATTATTACAATGCAATGATAGATGATAGAAGAACAGTATGAGCCATGTTAGGTACCCATAAATATATGTCTACTTGAAGATCTCCATAACCCAAGAGCCAGAGATACAACAAACGAATTTGATGCCGCTAAATCCAGCTCTTAGTGCCAATTCCGTGAATTCATTTTGGGTTCGCTCTTTTCCTCCTGGGAGTTGAGTCATCATCATGATGTCAAGGCAGGCATCATTCTTAGCAACAATTGTACTCTCAGGCAAAATAGGAAGAACTGACTCCACAACAATAACTTTCCCATCATCAGGAATAGCTTTACGACAATTCTTCAACAACTTCAAACATTCTTCATCATCCCAATTGTGAAGTATAGACTAAAAAATTTGGTACAAAAAAACTATCTCATTAATAATTACAATATTGTATCAATTGCCAATTCGCATTAAAATATTTGATCCACTACTGATTTCTTAATTACGTTTGATACACGTTAATTTTTCTTATATATTACATATTCAGTACATAAATATATTACCTTTTTATTTTTTTAGTTTAAAGATAATACTTATCAGCAGAATAAGAAATTATTTTTGGTCTAAACTAGGGTATCCTTGTGCACGTGTGGGATTAATCCCTTCGAGCCGGATAGGATTTGTTAGACATCAAAGCTCTACCACACAAGATTTAAGGATACTGTATTCCCAGGGCCTGGTTTCGAACCTAGTACCACTAGTTAAACTGTGAGAGACTCGTGTCATCTCACCCAAACCCCGGTGGTATATGGTAAATAAGAGATAACCTTTGAAGGTATTATAATGCTGATCAAAGGGATCTCATTTAATAATATTTTTTCGCATACATGAAGTCTAAGATTAAACCTATAATTACACAATTGGTTTACTTTTTAATAATATATTTGCACAAGTCACTTTTAAATTCCTAGTTTAAAATATAAAATAAATGGGGTGTTGACAAAGGAAATTTTTTTTTAAAGTTTGTAGTTTTTTTTATATAGATTAAAAATTCTTCGAGCTAATAATGGGAAATTGAACATTAAGCGAGAAATTTAGACGAATACCTTCAGGAAAATGACATCTCCATTCGGAACACTCTCAAACATATCTCCTGCCACATGTGTCACACCTGCAACATTAAAATAAATTAAACAATTAATTCATAGTTTCAACGCTTCAAATTCAGAAGTGGTTTGCATATCTTTAGTTTTATATAAAAATTTGTAACAAATAAATTCAACGATGAAAAATTAAGTATATATACCGGCATAGGCAGGGGCATTCTCTAAGACATGAGGCAAGTCAAAATTAACACCCTTTATATCAGGATATTTGGAAGTAATAAACTTGAGATTGATCCCAAGGCCACCACCAACGTCCACTAGTATGTTGATGTTCTCAAAACCTTGGTAGAACTCAAGAATCCTCTTCATGACCATAGTGGTCAAGTTGACCATAGCTTCGTTGACAACATTATTGAACTTGGGATCCAAACCTGCATACTCATATCCATGCATGAGGCCATGAACCCTGTTGAATGGTGAACCTCCTTCGGCTTCCATGATTGCTCCTTTCAGTCCAGTCCTACAAGTCAAATATAAATAGTTCTTTGCTCGTTACCATTAATTAGAAAAGCAAATATATAATATACACCCCCATCTTAGACACGTTAAATGTTCCATCACCACTAAGATTGTTTTCCCCCAAAGAAAGACTAAATTGTAGACGAGATTTTAATTCGTGAATAATGGAAACATAACAAAGTCGAATCAATAGATAGCCATTTTCCTAAACTAATAAAAAGGGGAAAACAACAATATAGAAGGGAACCAAATTTCAGAAAGAAAAACATGATCAAGTTTTATGGGAAAAAAACGTGTTTGTTTTGTTGTTTAATTAATATAAGTTAGTAATTTTTATAATAGGCTTAAATAACTTTTTGGTTCTTTTAATGTACACATTTTTTTATTTTATTGTTCACGTTCTCATTAATTTTTTTCCTCTTTTCGTCCCCGTCTTTAACTTCGATTTGTTAATGCCAAAATTACAGAGAATAAAGGAATAAAAAAACCTTAAATTTATAGAAATTATACATATTGCCATATTTAGGGATCAAAAGCAAAAAAATTAGTCCCTGTGATCATTGTAATTTTGGGATAATAGCGAAGACTAAAAGAAGAAGAAAAAATTTAATGAGGGCAGAAATAGTAAAATACATTCTATAGGGACTAAAATAAAAAATGTGTATATAAGATGGACAAAAAAGTTATTTAAGTCATTACATAAATAATATAAGGCTGCTTGTGGTTGGTGGTGGATGGAGGCTAGTTAAATGAAACCCAGTGGCCAGTAGAGACTGAGAAGTGAAGTGAGATCTGTTACTTTCTCTGACTTGGTAGAGAGTCACTAGACGGAGATGCTGTAGCACTTAACCAAAGTAATATAAAAAATTTAAAAAAATAATATTTACACATGGACTGGTCGGGTTCATGGATTCACAGGTTCAAAAATTCAAACCCATCACCCGAAAACAAACCAAATTGAGTTTGGATGGGTTGGTTCAGATTAAGACCCGAACTATAAAAAAAGCTAAAAAATGCAGATTGGGTTGGGTCAGATCGATTTGGATTCACGGGTTTCCCGAACTCGTGACACCCCTAGGCAGTATTGTAGCTAAAGGCAGAGGTAGACTTAAAAAACAATATGTGAAACTGTTAAGAAGGATCTAGAAGTCAGCAACCTGATCAATATGGATATGTTTTATGACATACAAGTATGGTGTCGAGTGATTCATACAGCTGATCCCACCTACTAGGATAAGACTTGTTGTTGTTGTTGTTGTTGTAGTACATAATAGGCAAAATTAGTCATTTGGTTCTTTAAGGTAGTTATTTTTTTCAATTTGATCACTTATCTTTTTTGGTAGCAAAGTAGTCTTTTATGTTTTTTCAATTACTTCTTCATTGTCATAGGCATGCAGTTTACATATATCTTTGTCGAGATAGCCTCATCTTAATCCATTTGAGTATTTTACTGGTCTATTTCAGCCTATCTACAAGTTTGATTGTGTTACAAAAGGACTACTTAAACTTGTTTGTAAAACATATGGGACTACTTTGTTACTTAAAAAAAAAAAAGATAAGAGACCAAATTGAAAAATGAAATTGAGTCAAAAAGAATAATTCTACCTGTGTGTGTGTGTGTGTGTGTGTGTGTGTGTGTGTGTGTGTGACATATCTCACCAGGGTTCCAGCATGACCTTGTCTAGAGAGAAGTTCAAAATAGGTCCCCATGAGACACCATTAGGATCGGTCACAAAATACTTGGAGGCAGGGGCGAGGGAGTAGAGCTTCTTAGGAGATGCACATTGTTGTTGATCTTCAAAAAGTGAGCAATGCAGCATGGAGTGACTAGCCAATAATCTCAAAAGACGGTCCAACATTGCAGGAGCTCTTGGGTTCTTCGACCCAATCTTAACAGCTATGTCCTCTGCAGAAAGCTTGACACCTTCCCCTGCATTGGCTAAGAGGTCAAAGATGCCTAGCTCAATTGCAGACCGAACCGTAAATGGAAGCATGAAAGAAGACGAGACGTGATTAGCAAAAACGAAGTCATCTTCTTCTTCTCTTGTAAGGTGATTCGCATCACTGCCATTGGTTTCTAATGAATAAGCCATAATAAGATTTAAATGCTAGAGACAAACCAATTAGATAGGTGTTCTATAATGTATTGCCCTAAAGCTGCTTACACAAAGCATGATGGAGAGATGTATATATAGGTGTTGCAATCCTTCCCACAATAAATGTTGTTGCGTCCACACTTCTAGAACTCATTGACTTATAATTGTGCATCTCATGGTTCCAGACCAATCTGAGTTGAGATCCTTTCCATTTGTTTCTCTCTATTTTCTCCATTACTATGTTTTTGGAGGAAATAAATGACATAAATGTGATATATGTGTGTCATTTATTCCATTTATTCTCCCATAAGCATAGTAATGAGAAAAATAGAGAGAAAAATAAATGAAAAAAATCCTATCTCGATCAATCTAAGCCTTTAGAGTGAAAAAAATTTAATTAAAAGGTTAAGACATAATTATCAACTACTTGAGAAAGGAAAAATCTACCTAGTATTGATAAAATGGGTGCAAATGTATCTATAATTATTATTATTATTATTATTAATTATTATTATTATTATTATAAAGGGGATATCCCTTTTTGTTGTACACATTTTGGATGCCCTATTTTATCCCCACATAATATAATGTTTCAATTTTAATTCAAGGGTCAAATGTGAGAAATTGAGTTTAAATTAAACAAAAATCTTGATAAACCTAATTGAGAAAGTAGTGGATTGGGCCACGATTGGAAGTGAACCACAAATGAGAAACTGCAAATGAAATTTAAAACTGTTGCTGGTACTTTTAAGTTACACGCCAATTGGTTTTCTATCATTTCACATGTTTACGAAAATATAAAACTGTTGCTAATACGACGTAAGTTACACGCCTATAAGTTTTTAAATTTTCCACTCACTCACGTCTCTTTTTTTAACCTTTCTTGTCTCTTATCACTTATCACTTATTCAAATAGCCACTCATTTTTTATTTTAAAAAACACAATATATAATAACCAAACAATTAACATGTAACGATGTGATAGTAAGCTAACCCACCTCCAGCTACCTCGCCATTAACTTAGGGTAGGCCAAGATAATAGGTGGATATATAGGATTATCTAATCCACCCTATTGTAGTGGTGGCCGATGCGAGTTGATTTAACAAAAAAGTATAAAAAGAAGTATGAAAATTTGAAATAGGTTTAAATATATTTTTAGTCCCTTAAGTTTAGAAAATTGTTGTTTTTAGTCCATTAAATTTAAAATATATGTTTTTTATCCCTCATTTTTAAAATTGAGTCCTTGAGGCCATATTTTAAATTTTAAAAAGTATTTTCAAAATTTAAAATGGGTCAAAATATAAATTTAGAAAATCTTTGAAAGTTAGAGAAAATGGGATAAGGTAAGAATCAGGATTTGAGAGGGGTCAAAACATAAATTTAAAAAATATTTTTCAAATTAAAAAATGGCCACAGGGACTAAAAGTGACACAATTTTAAAAATGAGGGACAAAAAATACACGTTTTAAATTTGAGGGACTAAAAACAACATTTTCACAAACTTGAGGGACTAAAAACATATTTACGCCTTTGAAATATTAAAATATTTTAAAATTAGAAAATATTTATTAATCAAATGTGAAAATGTTGAAATAAATAATAAAATTGGGTTGGCAAATTGTCATGCCAGAAAAATAGAAAATTGAAGAAAAGAATTGATTGTTATCGGCTTGTAAGGTCAAAATTATCCAAGCTTTATAAACTCTATTTAGACTTTATCTTTAGTCAATGTGAAACTTGAGTTAGTGCATGAATAATATGATAGTTTCCCGATAATGCATCTATGATAGACTCTGGTAGAGTCTTAGACTTTGGGGTTAGAGACTTATTCAACCTTACAAAATTAACTTGTTAGGTGAATATGGCTGATATTTTATATTCTCTATTTAGGTCTTCTCTCTAGTCAATGCAGAACCTGAGTATTTTTTTTTCCATTATCTACCTTATAGATTGTGGTCAACATATACCAACATATTCAAAATCGTGTCTAATGTGTGCAAACGAAAACTTAAACTCCTTGAAATTTGATTTTGTTTTTCTAGAATTAAAGTTAATTATATGTACCATTTGACAAGACTTCCCCTCACCAAAAAGTAAAACCATTTGACAATTTTGCATATTTGGTACAATTTCGCCCTTGGCGTATGTCTTAACCTTCCATTATGATAACAAAAATGCTATTGAATATGAATTAACTTTGGTAAAAACAATATAAACTTTCGCAGTATGTATGTTATGTAAAATGCTTCATATTTTCCAAACTTTTATTTAATATATTTGTTTACAAAAGAGTGATTTCAGTCAATTGTAGCTCTATTAAAATAACATTACATTCAAAGATTTATATTAGTGGTTCACTTTCTCCTTAAATGAGATTTAACGAAATGATGATTTTGTATTTTTTTTTCAAACATGGGCCTGCAAAGACATTCAATAACGACTACGATTCCAACTAGGTTGGCACCCTAGGTGTTATCTATCATTTGCAACACATCCTAAATATTATTAATAAAAGAAAAGGAATACAAAGAAAGCATGGGGGAACAAACCAAAACCCAAAGGAAAATTATTTAAATCTGAAACTAGGAAGACCAAATCTATTACGGTAAAAGTCTTCACTGATAAATATAGGAACTAAGTCCCACCACAGGGAACCAACTATAGTAACACCATGACAGACAAGTTTATCTGCACAAGTATTTCCTTCACGGTAAATATGAGAAACAACAAAATTCATTCTATTGGTAAGAGCAAGACAATTGCGCCACCTATTCCAAAGTTGCCAAAGAACCACTGAACTGCTGTGAAGGCCAATATAACCAATTTGGAATCACATTCTAGCCAAAAATTATGCCAACCTTTTTCGACCGCCTTCTCAATTGCTATCATGGCGCCTATTAGCTCAGCTTGAAGAGCACTGGCAACACCCAGATTAGCTGCAAAATAGCCAACAATTGTTGCGCTATGGTCTTTAAAAATCCCCCCACATCCAGCCAGGCTGGGGGCTCCCCTGGGAGCACCTTCTGTGTTGAACTTAATCTAATTGCAGCTCGGAGGGAACCAATTGACCTAAATGATGTTATGAGCTCTCCTTGGTCTCCCATTGATATTGAACGATTTGAAAATTAAAAGATCCTGGATATTAGAGGACATCACACCTGGGCTAAGCAAGCCAGTAAGCGAAACTTGGGCTGTGATCATATTAATGGTTGTAGCTAGCAAAACATGCTTATTATCAAGCCTTAATTTATTCCAGCAATGCCAAATAGCCCAGCTCACACTAACAATAGCTGCAATACAGACATCCTTCAGCTGAGAGCTCCACTGTTTGTGGCAGATAGAAATACTGGTATCCATGGATGTAGTGTTAATTCCAATATTTAGGATAGAACTCAGCCACGTCCAAAGGCTCTGAGCGAACATATAGTTACAAAAAGGATGTTGAGTGGTCTCCTCCGCTTGCCCATAGAGGCTGCAGACTGAGATTGTCACACACCCTCTTAGCCAAAGATTTTCATCGGTTGGCATGCGGTTATGCATAATGTGCCAAATAATAAAAGATTTGGAAGGTGGGATGAATGAGTTCCAAATAACCTTGCACCAAGAAATCTACTGCCCTGGAGGATTTTGGAAGAGAAAGGCATGTTTCATTGTTAACTCACCAGAGGTAGATGGGGTCCAAATCCGAGGGTCCTTCTCCTGGAATATAGGGATATGCACCCGCCTGAGATCAACTTTCAGAATTGGGTACCTCTGGAATAAGACATCTGGGACATGCCAATCATGTTGACGGATGAAATCCTGTACTTTAGCGCTAAGATGACTATGCAAACTAGCTGGGATGTTAATCAGGTTCACTAGAGGCTCAAATAGCCATTTATCCGTCCAAAAGTTTGTTAGATAATATTAAGGGTAGTTTAGTAACATAATAAACATCTGAAAATGACAAATTAGATGTGGAGACAGACCCAGTGCCTGCTAATGGCATCAGAGTGCCATCAGCAATCATGACAGATATAGAAGAGGCAGGGTTTAAAGACACAAAAGACTTAAGATCATATGACATATGATGTGACGCTCCAGAATCAAGAATCTATATAGGAGAAGATATACTTGACGAACTAGAGGAATGCAAACCTTTAAGGGAGGAGGAGACAGACATGGCATGGGACTAAGTAGCAAGAAATTTTTGGAACTATTCCGCAAGATCAGCTACTTGGGAGGGAGTCTCAGAAGTGGTGGGAGCCATTTTTAGATTAGCAGAAACGTACAGAAGTCGCGAAATAAAACAAATTGTGAGAACCACTACGAAGAAAGAATCGCTCACAGTTGTGAGAAAAATCCTCCCCTAGTGTGAAAGCGTCAGACCCCAAAGCGATGAAAAGCACTGCAAAGACAAACACGTTCACAGTTGTGAGAAAGTTCCTCTCCCTGGTGTGAAAGCGTCAGACCCCAAAGCGATGAAAACCACTACGAAGACAGATACGTTCGCAGTTGTGAGAAAAATACTTCCCCTGGTGTGAAAGAGTCAGCCCCCAATGCGATTCAAAATGCCAAACCAGCGACGAACACAGGTGTGGAAATATTTACACCCCTCATATGGAAACGAAAACACTCTTATCTGAGAAGACGACCAACAATGAGAAAAATCCTTCCCCTGGTGTGAAAGCGCCAGCCCCCAATTCGATTCAGAATGCCAAAACCAGCGACGAACACAGTTGTTGTAAAATTTACACCCCTGGTATGGAAACGAAAACCCTCTTATCTGAGAAGACGACCAATGCTACAGTAACTCCCAAAATCAAACAGGAGAAGAGGTGGAGGAGAAAAAGGGGAACCTCTGCTAGGGTTTTATTAGAATAATAATAATAGAAAAGTCTAAGTAATACAAGGGAATAAGAAATATATATATGAAAAAGATTAAAGGACTAAACTATCATTAATATTAGCTAACAAAGTTTATGCCCCTTCCATTGCCAATCTGCCAAGATGAATTAATCATCACCATATGAAAACTGTTCCTCAAACTAGCCCAAATCGACGACTGAATGTTGTAGTTTATAGGGACATTATTGCAGAGAACTCTTGTCTTCAGTAAGCAGGCCCAATGCCCTTTGGAATTGATAAAATCCCAGCACAACTTTAGCATGGCAGCGCTATTAATGGCCCTAAGGGATCTAACCCCCAACCCACCCTCCTTAGAGGAGCAGCAAACCTTATGCCAAGAAACAGTAACAATATTCTTGGTGTGGATGTCTTCTGACCAAATTAAATTCCTGATCCATTTGTCCACCAACTTAATCAAATTAATAGGCCAAGAGTAGATATGAAAACTGTAAATTAACATGCTATGAATGGTCGCCTTAACAAGCTGAACCCTCCCCATGATGGAGAGCAAAGAAGCTTTCCAGGCAGCCAATTTACACTTTACCCTGTCTGCAATAGGTTAGAGATGCATCTTTCTCGGTTTTCCTTTAAAACTAGGGACCCCAAGGTAAATAAAAGGAAGCGCACCAATAGATAAACCAAGCATGTTGGCAATAGATGTCTGCTGAGTGCCTGAAATACAACCCGGATAAATAGTAGACTTCAAAGGATTAATGATTTGACCTGAGATTTCACCATATTTCTAAAAAAGGTCCATTAAATTACGCATATTTTTCTGTGTGCCTTTGCAAAAAATCATCACATCATCTGCATACAGCACATGAGAAGGAACAAGAACACCACATGGACCTATCATCAGATTAAGATCCCTCTTGTGAACCAACCTAGAAATCCCCCTGCTCAACACCTCCTCTGCCAAACAGAAAAGGAGAGGGGACAATGGATCCCCTTGTCTCACCCCTCTCGTGCAAGGGAAGAAACCAGCAGCCCTCCCATTCACTGAAATACATAACTTCGCTGATTGAAGAATAATTCGGACATAATTCGTGAATTTGGAGTTAAACCCAAAGGCCTGCAAAACTTTGAGAAGGAAGTTCCAATCAATGGTATCAAAGGCCTTTCTAATGTCAATCTTTAGCTCAAGATTTCGCCCAAAGCAACGTTTATCAAGAAGGTTAATAGCCTCTGATGCGGTACAAATGCAATCCGAGATCTGCCTACCTCTCACAAACCACGCTGATTTTATGAGATTATACGAGAAGCAATCAGAGCCAATTTATCTGCCAAAACCTTGGTTATAATCTTGAATTTGAAGTTAGCTAGCGCTATAGGCCTGAACTGATCAACCGTGTCTGCTCCATGCACTCTCGAGATGAGCACTACAATGTTAGAGTTGAAGTTAGGTAGCAGCCAACTATGAGTGAAAAATTGTAGAACTGCATTGAAAAATCGCTGCCCACTATGTCCCAGTATTTTTGAAAAAAGAATCCGCCAAAGCCGTCTGGGCCCGGAGCCCCGTCACCATTCATAGAGAATACCGCTAGCTTGACCTCTTCGAATGAAGACAAATTAGTCAACATAATGTTATCCTCTGATGTTACAGCAGAGTTGATGACCTCTTCAATCATACCGTTATCATGGCAGGAATTAGTAGAGGCAAAAAGCTGCTCAAAATAGTTCACCACATGACTTTGGATAGCATTAAAATTGTCTAATATCTCATCATCGTTCCTAAGAAGAGAAATTTGTTTTGTCACATTTTTGACCTTAGTGATCATGTGAAAGAATTCTGTAACACCCTTTCTCCAAAAAGGATACTACACATAGTTACCAAGATTTTTGAAATAACTTAGAAAATATTTAGATGTAATTTTAATATTCCTTCTCCGAAAATGTGGATAAATTTTTTTGTCTTTACTAAAATATGAGAAAGATGGGGAGTATGTCCCTTAAATTCTTTTCGAAGAGTTTTAAATGCGGAAGAATAAACCAACAGTTTTATGAAAGCAACCTCATCTAATATATGAAATCATCAGAGTTTACAAAAAGAACTCAATATTCTAAAATACTCAAAATATGTTATACAGTGAACATCTGAGCCGGTCAAATCTCTAGACATATACCCAAAACAAGATAGTAATACACCGATTCTTCTCGGAATCTCTATATATCTACGCAGCAACCTTCTTCAGATCCTTTCCTAAGAGTCAACCCACTCCTTTGATCATCTACTTACCCATGCATCAACACAACATGGAAAGCAGGCAAGGGTGAAAATCCTCATCATTGAAACACACAACAAATATAATGCACACAGCAAATAAAAATCCATACGACAATTATTATGCACAAATACTGTTATACTCATCCTCAAAATAAACACAAATGCCAAAATCCTCGCCTGTACTGTAATGGCAAAAACAACACAAAACATCGCTGGTACAGTAATGCCAAAATTCTCGCCTGTATCGTAATGGCAAAAACAACACAAAACATCGTCGGTACAGTAATTCAAACATCGTCGGTTCAATAACCGTATCTTATTTCTCATATAAACATAACTTTACCTGTTGCAATTAAACACAGAATCACCTTTCTCAATCATCATAAAGAATAGAACCATATATCTCAGGTAAAACATCATACCCCAAAATACCCTTATCCCATCAACACAGAAAATAACTCTTGACACTTTATTCTTTTCGGCTTTACCCATTTATTATAAGAGTAATCACACCGCGGCAGAGCCGGGTATGGTGATTACCCAAAACAGATAAAATGAATCGGTAAGTGATCAAAGCAATAACAGAAGATCAAAACGGGGCAGAGCCACTGGAATTTGATCAAGAGAGAAAAGATTACGATAATTAAACTCAGGTTCATATTTAATCGGTAAGTGACTTTTCACGTTTTTGGAAAAATTGCTACGAAATAGCTACACGGCGGCAGAGTCGACTGCGGTAACTAGAGGTGGCAATTCGGGCTTTCGGGCCGGCCCGCATCGGATTCGGGCTTTATCGGGCTGGGCCAAAAAAGCATGGATTGAAAACGGGCTCAAATTTGAGTGTCCGAGCCCTCTATTTTTCGGGCTTTTTTCGGACCGGGCTCGGGCTTTGACCTATGTTTTTCGGGCGGCCCGCTTCGAGCTCGAGCTTTTACGGGTTCGGGCTTTGTCGGGCTAGGCCAAAAATGCCCGGATTGAAAACGGGCTCAAATTTGTGTGTCCAAGCCCAGTGTTTTTTTAGGCGGGCTCGGGCCGGCCCGGCAGGCTAAGCCCATTTTGCCAGCTATAGCGGTAACCAACCATAACTGTAATAATATTACTAAAAATTATATCTTAAACTCATTCTCTTTGAGAAAGCCCTTTGGAAGCTGATCAAGTAATCTTCGTCACGTATATACAAACTCCCAAGGATAGGAAAAATAGTGCATCGGGTATGGCTCCCAGGAAAGATATGGTGAGCTTTTAGGCCCCTTCAATGACCTTTGTCTTTCCTAGACAGATCTATACAAATGAACTACCTTCACCCAACCATCAGTCTATATATAAACAGTAAAAATCACAAGTTTTTATATATAACAGAACTCCAAACTAGGAATTTCTACCAAATAACATAACAGTAGAGTCCACCGAGAACCCATTACTATTAAATTATTTTACCTAGTCAGCCTGTATATATATATATTTTTTGAAAACAATATATTGCCAAGAAAGAATTAAAGAAAATTGATTTTACATAGTTAGATTTGTTGATCACGGAGGCATACCCCACTCAGTGATCAAGCCTTTATTATTAAAATTTCGCAAGCGTAACGGTGCAATTATTAAACTTCATAATTAAATTGGGCATTATAACTTTACTATTATAAAATCGCAATTTTTAAAAAAAATAAGACATGAAACCATTTAAAACAAAATAACAATTTAATTAAAACTATAAACACTCAAAACACAAAACACTCATCAAAACAAAGATCAAACCAAGGATAGAAGATTTTCCCCATACCTTAGCCTTAAGAACAAGGAAGAACACTAAGAACACAAGAACAAAAACACAAGAGGTTGGTTAGGAAAAACCAAAGAAAACTTAAAAAATATCAAAGGAAAGAAAGAGTATTTTGAGTGGGATTTCTTCAAGTGAATTGTGAAGAAAATGAAGAGCATCCCCTCCCTATTTTTAGGGGAGGGCCACAGTCATGAGGAAGAGAGAATCAGAAAATATCAATTTTTTCTCATTTTAGGAAAAAAAATTAAATCCTAATTACATAATAAATATCTAACAAAATATCTGGGCTCTAGAACAATTGAGAAGATTCATGATCCTTCAAGACAAGGTGGGAGGCGGCCAAAACTGGGCTAAAGAGAAGGAGACGTGATTTTACTAAAATACCCCTAGGGTTTGTATGAAAAAGGATGAAAAATCAAGGATAAAAATGTCATTTCATAAATCAAATATTGAGATAATTAATTAAAATTGGTGAGAACCAATGAGAATGCTAGAAAATGCCATGATAAGTCTAAATAATTTCGTGGCATCATTTTTAAAATACATATGATAGTGCAAACTCTTTGGTTTTCACCGTTTCGCAGGTATAACCCCGAAAAATGCAGAAAAATAGGATTTTCAAAACTTACATAGAAATAATTTCTAAAATCATGAAATAAATAATTAAAAATAAAATATAAAATGCTCGTGGACCTTTGTCACGAAAAATAGCACTGTGTAACAAGATTTTTACGCTATACGCTTCCGTCTGCAATTTTTTAAAAGTTTTCCAAAAATTCCAAAAAAATTTCAAAAAATCAAAAATATTAAAAGAACCAACTTTTCTTAAGGAAGTTTATTTATTGGGTTTGTTAAACACACTTAAGCTATTTAAATCTTCTTTTGTCAATTAGATGTAAACCATTTTCTGTAAAAAGACCTGATGTTGACTAAAAAACTCCCGTTTCAGAAGTATTTCGAAATATGTGTATTTTATTCCCAATTTTAAGCTAAAAATAAATTACGCAACATTAATGTCACAAAAATTCATATAAAATAGAAAAAGGACAGAAATACAAAGAAACAGACGTTGTAACTAGACCTTACGGAAGCTGAAAATTAACCGTTTTCAAAAGTAATTTTAGACATGTGTATTTAAATCCTATTTGTAAATTAAAAATAAATCTCAAAATATTTATTTTGCAAAAATTCATATAAGACAGAAATTAGAACAGTTACCCAGAAAAAAAAACGGATGTTACAAATTTCGTATTGCGATCCTCATACATATGTCAATTAAGACGGGATTACTCAAGCCAAAACTCCTCCTACGAATTTAAGGCCTGCTGTTGCTCAATTTACGCATTCTGCTCCAACCCAAGTAGCTCATTGAATGCACCATGAGAGTCTATTTGTTGCTGAACCAAATCAACATTCTGCAACGCAATTTTTACTCTATCATGCACATTACCAAACACTTCTTTGTTCCAATATTTTAGCTTTAGCTTTAAAGCTTTTAGTTTAGCCGCAAGAATCACCATTGGACACCCCACTACTACTGTCTCTTTCCAATTTTGAGAAATAACGTGATGACAGTCGGGATGGCTAGCCCACATGCGCATAAACTTGAAAGAAGAGCTAGAAGAATTTCCTTCTTTTTGGATAACCAATAACAAGGGGGAGTGATCGGACTTACTTTTGTTGAGAATACAGCAGGAAACTGAACTCCAAAAGTCAGTCTATGCGTCATTGCATATGGCTCTATCAAATCTTCTTGCCATGTAGGCCGAACTTCTCCTCCTATTAGACCAAGTGAATTGGGCTCCCTTGGTCCCTAGATGAGTTAAATTGTTGCTATTTGTTCAAGAGCTAAACTCTTCACAAGAGATTGGCAAAGGTAATCTTTGTCCTCTCTACTCATGCGCACCCAAGATTGCATTGTAATCACCCACAAAACACCAAGGCCCTTGAAACTGCATCTGGAGAATGTTTAAATCCTGCCAAAGCACTCGTCTAGCCAAGTATGTGGTGGAAGCATAGATTGTTGCAATGAAAATGTCCTGATTTGCTACCTTTACCGAGATGCAAATATGCTGGGAGGAATTAGCAATAACCGTTGGCTGGAATTGGTCCGAACAAAGGCATCGAATATTAGGCCTTAAATGACCCTGTCATTTGTAGCAAAGAGTTTCAGCTTTAAACCATTCCAAAAATTGAAAGGAACCTAATCAGTGGATATCCAAGGCTCGGAAAGAAAAAGGAAATTTGGCTTATGCATGGGGCAAAGCTTCTTAACCATCAACCTAGTTTTAAGGTTGCCAAGTTCTCTAACGTTCCAATAGAGAACTTTCATTGATCACCATTTGCTGGACCTGCCCGAGACCGAGTGTTATAAGTGGCAGATTTGCCATTTTGTTTCTTTTTCTCTCTCAAGCATTTCTTCTGAGACTTGGATATAACCTTTTCAAAATTATCATATGTTTCTTGTATATTGATTGAGCTCTCATCCTCCTCCTCCTCTTCATGCGCATCACCCCAAAACTTAGAGAGGATCCCGAGGTCATTTTGAACTGCAACTGGGACGCATACTAGCACAGGAGGCTCAGTGGTATCATCAACTTCCTTTCTAACATTTTGCTCAGGCAGGATTTGCTGGTTTGAAGCCACAGGTGGCACAGCAGAAGTAGTATGCTCCAGGTTCCCTTCAGGAGGGCCATCTTCCTTCTCTTTGTCATCCACCAATCCTAACAAAGGGTTGTTGCCTGGGAAGACAGGATCATTCAAAATTTTCATTCTACGGCAGCTAGTTTTCCCCTCAAAAAGGTGTACCTGTTCAAGAGAATCCACAACAATTGCTTTGCCTTTATCAATTTTTGCTGCTACTATTTCCTTGGCTTACTGCTGCTGTTGATCATCCTTTGGCATTGTCGCACCCAAATCCCCCATTGGCTCTGGAACCATTTTCTTAGGAAGATACTTCATGGATTGCTTCTTTGGTGTAGGTTCCCCTTGTTTCTTTTTGCATTCATGATCCAACTCTTTCTCCGCAGTATGATTCTTCCGACAATTGGCCAAAGAGTGACCAATGACTTGGAAATTTACAAAATAATGGCAATTTTTCATATTCAACGCCAACAACGAAGGCAAATCCTTCCCGTTCAACAAGAATCTGGTCATGAAAATCAGCAGACAAATCAAGATCGACCAAGACTTGTGCGAAGTGCCCAAAGACACACTTAGAGGTCACCTCATCTAGAGGAATTGGAGTGCCTAAACTTCGTGCAATTTCAAACAATATCCAAGGCCTCCAATATTCTTGAGCCAATCCATGAATACGAATCCAACATTGGGCATGAGTATTCGTAGCGTGTTGGGATTGAAATCCGGGGTCCACAACAACAACCTTAAAATCCCTGGTTGAAGATTCCAACATCCAACTGCCCACACACTACGCAGGATCTCTGGAGCCGTGAAACTGAATTCATAATACCCTTTCCCCAAGGGCACAACCTTCCATTGGCCAAGTGGTTTCTAAAGTTTGGCCAGCATTGATCGCAAGTCTTGGACTTTCATAGGTGCATCCCCTTTCGCCGGGACCAACCGTCCATGGAGATTGTGTTTGCACCCTGCTAGGCCTGCTTGGTATTCATCCTCAGAAATCTTGATCGAAAGCACCTCTCCTTTCAAGCAAGGACGCGGCAACTGACTTATGGGAACATCAACCAAATTGGTAAGTGCTTGAGCGAAGGACTTATGTTGTTGTGGAGAACTCTTAGAACGATTAGATGGAGAGGGAGGGGCAGAACCGAGAAATCCCCAAGGGCATATGGGGTTGTTGTTTGCCATGAAAAGCATGCAAACCTCTAGAGAGTCAACATGGTCGTGTTCATATGGGGTACACTGAAGACAAGCGTCAAATCCCAAAACGATGAAAACCACTGCAAAGATGAATACGTTCACAGTTGTGATAAAAATACTCTCCCCAGTGTGAAAGCATAAACCCCAAAGCGATGAAAACCACTACGAAGACAGAAGTGTTCACAGTTGTGAGAAAAATCCTTCCCCTGGTGTGAAAGCATCAGACCCCAAAGCGATAAAAACCACTGCAAAGACAGATACGTTCACAGTTGTGAGAAAGTTTCTCTCCATGGTGTGAAAGCATCAGACCCCCAAAGCGACGAAAACCACTACGAAGATAGATACATTCGCAGTTGTGAGAAAAATCCTTCCCTTGGTGTGAAAGCGTTAGCCCCCAATGCGATGTAGAATTCCAAACCAGCGACAAACACAGGTGTGGAAAAGTTTACACCCCTAGTATGGAAACGAAAACCCTCTTATCTGAGAAGACCAATTATTATCTAAATTTTAAAATCATATTCGTATCCAAATGATGATTTTGTATGATAAGACCTTTGAAGAATGAGATTTTTTCTTTTCAAAAATATTTAAATGTTATTTTATATATAAATTCCGATTTTATAGTTACTTGTACATTTGCAATCTCAATAACCTATCTTCAAGGGATTTGATACAATGTCACTTTCTTTTTCTAAAATTATACTTAGACGGACCATTTGAAAATTTTGCATATTTCAAGTTCAAGAAAATTTTGCATATTTCATATAATGTCACCCATCATACGCATTAGGGGCGGATGCACATGTATTAGAGTTGGGGTGGGTTACGATTTTGGTTTCTCAATTACATACACACAGATATATATTGGGGATTGCTAATGTACTCCTACTTAAAAATTAGAAGGAGTATGTTAGCAACTTACACCTTTTACATTTGGACAAAAAAAACCTCACCTTCTTTTTAAAAACAATTTAAACTGATGGGCACTTTTGTAATTTTATTTAAAATTCCCGTTTTCTCTTCCCTGTCGTCTTACCTGTTTCGACGCCGCAATTAATGTAATCCCAAACAAGTTTGTCGTTCTCTGCGCAACAGCCATTACAGCCCCTCATTCAAACCCACATTTTCATTTTGCTGAGGATGAATAAATGAGTACGTTAAACATCATTTATATGAATCAAAAGTGGTATATGCCATTGGTACTAAAGTAGAACTCCACCAAGTAGAACTTTACAACAATAGCATCGACCACCCTTATGTAGCAAAGTTATTCCAAAACCAAATACACTAATTCTCATAAATTAAGCAACCATTATTTTTTTTAAATCAATCCCTGAAAGAAACCCAGATTACTTTCAGTTCTAGAAATTCCATGGAAGGCAAGAGAGTAAGGGAAAAGCAAGGGAGCAAGGGAAAAAGCTTTAATTTGCTGTTAGACGTTAGGCAATGTTCTGAGCGAAGGGTTGTTTTTTTGAGGAAGACAATTCGTTTGAGATTCTCACGTACCTCTGAAACCGGGATCGGGAAGAGGGAAGGGGAATAATAAATTAATTTACATATTTGCCCTCAGTTTAAGTTGTTTCTTAAAAGAAAAAGTGGATTTTTTTGTCCAAATGTAAAAAGTGTAGATTGCTAACATACTCTTTTTATTTTTTAAGTGGGAGTACATTAGCAATCCCATATATATATATATATATATATATATATTTTATTATAAAAGCAGGAGAATGCTGATGTCAGCATTTGTGGTATTTTCCTGCCCAAACCAGGGACAAAAGAGTAAAATAACATTTGAAATTATTTTTAATTTATTGTTTTCAAATCCTTTATTGAATTATTAAATTCTGAAGTGCTTGAGTTTAGCAATATGTGAACACTCTTCAATCGTATTCCTTTTTTCGAAAAAATAGCATTTAATAATGTAATTATATCTATCTATATTATTGGAAACGGTGGCTTACCATAGTAGCAAAAAAGAAAGGGTTTAACTGGGGATTGGGGAGGTGAAGGGGTTTCTGAAATGTGTATTTGGGAAAAGGAATAGGTGCTACAGTGTTCTGATTTTTTTCTCCCTCACGTACTCTTAATTTTTTCTGTGCGAATAAAGATAGGTATTTTTTTTGTCTCTGAGTTCATTTCACATTTTATTTTTTACTCTGTGTTTTGATCTATGGGTTTTGATTTCAGGAAGAGGTTGAAACAGTGTTGTTTGTGGATTCACCAAAAACTAATATGAGGTAGTGGTACCTTTTTTCCTGGAATTTTCTTCTAAATTCTTGGTGTTATCTCTTTGATTGCTCCTCATCCCATTCCTCTTTTCTGCAACATTGTTGTTGTTACTGCTTTTTTTCTCTCCTCCCTTGCTCAATTATCTTTAATATATATGGCAAAATAAAGATGGGAAACTGTATCGAGAGAAACAATAGGGTAGGTAGATGTTATGAGAGTAGAAAACATTGCTTTTATTTTTTACTCATTGTTTTGGGGTGTTTGTGAGAGCTGTCATATTAAACATTGCTTTCTCGGCTGAAAATTATTAAAGAGTTATAACTCTACGTATGGTTTTGGATAGCTGTTATGTGAGACAATTCTGTTTTCATTCTACTAGCTTCTTTGGACATAGATAGTGTCTATTCCTTTTCTTTTGTTCATTTGGGAACAAGTAGCAGTTTATTTATCAGGTTTGTAATATTAAACATATTGCTTTCTTTGCTGAAAACTTTTAAGGGTTATAACCATAGGCATGTATTTGGAGAGGTATTATATAAGGTAATTCTGTTTTCTAACTGTCATCTTTTTTGGACAGTCAATAGGTAGTGTCCGTTCATCTTCTTCTATGCATTAGAGTTTTTTTTTGTCTCTAAATGAGTTTTTTCCATAGTGTTGATGACATGTTTCATTTTCATTCACAAATTCATAGTGTTAATAAGATGTTTTATTTTCATTCACAAATACGTTTTGCTTGAAGAGTCCACTTTTTTGACAAAAAATCTGAACTTAAACCATAAGTTTTGCCAATATACCACGTTGCACCCAAATAACATGTTGCTAATATACCGCGCCTATTGCTAATGTTGCCAATGTTCAGAGAAGGACAGTGCACATGTTAAATTGTGACAGATGAGTGTGGTTTCTGAAATGTGTATTTGGAAAAAGGAGTGGGTGGAGTTTAGATAAATACCTACATTTTCATTTTTAGTCAGTGTTTCTTCCTCCTCCACTCTTAATTTTGTCTCTGCAACCAAAGATAGGTGTTTATTTTCGTTTTGAGTTCATTTCACATTTTATTTTTTAGTCATTGTTTTGATTTCTTGGTTTTGACATGTTGCTATTGCTAAACGCTGTACAGGATACCAAAAAAGACTTCGAGATGGCATCACCCTTTGCTTCTGGCCGTGATGCACACAGAGAACAGAGGACGTTTAGGGCAGAATTTGACCAATCTAAGGTCAGTTTTGAAAGGATGATCGCACATTGAGTTTGTGTGAGGATCATTATGTGTTGTTAATTTTTTGAATTTAGATTGTGTGCTGTTATAAATACTACATAGGAAACAGGTAGCAATCAGTACACATTTTTATATTTATTTGCCTGGGATATTGTATAAATTAAATTTATATTGCTTCTAGGTGCATCCCTGGTGGTAAATCCAAATAGGTTGAAAAGTAGTTATGCAAAAAAAGAAAGAAATAGGTTGAAAAGTAACATTGTAACATTAATGCTTACTAAGCCGATTAGGTAGGGAACTACATTAATCGACAATTTGACGTGTATATATATATATATATATTAAACTGAGACAACTAATAATAAAAAAATCAAATAATAATGACACTTATTTACTCTGGTTGTTCACCTTCTTAATTTTTTGAATTTACATTGTGTAGTAACATAAAAACTGCGCGCATAGGGAACAGATAAAAGTCAGTACACATTTTTCATTTATTTGCCTGGGATATTGAACAAGTTAATTTTTATATTGTCTCTAGGTGCATTTTTAGAAAATCGAAATAGGTTGAAAAGTGCTTTGTACACATATAGCTGCTACTTGCTTGGGATAGTGTGCATGTTAATTTAATGCTTAGAGCAACTCCAACGGCGTGTCTTAAGGCGTGTCTTAAAGCTAAGATGCGTTGCTTAACTGGGTACTCCCATTGGAGCAAATGACATGGCGTTGCATATATAAGAACGTTGCTTACCGGTTGCTTATCATTAAAAAACTCATTTTTTCACAAACAGATTCAACCGAATAGCAAGAGAAAGGGAGGGAGAATAACAGAATTCATGATACATTCTCACATCCAGAACAAAATCACTAAGATACATAAAATTAAAAATTTTAAAAAGAAAAGAAAATCTCAACATATCCAAAACCAAAACAAAATATCCAATTCCAAATCCAGCAAATCAAAATAAACAAAATAAAAACGTTGAACAAACAGATCTATCACTGCATGACCGTCTGAGGGAGAGGGATGAGATCGATCAAGCTGTGGGAGGACGGAGACCGAGGCGGGGAAGCAAACTGCACTAGCAAGGAGACGGTGCGGATCTGGTGCTCCCTTCTTTCGGATGGTTCGATAACCTTTCCCTTTGCCACTTTGGAGAAGAGCTCTTCAGGATCTTTTGTGAGCTGCGTGTCGACCTTGACAGAGAAAAGCTCCAACCTTGAGACACAATGAAGTTGTGGGTGCTGGTTTCATGGTAGGGAGGAGAAAAGCTCCAACCTTGACAGAGAATGAAGGTTGTAGGCGCTGTTTTCATGGGTGGTGGGAGAAAAACTTCAACCTTGAGATAAAAGCTCCAACCTTGGAGGTCCATCGGACTCCATGCGAGAGGACGTAGGAGTAGGTTGAGGGAGGGGGTTGAGCTACAGAGTGAGAGGGAGAGGGCTGGCTGAGGGAGGGAGGGAGGGGGGTTGAGCTACAAAGTGAGAGGGAGGGGGCTCCATCGGACTCCATAAGAGAATGAAGAGGGCCTCGTGTGGACAAAAGACAACAGGGTAAAATGAAATCAGCAGTTCGGTGTGCAAGAAATGCTTTGATATTTTTGTAACCATACACACATTTAACTGGATTTAATGGATTGTTTGAGATCCATTTTTTTTGTTAAATATTTTGGAAGATGAAGGGTCTAGAAATCTACCCGTTTTGTGCCGTTTTGCACCGTTTTCAAACGCAAAAATGTTATCGTTTTTTGTTGGAGGTTACCATTTTTTGTATCTTTCAGATCCATTTTATATAATGTTATAAATAGTGATCCCAATTAATTGTAATCAATTTGATTGCTTATCAATTTTATTTTTTCATTCTCTCATATTTTCTCATTCTCCCATATTTTAATAGATCCAAATCACTTGCAATATTTATTTTTTATTGAATTTTTATTTTTTAAAATCAGAATATATATATATATATGAATTAATATTTTAATTTGAACTACAAATATTTTTAAAATTAAAATATAAATATGTGGGGTTCATTGTGGGACCCACTTAAGCAATCTATTTTAAGCAACACCCATTAGAGTGAAAATAAGTGAGTGTTGCTTAAAGTCTATGTGACATTGTGGGACCCACTTAAGCAACTCAAGCCACCAAAATTAAACAACTTTATTGTAGGTGCTCTTAGTAAACAAATACACAGAAAATTTCATTAGCTCACAATTTGATATATAAAGGAGTGCGCACTCTATTTACTAAAGGAGAGTACTATCTATCTATTTACTTAATGTTATTGGAATTGAAGTTTGAATTACTTTAGCATCTCCTATTGCTACACGAATGCAGGAGAAAGGTATAGAAATTGTCTTTGTTTGTTCTTGGGATTTAGTGACATTATATATTCCAGCTTTTAACCCATAATAATAGTTTGTGTTAACAAGTCACTCTTGAAGTATTTACTACTGGAACCGATGGAAAAATTCATATTCTTGAAGAGGTGTAGCAATTTCAAAATAGAAAGACACGTTCGTTTTTGTTGTCTTTAAAGTTGATATGATGCTTTTTTTTAAAGCAATAAAGTTGGTATGATGCTAATTGTTCATTCAACTAGCTTAATAACCCGTGTCTTGCACGGGAAGTTATACATATTTACTTATGATAAAATTTATATTTTTTAATTGATTAAATTTTGATTTGAATTTATTATTATTTGATGTAATTTTTTATGTCAAACTATATATTATATATTAATTACTAATTTATCACTTGCACTTGACAGCAAGTAATTTGTGCGTATGTTTGTGTATATGGGTGGCTGAAAAGTTATTTCATGTATTTTTTTTAAGCCATTGGATAGACATATCATATACTTATATACCTCATCAATTGAAGCAACTACATGAACTACAAATCCTCCATACAGTCTATACAGTATCTTGCAATAGAGATTGTATGACTGTCAGAGAAAGATTGAAAAAAAAAGGAGGGATTTAAAAAAAAAAAGTTACCAATTTTCAAGATATGGCTATAAGCATGACTTCATGTTTGCTATGAAATGAAATTGATACCTTAAAAAGCTCAGCAAGAAATGCGATGGTGGCTTAATGAAACTGACGTTGCAATATCATCAAGAATGAATTGTTGCAAAAATCCGTAAGAAAACCCCCTAATAGAAAGAGTTTGTAGTTTCTACTTTCTACTTTCTAGTTCTTTTGTATATTTTGTAACAAAACCCCTAATAGAAACATTAACTAAATCACACAAACTGGGTGAAAAAAGCTTGTACCGAATAAGATGTGCAGGTAAAACCCTCATCTTTCTCAATGTAAAAAATTACAACCTGAAATTGAGTTATTCATCTTCTTCCAATAGAGTCATCTTTCTCAATAAATGAGATCCAGATATATGAAGCTTTGTTGGTTTGGCCTTAAACAAAATCAATTCACATAGCTAGCCATAATGAAGTGGAAAAAAGAAGTCAATCATCGCACATCGTATAATAAACTAAGAGACAAATAAAAGAATTTGAGCAAAATATAAATGTTTTTAAGCTAACTAAAGCCACAACATACAACCACATTTCTCAATGACAGCTTAATAAATTTACCATTTGAAGGATCTTCTTCTGATACCTATAACCCTGTGACATAAACAAAGTAGAATGATTGTGGAACAATTAAAAATTGCATCTGAAACAAAAGATACAAATATTACATAAGAAGATATACTCTTGTTAACATAACAATGCTATTGTGAAAGGGTGCCAAGGAGCACCAGAGGATTGTGCAATTGTAAATGAAGGAGGGTAAAAGAGAAAATAATCAAGAATGGAAGAAGAGAGTGGGTTATGAGATCAAAAATATTTTTGAGAGAATTTTTCTACCGCTTTTATAGTCTTTAGACTATACATACCTTGTAAGAAAATTCTCTCAATTTTTTATTTGTTACCTTGCTGTCATCTTTTAGATAGATCCTTTACGGTGGTCTTCTGCTAAACGTCTCCATTTACAGAAGTACGTACAAATTAAGACTATATAGACCAAAATTTTGTCTTATGCCTGTCAATTGGAATATATATTCAGAAGTAGAAAGTAAGAAATGCAATCTATATGAATCTTTGGTATAATAAAGTGAATAGATAATCATGAAAGAATGACCAATTGTTCTTAAAAAACTAAATGGAACAATAGTGGTAAGTACAGAGAGTTCACCGGTAACATACCCGTCAAAAACATTAACAAAAACAACATTAAGGAAGCAGAGATATATTGGTAAACAAAGAAAAAGTGCTTACATAATAGGAAAAATAAAATAAAATAAAAAGTAAAACCACCTCAATCTTTCCTCTTTTCGTCAACATTGCAATGACCTATCTCGTTGTAGGCCTATAAAGAAGAGATGTACTGATGCAAATATGGAGAATAAGAAGAGAGCAGAAGGATTACAATAAGCCAATGACTATAAGAAAAATGTGTACTAAACATTGGGTTATTGATAACCTTTTGTACTGAAAATAAATATCCCCCTTAATACTCTGTCAAAGATGCTTTTTTTCCTTCTAAAAGCATTAGCTCATCTGATAAAAACAAACATTGAAAAGTAAATTATAACAAATGATTAAACAGTCACTACACATCATCTTTATAAAAAAAAATTACTAACCTCAAGAATGAGTTCATTTATATAGAGTAATTAATGGTCAGTGAGGTATTCCCTCTTCACTTTTCTTTCTTTTCACGTTGGGTGATATATTAACAAAAGCTAAAAACAATAACAGGTGAGGTGCGTGCATTTATAACTTCAATCATTCTGCGCACGATATATTAAGCAAAACTGGAAAAGAAAATCAAAGCAAAAGGCAAATCGTAGATTGAGAATATCAACAGAAAGAGTGACGGGAAGGGTCATTTGAGAAGACAACACGCTAAGGCAACATTTAAATGGTTTTAACATGGTAAAAACAACCAATTAAGAAATTTAATTTTAAGCATGATTTGAGAATCAGTAGGAGAAAATTGATCCCAAGCATAATGATAATCCAATCAGCATGAGTCGAATAGAAGCATTCATCAAAGATTGGAATGGTGGATAATTAAATAGAAAATTTTAAATTGGCTACCGTTATAATTTGGCATGTCAATATTAATTGTCATAAAATATCATAAAATATATTAACTTATATGTCTCCACATGACTCCACATGAAAATGAATTATTTTATACCACAGATGCCTGCACCGCTAGCTCAGAATTAATTCATTCATCAGAATTAAAGGAGGTAGAATTGGTTGATTGTCTTCACTGGTATGGATTAAGTGATGAAATTTTATTAATTATGAAATTAATTTAAAGAATATTTGCTTTAGGCGGGAAAGTAGAATGATTCGGGGTGGACACGTGGCATAATCCAACGTGGCAAAACTCTGCTATATATAATATAATAGATTATTTCTTAATGGAGAAAAGCCTCAAGTTATTTACCACTAGGAATTTTTTTAACGTCTTTGGTTTTCGGTTTTCTATTGCTATTTTTTGTATAAATATTGTGCTCTATATTCTAGCTTATTTATTTTTTACTTTTTTGGATGTTATTGGGGTTTTATTATTTTATCAGCCAACTTGATTTTTCGTATTGACTTTGCAAACATTCAAACAATTTTTTGTGTATTGTTTGTGTAATTTTTATTATTAGACAAATGTTTCACGTGATAATTGATTCCCAAGTTATGATTCCATAGATAGATGTTTTGAACTCTCGCTCTTTTGCAGGATAGAAAGACCTTCAATATCATGAGTGAAGAAAGAGACACAATGAGAGAGCAGCAACAATAATTTGGTTTGAATTGGTCTTTGTTTGCCACATAATTATTTGTTTCAACAATTTTGATTTTTAGAAGAAGAGAGTTTGGCTTTGATTTAAAGGAGAACAATTATTACATAAATTGTGTTCAATTGGAAATGATAGCTAAATTCTTTTGTGTGTCTATTAGCCCATAACATTGTCATAAACATCTGTCAATTTGCATTATTTAAATTTTTTGTTTTTTAATATTACGAATTTAATTGTTTTTAGGGGATAAATTTATTTTGAGTGATATTTTAATCAGGAGATGTTTGAAGTTGTTTAACAATTTTTAATGTGATGGCAACCCAAAATAGGCTTAAGCTTTAAAATATGATTGTGATTTTGTTTACTGAAGCTTTGAATTGAAACTGACACTTCCACATTCTAAGTGTGAAAATTCTACAAATTTTAATTGGTTATTATATAGTGTATTGTAAATAAGTCAGACACGTTCACAACATTGGGGTGACATTTTCTACTGTTGTGAATAGTTCTGACATAGCGCATCAGAAATTATAAAGAAGTCATATGCGATCACACCCCAGCTGTGCTATTTTACCCAAGCTGTAATTATCTGTGTTGATTTTTCGAAATTAAATTCACGCTTTCACACCCTTGGTGCGAACACTTCCACAAATGTGATTTTCTCTAATGAATATTAGAATGGAAACTGACACTTTCACTTCTCTGGTGTGTATTTAGTCACAGTTGTGCTTTTCTTTGTTCAATATTGGAATAGAACCCGAAACTTTCACTCGCTGGATGTAAAATTTTCCATAACTGTGATTGTCCCTGTGCACGCTTCGAATTGAAATCAACGCTTTCACACCTACATTGTGAAAATTTCAACAACTGTATTTTTTCTGTTGAATCTTCAAATTAAACCTGAAATTTTCACACCACGAGTGTGAAATTTGCCACAGCTGTTATTTTCTCTGTTAAATGTTCAAATTGAGTCTGCCATTTTTACATCACTGGTGTAAAATTTCTCACACATGTGATTTGTTCTGTTAAGTCTTACAATTAAGTTTGCGTTTCCACAACTTAGATATGAAATTTCATAGTGGTGAATTTCATTGATGTGCAACATATATATATATACTTTCTAATTTACAATAAAAAAATATGTTTCACTAATACACAAAATTATACTCAAAATATTTTTTCCCCGTGCAATGCACGGGTCAAAATACTAGTATATATATATGAGAAGAAATTTGTTTACTCCAAGAGTAACAAGAGTAACTCTAATAAGAGTTACTCCGATTAATAACTCATTCTAGACATTAAATTATATCAATTCAACCATTAAATATTGTCGTATATATTAGCTTAACGATCATGCATACGAAATTTTAGATAAATTGGACATTTCTAGCTATACAATCTAATAGTCGACATCTTACTTGTATTTTAAAATGAATATTATACGTTAAATTGAAGTTAATGAATGAAGTATGAAACATTGTTTAAATTTTATGAAAATTTTCAAATTTGATCTACTCAATAATAACTTTTAATTTAACAGTTGGATTAATAGAATTCAATGTCTATAAAAAGTTATTAGTCGGAGTAACTGTAATTGTTAGTTACTCCTGTAATAAACGGATCACTGTATATATATATATATATATATATATAAGAATTTTCTATTCGACGGTTGGATTGGTGAAATTTAATATTTATAAAGAGTTATTAAGCAGAGTAGCTTAGGTAAGAGTTACTCTTGGAGTAATTTGATCCCATTCCTAAAAGTATATAAATATTTTAATTTTAAAAAATAAAGTTTTTTTACTATTACATAAATACGTATAACATATCGTTTAAAACACTAGTTATTAAGCTAGTTTATTAGAATAGTAAACATGTTCATCTTATTTGTTGTCGGCTTTTTTTTTAAAAAAAATTAGGCATCTATGCTTGTAATAACGAGGAGTGCATACAAGTGTTTGCGGCTCAGTTCGGTTTTGAGGCAAAAAGTCATTCGATCTAAAGTCATGCGGTTTAGTTTGGTTTGGTTTATTTTCTTAAAACAATTTCAATCTTATCCGAAATAATGCGGTTTAGATTGGATCAGTTTTTGGTTTGCTACAGTTATAATTTTTTTAAGTTAAATAATTAAATATCAACTTATATCCACGGTTAAATTTTCTCAACTATAACAATATATTCACTGTTCACTATTTATTTCAATGCATAAATTTAATCTACTCAATATTTAAGTACCTAACCACTATTTGAAAATATTGTTCATATTTATTTTTATTATTCCAAAGTTCCAAGTTAATATCATAGTGGTGTTCACCTAATACACTAGTTTCATGCTAAAATACCATCACTTTAGTAAGTAAATAAATTATAAAAAAATGTTTAATTTTTTGTATAAGTTGCAGTTTGGTTCGGTTTGGTTTTAGTGAGGAAATCCAAAATCCGATTCGGTTCGATTCTCCAAAAAAAAAAATCATCTAAAAAAATCCATAAAATTTGGTTTTTTTTTATCAATTTTCGGTTTTTTTTATCAGCTTTCAATTATTTTTTTTTGGATCACATCGATTTTGAATACCCCTAGAAGTGCGTACTCCATTCGGGTTATGATCTTTTAACGGAAAATCACACCTTATAACTTTCCCTACTGATTTTTTTTTTTGACGAAGAACGGATCATATCATTAAAATTAGGGTTGGCAAAGCGGGCCAACCCGCCCCGACCCGCCTCAACCCGCCAAAAAACGGGGCGGGGCGGGCCAGCCCGCCAAAAAAAGTGGGCTGGGGTGCCCCAGCCCGGCCCGCCCCGATGGCGGGTTGGCGGGCCAACCCGCCTAACCCGCCAAAAAAATAAAAAAACAAAAAAAAAAAAAGAAAATGAGTGTAAAAGCGGCGGGTTGGCGGGTTGGCCCGCGGGTTGGCCCGCCTAACCCGCCCAAAAATCCAAAAGAAGCACAAAAAAATAAGAAAAAAAAAAAGAAAACGGGTTGGCGGGCCAACCCGCCAACCCGCCGGGCTAGCCCGTTTTGAACCCACCTTTGGGCGGGCCAAAACGGGTTGCAGGTTGAAAACCCCAACCCGGCCCGCCCTTTTTTGGCGGGTTGGCGGGCTGGCCCGCCGGGCCCAGCCCACATTGCCACCCCTAATTAAAATGGAGTTGTCAATACAAGAAGGCAAATGAGCAAAAACTTAGGGACTAGACCACAACGTAGCCACCTGCGCTAGAGAGTGAGCAACTACGTTTACTTGTGGCTTTTTGATTACTATAGCACCATTTTATTTATTATTTCTTAATTTAGCACCCTTTCTTTTTTATTTCCCAAACTAGCACTTTTTTTATTAAAATATTTATTTTTATTAATTATCAAATAATTAAATATTAAATATTAGTTTAAAATTGTAATTAAATTGTTAATTGTTAATTAATTGAATATTTAATTGTTAAATATTTATTAACCCAATTTGTTAACTAATTAATAATATAATTATATAAAATAGCTCACATTGATTTAAAATTTAAAAATACAAATACAATATTAATTGTTAGTTTAAAAGTCAAGACATCAATGTCTCTGCCTCTACACATTGATCGGAGCACCTTCCTCCACTCCTTTTCTGCCACAAAAGACAAAGACATCAATGTCTCTATCTCTGCACACTGATCAGAGCACCCCCTCCACTCCTTTTCTGTCACAAAAGACAAATATATCAATGTCTTTGTCTCCGCACCCCCCTCCATGACTACATGATATATGTGCCTCCCCAGTACACATTGCGAAATGTATGCAATGTTTACCAAGAAGAGTTCAAACCGGTGCCTCACCGTTCATATTGGCCAGAATACAATGGAATTAAGTTGTGCCACAATCCAGCAATGCAGAGAGATCCAAATGACCGTCCACAATCCACAAGGATTCATACTGAAATGGATCAAACGGAAAGGAGTCGTCATCCCAAGAGATGTGGACTCTGTCGAAATGAAGGGCATAACAAGAAAAACTGCCCTTACCGTTCTGGAGCTGATACACAGCAGTAGAAAATTTCTATAATTTGCATTTAGTTCACTTTTGTATCATTTCTGTTTTTATCACTTTTGTATTTGTATTTTTAAATTTTAAATCAATGTGAACTATTTTATATAATTATATTATTAATTAGATTACAAATTAGGTTAATAAATATTTAACAATTAAATATTCAATTAATTAACAATTAACAATTTAATTACAATTTTAAACTAATATTTAATATTTAATTATTTGATAATTAATAAAAATGAATATTTTAATAAAAAGAGTGCTAGTTTGGGAAATAAAAAAAAAGAGTGCTAGATTAAAAAATAATAAATAAAATGGTGCTATAGTGATAAAAAAGCCTTTGCTTGTCACCTAACAAAACCAACGCCCAAAAGTTGGATTAAGACATAAAAGACGCCTACACTCCTGAATAATAGATCCAAACTCAGACACATCCCGACCTTTGGACTGAATGCTATCTACCACAGATTTGGAGTCCAGCTCAAAAATAACATTGTGCAAATGCAGGTTGTGAGCCCACTGAATAGCTTCAAGTAACCCCGGCCCATAGCCTCACCTTTCTTGATCTCCAACTTGACAGGCACCCAGCTGGTTCGTGCATGCATCAACGCCCCTGTGTCAGTTCTGATACACATGCCAAAACTAGTCACCGAATCACCATTTGGGAAGGCGGCATCAACATTAATTTTGTAATAATCAAGGGGTGGTGTGGTCCACGGTTCCACCACACGGGTTCTTTGCTCCATGAGATTACTCCCTGACGTCCTCAAACAATTTGCCATTCCAATCAACCCATGGGGAGCAAGCCCTACCAATAATTTGCTGAGAAGTCTTGGTTTGATTGTCCCAGGTGCTAGCATTTCTGCTAAACCACAAACTCCAAAGAATCATAGAGAATTGAGTCAAGGCGGATTCCTCCAATTAACAAGCAGAAAAAATAGTTCAGATGTTAAATGAAAATTTAATCAATTATTAGTTTTTCTTATACTAAAAATATATTTGTTTAAATATATTGTATTGTCAAAACAAAAATGTAACCGACCTTAGCTCAGTTGGTAGAGCGGAGGACTGTAGTGGGTTCAATGCCTGATAGCCATCCTTAGGTCGCTGGTTTGAATCCGGCAGGTCGGATACTTTTTCAATCCTTTTATATTTTTGTACACCTCCTTTAACCTTTGAGCTGTTAAATAGTCTATTCCTCCACAATTTCCCCTCACAAAAAGTTCCATATAAAACACATTTTTCTATTGCCTGTTGTGTTTTTACTCCTAAATATTTCTGATGACACACTTTGGTGATTTATTTAAATTTTGAAAAATTACGCCACTAAAGAAGCATTCCATTTATCGAGGAGATCTTGAATCCACTTTATATATGATTTTGAGAAGTGTGGCAACTATTTATTTATTTTATAATTTTATCCCTTTAGAACTAAATATGTACTATACTCAAATTCATTTTAACAAAAATGAACATTTTAAACGACTATTTTAGATAATTTTTTTATTTTTACCACTTTCAATAGCATGAGTTAGAGCAGCCCATTGGGTCAAATTACAAAATTAGGCTAGGCTGGATCAACCCATATATTATTTGGGCCACATATTTCATAAACCAACCTAGCCTAAAATACATCTGCCTGAGGCCGATCTAGCCCAAATTATTTTCAAAAAAAATTATTTAAAGTATTAAAAAAGCACATAAAACGCGGACCCAATTAATGCCTGATAGCCATCCTTAGGTCACTGGTTCGAATCCGGCAAGTCGGATACTTTTTCAATCTTTTATATTTTTGTACACCTCCTTTAACCTTTGAGTTATTAAATAGTGTATTCCTCCACAATTTCCCCTCACAAAAAGTTCCATATAAAATGCATTTTTCTGTTGCGTGTTGTGTTTTTACTCCTAAATATTTCTGATGACACACTTTGGTGATTTATTTAAATTTTGAAAAATTACGCCACTATAAAAGTATTCCATTTATCGAGAAGATCTTGAATCCACTTTATATATGATTTTGAGAAGTGTGGCAACTATTTATCCCTATATATTCCCTATATATCCAAGGAAACAAACAGCATATAAAAACCCTATATTGCCCTTCTTATTCCCTATATATCCAAGAAAACAAACAGCATATAAAAACCCTATAATGCCCTTCTTATCAAAACTAAAGCAAGGACTTTTTGGTCAACTTGGCAAAAGCTCTCTGCCGCCCTTTCTTCCTTTCGTATCCTCTCTTGGGCATTTTTCAAACTCTCCAAAAATTCAACTGTTCCTCTTTCTTCCTTTCGTATCCTCTCTCAGGCATTTTTCAAACTCCTCCACCCACATCATACGTTTTCTCCCTCTCTCTGAAATCTGGACCTTTCTCTCTTGCATTCTGCTCTCAAAAGTCATGGCTCAACTTCAGCACTAACTCTCCCGTCCACCTTTCCTTCTTCTTCTCCGTTTTTGTCGCGTCGGTGGTTGATGCTGGGTGGTGCGCTGCGGGCTACGGTTGCGAGGAGACAGTGGCGCTTCAAACACAGAGAAAAAGAGAGACCGTCTTCGATCCTAGCAGCTCACCGTTGCTCTACAGCTCACCGTTCTTTGCCGCCATCCCCTTTCCCTCTTCTTCTTCTTGCTTCCTTTCTGTGTATATTGAAAGTTGTATTTTTTTAATTAAATAAATGTTGGATTTTATTTGGTTGATTTGTGTTATGTGCATGTCTCTTTGTATTTTTTTGAGAATCTGTGCTTGATATTTGAGCATCGTGTTAGAAATTTCGGTGTGTTTCTGAGATAGATTTTTTGTATTTTGTCCAAACCCTTCTATTGCTGGCTACTGATCCTAATTTCGTACATGTTTTATCTCCAGAAGTAGTTTCTGGATCTAACATGGATGTGGATAATGAGGCTTTTTGGCGAGTGGTAAGAGTTAGTCATACTCTGACAGTTGTAATTATTATTATGAGCATGGCTGCTATTTGGATGCTGGCTTATGGATTTTTTGCACTTTGGTCTGAAATTTCAAAGAACAGTTTTCATACTATGATAATGATTTGTCTGGCAAGTGTGTTGTATTATGATTATGATTCAAGGATAACATGAAACTCAGACGAGAGAGAGAGAGAGATTTCAGAGAAAAATCTGTATTCAACATTCTGAGTTACAATTACATGAGCTCTGATATTTGTAGCTGAGCCAAACATTAGGCAGTTACAAAACAGTTATAACAGAAACTAAAATTAATAACTAACTGACTATTTAGCTAATTACTACTCCTAACTAACAAAGAGCTAAGCTAATTCATGACTTATATTATGTTGTAACTTATTTTAGAACTCCTAGATCCATGCCAATGTCAGTTAATGTCTTTCAATCCATTAATTCTCATTTATATAGGTTTATTGAGTCTTCTATTCAGCACATTAACAATTTTTTATCTTCATTATTCTCTTATTTATCATAATGTGTGTAGCTTAAAATGTAATGCAGCATGTATTTGTCAGGATCTTATTTTTGCCCATGTCTAAAATTGTGTAGTTGTTTATTTGCATATGAAATTTCATTATTCAGGTCCGATTGACAGATGGTACGTTGAGTGAGGTGTTGCTGAGAATATCAGATGTTGATGTACAGACCTCACGCCAGCGTATTTCTGCATTCCTATCTATGCGCACAGCTTATGAATTGCTTCCTGAGTCAGGCAAGGTTTGGAACTTTCACCATTGACCCTTTACTTAGGACTTTACTGATTATGTGACATTCTGGCCACAGGTTGTTACCTTGGATGTTGATCTGCCAGTGAAACAGTCATTTCACATATTACATGAGCAGGTATCTTTGATTTGCTTGGACTAGAATTCATGTATAAAACTTTTTAAATATACTGAATAAATATCCTGCTTAAAATAGGTTTGATTACTGCATGTAACTTCCTTGCCTTTTAACCCTGATAAATAGGCGAGATATGACTTGTATGCTTTTTGAATCCTTTTATGGAATTTGAGCAGTTTTTTCCAGTTTTAGAAAGGGGAAAAAATAGGGCTTATGCAAGTTCGTTGTTTGTTGTGTTCTGCTTTTGTAATTCAGGGGCTGCAATCTGTGGATGAATATTTCATAGACCAACCTAGCCTAAAACACATCGGGCTGAGCCCGATCTAGCCCGAATTATTTTCAAAAAAAATTATTATTATTTTTTTTTGGTCAACATGATCATGTTCATAAAAGGGAAAACCCCCAGCCATACGGCATCTACAGCAAGGAAAACAACATATGCAGAGTCACAAGAAATAAAACAATCCTAACCAGGACACGCTGTTGTAACCTATACCAAGCCGTAACACACACCAGACAAGGAAAAACAGCTTAAACTAAAAGACAGAACAAAGACAAACTACGCCTAATACACCAAAAAAGGATACCTAAAAGGATACAGACATGAAGGATATCCTTGAGATATCCTTGAGTGGGATGGATTTGACCCATTTGGGGCACCCAGAGCCTTCTGTCATACCAAATGAAGCACACATGTCATGGATCCAGAGCCCTGCAAACATCAATCAACCCAAACCAGGACCAAGCCCAAAAAGAACCGGCAGGGGCTACATAGGAAAGATGCAGCAAAGGGTGATGGTGGTCCCTCAAGATGCACGGTGGCGAAGACACAAACAACAACAGAAACAGAACAAAACACCAACAACAAACAACAAATAAAAAACAAAAACAGAAACAACACCCAACCCCCAAAAACACACTGCAGACCACGGCCAAACCACCACCAAACAAACACTAGTACCCACGGAGAGGCACCTCCCAGCGGAGGAAGGAGGCGACAACAACAAATAGCAGAGGTCGAACCCGTCCGAAGACAGCCACACTCGCAGCGCACTAGAGATGAAACAGCAACGGCAGAGACAACCCTCCAACCCGAGCAGTGGCGGCGGTGGACCCACAGCACACGAGCCAACACCCACTAGAACCCATAGCGAGGCACCTCCCAGCGGAGGAAGGTGACGACAGTGAAACAGCCGCCGAACCCGTCCGAAGACAGCCTCACTCGCGAGCCAACACCCACCGATCGCGAGTTCTAACACCAATAGCCAAACCGGAGGGAATGCCAGAGACACGAACAGCACACAGTGCATGGGGGAAGAGCAGCGACACACAAAAAAAGCCCCCACCGACGACACCCAACTAGGCAGCGGCCTCACAAACCACAACCAAAGAGCACCCACAGATGCGATCCACCAAGGAAGACGCCGGAGGAGAGGTCGGAGACGACTGCGGAGAAGATGAACTCGGAGACGTTGATGCAGAAAACGCAGCATCACCACCTTCGGAATAGCACCACCACCATCAAAACTGAGCAACAACGGCGGCAACCGAGACAGATGCGGTGGCGGAGCAGATGGAAGAGAAAGAGGAGGAAGCAGCTGGATAGACACCATCGGAGAAGAAAACAGAAGGAACGAAGAAAGAAAAAAAGAGGAAAAAAAGAGAGGAAAGGAGGGGACCTTGGGGGGTGGGGGCCGCCCACGCCGCGACGAAGCACCGCCGGCGTGACAGCCCCATCACGAAGAAGAAAGGTTCCTGCAAGTGTTAGGGGGGGGCGGCGGCTAGGTCTTTGGTTGCTAACACAAGTTCTCTCTCTGTATTCTGTAATCACTCCCTCACACAAAAAAAATAAAATTTAAAGTATTAAAAAGCACATAAAATGCGGACCCAGTCTGTCCCCGCGGGCCAATTGGGTTGGGCCAAAATGGCCGGTTTCATTTCAAGTCTACGATTAAGGAGCCCAACCCAACCTAAAATACGGGGCCAAAATTGACAGCTCTATCATCGGTAGCTATTTTTGAATACTTTATTATTGATTTTATAATTTTATAAGATAAAATAAAATTTTAAATACCCTTTTGTAAAGGTTTGAGAACTTTGGTGAAATCTTTATTTTATCTTTTATGGTTTCATAGTTGATAGTAGGGGTTTAAAACTATATGTTAATGATATTAAGAATAAAATGAAAGAAAAAATATGTGAAAGAAGTTTTATTATATTAAAATGAACAAAAGTATAATATATATTTGATTTAATTACACTTTTGATCCCAGATATCACAATTATGCAATTTTTCTCCCTAGGTTCCAATTGCACAATTTTGACAGAACAAAATTGCACAATCTCGACATTTGGGGAACTAAAACTGCAGTTAATTGTATAATTATTTCTTAGAGGAGGGGAGTCTAGATTTTAAAATAAGAGAAAATGAGAGTGTAATTTAAGTTTTTCTCAATGGAGAGAAGTGCAATCTACTTTCCATTGTAATCTATTAAAACAGACTTATAGACTCATACGTTGACACTTAATCTCTTTGTATGCACATCATATTATTTTTGTCACATTATATTTATTCTGAGGTGTCACTCTCTAAAACATTCTCTACTCTTTCTAACTATTCTATCTGCTCTATATTACACCCATTAGTCCACTTCCTTCTTCTATCCCTTGACTGTCTACCACCCAATCACCTATTTTCTTCGTTATTAACTTCGACTAACCTTCCATTTTAATGGAATTTATTGGAAGAGTTGGCAAAAAAAAGTAGAATATAAATGTAATTCTACATCTTAATTATATTTTAAAAACAATATAAGAATGACAAATGATAATTATAATTAACAACTCTTTTAAAAATTTATATAAATACGCACAACATCATCAAACACGCGCATATACATTTTAGGCTCACTCACGATCTCTACTATATCTAATCCAAAAAAATAACTCCAACCATCAATAATCACAGAGAACACCATTTTTTACAAAATATAAATATTAAACACGAAGATAGGTTTATTAAAATCTAAGTCATTCACATGTGAAATGTCTTCACTCCACAAAATGAGTAAGACCTAATTTTCTTAAAAATAAATTTGCTAGATGAAAGGATAATCAATCTCTATAATTATTCCTTATTCTATATTAATAGTTTCATATTGTAATCTATATAATATAGTTTATATTCTGCTTGTACAACAATAAAATAGTTTACTTATTACATTGAATCATTGTTATTGTTTACACGAAAAATACATTATCTTTTACAAATTTAAAAACCAGTGTTAATCTCCAACTTATATTTACTTATTTATAAGGTCATTGCTATATTCAATATTACACTAAAATTTCTTATTATACAATTTCTCATTTAATTAATGTATTACTCTATATTTGTTGCTCTTACAAAATATCGATCATTCGCAAAAATATAATTACGAAAAAAAACTACAATTACATTTAAAAAATGTTTTTGTAAACAAAAAAACCACTTACATTCAAGTATAGTGCATCAAAGCAAAATATGCAAAAGAAAAAAAGGCATAAACACAATAATTGCATTGAAATGAACAACCTAAATTGACATTAACAAAAAAAAAATTATTCATTATTAAATTAAATATGTAAAATAAAGAACAACCATCTACTACCTTTCAATATTTGAAACGAATGTTTCATTTTTTTTAACTTAAATATCAGCACCAAATTATTCATGCTTCTATATATAACTCAAATTATAGATATTAGATATATTTTAAAAAATGAATACATTTTTTTACATCAAAAAATAAATGAAAAATAAATATGTGCAACGAGCAATTCACTTTATACTTCGATTTTTTCCATTTTTTAATTATTAAATAATAATTCAAACTTGATTCAAATTGCACTTGACGTTCACAGGACATGCAGAGCGGGGGTGGTGTAGTGTCTTATTATTTTACTAACTTTCCCTTAAACCTTGGTATCGAGGCTTTGTGGGGGTTATTCATGAAGTGGGGAAAAGTTGTGGATGTATTTGTTCCCAGTAAAAAGAATAAGGAGGGAAAGGCTTTTGGATTCGTAAGATTCAAAGAGGTGCTATTCCCTAATGAACTTGAAAGGAGGCTTGACCAAATATGGGTTGGGACGTATAAATTGAGGGTTAATTACACAAGATTCTCCAGAAATAAGGACATGGGAGGCATTCAACGGGTGCAACAGAGGAAAGTGTTGGGGGAGGGTCAAGCAAGACAAGGAAATTTTCAACAGCCAACAAAGGCAACATCGTATGTGGACGTGGTTAAAGGCAGTGTGGGGAAGAAAATATGGCAGAAGAAGGGCAGCAAGGTGGTATCGGATGAGTGGAGGGGTCTGAACTTTGAGGCAAAGCAAGAAGATGTTGCATGGCTGAACGGGTGTTTTGTGGGGTGTGTGAACAATCCTAATGCTGTACACCTTTTACAAGATAGGATTTTGGAGGAGGGAGTGACAAACTGTTGGGCTCAACAGGGGTAATATCAGTGTAAAATAAAAATCCCAAAATAAATTGGAACTTGTAACACAGCGTAGCGGAAGCAATAAAAATGAACACCAATATTTAACGTGGAAAACCCCCTAATGCCGAGGGAAAAACCACGGGACAAACTCCGAAAGATATTCCACTATATCAAAGAATAATTACAATATTCTCTCTACTCTCTCACACACAAGAGTAACGATATAGTGTTTCCCGTGAGACCCCACTCCTATTCAAATACTGCAATTTTCACAGTACCAAGGAGCTATAGAGATGATACCCAACCTGGTGTATTTTTCCCACACTCTCTGGATTTACTCACACTCTATTTTTCTCTCACACTAAGAAGCTAATGCGCTTCTTTCTCACTTCTCTGCAGAAGCTTTAATTTTTGCTTCTATCTCTCGGTGTTTCCTTCTTTGCCTCACCATCTATTTATAGATGAAATTTCCGTTGGTGCATGGTTCCAAATTGTCTTCCGCAAGCCTTCATAATTAAATGTCTGCACCGCCTTTGACAATGCATTTTTTCTTGCTATTATTTCAACCATGGCTGCACCGAAAGATTGCAAATTGCACAATTTGATTTCAAATTGTGCTGCCAAAGCTATAAACTAGCTATGCGCTCTATGTCCTGTAGGTTCAAGAATTTTTTTCCTAACTTGCATTAAATGAGCACACACTTTTTGATCATACATTTAATGCATTCATTTGGCTGGACACCAACAATTCTCCCCCTCCAGCCAAAGGGAAAATATTCTTCGATCATCAAATGCGATCCATGCCGACCAACTCGGCACAAAGTTGAAGCTTTTCACGTGCTACAACTTTTGTCATCATATCAGCAGGATTTTTATCTGTGTGAATCTTTTCCAACTTAAACTGTTGTTCTTCCACTGCTTGACGCAGCCAATGATATCTGACATCAATATGCTTTGTACGAGAGTGGTACATAGCATTCTTACTTAAATCCAGAGCGCTTTGACTATCACAATGGATAATGTACCTTCCTTGCTTCATTCCCAACTGCAGAAGAAATCTCTTTAACCAGAGCATTTCCTTTCCTGCTTCGGTCATTGCAACATATTCTGCTTCAGTAGTTGATAAAGCAACACATTTCTGCAATTTTGATTGCCAAGATACAGCTCCCCCTGCAAAAGTAAACAGAAGTCCTGAAGTAGATTTTCTACTGTCCAGGTCACCTGCCATATCCGCATCTGTGTAGCTTTCCAGAATTGGTTCTGATCCACCAAAGCATAAGCACATATCAGAACTACCTTTTAGATACCTCAAGATCCACTTCATAGCTTCCCAATGGTCTTTTCCTGGATTGGAAAGAAACCTGCTAACAACTCCTACTGCATGAGCAATATATGGCCTGGTGCAAACCATTGCATACATCAAACTCCCGACTGCTGAGGAGTAAGGTATAACAAACATAGCTTCTTGTCCTTCCTGACTAGTTGGACAACTCTTTTTGCTGAGTTTAAAGTGATTGGCCAACGGTGTGCTAACTGGCTTAGCATCCTTCATGTTGAACCTTTCTAGAACCCGTTCCACATACTGTTGCTGTGACAACCATAGCTTCCTAGCTTTCCGGTCTCGCAAAATCTGCATACCCAGAATTTGCTTTGCAGGGCCTAGATTTTTCATATCAAAGGATTTTGACAACTCCTTTTTCAAACCACCAATCATCTTCTTGTCTTGTCCCACTATCAGCATATCATCTACATATAGCAGAAGGATTATGAATTTGTTACCTGGAAATGTTTTGACATATACACAATGATCTGCATCGGTCTTGGTATATCCATGACCCGTCATGAATGAGTCAAATTTCTTATACCACTATCTCGGAGCTTGCTTCAATCCATACAAGCTCTTCTTTAATCTGCAGACCATGTGCTCCTTTCCAGCCTTCTCAAATCCTTCTGGTTGAACCATGTAGATTTCTTCATCTAAATCTCCATGAAGAAATGCAGTCTTCACATCCATTTGTTCAAGCTCCAGATCCAAGCTAGCAACCAATCCGAGTATAACTCGAATAGAACTCATTTTGACAACTGGAGAGAAGATTTCTTCAAAATCTATTCCTCGCTTTTGTCCAAAACCTTTTACAACTAAGCGAGCTTTGTACTTCAACTGCTTGTCATGATCTTTCTTAAGCTTGAACACCCACTTATTCCTCAAGGCTGTTCTGCCTTCAGGAAGTTTCACAAGCTCGTAAGTATCATTCTTCTGCAAGGAATCCATCTCTTCTTGCATTGCTTTCAACCACTGGACTTTATCCTTATGAGTTTGAGCCTCTTCAAAGCTTTCTGGCTCCCCCTCATCAGTGATGAGGATGTACTCTGAACTAGGGTACCTGCTAGATGGACGACGCTCTCTATTTGATCTCCTGAGCTGGGATGTTGGAGATTGCTCTTCCTCCTCAACACCTTCACCATCTGCATCTTCTATTGTTGGTTCATCATCAACCCTTAGTTCTTCAGCAATCTCTCCCCCTTCTGTGGCAATTCTTCTAGGAGGAGTGCTTGGTGTAAGATCAACCTTACCACCTGGTTCACTGGTTTCTGACATAACAGAATCTGACATAGTTTCTTGCTCATGAAACACTACGTCTCTGCTTCTGATAATTCTTCTCTTTTCTGGATCCCATAACCTGAAGCCAAATTCCTCATCTCCGTAGCCCAGAAATATACAAGGAATGGCTTTATCATCAAGTTTTTGTCTTTGCTCCTTATTGACATGAGCAAAAGCTTTGCATCCAAATACCTTCAAGTGAGAGTAACTTATATCACGTCCAGACCATACTCTCTCAGGGATGTCAAAGCCCAAAGGAACAGATGGAGATCTGTTAATCAGGTAGCATGTGGTTTGAACAGCTTCACCCCAAAATGGCTTAGGCAGTTTAGCCATTTTGAGCATACATCTGACTTTCTCCATAATGGTTCTGTTGATTCTTTCGGCCACACCATTATGTTGCGGGGTGCCAGGTACCGTCTTCTCATGTCTGATGCCATGCTCAGCACAATAGTTCTTGAATTCATGGGAAGTATATTCACCCCCATTATCCGTACGAAGACACTTCAAAGGTTTACCAGCTTCTCTCTCCACCATGGCATGAAACCTTTTGAAGTATTGAAACACCTGGTCCTTCGTTCTTAGGAAGTACACCCACAGCTTTCTTGAAGCATCATCAATAAATGTCACAAAATATCTGCTACCACCAAGAGTCTCCACTTCTATGGGTCCACACACGTCAGAATAGACCATATCCAAAATATTTTCTTTCAGCTTCGAAGTTCTACTGAAAGATACTCTATGATGCTTTCCAAACAAACAATAATCACAAGGATTCAATTTAGTACCTTTGGCAAATGGAACGAGGGACTTTCTTGCCAAAATTTGCAATCCTTTTTCACTTAAATGAGCCAGTCTTTTATGCCACAGATTTGGCAAAGCATCATCCTCGACTGCATTCAATCCATCTTTGATCAGCCTGACTTGAGTGAAAGGAGGATGTGTGTAGTAGCGTTTAATAGGCTATCTTCTATGCAATGCAGCCTTCTCTGGCAAAAGTCAAGGATGAAGTGGCTTAAGGAGGGGGGCGCCAATTCGAAGTTTTTCCATAGGTGCATTCTAAAGAGGAGGAAGGTTAATGAAATATTGGGATTGGAGTTTGATGGATCTTTCATTCAGGGGGTGGAACCTCTAAGGAGAGAGATCAGAGGGTATTTTGAGAATCACTTCAAAAATGGGGATTGGGATAAACCCCAGTTTGGGAACTTAGTTATTCCGTCCCTTGGAGTAACGGAAAGTGAGCACCTCACTAATCCTTTTACTGAGGAAATTAAGGAAGCGGTGTGGAATTGTGAGAGCTATAAGAGTCCTGGGCCGGATGGGGTGACTTTTTCCTTCATAAAGCAATTTTGGGATGAGCTGAAGTCAGATTTTGTAGGCTTTTTGCAGGAATTTCATGTTAATGGGAAACTGGTTAGGGGTTCAAATAGCTCTTTTATTGTATTGATACCCAAAAAAGATAACCCCCCAGAAGGTGTCAGACTTCAGGCCCATTTCATTAATTGGATGCATGTATAAGGTGCTTTCAAAAGTGTTGGCAAATAGGTTGAGGGGAGTCATTCATTTACTAATTTTTGATCGCCAATCAGCTTTCATAAAAGGTAGGCAAATTTTGGACAGCATTATGATCGCCAATGAGGTGGTTGACGATGCTAAAAGGAAGAAGTGTGAGGCAGTCCTTTTTAAGGTCGATTTCGAGAAGGCCTATGACTCGGTTAGTTGGAAATACCTAGATTACATGATGGGTAAAATGGGGTTCAATCAGTTATGGCAAAAATGGATTCTAGAATGTCTTAACTCCGCTAGAGTTTCTGTGTTGGTTAATGGGAGCCCTTCGGAGGAATTCTTAGTTGCTAGAGGACTAATCCTCTCTCCCCTTTTTTATTTCTGATAGCAACAGAAGGTTTAAATGTGTTGTTTAGAGAGGTAGTGGCCATGGGTTGGTTTGAGGGATATAGGGTGGGGGAATTGTCAATATCACGCCTTCAGTTTGCTGACGATACACTTATTTTGGGTTGGAAAAGCTCGCAGAATGTATGGTGTATCAAGGCAGTGTTGCAATTATTTGAAATCATCTCTGGTCTAAAGGTGAATTTTCATAAGAGCCAACCAGTGGGGATAAATGTTGGCGTGGAATGGTTGGAGGTAGCTGCAAAATTTTTGAATTGTAAGGTGGGGTCACTCCCATTTAATTACTTGGGTCTACCAATTGGGGCAAATGCTGGGAGAAAAGCAACTTGGCAACCAGTGGTGGATAAGATTCGAGCTAGGCTAGCTTCTTGGAATAGTAGTCAGTTATCTTTAGGGGGGAAAATATTGTTGTTGAAAGCTGTCCTATACGCAGTGCCAGTGTACTTTTTATCCTTTTTTAAGGTCCCGGAGGGTATTATTTGTGCAATTGAGAGGTTGTTTAGGCAGTTCCTCTGGGGGGTGGAGAGGTACTAGAAAAATCCATTGGGTGGCTTGGGCAAGAGTCTGCCGTGAAAAGGCAGAAGGGGGGTTGGGCTTAAAGAATTTAAAAGCATTTAATTATGCTTTGTTAGGGAAGTGGCTGTGGCGTATGAAATCAGAGGAGGAAAGCTTGTGGGTAAGGGTGTTAAAGGAAAAATATGGTGTCAAAGAGGGTGTTATCAGAGAGGAGGGATGGCTAAAGTCGTCATGGTGGAGGGATATTCAGGGCCTAGAGTTGGAAAGTTCTGGGCTTAAACCTGATTGGTTTTCAGTGGAGATGAAAAAACAAATAGGGGATGGGTCCAAAACATTTTTCTGGAGCGAACCATGGATTGAAGGTGGAACTTTGAAAAATAGGTTTTCAAGATTATTCTCGCTAAGTCTTGATAAGGAAGGACTGGTTGGTGAGATTGTGGGGTGGAAAGGGGGGAGTGCGACTGGCGGTGGAGGTGGAGGAGGCCAGTGTTTCAATGGGAACTTGATAAGCTTGCTGAACTACAAAACTTGATTACTTCATCCGGGTTTAGGAAGGAGGGGGTGGATAGATGGGTGTGGAAATTGGAAACCTCAGGTATTTATTCTGCGAGGTCAGCCTACAAAGGACTGAGGTCTCATATTTCAATCGAGACGGATGCCTTTTTTGAAAGGCTATGGGCTGGGGGAGTGCCTCTTAAAGTTAAGGCCTTTGTGTGGAAATTGGTCCAAGATCGGATTCCTTCTCTTATTAATCTGTCTAGGCGTAAGGTTAATTTACATTCTCTAATGTGTAAAGGCTGTGAGAAAGAGGTTGAGAGTGCAAGTCATTTGTTCTTTGAGTGTGAAACCTTGACCAAGGTGTGGCAAGAGTGTTTGAAGTGGTGGGGCTTCATGGCTCCTTTGCATAACGATTGTAAAAAACATTTTTGGCATTTCTCTGGTCTGCTGAATGGTTCAAAACAGCAGATAAGGACTTGGGAAATAATCTGGTTTGCTGCACTATCGGTGATTTGGGGGGCACGGAACGCTTCTACTTTTAAGGAAAAAAAGGTTGACATAAATGATTTGTTAGAACAGATAAAAGTAAAATCATGGCTATGGGTGTCTTCCCAAAGCCCAAGTTTTATTTACCCTGCATTCTGCTCGTTCTCAAACCCGATGGGCTCCGTAGGATTGGCTCAAGGGGTGTAAGTTGTGTAGGGGTGAGGTTAGTTCTTTGTTAAAAATGGGTAAGGGGGGTTATCGAATCCTTAAGGCCTATAATCTGGATGTGGAGTTTTTGTTTGCAGGTATTGGCGAGTGGTGCTGTCAAATTTTGGCATTATTTCATGACCAGCCAATTGGGCAGAATAATGGTTTTTTGTGTGCAGGTTACGCTATGGTTAAAAAGGAGTAGGTGGGAAGCTTCAAGTGTCTATCTGTTGTGCAGGGGGAGCATTTAACAAAATAGAAGGGCATTTTCACTATGTTTAACTACTGTTGACTCTTTGTTTACTAAGTGTGTGCAGGGATGTAAGTGGGTGTATGGATTTTACACAGGTCAAAAGGAGATCGATAATTGAAAAAGAAGAAGGTTCAGGTTGAATAAAACATTGCTTGGTGGAGGCGTGTATGTATACACTAGATCGGGCTATGGATTTTTTTCTACACAATTTAGCTGGTACGATGGTTTAATATTGTAACAGGTGGGGGTTGCTTTGAGTTGGGGTGGTTTTAGGAAATTGTAATGGGTGGGGTTTATAAAGTATTCCCCTTGAATTTGATGGGTTACTGGGTTAAATTTAGCATGCGAATAGGTGCCCTTTGAGACCATGTAGGTTACTGGAGAATTGTTTTTGAGCCCCAATTCACTTGGTTGGATTTTGGGGCTAATAAAAGCACCCCTTTGAGACGATGGGTTACTGGGTATACCTTGGCATTTGACTATAATCCTTTGAGACCTTATTGGTTTTTGGGGGTTTACTTTATATTCCCGGTCCAGCTCAGTATTCAATGGGTACGAGTGAAATTGTATTACGAGATTGAGGATTTGTATTTTAGGTTGGTCGACTACGTATGAACATTTTTTTGTAATTTTCGGATTGGGCACTACTTGTGCTTTCAATCCTGTGTTAATGCATTTTGGCTTTTCAAAAAAAAAAATAGTGCATCAAAAGTTATAAACCAATCAGACATGTTCAACACCCATGGTGTGAAAATTTTCCAAACCTGTGATTTCTTCTTGTTGAAGCTTTAAATTGAACCCGACGCTCTCACACCTCTGGTATGAAATTTCTACAGCTATGATTAGTTCTGTCCCAGCATATCAAAAGATGCAAACAAGTTAGTCTCATTCACATATTAGGTGTGAAATGATCCACATCTGTGATTTCCTTTTTGACTGAGCAAAATGAATCTAATGCTTGCGGTATACAATTGACTCCAACCTCTAATGTGTTTTAATTTGTCCTATAAATGCATATTCACTTTGGAGTCCACTGTTCTCAATGGATACTAATTGAAGAAAGAAACTAGCCAGGTACCCGTGCTATCGCACGGGTTCTGTTGGTTGACACGCAATTTTTTAACGTGAAAATTTTTAAAAACAAATAAAGATAAATAGAACTCATAAGCAAACACCATTTTATTGATCATAACTAAATAAAAATTTTATCAAACAATAAAATAGAACAAAGAAAATTAATTATAAAAACATAGTGATGGTTGTAGAAGAAAAAAAAATTTATGGCCCGTAAAAGTTATTGGAACAAATGAATGAGTGAAACATGCAAGTAAATACTATTTTGTTAATCGAAAATAAAATTGAAAGAAAAATAAATTTATAGCCCGTAGAAAGTTATTGGAACAAATAAATGAGTGAAACATGAAACCAAACACCGCATTGGTAATCGAAAATAAAATCAAAATAGAAATAAATATATAGCCCGTAGAACATTATTGGAACAAATAAATTAGTAAAATTAATGTAGCAAAAATAAAATAAAAATAAATTTATAGCCAGTAAGAAGTTATTAGAATAAAAAAATAAGTAATATTACTGTAACGATTTACTGCAGTGATTGTTGTATCCAATTAATTTACTGAATCAAAAATAAAATTCAAATAAAAATAAATTTATAGCGCGTAGAAAGTTATTGGAACAAATAAATAAGGGAAATTACTATAGCAAAAATAAAATCAAAAAAATAAATTTATAGCCCGTAGAAAGTTATTAGAACAAATAGATGAGTAAAATCTATAAGCAAACACCGTTTTGGTGATCAAAAATAAAATCGAAAGAAGAATAAATTTATAGACCGTAAAAAGTTATTGGAACAAATAAATGACTGAAACATGTAACCAAATACTATTTTAGTGATAGAAAATAAAATTGAAATAAAAATAAATTTATAGTCCGTAGGAAATTATTTGGACAAAAAATGAGTGAAATCTATAAGCAAACACTATTTTGGTGATCGAAAATAAAATCAAAAGAAATATAAATTTATAACCCGTAGGAAGTTATTGGAACAAATAAATGAGTAAAATTACTGTAGCGATTGATGTAACGAAAATAAAATAGTAAAAAAGTAAAATTATAGCCTGTGAAAAGTTATTAGAACAAATAAATGAGAGAAACATGTAAGCAAACATTGTTTTACTGATCGAATATATATAAATCGAAAGCAAAAGAAATTTATAGCATGTAGAAAGTTATTATTGTTCGTAGGAACAAATAAATGAGTGAAATTATTATAGCGATTTAATGTAGCGAAAATAAAATCAAAAGAAAAATAAATTTATAGACCATAGAAAGTTATTGGAATAAATAAATGGGTGAAATTAATATAGCGATTTACCGTAGCGAAAATAAAATCGAAATAAAAAAATTATAGCCTAATGGAAGTTATTGAAACAAATAAATGAGTGAAATACTGTAGCGAAATATAATCGAAAGAAAAATAAATTTATAGAGTGTAGAAAGTTATTAGAACAAATAAATGAGAGAAAATACTGTAGCGATTACTGTAGCAAAAATAAAATCGAAATAAAAAAATTTATAGCCCATAGGAAGTTATTGAAACGAATAAATGAGTGAAATTACTATAGCGATTTACTGTAGAGAAAATAAAATCGAAATAAAAAATTTATAACCCGTAGTAGAACAAATAAATAAAAGAAATCACTGTAGCAATTTACTGCATTGAAAAAAAAATTATTGACTGTAGAGAGTCATTGTAACAAATGAATGAGTGAAATTTTTGTAGTGATTTGTTGTAGCGAAATATATAGCCTATAGAAAGTTATTGGAACAAATAAATGAGAGAAACTACTGTAGCGGTTTGCTGTAGCGAAGATAAAATTGAAAGAAAAATAAATTTATAGACCGTAGAATATCATTAGAACAAATAAATGAGAGAAATTATTGAAGCGAAAATAAAATTCACAAAATAAATATATAGACTGTAGAAAGTTATTAGAACAAATAAATGAATTAAGTTACTGTAGCGATTTATTATGGCAAAAATAAAATCAAAATAAAAAAATTATTGCCCGTAGGAAGTTATTGGAACAAATAAACGTAAGAATTTACTGTAGTGATTTACTGTACCAAAAATAAAATAGAAACAAAAATAAATATATGTACCGTAGAAAGTTATTGGAACAAAAACCTAAGAGAAATTACTGTAGCGGTTTACTGTCTCAAAAATAAAATAAAAAAAAAATTTATAGACCGTAAAAAGTTATTGGAACACATAAATGAGTTAAATTACTGTAGCGATTTATTATGGCAAAAATAAAAAAATTATAGCCCGTAGCATGTTATTGGAACAAATAAATATGAGAATTTACTGTAGCGATTTACTGTAACGGAAATAAAATCGAAAGAAAAATAAATTATAGACCTTAAAAAGTTATCGGAACAAAAAAATGTAAGAAATTATTGTAGCGGTTTACTGTAGCGAAATTGAAAGCGAAAAAAAAATGATAGACAGTAGGAATTTAATGGAACAAATAAATGTGAGAATTTACTCTAGTGATTTACTATAACGAAAAGAAAATCGAAAGAAAAAAAAATTTATACACTGTAGAAAGCTATTGCTAGAAAAAAATGGGAGAAATTACTGTAGCGATTTACTATGGCAAAAACAAAACCGAAATAAAAAAATTATATCCCGTAAAAAATTATTAAAACAAATAAATGTGAAAATTTATTGTAGTGATTTACTGTAACGAAAATAAAATCAAAAGAAAAAAAATTATACACCGTAGAAAATTATTGGAACAAAAAAATTAGAGAAGTTATTGTAGCGGTTTACTGTATTGAAAATAAAATCCAAAAATAAATTTATAGACCGTAGAAAGTTATCGGAACAAATAAATAAGTTAAATTACTATAGCGATTTATTATGCCAAAAATAAAATCGAAATAAAAAAATTATAGCCCGTAGGAACTTTTTGGAACAAATAAATGTGAGAATTTACTGTAGTGATTTACTGTAATGAAAATAAATCGAAACAAAAATAAATTTATACACGGTAGAAAGTTATTGGAACAAAAAAATGAGAGAAATTACTGTAACAGTTTACTGTATCGAAAATAAAGTCAAAAAATAAATTTATGGATAATAGAAAATTATAGGAACAAATAAATTAGTTAAATTACTGTAGCGATTTATTATGGCAAAAATAAAATTAAAATAAAAAATTATAGCCCATACGAAGTTATTTGAACAAATAAATGAGAGAAACTACTGTAGTGATTGTTGTATCGAAAATAAAATCGAAAGAAAAATAAATTTATAGACCGTAGAATGTTATTGGAACAAATAAATGAGTGAAATTATTGTAGCGAAAATAAAATCGAAATAAAAAAAATTTATAGTACGTATAAAGTTATTGAATTGGAACAAATAAATGAGTGAAATACTGTAGCGATAGCTGTAGCGAAAATAAAAGCCAACGAAAAATAAATTTATACACCGTAGAAAGTTATTGGAACAAATAAATAAGTAAAATTACTATAGCAATTTACAGTAACAAAAGTAAAATCGAAATAAAAAAATTATAGCCCGTAGGAAGTTATTGGAATAAATAAATGAGTGAAATACTGTACAGATTCACTACAGCGATTTTGACACGTGGCAAACAAAAAACGTGACACGTGTCACATGAGGAGCAATACTATAGCGGTTTACTGTAGCAAAATTGAAATCGAAATTTTTTTTTATAAAACATAAAAAATTATTGAAACAAATAAATGCATTAAATTATTGTAGCGATTTATTGTAGCGTAAATAAAATCAAAATAAAAAACTTATGGCCTGTAGGAAGTTATTGGAATAAATAAATGAGAGAAATTACTTTAGTGTTTTTTTGTAGCGAAAATAAAATTGAAAGAAAAATAAATTTATACACCATAGAAAGTTATTGGAACAAATAAATGAGTGAAATTACAGAAGCAATTTACTTTAGCAAAAATAAAATCAAAATAAAAAAATTTTATAACCCATATAAAGTTATTGGAACAAATAAATGAGTGAAATATTGTAGCAATTTACTGTAGCAATTGCTGTAGCCAAAATAAAATCGAAAAAAATAAATTTATACACTATAGAAAGTTAATGGAACAAATAAATAAATGAAAATACTGTGTAGCAATTTACTGTAGCGAAAATAAAATCGAAATAAAAAATTATAGCCCGTTGTCAATCAAAAAATATGACACATGTCACATGAGGAGCAATTGACTATTTCGGGACCAAGTTTTCTTATATAGTAAAAATTTAATGCAGGAAAGCACTGCAGCGATTTACCATAGGGAAGCATTGTAGCAATTTTGACATGTGTCAATCAAAAAATATGACACATGTCACATGAGGAGCAATTGACTATTTGGGGACCAAGTTTTCTTATATAGTAAAAATTTAATGCAGGAAAGCACTGCAGCGATTTACCATATGGAAGCATTGTAGCAATTTTGACATGTGTCAATCAAAAAATATGACACATGTCACATGAGGAGCAATTGACTATTTGGGGACCAAGTTTTCCTATATAGTAAAAATTATATAGTAAAAATAGTAAATAGATTAGCAAAACATATGAACATCCTAAGAATGAAAACAATATTAAATTGTTGAGTCGGAACTGTAAATGCTTAAATGGAAAATGTTTCTTCAACACCCACACGTGGCATACACCCGTAAGACACCTGCAACGTGGCAATTTTTTTGAGTCAGCAAAGTGACTCAGCCAGTAGCGTGGGCGCGTGGCTTAGCAAAGAGAGAGGAAGATTTTCGAAACAGAGCGCGGGACTCATCTTCTGAAAACACTTTCCCTTCCTCTCAGCAACAAAACACAGTCTGCTTGGGCTCCTGCCTCCGCCACGAACCGCCGATGACTGCAGATGGCGGCGCTCCACTGGTCACTGCAAAAAACACCCCTCACTCCTCGATGCGAGACATGACCCCGTGTAGATGGAGCAGTGATATGGCGACCCTCCATCTTCGAGTGGGTGACCGAGCTTCTGAGCTTTTTCTCTTCCTCTTCTTCAAGCTCCTTGAGCCAGAGAATCGCATGCACCCTCTGCCTCATGATCCTATAATCCTTGGTGAGCTTCTCCATAGTGTAAACCTCAGGTTTCTGCTTGTGCAACCGGTACATCTTTGATTTGGAAACAAATTACAGATCCCTACGCGAATCAATGGCTTCACCGTTGAAGTGGTTAGCACCGCATTTGGAAGCAAATTACAGTTTCCTGGACTGGGTATGGATAGCATCCCCTCAATCTTTGATTTTGTTCACCACATTTTCTCTTCAAAACATCACATATTTTTATAAAAAAAATAAAAATTAATTTTGTGTTTCTGTGAATTTGAGAACAGAGCAAAAGTGGGAGACTGTGTTGGATGTGTCTTGTGGAAGTGGGGATTTAGCATTTCTCTTGTCCAAGAAAGTTTGCTCCGATGGCAAGGTGTTCTCTCTCCTTGTATGTGTTTTGTTTTTGTATTTTTGGGGATGCAACAACATGATGTGCTGCCTTTAAATCTCATGTGGACCGGATAATTCGGATCTCTCTTTCACTCTCTCTTTGTTTATTTATCCATCTATCAGTCACACACACACACACTCTCCATTGGTCTGGTGACCTAAAGTTTATTAAGAATAACCTCAAGAACACATCAATGTTTCTTTTCTATGGTTACTGGTGATCCTTCAGCTACAATACTATTCCCCCTTTCTTCTCATAAGCTGGATATTTAAGTGAATTTCATGTTAATCATGTATGTAATTATCTTGCTTAGACACTGAATTTAGCGGGCAGGTTAAAAGGTGCATATGATGTAGCATGGGGAAGCTATTCAGTATTCACTATGCTATATGCAAAATATGTATCTTTCTTTGGATGCCTGGAATAGATCATTTGGGCCTTGTTTGTAAAGTCTGATTGGGATGAATATGAATATATTTTTCTTAACTTCTAGTCTTTTATTTGCAAAGGTGATCTGCAATTGTTGAAACTTGATATAAAAGTTTATTTATTTATGTTAGGAATAATGTAAATAGAGTATTTATGGGATGCTTGCCAATGCAATGCCTATTAAACGTCCTTCTAAGGGATGGTAAGCAAAGGACCAAAATGATGACAATTAAGTTATTGAAGGACTAAATTGATAACAAAAATCTTGTGAGGACTGAATCATTGAATTGAGGATGCTTATCTTTAGAGGATGAAAATGATGTTTACTCTAACTCAATGTTTTCATTGGCAATGTTCCAATTGTTTGCTATCTAATGGGCCATAGTATACTGAATGAAATGTTATCTGGTTTTCTTTGCCATTGAATATAGCCATGCAGCTTTTTGTTGCATTAGTTTTGTTAGCTTGAATAAAGTAATACTTATTTTCCTACAACAGTTGAGAGATTTTTAACATTTATTGTAGGTTTTGATATCTAGATAGCTTTTGATCATAGATTTGTTGGCTTATTTGATATCATCTTTTTAATGTCTCTGGAGAGATATTTACTGATTTTTCAAATTTGTTCAAGGTCCTTGAATTGGTAATGACTGATATGCTATATTCACATTTGAAACTATTTAACTAGTTGTTTCTTTGTCATGTAAATTATTTTTCTCTCCTTTGATTTTGTACTTTGTTTCTTCTTGGCGGCCTATACAAGGGAACATATGGTTAGTACCATATGCTAAAGGTTTTCCTCAAGTCATGACCCTTGCTCTTCGGTTAGTGACATTTCCAAATTTTAATATATTAAAATTTTCTAGAAATAAAAGATATCTGTTGCGGTTGATTCTTGAAATTTGTTAACCATTTTTCTCCTTTTGTAGGCAAGTTTATTTCGTGCATAATTTTTGGAACAGGTGATATTTAGTGCTCATGATGGTTATTCAAGTGGCTGTCCTCTAAAGTCTTTCATATATGAGGCTTCACATATTGTTTGCTACTCGATGGAGTTGTTCCACTGTCAAAGTAAATTCTTGCTGCACTTACAAATGATAAAGTTTACTTGGCATATCCCATCCTTATCAAGTTGGGTAGATTTTCAGTTGAAAATTTGCTAGAGTTCCTCCAAGTAATAGCATGTTAAGTTTTTAGATGCAAAATTAAGTACTATAGTCATGACTAATATATATGTCCTAACCTTCTTGTACTATAGTCATTTGAACTCCGGTTAATAGAAGACAAATAATTGGTTAATCTTGTGATAAATGTGGTTAAATGCAATTCCATGTCCTACTACAACAAAATTATATTGATAACTTGAAAAAACTATTTATGGGAGGATATTGTTGACCATTAAAACTATTCTTCAAGTAAAATTAGGCAACTAGTGATGAAATGAAATTTTTTATAAACGCATTTGTCGTTAATTCCAATTAAAAATATGGTTAATTTACGGCTCTATGTGATTAAGTACGTGCTATCTGAGCCACTCTCCCAGTAGTTATGCGCAAGTTAGATTGGTTTGAGGATTCAAAGTTTGTGTTTTATTCATTGCATGTGAGTGAATAGTTCTTTATAATTTATTCAGTCATTTGAGATTCGGTTAATAGAAGACAAATAATTGGTTAATCTAGCGATGCATATGGTTAAATGAATGTCCAAGTCATTCTTTATATTTGAATGAGTCATTAATTCAATAGCTATGTACTATCGAGATAGGTGATTTAAAACTTGTAAAATTCATTATTAGGTTCAGAGTCTATTATTTCCATACCATGAATTAGTTATTTCAAATATGGTTAATAGTACACACAAAATGAGTTAATCATGTGATCCATATGGTTAAGTGAAATATCATATGGTTACTAAATCCAATTTAGATTGGTAACGGTAAAAAACACTTTATATGAGAATGTTTGATGAATGTTAAACTTGATCTTCAAGTAAAATTAGGCAACTAGGGATGAAATGAAAAAAAAAATTATAAACACATTTGTGTGGTTAATTCCATTTACATACGTGGTTAATTGAAGGCACCGCGTGGTTAATCGTTCTCTAAAGGTGGTTAAATGCCACTACGTGCCACTACGTGCAAATAAACAGACAAGTTTGACTCAAAAGTGCTAAAAACACATTTCTAGGCTAAAGACTTTCAATTTTGAGAGGATTGAGACACAAATATTGAGGTTATTTATCATGTCAGTGTATGACTGTAAATCAGTTATTGACATTTTCATGGTTAATAATGAAGAAATATGTGGTTAATCCTTCTCTAAAGGTGGTTAAATGACACTACGTGCAAATGAACAAACAAGTTTGACTCAGAAGTGATAAAGACACATTTCTGAGCTAAAGACTTTCAATTTTGAGAGGCTTCAACACAGAAATGTGTCTCTACCACATGTGACTCAAATTTGGCATATCCTTGGCACATATTTTAATTTAACCACTGACAGAGAGGGACTAACCACATAATTCTTCACAACTAACCACGGGTTATTCAATGATTGAGTTTCCATTTATACAATCACATGGCAAGTAACAGGGTGAAATGCGACTGAGTTTTCAGTGTATTTGAAAGGCTTCAACACATAAATGTGTCTCTAACACTGGTGACTCAATTTTGGCATATCCTTGGCACGAAGTTAAATTTAACCACTGATAGAGAGAGACTAACCATATAATTATTGACAACTAACCACGTGTTTGTCAATGATTGAGTTTCCATTTATACAATCACATGGCAAGTAACAGAGTGAATGTGACTGAGTTTTCAGTGTATTTGAAAGGCTTCAGCATATAAATGTGTCTCTAACACTAGTGACTCAATTTTGGCATATCCTTGGCACGAAGTTAAATTTAACCACTGATAGAGAGGGACTAACCACATAATTATTCACAACTAACCACGGGTTTGTCAATGATTGGGTTTCTATTTATACAATCACATGGCAAGTAACAGGGTGAAATGTGACTGAGTTTTCAGTGTATTTGAAAGGCTTCAACATAGGAATGTGTCTCTACCACATGTGACTCAAATTTGGCATATCCTTGGCACATATTTTAATTTAACCACTGACAGAGAGGGACTAACCACATAATTCTTCACAACTAACCACGGGTTTGTCAATGATTGAGTTTCCATTTATACAATCACATGGCAAGTAACAGGGTGAAATGCGACTGAGTTTTCAGTGTATTTGAAAGGCTTCAACACATAAATATGTCTCTAACACTGGTGACTCAATTTTGGCATATCCTTGGCACGAAGTTAAATTTAACCACTGATAGAGAGGGACTAACCACATAATTATTCACAACTAACCACGGGTGTGTCAGTTTTGTGGGTTACAGCTATACAATCACATGACAATAGGGTGGAATGCCTCTGAGTTTTCTGTGGTGTTGACTGACTTCAACACAGGAATGTGTCTCTAACACTTGTGGCTTAAATTTGGCATATCTTTGTCACGTAAATTTAACCACTGACAGAGAGGGACTAACCACATAATTATTCACAACTAACCACGGATGTGTCAATGGTTGGGTTACAAGTATACAATCACACACGCTTTCTCTCTCTGAAGTACTCTTTTGTGAATCATTATTCTTAAATTTTGGTCTTCGGGTATCAAAATCAACTAGTATATGCTGCAATGATGGTTAATTCTAGTGATGAAATGAAAAAGTTTTCATAGACATTTCATGTGGTTAATTCTATTTTCAAATGTGGTTAATTACACGCCACACATGGTTAAGTCATGCTATCTGAAAACTCATTTCTTTTTTCTAGCCTTGGCAGCATCGGAAACCTTGGTCTTCTTTACTCCACGAATCTTCTTGGCTCTATTTTTCCTCTCCTTCATTTGCTTCCTTGACTTTTCTACCTTAGTATGAAGTCCATTCCTGATAAGTGGTAGAAAGAAAGCACACCCCAACCCAAGCAACCCAAAGGTTATCACACACACCATATCTCTAATCAGAAGTCTAGCACACACCACAGAGACATGAAATACTACGAGGACGGTGACATAGTCTGCTGCTGCGAAGATGACACAGCCTATTGCTGCGAGGACGGCGCAACCTGCTGCTACGAGAACGACACACCTGTATGCGAGAGAAACGACGAACAGACTTGTACAAGAACGACGCCCTTGCGAACGAGCGGCAGCCTTGGTTTTCCAAAAAGTTGCGCCGTTCTCATCGGAGCTTTGCGACCCGCCGTGAAAGCGCAACATTCGGCGATGAAGATGAATACGCCGTAACGACTGGGTGCTGCAGAGGCCCTCTTCTCCTTCGTTCTCTCCCATCTCTCTATGACACCCTTCTCTCTCTCATCTCCTCTCACTATGTCCCGCTTTCCCTTTTCTTTTCCCGGTTAAATGTTTTGGATGGCTGACTCATTAAAAAATTTTTACTGAGTCAATTAAAACGCTACGTAAGTAGGTGTAGGAGGGGTGGAAGGTAAAAGCCGGGTGTCTAAGTATCGGTATCGATGCTTAAATTGAAGGAAAAAGATAGTTGGACACCCGCATATCCTGCTCCACCCACCCAACACCCGCCTATGTGGCATTTTTTCTGACTCAGCCCACTGACTCAAGTCCCGCTCTTTCTCTCACTCAAAAACGCAGACTTCGTCTCCTCCCTCTTTCACTCTTTCACTTCGCAACCCCGTCTCCCTCTTTCACTTCATCCTCAGACCTCTCTCTTCTCTTTCCCTCACCATTTCAACTTCTCGGATTTGTCAAGACCCACTCTGTCTCGGTTTAACTTTGTTCTCTCTTCTCTTTCCCTCACCATTTGTGCTTCTGTTCGCTCTCTCTTCTCTTTCCCTCACCATTACGAACTGGTAGCACCACAGATCGAAGGCCGAGGCTTGATTCGCGGAGCTTTGGACGTTGGGAAGAACCATAGTTCGAAGTTCGTCAGTGGTTCACGTATTTAATTTTAACCACTGACAGACAGAGACTAACCACATAATTCTTCACAACTAACCAGTGTTATTCAATGACTGGGTTGCAACTATACAATCACATGACAAGTATCAAGGTCAAATTGTGTCTGAGTTTTCAGTGAATTAGAAAGGATTCAACACATAAATGTGTCTCTAACATTGGTGACTCAAATTTGGCATATCTTTGGCACGTATTTAAATTTAACCACTGATAGAGGGGAACTAACCACATATTTCTTCACAACTAACCACATGTATTGCAGCGATTGGGTTTCCATTTATACAATCATATGACAAGTTGCAGGGTGAAATGTGTCTGATTTTTCAGTGTGTTTCAAAGGCTTGAACGCATAAATGTGTCAATAACACTTGTGACTCAACTTTGACATATCTTTGGCATGTATTTAAATTTAACCACTGACAAAGAGGAACTAACCACATATTTCTTCACAACTAACCACAAGTTATTCAATGATTGGGTTACAACTATAAAATCACATGGCAAGTAATAGGGTGAAATGTGTCTGATTTTTCAGTGTGTTTCAAAGGCTTGTACGCATAAATGTGTCTTTTGCACTTGTGACTCAATTTTGGCATAACCTTAGCACGTATTTAAATTTAACCACTGACAAAGAGGAACTAACCACATATTTCTTCACAACTAACCACAAGTTATTCAATGATTGGGTTACAACTATAAAATCACATGGCAAGTAATAGGGTGAAATGTGTCTGAGTTTTCAGTGTGTTTCAAAGGCTTGAACGCATAAATGTGTCTATAACACATGTGACTCAACTTTGGCATATCCTTGGCACGTATTTAAATTTAACCACTGACAAAGAGGAACTAACCACATATTTCTTCACAACTAACCACAAGTTATTCAATGATTGGGTTACAACTATAAAATCACATGGCAAGTAATAGGATGAAATGTGTCTGATTTTTCAGTGTATTTGAAAGGCTTCAACACATAAATGTGTCTCTAACACTGGTGACTCAAATTTGGCATATCCTTGACACGTATTTAAATTTAACCACTGATAGAGGGGAACTAACCACATATTTCTTCACAACTAACCACATGTATTGCAGTGATTAGGTTTCGATTTATACAATCATATGGCAAGTTGCAGGGTGAAATGTGTCTGATTTTTCAGTGTGTTTCAAAGGCTTGTATGCATAAATGTGTCTTTTGCACTTGTGACTTAATTTTGGCATAACCTTGGCACGTATTTAAATTTAACCACTAATAGAGGGGAACTAACCACATATTTCTTCACAACTAACCACATGTATTGCAGTGATTCGGTTTCCATTTATACAATCATATGGCAAGTTGCAAGGTGAAATGTGTCTAATTTTCCAATGTGTTTCAAAGGCTTGTACGCATAAATGTGTCTTTTGCATTTGTGACTCAATTTTGGCACAACTAACCAGTGTTATTCAATGATTGAGTTATAACTATACAATCACATGACAAGTATCAAGATGAAAATGTGTCTGAGTTTTCAGTAAATTAGAAAGGATTCAACACATAAATGTGTCTCAACCACATGTGACTCAAATTTGGCATATCATTGACACGTATTTAAATTTAACCACTGACAGAGAGGGACTAACCACGTATTTATTCACAACTAACCACGGGTTATTCAATGATTGAGTTACAACTATACAATCACATGACAAGTATCAAGGTTAAATTGTGTCTAAGTTTTCAGTGAATTAGAAAGGATTCAACACATAAATGTGTCTCTACCACATGTGACGCAAATTTGGCATATCTTTTGCACGTATTTAAATTTAACCACTGACAAAGAGGGACTAACCACATATTTATTCACAACTAACCAAGGGTTATTCAATAATTGGGTTACAGCTATACAATCACATGGCAAGTAACAGGGTGAAATGTGACTGAGTTTTCAGTGTATTTGAAAGACTTCAACACACAAATGTGTCTCTAACACCGGTGACTCAAATTTGGCATATCTTTGACACGTATTTAAATTTAACCACTGACAGAGGGGGATTAACCAAATAATTGTTCACAACTAACCACGGGTTATTCAATGATTGAGTTTCCATTTATACAATCACATGGCAAGTAACAAGGTAAAATGTGTCTGAGTTTTCAGTGAATTAGAAAGGATTCAACACATAAATGTGTCTCTACCACATGTGACTCAAATTTGGCATATCCTTGGCACGTAGTTAAATTTAACCACTGATAGAAAGGGACTAACCATATAATTATTCACAACTAACCACATATCCTTGAATCATTAAAAAAACTTTGGTTAATTTAACATAAAAATTGGGTTAATCATGAGATCTATGTGCTTGAGTAAAATTGGGTTATGGGAGGATAATTGTTCATCACTATTGTACATTTTGACGATAATAAACTTCTCAGCTACAAGATAAGCCGAGTATAACCCAACACCAAACTGTCCTATCATGCTCATATCAGCACCAGCAGCCAGGGCTTCCATGAATTGCGTGACCAAAGAAATATTCAATTTTAATTTAGACAATCCAACAGATAAGTTTAACTCAAAAGTACTAAAGACACATTTCTGAGCTAAAGACTTTAAATTTTGAGAGGATTGAGATAGACATGCTAAGGTTATTTATCATGTTAGCGCATAGATGTAAATCAATTATTGACATTTTCATTGTTAATAGTGAAGAAATATGTGGTTAATCGTTCTCTAAAGGTGGTTAAATGTCACTACGTGCAAATGAACAGATAAGTTTGACTCACAAGTGCTAAAGACATATTTCTAAGCTAAAGACTTTCAATTTTGAGAGGATTGAGACACACATATTAAGGTTATTTATCAAGTGAGTGTATGGTTGTAAATCAATTATTGACATTTTCATGGTTAATAGTGAAGAAATATGTGGTTAATCGTTCTCTAAAGGTGGTTAAATTCCACTACGTTCAATGACATTTTCATGGTTAATAGTGAAGAAATATGTGGTTAATCGTTCTTTAAAGGTGGTTAAATTTCACTACGTTCAATGACATTTTCATGGTTAATAGTAAAGAAATATGTGGTTAATCATTCTCTAAAGGTGGTTAAATGCCACTATGTGCAAATGAATAGACAAGTTTGACTCAGAAATGCTAAAAACACATTTTTGGTTAATAGTGAAGAAATATGCGGTTAATCGTTCTCTATAGGTGGTTAGATGCAACTGCGTCACAGCTATGTATACAAACTTGGGTCACAAGTGCTACAGACAATTGAAAAGTTAAATACATTCAAACAGACCCTTAAGCAGCGAAAGTTTGTTGAGTTGAGAAGGAAGAAAGCGATGATGTTCTTCGCTGAGTTGAGAAGATGGAAAGCGATCATGTTCTCCGTTTAGCAGACCCAATGAAATGTTCTTCGTTTTTTAATGCTCCTGCTTTTGTTTACCATTCAACAGTGAAAATTTGTTGGAGTTGAGAAGGGAGAAAGCGATGATGTTCTTCGCTGAGTTGAGAAGATGGAAAGCGATCATGTTCTCCGTTTAGCAGACCCAACGAAATGTTCTTCGTTTTTTAATGCTCCTGCTTTTGTTTACCATTCAACAACGAAAATTTGTTGGAGTTGAGAAGGGAGAAAGCGATGATGTTCTTCGCTGAGTTGAGAAGATGGAAAGCGATCATGTTCTACGTTTAGCAAACCCAACAAAATGTTCTTCGTTTTTGAGCGCTCCCGCTTTTGTTTCTAATGTTCCCGGTCAAATGCACTAGCTGACTCATATTAGACTCTGACTCAATTAAATTGCCACATGGGCAAGGTGTAGGGTGGGTGGAACTTCAAAACCGGGTGTCTGAGTATCGGGGTTCTAAATTGAATCCCTTTAAATCTCACATTGCCTAGACACAAGACCAACTTCCGTTGAATATGGTGGCAGGGCTACGTTTTGCTCTTGAGTGAAATAATGTATTAGGTCTCAGAACTAAATGACTGAAATGAAATGAGTGAATCAGAGACATACCTCAGATCGAACACACACCAAAGCGATCCAAACAGACAAAAATTCCATAAACGTGAGATACTTCCTATAAACATTGCCTAGTATTCTAGTGAAACTCTTAAATGCATTTTACACATTGATTTTATAAAATTAAATAAAGATTTGCATACTAAATGTCATCTTAACTTCAAAACATTCATAATGTAGATAAGTAAGTTGTCATTTATAATTTAATTTATCTGAACAATACCAATTTAAGATTATTTATGGCATTTTTAAATAATTTGGAATTATGTAAATACTCTAGGTATATTTATAATATTATGTAATATTGAATGTCATATTTTTTTATGTTAAAAAATGGTAGAACAGAAAGACACCTCCAATACTAGTACTGGGTAGGGCGCCAATGGCATGCTGAGGCTGCCAGTAAAAGCCCACCCAAAGAAAGTGGGATTTTAGTTGTTTTAGGGGGAATCTATGAGAAATATGAGTTGATTTCAGATCTTTAACCATTTGTATCAACCCACATTGGCTTAAAATTGGTAATGTCATATGCTGTCTCTAGATTTAAATATCAAGAGTAATATGTATCAAAAAAATACAAAAAGATAAATAAAAACAACATTTGTAGTGCCACTAGGAATTTTATTTAGAATTAGCCCATGCATGGTTCTTTTTCCTCCGACCGAACATCTTCGTTCTTGTGTATTATCTCAATAAGCTAAAATAGTAGAAATTAATGACAAAGCAATGTCAGTAAGCAAGTTTGATGTGCAAAGTACTACATAAATTTAAAGAAGAAATCCACTTATATAGAGGATGGAAAAAGATAAAAAGTTACCTTAAAAAAAGAAGATAATTAAAAAGAACAAAAAAAGCGGTAAATGTGAAACTTCAAAAAAGAAATATAAACTAAATAAATAAACAAATTAAATCACAAACCAAATATTCAAATGTAATTAAAGAAAGAAAAATGCAAAAGATATGGCTTAGATAACATGATTTCTTTATAATTTGAAATTTATATTTTAAATTAATCTAGATGCAGAGATAACTTGATAAAGTGATTCATTTTGGCAATGTTAAAGATTCATAATAATATTTAAGATTCACTTTCACAATGTTAAATTTTATTTTCCATTAACAACTGACATTTTAGTTCAGATTGACGTAAACATTATACTTGATCCATGCAATGTGGCAAGCAAATGTGGTTGCTCATTCCCTTGCTAGGTTAGCCACATCCTAGTCTAGCTCCCATGTCTTTGATTATTTGCCATTTTGTATTTCAATTTCTAATGCAATGATATGATCCTATTTTCTTCAAAACAAAATTATACTTGATCCATGCGAAAATCATTTACTGATTTTGTGCTGGGAATCCAAGAGCAACAACCGGGCTGGCCAAATGTTGTCTTTCTTTTTTTTTTGATCAGAACCAATTTTTGTCTTACACAGGCAAAATCTATTTGCATAATGTTCACAGAATTTGTGAAACCCAGATGATGATCATATCAAGTTCCACACACAAAAGTTGGAGACAATGAAGACCCCATCACTTCAACAATTAACAAACCAAGAGACAGAATCGACGCCTAATGCACAGTTTCCTCTATGGCATAAACAAATGAAACATTGTAGATACCAAAATGAACAGTTTTCTAATGAGTTGTTCCTTTTACAGGCAGAAAAATATTTCCACTTTTTCACCTCCTTGTCTTGTTCCTGCTTTTCTGTGCAAAACCTGCACTGCTTCTATGCCCTCTGCTGGAACTTGATCCTCCTTGGTTGGCTCTCTTTATTGATCTTCTTCCGTAGCTCCGGTTGTTGTTCCCTAGTGCAGCTTTGGCAACACTATCGGTGAGAATTTCGCGTGCCCTCTTAGCCTTGAGGGGTTGTTTGTTCAGGTACACCAACTTTGGGAGGAGACCACAGACTTCTTTGTTTAGTTGTTCATCACTGATGTTTATTTGAATAGGATTTCCGAGTAGATTAAGGGCCTGGAGTGAGTTGTAGTTAGCCACTAGTTGGCCTAATGCTTTTGTTGTTGTGATCTTGTTGAAGCTCAAGTCCAGAATTGTTAGCTTAAATAGCCTGTGCAGCCCATCAACATTGCTTATCTTGTTCCCGGCAAGATATAGTTCTTTGATCAGTGTACAGTTTGACAATCCTGATAGATCACATGGTGAGTGAACAATTGTAATGTAGAAAACAAACTTAAATGAAGGGTAACAAATTCGAGACGCAAAACTCCTTCGAGCATCAGTTAGTATTGACACTAACCTTGTCTGATTCTTGAGATGTGGTTGTAACTTAGGTCAAGTACCCGCAACCGGGTCATTTCTCTGAGGCCCTCAATGGTGCCGATCCTGTTTCTTGACAAATTAAGTGTTTGAATACCCTTTGGTAGACATCCCAGCGAGATGTTAACTGCAAATCAGTAATGAAGAAGGGAGTCAATAAATTGAGTTAGTTATCAATTTATGATGCATTAAGGGAAAAACATAATACTTCCAAAGTTATATATACCTATGAAATTGTTGGACAAATTGACAGAGCGGAGATTGGAAAAGTGCGAAATAACCGGGATGGTGTTTATACCAAAACTGGATATGTGAGCAACAGATGAAGCTGGATTTAGAGACAGGACCAAACTATTGGCATTCAAAATCTCCTTTGAAAAATTGGCATCTGGATGAGCCAACAGAGATGTGCATCTTCTCAATGATTTACCAGCATCAGGAGAAGGTGGGAAGGCAATGCTTCCGACATTGTCATCATCGAAATCATCCTCCGAAAGTGGTTGTTGAATTTCAAGATCTTTCACCCATGCATCCACTCTGGCAAAGGAAGATGATTCTATTGAGAAAGCAAACCATTGGTTCTCGGGCCAAATACCGGTATTTCCATTTTGAAATCTGCTCCGCCTTTGATCATCGATATTTTTATTACCGTTGCTGATTTTGTTAAAGGACTCCATGGCAATGGACTCGGACGATTCCGCATGTCTCAACCCCTTGCCTTGCCTTGGTTCATGGGTGTCTGAATTGTACCCACATTGACCACTTAAAGAAGCAATAGCAGGAACTAGTTTTGATTTCCTAGAGAATGTTATGTGTATATTCCTGTGGCTCCAGAGGAACAACTTCCACCACAATTTTTTACTCCCAGAAGGGAGTACTTGACTTGAAGAATGCCTTTTCAACATCACTCTATCAGCACTGCAGTGACTCATCAAAGACCTAGACCTCTCAAGATTAACCATTGGATTTGCTGCTAATTCCTCAAAGTCCTCAAAAGACTGTGACTTTGAAGGAGGCAAGTATTTAGTTACCTGCATAAGCACATCCCTATTCTCAAGGTTGGAGCAGGATCGCTTGAGCTTCGGAGAAGCCCAGAAATCAGCCTTGCCAATCCCAGGATCACTGACATGTCCATCTTCGATTATATCAACACTCTTTTGGCTGTACACATCGATTTTCTCTTCCAAGTCATTGGTGTCTTGGTTTCCATATGAAATGGGAGACTTTATCTCTTTATCTGTTGGATCACACCCTTCTTTGCTTGCAACAACTTGATGGCCTTGTTGGAGATCAAAATCTGAGAGTTCCCTCTTGATCAAGGATGAATCTTCATACTCATCTTCCCCTTCATAAGCTTGTTCAACTTCACCCTTCACAGGGCTCTCAAGACTCATAACCCTCACATTGCACCTTGAGTTTTCCTGGATAATACCATGTGGTACTTTAACATCAAAGGTGCTTGGCTCCAAGTCATCTGTCTCTGATGATACTCTAGGATATTGAAGTTTGGCATGTAGAGCACTAACATCCCTTTTTGAAGATTTTCCATCCCCCTAAAGAAGCAACCAAGATAGAGGCTAAAGCAGGTTAATCACATGCATTAATTAAAAGGAACCCCACAAAACAAAAATAAGACACACTATCCAATTACCTTGTTTTTCACCTTCCTTTGAGACAAAACAGAGAAACACCTAAACAAGGCCATCCCAGAAGAAGAAGAAACCTGTTCCAAACCCCTTTCAATTAAAAATCTTCTTTTGCCACTTTTTGATTCCTTTGCAATTCCTATTGCCACTTACATCTCTACTATATCAGCTACATATCAAATTGAATCCAGATGTTAGCCATAATCAGTGGGAAGGCACAGAACAAGAGATCGAACCCGGTCTGAACAAAATCGGAAACCGGAAAACAAAAGACCAAAGCCTGTTCCGGTTGGTGTAGCTATCTCTAGAAAATTGGCCAGAGTTGTTGTATATGCAGCAGCAGCAACTCTTGCTACTTCTCAGTTCTCAAAGCTCCACCAATATTTGTCTCCAGAAATAATAAGACCTACCCAGTTGAAGAAGGGTGATCAATCAGATAAAGCAAATATGAAAAATATTCATCAAGGAAAATTAAGCAACCCCAAAAAACAAAAAACACCCCCACCAATAATTCCAATTCAAAGTAAGAAGAAACAAGAATCGTCCTATCATTTTATAAAATTCATAGCAAGAAATTCAATTTCTAAAACCCTCTCAGATCAACAATAAGGTTCTAGGAATTCAATGATCTCTATCAATAATCAATAAAACTCAACAATTTGAAACGCTTAGGGGTAAAAAAAAAACAACAAAAATTATAATAACAGAAGACATTAATAATTGTTACAAGAGTCAAAAGGGTGACACGAGCTAACCCAAAATGCCTCGTAATTCTAACGCAGACTTACTGTCTGCTCCGCGCAAATCACGGCGTGAATTGTGCGAACATTGATGGAGAAAAAGGTGAACCTAAACGGAACTGTGCCGGCTTACAAAGCAAATTGGGGTGTGTGATGAAGGGAACAAAAGTGCAGTGTGTGTGTGAGAGAGAGAGAGAAACAAGTGAAATTGGAGAGTTTAAGGTTGTGGTCCTGTATCAGAGCCAGAGGTTGTTAATTGTTATATATTGCTTGGAATCCGAAAGAGAGAATCGAGAATATATAGAAGAAACCAACATGCATGCATTGTTCTAACAACTTAAGCCTAATAAGTTATGCTAATCAATGCTTTAAAGGAACATTATATAGATGTAATGTAGAGTGGATGAATTGTGAAAATGTTTTATTTTAGGAATAAATTCAATTTCAATCTATGGGCTGGACAACGATTGAGACCAACGATGATTTATAGAAAGATTTATATAGATCTTTATCTGTATCTATCTCCATATCAAAGAAAGAACCCACCAGGTTTTAAATTGTCTTCGTTGTCGCCGTCATAGTTATGGTTGCATTGCGATTTTTGATATTGTAAAAAATTGTAAATATGATTGATGCAACCACAATTACGGTTGCGATGAGATTTCGAAAACTCGCTAAACCATTATGTCGCGATCACAATTTCGATTTCAAACATTGATTTAAAACCTTGGAACCAACGTTTAAAGGGCGTAACGAACGGAAGGTTCTCACCCTGTCCCCAACATTGTTCTCCGATGACGCCCCCTGGGCAAAGGGGCCACCATTCTCTTTCTTCAATCGTTCTGAAACTATTGATATTAAACATAAAAATTTAATAGATAAAATTAGTCATTTAGTCCTTTAATTTAATTGTTTATTTTAATTTGATTTCACAACTTTTTTTTTCAAATTGGTCTCTTAAGTTTTTTTTACTTACTTTTTCATTCTCATAGACATACATATTGCCTCTATTTTTGTCCATATAGTCTAACTTTGATCTATTTTGATCTATTCAAATATTTTACTGGCCTATTTCAACTTGTATACACACTTGATTATGTTACAAAAGGACTATTTAAACTTACTTTTAAAACTTAAGGGACCAATTTGAAGCAAAAAAAAGTTATGGTACCAAATTAAAATCAACAATCAAGTTAAAGGATCAAATATTTAGTTTTGCCAACTTAATATAGTAAATTAGATATATCTGTTCATTATTTCATTTCTTCAACTAATTGCAAAAATATTTTTGTAAAATTTTATTGATTCTAATAAAATGCCTTGATTTTATGTTTAGCTTTATGCCTCTAAAATAATTTAATTAACTGACCCTACCTACATTGGCCAGTAAAATAGTAACAAATGAAAATCAATGTATCATATCTGAGAACGTACTGTAATAAAAAGATTCGTTCTTTTAATTTTCCATTTTCCCCCCTTCCTTCTTAAGTAGTTAAGCTAAACTAGTAGGAAAGAAAAGACAAGCTAAATAAGAAATTTTTGGAGCTTTTTATAACAAAATTTCAAATGCATATACATGCAGATGTATCTAAAATAAAAAGTCCTATTAATTAAATAAACTTACTTTTTAGTCTTTTTTCTCATTAAATATTAGGATTATTTCGTAAAAAAACTTGAAAAATGGTTTTTTGATTAAACAATATTAAATATATGTGCATAAATATTTTCTTATAATTAAAACTATTCTACTGATACTTTAGAAAATATTTCCATTTCAAAATAACAAAAATCCCTCTTAACAAACATTTTATATATGTTAGTGTATTCTCAAGTTTATGTGGTTTAATTTTTTTGAATTTCTTCCTCAATCAAATCTATTAAAATTGGAGTTTAGTTTGGTCATTTGATTAAGATAAAAAATAAATTTAGAATTTTTAAATTTTTATCTTCACATATTATTTTTATATACAAGATTTTAATTTTATATTACTAGTGGCTAAAAAAAATCATTGTTCTTTTCAAAGGTTCTACACAACAATTAATTCAATTTCAATTTTTTTACAGGATCAATTCCAAATATTTAAAATATAATGTTTTGTATAATTAAAAAAATTTATATTATTAATCTCTTTACTTTTTTTATAAGCCAAAAAATTTGTTAAAAAGAGAGCTAAGTAAAAGTTCAAAGAGTGTCAGACTAGCCTCCAAAATGTACAAAGATAACAAAAATATACCAAATGGATGAACACAACAAATAAGATAATAACAAGAATACAAATAGAATCATTAAGCAAATTCCTTGACCAATATCCTGCCCCAATCATGAACTAATCACCCCTGGAAAAATAATTCTGTAAAACATTTACGAAAATTCAGACTTCTCAAACCAGAGTCATTCACACCTATGAAAAACTTCACAGCCTCGAAGTGAAACAGTCAGACCCAATCCTCGAAAATGCATACTTCTCAATACAGAGTCATTCACACCAGTGAAACAATTCACACACCCAGTGTGGAAGCGTGAGACCCAATCCATGAAAATGCAAAATTATCAAACCAGGGTTCTTCACAGATGTGAACAAATTCACAGCCACGGTGAAACCGCCGGAGCTCATCCACGAAAATGCAGATTTCTCAATACAGAACTGTTCATACCTGTGTAATATTTCACATCGCCAATGTGAAAGAGTCGGATGCAATAACGAAGTTGGAGAACAATAAACACCCGCGTAGTGACCCAGGGAAAAAAATAAAAAAAGGTACTTTATAACTCTAGTTTAGAAGATTAAGATAAATGAAAAAATAAAAAAGTAAAAGAAAGTTCTAAGTATTAAAGTTTAAAATTGATATATTTCAAAATTTCAAAAGATAAAAAAAAAAGTTAACCAGGGAATTGAGTTTTGTTTTGAGAGCAATCGGGAATTGAGTTGGTTTGAGTTAATTTTATTTTTAAAACCAAGTATTTGTAATTAATTTTCTTCAAATTTAAAGTGAAGTTAACCAAATATACAAATTAATCCAAATTAATTTGATTAGTTTGCATTGGGTTTTAACTCCATATTTAATTAAAACTTAAAGTCATGATTTTTAAGTAGTCATGTAATTTATTTTATAAAGATTTAATCCCTTCACTTTCACATGAAAAAGGATCATCTCACTAAATACAAGGGCCTGTTTGGATAAACAATTTATTTAAACACTTATGACACAAACGCTTATCATATAAAGACTTATGTATAAACTATTTTTATGATCGAAGAGAGAATATGATAAAACTGATTTCATGTAGTCTGTAAACTGTTTTGATAAGCTATCTTGAAGAGTTTATGAAAATAAGCCAAAAATAACTTATGAACTAGTCATAAGCTGTTTTCGTAAGCTCTGTCAAACATGCTGACAAGTGCTTAAGGGACCTAGATTTTTTGTTGTAGTATTTCCCTATTGTCCATGCTGTCAGTGTAGTTTTAGCCATTGATTTTGTACAATCTTAAGTCATTACCATTAATTCATTTTGCCAAAAATAATAATAAAAAGAAAAATGGAGATCGAGAGAAAGAAATAGACAACAACAGAGAATCTAAATCTAAATTTATGTGTAAATTAATAAATAAACCCAAATAAAATTTACATATATCAATCTAAATAGGGTCCAGTTCCCAGTGTGTAGCCATGAATATTAAATACAGAGGGCGGATCACGCGATTATTAACTATTCATTCTCTATTTTAAGAGGAGATTTAAAAAAGTTTATTTAATTTACATAGTGTTTGTTTTTGAACTTTTTTTGAATAATTCCCCAAAAAAAGTTCTAGAATAATAATTTTTTTTGGCTTTAATATGTAGATCCCTCTAAATATTTACATTTTAAATTTAATCCATGTAAAAAAGTCAAAAAATTTGAAAGCACTAAAAAACTTTAACTTCTGACAGGAGCTCTAGAATAATTAAATTGTTTAACCAAAATATATCCTTGCTCATGAATCAAAGAAAAGGTAGACTGAGTCTGTGGGAGTTGTTAGTGAGAGGTTGCCGTGCACATGTTTTGAACGGAAGCCTAAATATAATAATAACATAATAACAGAAGCTTTCGAATTTGAACAGAGAGGGAATATAGTTCCATTTGTGGGTTGCGTGGTGCATCATGCGTGTGGTATAATTAGACTGCGACTAGTGGTTGATAAATTAATCCTATAAACTAGTTTTCGTCTTGTTAACCTGTTTGGACTTTAGACGTAAAAGTTTTAGTTTTTATTTTACGGAAAAATTAGTTTTTTTTTTTTTTTTTATATATGTAAAAAAATATTGTTAAATAGTTATTAATAGATAAATAAGTACTTTTGGAGAAGTTTAAAAAGATAACTTTTAAACAATATAAAGAGCAAAAATTAATTTCAACTTCTATAAAAAGTTATTAGTTAAAAAACACATACTAAAAATACTTATAGAAAACTTATCCAAATTGTGTAAAAAGTAGATGTCAGGATTCCAATACCGACACATTGACAACTCCAGTATTATTATTAACATGTTTATATATATATATTTTTGGTTTCAATAGAATAAGTAAATTTTAATTTCGATTTTAATAAAAAATTGATTTTTATCCCTCTAAGATTTAAAATCATTATTTCTTATCCCGGTAAAACGAATTTTGTTTTTCATTCCTTTAAAAAATTATTTTGTTTTCATTAATTTAAAATTTAAAATAATTATTTTTGGTCTTATCATTCGTTTTAGGATAGATTGATAATATTAATTTTAAGACTTAAGAAAGAAATTTGGGGTATTACTTAGACAATATTTGGATGGGGGGTTTTGGAGGGGAGGGGAGGGGAGGGCTTATAATTCCCAATTCCTTGGGGTCTATTTGGGAGTGGGGAGGGGAGGGTTTTGACATTTTAAGGGAAAAATGAAGGAAAAAGAAAGGGAGGACATCCCCTATCTTGCATGGATGATTAGTTTTTAATGAAAAAAATGAAAATCTTCAAAAATCTCCAATTTGGAGGAACTCCAAAAATATACTAGAGAGAGAATTTTGGAGGTTTTTAGAGGGTTTTAAAATGTTCTCCACATCTCTCCTCTCTTTTTATTAAATTAAAATATTGCTATAAACATTCCATTTCCCTCCTCTTCAAAAACTCCCTCCCAAATAAAGCCTTGTTGATTAGGGAATATAAACCCTCATCTCTTCTCTCTTCTCCTCCAAAACCTCCCATTCAAACATAGCCTTAATGATTCACATACAATGGTGGATGTCGCTTGGAATGACTATTTGTGGTGCCTACATAATCTACAGCCGGAGCATGTTTGCGCTATGCACATTCACTTTTAACACGAAAATATTCAAAATATTAAAATTTTATTTTTGAAAATAATTATACTATTTATGCAACAATTTCTACATCTTACCTATAGACCGCTCTTAGCAATTACTAAGAATTCATTACAGACAAACTACTACCAGCTAGCCCGTAAGTCTAAATTCACGGTCACTATGGTGGTGTCCTTTTTGCAGCACCACCTTATACGACATCTTCCAATATTTAATTGGTGCAGTTTTGTGTTTGGACAGTGATTCAAATTTCGTTGGCACTCTTTCTAAAATTACATTTGTGAAGAAAAAGAAATTGTTGTTTTTGCTCCAAATTAGATTTTGATTGTTCATAACAGAAAAACAAACACACTAATCTTCCACTATGGAATGATGGTATACGTCCAACCTTGGTTTTTTGGTACAAATAAATTTAGATTAGGGGAGGTACACCACATGTAAGATCAGAGAGAATCACTGACTTTAAGGATTTATAGTAAAATTTACGTATAGCCTACCAACAAAAAAATTCAAGATTCGAATCCACGTCACTTAGAGTGTAAACAATAATAAAATATAAATTAAAAAATTAAAAATAATTTTCCCTATCTTGATAGAAACTTGTAAAAAATTTTAAATTTCATTAATGTGAACAAAAGAATAAAGACAAAAATGAAAAATAAATTGTTTTAGATTAATTGATGAAAATAAAAGGATTAAATAAAAAAAATGGAATAAAGTTTATTTAGTTAAAATAAAATTTTATATTATTTTAAAATTTTATACTAGTATATAATTCTAATATTATTAAAATATGAGCGTTAATTATATTTTACACTATAATTCTAGTATTATTTTATACTGTTAATATTAGTTTTATACTGTTAATATTAGTTTTATTTTTTAATTAATTATTCTATTTTTTAATTTATTTAAAAAATACTTGAGATATTTTGAAATAATATTGATTATAAAATTATCTATTAATTATCTTATTTTTAAATTATTTCTAGTTTGTAAAAAATTCATAAATTATATTTTTTAATTTATTTTTTCATTTTTATCTTTGTTTTCTTATGCACATTAATCCTATTTTAAAATTTCAATCAAGATAAAGAATAAATTTTTTTATTTTTTTTGGGTTAATTTTATAGTTTATTATTGTTCACACTCTAATAGTTGTGTACTCTCTCCCAAAAAAATAATTTTGTACTCTATAAACTCCTTTAAGAACTTTATAGTCTATATACAGTGGTTTTGTCACATATATACCAAATGAGTGATGTGATGCAGTGGCTTTATTGTTTATTTATATTTATGTGCTTATGAGTTCATGTCTTAGAATTAATATTTTTGCACTTTCTAAAACCCCAAAATTCTAAAGACACGTAAGCACCACATATGTTCACACGTGTCAGCACTCCAAATCTATGTCACCGCATAATGTCAGCACTCTACGGTCACGTCAGTATCTCCGTTAAATTTTGGATGTCAAGTTGACGGATGGACGAAAATTGCACTTTTTGAAATTATGAGGACCAAAATTGAGCAATTAGAAATTGAGAAATCAAAATTGTCTAACCACTATATTAGGGGGACCAAAAATATAATTAAACCTTAATGCTCATGGGCTTTAAGTATTAGGTAGTTGCTTATGGCCCGTTTAGATGCATCTATAAAAACGCAGCCTGCTCCTTAAAGGAAAAGAGGAAGTTAACCACAAAAAAAAATTAAAAAAGAGGAAGTTGACCAAAAAACGAAAAGAAAAAGAGGAAGTAAAGAATCCTTGATACCCACCAATCCGTCACTCCTTTAACCATGATTGAATGCAATGCTTTTGAAGAAGCTTCATACCACTCTTATCAGTAGGGTATGAAAATAGATTGGGCCGAGCTAAACTTTGCCTAACTATGTCTGGTCTATTTAAAAATTGCATGGTCTTTTTTTTTTGTCATGAAAATTGCATGGTCCTAGCTTGATCTATTAGCTGTCATAGGCTTTTTTCTAAGTCTAATCTTTTTGAAAGGCTGACTTGACTTATTAACCTATTTAAAAGTCTAATTCCTATTAACATGGTTGTTTTCCTATTAAAAGCCTTATGGAAAAGAAAAAAAACACACTTTCTGAATCCTTAAAAAATATGCATCAAACTGATAAGCCGAGCAATCAAAAGGTAGGGAATCTTAACCAAAGCGAACATAATAATACACTTCGGTAATTGTAGCATATCATGCTACCTGTTAGGCTGTTACCTTCTGTCTGAAATTTAACTAGCTTGCTCCTGTATATTCATTTTGACAGGCCTCAATTGTTAAGTTGAGAAGAACTGTGTTTGTCAGAGTAAATCAGTCTTTACTGCATGATGCTTGTGGAGGCATTAGACGTGGGCAATTTTGGTCTCATACCATCTATCTATACAGAGAAAATCATGTACTATAGAGAAGTGTCCAGATGGGTTAACAATCTGATATAACCGTTGATATCCACATTATGCAATTCATTCATATCTTATTACAAATGATAGAAACTCGAGTAAAAATTATTGACACTCGAAAACATTCTATATCTTAATGGTATTGCAAATATTTTTATTTCATTTCCACTCTTACCATTTTTACATCTATTAAGCTCAACAAATTCAAGATACTTTGATTCAATGCTAGTAACACCAAGCAAAGTCCATTGATCCAACATGTCATTGAAATTGAGCTCCTTTGCATTGAACTGTTTCAATGAGCTTCAGCTTTGGGGAACAGATGTAAAAAGAATGTGTTTCAACTTTCAAGTTTCAACAATATCCCTCATTTCACTGTTTCCTGTTTCTTCTGTCTGTAGAGTAGGCTTCCTTTTTCTTTTCTTTTTTCTGTTTTTGGTGTTTGAATCACTCACACTGGATTGTTATGCCCTCTGAAGGTAGCTGCGAATCCACGAGAAAGGACTTCAAGATACTATTAAACTCCTTAGCCTTTTCCACATTGAAAGCATGCCCAGCATTCTTAATGACCACTATTTGAGCATTGTCCCCTAAATGCCTGTGTTCCAAATCCAATGAGTTTCTAAATTCACAAAATGTGATGGTAAACAAGAAGTTATACGATAAGAGCAATTTATTATTAACCTTTTCAATCTGTGACCCAGTTCTAAAGGGAATACTTGATCATGTTCTCCCCAGATAATTAATGTAGGCTGCATGGAAGATGAAAATGAAGGCCTCTTAATTTAAATATTGCAAATTCATAATTGTGGAAAACATTATACAATAACAATATGAGGAAAGTAGAAATGAACCTGAGATATCTTGGGGAGGTCAGAAAGTTTTCGGTCCTTTGCAATGGCTCGGATCAATTCTCTCTTTTCTTGTACATAGTCCCTGCACATTGCCTATACCCAAATTCACCAATTTTAGCCCACACTGGCCTCTTAATACATTCAATTCACGCATAACCACCATAATATCATAGGTCTATTAATACAACCATAACACATAATTATAGAATATAGAAAGAACACACTTCTTTTTCTCCTACAAACATGCTTCTGGTCACTATGCTAGACAATTCCAACTGTTTCATGCAAGCCCAAACAGCCATGAGAAAAGAATCAAGTCAACCACAAGGTTATCCATATCCAGTTCAAGAACTAAAATGAAGTAATGAACAACCACACAAATAATGATCTCAATTTATAATATATTAGCTAAATTGACCAATTACCCTTGACTCAAAAAGTCAACAGGGACAAAACTTCCAGTCTTAGAGTCAATGTTACTTGAGGAAATGGATTTATAGCATGTTTGGAGAACATATATGCTCCCAAAACATGATTTCACAAAAAAAAAATCATGTTTAGTTTTCTATAATCATGTTTTCTCATAATATTACATTAGACTAAAAACAACAAAAATAAATTATCATTATTATTATTTTGAGTTGAGAATTTAATCTTTAGGTTTTACGGGCAATCCTATTCGAGGCGTATTGAGGCACTAAATATTGATACTTTGAACCATGGTTCGCCACGTTTTGAGAGACTAGCCCATTTCCTTAGACTCAACCAAGTTAGTCCATTTTGCAATTTGTCATCATTTTTTAATGAAAAAAATTTCCTTTCTAATTAGTAGTTCTCAAAAATAATAGAAGAAAAAAAGAAAGTGAAACAACACTTACATCAATGAAATCAAGGAGGAAGCAAGAGGGCAACCAAGCGACAGGGGGTGGTCTAAAAAACGTGTACCCAACAAGCTCCCTAAGCCTCTGCGGTGTCTGTGGCACCAAAATGCTAGAAGCTTCATCCAAATCAGAGACAGGGAAAAGCCCTTCCTTCAGATCCTTCTCTTCCATACACACCCCAGACCCACACACCACCACCCTCTCCACAACCTCTCCATACACCACCGCCATTCTATACGCCACTAACCCACCGTAGCTCAGCCCCACCACGCTCACCTTCCCCGCCCACTTCCCTTCCATCGTCACCGCCCTCATCACGCACTCCGCCTGAAACCCCTCACCCCTATCGGGTCGGGTCGTGCAGGACCCGCCGAAGAATACGAGGTCCGGCACGTACACGTTGAAGAACCGCGCCACGTGGCGGATGAAGTCACCCCATTGCCACAGTGCGTTCGCTCCGAACCCGTGGATCAGCACCAGGTTCGGTTTTGATTCGGTTCGGGTTTTCGGTACCCAGCAGTGCATCACGGTCCCGTCCTTTAGGTCCGTTATCGTGGACCGGAGTCCCGACCCTGTGAACGTTGACCGGTAGCACCGGTTTCTGGTTTCGGTTAAGCTGAAGCACTGCCTCATTATGCTAAAAAAACTAGAATGGAGATGTGAGGGAGAATCAGACCTGGGTTGTGATCACTTTACTTTGGTATGAAGAATTTGGTATCAATCAATAATGAAGTTGAATTTTGAAATTTGGTTGAGATAATATATGTCGTGTCGTCGTGTGTGTTGGAGAAAGTTGTTGTGCCTGCGCTGCCAACGAGACTAATAGGTGTTTGTGTTTGTGTGGGATTGGTGAACGAAATTAATTGGGAAATCGTGTGCGAGCGGAATGGTGGTAAGGGAAAATGGGGAAAAATAAAAGAGATGGGAAGCACGTGGGGCGAAAGAGTTTGTTTAATCAGAAAACTGGGGGTACAATATGGATCACATATTACGTCACGTGTTGGGTCGTGATTTGTCAAGGTCGAATATCAATCATGTTAATATTATGTCCCAAGAATGGATCACAATGTTATCACCATTGATATAGTGATTATTAAATTGAGTGGCTAGGATCAATTACCGGTTACCAATTCAAAAAGTAGACTTAATGTAAAAAGATATTTGCAAAGGAGTGCTCCAATTTATTTTTAGATTCAAATCAACATTATACTGTAATTGTGAAACAATCGAGAAGGTTATTAAAATTACCGTAAATGGCCAACATTTTTTATAATTACAAATGTTACCCTGGTGAATCAAAATGCGTAATTTTGATTGGTGAGCATGATTAAAAATACGTTAGTTGGTTAAAAAAATCACCCCTACCCTATGTATGGATGGAGAAATTAAAAATACTAGAAAATTTAAAATTCTTGAAAATGTAATTGCTTCAATTAAATTTTCGTCATTTTTAATTTTTTTTAGATAGAGTAATTAAATTTCTTCATTTTCAATTAAATTTCTTCATTTTTAAAATTCTTTGTTTGGATAGAATAATTAAATTTCTTCATAATCTACGTAAGATATTTTTTTGTTAAACCCCCTCCCTCTATCCTGTTCTCTGAAAAACCTCTCTCTCGCTTGCTCGCTCTCTCCCTCTCCCCTTCTCCATCTCAAAATCCTTCCCCTCTAGCTCCCTCTCTGTCTCCCTCTCTCCCTCTCTCTCTCCCCTTTTCTCTCTCACTCTCTCCCGCTCTTTCACCCCTTTATCTAGAGTGAGAGAGAGAGAGCAAGAGATAGAGCAATAGCGAGAGAGTGCAAGAGAAAGTAGAGAGAGGGAGCGAGAGGGAGGAGAGTGAGAGAGTAAAGGAGAGAGAGGGAGACTAGGGAGACAGCAAGAGAGAAAGGTAGAGAGAGGGCGTGCGAGAGAGTGAGAAAGAGGGAGAGGGGGGGAGAGAGAAAAGGAGAGAGGGGGAGAGGAAGAGCGAGATAGAGGGAGTGAGAGAGGGGAGAGGGAGAGTGAGAGAGAGGAAGTGAGTGAGAGGAGGAGAGGGAGGGAGAGAAAGAGAAGGGAGAGGGAGGGAGAGATAGAGGGGAGAGAGCGCAAGAGAGTGAGTGAGAGAGAGGGGTGAGAAAGAGGGAGAGAGGGGAAATGAGAGAGAGAGAGAGGGAGGCAGAGGGAGAGGGGAGAGAGAGCAATAGAGAGAGAGGGAGGGAGTGAGAGAGAAAGGGGAGAGAACGAAGGAGAGGGGAGAGAGGGAGGGAGCAAGAGAGAGGTGGTGAGAGCACCAATTTAACACCAATTTAATCTTTGTCCAAAATCTAATTCATGGATTTATTGGATCTTATCCAATTTAACAAACTTTAGGATTCCAATTAGTGATCGAATTTTTGTTGGGTCATTTTTTAATTCAAATAATTATTGTGGTTAAAAATATTAAAACAGTAAAATCGAGTCCACATATGATTCCGAGTAATTCTGTTATGATCCATTCTTGGGACATAATATTGATGTCCCATTCTAAAAGCCACCTATCAATCATTGTTGTTTCTTTTATTATTACTAGCATAGTGACACGTACCATGCACGGGACATATAGTGACTACTAATTATTTGATTCAATTTTAAAATAGAGTACAGCAAAAAAATATATAAATTATGATTGAAGTAGTAAAATAATTTAAATAGTTGATATGAATAGTCATTTCAAAAACTCAAATTCGCACGTATTCACCTTAACTTTGTCAGAAATAACTCGCTTTGATGGGGTTAAGGGTCGAGTTTAGAATTTTTTCCTTTTTCAACTGCAAAGACATTGGCGATGATGTTGCACCTGCTTACTATTTAAAAATATTATATTAAATTAAAAAATAATAACATGCAGCGATATTGCATCTGTTTTGCTATTTAAAATATTATATTAATTTAAAAAATAATAGAATTGTTGTACCTCCTCTTAGTTTGATTGTTAGAGACGATGTAAATTATAAATTGTAATTATAGATTATAATTATAAATTATACATTATTAAATTTTTTATAAACATTAATGAGAAACAATTCAAAATTATTTGGACTAAAGAGAGTATTTAATGAAATAATTAGTTAGATGATGACGCTAAATGAGAAAGAAATAATGAATACAAAATTAATTAAGATAAAAGAAAATATTTTTTATTTTTATTACGTGTTCCTAAATAAAAAAATATTGGTTTAGCAAAAAAAAATATAAAAAATTAAAATTACACTGTTCCTGAAGAGATCAAATTTAAATTGACGTAAAAATAAATTATTTTATTTATTATATAATCTTTAAAAAAATTGAAATTAAGATAAAAAAGTATTACCTAAATCTGAAAATCAAATACAAATCAAGTCGTTAAAATCAAACCTTTTTAAATTTTAAATTTTTTTCTAATCCTAAAAAGATGAAATACAAAATCATCAAATGTTTTTTACGTCCTCAACACACATCTACGAAACTAAAAAAATTATGCTGACGTCTTGTATAATATGAATATAAAAGAAACTAAAGTTTTTAATATTAATCTCTAAATATGACTTGTATTCCGTTTACGTCACACAAATAGTTTAAAAAATATATAATTTTTCTAAAAGTTAAATGAATTAATAGAATTCCTCACAAAAATTAATAACTTATTATGTGTATTTTTTAAAATAAATCTATTCTAAAATATACAAAAATAAGTAGTAATTTATATACCATTATTGTTATTTTATATATAATTTCTTGAAAAATATTCAAAAAATAAGCTACTAAATTTAATGTTGTTTGTATGTTTCTTCTTGTTTGAAAGGTAAGAATGATGTATCTGCATAGAATCAAAAAAATAATCACAAATTGAAAATATAGAATGAAAAATTTAACCATACAAAATATGGAAATGTTAATTCTAACCAGCAATCAATAACTAAAAACGATTCATCAAAAAGTAAAAAAAAATATATACTCGCCTAAGAGAAAAAGTTTTGGTTAATCAATAGAAATGTAACGATGTTCTTCAATAGAATCGAAACAAAAACCAAACAACATAAATAATTTGGTGGCTATGAAAAAAATGAATAAATTATTAGGAAAAACCCAAGTCCCTCATGGCCTAGAGATAAGGTCATACAAGAGTATATAATGTAAGGGCATCCCTCACCTTACAAGCCGATTTTGTAGAGATGAGTTAGGCCCACTAATTCTAAGATGGTATCAAAGTCTATCCTAGAATATCGGGTCGCCCACCATATTATCCACGCATCAAACCCAATAGTACTGGGCGTGAGGGGGCGTATTGGAAAAACCCAAGTCCCACATTGCCTAGATATACGGTCATACAAGAGCATATAATGTAAGGGCACCCCTCACCTTACAAATCAGTTTTGTAGGGATGAGTTAGACCCACTAATTCTAAGATAAATAGTATCAAAATATGGAGAACTCAACATTGAAAAAAATAATAACTAAAAATGACTAAAAGTAAAATAAAAAAGACTCACCTTAAATAAGTAGTCAATGTTGACGATCAAAAGAATGTTAACGATACGAATAATAGAACAAAATGAACAAATAAAATATACAATCTATGAAGCTATTAAGATTTAAAATATAGAAAAGACAAACCATAAAAAAGAAAACAAAAACTTACCTTCAATCAAAAGAACCGATGACATCCAAGCACGTAAATGGATTTTTTTAGCAAACTTGTGATAAAAGTGAGTAATTTTATAACTAAGATAGAGTAGTTGTAATTATTGATAACTATGATTAGACACATATCCAAAGAATAGAGCATATTTTATATATCATTATCAATCAATCAATCAATCAATCAATATAGAAACACTTTTAAAAAATTTGTTAATGAGAATAACAATAAAAGAAAAAAATTGACAATTTGTATATAAGAAAAAAAAAAGTTAGAAGAATACATACAGGTTGAGAATTCGTTGATTTGGCAACTATAAAGAATGAGACTGAGTCGAATCAATCCTTGGAGTACAATGAATATGAGGTAATCGATTTGAGAGAATACCTGATTATGTCATTCATAAGGATGATATTAATTTTGATAGAAATCTATTTTGAATTATACAATATTTAATTAGAGATAAGGATCACATCAGTTTGTTATCCGTATTGATAAGATAAGTTGTTATTGACCTAATAAGTTATTGTTATTTGAATTTAGATTAGAAGATTAGGTTGTTATTTCGTTTAAAAATTAAAAATGGGAGGGATGTTATGAATATTTGATGGATGTCCATTCTTGAAGAGATTGATAATAATCAGATTATGTAATATCATTTCCCTATTAAGAGAGAAGATTGTATTTCACTATTTCTTTTATTATGATAAGATCTCTTCTATATTTACATTAGGGTTAGATTTTTCGGTGGCTATAAATACCATCTCCATTGTACATGTTTCTGTACCCCAAAAGAGTAGCAATAAAATATTCTTTCTTCTCTCTTTTCTTTTGTATCTATCATTCTATGTCTCTATGTTTTGTTCTCGTTTCAATTATTTTCATAGCACGTTATCAGTACGAGACTCTAACCAACTGAGATTCGAAAGCTTGGAGGTGTTGTGCGAAAGGAGAAGATGAGACTTTTATAGTCATTCGAACGGTACTATTTCTTTGCTTGTGTTTTTTTTTGGAATTGTATTTTGAGACATTTGCCAAAAGGGTGTTTCAGACTTAAGGTATGTATTTGAATTCTTTATTCTGTACATCGACTCAGTTTTCAAATAATTGATTACAAAATAGAAACTTTCTTTTGCGTCTAATATGCTCTACAGTAGCATTATTGAAGAAAAAATAATTTAAGAAATATTTTGAATCGATTTCTTGTGATCAAACAAAATAATGAGTTTTTGATGAAAAATCATGAGGCCAATCCCATTGGCACTGCTCCATTCCCAGAAGTGAATGAAGCAACACACGATTATTATACTTATTGGAATATTAAGATTTAAGGCCCATCCTGTAACATCCATTTTTCAGAGTTACTGTTTAAAATCTATTTTATATGAAACTTTGTGATCTAAGGGTTAAGTAAATTATTTTAGTCTTAGAATGAAGGTTTTAAAATACTTATCAAGTTGTTTCATTAAAACAGTCACTCTTTCTTTGACGTTTGACATCCGTATTTACCGTTATTAGTGGATAAGGATTTAAATAGCATAAGTATATTAAACCAACTTAGACAAACAAACTTACTTCACAAAAGTTGGTTCTTTTAATATTTCTGATTTTCTGAAATTTTCTTAGAATTTTTGGAAAACTTTAGAAATTACCGTTTTGACCCTGTTACTTATAGTAAAAGCTAATAACTGATTCGGAGACCAATTTGAGGTCAGAAAAAGATTTTGAGTAGCTGAAGCATGTTTTTTCATTTTTTGAAATTTTTGGAAATTATTTCGTAATTTTCTGAAAAGCATATCAAAACGCTATTTTCCCGATCTCTGTAAAGTACGGAAAGTAGAGATTTCTGGTCAAAAATGGATTTTTAGTGATTAGTGAGTGCTTAAAATCAAAACTCAAGAGAGATCATTAGTGTTTAAATTCAATTTGTGATTTTCTGGGAATTTTCTAAAAAATTATTGTTTTTCACTTACGGCACGACTGTTCTCCTTTGTTAGTGCAAACCGTAAAGTCTACCCTTTTCCGTAAAAATCCAGAAACTCTTGTATGAAGTCTTTGGACCTATTAATAGTCATTTTTGAAATTTCCTATAGGTTCTCACCATTTTAATTAATTTTAGAAATATTTGATTTGTGAAAAGTCCATTTTACCCTTGATTTTCATTCGTTTTCACTTGAAAACCTTAGGGGCAAAGATGTAACTTCACTCCCTCCCTCTTCAGCCCTCAAAACTGCCTCATGAAGCAAGGAGAAGAACTCAATTTTGAGTCATCACCATGACTCACTCTTTTGGACCAATTAGAAAATGATTCATTAAAACTAATTTCTAATTAAGCCATTTTGGAGTCATGGCTTACATCATGGGAGCAAATGATCAAATGGTCTTCCTTCCTCCCTATCTTAGTCGACATCAAGCTTCATTTTGGACCCTTGGGTGAGCTTTTCTCTTATAAGTCACCATGTATAGTCATGAGCTTAGGCCAATTAGAATAAAACTTGATTTAACCAAAATAATAAATAGGTAATTTAAGAGTCATTGCTTACATCATGAATTTCTTTAATCCCCTCTTGGTCCTTGTTCTTGGCCGCCCCCTCCCATCTATAAATAGGGAACTTGGCTTCATAATTTTAACACACACCAACAAGGATTCAAGAAGACATACAAGTTCTCTCTTTTACTTTCTTAGTTCTTAAATTTCTTTGGTGTTCTTGCTTTGTTCTTCTTCAAGTTTTGGCCAAGGCAAGGTTAATCTTTTCAATATTAATTTGAAAAGTATGTGTTTTGATTCTTGTTTATGCTTGTCTTACATGCTTTATGTGTTTTTACTTTTATGCCTTAATAATTGTTTTATAGTCTTAAATAAATTATTTTATGCTAGTTACTAATAGTAGAGTTATAATGCCCAAATTTTTCCTAAATTTTCGTGGGACTAAGGTTACTATGTTAAAATCATTTTTGAGCTTTGTAAACATACCGTTATAATGCCGAATTTTAATCTTACCATAAAAATAATTTTACCGTAGAGAAAATGAAATTATTCTTTTGTGAAAACCTTGATATTATCTATCATTGATATACAAGGTCATGGTTAAGATAAATGGTTTATCAGTATGGATTTGTCTAGAAAAGAAGTGAGACCTATGAAGGGGCTAAAGCAGTCCGTCTCTCTCTGGCCTGGGATCTGTGTTGATACGCTGTTTGGGAAATTCTTAACCTAGGGACTCGGTATATACGTGACTAAGATGATTGGGGAATATAGTGGTAATGGATTCTCGGTGAATTCTACTATTATATATTTTTGGTTAAGTATTCTCTATATTTTAGCAGTAGAAATTTGTGAAACAAGCTATCAGTGGGCTTTTTCTGAAAATAAACTAGTATTCAAATATTTTAGAATAATTCATTTTTGACCCCTTTTCAACAAATTAATCACTTTTTAGTACTGTTATATACCGATTTATTTTTGAAGGACTTGAATATAAACAAAGTATGAGTTATCTGGAATAAATGGTTCTATGATTATTTGAGTGGTAAGACTGTGTGTTTTTCCTGAAATGTGTGAATTGGTATTCTTATCTGTTAAATGTGGTTTTGTGTTATCTGGTGATTCTATGTGGTTTGAGATAAGTGATTCTGAGTGGTTGGAAGTGAAAGAGATATGCCTAGTGAAAGGCAATGTTCCTACATGATGTTCTTACTCGATGTTCTCACACGATGTTCCTATTTGATGTTCCTACTCGATGTTCCCAAATGCTTTGTTTAAAGCGATGTTCTCACTGGATGTTCCTATTGTGCTGTGTTTTAAGTAAAGTGCTTATAGTTTGTTATGTTGGTATACTGATTAATTTGGTATATTCCCAGTGTAGCTGAGTGCTGTATGTTGCTGTGTGCCTGTACTTTTCCTATTAATTTGTTTAGAGTTTCACCCTTGCCTGCTTTGTTGTATTGATGCATGACGGAGTAGATGTTTGACCCGAGAAGTGGGTTAGCTCTTAGGAGAGGATCTGAAGAATGTTGCTGTATAGATGAATATGGATTCCAAGAAGAATATATGGTTACGGTATTATGTTGGGTAGAAGTCTAAAGATTAGACTGACTCAGATGTTCACTGTATCATTTTCAATCTTTTCTTGTAAAGACTCTGTTGGTTATATGAAATGAGATTACACTCATACAAGTTTTATTTATGCTTCCGCACTGAAAACCTTTTTGAAAAACATTTAAAAAGGAATCAAGGGAACATACTCCCCATCCTTCTTATCTTCTTTAAAAGGCAAAAATTTTTACCTGTATTTCAGAAGAAGGATTTCCAATTTTCACTAAATATTTTCTAAGTTATTCGAAATTCTTGGTAACTATGGTGTAATATCCTTTTTGGAGAAATGGTGTTACACATCCCACTAGCATTGCTCTATTCCTAGAAGTGAATGTAGAGTCACATGATTATTATAATTATGGAAAAAGAATTACTTATCTTGTTAATGCGTATTAAAATTCATTTAGATGCAAATAGTCTTGTAGACATTATCAAAGAAGAGAATAAAGCATCTAATCAATACATGACCAAAGCTATCATATTTTTCCCTAGAAGTGGAAAAATAGTGAAACAAATAAATAAGGCAAAAACTATGACATTTTTTTCCAGAAGTGAAGAAATAATAAAAATAATGAAAAAAAAAGTGAGCAGAATAGCAAATATATTGTGGAGGCAAGAGTCATTGGTTGCATACTTGTCGTATGCCAAAACATCTTGTAGATCTTTAATAAGATTAAAAAAAAAAGAAATACATTTTGCTTATGAAGATGATGACTATGATTATAGTCATATGAATATTACTTACTCGCTTATTTCTTTACTAATCTATATATAAAAATTGACCTCCTTATTGAAAGTAAGAGTATTAAGAAATAAATTACTTATATTTTAATGTTATTAAATCTCAATTTTAGTATTTTTTTATTCTTTAATTGGACTTTATGTTTATTTCTTATTTATTTTTATTTGTGGAAGAATAAGTTTTGCACTAACATCAATAATGAGAATAACTAAATGCTCCAGAAGAGCTAATATATTATCAATAATGCAAGAAATAGATAGATGTTAGTACATTTGGTACTACAAAGATAATTGGCGTGGGCTCCGGAAGAGCTAATGTATTATTACCGAAGTAACAAACCAATGTTAGTAATATATGTATTACAAAAAAAAATTAAGATAATTGGAGGCGTTAGAAAAGCTAATATATTATTACCTGAAGTAACAAATCAATGTTAATTACTACTATATCCGATGCTATAAAGATAATTTGAGGCTCCAGAAGAGCCAATGTATTGTTACCTAAAATAACAAAGTTAGTTAATATATTCTTAGTAATGCAAGAAACCAATGTTAATACCATATCTGGTACTATAAAGATATTTGGAGGCTCCAGAAGAGCTAATGTATTGTTACTTGAAATAACAAAATTACATATTGATATTGCATTATTTTCTTTAATTTATAAATTTGTCAAGTTTCAATCTGTTCAAATGGATACCATATTGAAACAAGAAATAAATGAGATATTGAATATCTTTATAGCATTGACCTACATATTGTAAACCAGAAGCTTACAAACTATGATAAGTTTGTTGTTGGCATATGACTGGTTGGGTCATCCCGGTCTATTATGATGCGATAAATAATTGAAAATTCATCTGGACACACATTGAAAAGCCAGAAGATTCTTCAATTTGATAATATCTTAAGCACTGCTTGTTCCCCAAGAAAATCTTAGAAGTTGATGAAGAGCTCTCACACGTTTAGAATGTATATAAGGTGATATTTGTGAGCCAGTACAACCACCATGTAGATCATTTAGATATTTTATATGATTTTAATTGATGCATCAACTAGATGGTCACTTGTTTGTTTGTCGTCAACTCGCAATCAGACGTTTGTGATATTACTTGATTAAGAGCTCATTTTCTTGAAGAAAATACACCTTGATAATGCAATTTAGTTTACATCTCGGACATTTAATGAGTATTATATCTCTATTGGAATTAATATTGAACATCTTGTGGCATATGTTCATACACAAAATGATAATCCTGCAGATTTATTCATTGAGTGGCTAAAGTTAATTGCAAGACCATTACTAATGAGATTCAAACTTGCAATTTCTACTTGGGGACATTTAATCTTGGACTCGCATCAAACCAACAAATTTTCACAAGTCCTCCCCTTTAAATTTGGTTTTGGCTAGAGACCTAATATTTTTAACCTAAGAATTTTTAGATGTGTTGCTCCATCACTACACACTAAGATGGGTCTTCAAAGAAGGTTGAGAATATATATGTTGGTTAAGAATCTCTATATATAATAAATTAAATATCTTGAGCCAGCGAAATATATTGAGTCTGTAATTAGAGATTCATTTACAGTTTGATTTGCTAATTGTTAGTTTTTCCAACATTAGGGGGAGGGAATAAGCAGCTGGGAAAGGACAAGTTAGGATGAATTATCATCTTGATCCTCATACAAAACTATATGAACTAGAAGTTCAAAAGATAATTCAATTGCAAAATTTAGCAAACCAATTACAAAATGTATTCACTGAAAGAATGACTAAACCAGCTGTTGTTGCTCCAATCAAAATTGATGTCCCTATTGGACAATCACGCATGAAGCGTGGTAGACTATCGGTTCCAAACATAAAAATCCTCAAACAAACAAAAAAAGGAGATAAAAGGCAAGATGACCCAATTGAGGATATTGAAACTCCAGAAGAGTTATCAAACATAATTAATTTTTCAGTTTATTTTTGAGCCGCATAAGAGACTGATCAGGTATCTGAAATTTGTGAAAATAAAGAGATATCAATAAATTATGTCATGAATGGAATACGATGGAACCGAAATAAAGTCAACGTTGACGATGTTTTCTTTATAATATAGAGCTAGATGTGATAAATAATAACGAGGATCATGAAACAAAGTCTATTAATGATTATAGACAAAATAATGATTGGCTAAAATAAAAAGACGCTATTGAAGCGAAATTATACTCGATTTGCTAGCGAAAATTCTTTGGACCTGTAGTCCGAAAACCTGAAGGTGTAAAGCCAGTTGGATACAATAGAATTTTGTGCGAAAACAAAATGAGAAAAGAAAAATTATGAGATATAAAGATCGATCTTGATTTTGAAAATCGCAAAGACCTGGCTTTGATTTTGACAAGGTATAATGCTAGTGTAGTATCATATGAATGGCTAAATTTACATTTGATGGATGTTGTTTGGCTCACTTGATAATGACATTTATATAAAACTCCCTGAAGGATTTAATATGTCTGAAACATACAATTCGAGCTATCGAGAAGAATACTCAATCAAATAGAATAAATCTTTCTATGGACTAAAATAATTTGGGCACATAATCGCCTTGGTGAATATTTGAAAATGGGAGGATATAAAAATGACTTCATTTGTCCATATGTTTTTATGAAAAGATCTTGAAATGATTTTGCTATAATTGTTATTCATGTTATTGACATAAATATTGCCAGCTGGAACTCCTGAAGAGCTTCCAAAAACTATAGATTGCTTAAAGAAATAGTTTGAGATGAAAGACTTATGAAGGATAAAGTTTTGTTTGGAATTACAGATTGAGTATTTGAAGAATGTAATTTTTGTGCATGTTATGATCATTATATCATGTATCTATCCTTATCAGATATTTAAGTTATTTAAGATAATTATCTGAATTATCTATCCTTATAGAATATCTTATATTTCTAATCTAATATGACAAAGGTGCTAAAGATGTTCTATATGAACAAGTCACATTCATTGTGTACTCCAATGATAGTAATGTCACTAGAAGTGAACAAAAGTCATTTTAGATCTCGAGAAAATGATAAAGAACTACTTGGTCCAGGAGTACCATATCTTAGTGCAATTGAGGCACTAATGTACCTTGCTAATTATACACATCTTGATATATTATTTGTTATTAGCAAGATATAGTTCTTCCCTAAGTCATGAAGACATTCAAATGGAATCAAACATATGTTTTGTTACCTTATGGATCACAAACAAGTCATGCTGAAATTTTGGCACCACATGAGGCAAGTCATGAATGCACTTGGTTGAAGTCTATGATTCAACACATACAACAGACTTGTGGTTTATCTTATGCAAAAAATAAGTGCAATTATCCTATATGCATTGCTCAGATAAAGGAAAGATCTCTATTCAAAGTCGCTATTGAGTAAAATTTTGAGCAACTAGTATAACGAATTGGTCTTCGTCGTCTTAGAGATGATTGTCTTTATGAGGGGGAGAAATAGATGCTTTCTGCACTCTTTTTTCCTTCGCCATGGTTTTGTCCCACTGGGTTTTTCAGGCAAGGTTTTTAACGAGGCAGATCTTACGCAATGGATATTGTACTCTTTTTCATTCACTAAGATTTTTTTCTCACATGGTTTTTTCGTAGTAAGGTTTTAATGAGGCATATCCGTAATGGACATCCAAGGGGGAGTGTTATGAATATTTGGTGGATATCCATTCTTGAAGAGATTGATAATAATCGGATTATGTAATATCATTTCCCTATTAAGAGAGAAGATTGTATTTCACTATTTCTTTTAGGCTTAAATATGTTTTTATTCCCTTATATTTGACTTAAGTTCGTTTTTAGTCCCTAAAATACCAAGAATATTATTTTAGTCATCTTTTGAAAATCAGTCACTTTTGGCCCCGCACGTGATTATTTTAGTCCCTAATATTTTAAAAATGTGTCACAATTAATCTCTCATATTTCATGGAAAAAGATCAAAAGTGACTGATTTTCAAAAGATTAGGGACTAAAATAATATTCTTGGTATTTGAGGGACTAAAAATGAACTTAGGCCAAACATGAGGGACCAAAAACATATTTAAGCCTTTCTTTTATTATGATAAGATCTCTTCCATATTTACATTAGGGTTAGGTTTTTCGGTGGCTATAAATACCACCCTCATTGTACATGTTTCTGTATCCCAAAAGAGTAGCAATAAATATTCTGTCTTCTCTCTTTTCTCTTGTATCTATTATTCTATGTCTCTATATTGTTTTCTCGTTTCGATTATTTTCATAACAAGGGAAACAATTATAGGGTAACAGTTAGGCCTAAAAACGCTCTCAAGATGACACGTAAAAAAGTAAGCGTTCACAAATTTATATATTATATATTATAGATTATAGATTATTGTTTTTTCTATTGTTGTTTAATATGAAAATCATAAGTAGTGTGTTGTTGGTATTTTTTTTTTAAATTAGTATGTTTTCTTTTTGTCTAAAAAAACATTTCTTTGTAATTAAATTTTGTATTAGTGGTACTTTAACAAATTTTAAAATTATGTGAAGAATTCTGTCCTTTTGTTTGACAGATGCTGTAATACCCAGCTTCCTAGCAAGATACTACTAGACAGCAAAGAAACAAACTTAACTTTTATTTACATCAAAATAATACATTTCTAACATCAAAATACAAAGTTAGAAACCAATATCATACAAATATAAGACTTAAAGTCCTAACTCTGACTCTGATCCGGTCTTCTCTACTATTGAATAACTTGCAAGCAACTCCAGATATTGCTATTCAGTTTCCAATATATACCTGTTATCTGAAACATAAGAAATAGCTAGTGAGATATAAAATCTCAGTGAGCCCCTACCAATATAAAATACTTCGATAGAAATTTATGGTTACCTTATCACCTTATAGTCAACTAGCTTACATTAATGGTACATATATCTATTACTGTTATTAAAAACACGTTTTTTGTTGTTACAGAAAAAAAAAAAGATACACGCGTCAGTATTTGCTAAAAAAAATTCCCGCTCAAAACAACTCTCCCGTTCCGTTTTCTTCTCTTTTATTACTCATCCCAGAGCACCTCTCATGTTCCATCTCTGTTCTTCTATTCAAACACATTTTTTTTCCTGACTCCCATTTTTTTTCCTTTTTTTGCTTCAGTTGGTACTCTTCTCTCTCAGTCTCTCGACCCATCTCCCCACTCTTTATTTCTTTCCCTCATAAATTTGCTATCAGAACCATGTCATCAAAAATTGCTACAGATGTAAAAAAAAAAAGGTGTTACAAATGTCTTGAAGCTCAGGGAAAGGAGGACCAGTGCCGCCCACAGCAAGCCCAGGGAGTTCTTCTACCTCTCTCCTACCGCATAGGCACCGTCACCCTTGAGGAATGAGAACAACAAGCCCAGCGAGTTCTTCAGGTTCTCCTTGCACACTCAGTACAAGCCTAACCTTTCCTTTGCTTGATAATATTCCCTTTTCAGATCTCTTTCAGATCCCTTTTCAATTTTTTCCATTGTTTTATTTTTTTTATCCTATTTTTTCTATTTTTATCACTGTTTTTAAATATTAATTTTATATACCTAATCCAATCTCTAAAAGCAATTATAATGCCTGTTAACATCAATTTTATTTCAATGTTCTATTGACGCGAAGCCTTGACCTGTCCGTATAGATCTTTTTCCATCCCTTTATCGGCTATAAGGATATTAGACCCATCCCATTATCTTTTAATCGATTTGGGCTCTCAATTCCCTTTTGACTTCTTGCAAAGTATTCCAGTGCCTATCAACTGTTTGTTTTTGTTCCCCACTCAAAGCCAGTAGGTTAGAAGTAGCTAGGATGCTTTCCTATTTAGTGTCTAAAATTATAAATGATATTTATTTTCAAAATTAAAGTTGTAAACATGTAATTGAAATCAATCGATCATGTCATTTGTGTATGCATTTTTTGTACACTCAAGATGATTTATTAGTTTATAATGTTGAAACACAATGTTCATTTACTAACGATGAGTTCACGCACCGATTCCTCTCCCAAACCTGTGATTTGTGGGGTGTTCATTTGCATTTGGTGGTGTTTCGTCTATATAAGGGTTTCGTGAACGTTGGAATAGCAGTCGTCGAGGGTTAGAACAACAGGGGTTTGTATCAGTGAGTTTTAAATGAATATATGCATTTGTTGGGTTTTTTGTTGGGTTTCTTCATAGATTTTTTTTCTTCTCAATCTGAAATTGTTTGTGGTTTTTTTTTTGTTGCAGGGATAGTATTGGGTATATTTGCTTCTAAAAAATGATGTACTTCATGGCATGGGTTTATGAATGCTTGGTTTCGATTATGTACTTGATTTTTGGTTGAGAGTAAAAATGGTTCTCTGAATTTGTTTGTGGTTTATTTAAAGGGATAATATTGAGCAGAGTTGTTTAATAAAAAATTTTAGGAACTTGATGAAATGAGTTTTAGAATGCTTTATTTAAAGTTTTTAATTGATGGCTCATTGCTTTTGGTATTTGTTAATATTGGGCTTATGTTGTTTTTGTTCAATGTTAATTTTGTTGTATTTCTTACTGCTGAGTTTATGTTGTTTTTGTAATGATAGCTTTGGCCAGATTTGCTTTGTGAACCTTCGCTTTTTTGGAGAACAATAGGAAGAGGTGTTTTGAAAACTTGATTGACTTTGTAGTAACAGCTTTTGAATTATACCTGTAAAGTGTACACTATGAAAACTCGATTGAAAGTAAACAAAGGAGAATGATATAACTACTGCACTGTGTTTCTAAACGTTGGATGTTGAATTTATGTGTGGTTGTGCACTGAGGTCAAACCACTGCATTTTTTTTTATGAATTATTGTTTATTAGGCTTATTTGCTCTATTTTTTTGGTATAAGTACTATTTATATCTTTGGTTCCTTTCTCAAAATTGGATTTTCCTTTATTTATTGGTGGGTTGTTGTTCAAACTCTTAATATTTAAAATTTCTATCAAGACTCTTCATATTCCTGTTCATGCTTGAATTTCTAATTGTTAAATTATGAGATTCTAATCCTTTATATTCAGAAATTGTCTTTACGTTCAGTCATGGCAATAATATGCCTGTCTTTTTGAGGCAGTGATTTTCCTTCTTTGAGGGATTTTATAGTGTTTCCTTTTTTATTTTCCTTCTGTGTATGTCAAATTGATTCACAGTCATTCTACTTTCTATTACAGGGTTATAGGTATCAGAAGAAGATGGCTCTATTGGAAGAAGATGAATAACTCAGTTTCAGGTTATAGTTTTCTACATTGTTAGTGATTGAGGTCAATGTGATTTTGTGCTTTATTCCCATCATGGAAAACCATTGAATTTTATTGTTCACTGTACTAATTCAACGACTTTGGATTTACTAGATATTTATTTTGATTACCACCAGTGGATTGTTATTTGTTATTTCTACATCGTAGCTCTTTCTTATAGTGATTAGTTTTTATTTGAATTGATGCTTTTGTTGTTGAGTGAGTGTATTAATTTGTTGTTGTTACGATGCAATTGTTTCATGAAAGGAGATGTTGTGATGGCTAAAAATTGGAGTTTCCTCTTAATATCAACTTAGGAATGATGCTGAACAAAGTTTTGTGATTGTGAAAAGTTTTATCCAATATAAATCTATTATGTTTTATATGGAAGCAAGTCGAAGGCATGTCTTCATTGTAGTTTACTCTCATTTTAAATATGTATGTGTTAAATATAATAGACTGGGAATGAAACTGGCCTAAATGTTTTGATCTCCAAAGTAGATTATGGCATATTAGTACCAATTGTCAAGTTGAATGACATTTGGTACATATGTATAGTGATCTATTTATCCATATATACATTTATGAATGTCTTAAAATATGAAATTCACATACTCAATTATAATTTTAAGTTTTTACTATATATATGTAATGAAGATCCAGTATATCACTTCTTACTTTTCTTGGATGGATGGATTTAAAGTTTCTACATCACATCAAAACACAATTTAACTGCAAAAGCCCCTTCTGTTTTATTTTTCAGTTTAAGACACATGATTTATTGCAAGTGTTTTTGGTTTTTCTTTGTTCAACTGATATAAATGTGCCTCTGTTGGTTCTCAATTTTGATGAAACAAAACCCATTCCGTTGGAGAACTGCACTATTTTGAGAACAGGCATAAGGAAATTAAACCAGAAAAAACAAGAGAATGAAATACTTAAGAACTAAACCAAAGCTTTATGAGCTGGCACTTTCGCTCCATTTGCATAATGAATGTCAGGTCACTCAATGAAGTGTATGAATTTAAGCCTTTTTTTGTAGCAGGTCATTGGTGTTCATGAATCTAAGCCTTTTTTCTATAAGTCTATTTATTGTTTTATTAATACTTTTCATTTGATTTCAGAATTTCTCATGGCTGCTGCTGCTGTAGTCATCACTATGTTTCCTTGACAGAGAATAGCTGCTTCTGAGCTTTACATTGGGACACTATTTGGTTTGTTTACATGATAGTTTATAGGGCTGTATAGAAGCCAAGAGAGTTTGTCTGTCATTGTCTTTCCTAGACCATATCAAGAGAGTTTGCCAATTTTGATTACTAGACATCAAAGCTGCATAATGATTGCCTAATTTTTTTCCCATTATTGTAATTCAATTCCATTGCTTTTGGATGTTGTAGGGGATGTTTAATTCTATCCACGTATAATGTGCTTTTGGCTTAGACAATTGCCATTGACTTTTTTATTCTTAATCACTAAGTCATTTTTAATCTTACATTTGATTTGTCCTCCTAGAGAATGTTTACTTAAATTCTGATTTCCCTCCTACACATCCTATGGGTGCTTTGAGATTCATTTAAAAAAAATTCAATTTTCTACACCCATTTAACATCCTTCGTTGCCTATGGTATTAGATGCCTTTGCTGCCAAGAGCTCTGTAAATGGGGATCTAACATGAAAAAAGAGTTTAGAGCCAGAGAAAGATGAAACACCAAAAAAAACAAAACACATTGACCATTTAAATAATTAACCAAAGCATTACATTTACTGTTACAAAGACAACCTTTTTTTTCTTCTTTCATTTTGAATTTCATCCCTTATCGATTTCTCTCTCTTCTTTTCTTTTGTACATTCTTCTTCTCAATCCAAAACACGTGTTCTTATTATTACTCCTCTCCTCTCTTTTGCTCCATGTTTCCATTGTAATGCATGTTTTAGAAATTATTTAGTGTTTTAAAGAGGGCATTAATGATTTAATGATATGATGCAGGATTGAGTGCTTCGGTTGGTTGCAGGAGGTTGATATAGAGTGATATGGGGTGTTTGTTTTGCTTTCAAGTTTCTTTACCTCCATGGCTGGGCTGGTGTTGGATGAGCGATGGCGTAGGGGTTGGAAAGAAAATACAAGGGAGTGCTGCGTTTTCACAAGATACAGAAAAAGGTTTGTTTCCTCACAATCTATTTGAGAATACATGTCAATCATTTTTGGATTTGTTTGCTCACTTTCACCACACCCAATAGAGGACATTCTCAATATGGAAAGATTGCTATTTTTGTTATACAGCTGATAAATTGAAAGGAAAATAATGTTACTTCTTAAGGTCACTTCTTAAGTAAGAGTTTTTAAGATATACTCTATATTGTTATACTTTTCCTTTAATTATTCGTATTGCACAAAGTGATGTATACTATGCAATTTTTTGGCTATTAGTCAATATAATGTTCTGAGTGGAATAGTGAATGTCAACTAGATCATTCAACCATGAGTTTGGTGCTTGAGAGTGCTTGAATGTTTCATAAGTTGCTTTCTTTTTGGTGTCAGTTGCTTGCTACTTTAAATTCCTGTGATGTAAAACCAGGAGGTCAACGAGGTTGGGGAATCTATTAACTGTGTAATTCAATCCATGTGATTCAAAATCTGTTAAATGAGTTGGTGTTAACTTGATATACTTCTCTACTGCGTAGGGGTTGAACACCATTATATTAAGAGTGGGTTGGACCACTAGAAGACAAGTTAGATTGTGGGTTAATAGATTGAATCCTTAATACATTATATTTTACACGAGCTGACTTGAGGTTTGGTGTTTCTTACATTTTCGTTCATGCTTTACACTAGCCTGCTGCTCCTGCTAGGGAAGCAACTACTTTGTGCATATAGGAAATTGCATGAATTGCACCAACTGGTATTTTTATTTGGTTGTGCAAAGCATATAGGAGCAAGGACAGCCACTTCTTATTTGTTTGAAAATCATATTGACATTAGTCATAGACGTTCTTGCAAAACTAATTGAAGTGGGAAAAGATTTTGGTGTAACACTTAAGAGGGGAGCAAAGACCATAAGCGCTTTGCATTTGGAAGTGAAACTTCTATTAGTATTATTTTTTTTGGGGGCTTGAATTTGTGTTTATGCTATAATGATGTAGAAGAAGCTATAAGCCTACAAATTTCCATTTTCTTAAGTGGTTAACTATTGCACTTATAAGAATATAAGAGTTGTAATTATAATGATAATATGTTAGTCTTACTAAACTCTCCTGTTTCTCTTATTTCTCATATTCACAAACATGTTTATCTGCAGAACCTTTAATCTTATTGTCCCTGTTCACAGACATGATTATAATACCCAAGGTTCTTGATTTAGGTGGTTTCTTGCACAACTGTTGATGATCGAGTTGTCACTACAATGAGGTTTATGTTTGGTTGTACTATTACTGCTCTTATTTATTTGTAGCACCTTTAATAGCCATCTGATTTATCATCTTGCTCCAAATATCCTTCCCATAAAACAAAGAAACAATGATCAGGCTGAAATAAAGACATTCTTTCAATTTATGCTATCCTTTTTTTCTTGATAATATATAGGTGAAATTGAAATGATCTTCCTGACATTGATTATCGTGTTCAAACTAGAACCCTTTAATTTTATAATGGTGTAACTGTTAAATTTTTCTTTGGCAATGGCAATAAGCACGCCAAAGTAAACATTCTATTCACCACTTGAATCAAACATGTGCAATTTTTATTTTCTTTAGAAATTTTTTGTTTATGATTGTTATCACTTTTTACTCTATTTTAGGTATAATGTCTATTTTAAATTTTGTTTCACTTTGCAGGGATGAATTTTGGCAATTATGCAGCATTGGATTATTCTAGGAAGCATTAGCATTAGCTTTATATTTAATAATTAATAATTTGTCTCCAATTGAGCAAGAAGAATGACTAGGCAATTGCTTTTACTGCTTCTTTTCCCTTGAACTGCTTGCGTCAGTTAAGTATACACAATTCTATTGTTTTGTTTTATTGGATTAGTTTGATAAGTTGTTGAGACTGTATATGTCTATATGAGCTGTATCAGCTTAAATCAATCAATAATATTATTTTGTTCTCATGCTTTGTCTCAAGTTTGATATTGAGACAAGTTCAGGATTAGAAAATTACATGGAAAAATAAGTGGACTAAGAAGTGGAAAGTGAAAAAAATTACATAACCTGGAAATAGAACAAAAAGAATTTCAAATTCTCAACTTTTGAGCTCATTATATTTTTCTCCTCTTTTTTTCTATCTCTATACATCTGTATTCCATTTTGTGAATTATAGAAATAACAACCATAACAAATACAAAGCAGATTCTTTTTACTTGCTTAACTAGCGTATTTTCGTACATAATATGTCTATAGCTTGAAAAAATTATTGAAGTTTCTTGCATGAGACCTCTTCATGCTTCATTGAATTGGTCATGATTTACCATTATAGAATTTGTACTATCCGTAAAACATAAGTGTTGATGTTACTTGGATTAAGAATCTAATCCACCAAATTAATGAATTGTTAACCACTCTTATATCAATTAATTCTTATCCCATAAACTATATAAAAAAAGCTAAAACACTATTGTATGTACATGAAGTTAGTGAACATAATTGTAACAATGATAACTTTATGATTTTTAATCAAATTGGCATTTCAATCTAATTACACTATATTAGAATTAGCAAAGTCATGCATTGCACTGATAAATTTACACTATATCATATCTTAACTTATTTCTGTATTTTTATATAGAAATAAGTTGTTTTGTAATATGCATAAAAACGAACATGACCCGTGCGAACGCACGGGTCCACTGACTAGTTTATATACATAAACATATCCTCACCTCAACCATCATCACCTCCTCTTAGTGGGGTATAGTCTAACATATCCAGTTACTCCTTGTTCTTTGATCACATTGCACATCATAAGATTATACATACTAAATAAAGAATAATTAAGATCTATACCACTATTAAAATAACTCACCCTTTCATTACCGGTTATTGGACCGGGTCCTTACTCGGTGTAGAGTTATTCCTCAATGATGTTTCTTGTTAATAAACAAGCATCTAAGTCATGAACTTAACATCTCTATATTTCCTTTTGAAAAACTCGCTATGCCACCAAGCGTGAGCCACTTGAGTTAATTGACATAGCCTATGTAAGGCAGGTCAGATGTCTATAACCGCAAGCCAGCGTCCTGGACTTGTTATGCACTTACCCTCAGCCTCCATTAAGAAGGACTAAAACTTACTCACAATTTATTGATAGCTTGCTTAAGTGGAATTCTTCACCACTTAAACGAAGACTACCCTGCTAGATGAAAGTTCATGACTTATCCTCCAAATTCATTTTCATTTCAATCCAAGATATTACTTGAAACATATATCATTCCCATCCTTGCTAATTCTATTAATTACTTTACATATACACTACTCATTCAACTAAACTAGTATTGGATTCCATAATACATGGATCTACACATTAAACATAGAATTCATACTCATAAACCAATATTTAACCCACACATACAAATAAAGTAAATAACTCTCTAATATGGTTTCATTCACAATTAAAGCATAAAGCTATCATAGATATCTATAGCATATATTCTTTCATTCATCTCACCATATCATCAATTCACTCATTACATTAGAGCATAATAAACAATAGAATTCCATGCATAACTTACTTAAAATATATCACTAAGGATATGTTGCATAATACATACTTAATTCTTTCCAATCATAAAATCTCATATCACCTCCCTTGAAGTACTCCTATCACATAGATTCTCTATTTAAATATCTCAAATCAAAGTCTTTTAATAGCCAAATATAAATCACAAAGCAAATGTTGAAGCCTTAAAAGCACTACATCATGAAAATTCCATTTTGGGCATTTTCACAGCTGTGAATCGATTCCCAGGAAGGGAGAAGCGATTCCCAGCAGCATATTTCTCAAAAATCATAGCTGTAAATCGATTCCCAGGCTGGGGGAATCGATTCCCAGCATGCAGGAACCTCAAGAACTCGAATTTTCTCTCTGTGAATCGATTCCCAGCTCCATGGAATCGATTCACACTGTCAAAAAATGCAGAAAACACGGTTTTGATGCAGGGGAAAGCCAAGAACTCATTTCAATTCAACCCTAACTTATCAAATCACTTCATTCCTTCCTTCCCAACATATAATCACTTCCCAAAACATGAATTTGAGTTCAAACCTCAAATCCAAATAGAAAGAACAACCAATCAAAACCCTAACTCATTCATATAACCAAAAACCAAAATCAACTACAATCAAACACTAACAACAACCAACCCAAACATCAACAAACCATAAACAATTATCATCAACAACCACAAATCCAACTCTACAACAAGAAAGGAGAAGAAAATCAAAGGAAAATCAAGTAGAAAGGGGAAAAGGAGCTCACTTTGGGCTCAAGAACAACAACCCCAAACCTTCTCTTAATCTTCTTTTCCTCTTCTTCTTTCTTCTTCCTTCCTCTTCTTCTTCTTCTTCTTCTTCTCCTCCTCCTTTTTTTTCTCTCTTCTCTCTCTTTCTTCTTTTCTTTCTTTTTCCTTTTCCTCCCTCACGGTTCCCTCTCTCTCTTTCCTTTCTCTTTTTATTTCTTTTATAATAAGTGGATGTGTGTGAGTGTGTAAGAGAGTGGGTTGAGAGTGAAGATAATGAGTGGTGGTGGATAAGGTTAAATTTTAAGTGAGTGTGTACTACCCTTTTTAATCCCCATACTACTTTGGTCCTCCTGTTGTCATCCTCTCACCACTGTCTAACTCCTTCTAAAATTAACCTTTCCATTTCTAATCAAACACATGAAGAATAAAATAAATAAAGAAAATCAAACATCAAACAATCACATACATATTAACTTCGCATCTAGTATATAAGACACTAAAATTGGGATGTTACAGAAGCCATCCTCTGTAATTAATATTTATATCGTAGATACCCCAATATTTTTTACAATTATGTTAACAACCCTGCCACTATCAACGGTTTAGATTTTTACTTACTTTCAGATTCTATCTCAATTATTAGATTAAAATTAAGTTATTCTTAAATTTAAATTTAAACATTCAGTTATCTAACAGAGAAAATTGTACAAAAATTAGAATACCAAAAAAGCATTCTGTTGACATCAATTTTTGTCCTTTTTTATTTTAATTGGTCTAAAGGGGGTCCAATTGACTTAAGTCCATTAACATTGTGGTCTTTTCACAAACCAAAAAAAAACCTTGTTTCTAATTCATTGGGCTTTTGTTTGGTTGAACCACTGCAATTGGGCCTGTGTTTTTTGATGAGCCTCTCATGATCCAATTTGCAAAAAGGCTTTGTACATTTTTTATTATTACAAGTCCAATACAAAGATACAAAAAAACAAAAAAAGAGTAAAAATTGAAAAGAGGCAATAAAAAAGGAAACAACATGCGCCATTCTCCAAGCCCTCCCTCCTTGGCTGCTGCTTTTCTTTTTTTCATATTGCCCAAAGAGTCCAAGCTGCTAACACAGGGAAGATCAAGGGTCATAAATTAGGATGCAAGGAAAAGAAGGGCAAAGAAGGAAAACAAAATTGATACAAGCACAAACAGCAGCAACACACCCACAATTATGCAAACAGTACACACACACACACACAAAGCAGTACACACACACACCATCAGTACACACACACAAACAACAACACACGCACACACCCATTGTGCACACACACACACACACACACCATCGCACCACACCACCACACTACCACACCACACCACACCACCACATGGTTTGCCCTACATTTGGTACTCCTCCCTTGTATATATACCCAATAGAACAGTGAAAACACACACAGAAAACACAGAAAAGAGAGGAAAAAAAGAGAGAAAAAAACAGTTTTGATTGATAAACCTATTTTGTTTATCAATCATAGAGAGCACAATACAGAGACCCAGCAAGCATACACAGTGCAAAAATAGCAATAGAGAGAAGAAGATTACCGTCACATTATAGGTCACCAGCAGGTAAGGACATCTCTCCTTGTCATGCATCTTGCCTTGCTCTATTTTGTTTTTTTTTTCGTGTTCCTGCAACTCCAACATCAGAAAAAGTAAAAAAAAAAACAAACAAAGAGTGAAAAAACGAGAGGGAGTGAAAGAGAGCACCACCACCGCCGGTGGCGGCGCGGCCGCACTGCGGCCCTGCCTGCACCGTCCCCCTCCCCACTGTCCCGCTCTCTTTCTCCCTCTCCCTCCACATTCTTTCTTTCTCGCGTTTTCCCTCTCTCTCTCCGCGTTCTCTCCTCGCTGCCTCAGATCGTTGCTGCTCCGGTAGCGAGCCACTGCCGCGCGCCGGGTTCTTGTCGCGGCGGTCCACCGTACGGCCACCATGGCCGCCCTTCCCCCTTTCCCTTTCTCCCACTTTTCCCCTTTTCCCCTCTCTCCTCTGTTTTTGGTTTAGGGATTTTGAATCCCATTTCCTTTGTTACGTTGTTTCTTTCTTTTTTTTTTTTTGTCTTTTTTTTCATTTTTTTTTCATTTTTTTTTCATTTTTTATTATTTTAGTTTTTGGCTTTGTTGTTGTAGTTTTTTTTTACTGATCTTGTTGTATGATTCGGGCTTTTGACCCAATGTTTGTTTTTTTGTCTTTCCCTTTCTATCCTCTACAATAAATCCGATTGCCTGGTTTTGGGCCTTGGCCCTTCTGCTTTTTTTTTGATTCGTTTTTTTATCAGTGGGGCCTGATGCATGAGTTGGGCCTTTAGGCCCATTTTTGTTTTTTTAGTTTGGACCCTGGTTGGTGCCTGGGCCTAGCCCAATCTCGCTTTTTGTCCCTGCCCTTTTTTTTTCCTTTCCCTTTGTGTTGGGCTCAACCCTTTGTTTTTATTATTTCTATTAGCTTCCTTTTTTTAGCCCAATAAATATTTGACTACTCTTTGTGCTTGTTTTTTGTTTTCGTATTCACTCTATATATTTTACACCTCTTAATGGTAAAAATGGTTCATACCTTCATTATTATTATTATTATTATTATTTTATGAGAGAAGCACCCCTTTTAAATAATAATTGATAATTGGCATTTGAATAATAAGAGGCTTGTTGGACGTGACGTCCTTCAAGTCCTCTTTCTTTTTTAAAATGAAAGCGTAAAGGGGTCTTCTTGGCGTGACGCCTTGCTTGATCCCTTCTCTAATTAAATAAATACTTTAATATTCGCTAAAAAAAAAGACTATTGGGACGTGACGTCCTCTTAGTTCATTTTTAATGGGAGCTTTTGTAGGCGTGACGCCTTATTAGTTCCGTCAATTTCACAACATTTTTTTTCTCTCAAATTAATTAAAATTAATCAACCTACAAACATTTTCTACTAAAGAACTACGTAGCTTTGATTTTCTTATTGCACCTGAGAATACGTAAGAGCAGGGACCTTCCCTGTTGAGCACAAAAATAAATTTTCATAATTTTTCTCCTTTGTTTTGTAAATAAATAAATAAATAAAAATAATTTCTCTTTGGGTAAAATAAATATTTTTAAAAGTTAACAAATTTGCACATTTAATTAGAGGTAACCGCTTTTTAGCGGACGTCGTAGGGTGCTAATACCTTCTCTACACGTAATCGACTCCCGGACCCAAAATTTGGTTTCAAAGACCATTTTCTTCAAAATCGGGTTTTTCCAATGTTTTTCCCATTAAATAAACTTTGGTGGCGACTCCTTTGTACCTTTGTAATTTTTTGGGTTGCTTCTGCTGGCGACTCCACTTGGGACGTTTGAGAGTCAAGCCTTACATAATTAAATGTGCAAAATTGTTAGTTTTTTCTTTTTTCTTTCTTTCTTTATTTTACCGTTTTTTTGTTTGTTATTGCGTGTTGTAAATACTATTCATGATAGTTGTTTGTAAATATATTTGTTGAATAGAATCTTAGGATAGAGGACTGCTGGTTCTGCTGTTGTTTTGTTTCTCTTTTGCAGGTTGGGTAGTTTTAGGTATTGCTCCCTCCACACACTTCACATATACACATTTTTCACACACTTACGAGTGGGGTCCTACACCCGGGCCTGAGTGCAGCTTAAGATAGGAAAGAGACTGTGTAGTGGTAGCCTTCTGGATGTACATCCTGCTTGGTTACTGCGAAAGTCTCGACTAGAGTTTGATTCTTTTCGTGGGTATTGCCACTCCTAATAGTTTACCTATTGTTGTGACAATATTCCAAAATTGGATCCTTGGCTCTAGGGACCATGCTTAGTACCATAGAACTACCCTGTGGGAGGATTCACGTATTAGAGAGACTTATGGCCTGTTCAAAGATGTGTAAACCTGTGTAGGTCACCAGCGGAGCATACCCTACCCCTTGCATGTACATAGCATGACATTTGCATGTTCACCATGAAAAAAAAAAAAGAGCAAACACTATCATTACATTTTGCATCATGCATACATCATCAAAAAGTGGAAAAATAATCATGACAAGTTGCATTCATCTCAGGTTGTTGGAGAATTGTAAGTACTCGTGGTTTTGTCAGGCAATATGGGATCAGATTTGAGGAAGACTTTGAAATTGAAGGTCAATCAGCCTGAAGTCAAAAGTTTAAGGGAACTTGCTGGCAAGTTGGGTGAACGGCGACCGGTTTTTGTCAAGAAATATGGGAAGATCCTTGATTTGCTAGAAGCGGATATACAAACCGAGGCTCTCACTGCTTTAGCCCAATTCTATGATCCTCCTCTAAGGTGCTTTACTTTTCGAGATTTCCAGTTAGCCCCAACTCTTGAGGAATTTGCACAGATATTGGGTTATCCTTTGGAAGGTAGCCCCAACCTCAAGGGCCTGCTTCCCATTTGGTTGTCACTGTTTCTGAAGGTAACCCGCAAGCAATCCTTATGCCCAATGTTTCCCAGTCCCCGGGACCAGACTCAAATGCTGAAGTAACGCAAGTGCAAGCTTCGATCCCTATTCCCATGACATACAACTCACAAGCTGGCAATATTCCCTTCCAATTCTTCAGCTCTCCAGAAGTTACTACACCTGCCGTGGTATCAATACCGAATTTCCAAAACCCTGTCGCAGCACAAGCATACCATGCTGATTCCCAAGGGACCAACACTAGCACTAACCCTATCATGATGTCGTTGCCTCGTCAGGCGGTGGGAGGACCCGTGCCGATGTCTTCAGCTGAAGACCCTCATAAGGCTAAGTGGCAAACCCTCGAGGATAGATTGAGAGCCATTGAAGGAGTAGGTTACTATGGCCTAAATGATGCTTCAGAGCTGTGTCTGGTCCCAGATGTGGTTATCCCGCCTAAATTTAAGGTTCCGGACTTCGAGAAATACAATGGTGTTACTTGTCTGAAAAGCCACCTTACCAAATATTGTAGAAAAATGGCAGCTCATGCTTATGATGATAAGCTTCTGATTCATTGCTTCCAAGACAGCCTGATTGGTGCGGCTGCAAACTGGTATACTCACCTTGAGCGTGTCCACATTCGATGCTGGAAAGACTTGGCTGATGCTTTTCTGAAACAGTACAAGTACAATATTGACATGGCCCCCGATCGTATGCAGCTACAAAATATGGGGAAAAGAGACAATGAAACGTTCAAGGAGTATGCCCAGCGTTGGAAGGGACTGGCGGCACAAGTAGAGCCACCTTTGACTGAGAAAGAAATGGTTGCTATGTTCATAGACACTCTGCAGTCGCCTTTCTACGATAAAATGATTGGGAGTGTGTCGTCGAACTTCTCAGACATGGTCATAATAGGAGAAAGGGTGGAAGGAGGGATGAGAAGCGGGAAAATCGCCTATAATTCAGTTGGGGCACACAATGGAAAGAAACCTCCCACGGGGTTCAATAAGAAGAAAGAAGGAGAGACCCAAGTAGTGATGGCTAGTCAAGCAGAACAAGGTCCAAGAGGACGTTACCTTTACCCTGCCCATTTCCAACAACCATACCAAGCCTTTGACCCGCCGCCACCACCATATGTTGCCGCAACTTCCCAAACTCCTTTCCCACAACCCAACTACCTGAGAATGCCTTTTCAACCCTCACCCCCTACCGCACCGCAAGTGCCACCTCCTCAGCCAGCTCGCCAACCTAACCAAAACCCCTCCCCTAACCAACAACAGAGACCATCAAACAACCAAGAGAGAAAACAAGTTAGGTTCGACCCCATCCCTGTGTCGTATACGGAGGTATTTCGTCACCTCTACGACAATAAGATGATTACGCCTTGCCCTGCAAATCCAGTTGAACCCTCGTATCCACAATGGTATGACCCGAATGCCAAGTGTGAATATCATGCCGGAGCTATAGGGCACTCGACAGAAAATTCTAGAGCTTTGAAGTTCAAGGTGCAAAATTTAATTGATCGCAAGTGGTTAACTTTCAAGGGTGATGGTCCGAATGTGGGAGGAAATCCTTTATTTGGGCACAGTAGTTCTGCAGTCAATGCAGTTGAAAAGTTTATGGGCCAGTGTTTGGTCAGGAAAGTAGAGGATGTCAGGACCCCTTTGAGAGACATTCTCACTGGATTACGCCAATGTGGCATGATTCAAAGAGGTTGCGAAAAGGAGGGAACTTGTAGCTTTGATGCAAGCTTCGAACACCGCATAGAAGAATGCGATGAATTCAGGAAGGTCCTGCAAAGTCTGATGGACGCACACCTAATCCAAATAAGTTGTGCGATGGATGATGAAGGTGTGTTGACACTTCAATCAGGAGGGGAGGATGCTACATTTATGGTAAAGCCCTTGGAAATCCGCTACTCTATGAAAGTACCAGTGGGAATCCCTTCGGGGCCAAAGCCCATTACAATTCAAGTTCCTACTCCTTTTTCCTACAAAGATAACAAGGCAGTGCCATGGAACTATGACGTGAAAGTTCTCTCTGAAGGGGATCAGACGAGGGTCACTCGGGAAATACTGTTGTTACCAACATTGCAGGCGTTGGTGGGATAACCCGAAGTGGGCGAATTTATACTCCTGTTGAGCTGAGAAATGAGGCCCCAAAAGAAGGAGATAAGGTCCACCAGGGGAAAGGGAAAGAAAAAGAGGTTGTCAATGAAGAACATGTGGGAGATGCAACAAAGAAAGAACTGGATTGCAAGAAAGCAGTGTCCGATGAAGAAGCTTATGAGTTTTTAAAGATGATTAAGCAGAGTGAGTACAAAGTCGTTGATTAGTTGAACCGTACTCCTGCAAGGATAACTATTTTATCTCTGCTGTTGAGTTCAGAACCACACCGAAAAGCATTGATGAAGGTGCTGAATGAAGCTCATGTCACCCAAGACATCACGGTTAACCAATTCGATGGTATTGTTGGTAACATCGTTGCCAATAACTACCTCACTTTCACGGATGATGAGATACCCAAGGAGGGAATGGGGCATAATAAGGCATTGCATATTTCTGCGAAATGTCAAGACCATATCATTGCGAGGGTGTTGGTGGACAATGGATCGTCTCTAAATGTCATGCCCAAGTCAACGCTTGGGAAGCTATCTGTTGATGGAACCCACATGAAGCCTAGCACTATGGTGGTACGTGCATTTGATGGATCTAGGAGAGAAGTGATCGGGGAGATTGAATTGCCAATTCAAATCGGCCCTTGTGTCTTCGAAGTTGCTTTCCAGGTGATGGATATCATGCCAGCCTACAGTTGTCTTCTGGGTAGGCCCTGGATTCATTTTGCGGGAGCTGTGCCCTCCACGCTACACCAAAAAGTGAAGTTCATAATAGACAACAAACTGGTGATTATCCCAGGTGAGGAAGACTTGTTGGTGAGCAAACCATCATCAACTCCCTACATTGAAGCGGCGGAAGAAGCACTTGAAACTTTTTTCCAGGCACTTGAGGTTGCTAATACAACTTTTGTGGGTGAAGGGACTCCGATTGCAAAACCATGTCTATCCAAGACGGCTATGATGACTGCCAAAATGATGATTCAAGGAGGATTGGTGGGGAAGTGTGGAAAGTTGTTGGAGCTGACTGAAAACAAAGACCGATTTGGGTTGGGGTATCACCCCACAAAAGATGACAAGAGGAGAATTGCAGAAGAGAAGAAAGAGAAGAGGCTCGCCAGGCTAGAGAATCGAGAGCCAAGTGCCAAGAGGCTCCCTATTTGTGATATCCGTGAAAGCTTCCGAAGTGCGGGACTTTTGTATCCAGATCAGATAGTCGTTGCTGAAGATGGTTGTGCTGTTACTGATGATGTTAACCTGGTTTATCCCTGTTCCCCACAAGAAGAGCTTGGCAATTGGGAGGTCGTCGAGTTTCCTGTGGTTTTTGTTTCATCTTCAAAGTAATTATGTAATGCAACTCCTATTGCTCTGCCCAAGGCTTTAGGACAATACATTGTCAAATGGGCACACATGTTTCCTTTCAGCATAGTTATTAATAAAGTGCATGCATTTTGAACTTTCTAGCTCATTCTTCTTCCTTTATCAGCCATTCTTTTTATTTATTGTTTATTCATTTCTTTTCCCTCTTGCAAATCTCAATCCGTGCAGATGAGAAAATGTTCTCCTAGAAAATGGCAATGCTAGCATCTCATCTTATAACTTTGAATCTCCCATTAATCACACTGATGAGGAAAGTGAGGAAGAGTGGGAGACTCCCCCTGAATTATTGGGGTTAATAGAACAAGAGGCCAAAATAATCCAACCCCATCAAGAAGCGACTGAAATAATCAATTTGGGAACTGTGGATAATAAGAAAGAAATAAAAATTGGCACTCTTATGAAAGAAAGTGAGCGAAACAAGTTGGTTAAACTCTTGTTCGATTATATTGTTGTCTTCGCATGGACGTATCAGGACATGCCTGGACCCGACGCTAGCATAGTCGAACATAAGTTACCCTTGAAGCCTGAGTGCTCGCCAGTTAAACAAAAGCTGAGAAGAATGAGGCCTGATATGTCGCTAAAGATTAGAGAAGAGGTCAAGAAGTTGTTTGATGCCGGTTTTCTAGCTGTGGCTACATACCCTGAATGGGTCGCCAATATTGTCCCAGTTCCTAAGAAAGATGGAAGAGTTCGGATGTGCGTTGACTATAGGGATTTGAACAGAGCAAGCCCTAAAGACGACTTCCCTTTGCCTCACATTGATGTTCTTGTAGACAACACTGCTCAGAACTCATGCTTTTCTTTCATGGATGGTTACTCGGGGTATAACCAGATCAAAATGGCAGTTGAGGATATGGAAAAGACAACTTTCATCACACCATGGGGAACCTTTTACTATAGGGTGATGTCTTTTGGAATGAAAAACGCTGGGGCAACGTACCAGAGGGCCATGGTAACTCTGTTTCATGACATGATTCACAAGGAGATAGAGGTTTATGTGGATGACATAATTGCAAAATCAAGAACTGATGAAGATCACATAGTAAACCTGCAGAAATTGTTTGAACGCTTAAGGAAATTTAAACTCAGGTTGAACCCCGCTAAATGCACCTTTGGGGTGAGATCAGGGAAGTTGTTGGGATTTATGGTGAGCCAAAAGGGAATAGAAGTTGATCCAGACAAGGTGCGAGCTATCATGGAAATGCCCGCTCCCAACACAGAAAAAGAAGTTCGGGGTTTTCTGGGAAGACTGACTTACATCGCTAGATTTATATCCCGATTAACTGAAACTTGTGAGTCGATCTTCAAATTGTTGCGCAAGGATCAGGCTGTTGAATGGAATGAAAATTGCCAAGAAGCTTTCGAAAAGATCAAGCAGTACCTACAGAATCCCCCGGTATTGGTTCCCTCGGTGCCGGGACGGCCCCTCATTATGTACCTGACGGTGCTTGACGAATCAATGGGTTGTGTGCTGGGCCAACATGATGAGTCTAATAGGAAAGAGCATGTCATTTATTATTTGAGCAAGAAATTCACCAGTTGTGAAGCGAGATACTCTTTGTTAGAGAAAACCTGTTGTGCCTTGGCTTGGGCCGCTCGCCGATTGAAACAATATATGATGTGTCATACTACTTGGCTGGTTTCCAAAATGGACGCGATCAAGTATATTTTTGAAAAACCTGCCCTCACTGGAAGGATTGCTCGTTGGCAAGTGCTATTGTCAGAATATGAGATAGTGTATGTCACTCAGAAAGCAATCAAAGGCAGTGCTTTGGCTGATTATCTGGCTCATCAACCCATAGAAGATTATCAATCAATGTAGAATGATTTTCCTGATGAAGATATAATGGCTCTATTTGGAAAAGAAGGAGAATCTCCTGATGAAGAAAAATGGACCTTGCTGTTTGATGGAGCTTCCAATGCGCTGGGGCATGGGATCGGAGTGCTGTTGATTTCCCCGGAGTCTCAATATATCCCTATCACTGCAAGACTATGTTTTGATTGCACAAACAATATGGCAGAATATGAGGCATGCGCAATGGGGTTCCAAGCTGCAATTGAATCAAAAGCCAAAGTCCTAGAGGTGTATGGGGATTCAGCTCTAGTTATTCATCAGTTAAGAGGTGAATGGGAAACTCGAGATGCGAAATTGATTCCTTACCATGACTATATTAAGGGGTTAATGGAGCAATTTGAGCGGGTGACTCTCCACCACATTCCCCGCGAAGAGAATCAGTTAGCCGATGCACTGGCCACGTTGTCATCCATGTTCAAAATAAGCCAAGAGAAAGACATGCCACTCATAAAGATACAAAGCCAAGAACAACAAGCATATTGTCAAGAAGTGGAAGAAGAACTGGATGGAAAACCCTGGTACCATGATATCAAATGTTTTATCCAAAGTCAAAAGTATCCCCCGGGTGCTACTGAAAATGATAAAAGAACCCTGAGAAGGTTAGCAACGGGCTTTTTCTTGAACGGTGATGTGCTTTACAAAAGAAATCACGACATGGTGTTACTCAGATGTGTCGATGCTATAGAAGCCGAAAGGATCATGCATACATGAGGGTTCATTTGGGACCCATGCCGGTGGGCATGCAATGGCCAGGAAGATTTTAAGGGCTGGTTACTATTGGCTGACAATGGAAACTGATTGCTTTAATCATGTCAAGAAATGCCATAAGTGTCAGATATATGCCGATAATATTCATGCACCATCAACATCGCTGAATGTCTTGACGGCGCCATGGCCTTTTTCTATGTGGGGGATGGATGTAATAGGGTCGATTGAACCCAAAGCTTCAAATGGACACCGATTCATCCTTGTTGCCATTGACTACTTCACAAAATGGGTTGAGGTGGCATCATATGCACATGTGACCAGGAATGTGGTAATCAAGTTCATCAAAAGAGAGTTAATTTGTCGTTATGGTTTGCCAGAAAGAATCATAACAGATAATGCTACCAACCTGAACAACAAGATGATGAGGGAGTTATGTAAAAACTTCAGGATCCAACACCACAACTCGTCCCCATACCGTCCAAAGATGAATGGTGCTGTCGAGGCGGCAAACAAGAATATCAAGAAGATAGTTCAGAAAATGGTGGTAACATATAAAGATTGGCATGAAATGTTGCCTTTTGCCTTACATGGTTATCGCACTTCGGTTTGTACCTCAACAGGGGCAACCCCATTTTCCTTGGTATATGGGATGGAAGCAGTCTTGCCTATCGAGGTAGAAATTCCTCGTTAAGGGTGTTGATGGAAACGAAGCTAGAAGAAGCGGAATGGGTTCAAGCTCGACTCGATCAGCTTAATCTTATCGAGGGAAAGAGAATGAATGCCCTGTGCCATAGTCAACTATACCAAAAAAGGATAAAGACGGCTTATGAGAAAAGGGTTCGACCTCGAGAATTTCAAGAAGGGAACCTTGTGCTCAAAAAGATCCTACCAATTCAAAAGGATCATTGTGGGAAGTGGACTCCGAATTATTAAGGTCCATATGTTGTGAAGAAGGCTTTCTCTGGAGGAGCCTTGATCCTTGCGAAGATGGATGGTGAAGAGGTCCCACTCCCAGTAAACTCAGATGCGGTCAAAAAGTATTACGCCTAAAAACTAATAATATATAGAAATAGCTCGCTAGGTTGAAAACCTGAAAAGGCGGCCTAGGCAAAAGTTAGAGCAACCCGGTGAGTTGAAAACTCGAAAGAGCGACTCAGGCAAAAGTTACGGTCAAAAAAAAAAGAAAAAAGAAAAAAGGGCGAAACAAACAGATGTTCAACCCGGCAAGGCTAGGGCATGTGAGATATTTAGGGTGCACAAGGAGTGAGCAGTTGACATCCTCCGAAGTTGGTTAAAGGATTTTCAAAGTTATGGGCATGAGAAGCTAGCATCGTCTATTCTAGAGGACAATCCTTCAGCTCAAATTTTGTTTAATTTGTACCTTTGGACAAATTTTACATGCTTGCTTTCCCTTTGTATTTTCTCCATTTCACATGAATAGAATCTGCGCTGGCATCATATTCCCTGTCAATAAAATGTTGTTGTCTTAACCCTTTCTGCAGGTTCAAAGTGTTACTTTATGATAATCTGTGCTAAAATTTGAAACTTGTCTTGACATATTAAAATGCATCATGATTATTGTGAAAGCTTCAAAAACCATAGGAAATGCGATCGATCTATGTGTTGCTTTCAAAAAAAAAAGAAAGAAAAAAAAAGAAAAGGAAAAGAAAAACAAAGAAAGAAAGGAAAGGGAATAGAAGAACAAAAAGCTAGCAGCATAATCAACATTACAAGCAGGGCGAAACGGTTTAATAAAAGAGTCCCAGTTCCGTACATGGAGGTATAAGGACGTCACAAAAATCGGTCAAAAGATTCGAAGGAGAATGGTTCGCCCGTAAGTATCGAGATGGCCCTGCCCGGCAAGGCAAGAATGGGATGAGGGATAAAGACGTAAAAAAAAAGAAAGAAAAGAAAAGAAAAAGAAAAATGCACAACTGCATATTGAGTCATTAGTCTCATTCATTGCATCATGCATCACTCTAGCTGCATTGCATACCAATCATTACTACATTAGTTCATGCATCCCATGCCATTACATTATACAAAAAAAAAAAGAAAAAGAAAAAGGAGGAAAAGAAAAAAGAAAAAGAGAGAAGAAAAGAAAGAAGAAAAAAAAAAGAGAAAAAGAAGAGAGAAATTCTTGTCTTGTATTTCATTTCCTATCAAAGCCGGGCATCCGACCTGCATTCCTTTATTTTCCTGTCAAAGCTGGGCATCCGACCCGTACCCTTTATTTTTCTATCAAAGTCGGGCATCCGACCCGCACCCTTTATTTTTTCGTCAAAGCCGGGCAACCGACCCGCACCCTTTTAGTTTTTCTGTCAAAGTCGGGCAGCCGACCCGCACCTTTTTACTTATCTATCAAAGCCGGGCATCCGACCTGCATCCTTTATCTTTCTGTCAAAGCCGGGCAGCCGATCCGTACCTTTTTACTTCTCTGCCAAAGCCGGGCATCCGACCCGCACCCTTTTACTTTTCTGCCAAAGCCGGGCATCCGACCCGCACCCTTTTATTTCTCTGTCAAAGTCAGGCATCCGACCCGCATCCTTTTACTTTTCTGCCAAAGCCGGGCATCCGACCCGCACCATTTACTTTTCTGCCAAAGTCGGGCATCCTACCCGCACCTTTTTACTTCTCTGTCAAAGCCGGGCATCCGATCCGCACCCTTTATCTTTCTGTCAAGGCCGGGCAGCCGACCCGCACCTTTTTACTTTTCTGTCAAAGCCGGGCAGCTGACCCGTACCTTTTTTACTTTTCTGCCAAAGCCGGGCATCCAACCCGCACCCTTTTATCTTTCTGCCAAAGCCGGGCGTCCGACCCGCACACTTATTTTTTCATCAAAAGCAAGCTTACAAAAAGAAAAAAAGAGGAAAAAAAGAGAAAAAGAAAAAAGAGAAAAAAACAAAGAAAAAGAAGAAAAAGAAAAGAAAAAAGAAAAAGGAAAAAAAAAAAGAAAAAAGGAATTAAACTCCACTTTGTTTTTCAGCATTAATTGTCGGACAAAATTTTGGTCTCTTTTTCTTTACTTATTTCTTGCCAAGATAATATGAAAACACTCGTTACTCATATTATCAAACAAAAAATAAGTAAAGAGGGACAGCTGTTGACATCAATTTTTGTCCTCCTTTTTTATTTTAATTGGTCTAAAGGGGGTCCAATTGACTTAAGTCCATTAGCATTGTGGTCTTTTCACAAACAAAAAAAAAACCTTGTTTCTGATTCATTGGGCTTTTGTTTGGTTGAACCAACTGCAATTGGGCCTGTGTTTTTTTATGAGCCTCTCATGATCCAATTTGCAAAAAGGCTTTGTACATTTTTTATTATTACAAGTCCAATACAAAGATACAAAAAAAACAAAAAAAGAGTAAAAATTGAAAAGAGGCAATAAAAAAGGAAACAACATGCGCCATTCTCCAAGCCCTCCCTCCTTCGCTGCTGCTTTTCTTTTTTTCATATTGCCCAAAGAGTCCAAACTGCTAACACAGGGAAGATCAAGGGTCATAAATTAGGATGCAAGGAAAAGAAGGGCAAAGAAGGAAAACAAAATTGATACAAGCACAAACAGCAGCAACACACCCACAATTCTGCAAACAATACACACACACACACAAAAAATAGTACACACACACACACACCATCAGCACACACACACAAACAGCAACACACGCACACACCCATTGTGCAGACACACACACACACACATCATCGCACCACACCACCACACTACCACACCACACCATGTAACGTCCGTAATTTTAGGTTTATGACTTTATTACATTTTAATATGTGGATATGTGATTCATGTGAATTAAATATATTTTAGGAAGATTACGTTGGTAGATGAAGTTTTCCTGACATTAGAAAATAGTAGTTTAAGTCAGACGTTGAGATCCAGACAGAGTTCTGTTTACTGTAAATAGACGGAATGGTGACATTGTGAAGTAGAAACCCTAGATTTAGGTTAAGAATAAGATTTGAAGGTACAAATAGTGATTTTACAATATTTGAGAATTTTATTCAGGAATTTTCTGAGAAGCGGATAAAGATGTTACCGTTTTGGTCCCTGTAGTTTGACTAGGTTGAACTGTGAGTTGGTTTGGAGACCAGAACCAGTTAAGAAATATTTTTGGAGGTTCCAAATGATGTTTTATATTATTTTAGAATTTTAGAAATTATTTTGATAATTTTTAGAATAGCAGACAAAGAATTGCGGTTTTGGTCCCTGTAGACCGAGAACAAGATAGCAGGGAGAACAGATAAATACCAGAAACTTAGGAAATGATCCAAAATCAACCAAAAGACTAACCAATAGTGTTTTTACAATATTTATGATTATTAGAAATTTTCTGAGATTTTTCTGAGAAAGTTCATTTTTACCCTAGTTTACGGGTTACGGTATAAACTGAAAAATTACCGTAGTGCTTCTAAGCTTGATCTTTTTGAACCAAGACTTTTGTGGCACCTTATTTTCATGGCTTAGGACTTATTTCAAGGTTCATGAGAGTTTTTACCCCAATAGGTTAATTTTGGACAGTTTTTACTATGAAATACAAAAGTTACCACACTTAATTACCTTGGAGACTTACCATTTACCATGGTTAAGGTGAAAAATTATTTTTACCCCTTTAGGACAGCAGCTGTGCGCCAGATTGAGGGAAGAGTGTGGAAGGTTCAAGATTTTATGACTCATAGTGGTTAGCCAATAAAATCCATCCAAATTTCTAACTAGGGTTATGACTTGTAGTTAAGTGTAACCATGGTTAGCTTAATCATAATCTAATACAAGAAAAATCTGGAAAAAAAGAGAAGGGAGGGCTGCACGAAATTTCAAGGAGAGGAAGAGGAGGAGAGCTCTTGTTCATCTTCTCCATTTTTACTCTTTCACCATAACCATACACAAAGCTTTCTTTCCACAATTTTGTCCAAAATTAGCCAATTTTCAAGAGTTTGTTCTTAATCTTGTGAGCAACAAGCTAAAAGGAACCAAACAAGAAGAAGAAGGAGAAGGAAGAAGAAGGGATTGGAGGTTAGGGTTTTCTACAAAAGCTTGGTAAGGGGAAAGTTCTTTCTACATGATTTTCAAAACCTAGAGGACATACTAGGGTTTTTGTTGGTGTTGTTGTGATTAAGGAGATGCTATACTATCTTAGGGTTTAAGTTGATTGGCAAACCATGTGTCTTCTTGTTCTTATGACTATGTTTGATTCTTGAATGATGGTTATGTTATGTGTATGAATTTCTTTGAGTGGTTTGACTATGAACAACCATGCTTGATGTTAGTTTGCATGATTGGAAACTTGATATGCATAAGGGCTTGTAACTCTTGTCTATGGAGAAAGTGACCATGTTGTGTGAGATGAGTTGCCCTATCTTGCATGCTGGATGATTTTTGTTCCATGCTTGGTTTGAGTTGATTGGATGATTGTGGATGTGTATAAGTTTAAAATCATGGCATGAGAAAGTAGTATGTACATGTGGATGAGCTTGATGTGTAGGGATGATTGTGTGTTCATTTCCTTGATGATTGAAACCATGGCTTGATGAGTAAAGAGTGTGTCTTGGAATTGATCTAAACATAGTAAACTTTGCTTATTTTCACTTATTTGAACCTAACTATGCCAAGAAATAATTTATTTTAGTTAAACATTGGATTTTCGAGCTGCTGCCATACCCTGGGTGTGACCAGTTTCGCGATTGGGAAAAGCTGCAAAACAGGGGAAAGCTCTGTTCATACCGCGGGTGTGAAAAACCCTCGCGCCTGTGAACAGTTCTGGACCCAGCATTTTTGAATATTAATGTTTTTGCAAAAATCAGTTTTTTTTCCAAACTTATTTCATAAAAATGCTTAAGACAAAATGACATTTTTAAACATGAAAATTGGCAAGTATTTTGGTTAATTAATTTTAGAACTTAACAATATTTTGGATAATGCACTTGGTTTAGGGATGGCAAAAAAACCCGTACCCGCGGATAAAATCCGTTACGGGTATGGGGCGGGTACCTTAACGGGTACCCGCGGGTAAATTAAACGGGTACTTGAGGTACCCGCCAATAAGTGGGGATGGGGGTGGGTAGTGAGGTACCCGTACCCGCGGGTACCCGTACCCGTTAGTAAAATTACAAAAAATATCCTTTTATTTATATACATACCTAAAAGTCTAAAACACCAATGCACAATTTAACAAATATTAGAGTGTGATACAATACTTTTAGTTATTGTCTTGCTTTGTTTTAATATTGAACAAATTGACTCCAAAATATATATTATTGTTGTGTCATGTATTAATTCTCACATTCATATTTTTCATTTTATAGTTTTATTTGTTTTTATTTAATTGAACAATTATTGATATAACAATTAAGTTAAAATTATATGATTTGTATAATTTAGTCTTATTAATATGATGTTCATTATGACAAATATTGTGTGGAAACAATTTCTTTTAATAAAATTTTTATAGAATTTTTTAATATCCATGGATACCCGCGGATTTCACGGGTACCCGCTAAAATCTAGATAACGGGTACCCGCGCGGGTATGGGGCGGGTACGGGTAGCGGGTATATTAAACGGGGCGGGTAGCGGGGAGCTACTACCCGTGCCCACCCCGCCCCATTTACATCCCTAACTTGGTTAAAAGAGGAACCATTCATAAGAGTGTGAATTGAAAGAGGAAAAAGAGCCATATGATGGAGAATTATGTACAAAGAGATGTGATTATCATGAGTGATGATAATACTATAACCAAGAGTGAAGGTTATACGTGATTGTGCAAGTGATAACCTAGTGAAAAGGTTAATGCAATTATAAGAGAAATCAAAGTGAATTGATTGGGCTTGAGCTTGGGATGATTATTGTGTATGCTTAATGTATGTGGCATTTTGCATAGAGAGACTTGGCGGATGGCCAAGTGATATTGTGTGCTTAATGTGTTATGTCATATGCATAAAGAGAAAGAGATTTGGCGGATGGCCAAAATAATGAGCTACAACCCGGATGGGGTTGAAAATAGGTATGGTTGGGCTACAATTGCCTACTGGGATTATCCAGGTTTCGAAAGTCTCAATGGCCGTGTGGTGGATCCCAGTGAGCCGAGAACGAGTAGAGCACCCGGCTTGGATAAATCTGACTGACTGACCTATTTGTGATATGGTGTCACAGAGTGTATTGAATAATTGTCTTGGACTTTACTGTTTGTTTAGCCTTGAACAATTTTGACTTAAACATGGCTTTCCTGAATACTGTCTTGGACTTTACTGGAGGTTTAGCCTTGAACAAGTATGTTAAGGATTGACTGTGGCCTATCGCTCAAATATTGTTGAGGAAGAGAAAAGTCTCCATGGAGCATTACACCGGTGTTGAGAGGGAAATAGAAGTGTCATGCATTTTAAATGTATCTGAGTTAATGATATATTGATTGATACTGTGTTATGCGTTGTGACTATGAAAATTTTCATTGTGTTTGTGAGAATATCACATTTGCAGGAAAACTATATACTCTTGTGTTTGAGAAGAGTAAGTGGTAGATAATTTTCTAATATAGCTATGTTTGATAAGTCTGATGTATTTTATTCTTACCTGTTGTCTCTATGCCTTATTATCTGTGTAAGAGGATTTTTCACTCTTGCCTATATGTTTTGTGCTGCTTGGAACATGATTCATATAGATGTGTCACCAGCCAAATGAATTGACCAGGACGGAGGAAGGAGGAAGACTACCGTCTGGAGTGGCTTTGGCTAGATAGTCTTTTGGAGGTGATCGGAGACTCGACCGACTTAGGCTCATTCGGGGTAGACTGTTATTATTATCTTTACCGGATAGCTGTACCATTTTATATGACATTACTAGCTATCTAGTTTTGATGTACTTGTAAAACTTTGGACCAGTATATATATCTATATATGATGTATATTATTCATTCAGATGATGTTAGTCTTGTTTTTCTTCAGTAATACGTTATGACATAAATAAGTTTTGAAATCTAAACAATGTAAGTGAGAGTTTCAAGTGAAAATAATTTTCAGTAATTAAAAGAAAAAAAATTATACTCATTTTCGAAATAGACTTGAAATAATTAAAAGAGAATTTTGTTTTAAAAATAAATATTAATATCATTTTCGATATATAAGGTTAATTATGTTGTAATATCCTTTTATGAGAAAGGGTGTTGCACACCACCACATGGTTTGCCCTACATTTGGTACTCCTCCATTGTATATATACCCAATAGAACAGTGAAAAAACACACAGAAAACACAAAAAAGAGAGGAAAAAAAAGTGAAAAAAAAACAGTTTTGATTGATAAACCAATTTTGTTTATCAATCATAGAGATCACAATACAGAGACCCAACAAGCATACACAGTGCAAAAATGGCAATAGAGAGAAGAAGAAGATTACCCTCACATTATAGGTCACCAGCAGGTAAGGAGATCTCTCCTTCTCATGCATCTTGCCTTGCTCCATTTCGTTTTTTTTTCGTGTTCCTGCAACTCTAACATCAGAAAAAGTAAAAAAAAAAAAAACAAAGAGTGAAAAAACGAGAGGGAGTGAGAGAGAGCACCACCACCGCCGGTGGCGGCGCGGCTGCACCGCGGCCCTGCCTGCACCGTCCCCCTCCCCACTGTCCCGTTCTCTTTCTCCCTCTCCCTCCACGTTCTTTCTTTCTCGCGTTTTTCCCTCTCTCTCTCCGCGTTCTCTCCTCGCCGCCTCAGATCGTGGATGCCCCGGGAGCGGGCCACCGCTGCGCGCCGGGTTCCTGTCGTGGCAGTCCACCGCGCGGCCACCATGGCCGCCCTTCCCCCTTTCCCTTTCTCCCACTTTTCCCCTTTTCCCCTCTCTCCTCTGTTTTTGGTTTAGGGATTTTGAATCCCATTTCCTTTGTTACGTTGTTTCTTTCTTTTTTTTTCTGTCTTTTTTTTCATTTTTATTTCATTTATTCATTTTTTATTATTTTAGTTTTTGGCTTTGTTGTTGTAGTTTTTTTTTTACTGATCTTGTTGTATGATTCGGGCTTTTGGCCCAATGTTTGTTTTTTTGTCTTTCCCTTTCTATCATCTACAATAAATCTGATTGCCTGGTTTTGGGTCTTGGCCCTTCTGCTTTTTTTTTATTCGTTTTTTTATCAGTGGGGCCTGATGCATGAGTTGGGCCTTTAGGCCCATTTTCATTTTTTTAGTTTGGACCCTGGTTGGTGCCTGGGCCTAGCCCAATCTCGCTTTTTGTCCCTACCCTTTTTTTTCCCTTTCCCTTTGTGTTGGGCTTAGCCCTTTTTTTTATTATTTCTATTAGCTTCCTTTTTTGAGCCCAATAAATATTTGACTACTCTTTGTGCTTGTTTTTTGTTTTCGTATTCACTCTATATATTTTACACCTCTTAATGGTAAAAATGGTTCATACCTTCATTATTATTATTATTATTATTTTATGAGAGAAGCACCCCTTTTAAATAATAATTGATAATTGGCATTCGAATAATAAGAGGCTTGTTGGACGTGACGTCCTTCAAGTCCTCTTTCTTTTTTAAAATGAAAGCGTAAAGGGGTCTTCTTGGCGTGACGCCTTGCTTGATCCCTTCTCTAATTAAATAAATACTTTAATATTACCTAAAAAAAAAGACTATTGGGACGTGACGTCCTCTTAGTTCATTTTTAATAGGAGCTTTTGTAGGCATGACGCCTTGTTAGTTTTGTCAATTTCACAACATTTTTTTTCTCTCAAATTAATTAAAATTAATCAACCCACAAACATTTTCTACTAAAGAACTACGTAGTTTTGATTTTCTCATTGCACCTAAGAATACGTAGGAGCAGGGACATTCCCTGTCGAGCACAAAAATAAATTTTCATAATTTTTCTCCTTTGTTTTGTAAATAAATAAATAAATAAAAATAATTTCTCTTTGGGTAAAATAAATATTTTTAAAAGTGAACAAATTTGCACATTTAATTAGAGGTAACCGCTTTTTAGCGGACGTCGTAGGGTGCTAATACCTTCCCTACACGTAATCGACTCCCGGACACAAAATTTGGTTTCAAAGACCATTTTCTTCAAAATCGAGTTTTTCCAATGTTTTTCCCATTAAATAAACTTTGGTGGCGACTCCTCTGTATTATTGTAATTTTTTGGGTTGCTTCACATTCAATTATTATTATTATCAATTGATTAACTATTAACATTAATGTTATGAAACTAATCAAAATAAGAGAAAAATATAGAGATGTAGAATAATAGATAAAAGAGATAAAGAGAGAAGAGAGAATAAGAGAATATTTTATTACTACTCTTTGGTGTACTCAAACATGTACAATGGGGGTGGTATTTATAATCACCGAGAAACCTAACCCTAATGTAAATATGGATGAGATCTTATCTTAATAAGAGTAACAACGTAATAAATCTGATATTTTCATAACAGAAATAGTGTAATATAATATCTTATCAAATCTGATCAGTATCAATCTCTTCAGGAGATGGACATCCACAAAATATTCATAACACTCCCCCTTGTATATCCTCAAAACCTTACTAAGAAAAAATTCAGTGGAAAAAAAATCTTAATGAAGGAAAAAGAGTACAATATCATTTGCATAAAATCTGCCTCGTTAAAAATCTTACCTGAAAAACCAGTGAGACAAAACCATGACGAAGGAAAAAAGAATGCAGAACGCATCTTTTTCTCCCTCTCATGCAGACAATTATCTCTAAGACGACGAAGACCAATTCTTTGTACTAGTTGCTCAAAATTTTGCTCGGTACTGACTTTGTATAGAGATCTGCTAGATTATCACATGAACGGATTTGTTGAATGCTTGTATCACCACTCCTATGAAGATCATGAGTGAAAAAGAACTTTGGTAAAATATATTTTGTTCTATCTTCTCTAATATACCCCTTCCTTCAACTGAGCAATGCATGCAGTATTATCTTCATAAAGGATCGTAGCAATCATTTTTCCAAAAGATAAAACTGCAAGTCTCTCGTATTTGTTGAATCATAGGCTTCAACTAAATGCATTTTCAACTTGCCTCATACAGTGCCAAAATTTCCGCATGATTAGATAATGTGGCTGTTATGGTTTGTTTCATAGACCGCCATGAAATAGTTGTGCCACCACATGTAAACAAATAATCTATTTGTGATATACCGTTATGAGGGCCAAACCAAAAAACCTGCATCTGCATAACTAATTAAGCTTGACTTGGATACATTTGAATAAAATCAACTCATATCCATCGTACCCTTAAGGTAACAAAACATATCATTAATACCATTTCGATGTGTTCGTGTAGGAGAAGAGCTATATATATCTTGCTCATATCAAATAATATATCAAGACGTGTATACTTAGCAAGGTACAATAGTGCCCCAAATTGCACTAAGATATGGTACTTCTGGACCGAGTAGTTCTTTATAATTTTCTCGAGATCTAAAAAGACATTTGTTCACTTCCGGTGACCTTACTACCATTGGAGTGCACAATGAATGTGACTTGTTCGCATAGATCCTCTTTAGCACATTTGCCTATTAGATTGGACTATCAAAGAAATATAAGATATTCTATAATATTTAAGAATATCTAAAGAAAATATAATTCAGATAATTATCTTAAATAACTTAAATATGATATGATGACCATAATATAATAACATGCACAAAAATTCTATTATTCAAATACTCAATCTGTAATTCCAAACAAAACTTTATCCTTCATAAGTCTTTTATCTCAAACTATTTCTTTGAGCAATCTATAGTTTTTGGAAGTTCTTCAGGAGTTCTGGCAATATTTATGTCAATAACATGAATAACAATATTAGCAAACTCATTTAAAGATCTTTTCATAAAAATATATGGACAAGTGGGGTCATTTTTATATCCTCTTTCAAATATTCACTGAGGCGATTACGCGCCCGAATTGTTTTAATCCATAGAAAGACTTCTTCGATTTGATTGAGTATTCTTCTCGAGAGCTTGAATTGTGTGCTTCAGGGATATTAAATCCTTCAAGGAGTTTCATATAAATGTCATTTTCAAGTGAACCAAACAACATCCATCAAATATAAATTGAGTCATTCATATGCCACTAAACTAGAATTATACCCTTTTCAAAATCACAGGTGAATTTGTCTTTTCGAAATCAAAGCCAAGTCTTTGCAATTTTCAAAATCAAGAAAGATCTTTATATCTCATAATTTCTATTTTCTCATTTTGTTTTCGCACAAAATTCTATTTGTATCCAACTGGCTTTACACCTTCAGGTTTTTGAACTACAGGTCCAAAGAATTTTCGCTAGCAAATCGAGTGTAATTCCGCTTCAATAGCGTCTTTTCATTTTGGCCAATCATTATTTTGTCTATAATCTTTAATAGATTTTGTTTCATGATCCTTGTTATCATTTATCACATCTAGCGCTATATTATAAAGAAAACATCGCCAACGTTGACTTATTTTGGTTCTATCGTATTCCATTCATGACATAATTTATTGAGATCTCTTTATTTTCACAAATTTCAGGTACCTGATCAGTCTATTCTTGGATTGCAAATTCAATTTTGTCTGACAACTCTTATGGAGTTTCAATATCCTCAATTGAGTCATTTTGCCTTTTACCTCCTTTTTTTTTGTTTGAGGATTTTTATCTTTGAAACTGATAGTCTACCATGCTTCATGCGTGATTGTCGAATAGGGACATCAATTTTGATTGGAGCAACAAGAACTGGTTTAGTCATTAATTCTTTTAGTGAATCCATTTTGTAATTGGTTTGCTAAACTTTGCAACTAAATTATCTTTTGAACTTCTGGTTCACATAGTTTTGTATGAGGATCAAGATGATAATTAATTCTAATTTGTCCTTTCCCAGCTGCTTATTCTCTCCCCCCTAATGTTGGGAAAACTAACAATTAGCAAACCAAGTTGTAAATGAATCTCTCATTACTGGCTCAATATATTTTGCTGGCTCAAGATATTTTATTATAGATAGAGATTCTTAACCAACATATATTCCCAACCTTCTTTGAGGACCCATCTTAGTGTGTTGTGATGGAGCAACACATCTAAAAATTCTTGGATTAAAAATATTAGGTCCATGACCAAAAATCAAATTTAAACGGGAGGACTTGTAAAAATTTGTTGGTCTGATGCGAATGCAAGATTAGATGTCCCCAAGCAGAAATTGCATGTTTTAATCTCAATGGTCTTGCAGTTGACTTTAGACACTTAATAAATGAATATGCAAGATTATCATTTTGTGTATGAACATATGCTACAGGATGTTCAATATTAATTCTAATAGACATATAATACTCATTAAATGCCCGAGATGTAAACTAAACTACATTATCAATGTGTATTTTTTTAAAGAAAATGAGCTCTTCATCAAGTAATCTCGCAAACGTCTAGTTGCAAGTTGATGACAAACAAATAAGTGACCATCTAATTGATGCATCAATTAAAATCATATAAAATATCTAAATGATCCACATGGTGGTTGTACTAGCTCACAAATATCACCTTGTATATGTTCTAAATGTGTGAGAGACATTCTCTTTATCAACTTCTAAGATTTTCTTGGGGAACAAACAATGCTTAAGATATTAGTTTTTATGAAGAATCTTCTGGCTCTTCAATGGGTGTGTAGATGAATTTTTAATTATTTCTCGCATCATAATAGACCGGGATGGCCCAACCAGTCATATACCAACAACAAAATTATCATAGTTTGTAAACTTTTGGTGTACAATATCTAGTTCAATGCTATAAAGATACTATATTCAATATATCTTTTATTTCTTTTTTCAATATGGTATCCATTTGAACGGATTGAAACTTAACAAATTTATAAATTAAAGAATATAATGCAATATCAATATGTAACTTTTTTACTTTAGGTAACAATATATTAGCTCTTCTGGAGCCTTCAATTATCTTTGTAGTACCAGATATAGTATTAACATTGATTTCTTAAGCATTACTAAAAATATATTAGCTAACTTTGTTATTTTAGGTAACAATACATTGACTCTTCCAGAGCCTCCAATTATCTTTATAGCACTGGATATAGTACTAACATTGGTTTGTTACTTCAGGTAACAATACATTAGTTCTCTAGAGCCACCAATTATCTTTGTAGTACCAAATGCACTAACATTAGTTTTTTGCATTACTAACAATATATTAGCTCTTTCGGAGCATTCAGTTATTCTCATTATTGATGTTAGTGCAAAACTCATTCTTTCATAAATAAAATTAAAAATAAATAAGAAATAAACATAAAGTTCAATTAAAGAATAAAAACATACTAAAATTGAGATTTAATAACATTAAAATATAAGTAATTTATTTCTTGATACTCTTGCCTTCAATAAGGAGATCAATTTTCATATATGGATTAGTAAAGAAATATGTGAGTAAGTAATATTCATAGACTATAATCATAGTCATCATCTTTATAAGCAAAATGTATTTCTATCTTCTTCCATTTGTTTGAATCTTATTAAAGATATACAAGATGCTTTGGCATATGACATGTATGCAACCAATGACCATTGCTTCCACAATATGTTTGTTATTCTGCTTACCTTTTTCTTTTTCATTCTTTTCATTATTTCTTCACTTCTGGGGAAAAATGTCATAGCTTTGGCCTTATTTTCTTTTAACTATTTTTTCACTTCTGGGGAAAAATATCATAGCTTTGGTCATATATTGATTAGATGTTTTATTCTCTTCTTTGATAATGTCTCCAAGGCCATTTGCATCCAAATGAATTTTAATACTCATTAATAAGATAAGTAATTCTTTTCCTATAATTATAATAATCACGTGACTTTACATTCACTTTTAGGAATGAAGCAGTGCTAGTGGGATGGACCTTAATATTTTGAATAAGTACAACAATCGTGTGGTGCTACATTCACTTCTGGGAATAGAGCAGTGTTAATGGGATTGACCTCGTGATTTTTCATCAAAAACTCATTATTTTGTTCGGCCACAAGAAATCGATTCAAAATATTTCTTAAATTTTTTTCTTTCTCGATATTACTACTGTAGGAGCACATTAGATGCAAAAATGTATATATTTTGTAATTTAACTTGTAATCAATTATTTGAAACTGAGCCCATGTATATGATCAAAAGGTTTGAAACATGCATTTAGTAATACTCCAGAATAAATAATTCGGATACATACCTTAGATCTTGAAACACTCCTTTGGAAGATATCTCAAAATGCAATTCCAAAGAAACATAGACAAAGAAATTAAATAGTACCAAATGATTATAAAAGGCTTGTCTTCTCCTTTCACACAACAATATGCTCCAAGCTTTTGAATCTTAGTTGGCTAGAGTCTCGTGCTGATAACGTGTTATGAAACTAATCGAAACAAGAGAAAAATATAGAGATGTAGAATAATAGAAAAAAGAGATAAAGAGAGAAGAGAGAATAAATTCTGGAAGCTTTTAAACCTAATAGAGGCTTGCGCCAAGGTGATCCAATGTCACCATATCTTTTTGTTATGTGCATGGAAAAATTAGGCTTGCTTATCCAAGAACGAGTGCAACAAAAAAGGTGGCTCCCAGTCAAGTTTGCAAAGGACGGACCGGCCATCTCCCACCTTTTTTTCGCAGATGATTGCCTCTTATTTACTCAAGCCAAGACTTCCCAGGTTAAGCTTGTTAAAGAGGTCTTACGGGATTTTTGCCATGCCTCGGGTTTGAAGGTTAGCATTCATAAGTCCAAGTTCCTACCATCCAAGAATGTCCCAAGGGCCAAGCTTAGTAAATTTGCTTCTATTACAGGGTTCTCTCATACTTATAATCTTGGGAAATACCTTGGTTTTCCCATGTTGGCAGGGAGAGTTTGCAAGGGGGATTTTGATTATATTTTGGATAGAATTAACCAAAGACTTGCGGGTTGGAAAGGGAAACTTCTCAATAGAGCTAGCCGGGTGACCCTTGCTAAATCCGTTTTGAATGCCATTCCAGTGTATTCCATGCAAAATATGTGGCTTCCATCAAATGTTTGTAACAGGATTGATTCAACTGTGAGAAATTTTATTTGGGGTGGCAACTCTAATCATTGGGTAAAATGGTCAAAGATAACCTGCACTAGGCAGCGAGGTGGTCTTGGTATCCGTAAGGCAAGGGAATGCAACATTGCTATGCTTGGTAAGCATGTGTGGGACATGATCCATGCACCTCAGAAGTTATGGGTGAGGATTTTGTCAGCCAAATATCTCAGGGGATCACACATTCTGCATGTAACTAAACAGAATGGTGCTTCTTATGTTTGGAACTCTATTTTTAAGGCCCTTCAATATTTGCGACAGGGGTTTAAAATTAGAATTGGTGCAGGGGAAGTCTCCTTATGGTTTGATCCTTGGCTTGGTGAGGAGTTAGTTTGTGACTTGCTCCCTTATGTAGATATTCATGATCTCAATTTAAAAGTCAAGGATATCTTCGTCAATGGAACTTGGCACTTCGACCTCCTTCATACTCCGCTCCCAGATAATATTCGCTATCGGTTCATGAGTACCTTTGTGGATGAGGGAGCACCTGATATCTAGATTTGGGGGGACTCTCCGTCAGGTGAGTATACGGCTAGAGTAGCATATAAGTGGCTGAACGAGCATGCGGACCCTGGGAGTACTGTTTCATCTGGATGGTCTGTTTTGTGGAAATTGCACCTACCTGAGAACATTAAATTCTTCTTTTGGATGGCCTTTCATGACAGTTTACCCACCAACCAATATCGAGCCTATAGGCACTGCACTTTGGATCCGTCTTGCCCAAGGTGCGGTCATGTCTCTGAGTCGATAATACACACTTTGAGAGATTGCCAAGAAGCCAAGAAAATCTGGAGGATGCTCGGTTGGGACCAATATCCTGATTTCTACAGCCTCAATGATAACACATGGATATATGCCAATCTTCATGGAAATTGTGGTATTGCCTTTGCGGTCACTTGTTGGTTTATTTGGAAGGCTAGGAACGAATCAATCTTTAATGACAACATCTGGGAGCCTTGGTATATGGCCAATCAAATTGCCATTTTACAAGGTGTTATAACTGATGTGTATGGCACTTCAACAAACAATAGGGAGCCACGCTTGGTGACTTGGAACCCACCATCCGCCAACTTCATCAAGCTAAATGTTGATGGAAGTTCTGTGGGGAATCCAGGTAGATCAGGCTTCGGTGGAGTCTTTCGCAATTCGCTAGGTGAATGGATCTTTGGTTTCTCAGGTTTTTGTGGTTTTACTACCAACATTACTGCTGAGCTCATGGCTATTTATACTGGTCTGATCTTGGCTTGGGAACAAGGCTATAGGGCCATCCTATGCGAGTCTGATTCTCTTACAGCAATCAAAATGATCAAGGAAGGTGTTCAGGAATGCCACCCCTTGTCACCTTTGGTTCTCTGTATCTGCAGATGCTTATCTCGTCCATGGGAGGTGCACTTACAACATGTTTTGCGTGAAGGTAATGGTTGCGCGGATTGGTTGGCTAAAGCGGGTTCGTCTACGGATAGTCCAAGACAGATTTGGCTAACATGTCCCCCTCAGCTCTCTTTGGTCGCTCTGGCTGATGCTCTTGGTGTAGCTAGAATTAGAACTAATTAGTTGTTTCTTGTTCCTTTTCTTTTCCCACTGATCAAAAAAAAGATTCCCATGATTCTATTTCTATTCTCAAGGTGCGCTTCACAGATCTCACAATCTTATATATTTTTATGGAACAATTCTCCAAATGCCTAGATTTGTTGCCTTTTCTATTTAGATGCATAGCTTTTTATTTCAAGTTATATAAGACTTGGTAACTGTGGGATATTCATTGTTTCTATGGACAAATACAATTACGGTGAGTGTTTTGGCTTGGCTGGACAGTTGTTGCATGTTATCTTTTCTAATTGCAGTTTTGCTATTTTCCTTCTTAAGAGTAGTTTCTTCAAGTTGGTAGGTGTGTCTTGCAGGGGATTCATGTTACTGGGGGAGGAGGAGATAATCTTATTTAGGCTCTTATGTTTGCAATGGTAGAGCAAGTGTCAGTGTGTTTCAAACCAGGTGTATGATGTTGTAGGCTTAAAAATTAAAATTGGAATTATGCTAAGACTTAGAGTACCTGCAGATAACTTCTAAGAAGATCCGTTCTCGTTGGTTCAACATCTCATGTTTTTTATGCATATGCTCATGATGCACACACTGCATGTACACCTGAATGATTCTCAATTTGCCTAACCCCTTTTTTTAATTTTCATTTGGGGTGGTTGGTTGATTATGTCTAATGGCATTTTACAGCTACAGGTTCTCATTCATACTGATGTTACAAAGTATATCTATTTTAAAGCTATGGATTGGAAACAGAGGTTGGGAGGGAGAGCCAGTACTATCTTTTCTAATTCCTAATTGTGCCTTACTGAATGCAAGGGATACATCTTATATGTCTAATGCAATTGATCAGGATTACCTTTGTAGTTTTGACATTTTATCCTAAGTTGTCTTAATTGGGTTACCTTGTAGCACTCTTGTATATTTTTCTTTGAATTGATGAGAATACATTTTATGGAGTTATTGAATTGTTTTTACTTTCTATTGTGCTTTTGTACTACTGTTTTATTTCTTTTGAAATACCTTTCACTCCCATATTTCTTATGACCAGGAATTGTGTTTAATTATGATAAAAAAAGTTAAAATAAATATAAAGTAGCGTTGGCCAAATCGCGTCGGATTTTGCTTGTTAGCGTTGGCTAAGCCGATGCTAAATGGGCCATTTGACATTGACTTCATGCGTCAGCTTAGCGTCGGCTTTTCTGACGCAACTAGCATCGGTCGTCGATGGCTGACGCTAATACTTTGCGATGACCCTTTTATGGCCGACGCAAGGCCAACACTAAAGTGGTCGTTAGCGTCGGTTTTTTTGCCTTTGCCAAAGCCGACGCTATAAGACGAAATTCTACTGGTGGCCACCTTCAATCGCAAAAACCCATTACTCCATATCTCCTTAATATCTCACATGTCATTGGTGGAACGCCTCAATCTCGTCCTTGCCAGGTAGCAACATGCAAGTTCACAAATCACAATGTGAGAGGTTTTAAAACAGTCTTAATTTCACCTACCTCTCAATATTCTTTCACCAACCCCTGCATATTCATCAAATGCATCAGGTGCTCAATATTGCAGGTACAAACTCCAACACCATCTGCATTCATTTATTTGAAAAAGCAACATAGCCTTAATTTATCAAAAACCAAAATGATGCTAAAGAAGCAATCTCTCTTGTCCTTCTCACTTGCAACACTACTAGTTCCCCTCTTGTATTCCACCACCACTTTTGCCCAATTAACACAACCTGCTGCCCCAACTCCACCAGCAGCAGCCCCTAAACCATTGGTTCCCTCATTGCCACAGTCACCGACCAGCGATGCTGCCACCCCAGACACCGTAGCAGCTGTTGACATCATCGGAATCCTGAGGAAGGCCAACAAGTCATTCAATGTCCTAATCCGCCTCATGAAAACAACCTAATTGATCAACCAACTCAACTTGCAGCTCCTCACCACAAAATCCAGTGGCCTAACAATCCTCGCGCCAGAGGACACAGCCTTCTCGGGACTCAAAGCCGGGCTCCTCAACAGTCTCTCCGATGGATAGAAGCTCGAGCTCTTACAGTTCCACGTCATTTCGGACTGTGTCTCTAGCTCAAACTTTGATACCCTTACCAATCCAGTGAGGACTCTTGCAGGGGCCAAACCTGGGAAGGTGGAACTCAATGTGATAAGCTATGGGGGCAGTGTGACACATACCACCATCACTGGCATTGTATACACTGATAAGCACCTTGCTATTTATAAGGTGGGAAAGGTGCTTCTTCTTCCTATGGATTTCTTTGGAGTTGCTAATACTAAGGCACCAGCAAAGGCACCGTCTTTAGTACCTGAACCTTCGGATGTGGCTCCAAAACCAGATAAGGAGAAACCATTGTCTCCGGATTCCTCAGAATCATCTCAGATTAGCTATGGTTGTTTCTATATTTTGCAAGCATTGTGACTCATGTAACAACGCAAACTTAGAACTGAATTTATTTACAATCCTAACATCTTCCCTTCTCCAGATGCTTCAAATTTGACTAACAGAAACATGATAGAAAACAACCTATTAAAATCAAGACAGATGACAGAAGTACCTTCGCGACAATTTTTCTAATGAGGTTAATTCTAACTGTAGATCTGCTCTAAAAATCAGAATAAGCAGAGTGAACCAAAACTGCCGAGTTTTAATTTTTATTCTTATAAATAACATATTGTGATTAATTCTTTAATGTGTATATATAAATCTAACATCACGAGTTCAATTCACTCGAACAAAATAGTATGGATTGAAATGGATTGGTTTTTCAATGATTTGGTTTGATTTTGTAAAAACTGCAAGTTAAATATCTAAACCAATCGGAGAAAACATAACTAGTAAAAATACTGAAGAAAAAAAAATCAGTGAAAAAGGAAGGGGAGAAAAGGTTCGGCAACCGCTCAATGTTCATTCTTGGTTTTGTTATTAGTTTTGTGATTTGTGAATCGATTCCAACCATGGGTAGTCATAAGTGTGAAGACAAAGGAGATATTTTTCCCAAAACAAAAGTTGAATGCGGAAAAAAAATAATTAAGAAATGAACACAGAGCGGCATCTCTATGGTTAGAAGCAGAAACAGAACAAAGGTAGGGAAAACACAAATGCAGTCTATAAAAAAACATCAATAACGACCAACCCTTCGTATAGTTGAATATACTTGGTCACAATTATTCAATTAAACGAAACTCCAAGGTTAGGTTTCCTGTGATTCTATTTTCTTTTTTTTCTGTGTACTAATTTATGCGTCAATGGCACAGAAAGGAATAGTAAATGTAACCAAAACAGGGGATCCAGAAGAACAGGGAACCTTAAATCTGGAAAATTGTGAGTCCCCCAAAGATTTTGGTCGAAAAATAGATGTATGCCCCCAGAACAAAGTCGTCAAGAAATCGATCCGTAGATCTCAGATCTTGGAACTGAAAGAAGAGGCAATTCACACTTCAAATATGAACACACTACACAAGAACACACACACACTCAATCACTAGTCACTATACAAATATGAAACGGAGTAACGGACGCAGTGATAATAACACCAACGATCATATAAATTAGTGCTCTTGCTCCGTTTTATATATAAGGAGGCTAGTTTTTTAAACCTAGAAGTCTGGGCCATCATGGGCCAGCAATATGGGCCATTAAATCTTTAGGGTTCTTCCAACTATTGGGCCAAGATGTTATTACAAAAAATGAACAAAAGAACAAAAGAATCTAAAAATGAACAAAAGAAAATAAAAAGAAAACTAAAAATTTGACCAAAAATATAAAAAAAAAATATTTGACCAAAAAAAAAGAAAACTAAAAATAATAAAAAATCCATTTCAGTAAAAATATTACATTTTAATTACAAATTATATCTTTTTGTAAATTTTTATTTATTTGATTTGTTGTTTAATAATCATTAATAAAAAAATTTAGGATATGTGCTGCATTCTTGTGGCTATGACATCTCTCTTTAAATGTAAGTTTAGTTGTTATATACATAGGGTTGGAAAACCGGGCCGGCCCGACTCACCAGTAACCAGCCAAAAATGGGGGGCAGGGCGGGGTTGACTCGCCAAAAAAAGTGGGTTGCAGGATACCAGCCCGGTCCACCTAACCCGCCTAAAAAAAGGAAATAGATTGTAGAAGTGGCGGGTTGGCCACTTCTACAACCTATTTCCTTTTTTAAAAAAAAGCAAAGCAGTCTGGCGGGCGCAACCCGCTTTTAAACCGCCTTTAGGTGGATCAAAATAGGTTGTGAGTTGAAAACCCCAAACTAGCCTGTCCTTTTTGGCTGGTTGAACGGGCTGGCTCGCCGAGCCCAACTCAAATTGCCATCCCTAGATATACATGAGGCAAGCAACATGGGATGTCAGTTTTGACTTTTGAGCTGTGTTTGAAACTCATTCAAATGGTTGCATGTGTGTTGAAAAGTCAAAAGTTTCATAGCACTTAAGTATCTCGTGAAATATAAATTAAAATATGAAAAATTCAATGCTTAAAATCTTTAATTTTCAAAAATTTTAAAATTGATTTAATTAATAGAAAATTAGTTCAATAATAATGTGCAACAAGAAGTGTTATTTGGAGCAAAAAGTAGTGTGTGAAAGAAGCACAATATACGCCTAACTAACCAGGTTAGTTTATCCATGCGCTGATTTCCGAATACCTCTTACCAAATACTCCCTCCGGTCCAAATTTTTGGTGGTTTTGACTTTTTATTTTTATCCCAAAACTTTAGTTATTTTAAGATTTCAAGAGATAATTTATTACATTTTCTCAACTATATCTTTAATATAATTAATAAGTTTTGGGTGAAAAAATAATTAGGATAGTTGAGAATGATGAATAATAAATAGGGTCATTTTAGTCTAAAATTTATTCAATTAATTATTTCTTAATCTGTGTACCAAAATCTTAAACAACCAAAGATTTGGACCGGAGGGAGTAATTAAGACTTTTATCTCACCGCCGTATCCTTCTAAATAAAAAGATTAATTTAACAAAGATAAATTAACCTTGCGTATCATCCATGCGCTGTCCCAAATGACTTTTGGGTTAGGGACATGTTCTAATTGTTTAGGCCTTTGCAAAAGCCAGTCATTACTTTTCTTTTCAAAAAAAATGTTTCATAAATTCATTAAGAATTGCAATTCATTCACATTGTTAACTTTTTTGGTGAACACATTGTTTTAATTAATAACAAGAATAATTCCAACCATGTTTGTGTGCCCATGTGGATCCTTTAGTTCATGATTTGCTGGTGGCGCCTCTGTAAATGGAGTCCCATCTTTCTCATGGAACTTTTAGACGCCCCTCACATTTAGAAATTTAGAAATTCAAACAAAGAAACGAAGGTGTTTGATAAATTTGCATACAAACGTGGAAGGGACTAATCTTCATCAAAACAATAGCAATTCTCCAATCACTAATTACATGCATATTCTCCATCTACATATAGCTGCCTTTTTCTCTTATGCAGAATAAATTGACACAATAGACAGCAGGTTCCTTATATTCACACTTGAAATAAAGAAATCAAACAATCTCAAACGACAAAAATCTAACCTGTAAAGCAATTTCAAAGGTTGACATACCCTTTTCCTTTCTTTTTTCTTTTGGCAAATTACCTTAAATGAATTCAGTCAGAGCCTAACCCAACCAAGTATATGTAGTATACGATGTTTGTTGTTGTAGTCCATAAATTGGTATGCCATGCAGAGATGTACCCTTATTGGTGGTATAAAAGATATCATCAATCAACACCTAAATCTAACCACAACACAAGATATATCATCTTTACTGTCTCTTTTTAATGCTTCAGCTGTTAATTGCTTAGCTGCTTTCAGTGGGTCTCTCATACTTCTAGCAATATCCACTGCCTCTTGATTAGGCATTACCTGATTTAGCACAAGCAAAGGGAAAAAAAAATGTTTTGCTCCCTTTTTATTTTCTAATAATATCATTAAAAGCAAGTACCATGAAAATAATCATACATGCTTTAAAATTTTACTTAGGCAACAAATGTCTTTTGGGTTTCAATGATTCACCTTCCAAAGTCCATCACTTGCAAGGATTAACATGTCAATATCAACATCTACATCAGTACTCTGTACATCGGGGTCCGATCGCAAATGTGACTTGAGGCTCTTGTCTCCAAATGCGCGAGAAACCGCCAGTTGCCCATTTACTCTAGGGACATCACCTGAGATGTATCAAAGACCATTGCTAATATTATTGTTAGAAACTACTCAATGCCAACTTTGTGGTGTTAAAAAAATATCACTTAAACCATAAGCATGCAATAAACTATATTGTAATATGCATCAATTGTTTCTTCATTACTTATTACTCATTTAGGTAAACAAATGTGATTTGACTCTACAAAAAGTCAAAATCAACTGAAGCTCATAGTTCTGGTTAAAACTCCTTGAAATCACCAGTAAATGGATACAGTTAAGTTCCTGCCAAGTATCAAACGATTTATGGAAAATATGGTCTCGGTAAAATGGAAAAGGGATATTTTATCTTCAACCTAATTTCATGCACTGCTCACAACCGTAGTATACACCTTCATGCTAAAGATCAAACCAAAGACCAACGGTTTTTCAAAGCAAAGACCAAAAACAACCGCAGATTAGTTTCTCATGCACTAAACAACAACCGCCAAAGCCGTTTTCCACTAAGTCGTGTCGATTACAACTTACATCGATCAAACAACACTATAATGTCCTATCATGACTCATGAATAATGAGAGACCATTGGATTTCAAATCCTTCTCAATTGTTCAACCTATAGTTTTCTTGGTCTATCTCTACCTCTATCCTCCTTATCAGTCTTTTTACACATGCCCAAACTACCTAAGTTGAGACTCCACTATCTTTTCCACAATAGGTGCTATCTCAACTTTTTCGATAATGCTTATGAACGAAATTTTGGCATTTGAATTCAGTTATGATTTACGAAAAACGGGACATAAATTCATACAAGTGCATTCAAACTCATTATACAGCAGCGTCCCAACTAAAAATAGAATGTTGCTTGCACAAACTTGTGTAATCTAGTTATACATATGCATCATTTAATTTGCTTGGTCATATTTTGGTGTGAATACAAAGATATCCAGTTGCTTCAAGGGAATCACAATAGTGAAATTCACCAAAAGCAACTATAATATAGTCTCTTTCCACAAAATGGTAGCTCCAGACAAAACAAACAAAGAGAAGATCCACAAGAAAAACTAAAATCTGAAAGAAGACAGATTAGAAACAGGAATGACGGGAGCTTTTAAGTACCTGGCATGTTGGAGACAAAACCACCTTTATTCTCAATGAGGCCTCTTTCTGTGTTGGGCTCATGATCTGTAGTCAATTGCACTGCTTGACCTTTTCTTGAAAGAACTGCTCGTGAATCTCCTACATTAGCTATCCATAACTTTTGACCATTGATTAATATAGCAGTTACAGCTGTTGATCCACCATGCCCCAAATCAGAACTATGTGAAAGAATTGCCTGGTCTGTGTTCAGATATGCTTTTGATATACATGCAGCAGGGTCATCCCAAAATTCTTCCTAATGATAAAAAATGAAGTATAAGAATGTAGCTTTCCAATCTGAATTCAGATCAAATTAGCATAGAAGATTTATAACCATTTTCTTACAACTTTCAGAGTACATACCTCCTTTAAAATGTTGGAAAATAAATGTTTCTGCAAGTAGGAAGGCACACGATCTCCCAGGTGGCCATCATAAATAGCAAACAAACCTAATTCTTTTCCCTGTAACTGTACGAACTTGGCAACATGGTAATCCTCCATTGGATGATTAGCTCTCCCTTTCACTAGGGTGAAACCATACTTTACTGACCCTCCATGATTTTTCCCCTTACCGGTGCTGGATGAAGAACGTGAAGATACAAGCTATATAAGCAAGCAAAACAAAGTAAAAAGGAAAGTTAAGCCAGTTTAGGGGAGCATATAAGGAAGTCAGAAAAAGTGATGACTTCTCAACTCATCCAAAATGAATGGACAAATAGACTCCCAAAATCCACAGTTGTTTCAACTACAACCCCCTATCAATCAAAAAGAGCCTTCAGAGTTCAAAATGGTCATGGATGACCAAAAAGTCAAAAACAAAAATATTTTACTGATTATATAAACAGCTAAAGCTTCATACCAACAATTTATAAACTTCATGGTGTTAGATCTTAAAAGTTAAAACACATACTGATAAATTGCATATTAAAACAGTTTAATTCCCCTTGTTAGGATCTAAAATATCCAGCAAACATTCGGATCAAGACAAAAACACTACCATTATGAAATAAATTAAAATTTAATATACCAAACAAGTGTTAACACATTAAAGTTCTACAAATAGAAAGGGCACACCCCAGGATGAGGGAGCCAAGTCCCTTTCCTAAGATAATGATAATGGATACTAAGATAAACCAAACAGGGAATATTGATGATTTCATACAGAAACATGAATCTCAGAGACAGAATTCATGTTTCCCCCTCAAAGCAGTGACACCAACAAACAGGTGATAATACAAACATAGATATTCAAGCTAATCATCCAGAAAGAAAAAAGAAAAATTCCCCACAAAAAATTGAATTGCCTTAATATAACCTTTCATGTAACAACACAAGAAAAAGAAGACAAGTGGAGAAGATTTCACATGCTTACCCGAGAGAAAGAAGACTTCAAACAGCATAATTTATCCATGATGATCAAAACCACAAAAAAACAAGGTTGAGCACTTGAGCAACTTGTTCAATATTTTTTTCTACTAATTCTCAGCATAGACCCCTTGAAGTGTGATTTGAAAAGATACCAACCTCACAAAATTCAAAGACCTTGACCAGAATCCCGAACTGTGTGATCAAAAACACAAAGGCTATTGTCAGAAGCAAACAACCCTAAAACCCCTCCACACAAAAGCCCACTTGCAAGAGAAGAAAAGCCGAAAACATTTGGGGTATTAAAGAGCGCCAACCTTACCGGTCCAATCAGGATTAAGGAATGATTCAACTTGGGCCCTGTTTGGATACACAAACTTATCTACTGCTTATGGTATAAGTTATATAAGTTACTTTTATAATCGAAGAAAAATTATAATGAAATTTATTTTATATAAGTCATAAGCTGTTTTGATAAGCTATCTTGGGTAGCTTATGAAAAATAAGTCCAAAACAACTTATGAATCAGTTATAAACTGTGTTTATAAGCTCTGCATAAGCCAATCCAAACATACCCTTGGTCTTCCTTGGTTGGATAGTTCATGCTCTTTTTCTTCCTCTACTCTGCTTCTTCCCTCTCCTTATGATTAGTTAGCACAGCCAATTATAGGATTATAAAATATAATAAAATAAAGGAGCAAAAAATAAAAAAATGTTATGAATATTTCGTGGATGTCCATTCTTGAAGAGATTGATACTGATAAGATTTAATAAGATATTTTGTTGCATTATTTCTGTTATTAAGATATCAGATTTATTACGTTGTTACTCTTATTAAGATAAGATCTCATCCATATTTATATTAGGGTTAGGTTTCGCGGTGGCTATAAATACTACCCCTATTATACATATTTCTGTACCTCGAAGCATAATAATAAAATATTCTTTTATTCTCTCTTATCTCTATATTTTACTCTTGTTTGAATTATTTTTATAACAAAAAGAAATAAATAAATAAATAAATAAAAGTTGACGCGCGGCATTTGAAAGACAAAAATTTATGTGTTAAAAACAAATGATAATTTCGTCAAAAGAAAAAACAAATGATAATTAATAAAGATTGTGTGAGAGGATTAGTTTTTGTAGTGCAGGCGGTGAGATACTCCTCGATGTAGAATAAAAAAAGATTATGTGAGAGGAGAGGGACAAGATATTCTCCATTTTTTCACTTTTTATTTCTTTTATTATGACTCTGTTTGACAAGTCTCCTCTATTAATGAATAACAGATTTAAGTAGTGGGTTTGACTAGTAGATAACATATTAAAAAAATAGAAGCATTTGAGTACAGGTAGCTTATAGCGTTTTTCCAATAGTTTTTAGCATTTTTTCATAAGCTAATCAAGTAATGTTTGAGCGTATAGATTATACCGTATAGTTTTTTCTCTCATTTTGGCCCTTATTATTTTTAATAAATTTCTTCTCTATCCTCTATTAAATAAAATACTTTATCCTATCACTCTCACTCCTCAGTTTATGTTTCCATAGTTTCATCTCTTTCTCACATGTTGGTTTTTGTTTTCATGTTGGTTTTTGTTTTCTCTTCTAATGACTCATAATAATATTGTTAATTTATCTTAGGTATACTAGATAATAGTTTTATTTTATTTATTATTTTAATATAATATAATACAATTAATGTAATGGAGATTATCTTTAATTTTTATTTTAATTAACACTATTGTTATATATTAATTGTTATATGTATATTATTATATTATATTGATTATATTGATTACAAAAATGTAAGCATTTTTTGTAAAGCATTAATTAAAAATATCTTTTTATGTCATTTTATATTTATTAACTCGTTTAACCAAATTTTTCAAATTCAATCTTCTAACTTATCCGATATCAGCTATCAACTATAAATTCATCTATTATCAGCTAGTTTACTCGCTATTCTCTATTTTTTTTGCCAAATAGTGCCTATATTTTTGGGAAAATAAATATACTTTTTACTATGTCTTCATTTCATTTATTTGTCCAAAAACGTAACATAATAAGGAAGAAATGGAGAGGGAAAAAAAGTGACAAACTTTTCCGACAGAAGGGAATCGAAGGGTGCTTGAGTTTTGACCGGTGTTTCTCTGTCATGACATTGTTTAACAGTTTTTGGAGGACTTTTTTTTTAAGCAACAGTTTTTGGAGAACTGAAAACATCGGACTTACCAAAGAATATAAAGATGCAAATAAATAGAAAGATTAAAAAGGAAAGGAAAAAGTGTGTGAGGATGGAAGTAAGCTGAGCAAAACTTAGGCTTTGTATAAATAGGTTTAATCTGTGTAAAATATTTAAAGCTTAAGTCTAGTTTGTTATTTGTTATAGGTTTTTTTTAGGTCTAATTTGACCTTTTTGAATGTCTCACTTGACCAATTAGCCTACTTAAAAGTCTAACACTGCTTTGACCAAAAAAAGTCCAACTCCTGTGAAGTTTTCAAATAAGGGTCTGTTTGGATAAACAATTTATTTAAACACTTATGACATAAGTGTTTATCATATAAGCGCTTATGTATAAACTATTTTTATAATTGAAGACAGAATATGGTGAAGCTGATTTTGTAACACTCTTTCTCAAAAAAAGATATTACACCATAGTAACCAAGAATTTCGCAAACTACTTAGATAATAATTGCTTCTAATTAGAAACTGCCTTAAAAACTACGGGTAAAATTTTTCTTTTTCGTAAGCGTTTAAGTGTGAAGAATTTAAAGTACAACCGTGAACATAAAATTTCATCATCTCATATATATGCAATTATCAGATTCTACAAAGAAAATTCAAGATACTCAAAAGAATTTATACAGTGAACATCTGAGTCAGTCAAATCTCTAGATCTCTACCCAAAATAATACAGTAAACACTGATTCTTATCGAAATCTCTATCAATCCGTGTTGCAACCTCCTTCAGATCCTCTTCTAAGACTTAGCCTACTCCTTGAGAAAACATCTACTCAACCATGTACCAAAACAATATAGAAAGTAGGCAAGGGTGAAAATTTTAATCATTGAATTATATCATGAAAGAATACATAAGTAACACATAACGGATATTAGCTAGGCACACAGCAGATTTATAGCAGACATAAGGCACACAACCAAGATAACGCACACAACAGATTCACAGTAAATATAATGCACACAACCAATGATGCTATACTCATCCTCAAAATACACATATGTTAACCATAATTACTTCCATGTAAACACACCATATTAACAGCATAAAAACATATTATGTGAACATCATTTTTAATAAAACATCTAGAACACCGTCTCTCATAATTTCGAGGACGAAATTTTTTTTAGTGAGGGAGAGTTGTAACGCCCTCATTTTTCAATTGTTTCTTTCCGCTTTTTGTGTGTTTTTGATTTATTTAAATTAATTAATTTATGATTTTTATATTTTATTTTAGAATATTGATTTATATGATTTTGGGGATTTTTAGATGGGTAGAGAGTGGCGGAACTCGAAAAACAGAAAAATAGTGTAAACCGTGACCCGATTTGAAAACGTCAAAGGTTTTATATTTTTCCGGAGACCCTTTTTACGTCAAAAAAATATTTTAACGAAATAAAAGTTATTTTTTTAATATTTCGGATTTTTGGAAATTTTTCAGAAATTTTTTATTTTTAGCCATTTTTAGCACGTTACAGGTAACCATAGTACAATTGGGGTATCAGAAAATAATCAAAAATCAATTTTTGAGATTCTAAATTTTATCATATTAATACTGGGTTTCAAAAGTGATTTTTTCATTAATTACTTATTTAGAAAAGTATTTATTTCAAAATAGATTATATATTAAGCATTTTTCTCACTTGTGCTCCACTAAACAAACCCTAACTTTGAAGATATTTTCCCCTACTTGGCCAGCTGGTTTGGCCGTAGTGCCAGATATTTTCCCACTTGATGTGTTAAATTACTAAGAGAAGATTTCTAACTCTATGAATTTTGTATGAGTATCCTCATATTTTTAACTCTATGGAAATATTTCTAAGTTGTTTTAGGTCAAATGAAAAGTTAAGAACATTTACTAAGTAATGAAAATGTGTTTGTATGCTTGAATTGTCTAAAAATGCCATTTTAAGCATGTGGTAGCTCTATGTTATTTGTGTGGTAGAAAATTTATGCCATGATTTGTGATTGATCTTTGATGATGTGTGAAAATATTGTATGGCTTGATGTGATTTGGTTTAGTTATTTTTCTTGTGCTTCGTTTGATTCATTTGGGATGATTGTAATATTTAAAGTAGATTCATGCGTTATTTATTATGATTATATAATGTTTGTTGTGATTGAGTAAGATTAATTAAGATGAATTAAAACAAGTGACCTAAACATCATGGAAGAGGAAGTAGAAGACTTTATAGTGAAATCATTTTTTTAAAGGCAAATTGGATTAATTTCGTATTCAAGCCAAAGCTTGATTAAGGTATTAATTACTTACATTTTTTATACGTCTCCAATGGACTTTAAATGAGATTTTACTTAAAACAAGAGAAGTTGGGATTTAATTTAATTCAATCACAAGTGGTTAAATCTTTTATCAACTAATTACATTTTAATTAACAAGAGGGAATAAAGTAAGAGAAATGTCTTTTTAGAGAAATTAACTTAATTAAGTTAAATAGGATTTTTATACCAATTATTTAAAGAGGAGTTTTTAAAGTGAAAATACTAAGCTTTTGAAAATAAGGGTTTTATAGCAAAAACTCTTATTTTGTAGTTAAACCGTTGATAATATTTTTCGTTACTACATAGTGGAAGAAAAGAAGATTTTATGACTATAAGAGGATTTTTAGAAAAATAATTACACTAAGCGGTATTTTATTTTTCAAAGAGTTTTCTTATAAGCCTATTGCTTAAGAAAATAATTTGGAGGAAAAATAGAGTTTTTACACGTTGTTGTAAAAAGAGTTAACACATGGTGATGTTAAAATTCTTGAGATAAGAATTTTGTGTGATTGCAAATATGGATGTCATTTGCATTTTTGAGAGTTGGCTTTGCCAAATTCGAGTTACAATCCAGTATGAAGGATTGCAAATAAGTATAGTCTGGCTATAAGCCTATGGGGGCATCCAGGTTACGAAATTCTCAATGGTCTTGCGTGGACACCCTTGTACCGAGAAAAGTAGTGTACCCAGCTTGGATGATCCTGACCGATTACCTTATTTATGTTATGGTATTAAATAGTAGCTCTACTGAATAATTGTGAGATTGGATCTTAGAGTGGACTGGGCAATTATGTTAGGTTTACGCTACAACCATTTTGCTCGACTTAGTTAAGGAAGAGAAGTCTCATTGTAACATTTTCACCGGTGTATTGAAAGATATTGAAGTGACATGCATATTAATGAATTGTAATGTGTGATTTTCTTGGTGATGTGTTTGATATGTTTTGTTAACTTAGGAATTGTTTTCAAATAATATCTGCTTCTTTTGAGGTATGCTTGGTGGTATTTTCTTTTACTATGCATGTTTCGTGATGTAACTTTTGGGGAGAAACTCACCCTTTCCTATATGTTTCGTGGTCTTTGGAACATGATTCATATAGATGGATCAGGTGTGGCCTCTGGTTCCGAGGATCAGAGAGAGTTTAAGCCTCTTGGAGGCACATATGGGGGTTGGATTTACGATCCAGTCACCCAGTGGGCCAGGACAGCTGGTCATGTGGTCCGGACACGTGGAGGAGCGGATGGACCGGAGGAGATACTTGAGCGCAACATGGTGCTCGATGTATGGATTCCTCTCGAGGAGATGGGATTGAGACTTGCTGACGCACATAGTGAGTGCGGGGAGATCGAGGAGCCCAGGGAGGTGTCGAGTGTAACACCCTTTTTCCGAAAAGAGCCTTACAACATAAGTAACCATTTATTTAACAAAAATAGAATGTTGTTATTTTGATTTCAGGAAAATATACTTTCTGAACTTATCTTTACTTCCCAGATAGTGAGTGAACTTTTCTTTTTTTCTTTTTAAAGATTAAAGAATAGAAATTTTGTCATATAAAATTTTTCTCAAAAAGGCCAATCCGAAAGTTACATCCATTTCTATTCTTACAGAAATAGACATCATTACTATATAACATTGTGCACAAATACCATAGATTACATTTGCAACTCAAGAGTTTTTAATACAGTCATCCATGAAGGATAATATTAACAGTCTACCCCAAATGAGCCTAAGCCAGTCGAGTCTCAGATCACCTCAAAAGACAACCTAGATAAAAGCCACTCCGGAAGGTAGTCTTCCTCCTTCTTCTGTCTTGGCCAACTCACCCGACTGGTGGTACATCTATATGAATCATGTTCAAAAAGACCACAAAACATATAGGCAAGGGTGAAAAATCCTCGTACAAAAGTTATCTCACAACAATGACAATAAAAAAAATAAAGAAAACTCATGCAAATCGTACATCATAACTCATTATCCTATAGCATGAAGTTCTCTATCACAATAATACATTACCACAAGCACATTGAATTTAATTACAGTAATATACAATTACACACATATAATATCACCACAGCAATATGCTATCACAGCTTATAAAACACAACTCAGCATCAAGGCAATATATCATCACACATATATACTTAAAATGCATGCCACTTCTATTTCTCTCTCAACACCAGTGTAATGTTCTATGGAGACTTTTCTCTTCCTCAACAACATTTGAGCGATAGGCTGTAGCGTAAACTTAACATAATAAACCAAACTCAAATTTGATCTTTTCCCCTTAAAAAGACTCGGTTTGATAAGCTTTTAAAATTAAATTTCGTAAATTCTGGGTTATTTTTAACAGAGTCCAGAACTGTTCACAGACATGTTAATTTCCACACCCGCGACGTGAACAAGTCTGTCCCTTGTTTTCTCAAACAGAATGCGATTTTCACAGCTTTGTAAAATAGTCCACTAGGGCGTGACAGATCCAGTTTAGTAAAAATTAAGGTCATTTAAAATTGTTCTGGACATAATTTAACCTAATTAAGATCAATTAAATAAAAATATGTTCTTGGATCCTTTCAAAAGCTTTCCAAATCATGAACAAATACTTTGGTTTTTAGGAAAATTCATTCAAGACTTGGCTTACATAAAAATGACTCTAGTAAAACTTAGATTAAATCTTATACTACCAATTCCAATACCAATTTAGCATAGAGGATTAAGCATCAAACACAAGATATTGATCAAAACTATAATCAAGACATAGAGCACAAGATCATCACCACAAGTTAGATATCACTTCACACTCAAAAATCATTTTCATAGTACAACCAAGATCAACATCCATCACACAAGATTCAAGTCTTCCAAAAATCATCATTAACCACTTGTCATGATATTCATACTCAACAAAAATCTCTAACACACACAAACATACATGGTAACCCATCCAAACATCACATGAACAAGATAATCATAGCCAAACCATATGCATCTCAAGCACACAAATAACTTTGTAAGAGAAATTTCCCCTTACCTCTTACTCCTAGCTTGATGAAGGAAAAATCCTAGCTCTTGATCTCCTACCACACCTTGATTACTATCTTCCAAACAAACACAACATACCAAAAATACCAAGAGAAAAACTTAAGATATCACATATATAAACCAAACCCTAGACATATGAACCAAAAAGAAGATAATAGGAACCTGGTTCATGAAAATCTTACCTATACCAAACACCTTTGTACCTTGAAGATTCAAAATCAAGAGAGCAAAATCTATGAAGAACTTGATGATCTTGATGAAGGCTATGGTTTTAAAATGAATTCTCTACACTTAATTAGTGTGTAGACTTCAAAATTTTGGATGGAAGAATAGATGATGGTGGCGTGACACTATGGAGGAAGAAGAACAATGAAGAACAAGTATGAACTCCTAAGAGATAAAAGGCTTTGGAAGGAAGAGAAAATGAGAGAGAAAAAAATGAACAAGTCCCTCTTTTTCTTTCCTAGACTCTCACGGCCAAAAGGCCTAAAATTGCCACCAAGAGTGATTAAATGAAAGCAAATCAAAAGCTTACATGAGTCAAGTTCTAATTAGTGGATGTCAATAAGAAATTCAACTAAGTTTTGGAATAAATTTGTGATCATGACCCTTGCAAGTGGGAGGGGCGGCCAGCATGAAAGTAAAAGGAAGAAATAAGACTAATTCAACTAGGTTTTAAAGTCTAGTTAGAATGGAACCAAATATGGTTAGATTTGAACTAGAGTTGAGTAACTAAATGAAATCAATGGCCAAGATGTTCTTTCCATTAAATAAGATACTTAATCAATGGTCCATATTGAACAAGATGGCTGCATGGCTATTTGGTAATTTAGAGCAAACTTGTGGGCAAAACCAAAGGGGCAAAGTGGTCATTTCCTATCTTTGTAATTAATTATTTAAGCTAAGGGTAAAATGGCCTTTTCCCATGAGTCATGAAAATTCTACACTCTTCTACAAGAGTGCAGGGAGGTTTTGGCTGGTCCAAGGGTTAAGGTGAATAATTTTTCACTTTTAACCATGGTAAAAGGTAAATTATGGTAATAAACTGCGGTAACTTTTGCGGTTTAGGGTTAAAGTTGTCCAAATGTAACCTATTGAGGTAAAAATCTCTCATAATCCTTATGATGAGCCAAGATCACGAAATCAAAGTGCCAAAAGGGTCTTGGTACCTAGAAATCAAATTTAGAAGCATTATGGTAATTTTTCGGTTTCACCGTAACTCGTAAATTAGGGTTAAACTGCACTATCTCTGAAAAATCTTAGAAAATTTCTAAAAATCATAAATCTTATAAGGATACTATTGGTGACCTTTACATTTGATTTTGGATCATTTCCTAACCTTGTGGTATCCATTTGATCTTCCATTTACCCTATCCTTAATTCTACAGGGACCAAAACCGCAATTCTAAATCTGCTATTCCAAAAATCCCCAAAATAATTTTTAAAATTCCAAAATAATGTAAAAACATTATTTGACTCATAAAAATATTTTTTCCACTTGTTCTGGCCTCCAATCCCACTCACAGTCTACCCTAGTCATACTACAGGGACCAGAACTGTAATTCTTCTTATCCGTTTATCAGAAAATTCCCAAATAAATTTTGAAAATCCTCAAATATTATAAAATTAATATCGGTATCCTCAAATCCCTTTTCTAACTTCAATTTAGGGTTTCTTCTTCATAACGCAGCCATTCCGACAGTTAAAACACTACCAAATTTCCGTTTGATTTTCGACGTTGAACTTAAACTATTGATCTCTAAACTCAAGAGAACCATATCTAAGGGATTTAGTTTTTCCTAAAATACATTTAATTCACACGAATAATATACCCACATATTAAAATATAATTAAGTGAAAAACCGAAAAATACGGACGTTACACCGAGGCCGGAGCCGAGGCGACTGATTGGTACTGCTGCAGACTATCGTCGACTTTTTGGGAAGACGCGTCGCACTCAGAGGAAGAGTTTCTTGGAGAGAGATCGTCTGCCAAGGCTTGGCCCTGCTATTACTCCGGATGTACTACCGGGAGGATTGAGGCCAACGTATGCTGTTCCTGTTTCCTATCCCTCAACATCAGCTTGCGTTTTGCCTAACGCTGTGGGTGCGCATGCTGGACCATCAGGATGTGCGGGGAAAGGAAAGAGGAAGATGTTTGAGGGGCCCGAGGGAGCGACTCTTGTAGATTCTGATGAGGAGGACCCTGAGGAGGATCCGTCTGCTTAGGTTCCTAGTGGTAGTCATAGGAGGGAGCTAGGTTGTCGTGTTGTTTTAGTTTGCCGACCAGCCTAAGTTTTTGGGAGCTTAGATGATTTTATTTTGTGTAGATGACACACCTTTTGTTTTACTGTTTTCTTAGGACGTAGATTTATCGCTTTGTTTACTTCTGTTGACAGTTTGTATTTAGCCACTTTGTTGTGGTCTTGAACGATGCTTGCTAGTACAAGAAACTTGTATACTTTGATGACTATATATTAGAGTGTGATGTATTTTCTATGACTTTGTGTTATTGAGATTTTAATTGGTTTATCCGATCATTTGGAAAAGAAAGAAAATGAAAAAAAAAATTATTAACAAGGATGAGAATTTAATACGATGTAAAGAAGTATCTTTCGAAAGTAAAACCAGATTATTTTTAATTCCGCAATGATGTTTTCTAGTTACTTTGGTGTAATACTCTTTTCGGAAAAAGGGTGTTACAAAACCAGCATGACAAGTAAACACATAATAACATTTCTCAAATAAGAATACCAAGTCACATATCTCAAAAACACAGAATCACCTTTCTCAATTAAAAACACAGAATCACGTATTTCAGATGAAACATGGAACCATATAACACTACCAAGCACACCTCTTTAGTCTTTATATAAAAACCCGTAAAACAAGAGCGTTTTGCCAGTACATAATTAATTAATGAAATTACTTCTCATACTACCTCACTAATTTTTCACCAGATAATATAACAGTAGAATTCACCGAGAATCCTTTACCGTTACACTAACTTACCAACAGATAATATAACAGTAGAATTCACCGAGAATCCTTTACCATTACACTATCTTTCCCAATTTATCTTGGCCACGTATATACCAAGTCCCTAGGTTAAGATCTTTAAATAGCGTATCAATATGGTTCCCAGGAAAGAGAGGTGAGTTAAGGCCGCTTGGAAGACCTATGTCTTTCCTAGACAGAACCACACTAATAAACCACTCATCTTAACCATTACCTTGTATATCAATGATAGACAATATCAGAGTTTTCACAATTTAGGCATTATAATACTACAATTAATAAATAGCACATAACAATTAAATTAAAGCCATAAAACAATTATAAAGCTTAAATAAATGATTATAAGACATATACCAATCTTGCCATTATAACCTTACTATAATTAAGTAAAAGCTATAAAATAATTAATAAAGCTATAACACATAAAACCACAAAAGTGGATAATCTCTTCAAAATTCTCAAGAATTTTTCCCTTACCTCCAAACTTGAAGAAAAGGGATATTTTGAAGATCAAAGCTTCAAAACTCAAGAACTTTGACAAGAAAACTAAGAAAACTATGAAAAATTATAAAGAGGGAGAAGAGAGAACTGTACTCATGAAATGCATCAAGAATTGGGATGAGGATTTAGTGAAGACCCTCCCCTCTATTTATAGGCAAGGAGGCAGCCAAGGGAAGTGGTTTTGGAGCCCATAGATTTCATCCAAAACCATAGTTTAGGTTTTAAAATATCTAAAATTAATATCTAACAAAATATCTAAAAACCCTAGAAGGATGGAGAAGCTCCTAGATCCTCCATGAGCCATGAGGGAGGCGGCCAAGAAGGGCTGGAAGGAGGGAGAAGTGATTTTACAAAAGTAACCCTAGGGTTTGTATGAAAAAGGACAGAAATCAAGGGTAAAAATGTCATTTCACTAATCAAAATTTTTCAAAATTAATTTAAAGTGTGAGAACCAATGAGATTGCTTGAAAATTCTATGCAAGGTTGAAAATAAACTTAAGGTATAATTTTTGAAATTATTGGTAGTGCAATCTTTTCGGTTTTCACAGTTTCGCAGGTATAACTCCGAAAATAAAGCAGAAAATGGTATTTTCAAAACTTACTCAGAAAAATTTTCTAAAATCCTCAAATAAATAATTAAAAATAAAATATGAATTGTTGTAAACCTTTGTCACGAAAATTTTATACCGCGAAACAAGATGTTTACGCTATACGCCCCTTACCTCCAAACTTGAAGAAAAGGGATATTTTGAAGATCAAAGCTTCAAAACTCAAGAACTTTGACAAGAAAACTAAGAAAACTATGAAAAATTATAAAGAGGGAGAAGAGAGAACTGTACTCATGAAATGCATCAAGAATTGGGATGAGGATTTAGTGAAGACCCTCCCCTCTATTTATAGGCAAGGAGGCAGCCAAGGGAAGTGGTTTTGGAGCCCATAGATTTCATCCAAAACCATAGTTTAGGTTTTAAAATATCTAAAATTAATATCTAACAAAATATCTAAAAACCCTAGAAGGATGGAGAAGCTCCTAGATCCTCCATGAGCCATGAGGGAGGCGGCCAAGAAGGGCTGGAAGGAGGGAGAAGTGATTTTACAAAAGTAACCCTAGGGTTTGTATGAAAAAGGACAGAAATCAAGGGTAAAAATGTCATTTCACTAATCAAAATTTTTCAAAATTAATTTAAAGTGTGAGAACCAATGAGATTGCTTGAAAATTCTATGCAAGGTTGAAAATAAACTTAAGGTATAATTTTTGAAATTATTGGTAGTGCAATCTTTTCGGTTTTCACAGTTTCGCAGGTATAACTCCGAAAATAAAGCAGAAAATGGTATTTTCAAAACTTACTCAGAAAAATTTTCTAAAATCCTCAAATAAATAATTAAAAATAAAATATGAATTGTTGTAAACCTTTGTCACGAAAATTTTATACCGCGAAACAAGATGTTTACGCTATACGCCCCTTACCTCCAAACTTGAAGAAAAGGGATATTTTGAAGATCAAAGCTTCAAAACTCAAGAACTTTGACAAGAAAACTAAGAAAACTATGAAAAATTATAAAGAGGGAGAAGAGAGAACTGTACTCATGAAATGCATCAAGAATTGGGATGAGGATTTAGTGAAGACCCTCCCCTCTATTTATAGGCAAGGAGGCAGCCAAGGGAAGTGGTTTTGGAGCCCATAGATTTCATCCAAAACCATAGTTTAGGTTTTAAAATATCTAAAATTAATATCTAACAAAATATCTAAAAACCCTAGAAGGATGGAGAAGCTCCTAGATCCTCCATGAGCCATGAGGGAGGCGGCCAAGAAGGGCTGGAAGGAGGGAGAAGTGATTTTACAAAAGTAACCCTAGGGTTTGTATGAAAAAGGACAGAAATCAAGGGTAAAAATGTCATTTCACTAATCAAAATTTTTCAAAATTAATTTAAAGTGTGAGAACCAATGAGATTGCTTGAAAATTCTATGCAAGGTTGAAAATAAACTTAAGGTATAATTTTTGAAATTATTGGTAGTGCAATCTTTTCGGTTTTCACAGTTTCGCAGGTATAACTCCGAAAATAAAGCAGAAAATGGTATTTTCAAAACTTACTCAGAAAAATTTTCTAAAATCCTCAAATAAATAATTAAAAATAAAATATGAATTGTTGTAAACCTTTGTCACGAAAATTTTATACCGCGAAACAAGATGTTTACGCTATACGCCCCTTACCTCCAAACTTGAAGAAAAGGGATATTTTGAAGATCAAAGCTTCAAAACTCAAGAACTTTGACAAGAAAACTAAGAAAACTATGAAAAATTATAAAGAGGGAGAAGAGAGAACTGTACTCATGAAATGCATCAAGAATTGGGATGAGGATTTAGTGAAGACCCTCTCCTCTATTTATAGGCAAGGAGGCAGCCAAGGGAAGTGGTTTTGGAGCCCATAGATTTCATCCAAAACCATAGTTTAGGTTTTAAAATATCTAAAATTAATATCTAACAAAATATCTAAAAACCCTAGAAGGATGGAGAAGCTCCTAGATCCTCCATGAGCCATGAGGGAGGCGGCCAAGAAGGGCTGGAAGGAGGGAGAAGTGATTTTACAAAAGTAACCCTAGGGTTTGTATGAAAAAGGACAGAAATCAAGGGTAAAAATGTCATTTCACTAATCAAAATTTTTCAAAATTAATTTAAAGTGTGAGAACCAATGAGATTGCTTGAAAATTCTATGCAAGGTTGAAAATAAACTTAAGGTATAATTTTTGAAATTATTGGTAGTGCAATCTTTTCGGTTTTCACAGTTTCGCAGGTATAACTCCGAAAATAAAGCAGAAAATGGTATTTTCAAAACTTACTCAGAAAAATTTTCTAAAATCCTCAAATAAATAATTAAAAATAAAATATGAATTGTTGTAAACCTTTTTCACGAAAATTTTATACCGCGAAACAAGATGTTTACGCTATACGCCCCCGGTTAGCGTAGTTTTTGATAAATTTTAAAAGTTCTCCAAAAATTCTAGAAAAATTTCAGAAAATCATAAATATTAAAAGAACCACATTTTGTGAAGGAAGTTTGTTTTTTGGATTGATTTGTCACACTCAAGCTATTTAAATCATTTTCCGTCAGTTAGACGTAAACCATTTTCTGTAAAAAGACCCGACGTTGACTGAAAATCTACCATTTCAGAAGTATTCCAAAATACGTGTATTTTACCCCTAATTTTAAGCCAAAAATAAATCTCAAAACATTTATGCCCTAAGAATTCATATAAAATAGAAAATAGAAGGTAAAACAAAGAAACAAGCGTTGCAAATAGACCCAACGGAAGCTAAAAATTAATTGTTTTCAGAAGTATTCTCAAACATGCATATTTAAATCCTATTTTTAAGGTAAAAATAAATCTCAAAACATTTATATCACAAAATTTATATAAGATGAAATAAGAACAGTAAATCACAGGAACAGATGTTACAGATTTCATATATAAGCTGTAAGCTGTTTTGATAAACTATCCTGGAGAGTGTAACACCCCATTCTCAGGAGCTCATTACACTTCGTAACGGAACCTCTAATGCAGAATTAAAATCTTTCTTCTGATTCTTCTTTCGAAAAATGCTGTCAAAATTTATTTAATTTTCACAAATGCATTTTCTCTGTCATTTTTTTTTCTTCTAAAAGAAATACTGATGAGAATAAACACCAATCAGAAAATAACATAGGAAACAAAAATTCATTCATTTAACAATAGAGCATACCATACATAAGAAATCCCTTTTCCCAAATCAGTACAGACTCCCTATGTTGGTCAAACACTAAGAACATCTGTAACAAGCTCAAATAAGAAAACCCCAACAACACTAAGACTCGCACGTCCTTCCACTTGATTGACACGTCTTCAATACCCGTCTCATTCTTCGAGTTCTGACTAGTCCATCCAGCTAGTAATCCATCTATATGAATCATGTTCCGAAGAGCACAAAACATATAGGCAAGGGTGAGTTTCTCCCCAAAAGTTACAATCACGAAACATGCATAGTAAAATAGAATACCACTGAATATATTTAAAAAATAAGCAGATATCATTTGAAAACTTTTCTCTAAGTTCACACAACTACGAAAACACATCACCACGAAAGTCACCCATTTCAATCTAACAGTATGCATGACACTTCAATCATCTTTTTATACACCGGTGTAAATGCTCCAAGGAGACTTCTCTTCCTCAACTAAGTCGAGCGAAATGGCTGTAGCGTAAACTTAACATAATTGCCCAGTCCACTCTCAGGATCTGGCCCAGTCCACTCTCAGGATCTGGTTTAACAATTATTCAGTAGAGTCACTATTTAAAAATTATTACCATAACATAAATAAGGCAGTCGGTCAGGATCATCCAAGCTGGGTACACTACTATTCTTGGCACAAGGGTATTCACCAGGCAAAGCCATTGAGAATTTCGTAACCTGGATGCCCCCATAGGCTTATAGTCAGACTATACTTATTCGCAACCCTACAAATCGGATTGTAGCTCGAATTGGCAAAGCCAATTATCACAATGCAAAATGACATCCATATTTGCAATCACCACAAATTCTTCTCTCAATAATTTAACCTCGTCACGTGTTGACTCTTTTTACAACAACGTGTGAAAACTCTATTTTTCTTCCAATTTATTTTCTTAAGCAATAGGCTTATAATAAGAACTCGTAGAAAAATAAAACACCGCTTAGTATAATTATTTTTCTAAAAATCATATTATAGTCATAAGACCTTCTTTTCTCCCACTACGTGGTAACGAAAAATGTCATCAACTTTTTAATTATAAATTACTTTAGGCTTGGTCTTTTTAAGAAAACTCTTTCTATTACAACAAATTTAATTATAAAAATACCCCTCACTTTCTCTTAATTTTTAAAACCTCATAACTCTTTATAATTACGTTTTTGACCCCCAAAATGCCCAGTTTTGCATTTCGGCCCCTGTACTTCCGAAATTACATTTTTGGCCCAAAACAGAAATTTTCACAGCTTGCGAAATTTCACACCAGGGATGTGAACAGAGTTGTCCAAAACCCTCCTTAAAATTCGAAAATCCCCTTTTCTTTCAAGATTTGGTTACACACTTTAATTCCAATATTTTTAAACCTCAAAATAAATTACCTCTTCATGAACTGTGGTTTGTTTAAATTGGATTTTCAAAAGTTAATCACTTAGACTTTATTTCTTTTCAAATTACTAGATGATTTGTTGATAAAAGACTTACTCATTTGTGATTGATTTAAATTAAACCCCAACTATCTTATTTTAAGAAAAATACCATTTAAAGTCTATTGAAGCCTTATTAAAATTGTGAAGTAGTTAATGCATGAATCAAGCTTTGGCTTGAACTCTCAATTAAATCAAATTTGTCTTTGGAAAAATGGTTTTACTACCAAGTCCTCTACTTCCTCTTCCATGAAGCTTGGGTCACTTGTTTTAATTTATCTTGGTTAATCTTACCCAATCACACCATCATAATAATCAAAGCATAAATCTACTTTAAATATTACAATCATCCCCAAATGAATCAAGTCAAACACAAGGAAAGTAATCACACCAAACCACATCAATCCACACAACATTCTCACACTTAATCAAGAATCAATCATAAATCATGGCACAAAATTTCTACCATACAAAATGACATAGAGTTAACACATACTTAAAATGACATTTTAGGCAAATCAAGCGTACAAGCACATTTTACACTACATAGTAAATTTTCTTAAATTTTCATTTTGCACAAAACAACTTTAGAAATATTTTTCTAAAGCTAAAGACCTGATAATACTCATACAAAATCCATAGAGCCAAAAATCTTAACTACACATCAAGAATGATCTAAATCATTTCAAACAAAGATGAAACTCAAAACCCTTGAGTTGTCATCAAGCCACACAAATCATACAATACACAACTACACAAAAATCATAACTTTGAAAAGAACATCCCCTTACCTCTTGAAGACAACTCAAGCTCCAAATATCACTCTCCTAGCTTGGTTTTTCAACTAGTATCAAACCCCTTTCAAAATATTATACAAAATACAAGCATATATATACTTTCTTTGTTAAAGATAACCAAACCCTAAGATGAAAAATATGAGAGAACAATAACTTACTCAAGACCTTGAAGAAAGTAGATCAAGGTATGGTTTCAAGCTTCTTGGTTCACTAGATGAAAACCTAAACCAACACAAAGCTTGTCTTTTAAGAAAATGGAGAATACATGATTCCAAAAAATCAAGGAATGGAGATAATGGAAAAATAAGAAGAGTTTATGGTTTAGAATCATCAACCAACCTTCTTTTGTGAAGCTTGAGGTGCAAAAGCTCTTAAAACACTCAAGATAAGGCTTAGAGAAAAGCTTGAAGTTTGGAGAGAAAATGGAGTTTTTCTTTGGAAGCTAAAATGCAAATGAAGAAGATGACTTTCTCTCTCTCCTTTCCCTTGCTAAATTCGGCTGAACCAAAGCCAAAAGGGGACCAAGAGTGGTCAAAACTAACTTGAGTTGAGTTAGTAATTATCTTGGAATAAATTAAGAATTAAAGGTGTTTTAATATTTCTTCCAACCAAGACTTCTAAGGCAAGAGCACATGGGCATCAAGTACCATTTTGGGGCTGAATTTTCGTGCAGAAGGCAGCTGGCCAAGTGGGAAGAAAATATCTTCAAAGTTAGGGCTTGTTTGGTGAAGCACAAGTGGGAAAAATGCTTAATAAATAATCTATTTTGTAATAAATACTTGCCTAATTAAGTGATTAATGAAAAAATCATTTTTGAGACCCAGTATTAATATAATAAATTTTAGAATCTCAAAACTTAATTTTTGATCATTTTCTGATACCCCGATTGCGCTACGGTTACCCGTAACGTGCTAAAAATGGCTAAAAATAAAATTTTTCTGAAAAAAGTCTAGAAAAATTCTCAAAAATCCGAAATATTAGAAAAACAACTTTTGTTTCGTTAAAATATTTTTTTGACTAAAAAACGGTCTCCAGAAAAATATAAAACCTTCGACGTTTTCAAATCGGGTCACGGTTTACGCTATTTTTTTGTTTTTCGATTTCTGTCACTCTCTACCCATCTAAAAATCATAAATAATCTAAAAACACTAATGATATCCCTAACTTTCCATTTGGATCATTTCTTAGTCCTCTGGTAATTATCTGTTCATTACGTGTCTCATAGTCTATTCTATAGGGACCAAAACTGTAATATCTTTATTCTAATCTCAGAAAATTCTGAACTAAAATTCTAAAATCTTTAAATAATATAAAAATGCTATTTGTCTCTTTAATTTCTTATGATGACATTGTCTTGGCCTTCAAATCAATAAAATCTTATTTCTCTGTCTATAACGAGAATCGTTTTCTGTTGAAATTTCTAATTTCAACTCAAAATCCTAGTTGCTTTACTATAAGCGACTATAATCATGACATTTCATTTTCTAATATCATCTTATAATATGTAATTTGATCTACTCACTCAGTGTCATAGAATTAACTACGGATTTGAAAATGCGGGTGTTACAGAGAGCTTATGAAAATAAGCCCAAAACAACTTATGAACTAGTCATAAGTTGTTTTCATAACCTCTGTCAAACACACTGACAAGTACTTATGTCAGTAGATAAACTCTGCATAAGTCAATCCAAATAGGGCCTAAGTCATCTCACCTATTTCTAAATACTCTATTGGGCTAATAGGCCAAATTAAAGAAGAAATACTATAACTATAACAAAACTATACTCCCTCCGTTTCAAATATTTGACGGTTCTCAAATCTTTGATGGTTTTGGTTTTTTTTGTCCCGACACTTTGATTATTTTAAGATTTCAAAAGATAATTTGTCACTTTTTTTTCCTACCATACCCTTAGTATAATTAATAAATTTTAAGTAGAGTAATAATAGTGAAAATATGAAAATGGGTAAAATAATAAATAGAGACATTTTAGTCTCTAATTATTTACTTAATTAATTGTCTCTTAATCTATATGTCAAAACTTTAAGGCTTAAAAATATTTTTGATCCCTGCAAATATACAGATTTTTGGTATCGTCTCTGTAAAAAATAATTGTTATTCCTCCCTGCAATGTTCAAACTTTCTGAGTTTGGTCCCTGCCGTCAATCTCCGTTACAAAAACATCTGCCAACCTCCCCCTGATCAAGTTCCCTTCAACACTTACCATCTAACACTTCCTCTTACCATCGAACACTTCTCCTCTCTCGTTGGCAACATCGTTTTGCCCTTTGGGAAGAAAGTGCAAAATAAAAAAAAAGAGCGTTCAAGCACAGCAATACACAAATGTTGAATAGGGGAATAGAAAATACAAAAAAAAAGAGCGTTCAAGCACATTCTTCCTCCTCATCCTATTTATATTTTTTAATATGAATTGGTTTCTACCTACCCTCTTAGAATGATGAGTTATTGAAGATTTACTTAGCATATGTTTTGGGATCCCTTTGAGACCATCTAAGCTGCTGAGAAAATATTTCATAAAACACTCTCTCATACCTACAGGCCGTTGTAATATTCCGGGGATTTTGTGCCCGTTGGGGGTGGGGGTTGTTTCTTTTTATGGAGGTCTGGAGTCCTACTTATGTACTATACTATATTGGCTTTTGGATTGGGCACATTTTATACTTCCAATCTCGTATTAATTCATTTTTGTTTATAAAAAAAGTATTAAAAATGAGTACTCCGCTAAAGATGCCATTAGGGAGATTTAATTTGTACGATTGTGTTAGATGCTGGGAAGGCAAAGTACACATCGTATGTTTTAAAATCTATATATATGTTTTTGACTGAACGTGTTTAAAATCTATATATGAATCATTTCAACTAATTATTGCATGATGAATTTTTTTAGATAGAGAAATGTTTATAATTGGTATATTATATTAGTGGAGGAATTTGAACCTATAACCTCTTTATTAAAGTTTGATTTAGTGTTAATATGTATTTTTTTATGCCATATGATATAATTATGTGTCGTCAAAGGATTAGAAAAAAGAAAATGAAAATTGACTTAACTGATAAGATCAAAAGAATTAACATTGATAAAAAGTTTTGAATTCAATAACTTGGTTGGTCAATATTGGTAAATTAAATATATTTTTTTGGTTACAATTGGTAAATTGAATATAATATTACTGATAAGTTTTTGCAGAGACTTGTATCATATCTTTCTTTTGGAATATAACTTTCCCTACCTCTAAACTTTTTTTTTCAGACATTAAAAAGATTTGTTTCGATAATATTTCTAACACACATCATTTTCTTAATAGAGTAATTACTTTTTTTTTACTAAAAAAGATGTTTATTCGTTCAATTTGGTAAAATACATCGATAACAACACAAATTCAATATCGCTAAAAATTAAAAAGGATGAATCTGTGAACAAATTCACAGCACCTAAGTTACTAGTATAACACGGCAAAATGTCTACAAATATGACAAAATCAAAGTGACTGGAGTACCCATGCCTCTGGATCTGTAACGTTGACGCTCAAGTCTTGATTGAATCTGTAATGGATTGAAACTGATATGTCAATCTAAACCAAATGAACATCGCAACAAGAAGGGAAACCAAACGACGCCGCACCAAGACGACGATCAAAACACCGCCTCACGCAGACGACGTAAACAAGAAAAAACATGAAAGAAAACCATATCTATGTGGAAAAAACCATTTATTTAGATAAAAGGAGAGAAAAATAAAATAGAGGGGTGATTCTAGACCAAAAAATAATCCAAAACCACCCCCTCCAGTGGATGAGGAAGAAAGAAGAGAGGAATAGAAGGAAGGTTGAGAGAAAGAGAGAGAGGCGGCCAGGTCTTAATAGAGTAATTACTTGATCAAAAGCTCTTCATTATTTCACTGATGAATTCAAACCTATATACTCTTCTTCAACCAACTTGCGACCAACTAAATTATGATGTGTGTATTACAAATTGTTGGAACATGATCTTCATTATATACGTTGTTTGACTTAATTGCACTTGACTTAATTGCACTTTCAATTTTTTGTGATCTTGCGATTTTGGTATTCCAGATTCTAATTCATGAGCAAATTAGATCTCCAATTATCTCAATTTTTACAATTGAATATCAAAAATACAATTAAGCCACATTATTTTTAGTTCGTGTGACAAGAAAGCTCAAGTTTTTTTCTATACAGAATATTAAAGAGGTTGCTGACAATCTCATATTATTTTGTCAATATTGAACGTCTCACATTTTATAAATACAATAAATACGATACTATAACGCCAATGTTACGTAACTGTAGGTTATTTGAGAACTCTGTGTGAATCATTGACATTTCAAGTGCAAATGAAATTTGCGGTTACACGCAAACGGACCTTCTATTTGTTCACTAATTATAATCATCAAAATCAATTGCAGCTAAATTGGAAATTACCCAATTTTTCTTTTGCCTTCACGAAGTAGTTGGCTTAAGTTATCGCTGATTTTCTTTGTATCCATCAAACAGAGGAATATGGGATCAATATTGACCAATAAATTGAATTGGTCCAAAATGTTGACCCTCTGAATCTGATTACATAACTTGCCCCTTGGCGATTCTTGTAAAAAAAAAAAAACACAAAAGAAGATGGCTAGTGTGTCATTTAAATACAATGTGATCGAAACAAGATTTCAATTTTATGCTGCACTTTATTCTTAGAAAACCATAGAAATACTATTTTGTCTAACAAAGAGACAAACATGACTTTTTTATTTGCAACAAAAAGCAAAAAGAACAGTTCTGAATTCTGATTTTACATTTCAAAAGCAGAGAACAAGTCAAAAGCAGGCTCATCTTTTCTTTAGCTTCTCTTTCTCTTATTTTCTAGCGGGATTTTGTTTGGCGCAAGTTTACTTTCCTCAATAGCTATATTTGGACGGGGATGGGAAGATTTAAGCACTGTTTGGATAAACAATTTATTTAATCACTTAATTATGGCATAAGCGTTTATAAGCGTTTATGTATTTTATAATTAAAAAGAAAATCTAGTGAAACTGATTTTATATAAGTTGTGTAATCTGTTTTGATAAACTATCTTGGAGAACTTAAGAAAATAAACCTAAAACAGCTTATAAATAATTCCAAGAATCAAATTGACAATATACCCTATAATTTCTGAAAACTAAATTGACGATTCATTCGTACTTAAATGTTTGGCCAATATTGTATCAATCGGTTGATTGATCTGTATAATAGTTCTACTGTAAACACAAGAACTACAGAGCCACCAGCGTAACCATCCATCTGGTAATATTTTTTCTCCAGTATTGTTTGGTTATATATGTACGGGCCCTATGGAATGTTTTCAGATCAACTACTCAACAATTGTACATAAAATTTTGGCCGGCCCAATGGAATATTTTCAGCTAAACTCAACAACGAACAATATAATAGTGAACAACGAACAATATAAAGTAGACTCCCAAAGAAAAATATAAACAGATATAACAATAATTTGCCGGCGAAATATTTGGAACACATATGTACGAGAGTGAATTTCTATTGGCTAATATCTAACCTTATGTGGCACAATATGATTTTAGCATACTTTCCCCAGCGTTTCAAATAATAACTTACATATTGACATTACCCGATATACCAACTAAACATAGATATAATAATAGATGCCGTTGCATGATACCTATAATTTGCTGCATATAATCTCCAAATCGTTTCGGCCTTTAATTATTGTCCATAAAGTGCACATAAAAGACAAAGCTCATTAATTAATTAAGTCATTTAGTATCAAAGTCAGGTTTTTAATATGTAAAATTTATAATTTCTTTTATTATTTAAATGAAATTCTCTGCTAAGTGGTGTATTTAAATGTAACAGATGGCACCGCTGTCTGCACATAATTAAGAACACGAATCTGCTGCTTCACTTTCGGCTACGGTAATTTTGCACTCGAGAGCTAATAACATGGCTGATTCACTGTCAGTTAATGTTGATTCTCCACTACCTAAGCTTGAATTGTATGCTAGACAATCACATAAAACCACCCATGATGACACTGAAGAACACTCTGTCTCTCCATCTAGCATCCAAAAGGTAGCTCTCTAAAGCCTAATGTATACATGAAGATAATCAAGGTAATTAAGATTTTAAATTGTGGTCGCGGTCATAGTTACGTTGCAATTTTTGATGCTGCAGACAAATGTGGCAAATGCGGCTGCAATTGTAGTCACAATGAATGTTATAGTCATAATCACAGTTGCCAACTGCTATTTAAAACCATTGATGTATATGTCATAATTATTGTTATAGTAGCAATTAATCATCTGAAAACACAAAAGTTGCTGTTAATTTCTGACGTGTATGTACCTAATGTCAATTCTCTAACTCTTTCCTTGTGTAGGCCATTGCTGAGCTGGTGGGTACCTTCATTCTTATATTTGCGGGATGTGGGGTCGCACTTGTCAACGAGAGTTTGCCACTCACAATAATAGGCATAGCAATCGTTTCAGGTTTAGCTTTGACGGTGGCTATATATTCAGTTGGTCACGTCTCTGGTGGCCATTTCAATCCTGCAGTAACAATTGCCCTGGCTGCTGTCAGAAAAATTGAATTGAAACTTGTAAGCCACTCGTCTTAAATTTGTTTTTTTGTAAACTACTGTTAGGACTTTTGGCTCCAGTTCGGGATTTATTACTTACACTTAAATCTCTTCGTCCCTCCCCAAGGGTGTGCTTTGTGAAGATCAAACATTGATTCTCTCACCTACAAACTCAACGTGTATTGCCAACTGAGTCACACCCATTGGGTCACGTGTCCTAGATTCTAATTACCATGCAATCTTGCAATAATTTTCTGAATCAATCACATGAACCATTATTCGGTGTTGATCAAACATTTTTGTTTCTTATAGGTGCCTGTTTATGTGTTGTGCCAGTTGATGGGTGCCACACTGGCCACTCTCACCCTCAAAGTGCTTTATCATGACAAGGTGGATATTGGAGTAACAGTGACTCAATACTTGTCCTCAACTTCTGATCTTGAAGCATTGGTGTGGGAATCCGTCATCACTTTTATACTGGTGCTCACTATTTGTGGTGTTGCCACTGATCACAGAGGGGTAATTAACCGTTTGAATATTTCTTTGCAGTAGCTATGTTTAATCTTTGTATTAATTCTCTTCTCCTCCCACAACCCCAATAATACATATATCAAGTTCAAGAATCAGGTCCTTATTTTTGTATATATTTAATTAAAAAGTTTAATAATTATGTACTCACAATATAAACAAGTTCCACACAAACATTCAATCATAGATTAGCTATACTAAAAGAGACTAAAATTATCATAAAGACCAAAATTGCACAAATTAAAAATAGGGGGATTGAAATTGCGAAATTAAAAATAGAAGGACAAAAATCACAAATTAGCTACTAAGGGGACTAAAAGTGCAATTAAACCTTTATTATTTTATTAAATCATAAAATTACTTAGAATATTTACAAAAACACATGCGAAGGTGAAATATAATTAAACGTCTCTTTATGTACTTTACACGCTATGGAAATATATTTTTTTTGGCTAAAGGAGCCAAAACTTTGTAGCTTCTTTATGTTAAGCATTTTTTCATATTTAGTTTGTTAAAGGAACTAATTTGGTACTTTCCTTGATTGAAGCAGAGCAAAGATCTCGCTGGAGTTGCAATTGGCATTTCAGTTCTGGTTAACATCATCATTGCCGGGTAAATAAACATCCTCTATGGTCATCTCATCATAATTCTTGTTAGTGTAATTTCCAAATTGCAAAAGGACAATAATCAGAAAGCTTGTTTTTATATTAGACAAGAATATATTAATGTGCAATTTCAAAGTGCTCGTAACAGAACCCACAGCACATTTTTTTTTTTGGCAGGCCAATTACTGGAGCTTCAATGAATCCTGCAAGGAGTTTAGGCCCTGCCATCGTATCTGGTGATTACAAAAACATTTGGGTTTATATCATAGGCCCTACTCTGGGAGCAGCCTGTGCAAGCATGCTTTACACATTCCTAAGAGTAACCAATAAACCAGAACCATGCATGTCATCATATGTGTAATCATACATAATTATCATTTAATTTTCTGATCCATCGAAACGATCCCATGAACTTGATCAAGCTCTTTGAGGATCTGTAAAGTCAATACACTCTTTAATAAATGATATATTTAAGATTAGGGGCACTTATTCCATGAATGACTGTTGTTATACTCATTCTACTCCCTTCACAAAGATTAAAAAAATAATAAATAATATTTCATTGAAAAATTATTCTCAAAGTATATAAATACCCGCTTATTTATAACTAAATTAACCTGAGTTCAACAGTGGACCAAAGAAGGGATCATAAAAGAAATATATAAGCACCAACCTGAGTTTTACACCAAAATATTACTATACAGTAGGCCTACACATTTTGTACAATGAAAGCAAAAGGGCCTGCAGATGAAACTGCTCGAGTGAACTGAAATTTTCATGCACATGAGATGAGATGTCAGCCGTTAATATCATGTGTCAACATTGGTTCAAAGGCGTATGAAATGAGCACATGTATGTATGTGTGTCCAATGCGAGGTTCTCCATCCCACTTTGCCAAAAGAAGAGGTGACATTGCATTTTCCACCTCCTTGCTTCAATTGGGCATGATTTTGATGTGAATTATCTGCAATCAAAATATCAATTGTAGTAATGTAACGATAAGAAGACAAGAAGGTTATAGCATTAGATTGGAAACATCATCAACAGAACATTGGCGTTCATTTGGTGATTTTCCTGAAAATTATAAATACTACAAGAAGGACCCGACTCCTCTAAAATGAGCAACTATCTCAACCATTGATGAATAGATGAATGGTTGGTATTATAAGCACATACATAATAAATCATTAATGAGATTTCCTAAATAAGCACATGCTTATGATTGGCATTATAAGCACATGAATAAAATCAACGTTTGGTATTATAAACACATGCATAACAACCTTTGATTTTCACATTAATAGTTGAGATTTCTTAGTTTAGAAGCACCAAATCCGAACTTGAAATTTGGAAATACTTCAGTACACTTTTCAAATGAAAAGAAGACCAGGAGAGTAAAAACACCAAAAAAAACATGAGAAGAAAGAAACAGAAAAGAGAACAGAATACTGACCCAAAGGGGGAAAAAAAAAAAGGAAGTATGAGGAGGTAGAATTGTTTTATAGATCTCAGATAAGCCCAACAAAAAGCAGGACAACCAAAGTCTTTTCCTATTAGGTGAGTTCGATGTTACACGGATCAAACAACATCATAATGTTCTATCATCAATCAATGTGTAAACATGTCTAATGACAAAAGCATGTAAACCATACTATGTTTTTAAATCCTCACATGGGTGGAGAATAGGATCTTGACATCTTGTAGTGACATTGTTTAGCATGGTGTATATATAAAGTACATATTCATTATGAATCTTATTCAGAGGTTTGGGAAATCTCACCCAGTCTGAGGTAGCCGTGTCCAATTCATCAATTGGTGAGACTGTGGATGCCTCTGCAAGTAAGATGAAGTGGCCCCTATACCATTTTCATCATCTACAACAAACTGGTCTGAGAAGTTAGAAGCTGGGGGAGACCACTCTGGAACTACACCTCCATCTCTCCTAGTACTACTTGAAGACTCTGCAGTGGAATCTTCAGCTGCATTCCTCAGCCACAATGTAGTAGTATTAATCTGTACCCTTTGAGTGTTGTTTCTATTTACAGTAGTAGTCTGCAACACTCCTTGGTTCACTGTCTCTCTTGCATTTGCATTTGTTGGCACTTCAGCTCTGCTGCTGTTTTCTGCCGAGTTCCGAAGATCAGAAGAAATTTCTTCCTCTCCCACCCTCACATGGGAAGAAGTGATGCTTGGAACCATCTGATCCTCGTAGCGGCGCGTACCATGATGGGGATTGTTCCTAACAGGTTCATGCCTTTCCTCCATTTGTATGTCTTGAGGAAAATCAATAGGTGTTGTTGATTCAGAGGAGTCTCCAAGTCCTTCTTCTGTTCCATTTTCCATTGCAGCTCTTGAAGCTGCTTCTTGTTGCCACATTTGTATAAGTGCTTCCTCTAGCCTTTCCTTTGCTGCATCTATTTCCACAATTGGGAGAGGGTAGTTTGATCCAAGTTCAATCCCAGCAGCTTGGAGTACTGATTCTGGTGCATTATATGGATGATGTATCCATTCAGTTGGTAATCTGGCAAGTTCAGGAAGCCAGCGCCTTACATATTCTCCATTTGGATCACATTTGTAACCCTCAAACTGAAAATCCAATAATAGAAAATGAGTGCATCTATCACTAGAAATATGTAATCTATAAGCATTCAAATAGATGATAGTAGCATATAACTTAAAATGTCAGCATCAAAGTTCATAACCACAGTATGAAAAATTCAATCCAGTTGCCCCCAAAAATTGAAGGAACTAAGATATCAATCTAAACAAAATTAAATTTGTTTCCTTGTTCATCCTGAGAATTTCAACTTTCAAGCACTTTGAACTGAGTTAATTAAAAAGAGGCAAGACTTTAGACTATTGATTCTTCCCCACTGACTCAAATGGGAAAGCCATAGTGGGTTGGCATTTTGGCTTCGTCTAAGTTGATGGTAAAACAAGGAAGGAACTGGAAGAGAAACACAAACACTGGCTTGTATGCTGTACACACATTGCAACATTTGAGGCAGTTCAGAGAAGAGGGTAGAAACCTGAATCACCAATTGTTTTATTTCACCCAGAAACCAAAACAGTATTTATAATAACAGGATTATGCAACTCAAGATGTGGTTTTCCCTTTCCAAATAAAGAAATTGTGTATGTTTGGACCAGCATTTACAAAACGTGATTTTGAATGAATGTGATTATGTAAAACTGATATTGTAAAAATTAGATATTTTTACCCTAGAAGCAACTTTAATATTAAGTCCACTGTGAATTTTTCTGCCCAACACAAAAGCTACTTTTTATTACTTATAATCAGTGGAAGGTTTAACGGCAAAATCAATTTTATGTTGAAGCTACCAAACATCATTCTTTTATACAAAACCATGTTTTCTTAAATCAAACATTGATTTTCAAGGTTGCAAATGGTTTTCCAAACATGATAATAGAGAAAATTAACATCCAATTAGTCAATATAAAGCTAGAATAGATTAAGTAGTTTCTACACAGAAGCAACAGCACCTGCGGATTATCTATTCGATCAAATTCACGACCATCAGGTATAGTACCAGATATATATTGCCAACCAAGTGCATCACTCTCAAGATCAGCATCCAAAAGGGTATCCCAAAAGTACTTCATCCCCCATCTCCAAGGAAGCTGCAAAACCTTCACAAAGAAGCTTGAAACCACAACACGTATCCTGTCATGAAGCCACCCACTTGCCCACAACTCCCTCATCCCAGCATCAACCAAAGGGTACCCTGTCCTTCCCTGTCTCCAAGCCTTAAAGTGCCCTTCATCAACCACCCAAGGGAAAAACTTAAGGTGCCCCAAAAGTGGCCTCTCGAGACTGTAAGGGTGGTTGAAACTAATGTACCTCGAATACTCCCTTAGACCAATTGACTTGAGAAAAAGGTTCACACTTTCTTCACCTGCTTTGTTCCCTTCGTTGGCCCAAAGCACTTGCTTGATTCGGATTAGATGGAACACCTTTTTGACACTCACCTCTCCGAAATGCAAGTGTGGGGAGAGAAATGAGGTTGTGGCACTGTCTGCTTTTCTTCGATTCTTTGAGTACTCTATCAGTGCACCGTTTACAAATGCTGTTAATGCCTTGTCTGCATTGCTCCAACCTGGTGACCATGCTCTTGCAAGAAGCGCATTGCTTGCTTTCTCTGATTCGTCTTCAAACACCAATGTATCACTAGGACACCTTGATACATCACCTGAAATATAGCAAGAAAAATGTTAACACAGTGCAAATTATTAAAGTCAAGACTGATAACATGTACCAACTAGGCAACTGCCATGTGCTGAAGCACACTTGACATACATGTAGAGTTTATAAAATAAAAAGACTTGTACAAGGGTCATTATTTTGGTCATTGAAAATTTTTGTAATCAATTAAGTTCCTTAATAATATAAAATATAACTTTTATTGAAAGTCTTACGTCGACTAAAGATATAACTAATATAGTATGAGTAATCCTTAATTTAAAAGTTTGTTTTGTGGGATTGAGTTAATTCATATCCTAGGTCCGTAATTGGATTACTGAGATTAAATTAGACCCTAAGTCCCATTTTTTATATTATCTAGTCCATCAGGGATGCAAAGTGTCACGAAATTAGTCCCTATATTAGAACTATCTTGCATTCAATTTTTGAATGTCACTTTGCATAATCAGAGAACTAAAAAGATAAAGAAAACAGGCGTGTACTCTAAAATTAATGAAAAACGAATTTTGCAGAATTGGCCAATTTCGACATGAGAAGCTTAATCTAGAACAACTCAAAAGAATATTTCTTTATTTTTGGTTTTTTGTGAAATCTTTAGACAACCACATTGGATGCCTAATAGTTAATTAGGCAGAATGATCTACAAATTTTTAATTGCAGTTTAAATTTTAAAATCAACTCAATCATGTTAAATATTATTTTACTTTTGCAACTTTTTATCGTGGTACATAGCAACTTTTTAAAGCTTATGTGTTCCTTTCCCAATGTGGATAGTATTCCCCGAATCCAAACCAGAACCACAAGAGGTTAGTGACTTGTGCAGCTAGCGACCAATCAATCAATGAATAACAATTATTATTATCAAAAAGGTAGAAATAAATGAGGGTAAGGAAAGAGATGAACCTGGAATAATTCTTTTAGGTGGGAGAAGTGGTGCTTGTGGGTCATAAGGCATGCTGAGGCATCTTTCCCAAAAGGCATCAAAAGTTGTGAATGGTTGGCCTTGTTCATCGTTCACATCCCATGGTTCATACAATAAATCCGAGTTGAAGGAACGTACGGTAATTCCTTGTGCCGTCAGCACCTCCTTTGCTCGGTGATCCCTCACAAGTGACAATGGATCTGTGTAAACACACAAAATTACAATAAGTAAGGTCCTATTTGAGTTCGGTGTGACTTTGGTTATCGATAAGTTAGCTTTATTTTCCATTTTTATTTTTCTCGTGTATGTTTCTAAATATAATACTATGGAAGAGAGAAAAAACTTAGATAGATATTTAATGGAGAAGGTAAATAAGAGTTTCAGAAAAAATTGAATTACAGAAACTAATTTTAACTTCTATAAAAAAGCTATTAATCACAAAACTCGTATTGTAAGTGTGTGTAGAAAAATTTATCCAAACAAGCTATACACAATTTTGCGACCAGAAAAACAAAACAAGAATATCATCTCGAAGCAGAAGAAGAAAAAATCTGACGACATGAATTAATAGAGATGACAAATGATAAAGCAGCTTATGTGAAGAAGTTGTTATCACAGACAATCATGTAACAAACTGATAAGAAAAAGAAGAAATTATAATAAAATAAACAACGATTATTCTGTTTACCAAACATTAATGGGAACTACTCAAAACAGATACAGCCAAGGATCCTACAATCTATAATGAAGTTGTTTATTACTAACCAATGAAATGAAACCTACCAAAACTTTCGTAGCATATATATTTGCAGACATCAAAAGATGAATGGATTGTACAAAACAAAACAAATTAAGTAGCATGATAATCATTGAAAAGAAAAGGGAAAGAAGTTGAAACAACACGCACTAGAATTAATCATACAAATTAATGCATATGATAAGATACATAAGAGGAATAAAAACTGACCATATAAATGGTTGAAAAAGAGTTGAGTGGCTCCAGTGGACTTGACAACATCAATTAGAGAGGAAACACTATCAGTTGATCTTTTGGTGATGAGAGGTGTACCAAGACTTCTCAAAGAGGAATCAAGGTGAGCCAAACTGTGTTTAAGCCACCACCTAGAGACTCTACCAGGGTAGTATTGTCCTTCTTCTTCAGGTGCCCAAATGAAAACAGCAACCACAGCTCCTGCTCTTACCCCTGCTGCCAGTGCAGGGTTATCCTCTACCCTCAGATCTCTCCTGAACCAAACTATGCTGCATCCTCCACCTGACATATTCTCCACAAATATTGTTCCACCAACTCACACACAAACACAACCTCTCTTTTAATTAACATATACTAGATCTCTCTTTCCTTTCCTTTTTTTTTTTCTCTTGATCAATGATGAAGCTCAACAACAACAAAAATGCAAATTATAGTCCTATCTTTCTTTCTTTTTTTCTCTTTTGTTGTTTTTCCTCTGTTCTCTACTATTCTCTCTCTCTCTCTCCCTCTCACCCCCAATCACTTTTTTTTTTCTTTTTCTTTTTTTGGTTTTCTTTACTGAGGGAGATTTTAAGCCATAAATAGGTAAAAGCACAAACTGATATTTGAGTTGACAACTTTGAGTATTGGTATTTTTATCCTTAGAAATTCTCTTCCCCCCAAGGCTTTAGCATTACTTTTGGGGTGTGTGTGGGGGGCGGGGGGGTGGATTAATTCTTTATTTCTTTTCCAGAAAATTCGTATTTTGGTCCTTTCACTCACCCAAGTTGCAACCAGAGAGAAGAGACATTGAGACAAAGGTCCAGGGAGAGAGAGAGAGATGGGAATAATGCAAGGGAGAATAAGTGAAGAGGATTGGTTTTACTGAGTGTGGGGATACAAAGAATTGATAGGCAAATTGCAGCCACAACTTTAGTTTCTTCTAATGTTATGTAGAATTTCGTTTTTTTTTTTCTTTCTATTATCCTATGCAACAAAAACAAATCACATCCACGTCTCTAGTTTCTTCTATTTTTCGACACTCAAGTGACATGAAAGGAGAATCGGAAAACGATGGATATACAGAGATACAAAAGGTGCCTCAGGTAACGCAATCCAAGCATATCAATAAAATACTGTTTATTATTTGTATATGTAAAATTAAAATAATTTATCCGTAGTTTCATTGGCTCAATAGTTAACACACCACATGTTTGGAAAAAAAAAATTCAATGTCTAAGGCTTGTAATATTTTTTTAAAAAGACTCAACTTCAAAGTTTGCTTTAGGCCTATAAAAATTTTAGGCAATATTAGGCCGCCCTAGACCAATTCAGAAACCCACATGGGCATGCCACATTATCTTCCTGATCCAACACCGTCAAACTACCTTCATTGTTTTTGTGTTTGTGGAATTTTTTTGCTTTAATCATTTATGAGTAAAATACAACTCCCTCCCTTTGAGAAATACTCCTATTTAGCATTTTCTTCTCTTGTTTTAAAATATACACTCCTCATCCTTCGTTGATAAAAAAAATTTCCGTTAAGTTTCAGTTAACTTCCGTTAGATAAAAATTATATTACTAAAATACCCTTATTGTCACTTCTCTCACCATCATCCTCCATTCTTCGTTCGTCCAGTTTCCATTTGATAACAACCACCATGTTTCAATTCCTCTCCACTGACCCCTCTTACTAGCTCCAACTCTGCTCCGATCTCGATTCCATCAAGTACGTCTCTCTCTCTCTCTTTCTTCTTTCCCATTCTTGATCTATTATCTCTCTAACGAGGCTTTGTGCTTTGTGCTTTCAGGAAACACTAGTTATTGTGGTCATCCACACCAATATTGCACAAAGTTTGTTACTTTAAATCAAGTTATTATTTTGTTTATAGGGATGTTTTGATTTGTTTGTTTATTTATTTATTTATTGGTTTTGGGGTTATTTATTTGGTTGCATATGAGGTGAGTCATGAAGATAGAATGATTGCGTTACAGAAGAGAGTAAAAGCGGAAGCCAAGTATGTGGTTAATGGTTATTGAACCCTCAATGATGATTCAGATTTCCGAACTCCAACCGTCTCTCAACAAGTATGCACACTGTTTTTATATTGGAAAACCTGTATTGATGTGTGTGTGTGTGTTTTAATCTGTAAACAACAACGTGCGTGGTACTGGTTATGTGCTCTATTCTTTTTTGGTGCAGGCTTACGTTTTCTAAATCAGCCAGTGTGTGTTGGAGCATTCACAATAAAGCATTTCATTTTGGGGTGTTTAAGTGGATTCCATTAATATACATCATTCATTTTTACCTTTTTGAACTTAAATATTTCATAAGCATTTTATGTCTCCGACCCAACACCTCCAAATTTTTAAATAGACCCCATCAATACCTCACATAATTACATTTCACCAATAACAACTTTTTTAATTTTATAATTTGATTTTTTTTATCCATAAAGCAAGACATGATCTACCATCTATTTAATGAAGGAGTGCTTAACTAAGTATCTATGCTTAATAAGCAACCCAAGAGAAATGCTCTCCAAATGCATAGTTCTTAATAAGCAAGGGTGCTTATTTGGTGAAATAATGCTTAATAAACACCCCTATTAGAGATGCTCTTACAGAGAAGGGAGAAGGGTTAAACAATGCGTGATAGAAGGGATAATATGGTAAAATAATAATAATTTAATATATATTTTAATTGAAAAATTATATTTTAATTTTTAAAAAAAATATTCTCTAACGGTGTTAAGTTAAATGGACTAAAATATACTCTCTCCGGTCCAAAATATAAGCAACAAAGACACTTTTTTTTAGTCCAAAATATAGGCAACATTCACCAATTTCAAATAAATTAAATGCTAGTTTTCCAATTATACCATTCATTTAATGCAATATTCATATTTACGAGAGACACCAAATGAGATATTTTTGGAAAAAAAATAATTGAAACTAGTGAGTATTAATTAAGATTATCACATTTTCAAGGCATTCTTTAGTTTATGTATTTTTGTACTATGTTGCTTATATTTTAGACCGGAAGTAGTATATTTTAAAATAAGAAGAGAGAGAAGTGTAATAGTTATATCTCTCAAGGGAGGAGAGTATATTTTACTCATCATTTATTTTGTTACAAAAATATCGTGACATTTGAGAGATTCTTTTTACTAATAATAGAATGCAATTTAAAAGTAATTTATAACGTGTTCCCTTGCCTTTTCCAATACCCTAATTTTGATGGGCTTATTCACTATAACACCAGCTTAATTAAATCATGTTTAATAAATTTTATTTAATTAAATCATATTTAATATAAGACATATTTAATAAATATAAATCTCTTCAATTAGTTTACTCTATGTGTGTGACCCTATATGCTCATATCAAATTGGCAATAATAATAAAAAATAATCAACATTAATATTAATTATTATAAATTATAAGTGGCATCTAGCAATGCATCATTGCTACCTCATTTATGTGAAGATCGATGGTTCGATTTAACCTACTGTAACCATAATTATCATAAAGTCTTTGTGTCTTCGTTCATGTGTCCTAATCAAACATGAGACTTAAATGTGTCATCCTCATTAAGTTTTTTTGGGTCCAACATAAGTTTAATTATTAGTTCCTCGATCCCATAGTAGATGCACAAACCCAACTGGGCTAAATATCTCATATTGACCCAATTCCTATTTGGTCAAGCATTTTCCAGATCTTACTATATCAAAAGGCCTGGGACACTACTCCCATTATTCGGGATGAGCGAATCATATCTACATCATTCACATCCCTCCATATGATTTGTGGCAGGCACAAGAACTACCTTTATAGTTATCCTGTTAGGGATAACGTTTGATAGCATTAAAACCTACAACTCCTCATGTAGGAATCATAATGACTTCAAGTCGAAAAATTACTTTACTATGCTTACCAAGAGAGCGCTTATGACATTTGCATAACCATACTGAAGCCATCTCATAACGGGTCAATCCAGTATAAATATTACTCATAATATTTTTATCTATGTGAAGACATGACAACTCATGTCAACTGTAACACACCAAATTTTTACTCTATGAGACAAAGTGTTAATTTTAGAGGATTAGAATTATTTTTAGAATTTTCATATGATAAGTAATGGTTTAGAGCTGACGTAGAAGTCAACGGTATTTTGTAGACATTTCTGAGTGTCAGAATAAGTTTATAATGATATAAAAATTTCAATTTGACTCAGAAAAGAAATTTGATGATTCAAATAGTAATTTGATATTATTTGAGGATTTTAAGAATTTATTTGAGAATTTTCAAAAGTACGAATAAGAAATGTTACTGTTTTAGTCCCTTTAGGATGAATCATGTGACACGTTAATTGGGGAACGAATACATACCTGGAGACTAGAAAATTATTAAGATGAAAAACAACAAGGACAAATAAAGTGTTACCTAGTATAAAAATTAGTAGTTTTCATTTGATGTTGTAATTCAAATGGAAATCGTTTAATATCTTATGTAATCTCTGTTCTTTTCCATTTCTGTCTTTATTCTGTTTTGTTTGAGTATTATGCGATATATGTGTTTATTGATTTAATTTTATCTTATAAAAATGGTTTTAATGAACATATTTATTTTTAGTATAGAAATTGGTTGTTTTCATTCGACGTTGGGATTTAAACAGAAAAATAGTTTACGTTTTAACTGACGAAATGAGGTTTTAATAGCATAAAAATACTAAACAACCCAGAAAAAATATTTTACTTCAAAAAATAGTGTTTTCCATTATTTATGATTTATGGAAATTTTTCTGAAATTTTTGGAGAAATTCTGAAAAAGACCAAAATTCTCCTATCGTTGGCAAAAGACTAAAGTGTCCCTAAAATTATACTGTTTAATTACTATTCATAAAACAAAATTTTTCATTTTTCATTTATTGTTTGGGGATTTTAGAAATTATTTCTACACAAAGTTTTGTAAAATTACTGTATTGCCCTAGAGGGTATATGCAAAACGGTATTTACCGATGATCTTACCCTTTTTCCTTAAATTTCTCAAAAATTTTCCAAAATGCTTTTAGGGCTGCCACATGGAATTTTTAAGGTTTCTCATTGGTCCTCATAATTAAATACATTATTTTGAATTTTTATTTAGTAAAAGACCACTTTACCCTTTCTTTTTCTTCCTTTTTCACTTAAAACCCTAAAGGGTAAAAATAGAATTTCACTATCTCTCTCCTTTAGCCCTCTAAACACCCCTTGAGTGATGAGTCAAGAGGTCTAGATGCTTCTTGATCTTGTGAGTCATGAGCCTTAACCAAATTAGGGTTTAGTTAATTAGTTTTTATTTAATTTTCCTAAACCATGGTTGCCAAGCCAACCATGGTTTCCTCCCTTAGTTAATTTGGCCGCCCCCCTCCACTGTAAATAGGAGGGAGGGTCTTCATATTTTTCTTGCACCAATCTTGTGAATTCTCCAAGATTCTCTTTCTTCCTCCTTTAATTCCTCTCTTTGAGTTTTTAAGTTTTCTTTCCAAGTTCTTGAGTTTTTAAGCTTTGAATCTTCAAAGTTTAGTGGTAAGGGAAAAATTCTTCAAATTTATTTCAAAGCTTTTCTACTTGTTTGATTTTAATTGTTAACCACTTAGGTGGTTTATGTGTTATAAACTTTCTTATTAATTGTTTATTAGCTTTAATATTTATTGTTTATGAGCTTTATTATTAGTACTGTTATAATGATAAAATTATTTACGAGATTTAATATTTATACCGTTATAATGGTGAAATTTTAACTGTTAAGTCTTGATCACCTCAGTGGGTTATGCCTCCGTGTGATCAATACCAACTATCGAATTTAAAATCTGTATGTTAAAACCTCTGTAGTTTTTTTGGCCACTTGAGCATACATTAATTGGTTGGGTATGAGAGTGCATCTAGCGATGTACTGCCCTGCCTGGCTCGAGGACGTATCTCTTTTGGACATCATTATAGGAGAAAAGTAATAGCACGTTAAAATTTCTGTAATTTTATTGTTAGTATTAAAAACCCTGCAATTTATTTGCCATAGATATATATCGCGGTTAAGTTAGGTCAGATATGTTCTGGCTAAAAAAGACTAGGTCTCTAAGAAGCTTTGGCTCACCTCTCTTTCCTGGGAACTTTATTGATGTACTATTCATAATTCCTGACTTAGGGTTCGTATATATATATTTGGCAAAAATTATTGCAAAAAAGCTTCCAAAGGGCTTTTTATTTATAACAGTATCATCACTAAATAAACTTGTGTTTAGACTACTACTACTTAATTTTGATTAAAACCAAGAAAAATATACAGTGTTAAGGACAATAAATTGAGAAATGAGTACGAGAATTAATCTTTTGTTAGTAAAATAAGAGTATTTTACAAGATTTTTATTACAAGAGGTAATACAGTAAAACGTGAGAAAGTTTTACAAGAGAAACCAAAACGAGTTTATATGCAATACGAACTGTCATTGCATAAAGACATATGAGCTTACAACCTAGAGAGGGTTGAGAATAGAGTCTTGTTAGGCTACAATTGCCTATTGGGATTATCCAGGTTTCGAAAGTCTAAATGGCTGGGTAGGTGATAACCCTCGAGCCAAGATGAGTCATATACCCAACTTGGATAAATCTGACTAACGAACTTATTTATGATTTGATATTCATTTTAAATGTGGTATTACCGAATGATTTCTAGAAGTCTGGTGGGACTATCTGGTTATTCTGATAAGTTTACTACAGCCAATCGCTCAATGACATTAAGGTGGGAAAAGTCTCCTTGGAGCATTACACCGGTATGTTTACAGAGATATAGAAGTGGCATGCATAATTACGTTTAAGTGATGAGATATTTTGTGACTGAGATTTGTGTGTTATAAAGAGTAGTTCTGTATATATGAAGCATGACTTTTGTGTATTATTTTCTTGTGCATTACTGTTGGAACCAAATTGGTTAAAAGTGTTTTTAATACAAAAACTCCCTAAGTGATTTTATGGTTTTGATGATAACAAAATGTATTAAGGTTTTTACAAAGGATAATCAATTTGTATTAAGCTTGTACAATGCATAACAAAGCTGCCTAACTAAGTTTATTGCAGTCTGCGTCCAATAAATTAGTTCATCATAACATTGGCTCATATTCAAAGTCTGAGAAGCTTTGCGTCCAATGTTGGCACTGGAGAGTTCTGCGTCCAATGCTTAAGCAGAAGGAAGAAGCCTTGCGTCCAATGTTGACACTGGAATGGACACAAGAATTCTGCGTCCAATGTTTGAGCAGAAGGAAGAGTTCTGCGTCCAATGTTTCAGCGCAAAGGCAAGCAATGTTGTGCGTCCAATAAATCAGTACAAGGCACAAGAACATAAGTCATAAGTCCAATGTTAAGGATGTGCTCTTGACCAAGGTACAGAATGCTGATCGTCCAATGATATGTACAAGGCAAGACTGGCATAAGTCCAATGACAAGAACAAGGCAATACTGGCAGAGTCCAATGTTTTCATGAGAAGCAGAATTGCAGTAAAAGTCCAATGACTTTCAAAGGAACAGATTCAGTGAGCAATGAAGGATAAAAGTCCAATGTTCAGTGTGAGCAAGAGTACAACTCTGCGTCCAATGAAACTGAACAAAAGAACTGCTCTGCGTCCAATGAAATCAGAGTGACAAAGGTACTGTTCTGCGTCCAATAAATAAGAAGGACAACAATCAAGTGTCATACGTCCAATGAAGCAGAAGAACAAAAGTACAACAATCAACTCTGCGTCCAATGGAACTATAGGGAAATGGCATAAGTCCAATAATCAGCATGAGGCAATAAGTTCAATACTGCCTTGCATCAAATGGAACAAAATGATAAGCATCAGGATGCGTCCAATGATTGAATGAATATCATATACAAATGGTAAGCAAAGGTATGCGTCCATTTGTTAAAAGGACTGAAAGTCCAATGATTTCTACATGCTGCGTCCAATACGCAGAATCCATAAACTTGCTATTTACTGCTCATGCATTTAATATGAAACATATTTATTGAGCAAATGATTTGAAATAAATAGCTGTACACAATGCTTTTCTGTACATCTTTGTCAACGTATGTGAATGTACTTCTGAAAAGCATAAAGTACTGTGGAAAGTGTACTAAGAGAGAGAATGTACTTTTAACTACTCTATAGATCTCTGAACACACCTTTCTGCTTTACACAGTGTATTCTCTCTGTCTCAATAAGATATTATTATTAACCACTGTACAATTGAGACTTTGAGTACAGGTTGCTTCTGATTTGGGAGAAAGAAACGCAGACATGCACAATGAAGAAGATCTCCTCAGAGCAACGGGAAAATAGCATTAAATGCTATTAGAGAACGGTAATATTATGAAGGCTGAAGCTGAGCTATTCGAAGAACAAGTCTGAAGCTTCATCAAAGCCTATAAATACCGAGAAGCAAGAAGAAGAATACAAGAGACTGAAAACGAAAAAGAAAGAGCTAAACTGCTGTGCAATTTATCATACTCTGTATAGAAAGTCTTGTATTTCTTTATCTTCTTGTAAAAGAGAGTTTGCTTAACTCTCAAAGTGCTTTAGATTTTATATCCTCACTTGTGTGAGTTAGACAGCACTTGAATCAAAACTCTGCTGAGTTGTTTAGCCTGAAGAGGCTGTGTTCAAAGAATACTTGTTTTAGCCTGAAGAGGCTGTGTCCAAAGAATACTTGTTTTAGCCTGAAGAGGCTGTGTCCAAAGAATACTTGGGTTTTAGCCTGGAGAGGCTGTGTGCAAAGAATACTTGGGTTTTAGCCTGAAGAGGCTGTGTGCAAAGAATACTTGTACCTATCTGGATTGATAGTGAAATCTCTCTAGTTTGAGGGGACTGGACGTAGCTCTTAGGAAAGGGTGAACCAGTATAAAAACTTGTGTTATTTCTTCTTTCCCTTATCTCTTATTATATCTGTGCTTATTACTAACCAAGGGGATTGAATTGATTTTGTTTAAACAAGTTTTTCATACATCTTAAATCGCACAAAGAAAACAGGTTTTTAAACTAAGAGGGAAGCCTCAGCGTCCAATCTTCTGTGCGTCCAGTGTTTTAAGCACTCTGTGCGTCCAATATTTGAACTAAGCTGTGCGTCCAACGTTTTAACAGCCAGCGTCCAACATTTGCGAAAAGTTTTAAAAGCTTAGAAACACAATTCAACCCCCCCTTCTTGTGTTTCATCTTATTACCTACAGTTGGCATCAGAGCTCGGTCTCTAGGGGTTGAGCACTTAACAGTGCAGAGAAGCAAGATCCATGGAGAACGAGGGACAGGCTGTGAACAGACCACCACTGTTCAATGGCAACGAATATGACTACTGGAAGCAAAGAATGATCACATTCTTTGATGCTCAAAATATGGACCTATGGGATGTTGTGGAAACTGGCTACACTTCTCCAGTAAATGAAGCAGGTCAACCAGTACCAAGAGCTCAGTGGACACAAGATCAGAGAACAAGATTCCAGCTGAACTCAAGAGCAAGACACTATCTGATGTGTGCCATCACAAAGTCAGAATATGACAAGGTGCACAGCTGCACTACTGCCAAGGAGATGTGGGACACTCTAGCTTTGGCACATGAAGGTTCATCTCAGGTTCGTGAGTCCAAAATCAGCATGCTAGTTCATCAATATGAACTATTCAAAATGGAGGATCACGAGTCCATTGATCAAATGTTTGGAAGATTCCAAACAATCATTAACAACCTGAGATCCTTGGGGAAAGTCTACACAACCCAGGAACATGTAAGGAAGATCTTGAGGAGTCTGCCCAGACAGTGGAGACCCAAAGTTACAGCAATACAAGAAGCAAGGGATCTTTCCACTCTTGCTTTAGAAAATCTTCTAGGCTCATTGAAAGTACATGAGCTTGAGCTGAATGAAGAGGGAACCGAGAAAAGAGCAAAGTCCATTGCTCTTAAAGCTCAAAAAGGGAGCACCTCAAAAGCCTTGAAGGCCAATGATTCTGATGAAGAATCATGCAGCTCAGAAGGAGAAGAAGGTTCAGATGATGATGAACTCTACCTCATCTCCAAGAAGTTAAAGGCCATATGGAACAAGAAAGATGGCTTTAGAAGGAAGCAATTCAACAGAAAATTTCCACAAAAAGAAACTGAGCAAAAGGAGAAAAATCCAGTGGTGTGCTATGGATGCAAGAAACCAGGCCACTACATGTCAGATTGTCCTGAGGCAGAAAGAACAAAGAAGAAGTTCTTCAAGAAGAAGAAAGGTCTCATGGCAACATGGGAGGATCTGGATGACTCCTCTGATGAAGAGGATAAAGAAGAAGCTAATCTCTGCCTAAAGGCAAGTCTATCCTCAACTGACAGTGAGGATGAAGAAGAGGTAATTTCCTACTCTGAATTAAGCAATAATTTTGATGATCTTCTTAGAGATTCATCTATCTTATCTGATGAGTACAGATTATTAAAGAAAAAGTTTTCTCAAATAAACAAAGATTTCGAAAAACTTATTTTAGAAAACAATGTACTCAAATCGGATAATGAACATTTAAGACTTCAAGTAAGTCAATTGAAAGAAGAATCTCCAAAGAAGTCTGAGTCCAATACTTCCTGTGAAGTACAAGTACTTCAACAAGAAGTAGATGAACTCACTGGACGTTTGTCCAAGTTTGTCAGTAGCTCTGAAAAGCTTGATCAAATTTTAAAAATTCAGAGAAAACCTTCTGACAAAACTGGTTTGGGTTATGAAAAACTGAAACCAAAGTTTTCCAAGAGTCCATCAAAGTTTAATATATATTGTGGTCACTGTGGAAAGGCTGGACATGTCACATCGACATGCTTCCATAATAAATGGAACAAGCCTGAACGCAGGCCAAGGACTAACATGAAAGGACCCAAGTCAATCTGGGTACCAAAAAATATGATAATTCCTGTTGCAGATATACTTGATGGGAGGAAGACAACTCCAGTCATGGCACCTGGACAGTGGCTGCTCACGACACATAACAGGAGAAAGGTCTATGTTCCAAGACCTAAAGCTTAAGATCTCCCAAGATTGAAGAAGATGGACCAGACGCAGGAAAACTGTGATGCGTCCAATACATGGAGAACTATAACATCTTTGAGAGTAAGATTTCTGTTCTATGTGATAATACTGCTGCAATCAATTTATCTAAGAACCCAATCTTACACTCAAGAGCTAAGCATATAGAAATTAAACATCATTTTATTAGAGACTATGTGCAGAAGGGAACATTTGATATTCAGTTTGTTAACACTGAAAATCAATGGGCAGATATATTTACAAAACCCCTATCTGTAGATAGATTCATTTTTATAAGGAAGCATTTGAATATGCACTTTATAAAAGACTGATGTTTAGCGTCCAATATGCTTAAGTTGAGTCTGAGTCCAATGTGACTAGAGTCCAATAGGACACGACAGTCTATTTGAGACTTAGAATTTTTTTTTAAAGAAAGCTTTCACCTCTTAGTAATCCCACGCTGAGTCCAAATTTTTTTTTTCATAAAGTTATTTCTTACAGTTGGTTTTCTCTTCGTTTGACATCTTTTCTAAAATCATTTCTGTTTGAGAAAGCTTGAACAATGAGAGTGCTTGAAAAAGACATGTGGCAATCCCTAATAGCTTCATGTAAGAGCTTTTTGGAAAATTACAGAAATGGTAACCTCTTCGGTATTTACTGTTTATCGCATATACACCCAAAACAGTAAAATAGTAATTTTAAAAATTTACACAGAAATAATTTCTAAAATTTTCAAATAAAAAATAACATATTTGATTTTATGAATAGTAAATAAAACGGTTTAAACAGTAAAACTAGCAGTATTTTCGTCATTTGTCAACGATAGGGCATTTTTTAGAATTTTTTTCATAAATCACAAATAATGGTAAACCACTATTTTGACAAGTAAAATATTTTTCTGACTTTGTTTAGGATTTATAAGCTATATAAAACCTATACTGTCAGTTAAAACGTAAACTTTTTTTCGTCTGAATCTCAATGTCAAAAGAAAACTACAAATTTCTATACTAAGAAAAACTGTATATATTAAATTCATTTTTCTAAGATAAAAAGAATTTAATAATCACACATATCACAAAATACTTAATTTAAAAAAGAATAAAGACAGAAATGAAGAAAAATGAATGTTACATAAGAAGTAAACCGGTTTTCATTTGAATTACAACGGCAAATGAAAAATATTAATTTCTATACTAGGTAAAACTCTATTTGTCCTTATAATTTTTCATCTCGATGATTTCCTAGTCTCCGAGTATTTATTCGCTCCCCAATTAACGTGTCACGTAATTCAGCTTAGAAGGACTAAAACAGTAACATTTTTATCTGTTTTCCTAAAAATTCCAATCAAAATTTCTAAAATCCTCAATTAACATAAAATCACTATTTGAATCATCAAATTTCCATTTCTGAATCAAATTGAAACATTTCTATATCAGTATAAACTTATTCTGACAGTCAAAACATCTACAGAATACTGTTTTGACTTCTACGTTAGCTTTAAACCATTATTTTTCACATAAGAATTCTAAAAATCATCTTAATCCTCCAATATTAACACTCTGTCTCATGGAGTGAAAATTCAGGATGTTACAACCTTCAATGTAGCTGACTTAAGTCCCTTTGATGTAGGTGATGAAGAGCCAAATTAGAATACAAATTTTTTCGAAGGGGAAGGCATGATGGAGATCAAGGAGGCCCAACGGACTCAAGGCACAACAATGCACTCTAGGGGCTTAGTGGCCCAATGACAAGAGCGAGGACAAAGACGACCAAAGAGGCATTGGGCCAAGAAGTGAACTATTTTCTGTCTCAAGCTTTGGGAGAGGAAGTCAGCTACTCCACAAGCCTTGGGCCCAATCCAGAAGAAAGGCCCAGAATGCTTCAACTGATCCAATTGGATGAAAAGCCCAATAAGCGGACATGATTTCTTGTATTTTAATTTTCTAAGTCTTGGACAATTTTATTTTTTGGCTTTAATTTATTATGGAATAGTTTTTGTAATAAGGCCCCACCTTTAAAGCGCATAAAAATCCTAGAACACAGTACAACCTCCACTATCAGGTCCGACTCATTTTAAGACCATCTAGGGTTAGGACGAGAGCACTTTTTTGCTCTCCCTAAACTAGCTTGGTCGTGGCCACATAGGGAGGGCCCCTATTTTGGCTATTCATGGCCTTCCAATCCATTTGCTTTTTTTGAGAACTTTTGATTGAATAGAAATTTGAGCACTTCTTTGGAGTTTTGTGGGCATAGTCTCTCTTGGGTTCTTGATTGGACCTTTTTGGTTCTTATCAAAGGTAGCTTTACCTATGTGACGAATCTTCACCGGACTTATCACTCTCCAAAGTGTGTGTCGTCTTCTTTTCATTTCTTTCTTCTCTGCTTTCTATTTTGTTCTTTTGTTCTTGTTTGTTCTTACCTTTGCTATGTTATGCTCTGCACTTTAAAATAAGAATTGCATCTTGATCATTTCATTGATATTCATATGTGCACCACCCCGTGAGTGCTACCTTGATTTCAAGTTGTCATATTTATTCATCATTTTTTGTTCATACACGCCTCAGCTCATTTGTGCGCTACTTTGCTTAAAGTTGTCATCTTGATTTCATATGTTCTCTTCTCTTGTGCGCTGAAGCCATTTGGGAGCAAAAGCTTGCTCTTGTTCTCTCACTCTTCAAAGAGAGTTGCGCCATATACAAGAGGTTTAAGAAACGTAAAGCTTTCATCTTTATCATTCTTATTCTCTTTAACAAGAAGTCAATTCAACGACGATTCGTTAAAAACAATGAACCCCCACTTGGTTCATATTAACTTTGTTCACAATGCAATTAGAATAATTTTAAATGTTTGATCATAATTGTATTTTCCCATCACATGCTTATATTCTTTCTTCTTCTACTCCCCACTTTGTAATTTTTTTCACATTATTGGTATGGTTTCTGTTTTCACATGCAATTTTAATATTAATTCCTCAATCTATTTATAAAGAATAAAGGAATTTAATCAGCAGGGGAGAAGAAGGGGTCGTTGGGGAAGGAAGAGAGAGAAAGTAATTTAAAGCTGGAATTAAAAATTTTGAAAATTGGAGGAAAAAAAATTAAATTCTAAAAATATTTTTTGATTTCAAAATATGTAAATAAAGACTACAGGTGACATTTTCCAAAAATAGGAGAATAAAAATAGAAAAAAATTAGAGATTAAAAGTGAACATTTTCCTATTTATTGTAACTAAAAATATGTTTAAGCCTATAGTTTTTGTGTTTGAGTTGAAAGTTTATATCAAGTTTTATTACAAACTAACTTTTGAGAGAAAAAAATTTCCAAACAAAAACTATTTCATTTCTAACTCATTTTTAATCACAATACCTCCCTCCTCCCATAACCTCCCCCCACCTTTATCCTGTCGGAATCGTCAAATGGACACGATGGCTAGCACTGCAAAATAAAGAAAAGGTATATGGGTAATATTCATAAAGCTTAAAGAACTACCAAGAGAATAGACCAGATCACATCAAACTATTAAAGGGCTAATCATCGAACAAGCCAAAGTCCATCTCCTCGTCACTCTATTATTGGGGTCAAGGACGCATCCATAAACTGACCGAAGCGGGGGTTGAAAAAATTTATTAATAAATATCAATTCATAAATTTCTTTCAATATTGAATGATTTGTAAAAAAAATTGAATCTAAAGCTAAAATTAAAGTAAACAATTCTATTATATTGTCATAAGATCTACTATTAATATCTCGTATTGAATATAAAATATTATAATGAACAAACTAATATGACAATAATATTTAACTATAATATTAATATATATCTTTTGTGACTCACTTATATTATAACATAAATATTTTTTTGGTAGAGGATTATGACATAAATATAATATATATGTGTGATTTTAATATAATAACCAATGAGTAAACAACCACTTTGATCCCTGAGAGTGTTAGGCGGTGTCACTTTGGTCTTTAACAGATGCAAAATTAAAAAAAAAAGTTCTCAGCTGTAAGCTGTTACTCACTTTGATCCCTAAAAGTAATTATTTACTGTCATTTTGGTTTGACAACAGAGACCAAAGTGAGTAATGATCGACACCAATTGAGGACCTTTTTTTAATTTCGCATTTGTCTGGGACAAAAGTGATATCACCTAACACTCTTAGGGACCAAAATTGTTGTTTATTCAATAACTAATATATATATTCTTTTAAAAAAATCTATTATGTGTGTGTGAGAAGTTGGGGGAGGGATGGGGCTTGGCCCCTCCTTGCCACCCCCTGAATCCGTCTCTGCTTGGGGCTCTTCTTGTAAAAAAGACAGAGAAGGCAAAGCTGAACAACAGTAATAGAAATAACTTTTACTACCTCCGTTCTTATTTAGAAGAAACATAGTACTAAAATCACACTGCCAAGAAATATATGGAGATATGTTATTTTTTATTAATGATGTTATAATTTTAGATTCTTTTCCAGAAATATCATTGCATTAAATGACTAAAGTGACATAGTATAATTAATTAATGACAACCCAAAGTGGTGTAATAATTAATAAAAGTAAAATTGGAAAGAAACAATTAATTTTGTTGAAAACAAAACAATGTTTCTTATATATAAAAAGAACTAAAGAGAAACCCATTTTCTTATAAATAGGATTAGAGGTAGTAACCATTTTTCTCCACTAAAGAGTTACCTTCTTCTCCTCAGCTTTAGGAGCGGCGGCAACACCACTACCTACAGCAGCAACCGGGGCAACTACAACGGCAATGGGAGCCCCACCACCCCCAGCACTAGCAATCAAATCCCTGAGATTTTTCTTCTCAACAAGTTTAGCCTATTAATAGCAACTTAAGGGGTAACACATCATATTCAACATACGAACTTAATAGCAATAAGTCCTAGACCCACTATCTCACCAAATACGAAAAAACCAATCCCATTTCCCCAATATTTAAATCGATTCCTAAGGAACCCCAACATGTTCAAAAAAATTATGTTCAACAGATTCATCAGCTCCACCTTCATTGGCTTCATGACCCAACCCGGTGACCCTCTTGGCCCGAGTTAATAGGGTCGGGTTCGACCTTGTCCCATAAAAAATAGAGACAAAGTCAGGTCTCATTTATTGACCTGGTATCGGGTTAGGGATTCTGGATCAAATGACACAAGGTGTCAAACTCTTACACTTACACCAATTAATAAATTCCTGTAGAATGCAAAATTAACCGATCCAACTGTTGAATCATGTGTTCTAATATAGTAGATCAAGTCTATAAAATTTTAGACAATTTGGATATTTTTAACTATGTTATCTAATAATGAATATTTACTTATATTTTAGTAATATACACTATGCCAAAAACACATAACAACAACAGCTTTCTAATAACGCTTGAAGCGCAAACTGCTGTTGTAAAAACCACGGAGCTTTCACAAAACATGTTTCTGGGCAAACGTTGTTGTAATGAAGAACACGGAGATGTTAGATAGCGCTTGGTGGATAAAGCATTGTTGTAATGGAAAACACGAAGCTAAGCGTTGTTGTAATTTAAACTTGGAGTTCTTAGACAGCAGTTCCTTGAGGAAACACTGTTGTAATGGAGAAGACAAATCATTTATTCGCGGTAAAATGTCTTCTCCATTTCTCATTATACACGTTTCGTTGCCATTTTCCAACGCACGTCATTCATATCATTCAAAGTCTCTCTTAATAGATATGCATCTGATGCCAAACATCTCATTGCTTGAACTGCTAGGTCACTTCATTCTGAAATTAATAATCACCGACCACTAAGTAGTGTTATATAATGAAACCTAAATGGCTAGTTTCACACTTTCTATACTTGTCTAATTCCTTGCTTTTGTTTCCTTCTCTATTTCGTACGTACTTGCTTCCAATTTTCACCTTTTACACCTTCTCAAAATGAACCCATTCCCAACTTTCATCTTCCACATTCCCATATTTCTGAAGTAGAGGGTCAACTTGGAACTCCTCTATGACTATGTCGTGGACATCATAAAAGAAGTTACAATGGCTGGATGGGTTGAGTTTTTCTCCATTGACTCATCCAAAGTTTTTGCAAGAATGATCCAGGACTTTTGGTCTAGTGCAAATTTAAACATTGAAATGATAGTTGGAAAGGTGGCTAGTGTGCATGTCGTTATTTCCTAGCAAGTAACTGATTGTGCAGATGAGGGGCTCATCTATGAGGAGGGATGGAAGGAGTCACTCCCCTTCAAGGAAGATAAGTTTGTGGATGTTCTTTTGATGAATAAAGAGAACCTTTTGCCAGAAACTTGTGATTGGTTCACAAAAAATGCCCCCTTTCCTATTAAGACTCTTCAGATTGCCTCCCAGCTGATGAATAGCAACGCCAGAGTACTTCATCAGTTCCTCAACAAAATGGTTTTACCAAATCGGTAAAACCATTTTCCTGGTGAGCAAGATGAAAGAACTGATCTTTAAAAGTTTTGTCATGTTAACTTGCTTCTCAAAAGACAAGTTAACTTACCCATTTAGTAATTAACTATTTAAAACAAAGGTTTTTTTCGGTTTGTCACTCAAAATGAGGGTCTTTTTATCTATGTTGTTCTGCTTTTTCTCCTCTTTGAGTGTCAAGGAGTGTTTAATGCATTTGAAAGAATGAGTAGGGTGGAGCGAGCACCATGTGAGGAAATAATAAGGAAAAGAGAGACATTTGGAACTCTTTTCCTCAAAAGTATGAAGATCCGTGTTCTGTCCATGGATGAGGCGAAGCTAAAAAGAATAAAGAGGATGCTACAAGAAAGTCCTTCAAACAAGGCTCAAGTAAGTACTCCATCTGGACCTACTGAAAGTGATGATGAAGAAGTGAAGTGGGATGAAGATGAAGATGAAGAGGTCTCCTCAAAGGTGTTTTGAAGGCCACTGCTGAGAAAAAAATTTACTTTATATCTTCCCAGAATTTACAATGTCCTCAAATGTGTTCTGGAGGCCACTGGTGAGAAGTAATTTTAGTTTGTATTTTTCCAAAATTTATAATGTCTTCTGGTTTCTGTTTCTTCTCCGAAGGCCTTGAAGGCAACAAGTCTTCCAGTATTTTAGCATTTGAAGGCAACAATAATATTTGGTGTTGATGTAAGTGGAAGTGTACATCAACACCAAATATTATTGTTGCCTTCAAATGCTAAAATATTGGAAGACTTGCTGCCTTCAAGGCCTTCAGAACACATTCGAGAACATTGTAAATTTTGGTATTGATGTATAGAGTATGTGAAATGTAAACATGTAAAAGTCCAAATCAATGTACATATATCTTGACCATTTTGAATGAAATATTGTTTATATTTATATATATATCTTGGTTATTGCCCATTTACTTATATTGATGAATATGATTCTTTGATATATGATTATATTATTGATCTTAATTTTGATGTGATCATTCTGAAAATTTGTTATGTAGGTGATAATGATCTATTCTTCCAAGTAATTAGATAAAACTGTTTTTGAGTAATGTGTGTAAGTCTTTCTGAAAATGCTAATAAATTATTTTTGAATTAATTTTTTTAATATTAATTATATTACAACAGCGCTTTCGCTTTAAAGCGTTGTTGAAATATTATCATTGATTGATTACAATAGCGCTTTATAAATGAAGCGTTGCCTGTATATTTATTACAACAACACTTTGTACATGAAGCGTTGTCTGTAGCTTTATTACTACAACACCTTTCATTTGAAGTGTTGTCTGTATCTTTATTACAACATCATTTTTGGTTCATAAACATTGTCGTAATGTTCAAGTGAGTTAAAAGGAAAATGATTTAATGAACGTTCTTTCCCTCCATACTCGTCTCTCCCTCCTCACTGCAGCCACAGTGCCATCGCCCTTCACTATCAGTCATGTAGTTGTCGTCGCCCTTCACTCTTTATTGGTATGTTTCTCTTTACCTTCTCTCTTTCACCATTCTCTATCTACCCTAATATCCTCTTTCGTCATTCATTTACAAGTCACAGATTCTGCCCTCGTGCGTTCGTGATCTAGTCCCTCACTCGCAAGTAAAAACGACAGCTCACTCTCTGCCCTCGTGCCCTAATATCTTCGCAGGTTTCACTCCCTTTCTCTGTATTTTGTTTGTATGTAACTTGTTTTTTTTCCCTTACTCTATTGAGAGGGAACATGGTCTCTGTAGTGTATCTAGAGAGTGAATCACTCTCTAGACACTTTCAGTAAGAGTAAAAACTCTTACTACATAATAACTTGTTTTGAACTAAAGGTATGGGTCGAAAATGGATGTCAGCTGATAGAATGACAAAAGAATATGAGGATGGATGCAAAGAGTTTATTAGGTTTGCTGTTGAGCATGCTGAAAACCCAACGAAAATCCCTTGTCCTTGCATGGATTGTTGTTATTCAAATGGAGTCAATGCAGATGAATTGTTAGATCATTTAATTATATATGGAATTGATAAAACTTATACAGTACGGACAAGGCATGGTGAGAAAGAAGGCAGGTATGCTGATTCTGGGCATAGTACTATGGGTGCATCAGCTGCCTTTGACACAGATTCAGATTCAGATTCATATGACTATGACCAGGTCGATGAGATTCCAAATGTGATTGAAGATGAACTTCGAGATTGTCCTCAAATGTTTGAGAGACTGAAAAGATATGCAGAGATACCACTGTATCCTTGTTGTACTAAATTCACGAGGCTCTTGGCGGTGTTGAAGTTATATAATTTGAAAGCGGGCAATGGATGGATGGTTTGATAAGAGCTTCATAGAATTCCTAACTCTTTTGAGAGATATGTTGCCTAAGGATAATGTGCTTCCTGGTCGGACATACGATGCTAAAATGATGTTGTCCTCTATTGGCATGAACTATGAAAAGATACACGTTTGTCCTAACGATTGCATACTATATCGAAATGGGTACACATCGTTGAACATGTGTCCCAAGTGTAATGCCTCCTAGTATAAGAAGAAAGAGTCATCTCCTGTGAAGGTGGTGTGGTATTTCCCCATAATACCAAGATTTAGGCACCTCTATAGTAGTGAAGTGGATGTAAGGCACTTGACATGGCATGAAGATGAAAGAGTGCGGGATGGAATGCTCCGACACCCTGCAGATTCTCCTCAATGGAAGAGATTTGATTATACTTACCCTCATTTTGGGGTAGAACCAAGAAACCTATGTCTTGCATTGTCTATTGACAGAATGAACCCACATGGTATGTAAAGCAGCTCCCACAATACATGGCCGGTGATTATCATGATTTACAATATGCCTCTATGGCTTTGCATGAAGCAAAAATTCATAATGTTGTCTATATTGATATTGGGTCCTAAACAACCGAAAAACGATATAGACGTATACTTGGCTCCATTGATTGAAGACTTGAAGTATATGTGGGAGACAGGTGTGAAGGTGTATGATGGGTACAAGAAAAGAACATTCAACTTGAGGGCAATGTTGTTTGGAACAATTAATGACTTTTCGGCATATGGTAATCTACTAGGTTACAGTATAAAAGGGTAGTTTGGATTTTTACAGACAATCGTATTTATCGTAACTAACAGATAAGATGTTAAATAGAAAAAATACACCAAACCAACCCAGAAAACTATCTTCCTTCACAAACATTGGTTCTTTAAATACTTGTGATTTTCTAGAATTTTTCTAGAATTTTTGGAAAACTTTCAAAATATATCAAAAAATGCGCTTAACTCGCACGTATAGCATACATATCTTGTTTCAGTGTTAATTTTTGTGGCACAAGTCCCAAAAAATTTATTTTTTGTTTTTTTATTATTTATTTGGGGATTTTTAAAATTATTTGTGCATAGAATTTTTAAAATACCACTTTGGCTCTTATTTGCGGTATATCAGCCGATTTGAGGCGAATAAAAAACTAAGGGGTTTGAAAGAGGAACTTAGGGTTTTTGAGGGACTCAAAGGAAATTTTATGGAGTTCATATAGTAGTGTTGACCCATCCATTGATCATGATAGGTAGGGGTATGTGCAATTACTATTTTACCCTTGGTTTTATACTTAAACTACCAAAACCTAAAGCTTTTAACCTAGCTATCCAATAACTCTCTTCCTTCCCCTTTTGGTCGACATCCATGAGGCATTTTGGAGCCTTGGATGAGCTTGTAACATGGATCACAAGCCTAGGGAGATGCTTTGATCCAATGAGAAAAAGATGAATTAAAACCTAATTATACTTAATTACCTGGTCATTTAAACTTGATCTTATCTCTTCCTCCCCACTTGCTTCATGGCGGCCTTCCCCTTGTGACTCACATGAGTCTAGCACCTTCTCAATGCTTCTTGCTTTTGAGTCATGCCATAAGTCATTAGGATTAACCAATTAGATTTTAGATAATTATTTTGATTTTTATTAAACATGAACCATAGTTGCTTTCCAAACCAACCATGGTCTCCTTAACCCAAGCTCTTGGCTGCCCCCCTACAAGTACCCCACTCCATGCTTCATTTCATTTGCACCAAGTCTTTGTGTTGACAAAGCAAAATTTCTCTCCTTAATTTCTCTTTATAATTTTTCATATTTCTCTCTTTGTGTTCTTGGTTTTAAAGCTTTGTTCTTCATAGCTTCTTCTCCCAAAGGTAAGGGGAACCTCTTTCAAAATAATTTGAAAAGATATAAGTTTGATTTTTGGTTGCTAATCACTTAGGTGATTTATGTGTTATTGCTTTATACTTGTTTATTTAAGCTTTATAATTGTTTTATGCTTTAAATTAATTGTTATGTGTTTTTATTAACTATAGTGTTATAATGCCCAAATTTCTACGTGATTTTTGTGGTGGTAAGGTTATGATGGCAAAATCGATTTTGAGCTTTAATAATTGTACCATTATAATAGCGAATTTTAAACTACCACAGTATGATCTTACTGTAAAATAAGTGCAGTTTATTTTATGAAAACCTTAATATTGTCTATCATTGATATACAAAGTGATGGTTAAGATAAACGATTTATTAGTATGGTTCTGTCTAGGAAAGACATAGGCCATTCAAGTGGCCTTAGCTCACATCTCTTTCCTGGGAACTATACATATACGCTGTTTGGGGAATTCTTAACTTAGGGACTCGATATATACGTGACTAAGATAAATTGGGAAGGAAGTGATTTCTCTAAATAAACGTATATATATAGATTGGATTGGGTAAAAGAGTATAACGGTAAAGGATTCTCGGTGAATTCTACTGTTATAGTATCTGTTAGAAAGTTAATGTAACGGTAAAGGATTCTCGGTGAATTCTACTGTTATGTTATCTGTTGGAAATTTTGGGTTGGTGTCCACTCTGTATATATATGTAATAAACTCAGTTTAGTTTTCAATGCCTATAGCAGTGAAAATTAGTGAGGTAGACCTTCAATGAGCTCTTTCCTAGAAGAAATGGTGTCTAAGTATTTCAGTAATAAATTCAGCTTGATCTTGTTCACTTAGTTCTATATCGAATCATTTGAAAGTTGGGCACTGATCACCGTAGTCTGCTCTGCCGCCGTGTGATCCTTTCATCTTTAAAGTTAATTAAGTCGGTATAAATCACATTCCATTAAAAAGTATACCTGGGTTTAAATTACTGTTAATCTCTTCTCCCTTGATCAATCCTAGGTGGCTATGTCCCGTTTTGGTCTACTTGAAATAAATTAATAATCTTTAGTTGGATATACCAAATCACTTTGGTGGGTTGATCATCTCAGTTCGGCTCTGCCGCGGTGTGATCAATCATTAATTGAACTATTGAAGCCGAAAAAATAACTTAACTCGTAATAAATCAACAAAATGAGTAATGAGGGTGAGAATTATTTATTCAATATAACAGTAAAAGGTTTTACAATATGAAGTAGAGGAATAAAATGATGTGATTTTAACAGTTATCTATTCATACAAGAGTATTTTTATCATAAAGTGATGAGTTTATTTCATATAAAGTGTTTTGATGAGATTTAAAGATTTTTCAAGAGAAGCTACAGTAAAATAGAGGAAGTTTTACAAAGAGATATTAAAGAGAATTTATGTGCAAATTTAGACTGTCATTTGCATAAAGACTATGAGCCTACAACCTAGAGGTTGGGGTTGAAAATGGGTTCTGTTGAACTACAATTGTTTACTAGGATTATCTAGGTTTTGTAAGTCTCAATGGCCGTGACAGTGATAACCCTCGAGCCGAGACGAGTCGTATATCCGGCTTGGATAAATCTGACTGGCATGTCTATTTATGATATTGTATTCATTTTAAAGGCTGTATTACCAAAGGATTTTAGGGGTCTAAGTGAGATTCCCTGATTATTCTATTTAGTTTGTTGCAGCTGATCGCGCAAGGGTGTTAAGGTTGGAAAAGTCTCTTGGAGCATTGCATCGGTGTGATTTCAAGAGATATGCATAAATATAACTTGACTTGATGATATATTCTTGACTGTACATTACTTTCATATGACTTGTTGAGTGAGACATGTATCTGTCTTATATGACTTGCTATTTTGATATATTTGTCTTAAATGACTTGATATTCTGATATATATGTTCTGTTGTATGAATTAGGTGATGTATGATCTTTGTTTTGGTGTACTTATACTTTTCATATTACTTTGATTTTTAGTCTCACCCTTGGCTACTTTTATGTTGTATTGATGCATGACTGAGCAGATGGTTTACTCAAGGAGTGGGTTAGTTCCAGTCCGGCGTGCAACACCCTTTCTCCGAAAAGGATATTACACCATAGTAACCGAAAGTTTCACAAATACTTAGAAAATATTTCGTAACATTTTGTAAAGCTCTTCAAAATGCGGGTAAAATTTTTCGCTTTCATAAAAGAAGATGAGAATGATGGGGAGTAAGATCCCTCATTTTCTTATTAAAGATTTTAACTGTAAAACAAAGCCTTATGTACCGAAAAGTACTTCCTTTCATATATACATATATAATATGATATTTTACAAAGGAGTTTGTTCTAAGACAAACTTTGTTTTTACACTGCAAAAGAAAAAGAAGTGAAAGCTACTCTAAACCAAAAAGTACAAAAGTGGTAAAAGAAAAATATATGCTACTATGTCCAGTCGAGCCATGATCCCGTTATTTATACCACAGGGATCTACTACACTAAAACCCTAACTTATATACATACTCATGGACAAGACCAGGTAGATCCTCCTAGTCCAGGCAAGCTGGTGTGTAGAGGCGGGACTCTAGTTACTGGAACCCAATCAAAGTTGAATCCGGCTAGATCTGGTCTAGGCATAGTATCACTGGTAAGGTCAGAGGTAGCCCAAGAGTCTATAGACTCCTCGGGTTCCTCTTCTATCTCCTCATCCGATAAGAATTCGAATAACTAGATTATGTCTTCTGATTCTGAATCAGAAGGACGGGGTAAAGGAGAATAAGTTGGAGGATTCGCTTCTCCCAGAGGTGAAACTGGTACATGACCTACAGAACCCTCAGTTCTTGTAGGTGCTGCTGCGGATGTGTCTTCAGAGGTTCCATCCTGGTTTTTGTCAGAAGATCTATCTCTCGACCTTGTCGGTACATGATCAGAACCATTCCATCATGTTCCGAGGGATGTGAGCTACCACCCCCACTGCTATCACCACTATCATCATTACTCTCGAACAAGTCTTCTGGGTCAAACACCAATGATTTTAACTGACGTAAGGGTAACTTAACATCTAATATCATTTGTTCTTGAATAGGTCGTGGATTTGGTGGGACTCCACCTCCAGTATCTAAGGTTTCCGTATATCCTACAAACCTTCCCCACTGCGTACCATGGCATATATTCCAACGTACAGTGTTTCCACCCAAAGGTTCTATACGTAGATGTCGGACGGTTCCCAATCCTCTATCTTGTGGGTTCATTTCCATCTACTCAGTCATGTAACAACATAACAAAGCAGGCAGGGTGAAACTCTAACTCAAATTAACAAAAATAGTACAAGTATATTATCAAACACAGAACACACAACACTCAAACCTCAAGACACATAGGTAACACAGACAATCAAGTCATTTCAATCAACAGAACAATATAGCCAGCCATTGAAAACACATAATCACATCAAACCAGCAGATCTTACCTTTTGTCCATGCAACCCTGTAAAATAATACATTTCACAAGAATATATCACATCAGTGTTCCATTAATGCATGACACACCAATATCTCTCTAATCACACCGGTGTATTGCTCCCAGGGAGACTTATCCAACCTCACATCATAGAGCGATCGGCTGCCTGTACACTTAACAGTATAGTCAGGGAATCGCTCCCGACCCCTGAAGATACTTCTGTGGTACCGCATTTAAAACTTAATACCAGATCATAAATAGAACTGCCAGTCAGATTTATTCAAGCCGGGTATACGACTCGTCTCGACTCGAGGGTATTCACCATACTCGACCACATAAGACTATCGAAACCTAAATAATCCCAGTAGACAATTGTAGTCCAACAAGCTCTATTTTCAACCCCGTCTCGTAGGTTGTATGCTCATCTCTCAGATGCAAATGATCTTCTAAATTTGCAAATCACTTTCTCTTGAAATCACTTTCTCTGTAAAACTTTGTTTGTTTTACTATTTCTCTATGAAAATCTCTGAATCTTCTCAAAAACTCTTTGTAAGAAACAACTCAAAATCTTTTAGGGAAATACCACTTGTATAAACAGATAACTGCTAAAAATCATTTCTCTGATAAAAACTCTTTTACTGAATACTTTAAAACATAAAAATCTTGTCTCTTTTTACTGCTTTTTACGAACTAATTCATTATCTCTGCTTGATTTATTTTAAGTTGCTCAACTGAGTGAATCGATATAAAAAGAGTTATTAACTGTATTACAAGAAGATCAAACCGGGCATAGCCACTTTGATTTGATTGAGAGAGAAAAAGGTCAACAGTATTTAAACTTACGTCCGCTTTTGAAATAATAGATGTCTGTTCTCAGTTTTTAGATAGCTTCTTGGTAATGGAATAATCACACGGCGACTGAGCCGACTTTGGTGATCAGTGTCCAGTTTTCTTGAAAACTTGATACAAACTTTAGTGATCGAAATTACGTTTATTTAGGCACGGCTTAGATTAATTTTCGAAGATGAAAAGATTACACGACGGCAGAGCCATCTTTGGTAATCAGTACCCCACTTATAAAACCGATCTTACGTACTAAGTGAACGTAGTCAATTTATCTCTCTTCTGAAATACTTAAACTCCGATTATCTTTCAGGAAAAAGGCCCGTTGAAAGCCTATCTCCCTAATTTCCACTGCCGTAGACATTGGAAATTAAACTGAGTTATGTGCATACATATACAGATTGGATTCCCACTCCATATTTCCCACAAATAATATAACGATAGGATTCACCGAGAATCCATTACTGTTGCACTCTTTAATCCTTTCCAATCCATTTATATATACGGTATTAAGAAAATTGCTTCTTTCCCAATCTTATCTTGTCACGTATATACCAGGTTTCCACTGTTAAGATTTCCCCAAACAGCGTATCAGCACAGATCCCAGACCAAAGTGAGACGGACTGCTTTAGCCCCTTCAAATGCCTCACTTCCTTTCTAGACAGATCCATACTGATAAACCATTTATCTTAACTACAACCTTGCATATAAATAACAGATACTAATGGGGTTTTCACAAATCATTATTATTTGCTTTGCGGTAAACTCTCGTTTGTAGTACGTGTAAAATTCGCCATTATAACGGTATGGTTACTAAAGTTCAAAAGTGATTTTTGCCATAATCTCTCCTCTTACTCGAATTTCTTAAATAAAATTGGGCATTATAACTCTACAAATTATAATTAGCACTAAACAATTAAATGAAGACAATAAAACAATCATAAAAGCATACTAACCAAACAAAAAGCTATAAACAACCAAACAAGCAATTCCACACACAAACAAGATCAAACTCATACTACTAAAATTAAGATGAGAAGAGAAGCCTCTTACCTTAGCCAAAATCTTGATGAAGAACTACCAAGAACACCATACAAAGAAATTTAGGAAACTAGAGAGAAAAATGAGAGAGAACTTTGTTGCCTTGCTTCTTGATTTGTGGTGTGTGAAAAATAAGAAGCAAGGACCCCTTTATATAGCGGTGGGGCTGCTGCCAAGAGGGGACCAAGGAGGAATAAAAATATTGTGACCTCATCTAGCTTTTTGATGCAAATGTCATAAACCATAAAAACATAAATGATCTAATTTCCTAATTGGCTAATACATGTGACAAGGCTTATGAGTCATAGGCCAAAAAGCTCATCCAAGGGCTCCCATTGCATGAGGATGTCAACCAGCCCATGGGAGAAGGAGGGTCATTTGATCAAATAGTGAAAAACTTTATGGTTTCGTAAATAAACCGAAAACGGGTGGCATTTACGTCCTTTTGCAAACAGATCTTGAAAATAATTAGTAGAAAGGTGAGGACCCATTAGAAAATTTCAGAAATAGTCTCTAATAGTCATAAGGACTTTATACAAGAGTTTCTGGATTTTTACGGTAAAGGGTAGGCTTTACGGTACGTACTAACGAAGGAAAACGGACGCGCCGTAAGCCCAAAACAGTAATTTTTCAGAAAATTCCTGAAAAATTCCCAGAAAATCACAAATTTAATTTAAACAACAATGGTCACTCTTAGAATTTGATTTTGAGCACTCCCTGACCACTGAAAATCCATCATGGTTTTCGTAAAACTTCGTTTTACGTGCTCATAGGGACCGAAAACGTAACTCTTTATCTGTCTTTCGAAAAATTCCAAAATAAATTTCATAATTCTTTAAAAATATAAGACCATGGTTTACAGTTCCTGTTTTTCATTTTGACTCCGTTTTGGTCTCCGTGTCAGTTTTTAACTCTTACCGTAAACTTGCTGAAACCGAAACGGTACTTTTGAAAATTAGTTTCTCCAAAAATTCTAGAAAAATTCCATAAAATCATAAATATTATAAGAAATAACTTTCGTGAAGGAAGATAATTTTTTGGATTGTTTTAATATATTTTTATTAGTTAAATTCTTTTCCGTCTATTACGGTAAGTATAGTTTGCAAACGTCGTAAGAAAAAATGATTGTTTTGGTAAAATAACTTAATAAGTATCTTAAACTCTTAATTATAAGACTACAATAATTTTCTTATCACTTAGTTCCTACCAGAACATTTAAAACAGACAAAAGACAAAAATACCCAAAACAGAAACTTATAAAAATGTAACTATTTTACTATTCACGTTGTAATACTTAACCGTAGCTGATATTTCTACCTTTCTTAGATTTCTATCAAACCCATGCAATCTCTATCTCATCTATTTTTCTATCTCTGGTATGTATCCTTTTTCTAACTAACAGATTATGGAGTTCCGTCTAGAAAAGGACTAAAACCGTAATTTCCTTTATTTCTTCCTCTTAAAATCCAAACTTAATTTCTAAAACCTCCATGTATCATCCATACTACTATGTCTTCCCTTAAATACCTTTTGGAAGTGTCATATGAATAAATTCATTTCACCATTTATCCAATAATCGGAATGTCTGTATCTAATCCTCTGACTTCCGTTTTTAATTCTAAACTACTAAGTTTTTATCCAAAAACTTTAGAGTAATTCTAATCCTCTAAAATTAACACTCTGTCTCTTAGAGTGAAATTTTAGGATGTTACAATTCTACCCCTCTAAAAATAATTTCGTCTTCGAAATTCCGTGAATAAATCTTCAGAATTATTACCTTCCCTTTCCTCAAACAATTCTTCATCTTCCTAATACCATTCTATTATATGATTCTTCTATCAATCTTTAGATATAACATACTCTTCATATCCAATGGTTTTGGAGTATACTCTCTTGCTTTTCCTGTCCATTTACTCCATTTTCCCTAACTTCAAATAGTCTACTATCACTATCCTTTACCTTTCAGTCTAACCTTTAATATCGAAGTCCACTTTCTTAATCCACACTAAGTCCTTCCTTAACAATCTTAATTGTACTTCCTATGTCTCCATAATTTTGAACTATATATCAAAAGTACTTAGTCAGATCCTTAGACTTAACTGTATGTCTATAATCAGGTCCTATGGCTATATCTCTTTAGATCAATACTTAATCTTTCTAACCATCAAATCTTAGTATAACTTATCTTTACTTTTCTGTCATCAATTTCTTAAGGTAGGAATATCCTCTATTCGTTTCCTTGGATCCACACTTAATCCATCTTTGTATCTTCCTTTTTCCCAATACTTTGGATGCTCTTAGAATTCCCATAATCCTTTCCTTATCATACTATACCTTGATTCCTTCATCACTGAAATTCCTCGGTAAATTATTTCCGATAATCACTAAGGTTTTTTTTTTAAGTATCAGCTTCTACCCACTAACTTAGATTTTACTTACCCAATCAAACAACCTATTTGTATTTCTCTTGAAAATATTCTAACTTAATCATAAGATTTTTCTTTAGAAACCAAGTCCTGTATTCTTCCATCCTTAGGAATTTTGACTCTTAGTTCACACAAATTGCCATTGTGACATTTCTGCTACCAGCAAGCTGATGAGTTGATCAGACTCATACCTTGTCTTTAAGCAGAAATGAAACAATAATAATTTTATGACCGATCATGTCATTATCCTGATCACATTCTTAATTTTCTAAAGGTAGGTGTCTATAGAGAAATATCAATAATATAGGTATAAAAACAATATTACAGATAGTAACACGTCAAGGTAAGCAAACACATATGTATACATATATATTTCTGTACTATTTTACAAGCAACGCTTATTTTTGGCTCTACTGCTATAAGTGCCTTCCAAAAAGATTATGTCCCATAGTGGGCATCATAATTTTAGCTTACTGACACTGTTCTATATTTTACATTGTACATGACAACGTTGCTATTTTGGTCCTAACTACAAACTATCTAAAGTCTTTGTTTACTTGCAGTCTCTTGCCTTATGTCCTAGTTCTCCACACCTGAAGCAAGTAATCTCCTTCTGTGCGCAAGTGTTTATCATATGACCTCGTCCTCCGCACTGATAACACCTCCTATCTGACATCCCAACTTTAGGAACGAACTTCCCTTTTCTAGCTTTCTCAAGCCTGACACAATACTTAACTAACTTGTCTATATCGCAAATCTGTAGAGGTATCACTATCTCTTGCAGGTCTTGCCTTAATCCTTCTTGGAACTTCCTACATCTCCAGGTCGGATCAGTCCGATACTGGAAATATTGCAAAAACTTCGAGAGTGACCTAAACCTTTTATTATACTGTTCTATAGTCATCTCCCCCTGCCTTAAGTTTAGGAATTTTAACTCCTTTACTTGGCGCATGTCTGTTGGCAGGTATTGAGCTAAGAAGTAGTCCCTAAAGATAGCCCAAGTGAGAGTTATTCCATCAGCTCTCAATACTTGGCTCATTCTGGTCCACCAGAATTCTACATCACTAACCACCATGAAAGCAGCAAACTTCACTTTTTGCTCTTCTGTGCAGTTCAGGGTTTTCACAAACTCTTCTAAGTCTTGAACCCACAAGTTCATTCCTTCTACTTCATGTCCTTCCCCAAATTGTTCTAAGTTGGTGTGACACATCTCTATGCCTTGGTAATTCCTTTCTTCTCTCTTACTATCGGCAATGGTCATTCCACCAATGTCTTCCACTAACTCTTCCATACTATAAGTTTCTTTGTTTGCCATAGTTCCCTACTAAGCAAATATTGGAAACTTGGTAACTTAAAACTTAACTTAATTTTTAAATCTATAGGGAAGATCAAACAATGTCACACAAAACACTCAAGTCAACAATATTAGTAGCATAGATAATACTAGTTTATCTTAATAATTACTTCCCAACCATACTGTCCCATACCAGTATAGTCAAGAATCAAACAAATCAAACAAGGTTCACATTAATCTTACAAAACACATATCCTATCGGGTCTGTTTACGGAAAACAGTACGTCTAACTGATGGAAGAAGTTTTAAATACCTTAAAAGTATCAAATGACTTCAATAAATAAACTTCCTTCACAAAAGTTGGTTTTTCTAATATTTTAGATTTTGTGAAATTTTTCTAGAATTTTTGAAAGTAAAAAGATTTAAAAGTTCTGTTTTGATCCAAATAGTAAACTGCTTGAACTGATTCAAAGCTCAAATTGAAGTCAAATAAAGATTTTAAATAGTCAGAACATGTTTTTTCATTTTTTTGGATTTATGGAAATTATTTTGGATTTTTCTAAAAGACACATCAAAAGTCACTTTTTCAAAACTCCGTTTAGTACGTAAAGTAAGCGTTTTTAAACCGAAATGGATTTATATTGATCAGTAAGAGCTCAAAATCAATTTTCAAAAGGGACCATTAGTGTTTAAATTAAATTTGTGATTTTTGAGAATTTTCTGGAAATTTTCTGAAAAATGTCTGTTTTTCACTTACGGCGCGTCCGTTTTTCTGTTCTTTGAGCTAAACGCATAGCTTACACTTACCGTAAAATTCCAGAAACTCTTCCATGAAGCTATTAGGGCTATTACATGGTATTCCCAAGATTTCTTATCAGTTCTCAATCTTTAAATTCGTTTTAGGAAGTTTTGATTAGTGAAAAGTCACTTTTGCCCTTGATTTGTATCCATTTTCACTTGAAAACCCTAGGGGCAAAGATGTAATTTCACTCCCTCCCTTTTGAGCCCTCATAAACCGTCCTACCACCTTGCCAAGAAGAGGACTAGGTGCATTTGGTCCATTAGTCAAAGTTTTAAAACCAATTAGAAAAAGGTTGATTAAAACTAATTAGATAAATGTGTGTTTTAGTAGTCATGGCTTACATCACACACTTTCCTTATTCCTTCCTTCTCCTTGCTCCTTGGCCGCCCCTCATCCTCAACTTGGACCCTTGGATGATGATCTTTCACTTGGATTCAATCCTTGTGAAGTGTTTTAGGCCAATTAGGAATTAGTTAATTGTTTTGATTTTTATTAAAAGTCAAACTATGATTACTTTCTAAGCTAACCAAGGTTCCTTTAACTCAACCCCTTGGCTGCCCCCTCTCCCTATAAATAGCCCCCTTTGCCTCATAAAAATTACACACACAAATTCAAGAAGCCAAGGAATGAAGAAGCTATACACTTTCCTCTCTTTTCTCTTCTTAAGTCTTAAATTTCTTTGTGTTATTAGATCTTCATCCATTTTTGGTGAAAGGTAGGGGGAACCTCTTGCAAATTAATTTGAGAAATATGTGTTTGATTCTTGGTTGTGCTTGACTTGTATGCCTTGGGTGTTATAGCTTTTAAATGGTTGTATGCTTTATAAATTGTTATATTGCTTTAAAATGATTATTTTATGATAATTATTGATTGTAGGGTTATAATGCCCAAAATTTCCCTAAATTTTCGTGATAGTAAGGTGGCTATGCCAAAATCATTTTTTTAGCTTTTGTAAACATACCGTTATAATGACAAATTTTAGATTACCGCAAAAATGATTTTATTGCGGAGAAAATACAATTTATTATTTTGTGAAAACCCTGACGTTATCTAACATTTATATATTCAGGGGTGATGGTTAAGATTTGATTGGTTTATTAATATGGATCTGTCTAGAAAGGAAAGAGACATTTGAAGGGGCTCTAACAAAGTCTGTCTCTTTCTAGTCTGGGATCTGTATTAATACGCTGCTTAAAAATCTTAACACTAGGGACAGGGTATATACGTGACTAAGATAATCTGGGAAAGAAGTGATTTATTAATACCATATATATAAATAGATTAGATTGGATAAAAGAGTATAACAATAATGGATTATCGGTGAATTCTACCGTTATAGCATCTTTCGGAATTTAATGTAACAGTAATAGATTCTCGGTGAATTCTACTGTTATATTAATAGTGGAAAATATAGAGCGGGTATCCAATCTGTATATATATGCAATAAACTTAGTTTAATTTCCAACGTTTATGACAGTGAAAATTAGTGAGGTAGGCTTCCAACGGGCCTTTTTTCTGAAAATAAATAGTGCTTAAGTATTTCCGTAAATAAACAGTTGATTTCACTTAGTCTATTTTCGAATACGTTTTGATTCTACAGTTACTCGTGAATCTGTGTTTACTTGTGAATTCTGTGTTTTACCTGAGACACGTGATTGATATTCTTATCAGAGAAATATGGTTTTGTGTTTACTTGTGAATTCTGTGTTTATTTGAGAGTTAAGTCGTAAGTTGGGGTATGTGGTTACTAAGTAAAATCTCCAGGAGTAGCGGGCTGAATGCTCGTGGCTATGTGCCGAAATTCCTATGGTAAAATCTCCAGAAGTAGCGGGTGACTTACTCGTGGGTGTGTCCCGAATATAAGTGGCAAAGTCTCCAGGAGCAGCGGGTTCTTTTCTCGTGGGTGTGTCCCGAAAATATAGATAGTCTTGTGTGTTTGATAATTCCTTGAAATATATTACCGTGTTAAATTCTCTGTTTACGGCGTTGAATGATTCATCTGTTGGGTGCGGTATGACTGCTATATATTGTTTATCTGTTCTTTGAATTGGGTGATGTATATTCTGTGATTTGGTTGTGCTTGTACTTGACATATTAAGTTGTTTAGAGTTTCACCCTTGCCTGCTTTGTTGTGTTAATGCATGACGGAGTAGATGTTTGACCCAAGAAGTGGGCTAGCTTTTAGAAGAGGATCTGAAGGATGCTGAATAGATTGATGGATGTTCCGAGAAGATTAAGTGGCTAGTGTATTATTTTGGGTAGAGGTTTAGAGACTAGACTGGCTCAGATGTTCACTGTCTTACTTTAAATTCTTCCCTGTAAAAACTCTGATAATCTTATGAATATGAGATGAGATGTTATCCTTGCAAATATTGTTTTATGGTTCCGCACTTAAAAACCTTTTCGAAAATTAATCAACACATATTCTCTATCATTCTCATCATTAAAGAAAAGGAGGAAAAAATTTATACACATTTTCAGAGAAGGAATGTTGAGCTTTAAACCGAATATTTTCTAAGTTATTCAAGATTTCTTGGTTACTATGGTGTAATACCCTTTTTGGAGAAAGGGTGTTACATGAGCATCAACAACGTTTCTTAGGCGTTGTGGTAGTTGCATGTGCAAACAATAATGGAGCGATCAACCATGCTTTTATGCGCTGTTGGAATCAAATTTAAACGCTGTTAAAGACGTTTCTCGACGTAGTGATTTTATCAGTTAAAATAAAGCAATGTGATGAAGTATCTAATAAATAACTTTGTGCATGATATATTTGCTAATTGTATGAACTTTTTCTTTTGAATATTATTATATTGATAATTTAATAATTTTATTTTGTTTGTCTTTCGGGCAGCCCGGTCTTGTCCCATTTAAACTCGGTCTTAATTGGACCTGTACATCATCTGGTCATTTCGGGTCTAGGGACTGGTTTAGGTTAGCAACTTGGCCCGATTGAATTTTTGAGCGAGGTGGGGGACAAGCACAACCCATCCCAACCTGTCCCTTTCTCACCCCTATCGTCTAACATGGTAAAACAAAAAAAAAACTTTCCCACAATGGGTCAATAACACACTGCTTGCAATACCCTTTCTCCAAAAAGGATATTACACCATAGTAACCAAAATTTTTGCAATGATTTAGGAAGTATAAAAGTTTATAATTTCTTTTTAAAAAATGCAGGTAAATTTTTTTTTCTTTTCAAAGAGAAAATGAGAAGGATGGGGAGTATGATCCCTTACTTCCTTTTTAAAAATTTCAAATGCAAGGTAAGCCATCATATACTGAAAAGTAGTCCATCTCATATATATATATATATCATGATATTTTACAAAAGAGTTTGTCTCAAGACAAACTATGATTTCTGATGCTGCAAAAGAAAAAGAAGTCAAAACTACTCTAAACTAAAAAGTACAAAAGTGGTAAAAGAAAAACATGTGCTACTATATATAGTCGAGCCATGAGGCCATCATCTACCCAAAAGGGATCTACTACTCTAAACTCTAACTCAGATACGTCTATGGACAAGACCAAGTGGATCCTCCTAACCCTGGTAAGCTAGACTCAAGGTTCTGGGCCTGAGTCACTGGAATCCAATCAAAACTAAACCTGGATAGATCCAATCTAGGTAAAGGGTCATAAGTAGGTCAGAGGTAGCCCAAGAGTTGATAGACTCTTCGGCTATATCCTCAAACTCATCATCATCAAACAGGGAGTAAGAAAACCATATAATATCCTCCTCCTCTGAATGATGGGAACCAGGGGTATACATGGGTGAATCTGCTACTCCTAAAGGTGAAGCTGGGGTATACCTTATAGAACCCTCGGTTCTTGTAGGTGCTGCTGCCGAAGTGTCGTCTGAAGTCCTGTCTTTGCCCATGTCTGAGGGCTTGCTCCTTGTCTGGGAAGGCACATGATCTGAGCCATCACCCCCATGCCCTGAAGGATGTGAACTTCCACCGCCACTGTCTCCATCATTTCGTCTATTCCAGATCCTAAAGGTCTCAATTGTTGTAACGGTAACTTTACATAAGATGATATGTTCTTGAATGGGAAGGGGTTTTGTGGGCCTTCACCTCCGCTGTCTACAGTCTCTACTCTTCCCACAAATCTTCCCTATTGTGTGTGATAATTTATGTTCTGCCACACACGTTCCCCGCCTTGGGGTTCTATACTAAGGTGTTGGACATTTTCCAATCCCGTGTTAGGATGTGCCATCTACTCAGTCATGCATCAACACAACATAAAGCAGGCAAAGGTGAAACTCTAAACAATGTAATAAGAGCAGTATAAGTACATGATCAAAACATAGACCACACAACACCCAATTCAAACATCAAGAACATATAAATATCAGAGACAATCAAGTCATTCAAGATAATATAGAAGAGTAGTAACTTATTCAAGACACATAGTCAAATCTCAATAATACAGGTCTTACCTTGTATCCCGTACCAGAAAATACATCCTCATGTCAAAGTATATTTATGAATGTCACTTCAATATCTCTCAAATCACACCGGTGTAGTGCTCCAAGGAGACTTTTCCAGTCTCACATCATTTGAGCGACCGACTGTAGTAAACTTAACAGAATAAACAGGGAGTCCCACTTAGACCCCTGAGAATACTTCAGAAATACCACATTTAAAACTTAATACCAAATCAGAAATAGATTTGCCAGTCAGATTTATCCAAGCCGGGTATACGACTCATCTCGGCTCAGGGGTATTCACTGACGAGGCCATTTGAAACTTTCGAAACCTGGATAATCCCAGTAGACAATTGTAGTCCAACAGAACCTATTTGCAACCCCGTTAGTGGGTTGTATGCTCATCGTCTTTAATTCAAATGATCGTCCACATATAACTTCTTTTTAGCCTCTCTTTGTAAAACTTCATCTGCCTTACTGTAGTTTTTCTTTAATACCATTGCATAGAATAACTTATCTCTTTCTGGTAAAAATACTCTTGCCTTTATTATTTCTTTACGGGTTCAGTTATTCTTCCGGCTGTAATAATTCAATTTATGACTGATCACACCGCAGCAGAGCCGAACTGAGATGAGCATTGATTCAATATATAAACTAAAGGTTATTAACTCATTTCAAGAAGACCAAAACGGGGCATAGCCACCTAGGATTGATCAAGAGAGAAGAGATTAACAGTATTTAAACTTACGTTCCCTTTTTAATTAGCAAGTGTCTGTTCTCAGATTTTAGATAGATTTTGGTAAAGGAATAATTACACGGCGGCTGAACCGACTGCGATAATCAGTGTCTATCTTTCTTGAAAATTTGATATAGACTTAGTGAACGAAGCAAAGTTGATTAAATTTTTGGCATAGTTAATTTTCGAAGATGAAGAGACCACATGACGTCTCAGCCGTCTTCTGTGATACATGCCTATTTTGAAAATATGTCGATATAAACTAAGTAAATGAAGTCAAGCTGTTTCTCTTCTGAAATACTTAAATACCAATTATCTTCCAGGAAAAAAAGCCCATCGAAAGCCTATCTCACTAATTTTCACTGCCATAGACATTGGAAATTAAACTGAGTTAATTGCATACATATACAGATTGGATACCCACTCTATATTTTCCACTGATAATATAATAGTAGAATTCACCGAGAATTCATTATTGTTATATTAAATTCCGATAGATGCTATAACAGTAGGATTCACCGAGAATCCATTACCGTTACACTCTTTTATCCAATCCAATCTATTTATATATACGTTATTAAGAAATCATTTCTTTTCCAATTTATCTTAGTCACATATATACCAAGTCCCTAGGTTAAGAATTCCCCAAACAATGTCTCAGCACAGTTCCCAGCAAAGAGAGACGGACTTTAAAAAACCCCTTCAAAGGTCTATTGATAAACCATTTATCTTAACCATCACCTTGTATATCAATGATAGACAATATTAAGGTTTTCACAAAAGAGTAATTTTCATCTCTTTACGGTAAGACGGTAAATCTAAATTTTGTCATTATAATGACATGTTTATAAAAGCTCAAAATTAATTTTGCCATAGCCACCTTACTTATACGAAAATTTAAGAAAATTTGAGCATTATAACTCTACAATTAATAAATAGCACAAAATAATTACTTTAAAACCATAAAACATTTATAAAGCATAAATAAGCAAACAAAGGCTATAACACACAAACACACAAGTCAAGCACAAACAAGAATCAAACACATACTTCTCAAATTAATTTTCAAGAGGTTCCACTTACCTTTGCTATAAATCTTAGAAGAACAAGGCTTGAAGAATCAAGAACACCAAGTAAGACAACTCAGATTTCTAAGGAGAGAAGAGAGAGAGAGAGAGAGAGATTTTCTTGTCCACAAGGCTTCTTGTTGTGGAAAAATTATGAAACAAAGATGACTATTTATAGATGGAGGGGGTGGCCAAAGAGGGAGGAAGAGGGAATTAAATATTTGTGTGGTCATCCACCTTTTTTAAGCCTATGTCATAATGCCATTCTAATTAAATCATCCCTTTTCCTAATTGGTTCCTTCTTATGACTATGCATGTGACTCATAAAGGAAAATCTCATCCATGGGCCCTAATTGGATGAAGAAGTCGACCAAGAAGAGGGAAAAGGAAGGTCACTGGATTTCATGGACAAAAGCTTTATGTTTTGGTAGTTTTGATGTAAAGTCAAGGTCAAAATGGTAATTGCACATACCCTACTGATTATGGTCAATGGATGGGTCAACACCACTATTTGGACTCCATAAAATTATTTTTAGGTCCTTTGAAAATTCTCAATTCCTCTTTCAAACCTGTTAGCTCTTTATTGGCTTTTATACGGCAGATATACCGCATAAAAGATCCAAAACAGAAGAAAAATATTATTGTCAAGAAATATTTTTACAAATTATAAAATAAAGAATAAAAAATAAAGTAAAAATTTTTTGGACCTTTTTCACGAAATTTGTATATACTGTATAACCGAATTTGTACGCGATACGTACTAGTTTACTATATTTTGCAGTATTTTTTGAAAGTTTTCCAAAAATTTCATAAAAACTACAGAAAATAATAAATATTAAAAGAAACAAATTTTGTGATGCAAGATAATTTTATGGGTTGGTTTGATACACTTTTTCTATTTAAAATCTTATCCGTCAATAATGGTAAAATATGATTTTCTGTAAAAATTCAAATGTCAAAGAAAAAACGTTTGCTTCAATGAAATAATTTGATAAGTATTTTAAAACCTTAATTATAAAACTAACATAATTTACTTAACATTTAGATCATACAATTTCATAAATAGACGGAAAAATAGAAAACAGAAGTCTATGTAAGACTTATCTATCTTACCGTTTTAAACTATAATACCAAACAAAATTTTATTTTTCTATTCTATCTTAAGAATACTAGATCTTAGAGTCTGCATCTTAACTATTTCTCTATCTCCAGTATTTTATCCATTTCCTATTTAACAGATTACAAAGTTTCTTTTAGAAGGACTAAAATTGTAATTCTCTTTGTATTTTTTCTCTAAAATTCTAAACTTAATTTCTAAAACCTTTATATGTCACCATGCTACTATTTATTTCCTCAAATACCTTTTTAGAAGTATTTGTATGAATTTATCAAATTCATTTTATCAACTTATTCTAATAGTCAAAATGTCCGTAGATAATCTTTTGACTTCTATATTAGCTCTAAACTATTTATGTTTTTATCTGAAAAACTACAGAATAATTTTAATCCTCTAAAATTAATATTCTGTCTTGTAGAGTGAAATTTTAGGATGTTACATCACTGATTTACACATTTTATTTCAATGGTTGAGATTTGATATGGGCCACTCACTACAACATTTTTGGCCTACGACAATGCCTTCGCCAGCAATGGTCAAAAAACCGTTCTCACATATCACAATAGACAACGGTTTTTATTGCGTTGGTTTAGCCTACAAAATTTTATGATTTTTATATATAACGATTAAAAACCGTTGTTAAAAAATACTCCCTCTAGTTTTTTTATAAAAAATATAGTACAAAATCATTAAGACCAAGGAAGTATATTGAAATGAGTTAATTATCGTTAAAGATGCTATAATTTTCTAAAAATATCCTTTTTGAGATTGATTATTTTTTATATTCTTTTTATGGATCTCATAATAAATCAGGTAAAGGTCGAAGTAGACAATTACTAAAGTACCCATTGTCCCTTATCATCTCACGTCCAGATTTTCCACCGGCCAAGAAAATTTCCAGAGAGAGAGTTCGACACACACACACACACCATCTAAGCTATAGACACAATAATTTCACCTCCGTCTTCGATCTGAGTCGCTGCCTCTGAAGCTATTCTCTCTTTGTTTCCTCTTCCTTTTCCCTGTGAAATCCGCAGGTTTTCTCTGTTTATTGTATTCTTCGTTTTGAAGCTGTGGAGAAGCCCTAGATTGGCGTGCAGTGCGATAGATTTGGAACAGCATTGTGAATTTGGTCTGAACGCGGGATCTGGAGTTGCGTGGATTTGTCATTGGCGCGGTGCAGCTGCTGCTGCGTTGTGCGTTGATGCTGCCTGAACCATTGCCTTGGTGCGTTGTGCAAAGATTCTACGGTATGGTTCCCTCTTTTTCCACTCTTCATTCATAACTTTCGGTTATAAATCCCTCAAGAGAAATGATAGTTGACTACTGAACTGAACCGAGTTTTCTTCTATATATGAAGAAATGGTTAATATAGTATAATAGTACATAATGTATAGTGTATATATGAAAATGACAAATGATTGGTGTTGTTGCAGAATTGTCGCAACTCTTGATCCTTTATTCAAATGAGAAAACATGAAGATTGACTTAACTATTAATTCTCTGGAGCACATGAACTTGAGAACTTTGAACAACGACTCCGCTTTTACTGGAAATGCCTTATTGTGAATAAATAAAAAGTACAAAAAATCTTTTACTTTTTTATTTTTTTTCATCTTGATTCAGTATATAAGTCATGTTAATTTGAAGTGAGAAACTGGGAACCTATCTACATATGCTGAATAAATTGAGACTATACTGAACTATTGTGTTGTCCAACCATAAAGAGAACAAATACTTATTTTTGCAAACACAAGTGTATATATATTATATTATTATTGTGTTTTCTATCTAAGCTCTTGTTGTTAATTAGACAATTATGGATCATTCTCTGAAATCATCAAGGGGCAACGACAGTGATCCTGAAGAAAGTGGATAGACATCTTACTTTGAAGACTTCTCAAAAGTAAGGTATTCATATGACAAGTTAGAAGTGTAAAAAGCCAATATAAATGCTGATTTGTTTCTAACCTCGTTGTTTGGTATTTATTACACATGTATACGGCAAGTTCTAAGCAGGAAATTTTAAGAGTTTGTGATACACTTTACATATGAAAATTTTATGACTACATGTTTCTGAATTTTCTTCTGGTTTGAAAGCCAGTTTTGATTATTGCTTATCCGCAGAAGTATAGCATTTAACAATGATATTACTTTTTTGGTTTGTCTAAGGGAAAGTAAGAGTGTTTGGTTTTTGTGTATTATGAGGATCCATTGGATGTAATATGTCAAGAACTATAAGCTGATATACTGTTTTTGACAGGAGAAGCTTTGACAGTACAGAGCACATATAAGAACACATAAACTGATTGATTTTTAATTGATTTGTTGGAACAATTGTTCCCATGCCACACAATTAATGACTATTATATGTGCCAATTATGACAGTGACCCAACTTTTGCAAATGTTGGGATGACTTTGTGTCTAACATGAGTCTTTTCAAGAGCATGAGATCCAATCAATATACATTGATACGGAGACAGGGTTATGCTAACATCTATTTGCTCAAATCCTAAATGTGATGGACAGAAGAACCATATAAGTATATGGAATCATAACTAGGAATAAGTACATGGAATCTGTTTTTTCTATTTAACTTCTATTTAAACTGCTTAACTTTTCTTGCTTCTTGGTGTTGTTTCTTGTGTGATGATTTTTGCTTTTAACTAGTTTTCCTTGTTTTCTCTAGTTATATCTTAATTCTTCTTGCATAATTTTATCTGTTTCCTCGATTTAGATTACTTTGGAGTTTGGAGGCCACTCATCATGGACCATTGACAAAAATAAGCCAACCATGTTTCTAGTAGAGATTGGTGAGTGCTCTTTCCTTCCTCCTAGATGCATTTCGGATTGATGGATTTGATATATCTTGTATTAATTATTAATTATAAGCACATCACATGGTCTATTAGTTTTCTTCGATTAGGTACTATGAATTGGTGGTGTTAAGTCCCTGAATTCTTCATTGTTTGGTTTTCAAAGCTCTGTCTTTCTCTTTTATGTGTTTTTATTTTACTGTTGCTCTATGCCATTTAAAATAGCTCTCCACTTTTAAAGTATGTGCCAAGCTCTCTTTTTACCACTTTACATGCATTTCATTCATTTCATATATAACATTTTTTTTTTTTTGTGTGCAGAGAACAAATGACCTTGTCATAAATAAGATTCATCTTACTAAAATTATTGAACTTGAACGTGAAAGCCATGCTTTGGCCCTTGTTCATTTTTAAAAGTTGAATCCTCTATTTCCACATCTTCAAGACTCTGGTGAAGATCAGAACTGATGCAGCAACAATTGCTTCAACTGTTTGAAGTTAAGCTTTTTTTTTTTTGGTCAATAGATTCCATATCATTGAAAAAGGGCCAAGCCTTGCAACAAACAATAGGTCAAGGGGCCGGACTGAAACAGTCCAAAGACAGAAATGCGATAGCAAAGATACATCATAACAAATGCTATGCTCTGACTAGCAACCAAAAACAAAGAGAATCTAGGGACAATAAGACAACAACTTTCAACCACCTAATAACTACAAGCGTAATGGTTTCGAAGAAGACAAAACAGCTAAGCAAAACAAAAATTGAAAAGACACAAGTTCTTGAACAAGAAACTTCTCCCTTCCTAGTATTCGCCTCAGTCCCCAAATCAGAGAAAAACCCAGTCCCAAATCCACAGAGCCATCATGCGGACCTTTCACTTGAAATCTTCCCCCACAGGCCACCATCAACATAACTCCCAACACCCCATGATGAACACAGCCACCGGGAACCAGAAATCCATATATAAAGGACAACCTGAAAAGAAGAAACCGAGTGTTCAGCATCCCAGTAACCCTGCACCAGAACTAGATCACCCACCCACCACAGACAGCCACTCAAGCGCAACAAACATCATGTTGAAGAACCAGACGAAGCAGAGTGGGTGGGTTCGCCACCCAATCAACATTAAGAAACCCTCTTTTAGCAAGATTAGCCACAGAGTGAGCAACTTCATTCCCTTCCCTCGGGGTCCAAGTAAAGCCACCTCTAGAAAACCCATTCTTCATAGAATTAATGTCTTGAACAATGGCTCCTAACTCCCTCCTTTGAACTTCATTTGAGCACGTTTGAATGAGCTCAAGATTGTCATTTTCAAACACCACACATTGGATCCCCAGATTAGAGGCAAGGACCATGGATTCCCTCAATGCAAGTGCTTCTGCCTGAAGAGCAGAAGATACTGGAAAAACACAGGTAATACGGGGCACAACCTTCCCCTGAAAATCCCTCCCAATAATGCCTGCAACCCCTTTATTTCTGATTGCATCAAACACCACATCTGAATTGATCTTGATAGCTCCCTAAAGAGGCTTTCTCCAGGCTTTGCCATGCTGAGCCCGAGCTTGCATAGGGGGGAAAGGGATCTGAGGCAAACTGGAAATTTCATTAATTAACAGACCAGCTTGAATGGTCACTTTCATGGGGGTCGGATTTTCATTTTGAAAAATCGCCTCATTTCTACTCTTCCAAATATTCCATAAAGACACATAATTGAGTTAAGAATAAACTTTAGACAATCTGGTTGGTCCTTAAAAGTATCTCTAATATGCCCCAACCACCCGTGGATGCTGTTTACAGTATTCTCCTCAGGGATGATCTGTAACTGAGCCCCAAACCAGATTGGTTTGGTACAGTCACAGAAGAGCAGCAAGAGCTCTACTGATTCGAAAGCCTTCTGGCAAATAGGACATAACCCATTCGGATGAATCTTCCTTTTGAAAAGATTTTCCCTAGTTGGAAGGATATTCAAACAAGCCTTCCAAATAAAGACTTTGATTTTCTGAGGCACAGTAGTATTCCATATCAGCTGCCAAATATCCGGCTGCACAGTAGAGGAACCCGAGGGACTCAAATCAGCTGCCCCTTCAAGTCTTTTAAGCTCCTGGTATCCACTTTTTACTGAGTAGAACCCTGTTTTATCTGGCAGCCACACTAACTTATCAGGTCCCTCAAATCTCCTAATGGGGGTTTGGAATACTTTGATAGCATCCAAAGGGTAGAAGGATAACCCAATTTTAGGAATATCCCAAGATCGAGTACTCTGATTAATGAGCTCTGCCACCTTGGACACTTGACCACCCGGTCTCACCTTCACCCTATCACCACACACCACCCATATATCCTCTTCCACATGAATACTCTGGCCATCTCCGATTACCCACCCGGCACTATTTCTTATCACATCTCTGCCATGAATAAGGCTGGCCCATACCCAAGAGTCGCTTCTTCCTCTAGAAGCCTTTATCAACCCCAGTGAGGGGCTATATATACTAGTCAAGGTCTGAACCCATAACAATTCAGGGTTGTTGATCGCTCTCCAAGCCTGTTTGGCTAGGTGAGCAGAATTCATGAGGCCAAAGTCTTTCAATCCCATCCCCCCATCATTCTTTTTTCTAGACAGGAATTTCTAGCTCTTCCAATGGATCGCCCTCCTTCTACCTTTAGCATTCCACCAGAAATTGGCAATATCAGAACAAATCCTATTACAGAAGTTAATGGGAAAACGAATAACCGCCATTGCATAAGCCGGGATAGCTTGAAGAACGGCTTTGATCAAAACTTCCTTCCCTGCCTGGTTCAATAATCTTTCTTTCCACCCAACCATCTTAGCCAGAATTTTCTCTCTAATCCACTCCAAAGCTCTTGACTTCGCTCTTCCCCAATCAGCAGGTAGACCTAGGTATTTACCCGGATTTTCCCATTGACTGAAGCCCAAAATATCTGCAATCTTGTTCTTAAGCAACCCAGGGACCCATTTGCCAAAAATGATGTCAGATTTGGCCACATTGATTCTCTAGCCCGATGCTCTTGAATGTCGATTTAGGATGCTTATCAACTGATAAGCCTCATCCTCCTTTGCCTTAGAAAATAAAATTGCATCATCTGCAAAGAACAAATGGGTAAGAGAAGGGGCTCCAGGAGCCAAGCTAATCCCTCTGAGACTTCCTTCCTCCTTAGCCTTAATCAACAAATGCGAAAGGGTATCAACAACGAGGATAAACAAGTAAGGGGAGAGGGGGGTCTCCTTGTCTCAATCCTCTATGAGGGGTAACCTTCTCACTCAGCTTACCATTCACTTTATACTGGTAAGTAACAGAGGTAACTAGAGCCATAATCCAGTCCACCCATTTTCGGCAAAAACCTAAAGCTAGAAGGACCTTTTGAAGAAACGGCCATTCTAGCCTATCATAGGCCTTATTCATATCAAGCTTGATGGCCATACAATCCTTCCTCCTCTACTTCTATCTTTTAGAGCATGAAAAACCTCCTGGACAACCACCAAATTGTCTTGAATAAGTCTCCCCCCAACAAAGACACTTTGATGAAAAGTCACTAACCTCCCCATAAAAGGCTTCAACCTAAGAACAATCAGTTTAGAGATAACCTTATAGATAAAGTTACAACAATTGATCTGCCTCAGTTGATTTATACACTCGGGCTGAGGAACTTTAGGAATAAGGGCCACCATTGTTTCATTAATCTCCCCTGGATGGACACCAAAATTAAAAAAAAACCTGTGAACAGCTGCACACACCTCTCTTCCCACCACCTCCCAGTTTTTTTGGAAAAACATACCATTCACCCCATCCGGGCTTGGTGCCTTTGTAGCACCCATACTATCCACAACTGCTTTAATTTCGAAATCTGAAATAGGGGAAGTCAAGCTATCATTCATATTGGAAGGAACCAAGACTGGTAAAGATTGGACTCAGTCAAGGTTCCCATCCACGTTATCTGCCTATACACCCCCTGGAAATGACTGGTAATGGTAGAAAAAATATTATCAAGACCTTCCACCCAATTACCCGAGCCATCTTTGATTTTTAAAACTCGATTTCTGTCCCTCCGTTGTATTGTAGAAGCATGGAAAAATTGAGAATTACGATCCCCCCATTGTAGCCATTTTTAATTCTAGAACACTGCCCCCAATAGATCTCCTCCTGTTTCCACAAACCATCAATTCTGCCCTGCAGGTTTTTAACCTCTGCCCACTCAATCTCACTACTTGCTTGATCTAACCGAGCCTAAGCATTCTGCTTTAAACGCCCGATCTCAATATTAGCATTTTTAAAAGTCCTTTTATGCCAGAGTTGGAGGGTCTCTTTACAATTCTTCACCTTGGAAATGAGGGTTTCCCAATTATCCAGCCCTGTAACATCTCCATCCCAACCTTGCTTAATCACCTCTTTACAATCCTCATGTTCTTCCCACATTGCCTCGTATCTGAATAGTCTGCAGCACCTGCCTTTCGGGTTCAAATGAAAAACAATAGGAGCATGGTCCCAACTCACTATCGGTAAAGCTTCAACAAAAGCATTTGGGTAAATATTTCTCAATGGCCAGTTGGCAACAGCTCTATCAAACTTCTCCCTTGTAACAATACCCCCATGAGGATTACTAAACCATGTGAATTTATTCCCTTTAGTATTTAATTCCATAAGCCCAGTCTCATCAAGGAAGTTTTTGAAAGCTTCCATACCTTGTTGGTTCTGCGGCCTGGCTCCTTTCTCATGTTGAGCTAAAATTTCATTATAGTCCCCCATGCTACACCAGGCCCTATCATGGTTAATCTGAAAATTTGCAAGCGCCCCCCACAACTGCCTCCTCTGCTGCCTAACAGGATGACCATACACAAACGAGCAGTCAAAGTCCCTCTGTTTTTCCTTATCAACCACCACACAGTGCAGAAAATTAGGAGAAAAACTACACACCTGAATCTGCACCATATCACTCCAAAAGAGTGCCAACCCTCCTGCAGTACCCCTGGCCTCCACATAGTAGGAGAAATTAAACTTTGGCCTACGCCTAACTCTATCAATTCTATCCTTATGGGCACGAGTCTCCATAAGAAAAAGAATGGACGGCTGGTGAGCTCAACACAAGTCCTTGGGCTCTCTAATTGTCGCAGTGGCCGCCACACCCCAACAATTCCAGCTTATAATATTCACTTAGAGGTTGGGGGCATGGGCAGGCCCGCCTCCTCAGCCGCAGAAAATGGAGCACCAAGATTAAGAAACAGAGAGCTAGCTCCCATTGCACCCCTATTCAGTCCTTCCCCTTTATATGTCTTGTAAACTTGCATCCCCCTGTCGTCTGGATTCCTCTTCCTCCTCTACTCTGGACCGTTTAAAACTTAAAGCCCTTGTCATATTGCCACTCAACATCCCCACCACTTCTTCCTGCAGTTGAAGGCAAGGCACATTTGATTCTACCTCTTCGTCAGAGGGGTATTCCACCATATACTGCACTTCAGAATCAGCTCCTGCTACTTTAGCTTTTTTTTCCCTGTACAAACCTCCTTTCGTCTATAATGGAAGGACTAGTAGAAGGCAACCCACACTTCATTTTGCATTTGTTTATTTCGGCCTTGGATAAGGACAGCCCATCATGCTCAAACTCAAAAGCGCCTGCTGCAGGGAAAGTCTCAAAGGATTGGACTCTATTCACCAGGAGGCCCAGCAAAGATTTATCTGGCCTAACATGCCCCATTTGAAAAGGCCCCATAAAGGAAGAGACCCTCTCTTTAACCTGGCCCATCTTACCCTCCAGACTATGAGGCCCAATGAGAAACCCCCCAGGCCCACACCTAGGCACCACTTCGTTCCCCAATGTAGGCTGGCCAAGTCCCCCCAGAGAGGCCAGGGTGCACCTTACTCCACCCACTAGGCAGACTTAGCTCCCTTTTTCCACGCAAACATCTAGTCTCAGACCCTCCATCATAACAAGCCTCGTTTTTATCCATGGGATATTTCTGGCTCAGAACCATCCTCTGTTGTGCTCTTTGCATTTCCCCATAATCAGGCGGTGGTCTAACTGGCCTTTCTACTTCAAGATTGCTTCGCACGTCACCTCTGCCTACCACCTGTCTAATCAACTATATTTCCTCTCTCCTGTCTGCAACAGATCCTCCAACAGTGTCCCATCTCCAACTCTGATCATTTTGCCCAGGGCCCACCGTCTCAACACCGCCCTTCGCCAAACCATCACTTGGAGAAAGATGCTCGTGCTTTTCTTCCTCACTCGGCCCAGGGGACTGAACCTCTTCCTCTAGAGCTGGACTATCAACTGGCCTCACCCTTCTTCTTCTATTCTCCGCCATAATAAAGGCTAAAGGTCTTGCTAGAGGGACCCCCAACCGGGGACCATATCTAGGAATAGCAGGGTGAAGTGCAGCCATGACTTTTACTTTTCAACAGCCTCTCAGATCATGGCCCAAAGTGCTAAACTTGTAGCAGAGATCCTGAAGCCTTTCATACTTTATAAACACCCAAACTTTAGGCAAGTTCCGCCTAGGTACCCAACAGCCAGTAGAGAGGGGTTTCGGTATATCAATCCTGACCCTTGCCCTTATAAATGCTCGGACCAAATTACCATCAACAGAAGGATCTTCTATCTCAAAGACCTCCCCCAACAAGCTCTAGATCTTAGCAGCACTTCTCACATTCATATTCTCTAGCGGAAGACTATGAAGTTGAACCCAAAAATGAACTTTCGAAAAGTCTGTCATAAACATAAACTGAAGCTTGGGGAACCCATACTTGAAGACTGATTAATTTTCCCATAACATACCAAGGTTCTTTTTTGATAACCTCCAGAGCTTCTATTTCTTTTGAAAAAGTGAATAGAAACATATTCGTACCAACATTAGTGACTTGAATCCCTTGCAAATTACCCCAAGCCTTGATGAGTATGTCCTTAACTGCTCCATGGTTCAGAGCCCGTTCGACCAGGATTTTCCCCACCAAAGCTCTACCAACTAGTTGAGCCTGATCCTCTGCCTCATCCTCCAGATGGATAGAGGAACCATCCAACCCATCCTCCTATCTCATCTGCAAGCGTTCCTCTGGTTCCATAATAACACCCTCACACCCATGTATGCAACATCTTTTCTCCAAAAAGGATATTACACCATAGTTATCAAGAATTTCGAATAACTTAGAAAATATTTAGTGAAAACTTAACATTTCTTCTCTGAAAATGTGTGTAAAATTTTTTTCGCCTTTTAAAGAAGTTAGAAGGATGGGGAGTATGTTCCCTTGATTCCTTTTTCAATGTTTTCGAAAAGGTTTTCAATGCGGAAGCATAAATAAATCTTGTATGAGTGTAATCTCATTTCATATAACCATCAGAGTCTTTACAAGAAAAGATTGAAAATGATACAGTGAACATTTGAGCCAGTTTAATCTCTAGACCTCTACCCAAAATAATACCATGACCATCTATTCTTCTCGGAACCCACATTCATCTATATAGCAGCATCCTTCAGATCTTCTCCTAAGAGCTAACCCACTTTTTGGGTTAAACATTTACTCCGTCATGCATCAACACAATAAAGCAGGCAAAGGTGAAACTCTAAACAAATTAATAAGTAAAGTATGGGCACACAGCAACATACCGCACAAACACTAAGGAATCATACTTAAGAAATTAATATATCAGCACAATAAGAACTTCACTTAAACACAGCACATTGGAAACATTCGGTGGGAACATCGCTTTCAACAAAGCATTTGGGAACATCGAGTAAGAACATCAAGTAAGAACATCTTGTGGGAACATCGAGTATGAACACCGCTTTCAACAAAGCATTTGGGAACATCATGTATGAACATCGCATTAGTACTATGCATATGGGAACATCGCCTTCCACCAGACATATCTCTTTCACTTCCAACCACTCTGAACCAGTTATCTCAAACAACACAATCACCAGATAACACCAACTACATTTAACAGATAAGAATACCAATTCACACATTTCAAGAAGGACACAATATTTCACCACTCAGATAGAACATAGAACCATTTATCCGGGATAACTCATACTTCGTTTATATTTAAGTCCCTAAAAAATAAATCGGTATATAACAGTACTAAAAAGTGATTAATTTATTAAAAATGGGTCAAAACTGAAATATTTCGAAAATACTTGAACATCGGTTTATTTTCAGAAAAAGCCCATTGAAAGCTTATTTCACAAATTTTCACTGTTAAAAACATAGAGAATACTGAACCAAAAATATATAACAGTAGAATTCACCAAGAATCTATTACCATTATATTCTCCAATTATCTTAGTCACGTATACACCGAGTCCCTAGGTTAAGAATTCTCCAAATAGCGTATCCGTATAGATCCCAGGCCAGAGAGAGTCGGACTGCTTTAGCCCCTTCAAATGTCTCACTTCTTTTCTAGACAGATCCATACTGATAAATCATTTATCTTAACCATGACCTTGTATATCAATGATAGATAATATCGAGGTTTTCACAAAATAATAAATTGTATTCTCTTCGCGGTAAAATCATATTTACGGTAGTCTAAAATTTGTCATTATAACGGTATGTTCACAAAAGCTCAAAAAATAATTTTGGCATAGCCACTTTACTCACAAAAATTTAGAGAAAATTTGGACATTATAACTCTACTATTAATAATTAGCACAAAATAATTAATTTAAAGCTTATAAAATAATTATTAAGGCATAAAATTAAAAACACATAAACAAACAATCTAAACACAAACAAGAATCAAAGCTCATACTTCTCAAATTAATATTGAAATATTAACCCCTTATTTTGGCCAAAACTTGAAGAAGAACAACCAAGAACACTAAAATAAATTTAAGACAACTAAGAAGAAAAGTGAGAGCTTTGTGTTTGCCTTCTTGATCCTTGGCTTGGTGTGAGTTAAAATTATGAAGCAAGAGGCCTATTTATAGGATGGGGAGGGCGGCCAAGAGTGGGGACCAAGAGGGAATAAAAATAATGTGTGGTAAGCCATGACTTCATAATTACATGTTTATTAATTAGGTTAATTCAAGCTTTTATCTAATTGGCTTTCCTATGTGAAAAGGCTTGAGTCATGACCAAAAAGTTCATCCAAGGGTCCTAAGAAGATGGTGATGCCAACCAGCATAGGGGAGAAGGGCAGCCATTTGATTACGTCTCCTAAGAAGATGGTGATGTCGACTAGCATAGGGGAGAAGGGCAGTCATTTGATTACGTAGACAAAAATTTTACGGTTTGGTAAATAAATGGAAAACCGATGGTAAAATAATCCTTTTGCAAGAATATCCCAAAAATAATTTATTAAAAGGTGAGGACCTATGAGAAATTTTCAAAAATAGTAAGTAATGCTCTTTAAGACTTCATACAAGAGTTTCTGGATTTTTACGGTAAAGGGTAGGCTTTACGGTTTGCACTAACAAAGGAAAATGGACGCGCCGTAAATGAAAAACAGTAATTTTTTAGAAAAATCCAGAAAAATTTCAGAAAATCAAAAATTGAATTTAAACACTAATGGTCCCTCTTGAAATTTGATTTTAAGCATTCACTGATCACTAAAAATTCATTTTTGACTAGAAATCCCTGTTTTTCGTACTTTATAAGGATTGAAAAAGTAGCGTCTTGATCTGTTTTTTAGAAAATTATGAAATAATTTCCAAAAATTCCAAAAAATATAAAAACATGATTCAACTACTCAAAATCTTTTTCTGATCTTAGTTTGGTCTCCGAAACAATGTTTAGCTCTTACCGTAAGTAACAGGGGCAAAACGGTAATTTTTAAAATTTTCAGAAAATTCTAAGAAAATCTCAGAAAATAAAAAATATTAAAAGAAGCAACTTTTGTCAAGGAAGTTTGTTTTTCTAAGTTTGTTTGACATACTTGTTCTATTTAAAACCTTATCCGTTAATAACGGTAAATACGGATGTCAAACGTCAAGGAAAGAGTGACTGTTTTACTGAAATAACTTGATAGGTATTTTAAAACTTTCATTATAAGACTAAAATAATTTTCTTAGAACTTAGATCACAAAATTTTATATAAAATGAATTTTAAATGGTAACTCAGAAAAATGGATATTACAGTGTATACCTTACCAAAGTATTTGCAAACAGAATACTATATCGCACAATGTTTCCCACCATTTCTTACTTTACTCAGCCCTCACTCACAAACGTAAAAAAATAAGAACAACCTCTAACAAGAGTAGAAGACTCTAACACTCACAACACCAAACAACTGAGAACAAACCAGAGACCAATACTCTAAACACAAGAGACCCACTCTAGCTTCTTTCTAGAGAACTTTTTTGTAGTTTTTGTGTATTTTTGAAGTTAAGCTTGATCTCAATAACTTTCTACTCAAGCTCAGGTCTTTTGGATTTCTAGCCATAAGAGTTAGAGCTGTTAAATAGGCCCAGCCCACTTAGCCCTGACCCATGTGGGTTAAGGCCAAAAAGCCCACACATAAAAAAAGCCCACAGGGCTAAAAAGCCCCCAAAGCCCTGTGGACTAGGGCTGGCCCATGGGCCTAAAAATTTAAAAAAAAAATCTCTATTACACAAATTGGCCTAGCCCACATATGGGCTGGTTGGCCCACTCTAAAAAAAGTTTTTCAATATTAGTAATGGATGAAATGGTGAAATAACCAAGCAATAAGCATTAGTCTTGACCCAAATCCTTTTAGATAAGAATTATTTGATGAATTAATGTATAACCAACTGTACTTATTTCGACTATGTTTTTAGATTAACACAATTAAGCTACTGTTTGGCAAGCAAGCTTTTTTTGTTGTCAAGAGAATCATTCAGAACTGGGAAAGAATACACACACATTCGTTTACATACATACCTAGGGCTAGAGAAAATTATGAAAAAATGAAAAAAAGTCAATACAGATTCATTCACCAGGGGAAATTTCACACCTCGGGTGTGAATACATCAGACATAGGTTGTATGTGCTTCTTCCGAAGATAGATTAGTTCACACCAGGGAGAAATTTCACACCGCGGGTGTGAATACATCAGACATAGGTTGTATGTGCTTCTTCCAAAGACAGATTCGTTCACACCTGGAGAAAAATTCATACCCTTGGTGTGATCACATCAAACATGTTGTATCTCACAAACAAAGTGACTTCAACAAAATATATGATATTCCAAATCCTAAAACTATAATGTAACCTATCATTCTATCTTACCACAGGCCCTGCAAAAAAATAAAGAAATGAAAAATTAATATTTATTATGTGAAACAAAAACGAAAATACTTCATATTGGACTTAAAGTCTTCAACATCTTGAGGCACATTGGACTCTCATATACTGCCTCATTACCAAAAGTATCACACTCATCTTCATCTAAAACTCAATAAATTGAAATATAATTAGACAATAAATCATGAGATAACTATAATTATACAAGGTAACACATAATTAGAAAATATTATCTATAACTATTATAAAGGGAATATATGTTTTTGGTGTACACATTTCTAGGGACCACTATACCCCTATAACTTCCATTTAACACTATAATCTTAACTTTTATTTTATCCATTATGCCCCTATAACTTCTATTTTAAACTATAATTTATAACTTCTACTTTATCTATATTTTATCAAATTTATATATCACTGTATACTTTTACATTTTACCGTACCTGTCTGTCTGCTAGTAATTATAATTACAATACAAAGTCTTACCACTAGAATTTTGTAAATATTCGTGCAACCAATTTTTAGTGCAAATCAACATTTGGACATTTTCTAGAAGAGTAGAAATAGATAGATTAAATATAAGAAACCATTTGCCTATCAAAAGACACCGTATTTACTATACTTTATGTTTTCTTTTAATTTTACAACTTTTGATCTATACTGAAAAGTAAGAATCATTTTTGTATTCTATATATACTCTCTTCTTTTTCCAACAAAAAGAAGGTACGTGTTTATAATTAAAATTACAGATGCAAATAAAAATTAAAATTACTTGCCATTCAAGGCTCAAGGTAGCGTTATCTTGATAAGCTCTTCATGACTCGTACAGGCAGCACGTGGTTGACTTTTTCCCCAAGAAAATACAAACCTGTTATCTGCTTCCACATCCCCGTATCTTCTAGTTTCAGAAAAAACAAAAGTGGGCTGACCCATAAAAAAAAACCTAGCCCGAGCCCCCAAAAAACTAAATATATGGGTTGGGACTAAAAATGGCCCACTCCATAGGGGCTGCAAATTTAGGGGGCCAAAAAATGGGGTCATGTGGGATGGGATGTGGGACGTGGACTGTTTTGACAGCTCTAATAAGAGTTATTTGCAACACTCTTGCTCTCTATAAGTTTTTCTTATTACCTCTATAAGTTTTTCTTATTAATCATTAAAGCTAAGAGGATTCGGTTTTCTTATGAATTATTAGTTTGAACAATTAGTTTTAAATAAGTTTTTGTTCCCGTAATATATTCATTTTGTTGTTTTGGTCCCTTTTTTATACATTTTGATCTAACAGCTTTTGATTGTTTTTTCTTTATTATTTTATATTAGTTGGTGCTGCAAGAACTAGTTGGTTGCCTCAAAACTAGTGTTCAAAGTGGAACTATAGGTACTTACTAAGAGTTGACAGACTCGGTATCAACAAGCAAGGGTTGCCCACTAAAAGTGCAATTCAAGTAGCAAGACTTGAAACAGAAGCACACCTCAAGGATTCATAAATTTTTAGGAGACTTAAAAACCATACCTTAATGGTTGTTAGTATATATATACGACTTTGTTTAATTTTAATTTGTTTACAAAATAGGTCTAGAATAGAAAATAGCAATTTTTCCTATCAACTTTATTCCTCGTGTTAGAGAAAAGGAGGAGTGGCATGTAATAAACTTGTTATTTGAGGTTTAAATATACTTTAACTTGTTTCCTAATGGTCTCTTGAATGAGAGTTTATTTTCAAATAATTGTATTATTTTATGTGTAATTTGTTTATGCATTAGATCTAAAAAAAATTAGACCTAAATATTGAAATAGGAAAAAAAAATAGAACTAAAAAATGGATTTCTAAACTCAATGGCAACGGTTATATAAATGTTCTTTGTGAACACCAAAGGCAACGGTTATATAAATGTTTTTTATTTTAAATGTAATTTGTACTTTTAATTACCCTTTCCTCAATCTTAACCTTTAGATTTAAAAATTAATATATCTATAGTTTTGACAACTACTAGTCTATTGTAGACACTCACCGATACATAGTGGACCACTTTAAGAGTGGTCCATGCTAAGTGCCACCCATTTTGCCATATTCTACACGCTAGATTTGATTTTGAGCTTTAATGTCCACATTGTGGGACCTTGTTATGGGAGTAAGGAAGACTAGCGAAGTCAAGTCTGGTTAGCTTATTGCCGAATTCCACACGCTAGATTTGATTGTGAGTAGGGCTATAAACGAGTCGAGCCGAGTCGAGCATCTAAAGCTTGAGTTTGGCTTGTGAATTAAATTAACGGCTCAAGCTTGGCTCATTTATTTAAACGAGCCTAATTAAAAACTTGAGCTTGTTAAAAAAAGTAAAGTTTGGGCTTGGCTTGTCGGCTCATTTATGATTTTTTTTTCTTAAATTAATTTTGAACTTTATTGGTTTAATATTTAATAAATATTAGTGTTCAACATGTGGTATATGAAATTCAAAAATTCTAGACTACTATATTTACATAATCTAGCAAATAAAAAGTTCATAATTAAACTTTTTCACTACTACCAAAAGAAAACTTCAAAATTAATACTCAATAAAGTTCTACATATTTCTATAATACCAATAAAAAAAGATTGATAAAATCTCCATCATCAATTTATTGGTAGGAGAGTAAAAGTTAAGCACTAGAAAAAACTTGAGGAATGAGTGGTAGGTCACAAAACCCTTGAAAATTATGAGGTAAAAGAAAAGGAAAAATGAGTGGGAAACTCAAAAGTCATAACAATTGAAATGCTATATTTTTCACTTTATTTTTTATTTTCTTCAAAACAAATTTGCAGGATCTATGTAATTTTAATTTTTTATTATATATTATTTATATATATAAAATTTGTTTTATATATTATTTTCTATATATATATATATTAATACATAAGCGGGTTATTCACGAGCCCTTAACGTCGAGCATATAAGGATTGAGCTTGGCTCATTTAAATAATCAAGCTCAATCTTAAGCTTGAGTTTGGTTTGTTTAATTAAACGAGCGAGCTTTTGCGAGCAATTAACGAGCCAAACCCGAATAATTCACGAATAGCTTGGCTCATTTACGGCCCTAATTGTGAGCTCTATTTCCACGTTGGGCCCAAGACCATACTATTGGATTGAGAAAAACTAGTGAAATATAGGTCAGGTTAGTTTGTGATCATTACCTAATTATATCATTGATTATATATTAAGGTTATGTACGAATGTAAAATAATAGGTGAAACAGAAGGGAAGAATTGAAAGTGATAAAAAAAATGATAAAATGAGTTTGGGAAATTTTATGGTGCAACAATGTAAAACTGTTTAGTTTATTATTAGTAGTCGTATTTTTTTTAATTATCGTCAACTAATTAATAGTCTCTATTAATTTTAATTTTTAAAAGAATCTAATCTAACCTATATTTTTAAAAACAAGATTAGAGTAGTTTTGATTTGATTATATAAGTTTGTTATATGCTACTGTTATCATATATTCTTTGTTTTCAAGGAATAAAATGAAAACACCCGCCTATAGGGACCAAAATATATTTAAGTAAAATATTTTTATACATTTTTTACTAATTGTATTTGTAATCTGTTATCTCATAACATATTATTAAATCATAGAATTTTAAGGAGAGTTTGTGATTTTATATAATAGTTATATATATCATGTTATTAAGTTCTAACTATATATATAGCATGATGAGTGCGTACTATGGGATTCGCCCAAGTTTTTTTTAAGAAGAAATTCGCCCAAGTTATTAGATCAAACTAATTACACATTTTGCATTCGACATAATAAGAATCAAGTAAGAAAGTAATTGAATTTGTTAATGCATATGATTTGATTTTATCACAATAATATTAGTCAATTGCATTGCTTGTCCTACTGTAGGCTGTATCAAAGAATTTGATTCATCGTGGTCTCCCCTTTACTACAAGGTTGGGTCCTCTGAGTCAAACTTGATACACGTTATTCACTATGAATTTACAATGCATTGTTAATAGATGTAACTGTACTTTTATTTGATTTATATATATGTAGAAAAAGTTTAAAAAATATCTTTAATTTAAAGAAAACCATTAAAAATTTTCTCAATTTAATTATTATTATTTTTTTGACTGAATTCTCAATTTAATTATTATTATTTTTTTGACTGAATTCTCAATTTAATTATTATTATTTTTTTGACTGAATTCTCAATTTAATTATTGGACTTCTCAATATTTAGTTTTTGATAGAGTACTACTGTGGCTTTTGTTTAAATCATAAAACAGCTTCCCCGAATAACATAAAGTTTTGTTGCTATTGTTTGTATGTTGGTAAGAAAAGTCATGCATGTTATCGGTTCGTTTAAAGAACGTATAATTAACGCATTGAGCCCCATTCCACACGTACAAGCTCAAAATTCACATCGTGGGACCCTACTATATAGTGGAAATCTAGAGGAGGACTAGCTTTTTGAGTCTTTAGAGTCTGGTTAATTTAGCCATATGAATAATATCGTGTTTTTTCATATCCACAAAAAAGAAAGCATAATATCATGTTTCTTTTGGGTATAAATTAACGTTCATCAATAGTGTACATTCCACAACCATCTTGCCTTCCATATTAAAACTTCAAAAAAAACAGAGTATCAAAACAAGTGTTAAAATCTGTTTTGCAAAATATTTTATATATCCATGGGGTGGTTTCTGTTTCTTTCCCTGTGTTTCCTACAGCTTTTTCATTTCCCTTCATCCACTTCTTCATTAATGCCATTGTGTAACCATGATGAAGCCTCTGCCTTGCTTCGATTCAAGAACTCATTTAGACTCAATAGTTCTTCTGACTTTTATGGTTTATGTGAGTCTTCTTATCCAAAGACAAAATCATGGAGAAATGGCACAAATTGCTGCTTGTGGGATGGGGTGAGTTGTGACACCGAGTCAGGCCACGTGGTTGGCATCGACCTTAGCTGCAGTTGGCTTCAAGGTAAGCTGCATCCCAACAGCACTCTCTTCCGTCTCACTCATCTTCAGACACTCAACCTAGCTGGCAATGCTTTTATGGAGTCTCGAGTGTTTTCTGGGTTTGGTGATCTTGTGGCTCTTACACATCTAAACCTATCTGATTCTGGTTTTGACGGTGTTGTTTCTTCCAAAATATCTCATCTGTCAAAATTAGTCTCACTTGATCTCTCTTACTCACCTGGAATGAGGTTTGAACCATCAACCTTTGAAAAGCTCATTGTAAACGTAACTGGCTTAAGGGAGCTTGCTCTTGCTTACGTAAATATGTCTTCCATTAAACCAAGCTCTCTGTCTTTGCTTGTGAATTTTTCATCCTCTCTGGTCTCCCTTGGTCTTAGTCGTACCGAATTGCAAGGGAAGTTGGCAAATAACGTGTTCCGTTTACCCAACCTTCAAAAGCTTGATCTCTTTCTGAATCAAAATCTCGAAGGTGAACTTCCAAAGGTTAATTGGAGCACTCCTCTCAGGTACTTGGATCTCTCTTACACTAATTTCTCAGGAAAAGTTCCCAATTCCATCAGCCACTTGAAGTCTCTTAACTATTTAAATCTTCGTTATTCTCACTTTGAAGGTCCCATTCTTCCGTTTTTGTCTAATCTCACCCAACTAAAATACTTGTACCTCGGTGAGAACAAATTCAGTGGCGAGATTCCATTATCACTTTCAAATCTTCAAAATCTCGCTCACCTTGGTCTTTCACACTTCAACTTCGAAGGACCCATTCCTCTATGTCTGGGGAACTTCACGCAACTTACTTATTTGGACCTCTCATCCAACAACTTCAGTGGAGAGATCCCCGATTTGTTTGGCAAGCTTGACAAATTAGAATATTTAGACCTTTCTGGTAACAACCTAGTGGGCCACATTCCAGACAAAATCAGTGGACTTTCAAATTTATTTTATCTAGATTTGTCCAATAACTTACTGAATGGAACGATTCCACATTGGTGTTATTCTTTGTCATCGTTGACAAGTTTATATCTTAGTGGTAACCAGCTCACTGGTCCAATTGGTGAATTCTCTGCTTATTCTTTGAAAGATTGTGATCTTTCTAATAACAAGCTACAAGGTAATATTCCAAACTCAATGTTTGATCTGAAAAATCTGTCTCGCTTGACACTCTCATCAAATAACTTGAGTGGCCTTGTAGACTTTCACAAGTTTTCAAAGCTCCAATACCTATACTCTCTTGATCTTTCCCACAACAATTTTCTCTCTTTTAGCTTTAGCAATGGGGGTGATTACACCATCCCCGTCCTTCAAGAGTTAATGTTATCTTCATGCAATATCAATAGTTTCCCAAAATTGATCCTCAGTCTGCTCAAAAGTCTATCTACCTTAGATCTATCTCACAACAAAATTCATGGAAGGATTCCAAACTGGTTTCATAATGTGGGGAAGAGCAGTTTGTCTTATTTGGACCTTTCTCATAACCTTCTAACATCAGTTGGGTCTCTTTCTTTGTCATGGGGGAACATTGATTATATTGACCTAAGCTTCAACATGTTGGAAGGAGATATTCCGGTTCCACTATTTGGCACTAGATTATTTTCTGTCTCAAACAACAAATTGACTGGAGACATTTCTTCAGCAATTTGTAATGCAAGCTCCCTCGAGATACTCAACTTGTCTCACAACAACTTAACTGACAAGCTTCCACAATGCCTTGGAAACTTCTCAAACCTTCAAGTTTTAGATCTACAAAGGAACAACCTTTTCGGAATCATACCGAGAAACTATTTTGAGATAAAAGTTTTGGAGACTATAAATTTTAATGGCAACAAATTGAAGGGACCATTGCCTCGATCCATGGCCAAATGCAAACAACTGAAAATTCTGGATCTTGGAGAAAATAACATTGAGGATGCATTTCCTAGTTGGCTAGAGTCCCTTCAAGAGCTACAAGTCCTTGTTTTACGTGCTAATAGGCTCAATGGTACCATCGCCAGTTTGAAAGCCAAACACAGATTTCCCAAGTTGAGGGTTTTTGATGTCTCCAACAACAATTTTAGTGGCATTTTACCAATGAAATACATCAAAAACTTTAAAGGAATGGTGATGAATGTGCAGAATGATAGTTTGCAATATATGGGTCCCGATTCATATAGGTACTATGATTCTGTGGTGGTCGCAATAAAAGGGAACATTATGGAGATGGAGAGGATTTTGACTACTTTCACAACTATCGATTTATCGAACAACAAATTTGAAGGAGTGATTCCACAAATCATTGGAGAGTTGAAGTCACTCAAAGGGCTCAACCTTTCCCACAATAGAATCACTGGTTTTATTCCACAATCTATTGGTGGTTTGGAAAATCTGGAATGGTTAGACCTCTCCTCAAACAAGCTCACGGGTGAGATTCCGAATGCATTGACCAATCTGTACTCCCTTTCTGTCTTGAACCTTTCACAAAACCAGCTAGAGGGGACCATACCAACAGGTAAACAGTTCAATACATTCCAGAATGATTCCTATTTGGGAAATCCAGGACTATGTGGGTTGCCATTGTCAAAATTATGTCACAGAGATGAAGAGCCAACGAATTCAACCTCTTTTCTCCATGAAGAAGAATTTGGATTTGGTTGGAAACCTGTGGCCATAGGATATGCTAGTGGTGTGGTATTTGGAATACTCTTGGGTTGTATTGTGTTCTTAACTGGAAAACCCCAATGGGTAATCATGTTTGTTGAAGACATTGTCAATCAAAGAGCAAGAAAGAAGAGCTACAGATTTCGAGCAAAAAGAAGAGGAAGGAATTAAAACAGGTTAGGTGTTTTTATATTCATTTTCTTTGGTTTTTATTTATCTTTTTGTTTGTTTTAACTTCCCACACGTTTTAAAGATAATCAATGATACTATTTATTAAATAGTAATGACAAAATATAATACTTATCGTAAATTTAAAATTGATATATTAAAAATTAATATTAATTAGAGATAATATGAATCTTATAACTAATTAATAAAATAACTTCATGAATAATAGAATGAAACGTTATTGTTAAATATTATATGTATAAAATTAATTTTAATTGATAAACAAATATTTTAGGATATTAAATAATTCGCACATGACGTAAATATATATAAAATTACTTAAGTTGGAGCTAATTTTTTAATTAATTTAAATCATAATTTATAGTATAGTAATTGTATATGGAATAATATATTTTAATTTTTATATATTATAATTTAGATAATTTTCACAATTTTTATATCATTTTATTTACAGGTTTATCAATGCTTGAGTGTAGGAAGGTGCCTACATATGCATGTCAAGGCTTCAATGTTGGAAGCAGTTTAACCTGAGTTTGCCAATGTTTGAGCGTTGGAGCAACCCTGTGGCATTTTCATTTCTTAAAATTAAATAAATGATGATTCACCGTTAGAGAGGAAGAATGGGTTTTTGGAGGAACATCGAATAGAGCTTGGTTAGAGCGGAAGATAGGAAACTGAAGTTCAAGCTTATGGCTTTATCATTATCTCCAATTATTGATTTTTCTTCTCTAATTCATGTCTAGTTAATTTATTGTTGTTATAGATAGATGTAGATGGTTGGAATAAAGTGTAATCAATCCAAAGCAGTGCCCAAGTGTCTATATTTTGAGTTTAATAAACACATCATCAGTTTGGTACCCTTATAGTTTTGACATGTCACTGATATGCTAAAAGAATTCAGGCTCTTAAACACAGTTTTCGTCTCTACAAAATGACTGAATTTTATTTTTCGTCCCTATAAATTTTTTATTTATTTATAATCCCTATAAAACAAAAAGTTTTATTTTTAATCTCTGTAATATTGTTTTAGTCCATGTAATATTCAACTTATGCTAAATTAGTCCTTATAATATATGGACAATTTTGTTTTAAGTCCCTATAATATTATATTAGTTTTATTTTGCAGGAACTAATTTGGTTAATATCTAAATATTACAGGGACTAAAAATAATTTTTTTTGTTTTACAGGGATCATAAACAAATTTTTTTTTACAGGGATGAAAAATGAAACTCAGTCATTTTGTAGAGACGAAAAAGGTATTTAAACGAAGAATTAATAAACCACTTTTGCTATCTATATAAGGGGACAATTGGGCTTCATACTTTGCACCAAGAGAAATCAGATAAACACCAAAAGCAACTACTTGATATTATACACAATGGAATCACCAGCAAACCTTAGAAAAATCGGTTTGGAAGGCTTTGATCTGATAGAGAACATATAGTGACATAGCATAGGTAACATTTCGGATATCAGAACATGACCTGACAATAGAGAAACCGAGAAACCAAGCATTTTAGTCAGCAAATACTACTTCTCAGTGGTAAATTGAAAACAAGTGTTTGCTAAATTGCTTCTGGCAGATAATAAAAAAAAAGAAGAACAATAATTACATTTGCCTCATAATATTAAGACCGAGTGTGATTGAATTTGAAACAGATAATAGAATATAGATAATAGGTTTAAATACCTTTTTGGTCCCTGCAAAAGGATCGAGTTTCATTTTTCGTCCCTGCAAAAAAAAATTTGTTTATAATCCATACAAAATAAAAAGTTTTGTTTTTAGTCCTTACAAATTTATTTTAGTCCCTAAAATATTCAATTCATGCTAAATTAGTCCTTATAATATGTGGACAATTTTATTTTTAGTTCCTATAATATTATATCAATTTTTTTGCTTTATTTTATAAGGACTAATTTGACGATATATAAATATTATAGAGACTAATTCAACATGATCTAAATATTTCAGGGATTAAAATAAATTTGCAATGACTAAAAACAATTTTTTTTATTTTGTAGGGATCATAAACAAAAAAAAAATTACAGGGACGTAAAATGAAACTAAGTCATTTTGTAGGGGCGAAAAAAGTATTTAAACCTAGATAATATAACCTAAATGGCAGACTCTACTATCACTACAGTATCAGTGTATGCACAAATCCACTTCATATCAGAAGCATTATCCAATAAAAAAAATCCCAAAACCCCACTATATTTGCCCAACAGTGATAGCAGAAATAATCCATGGATTACGCCTATACACAATTTGCAAAGAGAACACGCAGAAAATACATAGGGTTTTGAAGAGAGTTTTACGAATTAACGATGAATGGATGGAATTCACAACCTGAAAAAATATGGGAATGCGAAAAAAAAATACAAGTTGAAACCAAACTACTATGAATCGGTCATCAAGTCCACGATCCTCTTCTTAAAATGAAGTGATATGAAAGTGTGAGAGGTACATTTATGTGTTCCAACCTTGAACAGTAGAGAATATGATGGTGAGACGACGATGGTGCTCTAGGTTCAGCAATGGTGGTGCAACGACGATGAACAGTAGAGAATACGACGGTGAGACGACGATGGTGGCTCTAGGTTCAGTGACGGTGGTGCAGCGAGCAGCGACCTGCAAAGGTTGAACGACAGAGGAAGAAGAAAGCAACAACGGTGGCTCGCGAACGAGGGAGGAACAGAGTGAGAAGTGTGAGTGAGGGAGGGGAAGAGGGTTTTGGAATGCAAATGTGAAGTGTGAGTGAGGGATCGAGGAAAAGGGTTTTCTAATTTTCTACCTTTTCAAGTCGGTTCAAAACTAACAGCCATGGAATGACTATCATTTGGACTTTCAAAGACGGTTAAACCCCCATCCGACTTGGAAATATTAGCGTTATTTACAAAACTGTCACTCTGCAGAGCGTGGGTTTTTAAGTCGTTTGCGGTACAATCCAACTTTAAAACACCGATTTTAATCCCATTTTTGCACTAGTGAATACTTATTTGACTCTTTCATATTTTAATTTAGTTTAATTTAATTTTCATTTCATTTTGTTTCAAGTGTTTGTTCTTGAATTATAGCTTTCATACATTATTAGATGATTTCATTTCATAGTAATTGTTGTTAGAACCAAAGAGATATAACTTGTTTAAATCTCTAAATAATGAAATGAAAAGCATCATCCAATAGACGAATATACTGCAGTTACTGCACTAAGAAACCAAGGTTCATCCTAGACATGTGTTGCTCACTGACCAACATTTGTTTCCCTTCCAAACAAAACAACACCCACTCCACTTTTATATTTTACTCTTTTTAAAATCAATTACTAAATAATTAATTATATTTAATATACAGTTACTAAAAATCCAAAAAATTTTTAGTCTTCACAGTTGCGTGTGAAGGATACTAGGGTTAAAAAATAATATTATAATAACTAAAAAGTGTTTATTCCCATCCGAGATTTTTCTTATATTATTATTTCTTCACAAAACTTAGAGTTCATGTAGATGCTTTTCTTTTGATTTTATTTTAGATCGATAAAATAGTATTTGTTCACAAGTTCTATTCATTTTTTTTTGTTCCTATAAATATCAAGGTTCCAAAAAAAAAAGAAATCTCATAAGCAAAAATGATAAAAAAAAATCAAAGTTCCAAAAATTATTTTATTTTATTTTAGTAACTAAAATAGTATTTGCTTATGAGATTTCTTTATTTTTTTGATTTCTATAAATTTCCAAATTAGAAAATTACTATTATTTTAATTGTATCATTAATAAATAAAATAGTATTTGCCTAAGGGATTCATTCCTGGATTTTTGTTCTCGTAAATTTGCAAGTTTGGAAATATTTTTCTTTGAATTTTATGCTTAATAAATAAAATAATGTTTGCCTATGAATTTCATTCAAGTTTTTTTGTTTGTATAAGTTTTTAGGTTCTAAACTTATTTTTTAATTTTCTTAATAAATAAAATAATATTTACTTACAGGATTCATTCATTTTTTTGTTCCTATAAATCTTGAATTTGTAAAATTACTTTTCCTTTAATTTTATTTTTAGTAACTAAAATAGTATTTGCTTATAGGATTCATTTAGTTTTTTTGTTCGTGTAAATTTTTAGGTTGGGAATTATTTTTCTTTGAATTTTATGCTTAATAAATAAAATAATGTTTACTTATGCATTTTATTCAAGTTTTTTGTTTGTGTAAAATTTAAGATTGTAACTTTATAATTTTAATTTTATTTTTAACTAATAAAATAGTGTTTGTTTATGAGATTTATTCATATTTTTTTGTTCGTATAAATATCGAGGTTGTAAAAATTATTTTTTATTTTTATTTTATTTTAATGATTAAATTAGTATATGCTTACGATATTTTTTTTATGTTTTTTGGTTCCTATAAAATTATAGATTAGAAAATTATTCTTCTTTTAATTTAATTATTATTAAATAAAATATTATTTGCTTAGATGATTCATTCATTGATTTTTGTTCGCAAAAATTGCCTGTTTTAAATTATTTGTCTTTGAATTTTATGCTTATTAAAACTATAAAATTTGCTTATAGATTTTATTCCAGTTTTCTTTTTTTGTGTAAATTATGAGGTTGTAAACTTATATTTTTAATTTTATTTTTAATAAATAAAATAGTATTGACTTACGGGATTCATTCATTTTTCTATTCTCGTAAATCTTTAGGTTGCACAATTATTATTTCTTTAAATTTTTTTATAAATAAAATACCAATTGTTTGCGAGTTTCATTTATTTTTTTGTTTGTGAAATTTTTTAGTTTGTAAAATAATTTTTATAGGTTCTATTCATGCTTTTTTTGTGCAATTTTTTAGTTTGAAAAATTATTGTTTCTTTTAATTTGATTTTTGATAAATAAAATATTGTTTGCTTATATGTTTTGTTCATTTTTTTTCTATTACATATATACAACACATTTTTATGGATTGAAAGATTTTTTTTTTGGTTTTACCTTTTTTTTATCGATATATAAAAACAATTATTGATTGTTTATAATATGTACTTTGCATATTTAATTATGATGCACAATGTCATAGAATCTGTACTATTATAAATTTATAATATATCATTTTTCAAGTTATTACTATATAAATAAGTTATTTCATATTATGTGTAAAAATCAACACGACCCCTGTGAATGCATGGGTAACTAACTATTGTTTAAGGAAAATATCGTCCAAAGGACTTTAGGTAAAGTGTGTCCAATATGGACTGTAAGGTATTTACGTCCATTTCATCTATGGACCATTTGAGTTCAATATTACTCTTATACGCGCCATGGTTTATTAAATGTATTTTTTTATTAAATGCTCTTGAAATTATTATTGAGACATATTTAATGAGCAAATGATTTGAAGTAAATAGTTGGAGACAATTGTTCCACGGACTTGAATAAATTTATTTGAAATCACATTTATTGAAAAACATAAAGCACTATTCAAAGTGTACTTGAGAGAAAATGTTTTATGAACTACTTTTATATTCTCTGAACACAATTTTTTGACAACATAGTGTATTCTATTTGTCTCACTTGGGTATTACATTTAAGTGTTATGCTATTGATAAAGGAGGATTGTTGCTTATTTTATTGGACGAAGTCTTCTTTGAGACTATGTTCCTAAGATGAATAAAAGCTCTTTCTCTCTCCTCTCCATTGAAGCAATGGAAAAATGCATTAAATGCATATGAGAGAATAGTAACTTTGTAAAGGCTTAAGAAGCTGAAATTTGCTTGCTCAAGCTCCATTGAAGCCAATAAATACCAAGAAAACTAAAGCAGAAACAATTCGGAATTGCAATATTTGCTAAGACGAAACTCTGTTCATATTCTTTATCTTCATATCTGTAAAAAGAGTTAAACACTCTTCTTGTACTTAAAATTTCATATCCTCACTAAGTGAGTTTTGTGTTGTAAACATTTTATCTTTAATCGTTGTGAAAGTCTGAAGAGGCTTGGTTGACAAAAAATACTTGGGGTTGGGCCTGAAGAGGCTTGTTGTAGAAAGAGTACTTGTTGTAAAACCTTGAAGAGGCCGTTGAAGAATACTTGTAAGCTTATCCAACGATAGTGGATATCTTTTTAGGAAAGAAGGGACTGAACGTAGTTCTTGGTTATAAGAGTGAACTAGTGAAATTATCTATGTGTATATCTTTTCCTTTTCTCCTTTACACTTAGTTTTATACTAATTGTGGGGATTGTTTTGAGGTCTTTTTACTAGAAGTTTTTAATTAAAATATCATTTTTGACTAATTAACATTCGCATTCAATACGCTGTTGCCAGAGTCTAATGTTTTCAAAAAGTTTTTGAAAGTTAAGAAAACACAATTCAATCTTCTTTCTTGTGTTTTACCTTGTTTCCTCCAGCTAGTATTAGAGCTCGGCCTCTTGGTGTTGAGCACCTGACAGTGTAGAGGAAGAAACATCCAAAGAAAGCATGGACAACTAGAAGCGAGATCCAGATCTCCACCCTTTAGTGGGGAAAAGTATGACTACTGGAAGCAAAAAATGATCACATTCTTTGATGCCCAAAACATTGATATGTGGGATGTTGTAGTAAATGGATACACAGCTGTACCACAAGCACAATGAACACCTTAAGAAAGAACAAGATATCAAATCAACTCAAGAGCTAGACACTACTTGATGTGTGCCATCTTCAAGTCTAAGTATGATAAAATGCATAGCTGCACTACTGCCAAAGAAATTTGGGGCACACTCGCCTTGCTCATGAAGGCTCCAGCCAAGTAAGAGAATAAAAAATCAGCATGTTAGTTCATCAATGTGAACTATTCAATATGCAGGACTATGAAACCTTTGATCAAATGTTTGGAAGATTCCAAACAATTATCAATAATATGATATCTTTGAGCAAAATCTATCCCACTCAAGATCACAACAGAAAGATTCTCAAAAGTCTGCCCAAACAATAAAGACCTAAAGTCACTGCCATTCAAGAAGCAAAAGATTTATCTACTCTTGCTATTAAAGAACTGTTAGGCACTCTAAAAGTTCATGAACTTGAACTAAGAGAAGAAGGTGGTGATAGAAAAGGAAAATCTATTGCCATAAAAGCTCACAAGAGGGGCTACTCAAAAGCACTCAAGGCTAATGACTCGGATGAGGAGTCAAAAGGCTCAGAAGGAGAAGATTAAGAATATGAAAATGATGAATTATCCGTCATCTCTAAAAGAATACAAGCTGTGTGGAAGAAGATAGAACGCTTCAGGAGGAAGCAATTTAACAAATGATTCTCCAAAGATAGGATCGAGCAAAAGGAGAAAAGTCCAATCATTTGCTATGAATGCAAGAAACATGGACATATCAAGGCAGAATCCCCTAACCTGCTTGAGAAGACTAGAAAGAAGTTCTTCAAGAAGAAGAAGAAGAAGAAAGGTCTTATGACAACTTGAGAAGATCTTGACAACCCATCTTCAAATGAAGATGAAGAGGATGTAGGTAATAGGAAGAAACACAAGATGGGGGGTTGAATTGTGTTTTTAAGCTTTTAAAACTTTTTCGCAAATATTTGTATACTTGCTGTGAACTCGTTGGACGCACAACGTATTGGAATATTGGACGCACAAGTAGATTGGACGCAGAGGCTTCCACTTAGTTTAAAAATATTTTCTTTGTGCGATTTAAAGAGTTTGAAAAACTTAATAAGATGAAATTCAATTCAATCCCTCTTGTTAGTAATGATAAATAAATAACTAGAGATAGGGAAAAGAGAGAATAACACAAGTGTTTATCCTGGTTCACCCTTTCCTAAGAGCTACGTCCAGTCCCCTCAAACTAGAGAAATTTCACTATCAATCCTAATAGAAACAAGTATTCTTCAACAGCCTCTCCAGGCCTTACAACGAGTATTCTTTGCACACCTAGCCTCTCTAGGCTCAAAACAAGTATTCTTTACAAACAAGCCTCTCCAGGTTCAACACAAGTATTCTTTACAAACAACCCTCTCCAGGCTCAAACAAGTATTCTTTCTAAGCAAGCCTCTTCAGGCTCAAACAACTCAGAAGAGTGTTTTTTACTTAAAGTGCTATCTAACTCACACTAGTGAGAATCTGAAAATCTTAAGCACTTCGAGAGTTAAGCAAACTCTCTTTTTACAAGAAGATAGAAAATGTTACAAGAATTTCTTAATGACTCAGAGTATAACAAAGTTTGCACAACGATTCAGCTCTTTCTTTTTGATAGTTCAACACTCTTGTATCTACCCTTTTTTTCTTCTTCTTGTTTTCGGTATTTATAGGCTTTGTTGAAGCTTCAGACTTATTCTTCAACTACCTCGGCTTCAGCCTTCATAAATATGACCGTTCTCTAATAGCATTAAATGGTATTTTCCCGTTGCTCTGAGGAGTTTTTCTTTAGCGTATTTGTCTGCGTTTCTTTCTCCTAATTCAGAAGCAACCTGTACTCATAGTCTCAATTGCACAAAGGTTAATAGTAATATTCAGTTGAGACAAAGAGAATACACTGTGTAAATCAGAAAGTAGTGTTCAGAGAGATATCAAAATAAACATAGTACATTCTCTCTCTAAGTACGCTTTCACAGTGCTTTATGTTTTTCATTTAATGCACGTTCAGAGACTTTGACGAGGTTGTTCAGAAAAGCATTGTATACTGCTATTTATTTTAAATCATTTGCTCAATAAATATGTCCCATATTAAATACAAGAGCAATAAATAGCAGGTTATGTATTCTGCGTTTTGGACGCAGCATTTAGAGTGTATGAATGGACGCATACCTTTGCATACCATTCGTACTTGAGACAGCTTGGTCTATATGGATGCATACTTTTTGCTTACCATATGTACTTGAGACTTTGCTTCTCTGATAGGATACATCTCTATAATACTCATTGGTCGGTTATCACTTATGCTTATTTTGGACGCACTGTATAGCATGTCTCCATGAGTGATTACTTTGGATGCTTATATGTTCTGCTTCTTTGGACGCAAAGCTTTATTGGGCGCATTGCCTCTTTGAGTCCATTGGACGCTCCATTCTTGAATCGTACATATATATGCCAATGTCACACTGGACGCTTGGACTTATCTTTGTTGTACCTACAAGAGCTTGTCAGCAGACTTTGTAAAATCCTTAATAACCTTTGTTATCATCAAAACCACAAAGACTACTTAGGAAATTTGCATTAGAACTGCTTCTGACCAATTTGGTTCCAACAATCTCCCCCTTTTTGATGATGACAAACATTATTAAGTTTTACAAGCAGTAAAGCAAATAAAACCAATAAACATTTAAAATATACTTTTAAAGATAGATTTTTCTTTTCATAGGGAAACTCCCCCTGAGATAAACGTCCCAGTCTTTCTTACTTTTCTCCCCCTGAGATAAACATCTCATGGTTTTGGATATTCAATGAGCTCAATGTACCTGAAAAATTTCTCTTTCTCACAAAACAGATTAGTCCAGCATATTTAAAATAGCAGCATAATTGGAGTATACATAAGTAATAAGGCTGCTGCAATGCAATTTTAGACTCAATCTCATTTTATTAATGACTTGAGCTTTTAAAACTTAATTCTTTCTCCCAATTTCTCCCCCTTTTGTCATCAGACAAAAAGGTTCATAGAACATCATAGTCCAAAAAAACAAAACTTTCAAAAAGAAGAACAGAAGAACAAGTCTTTCATGGATTTTTCCTGGATTCTAGATACTTTTTGTACTGCCCCAACAGAAATATCAAATTGTCAATATCTTCTGCTGAAGGTGGTATAAAGATTTGCGCACTGCTGGATTCCGTATCTGTAGAGTCAATGGCATCTTCAGGCTCAGGAGGAAATTCAATGATTGGCTGAGTGGATCTAGTAGGAGCACCAAAGACATCGTTAAACATATATCTTTGATGTGCCATGTTTCTTGTGACTGATCCTTCGGTCGTTGTTGCAGCCTTCTCAGCATCTGAAACCCCTGAAGTAGATGCTTCTTGCTCACATTGCGCAAGGTATCTCTCCCAGACGGTTCTTGCTTCCTGCTCCGTTGCTTGTCCCGTCTTGGACAAGAACATTAAGAAATCCATATCCACATTCACCATGGATTTCTTTGCCCAGTCCTCATCAATCCTGATGGGAGATGGCATTTGACTCTTGTTGACGTTCCTCTTGGAAAACTTGTCCTTATTTTTATCCACTAGATAGACCCTTGGTACTATCTTGTCAGGCATGATCTTTATTGTTGTTGTTGGCCTGATCCTCATAGACGGAAGGACGTTGAAGTGGTTCTGTAGTTGCAGTCCATCCTCTATGTTTCTGATGATCATCCTGTCAAGAGGGGAGAGGAATGATCCCAGTTCTTCCGCAGTCAGAGGAGAGTAAGTTGGCTTGAAGTCATATAGCCTCATTCTGGAAAGTCCTAATGAATTGGGAGCTATGGACTCGGCCCTTACTTCCTCCAGGGGCATTTTCTCCTTTATCTTATCCTCCTGAAGAGGAATCTCCATGACTTTTACCCCTTTTGTTAGGACCTGCAGCTTCCCAGCCGTGAAGACATACTCAGATGGAGGTAGAGAAAGAGCATCTGATACGTCCAGGTTGGTAGAAGATGAGGAACGTGAAGATTGGCCATGTGAGGGTGAGAGTGAGGTTGATGGATGCGGTTGTTCACGTGAAGGTGAAGGTGAGTGTGTTTGAATAGGATTGGACGATGGTTCAAGATAGAAAGGAGATGGAGGAGAGGTTTCAGGTGAAGCAGGAGGTGGTGTTTGGGATGGTTGTTCTGGTTGAGATGGAGAAGGTGTTTGGGTTTGTGTTTGTGGTTGTGGTTGAGTTTGAGGGTCAGTGTTTGGACGAATGGGTGAAGAAATAGACTCAGGGTTTTCTGAGATTGTGGTAACCACAACTTTAATTATTTCATCCACAGACTTATCAAGATTAGCACGAGTAAGTACATCTGTTGCTTTCTTGTCAGCAATCTTGACCATGGATGGTTTCCTTTGAGATCTTGCCTTCTTTGTTATGGGTCCAATGATTTCTTTTTCAACTGACTTGGACTCAGAGGCTTTTCTTTTTTTGGTTGCCTTTTTAGCAGCAAGTTTGGCTCTTTTGGAGAGAAATTCTCCAACTGTTTCTTCGTTCGAATCAGCCAAGACTAACTTCCTTGCAGGTTTCCTGGAAGTAGTCTTCTTCTTTGAGGCAGCAGGAACTCCACTAGAGATTTTGGTTGCTTGTTCTGCTTGTTCATCTCTATTTGCTTCAATTGCAGCCCTGATGGCATCCTTATTGTCTTCTTCTTCTCCCTCTTTGAGTTTGGCCAAATGTTCTTTGATAGTTACTAGTCTCATTTTCAGAATGTTGGTTCTGCCAAAAGGTGCTTGATGGATTATCTTGGAGAGAGCAGCTTTATCTTCCCCAGAGTATGTTTCCAGGATTGCCATGATTCCTTGAGTGGTAAGAATTCTCTGAAGCAAAGCTCCGTAGGGAATAACAGTCATTTTCCCTTTCCCTTTTGCATCTCTTTTAAAGCAGTAGAACAGGGTATGAGGAAGATTAATTCGTTGATGGGTTAGAAGGTGTACCAGCAAAAACCCATGTAGTGACGACACAGAGTCTTTTGATCCGATCTTATGAAGCACCATGTTGTTCAGGATTTGATGAAGTACTCTGGCTTTGTCAGTTATCTTTGAAGAGATTAGGTCTCTGTCTTCCTCTCCTGTCTTTAGCAAGATTTTGTTGATTTCTGTCTTTCCACCAACTTCATGAGCCCATCCTCCATGAAAACAGACTCCAGCAGAGTCACAGCTAATAGCTTCTGAGATGCTTTCTATGGATACTATGACTTCCTTGTCTAGGACTGTTCCTGTGATAAGGTTGTCCTGGATCTTCATAGTTTTCCAAAATTGACGAATCAAGCTTTGATGAACATTAACTTCTTTCCCAAAGAAATTTTCCTAACCAGCGGCATAAACTTCAGGTGAGATATCCACACCCAGGCCAGCCAAAATTGAGAGATCCGTCCAGTATTCCACATTGACTTCCATGTTCTCAATGTTCTCCATTTTTGAAAGATAAAGAGAAGGGATTTTTTCAAAGAAAGATTTTGAGAGGGTTTTACGAAAGAGAGAGCGAATACAGAGAGATTTTGAAGGAAGTTGAGAAGTGAAAGAGAGTGGGGTTAAAGACGTGTGAATGAAGGGAAAGAGAAAACAGTAAATTTTTCTTGAAAACAGGCGTAATCATCAACCGGGAAAACGGCTGCAGAGCAGGCGTATGGTTTTCGATAAAAATATATTAAAAAAAATTTAGACTCAGTGCGGGAAGTCTAAGAGATAAAAGCCTTAAAAAAAACTTCTAAGTTTCAAATAGGCTGATGTGTCCTATTGGACGCTAGTCATATTGGACTTAGACTCAGCTTGAGCACATTGGACGCTAAACATCAGTCGTTTATAAAGTGCATATTTAAATGCTTCCTTATAAAAGTAAACCTATCTACAGAGAGGGGTTTTGTAAATATATCTGCCCATTGATTTTCAGTGTTAACAAACTGAATATCAAATGTTCCCTTCTGTACATAGTCACTAATGAAATGATGTTTAATTTCTATATGCTTAGCTCTTGAGTGTAAGATTGGGTTCTTAGATAAATTGATTGCAGCATTATTATCACAAAGAACAGATATCTTACTCTCAAAGATGTTGTAGTCTTCCAGTTGATGTTTAATCCATAGGAGCTGAGAAACACAACTTGCAGTAGAGACATATTCAGCTTCAGCTGTAGATAATGCAATTGTGCTTTGTCTTCTGCTTGTCCATGATACCAGATTGGATCCAATAAAATGACATCCTCCGCTGGTACTTTTTCTCTCGAGTCTATCCCCAACATAATCAGCATCACAGAATTCTGCTAATCTGTATTCATTTGATTTCTTAAACAGCAAACCAAGATTAGTAGTCTCCTTCAGATATCTAAAAATTCTTTTGACAACAGTCAAATGAGAATCTCTAGTATCTGATTGGAATCTTGCACATAAACAAACGTTGAACATTATATCAGGTCTAGATACAGTAAGATACAATAGAGATCCGATCATACCTCTATATACCTTTTGATCTAGCTTTTTATCCTTATCATTCAGGTTCATTATGCAGGTTGGATGCATAGGAGTGCTCATGGGTTTGCAATCGTCCATTTTGAACTTCTTCATAAGCTCTTTTGTATACTTGGACTGATGCACATAGATTCCATCTTGAGTTTGTTTTACTTGAAGTCCGAGGAAGAATTTCAATTCTCCCGTCATACTCATTTCAAACTCCTTCTGCATTAACTCAGAAAATTCTTCACACAGAGATTCATCAGTAGCACCAAAAATAATATCGTCCACATAAATTTGTACTATGATGAAATGTGAGTCTATGGATTTTCTAAAGAGAGTAGTGTCAACTTTTCCTCTGAAAAACCATTCTCCATAAGAAATGAACTTAGTTTTTCATACCAAGCTCGAGGAGCTTGCTTAAGACCATAAAAAGCCTTTTTCAATTTAAAAACATGGTTAGGAAAAGATTGATCCTCAAAATCAGGTGGTTGTTCCACATAGACTTCCTCTGTTATTATACCATTTAGAAAAGCACTTTTTACATCCATTTGATAAAGCCTCATATCATGTTGGGCAGCAAATGAAAGTAAGATGCGAATGGCCTCTATTCTAGCTACTGGAGCAAAGGTTTTAGTAAAATCAATACCTTCCTGTTGTGAGTAACCTTGAGCAACTAACCTTGCTTTGTTTCTTACTACTTTACCTTTTTCGTCCAGTTTGTTTCTGAATATCCATTTGGTTCCAATGATGGACTTATCTTTAGGTGGAACGACAAGCGTCCAAACATCATTGCGTTTGAACTGATTTAGCTCCTTCTGCATTGCTAAAATCCATCCTTCGTCCAATAGAGCTTCATCAAAATTTTTGGGCTCCAATTCAGAGATGAATGCAACATCAGTTTGTTCTCCGAATGTGGACCTTGTTCTGACTCTATCATCTGCATTTCCAATGATTTGATCTTCAGGATGATAGGTCTTGAAGTGCCAGCTTCTTCTTCTTTCAGAATTGGACGCATCGTCATTTTTCTGCGTCTGATCCTTCTTCTTCATTCTTGGGTGATGGTCTTTCACCTTCTGCTTGTATTCTCATATCTGAAAAAGAATCACTTAGCTCTGACAATTCCTTGTCAGGCTTTTTGTCATTTAATTTAATGTGAATTGACTCTTCAACGGTCAAGGTTCTTGAGTTATAGACTCGATAAGCCTTGGAAGTTTCAGAGTAACCCAGAAAAATTCTATTGTCCACTTTAGAATCAAACTTTCCAAGTTGATCCTTAGTGTTGAGAATAAAACATTCACATCTAAATGGATGAAAATATGAAATGTTGGGTTTTCTTCCTTTCCACAATTTATATGGAGTCTTTTTCAACATAGGCCTCACATATATTCTGTTTTGTAAATAACACGCAGTATTTACAGCTTCAGCCCAGAACCTCTTAGAGGTTGAGTGATCATTGAGCATGGACCTAGCCATCTCTTGTAGAGATCGATTCTTTCTCTCCACCACACCATTTTACTGAGGCGTTCTTGGTGCAGAGAATTTGTGAAGGATTCCATTCTCTTCACAGAATCTCTGGAAGTTTGCATTTTCAAACTCACCTCCATGATCACTTCTAATGGAGTTGATACAAACTCCTTTCTCATTTTGGACTCTTTTACAGAATATGGTGAAGACTTTGAAAGACTCATCCTTGTGTGCAAGGAATTTGACCCATGTCCATCTAGTATAGTCATCAACTATAACTAATCCATATCTCTTTCCATTTAAAGAGGCTGTTTGAGTGGGTCCAAACAAATCCATGTGTAAAAGTTCCAAAGGTCTAGAAGTGGAAACAATATTTTTAGAATTAAAAGAGTTTTTCACTTGTTTCCCCTTCTGACATGCTTCACACAGAATTTCGGATTTGTACACAAGATTTGGTAGTCCTCTCACGAGGTTATGCTTGTTTAGCTTTGAGATGGTTCTTAAGCTTGCATGACCAAGTTTCTTATGCCATATCCATTGTTCATCCTTTAAGGATATGAAGCATGAGACATTTTGTTTGGATAGATTTTCAAAATCAATTTTGTAAACATTATCTTGCCTCTTTGCTTGAAAAAGTATGGACTTATCAGAATTTCTGACTATACATTTATCCTTGTTAAAGGAAACATCAAATCCACTGTCACACAATTGACTTATGCTAAGCAGATTATGTTTGAGTCCTTCAACCAGTAGGACATTTTCAATGGAAGGAAAAGGATGCTTACCAATTTTACCTATTCCAACTATTTTGCCTTTCTGGTCTCCTCCGAAGGTGACCCAGCCCTTTGATCTAGGCTTTAGGTCTTGGAACATAGACCTTTCTCCTGTCATGTGTCGTGAGCAGCCACTGTCCAGGTACCATGACTGAAGTTGACTTCCTCCCATCAAGCATATCTGCAACAGGAATTATCATATTCTTAGGTACCCAGATTGACTTAGGTCCTTTCTTGTTAGTCCTTGGTCTGCGTCTAGGCATGTTCCTTTTGTTATGGACGCACGTCGAGGTGACATGTCCAGCCTTCCCACAGTGATCACAGTATAAATTAATTTTAGAAGGACTTTTAGAAACCTTTGGTTTTGATTTTTCATAACCTAAACCACTTTTGTCAGAAGGTTTTCTCTGAATTTTTAAAATTTGATCCAGTTTTTCAGAGCTACTGACAAATCTGGACAATTGTCCAGTGAGTTCATTTACTTCTTGTTGAAGTACTTGTACTTCACAAGAAGTATTGGACTCAGAATCCTTTTGAGATTCATCTTTGAGTTGACTTACTTGAAGTCTTAACTCTTTATTTTCTGATTTGAGTACTTCATTTTCTAAAGTAAATTTTTCAAAATCTTTGGTTATGAGTGAAAATTTCTTTTTCAAAGATCTGTACTCATCAAATAGAATGGATGATTCTCAAAGGAGATCATTAAAATTTTCTTTTAGTTCAGGGTAAGGAAATACCTCTTCTTCATCCTCACTATCAGTTGAGGGTAGGCTTGTCATCAGGCAAAGATTTGCTTCTTCCTTATCCTCCTCATCCTCATCATCAGAGGATTCGTCAAGATCTTCCCATGTTGCCATGAGACCCTTCTTCTTTTTGAAGAACTTCTTCTTTGTCCGCTCAACTTCAGGACAGTCTGCCTTGTAGTGGCCTGGTTTCTTACATCCATAGCACACTACTGGACTTTTCTCCTTCTGCTTAGCTTCCTTCTGTGGAAATCTTTTGTTGAATTGCTTCCTTCTGGAGCCACCCTTCCTTTTCCACATGGACCTCCTCATCAGAGTCATTTGCCTTTAGTGCTTTTGAAGTGCTTCCCTTTTGGACTTTTAAGAGCAATGGACTTTGCCCTTTTTTCTGTTCCTTCTTCTTTGAGCTCAAGCTCATGCACTTTGAGTGAGCCGAGGAGATTTTCATAGCAAGAGTGGACAGATCCCTTGCTTCTTGTATGGCAGTCACCTTGGGTCTCCATTGTCTAGGAAGACTCCTTAGAATTTTCCTGATGTGATCTTGGGTTGTGTAGACTTTTCCCAGAGATCTCAGGTTGTTAATGATTGTTTGGAATCGTCCAAACATCTGATCAATAGTCTCGTGATCCTCCATTTTGAATAGTTCATATTGATGAACTAGCATGCTGATTTTGGACTCACGGACTTGAGACGATCCTTCATGCGCCAAGGCTAGAGTGTCCCATATATCTTTGGCAGTGGTGTAGTTGTGCACCTTGTCGTATTCTGACTTGGTGATGGCACACATCAGATAGTGCCTTGCTTTTGAGTTTAGCTGGAATCTAGTCCTTTGGTCTTGCGTCCACTGAGCTCTTGGTACTGGTTGACCTGCTTCATTTACTGGAGTAGTGTAGCCAGTTTCCACGACATCCCACATGTCTATATTTTGCGCGTCAAAGAACGTGATCATTCTCTGCTTCCAATAGTCATATTCTTCTCCATTGAACAGAGGTGGTCTGTTCACAGCTTGTCCCTCGTTCTCCATGGATCTTTGCTTCTCTGCACTGTTAGGTGCTCAACCCCTAGAGACCGAGCTCTGATGCCAACTGTAGGTAACAGGAAGAAACACAAGAAGGGGGGGTTGAACTGTGTTTTTAAGCTTTTAAAACTTTTTCGCAAATATTTGTATACTTGCTGTGAACTCGTTGGACGCACAGCGTATTGGAATATTGGACGCAGAGGCTTTCACTTAGTTTAAAAATGTTTTCTTTGTGCGATTTAAAGACTTTGAAAAACTTGATAAGATGAAATTCAATTCAATCCTTCTTGTTAGTAATGATAAATAAATAACTAGAGATAATGAAAAGAGAGAATAACACAAGTGTTTATCCTGGTTCACCCTTTCCTAAGAGCTACGTCCAGTCCCCTCAAACTAGAGAAATTTCACTATCAATCCTGATAGAAACAAGTATTCTTCAACAGCCTCTCCAGGCCTTACAACGAGTATTCTTTGCACACATAGCCTCTCCAGGCTCAAAACAAGTATTCTTTACAAACAAGCCTCTCCAGGCTCAACACAAGTATTCTTTACAAATAAGCCTCTCCAGGCTCAAACAAGTATTCTTTCTAAGCAAGCCTCTTCAGGCTCAAACAACTCAGAAGAGTGTTTTTGACTTAAAGTGCTATCTAACTCACACTAGTGAGAATCTGAAAATCTTAAGCACTTCGAGAGTTAAACAAACTCTCTTTTTTACAAGAAGATAGAAATGTTACAAGAATTTCTTAATGACTCAGAGTATAACAAAGTTTGCACAGCGATTCAGCTCTTTCTTTTTGATAGTTCCGCACTCTTGTATCTACCCCTTTTTTTCTTCTTCTTATTTTCGGTATTTATAGGCTTTGTTGAAGCTTCAGACTTATTCTTCAACTACCTTGGCTTCAGCCTTCATAAATATGACCGTTCTCTAATAGCATTAAATGCTATTTTCCCGTTGCTCCAAGGAGTTTTTCTTTAGCGTATTTGTCTGCGTTTCTTTCTCTTAATTCAGAAGCAACTTGTACTCATAGTCTCAATTGCACAAAGGTTAATAGTAATATTCAGTTGAGACAAAGAAAGAATACACTGTGTAAAACAGAAAGTAGTGTTCAGAGAGATATCAAAATAAACATAGTACATTCTCTCTCTAAGTACACTTTCACAGTGCTTTATGCTTTTCATTTAATGCACGTTCAGAGACTTTGACGAGGTTGTTCAGAAAAGCATTGTATACTGCTATTTATTTTAAATCATTTGCTCAATAAATATGTCCCATATTAAATACAAGAGCAATAAATAGCAGGTTATGTATTCTGCGTTTTGGACGCAGCATTTAGAGTGTATGAATGGGCGCATACCTTTGCTTACCATTCGTACTTGAGATAGCTTGGTCTATATGGACGCATACTTTTTGGTTACCATATGCACTTAAGACTTTGCTTCTCTGATAGGATACATCTCTATAATACTCATTGGTCGGTTATCACTTATGCTTATTTTGGACGCACTGTATAGCATGTCTCCATGAGTGATTACTTTGGATGCTTATATGTTCTGCTTCTTTGGACGCAAAGCTTTATTGGGCGCATTACCTCTTTGAGTCCATTGGACGCTCCATTCTTGAAATGTACATATATATGTCAATGTCACACTAGACGCTTGGACTTATCTTTGTTGTACCTACAAGTGCTTGTCAGCAGACTTTGTAAAATCCTTAATAACCTTTGTTATCATCAAAACCACAAAGACTTCTTAGGAAAAGTTGCATTAGAACTGCTTCTGACCAATTTGGTTCCAACAGAGGAAGCTGATGAGGATGAAACAAACCTTTGTCCAATGGCAAGTCTTCCCTCAAACACTGAAGAAGATGAGGTAACCACTTCTCAATTTCTTGAACTTTGTGAAGCTTTTAATGAGTTGCCTAGGGATTCATCCATTCTCTCTACTGAGTATAAAGCTTTAAAAAGAGGTTTTTCATTGCTTTCAAATGATTTTGAAAAATTGACTTGAGAAAATCAAGCACTCAGTAAAGAAAATGATGAGTTAAAATTTGAAAATAATCAACTCAAAGATAAAGCGTTAAAGGACTTCGAGTCTAATACATCTTGTGAAGTAAAAGCACTTCAACAAGAAGTGGATGAACTCAGTGGAAACTTATCAAAGTTTGTTAATAGCTCTGAAAAATTGAAAAAGATTTTAAAATATTAGAGAAAACCATCTGACAAAAGTAGTTTAGGTTTTGACAAAAGAATTCAAAACAACACCAAACCACAAGATACCTCTGATAGTTCTTTTATTTACCGTGGCTATTGTGGAAAGGTTGGACATGTCACCTCTATATGCATCCATAAAAATGGGATAAGCCTGGAAACAAACAAAAGACTAACAAGAAAGGACCCAAATCCATATGGGTACCTAAGAATATGATAATTCCAGTTGTAGATGTGATTCACAACAGGAAGTCAAATCCAATCATAGTACATAGACAGTGGATGCTCACGAAACTTGATGGGAGAAAGGTCCATGTTCCAAGAACTAAGACCTAGATCAAAAGAATGGGTCACCTTTGGAGGATATCAAAAAGGCATAATAGGTTGAATAGGTAAGATTGATAAGCATCCATTCCCTTCTATTGATAACGTTTCACTGGCTCCAAACCCATCTGCGGATAACTCATCTACTAAAACATACCACAAACACAACGTGCAAACATGCAAGGGTGAAAATCTTCTCAAACATAAGAATAATAGTACACAAAAATACACACAATCACTTACACATTATAATTCCAGAATCACCCAAACACAAATCATATTTGGCAATAAAATACCATAAATCAAGGTATACTCAAATTATATCATCAACCACATATATATTTATGCATGACACTTCAATCTCTTTGAAAAATACACCGGTGTGCTGCTCCAAGGAGACATTTCTCACCTTAACTCTATTGATCGATCGGTTGTAGCAAACCTATTAGAATAACTAGATAATCCTCTCTGGATTTCTAGAGAACATTCAGTAATACTACATTCAAAATGAATATCAGATCCGTCTATCAGACAGATTTATCCAAGCTGGGTATACGACTCATCTCGGCTCAGGGGTTATCACCTACAAGGTCATTGAGACTTTCGAAACTTGGATAATCCCAGTAGGCAATTGTAGCCCAACCAAACTCTATTCTCAACCCTCCCTCCGGGTTGTAATGCTCATATCTCTTTATGCACATGGCAGGTTATAATTGCATATAATCTCTCTTTGATTTCTCTTGTAAAAACCTTCTATGTTTCACTGTATTAACTCTCTTAATATAAAAACCTAGAAAAATACTCTTGATTCTCCAAACTTGGGAAAAATACTCTTGTTCTCTTAACATTGATATAAATAATAGTATGCTTTATCGCAATTACCACTTATTACATGATGAATGATTTTTCTTGTTTTTAATTAAATCTGAAATGATCACACAGCGGCAGCTCGACTAAGGTGACTGAACTTTAACAGTTAAAAGGTAATACTGATATGAATTAACCCACTGTCACAAAAAATTCCCTTGGAAGCTAATAATAAAATAATCTTCGTCACGTATATACGAACTTCCTATGATAGGAAAAATAGTGCATCGATATGATTCCTAGGAAAAAGGAGGTGGGTAGAAACCGCTTAGGAACCATGTCTTTCCTTAGCCATAATCATACAAATGAACTACCTTAGCCCAACCATCAGTCTGTATATAAATAGTAAAAAATCACAAGTTTTTATATATCAGGACTCCAAACCAGGAATTTCTACCAAATAATATAACAGTAGAGTTCACCGAGAACCCATTACTATTAAATTATTTTATCCAATCAACCTGTATATATATATTTTCAAAAGCAGTATATTGCAATGGAAGAAAACACTTGTTCAGAAATTTAAACGTATTAATTACTTGTCTCAACGTACTAATGTCCAAAGGAAATACGACCCCTGAGCCCGACCTGATAGTACATCAAGGGTGCACTCTCCTGCCTGACCAACCACTGTATTCCCCCTAGGCCAAAAGAACTACAGAGAGTCAATTTTACTGATTCTTAGATTTGTTGATCACGAAGGTATAGCTCACTGGGCGATCAAGCCTTTATAATGTCATCGTAATGGTACAATTATTAAAATTCATAAATAAATTGAACATTCTAACTTTACTAATTATAAAATCACAATTAATTAAATAAAGCATAAAGCAATTAATTAAATCATTAAAACAATAATATAAAGCATATAACAATTAATTAAAGCTTATAACACTTAAACCACCAAAGTGGTCATCAAAACAAGATCAAACCAACATTTAGAAGATTTTCCCCTTACCAAAAACTTAGAACTTGAAGAACTTGAAATAAAAATTGCAATAGGTTTGTTAAGAAAACCAAGGAAAAGCTAGAGAAAAACTTATAAAACGGAGAGAAAAGAGATTCTTTGGACTTGCATCAAAGAATTGGTATGAAGAAAAATGAAGAGCAATCCCCCTATTTATAGAGGAAGGTCCATGGCCAAGGAGAAGAAAAGAAGGGATAATGCATTGATTTTTCAATTATACAAAATTAAAAAACCCTAATTGGTTAATCTAGATGACTCATGTGATGACTCAAAATGGAGAAGGGTTGAGAAGCTCCTAGACTCATGGGAGTCACCATGGGAGGTGGCCTAAACTGGCAGGAGGGAGGGAGAGATGAATTTACCAAAGTAACCCTAGGGTTTTGATGAAAAAGGAAAGAAATCAAAGGTTAAAATGTCTTTTAATAAATCAAAATTTGAAATAATTGATTTAATTGATGAGAACAAAATGAGAATGCTTAAAAATGTCATGATAGATTTAAATAAATTCATGGTATCATTTTTGAAATTTACTAGTAGTGCAATCTCTTCGGTTTTTGCCTTTTCCTACGGATAGCCTTGAAAAAGTGCAAAAAATAAGATTTTCGAAACCTACACAAAAATAATTTCTAAAATCATAAAATATATAAATAAAAATAAGATATAAAATGTTTGTGGACCTTTGTCACAAAAATAACACTGCAAACCAAGATTTTTGCATTATACGCTTCCATTTAGTGTATTTTTCGGTAATTTTTGAAAGTTTTCCAAAAATTCTAGAAATTTTTTTAGAGAATCACAAATATTAAAAGAACTAACTTTTGTGAAGGAAGTTTTTTTTCTGGATTGGTTTGATAAGCTCATGTTATTTAAATCCTCTTCTGCCAGTTTAGACGTAAGACGTCAGCTGAAAAGTAACCGTTTTAGAAGTATTTTTGAATATGTGTATTTTATCCCTAATTTTAAGCCAAAAATAATGTGACAAGAATTCATATAAAATAGAATAAGGACGGTTTAAACAAAGAAATAGATGTTAGAACTAAACATGACATTAGCTGAAAACTAATCATTTTCACAAGTATTGTTAAACATGTATACTCAGATCCTATTTCTAAGCTAAAAATAAATCTCAAAATATTTATATCACAACAATTCATATAAAACAGAATAGGAATAGTTAATCACAAAGACGGATGTTACAGTAAAATCCTAAGAAACTAGAAAGAAAATATAAGCTAGATAAACAAAATAAAAGTTACTATGTACATATGAACCAGTTCAGTCACAAACTAACTACCCAAAGTAACCATCCTCATCCGAAGGTATGACAATAGCCGCAACTTTCCTACCCTAAAACGGGGAATACTCCTCCGTGCTGTCTTCTTGCGCCTCTCAGCCTTCCTTATGCCACTGTCTTGCGGATGATTTTTCTCATCTGCTACAGGGGTAGCATAACGTTCAAGACTAAATGGTTATCCACTCTCCAATTGAGTCTATTGACCCTTCCTGCAGTGGTAAGCACATACCCAGAATATGTGCTCTATTGTATCTTGGGTTTTATCTTCCACCCCACTCTCGACCTCAAGGGGTCATATACTAAGCCATCGGACCAGGAAGAACCCACTCCTTGGGTAAATCATCTACTTAAACATACAACAAACACAACAAGAAAAACACGCAAGGGTAAAAATCTTCACAAGTCATAAAAAGGAATGCAAGAGATATAAACACAACATTCATGCTTCATATTCGCAGAACTACACATATACAGATCATGCCTTGTTATTAAAATACCGCAAAGCAATGTATACTCAGAAGTGTATCATCAATTCTAGATATAGTTATGCATGCCACTTCTATATCTCTTGAAAACACACCAGTGCACTGCTCCAAGGAGAGTTTTCCAACCTTAACTCCAGTGAGCGATATGCTTGTGACAAAACTTATCAAAATAACTAGGGAGTCCCTCCAGACCACTGGAAATCATTCCGTAATGCGCATCTCAACCATATCATAAATAGGTCCGTCAGTCAAATTTATCCAAGTCGGGTATACGACTCGTCTCGGCTCAAGGGTTATCACCGACCCAGCCATTTAGACTTTCGAAACCTGGATAATCCAAGTAGGCAATTGTAGCCCAACAAGACGCTATTTTCAACCCGTTCGTTCTCTAGGTTGTCAGCTCATACATGCTTATGCAATGACAATTCAATTGCATATAAATTCACTTTGATTTCTCTTGTAAAACTTTCTCATGTTTTACTGTATTACCTCTTGTAACACAAAATCGCGTAAAATACTCTTATTCTTTTAACATGGAATAAACTCTTGTACATGTTATCTCCGTTACTGCTTTTTACTTGGTAAGTGATTTTTCTCGGATTTAAATAAATCTGATGACGGGATGATCACACGGCGGCAGAGCCGACTACGGTGACCAAACCATAGTAGTTTAAAAGTGATAATAATATAGCTTAAGTCCGTTTTCATAAAAAGCCCTTTGGAAACTTACACCCTATAATCTTCACCATGTATATGCAAAATCTCTAAGTCAGGAAAAATAGCACGTCAGTAAAGCTCTCAGGAAAGAGAGGTGAGTCGCAGCTTTTAAGAGACCCATCTTTCCTAGCCAGAACAGTACCAACGAACTATTCGACCCAAGTATCTTTCTGTATATCTATGGTAAAGATTGAAGGGTTTTGATACAGAAAATAAAATTACAGAAATTTTAACGTATTAATTACTTTCCTCACATAATGATGTCCAAAAGAGATACGTCCCCTGAGCCAGGTTGGACAGTACATCGCTAGATGCACTCTCAGACCCAACCAACCAACGTATTCTGTAACACCCTCTTCCAAAAAGGGCATTACATTTAGTAACCAACCCAAAAGATGAAATTAAATTTATTTAATTACTTTCTTTCTTTATTAGGGAAATAATGTCAAAGTTATTTAATTTTCACAAATGAATTTTCGTTGCCATTTTTTTTTGAAAGATATACTAAGTGAAGACATGATTAAGATAATACCCAACACATAAGTTCAAAGAAAACAAGCCATGTAACTAAATTCATATATCTCTTTACAAATCAATGTTTGGGAATAATATATCATACAAGAAACTTTTCTCCCCCTAAAGGAATACTGACTCCCTATGCTGGTCAAGCACTGAAAATTCTACTGAGATTAGATGAGAAAACCCATCCCTTAAACTAAGACACGTGCATCCATCTTCCTTGTTGAAGCACCACCATTGATCCTCTTGTTCTGGACTTCAGTCAAATCTTCGGTAGAACGACTTAAGAAAACATATTTACATACAGGAAAACAATACATTGCAAGGGTGAAAATCTCATTCACAGTTATATCGTCACAGTTACACAAACAACACACAACAGTTATAATGCACACAACAGTATATGCCCACATAGTGTTATACTCATCCTCAAAAGAAATCATATTCAAGAATCACATATTCAACATAGGTCACACAGACAGAAATCACATAGATCATATTTCCAACTTCACACAGAAGTATCACAGTTTCACACAGAAACATATCGTAAGAATTCAATATATGTATATGCATGACACTTCCATAATCTTCGTGTTTTTCGGCACACAGCCACGAGCACCTAGCCCGCTACTCCATGAAGATTTTTCTCTACTTCCTTTTGAGTGATAGGCGCAGCTAAATACTTAACATGATTGCACAGCCCTTTCTCTTTGGGTCTGCTCTCACAACCATTCCATAAAAAGCCACTCTCACCATATCATGAAAAGATCAGTCAGTCAGGTTTATCCAAGTCGGGTATACGATTTTCCCCGGCTCAAGTGCGCAAATGCTTGCCCATTGGTGGAAGTTCGAAACCTGGATAACCCCATTAGGCAATTGTAGCCCAACCGTATCAATTCTCAACCACGTATAACGTGAATTGTAACTCATATGGCACACAGCCTGGTGAAACGGCACACAGCCAATTATGAATGCATAAACACACAATACATCCTCTCATCCCATAACATTCTTTCTCATCACACGGTATTACGTCACAAAGACCGTTCACTCAGAACTATGTCACAAAGACTATTCACTCAGAACATATGTCACAAAGACCGTTCACTCAGAACATATGTCACAAAGACTGTTCACTCAGAACTATGTCACAAAGACCGTTCACTTAGAACTATTATTTTAAATCTATCTTTTTAAAATGCTAGGCTCAACACTCATTTAAAGCCCTAGACTTATAGACTTATATCTCTCTCATTTTTTAAGAAATCGTTTGGGAACCCGTTGGGAATCTCATTTTGGGAAAAACCTTGAATTCATTGGACTTTAGCCCCTTTTGAGAAAACTCTTTAATAAAAATCCCTTCACTTTCTCTTTAATTATTAAAACCCATAACTCTTTGATAATACTCTCCCCCACTTGACTTTATAAATCTCGTTAGATTTAAAACCACCATGGTCTTTACTTTAAATAAATATCCCTTTATTTTAATTAATTATCAAAAATGTCAATTTTCTTCAAAATTTACATTTTGGTCCTCGAAATATCCAGATTGCATTTCTAGTCCCCAAAATTCAAAAATTACCTTCTTGGTCCTATAAATATGCAAATTACCATTTCAGTCTCTTTATTTTAAAATTTGACTTTCTGCCCCTGAATTTCCAAAAATTACACTTTTGCCCCTAATCTTTCAAAAATTACATTTTTGACCCTTGTACTTTAAAAATCGCATTTCTGACAGGCAGAAGAGATCACGGCTGTGAAATTTTTCACACCCGGAGTGTGAATAGTTCTGTAAAAATAGTCAAAAATCCGAAAATTTATTTTTCTTTTAGAATTTGATTATTTAATCCATTTCCATCCTTTTTAAGCCAAAAACCAGATTTTACCTTTATGAAATTTGATTCATTAACTTAGATTTTCAAAAGTTCTTTTCATAGTTCTTTGAAATCATTTCTCATAAAACTAACACTTGATATACTTATGCAAGTTTGAAATTACTTGTTTAATCATCATGATTTAAACTCCTTTAATCTCTCCACTTCTCCAACAACCAAGCACCAATCACAACAACATGAGAAATCTCCATATAAGAAATCACTCATCACAACATAAGAATTCACTTCCCCACACATGATAATTAATAGTAAAGCCACACATCAACTTTATTCATCACAAGCCATGGAATAAATCCAAGCTTCAACCAAATATACATCACAAGGCACATAAGAAATCACTCAATCACAACCACATAAGAAATCATCCATCATTACCTATGAAATCCATCACAAACACAAGAGAAATCATTCACCATCACTTAAGAAATCAATCACCAAGGACATATAAAAAATCACATAGAACACACATGCTCATGTAACTATGATAACTAGAGAATTTTCCCCTTACCTCTTGAAGTTCCCACAAGTTAAGCTCCTTACTAGCTTGAGCTCCAAGATCACTACTATTACTATCACCCCCTTCGTCAACACAAAGCCTAGAGCACCAAAAATCCCTCCATGGATTTAAAAGAGAGATTGGAGTTTAGAAACCATAGGATCACTAAAAACTATAGAAAATGAATACCTATGGATTAAAAACATAAAACTCACATTGGATGATGAAAATGAAGAATCAAAGATTCAAGAACACTTGATTTACTCTTGATGAACAAACTTGAGAATTTCTAATATGGATGAAGGCTAAGTGTTTAAAGTGTTTTAAAAATGATCACCCACACTTGATTAGTATGTGGAAGATCAAGATTATGGATCAAAGATTGAGGAGCTTAAAGAAAATAATGGAGGAAATCAAAGGAAAAGATGAAGAGTTTAGAGATAAGTTAGAGAAAATGGCATGTAGTGTGAGAAAGCCTCTTGAGAAATGAGATAACTCTCCTCCTCTCTTATTAACACGCTGTCTCTTAGAGTGAAAATTTGGGGCGTTACATATTCCCTAGCGGCCAAAAGAACTACAAAGGTGTTAATTTTACAGATTCGATTGTTTGATATTGATCACGGAAGCATAGCCCACTGTGATGATCAAGTCTTAATATTTAAAATTTTGCCATTACAACAGTACAATTATTAAAATTCATAAATAATTTTAACATTATAACAATACTAATTATAAAGTTCATAACAGATTAAAAACACATAGAACAATTCAAATAAAGCATATAAACAATTAGATAAAGCTTAAAATAATTAAATAAAGCTTATAAACACATAAATCACCAAAGTGACTAACTTACAAAGATCAAACCATATAACTTTGAAAGAATTTTTCCCTTACCTATGAACTTTGAAGAAAACTATGCTTTTGAAGAAAAAACTCAAGAACTATGCTAAAGAAAAACAAAGAAAACTAAGGAAATGTTAAAACCCTAATGAATATGCATATTAAAACCCAAGAACTATGCAAAAGATCAAACCATATGTTTCTATACCGATAATGAATATGCATATTAAAACCCTAATTCTAAGATAAAAATAAATTATTAATCACTCATATCACAAAATTTCAAATAAAATAGAAAAAAAAATAAACGAAAAAATGGATGTTACAAAGCAACCATTGAAAAGGAAGTATGCAAGGCTAAATATCAAGTAGAGAAGCTTCTCAGGATAGGAAGCTTCTCACAAACTGAAGCATACTTGATCAAGGAACAAACCTCAAGAACCTAAGAGATCTCTACATCAAAGTATTCCTCACTCTACACAGTAAAAGAACCTTGAAGTTATTCAACTAAAGAATACTAATGAAGACTCAAAGAAGACTCTAATGCAAAACCACTGAGAACCTACTCTAGCAACAAGCATCCAGAGGAGATTCTAGAAGAGAATCATAACACAACAAGAGGAGGTTCGAAAGAAGGCTCATGATGTGAACCTACTCTAGCACTAGGATCTAGAAGAGGTTGAATTGACAACAAACACGTGAGTTGTAAAGTTTTGCAAAAATGTGAAGAAAGTACAACTGTACAATACTGAACCCGATAGTGATATTTCTCTCTGTTCTACCTCTCCAATGGTTTGGAATACAAAGGAAGGGTCTGAAGCTCTATATTACACTAAAGTTCAGTTGTGCAAGTTGTGAGAAATATATTCAACTTGAGGAAAAACACTATTGCGATCAAAGATTTCTCATCATCATCTTCACTCATACACTCCCACCTATTTGATGAGTTAGAATAGAAAAATAGGAGTGTACTACAACTTTACATTTGTTTGATTCTGTTCTGTGAGCATTAGATCAAAGCTATAACACAACATACAATCTTTCAAGTTGTTGGGATTCCTTTCAAGCTAGCTAGGTAGAGCTGAGTGTGTGAAAGGAAAGGGTTGTGCAATATGTGATATTGCTTGTATAGAGTAAAGCCTGAAGAGGCTTGTACAAGAATACTTGGTTAGCTTGCAGAGGCTAAGGCAAGACTACTAGTTGTAAGCCAGTAAAGGCTTGCACAAGAATACTGGTTGTGAGCCTGAGGAGACTCGTACAAGAATACTGTGTAAAGCCTGAAGAGGTTAAGTGGATAATACTTAAAAGAATACAATTTTTGTTTTATATATTCACACACTACACAGAAACATCTACTCTAGCTAAGGAGTTTCATATAAAACTAAGAAACTATTTTATTAACAAAGCTTTCAAAAATGTGTTTTACTAAATACATGTGCAAAGCCTTATTTTCATATAAGTATAAGTCTTTCAAAGAAGTTTTGTTAAATAGTTTTTCATAAAGAAGGTTAAAGTATAAAATTACTAGAGTTTATATGTTGATTTAGCTACTCTATAGCAGAGAAGCTTTTGCTTTTACCTATGAAAAAATGAAACTTGACTTTTTGATAACCTTCTCTTGTTGAGAAGTTTCTTAAACAAACAAAGGGCTTAGTTATCTGTTAACCTCCCCCAGCTGATGAGCCTCTGTACTAACGTGTATTTAAACCTTCTCTGAACTCCAAGATAAGTAAACTTGAGAAAGGCTCAAAGTTTTAGGAAAAGTCAAAAGTTTCAAAGGGTCAAAATTCAACTCTCTCCTTGTGACTCTCTGTACCACTTTAGCCTTCTAGTACCGGGTCAATCCAGTATAAATATTACTCATAATACTTGTACCTACATGCTGACTTGGCAATTCCTTGCCCATGACCCTAAGATGTGGCCATCAATCTACTCACATAATAGTCTCTAAGCATTATTGTCGTCCTCATTAACAATAATACTTTGACTATGGATATTTAAGAATAACGTTTATATTGTTTAATGGGGTCAGACGATCAAGTCACACTTGATGGAACATTGTCATTCTAAGGAATTATTATCATGTCGTAACTCTCTGACACAATAAATGTAATTCCTTATATATAGATTTACAAATACATATAGATCAAGGGGTCATGATGCAAATATAAAATCTTTTGAAATAGATTGACAACTAGAGCTTACACCAACAGACTCCCCCTAGCACAATGGCCAACCGGGCATAACTCTTACAACCATTGACCTAGTGTGCCCATCATGCTTCTGCTGAGCAAGAGGCTTCCTTAGTGGGTCAGCAATGTTACCAATGTAGATATATTGCAAATCTTTACATCCCCTCTATCGACAACCTCGAATGAGATGGAAGCGCCTAAGTATATCTTTCGAATAGCTGATGACATCTAGATTCCTCAGCTTGCCCAGCTCACTCCATTGTTATACTTATGACAATGGAGGTCAGTCAGCTCCGCAATGCTGGAATAACAATAAGTTCATTGATGAACTTTTTGATTCAAACAGCTCTTGCTCTATATCAGATGTAGTAATATACTTAGCCTCTCTAATAGATTCAACAAGTGTCTCTTACTTGGAACTCTTCCAGCTCTCAGTGCTATCATATAGAATCAACAACTGCCTCTTGCCTAGAACTCTTCCAGCTCATAGTGCTACAATTCAAACAAAAACACAAACCTAAATTGCGATCTAAAGTTATCTTTATCTAGCATTGTTGTAAATCCTTACAATGATGTTAACATCGATGTAACACCTTACATCGATCTCTTCCTTACCATTGAGGATCAAGAATGGGTGGATAGTTCTTCTTAAGTACTCAAGGATATTATTGATTCCTGTCCAGTGACATTCCCCGAAGTTATAATGGCACCTACTCGTCATGCTCCAAACATACGAGATATTTGGTCAAGTAACTTCAGCGATCTATCTCTATAGATCCTGATTCCTAGTACTTAGGAGGTTTTACTTAAATCCTTTATCGAGAAGTTATTCTCTAACCATGTCTTTCCATGTTGTAGGATAGGAATGTCATTTCCAATCAAAAGTATGTCATCCACATACAATTACACTAGAAATAGTTTAAGCTTCCACTAACCTTCTTGTAGACACAAGATTCATTTTCGCTTTTGACGAAGTCATACTATGCCACAGTTTCATCAAAACGAAGATTTCAACTTCTGGAAGCTTGCTTCAACATGTGACCCAAACATTCACTTTATAAATGACAATGAGAGTGCTGATTTTAACAATTTGGATCGGTGGAAGACAATTTCTTCAAAATATAGGATTTTTTTTTTCTATCATAACTCGTGATGTATTTGTTTATTCTAGTTTCCACTGTGGCATTTGAGTCATATTTTAGCACAAGTGAACATATTCTTGATATATTCCATAGCTTTTTGTCTCCTAAAATGATGAAGCACTTATTTGTACTCAAAATTAGTTATATCCCACTAGCCTCAGGTTTGATGAAAAGGATTTTAATCAATTTAACCACACTAAGAAAATAATTGGTGGTGAGTTTTTTAAAAAAATATTATTGATTAATTCATTTAAATATATGCTCAAAATTTAAATTGTCTTTGTACGTTTTGCATATGTTTATGATAAGATTACTGAGTCACAAGGAACAAATGACAAGAGAGATGTCATGAATATTGACTAATAGCGTGTTAGACATCAATTGGGTTTTAAGAAGGCGAAACCAGTTGGTGTACTCTTTTTTGTATCAGTTTCATGTTTAAATCTATTTCTTGGTTTATATAGAAAAGTGAAGCATAAATATAGTTCTTTGGGTATAATTACGTACAGTTACAAATGAGATCTATTTTTTGGTATATAGAGGGTTAGATGCTTAGAAAAGTGGTGTAATGAAACTGTAGTTTATTTTTGCTATATAGCTGGAATATTTTTTGGTATAGAAGTATGACTTGATTTATAAGACAATATCTATGTTGATGCAATTGTAATTAATGGTAATGTTATAATTCGACCCCTGGACGCAGAGTATCAGTCGCGCACTGGACTCTCAAACATCGGACGCACGCGTCAGACACAAGTTATTGGACGCACGCGACCAATGCAAGTATTGGACGCAGATATCGGACGCATATATTGGACGCACGAGTTGATCAAGAATGGCAGCGAAAAGAATGAACTAAGAGATAAGGGATAAAGAAAGATGAACACAAAGAATTATCGTGGTTCGGAGCTTTTCTCCTACGTCCACACTGAGGCGAGCACACATCCACTATCTCAAGATCACAACCAGTACAAGAAGTTTCCAGGTAAGTCACACACCTCACTTACACTCTCTTAGCAATCTATACAAGCGAATAACTCGATTCTGTTCTCTCTCTCTGTTCTGATTTTATCTAGCTATGACAACTTATATATGAGAACCTAATCCCCCAATCTGTTACAATTCAGTTACATTGATTCCCCCAACTAACTAATAACAGAAAATAGGATAAGATTACATATCACATAGCTAACTAACATAAGACATATCCTAACAACCAAGTGATGAGCCAACCGATTCTACAAATCTCCACCTTGGATCTTCACTTGCTTCAGAACATAGCAGCTTGGATATGTCTTCAGTCTCGAGCTGAGACTTCACTTCCTTGCAGCTCCAATGTTCACCAAGTCCAGACAGTGAGCAAACTTGGATCCAGGAACTACTTTTGTAAGCATGTCTGCAGGGTTATCCTCTCCTGCAACCTTCTTCACTGCTACCAATCCTTGAGCTATGATGTCCCTTATAAAATGTAGCCTTACATCAATGTGTTTGGTTCTTTCATGGAACACTTGGTTCTTAGAAAGACACACTGCACTTTGGCTGTCACACCACACAGTGCCAGGAACCTCCTCTCCTTCAAGTTCACTTATGAAACCCTTCAGCCATATTGCTTCCTTTATAGCTTCAGTGAGAGCAATATACCCAGCTTCAGTAGTTGACAAAGCTACAATCGATTGCAGATTTGCTTTCCAACTCACCACATTTCCATACAAAGTGAACAAGTAACCTGTCAAAGACCTTCTTTTATCCACATCACCAGCAAAATCTGCATCCACAAATCCTTCAAGCATTCCATTTTCTGACCTTGTCTTGCCAAAAATCAAGCCTATAGATTTGGTCCCTTTGAGATATCTGAATATCCACTTGACTGCCAACCAATGCTCCTTTCCTGGATTGCCCATGAACCTACTCACCATGCTTGTAGCATAGGCTAAATCTGGTCTTGAGCACACCATAGCATACATAAGGCTTCTTGTTGCATTGGAATAGGGAATGCTTCTCATGTGTTCAAGTTCCTCATCAGTGTTAGGTGACTGGCTGACAGATAGCTTGAAGTGACCAGCTATAGGTGTGGTCACAATCTTAGCATCGATCTTGCATGTTGAACCTTTTCAGGACCTTTTTAATGTAGCTGGTCTGATGCAGAAAGAGTAACCTCTGGGATCTCTTTCTTTCAATTTCCATGCCCAAGATCATTTTTGCAGCACCTAAGTCTTTCATTTCGAACTCTGAACTTAACAGACTTTTAAGCTTGTTAATCTCACTTAAATCAGCACTTGCAATTAACATATCATCAACATATAATAAAAGATAAATGAATTGACCAGATTCAGTTCTATTATAATAGACACAACTATCATACGAACTTCTTTTATAACCATTTGAAACAATAAAGGAATCAAACCTGAGATACCATTGTCTTGGTGATTGCTTGAGGCCATATAGAGATCTCTTCAGCAGACACACCATTTGTTCCTTACCACTTGCTTCAAATCCTTCTGGCTGATTCATATAGATCTTCTCATCCAGCTGACCATGCAAAAATGTTGTTTTAACATCCATTTGTTCAAGCTCTAAGTCCTTCGCAGCAACAAGTGATAGTATTACTCTTATGCTAGTATGTTTCACCACTGGAGAAAAGATTTCATTGAAGTCCACTCCTTCTCTTTGGGTGAAACCTCTAGCTACAAGCCTTGCCTTGTATCTGGCTTTCTCGACTCCAGGAACTTCTGGTTTTCTCTTGAAAATCCACTTGCAGCCAACGATCCTTTGCTTTGCAGGCCTTTCCACTAGTTCCCATGTGTTGTTCTTCATCAAAGAATCAATTTCATCCTTCATGGCAGCTTCCCATTTTTCTTTGTCATTTCCAGTTATAGCTTCCTGGTAACTACCCGGGTCTGAACTTTGATCATCAATCTCCACACTCAAAGCATAAGCAATTAAGTCTGCATAACCAAACCTTTGAGGTGCTCTGATCTGTCTTCTTTCCCTATCTCTTACAAGGTTGTAGTGTGAGCTGGATGCTTCAGGTTGACAGGTTTCTGTATCAGACTGTGATACACTTTCAGAGTTTTCTGGAATAGAACCCTCCACCTCCAATTGAACTCTCTGATCAGATTCAATGGAAGTTTGAGTTTGGTCAGGTTGTCGTTCACTGTTTCCAAGCATTTTATCTTCCTGAAACACAACATCCCTGCTTATGACTGCCTTTCCTCCATTTGGACTAATTAGCCAAACTTTGTAACCTTTCACACCTTCAGGGTATCCCAAAAAAATGGCCTTCTTTGATCTTGGCTCAAGCTTACCTTCATTGACATGAATGTAAGCAGTGCAACCAAACACTCTGAGATTTTCATAACTTGGAGCCTTACCATTCCATAGTTCTTCAGGAGTCTTAAAATTGATTGCAGCAGATGGTGATTTATTGATCAAGTAACATGCTGTATGGACTGCTTCCCCCCAGAAATTTCTGCCAAGGTTTGCATTAGATAACATACATCTAACCCTCTCCAAGATGGTTCTATTCATCCTTTCTGCTAGACCATTTTGTTGAGGAGTTAGCCTTACAGTTCTATGTCTTGCAATGCCATGATCCTTGCAAAAATCAGTGAACTCTTCACTCAGGTACTCGAGCCCATTATCTGTTCTTAAGACCTTCACCTGCCTGCCAGTTTGGTTCTCCACCAGTGCCTTCCATTGCTTAAAACACTTGAATGCCTGATTCTTATGTTTCAGCAAATAAACTCATACCTTTCTAGACCAATCATCTATAAAAGTTATGAAATATCTAGCTCCTCCAAGAGATGGAACCCTTGATGGTCCCCAAATGTCAGAATGAACATAATCAACAATACCCTTTGTGGTGTGTGTGGCAGTGTTGAACTTAACCCTTTTCTGTTTTCCAAAAATGCAGTGTTCACAAAAATCTAATTTTTCAAAATCATTATTTCCTATCAACCCTTGCTTATACAGTTCTTCTAAACCCCTTTCACTGATATGAGCTAGCCTATGATGCCATAATTTTGTTGAACAAGTTTTAGAAATCGAAGCTAGGCTAGCAGGGTTTAAAGCAGTCATACCTTGCAGCCTATACAGGCCATTCTTCCTTACTCCTTTCATGATCTGCAGTGAGCCTTTGGTAATCTTCAAAACTCCACCTTCTCCTTTGAAAGAGCAGCCAACTTGATCCAGCATGCCTAGAGAAATAAGACTTCTCTTCAAATCAGGAACATGCCTTACTTCTGTCAGGGTTTTTGTTGATCCATCAGCTAACTTGATCTTCACATTTCCACTCCCAATCACCTTACAAGCAATATTGTTTCCCATTAGGACCTTTCCAGCATCTATCTTCGAGTAGGAGTCAAACCATTCTTGATTTGGGGTCATGTGAAATGAGCAACCCGAATCTAGAATCCATTCCTCACTGCAGGCTTCATCAGTGACTGAAAGAACATCAGAACTTTCATAGCCATCAGCTACAACTGCTATATCATCTGAATCAGAATGCTTGCCATTGTTTTTCTTTCTTTCTGGACAATTCTTTCTGAAATGTCCCTCTTTGTGACAGTGGTAGCAGGTTTTCTTGAACTTGTTCTTTGACTTTGATCTATGCTTCTCTTTTCCTCTTCCTTCCCTTTTCTCTGATCTCCCTCTAGCAAACAGACCTTCAACATCTCCACCATCACTCTTATTCTCAGTAATCTTTTTCTTCATCTCTCGAGAATTCAGAGTTGCCTTGACTTCTTCCAGAGTGAGGGTATCCCTTCCAAACAACATGGTGTCAACCAGATTCTCATAAGATGGGGGAAGGGAGCACAGCAGCATCACAACTTGGTCTTCTTCATCAATCTTGACATCAATGCTCTTCAAGTCCAAAATTGTCTTTGTGAATTGAGAGACATGTTCTTTGATTGAAGCACCTTCCTCCATCTTCAACTGATGCAGCTTCTTCTTCAGATACAGCTTGTTGGTTAATGACTTGGTCATGTAAAGACTCTCCAATTTCAACCAAACCGCAGCTGCAGTCGTTTCTTGAGCCACTTCTCTGAGAACCTCATCACCAAGTGATAGAATTATTGTGCTATGGGCTTTGCTGAGTAAATCTTTCTTTTCTTTTTCGGACAAAGTTGCTGGCAATTTCGCAGCTCCTTGCAATGCTTCATCAAGACCTTGATGAACAAGAAGGGCATTCATCTTGATCCTCCAGAGGCTGAAATCATTCTCACCAGTGAATTTGTCAATGTCAAATTTCGTGGTGGCCATCGCGGAAACGTTGATCAGAACCAGGCTCTCTGTTCTGATTTTATCTAGCTATGACAACTTATATATGAGAACCTAATCCCCCAATCTGTTACAATTCAGTTACATTGATTCCCCCAACTAACTAATAACAGAAAATAGGATAAGATTACATATCACATAGCTAACTAACATAAGACATATCCTAACAACCAAGTGATGAGCCAACCGATTCTACAGGTAATGCATGTTTTAAATCATAATTTACGTGCAGTTTTTTTTTGGGTGATACAAAGGGGCTTACCGCCCAAACTACCAGATAACCGAATATGGAAATCAAAACGAAACCAAAATCAAAACTGGATTTGAAGCTTAAATAAATAATTAAAATAAAAATCAATCCAAAATAATCAACAAAGATGAACATGCATTCGGAGGATGAGGCAGTTGGGTGTGCTGTGCGAGTGTAGAAGAAGCTAGACCTCCACTTGGGGTTGGCGGAGACGAAACCAACAGAGAAGGGAAGATGGAGGAGGTGTGGGGGAACCAAGCAGAGGGGGTGATCGAGTAGGGTGGGGGAAGGGGAATCGAGGATAATGGAGGAAGGGGGAGAGTGGGCAATCGTGGGGCAATGAATTATAGGGGAGGGGATGTCTGGAAGGGGGAGAGTGATTGGGGGAGGGGGAATGAACTGAACGGAGGAATATTGGGTGTTTATTATTTTGGGGTTTAATGGTTTATTTTACTACTGAGTAGGCTATTGGATATTTGCGGTTTATTATAATTTGAAAATTTTGAAGTGGAAAACTTGAGGTTTCATTTTACCATTCAGAAACAATTGAGGTTGGCGTGAGTGGTTAAGACCTCTCGTCCCTTAACCAAGGTCTCGGGTTTAAGATTAGTGTCCATTGTACAGGTAATGAGATACTCCTCGATGTAGAAGCAAAAAAAATTTTACCATTGAGAGAGATTTATCATATGAGATAGTTAATTTTTTTAATTAAAGAATTGACATACAAAGACATCACAATAGGAATAATAATCCAAACTTGATTGGCTCTCCTACCCCTACCAATCATCGGCGGCATGCCTAAATTTTATTAAAAAAAAAGGAAATACAAAAAAAAACGTGGTGGGACATCAACCAAACCCATGCAAAGAAAAATCATCTAAATCTGTAAAAAAAAAAAGACTAAACCTATTAAGAAAAAAGTCTTTCCTAATGAATGTTGGGCTATTTTTACACCATATGAAGTCCAAAATAGAGAGACCATGGGCAGCCAACTTGTCCACGCAAGAACTTTCTTCCCTAAATTTTATTTTAATTATATAATATATTGTATATTATTATGTATTTGTCATTAATTTTAATTTATTGTGATAAAAATAATTGAAATGAATTTATTATATTTGTTAAATATTTTTATTTGTTTACTTATTCATTATTTCAAAATAAAAATAAAAATGGATTAACATTTTAATTTAAAACAAAAACAGCTCTTAAAAAAAGAGTTAAGATAAAAACTAATGTAAATAAAAAATATAAAGATTTGGGTTACTTATAGGCCTATTTTAAGTTCTTAAAAGTTATACTATTAGAGGGAAAAATTGTTGAATTTCTTAAATATGATGTGACATGATAAAATCTACAAAAAAAAAATGAGTTAAATAAAACAACCCAACATCATTGAAGATGATCTAAATAACAAAACCATATTTTGACCAAAAATATAATAACAAAACATATTTAAACCAATTTAATACTATGTTGACATTAAAAAAGCCCAATTCAATACTATAGGGCGAGTCGTCTGAACGTAACGGTCACCGACTCCAGAACCGACCGGGGACGCTCGCGCGTAAATATAAGTGCTACGTCAGCGTCACTGTGGCGCCTAACTACATTTCAAGTACACTCTGAACTGAATCGAAGAGCGAGAGCAGAGTAGTGAGAGGGAGAAGAGAAAACGCTCGAACACTTCACTCAGATTTCTAGGGTTCCATTTCGTTTTCGGTTTCGATCTTCGTAATGCAGAAGCTACGATTCCCAATCTCCAAGAGCCTCGACCAATTCAAATCGCTTTACGGTTCTGCATCAGGAAGTGCGAAGCCATTGCCATCACTCTCTTCGCGTCCTGCCACTGATTCCGTTGCGTCGGGGAGTTTCGCGAATCTGAAGCTCACTGCAGGTTCTTATGCCAATTTCGCTTCGATTTCCTTATTTGCTTTTATTGATTCTGATCGGAAGTTTCGATCGTAATGTCGCAATGCATCGTTGGTTTCTTCATTTGCAGAGAAATTGGTGAAAGAGCAAGCTTCGGTGAAGACTGATCTCGAAATTGCGGTATGTTATGATTTTCCTTTGCTTTAAGAGAGAGGAATGCTCGCACATTGAAACGTATGGTGTGATTTGGGTTTGAAAAGATTTTTACTTTCTTTCTGTTCCTGTGCAGAATACTAAGCTAAAGAAATCGCTCGAGCATATCCATGCATTAGAAGAAAAACTGCAGAATGCCTTTAACGAAAACGCGAAGCTCAAGGTCAAGCAGAAGGAAGATGAGAAACTCTGGAAAGGATTGGAATCTAAGTTCTCATCGACTAAGACTTTGTGTGATCAACTTACCGAGACTCTGCAACAGTTGGCTGGTCTAGTTCAGGATGGTATTTGAGTAATCAATTTCCCCGTGTTTTCTAACTTCTTTTCTTTTTCTTCCTTTTTTCCCATGTAATTAGTCAATTGCTTTTTTCGTTTGTTGACATAGCCGAGAAAGATAAGGAGACGTTGGAAAATAAACTGGCAGCAAGTTCAGAAGCTCTTGATACGTTGAACAAGCAGATGGAGGGTTTGTCTTTGAAGCTAGATTCTGCACAGGAAACAATTAAAACTCGTAAGTTCTTTCTGTTAGTTTAGAACTTGTGAAAAAGTTGGTTTCAGACAGATTGGTTTGATTTGTTTGTGAGGTTCTGTATTTCCGATATGTAATATACTGTTATCCTTATCATAGGTGATGATGAGCTAGAGAAGCTCAAATTTGCTACAGAAGAAAGAGAGAAGTTTCACAGAGATGAAAAGTGCAGAGCTGCCAATGTTATTCAAGAGAAGGGTGAAAATTAAATTGCACATAACAATTTCTGAGAATTTATATGGCATGTATCTCGAGACATGTAGGAATGAATGATATAGTTAAACAGTTTCAGATTAAGGTGGTCAAAAACAGACAGTCTTGGTCCACTAGGGCCATATAATTGCATATATATAAATAATGTAGAAATGAATGATAGAAACAGATAGTCTTGGTCATAAACAGATAGTTTTGGTCCTAAGTTCAGTTTTATTGTGTGTTTTTCAGGTCATTTTTTAAAGTGGAAAGGCGCATAGTATCAATCATATTTTTTATTGTTTTTCATTTTTGATGGTCTACTATCTTATGTAGTAATTGTGCAAGGCTTTCTTCAGTGAATTTGATTTCTTGGTATGGTTACTATTACTTACATAGCTAATCTAAGGTTCCATTATGGAACGCTAATGGTAATCAGCACAAGGTAGTGGTTATCCTCTATTTGTCTAAATTTCAAACCAAAAAGGCGTCCATGTGAGTTGGCATTTTAGAGCTACTAAAAAAATTTGGTCACCCTTATCTAAGGTAAAGATACTTGCTCTTGCAGCTGATAATAAGTTAAGAGGAACAAGTTAAACTGATGGCTAGCCTTCTATTTCTGTATGTCTTTATCTATTAATATGTATGCAATTAACAATTTATTTAGATTTTTAACAGGAGTTTTCATCTATATGTGCATATTTTTAGCAAAGAATATTAGAATGTTGATTGTTGTATTTAGGATAAAAGCTAAAATATTTAATTATTTCCTTTTTCTTCTGTATAATATATCGCCATGATAGTTTCAAATTATTAGGGAAAATTTAGGTCTTCTTTTTCTTGATTATCATTTGTTAGGATTCACGTTCAATAGTCTATATACTAGAGCCTGTAATTTATAACTCATCAATCAATAGTATTAAGATTATTTAGACCTTTCAATATGGTATCAAAGCTCCCGAAATGGGAGACTCTGCTTCTGCATCAAAACCTTAACTGCCTTTGTTTCGGCCACCTTGGAGTGCTTTTGCAATGCATAAGCTTATTCCAGAAAATAAATGCTAAGTTTATCCTAATAAACGGGAAAATAATGCATGAATATACTACTATTATGTCCTAAAAATAGTCCTATTTACATCATTTACAACACCTCTACTTGGATAGAAAACCATTGACCTTCTCTCCTCTTGGTAGATAGCTCTTGAAAATCTTTCACCTTTCTTCTTAATGGTTAGGCTTACCCTTCTCTCAGCTTCTCTTTGGCACATGTTCCAAGCACATGGCAGAGCTCCTAGAGAACTTCAACCCTTTTCCATAATGACCACCTTGACCTACCTATAGCTGGCCCTTACAATATGTGTCTCACATTAATGCCATAACTTCCCTTGAACTATCCTAATTCAGTTCACAGTACCCTTCATTGCATCATAACTTCTTCCACTATGACTTGCTAAGTTTTGCACTAATAAAAAAATTCTTTGTGTTGTGCCTACAAGCTGTGCTCATGACTCATGGTCACAAAACATCTTGCCTCGTGACTTTCCATGTTGTGCTTTCAACTACTATTACTAATATTAAGTATTAACAATCTTGGCTTCATCTCTTTTGAAAAATTGTAATAATTCTAAACTACCATACTTACCCTAAAGGCATCAATCCTTGGGCTTCAGCTCTGTTGAATCCATCTCAACAACCAATCAATAAAAAATATCGAAGATATGTAAAACAAAACAACATAGTCCAACATTTAGACTATGAAACATTAACCAGAAAAATTTGGAGAACCTATTCAAACAGTCTGTAGTAATGAGACACCAGGTAGGAAATTGTTGAGAGAAGAAAGAAACAAGACGTAAATGGAATTGACGAAGCTAGTTGTGATGTCTGCAGATAAGATCTTCTCCCCAATGAAATATCGGGTCTATCTCAATGGTTTTAGTCCTGTCATGGAAAATTGGATTTTAAAGGCAAGCATTGGCGTAACGGTTGGAGTTGTTGTTGTGTGACTAAATGTCACAGGTTCAAGTCGTGGAATTAGCCCCTTGGAAATGCAAGGTAATGCTGCATATAATAGATCCATAAAGGGTCTGAGCCTTTCCTTAACCCCGCCATAGTAGGAGCTCTATAGCACTGGGTTTCCCTTTTTATAGAACATTGGATTTGAGGTGATATGCAAGGCAGCCTCATTATCACAAATGTGTCATCTGTTAACCTTCCCAAACCTCAATTCTTTAAGCAACTATTTGAGTTCACATGTGGCTGAAGCCATGGCTCAATATCATGCTTTTCTACCTTGATAACCAAATCTTACATGTACGAATTGTCTTTCAGAATAACAATAAATAAAGGAAAGTTTGTTCATGTTATTATCGTCTTTCCCCGGTTTAGGGTATGTATGGGTTCTTTCTCTATTAAGAAAGTCCCGGTGTGAACTCCCCTAGTGATCTGACTCCAGTAGATTCTTGAGAAGCCAATTCTCTCTCTTGATCTACTTTACCGACAAGAGATCTGAATGAATGAGCAATGTTGTTATTGGGCCGGGGCCACTCACATTTGTCCACGCTCTAGATGTTCAATCTTGGGTGTAAGGGGGTCTGTTGAGATGCCACGTCGACTAGAGATATGACCAAAGTAGTCTTTATAATAAGGCTAGAGCAGTTCTCACCTTACAAACCGATTTTGCGGGTTGAGTTAGATCCTAAGCCCAAATTCTAAGATTTGCACTGAAAAATGAGCTAACAAGCACGTGACATCAAATTGTACTCACCAGATGCAACCACTTGTCACCAAAAGCTCATATAAGCACAAACTACTAGGTGGAGAGAACAATAAGAAAATTATACCAACCCAAAGTGAAACTAGTTCAATACTAACTGCAAAGTACATATATCCCAAAAACTGCGTGAAATGCATGATACAAGGAAGCCTAAGCCAAATCACAGCTTCGATGCAATACATACCATTAAAAAGATTTCAAGGAAGATGTTTGGGTAATTCTTGATCAAGTCTCTTTTTCCAAAATCTGAAGGATTTCTCACATGAAACAAGATCTCAACCTCTTGATTTCATCATGCAAAACCAGTTCACATTGTCAGTGCTTAGCCACCAAATAAGCCCCTTGGTCCTAGCCAGTACCTATTGATGGTAGAGAGGGACTGTCTAGAACCAGTCATTCTTTTTCTATGGAGACTACTGTCAATGGATTGTACAAAATCCAAACCACTTAGACCACTTGAGTCCATCACCGCCAGATTCCACTATCTAGTTTGCAACTCATTTGATCAAACTACAAAATCTGTTGTAGAAAAGGAAAATGAAAGATGGAATAAGGAAATCCACCTCCTTGGAGGTTGCTAGGACCCTTTTTTGTTCTATTTTGTTTTTAAAGGAAGCTAGTGCAGGCCAAGACTTTGAGGTGGATGATATCACTGTGATTCCAAGTTGAAAAACACCAAGTTTTTGGAAGAGAAATGTAAAATAGAATATATTCGAAATGGAGATAATATGCAATATTTCATTAAATTTTTAGAATGGTTGTGTACATAAGTTGACTGTATAACTCTATTTATACTGATAACTAATACCATGACCATACTAGGGGGAGCCAGGCATGATGTTATTATTATTATTTTTTTGGTTACCATTTTGTTGTATAATTAGATGATAGAATAGTTGTGATTATGAGGCAGTTATTAAAATATTATGGGTAGTTATTTTTAAATTTAAATTTAAACTTTGAAGGGAAATAACAGAAAGGAAAATAGGACACTAAAATGGCAGTTAAACTAAAAGGGCAAGACTGGAACAAAAAAAGGCTTTACCAAAAAATTGGTATTGCCATTATATATAGTTATAGATAAAGACTTATATTCTGTGATTTATGTGTACTACAAATAACTAATTACTTTATGCGTAAGAGTTTCTTGATTACTTAATTACATAATACTATGTTATATTCCTTTAGAATAAATATGTGAAAGTAACTGCTAAATCAGTTTGACTGAGAAGATGTTGATGAAGATGTTTAAAATACCATTATTTTGATTTGTTATGGAAGATTAAGATGTTTAAAATAACATTGAGAGGTCTCCTTAGAGGTTCTAGACACGTAATAAATGTCATGGACTAAGACAACACTAAGTGGCTCCCTTCTCATGTTGTAGTGGGGTTAGTTCTTTCGCTTCTTTATTGCATCATATTACATCAAATCAATATCAATTTCAGATTATTCAGTCTCTATTATATATTTTTTTTCTTTCCCTTTCTAAATCCTTATAATTTCAACATACTGAATATCCAGTACCCTCAGCTTGATACTAATTTCTATTGTATTATGGAACACTTAATTTGTTTGCAGATACTATGATAAAGAATTTAGAAGAAATGCTAACAGCTAGTAGATTGGCTACAGAGAATTTGAACACAAAGTTGGGAGAGCTTCACCTTCAATTAAAAGTCAAAGAAGATGAAACTATACATCACATAACCTGTCAAGAGAAATTGGGGAAAGAAAACAGTGATCTTCAATTGTGCAATGCTGAGCTTACTGAAAAGCTTGACATGTCACTTCAGGAAATCAAAAACCTTGAAGGATCACTTCAGGCGATGGCTGCACATTTGTTAAATTTAGACAAAGAAAGCTTGAACCTTGTGAGCAAGTTTGATGAAATGAACTCTCTCTATGCTTCTTACTTCAAGTTGATCCATCAGGAGAGAGAAACTTTCTCGATACAAGCTCAAAACCAGTATGGTGAACTTAATAATAAGTTCTTGATCTTGTCATCAGAAAAGGATGCCATTCAAATGATAAATCATGAGTTAAACAATAGTTTGAATGAACTTCGCAAGGTCCAAGAGTCTACTGTAGCCCAGCATACAGAGGACTGTCGATTAGCTGCTGAGAGAATTCAGCGTTTGGAGTCAGAAGCTGAAACTTTAATCTCAAAAAAGGCAGAAGCAGAGGTCATAATTTCCAAATTAGAGGAGAAAGCTGAAATTATGTTAGAAAGTTCTAGATCATCAGAGAACCAAATGGTATGACAGTTAATCTGCTTAGTTAACACAGCCTATGAATATACATTGTCGTGTTCTTTATCATGGTATCTAATGCTTCGCAGCAAGGTTTACTGCTCAAAATTTCAGCTTTAGAGACTGAAAGCAAAGAAAATATGGAAAGAATGCAGGCAGAGATAGTGAAGAAATCAGAGGAAATTGATGTTTTGCAAGTGGAGAGAATGAAACTAGAGCAACATGCAGATTCTCTTGATAAAGAAGTCCTCCAGCTTCATAATGTCTTGGAGGAAAAAGAACAATGCATTTTGCAGTATAAAGAACAGAAAAAGAAGCTGGAAGATCAGTTCACAGAGGTTTTGCAGCAAACATGTAGTGCATACTGCATGTTCCTAACTGGTTTTGTATACTATTTAAGTTTTCTGCATGCCTTTGCAGAATCAGTCATTATTGACCACTGCTGAAAGTAAACTTTCAGAAGCTAGAAAGCAATATGATCAAATGGTAGAGAATAAGCAGTTGGAATTATCAAAGCATTTAAAAGAAATATCTCAGAGAAATGATCAGGTGTTGCATATTACTGGTTACGTACCCTAGGTGCTTGTTGTATTGTGCATGACTTCACATAACAATTGCAGTATTTGAACAGGCTATTAATGACATTAAGAGGAAGTATGAGTTGGAGAAGATGGAAATTGTCAACATGGAAAAGGACAAGGTTTGATATGATATATTAGTCTTTGTAGCACTTACTTTCCATTGACACATTTCTGACCAATTTGATCCATCAGGCTGACAAGGCTATTGCAGAAATTGAGGCAAGATGTGACCAAAAACTTGCAGAATGCAAAGAAGAATCAAGGCAGCAGTTGACGCACATTCAGGAGGAACACACTAAGCTGGTATGCATTAAAAAAAGAATTTAAAATTATTGACTACTTGGGAATATTTGGGCACTGTATCTTGTCATCTTCTATTTCATGGGACTATAAGTTGTCTTTATGTACTATTTGATTCAAATAAGCCATACATACTTCTTTTAAAAACCCAGGTACTTTGTAATTAGTAGTTACTCTATTCAGTCAGTTATATAAATGTGTCAAATTTTCAAGTCATAATATAATTTGATCTAAGTGCATTGAAGTTTGTCTTTAACAATTATAGTCCTATACTTTATTTTGAGTGGGTATGTACTTTGTGTGAGCTGAGAATGTTATTGCATCACTACTTTTCTTTTTATGAAATTTGCTTAACATTAAGTTGAAAAACTTCCAGCCACCAGGTAAGCTGATTTCCTGTTCAATTTACAGGTTACTAAAATGCAGCAGGAGCATGACAAGAGGCAACTAAGCCTGATAGCTGAACACAGTGAACAGTTAAAGCGTACCCAACTGCAAGCTGAAAATGAACTGAGAGAGGTGGAATGCATGTGCACACACATGCACACAATAAGGCTCAAGCTATGATTTCTATACAAAGTTACTTCATCTGATAGCCTGATACCTTGATTACATGTAGAAAACAATGTTTTTGAGGAGTGACCATGAAGCTCAGATTAAAGCATTGAGGTGTGAGCTTGAAGATGAGTGTCGAAAGCTGGAAGAAGAGTTGCATCTCCAGAAATCCAAAGTATGGAATACCTGATATAATAAATTAGTGGGTTAAATCTATTTTACAGGAACTAAAAACATATTTAACCCGAAATTATCTCATCACATAACATATAAATGTTTTCGGAATATTTGCAGGAAGACAGGCAAAGGGCTTTATTGCAATTGCAGTGGAAAGTGATGAGTGATAAGCCAAAAGAGGACCAAGAAGTAAATTCAAAACAGGTTGGGATGCAAATATAGTGTTTTTATCAGATTGTTTGTATATCTTATAAGATATACTTCTTTTGCAACCCAAAATTATCGCTGAAGCTAACTTGAATATTCAAATTAGTCATGCACTTTTATGGTTTGAATTAATAGATTTTCATATCTTTTGCTATTAACCATATTTGTATAACTTAATGTAATATTTTGTTTCACTGAATGTAGAGAATCAAGAATAGTAATTTTGTATTGTATTCACATTAGGACACCACTTTCCACAGTGAAATTCTGTTTTACCTCAGTAAGTTTTCGGGAATAGTAGGAATACCTTTGGTTTGACATATTAGAATTGAGAATGAACTGAGTCTAACACAATCCCAAAAGTTAGCACAAGAGTAGAAGATTTCCTAAGTCATTATAAGGAGTACTTTGGCCATATACTTGGCCGATGTGCAACCTTAACATATCTTTTGGTAGACAAAGTTGGGGATATGAGAAGACAATGCTAGTGTAATATTGTAACCTTAAGTTTCTTCCTTAATATTGTTTCTACACAAGCCTATCATTTGAGAACTTAAATGTATAGCAGGGGATGCAAAAAGGACACTCTGGTTCGTATTATTTTCTATATGGTTATATTGTGACTTATAAACGGGCATAATCTGGTTTATTATTTATAGCATCTCTAATTTGTAATGACAATTTACTGGCATGATATTGGATAGGTCTGGTTGGTACAGTTTCTTGCAGCTGTTCTGAAATTTAGGATGAAAGATTTTTAATGATGATTTTGCATAATAAAGAGGGAAGGTTAAAATGAAGATCTCCCAAGACTTCATATTGGATCAAATATCTTTTTTTTTTAGGGTAATAGATATTGGTTCAATTTTAATTTGTCTTTATCAGTTGTTATATTGTGGTATTGGTTACGGTAATAATGTGTTGTTTCAAGTTCTTATGTAAAGTTATAGGAATAATTTTTATATTCTGATTTCATATATCCTTAAAAATTCTACTGAAAAGATGGGTTATGAGTGATTAAAGGATCCATGCAATTTCTGTCAATGGTGAATGTAATGTAACACAATTTTATGACAATGTGGAAGATAGGTGTTAGAATACTTTAGTCTGAGTTCAAATGAATTTCAATTAAATTTGCAAAATTAGAACTATGCTTTTTACATGTGATAGGATTACTCGATTTCATCAATTAAGAGAAGTTCTTTTGGTGGCAAAAGAAATCAGCATGACCTAGTAAGAATGGAAACCACGAGAAAGAAATTTTATTTTTTCCTTCCTTCATAACATGTAATATTTTCTTCCTTCTAAGTCACCTTATTTGTTTCGTCTTTACCTCCTCTTCATAGGAATCTCCTTACTTTGAAGCAACAGAAACACCAGTGCCGAAGTTGTCGAATAAAGTGGAGAACATAAAAGCAGGAAGTGCAGTAAGCATTCCTAAGCACCATAGAAAGGTGACTTCTCTATGAACTTAGAGCATGTTTGGTTTTCAGTTGTAAACATAAGTTTGGGTCTAAAAGTACGTTTGTGTAAAAGGAACTCTATAGTTACTTTGGGTTCAAACGTCCTTTTGCAATTTTCCAACTGAAATCCAAACATGCACTTAATGACCAAGAGGGACCCTTATATTGCAGTAATTAGATAGCTCCTAAACTCATGATATTTGACAGTTGCCTTAGGCCTTAGCTCCTTTACTCAATGGGCAGGTAACTCGCCATGAATATGAAGTTGAGACTTCTAATGGAAGAACAATTACAAAGAAAAGGAAAACAAGAAGCACTGTCTTGTTTGAGGTATGTATCTGTTTCTCCTCTAGATGCTATTAGTCATATAGATGTACTCATGAACTACGTAGCTACACCAGATGGCTTGGCTTCCAAGTGCAGACTTCTTACATGCCTGTAAATATTGAATTTCTTGTCTTTATCAGGAACCAAGAAAACAAAAGATAAAAACCCCAAAAACAAATACCCCTGGAAGTGTTATTAAGGTAATTAACTCAGCAGAAATTTCCCTTTTATTGATATACTCATGTATAGCTTGCTTGTAGCATTGTTGCTTTAAAATATCAAGGTGCAAAGCTCTCATGAATTTGGATGAATTATTAGAGGATACTTTATTTTATTATCTCAGGCTTCAACATTTTCATTTTCAATGTTACACTAGCTGATGCTACCAGAAATGACAATTATTAAAAGCTAAATAATATTATCTTCTTAGTTTAAAGCTTATTTTAGTTTAATCCAATTATTATTTTTGTATTTTGAGTATTTTCCTTGTTGATTATTTAATTTGTAATTTATTTAAGAATCTTATGCTTTCAAATATTTGTTAGGTCCAATTATTTTACTGCAATATATATATGGAGTTATTTAGTATAACGCTACTCAATACTCATGGTATAACTAAAAGAAAAATGTAAAAAAAAAAAAAAGTTTGTGCCAAAAGTTTTTCCCCCATTTTCTTTAAGGATTTAAGAAAAGGTTTGTACCGAAATTTCTCTCTTTTTTCTTTAAGAATTTAGGATGAACCAGATCTGATGAAATAATATTTTTACATACTTTGTATAAAGTGACAAATAAGTGTTTTTGCATATTCTATGCTGTTTCCTGGTGTGCTGTAGTGTCCATATTTTTTTTTTTCACATATCATTGATGCAGAGCATGAAGGGTGGCGGAGCCCATCCTCATCCTTCAAATATCGGTGATCTGTTTTCTGAAGGATCTCTAAATCCATATGCAGATGATCCCTATGCATTTGATTAGAGGTATTTACAATCAATAACTACAATCCTGGATTTTTATTTCCTTCTATATAGGGTGCTTCATCCTATTAAAAGCCAGAATATAATCACTGAAGCCCTTTCATAACTTCTGAATTTTGTCTTACTGTTGCGGAATTTAAATCATATGCTTAAATTAAGGTAGAGTCCATTAGACTCTCAGCCATAGCCTCTTCCAGGGAATAAATACCCTGAAGCTTGTATTTGACCAGTTTCAACTGAGTTTTGTTCCTTTTCCTGCACTACCATCTTACAAAAACATAGAAAGCTATTGGATATATTATTTGATGACACATCTGGTCAATACTCAATCGTCTATTCTTCTTGGCAATGTCCTTGAACAACCATGAGAGACAAGAAATTTTTTTGAAAGCCTAAATTTCTAGGAGCAATTGCGTGTTTGTGTTACATTAAGAAAAAGATAATGTATTGGTCTAACTACCGCTATAATTATTGACCAAAAAAAACTACCGCTATAATTAATAAGGGTATTTTAGTAAAAAAAAGATAGTTTTACATAGAAATCAGTATTATTAATACTTTTAAGTATATTACTTTAAACGACAAATAATAGGAGATGGAGGACGTAACTATATTGATCAGCTTTTGGAAATACTGGAATTCAGAGTATTTTTCCAAAGTACCACAAATTTAGAACTTGTATTCATCTTAGATATTACAGGACAGTTGGAAATGACCAATAACCCCCCGGCTCTATCTCTGAGTGCATGTACATGTGTTGGGATACTCATTGTAGTCTTGAGAGTGGAAATTGAGATTGCGACATATCAATTAATATCTTTAGTTTTTGGCAAATTAGACTGATTGATCATTGGCTTCTTGTTGGCTTCTTTTACTTTCCATATTTTTGGCGCTAATGGGTCTGATCTGAAAACGGAATGTAGATTTAAAGCATCAAGCACAAGCAGGAAGAAGTTTTATTTCCCTTTTTTTTTTTAATAGGAAGAAAATTTTATTTCTGTTCGTATTGATATATAGCTGCTGACAGACAGAATGGCACACACGGGTTTTGGCTGATGCTAGCTGGTTCCCCTTCTAAATCTGTCAGTACATAGAAGAAGCGGTTTTCTGGGTTGCATTACAGACTTGTCTCCGCCGAGAGGGTTTGTAGAAAATAAAATGTCACATGATTTTTTTTTTTTTATAATATGGACATGACTGTAAATTGCACTCGCTTGGTTTGTAAATATTTTCTTTTATAAAAAAATTCAAAACAGATGTCATCATTTTTGCCCCCAAGCTATGATTTAAGGGGTTTATTGGATGTTTTTGTCCCGTTTGGGGTCAATTTTTGCAACAAAGCAAAATATCAAACAACTGTTTTTTCCAGGCATTTTCTTATACTACGTTGATTGTGACAGTAAGGGTCTTTTTAGTCTGAGAAACTGTTTTCTAATTTTATTTTCTATTTTTAATTTTAATTAATTATTATAAGATTGTCACATTGTTTTCAATTTAGAAGTCGTAAGTCCGACCCATAGAGTGTGGACTTGGAATGAAAGTCCCAGTCCAGGGGATGTGCACTGAAGTTTGATAACTAGCTCCCTGGACACGAGTGTAGATTTGCTAACAAAACCAATCCTGATACAGAAATTTCTCTAATAATTTGGTAGTTATATTCCCATGAAACTGTTTCCGATTTATTGTCCCAATTAATCCAGGGATTAAGGAGGTTAACTTTTGGTCTCCCTACCGAATTCCTCAATCAAAATAAGCAGAAAAGATCCATGTTTAATTTAAAGACAATCAATTGGTATTTGGTAATATGTAGAAGAAACCTAGAGACGTGCTAGATAAAGGAGTACTTTTGAATCATCAACGCCAATAACTGGGATTCCTTTTTAGACTACTATTTAAACAACCTTCCAGAGAAATCAAAGATATGTATGCAATCATGGTACTTTCAATACAGGAGATTCTCATTCATGGGCTATCAAGATAGACATTGCTACAACAATAGACTTACGAATTATGTTTTCTTGGGATATATCCTAAAAGAGTTGAACTTTTTACCATGCAAATGCAAATAAACACATCTTATAAGTTACTATTTAGAGGCCACCCTGTAGGCCAAATTCTACAGCTTGAAACTCAGGCTGTAAGGAGTCACTCTCTGAACGGCCTAACCAGTTTTGATATGAAATATGGTACTAGACCAGATCCATAAAAATTAAAAAAGTTTTACGCAAAATCATTCTCTTTTTTTTTTCTGGTAAAAAAATCATTCATTTTTTAGCTTTCTAATAAAATAAACCACAGGTCAATCCGAGTTTAAGAACTCAAGTTATAGGCCCGCTGACAGCTGTCCAAGTTGAAACAGCAAATTCTACATAATTTTCTCCCTTGATGCTTATTTCTTATCGCAGAATTCCCCTAGTTGATTAATAGCCATTCAGGTGCCTATACTCTTGAACTATACTCTTGAATAAAAACACAAATTTTAATTATAACAAGGGAACCTGGACTTACGTCATCCTCAATCTAGTAATCTTGGTGTATCTATTACTCTTGACCTTATGGTGTATGCTTCTTAAGTTGTATAGATTATTAAGTAAACCACAATAAAAGAAGCAATTTCGTCCACGAGCTCAATAAATGAAGGAGAAGTTCTATACGAAGAGTCTACTGATGCATATGTATTCTCTGTTATTTAAGTAAAGAATCATTCAGTACTATCTGAAACTGAAAATTGAGTAAGGTGGTGACCGATGAGGTACTCGGATGTTCACTTGAATGTCTCTAATATAAGAGAAAAAAATCTTATGTTTGTTTGTACCTTTTTCCTTTTACAATCGATCATGTTCACCACATTGCCTAAAAACCCATTATCATATATCACACATGTTAACCAAAGACAACTTGAAAATATTCCAACTAAAACATAGCAAATAATTCTTTGATCATTTCAAAATATGCCAGTGGACATGGCTTCCGATGATCCTAGTCAATAGTCATTGGTCAACATTTTGAAATTGCGTATATTAATCACTATGGTGTAATAAAAAAACTAAAAAAAAAAATCAATTTCGCATAGCCCAAGCGGAACTACAATGCACCAACGAAGAAGCATTCAGAATTCGATTGGTTCCAAACGCAAAAAGGAGTAACTCAGGGAGATAAAGATCAAGGAGATTTGAGGAGGAAGAAGAACAAGAAGAAGGTGGTAAGAAAGAGCAACAAGAGAAGAAGCTGAAGAAGCAGCTCCACTAAGGCGTAGATTGGTTTGATTTGTTTGTGAGGTTCCATATTACCGATATGTGATATACTGTTTATTGTAGGTAATGATGAGCTGGAGAAGCTTAAATTTGCTACAGAAGAAAGAGAGAAGTTTCAAATAGATGAAAAGTGCAGAGCTGCCAATGTTATTCAAGAGAAGGGTGAAAATTAAATTGCAAATAACAATTTCTGAGAATTTATATGGCATATATTGAATGTTTTATCTCAAGAAATGTAGGAATGAATGATATAGTTAAGCAGTTTTAGATTAAGGTGGTCCACTAGGGCCATACGTTCAGTATAATTGCATATATATAAGTAATGTAGAAATGAATGATATATTTAAACAGTTAAGAATAGAATGGTCATTAGTATTTTTGGTCTCCTAGGGTCCTAAGTTCAGTTTTATTGTGTGTGTTGTGTATATTTCAGGTCATTTTTTAAAGTGGAAAGGTGCATATATAGTACCAATCATATTTTTCTTTGTTTTTCATTTTTTGATGGTGTTAGTATTTGTACAAGGCTTTCTTCAGTGAATTTGATTTCTTGGTATGGTTACTATTACATACATGGCTAATCTAAGGTTCCATTATGGAACGCTAATGGTAATCAGCACAAGGTATTAGTAATCCTCCGTTTGTCTAAATTTCAAGCCCAAAAAGCGTCCATGTGAGTTGACATGTTAGAGTACTAAAAAAAATTTGGTCGCGCTTATTTAAGGTAAAAATACATGCTCTTGGAGCTGATAATAAGTTAAGAGGAACAAGTTAAACTGATGGCTAGCCTTCTATTTCTGTATGTCTTTATCTAATAATATGTATGCAATTAACAAATTATTTAGATTGTTAACAGGAGTTTTCATCTATATGTGCAGATTTTTAGCTAAGAATACTAGAATACTAGAATACTGATTGTTGTATTTAGGATAGAACATTTAGTTATTTCCTTTTTCTTCTTCTGTATAATATATCACCATGATAGTTTGTAATTATTAGGACAGATTTAGGTCTTCTTTTTCTTGATTATCATTTGTTAGGATACATGCTCAATAGTCTATATATTAGAGCCTGTAGTTTATAACTCATCAGTCAATAGTATTAAGATTATTTAGACCTTTCAATTTGGCATCAAAGCTCCCTATCTGGGAGACTTTGCTTTTGCATCAAAACCTTAACCGCCTTTGTTTCGGCCACCTTGGAGTGCTTCCACAATACATAAGCTTATTCGAAAATAAATGATAAATTTATCCTAATAAACGGGAAAATAATACATGAATATACTACTATTATGTCCTAAAAATAGTCCTACTTACTTCATTTACAGCACCTCCACTTGGATAGAAAACCATTGACCTTCTCTCCTCTTGGTAGATAGCTCTTGAAAATCTTTCACCTTTCTTCATAATGCATGGTTAGGCTTACCCTTCTCTCAGCTTCTCTTTGGCACCTGTTCCATGCACATGGCAGAGCTCCTAGAGGACTTCAACCCTTTTCCATAGTGACCGCCTTGACCTACCTATAGCTGGTCCTCACAAAATGTGTCTCACATTAATGCCATAACTTCCCTTGAACTATCCTAATCCAGTACACAGTATGTTACACGTGAAGTGGAAGTGGAAGTCCCTGTTAGTGAGTTGAAAGTTTCTGCTGAGTTGACTAGTGGAAGTGGGCTGGGAACACTAAGGCCCAAGAGAAGTCACAGAAGGCCAGCCCGTTACAGTACCTGAAAGGGACCAAAAGAAGAATTAGTCATTTGAGTTTTTATTTCATTTTTAACCAGTGATTTTAATTGTTGTCTTTTAATTCCAAGAAAGGGGATGCTGACACTTGGCAGCAGATCCTGTAATTAGGGTTTTATGATTCTGTTGTTAAAACTCAGTGATTGGGAAATGAAAAGGGCAGAAAAGAATTATCCCAAATCTCTCTCTTCTACCTCTAGGCTTTCCCTTAAGGGAATTCAATAGCTTTGTTACCCTATCTCTACCATTTTTGGTGCTTTCATTCTTGAACTGTGCCAAAATGACTAGGTCCCAAGCTGAGAAATCAGATTTGGCTCAACTACAGGAGTCAATCTCCAACCTCACTAAGATCCTCACTGATTTTAAGGCTACCCAAGACCAGCGAGATGAAGCATATTCACAGCAATTCCAAGCCATAAACACCCAAATCCAAGAAATCCAAAACCAACCTGGTACACCAGGCTCCATCCCAAAACCCCAACCTGTTCAAACCATAAAACCCCCAAAATTGTACCTCCCACCTTTCGATGGGTCTAACCCATTGGAATGGATTTTCCAAGCTAATCAATATTTTACCCATTACTCAATACAGGCCCCTTTTCACCTCTCACAGATTGCTGGATATATGAGTGGTGATGCCCTAAGTTGGTACCAATGGATGCACAACAATGGCCAGCTCTCTACTTGGGAGGACTTTACTCGAGCATTGGAGCTGCGATTCGGCCCTTCTTCTTTTGAGAACCATCAGCAAGCTCTTTTCAAACTCCAACAGACAACCACTGTGGGAGACTACCAAAGGGAGTTTGAACGCATCAGCAACCGGGTAAATGGCTTACCAACTCAAGCTATCTTAGACTGTTTTGTGTCTGGTCTGAAAACTACTATCCAAAATGAAATGGCCATATTGCAACCCACATCTATTTCCCAAGCTATTGGTCTTGCTAAATTAGTAGAATCTAAGCTACAAGCATCTCAACCTGCATATACACCAGGCCCTAAACTATCCTACCCGCGGCCTAATCCTCCAAACCATACCACAACTCAACAACAACCACCCCTTTTACCCACACCCCCAAACAGATTAGCTCTCCCACCTCCACCACCTAAACCTTCCCTTCCTATTCGCCTCCTATCACCTATTGAGATGCAGGCCAGAAAAATTAAGGGATTATGCTATAATTGTGATGAACGATTTGTCCCGGGGCATCGTTGCAAGACTCGGCAGTTTTTATTGCTATTGGCTGATGAGGATGACCCACCTGACCCAACAGAATCTGCGGGTACTGATGACCAATTATTCCTAACAGAGGCCAATCCTCCTATTACAATTCCGGAACCTACACTGGACCCTTCGAACTCCAATCCAAATTTGGAGCACTTCCATTTATCCATGCATGCCATCACGGGGCAACCATCACCTAGGACCTTACGGTTTGCAGCCTCAATCCTAGGACAACCAGTGTCGGTTTTGGTGGACTCGGGGAGTTCCCACAACATCATTCAGTCGCGCATTGCATCATTTTTGGGCCTACCAATGCAGCAGCTTGAACCTTTTTCAGTTATGGTGGGTAATGGCCAGTTTTTACAATGTCTGGGCCAGTGTGAAAACATTCCTCTTCTGGTCAGTAATCATACTTTTCACATTCCCCTTTACATCATTCCTATACATGGTGCAGATGTTGTCCTTGGGGTCCAATGGCTGCAAACACTTGGGCAATTTATTTCAGATTATACGATTCCTTCTATGAAATTTTATCATGGTGATAAACTTGTCACTCTTCTTGGGTCCACCACACCAATACTATCACCCACCTCTTTCCACCAACTCTCACGGATGATACAGACTGATTCCATTGTTTCTTGTCATACCGTGTCAATGATACCAGCCACGGAACCACCTAACCTTATTTACCCAACCTCCCAGGAAACCAAACACTTAACCCCTGAAGACCTATCCTTCATAGACAAAAACCCACCAGAAATGGCTGCACTTCTTCACAGATATTCTCATATTTTTTCCATCCCACATGGCCTACCCCCACCCCGCCCTCACGACCACCACATACACCTATTACCCAATTCCACTCCCATCAACACAAAGCCATACCGTTACCCTCACTTCCAAAAAGAGACCATCACTAAAATGATTGGGGACATGCTTAAAGAAGGAATCATACGGCCCAGCACTAGCCCCTATGCCTCACCGGTGCTATTGGTTAAAAAGAAGGATGGCACTTGGCGTTTCTGCGTGGATTATAGAGCTCTCAATGCTATCACAGTTCGGGATAGATTTCCTATCCCTACCATTGATGAGCTACTTGACGAGCTCAAGGGGGCATCCTATTTTTCCAAAATTGACCTACGATCGGGGTATCATCAAATAAGATTGGTAGAGGCGGACATTCCAAAAACTGGGTTCAGAACCTTTGATGGGCATTATGAATTTTTAGTGATGCCGTTTGGCCTCACTAATGCGCCCTCTACTTTTCAGGCAGCCATGAATGACCTCCTACGCCCTATTCTGCGCAAATTTGCCTTGGTATTCTTTGATGACATTCTAATTTTTAGCAAAACATGGCCTGACCACTTGCTACATGTTGAGCAAGTCTTGTCATTACTTTTGACCCACCAGTTTTATGCTAAAATTTCTAAATGTCAATTTGGGGTACGCTCGGTGGATTACCTAGGCCACATCATAGATGATACAGGAGTACAAGCAGATCCTAGCAAACTACAAGCCATTGCGGATTGGCCACCTCCCACTACTGTTACAAGCCTTAGAGCTTTCTTGGGGCTTACTGGATTTTACCGACGATTTGTTCGAAATTATGCAACAATTGCTAGTCCATTAACCGAATTGCTTAAGGCTAACGCTTTTGTTTGGTCAGCAGATGCAGCCCGTGCGTTCCAACAATTAAAAGATGCTATGCTCAAGTTGCCTATACTAGCATTACCAGATTTTTCTGTACCTTTCGAATTGACAACAGATGCTTCCAATGTTGCAATAGGGGCTGTCTTGTCCCAGAATGGAACTCCAATTTCATTTTTCAGCAAGAAGTTAAGCCCCAGGATGTCAGCTGCCTCCACCTATGTCCGAGAGTTGTATGCTTTAACAGAATCTGTCAAGAAATGGAGGCAATATTTATTAGGTCATACCTTCAAGGTGTACACTGACCACAAGAGTTTAAAGAGCTTGATGACACAAACAATTCAAACACCCGAACAACAGAAATGGCTTACCAAGTTGATGGGCTACAGCTATGAAATACACTATAAGCCAGGGCGAGAAAATGTGGTGGCGGACGCTCTTTCACGGATCCCTGACTCCCAGGGCATTGATGCAGGAGATTCTCCCTCCTATGCTGCCATTAGCTCTTTAACCTTTCCATTGTACTCAGAGCTGCAGGCTTTTTACAACTATCACCCTGCAGGACAGAAATGGATATCAAGGTTCCAAACTGATGATGAAATGCAGCAAAAATATTCCCTCAAATCTGGGCTGCTCTATTTTAAAGACAGATTAATGATTCCCCAAGAGACGGGTCTAGTCCAACCCTTACTCCGTGAGTTCCATTCATCTCCAGTGGGGGGGCATTCCGGCATTAAGGCCACTTTGGCTCGGCTGTCAGCCAATTTTTTCTGGCCAGGAATGCATAAAGATGTCAAGGAATTCATTCAGAAATGTTCAGAATGCCAGTATAGCAAATACGATACCCATAGTCCATATGGGCTTTTACAGCCATTACCAATACCCAGTCAAGTATGGGAGGAGATTTCTATGGACTTCATTACTCACCTTCCCGTTTCAGCCAACAAAACTGTGATTTGGGTGGTGGTAGATCGACTGACCAAATTTGCCCACTTTATTGCGCTTCCTACGGGGTTCACTGCTTCCTCGCTGGCTGCGATGTTCTTGACAGAGATATACAGACTGCATGGGATTCCAAAGACTATCGTCAGTGACAGAGATAGAGTTTTTATTAGCAAATTTTGGAAGGAGTTGTTTAAGGCGGTGGGAACTACTCTGGCCTATAGCAGTTCCTACCACCCACAAACTGACGGACAGACGGAAGTGCTTAACAGGTGCCTTGAGACGTACCTGCGCTGTTTTGTCAGTGACCAACCCCAGCTTTGGACCAAATATTTACCCCTTGCTGAGTTTTGGTACAATTCGAGCCACCACTCCGCCATCGGGATGTCTCCGTTCGAAGCTCTATATGGTCGACCCCCACCTATGATACCCGGGTACACAACAGGGAGCTCAAAAATTGATTCAGTGGATGAATTGCTGTCAAAAAAATCTGAAATCATCAAGTCATTGAAGGAAAATCTGACCAGAGCCAGACACAGAATGGTGCAGCAATCGAATAAGCACCGACGAGATAAGGAGTTCAAAGTTGGGGACTGGGTTTACCTGAAACTGCAGCCGTACCGTCAGATCTCCCTCAAGACACGCCACTCACAGAAGTTGGCCAAGCGGTATTATGGGCCGTTTCGCGTTCTCCGCCGTGTAGGTGTCGTGGCCTATGAGTTGGAACTTCCCCCTTCCGCGCGGATCCATCCCATATTCCATGTGTCACTGCTGAAGCCATGTTATGGACGCCTAGAGTTGCAGATCTGTCCTTTGCCGTTGACAGCCGCGGCCTCTTCCAACCCCCCACAACCAGCTCGCATCTTGGACTGCAAGAGCACGCGAAATCGCAAGGGAAAGGTTGAAGAGGTACTCGTACAGTGGGAGGGACAAACCGCCGAGGATGCAACATGGGAACTCAAAGACTCCCTCTTGGAAGTGTTTCCAGATCTAGATCTTGAGGACAAGATCTCTTTGAACACAGGGAGTAATGTTACACATGAAGTGGAAGTGGAAGTCCCTGTTAGTGAGTTGAAAGTTTCTGCTGAGTTGACTAGTGGAAGTGGGCTGGGAACACTAAGGCCCAAGAGAAGTCACAGAAGGCCAGCCCGTTACAGTACCTGAAAGGGACCAAAAGAAGAATTAGTCATTTGAGTTTTTATTTCATTTTTAACCAGTGATTTTAATTGTTGTCTTTTAATTCCAAGAAAGGGGATGCTGACACTTGGCAGAAGATCCTGTAATTAGGGTTTTATGATTCTGTTGTTAAAACTCAGTGATTGGGAAATGAAAAGGGCAGAAAAGAATTATCCCAAATCTCTCTCTTCTACCTCTAGGCTTTCCCTTAAGGGAATTCAATAGCTCTGTTACCCTATCTCTACCACAGTACCCTTCATTGCATCATAACTTCTTCCACTATGACTTGCTAAGTTTCGCACTAATCAAGAAGTTCTTTGGGTTGTGCCTACAAGCTGTGTTCACGACTCATGGTCACAAAACATCTTGCCTCGTGACTTGCCATGTTGTGCTTTCAACTACTATTACTAATATTAAGTATTAACAATATTGGCTTCATCTCCTTTTGAAAAGTTGTAATAATTCCAAACTTACCCTAAAGGCATCAATGCTTTGGCTTCAGCTCTGTTGAATCCATCTCAACAACCAGTCAATACAAAAATCGAAGAAATGTAAAACAAAACAACATATTCAAACAATAGTATAAAATTTGGAGAATAAAACATTAATCAGAAAAATTTGGAGAACCTATTCAAACAATAGTAATGAGACATCAGGTAGGAAATTGTTGAGAGAAGAAAGAAACGAGACATACATGGAATCGACGAAGCTAGTTGTGATGTCTGCAGATAAGATCTTCTCCCTGATGAAATAGCAGTCTGTCTCAATGATTTTAGTCCCTGTCATGGAACATTGGATTTTAAAGGCAAGCATTGGCATAAAGGTTGGAGGAGTTGTTGAATTAGCCCCTTGGAAATGCAAGGTAATAGATCGATAAAGGGTCTGGGCCTTTCCTTGACCCCGCCATAATGGGAGCTCTATGGCACTGGGTTTCCCTTTTTATAGAACATTGGATTTGAGGTGATATCCAAGGCAGCCTCATTATCACAAATGTGTCATCTATGTAACCTTCCCAAACCTTAATTCTTTAAGCAACTATTTGATCTAGTTAAGTTGACATGTGGCCGAAGCCATGGCTCGATATTATGCTTTTCTACCTTGATAACCAAATCTTAAATGTACGAATTGGCTATCACAATAACAATAAATAAAGGAAAGTTTGTTCCTGGGTCATTATCGCCTTTCCCCGGTTTAGGGTATGTATGGGTTCTTTCTCTATTAAGAAAGTCCCGGTGTGAACTCCCCTACTGATCTGACTGCAGCAGATTCTTGAGAAGCCAATTCTCTCTCTTTATCTACTTTACCGACAAGAGCTCTAAATGAATGAGCAATGTTGTTATTGTGCCGGGCACCCACATTTGTCCACGCTCTAGATGTCCAATCTTGGGCGTGAGGGGCTCTAATGAGATCCTACATTGACTAGATATGACCAAAGTAGTCTTTATAATGCTTGAACAGTTCTCACTTTACAAACCGGTTTTGCTAGTTGAGTTAAATCCTAAGCCCAAATTCTAAGAGTTGCACTAAAAATGAGCTAACATGCACATGACATCAAATTGTACTCACCAGATGCAGCCATTTGTCACCAAAATATAAGCACAGACTACTAGGTGGAGAGAACAATAAGGCTATGTTTGGATGGGGGTTTTTGGAGGGGAAGGGAGGGGAGGGGAAAATTTATAATCTCCAATTACCTTGTTTGGGAGTTTTTAAAATTAAAAAAAAGTTTTACATCTTGGTGTCTACTACCTTCTAAAATAATATTTCCTTTGTCCTATTAAAGCTAAACAAGGTAATTAGGAATTATAAGCCCTTTCCTCCACTCCCCTCCCCTCCCCTCCCCTTCAAAAACCCCCATCCAAACATAGCCTAAGAAAATTATACCAACCCAAAGTGAAACTAGTTCAATACTAACTGCAAAGTACATATATCCCAAAAACTGCGTGAACACAAGGAAACCAAAACCAACAGCTTCGATGCAATGTATACCATATAAAAGATTTCAAGGAAGTTGTTTGGGTAATTCCTGATCAAGTCTCTTTTTACCAAAATCTGAAGGATTTCTCACACGAAACAAGATCTCAACCTCTTGATTCCATCATGCAAAACCAGTTCACAATGTCAGTGCTTAGCCACCAAATAAGCCCCATGGTCCTAGCCAGTACCTATTACTGTCTGGAACAGTCATTCTTTTTCTACGGTGACTACTGTCAATGGATTGTACGAAATCCAAACCACTTAGACCACTTGAGTCCATCACCACCAGATTCCACTATCTAATTTGTAACTCATTTGATCAAACTACAAAATCTGTGGTAGAAAAGGAAAATGAAGGATGGAATAAGGAAATCCACTTCCTTGGAGGTTGCTAGGACCTTTTTTTTTCCATTTTGTTTTTAAAGGAAGCCAGTGCAGGCCAAGACTTTAAGGTGGATGGTATTACTGTGATTCCAGGTTTAAAAACACTAGTTTTTGGAAGAGAGGTAAAATAGAATATATTTGAAATGGAGATAATATACAATATTTCATTAAATTTTTAGAATGGTTGTGTACATAAGTTGACTGTATAACTCTATTTATACTGATACTATGACCATATAAAGACTTATATTCTGTGATTTATGTGTACTACAAATAATTAATTACTTTATGTGTAAGAGTTTCTTGATTACTTTATGCATAATATTCCTTAAGAACAAAGATGTGAAAGTAACTGCTAAATTAGTTTGAATGAGAAGATGTTGCGTAAGATGGAGTCACTGTCTGAACGACCCAACGAGTTTTCATATGAAATATGGCAGACCAGATCCGTAAAAAATTTGAAAGTTTTTATCCATTTCTTTTCATAGCTTTCTAATGAAATAAAGCACAGGTCAATCCGAGTTAAAAAAAACTCAAAGTTATAGGCGTATTTGTACCAGCTGACAGCTGTCCAAGTTGAAACAGCAAATTCTGCATAGTTTTCTTCTTTGGTGTATGTATTACTCTAGAATAAAAACACTTAAAAAGTTTTAATTATAACAAAGGAGCTAGGACTTACCTTATCGTGGGAAAAGCACCAAAATGGTGCAATTTTTTCCTTTTTTACCAAAATGGTTTAGATCAAAAAGTTATTACTAAATTAGGATAAGTCGCAGGTGGTATTGGCAATTTTTATTTTTTTTTTTAAAAAGTAAAGTCACCAATGGTAGTGGCTACTTTTATTTTTATTTTTTAAAAAAATAGTGAAGTCGCAACTACCGGTGGGGATTTCACTATTTTTTTCTAAAAAAAAGATAGAGAAGTTGCTGATGGTACACAGTGAGTGTTAGGCGGTGTTATTTTGGTCCTTAACAGATACAAAATTAAAAAAGGGTCCTCAACTGTTAGTGTTAGTCACTTTGGTCCCTGAAAAGTGATTATTTATTGTCATTTTTGTTTGACCATAGAGACCAAAATGACACCATTGAATACTCTCAGGGACCAAAATAGTTGTTTACTCTCGTGGGTATGGAAAAAAAAACTAATCCTAAGAGAGTAAATAGTCTTTTTGGTCCATGAGAGTGTCCAGCGGTGTCACTTTGGTTTTTGTGGTCAAACTAAAATGACAATAAATAATCACTTTCAGATATCAAAGTGACTAACGGCTAACAGTTGAGGACCATGTTTTAATTTTGTATCTGTTAGGGACTAAAATAACACTACCTAACACTCACTGTGTACTATCAACAACTTCTCTATTTTTTTTTAAAAATATTAAAAGTACCGGTGGCGACTTCACTATTTTTAAAAAAAAAAATAGAAGTCACCACTACCATTGGCGACTTCACTTTTTTAAAAAAAAAAATAAAAGTCACCAATATCACATGCAACTTACTCCAATTTAGTAATAACTTTTTGATCTACACCATTTTGGTAAAAAAACCACAAATTGCACCATTTTGGTGCTTTTCCCCCTTATCGTCAATCTAGTAAACTTGGTGTATGTATTATTCTTGACATCATGGGGTATGCTTCTTAAGTTGAATAGATTAAACCCCCATAAAAGAGCCAATTTCATCCACTCAGAGCTCAATAAATGAAAGAGGAGTCCTATACAATGAGTCTACGATGCATAATATACTGTGTGTTAAGTAGAGACTCATTCAATACTATCTGAAAAGGTGGTGGATGACCGGTGAGGTACCAAATGTTAACTTGAATTTCTATAAGAGAAACAATTCTTGTGTTTGTTTGAACCTTATCTTTGCAATCGATCCTGTTCACATTGCCTAAAATCCCATTATCATACTGTCTTTAATTTGATAATTTTAATCACACATGTTAACCAAAGACAACTTGAAAATATTCCAACTAAAACATAGCAAATAATTCTTTGATCATTTCAAAATATGCCAGTGGACATGGCTTCCGATGATCCTAGTCAGTAGTCATTGGTCAACATTTTGAAATTGCGTATATTAATCACTATGGTGTGATAAAAAAAAAAAACAATTTCGCATAGCCTAAGCGGAACTACAAGAGAACAAAGAAGAATCATTCAGAATTCGATTGGTTCCAAACGTAAAAAGGAGTAACTCAGGGAGATAAAGATCAAGGAGATTTGAGGAGGAAGAAGAACAAGAAGGTGGTAAGAAAGAGCAACAAGAGAAGAAGCTGAAGAAGCAGCTCCACTAAGGCGCAGAGCTTTATCTTCTTGTTGTTGAAACGCTCCTTCAGCAACTGGATCTTCAGGTCTTCGATTTCCTTCTTCCACATCTCCTGAAACAATCACGCGCGCGAATCAATCAGAGAAAAACAGAGAGAGAGAGAGAGAGAGTTTAGGGTTCAGAGAAGGAACGACCTCGTTTTGGGAGTTGGGGGATTTTAAAGCGTAGAGGACCAACGCGGCTTTTGCGCAGAGACGGAATGCCATTGCCGATTTCACACCCTTCTTCTCTTCCTTTTCCATCTTTTTTCTCTCTCACAATCAATGCGCGCGACAAAACTCTACTCAAACTGCCGTTGTGGATTTTTTGAATTGAAAGTGTTTTTGACTCTGCCTTGTGAGTTGTGGCATAACCAACTTTTTTCTCTTCCCGCGCAAGCCAGTCCTTGCTTCGTCTCTTTCTTCCGGTTAGTATTACTCCTTTTCTAGGTTGATTTTAGATTCTTAAATAAAAATAAATTAGCTAGTTCACCCATGTATTACATGATATAAAATAATTTATTTATATAGTAATAAGCTTATAAATATAAATTTTGTGACATTGTACATCTTAATTAAATATTTATATTCCATGTTGTCATTATAATAAAACTTGATTAAATGTGATGAAAATTTTTTACGAGAGAAATAAGCTCATATCATTAAACCATTAGAAACTACACGATAGTTGGGGAATAAAGGGAAAACATAAGGACTAGAATGAGAAATAGAATGTCTAGCTATCAAATGGGCATCGCCATTTGTTTGCATTTTGGAAAACAACACAATGCATGGGGAATGCACCTCAACATAGCCTTGCAATTCGAAATATCATAACCAAATTCAGAGACTTCAATTGAGGATGAATTAACATTATCCACTACTAGCTTTCTGTCCAGCGCAAAAGCAACATTGGAGAGACCAAGCTCTTTGACCCACCTACGCAGTGAGCAGAACCGTACACTTCTCCATCACAAAGTGACAATAACTGAGACATTCGCTCCGATTTGGCTAAGACATAGGCACCATTATCATCTCGAAGACAAAAGCCAAAACCTGTTTTCTAATCCGCTATGAAGAATGTGGCATCAATGTTGCACTTAACAAAAACAGTAGGAGGTTTACTCCATATGATATCCGCCGCTATGTTGCCATTTGAGCTGTCCATTTTTTGCACAACTCCCTACAAGTGGGACCATTCCTGAAAGACTGCAGTCACGTGCTTTCTGGCAAACTTCTTAGAAGGTGACCCATTTCGAAATTGCTCCAAGTCAAGCACGCTTCACTGTGGAGTTCTTAAGTGAAGGACTATAAAAAAGATGACGCATCTTGTTGAAATAGGTAGTACCAATCAATTCTATTAAGTTTTCCTCAAATGTGCAGTCACATTCCTACACAGTATTGAAATTCCTCTCATTTTGGTATAAATTTGGTGCATTCATGTACACCTTCGCTTAGAAGTTAGCTAGGAGTCAGTCCTTGTTTGTGCCTCTCTACACCAGGATCACTCCTCTCCCTCGTCCCCAAGTTATCCAATGTAGGTAGCCGGTCACATATAGCACGCCATGCAAAGGCTGCTACCTTCGAGGGAATGTACTATGCCCCAGTTTTCTGAACACATTGTTTACATGCTGATTGTTGTCTTTCGTAATGACTTGGTGGGCAGACTTCATAGAATAAATGCCACTACCATCCCCTTGCAACTCCTATGTGTCACCTATATCCTCGATTAACATTGTACCTTGCAAAACACCATGAAACCCGAAGAGGAGTTCCTCTTCCCATCTGAACAAGTTTCTCCTCCAATGCCACATCCAGCTTCAAACCCCCTCCCACACTTCCTTACCTCCCACCATGCACTCCTTATCCACCGCAACACTAAACAACCTATTAAGCTGTGCACACACAAAGGCCCCTCACCAATCCCATAGTCCAACCAAAAGCGAACTTGGTAGTCACCCCCACCTCCACCACAGTACTAATTATAACACTATGGCCTTCAGCAACCAACACAAACAAAAAAGGGGACAACAGATCCCCTTGATGGAGATCTCTCCCCATCACGATCTCTTCTATTGGATTACCATTAACCAACACTAATACCGAAGCGGTAGAGACGCATTCCATGATCCAATTCCTCCACAAGCAGGGAAACCCCATCTTCATCAACACAAAATTTACATACTCCCAATCAACAAAGTTGTAGGCTTTTTCGAAGTCAACCTTGAAGATAATCCCCATCTTCTCCTCTCTTAGTCTCATCCACAATCTCGTTAGTAATGAGAACCCCATCCAATTGTAGAAAGTTTTGGGTGAGCCCACATGTAGGGGGACCTGTGCCAATGGGCCAAGCAACACCACGAGTGAGACTTCGACACCACATTTTCATCCAAAACTTTAAGGCATTGAATATATGAGTCTTGTCTCTTATATTCTCTTTTGGCCCATTCCTAGCCAATGTGGGACTAACAACTCACTTGGATTCCCAACATTCTTCCCCTCAAGCCTAAGCCTCATTGAGTATTGGGACCACACACATGCAGGGAGACCTGTACCAATAGGCCAAGCAACCGACATGAGCGAGACATGGATACTATGTGTTCACAAAAAACCTTAAGGTATTGGGTATGGGTCTGTCTCTTATATTCTCTTTCTTTAGCCCATTCCTAGCCAATGTAAGACTTCCAACTCACAATTGAATTCCAAACACCAAGACCTTTAATGAATGCTATATGATTTTCTAAAACTCCCATCCATCACCACTCTCAACCTTGAAGAAAGGAGTTTTGCTAAATTTTGTAGAGGTAGCCGATTAATGAAATTGGATGATAATCACTATGCCAAAAATTCATTCAAACTTTTTACATTCAGACAGCACTTTTAAGCGTCGTCTGATTAAGCGTTATCTGAATTCCAATAACAGATAGCACTTTTGCTGAAAGCGCTCTCTAAAGTTTTATAACAGATAGCACTTTTATGAAAAAGTATTATCTAATTTTTAAAATTAGATAACGCTCCCTAAAAGGAAGCGTTATCTGATATCACATCAGAAAACACTCTCATTAAAGCGCTATCTTAGTCTTTTTTTTTAAATAATTTTTTTTACTTTTTTCTTATCCCCTAAATACCAGATACAAAGTAGAACCAAGCAACACCAGATAGTAATCGATTTGGCAGAACTAACAAGTTACACAATTCAAAGCAAATCTATAGTAACAAGAGGTACACAATTCAAATTACAATATCGATTAATAGTGCTAACAAAAGTAAGATATTAACCAACAAGATATGAGCTAGCTTAAGACAACAACCAACAAGATATCTATCATCTATCTTACGACAAGCATAATGTCCATGAGCTAGCTCAAAACAAAATTAAGGCATGAAAAGATCAAAAGGGCAAAACACCTATGCATTAAAACCTAGAACATACAACCAACTAGCTAGATATATATCTATCCTCCAGCTTTTAACGCAAGCATGTCCATGAGCTAGCTCTAATGTCATCTGCAGGTTCAAAACAATAAAAATTTAATATGTTCAAGTAACAAACTAATGAATTTTAATATATATCAAACCAAATTTATAATTCACATTATATTTCACACTCACCAAGAAATTTATTTTATAATAATTTTTCGATCACAAAGCTACACCATTCGTCTTTGAGCTCATTTAGCTTATCTGAAGATTAAGTATAGCTCCTGTAGCCAGGAAAATACTGCGAAATATAAAAATTAAAACCAAATTAATTATTAGTCACATGAAAAGATTTAATTTAGTAAACATATATACGATGAAAATTATATACCTTGTCTGGAATCGTAGATTGAGAACAAGATATAATCTCCTTCATGAATTGCAACACATAATACCCACAATCTATGCCATTAAGTTGCTTTGAATTATGCACTCTTTGGAAGGAGAAATTAAAAGAGAGTCTTGTCCACACATGGTATGCACCTAACATATAAGAATTGTTGCAGTTAAGAAGTCTAGAACAACAGAAGCAAGCCAAATCGAGCAATTCATTAACGAGGTGGTTGTTCTATCCCAAATAAATCATAGGAATGTGGTCAAGCACCCTTGGATCAATACAGAGCTAGATCAAGAGGAGACTAGATACTTACTTAATGAGGCACCATCGAACATTTATGAACTTGGTGATAGTAGCAACCATATATATGCTGTGTATGATAGCTTGAGAGATCATGCACTGATTTCCTTCGATGATGGAAGATGATTGTGACATGTCAAAATACACTTCCATTCCATTTTATTTTAAAGGTTTTGCAAATAGAATTTGTACTATTTATGATTAATAATACTCCAAAATAGAGTTTTATAAGTTTGATTTATATTATTGATTACATGCATGCGATTGCGATCCAATAAGTCTCCCTAATGCTTTTAGTAATTTTTATAAAGGATTAAAGCTAGAGATGTTAGTTGAGAATGCAAATTGGACTGACTCATTGTATTGATATTCTGATAAACTGATTTGAACAATACAGGGTAGCAGTATTTATGCAGAAAGAGTAAAACTAACCCAAGGCAACTAACCAAAAACTGATTTAACAGAAACAATTAACTACTAACAGAAAGTAACTGCATAACTAATTGAACTAATTAAACTATGGTAACAAGAGATGAGAGTATTTCTACTCTCTACTGAAAGATTGTCAGAATTTGGTTAGCATCTTCATTAGACTTTATCGTGTTTAAGTCATTTCTGTATTTTTCATGTAATATTGGATTAAAAGGAATCGTTAATATTGAAAGGTTCCCATTATTTTAAAACTTCTACCATGCCTTATTTGGAAGCATATATACTACACATGTCAAATTGTACAGTCACCTCTAAAAGATTAAAAACCACTTCTGAGATCTTCAAAGTTTATTGTGACAGTTAAATTAGTCCTTATATGAACAAGCGTCAGTTAAGGTTAATAGAGATGTACATTTATAATATAAAAAAGGTTAATAGAGATGTGCATACGTGTCACATATGTTAGGTGCATACCATGTAAGCAAAATTCATTACAGATCGACACATAACCCAGATCTTTACTCAAGGAAAGGAAAAAATTTAAACGGAATGTAAAGATAATCAAATCATAGTACAAGTGAAAATAGAGAAAAGAAAAGCATAGTGAGTGTCGAAAAGAGACATAAGCCCAAAATGGCCAAGCAAAGTTTCAAAGTCTACTGATATTGAGCCCTTTGTACCATATCAAGTTACCAATTAGTAGCTTAAATTCCTACCCATTCAATTCCCACAAAAAATAGCATACTACTTAACATTAATTAATTAAGCATAAATTGGAAGAGAAACTACTTATCATACCTTCATTTTTATTTTTTGTTTTCTCTATACGTTTTGGATGGGGTGTATATGCAGATCAGAGAGGCAGAGAGAAATGATGAGAAAATATATTGGGAGAGAAACTTAGAAGGACAAAAGGAAAATAAGAGGGGTAAGCTTAAATGAGTGAGGGGAGATGAGAGAGTGCAATACGAAATCGAATATTGCCTTGTTGGAGATAAAAGGGGCAAGCTTAATTAAATGTATTTCCAATCTTGAAGTTTTCTTGCGCTGTAACTAGAGGTTGTGGATATTTCAGATTCCTTGCCCAGGTTGATATCAAAATAAGGATCTAATTTATCCTTAAATCCTAGGATTGTTTCAAACTAACTCTCGTTATCTGATATCTTTGCGGCGGCTCACATTTCACTCCTCGAACTAAAACAATTTCTCTAACTTCTTTTGTTTTCACTTGTTTTCAGCTCTAAATTTTTTTAATGGCTAACAGTAATAGAACTAAACAAAAGCCACAATAGTATGAACCACACGTTTTATGCTGTCTACCAAATGAGTGAAACCAGAACCAGTCCAAATGACTGAAACCACAAGTTTTATGAACCACAACTTAGTACTCCACTCTTTATTATCAGCTTAAAACACAATACACCAATGAGTGAAACTAGCCAGAACCAGTCCAACTTTGAACTCACAGAGAAATATTTCAGAATAACAATAAACAATGACAAGTGCCTCCGAGAACGAATCATATGTTCTTTAATTACCTTAACTTTGTTAGTCTCCTGATCCCAACTGAATGATGCAAGTCAAGAATACTTCAGTGCAAAATAACTACAAAACAAAAACGAAAATAATAATAATAATAACAATTAACACTAAGCAACAATGCAAGCTATTAATCCAATCATTCGGGCATTTTAACAAGCAGTTTGCAGTCAGAAGAGAAAAGAGCTTTACTCACAGGGAGCTTCGAGGAAGGCAGTGAACTTCGACCACAGAGAACTTGTGGAGCTTTGAGGAAGGCAGAGAACTTAGGAGCTTTACTCGCAGGGAACGAAGGAAGAACGATGGAAGAATGAAGGAAGCTCTGACGAGAACGAACGAACGAAGGAAGAGCTTCACACAGTTCAGCTTCACAGTACTTCCAACAGCTTACAGAACGAACGAAGGAAGATCTCTGACAAGGCGAAGGAGACGAAGGAAGAACAGTGATGCAGACGAAGGAGGAGAACGAACGAACGAAGGAGAAAATAGTGAGCGAAGGAGCTGCAGTTACGGAGGAGGAAGGGAATGAAGGAGGAGGAAGGAAGGAGCTGCAGTTACGGTGGCGAGCTCGGGAACGAACGACAGTGCTTGTTGGGAACTGGGAGCGAAGGAGGAGGAAGGAAGGAGCTTGGCGAGCTTAACGAAGAACGGAGCTTCAGTGGCTTACCGAAACGAAGTAGTGCTAATTTGATTTTTGCGGTTAAAATAAACCATCAGATAGCAGTAGCACTTTTGGATAAAAGCGTTGTCAGAATGTTTACTTTCCAACAGCGTTTCGTGCAAAAAGTGCTATCTGAATGGATAAAAAATTAAAATAAAAAATGGAATATGTTTAGACAACCGTACTAGATTATGCGCTCTCTCAAGGTTGAGATTCCAATAGCATTTCTCTTTTTTTTTGTCATGAAATAGCATTTCTCTTTTTTTTTTTTGGTCCAAAAATAGCATTTCTCTTATAAAGTGCTATCTAAGTATTGGGCCTCCATGACGTTTTTGAAGGAAGTGTTATTGCAATGTCTAAATAAAATAATACAAAAAAATGTCACCATTCAGACAAAATTTATCTATAAAAGTGTTATCTGAGTTTTTTATTCTGATAACGCTTCACATGAAGGCGCTATCTGAGTGATTCACTCTGATAACGCTTATTATATTAAGCATTATCTGAAATCTCCTTGTATTTTTAGATAACGTTTTCACTTTTAAGCGCTATCGGAAAAGTATTTTTTGAATGCATTTTTGGTGTAGTGAATCAGCCAACTTTCATCAGATTGTGCTTACTCCCTCCATTCCTTTCTATCGGTCTATTTTGAAGAAAATTTTTGTTCTTTTTTATCTATCCTTTTGGTAGATTATGGTTATATTTTGTTAATTTTTCCTTTTTTTCCCATTAACTACATTACACATTTTCCATAAAGTTGATCAATTAATAAATTTGAGAAGTTCAAGTGAATTCATTAATGTTAGTGTGTGATGGTGGTTAAGTTCAATGGAGTAAGTGTGATGGAGAGAGAGAAATGGAGTACTCTTTCCGTATTTGAATATAAGCAAAAATATCTAAACTCACGTTTATTAAAGAAATTAGTTAATTACAATTAAGTTTCTTGATCTCATATAAAAAATTAGTATAGTCTCTAAATTACCCTTAATGATTGCATTGGAAATTGTTATTTGGGAACAAACTATACATTAGAAAATAAAATTTAAATTAACTGAAGGGTATTATAGGAATAATGTTATTAAATGAGATAGAAGTGCTTATTTTTTGCTTATATTTAGTAACAAAATATTTTGATATTTTTTGCTTATATTAAAAAACAGAGGGAGTACATTGAATCATTTTTCTCTTGCTATTCTAGAATTTTTATACACTTTAATGGCGAGAAAAAAATGGATAGTAAAAATATGAAGGTATAATAGGAATTTTTTTTATCAATTAAGTTATTCCTTGGTTTTGGTGAAATAACCAAAATGGACGGATAAAAAGTAACCAATGGAGTATTTATACTCTCATTTAATTTGTCTTTACACATTGAAAAAGGAGCAAATTATTTTCACCAACTTTGAAAACTCTGTTCACCCATCTTGAATTCAGTCATAATTCTAACAAATTCTTGAATCGGAACTCTAATTTGGGATTGGATACCAATTTTAATTGAATGCTAATAACTTGCACTTTTAGTTAAATCTGGACCTTTTTCCATCATCGTTATAGATGAAGTCTGTTCACATGAGTAGATCCAACTTTAAATATATGTATTTAGCTTTACTTCTAACTTAAAGAAGAAGAAGAAGGTTTCTCATGTATGAAAAATGAAAAAAAAATAGTTAAATAGTTACCATTAAATAGATATGTGTTTATGAAAAAAAAATTAAAAAATTAAAGTGTCAAATTTGATTGTAACTCATGAAAAATATTTTAATTAAAAAATCATAAATATTTGTAGAAAAATTTATCCAAACTTACTCGTTTAGTTAGTATTTCAACTGTTAGGGTGGGTACCACATTTTATAATCAATATCGTGTTCTACAATTTGGTTGAATCCTATTAAATGTGAGTGTAAAAGTCTTTTAAAGTGACGGATTATATAAATTATACTCTTTTTAAATTTTATCATATACTCCATCCGGACACAATTATCAACAAAAAAAAAACCTCAAATATGATGGTCTAAAATATAAATAAATTATAAATAATTTTACTTTATTTAATGAACTCTTTTTCATAAATATCATTTATTTAATATAGATTTTAATTTCAATAACTCTTTTATTAAAGGCAAGTTAGAGAATGAATTTTATTTCTTTGATAAGATCAATAAAATTTAATGATATCAACTAATCTACTTAATTAACTCGATCGAGTTAGTGTTTTTTATTTATAATCGAGTACAGATGGAGTATCTGTGTGGCCAAAGGATGACTTCAAAGTGCAATGAGTTGTATGTACACACTACATAGGGTTGACGCTAGAGCACACAAATATGGACGAGTAAATTGTGAAGGAAATAGATAGAGCCAAAATTGCAGCCAAAGTGACAAAAAAAACCAGGTGAAAGGCCTGGACTGTTTTTTGTCTTCTGATATGTGAGCTGGATTAATCACAGTAGAAGAAACCTTCACAATACAAGCCATTTTATGGGCCATTATATTTTCCTATTCCTGAACTCCTCCCTGCCTTAAGTCTCAACCACAATCTTCAACTGTAAAAGCTTTTTTGTTTGGGGAAAGTATTTATTATTGAAAAAGAAGTGACCAAATTACAAGGGAAGAACAAAGCTGCAAATAAAACAAAGACCTCCAATTTCACTCTCTTATGAAATTAGACAAAAGTAATACTTCAAAACAGCCATTATATTTCAGCGTTTGAACAACTCAAATTAAATATTATTGGAGCAAGCCAAAGCCTGTTTAATAATTTCAAGAGCATGCTTCATTTGCTCTAGCAAAAATTTGACAAAAAAAAATGCTCTAGCAAAATGTTTGTGTTAATTTTTATCCCCTATCCAACTGAAGTTTTTGACCAAATTAAGAGCACACACACACACACACACAAATCTAAGCTATCTAGATATATTACCACAAAGATTAGAAGAACAGGGGTTTAGCTAGAAAGCATAGGAAATGATGGTTACTCTTACTCACCTATCATGCAAACTGTAGAAAATCCAAGGTGCATGTACCAGAAAATGTCCCAATTAAAATGGTAGACAGAAAATAAAAGAAATAAACAGAGAAAAATTATAAGGTAAAATTCACAAAAATTCTTTTCTTTCTCTCCTTTCCTTTCCTTTTAATTCAAGAGAGAGAGGGAGAGAGAGAGAGAGAGAAGGGATGAAAAATGATGAAACTCACCAAAATGTTATCCGGCTAAATATTTTCCTTCACATCTACAAATGCATATCAAACAAGGATGAGTTTCAGGTGGATTTTACAATGCACAAACACATAGATTTGTGTACATGCACAAACACATAAAAAACTGGTTATAGCCAGTTTTGACAGTTTTTCATTTATTTGAATATTTACCCACAAAACAATTATTAATCTATTTGTATGGCCTAAGGTTTCATTTTTTGATATTTGACCCCAAAATAGAAATTGAAATCTGCCCCGGTTCTCCAAACAACGAACAAGACTACTTCACTCCATCTCTGCAATTTCCCAAAAGTGGAGCTACAATCCCAGGATCCAGTACTCTAACAAGTGCATCCTCACGTGACAATGTTTTTGGGTACCGTATACCATCCAATCGCTGGAATCTTCTCATGACACCACCACATCCACCTTAGCTTCTTCAACCTTGAACCATTGAACCAGTAACCTCCATAGCCAACTGCTAGACCAACCAATCACCCGAATCTTCTCATAACACTACCGAGGGGTTGCCACCACCTGCGACTTTCAATCTCGCTCCTCTAACCATGCCGTTGAAACCAACAACAAGGTCGTTGTTATTACATCAACATGACTGTCGCGGTTCCGTCGCAAAGAGCGCCTAGCCGACGAGGTAGTCGAGGTGGGTGTTGGAGGGGCCGAGAAGGTGATGGCAGTGATCTCGGAGTACACGAGGAGGAAGCGCATACCCTTGTTTTTCTCGACAATGTCCTCGGCGAGGTGGAGGATGGTGCCACCGGCGAGCAACTCTGCTGGTACATTATGAGGCGCTTCCCGGAGGGCTTAAGGCCTAGGAGCTCAGCGAGTTGGAAATCTGCACTGGGCCACACCCGAGGTGGCATAACACGAAGTGCAGGTAATGACTTCAGAACACCAGACATGTCCACACCGGAGCTTTTTCATCAACTGGTTTGCAGCAGGGGTGCATCGTTGGGACAGAGCACATTGCAAAGGTTATTTACTATTAGGTGGAGTGGTGGTACAACGCTATTTTTTGGAATTGGGTATCTTTAATTTGTTTTGGTGGGTCATTGTTGGGGTTCACTTGGCATTGGAGCCGTGAACAAGTTTTACTATTTGACACCATAGTTGGCACCTTCGAAGCAAGCATGGTGAATGTGATTGGGATTTGAGAGCCAACGTGATTGGGAGATTTCTGGGGAATATGTTTTAGAAGATGAACCCTAATCCCAAATTGTAAAATATTTAAATTTAAATTTAAATTAAAAAAAACTAAAAGTCACACTTAATTCAAAAAAAATTAAATATTTAATTTAAAAAATTAATGGGAATTGATGACTCAGCATTTTGCACAATTGGCACATGCCACATGAGCTCACTTATACAGCGTGACACTGCTAAATAGATATCGGTCTACCACATTATTATTACTTTTTAACAGAGATTGACGGTAAAGACTAAAATCAGACGATTTAGACATTGCAGTGATGAAAAAAGAAAAAATTACGAGGATGAAAATAAAAAAGTGGTATATTTGCATGAATCAAAAGTATTTTTAAGCCTTTGATAAAAAAAAAGGTATTTTTAAGCCTTCTGGTCCAATCAGCAAAAAATGAAAACTTCTTGGCAAAATTTGTAATTTTTCATAAATAAGTGCTTTTTTAATAATTAATACATCCTCTATACACCAATCAGCAATTTTTTATCAAATTTTCTTGTTACCTTTTCAACAGGTTCCTCTTCTCTGATCTTAGCCCTCGATTTTAAAAAGACAAAAATCAATGGCTTTGAGGCCCATTTGTGCATGTGCACAAATCTATGTGTTTGTGCATTGTAAAATCCACCTGAGTTTCATCCTCCTCCTTTCTTTTTTTCACTCAAATGATTCATACTAATGTGCACAAAACGTAGATGGGTGGTTATTTACTAATGTGCACACACGTGACACAACAAAACTTTAAGATATTTAAGGATCAAATTCCAAATCCTTAATTTTATCTGCATCCGAGAAAGGCTTAACTGATTGAAGAAGATTAAAGAGGGCGATTAAATCAGAGTGTCTTTTTTTTCCCCGATCATTATGATATTGAAACCTTTCAGAATCATGAACTTATCACTGAATTTAAGTTTGAAAGAAAATAGAAACAAGGAAAGATAGTAATAAAAAAAGGGATATATCACTGAGTTAGGATCCTCTCTATTTATTTTTGTTTCCATTTCTTTTACTACTATGTTTTTGGGAGAGTAAATGGAATAAATGACAACTATATATTACATTTATGTCATTTATTTCCCTAAAATCATAGTAATAGAAGAAATAGAGACAAAAATAAATGAAAAGGATCTCAACTCTATATCACTACACTTAGTTTTGCTTGATTTTGATGCAATAACCATTTTCCAACTAGACACAACACAAGCAATAGCGTCCCTCATGTTTAAAGCCACATTTTCTACTCCCTTAGCTCCTTTTTATCTGTCGATTTTTAAGAAATTTTTTGTTCTATTTTATTTTTCATTTTGATAGTTTAAGGTTACATTTTGACAATTATACCCTTAATTCTATTAATTGTTTACACATTTTTCATAAATTGATTAAAGTAGTAATTGGGAAGTTTAAAAACTAATTAAATATGATATATCTACTCCAAAAAATTATTTTACTTTCTAACAACATAAATTTATTACTAATACACAAATATAAATGTGAATGTATCTAAGATTAATTGGATAATTGAATATGGGATTAGAAATAATTAAAATGATGGGACACATTAATTGATTCATCTACTCCTAAAAACTACTAAATAAAGGTATAATAGAAATTTTTTTATTGATTCCTTTGTTATGGTGAAATAACCTAAAACAACATATAAAAAGAAAGGGAGGGAGCATTTAATTACCTTGGGCCAAAGGAAAATGCAATTCCTGAGAGAGAAACAAAAAGTGCCTTAACTGCAGCATAAAATTATCCGTCACCACAGACGATGAAGCATTTCATAAATGCAGCTGCCCTGGTAGTTCATGTTCCCAAAAGGAGTTTATGAATTCAGTGATAGGACTACTCTAAGGTGAACGAATTAATAGAAGTGTATCAGTTAAATTTTAATGAATCAGAGATGAAAGGCTTTATCTAATATGTGTGACTCAGTTAACGACACACACAAAGCTTATAGAGAGGACTCTAGTTTGAATCATGCAAAAAAGAGGGGTTATGAAGGATTTGTCCTATAGCATGTTCTAAGAGTGGAAGCTTGTGAAATATTACTGTGGGTTAAAAAGTAATGATAGGCTTTTATTTGTCAACTATGACAATCTTACGTTTAGATAGGCTTTTACCTGAATTGTGTAACATATAGAAATTTATAAATTATGGCTATTTAATGTGGAAATGTAAAGATCTATCTATTTATTGTTTCACCATCTCGAATTTATGGAGCGAGAAACGTAAATGAGCATGACGCAACACCTTAACGCCCAATGTACGCATTTAATGTGAATGGAAATGTACTATAACCAACGTAAGCTAATTAATGCAATTGCAATATTTCCGATCTTCATTTGCTGTCATTAATTATAGTCTTTTTTTTCAACTTCGGGGGTGGAGTGATCATCTTGGTCATTGGAAATAAGATTGGCTAATTTTAAACGTAAGGATTACCAAAATCTCACTCCTAACATTTTCAAGTTACGCGAATTTTTGGGAACAAAGTTTTGTAAGTATTTATGCGGTCATTCATTTAGATATTGTTGCAGTGCTTTGACATCATAGAAACATTTTCTCACTATTTCGCTCATAATCTTCCGTGCTAGAAGGGATGACTCAGATTCGAAACAATCCCATAGAGTATACTCCCTCCGGACTCAAATATAAGCAACAAGTTACTTTTTTGGTTCATTAAATAACTCATATATCTAGACTATAATATAGTCAAGATACATGAGTTATTCAATAAACTAAAAAAGTAACTTGTTTCTTATATTCAAGTCCAGAGAGAGTATATTTGGAAGGGATGAAAAGTTTAAATGTGACTAATTCTCGAATCAGATTGATATAGGTAGCTCAAAGAGTGAAAGATTGTGGGATAGCTCGGGCAACCAATAGAGAGGGAAAGTAATTGGTTAGAAAAAAAATCTAAGTTCTCATTCAGTGTAATGTCAAATATATATATATACATATATACATGTCCTTATTTTTCACATCTAGTTCAATTAACTTTTATTCTTTCGTAGGACAGGGAACAAAATGAATGATAATTAAATCTTCATTACCATGAAGCCTTAATAAAATAGCTTCTCCTTTTTGTTTTTCCGCTCACTTGAAACATTATTGAGACTATTAGACTATACAATGGAATTAACCTCCCAATTTAGCATATTAACGCAAACTTACTTAGTTTACATGATTGAAAAACAAGTGACCCTGCAACATGTCGAAAACTCTGTTCTCAATACTGGAAAAGAAAATCATAACAAAGAGAACGTTTGTTACAACCATAAGAAACATGCTGCTATGTGTCAAGAATAAGACTAGAAGAGGCCTCGTTAGGAAAAATGGTCTTTCTTAACGTCAAATCCTGAAAGAGCCTACACAAATTCTACTATCATATAACAACATAAACAAATTTAGGATGATCAAGAACACTCTTATATGTACATAGACATGATGATTATGATACACAAGGTTAGTTTCTAATTAGTCACTCATTCGCACTCATTCTAAAAGTCAAATTACAACTACATAGATGTAAATTAGCTACAAATATAAATAAACTTGGGCTATTCAAGGGGGAATTGAAACGTAACGTAGGCTTGGACCATGCCGTAGTGCAAGCAATAAACGCCTAGAATTTTTTTTATTTTTATAAACTAGCACAAGAGGCTGAACTTTCTTTCCTTCATCAAGAATTTTGAAGGGTTCTGATCTGGTGGGTGCATGAATTTGCAATTAGGACAAGAAGGAGATGACTTGCACAGCATAACCAACATGTGACACTTCATACAAACCGTTGCAATCATCTCTTTGTAGTCCCCATCTGATGACAACTTCAAATCACACGAATCCCTTTTATGATTGCTTGATTCAATCAATAGGTCGCGTTCAACCAAACTACCAGGGGAACCAGAATTCTTCATCTTCTTCTTTTCACTTGTGTCATAACTGTGTTCTTCTTTTTTCCTAAGTGATTCGCGTGTCAAGTTCAGCTCAAGGTCTAAGTCTAAGCTTATTTGACCAAGAGATGTCTGTTCAGGTTCTGGGTCTCTCTTTGAGTCTGATTGTGTCATCCTTGTGTTACACAAATGTATCTGCCCTGACTGCACAAGGGGAAAAAAAATGAAATATTAGATTAAACTCATGATAAGAACCAAATAGGTAACATCAAGGTTTGAAATAAATGTCCGAAACCACAATTGTGGCATATAATGGTTTAGGAAGTCTCCAAAACCGATTCGCAACCGCAATTGTAGTCGCATCAACCACATTTGTTTGTAATTTTTTGCAATATCAAAAATCCCGATGTTACTACAACTACGACTACAATTTAAAACCTTGGGTAACATTCCTTATTAGCTAGATGGCTTTCTAATTAACAATTTTGACAATATATATCTATATTTGTACATGTACCTGAACACTGAGATATTGTTGTTGCCATTTATCTGAAGGCAATGGTGTTTTGAGGTGTAGCTCTATATCGAAGATGGGTTTTCTTTTCTCTGCATCTGTTTGATGCTTGAAGAATTCTCCAGTAAGTGTCTCTTCCCACTTTCTCTTCTTTTTTGAAGCTTCAAATTCTGCAGGAGCTTCCGTTTTTGGGCACTCGGCCATGGCCAGAGCTTTGTGAAGGGAGAGCATGGTTTTCAATATTCACAAGAGTGGTTTCTCAACTCTCTTGAGCTCTTGTAGTAGTTGTGAGCAAAAAGTGTACTGAGTTTTAGGTGGTTATGTAGTAGGAGGGCAAAACTTGAAGATCGAAACGTCAAATATATAGGTGGTTTTTGCCTAGTCATTATGACGTGCACTCCAAGTTGGCTAATCATTCATAGTACTACTCACTATACACACCTTAAACTTGTAACTTTTCCATACCTGTTTGGTGGACATAATAAGATAAAGATTGGGGTTTTTTTTTATTAATATCACGTGTGAACAAATTATTTTGTCATATATTATGATTTTTTTTAATTAGGTTTCTACCATGGTTTGCATTTTAGGTGAGAAGTCCTATTTTCAAAACCGGACTTCTCACCGTTGTTTTAATTTATTTTTTTAAAATGTTTATAAGAAGTCCTATCCCCAAAACAGGACTTCTAAATACATTTTTTTTCCAATTTTTTGTTTAATTATGATGGTTTAGGGTTTAGTTAATGTGGTTTATGGTGTTAGGTGGTTTGTGGTTTTAGGGTTTAGGTAGTTTTAGGATTTTGGGGTTATTTAAATTAATTAATTTATTTTATTTATTAATTCAATTTATTATTTAATAATTATTACCATTAAGTTTGTTTATGACTTAATAGTAAATAATAATACAATAAAATGATTACATTAAAATTATAAAAGGGGTACAACGGTCTACATTTTCGGCAAATTAAGAGAAAATTCCTCGTATCCTACTGCAAATCCTTATGTCAATGAGAATGAGCTACAACAGGAGCAATTTACCACTGTTATTGAAGAAGAAGAAGAACCAACGTGACGGCGTGTATACAACCTGCACGCAACCAAAAACCTCCAAAGTGTGGAACATGACACCATTTAGGAGAATAACTTTTGGTGTATTTGTAACTATAGCGGTAATAAATGTCCTAACCGAAAATGTAGATCGTTGTATCCCTTTTATAATTTTAATGTAATCATTTTATTGTATTATTATTTACTATTAAGTCATAAACTAACTTAATTGTAGTAATTATTAAATAATAAATTGAATTAATAAACAAAATAAATTAATTAATTTAAATAACCCCAAAATCCTAAAACTACCTAAACCCTAAAACTACAAATCACCTAACACCATAAACCACATTAACTAAACTCTAAATCATCTGAATTAAACAAAAAATTGGAAAAAAATAAAAAAAAAAGTGTTCAGAAGTCCTGATTTTGGGATAGGACTTCTCATAGACATTTTAAAAAAAAAATAAAACAATGGTGAGAAGTCCGGTTTTGGAAATAGGAATTCTCACCTAAAACGCAAATCATGGTAGAAACCTAATTAAAAAAAACCGTGGTATATGGCAAAATAATATTTTCAAACGTGGTATTAATCAAAAATAGCCAAAGATCGATAGAATGAGAGGGTTGTGTAAGAGTAGGACTAAGCTTTTATTATATTTTGTTTTTGAGGCACACTGGATAATAAACTAGATAGTATAACCCAGCCCTCACCAAAGGTAAAAAAATTAACTAGAGGAAATGATATATAAAATAAGGTGATAGAATTGATTTATCATATTCGGCTTTCTCACCAAATAATAGATTAAGAAAGAACATGACCTACCCACCAAACGAACCGTAAGTGCTCAGAACTTGGCTTAGTAGGCTTTTTTTGATTAATACCACGTCTGAACAAATTGTTTTGCCATATACCATGGTTTTTTTTTAATTAGGTTTCTACCATGGTTTGCGTTTTAGGTGAGAAGTCTTATTTCCAAAACCGGACTTCTCACCATTGTTTTAATTTATTTTTTTAAAATATCTATGAGAAGTCCTATCCCCAAAACAGGACTTCTGAACACGTTTTTTTTTTCCAATTTTTAGTTTAATTCTGATGGTTTAGGGTTTAGTTAAGGTGGTTTATGGTGTTAGGTGGTTTGTGGTTTTAAGGTTTAGGTAGTTTTAGGATTTTGGGGTTATTTAAATTAATTAATTTATTTTATTTATTAATTCAATTTATTATTTAATAATTATTACAATTAAGTTAGTTTATGACTTAATAGTAAATAATAATACAATACAATGATTACATTAAAATTATAAAAGGGGTACAACGGTCTACATTTTCGGCGAATTAAGAGAAGATTCCTCGTATCCTACTGCAAATCCTTATGTCAATGAGAATGAGCCGCAACAGGAGCAATCTACCACTGTTATTGAAGAAGAAGAACCAACGCGACGGCGTGCACGACGTATACAACCTGCACGCAACCGAAAATCTCCAAAGTGTGGAACAGGACACCATTTAGGAGAATAACTTATGGTGTATTTGTAACCATAGCAGTAATAAATGTCCTAACCAAAAATGTAGATCGTTGTACCCCTTTTATAATTTTAATGTAATCATTTTATTGTATTATTTACTATTAAGTCATAAACTAACTTAATTGTAGTAATTATTAAATAATAAATTGAATTAATAAACAAAATAAATTAATTAATTTAAATAACCCCAAAATCCTAAAACTACCTAAACCTTAAAACCACAAACCACCTAACACCATAAACCACCTTAACTAAACTCTAAAACATCAGAATTAAACAAGAAATTGGAAAAAAAATAAAAAAAACGTGTTCAGAAGCCCTGTTTTGGGGATAGGACTTCTCATAGACATTTTAAAAAATAAAAATAAAACAATGGTGAGAAGTCCAGTTTTGGAAATAGGACTTCTCACCTAAAATGCAAACCATGGTAGAAACCTAATTAAAAATAAAACCGTAATATATGGCAAAATAATCTTTTCAAACGTGGTATTAATCAAAAAAAGCTGGCTTAGTACCCCGTTCTTGCGTGGTATAACAATGAGCTCATACACTTTACTACTTCCAAAGAACTCTTGAAACTATAACCAGACTAGTATAGATAAATTTTTCAATAAACAATTATAAAAAATTGATTTTTTTGTAATTGTAAATTTTTTAAACAATAGCTTTTCATATAAATCAAAATTAACTTTTACATCTCATTTTTTATAAATTTTCCTCATTTGAACTCTCCATAAACATATATGTATTGTATGGGGCTCTGGCCGATCGATGACCCTAGCACTGGACCTCCTTCGCCTTTCAGGCATGCTCGAGGGGTTGTTTACCGTCCAAGGCTCTAGCTGGCCGAAGGAAGACCAGTAGAAGAAGCCAACAACGGAAGGCAATACACACGATGCCGGGGCGATCGACCTATAAAGCCCGAGGACCAAGGATCGCAGAGCTTCAAAAGGCCCATCCTAGGCGGGTGGTCGACCGAGTAGTAACCATCTATGAAGCACTAAGTCATCCTCTACTGAAGGTGCTGCCCAGATTGGGCAGGAGGGACGGAGAGCATTTATGGCATATCAATCACGGGGTAGTCAAGGGCCAATCACACCAATCAATTCAATCACAAAGACAGCAGGAAGACTCCCGAGAATCCAGTTCCAAGACCTATTATAAGAGGGCAGCTGGGGGACACAGTCAGGCAAGTCATTTACTTTGTTTCACTCCTAGCGGCTAAAGTGATCTTTGATCTCTCACCGAATAACGACGTACTGACCTAGTTGCATCAAATATGAATAATATATAAATAAGTTTATATAAAACTTTTTGAGAAGAAAAACTATATATAAACATAATTTAATTGGGACCATAAACTAAAAGCTAATTCAAAATATGCCTAGATCCAATGTGGCTTTACTTGTAAGAGATCCTTGTCTCCTTGACACGTAGCTCCCAGTAACCAACATATTATGTTGTCAAAGTCCCAATAGAACTTTGTATGCCTTTTACAGCAACATTTGTCCATTTGAACCACTTACATATGTAGCACAATAGAACAAAACCACAACACTGATCTTGGTATAAATTAAATTAATTCGGCTCCTCTATAGCATGCTATAAATTAATTTGGTACTTATGATTACAAAAGTCGGTGAGAAAGGAGAGGGAGGAGATGCATGGCACGGGTCATTAATGTTGGGAGTCTGTATACAGTTGAAGGGACGGTCTTGAATGCCAATTCCTCTTTAATGTACATAAATAACTCCAACTTCTCCAATTGGGTCACTCATAAAACTAAAAGAAGTATACTTTCATCATCAATTTGACACAAGATGCATAGCCTTTAAAAATGTAAAAAAAAAAATCTTGCTTCCTCACAGTCACAAATGTTGATCATATTAGTCCTTATGCACCAAGCATATTAGCCCCTGAAAAAGACCAATGTGATTAATATTTGCAATTCTTAAAAATCAAGGGGAATGTTTTACTATTGTTTTCAAAGACAAATTAATATAAATTACGAGGTTGAACGCAAGTGGTTAATGTGTTCTATTTAAGGGATGTGTTCAGTTAGTAACTGAGTTCGATCTCCAGTGACGGAACAATATATGATCAGACTTTATTTATTTTCTGGTCAAACACAAATTAGTCCAGAGATCTCTTTATCCTGAAATACTATGAGATTAAAAAAAAACTAATTAATGAATATATGCACGGACAAAATTAAAGGACTGGTAAATATTAAATTTCTCATGAATGAATTTGAGAGTTTATTCAAACTAAAAATTCTGAGCTCTCAACATCTTCTTCAACCATTAAAACGAACCGATCCACATCGATGGACTAGCTATGGCATTTAACACTCTAGAAGTAAAGGCTCTCAACACCTTCGGCCATTAATAATGAACGGAAATTTATTGTTCCTTCTCTCTCCAAAATTAATGTTTAGAACAACCACTCCCCATCTTCTCCCCTGAATCCTGCAGCTGCATTTCATGCTCTCATAGATACATGCCCACTTCCTCCGAAGATGTTGACTAATTTACTTTTATGTTTTCTTTATTACAAAAATTTGCTTTTATGTTACGAATATACTTGAAACAGCAAAATAATTTATGTAATTGTCGTTATATGCAGTTGAACCATATAAAAAACAATGACACATGTAGGTTTGCATGTGTTTAAACATACTATATACAAATAAATGGTTGAAGTGAACACATGGTATGTCATATTTTTTTCTTGATTATAAATATAAATTAATTATGATAAACCATTAAACTGCTCTGATATTCTTACTCAAAAAAATAAAACTGCTCTGATTCTCATTATCATAGACCGTTCATTAATTTGTTATTTTTCTCATGATATAATTCTTGCAAGAAGAATCCATATATACAAACAAGTATACTCTTAATATTTTATATATCTTCTCGTTTTTATAATTCAATAAGATAAGATTATACATTCAAATCATTGAACTATAAAAAATAAAAAGAACTAGAAGCTAGGTAACATGTGCCAAAACATCTGCATATAAAATGTGTTTTGTGGAGTTTTGGATTTTGCTTCTATACCTAGGAATCGAGTTGTATTCTACTTCAAAGATTGTTGTTGTATAATTTACTTTAGTTAGTTGAGGCAGTTAATAATTTGTTGTGTAATTTTAAAGTTTGTTAAACATAGTTGCGGATTAACAGAATTCAACCGCACTTTAGTGATGTGGGACTTGCAGATTGTATAAATACAAAAGTTTTCAATCAATAATATAAATGTGTGATAGACCTTTCATTAATTCTCCTTTCTCTCTGTGTGGTCAGTTGTTCAAATCCTTAGGACCAGAAATTATTCTGCAAGAATGGCATCATCGAATGGCAATTTCCATGCACCCTTATCGGTTCTGACTGGCGAAAACTATGATCGGTGGTGTGCTCAAATGAAAGTCATCTTTGGCTTTCAAGAAGTTTCGGATATTTTTGAAGAATAGGATTCAAGAACTCGAGGAGAATCTGATTGAAGCACAAAGAAAGATTGTAACTGTTCATCATTCAACAATGTGTGGATCCTGACAACTTTGAGAAGAATGTTTTTGCTATTACTGCAAAGGAGGCATGGGATATTGTTGATAAATCCTATGTGGGTGTTGAAAACCTAAGGAAAGTGAAGTTACAGACCTTGAGAAGACAGTATGATTGTTGCAGATGAATGATCAAGAAAGTGTGCTGAGTATTTCACTCAGTTGTTGTCTCTTACAAATCAAATGAAAACTTGTGATGAGAAATTGTGCAGTTTGATAAATGTTGAAAAGGTCACGAGGACCATGACTCCAGGGTTTGATCACATAGTGGTTGCAATAGAGAAATTCAAGAACCTTGAAGAAATGAAAGTGGAAGAGTTGCAAGGGTCGCTTGAGGCACATGAGCTGCGACTTAATGAAATAAACTTAGAAAAATCTTATGAGCAAGCCCTGTAAGCTCTAACAAACAAAAGAAATACCCATGATAGTGACAAGAACAAGAAGGGAAAGGGAAAATGGAAGAACAACAAGTGGAAAAAATCTAGTGAAGGTTTGAGCATTGTCTCAAATCAAAGTTACATTCAAGAAGGCAACAAGAAGAATGGGGGTGGCAAAAAGAAGTTCAACAAGAAAGGGATCCAATATTATAACCGTAAGAAGTGGGGATGTAACATCCCCAAATTTTCACCATATGAGGCAGAATATTAATTTTGGAGGATTATAATTAGGCTCTGTTTGGATAAGAAGCTAATCTACTGCTTATGGCATAAGCTGTTTAAACTACTTTTATAATCGAAGAAAAATTATAGTAAAATTTATTTTATATAAGACATAAGCTGTTTTGATAAGCTATCATGGATAGCTTATGAAAAATAAGGCCAAAACAGCTTATAAATCAGTCATAAACTGTGTTCATAAGTTCTGCATAAGTCAATCCAAACATGCCCTTAATCTTAGAATTCTCGATGATAACTCATGGTTTAGAGCCGATCTAGAAGTCAAAACGATAGTCTGAAGACGTTTCTGACCGTCAGATTAAGTTTATAAAGATATAAGGAATTCCAATCTGATTTAGAAAAGAGATTTGAGGATACAAATAGAGATTTGACAATATTCGAGGATTTTAGAAATTCATTTGGGATTTTTCTGGTAAACGGATAAGAAGTACTATCGTTTTGGTCCTTGTAGTATGACTAAGATGAATTGCGAGTTGGTTTGGAGACCAAAATGAGTTAGAAAAATATTTTGATGAGCCAAATAACGTTTTTACATTATTCTAGGATTTTGTGAATCATTTTAGGAATTTTTAGAACAACAGATTAAGAATTGTTGTTTTGGTCCCTATAGTTTGGTAATAGGAGCTGAGAACTGATTCGAAGACCAAGATGAGGTCAGAAAGATATTTTTAGAAGCAATATCATATTTTTACAGTTTTTACAATTTTTTGGATTTATTTCAAAATTTTTTGAAAAAATATCAAAAGTTACTTTTTCGGTCCCTGTAAATACCAGAAAGAAGGATTTTCGGAGCGAAATAGATTTTTGGTGATCAGGGCATGCTCAAAATCATTTTTCAAGAGATCATTAGTGTTTAAATTAAATTTGTAATTTTTGAAAATTTTCTGTGAATTTTATGAGAAATGTCCATTTTACCCTTACGGCGTGTCCGTTTTCCTTTGTTTATGCGAACCGCAAAGCATACCCTTATCGTAAATTTCCAGAAACTCTTAATTTTGGAAATTTTTTATTAGTGAAAAGACTATTTTGCCCTTGATTTTTACTTAAAACCTAGGGGTAAAGATGTAACTTTACTTCTCTCTTCTAGAATAGCTCTTGTCTGCCTCCCATGGTGACTCCCCAATGTCTAGAGGCTTCTCAATCCTTTTAGATTTTGAGTCATTACATGAGTCATCTCTTGGGACCAATTAGGTTTTAATTAATTAGTTCTAGTTATTTTAAATCCTTTTTCCTATACCATGATTTTAATGAAAACTATGGGCTCCAAAACCACTTCCCTTGGCTGCCCCCTTGCCTATAAGTAGTGGGGAGAGGCTTCATTAAATCCTCACACAAATTCTTGAAGCAATTCTAAGAATTCTCTCTTCTCCCTCTTTATAAGTTTTCATAGTTTTCTAAGTTTTTCTTTTCAAAAGTTCTTAAGTTTTGAAGCTTTGATATTCAAAATATCCCTTTTCTTCAAGTTTGGAGGTAAGGAAAAAATTCTTGAGAATCATGAAGAGATTATTCACTTTGGTGGTTTTATGTGTTATAGCTTTCTTATTTGTTTTAAATGCTTTTATTTAATTGTTTTATTTATTTATTGTAAAGTTATAATGACGTGATTGATATATGCCTTATAATCATGTATAGCTTTTATTTAATTATGTGCTTTTATAGTAAGGTTATAATGGCAAGATTGATATATGTCTTATAACTATTTATTTAAGCTTTATAATTGTTTATAGCTTTCAATTAAATTGTTATGTGATTTTATTAATTGTAGTGTTATAATGCCGAAATTTCCTTGGGATTTTCGTGGAAGTAAGGTTGTGATAGCAAAACCAATTTTGAACTTACTAATCGTACCGTTATAATGACAAATTTTAGATTACCGTAAATATGGTTTTACCGTGAAAATAATGCAATTTATTCTTTTGTGAAAACCCTAATATTTTATATCATTGATATACAAGGTGATGGTTAAGATAAATGGTTTATCAATATGGGTCTGTCTAGAAAAGACAGAGGTCATTTAAGGGGCCTTAGCTCACCTTCTCTTTCTTGGGAACTATACTAATACAATGTTTAGGTAATTCTTAACTCAGGGACTCGGTATATACGTGACTAAGATAATTTGGGAGAGAAGTGATTTCTAAATAACGTATATATAAATAGATTGAATTGGATAAACAAGTATGACGGTAAAAGATTCTCGGTGAATTCTACTGTTATAGCATCTATCGAAAATTTGGTATAACGGTAAAGGAATCTCAGTGAATTCTACTGTTGTACCATCTATCAAAAATCTAGTATAACGGTAAAAGATTCTCGGTGAATTCTATTGTTATATTATCAGTGGAAAATGTCGGTTGGAATCCAATCAGTATATATATATATATATATATATATATATATTCAGACTCAGTTTAATTTTCATTGTCTTTGGCAGTGAAAATTAGTAAGGTAGGTCTTCAATGAGCTTTTACTAAAAATAAACTAGTGTTCAAGTATTTCCGTAATGATTCAGTTGTGGTCTACTTAAAATGAATTAATCACCTTCTACACTTACTTATATTATATGACTCTGTATTTTACCTGAGATATGTAATTTGGTATTCTTATCTAAGAAACGTGGTTTTGTGTTTACTTGTGATTCTGTGTTCATTTGAGATAGTATGATTCCGTATTTAAATGAAAGTTAAGTCGTACGTTTGAGTCTGTGGTTACTAAGTAAAATCTCTAAGAGTAACGGGCTGGATGCTCGCGGTTGTATGCCAAAATTCCTAAGGTAAAATATTCAAGGAATGGGTTAGCTCTAAGAAGAGGATCTGAAAGGATGTTGCTATATAGATGAATATGGAGTCTAAGAAGAATAGATGGTTACTGTATCATTTTGGGTAGAGGTCTAAAGACCAGACTGACTCAGATGTTCACTGTATTATTTTAAATCTTTCCTTGTAAAAACTCTGATGATTATATGAAATGAGATTACACTCATAAAAGTATTGTTTTATTTTTTTGCACTTAAAACCTTTTGAAAAGAATTAAGACATATTCTCCATCCTTCTCTTTGTTTAAAAGAAGAAAAAACTTTATACAAATTTTCGAAGAAGGAATGTTGAGCTTTCACCAAATATTTTTTGAGTTATTTCGAAATTCTTGGTTACTATGGTGTAATATCCTTTTTATAGAAAGGGTGTTGCAGGGGACACTTTGCTGATGAATGCAAGAGCAAGAAAATGTACAACAAAGAAGACGAAGTCCATGCCGACACATGATGAGGATTTAGATTCTGAAGAAATATTGTTCATGGCAACTATCAAATCAGAAGATGACAAAATGATATTTGGTACTAGGACACAAGGTGCTCTAATCACATGACTGGCGATAGAGAGTGGTTTGTGAATCTTGATGACAAGGTGAAGAGCAAGATCAAATTTGTTGACAATAGCAATGTGACAGCAGAAGGTATTGGCAAGGTGCTGATTCAGAGATGGGATGGATAACAATACCTTATAAGTGATGTGCTCTACGTTCCCAATATGAAAACAACCTGCTCAGTCTCGGACAATTATTGGAGAAAGGCTACTCAATGAGAATGGAGCATAGTCAATTAAAAGTGTTTGACAACTGTTAAAGATGGTGCAAATTAACTTCTAGAATGTTCTACTAATATCTAATGCCTATGCCAATTATCTAGAATAATGTAAACATAAAAGTCCTAGAAAAATCTACTCCTAGAACTATGTATCAAAAAGTCTAGATAGTTCTAATCTTAGAAGTATGTAGAAATTGGTGGAAACTAATCCACCTCCCTTCCTCACCTATAAATAGGTAGCCATGCTTCACATTTGGAGATAGCCTTGACAAGCTCCATCACAACTATCCATTACTAACACATTCCCTTGTACTATTTTTCACATCAAATAAAAGTTACTATTTTGTAAACTTTGACTATCCTCTTTCTCAATTTATCTTTGACATAATTTCTAACAGTGGCATCAGAGCTACGTTCGGTCATACACTGGGCGTAGAAATATCATCCATCTACTTCTAGGAACCACCCTCTATATTCCACACTACAAAAAAACCCATGGCTAACGCCATTCAACCATCATCTATTCCTGTCCCTATTTTCAATGGCGAGAGTTATGATTTTTGGAGCATAAAAATGAAAACATTTTTCTCCTCTCAAGATTTATGGGAGATTATAGAAGAAGGATTCAATGCACCTGCGGATACTTCAACTCTCACTGCAGCTCAAAGGAAAGAGTTAAAGGAAAATAAGCAAAAAGATGCAAAGGCCCTATTCATCTTGCAACAAGCGGTTGCTGACACTATTTTCCCAAGAATAATGGGAGCTACAAGTGCCAAAGATGCTTGGAGCACCCTACAGGAGGAGTTTCAAGGGTCTGAAAAGGTACGTGCCATTAAACTTCAAACTCTACAACGTGAGTTTGAATTAATAAAAATGAAGGAGTCTGAGACCGTAAAAGATTACTATTCAAAGATAAAAGAAATAGTCTATCAAATGAGAGCCTATGGGGATAATATTCTTGACAAGAGAATTGTTGAGAAGATTTTGATTTCTATTCCCCACAAGTATGACCCAATCGTGACAACGATTGAGCAAACCAAAGATCTGTCTACTCTATCAGTAACAGAACTAATGGGCTCTCTTGAAGCTTATGAGCAAAGATTGAGTAGGCACGATGAAGACTCTACAGAAAATGCCTTTCAATCAAAGCTCAAATTACGGTCTCAAAATAAAGGATATGGAGGAAAGATAAATGGCGGAGAAAATTCTAGATTTAAAGAGAATTCTAGAAATTTCTCTAAAACCAAGCAAGATAAATATCCTCCATGTGGCATCTGCAAGAAAGCAAGTCACTTAGAGAAGGACTGTTGGCATCGTGGAAAGCTGCTATGTCAACATTGCAAGAAATTTGGGCACGTGGAGAAGAATTGTCGCAACAAAAATAAGCACCAAGCAAATTTCGTTGAAGATCAAGACCGTGAGCAGCATCAACATGACCGTGAACAACATCTTTTCTATGCTACCCAAGATTCAAGTGATGAAATAGGAAGAAACTGGTACTTGGATAGCGGTTGCAGCAATCACATGGCTAAAGATGCGAGCATCTTCAGGGATATAGATGACTCTGTCAAAGTAAAAGTTCGATTGGGAAATGGCACCATGGTGGAGTCAAAAGGCAAAGGCACCATCGTGGTGGAGACGAAGAAAGGTATGAGATTCATTAAAGATGTCTTATTAGTTCCCAATCTTAAAGAAAATCTCTTGAGCATTGGTCAAATGATGGAGAAAGGCTATGCTCTTCACTTTGAAGGAGATACATGCTTGATATACGACAACAATAACGAAAGGCAAGAGATAGCCCAAGTGCAAATGGACAAAAGAAATAGAAGTTTTCCAATAAGCTTCAAACATACTACTAACATTGCCATGAAAGTGCAAGTTGATGATTCATGGTTGTGGCATCGAAGGTTTGGTCACTTCAACACTCAGGCCTTGAAGGTGTTATATCAAAAGAACATGATGAGAGATCTCCCGTACCTGAAAGTAAATAATGAAGCCTGTGAAGGATGTCTTCTTGGGAAGCAACACAGATTACCGTTTTCAACCAACAATGCATGGAGAGCTGAAGACCTGCTAGATCTCATCCATACTGACATCTGTGGACCAATGAGGACACCGTCACTCGACAACAACAGGTATTTCATTCTCTTCATTGATGACTTTTCTAGAATGACATGGGTTTACTTCATTAAAGAAAAATCAGAAGTCTTTGGAATATTCAAAAAGTTTAAAGCCCTTGTCGAAAAGCAAAGTGGGAAACATATAAAAGTACTTAGAAGTGATCGTGGCAAAGAGTACAACTCCCATGAGTTTGATAAATTCTGCGAGGATGAAGGCATTGACCGGCAACTTACAGTTGCATATTCCCCACAACAAAATGGAGTGTCTGAAAGGAAAAATCGCACAGTGATGGAGATGGCTAGATCAATGCTGAAGGAGAAGGGTTTGCCTAACACATTTTGGGCTGAAGCAGTTTACACTGCTGTATACATACTCAACAGATGTCCAACTAAGGCAGTCCAAGACAAGACCCCTATTGAGGCTTGGAGTGGGCAAAAGCCATCAGCAAAACATCTAAGAGTCTTTGGATCTATCTGCTACATACATGTTCCTGATGTAAAGAGGCACAAGCTAGAAGACAAGACTATACGAGGTATCTTCTTGGGGTATAGCACAAAATCAAAAGGCTACAGAGTCTACAACTTGGAAACAAAAAAGCTCACCATCAGTCGAGATGTTGAGGTTGATGAAAATGCTGCTTGGAATTGGGATAAAGAAAAAGTTGAAAAAAGGGATATCTCTATAACAATGCAGCAATCTCAGAGAGAAGATGAAGAAGTAGCAGAAGACCCAGGTATGCTTCCTTCACCTCCACAAGAAGTTTCTTCACCAGAATCTACTCTGAGACGAGTAAGATCTCTGGTAGATATATATGAAACTTGCAACTTGGCCATGCTTGAACCTGAAAGCTATGAAGTAGCATCAAAGCAAAAAGTATGGGTCAAGGCAATGGATGAAGAGATCAAAATGATTGAGAAAAATAATACTTGGGAGCTAGTAGATTGCCCACAAGGAAAAGATATCATTGGGGTTAAATGGGTGTATAAAACAAAGCTCAACCCTGATGGCACAATACAAAAGCACAAAGCTAGGCTTGTAGCAAAAGGCTACTCACAACAACCTGGAGTTGACTACAATGAGACATTTGCTCCAGTTGCTCGTCTAGATACAATAAGGGCTCTAATAGCTCTCACAGCTCACAAAGGCTGGAATATTTTCCATTTAGACGTCAAGTCTGCTTTCCTCAATGGGGTGCTACAAGAAGAAATTTATGTGGAGCAACCACAAGGCTTTGTAAGTGAAGGCAATGAAGGCAAAGTGCTAAGACTAAGAAAAGCTTTATATGGCCTGAAGCAAGCTCCGCGAGCATGGTACAGTAGAATTGATCAATACTTCATCGATCAAGGATTCAGGAGGAGCAAGAGTGAGCCAACACTATATGTCAAGACCCAAGGTCAGCATGATACGCTCATTGTTTCCCTGTATGTAGATGATCTCATCTACACAGGAAACAATATGAAGATGATAAATGAATTCAAAGAAGACATGATGAAGACATTCGAGATGACTGATCTTGGCTTGATGAGTTACTTCCTTGGGATAGAGGTAAAACAACAACAAAAAGGGATATTTATCTCTCAGAAGAAATACACTGAAGCACTATTGAAGAAATTCAGGATGAATGATTGCAAGCCAGTCACTACTCCTCTCGTGACAAATGAAAAGCTACAAAAAGATGATGGAGCCCCTGAAGCTGATGCATCACGTTATAGGAGTCTGATTGGAAGCCTCTTGTATCTTACAGCCACACGGCCCAACATCATGTATGCTACAAGTCTTCTATCAAGGTTCATGCAGAAGCCAAGTCAGATTCATTTTGGAGCAGCTAAAAGAATTCTAAGATACCTACAAGGCACAAAGGAGTTTGGTGTATGGTACAAAACCATGACCAACTCAAAGTTACTTGGCTACACCGACAGTGATTGGGCAGGTTCAGTAGATGACATGAAGAGCACATCTGGATATGCCTTCTCACTTGGATCAGGAGTATTCTCTTGGGCATCAAAGAAGCAAGCAACAGTTGCACAATCAACAGCAGAAGCAGAGTATGTGGCTGCAGCTGAAGCTACAAGTCAAGCTATATGGCTTCGGAGAATACTTGGAGAAATGGGAGAACAACAAGATGGGTCTACCGTAATCTACTACGACAATAAATCAGCAATAGCGATAGCAAAAAATCCAGTACATCACAATTGAACAAAACATATAGCAATCAAATATCACTTCATCAGAGAAGCAGAAACAACTAAGCAGATTCAACTCGAGCACTGCACGACTGAGCAACAAGTTGCAGATATATTTACGAAGGCATTGCCAAGAGCAAGATTTGAGCAGCTACGAACTATGCTTGGAGTTTCCGAAATTTGCATCAAGGAGGAGTGTTAAAGATGATGCAAATTAACTTATAGAATGTTCTACTAATATCTAATGCCTATGCCAATTATCTAGAATAATGTAAACATAAAAGTCCTAGAAAAATCTACTCCTAGAACTATGTATCAAAAAGTCTAGATAGTTCTATTCTTAGAAGTATGTAGAAATTGGCGGAAACTAATCCACCTCCCTTCCTCACCTATAAATAGGTAGCCATGCTTCACATTTGGAGATAGCCTTGACAAGCTCCATCACAACTATCCATTACTAACACATTCCCTTGTACTATTTTTCACATCAAATAAAAGTTACTATTTTGTAAACTTTGACTATCCTCTTTCTCAATTTATCTTTGACATAATTTCTAACAGTGTTTGACAACAAAGGAAAACTGATTTTGAAGGACCCTTTGTCAAAGAATAGGACCTTCATGGGAATTCAGATTATGGCGCATCAATACCTAGACACTACAACTTGTGATGTGAGTTGGGTATGACATCGTTCTTCTTTTCCAATAACACCAACGAGGGATAGTCGTACTACTCAAATTTGCCTTCAAGAATAGCCAACCGTTGAACCCCCAAATTAGATTCCACACCTTCCTCTGATTCCTCCTCCAAGGCACCGTCAGTAGCAGCCTCAAGAGACTCCTCATCATCACTCGCCAAACCCTTGTCAACACTGCTCTTATCTCCCATCATAGAATCTCTATATGACTTCGCAAAGGAGCCATCATAAGCAATGATGGGATCCTGAAGATCCGCATACGAAATTGGACCAGAGGACTCATTGGAGAAAGAATCATCTCTTCTCTTGACTTTCTTGAAGCTTTGAGCTTTCATATCATCTTCTTCCTTGGAAGACTTGCACGCACGTTCTCTTTTAGAAGCTCCCATCAAAGAAGATTTGATTTCTCGATTCACAATATTTTGTGCTATGAGAATTGATCAATACATAAATCGACAACTTTAGATACTTGATTTTTAAAAAAGATGAAGTTGTTAATCGATTCAATAATAAGTATGAATCGGTTCAAGCTATTCATTCATTTATGAATCAATTCGAGATTGCTTAAGAACCGATTCACAATGTTCAAAATATGGTTTCAAATTGAGTAGCATTCTACGAATCAATTCATGGGTCTTTTTGAATCAATTCATGTATGTTATATTTGTTTTTAAAAAATAACTGTGTGACAATTATAGTTAGTTACCATTTTTTTTAGAGTCTATGCTCTACAATCCCTTTCTTCACACACAAGTATCTTCCACGTTAAAGATTTTACACAAACGTTCATCTCTCGCGACCGATCATTGCAACAATAAACAATAATGCTACTTAGTATAAAATCATTTATATGAAAGAGTCATGAAATTCAAAAACTACTAATCATAGTTTTGTCTAAAATCATACACTATAATCAATTACATGACAGGTTTGTTTTAAAAATCAATGGTCAAGAAAAGGGGGGTTTGAATTGTTATCCTTGATAACTTTTGCCCTACAAAAGCTTTTACTAACCTTCTGATGAACCTTATCAATTATGATAACTTGAAAATCAAAAGATGTTGAAGTGGCACAAAGAGTCACAAGAAGGAGGTTGAATTGTCACCCTTTGGAACTTTGACTTTTTCTGAAACTTTGAACATTTCTCAAGTTAAGTTGTTTACTTAACTTGGAGTTCAGAGAAGATTTAAATAAATGTTAGTATAGAAGCTCCTCAGCTAGATGAGGTTAATAGATAACTTAGCCCTTTGTTTGTTTAGGAAGCTTATCAACTAGAGAAAGGTTATTAGAAAATCAAGCTTCTTGTTTTCAGAAGTATAAGCAAAAGTTTCCCTACTAGGTCAACTCTGAAGGTAACAAGATGAAACACAAGAAGGGGGGGTTGAATTGTGCTTCTTAGCTTTTAAAACTTTTTCGCAAATGATGGACGCTGGCTGTTAAAAACGTTGGACGCACAGCTTTAGTTCAAATATTGGACGCACAGTGCTATTTGAAATATTGGACGCACAAGTGCTAAAACACTGGACGCACAGAGTCTTTATAAAAACTGGACGCACAGGTTTTCTAAAGATTGGACGCACAAAATGCTTCCCTTTTTGGTTTGAAAAACTTGTTTGAATAAAAACAATTTCAATCCCCTTTGTTAGTAATAAACACAGATATAAAAGGAGTTAAGGGAAAGAAGAAATAACACAAGTTTTTATACTGGTTCACCCTTTCCTAAGAGCTACGTCCAGTCCCCTCAAACTAGAGAGATTTCACTATCAACCTGATAGAATACAAGTATTCTTTGCACACAGCCTCTTCAGGCTAAAACCCAAGTATTCTTTGCACACAGCCTCTCCAGGCTAAAACCTAAGTATTCTTTGGACGCAGCCTCTTCAGGCTAAACCCCAAGTATTCTTTGAACACAGCCTCTTCAGGCTAAACAACTCAGCAGAGTTTTGATACAAGTGCTGTCTAACTCACACAAGTGAGGATATGAAATCTAAAGCACTTTGAGAGTTAAGCAAACTCTCTTTTACAAGAAGATAAAGAAATACAAGACTTTTCTAATCAGAGTATAAAAGATTGCACAGCAGTTCAGCTCTTTCTTTTTCGTTTTCAGTCACTTTTATTCTTCTTCTTGCTTCTCGGTATTTATAGGCTTTGATGAAGCTTCAGACTTGTTCTTCGAATAGCTCAGCTTCAGCCTTCATAATATTACCGTTCTCTAATAGCATTTAATGCTATTTTCCCGTTGCTCTGAGGAGATCTTCTTCATTGTGCATGTCTGCGTTTCTTTCTCCCAAATCAGAAGCAACCTGTACTCAAAGTCTCAATTGTACAGTGGTTAATAATAATATCTTATTGAGACAGAGAGAATACACTGTGTAAAGCAGAAAGGTGTGTTCAGAGATCTATAGAGTAGTTAAAAGTACATTCTCTCTCTTAGTACACTTTCCACAGTACTTTATGCTTTTCAGAAGTACATTCACACACGTTGACAAAGATGTGCAGAAAAGCATTGTGTACAGCTATTTATTTCAAATCATTTGCTCAATAAATATGTTTCATATTAAATGTATGAGCAGTAAATAGCATGTAATGGACTCTGCGTTTTGGACGCAGCATATAGAATATATTGGACGCATACCTTTGCACTTACCAATTTGCACAGAACTTATGCAAACATTGGACGCATCTTTATGCTTACCAATCTATTCCATTTGAATGCAAGGCAGTATTGGACTTTTGCCATTTCCCTATAGTTCCATTGGACGCAAGGTTGATTGTTGTACATTTGTTCTTCTGCTCCATTGGACGTAGAACAATTGTTTGATGTACCTTTGTCAATCTGCTTCCTTGTGCTCTATTGGATGCAAAGCAATATTGTTGTCCTTCTTATTTATTGGACGCAGAACAATGCTTGAGTAACTCTGACTTCATTGGACGCAGAGCAGTTCTTTTGTTTGTTCAGTTTCATTGGACGCAGAGTTGCACTCTTGCTCATACTGAACATTGGACTTTTATCCTTCATGCTCACTGAATCTGTTCCTTTGAAAATCATTGGACTCTTACTGCAATTCTGCTTCTGATACAAACATTGGACTCTGCCAGTATTGCCTTGTTCTTGTCATTGGACTTATGCCAGTCTTGCCTTGTACATATCATTGGACGATCAGCATTCTGTACCTTGGTCAAGAGCACATCCTGAACTTTGGACTTATGTTCTGATCATTGGACTTATAGAATTGTCCTTGTGCCTTGTACTGATTTATTGGACGCACAACATTACTTGCCTTTGTGCTGAAACATTGGACGCAGAACTCTTCCTTCTGCTCAAACATTGGACGCAGAACTCTTGTGTCCATTCCAGTGTCAACATTGGACGCAAGGCTTCTTCCTTCTGCTTAAGCATTGGACGCAGACTGCAATAAACTTAGTTAGGCAGCTTTGTTATGCATTGTACAAGCTTAATACAAATTGATTATCCTTTGTAAAAACCTTAATACATTTTGTTATCATCAAAACCATAAAATCACTTAGGGAGTTTTTGTATTAAAAACACTTTTAACCAATTTGGTTCCAACAAACTCTAGTGATTTTATAATTTAATCTCCATTCTGAAAACTATTTGACAAAGCATCTTTGAAAGACTTATAGAAAAATAAGGTTTTGCACATGTAAGTCAGTTAAACACATTTTTGAAAGCTTTGTTAATGAAACAATTTCTTAGTTTTATATGAAGCTCCTTGGCTAGATTAGATGTTTTTGTGCAGTGTAAGTATATAAAACAGAAACTGTAAAATAGATAGGGAGAAGTGTATTACATAGATATTTTATCCTAGGTCACCCCAAACCCCGGCTACCTCCAATCCTCAATTATAGTGAGATTATCCACTATTCTCTTAGTATTCTTCACTTAGCCTCTCTAGGCTTTACACAGTATTCTTGTACGAGCCTCCTTATGCTCACAACCAATATTCGTCTACAAGCCTCTTCAGGCTTTATCCAATACAAGAAATCTCATAGATTGCATAACCCATTCATTTCACACACTCATCTCTCCCTAGCTAACTTGAAAGGAATCACAACAATGAATAAGTAATTTGTTTGTTGTGTTACAACTTTAAAACTTTATGTTCTTCTAAAATTGCTTTAGTGTTTTCAGATGATATCTCAGGAGTTTCTTTTCTAATAAGCTTGATTTGTTCAGAATGTTTGAAGTGAGACTCTTGAAGACAGTGATTGGTTTTATAAAGTTTGTCATTTGAGTATTTCAATTTCTCATTTTCTTTCTGAACTTCAATAAGTTGTGCTTTTTAAGAAGGCACACTTTTGAGCTAAGATGTCTGAATCATTTAACAAATTGTCAAATGGAAATTCAAGTTCTTGAGTATTTACCTCTTCATTTTTAAATTCAAACTGGTTCATCATGAGACATATTTTTGTTGCTTCATCGTCAGAAGAAGAAGAAGAATCTTCGGAGTCATCTCATGTAGCCATCATTGCTTTCTTCTTCTGAGATTTCTTTCACTACTAGAATGCATTGGTTTAGTGTTGGAAGTTAGTGTCGGCCTCGATGCCGACGCTAATTTCTACGCCTTAGCACCGGCCAAACCGACGCTACATCGACATTTCAGTTTCGTTTAGTTATTTTTTATTTTTTAATATTTAGCGTCGGCCAAGCCGTCGCAAATAGGTCAATGCAAAAATTTTAAATTGTTTTAGCGTCGGTTGACTGACGCTACGTCTACGATCTAATTTAAAAATTTCAAAATTCAAGTTTAGCGTCGGCCGGCCGACGCTAATGCTTGTTCAAACACCAAACCCGTTTTCAGCACCACAGAACCCGTTTTCAGCTCCACCCCCCATTTCTGTCTTAAAACCCTAGCAGAGAGAGGCGCTCGGAGGATCCTACCCAAGCTCCGCCGACCAGCCACTACAGCCTAAGACCACCCGCCACCAAGTTCCCTAACGACAACCACCTATAGTGACGCGAGAGCGAAGCTCCCTCCCGACCTCCCTATGAGACGCGAACGGCGACCGCCCACTCAGCATCGCGAAGCATTGCGAACGGCCACCACAATGACAAAGCATTGCAAAGCTCCCTCCGACGACCACCCAGACCAGCATCGCCAAGCTCCCTCCAGCGGCCACCCACAGTCACGCGAGCTCCCTCTTCACCGAGTCACCGTCAGTGGCCATTTGGTGCATTTAACCCTCTTCAAATCAACAATATTACAAACAATATTTGAAGTTAAAATTAATTACCACATCTATCAGTTCCTCCATTGCTTCTTTCCTGCTCACACGATCTTTCTTACTTTTGGAGTTATAGTTCCTGTAGAGAATGATAATACTTCTTGATTTAATAATATATTTTTGTTAATATTAGAAGAATTATTAGGTATATTTGTGCAGGAGGATTATAACATTAGTATTTTAATGAAAACCAAAGTACACACCACCAAACCATCTATGATTCATTTTCAATATGGTACAAATTTGGGTTTAGGATGCACCTGCCAATGAGTTTAGCCGCAAATCAGAAATCCAAAAAGAAAATGTGTCTTGTTAACAAGTGTTCTTAGAATAATACTCCAGTTAAGAAATCAAAAAAATAAAAGTAATTTATTGAAAAGTGCAACATTTAGTATATCTAGTTTCTCATGTGATAATATCTAGTTGTAATGATTTGTTATATTCTTCTGCTAGCTTAATCAATGTGCATCATGTTTAGATGTTTAGACCAACACATATATTGAATTGAATAATCCCATGGCATGGCCAATGTGTGAGTATACATTCTGAAATCTTTAAAAAAAAGCTCATGAAGTGCAACTGATGAAAAAGGAAACAACAGTTTATCAAACTCTAATTATCTTTGGGGATTCCTATTTCAAAGCCAGAAAAATAATCACTGTGTTATTATATATATGAATATGATTTCGGGGAGAGCAATTGGAATGTGTATCTTTAATCAGCCATATAGAGTAATGCACCAAATGAAAGACGTATAATGCTTTAATAGGATCACTAGAATTAATGCAATCTTTGCAGCGTCTTGTTCTGCGTGTTTGTTGGATTTACTTGTCTTTCCATGAAATTCCATATCCTCTACTTTCACACTTGAGAAAAAAGCTGACATAAGAGGGAGAACCAAACCATGTAGTTTTCTTACATTGGTTTGCAAAAGTTTGAAATTCTATGTTAATTCCAGCAATAAACTCTTGAATGGACCAGTGTCACCATGAATCGGTAGGATAAAAACATACAAGAAATGATAAACAAATTTGGCCTTCAAAGACAGTTTATCTACTACTGATAAATCAAGCAAGTATCTATTAATATATCTAAATCTCTTATGTTCTGTTGCTTTATTGCCTGTCATAAGACTTAATTTTTTCTTTTAAGCTTGCAATGGATGTTTAGAAATAGCTAACACTAAACAATTTTAATGATTGTTTTATTTGTTTTCTCAACCTATTCTAGTAGTGAATCTTGAGATTCTCCCTTGAAAAAGTATAATGGCAAAGCTTAAATAGTCACATATTTGAGCAATAGTCATGGCCATGGACATTTATTCACATTTATGATTTATTGGGGCATATGTTTTAAAATTACTTGTAGTAGATTGGAATTGTGATAGACATATACATCTTTGTTGCTCATATAGATCCCGAGTAGCCTTTCTTTGTTGCTTTGCTTTTACTAACAAAGTTTTATTGTAATATTGTTTCATTAAGTCTCTTTGATTGCATATTATTAATATTTTTATAGCTTTTGGAGGAAGGTGAGGAAGAAAAGGATTGTGCTATACCTTGAGATCAAAGCTTGAACTCCTTGTGCAGGTTATTTGAAATTTTTTGTTTTAGAACCTTTTTCTTGTTTTCTTCATTTTACTCTTGAATATTTCTTTCTGTCTTTCTTGTGTTGTTGACTTCTTTCTATTTTTCCTAAAATATAGTTGAAGGAGGCATTCAGAGATTATAGTTGAAGCTTAGTGTTAGAGTTTATCAGTAAGTATGCAATTTTTTTTGGGAATATCTTTGCGAATGTACAAGTTGTAATGTGAATTGTTTTGCTGTTTGTTAGTGGAGAGTTGAGCTCAATAGGTGTGATCCTGCCTGAGATGCGGGATGCTGGATTGTGTGCTAGTAGTTTAGAAATGATGCATGTGTTTGAGAATTGTTCTGTTGTTTGTTAGTGAAGAGCTGAGCTCAATAGGTGTGATCCTGCCTAAGGTGCGGGATGCTGGATTGTGTGCTGGTAGTTTAGAAATGATGCATGTCTTTGTGAATTTTGTTGTTTGTTAGTGGAGAGCTGAGCTCAATAGCTTTGATCCTGTTAATATACTATTGTTTCTATTTATTTGATGTCGCATATATAGTTATTTGTATCAAAAAAATGGGAAATGTTCAAATCACAAGGGTTATGCTGTCGAATTTTTTCCAATTCAGGTGGCTAAGTGATTAATCTTTGCATTGTAGAAAATGGATCGTAGCTGGATGTATGACCAGCTAAATCCTGGTAGGATGGGATGAAACAAGAGTTTATTGATGGGGTTCGCTAGTTAATTAGGAAAGCTAAGGAACAACCCTACTATTTGTCCGAGGGAGGGGTTAGGTGTCCTTGTTCAAAGTGTAAGTGTATGGCGATTTTGACTGAGGGTGAAGTGAAAGAGCACCTATATAGGCTTGGATTCCAGCCAAACTATTGGATCTGGTCTATGCATGGAGAGGTTGAGGACCTAAATAATGACTTAGGGGAAGAGTCAAACAGTGGTGGGTTTGTTGATACTGAAGATCATTTTGAAGTAATGCATGAAATGGTGCATGATGCATGTTTTGTCCCATTGTATGGAGGCCCTAATGTTAGAGGTAATGTGGGAGATGAGTCAACATTCAATGAGGAAGAGTTGCCAAATCTAGAAGCTCAGCGTTTCTATGATATGTTGACTTCTGCTAACGACCCCATTTACGATGGAGCTATCGAATCCAAGTTGAGTATATCTGTTAAGTTCTTGGCTGCTAGATCTAACTGACATATTCCCCAAAAGTGTAGACTATTTTGCACAGATGCTTGTTGATGTAGCTCCATCAGAATATTCTTTGCCTGGAAGTTACTACCAAGCAGCGAGGTTGGTGTCTAAGTTGGGGTTGAAGGCCAAGAAGATTGATTGTTGTGTGAATGGATACATGCTATACTACAAAGAAGATAGCAATTTATTTGACTGTAAGTTTTGTGAAGTTGCAAGGTATGTTCCTCGAAGAAGTGGAATGGGAAGGTACAAAAATGTCCCGGTTAAGATAATGTTCTATTTTCCTATCATTCCTAGGTTACAAAGAATGTATGCTTCAAAACTTACTACTTTTGAAATGAGATGGCATTATGAAAATAGAAATGATTCGAATGTTCTGCGTCATCCCTCCAATGGGAAAGCGTGGAAACACTTCGACGATGTTTATCCTGATTTTGCCTCTGAGCCAAGAAATGTAAGACTGGGTTTATGCGCTGATGGGTTTACGCCTTACATTCAAGCATCTTCCTCTCCATACTCATGTTGGCCAGTAATAGTCACACCTTACAATCTTCCCCTTGAAATGTGCATGACCAAACCTTACATGTTTTTGACTTGTCTTATTCCTGGTCCATCTGATCCGACAATAAAGATAGATGTATACTTGCAGCATTTGATTGATGATTTGCAATTATTGTGGAGCCATGGTGTTTTGACTTATGATATCTCCACGAAGCAAAATTTTCTCATGAGAGCGTGCTTAATGTGGACAATCAATGATTTTCCAACATATGCGATGTTATCTGGATGGGGAACACTAGGTAAGTTGGCATGCCCTTATTGTATGGAGGACACAAAAGCTTTCACCCTGAAATTTGGTGGAAAAAATTCGTGGTTTGACTGTCATCGCTGGTTCTTACCAGCTGGTCATTCTTTTAGAAAAAGCAAAAGGGGATTTAGAAGAAACAGGGACGAGAAGGATGGTCCACCTTACATGTTGACATGGCAACAATTGTGGGAATTTGTTCGTGATTTTCCAAAGGTCACAGACGGTTGTGGTAGTAGATTGCCAGCATATGGACTGATTCATAATTGGACTAAACGAAGTATATTTTGGGATCTTCCATATTGGAAGGACAATTTCTTAAGGCACAACCTCGATGTCATGCACATAGAGAAGAACTTCTTTGACAACGTCTTCAACACTGTCATGAATGTTACAGGAAAAACAAAAGATAATGAAAAGGCAAAAAAGGATATTTCTGTATTTTGTGCACGTGGGGACTTGGAGATGCAATCATTAGGAAACGAAAAGTTGGGAAAGCCAAAGGCAAAATACACTTTAACATGAGAACATGCAAAGTTAGTGTGTAAATGGATCAAAGAACTAAAAATGCCGGATGGTTATGCTTCAAACTTGGCTAGGTGCACCGATGTCTAGAAGGGCAGAATGCATGGGATAAAAAGTCATGACTGTCATGTATTCATGGAGTGTTTACTCCCAATTGCCTTCCGTTGCTTGCCCGACTGTGTATGGAAGCCGCTAACTGAATTAAGTCGGTTCTTCAAAGATCTATGCTGCAACACATTGAAGATGGATGACTTTATTAGATTGGAGCAGAACATTCCCATTATTATTTGCAAGTTGGAAAGGATTTTCCCCCTAGGTTTCTTTGATTCAATGGAACATCTCCCAATTCACTTGCCTAATGAAGCAATCCTAGGCGGTCTGGTTCAATATCGATGGATGTATCCATTTGAAAGGTGACGAGGCTGTCTTGCATGTAATTAATGTCTATGTCTATAATATATTTAAACTACAATGTGTGATGGATTCTGACATTTACATGCAGATTGATGGGAGACTCAAAGCGGGCTGTCAGGAATAAGGCTAGGGTGGAAGATTCCATATGTGCCCATTACGTGCAACGTGAGATAACCTATTTCTGCTCCCACTACTTTAAGAGCTCCAGCTTGTTATCAACCAATACTTTCAGAAACGATTCTCGATCGGGACATGAGGGGTCCAACCACGATTGTCAGTCTTATACACATTAGGTCGTCATAGTGGTAGATGTAAAGACGATTACCTATCAGATAAAGAATGGAAATCTGCTCATGTACATGTCCTGATCAACTGCAATGAAGTCAAACCATATCTTGAGTAAGTAAATTTCTTAATAGCCAAATCGTTAAGTTTTATGACCATTTGCCATAATCTTAGCCCATCAATTATTAAATTTGTTTTAGTGCATTCCTGCGAACACATCTGTCAATGGCAAACATGGTTCCGACCGTATTCACGAAGAATTTCCCGTTTGGTTTCAAACATATGTAAGTGTAATGTGCATGATGAATTTCCCATTGGTATTGATAAAAACCCAAACTAAGCCGTTGTGTATGCAGGTGTATGAAAATGGGATTACCGACACACAAATATTGTCACTTGCAAGGGGTCCTGCATCAAAGATAACATCGTGGAACATGTACTTTGTTAATGGGTATAAGTATCACACTAAGGCTTGGAGTGATGGTAAAAAGACCACAAATAGTGGGGTGTACATAAAAGGTATAACTGAAGGAGGGGAGGATGATTTTTATGGCACCATCCAACATATCTATGAGTTGGATTATGATGGTTTGACTAACAAGATCACCGTATTTTACTGTGAATGGTTTGATCCAACAAGAAACAAAGGCACAAAGGTTCATGCACAATATAACATCATCAATATTGATATGAGTAAACGGTACAATCGATATGATCCATTTATCCTTGCACAAAAGGCAAGATAGGTCTATTTTGTCCCTTATCCAGACATGTGTAGAGATTTGAAAGGTTGGTGTGTGGCAATCATCACCAAACCAAGAGGTCATGTGGAAGTCGATGACACAGAAGATGAAGTGCCTTATCAGGCTAATGAGACATCACCCGTTGCACCCATTACGGAAGTCAAACAAATACAAGGCTTACTTGACGAAACATTGAAGGAATATGAACAGATTGTTGATGATAATGACGATCCAATGGAACAAAATTGTAAATCAGAAGACGAGGACGAGCAAGATGGCCAATCGGAGGACGAACACATGGACGAGGACGAGGACGAGGAGGATGATGAGGACGGGGAGGATGGGGATGAGGATAGCAATGAGGACTAGCTTAGGTAGCTTAGGTTGTCATTGTAATAATCAGAGCATTAGCTAAAAAGATACAACTCTAATCAATGAGAATCAGTTTTCAGTTGTAAAGTTTTTAGAGATATTTATCTGTCTTCTACTCTCTTTTCTACTCTCTCTCTAACCTAGATAATTATTTATATATATTATGTTTTTTATTCAGATTATGTTAGGACGAGGTCAACCCGATAGGGTGAAGCTCCCGACTACTCGGGGTCGGGGTAGGATGATAGATCCTGGCACACTGGCACAGGATGGTGAGCGCAGGCGTCGCCACAGACAGACCCCGACTCAGTCCACACCACCCCCACCTCCACCTGTAGTTCAGACTACCCCTCTACTACCCCCACCCCCACGCGTAGTTCAGTCTACACCACTCCCACCCCCAGACCAGCCTAGCTCACCCATTGGCCATACTACCACCTTCACCTTTGTAGCTAATCCAAGATACTTAATTCCTTCACCATTGCACCAGCCGGGTGAGTCTTCAGAAGCTCATCATCAGCATGACCAGTAGGATGATGATGTACATGGGTGGGGGAGGAGCAGCAATGCTCGGAGGAGGGAGACAAGCTTCATGAAGAGGATCATGTGGAGGAGCATGATCCTCCTCCTCCCCGGAGGGAGCATCAGAAGGACGATCTTGGGAGAGTCATCATTCGACCTTATGGACGACGGTAAGTTATAATTTATTTTTATTTCTTTATGTATTTATTGCTATTTGATGATTGACATTGACATAATTTTTGTAGGTGAACCCCTAGCTCGGCTGCAGCCGATGCACTCAGGTATGCCATTGAGAAACAGTTTCGGGATCTTCACCGCTACTGGAGTGAGGTGCCTGCAGCTGTGAAGGAAACCTGGTGGAAATGGCTTCTGGTAACTTCACAAAATTTAATTGGAATTATTTAAACATTTAAGTGACTAACTTGAGTTTCATAATTGCTTACTATCTATGTCTTCTTTTTTGCAGGATAAAGTGGCTTGGGATCCTCATGATCATGAGGCTATCTTTAGGGTATTTAATCAGAGAGGTGCAAACCGTCTTTCTGATATTCTCTCAAAGGCGAAGAAGAAGGGCACAAAGCCCAAATGGATGGGGGATGGAGCATGGATAGGTCTTTAGGACAAATGGAATACTGATAAGACCTATCTGGATCTCTCGGCTCAAAATAAGACCAATTGAGCTTCAAATAAGGGCGGAGCAGTCCACACCACAGGGCACAGATCCCATCTTGATGTGGCCGTAGACATGGTATGTATTCACTGTGTATTAATGTTTAGTCCATTACCCTATAATGTTTCATACTAGACTAAAATGTGTCTGTTTTTCTTGCAGGCCGAACAACTTAGGCGATCAGTGGATCCAGGAGATCTCTTCTTGTTCATCCACAAGAAGAAATATGGGGAATGGGTCGATAGTCGCTCTGAAAGGACTTATGTAAGTTTTCTCGTCGTGTAATATGTACTTGATATAACTTGCTTATTAAACAAAATACATAACTTATTACGGTTTATGTTTTGTTGTTAACAGGAAGCATATCAGGAACGTTTGAGGCAGGAATCGATGGAGACGGATGAGCGTTCGCAGGAGGTAGATGAGTTGAGGAGGCTTCAGATATGGCAGAGTGAGGCTGGGGGTACTGCAGACATGTCTATGAATGTTTGCCGTGGTGCCTCCTCGTTGACTCAGGAGTCTTGGGCACCTACGGTGACTCGCACTACCCATGACACTGAAGCGACTGCTGAAGCTCAACAGCAGGCAGAAGCTGCTACTCGGTTGGCAGAAGAAGCCAACCAGCGGGCAGATGAAGCCAATCAGAAGGTCGCTATGTTAGAGGAGCAACTATGCACTTTCATGGCACTTTATGCAGCCGAGCGCCAGTCAGGCGGTGCTTGATGTAGTCAGGCTCCAGCTCCAGCTCCTCCTCCACCTGAGCACCCTCATCATTTATGATGTTGAGCATGATGACCAGTCACTAGATGAGGCAGCCTCGCCAACGCGTAATCGTCGCCGTAGATCATGACTACTTTGTAGTATTGACTTTTTTTTACTTAGTTGTCTTATTTGGATTACCTTGTAGTCTTGGTTGGCATTTCATCCTAACTTATCTTATTTGGGTTACCTTTTAGAACCTTTGTATGTTTTTCTTTGAATTGATGAGATTACATTTCATGGAGTTATTTGTGCTGCTTTTATTTCTATTGAAATGTCTTTCATTCTTTCCAAGAATTTCACATAATTATGTAAAAATAAATTAAAATAAAATAAAGTAGCGTCGGCTTAGCACACGCAAATTAGTGTCGGCACTGGCCGATGCAAATTCTGAAAGATCTTTTTTTGCGTCGCATCTGGCTTCATAGCGTGGGCTTAGCCGACACTAATTAGCGTCGATCATGGCCGACGCTAAGCGCAAAGATTTTCTTGGCGTCGAACTTTTTCTCCATAGTGTGGGCTTAGCCGACGCTAATTAGCGTCGACCATGGCCAACGCTAACTCTAAATGAACTTCTTTTGCGTCGAACCTGGCCACTTAGCATGGGCTTAGCCGACGCTAATTAGCATCGGCCAAGGCCGACGCAAAGTCAGAGTAGGCCATTTTCGTTGCCTTCGTGAGTCGGTTTAGCTTGGGCTTAGACGACGCTAACTAGCATCGGCCATACAATGGCCGACGATTATGCTATGCGACGAGCATTTTAGAGTCCGCCCCGTGGCCGACGCAAGGCTGATGCTAAAGTGAATGTTAGCGTCAGATTTTCGTGTTTAGCGTCGGCCAAAAGCCGACGCTAACAGCTGAAATTCTAGTAGTGTTTGGACTTTTCTTGAGTGTTGGACATTCTGAGTTAATGTATCCGGGTTTGTTACACTTATGGCAAATAATTTGCCATCTGCTTGTTTCGCCTTTCTGAAAATCTTTTCTTGGTGAGAAGTTTCTTTTCCAGTTTCATCTATTTCTTAGCATTCTTTGAATTTTCCTTGCGAGGAAAGCCAATTCAATTCGTTATGTGATACATCTCCATCATGACTACTTGTGTCATCATTTATGTTTGCTAGAGAATTTAAGGTTGGAGATTTATGTTTGGATGAAGACTCTCCCTTCTTTCATGTAGCTTTCAAAGCTATATCTTTCACTTTTCCAGGTTGAGTCTCATCCATGATTTCTTGTTAATGAACCTTAAGAGATCCAAGTAATTCATCTAGCTTAAGATTTGACAGATTCTTTGCTTCTTGTATTGTTGTAACCTTAGGTCTCCACACCTTTGGCAAGCTTGCGAGAATCTTTCTAGTATGTTCTTAATTAGTGTAGGTTTTTCCCAGTGATTTCACCAAATCATTGATTATTACAATTGATTATTATAATGAATCTACTAATAATTTCTTCTATAGACTCATGATCTTGCATCTTGAATAACTCATACTGCTGTACATAATGTTGACCTTCGATTCTTTCACCTGATGAGTTCCTTCATGGGATATTTTGAGTGTGTTATAGTTCTTTAGTTGTTTCACATTGAGAAATCTTGTCAAACTCACTTCTACTCAGGACACATATGAGATAGTGCTTTGCTCTAAAATTATAGACAACTTTAGTCTTTTCATCATCTATCCATGATACTTTGGGTTTGGGAATAGTAGCTCCTTGTTCATTTGTATTGGTTGGAACATAAGAACCATTCTCAACTATTTCCCATAGATCTACTTCTTGAGATTAGAGAAACAATTTAATTCTTTCTTTCCAGTAGTAGTTGTCCTTTCCTTCAAAAAATAGGAGTCTGTTCGGGAAAGCTCCTTCAGGAATGAATGCTTCAGTAGCTTGATGGGTCATCACTTCTTCCTAGATCTTTACTTGTTACATTATTAAGTGTAGCTCAACCCCAAGAGGCTGATCTCTGATACTAATTGAAGTGGATCAAAGAGTAACAAAAAGGGGGTTGAATTGTTACCCTTGATAACTTTTGGCTACAAAAAATTCTACTAACCTTCTGATGAACCTTCTCAAGTATGATAACTTGGAAATCAGAAGATGTATCACAAATTAGCTAATAAATGATATAGAAACTAAATATATGATGATTAAATGCAAGTTTTATTCTAATAGAATATTGTCTTCATGTAAGTGACCTTATCTTTATTTAGAAGGTTCAACTCAAAATGTTCTGAGATTCCAACCTTTTAAAGTGAACCTTCTTAGGTTTTTCTAAATGCTTAATATCTCCTTTTTAAGCACAGTTAACTTGTAATGTATATTACGAATGAGAGTAACAGTTTGTTGGAACCAAATTGGTTAAAAGTATTTTTAATACAAATACTCCCTAAGTGATTTTATGGTTTTGATGATAACAAAATGTATTAAGGTTTTTACAAAGGATAATCAATATGTATTATGCTTGTACAATGTGTAACAATGCTGTCTAACTAAGTTTATTGAAGGAAGATTGCAGTCTGCGTCCAATAAGCTAGCTCATCACAATGTTGGCACTGGAATGGACACAAAAGTTCTGCGTCCAATGGTTGAGCAGAAGGAAGAGTTCTGCGTCCAATGTTTGAGCAGAAGGAAGAATTCTGCGTCCAATGTTTGAGCACAAAGGCAAGTAATGTTGTGCGTCCAATAATTCAGTACAAGGCACAAGGACAATTTCATACGTCCAATGATCAGAATGCGTATAAGTCCAATGATCAGAACATAAGTCATAAAGTACTGTGGAAAAGCATAAAGTACAAGGCAGTCAACGTTTGTGAATGTACTTTTGAAAAGCATAAAGTACTGTGGAAAGTGTACTAAGAGAGAGCATGTACTTTTAACTACTCTATATATCTCTGAACACATCTTTCTGCTTTACACAGTGTATTCTCTCTGTCTCAATAAGATATTACTATTAACCACTGTACAATTGAGACTTTGAGTACAGGTTGCTTCTGATTTAGGAGAAAGAATACTTGGGTTTTAGCCTAGAGAGGCTGTGTTCAAAGAATACTTGGGTTTTAGCCTGGAGAGGCTGTGTTCAAAGAATACTTGAGATTTAGCCTGAAGAGGCTGTGTTCAAAGAATACTTGGGTTTTAGCCTGGAGAGGCTGTCTTCAAAGAATACTTGGGATTTAGCCTGGAGAGGCTGTGTGCAAAGAATACTTGGGTTTTAGCCTGAAGAGGCTGTGTGCAAAGAATACTTGTACCTATCAGGTTGATAGTGAAAGCTCTCTAGTTTGAGGGGACTGGACGTAGCTCTTAGGAAATGGTGAACCAGTATAAAAACTTGTGTTATTTCTTCTTTCCCTTAACTCCTTTTATATCTGTGTTTATTGCTAACCAAGGGGATTGAATTGATTTTGTTTAAACAAGTTTTTCATACACCTTAAATCGCACAAAGAAAACAAGTTTTTAAACTAAGAGGGAAGCCTCAGCGTCCAATCTTTCGTGCGTCCAATATTTCACAATTCTGTGCGTCCAGTGTTTTAGCACTCTGTGCGTCCAATATTTCAGAAAACATTGTGCGTCCAATATTTGAAATAAGCTGTGCGTCCAACGTTTTTAACAGCCAGCGTCCAACATTTGCGAAAAGTTTTAAAAGCTTAGAAACACAATTCAACCCCCCCTTCTTGTGTTTCATCTTGTTACCTACAGTTGGCATCAGAGCTCGGTCTCTAGGGGTAGAGCACTTAACAGTGCAGAGAAGCAAGATCCATGGAGAACGAGGGACAAGCTGTGAACAGACCACCACTGTTCAATGGAAATGAATATGACTACTGGAAGCAAAGAATGATTACATTCTTTGATGCTCAAAATATTGACCTATGGGATGTTGTGGAAGCTGGCTACACTGCTCCAGTAAATGAAGCAGGTCAACAAATATCAAGAGCTCAGTGGACAGCAGATCAAAGGACCAGATTCCAGCTGAACTCGAGGGCAAGACACTATTTGATGTGTGCCATTACAAAATCAGAATACGACAAGGTGCACAGCTGCACTACTGCCAAGGAGATGTGGGACACTCTAGCTTTGGCACATGAAGGTTCATCTCAGGTTCGTGAGTCCAAAATCAGCATGCTAGTTCATCAATATGAACTATTCAAAATGGAGGATCACAAGTCCATTGATCAAATGTTTGGAAGATTGCAAACAATCATTAACAACCTGAGGTCCTTGGGAAAAATCTACACAACCCAGGAGCACATCAGGAAAATCCTAAGGAGTCTGCCAAGACAATGGAGACCCAAGGTGACTGCTATACAAGAAGCAAGGGATCTTTCCACTCTTGCCATGGAAAATCTTCTAGGCTCACTCAAAGTACATGAGCTTGAGCTCAGAGAAGAGGGAACCGAAAAAAGGGCAAAGTCCATTGCTCTTAAAGCTCAAAAAGGGAGCACCTCAAAAGCCTTGAAGGCCAATGATTCTGATGAAGAATCATGCAGCTCAGAAGGAGAAGAAGGTTCAGATGATGATGAACTCTACCTCATCTCCAAGAAGTTAAAGGCCATATGGAACAAGAAAGGTGGCTTCAGAAGGAAGCAATTCAACAGAAAATTTCAACAAAAAGAAACTGAGCAAAAGGAGAAAAATCCAGTGGTGTGCTATGGATGCAAGAAACCAGGCCACTACATGTCAAATTGTCCTGAGGCAGAAAGAACGAAGAAGAAGTTCTTCAAGAAGAAGAAAGGTCTCATGGCAACATGGGAGGATCTTGATGATTCCTCTAATGATGAGGACGAGAAGGATAAAGAAGAAGCTAATCTCTGCATAAAGGCAAGTCTATCCTCAACTGACAGTGAGGACGAAGAGGAGGTAATTTCTTATTCTGAATTAAGTAATAATTTTGATGATCTTCTTAGAGATTCATCCATTTTATTTGATGAGTACAGATCTTTAAAGAAAAAGTTTTCTCTTGTGACCAAAAATCTTGAAAAGCTTACTTCAGAAAACGAAGTACTCAAATCAGAAAATGGAAAGTTAAGACTTCAAGTAAGTCAACTAAAAGATGAATCTCCAAAGGATTCTGAGTCCAAAACTTCCTATGAAGTACAAGTACTTCAACAAGAAGTAAATGAACTCACTGGACGATTGTCCAGATTTGTCAGTAGCTCTGAAAAGCTTGATCAAATTTTAAAAATTCAGAGAAAACCTTCTGACAAAAGTGGTTTGGGTTATGAAAAACCAAAACCAAAGTTTTCTAAAAGTCCATCAAAATTCAATATATACTGTGGTCACTGTGGAAAGGCTGGACATGTCACATCGACATGCGTCCATAACAAAAGGGACATGCCTGGACGCAGACCAAGGACTAACATGAAAGGACCCAAGTCAATCTGGGTACCAAAAAGTATGATAATTCCTGTTGCAGATATGCTTGATGGGAGGAAGACAACTCCAGTCATGGCACCTGGACACTGGCTGCTTACTACACATAACAGGAGAAAGGTCTATGTTCCAAGACCTAAAGCTTAAGATCACCTAAGAGTGAAGAAGATGGACCAGACGCAGGAAAGCTGTGATGCGTCCAATACTGGAGGACTACAACATCTTTGAGAGTAAGATTTCTGTTCTTTGTGATAATACTGCTGCAATCAATTTATCTAAGAACCCAATCTTACACTCAAGAGCTAAGCATATTGAAATTAAACATCATTTTATTAGAGACTATGTGCAGAAGGGAACATTTGATATTCAGTTTGTTAACACTGAAAATCAATGGGCAGATATATTTACAAAACCCCTCTCTGTAGATAGGTTTACTTTTATAAGGAAGCATTTGAATATGCACTTTATAAAAGACTGATGTTTAGCGTCCAATATGCTCAAGCTGAGTCTGAGTCCAATGTGACTAGAGTCCAACAGGACACGACAGTCTATTTGAGACTTAGAATTTTTTAAAGAAAGCTTTTACCTCTTAGTAATCCCACGCTGAGTCTAAACTTTTTTCATAAAGATATATTTTACAGTTGGTTTCTTACAAATGCTTTGCAGTATTTTTCAGTTTGATGATTATTCAAGCTTTCAAGAAAAACTTCTGTTTTCTCTATAAACTTGATTCAGTTTTCTTTTCGTTTGGCATCTTTTCTAAAATCTTTTTCTGTTTGAGAAAGCTTGTTTAGAAAAGGGGAGAAGAAAAAGGATTTTTTTTTTAAGTTTCTCTCTGGACTATGATGTTCTATGAACCTTTTTGCCTGATGACAAAAGGGGGAGAAATATATGGGATTAAGTTTTAAAAAGAAAGAAGAATATGAGATTAAGTCTGATTGCGTTGCAGTAGTCTTATTACCATGTTTTAATCTGATAAGCTATTTGCTTTATAAATTGGACTAATCTTGTTTTTATAAGTAAAAGAAATTTTCAGGTACTCTAAGTATATTGAATATCCAAAACCATGAGATGTTTATCTCAGGGGGAGAAGAGTAAGGAAAAACTGAGACGTTTATCTCAGGGGGAGTTTCCCTTAGAAAATTTCTGTTTATTTATGCTGACTGTTTTTGGTTAATATGCTTTATTGTTTGTAAAACTTAATAATGTTTGTCATCATCAAAAAGGGGGAGATTGTTGGAACCAAATTGGTTAAAAGTATTTTTAATACAAATACTCCCTAAGTGATTTTATGGTTTTGATGATAACAAAATGTATTAAGGTTTTTACAAAGGATAATCAATATGTATTATGCTTGTACAATGTGTAACAATGCTGCCTAACTAAGTTTATTGAAGGAAGATTGCAGTCTGCGTCCAATAAGCTAGCTCATCACAATGTTGGCACTGGAATGGACACAAAAGTTCTGCGTCCAATGTTTTAGCAGAAGGAAGAATTATGCGTCCAATGGTTGAGCAGAAGGAAGAGTTCTGCGTCCAATGTTTGAGCAGAAGGAAGAATTCTGCGTCCAATGTTTGAGCACAAAGGCAAGTAATGTTGTGCGTCCAATAATTCAGTACAAGGCACAAGGACAATTTCATACGTCCAATGATCAGAATGCGTATAAGTCCAATGATCAGAGCATAAGTCATAAGTCCAATGTTCAGGATGTGTTCTTGACCAAGGTACAGAATGCTGATCGTCCAAAGATAAGTACAAGGCAAGACTGGCATAAGTCCAATGATAAGAACAAGGCAATACTGGCATAGTCCAATGTTTTTATGAGAAGCAGAATTGCAGTAAGAGTCCAATGATTTTCAAAGGAACAGATTCAGTGAGCGTCCAATGCAGATGAAGGATAAAAGTCCAATGTTCAGCATGAGCAAGAGTGTAACTCTGCGTCCAATGAAACTGAACATTCTGCGTCCAATGAAGTCAGAGTTACTCAAGTACTGTTCTGCGTCCAATAAATAAGAAGAACAAGAACAAAGTGTTACACGATGAATGAAGCAAAGTAGGACAAGTTCTCAGTCTACTATTCATCGTCCAATAAAGCAGCATAACAAAATGCAATTGAAAGCATCAGGTATGCGTCCAATGTTTGCATGAGTTCTGTGCAAATTGGTAAGTGCAAAGGTATGCGTCAAATAACTTGCTAAATGTTGCGTCCAATGTTTCATATATTCTGCGCCCAATACTTAACACGCAGAATCCATTTGATTGTCAATTGTTGCTCTTGCATTTGATTATTAAACAATTTTATTGAGCCAACAATTTGATTTGAATAGCTATACACAATGCTTTTCTGTACAACTTTGTCAACGTTTGTGAATGTACTTTTGAAAAGCATAAAGTACTGTGGAAAGTGTACTAAGAGAGAGAATGTACTTTTAACTACTCTATATATCTCTGAACACATCTTTCTGCTTTACACAGTGTATTCTCTCTATCTCAATAAGATATTACTATTAACCACTGTACAATTGAGACTTTGAGTACAGGTTGCTTCTGATTTAGGAGAAAGAAACGCAGACATACACAATGAAGTAGATCTCCTCAGAGCAACGGGAAGATAGCATTTAATGCTATTAGAGAACGGTAATATTAATGAAGGCTGAAGCTGAGCTATTCGAAGAACAAGTCTGAAGCTTCATCAAAGCCTATAAATACCGTGAACAAGAAGAAGAATACAAGTGACTGAACAACGAAAAAGAAAGAGCAAAAACGCTGTGCAATTTGTTATACTCTGTATAGAAAGTCTTGTATTTTTTTCTATCTTCTTGTAAAAGAGAGTTTGCTTAACTCTCAAAGTGCTTTAGATTTCATATCCTCACTTGTGTGAGTTAGACAGCACTTGAATCAAAAACTCTGCTGAGTTGTTTAGCCTGAAGAGGCTGTGTTCAAAAAATACTTGGGTTTTAGCCTGGAGAGGCTGTGTTCAAAGAATACTTGAGATTTAGCCTGAAGAGGCTGTGTTCAAAGAATACTTGGGTTTTAGCCTGGAGAGGCTGTGTTCAAAGAATACTTGGGATTTAGCCTGGAGAGGCTGTGTGCAAAGAATACTTGGGTTTTAGCCTGAAGAGGCTGTGTGCAAAGAATACTTGTACCTATCAGGTTGATAGTGAAAGCTCTCTAGTTTGAGGGGACTGGACGTAGCTCTTAGGAAATGGTGAACCAGTATAAAAACTTGTGTTATTTCTTCTTTCCCTTAACTCCTTTTATATCTGTGTTTATTACTAACCAAGGGGATTGAATTGATTTTGTTTAAACAAGTTTTTCATACACCTTAAATCGCACAAAGAAAACAAGTTTTTAAACTAAGACGGAAGCCTCAGCGTCCAATCTTTCGTGCGTCCAATATTTCACAATTCTGTGCGTCCAGTGTTTTAGAACTCTGTGCGTCCAATATTTCAGAAAACACTGTGCGTCCAATATTTGAACTAAGCTGTGCGTCCAACGTTTTTAACAGCCAGCATCCAACATTTGCGAAAAGTTTTAAAAGCTTAGAAACACAATTCAACCCCCCTTCTTGTGTTTCATCTTGTTAACTACACAGTTAACTATCATAAACACACATAAAAAGAGATAGGGATAGAAGATACTACACAAAGAGTTTATCCTGATTCACCCTTAACTCCTTGAGCTACGTTCAATCCTCGCACGTAGTGAGATTTTTCACTAAGCAAATCACTAGTACAAGTATTCTTTACACAGCCTCTTCATGCCTTACACAAGTAATTTTCTCCTTTCCTCTTCAGGCAAAAACACGCCATGTATTCATTGATTCACAATCTCTTCAGGCTCAAAACTCTTCACTCTTTCTTTTACTCACACTAGTGCTCACTCACTATTTGATAAAAGAATCACCTTTCTATTTTACAAATAAGGTGTTGGTCACTATATTATAGCTATTAAATCACTCTCTAAGAATGAAACCAACGTTGTATCCACTCACTAACAGATAAATGATCGGTATATAGAATTTATAAAGTGTAAGTATTCAAGACTTGAGGGTTGGATTGATTTCACAATTTCTTTGCAAATAGTTTTTCAAAGTTGTTCCAGGAGATTCGCTATTCTATTTATCTTGCTTCCAAGCAAAAATAGCCGTTAGACACAAGGCGTTTGAGTCTGTGTAGGTCCAGGTGACTTTCTTCCCCTTTAACCAAAAGTTTATAGTGACAACTACTTCTAGTTACTGATATATAAGAACGTTCTAATGAATCTTCTGATGTGAACATTTTGATAGCTTTCTTGACTTTCAATTGTGTTCCATGACTTGATATACTTCAAGGATTTGTCTTGTTACTGTGTGAGAACACTTGTACATAAGTTGTGGTGAAACTGATGTTTGTTTTGTAACACTCTGTTTTTTTTTATATATAGTTTTTATTGATTTTTAATCAGTTTTAATTTAATTAAAATTATTTAATTAATAATTTTTGTGATTTTAAGGTATGAATAATAATATTTATAGCTTAGGTTTATTTTTGAAGGGTTTAGAGTAATAGAGTTTGCAAAACTGAGTTTTTGCAGGAACCGCGTTCTCGCGGAATGCAGGAAGGGCTCAGTTTTTTTCTGGAGGTCATTTTTACTCCAAAATAAATTTTTAACGAACCAAAAGTCGTTCTTATAATATTTGTGATTTTTAGAAATTTTTCTGAAAATTTTTCAGAAAAACTTTATTTTACCCGCGTTTGGTGCTTTACGGGTAAACCGGGCGCAACTGGGACATGGAAAATAGTCCAAAAATTTAGTTTTGGGTTTCTAAATTTTTCTATGACATATTCAAATCATAAAATTCATTTCTCATGATTTTACTCATTTTAGAAAAATATTTATCTAAAAAGGGGTTTGAAAACTACGCGTTTTTACTACTTCGAACTACCGATTAAACCCTAACTTGATGGGATTTAATCTCACCAATTTTTCTGGTCAGCTGGGCGCATAAGGGGGGGCTGATCCCACTCTCAAATAATTCCAAAAGTCAAATGGTCAAATGGGTTTAATTTTTGAATTTTCCCAAAATTAGGTGAGAGAGGTATAGCTCCCAACCACCAAAGCATGCAAGCCCATACCTCCCCCATGCCTTCCCTTGCTCAGCCGAATTCATCTAGGGAGAAAGGAGAGAGAAATTCATTTGCTTCATACACTTCATCTTCTCCAAAATCTCCATTCTCCATTTTCTCTCATATTCTCAAGCTTTCCTACACATCAAAAGGCTAAGTTTCATTGAGTTTTTGGCCACCCAAGCTTCACAAAAAAGGTTTGGATCATCATTCTAATCCATAAACTTCTTTCATTTTTTCATTTCCACCACTTCCATTTTTCCATGAAGGTTGTGTTCTTCATTTCACTAAAAGTAAGTTTTTCCTTGGTTTAGGTTCACTCCATTGGAACCTACAAGCTTGGAAATTACCTTGGATCTATTTTCCTTCAAGATTTGAGTAAGTATTCATCTACTCAAATTTCTACTCTTTAGGGTTTGTTGGTTTTCATAAAACTCATATTTCTATGGTTTTATTTTGGTGTATTTTGTGAAAGGTAAATTTTTCTAAGTGTGGGAACATCAAGGCTTCAAGCAGGCCACTTGATGTTGGTGAGGAGTGAAGGTGATTTGTGGTGTTGCTCATTTTCCTAAGCTTCAAGAGGTAAGGGGATTTTCTCAATAAGTTGGGAAGGATGTGTATGTGTGTGGTTTATGTTGTATGATCATGAAAAACTCAAAGACTTGAGTTTTCATATTGGGTGTTTGAGTGAGAAATCATTCTCTAGTAATATGTATTTATATATATATATATATGTATATGAGTGAAAGTATGATTTTTGGTTGAGGCATGATAAATTTTAATGAACCTATGTGTCGTTGGAAAAAGCATATGTATGATTTGGGGTGATTTTGGATGCCTAAGTGTGTGTTTGGTGAAGTATGTTTTATGCTATGTTCATGATGTATGTTGATATGTTATGAATGAGTACTTTGAGAGTATGTTTGATCTATGACTTGGTTGTGTTATTGCCTAATTGATGTATATTGATTTATGTGTATTTCATATACTTTGATTGGGATTGGATTGAAAAGAATTGATTAAGTGTGAGAAGGATCTTAAAAGCTTTAATGAAAAAGTTTTCTAAAATGAAATCACATGAATCACTTGGAATTCAAGTTAACACTTAATTAGATAAATTTTCATCAAGTTTCTAATCCTAAGTCTTAAATCAATTCCATACTAAATCATTTTTATCCATAAAACTTTAAGTGAGTTAGAAAATTAATTAATGTGAGAGAAAAATCAAATTTTGGATTTTTACGTGTAGATGAGGCCTCTGGTAGCTCGTGTGAGGGAGAGCTTCCGGCCCCTTGAGGCCGAGTCCGAGGGAGGGGGATGGACTTATGATCCCATCTCCCAGTGGGCCACAGTGTGTGGACACGTGGTCAGGACGAGAGGAGGGGTGCTAGGCCCCGAAGAGGTTTTGGAGCGTGACGTGGTTCTGGACGCTTACATTCCCTTAGAGAGGATGCGTAGCTGGCTGGCAGCCGCACCCGAGGCACCTGTGGAGCAGCCGAGGAGAAAGACGCGGGCGGAGGAGAGACCTTTACCCTCACGGGTAACCGGATCTACTCGGGAGTATCGCCGTATGTTTTGTCGCACACGTCTCACTCCAAGGAAGAGTACCTTGGCGCGGGATCGTCTACCGAGGATGGCTCCATCAGTGACACCAGCTTCACCACCAGAGACAGGGAGACCGACGCTCTCCGTTCCTTACGTCCCACCGTATGGACGTTTCGTGCGTTGCTCTTCTGACACTTCTGCTGGACCGTCGGGACACGGAGAGAGGGGGAAGAGGAAGGTTCGAGATGAGCCAGAGCGGGTATTCATTGAGATATCCGAGGAGGAGGAGGACCCGGAGGAGGATCCCGAGGAGGACCCCGAGGAGACGTCATCGTCTTAGGTCGTAGTGGTGGGCGTGTCTAGTGCTAGGTTGTGGGTTGTCTATTAGCGACCAGCCTAGGTTTGGGATGTACATGTTCAGTGTTGTGTATTTGACACACCTTTTGATTTACAGCTTTCCTAGGTGTAGACTTATCGCTTTATTTTCTTTGTATCAGGATGATGTATTTTGGCCACTATGTTGTGGTTCCAAACTATACTTGCGGGCGCAAGACTTGTGTATATTGACATGATGATATATATATGTGTGTGATGTTTCTTTTCTTCTGAGTTTCAGGATGGCTAAATGTGATGTGCGAAATCTTTTCGTATAAGATTCTTTTAAAAAAAAATTAGCCACCGATTTTGGTAACCTTAATTTATGAAAGACGTTTTTCCGTATTAAGTTTTAGTTTTACGTGACGTTTCTTGTGGAAAAAAGGGGCGTTACATGTTTAGTTTTCCCAAGAGTCTTCTGATAGAACTAACATTCTAACTTTGAGAAGATTCAAAGAAACTATCATTCTCGAACATTCTGGTTTGATGGTCTTCTACCCATAAACTTTTTTACACTTCTTTCAAACTTGATATCCCTCCATAAATTATAATAGCATTGCTTTTATTCTAGAAGTCATTATTCTAAATGTGTAGAATGTTCATATGTGTAGTGTGCTTCAACCTTTTGAGAATGTTCTTTATGTTGATAGAATGTTCTGATGAGACTTTGATAGAACATGTTCTTATCTAGGGGTGTTCGCGTATTAGATTGGATCGATTTTAAGAGGAAAAGTCATCTGATCCAATCATTTCAATTTTTCACTTTGATGAGATGGCGGTGGTGGGATGAGTGACGGTGGCAAGTTGGGTGGCGGCGGAAGAGATGAGAGTGAGACAAGATAGAGTTTGAGAGGAAGAGAGATGGAAAATCTTAAAGTGGGGAAGATAGATCCGTGTGGGGGGGTAAAGTGGGACTTTACCGATGACCTTTAGCGACAGAAAGGTATGTCGGTAAAAAAATGCATTTAGCGATGGAAGGACCGTCAGCACAAAAGGGGGAAATTTTTTGACGAAAATTTCGTTGGTAAGGAAAATAATTTTTAAAAAAAATAAAAAATATAACGGTAATAAATTTAAATTAGAGATATAGAAGACTGTCACAAAATATGGCCTTTTTGCTTTTTTAATATTACCGACAAATATGGGGCATTACTGACAGAATTTTGCCATCGCAAACCAAATATTTATCTACGAAAGTTTTTCATTCTGTAAGTCATTGGTAATTTTGAGTTTTTCTTGTAGTGTCAACAATATATGCTTTATCCCATCCAATTAACCAAACCTATGTTTTTAGCATATTGTTCAAAATTGTTAATTGAAACTCATAATGGTGCATTAGAGAATCAAAGCATATTTTCATTTTCTCAACTAATGTATAGGACAAAGCATATACTTCGTGAATATAATGAGCAAAATGACCCTAATTCCATAACACTTAAAGTAACAATAACTAACAAGTCTAGAATTCAAATTTACCTTGCTATACCAAGTAATAAGTTTTTTATTAATGATTTTGATAATAGTTTTGATGATAACAAAGTCTTCAGGAAATCCAAGATGAACATATAACACTTTTTAGAGGGGGGCATCTACAGGGGAATTGTTTTAATCTCCTATATACATGATTTATGAATAGCAATTTTTATACACTCCTTTGAGACTGATGGGTTACTGGGGAAATATCTTGGCATAGGATCGGATTCTCCTTTGAGACCATGTAGGTTGCTGGAAAAATGCTTTATAATTACTTTTTACCTTGGATTGGCATTTCTAAAAGGGAGGTGATGTATTTGAGAATGGGATTGTTCATTTGTAGAGGCAGGGAGTTGGGTTCTTAAAAAGTTATTATATTCATTTCTGGACAAGGCACTTCTTGTACTTTCTATTTTGTTTAATGCATTTTGGCTTACCAAAGAAAATGAACATTCTATAGACCTCCAAGATTCAAGATATATAGACATTCCAAATGGAAGGTCATTGCCAGAGAAAATCATTAAAAAGTTAAAGACCTTTAGATCAAAAAGTTACTCTCAGTTAAGAATGTTCAAGAGCAATGGATTTACTGAATCTTCTCATGATCAGAAGATTTCATCCATCAGAAGATTCTAAGGAAATCCAAACATCTTAAGTCATCACCACCTCTTCTTTATAGGCGTTCTCATACATCATCAAAACTAAAGCTTGAAGAAAATCAAGAAGAAGAACATATCTAATACTCGAGAAAGCTATTAGAAGATTCACATTAGAAGGTTCATTAGAATGTGCTATTTTGTGAAGTGCTATTAGAGAAGGACTATTTTGTGAAGACTGAAGCGAACTAGTTGAAGACCTGATTCAAAGCTTCATTCAAGCCTATAAATATCGTGAACAAGAAGAAGATGGAAGTGATAGCAAACGGAAAAGAGAGCTTACGCTGTGCAAATTTTTATATACTTTGTAATCAAGTCTTTGTATTTCTTCTTGTAAAAGAGAGTTTGTTTAATTCTCATAGTGCTTAAATTTCATATTCTCACCTGTGTGAGTTGCAGCACTTAGTATCACAAAAACTCTTTTAAGTTGTTTGAGCCTGGAGAGGCTTGTCTGTAAAAGAATACTTGGGTTTTAGCCTGGAGAGGCTGTATGTAAAATAGTACTTGGGTTTGAGCCTAGAGAGATTTGTCTATAAAAGAATACTTGATTGAGCCTAGAGAGGCTAGGTGTGCAAATAATACTTGTTGCAAAGGTTTGAAGAGGGTGTTGAAGAATACTTGTATTCTATCTGGATTGATAGTGAAATCTCTCTAGTTTGAGGGGGACTGGACGTAGCTCTTAGGAAAGGATGAACCAGTATAAAACTTTTGTGTAAATCTCTTATCCCTTATCTCCTTTATTTTTAGTTTTACTACTAACTATGGGGATTGAATTGAGATCTTACATAACAAAAGTCTTAAACGTTTTAATCGCATCTAAACTGTTTTTAAACTAAGTGGACGATTCTGCGTCCAACTTACTCTGTGCGTCAAATACACGTTGTGCGTCCAATCCTTTTTAACAGCGTCCAATGTTTTGCAAAAAGTTTTAAAAGCTAAGAAACACAATTGAACCCTTCTTCTTATGTTTCATCTTGTTATCTACAGTTCATATCTTCCCTCAAGTTCAACTTCAATTTCCACTCTCTTTAATATTTATATACTGATCTTAGTTCTATTAGTTGTGGATGCAACAATCTTTTCATAATGTAGTGAGTGATTTGTAAGAAGTAATACAATGACCCAAACAATCTTCAAATACGTTGAGGTGTGCCTTTTATAAAAACATATATGAAAGTTCGCTACTTGCAGATGAAGTATGATAGTGCCTTTAACAGTTGACAGCGTCGTTTGGAGAACTGTGCCTTTGATACTGTGGGTCTATCAGTTCTACATCGATACATATAATTGGAACGAGAGTTCCTAGACACTACAGGTTAGGGAATGTGCCATTGACAGTTAATACCATAGGCTACCACGAGCTTGCAATGGCGTTGCAACGTGTGTTCAGCAAAGAGAAAAAGATCCACAACAACATGATTGAAGAGACAACGAGAAGCAAGTGGGAAAGGGGGAAATGAATTTCGGGAATTGTATGTTTTAGAAAATAATCAAATTTAAATAATAGTCCTGCCCATTAGTTTAAGCTATTTTAAGTAAGAAAGTTCGAGTTTTATGTCCAAATAATAATGAGTAGATTGCTAATATATATACACCTAATTATGAAGTGGGAGTATATTGGTATCTCCCATAAATAAAACAAAAAATTCAAAAGTCAAACATGGATAACAACAAGAAGCAAATTCATCATAGCCTATAAAGCACATAAGTTATTTGCATTATTCATTAATGAAGGAGGAATACATGTGTACTCCTTTGAAAACTTTTGAAACTTACTATCATATGCTCAGTTATCCATCAAAACCAAAAACTAAATATATGTCGCTTTCCTATCAACTTCTAAAGTTGTACAAATACACATTTGTTTATTCCAGTCACAAATGACGTTGTTGGGAGAAGAATTGACTTAATCCAACAATCCTAGTGGTGATTTATGCTGTTGACATATATATGTGTCTTTTTACAATAACTTTTGTCGGCATACATGTATATTTATCCGAACAACGAGTCAAGTAGTTGAGATAAACCTTGACCTTGGCTAGAATTTTCCAGCAACATAAAATGTCAATGGTATAAATATGTAGATTTGCTAGCAACCTTAGAGTGTTGTTGTGAAATAGTTTTGTTATTCCATATGACATTGGTTGTCAATGGGATAAGTCTATTTTTTCTCGCAAAAATAATATTATTGAGAAAATAAATTTCTTATTGCGACAACTTGCAAGTCGTTGCTACATTTATAGTTTTATCAACAACTTCAATATCTTTGAAAAAAAGTTTATGTTAAATTTCTATATACTTGTAGTGTGCTTCATAACATTATAATAACATTATAATTTAAAATTCTATGAATACCATATGCATTATATGATACCGGTTTTGATAACTATGCATTATATAAACTTTGATCTACAGTAATGGTTTTATTTAAAATAATTATATCCGAAAAATAAGTGATCATAGGATAAATTTCAATAGAAGTATTGTAATACAATATTGCATATGTATTAACATCTTGAAAACATAACTTAATAGTGCAAACTTGTATATAAGATGCTATAAAATGATGAAAATGTACCTAATCCTTCACTTGCAAAAGAATTCCTGCTATGCAAACATATATAAATTCCTTGACTAAAATATAAAGCACATGCCATACAAATAACACTCTGTATAATTAGATAAGCATTTATTATAGTAGAGTTTCATGCATAATACATAACTCTTGTTGTCCAAAAAAGAGGTAAATAACATTCTTCTTTTGCAGGCATTTATCGTAGTAGAGTTTCATGCATAATACATAACTCTTGTTGCCCAAAAAAAGGGTAAATAACATTCTTCTTTTTCTTATAAACAAGACCAAACTAACATGTACTAATAATTTAAGGAACATTATGTATCTTAGTTAACTTGTCCTTGAACAACAAACCGGCACCAATACCAGTGTTTCCCCATATCGTATACATTGAATCCAAAAGAATTCCTTTAGTCTCGGGCAAAAACAATATAATAAAGATGGTGATGACTGGAACCCAACCAGCATAGAAAAGGAAAGCCCCAAACTTGAAGTGGCATAGCATTGTCAAGAATGTCTGGGATAAAACAAATATGATTAAGAACTGCACAGCAATGGCTATGCTTTGGCCAATGGACCTAATCTTTAAGGGAAAAATCTCACTTGGAATTAGCCAGTAGAGAGGCCCCCATGACCAACCAAAACCCACAGCATAGAGGCACAAAAGCACTAGTATCAGTATGGTGTTGCCATTTGACATGTGTTATGTACCATGAACACCATTTGCCATTGCTAGCACAATAGCTATCACAATCTTCACAATGATGACACAAATTAGTACAAACCATATGTGTATAATAATTTATAATCAATTTCAACCTTATGTAGTACAATGATGACACAATTTCACAAATTAGTTACAACCATACGTAGTCATTAATCCCTCTGATAAAGTTTTATGGCTAGGTTGGATTAACAGAAAAGTAACATTTTACATAAGTTTTTTTTAATATAAGATACATAATTTTGGGGTGCAATAACTTTTGTATGTAATTAAAATGCTTTTATTTTCTCAAAATTAACTTAAAGAGAAAAAAAATCTCATTTCAAACATAAAAAAATAACAAAAATACCTTTTAAATTTTAATGTACCAGTTAGTACTCTTGCAACTTTACCTATGCACGTAGAGGGTATGTATCAAGTGAGAGGAGTTTTAATATGAGATGGTGAAAGGAGTAAATCTAGACCATACAACCATATATGGATGGTTAAGATTAAAAGTTACTAAATGGTCACATGACCACTGAAAAAAGTCACATGATTTTATGTTTTAATCTTGATCATTCACGATTTGATCTTATGGCTATGATTCTCTTCTCTCATCCTCTCATAATAAATGCCCTCTTACTTGATATGCCACTACGCCAGATTTTGCCTATTATAACACACCTTTTGTAGCATTTATTTTCAAAAGCGCCAGAAAAGATGACGGTGAGTTGTTTTGTAGCACTTACTACAGAAAACGCTACAAATGGTGATTCTTTGTTCTGATATTTTGTAGCGCTTTCACAATAAAGAGCTATATAAAGTATACATTTAAATAATTATAACATAAAATCATTTATTTTTCAGATTTTGTAGCGCTTCATCTGGAAAGTGCTACAAATTGTTTAATTAATATTTCCAAAACCCGCGTGAACCCTCTCTCCCTCAGTTCTGTTTTGTGTTCTCTCTCTCTGAACTCTCCTTTTCCTTCGCGCCCTTTGTTCTCTCCCTCTCACTTACCGCCGCCGCCGCGAAGCACAGTCTCTGACGAGGAGGTTAGTCTCACAGTCTCCCTTCGTTCTCTCGTGCCATTCACCTTTCTCTCCCTCTCGCGTTGTTCGCGTCTCTGGCTTTGATTAGAACGAAGAACAGACTTCCCCAAATCGCTGTCTGTTCTGATTTCAAGGTTTCTCTTGTCAGACCTCGATCTGTTCAAGGTTTGCTTTACAATGGGTTACAGATCTAGCCTCTGTTCTATTCAGATTTCTCTGTTGTGCATTTTATTATTATCTGAAGTTTCAAGTTGAGGAAGAGACTTTTTTATTATTTGCAGTTAATCTATGTTGTGCATTTTATTATTTGTGCAAGTCAGGATATCTGGGGATGGCCCCGTCGTGTCGTTGTTGCAACTCCATTTTTAATAAGCCACTATGTATCATAACCTTTGTTGTCATTTTTCAGTAGTATTGGGCTGGTTTTTCTGCTGCAATAAGACAATGTATTTTCCATTGCCTTGTCTTACACCCCAGCACCAATGTGTGCAGTATGTCATATAGTCCAATAATACCATTTGGCTGTTTGCAGAAAATGCAGGGCAATGTATTTTTCAAATAAACAATATACTTATTTTCTCTGTAAGAATAAATTTTTTCTTGTAATGTAGTAAATTTAACGTGGTCATATTTGTTTTCCTAATTTCAACTTATATGATTACTGTTAATTTTCCCTTCAGGATTTAAGTAAGCGGCAGGGTCAAGCTATGGAAGTGGACTTCTATTTGCATGCCCAATATGTTATGAACCATTGATAAGAAAAGGTCCTTCTGGCTTTAACCTGTAAGTTGGATAAATATGCATGTGAGTATACATATAACATATCTGCATTTTATTCTGTTTGCATCTGAAATTCACTTTTATAGTAATTTATTCAATGGATCCAAAACTTCAGATCAACAATATACAAGTCTGGTTCCAAGTGTAAAAGATGCAAAAAATCATACTCAAGTAAAGACATGCATCTGGATCTGACTGTTAATGCAGGGTTAAGGAATTACACCGAAATCCAACCAGTTCGTACTGAGCTTTTCAGGTATAAATAGATTGGATATTTATTATTTAACTCCAATTTAATGGCATATGATTCATGATTGTCATGTGTTATGCAACAATGGTGTTATATAACTTATTCATATCAGATGTATACTTTTCCACATATTTGTGTCACGCCATTTACATGTATGTAATTTTCATAATGACACCCAAATCCCAATATAAACTTCGTGTAGGTTGCTGAAATCACTAGAGTTCTATGAAGTGTTCCCATTTTGCATGGGATCTATGATCATCTGCCCTAGACACCCCCCTTCTCTATTTTTTTTTTGGTGAGCTATATCTCATGAAGAGACTATTTGATTATATCTAGAGTGTCCATGTATGAGATATTTGTTCAACACTTAAATTGGTTTCTTTTGAATTCCACCCAAGTTGGTTTTAAAGTCTTTTCGGTTGTAGAGGATTACACAGACCTATAGCAATTTGACAGAGGAAGAGATTGAAGAGTAATTTTGTTGTGCCCTATTGCCACTCGAACATAGAATTAGAAGAAATCTAATTTCTGAGAAAAGAATGAGGAGAAACAAGGTATGATCCATATTAATTGTGATAAAAGGTCTCGGATTGAATAGTGGCTAGCTAGATGAAAAAATGTCTCAGCATGTGAAGATGATAGTTTAAGATTTTTTAGTTTGAGACTTATTAGAGTTATTACTAGTTAAGTAATAGCATAATAAGCAATAACGCGTGGAAGACGTCGAATTTTAATTTGTTGAATAGTTCAAAGAATGCTTCACTTGAGAATTTGTATATTACACTTGGTCATTCAGTGTATTTTATAGGTGGATAGTGTAATGTAACTTTGATTTATAGACTTGTGCATTTTCTTTTGTGTGTTCTGCTTTGCTTATGCTTGGTAGTACTAATCTTACATGAAATAAAACACAATAAGCCATATAACTTAAGGATGTTGTATTGTTATGCTCAATTAATATCCTCTTTTTTCTGTTGTGATTTAGATTGCTTGTGGTATCAGGCTCTATTAAGTTAAAGTGGTTTTTTTCCTTCGTTAATGTATTTATCTCTAGCATAACTTTTCGTATTGCTAAGAAAATAAAGAAAAAACTAATTAATCTCTATGTGTGATAAATATGATGATTAATTAATCCATATAATCATGCATGTACCTTAGTTTGTTCTAACTATTTGTTGCTTAATTGTAATACTTTATAGTATTTCCCTCAGTATAACTGGCCAACTTATAGCTTAAAAAAAGCTTAATGAAGTCAAAGAAGAGTGGTGTAAGTTTATGATCGACAACAAATATTTGAACTTATATTGAATGCGGGTGAGTATTCATACTATAAAAATCAATGACATTCTGTTTTGAGTAGTGATTTCGCGCGCTTATAATTTTTCACATTTTAATTGAGATTAATTAAATTGTGTCAAGTCAGGAGGATGTGTGAAGCTAGAAGCTCCAGAAACTAGCTAGCTGTACAACATTATGTATTGAACTTTGCTTCTTTTGCTTAGAAATTGTTTTTATTAGTTTTATGGTGTTTGTAGCTTATGTAAGTATTTAGATGACCGATGAGTTAACAACTTATGAAATTAATGAGAAACTTGTGCATGTTGATGCTGTTATTTAACTTGTGTTAAGTTGATGTGTTGTTTAAGTTTAGTTTCCATTTGAATTCTGTAACATGTTAGAGAATGCACATAATTGCATTTGATTGTTTTGATTTGACTAGATTCTGGATATATGAGGAGTAAAGAAAAACAAAAAGCATATTAAAAAAAACTTAAAATTTATAGCACTGGTTAAATAAAGCGCTACATTAAGTTGGTTTTTTTTGTAGTGCTTTATAGGGAAAACACTACATCAAGTTGATTATTCGTAGCGCTTTGTTTATAAAGCGCTACAAAAAGTTGACCGATGATGCCAAAAAACGCATATCTGGACAACAACAAAGCGCTACAAAAAGTTGACTGATGATGCCCAAAAACGTCTGGACAACTTGATGTAGCGCTTTATGAAGGAAGCGCTACAAAAAATGCCCAACCCTTTTATGACTATTGAATTTATAGCACACAGAAAGCGCTACACAAAGTAAAAAAAAAAGCGCTACACAAAGTAAAAAAAAAAGCGCTACATAACACATATTTTGGCGTAGTGTGCTCTGTGTAGGGGTGTGTGTGTGTGTGTGTGTCTTATTATTTTGTTTACCTTTCAAAGAAACATTTGAATGCCACCAAATATGAACAAGAATCTTCGACCAAAGCGATCAACAATAGTAGCGGACACTAAGAAGCAAGGTTGACAAGTCCCAATATAATGGCAAAAAGTAATGCTGCGTCATTGCCAAAACCCACGGACTGAAAGAGATTAGGTGCATAGAATGCGATAATGTTGATCCTAGTAAGCTGCTGAGATAACGGGATACCATAACCAATTGAGGTCGATACAACTTCTCAAATATGGTCATAAAGCTCTCTTGCTCCATGGATTTTGAAACTCGCGACCATCTAATCACCTGTTCCAATTCGTGTTCAACATCAATTGTGGGGCCTCTCACTTTGATTAGCGCATGTCTTGGTTGGTCTATCTTGCCACGTTCTACCAAGCTGCTAGGAGTGTCGGGTATTAGGAAGGCACCGATTGTCATGATGGTTGTGGGAACAATGGCAAGGCCAAGGGAAAGACGCCATCCCCATGTGTGCCTCGCGGTGCCGTAGTTTATGCAATTGGCAGCCACCACGCCAACTCCTATGAAGAATTGGAAGCCTGCGTTGAACGCACCTCGCCATTTCGGGGGAGCAATTTCCGAAAGATACACTGGTGTGGCCTTTATTGATTGGAACATCAAACATCACAAATTTTGTCAATAGACCATAGAGCATAGACATATAAGTTATTTTTAGTACACTCAAATTTATGTGACTTTCTATTTAAAAAATCCATATGATCTTTACATAAATGATGAATTTCACTCAATAGAATAGAATGTGCCTTGCTAGTATTTTCCTAGAGAATAGATATTAAAATATAGTAGGCCCGTGTACACATTTTTTGGCCATAACTCTTTTGTATCTATTTATTTACTTAATGTTTTGGCTCGGATCTTTTGTGATGGGCCCAAATTCAATGAGGTAATCACATGATGTCCGAAGGGTTAATTTAATCCATAAAAAGGCAAGAGCTTTTGCTATTAAAGAGAACGGTAATATGCCATGGACCACGTCCACCCCACACCCATGACACACCCCCTACTTCATTGGGATGGGGTGTGTGATGGGTGGTGGGGTGTCCATCTATCACTGCCCTAAACAGAAGATACTCCCCTCCTTATTTATTCCCCCTTAACTGTTTTCAGAATGTTAACTCTATGATTTCACGCTTAAGGAACATTATGAACATTAGTGGCAAGAAGGAAATTGGTAGGTCACAGAATCACTATTTTAAAAGATCGATGACCAAATGTAAAGGAAAAGAAATTAGGGAGAGAGAGCACTATTGGGGATCAAACTCTGCTATTCTTGCCACCTGTCAACTCTACTAGATAAGCTATTGCCATGGAGCATCATTTCCCTTTTTTTCTGTCATGCAATATGTTGTATGCTAAAATAAGAACAAACAATATTAATTTGTACACCAATTTCAATAATTATACTATTCTTGCACTATTTCTTTTTAAGAGGAAAAACAAGATAAAGTTATTGTTTGGGTGTAGAAGCCTAACTTCTTGCTCATGGAGCAGGTGTCAGTTTTTTTTTACATTATTTTTTTCATATATATATATATATGAGAAAAATTGTTAAATAGTTACTAATAAATAAATAAATGCTTATATGGAAAAGTTAAAACAAAGAGCTTTTGAAAAAAGTGAAATATAAAAGTTGATTTTAACTTATATGAAAAAGTATATATTAGCTAAAAAACTCATAAGTGTTTATAAATTTTTTTTATCCAAATTGGCTCAAACACATTCTTGAATGCAAAATATATCTCTCACTTCAATTTGTTTCAAGTCTCAAACAAATACGTGTAGCAAAAAACTAATTAACAAAAAATATATATAAAATAAGCACATTTCCCTAATATCCAAGGGTTTGCACATTTCACTATGTACTTATTTAAAAATAAGGTTTAAATTTATTTTTAGTCTCTTATTTTTCACTGAGATCCATTTTTATTTCTTTATTTTTAAAACGTGTCTTTTTAGTCTCTCATTTTTGAAAAATGGTCTCTTTTAGTCCCTCGGGCCATATTTTAAATTCGAAAAGTATTTTTTAAATTTATACTTTGACCCCTCCCAAGTCTGATTCTCATCTTAACCCATTTTTTCGTTCTCCTCCCCCTCCATTGATGCACCACGGCCCCCATCCTCTCTAGGAGTAGTTCCAACGTCCTCTCTCGAAACCACCATGAGATGCGGCCTCTCTCTCGTTCTCCTCCCTGTGCAATCGTGGTGGCCGCCTCCCTTCTGGCCATTGTGCACAGCCTCCCTTGGCCGCGCGGAGCTCCTCCCTTGGTCGTGTGGGGATGGGGGGCGCGGTGCATCAGTGGAGGGGGAGGAGAACGAAAAAAGGGGTTAAAGTGAGCATCAGGCTTGGGAGGGGTCAAAGTATAAATTTAAAAGATACTTTTCGAATTTAAAATATGGCCCGAGGGACTAAAAAAGACCATTTTTCAAAAATGAGGGACTAAAAAGACGCGTTTTAAAACTAAGGGACTAAAAAAGGACCTCAGTAAAAAATGAGGGACTAAAAACAGATTTAAGCCTAAAAATAATACTATTATGTTATGTTTATATGCATACGGCTACGCGCCATTACTTTATTTAATAAGATTACATTTGAACTAAATCTAAAAATATTTATAAATAACTAGTAGTATAACAAATGATTAAGGGGTGATTGAAAATTGGAATAAATGATTGATATATAATTAACATGAATTTTTACTCACTTGATTAGTGAAGCCGACCCCAAGACCAAGCAAGATACGACCCAAGATGAGCATGGCAATATTTTCAGCTGCACCGTTAATGGCACCACCGACAAAAAAGAAGCAACCCCCAAAGATCATTGTGTTTTTCCGACCAAACGCCGTTGTGACTCGGCTGGCTAAGAGAGATGACACTAGCCCCGCTAGATAAAGAGAGGAAGTGAACAATGTCAACACCTCACTATCATACACACAATACATGTTTGTTTTGGTGCTTGCAGCTTTTCTCAATATTGCTGGGAAGAATTTTTCGAGAAATGGCTTCATTGTAGTGACGCCACCTGAAATTGAATGACATCATTGTCATAAAATAATATAAAAATTTTAGATCAACTTAACTTGCAGACAATAATTAATTAAGATCTTGGTCTTGGCTGGTACGTAGCGAAATATGGAGGATCGAGTTTGCATTTTTCATATTGGTGTTGCTGCCTCGCACAATCTATGATCTTGTGTAATTTGATTTTCATTTTGAGTGTTGTGAATTTGTAGAAGGGTTGAAATTATCCCTTACACGGACTAATTTAACTCATCAATTACACATTCAAAAAGTATGATTTTTCATTTCTCAAATCAATTAATTACATATTTCCTTTTTTTAGCTGAATTAATGATTGTTCATTGTAATTAGGTTAAAGCAACATCAATAATAACTATATTTTGTTTTCACACTACTTTTAAATAATAAAATGAAAGAAAAAAATATTTTATCATGTTTTCTCAAATCATTTAGGGTCGAGTTTAACCATGTCATGCTATCATGCATATAATAAAATTATGGTTTAAATATGGTCATGCTTTATAACTCATCATCATATTAGTAACAAATTCTAGTTATATTTTGGGTTATCCACCTCATTTCATGTGTAACTTTTAATTTTAAAAATATTCCATAATTTTATTTATTTGAAAATATATAGTAAACATAAATGACATATTATTGTCACTTTTCTTAAGAATGCTATAAAATTAAAATCGTGTAATCAATGCATGTTGGTCCAAGTGGTAAGGGTTTTAATTCCACCTTTCTCAACTCAAATTAAATTGATAGTCTATAAAAAAAAATTAAAACCTAGTAAATAATCCGTGTATTTTACTTAAATCTGGTCTTAATTAGTTAATCCGTGTATTTTCTGTGTGTTTTTTTTCCTTTCCAATCTAAGTATAAAAGATGAGCCGATGAGGTAAAAGCATAACCTAGCCACCGCTATTTGAGATGACATCTAGACAAATAGTGACAGAGAAGAAAAATAGGTACACCATGTGGTCCAATTAGCATGATACCAAAGGTTCGTGGCATGATGTCTTGACGAATACATACAGACAAGGGGAAAAAACAGTCACCAACCAGTCCATTTGGTGTGATTACTAAATGTTCAAAGCTTTAACCACCACCCCCAAAAAAAAACCTTTTTATTATGTTTTTTATCTCTTTTAAGTGTAGTAAAACTCAGTACTGGAAACTAAAAGGAAACTTAAAAAAACGTAGGAATGACATTATTTAACAGTTAAACTAGCAATTAGCTCCTTCAATTCCTCTGCTATTATTGCTAGTGTGTTATTCCCTTGTTCTTCCTCTAGACTTTTTAAATTAACGATTAAAAAAGAGTGAATCACTAACATCCTCTTTAAAATTGTTATACATTATCATCTTTTGTGTCTAAATTTTTTAATATTTTAAATTGATCTCTAAAATTTAAATTTGTCAATGACATTGGTTTTATTGGATCAGTCAATTTAGTCCATGAAGTTGTTTAATAAAGACTATTGTGGTCCAAAAAATTTAATTTTAGAGACCAATTTAGAATATAAATAATTTTATAAACTGAAGTGTCTTATAATTTTATAATTTTAAGGATTAATTAAATTGGTGATCATCCACTCACTAGAAAGACCCATATTATGAAAGCAAATTATCATGCTCAAATGGATGCTTTCGAGAGAGGGGCTAAAATGTAAATCAAAAACACATAAAAGATTAAAAGAATTCTGAAAGCTGGACAAAATTTGGAAGAAAAACAACTTAATAGGGGGAAAATATAAGAAAAAAGGAACCTGAAATTCCGAGATCGTATCCAAAAATGAGTCCACTGGATGCAGCAACGATGCAAGTGATCACAACTGAGAGTGTCATCTTGCCATTGGAGGCATCGGCGGAAGCATCAACGGCGAATCCCCCAACGGCCATTTTCACACGGTTCTGTTCTCTCCACTCGCAGCGGCTTCCAACGAAACTGTTACATAATATTTGGCTCTTGAGTCTTGTGCAAGTACTTTCATTATAAGAAGAGCGTGGCAACTAATTTATTGAAGGATAATGATACACTGACACTCATACACTCATACCACACCCCAATTTATGTGTAAAATGAGGAAATGAGGTGTGTGGTGGGTGTGTGATGGATGTTTGTATAACATTTTTGTTTATTGAATGAGGACGTGTGGTTTGGGTTTGGGGCTTCTATTTTCCTTTTTTTTTTTTACAAATTGCCCATCACGAAACCACGGAAGAATTTTGTTTCTTTTTTCAATTTAATACGTATAGGACAGTTTTGGCTTTTTCTTTAGAAAAATAAAATTACTTCACTATTTTATTTATTATCGTGTTACTGTTAAGTAGCAACCATTTTAATGCACATGTGCGAGATGAATAAAAATAAAAATAGAAAGGTAAAAAAACATAAAATTATACCATTGACGGTATTTGTAACATTTCTACATTTTCACCTATTTTTACACATGTAATATCTCCATTTATGTGTACAACTATCGGTATTTCTCTTAATGAGAAATAGTGACAATATTAGAAAACTGAAATCATATTTTGGAGCCAACATATCATAGGAAGTAGTGGTTTGTATTTGAGTTTAAAATTCGAACAAAGTCTGAAAGAGTTTCTGTCGTCAGTGTAAAACTACACTAGCGAGAAAGCCCTAAGTTGACCTTACAAATAAAGAAACATGAAGTTTAGTAATATTTTTGGTTAATTTGTCAAAAATAGAAATTATTTTATAATTTTTATTTAAAGAATAAAATATTTTAATTTTATTTGACCTTTGTGTTTACGGAAAAATGTGCCTAACCCGAGCATCTAGTAAGACCCGAAGCTGAGTATGGAGCTACAGTAAAAGTTAATAATTTTGAGGGTAGCCTTAAATAACACATCTTGCACACGAAACAAAAGATGTTTGATGTGACTCTGCTGATGTAAAGTCATCATGACTTTTGAAAACACCTTTTTGGCCATTTACTAAACTACCCCTGGACATGACCAAACTACCCTCCCCTGTACCGCTTCATAGTTGATGTCCAAATGGGCTTAACTTAGCCATTAAGTTTTCTTCTTCTCCTTCATATGTGCAGCAATCTCAAAGAAAAGATGAAGAAGTAGCAGAAGACCCGGGTATGCTTCCTTATCACCAATCTAACCCAAGGCGAGTAAGATCCCTATTAAATATATATGAAACTTGCAAATTGGCCATGCTTGAACTTGAAAATTAAGAAGTAGCATCAAAGCAAGAAGTATGCGTCAAGGCAATGGAAGAAGAGATCAAAATGATTGAGAAAAACAATACTTGGGAGCTAGTAGATTGCCCACAAGGAAAAGATATCATTGGGGTTAAATGGGTGTATGAAACGAAGCTCAACCCTGATGGCACCATACAAAAGCACAAGGCTAGGCTTGTAGCAAAATGTACTCACAACAACATGGAGTTGACTATAATGAGGCATTTGCTCCAGTTGCTCGTTTAGATACTAATAGCTCTCATAGCTCAAAAAGGTTGGAAATATTTTACAGTTAGACGTCAAGTCTGCCTTCCTCAATGGGGTGCTACAAGAAGAAATTTTTGTGGAGCAACCACAAGGCTTTGTAAGTAAAGGCAATGAAGGCAAAGTGCTAACACTAAGAAAAACTTTATATGGCTTGAAGCAAGCTCCACGAGCATGGTACAATAGAATTGACCAATACTTCATTGATCGAGGATTTAGGAGGAGCAAGAGTGAGCCAACACTATATGTCAAGACCCAAGGTCAGCATGATACTCTCATTCTCTCCCTATATGTAGATGATCTTATCTACACACAAAAACAATATGAAGATGATAACTGAATTCAAAGAAGACACAATGAAGACATTCGAGATAACTAATCTTGGCTTGATGAGTTACTTCCTCGGCATAGAGGTAAAACAACAAAAATAATGGATATTTATCTCTCAGAAGAAATACACTGAAGCACTATTGAAGAAATTCAGGATGAATGATAGCAAGCCAGTCACTACTCCTCTCGTGACAAATGAGAAGCTGCAAAAAGATGATGGAGCCCCTAAAGCTAATGTATCATGTTATAGGAGTCTGATTGGAAGTCTCTTGATATAGGGCACAAAGGAGTTTGATATATGGTACAAAACCATGACCAACTCAAGGTTACTTGGCTACACTGACAATGATTGGGCAGGTTTAGTAGATGACATGAAGAGCACATCTAAATATGCCTTCTCAATTGGATCAGGAGTATTCTCCTGGGCATCAAAGAAGCAAGCAACAGTCAAACAATCAACAGCAGAGGCAGAGTACTGGCGACAGCTGAAGCTACAAGCAAAGCTATATGGCTTCGGAGAATACTTGGAGAAATGGGTGAACAACAGCATGAGCCTACTATAATCTACTACGACAATAAACCAGCAATAGCAATCAAATATCACTTCATCCGAGAAGCAGAGGCGACTAAACAAATCCAAGTCAAGTATTGCACAACCAAACAACAAGTTGCAGACATATTTACAAAGGCATTGCCAAGAGTCAAGTTCGAGCAATTACGAGTTATGCTTGGAGTTTCAGAAATTTGCATCAAGGAGTGTCAAAATTGATGCAAACTTCTAGATTATTCTAGCTAGTAATGTCTATACTAAATAATTCTAGAATGATGTAAACATAAAAGTCTTAGAAAAATCTACTCCTATAACTATGTATCAAACAAAAGTCTAAATAATTCTAATTTTAGAATCATCATCCAACACTTATAAATAGGTTGCAATGCTTCAAATTTAGAGCAAGCCTTAACAAGCTCTATCACAACTATCCACTACTAGCACATTACCATGTACTATTTTTTACTTCAAATAAAAATTATTATTTGTAAACTTTGACTTTCCTCTTTTTCAATTTATCTTTGACATAAAAACTAACAAAGACAGTGCGGTTTCTTTTTTATTGTAGTTTTTGTTTCTTGATTGGGCTCAAATGCACTCATGCCTCAGCAACCAATTCACTCAATGGGCCCAGACCAATTTTTGGCTCATCAACACCCTGCCCAGCAACTCATCACCCCTCCTCCATCCATCGCACGAGCCTTGCATTGATTGTAGACAATGTATTGATATAGTATATTGTATTTCCTTTTCTATTTTCTATTTTTTTTATTACATGTGAAAAAGAAAACCGGGAAATCAGGATAACATGGGACGTGGCGACTTCACAAAACGGCCATCTGCAGCAGTGCATGGTATGATCAGATTGAGACATTTGCACGTGGGACACCCATGTTTGACTTTCCCATCCCACAAGCACCACTATTATATGTGTTGTGATGCGTTTCCAATTTTCTCACACAAAAACAGGGCAAATAGTGGGTCTGAAATATAGAGAGAGAGAGAGAGAGAGATTTACGAAGTGAAACGACAATGTCGACGCTGAAAGTCCCTCAATCTGTTCCCCCCGTCGCCGATGACTGTGAGCAGCTCCGGAAAGCCTTTTCAGGTCTCACCATTCTGATCATCACAACTCTGTTCTCCAAATCATGTTTTAAACATGGATCGTGATCCTCTAAATTGAACAATTCACTTTTGAGAGTAAAATAAATAATCTTAACCGTTAATTAATAAATCAATGGTTGCATAATAAATCATGGATATATTGAATTATCGTCTTTTGATTTTCTCATGGTTGAGATCGCTTAGTTTACTCTCTCGAACGATACGTGAAGCTTAATCTTCAGCATATCATTGTGTACCATATTTTTCTTTTTCTTCTTTTGTAAGCCATATGGTGGTGCGATCTGTGTGTGTATGTGATGTGAAAAGATATAGATTTGTTAATATCAGGCTGGAATTGTGGAATGTATTGTTGATTTGTGAAGCGATCTTCTTCTTTCATTATTATTATGATAATTATTATTATTAAAAGACACAGAATGATGGTACTCTAGATTAAAAGAGAGGGGATAGTGGATTTGGATCTTCTTGATGCTCTGCGATTGTCGTGATTCCTTTTTTTTTTTCTCAAGCAATCTGTTGTCAATATATAATGCAGTTCAATTTATTTGATCATGCTTTTTGGTTTTGAGGATCGTGTGTTATGTTTCGTTTCAGCCCTTAAATCGTTCTTGCTTTCATATGTTTTTGACTTTTGATGAGTTTCCAATTGATCAAAACGTGATTACAGGTTGGGGAACCAATGAGGGGCTGATTATATCGATCTTGGGTCATCGGAATGTTGGTCAAAGGAAGCTTATCCGACAAACTTATGCTGAGACTTATGGAGAAGATCTCCTCAAGGCCTTGGACAAAGAGCTGACCAGTGATTTTGAGGTCAGTTAAGAAATAGATAAATTTGAGGATGCACCTATATATACTTAGACTTAGTGCGCGTTTGGAAGAGCATTTGCTAAATGTGATTTTGAATGATTTTGTAAAATTGATTTGGTTAAAATTGAGTTTGAAGTGTTACATGTTTTTACTTTGAAAACAAGTTTGAGGTAACACTTAGTGTAAAATTTTCAGTCTAACACTGAAGCTACAAATCCTTGCTTCTGGTAGAATCGATTTTGGACAACAAAATTATATTCTCTTCAAAAACCCAAACACCTAAATTTTTACCAATATGACTTTTGGCAAAGGCAAAATCAATTTTGGATATCCCACCGTGCATCCAAGCATGCACTTAGATGAGCACATTTAAGTGATTGTGAAACACACTAATTTAAATTTCAAGTCTGAGTTTGGTTAATTGAAATTTAAATACCCAGTTCTGGTCAAAAACCATCCTATAATAGGAATAATATGCACACTTTTTTGGGTGTATGAAACTGATATGAGCTTTGAATTCTCTCCTCGCTAGAGGCTGGTTCATCTTTGGGCACTTGATTCTGCTGAACGGGATGCTTTTTTGGCAAACGAAGCAACTAAAAAATGGACTTCAAGCAATCAGGTTCTTGTGGAAATAGCTTGCACTAGGTCCTCTGAACAGTTGTTTGCTGCGAGGAAAGCTTATCATGCTCTTCATAAGAAGTCTCTTGAGGAAGACGTTGCTCATCTCACGACAGGAGACTTCCGTAAGGTACTGATTCCTGAGCATCAACTTGTTATCAGTTGAAACTAGCATCGATGACTACTGTTGCATGTATCTGTTCCTGGCTTGTAAATGGCATGAATGTGACATATCTATGCATTATTTTTCCCCTTAAATGGGTTCTCGAGATTGTTTTTCAGTGGATTAGAAATTGTTAGGAGGTAAATTGTATATTGACAATAACTGTTAATTAATTCTTCTTATTACTACCTGTTTATCTGATCCTGTGCAATGCTCTGATCAATTTGTTTGGTCAGAGTAGATTACATGATGTTATTTTAGGGGATTGTGCATTACAATAAGATCAATGTGTGTTAGTGATGTAATGGGCATTGATAATTGAACAGAACCAATGAGATCCAATTTGTGTTTCTGTAAATTTACTCGTGATTTGCTCCATGGGCTCTTATTTTATGGCAACATACTGATCACACGTTACTCAGTGAACTATGGCTATACTGATTAGCCTCAACTGCAATGAGACCTTTTGTTGTCCTGTCAAGTGTTTTAGAGCTTCATTCTGTTAGAAACAATTGACCAAATGTAGGATCATACTTTTGAAAACTTGAACTGAAAAAATTTATTTTGTATTTGGATAATAAATAATTTGAGCTATATTTGTGATTTTCCTATAAGCTATCTTAGTTTTTCTGATACTCTCTTCACTTCAAAATGTCAATATCAACTTATTTTTGTTTGTCTAGCTCCTACTACCTCTAGTTAGTTCTCATCGATATGAGGGAGATGAGGTCAACATGACTTTGGCGAAAGCTGAGGCAAAATTACTGCACGGGAAGATTTTAGAGAAGGCTTATAATGATGATGACCTCATCAGGATTTTGGCCACAAGGAGCAAAGCACAGGTTAATGCTACTTTGAATCACTACAGAGATGCATTTGGAAAAGATATAAACAAGGTTAGTGGTTCTTATATTGCTTTCAAATCGTTACATATATCCCAATTTGTGACTCCTTAAATATGTCGAAAAGAAACCATGCATTTAGACTATGCACCCTACTGCTGAATTAGACTTGAGAGTTTTAACAGCACCCAATTTTTGTCTTATAGAAACTGATTAGAGTATTTGCTTTTGTGAGTAAATGTGGTAGGACCTGAAAGCTGATCCAAAAGATGAGTTCCTGGCTTTACTAAGAGCCACTATCAAGTGCTTGATTCGTCCCGAGAGCTACTTCGAGAAGATAATTCGATTGGCGATCAACAAGCGAGGAACAGATGAAGGAGCCCTTACAAGAGTGGTGGCAACCAGAGCTGAAATTGATTTGAAAATTATAGCAGATGAGTATCAAAGGAGGAACAGTGTCCCTCTTGATCGTGCCATTGTCAAGGACACCACCGGTGACTATGAGAAAATGCTTTTGGCACTTCTAGGACATGATGATGCTTGAGACATTCTTGTGTGTGTGTGTGTGTGCGCGCTCTTATGGCAGAGGTACTATGTGCTTTTACATGTTGCTGTGTTTTCAGCGTGGTTGTCTTTCCTATTGTCTGATTTTGATTTTTGAAGCCTTTGGAATTTGATTGAGTGTTAAGCATATACTTTGAATCCTGCTATACGTGTGGTTTAGATTTTGTAAGTCACGATATTGACCCTATGGGTCACTTTTCTAAGTTAAATATATATAGACAATATGGTTGTGTTGGGATGTGCTATTTTCACCTGAATTCTCACTTTTGCATTTTTTTTGTTTTACTATGCAAAGATCTTTTCTATCTTTCTTTTTATACATAAAAGGAGAAGCAACAAAGGATGTAACACCCATTTCTCAGGAGACATTATACTTCGTAATAGAATCTCTAATGCGGAATTAAAATCTTTTTTCTGATTCTTCTTTTAAGAAATATTGTCAAAATTTATTTAATTTTCACAATAGATTTTCTCTGTCATTTTTTTTAAAAAGAAATACTTATGTAAATAAACATCAATTAGGAAAATAACATAGGAAATAAAAACTTATTCATTTAATAATAGAGCATACCATACATAAGAAAACTTTTCACCAAATAAGTACAGACTCTCTATGCTGGTCAAGTACTAAGAACCTCTACAAGAAACTCTAATAAGAAAACCACAACAAAACTAGGACTCGCATATCCATCCACTTGGTTGACACGTCTTCAAAGCACGTCTCATTCTTCGAGTTTTGACTAGTCCATCCAACTAGTAATCCCTCTATATGAATCATGTTCCGAAGACCACAAAACATATAGGAAATGGTGAGTTTCTCCCCAAAAGTTATATCACGAAAAATATATGTTAAAAGAAAATACTACTCATTATACTTCAAAAATAAGCAGATATAATTTAAAAACTTTTCTCTAAGTTAACAAACTACCAAACACGTCATCGAGAAAATCACACATCGCAAAGCATCAATAAGCATGACACTTCAACATCTCTTTATACACCGGTGTAAATGCTCCAATGAGACTTCTCTTCCTCAACTAAGTCGAGCGAAATGGCTGTAGCATAAACCTAACATAATTGCCCAGTTCACTCTAAGATCCAACTTCACAATTATTCAGTAGAGCTACTGTTTAAAATTTATTACCATAACATAAATAAGGCAATCGGTCAAGATCATCCAAGTTGGGTACACTACTTTCTCGGCACAAGGGTGTTCACTGTAACACATTTTCTCCAAAAAAGATATTACACCATAGTAACCAAAATTTTCGAAAAGACTTAGAAAATATTTAAATAAAAGTTGGTAATCCTTCTCTAAAATGTAGGTAAAATTTTTTGCTTTTCTAAAAGATGAGAAGGATAGGGAATATACTTCCCTAATTCTTTTCAAAATGTTTTTGAATGCGGAAATGTGATCAACACCTTTTGTGAGCATAATCTCATCTCATATATAAAATCATCAGAGTTTACAACAGAGGCTTTTACAGTGAACACTGAACCAATTCAGTCTCTTGACATCTACCCCAATCTAAGCAGCATCCTCCTTCGAGCCCTTCTTCTAAGAGTTAACCCACTTCTTGGGTAAAGCATCTACTCAGTCATGCATCAACACAACAAAGCAGGCAAAGGTCAGACTCTTAAGACAAAGTAATAGGAAAAATAGGAATACACCCAACACATATAGACCACTCATCAATCAATTTGCACACCAAGCAAATAACATATCAATCAAGGCTTATAAACAGATCTCGTTTAAGCAGATCTTACCTTTGTGCTGCAATCTTACAAAATAACTCATTCACAAAATACATTCTTATTATGCATGTCACTTCAATATCTCTCTAATCACACCGGTGTAGTGCTCCAAGGAGACTTTTCCAACCTCACACCATTGAGCGACCGGCTGCAGTAAACATAACAGCATAAACAGGGAATCCCGTCTTTAGACCCCTGAGAATACTTCAGAAATACTGCATTTAAAACTTAATACCAAATCAGAAATAGATCTGTCAGTCAGATTTATCCAAGTCGGGTATTCTACTCGTCTCAGCTCAGGGGGATTCACCGACAAGGCCATTGAGACTTTCAAAACTTGGATAATCCCAGTAGACAATTGTAGTCCAACAGAACCTATTTTCAACCCCAGCCTCTAGGTTGTATGCTCATCGTCTATAATGCAAATGATCGTCTAAATTTGCAAACCACTTTTGTAACACCCCAAATTTTTACTCTAAGAGACAGAGTATTAATAAGGGAGGATTATTGTTAATATTAGGATTTTAATGAGATTAACAATGGTTTAAAGCTGACATAGAAAGTCAAACGAAAACCCTGTAGACATTTTGACTGTCAGAATAGGAATATAATGATATAGAAACCCTAATTGGAGTCAGAAAAGATATCTGAGGATACCAATAATGATTTTATAATATTTGAGGATTTTAGAAATTTATTTGGAAATTTTCTGAGAAACGGATCAGAAATAGTACCGTTTTGGTCCCTATATTAGGACTATGATGAAACTGCGAGTGAGTTTGGAGACCAGAACACATTAGAAAATTATTTCGACGAGCCAAAAAATGTTTTTACATTATTTAGGATTTATGGGAATTTTTTTGGAATTTTTGAAAAATTATGAAAATTACCAAAATGCCACTGTTATTAGCAAAAGACTAGAATACCCCTAGCTGGAGCAGTTTTGTCACTATTCATAAAACCAAAAATGGTAATTTTTATTTTTATTTATTTATTTGGAGATTTTAGAAAATATTTCTGGATAAGCTTAGTAAAATTACTATTTTGCCCTTGGTGCGGGGAAAAACCGAAGAACGGATAAAAGACCGGGTATCAGAAGATTAAGACATGATCAAAATTAAAATGTAAGAGTAACCAATAGTGTTTATATAAGATTTGTGATTTTAAGAAATTATTTGGGAATTTTTAGAGAAAAGTCAATGTTACACTAGTTTACGTGTTACGGGTGATCAGTAAAAGACTGTCTTGAGCCTAAGTTTGATTTTTCTTGAGCCCTAGGCCACTTTGGCTCATAAATTTCGTGACCATGTTTAATTTGAGTGAACCATGCAAGCCATTCACTTAAATAAGCCATAGAAGTAGAGTTTAAGCTATTTGGGATTAAAATTACCATACAAAAGTTACTTTTTACCATTTTCACTTAAGTGATTAAATTTTTAAGCTTATCCTTTTTCTTCTTACAGCTGGGCGCCCATGAGCTTGTGGAAGGCAAGGAAGATATTTTATTTTATTAACTCAATTTGAATTAATTTGAAATCCTTTCATAACTCAATTGGAAATTAATTTGAAATCCATGCATAGGATTATGACAAGTGTTACCACATGTTTAGCTTGCATTTAACCATGATTAATGAAAGCAACCATGGTTCTCCTTGGTTGGGTAAGGGGGTGGTCTATGCAAGGAAGGAAGACTAAGGAAAAGTCATTTTCTTCATTCCAAGACAACTTATCTCTCTAAGATCTCCATTTTTCTCTAACTTCTCTCTAACTCCATCTTCTTCCTCCAAGCTTTTTCTTCCATTTCCATGGAAGTTTTCCATCTTCTTCCTTCATATTTTTTATCCTTTACACAAGCATCAAGTGTGGAGAATCCATTTTTAACCACTTTAAACACAAAGCCTTCATCACTTTTGATCATCAAGTGTTCTTATTTTTTTAAGAACACCAAGCTAAGGATTTTTGGACTTTGGGTAAGCCATCAATCTTGGTATCTTGTTTGTAATCAAAGATTGTGAACAAGTTATTCTATCTTATTCATTTTTGGGGTTAGATGATTTTAGTAAAGGGTGAAAACTCTTTTGATTGATGTTTTGTGTTCTTGTATGTATTTATGAAGGAGTTTGAGTTCTTGGACTTGAGGGCCAAGAAAATTGTGAAGGAGAAAGATTTAAGGTAAGGGGAAAATTCTCTAGTTATCATGGTTACATGAACTTGTGTGTGTATGTGATTTCTTATGCTTTGGTGAAGATTTCTTATGTTCTTTGTGAGAAGATTTTCTTGTGTGATGGTAAATGATTTCTCTTGTGTTGGTGATGGATTTCTTATGTGATGGTGGATGATTTCTTATGTTGTTGTGATTGAGTGATTTCTTATGTGCCTTGTGAGGCATATTTGGTTGAAGCTTGGATTTGTTCCATGGCTTGCGATGTTTAAAGTTGAGGTGTGGTCTTATTATTAATTAACATGTGTGGTGTGGAAGATTATTTATGTTGATTGAAGTATATTGATGTGAAGGGAGAGTTAAAAGTGGAGAGATATTCTTACCATGAGAGTTTTCCAAGAAAGCAAGAGGTGGTGAAATGTTATTATAAGTTGAATTTTCAAGAGGATTTAAGAGAGGGATCAAGAGATTTAAATCAAGTTTCGAAAAGTGTTTCCAAAGAGGCAAAATAATAACTTTTGAAAATTTAAGTTAATGAACCAAAGTTCATAAAGCTAAAATCTATTTTTGATGCTTAAAAAGGATGGAAATGGATTAAATAATCAAATTCTAAAAGAAAAATAAATTTTCGGATTTTTGATCATTAACCAGAACTGTTCACGTCCCGGGTGTGAAAATTTTCACAACTGTGATCTCTTCTGCCAGCGAGAAATGCGATTTCTAAAGTACAAGGGCCAAAAATGTAATTTTTGAAAGATTAAGGACAAAAGTGTAATTTTTGAAAAATTCAGGGGCAGAAAGTGAATTTTTAAAATAAATGGACTGAAATGGTAATTTGCATATTTAGAGGACCAAGAATGTAATTTTTGAAGTTTGGGGACTAGAAATGCAATCTGGATATTTTGAGGACCAAAATGTAAATTTTGAAGAAAATTGACATTTTTGATAATTATTTAAAGTAAAGAACAAGGTGGTTTTAAACCTAATGATATTTAGTCGAGTGGGGGAGAGTATTATCAAAGAATTATGGGTTTTAACAATTAAAGAGAAAGTGAAGGGATTTTTATTGAAGATTTTTCTTGAAAGGGGCCAAATCCCAATGAGTTCAAGGTTTTCCCAAAATGAGATTCCAAATGGGTTCCCAAATGATTTCTTAAAATTGAAAGAGTGGACGTAAGACTAGTGACCCGAAGGGGGAGGGCATAGCAGGTAAATCTTTGAGTTTTGGTGACCATACCCTCAATGATGACCTAGGGTTATGGATAGTGGGTGTCTATGGACAGAGTGTCATTGGACTGTAAGTGTCTATGACTGGATGTCATTGGACTGGGTGTCTATGGACAGAGTGTCATTGGACTGTAAGTATCTATGACTGGATGTCATTGGACTGGGTGTCTATGGACAGAGTGCCATTGGGATGTGAGTGTCTATGACTAAATGTCATTGGATTGGGTGTCTGTGGATATAGAGTCATTGGACTGTGAGTGTCTATGACTAGATGTCGTTGGACTGGGTGTCTATGGACAAAGAGCCATTGGACTGTGAGTGTCTATGACTGGATGTCATTGGGCTGGGTGTCTATGGATTAAGTGTCATTGGACTGAATGACAGTGGATTGAGAGTCCTGCTGTAAGGAATAGATGTGATGAATATGAATTCTTTTGAGGATGAGTATAACACTATGTGGACATTATACTGTTGTGTGCATTATAACTGTTGTGTGTTGTTTGTGTAACTATGACGATATAACTGTGAATGAGATTTTCACCCTTGCAATGTATTGTTTTCCTATATGCAAATATGTTTTCTTAAGTCGTTCTGCTGGAGATTTGACTGAAGTCCAGAACAAGAGGATCAATGGTGATGCTTCAGCAAGGAAGATGGATGCACGTGTCTTAGTTTAAGGGTTGGGTTTTCTCATCTAATCTCTGTAGAATTTTCAGTGCTTGACCAGCATAGGGAGTCAGTATTCTTTTAGGGGAGAAAAGTTTCTTGTATGATATAGTGTTCCCAAACATTGAATTGTAAAGAAACATATGAATTTAGTTACATGGCCTGTTTTCTTTGAACTTATGTGTTGGGTATTATATTAATCATATATTCACTTAGTATCTTTCTTTCAAAAAAAAATGGCAACGAAAATTCATTTGTGAAAATTAAATAACTTTGACATTATTTCCTTAATAAAGAAAGAAAGTAATTAAATAAATAAATTTAATCTCTTATTTTGGGTTGGTTACTAAATGTAATGCCTTTTTGGAAGAGGGTGTTACAACTTTCTCTTTAATTTCTCTTTGGAAAACTTCCTCTGTTTTACTATCTCTCTTTCTCAAAAATTTCTAACTCTTCTTAAAACTCTTTGTAAGAAACAAATCCTTTTATGGAAAGACCACTTGTATGAACAGATAACTGTTAAAAAATCACTGTTTATCATAAAACTCTTTTTTTACTGTATACTTAAAAAAAACATATAACTCTCGTTTGCTTTTTACTGCTTATTACGGAGTAATTCATTATCTCGGCTTTATTTATTTTAAGCAGCTCAATAGAGTAAATCGGTATAAAAAGTTGTTAGCTGTATTTCAAGAAGATCAAACCGGGCATAGCCACTTTGGATTGGTCAAGAGAGAAGAGATCAATAGTATTTAAACTTACGTCCGCTTTTTGAAACAATAGATGTTTGTTCCCAGATTTTAGATAGCTCTTTGGGAATAGAATAATTACACGGCGGCTGAGCCGATTGCGGTAATCAGTTTCCGTCTTTCTAAAACTTGATATAAACTTAGTGAACGAAATACAGCTGATTAATTACTGGCTTAAGTTATTTTTGAAGATGAAAAGATCACACGACGGCAGAGCCATCTTTGGTGATCAGTACCCCACTTTAAAAAAATCGATCCACTATACTAAGTGAATGCAGTCCAATTGCTTCTCTTGGAAAATTCTTAAGTACTGATTATCTTCCAGGGAAAAGGCCCGTTGAAAGCCAATATCACAAATTTCCACTGCCGTAGACATTAGAAATTAATTTGAGTTATGTGCATATATCTACAGATTGGATACCCACTCGATATTTCTCACTAATAATATAACAGTAGAATTCACCAAGAATCCATTACCGTTAGATTATTTTCCGAAAGATGCTATAACAGTAGGTTCACCGAGAATCCATTATTGTTACACTCTTTAATCCTTTCCAATCTATTTATATATACGGTATTTAAGAAAATTGCTTCTTTCCAATTTTATCTTGTCACGTATATACCGGGTCCCTACTATTAAGATTTCCCCAAATGGCGTATCAGCACAGATCCTAGGCATAGATAGACAGACTGCTTTAGCCCCTTCATAGGTCTCCCTTCCTTTCTAGACAGATTCATACTGATAAACCATTTATCTTAACCATCACTTTGTATATAAATGATAGATAATCTTGGGTTTTTATAAACAATAAAATTGTATTTTTTGCGGTAAAATTATATTTACGGTATGTCTAAAATTCGCTATTATAACGGTATGTTTACAAAACCTCAAAAGTGATTTTGGCATAGCCTCTTTACTCACACGATTTTAAGATTAAAATTGGGCATTATAACTCTACAATTTATAAAGAGCATAAAACAATTAAATTAAAGCTATAAAACACTTATACAGCATAAATAAATAAATAAAGACTATAAACACCTAAACAAGCAATTTAAACACAAACAAGAATCAAAACTCATACTTCACAAATTACTTTGAAAGAAAAATCCCTTACCTTGGCCAAAACTTGAAGCAGAACAAGCAAGAACACCAAGAACACAATAGTAAGAAATTTAAGACTAAAGAGCGAAAAGAGAGAACTAGTGTTTGTCTTCAAGGCTTCCTTTGATTGTGTGAGAATTTTATGAAGCCAAGGGGGTCTATTTATAGGTGGTGGGGCGGCCAAGAGGGAGGGACAAGGGAAGAATAAAATGCATTTGTGTGGTAAGCAATGACTACATAAATACACATTTATTAATTAGGTTTAATCAATTCTTTTTCCTATTGGTTTAGGCTTATGACTAAGCTTAGTGAGTCATGAAAGAAATCTGATCCAAGGCCCCTAAATGCCTCTTGATGTCGACCAAAGCAAGGAGAAAGGAAGGTCATTGGATTGCTTAGTTACAAGCTTTAGGTTTAGGTAGTTTTAAGTAAAAATCAAGGGTAAAATGGTCTTTATATATGCCCACCATACTATTCAAGGCAATCATGATGTCTACAGATCTTTTATGCTTCTTAGAATTGTATTTGAACCCCTTAAAGTTCCTAAGTTTCCATACCATAGCCACTATGTCCCTATTCGTCTATATTCGGCTTATTCCGCAAATAAGGGTTAAAATGGACTTTTTACAAACCTATTATTCAAAAATAATTTTAAATGGTAAGAACAAATGAGGAATCTCGAAAATGACATGTAAGAGTCTTATGGAAGAGTTTTGGGATTTTTACGGTAAGGGAAAGCCTTACTGTTTGCAAATACAAAGGAAAATGGTCGCGCCGTAAGTGCAAAACGGACATTTTCCATAAAATTGCAGAAAAATTTCCAAAAAATTACAAATTGAATTTAATTATTAATGATCCCTCTTGAAATTTGATTTTAAGCACTCACTGGTCACCAAAAATTCATTTTTGACCAGAAATCCTCATTTTACGTGCTTTACAGGGATCGAAAAAAGTAACATTTTGATCTGTTCTTCAGAAAATTACGAAATAATTTATAAAAATCCCCAAAAATATAAAAACATGATTCAGATTTTGAAAATCTTTTTCTGACCTTAGTTTGGTCTCCGAATCAGTATTTAGCTCTTACTGTAAGTAACAGGGTCAAAATGGTAATTTTTAAAGTTTTCCAAAAATTCTAAGAAAATTTCAGAAAATCAAAAATATTAAAATAACCAAATTTTGTGAAGGAAGTTTGTTTGTATAAGTTTTTTTGATATACTTTGGCTATTTAAAACTTTATCTGTTATCTCCGGTATTTGTTCATTTCCTAACTGACAGTTTGCGGAGTTTCCTTTAGAGGGACTAAAACTGTAATTCCCTGTATATCTTTCTCTAATCCCAACTTAACTTCTAAAAACCTTTATGGAACATCAATTAACTTTTTTATATCCTCCAATACCTTTTGGGAATCAAGAATGAATTTTCTATATTCCTCTATCAACCTATTCTAACAGTCAAGAATGTCCGTAAAATACTTTTTGACTTCTACGTCAGTTCTAAATCATTATTTTTCATCTGAAATCTTAAGGATGGTTCTAATCTTCTCATATTAATACTTTGTCTTATAAGTGAAAATTTTGGGATGTTACATTCACCTTACAAGACCATTGAGAATTTCGTAACCTTGACGCCCCCATAGGCTTATAGCCAGACTATACTTATTCACAACCCTACACACCGGATTGTAGCTCGAATTGGCAAAGCCAATTATCACAATGCAAAATGACATCTATATTTGCAATTACCCAAAATTCTTATCTCAAGAATTTAATGAATTAATGAATAAATTATCAAATTCTTTCAAGCTTTCCGCAACTATATCGTCCCATACCAGTACAGTCTCGGAATTCATCTCAAGAATTTAACATCATTATGCGTTGACTCTTTTACAACAATGTATAAAACTCTTCTATGTGATACAAAACTTTTATAAGAGAAAGACCTCTTTATTTTTCTCCAAATCATTTTCTTAAGCATAGGCATATAAGAAAAACTCTTGGAGAAAAATATAATACCGCTTATTGTAATTGTTTTTCCAAAAATCCTATTATAGTCATAAAATCTTCTTTTCTTCCACTACATAGTAACGAAAAATATTATCAACGGTTTAACTATAAAATAAGAATTTTTGCTATAAAATCCTTATTTTTAAAAGCTTAGTATTTTCACTTTAAAAACTCATCTTTAAATAATTGGTATAAAAATCCTATTTAACTTAATTAAGTTAAATTCTCTAAAAGACATTTCTCTTACTTTATTCTCTTAAAATATAATTAGGTGATAAAAGATTTATCCACTTGTGATTGATTTAAATTAAAGTCCAAACTCTCTTATTTTAAAGAAAACCCCATTAAAGTCCATTGGAGACTTTATCAAAAATTTAAGTAATTAATACCTAAATCAAGCTTTGGTTTGAACACTAAACAATCCAATTTACCTTTGGGAAATGATTTCACTATAAAGTCTTCTACTTCCTCTTCCATGATGCTTGGGCCACTTGTTTTAATTCATCTTAATTAATTTTACCCAATCACAACAAACATCACATAATCATAATAAATAAAGCATGAATCTACTTTAAATATTACAATCATCCCAAATAAATCAAATGAAGCACAAGAAAAATAACTAAACCAAACCACATCAAGCCATACAATATTTTCACACATCATCAAAGATCAATCACAAATCATGGCATAAATTTTCTACCATACAAATAACATAGAGCTACCACATGCTTAAAATGACATTTTTAGACAATTCAAGCATACACACGCATTTCCATTACTTAGTAAATGTTCTTAACTTTTCATTTTACCCAAAACAACTTAGAAATATTTCCATAGAGTTAAAAATATGATAATGCTCATACAAAAACCATAGATCGAGTTAGAAATCTTCTCTTAGTAATTTAACACATCAAGAATGATTAAAAACCATTCTTCACAAAGATGAAACTCAACCATTGAGTTGTCATCAAGCCACACAACATACAACCATACAAAAATTATAACTATGAAAAGAACATCCCCTTACCTCTTGAAGACAACTTGAATCCCAAAGATCACTCTCCTATCTTGTTGTTTTCCAAACTAGTATCAACCCTTTCAAAACATTATACAAAATAAAAGCATAAAGACATCTTCTTTATGAAAAAGAACCAAACCCTTAGATCAAAAACTTGAGAGGAGGATTTCTTACTCTTGCTCTTGAAGAAAAATGGATCAAAGTGAAGATCAAACTTCTTGGTTCCAAGGATAAGAACCTAAAGCCAAAATAAAGAGATTTCTTCAAAAACATGAAGAAACACATGGTCCAAAAATTAAAAGAGATAGATTCATGAAAGTGTATGAAAGATTGATGGTTTAGAATCATAAACCAACCTTGGTTGAAGAAGATTGATGGATCAAAGCTCTTGGAAATCAAAGAAATAGCTTAGGAAAAAGCTTGAAAGCTTAAGAGAGAAAATGGAGTTTTGCTCTTGGAAGAAATGATGAAATGAAGAAGATGAAGTTTCTCTCTCCTTTCCCCTAGTATTACACGGCTGAACACCACCAAAGAGCACATGGGATAAGCTTAATTAACTTGCTATTATCTTGTAGTTTAATTAGAAAAATTAAAGGTATTTTATTATTGGTTCCAAGCAAGACTTCAAGGCATGAACACATGGGCATAAAGCATTTTTTTGCTGAAGAGGGGCGACCAAATACAGGCGGGAAACAAGTGGGAGAAATATCTTCAAAGTTAGGGCTTGTTTAGTGGTGCACAAGTGGAAAAAATACTTAATATATAATCTATTTTGAAATAAATACTTTTCTAAATAAGTGATTAATGGAAAAATTATTTTTGAACATTTTCTCGTACCCCGATTGCGCTACGGTTACCCGTAACGTGCCAAATGCGGGTAAAAATAAAGTTTTTCTGAAAAATTCTAAAAAAATTCCCGAAAATTCAAAATATCAAAAAATAGCTTTTGTTTCATTAAAATATTATTTTGACATAAAAACGGTATCTGGAAAAATATAAAACTCTCACCGTATCAAAACCGAGATACGGTTTCCGTCAAATTTCTATTTCTCAAATTTGACCACTATCTACCTATCTAAATATCATAAATAATCTAAAAACACTAATGATATCCCTAACTTTCTATTTGGATCATTTCTCAGTCCTCTGATAATTATCTGTTCACTATATGTCACGTAGTCCATTCTACAGGGACCAAAATTGTAACATCTTTATCCTAATCTCAGAAAATTCCAAACTTAAATTCTAAAATTCTAAAATAATATAAAAATATTATTTGTGTCTTTAATTTCTCACGATGGCCTTATCTTAACCTTCAGATCAGTATAATCTTATTTCGTCGTCTATAATGAGAATCATTTTCTGTTGAAATTCTCAATTTCCAACTCAAAGTCCTAGTTGCTTTACTATGGGCAACTATAGTTATGACATTTCATTTTCTAATATTATCTTATAGTATGTAATTTGACCTACTAGCTTAGTAATATAGAATTTACTACGGATCTAAAAAATGCAGGTGTTACAAAGGACACCTATGAGCCGGGGTAAACAACACCCCATGACATCTTCTCTAAGAATCAAGCCTAAAAGGGGAGGGACACAATCCAAAATGGACCACGAAAAGGTGAGAAAATGACCAAGGCCTGCCAATAAGTTTGCGCATCGATTTGCCTCGCGATAGACATAAGCCACACGAATATGCCAATCATTGGAATCCAACAAGTGTAAAATATCATCTAGAAGAAGTTGGAGAAACAGGTATTAATTAACAATCGTGTTAACAACTTGAGAATCAAGTTCAAAAATGATGGGCAAGAGAGCCATTGTACGAGCAAGCTTGATACCAAGATAAAGATCCCAAAAGCTTAGCCTAAAGAGAGTTGCATGGACCTAAAATGCAATGGAAGCCTCTCAAATGTCTCATCGCAATTTCTAATCAAACCACCAAAAACCGATGAGCCTATGCTCCTATGATGAGAACCATTAATGTTCACCTTGTAGGAATTATGCTGGGGAGGACACCAACAGATATGCACTCTCTTCTGCTATCCTCAATGAAATTAGGTACCAGAGTCTAAAGCTTCTGTGAAATAAAAGACACCTGACTCGTGATGTTAGAGGTGAAACTATGATAAAGATCTTTTCTATTCAGTGGCGTATCCAGGACCCTGGGCCAGTGGGGGCATTTTATATAATAAAAAATAAAATTAATAATAATTTTTATTGTTATTATATAGATGAAAATAAAGACATAAATATTAAAAGCATAAAATTTTAATATATTTAATCAAATAAATTACATACCTTATAATTATCCTCTACGTGATTTCATGTTTTGAAATCATTGAATGATCAACTTATTGTCAATGTTATTGAACACATCTCTCTCAATATAAGTTACTAGGCAATCATTCATCCATGTATCTCCCATTCGATTACGCAGACTATTTTTCACAATCTTCATAACAGAAAAAACACTTTCTACGGTTGCTGTAGCAACGGGCAAAATCATTGCCAACTTCGAAAGAAGATAAACCAAGGGATAAATAATGTGTCTTCCAGTTTCAACCAACTTCTCTGAAAGATGACTTATTCCTTTCAAAGATCTAAATTCAACACTGCTACGCATATCAACGAGAGGTGCGGTGCGGCTGAGAGATTCCAATTTTGGGAGAAAAGAGAGTTGTAGTGAATAGGGTTTTGGGGATAAAAGGTGATAGAGAGACTAATTTTAATCTAAGGGTTTGTATTGCTCCTAAAAGTAAGTCAAAATTTGACCCCTTGGATTTACACGAGGTACAATTCATAATTAGAAAGAGTTTAGGTTTTTATTGAACTAAATCTTATTTGCAAATAGGGGCATCTGTGAAGAAAGCTTGGTGCATTAGTGAAATTAAGAGATGCACTGGGGGCAAAATAAAATTTTAAAGGGACCAAAATTAAAAGTATATAGATACTAAGTGAGATTTTTAAAAGTTGAGTGGGGGCATCTGCCCACCATCACATGTATGTGCATCCGCCACTGTTTCTATTTACTCATGAATCCCTGTTATGTTTTGTGAATTTTAGAAAGAAAATATTCTCTAAGATTTAGTTTTTCTCTCCTTTAGTTTTCCTTGTCGGATATATATTTTCCCTAAATAAATATAAAGAGAATAGTTTGAGAACTTTAGCTTAAGTAATACCAACTCTTTGGGTATCACTACATATTAAGGCTCCGTTTGACGGACATGATAGGATAAGGATGGATAAGATAAGATGATTGGATGAGAGTATGATAGGATAAGTGTTGGAACCAAGACGATGAGGTGTCTAAATCCCTTCAATAGTTTTGATGACAAAGTCCTAGATTAATGAACAATTAGTTTTGAGTATTTGACGTGTCTTGTTTAATGTGCTGACAAAAAAACAAATAATCAATATATGAGTAAAAGACTAATATAGTATCGACATGCATCAAGAAAGAATACGGACTAGGAAAATATGCGTCCTAAGACAAAGCGATATGCATCCTGAGAAAAGGAGACATGCATCTTATAATGAGCTAAAGATACAAAAAAGCAAAGACTACAACACGGAGATCATCATGTGCAAATGTCAAAGTTCAAAAGTATATATGACAATCAGACACAAAACACTGCGTCTTACACACGTCTTATGGATGATGTGGAAATCAATGGAAGTCAACAAGTAAAGAAATGAAATATTTGATGGCAATTTTTACGGTTCCGTTATGAAAGTAATAGTTTTGGTACCGTTAGTTTTGTAACCAATATTTTTGTAAACAAATTTTGCATTTCAGACCCTAAATATTTAAACAGTGATGCTATACGGAACAGCAAAATCCAGTACGAATGGCACGAAACTGCTAATGCACCAATAAGAGAAAAGTAAAAGTCCGAACCGGTGACCATAAACCGTGGGTGGGCCAATTATATTCTGCCATGTTAGATTCTTACGTTTTTCGTGGTATAAGATTCGCGCCAGTCAGCATTTTGCATATTTAAAATCTATTTTCAATTTTTCATTTAAATTATAATTATTTTATTTAAAATTATGAATAACTGCATTGTTGAAGAATTATCGGATTCTCTCTCATGCAACCCACCTCCCCCTCGGAACACGGCAGAACTCAGAAGGTGCCTCCCCCTCCTGATATAATATGAAGGAGATCATGGACTAGGATGTAATATAAAAGAATTGCATTCCTTAAAAGAAATAATCTGACGTGACATTGCTAAGTAGAACTCTATATCTTATGATTGATAAAACAAGAGTTCCAAAACCATTATTTTATCAACAACACCACATAAATCCCGATATTTGATTCCATAATGTGAAAAACAAGACTCACAAAGAAGACAAAAACCAATTAAGACACGAAAAGCTCTCACAAAAGAGAGAAAAACAAACTCTCACAAGGAGAGACTTTAATTTCATAAATAAATTGAACAGTTAGATACCATTGTTTTGGTTGAAGACTTTAACATCTGAAAGACTGAAAGCAAAAAACGAATGAAAGCAAATAATGAGAACTTCGGTACCATACTACCATCGCCACTGCGCAAGTATCCTCCACTTCCTAGCAAGCTGCAAAAATTAAGATCACTATTTGATGATAATCAAATGACCCCCGCCAAATGTAAAATGATATAAAAAAATATTTTTAATTAATGTTTATATTTTTTTGCTTTTTTACAAAAATACTTACATTTCTTTAATCAATATAATAATAGATATATAGGAATAGTATTATAATTAAAACAAAAATTAAATTAAAGATAATTTCCATTACATTGTATTATATTATTCTAAAATAATAAACAAAATAAATCTATCATCTAGTATTCCACAATAAATTAGCAATATTATTACATAATTACAAACTTTTAAATCCTATAAACAAGAATCATTAGAAGAGAAAACAAGAATCGATGGGTGAGAAAGAGAGGAACCTGTGAGAGCGTCAAACGTGAGAACTGAGAAGTGATGAGAGTGATGGGATAGGTTTTATTTTATTTAATACAGGATAGTGAAGGAATTTAATAAAATGATGAGGATAAAAATAGAGAGAAAAAATCATACGCTAAAAGCTATAAGCTTAAACGCTACTTGAAGTGGTGTCTAAAAAAATGCTATAAGCTACTAAAAATATATATTATAAGCTACTTGCTACCAAACCACCTCTATTTTCTTAATCTGCTATCTGCTAGAGGATGAGACTTGTCAAACAGAACCTAAATGTGAAACATATGAAGATGGCTGAAAAAATTATGTATGAATCTCAATTGATAAATTAGAGATGGCTCAAACTTCTTTTAAACAACTAGTATGTCTAACCGATCCATACAAATTTAAGTCTTTCCTAATAAAAATAGTTAAAAAAACTCAACAAATAAAATAATTTTTTAAAAATAAAAAAGAGTTAAAGAAATGACATGTATCACAATATGGAAAGTGATATATGTCACATTCACGAAACCAGGACCTAGTCTTCCTATATAATAATCGATAATAGAAGTTTAATCATGCATTTACAACTTAGAAAATGTTTTAGAAATTGATTGAGACTAGTTGCAAAATGTTTGAATTTAAAATTTGACTTTTGAAATCAAAATAATCAATTACCTTCTTTAGCACTTTATTAGATTGTTGCTTTTATATTTCTATTATTATATAAAAAAATAGATTTTGACTTTCTGATTGGGATGCATGTCGCTTCTCAATTTATGACATATGTCAACTTCCCACCTCAATTTTTAACTACTTAAAAGCGAGAAAAAAAATTAATATTTGAACACCCACCAATTTTCAACACCCATACATGATACAACACTTTTTTTTCTTTTTACCTCTTTTTTTGTCACATTATGACATTATCTATCATTCATATCTCTTTTATCTCTATCTCACACTAGGTGTAGAATGGCATGTGGGGTGACAAAAAAAGATTTTTAAAAAACAAAATTGACCTACTTCAATTGTCTCATTGAATTTTATTTTCATTTGTATTTTATCATATTCTCAAGAATTGAAAATGATATAAATGAACTAATGATCAAATTCATGATAAAGAAAATACAAAAAAGAAAATAATAAGATAAAAATGGAGAGAAAGAAAAAAGGCATAACGTTGTGGTTGCTGACTAGCTGTCCCAGATAGCTTTTCTCCTTGGTCTCTGTTTTGTCCCATATTCATGCAACACGAATCATGCTAGTAGCCCTGCTTGCTAATTGTTACTAAAGTCAAATGCTATTTGGTATTGTTTCCTGCTTTTTTTCCCTTCCCATGCAAACAATGCATTATCCTCATCGGCCATGCTGTGCAGCGATAGCAGTGTAGCCATTGACTTTGACTCACAGTTTTTGTCTTATTACTTGGTTCAATACAGAGCAGAGGGAGAGAGAGTGAGACCAACCAATAGAAGAAAAAGAAGAATTTGGGAGAGGACAAACTCCAAATATAAAGAGAATCAGAGAGAATGCTTGGGGGTGCCTATCCTTTCTGACTTTCAAGTTCTCACCATGTATTGATCCCTTCAAGCCCATAATCTTTCTACGTACCATCAAACATAACACATATATTGATCCCTCACCTTGCCTATCCAAAAATAAATAAATTTATTCCTCACCTTTGAACAACTATATGAAGCCGCACCCAACTATGCAACAGCGCGAGCAGCTTTTCTCGTTCACGCATTACTCCGCCAACTCACCGGTGCATCGCTCCTCTTCGCATGAGTTTTTCTTTCTGTTTTTTCTGTTTCCTTTTTCTCTGTTTCTTGTGTTTTGATGATGCTATTAAGGCTTCGGCTAATTTTTTCTTTTTGTTTTTTTTTTCCTCTAGCTATTATTCATGTTTAGCCTCATTATTTATTTGCTTGAATAGGTTTTGATCTTGATATTTAATATTTAATAAATATTGGCGAATTAACCTTAACCTTAAAAAAACATAAAAATATTTATGTAAATTAAAACTTTAAAATATGTTGCTTATAAATAAATTAAAATAAGGTGATTAGTGATAACCATTTCGAATCTTGTTCTTGTTTAGTTATCAAGAACACCATTTCAAAATTTAAAATAATTCAGATGCCAAGTGATAAATTCCTCAGTACCTAGAAAGAAAAAATTTGACATAATTTATCCCAGCAAAGGAGCCATAAAATCTCCAAATTATTTAGAGTAGCTAGAATGTGTCCAAACCTGGAGTTCAAACTAGAACATCCACGAAAATGTACATGATCTAGAAACTTGCCAAATGCGATCAATAATAATGTATCATATATCACAAACCCATAGGATAACAGAATAATACAAAATGCACCTGCGTCATAAGCATTTAGAAAACAGAAACTAGTCTTTGGAATTTCCAGACTCTGGGATCGCATAGGGGATTATGAAAGGCTAGCTAGTTCCAAACTTTGTTCCAGGTAGATTAGGCTCAGATGCTAGCTGACACACAGAAATACAACAACATAATACTAGCAGCTAAGTTAGGGATTTTTAATTAGGAAATAGTAGTAACTTAAGTAAGATCAAGAAACAACAACAAATCTTTGTCTGACTCTGTCTGTCAGACATCACTTCTTAAGAATATTTCTCGAGAAAATCCTCTTGCAATATGGGCTGGTGCGCAACATTTTATGGGGTCGAACTGCTTCAACCATAGATGCATGCAGAGAGCCCTGTATCAAAAAAGCAAGCATCACAATCCACAAATGACTAGCAAAGCACATGTGACATGAGATATTAATCGTTACCATTCAATCAAAATAAAATAAATGATGCTAGAAGTAGATTTAAGTAAAACAATCTCTACCATTTATGTATAATTATAACCATATAAATTATATGGTGGTTAAAAGATAAACCAACCACTAAGAATGTGAAAAAGAGTATATTCCCGGTGGTGTTTGTGTATGTGTATGTATAAAGTTTAAAACCTTGGTCACTATGAGAGCACGCTGAACAACATAGTTGGCAAATGGGTCTTGCAGCAACTGCTCAAAGTGTGGAACAGATAGCAATTCTTGGATAATCCTTGATCTACACTCTGCAATATGGATGAGGCATTTCTCAACCACGTGGCTGCTGAATTTTTGCATGGAGAGGCTTACATATTTCCCTTTGAACTGAGCAGTAAGTTTGGCTGAGGTACTTGGATTCTCCATCTCTATAGCATACTGAACAACATAATTTCTGGGAGATGACAAATAAATGAAAGTGTTACCTTGATGGACAAATTTAGTGTAACAAAACAATTAGACCAAGATGCAAAATAACCATAACCATTCAAGAACAGTGATTTGGAATCAGTGCCTCCAATTGGTTTGTGTGGTCGAATATGAAGGGTAACACCATAACAAATTAAAGTAATACCAGATAGATTTGACAACAATTTAGCAAGTTTCAAAAAAATCAAATATAGAACATTTTAATAATTTCAATCATTTTTAGAATTGATTAACAAAAGTTATCGCATTTGAGTGAAATCATCTCTTATTTTGGTTTCCGGGATGTTCTAGCAAGTTTCATTAAAACAAGTCAAATATTGTTAGTTGCCTAAGATTTACTCTTATTTTGGTCGATCTAGCTCTTATTTATAATAAGAGGTGCTTTAATTCTCCTTTCTTACTTTCAAGTACCCTTAGGTCTTCTAAATTTGAAGAACCTCTGCTTGGAATTGCACTTTTGATATTTTATTGGTTTACAAAGATAATAATACTGCAAAGCTACATTCTTCTTTGGAAATTAGATGTAGGGAAGAAACTACAATTATCTCTACAACCAGCATGACCTGTCACCTTTCCAAAGATCCCTAATTCCTAACAAATGACATACTTCATCCCAGACCCTTAAACTCCCATGAACATTATGTTTAAGGATATACAGTGAATCTCTTCCTCACATTAAAAAAAAAAAATCCTGTGACAAAACAAGCAAAAGATTGTCTAATAAACAGTTGCATGTATATTTTCAAACAGCCATAGATATTGCTCAAGGGTACTACTACATGTCTATAAATCCAAAACCAGTGGCATCACTGAAAAAACAACCAATTAGGACACATTTGGACAGACCAACTTACTTAAAATGCTTATTCAATAAGCCATTTTAAAGAGCTTAATTAAGTGCTTATTCATAAGTTATTTTGAGAAACATATCTAACTAACTTAAAATCAGTTTATGGACACATTATAAATTATTTTTATAAAGTGTATTCAAAAACAAATATAGATGTTTACAAAAGTACAACATAAAGGATTATAATTACCCATATGGATCTTGAGCGAGGAGAAGCCCATGTTTGCAGATTTCTTTGACCAGCTTATCTTGATTCTTTCCAGTGGAATGATCAATGCAACGTTGCAGCACACAGCACCCATGTTGATGAGTAGCTATGTCAACACAGAACTTTACAGCAGCATCAAAAATAAACTGCCATAAATGATAGAGGGAAACAAGAATTATAAAAAGCTTCAAGCTTCACAATTAGGTCATTTTTTGCTGCAAAAACTCTAACTTTTATCTTACGGAGAAATTAATCTTAATTGTATTCTTATTTTTCTCATATATATTAAAGAGGAAAAGTAGTTAAATAGTCATCTAATAGATATATAGGTGCTTATGGAGAAGTTAAAATTGATAGCTTTTGAAAAAAATAAAAAATAAAAATTAATTTCATGAAAAATTATTAGTTAAAAAACACATTTCTACATGCAAATCATCACTAGTATACATTGTATGATGTTTCTTTCACCTAGGTACTTCAAAGCTAATTATATTATTCAAACTCATTTACAAATTAAGTCTTAAACCTCGTTTTGAGCAGCTTCTAACAAGGTTTTTTACCCAGACTACAAAACTATCAAATTTAAAATCTGCAATACTTTTGAAATCATAACCATTTTGAACTGGATTAAAAATCCAACATATCTTCTCACAATATTTTATCGTTGTGGGTGTCACGGTGCATTAATTAAGGTTGGTTCTTTAACCTTACATAAAAACCATAAAGACAGGTCACTTTGAATTATGTAAGTTATTTTTATCACACCAATTTAATAAATAAAACAGAGCTTAATGGCAAAAGGTCAAATACTTTAAAAAAATTAGTGACGGGCAGAAAATGACAAAATTGAATGGTGGTCAATAATTAACACTTTCTCAATCAAAACATTAGCATCGTTAGTTCTGAATCAGCCTTTAAAGAATTGCTAGTTAGGAATGAAAATGAAGGGAAAAAAAATGATCCCGCCAAGTAGAGAATGGCTTCATCCATATGTTATTCAGAGTGAATACTTCAATGGATGGTGAACTTAATTTGTTCCATAGCTGACTTATCTTTTAAAATTTTCTGAAGTGACCAGATATAGGCATAGGCTTATAAATATGAAACTCCCAAAAACAAGTGCTCATCGGATTGGAAGGGAGGAAGAATGAAATTAAGTAGGAAAATTGACAGAATTATGGTATCAAATTGTATGTACTACACTACGAGTCAAGTAGAATGTAAAAGTTAGATTCAGCGATAAGAAAACGATTTGAGACACTTCTTTAAAGGTTAATGAAATTGAAGGAAATGAGAAACTTCTCTAAATTATATTTCATCTAGTTGGGACAAAAATAGTTGAAGTATGATGTAGCAGAGCTCATATTTTAAGAAGCTAAAACTTTACTAAACCACAATTGAAACCAGTTTGTACAACTTAATAATGACAAGGTTGATAGCATGATCAAATGACAAGGTCTTAAAACTCACGAGCAAAACATATTAACATATCTGGGTGTGTTTCATTAGAACACACTTGAGCAGGAATGTGTAATAAGGAATGCTCCTAAAAAGATAATTTTTCTTCTCTCTATTGACTACATCACTATAAAACTTCCATTTAAAGACATCATAATATTCAATTTAAGTATAAAAGAATCACCAATAGTTGTCCACTTTAAAAGTAATAAGGGCTAAAATAAGAATAAAAATCATAGTAAAAGGAAAAACAGAGTAAAAGCGGCATACCTCATTATCTTGACCGCTAAGGCATTGCAAGCAACGTTGAATAACATGATTCCCATTCAGATCCTTAGTAAGATCAAGAAAACCAGGTTGAAGTGCAGACCTCACTAATGAAATTTGTTTCCTAGAGTTGAGGGTCCCAATCAGCTTCTGAACCACGCGTGTGCTGAAACATTAATACATTTGTCAATACCATCAATCCAGTGTGTCAAAAAACAACAAAAAGAAAATAACATAATTACAATGCCCCCAAATGGCAATTTCTTGGGGTTGGTACAAATTACTTATGTGTTTTAATAAAAACTCAACAAATTTCTTTTTTTCTTTTTAATTTAATTTCTTTTTAATCTATTGTTCCACCTTGAAAGAGCACTCAAACATTCTCATTTCAATAGATACCATAGCAATGCCCCAAATCAAATAGTCAAATAAAAGGAACAGTGTGATGAATGATATTATATTATATACCCGTGAGCGTTTAATGAGGTTCTGATTAGCTGGCCAGGTTCTTTAGTCAACATGAGCACAATCTGCAACCTTTGATCATCCCTGCAAACATCAAGCAGCTTCTGCACAAGGTAATTCCCAAAAGGGTCCATCATGAGCTCAACAACATTATCTACAACCCCCTTGAACACAATCTCAGTGTCCTCAGAAGTCCCTTCATCAACCATCCTCTGCAAGAACCGACACCCATTCTGGTCCTTCGCCATGTGACACATGTACCCTTGTAGCTCACCCAAAGAACCGAAACTCAGCATCATCGAATGAGAAGCAGCAGCATTATTCGGTACAACATCATCACTGATACGAGAAACCAGATGAGGAACTTGAACTATTTCCTCTTGAGAAACATACTTCCTACCACCACCACCACCCAGCATCACAGAATTGCACCCTCTCTGGCTCTGCTGCTTCATGTCTTTCTCCTGAATGATGAAGCTGTTGTCACATTTAAAAGCAACTGGGTCCCCAATTGTTCTCCTCGGAGAGAGAGACTGCGGTAGTTGAAGCTGAACTTCCCTGTCACGTGGCGATAATGGAGCGTTAAGCTTACTATTGGGTTGGAATTGCATGGTTGGTGGAGGAGGGAACAAGAAAGGGTCATTTTCCATTACGAAAGTCGACCCTCTTGGTGATGAGCAAACGAAGCCATCGTAGGGGTAAGAAGAAGCAAAAGAAGGCTTCTGAGGAAGTGGGACACCACGTCCATAAGCATAACCATAACGAGCACTGTTCCCGAGTGAAGAAGAAGACTCAACTTGAGGGTGTTGTGGATGATGATAGGGCCCAAAAGTGTGTCCTTTCGGGGCTAAACCCGGCGAATACGGAACGCAGCGTTTCGAGGGGCTATTACTACCCACGACATTGGTCACTATTTCTTGATCATAATGATGATGAGGAACAACAATATTGCCGATGGTGGCATGTGCATGATGATCAAAAGAACCAAGAGGAGGCGTGTTTGGATGATTATTATATGTGTATGGCAATGGAACCGAGTCCAAAACGACACCGTGTCCTCTGGTTCTCCCAGCAGCAGCAATGTTGTTGATATTGTTATTGTTGTTATAACTGTTGTTACCTTGATGATGATCGTCGAAAATGCTCATTCCAGAAAACTCCCTGGCCAATCGCAAATCGACGTTGTTGTTGTTGTTGATGTGATCAGCTTCATCGTTGAGCCACTTGTTGATCAAGATCCCATCACCCCAAAGAGGGAAACCGTTAGAGAAAGGTCCAAAAGGAGGTGAAGACTGTGACGTTGGATCAGGAATCGCGTTCCGCCACGTTCTTCCTCTCTGCTCTTCCCTGTTCATTGTATACTCGTCGACGAGAAGAAAAAAGAAGAAGAGAGGGTGTGGATTTGAAATTGGAGAGACAGGGTTTGTGTTGTGGCGATTGAAACAAGAACAAGAGAAATAATTAATGGAAGAAGAAAAAGAAAAACTCTGCAGAAGTGTCAGGAGTGGTCGGTTAGGTGGTAGTAGTGGAGTGGAGTGGTGTGGTGTGCGGGTAATGTATAGCGTTTTTGTGTGAAAGGGATGGAACAGAAGAATATGAGGGGAGGGTTGTTGCTAGAGAGAGGGGTTGATTTGTTTGGCAGCGTAGGTGTACGGGTTGTCAGGGTTCATCCCAAAATCAGCACCTCGCAGTGGCAGTGCAGCGGCTCGCTCCCACTTTTTTATAGCAACACAAGAGTGTGTGTGTGTGTGTATGTGAGAGTGCATGTGCATCACAATCACAAATTCCACGATCCTTTTCGCAGTCAAGAGGGATTGTGTTTGACACCCTTCACCTTCGCAACAACCTTCCCCTTTTTTATATTTTTTCTTTTAATCAATTATGACCGGTTAAAAACTAGCTATTTTATCATCTTGGGTTGTTATTTTTGAAAAATAGATTGTGTTGTATATCTTCTTTGCGAATAGGATTTGTTTCGTTTTCAAGAAACAAAAAAAAAACAAAACAAATCGTTCTGTCAAATTTTATCTGATCTCATATTTTGTTACTCAATCGATCAGTTTGATTTTGAATTTAAATTTTATCGTATCCAATTCTATCTAACTTTTTTTTTATAAAAAAAAAGTAAGCAATTCTATCTAACTTAAACCGGTTTGAAACAAATTTTGATCTATATTGGTTTTATTTTTATTTTTTAAAATATAAAATAAATAAAATTGTTTAAAGTACAGTATCTCTTTTATAAGACATAATATATTTAGGATTTGACTTTTTTGAGGCAATATTTAAAATTTGACTTGTGAATATACAATTCACTTTATAGTGAAATATAGGCATTTTGGCCCGTAGTGAAAAAATAAAGGCAGTACGTTTTAATAGATTTATGAGTTTTAAATGCTATGTAATATTAATTATTAATTTTTTAATTAACAATTGAGATATCTTATTTGTCTTTCTAAAGATAGAGAAGCAAAATCCATATAATTAATATCAGTTAATTTTAATCACATATACTATTAAAATATATACAATTTCATAATTTAATCTATGTCTCAACTCACGTTAATAAAAATTATACTCTAATATATTACCATTATCTTTCTCCTTTTAAATGTACTTTTATTTAAATGTTTACTGAAAAATATATCTTTGCTTGAATGTAATTTTCTATTCAACGAGTACAAGTTGTATAGCGTATGGCAGTGTCTGATCTGTCCGCTTTTTCTATTTTTGTTTAATATAAAATAATATATTAATGTTTAAATTTAATTGATTATTATATACTCATTCATATCAATATATTAATAATAATAAGTTTTGCATAACTTACCTGATATGTTGGAAAGACTGTGTCAGAGAGTATTAGCATTTATCTTTAGAATAAGTCATTCTTTGCAATTAACCTTCGTATCAGTAGAACTTGAACAATTTTTTAAATTTCGTGAAGAGCTCCGCCTTTTTGCTTGGCAGAAGCTCTTATCTGCAATTAATTTTTATATCAGTAGGTACCCCAACATTTTTTACAATTATGTTAACAACTCCACCACTATTAATGGCTTAGATCTTTACTTACTTTCATATTCTACCTCAACAGTTTGATAAAAATAACTAACTTTGTGTTTAAATTTAAATATAAATGTTCAATCAAATAAGGGCAAAAATGAAAAGAAATTAGGTCACCAAAAAATAGTCATTGTTAATGTAAAAAAAAATAGTTATTGTTGTAGATTATTATTACTATTTAATTAATTATTAATTATGGATAAATCGAGATTGAAGTTTATAACATGTTCAAACATTTATCTCTTTTTATTATTAGCATTGTTGCATCCTTATTCCTTCGAATCCTTTCGTTAAAAAAACCTTATTCCTTCGAGCATATTTGTGTGTGTCTTATGGTTATTTCCTTCTCCCATCTCTCTGTCCATATTTCAACTTTTGAGGATATGTTTGGCAAAAAGTAACGGATAAGCTAGTGGGTAGCAGATCAAGTAGCAGACAGCGGATAGATAAGCTACCAAATTAAATTTAAAGTATTTGGTAAAATTAGCGGTTAAACTAACTGATAAATGTAAAAACACATAAAATGATATATTTAATTATTGTTTATATTTCTTTAATCGACATTAAATTAAATATTAAATATGATAAAATATTTATAAATAATAAACTAATTATTATGATATTTAGAATTTAAAATTTTAAAATTTTAAAATTTATATTGTAATGATATTATTTATTTATTATCTGTTGTGACCTCAATAAAATGATTTGTATTGGTTAGAAACATTATATTTTAAATTTATTTTATTTTATTTATAGTTGTATTTATTTACTTGTTTATTTATTGGTTAAAATAATTTATTTATCTATTTTTATTATTTTGATAATCTTTTATTTTATTTAATAGAGGATAGGAAATAGATTTAATAAAAATAATGAGCGTAAAAAGAGAGAAAAAATCAAATGCTATAAGCTATAGGCTCAAACGCTAGCTACACGCTACTGAAAAAACGCTATAAGCTACCTGTTATCAAACACCTATATTTTTTTAATCCGTTATTCGCTGGTCAAATACGCTAGTCAAATCCGTTAATCGCTAGCGGGTAAGACTTGTCAAACAGAGCCGGAGTGGGTTCAGTTATGTGTAAATTTTTAACCATGTCTATGTGTAAATTTAAATTTTAAGCATGCATTTATATAAGGGCAAAATAGGGCAAAAATTTATGATACCAAAGGTAGTTATTGTTCCCAAATCCCTTTATATATAGGTATATATAGGTACAGATATATATAAAAATATAAATATTAAATATGGGTGTTATTCTAAATTTATAAATAAAATTATATACTCCCTCCGGACTCAAATATAAGTAAAAAAAATTCAAGTATGGTTTATCTAACTTATAATTTCACTTCATTTAATGAATTCATCTACAAAATACCCCTCATTTAATGCATATTTTAATTAATTTCAATGCCATTTTTATTGAGGGTAGTTTAAGTAATGAACTTCATCTTTTTATAAGATCAAGAAAATTAAATGTAGTTAACTAGCATTCTTAATAAGCGTAAATTAATTATTGTTTGCTTATATACGAGTCCAGAGCAGTAGTACATGTGTGTATTTGTACATAGCCAAATCTCAACAATTTTTTTGACTCATACATGTGATAAGCATGTGAGTGAGTCGTGGTAGCCTGAATCATCTTCTCCCTTTTCGACTTAGTAGTAGCTAGGTTTCATGGACACTTAGGACGCCCTGTGATTTTTATTCAGCATCGTATGGCCACATAAACAAAAAAATGTTAGTGAATTGATAGAGGTACTCAATTTGCACAGAGGGAAAACATAAACAACCTAATTTGCACAATTGAAAATGGAGAGACCAAAATTACATAATCATAAAAGATGAGAGACTAAAAATACAATTAAACCTTAATAAAATGCAAATATGTTAAACTACAAATATATTTTATATTAATAAAATTCATAAAAGAGTGAAAGTCCATTAGATACATTAAATAAGAATAGAAACTTATCAATTAAAATCAAATTCTATTAAATACTTATGCTCAAGTCTATTTTACTTATATATATAGATATAGAAATTGCCTATGTCTTTTCTCTACTTTTTTGCAACACAATATTTATTATATTTATTGGATTTAATTATATGCACCGACAACGTAAAAAAAATTACATTGACATCCAATTATATAGATAATAGTTGTATAGATATTTTAGGAAGTAACATTACGAGTTGGCACCATGGTAAGATATGATTAGATGTTTGCGTAAAAAAGAATTATAGTTGGTGCATGGTAATTAAACTCATTTTTTTCTCTCGTTTTCTTATCTCTTTTTTCTTTCTTTAGGGGTGTGTTACACCTCTTCAGGTGTGAAAAAAAATAGTTTTTTTGATAAGATGTGAAAAAAAAATATTTCTATAGAAATAATGAAACATGAAGATATAAAAATAATATAATCATGTTAATAATATACCAAACGATCATTTGATAAATTATTAAAACTATTATTAATAGACATTTTTTTCAACAATCAGCTGTACTACATCTTTTGTAAGGCAACGTAAAAGTCGCCTTATACCAATACTACTTACTATATTTCTTTGGTAAATCATATTTTTTTTAGTGAATAGTTAATCTTTCGTACATCAATTATCACTATTTTTTTCTTCCCTTTGATTTCTTTAGCAAAATCAACTATCGTCAATCTGAGATTGCGAAGCATATATTTTTCTTTTTATCAGTAGATTGCGAAGCATATATATAATTATGTATTCAACGATCACAACTTTAATCTATAATTGTTCAATTAAACCTTATAATTTTTATTTGGAAAATTTATAACTCATTAAAAAAAATGTTATAAACTGCTACAAACTGATTAAGGAAAAGTTGCAAACTTATTAAGAATTTGAATTATGTTATTACAAAGAGTGCTAAAGTGGAACCGTGGACTGGCATTACGAAGAATTTGTTCGACTTCGAAGTGTTGAACAACGAGTATCATCTGCGGCGGTTGTTGGTGGTGGTACTGCGGCGGAGGAGGAGGCGGTGGGAGGTCGCAGTCGTCGTCGTGGTGGTTGACGAGGGTACGGTGGTGGAAGGACAAAGGACCGTTTCTTTGGCGGTGGGTTCCCGGAGATGGTGGCTGCGGATGACGAGCTTGATGCCAAGTAGTTCGTAGGTATAGCAGACGATGCAGTTAGCGTGTACCCATTAACACGTAGGACCTCAATAAAGTAGGAACGCTACCCGGTGCAGAATCTTGACCGTTCACTTTAAATATAATAAATCAAACGATTATAAACAACTTATGTAGCGTGCACCACCTTTCATAGTGGTGTAGATTAGACGGAGCCTATATACATAACTTCAAAGGAAAAAATAGTGGAAAAAATAAAATTCACTACGCCCACCGTGGGGCTCGAACCCACGACCACAAGGTTAAGAGCCTTGCGCTCTACCGACTGAGCTAGACGGGCATTTAACAAATGTTTTCAATATCAAATATTTGCTAATTAATAATGTTTTTCTAGCCTCATATATTTAAGATGGGCTGAACTCTTATGATTTTAAGTTTTAATTACACATACTTTATTTTTTTAATCTGAATTATTTATAATGTATATTGTGAACTTTTGAGATAAAATAGATGTGAAATCTATGCTGATATAATCTACAATATGTGACCATTCTCGTATACGTGTTATCTTTAAATGATTTCTTGGTTTGTGTTAAGTTTTTTTTCTACTCTCTTTTTTACACGTTAAATTAATATTCAATTTAATTTTTGAATTTTGAATTTCAAGAAATCTAATCTCTTTTATGTCAACTAACTACTATTCAATTTTCAAAATTTAATTTAAATTTGTTCTATTTCTAAAATTTATTTATATGTTTAGCTATTTTTATGGAAACTGAGCTATCTCATCTAAAATTCAGTTTAATTTAATCACTTTGCATATAAATTGATAGGATTCGGCTCCTCTAAAATGAGCAACTCACTTTAGAGTTAAAGTAAGTAATATCAACTATTAATGAATAAATCAATGGTTAATCATAACAAATCATGGTTGCCATGTACTGAGAAAAAAATGAAGACTTATGATTCTTGAACGATTCTTGAACCAAATCTTGGAGTATAAAGTGGGACATATCCAAATTGTTCAAAAGATTTTATTTACTAATTGTATAGTTATTACTTAATAATTAATTGAATAAACTTCATTTTACAAGTAAATTTAATATTTTGATTTGTTGAATATTTATGTGTTGTTTTAACGTTATCTCTGTATAGTCTATAATCTATAATATATAAATTTGTGAACCCTTCTTAGAAGGGTTTTATAACTGTCATTTGAGATATAGGCCTAGGTATCATCCTATAATTGCTTCTCTCCCGTTTTTTTGATTAGGTGTCGCACTCTCTTTAATTATCGACAAAAGTTATTCTCTATTATTTTTAATTTTTAAACGAATCTAGTGTAACCAACAATATATTCTCAAAAACGAGATTAGAGTAGTTTTGATTTGATCTTATAAGTTTGTTATGCGTTACTATTATCATATAACCTATATTTTGAATTCAGATTGATAATATGGTTAAAAGGGCTCCTCCTATTCAGATTGAAATCAAAGGTATGTCACTAATAAACCTATAATGCGATTTGATTCCCGACTCATGTGTGTGAAAATGCTTCATTTGGGAGAGGCAACCCTTAGATGCACTCCGGATCCTCGAAGAGATTAGTCCCCGTAGTTGCGCTGCAACCATGATATTATAAAAATTTTATCTATTAGTTTTTTTCTCTCCTTTTTATTGGAATGTACAAGGGCACCAGGCCCAAGAGTATTTTTTTTTACTCTTTCCTAAAGTGAAAAGCCATCCATCTAATTTGAAATATGAATTTAAACTTTTTAATTGATTTCTAGAGTATTAAAAAATCATTTTAACTAGAAAACAATTATTTTTTATTAATTTAATATTTTCTATTCTAAATATAATGTGTGTTTTCAAACTAACTCCTTAATTACAAATAAAATTTATATTTATATGATGTTTTATACGAAATAAAATTATATTGTAAAGAGGTTTAAAACTTTAAATTAAAGAACATTTATATCAAAGTTAATATGAATGAAAATTTTAGTAAAAAATTACTTATTAATATATTAATTTTTAAATATAAAATTAATATTTTTTAATATATGCCGTGCGTAGTACAGACCTACATATAATATACTTTGTTTTGAGCAATTTATATATAAAGTATCATTATTATCAAACATACTATGGGTGAATCCTTAAAAAAAAAACTTACTATGGGCAAAAATATTAGTAGAAATTAAACACAAATATAAATTTTTAAATATAAAACACATACGCGCGTTGCACGGGTCTACATATTATATAGTTTACTTTGCTTTGAACATTTTACATGAAGTGACAAGAATATCCTTTCTGTAACCAACCTAAGACCAAAAATCAAGTCCAACAATTTTATTAATTTTTAACTTAATATAATATCCCAGATAGCGGGGCGGATTTTGTGGGCGGGTGCAATATCCTGTCAATGTCTCCGCCTTTGTAAAAATGGAAAAACCCCAAACTCGACCCAAAACCCTGTTGATGCATCGCAGACTTGAGTTTTTGACATGCTTATTCACAAAAGCGATTTAAACTATTTTATTACTTTATCCATAATTTATATTTTTTTGTACTCTACTTAAAAGTTGAAAAATATTAATATGCATTCTATGTCCCCATGCATTGCACGGGTCACTATGATAGTAATAATTAAAAACAAATAAAATAACACATTTGATTGATATATTGACTTTATAATTTAATTAAAGTCTTGAGATGTATAGGAGCGGAGATATATCTTATAATGTTTCAATATCCAATTATATCAAAGTACATGCAAGAAAGAAGCTACTTTAATTTGTATGCAAAAATCAATACGAGAAAATATTAAGCTTCACGTTTATCATCTTCAACGCATTGTATTCTGGAAATGTGATTGTTAACACAAGGACTAGTCAACCATAACTGGTCAAATACCTGAAAAGAGCAATGAAAAGAATCAAAAGTCTTATTTAAATTAACTAGGGAGTAGGCACATATTAGAATATTAGTGGGTTTCTTTTTACTCTCATGATTCGAAATTTTCCAAATTTATATAGCTTTAATAGAAAGGAACAACAGTGCACAACGTGACCAAGAACCAAAAAAGATAACTGATCACTTAGAAACTAATTATAAATAAGAAAAATTACCTGTATGGCAAAATATGACTCTTGATCAAATTCAAGGTAAAGGTGTTGTTGCTTTTCTATCACTGATCTTGAAGTCTTATTGTTAAAAGCCTTGGGATACCAACTCCAAGGAGTGAGAAACGATTCATCTTTCTGAAGAAAAGACGTGAGTCTTGTATCAAGCACAGTTTTATGCTCCATGGAATCTTGTAATTCAAGCACGGTTTCCTGCTCCATGGAATCTTGTAATTCTTGCTATTTACGTGGTTGGGACCATATATTTTGTGAGTTAGAAGATATGTTATTGGAGGATGTAGAATATTTTTTTAGAAGATGTTCTCTCGTATTATTGCCAGGCTCTATAAATAGAGCTAAAATGTAGTATAATCTAACTAAAATACATTCTAATCTAATCATATCTAACATTATCCTAATTAATTATTGTTTACTTTATAAATATAACTAAAATGTAACAAAATCTAGTTAAAATGCATCCTAATCTAATCATTACTAACATTATCCTAATATTAAAATTTAAGCAAATATAACAATCTAAAATCTAGATAAAACATAATATTAAATCATAAAGTGGCTATAGCTATTTAGACATTATTCATGTACAACACTCCTCCTTGACTAAATAGCTATTAACACCATGTTTAATCTTCAAATTTTGAATGTATGTTGCTTTCTTTTTTCTATTGTGCTTGTAGTTCTTCTCAACATCTTTCTTGGAGGGGATAACCTCCATGTTCTGCTTCATCTTCTTCTTTTCATGATAAGATTCTTGATATTGCTTAATTTGATTCTTTCGGTTTTTATTTCTAACCGCACCTTGATTATGTCCATAATTTTTGGGATTGTTGTGATTTCTTTGTCAAGTTTCAGGATTCAAATAAAGAGATTGAATTCTCCAACAATTATGATTGTGTTCATCTTTGATGGTCTCTTTCTTCTTATCGACTTCAACAACTTTTGCGAGAGTATCTTTCTCGGATATTTATAATCTATAATCTACAATATATAAATTTGCTAATCCTTCTAAGACAGACTTTTATAGGTGTAGTACAGACAGTATTTATAGAAGTGTCATCCTATAATTGTTTTTCTCTTTTTTTTGATTTCGTGTCGCACTCTCTTTAATTATCGACAACTAGTCAATATTCTCTATTATTTTTAAGTTTTAAAAGAATATAATCTAACCTACAATATATATTCAAAGACGAGATTAGAGTAGTTTTGATTTGATCTTATTGGAGTAATTTTGATTTGATCTTATATGTTTGTTATCGCTACTATTATCGGATATATTTTTTTTTGTATTCAAATGTTTTTTGGGCCCTATATTCAAATGTTTAATTGCGCATTATTAGAAAGTTATATTTTATTATAATTGTAATTTTTGTACCTTAAAATAATTCATTATAATGTTTTCGGCATTAATATAATTTGTACTTATTTATTATTTTCTTACACAACTAATTTGTCAAACATTTTTGCATCTATGTAAACTTAATTTTTTATCTAATTAACTTAAATTTATATTTATGTTTAACATCTTAATATTTGGGGAAATCATTACTCATTTCTTATTTATTATCTTATAAAAGACATTTACACTTAATTAACTCATAAAAATGAACATTTTATGTGATACTATGCAGGGACGGATCTAGAGGGGAAAAGCAAGGGCCAAGGCCCCACCCCCCCTCTTTCAAAACTTCACACACACATATATACTATATTAATATTATTATTATTATTATTATAATTTCTCTTAAAAATTGAATATTATTGTATTATATATCATATTAATTTGTTCATTGTTACATTTGACACTTAGTTATAGGAGCTTAATAATAGAATTTGTGATAATATGGTAAAATTGCTTGCTTATGTAAGAAAAAATAGAAACACGTACGGTAGTTTTTTTTTTCCGATATAGTAGTTAACTATTATGATTTAATGTAATTAATATTCATTGTTAAAAAAAATTTGACCCCCTATGATAGATTTTTGGATTGGTCCTTGATACTATGTTAATATAAGAATTACTTTCTCCGTTTCAAAACTATAGCGGTTTAAAGTTAATGCACATAAATCAAGAAACATTTAATGGAAGAAAAATATTGTTGTGCATAGACTAAAATATCCTCATTAATGGATGAGTATTTATGATAAATTATTTACAAATCTCTATACTATTAATGTCCACTACTAGTTATTAAATAAGGGTATAGGTAGAAAAAATAATTAATGACATTTTAGAATTGTAAAACTGCAATAGTTTTGAAACAAAAATAAAATGCTAAAACTGCTATAGTTTTGAAAAGGAGAGAGTACTTGGAAACATTATACTTTATCATGATTTCATCAATTTCTAATTCTAAAATTTAAGGCTTAATTGCACTTTTAGTTCCCTAGGTATTGCTAATATGCAATTTTAGTCCCCCACATTTTAATTGTGCCAATTGGGTCCCTCAAGTTTTCTAATTGTTATAATTGGGTCCCTCTGTCAATTTTTCATCCAATTTTTAACAGTATCATCCTATGTGGCAAGCGGTTCGATGACATGGCAGCCACTTGACCAGGCTGGGACAAGTGACGTGGCAAACTGTGTGACTCAACAATTTTTTTAAATTTTTTTACACTTCAGCCCTCCCTCCACCCACTCTCTCTCCTTTACCCAAAAACCACCGTCGCCTCACCTTCCCCTTTCCCCTTCCGATGGCCACCCCTCCTCCACCCTTCTCTCTCCTCTCCCAGCTATCTTCTCTCCTCCTCCATGCCATAGGCAGCTCTACTTTCGTCGTTTGTTTTCACAACCAAAGTTGTAATCTTTTGAATTTGATTTCATCTGGGTCCAAAGAGAAAATAAAACAAAGGCAAGACATCATGATGAAGAACGATGCTTTTGATAAAAGACTTCTGTCAAAGACTTTTAATTGTTTCGGAAGTTGAAGTAGTTGGATTAATATTATAGTGGGTAGTGAGTATGTGTCACCAGTTGTTGGATTATTCCCACCCAGATTCACAAATTGGCCCAGAAGGTGAAAAAAAAACAAAGGAAACATGTGATGGATATGTATGTTTCCCTTCCCGATTGATACAGTAACAAAGGAATATTATTAGTGGTAAGTAAGCAACCACTCAATTTTTCGTACTCGGAAAAGTTCAGTAACGAATGGGAAGGGACGATAGAGGGGGCAGGAGGGACTGAGGCGGTTTTTGGTAGAGGGAGGGCTGAGGTGTAAAAAAAAATTAAAAAAATTGTTGAGTCACACAAAATTCGCCAAATCACTTGTGTCAGCTTGGCCAAGTTGCTGCCATGTCACCGAACCATTTGCCACATAGGATGACACCGTTAAAAATTGGACAAAAAATTGGCTGAACGACCCAATTGCAACAATTAGAAAACCTGAGGGACCCAATTGACACAATTAAAACACGAGGGACTAAAATCGCACATTAGTGATACCTGGGAGACTAAAAGTGCAATTAAATCAAAATTTAAAATACACATGAATACTTGTTAGTTTGATCTTTTAATAGAATAGGCAAAATTAGTCATTTAATCCCTTAAATTAATTTTTTTTTTCAATTTGGTCTTTTTTTTGGTAACGAATTAGCCCTTTTATATTTTTTTCAATTACTTCTTTATTGTCATACACATGCATATTGCCTCAATCTTTGTCCACATAGCCTCATCCTAATATATTTGAGTTGATTAATTCAACATGCATACAAACTTGATTATGTTACAAAATGACTATCTCAGTTTGCTTTTAAAACGTAAGAGACTACTTTGTTAAAAAAAAAAGATAAAGAGACAAAATTGAAAAACAAAAGTAACTTAAAAAACTAAAAAAGTAATTTTGCCTAGAATATAATTTAAATATCAGTAAGCAACGATCCTGTTAATGGGACCTTTTTTTTTGGTCAAATAGAACTTCTTGTATTAGAAAGGGCAAAACCGAACGGACCGATACAAGAAACTTTTTGTTAATGGGAACTTGGAATATCTCTCTGCAGGGGCTATGGGCTTATTGGACTTTTCACGCAAAAGAAATGGGCCTTTTCTGATTATCTTTTGCTGCAAAACCCAGTTAAGGGTCGAGTTCCTCTTGACCAAAAAAAAGGGTCAAGTTCCCTGGTTCTACCTGTCAGTCTGTCCTGTCCTCAAAGCATATTTTAATGAAGTCTTTGTTACATAACACAATCAATTTGCCCAAACCTTTAGAAGATAAAAATGCTGCATGCTTATATATCTAGTGTTGCATTAAGTGCCAATAAGCATTTTTTGAATTGCTTCATCCGCAAAGTCAAGAAACAATTGCCAATGTTATATTTAACCTTCAAAACTTTGGTACTGGGCATTATTAAAGAATGTTTATACTTCACATTTAACAAATTACAATGTCAATTACATTAGCCAAAACAAACAAATCTACATTCATTGTGATCCAATGTATAACATTCACAATTGGATTGCATATAACAAAATTACAAAAAGAAGCTCTTCCCCTCAAAGTAGTGGAAGATAAAACTATATGAAGGCATATACAGTTTCTTCTATTACTGTCCACGTTTGATTGATGCCAAAAATTGATCAAAATGTAGTTCTGAAAAATTTCTCCACCACTGAGAGCATGCAATCTCTGTAAGCTACATACCTGCCAAACTTCTGTAATGTCTTTCGAATTAATTATTCGGCCATGTTGGCGAATGTCAGCTGCCGGTAGAGCAATGTGTTTTCTTCGTCATCGATATCAACACCATCACCATCATAATCCCCAATAGACAACTCTTCTGACTGAAACTCTTTATCCACGGCTAAGCCATCCGATTCGATTTGCTGCATCTCCGATTCGATTAAAGCCTCCATCTTAGCTCGTTCCCGGTCTCTTGGGTAGGTCCTGTAAAGAAATGAGTAGATTAAACAGCAGAGAGCCATTGGGATTCCTATTGCTGTGTAAAGAGACTTAGCCAATGATGCAGCATTCTCTCTGTCTGTTAAAATCTCCTGAGATTCACTAGATCCTTCAGGAATTGGCTTATACCCATAAACATGCTGAGCCAAAATCCCCACTGCAGGGGGAGCAAAAGACGATAGTATGGACTCGAAAGATCGGTCCAGTGCGTATACACTTGTTCGGGCTCTCTCTGGAACTATCTCTGCAAAAATTGGACTAATGTCCATACAATTGACAAATTAACCTATGCATAAACATATAACTTGAAGAAGACACAGCTTGTATATTTATTTCTGTCATAGGCATAGGCACACAGAATTGTTTGCACAAAGCCACAAAGTGAACAAAAACTGTTGACAAAGATGTGCAAAACCTTTTACAATAAGGGACCACAATTGTATTGCACAATACATTGATTAACATATAATCTCAAAAAAATTGGAAGATGTGCAAGAAATTTTCAGAATATGTGTGGCAACTACTAAACCAAACAAGGACGATTAATTGGAAAACGATCAAGCAGACAGACAGAGAAATGGTTAGTTTTGAAATACATACTTGTTTGTAGCCGGACCATTCCAAGAGATAAAGAGCCCCATAATGATCAGAATTAAACCATGTGGTAAAGCTGTAGATGGATCATCTGGTAAACCCAGCAAAAGAATTGCTGCCAAGGGAATTGCTGATCCAGAGCTTATCTGTGCTAGAATTATCCTCCCCGAATTTGGAAGACGCCTTGAGAGAATATCACCCATCTTACCTCCAAACAGACCGCCAATAGAACTGGCAATCACAAACAAAGCTATGAGCAAAGCAGTTTTCTCGTGGGAGAAGCCAATAAGCTCTAACCACATCGGCGCAAATGACAAAGCCGACCAGGGGAAGGAGCCAGTGACACCCTGCGCAACAATGATCTGGAAAGATGAAATCTTAGAAACTGACTTGGCTTCCTCAACCAGGTCTTTCACTGCTGACCAAAATGTTTTCTTTGGAACTTGATTGCTGTCATTTGTACCATTATCTGCGAAGTGTGGATCGCTGGCAAAGAGGTACACCAAAGTACCTACTAGAATGCTTATTAGTCCAACAATATGAAAGGAAATTCTCCAACCAGGGATACCAAGGACTGTTATTGGAGCTATCAACACTGAGAAGAGGCCACCAATAATTGAACCAAGATTGCCGGTCAGTTGAAGCCATCCAAAAGCCATGCCACGGTTGTTGTCATCAGTAGAGTCGGCAACAAGGGACTGGATTGCGGGAGTTACAAGTGCGAGGCCAATCCCATTTAATGCCCGTGATACAGCTACCTATAATACAAGGACTTCAAAGTTCAAACTGAATACAATCAGCTGTATATCTACAATAGCTTAGCAGTTATACTGACACTGCTTTAAGAACTTCACATATGTGCTTCCTAGTCCAAAATGCCAACATACAAAAACATGTTCTTGGAAATTAGAAGAGTCTTGAGCAATAAGCCCACTTTTGTGTAATTAAATAAGGCCTAATATTTTTTACTTTTCTTATTACATAACATGTATAAATGGATTGAGGCTATGGTATTAGAATAAGAGAAAAAAGGAGTATAGGAGAGGAAAAGGGAAGAAAGAAAGGTTTATGCACTTTCCTTTCATCTTCACCTTCAATATTCCTTCCTTTTATCTCCATATGCAATATTTCTTCTATTCATGTCCAGCCTCCTAGTGTTACTTATTTTTTTACAACCAGAGCCATCATACAGTTATCAGTTAATAGGATTATGATTTATGATAGCTAATAAGACCATCTGGTAGAAGTTTCTATCACAAAAATATATAAGATGTCCACGTCTTATCGCTTTTACTAGAAGTTTGAGGTCTTAAAAAGTCTAGACAAACTTACATTCATGGACAAAACTCAAGTAACAAAAGATATGTTAAACTTTTATTCAATGGGCGTCCTGGCTAGCTTAAAGCCATGATTTGTAAGAGAAATTGCAAAGCCTTTATGCTTTTCACAACGCAGGTGACATTTCTTTATGCAAAGCCCTCATCAGCCATATTAATCATATGTACACACCATTCACCTATAAATGTCTAAATAAACAGTAATGATCTGCTTTGTTCAAACACCACAGTTTTCCCCCATCGACTCTTTCGATTCCAAAGGTGCATTATTTACTCGTCGAGCCTTTCTTTTTTCACCTAAAGCACGACACGTGACACCATAGCTCAGGTCAAAAGAAAGAAGCAAAACCCTCAATTCAATTTTACTCTCTCTCTCTCTCTCTCTCTCTATATATATATGTATAGCATCGGTCTTTCTTCTTCTTCTTCTTCTTCCATATAGCATCGGTCTCATAACATGAAAATTACCATATAACCTCTTGAAATATATAATTCGTCTTAACTAACACTCCTAATTTCGGGATTAATTTGAAAAAATGCTACTTTATCAGCTCATATGATAAATTTTTAATTTTCAATAATAAGTATTTGTGTATCTTTCATTTCAGATATTAATTTGGCCATATAGTCTTAAAATAGTTAAGGAATCAATCCCATTAACCCGATCTATAAACTCATATGACGATGTTTTGGGGACGAATCAAAGAGGAAAGTGGAGAGAATTGGGGGAGTGTGTGACCGACCTGAGCGAAAGTGGAGGAGAAGGCAACAAGGAAAGTGGCGGCGGCCCAAAGGAAAGCACCGAGGGCGATGACGTGGGCACGGTTATGGCGCGTGGCGAGGTACGCGGCGATGGGGTAGCAAGAGGATTGAACGATGGATCGGAAGAGAGTGAGGGAACCAAGTCCCGTTGGGTCAGTGTGAAGTGCCGCACCCACTTCCTTGTACACACCCGGTAGTAGTGACTCGTCAGCTCTCTCCATGATCCCTGCCAGGTTCACCAGCACCAGTGTCGCCGTCTCTGCCTTCATCTTCACCTTCATCTTCATCTTCTTCTTCTTCTTCTTCTTCAGACACGGGTTTTATGGTTGTCGGGGACAGGAAGTGTGGTGACGTGGAAGGTTGGATATTGAAAATTGAAATCCTCACCTCACCGCACTCACTGTTTCGTTCGTTTTGTTCTATTTCTGAGACGGTGTCAGAGACGACCAGTTCGGCGTTCGCAATTGGCAGCATACTCGTTTCTTTAATTTCTTTTCTTCTTTTATATTTTTAGTAATAAAAAATAAAAAAAATAGTCAAATATTTGTATCTTCTCTAAATTGAACCTTGAACTGTTGAAGTTGGAAACGGCTATGAGAGGGTCGGATTTTTTTTTTAATGAAAGAGGGTTTGGGTTTTTTGGCAAAAAATAAAATAAAATAAGAGGGTCGGGGTGCCAGCGAGGCACTCCATGGGAGTACGTGTAAGATGAACAGAATAGTCTCTCATCATAATATTCTGTTGGAATCCATGTGTATTCTTTTTTTCTCTATCTCCTTGTTTTGCTTAAGCTTATCCTAAGCTTTTATAAGCAAAATTATATCTTTGTCCTTTAATTTAACTCTTTTTTTAATTTAGTTATTTATTTTTTTTATAACAAAACAAGTTTAAGTAGTCTTTTTATAATATAATCAAACATGTTTATAAGTTAAAATAAACTAGCAAAATGTTTAAATAGGTCAAAATAGAATAGTATAAGATTGTGTGGACAAAGATAGAGGCATGTTTTATGACAATAAAATAGTAATTGAAAAAAAACTTAAGGGATCACTTTGTTAAATAAAAGATAAGAGACCAAATTAAAAAAATTAAGTTAAGGGACTAAATGTATAATTTTGTTGTTTTTATTTTCCTTGTTTTTGCCGCATAATCCCTTCCTTTTTTTTTGTTGTCAACGTTTTTCTTTCTTTCTTTTTTTTGGTCAATAGAGAGAAATTTCATTACCACTGGGCCAGGGCCAGGAAAACAAGAGGACCTTAGTCAGTACAAGCAAAGACACCAGCCAGTCCAAATGCTACGTCCACAGATAAACAAAGCAACAAGGACATGCAACTGACATAACAAATAACCACAAATCAATGCTAAAACTACCGAACACAACCCAGAAAAGAACCAAAAGGAAGCACCCAAACACCACATAACCCTAGAACTAGGGGACACCCTTTGCCGCCGCCTTCCAGAAGACCAGACCTCCACGACCACAAGATATGTACAACCGGAGCTGATAAAGAACAAAAAAACTACATAGAGAAGCAGTGAGACTATTTACAACGAATCAAAAACACTGCAAGCAACACAACCCCGCGGTGGCTCCAAAGCTGACTATCCCCCTATTCCTCCTAGATGAGTGCTTCTTCCTGGGTCAAAATGGTATATGTCTTCTTAAACAACATCAAGATCACTGGCGGATCTTCTTAGGGACATAGGGGGGCCATGGCCCCCCCAAGCCCTTTCTTAATTTTATTTATATATATATAAATAAATAAATAAAATGAGTAAAAAATATAATAATATTTGTAATTAGTTATGATCAAATTATTGAATATCTCAAGTCACTCGAAGGGCACAAAGTAGCACTTTAAGAAAAATTTTAATCATTTTTAATATTATTTTTATAATAAAATTTGTGTTTACATTGCAACTTAAATTCTACCTATATAATATGAAATTGCATATTTGATTTATGCATTAAGGGTGTGTTTGGAAGAGTTTATTTACAACTTATTTGGACTTATCTTATGACAGTATTTGTGTAGTTGTTTGAGAGAGTTTATGAAAATAATTTATGACATGTCCATAAGTTGTTTTTAACTTATTTCAATAAGTTCTCCATAATGATTTATGAAAACTTATGAAAATAGTTTAATCTCATTTCTTTTTTTATTATATAAACAACTTATTTATAATTATTTATTTATTTAATCGTTTACCTAAATACACCCTGAATCTTATTTTGGCCCCTTCAAAGTTTTGATTCAAGCTCTGCCACTGAACAAGATTCCTGCCATTATGCTGAAACCTTTTATCCCCTTCAACCAGTGCCTCCAGAGATGCCGGGATATTCCATCTCCAATTACCTAGTAGAACGTGAAGTCACAAGACTGAAACGATTCTTTCATTTGTAAAAGGTCTGCTACCAGGTTCTGAATTTCTCCATTTACCTCCTCCTTCCTGCATGCTTTAATTAACATTAGATTGTCACTCTCAAATAGTACCTTCTCCATCCCCAGGTTTTGAGCAAGGACAACACCATCTCGGAGGGCAAGAGCTTCACCAACAATAGGGGAGTTGATCGGGAACTTCCTCGTGTGTCCTGAAATGACATCCCTGAGGTGGTTTCTGACAATAATCCCTGCTGCCCCTAATTTCTTGTTCTTTATAAAACCAGCATCTGTATTAATTTTGAAAATCCCTGTTGGGGGTGCTTTCCACATATTGTAAATCTGACCTGGTTGCTCCTTTCTTCTTTCCGAATTCTCTATTTTTTGCACATGGGAGATGTAATCCGTCTGCATAAAATTAATCTGTTGTAGAGTAGCAATAGGATTAGGGGCTTGGCCATTAAGAATCACCTAATTTCTTCCCTTCCAGATGTTCCATAAAGTACAACATAGGGCAATTTCAATGAAAGTCTTGTGATCTGGGGTGTTTTGAGCCTCTTCAAGCTCCAAGTGACCCACTGAGATAAGCTGAAAGGAGCTTCTATTAGGAACTCGCTGCATTTGTGATCCAAACCATATAGGTTTGGTCCATGCACAAAACAGTAGTGCATGCTTTGCCGTTTCTGTTTCTTCATTACAAATAGGACATAGGCTTGATCTTGAAATCTTCCTTCTCCATAAATTCTCTTTAACTGGGAGAATATTATGACTGATGTTCCACATAAACATTTTAATCTTATGGGGTATCTTGATACTCCAAATCCTCTTCCATAACCTCTCTGAACTATTATCTGATGATGAAGGGCAATCCAATCCAAAGAGAGTAATATCAAATCAATCTCCCTTTTCCCAAAAAATTTACATTTTTCTGAACATTTCTCTCCCTCCTCATTTCCTGTTTCTTCTTTTTCCTATGCTTCTTCTTCAAGTGTTTTCTCTGCTGCATCCCTGTGTTCTCTTTTTGCTTCTTTTTTTTCTTGATTCTTCTCATGGGTGCGCCGGTTGTGTCTAATCTGGTGCGCCGATGGTGCTCTGTTGTGATGCCGATGGACGAATGGCTGGTGGCGATTGGGCGATGTGGAGAAGGGAGGAGATGATATTCTGAGTTCTGAACTTACACTATGGTTGCGCAGGGCGTTCTGTTCGCACCGGCCCCGTTCACAAATAGTCGTCGAGTCACCGATTTAACCGCATAACCGGACGGTTCGCATCGGTTCATACCGATTCCATGGCATCTCCAATCCAATGCTCAGCTCGGACCGATTAGAGCACTGGTGCAACGGGCCGGTCCAAGCCGAGTTTAATAACATTGGGTAAACAATAGGGAAAACTTTAGAAAAATGCTTGAAAGAATGGGGGATCACAAGTATTTGTTGTGTGACTGTTGATAATGCAAGTGCCGACAACTTGGCAATTTCATATCTAATTAGAGGTATGAGTGATCGGGTTGGTTTGATTCGGATTGTGTAAAAAATTTGCAAAAAACAGAACCAAACCGAACTAGATAAATTTGATTGGTTCGGTTCTCGGATTCGACCAAAACCGAACCAATCCGAATCGATTACAACCCTAGTTTGGAGCGATTAGGTGCATCAAAACATGATAACAAGTAATTGGACTGATTTGCAATTTCACTATTCTTTACATTTTTGGCACTATACAATTTAATATCATGAAACATACCCCGTGTTAACTGCTATATCCGGTTATTTTGCCCCTTCACCGATGAAGGCCTTTCATCCACTAAGCTTTTATATTATTTTCTATCTTTTTTTGTCAACATTTTCCTTCTTTTTTTTTGGTCAAAACATTTTCCTTCTTTATGTCATGTTTAGTTCAGCCCCTTCCAGTTTTTTTCTTTCATTTATTCACCCCTTTCTCTTTTTCTTTCATTCAAATATTCAGCCCCTTTGTGGTCACGTGAATTGGTTACATGGCCTCTCATAACTCAGAAAACAAACAAAGTAAACCCAGGCCCATTTGAGATGTTAGAATTGAAGACTACATTTTTTAAGAGAAATTAGATCCCCTCCCTGTTGGAACCAAATTGGTCAGAAGCAGTTCTAATGCAAATTTTCCCTAAGTAGTCTTTGTGGTTTTGATGATAACAAAAGTTATTAAGGATTTTACAAAGTCTGCTGACAAGCTCTTGTAGGTACAACAAAGATAAGTCCAGCGTCCAGTGTGACATTGGCATATATATGTACGATTCAAGAATGGAGCGTCCAATGGACTCAAAGAGGCAATGCGTCCAATAAAGCTTTGCGTCCAAAGAAGCAGAACATATAAGCGTCCAAAGAAATCACTCATGGAGACATGCTATACAGTGCGTCCAAAATGAGCATAAGTGATAACCGACCAATGAATATTACAGAGATGTATCCTATCAGATAAGCAAAGTCTCAAGTACATATGGTAAGCAATGAGTATGCGTCCATATAGACCAAGCTGTCTCAAGTATGAATGGTAAGCAAAGCAAAGGTATGCGTCCATTCATACACTCTAAATGTTGCGTCCAAAACGCAGAATACATAACCTGCTATTTATTGCTCTTGCATTTAATATGGGACATATTTATTGAGCAAATGATTTAAAACAAATAGCTGTATACAATCCTTTTCTGAACAACCTCGTCAAAGTTTCTGAACATGCATTAAATGAAAAGCATAAAGCACTGTGAAAGTGTACTTAGAGAGAGAATGTACTATGATATCTCTCTGAACACTACTTTCTAATTTACACAGTGTATTCTCTTTGTCTCAACTGAATATTACTATTAGCCTTTGTGCAATTGAGACTATGAATACAGGTTGCTTCTGAATTAGGAGAAAGAAACGCAGACAAATACGCTAAAGAAGAACTCCTCAGAGCAACGGGAAAATAGCATTTAATGCTATTAGAGAACGGTCATATTTATGAAGGCTGAAGCTGAGCTATTAGTGGAACAAGTTTGAAGCTTCAACAAAGGCCTATAAATACCGTAAACAAGAAGAAGAATACAAGAGTGCTGAACTATCAAAAAGAAAGAGCTGAATCGCTGTGCAAACTTTGTTATACTCTGATTCATTAAGAAATTCTTGTAGTATTTTCTATCTTCTTGTAAAAGAGAGTTTGCTTAACTCTCGAAGTGCTTAAGATTTTCAGATTCTCACTTGTGTGAGTTAGATAGTACTTTAAGTCAAAAACACTCTTCTGAGTTGTTTGACCCTGAAGAGGCTTGTTTAGAAAGAATACTTGTTTGAGCCTGGAGAGGCTTGTTTGTAAAGAATACTTGTGTTGAGCCTGAAGAGGTTTGTTTGTAAAGAATACTTGTTTTGAGCCTGGAGAGGCTAGGTGTGCAAAGAATACTCGTTGTAAGGCCTGGAGAGGCTGTTGAAGAATACTTGTATTCTATCTGGATTGATAGTGAAATCTCTCTAGTTTGAGGGGACTGGACGTAGCTCTTAGGAAAGGGTGAACCAGGATAAATATTTGTGTTATTCTCTCTTTCCCTTATCTCTAGTTATTTATTTATTTATCTTTACTAACAAGAGGGATTGAATTGAATTTTATATTATCAAGTTTTTCAAACTCCTTAAATCGCACAAAGAAAATGTTTTTAAACTAAGTGGAAGCCTTTGCGTCCAATCTACTTGTGCGTCCAATACTCCAATACGCTGTGCGTCCAACGGGTTCACAGCAAGCGTACAAATATTTGCGAAAAAGTTGTAAAAACTTTGAAACACAATTCAACCCCCCTTCTTGTGTTTCTTCCTGTTACCTACACTCCCTTCAACGATAGCAGTAGCACAAAAGTGACCGACCAATTAAGCAGCAGCCGCCCTTGCGGAAGCCATTAGCAGTCGCGCGGAGCTTCCCGTTCAATCCAAACCGTGGCGCCTCTTCCACTTCTGTGGCGCAACCGCCGTTGCCCCGAGTCATGAATCTTCCTGGAGCTTCGGCTCTTTCAAGGTCCCTGCCGGTTTGTACTGTTGCGGTGCTGAGGCGGTGGTTGAGGTACAGATCCGCCGTTGGGGAGCAGAGGAGGAAGAAGAGGTGGTTGATCTATCATTTTTCAGACCATTCTGGAGCTGGGTGACACAAAGCAGAGCGATTCCGCGTTGGGCTGAGCTCCTTCTACGGGGGTTTGGAGACACTGCAATCGGCTTGGGTCTGGACATGATCCTACCTCGTCGGGGTTGTGCTGTTGTCTCCTTCAAAGAGTGGAGGCTCGGGTGCGCCGGTTGTGGGTTGTATTGTGTTGTGGGTGTAGTGTCGTGTTGGCTGTAGTCGTGGGTTGCCGTTTTCTCTTCTTCTCCGTTTTGCAGCCGCCGAAACCGCCGGATCATGGTCCTGTCCAAGCTGCTATAGTCACTTCTGGAACGCTGATGCAAAGCCTCGTATACCGGATGGATCTCTAAAAAACGACATGTGAGCTACATTTGCGAAGGAAGAAGGTCACCCCAAATGGGTTTTACCCACCTCCAAAGTTATATGTTCATGTCGTCTGTATCCTTTTGGCGTGCTTGGTTTTGTTTTTCTGTGTTCTGTTGGTGTTTTTGGTAGCGTTGGTTGTTGATGTGTTTTTGTTGTTTTCCTTGTTTGGTGTTTGTAAGGTGTATGTTACAGTAGCGTGTCTTGGTTAGTAGTGTAAGATTTCGTGTGAATCTGCATATGTTGTATTCCTTACTGTAGATGCCGTATGACGGGATGTTTCCCATGCTATGAACTCCTTCTTATTGACCAAAAAAAAAGAGAGAAATTAAATATTACGTTTACGTACATGAGCACAAAACCCTTGCATGATGATATTGAAATATATTGGGAAAAATAATTTAATTGATTTAATTAAATCTTATTTATAAATTATTCGATAGAGTTTATTGAAATAAGTGAAAAAAGATTTATAAACATATTATACAAATATAATTTTATATCATGAAATAGACATGCTACTACCTATCACATCATGTTCCACCTTATATTGCTGACATCGTTTTTAGTGAAATATAATACAATGAGCCAATGAGAAACTTTCAATGAAAAAGAAAGGGTTGAAATTATTAGTTTCTTTTTTCTGTCCCTCCCTCTAAGTCTCTGACCAATAATTTCAATTTTTTTGTGTGATGAGAATCAATCAAAGAGCATGCACAATGAAGCACTACAAGGCCTTGGTGAACCAATGACAAGGGCATGTAACAAGAAAGCTAAGGAGGCTCGAAATCAAATGGTGAAACCTTGATTGAAGCAAAACCAAAGCTGGATGGATTGGAGCCCAATATGTTCAATTGCTTGATTCAAGACAAGGCCCAATGAGGATATATATTATCTAGTTTTATTTTTATTAAATAAAATAAATATGGCAATTGCACTAGGGGTTTTTGGACACACGTGTAGGTGTCTCTTGGGTGTCTTAGTGACGTTTAAATAAAGCCACTTACTTGACTTAAGTTTCCCACTAGTGAGTTGGTTTAATTAGTCCACTAGTTTTGAGTTAAGTGGTCTTTTGGCTTGTATTGGGCAGCAATCCTCTCCTATAAATAGGCACCTATATTTCAATGAAAATCACAACTTGGAAGTTTAGATTTGGTACCATTTGGAGAGAAATTATTCTCTTGGGTTCTTCAGTGAGCCACCCCTTTGATCTTATCAAGAGGCCTTGAAGTCTTGTGGTGATCTTCACCTTGGCTGATCAATTCGTAGGAAGTGTGGCGCGTCTCTTTCATTCCTTATCTTTCCCACTTTTCCATTTCTTCTTCCTTTGTTCCAATTATTCAAGTTACAAACTGAATTTGGTGTTGAAATTCAACCTAAGATCATTTCTGCAACACTCTTTCTCCAAAAAGGATATTACACCATAGTAACCAAGAATTTTTGAATAACTTATAAAATATTTGGTGAAAACTCAATATTCTTTCTCCGAAAATATGTGTAAATTTTTTTTCTCCTTTTTTAATAATGAGAAGGATGGAGAATATGTCTTAATTATTTTCAAAAAGGTTTTTAAGTGCAGAAGCCTAAACAGAACTTTTATGAATGTAATCTCATTTCATATAATTACCAGAGTTTTTTTACAAGGAAAAATTGAAAATGATACAGTGAACATCTGAGCCAATCTGGTCTCTAAACCTCTACCCAAAATAAAACAATATATAAAGATTCTTCTTGGAATCTCTATCAATCTACGCAGCATCCTCCTTCAGATCATTCTTCTAAGAGTTAGCCCACTTCTTGGGTAACTAATCTACTTAACCATGTACCAACTACATAGAAAGTAGGCACGGGTGAAACTCTAAACAACGTAAGAAGAAAAGTACAAGCACCTCAAAACACAGATCATATATCACCCAATTCACACAACAAGAATATATATGTCAGAACATTAAGTCATTTAAAACACAAATAGCAGAGTAGCCATTCATTCAAACAGGTCTTACTTTGCATCCCGTAAACCTACAAAAGCAATGCACTCTCAAGAATATCATGCATAGTAAATTTTCAGCAGACATAATGCACACAGCAGATGAATCATTCAACATCTTAAACAAAGGATTTCACATGGTAATATATCTCAAGGAATTATCAAACAAGTATGGTACTTTCACATAAGACTTTCTATACTTTCGGGACACACCCACGAGCATCCTGCCTGCTACTCTTGGGGATTTTACTTAATAATTTTGGGACACACCCACGAGTAAAGAACCCGCTCCCCCGAGAGATTTTATAGCATAATTTCGGGACACACCCACGAGAAAAGAATCCGCTGCTCCTGGAGACTTTACCACTTATATTCGGGACACATCCACGAGTAAGTCACCTGCTACTCTTGGAGATTTTACCTTAGGAATTTCGGCACATAGCCACGAGCATTCAGCCCGCTACTCTTGGAGATTTTACTTAGTAACCACAGACCCCAACTTATGACTTAACTCTCAAATAAACACGAAATCACAAGTAAACACAAAACCACATTTCTCAGATAAGAATACCAAATCACATATCTCAAGTAAAACATAGAATCACAAGTAAACACAGAATAACGAGTAAATGTAGAATCAAAACGTATTCGTTATAGACTAAGTGAATGAAATCAAGCTGTTTCTTTACTGAAATACTTAAGCACCGATTATTTTTCAGGAAAGAGGCCCATTGAAAGCCTGTCTCACTAATTTCCACTGCCATAGACAGTGGAAATTAAACTGAGTTAATTATATATATATATATACAGATTGGATACCTACTCAATATTTCCCACTGATAATATAACAGTAGAATTCACCGAGAATCCGTTACTGTTTATATTAAATTTCGATAGATGCTATAACAGTAGAATTCACCGAGAATCCATTATTGTTATACTCTTTTTATCCAATCTAATCTATCTATATATACGTTTATTAAGAAATCATTTCTTTCCCAATTTATCTTAGTCACGTATATACCGGGTCCCTAGGTTAAGAATTCCCAAAATAGCGTATCAGTAGAGTTCCCAGGAAAGAGAGACGGACTTAAAGTCCCTTCAAAGGTCTCTGTCTTTCCTAGACAGACCCATACTGATAAACCATTTGTCTTAACCATCACCTTGTATATAAATGATAGACAATATCAGGGTTTTCACAAAAGAATAAATTGTATTTTCTTTGCGGTAAAATCGTATTTACGGTAAATCTAAATTTCGCCATTATAACGGTATGTTTACATAAGCTCAAAATTAATTTTATCATCCTCACCTTATTCCCACGAAAATTTAAAGAAATTTGGGCATTATAAAACTACAATTAATAAATAACATAAAACTTTTAAATTAAAGCTATAAAAGAATTATAAAGCATAATTAAATAAATAAAAGCTATAAACACACAAACATACAATTCAAACACAATCAAGAATCAAACTCATACTTCTCAAATTAAATTGGAAGAGGTTCCCCTTTCCTTGGCCTTATGAACAAGGAAGAACACCTAAGAACACAACACAAAAACACAAGAGATTAGTTGGGAAAAACTAAAGAAAATAACAAAGGTGTTATGAATATTTGGTGGATGTCCATGATTAATACTAATTGGATTACGTGATATCATTTCCCTATTAAGAGAGAATGATTTTATTTCACTATTTCCTTTATTATGATAGGATCTCCTCCATAGTCACATTAGGGTTTGTTTTCTTTTGGCTATATATATCAACCCTATTGTACATGGTTCTATACCCCAAAGAGTAGCAATAAAATATTCTCTCATTTCTCTCATCTCTCTTTCTCCCTTATCTCCATATTTTACTTTTATTTTGATCATTTTTATAACACGTTATCAGCACGAAGCTCTACCAAATTCAGATTCAAAGGTAAATATGTCTAACCTTTCAAAACTTGAGTTTGTGGCTCTTGACATTTCAGGGAAAAATTATTTATCTTTGGTACTAGATGCCGAAATTCATTTAGACGCAAATGGTCTTGGCAACACAATCAAAGAAGGAAATAAAGCATCTAATCAAGAAAAAGCCAAGGCTATGATATTTATCCGACATCATCTTCATGAATCGCTGAAACATGAGTATCTTACGGTGAAAGACCCACTTGTTCTTTGGAATGGCTTAAAAAAAAGGTATGACCACCAGAAAACTGTGATTCTCCCAAAAGCTCGTTATGAATGGATGCACTTGCATTTGCAAGATTTTAAAACTGTAAGCGAGTATAACTCTGCTATATTTAAAATCACTTCTCAATTGAAATTGTGTGGAGAAAAAGTCACTGATGAAGATATGTTAGAAAAAACATTCTCCACTTTTCATGCATCTAATATGCTCCTGCAGCAGCAATATCGAGAAAAGGGATTTAAGAAATATTCTGAGTTGATTTCTTGCCTCCTAGTGGCTGAATAAAATAATGAACTCTTGATGAAAAATCATGAGGCTCGTCCGACTGGCAGTGCTTCAATCCCAGAAGTGAATGTAGTAACACATAATCACCATAGTTATGGGAAAGCTCGTGGTCGTGGTCGTGGCCATGGCCGTGGTCGTGGTCGTGGATATGGTCGTGGTGGAGATTCCAAGAACACATTTTTTCACTAGAAGTGGAAAAATAATGAAAAGAATGGAAAGAATGAAAAGGAGAAAGGTGGGCAGAATAGCAAACATAATGAAAACTTATGCTACCGTTGTGAAGGAAAAGGTCATTGGTCGAGTACCTGTCGTACGCCAAAGCATCTCGTTGAGCTTTACCAAGCATCAATTAAAAATAAAGAGAAGATAGAGACACATTTTGCTCATGACAATGATGATTCCAGTTATGGTGACATGGATGTTACTCACTTAGATGTTGTTGATTTCTTTGCTCATCCAGATGGGAAAATTGACCACCTTATTGGAGATGGAAATGTCAAGAAATAAATTTCCTATATTTTGATGTTATTAGATTTTGTTAGACTTTGATGTCATTAGACTTGATGCTATTATTTTTCTTATATTTCGTATTGGTTTTGTTATTTTCCTTGATGTTATTTTATTGGACTTTGATGTTATAAAGTTTATTATATTTACTTAAAATTGCTATTATTTTAAACATATTTTTAGACTCCCTGCTTATTTATTTTTATTTTTATTTCTAGAAAATGAGTGTTGGCACTAATATTAATAACGAAGATATGTGTCTCGCTGATAGTGCAACAACCCACACAATTCTCAAGGATAAAAAGTATTTCTCTTACTTAGTAATGCAAGAAGCCAATGTTTGTACCATATCTGGTACTACAAAGATTATTGAAGGCTTCGGAAGAGCTAATAAATTGTTACCTGAAGGAACAATATTACATATTAATATTGCGTTATATTCTTCAAAGTCTCATAGAAATTTATTAAGTTTCAAGGATATTCGTTCAAATGGATACCATATTGAACGAACAATGAAGGAGATACTGAATATCTCTATATTATGAGACATAATTTGGGTAAAAAATGTGTGTTAGAAAAATTACCCGCCTTTTCCTCCGGTTTATATTACACTAATATTAGTACAACTGAAACACATGTTATTGTAAACCAGAAGTTTACAAATCATAGTAAGTTTGTTGTTTGGCATGACCGGTTGGGCCATCCCGGGTCTATTATGATGCGAAAAATAATTGAAAATTCATGTGGGCACCCATTGAAGAGCCAGAAGATTCTTCAATCTAATGATTTCACATGTACTGCTTCTTCCCAAGGGAAGTTGATAATTCGACCATCACCAATAAAGATTAAAAATGAGTCTCTAGCATTTCTAGAGCGCATACAAGGTGATATTTGTGGGCCAATACACCCACCATGTGGACCTTTTAGATATTTTATGGTTTTAATTGATGCATCAACTAGATGGTCACATGTTTGCTTATTATCAACCCGCAACCCGGCATTTGCGAGATTGCTTGCTCAACTAATCCGACTAAGAACTCATTTTCCCGATTATCCGATTAAGAAAATACGCCTTGATAATGCGGCTGAATTTACATCTCAAGCATTTAATGAGTATTGCATGTCAATTGGAATTGATAATGAACATCCTGTAGCACATGTTCATACACAAAATGGGCTTGCAGAATCATTTATTAAGCGTCTAAAGTTGATTGCAAGGCCGTTACTAATGAGATCAAAACTTCCCATTTCTGCTTGGGGACATGCAATCTTGCATGCTACAACATTAATTCGCATCAGGCCAACAAGTTACCACAAGTCCTCCCCTTTGCAAATGGTTTTTGGTCAGGAACCAAATATTTTCCATCTAAGAATTTTTGGATGTGCTGTGTATGTTCCAATTGCTCCACCACAACGCACTAAGATGGGTCCTCAAAGAACGTTGGGAATATATGTTGGATATGAATCTCCATCTATAATTAAATACCTTGAGCCAAAAACAGGAGATTTATTTACAGCCCGATTTGCTGACTGTCATTTTGATGAACAAGTTTTTCCAATATTAGGGGGAGAAAATAAGCAGCTGGGAAAAGATATTAGCTGGAATGAATTATCATTATCTCATCTCGAAAACAGAGTGAACTGGAAGTTCAAAAGGTAATTCATTTACAAAATTTAGCAAATCAATAACGAAATACATTCACTGATCCAAAGGGAGTGACAAAATCATATATACCAGCTGCTAATGCTCCGATCAAAATTGATGTCCCCGTTGGACAATCTAACACTGCAAATGAGTCTCAACCACGCATGATGCGCGGTAGACCTATCGGTTCCTAAGACAAAAATCCTCGAACAAGAAAAGGAGCTAAAAAACAAGATGGCCCAATTGAGGATATTGAAACTCCAAAGGAGTCATCAGACATAATTGATTTTTCAGTTCCAGAAGAAACTGATCAGGTACCTGAAATTTCTGAAAATAAAGAGATCTCAATAAATTATGTCATGAACGGAATACGATGGGACCGAAATGAAATCAACGTTGATGATGTCTTTGCTTATAATATAGCGCTAGATGTTGTGAACAATGACGAGGATCATGAACCAAAGTCTATTAAGGATTGTAGACAAAGTGACAATTGGCCAAAATGGAAAGACGCTATTGATGCAGAATTAAGGTCGCTTTGCAAGCGAGAAGTTTTTGGGCCTGTAGTCCGAACACCTGAAAGGGTAAAGCCAGTTGGATACAAATGGGTTTTTGTGCAAAAACAAAATGAGAATGGTGAAATTGTAAGATACAAAGCTCGACTCGTGGCTCAAGGGTTTTCGCAAAGACCTGGCATTGATTTTGAAGAGACATTTGTAACATCCGTTTTTCTGAGTAACTGTTCTAATTTTTGTCTTATATGAATTTTTGGAAAATAAATATTTTGAGACTTATTTTTAGTTTACAAATAGTATTTAAATAATCCATGTTTAAAATTTCTTCTGAAAACGGTCTATTTCAGCTTCTGTTAGGTCTACCTACACAATCTGTTTCCTTGTCTATCCGTCCCTATTCTGTTTTATATGAATTTTTATGGCAAAAATGTTTTGTGAATTATTCTTGGCTTAAAATTAGGGATAAAATACATATATTTTGAAATACTTCTGAAACGGTAGCTTTTCAATCAACATCGGGCCTTTTTACAGAAAATGGTTTACGTCTAATTGACGGAAAGAAATTTAAATAGATTGAGTGTGTTAAATCAACTCAATAAATAAACTTCCTTCACAAAAGTTGGTTCTTTTATTATTTTAGATTTTCTTGAATTTTTGGAAAACTTTCAAAAAATACCGAAAACTACGCTACCCGGGGGCATTTAAACGTAAAAACCTTGTTTCACAGGTATAATTTCGTGTCAAAGGTCCATAACCATTTTAGATTTCATGTGTGAAATTTCATGTGTAGTATTTTATAAGGGAGATTTCTTGAGTGGGTTCTAACCTAGTTTTAACTTAGTTTCCCTGGGTAGTTGCCTTGTAGAAAATCATGTCTGGAAGAGGGAATGGAACAATGCAGATCTGGCAAATGCCATACGAGAGATGGCAGCAGCCGTAGCACGTAGAGAGGGTGATGGGCAGGGGTTGACAGACTTCTGTCGTGCCAAACCAACCCAATTCAAGGGAGGTTATGACCCAGAAGGAGCAGAGTTATGGATACAAGAATTAGAGAAGATTTTTGTGGCTATGGCATGTGCAGATGAAAGGAAGGTGACCTTTGTTGTCTACATGCTGGTGGGCGATGCTAAGTTCTGGTGGCGTGGGGTACGTCAGCTGTTGGAGGCCAGAGAAATACCCATTACCTGGGCTCTTTTTCGTGAACGATTTTTGACCAAGTACTTTCCCCAGAACGTTCGTCATAACAAGGAGATGAAGTTCTTGAGTCTGAAGCAGGGGAAATGTCTGTTGGAGATTATGCTGTGAAGTTTGAGTCGCTCTCCAAGTTTTCCCCGTACTTTTAAAAGTATCCTGATCCTTCATGGAAGTGCAAGAAGTTTCAGGAGGGACTGAAGTATGACTTAAGGGAGGCAATGGCGCCTTTGAAGGTTGAAGTGTTTGGTTAGTTGATAGAGCGCTGCTCTATGATAGAAGAGACTAAGAGAGGGAAGGAAGTAGTGAACAAGGAGATTGGGCCATCTAGGTCCGATAAAGGGAAGAGTAACCAGGATCAGCGGAAACCCTACTATAGGCCACGTGGGAATCAACAGTCTTATCAGAATATGGTACCCGCTTTTGGAGGAGGAGGAAAATTTAACTCTAACAATCAAAATACTGGTAGTAGGTGTTATGAATATTTGGTGGATGTCCATGATTAATACTAATTGGATTACGTCATATCATTTCCCTATTAAGAGAGAATGATTTTATTTCACTATTTCCTTTATTATGATAGGATCTCCTCCATAGTCACATTTGGGTTTGTTTTCTTTTGGCTATATATATCAACCCTATTGTACATGGTTCTATACCCCAAAGAGTAGCAATAAAATATTCTCTCATTTCTCTCATCTCTCTTTCTCCCTTATCTCCATATTTTACTTTTATTTCGATCATTTTCATAACAAAAGGAAAGAAAAGAGTTTTTGAGTGAGATTTTTTCAAGTGAGTTGTGTGTAAAATGAAGAGCACCCCCTCCCTATTTATAGGGGAGGGTTACGGCCAAGAGGAGGAAAGGAGGTGGAAATTACCAAATTTTTCATTTTAGGTAATTAATAAACCCTAATTTTCTAGTTGGCCAAAAAGAATGACTCATGCCCTAGAAGGATTTAGAAACTTCAAGACCCTGGGGAGTCACCATGGAGGTCGGCCAAGAGGTGTTCTAGTTGTAACATCCGTTTTTCTGACTAACTATTTAATTTCGTCTTATATGAATTTTTGCGATATAATTATTTTGAGTTTTATTTTTAGCTTAAAAATAGGATTTAAATATGCATGTTTAAGAATACTTCTGAAAATGGTTGATTTTCAGCTTCTGTTAGGTCTAGTTTCAACATCTGTTTCTCTGTGTTTTTTGTCCTTTTTCTGTTTTATATGAATTTTCGTTCCATAAATGTTTTGTGATTTATTTTTGGCTTAAAATTAGTAATAAAATACAGATATTCTGAAATACTTCTGAAATGGTAGCTTTTCAATCAACATCGGGTCTTTTTACAGAAAACGGTTTACGTCTAATTGACGAAAGAGTTTTAAATAGATTGAAAATGTTTAACAAGTCCAATAAATAAACTTCCTTCACAAAAGTTGGTTCTTTTATTATTTTAGATTTTCTAGAATTTTTCTGGAATTTTTGAAAAACTTTCAAAAAATATTGAAAACTACACTACCCGGGGGCGTTTAAACGCAAAAACCTTACTTCACAGGTATAATTTCGAGTAAAAGGTCCATAAGAATTTTATATTTTATTTTTAATTATTTATTTCATGATTTTTAAAATTATTTCTGCGTAAGTTTTGAAAACCCTATTTTTCTGCTTTTTCGGGGTTATATCTGCGAAACGATGAAAACCGAATAGTTTGCACTATCTATAAATTTCAAAAGTGAGTGCCACAAAATTATTTAGACTTCTTATGGCATTTTCTAGCATTCTCATTGGTTCGCATCAATTTTATCTAATTATTTCAATTTTTGATTTATGAAAAGACCAAAATACCCTTGGTTTTCACTCTTTTTCATCCAAACCCTAGGGGTATTTTTGGAAATTCACATCCTCTCCTTCCCAGCCCTGATCTGCACGCCCTTCACCTCCTCTTGATGGGTCTAGGAGCTTCTCCAATGTTCTAGAGCATAGATATTTTATGAGATATTTTTAGAAATTAGGATTTTATGATTTTTGTGAAAATAGAAAATCAAAATATCTTCCCTCCCTCTCTCCCTCATCTGGCCAAACCCCTCCCCTATAAATAGGGAGGGGGTGCTTCTCCATTTTTCACACATCTTGCTTGAAGAGAAAATCCACCCAAAATCCTTTTTCTTTCCTTTGTTTTTCCTTTGGTTTTCTTTGTTATTAATCAAGTTTTCTTGTGTTGTTCTTGCTTTGTTCTTAGTGTGTTCTTCCTCATTCATAAGGCTAAGGTATGGGGAAATCCTTTCCAAGTTGGTTTGATCTTTGTTTTGATGGATTTTTGTGTTTTGGGTGTTTATGCTTTAAATAATTGTTATTTATTGTAAAATGGTTTTATGCATTATTTTTATTTAAAATGTGATTTTTCAAATAGTAAAGTTATAATGCCCAATTTAATTATAAAGTTTAAAAATTATACCGTTACGCTGGCAAAATTTTACCCATAAAGGCTTGATCACCAGTGGGCTATACCTCCGTGACCAACAAATCTAAGAATTTGTAAAATTGAATCTCTGTAGTTCTTTTGACGGATAGTGGATGGGGTGCTTTGGTCAGGCGTAAGAATGCATCTTCGATGCACTCATACGGTCGGGCTCAGGGGCCGTATCTCTATTACGCCATTAGGACGTGAGCAAGTGACTAAATACGCTTAAATACGTTAAACCAGTGTTTTTCTTCCATTTCCATGTTCTTTTCGAAAATATATATACACAGGCTAACTGGGTAAATAATTTAATAGTAATGGGTTCTCGGTGAACTCTACTGTTAAGTTATTTGGTAGAAATTCCTGGTTTGGAGTTCTGTTGTATATAAAAACTTGTGATTTTTACTGTTTATATAAAGACAGATGACGGGTTAAGATAGTTCATTTGTATGGATCTGTCTAGGAAAGAAAAAGGTCATTGAAGGGGCCTACAAGCTCACCTGATCTTTCCTGGGAACCATACTGATACGCTATTTTTTCTATCTTAGAAAGTTCGTATATACGTGGCGAATATTACTTGACTAGCTTCCAAAGGGCTTTCCCAAAGAGAATGAGTTTAAATAATAATTTCTATTAATATTATTACAGTTATGGTTGGTCACCGCGTTCGGCTCTGCCGCCGAGTGGCTATTCCATATTAGATTTTCCCAAAATCGAGAAATAGTCACTTACTGATTAAAATGAACCTGAGTTTGAATAAGCTTTAATCTCTTCTCTCTAAATCAATCTTGGCAGCTGTGCCCCGTTTTGATATTCTGTTATTGCTTTAATCACCTTTATGTTATACCGATTCACTTTCGGGTAATCACCTCAGTTCGGCTCTGCCGCAGTGTGGTTATTCTTTAAATAAATGAGTATAGCTGAAAAGAGTAATAAAATGATTAAAGTTTTCAAGAGTATTTCTGTGGTGATAGAATAAGTGTATTCTATGTGGTTTTGTATTGTGAGAGATAATACAGTAAAACAGAGAAGGTTTTACAAGAGAAACCAAAGTGATATTATGCAATGTTTGAGTTATCATTTGCATAAAGGTTTTTGAGCTGTACAACTCAGAGAGGGTTGAGAATAGAGTCTGGTTGGGCTACAATTGCCTTCTGGGATTATCCAGGTTTCGAAAGTCTCAATAGCCTTGCATGGCATAGCCCTTGAGCTGAGACGAGTCGTATACCCGGCTTGGATAAATCTGACTGACGGACCTATTTCATGATATGGTCGAGATGCGCATTACTGAATGTTTATCCAGGAAATCTGAGTGAATTCTGGGTACTTTGTTAGGTCTTGTCGCAGGCCTATCGCTCAATGGAGTTTGGTGGGAAAAGTCTCCTTGGAGCAGCACACCGGTGTATTATCAGAGAGATTGAAATGTCATGCATAAATATATCTATGGTTGATGTTATATCTGTGATTGACATTACATCTGTGATTGATGATATATTCTGTGGTTGTCTGTACTTCTTTAGAAGTGATATATTCTATGTTGTCTGTGCTTCTGTGAAAGTGATGCGTTTTGTGTTTGACTATCCTTGACATAAGGTGATGTGTTATGTGACCAAAGATATATTCTTGTTTTGTGAGATTCTGAAAGTATACTCTATTTCACGTGTTATCATTATTAACTTGTGTAAGTTTTTCACCCTGCCTACTTTCCATGTTGTTTTGTATGTGGTTGAGTAGATGACTGATTCGAGGAGTGTTTTGGGTCCGGGACGACGTTTCAGCGTCCAACCTATGGAGATAGAGGGGATGGGCTGGAGGATAGATTCTTATACGCAGTATGCTACCTTTAATGGATATATACTTATCACAGAGCATAGGGTCAATGGACCTGACTTATGGATAGTGCGTAGGGTTCTTGATTATACGGTATCGATGCGATGGATCAGGGACATGGTCCAGTAGGCGAGGGACAAGGCCAGAGAGAACGATGTACCAGCCATTGATGCACCATTTGTATCTTGTTTTGATCCGGGTAGTTGTTAGAGATTGAACCCGGCTTTCCTATTACTTAGTAGTTTTTCATTTCAGTCTTTTCATTCCAGTTTACTTAGAGTTTTTACTACTTTTGATGTATAGTAGTTTTAAAACTCCTTGCTTGTACTGATACAAGCTCTTTTGATATATATATATATATATATATATACTTGAGGAGGTTGCTTTTACTTCAGTATTTCTTCTAATACTGTTCTTATTTTAACACGCAATGGAAAAGGAAAGAATGGACTCCCCATTCTTCTCATCTTTTAAAAAGTCAAAAATTTTATCCACATTTTTGGGAACAAAACTCGATTTTAATCAAAGGTTATTAAGGAAAATATTGCGAAAATACTTGTTACTGTGGTGTAATATCCTTTTTGGAGAAAGGGTGTTGCATTCTAGAAGAGGGAAGTGAAGTTACATCTTTACCCCTAGAGTTTAAGTAAAAATCAAGGGTAAAATAGTCTTTTCACTAATAAAAAATTTCCAAAATTAATTTAAAGGATGAGAACCAATAAAAAATCCTGAAAATTCCATGTAATAGCCCTAATGGCTTCATGGAAGAGTTTTTGGATTTTTACGGTAAGGATATGCTTCGCGATTTGTATAAACAAAGGAAAACAGACGCGCCGTAAGTGCAAAACGGACATTTTTCAAAACAATTCTCAGATAATTTCCAAAAATCACAAATTTAATTTAAAAACTAATGGTCACTCTTGAAAATTGATTTTAAGCATTCTCTAATCACTAAAAAAATTCATTTCTGTTCCAAAATCCTCGTTTTACGTGTCCTATAGGTACTTGAAAAAATAACTTTTGATTTGCTTTACGAAAAATTTCGAAATAGTTTCCGAAAATCCTAAAAAATGTAAAAACATGATTCAGCTTTGAAAAATCTCTTTCTGACCTTAACTTGGTCTCTGAATCAGTTCTCTGTTCTTGCTGTCAACTATAGGGACAAAAACGGTAATTTCTAAATTTATTTTTCCAAAACTTATAGAAAAATTCCAGAAAATCACAAATATTAAAAGAACCAACTTTTGTGAAGGAAGTTTATTTATTGGGTTTGTTTGATACATTTAAGCTATTTAAATCTCCTTCCGTTAGTTAGACATAAACCGTTTTCTGTAAAAAGACCCGACATTGACTGAAAAACTAATGTTTTAGAAGTATTTCAGAATACGTGTATTTTATTCCTTATTTTAAGCTAAAAATAAATCACAGAACATTCATGCGACAAGAATTCAAATAAGACAGAAAAAGGACAGTAGTAACAAAGAAACGGACGTTGTAACTAGATCTGACGAAAGCTGAAAATTAACCATTTTCAGAAGTATTCTTAAACATGCATATTTAAATTCTATTTTTAAGCTAAAAATAAATCTCAAAATATTTATACCACAAAAATTCATATAAAACAGATTTTTAAACGGTAATTCAGAAAAACGGATGTTACAATTCTCTGCCTCTAAAAAGAATTTCGTCCTCGAAATTCTTGGATACACTTAGGGATTTAACTTATCAGTTCATACTAAATACTATTGTTATCTCACTGCTACCAACAAGCCAATGAGTTGATCAGACTCACACCTTGACCTTAGTAACAAGAAAGCAATAATTAGTCCAAGACTAATAATACCATCCCCCAAAACACATTTAGATAACCAAGTTTTTAAGCAAAATCAGAGAATTGCAAACACATGTTTATAATCAATACAATATCAATGCAACCAAGTACTTTTTATATAATAGCAGTAAGTACAAGCATTCCTAATAGGCTGTAAAGCTATAAAGCATCTCCAAAAACAGTCTATATGACTTGTATGTCCCATGATCCAAACCTACGGATAATTAGAGGATATCTATATCTATAATACCTAAAGCAAAACAGACTTCGGCCATGAAATCCCTAAAATCCAAAGTCTTCACTTAATCGCCTCATCGATGGCCTTTCTATACATTGCTTGTGTAGCTGTCAGATTATTAATTCTCCCAATGGTTGTTGGTCTACCAGCATTAGCGCCGTTTGCGATCGGTCCATTCTTCACCGTTCGACAGTTTCTTGCCGTGTGTCCAGTTTGTCCACACTGGAAACAGGTAATCACATTTCCCCGACAAGTGTCGGCTAAGTGACGTTGTCTTCCACACCTAAAACATTTTCGGGTATCTTTCTGACCATTCATATTAAATCTCCTCTGACAACCAAAAACAGGTGCAATATTCTGGTAAGTTTGTTGGTTTCCTGGTGGCCTATGGTAAGGTTTCCTCTGAACCTAGTTGCCTCTTCCCCCTATCGGACCTAGATGGTCCAAAGTCTTTGTTTACTACTTCCTTTCCCCTCTTAGTTTCCTCTATCAAAGAGCAACGTTCTATCATCTCACCAAACTCTTCCAGTACTTTCAAAGGTGCCATTGCCTCCTTTAGATCATACTTTAATCCCTCCTGGAACTTCTTACACTTCCATGATGGATCAGGATGCAACTGGAAGTACTGGAAAAACTGGCAGAGTGATTCAAACTTAGCTACATATTCTCCAACAAACATCTCCCCCTGCTTCAGACTTAAGAACTCCATCTCCTTGTTATGACGGACGTTCAGAGGAAAATACTTAGTCAGGAAACGGTTCCGAAAAAGAGCCTAAGTAATGGCTATTTCTCCGGCCACCAGAATTCAACATCTCCTACCAGCATGTAAACAACGAAGGTCACCTTCCGTTCATCTGTACATGCCATAGCTACAAAGATCTTCTCTAATTCTTGTATCCATAATTCTGCCTCTTCTGGGTCATATCCCCTTTTGAACTGGTTTGGTTTGGCACGACGGAAGTATGCCAATCCCTGCCCATCACCTTCTCTACGTCCTACAACAGTTACCATCTCTCGGATAGCATTTGCCAAGTCTGCATTATCTCTATTTCCTCTTCCTGACATGGTTTCTACAAGGCAACTACCCAAGTAAAACTAAGTCATAACCCATTCAAGAATTCCCCAAAACACTTATACCAAAATTTTCACACAGAAAACAATCAAACAGATTCACTTAAGTCTATATTATTCTGAAATCACTTGACTACTTTCAGATTTACGACTTTATCCCTACAAACCAACACGGATACCAACCACATGTTTTGTCCTCACTTACATGCTTTTCAGAGAGTTATCCTTTTCTATATAGTCCCATACCTATACAGTATCGTTGGCATAGGTAGTCCGATTAATCCTACTAAGTTTCCCTCAACTGTACGGTCCCATTCCAGCACAGTTGCCGATTTCTCAGTTGTACCATCCCATTCCAGTACAACTTCGACACTAGATTTTTCCAGAACAATATAAACCAAACAAACAATCAAGATTCACACAATTTCACACAGCACAAACAACTCATCAGAGTTCACACTGAAAACATAGTAAACCTACAACCAACAGCACCCCAAAAGACTCGACCTGGCTCTGATACCACAAAATGTAACACCCTTTCTCCAAAAAGGATATTACACCATAGTAACCAAGAATTTTTGAATAACTTATAAAATATTTAGTGAAATTCAACATTCCTTCTCCGAAAATGTGTGTAAATTTTTTTTCCTCTTTTAATAATGAGAAGGATGGAGAATATGTCTTAATTCTTTTCAAAAAGGTCTTTAAGTGCAGAAGCCTAAACAAAACTTTTATTAATGTAATCTCATTTCATATAATCATCAGAGTTTTTTTTTACAAGGAAAGATTGAAAATGATACAGTGAACATCTGAGCCAGTCTGGTCTCTAAAAATCTACCCAAAATAAAACAGTATATAAAGATTCTTCTTGGAATCTCTATCAATCTACGCAGCATCCTCCTTCAAATCCTTCTTCTATGAGTTAGCCCACTTCTTGGGTAACTCATCTACTTAACCATGTACCAACTACATAGAAAGTAGGCAAGGGTGAAACTCTAAACAACGTAAGAAGAAAAGTACAAGCACCTCAAAACACAGATCATATATCACCCAATTCACACAACAAGAATATATATGTCAGAACATTAAGTCATTTAAAACACAGATAGCGGAGTAGCCATTCATTCAAACAGGTCTTACCTTGCATCCCGTAAACCTACAAAAGCAATGCACTCTCAAGAATATCATGCATAGTAAATTTTCAGCAAACGTAATGCACACAGCAGATGAATCATTCAACATCTTAAACAGAGAATTTCACACGGTAATATATCTCAAGGAATTATCAAACAAGTATGGTACTTTCACACAAGACTTTCTATACTTTCGGGACACACCCACGAGCATCCTGCCTGCTACTCTTGGGGATTTTACTTAATAATTTTGGGAAACACCCACGAGTAAATAACCTGGTACCCCAAGAGATTTTACAACATAATTTCGGGACACACCCACGAGAAAAGAATCCGCTGCTCCTGGAGACTTTACCACTTATATTCGGGACACATGTGACACCCTCATTATTATATAGTTTTTATTGACTTTTAATCTGCTTTAAATTAATTAAAGTTATTTAATTAATGATTTTTAGATCTTGGGGGTGAGAATAAGGATATTAACATCTTAGATTTATTTTAGAAGAGTCAAAAGTAGCCAAGTTCGCAAAACTGAGTTTTTGCTGGAACCGCATTCTTGCGTGATGTGGGGAACGGTCTAGTATTTTTCTGGAGGTCATTTTTACTACAAAATAATATTTTAACGAACCAAAAGTTATTTTTATAATATTTGTAATATTTAGAAATTTTTCTGGAAATTTTCAAAAAACTTTATTTTACCCGTGTTTGGAGCTTTACGGGTAAACCGCGTGCAACCTGGACATGAAAAATAGTCCAAAAATTTAGTTTGAGATTCTAAATTTTTCTATATCATATTCAAGTCATAAAATTGATTTCTCATGATTTTACCTATTTTGGAAAAATATTTATCTAAAAAGGGATTAAAAACTAAGCGTTTTTACTACTTTGAACTACCAATTAAACCCTAACTTGATGGGACTTAATCCCACCATTTTTCTGGTCTGGTTGGGCGAGTATGAGGCTCCAATTTTCACTCTCAAAATATCTCAAAAGTCAAATGGGTCAAAGGGATTAATTTTTGAATTTTTTTTTTCAAATTAGGTAAATGAGGTATGACTCTCATCCACTCAAAGCAAGCAAACCCATACCTCCCCCCATCCCTTGTGGCTGGCCGAGTTTTGAGTGGGAAAGGAGAGAGAGAAGCTTCACTTTTCACTTCATCTTCAACCTTTGGAAGTTAGAAACTCCATTTTTTCTCCATCTTCAAAGTTTTCCTATACACCAAAAGTCTAAGTTTTATTGGATTTTTGGCTATTCAAGCTTCACAAAAAAGGTTTGGATCATCATTCTAATCCATAAACTTCTTTAATTTTTCCATTTCCACCACTTTCATTTTTCTATGAAAGCTTGTGTTCTTCATTTTACTAAAAGTAAGTTTTTCCTTGGTTTAGGTTCACTCCATTGGAACCTACAAGCTTGAACACCATCTTAGATTCATTTTGCTTCAAGGTTTGAGTAAGTATTCCTCTACTCAAATTTCTACTCTTTAGGGTTTGGTTGTTTTCATAAAACTTGCATTTTTATGGTTGTATTTTTGGTGTATTTTGTATAAGGTTTTTTTTTAAAGTGTTGGAACATCAAGGCTTCAAGGAGGCCACTTGGTGTTGGTGTTCGTGTGAAAGTGATTTTGGTGTTAGCCCATTTTCATTAGCTTCAAGAGGTAAGAGGATTTTCTCAATAAGTTGGGAAAGTTGTATATGTGTGTGACTATGTGATTTGTTCTTGATGATGAACTCAATGACTTGAGTTTTTCTTATTGGGTGTTGAATGAGTTTCATTCTCTTAGTAATATGTATTTTCATATATTTATGTATATGAGTTAAAGCATGATTTTGGTTGATGAATGATAATTTTTGAAAATCCTATGTGTTCTTGGAAAAATTATATGTATGGTTTGAAGTGATTTTGAATGATGCATGCTTGATGAGTTAATGATTGATGCTATGTCCATGATGTATGTTAATATGCTATGGATGGTTACTTTGATTGTATGTATGAATTATGGCTTGATTGTACGTTCTTGCCTAATTGATGTATGTTGATTTTTGGATATTTCATATACTTTGATTCATTGTGATTGGGATTGGATTGAAAGTATTTTACTAAGTGTGGGAAGAAGACTTAAAAGCTTTAATGAAAAAAGTTTTTCAAATAAAATCAAATAAATTAATTAGGATTCAAGTTAACACTTACTTAGATAAATTTCACTAAATTTCTAAGTATAAGACTCAAATAAATTTCATACTAAATCCTATTTCTCCATAAGACTCTAAATAAGCTAGAAAATCAATTAATGAGGGAAAAAGTAAAATTTTAGATTTTTAAGGGGTTAAAAATGAAAACTGGGTGTATTTGGGTCAAAAATACGAAAAATTGGGCACTTTAGTCTAAAAACGTAATTTACAGAAGTTCTGGGGCAGAAACGAGAAATTGGGTATTTTTGGGTCAGAAACATGATTTTTTAGAAAATCTGGGGCTGAAGCGGGAAACTGGACTTCTTAAGGGTTCAGATTTAAATACTTAAAAGTAAAGGAGTTTAAGTAAAGTTTATCAAAGAATTTAATTAAGACTTTTAATTAAATCTTTTTACAATGAAAAGTGGGAAAAAGAAAACAATAACGAAGTTAATTAGTTTTGAATAAAAGGTATTTCTTTTATCAAAACAAATGAAGGTTTAAGATTTTAAAATTAAAGAGGAAACTTAACTCCAAAGAAGAATTCTCTCTAAAACTTATGTTCTAAAGAACATTTTTTTTACACGGTATTGAAAGAGGATCAATACGTGGCGAAGATGAGGTATTGAAGACAATAATGCTACGTGGGTTGGAAGAAAGCTAACACGTGACGACGAAATCCTAAGATGGGGATCGCATTGTTTGTCTTGTGTGTGTTTGCAAATTATAATGTCATTTGCATTAAAGACGCAACTTTTGCCAAATTAGAGCATACAATCCTATGTTGGGATTGTAAATAATTGTAAAACCAGTTCATGAAAAAGGGGACAGATGGTTGACCAAGTCTATGAAAAAGGGGACAGATTGGTTTATTTGTGTTATGGTGATAGTAGCTCTACTGAATAATTGTAAAATCTGTCCATGAAAAAGGGGACCGATGGTTACCAAGTCCATGAAAAAGGGGACCGATTGGTTTATTATGTTAGGTTTACACTACAACCATTTTGCTCTACTTAGTTGAGGAAAAGAAGTCTCCATGGAGCAGTGCACCAGTGTATTAAAGAGATATTGAAGTGACATGCATTTCACTAGAGTGCTATGTGTGTTTGACTTGATGATTGTGTGCTCTTTTGAGTGTATGAAAATATTTGCGAAAGAGTAGTTTTACATATATATTCTTGGAATGTATTATATAGTATTTTACTTTTCATATGCACCCTTTCATAGATTTCAACTTGTGCAAAGAAATTCACCCTTGCATGCTTTTCTGTATCTGTATGTATGTGACGCGTAGATGTCCACTTCTAGGCCTCTGGTAGCACGAGTGCGGGAGAGTTTCCGGCCTCTTGAGGCCGATGGTGGGGGATGGACTTATGATCCCATCTCCCAATGGGTCACGGTGTGTGGGCACGTGGTCAAGACTAGAGGAGGGGTGCTGGGCCCCTAGGAGGTTTTGGAGCGGGACATGATTCTGGATGCTTATATCCCAATCAAGAGGATGCGCAGCTGGCTGGCAGTCGCACCTGATGCACGCGTGGAGCAGCCGAGGAGGGCGACTTAGGAGGAGGAGAGACCTTTACCCTCGCGGGTAACCGGGTCTACTCGAGAGTATCGCTGTCACTTTCGTCGCACTCCAAGGAAGAGTTCCTTGGAGCGGGCACGTTTACCGAGGATGGCTCCACCAGTGACACTAGCTTCACCACCCGAGACTGTTAGACCGACGCTCCCCGTTCCTTACATCGCACCGTCTGGACGCTTTGTACGTTGCTCTTCTGACACTTCTGTCGGACCGTCAGGACACGCAGAGAGGGGGAAGAGGAAGGTTCGAAATGAGCCAGAGCGGGTATTCATTGAGGTATCCGAGGATGAGGAGGACCCGGAGGAGGATCCCGAGGAGGACCCCGAGGAGACGTCATCGTCTTAGGTCTGTAGAGGTGGGGGTGTCTAGTGCTAGGTTGTAGGTTGTCTGTTAGCGACCAGCCTAGGTTTGGGGTGTACATGTCCAGTGTCGCGTATTTGACAAACCTTTTGATTTACTGCTTTACTAGGTTTAGTTTCATCGCTTTATTTTCTTTATGTCAGGATGTTGTATTTTGGCCACTCTGTTGTGGTTCATGACCATACTTGCGGGCGCAAGACTTGTGTATATTAACATGATGATATTTATATATATGTATGATGTTTCTTTTCTTCTGAGTTTCTGGATGGCTAAATGAGATGTGAGTAATCTTTTCGTTTAAGACTTTCAAAAAAAAAAAATTAGCCACGAATTTTATAGAGACAAAACAGTTTATATTAATTCCGCATTAAGTTTTGTTTAGTTTTCATGTGACGTTCCTTGTTCGAAAAAGAGGCGTTACATTTGTGGTATCAGAGTTGGTCGATGTCTGTCGGGACTGTAGGATATAGGTCTACTGTGTCTAAGTTGTGTGAACTCTGATGGAGTTTGCTTGAATTGTTTCTTGTAGAAACAATCGCGTATCTTTCGGGATTGTTTAGGTTATAGGCTTGTTAAGTTTAAGTTGTGTGGATCTCTGATTAGCATTGTGTGACATTGTTTGTATTGTTTCCTTATGAAACAATGTGTGAAATTGATTGTTTTCTTTGATTGAATTGTTTGAGTCTTGGTGATTGTTGTCACTTGATTTTTGGTCTTTTGTGTTGATTGAGGGCTGACTTCTGTAAAGACCTTAAAGAGAGCATTAAGTGAAAAAAAGCAAGAGAGCATATCACATAAAAGCCAATTGAGTGTAAACACAAGTGATCCAAAACTTTGAGTGAAACACGTGAGGGAGTGGTGAGGTCCTTTTTTCTTGCTAACTACAAAATTTCTATTTTGTTCAATTTCAATTTTTTTTAAAAAAAAATGGAAGTAATAGGTGATGGAAGTACTCCTACTTCTCCAAGGGCAGCAGCTATGAGATTACAAATGGAAGCTTTAGCCCAACACATAGAGAGATTGATGCATAGACAAGCCGATGAATTTCATGAAAGACTTGATCAAATGGAGAGGAGCAGATCAACACCTAAAAGCTTTTCTCATGATGAAAATGAGTATTCGGAAGAAAGGAGGCATAGGCAGAGGGAGAGACACGAGAGAATAGGGAGAAGAAATGAGAGAGAAAATAGAGAAAACAATTTGGGTGGTGTAAAAATTAAAGTACTATCCTTTTAAGGGAAAAATGATCCTGAAGTGTATTTGGAGTAGGAGACAAAAATTGAGCAAGTTTTTGCACGTCATGACTATACGGAGGAGAAGAAGGTAAATTTGGCTGTACTTGAATTTTATGATTATGTCTTGATATGGTGGGATCAAACACTCAAAGATAGAAGGAGATTTGGAGAACCACCTATTGAGACTTGGGAGAAAATGAAGAGAATGATGAGGAAGCGATTTATGCCTTACTATCATAGAGGATTACACAACAAGTTTCAAAAGGCTACTAACCCAGTTGGAAGCCATCGTTTTGTCAAACCTATAATTCCTTTTTATGTGCAGATTGCCTATATCAAAATTTGGATTACAAAACCTAGTAGGCTTCCCTTCATATAAAGCCTATCGTTTTTTTTTTTTCAATTTTCTGTTTTGTTAGCATCAGTCTTTAGTGCTGATGTTAAAGTATAAAATTAAAAAAAATAAAAAAATATTTATTAAACTTCCTTATTTTTAGTACAATTAATATATTTAAATATTTAACAGATGACATAAAAAAGTAGATATTTAATGTAATCCTTGTCAGTGTTTTTGTTAACTAGAAATAGTACTTGTAAGTTTACACATGTTTATGTATAATTAATGGGGTTAATTATGTTTTTAGTCCTTTAAAAAAAATTTTGTTTGATTTAGGTCCTTTAAGTGAGTTGACTTTCTAGGTGGCACATTTTGACCCAGTCATCATACCTACGTGGCACGAAACGCTGACGTGGCAATATTAACTATTGAATTTAGTCCCTCTAAAAATTGAGTTTTGATTTTAGTCCCTCTAAAAATTGATGAGTTTTGATTTTAGTCCCTCTAAAAATTAAGTTTTGATTTTAGTCCATCTGGTTTTTCTGTCTCTCTCACCCCCACCACCGCCACTCTCTCTCTCGTTTTCTCTCTCTCTCACCCCCACCACCACCACCACCACCACTCTCTCTCTCTCTCTCTCACCCCCACCACCACCACCACTATCTCACTCTCTCTCTCGTTTTCTCTCTCTCACACCCCCACCACCGCCACTCTCTCTCTCGTTTTCTCTCTCGTTTTCTCTCTCTCTCACCCCCACCACCGCCACTCTCTCTCTCTCTCTCTCGTTTTCTCTCTCTCACCCCCACCACCACCATTGATTTGTTATTGATTTATCAAGGTTCACGATTTGTTATGTAACAAATCATGAGAGAGAGAAAACGAGAGAGAGAGAGAGTGGTGGTGGTGGGGCTGAGAGAGAGCGAGAAAACGAGAGAGAGAGAAAGAGAGTGTTGTGGTGGTGGTGGGGGTGAGAGAGAGTGGTGGTGGTGGTGGTGGGTGAGAGAGAGAGAGAGAAAACGAGAGAGAGAGAGTGGCGGTGGTGGGGGTGAGAGAGAGAAAAAAACCAGAGGGACTAAAATCAAAACTCACCAATTTTTAGAGGGATTAAAATCAAAACTCATCAATTTTTAGAGGGACTAAAATCAAAACTCAATTTTTAGAGGGACTAAATTCAAAAGTTAATATTGCCACGTCAGCGTTTCGTGCCACGTAGGTATGATGACTGGGTCAAAATGTGCCACCTAGCAAGTCAACTCACTTAAAGGATCTAAATCAAACAAAAAAAATTTAAAGGACTAAAAAAGTTTGACTTTTTTTTAAAGGTCCTAAATCAAATCTGACAATTTTTAAAGGACTAAAAACATAATTAAACCTAATTAATATTATAATACTTACGGGCAATTTTTAAGAAATATATATGAAAGTTTTCGTAAATAAAAAATGTAAATGGAGGTTTATCAACTTTGAAATATAAAATATAATAAAATAAATCAAATATACATTGAAGGAGCTTGCTAAATAATTTATTATTCTAATCATAATTATTAATATAGTCTACATTATCATCACTAAACTCAAGGTTGGCTTAAGAATAAGGTAGCATAAGCCTTACTTTTGATCTACCAGTAAAAAACTTATTTACTATTAGTATTTATAAAAATAAATTTTTTTATCAGCAGTTGGCTTAGAACGGTTGTAACCAAAGTGTGTTTTTACCTTTGGAAAATGTGGTTTAAGGAGCAAAAAATATATTTATTTTTAGGAAAAATTGTACTGACCTCTCCTGAGTTTTATCTAAATGATACACACACACCCTCTATTTTTTTAAAAACACTCACCTCCCCTTGGATTGACACCGTTTAGCAAACGTTTGTGGAAAAAAAAACTGAAACGTTGGCATCCAAGCTTCTTTCGCTTTTCATCCTTCGTTCCCTGTACTTTCAAAACATTAGCTTCTTTCATTTTCATCCTTCGTTCCCTTCTTTGGTATGCTTTTATCCTTTCATTCTTCTTTGTCACAGTAAAAACTATGTCTTTCTCTGTGCTGCTTTGGACGCTTGTCACAACCTTCAACACCTTTGTTTTTCGACCCCCGTTGATTGCCAAGTGCTAATGAGTAGACAAGTCATCCGTGAGAATGTTCAATGACATTCCAACACAAGAAAACTATTTCGTGGAAGAAGGGGACCTTTTGAGATATTTACATAGTTTATTTTAATGGATATTTTTAGGGGACTTATATAACCGTAGTCATTTTTTTGGGAAACTTATACAATTCATTTTGGTGTATATTATTTGGTGACTTGAATTGTCCATTTGACAGCAACTAAGATATTGAAATCATACTTGTTCTTTCTAAATGATGTGACAAAATTGAAATCGAGTTGTATTTGACTCAATATATTGCAGTTGCTTTTGCTATACAAGAAAAAACATAATATGAAACAATTTCCAAATTGCCTAGAAGATTCATGCCGCCACTGCTTAACTAAACAAATTACTCTAATTATATGGAAATGTAATGGTGGGAAATAAAATGTTTACTGCTTTAATGTTGCTTTCAGCCTACGCAATATACCTTACCAGAAAAAAGGTGTGCAAACTAATGTCTTAGATTTCAAATAATTGACTAATTGACTAGTTAACCAAATTTCGAATAATGAATTCCATGTTGATAGAAACTAATCTCTTGAACCAGTCCGAGTATTAGCAAGTGATAGTGATTAATTCTGCAAGTAATAGGCACCTCTTGTCAACAGAGCACCTCATGTCAACACGATGGCATTCTAAGGGGGCAAATTCCCAGTAACAGAAACGCAATAATGCTTAAAAATTGCAACACCAAATGTTGGGGAAAAGTGAAGAACACACGAATTTAGAGAAGAGAGAAAAAGAGTCGAACACACAGTTTTGGGAAGGCAACAACACACCTGTTTATTTCATCTCATACACTGCTTTTATACATCATATGGAGTCCCACATCGCTAAGCACACAGCTAAGCCACTTACACGGTTATTTGGTTTTCACTAACCAACTACACTAACCGCCTACCTCTCATTAACAGACTCCACTCACTAACTGATTTAACTGCCTCCACTAACTCACAAACTAACAACTAACTTTGAATTACTCTACAACACCAAAATGCCAAAATTACATTTAAAAACAAAAGAAAAAACAAAAGAACTCGATGTAGAAAGGTTTACAACAAAGTACAAAATGGAGGAACCTTATTAGTTTCAACCGAGATAAACACAACAAAGACAGAGAGAGAGCTGAAAGGGTGTAAAGACCAGACTGTTGCAATATTCTATTTTTGAAAGAGGAAGAAGATAAATGCTAGCAAAGAGTCAAAGTGAGAGTTGAGAGGCTCTAAACCAGTGACATGTGAAAGAAATAACCAGAGTAACAGACGTTAAGTTGCATGGGTAATAAGTGTCACCATATTAAACAATTAAAGGAGGTGAGTGTTTTTAAAAAAATAGAGGGGGTATGTGTATCATTTGGACAGAACTCATGGGAGGTTAGTGCAATTTTTCCTTATTTTTAAGTCCTCTAATTTTATAAAATATTATTACTAGCTTTAAAAGGTTTAACATCAAAATTTGTTTTAGACCTAAGACATGTTGAGTCACCTTGATTAAACTCAACAATATATAAGAATTCTTAAATATCCTTCGGTGAGTTATTATTGAAGATAATATATCAAAGATGAAATTACATTTAAAACATTTATAATTAATTAAAAAAAATTACAGTGAATTTTCATCCATTTTTAAATTTGAACGAAAATTATTATCTTTTTATGCTTCTCAAAATCAAAGAAAAAAATTTAGGGAAAATAACATAAAAGATTAAAATTCTGTCGTTCCAAAATTATTTATATAGTCTTGCATATAATTATTTTTGTAAGTTAACACGTTTAGTTTTTACTTTTAATTCTAATGTAACATTGAATTAAAAATGTATGAAAATATATGATTAGGAAATATTTTTAATGTAAAAAATTAACTGCAATAATAAGAAAATTAAATGAAAAAAGAAATATAATTGCTAAAAGAAGTTTTTGAAAAATGAAAACAATAATTAAAAAGAAGTGGAAATAAGTAAATAAAAATGAAAGTAAATATTCTCACTAAATGAATATCAATTGTCTTAAATAAATTGAACTAATTAATATCAATCTTTTCAGATATCAAAATGATAATTTGTTCTTTTCAATATTTTAAAAATTTTTTTTTTGGTGAAAGAATATTTTAAATTTTATGAAGCATCATAATATGTGTAAATAAATATTTACTTTATACGTATTAAGTGGCCGATAGACAGACACGGTCTATCCTCATTTTTAATTATTTGGGTAAGATGTAAAATTATGTGTTAATATGTAAGTTTGATGATCGATCATTTATCCCATTTCTCGTTACAATACTTACCCTCCACTCCTTCTCCATGTTCTAAATGGGTCAGTAGTTTATTTTTAATAAGTAAACTAGTCTATGGCCCACGAGTAATTGTGGGGTGAGATATTTCAGATTTTTATTTGAAAAGAAAGTAAGACAATAATCTAAATTGTAAAACCATAAATAGTTATTTGCATTCATGCGACAAAATATTGAAATATGTAATTCATAATTAAGTATTTACTTAACATGGACAAAAAAAGTAAAAATATAATATGTGGCACAACTTGAAACTGAAAAAGATGCATAAACTAAAAGGGTACAATTTGGGGGGGGGGGGGAAAGTGTACACCAAAAATTGGTATTCCCTTTATTTCTTGTTATAGATTTTTAGTCTTACATATACTATAATTTTACACTTATTCAGTTAATCTCTACACATTAAATTATTTTAAATGATTTTTATAATCTCAAAATGATATCAAAATAACTAGATCTATTTTTGTTTGTAATATAATTCTAAAATATTACATGTATCATTTTGGTCATGTCATGCATGAGTCATGACCCAGGAAAAATTCAAAGATTTTAGAGGAAGTCGCTACTAAAAATAAAAAAAAAAACCAAAGAGAATTTTAAGACCATTTTATGAAAAGCAATTAGGTTTTGGAATCGTCATGTATACATTTGTCTTCTGTCTTCTGACAGTTGATCTATAGCCTTATTATCAGCATTACCTGATAAGTGATAAGCATGTCTTTTTTTTTTGTTTTTTGGGGGGGGGGGGGGGGGGTTCAAAAACCTAATAAGCATCTCGTGTGAATGTGTCATGGGTAGCTGGGCCGGATGTTTATGAGCGAAGGAAAAGCTCAACAAGTCCATGTGTATTGACCAAAAAAAAAAAGTCCATGTGTTTTATTGTTTGACTAGGCTTAAATTGGGCCAAGTGTGTGATTGAGTGAGGCCAAATGGGTCATGAGTGAGGCCTAGTGTCTTTGTTTTTTTTTTGTCAAATGAGATTCATTAAAAGCGGACAAAGTCTAAAGTTCAAATGGCAGTACCAAAAAAAAATGTGTTGTGACTCTGCTTATGCTGGTTTCCTTTCTGTAGATGCCATTTGGCGGGGTTTTTACCCTAAGTTATGAATCTGCTATTGACCAAAAAAAAAATGACAGTACAAAGGTCTCAACAGCAAATGGCTATAGTCAAGCTTAACATAGTGTTGTTGACCCAAAAAAAAAAGCTTAATGCAGTGTCTCTAAAACATACAAATAACAAAACACAGACACGCACCTAACATAATGCTAACACTAATAGCAACTAAAATCATAAACCAACAGAAAACCAAAGTCATTGACACAGTGTCTTCGTTTTATATGTCGCTCGATCAATCTTGATGGTTTTTAATATATGTTGGGTCCTGGTCGGGTTACATGGGTTTAAAATTTTTGGCAATTGGTAAATACACTCCCATTATTAGCCATACACCCCACTTAACACTTTTTTTTTAAAATTTTTTTTTTCCAAACTACCCTTCTCCCTTAAAACCCTAATCCACCATAACCAAACCTCCAACTTCTCACTCTTCTCTCTCCTCTCAAATTTCTCTCTTCTTCTTTGTCGCGGTTTTCGCAAAGGAATGGGGGTGGGGTGTATAGTTTCTAGAATTTTGAAAGGGGAAGAGGGAAGGGGAAGGGTTGAGGGTAGAAGGGTCATTTACTTCTCAAAAAAATTTTAAAGTGGGGTGTATGGCTAATAATGCGGGTGATTTACCAATTGCCAAATTTTTAAACTTGTTACCCAACCTGAGTTGAGCGGATTCAGACCAATTCTACCTTTCATAAAAAAAAAAGACCAATTCTACCCAATTAAACCAACGAATCCAATCCATCCCGGATTTCTGTACAAGGGTCGGGTAACTCAGGATCACCTTGACAGTGTTATCAATTCTTCCTCACTGCCACTGGCTTAGCAATCCGCAGCCAATTTTGCTTGCTAATAGTAAAAAAGTTCTGCTCTTTTTTACTTTGCTTCCATTAGATTATGGAAATACTCGACAAGGAGGATATTCTCATTTTCCTATTTGATTGGTAAATAACTGTCTTATATAAAGTTACCCTCATGATAAATTAAATATTGTTTGAGCGTGATTACAGCATGATCAGTAGCGCGTTTTATCATTTAACCATGTAAAAGGGTTTCCTAGATGCCTACCAAATGCATTATCCCTTTTATACAAATGGTGACAATGAAATTTGAATTTATGATCTTATATTTATTACTCAATGCTTTTTGTTTCAAATAGTAGGAATTTTGATTTCCCTCATTTTACAATTACCAACTCAACGAATTGCTTTTGCAAAAAGGTATCAGGATATATTTGAAGTATAAGAAGTGGGGAACAAGTGGGGTTGAGAAAACCATTCCAGCAGGGTAGTTGGGGGCTGACAAAGATAATGTCTTTGATCTTGCTGTCTGATGAACCAGCAATTCCCTAGAATTTAGAGACGTGCAAAGATGTTGCTTCCCTATAAAGATTCAAGAGCTAGCGACGAAATGACATGACTAATATGTAGACGAGAAATGTTATATCTTTTTATAAATTTTTCTACATATTCTCCTACTACTTTATAAGATAATAAAAAAAGTACAATTAATATTTTGAAAATATAAAAAACATTTAATACTTTCTCAAGTTAGTAATAAGGAGAATTTATAGAAATAAAAGATAGGAGCTTTAGAGACATACATATACTCATGTTACATATATAAACGCGTCCAGACCAAAAAGAGAATTAACGAGTTCTGAATTATTTTTCTTTTGTAAATATGTATTTCGGTTGCGTGTTATTAAAAAGATATAATTTAATAATTAGCAAAGTATTCAATGTATTATATAGGTATTTATGAATATGCGAGAAGTATAAAAAATATAAATTTAAAATATTTTAAAAAGTTGATTAATTATTAAAATATTATTTTATTGGTTGTAGCAAAAAAAAAATTATTGGTGATGAAAAATTACATTTATAGACCACTTGATAAACTCCTCATTTTGCTTACTTTGGGTCAACACAAAATTTTCAAATTGGTTTTTTTAGGAGGATTGAAAACTCTGTCCTTGAAAATCAGGGTTAGAGATTTGTTGGGGAATGGGATTGAGGAGAGGATTTTTATATGAAAAATTTGGATGATTCTTCCATTCTTGATTGAAAGTATTAGAAAACGGATCCCCCTGTTGATTAAAAATATTGTTAACAAAGTTAACATACTCATTACTAGACTCCCCCACTAGAAGAAAAACTACAATGTTGACACTCAACAGCAGCAAGACCATTATTTCCACAAAATTCACATGAAGCAGCATTTGGTCCAATAACATTGACACTCAATATATCAAATTCTTGGCAAGGAAGGCTTAAGACAATTAATCCCATTTGGTTATGGATTCAGATGGGAGTGAACGTAGCCAAGCTCTAGTTCTATATATTCCTCAAAGAGAAAGGGAAAAGCCTCAATCAAATTGCATCACTAGTTACCCCATTCCACTCGAGTGTCACAAAATTCCAAGAATAAACTGACAAATAAGAGTTTTGGGTCATCCGTTGGAGAGCCTCCAAACTGATTTTGCTACACCATGGAAAGCAAAGATGGCTTCAACTCAAAGTTGTTGGCATCAACAGTTGGGCGTGTAATACTAGAGTGCAGTCCATTGGTGTTAGGAGCAGCAAGCTCCTTCAAGGTTCTGTTATCTTGAGCAGCCATGCTTGGTTCACCTCTTGGTTCAGTCCTTGCCTTGCGTTGCTCTCTTCTTCTTTGGAAACGTCTTTCTATCTCAAGCACCGGTTCAACAAGACCCCCAAGACTTAAGTTCCTTTGCATTCAACAGAAATATCGACAAACAACAACAGAAAAGAAAAATATCTTAGTCTAGCCGTAATAGAGAAAAGAAATCAATTAGTCCCGGCAACGGTGCCTAAAACTTGATGCCTACCGCTAGTGCATGGTTTGTATCGCGTTGTTAAAGGTCGTTCCAACAGAGACTTAGTATTGATTACCACTGTCTTCTCACTATAGTGATTAGCTAAAACTATATTAGAATGACAATTTGGCAAATCAGACAGTATTTTAATTTCAATAACAGAGAAAATAAGCTCTTGAGACTATGGTTCTTCACAATGACAACTATCAATAAAACCAATTTAATTTCCTAATGCTAGTGCTGGATTTCTAAAGGATAAATAACCAAATGTAATTACTACTTTCTTTTGAAGATTAATAATGTGTTTAAGCCAATAAACAACCTATTTTGATAGTAGAAATATTAGTAAAAACCCATAAAGAATAGATATTTTTGCCAACCTCAAGAGAACATATATATATCTATTTTCATGAATTAATTCCCCTGCTCAATCTTATAGTTTTGATATCAAACTTCACCTTTCAGTCCTATATTTGATACCTAAAGTATGCAAGACAAACACTAAGATTGAATTAAGAAGAAACAACACTCACAATAAAGGGAAAAAAATCAGAATTAACAATAATCCATCATTTGAATGGCCACAACTCCAAGATTAGGAAACTAGCTACTCACTCATATTCATAATAGAATTAATAAAATATAATTGAAGCATTAAGAAAGTAAGAGTTGAGGAAAGATAGAAAGTAAGCATTAAGAAACTAGCTACTCTATTCAATTGGCGGCGTCTAATATACACAAGTTAGGTGGGTTGTGTACCAAACACAATTTTTATTAGCCCTTGGATCAAGTGGTCACAGTGGATCTAATTTGCACTTTTCACACCAGATTTTTCTCAAGCTTTCACTCTCCTTGTGCCCCCGAAAACGAACCCCATCCCTGCCACACACTCAACCTTCTATCTGCAACATCAAAAGCACTCCTCCAACAGTCCTTCTCTCTCCCCCTTCTCGCTAGTGGTCGAGGTGCTTCCGGTCTCGTGTGGAGACGGTCTTGCGGTGGCTGTGGCTTGCTCATTAGTGGTGCTTTCGTCATGTCGACGCCGCTGCTCGATTGCAGTCGTAAAGGGAGCGCCTTTCCAGGTCGGAGAGCATGTACCAAGTCTCACGATCTCCGGCGTCGGTGCGGTGTAGCTGGAGTCGGAGGCAAAAAGAAAGAGGGAGTCGGAGAGTTGTGATGGCGGGTGATCGTGTGTGGTGCATCCGTGGTCTTACCGTGAGACACATATTCATCTAAAGGCTAATAAAGCTTGTGCACGGTACACAATATGTCGCATTTGTGCATTACAAAGAAAACTAACTTGGTCCTAATAATAATAAAAGAAAAGTAGCTCTTTTTTTTTGGGTCAATTGCAAGCACACTTGGGGGATGGGGGTGGAGTGGAGAATGAACCCACTCCCTACAATATATCACCTTTGGCTTCTTATCACTTGAGCTATTATTGAGGGATAAAGAAAAGTAGCTCTATGATTTTCATGGTCCTTTCTACCAGAAAACACCCCTTTTTATAGCCCATCATAGTCCCAATTATAGCCCACTACAACACCTCTCTAGATCTTTCAAACTAAATGAACTGTTGCAAAATTGATCCAAATTTTTCCACAATTGTAAACTGTTCTGGATTGTACTCTGCATTTTCACAGTTGGGTCTAACGCCTTCACACCGAGGGTGGGAATTTCTCCACATTTGTGAACTATTCTAGATTGTACTCTACATTTTCACACTTGGGTTTGATGTCTTCACACCAAGGGTAGGATTTCTTTCACAATTGTGAATAGTTCTAATTTTGCTTGCTGTCTTTTTGGTAGATTGGGGTGAAATTATTAGCTTGTCTTTTTTGTGAGTACTTTTTAGGTGTACTGCAAGTGATAGATAGGGTCTGAGGTGCCAACTTAGTTGAGATGTTTTTCTTTAAAGTGATGCATTTGTACGCTAGCTCTATTTAAATATCGGTAGAAGCTCGGTCGATTTTTGTACTACAAATAATTCTTGTTCTTTTTCAAATTACTAAATCTGGACATAATTTGTACTTTACTTTGGTTGATTTCTTTTTAATAATATTTTTTTTTGTTTATCCAAAAAAAATTGATCCGAATTGTGGCCATAATGACCACTACTAGGGAGCTGTAATTCGATCTGGATAGCTTCTCAAATTCTGATTGCAGGAATTATGACCAGATCATTACTAACAGCCCATAATTCTCTCTGGTTGAACTTATCTTGTTGCATTCTTGTCACACGATTTATGGGTGTAATCTTCAACAATGGTAGACCATAATCTTTTTTGTTTTCATCCGATTCTTTCATGCTCTTCCAACACTTCACTTAATAAACAAAACAAAACAAAACAAAACAAAAGGTAGTAAAACAGAACGAAAACAAAACACAAGTCTAAAATAACCTATAAATCAAAAGCATAACAAATGCGGGTGGCCCGGTCGAGTAACAATACCCCTCATGCCTAGGAAGAGATTTTCTATTTGCACACACACTTGAAAAATATTAAAATGGCAAAACTATCCCTTCCATAAAAAATAAACCCCAACCCCCTTCTTTCTTCTTCCCACTCTCTTCCCCCCACCCACCATCTCAGGCGCGCATAGCCACTCCCCCTCCCCCCCCCCCCCCCACATTGTTGAAAATTTTCTCCTTCATTCTCCCATCTCCCATCCAACACGAGGCCACCACGAGTTGCTACAAGGCCACCGTTCTAAACGAAGAAGGAGGTCGCCAGCTCGAGTTGCTACAATTTGTGTAATATATAAAAATAGATGATACGCAGAAGTACTAGATCAGTAATAAGAAATACAACACAAAATAGTTTTGTAATATAAATTTACATTATGGAACTAATAGTTCCACAACGTGATTTTTTGTACAAAAAATCACATTGCAGAAGTAATAGTTCTGCGATGTAGATGTACGTGTAATGGACAACGACGCAGTGATTAAATGGGGGATTTTAAATCAAATGGGTATTTTGGTCTTTTAGCTTTTAAGTGCATATGTGTTTAGAAATGCATGTATATGCGAATATTAAAGCCTGCCTAGGAATATATATTTAGAACATGGACAAACACAGATGACCCAATAACAAATCTAGGATAGGCTCTGCATTTTAGAATTTGGGTTTTGAATCTAATTTAATCCTACAAAATCGACTCGTATAGTGATGACTGTCCGTGCTTTATAATAAAGACTATATTGGTGATATATGTAGTTACGAGACTCTCAACAATCACAACACAGGATTAAAGTCATTCCCGTCAGGCGAATAACTCCATGAAGACCTTGTTAGGAGTCATTTGAAAACCAAGTTGCGTCAGCTTCGGATATACTCTCATCATTGCTTACGTAAACGTTGCCAAAATAAAACAAGAAACGGGAAAGATGCTGAAAAAGGAGTATAGTAGTTTCTCACTTTCTCACTTTGAAAAATAAAATTAATTAGCCTTGGGACAATTTAATTTTAATTAAATATTATGCAGAAAAGTTGCCAAAAAGTCTTATGCGGCTGTCAAAAAAAAAAGTCTTATGCTTGTCCTTGTTACAAGTCTAAAGACTAAAGTCATGAGTAAAGCACTCAAACTTAATATTCATATATACCCGATAACTGGCCACATGGTTGTGCATCTAATTTTAGTACACGTATTAACTTTATTAGATAAGATTACGTCTTTAATTAGTTCTTGAGTACTATACTTCTACTAACAGGTATCATAAACAAATAAGAAGCATTATTTTGTACTAATATATATAGAGAGATTATATTAATATACTAACAATTAAGATTGGGAGTTGTTAATTACTCGTATATACCGGAGAACCCCCTTCAAAAAAATGTTAATATTATATATTCCCAATTCCCATATGTGGAATACTCTACCATTTGACTTAGAGTGTGTTTGGGAATTTTGAAAAAAGGGATAGGGAGGAACGGGTTTACAGTGACATTTTACTTTTATAAAAAAGGAAAAATGATGTAAAAAATATTTTAAAATCTTTCAAAAACTTCCAAAGTCATCTTTCTAATATATTTTTTGAGTTTCTCCAAATTAGAGATTTTTGGAGGTTTTGATTTTTTTATTAAAAAGAGCATCCGTGTGAGATAGGAAAGTATCATCCCTTTCCTTTCCCTTCACTTTTCCCTTAAAATATTAAAATTCTCCTCTCCAAAACTCTCAAACACGCCTTTAGTGAAAATAATTGAATGGTAAAAATTAACATTAAAATATATACTTTTGCACACTCAACCATTTAAAAGTTAATGAAATTTTTGTTGAGGCCGGTTGAGAGTAAGGGACATTCATCGACCTTGAAAGCATACAATGTTTCTTTTTTCTTTTTTTACTGAATGACACTCATTGCATTTCATTAAAAATAACTTCCACACAACATATAGATCTAGTTGCCAAAACATGAGCAGCTTGATTTGTATTTCTCCTAACAAACATGACACTATATTTATGATTGCTATGAAACAACCCCATCGCCTCACCTTCTGCCACACTCCACTGTTGGAAGAAGAGAAGTTTTCGTAATAGAAAATTCAACTCTTGCTTGATTCCAAATGCCAAATACAAGGAGGTATTTATAGGTATAGGTAGAGAACTCTATACTTGCTTCTAGGATCTTCCTAATTAAAACCTATACTTCTACATATTTTCTACACAGTTCTAAATTCAAAGCACTTATAGATTTTGCATAGGTAATCTAAGAAATTCTAGACTTTTCTAATTTCAAATTAAATATAACATTTCTCCCCCTTAATTGGAAATCTTCTTCTTCAAGATATGGAAGAAAATTATAGGTTGTTTCTTCTTAATTGAGTCTCCCAAGTCCATGTAGTTTTTTCATCAAATTCAACGTCACGACTTACCACCACCTTGCCATTGTGTGGGTTGTATAATTTGTAGCATTTGGAATGTGAATCATAGCCAATAAAGACATGTTTGATGCTTGGATCATCAAGCTTGGATCTCTCTTGTTGCCGCACATGAACATATATATACATATATATATATATATGCTCCCAAAGACTTGCAAGTGATTGACACTTGGCTTTCTTCCATTCCGTGCTTCTTGAAGGATTTGGTCTTTGACATCTGATGTTGGAGAGCGAATATTGGACAAACAGACTACACAAGAAACTACTTCGGCCCAAAACTCCTCAGGCATCTTTTTTGCCTTTAACATGCATCATGTTGAGAATAGTTCTATTCTTTCTCTTGGCTACTCCATTTTGCTGTGGCGATCTAGGAACTGTACGTCAAAGGACGACGAATTCCATTAGCTGCACAAAACTCGTTGAAATCCTTTGAAGTTAGTTCATCTCCTCGATCGGATCTCAATGCTTTGATGTCATAGTCCTTCTCTACAAGAGCTTTGAAATTGTTGAAAGCAACAAAAGCTTCTGCTTTTTATTTTAGAAACTAGACCCAAGTCTTTCTACTAAAATCATTACCAAATGAAGGTGGATTGATCGGCCCAAATACATCGATATACATTAATTGAAGTGGCTTAGTTGCTCTTGATGCGACTTCTTTTGGAAAACTTCTTCTAGCTTGCTTTCCAAGAAGGCATGCTTGCACAATTGATTGGGATGATTGATTGATGGCATCTCTTTAACTATCTTCTTTTCTCCCATAGCATTAAGTGCTCCAAAGTTCAATGGCCAAATCTCATGTGCCAACGCCATGCTTCATCTTGCACACTAATCTTCAAGCATTTTGCTTCAATAGTTTTTATTTTTAAGATGAACATTCTATTTCTCGACATAAGCACCTTAGCAATTTAATTATTATTTTGATCTCTAAACCAAAGACATTTATCTTTCATAAAATCTCATATCCTTTTTCAACAATTTGGCCCGCGCTTAAAATAATACTCTTCAATTTAGGCACATAATAAACATCACTAATCAGCTTATGGCTTCCATCTTTAGAAAAGATTAGAATTGTACCTTTCCCTTTAATTTGTACTTTTGATGAATCACCAAAAGGCTGTTGTGTTTTTGTGATATTTCAAAAGTTAGAAGTCCCACATTGCTAGCCAAGGAGACCTTTTAAGGCTTTATATACTAAGGCAAGCTTTAGGCTTGTAAACAAGCTAGAAAAAGGGGCTCCTCACACAAACAAAAAAGGGACCACGTTGGCACTGATTTCAGTGCAAATCCTTCGATTAAGTGCAAATTCGTGTGTTTATCTTATCTTTAACGGATAAATTATTTTTATTAACGTTAATCTTCTGACGATTATCCTTATTTGATCTTATCTTAAACAGTACTTTTTTTTTATCTTATCCTTATCTTAAACGTTCACATGACTGCACCACTCACACTGCACACTTCGCACCTCTCAATTGTCCTCTCCCTCTCTTCATACGTTTCTTTCTTCTCCTTCTTCTCTGCTATTGTTATTTTTTATTATTTTTTATTATTTTTCCTGGGTTACATTCACCTGTTTAGTTTCTCGAGTTCAGATAGCCCTAGTATGCTCATCGCCAAGAAGAGCCTATTGTATCTTGGGGGTTTGCGCGATACATCGCGAATAAATCCTTGGGACAGTGACCTACACGCCTCAAGCTACACCGTTCCGCGTCATCTACAGTGTCGCAATCAGCCTACCTTAACAACATTCTAAGGATTTAGCATGGCTGACGAAAACGCTGTTGTTCCCAACAATGATGGAGCCATCCCTAAGACTGTTAAATTCGCTCCACCTCCCTCGGTCACGTACGCCAAGGTGTGACCTGACATATCAAAAATTTAGGTGTTCGTTAGAAAGACTACAAGCAACAGTTAAAGCACCAGCACAGGCAACTCACCCTTTCAGACCTTATCACGCACATCATTATTGAAGATACCATCAGGAAGGAATGCAGCTAAGGCTCTAGCGTCCCTAGCAAATCTCGTCCAGAACAAATGCACACAAAAAGAGGTATGAAAATAAACCTAATCACAATATTCTTGCTGCTTCTAACTGCAACTTTAAAAGGAGAAGCACAAGCTTTGTATGTGGAAACCCAGGTCATAAAGCATATAACTGTAGATATAGAAAATTAAATGAGAATCCTCTAAAACCAAAAGCTAATTTGGTTGAAGGAGATGACATAATTGTTGTGGTTATATCTGAAGTGAATCTTGTTAGTGATTTGAAGAAATGGGTGGTAGACTTAGGGGGTACCAGGCACAACTGTGCCAATGAAGCTGCCTTTACCTCTTACACTTCAGTAGGGGATGGAGAAAATAAAGTTTATCTTGGTGATTCAAGAACTGCTGCAGTTCTCGGAAAAGGCAAAGTACTTCTAAAGCTCACATTCGGGAAGACCTTGGATTTGGCTGATGTACTGCACGTGCCTACTATTAAAACCAATTTGATCTCTGTAGCACTTTTGGGGAAAAGAGGGGGTTAGGGTGTCATTTGAGTATGATAAGATTGTAATGAATAAGAATAATGTTTTTGTTGGAAAGGGGTATTGTGATTAGGGACTCTTTGGAGTCAATGTTTCCGAAGTTATTAATAATAATGCATCTTCTTCTGCTTATTCGATTGACTTGTATGATTTATGGCATGCTAGATTAGGACACATTAGTTTTTCATATGTTAAGGAGTTGTAAAATCTTGGCATGATTTCTGGCATTCGTAGTAATCAACATGATAAATGTGATGTATGCAATGAATCAAAATTAACTGAAAAATCATATCATCCTGTGCGTCGTGAATCTGAACCTCTTAGTTTAATTCATTCTGATGTAGGAGATTTGAAACAAACTATGTCTAGGGGAGGCAATAAGTATTACATAACCTTTATTGATGATTTTTCTAGATTCACCAAGGTCTATTTATTGAAGCATAAGGATGAAGCGTTTGATATGTTTTTATCTAACAAAGCCGAATGAGAAAGTCAATTAAGTAGGAAGATCAAAAGGATTAGATCTGATAGAGGAGGGGAATATATATCTTTTAATGATTTTTGTGATAAGGAAGGTGTTATACATGAAGTGACTCCCCCTTGTTCCCCTGAATCTAATGGTGTAGCTGAAAGGAAAAATAGGACTTTGAAAGAAATGATGAATGCTATGCTTGTTAGTTCTTATGCATCTGGTAATCTTTGGAGTGAAGCTCTTTTAACTGCATGTTTTTTCAAAGATAGGATACCGCATAAGAAAGCAGGTAGAACATCCTATGAATTATTGAAAGGTTATAAGCCCAATTTGAAATATTTGAAAGTGTGGGGGTGATTAGCTAAGGATATGTTGTCTAATCCCAAGAAAAGGAAAATAGGCTCTAAAACTTCTAATTGTACATTTATTGGATATGCTGAACATAGTGCTGCCTATAGATTTCTAGTTCTTAATAGTGATGTTCTTGATCGCAATACAATTGTTGAGACTACAAATTCTAAGCTTTTGGAAAATGTTTTCCTTTGGAAATCGAAAGTGTTTCTAGAAACCTTTAGATATTACATGTGATAATCTAAATGAGGATTTAAGAAGAAGCAAAAGACAAAGGAAAGAGTCATCACTCGGAAGTGATTTTTACACTTATTTGGTTGAAAATGATCCACAAACTTTTCCTGAAGCAATTTCTTCTTCTGATGCAAAATTTTGGAACGAGACTATTAAAACTGAAATTGATTCTATTTCAAAATATAAAACTTGGATTTTAGTTGATTTACCTCCTGGAGCAAAACCAATTGATTGTAAATGGGTTTTTAAAAGAAAGTATTTACCTGATAGTTCGATTGAGAAATATAAAGCTAGATTGGTGGCAAAATGATTTACTCAATAGGAAAATATTGATTATTTTGACATTTTTGCTCCTGTAACAAGAATTTCTTCAATTAGAGTTTTAATAGCTTTGGCATCTATTTATGAACTTGTTATTCACCAAATGGATGTGAAAACTGCGTTTTTAAATGGTGATTTAGAAGAATAAATTTACATGACTCAACCCGAAGGATGTATCGTTCCTGGACATGAACATAAAGTGTGCAAGCTTCTTAAATCTTTGTATGGTTTAAAACAACCATCGAAACAATCACATGAAAAGTTTAATCATATTTTGATTAGTGATGGTTTTTCACCGTTTGAAGTTGATAAATGATTTTATTCCAAATTGGTGAATGGTGAATGTGTTATTATTTGCTTGCATGTGGATGATGTTGTAACAGCAAAACCGATTCTAAAGTAAAAGCGATAAACACAAAAAAGACAAAGAGATTTGTTTTCTAGGTTCTGCCAATTATGCCTACGTCCTTAAAGCTATGACGACTCAGATGTTCTCACTATATTCCAAATAAGGGTTACAAATAGTTATTTATAACGATACAGATTACAACATTACCCCTGTACCATACCCCTATTACAACCCAACAGTAAAGGCCCAAGCCCAAGGGTCCTCCTTCAGAAAGGTATAAGCCATGTCCAACAATCTCCACCTTGGCGAATATCAAACCACTTAGAAGAAACAACACGACTCACACATCCTTGCAAGTTGGGGGGAGAGCTCCTGCTTACCACTAGCAAACATGTAACAAATCCAAGCAATGCTTGACCTTGTCACTGGTAACTGGCTTGGTCAACATATCAGCAGCATTCTCAGAAGTATGAACCTTCAGAAGCAATATGCCTCCAGATGCAAGCAGCTCTTTGATCTTGTGATACCTCGCATCAATGTGCTTGGTTCTGGCATGATACACCTGATTCCTTGCCAAATATATAGCACTCTGACTGTCACAATGCAACTGAACTCCACCTTGCTCAATACCCAATTCCTTCACTAGCCCTGCAACCCATAAGGCCTCTTTAGCAGCCTCAGCTACTGCCATGTACTCTGCTTCAGTTGTAGAGATAGCCACAATAGGCTGAACTGATGATTTCAAACAAATAGGTCCTCCTAGAAGAGTAAAAAATACCTTGTTGTAGACCTCCTATTATCCAAATCATCGGCATAGTCTGAATCCATATACCCTACAACTGAAGGATTTTCCCGTTGACTGCCAAATATAATACCAAACCTGTTTACCCTTCAAGTACTTAAAAATCCACTTGACTGCTTCCCAATGACGCTTCTCTGGTTTGGACATAAACTTGCACACTTGACTAACAGCTAGAGCCAAATCTGGTCTAGTGCAAACCATAGTATACATTAAGCAACCAACAACATTGGCATAGGGCACCTTTGGCATATACTCAGCCTCTGCATCTGTCTTTGGACACTGATCCAAGGAAAGCTTGAAGTGTTTGGCCAATGGAGTACTCACGGTCTTAGCACAACTCATATCAAATCTGTCTAGCACCTTTTGAACATAGCTTTGTTGGGAGAGCCATAATTTTCTAGCACTCCTATCTCTGCGAATTTCCATCCCAAGTATCTTCTTAGCAGCACCCAAGTTCTTCATGTCAAATTCCCTTCCCAACAGAATTTTCAACTCATTCACATCATGTAAATGATTACCAGCAATCAACATATCATCAACACACAGTAGCAGAAAATTAAAAGAACCATCATCAAGGATCCTAATGTAAACACAACAATCATACTCACATCGCTTGTAACCAATCTTAAGTATATAAGAATCAAAACGCTTGTACCATTGCCTTGGAGATTGATTTAATCCATATAAAGACCACTTTAACTTACACACAAGCCTGCCCTATCTAGAATCACTGAAACCCTCTGGCTGCTCCATGAAAATATGCTCCTCTAGTTCACCATGAAGAAAAGTTGTCTTCACATCCATCTGTTCTAAATGCATATCTCAACTGGCTACTAAAGCTAACACTGCCCTGATAGAAATATGTTTGGCGACCGGAGAGAAAATCTCATCATAATCAATCCCCTTCTGCAGTGAGTACCCCTTTGCCACAAGACGAACCTTGAACTTTTCTCCTTCTTTTTCTGATACTGTTGGTTTCCTCTTGTAGACCTACTTGCAACTGATAACCCTCTTGCCCTTAGGAAGCTGTACTAGCTCCCATGTCTGATTCTTATTCAAAGATTCCATCTCTTCCACCATGGCATCCATCCACCTATCTTTCTCAAGACTAGCAATAGCCTCTCGATATGTGGAAGGATCACTAGAACTAGTGAGAAGTGGATAGGCTGTCAAGTATTCAAACCCATCTCTTTCTGGTGGCCTGATGTTACGGCACTCTCTAGGGCTGTAATCGGTTCGGTTTTGGCCGAACCCGAGAACCGAACCAATGAATTCTACTTCGTTTGGTTTGGTTCGGATTTTCATAATTTTTTTGCACAATCCGAACCAAACCAACCCGATATAGTACAAGTTGGTTTGGTTCGATTCTATCGGGTCTAAGAAATTTAAAATTAAAAAAATCTTAAGTCTTCAAACCCATATCTTTCTAGTGGCCTGATGTTACAGCGCTCTCTAGGGCTGTAATCAGTTCGGTTTTGGCCGAACCCAAGAACCGAACCAATGAATTCTACTTCATTCGGTTTGGTTCGGATTTTCTTAATTTTTTTCGCACAATCCGAACCAAACCAACCCGATATAGTACAGGTTGGTTTGGTTCGATTCTATCAGGTCTAAAAAATTTAAAATTAAAAAAAATCTTAAAATTTAAAAAAAAAACCACCAGAAGCGATGCCAAAGGTGCGATGCTGTCACCACCAGAGGCCAGAGACGATGAACTGAAGAGGTGAAGAAACGAAGATGGTGAGAGAAGAATTGAAGAAACAAAGACTAAACGCAGGTGCGATGCGAAGCTTGAGGTGCGATGAGGAGGAAGAAATGAAGTGGACTGAACAAAGAAGTACGATGAAGACTGAACGAAGGTGCGATGGGAGCTTGAGGTGCGTCTGGACTGGCACTGCGGAGCACGGAGAAGCACGGCGAAGGATGAAGAACTAAGAACTGCGATGAGAAAGTGCTAACAGTGAGCTCGACCACGACTTCAGGGTATGGTGCACCACGGTTAAGCACAGGGAAGAACTGTGAACTGCGAACTGCTTTGTGTGACATGTAGAGCGAAGAGTGAAGGTCAAGCAAGGAAGATTGCGAAGAACTGAAGAAAGTTGGCAAACGAAGATGGAAGGTCAAGGAAGGAAGACTGCGAAGAACTGAAGAAAGATGGCAAACGAAGATGGAAGGCCGAAGGAAGGAAGACTGCGAACTGTGAAGTGAAAAATGCTAGAGGAAGAAACGGAAGATGGCAAACGAAAATGGAAGGCAAGCAGTAGAAGGGGAAAACGGCACTAGGGTTAGTTGGACACTTTCTAAGTCTCTCTCCTCTCGGTCTACATCAGATCAGCCATCAGGTAAGGAAAATAATGAAAAAACTCGATGTAAGCTACATGCTCGGTTCGGCTCTCAGTTCATCGGTTTTCAAAACCATGAACCCGAGAACCGAACCAATAATCTTCGGTTCTTATTGGTTTGGTTTAGGTTGAACCCGAACAAAAAAAATTCCAAACAAATTTAATTGGTTTGGTTTGGTTTGTCAGTTCAATCCAGAGCAATTTACACCCTAACGCTCTTTGTCTCGTACTAGATAATAATCTTATACTCCACCTAAATTTTCAGTGGCTTCTTTAGCTGGATCTTCAGGATCATGTGCAGGTTTAGGTGTAGGTTGAACTCTGGAACCATTTGTCACTAGTGATGTGCCAATGTACACCTGAACCACCTTGAAGCTAGAGGTAACTCCATCTGCGTTTGCCGCCTCTACTTCGGCTAGCTGCTTCAACATGGACTGCTCATCAAACACAACATCTCTGTCGATCACCATCTTCATTAAAACTGGATCCCACAACTTGAGCCCCTTCACATCTTTGGCATAACCAACAAAGACACACTTCTTCGACTTTGGATCAAGTTTGGATCTATCTTCACTGGCTATATGCACAAAAGCTGGAAAACCAACAATTCTGAGATTGTTAAAATCAATTTCGTTACATGTCTACACCTCCTTTGCAATCCCATTATCCAGTGAAGCCCGTGGTGACCTATTGATGAGGTAGCATACCATACTTATTACCTTTGCCCAAAAGCCCTTAGAAAGCCCAGCATTCAATCTCAGACACCTTGCCCATTCAATTAGAGACCTGTTCATCCTCTCTGCCACACCATTCTTTTGTGGTGTCGTGCAAACTAAAAAATGCCTATGAATCCCATGTTCCTCACAAAATTTCTGAAAGCGTGAATAAATATACTCTGTGCCATTATCTGATCTCAGGTACTTGATTTTTCTGCCCGTCTGATTTTCTACCTCTGCCTTCCACACCTTGAACTTGTCAAAGACCTCAGATTTCTGTTTCAGTAAATAAACCCATACCTTGCGGGAAAAATCATCTGTGAAAGTCACAAAATACGTGGAACCTCCCACAGATGGCTCTCGTGTAGGTCCCCACACATCAGATTGCACGTAGTCCAGAATTCCCTCAGTTTTATGCTTCCCAGTCTTGAAACGAACACGACATTGCTTCCCAAGTACACAATACCTTCAAAAATCAATCTTGCAGCTTTGGACACCTTTCAACATATTTCTCTTATGAAGCTCGGTCATCCCACGCTCACTGAGATGACCCAAACGCGTGTGCCAAAGCTTAGTTGCATCATTATCATATTCAACGGATGCAACATCACCTACAACTGTACTCCCCAACAATATGTAGATATTACCGTCAGTCCTCTTTGCTTTCATCACAGTCAAAATGCCCTTGCTCACTTTAAGAATGTTCATGTCTCCATCAGTCCTGTAGGTAAAACCATTTGCCTGCAGGGTACCAGAGAGATCAAATTCTTTCGCAATTCAAGAATATATCTCACCTCATTCAATGTTCGCACGCCACCATCGTTCAATGCAATTTTAACCTACCCCATTCCGGTAATAGCACAAGCTTTATCACTACCCAAATACATAGAACCAAAACTACCTGACTTGAATGTGGTGAACCACTCCCGGTGCAGCATCATATGGTAAGATCAGCCAGAATTGAGAATCCATGCATCTGCACATTTACCAGATGAAACACAAAGTAAATCATCTCCACTGCCATAATCAGAATCATAAGTTTGAACCACATTTGCAGAACTGCATGCGCCCTGCTTCTTGTTTGGACAGTCCCTCTTCCAGTGCCCAATCTGTTTGCACTTAAAGCAATGCCATGTCCAACAGATGACATGCTGATTCTTGATACTTGTGAGGATATCGTAATTAGAACCAAGTCTTTTCTTGCTTCTAATTTCGATATGAAAGACATGGGTGAAACAAGTGTAATTTTTGGGGTTAAAATCGTAAGGAAAGGTGATAGTATTATACTATCCCAACAACATTATGTTGAGAAACTTCTCAAGAAGTTTGAATATTATGACTTCGTGTCTCTGAGTACCCCTTATAATGCTAACTCTCAATTAAAGAAAATAGAGGTGATCCTATTGAGCAATCTCGGCATGCCCAAATTATTGGGAGCTTACTACATCTGATGAATTTTTCACGTCCTGATATTGCATATGCATTAGGTACATTGAGTATTTATACTCATAATTCTAATCAGGATCACTGGGAGGCACTTGCCAGACTCATGAGATATTTGAGAAGTACCATTAATTATGGTATTAAGTATAGTGGATTTCCCGCTGTATTAGAAGGATACATTTGTAACGTCCGTAATTTTAGGTTTATGACTTTATTACATTTTAATATGTGGATATGTGATTCGTGTGAATTAAATATATTTTAGGAAGATTAAGTTGGTAGATGAAGTTTTCCTGACATTAGAAAATAGTAGTTTAAGTTGGACGTTAAGATCCAGACAGAGTTCTGTTTACTATAAATAGATGGAATGGTGACATTGTGAACTAGAAACCCTAGATTTAGGTTAAGAATAAGATTTGAAGGTACAAATAGTGATTTTACAATATTTGAGAATTTTAGAATTTTATTCAGGAATTTTCTGAGAAGCGGATAAAGATGTTACCGTTTTGGTCCCTGTAGTTTGACTAGGTTGAACTGTGAGTTGGTTTGGAGACCAAAACCAGTTAAGAAATATTTTTGGAGGTTCCAAATGATTTTCTATATTATTTTAGAATTTTAGAAATTATTTTGGGAATTTTTAGAATGACAGACAAAGAATTGCGGTTTTGGTCCCTGTAGACTGAGAACAGGGTAAACGGGAGAACAGATAAAGGTCAGAAGCTTAGGAAATAATCCAAAATCAACCAAAAGAGTACCCAATGGTGTTTTTACAATAATTATGATTTTTAGGAATTTTCTGAGATTTTTCTGAGAAAGTCAATTTTTACCCTAAGTTACGGGTTACGGTAAAAACCGAAAAATTACCGTAGTGCTTCTAAGCTTGATCTTTTTGAACCAAGACTTTTGTGGCACCTTATTTTCATGGCTTAGGACTTATTTCAAGGTTCATGAGAGTTTTTACCCCAATAGGTTAAGTTTGGACAATTTTTACTATGAAATACAAAAGTTACCACACTTAATTACCTTGGAGACTTACCATTTACCATGGTTAAGGTGAAAAATTATTTTTACCCCCTTGGAATAGTGCTGCGCCAGATTGAGGAAGGGAAGAAAGTGGAAAATTCTAGACTCATGACTCATGAGTGGTTAACCAATAGGATTAGGGCAAGTTGTAACTAAGGTTTAACCATGGTTAAGTGTAATGGTTATTAGGAAAAAATCTTGTTAGATAGGAAGAGAAGAGGGAGAGGGCCGAGAATTTGAGGGAGAAGAGAGGAGAGGACTTCTTGCTTGAGTTCCTCTTGCTCATCACCATAGCCAATCTTTGAGTGCTCTTTTCCAAAATCTTGTCCTAGTTAGCTAATTTCCAAGAGTTTGTGTTCAATCTATTGACCAACAAGCTTCAAGAGGACAAGCAAGAAGGAGAAGGAGAAGGAAGAAGAAGAAGGTTAGAGTTTGCTACAAGAAATTGGTAAGAGGAAAGTTCTTCTACATGATTTCAAAGCCTAGAGGACATGCTAGGGTTCTTGTTGGTGTTGTGGTGATCAAGGAGATGCTATACTATCCTAGGGTTTAAGTTGATTGGCAAACCATGTGTCTTCTTGTTCTCATGACTATGTTTGATTCTTGAGTGATGATTATGTTATGTGTATGAATTTCTTTGAGTGGTTTGCTTATGAACAACCATGCTTGATGTTAGTTTGCATGATTGGAACCTTGATATGCATAAGAGCTTGTAACTCTTGTCTATGGAGAAAGTGACCATGTTGTGTGAGATGAGTTGCCTATCTTGCATGCTTGATGATTTTGTTCCATGCTTGGTTTGAGTTGTTTGGATGATTGTGATTGTTCATAAGTTTAAAATCATGGCATGAGCAAGTAGTATGTGTATGTGGATGAGCTTGATGTGTAGGGATGATTGTGTGTTCATTGCCTTGATGATTGAAACCATGGCTTGATGATTAAAGAGTGTGTCTTGGAATTGATCTAAACATAGTAAACTTTGCTTATTTTTACTCATTTGAACCTAACTATGCAAGGAGATGATTTATTTTGATTGAGCACTTGATTTTCGAGTCCCTGTCATGCCCTGGGTGTGACCAGTTTCGCGATTGGGAAAAGCTGGAAAACAGGGGACAGCTCTGTTCATACCGCGGGTGTGAAACACCTTCACGCCTGTGAATAGTTCTGGACCCAGCATTTGTGAAAATTAATATTTTTGCAAAAATCATCTTTTTCAACTTTTTAAACCAATATGTTTAAGAGGAAAATGTCATTTTAAATGCAAGAGTTGGTGAGTATTTTGACTAAGGTATTTGTGGGACTTAAATATGTTTTGGAAAATGCTTTTTAATTAAGAGATAAAGTTTAATTGAAATGTGTTAGATTAAAGTGGAAGAAACATGATAAGTGAAAATACTCACCAAGATATGAGAATACTATAGTCAAGAGAGAGAAGGACACAAATGACTATGCGTAAGAGAAAAATGATTTTTTTTTAAAACCTAGGGATTGGGAAGCAATTTGGTTAATTGGTTTAGAATTTAAACAATGGAGTTGGAAAATGTATTTTGTTAACAAGACAAAGAGTAATTCAAGAGTACGAATGATAGTGAAAGAGTCATGGTGAATGATAATAAGCACAAAGAGATGAGAATGCTATAACCAAGAGTGAAGGTTATAGGTGATTGTGCAAGAGAATGTTACATAACCAAGAGAGAAGGTTATGGGTGAATGTTACAAGAGGTGACACAAAGAAGAGATGAGTAATGTTACAAGTGGTAACATAGTGATGTGTATGAAATAATTATAAGAGAAATCAAAGTGAATTGATTGTGCTTGAGCTTGTGATGATTATTTTGAATGCTTAATGTGATGTGCCATTTTGCATAAAGAGAAAGAGATTTTCTTGGCTTTGCCAAGTGGTCATACCCAGAGAGGGTTGTGACGTGAGCTACAACCCAGAGAGGGGTTGAAAATAGGTATGGTTGGGCTACAATTGCCTACTGGGATTATCCAGGTTTCGAAAGTCTCAATGGCCGTGTGGTGGATCTCAGCGAGCCGAGAACGAGTAGAGCACCCGGCTTGGATAAATCTGACTGACTGACCTATTTGTGATATGGTGTCACAGAGTGTATTGAATAATTGTCTTGGACTTTACTGTTTGTTTAGCCTTGAACAATTTTGACTTAAACATGGCTTTCCTGAATACTGTCTTGGACTTTACTGGAGGTTTAGCCTTGAACAAGTATGTTAAGGATTGACTGTGGCCTATCGCTCAAATGTTGTTGAGGAAGAGAAAAGTCTCCATGGAGCATTACACCGGTGTTGAGAGGGAAATAGAAGTGTCATGCATTTTAAATGTATCTGAGTTAATGATATATTGATTGATACTATGTTATGCGTTGTGACTGTGAAAATTTTCATTGTGTTTGTGAGAATATCTCATTTGCAGGAAAACTATATACTCTTGTGTTTGAGAAGAGTAAGTGGTAGATAATTTTCTAATATAGATAGGTTTGATAAGTCTGATGTATTTTATTCTTACTTGTTGTCTCTATGCTTTATTATCTGTGTATGAGGATTTTTCACCTTTGTCTATATGTTTTGTGCTCCTTGGAACATGATTCATATAGATGTGCCACCAGTCAAGTGAATTGACCAGGACGGAGGAATGAGGAAGACTACCGTCTGGAGTGGCTTTGGCTAGATAGTCTTTTGGAGGGGATCGGAGACTCGACTGGCTTAGGCTCATTCGGGGTAGACTGTTATTATTATCTTTACCAGATGGTTGTACCATTTTATATGACATTACTAGCTATCCCGTTTTGATGTACTTGTAAAACTTTGGACCAGTATATATATCTATATATAATGTATATTATTCATTCAGATGATATTAGTCTTCTTTTTCTTCAGTAATACGTTATGACATAAATAAGTTTTGAAATCTAAACAATGTAAGTGAGAGTTTCAAGTGAAAATAATTTTCAGTAATTAAAAGAACAGAAAAATTATACTCACTTTCGAAATAGACTTGAAATAATTGAAAGAGAATTTTCTTTTAAAAATAAATGTTAATATCATTTTCGATAAATAAGGTTACTTATGTTGTAATATCCTTTTATGAGAAAGGGTGTTGCAACATTGGTGCTAATTGGATCTCGGATTCAGATGAGACGAGATCCACTAGTGGTTATGTGTTTACACTTGGTGGTGGTGCAGTTACGTGGAGATCATCCAAACAAATGATCATTGCAAGATCGACTATTGAGTCAGAGTTTATAGCTCCGGAGTTGGCTAGAAGTGAGGCTGAGTGGTTGAAAAACTTCTTAGCAAATATTCCTGTAGGAATAAAACCAACCCCATCAGTGTCGATGCATTGTGATTGCCAGTCAGCAATAGCCATTGTAGAGAACAAAACTTTCAATGGTAAAATTAGACATATTCAATTAAGACACAATGTTGTAAAGTACTTGTGGAAAGATGGAACAATTTCCATTGATTATATGAAATCATAGTTAAATTTAGCGGATCCGTTGATAAAACCCCTATTACACTATAGTTACCAAGAATTTTCACAAATTACATAAATAATAATTGTTTTTAAACAGAAACAACTCTTATAAATTGGAGGTAAATTTTTTTCCTCGTCTCATATATATATAATTATCAGAGTTACAAAAAAAATTCAAGATACTCAAAATAATTTGTACAGTGAACATCTGAGCCAGTCAAATCTCTAGACCTCTACCTAAAGAACGACAGTAACCACCAACTCTTCTCGAAATTTCTATCAATCCGCGCAGCAACTTCCTTCAAATCCTCTCCTCAGACTTAGCTCATTCCTTGGGAAAATATCTACTCAACCATGTACCAAAACAACATGGAAAGTAGGCAAGGGTGAAAATCTCTATCATTGAATTATATCACTAAAAGAAAACATTAGTGACCCACAATAGATATTAGGCACATAGCAGATTTATAGCAGACCTAATGCACACAGCCAAGATAATGCACACAGTAGATTTACAGTAAATATAAGGCACACAGCCGATGATGTTATACTCATCCTCAAAAGAAATCACACTTATCATTTTATTAACTCCACATAACACGTACCACATGTTTATACAGAGAATTTCACATGGTAATATATCTCAGAAAACTGGTAAACTGGTAGAGTACTCTCATTTAAGCACTCTCTATTCTTTCGGGACACACCCACGAGCACTCTGCCCGCTACTCCTGGGGATTTTACATTAGGAATTTCGGGATACACCCACGAGCACTCAGCCCGCTACCCCTGGAGATTTTACTCTCTAAATTTCGGGACACACCCATGAGAAAAGAACCCGCTGCTCCTGGAGACTTTACTCGCTTAAATTCGGGACACACCCATGAGTAAGTCACTCGCTACTCCTGGAGATTTTACTTTAGGAATTTCGGCACACAGCCACGAGCATTCAGCTCGCTACTCCTGAAGATTTTACTTTATAACCACCGATACCAGCCCAAACTTAGAACTTAACTCTTAAATAAACCCAGAATCATATTACCTCAAATGAACACAGAATCACAAGTAAACACTTAATCACATTTCTCAGATAGGAACATCAAATCACATAACTCTAATAACACCAAAATTTATATACATCAAATAAAAACAAAATCACACTTCACAATTTCAAACACGGAATCCCTTAACTCAGATAAAACATAGAATCACATGTTACCTCACTTAATTTTTCACTAGATAATATAACAATAGAATTCACCGAGAATCCTTTACTGTTACACTAACTTCCCAACAGATAATATAACAGTAGAATTCACCGAGAATCCTTTACCATTACAGTATCTCTCCCAATTTATCTTAGTCACATATATACCGAGTCCCTAAGTTAAGATCTTTAAATAGCGTATCAGTATGGTTCCCAGGAAAGAAAAAGTGAGCTAATGCCCATTCAATGACCTTTGTCTGTCCTAGCCAGACCCATACTAATAAACCACTCAAATCTAAACCATCACTTTGTATATCAATGATAGACAATATCAGGGTTTTCATAATTTAAGCATTATAACATTACAAATTCTAAAGCTCAAATCAATAAAATTAAAGCCATAAAACAATTATAAAGCTTAAATAAATGATTATAAGGCATATACCAATCTTGCCATTATAACCTTACTATAAAAGCACATAATTAAAAAGCTATAAAAATAGTTATAAGGCATATACCAATCTTGTCATTATAACCTTACTATAATTAAATAAAAGCAATAAAACAATTAATAAAGCAATAACACCTAAAACCACAAAAGTGGATAATCACTTCAAAATTCTCAAGAATTTTTCCCTTACCTCCAAACTTGAAGAAAAAGGATATTTTGAAGATCAAAGCTTCAAAACTCAAGAACTTTGACAATAAAAACTAAAAACTTTTGAACTAGAAAATCCTTGAAATGAATCAAGAATTGGAATGAAGAAAAATGAAGAGCAACCCCCTCTATTTATAGCCAAAATTTCATGCCAAATGAGGGTTAAAAGGTGACCATGGTTGGCTTGGAAAGCAACCATGGTTTATGTTAAATAAAAATCAAAATAATTATCAAAAATCTAATTGGTTAACCCTAATGACTCATAAGCCAACTTGCACAAATATCTCCCCCACTTGACAAGAGAATGGCTGCCAAAATGGCTGAAAGAAGAGGGAAAGTGAATTTCCATTTTTACCCCTAGGGTTTTTAGTGAAAATCAAGGGCAAAATGGTCTTTTCACAAATCAAAAGTTCTCAAAATTAATTTAAAATGTTAAAACCAATGAGATTGCTTTAAAATGGCATGAGAGACTTAAAATAAACTCAGGGTATGATTTTTGAAATTATTGATAGTGCAATTTCTTCGATTTTCACAATTTTGCAGGTATAATACTGAAAATAAAACAGAAAATGGTATTTTCAAAACTTACTCAGAAATAATTTCTAAAATCCTCAAATAAATAATTAAAAATAAAATATAAAGTGTTTGTGGACCTTTGTCACGAAATTTTATACCGCGAAACAAGATTTTTATGCTATACGCCCCCGGTTAGCGTAGTTTTTGGTAAATTTTGAAAGTTTTTCAAAAATTTCAGAAAATCATAAATATTAAAATAATCAACTTTTGTGAAGGAAGTTTGTTTTCTGAATTGATTTGACAGACTCAAGCTATTTAAACCATTTTTCGTCAGTTAGACGTAAACCGTTTTCTGTAAAAAGACCCAACGTTGACTGAAAAACTACTGGTTCAGAAGTATTCTGGAATACATGTATTTAACCCCTAATTTTAAGCCAAAAATAAATCACAAAACATTTTTTCCATAAGAATTCATATAAAACAGAATAGAGACGAAAAAACAATGAAATAGAGGTTGTAACTAGACCTGACGGAAGCTGAAAATTAATCGTTTTCAGAAGTATTCTCAAACATGCGTATTTAAATCCTATTTGTAAGCTAAAAATAAATCTCAAAACATTTATATCACAAAAATTCATATAAGACAAAATTTAAAACAGTTAATCACAAAAACGGATGTTACAGGAATGGGACTTACGCCATTGGAAAACGACAAGTGATAGGAACTTAACCTTTGTGATTGGAGACCCCATGAAGAAAATTCATATGGGTAAAAACAATCCAGTTGTTAGTTATGCTAGCACGAAATTAATTTTGTCCCTTCCTATAGTGTTATGATAATAAGTATGAGAATGTGCTAGAATATATAAATTTGAGGGATAAGCTTGAAAGCTTTTAATGATTACCACAAGCCCTTAAGGGTGGTGTATGCTCGCGGCATGCACTAGATGGAATCATCTATATGAGTGTCAAGTGGGGCCGCTTGAATGAGACTGTGGCGGGTCTTTATAGCTCTCATGAATATCAGGTATGCGCACGACCTAAATGCGTAACACAACAATAACATGAGAATTGTGGGGGTGTAGTGTGATTGGTAGTCCTCTAACACACACAAAGTGTCTCTGGTTCATGAGCTTGTCTCACCAATTCACTGTGTGTTAAGTCTTATCAGTCTAGGTCTAGTTCATACAGCTTGCCTCACCAGATTTGACGCATTACACTCACGATGTTAGCCCAGGAAATTTTGTAAAAGTGTTTTTTCTCTATTTTTGAAACTTTTGAAATATGTGGGGATTGTTGTGTTTTTGTGATATTTCAAAAGTTAGAAGTCCCACATTGCTAGCCAAGGAGACCTTTAAGGCTTTATATACTAAGACAAACTTTAGGCTTGTAAACAAGCTAGAAAAGAGATGGTCTTGCGCGGCCCATGTTGGCCCGTTTTAGAGTAAATCCTCCGATGTGTCCCTTGTGCGTACTATTAAGGGCATATTTTATAAAGCCTTACCCGAGAAGTGGCCTTTTTGAGCTCCGAACGATTTTGACTTGGTCCTATCCAGAAACCCTTGAACGTTTGGTTAAGCTTATCATTATATTATTGTTTACTTTATCTTAACGTTAAATCCGTGTGTTTATCTTATTTTTAATGGATAAATTATTTTTATTAACGTTAATCTTCTGATGATTATCCTTATTTGATCTTATCTTAAATTGTACTTTTTTATCTTAACCTTATCTTAAACGTTCACATCTCTGCTCTATAAATATTGCACCACTCAAACTGTGCTTTTAGCACCTCTCACTTCTCCTCTCCCTCTCTTCATACGTTTCTTTTGTCTCCTTTTTCTCTGCTATTATTGTTTTCAATTATTTTTTTGGGTTACATCCGCCTTTTTAGTTTCTCGAGTTCAAATAGCCTCGGTACACTCATCATCGGGAAGAGTCTGTTGTATCCTGGAGGTTTGCGCGATACATCCTGAATAAATACTTAGGACAGTGACCTACACGCCTCAGGCTATGCTGTTCCGCGTCATCTACAGTGCCCCCGCAGTTAGCCCACCTCAACAACAAAGACACATTTCCATTCACCTTCTCATTAAGCTCCAAAAATGTCTCCTTGTATCCACACATGCATGTGATTTCTTGCACCATCGTCTAAGTTCCACGAACTATTGGCATCCTTCTCTTCTTCCTTGAGTGTTAGCAACAAAGTTGACTCTTCATCTTCATTAACAGGATTAACCTTTTCTTCATCATTATTAGGAGCACTATGACATTCCCAAGAGAAATGGCCAATTTTATGACAATTATAACCATTCAATTTTAGATTTGCCATACCTCCATGAGTACTTTGTGATGGAAGACTTCTTTTCTCATTGCTTGAATCACCAATTACCTCTTCCTCTTCCTCCTTGGCCACAACCACGTCCTCTTCCTCGTCCACGTCCTTTTTGGCTCTTGAATCCTCCATCATTATTCAATGAAGCTTTGGCCTTGAGAACTTGCTCTATTGGCTCTTCTTGTCTTCTCTTCATTCTTTCTTCATGGGCTTGTAGAGAACCTTCCAATTTTTCGATGGTCATTGAGTCAAGATCTTTTGATTCTTCAATGACACATACCACATAATCGAACTTAGGAGTCAAGGAACGAATAATATTCTCCGCAACACGAACATCTTCTATTTCTTCTCCATATCTCCTCAATTGATTAACAATCGCCTTCACCCTTGAGCAATAATCCGAAATTGATTCGGATTCCTTCATCTTTATCTTCTTCACTTTGTCAACACCTTGGAGAGATTTTTCCAAAATTTCGCAATCTTCCTTTGAGGTAGTGGCATAAGCGACTTTCTCAACCATAGAATCATGCAAACATTGATGGATGAGAGTGAAAGCTTTCACGTTGAGAGAACCTCTCTTTATTTTGTGGCTTCTCATAGCCTTTCTTTACAATTTTCCATACACCTTGAAAGCCAAGCAAAACTTTCATGCGAAGACACAATTTTTCATAATTCTCCTTTGTAAGACGAGGAAATTGGAAAGTAGTATATTCATCGCTTGCCATCTCTCAACACTCTTCTCTCAACTCTCACAACCAAGCTCTAGATACCACTTTGTTGGAAGAAGAGAAGTTTTTCTAAGAGAAAACTCACGGGGTATAAGTAATACTCGTTTATTTTACCCATGAGTAGCTGCCCCAATTGCGGATTAATTTATCCACGGGGTATGGATTTTTTTGTCATCCCTATTAAAAATGCAAACCCAAAAAAGATTGGTTTGGGTATTGGGATTGGGACTAGGCACATGGAAATTAAACCGTGCCCACCCCTAGTACAAAGTAGAAATCTTCTATTATCTATTAATTTATCAGGATGTGACACATGTCATGTTCACTCACTTTATTTCCAACTAAAATTGTTTTGTTTGTTAGATTTTTTATAGTATTTGTTAAAAAATACCCATACTTTGTACGAGTTTGGGTTTATAGACTAGTTTACAAATTATATAAACAGTAAAAGAAATGCCAGTAAATAAAATAGTTTTGGTGTAAAATTAGAAAACTTAAGAAGTTACACATGTCTTGACTTAGGAAGTGACATGTGTATGACAGACAAGGAATTAACACATATCCCAGTCCATAATTTACTTTTCTTATATAATAATTAAATAATCAACTCACAATAAAATAAAAAATAATAGACCGTATAAAAAGAGCGTTTTAAAAAAGTATAAAAATGAAGAGTTGGTCAAAATAAGAAGGGTTATTATATATGGAAAAAAATGTAACAAGGAAAGGATCATGATCCACAAGTTGTCATTATATACGTTCGTGAAACATATATATTTTGTGACAAATCCTTTTATTAACTTTATGTTAATATTTTAAAGTAATTAATCACTTTTTATCAGGAAATAACCGTAAAAGAAATCATATTAAAATGATATAGTAGGGGGGCAATAATTACTTCATGAGAAAAAAATGTGAACCAATTTTCAAACTACTTTTCCCTGTGTAACCGGCCTAAAAGTCCAAAACGACAATAATCGAATCACAACATGCGAGAAGGATAGAAAATAGAAAATAAAAAAAGAATAAATATAATTTTAAAATTTAAACTAATACGAATATATGTCCACTTTAACCCCCTCTTTCCATTAAAACAAATACAGTGAAACAGAGACAGAGAGGACAAAATCAAAAGGGAAAAGGGCACAGATGCCAACTTATGCCCCCTTATGCTTATTTTTTCTGACTAGAGAAGAAGCACAGAGAGATATGCAAAGTGCTAGAGAAGGAGATGGAAACGCAATTAATAGCCATTCAGAATGTATTGATTGCAGTGTCACTCACTCTCTTACAGAAACATGACACTGAAAACTGAGAGAAACAGAGTACTCTGTTCTGTAGAAGAAATTGTGGGGAAGAAAGTTGGAGGAGGGTAAGGGGGAAATCATCATTGCTAGACACCAGATTATTCTCTGGCATGGGCCACCATGATTCCAATTGGGAAAGACTCACATGTCACCAAATCCTCCCTGTGTGTCCTCTTCTTTGATATTCCCCTGGCCTAATAATAATAATCATCCCTTCTTATCATCATCATCATCATCATTTTTTAAATTTCATTTTTTTTTATATTTTTTTTTTGGTGTCCTACGATACTAATACTAATAATAATAATAGTTTGATAAAGTAATTGAATAACAACCAAAGATTTGGATATGATGACACATGTCTCTTTCAGTTTAACCAGATTTGAATTCAAGTCATGAGAATACAGTAATTTTAAATTTCATGTGGTAAAACTTTGCTATCTAAAGAGTCATATTCAGCTCGAAAGGATTAATTTCCACGCACGCGTAATGATACTCTGAATTACAAAATAAAAGTAATTGAATACATCCACCTTTTCTGATTAGAATTCCCCTCGGTCTCATCTAATGGAAACACTTCTTTTTGGCTACAAATATGATTCCATTCCCTGTTTCAATGGTCTTTAAGATTTTACCTTGTAAACAGCTTAGCATAAAACTAGGCAAGTCAATCAAGTTTTACAGAGAAAAAAGGTCATCATTAACCTTTATGTAACTAACAACTAATTAATTGTTCTTTTTTTTTCTTTCAAATTAAATTATCCCTCTTTAAATTTGGAATCGCCAAATGTATTGTGGATTTGTGGTGTTATAATTACACGCATTCCCTCTTTTAACTCACAGATGAACCTCTAGGACTCCAACAAGTTGAAGGATAATGAGGCATATCACACAATAATAATATCCCAATCATAATCACAATCATAATCATATTATCTATATATTAATTCAAGCCGCCATGGTACAAAAGAAAAATAAAAAATATAGAGATTGATAAGGTAATTTGATGGTTTGAAAAAATAGACATAAGAGTTTGAATGATAAAAAAGTCATAAACTTAAATATTTATCACTAATATAACATATTAATCACTAATATTTGTATTTTAAAAAAAAATCACTAATATTTGTATTTAAAAAAATACAAATACAGAGGCATGATGTGAATCACGATAATTGAGGTTTATTTACCCTCCGGCCAATGATGAGAGCTGTTTGTTGTGCGTTTTTTTTTTATGCCAAACCTGTTTGTTTTGAAAGTTTTTTTTTGTTATGCGTGTTGAATCTTTGTAGTACCTTTTATTGTTTGTCTATTTATGGCATCCATAAATGTTGTATTATTTAACTGATAACTTCGTTCGTACACAATAAGAGCCACAAAAGCATACATAATTGATCAAAATACAGGTTTGACAATTTAAAAACGCATGGTTTTAATCATTTAGAAATGAACGGTAGAAGAAATTTAATGAATTTGAGAAAATATTCCGTTGTTGACTGGCGCACCTGTGCTAGCGGCAAAGGTTAAACAATTTTGTGTTCTCTTTTTTTTCTATATATATATATATATATATATATTTTTTTTTTTTTTAAAAGTTGTTTTTTAAAAAATTACAAAACAACTTTCAGAATAAAAAATATTTAATAATATTAATTTAAAAACATTTTTTTAGAGATTCAAAATAAAAAAAATGCTTGATATTTTTTTCGAGAACATGTTTTAAAAGTGAAAAATGTTGAGCTCTAACGATGGTGAAGGGTGTCATCTGGCAATGACCGTGGTGAATGATACGTCGGCACTGGCGGATCTTAATAGAGACTAAGGGGGGCCATGGCCCCCCAATGTTTTTTTAAAAACATATATACAAATAGGGATAGGTTAATTAAATATTGTCTAAAAAATCTAAAAATAAAAAGAATGATTAATCTTTAGATTTTAATCTTTCTAATCATAAATTTTGTGTTTACATTGCAATTTAAATTTTAAAATGATCGATTTTGTATAATATTATAACTTAAATTTTAAGATAATCAATTTTGTCGTTACATTACAAATTGAATTTTAGATATATAATATGATGTTACATATTTGATTTGCAAATTTTATCTTGCCACCATCCCAAAAAAATTTGTGCAAGCTCCGCCACTGTACATCAGCAATAGCCTTGAAGAAGAATACATTGGAGTTGTGTTATGTGTCAAGAGCTATAGCAGCGATATAGAGTGCTGGACAACAATGATAATGGTGGAGCGTGGTAGATGGTGATGACAACGACTATGGAAAGTGTCGAGTGGCAGTAGTTGTGGAGAGTATCAGACGACAATAGACAAAATTAAAATAACCACAGTGGAAATAACTCTAAATAAATAGTTCTTATTTTCTTATTCTAATTAGAAATGGAAAACAAAATTAAGTTTTGCCAGCAAAACCTCTACTAAAACCATTTTTTATTTGTCTACCCAAAAAAAACTTGTTTTGTTTTTTGTTTTTTTTTTAATTTTTTTAAAAATTATAATCAATGTCCCAAAATTATTTGATTTTTTTTGAAAAAAAAATAGCCACAGTGGAAAAGTCACGGTGGACTCTAATTCGGGAATTCAAATGAAAGTTCACCTAATGGAGAATTAAACCAGAACTAAGGTCAAACTGTGTTTCTATTTATAGTCAAGAAATGGTCTTTTGTACCGGGTGTATTAAAATAATTTCTCTTTAATCAGGTAGTTAAGTACATTTTCACATTTAGAAAAAAAGTAACCTAATTGTGATATAAAAAACAAAAATAAGTCTTTGTCAATATAGCCATTATTTTTCTAGATTAAGTACCTGAATTGAGGAAAATATTTTGTTCAGTCAAAAAAAAAAATCTTTTTTTTTCATGACTACAATTTATACTTGGGTTGCTCCACTGAGCAAGATTAAATGAATACCATGTCATTCAGGATAACATTTTTCTTTCGGTTGATCAGTCACGTAGATGTGTTTATTAAATATAGAAAGATGAAAGCTAAAAACTAAAAGGTTACGGCAATAGCTATATATTTGAAAACAATTGTATATAGATTATAACTTTTTTTGATAATTATAGATTATAAATTTATTATAAAAATATGGGTCCTTTTATTATGAATCATAGTCTATGGTTGATCATGAAATTTCGTAGCTGAGTTTTAACTAAACAATTTATACTACAAAATTTCACGATCTAAACTATATGAACGTGGAAAGATATTGTTCTTCTCTTAGTCAAATAATCCCTTCCCACGGTTTGTTAATTTTTCTCATGACTTTTCTAACACTCCGAATATAAAATTGCCTGGCATTTGATTATTCAAATATAAAATACGACTTCTGAAGGAAACGTGTGCCAACTTTTTGAACGGTTGATATATATTACTATACTGTCTATATATAGATTAAAACGAAAAGGTTTTTATGTATGAAATTCGTACTAAATTTTTTACAATCATGCACATAAACGAGTTCTGTGATAAAGGAATTATATATTTTCATACCGACAGGGCCGTGTCTAACAAATTTGGGGCCTTAGACATAACTAAAGCATTTAAGTGTAATATAAATTATTAATACTCATATTATTCTTTTAGCTTTTTGAAATAAAATTATTGAAATTTTGCAGAATAAGTAGTAAAAAAATAGCCATTAAGTAATTGAAAATAGATTGTTAACATTAATAATAAAGAATAGTTAAAATAGCAGCTAATTATTACGTTGCATCATTAAACATTATATGAACCGGTGAGCATTTACTAATTACTTGAATAACTAAATTCTGCACTTTGATACTTGCAAGTCTTGGAACGTGAATGTTGCACCATTGCAACGTTGCTCTTCTTTTTCTTACCCCAAACGTATAGCACAAATGGAATTCATGATTTCTCTTTTCATTTATTATAATTATAATACCAAATATATATAATAACAACATTTATGGGCCTAAGGCAATTGTCTTTCTTGCCTAATGGCAAACACGGCCCTGCATACCGATATTTGCAGAGTTTATTTCCAGATAGACTTTCAGCTAATTCTACCTGCAGCTGCAATATTATATTAGGATTTAAATTTTTTAGATCCATTTCTCTCATAAAAGTTTTTATCTAATTGTCATTCTCAATCCAAGGATTAATCTGACAATAATTATGCTTACAGAAATCTCTGTAATTAAATATAAAAATAAAGTATATTACATATTAATTGAAATTTGAATCAAACAAGTATTTTTTTTGGGGTGAAATTCAAATTTTGTATGAAAAATGTTAAAGTTTTTTTGATAATAAAATGTTAAAGTTTATTACCAAAAAAATGTTAAAGTATTAGATCTAGAAGTTATGAGAAGCACGAATGAATATATTGTTGAAAGGATGGGAAGTTTTATGATTGTGGCTAAAAGAAGCCACTAATCTAGCCACCAATTGCTCCACAAGAAAATATCATTCCTTGTTGAAAAGCAAGACAAAACGAAATCAAAGAACGGCTTGTAACACAAACGTACTATATAGAATATATATCTTACATCCATTAAAACTTGAAAGGATATTATTATTATTTTTTCTGTGGGAAATATCATCCATTTTGTGATGAAATCTGAAAATTGGCACAGAAGCCACCAGTACCACAAACCCATGAAGAGTGTACGGAGAATTAGAAAAAAGAAAAAGAAAAAAAAGAAAAAAAGCGCAATGCCAAAGCCAAGAGTTATAATTAAAATAAGAAGACTATTAGCCAAATAGCCAATAAAAAACCTGACTTGCAGAACACAGCCAAAATTTATTAATTCTTCATGAAAATATAAAATTAATGAAACAGACATTCACTAGTAGAAATTAAAAATTAAATACTGAAAATTATATAAACTAAAACTTAAATTAATAAAAATGATCGAAACTGGAATTTGCTTTAAACTTGATTTTATAATATTCTTTGTCAGGAAATTAAGGTTGTAGCCTTGTAGGCATCTAACACCCTCAAGAGATGACCAATAAGCATTTATTATAAAAAAAAATCCATGACACATACTTATCTGAATAAATCATATCAAGTACAATATCAATGGAAACTATATTTCTGTTCTATTTTTCGTTGGTCTCACATCAAACTTCTACAATCGCGTTAAATTAACATTAATCAACAAATTATTTAAACTAGAACAGCAGGACTGCAGGAAAGACGAAGACAAATTTGGGTACGGTAATTTTCAAAGATTTGTAATACGGATTTTAGACAAACAAAGACAGACAGTTATAGCGCCCAACCTTTCAACCTTGGGACATTAACAAGAACCCGGAAGACAAGGAGCGTCCTCCGCATGAAGGGCCTGCAACATTGCAAAATGCAAATGCAAACACAATCTCTCTCTCTCTCTCTCTCTCTCTCTCTATATATATATATATATATACACACACACACAAATACAACAAACACACACTTTAATGGATGATATATGCTCCATGGTTGATGGGAGCGTCGAGCCACTCACCGACTTATTTCTTTAATTAATTATAATTTCCTGCTTAATGTTTTCTTAGCAAGCACTAAACAAAGGGTTCGTACGAGGAACAGTTTTTCTTATATTATTATTGGAGATTTTAGCCGCAGATTCGCTTTAGCATTAAACAATTGCACTTACAATGGTGCCCCCAGTGGATTTTTTTCTCAATAACACAACAATAATAGTAACAATATATATAATAAAGCATACAATCTATATATATATATATATATATATGCTCGTAATAATAAAATTATCATCACCCTTATTATCATTAGTATGCTAATCATACGTACAATGATATGCGAGCTAGCTAGAACTAGCATTCCTGCAGTACCATTAAAGATCATTTGGTCATCGAGTATTATATATATAGATATAAATTAAAAAGGAGCTAGAGTATTTAATTTACACATAAATTAATTTCATACTATCAGAATATATATTTAAAATAAAAGGAAGAAAAGGGTAGAGAAAATAAAAAAAGAGAAGAAAAGAGAGGAAGAATTGTTAGCTGCAAATTCTAACCACCAACAACACCCCACGCACTATCATCAACATCATCATGATCACGCGATTTTAATTCATTGCAGCATCATACCATATTCCACCATGTAATGATGATAACACCATGTTTTCTGTAGTACCCGCGGTTTAGCCTCACGCGATCGAATAATAATAATAATAATCCTAATCAGAAGAACAAATCCACGAATCAACCGCACCGCCACCTTCCCCTCTACTACTAGTGTTATTATTATTATTCTCCAAGGTAGTAGTCTTGTCATGGTTCAAGTTGCAGTTGGTAGATGCAGAAGCTGAAAAGCTGAACTTACAGCCACGACCACCACTAACACCAGCTGAAGAAGAATTACCAACTTTACCATCACCATCATCATGATCATCACTTGCAACAAGATGCACATTATTATTCACTTGTCCTAGGCTAACACCACCAAGATGATGATCCTCAAGAGATTGTACGGACAAACCTGTTTGTTGTGACGACTTTGCACTAAACCCACCAAAGGGATGAAGATGAAGAAGATTCTGTGGTGGTGGAGGAGAGTGGAATGATGTGAGATTAATAGGGTGATTTTGCTGCATGCCAAGCGTGTGGTGGTGGTGGTTATAGGGTAGACCCAAATCAGGAGGTAGCAATTGGTAGTTATTATTGGTAGTAGTGGAAGCTATACCATCAACCATGTTGTTGTGAAACAACGTGGAAGGAGAAAGTGGTTGATGATGATGATGGGGTTTTTGTGGTGAAGGGCGTAAAGGGTAAAAAGCACTTGTTGTGTCCAAGTGATGAGAGGAAGTAGTACTTGACCTTAAGGAAGATGAGGCAGTGAGAAGATCGAGCCTTCGAGAGTAAGAGGAGCCTCCACCTGAAAAGGGTGGTGCGGGGATACCGGTGAATTCTTGAACCATGGCTCTGAAATTGGAAGTGTCGGTGGTGAGAACCGTTGTTGGTGCTCTCCTTGAAGCCCTGGTTCTCTTCTTTGAGTTTCGTGCCGCATTACTGGTTGTTGCTGCTGTTGTTGGTATTGTTGGTGATGATGATTGAAGTTGTAGTGACGGATCTTGATGAGGAGGAGGAGCCAACAATGACTGATTTGAGCATGAGACTCTTGCGGTGTCGGCGCAATCGGGTTCAGATCTTCGGATATGGGTGTCTAGATTTGGAAAGGGATTGGAGATTGAGTTTGGTTGTTGTTGAGAGAGGGCGTGGAGGTAGCTTGAGGAGAGATCAAACAAAGAAGATTGGTGGTGGTGAGAGGGAGGAACAAGGGAAGATTGTTGTTGTGGGTGTTGTTGTGAGATGGAACCGAATTGAAGGGTGGGTTGAATATTGAGGAACGATGAAGGGAGAAGTACTGTGTGATCAGCTACCCGTGATGATGAATCGTATTCTTCATCACCACTGGAAGAGATACTTCCACTATTGGCAGAATCCATAGCTTGCAAATTAAGCAAAAGTGGGGAACAAAAGAGAAAAAAAAAAGGAAAAAAATACTAAAAAGGCAAAAAAAAAAAACAAAGAGAAAGAGAAAGAGAGGAAGAAGTGGTACTAAAAGGAATTGAAAATTGGGAAAAGCTTTTGGCAGTGAGAGAGGACCTTAGAGCTAGCTAGCGCTGCAAAGGTTGTTTCAGAGAGGGGTGAGATGAAACTGAATTACGTTGTTGGTAGTGATAAAGAAGCCATATGATATGAAATGAATTTGTAATTCTGGGAACACCCTTTTGAAAAGAGGATCGAATCTTTGGATGGGGAATCCCTTGATCTGCAATGGAAGCAAATCTTTTCCTAGCTTGTCTTTCAGTCTGAGAAAAAAGTTTCTTTTTTTTGCTATAAAAAGAAGAGAAAATAACACATGGGCATGTAGATCTCGCTCATATGATAACTGGCTAGGGAAAGGGTTGAGGGTGGGAGGGAAAGAAAGGGAAGGGATGAAAAAGCCTTGAGGTGTTAAAATTACAAAAAGGCCAGAACCTCAAAGGAGGAGTAGTGGCCAGCGGGGGTGTGTGTGTGTGTGTTTGAATTAGGGTTTCAGAAAAAGGGAAGGAAATGAAAGAAGGGGAAAGGTTATATTTATATTAATTAATTAAAAATTAATTATTACATAAGAAAAAAAAGACTACTGTACACAGACACGTGTTACTTTTCAAACAGTATATTATGTGTTGTTTCTCCTGTTATTTTTGTTATTAACTAAATAAAATTAATTAATTTATTAAATTTTTTATCTATCTATTTTTATTTTAAAAAAGACTCGTACGGGTGAGTTTCATATATTAGTTTATATATATTTATTTATTTGTTTAACCTATGTTTTTGTGCTTGGGAAAAGAGAGGACTTTAGAAGATGAAGATCCTCTCTAGAGAGTGCAGGGTGGGGTCGCCATTGGAGTAGAGAGAAAAGAGCTGGCTGGCCAGGGGTCAAACTCAAAGTGAATGGTGAGAGGGACAGTGAGTGAGAAAGAGAGGGGTTGTGAATGTGAAAGGGGCGAAACGAAAAGGATTTGGTGTGGGATGTGAACTGTGCAAACTTTTACCCAGACAAGGCAAAAAAAACCCTTTGATGATAAATTATTTAATTAATAATTACCCAATTAAAAATTTGAGGGAGAGAGAACAAAAAGTGAAAGAGAAAGGAGAACCAAACAACGTAGGCCAGGTTAGATAGCGAATGATACACGGGTAATTTATTGGGTAAGGTCACAAAATCCAAAGAGCACACCCCCTGGATAACATTTCATACATATGGCTAGATATATAGATAATTTTTTTATTTTTTATGGATTCCAAGATGCTGAAATCATTTTATCCGTTGAATTATATTATATTATTCTGACTAAACAGAAAAATAAGTGTAAATTAAATTAAGTATATAATTTTGTGATATATAAATTAAGTATTTATTGATGTTAATCAATAAATTAAATTTATTTATTTTTAAAAATATATTATAGGTTAAGATAAATTAATTTAATTAACTCATATATAATATTTAATTTTTTATAATTTGATAACATAAATTTTTTTTTCTTAGAAACTAATAAAAACTCGTTAATGTTTGAAAAAAATTCAAATTCACTCTTTTCAAAGTATAGACCTTCTAATCTAAACTTAGTTGTAAGTACATCTCAAATTTTGTTTCAAATATATATCTAATTATTTATTATTTTTTTTATATAAAAGGAAACAAAAAGTACAAACAAACTAAGGAACGAGGGTCTGTAAAGCCTAGGCGCACAAATGGTTAAAACCATCATCTGTTGCTAGGTTGGACATGGTTCGATCTCCGGTTGGGGCACTTGTGTGTGTGTGTATTTACCATTCCTACTAGACCAAAAAAAACTAAGGAACGAGGCAAACAATGACCTCTAGCAACAAACGACGTAAAGGTGGAGTAACACCATCAACCACCACTCAATCAAAAGACAAAGAAGAATGTCCAAGGTTGGCAAGGAAGTCTTCGCATAAATTGGCCTCGCGGTAGACATGAATGACTGAAGCTCTCCAATCCGGCTGCCGGAGAGAATGAATAATATCATGGAGTAGGAGCTGCATATGAACATTAGCAGTAGCCCCAGCCAAAATCAAATGAACCACCACCTTGGAATCAAGCTCAAACTCTACTTGCTGTAACTGCAGCTGCTGCGCAAGCTTTATCCCTAAGCGAATTGCCCACAACTCAGCCCATAAAGCATTGCCAATCCCAATCTTACAGTAAAATTCTCTCACGAACCTGCCATTAGAGTCACGTATTATCCACAAGGCGAGCTGCCCGCGTTGCGAAGATGGGAGCCATCTACCTTTACTTTAAAGCATCCAAGCGCTGGAGGAGTCCAAGCCACATGCTCTACCTTTTTCAACCCCTGTGAGAAAGGAAGAATAGGATCAGTAACATGTTTTACAATAAAACTTACCTGGTGACCAATCAAATAATGAAGGTCACGCTCCATTTGAGTCCTCCTGGAAAAAACAAGATTATTTCGATCTCTCCATAACTCATACACCGCCATTCCAAAAAGGATTTGCCAATTAATTGGATCCTTGCCAATACTGGTGTCACGAAGACTCCAATTAATCCAAGGGTGCAAACCCAAACTGAAAACTTACTAACGACATCCAGATTAAGCTTACTCATCCAAAACTCTTTAACATATTCGCAATCGCGAAGAACATGCATTATGGTCTCGGGGCAGTCCAAACAACGCGAGCACAGGTCATCAGAGGCCATACCACGCTTCACCCGTTCCTCATTTGTTAACAAACGATTATGAACCAGCGTACATAAAAAAGCCTTATACCGTGTTGGACCCTTCCAACTCCAAACCAATTTAAAAAGAGGTTCGGGGGGTCCTCCTCAAGGGAAACCTCATAAAGAATACCATAAGTAGATTTCAAGGAAAATTGGCCATCACTAGTAAGGTCCCAGTAAGGGAAATCAGAATGGGCACCGGGGGCAGGAGGTTTAATTACCACAATTTTATTGCAAAAAGAATCCAACAAGCATGCTTTTAATCGATCCTAGTCCCAGCCATCATTTCCAATATAATGAGAAACCGGGGAGTCAAGTTTTGAAACCGGGACCAGCACCTCTTGCTCCAAACAAAGGGATTGAACCCCAGGAATCCAACGATCCTTCCAAAATTTAGTATCCTGCCCATTATGAATAATCCAAGTAATATTACGTAAAACCACATCCCAAACCCCCACAATACCACGCCAAGCATAGGAGGATTTAGAACGTAAGCACAACTCAGGAACAATAAGAGGACTGCAGGAATACTTAGCCTTCATAACTTGTACCCATAATTTATTAGGACAAGTAATTCCAAGCCAGCTTCATCATATGAGCATTAGTCAACACTTGTAAGTTGTGGAAGCCTAACCCCCTCCTCCTTGGGGTTACAAATCTTGTCCCATGCCACTAAATGACACTTTCTGACATCTGTAGTGGATCCCCAAATAAAATCCCAACAAATCTTCTCCGCTTCAAGACAAACCGAAGAAGGAATATGAGAGGATTGCAACACATAATCAGGAATACAAGACAACGAGGCCTGAGCAGGAGTTATTCTCCCAGCAAATGAGAGAGAATTGGCCTTCCACCTAGACAATTTTTTCCTCATTCTATCCAAGACAAACTGGTAAGCTTGCTTTGAGTTTTTCTTGTGCAGCATTAGGGCCCCAAGATAACAACCCAGATCATCGGTGATTTGAATCCCAAGCTCTTGGCTCAGCTCCTGGGACATTCTATCTGTCACATTGTCTGAAAAGAAAACTTGAGATTTTTGCATATTAATCTTTTGTCCCGAAGCATCACAAAAATCCTGAGAATAGCCTTTAATAAAGCCACCCGAGGGGAGGAAGCCTTTATAACTAAAATAAGATCATCAGCAAAACACACATGAGCCTCTCCCCCTACCAAAAGTAAAAGGCACCCAATCTCTATTGGAAACAACATCCTTAATTTTATGACCCAACCTTTCCAAACAAAGGACAAACAGATATGGAGAGATTGGATCACCCTGTCTTAAGCCCCTAGAGGAGTTTAAGGCAGGAGAAGGAGTGCCATTCCAAATGATACTGAGAGAATCAGAAGAAATACAATGAAAGATCAACCGTTTAAGGCCCTCATGGAGACCCAAAACAGATAAGGTATCCATTAAAAAACTCCATTCAAGTCTATCATAAGCTTTTTCAAGATCTAATTTATCAATTGTAAAACCTTTCTTACCATTAAGGTGCATGAAGGAATTGATAGTTTCCTGCAACACCAGGATGTTATCAATAGTGGACTTACCTGGGATGAAGCTGCTCTGCTTCTTAGCCACCACATAAGGCATAATATCTCAGAGTCTCTGCGTGATAATCTTAGTGACAATTTTATAAATCACATTACATAAAGCAATAGGTCTAAAATGAGAGGCTTGAGAGGGTTCATCTCCTTTAGGAATAAGTGTAAGAAGAGTGTTATTTACCTCACCAATACGCATAGGATCTGTAAAACAAAGCCTCACAAAATCAAAAATAGAACTATCAAGATGATCCCACTGGGATTTAAAAAACAAAGGGTGAAAGCCATCTGGACCTAGGTATTTCAAATTTGGCATACTAAACAAGGCAAATCTAGTCTCCTCCAGAGAAACCTCACGGCCAAGAGACACCAAATCAATATCAAGAATAGCAGGAAAAGAGCAGGTAGTCGAAAACTGTACATAATGGGGCCAATAGACGCATACAAAGAAGCATAAAAGCCTGAATCGTGTTTCTAATATACTCATCATCAAAAACCCAATGACCATTATTATCCTTTAAAGCAGTGATTTTATTATGATGTCTCTGCCGCAAGGTAGCTTAATGAAAGAATGTTGTATTATTATCCCCTAGAGTGACCCACTTAGTTCTAGCATGTTGATACCAATAGACCTCTTCCTGGTGAAGGATTAGTTGGAATTCCTCCCATGATTGACACTTGATTCCCTCCAATCTAGGATTACTCTCAAACATCAATTTATTAGAAACACCCTCCAATCTCCGAATAATACATTTCTTTCTTTTAAAAATATTACCAAAAAACATTATAATTCTAATCTTTTAAATTAGAGGTCAAACGATGCATGTTATCAAGCCAAGGAGCAAAAGGAATCTAAGAGTTTCTAACTTGGTTATTGAAGTCCGGGTGGTCCAACCAGGGACTAAGAAGATATAAATTCTATGACCACTTGGTTCTCTGTCACGGGAAATGCGCAGCCAAAGCCCACAATGATCGGAGGAAACCATAGGAAAATGAGTAATTGGGCTGTTAGGGAACAAGTCCTGCCATGTTGGGTTGCAAAGAGCCCTGTCTAGCCGTTCGCTAATCCTCCCATTACTCCAAGTGTAAGGCTGACCAGTAAACCCCATATCCAGAAGGTGGAAAGTATTGATACAATGAGAGAAAGAGTTGTAGGCATCCATAATAATTGGAGCCCAGCCACCTTGTCACGGAATCCAATCAGTTCCCTCCACACCTCTTCCCGCTGGATTTGGTGAGGGCTAGCATAGACAATGGTGAAGTACCATGCTGAAGGAGACATGGGGTCAACTTGAAGGTGAATATAAGAAGAAGAGGTTGTAATAACTCATAGACAGACAAGTGTGCTTCCACAGACACCACAACCCACCGAAAAAGCCTCTGGCCTCCACTTTGGTGCCTTCAAAAAGCCCAGTTTTGCGAATGACTGCAGTCGCACGATCACCATTGATTTTTGGTTCCAAAATTGCAATAAAATCCAAGCCATAGACCCGCATATAATCTTTAACAATAGTGGGGAAACTGGAGCCACCTGCCCCTCTACAGTTCCATACAACGCACTTCATTGGACCACGTTGGTAGGTGTGGAAGGTTGAACCTCCCCTTGCGCCCTAGAGGAACCTGCCATGGATCGCCCATCCATAGCCATATGAGCAGTGCCATTAGAGTCGTATGGACTAGCGTTTCCAGGGTCAGGATCGATTGGTTCTGCCATCACCACTTCTTTCCCTTTTGCTAGGTGTCTCGGATTTGCTTGTTGAGCCTTGTGATCTATTAGCTGGTGAGGGGAACCCTAAATTTGATTACTTTTTAAAGAAGTTTGGATCTACTGTTCGAATCGATGAATCATCTCTGTCATGGCTGGCCCCTCCACTGGATTCTGGGTACCCTTAGCCTTAGAGCGTGAGTTGGGTGCTGACAGTCCTTATGGAGTGGGGTTTCATGGTGGGATTGCCACCTTATGAGGGGGAGCCCTTCCTTTGTTCCCTTTTTGGGGTTTTTTCCCTCCAAGGGTGTTTGTAGTGGTTGACTAGTATAGGTGTCAAAATTGGCCCGGCTCGACGGGCCGGCCTGGTTGGCTCGTGTTTTAGGCCAGGCCATGCACCATAATCGTAGGCCCAAAATAGACCGGGCCATTTTGGCCTGGCCCGGTGGGCCCAACGGGCCGGGCTGGGCTCAATTTTTTGCACTTTCATGGTATTTGAGTGTTTTTTCTTGATAAAAATTGCGGGCTAGGCCGGGCTCGGCCCGACCCGGTGTGTTTTAGGCCAGGCTGGGCCACTAAATATGTGGCCTATAGAAAATATGGGCTGGCCCGGTCCGGCCCGGTTTTGCAATTTGGCCTGGCGGCCCGTTTTGACAGCTCTATTGACTAGTAACCTGCTTGGCCGGTTGAGCATTAAAGGCAAAAACATTTTGTCGCCTTGTGGTGTAACATTTTTGTCGCTTTGTGGTGTAGCATTTCCTTTGGTGATTGATCTCTGCTGCGATGTGTTGAGCACCACCTCCTTGTCTTTTTCCAGCACCAACCGGAGCATCCTTGCTTGACGTCCTGGGCACAGATTTTTGTCTAGCCACTTTCTTACAAATCATCCAAGGCCTGAAATCCACCTTTTCAAAGGTCTCTATGATTTTTTCCTGAGACCCTGACTCCTGATTATCACTTCCTTTCTCTGCATTGAAAGTTTTAGAACCTGCTAGCTCATGAATAACTCTATTCGGAGGAGTAGTCTCCACATTAGCTGGGGGCCCTGGCTTTGACCTTGAACAGCATCTGATTGCACCACAGTAGAGTCATTCACAGGACCCTGCGTAGTGCACTGCTCAGCTCTGTGTCCATACCTGCCACATTGAAAACAAACTAAGTGAAGGCCTTCGTATTCAATAAGCAGTTTATGTCCTCTAATAACAATATGAGGAATAAGAGGTTTAGAAACATCCAGTTCTACACAGATGCGTGCAAATTTGCCACGCGATTGTATATAAGTCATTTTATCAATTTTAAGCATGCTTCCCAGCGACGAGCCAATCCTTCATAAGAACAAGGTATTATATAGTTCTAGGGGGAGGTGGGGAATTCTTAACCAAACAGCCACTTAACTGGAAACCGTTGCATCCTGCAAGAAGAACGACCTCCATCTTTGCACAAGAAGATAGTGATATTGAACCATACAAGGCCTTCCATGAGGGCATTGTTGTAATCCAAGTCTGATGAAAGGTACACCAGGAAGAAGCCATCAGCCATATCTACTAATTGGAGGGATCCATTTTTCACCCACCTTCTTTGTAGGTAGCCTTCAAGAGCACGGAAGCTGACAGATTTACCCATCACCTTAACCACCAGAGTCTTGTGCCAAGGAGATGACCATTTCTCCCATTCCTCATTTGATAACGGGATTTCCAACCCTGATCACTAGTGACTCTTCATGCCCTCCGCGGTTTCTCGGATAGCTAAAACATCGTTAGGACTGCCAGGCAGCAACCCTCAGGTGGAGACTTCTTCCCCAAACATGTTAAGGAGCTTTTCTTTGTATGAACCTTGCGGAGGTAGCAAGGGTGCCTCACGCTCCTCTGGTGCTTGACCAACATCGTTCACTTGACCATTATCAGTTTGTTCTTCCCGTGAACGAACTGTCTTTTTATTGCGATGGAAAAGGTATTCCTCTTCAATATGCTTTTGCCCAACCCACAAGTTGGGATCTTGGAACAAGGTGCAGAACGCACTCTTGGAGAAAAGTTTTTTCCTAAAAAAAGCCTGTGTAAATATGTTGGTTTGGTCTAGGTTTTGGGTAAAACAAAATCTGAACCGATCATATTTAGATTAATTGGTTTTGGTTTTGGTTTGGTTTTGTCGAGATTTTTTTATTAAATTTGAACCAAATCAAACCAATTAAGATTGAGTTGGTTTGATTTGGGTCATATCGGGTCGAAAAAAATTACTTACATATTATATTTTTTTCTATAATTTTTTTTGAATTTTTGATAACAATAATAATTCTTCAATTATTTTTTTGAATTTTTGGTAATTTTTTTGAATTTTACATCACGAGTAAAAAAAATGTTCATTAATTCTTCAATTATTATTAGTAATAATTTTAAGCATTAATATTATTTTTAATTAATGTTTTGCATTTTTTACAATTATAACATTACATATCTCATTAATATTTTTATCTAAAATATGATAGTCAAAGTGAATAATAATGTGTACTAAATGAGAATTAAATTGAACATAAAAAGTAGAAAAAAATTTAAGTACTAATGTTTTTAAATAAAAAATTTAAGAATTTTAAAATTTAAAATAAAAAACAATTGATCGGGTAATAGAGTTGGTTTGGGTTAAAAAAAGAAAAGAAAAGAAAAGAAAGGAAAATCCAAAAATCAAACCGATTGTAATTGGTTTGGTTTGGGTTTAAAGTAAAGTGAATCAAACATCCAAAATTATCTGAACAACTTCAATTGATATGGTTTGGATCATCGGATTCATCAAGTCAACCCGATCGGATGTACACCCCTAGTTGAATGATATTATTCTGACAATTATGAATAGAACATCAAATGTAAACATATTAAATAATTATTGATATTTGAATTCATTAAATTACATATATTTATTTTAAAAATATTTTATAGGTTAAATAAATTAATTAAATTTACTCATACAAAATATTTAATTTTTTTATAGTTTGATAACATGAAATATTGTTAAAAATTAATAAAACTCATTTATTCTTGAAAAGAAATAAAATATATACAATTTTTCAATTAGATATAATATACTTACTTTTTTATAATATTTTATAAAGCATTAATATGCTTTTTCTTATTAATTTTTCATGTGTTTGCATAATTTTTCAATTTTATTTCTCAATAATTACAAATGAAACAATGATATTACACAGAATCCACACGCATACCTGACATGCAGTATTCTCCCCATTGTTCCTATTGGCAATAACTTGAAAGTATTCAGAAAGTTAAAAACTAGCACCATACAAAAGAAAAAGCATTAATGCACAGCTCCACCAACACTTACCAGAAATTTTTGTTTTGTTTGTTTCCCTCACAAGAAAGCAACCTAATCAACATTAATGATAAGAAATTTAATATTACTATTAATAGTTAATTATTTAAATAAAAATTTAAAGATAGTTTTACGGGATCAGAATTTAGGATCTTCTCATTTTACTTAAAACAACTCCAGTATCATTTTAGCATATATTTATTTAGAATCATGTGAAAAATGTTTTTGTCACATAAAGGTAGAGCCGTCAAAAACGGTTACAGCCTGTGAGCCAACCCGGCTCAACCTGGCTCATGGGTTAAACGAGTTGCTAAATAGCTGACTCCTTTAACCCTGGGTCGATATGACTGATCGGCTCACTTAACCCGCTAGTTGAAGTGGGTCAACCCGTGGTGAGTCGAGCCAGCTCGCGAGTTACATTAAAAAATAAAAAATTAATAATTAACAATTAAAAAAATTTAATTTTTGCTGGCTTATTAATTTAATTTTTGTAATTTTATTTTCTTTAAATTTGGTGCTAAATAGGCAAATACACTTTGGATTTGTGCAATTAACATGAAGGTGCAAACTTCTGTTTGGTCTATACTTTGTGGTTCTATTAATCTATTTGATTATAGTTGGTGGATGACGGTGGTCTAGTTAAAAGTATCAATCAAGTTTCATTTTGTGTTAGTCCATTGTTTTAGAAAATATTAGGGAAAATGAGATTTTATTGCATATAATTTTTTTTCTGTATTTTTTTTCTATTTTTTTAGCATTTTTAATATTTTTTTAGATTTTTTTTATATTTAGTGAGTCAACCCGCATAGCTCGCCAACCCGTGGTGGGTTGAGCCGAGCTGTGTATTTCCTGGCTCATAAAAAAAAAGCCAACCCGACTCGGCCCGTTTCCCCCAACCCGTGGGGGCTGAGCTGGCTCGTTTTGACAGCTCTACGTAAAGGGCAACATACACTATAAAGGTCTTGCCATGGCAGAGACTCATTGTAACGCCCCCTTTTTCCCACAAGAAACGTCACGTGAAAAACTAAAACTTAATGCGGAAAAACGTCTTTCATAAATTAAGGTTACCAAAATTGGTGACTAATTTTTTTCTTTTTAAAAGAATCTTATCCGAAAAGATTTCTCACATCATATTTAGCCATCCCGAAACTCAGAAGAAAAGAAACATCATACACATATATATATATCATCATGTCAATATACACAAGTCTTGCGCCCGCAAGTATAGTTTGGAACCACAACATAGTGGCCAAAATACATCATCCTGACACGAAGAAAACAAAGCGATAAAGCTAAACCTAGGAAAGCTGTAAGTCAAAAGGTGTGTCCAATACACGACACTGAACATGTACATCCCAAACCTAGGCTGGTCGCTAACAGAGACTCTACAACCTAGCACTAGACACCCCCACCTCTACAGGCCTAAGACGATGACGTCTCCTCGGGGTCCTCCTCAACCACAGACACCTCGAATAGTACACGATCTGGCTCGTCTCTAACCTTCCTCTTCCCTCTATCTACGTGTCCCGCAGGTCCGGCAGAAGTGTCAGAAGAACAGCGCACCAAACGTCCAGAAGGTGCGACGTATGGAACAGGAAGTGTCGGCCTCACGGTCTCGGATGATGGAACTGGTGTCACTGGTGGAGCCATCCTTGGTAAGCGTGCCCTATCCAAGGAACTCTTCCTTGGAGTGCGACGAATCAGACGACAACGGTTGGATACCGATTCGGCTATCCGCTGAGGTGTAGGCCTCTGATCCTCCCTCGCCTCTCTCCTAGGCTGCGCCGTGGGTGGAACTCTGGCCTCCCGATTCTCCAAAGGGATACTGCGTGCAAAAGGTGTATTTCCCAGCCAGTAGCGCATCCTCTCGATGGGTATGTAGACGTCCAATACCATGTCCCTCTCCAAAACCTCTTCGGGGCCCAACACCCCTCCTCTAGTCCTAACCACGCGTCCAGACACAGTGGCCCATTGGGAGATGGGATCGTAAGTCCATCCCCCACCATCGGCCTCACGAGGCCGGAAGCACTCCCTCACTCGGACTATCAGAGCTCTCGAAGTGGACATCTACGCGTAACGTACATAAAATAACAGAAAAACACGCAAGGGTGAATTTCTTTGCACAAGTTGAAATCCACTGAAAGGATGTATACGAAACAAAAAATACTACATAATACATTCCAAGAATATATGTATAGTTACTCTTTCACGAATCTTTCTCTAAGATATTCATAAACCAAAAGAGAGCACATCATCAAATTAAGCACACAGTCAAACACACACAAAGCACTCTAGCATAGTACATGTCACTTGAACATCTTTTAATACGACTTAACCGTCCTCCGCTCGCAATCCCCCAAGCTGGATTGCACAATCCTCCAAGCTGGATTGTAGCTCAAATTTGGCAAAGCCAATCATCGATTATAATTGACATCTATATATGTAGATTGCACGATCCTCCATGCTGGATTGTGGCAATGACATCTACGTACGTCCCGCACAATCCCCCAAGCTGGATTGTAGCAACGTCCTCTACATTTATTGCACAATTCCTCCAAGCTGGATTGTAGCAACAACCTCTATATTTATTACACAATCCTCCAAGCTGGATTGTAGTAAAAACATCCACATTTATTGCACAATCCTCCAAGCTGGATTGTAGCATGACCTTAATATATATTGCACAATCCTCCAAGCTGGATTGTAGCACTGACATCTATATTTGCACTCACAAACAATCCAATCAACGCAGTCCCTCGTCTTAGGGTTTTTCGTCGCCACGGGTTAGCTTTCATCCAACACCGTGTAATATCATTGTCATTAAAACTTTTATCTTCGCCACGTATTGGTTCTCTCCCAATACCGTGTAATATTATTGTCCTTAAGACTTTTATCTTCGCCACGTATTGGTTCTCTCCCAATACCGTGTAATATTATTGTCCTTAAGACTTTTATCTTCGCCACGTATTGATTCTCTCCCAATACCGTGTAATATTATTGTCCTTAAGACTTTTATCTTCGCCACGTATTGGTTCTCTTCCAATACTGTGTAATCTTGTTATTTAACACCATAAATTTTTAGAAGAATTTCCTCTTTGAATTCTTAAGTTTTTCTTTAACTCTAAAATCTTTAAGCTTCATTTGTTTTTAATAAAAGAATTATCTTTTATCTAAAACCCACTTTATTAATTTCTTCCCACTTATTCATCATAAAAGGATTTAATTAAAAACCTAATTAAATTCTTTGATAATTTTACTTAAAATCTTTTACTTTAAGTATTTGTAATTCTGACCCCCTAAGAAGTTCAGTTTCACAGTTCAGCCTCCAATTTTCTGAAAAATTAGGTTTCTGGCCCAAAATGCCCAGACTTTACGTTTTCTACCCCCCAACTTTCGTAATTTGTAATTCTGGCCCAAATGTACCAGACTTCGCGTTTCAGCCCCAAGTTTTCGTAAATTATACTTTTGGCCCAAAAGTCTCCAGACTTCTCGTTTTCTGCCCCAAACTTTCGTAAATTATAATTTTGACCCAAAAGTCCAGATTTTGCAATTAAAGCCCAGAATTCCAGAATTTGCATTTTTGACCCCAAAAACCTGCAGTTTTCGTTTTTAACCCCTAAACATCCAAAATTTGATTTTTCTCTCACATTAATTAATTCTCTAACTCTCTTAAAGTTTTATGGATAAAATGATTTAGTATTAAATTGATTTAAGACTTATGATTAGAATTCTAATTAATTCATTTGGAAACTTTTCATTAAAGCTTTTAAACTCTCTTCCCACACTTAATCAAATCTTTTCAATCCAATCCAAATCAAAGTATATGAAATACACATACATCACTATACATCAATTAGGCAATAATACAACCAAGCCATAAATCAACATACACTCAAAATACTCATTCATATTATATCAACATGCATCATGAACATAACATTAAATCATACTTCACCAAGCACACACTTAAGCATCCAAAATCACCCCAAAGCATACATATGATTTTTCCAACAATACATAGGCTCATCAAAATTTATCATGCCTCAACCAAAATCATATTTTTACTCATATACATATACATGTAAAAATACATATTACTAAGAGAATGAAACTTCATTCAAACACCCAATATGAAAACTCAAGTCTTTGAGTTTTTCATGATCATACAACATAAACCACATACATACACATCCTTCCCAACTTATTGAGAAAATCCCCTTACCTCTTGAAGCTTAGAAAAATGGGCAAACACCACTAATCACCTTCCCTCTACACAATCACCAAGTGGCCTCCTTGAGCCTTGATGTTCCAACACTTAGAAAAATTCACCTTACACAAAATACACCAAAAATAAACCATAAAAATGCAAGTTTCATGAAAACCACCAAACCCTAAGGTATAGAAATTTGAGTAGAGGAATACTTACTCAAATCTTGAAGCAAAATAGATCCAAGATGATTTTCAAGCTTGTAGGTTCCAATGGAGTGAACCTAAACAAAGGAAAAACTTATTTTTAGTGAAATGAAGAACTCAAGCTTTCAAGAAAACATGAAAGTGGTGGAAATGAAAAAATGAAAGAAGTTTATGGATTAGAATGATGATCCAAACCTTTTTTGTGAAGCTTGAATAGCCAAAAACTCAACAAAACCTAGCCTTTTGGTGTATGGAAAAGCTTGGGAAAATGGAGAGAAAATGGAGTTTCTTTGAACCAAGGAAGAAGATGAAGTGAAAAATGAATTTCTCTCTCTTCCCTCTCCCAAGTAGAATTCGGCTGACTCAAGGAAGGCATGGGGGAGGTATGGGCTTCAATGCTTTTGGTGGTTGGGAGCCATACCTCTCTCACCTAATTTTGAAAAATTCAAATATTAACCCCATTTGACCCAATTGACTTTTGGAATGTTTGAGAGAGTGGGATCAGCCCTTCACATGCGCCCAAGGCTGACTGGAAAATGGTGGAATTTAATTCCACCAAGTTAGGGTTTAATCGGTAGTTCGAAGTAGTAAAAACGGGTAGTTTTCGAACCCCTTTTTAGATAAATATTTTTCTAAAATGAGTAAAATCATGAGAAATGAATTTTATGATTTGAATATGTCATAGAAAAATTTAGAAACCCAAAACTAAATTTTTGGACTATTTTTGATGTCCCGATTGCGCCCGGTTTACCCGTAAAGCTCCAAACGCGGGTAAAATAAAGTTTTTCTGAAAAATTTCCAGAAAAATTTCTAAAAATCACAAATACTGTAAGAACCACTTTTGGTTCGTTAAAAATTTATTTTGGAGTAAAAATGACCTCCAGAAAAATACTGGACCCTATCCCCGCATCAGGAGAGAATGCGGTTCCCGCAAAAACTCAGTTTTGCGAACTTGGCTACTCTTGACTCTAATAAAATAAATCTAAGATATTAATATCCTTATTCTCACCCGAAGATCTAAAATTCATTAATTAAATAATTTTAATTAATTTAAAGGAGATTAAAAATCCATAAAAACTATTTAAAAATGAGGGTGTTACACTCATTATGTAACATCTCCAATATTAGGACCTTTTGTTATAAGTGTTAAATTAGTATTTGTGTTATTATTTGATTTTCTTTTTTGATTTATAATTAAATGTGTTTGATTAGAAATAGATGAAAGGGTTTGGTATGGATTCAATTTTAGATAGAATTAAAGGTAGGAGTATAAGAAAGTAGAAGTTTGGGGATTAAAATATAATTGAGGGAGAGAATGTGAGTATCACACACTCTACGTTTCAAATTTCCCCTTACAACACCCCCCACTCACGGCATACACACACTTTACCTTCACTCTCACTCACTTAACTCACACCCACACATTACTTACACATAGAAGGAAAGAAAAGGAAGGAGAATAGAGAGAGAGGAGGGTCGAGAGAGAAAGGGAAGAAGAGAAAGGAAAGAGAAGGAGGAGAAGAAGGGGAAGAGGAGAAATAGAAGAGGGATTTGGAACTAGCTCATTTTGGTTCTTCACTTGGTTTTCCATCTTACAAGTGAGTCCCAATTTTTTTGCCATCTTTGATTGTAGTCTGAAATTGCAAGTAAATGGGATTGCATGTTAGTCTTTGTATTCTTCCTCTCTTCTCATCTTGGGTTAGTGATAGGTTTCATTTAAATGATAGTGTGGTTGAAGGATGCATGCAAATGGTTGTATTTTCTGTTTTAATGACTTGATTTACTTTGTTCTAATTCGATCTAGTTGGTTATGATTTAATGACTTTTCCTGCATTTTCTTGACACTTTGAAGTTGGATATGAGATTTGGGAAAAATGATGGTTGCATGCATCTCTTTAGGGGTTTAAAAAGGAGATTTCTTGACTGAAAGTTAGATTAAATGGAATCGATAATTTGATACTGTAACTGTTCTGTTTCTAAGTTCTTTTGGATTATCATAGTTATTGAGATTGATTGGGATGAATAAATCTACATGTTGCAGTGTCAAAAACGTGTTTTCTACAAACAAAATGACAGTGTGAATTGATTCACATTGCTCATGAATCGATTCACAGAGCCTAGAATTCTCAAAATTTAGTTCTTGCTCTGCGAATCGATTAATAGCTTAAAAAAATTTCAACTTTGGCTAATGAATCATGAAATGCATTATATTGGACATGAATTGAGTTAATTATGATTGAATTGTTGTAAATAATTGAATTTATGGATGACTATCAAATAATACCATTTTCATTGCTCCTCATTATGTAGCTCATAAATGTGTTCCCTCCATCCCCTCTATATATAGGAGCATTAAGTTTACCATTGTATATACTTGATCATTTCACTAATACAAAGATTATTGTTGGTTCCTGAAGAACTAGCCTCTGAATCCTAGTTCCTAGCCTCTGAATCCTAGTTCCTGAAGAACTAGTCGTTGCCTCTATTTCTTTCTCTCATTTCTTCGATCATTCCTTTCTCTTCTTTTTCTTTTATAACACATTATCAGCACGATCAAGTCTCTACCGGTGCAACAATTCTTTTGTGTGCTTTCAAGGTAAGATTTTTTTTCTTTCTCATTGGTCTATTCTACCTAGATCTACTACGTATCAATTCTTTTCTTCCATATTTATGACCGCCAATGATTGGTCCCGAAGTACCAATGCTAATATCGCTTCACAAGTATTGCTTTTTATTGGTCTCGAAGTACCAAAGTACCAATGCTAATATTGCTTCACAAGTATTGCTTTTTATTGGTCTCGAAGTACCAATGCTACTATTACGATGGGTCTCGAAGTACTAAGGCAAATGATGAGTAGCCAAAGTTATTGTTTTTTTTTATTGGTCTTGAAGTACCAATACTAATATTTGTTTTACGATCGGTCTCGAAGTACCGAGGCAAATGAGTGGTCAAAATTATTGTTTTTTTATTGGTCTTGAAGTACCAATACTAATATTTGCTTTACAATCAGTCTTGAAGTACCAAGTGAAATGAGTGGTCAATTTTTTTAATTGGTCTTGAAGTACCAATAAATAATTTCCCAGTTATTAGCGTTTGACATAATATTTTTGGATCTGTCTTTATAATATTGATTGAATGATCCCATATAAATATCACAATTACTAAATAATTATTTTGATCTGTTTTGAAAGAATTATTTTGAACTATCTTGACAGTTTTTTTTTCTTCATATGCGTTTATAGAATTTTTCTTGATCATTCTTAAATAGAGTATGAAAAGTTAGTGATTTGATTCTATTAATTTATTTAGTCATGTGATTTTCGATGTTTAAGGAGATTGATTTAAATTACTTTATTACTGATTTATTGTCATAAATATCTTTGTCTCAAAATAAATCTCGAGTAGTCATATATACTTGCTCAATTGGTCATAATTGGTTTTGAAATATTAAAAGCAGACTTGATATGATTATGAAACGCAAAATATTTTGAATATTAATTGATTTGTTTACTATTGCCATATTATTTTTTTCATTAAATCATTAAATAATTAGCAATTATATCATTTTGCATACATTGACTAAAATATTTGCTACAAATGATTAATTGATATTATGATTTTTTTTCTTTGTATATATTGACATATTATGGTTGAAAGGTCTCTACTATTATTATTATTATATTTATTTATACTATATTGACTTTAATACGAGTATGCATACGATGTGGAAGTTATAAGGTATATTGTGTACGTCTATATCTAAACATCCAATATTTGTTACTTTGCAATGTTTTTTGTGTTTTCTATTTTAAAAATCATGTATTGTGATTTTAGTCACATTTATTTACGGTAAGTTATGAATATTTAAAGATTGTACACATCTATGTTTTGATTTGTCAATTGTCCTCGCAAATTGTTCTTGAAATCAATTTTTGTCCATTGTGCCTACTTACTTGTCTTACTTTAACTCTTGTTATAAGTCAATTTCCTTCGTCATCCCCATAATATTTTTGTACTACTAGATAATGCAAAATACTCTCGGTGATATAGAGGATGACATATATTTAGTGGATAGTAGCATAACCCACACGATTTTTCGAAGTAAGAAATATTTTGTGCAATTAACATTATCTGAAATTAATGTTAATATAATATCTGGTATTTAAAATATGATTGAAGGCTCCGGAAGAGCCCATATTATATTCCCAAATGGGGCAAAATTATGCATAGATGATGCGCTGTATTCTAGTAGATCCCGAAGAAATCTACTAAGTTTCAAAAATATATGTTGCAGTGGATTTCATGTTGAAACCAAAATGAGGGAGATTTGGAATATCTCTATATCACCTCTACTACTTCAAATGAGAAGTTCATATTAGAGAAATTTCAAACTTTCTCATCAAGATTATATTTTACAAAAAATAAGGATGGTAGAGGCAAATTATATGCACCGGAAGTGCCCAGATCTTAAGACTTTCATGCGTTGGCATGATCGTCTTGGTCATCCTGATTCAACTATGATGCGACATATCATTGAAAATGCACACAGACATTTATTACAAGACCACAAACTTCCTTTACCTAATGATTATTTTTGTTCTTCTTGTGCTCAAGGTAAATTAATTATTAGGCCTTCGTCATCTAAATTACCTTTGGAGCCTCCTTCTTTTCTACAAAGAATACAAGGTGACATTTGTGGCCCAATTCACCCACCTTGTGGGCCATTTCAATATTTTATGGTTTTGATTGACGCTTCTACTCGATGGTCACATGTTTGCTTGCTTTCAACTCAAAATATTGTTTTTGCTAAATTTTTGGCTCAAATAATAAAATTAAGATCAAGTTTTCCTGAACACCCTATCAAAACAATTCGTCTGGATAATGCAAGTGAATTTACTTCAGAAGCATTTTATGACTATTGCATGTTAGTAGGAATTAGTGTTGAACATTCAATTGCGCATGTTCATACTCAAAATGATTTAGCTGAATCTTTCATTAAACGTTTACAACTTATTGTTAGACCTATGCTTATGAAATAAAAATTTTCTACATCTGCTTGGGGACATGCTATTATACATGTTGCATCTTTGATTTGCATACGACCATCTATATATCACAAGTTTTCTCCTTTACAACTTGTTTTTGGTCAACAACCTGATATATCTCATCTTAAATTTTTTGGTTGTGCTGTATATGTACCTATCGCGCCCCCTCAATGGACTAAGATGGGTCCACAACGGCACCTTAGAATCTACGTTGGTTTTGATTCTCCATCTATTATTACATATCTTGAACCTTTAACTGGTGATCTCTTTAGAGCAAGATTCTTAGATTATCAATTTGATGAATCTGTTCCCCCCCCCCACTAGGAGAAGAAAATGGTAAAGGAATAAAGGCATAAGAAGTATGTTGGAACATACCAACATTATCCATGCTGGATACACGCATAAATCAATGTGAACTTGAAGTTCAAAGAATACTTCATTTGCAAAACGTTGCAAGTCAGTTGCCAGATATTTTTACAAACATCCAAAAGGTCACTAAATCACATGTGCCAGCTGCAAATGCTCCTGCGCGGTTGACTGTCCCTGAAGGACATCCCATAGGTATGATAGCAAATGAATGCAAAGCACGCCAGAAGTGTGGTAAACCTATTGGGGCAAGGCTATTGTTCCTCGCAAGAAAAGAAAAATAAAAGAATTGTAAAGTGACACTCGAGAAGAGGTCAATATGAATATAGATCAACAACCTCATATTTCCAAAGAGGTAACCCCAGAAGTGGTTCCGGTACCGGTGAATCATGAGATCTCATTAAAGTCCAGAAATATGAAAGAAAGGGATAGAGTTGTTGTTAATAATGTATTTTCATAAGTAATTGCTTCTGAAATTATTAATGATAACGAGTGTGAGCCTCAAACTGTAGAAGAATGTCAACATCGAAATGATTGGCCAAAATGGAAAGAGGTGATACAAGTTAAGTTAGACTCATTAGCCAAACATAGAGTATTTGGACCAGTAGTCCAGACACCCGAAGATGTCAAGCCCGTTGGGTATAAGTGGGTTTTTGTATGTAAAAGTAATGAACTGAATGAAATTGTGAGATACAAGGCACGACTTGTAGCACAAGGTTTCTCACAAAGGTCGGGTATAAATTATGAAGAGACATATTCTCCAGTTATGGATGCAGTCACTTTTAGATTTTTGATTAGTTTGGCAGTCTCTGAAAGACATGACATACGTCTAATGGACGTAGTGACAACCTATTTATATGGGTCATTGGATAATGACATATATATGAAAGTCCCTGAAGGACTTAATATGCTTGAAACATGCAAATCAAAAGCCCGACAGATGTACTATGTTAAAATACAAAGATTCTTATATGGATTAAAGCAATCAGGACGTATGTGGTACACTCGTTTGAGTGCATATCTATTGAAAAACAATTATGAGAATAATACTGTCTGCCCTTGTGTTTTCATCAAGAAAACAAATTTTGGACTTGCAATAGTAAATGTTTATGTTGATGATTTAAATATAATAGGGACTCCAGAAGAGATCTCTAACACTATAGAAAACTTAAAAAGTGAATTTCAAATGAAGGACCTTGGAAAGACAAAATTCTGTCTTGGTTTTCAAGTTGAACATTTCACAAGTGAAATATTTATTCATCAATCTTCTTATGTTGAAAAATCTTGAAATAATTTTATATGGATAAAGCTTACCCATTAAGCACTCCAATGGTTGTTCGTTCACTTGATATAAAAAAGGATCCATTTCGTCCACGAGAAGATGGTGAAGAAATTCTCGGTCCTGAAGCACCATATCTTAGTGCCATTGGAGCATTTTTTTACCTTGCAAATAGCACTAGACCTGATATAGCATTTGCAGTAAACTTGTTAGCAAGGTTTAGTTCGACACCAACCCGACGACGTTAGAATGGAGTCAAACAAGTTCTTCGTTACCTGCGTGGTATGTCTTTACGTGTGGAGAAACTGCTATAGCTTGGCGATTTGTGAAGTAAACAATCACCGCTACCTCATCAAATCATTCAGAAATATTAGCTATTCATGAATCAAGTCGTGAGTGCATATGGCTAAGAACCGTGACCCAATATATTAGAAGAGCACGCGGACTGGTGAAAAAAGATGACAAGCCAACACCATTGTATGAAGATAATGCAGCATGTATTGCACAAATTAAAGGTGGCTACATAAAAGGAGATAGAACGAAACACATTTCACCAAAATTCTTTTATGCTCATGAACTCCAAAAGAAAGCAGATATTGATGTTTGCAAAATTCGTTCAAGTGACAACCCAACAGATCTATTTACGAAGACACTTCCAACTTCAACTTTCAAGAAACATGTGCATAGTATTGGAATCTGTCAATTAAAGAATTTCTCTTCTTGAGGGAAAGTTTGTTACTATGAATACTGTACTCTTTTTCCTTCGCTAAGTTTTTATCCCATTGGGTTTTTCTTAGCAAGGTTTTAACGAGGCATATTCATGGTGTATAGTCATCCAAGGGGAAGTGTTGTAAATATTTGAATTTATGGATGACTATCAAATAATGCCATTTTCATTGCTCCTCATTATGCAGCTCATAAATGTGTTCCCTCCATCCCCTCTGTATATAGGAGCATTAGGTTTACCATTGTATATACTTGATCAATTCACTAATACAAAGATTATAGTTAGTTCTTGAAGAACTAGCCTCTGAATCCTAGTTCCGGAAGAACTAGTCATTGCCTCTATTTCTTTCTCTCATTTCTTCGATCATTCCTTTCTCTTTTTTTCTTTTATAACATGAATTGCATTATTTAGTTGTACTTTAATGCATTGTTAAAGCTTGTAATCTCTTTTAATTGTAGTTGGGTGTTAATGTGACTGAAAGTAAAGTTAGAATTAGTAACCTGTGTTTGATGATTGAACCTGAAAGATAAGTCATGAAATTTCATCTAGGAGGGTAGTCTTAATTTAAGTGATGAAGAATTCTACTTAAACAATCTATCTATAAAGTGTGAATTAGTTTTAAAGACCTTCACAAGAAGGCAGAGATAAGTGTACAACAAGTTAGGGACGCTGCTTGCAGTCATAGACGTCCTTACATGAGGCTATACCATCCCAAGTTACTCACGCTTAGCGGTATAGAAGTTTTCAAAATAAAAATTAAGATGATAAAGTTCATGACTTAGATGCTTGATTATGAGCATGAGACTATTATAGATACTTTTATGAGGAATAACTCCACACCGAGTAAGGACCCGGTATAAGAGCCGCTAATGAAAGAATGTGTTATAATAGAAAACGGTATAGATTTTGACTAGTCTTACTCTAGTATGCATTGACATATGTAGTGCACCCCGGCCAAAGCACTAGAAATGAATAATTCTGTAGTACTAGAGACCGGATCAGAGTCGTAGTTTATTTTAGAGTCTATGTATAGTACTTTTGGAACCTAATATTGTATTTAATTATAGATTTGTATTAGGTCAGTTTTATTTATTCTTATATTTTGTATTCACTTAGTTATTTTTTAAAGAGATGTATAATTGGTAGCTAGTAATGTTTTAGTAGGAATCAGGGTGTTACACGTTCAAAGAATCAAACATGACCTTCTAGTCACATGACAACAACTATAATCATTGCATGACTTTATTTTTATTTAGACAAACTCAAGAATAATTGCGGAGTAATCAACATAAACTTTTGTAGAATCTCTTGCGACGTGGATCAATAATACAATTGTGCTAATTCTAGGTTTTTACCCATAAGCAAGAGCTAGAACATTAATGCTTGGATGTAAAATCATGTAATGAAAGATAAGCAGTCATTTTCATGTTTTCCTGGAAAGATGTGAATAAAGAGGTTATACGGTCAAGCAGTACTAGTCTTACCACTTGACATGTTTGAATGGTTACAATTAAATCTATAAAAGTAATTGACAGTTTGACACCACCATGATTAGAATGATGACTGCGTTTACGGATATTCATGGAACCCAGTAGATTATTGTGTATAAGATTTGGAACAATAATGTGGTCGGTTCTACCTGCCTAGTCCCACCATTCGACGTTTGACAATATTTGTCTAAGATAACTTTGGAAGAAACCATTATAAAAGGCCTTGACTTAAATAGTATTGCTCGGTTTGGATTCAGATAGAGCCCAATGAAATCAAACCATGGATTCATTGATGGAGCAGGGATATGGCTGAGTTGTTGTTTCTGTAAACTCAACAAACATTTCCTTTCTGTTTTTCAATCTCTTCTCCTACCTTTTCTTGCATTATTCCAGGACAAACTGGTGAAGAGTTATAGAGTTTGTAGAATGGGTGTTAAATCTGTGTGAACTGCTCATAGGGGTTCAACTTCCAAGGGAGTAGTTTTTGCTTTCTGATGCATAAAGTGATTGTGTAATGTTGCTACATTCTTGAGTTGTTTTATACTTGTGCTCTTTTTGTGGGATATGTCATCCTCTCCTAATTGTTTTTTTCCTCATTTTTTCTCTGGTGAAATTTATTTGTGTAAACGGGCAAGTACTACATAAGGTAGAGGGTATAAAAAAGACAATTTTAATTGTGTTAATTTGATAGATTGATTATGATGATCGTGAAGAACATGATCCCTACATTGAGTCATTTCAAGCACAAATTGTGTAATATATGCAATTGACTACAAACCATTTAAATGATATAGTTCACTCAAATTTGGCTGCTACACTACAACATTTTTGTTTTATAAGAATAGTTAAACACTGTAGCCATAGCTAAGAAAAATATTGTTGTGTCAAAAACTGTTGTCATAGCCATGTTGCCTATTCGAGCATTACCTATTGTTTATGGCAACAATTTTTCATAGTTTGTGGCCACACTTTTGAAAATTATGACTTGTGCTATAGGAATAGCGAACAATTGTCTACCAAAGTAAGTGTAATGTTTTCGACATGTTGCCAAAAATAAGTACAATTCATAATTGTCGTGTAAATGTTTAAAATGTAACCAAATTATAGGCAACATTTTGTAATTATTTGTGTAAACTACAGTGTAGTCAGAACCGGACCCCCTCTGGTCCAAACAACTCCCAAAACTGGACCAGCAAAGAACCGATCAAAAATTGAGAAAATTGGTCAAAACCAAAAAAATCGGGCAAAAACCGATTTGAACCGGTTTAGTCTTTAAAAAAAAATCAAAATTGCCAATTTTTATTTATTTTTTTGAAAGAAACATGTATCACTTTCTTCAATTATTTATAATTTTGAATGTTTTATATTATGAATTATGACATTTTGTATTGAAGTTTAATTTTTCTTTATGAAGTTATGAATTTTACGTTTATTTTTACTGAATATTGTGTTATATATTATATTAAAAATTAAAATAATAATATTTAATTATAACCTGGTCAAACCTCTGTACCTTGAACCCCTGCCCTCACTGGTTCAATGACCGTTCCGGTTCTGACTACCTTGGTAAACTATATGCAACAATTTTTACTTGTAAGCATAAGCCAATTTTGAATACGATTGACAATGGTGGCTTAGAAGCTAAAGACAGCATGTCATAAATCTTTCCTTATTCTGGCAAAATGATATAAAGATTCTACACCACCATATCGATTTTGATTTCAAAATTTTCTGGCAAATCTCATAAATTAAGATTGTCGTCACATTGATTTCATTATTCATCTTGTAAATGCAATCTTAATTTGATCATGTACACAACTCAAATACCTATTTTAATTTTAATTTGGTAAAAAAATAACATCATTTAAAGAAGAGATCCTAATCTCTAACATATCTAAGTTTGAACATTGATTTAAATACACAATAGTCATAAAAGGACATGGTTTGATAAAATCTTATGAAGTATGAACATAACAAAAAAGATACATTCAAAACAAGTATCTAAAGAGAGAAGTAAAATCAAAATGCATGATCTTACAATTACTCATCTGTATTTTCTCCATTAAGGCTTTCCTAGATAAGAAAAAAATTGCATCAGACCAAAACTTATTGGCTAATGCAAAAGTAATAAAATTTCTTTGTATATGTACGTTTGTATCTATACCTATCCAAGATTTGGAACATGTGTTGATGTAGAAGAATACGGATGATGCTCCCCGGTCACTTTTGTCCACTATTTACATTTGTAGGAGAAACTCCTAACAAATCTTCTAGTGATTCCATATTAATTTCAGGTTTGTAATGTTGCAATAAGGCCTCAAAAGAATATTGTAGTCTATCCATCTTATCTTCTATATTTTTCAATTTTTCGTTTAATGAAATGACCTCTTCATTATGGGCCTTTTTCCAAAGCATTAATATATGTTTTTTGCTTTAAAGAAGTTTGCGTGATATTTCTCCTATAACAGTGCACCATCCTGAGATGATCTTTCTCAAACACAACTTGAAAGATTTCTTCATTATTCTCCTCATTGTTCTCAATCATTTCTTGAAGTTGGTTCTAGAAAAAAATTAAAATTAGATGTTATCTATTAATTTAAATAAATAGTGTCTAATCGCTTATTGTTCTTGGAAGATATCCTCAACTTGTACAAAACCTTCCACAACTTTTGGTTGTTTGAAGTATTCTCTATTATTCCCTTGTAGTCTTTCATGCAATTTATCAATTTTCTCATGCTTAATTTGGTTAAAAATTCAATGCTTCATTTTGCTTGAAAAGGAAAACCAACACTTCTTTTAGTAGGACTTTGGCTAATATTTCTAAGAATAGAAGTATAAAATACAATCATAATGTACAATCCCAAAATAACTATTGTAACATGCAACACCCTTTCTCCAAAAAGGATATTACACTATAGTAACTAAAAGTTTCGCAATAACATAGAAAATATTTTGATCAAAACTTGGTAATCCTTCTCTGAAAATGCAGGTAAATTTTTTTCCTTTTTAAATGATGAGAAAGATGAAGAATATGTCTCTTTAATGTTATTTGAAAGATTGTAGATGCAAAATAAAATCACCACACTTGTAAAAGTACTTCATTTCATATATATCAACCATGCTATTTTACGAAGAGTTTGCTTCAGTACAAACTATGGTTTAAATGCTGCAAAAGTAAAGAAGGCAAGAAATTCTAATGAATTGAAAATACAAAAGTGGTAAAAGAAAATATACGCTACTATGTATATGTGAGCCAGATTAATGCCAGATTAACTACCCGACATAACCATCCTTAAACGAAGATGTAACAGCAGCAGCAACCTTCTAGCCCTAAAGCGGTGTTTCCTCCTCTGAGCAGTCTTCCTCTGTTTCTCCACGTTCCTAGTGTTGCAGTCTTCTTTCCAGATGATATCTTTCATCTGCTCCAGGGGTAGCATAACGTTTAAGACTAACCGGTTCTCTACTTTCTAGACCCTCCCTGCAGTGGTAAGTACATACCCAGAATATGTACCCCACTGTGTATCGGGGTTTATCTTCCACCCCGTCTTCTCAACCTCAACGGGTTGAATTCTAAGACGTCGGACCGGAACTAACCCTCTCCTCGGGTAAACCATCTACTTGTACATACACAAGCACAACAAAGAAACATGCAAGGGTGAAACACTAAATCAAAGTAACAAGAGAAGTATAAGCACACCAAAACACATATCATATATCACCCAATTTATACATCAAGAACACACACACACACACACACACACACATATATCAGGATAGCAAGACGTTTAAGACATATACAGGGATATATATATATATATATATATATATATCAGGATAGCAAGACGTTTAAGACATATACAGGGATCACATATACAGATCATGTATAGCAAAAACAATGCATACTCAAAATATATCATCAAGTCAAGAGATATTTATGCATGCCACTTCTATATCTCTTGAAAACACACCGGTGTACTACTCCAAGGAGACTTTTCCAACCTTAACACCCCTGAGCAATCGGCTATAGCAAACTTAACAGAATAACCAGGGAATCCTTCTTAGACCCCTGAGAATCCTTCGGTAATACCGCATTTAAAATGAATACCATGTCATAAATAGACATGCCAGTCAGATTTATTCAAGCCGGGTATACGACTCGTCTCGGCTAGAGGGTTATCACCGTCACGACCATTGAGACTTTCGAAACCTGGATAATCCCTGTAGACAATTGTAGTCCAACAGAATCCATTTTCAACCCCATCCTCTAGGTTGTATGCTCATAGTCTTTATGCAATGACAGTCTAAATTTGCATATGAGTTCAAAACACAGTTTCTCATATTCCTCAAATAATCTCAAAAGTACTCTACTCAAAACACAATATTATATCTCTTTCATTCCTATACGTCAAAACTGTAGAACAATAATATCTTACCAGCATAGAACTAATTAAACGAAATTACTCTTATGTCACCTCTTTCTCCGGTTTTTTTGTTTAATTAAAGAGTGTTCACAGTGCGGCAGTGCCGAACTGAGGTGATCGACCCATAAACAGAGTGATTCGATATATAACAAAACTAAATGTGATTAAATCATTTCAAGCAGATCAAAACGGGGCAGAGTCACCGGGATTGATCAAGAGATAAGAGATTAACAATAATTTAAACTCATGTTCACTTTTTAATCAATAAGTGGCTGTTCTCAGATTTTAAATAAGTTTGGAAAAGGAATAATCACACGGAACTGTAGTGATTAGTGTCCAACTTTTTGATAACTTGATATAAAATTGAGTGAACGAAATAAAGCTAATTTATTACCGAAATACTTAAACACCAATTTGCCTTCAGAAAAAAGCCCGTTGAATACTTACCTCACTAATTTTCACTGTCAAAGACATTGAAAATTACTTCAGAAATTCCAACTGATAATATAACAGCAGAATTCATCGAGAATCCTTTACCATTATACTACTTTACCCAATCCAATCTATATATATATATATATATACGTTTATTAGAGAAATTACTTCTTAACAGATCGAGGTTCAATTAAACATTTTTATAGTAACATCACAATAAAATCTTCCCAATTTATCTTAGTCACGTATATACTGAATCCCTAGGTTAAGAGTTATAAACAGCGTATCAGTATAGTTCCCAGGAAAGAGAGGTGAGCTAAGGCCGCTTGGAAGACCTTTGTTTTTCCTAAACAAAACCATACTAATAAACCATTCATCTTAACCATCTTTCTGTATATCAATGATAGACAATTTCAGGGTTTTCACAAAGAAATAGATTGCACTAATTTTACGGTAAGATTATACTGCAGTAGATTAAAATTTACCATTATAACGGTACAATTATTAAAGCTCAAAATCAATTTTGCCGTTATAACATTACTATCACAAAATCACATAAACAATTTAGGCATTATAACACTACAATTTATAAAAGTTCATAATTAATTTAAAGCTATAAGACAAGTATAAAGCCTTAAATAAACAATTATAAAGCATAAAACTAATTATAAAGCTATAACACATAAAGCACCTAAGTGATTAGCAATAAAAAATCAAACTCATATCTTTTCAAATTATTTTGCAAGAGGTTTCCCTTACTTTTGGAAGAAAAAGCTTTTATAATTCTCTCGTGTTCTTACTTTTCAAAGCTTGTTCTTCATAGCTTTTTCTTCCAAAGGTAAGGGGAATCTCTTGCAAAATAATTTGAAAAGATATGAGTTTGATTTTTGAATGCTAATCACTTAGGTGATTTATGTGTTATAGCTTTATAAATTGGTTTTATGCTTTATAATTGTTTATTTAAGGCTTTATACTTGTCTTATAACTTTAATTTAATTGTTAATGAGCTTTTATTAATTGTAGTGTTATAATGCCTAAATTGTTTATGTGATTTTGTGATAGTAATGTTATAATGGCAAAATTGATTTTGAGCTTTAATAATTGTACCGCTATAATGACGAATTTTAATCTACTGCAGTATAATCTTACCGTAAAATTAGTGTAATCTATTTCTTTGTGAAAACCCTGAAATTCTCTGTCATTGATATATAGAAAGATGGTTAAGAGGAATGGTTTATTGGTATGGTTCTTACTAGGAAAGACAAAGGTCTTCCAAGCGGCCTTAGCTCACCTTCTCTTTCCTGGGAACTATACCGATACGCTGTTTATAGCTCTTAACCTAGGGATTCAGTATATACGTGACTAAGATAAATTGGAAAAGATTTTATTGGGATGTTACTATAAAACGTTTAATTGAACCTTGATCTGTTAAAAAGTAATTTCTCTAATAAATGTATATATATATAACTTGGATTGGGTAAAGTAGTATGATGGTAAAGGATTCTTGGTGAGTTCTGCTGTTATATTATCAGTTGGAAATTTCTGGTTGGAGTCCAATATGTATATATATATATATATATATATAATTAAACTCAGTTTAGTTTTCAATGTCTTTGACAGTGAAAATTAGTGAGGTAGGTCTTCAACGGGCTTTTTCTAAAAGTAAACTGGTGTTTAAGTATTTCGGTAATAAATCAGCTTTATTTCGTTCACTCATATCTATATCAAGTTATCAAAAAGTTGGACACTGATCACCGCAGTCGGCTCTGCCGCCGTGCGATTATTCCCTTTCCAAAATTATTTAAAATCTGAGAAAAATCACTTACCGATTAAAAAGTGCACATGAGTTTAAATTACTGTTAATCTCTTCTCTCTTGATCAGTCCCGGTGGCTCTGCTCCGTTTTGATCTTCTTGAAATGATTTAATAACCTTTACTTTTGTTATATACCGAATCACTCTGATCAGGGGTCAATCACCTAAGTTCGACACTGCCGCGGTGTGATCACTCTTTAATTAAACAAAATAAGACGGAGAAGGAGGTGACATAAGAAGTAATTTCGTTTAATTAATTCTATGCTGGTAAGATGTTCTTATATTATAGTTTTCACGTTTGGAAATGAAAGAGATATAATATTGTGTTTTTTTTAGTAGAGTATTTTTGAGATTATTTAAGGGATATGAGAAACTGTGTTTTGAATTTATATGCAAATTGAACTGTCATTACATAAAAGCTTATGAGCATACAACCTAGAGGATGATGTTGAAAATGGGTTCTGTTGGACTACAATTGTCTACTGGGATTATCCAGGTTTTGAAAGTCTCAATGGCCGTGATGGATAACCCTCGAGCCGAGACAAGTCGTATACCCGGCTTGAATAAATCTGACTGGCAGACCTATTTATGATATGATATTCATTTTAAATGCGGTATTACCGAAGGATTCTCAGGGGTCTAAGCAGGATTCCCTGGTTATTCTGTTAAGTTTGCTGCAGCCGATCGCTCAAGGGTGTTAAGGTTGGAAAAGTCTCCTTGGAGCAATACACTGATGTGTTTTCAAGAGATATAGAAGTGACATGCATAAATACCTCTTGACTTGATGATATATTTTGAGTATGCATTGCTTTTGCTATAAAAGATCTGAATGTGTGATACCTGTATATATCTTAAACGACTTACTATTATGATATATATGTTCTTGATGTATAAATTGGGTGATATATGATCTGTGTGCTTATACTTCTCTTATTACTTTGATTTAGAGTTTCACACTTTCATGTTTTTTTGTTGTGCTTGTGTATGTACAAGTATATGGTTTACCCGAGGAGTGGGTTAGTTCCGGTCCGACTTCTTAGGATTCAACCCCTTGAGGTTGAAAAGGCGGGGTGGAAGATAAACCCCGATACACAGTGGGGTACATATTCTGGGTATGTACTTACCATTGCAGGGAGAGTTAATAGACCCAACTGAAGAGTAGAGAACCGGTTAGTCTTAAACGTTACGCTACCCCTGGAGTAGATGAAAGATATCATCCGGAAAGAAGACTGCAACACTAGGAAGTAGGGATGGAAAAAACTCGTACCCGCGGATAACATCCGCTATGGGTACGGGGCAGGTACCTTAACGGGTACCCGCGGATAAAATAAACGGGTATTTGAAGTACCCGGTAATAAACGGGGACGGGGACGGATAGTAAGGTACCCGCACTCGCTACGGTAGCACAAATATATATTATATATATATATATATATATTCTTAAAGTGAAAAACCCTAATGTCCTTCCCTTTTGCGTATTGCTTGCCTTGCGCCGTTTCAGTCACTTGCCTCTCAGATCACTTCCTCACTTCCAAATCCAGACTTCCACTCTTCCCTCTCCTTCTAAATCTGCCACTCTTCCACCCTCAAATCACTTCCTCACTAGTCACTTCCACTCTTCCACTCTGCCTCACCCTCGTCGTCGCATCCTCAGATCTCCTTTGCAGCCGTCGCATCAAGGTCCACCATCGCACCCTCGTCGTCGTCGCACCCTCGTCCATCCAGTCGTCACTCGTCGCAGCCTCGTCGTCCATTTCAGGTGTATTTCGTTTCTTCTCCTTCTTTTTATTGTTCCCATTTCTTTTATTGTTCCTTGTATTTCGTTCCTAGGCAGGGGTGATTCAATGACACCACATTTTATTTTAACTTGGCATAGTCTCTTATTTCCATTTGCTAGTTACAAAGAATCGATTAGACACGCTTTGAAAACTAAGAACACAAGAGAGAAATATAAAGCTTATAAAGAGGGAGAAAAGAGAGAAAGTTGGAGACTTCACAAGTTTGGTGCAAGAATTAAATGAAGCAAGAGGGGGCTGGCTAGGGGAGGACAAGGGAGGAAGGGAATTTGTTGGCTTATGTCATGGCAAAGATGTCATAAAAGGCTAATTAGCTAATTAGGTTAACCAATTCGTTTTCCTATCGGTTCTAAGCACTTGACAAGGATTGAATCCAAGTGAAAAAAGTAATCCAAGGGTCCGAAACACAGCTGATGGGGTGGCCAAGGGAAGCAAGTGGGAGGAGAAGATAAAGATCAAGGTTTTAATGACTAGGTATTTAGGAAAATTAGGTTAAATCTATCCTTTTTCTCATTCGATGAAAGACATCTCTCTAGGACCTGATCCATGCGAAAAACTCATCCAAGGCTCCAAAATGCCTCATGGATGTCGATCAAGGAGGGGAAGAAGAGAGTCATTGGATACCTAGGTTAAAAGCTTTAGGTTTTGGTAGTTTAAGTGTAAAACCAAGGGTAAAATAGTAATTGTACATGCCCCTACTATTCATGGTCAATGGCTGGACCAACATCTTTATTTGAACTCCATAAAATTGCCTTTGAGTCTCTCAAAAACCATAAGTTCCTCTTTCATATCCGTTAATTTTCTATTCGCCTCTATTCGGCTGATATACCGCAAATAAGAGCAAAAAGGGTAAAAAAAATAATTTTGTCTAAAAATATTTTTAAAAATCCTAAAAAAATAATAAAAAATAAAATATAAATTGTTGTGGACCTTTGTCATGAAATTTTTACACTGTAAAATAAGATATTTGCGTTATATTCGTCTGTTAAGTGTACTTTTCGGTAAATTTTGAAAGTTTTTCAAAAATTCTAGAAAATCACAAATATTAAAATAACCAACTTTTGTGAAGGAATATAATTTTATGGATTGGTTTGATATACTTTTGCTATTTAAAACCTTATCCATCAATTACGGTAAAAATGGTTGTCGGTAAAAAATCCAAAGGTTAAAGGAAGAATGTCAGTTTCAATGAAATAAATGAATAAGCAAATTAAAACCTTAATTATAAAACAAAAATAAATCACTTAGCACTTAGATCACAAAATTTCATATAAAACAGAAATTAGACGGTAAACTGAAAAAACAGATGTTACATAACACACTTAATAATAATTTCAAACAGTATATAATAAATCATATATGTATTATAAGAAAGAAATTTTACGACTAGATGTATACTCTCTAGTCTGTTATAGCACTTGTTATACTATAAATCAAAACAACTTTAATACCTGCATTTTATCACAAAGAAAATACATCAATACATTGAATAAAAGTGATTTGTAAAATTTATTTTATTGAAAGATTTAAATTAGCACATATGACATAACAATATTATATTTATTTATTTCATAAATACTTTATTATATACTAATACATGAGGTATTCCAAAAGTCTCAAGTACTATCTTCAAAAATAGAATTATCAATGCTTTCATTTTCACTTTCAAAAATGGTGTCATTGTCACTTTCATTTTTCTTTTGTTGAACATGAAGTTCAAATGATGGCTTCTTAATAATATCATCCATTACATTTTTCCTAACTAAATCAACTTCATAATCGTCCTTTGGCATAACTAGATTTGTTGAAATCTGATATGTTTTAATAGAATGAAATTCTTGTCCATTTGAATTAATACTTTCCCCCCCGTCAAATGTATCTCTTGGAAGTGTCTTCAAAATACAATGTCTAGTTTTTTTAAAAAAATATCTTCAACAAGAAAAAGCTTTGTTGCACTGAGATGCTAACACAAATGGATCATTTTTGTAACACTTTCTATTGGCATATAAACACATGTGAATCCATATTTGTCTTCATCCACAAACCAATCACATTTGAACAATACATATGTAACATGACCATAATAATTTCTGTCATGTGTATGAGAAATGGATCTCTTCTTTTGGACCAACATGGCACCTAAAGGCAGTTTCTCATTAGTAGTTTTTGCTTCGGTTCTTATCGGTACTTTATTATATGTTCTGTGTAGGGCTGTTTTATTTTGTTCAAGGTGGACTTTGTTTGTGCAAGGGTATTATAACTTTGAGCAATATTACTTTGGATTGTTTAGGTGGATGTTTCATTGGGGTTGGAATTCTTTCATGTTAATAGAAATTTTTGTATTGCTTCACTAGATTTTTGCCACAACTTGTGGTTTAATCTAGTTTCTCCAATAATATTTTGATTTATAAAAAAACTATGTGATCAATTATTTCTCTATAATAGGTCACACAAACTTTTTATGGATTTTCATCATTTGTATTTTTAAAGTTTCAAATTATTGCCTCTAATGTCACCACTATTTAGAGTTTTCAGCCTTGCCTCACGTCTTTATGTATGAAACATGTATCGATTAATAACAGAACCATAATACCTTCTAGCAACATTATTTGGTCCCTACACGCCTTTAACCAATCAGATATTTTGTCTTCATGACACGGATTACAAATCATTGAATGAAATCTTCCCTTTGATTTTTAGCTTTTGCTCGATTTTTTTCTTTTTCGGTGAATATGAACATTAGCCTTATCCTCTCTATAAAAATAAATAGCTCATTCTTTCAATGCAAAAGAAAAAAAATCATTGTAAGGATAAAATGTTGTAGTAAGTTGATGATAATACCTAATGTAGTCTTACAATTCATTGCAAGTAAACAAAATGCACCCCATGGACTTGGTTTTGTGACTTATAATAGAGAAAATAGTTGCATGCCCTCAATAGGAAGACCCATGTTAGGAATGTCATCACTATTTCATGTCATTCTATTCATCCTAGTATCTATACTATTAGACAAATATCTAAAATAAAATGTTGTAGATTCTACCCCAACATCCCATAATAGTCGTAGCTCATCAATAAGTGGTCGTAGATACACATCAATTGCATTTTTGGGTGATTGTGGTCCAAGAATAAGTAATGACATTATACAACTTTCTACTTTCAAGCATAAGTTTGGCGGATAATTATATATTGTCAACACCACAAGCCATGTGTTGTGAGAGGCTCATAGTCCTACATGGATTAAACCCATTGCTAGCCAACCCAAGCCTCATATATGCCACCTCCATGCTAGGCCATCAGTAGGATGTCTTAACTTACCATCCATTGAATGCTCTTTGTATATGCCACGCCACTGAATCAACTATTTTTTAACATATAAAGAGTCTTTTCAATATTGGAATCAAACGAAAATGTCTTAACACTTTTGCAGGAAATTTGTGAGCTCTTTTAGATTCTTCAAGGTTACAATCAATTTCAGGATATTCAATCCACCATCATGCTCCACAATGATGACACAAGTCATCTTTCTTATTCTTTTTCCAAAAGAGCATGCACTTGTTGGGACATGCATCAATTTTTTTCACAGTCTAAGCCCAAGTCCTTATTAATAAATTTTGTTTTATTGAAAGAGACAGGAATGTTCATATCTGGTATAGCCTCTTCAACAATTCTAGGAGAGCACTGAATGATGCACTTCTCCATCTATACATCTATAAAGACATTTTAGTAAAAACATTCGAATAGTGATTGATAAGGTGGAGAATTATTTACAACCAGGATATAACTCTTGATTTGCACCCTCAACATGGTCATGAACATCTTTGCAAGCCATCTGGTTTTTGCTTATCTATTCTATGCAGTCCGATGACAAGTGTGGGTACTTTCCAAACTAAATCTAATAATAAGTTTGGGCACTTGACTTGCTCACCCGTATGTAGAAGGAATATCCATTCATTCAATTCCAAACTACCTTTACATGATCCACAGAAGTACATATTTGACCCAACTCAAAATTAATTTGAATTTCATCAATTCCCAATTTAAACTTGGGAAATTTCCTCTTGTGATCTTCCTCTTCTTCACTTGAAGGTTGGATGTCTAGTTCTTCTGACTCCCCATCTTTGTCCTCAAAGACAACGTATGTCGTCATCTCCCAGTTCCTTGATGTTATAGTAGCCCCAACAAATCCACCAATCCCCTCAAAGGCTCAAACTCATAATCTACAGTTGCACTTCCTGCTTGACTACTAGTTGGATTAATAGTTTCAGTTGGCAGTTCACTGGTCCAATCGAGCTCTTTCTCATAATCATTGTCATCTAAAGAGACATCATCCCCACTATCCAAATCTTCATCTCCCTCACTGGCATTTTCCTCAAATCCACTGTTTATATACTCAAAATCATCATAGTCTTCCTCACTCTCATCATCACCTGCTCCACCAATAAGTTTGTAATAACCACCACATCACTATCACATAAATAAGACTTCTCTACACCATACATGGGGGTGTAATTAAATGGTCCACATAACAATCTACTTTACCATGCCCTTTTAATCATGTATAAATTAAATCTTATCATATTTGTCCCCTAATATATTCAGGAAGTGGATTAGCAACAAAAAAACCTATATGGTGGAATCTGATGATGATTTCGAGTGTCTCACTAGGCCTACATGGTATGGAGAGCAACACACAATTAGACCTATTAATGAATATTACAATATAGGAATAGAATAATGCACACACCATCAAAATAATAACAACCCTATTAAATACTCAAGCCCCTTTACGATCAAACCCTAAAAGAAATGGTAACACAAACACTAGCAGATGCACATAGTAATTAGGGTGCACAGATGCCCCCACTCAAGTTTTAAAAATCTCACTATCTATATATTTTTTAATTTTGATCCCTCTAAAATTTTATTTTGGGCCCAGTTTAGCTCTTAATTTCACTGATACACCCAGCTTTCTTCACAGATGCCCCTGTCTACAAATAAGATTTAGTTCAATAAAAACCTAAACTCTATAATTATGAATTGTCAAGGAGTCAAATTCCTACTTACTTTTTGGAGTAATGCAAACCCTTAGATTAAAAATTAGTCTTTCCCTCACCCAAACCCCTCTTGGCTACGATGCTACCCATATCCCTTCTCTTAAAATTAGAATCCTCTCAGCCGCGTCTCTATTCGTTTTCTGCCATCACTGCATCATTGTGTACGTTTCCTTTCTACTGTTATTTGATAGTATTTTTGAAATAGTTTTTATCGTTTAGAACTGTAACATCGATTTATTGCATTGTTGTGACTTGTCTTATGTGTTCCATTGCCACTATGTGGGGCCCATCCCATGATTGTAAATTATAAATGCTCGTCCTCTTGTCCTTTAATATGTCATTAGAGTACTTTACATTGGTTGTATTTTTTTTTATTTCTATCCTTTTAAATTGTGGAGTGGACTTGCAGCTTGTTCTATTCTTTTAAGTTGCACTTATCTATTGGTGTGCTAAAAAAAAATGTACAAGGGTAGTGTGCTTCGTCATAGGGACAGTGTGTCCCAAAAAAAAATATATAGAGTTCTTTAAAAAAATACTAATTGCTATTTTGTTTTTAATTATAAGAATTAGAGAAAAAAAATTTTGAAGAGGAAATTACCATCAAATGAGCAAAAAACTTTATCGCAATCTTATGAAATTAATTTAGAAGAGTAATCATCAAATCCAGGAAAGCAAATTAAAATTTCAACATATCATTCTAATGATGAAGATAAGATACAAAAAACATATTTGCAAAGAAGACCATACCAACTGATCCAACATAATTTTCCCCAAATAAAAATTGGGAATTCTTTAAGGAGATTTTGTCCCTCTTTGTTCAGTGAATTTGGCAATTGTTTAGAGTATAGTGTAGAAAAAATTGTTGCATTTTGTTTATGTTGTTATCTTTTTAGGCCTAGTTTTGGAAAACAATCAAGTGGTGAATCATGTGATTGAGAGATTCACAAATTGGAATAAGAAAGAAAGACACTCATCTAATGTTGGAGGTCGATCTTAATAGTGCTCATAATATTGTTTGAAAATCCAAATCAACATATTGAAGTTGCAATATCTAAGCAATCAGAACAAGTTTGTGACTTGTATCGAAGGTGTTTAACAACATCAATTGATTACATTTGCTTTCTATTAAAGCAAGGATTAGCTTTTCGAGGTCATGATGAATCAAGGTAATTTCTTTGTACTTCTTAAATTTCATTTTAAACACAATGAAATGGTAAAACGTGTTGTCTTGGAAAATGCTCCTGAAAATCATCAATTAATTGTTTTAACAATCCAAAAGGATATTATTAATGCTACTTCATTGGAAACCACTACAACTATTATTACTAGCCTTAGAGATGAATTATTTGCTATTCTGGTTGATGAAGCTTGTGACATATCAAATAAGAAGCAAATGGTTGTTGTTTTGAGTTATGTTAATAAAAATGGCAATATTGCTGAGCGATTTCTTAGTGTTATTGATGTTAAAGATAATGCAACTTTATCAATGAAAATGGCAATTGATGAATTGTTTTGCAAACATGGGCTTAGTGTATCATGAATTCGTGGACAAGGTTATGATGACGCTAGCAACATGCAAGTGGAGTACTTTATGTCTTAAAAGTTTGATCTTAAGGGAGAACTCATTTATATTTTATATACATTGTTTTGCTCATATCAATCACAACTTACTTTAGTTGTTATTGCCAAAAATCACATTCAAGTTGCCTCTCTTTTTAATTTAGTGTGCACTTTAATAAATGTTTTTGGGAGATCTTGCAAACGACATGACATGCTTCGGGAAAAATAAACATACAATGTTAGAGAGACATTGGAAAAAAGAAATTCATAGTGGGCAATGTTTGAATCTAGAAACTAGTCTCAAACGAGCTGTTGATACTCGTTCGAGTTCACATTATGCAACATTGATCAATTTGATTTTGATGTATGCTGCTATAATTGATGTTCTTGAAATTATAAAAGAAGATGGATCAAATGCACATCAAAGAGCTGAAGCCAATGGTCTTTTACATTTGTTAGAGGATTTTGATTTTGGATTCACATTGCATTTGATGAAAATTGTTTTGGGTATTTCAAATGAATTGTCATAGGCATTGCAAAGGCAAGATCAAGACATCATCAATGCTATGAACTTCGTTAATATCACAAAGTAACGGTTACAAACTATGAAACATAATGGATGAGAGTCTTTACTGCAGGAAGTTATTTTATTTTGCAATATGCAATCATTAACGTTCCTAATATGGAAGATAAATTTTCTAAAGGGAAATCACAGCGTGGAGGCAAAACTCAAGCTATCATAATAGAGTATCACTATCGTGTTGAATTATTTTATACTGTTGTGGACATGCAACTTCAGGAAGTTAATGATCGCTTCAGTGAGATAAACACTGAATTACTCCTTTGTATGACTTGTTTGAATCCAACCAATATGTTCTTTACTTTCGATAATACAAGACAGATTGAATTTGCAAAATTTTATCCACGTGAATTCTCTTCAATTGATTTAGTGATGCTTGACAATCAACTGGAGACTTACATCATTGATATGCATAGTAGTGTTGAATTTACATCTTTGAAAGGAATAAGTAATCTTTCAAAGAAGTTGGTTGAAACTGTAACACATTATTTATCCATTAGTTTATCTTCTTTTAAAGTTAGCAATGATTTTGCCTATTGCCACAACAACCGTAGAAAGAGCCTTTGTGCTATGAAGATTGTGAAAAAGAGGTTGCGTAATGAAATGGGAGATACATGGATGAATGATTGCCTAGTGACTTATATTGAGAGAGATGTGTTCAATAGCATTGACAATAAGCTAATCATTCAACGGTTTCAAAATATAAAATCACGTAGAGGATAATTATAAGAATGTAATTTATTTGATTAGATATATTAAAATTTTATGATTTTAATATTTATTAATTTTAATCTTTATCTTTATATATATGATAGCAATAACAATTATTATTAATTTTTATTTTTCTTATATAAAATGCTCCCATTGGCCCAGGGTTTTGGATACACCACTGAACACAATAATTGTGAGAGACATGAGGACCTACTTGGCTGTTTAGTTGTCAGGCAATTTCTCCTGGCGCAAAAGGGTGAGTCCTCTCTGCCACATGACTTATCCCCACACACACCTTTTTGGTTAGCTGCTTTCGCTTTAGTCGCTTTTAGATGAGTGAAGATTCCTCTTCACTTGCCTCAAGGTCAGAAAATGAGAAACCCCAAGTGGTCCCTTCGAAGAACACATGGCCGTAACACCTGGGTGCCTCAATTGATTGATCGATGTTAAGCACTGCCCTAACCCTCACTCCCTTGAGCTTCTCTGTTCGCATGATGAAAATACTAACACCTTGACCAATTTTTTTAAAACTCACAATGTTTTGTAATAGTTTTTTTTTATTAAAAACTGTGTTTAACTCCTTGTTAGTGATTTATACGTTTTGTTTCTAAAAGCCACATTTTGGCATAGAGCTTCATCGATTTTGGAGGTGAGGAGCCAAACTTGAAGTGGCCCCATTATGGTGGTAATGGCTATTAAGTGCATTTTTAAGGTAGAATGCCTATATATAGCAAATATTGTTGATCCTTGAGCTCATCACTTCATTTTCTTACACACCATCTACAGTGAGAGAGCTTAAAAGAACCAAAATCGAGAGTTTTCTAGCTCTTTACATGGCAATGATTGGAGATAAATTTCGATTCAGTTTTCCACATTTGTTACTAGCCTGTGTTTCGTATTGTTATCATAAACATCACAGGTTTATTATTGATTTCTTACATTTGGTATTGGAGGCAATATTACCTCTGCCTTGTTCATTTTGGTTTTTGGTATTTTTTTTGATTTTTTTGTTTTGTTTTTTTGGAGCCTCGTTGGTAAAAAATAGGATTAGAAATTATTGTTTTGGTTGATTTCTATGAGTTTGCGTTTTGAATCGATCAAAATGATACCCAAATCAGCGAGATTGAATTGGGTCCGAAAACGGGTTGAACTGACCCGGTGGAGGTTGAAGACGATGAACAGTGCATTCTGGGTCTCGAACCCACGTGCCATTGTTTTCTTGCGAGCGGATGAACGTTGGACCATTACATATTTTGTGATGCTATTTTTGTTTTTGTCATCCTTATATGCTTCAACGTTTCATTTAATTTATACACTGTGCATATTGTGATATGCATACGCCTGTGTCATTCTTATTGATTCTGAGTGTATTTATTTCTATATATGCAAATTTAGTTTAAATGATTTTTTATGCATGAATCTGGAAAAAGTTTATTCTGTGCATAAATTAAATCAAATGCAAAATATTATGTTTAATTATGCAATTGTATATGAGAATTTTATTTATCATTTTATGTCTTGATGTGCACAATATGGTTTATTCTCATATAATCAATTTTATGTCTAAGTGATCTTTATAATTTTGATTAATTATGGATTAGACACAACATCTATAATTTGATTGAAATTATATATTAAGTTTGTTTAAAGATCACATAAGAAATAAGATATAATATTATGATTAATTGTACTTGATATGATAAATTTTATCCCACAGAAATTTTTATTATATTTCTATGATTAATTAGGATAAAATGTTATATTATTTTTCATGATTAACCCATGGGGATCATGGGGTGATATATAATTTGACAGTTTTATCATAAAGTAAATATTTGTGATAGAAAATTAAATTATTTTTATGTTGTACCCATAAAGCATGAAATTGAGTATGTAATTCGATAATTCTATCATAAAGTTTAATTGGATCTTATTGAATTAAAAATTTAGTCCACATGCAATTTTTGTGTCACAAGATTCAATTTTATGGTAATGCTTACATTGGTAAAACATACAATTTAGATTAAGTACGCCTCAAATTTTGACATAAGCCTTTGGATTTTATGCAGCTTCTCAAACTGTTAGTTTTTCTAATATCCGATGTGATGTTCCCAAGCTCGAAAGAGATAACTATAAGATATGGAAGGAGAGGATTCTTCTGTAGTTGGGGTGGATGGACATAGACTATGCTATTAAAAAAAGACGAACCACCTGCAATCACTAATAAAAGTAGCCTAGTTGCGGTTGCGTTATTTGAGTGGTGAGAGTGATCCAACCGGCTCAGCGTGTTGTTCATTAAGAATAAAATCTCAGCTGGGATACGTGTTTCCATCGACCTGCATGAAAAGGTCCAAGACTTGCTTGGAGCTATTGATGACCAGTTCATCACTTTAGATAAAGCTTTAACAATTACATTGATCATGAAGTGCTCTTCTCTTCGGCTCACTAGTGTGAAAGGTGCGCATGAGTACATATTGCAAATGCGAGATACTTCAGCTCAACTTAAAAAACTCGAGGTTGATATGTCTAAGTTCTTTCTTCTGCACTTCATTCTGAATACCTTTCTGCAGGAATACATGCCTTTTAATATTTCCTACAACACACATAAAGACAAATGGTTTATCATTGAATTAATGACCATGTGTGTTCAAGAAGAAAAGAGGCTTGTAATGGAGATGGGTGAGAGTACATTGTTGGCAACTGCTTGTGTGAAGAACAAAGCTACTAGGCTAACAAGTCTCAAGCTAATCAGAAAGGGAATAGTAGAATACCACCTCAAGCTAATATTAAGAAGGAGGAAAAGCATTTCTTCTATAAAAAGAAGGGGCACATGAAGAAATTTTTTCCCAGATTCCATAAATGGCTTGAGAAGAAAGGTAATTCAATCTCATTAGTTTGTTATGAATCTAATATGGTTGGTGTTAATATTAAGACCTGGTGGATTGATTCTGGATCAACAAACCATGTTGCAAACTCTTTACAAGATATGCAAAACCTAAGGAAACCAATGGGAAGTGAGCAAAGCATCTTATCAGGCAATAAGCTAGGCTCACATGTGGAGGCTATTGAAACTTGTATTTTAACTTAAAGTAGTGGTTTGTTTTGAAATTGGAATGGAATTTTTATGTGCCAAATTTTTCTCGAAACTTGATTTCTATTTCCAGAGTTGTAGCTTTTGGATATTCCTTTAATTTCAAAGACACATCATTTGAGTTATTTTATAATTCTGAATGTGTTGGGAATATCTTGTCTAATGGTCTTTATCATTTTAATTTACAAAATGATGTCACTTATAGTTCAATGCATGTTCAAACTATAATATTAATGAGAATTCCTCTATGTTATGGCACTGAAGATTAAAATGTCAGTAAAAGATAGGATACTCAATACTCTAGATTTTGCTGACTTTAAGACTTGAATGGACTGCATTAAGGCAAAGCATACCAACATGTCTAAGAAAGGTTCTACAAGGAGTTCAAGCATATTAGAAATAATTCATACTGATATTTGTTGTCTAGATATGGATGTGTGTGGTCAGAAATATTTTATCACATTTATAGATGATTACTCATGATATATGTATGTTTATTTGCTTCATAACAAAAATGAAGCATTGGATGCCTTCGAAGTCTTTAAGGCTAAAGTTGAGAACTAATGTGGAAAACAAATGAAAATAGTGAGATAAGATAGAGGTTGATAATACTATGACAAATATACTGAGAATGGACAAGCACCTAGTCCCTTTGCTAAGTTTCTTCAAGAACATGGATTGTTGCTCAATACACTATGCCTGGTTCTCCAAACCAGAATGAAGTTGTAGAAAAAAGGAATCAAACATTATTGAACATGGTGCGGAGTCTACTTAGCAACTCTAACCTTCCTAGGTCCTTGTGGACAGAAGCACTAAAGATAGTTGTGTATATATATTTAATTGTGTTCTAACCAAGATTGTCCCGAAGACACCTTTTGAATTGTTAAAAGGTGGGAAACTGAGTTTGAAACATGTGCATTTGTCTGTTTGAGGTAAGGATATATAACCCGCTTCGATGAAAATGACTTGATTAGTGAGAGTGATCAATTGAGGAACTTAGGTTCTGAAATTGATCATACAGAATCTCAACCTTCCACTTCGATGATAGATTGGTTGTTATTCATAATACCCCATAAGTTCAAAGGGATGATGAACAATCAATGACTGACATTCCACAAACTTTTAATGACAATACAGTAGATCAATTTGATCATCAAATGATGAACAACCAGCTGAACAACATGATCCACAAGAAAATGTTGATGTAGCATTAATGAGATCTACTAGGACAAGGAAATACTACTAGAATGGAGATATTTCACAGCGACTTTTTTGCAACAACATCGAAGTTGTAAGCAAAAATACACCTATGGCACCAATATTTCAAAGTTCTTGGGATAAGAAAATATTTTTTTCTAACAGTATGATTATCGCTGAGAAAAATAGATTTATCCCAACAACATTCAAAATCGCTGAGAATAAACACTTACTCACCATCAATACTACAAAATCGCTGGCAAACATATCTATTTATGCCAACAACCTGACATGTCATTGGGCATGCTAGCCAAAGTCAAGGTTTATTTTAACAACATAAATAGTTGTCGAAAAGTTTTCCATACTATTACAATTGGCAATACAATTTGGGCGCTAAATATGTTGCTCAAAATTTCCTTTGAGCAACTGTTTTACTATTTTCTTTTATGTGAAGTCTCTCCCACCATATTCTACATGTCAAGTGAAGACCTAGTGTTGTAGAGAAAAAATCGAGGTGCTTCTGTTCAATGGAAAGCAAACAGATTTGAATGAATGAAAAGCTACTGCAGAGCTTCTGGCTTGGCAAATTGCAAAATCTTTTCCAGGTTAGTTCCTTTTCTATTTGAATAGGATACTGTATTGACTGATATTTGGTAGTTTTCTAGTGTTGATTTTATTAATTAACATGTAAAAGCATAGGCATTTTGATACATCACAATTTTGCTGAGACATGTGGGATATATCGATTGCTTTCCTCTGACCCATATGCATTAGAAAGATAAGATTTGTTCTTCTCTTTTTATAAAGAGTTAATAGATAGAAATTATTAATTTTCAAGAATCATAAAATAGTACCAAAAACCTGTTTGATAGAATGCCTTACTAGGATTAGTAATTTTATATAATAAAGACACGTAAATGTTTTTTTTACTTGTTTGATAAAATGTCTCATTATAAGGCATCATAAGGATAACACCAACACTACATAGCTTGTGTGATGTCATTCTTCCTTCTCTCTCTCTCGATTTTCTCTTCTCTGTCTCTTATTTTCCTTCTTAGTATTGCTCAATCCTTTCTTCCATTACTATTGGATTCTGTATCGAGTTATTCTTTGGTACGTCTTTTCTTATAATTTACAAAGACAATAAAATTGTTTAATATGTTTATGTTTCTGTTTGCATTTAGTTATGACATCCCAAAATCTTGATTCAAATTTAAGGCATCAAAGTTCTTCAGATGCTATTATAAATCAACAAGAAGGTTCTCATACTATGATTTTATTTCTATTTTTAATTTACTTTTTTCTTATTGATTGAAATATTCCATTTTTATATTTCTATTTTAAAATTTCATGTTAAACCTGACATAATATATTTTCTTGTTTATAAAAAATGCAATAGAATGTACAAATACAAAAAAAAAATGGAAGAGGAAAAACCACATGCTTAACTGCTTAAGTGTGGTCAAAAAGAAAAGGAAGAGCAATACAGGCAAATTGCATGTTTACATCCCAGCCAATAAAATGGTAGCAGTTGGACCAAGAATTTCAGATTTTGTTACTGAGATATCTATTATTGACCAAAGGAAGCTCCCTTGGATGTCACTAAGTGGAAAGATATTTCTAGGGATGCAAAAAACTTGATCAAAAAAGTTTTGGTAAAACTTCATTTGGTTTATAATATGTTAATCTTTTCTGCTTGTAAAATATTTATAATAGTTTTCATTTTAATTATGAAGTGCAGGATACTTTTGACATTGAAGCTACGGAACACAACAAAGATATTATTCTAGCTACGGCAAAATGACTATATCGAAGTCATAGAAAAAGACTTCATGATCACTTTTTACAATATGAAACAAATGAGGAAGCTTTGAAGCATATACCTGACGATGTAAGTGAAGGTGAATGGAAATACCTGGTAGATTATTTTTCAAACGATAAATATAAGGTATGTTTGGAATATATCTATTAAAAAATATAGACAAATTAGTTACAAATGTTAAAAAAAATATCATTACTATACTTTATTTGTATTATTTTTAGGCATGAGTTCAACGAACAAATTAAATAAAGCAAAACAAGTCATCAATCATAAATATGGAAGGAAATCTTTTTAAGTTGTTAGCTTTGATGCAGTAAAAATTCTAAAAAATATCACTGACTATAAATTGTTTGCTGAATTATTAAATTATTTCTATCATGCTTTGTGATTATGAAATATTGTTCTTAGAGGGATCATGAAACTGAGAAAGAGCCTAATTATCAAGAGTTATGAAGGACTCATACAAATAATAATGGAGAATGGATATATGAGACTTATAGGGAAGTTTATGTAATGGACTCATACGATACTAATTATGATTAATTTGTTATTTTTAATTATGAATTATAGTCATATTTTACCTTCTCTACATTAATAGATGAAAGTTAATGAGGCTACTAAGAGGCTGATAAAGACCTTGTAGTCAACTCTTCAATCAGTTGTTGGGGAGAGTGATCTTGGTATTGTCGTGGTCTTGGAGCTGACATTCAACCAACAAAGGGAAAAACTACTATCGAAGTTCATGAAGAATTAGTCAAAGAGCGTGAAAAGAGACAAGATATGGAGATGAAATTGAAAGAGATTGAGACTCAACTTCATGAAGAGCCTAAAATGAAGGAAGAAATGTCAACACATTTTCAAGACATCTATATTTTTTAGAATGCAAACTTTCTCGGTAAGTAGTTAAGTGGTACCCAAAAAAATGATATTTTAGTAACTTTATATTAAAAAGTTCTATTCATTTGTTATCTTGGATTTTTTTATTGATTGGTTTTATTAACATTTGTATAATTTGAACAATTAAAAAATGCAATGAACATGAACATGACAGAACCTGATCATGGAGTTGGATCTTCTTATAATAAAAGTAAGTTATGAGGAATTTTTTTAATTTCAAGTTTCAACAAGTACCTTGAATATTATTTAGTTAGAACTATGATGTTTGATTATATAAATTAGTAACTTTATAGTTTGAAATACTATTAGTTTTTTATCTTGGATTTTTTATTAATAGGTTTTTTTAACATCCATATATGTTACATAATTCACTAATGCAATGCACATATATTATGATATTGTTTTACACATTATATTTTTATTTTTAATTAGTTAACTATTTAATATAGTGTCATCATTATGCAACAAATATTGTCCTCGTATTTCCTTATCTAGTGTTTATATTGTGCAGCCAAATATCATAATAAAGATATATTTGTGCAATGCCAATATAAAAAAAGGATATTTGTGCATTGTGTTAGTTTTATCTCATTAATATATTAGTACATTATATTTGTGATTACATTATCCTTATTAGTAAGCTTCATTTATTGTTCTCTTATGCATTAAAATTTTGCAGGTTAACTAGCAGCAACTACATTAGTAAAAAAAAAAAGAGAGCACTATAGCAACTATGAGATATTTAGATTAGGACAAGACAAAGAATTCAATGTTTTTATTTTTACGAAGACAAAATTTAATGTTACATTTCTATCATTTTACGTAAATACTTGTTAATGATATTTATTCAATTCAGTGTTGCTTAAATTGTGCTCATGGTAAATTTGTCAGAAATTTTCATATTATCAATATTATATACAATCTTATGACTAGTTTATATATAAATTGATTTGTATTTTTACTAAGTGTGTTATAGTTTAATTTTAATTAATTAAATCAATAAATACGATTAATACTAATTTTAAAAGTATATAATATTTATTTTTATTAAATTAAATTATATATATAGTAATTTAAATTGTTAGAAAATAGTGATTTATGGCCACAATTATTATTGTTGAGAAAAATACGAATATAGCCACAATACTAATTGTTGAGAAAAAGAACTTTATCGCAACAATTTTTTTTTAAGACATGTCAAATATGACAGCAACTTGAGTTGTTACCACATAGTTTTAACAACAACAAAAATTCATACTTGTAACAATTGTTGTTGGGAAAACATCAGTTGTGGTAGCGACACAAAATGTCGTTGAAAATCTTTTTGCAACAACACTTATCGTCATTGCTTGCAATGAGTTTTTTTTTGCTGCGATATGAATCTTTCCAAGCGACTTCATATTTTTCTCAGCGACATTTGTTGCTATGAAAAACCTTCATTCTTGTAGTGAAATCATTTATTCCTAGTGATTATATTGTATATCTGTAAGAATCTAGCTATAATTAGAGCTAAAAATAATCCTAAAATCTTTACTCAAGCTATGAGTTGCAAAGAGTCAAATTTATGGTATGATGCCATAATGAATGAGATGAATTCCATGCAGAGTAACCATGTTTGGGACATTATAGAGTTGCCTAATGGGGAAAAGGTCATTGGTTGTAAATGGGTCTTTAAGACCAAGATGGATTCAATTAGGCATCATTGAGAGACACAAGGTGAGACTCTTTGCTAACGGATTTACTCAAAAAGAAGCAATCGATTACACATAGACTTCTCTCATGTATCTAAGAAAGATTCTCTTCGTGTTATCTTGGCATTAGTTGCTCATTTTGACCTTGAGTTGCAACAAATGGATGTAAAAACAACATTTCTTAATGATGATTTAGAGAAGGAGGTTTATATGAAAGAACCTGAAGGTTTCTCCTCTAGTGGTAGCGAGCATTTGGTTTGCAAGCTTAACAAATCTATATATGGTTTGAAATAAGCCTCCTGTCAGTGGTATCATAAGTTCCATGGAATAATTTTTTCATTTGGATTTGATGAAAACCCATGTATCAATGTATATATCACAAGGTCAGTGGGAGTAACATGTGTTTTTTTATTTTATACGTAGATGATATTTTACTTGCAGCCAACGATAAGGGCTTGCTACATGAGGTGAAACAATTTCTCTCTAAGAATTTTGACATATAAGGGTGATGCATCTTATGTCATTGGCATTAAGATTTATAGAGATATACCTCGAGGCATTTAGGTCTATCACAAGAAACCTATATTAATAAAATTTTAGAGAGATTTCAGATGAAAGATTGTTCACCAAGTGTTGCTCCCATTGTGAAGGGTGATATGTTTAATTTGAACCAATGCCCAAATAATGATTTTGGGCAAAAACAAATGAAAAACATTCTTTATGCTTTAGTTTTATGTATGCTCAAGTATGCACAAGGCGTGACGTTGCGTTTACAGTTGGAATGTTGGGAAGATATCAGAGTAATCCAGGTATTTGACCATTTGAGAGTTGCAAGGACAGTGATGAGGTACCTTCATGGAACCAAATATTACATGATTATGTATAGACAGACAGACAATCTAGAAGTGATGGGTTATTCAGATTCAAATTTTGCTGGTTGTGTTGATTCTCGCAAATCAACATCTGGGTACACTTTCATAATGGTTGGTGGAGCTATTTCATGGAGAATTGTTAAGCAGACTTTGACTGCTACTTAGACCATGGAAGCTTAGTTTGTCTCATGATTTGAGGCTACTTCACATGGTGTATGGCTTAAGAGTTTCATTTCTCAGCTGTAAATAGTAAATTCTATTTCAAGGCCTTAATTTTCTGTAATAACTCAGCTGTTGCCTTAATGGCTAAGAACAACAAAAGTGGAAGTCGAAGTAAGCACATTAACATTAAGTACTTAGCCATTAGAGAAAGAGTAAAAGAAAAGAAAGTTATCATTGAGCATATAAACATTAAGTTGATGATCGCTGATCCTTTGACTAAAGGCATGCCACCATTTAAGTTCAATGATCATTTAGAGAGAATGGGACTTAGTTTCGCTTTATGATTATAGACATACAGGCTAGTGTTGAAACTGTTATATTGTGATGTTTTCTAATATTCAAGTGCACATTAATTTATTTGAGAAAATTTTATTTTGGACCAAGAATAAACATTGGATTTATTCATTAAGTTTTGTTACTTGAGAAGTTGAGCATGTCACAATACATATGATAATACTAATTATAAGAGGAACTATCATTGTGATTCAAATGTTCATTTCTTAAGGAAATTGTGTATTGACTTATTTTAATCAATATGTCAAAACATTTGAACCAAGTGGGAGAATGTAATAGTTTTTCTTATTAAAAGTTGTGTTTAACTCCTTGTTAGTGGTCCATACGTTTTGTTTTTTAACGTCCACATTTTAGTATAGTGCTTCATCAGTTTTGGAGGTAAAGAGTCAAATTTGAAGTGGTACCATTATGGTGTTAATGGCTACTAAGTGCATTCTTGATGGTAGAATGCCTATAAATAGCAAATTTTGTTGGTCCCTGAATTTTCGAACACACTATCTACAGTGAAAGAGAGAACTTGGAAGAACCAAAACAGAATTTTGCAGCTCTTTACATGACAATGGTCGGGATAAATTTCGTTTCAGTTTTTTGCTTTTGTTATTAACCCGTGTTCCGTTTTGTTATCAGAGACATCGCAGGTTTATTATTGATTTCTTACATGTTTAACTAATAAAAAACAAGCAGCTAATTTTAGTGGGATGAGTGTTGTGTGAGACTTGCACGTGGCATGACTGAGTGTTGTGTGATGGCACATTTTAATGGGATGCCATGTAGGACGCCACCTATGTGTTCCTAGTCAGCACCTCAGGTCATGTCAGTAAAAAACGTTAGTGAATTAGCAGAGGGACCCAATTGGCACAAGGGAAAGATGAGGGACCAAATTGCACAATTGAAAATGGGAGATTAAAATTGCAATTAAGCCTTTTTTTACAACAATGCTTACATTTCTTTAATCAATATAAAAAATATGGTAAAATATTTATAAATATTTATTAAAATAAATCTATAAAAATTAAACTAATTATTATGATATTTGGAAGAAATTTTTTTGAAATTTATGTTTTAATAATCTAATTTATTTATTTACTTGATAATTTATCATCATTAAAATAAATTCTAATTGTTAAAATATTATATTAAATTTTCTTTTATTTAATATAGGATTGGGAAGGAATTTAATAAACATAATGAAGGTAAAAAATGAGTGAGAAAATAATACGCTATAAGTTCAAATGCCACTTAAAGTAGCATATGAAAAAAATGCTATAAATTACTTGTTACTAAAAACTCTATTTTTTTTTTGAATTTGTTATCTGTTAGTCAAGTCTGCTAGTCAAATCCACTATAAACTAACGGATTAGACCTACCAAACAGTGCCTATGTTGAATAAAATAGTTATCTGTCCAACAATACCATTACAGTGCCTATGTTGAATAAAATAGTTCTCTGTCCAACAATACCATTGTCTCATTGGTGGTAGTTGCTGCTAAAGAGCCTTACATTGACGAAGGGAGGCCATGTGACAGAACTAGTGGGAGGCATTGCATATAACAACAAGAACAAGATGTATGGTTTGGTATGAGTTTTGAGATAACCCTTTTTATTCCAAATCTGTTTTACTTGTCTTATCTTGTTTCTTGTAATTTAATCATTTTTATAGTTTTTTTTGTAATTTCATAAATTTTATGGACTCGATGATGATGATCATGATCAACCACTCATTGGTGAAATAGTCAAAGAGGTGATTCATGCTTAACATCCACCCTAAACAAAATCTATTGTACAAAATTACTTTTAAGAAAAAAATAAACAAAAATAGTTCCCTAGGTTTGCTCTGCCAGGGTTTAGTTTCTCGTTTAAGACTTGTTCCTTCAATAGGAAAGGGAAGTTATTGAGTGTTGTTTTCTTGCGATTTGTTTTGTGTTGTGCAATTTCTGTCTTGTCTTCTTTCCCTTCTCTGAGGTTGGGACCTTTGGAGAGGGGGTGGGAAACACTGTGTGTGAGTGGTTTATGGCTCTTTTTTAGTCTTATATGTTGGAACCAAATTGGTTAAAAGTGTTTTTAATACAAAAACTCCCTAAATGATTTTATGGTTTTGATGATAACAAAATGTATTAAGGTTTTTACAAAGGATAATCTATTTGTATTAAGCTTGTACAATGCATAACAAATGCTGCCTAACTAAGTTTATTGCAGTCTGCGTCCAATAAATTAGTTCATCATAACATTGGCTCATATTCAAAGTCTGAGAAGCTTTGCGTCCAATGTTGGCACTGGAGAGCTCAGCGTCCAATGTTTGAGCAGAAGGCATTGAAGTTCTGCGACCAATGTTTGAGCAGAAGGCATTGAAGTTCTGCGTCCAATGTTTGAGCACAAAGGCAAGCAATGTTGTGCGTCCAATAAATCAGTACAAAGCACAAGGAAAGAACAAAGTTCTGCGTCCAATGTCTTCTGAAGAAGCAGAATCGCAGAAGTAGAAGAAATCAAGTCTTGAAGACACGCTACTTTCTGCGTCCAATGTTTTCCAAAGAAGCAGAATCAGTAAGCGTCCAATAGAGCAAGACTGGCATAAGTCCAATGATAAGAACAAGGCAATACTGGCAGAGTCCAATATTTGTATGAGAAGCAGAATTGCAGTAAGAGTCCAATGATTTTCAAAGGAACAGATTCAGTGAGCAATGAAGGATAAAAGTCCAATGTTCAGTGTGAGCAAGAGTGCAACTCTGCGTCCAATGAAACTGAACAAACAAAAGAACTGCTCTGCGTCCAATGAAGTCAGAGTTACTCAAGCACTGTTCTGCGTCCAATAAATAAGAAGGACAACAATATTGCTTTGCGTCCAATGGAGCACAAGGAAGCAGATTGACAAAGGTACATCAAACAATTGTTCTGCGTCCAATGGAGCAGAAGAACAAATGTACAACAATCAACCTTGCATCCAATGGAACTATAGGGAAATGGCAAAAGTCCAATACTGGCTTGCATTCAAATAGAATAGATTGGTAAGCATCAGGTATGCGTCCAATGTTTGCATGAGTTCTGTGCAAATTGGTAAGTGCAAAGGTATGCGTCCAATAGATTCTATATGCTGTGTCCAAAACGCAGAGTCCATTACATGCTATTTACTGCTCATGCATTTAATATGAAACATATTTATTGAGCAAATGATTTGAAATAAATAGCTGTACACAATGCTTTCTGTACATCTTTGTCAACGTATGTGAATGTACTTCTGAAAAGCATAAAGTACTGTGGAAAGTGTACTAAGAGAGAGAATGTACTTTTAACTACTCTATAGATCTCTGAACACACCTTTCTGCTTTACACAGTGTATTCTCTCTGTCTCAATAAGATATTATTATTAACCACTGTACAATTGAGACTTTGAGTACAGGTTGCTTCTGATTTGGGAGAAAGAAACGCAGACATGCACAATGAAGAAGATCTCCTCAGAGCAACGGGAAAATAGCATTAAATGCTATTAGAGAACGGTAATATTATGAAGGCTGAAGCTGAGCTATTCGAAGAACAAGTCTGAAGCTTCATCAAAGCCTATAAATACCGAGAAGCAAGAAGAAGAATACAAGGGACTGAAAACGAAAAAGAAAGAGCTGAACTGCTGTGCAATCTTTTATACTCTGATTAGAAAAGTCTTGTATTTCTTTATCTTCTTGTAAAAGAGAGTTTGTTTAACTCTCAAAGTGCTTTAGATTTCATATCCTCACTTGTGTGAGTTAGACAGCACTTGTATCAAAACTCTGCTGAGTTGTTTAGCCTGAAGAGGCTGTGTTCAAAGAATACTTGGGGTTTAGCCTGAAGAGGCTGCGTCCAAAGAATACTTGGGTTTTAGCCTGGAGAGGCTGTGTGCAAAGAATACTTGGGTTTTAGCCTGAAGAGGCTGTGTGCAAAGAATACTTGTATTCTATCAGGTTGATAGTGAAATCTCTCTAGTTTGAGGGGACTGGACGTAGCTCTTAGGAAAGGGTGAACCAGTATAAAAACTTGTGTTATTTCTTCTTTCCCTTAACTCCTTTTATATCTGTGTTTATTACTAACAAAGGGGATTGAAATTGTTTTTATTCAAACAAGTTTTTCAAACCAAAAGGGAAGCATTCTGTGCGTCCAATCTTTAGAAAACCTGTGCGTCCAGTTTTTATAAAGACTCTGTGCGTCCAGTGTTTTAGCACTTTGTGCGTCCAATATTTCAAAAAGCACTGTGCGTCCAATATTTGAACTAAAGCTGTGCGTCCAACGTTTTTAACAGCCAGCGTCCATCATTTGCGAAAAAGTTTTAAAAGCTTAGAAACACAATTCAACCCCCCTTCTTGTGTTTCATCTTGTTACCTACAGTTGGCATCAGAGCTCGGTCTCTAGGGGTTGAGCACTTAACAGTGCAGAGAAGCAAGATCCATGGAGAACGAGGGACAGGCTGTGAACAGACCACCACTGTTCAATGGCAACGAATATGACTACTGGAAGCAAAGAATGATCACATTCTTTGATGCTCAAAATATGGACCTATGGGATGTCGTGGAAACTGGCTACACTTCTCCAGTAAATGAAGCAGGACAACCAGTACCAAGAGCTCAGTGGACACAAGATCAGAGAACAAGATTCCAGCTGAACTTGAAGGCAAGGCACTATCTAATGTGTGCCATTACAAAGTCAGAATATGACAAGGTGCACAGCTGCACTACTGCCAAGGAGATGTGGGACACTCTAGCTTTGGCACATGAAGGTTCATCTCAGGTTCGTGAGTCCAAAATCAGCATGCTAGTTCATCAATATGAACTATTCAAAATGGAGGATCATGAGTCCATTGATCAAATGTTTGGAAGATTCCAAACAATCATCAACAACCTGAGGTCCTTGGGAAAAATCTACACAACCCAAGAGCATATCAGGAAAATCCTAAGGAGTCTACCAAGACAATGGAGACCCAAGGTGACAGCAATACAAGAAGCAAGGGATCTTTCCACTCTTGCCATGGAGGATCTTCTAGGCTCACTGAAAGTACATGAGCTTGAGCTGAATGAAGAGGGAACCGAGAAAAGAGCAAAGTCCATTGCTCTTAAAGCTCATAGAGGGAGCACCTCCAAAGCATTGAAGGCAAATGATTCTGATGAAGAATCATGCAGCTCAGAAGGAGAAGAAGGCTCAGATGATGATGAACTCTCCTTCATCTCCAGGAAAATAAAATCAATGTGGAAAAAGAAGGGTGGCTTCAGAAGGAAGCAATTCAACAGAAGATTTCCACAGAAGGAAGCTGAGCAAAAGGAGGAAAGTCCAGTGGTGTGCTATGGATGCAGGAAACCAGGCCACTACAAGGCAGACTGTCCTGAGGCCGAGAAGACAAAGAAGAAGTTCTTCAAGAAGAAAAAAGGTCTCATGGCAACATGGGAGGACCTTGATGATTCCTCTGATGATGAGGATAAGGAAGAGGCAAATCTATGTCTAATGACAGGACTCTCCTCAGTTGAAAGTGAAGATGAAGAGGAGGTAATTTCTTACTCTGAATTAAGAGATAATTTTGATGAGCTTCTTAGAGATTCATCCATTCTATCTGATGAGTACAAGTCTTTAAAGAAAAAGTTTTCTCTTATAACAAAAGATTTTGAAAAGATTTCTTCAGAAAACAAAGTACTCAAATCAGAAAATGATCATTTAAGACTTCAAGTAAGTCAATTGAAAGAAGAATCTCCAAAGAAGTCTGAGTCCAATACTTCCTGTGAAGTACAAGTACTTCAACAAGAAGTAGATGAACTCACTGGACGTTTGTCCAAGTTTGTCAGTAGCTCTGAAAAGCTTGATCAAATTTTAAAAATTCAGAGAAAACCTTCTGACAAAACTGGTTTGGGTTATGAAAAACTGAAACCAAAGTTTTCCAAGAGTCCATCAAAGTTTAATATATATTGTGGTCACTGTGGAAAGGCTGGACATGCCACATCGACATGCTTCCATAATAAATGGAACAAGCCTGAACGCAGGCCAAGGACTAACATGAAAGGACCCAAGAAAATCTGGGTACCTAAGAACATGATCATTCCCGTTGCAGATTTGCTTAATGGGAGGAAAACAACACCAGTCATGGTACCTGGACAGTGGCTGCTCACGACACATGACAGGAGAAAGGTCTATGTTCCAAGACCTAAAGCCTAGATCAAAGGGCTGGGTCACGTTTGGAGGTGACCAGAAAGGCAGAATAGTTGGAATAGGTAAAATTGGTAAACATCCTTTTCCTACTGTTGAAAATGTTTTATTGGTTGAAGGACTCAAACATAATCTACTTAGCATAAGTCAATTGTGTGACAGTGGATGTGATGTTTCCTTTGACAAAGATAAATGTATAGTCAAAAATTCTGATAAGTCCATTCTTTTTCAAGCAAAGAGGCAGGATAATGTTTATAAAATTGATTTCGAAAATTTGTCCAAACAGAATGTCTCATGCTTCATTTCGTTAAATGATGAACAATGGATATGGCACAAGAAGCTTGGTCATGCAAGCTTGAGAACCATCTCAAAGCTTAATAAGCATAGCCTCGTAAGAGGACTTCCAAATCTTGTGTACAAATCTGAGGTTCTCTGTGAAGCATGTCAGAAAGGGAAACAAGTGAAAAACTCTTTTAATTCTAAAAACATTGTTTCCACTTCTAGACCTTTAGAACTTTTACATATGGATTTGTTTGGACCAACACAAACTGCTTCTTTGAGTGGAAAGAAATATGGACTTGTTATAGTTGATGACTATACTAGATGGACATGGGTTAAATTCCTAGCACACAAGGATGAGTCTTTTAAGGTATTCACCATTTTTTGTAAAAGAGTCCAAACTGAGAAAGGAGTTTGTATCAACTCCATTCGAAGTGATCATGGAGGTGAGTTTGAAAATGCAAACTTTCAGAGATTCTGTGAAGAGAATGGAATCCTTCACAATTTCTCTGCACCTAGAACACCACAGCAAAATGGTGTAGTAGAGAGGAAAAATCGTTCTTTACAAGAGATGGCCAGGACCATGCTCAATGATCACTCAACCTCTAAGAGGTTTTGGGCTGAAGCTGTAAACACAGCATGTTATTTGCAAAACCGAATTTTTATAAGGCCTATACTGAAAAAGACTCCTTATGAATTGTGGAAAGGAAGAAAACCCAACATTTCATATTTTCATCCTTTCGGATGTGAGTGTTTTATTCTTAACACCAAGGATCAACTTGGTAAATTTGACTCTAAAGTTGATAATGGAATTTTTCTGGGTTATTCTGAAACTTCCAAGGCATATCGAGTTTACAACTCAAGAACCTTGACTGTTGAAGAGTCAATTCATGTTAAATTCAATGACAAAAAGCCTGACAATGATCTGTCAGAGCTAAGTGATTCTCTTGCAGATATGAGAATACAACCAGGAGGTGAAGAATCATCAAGCAAGATTGAAGAAGATGGACCAGACGCAGGAAACAGTCATGCGTCCAATACTGCAGGTGGTAAAAGCTGGCATTTTAAGACTTATCATCCTGAAGATCAAATTATTGAAAATGCAGATGATAAAGTCAGAACAAGGTCCACATTCAGAGAGCAAACTGATGTAGCATTCATCTCTGAATTGGAGCCAAAGAATATAGATGAAGCCCTATTGGATGAAGGATGGATTTTAGCAATGCAGGAGGAGCTGAACCAGTTCAAAAGAAATGATGTTTGGACTCTGGTAGCCCCACCTGAAGATAAGTCCATCATTGGAACCAAATGGGTATTCAGAAACAAGCTGGACGAAGAAGGTAAAGTTGTGAGAAACAAAGCAAGGTTAGTTGCTCAAGGCTACTCACAACAGGAAGGTATTGATTTTACTGAAACCTTTGCTCCAGTAGCTAGAATAGAAGCCATTCGCATTCTACTTTCATTTGCTGCCCAACATGATATGAGGCTTTATCAAATGGATGTAAAAAGTGCTTTTCTGAATGGTATAATAACAGAAGAAGTCTATGTTGAACAGCCCCCTGGCTTTGAGGATCAATCTTTTCCAAATCATGTTTTTAAATTGAAAAAGGCTCTTTATGGCCTTAAGCAAGCTCCTCGAGCTTGGTATGAAAAACTGAGTTCATTTTTAATGGAAAATGGTTTTTCAAGAGGAAAAGTTGATAACACTCTTTTCAGAAAATCCATAGACTCACATTTCATCATAGTACAGATTTATGTAGATGACATTATTTTTGGTGCTACTGATGAATCTTTGTGTAGAGAATTCTCTGAATTAATGCAGAAAGAATTCGAAATGAGCATGATGGGAGAGTTGAAGTTCTTTCTTGGACTTCAAGTGAAACAGACTAAAGATGGGATATATGTGCATCAGACCAAATATACAAAGGAACTTCTGAAGAAGTTCAAGATGGATGATTGCAAGCCCATGAATACCCCCATGCATCCAACTTGCATAATGAGCCTGAATGACAAAGATAAAAAGGTAGATCAAAAGGTATATAGAGGTATGATAGGATCTCTTTTATATCTTACTGCATCTAGACCTGATATTATGTTCAGTGTATGCTTATGTGCAAGATTTCAATCAGATCCTAGAGATTCTCATTTGACTGCTGTCAAGAGAATTTTTAGATATCTGAAAGAGACTACTAATCTTGGTTTGCTGTTTAAGAAATCAGATGAATACAGATTAGTAGGATTCTGTGATGCTGATTATGCTGGAGACAGGCTTGAAAGAAAAAGCACCAGCGGAGGATGCCATTTTATTGGATCCAATTTAGTATCATGGACAAGCAAGAGACAAAGCACAATTGCATTATCAACAGCCGAAGCTGAATATGTCTCTGCAGCAAGTTGTTGTTCTCAGCTCTTATGGATTAAATATCAATTGGAGGACTACAACATCTTTGAGAGTAAGATTTCTGTTCTTTGTGATAATACTGCTGCAATCAATTTATCTAAGAACCCAATCTTACACTCAAGAGCTAAGCATATAGAAATTAAACATCATTTTATTAGAGACTATGTGCAGAAGGGAACATTTGATATTCAGTTTGTTAACACTGAAAATCAATGGGCAGATATATTTACAAAACCCCTCTCTGTAGATAGGTTTACTTTTATAAGGAAGCATTTGAATATGCACTTTATAAAAGACTGATGTCTAGCGTCCAATATGCTTAAGTTGAGTCTGAGTCCAATGTGACTAGAGTCCAACAGGACACGACAGTCTATTTGAGACTTAGAAATTTTTTTTAAAGACTCAAAAGCTTTCACATCTTAGTAATCCCACGCTGAGTCCAAACTTTTTCATAAAGATATTTCTTACAGTTGGTTTTCTCTTCGTTTGACATCTTTTCTAAAATCTTTTCTGTATGAGAAAGCTTGTTTAGAAAAAGGGAGAAGAAAAAGAATTTTTAAGTTTCTCTCTGTGTTTCAAAACTGTCTTTGGACTATGATGATTCTATGAACCTTTTTGCCTGATGACAAAAGGGGGAGAAAGAATGGGATTAAGTTTTTATATATTGACTAAAAGGGGAGAAAGATTAAGTCTGATTGCATTAGTCTTATTACCATGTTGTTATTTTGATAAGCTATTTGTGGACTAATCTTTGTTCTATGAGTAAAAGAAATTTTCAGGTACTCTAAGTATATTGAATATCCAAAACCATGAGATGTTTATCTCAGGGGGAGAAGAGTAAGGAAAAACTGAGATGTTTATCTCAGGGGGAGTTTCTCTTTGAAAATTTCTGTTTTTGCTGTTTATTGTTTGTAAAAGTTAATAATGTTTGTCATCATCAAAAAGGGGGAGATTGTTGGAACCAAATTGGTTAAAAGTGTTTTTAATACAAAAACTCCCTAAATGATTTTATGGTTTTGATGATAACAAAATGTATTAAGGTTTTTACAAAGGATAATCTATTTGTATTAAGCTTGTACAATGCATAACAAATGCTGCCTAACTAAGTTTATTGCAGTCTGCGTCCAATAAATTAGTTCATCATAACATTGGCTCATATTCAAAGTCTGAGAAGCTTTGCGTCCAATGTTGGCACTGGAGAGCTCAGCGTCCAATGTTTGAGCAGAAGGCATTGAAGTTCTGCGACCAATGTTTGAGCAGAAGGCATTGAAGTTCTGCGTCCAATGTTTGAGCACAAAGGCAAGCAATGTTGTGCGTCCAATAAATCAGTACAAAGCACAAGGAAAGAACAAAGTTCTGCGTCCAATGTCTTCTGAAGAAGCAGAATCGCAGAAGTAGAAGAAATCAAGTCTTGAAGACACGCTACTTTCTGCGTCCAATGTTTTCCAAAGAAGCAGAATCAGTAAGCGTCCAATAGAGCAAGACTGGCATAAGTCCAATGATAAGAACAAGGCAATACTGGCAGAGTCCAATATTTGTATGAGAAGCAGAATTGCAGTAAGAGTCCAATGATTTTCAAAGGAACAGATTCAGTGAGCAATGAAGGATAAAAGTCCAATGTTCAGTGTGAGCAAGAGTGCAACTCTGCGTCCAATGAAACTGAACAAACAAAAGAACTGCTCTGCGTCCAATGAAGTCAGAGTTACTCAAGCACTGTTCTGCGTCCAATAAATAAGAAGGACAACAATATTGCTTTGCGTCCAATGGAGCACAAGGAAGCAGATTGACAAAGGTACATCAAACAATTGTTCTGCGTCCAATGGAGCAGAAGAACAAATGTACAACAATCAACCTTGCATCCAATGGAACTATAGGGAAATGGCAAAAGTCCAATACTGGCTTGCATTCAAATAGAATAGATTGGTAAGCATCAGGTATGCGTCCAATGTTTGCATGAGTTCTGTGCAAATTGGTAAGTGCAAAGGTATGCGTCCAATAGATTCTATATGCTGTGTCCAAAACGCAGAGTCCATTACATGCTATTTACTGCTCATGCATTTAATATGAAACATATTTATTGAGCAAATGATTTGAAATAAATAGCTGTACACAATGCTTTCTGTACATCTTTGTCAACGTATGTGAATGTACTTCTGAAAAGCATAAAGTACTGTGGAAAGTGTACTAAGAGAGAGAATGTACTTTTAACTACTCTATAGATCTCTGAACACACCTTTCTGCTTTACACAGTGTATTCTCTCTGTCTCAATAAGATATTATTATTAACCACTGTACAATTGAGACTTTGAGTACAGGTTGCTTCTGATTTGGGAGAAAGAAACGCAGACATGCACAATGAAGAAGATCTCCTCAGAGCAACGGGAAAATAGCATTAAATGCTATTAGAGAACGGTAATATTATGAAGGCTGAAGCTGAGCTATTCGAAGAACAAGTCTGAAGTTTCATCAAAGCCTATAAATACCGAGAAGCAAGAAGAAGAATACAAGGGACTGAAAACGAAAAAGAAAGAGCTGAACTGCTGTGCAATCTTTTATACTCTGATTAGAAAAGTCTTGTATTTCTTTATCTTCTTGTAAAAGAGAGTTTGCTTAACTCTCAAAGTGCTTTAGATTTCATATCCTCACTTGTGTGAGTTAGACAGCACTTGTATCAAAACTCTGCTGAGTTGTTTAGCCTGAAGAGGCTGTGTTCAAAGAATACTTGGGGTTTAGCCTGAAGAGGCTGCGTCCAAAGAATACTTGGGTTTTAGCCTGGAGAGGCTGTGTGCAAAGAATACTTGGGTTTTAGCCTGAAGAGGCTGTGTGCAAAGAATACTTGTATTCTATCAGGTTGATAGTGAAATCTCTCTAGTTTGAGGGGACTGGACGTAGCTCTTAGGAAAGGGTGAACCAGTATAAAAACTTGTGTTATTTCTTCTTTCCCTTAACTCCTTTTATATCTGTGTTTATTACTAACAAAGGGGATTGAAATTGTTTTTATTCAAACAAGTTTTTCAAACCAAAAGGGAAGCATTCTGTGCGTCCAATCTTTAGAAAACCTGTGCGTCCAGTTTTTATAAAGACTCTGTGCGTCCAGTGTTTTAGCACTTTGTGCGTCCAATATTTCAAAAAGCACTGTGCGTCCAATATTTGAACTAAAGCTGTGCGTCCAACGTTTTTAACAGCCAGCGTCCATCATTTGCGAAAAAGTTTTGAAAGCTTAGAAACACAATTCAACCCCCCCTTCTTGTGTTTCATCTTGTTACCTACATTATAGAGGGGTGGGAAACAGGCTGTGCGTGTGAGAGTGATTCTAAGTCATGGAAGTGGGTTCTACAAATCCTACTAAGGAGACGAACAACTTGGATAATGAGACTATACACCTTGAGGAGGAAGAAGGGTCCAATGTGGTGCATTCACATAAGGCACTAGTTGGAAAAGTTATTACAGATAGACAGTTGAATAAAGGAGCCATCAAAAATATGCTTCTTAAAGCATGGGAGCAATATGATGGAGTGCAAATATGATGTGGGATTTAACATGTTTCTTTTTGAAGCAACCCAAAAAAAAAATTACAGAGGAGTCGCCACCAAAGTTTATTTAATGGGAAAACATTGGAAAAACTCATTTTTGAAGAAAACGGCCTTTGGAACCAGATTTAGAGTTCGGGAGTCAATTACGCGTAGGGAAGGTATTAGCACCCTACGACGTTCGCTAAAAAGCGGTTACCTCTAATTAAATGTGCAAATCTTGTTAGCTTTCAAAATTATTTATTTTACCCCAAAAAGAAATTATTTATTATTTATTTATTTATTTATTTACAAAACAAAGGAGAAAAATTATGAAAATTTATTTTTGTGCTCGACAAGGAAGGTCCCTGCTCCTACGTATTCTCAGGTGCAATGAGAAAATCAAAGCTACGTAGTTCTTTAGTAGAAAAAGATTGTGTGTTGATTTGTTTTAATTTCTGTGGAATTTTGCTTCTTTCGAAAATAATTCTTTTGGTCTCATAGTAACCAAATAGGAAGAGGATCCAATATGGTTACTAATTTTGACCGACTGAAATAAAGAAGTTTTTCGCAACAGCCGAATAGGAAGAGGATCCAAAACGACTATCATTATCGAGTTTTCTTATATATGTTTTCGCAATAGTCAAATAGGAAGAAGATCCAAAATTGACTATCACTAATTACTTAATTAATTAATTAAAAAAGTGGAGTTTTCACTATAGTCAAATAGGAAGAGGATCCAAAATGACTATCACTAACAACTCCATATATATATTTTTAAAGAAAAATACAATAGGTTATTTTTAGACATATTTAGATAAAAAAAGTTAATTTATAAAATAACTTTATTCTATTTGTGAAGTAAATTAGGGCAAAAATTATGAGTCATGAAAATAAATAAAACAAATGATAGGCTGAGCCCAATATAGTAGCAGATAAAAAACAAAAGAGAGGAAAAAAAACGAAACTGGGCTAGGCCCAAACACCAAATCAGACATCCATCTTTATTTTCTTAAAAAAACGAAGACTAGGCTAGGCCCAGACAACAAACCAGCCATTCATTCTTTTCTCCTTAAAAACGCAATTGGGCCAAGGCCCAAAGTCACAAGTCTGATTTTTTATGGAAGAAAAAACAAAAAGGAGAGGACAAAAACACAATGGGCCATAGGCCCTAACTATACAAATCAAATCTATTACCAAACAAAAAAAACTTATAAGATAAAAATGAATAAAAATAAAACTAAATAAAATAAAGAAAAGGGAATCAGAAACAAAGATGGGATTTGAAATCCCTAACCCCAAAAAACGCAAACAGAGCATAGAAGGGGAGAGGGGGAAAAGAGGGAAAAGAGGGAGAAGAGAGAAGAAGAAGAAAGAGGAAGAGAGAGAAGGAGGGAACGAAAGGCGGAAGGGGATGGAGTGGCAGCCATGGTGGTCGCCACGGCGAACCACCACTACAGGCCGCAGCGGCGTACAGGGGGGAAGAAGGACGCGATGTGGGGGCGCGGTTTCCTACGGCGATTCAGGTGGTGGTTGATGGGAAGGAGAGGGAGAATAGGGCGGAGAGAGAAGGAACAGGGAGAGCGAAAATAAAGGGGAAGGAAGGCTGTGGTGAGAGGGAGAGAGGGGCGCGTGAAGAGGGAGGGGAAAAGGGTGGCGGTCCAGGGAGGACGACGGTGGCACCGTGGTCGCGCGGCCGCGACGGCGGCGGCCAAGGTAGAGGCTCCCAAGCCCTCTGTCCTCTCTGCGTTTTTTATTTTTTCTATTTTTCTTCTCTCTGTTTTTTATTTTCTCATTACATGCTTATTTGTCTAAGTTGCAGGACATGAAAAGAAAAAGGAATGGACCACAGCAAGCTGTATAGGGGAGAAGAGGACTTCCTTACCTGGTAGTGACCGGCCTACAACGTAAGGGTAACTTTCTTCTCCTCTCTGCTGCTCTTTCCTGAACTGTGTATGATTGTTGGGCTCTGTATTGTGCTCTCTATGATTGATAAACAAAATTGGTTTATCAATCAAAACTGTTTTTTCCTCTCTTTCTGTGTTTTCTCTCTATTTTCTGTGTCATATTTTTACTGTGCTATTAGGGTATATATACAATGAGGGAAGGCCAAGAGACATGAGAGAAAAAATAGGGCAAACCATGTGGTGGTGTGGTGTGGTGTGTTGTGTGTGATGGTGGCTGTGTGTGTGCATTCCATTTTTCAGAATTGTGTATGTGTGTGTGTGTACGGTTTGTGTGTGTGTGTGTGTGTGATGCTGTTTGTGTGTGAGTGCATGTTATGCCTCTGTGTGTGTGTGTGTGTGTCACTTTTTTTCAGAATTGTGTGTGTGTGTGTGTGTGTGTACGGTTCGTGTGTGTGTGTGCGTTATTGATTTTTTCTCAGAAATATGTATGTGTGTTGTGAGTGTGTGTTGTGTTGCTTGCTCCCCAATTCATATTTTCTTCCTTTTTTTGCCCTTTTCCTTGCATCATAATTTTTGACTTTTGATCTTCCTTGTGCTTGTAGCTTGGGCTCTTTGGGCATAGTAAAACAAACAGCAGCTGAGGAGGGAGAGCTTGAGAGAGGGGCACATCCTGCTTTTTTATTCCCTTTTCAATTTTCCTTTTTTTTTTTGCATTTTGTATTTTTTTGTATTGGACTTGTAATAATAAAATGCACAAAGCCCTTTTGCTAATTGGATCAAGAGAGGCTCATAAAAAAAACAACACAGGCCCAATTACAATTGGTTCAACCAAACAAAAGCCCAATGAATTGAAAACAAAAATGTTAATGGACTTAAATCAATTGGATCCCCTTTAGATCAATTAAATAAAAAAGGAGGACAAAAATTGGTGTCTACAACTGCCCCTCTTTACTTATTTTTTGTTTGATAATATGAACAACGAGTGTTTTCATATTATCATGGCAAAAAATAAGTAAAGGAAAAGAGACCAAAATTTTGTCCGACGATTAATGCTGAAAAACAAAGTAGAGTATTCCTTTTTCTTTTCTTCTTTTTTTTCCTTTCTTTTTTTTTCTTTTTTTTCTTTTTTTCTCCCTTTTTTTCTCTTTTCTTTTTCTTTTTTTATTTTTTCTCTTTCCTTCTTATTTTTTCTTTTTTCTTTTCTTTTCTTTTTTTTTTGTAAGCTTGTCTTTGACAAAAAATAAGGGTGCGGGTCGGGCGCCCGGCTTTGGCGGAAAGATAAAGGTGCGAGTAGGATGCCCGGCTTCGGCATAAAAGTAAAAGGGTGCGGGTCGGTTGCCCGGCTTTGACAGAAAACTAAAAGGGTGCGGGTCGGATGCCCGACTTTGACAGGAAAGTAAAAGGGTGCGGGTCGGCTGCCCGGTTTTGACAGAAAAGTAAAAGGGTGCGGGTCGGCTGCCCGGCTTTCACAGGAAAGTAAAAGGGCGCGGGTCGGATGCCCGACTTTGACAGGAAAGTAAAAGGGTGCGGGTCGGATGCCCGGGTTTTACAGGAAAGTAAAAGGGTGCGGGTCGGCTGCCCGGCTTTGACAGAAAGATAAAGGGTGCGGGTCGGATGCCCGGCTTTGACAGGAAATGAAATACAAGACAAAAATTTCTCTCTTCTTTTTCTCTCTTTTTTTCTTATTTCTTTTTTCTCTTTTTTTTTCTTTCTTTTTTTTTCTCTTTCTTTTTTTTTATTCCTTTTTTTTTTCTTCTGTATAATGCAATGGCATGAGATGCATGAACTAGTGCAGTAATGATTGGTATGTGATGCAGCTAGAGTGATGCATGATGCAATGAATGAGACCAATGACTCAATATGCAGTTGTGCATTTTTCCTTTTTTCTTTTCTTTTCTTTTTTATCTTTATCCCCTTCCCCTTTCGCTTTGCCAGGCGGGGCCATCTCGATACTCACGGGCGAACCAATCTCCTTTGAAACTTTTGACCGATTTTTGTGATGCCCTTATACCTCCATGTAAAGCACATCACCATTCAAGAAGAAACCCATTGCTAACCTTCTCAGGGTTCTTTTATCATTTTCAGTAGCACCTGGGGGATATTTTTGGCTTTGGATAAAACATTTGATATCATGGTACCAGGGTTTTCCATCCAATTCTTCTTCCACCTCTTGACAATATGCTGGTTGTTCTTGGCTTTGTATTTTTATGAGTGGCATGTCTTTCTCTTGGCTTATTTTGAACATGGGTGACAATGTGGCCAGTGCATCAGCCAACTGATTCTCTTCGCGGGGGATGTGATGGAGAGTCACTCGCTCAAATTGCTCCATTAACCCCTTAATATAGTCATGGTAAGGGATTAATTTCGCATCTCGAGTTTCCCATTCACCTTTTAACTGATGAATAACTAGAGCGGAATCCCCATACACCTCTAAGATTTTGGCTTTTGATTCAATTACAGCTTGGAACCCCATTGCGCAAGCCTCATATTCTGCCATATTGTTTGTGCAATCAAAACATAGTCTTGCAGTGATAGGGATATATTGAGACTCCAGGGAAATCAACAACACTCCGATCCCATGCCCCAACGCATTGGAAGCTCCATCAAACAGCAAGGTCCATTTTTCTTCATCGGGGGATTCTCCTTCTTTTCCAAATAGAGCCATTGTATCTTCATCAGGAAAATCATTTTGCATTGATTGATAATCTTCTATGGGTTGATGAGCTAGATAGTCAGCCAAAGCACTTCCTTTGATCGCTTTTTGAGTGACATACACTATCTCATATTCTGACAATAGCACTTGCCAACGAGCAATCCTTCCAGTGAGGGCAGGTTTTTCAAAAATATACTTGATCGGGTCCATTTTGGAAACCAACCAAGTAGTATGACACAACATATATTGTCTCAATCGGCGAGCCGCCCAAGCCAAGGCACAATAGGTTTTCTCTAACAAAGAGTATCTCACTTCACAACTGGTGAATTTCTTGCTCAAATAATAAATGGCATGCTCTTTCTTACCAGAGTCATCATGTTGGCCCAGCACACAACCCATTGATTCGTCAAGCACTGTCAGGTACATAATGAGGGGCCGTCCCAGCACCGAGGGAACCAAGACCGGGGGATTCTGTAGGTATTGCTTGATCTTTTCAAAAGCTTCTTGGCAATTTTCATTCCATTCAACAGCCTGATCCTTGTGCAACAATTTGAAGATCGGCTCACAAGTTTCAGTTAATCGGGATATAAATCTAGCGATGTAGTTCAGTCTTCCCAAAAAACCTCGAACTTCTTTTTCGGTGCTGGGAGCGGGCATTTCCATGATAGCTCGAACCTTGTCTGGATCAACTTCTATTCCCTTTTGGCTCACCATAAATCCCAACAACTTCCCTGATCTCACCCCAAAGGTGCATTTAGCGGGGTTCAACCTGAGCTTAAATTTCCTTAGGCGTTCAAACAGTTTCTGCAGGTTTACTATGTGATCTTCATCAGTTCTTGATTTTGCAATTATATCATCCACGTAAACCTCTATCTCTTTGTGCATCATGTCATGAAACAGAGTTACCATGGCCCTTTGGTACGTTGCCCCAGCGTTTTTCAATCCAAAAGACATCACCCTATAGCAAAAGGTTCCCCACGGTGTGATGAAGGTTGTCTTTTCCATATCCTCAACTGCCATTTTGATCTGGTTATACCCCGAGTAACCATCCATGAAAGAAAAGCATGAGTTCTGAGCAGTGTTGTCCACAAGAACATCAATGTGAGGCAAAGGGAAGTCGTCTTTAGGGCTTGCTCTGTTCAAATCCCTATAGTCAACGCACATCCAAACTCTTCCATCTTTCTTAGGAACTGGGACAATATTGGCAACCCATTCAGGGTATGTAGCCACAGCTAGAAAACCGGCATCAAACAACTTCTTGACCTCTTCTCTAATCTTCAACGACAAATCAGGCCTCATTCTTCTCAACTTTTGTTTAACTGGCGGGCACTCAGGCTTTAGTGGTAACTTATGTTCGACTATGCTAGAGTCGAGTCCAGGCATGTCCTGATACGTCCATGCGAAGACATCAATATAGTCGAACAAGAGTTTAACCAACTTGTTTCGCTCACTTTCTTTCATAAGAGTGCCAATTTTTATTTCTTTCTTATTATCCTCAGTTCCCAAATTGATTATTTCAGTCGCTTCTTGATGGGGTTGGATTATTTTGGCCTCTTGTTTTATTAACCTCATTAATTCAGGGGGAGTCTCCCACTCTTCCTCACTTTCCTCATCAGTGTGATTAATGGGAGATTCAAAGTTATAAGATGAGATGCTAGCATTGCCATTTTCTAGGAGAACATTTTCTGATCTGCACGGATTGAGATTTGCAAGAGGGAAAAGAAATGAATAGACAATAAATTAGAAAAAGAATGGCTAGTAAAGGAAGAAAAATGAGCTAGAAAGTTCAAAATGCATGCACTTTATTAATAACTATGCTGAAAGGAAACATGTGTGCCCATTTAACAATGTATCATCCTAAAGCCTTGGGCAGAGCAATAGGAGTTGCATTACATAATTACTTTGAAGATGAAACAAAAATCACAGGAAACTCGACGATCTCCCAATTGCCAAGCTCTTCTTGCGGGGAACAGGGATAAACCAAATTGATATCGTCAGCAACAGCACAACCATCTTCAGCAACGGCTATCTGATCTGGGTACAAAACTCCCGCACTTCGGAAGCTTTCACAGATATCACAAATGGGGACCCTCTTGGCACTTGGCTCTCGATTCTCCAGCCTGGCGAGCCTCTTCTCTTTCTTCTCTTCTGCAATTCTCCTTTTGTCAGCTTTTGTGGGGTGATATCCCAACCCAAATCGGTCTTTGTTGTCAGATAGTTCCAACAACTTTCCACACTTCCCCACCAATCCTCCTTGAATCATCATCTTGGCAGTCATCATAGCTGTCTTGGATAGGCTTGGTTTTGCAATAGGAGTCCCTTCACCCACGAAAGTTGTATTAGCAACCTCAAGTGCCTGGAAAGAAGTTTCAAGCGCTTCTTCCGGTGCTTCAATGTAGGGAGTTGATGATGGTTTGCTTACCAACAAGTCTTCCTCACCTGAGATAATTACCAGTTTGTTGTCTATTATGAACTTCACTTTCTGGTGAAGCGTGGAGGGCACAGCTCCCGCAGAATGAATCCAGGGCCTACCCAGAAGACAACTGTAGGCTGGCATGATATCCATCACCTAGAAAGCAACTTCGAAGACACAAGGGCCGATTTGAATTGGCAATTCAATCTCCCCAATCACTTCTCTTCTAGACCCATCAAATGCACGTACCACCATAGTGCTAGGCCTCATGTGGGTCCCATCAACAGACAGCTTCCCAAGTGTTGACTTGGGCATGACATTTAGAGACGACCCATTGTCCACCAACACCCTCACAATGATATGGTCTTGACATTTCACAGAGATGTGTAGTGCCTTATTATGCCCCATTCCCTCCTTGGGTACCTCATCATCTGTGAAAGTGAGGTAGTTATTGGCAACGATGTTACCAACAATACCATCGAATTGGTTAACTGTGATGTCTTGGGTGACATGAGATTCATTCAGCACCTTCATTAATGCATTTCGGTGTGGTTCCGAACTCAAAAGCAGAGACAAAATAGTTATCCTTGCAGGAGTACGGTTCAACTGATCAACCACCTTGTACTCACTCTGCTTAATCATCTTTAAAAACTCAGACGCTTCTTCATCAGCACCGCTTTCTTGCAGTTCGGTTCCCTTTTTGTTGTGTCTCCCACTCGTTCTTCATTGACAACCTCTTTTTCTTTCCCTTTCTCCTGGTGGACCTTATCTCCTTCTTTCGGGTATTCATTTCTCAGCTCAACAGGAGTATAAATTCGCCCACTTCGGGTTATCCCACCAACGCCTGCAATGTTGGTAACAACAGTATTTCCAGATTCAGGAGTGACCTTCGTTTGATTCCCTTCAGAGAGAACTTTCACATCATAGTTCCATGGCACTGCCTTGTTATCCTTGTAGGAAAAAGGAGTAGGAACTTGAATTGTAATGGGCTTTGGCCCCACAGGGATTTCCGCTGGTACTTTCATGGAGTAGCGGATTTCCAATGGCCTTACCATAAATGTGGGATCCTCCCCTCCTGATTGAAGTGTCAACACATCGTCATTATCCACCGCATGACCTATCTGAATTAGGTGTGCGTCCATCAGACTTTGCAGGACTTTCTTGAATTCATCGCATTCTTCTATGCAGTGTTCGAAGCTCGCATCGAAGCTACAAGTTCCCTCCTTTTCACAACCTCCTTGAATCATGCCACATTGGCGTAATCCAATGAGAATGTCTCTCAAAGGGGTCCTGACATCTTCTACTTTCCTAATCAGACACTGGCCCATAAACTCTTCAACTGCATTGACTGCGGAGCCACTGTGCCCAGGTAAAGGATTTCCTCCCACATTTGGACCATCACCCTTGAAGGTTAACCACTTGCGGTCAATCAAATTTTGCACCTTGAACTTTAAAGCTCTATAATTTTCCGTCGAATGCCCAATAGCTCCGGCATGATACTCACACTTGGCATTCGGGTCATACCATTGTGGATATGGGGGTTCAACTGGATTTGCTGGGCAAGGCGCAATCATCTTATTGTCGTAGAGGTGACGAAACACTTCTGTATACGACACAGGGATGGGGTCGAACCTTACTTGTTTTCTCTCTTGGTTGTTTGATGGTCTCTGTTGCTGGTTAGGGGAGGGGTTTTGGTTAGGTTGGCGAGCTGGCTGAGGAGGTGGCATTTGTGGCGCGGTAGGGGGTGAGGGTTGAAAAGGCATTCTCGGGTAGTTGGGTTGTAGGAAAGGAGTTTGGGAAGTGGCGGCAACATATGGTGGTGGCGGCGGGTAAAAGGCTTGGTATGGTTGTTGGAAATGGGCTGGGTAGAGGTAAGGTCCCCTTGGAACTTGTTCTGCTTGACTGGCCATCACTACTTGGGCTTCTCCTTCTTTCTTCCTGTTGAACCCCGTGGGAGGTTTCTTTCCATTGTTTGCCCCAACTGGATTATGGGCAATTTTTCCACTTCTCATCCCTCCTTCCACCCTTTCTCCTTTGATGACCATGTCTGAGAAATTCGACGACACACTCCCAATCATTTTATCATAGAAAGGCGACTGTAGAGTGTCTATGAACATAGCAACCATTTCCTTCTCAGTCAAGGGTGGCTCAACCTGTGCCGCTAACCCCCTCCAACGCTGGGCATACTCCTTGAACGTTTCATTGTCTCTTTTCCCCATATTTTGGAACTGCATACGATCGGGGGCCATGTCAATATTGTACTTGTACTGTTTCAGAAAAGCATCAGCCAAGTCTTTCCAACATCGAATGTGGACACGCTCAAGGTGAGTATACCAGTTCGCGGCAGCACCAGTCAGGCTGTCTTGGAAGCAATGAATCAGAAGCTTATCATCATAAGCATGAGCTGCCATTTTCCTACAATATTTGGTAAGGTGGCTTTTCGGACAAGTAACACCACTGTATTTCTCGAAGTCCGGAACCTTAAATTTAGGCGGGATGACCACATCTGGGACCAGACACAGCTCTGAAGCATCATTTAGGCCATAGTAACCTACTCCTTCAATGGCCCTCAATCTATCCTCAAGGGTTTGCCACTTAGCCTTATGAGGGTCTTCAGCTGAAGACATCGACACGGGTCCTCCCACCGTCTGATGAGGCAACGACATTATGATAGGGTTAGCGCTAGTGTGGGTCCCTTGGGAATCAGCAGGGTATGCTTGTGCTACGACAGGGTTTTGGAAATTCGGTATTGATACCACTGCAGGTGTAGTAACTTCTGGAGAGCTAAGGAATTGGAAGGGAATATTGCTAGCCTGTGAGTTATATGTCATGGGAATAGGGATCGAAGCTTGCACTTGCGTTACTTCAGCATTTGAGTCTGGTCCCGGGGATTGGGAAACGTTGGGTATAAGGATTGCTTGCGGGTTACCTTCAGAAGCAGTGATAACCAAATGGGAAGCACGTCCTTGAGGTTGAAACTGGACAGTTTGGGTCTCTGCCGATGCAGTTGCGAAGGGAGGTGTGTATCCAATTAGGAGACCATAAGGCGGGAATGAGATGGTCTGTACACCTTGAGGATCGGAACCTGGTTGACGTGAGAACCCTTGTGGGTACACAGGGAAAGGTATCACAATTTCTTGAGACACAGGACTAAATCCAGGTGGATAAACCGCAGTAGTGGAATGCTCTCCATCCGCCATCGGGGGTTCCCCATCCGTGTTCTTGCTCTTCTCCATGGCCTCTAGCAGCTTGGCCATTTGCTCCTTCAGTTGGTCAATCTCGTTCCTCATCTCTTCCTGGGTCCTTTCCGCCATGATCCTCGCTTGAGTTCGGGTAAGATAGGGGTGCCGAGGGAACAGTTTGACGTTTGATTAATTACTTCCTGCTAAAGAATGATATGAGTATGCAATCAATGAAAAAATGGATGAAAATGCATGTTTCCTAATTATGATGCCCATTCTCAATTTATTGCCTTGGAGAACCGTAACTTTCATTGTTTGGGGATAATCATTATCATTATCTTCATTTTTCTTTTCTTTTTCTTTTTTTTTTTTTTACTACATATTTTTATTACTCTCCCTTTTTTTGAAACAAAATCAATCAAGGATAATATGGGATCAAAACAGCAAAAGATTTCATTTAATAATCAAAGCAGAGTACATCATTTCCTAACTCATCAAATTGGAGTACATTTCACCCAAACTTGTACATGGACCCCATTAACCACAGACCCTTTTTTCAACTCTTTAATCTCTTCTTTACAATGCTTAATAAAATTAGAGACTTCTACTGGTGTTGTGAACGGGTTCATTGTCTTCTCAGCCTCTTTCAGGAATCTTGGTATATTTGTGAGTGCTTGATTGGTGAGTTCTGCCAACTTTACGTATCGATCTCTCCAGAATTCACCTTCCTTTTGGAGCTGCTTAAGGGTCTTTTGGCATTCTACAAAACTATTCAACCTTATGACTTGGTCCCTTAAGTAAGCATTTTCGTCATTAAGCTGCTTGATGATTATTTTCTGGTCTTCAATGAGATTTCTCAAACCATGTGATTTTTCTTGCTCTCTTCTCCATGCTTCTTCACGGAGTGCAGCCATCTTTATCGCATCCTCCTTGCACTGCCTTTCACCGTCAACTCTTTTCTCATACTCGGCCACAACCCTTGTCAATTGTTCATTTAAATCTCTAAGTTGCTTTATTGCATTCCGCTCGGCCACCTTGGAATTCCTGATGTCTTTCAATCGTTGATTCGCGGCTAGTGCCTCATCCCTCTCTTGCCTTCGCTTTCCCAATTCTGTATCAGCAGCATACAAGCAATCTCGAGTTTTGAGCTTACTTTCCTCTTCCGACCTGGCTCTCTTATTTGCCTTCTCAAGAGAGGTTGTCTTCTGAGCAACTTCTAACTGCAACTTTTCATAGGCTCGTCTTACTTCGGCAAGTTCCTTTTGTAGCCTATTCTTTTCTTCATCACTCTTGGTCAACGCTGCTTTTAACTTTTCTACTTCTTCATTACAAGGAGGTTCTTGATTTGTTGTCTCCTTTGTGACAGTTATTAGACCATAAAACGGCAATTTAATCTTCAACACCCTTTCCTTGAGCCATTGGCGATAGCTGTCTTTTGCATCACAACTCCGCACTCCAATCTCACGCCCCTTTTTGGAGACTACCTTATCCCAGGCTCGCGAAACTTTCCTCATCATCTCCCCATTTTGTGGGCTCATATCATACAGGACAAAAGGAGTGATCACTTCATCTGATGGCGGCCCCATGATAGGATAACCGAGTTATCTCAAAGCCAAAACAGGATTATAATTGATGCAACCTCTAGTTCCCATGAGTGGAACATTGGGAAAACCTCCGCATTGATAAATCACTTCTTCTATCTCCTTCCACTTCGGATACCATCGAACTGTTCCTTCACCAAGGTTTACCAGAGTCTGGGCCCACTCGTGACTGGTCTTAGTCTTGACTTGACACATTTTGAAATCATCAATTGGACAATGAGTCTTGCATCCACTACTGAACACATGAGTGATCAGCCAAATATATAAGGCAGGCAAGCAGCACAGAATCCTCTTACCCTTCTTTTCACGGCAAAAATCAAGGGTGTGGTTCACATCAGCAAGAACGGCATGTACAGGGTTCTCCTTCCCTAGCTTGAAAGCCAGAAACACGTCAATTGCAGCGAAGTCCACAAGTTCATCGGCATTCGGAAACAAAATAATCCCGAATATAGCGAGAGCTAACACGTCCCTGAAGGTGCCCCAATCTTCCTTTTTTGCTAGCTCATGTGCTTTTTTCTCCAAGTAGCTCCTTGAGATTCCGTCAGTGCCCTTTTTGATCTCTCTTCCCTTGTTCAAATCTCCTTCGGTAACTTTTAATACTTCAGCAATCAAGGGGATAGAAGGGTAGTGTCCCATATACTGATAAGGCTTCCCATTCTTCAAAGGATACCCTAGAATCTGCTCAAACTCTTCCAAAGTAGGGGCTAGCTGGAAGTCTCGAAAAGTGAAACATCTGAGGGGAGAGTCGTAAAACTGAGCCAATGCGGTGATAGCTTCTACCTGTACTTCAATTTTCAGCAAGTCGAGAATCTTCCCATATTCCTTGTAGAAGGTAGAGCGTTGATTCCCTTTTAACAAATCTCCAAGAGCTTTCAAACTTTCCACTTCAGGCCTTTTGGCTTTCGCATGCATGAGCCTCTTTGACATGGTTGGGGTTGTTCCATTGGCTGATCCCATATTATCCTATCCACAAACAATGTCTTCTTACGATCCTCCAACAACCCTAGTTTGAAAAGGATAAAATGAGAATGGATGCAACACATGATATGCAAATGTCTTGATGATGCAATGGATTGTCATGGTAAACATGATAATGCAACAGATCTCTTTTTTTTTTTTTTTTTACAATAGTACAAATGCTGGACTGCCTATTACTAATGCACAAGAATCTTTTGTTAACAGCTGGATAGTTTGCCCCCTTGTGTCCTAAACCATGGGTTTCACCTTAATTTGAGGGTTTCTACCTTGGTCCATAAGTCTTTTTACTTCGTGGATACTTACTCGGGTGGTTCTAATCACTCACTCACAAAAGGCCTCTAGAGCTAAGTACCCATTCTGGAATGTGGACCACAAATAGGAAGAGGATCCAAAATGTGGGCATTCGCGGAAGAGTCACACTCTAGATGAGGTTCTCGCGATAATCAAATAGGAAGAGGATCCAAAATGATTACCACTGCCAACCTCGCACTCCCTAAGGTACACTCAGCCCGGGTATAGGGACACGCTCACAAGCGTGAAGCGTGTGAATAGTCGCCAGCTGAAGCAACCCAAAAAAAAAATTACAGAGGAGTCGCCACCAAAGTTTATTTAATGGGAAAACATTGGAAAAACCCATTTTTGAAGAAAACGGCCTTTGGAACCAGATTTAGAGTTCGGGAGTCAATTATGCGTAGGGAAGGTATTAGCACCCTACGACGTCCGCTAAAAAGCGATTACCTCTAATTAAATGTGCAAATCTTGTTAGCTTTCAAAATTATTTATTTTACCCCAAAAAGAAATTATTTATTATTTATTTATTTATTTATTTACAAAACAAAGGAGAAAAATTATGAAAATTTATTTTTGTGCTCGACAGGGAAGGTCCCTGCTCCTATGTATTCTCAGGTGCAATGAGAAAATCAAAGCTACGCAGTTCTTTAGTAGAAAAAGATTGTGTGTTGATTTGTTTTAATTTCTGTGGAATTTTGCTTCTTTCGAAAATAATTCTTTTGGTCTCATAGTAACCAAATAGGAAGAGGATCCAAAATGGTTACTAATTTTGACCGACTGAAATAAAGAAGTTTTTCGCAACAGCCGAATAGGAAGAGGATCCAAAACGACTATCACTATTGAGTTTTCTTATATATGTTTTCGCAATAGTCAAATAGGAAGAAAATCCAAAATTGACTATCACTAATTACTTAATTAATTAATTAAAAAAGTGGAGTTTTCACAATAGTCAAATAGGAAGAGGATCCAAAATGACTATCACTAACAACTCCATATATATATTTTTAAAGAAAAATGCAAGAGGTTATTTTTGGACATATTTAGATAAAAAAAGTTAATTTATAAAATAACTTTATTCTATTTGTGAAATAAATTAGGGCAAAAATTATGAGTCATGAAAATAAATAAAACAAATGATAGGCTGAGCCCAATATAGTAGCAGATAAAAAACAAAAGAGAGGAAAAAAAACGAAACTGGGCTAGGCCCAAACACCAAATCAGACATCCATCTTTATTTTCTTAAAAAAACGAAGACTGGGCTAGGCCCAGACAACAAACCAGCCATTCATTCTTTTCTCCTTAAAAACGCAACTGGGCCAAGGCCCAAAGTCACAAGTCTGATTTTTTATGGAAGAAAAAACAAAAAGGAGAGGACAAAAACACAATGGGCCATAGGCCCTAACTATACAAATCAAATCTATTACCAAACAAAAAAAACTTATAAGATAAAAATGAATAAAAATAAAACTAAATAAAATAAAGAAAAGGGAATCAGAAACAAAGATGGGATTTGAAATCCCTAACCCCAAAAAACGCAAATAGAGCATAGAAGGGGAGAGGGGGAAAAGGGGGAGAAGGGAGAAGAAGAAGAAAGAAGAAGAGAGAGAAGGGGGGAACGAAAGGCGGAAGGGGATGGAGTGGCAGCCATGGTGGTCGCCACAGCGGACCACCACTACAGGCCGCAGCGGCGTACAGGGGGGAAGAAGGACGCGATGTGGGGGCGCGGTTTCCTACGGCGATTCAGGTGGGGGTTGATGGGAAGGAGAGGGAAACTAGGGCAGAGAGAGAAGGAACAGGGAGAGCGAAAAGAAAGGGGAAGGAAGGTTGTGGTTCACGGCTGTGGTGAGAGGGAGAGAGGGGCGCGTGAAGAGGGAGGGAAAAAGGGTGGCGGTCCAGGGAGGACGACGGTGGCACCGTGGTGGCACGGCGGCGGCCAAGGTAGAGGCTCCCAAGCCCTCTGTCCTCTCTGCGTTTTTTATTTTTTCTGTTTTTCTTCTCTCTGTTTTTTATTTTCTCACTACATGCTTATTTGTCTGAGTTGCAGGACATGAAAAGAAAAAGGAATGGACCACAGCAAGCAGTATAGGGGAGAAGAGGACTTCCTTACCTGGTAGTGACCGGCCTACAACATAAGGGTAACTTTCTTCTCCTCTCTGCTGCTGTTTCCTGAACTGTGTATGATTGTTGGGCTCTGTATTGTGCTCTCTATGATTAATAAACAAAATTGGTTTATCAATCAAAACTGTTTTTTCCTCTCTTTCTGTGTTTTCTCTCTATTTTCTGTGTCCTATTTTTACTGTGCTATTAGGGTATATATACAATGAGGGAAGGCCAAGACACATGAGAGAAAAAATAGGGCAAACCATGTGGTGGTGTGGTGTGGTGTGTTGTGTGTGATGGTGGCTATGTGTGTGCATTCCGTTTTTCAGAATTGTGTATGTGTGTGTGTGTGTACGGTTCGTGTGTGTGTGTGTGCATGTTATGCCTCTGTGTGTGTGTGTGTGTGTGTCACTTTTTTTCAGAATTGTGTGTGTATGTGTACGGTTCGTGTGTGTGTGTGTGTTATTGATTTTTTCTCAGAATTATGTATGTGTGTTGTGAGTGTGTGTTGTGTTGCTTGCTCCCCAATTCATATTTTCTTCCTTTTTTTGCCCTTTTCCTTGCGTCATAATTTTTGACTTTTGATCTTCCTTGTGCTTGCAGCTTGGGCTCTTTGGGCATAGTAAAACAAACAGCAGCTGAGGAGGGAGAGCTTGAGAGAGGGGCACATCCTGCCTTTTTATTCCCTTTTCAATTTTCCTTTTTTTTTTGCATTTTGTATTTTTTTCTATTTTTTTGTATTGGACTTGTAATAATAAAATGCACAAAGCCCTTTTGCTAATTGGATCATGAGAGGCTCATAAAAAAAACAACACAGGCCCAATTACAATTGGTTCAACCAAACAAAAGCCCAATGAATTGAAAACAAAAATGTTAATGAACTTAAATCAATTGGATCCCCTTTAGATCAATTAAATAAAAAAGGAGGACAAAAATTGGTGTCTACACTTTTCACCTTCAATCACGAGGAGGAGATACAGGAAGTTATGAACAAAACGCCATGGTTTGTCATGAATAAGCTAATAAGCTTGCAGAAATAGGACTCTCAGTTTGCTATGAAGGAGCTAAAGTTCAACAAGTTCCAGTTTTGGGTGCAAGTACAAGGAATACCGTTAGAGTTTCTAAATGTTCGAAGTGCAGAAAAAATGTTAAGCAGTGTGGGAGTGGTTATTGAAATTGAAGATCATTTCGTTGAAGGTAAAGTATTCAGACCTTTCATCAGGGTTAGGATTGAGCTGGATATAAACCAACCACTTTCTGCGGGCTGTTGGGTCCCCAAAAGAAATTTACCTAGAATATGGATTTCCGTAAGATATGAGAGGCTACAGGTCTTGTGCTTCAACTGTGGAGTTATACGGCATGAACAAAAAAGTTACAACAAAGAGAAGGTGATGTCTTTGTTCTGTAATACTGGTTAGAGGTACAGCCATAGGGTGGGTGTCCCCCTGCTAAACCTATCCAGCTGATATTGGAGGAACATAATAAAAAAAAAAAAGCAGACTCAAAGTGAAGCAGACCATGGTTCCCTGAAAAGTGAAGGTCCTTCAGAGGAAGGCTCTACACAAGAGGGCTCTATGGATGATAGGGAAAGAGTTGATTATCAAATAATCCAGGATGCACTGGATGGTAATGGAGAGCTGCCCAGTGGATGGAGGAAAGTCAGGTCTGATTGTAGATTCTCCCTAACAACCAACATCTCCATATAAAGTTGTTTTGAATCATCAATGGGTACTAATCGATTTTCTAACATTCGAATACAGAGGAAACCTCGAGGCTTTGAAGTTCATCTCAGGGAGGAGCCTCTGGGAGATCAACAGTTCCACGCAGAAGCAGCGTTCCAGGAGATGGGATTCTTGGGTCAATCCGATCCGATCCCAACGGTTATTGGGGGATTGACAAAAAATCTAGAGGAGATCCCTCAAGAAAGGGGATGGTCATAATGTCAGGCGGCTGCTCAGGAGGATAAGAGGGATGGATAAAGAGTATGGGCAGAAAAGCAGGGGGAAGGTTCTGCCTTGATTAAAGTGCCTGCAGAAAGCTACCCTATAGAGCCCAAACTAAAGAATCCAGGGGATATTGCACAGAATGAAAGCCACAAAGGCATGGGCCATCAAAATACTCAGCATGGAAAGGAAGTCAGAAAGCCGGATTGGTGGGGCACCCAAGAGTAGAGAGAGAACGCAGAGGTTTATGCCAAACTTCAGGCTGATTTACAAGGGCTAAGAAATGAAATAAAGGCCCATTTTGATAAAAGGGCTGAACTGGCCCAACTTAAAGGACAAAACTCTAGCCCAGGATGATGAGAATCAAGAATCATCAAACAAGGACAAGAATGAAGAAGCTTTAGTTGGGTCATTAGTGAGCCTTGGATCCACTCCCTTCCCTTATAGCCTTGGAGCCTATATAAGTCCTCTTGTAAGACTCATTTGGTAGATTTGAATGAAATTGATTGCTCCATTTGTGAGTCTGAGAGTTGAGCATTGGCTCTTCTAGGGTTCTTGGAAAAGAATCAAATGATCTTATCAAAGGTTCCTTCCTTTGTGGCGATCTTCATAGGCTTATCAATCATCCTTCCTTGAAGGTGTTTGTGGCGCCATTCTTTCATCTCTTCCTTATCCATGTTTTTTATTTCTTCTTCTTTTGGTAAGTGCTCTTGTTCTTGAGTTGTTTTGTGTGTGAATTCAATCAAAGGTAGATCCCTATTTCTCATCATTTGGTATCCTAGAGCTGGGCACCTTTGATTTGGAATTTTTTTCCTTCGATTTCTACTGCACTGTTGCATCGTTCCTTTTTGTTTTGCTCTTGCGCCAATCAGATATAGGGCTGCTCCTTGATGATTATTGATGATTTTGTGCGCCAATCATATTGTTTAATCAATTCTTTATGTCATTGAGTCAATTCATGCGCTGTTTGTCTTTGTATTGCATTTCAGTTTCTTTGTTTTTAATTCAAGTGTAGGTCGGTTTGTGGTTTAATTCACGTTTTTTTTTGTTTCTTAATTGTGGGTTCTTTTTTTCTCTTTTTTGTTGCACAATTTCAAGTTTGCATCCGATTGTGCAGTTTGCTTTGGCACTAAATTGTCTCATTCTTTGATCTTTTGAGTGCTTCATGAAATTATTGAGTTCTTAGTGTTCTTCTTGAAGTTAGCCTACCACATATTTGATTATTTGTCTCATTGAGTTCTTGGTGTTGTCCTTGAAATTAGCCTACCACATGTTTGATTAATTGATTCATTGAGTTTTTGGTGCTCTCCATGATATTAGCCTACTACATGTTTGATTATTCGACTCATTGAGTTTTCTTGGTGTTCTTGAAGGAAAAAAAATAGTTAAAAAAATTCAAAAAAAAAAATTTGAGAAAAAAAACGAAAATTAAAAAAAAAAGAATAGTGACTTGTTTCTTTTCATTTGTTCACTTCATTTTCATGACCATTGTGATACTTCTTTGTGTCTTGTTTGATTTTCATGTTTCTTTCTTCGTCTCTTAGTTTGTCATACATTGTGAATCTCTTTGAGTTTAGTTTTTTTTCTTCTAATTAGCTTTTCTTGTTTGTCATTTGTGGACTCTTGTGTGTTTTGTCTTTGAGTTATTCCATTTTTTTCCCTTCTAGGTTGATTCATAGGTTATATGTTGGTTGTCAACATTTGAATGTTCTCTTTGAGCTTGATTATTCTTTAAGAACTCCAAGAAGGGCTTGAGTGAATAGAGTGGAAAGAGGCAAGAGAGTTCACTTTATATAAAAGACTTATTTGTGTGCAAACACGAGTGACTTTGAGTGATACACGTGAGTGAGTGATAAGGTCCATATATATCTTATTATTGCTAACTTGTGTTTTGTGTAGCATGTCAAGGGAGTTCTTCAATAGTGGAGAGAGCACTCCTCCCTCTCCAAGGACGGCTACCTTGTCCGCTAAATTGACATGTCACATGGAGAGAATGGAGAGACTATTTGCCACACATAAAGATGAAGTTAATAAGATGTTGGAGGCTATGGAAGGAAGGAGGCATGAGAATAGAAGAAGACATCATAGGAGGGAAAGAGAACATAAGTGGGAGTATGATGATGAAAGTAAGAGAGAACATGATAGAAGGACATATCATGGGATAGGAGAAAGAGAAGATAAGGAGTATGAAAAGAGATTGAGAAAAGAGAAGAAAATGAGAATGAGGGCTTCTAATGTTGCAAGATATTGGGAGCATTGGGATAAATATTGTGAGGATAAAAAGAATGAGAGAATTCGTGAGAGGAAAGAAAAGAAAAAGAGGAGAGAAGAAAAGAGAGAAAATAAGAGTGAAAAGCAAAAAGATGAAAGAAAAGAAAAGAATGAGGAAGAAGAAACGAGTGAAGACATACTTGAGGTTAAGGAGTTGACTTTGAATACATGTTTTAATTCTAACCTTAATCTTTTGCCAAGTTGTGATGGTTCTAGTGTGAAGGAAGATGAGGATGAAATGCCAATGGAAGCTTGCAAGACAACCAATTTGGTTGAAGTTGTAATTCCAAAGAGAATACCCCACGGTTTGGACACTTGCTTGGTTTTCCAAAAGTATGGATGTCCTAACTCTAGATTTCATAATATGCTTGGTAAAGTGCATCGATTTTGTTTTTCTTCTCCTAATATTGGGTTTGATGATTTACTTGAATTGCATGACTCTTACCATCTTTCCCCAAAAATTTCTTTTAAAACCATAAAGTACAATGCAATCAATCCATGCTATTCTTCTAAGCTTACCTTGCGGATTATGAACCAAGACTTGAATGATATCATTCATAGATGTGTTGTTGCATTTTATAGTGATATTTTGGTTCATAGGAATATTTTTGAAGGATGTGATGAATTTCTTAAAACCAAGATGCATGGGGAACACCTTGTTCCAAATAATTTTAGCACCATTGGTTTTGTTATGAACTCTAAAGGATTGCATGTGGAATTAATTGATGGGTTCACTACTACACCCCTTCTTACTCTACCCATTCTTGTAAATTCTATTATGCTTCCATATGATACTCCTCATGTGTTTGAAAGGTTTGACTCGAATAAAAAAGAACAACCCTTTGTTTGTGTTGAAGAGAATATCAATGTGGCTCAACTTCCCTTTGAGCCTTTGCAAAAACAAAGTACCGTATCATTTGTCTCTAAGTCCAAATCAAGAAAGGTAAATATGGTGGTAGAGAAAAGCTCTACAAGGTATAATTTTCTTAATGCCCTTGAAACTCAAATGATTAGTTTTGAATATCACCTAGTAGTATATGACCATGATGAAGAATTACATGACATATTTGTTACATGTGATGGGTTCTTTAGATTTGTGTTTGACCCAAGAGGATGGATGTTTGGGGCACATGAAGAATAAAAGACTTTCCAATTCAAGTCTCTATACAAGCCTTGATCTAATAAACTCGAGGACGAGTTCTCTTGAGGAGGGAGAGTATGATGAGAATCAAGAATCATCAAACAAGGACAAGAATGAAGAAGCTTTAGTTGGGTCATTGGTGAGCCTTGGATCCACTCCCTTCCCTTATAGCCTTGGAGCCTATATAAGTCCTCTTGTAAGACTCATTTGGTAGATTTGAATGAAATTGATAGTTGCTCCATTTGTGAGTGTGAGAGTTGAGCATTGGCTCCTCTAGGGTTCTTGGAAAAGAATCAAATGATCTTATCAAAGGTTCCTTCCTTTGTGGCGATCTTCATAGGCTTATCAATCATCCTTCCTTGAAGGTGTTTGTGGCGCCATTCTTTCATCTCTTTCTTATCCATGTTTTTGATTTCTTCTTCTTTCGGTAAGTGCTCTTGTTCTTGAGTTGTTTTGTGTGTGAATTCAATCAAAGGTAGATCCCTATTTCTCATCATTTGAGTCATCACAGGAGGGCCCAATTGTGTTCAAAAGGAGGCCGCATGTATTGAAGCATTTCTGGGTACTGAAGCCCATCCCCAGAAGCATATGGAAGCCCAAGTCACGATGGAGGATGTTAGAAAATGCAGAATTTTTTTTTAAAAAAAGGGCCCACTCAACAGTGGTATGTAAGGGGAAAAATAATTTGGAGGCAGATTACACAGTGGAGTTTCCGCCTGAGTAATCGGAAGAACTGAACCGCCCCATTTGCTGCGAATGGAGGTGGAGGAGGAGAACATGTTAGTAGTTGAGTTCTCAAAAATTTTATCTATCAAACGTCCACGATATGAAGATGAGGAAGAGACTGAAGGGAATTACCAGATAAGGAGGGGAGGACATACAAAGCAACAAAAATGTATAAAGGGGGAAGGAATGTGGTGTGCTGGACAGAACTATGAGAAGGTACAGGAACACAATCAAGTTCTGAAGGCTGAGGAGGCGGGCCATGCCATGCCCCCACCGGCCTAATGACTATGCTTAGCTCGAACTGTCGGGGCTTGGCGGCTGCCCCAACTATGAGAGAGCTTAAGCATCTCTGCAAAATTCACAAGCCAGTTATAGTCTTTCTTATGGAGACTAGAGCTCCAGAGGATAGAATTGAAAGTGTCAGACGAAGATTAAGATTTAGTAAGATGTTTTGTGTTGAGGCAAGGGGGAGGTCAGGGGGTTTGGGACTGTATTGGAATTATAATGTGCAAATCCAAATCCTTTTCTCATCCCAGAATTTTATACTTACCTCGATTCTTTTTGTGCAAAAGGGAATCACTTTTGACTATTCATTTGTTTTTGGGAACCCCACTTTCCAGCAGAGACGGGGTTTATGGTCTAGACTTTTACAGTTCCAAGTGGATAGAAATCAATCGTGGTGCTGCCTTGGGGACTTTAATGAGTTGTTGTCCCAGACTGAAAAAAGGGGTATTCGGCCCTTTCACCCTGGTAGAGCTCAGCTTTTTAGAGACTTTCTAGGGGTCTTGGGATTGACAGATTTGGATCTAAAAGGTTGCTCTTTTACTTGGACCAGCAATCCAAGGAATGGGGAGGTCACTAAGGAAAAACTGGTTAGAGTTCTTTTTAACTTACCTTGGCGGATGGCCTTTCAAAATGCTTTGGCAATTGCCTTACCTGTGGTTTCCTCGGACCACTCGCCTATTGTTCTAAATTTGGAACTTAAAGCCAAAAGTGGGAGAATGTTTAATTTTGAAGCCTTTTGGGCTGAACATGAAGAATGTGAATTGGTTGTTCAGAATGGATGGCAAAACGATGCAGGGGATGATAATGTGTGGGAGAACATTAATAAAAGAACTCGTAGCTGCAAGAAAGAGCTTTTACATTGGCAGAAAATCACCTTCTGCAAAGCTGACGAGGAAATTTTGCATCTGCAATAGCAGCTGAGCAGTATAGTGAATCAGCAGACTACGACCTCGAACTAGGAGGCAATCAAAAAAGTGCAGAAAAAAATTGATGAATTATGGACTCAAGAAGAATTATTTTGGAGTCAAAGATCTCGTATTAAATGGTTAGAAGGGGGAGACAGAAATTTGAGGTGTTTCCATGCTTCAACTGTACAGAGACGGGCCAGAAACAGAATTCAAAGAGTTAAAGGGGCAGCTGGAGAGTGGATTGAAGGAAAGGATGAGATATTTGCAGAAATTCTGAATCACTATGAGGAAGTATATAGGACAGAGCTAACAGGGGAAGAGGAAGATATCACTAGCCATATTCCTGCTCTTGTCTCCGATGATATGAATGCTGGGTTGTTGGCTCCTTTTACTGCTGAAGAGGTTAAACATGATGTCTTCAACATGGGGGCATTAAAAGCTCCGGGGCCCGATGGTCTTAATGGTCTGTTCTACCAAAAGAATTGGGATAGCATTGGGGCTGATATTTATATGGCTGTTACGGATTTCTTTGCGGGGGGTGAGCTTCCAGAAAATGTTAATGAGACCCTGGTAACTCTTATCCCTAAAATCCCTCTCCCTGAGTCGATTTCTCACTTAAGACTTATCAGTTGTTGCAATTTTTTATATAAAATTATTTCTAAACTAATGGTTTTGAGAATGAAAGGTTTTATCAATAGCCTTGTCTCACCCAACCAAAGTGCATTTGTGGGAGGAAGGCTTATCCAGGATAATTTGATTGTTGCCCATGAGATGTTCCACTCCTTAAAAAAAAGATGCTAGAGGTAAGGAGAATGTGGTCATTAAACTTGACATGAGTAAAGCCTACAATCGGTTAGAATGGCATTTCATCAAAAAAGTACTGTTGGTTTATGGTTTCAATGAAAGGTGGGTGCATCTTATAATGAAACAGGTTACCACTGTGACATATAAATACAAGGTTAATGGTTTTGCCAGTCCAAGGCTGATTCCTCAAAGGGGTTTAAGACAAGGGGATCCCATTTCCCCTATCTTTTTATCCTAGCTGCTGATGCACTTTCCTACATGATGAATGATGGCCTGATGGAAGGAAGAATACAAGGAATCCAACTGGCGAGTGGAGCTCCTACACTAACCCATTTATTTTTTACAGATGATGCAGTCCTATTTGCCAAAGCTACAGAGGAGAACATTTACCAATTTATGCAAATCCTAAATGCATATTCAAAAGCTTATGGACAAAGGATTAATCTGGCTAAGTCTGGGGTCACAGGAGGAAAATGGATGTCTCCAAGGACAAAATTTAGAATTGCAGAAATCCTTTAGATGACAGTGTGGGATAACCCAGGCAAATATCTGGGTCTCCCTTCCGAATAGGGCAGATCCATAACTACGGCTTTGTCTTGGATCAAGGAAAAAATTTACCAAAAACTGGAGGGGTGGAAAGAATGTACTTTGAATCAAGCAGGCAAAGAAGTTCTGATCAAGGTAGTGATTCAAGCAATCCCTGCCTATGCTATGGCGGTGGTAAGATTTCCAAAGAATTTTTGTAAGAACATTTGTGCTTCCATTGCACGATTCTTTTGGCAATCTAAAGGAAAGGATAGAGGGATTCATTGGAAGAAATGAGAGGTTCTTACGCAGAACAAATCTAATGGTGGGCTTGGTTTCAAGGAATTTAGTGACATGAATTCAGCTTTCTTAGCTAAACAAGCTTGGAGAATTATTGAAAATCCTGATGCTCTTTGGGTTAAATCATTCAAAGCTCTGTACTATGCAAGAGATGATTTTATAAGAGCAAAGAGAAGGAGAGGGGATTCATGGGTTTGGGCCAGTATTCTCCACGGAAGGGACATGGTCTTGAAATCAGCAAGATGGTTTGTGGGTGATGGTAGCAGAATTCGAGTCAGTGAAGATATTTGGCTGTCCACAGGCCAGAAAATTGAAGATAATCTACCCCCACTACGGCTATCCAAAATTTTCAAACTCCTATTGCTTGGCAAGAAGGGGAGGACATTTTATGGTGGCCTTTCTCTAGATCGGGAGAATTCTCAATGAAATCATGTTACTGCCAAATCCAAAGTCAGAAAACCATCACCAACCAAGGAGCATCTACTTCTGCCAGTATTCCTACACAAGTCTGTAAGTTCATTTGGAAAATACCCATCCCCCAGAAGGTTAAGATTTTTCTTTGGAAAGGCTGTAACAACAGCCTTGCTATTAAAGAAAATTTAAGGAGGAGGAAAGTGCTAGCTGCGGGTTGTTGCCCTTTTTGCCATAATGAGGTAGAAATAGTGGAACACGTCCTGCTTCTTTGTGATTGGATCAGGATGGTTTGGTTGGCCTCTCAGATCCAATGCATCCCCAGAAGAGAGCAGATTTCTCGTTTGGATATTTGGCTTTTATAGAGATTAGAAGATGGTCAAGGGGGAAAGGAAGCAAGGGTGTTTTTCCAGATTTTTTTTAGCCTGCTTTCTGTGGACTATATGAAAGGAAAGGAATCAAGCCTTCCACGAAGGCAGAAACCCGAACCCTGGACTGTTATTTAGATGGCTAATTTAATCATCAATGCTACTATAGTCACTAGTGTAAGCAAAAACAGGAATCTCGACCAGATGCCCCTTGTCTACATTCTAACAAGTTGTGGAGACCATCCCCTAGTGGAGCTCTCAAACTAAACACAGATGCATGTTTCAACAGTGGAAAACAGGTAGCTCATTCAGGCATTATTATCAGAGATGACAAAGGCAATATGCTTGGAGGACTTACCAAAAAACACCTTGCTCTTTCCCCTATTGTTGCTGAGGCTATAGCCGTCTGTGATGCCCTTGCCTTAGCTTCGAACTGCAGGATGGGAGGAACCATTGTTGAATCAGATTGTAAGGAGGTGGTTCAAGCTTGTAGATCAAAAATTAAAATAGGGGAAATCATGTGTATTGTCAAAGACATTCAAAGCCTAAAAAATACAAACCCTTTATTTGGCATTACCTGGGCACCGAGGGAAAACAATCAAGCAGCCCACCATATCGCCCTCCTTGCTAGCTGAAGCATCCTCCCATGCACCTGGAGCTATGCCCCCCTTATCTCTTCGAGAAATCCTAGAAAAAGACAAAGCACGCATTCTCAGAAACCAAACAGATTTAAATCCTGCCGGGGAAAGAAATAGAAATGACGATCAAGGGAGAAATTCAGAAGCTCGCAGTGTTCTACAAATGTCCTTTCCCTTCGATCCAAGGACCCACATTTCTGATAATAATACTGCCTTGATGAGATCACCCCCTGAATTTCCTTTGGCTGCAGGCTTGCCTTGGAGATGTTTTGTTAATTCTCTTTTTTGATCGAGTCTTCGGGACTTGTTTTATGCCTTTTGTTTTTTTTCCCTTTATGTTGATTGCATTTTCTCTGGGTTAGTGGAAATGGGGCAGGGTGCTTTCACCGTCCTTGTTGTGTAATGGCTCTGCACCTCTTCACTTACCAAGGTGGGTTGGTCTTTATTAGGTAGGTTGATGTTAATGTTCCTTCTTTTTAGGCGTGTTCCTGTTGGCTTCTGAGTCAAATTGTCTCCAGCTGCACATCAAGTGTGTATTTGAATATGTATGATGACTGCATTTGCTATCTGTTGGCTTCGGCCGTTGTATCCCTCTTGGGCTTGGGCCTTGGGCCTTAGAATACAATTCACTATTGACCAAAAAAAATAAACAAAAAAGTAAGAGGTAAAAGTGAAGTAGCACCTTTGAGCGGGCCTATGGGTTTTTAGTTATAATAACTAGGAAAAACTAGTTATTTTTAAGGACTTGGAAAAACTAGTTAAATAAGAACTTATTGGTATTTGACCAAAAAAGAAAGAACTTATTGGTAGAACAAGAACAAAAAAAAAGTGAATGCACTTGAACATATTGACTCAGATTAAAACAGGAAGCCCATTTAAGCATATCCCTCTCCTTGTCAAAGGAAGCACAATATTTCCTGTCCAATAAGCGCAATCGTTAATGCTGATTTATTTTCGTTATATTTAGTACCTATTTGGTACTTAACCCATGGGTAGTTATGGTGGCCACTTAACCCATGGGTACTTATGTGGGAGAGTACATATTTGATACCCCTATTGTGGAGTCACTCATATGGGTATTTATTTGGAAGAAGTCATTGTACAAGTACTCTCTCTCTTTCCTCTCTCTTGTAGGGCTCATTTAGTATTGGTGGGTTATAATTGGATGTAGAGTTATTGATGTGACCCATTTAGTAAAATTTTTAGAGGTGCTATGCTGAAGGGGTTGGGTGTTTATCAGGCACTGAAGTTGAAAAATTTAAAATGAGTAATACCTATATGAAGAGTGCTCCATTTGAGTTGCTATTAAGTGGCTTCCCACGTTAATTCTAAAGACCTCGCAATAGAACTAGTAATCAATAATCATGAGAATATGTTTTAGGAACTGTGTAAGGTAATTGAAACTAGTAATCAATAACCATGAGAATATGCTTTAGGAACTGTGTAAGGTAGTTGATGGTTTTTTATGAGTAGGTAAGTCAGACCGAGTCTGTTATATAGGTTTTTTATTTGGTCAAATATAGGTTTTTATTTTTTATTTTTTTTGGTCAATAGGATTTTTATTTTTATTTTGGTCTTTTTTTGGTCAACATTAGGTTTTTACTTTTTTGGTCAAATAGGTTTTTTATTTTGTGATTGTGATAATTGTTTGCTTTGCAAATAAAACGGCCCAAACAAGGAACCATACCCAATAAGCGGGGGAGAAGTTTGGGCTGGATAACAAATGGACTTTAAAATGGGACTTAATTGCATGTCGTGCTTTGATGAAGTTTATCCGTAAGATTGGACCAAAAAAAAAGTTTATCCGTAAGATTTGTGTGAGAATAAATCATTTATGTAATATTTTTACGTAATAAGGTTATGTGGAAATTTACCAATTAGTTTTTTATATATTTATAAAATTTCAATAAAAATTCATTTGTTCAATTTTTAAAAATATATAAATATAAATTTTTTACAACAATCAATATTATAATTTTTTTCTTAATTTGCGTTGACCCAAAAAATAACTGATATATTCACTCAATAACACCCTAAACTGCGGAACCATTTGGTCAGAATCCTATTAAATGTCCAACGAGGAAGAAGTGCTTGGTATGTAATTCTCACCATGTGACACACTGGAGTATATAGAATGAATTAATTGAATCATTAATTAATTGCATGAGTTAGCGACGAAGAAGAGAGATGAAGATAGTACCATGCAGCACTCAGTACATGATTCATGAATCATGATCATCTCCGGCTACAAGCCCGCATGAATGTAAAAACTCTAGCTTTTGACTTATAAAGAAGTTAGTTTAAATAGTTATTTATAAATAGATAGATACTTTTGGATAAGTTAAAAAAGATAGCTTTTAAAAAATATGAAGAACAAAAGTTAATTTCAACTTATGTGAAAAATTGTTAATTAGAAAATACATACTAAAAGTGTTTATAGAGAAGTTTATCCAAACCGGACCTGCTACTACTTTAATTCGTCGATTACAGCGTCGGATATGGTTGGTTTGTTTGTCACTACCATTCACATTCATTCATTTATTCTTTTCCATGGCATAATGTGTATCAATCCTTGGAAATAATTACCTCGAGAGCAATGACAGACGGAGAAGGTGCTGTTAGAATGTCCTTGTTAAGGTTTAATTATCCCAATGTGAACTGAACGAACTACACGCCTAATTAGGGGCCAGGCTAAAGCTAAACTGGATGCTTGTAGTATTCCGATAATCTTGGATCACGTGACGAAGTGTTTATCTTTACGTAAAATGCACGTGCGTCTTCTCCAACTCTACACTACACCATCTACTAAAGAGAAGCTCTGTCATCAAAAAAAATCTACTAAAGAGAAGCTAGGAGACTTGAGTCCCAAGCCTTTTAAGCTTCGAGCCTTGGGCCCCAAGGCACAAAGCTCTCGTTCTTTACGGGATTCCAACGTATATGTATGAACAACAAAAAAAATTAGTTATTTTAAAATTAGCAATGAATGAAATGAAATAAGATAAAATTATTACATTTTAATTTTTTAAAAATAGAAGAAAAACTTTTATTTTCTATTGTTAAATGAGTAAATAAAATGATAAAATATATAAGTTAATAAAAAGAATGAATTTTTAATGAAATGAGATGAATAAATTTATATAATTTCATTGTATTTAATTTTATTTAAAATAATTTCAATTGTCAATATTAATCTATTTTATTTTCTCTCTGTTTTACCTATTTTCAATTTATTTTCAATTTTTTATCTTTCTGTTTCAGCTTTTTGAGGTGAGTCAACCCACCAATCCAAGGTGGATCAAACTGGGTTAAAAAATTTCTGACTCACCAAAAAAGTTAAATCAATTCCACTCAGTTTACCTTTTAGTCAACCCATATCGAGCTCACTTTTCACACCTTTAACACCACTTCTGCCACTACACACTCATGGACGTTCTGGCGATTTTAATTAAATTGTTAGAGCACATTTTTATTAAATTTTAATTTAAATAAAATCAATAAATATATTTTAAATTACAATATAATTTTATAAAATATAAAATTTAAATAAAAATAAATGAAAATAATAAATACGAATACTTGAGACTTTTAATTTTAAAATTTTAAAATTAAATTAATTGATAGAAAATTAGTTTAATGGTAATTATAATAATGTTTTATTATTTCTTCTATTGATTGATTAAAAAAATTATGTATTGATTAAAGACAATAATATGTTTTATAAAACATGTAATTTATAAAAAGGTGATCCCACATTTAAGAATGGGAATTCAAATTTATCATATAAAGATAGATAATTTAGAAAATATTAAAAACTTTAAAGAAAATTAAAAAATATATTTTCAAAGTTAATATAGATGTATCAATTTTATTTGCATGACAAAATATGATTGTTTTTAAAATATAAATATCAATATTTTTGAGAAATCATGTATACTTCTAATTTAAAATTTATTCTTCTTATAAAAAAGGTTAAAATTTTCTTTTCAAAACTTAATTTTACTCTTGAAAATATTTTCCATAAAAAAATAGAATAAACTACTACAAGCGAAGGAAACGGGATTCCGCGATCGTTAGAAGAAATTAAAGGCTTTGACAACTTTGTTATAAAAAAAAAGGCTTTGACAACTTAGAAAGGAATTTCTTTCACCCCATAGTTCACGTTATTTGGATGTCTTTCTTTGATTTAGTATAAGGAAGAGTGGATCATGGTGAACTTTCCAATGTGCAAAATTAAATCTCTTTCTTGAACATTGTGCACGGGTGGAATTCATGATTGAACTTGTTTATCTGTTGGTGGGTATTTTAAAAGCCTACAATTAAGCATTTGCATATCACCGAAATCATACTAGTATCGGGTTTCTAATCAAGCTAACCAATCATGCTATTATGCATTGCATCTCACTTTCCACGCAATGCGTGTTATGTAGGATTTGATCATTTTAAAAGTTTAACTTAATATGATTAAATTATACTTATTATAAAAATATACAAAACAAGAGAAAAGATAGAGATATAGAACTGATATAAGAGAGAAAGCGAGATGAGAGAAGAGAGAATAAGAAAATATTTTATAGCTACTTTTCGGGGGTGTCGAATGATGTACAATGTAGGAGCTAGGAGGTATTTACAGCCATCGAAAAAACTAACTCTAATGTAAATATGGATGAGATCTTATCTTAATAAGAGTAACAACGAAACAAATCTGATATCTTAATAACAGAAATAGTGTAACCGAATATCTTATCAAATCTTGATTAGTATCAATCTCTTCGGGAGATGGACATCCACAAAATATTCATAACACTCTCCCTTGGATGTCAATTAAGGATTTGCCTCATTAAAATCTTACTAAGAAAAAACCCGGTGGAAAAAAATCTTAGTGAAGGAAAAAAAAGTACAATATCCTTTGTGTAAATTTTGTCTCGTTAAAAACCTTGCCTGGAAAACCCAGTGGGACAAAACCATGGTGAAGGAAAAAAGAGTGCAGAACGCTTCTATTTCTCCCCCTCATGTAGACACTTATCTCTGAGACAATGAAGACCAATTCATTGTACTGGTTGCTCAAAAGTTTTACTTGGTAGTGATTTTGTAAAGAGATCTGCTAGAGTATCACATGAACAAATTTGTTGAATGCTTATATCACTACTCTTTTGAAGATCATGAGTGAAAAAGAACTTTGGTGAAATATATTTGGCAATTTCTACAGTCCTGTTATAAAAATAACGGTTTCGGTACCGTTAGTTTTGTAACTAAGATTTTTGTAAAAATAATTTGCAATTCAATCCCTAAATATTTAAATTTTATTTTCTTTTCATTTAAAATTATAATTATCCTTTTTAAAATTTAAAATTATAGATGACGAAGAGCATTCGGTTTTAATAGAAGTGTGAAACGTTTTGATAGCTTATGTTGGGTAAGTAAAGTAAACCAATGCAAAAACAAGAGAGAGTAGCTATAAAATAAAAGAAATTAGGGACTACAATACAATATAAAAGATTGCAGTCCTTAAAAGAAATAATCTATCATGGCAAAACTCTATTTTATCGTTGGTTGATAAAACAACGATTTTGTGTAACGTCCGTAATTTTTAATTCTGTTTTAATTATATTTTTGCGTGTGACATGTGCTTTGTGTATATTAGATTTATTTTAGTAAGAGTATTTTCATAAACAAAAGTTTTCCTGACGTTAGAAATCAATAGTTTAAGTCGGACGTTTAGATACAGACAGAGTTCTGTTTACCGTAAATAGACGGAATGGTGACTTTGTGAAGTAGAAACCCTAGATTTAGGTTGAGAACAAGATTTGAAGGTACAACTAGTGATTTTATAATATTTGGGGATTTTAGAAATTTATTTGGAAATTTTCTGAAGAACGGATAAAAATGTTACCGTTTTGGTCCCTGTAGTTTGACTAGGTTGAACTGTGAGTTGGTTTGGAGATCAAAACAAGTTGAGAAATATTTTTGAAGATTCCAAATGATGTTTTATATTATTTTAGAATTTTAGAAATTATTTTGGGAATTTTTAGAATAGCAGACAAAGAATTGCGGTTTTGGTCCCTGTAGACTGAGAGCAGGATAGTAGGGAGAACGGGTGAATGCCAGAAACTTAGGAAATGATCCAAAATCAACCAAAAGACTAACCAATGGTGTTTTTACAATATTTGGGATTTTTACAAATTTTCTGAGATTTTTCTGAGAAAGTTCATTTTTACCCTAGTTTACGGGTTACGGTAAAAACCGAAAATTACCGTAATACTTCTAAACTTGATTATTTTAAACCAAGACTTTTGTGGCACCTTATTTTCATGGCTTAGGACTTATTTTAAGGTTCATGAGAGTTTTTACCCCAATAGGTTAATTTTGGACAATTTTTACTATGAAATACAAAAGTTACCACACTTAATTACCTTGGAGACTTACCATTTACCATGGTTAAGGTGAAAATTATTTTACCCTCCCTTTAGGACCAGCTGCTGCGCCAGATTTGAGGAAGAGAAGAGAGTGGAAAATTCTTGATTCATGACTCATGGTTAGTGGCCAATAGGATCAAAACAAGTGACTAACTAGGGTTAGATCATGGTTAAGAGTAATCATGACTTTAAAAAAAAAAAATCTTGGATGGTCATAGGAAGGGAGAGGGAGGCCGAGTTTGGGAGAGAAGGAAGAGGAGAGCTCTTGTTCATTTTCTTTCATCTTGCTCCTACACCATAGCCATAATCCAAGTTGTGCTTTCCAAAAGTTTGTTCAAGTTAGCCAATTTCCAAGGGTTGTTCTTAATCTTGTGATAACAAGCTATCAAGGAACCAAGCAAGAAGAAGAAGGAGAAGGAAGAAGAAGGGATTGGAGGTTAGGGTTTTCTACAAAAGCTAGGTAAGGGGAAAGTTTCTCATGCAAGATTTTAAAGCTTAGTAGACATATGAGAACTATGTTGATGTTGGTTTGATTAAGATGATTTTGATTTGACCTAGAGAACATGATGATTGTTGAGCCATATATCTTTATGTTCTTATGATGATAAATGAGCCAAGAGTTTGTCTTGTGATTGATATGGATTCTCTTGAGTGATTGGGTTATGAAAGTTTTGCTTGATGGTAGTTTTGATTGATTTAACCTAGGTGTAAATAAGACTAGGTTGTCTTTGATAGTGGATTGTTCTTTGTTGTGGAAAATCAATTGTGTTGTGTGACATGATTTTGCCCTATGTTGGTAGCATGATGATCTTGTTCCATGCTTGAGTTGAATTGATTGGAAAGAGTGTTATGGTGACTATATGTTAAAAGCTTGATATGATAGAAATTGATCATGGTTTGATTAATATGATTTTGGTGTGTGATTATGATCTTGATTCATTGCCTTGATGAGTTTGGAACCATGGCTTGATGATGGATGATTGTGTTTTGTGATTAATCCAAAGATGGTAAAATTTGCTTATTTTTATTCATTTGGTCATAACTATGTAAAGAAAAGATTGATTTGGGTTAAACTTTGAAAAATCACAAATCTGCCATGCCCTGGGTGTGGCCATTTTCGTAGTTGGGGAAAACTGGAAAACAGGGGACAGAACTGTCTGCACCGCGGGTGTGAAAAGCAGCGCGCCTGTGAACAGTTATGGATCCTGAACTTTTAACAGCAAATGAATTTGCAAAAATAACTTTTTCCAGCTTTTTAAACAAAGATGCTTAAGAGAAAAATGACATTTTTGAATCTAAAGATTGGTAAGCATTTTGGGTAAATTATTTTAGAACTTAAACATTGATTTGGAAAATTGCCTTTTTATTAAAAAAAAAGATAAAGATTAATAAAGAATATGAATGAAAGAGGAAGAGCCATGTTGATTGAGAATATGTACAAAGAGATGAGAATACCATAACCAAGAGAAGGTTATGTATGATGGTGACAAAGAGTGACATAGAGAAGAGATTGATTTTATTACAAGAGAAATCAAAGTGAATTGATTGTGCTTGAGTTTGTGATGATTATTTTGAAATGCAAATGTATGTGTCATTTTGCATAAAGAGCCTTGGTGGATGGCCAAGAAATTTGGCGGATGGCCAAGAGATATTGCGTGCTTAATGTGTTATGTCATATGCATAAAGAGAAAGAGATTTTGGCGGATGGCCAAATAATGAGCTACAACCCGGATGGGGTTGAAAATAGGTATGGTTAGGCTACAATTGCCTACTGGGATTATCCAGGTTTCAAAATGTCTCAATGGCCGCGTGGTGATTCCCAGCGAGCCGAGATCGAGTAGAGCACCCGACTTGGATAAATCTGATTAACTGACCTATTTGTGATATGGTGTCACAAAGTGCATTAAATAATTGTTACTTGGACTTTACTGTTTGTTTAGCCTTGAACAATTGTGACTTAAACATGGCTTTCCTGAATATTGTCTTGGACTTTACTTGTGGTTTAGCCTTGAATAGTATGTTAGGAATTGACTGTGGCCTATCGCTCAAATGATGTTGAGGAAGAGAAAAGTCTCAATGGAGCATTACACCGGTGTTGAGAGGGAAATAGAAGTGTCATGCATTTTAAATGTATTTGAGTTGATGATATATTGATTGATGTTGTGTTATGTGTTGTGACTGTGATAATTTTCATTGTGTCTGTGAGAATATCTCATTTGCAGGAAAACTATATACTCTTGTGTTTGAGAAGAGTAAGTGGTAGATAATTTCCTAATATAGATATGTTTGATGAGTATGATTTATTTTCTATCTGTTGTCATTATGCTTTATGATCTGTGTATGAGGATTTTTCACCTTTGCCTATATGTTTTGTGCTCTTTGGAACATGATTCATATAGATGTACCACCAGTCAAGTGAGTTGACCAGGACGGAGGAATGAAGAAGACTACCGTCTGGAGTGGTTTTGTCTAGATTGTCTTTTGGGGGTGATCGGAGACTCGACCGGCTTAGGCTCATTTGTGGTAGACAGTTATTATTATCCTTACCAGATGACTGTACTGTTTGATATGACATTACTAGCTGTTCGATTTGATGTATTTGTAAAACTTCGAAACAGTATTATATATGAAGTACATCATTCATTCAGATGAGGTTTATCTGGTTTTCCAGTAATACATTACGACGTAAATAAGTTTCGAAATCTAAATAGCGTAAGTGAGAGTTTTCAAGTGAAAATAATTTTGAGGAAATAAAAGAAAAAAAAATTTATACTCATTTTCAAAATAGACTTGAAATAATTAAAAGAGAATTTTCTATTAAAAATAAAGATTTGTATTATTTTCAATAAACAAGGTTACGTACGTTGTAATATCCTTTTATGAGAAATGGTGTTGCATTTTGCACCATAGAAGTCCCGAATATATTTTTCTCTATCTCCTTTAATATACCCTTCATTGCAACCACAAGTCTCTTGTATGTGTTGAATCATGGTCCTCAACCAAATGCATTCACAACTTGCCTCATGTGGTGCCAAAATTTTTGCAAGATCGATTAGATGATGTGGTTGTCATGGTTTATTTCACATATCACCATGAATTGTTTGCACCATCACATGTAAACCAATAGCTTGTTTGTGATCTTCCATTTTGAGGGTCAGGAAAATATCTTGCATCTGCATAACCAATTAAGTCTGTCTTGGATACATTTTAATAAAATAATCATAACATGCCCCCATGGTAACGAAGTATATATTTGATTTCATTCCAATGTCTTCATGTAGGAGAAGAACTATAATAGCAAATAATGTATGAAGACGTGTATAATTAGAAAGGTACATTAGTGCCTCAATTGCACTAATATATGGTACTTCAGGACTAAGTAGTTCTTTATCATTTTCTCGAGTCTAAAAGGACATTTGTTCACTTCTAGTGTCATTACTACCATTGGAGTGCACAATGAATGTGACTTGTTTATAAAGAACCTCTTAAGCACATTTGCCATATTAGATTAGACAATTAAAGAAATATAAGATATTCTATAATAACTATAATATAATAACATGCACAAAAATTTTAATCTTCAAATACTCAATCTGTAATTCCAAACAAAACTTTTATCCTTCATGAGTCTTTCATCTCAAACTATTTCTTTAAGAAATCTATAGTTTTTGGAAGCTCTTCAGGAGTTCTGACAATATTTATGTCATTAACATGAATAACAATTATAGCAAACTCATTTCAAGATCTTTTCATAAAATTATATGGTCTAATGGAGCCATTTTTATATCTTCCCTTTATCAAATATACACGTAGGCGATTATACCACATGCGTCCAAATTGTTTTAGTCTATAGAAAGACTTATTCAATTTGATTGAGTATTCTTCTTGAGAGCTCGAATTGTATGCTTCAGGCATATTAAATCCTTTAGGGAGTTTCATATAAATTTCATTATCAAGTGAGTCAAACAACATCCATTAAACGTAAATTGAGACATTCATATGCTACTAGACTAGCATTATATCTTTTCAAAAACATAGGTGAATATGTCTCTTCAAAATCAATGCCAGGTCTTTGCGAAAGCACATTTTCAAAATCAAGTTTGATCTTTATATCTCACAATTCCTCCATTCTCATTTTGTTTTTGCACAAAAATATATTTGTATCCAATTGGCTTTACACATTCAAGTGTTCAGACTGCAAGTACAGAGACTTGCACTTGCAACAAAGCGACTTTATTTCTGCTTCAATAGCGTCTTTTCATTTTGGTCAATCATTGTTTTGTCTATATACCTTAATAAACTTTGGTTCGTGATCCTCGTTATCATTTATGACGTCTAGCGTTATATTATATATAAAAACGTTGTCAACGTTGACTTCATTTTGGTTCCATTGTATTCCATTCATGACATAATTTATTGAGATCTCTTCATTTTCACAAATTTTATGTACCTGATTAGCCTCTTCTAGAGCTGAAAAATCAATTATGTCTGATGACTCTTCTATAGTTTCAATATCCTCACCTGAGCCATCTTTCTTTTTAGCTCATTTTCTTGTTTGAGGATTTTTATCTTTGGAACCAACACTTCTACCATGATTGTCCAACAGGGATTATAGGTGTCAAAATTGACCCGACCCGACGGGCCAGCCCCGTTGGCCCGTGTTTTGGCCGGGCTGGGCTCAACAATCATAGGCCCAAAAAATATTGGGCCAAAATGGCCCGTCATGGTGGGCCCGACGGGCAGGGCGGGGCCCAAATTTTTTTCTCTTTTACAGTACTTTGCGAGTTTTTCCTTTATAAAAACATCGGGCTAGGTCGGGCTCAGCCAGGCCCGATGTATTTTAGGCCGGGTTGGGCCAGTAAATATGTAGCCCATAGAAAAATGGGCTGGCCCGACCCGGTATTACAATTTGGCCTGGCGGGCTGGGCCGGGCGACTCGTTTTGATAACTCTAACAGGGATATGAATTTCGATTGGAGCATCAGCACCTGGTTTAGTCACTCTTTTAGTGAATGCATTTTGTAATTGGTTTACTAAACTTTGTAACTGAATTATCTTTTGAACTTCTGGTTCATATAGTTTTGTACGAGGATCAAGATGATAATTCATTATAACTTATCCTTTCCCAAGTGCTTATTCTCTCCCCCTATTGTTGGAAAAACTAGCAAATAGCAAACCAAGCTGTAAATGAATCTCACATTACTAGCTCAAGATATTTTGTTGGCTTAATACATTTTATTATAAATGGAGATTCACAACCAACATATATTTCCAATCTTCTTTGAGGACCCATCTTGGTGTGTTGGGATGGATCAACACATCCAAAAATTCTTAGATAAGAGATATTAGGTCCTTGACCAAAAACCAATTGTAAAGGGGAGGACATATAAAAATTTGTTGGTCTGATACGAATGCAAGATTAGATGTCCTCAAGCAGAAATTGCAAGTTTTAATGTCATTAATTAGTAATGGCCTTGCAATTAACTTTAGACACTTAATGAATGAATTTGCAAGGTTATCATTTTGTGTATGAGCATATGCTACAGGATGTTCAATATCAATTCTAATAGACATATAATACTCATTAAATGCCTGAGATGTAAACTAAACTGCATTATCAAGGTGTATTTTCTTCAAGAAAATGAGGTCTTAATCAAGTAATTTGCAAACGTCTGGTTGCGAGTTGACGACAAACAAACAAACAAACAAACAAACGTGAGAGATTCATTCTCTTTATCAACTTCTAAGATTTTCTTAGGGAATAAGCAATCCTTAAGATATTATCAAATTGAAGAATCTTTTGGCTCTTCAATGTGTCTAGATGAATTTTCAATTATTTCTCGCATCATAATAGAGCAGGATGGCCAACCAGTCATATGCCAACAACAAACTTATCATAGTTTGTGAACTTCTGGTTTACAATATGTAGTTCAATACTATAAAGATATTCAATATCTCTTTTATTTCTTGTTTCAATATGATATCCATTTGAATGGATTGAAATTTAACAAATTTATAAATTAAAGAATATAATGCAATATCAATATGTAACTTTGTTACTTCAGGTAACAATACATTAGCTCTTCTGAAACCTCTAATTATCTTTGTAGTACTAGATATGATATTAACATTGGTTTATTGCATAACTAAGAATATATTAACTAACTTTGTTATTTTAGGTAACAATATATTGGCTCTACCGGAGCCTACAATTATCTTTATAGCACTGGATATAGTACTAACATTGGTTTGTTACTTCATGTAACAATACATTAGTTTTTCTAGAGCCTGCAATTATCTTTGTTGTAATAGATATAGTACTAAAATTGGTTTGTTACTTCAGGTAATTTGCTCTTTCGGAGCCACCAATTATCTTTGTAGTACCAAATGTACTAACATCTATTTTTTTGCATTACTAACAATATATTAACTCTTTCGGAGCATTCAGTTATTCTCGTTATTGATGTTAGTGCAAAACTCATTCATTCACAAATAAAAATAAATAAGAAATAAACATAAAGTTCAATCAAAGTATAAAAATACACTAAAATTGAGATTTAATAACATCAAAATATAAGTAATTTATTTTCTGACACTCTCACCTCCAATAAGAAGATTAATGTTCCCATATAGATTAGTAAAGAAATTGACAAGTGAGTAATATTCATAATCACCATCTTCATAAGCAAAATGTATTTCTATCATTTTCTCTTTATTTGAGTCTTTAAAGATCCACACGATGTTCTGCATACAACAGGTATGCAGCCAATGACCCTTGCTTCCACAATATATTTGTTATTTTGTCCATTTTTTTCATTCTTTTTACTATTCCTCCATTTCTGGGAAGAAATATCATACCTTTTGTCTTATCTTCTTTTTACTATTTTTCCACTTCTGGAGAGAAATATCATAGCTTTGGCCTTATCTTGATTAGATTCTTTATTTTCTTCTTTGATAGCGAGTCTCCAAGACCATTTGCATCTAAATGAATTTCAATACATCTTTTCCCCATAATTATAATATGTGTGTGGCTCTACATTCACTTCTGGTAATGGAGTAGTGCTAGTGGGACGGACCTTAATATCTCTAATAAGTATAATAATCGTGTGTTGCTACATTCACTTCTGGGAATGGAGCACGACCACAAGAAGATAAGAAATCAATTAATTCACAATATTTCTTAAATCTTTTATTCTCGATATTGCTGCTGCAGGAGCACATTAGATGTAGAAATATATTTATTTTGTAATCAATTATCTGAAGCTAGTGCATTTAGACCAACAATACTCCATCTAAAAAATAAATAATTCAGATACATACTTTAATTCTTGAAACACCCTTTTGGCATATGTCTGAAAATGCAATTCTACAAAATATAGGCAAAGAAATAGTACTAGCAGAATTAAATAAACCTCATCAGGATATCAATCGATTTCCTTCACTTATATCCATATTTTGTTTTGTGATGGTCTGCGCAAACAATAGGCTCCTCGTATCGAAAGACTAGAAAAGTCTCATCTTCTCCTTTCGGACAACACTATGCTCCACATTTTGAATCTCAGTTGGGTAGAGTCTGGTGTCGATAACGTGTTATAAAAATAATCGAAACAAGAGAAAAGATAGAGATATATAACTGATATAAGAGAGAAAGCGAGATGAGAGAATAAGAGAATGTTTTATTGCTACTCTTCGGGGATGTCGAATCATGTACAATGGAGGAGATATTTATAGCCATCGGGAAAACTAACTTTAATCTAAATATGGGTGAGATCTTATCTTAATAAAAGTAACAACGTAACAAATCTGATATCTTAATAACATAAATAGTGTAACGGAGTATCTTATCAAATCTTGATTAGTATCAATCTCTTCAGGAGATGGACATCCTCAAAATATTCATAACATTACTAAAATTATTCCTAAAATTTAAGGGATTGTTAATTTATTTCCTAAAATTATTAATACTTTAAATTAGTTTTTGAAAGTAAAAATGGGAATGACTGACATACTCCTAACTTTGAAGAATTATTGCGTTAGCAAGTTACACTTTTGGGTGTATTTAACAAATTCTAAATTGTAATTTGCGCAACATATTATTTCTAGAAAATAAGTAGGTATAAATTAGCAAATCCCATTAAAAACATTAGTCATATTAGTTTTTTTAATCAGTAAATTTAGTCCCTACAATTCTAGATTGCATTAGTCTTTGTCGGATAATTTTAGGAACTATTTTTTTTATAATAAATGGAATACAAGAAAAGAAAACGAAACTAATTAACAACTCTAGGCAAACTGCAACCAGCAATATCTTCAAGAAGGCAAAGATGCAGCCGAGGGAGAGCCACATCAAAGGTGGTCCAACAAAGGGACATGATGGGTCCTTCTGTTGGCATGGACCACCTTCGATGTGGCTCCCCCATAGCGACGTCCTTGCCTTCTTGAAGATGTTGTTGGTTGTAGTTTGCCTAGAGTTGTTAGTTAATTTCGTTTTGTTTTCTTGTATTCCCTTAATTATCAAAAAAAAAAAATAGTCCCTAAAATTGTGTGACAAAGACTAATGCTATCTTGAATTTTCAATTTTAGAGAATTAATTTGGAACATTAATAATTTTAGAGACTAAGTTGATGGCACTTTGGAGGCTGTAAATCGATGATTCATTCGTATTAAGATGTAATTAAGCTATTTTACAAAAATTAATAAAAACAAATGTTTCATTTTTCTCTAACACAAATACAGTTTCACTTACCAACATTATGTTGGTCCGAGCGGAACTAGACTCGGATCTCTTGAACAAGGTTTTTGGCCAGCCATGTTTCTCGGTAGAAATTAGTCATCGGCGAAACCAGTGGTTAATTTTACACCAATATCATGGTTATAATAAATAAATAGTTTCACTTGATGTGTTTATAATATTTGAGTTTTTTCTTTAACACCGATCTAATTTGGTCCACAGCCATCATTAATTTTATCATTTTATAACATATTTGGGTTCGACCTTTATTTATATGTGTGTGTATATGAGATTTGGGTTTCAATTTTTTTTTTGACTAGAGGGTTTCAACTTTAAGTTAGCTAATGGAGTCATAAGGTGGTTTGGTAGTTTGAGGAGAGGTGCATATTATTGAAGGGATAAGATTAAGAAGGTCACGAATTCAAATCTCTCCAACTAACATTTGCCTATCCAAAAAAACTTTAAGTTAGCTAATACGGATCATATATGATACTGATGCATGTTTATCTGCTGCTATTAATTCGTTATTGTAAAACAACTTAATTATTGATGCGCATAATTTATAATCATAATATTCGCATTTTTATTCAACTTATTAGCTAGCCACTCCGCATAAGAAACTTAAATGTCACGTACAAGATTAGCAAATCAATTTTCTCTATTTTAGTATTTCTCGTGCACAAACTTGATTGATGATTTGATGGTATCTATTTCTTTCGTTTCAAAATGATAGTTGTTTAAGTGGATTTTTGGACTCGAAACTCGAATCTGATCAGTCGAAGGTGAGGTCACCCAATTGACAGGTTTATGGGCCGAAAGTATGGAAAACAGAATCAAGAGAACAAAAAGATAACCGAACAAGAATGCTTCGAATAAAATGTAACGATTACAAAGCAATGTACTCGAGTAAATAAAAGATAAAGACAAGAAGTAAATCCTAAGCTACTGGTGACGGTACCACCACATACGTTTGCCTCCAAATGGTCAAGTATCCTGAGTGAATGGCAGATATGAATGACATTTTTAGAGTGCAAGTGTGTCTAGATGAAAAACTGTACCCATCTCTTCTAATGAACCTCTATTTATAGGCTTCTTCCTGTTGGCGATTTTCCCCAGCTCGATCCATTATAGCACATTCCCACGACCCACTCTCCATGTTCTTGCTTGTGCATCCCTGAATTATAACCGCTACACGTTGTGGGTCGTGGGAGTAGCAGCCTCATGCCTTGTTCTCCTTTCTAGATATTTTTCCGTGGAAATATCCTTGGCGCTGACCCGGTCAGTCTCCTTTGAGTGTCTCTTGCTTTGACTCGGTCTTTAAGTATTCCGCCCCGGGTTCAACGTTTTGAGCGACCCTCTTCGACAACTCCTTTTGAATCTTTATTTCGAGTCCTTCCCTTCGATTCCTCAGCCTTAGTTCGAAGGCCCTTGATTATTTGGCTCGAAAGGTCCAAAAATTTTGTATCAACAGGTGCCCCCCCAAAATATCAACTTCTGAGCTAAGAATTGATGTTTTGTGAGTTCCAAGAAATTTTTGAAAGTCCAACGTGACGAGACCACACCGTCCTATTTTCAAAATTTCAAACAGCCTATTTCCTAGGCGTCATCATTGCGCAGCCGTTTCCAGCGGATCCTTTGGGATTTTCTGGCTCTATGAATACCTGCACTGTTGGCCCTTTACTTCTTTACCTGCTTTCTGCCTCTTAGCTTCTTTCTCTGAACTTTTGCATTCCCATTTTTCTGCACTTTCTTTCTTTCGCACATCGCCATGGCCGCTTCTGCTGTTCCTTTTGCTTACCAGCTGCCCAAACGCTCTACCGTTCTCCGATCGGCCATTCTTCCTGACATTGATGCAGACTCTGAAGCATGCTCCTCGTGGGAACGCGAGGCTCTTATCCCCTTCTCTGCCGACAAGACTGTCTACGCCTTTCTTGGCCCTTTCAAGCCGACTCCGGCCACCAAGTTATTTGATTCACCGGCGTCTCCACCAATCCTAGCGTTTCGTGACACCATTTCTCTCTCCTACCTTGACAAATTGTCAAGCGTCTTTAATGCCACCCCTCCTTCCGATAGAGGGTTGTTCTTTACCTGGCTGGATCGGGTAGAAGCGGAACAGGCAGACTTCTGGCGTGCAATGGGTATTTACGACTGCATTCAGCTGAGTCGACACCGTGTTGTCTACGACAAACCCATGTTGGTAGCTGCTTTTCACTTCTGGCACACCAACACTAATACCTTCCATGTCCCATATGGTATGATCACTCCAACCCTGTTCGAGGTCGCTGCTTTGACGGGGCTTTCTCCGATTGGTGACTGCTTCACGTGGGACTTAGTTTCGCAGAATCCTGCTCTCGTGACGAAACCTCTCCAAGTTTTCCATCAACCAATTCATTCAGAAGAACATGGCTCTGTCTGGTCCCGTGTCTGATCAAGAGCACGTGGCCTTTTTACTCTGTTGGCTATGCTTCTTTGTTTTCTGCTGCAGGTCCAACCAGATTCCCAAGTACCTACTCCCTTTGGCTCAATTGCTGCATGAAGGGAACAAGATAAGGTTGGCCAAACTGCTGTTGGCCAACTTGTATAAAGGCCTTACAAACGTTGTTCGCGTGCTTCGAGATTTAGACTCGATTTCCTTGGCCATCGGCCCCTTCTGGCTACTCCAACTTTGGCTAAATGCCATTTTTGAGGAACGTTCGACAGTTGCGGCTGTATCTAATGTTCCTGATCAAATCGAAGACATTCGACTTGCTCAACTCTGCTTCCCTAGTCTCACTGAAACTCCTCAAGCCACTTTTGAGAGGTATTTTAGCTGGTTTCTCGAGTTTCATGACCATGAAGAAGGGTTGGCACCTTTTGCTTTTAGAAACAAAGGTCCGTGCTGGTTTAAGGACGTCTTTGATTCTCCTTCCTCGCCAAGGACTTATGGCTACTGGCAAGCTTTCTGCGTACCAGGAATGCTTCAGTCCGATTTTAAGGACAATGAGCTGCGATTTTTCCTTCACCAACCTTCTCTGGTGGCCTGGCAGCTTGGGCTTGGCCAACTTGCTCCTAACTCTCTTTTCGAGCTAACGCCAGAAGCTTTACAGGCACAATGTGAGGATCAGGAGGCGCTTCAAACCACTGTGGTGACCGTCGAAGGACACAGGCCTCATCTTTCCCCAATTCTCTTCGAGCCCTCCTTTCATTGCTCCGAATCCTTTTACTCTTGGTGGCAGCAATATTTCTCTTCTTTCTCGAAGTCTATGGAAGAGTGTTTGCAACACATGGAGCCTGCTGCTGCGACTCCTCCGCGAGCTCCCAAAAGAAAAGGTATTTCTCTTGACTTTCCACCTTTTCATTCCTGAGTGAATGCATTTTTAGCTTATGTTCATCCTGTAACATCGTTATGGTCTTAGCTTTTCCCCCTCGGTCACACTCCGTGGCCAAGAAGTCCAAACCTTCGGGTCACAACAGCCCTTTGAAAAAGGGTTCCACTTCGAGGGTCCGTTCGGCAATCCCTGTTCGTCGAAGCTCTCGATTATCCACTCGTGGCTCTGGCTCAGTCAGCACTGATCCAATCCACATCTCCCTGTCTGATGAATCCAACGAGGCTGAGGTAAACTCTTTTCCTCTCACTTGGAATTAAACCCCTTTCAACATTTTCACTGATTTCTCCAATCACAGGGTGCTCAGCCTCCTCGAGCTTCATCTGTTTGTCAGGGCTATTCGCCCTCACCGGGTCCTGCTTCTCCAGCTGCTTCTGCAGCTTCGACTCCTCATTATTCTCCTCAACCTAGTGAGGTTCCCCCGGTTCCACCAGAGTATAGTCAGCAGCTCGATGAAGATCCCTTGGGCCCACTGAGACAACTGCTCGCGGAGGATACTAATGCCCCTTCAAGCTCTGGTGCTATTCCCAGCTCTCCTCCTCGACGCCCCATCTCTGAAATCCTGCAAGAATTACGCTCCTGTGTTTGGGTAGAGAATCATTCTTTCATCTCTCTACTGAGTGATGATCCTGATCTGGCCGTTCGCGTCCATGACCTCTCCAAGAACTTGCCTCTCGAAGGTCCGAGGTGTCAGAGGATATTCGCCGTCAGGACGATGCTCTGCAAACATTATTTAATCAAGGCCTTAGTGCCCTGACTCAACGTATCCAAATTGCGGAGAAATTGGCCACGACCAAACGGATGAATGATGAAAACAAAGCAGTGTGAACCACCATTTTAAACAGGACTCAAGAGCTGGACTCAGCGATCGCTACGGGCCAGGCGAAGACTACAGAGCTTCACACTCAAATTCAACAGCTCGAGGCCCAACTTACTGCTCTTCGAACAAAATGGAACGCACTGGAAGCCACTACTCATAAGTTGGTCGACACTCGAATGGCTGTGGCTCGAGATGCTGGTCCAATCTATGAGGCCTTTGAAAAGTGTCAAGCTGACCTTGCAACCGTTCAAGTCGAAAAGGCCTCTACTAATGACAGAATTGCTGAGTTTTAGCATCAATATGCCAATATGGCCTTTTGTTTCACACTTTGACTACTTTTACTTTTGGTCCATTATATTTTCTTTTTTTTGTTTTTTTGTAATTCCCATTCGGATTAATAAACGAAACGTTTTGGCTTTCGACTTTTATTCTCGTCTCTTGTACCCACGCCACGTCGTTCCATTTATGATTTCGGCACGAGTTATTAGGGACCATTAATGCACGATTAACGGGCGTGCCTATGTCTTAGCTATTTTACTATTTTTGAGGCCATCATCATGACTTGCGTTCCTTGGCCATTATTTTGCCCGCTTTATCTCTTCGGCTATAAATACCCCCACATTTGGAAGTTTAGCAGTCTTTCGTGCTTACTTCTCTTTTCTGCAAACTTCTTTCTCCCCTTAGCAATGGCTTCCCATTGTGCACCTTCCTCCTTTGCTGTACCTTCGGCCTTCACCTCTGGACAACTAATCCCCAAGGGGCATACTGATTACGTCCTCGAGCCAGAGGATCAAAGGGAGAAACTTGCTATCTGGAGGTCTCTGGTACTCATCCCTTTCTCTCTTGCTGACAAAGAGGGCTTGGCCTTTCTCGGACCATACCAGCATCCAACATGTTGCCAATCTACCAGCTCTTTCTTCCCCAACATCCCTGCTGAAACCCCATCGGCTTTTCGCGGGGAATTCGAGAGGATTTTCTTGAGGCGGCGGGTCGTATTTCCCGAACTGCTCCAGCCCAAGGATCCGGGACTCCAGAGTCCCCTTCTGTTCGAGACCAATACTTGGCCTGGCTGGACAAAGTTCAAGCCCAAAAGCAAGCCCACTGGGAAGCCTTAGGCATTTTTGACTTAATCCAATTAAGTAGAGCCCCGCTTCACTATGACCTTCCCTTAATCTTGAGCTAGATTTTCTTCTGGAGTCGAGTTACTAGTTCTTTCCACCTGCCTTGTGGCATGCTCACTGTCACCCTTTTCGACATTGCCGCCATTACAGGCCTTCGACCCACTAGGGAGGTCTTTTCTCCTTACATGGAGCCCATTCGACCCGTAACTTCATCACCAACCAATCCAAGTCAAAAGATGTGTCTGACGAAGAACACATTGCTTTTTTGCTTTATTGGCTATCTCATTATTTCTTCTGTAGCAAGTCACTTCAAGTAACCAAGGGGTATTACAACTTGGCTTGCTTGTTGCACGAGGGGTACCCTGTATCTCTTGGCAAGCTTCTTCTGGTTTCTCTTTATGATTCCTTGGGCCAAGTCTCCTCCTTCGACCCCAGCTGGTTCTGATTTTGCTGCTGACGGCTTTCGTTTATCCAAGCTGACTCGCATAATAGACAAAAGAGATTTTCCTTCAACCTTTCAACAGTACTTTCGCTGGTTTTATGAGCTCAAGGAGTTTTCTGAGTTTTTGGCCCCTTATGCTAGACTAGACCGAGGCCCTAAATGGTTTCGACTCTTTCGAGCCCTGGTCACCTGGGACCACGAGTCTCCAGCCATCTGGCAAGAGTTCCTCACCTGGGATGTTCTTGCTTCTGGCTTCGACAAGAAAAAGGCTGTCAAGTTTATCTATTACCAACCAAATCTTGTTGCTCGCCAATTTGGCTTGAGCCAATGCATCCCCTATCCCATGTTCAATGCAACACCCTTTCTCATAAAAGGATGTTACAACATAAGTAACCTATTTTATCGGATGTCTATATTAATTCTGATTAGATTATTCGTTATCTAAGAATATGAATGAATTTTTTTTCTTTTCTTTTAACTGAAAGATTATTTAACTTGAAACTCTCACTTAAAACTTTCACGCTTCGATAATTAGCTCAAGTCACAACACATTACTAATAAGTAACGAGTCTCAACTCAACATAAATAATATACATCAGGTACATCAGATAGTGTCATATGGTATAGTACAGTCATCCCAAAAAAAAAATCCATACTATTGCCTATCCGGCTGAGTCAACTACAAAATAAGAATAAAAGAGCCCAACAGTCTCTCCCTCTACCACAGCTCTAACATCAAACTGCATCCCCTCCAAAACGCTATCTTGCAGGTGACTGCATCAGACTAAGCCTCCTGACTCTGGTCAGACCATCCAGCTGGGGACTCATCTATATGAATCATGTTCCAAAGAGTACAAAACAAATAGGCAAGAGTGAAAAATCCTCATACACGGATTATACAGCATAATGACAACAGATAAGAAGAAAGTAAACCCGACCTATTAAACATAACTATAGTATGCATATCTCTACCATTTACTTCTCTCCACACAATAGTATATAGGTATTTTACCAATGAGACATTCTCGTAGATACAAGGAAAAATATCACAGTCACAACACATAACTCAGAATTAAGCAATATATCATCAACTCAGATATAATATAATGCATGTCACTTCTATTTCCCTCACATCACCCTCATAGTGCTCCAAGGAGACTTCCCTACCTCCAACACCATTGAGCGATCGGTTGTAGTAGACTTAACAGACTTATCAGATAGTCCCATCCGGACTTCATGATAATCATTCAGATCAGCTACATTTAAACCTCTATACTGTTTCCTGAATAGTCAAGTCAGTCAGATTTATCCAAGTCAGGTTGTGCGATTGCCTCGGCTCAGGGATATTCACCTACACTGGCCACCTGAGGAATTTCGCAACCTGGATAATCCCAATAGGCAACTGTGGCCCAACTTGTCACTATTCTCAACCCCATCCGGGTTGTAATGCCCATCTCTTGGCCATCTGCCAAATCTCTTTCTCTTTATGCAAAATGACACATACATTAAGCACACAAAATATTCATTCTCAAGTATGTTAAGCTTTGATTTCTCTTGTAACATAATCAATCTCTTCTCTATGTTACTCTTGGTCACCATCATACATAACCTTCTCTTAGTTATGTTATTCTCTTCTCTTAGTGACATCAAACATAACCTTCTCTTGGTTATCTCTTACACAATCACATATAACCTTCACTCTTGGTTATAGCATTCTCATATCTTTGTGCTTATTCTCATTCAACATGTCTCTTTCTCTTCAAATAACACCTTTTAATTAAATTGTCTTTTAACTAAAAAGCATTTAACCAAAATACCTGCCAACCTTTAGATGTAAAATGTCATTTTTCTCTTAAGCATGTTTGTTTAAAAAGCTGGAAAAAAGTGATCTTCGCAAAATCCTTGGCTGTCAAAAATTCAGGATCCAGAACCGTTCACAGGCGCGAGGATTTTGACACCCGCGGTGCAGACAGTTCTGTCCCCTGTTTTCCAGATTTCCACAACTTCGAAAATGATCACACCCAGGGCATGACAGACACTCGATTTTTACCAAGTTCACACCAAATTAATTTTTCTTTACATAGTTAAGACCAAATGAATACAAGTGAGCAAAATTTACCATCTTTGAATCAATCACAAAGCACAACCATTCAACATCAAACCATGGATTCAAACTCATCAAAGCATCGAGCAAGATCATCACACATCAAGCATATTATTCTTCCCCACCAAAAACAAACCACATCAAAGACAACTCAATCTCAAGCACACCACATCCAAACAAATTAAAATCCATCAACCAAGCATGAATATATATGTCTCTTGAGTCATCCAAACCATAAGAACAAAATTGCACATACCATCATGATCAAAGCATACTCTAATTAAATTCACAAGCATCTTGAACAAACCATAACAAACATACTACTCATATGTCAACTAATGCCCTAATAATCAAGTATAAGAAAATCTCCCCTTACCTTCTTCCTTTAGCTTAAGTAAGACAACCCTAGCTTCAAGTCCTCTATCTTCTTCTTCTTGATTTTTCCCTTCCAATCCATAATAACACAACCAAATACAAAAATAAGCTTACTCTTCCATGAAAGAAAACTTAAGATGAACTAACTCTACCCTAAGTTCTTAAACCATGAAGAAGACAACAAAAACCTAATCTATAAAGTTCTCATGAAGTACATTAGTATCTTGATGATCCCAAAATCAAGAGCAAGCTTTGGAAATTTGATTAACTTGGATGAAAATTTTGAAAAGAAAAGCTTGATGAGTGGTTGTGGTGTAAGAACAAATGGAAAGGATGAAGCAAGAACTCTCCCTCTTCCTCTCTTCTCCAAACTCGGCCTCCCCCTCCCTATCCACTTGTCCAAGATTTTTTTTTAAGTTATGATTACACCAAAATGAGTCATAGGCCTAATTAATCAAGAATTTTTCCTATTGGTCCAAAATTATGAGTCAAAGGAATTTAGAAATTTCCACACTCTTCTTCACATGGCAAGGGGCGCTGCATCTGATCCAAGGGAGGGTAAAAATATTTTTTCACCTTAACCATAGTAAAAAGTAAGTCTCCAAGGTAATTAAATGTGGTAACTTTTGTATTTCATAATAAAAATTGTCCAAAAATAACCTATTGAAGTAAAAACTCTCATGAATCCTAAAATAAGTCATTGGCCACGAAAATAAGGTGTCAGAAAGGTCTTGGTTTATAAAAATCAAGTTTAGAAGCATTACGATAATTTTTCGGTTTTACTGTAACCCGTAAATTAGGGTAAAAATGAACTTTCTCAGAAAAATCCCAGAAAATTTCTAAAAATCATAAATATTGTAAAAACACCATTGGTTACTCTTTTGGATCATTTTCCGAGCTTCTGACATTCACCTGTTCTCCCAGTTACCCTGTTCTCAGTCTATAGGGACAAAAACTGCAATTCTTTGTTTGCTATTCTAAAAATTTCCAAAATAAATTCTAAAATTCTAAAATAATATAAAACATCATTTGGCATCTCCAAAAATATTTCTTAACTTGTTTTGGTCTCCAAACCAACTCGCAGTTCAACTTGCTCATACTACAGGGACCAAAACAGTAACATTTTTATCCGTTGCTCAGAAAATTCCCGAATAAATTTCTAAAATCCTCAAATATTGTAAAATCACTATTTGTTCCTTCAAATCTCTTTCTTAACCTAAATCTAGGATTTCTACTTCACAAAGTCACCATTCCGTCTATATCTAAACGTCTGACTTAAACTACTGTTTTCTAATGTCAGGGAAGCTTTGTCTATGAAATTAATCTTACTAAGATATATCTAACATGTACAAGCACACATCACATGCATAAAATAAAATTAAAACAGAATCAAAAATTACGGACGTTACATTCAAGGCTCAGAAAGATCTGATTTATGAGCATTGGGACAATGCCCGGGAACTTGCCACCCTGAGGGAGCTGTTCGAGTGTCCTCTTCTCCAAGCGTCTGGCTTTGAACCTTCCTTCTATGTCACCTCTTCTTTTGCTGACTGGTGGACTTATTATTATACATCCATCTGCAAACCATTCGAGGACTACTTGAAGTTGACCACTCTTTCTCAATGTGATATGCAGACTGGAGACCCCCAGACCAAGACCAAAGGTACGCACTATCGTGAAATTGTTGCTTTCGAACGCTTCTTTAGAGTACTTATAACCCTGCTCGAATTGGTGGCACTATCCGAGAAGCGGCTGTCGTTCTTCGAGAGAAGACCACGCAGCACGTGAACCGGCATCGTCACAAAGTTTTACCTTTTTGGACTAACCCTTCTTGGCCACCTTATCCAAAATTTCCGCCTCTACCTAATGCACCATTTGCCATAGCTAAGGCGACTTTTGGTCCATCTTGGGCCCTTCCTTTGAATCCTCAACTTGCTAGCCCTTGACCTAAAAAATGGACTGTTACTGCCACCAAATACTACCTTCACAACTATCCATATGTCCTACGAGGCTCCACTCGTTTCACCTGCCCTGACGTTGGTATGATTTCTTGGTGTCATCACTTTCTGCCTTGGTTGTCCATAATTCTGTTTTGTCTTTCTAGCTGCAGTTAAGCATTCCATCACAATAAGAAAAGAAGAAAACTGGGATGATGATCATGGCAAAACGAGCAAGAGTAAGGAATCTCGAGGTGCCTCTTCGAAGGCTCCCAAAACCAAGGTAAAAACCCATTAGCGTAAGTCTCCTCGATTGACATCGCCTCTTATTTTGGTAATGTTCTTTTAAAATAGGCTCCAGAAAAGCCTCGTCGGAGTTCGAAACAAACTGCTTCTGAGACGACCTCAAAGGTCCAAATTTCAAAACAAATAGCTTCTGAGACGACCTCAAAGGTACTTGTCTCTTTTACATCCATTGCTTCTATTCGCGACCCTCTTATCTTGCTTATGACTATTTTCTCAAGCTTCCGAAAGTACTGAAGATCTTGCCGAAGAGGGCTCTACTTTCAAAAGGAAATGCCCTGTCAAGGCATCTGACGCAGGACCTGCCAAAAAACCCACACCTTCTGCTTCTTCAGTTCCACCACCCATTACCAAGCCAACTCTCTCGACTGAGGTATGAATGGTACTGACAGTCTTCATCCAATTTCTTTTGGTAGAACCTTCTTTGATATTCTTTTGCTTGGTTGGTTTTCCAAGTTACTCCTCCTGCGCATCCCTTAAGCCCAACTGTGAGTGCATCACTCGAGGATTCTACTCAAGCCCACAAAACCATCGCGATTCCAACTCCCTCTTCGACTGTTGCCTGTGCTACAGAAACAGTGGTGCCAGAATTCATGGCTGTCGATGACCCTGTTCAACAACCCATTCTCGAGCCACCAATGCCCGCAGCAGCTGCCAAGATTCTGGACAGGGAGGTTATTCCTGAAGCCGATGACTCTTCGAGCTCGAGTGCTTCGTCTCCTACTCACGACTCCAGCAGTAGAGTCTTGAAGACTCAGGATCCCAGCCCAGCTACTTTTGCATCCTCCAGCTCTCATGCACAGGAGTTACTCAAACTTCTTCAAGAGGATACCTTGGACACCATAGACAAATTACTGGCTGGCGATGTCCCTGTCTCTCCAAGACACTTGACTGCAGAAACCCAAGATGCGGGGGAGGCTTCTTCTGAAAGTGTTGAAGACTTGCTTAGCCAACTCCATCATCTGATGTTTGAGCAAGATCTTCTGGCTTCTATTGCCAAAAGTCTAGATTCGAAGTACCAGATTAACCTCCTTCTGGACAAGCTGGAGGCTCACAAGGATGGCCTTCCCCCTGCCCAACATGCAGGTCTTGACAAGGCGACTCGGCTAATTGATCAATTCCCCACTAATCGCAAGGCTACTGACACGGCATCCCGAGACTTAGATCTATTCAAAGGGGAATGCCAATCCAAAGATAACAAACTAAGGGCTTATCGCCAGAAGATTGCTGATTCCAGCAATGCTTTTGCCACCACTGATATTGAGATTCGGGCCCTTACTGATCAAATAGCCACTTTGGAACGTCAATTGGCAGAGTAGAGAGAAATGAAGCAAAAGCTCGAAGACAAAAAGGCTTCGGTAATTAACTGTGTTCTCGATGCCAGCCTTAAAATGACCTCCATTCGGGCTTAAGCTTGTGCTCGAGAAGCTGAAGTTAGCAGGCTACTGGCAAAGCGCGTCGAACTGGAAGATCAATATCAACAGATGAAGAATTCACCACCATTCTAATTTGGCAGTTTTCCCGCTTCGTTATTTTCTTTCGAACTTTATTCTTTATACATGCATTCGTACTTTGAATGACTTCCTTTGTAATTACGCTATTTTAATTTCAAAGCACGCAGGAACGTATTTCTTCAAATACTTGCCATTAATTGCTAAGGTGCGGTTTGGTTTCGTCAAATCTTTTAGCAAATATGCGTTGTTTGAAAAACCCTTTCAACCTCGAAAGGCCCTTCCCAATTTGGAGACCACTTACCAAATCCCCTTGCTTTAGTATCCATGGGCAGGATGGTCTTCCAAACTAAATCACCAACAACAAATTGCTTTGATTTAACTTTCTGGTCATAATGTCTAGCGATAGCCACTTTCTGCCTAATCATGTTTTCCAAGGCCCTCAATCTTTCTTCGTCCAACTGATCTAACTCGTCAAACATCGATTGCCAATAGTGTTCTACTGGTAACTCTTCCTGCCTTTGAATCCTGATGGATTGCAAATTTACTTCTACAGGCAACACTGCCTCTTGCCCATAAACCAGCTTGTAAGGCGTCGTTCCCGTGGCTTCTTTGGGCGAATTTCGATAAGCCCACAATACTTGGTTTAAGGTTTCATGCCATGATCTTGGCTTTCTTCCTATGTGCCTTTTAATCAAACTAATTAAGGCTTTATTTACTGCTTCAACCTGCCCATTAGCCTGCGCATAATAAGGGGTTGAAGCCAATAACTTGATTCTCATGGATTCTGCATACTGCGTGACCCTTCTCCCCACAAATACCGTTCCTCGGTCTGTTGTTATCTTTCGGGGTATACCAAGTCTGAAGACAATATGCTCTTCTATGAAGTCAATCACATCCTGCTGATCCACATCTTTGAGAGGAACCGCCTCCACCCATTTGGTGAAGTAATCCACTATCACCAAGATATATCGATGCCCTTTGGAAGATGGAGGGTGAATCTGCCCAATCTAATCCAAAGCCCAACCTCGAAAGGGCCATGGCTTCACAATTGAATGTAATTCACTTGCTGGGACATGTTGGATCACGGCGTGTTTCTGGCATTCTTGGCAAGCCTTAGCATAGTGACAACAATCTTTTTCCAACGTGGGCCAGAACACATTTTGCCTTCTTAAAATCCACTTCATCTTTTGACCTGCTTGGTGTGCTCCGCAAATTCCTTCGTGTACCTCCGCTACAGCCGTATACGCTTCGGCTTCTCTTAGGCACCTTAGCAACGAACCATCTACAGACTTTTATATAATTCTGACCCCAAGATGGTATAATGCAACATTTTGTACTTCAATTTTTTGCTAGACACTGCCCCTGGGTTTTCTAAGGCCTCCACTATCGGTTTTCGCCAATCACCTGGGTCCAAATTATCAATAGTGAGCACCTCTGCCGAAATTTCACCTCTCGCCAAATCAGTTCAAATTACTAAATTTAGCAAGTTTGCGGGTATCTTGTACCCTGATGCTATTTGGGCCAGTTCATCGGCTTCAGCATTTTCTTGCCTCGGGATATGCTCCAGGCTAACCTCATCGAATATTTGAAGAAGATTCTTAGCTTTCTCCAAGTATCTGGTCAAATTATCATTGTTACACTTATTCATTCAAAATTTGTTTGGTGACCAATTGAGAATCACCTCTGATGGCTACATTCCTGGCTTTCAAAACCACTAGTGCTTGCAGACCTGTTATTAGAGCTTGATACCCCGCGTCATTGTTTGATAACACTAGAGGGGTGTTTTTTATTATCTTAGTGGGATATCCTGATGGAGAAATCACTAAAACACCAACTTCGGCTCCTTTAGCATGTTTAGAGCCATCGAAGTACAACTTCTAAGGACTAATTCCCACAAAATTACTCATGGGTTTTTGAACCTCTTCGCTCGTATAGTTAGCCAAGAAGTCAGCCACTACGTGGCCTTTCATTGCTTTTAGAGGCACATAAGTTAAAGAGAATTCTGTCAAGGCCAATGCCCATTTGCCCACTCTTCTGTGTAAAATTGGTTTTAATAACATATGCTTAATTACATCAAAATGAGCAGTTACATATACCTCGAATAGGCTTAACATAGTACTTAAGCTTTGTACATGCAAAATATAAAGCCAAACACAACTTCTCTATGGCACTATACCTAACTTCTGGACCATTCAGGGTTTTGCTCAGGTAATATATGGCTCTCTCGAAGCCATTTTCATCCTCTTGAGCCAGCAATCCACCGGTTGTGTCTATCGACGCTGAAATATAAAGCTTCAATGGCCTTCCCTTGACTGGGGGCATCATTATAGGAGGGTTTGCCAAGTACTACTTCAGTCTTTCGAATGCCTCCTGATGTTCTTCTTGCCATTGGAAGTCTTGTTCCTTTTTTAGCTTTAATGAAGGAGAGAATACTTTGGTCCTGCCAGACAAATTGGCAATGAACCTCCGCACGAAGTTCACTTTGCCCAAAAAGGACTGTAACTCCTTCTTATTTCGAGGAGGCTTCGAGTTGATTATAGCTTTGGCCTTATTCGAATCCACTTCGACTCCCCTCTTTTGCACCAGAAATCCTAGAAACTTTCCTGCAGATACACCAACAGCACATTTTAAAGGGTTCATCTTTAGACCATGCTTTCTCATTCTTTCGAATGACTATTTCAAGTGGTCTAAATGTTCCTTTTTCCCTTCAGATTTAACCACAATGTCATCTATGTATACCTGCATGAATTTACCAATTAAATCGTGAAAAATGGCGTTCATGGCACGTTGGTACGTAGCTCTGGCATTCTTTAAACCAAATGGCATGACTGTCCATTCAAAAGTGAAGAGGGCTCCAGGACATCGAAACGCGGTCTTTGCCACATCCTCTTTGGCAATGAAAATCTGATTATATCCTGAATAACCATCCAGCAAACTCAAGATTTCATTACCAGATGCAGAATCAACTAACATGTCAGCAAGGGGCATGGGATATTCATCTTTAGGAGTAGCAGAATTTAAATCTGGAAAATCAACACACACCCTAAGAGTGCCATTCTTTTTCATTACGGGCACTACATTAGCTAGCCACTCAACATACCTGGCGGTGCGGATGCAGTTGGACTTCAAGAGTCTCTCGATCTCCTCTTTGATTTTTTCAAATACCTTAGGAGCGAAACGTCTTGGCGCTTGCTTTATCGGTTTCCTACCAGGCTTTAAAGGCAGCCTGTGTTCCACCAACTTTCAGCTTAAGCCTGGCATTTCCTCATAGCTCCACGCAAAGCAATCCTCATACTCCTTTAACAAAGCTATAATATCTTGCTTTAAATCTTCTTCCAACAGCGAACTAACGTACGTTGGCCTTGACTTCTCAGCGTCTCCCAGCTCCACCTTATCCAACGGATCTTGAGCCTGCATTCTCTCTATATCTTCGAACCATGATCTTTCAAACTCGAGGGGTGAGTCATCATAGATACAGTCCAAGTCATTGGAGATGGTTTCCTCCTCGATTGCCACTTCTCCTGGGTCCAGATTCTCCTTGCTCTCCTTTGTCATAACCTCCTTTCGCGGGGATTCCTCTCCGCCTCTAAGGTTTTCTTCCAGTTGATTACTAATAGGATCCAGCACCCCTTCTGCTTGAACTGGGCTAATTCCTCCACATACGTCGTCTTCGATCCGCTCCATGTCTCCTCGGCTTCACAAGCCGCTTCGATCTTCTTTTCGGCCATGTAGGCCGCCACCCGAGCTTCGTAGCTCGATACAGTCATTTAAACTTGAGCTTTTCATCGGCCTTCTCTGAGCTGCTTCCTTCTGTTTCATACCTCACCTGAAATCCATAAGTGGGTTTGAAATAAAAGTTCACAGATTTACCTGGAGGAATCCTTTGTTTAGATAACACATTGCAGGCATCAATGTTGAATGGTCCCACTTGCTCCCAAACTTTGTCAAAGTTCATCACAGTGCCTTGAGGGGGAACGAAAGGAGAACCATCAGCTGGGACCACCTCTAAGTCTCCATACTTGTTCCACAAGAACATCTTTTGGTGAAGAGTAGAGGGCACTGCTCCAACCCCATGAATCCATTCTCGGCCCAGCAATAAGTTGTAGTTGGCCTTTGATGGGATCACCATGAACACAGTGGTTCTGGTCACTGATCCTACTGTAACATCTAGGGCTAATATACCCTCAGACTTGGAAGTCTTTCCACTGAAATCAGTTATAGCCATGTTGTCTGGAATTAAATTTGCTTCCGTTCTATGCAGCTTTTTGAGCATTCCTTTAAGTAACAGATTTATCGCTGCTCCGCCATCAATTAGAACCTTGCCCACCGGAATACGCACGTTGACTTCGGCTCGGACAAACAAGGGCTTCAAATGGGATTTCATTTCCTCGGATGGACATTCAAAGAAAGCAGAATTCCACTGGGGCCTTACCTTAGATGAAAAGATAACACTCATGTCAGCATCTTCTACTTCTGCTTCCAACTCTGCTTCTGACATTTCTTCCCTTTCGTACTCATCAAGTTGCTGGGCATATTCCAGAGGTAACACTGACACTACCCTGCAAATGTCTTCGAGAGAGTCATCAAAACCAGACTCGAAGTCCTCAACCATCATGTCATCATCGTCTTCGAAACTGATCGGCTGCATCTTCACAGGTTTCTTCTCCTTCCACACCATCTGACTCGCAGTTGCCTTTTGAGGACGTCCATAAGGGGTTTTCAGTGCCCTGGTCACCTGTGCTTGCCTAGCCGCTTGTTCCGCTTCAGCTGCCTCATAAGCCGCTTTCTTCATCCTTTGAACCCTTCTGAGTTGAGTCCTTGTCAACGGAGTTTGTCCTTGGTAAACCTGTGAAGGCTTGCTTTCAACTGGTCGTTCTACCTTTCGATACACCCACCTACCAGAAGGCACTCCATTTCTCAGAATCATCTGAGGAGCTCCGCCTTTGCTGATGCCTCTAACCCACTGGTTCAAAGGCACTTGCTTCGGAGGTAAGTAAGATCTTACCCTTGACTTCGGGGGCTGGTCAGTTGACTTTGAGTCCACTTCCTGGCTAGTCGCCACCTGTTTCCCCTTCATCTTCCTTTTCTCTAATTCTTTAGCCAAAGTCTCCTGAAAGGCCTTCTTCATCTCTGACTCCTCAAAGGTCCTTGCCGCTGCTTTGTCGAAAACGGCACTGCACCTTGGACACAAGATTACCTCATGGTCCACTTCCTTCTTCCTTTGCAAGAAGTCCAACAAGGTTTCCTCCTTGTTAGGAAAAATGTTAGCAATCTCCTTTTGAAATTCTTCAATCGCCACATCAATGGCGTCTGTGTCATCAAAAGGTACGACTCCTACCACGCAGGTGTCAGCAGCACCATGGGTTGTAGGCTTTCCTCTAGTTTCTGATGATTCAGCTTCATCCATGGGAGCCACTTCTACCATGCACATGTTGGGCTCCACATAATTAGCTTCTAGCTCGAAAGGATCTGTATCCACCTTCATGGTGGCTTTAGGCTTCTCTTCGAAGGTCAGCCTCCCTTCCTTGATGGCCTTTTGGATCAAGTCCCTTAAACCAATACACGCATTAGTAGTATGCCCAAAAATACCATGATACTTACAGTATTGTCGACCTTTAATTTGGTCACTAGTGGGTATTTTATGCCCATCTAGCAGGACCAATTGTTGGTCTTTTAACAAAATATCAAAGATTTTCTCAGCTTTAGAAACATCAAAACTATAATTTCGCTTAGAAAATTTAGACTTTTCCTTCCCAGAAGAAGGTTTTAGCGAAGAGCACATGTATGGTGGGCATGGCTTCAACTCTGCCAAATCCACTTCGTTATCAACATACTCTTCTTCTTCATCAAAGTAACCCTCTTGATCAACCATGCCCACGTAAGCAGCCTTATCCCTTCTGGGATGCTTCTCGACTCTTTTATTCTTTTCTTTCTCTTGTCGTAACTGCTCGATCTGTCTGACTCTCTCTACGAGTTGGGCCATGTCCCTTAGTTGTTGGTTAATCAATTTCTTTTGGGTGGAGTACTCTAGACCTCTTGCAGCCATTTGAACAAGTTCGTGTTCTGGCACTTGCGTGAGACACCTCGCTTTCATCTGCCTGAATCGATTAAGATAATCGTCGATCGACTCATTGGCTTGCCTCTTGATGCTCACCAAATCTACCAAACTCACCATAGTCTCACCCCTAAAGAATTGTTGGTGAAAACTTCTTTCTAATTGCACCCACGTGTTGATGGAATTAGGTGGTAAGGTGGTGAACCATGTAAAAGCACTTTTAGTTAAAGAACTCGGGAAGTACTTCATCTTGAGGTCTTCGTTATTGGCCAAGTCTCCACATTCGATCTGGTAACGGGCCACATGTTCTACAGTTGATTCTCCTGCTTCACCTGAAAACTTCGCAAATTTAGGGAATTTCCATCCCCTTGTCAACTCTGTTTGCATGGTTAGTTCCAAAAAGGGAGACACGAAATATGGATGATTAGCATATCCAACATTAAAGCCGTGCCTGTTCAGCGCTTGCTCGACTAGCCTCTCGACAGGCTAATGCCCCCATTAAACTGTCGAAGATTATCTAAGACTTCGTCTGCGTTCTGCGCTCGGTTTACCAACAACGGATTGCCTTGTTGAGCATACCTACCGGGTACAGGGCCTCTTGCACCACCAACCGGTGCGGGACGGAACTGTGGATCTTCAGCTGCGCCCAAAACATCAACAAGCCTGAGCACAACCTGGTTAGTGTTGTTCTCTATCAACAGTGTGAAAACAGTTGCCAACTGCTGTGTCAACATGTGCACCAACTCGTGGTTACTCTCATCCATTTGCTGCCTCATCGATTGCAAGGCAACATTGGAAAACGTGGTTCCTTGCAAATTGTCATGGGTGACAACTTGACCAGTGGTTACATTAGGCGGTCTAATGCTCCACTGAGTATTTTCGAACTGGTTCGCTGCATTCCCGACCCCTATTGGCCTTGCAGTAGGGATAGTAGTGAACACAATATTGTTTGTAGGAGGAGGCATAAACCCTGGAGGCATGCCATATAATGGCACATTTCCGACAATCAAAGGCCCCTGATTGGGCCCTTGATTCTCCTCTGCGGGTATCCCATATGGGATAACTTTGCTAATGGCGGGTTGTTCAGGCAACGTTACCTGAGTAGCCCTATCGGGTGAAGGTATAGACACAGAGGTACTATGGCCTTCGCTACCTTCGCGATACGGAGGTGGCTGTTGGGGTGAACCAGCCGATTGTCGACCGGTACGTGAATTAGCCATGTCGATTGTTCTCCTGCTGCGCAGTTGCATGCGCAGTAAAAAATCCTCACTTTATGGCACCAACTATCTCTAGCTGGGTCCCACCGGGCGTGCCAATTTGTTTAAGTGGATTTTTCGACTCGAAACTCGAATCTGATCAATCGAATGTGCGGTCACCCAACTGACAGGTTTACGAGCCGAAAGTATGGAAAATAGAATCAAGAGAACAAAAAGATAACCGAACAAGAATGCTTCGAATAAAATGTAACGATTACAAAACAATGTACTCGAGTAAATAAAAGATAAAGACAAGAAGTAAATCCTAAGCTACTAGTGACAGTACCACCACATACGTTTGCCTCCAAATGGTCAAGTATCCTGAGTGAATGGCGAATGTGAATGACATTTTTAGAGTGCAAGTGTGTCTAGATGAAAAACTGTGCCCATCTCTTCTAATGAACCTCTATTTATAGGCTTCTTCCTGTTGGCAGTTTTCCCCAGCTCGATCCATTATAGCACATTCCCACGACCCACTCTCCATGTTCTTGCTTGTGCATCCCTGAATTATAACCGCTGCACGTTGTGGGTCGTGGGTGTAGCAGCCTCGTGCCTTGTTCTCCTTTCTAGATATTTTTCCGTGGCAATATCCTTGGCGCTGACCCGGTCAGTCTCCTTTGAGTGTCTCTTGCTTTGACTCGATCTTTAAGTATTTCACCCCGGGTTCAGCGTTTCGAGTGACCCTCTTCGACAACTCCTTTCGAATCTTTATTTCGAGTCCTTCCCTTCGATTCCTCAGCCTTGGTTCGAAGGCCCTTGATTATTTGACTCGAAAGGTCCGAAAATTTTGTATCAACAATAGTCTACTATAATATTTTTACTGAGATTAAAAAAGACAATAAACAAGTTAAAAAATTAAACTATTTAACTAAATTGTCCTTATAATTAATACTATATTAAAAACGTAAAGTGAATTATCATTTTAAAACGGAAGAAGTAGTTATTACATACCTCTCCTCTCAGTTTCTCATCATGTAGTCATTAATTTGACTAGTCAATCTTGGCACGTATACATTTTTGTTAATTATAAATTATATGCGCAACACAAAGGAGAGAGCTGAAAACATATTTATACGATGAATGCAGTTAAGTCAGTACCAATCATTTGCACACGCTCGGGGATTTAGCGTGTTTTATTTTTGTTTTTTTTTAATTTGTGCAGGTTACTACTGACTCTTGTCATTTGGACATTTGGAGTCGGACACCTTCTCGGAATTTAGAGAAAGAGATGGGATGGGGGATCGAGAGAAACCCAGCAATTGGATTCATTGTACTAATTGATTGGTTCAATGACTTTTTATGCGACCAAACATATATGGCCACCAAATCCCCTTAACCTCCTTGTCTAGTATTTAAAATTATGTGACGTCTTTTTCTTCACTCACCCACCCCTACCTCATTTTGTTATTTTAACGCTTAGAATTGGACTCACCAACTCATTATTAATTATCTCATTGACACCGACGGTGACGATAAGACAATTCTTTTGTTGTTTTGCTTCCTACCTTCTATTTGATTTTGAACTTCAAAGATGGCAACACTTAGTTTGATAGTTTTGAAGACAAACAAGCTATTATCCCAGATAGACATGATCATACTGTTCCTTGCTTGTAGAAGTTTGACTACCTTTGAAAAGGTCAGAGATTATGTATTTGTTATCCTCGTGGGAAGTGCCACAGTTTTTTCTGTAGCTTTTGGTTCGATTGTGCGGAAACGGAACAAATCCTATGATCAAGCCACAGAGAGAATGTGAGTAGAACGAACAATGGAACAAAAATGAAATTGCAGTAATTTTAAACTCAGAAATTAATGCAATTGAACGCAAGAACAATTAAACGTAAAATCAAAACAGAGATTAAGGGAGAAGAGAAATGAACAACCGGATTTACGTGGTTCAGCCAGTGTAGCCTACATCCACGAGAGAGAGCAACCAAATTCTTTACTATATGATCAAAGATTACAGATTACAGTAGTTGATGATAACCTATTGGTTCTTGGTTCCTAATTTGATTCTAGGTGAATCACAATTGTATGAACCCTAATCCCTAATCTCACCAATCTCTCAATCTTCTCTCAATTGATCCTCAAGTGTTTAAACTCCAATTGGAAACCCTAGCAGAGCTCACAAAGTTCCCCAATTCGTGTTTCTCAAAGTCACAATGACCCACCCTCAAAATTGATTCAGAACAGTCCTTAAATACCTTTCTGTTGTGTAAGGCATCGCCAGGCGAATTACAGGCATTACTGGGCGAATTCCATGAACTCAAAAGTCAGAAGCTGCATTAGTTGGTTCGCTGGGCGAACCATATCAGAAAATCACCAAGTGATTTTTGTTGGGCCTTCGCTAGGCGGACGCTGGGCGAACTCGAGACAGAAGCTGCTGTCTCCAAATTTGCTGGGCGAAGATGAAGACAGAAACTGACGAAGCAGCTTCGCTGGGCGACCCCATTGACAGCAAAAGCTGTTTTTTGAGTCACACACTACAACAACAATTTTTTCTCTATAGCCCATATGGCTTTTCTATCTCTCTCTTCATTTATTTATTTTTCTCTATCATCCCTCCATTCTCTCTCTATTATCTCTCTCCTGCTCTCCCTTTTGTTTTATATACTGCAGAGGCACTAGGGCAGTAGAAGATGCATTTGCCATTTTTTCACTGAATGAGAAGAAATTGATTTGTGAATTAAACATGTTTCTTTATTTCTTTCGGCAAATTTAGATCCGAGAAGCTTAACATTCTACATGATCTAGCATTAAAACTTATTGACTTCCGTTTTCCTTATTGAATGGTTTCAACAAATAAATCAAATTCAGCCTTCATGGTTCATGTGATGCTCAAGTATTAATTATGGTGTACATTAAGAGAGTTTGTTAAATAATTTAATTATTGTAAACATTATTTTGAGTTGTGATATTTTTAACATCTCTTATTTTTATATACCATATTTAGTATTAGATAGTAAATCTGATAAATTTGATGCAAATGATAACAAGTACAATTGGAGCAGGGCGATAAAACGTGCTCTGTCGTCCGAAAAGAAGTTAAAATTCATCAACGGAGGCCTTCCCCCACCAGCAGAAACCAACCAACTTATGAAGCATGGGGAACTTGCAATAACATTGTGGTATCTTGGATTAACATATCTCTCTTTTCCCTCACATCTGTTAGAGTACGGTTTCCATCAGTGGCGTATCTAGGACCCAAGGCCAGTGAGGGCAATTTTTCTGCATATTCCGGTGGCGGTTGAGCAACGGACGAGGTCGGATTTGGAAAAAGGAGTGAGATGTGAGAAATTGAGATGCAATATCATTAAACTTTGATAGGCAATCGACTCTGTCGGGTTACAAGAATAATTAGTTATTAGTCAAATCGGTAGGTCACTGATTCAACCACATGAACCGGTGTATTTTAACATTTTTAATTTTGTATTATAATATATATATATATATACACTATAAAAGATAAACTCAAAATTAAAGGGGAGGTTGGGTAAAAAGGTATATATAAGACAATTTCCGCATGTGCACTAGGTATCTAGCTTGGCTGTGGTGGTTAAAGGATTTTATTCCACCCAAACGATCCTGTGTTCAAATCTTAGGGAAATCTTTTGATGGATTTTGTTGCAATTTTACTTTGATTTCCAATTTACTGACTTGAGTTGCAGTCGTGCAGGCGATGGGACATTAGATGCAGCTTGAGATTTGTGCTAATCAGAACATGTTGGACAGCCCAAAGTAGCTAGGGGAAGAAAAAAGATATTTATGGGGTCAAAACTTAAAAAGCTCAAAGTAGTTGGGTGCAGAAACAAGAATTTCATGGGGTCAAAGTTAAAAAAAATATTAATAGTAGAGGGGATTTTTACATTTCAGTGGGGGTAGCCGCCCACACTAAAATCTATGTGGGTCCGCCACTGGTTTCCATAGACATCGCATGGGAACCGTGGTTGGATCTCCAAGAACGCTTCACAAAAGGAAATTATTTCAGTATTTGCATTCTATGAAGTAGGGTGATAGGACCCTCAATGCCTATTTCACCGATATGAAAATATTGTGGGAAGAATTGGAGCATCTTTGTCCCAATCCCAACTGCACATGCGCCACCAAATGCACTTGTTCACTAGGTAATGCAGTCAAGCAGTTCAAGGAGATTGAATGTGTCATTTGCTTCCTCAAAGGTTTAAATGATTATTACTCAAACGTCTGCTCTCTGATTCTTCTCATGGACCCCTTAACCTTCATTAATAAAGCATCCGCATTAGCCAATCAACAAGAAACACGGCCCCACCAATCCCTTGCTGAGTCTACTACATTCACTGTCAATACAAATTCATCCCACGACAGAAATCAACATTCACAAGGCAGAGAGCCTGGACAAATGTATTGGACCCAGGCCACCCATGCTATGTACCTACTGCAAAAAAAATAAAAAAACAACAACAACAAACCACACAATGGAAAATTGCTACAACACGGCTTTCCACCAGGCTACTAAACCCGTACTCAAGCTAGCACAATGCAAGTTTCTAGAGATGCGCAGAACAGTATCCCCAATCCTGCACAATTCCACACATCTAGCAATTCAGAGCAATCTTTACCACTATCTAGGGATGACTATAACTGTAGCAGACCGGCCACCCTCTCGTGCTCTCAAGTCATGTTACTCATAGGAATATCTACCACCCCCACGTGGGATTTCTTTCGCCTCCCACAAAGATTTGAACCCATGACTTGGGGCTAAGTACATGGTATTATCCTTGTATCTTACCACTTGAGCTATAAACCGGTACCGATAAATGAGAGACAGCATGAGGATTGAGGGCAGAGTCTTGGGCAAATGGTTTTGATATAATCTCAACTTTGTTTTACATTGAAATATTGGTTGGTCCCAAACACATCGTATCTAATGAAAATGAATGAAATCCTTCATGTATCAGTGTCACATAAAAAACAAGAGACAAGAATCTTTACCAACCTCCAAAATGGAATAGACAGGAAGGTGGCAAAAGTGTACTAAATTAAAATGGTTTGCAATTGAATATGTTGATACAGGTTACTCAGTGGAAAGCGGGGCCTTGTTGGCCAAGCAAAAAATGCTTTGCATGTCAAATCCAATGGGAAAAGGTCGAGAAAACAAACAGAAAGAAATTATCCAATAGGATTGACAAGTATCTAAACGTTGAATTTGGGAAAGGCCTTAGTGGTTGTGGCTTGGTAACAAATATAAACACCCATCATAATCAGGAATCAAACATCAATTAAACAATATTATAAGCTTTTTTGATAGGGGAAAGTTGTTAACAGCTATTATAACAAAGTTTGTCATCAATTCTTTACCCTCCGGGAAAAGAAACAATCATATTAGAGGGTTTTGCCAACTTGGTCGCACTATGTTATTCAATATTGTTATCACAACACTATAAATTCTTCCAAATACTTATATGAGCACTTTTATCATAAGATAAGTCAAAATAAGCTCTTCCCAGGAAAGCTAAGTTTCATTTTAAGCAGCTAATGACTGTTTTATAGTCATTATGTATATAAATATACCTCTCATCAAATAAATCATATAAAAGCTTTCATTTGCTTAAACTATTTTTACAAAATTGAGAAACAGAGACCGAAAGAAACCTATATCTGCTTCATAGGAATAAATTAAAATGCCTGAAAATGAAAGAGGCAATCAACTCTCCGTCGCTCCAAAGTTCCAAGTAAAGAAGATTCAATATGATGACTCTAAATTTATGCTCTAAAATTATTAAATTCAATCTTTTATTTTTGGTCAAATTATTATTAACTTCAATCTAACAGTATAAAAAGTAAGGCACATACTCTAATTAATTTCTTCAAAATAATATCGTATTGTATACATAGCAGAGGATACATTTGACTTTCGAGCCAAGTTTAATTAAGTCAAAAAATAAAAGACTTGAGAGCCAAGTCGGCGAGATTAATTAGGAAAATTAATCTTACTTTTTTTCTCATGTTAAAGCTCCTTGGTTTGGATATGTTTTCCTTATCTGTGAAAAAGGAAGTCTCTTCACTCTCTTGTTTTTAATTTGTCAACAAATTTAATTACTTCTGAAAGTACAAATGTTTTATTTTATAAAATATAATTGGGCCCACAAAACAGTGCACAGGTACCCAATCTCGTTAGGTACCACTTGTGTTAGAGCTCCATCACTTGGTCCACGGTACTTAATAGGTAAATTCCGTAAGAACCACCGATGGAGATGCTCTAAGAGTTTGGCTCATAAGGCAATTATCTAATATTATTTTTTAATTTCTCAAAAGTCTAATATGTTTCTACTTGTTCCTAATGATGGTGGTACAAGCCTCGTTATTATAATACTACAAACCTTCCTTTCGCTATCTCTATGCCTTTTTATTTCATTTAACTCGTTTATGCCTGAGCCCTTGACACGGATACATCCTAACTGACTTAATTTAAACAAATAATACATGACCAAAAAATTATTCAACAAATAATACTACACCTAACTCCATGGTGATTAAAATGTTATCTTCTAGTTCAAGAAAAAAAAATGTTATCTAAATTCAAAAAAAATTGTTATCTTCTTTAGGGATAAATTAAAGAGGTAATAAAGGATCAAAATATACAAATAATGGCATATTAGGTGTTAATCCCAGATCTTAACGAATTTTTTCACTTTTAACCGAGTCTCTGTTTAATTGCGGAACTTGTCCAAATGTATTTTCCTATGCCTTTGTTTACCTGTTACAATTTTCTTGAATCCTCGACCTTTGCCCCTTGTGTCTCTAAAGCCACAGAAAGAGCTAAAGTTGTTTCTTGGAAGCCACTCTTATAATAACAACATCTTGTACAGGACACGCCTCCTATATAAAGTGCTTCGTATTCAAGCCACCACACTTAGTGATTTCCCTTTCACAATCCTCTCACATATCTTTCACCTCTTTATTTCTCCATCTAAACAACATATATATATATATAGTTTTGTCACCAGAAGAAGAAATCATTGACTTGTTGCTTTGATACACTTCTCATACCCCTAACACCTTCTTCAGAAACACACACATCTTCAAGTTCAGAAAGCCAACTATGTCAACAAAGTCAAAGAACAAGCTGGGGAATGAACTGGGTTGTGGTCTCATGGGGAGAATTCTCCGTCTCAAAAGCCACAGGTTGAGAAACTCATTAGTTCATTCACTACCCACGAATCATGTCAAAAATGAACCACCAAAGATGTCTCCAAATAAAGAACCAAAGGTTCTACCAAGAAGCTCCACCGACACTGCACTCACTGACCCACACAACAAACAGAGTTCAGATCAGAGACAAACCAGAAAGAGTACCTCTATTCACGAAACACCTACAACTACACACCGAAACAATCAAAACCAGAGGCATTTTGATGCTGCTGCAGCAAGAAGCTCAACATCATCATCATCTACTGGCAGTTCAACCCACACAAAGGTTCAACAAAACCATGGCATAGGGCCAGCCCAAGGGTAAGACAGCTTAAGTTCTTACTTTAGGTCTACCAGCAAAATTTTTATTTATTATTAATGAAAAAAGGGCGGCTGAGTATACAAGACTTCCATCACGTGGGGTTTGAGAGGGTAGATGGACGCAGCAACTTACCTCCGCAAGCGGAGAGGTTGTTTTCATATTCGAACCGTGACCCCAACCTTACTGTTGGGCCAAGACTCTCCTTCTACTATTAATATATATATATATATATAATTAAAAATGTTTTATCAACATCTGTTTTAACTTAATGTTAAATTACGTGTGTTTTAACTGTGGAAAACAGGTTTCGAATCATGGACAAAGAAGCGCCTTCTAAAGATGATGGCAAGCTACATAGAGAAAACTCTCTAGAACTTGCTAGAGTAAGCACGAGTCACCAGCACGGTAACAACGAAACCAACACCAAATCCCCAGCCAGAGACTTTTCTCCCTTGAAACTCACTGGGAACTTGCTGGTGAACAACACCCCAAGAAGAAAGAGTGTGGAATGCTTGACTAGGAATTCAGAGCTGAACTACCCTTTGCCCAGTAGTAGCAATAATGCAAGAAAAGGCGTGATGATGGGGAACATCATGAGGAAGAACAGCAATGAGCTTGCACAGTTTCTGAGCCAAACAAGGCACAACAGGGTGGACCCTGAGGTGTTGAAGTCCATGGGAAATGAAGCATACAAGAAGGGGAGATTTGAAGAGGCTTTGGCTTTGTATGACCGAGCAATTGCTGTTGATTCAAATAAGGCAACTTATCATTGCAACAAGAGTGCTGCTTTAATTGGATTAGGAAGGTTTCAGGAAGCAGTTTTTGAGTGTGAGGAATCTATCCGGTTGGATCCTTCTTATAACAGAGCCCACAACCGTTTGGCAACAATATATTTCAGGTACTCAGTAATAATAAAGACTAATGAAATATAGGGGCATCATTCAGTCTATTAAGAACTAGTAGATAAAACATATCAAGGTTTTAAATTGTGATTGCAGTCACAGTTAGGTCGCAATCTTTGATATTGTGGAAAATTACAGACAAATGCGATTGCAATCGCAGTTGCAGACCGAAATTTAAAACCATGATGGTGATTACCAATTATAATTTGGATTATGACATGGTGTTTGTTTTATTTTTGTTATTACTTTTCCTTATAGAAATACAAATTTTAATGCAGATTAGGAGAAGCAGAAAAGGCACAGGATTGCAATCAGTCAACCTCTTATGCTGATTCCGTACTCGCTTTCCAAGTTCAGGCTCTTCAAAATCACCTTAACAAAAGCACTGAAGCTAGGAAAGTCAATGAATGGAGTGTTGTACTAAAGGAAACACAGTCTGCATTATCCTTGGGTGCTGATTCAGCTCCACAGGTTAGTTCCTTGGTCAAACATTTTAGAGGTTTTTCATGTACCCCAAAGGAATTTTGTACTTCTACATTTTCAATCTTAGATTCATATCATAATTCATTCACCAGGCCGATAAGCTGCCAACTGGTCAGGATCCTACAATTCTAATTACCAATAAATCAATTACTATATGAGAAAACAAGTCTTGGCTGGGACACGTGTCATCTTCCAGACCCTTTTAATTCCTACCAAAGCTGTTTCGCTTGTTGAATGTTTTTTACTATTTATGTTAAGACTCGTACTTTGTATGGATGAACTAGTTTGCTTTTACATTAGTGTCATATGCAGCTGCTATGATTCATGCTGATTAAAATTGTTTTATATATGTGCTAGATCTATGCTTTACAAACTGAAGCCTTGCTGAAGCTCGTAAGATATCAAGAGGCATATGCTGTCTACGATAAAATGCCAAAATTTTCACTTGATTGGTGTAACAAGATATTTTGCCTGGCTACTAGTGCTTACCTGTTGATGATAGGTGCACAGGTTTACTTGGCATCCGGCAGGTTGGTGAAAATAATGCACTTTCTGACAATTTCTTCAATCATGATTTATGCATTTGGCAATTGTCACGCACTACGCTAATTATAACTTTGCTTCCCTTTATTATTTTTTCTAAACCTCACAACAGAAAGCTAGAATAATAGATCCATTCTCATTTAATTTGACTGTTTGACTAATACAAACACTTGAATTGCGGGTATTTCTGCAGACACCAAAGTAAATTATCAGCCTCACATTGCTGTTGTTTTCTTTATATTCAAATTGATCAATGCTTTTTTTTTTTTAGGCAAATACTGGTAATTAACATGTTATGTTAGTGGGGGGGATTTGAACTCATGACCTCCTTATCACTCCAACTCCTCTCTCCAATGCTGATATAGTTTTTGAGCCTAGTTTGGAGTGAACCCAAGTTGAATTGAATTCTGTTGGTTAACAGGTTCGAGGATGCTGTGACAACAGCTCAGCAAGCAGCTAGAGTTGATCCAGGCAACAGAGAGGTGAATGCGATGTTAAGGAGAGCCAGAGCAGCAACATCAGCTAGAATGAGTGGAAACTTGCTCTTCAAGGCGTCAAAATTCATGGAAGCATGTGCCGTATACAATGAAGGACTAGAGCATGATCCACACAACTCAGTTCTGTTTTGCAACAGAGCAGCATGTCGTTCTAAGCTAGGCCAATATGAAAAAGCAATTGAAGATTGTGATGCAGCACTTATGGTTCAGCCATGTTATAGCAAAGCTAGGCTAAGGAGGGCAGATTGCAATGCCAAGGTACTTTAATTGCATGTTATTGCCGCGTTAATATTAAGTTCTTTTGGTATATACCTACACGGTTTTAAATTGTAGTCACAACCAATGTTTTAAATTGCGGTCTGCGACTATGATTGTGACAATAACATTAAGGTTTTTGAGGTTTCTGGACCGCATCCTGACCATAATTGTGGCTGCATTTGTCAATACTAAGAATCGTGATGTAACCGTGACCACAACTACAACTTAAAACTTTGGTCACAATGTAAATGTTTTTGAGTTCTCCTCAACTATATCGACACTGTAATTGCTGCCCTATTAGCTAAATTTGTCTGCAATATTTAGGACAGTGATGCAACCGCATCCACGACTACAATTGCAATTTAAAACTTTGGATACTTGTTTGCAGTTAATAACCTTTTCATTATATCATTTTTGTGCGTGTAGTTGGAACGATGGGAAGCTGCCATTCAAGACTATGAAATGCTGATAAGAGAAAAGCCAGGGGATGAGGAAGTGGCCAGGGCTTTGTTTGAGGCTCAGCTCCAACTCAAGATGCTACGTGGTGAAGATATTAAGGACTTGAAATTTGGTTCAAATTTAGTTTTGATCTCAAGTAATGATCGGTTCAGACATTATGTAACCTCACCTGGTAAGGCACATTTGGCTACTTCTCTTGTACATTGACATATGAGCATTACAAACAAATACACTAACGAGTAGAAAGGGTTATTTTATAGGGATGGCTGTTGTGCTCTTCAGCAACAAAGCAACCCACAAGCAAGTGTTGCTTGTGTTGGAGCAAACCAGCAAGAGATTCCCATCAGTTAATTTCCTCAAGGTTGGTTTATTTTCAATAGTTTTGGCATTACAGCCTGTGGGAATATGAACATTGGATAACATGTAGACTGAAAAGTTGGAATATATTGAATCTTGAACTCTCTAACTGTTAGGATAATATGAAGAAAAAAAAAATCTACTTACCAAATGAAAATGATTGTATGATATAGAGAAACAACTTTCATTGATATAATTATTAAATTTTGTCCCTCTCTTTTGCAATTAAGCCAATTTGGATGCACTTGTAAAAGAAAGAAATATTAAAAAAAGTATATTTCAATAACTATAAAGTTTTTCAAACAATAGCTTATCGCATAGGTTGAAATTAGTTTTTGCATCTCAATTTTTTCAGAAGCTCTCTTATTTAATTTCCCTATAAACACTTCTAAGTTTATAAGGACAACCATAAATGGAGAAGTTCCTGTAAGCTAAATGAATTACAATTTTTCAGGTGGAGATCGAAGACCACCCCTACTTAGCCAAATCTGAAGGTGTGAGCTCTATTCCAGCCTTCAAAATATACAAGAATGGATCAAGGGTTAAAGAAATCTCAGGGAACAACCACGAGTTGTTAGAAAGATCAGTTAAATTGTATAGCAGCTGAGATAATAGCACCTCTTAAAATGGAACACTTTGTGCAGGAATAAGGGGAAAAAAAGAATGTCAGATTTTTCATAATAGAAGAGAAAAGGGGAAAATGTCCAAAATAATTCAAGCTAATTGCTTCTCCTACAAAGATTTACTGCCTTGCTTATAAGGTAGAGGAAACCCCAGAGGGAGCATAGTGTCACTGTAGTACACAGAGAAGTGATCTATAGGAAAAGGAATATTCTTTGTGTTTTGTAATAGATTCTTTTAATCCATTGAATGTTTGAGCAGCCTTCAATTATTCATATCCCATATTCCATGTATATTGGTTTGACAAACCTAAAAACATATTTAAACATTTATTCTTTAATGTCATATGTTCTTTACAGGAGTTTTTTTTTTCATAGGTTGTCCCTATGAACTACTAGTTGTAGTAATATGGTAGAAGGAACACAACTGCATACGATGGAGAAACTTTGTTGAATATTAGTGATGGGCCTAAGAGAGTTTCTATCCTTTCAATTTGGATGTTCTGGCTTACAAGCTGCATTTGAATTTTGAACACTTATCAATCCAGCCCGTCTTATTGGTCCATAGGTGGATTGATCAAAATTGTGAGGGTATATGGTAAAGCATTCTATTTTTTAAGAAGTTGAGATTTCTCACTATATTATATTATATTGCAAATTAAAATTCATAGCTTAATTTTTCTTAATTAGTGATTAGATCAATGAGTTAAAGTCCACGAAGGAGGACACTGATCGACTCAGAATTCCATAGAATAATCCTGTTCTACATTGTTAGCTATTAAAGCTATAACAAATCTCCATGAAGGGAGGGGAATAGTCCTGAAGAGTTTGCAAGCGAGTCTATTATATTTGCACTGGATTTGAAATTGCAGTCACAACCAAAATTTTAGCTTTATTGTCAAGCACATTAACTGCATTTGTTCATAACTTTTCTCAATAATTGCAATTACAGCTGTAACTACTTAAATTGTATGTTTTCATAAGGGAGATTCTCAACTCTAAAATTAGAGTCAAAGTAAATGATGAGGGTATGTGGGGGAGGATAATGAAATGATGATTGAAATTTTGATCACAGAGATTGCTTTGTGGGCAGTTAACTCATTGCACTATATATATATATTTTTAGTGATTATTCAAACCGTGGCTACATACCTTGTCTCTGGTATTGATAAATTACTGACAAATTTAATGCTACTAACTAAATTAACAAATTTTCTTGATAGCTGTGAATTAGTTAAAGGTTTGTTCTAGGGTGGACCACCCTTGTGGGTGGTTCTTGATGAACCACTAATTGAAAAATTTGTATAAAACTTTGGTAGCCATTGGATATATTGTAAAAAATTCAATGGCCCAGATCAATTGAAAAAAAGAAAGAACAACTCAATCCTTACTCACACAATCCCTAACCCACCCCACTCCTCCCCCCACCTGCCTCCACCACATCTCCACCTCCGTGTCCCTCTCCTCCGTACGCGACCTCCCTCCACCGTTCATCACCACCACCACCACCATCCAGATCATCACCAAATACGCCGTCAGATCCACTGTGTTGTCGCCGTCGACAGTGCCACATCCCGCAGTAACAGAAAGGGATGAGGCCTGTAACACCCTTATTTTTATATATAGTTTTTATTGACTTTTAATCTGCTTTAATTTAATTAAAATTATTTAATTAATGATTTTGGGAATCTTGAGGTGAGGATAGTGATAGTAATATCTTAGATTTATTTTGGAGGAGTCGAGAGTAGTAGGTTCGCAAAACTGAGCTTTTGCGGGAACCGCATTCTCGCGTGATGTGGGGAAGGGTCCAGTATTTTTCTGGAGGTCATTTTACTCCAAAATAACATTTTAACGAAACAAAAGTTGTTTTTATAATATTTGTGATTTTTAGAATTTTTTCTAGAAATTTTTCAAAAAAACTTTATTTTACCCGTGTTTGGAGCTTTACGGGTAAACCGGGCGCAAACGGGAGATAAAAATAGTCCAAAACTTATTTAAAAATATTTATCTAAACCCTAAAAATATTTATCAAAATATTTATCTAAAAATGGATTATAAAACTAAGTATTTTTACTACTTTGAACCACCAATTAAACCCTAACTTGATGAGACTTAATCCCACCCTTTTTGGGTCTGCACATGACCTAACCAAAGCCCTAAATTTCACTTCCAAAATATCTCAAAAGTCAAATGGGGTCAAATGCCTAATTTTTGAATTTTTTTCAAATTAAAGAAATGAGGTATGGTTCCCATCCAATCAAAGCAATCAAGCCCATACCCCCCATTCCCTCTTGTGGTCTGGCCGAGTGGTCTAGGTAAGGGAGGAGAGAAGTTCATTTTCTTCATTCACTTCATCTTCTCCAATCTTGCAAAACTCCATTTTTCTCTCCACCTCAAAGTTTTCCTACATACCAAAAGTCTAAGTTTTATTGAGTTTTTGGCTATTCAAGCTTCACAAAAAAAAGGTTTGGATCATGATTCTAAACCATAATCTCCTTTCATTTTTTTATTTGCATCACTTACATTTTTCCATGAAGCTTGTGTTCTTCATTTTGCTAAAAGTAAACTTTTTCTTGGTTTAGGTTCATTTCCTTGGAACCTACAAGCTTGAAAATCATCTTGGATCTATTTTGCTTCAAGGTTTGAGTAAGCATTCCTCTACTCAAATTTCTACTCTTTAGGGTTTGTGCATTTTCATAAAACTTGCATTTTTATGGTGGTTTTTCTTGTGTATTTTGTATAAGGTTACTTTTTCTAAGTATTGAAAACATCAAGGTTCTTGGGAGACCACTTGGTGTTGGTGTTGGTGTGAAAAAGATTTTTGCTGTTAGCCCTTTTTCATTTGCTTCAAGAGCTAAGGGGATTTTCTCAATAAGTTGGGAAGGATGTGTATGTGTGTGTGGTTGTATGTTGTATGTTTTAAGTTAAACTCAAAAACTTGAGTTTTCCTATTGGTTGTTGAAAGAGAAATCATTCTCTTAGTAATATATATTTTTATATATTTATGTATATGAGTTTAAAGCATGATTTTGGTTGATGAATGATAATTTTTGAAAGCCTATGTGTTCTTGGAAAAATCATATGTATGGTTTGAAGTGATTTGGAATGCCTAAATGTATGCTTGATGAAGTTATGCTTTATGCTATGTTATTGTTGTATTTTAAAATGCTATGGATGATTACTTTGAGTGTATGTATGATTTATGACTTGAGTTGTGTTCTTGTCTAATTGATGTATGTTGATTTTTGGATATTTCATATACTTTGATTCATTGTGATTGGGATTGAATTGAAAATATTTTACTAAGTGTGGGAAGAGGACTTAAAAGCTTTAATGAAAAAGTTTTTCCAATGAAATCAAATAAATTAATTAGGATTCAAGTCAACACTTGATTAGGTAATCTCTACTTAATTTTAAATATAAGTGTTCAATGGACTTTATAATAAATCATATTTTTCCAAAAAGCACTAAGTTAACTAGAAAATTAATTAATGAGGGAGAAAGTAAAATTTTAGATTTTAAGAGGTTAAAAATGAAAACTGGGTGTATTTTTGGTCAAAAATATAAATTTCTGGAATTCTGGGTAGAAAAACGAAAACTGGGTGTTTTGGGTCAAAAACATAATTTACAAAAGTTCTGGGGCAGAAACATGAAACTGGGCATTTTTGGGGAAGAAACCTAATTTTTCAGAAATCAAGGGCAGAAGCGTGAAATTGAACATTTTAAGGGTTAGATTTTAAATACTAGAAGTAAATAAATTTAAGTAAACTTTTATCAAAGAATTTAATTAAGATTTTCAACTAAATCGTTTTACAATGAGAAGTGAGAAGAAAATAATGAAGTTGGTTTAAAATGAAAGGTATTTCTGTTATTAAAACAAATGAGGATTTGAGATTTTAAAGTTAAAGATGGACTTTAATTTCAAAGAGGAATTTCCCTAAAACTTATGTTTTTGAATAATGTTTTTTTACACGGTATTGAAAGAGGATCAATACGTGGCGACGATAAAGTCTTGAGGACAATAATGCTACACGGTGTTGGAAGAAAGCTAACACGTAACGACGAAAACCCTAAGACGAGGGATTGCATTAATTGTATTGTTTGTGGTTGCAAATATATTGTCATTTCCATTAAAAACATAACTTTTACAAAATTAGAGCATACAATCCTATGTGGGGATTGTAAATAAGTATGGTCTGACTATAAGTCTTTGAGGGCATCCAGGTTACGAAATTCTCAATGGCCTTGCGGGAATCCCCTTGTGCCGAGAAGAGTAGTGCACCCGGCTTGGATGATCCTGATTGGCTGCCTTATTTGAGATGTGGTGTACGACGTTAGCACAATGGGTCTGTACCGAATAAATGACAAACGATGGCCGAGAGAGATGGTCAGTTTGCATTAATGTTAGGTATACGCTCCCCCCATATCGCTCTACTTAGTTGAGGAAGAGAAGTCTCCATGGAGCAGTGCACCGGTGTATAAAAAGAGATATTGAAGTGATATGCATTATGCTAGAGTGCTACGTGTGTTTAGCTTGATGATGTGTTCTCTTTTGGTGATTGAATATCTTAGATAAAGATTTGCGAAAGAGTAATTCGATATATATATTCTTGGAATGTATTATGTAGTATTTTATTTCTCATATGCACCCTTTCGTGGATTTCAACTTGTGCAAAGAAATTCACCCTTGCATGTTTTCTGTTATTCGTATGTACGCTACGCGTATATGTCCACTTTGAGGCCTCTAGTAGCCCGAGTGAGGGAGAGTTTCCGGCCTCTTAAGGCCGATGGTGGGGGATGGACTTATGATCCCATTTTCCAATGGGCCACTGTGACTGGACACGTAGTCAGGACTAGAGGAGGGGTGCTAGGCCCCGAGGAGGTTTTGGAGAGGGACATGATTCTAGACGCTTACATTCCCATCGAGAGGATACGCAGCTGGCTGGCAGCCGCACTCGATGCACGCAGTGGGGACGAGGAGATCAGAGAGCCCATGACACAGACGAGGAGGGAGGCTCAGGAGGATGGGAGACCATTACCCTCGCGGGTAACCGGGTCTGTTCCGGAGTACCGTCGTCTTTTTCAATCGCACTCCAAGGAAGAGTTCCTTGGAGAGGGCATGCCTATCGAGGATGGCTCCACCAGTGACACCTGTTTCACCACCGGAGACTGTTAGACCGACGCTTCTTGTACCTTACGTCGCACCCCGTTTTGTGCGTTGCTCTTCTGACACTTCTGCTGGACCGTCGGGACACGCAGGGAGGGGGAAGAGGAAGGTTAGAGACGAGCCAGAGCGGGTATTCATTGAGATATCCGAGGATGAGGAGGACCCTGAGGAGGATCCCGAGGAGGACCCTGAGGAGGACCCCGAGGAGACGTCATCGTCTTAGGTCTTTAGTTGTGGGGAGTCTAGTGCTAGGTTGTGGGTTGTCAGTTAGCCGACCAGCTTAGGTTTGGGGAGTAGATGTTCATGTCGTGTATTTGATACATCTTTTGATTTACCGTTTTCCTAGGTTTAGTTTAGCGCTTTATTTCTTTATGTCAGGATGATGTATTTTGGCCACTCTGTTGTGGTTCATGACTATACTTGCGAGCGCAAGACTTGTGTATATTGACCATGATGTTATATATATGTATATGAAGCATGTTTCTTTTTCTGAGTTTCTGGATGGCTAAAAGAGTTGTGAGTAATTCTTCTTCATATAAGACTTTTTAAAAAAAAATTAGTCACGAAATTCGGTATATTTTAATTATGAAAGAGGTATATTTTAAGACAAACCAGATTTATATTAATTCCGCATTAAGTTTTGTTTAGTATTTCACGTGACATTCCATGTGGGAAAAAGGGGCGTTACATTTGTGGTATCAGAGCTAGTCGATGTCTTTCGGGACTGTAGGTTATAGGTCTACTGTGTCTATGTTGTGTGAACTCTGATGGAGTTTGCTTGAATGTTTTCTTGTAGAAACAATTGCATAAGTTTTTGAATTGTTCTTCTTGAATGACAATTGTGTAATTCTGGTCGTGTCTTTCGAGAGTGTTTAGGTTATAGGCTCATTAAGTTTAAGTTGTGTGATCTCTGATTAGCATTGTGTGACATTGTTTGTATTGTTTCCTTCTGAAACAATGTGTGAAATTGATTTTTTTTCTTGAGTGGGTTTTGAATAGTACAACTTGATTGGTTGACTTGTAGAAATCCATGGCTAGTGGTAACTTTGGTCAAGGAAACGGGAACAGCGACAACAGTATAAAGGAGATTCTCCAGGCTATCGTGGAATTGGCTGCAGTGGTAGTTCAACTGACAACTACTGCGATACAATTGGAGGGAGAGTGAACAAGGAAAATGTGGGTGGATCGTCTAGGTCATATCCACAAGAGCAGAAAGGGAAGCAGAATCAGAACAAACCCTACTATAAGGATCAGGGGAACCAACAAAAGAGCAATGAAACTTTTTATACTGGTGGTACCAACAAAGGAAGTCAAGGAGCAGGCGCTCCAGTGACATGTTTCAAATGTGGAAAACCAGGACACTATTCTCATGCTTGTACTCAACAAGGAATGAAGTGTTATAGCTGTGGAAAAGTTGGACATGTGGCAAAGGATTGCCTTGTGAGCAAACCCAAGCCAGAAGTCAACCATGTCAAAGCCGGAAGGCCGATGACAAAAAGGACATGTCTATACAATGAGTGGTACTGAGGCTTCACCCTCAGAGGATCCCTTACAAGAAGGAAATAACATAGCTGGTAATTTTGAAGACTAGGGGCTTCATGGATGATTGGAAAGGGATGGTCTGCTGAAAGTTTTTTTTTTAGATTCTGGAAGACTAGTTTTGTTTTGTTAGGAAAACCTTTTGTGCAATGTATGTTTTAGTTTTAGTTTCTTATAAGTCTTAGTTTCAAAAAAATCTGACTCTATGTTTAAATTTTGTTTGCTACTTCTTAAATATGTAACCTTCTTGTAAATTCTTATGTCTGTCTGTTTCCAAAACTTTCCGTAATCTATGTATGAAGTTATTCAGTAATTTCATCTATCTATTTTCTGTCTCTCTGTCTAATTGTCTTTCTGATTTTCTATCATGTCAAGTTATTTCTCATCGGTAGTGGTAATCTTGGGTGTAAATCGATTATCCTATTCAGGGTCAACTTCGAGAGTGTGAGTTGTAATAGAAATTTTTATAGGAAATTTTTGCCATAAATCCTTTAGCAAAGAGTGGTTGGGGTATAGACAATAGTCGACAGTCATCTATGAGTACCGTAATGAGTATTAAGGGACGAGTATAAGGAAAAAAAATAATACAGTGAAGGAGTGGCGAAGCATTAGTAGACCTTGAAGATAAAATAGGAGGAAAAGAATTTTTGGAAGTAATCGGATAAATGATAGTAGATAGGTGTTAGTTGTTATATTCAGGGATGATTTCGACAATGATGTGATTAGCTATACAATTATTATCGTTTTCTGACTGCTTAAGGACAAGGCGTGGGAGAAATTAACCCATAGGCTTGCCGGTAGTAGATGGGGTACAATGATAATTGATATGGACTTACATTGTTGAGTTCATAAAGTTTGGATTGAATAGTTATGAGTTCTGAGGGATAGGGTGAAGATACTTTGTAACTTGAGGAGGGATGTTCGAAGGAATGAGAGTGTTTCATTTCTAAAGTAGGAGTAATAGAAAGATTTATCGGATTAGAGTTTTTTCTATATTGATGGTTAAACGTAGTTTAGGTACATAATTTCGAGGATGAAATTCTTTTTAGAGGGGTATAGTTGTAACACCCTTATTTTTATATATAGTTTTTATTGACTTTTAATCTGCTTTAATTTAATTAATGATTTTTGGAATCTCGAGGTGAGGATAGTGATAGTAATATCTTAGATTTATTTTGGAGGAGTCGAGAGTAGTAGAGTTCGCAAAATTGATCTTTTGCGGGAACCACATTCTCGCGTGATGTGGGGAAGGGTCCAGTATTTTTCTGGAGGTCATTTTACTCCAAAATAACATTTTAACGAAACAAAAGTTGTTTTTATAATATTTGTGATTTTTAGAAATTTTTCTGGAAATTTTTCAAAAAAACTTTATTTTACCCGCGTTTGGAGCTTTACGGGTAAATCGGACGCAATCGGGAGATGAAAAATAATCCAAAAATTTATTTTTGAGATTCTAAAATTATTTCTATCATATTCAAGTCATAAAATTGATTTCTCATGATTTTATCTACTTTAGAAAAATATTTATCTAAAAAGGGATTATAAAACTGAGCATTTTTACTACTTTGAACCACCAATTAAACCTTAACTTGATGGGACTTAATCCCACCCTTTTTGGGTCTGCACATGGCCGAACCAAAGCCCTAAATTTCACTTCCAAAATATCTCAAAAGTCAAATGGGGTCAAATGCCTAATTTTTGAATTTTTTTCAAATTAAAGAAATGAGATATGGTTCCCATCCAATCAAAGCAATCAAGCCTATACCCCCCATTCCCTCTTGTGGTCTGGCCGTGTGGTCTAGGTAAGGGAGGAGAGAAGTTCATTTTCTTCATTCACTTCATCTTCTCCAATCTTGCAAAACTCTATTTTTCTCTCCACCTCAAAGCTTTCGTACATACCAAAAGTCTAAGTTTTATTGAGTTTTTGGCTATTCAAGCTTCACAAAAAAAAGGTTTGGATCATGATTCTAAACCATAATCTCCTTTCATTTTTTTATTTCCAACACTTTCATTTTTTCATGAAGCTTGTGTTCTTCATTTTGCTAAAAGTAAGCTTTTTCTTGGTTTAGGTTCATTTCCTAGGAACCTACAAGCTTGAAAACCATCTTGGATCTATTTTGCTTCAAGGTTTGAGTAAATATTCCTCTACTCAAATTTCTACTCTTTAGGGTTTGTGCATTTTCATAAAACTTGCATTTTTATGGTGGTTTTTCTTGTGTATTTTGTATAAGGTTACTTTTTCTAAGTATTGGAAATATCAAGGTTCTTGGGAGACCACTTGGTGTTGGTGTTGGTGTGAAGAAGATTTTTGGTGTTAGCCCTTTTTCATTTGCTTCAAGAGCCAAGGGGATTTTCTCTATAAGTTGGGAAGGATGTGTATGTGTGTGGTTGTACGTTGTAAGTTTTAAGTTAAACTCAAAGACTTGAGTTTTCCTATTGGTTGTCAAATGAGAAATCATTCTCTTAGTAATATATATTTTTATATATTTATGTATATGAGTTTAAAGCATGATTTTGGTTGATGAATGATAATTTTTGAAACCTATGTGTTGTTGGAAAAATCATATGTGGGGATTGCATGATAATTTTTGATGAATGATAACACGTGACGACGAAAACCCTAAGACGAGGGATTGCATTAATTGTATTGTTTGTGGTCGCAAATATACTGTCATTTGCATTAAAGACATGACTTTTGCCAAATTAGAGCATACAATGCTATGTGGGGATTGTAAATAAGTATGGTCTGACTATAAGTATTTGAGGGCATCCAGGTTACGAAATTCTCAATGGCCTTGCGGGGAGTCCCCTTGTGCCGAGAAGAGTAGTGTATCCGGCTTGAATGATCCTGATCGGTTGCCTTATTTGAGTTGTGGTGTACGACGTTAGCACAATGGGTTTGTACCGAATAAATGATAAACGATGGCCGAGAGAGATGGTCAGTTTCCATTAATGTTAGGTATACGCTCCCGCCATATCGCGCTACTTAGTTGAGGAAGAGAAGTTTCCATGGAGCAGTGCACCGGTGTATAAAAAGAGATATTGAAATGACATGCATTATGCTAGAGTGCTATGTGTGTTTAGCTTAATGATGTGTTCTCTTTTGGTGTTTGAAGATCTTAGATAAAGATTTGCGAAAGAGTAATTCGATATATATATTCTTGGAATGTATTATGTAGTATTTTAATTTTCATATGCACCATTTCGTGGATTTCAACTTGTGCAAAGAAATTCACTCTTGCATGTTTTCTGTTATTCGTATGTACACTAGGCGTAGATGTCCACTTCGAGGCCTCTGGTAGCCCGAGTGAGGGAGAGTTTCCGGCCTCTTGAGGCCGATGGTGGGGGATGGACTTATGATCCCATTTCCCAATGGGACACTGTGACTGGACGCGTGGTCAGGACTAGAGGAGGGGTGCTGGGCCCCGAGGAGGTTTTGGAGAGGGACACGATTCTGGATGCTTACATTCCCATCGAGAGGATGCGCAACTGGCTGGCAGCCGCACCCTATGCAAGCAGTGGGGACAAGGAGATCAGAGAGCCCGTGACACAGCCGAGGAGGGAGGCTCAGGAGGATGGGAGACCATTACCCTCGCGGGTAACCAGGTCTGTTCCGGAGTACCGTCGTCTTTTTACTCGCACTCCAAGGAAGAGTTCCTTGGAAAGGGCACGCCTACCGAGGATTGCTCCACCAATGACACCTGTTTCACCACCGGAGACTGTTAGACCGACTCTTCCTGTACCATACGTCGCACCGTCTGGATGTTTTGTGCGTTGCTCTTCTAACACTTCTGCCAAACCGTTGGGACATGCAGGGAGGGGGAAGAGGAAGGTTAGAGACGAGCCAGAGCGGGTATTCATTGAGATATCCGAGGATGAGGAGGAGCCTGAGGAGGATCCCGAGGAGACGTCATCGTCTTAGGTCTTTAGTTGTGGGGAGTCTAGTGCTAGGTTGTGGGTTGTCAGTTAGCCGACCAGCCTAGGTTTGGGGAGTAGATGTTCATGTCGTGTATTTGACACATGTTTTGATTTACCGTTTTCCTAGGTTTAGTTTAGCGCTTTATTTCTTTATGTCAGGATGATGTATTTTGGCCACTCTGTTGTGGTTCATGACTATACTTGCGGGCGCAAGACTTGTGTATATTGACCACGATGTTATATATATGTATATGAAGTATGTTTCTTTTTCTGAGTTTCTGGATGGCTAAAAGAGTTGTGAGTAGTTCTTCTTCGTATAAGACTTTTAAAAAAAAATTAGTCACGAAATTCGGTATATTTTAATTATGAAAGAGGTATATTTTAAGACAAATCAATTTTATATTAATTCCGCATTAAGTTTTGTTTAGTATTTCACGTGATGTTTCTTGTGGGAAAAAGGGGCGTTACAAGGCCGAGGGGCCTCACAAGGCAGACTGGCTGCAACGACAGAGATAAGGCCGCTTGCAGATTCGGGTAAAGAAGCAACCATGGCTGAGGGGGCCGCGCACAGTGGTGACGAGCAACCGGTGCGAAAACGGCAAAGGCGGGTATAGAAATGATAAGTTTTGTTGGGTATTGAAATTCAAACGGTAAAACATATAGGTCTTATATAACTTTCGTTTGCATCGCTTCTGTATTTATTCTGTTTTATTCAAGTACTTTGAATATATGTGTTTATTGATTTATTTTCATCTTAAAAATAGGTTTTTAATATGCTTATTCATTCTTTTCATTGAAACAGAAAATTTTCATTTGATGTTGGGTTTTCTACAGAAAACGATTTTCATCGTGACTGACAGATTAGGTTTTAAATAGCATAAGTACACCAAAACAACCCAGAGAATTATCTTCCTTCACAAAAGTTAATTCTTTTAATATTTGTGATTTTATGAATGTTTCTGTAATTTTTGAAAAATTTCAAAATTTATAGAAAAATACGCTTAACGGACGCGAATAGCACAAATATCTTGTTTTACAGTGTAATTTTTTGTGACAAAGGTCCACAAGTATTTTATATTTTATTTTTGATTAATTATTTAAGGATTATAGAAAATTTTTTAGACAATATTATTTTTATATCTTTTTTGCTATTATTTGCGGTATATAATCTAAATAGAGACAAATAGAGACGTAACGAGTATAATATAGGAACTTAGGGTTTTTTAGGGACTCAAATACAATTCTAAGGAGTTCAAATAGTGGGTTGCGTCAGCCTTTGACCATGAAAAGTGAAGGGCAATGTACAATGACTATTTTACCCTTGATTTTACACTTAAACTAGCAAAACTTAAAGTTTTTAACCTAGCTATCGTATGGCCCAAAATCACTCTCATTTGGACGGCTCATTCAAGTGAATTAGGAGGGTTGGATTGCCCTTGTCGCATGGATTGAATCCTTGTGAATGCCTTTGAGCCAATTAGAAAAAAGAATGGATTAACCAAGTTATCTAATTTCCTAAATACCTACTCATTAAGTAAATGATCTTATCTTCTCCTCCCACTTGCATGGTTTGGCCTCCCCTTCATCTTCAATTAGGACCCTTGGATAGCCTTTGTCACTTGGATCCAATCCTTATGAAGTGCTTTGGACCAATGAGGAATTAGATTGATTTTCCTAATTAGGGTTTATGACATAAGCATCCTTAACCAAGCTTGCATCACAACTCAACCAAGGTCACCTTCTCTTAGTCAGCTGGTCGGCCCTCCCCCTATAAATACCCCCCTCCATGCTTCATTATTCCTTGCGCCAAAGTCTTGTTGAATTCTCCAAGCATTCTTCTCCTCCCTGTTTATAGTTTTCATATTTCTCTCTTTGTGTTCTAGTTTTTCAAAGCTTTGTTCTTCTAAGTTTTTCTTCTAAAGGTAAGGGGAAGCTCTTGCAAAATGATTTGAGAGGTTATAAGTTTATTTTTGACTACTAATGACTTAGGTGATTTATGTGTTATAGCTTTATAATTGTTTTGTGGCTTGATTTAATTATTGTGAGCTTTTTATTATTATTAATGTTATTATGCCTAAATTGTTTATGAATTTCAGTGATGGTAATGTTATAATGGCAAAATTGGTTTTATGCTCAAATAATTATACCGTTATAATAGTGAATTTTAGACTACCGCAGTATAAATTTTATCGTAAAATTAGTGCAATTTATTTTTTTATGAAAACCCTGAAATTATCTATCATTGATATACAAAAAGATGGTTAAGAGGAATGGTTTATTAGTATGGTTCTGGCTAGGAAAGAACGAGTCTCTTAGCAGCTGCGGCTTACCGCTAGATCTTTCCTGGGAACCATACCTATACATTGTTTATGAAATCTTAACCTAGGGATCCTGTGTATACGTGGCTAAGATAAATTGGGAAATATTTTATTGGGATGTTATTATACACAATTAAGCGTTTAATTGATCTTGAACTGTTAACGATAATTTTGGTAAATACATATATACGACTGTCTGTGTAAATAGTATAATAGTAAAGGGTTATTGGTGAACTCTGCTGTTATATTATTGGTAGAAATTCCTAGTTTGGGGTCCACTATATATGAAAAATCAGTTTAGTTGTCAATGTCTTTGACAGTGAAAATTAGTAAGATAAGCCTTTAATGGACTTTTTCTGAAAGGAAATTGCTTGACGGTTCAAAAATTAATAACACGATTGAATAATGGTTTGTAATAGCCGTCCAATGTTATACTCATTATCCACGTTGTATGGTTTTAAAGGCCACAATCAGTTAAATTCCATTTCGTAACAAGTTCGTGTTAACATTGTCGAGCCAAATAGCATAACTCTTTCTGAAAATAAACTGGTGTTTAAGTGTTTTGGTAATAATTCAGCTTGATCTCGTTCACTTAGTTCTATATCGAATCATTTTAAAAGTTGGGCACCGATCACTGCAGTCAGCTCTACCACTGTGTGGTCATTCTATCTTCAAATTTATTTAAGCCGAGAAAAATCACTTACTAATAAAAAAGGTGAACATGAGTTTAAATTACTATTAATTTCTTCTCTCTTGATCAATCCCGGTGGCTCTGCCCCGTTTTAATCTTCTTGAAATGATTTAATCACCTTTAGTTTCGATATATATCGAATCACTCTGATTGTATGGGCTGATCACCTCAGTTCGGCTATGTCGCGGTTTGATCAGTCTTTAATTGAACTATTAAAGCCGAAAAAAATAACCTATCACATAATGATCAGTAAAATAAATTATAAGAGCGAGAGTTATTCATCTGTTGCTAAAATAAAGAACTTTTACGATATAAAGGAGAGCAATGAAGAGATATGATTCGATGTTTATCTACGAATATAAGAGTATTTTTACATGTTAGACGTCGAGAGAAAGAATAAGAAGTAATTTATTCTCGACATAATTTGCATGGAATAAGAAGTAATTTATTCTATGTCCCATTTGCATTGAATATAAAGTAATTTATTCTCTGTATCATTTGCATAAATATATCTTGTATTGGTGATATATTTCTGAGTATGCATTACTTTATTGTATTAATTACAAGGCATGAACTGTGTATACGTAGTTATATCAGTTATGTATTGTATTACGTGAAATGCTATGAGTTCTTGATGTATGTATTGAGTGATGCATATTCTGTGTCGGTATGCTTATGCTTCTCTTTTCATTTTGTTGTGGATATGAGTTTCACCCTTGCATGTTTTCCTTGTTTGTGTTTGTGTATGTATGAGTAGATGAGATTATTCGAGAAGTGAGGTGGATTCGGTTAGGCAACATAGCAAAGATGGAGTCAGAGTAGATTCCTGAGTATCCGTCTCTGGATACATAAAAATATTTTGGGTAGCTAGTAATGACTGAACCGGCTCAGATGTACACTTAATAGCTTTCATTTTGTTTATCTGACTTGCGCTTATACTGACGCAAGACTTTTGTACAATTATAATACATATATATGAAATGAGGTTATTCTTGAAAGGGATTTATTCCCCATTCTTCTCATCTGTTTTAAAGGCAAAAATTTTACGCGCACTTTCGGAGAAGGAATACCAAGTTTGCTTCAAATATTTTCTAAGTTATTTCGAAATTCTTGGTTATTATGGTGTAATATCCTTTTTGGAGAAATGGTGTTGTATTTTGTGGTATCAGAGTCTTGTTCAATCTTTTTGGGAGTGTTAGGGTATAGGTCTATTATGCCTAAGTTGTGTGAACTCTGATAAGTAGTTGTGCTATGTGAATTCTGTGGGAAATTTGATTGATTTGTTTAGTTTTGGAAAATTTGGTGCCCAAGTTGTACTGGTATGGGACAATACGACTGAGAAAATCTGAGACTATACTGGTGTGACACCCTGAGGCCGACGAGGGCAGAGAGTGATCGTCGGTGTAGAGAGGCACGGACAAGGAGCGGCTCCTGGCTGGCTTCTAGGCGAAGGGGTACATGAATGAACCGAAATCATACCCCGAATGAGAGGAATTCCAAGATTGTGCAGGTATGGGACTGTACAGTTGAGGATAGTTTAAAAGAATTGATTGGTACTACCTATACTAACAAGATTCATCTTCTTTTCGGTAGCCCATCACTTAAGAACTCCATAGTTAAGTGTGTTTGACTTGGAGCAATTTCGGGATGGGTGACCTCCTGGGAAGTTACCTGGGAAGCATGTGAGTGAGGACAAAGCATGCTGAAAAGACTCGTGTTGGTGTGTGGGGACAGTCGTCAATCTGAAAAGCAGCCGGGATGTTACAAATGTACTCTATCCCTCTAAAAAGAATTTCATCCTCGAAATTACGTACCTAGAACTACGTTTTTGCCATCAATATAGAAAAACTCTCATCCGATATATCACACTATCCATCAAGACTCATAATTTATCCAATCCAAACTTTAAGAACTCAACAATGTAAGTCCATATCAATTATCATTGTACCCTATCTACTACCGGCAAGCCAATGGGTTAATTACTCCCAAGCCTTGTCCTTAAGCAGTTAGAAAACGATAATAATTGTATAGCTAATCACATTATTGTCCAAATCATTCCTGAATATAACAACTGGCACATACCTACTATCATCTATCTGATTCTTCCAAAATTCTTTCCCTCATATTTTATCTTCAAGATCTACTAACGCTTCGCCACTCCTTCACTGTATTTCCCTTTTCTTATACTCATCCCTTAATACTCGTTACGGTACTCATAGATGATTGTTGACTATTGTCTGTACTTTAACTACCCATTTTGCTAAAGGATTTATGGTAAGAATATCCTATGAAAATTTCTATTATAACTCACACTATCATTTATAGGGTTCTAGCTTCCCTCAAAGTCGACCCAGAATAGGAAAATCATTTTACAAACGAGGTTACCACTACTGGTGAGAATTGATTTGACATGATGGACAATCAGAAAGACAATTAGATAGGGAGATAGAAAACACCTAGGTAAGAAAATAGATAGATGAAATTACTGAATAACTTCATACATAGATTGCAAAAAGTTTTAGAAACAGGCAGACATAAGAATTACTAGAAGGTTACATATTTGAGAAGTAGCGAATGGAATTTAAACATAGTGTCAGATTTTGAAACTAAGACTTATAAGAAACTAAAACATACGTCACACAAAAGGTTTCCTAACAAAACAAAACTAGTCTTCCAGAATCTTCAAAAACTTACAGAAGACCACCCATTCCAAGCATCCCTGAAGCCCCTAGTCTTCAAAATTACCAGTTGTGTCATTCCCTTCTTGTAGGGGATCCTCTGAGGGTGAAGCCTCAACACCACTCATAGTGTAAACACGTCCTTTTGTCTTCGGCCTTCTGGCTTTGACAACGTTGATTCCCGGCTTGGGTTTGGGCATATTGCAGTCCTTTGCTATATGTCCAACTTTTCCACAGCCATAGCACTTCACTCCTTGTTGAGTACAGACATGAGAATAGTGTCCTAGTTTCCCACATTTGAAACATGTCACTGGAGCGCCCGCTCCTTGACTTCCCTTGTTGGTACCACCAATAGAAAAATTTACATTGCTCTTTTGTTGGTTCCCCTGATCCTTAAAGTAGGGTTTGTGCTGATCCTGCTTCTCTTTCTGTCCTTGTGGATATGACCTAGACGGTCCACCCACATTCCCCTTGTTGACCCTTCCCTTCATCAAGTTCTCCATCTTCCTACACTTTTCCACCAGCACTGGAAATTGACGAATATCCAGTGAAGCTAAAGATTGACACACCTCGTACCTCAACCCCGCTTCGAACCTCTCACACTTCCATCCCTTGTCCGGTTGGACTTGGAAAAACCGAAAGTACTTGGCAAGTGACTCAAACTTTGCTGCATACTCTCCTACAGTCATGTCTCTTTGCTGCAGTCGCAGAAACTCTTGCTCCTTCTTTGACCTCGTGCTCTGTGGAAAATACTTCTCAAGAAATTTTTCCTTGAATATCTCCCACGTCATGGCTTGGTTTCCAGCTTCCATCAATTGTCGGACTCCCTTCCACCAATACTCCGCGTCACCCAACGGCAGATAAACTGCGTATTGTACCTTCTCAATTGCCGTGCAGTGCAGGATCTCAAAAATTTTCTCTAGCTCTTCTATCCATAATTTTGCTTTCTCCGGCTCAGCCTCGCCATGGAATTGTGGCAGTTTATGGCGTCGAAATTCAACCAATCTCTTGGCTTCAGCAGCTCTTTCAGCCCTCACTCTATCCACAGCATCTCTCTGCTATCTCTCAATGTCCCTCTGTTCAGCACGAATAGACTGTTGAGCCATCTGAGCCGCCATGTTGGTCATAGCCGTGATAGCCCACTCCATCATGTCGTCACGGTCCTCAGCGTTAACGCGATTCATCGGTCGTCCTCGACATGACATGGGTTTCTGCAAGTCAACCAATCAAGTTGCACAATTCAAAACCCATTCAAGAAAGCAATCAATTTCACACATTGTTTCATAAGGAAACAATACAAACAATGTCACACAATGCTAATCAGAGATCACCCAACTTAAACTTAACAAGCCTATAACCTAAGCAAACTCTATCAGAGTTCACACAACTTAGACATAGTAGACCTATAGCCTATAGTCCCGACAGACATTGACCAGGCTCTGATACCACAAATGTAACGACCCTTTTTCACACAAGGATTGTTACGTAAAATATCAAGAAACTTAATGCGGAATTAGTATGAAACTGGTTTGTCTCAAAACATTTCCTCTTTCATGATTAAAAATACCAAAATGGGTGGCTAATTTTTTTTTTAAAGTCTTATACGAAACGAATACTCACAACTCTTTCAGTCATCCAGAAACTCAGAAGAAAAGAAACATCAAACATATTTATATATATCATCATGTCAATATACACAAGTCTTGCGCCCGCAAGTATAGTCAAGAACCACGATAGTGTGGCCAAAATACATCTTACTAGCGTACAGAAATAAAGCGATAACCTAAACCTAGGAAAAATTGAAATCAAAAGATGTGTCAAATACACGACACTGAACATCTACACCCCAAATCTAGGCTGGTCGGCTAACTGACAACCCATAACCTAGCACTCTACACCTCCCCGCCTAGAGACCTAAGACAATGACGTCTCCTCAGGGTCCTCCTCTGGATCCTCCTCGGGGTTCTCCTCATCCTCAGACTCGGACACCACGAGCCAACCACATCCAGGCTCATCTCTGACCTTTCTCTTCCCTCTCCCTGCGTGTGTCGAAGGTCCGGCAGAAGTGTCAGAAGAACAGCGCACAAAACGTCCAGAAGGTGCGACGTATGGAACAGTAAGTGTTGGCCTCACAGTCTCGGGTGGTGGAACTGGTGTCACTGGTGGAGCCAACCTAGGCAAGTGTGCCCTCTCCAAGGAACTCTTCCTTGGAGTACGACGAATCAAACGACAATGGGCAGATACCGATTCGGCTATCCGTTGAGGTGTAGGCCTCTAATCCTCCTTCGTCTCTCTCCTAGGCTGCGCCGTGGGCGGAACTCTGGCCTCCCGGTTCTCCAACGTGATACCGCATGCAAAGGGTGCATCTCCCAGCCAGTAGCGCATCCTTTCGACGGGTATGTATACGTCCAAAACCATGTCCCTCTCCAAAACCTCTTCGGGGCCCAACACCCCTCCTCTAGTCCTGACCACGTGTCCAGTCACAGTGGCCCATTGGGAGATGGGATCGTAAGTCCATCCCCCACCATCGGCCTCACGAGGCCATAAACTCTCCCTCACTCGGGCTACCATAGGTCTCGAAGTAGACATCTACACGTAGCGTACATACAGATAACAGAAAAACATGTAAGGGTGAATTTCTTTGCACAAGTTGAAATCCACTGAAAGGATGTATATGAAAGACAAAATACTACATAATACATTCCAAGAATATATATATAGGATTACTCTTTCGCAAATCTTTCTCTAAGGTAATCATACACCAAAAGAAAGCACATCATTAAATTAAACACACAGTCAAACACACACATAGCACTCTAGCATAATGCATGTCACTTCAATATCTCTCAATACAGCTCAAACCGCACTCCATTCGCAATCCCCCAAGCTGGATTGTAGCTCAATTTTGGCAAAGCCAAACACCAAATGCAACTGACATCTATATATATATATATATATATATATATATTGCACAATCCTCCAAGCTGGATTGTAGCAATGACATATATATATATATTGCACAATCCTCCAAGATGGATTGTAACAACAACATCTACATTTATTGCACAATCCTCCAAGCTGGATTGTAGCTGTAACGTCCGTAAATTTTGATTCTGTTTTTATTTTATTTTATGCGTGTGATGTATGCTTATGCATGTTGGATAGATTTTAGTAAGGGTAAATTCATAGACAAAGTTTCTCTGACGTTAGAAAGTAGTGGTTTAAGTTGGACGTTTAGATACAGACAGAGTTCTGTTTACTGTAAATAGACAGAGTGAGGACTTTATGAAGTAGAAACCCTAGATTTAGGTTAAGAATGAGATTTGAAGGTATCAATAATGATTTTTCAATATTTTAGAATTTTAGAAATTATTTTGGGAATTTTTAGAATGACAGATAAAGAATTGCGGTTTTGGTCCCTGTAGAACAAGAACAGGATAGCAGGGAGAGCAGGTGAATGCCAGAGGCTTAGGAAATGCTCCAAAATCAACCAAAAGAGTACCCAATGGTGTTTTTACAATATATTTTTTTTTAGAAATTTTCTAGGAATTTTCTGCGAAAGTTCATTTTTACCCTAAGTTACAGGTTACGGTAAAAACTGAAAAGTTACCGTAATGCTTCTAAGCTTGATCTTTATGAACCAAGACTTTTGTGGCATCTTATTTTCATGGTTTAGGACTTATTATAAGGTTCATGAGAGTTTTTACCCCAATAGGTTAAGTTTGGACAATTTTTACTATGAAATACAAAAATTACCACACTTGATTACCTTGGAGATTTTCCATTTACCATGGTTAAGGTAAAAAAATTATTTACCCTCCCTTGGACTGCAGACCTGCGCTGGATTAGAGGGGAAGGATGTGGAATTTTCTTGACTCATGACTCACAAGGGTGGACCAATAGGATTAGGGCAAGTCTCTAACTAGGGTTAGTTAGTGGTTAAGTGTAATGATTAATTAGGAAAAAATCTTTTTAGATAGGAAGAGAAGAGGGAGAGGGCCGAGAGCTTGAGGGAGAAGAGAGGAGAGAACTTCTTGCTTGAGTTCATCTTGTTCATCACCATAGCCAAACTTTGAGTGCTCTTTTCATAAATCTTATCCTAGTTAGCTAATTTCCAAGAGGTTGAGCTTGATTTTGTGACCAACAAGCTCCAAGAAGGCAAGCAAAAAGGAGAAGGAGAAGGAAGAAGAAGAAGTGAAGGTTAGAGTTTTCTACAATAAATTGGTAAGGGGAAAGTTCTTCCTACATGATTTTCAAAGCCTAGAGGACATACTAGGGTTTTGTTGGTGTTGTTGTGATTAAGTGAATGCTATACTATCTTAGGATTTATGTTGATTGGCAAACCATGCGTCTTCTTGTTCTTATGACTATGTTTGATCCTTGAGTGATGAATATGCCATATATATGAATTTGTTTGAGTGGCTTGATTATGAGGAACCTTGCTTGATGATGATTTTGTATGATTGTGACCTTGATATGCATAAGGGTTAGTGATTCTTGCCTATGGAAAAATTGACTATGTGGTGAGAGATGAGTTTGCCCTAACTTGGATGCATGATGATCCTTGTGCCATGCTTGGTTTGAGTTGGTTGAATGATTGTGGTTGTGCATATGTTGAAATCATGGCATGATGAAAGTGGTGTGTGCATGTTGATGAGCTTGGTGTGTAATGGTAATTGTGTTTTCATTGCCTTGATGATTGAAACCATGGCTTGATGATTGAAGGTTGTGTCTTGGGATTGATCTAAATATAGTACACTTTACCTATTTTCACTCATTTGAACCTAACTATGCAAAGAGATGATTTATTTTGGTTGAACATTGGATTTTCGAGACGCAGTCATGCCCTGGGTGTGACCAGTTTCGCGGTTGGGTAAAGCTGGAAAACAGGGGACAGCTCTGTTCATACCGCGGCTGTGAAAACCCTCGCGCCTGTGAACAGTTCTGGACCCAGCATTTTTGGAAATTAATATTTTTGCGAAAATCAGTTTTTTCCAAATTTTTTTCATAAACATGCTTAAGAGAAAAGGATATTTTTAAATATTAAAATTGGTAAATATTTTGGTTAATTAATTTTAGAACTTAACAATGTTTTGGATAATGCATTTGGTTAAAAGAGGAACCATTAATAAAAGTGTGAATTGAAAGAGGAAAAAGAGCCATGTGATGGAGAATTATGCACAAAGAGATGTGATTATCATAAGTGATGATAATGCTATAACCAAGAGTGAAGGTTATATGTGATTGTGCAAGTGATAACCTAGAGAAAAGGTTAAAGTGATTACAAGAGAAACCAAAGCTTAAAATGCTTGAGATGATGATTTTGTATGCTTAATGTGATATGCCATTTTGCATAAAGAGAAAGAGAATTTGGCAAGTGGCCAATGTGATGAGCATTACAACCCGGATGGGGTTGAGAATAGGGTTAGTCTGGCCACAGTAGCCTAAAGGGATTATCCAGGTTGCGAAACCCCTCAGATGGCCAGGTAGGAGATATCCCCTGAGCCGAGGCAAGTCGCACAACCCTGCTTGGATAAATCTGACGGACTTGACTATTCAGGATATGGTGAGACGTAGCTTATCTGAATGATTACTATGAAGTCTGGTGGGACTCTCTGGTAAGTCTGGTAAGTCTGCTACGACCAATTGCTCAATGGTGTTGGAGGTATGGAAGTCTCCTTGGAGCACTACGAGGGTGATGTGAGGGGAAATAGAAGTGACATGCATGATAATATATCTGAAATATGGGATATATTGTTTGATGCTGAGATATGTGATATATTGTTTGATGTTGAGATATGTGTGTGACTATGATTATTCTCATTGTGTTTGTGAGAATGTCTTACTTGCAGGAAAATCTTATCCTCGTGTTTTGAGAAGGGTAAGTGGTAGATAATTTTCTAATACATATGTGTCTGATAAACTTCTAATGCAAATGTGTCTGATAGATGTGGTATATTTCTATATCTGTTGTCTCTTTGCTTTGCTATTTGTGTATGAGGATTTTTCACCTTGCCTATATGTTTTGTGCTCTCTTTTGAACATGACTCATATAGATGGATCGCTCGCCCGAGGGGCTAGTGAAGGTTCGTAGACTCAGTCTGCTGCCCCGAGGGGCAAAGGGTGAGGGGTGGATCATCAACCCCGAAACCCAGTGGGGGACATACTTAGGATATGTCACTTCACTCGAGACTACTGCGGAAGGGCCTCATAGATGGACTATAGAGGATATGATTCTGAATGTAAAGATGCCCATACGGGAGTTGTAGGACACATGGCGGGAGAGAGAAAGACAGAGACAGCCGGTAGCCAACAGGTGCCTGCCCAAGGATCTGAGCCGGTGCAGCAGGAGCCTGCAAGGCTAGAGACCCAGCATAGAAGACCCAAGACCCCACCCTGCAAGAGATACTATGGTAGGTGGAGGCAGACTGCTCGCAAGAGTACTGTTCGTCGTACCCAGACTGTTAGGGTTGCGTCAGCTGAGAAGGTGCCTGCTGAGAGGCCACCTGCTACCCAGTCTGATAGACCCATCCCAGCCATTCCAGTTTCTTTTGCCGAGCCTGGAGGGAGACCGAGACCTTTTTCTTCTACTGTTATGCCATCTTGGCAAACACGAGCTCGTCAAGAGACCAATGACAGTAAGGGGAAAGGGAAGCAAATAGTAGAGGAGGAGAGTGATCCCTCTGAGGAGTCTGTGGGGAGTGTTTAGGAGCTGACTTAGCACAGGCTGTTGCGTTATCTAATCTTTTTTTTTGTAGACTGACTCTATACCGGTGTGGGCTTATGCTTAGAGTTATTTTGGATGACTGTATCTTATATTATATGACTTTACCAGTTGACCAGTGATGTATATGTAAACTCGGGATTAGTAGTGTATATGATGTATATTATTCATTTGGTAGTTATTTTCTCCTGTTTCTCATTTCTTTAATGATACGTTACGACATGAAAGAGTTTTCGAAATCGAAATAACGTAAGTGAGAGTTTCAAGTTAAAATGGTTTTCAGTAACAAAAAGAAAAAAAAATCTTATGCTCATTTTCGAAAATTAACTTAAGATAATTAATAGGAGAATTTCTTTAAAATGAAAAATCAATATGACGCATTTTAAATAAATCAGGTTGCTTATGTTGTAATATCCTTTTATGAGAAAGGGTGTTGCAGTAGCAATGACATATATATATATATATATATTGTACAATCTTTCAAGCTGGATTATAGCAATGACATATATATATATATTGGACAATTCTCCACGTTGGATTGTAGCAGCGACATCTACATTTATTGCACAATCCTCCAAATTGGATTGTAGCAATGACATCTACATTTATTGCACAATCCTCCAAGCTGGATTGTAGCAATGACATCTATATTTGCACCCACATACAAGAGGATAATGCAATCCTTCACGTTATGATTTTCGTCGTCATGTGTTAGCTCTTTCAATACCGTGTAAAATGTTATTTTAAAACCATAGGTTTTTAGAAGAAATTCCTCTTTGAAATTAAAGTTCATCTTTAACTTTAAAATCTTAAATCTTCAATTGTTTTAATAAAAGATTATACCTTTTTATTTAAAACCAACTTCACTATTTTTCTTCCCACTTTCCATTGTAAAAAGATTTATTTAAAAATCTTAATTAAATACTTTGATAGCTTTACTTAAATTCCTTTACTTTTAAGTATTTAAAAATCTGAACCCTTAAGAAGTCCAGTTTCACGCTTCAGCCCCTGTTTTTCTGAGAAATTAGGTTTCTGCCCCAAAAAGCCCAGTTTTATGTTTCTTCCCCAAAACTTTTGTAAATTATGTTTTTGGCCCAAAGTGTCCAGTTTTTCATTTTTCTGCCCAGAATTCTAGAAATTTATATTTTTGACCCAAAATAACCCAGTTTTCGTTTTTAACCCCTTCAAAATATGAAATTTTACTTTCTCCCTCATTAATTGATTTTCTAGCTTACTTAGAGTTTTATGGAGAAATAGGATTTAGTATGAAATTTATTTGAGACTTATACTTAGAAATTTAGTGAAATTTATCTAAGTAAGTGTTAACTTGAATTCTAATTAATTTATTTGATTTCATTTGGAAAACTCTTTTATTAAAGCTTTTAAGTCCTCTTCCCACACTTAGTCAAATATTTTTAATTCAATCTCAATCACAAAAAATCAAAGTATATGCAGCATCCAAAAATCAACATACATCAATTAGGTAAGAACACAATCAAGCCATAAATCAAACATACACTCAAAGTAACCATCCATAGCATATTAACATACATCATGAACATAGCATCAATCATTAACTCATCAAGCATGCATTAGGCATTCAAAATCACTTCAAACTATACATATGATTTTTCCAAGAACACATAAGCTTTTCAAAAATTACCATTCATCAACCAAAATCATGCTTTAACTCATATACATAAATATATAAAAATACATATTACTAAGAGAATGATTTCTCATTCAACAACCAATAGAAAAACTCAAGTCTTTGAGTTTAACTTAGAACATACAACATACACCACACACATACACATCCTTCCCAACTTATTGAGAAAATCCCCTTACCTCTTGAAGCAAAGGAAAATGGGCTAACACCAAATCACCTTCACACCAACACCAACACCAAGTGATCTCCCAAGAGCCTTGGTGTTCCAACACTTTAAAAATAACCTTATACAAAATACACCAAAAATACAACCATAAAAATGCAAGTTTTATGAAAACAACCAAACTCTAAGGTATAGAAATTTGAGTAGAGGAATACTTACTCAAATCTTGAAGCCAAATAGATCAAAGATGATTTTCAAGCTTGTAGGTTCCAATCAAATGAAGCTAAACCAAGAAAAAACTTACTTTTAGTGAAATGAAGAACACAAGCTTTCATGGAAAAATGAAAGTGGTGGAAATGAAAAAATGAAAGAAGTTTGTGGATTAGAATGATGATCCAAACCTTTTTTGTGAAGCTTGACTAGCCAAAAACCCAACAAAACTCAAGCTTTGGCTATGGAGGAAAGCTTGGAATATGAGAGAAAAATGGAGTTTCTAACTTTCAAAGGTTGAAGATGAAGTGAAAAGTGAAAATCTCTCTCTTTCCTATTGCCCTAATGTGGTCAGCCCAAAGACAAGGGGGAATGGGCAAGCATGGGTTTTGATTTGAGTTAGCCACCTACTCCATTTCTTTAATTAGAAAAATTCAAATAATTAACCCCTTTGACCCAATTTGACTTTTTGGGTTCCAAGAGTGCATTTTGGCTGAAAATTCCGTACAAGACCAGACCAAAAAACGTGGGATTTAATTCCATCAAGTTAGGGTTTAATCGGTAGTTCAAAGTAATAAAAACGCTTAGTTTTATAACCCCTTTTTAGATAAATATTTTTCTAAAATAGATGAAATCATGAGAAATCAATTTTATGACTTCAATATGATATAGAAAAATTTAGAATCTCAAAACTAAATTTTTGGACTATTTTTCATCTCCCGGTTGAGCCTGGTTTATTCGTAAAGCTCCAAACGCGAGTAAAATAAAGTTTTTCTGAAAAATTTCGAGAAAAATTTCTAAAAATCACAAATATTATAAAAACTACTTTTGGTTCGTTAAAATATTATTTTTGGGTAAAAATAACCTCCAGAAAAATACTGGACCCTATCCCCGCATCGGGAGAGAATGCGGTTCCCGCAAAAACTCAGTTTTGCGAACTTGGCTACTCTTGTCTCTTCTAAAATAAATCTAAGATGTTAATATCCTTATTCTCACTCCAAGATCTAAAAATCATTAATTAAATAATTTTAATTAATTTAAAGCAGATTAAAAGTCAATAAAAACTATATAAAAATGAGAGTGTTACAACTGGTATGAGACAGTATGGTTGAGGGGAACTTAATAGAATTACTCAGTACTACCTATGTCGATGATATTATATAGGTATGGGACTGTACAGGAAAGAATTACCTTCTGATAAGCTTGTAAGTGAGGACAAAACATGTGGTTGGAATTCGTGTTGGTTTGTAGGGAAAAAGTCGTTAATTCCAAAAGTCGCCAAATAACTACAGAATAGTATAGACTTTGGTTAAATTCTGTGAAATTGCTTGATTTTCTTTGTTATCACGAGGGTAGACGTGTTATTACTAGATTTCCTTTAGGAAGCGATGACTGCACTTAACGTTTAGGCAATGGAACGGGCAATTGGGGCAATGAATACCATGGCTGCTACTATGGCGCAGCAAGCTGAGCGAGCGGAGCAGAGAGACATACAGTCACAACTTAGGGCAGATAGAGTTGCTGCAGCCAAATGACTTATTGACTTTAAGAAACACGATCCTCAACAGTTCAATGGAGAACCTGATCCAGAGAAGGCTGATCTTTGGATCCAAGACTTGGAGCAGATATTTTGGCTCTAAACTGCGCTGAAAGAGTCAAAGTATCTTATGTTGTTTACCTACTGATTGGTGATGCAGAGTATTGGAGGAAAGGAGTGCAGCAACTGTTAGAAGCTGAGCATCAAGAGATAACTTGGGCAATTTTTCGTACAAGGTTTTTAACCAAGTACTTTCCACAGAGTGCCTGAACTGCAAGGGAACGAGAGTTCCTTGTTGGAACCAAATTGTTCAAAGGCATTTTTTAGAGCTTAAATCGCTAAGTGGTTTTGATGATAATTATTATTAAGGACTTTACCAAGTCTGTTTACAAGCTCTTGTAGGTACAACAAAATTAAGTCCATCGTCCAGTGTGACTTTGGTATTTATATGTACAATTAGTAAGCTGAGCGTCTAATGGACTCTAATACTGTCCTTGGGTAAGTATCGTCCAATGGACTCTGGAAGCTAAACGTCCATATGGTAAGGAAGCTAAACGTCCATATGGTAAGAAAGTTATGCGTCTATATGGTAAGAAAGCTATGTGCCATATGGTAAGAGAACAGAGCGTCCAAATCTGTTCCACAGCTGCATCCAACACGCGAGCTGAAATACTTTCAGAACATGCTATTAATTGCTCTTGCATTTGATATGGACATATTTAACAAGCAAATGATTTGAAATAAATAGTTGTATACAATGCTTTTCCTGAGCTTAATTGTCAACGTTTTCAACTAGCATTTAATGGAAAGCATAAAGCACTGTGAAAAGTGTACTTGAGAGAGAATGTAATCCGAACTTATTTGTCACTCTCGAAACATACCTTTTCTTTAATACAGTGTATTCTCTCTGTCTTAACTGAATATTACCTTTAACCACTGTGTAATTGAGACTTTGAGTATAGGTTGCTTCTGACTTTGGAGAAAGAACTGCACAACCTATGCTGAAGTAGCACTCCATTGAAGCAACAGGATGTAGGTAACAAGATGAAACACAAGAAGGGGGGGTTGAATTGTGTTTCTAAGCTTTTAAAAAACTTTTCGCAATGTTGGACGCTGGCTTGTGAAAACGTTGGACGCACAGCGTACTAAGATATTGGACGCACAAAGTTTCAAAATATTGGACGCACAATAGTTGTGAAATATTGGACGCACAAAAGGATTGGACGCAGAGGCTTCTGCTAAGTTGAAAACTTGTTTTCTTTGTGCGATTTAAGGTGTATGAAAAACTTGTTGAAATAAAATCAATTCAATCCCCTTGGTTAGTAATAAGCACAGATATAAAAAGAGTTAAGGGAAAGAAGAAGTAACACAAGTTTTATCCTGGTTCACCCTTTCCTAAGAGCTACGTCCAGTCCCCTCAAACTAGAGAGATTTCACTATCAAACCAGATAGGTACAAGTATTCTTTGCACGCAGCCTCTTCAGGCTATAACCCAAGTATTCTTTGCACGCAGCCTCTCCAGGCTAAAACCCAAGTATTCTTTGCACATAGCCTCTCCAGGCTAAAACCAAGTATTCTTTGCACACAGCCTCTTCAGGCTAAAACAAGTATTCTTTTACAGTCAAGCCTCTCCAGGCTCAAACAACTCAGCAGAGTGTTTTTGATTTAAGTGCTGTCTAACTCACACAAGTGAGGATATGAAAAACTAAAGCACTTCGAGAGTTAAGCAAACTCTCTTTTACAAGAAGATAGAAAATATACAAGACTTCTTATACAGAGTATAACAAATTGCACAGCAGTTCAGCTCTTTCTTTTTCTTTTTCCAGTCTCTTATTTTCAGTCACTTGTATTCTTCTTCTTGTTCACGGTATTTATATGCTTTGATGAAGCTTCAGACTTGTTCTTGAATAGCTCAGTTTCAGCCTTCATAAAAGTTACCGTTCTCTAATAGCATTAAATGCTATTTTCCCGTTGCTCTGAGGAGATCTACTTCAGTGTGCATGTCTGCGTTTCTTTCTCCTAAATCAGAAGCAACCTGTACTCAAAGTCTCAATTGTACAGTGGTTAATAGTAATATCTTATTGAGACAGAGAGAATACACTGTGTAAAGTAGAAAGATGTGTTCAGAGATATACAGAGTAGATAAAAGTACATTCTCTCTCTTAGTACACTTTCCACAGTGCTTTATACTTTTCATTTAATGTACGTTCAAAAACGTTGACAATGGTTGTACAGAAAAGCATTGCATACAGCTATTTATCTCAAATCATTTGCTCAAGAAATATGTTTAATATTAAATGCATGAGCAATAAATAGCAAGTAATGGACTCTGCGTTTTGGACGCAGCAAGTAGAAATCATTGGACTTTCAGTCCTTTTAGCAAATGGACGCATACCTTGTACTTACCATTTGCATATGATATTCATTCATCCATTGGACGCATCCTCATGCTTACCATTTCATTCCATTTGATGCAAGGCAGTATTGGATGTATTGCCTCATGCTGATAATTGGACTTTTGCCATTGCCTTTCTGTTCCATTGGACGCAGGGAAGTATTTGTTGGACTTTTGTCAATTCTGCTTCATTGGACGCAGAGCAGTATTGTTGGATTTTTGCCATTCTGCTTCATTCTGTTCCATTGGACGCAGAGCAGTTGATTGTTGGCCTTTTCCAATTCTGTTCTATTGGACGCAGGCAATGTTGTGCATATTGCCTTATGCTGATCATTGGACTTTTGTCCTTCTGATACATTGGACGCATACTCACTGGTTCTGCTTCTTTGGAAATCATTGGACGCAGAGAGTAGTATTGTCTCCATGAGTGATTCCTTGTACTTCTGCGATTCTGCTTCTTTAGAAAACACTGGACGCAGAGAGTAGCATTGCCTCCTACTGATTATTGGACTTTTGTAATTCTGTTTCATTTCACTCTCCATAGTTGACTAATGAACTTTTGCCATTTTGCTCTATTGGACGTAGAGTGGTACTGTCTGTATTGAACATTGGACGCAGAACAGTATTGCCTTATACTGTTTATTGGACGCATGGTCTCATAATGATTATTGGACGCATAGCTCTCATTTTGATTATTGGACGCAGAGCGTCTTTGACTGTATGTACATGTGCCAATATCGTACGATGACTTTAACATTGGACGCAAGGCTTCTTAGACTTTGTATATGAGCCAATGTCATGATGAACTGATTATTGGACGCAGACTGCAACATCCTTCAATAAACTTAGTTAGGCATCTTTGTTAGACATTGTAAAAGCTTAATACATTTTGTTTATCCTTTGTAAAAACCTTAATACATTTTGTTATCATCAAAACCATAAAATCACTTAGGGAGTTTTTGTATTAAAAATATTTTTAACCAATTTGGTTCCAATACAGGAAGATAGCATTTAATGCTATTAGGGAATGACTATTTTATGAAGGATGAAGCTGAGCAAGTTCAAGATCAATCTGAAGCTTCACTCAAAGCCTATAAATACCGTGAACAAGAAAAAGAACACACTAGACTGAACTACGTGAAAGATAGAGCAAAAACACTGTGCAATTATTTTCATATACTCTGTAAAGTTTAGAAAGAATTGTATAGTTCATTCTTCTTGTAAAAGAGAGTTTGCTTAACTCTCGAAGTACTTAAGATTTTATATTCTCACTTGTGTGAGTTAGCAACACTTAAAACGAAAAACACTCTTCTGAGTTGTTTGAGCCTGGAGAGGCTTGACTGTAAAAGAATACTTATTTGAGCCTGGAGAGACTTGTCTGTAAAAGAATACTTGGGTTTAGCCTGAAGAGGCGGTGTGCAAAGAATACTTGGGTTGAGCCTGGAGAGGCTTGTCTGTAAAAGAATACTTGGTTGAGCCTGGAGAGGCTAGGTGTGCAAATAATACTTGTTGTAAGGCCTGAAGAGGCTGTTGAAGAATACTTGTAATTCTATCTTAATTGATAGTGAAATCTCTCTAGTTTAAGGGGACTGGACGTAGCTCTTCGGAAAGGGTGAACCAGGATAAATATCTGTGTAATTTTTCTATCCCTGAACTCCTTTAAATTTAGTTTATATAGTAACTGTGGGGATTGAATTGAAATTATTTTTTAACAAACCTTCAAACGTTTTTTAAACGCACTAAAACATGCTTTAAATCAAGTGGACGTTTTTGCGTCCAACTTACCTGTGTGTCCAATACACGTTGTGCATCCAACGATTTGCGAAAAGTTTTAAAAGCTAAGAAACACAATTCAATCCCCCTTCTTGTGTTTCACCTTATTACCTACATTCCTAAGTCTACAACAAAAAGAGATGTCTGTAGATGTGTATGCGGCTAGGTTTGAAACCTTGGCTAAGTACTTTCGCTTTTTCCAGCTTCAACCTGATGAGGCATGGAAGTGCGAACATTTCGAAGCGGGACTTCGTTACGATCTTAAGGAAACTGTCTCTGCACATGAGATCTGTCAATTTCAAACCATAGTTGAAAAATGTCAGAAAATGGAAATTTTGAAGAAAGAGAGAGAGATGGGGAAAAGTAATGTTGGCGGACCGTTTAGGTTCCAGCCACAAAACCAGAATGGAAGGTAGTTTCAGAATACGCCTTACACAAGAAACTCAGCAAGTCTCAGAAATCACAATAATGCACCACCAGCAGGATGGAGTGGAAATCGTGGAAATCAAGATTTAAACATGGTCAAGTGTCATAACTGTGGAAAATTAGGTCACCAGGCCAGTCAGCATAATCAGAGGGGTGCAACTTGTTTCACTTGCAGGAAGATCGGGCACATGTACAGGGATTGTCTGAAGCAAAAGCCAACACGAGTGGTCAATCATAAAGGTCCTGGATACTCGCCATTCACTTGAGAAATATGGAGCTGAGAGTCACTAGACAAAAGTACTATTTTGGCCCCTAGGTCTTTTGCAGTCGCGAGTCCCGCCACACACGCTTCATATTCTGCTTGGTTGTTTAAAGTGGGGAAATTGAATTTAAGTGACTGCTCGAGGACGAGGTCGTCACTGTTGTCGAGGACAATTCCTGCTTATCCTCCCCTTTTATGGGACGAGCCATCCACGAACACCTGCCAAGCGCCATGATTTACATCTTTTTTTACGAGTTGTACTATAAAATCCGTTAGGGCTTGTGCCTTTATGGCCTGCCTAGGTTGGTAGGAGATGTGGTGTTCTGATAGCTAGATGGACCAGGCTATCATTCATCCTGCCAAATCGGGTTTGCTGAGCACTTGGCAAATAGGTAGATTGGTCCGTACTATTATGGGATGCGATTGGAAGTAGTGCCTCAACCTCTTGGCAAAATATACCAACGCGTAGGCGGCTTTTTCCAACTTCTGGTAACGTCTTTCAGCCCCTTATAATACCTTACTGACGAAGTAAACAGGCCTCTGCCCTTCCGGCCCATCTTTTACAAGCGCCATGCTTAAAGCGTCATCTGTGGTTGAGATGTACAAGTATAGCAGTTTCCCTTTAACTGGTTGGGCCAAGATGGGTGGCGTGGTTAACACTTCCTTAAGCTGCTGAAATGCTTCTTCACACGCAGACGTCCCTTCAAAGTTTGTCATTTCCGAAGCAGGGAGTAGAGGGGGATAGATTTCTGAGCCACCTTGGATATGAATCGACTCAATGCGACAATCCTTCCTGTTAATTGCTAGACTTCATTGACTGTCGTGGGGCTTTTCATAGATAAGACGGCCTCACATTTGTCTAGGTTTGTTTCTATTCCTCTTTGCGTTGGCATGAAACCCAGAAACTTTCCTCCACTAACGCCGAAAGCACACTTATTTGGATTCAGGCGCACGTTATGCCGTCGAAATTGATTAAAAATTTCCTGTAGGTCTTTTGCACGGTTTGTCCCGTCATCAGTTTTGTCTACCATATCATCAATGTATACTTCAAGATTCTTGCCTATTTGATCGGCAAAAACCTTAGTCATCATTCTTTGGTACGTCGCTCCAGCATTTCGTAAGCCAAATGACATAACTGTATAACAGTATATGTCGTGGTCTATGGCGAACGCCATTTTTTCTTGGTCCAAAATGTGCAACGGAATTTGGTTATAACCTGAATAGGCATCCAAGAAAGATAGTGTTCGAAAAGCCAAGAGTCCACTAACCGGTCAATATTGGGTAATGGAAAAGGAACCTTGGCGCATGCCTTGTGTAATGCCCTTTTTTCCCACAAGGAACGTTACGTAAAAATAAAATAAACTTCATGTGGAAATAAATAAAACTGGTTTGTCTGCCAAAAATACTTCTCCCATGGTTAAAGGATACCGAAATTCGTGGCTAAATTTTTTTTTTAAAAGTCTTATAAGATGAAGTATACTCACAAATATGGGTCCTCCTCATCCTCGGATACCTCAATGAACACACACCCTGGCTCGTCTCTAACCTTCCTCTTCCCCCTCTCTACGTGTCCCGATGGTCCAGCAGAGGTGTCTGAAGAGCAACACACAAAACGTCCAGAAGGTGCGACGTATGGAACAGGAGGCGTCGGTCTCACAGTCACTGGTGGTGGAGCTGGTGTCACTGGTAGAGCCATCCTCGGTAAGTGTAGCCTCTCCAAGGAACTCTTCCGTGGTGTGCGACGAAAGAGACGACAGTACTCAAGAACAGACCCAGTTACCCGCGGGAGTAATGATCTGTCGTGTTCCCGAATCTCCGTCTTAGGCTACGCCACGGGCTCTCTGCTCTCCACGACCCTACTGCGTGCATAGGGTTCGTCTGCCAGCCAGCTACGCCTCCTCTTGATGGGTATGTAGGCGTCCAAAACCATGTCCCTCTCTAACACCTCCTCAGGGCCCAGCACCCCTCCTCCAGTCCTGACCACGTGTCCAGTCACCGTGGCCCATTGGGAGATGGGATCATAAGTCCATCCCCCACCATCGGCTTCAAGAGGCCGGAAACTCTCCCTCACCTGCGCTACCAAAGGTCTCGATGTGGACATCTACGCGTAACATACGTAGGGAAAACAGAAAAAGCATGCAAGGTTGAATTTCTTTGCACAAGTTGAAATCCACAAAAGGTGCATATGGAAAAGAAAATACTATATACTACATTCCAATAATATATATATATATATATATAACTACTCTTTCGCAAAGTCTTTCTTTGGGACATTCACACACCAAAAGAGAACACATCATCAAGTTAGACACACATAGCACTCTAGCATAATGCATATCACTTCAATATCTCTTTAATACACCGGTGCACTGCTCCATGGAGACTTCTCTTCCTCAACTAAGTAGACCGACATGGCGTGAGCGTATACCTAACATAAATGCAAACTGACCATCTCTCAGCCATTGTTTGTCATTCATTCGGTACAGACCCATTGTGCTAACGTCGTACACCATATCATAAATAAGGCAGCCAGTCAGGATCATCCAGGCCAGGTATACTACTCTTCTCGGCACAAGGGGATTCACCGCAAGGCCATTGAGAATTTCGTAACCTGGATGCCCTCAAAGACTTATAGTCAGACCATACTTATTCACAATCCATTCCCATAGGATTGTATGCTCTAATTTTGGCAAAAGCCAACTTCTTTAATGCAAATGACAGTATAATTTGCAAACACAAACAAGACAATTAATGCAATCTCTCATCTTAGGATTTTCGTCGTCACGTATTAGCTCTCTTCCAACACCGTGTAGCATCATTTGTCCTCAAGACTTCAACGTCGCCACATATTGACCCTCTCTCAATACCGTGTAGTAATGTTATCTAAAACATAAGTTTTAAAGAAAACTCCTCTTTGAAAATAAAGTTCCTCTTTAGCTTTAAAATCTCAAATCTTTAAATGCTTTGAGAAAAGAAATACTTTTTATTTAAAATCAACTTTATTATTTTTCTTTCACTTCTCATTGTAAAAAGATTTACTTAAAAGTCTTAATTGCATACTTTGATAAAACTTTACTTAAATTTAGATTCTCATAATTATTTAAAATTTGAACCCTTAAGAATCCAGTTTCACGCTTCAGCCCCTGACTTCAGAAAAATTATGCTTTTGGCCCAAAAACGCCCAGTTTCTCGATTCAGCCCCAGAACTTCTGTAAATTACGATTTTGGCCCAAAACACTTAGTTTTCGTTTTTAGCTCCAGAATTTCCGAAATTTATCATTTTGGCCCAAAACACACCCAGTTTTTGTTTTAGCCCCTTAAAAATCTGAAATTTCACTTTTTCCCTTATCAATTAATTTCCTAACTTACTTAGAGCTTTTTGGAAAAATAGAATTTGTTACAAAGTCCATTGGAGACTTATACTTAAAAATTAAGTGAAAATTTCCTAATCAAGTGTTGACTTGAATGCTAATTAATTTATCTTGGTTCCATTGGTAAAACTTTTCATTAAAGTCCTCTAAAATCCTCTTCCAAAACGCTTGGGTAAAAATGCCTTGGATCCAATCACCAGTCACAACCACAATCAATAATTTATAGCTATACACTACTTTAAATATTACAATCCAACTTCATAACTTAATCACACAAATCACCGAATCAATCAAATACATTAAATAAGCAAAGAGGCATAATCAAATCATGAAACATACATACACTTAAAACAACCATCTTTAGCATTTTAAACACATCATGAACACTAGCATCATTCATTAATTTATTAAGCATGCATTAAGCATTCCAACTACTTCAAACAATATACATCTTTTTCCGAGAGTCCAAAATTTCAAAAATTGCTTTTCCTCAACCAAAAATCATACTTTGAAACTTCAATACATAGATAGGTAAAAATAGATATTACTAAGAGAATGATTTCTCATTCAACAACCAATATGAAAACTCAAGTCATTGAGTTTATCATCAAGCATACAACACATAGCCACACACATACACAACCTTCCCAACTTATTGAGAACATCCCCTTACCTCTTGAAGCTACTTAAAAAACAACCACCAAGAGGTCTCCTCAAAACTTGATGCTCCAATACTTTCAAAAATCAACCCTTATTCAAAATACACAAAAACACAACCATAAAAATGCAAGTTTTATGAAATACCCAAACCCTAAAGTGTAGAAATTTGAGTAAAGGAATACTTACTCAAAGCTTGGAAGCAAAATAGCTCAAGGAGGGTTTCAAGCTTATAGGTTCCAAGAGAATGAACCTAAACCAAGAACAAAACTTTCTTTTAGCAAAAAGAAGAACACAAGCTTCTTAAAAAATTGAAAGTGATGGAAATGAAAAAATAAAAAGAGATTATGAATTAGAATCATCATCCAAACCTTTTTTGTGAAACTTGAATGGCTAAAACTCAATAAAACTCAAGACTTTGGCTTTGTCTCAAGCTTTGGAAATGGAGAGAAATGGAGTTTCTTTGCAAGAGGAAGAAAATGAAGTCTCTCTCCTTCCTATTGCCCTAAACCACTCGGCAAAGACAAGGAGGAATGGGGGAGCATGGACTTGATTTGAGTTAGCTACCTACTTCATTTCTTTAATTTAAAATTCAAATAATTCCAATTTGACTCACACTTTGACTTTGAGATATTTCAAGAGCATATTTTTGGCACTAAGAACTCGGCCAAGGCCAAACAAAAATGGTGGGATTATGTCCCATCAAGTTAGGGTTTAGTTGGTGGTTCAAAGTAGAAAAAATACTTCTTTTCATAATCTCTTTTGAGATAAATATTTTTCTAAAATAGGTAATAACATGAGAAATCACTTTTATGACTTGAATATGATATATAAAAATTTAGAATTTCAAAACTAAATTTTTAGACCATTTTTCATGTCCCGGTTGCTCCCGGTTTACCCGTAAAGCACCAAACGTGGGTAAAATAATGTTTTTCTGAAAAATTTCTAGAAAAATTTGTAAAAATCACAAATAATCTAAAAACAACTTTTGTTTCGTTAAAATATTATTTTGGAGTAAAAATGGTCTCCAGAAAAATATTAAATCCTTCCCCCACATCACGCGAGAATGCGGTTCCCGCAAAAACTCAGTTTTGCGAACTTTACTACTCTTGACTCTTCTAAAATAAATCTAAGATAGGAATATCATTATTCTCACCTTAAGATCTAAAAATTATTAATCAAATAATTTTAAATAAATTAAAGCAGATTAAAAGTCTAAAGGAGCTATTTAAAAACGAGGGTGTTACACCTTGTTGAGATCCGTGTAATCAACGCACATTCTCCATTTGCCATTGGACTTGTGGACCAAGACTGGGGGATAAATCCTTAGGACAGTGACCTATGTAACACCCCCTGGCGTCACATTTAATAACCCAAAAATTTTCATAAATAATAATAATAATAACTTATTCATATTCATTGGCATTAGTTCAATACTAATTGAAATCATTTTGTTACGATAGCACAATATAAACTTTCCAAAAGGTTTGCATATCAAAGTAAAATAAAACAAGATTGACACCAACGTCTATGAATTACATCTTAAGTCAAATACCATGATTTAAACGCTGTTATAAACTTTGCTTAACAAATGATACTATATAGAGATATAAACCTAGGCTTCCTATGAGCTGGTTACTAAGACACGGCAACTACAACTACTATATGGGATTCAGGGCTCCACACTGGGGACCCTATCTTGTTTACTCAGATAAGGACAGTTGAATGGGTTGACAAGACCCAAAGTTGGCAAGATGAAGTTAACTTCTTGGGTTTTCTCACGAACGAACTCCTCTGATGCCGATGAGCAGAGCCTAATCGGTTTAGCATGAGAAAATACCACTACATCTCTAATTCGACCTTCTGCGACGAGGTCGCCGTAATAAGAGATCACCCATCTGGTGATGATCAACAATCATTCTCCTTACTCAGCTTAAAAGGTAACACAGATCTCTAGTCTTGGCAGAGGCGATGTCATGGACTACCATTGACCAAGGAAAAGACATACAGGATAAGAAAACAATAATAGCAGGGTGAGAATCCATACATAAGCATCAACGAAAACATGATAGACAACACACACACACACATACATACATACGTACATACATACATACATATATAAGTACACATGTCCATGATCATAGCATCTCAATCAATCACAGTCCATACCAAATGTTAACGATGTACCAATGATGCCAACTCATGCATGAGACTCGTACTCAATTGTCAGAGAAGCGATGCAGCCAGTAGTGTCCCTTAACATAGCTTTTTCATCAATGATATTATCCCATACTTGGCGATACATATTTGCTATTCAGGCTGACACGCTGCAACTAATTCTAAGTAAGGCAGCATCACGTCAGGACCATTTGTGCAGGGGATTCCATCTTACCACGATACAGGGTAGCTATTCTCCGGTCACTTGTGGGGTTATGGCCGCCCAAACGTCCCCAAGGTCTCGACGACCACCACTACTTTTACTCACACCCTTTTCTCATAGGTGTGGCTATCTCTTCTTTTATACTTGGACTATGCATATGAATGTATTCGAACGGCATGCATCATAGAATAATAGTCATCTTATTCTCATCATGAGTTGTGTGTATTCTCATCTCAATATTTCAAAATGCCCAACTCTATGGGTCTAGACATTCTAGCTCAAACATTTCAATCACCAAAGCTTTGATCTCATTATGGCTTCATTAAGAGTGTGGCTCAAAGTCTTGTGAGTTATGAACACTCATTCCATTATGAAGGATCATTTATGAGTGACAATTACCTCAGATATTAATTCTTTCTAGATTGTCTTTTAAGTATTCTCTTGAGTTCTTAGGTTAAGTGTTATTCTTATTTTTAATCTTAATATTTACTTATCTTCAAGTCTGACATAACCTCTTAATTTCACCTTAACCCATGCCATTTATGTGAATATTAACCTAAAGTTGAAGGTTAGCTAAGTTTTCTCAAGTTTTATGCAAAACAGCGCTAATCACAGTTGTGCAAATTTATACACCGGTGGTGTGAAAGCTTCAGACTTAAATTGTTTTCCAGCAGATGCGCTCGCAGGTGTAAAATTACTCACACCGTAGGTGTGAACGAGTCTGACTCGATTTCCAATATTAATCTTGTACTAACGTCTAATGTCATCTTTAGGCTTTGTTCAACTACTACTTAATAGTCCAAGATGGATTAAACCTTGATATAATTTCTTAAATCCTTAATTATTAAGTGAAAATACACATTTACCCTTAAAGTTATTAAACTTGTTTTTAGTCCTTAATTAAACTTACGAAAATCATATTTTCTCTTAGATTCCTGTTTAGTCATATTTTAAGGTCCAAAAGTCCATGTCCTTCTTCAATATTGAGTTTGGGTAGTCGTCCTAAAGGTCAAGGTCAAGGTCAATATATACAATTCAATGTCTTTTATGTGTGGTTTACTTGTCATATGGTCTTCATGGGTTCGTTTTTCACCTAATGTATTCTCCTTTAAGTTTAATTCATTAAGCATTTGCATGCTTTAGCAAAATATGGGCAAGATCCTAAAAAGCATTACTTTAAAGATAGCACGAGCTAGATCCTCAAGACAGCAGCTTTAACACGTAAAATCATGCCAACACACTTTATGAACCTTAAATCATGTTCAAACCAATCAACACACATTTTAGAACATCGTTCTCATACCACACTTAGTCATACTTGAAAATCACATGAATATTTGGGGGGAAAAATACATTTTCCAAACAATATTCAAAATTTATAGCATCTCACAACCAAGAACACAACACACAAGCATTTTAAGGCAAAAACCCCAACATAGGGTCTTTCCCACACACAACATACAAGCCTATCATGCTCTCTAAAGCTTGCGAGTTCATCTTTCCCTACCACTTGTAGAACTCCAAAAAGGCTATGTATTTGAGCTTCCAAGCTTCAAGCTTTTCTCACCAAGGAGCTTTTAATCATCAATGACTCAACCCAAAAACACCAAACCATGAAAGAGGAAAAGAAGAGGTGAGCTTCAAGAAAAAACCTATCTAGGCCGAAATGGAGAAGGAGGGAGAAGAGGAAAAATGAGTCTTCTATCTCACCTTCTTGATAGATGCTTCAAATATGTTGAAGAACCAAGTGTGCTCTTGAATCTACACAAATGATGAGGCTTGAACAAAGAGTATTTGGCTCTCACTCTTCAAAGATGGAAGAGTGAAAGAGATGGTGAGGGTTTTGGAAAATGGAAGGGAGGCCAAGATCAAGGGAAGAAATGGAGAAGATGAAGGATATGTTGGAAGTGTTTGAGTGAGATGAAAAATGAATTTCTCCTCCCTTTTGTCCTTGATGCTTGGCCTTGTAGTATCTCCCAAAAAGGGTCGTCAAACTTTTCAAAATTAGTTTGCCCATCAAGTAATTCTCTATATAATTAGGGGAAAACTTGGCTTCTTACATCTTTGCCTCAAAAGGCCATACAAAAGCAAAAGAGAAGAAAAGGTAGTGTTGACTTATTACTACTTTCATGATCATAGGCCTTCCATGTATAAGAATAGGATTAAGTGAGATGGGATAAAATTTGATAATCATGGCTCTTGTCTTATGCACCTACTGCTCTAGCTCTGGGTGTCCGGGTATCTGCTCTAACTCTTGCTTTGGACAACGTGCTCTCGGGTATGAATATTTATCCAAAAAATACTAAACTTTCAATCAAGCTTTCCAAAGCTTAAGTATCATTAGTTATCACTAATCACACTCACTTGACATGTACACCGATGTCTTTCACTTACAGGAGCTAGTATGGGATTACACTGACTGCGAAGGACGTAATCTAGATTAAACTAGACCGACAACTCTACCTTGAATTTAAAGTCACTAATACCTTCTAATCATACCAAAACATTCAAAATTTTAAGAGCCTCTTATTCTCTTCCTAGTCAGTCTAGGGTTTTCTTATCACGGTACAGATCCTATATTGATAGTTCAAACCAAACCGGGTTCGAATAGAGTCTAGAGCTCAAACTTGAAATGTTGCTTCTACTAATATTCTAAGTTCTAATATTGATTTTTGTCTTCTAATTCTCTCACACCTTATAATAAGGAAAAATACCAATAAGACATAGGAAAATTCAGGGTGTTACAACCTACACGCCTCAGGTGTTAGAAATAATTAGAAAAATAAATAAAATGAGTGTTACAAAAGTTGAAATGTTGTAACCATTTAGCAGTTATTTCCTTCAATTTATGAGGCATTATGTAGTGGTTTTTATGTGTTTATTAGACATTATGTTATGGTTATGGTAGCACAAGAGTCACTCTTCGTGTATAAAAATAGAGGACCACCCTCTTCGATCTTGTGTGTCAAAGTAATAGAATTCCTCTTCCATATCATATCTCTTCATCCTACCACTAACAAAGTGGTACCAAAGCCTGGTTTGAGAGAGTTGAGAGAAACACTTTGTGTGTTGAGAGATGGCTAGCAATGGCTTGAATATGTTTCAATTCCCTCGTTTTATCAAAGTGAATTATGATAGTTGGTGTTGTCGCATGAAAGCCTTGTTAGGCTCTCAAGATGCTTGGGAGGTTGTAGATAAAGGCTACACCCAACCTCAAAATGAGGCTACTTTGTCACCAAATGAAAAAAAGAGCTTGGTGAAGGTGAAGAAGAAGGATCATTAAGCACTTGCCTTCATTCATCAAGGCTTCGATGAAACCATGTTTGAAATGGCGTCTAATGCAACCACATCCAAAGAAGCTTGGACAATTTTGAAGACCTCCCTTGAAGGAATTGACAACGTGAAAAAGGTGCATTTACAAACTCTTCGTAGAGAGTTTGAATCCTCGTATATGAAGGAGTCCGAATCTATTCAGATTTTGGCAACAAGTTGTTGGCAATTGTAAACCAAACGAAGCGTTATGGAGAAAATGTGGAAGATGTTTGTGTGGTTGAGAAGATTCTTCGTTCCTTGACCGTAAAACAAGTGCATTTACAAACTCTTCGTTGAGAGTTTGAATCCTTGTATATGAAAGAGTCCAAATCTATTCGGATTTTGGCAACAAGGTGTTGGCAATTGTATACCAAACGAAGCGTTATGGAGAAAACGTGGAAGATGTTCGCGTGGTTGAGAAGATTCTTCGTTCCTTGATCGCAAAATTGGATTATGTGGTTTGTGCTATTAAAGAGTCAAAGAATTTAGACTCACTGTCCGTTGATGAACTAATGGGCTCACTTCAAGCCTGTGAAGAAAGATTCAAGTCTTGAAGACATGATGAGCCTTTGGAGCAAGTCCTTAAAGCCAAAACCTCTTTGAAAGAAAATGGAGAAAGTAGTCAAAGAGGATGTGGACATGGTCGTGGTCGTGGCCAAGGAAGAGGAGGAGGAGGAGATCGTGATAATTTTAACAATAATGAAGGATGGAGATCTCAACTCACTAGAGGTCATGGAAGATGAAAAGGCAATAATGATAGAACACATGAAAGGAGGTAAGGTAAATCTAATGTTGAATGTTTTAATTGTCACGGATATGGTCATTACTCTTGGGAGTGTAGAAATGTGGAAGAGGAGGCTAATCTTGTTGGTGATGAAGAAGTTGAAGAATCAACATTATTGTTAACAATTAACAATGATGAGAAGGATGACAAATGCTTATGGTATCTTGACAATGGAGCAAGCAATCACATTTGTGGATACAATGAGAAATTTGTGGAGATTGATGAGAAGGTGAAAGGAAATGTTTCTTTTGGAGATTCTTCCAAGGTGCAAATCCAAGGGAAAGGTACCATTTTAATTCCTTTAAAAGATGGTGTTCATAAATTGGTCACGGATGTTTACTATGTTCTTAAACTAAAAAGTAACATTTTGAGTTTGGGACAACTTTTTGACAAGGGGTATGAAATTCATATGAAAGATTGTTGTTTATGGCTTCGAGATCAAAATTTTAATTTGATTGTCAAGGTGTCTATGTCAAGAAATAGAATGTTTACTTTGAATATCAAGACCAATGATGTAAAATGCTTGAAGGCTATCATAAAAGATGAAACATGGTGTTGGCATATGAGATTTGGTCACTTGAACTTTGGAGCACCCAAGGCCCTAGGAGATGAAAAGTTGGTGAGAGGAATGCCTCCCATCAACCATCCTAATCAATTATGTGAAGCATATCTCTTTGGCAAGCATGCAAGAATAAGTTTACCAAAAGAAGTCGATCCAAGAGCAAAGGAGTCTCTCCAACTTGTTCACACCGATGTGTGTGGCCCAATTGATCCACCTTCTTTCGGTAAAAATAAATATTTCTTGCTCTTTATTGATGATTATAGTAAAAAGACTTGAGTTTATTTTCTTAAGCAAAAATTTGAGGCATTTGTTGCTTTTAAAAATTTTAAAGCTCTTGTTGAAAAGGAGAGTGGCTTTGTAATCAAATCTCTAAGATTCGATAGAGGTAGCAAATTCACATCAAAAGAATTCAATGAATTTTGTAAAAAAAATATGGGATTCGTCACCCTCTAACAGTTCCTAGATCTGCACAACAAAATGGAGCAGAGGAGAGAAAAAATAGAATTATTCTTAATATGGTTAGATGTATGTTGAAAGCTAAAAATATGCCCAAGGAATTTTGGGTCGAAGCTGTTGCATGTGCAGTTTATTTGACTAATCGCTCGCCAACAAAGAGTGTCAAAGATCAAACACCACAAGAAGCATGGAGTGGAGTGAAGCCAAGAGTTGATCACTTGAGAGTATTTAGAAGCATTGCATATGCTCATGTACCAGACCAAGGAAGATCCAAGCTTGATGATCGAAGTGGGAAACGTGTTCATTGGCTATGATGCAAGTTCAAAAGGCTACAAGTTGTACAATCCAAGCAATGGAAAGACAATTGTAAGCCGAGATGTTGAGTTTGATGAAGAAGGCACATGGAATTGGGAGAAAGAAGAAGGCACCTATGATTTCTTTCCATACATTGAAGAAGATAAAGAAGTCGTGACACCAAATGAGAACTCAACTCCACCTCTTTCACCAACTCCTTCCACCAATGAAGACTCATCATCTTCCGAAGGGAGTTCAAGTGAAAGGCAAGAAGAATTAGAAGCATTCAAGAATTATATGATGAAACTGAACCTATAAGTGATTTGTTTTGTCTTTTTGTTGACAATGAGCCTTTAAACTTTGATGAAGCCATGAAAGAAGTGGAGTTGATTTATGTGAAGACTCAAGATCAAGTTGCGTATATTTTCATCAAGCCCCTCAAATTTAAAGATTTTCGAAGATTGAGAGGAAGACTTGGAGTGTAGAAGAATTTCTAAAGAGTTTTCTAATTAAGGGGAAGTGTTAGAAATAATTAGAAAAACAAATAAAATGAGTGTTACAAAAGTTGAAAGGTTGTAACCATTTAGCACTTATTTCCTTCAAGTTATTAGGCATTATGTAGTGGTTATTATGTGTGTTTATTAGACATTATGTAGTGGTTATGGTAGCACTTATGTGATAGTTATGGTAGCACAAATGTCACTCTTCATGTATAAATAGAGGACCACCAACTTGGATCTTGTGTGCCAAAGTAATAGAATTCCTCTTTCATATCATATCTCTTCTTCCTACCACTAACATCAGGTTGCACTGTTCCGAGTTGTCTACAGTGCCTGCAGTCAGCCTACCGCAACAACAATCTAAGGATTTATCATGGCTGACAAAAACGCATTAGATAATGGTGGAGCCATCCCAGAAACTATTACAACCACTCCACTTCTCCCGGTCACGTACGCCAAGGTGTTCCCTGGCATATAAAAAATTGAGGTGTTCGCTGGAAAAAAATTTGGTAGATGGCAAGAATGCATCTTCACCATCCTCAACATGCATGTGGTCGTTGCTACTATCACCGATCAGAAGACATCCGAGACCGATCCCAAGCAACTAGAGTAATGGACATACGTCAATAAGGTTTGTCGCCACACTATCATTTGTACTTTATCTGATGAACTCTTCGATGTCTATTGCTCTTATAAGGTAGCCAAAGAAATATGGAATAATTTGAATGATAAGTAAACCGCTGAGAAAGCTGGCAAACAGAAGTTTGTTATTGGAAACTATCTCTGATGGCAAATGATAGACGAAAAGGATATGAAGGTACAAATCAATGAGTACCACAGACTATTGCAAGAATTGAAGGTGGAGAACATCAACCTGCAAGATGAGTTCGTTGCTGGAGCACTCGTTGAGAAATTACCAAACTCCTGGAATGACTATAAGCAACAGTTAAAGCACAAGCACAAGCAACTCACCCTTACGAGCCTCATCAAGCACATAATAATTGAAGACACTAGCAGGAAGGAATGCAAGGCTGCACGTGCTAAGGCTCTGGCGTCCCGGGCAAATCTCGTCTAGAATAATGCACACAAAATAGGTATGATAATAAATCTGATAACAAAACTGATCATAATATTCCTGCTGCATCTAACCCCATCTTTAAAAGGAGAAGCACTTGCTTTGTATGTGGAAAGCCAGGTCATAAAGCTTATCACTGCAGATATAGAAAATTAAATGAAAATCCTCCAAAACCAAAAGCTAATTTGGTTGAAGGAGATGACATAATTGTTGCGGTCATATCTGAAGTGAATCTTGTGAGCGATGTGAAGAAATGGGTGGTAGACTTTGGGGCTACCAATCATATCTGTGCTAACAAAGCTGCCTTTACCTCCTACACTTTAGTAGGAGGTAATTCAAGAACCGCTGCAGTTCTTGGAAAAGGCAAAGTATTTCTGAAGCTCACATTCGGGAAGACCTTGGCTTTGTCTGATGTGCTACACGTGCCTACAATTAGAACCAATTTGATCTCTGTAGGACTTTTGGGAAAAGGAGGGGTTAAGGTGTCATTTGAGTCAGATAAGATTGTAATGACTAAGAATAATATTTTGTTAGAAAGGGATACGGTGATTAGGGACTCTTTGTACTCAATGTTTCCGAAGTTGTTAATAATAATGCATCTTCTCTGTAGCACTTATGGCATGCTAGATTAGGACACGTTAGTTTTTCATATGTTAAGGAGTTGCAAAATCTTGGCATGATTTCTAGCATTCGTAGTAATCAACATGATAATTGTGATGTATGCATTGAATCTAAATTAACTAAAAAATCATGCCATTCTGTGCATCGTGAATTTGAACCTCTTAGTTTAATTCATTATGATCTAGGAGATTTGAAACAAACCATGTCTAGGGGAGGTAATAAGTATTACGTAACCTTTATTGATGATTTTTCTAGATTCACCAAAGTCTATTTTTTAAAAGCATAAGGATGAAGCATTCGATATGTTTTTATCTTACGAAGCCAAATTAGAAAATCAATTAAGTAGGAAAATCAAAAGAATTAGATCTGATAGAGGTGGTAAAGCAAATAGATGTAAAAACTGCGTTTTTAAATGGTGATTTTTTTTTGTCAAAGAAACATATATATTGAAAACGGGCGAGAGCCCAAGCCAATACAACTGGGCCAAAGATAAACTAAGAGCCCAAACACCAGAATTGCTATAGCTCACATACAACACGTGATAACAGCTATGCTCTGGGAAACATAAACCTCAACTACACACCAAAGACTTAAAGGACTCAACTCAAAGGTTCCTAGACAAGAACATAAAGTGTGCAAGCTTCTCAAATCCTTATATGGTCTAAAACAAGCACCGAAACAATGGCATGAAAAGTTTAATCATATTTTGATTAGTTACGGTTTTTCACCGTTTGAAGTTGATAAATGTATTTATTACAAATTGGTGAATGGTGAATGTGTTATTATTTGCCTGTATGTGGATGACATGTTGATTTTTGGTACTTGTTATGATATAGTAATTAGAACCAAGTCTTTTCTTGCCTCTAATTTTGATATGAAAGATATGGGTGAAGGAAATATAATTTTAGGAGTTAAAATCATAAGGAAGGGTGACAGTATTATACTATCCCAAGAGCATTATGTTGAAAAACTTCTCAAGAAGTTTGAATATTATGATGCTAACTCTGAATTAAAGAAAAATAAAGGTGATCCTATTGAGCAATCTCGATATGCCCAAATTATTGGGATCTTACTGCATTTGATGAATTTTTCACGTCCTGATATTGCCTATGCAGTAGGTAGATTGAGTATATATACTCATAATCCTAATCAGGATCTTTGGGAGGCACTTGCTAGACTCATGAGATATTTGAGAGGTACCATTAATTATGGTATTAAGTATAGTGGATTTCCAGCTGTATTAGAAGGATATAGTGATGCTTATTGGATCTTTGATTTAGATTAGACGAAATCCACTAGTGGGTATGTGTTTACACTTGGTGGTGGTGTGGTTACATGGAGATCAGCCAAACAGACGGTCATTGCAAGATCGTCTATGCAGTCAGAGTTTATAGCTCTGGAGTTGGCTAGTAGTGAGGCTAAGTGGTTGAAAAAGTTCTTAGCAAATATTCCTTTAGGAAAAAAACCAACTCCATCAGTGTCAATGCATTGTGATTGCCAATTGGCAATAGCCATTGCAAAGAACAAAACTTTCAATGGTAAAAATAGACATATTCAATTGAGACATAATGTTGCAAAGCAGCTGCTAAAAGATGGAATGATTTCCATTGATTATGTGAAATCAGAATTAAATTTAGCGGATTCGTTGACAAAACCCCTTGGGAGGAAATTAATAAGTGAGACATTGAGGGGAATGGAACTTATGCCATTGGAAAATGATAAGTGATGGGAACCCAACCTTTGCGATTGGAAAACACATGAAGAAGGTTCAAATGGGTAAAAACAAGTCACTTGTTAGTTATGCTAGCATAAAAATAATTTGTCCCTTCCTAGGTTGTTAGGATAGTATATATGAGAATGTGCTAGGTTATATAAATTTGAGGGATAAACTTGAAAGCTTTTAATGATTACCATAAGCCCTTAAGGGTGGTGTATGGTCACAGCATGAACTAGATGGAATACCAGGCATGCGCACGGCCTAAATGCGCAGCACAGCGATAACACAAGAATTGTGGAGATGTAGTGTAATTGGTAGACCTCTAACACACACAAAGTGTCTCTGGTTCATAGAGCTTGTCTCACCAATTCACTATGTGTTATGTCTTATCAGTCTAGGTCTGGTTCATAGAGCTTGTTTCATCAGATTCGATGTATTACACTGACGATGTTAACCTAGGAAATTTTCTAAAAGTGTTTTTTTCTCTATTTTAAAACTTTTGAAATATGTGGGGGGTTGTTGTGTTTTTTGTGATATTTCAAAAGTTGATAGTCCCACATTGGTTGGCCAATGGACTTTTTAAGGCTTTATATATCAAGTTGTGACTTAAGCTTCTAAACAAGCTAGTAAAGGGCTGGCCTTGCGCGCATACAAGCACGAGCCAAATTGGTCGATTTCAATGTAAATCCTCTGATCCCCCCTCCCCACGCATGATTTATGGGCCACTCCGAATTTATAGGATAAGATTAAATCTTTTCAAATGGCTAAGTGATAAGATGAAATCTTTATCTGCTTATTTTTCTCCTAATCGAATTTCCTCCTTGGCCTATAAATACCGCACTACTCACAAGGCACAAATCGCACCACTCACTTCTTCTCTCCCTCCCTTATACGATTTCTTTCTTCTCCTTCTCTAGTATTATTATTTTCCATCATTTTATTGTCCTGGGTTACATCTGCCTTGTTTTATTGCTCGAGTTCAGATAGCCCCGGTACGTTCATCGCCGGGAAAAAGCTTGTTCATGTTGAAACCGAGTTGGTTAAAAGCTTTTCTAATGGAAAAATCCCCCAAGTGATTTTATGGTTTTGATGATAACAAAGTTTATTAAGGTTTTTACAAAGTCAAATCATGTTTATCAAGAATTGTACAAAGTCTGCTAACAAGTTCTTGTAGGTACAACAATGGTAAAGTCCATCGTCCAATGCTAGATAACAATCAGTTGAGAAGCTATGCGTCCAATAACAAGTTCAATATGACAGTGATAAATATACACAAAGTTGGAGTGCATCGTCCAATGATCATGAGTCAAATGATTGAGTATCAGGGAATGCAGTTAAGAGTCCAATGTTGAAGTATAAGGAAATTCAGTTCTGCGTCCAATGTTTTCCAAAGAAGCAAAACAATGACTCGCTGCGTCCAATGTTTTCAACACAAGGCAATGCTGTGCGTCCAATGTCTCAAGCAAGACTTCACAGACCTCTGCGTCCAATATTACAAACTGAAGGCATTGCAGTTGTATAAGTCCAATGGTTCAGAAAGTCTGCGTCCAATGGCTCAGTAGAAAGCTGCGTCCAATGTTCAGCTGAAGGCATACGTCCAATGGTTAAGAAAGCATAAGTCCAATGTTCAGCTGAAGTCATAAGTCCAATGTTTCAGAAAGCATGCGTCCAATGATTAGCAACATGTGTAAGACCAATGTTCAGCAGAAGATCCTGAGTCCAATGTTGAGATTAAAGCACTGAAAGTCAGAGTCAAATATTCAGATCAAAGCACTGAAGATTCAGAGTCCAATAATCCAGTACAAAGCACTGAAGTTCAGAGTCCAATGTTCAGTTCAAGGAACACTGTTCAGAGTCCAATAATTCAGTTCAAGGCACTAAGCTTGTGCGTCCAATGACTGAAGACTGAAGTTCTGCGTCCAATGTCCAAGACTGAAGACTGAAGTTTTGCGTCCAATATCCAAAACTGAAGACTGAAGTTCTGCGTCCAATGTTCAAAGCTGAGTTCTGTGTCCAATGTTAAAAGAACTGTGTTGCGTCCATTGTATGTACAAAGAATGAACAAGACAGTGCTGCGTCCAATAAATCCAAGTGAACAAATTGACTGCTGAGAGTCCAATAAACAATGTTTTTCTGTACAACCATTGTCAACGTTTTGAACGTACATTTGAAAAGCATAAAGCATTGTGGAAAGTGTACTGAGAGAGAGAATTAACTCTTATATCTCTGAACACATCTTTCTGCTTTACATAGTGTACTCTCTCTGTCTCAATAAGATATTACTATTAACCACTGTACAATTGAGACTTTGAGTACAGGTTGCTTCTGATTAAGGAGAAAGAAACGCAGACATGCCTACTGAAGTAGATCTCCTCAGAGCAACGGGAAAATAGCATTTAATGCTATTAGAAAACGGTCATGAAGGCTGAAGCTGGAATATAAGAAGGGAAAAATCTGAAGTTTAAAAGAAAAGAAGAACACAGAGAAGAAAACAATCGAAATACACTGTGAAGCAGAGAAAAACAAGAACTGAGAACTTCAACTTGCATATCAATCAAAGTTAGTGATAAATTGCTGCTCTTTCATTGTATCAATCCATCACAGAACGTGTGATAAATTTCTGGTAAACTCAAAACTCATATTTACTTGAGTGTTTGTTTATAGAGGTGAGGCATCCTCTAGTTGTGCAGAATTAGAGTGGGGTATCTCTAATTTGCAGTGGTTGTTTATAGAGGTGAGGCATCCTCTAGTTGTTGAGAATTAGAGTGGGGTATCTCTAATTTGTTGTGGGTTTTGGAGTGGGGTATCTCCTTGTAAAACCGATTCTGTGTTGTAATCGAACCCGTAATATAAGTTGTTTGAAATCTCAATTTGGAAACAAGTTGGGGACTGGACGTAGGTCTTTGAGTGACCGAACCAGGATAAATTTGTGTGTTCATTTTTCTATCCTTTAACTCTTTGCATTTCGTGAACTGACATATTTACTGCATCTCTGTTAAACTGTTTTCAAGTTCATAAAGTTTTTGAAAATACACTGAATCCTATTCACCCCCCCTCTAGGATTCACCTTGTTAGAAGTCACTTGGACTAACAAGTGGTATCAGAGCCAGGTTCTCTTTCACTAAACTGTTTTTAAAGAGTGATCCTATGGCTTCTAACACTTTTACATATGTTGATGGTTCTTATAATAAGGCACCAGTATTTAATGGTGATGGTTATGCTTACTGGAAAGAAAGAATGCGCATTTTCATTTGTTCTCATGACTTGGATGTGTGGAATGTTATTGAAAATGGACCAATTGTTCCAACTTATATAATAGATGGTTTAACCAAAGAAAAACCCAGAGATTTGTGGGATGAAGATGAAAAGAAAAAGGTCCAACTTGATTGGAGGGCCAAAAATATAATTTCTGCATCCTTGGGTCAAGATGAATTCTTTCGAATTTGTAATTGTAAAACTGCTCAGGAGATGTGGTATGCTTTAGAAGTCACCCATGAGGGCACAAATGAAGTTAAACGTGCTCGAGTTAACACATTAACTCATGAGTATGAGTTGTTTCGTATGATTCCTGGTGAATCAATACAAGACATGCAGAAACGGTTTACACACATTGTTAATCATTTGTCGACATTGGGAAAGACCTTTCCCAATGAGGATCTTATTAACAAAGTGTTGAGATGTCTGAGAAGGAATTGGCAACCAAAAGTGACTGCCATTGCAGAATTGAGAAATCTATCCACAATGACTTTGGCAACACTGTTTGGAAAGCTTCAAGAGCATGAGTTGGAGCTGAACCGTCTTCAAGAAAATGAAGACAGTGAGAAAAAGAAGAAAGGACTGGCATTAATTGCATCATCCTCAAGAAACAAGAAGGTACAAAAGATTGAGGAAGATGAGTCCGATGACCAGGAAGAAAGTGATGAAGACTTCTCCATGTTTGTAAAGAAATTTGGGAAATTCTTTAAGAAGAAGAAAGGATTTGGAAGGTCAAATAATCAAAGTAAGAAACCTTTCAAGAAAGAGTTTGACAACTCTCAAATAGAGTGCTATGAATGTGGAAAGAAGGGACACATGAAAATGGACTGTCCTCAATCTCAAAGAAAATCAGAAAAGTTTGAGAGGAGAGAAAAGAAGGATAGAAAAGGGCGAAGAGCTTATATAGCTTGGGAAGAAAATGACTCTTCATCAGAAAGCTCCTCAGATGGTGAAGAAGCAAACTTATGTCTTATGGCAAATCATAAGGAAGAAGAAGAAGAAGAAGAAAAGGAGGTAAGTGACAATGAACTAATTCTGTCACCTACTTATGATGAATTGCATGATGCTTATGAGGAATTGCATGATGAAGCTATTAGACTGATGAAATTAAATAAGTCCCAAAAACATGTCATAAGTGATAACCAAGAAATGATTCATCAATTGAAAACTAAGCTAGAAAAGGTTACAAATGAATATGATACTTTAAAGACTCTGCATGATAAGAAGTCTATTAGTAATGTTCATGCATGCAATGACTGTGCAAAATATAGACTGGATATAAATCATATGAAATGTATGCTTGATAAATTCACAATAGGCAGAGACAATCTAAACATGTTACTGTCTAATCAAATGAGAACATATGGCAAAGCTGGATTAGGATACAATCCTAATGAACAGAGAAAATCTCTTAGAAATTGCTTTGGAAAAAGAAGCAATGTAACTGTCCCCTTTGCCACATGTTACTACTGTTGTAGAAAGGGACACCTAGCATCATCTTGCATGTTTAGAAATAATCGTCCAACAAATATTAAACAGATTTGGGTTCCAAAAGGATCGGGAAATAAAACTAACCCTCAAGGACCCAAAGTAAAATGGGTACCTAAAACTTGATTCTGTTTTTGCAGGTGTGCTTGAAGACCCAAAGCAAACACTGGTATTTGGACAGTGGGTGTTCAAAGCACATGACAGGAGATCACACCAAGTTTACATACATATCTCCAAGGAATCATGGACATGTAACTTATGGAGATAACAATAAAGGGAAAATACTTGGCTGTGGTAAGATAGGAAATCTGAACACACCACTGGTTGAAGGCAATGATTTGCAAATAAAGGAGGAAGTCAAGAGAGATGATCTTCCACTTGAAGAACTGCCTAAAGAATGGAGAACATCAAGAGACCATCCTTTAGACCAAGTAATCGGCGAGATTACAAGAGGAGTAAGTACACGATCTCATCTTAGAAATGTGTGTGAGTATGCTGCATTTGTCTCTAAAATTGAACCTAAGCAAATTGATGAAGCCATGCTGGATGAAAATTGGATTAATGCTATGCATGAAGAACTAAATCAGTTTGAGAGAAACCAAGTCTGGGATCTTGTTCATAGACCAAGGGATAAGCAAGTGATAGGATGCAAATGGGTCTTTAGAAATAAGTTAGATGAAAATGGAGATATAACCAGAAATAAGGCTAGATTAGTTGCAAAAGGTTATAATCAAGAGGAAGGGATAGATTATGATGAGACTTTTGCACCTGTAGCTAGACTTGAGGCCATTAGGTTGTTGCTTGCATTTGCTAGTGTAATGGATTTCAGGCTATATCAAATGGATGTTAAAAGTGCTTTTCTAAATGGTTATATTCAAGAAGAGGTATATGTTGAGCAACCCCCCGGTTTTGAAAACCCAGAATTCCCTAACCATGTCTATAAGCTGAAAAAGGCTCTCTATGGACTTAAGCAAGCTCCTAGAGCTTGGTATGACAGACTCAGTAAGTTTCTAATTGAAAAGGGTTATAAGAGAGGTAAAGTGGATACTACTCTTTTCATTAGAAATAAGGGAAAACACATTCTGTTAGTTCAAATCTATGTTGATGATATCATTTTCGGATCTACTGATGATAAGATGTGTAAAGAGTTTTCAAACCTTATGAAGAGTGAGTTTGAAATGTCTCTTATGGGAGAATTGACATACTTCCTAGGCTTGCAAATCAAACAAACAGAAAATGGAATTTTCATTAGTCAAGCCAAGTACTGCAGGGAGTTACTAAAGAAGTTTGAAATGGATAATGCTAAGGAAATAGGGACTCCTATGGGCACAGGCACTTCACTAGACAAGGATTTGAATGGAAAACCTTTTGAACCTTCTAAGTATAGAGGAGTAATAGGGTCTTTACTGTATCTAACAGCAAGTAGGCCTGATATTATGTTTAGTGTTTGCATGTGTGCTAGATATCAAGCATGTCCTAAAGAGTCTCACTACACTGCAGTAAAACGGATTTTAAGATATCTTGTTGGAACTACAAATATGGGACTATGGTATCCCAAGGGTGGCATGTGTAGCTTAGTAGGATATTCTGATTCAGACTTTGCAGGCTGCAAAATTGATAGAAAGAGCACTAGTGGGACTTGTCATATTTTTGGCAACTGTCTTATATCTTGGAATAGCAAGAAACAAGTTAGTGTGGCCTTATCCACAACAGAGGCAGAATATATAGCTGCTGGGAGTTGTTGTGCTCAAATTCTTTGGATGAAACAACAAGTACTAGACTATGGATTAGATTTATCCAGTATTCCTATTAAGTGTGATAACACCAGTGCAATTCACCTTACTAAGAATCCCATTCAACACTCTAGGACTAAGCATATTGACATTAGACATCATTTTCTTAGAGACCATATTGAAAAGGGAGATTGCTGTGTTGAATTTGTGGATACAACTAGGCAATTAGCAGATATCTTCACAAAACCCCTACCTAAGGAGACCTTCTTCCAAATCAGAAGTGAGTTAGGCATCCTGGATTCATCTTGTATTGATTAAAATTGCTTAAGGATGTGTGTTGCTGCCATGTTGTTGTTTTTTTTTTACAAAAGAGGGAGACAGTTTTGTTTCGAAAAGAGGAGAAGAAAAAGAGTTTTTCAGTTTTAAAAAGGATTCTTCTCTCTCTCTGTTTTTCTTAAAACTGTTTTTTTTGTTTTAACAAGTGTATTATGTTTAACAAGTAATCACAAGGGCTATTCTGTGACCCTTTTTGCCTGATGACAAAAGGGGGAGAAGGAAAAGGTAAGTTTTAAAGCAGATTGGCTTATTACTTGTGAATACTTATGTTTATTCCGATTATGTTACATTAATTATGCTGGACTAATCTGTCTTGTGAGATAAAAGAAAATTTTCAGGTACTCTAATCTCATTGAATATCCAAAAACATGAGATATTCATCTCAGGGGGAGAAAGAGTAAGAAGACACTGAGACATATAACTCAAGGGGAGTATCTTTAGAAAATTTATGTTTATGCTGACTGATTATCTACTTTATTGTTTGTAAAACTTAATATAGTTTGTCATCATCAAAAAGGGGGAGATTGTTGAAACCGAGTTGGTTAAAAGCTTTTCTAACGGAAAAATCCCACAAGTGATTTTATGGTTTTGATGATAACAAAGTTTATTAAGGTTTTTACAAAGTCAAATCATGTTTATCAAGAATTGTACAAAGTCTGCTAACAAGTTCTTGTAGGTACAACAATGGTAAAGTCCATCGTCCAATGCTAGCTAACAATCAGTGGAGAAGCTATGCGTCCAATAACAAGTTCAATATGACAGTGATAAATATACACAAAGTTGGAGTGCATCGTCCAATGATCATGAGTCAAATGATTGAGTATCAGGGAATGCAGTTAAGAGTCCAATGTTGAAGTATAAGGAAATTCAGTTCTGCGTCCAATGTTTTCCAAAGAAGCAGAACAATGACTCGCTGCGTCCAATGTTTTCAACACAAGGCAATGTTGTGCGTCCAATGTCTCAAGCAAGACTTCACAGACCTCTGCGTCCAATATTACAAACTGAAGGCATTGCAGTTGTATAAGTCCAATGGTTCAGAAAGTCTGCGTCCAATGGCTCAGTAGAAAGCTGCGTCCAATGTTCAGCTGAAGGCATACGTCCAATGGTTAAGAAAGCATAAGTCCAATGTTCAGCTGAAGTCATAAGTCCAATGTTTCAGAAAGCATGCGTCCAATGATTAGCAACATGTGTAAGACCAATGTTCAGCAGAAGATCCTGAGTCCAATGTTGAGATTAAAGCACTGAAAGTCAGAGTCAAATATTCAGATCAAAGCACTGAAGATTCAGAGTCCAATAATCCAGTACAAAGCACTGAAGTTCAGAGTCCAATGTTCAGTTCAAGGAACACTGTTCAGAGTCCAATAATTCAGTTCAAGGCACTAAGCTTGTGCGTCCAATGACTGAAGACTGAAGTTCTGCGTCCAATGTCCAAGACTGAAGACTGAAGTTTTGCGTCCAATATCCAAAACTGAAGACTGAAGTTCTGCGTCCAATGTTCAAAGCTGAGTTCTGTGTCCAATGTTAAAAGAACTGTGTTGCGTCCATTGTATGTACAAAGAATGAACAAGACAGTGCTGCGTCCAATAAATCCAAGTGAACAAATTGACTGCTGAGAGTCCAATAAACAATGTTTTTCTGTACAACCATTGTCAACGTTTTGAACGTACATTTGAAAAGCATAAAGCATTGTGGAAAGTGTACTGAGAGAGAGAATTAACTCTTATATCTCTGAACACATCTTTCTGCTTTACATAGTGTACTCTCTCTGTCTCAATAAGATATTACTATTAACCACTGTACAATTGAGACTTTGAGTACAGGTTGCTTCTGATTAAGGAGAAAGAAACGCGGACATGCCTACTGAAGTAGATCTCCTCAGAGCAACGGGAAAATAGCATTTAATGCTATTAGAAAACGGTCATGAAGGCTGAAGCTGGAATATAAGAAGGGAAAAATCTGAAGTTTAAAAGAAAAGAAGAACACAGAGAAGAAAACAATCGAAATACACTGTGAAGCAGAGAAAAACAAGAACTGAGAACTTCAACTTGCATATCAATCAAAGTTAGTGATAAATTGCTGCTCTTTCATTGTATCAATCCATCACAGAACGTGTGATAAATTTCTGGTAAACTCAAAACTCATATTTACTTGAGTGTTTGTTTATAGAGGTGAGGCATCCTCTAGTTGTGCAGAATTAGAGTGGGGTATCTCTAATTTGCAGTGGTTGTTTATAGAGGTGAGACATCCTCTAGTTGTTGAGAATTAGAGTGGGGTATCTCTAATTTGTTGTGGGTTTTGGAGTGGGGTATCTCCTTGTAAAACCGATTCTGTGTTGTAATCGAACCCGTAATATAAGTTGTTTGAAATCTCAATTTGGAAACAAGTTGGGGACTGGACGTAGGTCTTTGAGTGACCGAACCAGGATAAATTTGTGTGTTCATTTTTCTATCCTTTAACTCTTTGCATTTCGTGAACTGACATATTTACTGCATCTCTGTTAAACTGTTTTCAAGTTCATAAAGTTTTTGAAAATACACTGAATCCTATTCACCCCCCCTCTAGGATTCACCTTGTTAGAAGTCACTTGGACTAACAGTTCAATCCTGGGGGTTTGCGCGACACAACGCAGATAAATCCTTAGGACAGTTGTAACATCCGACTGCTTTTTGGATTGACTACTGTCCCCACACACCAACACGGGTCTTTTTAGCATCATTTGTCCTCGCTAACATGCTTTCTAGGAAACTTCCCAAAAGATCACCCATCCCGAAATTGCTCCAAGTCAAACATGCTTAATTGTGGAGTTCTTAAGTGATAGGCTACCGAAAAGAAGATGCATCTTGTTTTCAATAGCCTATCACTTAAGAACTTCATAGTTAACCGTGCTTGACTTGGAGCAATTTCGGGATGGGTGACCTTCTGGGAAGTTTCATAGAAAGCATGTGAGTAAGGACAAAAGCATGTTGAAAAGACTCGTGTCAGTTTGTTGCGACAGTTGTCAATCTCAAAAGAAACTGGAATGTTACAAAATGGTATCAGAGCCGGTCCTCTCCCAGTACGGTATGGTTCGGGACGAACCAGGCGCAAGCTGGTGGGCATGTGACACCCTGAGGCCGACGAGGGCGATGAGTGATCTCCGGTGCTGAGAGGCACGGACAAGAAGCGGCTCCTAGCAGGCTTCTAGGCGAAGGGGTACATGAATGAACCGAAATCATACCCCAATGAGAGGAATTCCAAGACTGTGCGTCAATCCGAAAAACAATTGGGATGTTACAGAATGGTATCAGAGTCGGTCCTCTCCCAGTACGGTATGGTTCGGGGACAAACCAGGCGGAAGCTGGTGGGCATGTGACACCCTGAGGCCGATGAGGGCGGAGAGTGATCGCCGGTGCAGAGAGGCTCGGACAAGGAGCGGCTCCTGGCAGACTTCTAGGCGAAGGGGTACATTAATGAACAGAAACCATACCCCAATGTGAGGAATTCCAAGACTGTGCAGGTATGAGACTGTACAGTTGACAATAGCTTAATAGAATTGATTGGTACTACCTATACCAACAAGATGCATCCTCTTTTCAGTACCCTATCACTTAAGAACTCCACAGTTAAGCATGCTTGTCTTGGAGTAATTTCGAGATGGGTGACATTCTGGGAAGTTTCCTAGAAAGCATGTGAGTGAGGACAAAGCATGCTGAAAAGACCCGTGCCGGTTTGTGGGGACAGTCGTCTAGGATGTTACAGAATTGCATTTTGTGGTATCAGAGTCTGGTTTCGATCCAGCGACCTGTGGGTTATGGGCTAACATAATCAATCAATTCAACCCTCCTGTTTCAAAGACTTGGGAACCATTTGGCCATCTGTTTCATGGACTTAGTTTTACAACTATTCAGTAAAGCTATATTTAAAATCGAAATTACCATATCATGAAATAGGTCAGACAGTCAGATTTATCCAAGCCGGGTACACTACTCGTCTCGGCTCGCTGGGATCCACCACACGACTATTGAGACTTTCGAAACCTAGATAATCCCAGTAGGCAATTGTGGCCCAACTGAACACCATTCTCAACCCGTCCTCTAGGTTGTAAGCTCATATCTCTTTATGCAAATGACAGCTCATAATTACATAATATCTCTTTGATTTCTCTTGTAAAATCTTTTCTGTTTTATTGTATTAACTCTCTCAATACAAAATCACATAGAATACTCTTATTCTATCAATACAGAAATAACTCTTGAAATTATCTGTTTCAATGCTCTTTATGGCTTTACTTAAAATTTCGCCAACGAAACGGTACAATTATTAAAATTCATAAATAAATTGGGCATTATAACTTTACTAATTATAAAATCAAAAGTTAAATAAAATAAAGCATGAAGCAATTAAAGCATTTAAAACAATAATATAAAGTATATAACAATTAATTAAAGCTTTAAACACCAAAACACAAAAGCACTTATCAAAACAAGATCAAACCAACTTTAGACGATTTTCCCTTTACCTTGGCCTCAAGAACTTGGAAGAACACTAAGAACACAAAACAAAATTTCAAGAGGTTTGTTAGGAACACCAAAGAAAACTTAAAGAAAACTATAAAGGAAAGAAAGAGATTTTTGTGTATTGCTTCAAGGAATTTGTGTGAAGAAAAATGAAGAGCAAACCCCCTATTTATAGTGCTCGGGGCGCAGCCAAGGAGATGGTTTTGAGTCCATGGTTTCATCTAAACCATGTCTTAGAAAAAGGAAGATAAAACCATTTAATTAAAAACCTAGTTTTAAAAACCATGTTCCACAAAAACCCTAGAAGCTTTGAGAAGCCCCTAGATCTTGCATGAGCCATAAGGGGGGCGGTCAAACTGGTTGCAAAAGGGGGAGAAGTGATTTTACCAAAGTAACCCTAGGGTTTGTATGAAAAATGCATGAAAAAAGGCAAAAAAGGACTTTTAATAAATCAAAAATTGAAATAATTGATTTAAATTGATGAGAACCAATGATAAATCCAAAAAATGTCATGATAGCTGTAAATAATTTCGTGGCATCATTTTTGAAATTTATTAGTAGTGCAATCTCTTCGGTTTTTGCCTTTTCGCAGGTATAATCCCGAAAAAGTGCAGAAAATAGAATTTTTGAAACCTACACAAAAATAATTTCTAAAATCATAAAATAAATAATTAAAAATTAAAATTAAAATACTTGTGCACCTTCGTCACGAAAATAATACTATAAAACAATATTTTTACGCTATACGGTCTTGTTTAGCGTATTTTCGGTAATTATCGAAAGTTTTTCAAAAATTTCATAAAAATTTCAGAAAATCATAAATATTAAAAGAACCAACTTTTGTCAATGAAGTTTATTTGTTGGGTTTGTTGACACACTCAACCTATTTAAATCTTCTTCCATCAGTTAGACGTAAACCGTTTTCTGAAAAAAAAAACCCGATGTTGACTGAAAAATTACCGTTTCTGAGGTATTCCAGAATATGTATATTTTATTCCTAATTTTAAGCCAAAAATAAATCACACAACATTTATGTCACAAAAATTCATATAAAACAGAAAAAGGACGGTAAAATAAAGAAACAGATATTGCAAATAGACCTAATAGAAGCTGAAAATTAATCGTTTTCAGAAGTATTATCAAATATGCATATTTAAATTCTATTTTTAAGCTAAAAATAAATCACAAAATATTTATATCGTAAAAATTTATATAAGACAGAATTAAACAGTTAATCATAGAAACGGATGTTACAACAGTGACCTATACGCCTCAGGCTATACCGTTCGAGTCATCTACAGTGTTTGCAGTCAGCCTACCGCAACAACAAGAATATATATATATATGACAGCGGAAAGATATAAGTGAATGATATAATATATTTGACAAGAAAGGAAGGCTCTCCATTCTTTCTTGTCCTGTCTGAATCTCATTATCATCCACAGTCTAGAGCTGGCAAACGGGCTTACCCGGCGGGCTTTGGGCCGGGCCAAAAAAGCCCAGATTAAAAATGGACTCTAATTTAGTAGTCCAAGCTCGGCCCGGATAGTACTGGGCCACACCGGGCTCGGACTTTTACTTTGTTATTTTTGGGCCGGCCCGCATAGGACTCGGACTAAAAAGGTCCAGATTAAAAATGGACTCGAATTTATGTGCCCAAATCTAATAATTTTTCGGGCCGACCCGACGGGCTAAGCCCATTTTGCCAGCTCTATTCCGCACACAACCTGGGACGGATGCAAGGGGGCAAGGGTGAGCCATGCCCCCCCCCCCCCTCCCCTCATCTCTAATAATTCTGAAGCTATTGTAGTTGTGTATGTGTATTATAATAAAAAAACTTCTCTTTTTGTTAAAAAATTTCGATAGTGCTGAACTAAAAATTCGAACTCGCGCAGCACTGGATAGAAAAGAACCGTGAAACTACTCTGTCATCTTAAAGTTTTGGTCATCATCCGTCAATTTTAATATATATTTACATTTAGTTTAATATTATTATATTATTAACAATTAAACACGTATATTTCACTTATAGAATCTGAAATTTATTAAAAAATCTAAATGTCACAAAAAACATAAACCAAAATGTCTAATTAAAATTTATCATTAAAAATTTTCGGCCCCCCTTTTATGGAGTCCTGGATTCGTCCCTGCGCACAACTATAAAGACTATCTCAAACATTATGTTTTTATTTGGAAAAAATAGTTGATAAGCTAGCTTATAGTTGATGAGGTAGCTGGTAGCTGATAGCTGATAAGCTAGCTTATAGCTGATGGCTGATAGTTTATAGTTTATAGCTGAAAAGCTAGCTGATTGAATTTAAAATATTCGGTAAAATTAGTTGCTCAACTAGCTAATAAATATAAAATGGCATAAAAGGACATGTGGTATGGATTATATATATATATATATATATAAATTTTTAGAATAGTTATTACTTCATTATCTTAATTTATTTCAAATTAGTAACCATGTTAAAAATTAAGATATTAAATTTTTATCTTTTTTATTAATTATTTCTATGAAATAAAATAATAAAATAAGTAACATGTTTATATATTTCATAATATAATTTTTGTTTTATAGATAAAAAATATATTAGTAGTCATGATATAGAAAATTTGTGTCTCCTATTATGTAGAAAACTTAAACAGGTAAAATACACAAATAAAGTAAAAAATTAAAAATAGTATAATATTTAGAACAATAACTTAAGATCTTTTATTAATTTAGGTTTAATTGCATTTTTGGTCCCCCTAGTATAGTGGTTGGACAATTTTTGTTCTTAAATTTTTAATTGCTCGATTTTGGTCCCCATACTTTCAAAATGTGCAATTTTGGTCCACCCGTTAACTTGAAATCCAAAATTTAACGGAGAAGCTGACGTGGCGATGTAGTGCTGACATAGATGTGTTGACGTGGCCGCAGAGTGCTGACAGTGTGCGCACAGTGTGCGCTGGCGTAGATTTGGAGTGTTGACACGCATGAACACACATGGAGCTTACGTGGCTTTAGAAATTCTAGGTTTCAAAAAATGAAAAAAAATCCTAATTCTAAGACTTAAACCCATGACCACATAGATACAAATAAACAATAGAGCCACTACACCACTTGACTTATTTGGGAATTATATGACAAAACCTCTATATATAGAGTTCTTAAAAGAGTTTTTGGAATACATAAGAATTAGAGTGTAAACAATAATAAACTACAAATAAAAAAGTCCAAAAATAAAAAAAAAAAAAAATTTCCCTATCTTGATAGAAACTTGTAATTTTTTTTAAAATTTGATTAATGTGAATAAAAGAATAAAGACAAAAATGAAAAATAAATTATTTTAGATTAATTAATGAAAATAAAAGGATAAACTAAACAAATTGAATAAAGTTTATTTAGTTAAAATAAATTTTTATATTATTTTAAAATTTTATACTAGTATATAATTCTAGTATGATTAAAATATGAGCGTTAATTATATTTTACACTATAATTCTAGTATTATTTAAAATATGAATGTTAATATTAGTATTATTTTTAATTAATTATTCAATTTATTTTTCCATTTTTTAATTTATTTAAACAAAATTTGAGATATTTTCAAATAATACTGAATATAAAATCATCTATTAATTATCTTATTTTTAAATTATTTCTAGTTTGTAAAAACATTTATAAATTATCTTTGTTAATTTATTTTTTTCATTTCTATCTTTATTTTCTTATTCACATTAATCCTATTTTAAAATTTCAATCAAGATAAAGAAGAAATCATTTTTATTTTTTTGGGGTTAATTATGTAGTTTATTAATGTTCACACTCTAATAGTTGTGTACTCTCTCCAAAAAAAAACCTAGTTGTGTACTTTATAAACTCCTTTAAGAACTCCATAGTCTATATATAGTGGTTTTGTCATATATATATATATATATCAAATGAGTCATGCGGTGTAGTGGCTTTGCTATTTATTTGTATTTATGTGGTCATGGGTTCAAGTCTTGGAATTAACATTTTTGCATTTTCTAAAACCCCAAAATTGCACATTTTGAAAGTATGAGGACCAAAATTGTGTAATTAGAAATTGGGAGACCAAAATTACCCAACCACTTGGGGACCGAAAATGCGATTAAGCCATTAATTTAAGATATTTTAATTAAATTTATGATCCTTTAACTTAAAGAGAGGGTAATGAAGGAATAAGATTAAAGTAATGAGGGTAGAAATGTAACAAAAAACAATAAGTTATAAGCTTCAATATGAGGTAGCTTCTCGAAAAATGCTATAAGCTAATGTAGTAAGTTCATTTACTGAACACTTCTATTGTGGTCAAACAATCTGATAAGTTAGTCAAATAAACTATAAGCTAGCTTATTGGCCTTGCCGAGCAGAGCCTATGTTTAACAGACCTGAATATCTACTACACGTGTCCACCATATTGGTGAAAGCTCTCCATTTTGTATCTATTAATATTTGGCTTAAATAACCTTTTTGATTCTTGTAATATGGATTTTTTTTGTTTTAATTCTTGTAAATTTTTTAGTTTTAGTTCTTGAAATATTAAAAAAAATATAATATTTGGTCTTTGTTGTTTTAATTTTAGTCTGTCTAATATTGTTCATATGAGAACTAGTCATTATATAGTCTCTATATATTCCAAGAACTAAAATAGTCAACATATTAAGACTAATTCCAATATATGGACAAATATTATAGAGATTCGAACAAAAACAATAAGGACCAAAAAAAAGTTTTATTTTTCAAGGACTAAAATAAAAAATAAATTTATATAGACTAAAACTGAAAAAAAAACTCATATTACCAGAGCAAAAGAGGGGAACGGATTCACTAACTTTAGCACTCCAAAGGTGTAACACTCTGTTTTTTTATATAGTTTTTATTGATTTTTAATCTATTTTAATTTAATTAAAATTATTTAATTAATGATTTTTGTGATTTTAAGGTATGAATAATAATATTTATATCTTAGGTTTATTTTTGAACGGTTTAGAGTAATAGAGTTCGCAAAACTGAGTTTTTGCGGGAACCGCTTTTTCGCGTGATGCGGGGAGGGTTCAGTATATTTCTGGAGATCATTTTTACTCCAAAATAATTTTTTAATGAACCAAAAGTGGTTCTTATAATATTTTTTATTTTTAAAAATTTTTCTGGAAATTTTTCAGAAAAACTTTATTTTACCCGCGTTTGGAGCTTTACGGGTAAACCGGGCGCAACCGGGACATGAAAAATTGTCCAAAAAATTTATTTTTGGGTTTCTAAATTTTTCTATGACATATTCAAATCATAAAATTCATTTCTCATGATTTTACTCATTTTAGAAAAATATTTATCTAAAAAGGGGTTCGAAAACTACGCGTTTTTACTACTTCGAACTACCGATTAAACCCTAACTTAGTGGAATTAAATTTGACCATTTTCCTGTCAGCTTGGGCGCACAAGAGAGGGGCTGATCCACCCTCAAAATGGTTCCAAAAGTCAAATTGTCAAATGGGTTAATTTTTGAATTTTTCAAAATTAGGTGAGAGAGGTATGACTCCCATTCCTTCCAAGTAAGCTAGCCCATACCTCCCCCATACCCTCCAAGTCTGGCTGAAATCTGCATAGGGAGAGGGAAGAGAGAGACTTTCACTTTCACTTCATCTTCTCCACTTGAATCATACAAACTCCATTTTCTCTCTATTTTTCCAAGCTTTTCCATACACAAAAAGACCAAGTTCTATTGAGATTTTGCATAGTCAAGTTTCACAAAAAAGGTTTGGATCATCATTCTAATCCATAAACTTCTTTCATTTTTTCATGAAAGCTTGAGTTCTTCATTTCACTAAAAGTAAACTTTTTCTTGGTTTAGGTTCACTCCATTGGAACCTACAAGCTTGAAAACTACCTTGGATCTATTTTTCTTCAAGATTTGAGTAAGTATTCATCTACTCAAATTTCTACTCTTTAGGGTTTGTTGGTTTTCATAAAACTCATATTTTTATGGTTTTATTTTGGTGTATTTTGTGAAAAGTTAATTTTTCTAAGTGTGGGAACATCAAGGCTTCAAGGAGGCCACTTGGTGATTGTGTAGAGGGAATGTGATTTGTGGTGTTTGCTCATTTTCATAGTCTTCAAGAGGTAAGGGGATTTTCTCAATAAGTTGGGAAGGATGTGTATGTGTGTGGTTTATGTTGTATGTTCATGAAAAACTCAAAGACTTGAGTTTTCATATTGGGTGTTTGAGTGAGAAATCATTCTTTAGTAATATGTATTTTTATATATTTATGTATATGAGTGAAAGTATGATTTTGGTTGAAGCATGATAATTTTTGATAAACCTATGTGTTGTTGGAAAAATCATATGTATGATTTGGATTGATTTGGAATGTCTAAGTGTATGTTTGAGGAAGTATGCTTTATGTTATGTTCATGATGTATGTTGGTTTGTTATGAATGATTACTTTGAGTGTATGTTTGATTTATGGCTTGGTGGTGTTTTTGCCTAAATGGATGAATATTGATTCGTGGATGTTTCACATGATTTAATTCAATGTGATTGAAATTGGATTGGAGTATTTGATTAAGTGTGAGAAGAGGGTTTAAAAGCTTTAATGAAAAAGTTTTCCAAAGCGAAATCAAATAAATTAATTAAGATTCAAGTTAACACTTACTTAGATAAATTTCATTAAATTACTAAGTATAAGTCTTAAATCAATTTCATACTAAGTCATTTTTATCCATAAAACTCTAAGTGAGCTAGAAAATTAATTAATGAGGGAGAAAATCAAATTTCAAATTTTTAGGGGTCAAAAACGAAATCTGGATGCTTTGGGGTCAAAACTACAAAATTCTAGAATTCTGGGCATAATTTCAAAAACCTCGGCACTTTGGGCCAAAAATGAAATTTTCAAAAGTTTTGGGTCAAAAACGCGAAGTCTTGGCACTTTGGGCCAAAAACATAATTTATGAAAGTCTTGGGGCAGAAAATGCAAAATTTGGGCATTTTGGGCCAGAAACCAAATTCTTTAGAAAATGAGGGGCTGGACTGCAAAACTTGACTTCTTAGGGGGTCAGAATTGTAAATACTAAAAAGTAAAAGAAAATTAAGTAAAATTATCAAAGAATCTACTCAAGTTCTTAATTAACCCTTTTATAATGAAAAGTGGGAAGAAAAATAAATAAAGTGAGTTTTAAATAAGAGGTAATTCTTTTATAACAATTAAAGATTTAAGATTTTGAAGTTAAATAAGAACTTTTATTCCAAAGAGGAGTTTCCATAAACTTATATTTTTAAAATGACGTTTCTACACGGTATTGGAAGATGACCAATACTTGGAAGAGGACCAATACGTGGCGATGATAAAAGTCTTAAGGACAATAATACGACACAGTATTGAAAGAGGATCAATACGTGGCGACGATAAAGTCTTGCGGACAATAATATTACATGGTGTTAGATGGAAGCTAACACGTGGCGATGAAAAAAAAAAACCCTAAGACAAGGGACCACATTGATTGTATTGATTGTGGTTGCAAATATACTGTCATATACATTTGAGATATTGGCTTTTGCCAGGCTAGCATTTATTGCTATGACGAGAGCACACAATCCTATGCAGGGATTGTAAATAAGTATGGTCTGACTATAAGTCTTTGAGGGCATCCAGGTTATGAAATTCTCAATGGCCTTACGGTGAATCCCCTTGTGCCAAGAAGAGTAGTGTACCTAGCTTGGATGATCCTGACCGCCTGCCTTATTTGAGATGGGGTGTACGACGTAGCACAATGGGTCTATACCGAATAAATGACAAACGATGGCCAATAGTGAAGGTCAGTTTGCATCAATGATAGGTATACGATTCCGCCACATCGCTCTACTTAGTTGAGGAAGAAAAATATCCATGCAGCAGTGCACCGGTGTATGAAAAGAGATATTGAAGTGACATGCATTATGCTAAAATGCTATGTGTGTGCTTGACTGTGTGTTTACCTTGATGATGTGTCTCTTGTTAATGATTGAATATCTTAGCTAAAGATTTGCGAAAGAGTAATTATATATAGATATATTCTTGGAATGTATTATGTAGTATTTTTCTTTTTCATATGCACCCTTTCGTGGATTTCAACTTGTGCAAAGAAATTCACCTTTGCATGTTTTCCTATATTTGTCTGTACCTTACGCGTAGATGAGGCCTCTGGTAGCCCGAGTAAGGGAGAGTTTCAGGCCTCTTGAGGCCGATGGTGGGGGATGGACTTATGATCCCATCTCCCAATGGGCCACAGTGTGTGGACACGTGGTCAGGACGAGAGGAGGGGTGCTAGGCCCCGAGGAGGTTTTGGAGCGTGATATGGTTCTGAACACTTACATTCCCTTAGAGAGGATGCGCAGCTGGCTGGCAGCCGCACCCGAGGCACCTGTGGAGCAGCCGAGGAGAGAGACTCAGGCGGAGGAGAGGCCTTTACCCTCGCGGGTAACCAGATCTGCTCAGGAGTATCGCCGTATTTTTGTCGCACGGGTCTCACCCCAAGGAAAAGTACCTTGGCGCGGGATCGTCTACCGAGGATGGCTCCACCAGTGACACCAGCTTCACCACCGAGACAGGGAGACCAACGCTCTCCGTTCCTTACGTCCCACCGTATGGACGTTTCGTGCATTGCTCTTCTGGCACTTCTGCCGGACCGTCGGGACACACAGAGAGGGGGAAGAGGAAGGTTCGAGATGAGCCAGAGCGAGTATTCATTGAGATATCCGAGGAGGAGGAGGACCCGGAGGAGGATCCCGAGGAGGACCCCGAGGAGACGTCATCGTCTTAGGTCGTAGTGGTGGGGGTGTCTAGTGCTAGGTTGTGGGTTGTCTGTTAGCGACCAACCTAGGTTTGGGATGTACATGTTCAGTGTTGTGTATTTGACACACCTTTTGATTTACAGCTTTCCTAGGTTTAGATTTATTGCTTCATTTTCTTTATGTTATGATGATGTATTTTGGCCACTATGTTGTGGTTCCAAACTATACTTGCACGCGCAAGACTTGTGTATATTGACATGATATATATATATATATGATGTTTCTTTTCTTCTGAGTTTCTGGATGGCTAAATGTGATGTGAAAAATCTTTTCGTGTAAGATTTCTTTTTCAAAAAAAAAAAAATTAGCCACCAATTTTGGTAACCTTGATTTATGAAAGACGATTTTCCGCATTAAGTTTTAGTTTTTCACGTGACGTTCCTTGTGGGAAAAAGGGGGGTTACAAAAGGCACCCTGCCTTTCATTATTTATGGTTCGTCCGATTAATCCGTTGCCCAATAATATGCCATGAGTCCGTTTATTTGTTTCTTAAAAATACACTTAAAATTGTCGCGCAACGACGCCCTCTTTGTCAACTCCGGCACTGACCCCGTCTCCACCATCGACGACGCCTTCTCCGCCGTCAAGGACCATCTCAATACCTTCCACCTCTGCCACGAGAAGAGGCTCCCCAGTATTGTCGACCACTTCAAGTGGTGCACGGGGGAGACCTTCTACCAGGATGTCACCCCGGAAGGCGTTGAGGCCGGCCTCAACTCCCTCGCTGTCGACAGAACTCCGTCATCGATGGTGGCTAGTAGTCCGTCGACGACAACGACAAAGATAACTAGAACCAGAGCCCCTCGTTGCAACGCACATGGAAGCCATCCTTATCAGAGTTTGCCTCCTCCACAGTAGGAGTCCTCCTAAGTTGTCACGCCGTCCCTCTGTTGCTGTGCTGCAAGTCTGTGTTTCCCCCTATATTCTTGAGATTGGGGATGGGTGAACAGTGCGAGCCTTGTTTTTAAAAAAATAATAGGACACATGGCTCAATTTGGAGTGGACGATTTATCCAATGAACTAAAATAACCCAAAGGTAGAGTGCCTTTGGTGTGCTAAAGTCAGGGAATCCGTTCCCGCTAAACAGTTATTTAAACCTTAATATTTTGGTGACATCTATGGTGGTGAATTCTGAAAACTTCACCATTATGGTGAAGTGGAACCATAACCTGCAATAGTAAGTAACCCAGTCTATTGTGAAATTAGACATTCATCCACTAAACTTGTCATAATGTAATATTGTGCCCAAAACTTTACGTATTACATAAACTGACATGATAGAGGATAAAAATTGCAAATCTTTCCTGTTTATTTCGAAAACATTAATGGGTTGTTGGGTGACATTAATAGACTGGTAAACGATTTAATATGTCTGTAATATAGAAGAAAGGGTGGTAGGTGTATGAATCTCATAGGCTTAGTTCCACCCGAAGGAGTAGAAGAACTGCAACGAAGTTCAGGATCAAAGTTGCAGAGGCCATATATCGCGTCGGAGTCGTCGGAGTTTGCGACGCCGACGGAAAAGCAAACGGCGACAAGGAGGACTTCAAAGGTAAGTGATGGTGGTTCCTCATTTCGAGTTGCAGAACTTGTATTACTGTAAATTTGTTTTTTTGAATGTGAAGTTATGAAACACGAACGGACAACTAAAACCAAATTTATTTTGCATAGAGGTGATATGCTTCTTGACAGTTGCGCGCCTTTACACACATCATACACACATTTGACTTTCCACTTAAAGGCATGCAGCAACTCTGTTTTGTAATTTTTTTTCAAGAAAACTGCCAATAAGCAAGAAAAATATCTCTTATTTCAGCATAAGCAGTCAAGCACTAAATTAAATTAAGACGTTTACCATTTTTGGATTCTGATAGGCAATCTTCCACAACTTGAACATATAGATTAAGGCGTTTACCATTACTTATTTTATTCGATTATTTTATAACTACTAAGAAAATTTCTACAAATTATAAAATAGTGGATTTTAAAATATAATGTGAAAAAAAATTAAAATACTTTAATAAACAATTATTATTATTAAACTAAATCTTATATTTAACAAAAATAATACACAAATCACTGCACCACATTTTTATCCTAGTCATAAAAATTTTTTTATCCTACACAAGACCCATCTAAGAAGTAATTTTTCTTTCAATAATCACTAATGTTGTTTTTTTTTAAAAAAAATAACTCATTAAGCTACGTTTTGTACTCAACACAATATTACCAAAGCGACTGGTCTCAGGTCGATGTTGAACAAAGCTACGTTTTTAATAAAAAATCCAGATCTTAGTAAAAAAAAATTTTGCCCGCTCAATTTTCAACAAATTTTATGAATTATCAAACAATAGCAAAATAAATAGCATCACTTCAGCATTCTTGCCAGAAAATAAATAGCATCACCCAAAACGGTTTCCTGCTCAAACTAAGTCTCACCATTTCATGAATCTTTAATGTATGGCCAAACCAAATTACACTATCCCACACCTGCAAAAGTCCACCGTCACACCGCCATTGCACTCATGCAGTTTTATATCCCATTTTACTAACATTATTACCTTAATGTGTAATAACAACAAAACATGAACTAAATCAATAAATTACTAACTATTACATTATATAACAAAAGAAATGTTCATCAAAACAATATAACAAAGGAGATATATAATAGCTTTTTCGTCTTTGTCCAGTCACCATTAAACCACTTTTTTCAGACACAAAAAGATAAAATTGGGCCATCTACGGAGATATTCACATTTATTGGGGGAAAACTAATAAAATATGTACAAAGTCAGTGGAATTAATGTAATTTGCACAAACGATATGACCCTCTTTGCAATATCATAAATAATTAACCTTAACCTGACCTCAAGGTTTCCGGTGCAATATCTCAACCATTGAATATAATAATAATATATCTATGACTATCACATCATGATTGGCCCACTTCGCCATGATTTTGAAGTTTTCAGGGTTCACCACCATAGAAGTCACCTAATATTTTAACTTTATTTTTTCTAAACCATTGATATTTTAGAAATATAGGGTATAATTAATTCATTTTTTTCAATTGTGCCTCTATTAATTAATGAAGTAGTTATAAATGGAATGAGAATTTGTAATAAAATTATGATAAATAATAATAATAATAACAATACTTAAATAAGGATATTTTAGTTCTATTTTATATTAGTTAAATATTTTTTAATCTACATGCAATAATCTTAAATATCAATAGATATAGAATAGAATGGAGGTAATATAAAACACCAGTGATTCCATCCCGTGATTGTAGAGATAGAAATGAAAGAAAAATGAATCCATCAGTCACGAAAACTAGAAACTTGATAATTATTTTTACATATTCTACCACGTGTGTTGTCTAGGAAATGTTCTTCTGATTAGTAGACAAGTGTCTAAGGACCTGTTTATTTATGATTAAAAAATGAATTTTATATAAAATAATTTAGAGATTATTTTTTTTAAAGATTTTTACATGAAGCTAGCATAAGCTAATTTGTATTTGTTTATAATTATAAAAATTATTTTCTAATATTCTCATTTTCAACTTTATCAAAATCATATTATTTCTCAAAATAACTTTTCACTTTAGTCAAATTTTAGATTCTGATTATTTTTAATGGATGAAACAAACATACAGAAAATATTTAAAAGTGATTATTTATTTATAAAATAAACTAAGAAAAAGACTCTACTAGCCTTTTCTTGAAGAAAATAACAAAAATGCCTAACAATTATCGCGCAGACCGGGGAATTTCTGCAAGATTTTTTTTTGGTTAACAAAATTTTTTCAGGACTAAAGAACTGATCCGGCTTCACATTATTTCTTTGGGTCAAAATCCAGGCTTCACATTGTACAATTAGAAATTTGACAAGAGGCTTATATAGATGGGCTACACCTTTTCTTTTTGTTCCCCAAACTTCCCAGCGGGCCGCACCCAGCAAACAGAAAATACAAGTGAGACTACCGGAGAATTGATAAATACACCCAATTAATTAGTTATACATCCCACTTTAAACCTTTTTTGAAAAGTAAAAGCACCTTTAATCCTTCCTCTACCCTTTTCATTTTCAAAACTGCATTTTTTATATTTCAGAAACTCGAATTTCTGAAATACAAATTTCTATTTCAGAAATTCGAGTTTCCAAAATATAAATTTTGTATTCCGGAAACTGGAATTTTCGAAATATATAAAAACTCAGTTTTTCGAGTTTTTGGAATAAAAATTTTGTATTTTGGAAATTGAATTTCTGAGAAAAATGCGATTTCGGGATTTCAAGTACCAAAACACGATATTAAGAGGGGGTAATTTCGGGATTTCAAGTATAAAAAATTTTAAGGTAGTTTGTATGGCTAATTTGGAGTAGAGCTGTCAAAACGAGCCAGCTCGGCCCACTTGAGTTGGCTCCCCATGGGTTGGGGGGAAATGGGCCGAGCCGAGCTGGCTCTTTTTTTCATGAGCTAGAAAATACACAGCTCGGCTCAATCCACCACAGGTTGGTGGGTTATGCGGGTTGGCTCACGGGTTGGCTTATGGGCTGACTCACCGGTTGGCTCACTAAATAAAAAAAAATCTAAAAAAATATTTAAGATGCTAGAAAATAGAAAAAAAATTACAGAAAAACAAAAAAAAAATTATATGCAATAAAATATCAGTTTTCCTAATCTTACATTCAAAGTATAAAAATAAACGTTTTATATACACCAAAGTATTCTGGCCACATTCAATTCTGGCTCGTTTTCTTCCCTTTCACACCACTTTTTTTTTTGGTTAATTTCAACAAATCAAGTAAGATCAGTTTAGCTAGTTCAACACATCAATGCTTGCTTTATATACAAAAAGAAAATAAGAACAGTCCGATCAGAGGAAGAGAAGAACATGAACAAATGAAGAGGAAGAGGAGAACATCAATACCTGCAGAGAACGAACGAAACAGAGAAGGAACGGACGAAGCAGAGAATGATTGAACGAAGCAGAGATGGCGAGTAGCGCTGGCGGGACGAGGCAAAGAACGACCGGACAAAGCAGAGAATGAACGGACTGTTGGAACTAAATTATTTAAAGCATTTTTCAATGCTTAAATCCCTAAGTAGTTTTGATGATAACAATGATTATTAAGGTTTTTACAAAGTCTGTTAACAAGCTCTTGTAGGTACAATAAAGATAAGTCCATCGTTCAGTATGGCCTTGGTAATTATAAGCATAGTCAAAGAGCTGAGCGTCAAATGGACGCTGATACTTGACCTTGGGTAAGTATCGTCCAATGGACTCTGGGTGCTAAGCGTCTGATGATCAGAATGTCATACGTCCAATGATCAGGAAAACTTTGCGTCCAAGTAAGTTATGAGTCCATATGTTAAGCAAAGCTATCCATCCATATGGTAAGTGAACAGAAAGTCCATTCTGTTCTACAAGCTGCGTCCAACACGTGAGTGTCCATAATATGACATTAATTGCTCTTGCATTTAATATGAGCCATATTTAATGAGCAAATGATTTGAAATAAATAGCTGTATACAATGTTTTTCCCTTGCATAAATGTCAATGTTTTTAAACTAGCATTTAATGAAAAGCATAAAGCACTGTGAATAGTATACTTAAGAGAGAGAATGTACTCTGAACATTTCTGTATTTCTCTGAACATACCTTTTCTCTTATACAGTGTATTCTCTCTGTCTCAATAAAATATTACTATTAACCTCTGTGTAATTGAGATTTTGAGTATAGGTTGTTTCTAACATAGGGAAAGAACTGCACAGAAACACGCTGAAGAAGCACTCCTACAGAACAACAGGAAAATAACATTTAGTGCTATTAGAAAACGACTATATTTATGAAGGCTGAAGCTGAGCACATTCAACATCAAAGACTGAAGCTTCACTAAAAGCCTATATATATTCCGTGAACAAGAAGAAGAACAAAACGAAGACTGAACTACGTGAAAGAAAAGAGCACAAAAAAATGTTGTGCAAATTTGTTTCATACTTTGTAAAGCTTAGGAACTTGTATAGTTCAATCTTCTTACAAAAGAGAGTTAGTTTAACTCTCGAAGTGCTTAACATTTCGTATTCTCACTTCTGTGAGTTAGCTGCACTTTGAATCAAAACACTCTTCTGAGTTGTTTGAGCCTAGAGAGGCTTGTTTAGAAAAGAATACTTGTTTGAGCCTGGAGAGGCTTGTCTGTAAAAGAATACTTGGGATTAGCCTGAAGAGGCTGTGTGCAAAGAATACTTGGGTTTGAGCCTGGAGAGGCTTGTCTGTAAAACAATACTTGGGTTGAGCCTGGAGAGGCTAGGTGTGCAAACAATACTTGCTGTAAGGCCTGAAGAGGCTGCTAAAGAATACTTTTAAATCTATCTTGATTGATAGTGAAATCTCTCTAGTTTGAGGGGACTGGACGTAGCTCGTAGGAAAGGGTGAACCAGGATAAACACTTCTGTAATTTCTCTATCCCTTAACTCCTTTACATTCAGTTTATACACTAACTGTGGGGATTGAATTGAAATTATTTTTAACAAACTATTCAAATGTTTTAAACGCACTGAAACTTGTTTTGAACTAAGTGGACGATTCTGCGTCCATCTTTCCTGTGCATCCAATACACATATACGCTGTGCGTCCAATCTTTTATAAGCAACGTCCAAAGATTTGCGAAAAGTTTTAAAAGCTAAGAAACACAATTCAACCCCCTTCTTGTGTTTCACCTTGTTACCTACAGTTGGCATCAGAGCTCGATCTCTAGGGGTTGAGCATCTAACAGTGCAGAGAAGCAAAGATCCATGACAATATCGACATGTGGGATGTTGTTGAAAAAGGTTACACTGCTCCAGTAGGTGAAGCAAGGCAACCATTGCCTAGAGTCCAGTGTTCACCGGATCAGAGGACAAGATTCCAGCTGAACTCAAAGGTCAGACACTATCTGATGTGTGCCATTACAAAGTCAGAATATGACAAGGTGCACAGCTGCACCACTGCCAAAGAAATATGGGACACTCTAGCTTTGGCGCATGAAGGATCATCTCAGGTCTGGGAATCCAAAATTAGCATGCTAGTTCATCAATATGAACTATTTAAAATAGAGGATCACGAGACAATTGATCAGATGTTTGGGAGATTCCAAACAATCATAAACAAACTGAGGTCTCTGGGAAAAGTCTACACAACCCAGGATCACATCAGGAAAATCCTAAGGAGTCTGCCAAGACAATGGAGACCCAAGGTGACTGCTATATAAGAAGCAAGGGATCTTTCCACTCTTGCTATGGTGGAACTTCTGGGTTCGTTCAAAGTGCATGAGCTTGAGCTCAAAGAAAATGGAACAGAAAAAGGGCAAAGTCCATTGCTCTTAAAGCTAAAAAAGGTAGCACCTCTAAAGCACTCAAGGCCCATGACTCAGATGAAGAGTTATGCAGCTCAGAAGGAGAAGAAGGCTCAGATGATGAACTTTCCTTCATCTCCAAGAAAATAAAGTCCATGTGGAAAAAGAAAGGTGGCTTTAGAAGGAAGCAATTCAACAGAAGATTTCCACAGAAGGAAGCTGAGCAAAAGGAGAAAAGTCCAGTAGTGTGCTATGGCTGCAAGAAACTAGGCCGCTACAAGGTAGATTGTCTTGAGCCTGAGAGGACAAAGAAAAAGTTCTTCAAGAAGAATAAGGGCCTTATGACAACCTGGGAGGATCTTGATGATTCTTCTGATGAGGAGGACGAGGAGGATAAAGAATAAACAAATCTTTGCGTGCTGGGAAGCCTGCCCTCAATAGACAGTGAGGATGAAGAAGAGGTAATGTCTTATCCTGAACTAAGAAATAATTTTGATGATCTTCTTAGAGAATCATCCATTCTATCTGATGAGTACCAATCTTTGAAGAAAAAGTTTTCACTTATAACCAAAGATTTTGAAAAACTTACTTTGGAAAACAAAGTACTTAAATCAAAGAATGAAGAGTTGAAACTTCAAGTTAGTCAACTCAAAGATGAATCTCATAGAGATTCTGAGTCCAATACCTCTTGTGAAGTACAAATACTTCAACAAAAAGTAAATGAACTCACTGGGCGATTGTCCAGATTTGTCAGTAGCTCTGAGAAATTTGATCAAATTTTAAAAATTCAGAGAAAATCTTCTGACAAAAGTGGTTTGGGTTATGTTCCTAAGGAACAAGAAAAACCAAAACCAAAATTTTCCAAGAGTCCTTCCCAGTTTAATTTATACTGTGGCCAATGTGGAAAGGTTGGACATGTCACCTCAACATGCATCCACAAGAAAAAGAAAATGCCTGGACGTAGACCCAGGACTAACAAGAAAGGACCCAAGTCAATCTGGGTACCTAAAAATATGATAATTCCTGTTGCGGATATGCTTGATGGTAGGAAAGCAACTCCAATCATGGTACCTGGACAGTGGCTGCTCACGACACATGACAGAAGAAAGGTCTACAAGACCTAAAGCCTAGGACAAAGGGTTGGGTCACCTTTGGAGGAGACCAGAAAGGCAGAATAGTTGAGATAGGTAAAATTAGTAAGCATCATTTTCCCTCTATTGAAAATGCCTTGTTGGTTGAAGGACTCGAACATAATCTGCTTAGCATAAGTCAATTGTGTGATAGTGGATTTGATGTTTCCTTTAACAAGGATAAATGTATATTCAGAAACTCTGACAAGTCCATACTTTTTCAAGCAAAGAGGTAGGATAATGTTTACAAAATTGATTTTGAAAATCTATCCAAACAAAATATCTCATGCTTCATATCCTTAAAGGATGAACAATGGATATGGCACAAGAGACTTGGTCATGCAAGCTTGAGAACCATCTCAAAGCTAAATAAGCATAACCTCATGAGAGGACTACCAAATCTTGTGTACAAATCTGAGGTTCTGTGTGAAGCATGTCAGAAAGGGAAACAAGTAAAAAATTCTTTTAATTCCAAAAATATTGTTTCCACTTCTAGACCTTTGGAACTTTTACACATGGATTTGTTTGGACCCACACAAACTGCATATTTGAATGGAAAGGAATATGGACTAGTTATAGTTGATGACTATACTAGATGGACATGGGTCAAATTCCTTGCACACAAGGATGAGTCTTTCAAAGTCTTCACTGTATTCTGTAAAAGAGTCTAGAATGAGAAAGGAGTTTGCATTAACTCTATTAGAAGTGATCATGGAGGTGAGTTTGAAAATGTAAACTTGCAGAGATTCTGTGAAGAGAATGGACTCCTTCACAATTTCTCTGCACTAAGAACGCCTCAACAGAATGGTGTGGTGGAGAGAAAGAATCGATCTTTACAAGAGATGGCCAAATCCATGCTCAATAATCACTCAACCTCTAAGAGGTTTTGGGCTGAAGCTGTAAATACTGCTTGCTATTTACAGAACATAATATATGTGAGGCGTATATTGAAAAAGACTCCATATGAATTGTGGAAGGGAAGAAAACCAAACATATCATATTTTCATCCTTTTGGATGTGAATGTTTCATTCTCAACACCAAGGATCAACTTGGCAAATTTGATTCTAAAGTTGATAATGGAATTTTTCTAGGTTATTATGAAACTTCCAAGGCCTACAGAGTTTATAACTCAAGAACCTTGACTGTTGAAGAGTCAATTCATATAAAGTTCAATGACAAAAAGCCTGACAAAGAATTGTCAGAGCTAAGTGATTCTCTTGCATATATGAGAATACAAGAAGAAGGGGAAGGAACATCACCTAAGAATGAAGAAGATGGATTAGATGCAAAGAGTGATGATGCGTCCAATCCAGAAAGAAGAAGAAGTTGGCACTTCAGGACTTATCATTCTGAGGATCAAATCATTGGAAATGTTGATGATAAAGTCAGAACAAGGTCCACATTCAGAGAGAAAACTGATGTTGCATTCATCTCTGAGTTGGAGTCAAAGAACATTGATGAAACCCTTTTGGACGAAGGATGGACTTTAGCTATGCAGGAGGAGCTGAATCAATTCAAATGCAATGATGTTTGGACGCTGGTTGCCCCACCTGAAGATAAGTCCATTATTGGAACCAAATGTGTATTTAGAAACAAACTGGACGAAGAAGGTAAAGTTGTGAGAAACAAGGCAAGGTTAGTTGCACAAGGTTACTCACAACACGAAGGTATTGATTTTACTGAAACCTTTGCTCCAGTAGCTAGAATAGAAGCCATTCGCATCTTACTTTCATTTGCTTCCCAACATGATATGAGGCTTTATCAAATGGATGTAAAGAGTACTTTCTTGAATGGTATAATAACTGAAGAAGTCTATGTTGAACAACCTCCTGGTTTTGAGGTCAAACTTTTCCTAATCATGTTTTCAAATTGAGAAAGGCTTTTTATGGCCTCAAGCAAGCTCCTCGAGCTTGGTATGAAAAACTAAGTTCTTTTTTAATGGAAAATGGTTTTTCAAGAGGAAAAGTTCATACAACTCTTTTCAGAAAATCTATAGACACACATTTCATCATAGTACAATTTTATGTGGATGATATTATATTTGGTGCTACTGATGAATCTCTGTGTGGAGAGTTTTCTGATTTAATGCAAAAGGAGTTTGAAATGAGTATGATGGGAGAATTGAAATTCTTCCTTGGACTTCAAGTAAAATAGACTCAAGATGGGATTTATGTGCATCAGTCCAAATATACAAATGAGCTTCTGAAGAAGTTCAATATGGACAATTGCAAACCCATGAACACTCCTATGCATCCATCTTGCATACTGAACCTGAGTGACAAAGATAAAAAGGTAGATCAAAAGGTATACAGAGGTATGATTGGATCTCTTTTATGTTTTACTGCATCTAGACTGATATCATATTCAGTGTTTGTTTATGTGCAAGATTCCAATCAGATCCTAGAGATACGCACTTGACTGCTGTAAAGAGAATATTTAGATATCTGAAGGAAATTACCAATCTTGGTTTGCTGTTTAAGAAACCAGATGAATACAGATTAGTAGGGTTCTGTGATGCTGATTATGTTGGAGATAGGCTTGAAAGAAAAAGCACCAGCGGAGGATGCCATTTCATTGGATCCAATCTGGTATCATGGACAAGCAGGAGACAAAACACAATTGCATTATCCACAGCTGAAGCTGAATATGTCTCTGCTACAAGTTGTTGTTCTCAGCTCTTATGGATTAAACATCAAGTGGAGGACTACAACATTTTTTAGAGTAAGATTTCTATTCTTTGTGATAATATTGCTGCAATCAATTTGTCTAAGAACCCAATCTTACACTCAAGAGCAAAGCATATAGAAATTAAACATCATTTCATTAGAGATTATGTACAGAAGGGAGTATTTGATATTCAGTTTGTTAGTACTGAAAATCAATGGGCAGATAGATTTACGAAACCCCTCTCTGTAGATAGATTTGTAGGTAACATGGTGAAACACAAGAGGGGAGGTTGAATTGTGTTTCTTAGCTTTTAAAACGTTTCGCAAAACTTTGGACGCTGCTTATAAAAGTTTGGACGTACATCATATACGTGTATCGGACGCACACCACAAGAAAAAGTTGTATTACCGACGAATTTTACTGACGGAAAATATTCCATCGGTAAATCTGACATTTCTGACGGAATTTTTCCGTCGGTAAAAAAGTTTATCCGTCGGTAAACGAGATTTTTTTACAGTTGACAACTTTTAATTTATTTTAATCATTACCAACGGATATATTCCGTCGGAAACGCAAAGATTTTGAATTTATCGACTGAACTTTTCGCCGAAAAAGTTACCGACAGAAATATTTCCGTCGGTAATGGAGCGGTTTTTAAAAAAATTTGAATTTCATGTTACCGACGGAAATTCCATCGGAAATATCTAAATACTGACGGAAAAATCCGTCGAAAATGACAAATATACTCATCTTATATGTCCCAACTCGATCACTTTCGTTTTTTAGTCTTCTCTCTCTCTCAGTTGCAATTTCGTCTCTCTCTCTCTCAGTCGCGATTCTCTCTCTCAGCTGGGACTGCCACCACCGCCGCTTGTCCTCCGAGCCAAACCGCCTGCAAGGCGAACCACCTGCGAGCCCAGCCACCACTGCCACCGTGTCCGAATGCCGACGCTGTCGTTCCGAGCCCAACCACCACCGTGTCCCAGCCACCACCGTCTCCCACTGTTCCCAAACGCCACCACAACCCTCTCTTCCTCTCCAAAAACACAGTCCAACACAGTCCTCTCTCTTCCTTGATCCAAAGCCAGAGAAGGTGATGATGATTAATTTCTCACTCTTCACTCTCAATTTTAAATTCGGATTTCTCACTCACTAATGCAAGAACTTATATATTTTTTTATCTGTTGATGTATATTTTTTTGGTCTTGATTTCTGTTGGTGTTGACTTTTGTGTTGTTATATTTTTTTTTTCTGTTTGTGTTGATTTCTGTTGATGTTGGTTTTCTTTTCTTTTTTAAAATTTCGTGTGCTTACCGACGAAATAATCCGTTGGTAACATATAATTTTTCGACGGTCTATTTCCGTCGGTAATAATTACTGACGAGCGAATTACAGATGAACTTCTGCCTTCGAAAATTCCGTCGGTAATCGTTCGTTACTGACGGTTTTTCTGCGTTACCGACGGATTTTGTCCGTCGGTAACGCCCGATTTTCTTGTAGTAAGTTGGACGCAGAATTGTCCACTTAGTTCAAAATAGGTTTTTGTGCATTTAAAACTTTTGAATAGCTTGTTAAAAATAATTTCAATTCAATCCCCACAGTTAGTATAAAAACTGAATATAAAGGAGTTAAGGGATAGAGAAATTACACAAGTGTTTATCCTGGTTCACCCTTTCCTAAGAGCTACGTCCAGTCCCCTCAAACTAGAGAGATTTCACTATCAACCAGATAGAATTACAAGTATTCTTCAACAGCCTCTTCAGGCCTTACAACAAGTATTATTTGCACACCTAGCCTCTCTAGGCTCAACTCAAGTATTGTTTTACAACCAAGCCTCTCCAGGCTTAAAACCAAGTATTCTTTGCTCACAACCTCTTTAGGCTAATCCCAAGTATTCTTTTACAGACAAGCCTTTCCAGGCTCAAACAAGTATTCTATCTTAAACAAGCATCTCCAGGCTCAAACAACTCAGAAGAGTGTTTTAGATTGAAAGTGCGGTTAAATCACACAAGTGAGAATATGAACTCTAAAGCACTTCGAGAGTTAAGCAAACTCTTTTTTACAAGAAGAAAGGACTATACAAGAGTTTCTAAGATTTACATAGTATGAAAATATTTGCACAACGTTTTTCTCTTTCTTTCACGTAGTTCAGTCTCTTATAATCATCTTGTTCACGGTATTTATAGGCTTTGAGTGAAGCTTTTTGATCTTGAACTTGCTTTGCTCCAGCCTTCATAAATTAGCAGTTTCCTAATAGCATTAATTTTTATTTTTCTGTTGCTCTGCAGGAGTGCTTCTTCAACGTGTTTCTGTGCAATTCTTTCTCCTATGTCAGAAGCAACCTGTACTCAAAGTCTCAATTACACAGAGGTTAATAGTAATATTTTATTGAGACAGAAAGAATACACTGTATAAGAGAAAAGGTATGTTCAGAGAGATACAGAAATGTTCAGACTACATTCTCTCTCTTAAGTACACTTTTCACAGTGCTTTGTGCTTTTCATTAAATGCTTGTTCAAAAACTTTGAGAATTATGCACAGGAAAAACATTGTATACAGCTATTTATTTCAAATCATTTGCTCATTAAATATATCTCATATTAAGTGTAACAACCTCGTTTTTAAATAGTTTCTTTTGACTTTTAATCTGCTTTAATTTATTAAAAATTATTTGATTAATGATTTTGGGATCTTGAGGTGAGAATAATGATATTCATATCTTAGATTTATTTTAAAAGAATCGAGAGTAGTGAAGTTCGCAAAACTCAATTTTGCGGGAACCGCATTCTCGCGTGATGCGGGGAAAGGGTTTAGGATTTTTCTGGAGACTGTTTTTACTCCAAAATGATGTTTTAACAAAACAAAACTTGTTTTTAGAATATTTGTGATTTTTTGAAATTTTTCAGAAAAACTTTATTTTACCTGCGTTTGGTGCTTTACGGGTAGACCAAGCGCAACTGGGAGATAAAAAATGGTCCAAAAATTTAGTTTTGAGATTCTAAATTTTTATATATTATATTTAAGCCATAAAAGTGATTTTTCATGATGGTACCTATTTTAGAAAAATATTTATCTGAAAAGGGATTATGAAAATAAGCATTTTTCCTACTTTGAACCACCAACAAAACCCTAACTTGATGGGAGATAATCCCACCATTTTTGTTTGGCCTTGGCCAAGTTCTTAGTGCCAAAAATGTGATCAAAAAATATCTCAAAGTCAAAGGGAGTCAAATGATTAATTATTTGAAATTTTCAATTAAAGAAATGGAGTAGGTGACCAACTCCAATCAAACCCATGATGCCCCATTCTTCCTTGTCTTGGCCGATTCCTTTTAGGGCAATAGGAAGGAAAGAGACTTCATTTTCTTCACTTCATCTTCTTCCTCTACAAAGAAACTCCATTTCTCTCCATTTCCAAAGCTTGAGACCAAAGCCAAAGTCTTGAGTTTTATTGAGTTCTAGCCATTCAAGTTTCACAAAAAAGGTTTGGATGATGATTCTAATCCACAATCTCTTTTCATTTTTCCATTTTCATCACTTTCAAAAAAATTTCAAGAAGCTTCTGTTCTTCTTTTTGCTAAAAGAGAGCTTTGTTCTTGGTTTAGGTTCATTCTCTTGGAACCTACAAGCTTGAAACCCTTCTTGATCCATTTTGCTTCAAAGCTTTGAGTAAATATTTCTCTACTCAAATTTCTACACTTTAGGGTTTGGGTATTTCATAAAACTTGCATTTTTATGGTTGTGTTTTGTGTATTTTGAATAAGGGTGACTTTTGAAAGAGTTGGAGCATCAAGGTTTGAGGAGACCTCTTGGTGTTGTTGCAAGGAGACCTTTGGTGTTTGTTCTTTAGTAGCTTCAAGAGGTAAGGGGATTTTCTTAATAAGTTGGGAAGGTTGTGTATGTGTGTGGCTATGTGTTGTATGCTTGAGGTTAAACTCAAAGATTTGAGTTTTCCTATTGGTTGTTGAATGAGAAATCATTCTCTTAGTAATATCTATTTTTTTCCATACATATATATATATATATATATCTTAAAGTTTAAAGCATGATATTTGGCTGATGATGATGAATTTTGAAATTTAGGGATTCTTGGAAAATTATATATATTGTTTGAGGTGGTTTGTATGCCTAATGCATGCTTAATTATATTAATGAATGATGCTATGGTTCTTGATGTGTTTAAGTGATAAGAATGATTACTTTAAGTGTATGTATGTTTCATGATTTGATTATGCCTACTTGCTTATTTAATGTATTTTGATTCTTGGGTGTTTTGTGTGTGCTTTCATTCATGGTGATTGCATTGTAATATTTAAAGTAGTGTAAAGCTTTAAATTATTATGATTGTGGTTGTGATTGGTGATTGGATCAAAGACATTTTTTTTACCCAAGTATTGGGAGGACTTAGAGGACCTTAATGAAAAGCTTTCCAATAAAATCAAGATAAATTAATTAGGATTCAAGTCAACGCTTGATTAGGTAAATTTTCACTTAATTTTAAGTATAAGTCTCCAATGGACTTTCTAATAAATTCTATTTTTCCAAAAAGCTCTAAGTAAGTTAGGAAATTAATTGATAGGGGAAAAAGCAAAATTTTAGATTTTTAAGGGGCTAAAACGAAAACTGGGTGTGTTTTGGTCCAAAAGGACAAATTTCAAAAATTCTGGTGCTGAAAACGAAAACTAGGTATTTTGGGTCAAAATCGTAATTTACGGAAGTTCTGGGCTGAAACGAGAAACTAAACGTTTTTGGGGCAAAAACATATTTTTTCGTAAGTCAGGGGCTAAAACGAAAAATTGGACAGTTTGGGGTTAATTTCTAAATAATTAGAAGTAAATGAATTTTAGTAAAGTTTTATCAAATGGTGTAATTTGAGTATTCAATTAACACTTTTAAGTCAAACTTTTACAATGAGAAATACTAAGTTTGGTTTTAATAAAAACATTTAATTTTTCAAATGACTTTCATAAAGCTAGTCTTGGTTTGTGTTCAAAAATGTTAAGAGGTATTTCATTGGTCAAGTATTTAAAATTTTTAAAACTTAAAGCTAAAGAGGAATTTATAGAAGTTTTATTTAAAACTTACGTTTTAAACAATCTTCATAGAAAGATTTTTACACGGTGTTGAGATAGAGTCAACACGTGGCGACGTTGAAGTTTATGAGGATAAATAATATTACACGGTGTTGGAAGAGATGCTAACACGTGACGATGAGAATCCGAAGATGAGGGATTACATTATTTATCTTGTGTGTGTTTGCAAATTATAATGTCATTTGCATTAAAGACGTTGGTTTTTGCCAAAATTAGAGCATACAATCCTAAGGTGATGGATTGTGAATAAGTATGGTCTGACTATAATACTTTGAGGGCATTCAGGTTACGAAGTTCTCAATGGCCGATTGGTGACTCCCAAAGGACTGAGACGAGTCGTAATACCCAACTTGAATGATCCTGACTGGGCTGCCTTATTTATGTTATGGTGATAGTAGCTCTACTGAATAATTGTGAGACTGGATCGTGGAGGGGACTGGGCAATTATGTTAGGTTTACGCTACAGCCATTTCGCTATACTTAGTTGAGGAAGAGAAGTCTCCATCGAGCTGTGCACCGGTGTATTAAAGAGATATTGAAGTGACATGCATTATGCTAGAGTGCTATGTGTGTTTGACTTGATGGTGTGTTCTCTTTTTAGTGCAAGAATGTCCTGGAGAAAGATTTGCGAAAGAGTAGCTATATATATATCTTTGGAATGTATTATGTAGTATTTTCTTTTCCATATGCACTTTTCGTGGATTTCAACTTGTGCAAAGAAATTCACCCTTGCATGTTTTTCTGTTATCTTTATGTACGTTACGCGTAGATGTCCACTTCGAGAACTCTGGTTGCGCGGGTGAGGGAGAGTTTCCGGCCTCTTGAGGCCAATGGTAGAGGATAGACTTATGATCCTATCTCCCAATGGGCCACGATGACTGGACACGTGGTCAGGACGAGAGGAGGGGTGCTGGGCCCCGAAGTGGTTTTAGAGAAGGACATGGTTCTGGACGCCTACATACCCATCGAGAGGATGTGCAGCTGGCAGGCAGACGCACCCTTCGCACGCAGCGTCACATTGGAGAGCAGGGAGGCCAGAGTTCCGCCCACGACGCAGCCTAGGAGAGAGACGAGGGAGGACCAGAGACCTACACCCCAGCGGGTAGCCGAACCGGTTTCTGATCGTCGCCGTTTGATTCGTCGCACTCCATGGAAGAGTTCCTTGGAGAGGGCACGCTTGCCTAGGTTGACTCCACCTGTGACACCAGCTCCACCCCTTCAGTCGGTGAAACTATTAGAAATGCCATTATCATTTAATTTAACTAACAAATAATAAATAAAAAAATTATTAATTGGTAGTGGCAGTTATAACCACCGCGAAGTAGAGAGAATCGCCGCAGAAGTAACGGCGGCTGCTCAACCGCCACTAAATTCCCACTTTGGTGGCGGCTAATGTCAACCGCCACTAAGCAACCGCCACTAAAAGCCGATTTTGGTGTAGTGACACTTCCTGTTCCTTACATTGAGTTGTCGAGAAGTTTCGTGCATTGCTCTTCAGGCTCTCACGCTGGGCCATCAGGACACGCAGGGAGAGGGGAGAGGAAGGTCAGAGAGGAGCCTGGATCCGAGGAGGAAGAGGATCCCGAGGAGTACCCCGACGAGACGACATCTTCTTAGTTCTCTAGGTGTGGGGTGTATAGTGCTAGATTGTGGGTTTGACAGTTAGCCAACCAACCTAGGTTTTGGGGAGTAGATGTTCATGTCGTGTATTTGACACATCTTTTTGCTTTACTGTTTTTCCTAGGTTTAGTTTATCGCCTTATTTTCTTTCATGTCATGATGATGTATTTTGGCCACTATGTGGTGGTTCTTGACTATACTTGCGAGCGCAAGACTTGTGTATAGTAACTTGGAGAGGTGTATATATATGATGTATATTTTCTTCTTTCTAATTTTCTGGATGGCTAAAATATTTGTGAGCATACTTCTTATATGTTTAGAAGAAAAAAAAATTAGCCACAAAATTCGGTATCTTTTGATTATGAAAGACGTATGTTTTTAAGACAAACCAGTTTTATATTAATTTCGCATAGAGTTTCTTGGTATTTTTACGTGACGCTCCTTGTGGGAAAAAGGGGCGTTACATTAAGCGCAAGAGCAATAAATAGCATGTTGTAGACTCTGCGTATTGGACGCAGCTTGTGAAACAGAATGGGCCTTCTGTTCACTTACCATATGGACGCATACCTTTTGCTTACCATATGGACTCATAGCTTACTCCGGACGCAAAGCTTTCCTGATCATTAGACGTATGACATTTTGATCAACGGACGCTTAGCACCCAGAGTCCATTGGACGATACTTACCCAAGGTCAAGTATCAGAGTCCATTGGACGCTCAGTTCTTTGAATGTACTTATAATTACCAAGGTCACACTGGAGATGGACTTATCTTTGGTGTACCTACAAGAGCTTGTTAGCAGTCTTTGTAAAAACCTTAATAATCATTGTTACCATCAAAACCACTTATGGATTTAAGCATTGAAAAATGCTTTTAAATAATTTGGTTCCAACAATCTCCCCCTTTTTGATGATGACAAACATTATTAAGTTTTACAAGCAATATAAACAAGCAAACAAAATAATCAGTCAGCATAAAAACTTTTCTCTTAAGAGAAACTCACCCTGAGATAAATATCTCAGTGTTTCTTACTCATCTCCCCCTGAGATAAACATCTCATGGGTTTTGGATATTCAACATGTTAAGTAGTTGAAAAGTTTCTTTTTCTCAAAGAAAACAGATTAGTCCAACAACATATATAATCAGAATTCAGAGCAAATAGAGCATGTATTTATAAGCAATAAGACTACTACAATTTGAATTTGACTCAATCTCGTTTTATTAAGACTTGAGTTTTTTAAAACTTAATCTTTCTCCTTTTCTCCCCCTTTTGTCATCAAACAAAAAGGTTTGGAAGACATCATAGTCCAAAATTTTAAAAAACAATTTTTTTTTTGAGAACATGAAGTCATGGCTACGGCTGATCCTTCTACAAGTACTTGAGATACTGGCCAAACAGAGACACAAGGTCTTCAACTTCTACTCTTGAAAATGAAGCTTGTGCAGATGTCGTTCTTGGTTCTTCATCTGTGGAGACAACAAGATCTTCTGGCTCAGGAGGTAATTCAATAATGGGCTGAGTGGATCGAGTTGGTGCACCAAAGAGATCATCAAACATATATCTAAGATGCTCCTTTTTCTTTGTAACTGATCCCACTGTAGGCGTTTCAGCCTTCTCAGCAGTAGAGACCCCTAAAGATGATGCTTGTTGTTCACACAAACTGAGATATCTTTCCCAGACGGTTCTTGCATCATGTTCAGTTGCCTGGCCTGTCTTAGACATGAACAGCAAGAAGGCCATGTCGATGTCATCTTGTGACTTCTTTGCCCAATCCTCATCAAACCTGATAGGAGTTGGCATTGGACCCTTATTGGTGTGCTTCTTGGGGAACTTGTCCTTGTTCTTGTCCACAAGATAGACCCTTGGTACTATCCTGTCAGGCTTCACCTTGATTGTTGTTGTGGCCTTAATCGTCATAGACGGAGGAACATTGAACTTATTCTAAAATTTGAGTCCTTACGCTATGCATCTAATGAACAACTCATCAGGGACTGAAAGGAATGGACCCATTTCTTCTGCAGTCAGAGGAGAGTACTCTGGCTGATCACAGTAGATCCTCATCCTGGCAAGTCCTGAGGAGTTGTACGATATAGGCTTGGCCCTTATCTCCTCTAGGGACAAATCCTTGTCCTTCTTCTTTTCCTCCTGAAGAGGAATTTCTATTGTCTTGATTCCCTTGGTCAGGATACTAGGCTTCTTGACCGTGAAGATATACTCAGAAGTTGGCAGAGAAGGTACTTCTGATATATCTTGAGTAGAAGGAGGTGGGGATTGTTGAGGTTGGCCATGTGAGGGTGAAGGTGTATGTGCTTGGGTAGAAGTGGACGGAGGTCCGAAGTCAAAAGGTGATGAAGAAGTGGGTTCAAATGAGGCAGATGGTGTAGGTGTTTGAGGTCTTGGTTGAGTGGACGATGGGGGTGATAGAGGTTGAATTTGTGTTTAGGAAGGTTGTTCTGTTTGAGGTATGGGAACTGTTTGGGTTTGTGTTTGTGGTTCAGGAATTGGACGAATGGGTGAGGGAATTGACTCTGGTGGTGGATGTAGGTAACAGGATGAAACACAAGAAGGGGGAGTTGAATTGTGAAAACGTTGGACGCTGGTTGTGAAAACGTTGGACACACAGACAAGTTGGACACAAAAACGTCGCGATTAAAGCGTATGAATAACTTGTTAAAATAAATTCAAATTCAATCCCCTCAGTTAGTATATAAAAAGAAATTAACAGAGATAAGAGATAGAGAAAATCACACAAGTGTTTATCCTGGTTCACCCTTTCCTAAGAGCTACGTCCAGTCCCCTCAAACTAGAGAGATTTCACTATCAATTCAGATAGATTACAAGTATTCTTCAACAGCCTCTTCAGGTCTTACAACAAGTATTATTTGCACACCTAGCCTCTCCAGGCTCAAACCCAAGTATTCTTTGCACACAGCCTCTCCAGGCTATATCCCAAGTATTCTTTTACAGAAAAAGCCTCTCCAGGCTCAAACAAGTATTCTTTCTAATCAAGCCTCTCCAGGCTCAATCAACTCAGAAGAGTGTTTTAACTTAAAGTACTGTCTAACTCACATAACTGAGGATATGAAAAACTTAAGCACTTCGAGAGTTAAGCAAACTCTCTTTTACAAGAAGATAGAAATAATACAAGACTTTCTAGAATATATAGAGTATGGCAATATTTGCGCAACTTCTTTTTCTTGAAGAACTTTTTCTTTGTCCTCTCAGCCTTAGGATAATCTGCCTTGTAGTGGCCTAGTTTCATGCAGCCATAGCACACTACTGGACTTTTCTCCATTTGCTCAGCTTCTTTCTGTGGAAATCTTCTGATGAATTGCTTCCTTCTGAAGCCACCTTTCTTTTTCCACATGGACTTTATTTTCTTGGAGATGAAGGAAAGTTCATCATGTGAGCCTTCTTCTCCTTCTGAGCTGCATGACTCTTCATCTGAGTCATGGGCCTTGAGTGCTTTAGAGGTGCTCCCTTTTTTAGCTTTAAGAGCAATGGACTTTGCCCTTTTTTCTGTTCCCTCTTCTTTGAGCTCAAGCTCATGCACTTTGAGCGAACCCAGAAGTTCCTCCATAGCAAGAGTGGAAAGATCCCTTGCTTCTTGTATAGCAGTCACCTTGGGTCTCCATTGTCTTGGCAGACTCCTCAGGATTTTCCTGATCCTGGGTTGTGTAGACTTTTCCCAGAGATCTCAAGTTGTTTATGATTGTTTGGAATCTCCCAAACATCTGATCAATTGTCTCGTGATCCTCCATTTTAAATAGTTCATATTGATGAACTAGCATGCTGATTTTGGATTCACGGACCTGAGTTTATCCTTCATGCGCCAAAGCTAGAGTGTCACATTTTTCTTTGGCAGTAGTGCAACTGTGCACCTTGTCATATTCTGACTTTGTAATGGCACACATCAGATAATGTCTGGCCTTTGAGTTCAGCTGGAATCTTGTCCTCTAATCCGGTGTCCACTGAGCTCTAGGCAATGGTTACCCTTCTTCACCTGCTAGAGCAGTGTAACCATTTTCAACGACATCCTACATGTCAATAATCTGTGCGTCAAAGAATGTGATCATTCTTTGCTTCCAATAATCATATTCGTCTCCATTGAACAGTGGTGGCTTGTTCACAGCTTGTCCCTCGTTCTCCATGGATCTTTGCTTCTCTGCACTGTTAGGTGCCTAACCCCTAGAGACTGAGCTCTGATGCCAACTGTAGGTAACAAGGTGAAACACAAGAAGGGGGGTTGAATTGTGTTTCTTAGCTTTTAAAACTTTTCGCAAAACTTTGGACGCTGCTTATAAAAGGTTGGACGCACAACGTATACGTGTATCGGACGCACATGTAAGTTGGACGCAGAATGGTCCACTTAGTTCAAAACAGGTTTTTGTCCGTCTAAAACGTTTGAATAACTTGTTAAAAATAATTTCAATTCAATCCCCACAGTTAGTGTATAAACTAAATATAAAGGAGTTAAGGGATAGAGAAATTACACAAGTGTTTATCCTGGTTCACCCTTTTCTAAGAGCTACATCCAGTCCCCTCAAACTAGACAGATTTCACTATCAACCAGATAGAATTACAAGTATTCTTCAACAGCCTCTTCAGGCCTCACAACAAGTATTATTTCCACACCTAGCTTCTCCAGACTCAACCCAAGTATTGTTTTACAACCAAGCCTCTCCAGGCTTAAAACCAACTATTCTTTGCTCACATCCTCTTCAGGCTATTCCCAATTATTCTTTTACAGACAAGCCTCTCTAGGCTCAAACAAGTATTCTTTCCTAAACAATCCTCTCCAGGCTCAAACAACTCAAAAGAGTGTCTTAGACTGAAAGTGCTGTTAACTCACACAAGTGAGAATATGAACTCTAAAGCACTTCGAGAGTTAAGCAAACTCTCTTTTTACGAGAAGAAAGAACTATACAAGACTTTCTAAGATTTAAAGAGTATGAAAATATTTGCACATCGTTTTTGCTCTTTCTTTCACGTAGTTCAGTCTCTTGTATATTCGATCATCTTGTTCACGGTATTTATAGGGTTTGAGTGACGCTTTTTGATCTTGAACTTGGTTTGCTTCAGCCTTCATAAATTAGTCATTTCCTAATAGCATTAAATTCTATTTTCCCGTTGCTCTGTAGGAGTGCTTCTTCAGCGTGTTTCTGTGTAGTTCTTTCTCCTATGTCAGAAGCAACCTGTACTCAAAGTCTCAATTACACAGAGGTTAATAGTAATATTTTATTGAGACAGAGAGAATACACTGTATATGAGAAAAGGTATGTTCAGAGAGATATAGAAATGTTCAGAGTACATTCCCTCTCTTAAGTACACTTTTCACAATGCTTTATGTTTTTCATTAAATGTTTGTTCAAAAACATTGACAATTATGCACAGGAAAAGTATTGTATAGAGCTATTTATTTCAAATCATTTGCTCATTAAATATGTCTCATATTAAATGTAAGAGCAATAAATAGCATGTTGTAGACTCTGCGTGTTGGACGCAGCTTGTGAAACAGAATGGACCTTCTGTTCACTTACCATATGGACGCATACTTTTTGCTTACCATATAGACTCATAGCTTACTTTGGACGCAAAGCTTTCTTGATCATTGGGCGTATGACATTCTAATCAACGGACGCTTAGCACCCAGAGTTCGTTGGATGATACTTACCCAAGGTGATGTATCAGAGTCCATTGGACGCTCAGCTCTTTGAATGTACTTATAATTACCAAGGTCACACTGGACGATGGACTTATCTTTGGTCTACCTAGAAGAGCTTGTTAGTAGACATTGTAAAAACCATAATAATCATTGTTATCATCAAAACTACTTAGGGATTTAAGCATTGAAAAATGCTTTTAAATAATTTGGTTCCAACAAGATTCACTTTTATAAGGAAGCATTTAAATATGCACTTTATAAAAGAATGATGTTTAGCGTCCAATATGCTTGAGTTGAGTCTGAGTCCAATAAGACTAGCGTCCAGTAGGACACGTCAGTCTAATTGAGACTTAGAATTTTTTTTTTAAAGCTTCAAGTCTTTTAACTCTTAAGTTTCCCACACTGAGTCCATTCTATATGATTATGAGATACATAAGCTGATCGTCCAATTTATATGACTGTGTGACATATATAGTTGAATGACCAATATGACTAGCATCCAGTGGGACACGTCAGTCATAATTGGAACTAAAGCCAGACTATATCATTTTAACAAAAATTTATTTCCTTCTCCAAAAACAAATATCCATTTACTCAAAACGCTTCAAGTTTTCAAAGCTTCTTGGAAGTTGAAACTACTTTTATTGAAAAGAGAGATTATCTATTTCAAAGTCTTTTCAACTGTTACTCTTGCTTGCATGTCTTCTCTGTTCTTCCATTTCTCTCTCTCTCTCTCTCTCTTGCAAGAAGTCTCAAAACCTCTTGAAGCTCTCTTTTGCTTTCAAATTTTTTTTCTTTCCTACTCTAGAATATCTCTCAATTCTCTTACAAGACAATGTCAAGAATCAACAACATGGAAGTAAATGTGGAAACCTTCATTGACTTCTCGTTATCCACCGAGTTTGGTATCAACATCAAAAATGAGATTACAGCAGCTGGTTGGTCTAGGTATTTCGTTGGAAACACCAAAGTTTATCCCTCTTTGATTAGAGAGTTCTGGAACTCAAGAGATATGATGGATAACAGCATCAAGGGAATAGTGCTAAACAGAGAGGTCTTTGTTTCAAGTGACTCAATTGCTCAAGCCATCTCTTGTGAAAAAGAACGAGAAACCTACAGACCAAACTGGAAAGCTGAGTTTGGTGGAGACTCTGTGGTACGCAGACTCTTGCTTAAATCTAAAAGTAGTGGCTCCATTGTTGCATAAAAAATGTGTGACAAAGTCCGAGTCTTGCACATGTTGCTGAACAAGACGGTCATTCACAAGGCTGGGTTAAGAGATTTTGTTTCAGATTTGCATGAATTTCTACTGGTACACCTTCTGTCTCTAAACAAGATTAACTTGCCATCCATCTTGTTTTTCTACTTCAAAAGAGACTCAAGAAGCATTGGCAGAAAGAATGCTATCCCCTTTGGAGTTCTTCTCCCAAAGGTATTGGATAATCAAATTCCTGATGCTATTGCTGAAAAGCTATCAACTCTTCAAGGAGTATTTCAACCGAATCTGGAAAGACTCAGTTTCGTAAGGATGAGACTGACACCAGTGGAGGAGGAGCAGAGAGATGACCCTGATACTGTTCAGGAAGGTTCTGAAGCAGGAAAAGAAAGTGAACAAAACTCTCTAGTTGAAGAAACAGAAGAACAGCGAGAAGCCCGATTTGCCAGAGCAAGAGAAGAACGACTGGCTACAGAAAGAAAAGAAAAAGAGGCTAAGAAAAATCAGAGAAAAGGCAAAGAAGTTGCCAAGCATATCTTGAATCTCCTAGATGAAGAGAACAGAAAGAGAAATGCTGAAGATATGCTCACTTCGTCTCAAGCAGAAGAATTTGCAATGAGTGTAGATCCTTTTGAAGAATCTTCTTCTCAGATAAATCTGGGCACTACTCCTCAAAGGGTTGATGTTGATCATCAATCTCAATCTAGAGAAGTAAGAAGGCCTTTTACAAGGTCACAGAGACATGAATTGATTCAGATACCTGAAACCTCTTCGAGAGAAAGAAGGTCAAGAAGAAGAGGTGAACAAATATCTCAAATCTGCCAGAACAATTAGGCGCCTGATACAGTTCTATCTGTAGAAGACAACACTCCAGCGTCCGAAGCTGAGGCACCTGAAGCTGAAAATGGTTCTCAAGACCCTGTAACAAGAAAAAAGTTTCTACAGCTATCGACCAAAGTGGACAATTTAATTACTCTGGTTCAAGACCATGTCAAGAGAAAGGATTGAAGGATCTTCTGGATTTTCTTCTTGTTCCAAAATTTTTTTTTCTTTCTTCAAATTTTTTTTTTTGGACTATGATGTCTCATAAACCTTTTTGTCTAATGACAAAAGGGGGAGAAAAGGAGAAAGAGATTAAGTTTTAAAAGCTCAAAATAAAACGAGATTGAGTCAAATTGCAGTAGTCTTATTGCTTATACCTATATATATATACTCTGATTGCTCTAAATTCTAATTATATATATATGTTGTTGGACTAATCTGTTTTCTTTGAGAAAAAGAACTTTTCAGGTACTTAACATATTGAATATCCAAAACCCATGAGATGTTTATCTCAGGGGGAGATGAGTAAGGAACACTGAGATATTTATCTCAGGGGGAGTTTCCCTAAAAGAAAAGTTTTTATGCTTATGTTGACTAATTATTTTGTTTACCTGCTATACTGCTTGTAATACTTAATAATGTTTGTCATCATCAAAAAGGGAGAGATTGTTGGAACCAAATTATTTAAAAGCATTTTTCAATGCTTAAATCCCTAAGTGGTTTTGATGATAACAATGATTATTAAGGTTTTTACAAAGTCTGTTAACAAACTCTTGTAGGTACAACAAAGATAAGTCCATCGTCCAGTATGACCTTGGTAATTATACGTACAGTCAAAGAGCTGAGCATCCAATGGACTCTAATACTTGACCTTGGGTAAGTATCGTCCAATGGACTCTAGGTGCTAAGCGTCCGATGATCAGAATGTCATACGTCCAATGATCAGGAAAGTTTTGCGTCCAAGTAAGCTATGAGTCCATATGGTAAGAAAAGCTATGCATCCATATGGTAAGTGAACAGAAAGTCCATTCTGTTCTACAAGCTGCGTCCAACACACGAGTGTCCATAATATGTTATTTATTGCTCTTACATTTAATATGAGACATATTTAATGAGTAAATGATTTGAAATAAATAGTTGTATACAATGCTTTTCCCGTGCATAAATGTCAATGTTTTTAAACTAGCATTTAATGAAAAGCATAAAGCACTGTGAAAAGTGTACTTAAGAGAGAGAATGTACTCTGACAATTTTTGTATCTCTCTGAGCGTACCTTTTCCCTTATACATTGTATTCTCTCTGTCTCAATAAAATATTACAATTAACCTCTGTGTAATTGAGACTTTGAGTACATGTTGCTTCTGACATAAGAGAAAGAACTACACAGAAACACGCTGAAGAAGCACTCCTACAGAGCAACGGGAAAATAGCATTTAATGCTATTAGAAAACGGCTATATTTATGAAGGCTGAAGTTGAGCACATTCAAGATCAAAGACTGAAGCTTCACTAAAAGCCTATATATATACCGTGAACAAGAAGAAGAACAAAACGAAGACTGAACTACATGAAAGAAAAGAGCAAAAAAAAAATGTTGTGTAAATTTGTTTCATACTCTGTAAAGCTTAGGAACTTGTATAGTTCAATCTTCTTGTAAAAGAGAGTTAGCTTAACTCTCGAAGTGCTTAACATTTCATATTCTCACTTGTGTGAGTTAGCTGCACTTTGAATCAAAACACTATTCTGAGTTGTTTGAGCCTGGAGAGGCTTGTTTAGAAAAGAATACTTGTTTGAGCCTGGAGAGGCTTGTCTGTAAAAGAATACTTGAGATTAGCCTGAAGAGGCTGTGTGCAAAGAATACTTGGGCTTGAGCCTGGAGAGGCTTGTCTGTAAAACAATACTTGGGTTGAGCCTGGAGAGGCTAGGTGTGCAAACAATACTTGTTGTAAGGCCTGAAGAGGCTGCTAAAGAATACTTGTAAATGTATCTTGATTGATAGTGAAATCTCTCTAGTTTGAAGGGACTGGACGTAGCTCTTAAGAAAGGGTGAACCAGGATAAACACTTGTGTAATTTCTCTATCCCTTAACTCCTTTACATTTAGTTTATACACTAACTGTGGGGATTGAATTGAAATTATTTTTAACAAACTATTCAAACGTTTTAAACGCACTGAAACATGTTTTAAATTAAGTGGACGATTCTGCGTCCATCTTTCCTGTGCGTCCAATACACGTATACGCTGTGCGTCCAATCTTTTATAAGCAGCGTCCAAAGATTTGCGAAAAGTTTTAAAAGCTAAGAAACACAATTCAATCCCCCTTCTTGTGTTTCACCTTGTTACCTACACGGACGAAGCAGAGCTGTAGAGAACGACCAAATGAACGGCGGGAGGCTACGGCGCGGCGCCGGCGGTTAGAGCTCTTGACCAGGTGCGGCGGCTGCAGCTTTTCTGAGAGAGAGAAGAAGAGATGGGGGTGGGAAACTAGGGTTTCTATTTTTTGAAATGAAAGAAGAAAGATGATCCGATCCAAGTCTGTAAGTCCAAGAAAGTACCATGAAAATTATTAATTATTTTTATTTTTTTAATGTACCTCGCAGGTTGGCTCGGCTCACCATGGGTTGACTTGCTTCAACTCGCGGGTTAAGTGGGCCGAGCCATATAGACCCGGGGTTAAATGAGTCAGCTATTTAGCAACCCATTTAGCCCACGAGTCGGGTTGAGCAGCTAGCTCACAGGCTACAACCCTTTTTGACAGCTCTAATTTGGAGAGTGTATTTACCAATTCCGGACTACATATCTATTAATAAGGGGTTACATTACATGTGAGCCCTGTAGCGTTGCTAAATTTTTTAACAAGTCCTTTTAGTTTAAAAGTTTATAACTTATAAGCAGATTTCTCTATTTCAAACTTAATTGAAAAAAGACTTTATATGTTGATAGTTGTCAAGATTTTATTAAAGTTTAAGAATTTATTTGAAAATTTAGATAAATATAGACATCTATTTGATAGATAAATGTTATTGATGTTATGTTATTAAATGTCTTGGTTATTGATTGATTTGATTGGGCTATGAGGTTGTATGGTTATTGGTTCAATTTTGTGAGTTATTGATTGAACCAGTTAAGTTGATTATACAAAATAAATATTTAATACGAATTGAAAATTTTAAATTTTAAATATAATATAATTATATCAATAACTATTACGTATTAATATTATTTTATTTCTTATTATGAATAATCTCATATAACATGTTTTCAAAATTTTATAATTATTTATTTACTTTATAGGATTTGTTTATTTTTATACTATCCAATGAACATCTACAGAGTTCAGTAGTATGCAAAGCCGATAGATATATTTGGAGAGAACCTACTTTGCAAGCTTGGCCCAAGACTTCCTTATTGAAAATTCATTTTTTTTAATAGACAAATGTTAGTAAATTAGTATATTATGTTAGTAGGAGAAATATGAACCCATGACCTCATTATTACTCAAATCTCTATGCTCCTTAGGGTCTCTTTGGGTGTTTTGGAGAAGAGAGAAGGGGAGAGTTTTGACATTTTAAGGGAAAAGTGAAGGTGAAGGAAATGGAGGATACCCCTACATTGCATAGATGATTATTTTTTAATAAAAAAAATCAAAACCTCCAAAAACATCCAATTTGGGCGAGCTCAAAAAATGCATTAGAGAGAATACTTTGGAGGCTTTTGGAGGGTTTTAAAATGTTTTCCACATCTTTTTCCTCTTTTTATAGAACTAAAATATTGCTATAAACCCTTCTCTTCCCTCCCCTCCCCTCCCCTCCAAAAACCCATTCCCAAACAAACCCTTAGTAAATTAGTCTTAGAGATTTAAGGCACAATAGATTTCAAGATTCACTCTTAGGAACCGTAGAATTTAGTCTAAGTCATGGCAATCTATTTCAACTGTTTTCAGACTTAACACTAAGTCTAACGGATAGGAATATCTTAGAGGTCATATTCCTTAACATCAAAGTAAATGGTTTAGATATGAAACCAGGATCAATCCCACTAGCTTTGCTCTATAGAATTCAAAACAAGGTTATGACTTCATGTAGGTCAAGCTTTTTTAAGGTAAAATTCTTAAAAAAAACAAGAGAAACAACTTTGTTTCTCACAGATTTAACCAAAGCAAAACGTTATTGTTCCAAAGACAATCCTCTGGAGTGAGGTCACTTTACTAGAGAAATGATATCTTGATAAGGAAACTTCAGACTTCCAAAGTATTATCCAACATCAATCAGGACGAGTGGATTTAGTCTTTGACAAGAGAAACTCCTTTAGTAGATCTACATCTCTTAGGTCAAATGATTGTTAAACTGAAGATTTTAGGACAGCCAAGTCTCGAAAATCTTTCTCCTCCGTCCCTTAAACGTCAACATATATAATTAATCTCCAAGATCTAGACGTCTCTACATCCCTTCCAAAACCAAATTATCAAAAAGACGAAGAAGACCAAAAATCTATTCAATCTCCAATCCCTTAGAAAAGATTTCTACTCTAAGGGATGGACTCCTCATAGATAGTGGTTTCTTAAAAAAATTTAGGGAACAAATAGAAAAAGAATCCAAGAGAAATTTTATCCCTTCCAAACTGAAACAATAGGTCAGCGTGATAATAATGTCCTTACTGTCTATCACCTCAAAGACGAAAACATGGTTCAATCTTAATTGCCCCCAAGTAATCAATTCCAAATCTCAAGATTTGAAGATAAATTAAATAATCCTGTTATAGCTTCTCCATTTAAGGCCAAATTAGATAAGGAGTCATTATCATCATCTGATGTTAACAATCTCATGGAACAGGCAAACTATACCAACAAATATCTTCAAATCATAGGAGAAAACCTAGTCAAACAAAAAACTATAGATAACTCTGTGGCACAAGTTTCTGAAACTGAATCAAAACCTCCCTTAGAGAAACTTTTATTCAAACCTCATAACAATTCTAGAAATCTTAGGAAAGAAATTTGGAAACAGTTTTCAAATCCAATCAAACAAGATGAGGATGAATTTCTCAATAAAATCAATCAGCAAATCAAATTATTGAACACAATTGCACCTAAAACACCTCAACAAAGTATAGTTGTTCTTCAGAAACACCTCAAGATAGGTTGAGGAGCAAAGGTTTAGCAATCAATACATTAGGTCAACCTATCGCTAGTCAGACTTCTGAAAATTCGTGCAACCAATCTAATAGAAAATCTCAAAGTTCATTATTCAAACTTAATCCACTAATTAGTCAAAAAAAACTAATTGAAAATATCCATCTAAGCTCTATTATCAGATAGCTACTGCTCCAGATATCCTTTTAGAAGAAAAGCATACTAATTCCAAAAGCTTCCGTGCAAATCACGTCTATGAGTGGAACATAGATGGCCAAACTAAGTATAATATACTTAAAACTCTTCAAAACATGGCAATGGTAGCTACAACATACCAAACAACCCACGATTGTTTTGACAGAATAATTGTTGAAATTTTAGTTGTTCGATTTTCTGTTCAACTCAAAGGATGGTGGGATAATTATCTCACTGAAGAGTAGAGAATTGGTATTCTCTCTGCAACTAAAACTGATTTTGATGACAAACCAATCACTGAAGATAGAGAAACCATATCTGATGCAATCAATTCTCTAATCTTCACAACATCTCAACATTTTAAAGGTGATCATTCCTTAATTAAGGATGGAACTATTGAATTGTTTTCCAACCTTAAGTGAAGAACTCGATCTATCCGAATTTAGGTGGTATAGAGATACCTTCCTAACCAGGGTGTACACTAGAGAAGATAGTCATCAATCATTCTGAAAAGAAAAATTCTTAACCGGTTTACCTAAAACCTTTGGCGATAAAGTTAGGGATAAAATTAGAAGCCAAACACCAACAAGGGATATTCCCTATGATCAATTAAGTTATAGGCAGTTAATTGCTTAATATTCAAAAGGTTGCATTGAAAAATATGTCAAGATGACAAAATTCAACACCAATTAGCTAGAGAGAAAACCCAAACTAAGAAAGATTTAGGTTCTTTCTGCAAACAGTTTGGTCGCTCTTGTGCTAAAAATCAAAACAAAAATATAAAAGACAATTTAATAAAAAAAAAACCAGCAACATATCTCAAAATACTATAAATATAATAAAAATATCCCGCCAAGGAAGCTTCAAAAGGAATTCAAATCAAAACCTAAGATTGACATCAAAATCTCAAAGAAAACCGTTATTTGTTGTAGTTGGGGGAAACCTGGATATATTAACAAATATTGTAGGTTAAAAAAGAAAATAAAATGTTTAAACCTAGAAGAATCTATAGAAGAACATGCTTGTAGGAATTTAGCGCTCGTTCTTATGGTCCGGTTGTGATGATATTAAAAAGATCTCTTGGGATAGTTGGGATCACATTTGCCTGCCTAAGGGGAGTGGAGGGCTGGGAGTTAAGAATTTGGAGTTGTTTAGTCTTAGCCTTTTGGCAAAGTGGAGGTGGCGGTTTCTCATCGATAAAAAGGCGGTTTGGTATAAGCTGCTTACAATTAAATACGCGCCCCTGGATGCTAAAACCCAGCCGGTGCAAACTGCTCCAAGGTATCATTCCATATGGTGGAGGGATCTTTGGTCTATTGAGTCATCTAGTATTGCCCCTACTCGGTGGTTTTCTACATCCGTGGCTATGAGTGTTCACAATGGAGCGAGTATTAAGTTTTGGCATGATGTATGGTTTGGGTCTACATCGCTAAAAGAGGTCTTCCCTCGGATGTACCAAGTAAGTGTGGACAAAACCATCTTTGTGCGTGATATGGGTGTGTGGGAGAACCAGTGGTGGAATTGGACTTGGAGGTGGCGGCGTCGCTTGTATGAGTGGGAGGAGGGTGAGCTTGCTGAGTTGACAAATGCTATCGTTGGTGTTAACTTGGTTATGGAGGAGGAGGATGGGTGGAAGTGGTGTTTAGGGAGCCTGTGTATTTTCTCGATGAAGTCAGCGTATGATTTCTTGCAGGGTCATTGCCCAAGAAGGGTGTATAATGAGCTGGAAGAGCAGGTCTTTAGAAAATTTTGGAAGTCCTCATCGCCATCTAAGGTCCTAGCTTTTTCTTGGAGGCTTTTATTAGATAGACTTCCCACCCATGTGGGGTTATTTCGTAGAGGTGTGATAACGGATGAACATGTTGTTAGTTGTTCGCTTTGCAGGTTCGCTCCGGAGGATGTCAGCCATCTTTTTTTCTATTGTCCTGTGTCTTATCAGGTCTGGTCACTTGTATATGCGTGTGGCTGGGATTCTATTCGGTATTGCCTTATAACGGTTTTTCTCATTTTGCTCAGCACGGTGCTTTCTTCCCAGGACAAAAGCTAATATTGGTGAGACACATTGTGTGGCATGCAGTTAATTAGTTTATTTCGTTGCAACGAAATTTAATTATTTTTCAAGGAGGGAGTTTTGATCTGTCAAATGTTTTGGCTCTGATTAAATACCGCTCTTTTGGATTACACTTTAACACTCCCCTTTAATACAAAAGTTCCCAAAGATACTACACCTAACATTTCCCTTAGCATTTTAAATCTATCAAACTTTAATGCTTTAGTAAGTACATCTACATCTTGCACTTTAGTGTTGCAATAAACGACTCCAAGCTTCCCTTTTGTCACTTGATCTTTTAGGAAGTGAAACTTTGTCTCAAAGTGCTTAGACATGCCATGAGCAATCGGATTTTTAGCCAAGCTAATTGAAGACTAGTTGTCCACAAGCAACTAAACTGGTTTAACATAGTTGATCTTCAATTCTTCTAGCAAAGATTCTAGCCACAAAATCTGACATGCTGCTTGAGCTGCAACAATGTATTTTGCTTCGCATGAAGGCAAGGCTACCACACTTTGTTTCTTTGAACTCCAAGAGATTGATGCTCCAAGAAATCTGAAAAAATAGCCATAAGTACTCTTCATATCCATTTGATCTCCACACCGGTCTGAATCAGAATAGGCTAGAGCTCTCCAATGCTGCTTTGCTTTGATTTTGGGAATAGTAAACCCAAGTCTGAGGTTCCCTTCATTCCTTCTTTGGTGTAAGCAAACTCCAAACCAAGAAAGTAATTGAGAATTCCCAAGTCAGTCATTTCAAATTTTGACTTCATTCTGCCCTTGAATTTCTCAATTTCAGCTAGATTACCACCATTGACAAGAAGATCATCTGTAACATCCGTTTTTTTTGTTTACCATCTAATATTTGTTTTATATAAAATTTTGTGATATAAGTGCTAAATGGTTTATTTTTGTCTTATAACTAAGGTTCTAACATGCTTATTTATTTATTTCATTGAAACAGACATTCTTCCTTTGACGTTTGAATTTTTACAGACAATCGTTTTTACCGTAACTAATGGATAAGGTTTTAAATAGAAAAAAATATAAAAACAACCCAGAAAATTATCTTCCTTCACAAAATTTGGTTCTTTTAATATTTGTGATTTTCTAAAAAAAATTTGGAATTTTTGAAAACTTTCAAAAATTATCAAAAAATACGTTTAACAGACGCATATAGCGTAAATATCTTGTTTTACAATGTAAAAGTTTTCGTGACAAAGGTCCACAATAATTTATATTTAGTTTTTATTATTTTTTTTAGGATTTTTAAAAATATTTCTAGACAAGATTTTTTTTTTTACCATTTTTGCTCTTGTTTGCCGTATATTAGCTGAATAGAGACGTAACGAGTATAATATAAGAACTTAGGGTTTTTGAGGGGCTTGATTGCAATTTTAAGGAGTCTAAAATATCTGTAGACAGTATTGTTGACCATGAATAGTGGAGGACATGTACAATTACTATTTTACCCTTGGTTTTACACTTAAACTACCAAAACCTAAAGCTTTTAACCTAGCTATCCAATGGTCATCTTCCTTCCCCTTTTGGTCGACATCTATGAGACATTTTGGAGCCTTAGATGAGCTTGTCACATGGATCACAAGCCTAGGGAGATACTTTCATCCAATGAGAAAAAGATGGATTAAACTTAATTTTCCTAATTAACCTAGTCATTAACCTTAGATCTTATCTCCTTCTCCCCACTTGCTTTAAATGGCCGCCCCCTCCTTCATTCTAAGCCCTTGAATTGCTCTTTCACTTGGATCGAAATCCTTGTCATGTGCTTTGGACCAATGAGGAATTAGATTGATTTTCCTAATTAGTATTTATGACATAATCCATGAATAGTAACCATGACAACACAAATTTTTATACCCTCCATATCCTCCCCCCTAGCCGTCCCCCTCTCCCTATAAATACCCCCTCATTTCTTTATTAACACTTGCACCAAACTTGTGAAGCTCTCTAAGTTTCTTCTTTCCTTCCTCTTTATAGTTTTTATATTTCTCTCTTGTGTTCTTAGTTTTCAAAGCTTCTTCTTCATAGCTTTTTCTTTCAAAGGTAGAGGGAACCTCTTGCAAAATAATTTGAAAAGATATGAGTTTGATTTTTGTTGCTAATCACTTAGGTGATTTATGTGATATAGCTTTATACTTGTTTATTTAAGCTCTATAATTGTTTTATGGCTTTAAATTAATTGTTATGTGCTTTAATTAATTGTAGTGTTATAATGCCTAAATTATTTATACGATTTTGTGATAGTAATGTTATAATGGCAAAATTGATTTTGAGCTTTAATAATTGTACCGTTATAATGGTGAATTTTAAACTACCGCAGTATAATCTTACCGTAAAGCTAATGCAAATTATTTCTTTGTGAAAACCCTGAAATTGTCTATCATTGATATGCAAAAAGATGGTTAAGATGAATGGATTATTAGTTTGGTTCTGTCTAGGAAAGACATGTAGGTAACAAAGTTAAACACAAGAAGGGGGGTTCAATTGTGTTTCTTAGCTTTTAAAAATTTTCGCAAGACTTTGGATGGTGCTTATAAAAGGTTGGACGCATAGCTTATGCGTGTATTGGACTCACAGTTTAAGTTGGACGCAGAATCGTCCACTTAGTTTAAAATGAGTTTTAGTGCGTTTAAATCGTTTGAATAACTTGTTTAAAAACATTTCAATTCAATCCCCTCAGTTAGTATGTAAACTGAAAATAAAAGAGTTAAGGGATAGAGAAAATACACAAGTGTTTATCCTGGTTCACCCTTTCCTAAGAGCTACGTCCAGTCCCCTCAAACTAGAGAGATTTCACTATCAATCCAGATAGAATACAAGTATTCTTCAACAGGCTCTTCAGGTCTTACAACAAGTATTATTTGCACACCTAGCCACCCCCAGGCTCAACCCAAGTATTGTTTAACAAACAAGCCTCTCCAGGCTGAAACCCAAATATTCTTTTACAGACAAGCCTCTCTAGGCTCAAACAAGTATTCTTTTCTAAACAAGCCTCTCCAGGCTCAAACAACTCAGAATAGTGTTTTTAATAAAAGTGATGTTAACTCACACAAATGAGAATATGGACTCTAAAACACTTCGAGAGTTAAGCAAACTCTCTTTTACAAGAAGAAAGAATAATACAAGTATTTCTCAGATTATCAGAGTATGACAATATTTGCACAGCGTTTTGACTCTTTCTTTTTCGTATTTCAAGCTTCTTTTTCTTCTTCTTCTTGTTCACGGTATTTATAGGCTTTTTGTGAAGCTTCAGACTTGATATTGAATAAGCTCAGCTTCAGCCTTCATAAATGTAATCGTTTCCTAATAGCATTAAATGCTATTTTCCTGTTGCTCTGTAGGAGTGCTTCTTCAGCGTATATTTGTGCAGTTCTTTCTCCTATGTCAGAGGTAACCTGTACTCTAAGTCTCATTTACACAAAGGTTAATAGTAATATTTTATTGAGACAAAGAGAATACACTGTATAAGTGAAAAGGTGTCTTCAGAGAGATACAGAAATGTTCAGAGTACATTCTCTCTCTTAAGTACACTTTTCACAGTGCTTTATGTTTTTCATTAAACGCTTGTTCAAAAACGTTGTCAATTATGCACAAGAAAAACATTATATACAACTATTTATTTCAAATCATTTTCTCATTAAATATGTCTCATATTAAATGCAAGAGCAATTAAATAGCATGTCATAGACTCTGCGTGTTGGACGCAGCTTGTAGAACAGAATGGACTTTCTGTGCTCTTATCAAATGGACGCATACCTGTGCTTACCATTTGGATGCAAGGCTTCTATGGTCATATGGACTCATAAAAGTTCTTACCATATGGACTCATAGCTTTGCTTCTCTTGATGTACATCTAATTTACTGATTATTGGACGTATATCATTATGCTCATTTAGACGCATAGCATCTAGAGTCCATTGGTCGATACTTGAGAGTGGAGCTTGTGCAAATGCAATTCTGGGTTCCTCATCTATGGAGTCAACAAGATCTTTTGGCTCAGGAGGTAGCTCAATAATGGGCTAAGTGGATCGAGTTGGGGCACCAAAGAAATCATCAAACATATATCTCAGATGCGCCTTGTTCTCTGTAACTGATCCCACAGTAGGTGTTTCAGCCTTCTCAGCAACAGAGACTCCTGAAGATGATGCTTGTTGTTCACACAAACTGAGATATCTTTCCCAGACAGTTCTTGCATCATGTTTTGTTGCTTGGCCTGTTTTGGACATGAACATCAAGAAGGCCATGTCAATGTCATCCTGTGCCTTCTTTGGCTAATCCTTTTCAAATCTGATAGGATTTGGCATTGGACCTTTATTGGTATGCTTCCTGGGGAACTTGTCCTTATTCTTGTCCACAAGATAGACCCTTGGTACTATCCTGTCAGGCTGCACTTTTATTGTTGTTGTCGCCTTTATCCTCATAGACGAAGGAACATTGAACTTATTCTGAAGTTTAAGTCCGTCTGCTATGTTTTTAATGAATACTTCATCAGGGACTGAGAGGAATGGACCCATTTCTTCTACAGTCAAAGGAGAGTACTTTGGATGATCGCAGCAGAGCCTCATCCTAGCATGTCCTGAGGAGCTAGATGATATAGATTTGGCCGTTATCTCCTCCAGGGACAACTCCTTGTCCTTTCTCTTTTCCTCCTGAAGGGGAATTTCTATTGTTTTGATCCCCTTGGTCAGGATAGTAGGCTTCTGTTTGAGGTGTGGGAACTGTTTGGGCAGGTGTTTGTGGTTGTGTTTGAGCTCCAGGGAATGGACGAATGGGTGAGGGAATGGACTCTGGTTTTGGATTGGCAAGAATAGTTTCTTCAATTGTATTCTTTCTTCCTTTTCGAATATAGACATTTCTAAAATCCTTTGCAATCTCAGAAATAGTCTTTGAGGGTTTTCTAGTACCTGTTCTTTTCTTGACAGGTCGTCCAGTAGGCTCTTGACTGGATTGCCTCTTCCTGGAAAGCTGCGTTTCTTTTATTGTGGATTTTTCTTTAAATCTTCTTTTAGTTCTCCTTTCAGTTGATACTTCTTCTGTTGGTACAACTGCTTGTGGTAGTTGCTCTGCTTCCTCAGACATAACTTCTTTCAAAATCTTTTCTTTCATAGCCCTTTCTTTGACTTCAAGGTATTCCTTTTCACCTCGAATAGCTAAATGAAGCTTCATCTTCTCAAAATTGCTTTTGGCAAGCCTTGGTTGTTTGATACTCACGATTGTTTCTTCATCAACTCCTTGTTTTCTCATTATCTTTTGTAGAAGCGCTCCATAGGGAATCTTCTTTAACGAATATTTTCTATTAATATGCTTCTTAAGATTCACAAAGAGAATAAAAGGCAGATTAATCTTCTTCCGATTCAACATATTTACTAGCAGAAACTCATACATTGCAGATATAGAGTTTTTGGATCCTGCTTTGTGAAGAATCATTTTGTTAATAATCTGATGCAGAACTCGTGCCCTGTCGTGCATATGTGATGCAACTAATGGTCGAGTGTATTCTGGTGAATCAAAAAGAATGTTGCTTCCTCCTGACTGTTCCATCCCCTTCTTCCAAACAGTAAGGGGGATTTCTCCCTCAGCTTCAGAGTTGATAGTCTCTGAGATAGTTGCATCAGAAACTACAACTTTCTTACTGGCAACTGTTCCAGTGATTTCAGTATCTTGAACCTTAGCAGTCAACCAAAACTGTTTAACTAAGTTAGGGTAAACTCTGACTTCTCCCCTGAAGAAGTTATTCCAACCAGGACTGGTGATTTCCTCAGCCACATAGATTCCCAGTTCAGCCAAAATGGAAAGATAGATACAGTGCTCCACAAGGACTTCCATGTTCTCAATGTTCTCCATTTTTGAAGGTAAAGATTTGATTTTTAGAATGAAAAGGGTTTTGGGAGGGTTTTGAAAACGAGAGCAAGAACAAAGAGTTTTCAGAAAGTTGAGAGTGGAAGAGAGAGTGGAGAGAAAACGTGTGTAAGAAGGAAGTTTTGGAGAGAGAAAACAGTAACTATTTCTTGAAACACGGCGTAATCATTAAACAAGAAAACTGCTTCAGAACATGTGAACAGGTTTTGATAAGAATATATTATTTTAAAAAATAACTAAGACTCAGCGCGGGAAGACTAAGAGTTAAAAGCCTTTCAGCTTAAAAAATTTCTAAGTCTCAATTGGTCTGACGTGTCCTACTGGACGCTAGTCTCATTAGACACAGACTCAACTTAAGTATATTGGACGCTAAACATCTCTCTTTTATAAAGTGCATATTTAAATACTTCCTTATAAAAGTAAATCTATCTATAGAGAGGGGTTTTGTAAATATATCTGCCCATTGATTTTATGTACTAACAAACTGAATATCAAATACTCCCTTTTGTACATAGTCTCTAATGAAATGATGTTTAATTTCTATATGTTTAGCTCTTGAGTGTAAGATTGGGTTCTTAGACAAATTGATTGCAGCAGTATTATCACAAAGAACAGAAATCTTACTCTCGAAAATGTTGTAGTCCTCCAATTGATGTTTAATCCATAGGAGCTGAGAACAACAACTTGCAACAGAGACATATTCAGCTTCAGCTGTGGATAATGCAATTGTGCTTTGTCTCCTACTTGTCCGTGACACTAGATTGGACCCAATAAAATAGCATCCTCCGCTGGTGCTTTTTCTCTCAAGCCTGTCTCCACCATAATCAGCATCACAGAACCCTACTAATTTGTACTCATCTGATTTCTTAAATAGCAAACCAAGATTAGTAGTCTCCTTTAGATATCTAAAGATTCTCTTGACAGTAGTCAAGTGAGTATCTCTAGGATCTGATTGGAATCTTGCACATAGGCAAACACTGAACAAAATATCAGGTCTAGATGCAGTAAGATACAAGAGAGATCCAATCATACCTCTATATACCTTTTGATCTACCTTTTTTATCTCTGTCACTCAAGTTCAGTATGCATGATGGATGCATAGGAGTATTCATGGGCTTGCAATCGTCCATATTGAACTTCTTCAGAAGCTCCTTTGTGTATTTGGACTGATGCACATAAATCCCATCTTGAGTCTGTTTTACTTGAAGTCCAAGGAAGAATTTCAATTCTCCCATCATACTCATTTAAAACTCCTTCTGCATTAAATCAGAAAACTCTCCACACAGAGATTCATAAGTAGCACCAAATATAATATCATCCACATAAATTTTTACGATGATGAAATGTGTGTCTATGGATTTTCTGAAAAGAGTTGTATCAACTTTTCCTCTTGAAAAACCATTTTTCATTAAAAATGAACTCAGTTTTTCATACCAAGCTCGAGGAGCTTGCTTGAGGCCATAAAGAGCCTTCTTCAATTTGAAAACATGATTAGGAAAAGTTTGATCTTCAAAACCAAGAGGTTGTTCAACATAGACTTCCTCGGTTATTATACCATTTAGAAAAGCACTCTTTACGTCCACTTGATAAAGTCTCATATCATGCTGGGCAGCAAATGAAAGTAAGATGTGAATGGGTTCTATTCTAGCTATTGGAGCAAAGGTTTCAGTAAAATCAATATCTTCCTGTTGTGAGTAACCTTGAGCAACTAACCTTACTTTGTTTCTCACAACTTTACCTTCTTCGTCCAGTTTATTTCTGAATACCCATTTGGTTCCAATAATGGACTTATCTTCAGGTGGGGCAACTAGCGTCCAAACATCATTACGTTTGAAATGGTTCAGCTCCTCCTGCATAGCTAAAATCCATCCTTCGTCCAATAGAGCTTCATCAACATTCTTTGGCTCCAACTCAGAGATGAATGCAACATCGATTTGTTCTCTGAATGTGGACCTTGTTCTGACTCTATCATTACCATTTCCAATGATTTGATCCTCAGGATGATAGGTCTTGAAGTGCCAGCTTCTTCTTCTTTCTGAATTGGACGCATCATTAGTTTCTGCGTCTGATCCATCTTCTTCATTTTTAGGTGATGCTTCTTCGCCTTCTTGTATTCTCATATTTGCAAGAGAATCACTTAACTCTGACAATTCTTTGCCAGGCTTTTTGTCATTGAATTTTATATGAATTGACTCTTCAATAGTCAAGGTTCTTGAGTTATAAACTATGTAAGCCTTGGAAGTTTCAGAGTAACCCAGAAAAATTCCATTGTCAACCTTGGAATCAAACTTGCCAAGTTGATTCTTAGTGTTAAGAATAAAACATAAACATCCAAAAGGATGAAAATAAGATATGTTGGGTTTTCTTCCTTTCCATAATTCATATGGAGTCTTTTTCAATATGGGCCTCACATATATTCTGTTCTGTACATAACAGGCAGTGTTTACTGCTTCAGCCCAAAACCTCTTATAGGTTGAGTGATCATTGAGCATGGACCTGAAAATCTCTTGTAAAGATCGATTCTTTCTCTCCACACACCATTCGGTTGAGGTGTTCTTGATGCAGAGAAATTGTGAAGGATTTCATTCTCTTCACAGAATCTCTGGAAGTTTGTATTTTCAAACTCACCTCCATGATCACTTCTAATAGAGTTAATACAAACTCCTTTCTCATTCTGGACTCTCTTACAGAATATAGTGAAGACTTTGAGAGACTCATCCTTATGTGCAAGGAATTTAACCCATGTCCATCTAGTGTAGTCATCAACTATAACTAATCTATATTTCTTTCCATTCAAAGAAGCAGTTTGTGTGGGTCCAAACAAATCCATATGTAAAAGTTCCAAAGGTCTAGAAGTGGAAATAATATTTTTGGAATTAAAAGAGTTTTTCACTTGTTTCCCTTTCTGACATGCTTCACACAGAACTTCAGATTTGTACACAAGATTTGGTAGTCCTCTCACGAGGTTATGCTTATTTAGCTTTGAGATGGTTCTCAAGCTTGCATGACCAAGTCTCTTGTGCCATATCTATTGTTCATCCTTTAAGGATATGAAGCATGAGACATTTTGTTTGGACAGATTTTCGAAATCAATTTTGTAGACATTGTCCTGCCTCTCTGCTTCAAAAAGAATGAACTTGTCAGGGTTTCTGACTATACATTTATCCTTGTTAAAAGAAACATCAAATCCACTGTCACATAATTGACTTATGCTAAGCAGATTGTGTTTGAGTCCTTCAATCAGCAAGACATTCTCAATAGAGGGAAAAATGATGCTTGCCAATCTTACCTATCCCAACTATTCTGCCTTTCTGGTCTCCTCCAAAAGTGACCCAACCCTTTATCCTAGGCTTTAGGTCTTGGAACATAGACCTTTCTCCTGTCATGTGTCGTGAGCAGCCACTGTCCAAGTACCATGACTGGAGTTGTCTTCCTGCCATCAAGCATATCTGCAATAGGAATTATCATATTTTTAGGTACCTAGATTGACTTGGGTCCTTTCTTGTCAGTCATTGGTCTGCGTCTAGGCATGTTCCTTTTCTTATGGACGCATGTCGAGGTGACATGTCCAACCTTTCCACATTGACCACAGTATAAATTAAACTTGGAAGTACTCTTAGTAAACTTTGGTTTTGGTTTTACTTGTTCCTTAGGAACATAACCCAAACCACTTTTGTCAGATGGTTTTCTCTAAATTTTTAAAATTTAATCAAGTTTCTCAGAGCTACTGACAAACCTGGACAATCGTCAAGTGTTCATTTACTTCTTGTTGAAGTACTTGTACTTCACAAGAGGTATTGGACTCAGAATCTTTTTGAGATTCATCTTTGAGTTGACTTACTCGAAGTTTCAACTCTTCATTCTCTGATTTAAGTACCTTGTTTTCTAAAGTAAGTTTTTCAAAATCTTTGGTTATAAGAGAAAACTTTTTCTTTAGAGACCTGTACTCATCAGATAGAAAGGATGATTCGCTAAGAAGATCATCAAAATTACTTCTTAGTTCAGGATAAGAAAGTACCTCTTCTTCATCCTCACTGTCTGTTGAGGGCAGGCTTGCCATCAGGCAAAGATTTGCTTCCTCTTTATCCTCCTCATCCTCATCATCAGAAGAGTCATCGAGATCTTCCCATGTTGCCATGAGACCCTTCTTCTTCTTGAAGAACTTTTTCTTTGTCCTTTCAGCCTCAGGACAATCTGCCTTATAGTGGTCAGGTTTCTTACGCCATAGCACACTACTGGACTTTTTTCCTTTTGCTCAGCTTCCTTTTGTGGAAATCTTCTTTTGAATTTCTTTCTTCTGAAGCCACCTTTCTTTTTCCACATGGACTTTATTTTCCTGGAGACGAAGGAGAGTTCATCATCTGAGCCTTCTTCTCCTTCTGAGCTGCATGACTCTTGATCTGAATCATTGGCCTTGAGTGCTTTTGAGGTGCTCCCTTTTTGAGCTTTAAGAGCAATGGACTTTGCCCTTTTTTCTGTTCCCTCTTCTTTGAGCTCAAGCTCGTGTACTTTGAGTGAGCCTAGAAGACCCTCCATAACAAGAGTGGCAAGATCCCTTGCTTCTTGTATAGCCGTTACCTTGGGTCTCCATTGTCTTGGCAGACTCCTTAGGATTTTCCTGGTGTGATCCTGGGTTGTGTAGATTTTTCCCAGAGATCTCAGGTTGTTTATGATTGTTTGGAATCTCCCAAACATCTGATCAATTGTCTCGTGATCCTCCATTTTAAATAGTTCATATTGATGAACTAGCATGCTGATTTTGGATTCACGAATCTTAGTTGATCCTTCATGTGCCAAAGCTAGAGTGTCCCATATCTCTTTGGCAGTGGTGCAGCTGTGCACCTTGTCGTACTCTGACTTTGTAATGGCACACATCAGATAGTGCCTGGCCTTTGAGTTCATTTGAAATCTTGTCCTTTGATCCTGTGTCCACTGAGCTCTAGGCACTGGTTGCCCTGCTTCACCTACTGGAGCAGTGTAACCATTTTCAACGACATCCCACATGTCGATATTTTGTGCGTCAAAGAATGTGATCATTCTTTTCTTCCAATAGTCATATTCGTCTCCATTGAGCAGTGGTGGCCAGGTCACAGCTTGTCCCTCATTCTCCATGGATCTTTGCTTTTCTACACTGTTAGGTGCTCAACCCCTAGAGACCGAGCTCTGATGTGTACTGTAGGTAACAAAGTGAAACACAGGAAGGGGGGTTGAATTGTATTTCTTAGCTTTTAAAACTTTTTGCAAAACTTTGGACGGTGCTTATAAAAGGTTGGAGGCACAGCTTACGCATGTATTGGATGCACAGTTTAAGTTGGACGCAGAATCGTCCACTTAGTTTAAAATGAGTTTTACTGCGTTTAAAACGTTTGAATAACTTGTCTAAAAACGTTTCAATTCAATCCCCTAAGTTAGTATGTAAACTGAAAATAAAAGAGTTAAGGGATAGAGAAAATACACAAGTGTTTATCCTGGTTCACCCTTTCCTAAGAGCTACGTCCAGTTCCCTCAAACTAGAGAGATTTCACTATCAATCCAGATAGAATACAAGTATTCTTCAACAGCCTCTTCAGGTCTTACAACAAGTATTATTTGCACACCTAGCCACCCCTAGGCTCAAACCAAGTATTGTTTAACAAACAAGACTCTCCAGGCTGAAACCCAAATATTCTTTTACAGACAAGCCTCTCCAGGCTCAAACAAGTATTCTTTTCTAAACAAGCCTCTCCAGGCTCAAACAACTCAGAAGAGTGTTTTTAATAAAAGTGTTGTTAACTCACACAAGTGAGAATATGGACTCTAAAACACTTCGAGAGTTAAGCAAACTCTCTTTTACAAGAAGAAAGAATAATACAAGTATTTCTCAGATTATCAGAGTATGACAATATTTGCACAGCGTTTTGACTCTTTCTTTTTCGTTTTTCAAGTTCTTTTTTTTCTTCTTATTGTTCACGGTATTTATAGGCTTTTAGTGAAGCTTCAGACTTGATCTTGAATAAGCTCAGCTTCAGCCTTCATAAATGTAGTCATTTCCTAATAGCATTAAATGTTATTTTCCCGTTGCTCTGTAGGAGTGCTTCTTCAGCGTATATTTGTGCAATTCTTTCTCCTATGTCAGAAGCAACCTGTACTCAAAGTCTCATTTACACAAAGGTTAATAGTAATATTTTATTGAGACAAAGAGAATACACTATATAAGTGAAAAGGTGTGTTCAGAGAGATACAGAAATGTTCAGAGTACATTCTCTCTCTTAAGGACACTTTTCACAGTGCTTTATGCTTTTCATTAGATGCTTGTTCAAAAACGTTGACAATTATGCACAGGAAAAACATTGTATACAACTACTTATTTCAAATCATTTGCTCATTAAATATGTCTCATATTAAATGCAAGAGTAATTAAATAGCATGTCATAGACTCCGCGTGTTGGACGCAGCTTGTAGAACAGAATGGAGTGTCTGTTCTCTTATCAAATGGACGCATACCTTTGCTTACCATTTGGATGCAAGGCTTCTATGGACATATGGACTCATAATAGTTCTTACCATATGGATAGCTTTGCTTCTCTTGACGTACAACTTTACTGATTATTGGACGTATATCATTCTGCTCATTTAGACGCATAGCATCCAGAGTCCATTGGTCGATACTTACCGAAGGTCAAGTATCAGAGTCCATTGGATGCTCAGCTCATTGAATGTACATATGATTACCAAGGTCACACTAGACGATGAACTTATCTTTGTTGTACCTACAAGAGCTTGTTAGCAGACTTTGTAAAAACCTTTATAATCATTGTTATCATCAAAACCACTTAGGGATTAAAGCATTTGAAAATGCCTTTGAATAATTTGGTTCCAACAAGATAAAGGTCTTCCAAGCGGCCTTAGCTCACATTCTCTTTCCTGGGAACCATACCTATATGCTGTATGCGGAAATCTTAACCTAGGGATTCAGTATATACGTGACTAAGATAAGTTGCGAAAGAATTGATTTCTCTAAATAAACGTATATATATATAGATTGGATTGAGTAAAATAGTATATGTAGATAACAGGATGAAACACAAGAAGGGGGGTTGAATTGTGTTTCTAAGCTTTTAAAAAACTTTTCGCAAATGTTGGACGCTGACTTGTGAAAACGTTGGACGCACAGCGTACTGAAATATTGGACGCACAGAGTTTCGAAATATTGGACGCACAGAGTTGTGAAATACTGGACGCACAGAAAGATTGGACGCAGAGGCTTCCACTTAGTTTTAAAACTTATTTTCTTTGTGCGACTTAAAGTGTATAAAAAACTTGTTGAAGTAAAATCAATTCAATCCCCTCGGTTAGAATACGCACAGAAATAATTAAGAGTTAAGGGAAAGAAGAAGTAACACAAGTTTTTATCCTGGTTCACCCTTTCCTAAGAGCTACGTCCAGTCCCCTCAAACTAGAGAGATTTCACTATCAAACAGATAGAATACAAGTATTCTTCAACAGCCTCTTCAGGCCTTACACCGAGTATTCTTTGCACACCTAGCCTCTCCAGGCTCAAACAAGTATTCTTTTACAGACAAGCCTCTCCAGGCTCAAACAAGTATTCTTTTACAGTCAAGCCTCTAGGCTCAAACAAGTATTCTTTTACAGTCAAGCCTCTCCAGGCTCAATCAAGTATTCTTTTACAGTCAAGCCTCTCTAGGCTCAAACAACTCAGCAGAGTGTTTTTGATTTAAGTGCTGTCTAACTCACACAAGTGAGGATATGAAAACTAAAGCACTTCGAGAGTTAAGCAAACTCTCTTTTACAAGAAGAAAGACAAATATACAAGACTTTCTATACAGAGTATAACAAATTGCACAGCAGTTCAGCTCTTTCTTTTTCTTTTTCCAGTCTCTTGTATTCTTCTTCTTGTTCACGGTATTTATATGTGTTGTGAAGCTTCAGACTTTCTCTTGAATAGCTCAACTTTAGCCTTCATAAATATGACCGTTCTCTAATAGCATTAAATGCTATTTTCTCGTTGCTCTGAGGAGTTCTACTTCAGTGAGTATGTCTGCGTTTCTTTCTCCTAAATCAGAAGCAACCTGTACTCAAAATCTCAATTGTACAGTGGTTAATAGTAATATCTTATTGAGACAGAGAGAATACACTGTGTAAAGCAGAAAGATGTGTTCAGAGATATAGGAGTACATTCTCTCTCTTAGTACACTTTCCACAGTGCTTTATGTTTTTCAAAAGTACGTTCAAAAACGTTGACAATAGGTTGTACAGAAAAGCATTGTATACAGCTATTTATTTCAAATCGTTTGCTCAATAAATATGTTTCATATTAAATGCAAGAGCAATAAACAGCAAGTAATGGACTCTGCGTTTTGGACGCAGCAAGTAGAATATATTGGACTTTCAGTCCTTTTAACAAATGGACGCATACCTTTGCTTACCATTTGTATATGATATTCATTCATTCATTGGACGCATCCTCATGCTTACCATTTCATTCCATTGGATGCAAGGCAGTATTGGACTTATTGCCTCATGCTGATTATTGGACTTATGCTCCATTGGACGCAAGGCAGTTGACTGTTGTACTTTTGTCCTTCTGCTTCATTGGACGCAGAGCAGTATTGTTGGACTTTTGCCATTCTGCTTCATTCTATTCCATTGGACGCAGAGTAGTTGATTATTGGACTTTCCAATTCTGTTCCATTGGACGCAGACAATGTTGTACTTCTGCAATTCTGCTTCATTGGAAATCATTGGACGCAGAGAGTAGCATGTCTACATGACTTGGATACATATAGGTTCTGCTTCTTTGGACGCATTGCCTCAAGCTTATTATTGGACTTTTGTAATTCTGTTTCATTTCACTCTCCATAGTTGACTGATGAACTTTTGCCATTTTGCTCTATTGGATGCAGAGTGGTACTGTCTGTATTGAACATTGGACGCAGAAGCGTATTGCCTTATACTGAACATTGGATGCAAAGCTCTCAGACTGCGTATTGCATTGGACGCAGAACAGTATTGCCTCATACTGTTTATTGGACGCAGAGAATCATTGGACGCATGGTCTCATAATGATTATTGGACGCATAGCTCTCAGAGTCCATTGAACAATTCTTATCCGAGGTCAAGTATCAGTATCATTGGACGCATCACTCTTGGTGTCCATATATGTGCCAGTGCCAATATTGGACGATGAACTTATCATTGGACGCAAAGCTCTTAGACTGTGTGTACATGTGCCAATGTCACTTTGGACGATGGACTTATCATTGTTGTACCTACAAGAGCTTGTCAGCAGACTTTGCGAAATCCTTTATAAGCTTTGTTAGACTTTGTAAAAATCTTAATAAGCTTTGTTATCATCAAAACCACAAAACCACTTAGGGAATTTTTGCATTAGAAATGTTTTTAACCAATTTGGTTCCAACAGTATAGCGGTAAAGGATTATGAGTGAATTCTGCTGTTATATTATCTGTTGGAAATTTTAGGTTGGAGTCAAATCCGTATATATATATATAATTAAACTCAGTCTAGTTTTCAATATCTTTAGCAGTGAAAATTAGTGAGGTAGGCCTTCAACGGGCTTTTTTTTGAAAGTAAACTGGTGTTTAAGTATTTCGGTAATAAATCAACTTTATTCCGTTCACTCTGTTTTATATCAAGTTATCAAAAAGCTTAACACTGATCACCGCAGTCGGCTCTGCTGGCATGTGATTATTTCCCTTCCAAAATTATTTAAAATCTGAGAAAAAATCACATACCGATTAAAAAGTATACTTGGGTTTAAATTACTATTAATCTCTTCTATCTTGATCAATCCCGGAGGCTCTGCCCCGTTTTGGTCTGCTAGAAATGATTTAATCACCTTTAGTTTTGTTATATACCGAATCACTTTGATTATGGGTCGATCACCCCAGTTCGCCTCTGTCGCGGTGTGGTCACTCTTTAATTAAACAAAATAAGCCGGAGAAAGAAGTGACGTAAGAAGTAATTTCGCTTGAATAAAATTATATGCTGGTAAGATGTTCTTGTTTTACAAAGATATAATATAGTGTTTTGAATAGAGTACTTTTGAGATTATTTAAGGAATATGAGAAACTGGGTTTTGAACTCACATGCAAATTTAGACTGTCTTTTGCATAAAGACGTATGAGCGTACAACCTAGAGGATGGGGTTGAAAATGGGTTCTGTTGAACTACAATTGTCTAATGGGATTATCCAGGTTTCAAAAGTCTCAATGGTTGTGACGGTGATAACCCTCGAGCCGAGACGAGTCGTATACCCGGCTTGGATAAATCTGACTGGCAAATCTATTTATGATATGGTATTCATTTTAAATGCAGTATTACCGGAGGATTCTCAGGGATCTAGAGAGATTCTCTGGTTATTCTGATAAGTTTGCTGCAGCCTATCGCTCAAGGGTGTTAAGGTTGGAAAAGTCTCCTTGGAGCAATACACCGGTGTGTTTTTGAGAAATATAGAAGTATCATGCATAATTACCTATTGACTTGGTGATATACTTAGAGTATGCATTCGCTTTTAATGATATGTGTGTGTGATACTTGTATATGACTTGCTATTCTGATATATGTGTTCTTGACGTATGAATTGGGTGATTTATGATCTGTGTTTTGGTGTGTGCTTATACTTCTCTTATTACTTTGCTTTAGAGTTTCACCCTTGTATGTTTCTTTGTTGTGCTTGTGCATGTACAAGTAGATGGTTTACTCGAGGAGAGGGTTAGTCTCGGTCTGACATCTTAGAATTCAACCCCTTGAGGTTGAAAAGGCGGGATGGAAGATAAATCCCGATACACAGTGGGGTACATATTCTGGGTATGTACTTACCACTGCAAGGAGGGTTAATAGAGTCAACTGCAGAGTAGAGAACCGGTTAGTCTTAGACGTTATGCTACCCCTGGAGCAGATGAAAAATATCACCCGGAAAGAAGACTGCAGCACTAGGAAGGTGGAGAAGTAGAAGAAGACTATTCAAAGGAGGAAACACCGCTTTACGGTTGGAAGGCTGCTACTGCTATTACATCTTCGTGTAAGGATGGTTAAGTCGGGTAGTTAGTATGGGATTGATCTGGCTCACATATACCTAGTAGCGTATATTTTCTTTTACCACTTTCGTATTTTCAGTTCATTTAGTATTTCTTGCTTTCTTTACTTTTGCGGTATCTAACCCATAGTTTGTACTGAAGCAAACTCTTTGTAAAATATCATGGTTTACATATATAAGATGAAGTACTCTTACAAGTGTGGTGATTTTATTTTGCATTTACAATTTTACAAAAGCATTAAGGAGGCTTATTCTTCATCCTTCTCATTTTTTAAAAGGAAAAATTTTACTCGCATTTTCGGAGAAGGATTGCCGACTTTTTATTTCAAAATATTTTCTAAGTTATTGCGAAACTTTTGGTTACTATGATGTAATATTCTTTTTGGGGAAAGGGTGCTGCATCATCCACATACAAACACACCATGATCATATCCTCTTGACCTTGATGCTTGACATATATGCCAAACTCAACTTTACACTTGCTGAAACCTTGTTGCAACAGAAATGTATCTATTCTAAGATTCCAGGGCCTAGGTGCTTGCTTAAGGCCATACAATGCCTTCTTTAGCCACTTGTTGTTCATTTCCTTTCATTTCAAACCCTGGAGGCTGCTGCACATAGACCTCTTCCTCCAATACACCATTGAGAAATGCTGATTTAAGATGTAATTGAAACATAGGCCAACCCTTAGAACTGGCGATGGTAATGGCCAGTCTAATGGTTTCCATCCTAGCCACTGGTGCATAGACTTTAGAATAGTTAACTCCTTCTTTCTGCAGGAATCCTCTTGCCACTAATCGTGCTTTGTGCTTTGCTATAGTGCCATCTGGTTTCCTCTTCAGCTTGAAGACCCATTTGACATCTATTGGCTTCTTAGTTTTTGGTGGTTCCACAAGCTCCCAAGTGGAATTCCTTTCAATCGCATTCAGCTCTTCAAGCACAGCTGATTTCCATTCATCTTGCTGCACTGCCTGTTGCTAAACAAGGGGTTCAACATCTGCAAGGAGAGCCATGTGCACATGCTCATCCTCACCTACAAATGAATCACTGTAAAACACCTCAAAATCAGTTAGCCTTGATAAATGAAATCTCATTCTCTGTGATCTCCTTTGTTGCTGCTGTGTGGATTGAACTTGACCAAGTAGCTCAACCTGATCACTACACTCCAGTTGAAGTTGAACACCAGTAGGCTTAGGCTTGTTCCAGTCCCATGTAGCAGACTCATCCACCACCACATCTCTACTAATGAGAACTTTCTTTTGAACTGGATCATACAGCTTATAAGCTCCTGTTGGATGATAACCAATCAGGATTAAAGCCTCACTCTTATCATCTAATTTCCTCTTCCTTTCATCAGGGATATGTCTATGGCAAATAGAGCCAAAAATCATGAAATGCTTCACACTAGGCCTGCATCCACTCTAAGCTTCTTTTGGTGTGATGTCCTTCATCCTTTAAGTAGGGCATCTATTCAGAACAAATGCAACTGTGGTCACAGCTTCACCCCAATAGCAGTTTGGCATCCCTTTCTCCTTCAGGTGCATGCCATGTCAATCAAGGTTATATTTCTCCTCTCAGCAAGCTCATTATGTTGAGGAGTATATGGTGCTAGCACTTCATGTTCAATACCCTTCTATTCATAGAAATTTTCAAATTCCTTTCAGGTGTATTCTCCCCCACCATCAGTTCTAAAAATCCTTAAAGAATTGCCACTTTGTCTTTCAGCTAAAGCACAAAACTTCACAAAAACTAAAAACATCTCACTCTTTTCTTTAATCAAATACAACCATAACTTTCTAGAAAACTCGTCTACAAAGGTAACAAAATACCTGTTTTCACCTAGTGAAGGTGTTTTAAGAGGTCGACTTACATTTGAGTGCACCACTCCCAAAGATTTGCTAGCGCTGGAATGTGCATAGGACTTGAATGAAGTCCTAGGTTGCTTGCTGGTCAAGCATCTTTCACAAACTTGAGTGGGTGGTTTGATCCGAGGAATACCAATCACCATCTACTTTTCTCCTAACTGATGCAGGCTATTTAAGTTTAAGTGGCCAAATCAGTGATGCCACAACCACCTTTTATCATCAGCTGTTTTTGATGAGAAACATTGTATTTGACTTGCATTAAGGTTCACCTTGAAGGTCCTGTTCTTTGAAAGAGGTGCCTTCAAAACCAACCTATCTTTGGCATCAAAGACTTCTATGAAATTCCCCTTCATGTTCATTGAAAATCCCTTTTGCAGCAGCTGGCCAAGACTCAGTAAATTGGTCTTCATTGAGGAGAGCATACCAGTCACATAGGCAAGTTTGCCTTCTCCTCTCTTGATCATCACTTTGCCAATCCCCTCAGCACCAATGGTACTACTATCTGCAAATCAAACCTTGCTTTTCACACTTTCATCAAGGTCCAAAAGCTACAACACCCTTTCTCCAAAAAGGATATTACACCATAGTAACAAGTATTTTCGTAATAATTTTCTAAGTAATCTTTGATTTAAAACAAGTTAAGATCCCAAAAATGTGGATAAATTTTTTTTGCCTTTTTAGAAGATGAGAAGGATGGGGAGTCCATACTTCCCTTTTCTATTGCATTGTAAGATAAGAACAGTAATAGAAGAAACACTGAAGTAAAAACAACTTCCTCAAGTATATATATAATAAAAAGCTTGCATCAGTACAAGCAAGGAGTTTTTCTAAAAACTAATATACATCAAAAAGTAGTAAAAACTCTAAGTAAACTGAAATGAAAAGCTACTAAGTAATAAGAAAGCCGGGTCCAATCTCTAACAACTACCCGGATCAAAATAAGATATAAACGGTGCATCAAGGGTTGGTACATCGTTCTCCCTTACCTCGTCCCTCGCCTGCTAGACCATGTCCCTGATCCATCACATAGATAGCGTGTAATCAAAAATCCTACATACTATCTATAAGTCGGGTTCATTGACCCTATACTCTGTGACAAGTATATATCCATTAAAGGTAGCACACTGCGTACAAGAATCTATCCTCCAGCCCATCCCATCTATCTCCAGAGGTTGGACGCTAAAACGTCGTCCCGGACCCAAAACACTCCTCGAATCAGTCATCTACTCAACCACATACAAAACAACATGGAAAGTAGGCAAGGTGAAAAACTTACACAAGTTAAGAATGATAGTTTCAAAGAGTATACACACAACACTTATACAGTATATTATCAGAACCTTACAAACACATATCACACCTGGGAATAAAACACCATAAACCAAGAAATAGTCAAGAGTAGATCATCAATCACGAAGTAATGTCAATCACAGATAAAACATCAATCACAGATATATTATCAATCACATCCATATCATCAACCATAGATATATTTATGCATGACACTTCAATCTCTCTGATAATACACCGGTGTGCTGCTCCAAGGAAACTTTTCCCACCAAACTCCATTGAGCGATAAGCCTGCGACAAGTCTTAACAGGACAACCAGGAAATCCCCCTCAGACCCCTGGCAGCCATTCCGAAATGCCCATTCACATCCATATCATGAAATAGGTCCGTCAGTCAAATTTATCCAAGCCGAGTATACGACTCGTCTCAGCTCAAGGGTATTCACCATGCAAGGCTATTGAGACTTTCAAAACCTGGATAATCCCAGAAGGCAATTGTAGCCCAACGCAACTCTATTCTCAACTCTCTCTGGGTTGTACTGCTCAAAAACCTTTATGCAAATGACACTCAAAATTTTGCATAATATCACTTTGGTTTCTCTTGTAAAACCTTCTCTGTTTTACTGTATTATCTCTCATAATACAAAACCACACAAAATACACTTATTCTATTAACACAGAAATAACTCTTGAAAACTTAACCGTTTTATTACTCTTTTCGGCTGTACTCATTTAATTTTAATAATAATTACACTGTGACAGAGTCAAACGCGGTAACGAACTTAACTGGAATAATATTAACAGGAATCATTACTTAAGTTTATTCTTTTTGGGAAAGCCCTTTGGAAGCTAGTCAAGTAATCTTCGCCACGTATATACAAACTTATTAAGATAGGAAAAATAGCGCACCGATATGGTTCCCAGGAAAGATCTTGGTGAGCTTTTGGGCTCCTTCAAATACCTTTGTCTTTCCTAGACAGATCCATACAAATGAACTACCTTAACCGATCATCAGTCTATATATAAACAGTAAAAATCACAAGCTTTATATATTTTTGAAAAGAACATGGAAATGGAAGAAAAACACTGGTTTAGGAATTATTAACATATTTAGTCACTTGCTCACGTCCTAATGGCGTAATAGAGATACGGTCCCTGAGCCCGACCGTATGAGTGCACCGTGTAACGTCCGTAAATTTGGATTCTATTTTAATTTTATTTTATTTGTGTGCTTGTGCATGTTAGATATGTCTTAGTAAGATCAATTTCATAGACAAAGTTTCCCTGGCATTAGAAAACAGTAGTTTAAGTTGGACGTTTTGATGCAGATAGAGTTCTGTCTACCGTAAATAGACGGAATGGTGAAATTCTGAAGTAGAAACCCTAGATTGAGGTTAAGAATGAGATTTGAAGGTACAAATAGGGATTTTCCAATATTTGAGGATTTTAGAAATTAATTTGAGAATTTTCTGAAGAACAAATAAAAATGTTACCGTTTTGGTCCCTGTAGTTTGACTAGGTTGAACTGTGAGCGGGTTTGGAGACCAGAACAAGTTAAGAAATATTTTTGAAGGTACCAAATGATGTTTTATATTATTTTAGAATTTTAGAAATTATTTTGGAAATTTTTAGAATGACAGACAAAGAATTGCGGTTTTGGTCCCTGTAGACTGAGAACGGGATAGCAGGGAGAACAGGTGAATGCCAGAAGCTTAGGAAATGACCCAAAATCAACCAAAAGAGTACCCAATAGTGTTTTTACAATATTTATAATTTTTAGAAATTTTCTGGGATTTTTCTGAGAAACTTCATTTTTACCCTAAGTTACGGGTTACGGTAAAAACCGAAAAGTTACCATAATGCTTCTAAGCTTGATCTTTATGAACTAAGACCTTTGTGACATCTTATTTTCATGGCTTAGGACTTATTTTAGGATTCATGAGAGTTTTTACCTCAATAGGTTACGTTTGTACAATTTTTACTATGAAATACAAAAGTTACCACACTTAATTACCTTGGAGACTTACCATTTACCATGGTTAAGGTGAAAAATTATTTTTACCCTCCCTTGTAGACAGCTGCAGCGCCCAGCTCTTCCTTGAGAAGAAAAGTGTAGAATTTTCTTGATTTCATGACTCATGAGGAGTGGCCAATGAAATCAATCCAAGTTACTAACTAGGGTTGTAACCATGGTTAAGTGTAATCATGGCTTAGGAAAAAAATCTTGGTGGATAGGAAAAGAGGGGGAGAGGCCGAGAGTTGGGAGAGAAGGAAGGGAGAGCTCATGTTCATTTTCTTTCACCTTGTTTCTTCACCATAGCCATACTTCAAGTGTTGATTTCCAAAAGTTTGTCCAAGCTAGCCAAATTTCCAAAGCTTGTTCTTAATTTTGTGATCAACAAGCTACTAAAGAACCAAGCAAGAAGAAGAAGGAGAAGGAAGGAGAAGAGAGTGGAGGTTAGGGTTTTCTACAAGCTTGGTGAGGGAAAAACTTTCTCATGCAAGATTTAAAGTCTAGTGGACATATTAGGGCTATGTTTGTGTTGTTTTGATTAAGAGGATGTTATACTATCTTAGGGTTTATGTTAATTGGTAAGCCATGTAGCTTTGTGTTCTTATGATTATATATGGTCCTTGGGTTATGATTATGCTAGATAGGAATTTTTTTGGAGTGGCTTGATCATGAAGGACTTGTTTGATGGTAGTTTTGCATGGTTATGACCTTGATGTGAATAAGGGAAGTTGCTCTTGGCTATGGAAATTAGCTATGTTGTGATAGATGAGATTGCCCTAGGTTGGATGCATAATGATTCTTGATCTATGCTTGGGTTGAGTTGATTGAGTGATTGTTGTTGTGAATATGTTTTTCAATCTTGGCATGATGAAGTTGGTATTTGTATGCTAACAAGTTTGGTGTGTGATGGTGATTTTGATTCATTGCTTTGATGGTTGAGTTCATGGCTTGATGTTGAATGATTGTGGCTTGTGATTGATTCAAGGATGGTAAACTTTACTTATTTTTATTCAATTGGTCATAACTATGTAATAAGTTTTTATTAAAAGCTGTGATTAACTCCTTAATGGTGGTCTGTACGTTTTGAACTTGGAAGGTCATCTTTGGCTGAAATGTTCCATCAGTTTTGGAGTTGAAAGGCCAAATATTGAATGACATCAATGGAGTGGTAATGGCTACTTAGTGCATTCTTGATGGTAGAATGCCTATATATAGCATGTGTTTGGTCCCTGAGCTCACAACTTTCATTTTCGTCTGATACACCATCTACAGAGAGAGAGTGAGAGCTTGGAAGAACCAAAACAAAGTAGCTCGTTCATGGCAATGGCGGGAGGTATATTCAGATCCTGTTTTCCGCATTTGTTAATGACCTGTGTTTCGTTTTGTTGTTTGTAACATCACAGGTTTATTGTTTTAGTCTTACATTTGGTATCAGAGCCATCATTTGCCTCTGCCTTGCTCCATTTTCGGTTTACGGTATTTTCCGATTTAAATTTCGTTTTGGTTCTTGGAGCCTCGTTTGTTAAAAGTAAGATTAGAAATCGTTTATTTGGTTGATTTCTATGTTTTCTGGGCTTTGAATCGATTAAAACGGTGCTCAAATGAGTGAGAACTGATCGGGTCCGAAAACGGGTCGAACCGACCCGCTGGAGGTTGAAGACGATGAACAGTATTCTTTCTGTCTTCTGTTTTTCGGAAAAAAAAAAAAAAAAAAAAAGAGGCAAAATCCGAACATCTTTGCGCTGCCTGGGTTTTGAACACAGGACCTGTTCTCTCTACAAGAGCACCTGACCACTGAGCTGGCTTCCCTGTTGTGATAACTGTTCGTTTGACTTCCTCTTATATGCTTCTGCGCATGTTTGTTCTGTTTGTGCAATTTGCTTGTATGATTTATTTATGCATAATATTATGTTTTAATTATGCAATTGTATTTATATGAGAGTTTTATTCATTATTATATCTTGATCTTGAAGTGCATAATATGATTTATTCTCATATAATTAAGTTATATATGTCTAAGTGATCTTTATAATTTTGATTGATTATGGATTAGCCACAGCATCTATAATTTGATTAAAATTATATATTAAGTTGTTTAAAGATCACATAAGGTATTAGACATAATATTGTGATTAATTGTACTTTATATGATAAATTTTATCCCACAGGAATTTTTATTATATTTGTATGATTATTAGGATAAAATGTCACATTATTTTTCATGATTTACCCACAGGGATCATGAGGTATTGCATAATTTGGCAGTTTTATCATAAAGTAAATATTTGCGATAGAAAATCGAATTATTTTCATGTTGTACCCATAAAGCATGAATTTAATTATGTAATTTGATTATTCTATCATAAAGTTTCAAATTGATCTTATTGAGTTAAAAATTTAGCCCACAGGCAATTTTTATGTCACGAGATTCAATTTCTGGTATGTTTACATTGGTAAAACATACAATTAAGATTAGTGTGCCTTAAATTTTGACATAAGCATTTGGATTTTGCAGCTTCTCAAACTGTTAGTTTTTCTGATATCCAATGTGATGTTCCCGAACTCAAAGGAGATAACTATAAAATATGGAAGGAGAGGATTCTTCTGCAGTTGGGGTGGATGGACATAGACTATGCTATAAGGAAAGATGAACCACCCGCAATCACTAATGAAAGTAGCCCAGCTGCTGTTGCGCTATATGAGCGGTGGGAGCGATCCAACCGGCTCAGCGTGATGTTCATTAAGACCAAAATCTCGGCTGGGATACGTGGTTCTGTCGACCAACATGAAAAGGTTCGAGACTTGCTTAAAGCTATTGATGACCAGTTCATCACTTCAGATAAGGCTTTAGCAAGCACCCTGATCATGAAGTTCTCCTCTCTCCGGCTCACCAGTGTGAAAGGTGTGCGTGAGTATATAATGAAAATGCGAGATATTTCAGCTCAACTTAAGAAACTGGAGGTTGATATGTCTGAGTCCTTCCTGGTGCACTTCATTCTGAACACCCTTCCACCGGAATATGGCCCGTTTAAGATTTCCTACAACACACATAAGGACAAATGGTCTATCAATGAATTAATGACGATGTGTGTTCAGGAAGAAGAAAGGCTTGTAATGGAGATGGGTGATAGTGCACTGCTGACAACTGCTTGTGGGAAGAACAAAGCTGTTAAGTCTCAAGCTAATCAGAAGGGGAGTGGCAGAATACCACCTCAGGCTGATATTAAGAAGGTGACAAAGTGTTTCTTCTGTAAAAAGAAAGGACACATGAAGAAGAATTGCCCCAGATTCCAGAAATGGCTTGAGAAGAAAGGTAAATCAATCTCATTAGTATGTTATGAATCTAATATGGCTAGTGTTAATATTAACACCTGGTGGATTGATTCTGGATCTACAATCCATATTGCAAACTCTTTACAGGGTATGCAAAACCTAAGGAAACCAGTGGGAAGTGAGCAAAGCATTTTATCAGGCAATAAGCTAGGCTCACATGTGGAGGCTATTGGAACTTGCATTTTAACTTTAAGTAGTGACTTTATTTTGAAATTGGAAAGGACCTTCTATGTGCCAAGTTTTTCTCGAAACTTGATTTCTATTTCCAGACTCGTACCTTTTGGATATTCCTTTAATTTTAAGGACACATCTTTTGAGTTATTTTATAATTCTGAATGTGTTGGGAATGGTATCTTGTCTGATGGTCTTTACCTTCTTAGTTTACAAAATGATGCCACTTATAGTTCAATGCATGTTCAAACTGGTATTAAGAGGTGTAATATTAATGAGAATTCCTCTATGTTATGGCACCGGAGATTAGGACATATCTCCATTGAGAGAATTAAAAGGTTAGTGAAAGATGGGGTACTCAATACTCTAGATTTTGCTGACTTTGAGACTTGTGTGGACTGTATTAAGGGTAAGCAGACCAACATGTCTAAGAAAGGTGCTACTAGGAGTTCAAACATATTAGAAATAATTCATACTGATATTTGTTGTCCAGATATGGATGCACGTGGTCAGAAATATTTTATTACCTTTATAGATGATTATTCACGATATATGAATGTTTATTTGCTTCATAACAAAAATGAAGCATTGGATGCCTTCAAAGTCTTTAAGGCTGAAGTTGAGAACCAATGTGGCAAGCGAATAAAAATAGTGAGATCAGATAGAGGTGGAGAATATTATGGCAGATATACTGAGAATGGACAAGCACCTGGTCCCTTTGCGAAGTTTCTTCAAGAACATGGGATTGTTGCCCAGTACACTATGCCTGGTTCTCCAAATCAGAATGGTGTTGCAGAAAGAAGGAACCGAACATTATTGGACATGGTACGAAGTATGCTTAGCAACTCTACTCTTCCTAAATCCTTGTGGGCTGAAGCACTAAAGACGGCTGTGTATATATTAAACCGTGTTCCAACCAAGGCTGTCCCAAAGACACCTTTTGAGTTGTTAAAAGGTTGGAAACCGAGTTTGAAACATATGCGTGTTTGGGGTTGTCCGTCTGAGGTGAGGATATATAACCCACAAGAGAAGAAACTTGACCCGAGGACTATTAGTGGGTATTTCATTGGATATGCCGAAAAGTCTAAAGGTTATAGGTTTTATTGTCCATCTCATATTACTAGGATGGTGGAGTCGAGAAATGCCAAGTTTCTTGAAAATCACTTGATTAGTGGGAGCGATCAATTGAGGGACTTAGGTTCTGAAATTGATCATATAGAGTCTCAACCTTCTACATCAAGTGAAAGATTGGTTGTAATTCATACCCCTCAAGTTCAAAGGGATGAAGAACAACCAATGACTGAAATTCCACAACCTGTTGCTGATAATCCAGTAGATCAAATTGATCATCAAATTCCTGAAAATAATGAACAACCAGCTGAACAACATGATCCACAAGAAAATGTTGATGCAGCATTAAGGAGATCTACTAGAGTAAGGAAATCAGCCATTCCTAGTGATTATATTGTATATTTGCAGGAATCTGACTATAACATTGGAGCTGAAAATGATCCAGAAACTTTTGATCAAGCCATGAGTTGCAAAGAGTCAAATTTATGGTATGATGCCATGAAGGATGAGATGAATTCCATGCAGAGTAACGGAGTTTGGAACCTTGTAGAGTTGCCTAATGGAGCAAAGGCTATTGGCTGTAAATGGGTCTTTAAGACCAAGAAGGATTCATTAGGCAACATTGAGAGATACAAGGCAAGACTCGTTGCTAAGGGATTTACTCAAAAAGAAGGAATCGACTACACAGAGACTTTTTCTCCTGTATCTAAGAAAGATTCTCTTCGTATTATCTTGGCATTAGTTGCTCATTTTGACCTTGAGTTGCAACAAATGGATGTGAAAACAGCCTTTCTTAATGGTGATTTAGAGGAGGAGGTTTATATGAAACAACCTGAAGGTTTCTCTTCTAGCGGAGGTGAGCATTTGGTTTGCAAGCTTAAGAAATCTATATATGGTTTAAAACAAGCCTCCCGTCAGTGGTACCTTAAGTTTCACGGGATAATTTCTTCATTTGGTTTTGATGAAAACCCCATGGATCAATGCATATACCACAAGGTCAGTGGGAGTAAAATATGTTTTCTTGTTTTATATGTAGATGATATTTTGCTTGCAGCCAATGATAGGGATTTGCTACATGAGGTGAAACAATTTCTCTCTAAGAATTTTGACATGAAGGATATGGGTGATGCATCTTATGTCATTGGCATTAAGATTCATAGAGATAGACCTCGAGGTATTTTAGGACTATCACAGGAAACCTATATTAACAAAATTTTAGAGAGATTTCGGATGAAAGATTGTTCACCAAGTGTTGCTCCCATTGTGAAGGGTGATAGGTTTAATTTGAACCAATGCCCAAAGAATGACTTTGAGAGGGAACAGATGAAAAACATTCCTTATGCTTCAGTTGTTGGAAGCCTCATGTATGCTCAAGTATGCACAAGGCCTGACATTGCATTTGCTGTTGGAATGTTGGGAAGATATCAGAGTAATCCAGGTATTGACCACTGGAGAGCTGCAAAGAAAGTGATGAGGTACCTTCAAGGGACCAAAGGTTACATGCTTATGTATAGACAGACGGACAATCTAGATGTGATTGGTTATTCAGACTCAGACTTTGCTGGCTGTGTTGATTCTCGTAAATCAACATCTGGGTACATTTTCATGATGGCTGGTGGAGCTATTTCATGGAGGAGCGTTAAGCAGACTTTGACTGCTACTTCTACCATGGAAGCTGAGTTTGTCTCCTGTTTTGAGGCTACATCACATGGTGTATGGCTTAAGAGTTTCATTTCTGGGCTGAAGATAGTTGATACTATTTCAAGGCCTTTGAGAATTTTCTGCGACAACTCAGCTGCTGTCTTTATGGCTAAGAATAACAAAAGTGGAAGTCGAAGTAAGCACATCGACATTAAGTACTTAGCCATTAGAGAAAGAGTAAAAGACAAGAAAGTGGTCATTGAGCATATAAGCACTGAGTTGATGATCGCTGATCCTTTGACTAAGGGCATGCCACCATTTAAGTTCAAGGATCATGTAGAGAGAATGGGACTTGGTTGCACTTTATGATTGTATACATACAGGTTTGTGCTGAAACTCTTATATTGCAGTATTTTCTCATATTCAGGTGCACATTAATTTATTTGAGAAAATTTATAGTTTGGACCAAGAATAAACATTGGGTTTATTCATTAAGTTTTATTACCACATTAAGTATACTACTTGGGAAATTGAGCATGTTGTAATACATGGATGATATTACTTGTTATAAGAGGAACTATCGCTATGATTCACATGTTCATTTCTTAAGGATTGTGTATTGGCTTATTTTAGTCAAATAGTCAAAACGTTTGGACCAAGTGGGAGAATGTAATAAGTTTTTATTAAAAGCTGTGATTAACTCCTTAATGGTGGTCTGTACGTTTTGAACTTGGAAGGTCATCTTTGGCTGAAATGTTCCATCAGTTTTGGAGTTGAAAGGCCAAATATTGAATGACATCAATGGAGTGGTAATGGCTACTTAGTGCATTCTTGATGGTAGAATGCCTATATATAGCATATGTTTGGTCCCTGAGCTCACAACTTTCATTTTCGTCTGATACACCATCTACAGAGAGAGAGTGAGAGCTTGGAAGAACCAAAACAAAGTAGCTCGTTCATGGCAATGGCGGGAGGTATATTCAGATCCTGTTTTCCGCATTTGTTAATGACCTGTGTTTCGTTTTGTTGTTTGTAACATCACAGGTTTATTGTTTTAGTCTTACAAACTATACAAAGAAAAGATTGGTTTTGGTTAAACTTTCAAAAATCGAGTTCCTGCCATGCCCTGGGTGTGGCCATTTTCGTAGTTGGGGAAAACTGGAAAACAGGGGACAGAACTGTCTGCACCGCGGGTGTGAAAAGCAGCGCGCCTGTGAACAGTTCTGGATCCTGAACTTTTAAACAGCAAATGAATTTGCGAAAATCATTTTTTTCCAGCTTTTTAAACAAACATGCTTAAGACAAAAATGACATTTTTAATTTAAAGGTTGGTAAATATTTTGGTTAATTTATTTTAAGAATTTAAACAATGGATTTGGAAAATGCCTTTTTGTTAAAAAGAACAAAGATTAATAAAGAGTGTGAATGAAAGGGAAGAGCCATATTGATTGGGAATGAGCACAATAGATGTGAATATGATAAGAGATGAGAATATCATAACCAAGAGAAGGTTATGTGTGATGTCATAAGAGAAGAGAATAACATAACTAAGAGAAGGTTATGTATGATGGTGACAAAGAGTGACATAGAGAAGAGATTGATTATGTTACAAGAGAAACCAAAGCTTAAAATGCTTGAGAATGAATACTTTGTATGCTTAATGTATGTGTCATTTTGCATAAAGAGCCTTGGCGGATGGCCAAGAGAGCCTTGGCGGATGGCCAATAGATTTTTGGCGGATGGCCAAGTGATGAGCAGTACAACCCGGATGGGGTTGGGAATAGTGACAAGTTGGGCCACAGTTGCCTATTGGGATTATCCAGGTTGCGAAATTCCTCAGGTGGCCAGTGTAGGTGAATACCCCTGAGCCGAGGCAATCGCACAACCCGACTTGGATAAATCTGACTTGACTATTCATGATATGGTACAGTGGTTTAAACGTAGCTTATCTGAATGATTATCATGAAGTCCGGATGGGACTATCTGATAAGTCTATTAAGTCTGCTACGGCCGATCGCTCAATGGTGTTGGAGGTAGGGAAGTCTCCTTGGAGCACTACGAGGGTGATGTGAGGGGAAATAGAAGTGACATGCATTATAGTATATCTGAATTGATGATATAATGCTTGATGCTAAGATATGTGCTAAGACTGTGATTGTTTTCTTATGTATATGTGAATATCTCTTTAGCAGGAACACAATATACATAGATGTCGAGAGAGGGTAAATGAAAGATAAATGCATAATGCTGATATATTTTGATGATCATGATTTATTCTATATATCTGTTGTCTCTATGCTTTTATTATCTATGTATGAGGATTTTTCACCCTTGCCTATATGTTTTGTGCTCTTTGGAACATGATTCATATAGATGAGTCGCCAGCTGGATGGTCTGACCAGAGTCAAGAGGCTTAGTCTGATACAGTTACCTGCCAGATAGCGTTTGAAGAGGATGCAGTCTGATGTTAGAGCTGTAGTAGAGAGAGAGATAGACTGTTAGACTCTTTTGTTCTTATTTTGTAGTTGACTCAGCCAGATGAACAATAGTATGGATATTTCTTTTGGGATGACTGTACTATACCATATGACACTATTCAATGTACTTGATGTATCTTAACTATGTTTAGTTGAGACATGTTATTTATTAGTAAAGTGTTGTGATGCGAGCTAATTATCGAAGCGTGAATGTTTTAAGTGAGAGTTTCAAGCCAAATAATCTTTCAGTTAAAAGAAAAAAAATTCATTCACATTTTTAGATAACGAATAATCTAATCAAAATTAATATGGATATCCGATAAAATATATTACTTATGTTGTAACATCCTTTTATGAGAAAGGGTATTGCACACCGAAGATGCATTCTTATGCCTGACCAAAGCACCTGATCCATATCCGTCAAAAGAACTACAAAGGTTCAATTTTACAAATTCTTAGATTTGTTGATCACGGAGGCATAGGCCATTGGGTGACCGAACCTTTATAGTTAAAATTCACCAGCGTAACGATACAATTATTAAACTTTATAAATAAATTGGGCATTATAACTTTACTATTTGAAAAATCACATTTTAAATAAAAATAAGGCATAGTATAATTTATAAAACCATTTTTTGCTTCTACTTCGAGGAGTATCCCACCGCCTATACGACGGGGACTAATCTCCCGCGGGAGTTTGTTTGGCACCTCTAATGGGTGGCATCCCTTCCAGCTGAGATTTTTTCCATACCCAAGGCTCGAACCCGAGACCTTGGTTAAGGAGCGAGAGGCCTTAACCACTCACGCCAACCTCAGTTGGTATTTATAAAACCATTTTACAATAAATAACAATTATTTAAAACATAAACACCCAAAACACAAAAATCCATCAAAACAAAGATCAAACCAACTTGGAAAGGATTTCCCCATACCTTAGCCTTATGAAGATTGAAGAACACACTAAGAACACAAAGAACTTGATTAGAAAACAAAGAAAGCTTAAAGGAAAAAAAGGGAAAGAAAAGGATTTTTGAAGTGAGATTTCTCTTCAAGTTGAGTTGTGAAAAATGAAGAGCACCCCTCCCTATTTATAGGGGAGGGGTTCGGCCAGAGCTTGAGGAGAGAGGGGGGAGATCTTTTATTTTCTAATTTTCACAAAAATGGTAAAATCAAGGATAATTAAAAATATCTACAAAACCTTAATAAATATCTAAGACCTAGAACACTTGAGAAGCTTCAAGACACCTGTAGGGCATGGGTGAGGCGGCCAGAATCAGGGCTGGGAAGAGGGATATGTGAATTTTCTAAAATAACCCTAGGGTTTGGATGAAAAAGAGTGAAAATCAAGGGTATTTTGGTCTTTTCATTAATCAAAAATTGAAATAATTAGTTAAAAATGATGAGAACCAATGAGAATGCTAGAAAATGCCATAAGAAGTCTAAATAATTTCGTGGCATCCATTTTTGAAATTTATAGATAGTGCAAACTCTTTGGTTTTCATCGTTTCGCAGCTAAAACCCCAAAAAATACAGAAAAATAGGGTTTTCAAAACTTTACAGAAATAATTTTAAAAATCATGAAATAAATAATTAAAAATAAAATATAAAATATTTATGGACCTTTTACCCGAAATTATACCTGTGAAACAAGGTTTTTGCGTTTAAACGCCCCTGGTGAGCATAGTTTTCGGTATTTTTTGAAAGTTTTCCAAAAATTTTAGAAAATCTAAAATAATAAAAGAAACAACTTTTGTAAAGGAAGTTTATTTATTGGGTTTGTAAAACATTTTTAAGCTATTTAAAACTCTTCTGTCACTTAGACGTAAACCGTTTTCTGTAAAAAGACTCGATATTGATTGAAAAACCACCGTTTCAGAAGTATTTCGGAATACCTGTATTTTATTACTAATTTTAAGCTAAAAATAAATCACACAACATTTATGGAACAAAATTTCATATAAAATAGAAAAAGAACAGAAAACGCAAAGAAACGAATGTTGAAACTAGACCTGACAGAAGCTATAAATCAACCACTTTCAGAAGTATTATTAAACATACATATTTAAAACCTATTTTTAAGCTAAAAATCAAACTCAAAACAATTATATCGCAAAAATTCATATAAGACGGAAATAAGCAGTCAGTCACAAAAACGGATGTTACAACTCTTCCCCTCTAAAAATAATTTCGTCCTCGAAATTACGTACCTAGAACAACACTGGGTATAACTCTCACACATTATCCTCTAACTCCCATGTTGCATCCCCTGTAATATCATCCCAAATGACCTTGACTAAAGAAAGCTGTTTACCCCTGAGCTGTTTGATCCTCCGATCGTCGATTCGCATAGGGTGTGTATCATAAGTCATGTTCTCTTTTAACTGTACTATGTCTGGCTCAATTATATGAGATGGGTTAGCAACATATTTCCTTAATTGTGAAACGTGAAAAACACTATGAAGATTTGAAAGAAACCGAGGCAAGGCAATTTGGTAAGCTACAGGACCTATCCGATGAAGAATTTGATAGGGTCCTAAGAATTTTGGAGTAAGTTTCTTAGATTTTATGACTCTACTGACCCCAGTCATTGGAGTGACTCTCAGAAAAACGTGCCCACCTTCCTGAAATTCAAGAGGTCTCCTCCGTTTGTCGGAGTAGCTCTTTTGCCTGCTTTGTGCTGCTTTCATTCTTTCTCTGATTTGCCGTACTTGCGCATTAGTCTGCTGCAAAAACTCAAGTCCTACAGTTGTACTTACCCCTTCCTAGTACCAACACAAAGGCGTCTGGCACTTTCTCACATACAAAGCCTCAAAAGGTGTCATCCCTATACTGGAATGATAACTATTGTTATATGTGAACTCTATAAACGATAGAATATCATCCCAGCTTCCTCTTTGATCTAACACACATGCCCTCAACAAGTCTTCTAATGATTGGATTGTCCTCTCTGTCTGACCATCCGTTTGAGGATGATAAGCAGAACTCAACCTTAACTTAGTCCCTAAGGCTTGTTGTAAACTCTACCAAAACCTAGAAGTAAACCTAGGATCTCTATCAGAAACGATACTAGACGGTACTCTATGAAGTCTAATAATCTCTCTCGCATATAGCTGGGTTAGTTTCTCTAAAGTCCACTTCATACTAACATTTAAGAAATGTGATGTTTTTGTCAGCCTATCAACAATCAACCAAATCCCATCACACCCCTTTGAAGTTCTCGGTAAACCTGTTACAAAATCCATTGATATACTTTCCCATTTCCATTATGGGATATCTAGAGACTGTAACATTCCTGCAGGTCTTTGGTGTTCTATCTTAGCTTTCTGACAGACAAGAAGACATGCTGCTACATATTCCTCAACCTGTTTCTTCATTCCTGGCCACCAAAATCGCTGTTTTAGATCTTGATACATCTTTGTGCCTCCAGGGTGAATACTTAACCTACTCTTATGCACCTTATCTAGGATCAGTTTTCTCATCTCCACATTATCAGGCACATAAATCCTATCTTTACACCTCAAAATTCTGTCAATTCCGAGACTAAACTCTGGAACTTTTCCTTGCTTCAGCAACTCTCTCTTCTCTATTAAATGTTCATCTGTTGCCTGCTGCTCCTTAATCTCACTCATCAAACTGCTAGATATCTTAAACATATGCAAATCTACACTCAGGTTCAAGTAACGAAAACCTTCTATCAATTCTAACTCCTTGATCATCATGCTTGAAATATGAAGGATCTTTCTACTCAGGGCATCAACTACAACGTTTGCTTTTCCTGGATGGTACATCAACGAAAAATCATAATCTTTCAAAAATTCCATCCATCTCCTCTATCTCATATTGAGTTCCTTCTAATCAAACAAATACTTCAAACTCTTATGATCACTAAAGACATTAAACGTAGATCCATACAGATAATGTCTCCAAATCTTTAAAGCAAAAACCACCGCAGCTAACTCTAGATCATGAGTCGGATAATTCTTCTCATGAGGTTTTAATTGACGAGATGCGTAAGCTACAACCTTTCCGTGCTGATGTAGTACACCCCCTAATCCCTGATATGAAGCATCACAGTATACTTCCATTGGTTCCTCTGGGTTTGGTAATACTAATATTGGTGATGTAGTTAACAACCTCTTAATCTTGGTAAAACTATCTTCGCACTCCTCAGTCCAAACAAACGGCTGATTCTTCCTAGTCAACTGGGTTAACGGAGCTACTATTTTAGAAAAATCTTGAATAAACCTCCGATAATACCCTGCTAAACCTATAAAACTCCGAATCTCCGTTACTGTAGTTGGCTTTTTCCATGAAAGTATTGCTTCTACTTTTGCAGGGTCCACTGCAATTCCTTCTGCTGAAATCACATGACCTAAAAATTGTACTTTACTTAGCCAAAATTCACACTTTGACAGCTTAGCATAAAGTTGTTTCTCCCTCAACACTTGTAATACCTGTCGCAAATGCTGCTCATATTCCTTGCGGGTTCTAAAGTAGATCAGAATATCATCTATGAATACAACCACAAACTGATCTAAGAACGGGCTAAAGACTCTATTCATGTAATCCATGAATATAGCAGGTGCATTTATCACACCAAATAAGATCACAAGATATTCATAATGACCATATCGTGTTCTAAACGCAGTCTTGGGTATATCCTCCATCTTGACTCTAATCTGGTGATAACCACTTCTCAAATCTATCTTAGAGAAAACAGTGGCCCCACGAAGTTGATCCAATAGATCATCTATTCTTGGCAGAGGGTATCTATTCTTAATGGTTACCTTGTTCAACTGCCTATAGTCAACACATAGCCTAGACGTTCCATCTTTCTTCTTCACCAGCAGAACTGATGCTCCCCACGGGGATACACTAGGCCTAATAAACTGTTTAGACAACAAATCCTCCACTGCCTCTTCAACTCAGCTAATTCTATTGATGACATACGATATGGAGCTATGGAAATTGGTCCAGAACCGGGTATAAGATCTATGGTAAACTCTATCTCACGGATTGGCGGCAAACCTGGTATCTCTTCTGGAAATACCTCAGAGAATTCTTTGATAACAGGCACGTTGCTCAATTCAACTTCCATTTTTCCTTCCAACGAGGTGAGTATCATGTTTTTCTGAACCCCTTCTTTCGAAGAAGTTTCTGATTGGTTGGTAGACAAAAATCCAAGATTCTCAAAGTTAGGAAAAACTAGAGTTTTGTTTGAACAGTCCAACAGGATATGGTTGGAAGATAACCAATCCATGCCTAAAATCACATCTAACTGTGTTAAAGGCAAACATACTAAATTAACATGATATTCCTTATCAGAAATAATGATAAGACAATTTCCACAGACAGTGTTTACAGTGACTGGCTCAGCAGTAGGTAAGGAAACAATCAAATCAAAAGACATCAAGGACACAGGTAAGTTTAATTGTTTCACACAGTCAAAGGAAATAAAAGAATGAGTTGAACCCGAGTCATATAGAACAATTAAAGGATTACCAGCTATGCTACACGTACCTTGAATCAAATCCTCAGATTGCGAAACCTCAACACCACTCATGGTGTAAACTCGTCCCTTTGCCTTCGGTCTTGCCGCTTGCACATTCTTGTTAACTGGTGCCGGCTTCTGCTCCCTGCAGTTACTTGCCAAGTGTCCAACCTTCCCACACCTGTAGCAAGTTGCCCATTTCTGGTTGCAGGTACTAGAGTGATGTCCTAGCTTCCCGCAGTTAAAACACCTAATCACGTTCTGCCCTTGGTAACCAAAACCTCCATTCCCACTAACAGGTGCATTACTCCGGTTTTGTTGTGGAGCTCTAAAGTTTCCAGGGTTCCGTGCATAGGGTTTGTTCTGGAACTGCTTTCTATACTGGGTCTGTGGCTGAAACCTAGACGGTCCGCCAACATTGGTCTTTCCCACTACCTTCTCTTTCTTCAAGATCTCCATCTTCCAACACTTCTCTACTAAAGGCTGGAATTGTCGGATCTCTAGTCCAGACACAGCTTCCCTAATGTCGTAACGAAGCCCCGCTTCGAAACGTTCGCACTTCCATGACTCATCAGGCTGAAGCTAGAAGAAACGAAAGTATTTGGCCAAGGATTCAAACTTGGCTACGTACGCATCTACAATCATGTCCTTCTGTTGCAGACTTAGGAACTCCTGCTCCCTCTCACTTCGAGCACTCTGCGGAAAATACTTTGCTAGAAACCTCGTGCGAAATATCGTCCAAGTAACTTCCTGATGCTCTGCTTCTAAGAGTTGTTGTTGCCCTTTCCACTAGCATTCCGCATCCCCTATCAGCAGGTAAGATGCGTAGGACACCTTCACCCCTTCCTCACAACGAAGAGATGTAAAAATCTTCTCTATCTCCTGAATCCAAAGATCAGCCTTCTCCGGATCAGGTTCCCCGTTAAACTGCTGGGGATCATGCTTCCTAAAGTTTGAAAGCCCTTTCCCAATAGCTGCTATATCAGCTCTAGCCTGTTTCTGCAGATCCCTCTATTATGCTCTCTCAGCTTGTTGTGCCATAGTGGCAGCCATCTAATTCATTGCCCCTTTTGCCCTTTCCGTTGCCTCGTTGTTTCGTGCCATCTGCTTATAAGTTAACCTGAAACATAAGCACTAACCCACAAACAAAGAAAAACACAGAGAAACAATCAATGTCACACATCACTTCACAGAGAAATAAATCAATCAATATTAGCCAGAGTCACACAACCTAAGCTTAATAGACCTACAACCTAACACTTCCCCCTAAAAGATTGAACCGGGGTATGATACCACAAAATGTAACACCCTTTCTCCAAAAAGGATATTACACCATATTAACAAGTATTTTCATAATAATTTTCGAAGTAATCTTTGATTTAAAACAAGTTAAGATCCCAAAAATGTGGATAAATTTTTTTTGCCTTTTTCAAAGATGAGAAGGATGGGGAGTCCATACTTCCCTTTTCTATTGCGTGGTAAAATAAGAACAGTAATAGAAGAAACATTGAAGTAAAAACAACCTCCTCAAGTATATATATAATCAAAAGCTTGCATCAGTACAAGCAAGGAGTTTTTCTAAAAACTACTATACATCAAAAAGTAGTAAAAACTCTAAGTAAACTGAAATAAAAGACTGAAATGAAAAACTACTAAGTAATAAGAAAGCCGGATCCAATCTCTAACAACTACCCAGATCAAAATAAGATATAAACGGTGCATCAAGGGCTGGTACATCGTTCTCCCTGGCCTCGTCCCTCGCCTACTGGACCATGTCCCTGATCCATCGCATAGATAGCGTGTAATCAAAAATCCTACGTACTGTCCATAAGTCGGGTTCATTGACCCTATACTCCGTGACAAGTATATATCCATTAAAGGTAGCACACTGCGTACAAGAATCTATCCTCCAGCCCATCCCATCTATCTCCAGAGGTTGGACGCTAAAACGTCGTCCCGGACCCAAAACACTCCTCGAATCAGTCATCTACTCAACCACATACAAAACAACATGGAAAGTAGGCAGGGTGAAAAACTTGAACAAGTTAAGAATGATAGTTTCAAAGAGTATACACACAACACTTATACAGTATATTTTCAGAACCTTATAAACACAGATCACACCTGGGAATAAAACACCATAAACCAAGAAATAGTCAAGAGTAGATCATCAATCACGAAGTAATGTCAATTACAGATAAAACATCAATCACAGATATATTATCAATCACATCCATATCATCAACCATAGATATATTTATGCATGACACTTCAATCTCTCTGATAATACACCGGTGTGCTGCTCCAAGGAAACTTTTCCCACCAAACTCCATTGAGCGATAAGCCTGCGACAAGTCTTAACAGGACAACCAGGAAATCCCCCTCAGACCCCTGGCAGCCATTCCGAAATGCGCATTCACATCCATATCATGAAATAGGTCCGTCAGTCAGATTTATCCAAGCCGGGTATACGACTCGTCTCAGCTCAAGGGTATTCACCATGCAAGGCTATTGAGACTTTCAAAACCTGGATAATCCCAGAAGGCAATTGTAGCCCAACGCAACTCTATTCTCAACTCTCTCTGGGTTGTACTGCTCAAAAACCTTTATGCAAATGACACTCAAAATTTTGCATAATATCACTTTGGTTTCTCTTGTAAAACCTTCTCTGTTTTACTGTATTATGTCTCATAATACAAAACCACACAAAATACACTTATTTTATTAACACAGAAATAACTCTTGAAAACTTAACCATTTTATTACTCTTTTCGGCTGTACTCATTTAATTTTAATAATAATTACACTGTGACAGAGTCAAACGCGGTAACGAACTTAACCGGAATATTATTAACGAGAATCATTACTTAAGTTTATTCTTTTTGGGAAAGCCCTTTGGAAGCTAGTCAAGTAATCTTCGCCACGTATATACAAACTTATTAAGATAGAAAAAATAGCGCACCGATATGGTTCCCAGGAAAGATCTTGGTGAGCTTTTGAGCTCCTTCAAAGACCTTTGTCTTTCCTAGACAGATCCATACAAATGAACTACCTTAACCCATCATCAGTCTGTATATAAACAGTAAAAATCACAAGCCTTATATATTTTTGAAAAGAACATGGAAATGGAAGAAAAACACTAGTTTAGGAATTATTAACATATTTAGTCACTTGCTCACTTCCTAATGGCGTAATAGAGATACGACCCTTGTGCCCGACCGTATGAGTGCACCGTGTAACGTCTGTAAATTTTGATTCTATTTTTATTTTATTTTATTTGTGTGAATTTCCTAAAATACCCCTAGGGTTTGGATGAAAAAGAGTGAAAATCAAGGGTATTTTGGTCTTTTCATAAATCAAAAATTGAAATAATTAGTTAAAAATGATGAGAACCAATGAGAATGCTAGAAAATGCCATAAGAAGTCTAAATAATTTCGTGGCATCCATTTTTGAAATTTATAGATAGTGCAAACTCTTCGGTTTTCATCGTTTCGCAGGTAAAACCCCGAAAAATGCAAAAAAATAGGGTTTTCAAAACTTATACAGAAATAATTTTAAAAATCATGAAATAAATAATTAAAAATAAAATATAAAATGCATATGGACCTTTTACTCGAAATTATACCTGTGAAACAAGGTTTTTGCGTTTAAACGCCCCCGATGAGCGTAGTTTCTGGTATTTGTTGAAAGTTTTCCAAAAATTTCAGAAGATCTAAAATAATAAAAAAAACAACTTTTGTGAAGGAAGTTTATTTATTGGGTTTGTAAAACATTTTTAAGCTTTTTAAAACTCTTCTGTCAGTTAGACGTAAACCGTTTTCTGTAAAAAGACTCGATATTGATTGAAAAACCAAGGTTTCAGAAGTCTTTCGGAATACCTGTATTTTATTACTAATTTTAAGCTAAAAATAAATCACACAACATTTATGGAACAAAAATTCAAATAAAACAGAAAAAGAACAGAAAACGCAAAGAAACGGATATTGAAACTAGACCTGACAGAAGCTATAAATCAACCACTTTCAGAAGTATTCTTAAACATACATATTTAAAACCTATTTTTAAGCTAGAAATAAAACTTAAAACAATTATATTGCAAAAATTCATATAAGACAAAAATAAACAGCCAGTCACAAAAACGGATGTTACAAAAGTCATCCTTATGGCCTGTCATGTGATTAGAGCAGCCAGTATCAAGGTACCAAATACCTGGCTGATCTAAATCTATTTTTGTAGTCATCATCAACAAAACTTCTTCAGAATCTAAGCCATCATCTTTTGCAACATATGCCTCATCATCTGATTTGTGCTTCCCTCCTTTGCCACTTCTACACTTATTAGCAAAGTGGCCAAATTTGGAACAATTATAACACTGAATCTTCCTTTTGTCAAATGGCTTCTTTTCTCCCTTCCCCTTTTTCTGATTTGAGGAATCACCATGGCTTGTATCAGAATTTTGCTTCTTATAAGAATCACCTTTATTTTCTTGCTTGGCTTTCCAATTCTCTTTCCCCTTCTGAAATTTGGACTTTCCACCATCTTTATGATGATGAAATTGGGCCTGCAATGCCTGTTCTTGGGCCTTCTAACCATATCTGTCTTTCAATATTTGCTCATGTGCCTCAAGTGAATTCAACAGATTATCCACCTTCATCTTTGTAACATCCCTAGACTTCTCAATGGCAACTCAAATGTAATCGAATTTCTGAGGTAGAGATCTCATAATCTTCTCCATGATGTGTTGGTCAGACAACATCTCATTGCATGTTTTCATGGAATTAACAAGTTGTTGCATCCTATTGAAGTATTCTATTATAGTCTCTTGTTCTTTCATGTTTAAGTTCTCAAACTGCTTTCGGAGGGATTGAAGCTTGACCCTCTTGGCTTTGTCCGCACCACCATATGATTTCTCTAGTATATCCCAGGCCTCCTTGGCAGATTTAGCTGGTCGAATCTTGGCAAAATTTTCACTGTTAAGGCATTGATGAATGATGAACAATGCCTTGCAATTTTTTTTCTTGAAATCTTTGTGTGCCACGGTTTGTGCTTCTGTGCCACCAACCACCTCCTCTAGAATGCCATTTTCACGATCTCTGAGACATCTTGAAAGCCAAAAATGACCTCCATCTTTACGCACCATTCCTCCCAATTCTTGTCATCAAGAATTGGAAGATTTGTCGGGAAGTAACCGCTTGATCCATTGCCAGAACCTGCCATAGCTCTCGGTGTATTTCCTCACAGTGTATACACTCACACTCAACACTTTGCCTCTTATACATGATTCTAGCATAAGTCCCACATCAGCTGGACTTTTACTTCTTATTCACACGATTACACAACAATAACAGCTAACAAACTAAACTAACTCCACTTACTAACTAACATAACAAACTTCTGGATTACACTTTAACAAGTTCATCTAATAATATTATGTTTTTTGCTGATGAAAAAACATGTTAGTTGAAAATTCTAGGGAAGAATCTCAAAAATAATCTTCTGATAATCTTAACCAAATCCAAGAAGGTGATCTCTCTTCTCAAAGTGAATCTAAAAACTCAATCAATGTCTTAACAAAACAACAAGATCTTCTCTTCGATGCTATAGACTCTATAGATGATCCTAGAGAAAAGAAAAAATGTTTTAAAAAAATAAATCTTCAATCAAAGCAAAAGACTCAAACAAAATAGTTGTTTCCAATAGATTCGACTTAAAGAAACTCTTAAAAAATTGAAAAATAAAGCCATCAAACCTGTAACAATTTAGGATCTTCAATATGAACTTAATAATCTTAAATCTGAAGTAAAAGAGCTTAAAAAAAGACAAACAAATACACAAACAAATTTTAGAGCAAATTCAAAATTATGAATCTTCGTCTCCTGACGACATACCTACCACATTAAAGCGATCTAAAGGAAAAGGAATCCTCCTAGAATCTGAATCTAAAAATGAAAAATTAGGTAATGATTTTTAGGATTGATTAATCAATTAAATATTAAATAATTCTTCATAAATGTTAAAATTATAATCGAAGAATTCGTTCTCAATACAACAACCTTATTTGATGCAGGCACAGACTCAAATTGTATTTTGGAAGATCTTGTACCAACCAAATACTTTGAATACTTTGAAAAAATTTCAAAGCAACTTAGCACTGCTAATGACTCTAGACTCAAGATCAATTATAAGTTATCTAAAACAATAATTGAAAACCAAAATCTTCAAATAGAAACGGTGTTTCTATTAGTCAAAAATTTTAAAAATGAAGTAATCTTGGGAACACCTTTTTTTTTTGCTAAGCGGGAGGGGCCAATTCCCTAAAAAGAACTACACAATATAACAGGGCAAACAAGCACCGCTATTGTCAGTAGAAAGTAACAAGCCTAAGGCAGGACAAACAGACTCGACAAGAACCCTATCAAAGCTGGCAGCATGCCCAAGACTAGCAAGATGGTCCGCGCAAAAGTTGTCTTCGCGATAAGTGTGTAGAACCATTGAACTCCAATCCGAGAGGCGGAGGAGAAGGAGAATCTCTAGAAGGAGAGGTTGGAGGAAATCATTAGAAGTGCTCTATGTAGTAATCATTTGCACAACAACCAGAGAATCAACTTCAAAGATCACCTGTTGAAGCTTCATCTGTCTAGCTAGATGGATGCCATGCCAAAGACCCTATAACTCTGCCCATAAGGCATTTCCAGCTCCTACCTTACAATAGAAGCCTACCATGAACGAACCGTTGGAATCTTTAATTAAACCACCGCACGCAGAGCTACCTATGGAGCGGTTATGTGACTCGTCAATGTTGAGCTAGTACAAGCCAGGGGAGACGGACTCCACTTGATCTGAACTTCCCTTCTAGGTGGCAGAATGCGATTTCCAGAAAGCTCCAACATTCCTCTAGTTGGTCTTGAATTCTAAACAACAAATCCTTGTCCAGACCCGAGATTCTAGAGAAAACCAAAGCATTGCAGTACTTCCATAGCTCAAAGACAGCAACACCAAAAAAGGCTTGCCAATCCATTTGCACCATGCCAATATCTGGGGTTGTGAGGTTCCAATCAATCCAAGCATGCAAACCGAGGCTAAAAAACTTACTAACGTGATCCGGGTGAATCAACGCATGCCAAAACTCCTGCACTTGGTCACAGTCGCGGAGGACATGCATAATTGATTCCGGATAATCTCCACACCAAGGACACAAATCATCATTTGTCATCCTTCACTAAGCTCTTTCCTCATTTGTGAGCAATTTTTCATGAATAATTTTCCAAAAAAAGGCCCTCTAGCGGTTAGGCCCCTTCCAACTCCAAGCTTTGGCAAAAATAGGATCAGGAACATCCGGGTCTTCATCAGTATATTACAGCACCGTATAAGTAGTCTTTAACGAAAAATTACCATCATTCATCAGATTCCAACATGGAAAATCGTTGGGACCAGGCGAAGGGGGCTTGATGACAGCTGGCTTATCCCGAATGCTGGATGGATCTTGGGAACACCTTTTATTAGTCTCTCTTCTCGCTTCAAATTTTAAATCAAGGAATATTGTTTTCGGTAGGGTTTGGGCTCAGCCCAAGAGAAGAAAAACAGAACAAAGAAAAGAACAAAAAATAGGAACACAGACACAAATGAAGGACAACAAACACGTGTCAACAGACAACTCGGTGGCCCCCCATGAACCCTAGACCCTGTCTCCCCTCCAGGATACTGTAAGGTCGCGTCCGCCGCCAGCGCAAGAGAGGTCTCCGCCGGTGGCATGTCCCATATGGTCAGACAATCGGAGCCCTCACGGCCAAGCTGGGCTAGACTATCAGCGCTGCGGTTTCCTTCGCGATTGAGATGGTACAGCGATATTCTCCAATCCTTTTGTACCAGCTCCTGGATTGAGCAAATGAGAGAAGGATAGCGATGAGATGCGACCACAGACCACGGTTCCAAGCGAGGTTGAGACCTTCCCATAAGACCACTAGTTCAGCGTGAAGGATATTCGTAATGCCCAGATGTCCAGACAAGCCAGTAATCCATTGGCCGTTCTCTTGCAAATCAAACCTCCTAAGCACACACACCCTGGGGACCCGTTGCAGCTCCCATCCACGTGAAGACACAGACCTTCAATTTCTCGAGGCTTCCAGGTAATTCCTCTTTCTAGGCATGTTTTATGCACTACAGAACAAAAGGACATTTGAATTAATCCTGCGAAATTAAAAATGTTAGAGAGCATTACCTGAGGGTTCAAATTCTCATTTTGGAATAGGTGGAGGTTGCGGTCACGCCAGATCCACCAGAGCCCTGCAAGGAAGGAGGCCTGCTGATCATGACTGAGACCCTTCCTAATCCAAGTTAGGGGTCTAGTTCCTGCAAGAAATCAAGGGGAAGAGAATGCCAAGTTGTGCCAAATGCGGATAGAAAATTGGCAATCCCTCAAACAATGTCACGGTCAACTATTTCACATCTCTTACATAGCAACGTATCTGACATGTTCCTGTAATGCAAAAGAGATATAGTAGGACGGGCACTTTGACAAATAAGCCATATTAGAAATTTTATCTTTTCCGCACATTTTATTTGCCAAATATATTTTTTTGATTGCTGAAATGGGTGCTGAACCCAACACCTTGGACAAACTATTACATTTAAATTGCTTTACAATCTATAGATTATAGATAGATAACAAATTTATATTAAATTTTGAAAATTGAATAGTAGTTAGTTGTCATAAAAGAGATTAGATTTATTGAAATTCAAAATTAAAAAATTAAATTGAATATTGATTAATTTTCTCTAGTAAAGAAGAATGTGACGAATGTAAAAAAATAGAGCGAGAAGAAATTATAAAATGACACATTGACCAAAGAATCGCTTAAATAAGACATGTGTGAAGGAAGAGTTCATATATATATTAGATTAGATGAATTAGAAATTTATGAAATCATAATAAAGTATAATGTCTCTAAGTAATATTGACATTGACATAGTATCACATAAAATGTTCATTTTCATGACTTAATTAAGTGTAAATGTCTCTTGTATACCATCATAAAAAATGTTCATCTTCATATGTTATATTTTACCTATAATTTATATATTAATAAATTTTCATATAGATATTAATGTATTAAAGAAAATTTAAATATTGTCCAGTAAAAGAAAATTTTTAAGAAATTAGTTAGTAAGGTAATAAATAAGAAATGAGTAATGATTTCTCCAAATTTTAAGATTTTAAACATAAATATAAATTAATTAGATAAAAAATTAGTTAGTAAGGTAATAAATAAGAAATGAGTAATGCTTGTTTTTGTTGTTGGGTTGATCCCAACACCTATCACCAAAAAAAAAAAGATTTAACAAATTAGTTGTGTAAGAAAATAATAAATAAGTACAAATTATATTAATACTAAAAACATTATAATGAATTATTTTAAGGTACATAAATTATAATTATAATAAAATATAATTTTTTAATAATGCACAATTAAACATTTGAATACAGGGCCCAAAAAAATATTTGAATACAAAAACAAAGTATATATGATAATAGTAGCACATAACAAACTTATAAGATCAAATAAAAACTACTCTAATAAGATCAAGTCAAAACTACTCTAATCTCGTCTTTGAAAATATATTGTAGGATAGATTACACTCTTTTAAAAATTAAAAATAATAGAGAATATTAATTAGTTGTCGAATTAAGGAGAGTGTGACACCTACGAAAATGGGAGAGAAACAATTATAGGAATGCACCTACGCCTATAAATGCTCTCAAAATAACACCTATAAAAGTATGCATGAGATGTGGTTTGCAAATTTAGATATTATTATTATAGATTATAGATATCCTAGAAAGATGCTTCCGCAAAAGTTGTTGAAGTCCATAAGAAGAAGGAGATATGAACACAATCATAATTGTTGGAGAATTCAATCTCTTTGTTTGAATCCTGAAAGTTGGCAAAGAAATCACAACAGTCCCAAAAATCATGAAAATAACCAAATAAAAACTGAAATAATTAGATTAAGCAATATTAAAGAAGAAGATGAAGAAGAACATGGAAGTGGTCCAATCCAAGTAAGACATTGAGAAGAACTACAAGCACAATAGAAGAAAGAAAGCAACAAACTCAAAATTTGAAGATTCAACATGGTGTTAACAACTATTAAGTCAAATAGGAGTGTTGTACATGGATAATGCCTAAATAGCTTTAACAACTTTATGATTTAATATTCTGTTTTATCTAGATTCTAGGTTGTTATTTTTGCTTAAATTTTAAGATTAGGATAACGTTAGTTATGATTAGATTATGATGCATTTTAATTAGATTATGTTATATTTTAGCTCTATTTATAGAGTTAACAATAATTAGGATAATGTTAGATATGATTAGATTAGGATGTATTTTAATTAGATTCTATTACATTTTAGCTCTATTTATAGAGCCAAGCAATAATAATATGAGAGAACATCTTTCATAAAAGTAGTACACCCTCCAACGAAATATCCTATAACCCACATAAAATATCCCATCACAGCCACGTAAACAGCAAGAATTACAAGATTCCATGGAGCAGAAAATTGTGCTTGACCCAAGACTCACATCTTTTCTTCAGAAAGATGAATCGTTTCTCACTCCTTGGAGTTGGGATCCCAAGGCTTTTAACAGTAAGACTTCAAGCTCAGTGAAAGAAAAGGAGCAACACATTTACCTTGATCTTGATCAAGACTCATATTTTGCCATAGGGGTAATTTTTCTTATTTATAATTAATTTCCAAGTAATCAATTATCTTTTTTGGTTCTGGATCACGTTATGTCCTGTTGTTCTGTTCTATTAAGGCTATATAAATTTGGAAAGTTTCAAATTATTAGAGCAAAAATAAATCCACTAATATAGTCTAATATGTGCCTACTCCCTAGTTAATGTAAATAAGACTTTGGTTCTTTCCATTGCTCTTTTCAGGTATTTGACTGGCAATGGTTGACTGGTTGTACAGGCAGAATACAACGTAACATTGAAGATGATAAACGTGAAGCTTAAAATTTTCTCGTATTGATTTTTGCATACAAAGTAACTTCTTTCTTGCATGTACTTTGATATAATTGCATATTGAAAGATTATAAGATGTATCTCCGCTCATATATATCTAAAAAAATGGGACTTTATTTAAACTATAAAGTCAAAATATCAATCAGCTATGTTATTTTATTTGTTTTTAGTTATTACTAGTGTAATGATCAGTGTCATGTACGGGACATATAATGCACATTAATTATTTTCAATTTTTAAATAGAATACAAAAAAAATATAAATATGGCTAAAGTAATAAAATAATTTAAATCGTTGTTGTGAGTAAGCATCACAAGATTACTATAATATTTAAAATTTAAAATGAAAATACTTTGAATAAAAATAATTAAGCTAAAATTATTTCTATTAAAATTGTTTTATCAAAATAGGTAATTAGTGATTACCTTTTTGGACTCTCTTTCTATTCGATCATTGCGAAAACCTCATATTACAATTTAATCGATAAGTAGTGCTAGTTTTTTGGATCTTTCCTTTATTTGGCTATCGTGAAAGCCTCATGTATTAACTGGTGAAAATCTGTGTAATCATTTTGGTTCCTCTTCACATTTGATTACCATGAGACCCTAATATTTAAAAATGAAATATTTTTAGCATTTTCAAAAACAACAACAAACGATTTCAACAAACCAACCCACAATCATTTCCTAAAGAACTACATAGCTTTGATTTTCTCATTGCACCCGATGGTACAAAGGAGCATCAGCAGTGGCATACCCAAAACCCTGGGCCAGTGGGGGCATTTTATATTAAAAAATATTAATTACTAATAATTGTTATTGTTATCATTCATATGAAAATAAAATTTAGCACAGTGCTTTAATTCGCTTCGTTCCCAATTTTAGAAAACGCAAATCACAGAAGACAGAACTTGTTCTTACTATATTTATGATTTGCGATTGTGGTGCGATGAAAGAATGGCGAACTGTGGGCAGCAACACTGTAGTCTCTAGAATAGTAGAAGACGAGAGAGAGTTGAGAGGGATAAGAGAGAAACTAATTTAGAGAGAAGAAGGGAGCTTTAGGGTTTGGAGTGAAAGAGGGAGACTAATTTTTTATCCAATGGTCTATATTGCTTCTGAGAATAAGTAGGGATTTGATCCCTTGAATCTACACGGGGTACAACTTGTAATTTTAAAAAGTTTAGGTTTCTGTTGAACTAAATATTATTTGTAGACAGAGGCTTTTGTGAAAAAAAAAAAGAGAACCAAGTGTCTGGGTACAATTAATGGTTGATTAGGGGCAAAAATATAATTCTAGAGGGCTCAAAACTTAAAAACTTCAAATATTAAGAGAGATTTTTAAAGTTTGAGTGGGGGCATGTGCCCACGCTCAAATATATGTAGGTCCACCCTAGGAGATCCCTGTCAGAACTTGTTCTTACTATATTTATGATTTGCGATTGTGGTGCGGTGAAAGATTGGCGAACTGTGGGCAGTAGCACTGTAGTCTCTAGAATAGTAGAAGACGAGAGAGAGTTCAGAGGGATAAGAGAGAAACTAATTTAGAGAGAAGAAGGGAGCTTTAGGGTTTGGAGTGAAAGAGGGAGACTAATTTTTTATCCAATGGTCTATATTGCTTCTGAGAATAAGTAGGGATTTGATCCCTTGAATCTACACGGGGTACAACTTGTAATTTTAAAAAGTTTAGGTTTCTGTTGAACTAAATATTATTTGTAGACAGAGGCTTTTGTGAAAAAAAAAAAGAGAACCAAGTGTCTGGGTACAATTAATGGTTGATTAGGGGCAAAAATATAATTCTAGAGGGCTCAAAACTTAAAAACTTCAAATATTAAGAGAGATTTTTAAAGTTTGAGTGGGGGCATGTGCCCACCCTCAAATATATGTAGGTCCACCCTAGGAGATCCCTGTCAAGCGCAAAAATAATTCTTTACTAATATATTTCTTCTCCTTTTAATAAAAATTAAATAATAAATATTCACAAATTAATATTCATTTTCATAAAATAAAAGAACATTTTTTAATATTTAATTTCTTGTGAATAAACTCTTTTAAAAAGGGATAAAATAAATATTTTTAAAGTTAACAAAATTTTACACATTTAGTTAGAGGCAACTCTTTTTAGCAGACGTTGTAGGATGTTAATACATTTCCTACGCGTAATCGACTCTCGAAACCAAAATTTGATTTCGAGACAATTTTCTTTAAAACTAAGTTTTTCAACGTTTTTCCTAATAAATAAATTTTAGTAGCGACTCCCTTATATTTCAAATTCTTTATGAATTTTCAGTCACTTCAATATGTCATTTTCTAATTGAAGAGTGAAATAAGAGAAATCACTTTGAAGAGAATATATTCTAATTTACATAATTAATTTATGGTCGTGGTTGATGGCATATTTTGATACGAAGAAGAAGCAACTCAAGAAGAATGATAGGGTCTGCTTTAATTATAGAAAATATCTTCTTAGCTTTTTTTTTATTAAACATCTTCTTAGCTTAAGGCCATTGGCAGGAAACGGAGTTTTTGCCTTATGTTGAAATTCATAGGCAATAACCCAAAAAAAGTAAAATAATAAAAGATTTACTTGACTTGAGAAATTATTTTTTATTTGTATTGTTTTTATTTAATAATTATACATGTATTATTTTATATGTTCAATCTTTACTAATAATTTGATAGAAAATAATAAAAATTATTTTCCAATTTTTTTCAAAAATTGAAATGAAATAAAAGCAAGGTGATATTTTTTTCATAATTTTATTTATTAATGAAAGTAGAAAATGTTTTTTCAAACCAACATTTCATTGGTTCGAGTGGAACTAGACTCGGATCCCTTAAGTAAAGTCACGGGTTCAAGCTTGTGAATAGAAAAAAAAATGTGGTTAGAAGGGAAGAGACCTCACTAAAGGTGGTCAGTCAGGTTTCCCGATAGAGATTAGTCATCGACAAAGTCGGTATACTTTGCACCAATAACACGGTGACAAAAAAAAAGTTTTATCAAAACATATATATGTCCTAATTAATATTCCTTTAAAATTTTTCAAGACTTGTGTTTTGGTATATATGAATAATATTTCTTTTTTGGTCTAAGCTCGGGTATCCCTCGCGCGTATGCAAGAACCAATCCTTTCAAGCTGAGTAAAACCCTATAGGCAACAAAACTTTACCGCGCAAAATTTAAAACTGTTGTATTTTCATAGCTTGGAGTCGAACCTAATACCTCTAGTTGAATAATATTCCTTTCGGTAACAAACATATTTGATGTGTAATGATAAAAAGAAAATATATATATCTCCTAATCAAGTACAACCATTCGAAAAGAGAACGCTTTTTTTTGTCTTTGACTAGCTAGTATCCTAATTAACATGCATAACTTTAACTTTTGCACCGAAAGTTTTATGAATAGTAAAGTTGTCCCAAAATTAATAAAGAATAGACAAAATAGCACCTGAAGTTCCTTAAGTTATTTTATTTTTTCAAGTTGGTCTCTTATCTTTATTTTTAAACAATAAGGTCCCTTATGTTTATTTATTTTTTTCAATTTGGTCATTTTCTTCATTTGTTGATGATGTGTAAGTTTCTGATTAGTCTCGATTTACTATACACCATCACCTAAAACCAATTAGTAATTGACACGTCATCAAAAGGACCAAATTGAAAAAATAAATAAACATAAGGGACTTTATTATTTAAAAATGAAGATAAGGGACCAACTTAAAAAAATAAAATAACTTAAGGGACTTAAAATATAATTTTGCCTAAAGAATATAAGATTCAAATCTATAACTCTTTAAATTCAAAAAGAAAATCTATAATTCTTTTTATATTAAATTAATTTATCATTTTTAAGTTTCACATAATCGTGTCATACTTTTATTTACATACCAATTGAGGTTGGCGTAAGTGGTTAATTAAGGTCTCTTGTCCCTTAATCAAGGTCTCGGGTTCGAATATTGGGTATAGAAAAAATCTCAGCTGCGAGGGATATCACCCATTAGAGGTGTCAAATGAACTCCCACGAGAGATTAATCTTCGTCATGCAGGTGGTGGAATACTCCTTGATATAGAATAAAAAATACTTTTATTTACATGAAGTCACGTGTTATCATCATGTTATAATACATATTTAAAGTTAAATCAAATAGTATTCATTTTCTTCATAAATATCTATTCAATAAAATGAAATTCTATTTTATTTATTTTCTTTAATGTATACTTTTTTGATATGCAAATGTTAACAATTGTCAATTAGTACGTTATGTTAGTTTGGGTCAGTGGGTGCTCGGATTTGGCTCCTCTAAACTGAATAAAGTGTGAAGTAAGTAATCTTAATTATTAATGAGAGAAATCAAGGGTAATTTGTTATATACGTACTTATAATACCAACCCTTGCTTTTATCACCAATGGTTAAAATTAATTACTTTACACTCTAAAGTGATTTGCTCACTTCTGGTCCTATATATAAAAACATAGTATTAAAATCACACAGAACAAAAAATGCATTAAAATGTGTTATTTTTCATTAATGATGTTATGATTTTAAATTTTTTCACACTAATACCGTTGCATTAAATGGCTAAAGGTGGCATATATAGTATAGATAAGTGATGTGATCATTAATAAGGATAAAATAAAAAAAAGCAATTAATTTTGTTAAAAGAAAGGGTTCAATACTTCAATGTGTGGGGGTCATCTACACGGGTTGAAATCCTCTCCATTTTTTTTTCTCTCAATTTCTTCCATTATTATGTTGTTCGGGGAATAAATGACATAAATATGATACATGAGTGTCATTAAAAAATAGAAAAATAAATAAATGGAGAGGATCTTAACTTCATTTACACTATACCGCCTTTAATCATTAAATGTTCTTGTTTTTCTCTTAAACCTCCCCTCGATAGAAAACACAACATATTATGTTGTCCGCACCGCATTCAGACCATTGTCAAGCCCCAAGCAATGGTTAAACCTAGTACCCCTACGATTGAGGTACAAAAATAGACGTTGGATTCACATGGTGAGAGTGCCAGACTCAATAGTTCAGGACCCTGCTCTAAACACGTACATGAACAAACAATGTCGCATTTTTTTTCCCTAGAGTTTAGTTGTATCCCGTTTGGGTGTTCCTTGTTTTACCAAAAAAATAATAATAATGTTGCATTGTTTTTATTTTTTTATTTTTGACGAGAACAATGTCGCATTATAGATGTAGAGGGCCTTTATATAGTATTTTTTTGTACCAAAAAGTTATTTTATGTAGTAGTATTAGTATATATCGTATAGGACAATATTAGTTAATTATATTTGGGGACCATTCTATAAGTTGGTGCATGCCATAGGCACTAACAAATAATAATAAAATTAAAACAAACAGAAGGAAATTAAGTTTTGTAAGATATTGACAAAGATTCAAAGGACAATCTATTTAATAATTATCTTAATTAGCATAAGTTCATGGGATAGAATATTAGATTATGACAATAATTTTGTTCGTGGAATGTTCCCATTTTCCATCCATTACGTATATATTTAATTTTTTTCTCGAAAAAAATATATTTAACTACATTCTTTCCTATAAAAATTTCAAAAGATGGAAAATATACCTATCTAGTAGAATTGATCCTATAAGTCTAAATCTTATATGAAGCGCACTCTTTCCATACAAATCTTATAATATGGCACTCTAATTGGTGCCACTAATCAAATTGAGTAAATCTCCCTCCTGTGTTACCAAAAAAAAAAACTCCCTCCTGTGTGCCTAATGCATCTTTGGGAACCTTATCTATGCATATTCAAATTCAAATAGAAGATATGGGTTGAAAAATTCCATAAAACAAACCTTCGAATTTCTAACCTTTGCCTCGCGCATATCATCAACAACCCACTTAGCACGATGGAATATGAAACTTAAAGCCAATTAAAGATATTTATATTTTTGTTACAGAAAAGATATATATATTTGGGACAGCGTAAGTATATATAGTTATATACTCCCTCAGTTGCTTTTTAATTGTCCATTTTTAAAAAGAAATTTGTTACTATTTATCTATTATTTTATAAGTTTAAGATTATATTTTGTCAATTATACCCTTATCACCATTAATTGTTTTACATATTTTACATACACTTTAATGTAGAGAGAGAATAAATGAATATCGTAAGATAGTGAAAAGACGAGGGTATAACGGAAATTTTTTTGTCAATTAAATGATTTCTTTTTTCTTGTAAAACAACCTTAAAAGACAAATAAAAAAGAAGAGTAAAATACATTATCCTCTCGTGAGAGATACAAATATTACACTCTCCTCCTATTTTTTGTTTGAAAACACTTATCCCTTCCCCCGAGAGATATTGATATTACACTCCTCTCCTCTCCTCTCTTGTTTAAAAACACACACGAAGATCTTTCCTTCAAAGATAAAATATGATATATTTTTCTCCATTTTTGTAATTTTTCATTAACGTAAAAGTTAGCTTCTGTTAAAATATTTTTTATTACCATAATAACTTTTTATCTTTTATTTCATTTACGTTTTTGTCATTTTTTTTCCCATTCCAATTTCTGATTCCTAAAATCAGAATCACCATTTCACTACCGACCATATTCCACAAACAATGGGTTCGTTTTGGTTTTAGTGGAATGTGTTTTCAAACAAAATGAGAGAAAAATATAATTTTGCTATCTCTCAGGGGAGAAGAGTGTATTTTACTAAAAAAAGAATGTAGAGAATATATATAAAAGGTAATTTTTAAGGTATCCTTATAAATAGAAGAGTTTGATATGTATTTATTTATGTATAAGTATTCTAATAAAATCAATAATTTTTTTATTTAATTTCTATTTAATTTATTGTCTACATTAAAAAAATACTCAAATCCTTTCATTTCTATGGGTTTTGTATATTCAACATGGGATAGGAGTGGATATCCCAAACTGCAAATTAATGAAAAGGCAGCAAGTTTTACAGAGATGGTGGGTATGAGGGAATTGGAGAGGGAGTGGGGTGGTGGGTGTAACGCCCCTTTTTCCCACAAGGAACGTCACGTGAAAAACTAAAACTTAATGCGGAAAAAACGTCTTTCATAATTTAAGGTTACCAAAATTGGTGGCTAATTTTTTTTTAAAAAGAATCTTATCCGAAAAGATTTCTCACATCATATTTAGCCATCCTGAAACTCGGAAGAAAAGAAACATCATACACATATATATATATCATCATGTCAATATACACAAGTCTTGCGCCCGCAAGTATAGTTTGGAACCACAACATAGTGGCCAAAATACATCATCATAACGCGAAGAAAATAAAACGATAAAGCTAAACCTAGGAAAAACGATATATCAAAAAGTGTGTCCAATACACGACACTGAACATGTACATCTCAAACCTAGGCTGGTCGCTAACAGACACTCTACAACCTAGCACTAGACACCCCCCACCTCTGCAGGCCTAAGACGATGACGTCTCCTCGGGGTCCTCCTCAACCACAGACACCTCGAATAGTACACGATCTGGTTCGTCTCTAACCCTCCTCTTCCCTCTATCTACGTGTCCCGACGATCCGGCAAAAGTGTCAGAAGAACAGCGCACCAAACGTCCAGAAGATGCGACGTATGGAACAGGAAGTGTCGGCCTCACGGTCTCGGGTGATGAAACTGGTGTCATCGGTGGAGCCATCCTTGGTAAGCGTACCCTCTCCAAAACCTCTTCGGGGCCCAACACCCCTCCTCTAGTCCTAACCACGTGTCCAGACAAATGGCCCATTGGGAGATGGGATCGTAAGTCCATCCCCCACCATCGGCCTCACGAGGCCGGAAGCACTCCCTCACTCAGGCTATCAGAGATCTCGAAGTGGACATCTACGCGTAACGTACATAAAATAACAAAAACACACGCAAGGGTGAATTTCTTTGCACAAGTTGAAATCCACTGAAAGGATGTATACGAAACAGAAAATACTACATAATACATTCCAAGAATATATATATATAGCTACTCTTTCGCAAATCTTTCTCTAAGATATTCATAAACCAAAAGAGAGCACATCATCAAATTAAGCACACAGTCAAACACACACAAAGCACTCTAGCATAGTGCATGTCACTTCAACATCTTTCAATACAGCTCAAAACGCACTCCATTCGCAATCCCCCAATCTGGATTGCACAATCCTCCAAGCTGGATTGTAGCAACAACCTCTATATTTATTACACAATCCTCCAAGCTGGATTGTAGTAAAAACATCCACATTTATTGCACAATCCTCCAAGCTGGATTGTAGCAACAACCTCTATATTTATTGCACAATCCTCCAAGCTGGATTGTAGTAAAAACATCCACATTTATTGCACAATCCTCCAAGCTGGATTGTAGCAACAACCTCTATATTTATTACACAATCCTCCAAGCTGGATTGTAGTAAAAACATCCACATTTATTGCACAATCCTCCAAGCTGGATTGTAGCAACAACCTCTATATTTATTACACAATCCTCCAAGCTGGATTGTAGTAAAAACATCCACATTTATTGCACAATCCTCCAAGCTGGATTGTAGCATGACCTCAATATATATTGCACAATCCTCCAAGCTGGATTGTAGCACTGACATCTATATATATTGCACTCACAAACAATCCAATCAATGCGGTCCCTCGTCTTAGGGTTTTTCGTCGCCACGTGTTAGCTTTCATCCAATACTGTGTAATATTATTGTCATTAAGACTTTTATCTTCGCCATGTATTGGTTCTCTCCCAATACCGTGTAATATTGTTATTTGAAAAAATGTAAGTTTTATGGAAAATTCCTCTTTGAAAGTAAAGTTCTTCTTTAACTTTAACTCTCTAATTCTTACTATTTTTCCTTCTCACTTCTTATTAATTATTAAGAACCACATAACTTGTTAAAATTTCATTTGACCCCAAAGCGTCCAGTTCCTGCGTCTAGTCTGCGTCCAGTCTCTGCGTCCAGTTTCTGCGTCCAGTTCCTGCGTCCAGTCTGCGTCCAGTTCCAGCGTCCAATTTCTGCGTCCAGTCTCTGCGTCCAGTTTCTGCGTCCAATTTCTGCGTCCAGTCTCTGCGTCCAGTTCCAGCGTCCAGTTCCTGCGTCCAGTCTGCGTCCAATTTCTGCGTCCAGTCTGCGTCCAGTTTCTGCGTCCAATTTCTGCGTCCAGTTTCTGTGTCCAGTTTTCACGTTTTCTACCCCAGAACTTTTATAACATGAGTGTTATCTTGAATCCTAATTAATTTCTTTGTTTTCATTTGTAAAACTTTTTCATTAAAGTTTTTAACTCCTCTTACCACACTTAGTCAAATATTTTCAAACCAATCCCAATCACATAGAATTAAATCATGTGAAACATCCAAGAATCAATATTCATCCATTTAGGCAAAAACACCACCAAGCCATAAATCAAACATACACTTAGGCATTCCAAATCACTCCAAATCATACATATGATTTTTCCAACAACACATAGGCTTATCAAAAATTATCATGCCTCAACCAAAATCATACTTTCACTCATATACATAAATATATAAAAATACATATTACTAAAGAATGAAAAATCATTCAAACACCCAATATGAAAACTCAAGTCTTTGAGTTTTTCATGAACATACAACATACACCACCCACATACACATCCTTCCCAACTTATTGAGAAAATCCCCTTACCTCTTGAAGACTTGAAAATGGGCTAGCTCCAAAATCACCTCCTTCACACCACACCAACACCAAGTGGTCTACTTAACACCTTGATGTTCCCACACTTAAGAAAAATTTACTCAAATCTTGAAGGAAAATAGATCCAAGATAGTTTTCAAGCTTGTAGGTTCCAATGGAGTGAACCTAAACCAAGGAAAAGATCTCTTTTAGTAAAGAGAAGAACACAACTTTCATGGAAACATGAAAGTGGTGGAAATGAAAAAATGAAAGAAGTTTATGGATTAGAATGATGATCCAAACCTTTTTTTTTTGTGAAGCTTGAATGGCTAGAACTCAAGAAATCACAAAGCTTTAGTTATGGAATCAAGCTTTGGAAAGGAGAGAAGTTTTGCAAGATGATGAAGATGAAGTGAAGAAGAAATGAATTCTCTCTCCTCCCTTGCCCTACATGAATTCAGCTGACCCAAGAAGAGTATGGGGGAGGTATGGGCTTGCATGCTTTGGTGGTTGGGAGCCATACCTCTCTCACCTAATTTTGGGAAAATTCAAAATTTGACCCCCAATTGACCATTTGACTTTTGGAAGAATTTTTAGACTTGGATCAGCCCCTCATGCGCCCAGATCTGACCAGAAAAATGGTGGGATTAAGTCCCATCAAGTTAGGGTTTAATCGGTAGTTCGAAGCGGTAAAACGCGTAGTTTTCGAACCCCCTTTTTAGATAAATATTTTTCTAAAATGAGTAAAATCATGAGAAATGAATTTTATGATTTGAATATGTCATAGAAAAATTTAGAAACCCAAAACTAAATTTTTGGACTATTTTTCATGTCCCGGTTGCGCCCGGTTTACCCGTAAAGCTCCAAACGCGAGTAAAATAAAGTTTTTCTGAAAAATTTCCAGAAAAACTTCTAAAAATCACAAATATTATAAGAACCACTTTTGGTTCGTTAAAAAATTATTTTGGAGTAAAAATGACCTCCAGAAAAATACTGAACCCTATCCCCGCATCAGGAGAGAATGCGGTTCCCGCAAAAACTCAGTTTTGCGAACTCTACTACTCTAAACCCTTCAAAATCAAACCTAAGATATTACTATCACTATCCTCACCTCGAGATCCCAAAAATTATTAATTAATTAATTTTAATTAATTTAAAGCAAATCAAAAATCAATAAAACTATTTAAAAATTGAGGGTGTTACAGTGGGCACAAGTGGGCTTAGCACTAGCTAGCATGATTTGTGGCTGCATATATGATGTATCCTTTTTAGTTCTATAGAGAGGGGTGGGAAACAGTATTATGGAGATAGGAACTCCCAATCATCATGCGGAGAAGCGGTGTCCTGATGAACCGACTATATGTCTCGAGGAAGAGGAAGGGATGCACAGGGAGCAAGGACAAGCTGTTCTTGTTGGCAAGGTCATTACTGATAGACCTTTAAACAGGGGGGCTATTAAGAATATGTTGGGGAAGGCATGGGGAAATCCAGAAGGCTTGCAGGTGTCGGACATAGGCTTCAACCTTTTTCTCTTTGCTTTTATCAATAAGGAAGATGCCTTGGAAGTCCTCAACAAAACCCCCTGGTATGTTATGAATAAGCTGATTAGTTTACAAGTCTGGAATGCCCAAGTTTCTTTGGCTGAGATAGATTTCTCTCGGGTTCAGTTCTGGGTTCAGGTTCATGAACTCCCCTTGGAGTTTATTTCTATTAAAAGTGCTGAAAGAATTTTGAGTCAGATGGGTGTTGTGCTTGATATTGAGGACCCTAAGGTGGAGGGGAAACTGGTAAGACCGTTTATTAGAGCCAGAGTGGAGGTAAATATCCATCAGGCCCTGTTTACAGGGTGCTGGGTTCCTAGGCGAAATCTGTCTAAAGTCTAGGTTTTCATAAAATATGAGAGGTTACAAGACCTTTGTTTTAGATGTGGAATTATTGGACATGAACAAAAAGCGTGTCAGAATGAGAAAGTTGTATCCTCTTTGGGGAAAGATATTAAGAAGTATAGCCCTAGAGTGGGAGTACCACCAACTAAGCCCTTGAAAATGATCTTGGAGCTAGAGTAGGAAAGAAGGAGAAAGTATGCTGAAGGAAGTAGAGCACATGAATTCCAAGAATCAAGAAAAGGGGGATAAGGAGAAGGAGCAAGAGGAGGAAATACAGAAGGCTAAAGAGGATCAATTGAATCAAGAAAGACATGAATATGAGGTGGTTTTGGAAAATCTTGAGGGTAATGGCAATCTGCCTAGTGGGTGGAATGAGTGTCATTCTGATGGGTCTGGTTCTACCCCAATGGCAGAGCGTCGATGTTGGAGGCCTCCTACCAATGACAATATTCTATGTGCTAACCTGCGCCTGCATCCAGAATTTCCAGCTTTCAAAATGCAGACAAGATAAGAGGAAAGAGCTCTGGCTAGTTTTTTGAGGAGGCAAGTTAGCCTCGGTGCAGGTAGCCTGGTGGAGTCTAGCCCGTTTTTGACTATTCAACAAAATGTATCTTTAGATGGCGACAGTGTCCAACAAGTTTTTGGTCCTGTTGAAAAGGGGATGGGAAGGAAGGAAATCAAAAGATATGGAAAGATTATCCTGGTCAGCTGAAAGCATTGGGCAAGAATGGAGGGAGTAATAATGATATTTTGCTAAGTCCTTCGCAGTTTAACTCTGGTTCGGACAGTATGGGCCACGGGAGAAATGGTCAGGGTACTAAGAGTTTGGGCCAGGATCGAGAGTAAATGCCTAGAGATTGGTGGGCTAAAGAGCAGGTGGAAAATGCAGCAGCCTATGAAAATATACAGGTTGCGATACATGATTTAGGGAATGAGCTTCATAATCACCTTGCTGCTAAACAGACATTTAGATACTCCTCTGTCATTGAGGCTCAATCTGAAAAGAGGGTGTCTTATCCTAGTGGGTTGGGGGAGCAGCTAAATGGGCCTGGTGAATTGCTTCAGGCCCTTAATGAGCCTTGTATTTCTATTCACCCCTTTGAGTTTGCTACTGTCGATCTGGGGCCTAAAGATATCACTAAATGTAGGCTGGCTTGTTTAAAAGAAGAGTTAAATAGGGGTGTTTTTTCTGAACCCCCTGGAATAGAATTTTGAAAGCGCAAAGTTAAAATGGGGATCGACTATGTTGTGGAATTCCTTGACGAGGAAATGGCTGAATCCATCCTACCTAATTATTCTCTCCAGGCTGATAAGGAGAAGCAGCTCGCTGTGGCTATGTCTACGACATTAGTTTTGAAAAGACCCAGAGAGGTTTCTGTCCTTGAGGATGGGGAGGAGGAGACAGAGGAAGATATGGCCAAGCGTCACAGAAAAAGCAAACAACTGATGATTACAGCTGAGGAGGTGGGCCTGACCACGCCCCCAACTCTCCAATGAGTATCCTTAGTTGGAATTGTTGGGGTTTGGCTGCACCTGCGACAATTCGAGAACTCAAGGAACTGTGTAAGGTTCACCAGCCTGTTGTGGTGTTTCTCATGGAGACCAGAGCTCCTAGAATAAGAGTTGAAAGTATGAAGAGACGTTTAAAGTTTAAGCATTGTTTTGTGGTTAATCCTATAGGGCTTTCTGGGGGGTTGGGTCTTTTGTGGAATGATTCTGTCCACCTCCAAATCTTCAATGTATCTCAGAACTTTATCAATGCTAATATGTCTTTTGGGAATTACTCCTTTGACTTTGATATTTCTTTTTGTTTATGGTAATCCTACCTTTTCTCATAGAAGAGGTCTTTGGAGTAGGATTTTAGACTTTCAACAAGACATAAATAGGCCCTAGTACTGCCTAGGAGATTTTAATGAAGTGCTGTCTCATTTTGAAAAAGATGGGCTTCGACCTCATAATGAAAGAGGTGCTGATCTTTTTAGAAATTTTCTAAATATATCTGGGCTCATGTAACTTGATCTCAAAGGATGTGCTTTTACTTGGATTAGCAATCCTAGGAATGGGAAAGTCATTAGGGAGAAGCTAGATCAGGTTTTAGTCAATTGGGCTTGGAGATCTGAGTTTTGTAATGCTTTTGTTTCAGCTTTACCTATCCTTAGTTCTGACCATGCCCCTTTGATTCTTTGTACTAATCCCAATGGGAGAAGTGGTGTTTCTTTTAAATTTGAATCTTTTTGGGCTGAACATGATGAGTGCCAGGTGGTGGTTGATAAAGAATGGAGTGGGGATAGTGTTGAAATTGAACCTTGGGCAAAGATCAAGCAAAAATTGAAGAATAGTCAGATTGCTCTTCAGGGGTGGCATAAAAGAACTTTCAGGAAAGCTGATGTTGAAATTAAAGCTTTGAAAAATCATCTCAATTCCTTGATTAATGGGAATCAGTCCTTAGGTGACCTTGAAGAAGTGAATAAGATCCAGAAGGAGATTGATTGTCTTTGGAAGCAAGAGCAAATGTACTGGCAGCAACGTTCGAGGATTAAATGGCTTCAAGAGGGAGACCGAAACACAAAATTTTTTCATGCTTCGACTATTCAAAGAAGGGGCCGTAACCGTATTCAAAGGCTTCAAGCTAATGATGGCAGCTGGGTTGAAGGAAAAGATGAGGTTTTTGGAGCTATTCTTACTCATTTTTGGGAGGTGTACAAATCAGATAATCTTGTTGATATGGACTCAGTGCTGGAGTGCATTCCTTCCCTGGTTACGGAGGATATGAATAAGCAACTTTTGTCACCAGTCACAGACAGTGAAATCAAGGGCGCTGTCTTTAATTTGGGGGCCTTGAGAGCACTAGGCCCGGATGGGTTTAATGGCTTGTTTTATCAAAAAAATTGGGATATTGTTAAGGAGGATATTTGCAAGGCTATCAAAAGTTTTTTCAATGGTGGTGACTTTCCTATGGAGCTAAATGAAACTACTGTGACCTTGATTCCCAAAGTTCCTCTTCCTGAATCCATCAACCAGCTAAGGCCTATCAGTTACTGTAACTTTACATACAAGATTCTTTCTAAAGTGGTTGTGATGCGGCTTAAAAAGTTTATGGGAGCTCTTATTTCCCCCAATCAAAGTGCCTTTGTAGGGGGAAGACAAATTCAAGATAACCTCATTATTGCCCATGAAGTTTTTCATTCCCTTAAAAGGAGAGACAGTAGGGGCAAATCTCAGGTGGCCATCAAGCTAGACATGAGTAAGGCGTACGACAGATTAGAGTGGAATTTTATCAGAAAATGCCTTCTTGCTTATGGTTTTAATAGCCGCTGGGTCAGTTTGATTATAAAGCTTATTAATTCGGTCTCCTACAAATACAAAGTGAACAGTTCTTTAGTTCTGAGCTCATTCCAAAGAGGGGTCTTAGGCAAGGCGATCCTATTTCTCCCTATATTTTCATCCTAACTGCGGACTCCCTCTCCCACATGATTAACAAAGCTGCTGAAAGGGGGAACATTAAGGGTATTCAGTTAGTGCAAGGAGGGCCTAAACTAACGCATTTATTTTTTGCAGGCGATTCCTTATTGTTCGGGCAAGCCTTTATGGAGAATATGTACCAATGGGTCAATACCCTCAATATGTACTCAAAAGCCTCTGGTCAGAAAATCAATCTTTCAAAATCCGGTTTGATAGGTGGGAAGTTTATGGATAACAGATTAAAATTTCAGCTGGCTTCTGCCCTTCATATTGGTCTCCCTGCTGACTGGGGGGCTCAAAAAATTCTGCACTGTGTTGGATTAAGGAAAGAATTGAAATGAAGATTAAGGGTTGGAAAGAGTGTTTGCTTAACCAAGCGGGAAAAGTGTTGGAACCAAATTGGTCAGAAGCAGTTCTAATGCAAATTTTCCCTAAGTAGTCTTTGTGGTTTTGATGATAACAAAGGTTATTAAGGATTTTACAAAGTTTGCTGACAAGCTCTTGTAGGTGCAACAAAGATAAGTCCAGCGTCCAGTGTGACATTGACATATATATGTACGATTCAAGAATGGAGCGTCCAATGGACTCAAAGAGGCAATGCGTCCAATAAAGCTTTGCGTCCAAAGAAGCAGAACATATAAGCATCCAAAGAAATCACTCATGGAGACATGCTATACAGTGCGTCCAAAATGAGCATAAGTGATAACCGACCAATGAGTATTATAGAGATGTATCCTATCAGAGAAGCAAAGTCTCAAGTACATATGGTAAGCAATAAGTATGTGTCCATATAGACCAAGCTGTCTCAAGTACGAATGGTAAGCAAAGGTATGCGTCCATTCATACACTCTAAATGCTGCGTCCAAAACGCAGAATACATAACCTGCTATTTATTGAGCAAATGATTTAAAACAAATAGCTGTATACAATGCTTTTCTGAACAACCTCGTCAAAGTTTCTGAACGTGCATTAAATGAAAACCATAAAGCACTGTGAAAGCGTACTTAGAGAAAGAATGTACTATGTTTATTTTGATATCTCTCTGAACACTACTTTCTGATTTACACAGTGTATTCTCTTTGTCTCAACTGAATATTACTATTAACCTTTGTGCAATTGAGACTATGAGTACAGGTTGCTTCTGAATTAGGAGAAAGAAACGCAGACAAATACGCTAAAGAAGAACTCCTCAGAGCAACGAAAAAATAGCATTTAATGCTATTAGAGAACGGTCATATTTATGAAGGCTGAAGCTGAGCTATTCGTGGAACAAGTTTGAAGGTTCAACAAAGGCCTATAAATACCGTAAACAAGAAGAAGAATACAATAGTGCTGAACTATCAAAAAGAAAGAGCTGGATCGCTGTGCAAACTTTGTTATACTCTGATTCATTAAGAAATTCTTGTAGTATTTTCTATCTTCTTGTAAAAGAGAGTTTGCTTAACTCTCGAAGTGCTTAAGATTTTCAGATTCTCACTTGTGTGAGTTAGATAGCACTTTAAGTCAAAAACACTCTTCTGAGTTGTTTGAGCCTGAAGAGGCTTGTTTAGAAAGAATACTTGTTTGAGCCTGGAGAGGCTTCACTACGCCAGATTACAGTTTTTAAAGCGCACCATTTGTAGCGTTTTTTTAAAAAACGCTACAAAAAATGACACGGAGGTCTGTTGTAACGATTGCCTGATAAAACGCTGCAAATGATTCAGTTTGATGTAGCGTTTTTTTTCAAAAAATGCTACAAAAACATGACATTAAAATATTAAAATTATATTTAAAAACACGGAGACTTGATGTAGCATTTTCTAAAAAAAAATGCTACATCAAGTTTTATTAAAACTTCACTAATAATCGTACGTGGCCCAGCTCACTCGATCACTTCCTCACTCTCACTCTTCTCTGTTCTTCACTTCAGCACCAAAAACCCTCCGTTCGTTCACTCTCACTCTGAACCTCCGTTCACCACCTTCTCTTTCTGCTATGAACCGTTCACTCTCACTCTGAAATTTTTGCCTCTGTTGCTCGTTCGTGCTCGTTCGTCGACGTCGCGAGAAGTGCTGCTTTTGTGCTCGTTCGTGCTCTCCGTGGTGCTCGTTCGTGCTCGCCATTCTTCTGATTTCAATTGCCGTTGCTGGTTGAGGGTTAGGGTTCTCTCTCTCTCTCTCCACATTTGCTGGTTAAGGTTCAATCTGTTTTGTTCTAATCTGGTTAATTAGGGGATTAATAGGAGAAAGATTAATTGAGTGGTGAGGATCTGTTTTGTTGCTGTTTTGTTTTAAACAACAAGCTCAGAAATTCTAAAAGCAACACACTAGTAATTTCTGTTCATTGTATTATCCCCTCATGGAAGATGATCTCCCTTTTACTGTGAAATCCGTACTGCTCATGCTCAAATGCTTATAATTTAGTTCCAGGTCTGCTTGTATTAGGGGAAAATATTGTGTCTTGTTTTTTATTCTGATGCGTCTTTGCTGCAGTACTCTTGTAATTCTCGTGCTTTAGTCTAGTTTTCTTTTTGCAAAGCCAAAAGGGAATAACATTAAAACGTTTTAAGCATAAGATGTGCCCAAAACACAAAAGTATAGAAATGTTATATATAATCCGAAACAGAGTATGCAAAATTGCTGCACAGACCGAATAAGATCTTTAGGGTGCCACCATAAAGAGGAGGGATTGTAGAAATTAAGATCTACTGAAGTTATAGTTAATAAAATAGAATAATTTTATTACAGCTTAAATTTTGATATCTTATTTGTTGTCATCTTGTTTCTTGTTACAGCTTGTCGCTCTTCCAAATTGTTTGCCTATTCCAGGTTGGATTTTTTAGTTTTGCTATTTAATTTTTTGGCTTGACTTTCTGATTTTCCTTTTTTGGGTGCAATTCTATGTTTCCTTTCATTTTTCCTATTTGGATGTTGTTTGGCTACTTGTGTTGCTTGTGATTTTTTATTATATTTTCAAATCTGAATATGGTTGCTTCTCCTGTTGTGTTTTCTAATTCCCTATCATTAATCATTGATTTTCAGTCGAAATTATTGCAGCTAAAACTTAAGTATATGCTTATTTTCAAATAACAGGTCAGTAAAATCGAAGTCCAGTATGACAAAACGTCCAAACAAGTTGATGTTCAGGCTCTAAAAATTACTCTTTGGGACTATGTTAAAAAATTCCATTGTTCTTTCTTACCTTTGAATTTATATGCAGGTTCTTTGGCCAGAATGTGGTTGGCAACTCGTGTCTCTGACAGATACGATTACTTCTGCTTCAGTTAAAAAAGTTCATAGAAAAGCAACATTACGTATTCACCCAGATATAGTCCAACAGAAAGGGGCTAATCTTGAACAGAAATATACTGCAGAAAAGGATTTTGATATCCTTAAGGTACCTTGTTAAATAATAATGAAGAATTACTATACTTCTAAAAATCCATACACTTTTTTTATCCCTTCTCTTAAAATGTCATGATTTTACTACATCTATATCTATATAATGTACAAATTCTATTGAGCTACTGCTAGCTAGATTTACATATATTTATTGAAAAATAGCAACTCTATGCTTCATTCTTGCAATTTTTTGCTGCTTTTTCCCTTGTTAGTATTACTCTGATTGTTTGTGAGTGTGCTATGTCCTTGTCTTTTATGAAGGGAAATACTAGATACTTACTCTTGTTTCTAAACTAATATTGACAGACTTAATATGCATTTTTTGCCTGCTCTATTTAAGTTCCAGTCATTTTATACATTATCATGATTTTGAAAAGTATTAAGGAATCTGATGTTTGATTAAAATTCCTCTATGAGAACAAGAACAAATTCTTCATTTTTGGTTGCCTTTGCCTTTTAGTATTAATTTTCAGTTAAAGATTCAGGATCCAACAATGATATACTATTGAAGGTTTATTTCTTACAACTTCTGTCATTAATTTTTAAGATACACCTTTTGAAAAGCATTGACAAATGACTATTGGAAATGCATACTTTATTTATGAGACAAATTCATGTATGTAAACTGAGTATGGCATTTGTGCTTCTATTTAGATAGAACCTGTTGAATTGTCAAGAGTCTTATCAGAAAGGACATACATGCTTCTATATGCAAGGTAATAGGCCTGCAAAGGTTGATGTATAATTTTTAGTTGGACATGTTTATTAATTGTGTGGAGTGTCTCAACAGCAATAATATAATTGTTTTTATGCTTATTTTAAAAATCTACATGCACTCTCCAAAGCCCCTGGGTTCAGTAAGTAGTAATGCAATCTTTTCAACTGGAAAATTCAAGAGGAGGAACTTGGAAGCCATTCCTACAACTTCTAAGACGAGATCAAATTCCATGGCTACAAGTGCTGATTTTCCCTCCCTACAGCAGAAGCAGGACAAGTATTCTCACTGGAAGTTCTTGCAGTACTGCGAGTATCAAGGACTCAGCCAGTTCCGCTGACTTCACATAATACGTCATCTCTTGCATTTATATTTTCTCTTGTATTTTTACTCACTTCAATAATTGAAGTTGAGCCTTTATGTTCTAATGCTTCAATGCTCTGCTATCACTGGTCCAACTGGCAAGGAGTATGCTGATCTTTAGCCAAGGATTGCAAGTGCAGCCAATGCTGTTGTATGAGTGAGAATTCTAGTTCGATGAGTTTATGATTCTGCTTGTAGGACTTGTATTTGTCTCATATTTTGTTTAAGCTTAAATTTGTCTTGATTTTACAATTCTTGATATATGAAAACCAGAACAAACTTGTCCTAATCTTCTCTTATTTTAATTTCCTTTAGTTATATTATTATTATTATTATTACAATGTTTGGTCATTTTCATTCCAAAATATGACACGATCTTCCAATCTTGATCTAAATATTGTTCAATCTTGATATTTTTCTTCTTTTAGAAATAACAATACATTTATATATTGGGCTTTTATTGATTGATTGTGCTTTACCATCATGGTGATCTGGGAAATTAATGTATAGTAACAGAGATTTCACTTTTAGTGACAGTTCCATCTGTCACTAGAACATTTATATCGTGACTTTTTGTAGCGTTTTTTGTAGAAAATGCTACATCAAGTAGAGCTTTTGTAGCGTTTTTTATCCTGACGCAACGTTTTTTTGGGGTGATTTTCCAGCTTTTTGTAGCGTTTTTTAAAAAAAAACGCTACAAAAGGTTGGTTTTTTTGTAGCGTTTTAAAAATGCTACAAAAAGTCACCACCCTTTTGTAGCGCCCAGCTTTGTAGCGCTCCAAAAAATGCTACAAAAAGCAAAAAAAAAAACGCTACAAAAGTCAATTTTGGCGTAGTGCTTGTTTTTAGATATCTGAAGGAGACTACTAATCTTGGTTTGCTGTTTAAGAAATCAAATGAATACAGATTAGTAGGGTTCTATGATGCTAGGGATAGACTCGAGAGAAAAAGCACCAGCGGAGGATGTCATTTTATTGGATCCAATCTGGTATCATGGACGAGCAGAAGACAAAGCACAATTGCATTATCTACAGCTGAAGCTGAATATGTCTCTGCTGCAAGTTGTTGTTCTCAGCTCCTATGGATTAAACATCAACTGGAGGACTACAACATCTTTGAGAGTAAGATATCTGTTCTTTGTGATAATACTGCTGCAATCAATTTATCTAAGAACCCAATCTTACACTCAAGAGCTAAGCATATAGAAATTAAACATCATTTCATTAGAGACTATATACAGAAGGGAACATTTGATATTCAGTTTGTTAACACTGAAAATCAATGGGCAGATATTTTTACAAAACCTCTCTCTGTAGATAGGTTTACTTTTATAAGGAAGCATTTAAATATGCACTTTATAAAAGACTGATGTTTAGCGTCCAATGTGCTCAAGCTGAGTCTGAGTCCAATATGACTAGCGTCCAATAGGACACGTCAGTCTATTTGAAACTTAGAAGTTTTTTTTAAAGGCTTTTATCTCTTAGACTTCCCGCACTGAGTCTAAACTTATTTTTTTTTATCAAAAACTGTACGCCTGCTCTGCAGCCGTTTTCCCGGTTGATGATTACGCCTGTTTTCAAGAAAAATTTACTGTTTTCTCTTTCCCTTCATACACACGTCTTTAACCCCACTCTCTTTCACTTCTCAACTTCCTTCAAAATCTCTCTGTATTCGCTCTCTTTCGTAAAACCCTCTCAAAACCTTTCTTTGAAAAATCACTTCTCTTTATCTTTCAAAAATGGAGAATATTGAGAACATGGAAGTTAATGTGGAATACTGGACGGATCTCTCGATTTTGGCTGGCCTGGGTGTGGATATCTCACCTGAAATTTATGCCACTGGTTGGGAAAATTTCTTTGGGAAAGAAGTAAATGTTCATCAAAGCTTGATTCGTCAATTTTGGAAAACTATGAAGATCCATGACAACCTTATCACAGGAACAGTCCTAGGCAAGGAAGTCATAGTATCCATAGAAAGCATCTCAGAAGCTATTAGTTGTGACTCTGCTGGAGTCTGTTTTCATGGAGGATGGGCTCATGAAGTTGGTGGAAAGACAGAAATCAGCAAAATCTTCCTAAAGACAGGAGAGGAAGACGGAGACCTAATCTCTTCAAAGATGACTGACAAAGCCAGAGTACTTCATCAAATCCTGAACAAAATGGTGCTTCATAAGATCGGATCAAAGGACTCTGTGTCGTCACTACATGAGTTTTTGTTGGTACACCTTCTAACCCATCAACGAATCAATCTTCCTCATACCCTGTTCTACTGTTTTAAAAGAGATGCAAAAGGGAAAGGGAAAAGAACTGTTATTCCCTACGGAGCTCTGCTTCAGAGAATTCTTACCACTCAAGGAATCATGGCAATCCTGGAAACATACTCTGGAGAAGATAAAGCTGCTATCTCCAAGATAATCTATCAAGCACCTTTTGGCAGAACCAACATTCTGAAAATGAGACTAGTAACTGTCAAAGAACAATTGAAGCAAATAGAGCTGAACAAGCGGAACAAGCAACCAAAGTCTCTAGTGGAGTTCCTACTGCCTCAAAGAAGAAAACTACTTCCAGGAAACCTGCAAGGAAGTTAGTCTTGGCTGATTCGGACGAAGAAACAGTTGGAGAATTTCTCTCAAAAAGAGCCAAGCTTGCTGCTGGAAAGGAAACCAAAAAGAGAAAAGCCTCTGAGTCTAAGTCAGTTGAAAAAGAAGTCATTGGACCCATAACAAAGAAGGCAAGATCTCAAAGGAAAACATCCATTGTCAAGATTGCTGACAAGAAAGCAACAAATGTACTTACTTGTGCTAATCTTGATAAGTCTGTGGATGAAATAATTAAATTTGTGGTTACCACAATCTCAGAAAACCCTGAGTCCATTTCTTCACCCATTCGTCCAAACACTGACCCTCAAACTCAACCACAACCACAAACACAAACCCAAACACCTTCTCCATCTCAACCAGAACAACCATCCCAAACACCACCTCCTGCTTCACCTGAAACCTCTCCTCCATCTCCTTTCTATCTTGAACCATCGTCCAATCCCATTCAAACACACTCACCTTCACCTTCACGTGAACAACCGCATCCATCAACCTCATTCTCACCCTCACATGGCCAATCTCCACGTTCCTCATCTCCTACCAACCTGGACATATCATATGCTCCTTCTCTACCTCCATTTGAGTATGTCTTCACAGCTGGGAAGCTGCAGGTCCTGACAAAAGGGGTAAAAGTCATGGAGATTTCTCTTCAGGAGGATAAGATAAAGGAGAACATGCCCCTGGAGGAAGTAAGGGCTAAGTCCATAGCTCCCAATTCATTAGGGCTTTCCAGAATGAGGTTGTATGACTTCAAGCCAACTTACTCTCCTCTGACTGCAGAAGAACTGGGATCATTCCTCTCCCCTCTTGACAGGATGATCATCAGAAACATAGAGGACGGACTGCAACTACAGAACCACTTCAACGTCCCTCCGCCTATGAGGATCAGGCCAACAACAACAATAAAGATCATGCCTGACAGGATCGTACCAAGGGTCTATCTAGTGGACAAAAATAAGGACAAGTTTCCCAAGAGGAACGTCAACAAGAGTCAAATGCCATCTCCCATCAGGATTGATGAGGACTGGGCAAAGAAATCCATGGTGAATGTGGATATGGATTTCTTAATGTTCTTGTCTAAGACAGGACAAGCAACGAAGCAGGAAGCAAGAACCGTCTGGGAGAGATACCTTGTGCAGTGTGAGCAAGAAGCATCTACTTCAGGGGTTTCAGATGCTGAGAAGGCTGCAACAACGACCGAAGGATCAGTCACAAGAAACATGGCACATCAAAGATATATGTTTAACGATGTCTTTGGTGCTCCTACTAGATCCACTCAGCCAATCATTGAATTTCCTCCTGAGCCTGAAGATGCCATTGACTCTACAGATACGGAATCCAGCAGTGCGCAAATCTTTATACCACCTTTAAACAGAAGACATTGACAATTTGATATTTCTGTTGGGGCAGTACAAAAAGTATCTGGAATCAAGGAAATATCCATGAAAGTCTTGTTCTACAGTTCTTCTTTTTGAAAAATTTATGTTTTCTTTGTCTTTTTTTTAGACTATGATGTTCTATGAACCTTTTTGTCTGATGACAAAAGGGGGAGAAATTGGGAGAATTAAGTTTTAAGTTTTAAAAGCTCAAGTCATTAATAAAATGAGATTGAGTCTAAAATTGCATTGCAGTAGCCTTATTAATTATGTATACTCCAATTATGCTATACTGCTATATTGAATATGTTGGACTAATCTGTTTTGTGAGAAAAAGAAATTTTTCAGGTACTTTGAACACATTGAATATCCAAAACCATGAGAAGTTTATCTCAGGGGGAGAAAAGTAAGAAAGACTGAGATGTTTATCTCAGAGGGAGAAAAGTACGAAAGATTGAGACGTATATCTCAGGGGGAGTTTCCCTATGAAAAGAAAAATTTCTCTTTAAAAGTATATGTTAAATGTTTATTGGTTTTATTTGCTTTACTGCTTGTAAAACTTAATAATGTTTGTCATCATCAAAAAGGGGGAGATTGTTGGAACCAAATTGGTCAGAAGCAGTTCTAATGCAAATTTTCCCTAAGTAGTCTTTGTGGTTTTGATGATAACAAAGGTTATTAAGGATTTTACAAAGTCTACTGACAAGCTCTTGTAGGTACAACAAAGATAAGTCCAACGTCCAGTGTGACATTGGCATATATATGTACGATTCAAGAATGGAGCGTCCAATGGACTCAAAGAGGCAATGCGTCCAATAAAGCTTTGCATCCAAAGAAGTAGAACATATAAGCATCCAAAGAAATCACTCATGGAGACATGCTATACAGTGCGTCCAAAATGAGCATAAGTGATAACCGACCAATGAGTATTATAGAGATGTATCCTATCAGAGAAGCAAAGTCTCAAGTACATATGGTAAGCAATAAGTATGCGTCCATATAGACCAAGCTGTCTCAAGTACGAATGGTAAGCAAAGGTATGCGTCCATTCATACACTCTAAATGCTGCGTCCAAAACGCAGAATACATAACCTGCTATTTATTGCTCTTGCATTTAATATGGGACATATTTATTGAGCAAATGATTTAAAACAAATAGCTGTATACAATGCTTTTCTGAACAACCTCGTCAAAGTTTCTGAACGTGCATTGAATGAAAAGCATAAAGCACTGTGAAAGCATACTTAGAGAGAGAATGTACTATGTTTATTTTGATATCTCTCTGAACACTACTTTCTGATTTACACAGTGTATTTTCTTTGTCTCAACTGAATATTACTATTAACCTTTGTGCAATTGAGACTATGAGTACAGGTTGCTTCTGAATTAGGAGAAAGAAACGCAGACAAATACGCTAAAGAAGAACTCCTCAGAGCAACGGGAAAATAGCATTTAATGCTATTAGAGAACGGTCATATTTATGAAGGCTGAAGCTGAGCTATTCGTGGAATAAGTTTGAAGGTTCAACAAAGGCCTATAAATACCGTAAACAAGAAGAAGAATACAATAGTGCTGAACTATCAAAAAGAAAGAGCTGGATCGCTGTGCAAACTTTGTTATACTCTGATTCATTAAGAAATTCTTGTAGTATTTTCTATCTTCTTGTAAAAGAGAGTTTGCTTAACTCTCGAAGTGCTTAAGATTTTCAGATTCTCACTTGTGTGAGTTAGATAGCACTTTAAGTCAAAAACACTCTTATGAGTTGTTTGAGCTTGAAGAGGCTTGTTTAGAAAGAATACTTGTTTGAGCCTGGAGAGGCTTGTTTGTAAAGAATACTTGTGTTGAGCCTGGAGAGGCTTGTTTGTAAAGAATACTTGTTTTGAGCCTGGAGAGGCTAGGTGTGCAAAGAATACTCGTTGTAAGGCCTGGAGCGGCTGTTGAAGAATACTTGTATTCTATCTGGATTAATAGTGAAATCTCTCTAGTTTGAGGGGACTGGACATAGCTCTTAGGAAAGGGTGAACCAGGATAAATACTTGTGTTATTCTCTCTTTCCCTTATCTCTAGTTATTTATTTATCTTTACTAACAAGAGGGATTGAATTGAATTTTATATTATCAAGTTTTTCAAACTCTTTAAATCGCACAAAGAAAACGTTTTTAAACTAAGTGGAAGCCTCTGCGTCCAATCTACTTGTGCGTCCAATATTCCAATACGCTGTGCGTCCAATGGGTTCACAACAATCGTACAAATATTTGCGAAAAAGTTGTAAAAGCTCTGAAATACAATTCAACCCCCCCTTCTTGTATGTCTTCCTGTTACCTACAAAAAGAAGTTATCATAAAAGCTGTCCTACAAGCTATTCCCACCTTTGCCATGTCTATGGTTAGATTCCCCAAGAATTTTTGTGCTAAAATTTGCTCCCCTGTGGCTAGGTTCTGGTGGAGATCTAAAGGCAAAAACAGAGGTATCCATCGGAAGAGTTGGGATTCATTAACAACAAGTAAATTTGAAGGAGAGCTAGGTTTCAAAGATTTTGCTCATATGAACTCTGCCTTGCTGGCTAAACAAGCATGGCGTATTCTTCAAAACTCAAATGCGTTGTGGGTGCGAGTTCTTAAGTCCTTGTACTTTCCTGATGTTGATTTTATTAAGGCAGGTAGGAAAAGAAATGAATCGTGGGCCTGGGCAAGTATCATTCACGAGAAGGAGGTGATATTGGGGTCTGCAAGATGGATGGTCAGTACAGGGGATCTCATCGATATTAGACAGGACAATGCTGAAACTTATGATGGATCTGAACTGATGTGGGTTAGAGAGATTATTGACCCCAGTACTAAGGCTTGGGACATTGCTAAAATCAGAAGAAATTTTCCAAGTCCTACAGCAAAAAAAATTCTGCAAACTCCTATTGCCTGGAATTATGGGCCTGATATTTTATGGTGGCCAGGGGCTAAATCTGGGGAATATTCTGTTAAATCAGGTTACTACCAGGTCAAGAAAAAGGAGCAAATTGTATTTAAGGGCCCTTCCTCTTCTTATGGAATGAATGGTGACTTATGGAGGCAGATTTGGAAAGTTCAGGTTCCTCAAAAAATTAGAGCTTTTTTATGGAAGATCTGCCATAATGCTGTTCCTGTTTTGGCAAATTTGGGTAAGAAGCGGATTGTTAAGGATATCATGTGTCCTATTTGTCACCAGGAACCTGAAACTATTGAGCATACCTTTTTATACTGTGAGTGGACAAGGGAAGTTTGTAACACCCTTTCTAATAAAAGGATATTGCAAGGTAATGAAATGTTCTTACAAAATATTTATAAAAGTTAATTTATATTTCGAAAGCTATTATTTCAAAATCTTATTTCTTATTCAAAAATGTGAGTGAATTTTTTTTTTCTAAAGAAGATGAGAAGAATGAGAAAAATGTTAAATGAAAATTCTTCTCTAAAAGGAATAACATAAACGCTTTCTTTCAGACTTATGTCTCATATTTATAATACATGGTACATATCCACAACAGACCATATAGTCAAACAAGAATTAATAATTAATACAATCCTCTAGCAAAGACTGTAATTACAGCCTACCCAAAACGAGCCTAAGCCAGTTGAGTCTTAAAACATCCTCTAAGGGATGGTCTCCGTCCTTTTTCTTCGAGCCCTTGCTAATCACCCAGCTGGTGGTCCATCTATATGAATCATGTTCCAAAGAGCACAAAACAAATAGGCAAGGGTGAAAAATACTCCTTTGCAAGTTATAAGACAAGGCAAACATAAGGAAAGAATAAAGAAATTCATACATCACTAGCATCTCTTCACCCTATAACATGCAATCTTCTACCGCAATAATATATTACCACACACATATCTATTTTCATAGCAGCAATGTATGATCACACACAGTTAATATCAACACAGTATTATCTCATCACTATTGGTGACATGCAACTCATCATCAAAGTAATATATCATCACACAAGATATATTTAAAAATGCATGTCACTTCTATTTCCATCACAACACCGGTGTAATGCTCCATGAAGACTTTCTCTTCCTCAACAACATTTGAGCGATAGGCTGTAGCATAAACTTAACATAATAAACCAAACTGTCCCCTTTTTCATGGACTGGTTTTACAATTATTCAGTAGAGCTACATTTAAAATTTAGGTTTAAATATCTTTTTCGTCCCTGTAAAATGACCGAGTTTCATTTTTCGTCCCTGTAAAAAATTTTGTTTGTTTGTGATCCCTGTAAATAAAAAAGTTTTATTTTTAGTCCCTGCAAAATTGTTTTAGTCCCTGTAAAATTTAGATCATGTTGAATTAGTCCCTGTAATATTTAGAAAATTGCCAAAGTAGTCCTTGTAAAATAAATTTAATAGGGACTAAAAACAAAATTGTTCACATATTACAGGGACTAATTCAACATGATCTAAATTTTACAAGGACTAAAACAATTTTACAGGGACTAAAAATAAAACTTTTTGTTTTACAGAGATCACAAACAAACAAAAATTTTTACAGGGACAAAAAATGAAACTCGGTCATTTTGCAGGGACGAAAAAAGTATTTAAACCTAAAATTTAATATGATATCATAAATAGGTCAGCCAGTCAGATTTATCCAAGCCAGGTATTCTACTCATTCTCGGCTCGCTGGGATCCACCACACGGCCTTTGAGAATTTCGAAACCTGGATAATCCCAGTAGGCAATTGTAGCCCAATCGTACCCTATTTTCAACCCCCTCTCAGGGTTGTAAGCTCATGTCACAACCCTTTCTGGGTATGACCACTTAGCAAAGCCAAGAAAATCTCTTTATGCAAATGGCAAGACATATTGCACATACACAATCGATCACAATCACTTCTCTATGTTACCACTTGTAACAATCATCACATAACTTTATCTTGGTTTTATACTCATCATTATGTTACCTCTAGTAACAAACACCACATGACCTTATCTCTTGGTCATTTTATAAACTCTCTTCTCATTGTTACCTCTTGTAACGTTAATGCATAACCCTCTCTCTTGGTTATGTAATACTCATCTCTTTTTTATTATCTCAATCAAAATATCTCTTTCTCTTTTATTTAATTCTCTTGTTCATCTTAAAATTCACTTCTCATTGGTTATCTATAGCAAAATAATATAGTCTTATCTTTTGTTATCTTAACCCAAAATATATTATATATGCTGCTCTTTGGTTATTCTAACCAAAATATATCTTTGTTTCACAAAAATTGGTTTACCGTATTTATCGTTTTTACTTCAAAAATTGATATAAAATACTTAGACTAATTTAAATCCAAAATAAGTCTTTTTGCCTTGAAAAGACATTAATTTATGAGACTTTAAGCATAAATTTTATAAATTTCGAATTTTTAATCCCCTGACACTTTCACAGGCGTGAGAAAAATCATAGAGCGGGTGTGAACGATTCTGTTTCTCTGTTTTCTGATTTCTATACAAAAACTCGATTTTCACACCCTTTTCTGAAAACCACACCAGTGGTGTGACTGGTCTGTTTTTGCCAAAATTCATTAGATTAGAAACTTCATTTTAATTTTGAAAACACCATACCTCTTAATTTAAATTAATTACATTAAAAATAAGATATTTGAGCTATAATTGGGACTTTTCTTCTAGCGATTCATTTTTAACTTATCAAGTTATAATTAAAATCTTTATTAACAGTCCATTGAGACTTATTTATTTGGAAAAATCTTTGCTTAATGAGTCCTAACAAAGCCATGGACTTTGTTTCTAATTAATTTATCATGAAATATTCCTTTTTATTGATGTCCATGTCCTTTTCACCACACTCCATAATGCTTGGGTCATTGGCCAATTTGCCATACTTTCATCTTTTCATGTTCTTCCTCAATCATCAATCACCAATCACCAATCACCAATCACCAATCACCAATCACCAATCATCAAGCATAATAATAACAAAGCAATAACCTACTTTAAATATTACATTCCCAAATTGAATAAAAATAAGAAAAGAAAACAAGAACATTGAGGATAGCTAAAAGACAATCCTCACAAGCCAAAGGACATCAAGCACAAAATAGCATCACAATGAAACATAGCAAAGTATCACCATCAAGCAAAGGAAAACATTCAATCAAACATAAAATAATATCACATCTAAGCATAGAGCAATATCAAAATATTCAAGCATAGAGTAAGATCATCTTCAAACATAGAGACAAAAGTTATAAACACATAGATGTCATCATCAAACACTTTCCATATCATGATCAATCAATAAAAACCATCATTTTGATTAAAATTCTACCTTTTGCCAAAAAGATCATCTCTTTGAATAAATATTATTACTTTTCAAGATAAGATTGTCTTTTCATAAAAGTTCTTACTTTTCAATGGATTTACCACTTGATCAAAATCATTACTTTGGTAAAGATCTCTACTTTAGGTAAAAAGAAAAGCTTTAATCAAAATCACAACTTTAGTAAAGATTCATAACCTTCACAAAATTCTAATAAAAATCATAACTTTAATAAAGATTATTGCTTTTAAAGATCATCTCTTTTCAATAAAAATCATAGCTTTTTACAAAGATCATGAGCAAACAAAACACACACAAGAATCCTATAACTCACTCAAGAGAAATTTCCCCTTACCTTTACTCCTAGTTCTTTGGGAAGAAACTTTACTCTCTTGGTTCACAAGCTCACTTTGTTACCTTCTTGAAACACAAAGCATGAAACATATCAAACATCACTAAAACAAGGTTTTTCTCTTTTATAAAGCCATCTTAAAACTCAAGGAAAACTCTAAAGAAGATGGATATTTTACCAAATCCTCTTTGAATATGAAATCAAGAGGTTGATCTTGAACTTGTTCCCAGAATACAAAGTCCTTTCAAGAAAAAGTTGAAGAAATTCACTTTTAATCATATGAACTTGAAGAGTAAGAGTAGAAAATAGAATTTTATGGATTAGAGTAAGAAACCAACCTTGGTATCTTGAAGATCCAAGATCAAGAATCCAAGAACATGATGAAGAACTTTGAAGAACACCTTGAAGAACATGTATGAAGATCTTGATGATTTGATGAAGGCTAGTGTTTAGAAGTGTTTAAAAGTGATGCTCTACACTTGATTATTGTATAGAGGATCAAAAACAAGGTTGAAGATGGTGAAGAACTTCTATGGAAATGGAAGAAAAAGCTTGAAGGAAAAAGATGAACTTAGAGAGAAGTTGGAGAATTGGCTTGAAGAGCGAGAAGTTGTCTTGCCAAATGAAATGAAATGAGATTATTCCTCCCTTTCCTCTCCCTAATTTCGTGCACTTCCTCCCCAAGGAAGGACTTGGATAAGCTTGGAGCAAAAACTCATCATTACACTTAATTAAAATTAGAAAAATAATTAAATCAAGAATTATCTAATTGGTAAAGTGTGATGACTCATGAAATTCTAGAAGACTCGAGGTTCTTCTCCAAGGACACATGGGTGGCCAAGATCTAATCCAAGGGAGGATGGATAAGATCAAAGCTTAAGGTTTAACTTGGGTTAAGTTAAAGGTGACTAGGTGTGGTTAACTTTAATCCTTTAGGGTTAAAAATATCAAAGCATGGTTGTTTGAGTGAAAGCTTACATGAATGAGTTTGGGTCAGCTAGGGCACGAAATTTTTGGGCCAAGAGTGAGCTTGGGTTAGCTTGCTTTATGGCTTGGTTATTAGATAGCAAACTCAGGGGCAAAACGGTCTTTTCTTAAAAATTAATAATGATTACTAATTATATCTAATATGACTTCACTCTAATGACCTCACTACTATGACATCACCATGCCTATGTCATTTTTCCCCTTATGTTAATTTCCCAGTAACCCCAAGGTCTGGTACCGGCTCTTTTCTCGTTCTGCGGTTTTTACCGTAATACGTAAACTAAGGCAAAACTGATCTTTTTCTAAAAATTCTCGAATAATTCCTAAAAATCATACATCCTATAAGAACACTAATGGTTACCCTTATGTTTAATTTTGATCATGTCCTAACTCTCTGGTATCCATCTGCTCTCCCGTTTACCCTGTTCTTCATTTTACAGAGACCAAAACTGCAATTCTTAATCTGCTATTCTATAAATTCCCAAAATAATTCTCATAATTCTAAAATAATGTAAAAACATTATTTGTGTTGGTGAAATATTTTTCTAAAGTGTTCTGGTCTCCAAACCCACACGCAGTTCATCCTAGTTATACTATAGGGACCAAAACGGTACTCTTTTTTATTCGTTTCTCACAAAATTCCCAACTAAATTTCTAAAATCCTCAATTATTGTAAAATCACTATTGGAATCCTCAAATCCCTTTTGTGACTTCTATTTAGGGTATCTATGTAACATCCCCAATATTAGGACTTCAGAATATAAACACTATGTTTTTAATTATTTTAAGTATTAATTATGTGATTGATTTTACTTCTTTATTTTATTCTTAATGCGTTGATTGGGAATAGAATAGATGGGCTAGTTTTGGAAGGAACTAGAGTTGTAGTGAGAGGGGTGAAAGTACGAGGACTAAATTAGTATTGGGAACAAAAGAGTAGTACCTATTCACTTAAAATTCAAAACGCACTCACCCGTACCTATTACACACACACAGACACACACACATCACACTCTCATTCTTTTCATTCAACCACCCTCAACCAATCCCTCACAACACATAGAAGGAAAAGAAAATGGAGAAAAGGGGAAAAGGGAGAGGGAACCGAGATGGAAGGAGAGGTTGGGAGCAAAGAAGAAGAGGAAGAAAGACAGAGAAGAGAGAAAGTGAAGAGGAAGAAGGTGAAGAAGAAGGAAATGGGTTTTTGAGCTTAGTTCTTATTCTTCTATTCCTTATGAAATGTGAGTCCTTTTTCCTTTTTCTTCTTTGATTCCATGGAGATAAAATGAAATTGCAGGAAAACCTTCTTGTCTTTCTTGATTCTACTGGAATTCCAAAATGCATGTGAAGATTTGTTGATTGATTGTGTTAAATGGGTATGCAAGAAGAAGTTTTGGGGGTTTTGGGTTATTGGAGTATATGCATGTATTGATTTAGGAATTTGAGGTTGTAAAATGGGTTGCATGTTTGATTTGAATCCATTTGTAAGACTTGAGAAGTGGTACTTGTGATATGAAAAAAAGTAATGAGTTATTGCATGAGTTTGGGTGAAAATGGCATGTTCTTTGTCCAAAATCGCGTTTTCTGTTCTGTGTGGTTTCTGGTTTGGGCGCCCAACGCCCTAATTGGAGCGCCCAGCGCTCAGATGCGGGTTATGGAATTGTTTTTGTGTATTTGGTAATTCTGGGACAGCATGTGGGCTCTCAGCGCCAGGTAGTGGGCGCCCAGCGCCCCAGTTCGGTTTCCTACTGTCAGCTTTAGTAATTAATTCGTTAAAAATAGTATACTTATCCGTTTTTAACGAAACTTGTTTTGTTAGAACCTTTGATGTGTTGGGAGTCTGTGGATAAAATTTCATGAAGTTTGAGAATGATTTACTATTTTTACTAAATTAAATACTTTGACTGCCAGAAAGCTATTTTCATAATATTGAGCTTTGGTTTTTATTTTATGAGAACAATCAGAGTCAGATCATCTTATACTTCTTATGGTGATTGAATGATTAACTGGTCACAATTTTATATTGGTTTCATTGTTGTGTTGTTGTAAAATAGAAGGATATAACTTAGTTATATATATATATAGATAATCTCTGCTAGTATTGGATATTGGTGATTGTGATTCTTTATAAATACTTCATGAATGTGTTATAGGTGTATGTTTGAGGTTAAATTAGAATTGGGATTGGTATTAGAGGGAATGGTAAACTAGGTATATAGATTTATATTTTTCATAATATTCTGGAATGTGATTGTATTTGGAAGATAAGTCATGAACTTTCATCTAGAAGGATAGTTCTAGTTTAAGTGATAAAGAATAACGAGCTATCAATGAGGTGTGAGTTAGTTTTAGTCCTTCTTAATGGAGGCTGAGGGTAAGTACATAGTATGTTTGGGACGCCGGCTTGCGGTCATAGATGTCTGACCTACCTTACAGAGGCTATGTCAGATAACTCAAGTGCCTCACGCTTGGTGGCATAGCAAGTTTTCAAAATAAATAATAATGTAGAGATGTCAAGTTCATGACTTAGATGTTTGCGTATATGGGAAGCATAATTGAGGAATAACTCTACACCGAGTAAGGACCCGGTCTAAGAGCCGGTGATAAAAGGGTGGGTTGATATATGAGTGGTATAAATTTTAACTAGTCTTTCTTTAGTATGTACGATCTTATGATGTGCACTCTGATCAAAGTACTAAGAGTAAAAGAGTATGTTAAACTATACCACTAAGAGAAGATTATAAGGCTTGAGGTGAGGATATGCTCAAGTATATGAATATATGTGCTAATAATGTGAGTTAATTGATTATGAAGTGATACGGTTACCATAAATCCCTATCGGAGTCTTATATGTTTGTAGGGACTCACTGAGATTTTGTATCTCATTAGTTGTTTCTTATGTCTTTCGGATAACAGGTACAAGAGGAAAACTGAGTACCAATTTCCGGAGTTGCTTATCAGTATTCATTAGTGATGAAGAACCGGATCAGAGTCCTAGATGATATATCATATTCCTAGTTGTTTTATCATAGTCTATTTATTTTCAATATATACTTCCATGACTTGATTATGTATTGAATTACTTTTTCTATAAAAATTTGGGATTTAATTTCCCTTATACTTTGGATTCACCTTGGAATTTACTAAAGAAGTGTATTGTTGGTAATTTGTTTTGCTTTTTTGGAATTTGGGTATTACATTATGGTATTAGAGCAGGTCGATTCAATCGGTAGTGAGTTGAGTCTAGAGTGATCCGGTTTAGGGCAATTGTCTCTGTGTTTCTGCAACATTAACATTTTTCTAAATTCTTCATGGAAATTAATGAGGCTGGCCACCTCAGGTATTTGTATAATGACTGGTGAAAGATTGTAATTTGCAGAAATTGGTTTTCAAAATAACTTTTTCAGTCGAAGATTTTGGGTTAAAACTGTTTTCTCAAAGATGAATTCCAAAATTTTATGAAGTTTTGTGATTCTGAGTTGATTATATAGAAATAGGTGTGTTTGTTAGGTGAGGGACACCATCATCTTCTATTATTTTGGAACTTAAGTATTTTTAAATTATTATGAATCGATGAAGTTTTCTCTTACAAGAGTTTAGTTGTATTGAGGGTAACTCATTATTGAGAATATGAAATGGGTTAGCAAGATTATGTGAAATTTTCCTTAATAGGATTGTTAAGGTTATAAGAACTGAATCAACGACAATGTGACCATAGAATAGAGAGCCATGTATTCTGGAAAAATACTTTGCTATTACATAGTTCTGATTTGCTGGTCCATTACATATGGTTGGTTACATTTATGGATGGATGAATATTTTCTGTTGAGGATTGAGTAATAAGAGGAAATAAGGATAAACAATTTATTCTTATGTTGGTTTGTTTTGTCATATGGAGCACTTCATGTATCGAATTGGAGGTTTAGGTGGCTCTAGCCAAAACACCCAATTAGTATGAGAAAGAAGTATGAATAGTTGCAGGTGTACTGTGACTGCATGTGATTAATGATTTTGAAGAGGTGAAAATGAGGAATGAAAATGTATGTGGGTGTTGAAATATGTGAACATTTGCACCTTGCATGGAATGTAATTGCCTTCTTTAAAGATCCAGACTGCAAAAGTGATATGTTTTCTAATATATGTTGTGTGAACTCTATGATTATTTGTTCCAAATAGGGCATGTACTTGTTCAAGTGTTTGATAGACGAATTGTTCTCATTGATGTGTATTCATGTGACTAAATTAAGAAATGTGGTTGTTAGGTATAGCTAACCCTTATTATCTCTAGCAGGTAGTGAAAGAGATGTTTGAAGAGGCAAATTCTGTTTTGGTGACAGCTGTGGGATTGATGCATCTGAGTGTCTTTTGTTTTACTTCTATGAGCTATACGTGGGTTATGGGGTTTAAGAGAAAAAAAAAGAGATTTCATGTTGCTTGGGTTTGGTGTAGAGCTATCTTGCATGTATATCCTAACCCTCTTAAATCTACCTTGTTGCTTTGAGTTTAGCAATGGATTGATGGAAATGAGATGACAATGAGTTTTCAATTTTTTTTCCTGTGGTTCCATTTCTCTTCTTGTTAAACTTGATGTTAGAATGTTAAAGGAAGTGTTGGATAGATTAGTGAAATCGGTTTGTTAGTAATTATGTCTCTATGTGTTACAGGGCTAGAGTATGGGATTCACTAAGGATGAGGCTCTATTTCTTGAATGTGTGAATGACTGTTATGCTTGGTTGCACTTGAGATAGTTGGCCTAGCGTTATGTGAGCCAAGAAAGAAAGAAAAAAAAATGTTGATAGAGGGAATGTCCCTAACCTGTGTTAAAACCATAAGTTGATAAGGGAGTTAAATGAGTTGTCACTATCTTTGCTACTTATACAGAGTGAGGGAGTTAACCATCACCAATAATTAGGTTTCCAAGAGAACAAAGAGGGATGATGTGATGTAAAATATGGTCATAAAGTCAAGTTATTCTTCCATTCGCAAATCTGTTTTCCATTAATCAGAAAAGCTATCCTTTTAGACAATGTTTCAATTCATAACTTTGCGTAAACCATTCTTTAGTCACCTTGAAACATGATTTGAAAAGTGACCCTTTGGAAACTTGATTAAAACCAAGAAAAAGCCCAACTTTGGAGCTATATAACCTTTGGACCAGAAGGGATATTGAAGTGAAACCAGTAATCCATTTGAACTGAAGCTTATCCCCATAGTTTAGTGTAGTTAAGAAGGTCTTAGCTGTCAAGTTTCATAATCATTGGTTGTATGTAGCTCAGATTAGACCTTAAGGTTGCGAAGGAAGCACCTAAAGAGACCAAATGGGAGGGAATTGCAGAAATCTAACTTTTCTTTGTTTTTTTTAAACTTGAAATTGTATATTCAGTTTTCCTATAAGGAAATAACCCTAGACACAAAATTTCAGGTTAATTAGATTACTATAGCTTCATATGGATCCCAAGGACCAAAACAGTAAGTTCAGGTTTTAGTAGTGGTTTAAGTGCTCAGATTCCAAATCTGAGATGATACTGAACCAATAAATTTTCACACGATTTTTTCATATGCCTTGATTAACCTTCATATTGTGCTTCAAGTTAATTTGAGGACTCTGGCTTGGTGTAGCCAAAGTTACAAAGGAGATCTTAAGAGAAGTCAATAGAGAGGTGGTTTGTAGCAACTTGACCTACCCTAGAGTTTAGTTTTGAAATTTTACATATAGTTTATCTGTGATAGAACAATCTTGAACAAGGAATTTCAAGTCAGGAGGAGGTCTAGAACTAAGCATATGCGGAAAAGTTTAGGTGCTAAGCCTAACCAATTTTTTTTTAAAGGGACTAGTTGTGCAGAAACTCTAATTAAGAAAAGAGCTAGAACAAGATAAATGCAAACAACCCTAATTATGTAAATTAAGGCTATCTGCAGCATATTGGAGTTATGTCTAACGGTAGTGGGTTCTAGATATCAATGTACTTACCCCAGGTACATGGTTCTATCCCACGGGAGGCAAAAATCCACATGGGGAGTGGAAAGTCCTACGAGTGATATCTCACGATAGCACGAGAAGGTGGCTGAGGATGTAACATTATGAGAATTCATGAGCAGAAATGCAATATTAGTTTAACTTTATAGTTGGGACTGTTGCATAATTACATGTTTGCTTTGTTAATGCCTTAAAATTTTGTTGCATGCATATTTGTTTAAGTATGGTTATGAAAGGAAGAAAAATGTTGTTTGAGAAGTGGAAAATTTTATTAAATAGATTATACTAGTCGGTTGTGTATGAATGTAGCTTGCTTGAAGAATCTTATCCTATGTTTTAGATTTAGAATTAAGAAAAGGCTTCTATTGTATAGTATGTCGTTATGGACAAGAGAAACCTACGCTGACTCTATAAAAAGGGAGTAAGTTGAGGTAAAGTTGAGATAGTAAGTTGAGATATAACTAGAAGGTTAGTTCTAAGATGTATGTGAGTTATAAGTTTAGAGTTCGCAGCGAAAGCTGATAGTTCGTGTACTGAGGATTAATTCTTCAAACAACAGCTTGAGAATTTGAGGAACACTTGGGGAACAAGTACTCTTACTTGTTTCTTAAGTATACCGTATCTAAAATTTTGAGGACAAAATTTTTTGTAGGAGGGGAGAGTGTTGCATCCCCAATATTAGGACTTCAGAATATAAAAACTATGTTTTTAATTATTTTAAGTATTAATTATGTGATTGATTTTACTTCTTTGTTTTATTCTTAATGCGTTGATTGGGAATAGAATAGATGGGCTAGTTTTGGAAGGAACTAGAGTTGTAGTGAGAGGGGTGAAAGTACGAGGACTAAATTAGTATTGGGAACAAAAGAATAGTACCTATTCACTTAAAATTCAAAACCCACTCACCCCTACCTATTACACACACACGGACACACACACATCACACTCTCATTCTTTTCATTCAACCACCCTCAACCACTCCCTCACAACACATAGAAGGAAAAGAAAATGGAGAAAAGGGGAAAAGGGAGAGGGAATCGAGATGGAAGGAGAGGTTAGGAGCAAAGAAGAAGAGGAAGAAAGACAGAGAAGAGAGAAAGTGAAGAGGAAGAAGGTGAAGAAGAAGGAAGCAAATGGGTTTTTGAGCTTAGTTCTTATTCTTCTATTCCTTATGAAATGTGAGTCCTTTTTCCTTTTTCTTCTTTGATTCCATGGAGATAAAATGAAATTGCAGGAAAACCTTCTTTTCTTTCTTGATTCTACTGGAATTCCAAAATGCATGTGAAGATTTGTTGATTGATTGTTTAAATGGGTATGCAAGAAGAAGTTTTGGGGGTTTTGGGTTATTGGAGTATATGCATGTATTGATTTAGGAATTTGAGGTTGTAAAATGGGTTGCATGTTTGATTTGAATCCATTTGTAAGACTTGAGAAGTGGTACTTGTGATATGAAAAAAAGTAATGAGTTATTGCATGAGTTTGGGTGAAAATGGCATGTTCTTTGTCCAAAATCGCGTTTTCTGTTCTGTGTGGTTTCTGGTTTGGGCGCCCAATGCCCTAATTGGAGCGCCTAGCGCTCAGATGCGGGTTATGGAACTGTTTTTGTCTGTTTGGTAATTCTGGGACAGCATGTGGGCTCTCAGCGCCAGGTAGTGGGCGCCCAGCGCCCCAGTTCGGTTTCCTGCTGTCAGCTTTAGTAATTAATTCGTTAAAACTAGTATACTTATCCGTTTTTAACGAAACTTGTTTTGTTAGAACCTTTGATGTGTTGGGAGTCTGTGGATAAAATTTCATGAAGTTTGAGAATGATTTACTATTTTTACTAAATTAAATACTTTGACTGCCAGAAAGCTATTTTCATAATACTGAACTTTGGTTTTGATTTTATGAGAACAATCAGAGTCAGATCATTTTATACTTCTTATGGTGATTGAATGATTAACTGGTCACAATTTTATATTGGTTTCATTGTTGTGTTGTTGTAAAATAGAAGGATATAACTTAGTTATATATATATAGATAATCTCTGCTAGTATTGGATATTGGTGATTGTGATTCTTTATAAATACTTCATGAATGTGTTATAGGTGTATGTTTGAGGTTAAATTAGAATTGGGATTGGTATTAGAGGGAATGGTAAACTAGGTATATAGATTTATATTTTTCATAATATTCTGGAATGTGATTGTATTTGGAAGATAAGTCATGAACTTTCATCTAGAAGGATAGTTTTAGTTTAAGTGATAAAGAATTTCACTTAACGAGCTATCAATGAGGTGTGAGTTAGTTTTAGTCCTTCTTAATGGAAGCTGAGGGTAAGTGCATAGCATGTTCGGGACGCCGGCTTACGGTCATAGATGTCTAACCTGCCTTACAGAGGCTATGTCAGATAACTCAAGTGGCTCACGCTTGGTGGCATAGCAAGTTTTCAAAATAAATAATAATGTAGAGATGTCAAGTTCATGACTTAGATGTTTGCTTATATGGGAAGCATAATTGAGGAATAACTCTACATCGAGTAAGGACCCGGTCTAAGAGCCGGTGATAAAAGGGTGGGTTAATATATGAGTGGTATAAATTTTAACTAGTCTTTCTTTAGTATGTAGGATCTTATGATGTGCACTCTGATCAAAGTCCTAAGAGTAAAAGAGTATGTTAAACTATACCACTAAGAGAAGATTATAAGGCTTGAGGTGAGGATATGCTCAAGTATATGAATATATGTGCTAATAATGTGAGTTAATTGATTATGAAGTGATAGGGTTACCATAAATCCCTATCGGAGTCTTATATATTTGTAGGGACTCACTGAGATTTTGTATCTCATTAGTTGTTTCTTATGTCTTTCAGATAACATGTATAAGAGGAAAACTGAGTAACAATTTCCAGAGTTGCTTATCAGTATTCATTAGTGATAAAGAACCGGATCAGAGTCTATTTATTTTCAATATATACTTCCATGACTTGATTATGTATTGAATTACTTTTTCTATAAAAATTTGGGATTTAATTTCCCTTATACTTTGGATTCACCTTGGAATTTACTAAAGAAGTGTATTGTTGGTAATTTGTTTTGCTTTTTTGGAATTTGGGTATTACAATCTATCTCATAATACAACTATTTTGTCAGTTAAAAACGTGAACCGATATCCGTTTGTATCTTGACGTCGAACTTAAACTACTGTTTTCTCAGCTTAGGAAAACTTTATCTATGGAATTATATCTCCTAAAATATATTTAATACACCTGAATCAACTATCCATATATTAAAATATAATTAATACAGAAATCCCAAAATTACGGACGTTACAGAGTTTGGTTCGGTTTACAGGTCCTTCCTCCCAGACAGGAATTCTTCTACAACTATGCATGGCTGGTTGAGTGATATGTTTTCAAAATTTTCAAGTCAGAAGGATTTTTCAGTTTTGGCCAATATCTCACTCAGTTGTTCTTTGTGGTCAATCTGGAAGGAAAGAAATTCGGTGGTTTTTGAGAAGTCTGATCCTAGTCCCTTGAATACTATTTCTAGAATTAATTTTCTATTGGGGGATTATTTGCCCTTTTGGCAGAACAAGTTACAGGAGAAGGTTCCCATGTGCCAACAAGTGAATTTTAACAAAGCATGGCGTCCCCCTCCTAGGGGGATGCTCAAGGTTAATTCGGATGCCAGTTTTAATCAGCACAACAATATTGCTCATGCAGGGTTTTTAATCAGAGATGATAAAGGAGAATTTCTTACAGGTCTTTCCAAAATTTTTCCAGCAACCTCTCCCCTCCTAGCAGAAGCTTTTTCCTTGAGAGAAGGTGTGGTTTATGCTGAAGCTCTTGGTGTTCAAAGTCTTATTGTTGAATGTGATTGCCTGGAACTTATTAAAGCCTGTAGAGAAGAGATCAAGAGAGGAGAAATTCTCAGTTTACTAAAAGATATATTGTTCCTTAAAGACAAATTTCTTAACATTGGCTTTACCTGGATTTCGAGAGATGGCAACCAAGTTGCCCACCAGATTTCTTTCCTTGCTAGCCATAATGATCTACCTGTTAATTGGACCAGGATTCGTCCTCCTAGTATCAGATCCCTCATTCAAAAGGAAAAGGTTACCAATTATCAGTTTGCTAGTAGGCAGGGGAGTGATTGTGGAATATCTATCTCTGAACCTGTTAATCAAGTCTTACCTGCTGGTGTTGCCTTGGCTTTGCATAGCAGGGAGGGGTTTCCCTTTGATCCCGGATAGGAACCTGGTGAAACCTCTTAAAATAGAGTAGATGTTGTAGGACACTTTCTCTAGCACATATCCAATCTTGTTGAGCGCTGGGATGCCTGCATCTTGTTGGTGGCTACGTGTGTTTTTTCTGGTCCTTCTTTGGCTGGTTCTCATGGTGGCGTATCATTTTGGATGAAGTTTGGTCCCTGCAGAGTCCTTTTAGGTTTGTCTGTGGAGAGTTTTTCGGGTTTGTTGTGAGGCCTTTTCTCTCCCTTGCCTTGGGTCTCGGCTGTTTGGGTGATTCACAAGATTTTCCATGTGCTTTCTTTATGATTGTCTTTATGACTTTGCTGTTTTTCGAGTTAGTGGTTGGTAGTTGTTCAGCTGCACACCTTATGTTGTTTGGTTATTTTGTTTGGTGTTTGCTTATGCTGTAAGTGGGCCTTAGGCCTTCAGCTTGTATTCGTTTGGGCTTTAGCCCGGTTTCTATGCAAGTTTCTTATTTGGACCAAAAAAAAAATAGTTGCTGGCAAGTCACATCACAAAATAAGAAACAAGGCATGGGGTCATGTCTAGCAATGGCTGGTTTTTCCTTCCATAATGGGGACCCTGCTCTATGTGACCCTTGACATAAAGCCTCTCACTCAATGGTGGTTGGCGGTTTTTTCAGTTACTTACATACAAAGAGAGACGAATGTCCCTTCAACTTTGAAATAAAATTAAGTGTTCAATTATATGTTAATAATATTGACAATCAAAAATAAAGAAATAATGCAATAATAAGAAGTTCAAATATTGAATATATATTATATTAAAAAGGACAAAAGCTTGATTATTATATTACTAAGATTGACAATACAAGAATAGTATTTATTAGCATTGAAGAATTATATTGATATTGGTAGATATGTGTTGTCTTTTATTAGTATTAAAAATTTTATTTTTTTTGATTTAATTGCATAATGATATTAGTAGATATATGTTGTCTTTTATTTTCCTTTTATTTGTATAAGATGTCATAATAATTTTAAAATTTTGCAGATTTGAGTTTAGGTGGCAATTTCTTTTTGATAAGTTTGAATTTGATCTTTTTTAGAATTAGGAAAAATTTTAAAATTTTAAAATATTTTATTGAAACGGTTAATATTAGATGAAATAAAAAAAAGAATATCTTTCATCTTTTTCTGAAAGGAATATATTTTTTTAAAGGAATATCTCTTCTATCCTGATCTATTCTATCTTAACTTGAATTTGATGTTCAAATTTAGGAAATAATTTTATTTGATTTTAATTTAAATTTGATTTTTCTCGAGATTACTTAATAAATAAAATAATTTATTTTATGTTAATTTAAATTTGATATCTTCGGTATGAGTATGAATTTTAATTTTTTTATATTAAGGAACAAGAAATAAAAAATAAAAAATATTTCTTTTATATTAATCAATGTTGTTATCATTATTTATTTCTCATTTTGTATTTTTACGTAACTAATTTATTCACTAAATCTCTTCTTTTGTTCTAGAAAATTTGATTATTTTCTCCTTAATAACTATAAATAAATTGATTATTATAAAAAATTTGGATAAGACACAATAAGTGAGAATAAATAGTTTTTAAATTCACATACCGATGAAGTCAATCAATTTGAGATTCTCAAAACATTAATGATTAATGTACCTTATTTGCACGATATGGTTTCCCTCTATAGTAGTAATAATCAATTAGTATTGGTTTTCTTTCCACAATTTTTTAATTATCAAAATCGGTTTAAATTAGATTTGCGGGTTAATATTGGTTTCCAACAATGGTAATAATAATTATTTAAATTTAAATTGATTACATTGTACGATATGGTTTCCCGCTATGATAATCATAATAAATTAATATTGTTTTTTTTTCCAATTTTTTAATTAACAAAAATCGATTTAATTTGGGTTCGGGAGTTAATATTGGTTTCACACTATGCTAATGATAATAAATCAATATCACAAGCCCCTTATGAAATGCCTTTTTCAAGTACAGATCTTTAGTTTGATGGTAATTATATCACTAGAATAGAAGGAATAAAAACATAATAACATCCAATCTATTTCTATCATAACAGGCGAATAAAAACATAATAACATCTAACCTATTTCTATCATAACATGACACAACAAAGGAAATAACTATCAAAGGATGATAAACCAAGTATTTAACTATTTGTCAAAAAAAATCAAGTATCTAACTAAATTATCTATTCAACAATAAAACGGGAAAATTAAATATTTAAGAAAGGCACAAGCTTCAGCACCACTAAACAAGCAAAATGATAGTTCATGTAAAATTGTATCAAAAAAAGTTCATGTAAAAGTAGTTTATGCAAAATTATTATTATGTTAGATTGGTTTCAAAAACAAGTGGTTCATTATTACGGCTAGCAAATTGAAATTTGTTTTAAATGTCAATCTATATAGGTAATGAGACTAATAAAAATATCTTTCCAAAAAGTATAGATTTAATTCACATCTTATTTACTATCAACAAATTTATTAGAAACATATGTAAGTAAATTAGAATTTTCTTTTGAATATTAATATCATATGCAAAGTGATTAGTAAAGAAATCATATATATAATACATAGATAAAATTTAGATTTATATTATTTTTTGACTTAATTTATTGTGGATTCTATTTTATATAAACAAATTAGAATTTTTTTTAAACTTTAATATCTATAAGTAATGATAGGAAGATCTAGGCCTCCTCGTATGTTTTGGGGCCAGCGTTGCATTTTGATTTGATGGGAGTTTCTACTCCTAGAGTTATAACTGTGTAACTCTTTTTTTGGGCATTGCCCTTCCTACTAGGGCTGATCATGGGTGGGGTCAACCCGACCAACCCGGTCGACCCGACCCAGTCAGAGGCGTGTGAGTCGGTTTTGAATCGAACCGAGGGTGGAGTCGGTTTAAGCAAGTCACAACCCGAGCTCTACGGGTCAGGTCTTGGGTTAATCAAATTCAAACCCGCCTAACCCGACCCAACCCGGGGGGTATATCAGATTTTCATTTCCTTTTTTTTTTCTGAAGATTTTTTCAATCTTATACAATCGCAGAAAGAGAGAGTTACATTTTCCCTTTTCTGCTGCTTTCCTTCCCTCTTCCAAGTTCCAACCCTAGCCGCCCCTAGCCGCCGCAGCACCTCCCTCTCCACCGCCCAGGCCTCGCCGCCGTGACCCAGGCATCGTCGTTGCAGCCTTTTCCTCTCCACCGCGGACTAGCTAACTACAACGTATCCTTCTTCTACATCTCGTTGTGACCTAACCGCCGCCGCAGCAGTTGATCCTCCTCCTTGCGACGTCGCCGCCGCAGCTGTTAGTCTTTCACGCCACCGGAGATCAACGCAAAGCCTTAACCCTCCTAGCCCCAAGTTCGTATTTTACCATTTTTTAAGGGTTTCAAAGCACATTCTATTTCTGCCTTTCTAGGTTTGCTGTTTCTCTATGCTTTTTTGTTTGTGAGTGTAAGTGTGTAACTAAGTAGGATTTTTTGTTTCTGGGTTTGTTTGTTTGAGTGTAACAAAGCACATTCTGTTTCTCTATGCCTTTTAGTCTTTCCCTTTTTTGTTTGCTGTTTCTCTAGAACAGAATGTGATTCGAAAGTTGGGCATTGTCATGAAATTGGTTGTGTAACTAAGTAGGATTTACTGTTAATAGTCACTTTCAGGTTTTTTACAATTGAAGGTTTTTTAAGGATTTACTGTTAACATGTTGCTGATCTAGTTCTAATTGGATATTATTGGTTTGTTGGTGGTAATGGTTTAGGGTACAGGGGTAGTACTAGTACTCGTTTGATGTTGCATTGTGGTGGGAATTACAAGCTACTTGTTGTAGTTGTAGTTGTAGATAATGATATATTCCAGTGTCCAATTGAGATTTTTCTGAAATTAATTCATTCTGATTTCAGGTTACGTTCATATGGCTGAAGTTGGAGGTGATCAAGGCCCGTGTAGTGGACCTAGTGGTGGTGGAACTCGTAATACTAGTGGGACTCAAGTGGCAAGTGCTCCCACTCCTCCTGGTGTACTCTCACCTACTGATGCCAACCCCAACCTTCAAGCTCCCAATCCCAACCTTGAAGCTGCACCACAAGCTACAGCTACTGCATCTTTGCAAGATGCAGATGCAGGTAACAAAAGGAAATCAACTATAGTTTCTTCTTCTTCCTGGGAACATTTTAAAAAAGAAGGTGATAAGGCTTTTTGCAATTACTGTAGTAAAGCATATGCATGTAATAGCTCAAATCATGGAACCACAAACTTGTTAAAACATCTGAAAGTTTGTGCAAAGAACCCACATAGGGAAGCTGATAAAAAGCAAAAAACACTTGCACTTGGAAAGTAGGCTGAGGGTGATAGCATTGTTTCTCTTAAGCTTGTGGATTTCAACCGAGAAAAATGTAGAGAGGAGCTTGCTAAGATGATTGTTGTTGATGAGCTTCCTTTTAGATTTGTTGAAAATACTGGATTTAGAGGTTTCATGAGTGCAGCTTAACCTCGATTTAAGATTCCTGGTCGTTTGACAATTTCTAGAGATTACATGCAACTGCATAGGGAGGAAAAAGTGAAATTAAAATCTATTTTGTCCCTTAACAATTGCATGGTATCATTGACTACTGATACTTGGACTTCAATTCAAAATATGAACTATATGTGTGTGACTGCGCATTATATTGATGAAGGTGGGAATTAAACAAGAAGATTATCTATTTTGGATTGATTGCTGACCATAAGGGGGACACTATAGGTAAAGCTTTAGAGAAATGCTTGAAAGATTGGGAGATTTCCAAAATTTGTTGTGTTACAGTAGATAATGCGAGTTCCAACAATTTGGTTTTATCATATCTAACTCGAAATATGAGTGCTTGGAATGGTACGACCTTACTAAAAGGGGAGTATATGCACATGAGATGTTGGGCACATATTTTGAACTTAATTGTGGGTGATGGGTTGAAGGAGATTGATTCTTGCATTAGTAGGATAAGGGCTTCTTGTAAGTATGTTAGGTCATCTCCATCTAGATTGGCATGTTTTAAGAGATGTGCACAAGAAGTTAATATATCTTGTGATTAAATGCTAGTACTTGATGTTCCAACAAGGTGGAATTCTAGCTATTTAATGTTGGAGGTAGCTGAAAATTTTGAAAAGGCATTTGATCGGCTTGAATTTGAGGATCCTTCTTATTTGAATGCTCTTGCTACTGAAGGGGGAGCTCCAACTGTTGATGATTGGGTCCGTGCACATGAATTTATGAAGTTTTTAAAGATTTTTTATGAGGCTACCCTTTCCTTCTCTAGCTCTTTGAATGTAAGCTCTAACAGTTTTTATCGGAAGTTGGTTAAGATTCAATTTGCATTGAATGTATTGATTGATGGTGATGATTTTGGGCTGCAGCATATGGCAAGGAATATGAAATTGAAACTTGACAAGTATTGGGATATTGATGGAAATATTAATTATCTCTTGTTTGTGGCTATTTTTCTGGATCCACGGTTTAAGTTTGGATTTTTTGATTTCTGCTTTCCTAGGATGTATGGTCCTAAAAAATGTAAGGACATATTTAAAAATTTGAAAGACCTCATCAGGAAGTTGTTTGCACAATATAAGGCATGGTATCCTGTTATACCTGATAGTCATGAGACTAGTGGCCTATCCTCTGATGTTACCTCCCAAACAATTTTGAGTACTGATGATAGTGGTACTATAGTAGATGTTGAGGATGAGTATAAATTACTAGTAAAGAAAAGACAAGGTCAGCATAAACAAAATGAGCTTGAGAGGTACATTGAAGATGATGTGGAGGATGATTATGACGGATTTGACCTTTTGAGATGGTGGAGAATCAAAGCCAATAAGTATTGTTATCTTGCACGTATGGCTAGGGATATATTAGCCATCCTAGTGTCTACTGTGTCATCTGAGAGTGCATTTAGCACTGGAGGTCGTGTCCTTGATCAGTATCGTAGTTCTTTGAATCCCAGCATAGTTGAGGCTTTGATCTGTACACAAAAATTGGTTGAGGCTAGCCATAAAGAAGAAGAATTGGGATTCAGTAAAAAATATTGACGTGGTGCAAGTTGAAAAAGGTATGTTTATTGTAATTGAAACATTGTAACTTTTTAATCTTTAGGTATCAATTTCATCATATTTTGTCTTAACATTTTAATCTTATTCTGTTGTGTTATTAGATATGTCAGAAGTTTTAGGTCTTGAACAGATTGACATCGATAGTTCTTTTAGTCAGTATTAGTAAGGTAATAAGATAATCAATTCCAATTAGATTAAATTCTTTGATTTTATATTAATTGCAATTAACTTTAGTTTTCCTTTTCCATATCGCAGGAGTTTTAAATCCTTGAAGTGAAGTTCACAATTGTTGAAGAAATTTGAACTTGAAGTTGTTTAATTATTTACTATCTATGTTATTGTAATAATGTAATATGTAGTTATGTACAATGTTTGTTTGTTGTGGAATTGTGGATTGGTAATGTTTGTTGTGGATTGTTATTTTGTTAATGCAAGTATGCAACTATACAAGGCACATGTATGATGTAATCAGTTTAAATCTGATTTCTGAATTTTTTTCATTTTTTTTCACATCTCCATGTTTTGGTGCACCACAACTAGACCCGAAAACCGACCCAACCTTGGTCGGTTTGGTTCGGGTTACCCACCCAAAAAACATGAAAACCGACCCGACCTCATTTGACTAGTTCGGTTTATGTTTTACTCCCAACCCGACCCGACCCCGTGGTTAGGCCTACTTCCTACTGTAAAAAAAAAGTCACTCATATAGAAACACTAAATATTTATATCGGTGAGTATTATCTCGAGGGGATTAAAAAAAATCTGATACAGACATAAGAAAATATTTTTATATGAGCACAAATATAGAGTAAAGATGTAAAAGCTTTTTTATATGGAAATACACTACTTATGTGTAAATATTTTAATAAAAAATACATATTAATGTGAATTTTTTAATATATAATTTATTTTTTTGGTTGAATGAATATTATAATATATAATTTACATATTTTTAATATATGTGATTTATAACACAGGTCGATGTACTATAAAGTTTTTTTCTTTTATTTTTGGACTAATCCTTGGAAGAATATATTATTTAGGTCATATGGAGATACATTCTAAATAAGAACCCTTCTTAATATACGCATGGAGATGAAAAATTTATATAGATACGTATTAAGATTAGAGTAAGTACTTATGTCATAAAGAAATAAAAAGTTACATGAAAGTACTGTTGGAACCAAATTGTTCAAAAGCACTTTGTAATGCATAAATTCCCTAAATGGTTTTGATGATAACAATGATTATTAAGATCTTTATAAAGTATGCTGACAAGCTCTTGTAGGTACACCAAAGATAAGTCCAATGTCCAATAAGACTTTGGCAAACTTATGTACAGACCAAGAGTAGATCGTCCAATGGACTCTGATACTTGACCTCGGGTAAGTATTGTCCAATGGACTCAGGGAGCAAAGCGTCCAATAATGCATTGCGTCCAAAGAAGCAGAATGATAAAAGTCCGACAATCAGCATGAAGTTATACGTCTTAAAAAGGGCCAAGTTATAAGTCCAATATGGTAAGCAATAAGTATGCGTCCATATGAATGGATATACTTAACGTACAAATGGTAAGCAAAGGTATGCGTCCATTTGCTAAAAGGACTAAAAGTCCAATATGGTCTACATACTGCGTCCAAAACACAGAATCCATAACTTGCTATTTATTGCTCTTGTATTTAATATGAGACATATTTAATGAGCAAATGATTTGAAATAAATAGTTGTATACAATGCTTTTCTATGCCACTTGTCAACGTTTCTGAAACGTGCATTAAATGAAAAGCATAAAGCACTGTGGAAAATGTACTAAGAGAGAGAATGTACTCTGATCTTTTATGTGTCTCTCTGAACACACCTTTTTGTTTACATAGTGTATTTTCTCTGTCTCAATAAAATATTGCTATTAACCTTTGTGTAATTGAGACTGTGAGTACAAGTTGCTTCTGACTTAGGAGAAAGAAATGTAGACAAATACGCTGAAGTTGAACTCCTCAGAGTAACGGAAAAATAGCATTTAATGCTATTAGAGAACGGTAACATTTATGAAGGTTGAAGCTGAGCTATTCGAAGAACAAACCTAAAGCTTCATCAAAGTCTATAAATACCGTGAACAAGAAGAAGAATACGAGAGATTGAACCAAGAAAAAGAAAGTGCAAAAACACTGTGCAAATTTTGTCATACTCTATGTATTATAGAAAATCTTGTATATTTTCTATCTTCTTGTAAAAGTGAGTTTGCTTAACTCTCGAAGTGCTTAAGTTTTTCATATCCTCACTTGTGTGAGTTAGACAGCACTTTAAGTCAAAAACACTCTTCTGAGTCGTTTGAGCCTGGAGAGGCTTGTTTAGAAAGAATACTTGGGGTTGAGCCTGGAGAGGCTTGTCTGTAAAAGAATACTTGGATTGAGCCTAGAGAGGCTAGGTGTGCAAAGAATACTTGTTGTAAGGCCTGAAGAGGCTGTTGAAGAATACTTGTTTTCTATCTGGATTGATAGTGAAATCTCTCTAGTTTGAGGGGACTGGACGTAGCTCTTAGGAAAGGGTGAACTAGGATAAAAACTTGTGTGATTCTCTCTTTCCCTTATCTCTTCTTATTTTATTGATTATACTAACTAAAGGGATTGAATTGATTTTTAATTCAACAAGTTATTCATACTCTTTAATCACTCAAAGAAAACTAGTTTTAAACTAAGTGGACGTTTCTGCGTCCAATTTGTCTGTGCGTCCAATATCTCAATTATGCTATGCGTCCAACGTTTTCACAGCCAGCGTCCAACATTTGCCAAAAGTTTTAAAAAGCTTTGAAACACAATTCAACCCCCCTTCTTGTGTTTCTCCTTGTTACCTACAGTTGGCATCAGAGCTCGGTCTCTAGGGGTTGAGCACCTAACAGTGCAGAGAAGCAAAGATCCATGGAGAACGAGGGACAAGCTGTGAACAGACCACCATTGTTCAATAGAGACGAATACGATTATTGGAAGCAAAGAATGATCACATTCTTTGACGCGCAGAATATAGACATGTGGGATGTCATGGAAACTGGTTACACTGCTCCAGTAGGTGAAGCAGGTCAACCAGTGCTAAGAGCTCAGTGGACGCAGGATCAAAGAGCCAGATTCCAGCTGAACTCAAAGGCAAGGCACTATCTGATGTGTGCCATCACTAAGTCAGAATATGACAAGGTACACAGTTGCATCATTGCCAAAGAGATATGGGACACTCTAGCTTTGGCGCATGAAGGATCATCTCAGGTTCGCGAGTCCAAAATCAGCATGCTAGTTCATCAATATGAACTATTTAAAATGGAGGATCACGAAACTATTGATCAGATGTTTGGACAATTCCAAACGATCATCAACAACCTGAGATCTCTGGGAAAAATCTACACAACCCAAGATCACATCAGGAAAATTCTAAGGAGTCTGCCTAGACAATGGAGACCCAAGGTAACTGCCATACAAGAAGCAAGGGATCTTTCCACTCTTGCTATGGAGAACCTTCTAGACTCACTCAAAGTGCATGAACTTGAGCTCAAAGAAGAAGGAACAGAAAAAATGGCAAAGTCCATTGCTCTTAAAGCCCAAAAGGGAAACACCTCAAAAGCACTAAAGGCAAATGACTCTGATGAGGAGTCGTGTAGCTCAGAGGGAGAAGAAGGCTCAGATGATGATGAACTTTCCTTCATCTCCAGGAAGATAAAGTCCATGTGGAAAAAGAAAGGTGACTTCAGAAGGAAGCAATTCAACCAAAGATTTCCACAAAAGGAAGCTGAACAAAAGGAGAAAAGTCCAGTAGTGTGCTATGGATGCAAGAAACCAGACCACTACAAGGCAGACTGTCCTGAGACTGAAAGGACAAAGAAGAAGAAGGGTCTGATGGCAACATGGGAAGATCTTGATGAATCTTCTGATGATGAGGATTAGGAGGATAAGGAAGAAGCAAATCTTTGCCGAATGGCAAGTCTACCATCCACTGACAGTGAGGATGAAGAAGAGGTACTTTCTTATCCTGAACTAAGAGACAATTTTAATGATCTTCTTAGAGAATTATCCATTTTATCTGATGAGTACAGATCTTTGAAGAAAAAGTTTTCACTCATAACCAAAGATTTTGAAAAACTCACTTTAGAAAATAAAGTACTCAAATCAGAAAATGAAGAGTTAAGACTTCAAATAAGTCAACTCAAAGATGAATCTCAAAAGGATATTGAGTCCAATACTTCCTGTGAAGTACAATTACTTCAACAAGAAGTAAATGAACTCATTGGACGAATGTCCAGATTTGTCAGTAGCTCTGAAAAACTTGATCAAATTTTAAAAATTCAAAGAAAACCTTCTGACAAAAGTGGTTTGGGTTATGTTCCTAAGGAACAAGAAAAACCAAAACCAAAGTTTTCTAAAAGCCCTTCTAAATTTGATATATACTGTGGTCACTGTGGAAAGGCTGGACATGTCATTTCGACATGCGTCCATAACAAGAGGAACATGCTTGGACGCAGACCAAGGACTAACAAGAAAGGACCCAAGTCAATCTGGGTACCTAAAAGAATGATAATTCATGTTGCAGATATGCTTGATGGGAGGAAGACAACTCCAGTCATGGTACCTGGACAGTGGCTGCTCACGACACATGACAAGAGAAAGGTCTATGTTCCAAGACCTAAAGCCTAGATCAAAGGGATGGGTCACCTTTGGTGGAGACCAGAAAGGCAGAATAGTGGGGATAGGTAAAATTGGTAAGCATCCTTTTCCCTCTATTGAAAATGTCTTATTGGTTGAAGGACTCAAACATAATCTGCTTAGCGTAAGTCAATTATGTGATAGTGGATTTGATGTTTCCTTTAACAAGGATAAATGTATAGTCAGAAATTATGATAAGTCCATACTTTTTCAAGCAAAGAGGCAGGACAATGTTTACAAAATTGATTTCGAAAATCTGTCCAAACAAAATGTCTCATGCTTCATATCCTTAAAGGATGAACAATGGATATGGCACAAGAAACTTGGTCATGCAATCTTAAGAACCATCTCAAAGCTAAATAAGCATAATCTCGTGAGAGGACTACCAAATCTTGTGTACAAATCTGAAGTTCTGTGTGAAGCATGTCAGAAAGGGAAACAAGTGAAAAATTCTTTTAATTCCAAAAATATTGTTTCCACTTCTAGACCTTTGGAACTTTTACATATGGATTTGTTTGGACCCACTCAAACTGCTTCTTTAAATGGAAAAAAAATATGGACTAGTTATAGTTGATGACTATACTAGATGGACATGGGTCAAATTCCTTGCACACAAGGATGAGTCTTTTAAAGTCTTTACTATATTCTGTAAAAGAGTCCAAAATGAGAAGGGAGTTTGTATCAACTCTATTAGAAGTGATCATGGAAGTGAGTTTGAGAATGCAAACTTCCAGAGATTCTGTGAAGAGAATGGAATCCTTCACAATTTCTCTGCACCAAGAACACCTCAATAGAATAGTGTGGTGGAGAGAAAGAATCGATCTTTACAAGAGATGGTCAGGTCCATGCTCAATGATCATTCATCCTCTAAGAGGTTTTGGGCTGAAGCAGTAAACACTGCCTGTTATCTACAAAACAGAATATATGTAAAGCCTATATCAAAAAAGACTCCATATGAATTGTGGAAAGGAAGAAAACCCAACATTTCCTATTTCCATCCCTTTGGATGTGAATGTTTTATTCTTAACACTAAGGATCAACTTGGCAAGTTCGATTCTAAAGTGGACAATGGAATTTTTCTGGGTTACTCTGAAACTTCCAAGGCTTACCGAGTCTATAACTCAAGAACCTTGACTGTTGAAGAGTCAATTCATATTAAATTCAATGACAAAAAGCCTGACAGGGAATTGTCAGAGCTAAGTGATTCTCTTGCAGATATGAGAATACAAGCAGAAGGTGAAGGAATATCACCTAAGAATGAAGGAGATGGATCAGACGCAGAAACTGAGGATGCGTCCAATCCAGAAAGAAGAAGAAGCTGGCACTTCAAGACCTATCATCCTGAAGATCAAATTATTGGAAATGCAAATGATACAGTTAGAACAAGGTCCATATTCAGAGAACAAACTGATGTTGCATTCATTTCTGAATTGGAGCCAAGAATGTTGATGAAGCCCTATTCGACGAAGGATGGATTTTAGCAATGCAGGAGGAGCTGAACCAATTCAAGCGTAATGATGTTTGGACTCTGGTAGCCCCACCTGAAGATAAGTCCATTATTGGAACCAAATGGGTATTCAAAAACAAACTGGACGAAGAAGGTAAAGTGGTGAGAAACAAAGGCCAGATTAGTTGCTCAAGGTTACTCACAACAGGAAGGTATTGACTTTACTGAAACCTTCGCTCCAGTTGCTAGAATAGAAGCCATTCACATCTTACTTTCATTTGCTGCCCAACATGATGTGAGGCTTTATCAAATGGATGTAAAGAGTGCTTTTCTGAATGGTATAATAACTGAAGAAGTCTATGTTGAACAACCTCCTGGTTTTGAGGATCAAACTTTTCCTAATTATGTTTTTAAACTGAAAAAGGCTCTTTACGGCCTCGAGCAAGCTCCTCGAGCTTGGTATGAAAAACTAAGTTCATTTCTGATGGAAAATGGTTTTTCAAGAGGAAAAGTTGACACTACTCTTTTCAGAAAATCCATAAACACACATTTCATCATCGTACAAATTTATGTGGACGATATTATTTTTTGTGCTACTGATGAATCTCTGTGTGGAGAATTTTCTGAGTTAATGCAGAAGGAGTTCGAAATGAGTATGATGGGAGAATTGAAATTCTTCCTTGGACTTCAAGTAAAACAGACTCAAGATGGGATTTATGTGCATCAGTCCAAGTATGCAAAAGTGCTTCTGAAGAAGTTTAATATGGACGATTGCAAGCCCATGAACACTCCTATGCACCCAACTTGCATAATGAACCTGTGTAATAAAGATAAAAAGGTATACATAGGTATGATTGGATCTTTCTTGTATCTTACTACATCTAGACCTGATATCATGTTCAGTGTTTGTTTATGTGCAAGATTCCAATCAGATCCTAGAGATTCTCACTTAACTGCTGTAAAGAGAATCTTTAGATATCTGAAGGAGACTACTAATCTTGGTTTGTTGTTTAAGAAATCAGATGAATACAGATTAGTAGGGTTCTGTGATGCTGATTATGCTGGAGACAGGCTTCAAAGAAAAAGCACCAGCGGAGGATGCCATTTTATTGGGTTTAATCTAGTATCATGGACAAGCAGGAGACAGAGCACAATTGCATTATCTACAACTGAAGCTGAATATGTCTCTGCTGCAAGTTGTTGTTCTCAGCTCTTATGGATTAAACATCAACTAGAGGACTACAACATCTTCGAGAGTAAGATTTCTATTCTTTCTGATAATACTGCTGCAATCAATTTATCTAAGAACCCAATCTTACACTCAAGAGCTAAGCATATAGAAATTAAACATCATTTTATTAGAGACTATGTGCAGAAGGGAACATTTGATATTCAGTTTGTAAACACTGAAAATCAATGGGCAGATATATTTACAAAACCCCTCTCTGTAGATAGATTCACTTTTATAAGGAAGCATTTAAATATGCACTTTATAAAAGAATGATGTGTAGCGTCCAATATGCTCAAGCTAAGTCTGAGTCCAATATGACTAGCGTCCAACAGGACACGTCAGTCTATTTGAGACTAAGAATTTTTTATTGAGACTTAAAGGTTTTTACCTCTTAGTCTTCCCGCGCTGAGTCTAAACTATTTTTATAATAATATATTTTTATCACAAAATGTCCGCCTGCTCTGCAGCCGTTTTTCCTTTTAACAATCACGTTGGTTCTCAAGATTTCTTGAAAGTTGAAACTGTCTTTATTAAAAAGAGATACCATCTGTTTCCAAGTCTTTTCAAACTGTTACTTGCACGTCTTCTCTGCTCTTCTATTTCTCTCTCTTGCAAAAGTTTTTGTTAAAACTTTCAAAGCCGTGCTTGCTCTTCAAAATCCTATTTCATATCTTCTCTAAATCCTTATCCTCATACAAGACAATGTTGAGAATGAACCATATGGAAGTGAAAGTGGAAACCTTCATCAACTTCTCTATATCCTCTGAATTCGGCATTGATGTCAGAAATGAATTCATTGCGGTTGGGTGGTCTAGGTATTTCGTTGAAAACACCAAGGTTTTTCCCTCCTTGGTCAGGGAGTTTTGGAACTCAAGAGAAACATTGGAGGACAGCATCAAGGGAACGGTGCTAAACAGGGAGGTCTCTGTGTCCTGCGATTCGATTGCTCGAGCGATCGCCTGTGAACAAGAAGGAGAGCTCTATAGACCTACCTGGAAAGCCGAGTTTGGTGGAGACTCTGAAGTACGCAGACTCTTGCTTAAAAATGCATGTAATGGTCCCATTATTGCGTCAAGAATGCATGACAAACTTCGTGTCTTGCACTTGCTGTTGAACACGACGGTCATTCACAAGGTTGGATCAAGGGACTTTGTCTCATATTTGCATGAATTTCTGCTGGTACACCTTATGTCTCTAAACCGAATCAACCTGCCATCCATTCTGTTCTTTTGCTTCAAGAGAGACTCAACAAGCATAGGCAGAAAGAATGCTATTCCCTTTGGAGTTCTTCTACAAAAGGTACTGAACAATCAAATCCTTGATGCTATCACTGAGCAGCTGTTAACTCTTCAAGGACTCTTTCAACCAAGTCTGGAGAGACTCAGTTTCGTGAGAATGAGACTGACACCAATGGAGAATGTTCAAAGAAGTAACTCAAATGCTGTTCAAGAGGTCTCTAAAGAAAAAGAAGAGAGTGAACGAAACTCTCGAGCTGCAGAAACGGAAGAACAACGTGAAGCTAGAATCACCAGAGCAAGAGAAGAGATCAGAAAGTTCAAGGAAGATCAGCTGGCTGCTGAAAGAAGAGAAAGAGAAGCTATAAAGAATAAGAGAAAAGGAAAAGAGGTTGCTAAGCATATCCTAAACCTCTTGGATGAAGAGAACAGAAAAAGGAATGCTGAGGATATGCTCACTCCATCTCAAGCTGAAGAATTTGCAATGAGTGTAGATCCTTTTGAAGTTTCTACATCTCAGATAAATCTGGACACTTTTCCTCAAAAGGTTGGTGATCCTCATCAATCTCAGTCAGGAGTAGTAAGAAGGCCTTTTACCAGGTCACTAAGACGAGAGCATAGTCAGTTGTCTAAATCTTCGGCAAGGGAACAAAGGTCCAAAAGAAGAGCTGAACGCCTTTCTCAAATCAATCAAGACAATCAAGAACCTGAGGTTGTAGAAGACAACACTCCAGTGCCAGAAGCTGCTGCTGTAGCACCTGAGGCAGGAAATGGTTCCCAAGGTTCTGTATCCAGAAAAGAATTTCTGTAGCTATCGACCAAAGTGGATAGTTTGATGGCTCTGGTTCAAGACTTTGCCAAGAAAAAGGATTGAGGGATTTTCTGAATTTTATTTCTTTTTCTCTTTCAAAAATTTTGGACTATGATGTTCTGTGAACCTTTTTGTCTGATGACAAAAGGGGGAGAAATTGGGAAGAATTAAGTTTTATAAAGCTCAAAAGTCATTAATAAAAAATGAGATTGAGTCTAATTTGCATTGCAATAGTCTTATTACTTATGCATGCTCTGATTATGCTATATTCTACGCTAGACTAATCTGCTCTATGAGAAAAAGCAATTTTTCAGGTACTCTGAAAATATTGAATATCCAAAACCATGAGATGTTTATCTCAGGGGGAGTTTTCCCTAAGAAAAAAAAATTCTCTTTAAAAGTATATGTTGACTGAATATTGGTTTTATCTGCTTTATTGCTTGTAAAACTTAATAATATTTATCATCATCAAAAAGGGAGAGATTGTTGGAACCAAATTGTTCAAAAGCATTTTGTAATGCATAAATTCCCTAAATGGTTTTGATGGTAACAATGATTATTAAGATCTTTACAAAGTCTGCTGACAAGCTCTTGTAGGTACACCAAAGATAAGTCCATCGTCCAATAAGACTTTGGCAAACTTATGTACAGACCAAGAGTATATCGTCCAATGGACTCTGATACTTGACCTCGGGTAAGTATTGTCCAATGGACTCTGGGAGCAAAGCGTCCAATAATGTCTTACATTCAAAGAAGCAGAATGATAAAAGTCTGATAATCTGCATGAAGTTATATGTCTTAAAAAGAGCCAAGTCATAAGTCCAATATGGTAAGAAATAAGTATGCGTCCATATGAATGGATATACTTAACGTACAAATGGTAAGCCAAGGTATGCGTCCATTTGCTAAAAGGACTGAAAGTCCAATATGGTCTACATGTTGCGTCCAAAACACAGAATCCATAACTTGCTATTTATTGCTCTTGTATTTAATATGATACATATTTAATGAGCAAATGATTTGAAATAAATAGTTGTATACAATGCTTTTTCTATGCAACTTGTCAACGTTTTTGAAACGTGCATTGAATGAAAAATATAAAGCATTGTGAAAAGTGTACTAAGAGAGAGAATGTACTCTAATCTTTTATGTGTCTCTCTGAACACATCTTTTTGTTTACACAGTGTATCTTCTCTATCTCAATAAAATATTGTTATTAACCTTTGTGTAATTGAGACTGTGAGTACATGTTGCTTCTGACTTAGGAGAAAGAAATGCAGACAAATACGCTGAAGTTGAACTCCTCAGAGCAACGGACAAATAGCATTTAATGCTATTAGAGAATGGTAACATTTATGAAGGCTGAAGCTGAGCTATTCGAAGAACAAATCTAAAGCTTCATCAAAGTCTATAAATACCGTGAACAAGAAGAAGAATACGAGAACTGAACCAAGAAAAAGAAAGTGCAAAAATACTGTGCAAATTTTGTCATACTTTGTGTATTATAGAAAATCTTGTGTATTTTCTATCTTCTTAGAAAAGAGAGTTTGCTTAACTCTCGAAGTGCTTAAGTTTTTCATATCCTCACTTGTGTGAGTTAGACAACACTTTAAGTCAAAAACACTCTTCTGAGTTGTTTGAACCTAGAGAGGCTTGTTTAGAAAGAATACTTGGGGTTGAGCCTGGAGAGGCTTGTCTGTAAAAGAATACTTGGATTGAGCCTAAAGAGGCTAGGTGTTCAAAGAATACTTGTTGTAAGGCCTGAAGAGGCTGTTGAAGAATACTTGTTTTCTATCTGGATTAATAGTGAAATCTCTCTAGTTTGAGGGGACTGGACGTAGCTCTTAGGAAAGGGTGAACCAGGATAAAAACTTGTGTGATTCTCTCTTTCCCTTATCTCTTGTTATTTTATTGATTATACTAACTAAAGGGATTGAATTGATTTTTAATTCAACAAGTTATTCATACTCTTTAATCGCACAAAGAAAACTAGTTTTAAACTAAGTGGACGTTTCTGCGTCCAACTTGTCTGTGCGTCCAATATCTCAATTACACTATGCGTCCAACGTTTTCACAGTCAGCGTCCAATATTTGCGAAAAGTTTTAAAAAGCTTTGAAACACAATTCAACCTCCCTTCTTGTGTTTCTCCTTGTTACCTACAAGTACAATAATAACTAAGACATACAAGTAATTAAAAATAAAATATGACAAACTAAGTCAAAATATAACACAATGAGATGAATAATTTACATGAAAGTTTATCTATATCTACATTAAAATAATCGTTGCGCTGATGTTTTTGCTTCCCGTAGACATACTACGTCTTATGATTGGACTGTGTTTGACGATATTCTTCTTTTTCTCATGTTATATGTAGTTGAAGATGCTATTGGATGTACACTACTAGAAAAATTAAAATTAAAGAGGGAACAAATCCATCACTAAATAGTGTTCTGTTTAATTAGATAGTGTTCTGTTTTATGTTTTTGTTTCCATTGACATAAAAAAATATAGACTAACAAGAACAACACGGGAACCAAACACACGCCATATCATCTCTAAGAATCAAACTAAGAAGAATGAGCCATTTCTAAAATTGTTAAATAAAAAAGAACTTGACTCATGAGAACCCAATTAGAAACAATTTAAAAATGAAACTCAACAATAATTTCCTAAAGGTGCAAGCTTCTATAACCAACCTAGGACCATAAATCAAATCTCACAATTCCAATATTTTTTAAATTAATATTTTCAATATCAAGGTAGATTCGAAGACAATTCAATATCCCCACCAATGTCTGCCTTTGAAAAATAGTAAAACCCCAAAGTCGACCACTAAACCCGTCAAAACATGTTGTTCCTGTCAAAGTTTGGGTCAATTTTGGTGAGTTTATGCTCATTTGTGTTTTTGACATACCTACTCACAACAACTTTTTTTGAAAAGCCAAAATGCATTAAAAAAGGTTTAAAACACAAGTAGTGCCCAACCAAGTAATACAGGGTATTGTACAAAACCAAAAAGCCATCCTTCACAAAAATAAAAAAAACCCCACTCCTAAAAATAGATCCACACCAACACTCCGAAGGCCAAAGTGAACCAGAATTATGAAGTTGAACCCCAGCACTTACATGGTCTCAAAGGGTTCTAGTCAAATGCCAAGGTAATCACCAGTAATCCATCAGTAACAAAGGGTGCATTTATCAACCCCAAAACCAGCCAAGTGAATTGGGGCTCAAACACAATTCCCCAGTAACCTATATGGTCTCAAAGGGGTACCTATTCGCATGCTAGTTTTAACCCAGTAACCCTTCAGCCACTAAGGAAAAACTTCATAAACAACGAGACCTGGACCTTCCATTACAAAGCACACTCTGGCACAACGTACATTGCCAACAAATGACAAGTTTACTAGTTTTCTTGAAACACCCCAACCAAAAAAAAAATGGCAAGCCTGATACATTATTATAACATCTTAACACCAAAATGTCTCAAAAATGACACCACTACCTATATGCTTAGAGATTGGGATTGTGTCCTACAACAAGTGTAAACATCCTCCCTTTACTAGCCTTGAGCCTCCTTCGTCACACATTTATTCCCCATTATTTTCCTGCACACAAAGCAAACAAGGTAGAAAATTTCACCTTCAACTTAGTAGCATAATAAAAATAGCATGGGCTGGCAATAAAAACGGCTTTAAGATCCTTTCACCACCAATTATATTCCAGTGACACACACCGGGGCACTCCAACCCCTAAAAAAACATATGAATTTTAGCGCAAGAATTAGCACCAACAACAACTAGCCTTACGACACAAAACAAGGTTTGTGCATCATTGTATCTTAAAAAAAGACAAGGAAAATGACACTATCCAGTGAAGAAGCAACCTGATCAAATTCAAAAGGAAACGTCCTCCTATACCAACTAACAAACCAAGACATCCCCTTCTCACCTTGCCTTTTATTACCATTGATTACCCATAAAGCAAACCAATACAATCTCTTGGGTTTGAAGACCATCAAACGAAAGGATACTTGAATTTAGCGTCCTTTGCATTGAACCACAACCAAGTTTTCAGTTTGATCAGCTCTACCAACTCACTCACCTCCATTACTTTTCCTGAGAAAATTACATCATTCCTTGTGGACCAAATGATCCAAATAACTGCCAACCAGATCGTAATCCATATTTCCCTATGTTTCTTGTTGCCACTAATCAGTCCAGAGAACTGAACAAAGTGATCTTTACAGCCACCCTGCATGGGGCCACACAGCTTCCACCAATTCAGAACACTAGACCACACTAGACCAAATTTGACACACTTGAAAAACAGGTGATTAGCAGTTTCGTCCACTTTTTCACAACCTTTACAGATCACAGACTCCAACGGAACATTTCGACAGGCAAGATTTACCAACGTCGAAATACGGTCCTGAGCCAACTTCCATACAAACCCTTTTACTTTCAACGGTGCAACACCGCGCCATAGCTGATTGAAAAAGGGATCGACCCTGCTGTTAACATTTGAGCCCAGCCAACAATATGCCGAGCGGGCGGAACATGTCTTAGCTGAGTCCTTCAACCATTCCCACTTGTCAACTCCTTCCCCCTTTAAACCAGCATTTTCCACCACAGTTTGTAATTCATTCACTTTTTCTTCCTCTCATTGAAATAAAGGTCTTCTCCACCTCCACTTAAAGATCGGAACCCCTTCCCTCCAAGAAACCAGATCGCTCACCATTCCTTTTTTATCCAAATTTAACAAAAACAATCTCTCAAATTTATTTTTCAAAGGTCCACCTTCTACCTAGGTTCATACCAAAATGGGGAGGACTTGCCATCCTTGACAAACTTTTTTACTGCTGAAGAGAACAAGTTAAGTTTATACCCATTCCCTTCCTGCTCTAAATTGTGCAAATCTCTTACCCAACTTGAGTCCCATCTCCCTCCTACCTTCAAACTCCCACCTACCACCCCATATTTATTCTTAAGAACCTTCACCCAAAGACTTGCATCCTCTGTCCTAAACCTCTATAGCCATTTTCCTAATAAAGCATAACTGAAAGCTTTTAGATTTTTCAACCCCAAACCCCCCTCCGACTTGTCTTTACAAATGTTGGACCAAGCTACCCAATGGATTTTTCTGTTTCCCTCCCCACCGCCCCACAAGAATCTTCTAAATAACTTTTCAAGCTCTTTTAGCACTCCCTCAGGTAGCTTAAAAAAGGATAAATAATAAATCGGGAGGGCATATAGGACTGATTTTAGAAGAATCACCTTGCCCCCCAAAGAAAGATGCCGGCTATTCCATGAAGCTAGTCGGTTTCTGACCTTAGCCAAGATTGGTAGCCATGTGGACTTACATCTTGCGTCTGCCCCAATTGGGATCCCCAAATAGATAAAAGGGAGCTCCCTGGTCTCACAATTCAAAAATGAGGCAGCCGCCGAAAGCCATTTCGAGGACACATTAATCCCAAATAACTTACTCTTGTGAAAGTTCACTTTCAACCCGGATAAAAGTTCAAATGATCGCAGGACCGCTTTAATAGTCCAGATATTTTGGGGAGTTCTTTCACCCATGATAAGGGTATGATCTGCAAACTGCAGATGGGATAGTGACATATCGCCCAACCCATACCCCACAAACAAACCTGCATCCGTGACCCTTTTAAAAAGGACACTGAGGCCTTCAGCCACAATAATAAAGAGGAAAGGGGAAAGAGGATTCCCCTGTCTTATACCCCTCCCTATGTTAAACTCCTCTGTAGGACTCCCATTAACCAGTACAGACACTCTTGATGTGGATAAACACTCCCTCACCCAACACCTCCATTTATCACTAAACCCCATGGATGATAATATAAAATCCAGGAAATTCCAATTGACAGAGTCATTTGCCTTTTCAAAATCCACTTGGAAAAGGACACCCTCTTTCTTTTTCCTTTTTGCATCGTCCACTACTTCATTTGCAATGCATCACTTTTCGCAACCTATTTGCCAAAACCTTGGAAAGCACTTTGTAGATACAACCAATTAAAGAAATAGGCCTAAAATCACCAATTTTCTGCGGGTTCTCCTTTTATAGGATCAACATGATGAATGATGAATTCGAACCCCTTACCAATTTACAATTTTTATGAAAATCTTCCAAAAAGCCCAGGAAATCATATTTAACCGTCCCCCAAAATTTCATTAGGAAAGAAAAACTCACACCATCTGGGCTAGGACTTTTAAAACTACCGCAATCCCACACTGCCTCCTTTACTTCTTCCTCCGAGAAAGAAGCGATTAAATAATTATTCTCTGCTGCACTTATTGAAGGAATAATCAGATTTCCTATCACGGGCCTATCCCATTCATGACCCATAAACTGGCTTTCAAAGTGCCCCTTGATCTTTCCTCTTAATTGGTCAACTCCCTCTATTAACTCCCCATTAAAATTGAGAGCCAGTATTTCATTTATTTTTCTTCTTTCTGTACACATCTATGGAAGAACTTTGTATTTGCATCCCCCCTCAACCACTTATTTCTTGACTGTTGCCAAAGGAGACTGCACTTCATGGAGGAGAGCTTATAAATTTTCTGCAAACATAACCTCCTCTCCTCCAACTCCTCTAGACACAAGCCTCCCACCTCACTCTTCAAATCTAGCCTGGCCACCTCTTCTTTTGCAAGATTCACTTGCTCCTCTAAGTTCCCACAATGTTCCTTATTCCACTCCTTTAACTTTGTTTTTATTCCCTTCAACTTTTCTTTAAGCACATAACCTTCCCACCCATCCACCCGCATCCCATTCCATTCGGTTTTAACAAATTTTTCATATCCCTCCAAATCCTCCCAACATTTCCTCATACGAAATGGTTTAGGGCCCTAACTTATCTCTTTTTCCTTCAAAACAATAGCCAGTGATCAGAAACAGTCCTTTGCAACCCCCATTGCGATAGGTTGCCCCAAGAATTTAGCCAACTTTTCGATATTAGGAACCTATCAAGCCTACTCATTGCCTTTCCGTCTGACTTGTACCTAGTAAATTTTCTTCCGATTAATGGTAAATCAATGAGTCTGGCTTCCGAAATAAAGTCCCCAAAAATATGGATATCCTCGTTCCTATTGTTACCTTCCACACCTTTCCTCTCAGTTGGTGATTTTATTGAGTTAAAGTCCCCCAGGACACACCATCTATCCCCCTAGCCTCTAAAGAATTAACTAACTCCTCCCACAACGCCTTTTTACCTCTCAAGTCGCAGGGTGCATATACATTAACAATTGTAACCCGTACTTGTTCATTACCCCATAAACCCTCAAGCCCCAGGAAGTGCCTACCTTGGAATTGTGAACTCATAACAAAACAACCCCTACTCCATAAAACAATTAACCCACCTGATCTACCCTCAGCACTTTTAGCAACCCAATCGAAATCATCACCCCCCAAAGCAAGGAACACAGCTTCCTATCCACACCCTCTAATTTGGTTTCCTGAATGTAGACCATATCTGGTTTTTATACTCTTACCAGGTTTTGGATTTCCCTTTTTTTAATCCTTCCCCCCAACCCCCTAATGTTATAAGAAATTATTTTCATGTTAATCGAACCACTACACCAAATTCAGCCATGCTATTAGCAAGGAGTACCTTACCCAACACCACCCTCCACGCCCTGACCTCTGGCAGCAGCTCTATCCCTTTCCTCCATGCCCTCTAATCTATTAATTAACACCTCTTCATTACCTTTATTTTCTATACCCAACATTTTCCCAAATTCCCACACCCCTTTCGCAACATCCCTTGGTTTCCCCTTTGAAATAATACAGTTTCTCCACCCAGCAGAGACATTATAATTAGAACGGATAGGTTGAGAATTACCTGAGGGAGCTGCCGAACTTGATCTGCGACTTGTTCCCATGATCTTCTTCTTTTTTGCATCTGGACCTCGCTGTTTGGCCATAATAGCCAAAGCTTTTTTTGTCTTTAACACAAGGGGCCTCCTCTTCGGTTTTCTTCTTGAGCGATCCTGTGAGACAGCTTCTTGGGAATTACTGGTAGCTTCCACCGCTTGGGACGTTTTCTCCATGTTCTGCGAATTCCCTGAGCTATGCCCCCCACCAAAGCTTCCAAATTTTGTTCTATTGTCCTGGGATATTGAGACAAAAGACCCAGCAGATTCTTGGTCCTTTCCATTGGGCTAACTACTAATAGTGTCTGAGCCCACCTCCCCTCCTTCCAATCCAATATTACTTGGTTGCACCTTATCATAAGGCGTTGGATCCGTGCACTCAATCAGGCCCACGTATTCATTGGTTCGATTTATATGATTTTGAGGCTAACACAGGTTACCCAAACCGATGTCCACAACAAGTTCAGTGGAATTCTCCACCTGATTAATTACCCTTCCATCAGGTACAGATACTGGTTGTATTAAAATATTTTCACCGCCAAGCACCTTGAGCCCCTGCCCCATAATTGATGGGGTCCTCAAATTTTGTTCCTCATCATTTTCGCACACTTCACGCCGTCTTTCATCTTGAGCAACCACCCCATTTATCTCTTGACCTTCAAACAACCGTTGGAGAACTTGTGCATCTTCTGAATCGACAGATTGACCCAAGCTAGTGTTCATGGAGAAGTTTGACATAGACTGAGAATCTGTTGAATCATCATCCTCTTCGTAACCTTTTGTCTTTTTGTGGGTGAAAACAAATTCTGGAAATGGTTCTTCTATGAGTCTGATGCGCACCTTCACGACACGATTAACGGCCTCCCAAGAACTGGTTATGATCAAAATTCTTGCAACATCCAATCTACTCATATTCATGGTATTTAAATCTAAAGACACAAAACGCCCCAAAGGACCAACCACTGTCTCAAAGATCTTATTTGTCCATCCATGGAGAGGCATTCCTTGGCATCTAATCCAAGCCTCCCTTTCTCTAGCCACTTCCCCCGGAGACCACGGTCTGATGTCATCGAACCAAGTCTCTACAAGGTCCTCATAATCTTTAACAAACTCTAAAAAATCTTCCCCCTCCACCGGTTTAATTAGCACCATATCGCCACCCATAGGAATGACACCAAAGGTAGTTACACCCTCATCAATAATTCTGTCCTACAGGAGATACACGGCATAGGGATTATGGACGTTACCCACAAAACACTTGTTCAGCCAGTCCATCTCCTCCTCTTTCACCTTGAAATCAAACCCCCTCCACTCGTTTGTAGTTCTAACACCTTTTTGCTGCCAAATTTTGCCTTTATTTTTACCCTTCACCACCTCCGCATACGACGTGTCAGTCACCTCCTTTGGACCATCCAATTTCGTACCCCCTGCACCTTTTGGACATATGGTTTCTTCCCAATAGGTTGTGCTTGTTGGTAACGAGCCTGCTGCTTCTTTGTAGAACGTGCACGGTAATCACTTCCAAACGATTGATCTTTTCTTCTAAAGAACCTGGTAAAATTGGCTCTAAGTTTGTAGGAGCCAATCCATATTTGATCAAGCCTTTTTTCCAACTCATGAGGATATGCTACTTCTTTGAAACGAACGAACCCAAAGACCTTCCCTTCTTTGTTTCTCTTATTGGGGATGAACACATCCACCACCTTGCCCTACCTCTCAAACATCTTCCACAATGCATCTGGTCCATAGTTTGATGGGAAGTTAGTAAAATAGAAAGTCACTACCCCTGAATCTGCCACAAAATGATTATGCTGCCTTTGATACTGTCCACCTCCTTCTTCTCTAGTCATTCGATTCTGCTGCTTTGGAAACTGACCTCCTCCTTCTTGTCTGATCATACCTGAACGTTGTTGTACGCGATTCCCACCTAGGCATGTCCAATGACTCTTCTCTTCCTTGGACTGACGACCGTCCAGTTTCCCCCCACTCTCTCACTCACCGCTCTCTCTCTCATATTCTCTCACAGAGTATTACCTACTCACAACAACTATTTAAATTATTTTACTATTTCAACTATAATTAATATATTTTTTGCATTGTAATCTACTTTAAAGGTTAGAACTAATCAAATAATTAATACTCATTATATGCCATGTGCATAGCACAGGTGAATACACTAGTTATATTAAAAAGAACAAAAGCTTGATTATTATATTACTAAGAATTAGCATTGAAGAATAGTACATATTTATTAGCATTGAAGAATTAGCGTCTGCTGCCATTTATAGCCAATGCTAGATCAGTCGTATAATGTATATTTATTTTAAAAAAAATTGAGTTTAATGTCGATTAAGTTGACATTAATAATATCTTTTTTTTTTAATATCACAGCCATCCAAAAAGCTAAAGATATGAAAACTCTACATATTAAGAACTACTTGGATCGCTCAAGGTTTATGAAGTTAAAATATTAGAGGAAGACTTCAGCAAGAAGAGCGATCTCAAAGATTCAAAGAAAAGCTCGACAAGAGCTTTCAAAGCTGAAGAGTCATTAGATGAAGCTGAACAATCCGATGATTATATGTAATGGGATTACATTAATAAAATTTTTGTTTATGCTTCCGCACTTAAAAACCTTTTGAAAAGAATTAAGACATATTCTCTATCATTCTCATCTTTTATAAAGGAGAAAAAAATTTTACACGCATTTTCGAAGAAGGAATGTTGATTTTTCACCAAATATTTTCTAAGTTATTTTGAAATTCTTGGTTATTATGGTGTAATATCCTATTTGGAGAAATGGTGTTGTAGTTTTCATCTTTGGATTTTCCTCGTTCAGCCTCCATCCTTGGCCACGTGAGCTCTTCCCATGCTGACCTGCGCCCCCGAGGATAGGGGAAGGCCAACATATCGTCTTCACGGCCCTTGCCTTTGTGCTTTCTGCCTAATGGGAGAAAGATAACAATGTACCTTTGGCATGTGGAGCCTCTTGTTTTTCTCTTAACATTCTTGTAATCCCGGTTATGTATTTTTCTTTTCCTCCGATTGTAAATTCCTGTGCAATCTTACCGTAGCGAGATCCTCCGACTTTGTATTGCATTTCTTTCTGTAATCCGGTATGGCTATGGTCTTTTGACCGTGTTATCGGGGTGTAGCCATATAACTCAAAAAATATTCTAATTATTCTTACCGAAATGCCTCCATCCATTTTCACTACTTTTTCGAGATCCAGAGTCCTCGTTTTGTGTGAGGGACGCTTCCTTTGCTCTCGGGGAGAGGAAGCAGTTGTAAGGTCACGTCAACGTCCATTCACCTGATGGTTACACTCACTTTGAGCCACATGTTGCGCTGGGGAGGTGTCAGTTTTCGCACGACGCATGGTCTAGCCGTAATGAGGGCATGCAAATTTATGCCCTTGCCCTCGAGCCTTTCCCTTTAAAAGGGGAGGGACCCTTTCTTAGTCCACTTTTCGCTTCTTCATTTTCTTGTACTCTCTTTCTGTGGCGGAGTGGTGACGTTCTTCAAGCATTTTTCTTGGATTCAGCATTCGCTTCTCTGTGCTACTCAAGTACTAGTCATCTATCTTTACTCGTTCGCTTCATCTTTCGTAGTTAAAGATGGTTGTTTTTGTAGATAACAAAGTGAAACACAAGAAGGGGGAGTTGAATTGTGTTTCTTAGCTTTTAAAACTTTTCGCAAATCGTTGGGTGCTGCTTAGGAAAGATTGGACGCACAACGTATATTGGACGCACAGGTAAGTTGGACGCAGAATCGTCCACTTCGTTTAAAACAAGTTTCAGTGCGTTTAAAACGTTTGAAAGGTTTGTTAAAAATAATTTCAATTCAATCCCTACAGTTAGTATATTAATAATCATTGTTATCATCAAAACCACTTAGGGATTTAAGCATTGAAAAATGCTTTTAAATAATTTGGTTCCAATAATCTCCCCTTTTTTGATGATGACAAACATTATTAAGTTTTACAAGCAGTATAGCAGGTAAACAAAATAATCAGTCAGCATAAGCATTTTAAAAAAAAAACTTTTCTCTTAGGGAAACTCCCCCTGAGATAAACTTTTTGCTGCCTTGGACTTTCAAGGGAATCCCTCGACTGAGCCGATTGCCTACGGGGACGTGGAACATGTTGTGGAGCATAGATTCGACCCTTCCATGGTAGCAACCATCCAAACTGGGAAACGCCCTTCGAATGAGAGGGGGAAGGAGAAGAAGAGGGCTCAAGCGGAAAGAGGGTCTAGTGTTGGTACGCTCGAAGGCCAATCGGGGGGGGTCCTAGACATAACCTTTCATGTTAGACTTGGAGGATGCCACGCCGACAAATGGGCGCTCGATGGCCAGTCCGTCGATAACGCCTAGAGTTGCCTCTAGGCTTGGTGCGACTCTAGCGAGGGTTTCAGTTCTCGGGCCCAAGTTGAAAGAGTTGCACAGGTTGCTTCTGGGTCCGTAGGAGGAAAAAGGTTGGGTTCCCGAGACTTGCAGGTAAACCTGGGGGATTGCGTGGCGTACTTGGTTCAAGCACTTTCCATTTTTCGTTTTGCAAGCTCCTCAGGTGGGGTTGCGACCGAAGTCGTCCGAGAGAGAGACCTGGCTAGAGAGGAACTCGGGAAGGTAAACCTTGCTTATGCCACCTTGAAGACGACTCAAAATTCTACCGGAGAAGCTAAGAGGGGTGTCAAGTCTCTTCATGCCAGCAATTCTAATCTTCGAATGAAGTTGGTATCGTTCCAGATGAAGGTGGAAGGTATGGAGGAGGAGAAGAAAACCTTGGGTCGTGAGCTGATGGAGTCGCATGTCAAGGTGAGGTAGATTCAGAAGGACTGGAAGGCGACCAGTGAGGTGACTTTTCGTAAAGCGGTCCAGCAGCTAAAGTACTTCAACCCCGGGATTGACACTTCCCATGTTTCCTCTAAGCATGTTGTGGAAGGGGCTCAGTTTTACCGGGTCGTAAATGGACAATTGGTCTCCTTCGATCCCTCTGAGATCGTTCCCGAGTAAACTAACTGGGAAGATACTGAAAAAGATGAGGAAGATGAAATCGGGGAAGATGAGACTGATGTTGGCGATGGTGACGAGTCCCCTCGCCTTTATGTTTTACTTTGTTATCTAGGACCCTGCGCTAGGTTGTGGCGCCTTTGGATCCCTTCAACTTTGATTTGCCGTTTATTATTTCTGCATTATGTTTTCCCTTTGATATTTGCGTCTTTTTTTCGTTAATTTTTATATTGTACGCGCACACTCACTCAATCAGGGGTTTTACCCCGGAAAGGGGGGTGTGGTTGGTTTTGCATGGCATGCTCGTGCTCGCTGGTTTCTCCTCTGAAAGGGGTGAGTGTTTAATTTTACTTTGCATGCTCGAATTCGCTCAGTCTAGGTTTTTACTTTGGAAAGGGGTGTGTTTGATTTTACTTTGCACGTTCGCACTCACTCAGTCCAGGTTTTTACTCCGAAAGGGGGGCGTCTTTGTACGCTAGCTCTGACTCGACTAGGCCTCTTGTTACGGAAGGGAGGCGTAAGTTTTCTTTTGCTCTACATTGGCGAGGTGTGGATGTCATTTTAAGATAGACATAAACAAAAAGGTTGTACCATTCATTAATGATAACGACATACAACTTAAAAGCAAAAGACGAGAAATAGCTAAGACATTACGGGAAATACTGCAAAAGGAGGAATAAGCTTTGAATTTTTCTTCCCTAGTTGGGGTGCCTCCGAAGACTCTGTTGATTGCCTTGCGAGCTTAAGGGTTTGCCTCGTATCACCCCAGCTTGGTTAACCCAGCGGGCAAGGACTTGGCAACTCTGTGGTCGAGAGACGGGTCACGGGTGTCGCCATCATAGACTCGGGAGAAAACTGTAACAGGCACAACCTCTTCCTTACGTCAGTCGAAGAGACCTTTAAGCTGGAGTTGTAGCAGTTTCGTGCCAAGGCCTGGTCTCCACTTACAGTAACGATGCGTCACTGCTTGTCTAGAAATTTCTTAACTAAGTGTGGCGTGGAAACAATGGCACCGATCGTGTTTAGCGATGGCTGCCCCAGGATAGCGTTGTAAGTTGTCGGACAGTTGATTGCTATAAACTTAGAGCAAACAGACCACTCGAGACCTGGAGCGCCCAGCGTGAGACGCGTTTCAATAAATCCGTTAGGTCATACATGCTCGCTTGAGAACCCTACCAACTCAAACTCGTAAGATTTCAGATCCTTGTTAGTGAACTCCATCTTTCTAAAGGCATCATAGAAAAGGATGTCTGCTGAACTACCCTCATCAACGAACACTCTTTTGACATCGGCATTGCCGATGATGGCCGTGATGACCATGGGGTAATCATGAGCCCGAATCGCCATGCTGTAATTGTCGCCAAAAAAGGAAATGACCGGTGATCTTGGGAAAGCTCAGAGTCGACTAGGATCTTCTTGGACGACTTTGTAAACTCTTCAAGTGCTTCTTTCGTGTGCTCCTTGTGACACCTTGTGGCCGACAAGGGCGGGGAGTGATCGTCGGTGCAGAGAGGCATAGACAAGGAGCGGCTCCTGGTAGGCTTCTAGGCGAAGGGGTACATGAATGAACCGAAATCATACCCGAATGAGAGGAATTCTGAGACTGTGCAGGTATGGGACTGTACAGTTGAGGCAAGCTTAATAGAATTGATTGGTACTGCTCATACCAACAAGATGCATCTTCTTTTCGGTAGCCTATCACTTAAGAACTCCACAGTTAAGCGTTCTTGACTTGGAGCAATTTCGTAATGGGTGACCTTCTGGGAAGTTTCCTAGAAAGCATGTGAGTGAGGACAAGCATACTGAAAAGACCCGTGTTGGTGTGTGGGGGCAGTTGTCGATCCAAAAAGCAACCGGGATGTTACAAATGGTATTAGAGTCTGGTTCTTTCCCAATACGGTATGGTTCAGGGATGAACCAAGCGGAAGCTGGTGGGCATGTGACACCCTGAGGCCGACGAGGGCGGGGAGTGATCGCCGGTGCAGAGAGGCACAGACATGGAGCGGCTCCTGGCATACTTCTAGGCGAAGGGGCACATGAATGAACCGAAATCATACCCGAATGAGAGGAATTTTGAGACTGTGCAGGTATGGGACTGTACAGTCGAGGAAAACTTAATAGAATTGATTGGTACTACTCATATCAACAAGATACATCTTCTTTTCGGTAGCCTATCACTTAAGAACTCCACAGTTAAGCGTGCTTGACTTGGAGCAATTTCGTGATGGGTGACCTTCTGGGAAGTTTCCTAGAAAGCATGTGAGTGAGGACAAAGCATGCTGAAAAGACCCGTGTTGGTGTGTGGGGACAGTCGTCGATCCGAAAAGCAGCCGGGATGTTACACACCTGGACAGGCCGCCACCGGCGAATCCTCCAGCAATAAAGCCGATCTGTAGTCAAGATGCTTCGTGGGTATCGTTGGCACGCCTGTCTTCTCATTTCAGTGACCTAGACCTACGGTGTTGGCACTGCGATGAGTGGGATCTGCCCCTTTCTTGCCTCTGGGAGCGCTCGCGGCGCTGGAGAGATCGCGGATGTCGAGTGGTTTGGTCACGTTCATTGTCGGGGCTAGTGGTCCTCCTCGGACGGGAGTGTTCGACTGGCAGACCATCTGGTTGAGACCGTTTGATGTATTGGCTGAAGCAGTTGCCCCTAACGAGTTGCTCAATGGTGTCCCTAAGTTGGATACAATCGTCAGTCGAGTGACCGTGTCCTATTAGGAACTCGCAGTAATTTGTCTTGTCTGTCTGTGATCGCTTGCGGAGCGATGGGGGTTGCTGTACGTCTTTGAATTCCGTGTACATTACTTCCCGGTAAATTCGGGCCGGCGGTGCAATTAGTGGAGCATAGTTTTGATACTTTTGCGTCGCCAGCCCCAGGGTGTGGGGTTTGTGCGCGTCTGCATGCGACATGAGGGGGATCTCGGACTGTAGGAGAAGCGAATCCTCCACATTCACGTACTTCTTGGAACGCTGTTGAAACTCTTGCATGGTGAACGGTGGCCTTTTTGCCATGGAATACTTGAATGACCCTGGCAGGAGCGCCTCTATGATTAGATGGAGGGCGACGCCATTCTCCATTGTTGGCACGAGGGCGACCTCTCAGTAAAAGTGGGTCAAGAAATCTCAAAGACTTTCATCCTTCTACTGCCTTACCAATGCCAGAGTGTGTGTCGTTCTAGGATGCTGCTTGCTCATTGTAAAGAACTACACAAACTGGTAAGCCAGCAAGTCCCACCCAAAGACCGAACGAGGAGGCAACGCTTTAAACCACCTTGGAGCTTCTTTGGGGAGGGTAAGGGAGAAAATCCCACACAACACGGCATCAGAACACCCTGTGATAACCATGGTGTTAGAGAATGCGTCGAGATGGTCCCGAGGGTCGTCTCTCTCGTATAAGGCTCAACCTTGGCCGGACGCTTGAGCAGGTTTTCGGGAATTGTCTCAGCCATGATATCATCAGTGAAAGGGTGTCGATGCCTAGTGGTTGAGCGAAAGGGAATAACCCCTCGAACAGGGTGGGGGTGGTAGGTGCAACACCCTTTCTCCAAAAAGGATATTACACCATAGTAACCAAAAGTTTTGGAAAACTTAGAAAATATTTGTAAATGAGTTTGTATTTCCTTTATGAAAATGCGGCTGAAATTTTTTCTTTTTCCTTTGAAGAAGATGAGAAGGATGGGGAATGTGCTCCCTTAATTTCTTTTTAACTGTTTTCGAAATAGAAACTGGATGCAACAAGTCTGAAAATACTTCCTCTCTCATATATGTACCATGATATTTTACAAAAGGTTTGCACCAAGGCAAACACTGATTTCTAACACTGCGAAGCAAAAGAAAGTTAATACTACTCTAAATCAAAGAGTACAAAAGTGGAAAAAATAAAACACATTACTAGATACAGTCGAGCCATGATCCCATCTTTTACCCGGAAAGGATCTATTATTTCAAACTCTAAACTTAACTACTTCTAAGGGCAGGACCAGGTTGATCCTCCCGCTCCTGGTAAACTAGAATCAAGATTCCGGGCCTGAGTCACCGAAACCCAATCCATCCCAAACCTGGCTAGATCGGGATGGTATGAAGGAGTTTTGGTTAAGTCAGAGGTATTCCAAGTGTCAATGGACATGTCAGGTGTCTCATCAACCTCATCATCAAAAAGAGACTTGGATAACCATATGATATCCTCCGACTCAGACTGATTTTCAACCCCAGCCTCTAGGTTTTTTGCTCAAAACGTCTTTATGCAAATGCACGAAATTCCTCTTTATTTCTCTTTAATCGCTTTGTAAAACTTCCTCTGTTTTACTGTCTCATTTCTCAAAATCTCTGAATCTTCTCAAAACTCTTTGTAATTTATTTTTAGGGAAACATTATTTGTACGAACAGATAACTGTTAAAAATCACTGTTTCTCATAAAAATTCTTTTTTTTTTGTATACTTTAAAAACATATAACTTTTGTCCTCTTTTACTGTTTCTTTACGGATTAAATTATTGTCTCAGCTTTAATTATTTTAAGAACACAATTGGGTGAATCGGTATAAAAGTTATTAACTTTATTTCAAGAAGATCAAACCGGGCATAGCCACTTTGGATTGATCAAGAGAGAATAGATCAACAGTATTAAAACTTACGTCCGCTTTTAAATCAGTAAGTGTTTGTTCTCAGATTTTAAACAGCGCTTTGGGAATGGAATAATTACACGGCAGCTGACCCGACCGCGGTAATCAGTGTCGTATTTTTGAAAACTTGATATAAACTTAGTGAACGAAATAAAGCTTAACTATTTTCCGGCTTTAGTTAATTTTTCGAAGATGAAAAGATCACACGACGACAGAGCCATCTTTGGTGATCAGCACCCATCCTTTGAAATCGATCCACTATAACTACGTGAACGTAGTCCAATTGTTACTCTTTGGAAATATTTAAGCACTAATTATCTTCTAGGAAAAAGGCCCGTTGAAAGCCTATCTCACTAATTTCCACTACCGTAGACATTGGAAATTAAACTGAGTTATGTGCATATATATACAGATTGGATACCCGCTCGATATTTTTCACTAATAATATAAGAGTAGAATACACCGAGAATCCATTACTGTTACATTAAATTCCGAAAGATGCTATAACAGTAGAATTCACCGAGAATCCAGTACTGTTACACTTTTTTATCCAATCCAATCTATTTATATATACGTCATTAAGAAATCACTTCTTTCCCAATTTATCCTAGTCACGTATATACCGGGTCCCTAGTGTTAAGATTTCCCCAAACTGCGTATCAGTACAATTCCCAGGCCAAAGAGAGACAGACTTCTTTTAGGCCCTTCAAAGGTCTCTTTCCTTTCTAAACAGAGTCATACTAATAAACCATTTATCTTAACCATCACCTTGTATATAAATGATAGATAATATCGGGGTTTTCACAAATAATAAATTGTATTTTCTTTGCAGTAAAATCATATTTACGGTACGTCTAAAATTCGCCATTATAACAGTATGTTTACAAAAGCTCAAAAGTGATTTTTGGCATAACCTCTTTAGTTATGCGAAAATTTAGATAAATTTGGGCATCATAACTCTACAATTTATATTTAGCATAAAACAATTAAATTAAAGCTATAAAACAATTATAAAACATATATAAATAAATAAAAGCTATAAACATACAAACAAACAATTCAAACACAAACAAAAATCAAACTCATACTTCTTAAATTAAATTGAAAGAGAATCCCCTTACCTTGGCCACAACTTTAGGAAGAACAAAGCAAGAACACCAAAAAGAAATATAAGACTACTAAGAAGAAAAGAGAGAGTGTTTGTCTTCAAGCTTGTTGGTGTGTGGAGATTTATGAAGCATGGATGTCTATTCATAGTGGGGGAGGGGCGGCCAAGGAGGGACCAAGAGGGAATTAATTATTTGTGACCTCATGCACCTTTTTTCACCATATGTCATAATGCTTAAATAAAAAAACTATCCATTTTTCTAATTGGTTAATTCATGTGACAAGGCTTATGATTCATAAGCCAAAAAGTTCATCCAAGAGCCTCTAAGAAGAGTGGATGTCGACCAGCTTGTGGAGGAAGGGTAGCCATTTGATTGCATAGTAAAAACACTTTGTGTTTTGGTAAATAAATGGAAAACCAAGGGTAAAATAGTCATTTTACAAGAAAAATTCCAAAAATTATCTATAGGAAAATTTTGAAAATGACAAATAATAGTCCTAAAGACTTCATACAAGAGTTTCTGGATTTTTACGGTAAGGGTAGGCTCTACGGTTTTCACTAACAAAGGAAAACGGACGCGTCGTAATGCCAAAATAGTAATTTTTCAGAAAATTCCAGAAAAATTCCCAGAAAATCACAAATTTGTTTTAAACACTAATGATCCCTCTTAGAATTTGATTTTGAGCACTCACAGATCACTGAAAATTTATTCTGATTTTCGTAATCTTCGTTATGCGTGCTTTCAGGGATCAAAAAAGTAACTTTTTATCTGTCTTCCAAATAATTCCAAAATTAATTCCATAAATCATAAAAAATATAAAAACATGTTGTACTTTACCAGAATTTCGTTTTGACCTCTTTCTGGTCTCCGTATTAGCTCTCAGCTCTTACTATAACTATAGGGACAAAAACGATAATTTTTGAAATTAGATTCTCCAAAAATTCTAGAAAAATTCCAGAAAATCATAAATATCATAAGAAACAACTTTTGTGAAGAAAGATAATTTTATGGGTTGGTTTAACATATTTTTACTAGTTAAACTCTTATCCGTCTATTACGGTAAGTACGGTTTTCAGACGTCACAGGAAAAGTGACTGTTTTAATGAAATAAGTTGATAAGTATTTAAAACCCTTAATTATAAGACTAACATAATTTTCTTATCACTTAGATCACACAACTTCGTATAAACCAGATAAAAGATGAAAATACTGAAAACATAAGTCTATATAAGACTTAATTTTATTTTACTATTTACTCTATAATACTTAACCGTAACTGATCACTTTATTTTTCTTAGGTTTCCGTCAGGTCTTTGTAATCGTTATCTTATCTATTTTTCTACCTCTAGTATTTATCATTTTCCTAACTAATAGACTATGGAGTTTCTGCCAAAGAGACTAAAACTGTAATTTATATTCTCTTCTAAAATTCTAAACTTAATTTTCTAAAACATTTGTATGTCATCAAGCTACTATTTATTTTTCCCCAATACCTCTTAGAAATATTATATGAATTTTCCTCATTCATACAACAATTCTTTTTACTAATCAAAATGTCCGTATATAATCTTTCGACTTCTGTACTTAGCTCTAAACTGCTAAGTTTTTATCCGAAAAAACTTCAAAGTAATTTTAATCCTCTAAAATTAATACTATGTGTTTTAGAGTGAAATTTTAGGATGTTACAATTCTACCCATCTAAAAAATAATTTCGTCCCCGAAATTCCGTAAATAAGCATTCAGAACTATTACCTCCCTTCTTGGAAAAATTTCCATCTTCCTAACACCACTTTATTGCATCCATATGATTTTCCATCAACCTTTAGATATAACATACTCGCCCATTTAATGGTTTGGAGTGTACTTTCTTGCTTTTCTGTCTTTTTACTCAATTCATTGTAACTTCAAATAGTCTATTATCACTATTCTTTTTCCTTTCCAACATTTCCTTTTTGACTAATTTCTAATGTTGAAATCTACTTCTTTAATCCATACTAAGTCCTTCCTTAATAATTTAATTGGACTCCTATCTTTCTTCAAGTTTTTTTTAAACTAGATATCAAAATACTTTAGACAAATATTCAGACTCAGGTGTATGCCTATACTTAGGTCCTATTGCTGTATTTCTCTTTATCAATACTTAATCTTTCTAACCATCAACTATTTGCGTAACTTGTCTTGACTTCCTCTATAATTAATTTTGAGTCAAGAATATTCTATACCAATTTCTTGGATCTACACTTAATCCATCTTTTTATCTCTTATTTTCAAAAGAACCTGAAAAATCCATAAATTCTTATAAAATCCTCTTCCTACGATACTATACTTTGATCTTTTATCACCGAATTTTCTCGGTAAATTATTTCCGATAATTACCAAGTCTCTAAAAGTATCTGATTCTATCCACTAACTTTGATTTTACTTACCCATACAAAACAACTATTTGTATTTCTCTTGAAATATTCTTACTTAGTCATAAGGATTCTTTTGGAAATCAAGTCCTGCATCCCTTTATTCTTAGGAATTTTGACTCTTAATTCAAATAAATTGCTATTGTCATATTTCTACTACCAGTAAGCAGATGAGGTGATCTGACTCATACCTTGACTTTAAGCTGAAAGAAAACAATAATAATTTTATAACTAACCATGTCATCATCCTGATCACACTCTTAGTTTTTCTAAGGTAGGTGTCTATAAAGAAACATAACTTGTAATAAAAGTGTAAGTATAAAAACAATACATAAATAATAACATATTAAGGTAAGCAAACATCAATATATATATTGTACTACTTTACAAGCAATGCTTATTTTTGGCTCTATTACCATAAGTGTCTTCCAAAAGACTACATCCCATAGCGGGCATCATAACTTTAGCTTGCTGACACTATTCTATATTTTTACATTGTACATAACAACGATGCTACTTCAGTTCTAACTACCGACTATCCAGAGTCTTTTCCACACCTAAAGCAAGTAATCCTCTTCTGTGCGCAAGTGTCTGCCATATGACCTTGTCCTCTGCACTGATAGCAAATCCGATCAGAAATCTAGAGCTTAGGAACAAACTTTCCCTTTTTAGCCTTCGCTACCCAAGAGCAATGCTTGATCATCTTGTCCAGCTCACAAATTTCGAGAGGTGCTATCATCTTTCGCAGATCAGTCCTTAACCCTTCTTGAAACTTCCTACATTTCCGGGGCAAATCCGAACGAAACTGGAAATACTGTGAGAACTCAGAGAGTGATCTAAACCAGTTGGCATACTGTCCTACGTTCATTTCTCTATGCTTCAAGTTCAGGAATTTCAACTCCTTTACTTGGTGAATGTCTGTAGGCAGGTATTTAGCTAGGAAGTGATCCCTAAAGATAGCCCAGGTAAGAGTTATACATAACTATTACCCCACAGAATGCTCAGTCCTTGCAGGTGCTGCGGCTGAGGTGTCTTCTAATGTGCCATCTTGGTTCTTATCTGAAGACTTGTCTCTTGATTTTGTAGGTACATGATCAGAACCATTTCCATCATGCCCTGAAGGATATGAACTACCTCCTCCACTATCTCCACTATCATCACACTTTGGGTCTGTTTGGATTGGCTTATGCAGAGCTTATGAACACAGCTTATGACTGATTCATAAGCTGTTTTGGGCTTACTTTCATAAGCTCCTCAGGATAGCTTATCAAAACAGCTTATGGCTTATATAAAATAAGTTTCACTGTAATTTTTCTTTGATTATAAAAGTAGCTTATACAGCTTATGTCATAAGTAGTAGATAAGCTTGTTATCCAAAGAGGGCCTTTATGATGTGTTGATGCATGACTAAGTAGATGGATGACAAGGGACTGGGAAATGTTCGACACCTGAGCTTAGAACCCCAAGGTGGAGGTTGTGTCTGGTGGAATATAAACAATAAAAAACAATGGGGAAGATTTGTAGGAAGAGTAGAAGTAGTAGATACTGGAGGTGTAGGTCCACAAGACCCACTTCCCCTCCAGGAGCAGATGGTTTTAGATGTTAACTTCCCATGGCGTCAGTTGAGACCTTTAGAACCAGAAGACTTTAGGCAAGGGTAAAACTCTAAACAATGTAATAGAAGTAGTACAAGTACATTATCAAACATAGATCACACAACACTCAACTCAAACCTTAAAAACTGATAAATATCATAGACAATCAAGTCATTCAAGTCAACATAACAGTGTAGTAAAGCATTTGAAACACACAATCAGATCTCAATCAAACAGGTCTTACCTTGTATCCATGACACTTATAAAATAATGCACTCATAAGAATATCTCATCACATCAATGTTTTATTTTTGCATGTCTCTTCTATATTTCTCAAATCACACCGATGTAGTGCTCTAAGGAGACTTTTCCAACCTTAACTCCAATGAGCGATCGGCTGCCTGTAAACTTAACAGCTTAATCAGGGAATCCCTCTAGACCCCTGAAGATATTTCAGTAATACCGCATTTAAAACTTAATACCAAATCTAAAATAGATCTGCCAGTCAGATTTATCCAAGCCGGGTATTCGATTTGTCTCAGCTTGAGGATATTCCTCGACATGACATTTTGAGACTTTCAAAACCTGGATAATCCCAGTAGACAATTGTAGTCCAACAGAACCTATTTTCAACCCCAGCCTCTAGGTTGTTTGCTCAAAACGTCTTTATGCAAATGCACAGAATTGCTCTTTATTCCTCTTTAATCTCTTTTTAATTCTCTTTGTAAAACTTCCTCTGTTTTATTGTCTCTTTTCTCAAAATCTCAAAATCTTCTCAAAACTCTTTGTAAGAAATAAATCTCTTTAGTTTTACGGAAAGATTATTTGTACGAACAGATAACTGTTAAAAATCACTGTTTCTCATAAAAATTCTTTTTTTCGTATACTTTAAAAACATATAACTTTTGTCCTCTTTTACTATTTCTTTACAGATTAAATTATTGTCTCGGCTTTAATTATTTTAAGAACTCAATAGGGTGAATCGGTATAAAAGTTATTAACTTTATTTCAAGAAGATCAAACCGGGCATAGCCACTTTGGATTGATCAAGAGAGAATAGATCAACAGTATTAAAACTTACGTCCGCTTTTAAATCAGTAAGTGTTTGTTCTCAGATTTTAAACAGCACTTTGGGAATGGAATAATTACACGGCGGCTGACCCGACTGCGGTAATCAGTGTCCGTATTTTTTATTACTTGATATAAATTTAGTGAATGAAATAAAGCTTAACTATTTTTCGGCTTTAGTTAATTTTTCGAATATAAAAAGATCACATGACGGCAGAGCCATCTTTGGTGACCAGTACCCAACCTTTGAAATCGATCCACTATAACTACGTGAACGTAGTCCAATTGTTACCCTTTGGAAATATTTAAGCACTAATTATCTTCTAGGAAAAGGCCCGTTGAAAGCCTATCTCACTAATTAAAATGAGTTATGTGCATATATATACAGATTGGATACCCACTCGATATTTTCCACTAATAATATAACAATAGAATTCTCCGAGAATCCATTACTGTTACATTAAATTCCGAAAGATGCTATAACAGTAGAATTCACCGAGAATCCATTACTGTTACATTAAATTCAGAAAGATGCTATAACAGTAGAATTCACCAAGAATCCAGTACTGTTACACTCTTTTATCCAATCCAATCTATTTATATATACGTTATTAAGAAATCACTTCTTTCCCAATTTATCTTAGTCACATATATACCAAGTCCCTAGTGTTAAGATTTCCTCAAACAGCGTATCAATACAGTTCCTAGGCGAGAGAGAGACGGACTTCTTTTAGCCCCTTCAAAGGTCTCTTTCCTTTCTAGACAGATCCATACTGATAAATCATTTATCTTAACCATCACCTTGTATATAAATGATAGATAATATCGGGGTTTTCACAAATAATAAATTGTATTTTCTTTGCGGTAAAATCATATTTACGGTACGTCTAAAATTCACCATTATAACGGTATGTTTACAAAAGCTCAAAAGTGATTTTTGGCATAACCTCTTTACTTATGCGAAAATTTAGATAAATTTGGGCATCATAACTCTACAATTTATATTTAGCATAAAACAATTAAATTAAAGCTATAGAACAATTATAAAGCATATATAAATAAATCAAAGCTATAAACATACAAACAAACAATTCAAACACAAACAAAAATCAAACTCATACTTCTTAAATTAAATTGAAAGAGAATCCCCTTACCTTGGCCACAACTTTAGGAAGAACAAAGCAAGAACACCAAAAAGAAATATATGACTACTAAGAAGAAAAGAGAGAGTGTTTGTCTTCAAGCTTGTTGGTGTGTGGAGATTTATGAAACATGGATGTCTATTTATAGTGGGGGAGGGGCGGCCAAGGAGGGACCAAGAGGGAATTAATTATTTGTGACCTCATGCACCTTTTTTCACCATATGTCATAATGCTTAAATAAAAAAACTATCCATTTTTCTAATTGGTTAATTCATGTGACAAGTCTTATGACTCATAAGCCAAAAAGTTCATCCAAGGGCCTCTAAGAAGAGTGGATGTCGACCAGCTTGTGGAGGAAGGGTAGCCATTTTATTGCATAGTAAAAAAAACTGTGGTTTTGGTAAATAAACGGAAAACCAAGGGTAAAATAGTCATTGTACAAGAAAAATTCCAAAAACTATCTGTAGAAAAATTTTGAAAATGACAAATAATAGTCCTAAAGACTTCATACAAGAGTTTTTGGATTTTTACGGTAAGGGTAGACTTCACGGTTTGCACTAACAAAGGAAAACGGACGCGCCATAAGTGCAAAATAGTAATTTTTTGGAAAATTCCAGAAAAATTTCCTTAAAATCACAAATTTGTTTTAAACAATAATGATCCCTCTTAGAATTTGATTTTGAGCACTCACTGATCACTGAAAATCCATTCTGCTTTCCGTAATCTCCGTTATACGTGCTGACAGGGACCAAAAAAGTAACTTTTTATCTGTCTTTCGAAAAATTTCCAAAATTAATTTCCAGAATTTTGTTTTGACCTCTTTTTGGTCTTTGTATTAGTTCTGAGCTCTTACTGTAACTATAGGGACCAAAACGGTAATTTCTAAAATTAGTTTCTCCAAAAATTCTAGAAAAATTCCAAAAAATCATAAATATCATAAGAAATAACTTTTGTGAAGAAAGATAATTTTATGGGTTGGTTTAACATATTTTTACTAATTAAACTTTTATACGTCTATTACGGTAAGTACGATTTTCAAACATCAAAGGAAAAGTGGCTGTTTTAATGAAATAAGTTGATAAGTATTTAAAACCCTTAATGATAAGACTAACATAATTTTCTTATCACTTAGATCACACAACTTCGTATAAAACAGATAAAAGACGAAAATACTGAAAACATAATTCTATATAAGGCTTAATTTTATTTTACTATTTACTCTATAATACTTAACCGTAACTGATCATTCTATTTTTCTTAGGTTTCCGTCAGGTCTTTGTAATCTTTATCTTATCTATTTTTCTACCTCTAGTATTTATCATTTGTCTAACTAACAGACTACGGAGTTTCTGCCAAAGAGACTAAAACTATAATTTATATTCTATTCTAAAATTCTAAACTTGATTTTCTAAAACCTTTGTATGTCATCAAGCTACTATTTATTTTTCCCCAATACCTCTTAGAAATATTATATGAATTTTCCTCATTCATACAACAATTCTTTTTACTAATCAAAATGTCCGTATATAATCTTTCGACTTCCGTACTTAGCTCTAAACTGCTAAGTTTTTATCCGAAAAAAACTTCAAAGTAATTCTAATTATCTCAAATTAATACTATGTCTTTTAGAGTGAAATTTTAGGATGTTACAATTCTACCCCTCTAAAAAATAATTTCGTCCTCGAAATTCCATGAATAAGCATTCATAACTATTACCTCTCTTCTTGGAAAAATTTCCATCTTCCTAACACCACTTTATTACAACCATATGATCTTCCATCAACCTTTAGATATAACATACTCGCCCATTTAATGGTTAGGAGTGTACTTTCTTGCTTTTTTGTCTTTTTACTCCATTCATTGTAACTTCAGATAGTCTATTATCACTATTCTTTTTCCTTTCCAACATTTCCTTTTTGACTAATTTCTAATGTTGAAATCTACTTCTTTAATCCATACTAAGTCCTTCCTCAACAATTTAATTGCACTCCTATGTTTCCTCAGGTTTTTTTTAAACTAGATATCAAAATACTTTAGACAAATATTCAGACTCAGCTGTATGTCTATAATTAGGTCCTATTGCTGTATTTCTCTTTATCAATACTTAATCTTTCTAACCATCAACTATTTGCGTAACTTGTCTTGACTTCCTCTATAATTAATTTTGAGTCAAGAATATTCTATACCAATTTCTTGGATCTACACTTAATCCATCTTTTTATCTCTTATCTTCAAAAGAACCTGAAGAATACATAAATTCTTATAAAATCCTCTTCCTACGATACTATACTTTGATCTTCTATCACCGAATTTTCTCGATAAATTATTTCCGATAATTACCAAGTCTCTAAAAGTATCTGATTCTAGCCACTAACTTAGAATTTACTTACCCATACAAAACAACTATTTGTATTTCTTCATTCTTAGGAATTTTGACTCTTAGTTCATATAAATTACTATTGTCATATTTCTACTACCAGTAAGCTGATGAGTTGATCAGACTCATACCTTGACTTTAAGTAAAAAGGAAACAATAATAATTTTATGACTAACCATGTCATCATCCTAATCACATTCTTAGTTTTTCTAAGGGTAGGTGTCTATAAAGAAACATAACTTGTAATAAAAGTATAAGTATAAAAACAATACATAAATAATAACATATCAAGGTAAGCAAACATCTATATATATATTGTACTACTTTACAAGCAACGCTTATTTTTGGCTCTAGTACTATAAGTGTCTTCCAAAAAGACTACATCCCATAGTGGGCATGATAACTTTAGCTTACTGACACTATTCTATATTTTTACATTATACATAACAACGTTGCTACTTCAGTTCTAACTACCGACTATCCAGAGTCTTTGCTTACTTGCAGTCCCTTGACTTATGCCCCACTTTTCCACACCTAAAGCAAGTATTCCTCTTCTGTGTGTAAGTGTCTGCCATATGACCTTGTCCTCTGCACTGATAGCAAATCCGATTAGAAATCTAGAGCGTAGGAACAAACTTTCCCTTTTTAGTCTTCTCTACCCAAGAGCAATGCTTGATCATCTTGTCCAGCTCACAAATTTGGAGAGGTGCTATCTTCTTTCGCAGATCAGTCCTTAACCCTTCTTAAAACTTCCCAAATTTCCAGGCCGGATTCGGACGAAACTGGAAATACTGTGAGAACTCAGAGGGTGATCTAAACCAGTTGGCATACTGTCCGACGGTCATTTCTCTTTGCTTCAAGTTTAGGAATTTCAACTCCTTTACTTGGCGAATGTCCGTAGGCAGGTACTTAGCTAGGAAGTGATCCCTAAAGATAGCCCAGGTAAGAGTTATTCCTTCAGCTCTCAGTGCTTGGCTCATTCTGGCCCACCAGAATTCTGCATCATCAACCACCATGGAAGCAACAAACTTCACTTTTTGCTCTTCTGTGCAGCTCATTGTTCCTAAAAATTCTACTAAGTCTTGAATCCATAAGTTTATTCCCTCAACCTCATTTCCTTCTCCAAATTGTTCTATGTTGGTATGACACATCTCTATTGCTTGAAGATTCTTTTCTTCCCTTTTCTTAACAGTAACGGTCATTCCACTAATGTCTTTTGCTAACTCTTCTATGTTATAAGTTCCTTCATTTGCCATAGTTCCATACTAAGCAAATATTGAAAGCAAAGTAACTTAAAACTTAACTTATTTTCAAATCTATAGAGAAGATCAAATAATGTCCCACAAAATAATCAAGTCAGTAATATTATTAGTACAGGTAATACTAATTTATCTTAATAGTTCCTTCTCAACCATACTGTCATATACCAGTATAGTCCAGAATCAAACAAGTTTCACACCAATTTTACTAAACACACAACCTATCAGGGTTTACACAACCTAGGCTTAACAGACCTATACCCTAACATTCTCAAAAAGACTGAACCAGGCTCTGATACCACAAAATGCAACACCCTTTCTCCAAAAAGGATATTACACCATAGTAGCCAAAAGTTTCGCAAAGTTGTAGAAAATATTTGTTAAAAGTTTATAATGCTTTTCAAAAATACGAGTAAATTTTTTCGCTTTCATAGAAGAAGATGAGAAGGATGGAGAGTAAAATCCCTTGTTTCCTTTTTTAAAGATTTCAACTGTAAAGTAAACCATCATGTATAGAAAAGTACTCTCTCTCATATATGTCATGATATTTTACAAAGGAGATTGTTCTAAGACAAACTATGATTTTACGCTTCAAAAGAAAAAGAAGTTAAAACTACTCTAAACCAAAAACTACAAAAGAGGTAAAAGAAAAACACACGCTGCTATGTACAGTCGAGCCATGATCCCATCATCTACACAAAAAGGGATCTATTGTACTAAAGACCTAACTCAGAAAAGTCTATGGACAAGACCAGATAGATCCTCCTATTCCGAGCAAGCTAGACTTCAGGTGCTGACCCTGAGTCATTGGAACCCAATCAAAATCAAACCTAGATAGACAAGGTCTAGGTAAAGTCTCTCTAGTAAGATCAGAAGTAGCCCAAGAGTAGATAGACTCTTCGGGTTCCTCCTCGATCTCTTCATTCGACAAGGATTCAGATAACCAAATGATGTCTTCTGACTCTGATCCTGATGGACGGGGTTGAAGGGAATAGGTTGGCGGATTCGCTTCTCCCTGAGGCGAAACCGACGTATACCCCACAGAACGCTCGGTCCTTGCAGGTGCTGCGGCTGAGGTGTCTTCTGATGTGCCTTCTGGGTTCTTATCTGAGGACTTGTCTCTTGATTTTGTAGGTACATGATCAGAACCATTTCCATCATGCCCTGAAGGATGTGAACTACCTCCTCCACTATCTCCACTATCATCACTATCGAAGATAAAGTCTTCTTGGATGGGGTTGAGGGGAATAGGTTGGCGGATACGCTTCTCCCTGAGGCGAAACCGGCGTATACCCCACAGAACGCTCGGTCCTTGCAGGTGCTGCGGCTGAGGTGTCTTCTGATGTGCCTTCTGGGTTCTTATCTGAGGACTTGTCTCTTGATTTTGTAGGTACATGATCAGAATCATTTCCATCATGCCCTGAAGGATGTGAACTACCTCCTCCACTATCACCACTATCATCACTATCGAAGATAAAGTCTTCTAGTTCTAAAGGTCTCAATTGACGCCATGGTAACTTAACATCTAAAACCATCTACTCCTGGAGGGGAAGTGGGTCTTGTGGACCTACACCTCCAATATCTACTACTTCTACTCTTCCTACAAATCTTCCCCATTGTGTTTTATTGTTTATATTCCACCAGACACAACCTCCACCTTCGGGTTCTAAGCTCAGGTGTCGGACATTTCCCAGTCCCTTGTCATCATGTGCCATCTACTCAGTCATGCATCAACACGACATAAAGTAAGCAAGGGTGAAACTCTAAACAATGTAATAGAAGTAGTACAAGTACATTATCAAACATAGATCACACAACACTCAAGTCAAACATAAAAAACAGATAAATATCATAGACAATCAAGTCATTCAAGTCAACATAACAGTGTAGTAAAGCATTTGAAACACACAATCAGATCTCAATCAAACAGGTCTTACCTTGTATCCATGACACCTATAAAATAATTCACTCACAAGATTTATGCATGCCTCTTCTATATTTCTCAAATCACACCGGTGTAGTGCTCTAACGGGACTTTTCCAACCTTAACTCCATTGAGCGATCGGCTGCCTGTAAACTTAACAGCATAATCTGGGAATCCTTCTAGACCCCTAAAGATACTTCAGTAATACCGCATTTAAAACTTAATACCAAATCAGAAATAGATCTACCAGTCAGATTTATACAAGCCGAATATTTGATTTGTCTCGACTCGAGGATATTCACCGACACGACCTTTTGAGACTTTCAAAACCTGGATAATCCCAGTAGACAATTGTAGTCCAACAGAACCTATTTTCAACCCCAACCTCTAGGTTGTTTGGTCAAAACGTCTTTATGCAAATGCACAGAATTCCTCTTTATTTCTCTTTAATCTCTTTTTAATTCTCTTTGTAAAACTTCCTCTGTTTTACTGTCTCTTTTCTCAAAATCTCAAAATCTTCTCAAAACTCTTTGTAAGAAACAAATCTCTTCATTTTTACGGAAAGATTATTTGTACGAACAGAAAACTGTTAAAAATCACTGTTTCTCATAAAAATTCTTTTTGTTTGTATACTTTAAAAACATATAACTCTTGTCCTCTTTTACTGTTTCTTTACGGATTAAATTATTGTCTCGGCTTTAATTAGTTTAAGTAACTCAATAGGGTGAATCGGTATAAAAGTTATTAACTTTATTTCAAGAAGATCAAACCGAGCATAGCCACGTTGGATTGATCAAGAGAGAATAGATCAACAGTATTAAAACCTATGTCCGCTTTTAAATCAGTAAGTGTTTGTTCTCAGATTTTAAACAGCGCTTTGGGAATGGAATAATTACACGGCGGTTCAGCCGACTGCAATAATCAGTGTCCGTATTTTTGAAAACTTGATATAAACTTAGTGAACGAAATAAAGCTTAATTATTTTCCGGCTTTAGTTAATTTTTCGAATGTGAAAAGATCACCCAACGGCAGAGCCATCTTTGGTTATCAGTACCCAACCTTTGAAATTGATCCACTATAACTACGTGAACGTAGTCCAATTGTTACTCTTTGGAAATATTTAAGCACTAATTATCTTCCAGGAAAAGGCCCATTCAAAGCCTGTCTCACTAATTTCCACTGCCGTAGACATTGGAAATTAAACTGAGTTATGTGCATATATATACAGATTGGATACCCACTCGATATTTTCCACTAATAATATAACAATAGAATTCTCCGAGAATCCATTACTGTTACATTAAATTCCGAAAGATGCTATAACAGTAGAATTCACTAAGAATCCAGTACTGTTACACTCTTTTATCCAATCCAATCTATTTATATATACGTTATTAAGAAATCACATCTTTCCCAATTTATCTTAGTCACATATATACCAAGTCCCTAGTGTTAAGATTTCCCCAAACAGCGTATCAGTACAGTTCCCAGGCGAGAGAGAGACGGACTTCTTTTAGCCCCTTCAAAGGTCTCTTTCCTTTCTAGATAGATCCATACTGATAAATCATTTATCTTAACCATCATCTTGTATATAAATGATAGATAATATCGGGGTTTTCACAAATAATAAATTATATTTTCTTTGCAGTAAAATCATATTTACGATACGTCTAAAATTCACCATTATAACGGTATGTTTACAAAAGCTCAAAAGTGATTTTTGGCATAACCTCTTTAGTTATGCGAAAATTTAGATAAATTTGGGCATTATAACTCTACAAATTATATTTAGCATAAAACAATTAAATTAAAACTATAAAACAATTATAAAGCATATATAAATAAATAAAAGCTATAAACATACAAACAAACAATTCAAACACAAACAAAAATCAAACTCATACTTCTTAAATTAAATTGAAAGAGAATCCCCTTACCTTGGCCACAACTTTAGGAAGAACAAAGCAAGAACACCAAAAAGAAATATAAGACTACTAAGAAGAAAAGAGAGAGTGTTTGTCTTCAAGCTTGTTGGTGTGTGGAGATTTATGAAACATGGATGTCTATTTATAGTGGGGGAGGGGCGGCCAAGGAGGGACCAAGAGGGAATTAATTATTTGTGACCTCATGCATCTTTTTCACTATATGTCATAACACTTAAATACAAAATCTATCCATTTTTCTAATTGGTTAATTCATGTGACAAGGCTTACGACTGATAAGCCAAAAAGTTCATCCAAGGGCCTCTAAGAAGAGTGGATGTCGACCAGCTTGTGGAGGAAGGGTAGCCATTTGATTGCATAGTAAAAAACTTTGTGGTTTGGAAAATAAACGGAAAACCAATGGTAAAATAGTCATTTTACAAGAAAAATTCCAAAAACTATCTATAGGAAAATTTCAAAAATGACAAATAATAGTCCTAAAGACTTCATACCAGAATTTTTGGATTTTTCCGGTAAGGGTAGGCTTTACGGTTTGCACTAACAAAGGAAAACGGACGCGCGTAAGTACAAAACAGTAATTTTTAAGAAAAACTCAGAAAAATTCTCAGAAAATCACAAATTTGTTTTAAACACTAATGATCCCTCTTAGAATTTTATTTTGAGCACTCACTGATCACTGAAATTCCATTCTGGTTTTCGTAATCTTCGTTATACTTGCTTACAGGGACCCAAAAAGTAACTTTTTATCTGTGTTTCGAAAAATTCCAAAATTAATTCCATAAATCATAAAAAATATAAAAACATGTTGTACATTTCTAGAATTTTGTTTTGACCTCGTTTTGGTCTCCGTATCAGTTTTCAGCTCTTACTGTAACTATAGGGACCAAAATTGTAATTTCTGAAATTAGTTTCTCCAAAAATTCTAGAAAAATTCCAGAAAATCATAAATATCATAAGAAACAACTTTTGTGAAGAAAGATAATTTTATGGGTTGATTTAACATATTTTTACTAATTAAACTCTTATCTATCTATTACGGTAAGTACGGTTTTCAAACGTCAAAGGAAAAGTGACTATTTTAATGAAATAAGTTGATAAGTATTTAAAACCCTTAATTATAAGACTAACATAATTTTCTTATCACTTAGATCACACAACTTCATATAAAACAGATATAAGACGAAAATACTGAAAACATAAGTCTATATAAGACTTAATTTTATTTTACTATTTACTCTATAATACTTAACCATAACTGATCATTCTATTTTTCTTAGGTTTCCGTCAAGTCTTTGTAATCTTTATCTTATCTATTTTTCTACCTCTAGTATTTATCTCTTTCCTAACTAACAGACTACGGAGTTTCTGCCAAAGAGACTAAAACTGTAATTTATATTCTCTTCCAAAATTCGAAACTTAATTTTCTAAAACCTTTGTATGTCATCAAGCTACTATTTATTTTTCCCCAATACCTCTTAGAAATATTATATGAATTTTCCTCATTCATACAACAATTCTTTTTACTAATCAAAATGTCCGTATATAATCTTTCGACTTCCGTACTTAGCTCTAAACTGCTAAGTTTTTATCCGAAAAAGCTTCAAAGTAATTCTAATCCTCTAAAATTAATACCTTGTCTTTTAGAGTGAAATTTTAGGATGTTACAGTAGGGATTCGGGATACGTTGGTTGTACCGAACGCGAGGGTTCTGGGACGCAGTGGTGGTCTACGTGCGTTCTATCGTTGTTGTTGCGGCCCTCTTTGTGACATCCGTTTTTCTAAGTTACTGTTTAAAATCTATTTTATATGTTAAACCAACTTAGACAAACAAACTTCCTTCACAAAAGTTGGTTCTTTTAATATTTCTGATTTTCTGAAATTTTCTTAGAATTTTTTGAAAATTTTAGAAATTACCGTTTTGACCCTGTTACTTACAGTAAAAGCTAATAACTGATTCGGAGACCAATCTGAGGTCTGAAAAAGATTTTTAGTAGCTGAATCATGTTTTTTTCATTTTTTGGGATTTTTGGAAATTATTTCATAATTTTCTGAAAAGCAGATCAAAACGCTATTTTTTCGATCTCTGTAAAGTACGGAAAGCATGGATTTCTGGTCAAAAATGGATTTTTAGTGATCAGTGAGTAAGTGCTTAAAATCAAAATTCAAGAGATATTATTAGTGTTTAAATTCAATTTGTGATTTTCTAGGAATTTTTCTGGAATTTTCTAAAAAATTACTGTTTTTCACTTACGGCGCCACCGTTCTCCTTTGTTAGTGCAAACCGTAAAACCTACCATTTTCCGTAAAAATCCAAAAACTCTTGTATAAAGTCTTTGGGACTATTAATAGTCATTTTCAAAATTTCCTATAGGTTCTCACCATTTTAATTAATTTTTGGAAATATTTGATTTGTGAAGTCTGTTTTACCCTTGATTTTCATCCGTTTTCACTTGAAAACCTTAGGGGCAAAGATGTAACTTCACTCCCTCCCTCTTCAGCCCTCAAAACCGCCTCATGAAGCAAGGAGAAGAACTCAATTTTGAGTCATCACCATGACTCACTCTTTTGGACCAATTAGAGAAAGATTCATTAAAACTAATTTCTAATTAAGCCATTTTGGAGTCATGGCTTACATCATGGGAGCAAATGATCAAATGGTCTTCCTTCCTCCCTATCTTGGTCCACATCAAGCTTCATTTTGGAGCCTTGGATGAGCTTTTCTCTTATGAGTCACCATGCATAGTCATGCCAATTAGAATAAAGCTTGATTTAACCAAAATAATAAATAGGTAATTTAAGAGTCATTGCCTACATCATGAATTTCTTTAATCCCCTCTTGGTCCTTGCTCTTGGCCGCCCCTCCCATCTATAAATAGGGACCTTGGCTTCATAATTTTAACACACACCAACAAGGATTCAAGAAGACATACAAGTTCTTCATCAAGTTTTGGCCAAGGTAAGGGGTTAATCTTTCAATATTAATTTGAGAAGTATGTGGTTTGATTCTTGTTTATGCTTGTCTTGTATTCTTTATGTGTTTTTACTTTTATGCCTTAATAATTGTTTTATAAGCCTTAAATTAATTATTTTGTGCTAATTACTAATAGTAGAGTTATAATGCTCAAATTTTCCTAAATTTTCGTGAAAGTAAGAGGGTTATGTCAAAATCATTTTTGAGCTTTTGTAAACATACCGTTATAATGGCAAATTTTAGATTACCGTAAAAATGATTATATTGCAGAGAAAGTACAATTTATTATTTTATGAAAACCCTGATATTATCTATCATTGATATACAAGGTCATGGTTAAGATAAATGGTTTATTAGAATGGATCTGTCTAGAAAGGAAGTGAGACCTATGAAGGGGCTAAAGCAGTCCATCTTTCTCTGGCCTGTGATTTGTACCAATATGTTGTTTGGGGAATTCTTAACTTAGAGACTCGGTATATACGGGACTAAGATGATTGGGAAATATAATGGTAATGGATTCTCGGTGAATTCTACTGTTATATATTTTTGGGTCAGTATTCTCTATATTTGTAACAGTGAAAATTTGTGAAAACAAGCTTTCATTGGGCTTTTCTGAAAATAAACTAGTATTCAAATATTTTAGAATAATTCAGTTTTGACCCATTTTCAATGAATTAATTACTCTTTAGTACTGTTATATACTGATTTATTTTTTAGGGACTTGAATATAAACAAAGTATGAGTTATCTGGAATAAGTGGTCCTATGATTATCTGAGTGGTAAGACTGTGTGTTTTTCCTAAAATGTGTGAATTGGTATTCTTATCTGTTAAATGTGGTTTTGTGTTATCTGGTGATTCTATGTGGTTTGAGATAAGTTATTCTGAGTGGTTGGAAGAGAAAGAGATAGTCCTGGTGAAAGGCGATGTTCCTACATGATGTTCCCACATGATGTTCTTACTCAATGTTCTCACATGATGTTCCTACTTGATGTTCCTACTCGATGTTCCCAAATACTTTGTTTAAAACGATGTTCCCACTGGATGTTCCCATTGTGCTGTGTTTTAAGCAAAGTGCTTATAGTTTGTTATGTTGGTATACTGATTAATCTGGTATATTCCCAGTGTATTTGAGTGTTGTATGTTACTGTGTACCTGTACTTTTCCTATTAATTTGTTTAGACTTTCACACTTACCTGCTTTGTTGTGTTGATGCATGACGGAGTAGATGTTTGACCCGAGAAGTGGGTTTGCTCTTAGGAGAGGATCTGAAGAATGTTGTTGTATAGATGAATATGGATTCCAAGAAGAATAGATGGTTACGGTATTATGTTGGGTAGAAGTTTAGAGATCAGACTGGCTCAGATGTTCACTGTATCAATTTCAATCTTTTCTTGTAAAGACTCTGTTGGTTATATGAAATGAGATTACACTCATACAAGTTTTATTTATGCTTCTGCACTGAAAACCATTTTGAAAACATTTAAAAAGGAATCAAGGGAACATACTCCCCATCCTTCTCATCTTCTTTAAAAAGGCAAAAAATTTTACCTGTATTTCGGAAGAAGGATTTCCAATTTTCACTAAATATTTTCTAAGTTATTCAAAATTCTTGGTAACTATGATGTAATATCCTTTTTGGAGAAAGGGTGTTACACTCTTCATGCACCGTGTGCTGGTCGCGGTGGATGCAGCTTGCTCGGCTCGAAATAGCCGCTCTTCCAAGAGGCGAATGCGCTCTTCCAGCGGCAGCAGAGAGGGGGTAGCGGTGATCCCCGACGGAGGGTGGTGCTGCTCCCACTCCCTTCTTCTCACTTGCCTTTCTAGGAGGACGAAATGCCTCTCTAACCGCAGGTCATTTTCTCCCGCCGCTCGTGTGTGGGCCGTTTGCCTCCGGAGTGACTTGGGGTTGTTGCTATTTCAGCTATTGGTACCGTTGGGAGCGTGTGACCACCATTCTTGAAGGGTGACTAAGGAAATTTGGAGTGTAGAGTGTGACTGGTAGAAGTGGGAATGAGTTTCCCGATTCCCACAGACGGTGCCAAAATGCACTGTCCAAGATCCGGGTTGTTAGAACAAGGGGCTGGCACTGGTGGAAGTTTGGTGGTCTTGGCCTTGGAACCGACGGAGCATGCAACGGTGGGTACCTGCAATGGCACTCCGACGCCCAAGTAACTGTTTGGTTTAGGTTGCTAGGAAATGTGAACAGTGCACGTACCTAGAGTGCATGAGGTTCTCGCCTTATATAGGCGTTGAGCAGAGGGATCGCTATGAGCGTGATCTAAGATGTCACTTTTGGGGGGATCCTGGGCACGAATCTAGAGGAGGATCCTCTTTGACTGTCTAGTGGCGTGGACAGAGCTTGTATCCTTTGACCGGGTTTGTCTCTAGGCGAGGCGTGGGGGACAATATCCCTTCGTACCGATCTTCGTATTGTACTTGTCAGGAATGTCTTGTCAAGAACCTATGCCAGTCAGTGGCATGTGGAGGCTTGGCCTTATATCGCTCGAGGAGCCCCCCAGTTTGGAAGTGCCCGACAGGGGCCCTGCGAGTCAGCACCTCGTCTTCTTGCCCTTATAGCGGTCAGCCCATGACTCGGATCGAGTTCAGCCCCAGCCTAGCGGGTCACCTGATCACCTGAGCTGTCAGGGTATTGCCCTAGAACAATAAAAAAAATAAACCAATGGTCTAAGCATGATTATATTAGTCATTAATTCTTTGATGAGCATTGCCTGATAGTCTGTTGGGTAATTACAAATTATTTAGGCGTTTATGAGACAATTATGAAAGGAATAATTTCCTTTAGGAATTACTATTTTATTTTGCTGTATCAGCCACCCTTTATATTTTTATTTTGAGAGAAAATCAACCATCATTTATTTTTGATTAGTAATCAACCACAAATTTATATACGTGTACTATGGGTTGTAAATTTTTTTTACGCAGAAAATTATTTCAAACGAAATTATTCATTTTTTTTTCTAATTCATTTGAATACAAATTTTAATTTAATTTGAAATGGACGTGTGCTTAACTTCAACCAAGAAAAAGAAAAGGAAAAGACGAAGCTTTATGTTTGAAGAGTATCAACATTTAGGTCGAGCTTTAGGGCTAATATGTATGGACTTTATTCTATATACCGTAAGTTCGCATTATGCAAGCTAGGAACCTCTCATTATTTTGGAAGATACTTCGTATTCTTTGTGAATATTTTGAAGCATTAGATTCTATCTTTGACCCATAGAGGTACATGCATTCTGGCATATTAGCCAAAATATCAAAGGACACTATGGTCATTTATGGATGCCTATTGCTTCGTACGTGTTTTGTCAGGAAAAAAGGGGCTTCGGAAAGGCTAGCTGCATTTACAAAATTCGAATCTAATGTAAGAAACCTTAGATTTTGTAAATATAACTAGCAAAATTTATATTTTACATATTTTCCTATTTTATCTAGTATAATGTTTATAAAAGACGTATCAGGTGAGAACTCTTATTTATTGTGTGAGAAATGAGAACTATCAATAATAACCCTTAGATATTAACTAATGGTTTAGATTTAAAATCTCATTGAAAGATAATGTGAGTGCTCAAACAACAAATCCCTAATTGCCTCCTTCCTTTAGGTAACAGCTAGTGTGAGCTTTTGCGACTCGTGTTGTGACTTTTGCGTCTCTGCGATGCTGATCGTATACCCTTTTCTATTGAGTGCTGTGCTGCCTTCACAACATGTAACCCCTTCTCTTTATCACCAAGACTTGATTGGTTAATTAACAACCTCCATTCTTCTAAGGAATCCTGGTATAGCAATCAGATTCATTTTTATAAATTCCGATTAATTGGTGCAAATTTCTAGACTCCTGGGTGGAACTCTAGTTGAAAGTTATGGTTGCATCATTTTTTTTTTTTGAAAAAACCTCAATGATTAAAATCTTTTAATTTGCTGTTCCATTCTCACCATTTCTTCCAAATTAAAAATACTATTCTTTTGGGGTGCCGTTTAGCATGGGAAGGCGAAAAACGTCCCATGAATGGGAAAGTCTGTTTCAACCCGTAGATATATTCCATATAACCCTATATTTTATTGAATGGTTGGGATCAATTACCAATAACTTGTTTGAGCTGGAATTATGACAATTATAAGTATTTGCAAAGATGGTCTTCCAAGAATGGGTAAATTCGAGAATCGAGAATCACCAACAACCTTCGATCAACACTGGCAAATAATGGGATTTAGCGTTTTCTAATTAAGCATACGCGTGCGCCACTTCCTTTTTGAATAATAATAATAATAATAATAATAATAATAATAATAATAATAATGGTGACTTCTATGGTGGTGAACATTGAAAACTTCACCATCATGGTGAAGTGGGCCCATAACCTGCAATAGTAAGTACACCAATCTATTGTGAAATTACACATTCCTCCACTCAACTTATTGTAATGGTATGTTAGGCCCAAAACTTTATGTATTATATTACATAAATCTACATGAGAGAGGAGTGTAACAATCAGAAATCCTCCCTGTTTTTTTTCGAAAACAATAAGTGGTAGTTGGGTGACATAATAGACAGGTAAACCAATTAACATATTTTTATTAGCGCTTTCACAACTGTGAAAAAGTTCACACCACGGGTCTGAACAACGCTGGAACGAAATTGTTGAATCTAACCAGATAAAACAAAACCCTGACAGAATCACAGCTGTGCCAAAATGACACCCCGGGTGTAAATCGCGAAACAGTCCCTAACTCCTGATTGACGTAACTAGCGTTTTCACAGTTGGGATTAAATTTACACCACGCATGTGAACAGTTCGACTCGAAATTCTTATTCTTTTCAATCCTAAATCAAATTCTGCATTTTTTATACCACTAAAACAACACTAATTACGATTTTTGAAAAAATATATCAATAAGATACATTTTTCCACATATTAATAATAACAAGTATTTTTTGCAACTCAATTTAAATCAAATAGCTTCAATTATCTAACAATAGCAAAATTATTATCACACAACCAACGATTTCACTAAAAATCACCAATAATATATTCATCTTTAACGTATGGGCAAACCACACATACTGTGCACTAAAGTGAACCTTTATTATCCAATTTTACTCACAAGACTAACTTAAGCATATGTACTCCTAGTTGGCTGGATCAATATTAGTGTCAAATAAACATAAATTAAATGTACTAAAACTATTAATTACTACATTAATTAATACATTATATAACATAAAACATCTATAGCTACTTTTTCGAAGAATTCTTCTCAGGTCAACATCACAACACTTTTGCAGGCACAAAAAGACAAAATTGGGTTATCTACCGAGACATACATATTTCCTGGGTCTAACTAATAAATTACAAAAGTCAAAGGAATTAATGTTATTTTCACAAAGATAAACACCCTCTCTGCAATATCATAAAACAATCTCCTAAACCTGTGCTAAAGGTTTCCAGTACAAGATCTGGACCATTGAATATTTTAACAATATATCTACGACTATGACATCAGGACTGGCCCACTTCACCATGATGGTGAAGTTTTCCAGGTTCACCACCACAGAAGTCACCAATAATAATAATAATAATAATAATAATAATAATAATAATAATAATAATAATAATAATAATAATAGTGTCATGCTAAAGTAAAGGGATATCATGATGTATCAATTTTGGTGTGCTAATGACATTGTTTCAGTAACATATTATCATATTAAAGAAAATATTTTTTTACTAAAGTTTGATATGAAAGTCTTAGCGCTTGTTTGGTGGACATAATAAGACACACATTATATGATATGCTATCATTTTTAGCACTAGTCCATTATTTTGGTAAGCCAATAGGATAGATCAATCTTGTCACCTTATTTTGTCCTCCAGTTATTTTTTTGAATAAATAAATATTAATAATTAGTATGTTAGGTTAGTGGAGGAGATTCGAACTCATGACTCTTTATCACTCCAACTCCTATGTTCCCTCTCCCATACCACTAGATCATCTTATCACTCCCTTCTCCTGTCCTTCCGTTGTAATTTTATTGGTGGGAGCTGGGTTAGAAACCAACAGGATAGGATAAGATTAATTTTTTTCTTATTCGCCCTTATAAAATTTAAAAATATCTAAAACAAATATATAAAAATTAAAAAACTAATATTACAATTTTATAAATATTAAAATTAATTTAAATTAATAAAATCTAAAAAAAATTAAAAAATAATTATAGAAAATTCATAAAAAATTAAATTTATAAAAAAATAAAATATATTTAAATATAATAAATATTTAAAATAAAAATTAACAATCTAATAACTAGTATTTAAAAAATAAAACTATACAAAGTAATCAAAGTAATCAAAGTAATTTAAGTATTTTTGGGTACAGTAAGCGAGTTTTGTACTTAAATCAATAATCAATAACATCAGCCCAAATGTAGGGGTTTTTTCAAAAGAGGCTATGGGATTTTAATAAAATCAATAAGGGCTATCTTAGGAGACATATTGAGCAACTGGCGACCTACCTTCGAATCCTATGCTTGTTGATAACAACAAACGAACTAAAATAGGACAACCCTCCACTGTCCACACAAAGACAATTCAAAGTTCAAATTAAACAAGTGAATGGTGATCGGATCTGCACTTTTCACCCATGAGTTTAACCTATTGAACACAGGCAATGTAAAATAGCTGGGATGCAATTAGAATCTAGGATTAAAGAGAAGAGATTGGTTTGTCAGTTTTGGGGATGCAGAATAGATGAGATGAAATTTATTTTGAGTAAACAGCCACTTTGGTCCCTGAGAGTGTCAGGCGGTATCACTTTAGTCCCTGACAGATGCAAATTAGTCACTTTGGTCTCTGCCGTTAGAAAAGTAATCATTTTGAGGGACTAAAATGATAGTTAAGTAATCACTTTCAGGGATCAAAATGACTAACGACTAACAGTTGAGGACCAAAGTGACTAATTCTTATCCGTCAGAGATTAAAGTGACACCGTCTAACACTCTTAGGGACCAAAATGACTATTTATTCAATTTGTTTTGGTTTGTGTCTTGTTATAATAGGACAAAAAAAGGTTATGTGGTTGTTTTAAATTTTTAACATTTACTGGGTTGGAAGTGTAAATTGTAAAAAACTAGTAAACTTACTGCTGTGGGTTAAAAAACCTTTCCCATTGTTGAGTCGTTTTTCAGTTGTTCCATTCTAAAATCCACCTTCTTTTGGGATCTGGGAAGAGGGAATCGTGAAAGAAGAATTGTGATTAAAAAACCTAAGAAGAATCGTGAAAGAAGAGGGATCTTGGCATTTCTTCCAAATTAAAAAAAACCATTCCAAATTGAAAAAAACTCAAGTGCAGAATCGTGAAATCTCACACGGGCTGATACGTAAAGGAAGAGGGAATATAAGATCTGATGTTTAAGCACTCACATTATCTTTTAATGAGATTTTAAATCTGGACCGTTAATATCTGAGGGTTATTATTGATAGTTCTTATTTCTTACGATAAACAAGAGTTCTCCCTTATATGTTCCCTATATATATCTTGCTCAATTTTTTATCATATAATTAAAAAGAAATATTGTATTTTTAATTATGAGCAAATTATAATTTCTTCCCATCTATTTAAATTTTAAAATATCTTTGTTAACACACGAAAATTAATTAGTTGGTAGCCGAAGACAGAAATCAACCATTTTTAATCATGCATTCATGCAATCGATGGATCACTTGAGCTACTCGATGAACATTAGCCGATGACTGATCAGCTGAATGCAAAATTACAAAATATGATTATAATTGGGGTTAAATATATTTTTAGTCCCTCAAAAAATATAAATGTTTATTTTTAGTCCCTAAAATTTTTCTTATATTTTTCTAGTCTTTCCATTATGGAAATGTATCATTTGTAGTCCATGTGGTCATTTTTGAAATTCAAAAAAAGATTTAGGCTTAAATATGTTTTTAGTCCATCAAGTTTGAAAAATTGTTGCTTTTAGTCTCTCAAATTTAAAACGTGTATTTTTTGTCCCTCATTTTTTCAAATGTGTCACTTTTAGTCTCTGGAGCCATTTTTCAATTTGAAAAATATTTTTTAAATTTATATTTTGACCCCTTCCAAATCCTGATTCTCACCTAGACCATTTTCCCTAACTTCTAAATATTTTCTAAATTTATATTTTGATCTCTTTCAAATTTAGAAAATATTTTTTAAATTTAAGATATGGCCCCAGGGACTAAAAGTGACACACTTTTAAAAATGAGGGACAAAAAATACACGTTTTAAATTTGATGGACTAAAAACAACAATTTTCCATACTTGAGGGACTAAAAACATATTTAAGCCAAATATTTATTAAAAATTCATTTTAAACCTTCTTAATTTTCAATTCCTAATTTTTACCCGATCCTCTTTTTCCATTCCGAGTGATGTCAATTTTGGCCCGACTCGATGGCCCAACCCAATGGGCATGTGTTTTAAGTTACACTGAACTTGTTAAATACATGCTTGAAAGAATTTGGGTCATTTTGGCCCGATCCGAGGGTCCGTCGGGCCATGCCAGGTCCACATTTTATGCAATTTTATAGTACTTTGAGCTATTTTTTTTGTAAATAATTTGAGCTTAGTCTGGCACAGTGTGTTTTAGGTTGAATTAGGCAAGAAAATGTCTAGCCTGAAATGGAGAAGAAGAATTTGGTAAAAATTGGGATTGAAAATTTGGAAGGGTGAAAATGAATTTAAAAATATTTTTTAAATTAAAAAAGCCAAAGGAACTAAACATGATATATTTTTAAAAAATAGGGGACTAAAAAAAGGGAAAAAATTTTGAGGGACTAAAAGCGAACATTGACCTATTTTCAGGACTAAAAACATATTTAACCCTTATAATTGATTGAGTTGATCTTATTACTAGCGTGATCACCCGTGCAACGCATGGGGCGTACGATGCACATTATAAAAAAATCACGAGAAAATATGTTTGAACAATTATAAAGGATTTGAGGTTTTTTTAATTATAGTTCATAAATTATATAACAAATTATAAATTATCGTTATCTATTAAAAATAGTTGATTAATATTCATAACTTTTTTTTGATACATGATTAATTAATTCATAACTTTAAAGTAGGGTATAACGAAAAATTGTATAAATTATAGTTGAAGTAGTAAAATAGTTTAGATAGTTGTTGTGAGTAGGCATTTCAAAATCAAATTCAAATGAAGATAAAAAGAAGTTATTACCTAAATTTTAAAATCAAATTCAAAGCAAGATGGAATTGATCATTTTAGTTTTTTTATATAATCTTAAACGTTAAAATCCAATCTTTTTGAATTTTGATTTTTTTCTAATCCTAAAACAATCAAATTTGAAATCACCAAAGATGTTTTTACCACCTAAAAAAATCAATGATTTAGAGGTTATGAGAAAATAAATCAAGAATGTCAAAATATGAGACCTCAATATTAATGTCGTTCAAAGTAATTTTAGCCCAAGTGTCATCATGTCTATCCCATTTTTACACCTATCACATTCTCACCACATCTCCAACCTTAACCCCAATAAAGTAATTAATTAATCAATTAATGTGTTTAATTTACATTTTATTTTTCATTTCAAAATATTCATTGCATCTGAAAATAGAAATGAATCAATCAATTAACCAATTAATGTGTTTAATCTGCCTTCTATTTTTTATTTCGATATATTCATTGTATGTCTAATAAAACCAATAAAAGAAATGAATTAATTAATGTTTAATTGACTTTGATTCTTTGAAATACTCATTGCATGCCTAATAAAATGAAAAAAGAAAGGGAATGAATTAATATGTTTAATTGCATGTAATTATGATTGCGCAATGATCTTTTTTCAAATTCTAAATGTTCCCTTTCTCTATTGTTGCTTTTTCCTTCATGTTTCTTTTTGTAATTTTTTTATTTTCATTTTTAGCCTATTTTTTGCTAATAACATATAGCCATTGTTTTCAATTTCATATTCAATATTTCTACAAGATAAAATTCTTTCTTTTTTAATTTGCTCGTTATGATATACTTCTACTTGATTTACTACTATTAATATTAACTTGAAAGACAATTACAAATTAAAGACAAACCATTTATATCAAAGTAAATTTACCGAAATAGAAATTTCGAATGGAAAAATTAAATAACTTATATATATATTTTAATTAAAACAACTAATATAGTATTACATATATTTTCATACTAAAAAAGTATGACATATATTTTCCAAAACAAACATAGTAATATATATAATTATTATTATCCTGTACATATATCACACCATTGAGCGATCGGCTATGGTAAACTTAACAGAATAATCAGGGAATCCTACTTGAACCCATGAGAACACTTCGGTAATACTGCATTTAAAATGAATATCAAATCATGAATAGGCCAGCCAGTCAGATTTATCCAAGTCGGGTATACGATTCATCTCGGCTAGAGGGGATCAACTTACATGACCATTGAGACTTTCGAAACCTGGATAATCCCAGTAGGCAATTGTAGCCCAATTAAACCCTATTCTCAACCCCAAGCTGGAGTGTATGCTCTAATGTCTTTATGCAATGACCGTCTAAATTGCACACAAAATCTCTTTAATATCTCTTTGTAAAACTTCCTCTGTTTTACTATAACTTTTCTTAGAATCTTTAAGTCTTCATCAAAACACTTTGTATGAAATAACTCACCACTTTAGGATAGAAATCATTTTGAATGACCAGATAGCTGTTAAAACCCACATCTTTCTCTTTTTATCAGAAAACTCTTTTACTGTTTTGAAATAAATAGCTCTTTCTCTTTTTACCCATTTTACGGATCGTTTATTAGTTAAGTTATTTGTCCGACTTCAATAAGTCAATTCATGACTGATCACACCGCGGCAGAGCCGAACTGAGGTAAGCAACCCAACAAAGTGATTCGATATATAAACTAAAAGTTATTAACTTATTTCAAGTAGACCAAAATGGGGCATAGCCACCTAGGATTGATCAAGAGAGAAGAGATCAACAATAACAAAACTTATGTCCACTTTTTAATCAATAAGTGTCTGTTCTCATATTTTAGATAGATTTTGGCAAAGGAATAATTACACGGCGGTTGAGCCGACTGCGGTAACCATTGTCCAACTTTCTTAAAAAACTTAGTATATAACTGGGTGAACGAAATAAAGATGATTAATTACCGGCTTAATTAATTGTGAAGATGAAAGGATCACACGGCGGCAGAGCCATCTTCGGTGATCGATGACCAACTTAAAAACAATTCGATATAGTCTAAGTGAACGAGATGAAACTGTTTCTTTACTGAAATATTTAAGCACCGGTTATCTTCTAGGAAAGAGGCCCGTTGAAAGCCTATCTCACTAATTTCCACTGCCATAGACATTGGAAATTAAACTAAGTTAATTATATATATATATACAGATTGGATACCCATTCGATATGTCCCGCTGATAATATAACAGTAGAATTCACCGAGGATCCGTTACCATTATATTAGATTCTGATAGATGCTATAACAGTAGGATTCACCGAGAATCCATTACCGTTATACTCTTTTTACGACAGATGATATAACAGTAGAATTCACCGAGAATCCTTTACTATTATACTCTTTTATCCAATCCAATCTTTTTATATATATACGTTTATTAAGAAATCACTTCTTTCCCAACTTTATCTTAGTCACGTATATACCGGGTCCCTAGGTTAAGAATTCCCCAAACAACGTATCAGTACAGTTCTCAGGAAAGAGAGGTGAGCTAATTGCTCCTTCAAAGACGTATGTCTTTCCTAGACAGACTCATACTGATAAAAACCATTTTTCTTAACCATCACCTTGTATATCAATGATAGACAATATCAGGGTTTTTACAAAGGAATAAATTGTATTTTCTTTACGGTAAGATCATATTTACGGTAAATCTAAAATTCTTCATTATAACGATATGTTTACAAAAATTCAAAATTAATTTTGCCATCACCACCTTGCTTCCACGAAATTTTAAGGAAATTTGGGCATTATAACACTACAATTAATAAATAGCACAAAACAATTAAATTAAATCCATAAAGCAATTATAAAGCATAAATAAATAAAGACTATAACACACAAAACACACAAGTCAATCACAATCAAGAATCAAACTCATGTTTCTCAAATTAATTTACAAGAGGTTCCCCTTACCTTTGCCACAAGAACTTGGAAGAACAACTTGAAGATCAAAGCTTGAAACCAAGAACACCAAGAGAGAAAAGATAAAGGCTTAAATATGTTTTTAGTAGGGGTGGCAATGTGGGCTGGACCCGGCGGGCCAGCCCGCCAACCCGCCAAAAAAGGGCGGGCCGGGTTGTTTTTTTGTTTTTTTGGTGGGTTAGGCGGGTTGGCCCGCCAACCCACCAGCGGGGCGGGCCGGGCTGGGGTACCCCAGCCCACTTTTTTTGGCGGGCTGGCCCGCCCCGTTTTTTGGCGGGTTGAGGCGGGTCGGGGCGGGTTGGCCCGCTTTCCAACCCTAGTTTTTAGTCCCTTAATTTTGGGAAATTGTTTCTTTTAGTCCCTCAAATTTAAAACGTGTGTTTTTGGTCCCTCATTTTAAAAATGTGTCACTTTTAGTTCCTGGGGCCATTTTTCAATTTGAAAAGTATTTTTAAATTTATATTTTAACCCCTCTTAAATCCTAATTCTCACCTTACCCCCTTTTCCTTAACTTCTAAATATTTTTTAAATTTATATTTTGACCCTTATTAAATTTGGAAAATACTTTTTAAATTTAAAGTATGGCCCCAAGGACTAAAAGTGACACAATTTTAAAAATGAGGGACAAAAAATACACGTTTTAAATTTGAGGGACTAAAAGCAACAAGTTTACAAAATTAAGGGACTAAAAACATATTTAAGCCAAAGAAAAAACTACAAAGGAGAATTGAAAGGATTTTTGCTTTGTTAACACAAAGGTTTTGGTGTAGGATTTATGAAGCATGAAGGGGGGTATTTATAGGGGGAGGGGGCAGCCAAGGGGTTGGGTTAGGAAGACTATGGTTAGCTTGAAAAGTAACCATCGTTTAGGTTTAATAAAAATTAAAACAATTATCTAAATTCTAATTGGTTTAGACAAATGACTCATGGCATGACTCAAAATTTAGAAGCCTTGAGAAGAACCTAGACTCATGTGAGTCATAAAGAAGGGGGCAGCTAGCCAATAGCAAGTGGAAAGGAAGAGATGAGATCAAAGCTTATATGACTAGATAATTAGGTTTAATCCATCTTTTTCTTAATTGGTTCAAAAGCTTTCACAAGGATTGAATCCAAGCGAAAGAAAATCATCCAAGGCTCCAAAATAGGGTGAGTATGTCGACCAAAATGGGAGAAATAAGGGTCATGAGATAGCTTGGTCAAAAACTTTAGGTTTAGGTAGTTTAAGTGAAAATCAAGAGTAAAATAATAATTGTACATGCCCCTACACTATTCATGGCTAATGATTATGTCTCCAGATATTCTAGGCTTCTTAGAATTGCATTTGAACCCCTCAAACTTCCTAAGTTCCTATATAATAGCCACTATGTCTCTATTCAGCTGATATACCGCAAATAAGGGTCAAAACAATAGAAAAATAATATTGTCTAGAAATATTTTTAAAAATCATAAAAAAAATAATAAAAAATAAAATATAAATTGTTTGGACCTTTTTCACAAAATTTTTATACTGTAAATCAAGATCTGTACGCTATATGTACCAGTTAAGCGTATATTTCGATAAATTTTGAAAGTTTTCCAAAATTTTTAGAAAATCACAAATATTAAAAGAATAAACTTTTGTGAAGGAAGTTAATTTTCTGGGTTGGTTTGATATACTTTTTCTATGTAAAATCTTATCTGTCAGTTACGGTAAATACGGTTGTCTAAAAAGACCCAAACGTCAAAGGAAAAATGTTTGTTTCAATGAAATAATTTGATAAGTATATTAAAACCTTAATTATAAGACAAACATAAATCACTTAACACTTAGATCACAAAATTTCATATAAAACAGAAATTAGACGGTAAATGGAAAAATAGAGCTTACACTTATCTGTTTAAGACTTAATGTCAAATAAAACTGTTTGTTTCTATACTAAAAATGGATAAGAGTATTAAAACCATTTTTCTAAGATGAAAATAAATTAATAAACACATACACACAAAGTACTTAGAATAATATAGAATAAATACGGAAGTGATGCAAACAGAAGTTATAAGGCCTATCTGCTTTACTGTTTAAACTACAACACCAAACAAAACTTATCATTTCTATACTATCTAAAACTCTATTTGATCTTGTAGTCTTATTCTTGATCATTCCTTAGTCTCCGATATTTATCCATTTCTTAACTAACGGATTTCGTAGTTTTCTTTTAGAGGGACCGAAACAGCAGTATTCCTTATATTCTTCTCTAACAATTCCAAACTTAGTTTTCTAAAATCCTTATATAACATCAAGTTACTTTTTATATCTTCAAATACCTCTTATGAATCAAGTCTGAAATTTCCATATCATTATAAACTTATTCTGACAGTCAAAAACGTCCGTAAAATATCGTTTTGATCTCTACGTCAGTTCTAAACCATTACTTATTATCCGAAAATCTTAAAGGTAATTCTAATCCTCCAAAATTAGTACTTTGTCTCATAGAGTGAAATTTCGGGATGTTACATTCTTCCTCTCTTAAAAAAATTTCGTCCTTGAAATTTTGCGGGTATTTTTAGGTGAAATAACTCTTATTATCTGGAAACTCTTATCAAATAAATTACCCAATATCACTTCACTTGTTTATATACTAAGTCTGTCTAACTTCTGAATCACTTACTTACCTATATCCTGGTGTATCTTCATTTCCTGCTACTAAGTAATTTCTCCTCCTTTCATCAAATTTGGATTTCTTACTCTAAAATTTTGACTATGTTTGGTCTACCTTAACCATCCCTTTTCAACTTGTATCTCCAAAAGAACTTGTCAATTTCAAGAAATCCCATAGATATCATTTTCCTATTCTTGCTATACTCTGATTCTCTTAGAAAAATACCTTGGTATATTATTCCAATGACTATTGAATCCTTAACAACAATCCTTATCTGTTGAAAATTTCTAATACTATTCTACTTAGCTATGGGCTTTAACTATTAATCTTAGAAATAACATTATTGCATTCCTTTGGATATTGTTACCTCAACTACCAAATATTTTCTTTCCTTCCATCGGAATCAAACCTTAAGTTCCTCCATTCTTAGGAATTTTGACCTACCAGTTCATACCCATCACCATTATTATCTTTCTGCTACCGGCAAGCTAATGGATTAATTACGTTCATACCTTGACTTTAAGTAGTAAGAAAACAATAATAATTCTATGACTGATTGTGTCATCCAGACCACAAACTTAGTTTATAAGGGTAAGTCTCTACTTATAGTAGTAAACATAATACATACATACATACATATATATACAATTAACACAACACCAAAGCAAACAAACACTTATGTATTCATATATATATATAGCAACCAAGTTCAATTATTTCTTAATAGGCTCTAATCCTATGGAATGTCTCCAAAAACTATATTCCAACTTTAGGTGTTACGATACAAGCTTACTAATAACTAGATCATATCTATAAAAAAAACAGAAAGCAAAATAACGCATCATCCTAGATCCCACTAACCGTAGAAAGATCTTCATTTGCTCACTCCAACACCCTTATGTTGCAGTGTTTGATTATTGGCTACTAGCTTTTGCTCCCTACAAGTGTATGACAGATGCCCAATCTTCCCACATCTGAAACAAGTTGCTCCCCTCTGGTTGCAATTGTTGGCATGATGTCCTATCTTCCCGCAGTTATAACATTCATCGTGCTTATCCCATGATTCTTATGATTTCCATTCCAAACAGCAGACGCATGGTTCCGGTTTGGTCGTGAATTCCCGAAACTTCCCGAGTTTCTTGCATATGGCATATTCTAAAACTGCCTTCCATTCTGATTTTGTGGCTGGGACCTAAACGGTCCACCCACATTACCTTTCACTACTACTTTTTCTTTCTTCAGTATTTCCAACTTCTGACACTTTTCAACCAGAGGTTGAAATTGACGGATCTCATGAACAGATACAACTTCCTTGATATCGTAACGAAGTCCTGCTTCAAAACGCTCACACTTCCACACCTGATCCAGTTGAAGCTGGAAAAAGCAAAAGTACTTGGCAAAAGTTTCAAACTTAGCCGCGTAAGCATCCACAGACATCTCTTTTTGTTGTAGACTCAGGAACTCTCGTTCCCTTTCAGTCCTAGTACTATGAGGGAAGTACTTGGTCAAAAACCTTGTACGAAAAATCTCCCAAGTTATTTCTTGATGCTCAGCTTCTAACAGTTGTTGTACCCTTTTCCACCAGTACTCTGCATCACCAATAAGCAGGTACACAACATAAGATACCTTAACTCCCTCAGCATAGTTTAGGGCCACAAATATCTTTCCCAAGTTCTGAATCCAAATATCAGCTTTCTCTGGATCAGGTTCCCCATTGAACTGTTGCGGATCATGCTTCCTAAAATCAGTAAGTCCTTTAGCTGCAGCAACCCTATCCGCCCTTAACTGAGACTATATGTCCCTTTGTTCTACCTGTTCAGCTTGCTGGGCCATGTTAGCAGCCATAGTGTTCATTGCTCCGATCGCTCGTTCCATCGCCTCAACGTTACTTGCAGACATTGCTTTCTAAGGTAAAGCTAATAAGAACATGTCTACCCTTAAGAAAACAAGTTAACAAGAAATTTCACACCAAAAACAATCAAAGTCTATACTCCCCTGTAATAATCTGATGACCTTTCAAATTGACGACTTTTTCCCTACAAACCAACATGAATTCCAATCCTCATGTTTTGTCCTCACTTACATGCTTTTCAGAAGGGAATCATTTCCTATACAATCTCATACCTATATAGTATCGTTGGCATAGGTACTACCGATTAATTCTATTAAGTTCTTCTCAACTATACTGTCCTATACCAGTATAGTCCAGATTCCCTCAGTTGTACCGTGCCCTACCAGTACAACTTTTGGCACCAAATTTTTCCAGAACCAAACAAGTCATTCAAGTTTGACACAAAAATCACACAGTGCACCACCTATCAGGGTTCACGCAACATAGGCTTAGTAGACCTATACCCTAACATTCCCAAAAAGAGACTTTACATAATGTCGAGAGCATATCAGGCTTCACGCAACATGGCAAATGGGGGTAGCATAGCATTTAGCACTATAAATTGGACTTAACATACTGTTGAGAGCATATGTTGATCAATCATGTTATAAAAGAAATCAAAGATAAAGAAATAGAGACAATAACTAGTTCTTCAGGAACTAGAATTCAGAGGCTTGTTCTTCAGGGACAAGCTATAATCCTTGTATTAGTAATTTGATCAAGTGTTACAAAAACAAACCTAGTGCTCCTATTTATAGAGAGATTGTGGGCTCTCATATATGAGCTAAATTAGGGAATAATAAATAAGGAGCAATTACATAATATGAAAATGGTATGATTAGATAGTTATCCATAAACATAATATTTACAACACTTCCCCTTAGATGATTATCCACCATGAATATGTCTCGTTAAAACCTTGCCAAGAAAACCTATTGGGATAAAAACTTAGCGAAGAAAAAAGAGTACAGTAACACATTTCCCCTCAAGAAGAGAAATCCTTTAAATGACGCATTCCAATACTATGGACATGCTTCTTGAAAGTTGAAGCTGGAAGTGCCTTTGTAAATAGATCGGCTGGGTTGTCACTTGAACAAATTTTGCAAACTTCAACATCCCCTTTCTTTTGGAGTTCATTAGTATAAAATAATTTTGGTGAAATGTGTTTCATTCTATCTCCCTTTATGTAGCTGCCTTTAATTTGACCAATACATGTTGCATTATCTTCATACAAAGGTGTTGGCTTGTCATATTCTTTCACCAGTCCGCGTGCTCTTCTAATATATTGGGTCACGGTTCTTAGCCATATGTTGTCACGACTTGCTTCATGAATAGCTAATATTTTTGAATGGTTTGATGAGGTAGCGGTGATTGTTTGCTTCACAGATCGCCAAGATATAGCAGTTTCTCCACACGTAAAGACATAGCTTGTTTGCGATCAGGCTTTGTGAGGATCAAAAAGATATCTAGCATCAGCAAATCCTACTAATTCTGACTTTACACCATTTGCATAAAACAAACCCATATTAGATGTACCATGCAGCTAACGAAGAATTTGTTTGACTCCATTCCAATGTCTTCGGGTTGGTGCCGAACTAAACCTTGCTAACATGTTTACTGTAAATGCTATATCAGGTCTAGTACTATTCGCAAGGTACAAAAGTTCTCCAATAGCACTAAGATATGGTACATCAGGACCAAGAATTTTTTCACCATCTTCTCGTGCATGAAAAGGGTCCTTTTTCACATCAAGTGAACGAACAACCATTGAAGTGCTTAATGGATAAGCTTTATCCATATAAAAAATTTTCAAAATTTTTTCAATATAAGAAGATTGATGAATAAATATTCCACTTGCGAAATGTTCAACTTGGAAACCAAGACAAAATTTTGTCTATCCAAGGTACTTCATTTGAAACTCACTCTTTAAGTATTCAATAGTGTTAGAGATCTCTTCTGGAGTCCCTATTATATTTAAATCATCAACATAAATAGCTACTATTGCAAGTTCAGAATTCATTTTCTTGATGAAAACAAAAGGGCAAAAAGGATTATTCTCATAATTTATTTTCAATAGATATTTACTCAAACAAGTGTACCACATATGTCCTGATTGTTTTAATCCATATGAGGATCTTTGCAATTTAACAGAGTACATCTGTCAGGGTTTTGACTTGCATGCTTCAGGCATATTATATCCTTCAAGGACTTTCGTATATATGTCATTATCCAATGACCCATATAAGTAAGCTGTCACTACATCCATTAGACGTATGTCGAGTCTTTCAGAGACTGCTAAGCTAATCAAAAATCTAAAAGTGACTGCATCCATAACCGGGGAATATGTCTCTTCATAATCTATACTCAGCCTTTGCGAGAAACCTTGTGCTACAAGGCTTTGGATCTTACAATTTCATTCAGTTCATCTCTTTTATGTACAAAAACCCACTTATACCTAACGGGCTTGACATCTTCCGGTGTCTGGAGAACAACTGGTCCAAATACTTTATGTTTGGCCAATGAGTCTAACTTAGCTTGTATTGCCTCTTTCCATTTTGGCCAATCATTTCGATGTCGACATTCTTCTAAAGTTTGAGGTTCAGACTCATTATCATTGGTAATTTCAGAAGCAATTACATATGAAAATACATTATGAACAACTCTATTTCTTTCTTTCTTTCATATTTCTGGATTTTAATGAGATCTCATAATTTGTCGGTACTAGGACCACTTTGGGGTTGCCTCTTTGGAAATATGGGATTGTTGGTCTATATTCATGTTGACCTCTTCTCGAGTGTCACCGTGCAATTTTTTTGCTTACATTTTCTTGCGGGGAACAGTATCCTTGGCCCCAATAGGTCTACCATGTTTCTGGCATGCTTTGTGTAACACCTTTCTCTAAAAAGGATATTACACCATAGTAACCAAAAGTTTCACAATGACTTAGATAATATTTTGATAAAAGTTCATAATTCTTCTCTGAAAATGTGGGTAAAATTTTTTCGATTTTCTAAAAGATGAGAAGGATGGGGAATAAATCCCTATAAGACTTTCTCCTTGTAATTATTTAGGTGTAAAGAATAAAACATAACTTCGTACTAAAAAATTTCTCATCTCATATATGTAATCATCAGAGTTTACAATAGAGGTTTATATCGCCAACACCTGAGCCGGTCAAGTCTTTAGACCTCTACTCAATCTAAAGCAGTAAATACCGATTCTTCTTGGAATCTCTATCAATCTATACAACATCCTCCTTCATATCATTCTTCTAAGAGCTAGCCCACTTCTTTGGGTAAATTATCTACTTAGTCATGTATCAACACAACATAAAAGTAGGCAAGGGTGAAACTCTAAACAAAGTAATAAGAAAAGTACAAGCACACCCAAAAAACAAATCACACATCACCCAATTCGTACATCAAAACACACATATGTTAGAATAGCAAGTTATCTAAAATACATATCAAAATAGTAGATCATTCAAGACTTATAAACATATCTCGTTTAAACAGATCTTACCTTGTGCTGTAACCCTACAAAAGCAACGCATTCTTAAAAAATATATCATCAAATCAAAGTATATTTATACATGCTACTTCAATATCTCAAAACACACCGGTGTAATGCTCCAAGGAGACTTTTCCAACCTTCACACCATTGAGCGACCGGCTGCGGTAAACTTAACAGAATAATCAAGGAATCCTACCTGAACCCCTGAGAATACTTCGGTAATACTGCATTTAAAATGAATACCGAATCATAAATAGGTCAGCCGGTCATATTTATCCAAGTCAGGTATACGATTCGTCTCGGCTCGACGGGATCAACTTACACTCCTATTGAGACTTTCAAAACCTAGATAATCCCAGTAGGCAATTGTAGCCCAACTAAACCCTATTCTCAACCCAAGCTGGAGTGCATGCTCTAACGTCTTTATGCAATGACCATCTAAATTGCACACAAAATCTCTTTAATATCTCTTTGTAAAACTTCCTCTGTTTTACTATAGCTTCTCTTAAAATCTTTTAGTCTTCATCAAAACACTTTGTATGAAATAACTCATCACTTTAGAATAGAAATCCTTTTGAATGAATAGATAGCTGTTAAAACCCACATCTTTCTCTTTATATCAGAAAACTCTTTTACTGTTTTTAAATAAATAACTCTTTCTCTTTTTACCCATTTTACAGATCGTTTATGAGTTAAGTTATTTGTCCGGCTTCAATAAGTCAATTCATGACTGATCACACCGCGGTAGAGCCGAACTGAGGTGAACAGCCCAACAAAGTGATTTGATATATAAACTAAAGGTTACTAACTTATTTCAAGCAGACCAAAACGGGGCATAGCCACCTAGGATTGATCAAGAGAGAAGAGATCAACAATAATAAAACTTATGTCCACTTTTTAATCAGTAAGTGTCTGTTCTTAGATTTTAGATAGATTTTGGTAAAGGAATAATTACACGACGGCTGAGCCGACTACGGTAACCATTGTCCAACTTTCTTAAAAAACTTAGTATATAACTGGGTGAACAAAATAAAGCTGAATAATAATCAATTTTGAAGATGAAAGAATCACACGGCGGCAGACCCATCTTCGGTGATCGTGCCCAACTTAAAAATGATTCGATATAGCCTAAGTGAACGAGATCAAACTGTTTCTTTACTGAAATATTTAAGCACCAATTATCTTCCAAGAAAGAGGCCCGTTGGAAGTCTATCTCACTAATTTCCAGTGCCATAGACATTGGAAATTAAATTGAGTTAATTATATATATATATACAAATTGGATACCCACTCATTATTTTCCACTGAAAATATAACAGTAGAATTCACCGAGAATCCGTTACTGTTATATTAGATTCCGATAGATGCTATAACAGTAGGATTCACCTATAATCCATTACCGTTATACTCTTTTTACGACAGATGATATAACAGTAGAATTCGCCATTATAACAATATGTTTACAAAAGCTAAAAATTAATACTGCCATCACCACCTTACTTCCACAAAATTTTAAGGAAATTTGGGCATTATAACACTATAATTAATAAATAGCACAAAACAATTAAATTGAAGCCATAAAGCAATTATAAATCATAAATAAATAAATAAAGGCTATAACACACAAAACACACAAGTCAATCACAATCAAGAATCAAACTCATGCCTCTCAAATTAATTTACAATAGGTTCCCCTTACCTTTGCCACAAGAACTTGGAAGAACAAAGCTTGAAACCAAGAACACCAAGAGAGAAAAGATAAAACTACAGAGGAGAATGAAGGGTTTGGTGTAGGATTTATGAAGAATGAAGGGGGGTATTTATAGGGGGGAGGGGGCAGCCAAGGGGTTGGGTTAGGAAGACTATGGTTAGCTTGAAATGTAACCATGGTTTAGGTTTAATAAAAATTAAAACAATTATCTAAATTCTAATTGGTTTAGGCAAATGACTCATAGCATGACTCAAAATTTAGAAGCCTTGAGAAGAACCTAGACTCATGTGAGTCATGAAGAGGGGGCAGCCAAGACCAAGTGGAAAGGAAGAGATGAGATCAAAGCTTATATGACTAGATAATTAGGTTTAATCCATCTTTTTCCTAATTGGTTCAAAGGCTTTTGTAACGCCCCTTTTTCTCACAAGGAACGTCACGTAAAATATCAAGAAAACTTAATGCGGAAATAAATAAAACTGGTTTGTCTTCAAAATAATACGTCTTTAATAATTAAAAGATACCGAAATTCGTGGCTATTTTTTTTTAAGTCTTATAGATGAAGTATGCTCACAAATATTTTAGCCATCCAGATAATCAAAAATAAGAAAAACATACAATATATATACATATCTCCAAGTTACTGTACACAAGTCTTGCGCCTGATTTACCCGTAAAGCACCAAACGCGGGTAAAATAAAGTTTTTCTGAAAAAATTCTAGAAAAATTCTAAAAATCACAAATAATCTAAGAACAACTTCTGTTTCGTTCAAATATTATTTTGGAGTAAAAAGGTCTCCAGAAAAATACTAAACCCTTCCCCGCATCACGCGAGAATGCGGTTCCCGCAAAAACTCAGTTTTGCAAACTTTACTACTCTCGACTCTTCTAAAATAAACCTAAGATATGAATATCACTATTCTCACCTCAAGATCCCAAAAATAATTAATCAAATAATTTTAAATAAATTAAAGCAGACTAAAAGTCAAAAAAAACTTTAAAAAACGAGGATGTTACAACTCTCCCCCTGTAAAAAGAATTTCGTCCTCGAAATTACGTACCTAGAATAACACAGGGTACTTCTCTCGAATCTTATCATCTACTTCCCAAGTCGCATCTCCGGTAACTTCATTCCAGATAACCTTGACTAAAGAGATTTATTTATCCCTGAGCTGTTTGATCCTTCTATCATCGATTCGCACATGGTTTGTTTCATAAGTCAGGTTATCTCTTAATTGTACTACATCAGACGCAATTACATGGGATGGATCAGGAATATATTTCCTCAGTTGTGAAACATGAAAGACATTGTGAATATTAGAAAGATTTGGCGGTAAAGCTATTTGGTAAGCAACAGGACCAATACGACAAAGAATTTGGTATGGCCCTATGAATTTTGGAGTGAGTTTTCTGGACTTTAGAGCTCTGCCTACCCCAGTCATTGGAGTGACTCTCAGAAAAACATGCTCGCCTTCTTGGAACTCAAGAGGTCGTCTCCTCTTATCGGAGTAGCTTTTTTGTCTGCTTTGTGCCGTCCTCATCCTTTCTCGAACTTGTCTCACCTTCTCTGTTGTTTGCTGTAAAAACTCAGGTCCTAATATGGCACTCTCCCCGTCCTGGTACCAACAGAAAGGTGTTTGACATTTTCTCCCATACAAAGCCTCATAGGGTGTCATTCCTATGCTCAAATGAAAACTATTGTTAAAGGTGAACTCGATCAACGGCAAAATATCGTCCCAACTTCCCTTGTGATCCAAAACACACGCTCTCAGCAAGTCCTCTAATGATTGAATGGTTCTCTCTAACTAACCATTCGTCTGAGGATGATAAACAGAACTTAATCTCAGCTTAGTTCCTAGGGCTTGTTGCAAACTTTGCCAAAATCTAGAGGTAAATCTAGGGTCTCTATCAGAAATAATACTAGATGGCACTCCATGCAACCTGATTATTTCCTTCACATATAACTGAGCAAGCTTATCCAGGGAATACTTCATGTTGATAGGTAGAAAATGCGATGACTTTGTTAGTCTATCCACAATTACCCAAACCCCATCAAATCCTTTTGATGTTCTTGGTAGTCTTGACACAAAATCCACCGATATGCTCTCCCATTTCCATTCTGGTATGTCCAACGATTGCATCATTCCTGCAGGTCGTTGGTGTTCCACCTTTGCTTTTTGACAGGTTAAGCATGTTGCTACGTACTCCGCAACTTGTTTCTTCATCCCTGACCACCAGAATCTTTGCTTCAGATCTTGATACATTTTCGTGGCTCCAAGGTGAATACTCAAATTGCTCTTATGTGCTTCATCGAGAATTAGCTTTCTCATTTCAGAATTGTTTGGCACACATATCCTTCCTTTACATCTCAGAATTCCATCATTGCCCAAACTAAACTCTGCCACTTTTCCTTGTTCTATTAACTCCTTCTTTTCTTTCAGACTCTCATCGGTTGCTTGTTGCTCCCGTATGTCCTCGCTTAATCCACTCGACACTTTAATCATGCTTAGACTAATCTTGCCCTTGTGTCTCTCCATTTTCAAATCTAGATCTCGGAATTCCTCAATCAACTCCAGTTCCTTGATCATCATGGCAGACACATGAACAGTTTTCCGACTTAAGGATTAACCACAACATTTGCCTTCTCGGGATTATACATCAAGGTAAAATCATAATCCTTTAGGAATTCCATCCAACGTCTCTGTCTCATATTGAGTTCTTTCTGATCAAATAAATATTTCAAGCTCTTGTGATTGCTGAAGACGTTAAACGTTGATCCATGTAAATAATGTCTCCAAATCTTCAAAGCGAACACTACAGCAGCTAGTTGAATATCATGAGTTGGATAATTCCTCTCGTGAGTTTTCAACTGATGGGATGCGTATGCCACCACTCTTTGATTCTGCATCAATACGCACCCAAGTCCTTGGTATGAAGCATCACTGTATACCTCCATAGGTTCTTCCGGATTAGGCAAAATCAATACAGGTGAGGTCGTCAGTAGTTCCTTCATCTTCAAGAAACTCGCCTCACACTCATCGGTCCATACAAAAGGATGATCCTTCCTAGTGAGCTGTGTCATTGGGGCTACTATCTTTGAGAATCCTTTGATAAATCTCCGGTAATAACCCACTAATCCGACAAAACTACGAACCTCAGTCATTGTCGTGGTCCTTTCCCATGGCATTACTGCTTCTACCTTCACTGGGTCTACAGCTATACCCTCTTTTGAAATCGCATGGCCTAAAAATTGTACTTTTTCTAACCAAAATTCACACTTAGACAACTTGGCATAAAGCTGTTTCTCACTCAAAATCTGCAATACTTGTCTTAAGTGCTCCTCATGTTCCTCATGACTCTTAGAGTAAATCAAAATGTCATCTATGAACACCACCACAAATCGATCCATGAAAGGTCTAAAGATCCTATTCATATAATCCATAAATATTGCTGGTGCATTACTCACTCCAAATGGCATCACAAGATACTCAAAATGACCATATCTAGTTCTAAAAGCAGTCTTTGGTATATCGTCATTCTTAACCCTAATCTGGTGATGACCACTCCTCAAATCAATCTTAGAAAATACAGCGGCACCACGAAGTTGATCCATCAAATCGTCGATGCGTGACAACAGGTACTTATTTTTAATTGTCACCTTGTTCAACTGTCGATAATCCACACACAATCTGGAAGTTCCGTCCTTCTTCTTCACCAGCAGCACAGGAGCTCCCCACGGTGATACACTTGGTCCTACAAATTGCTTTGACAGCAAATCTTCCAATTGTTTCTTCAGTTCAACCAGCTCCGTTGGTGACATTCTATACGGGGCAATAGAAATCGGACCAGTACCAGGTACTAGATCTATGGCAAACCCTATGTCCCTCACAGGTGGCAAACCTGGAACATCCTCCGAAAATACTTCCGAGAAATCTCTAACGATGGACACGTTGCTCAATACAACTTCCCCCTCGACTTTCAAGAAGGATAAAAACATGTATCCCTGAGCTCCTTCTTTCAAAGAAGCTCTCACTTGATTGGCAATCAAAAATTCAGAATTCTCAGCATTTGGGAAAATTAAAGTTTTATTGGCACAATCTAAAAGGATATGGTTGGAAGATAATCAATCCATGCCTAAAATCACATGTAATTGTGTCAAAGGCAAACACACCAAATCAACAAGATATGTCCTATTTGAAATAACAACAGGGCATTTTAGACACACAGAATTTGCAATAACAGTTTCAGCAGTAGGCATAGAAACAACAAGATCAAAAAAATCGAAGACACAGGCAAATTCAGTCGTTTCACACAATTTTCAGATATGAAGGAATGGGTCGCACCCGAATCATATAACACAATTAAGGGATTTCCAGCTATGTCACAAGTACCTTGTATGAGATCCTCTGATTGTGAAGCCTCAACCCCGCTCATAGTATAAACACGTCCTTTTGTCATCGACCTTCCGGCTTTGAAAGCGTTCACCTCTGGTTTTGGCTTGCTTACAATGCAATCCTTTGCTGCATGCCCAATCTTCCCGCAGTTAAAGCATGTCATTCCCTTCTGGTTGCATGCAGTGGACAAGTGTCCGTGTTTTCCACAGTTGAAACATCTAATTGGAGCGCTCGCTCCCTGATAACCCTTGTTAGCACCACTAGTAGAAAATGGCGCATTGTGGTTCTGTTGGTTCTTTTGATTCTTGAAATACGGTTTGTGTTGAGCCTGCTTCCCTTTCTGTCCTTGTGGATATGGCCTAGACGGTCCACCCACGTTTCCCTTATTCACCCTCCCCTTCATCAGATTCTCCATCTTTCTACACTTTTCCACCAGCAGTGGAAATTGACGAATATCCAATGAAGCTACAGATTGGCGCACCACATACCTCAACCCAGCTTCAAACCTCTCACACTTCCATCCTTCGTCCGGTTGGACTTGGAAAAAATGAAAGTACTTGGCAAGTGACTCAAACTTCGCCGCGTACTCCCCTACAGACATGTCTCTCTGTTGTAGTCGCAGAAACCCTTGCTCCTTCTCAGACCTCGCACTCTGTGGAAAATACTTCTCCAGAAATCTCTCCTTGAATATTTCCCACGTCACAGCTTGGTTTCCAGTTTCCAACAGTTGTCGTACTCCTTTCCACCAATACTCCGCGTCACCCAAAAGCAGATAGACCGCGTATTGTACCTTCTCAGCTGCCATGCAGTGCAGAATCTCAAAAATTTTCTCAAGCTCTTGTATCCATAACTTTGTTTTCTTCAGATCATTTTTGCCATGAAACTGTGGTGAATTATGGTGTCGAAAATCAACCAATCTCTTGACTTCAGCAGCTCTCTCAGCCCTCAGTCGATCCTCAGCATCTCTTTGTTGTCTCTCGATATCCCTCTGCTCAGCAAGAATAGACTGTTGAGCCATTTGAGCCGCCATGTTAGTCATAGCCGCGATAGCCCTCTCCATCGTGTCATCACGGTCCTTAGCGTCAATGCGATGCATCGGTCGTCCTCGACGTGCCGTGGGTTTCTGCAAGTCAACCAATCAAGTTGCTGTTGGAACCAAATTGGTTAAAAGTGTTTTTGATACAAAAACTCCCTAAGTGATTTTATGGTTTTGATGATAACAAAATGTATTAACGTTTTTACAAAGGATAATCAATTTGTATTAAGCTTGTACAATGCATAACAATGCTGCCTAACTAAGCTTATTGCAGTCTGCGTCCAATCAGTTCTTCATGACATTGGCTGGCATTCAAAGTGAGCCTTGCGTCCAATGTTGGCACTGGAATGGACACAAGAATTTTGCGTCCAATGTTGGCACTGGAATGGACACAAGAATTCTGCGTCCAATGGTTGAGCAGAAGGAAGAGTTCTGCGTCCAATGTTTCAGCACAAAGGCAAACAATGATTGTGCGTCCAATAATTCAGTACAAGGCACAAGGACAATTTCATACGTCCAATGATTCATAAGAAGGCATTGAAGACTTAAGTCCAATGTTCAGGATGTGCTCTTGACCAAGGTACAGAATGCTGATCGTCCAATGATATATACAAGGCAAGACTGGCATAAGTCCAATGATAAGAACAAGGCAATACTGGCAGAGTCCAATGTTTTTTTATGAGAAGCAGAATTGCAGTAAAAGTCCAATGATTTTCAAAGGAACAGATTCAGTGAGCGTCCAATGCAGATGAAGGATAAAAGTCCAATGTTCAGTGTGAGCAAGAGTGCAACTCTGCGTCCAATGAAACTGAACAAACAAAAGAACTGCTCTGCGTCCAATGAAATCAGAGTGACAAAGGTACTGTTCTGCGTCCAATAAATAAGAAGGACAACAATATTGCTTTGCGTCCAATGGAACACAATGAAGCAGATTGACAAAGGTACATCAAACAACTGTTCTGCGTCCAATGAAGCAGAAGAACAAATGTACAACAATCAACTCTGCGTCCAATGGAACTATAGGGAAATGGCAAAAGTCCAATAACCAGAATGAGGCAATAAGTCCAATACTGCCTTGCATTCAAATGGAATAGATTGGTAAGCATAAAGATGCGTCCAATGATTGAATGAATATTCTGTGCAAATGGTAAGGACAAGGTATGCGTCCATTTGCTAAAAGGACTGAAAGTCCAATATTCTATATGCTGCGTCCAAAACGCAGAGTCCATTACGTGCTATTTACTGCTCATGCATTTAATATGAAACATATTTATTGAGCAAATGATTTGAAATAAATAGTTGTATGCAATGCTTTCTGTACATCTTTGTCAACGTGTGTGAATGTACTTCTGAAAAGCATAAAGTACTGTGGAAAGTGTACTAAGAGAGAGAATGTACTTTTAACTACTCTATATATCTCTGAACACACATTTCTGCTTTACACAGTGTATTCTCTCTGTCTCAATAAGATATTATTATTAACCACTGTACAATTGAGACTTTGAGTACAGGTTGCTTCTGATTTGGGAGAAAGAAACGCAGACAGGCACAATGAAGTAGATCTCCTCAGAGCAACGGGAAAATAGCATTAAATGCTATTTGAGAACGGTAACTTTTATGAGAGCTGAAGTTGAGCAACTGAAGAACAAGTCTGAAGCTTCACTACTCTTATAAATACCGAGAAGCAAGAAGAAGAATACAAGATACTGAACAACGAAAAAGAAAGAGCAAAAACGCTGTGCAAACAATTTGTTATACTCTGTATTGAAAGTCTTGTATTTCTTTATCTTCTTGTAAAAGAGAGTTTGCTTAACTCTCAAAGTGCTTTAGTTTTCATATCCTCACTTGTGTGAGTTAGACAGCACTTGAATCAAAACTCTGCTGAGTTGTTTAGCCTGAAGAGGCTGTGTTCAAAGAATACTTGTTTTAGCCTGAAGAGGCTGTGTCCAAAGAATACTTGGGGTTTAGCCTGAAGAGGCTGCGTTCAAAGAATACTTGGGTTTTAGCCTGGAGAGGCTGTGTGTAAAGAATACTTGGGTTTTAGCCTGAAGAGGCTGTGTGCAAAGAATACTTGTACCTATCTGGATTGATAGTGAAATCTCTCTAGTTTGAGGGGACTGGACGTAGCTCTTAGGAAAGGGTGAACCAGTATAAAAACTTGTGTTATTTCTTCTTTCCCTTATCTCTTATTATATCTGTGCTTATTACTAACCAAGGGGATTGAATTGATTTTGTTTAAACAAGTTTTTCATACACCTTAAATCGCACAAAGAAAACAGGTTTTTAAACTAAGAGGGAAGCCTCAGCGTCCAATCTTTTGTGCGTCCAATATTTTACAATTCTGTGCGTCCAGTGTTTTAAGCACTCTGTGCGTCCAATATTTCAGAAAACACTGTGCGTCCAATATTTGAACTAAGCTGTGCGTCCAACGTTTTTAACAGCCAGCGTCCAACATTTGCGAAAAGTTTTAAAAGCTTAGAAACACAATTCAACTCATTCAAGAAAGCAATCAATTTCACACATTGTTTCAGAAGGAAACAATACAAACAATGTCACACAATGCTAATCAGAAATCACACAACTTAAACTTAGAAATCCTATAACCTAAACACTCCCGAAAGACACGACCAGCTCTGATACAACAAATGTAATGCCCCTTTTTCCCACATGAAACGTCACGTAAAATATCAAGAAAACTTAATGCAGAAATAAATAAAACTGGTTTGTCTTCAAAATAATACGTCTTTAATAATTAAAAGATACCGAAATTCGTAGCTAATTTTTTTTTTAAGTCTTATAGATGAAGTATGCTTACAAATATTTTAGTCATCCAGAAAATCAGAAATAAGAAAAACATACATCATATATACATGTTACTGTATACAAGTCTTGCGCCCGGTTTACCTGCAAAGCCCCAAATGCAGGTAAAATAAAGTTTTTCTGAAAAATTTCTAGAAATTTTTTTAAAAATCACAAATAATCTGAAAACAACTTTTGTTTCGTTCAAATATTATTTTGGAGTAAAAAGGGTCTCCAGAAAAATACTAAACCCTTCCCCACATCACGTGAAAATGCGGTTCCCGCAAAAACTCAGTTTTGCGAACTTTACTACTCTCAACTCTTCTAAAATAAATCTAAGATGTGAATATCACTATTCTCACCTCAAGATCCCAAAAATCATTAATCAAATAATTTTAAATAAATTAAAGCAGATTAAAAGTCAAAAGAAACTATTTAAAAACGAGGGTATTACAGCTTTCACAAGGATTGAATCCAAGTGAAACAAACTCATTCAAGGCTCCAAAATAGGGTGAGTATGTCGACCAAAATGGGAGAAATAAGGGTCATGAGATAGTTTGGTCAAAAACTTTAGGTTTAGGTATTGAAAAGAAGCTACAATAAAACAGAATAAGTTTTACAAAGAGAAGTTAAAAAGAAGTTATATGTACAAGTTTAGACGAACATTTGAATTAAAGACGATAAGCATACAACCTACTAGACGGGATTGAAAATAGGTTCTGTTGGACTACAATTGTCTACTGGGATTATCCAAGTTTCGAAAGTCTCAATGGCCTTGTCGGTGATAACCCCTGAGCCAAGACGAGTCGTATACCCGGCTTGGATAAATCTGACTAGCAGATCTATTTCTGATTTGGTATTAAGTTTTAAATGCGGTATTTCTGAAGTATTCTCAAGGGTCTAAGGTGGGATTCCCTGATTATTCTGTTAAGTTTACTGCAGCTGGTCGCTCAAATGATGTGAGGTTGGAAAAAGTCTCCTTGGAACACTACACCGGTGTGTTTTGAGAAATATTGAAGTGACATGCATAAATAAAACTTGGACTTGGTGATATATTATTATATTACTTTTGTAGGATTGCAGCACAAAGGTAAGATCTGCTTAAACGAGATCTGGTTATAAGTCTTGATTGATCTGTTATTGTTGTGCTTTGATGTGCAACTTGATTGACAGATGATCTATGTTTTGGGTGTGCTTCTACTTTTCATGTTACTTTATCTTAGAGTCTCACCCTTACCTACTTTATGTTGTGTTGATGCATGACTGAGTAGGTGGTTTACCCGAGGAGTGGGTTAGTTCTAGTCCGACGTCTTAGGATACAACCCCTTGAGATTAGGAAGTCGGGGTGGAAGATAAACCCTGGTACACAGTGGGGTACATATACTGGTTATGTACTTACCACTGCTGGAAGAGTTGATAAACCCAACTTGAAAGAGTAGAAAGCCGGTTAGTCTTAGACATTAAGCTACCCCTGGAGCAAATGAAGAACATCATCCAGACAGAAGATGGCAACGCAATGAAGGAGGAGAAGCAGAAGAAGACTGCTCAAAAGAGGATTTACCGTGTTAGGATTAGAAGATTGCTGCTACCGTTACATCTTCACTTTAAGATGCTTAAGTTAGATGGTTAGTCTGAGATTGATCTGACTCACACCTACATAGTAACATATATTTTCTTTTAACTCTTTTGTATTTTTGGCTTACTAGTATTTCCTATTTTTCTTACTTTTGCAAAATCTATACTAAGGTTTGTACTGAAACAAACCCTTTGTAAAATAGCATGGTATAAAATATATATCATGAAGTACTCTTTTCAAATACGATGGCATTAATTTATACTTCGGATTCACTTTAGAGAAAAAAAGAAATTTTTTCGCATTTTTGAAGGATGATTATAAACTTTTATCAAAATATTTTCTAAGTCTTTGCAAAACATTTGGTTACTATAGTGTAATATCCTTTTTGGAGAAATGGTGTTGCAATAGTAACCAAAAGTTTCACAAAGACTTAGAAAATATTTTGATAAAAGTTGGTAATCCTTCTCTGAAATAAAATGTGGGTAAAAATTTTTGCTTTTTTGAAAGATGAGAAGGATGGGGAATATGTTTCCCTAATTCTTTTCAAAATGTTTCTGAATGCGGAAATATGATCAACACCTTTTGTGAGTATAATCTCATCTCATATATATATATATATATATATATATATATATAAAGATCTTGCTTTAGTACAAGCATAAGTTTAAATAAACTGTACATATGAGCCAATTTAGTCTCTTGACATCTACCCCAATCTAAGACAGTAAATACAAATTCTTCTCGGAATCTTTATTAATTTATGTAGCATCCTCCTTCAGATCCTTCTTCTAAGAGCTAGCCCACTTCTTGGGTAAATTATCTACTCAGTCATGTATCAACACAACATAAAAGTAGGCAAGGGTGAAACTCTAAACAAAGTAATAAGTAAAGTACAAATACACCCAAAACACAGATTTATGTATCAACCAATTCGGACATCAAGACACATATAAAAATTAACAGATCAGTTAAGACTTATAAACAGATCGTTTAAGCAGATATTATCTTTGTGCTGGAACCCTACAAAAGCAAATGCATTCACAATAATATATCACCAAGTCCAAGTATATTTATTCATGCCACTTCAATATCTCTCAAAATACACCGGCGTAATGCTCCAATAAGACTTTTCCAACCTCACACCATTGAGCGATCGACTGCGGTAAACTTAACAGAATAACTAGGGAATCCTACCTGAACCCCTGAAAATTACTTTGGTAATACCACATTTAAAATGAATACCAAATCATGAATAGGTTAGCTAGTCAGATTTATCCAAGTCGGGTATACGATTCGTCTCGGCTCGAGGGGATCAACCTTCACGACCATTGAGACTTTCGAAACCTGGATAATCCCAGTAGGCATGCAATTGTAGCCAAACCAAACCCTATTCTCAACCCCTAGCTTGAGTGTATGCTCTAACGTCTTTATGCAATGACTGTCTAATTTGCACACAATATCTCTTTGTAAAACTTTCTCTGTTTTACTATAACTTCTCTTAAAATCTTTATGTCTTTGTCAAAACACTTTGTATAAAGCAACTCTTCACTTTAGGATAGAAATATTTTTGAATGAACAGATAGCTGTTAAAACCCACATCTTTCTCTTTATATCAGAAAACTCTTTTGCTACTTTTAACTAAATAGCTCTTGCTTTTTTTACCCATTCTACGGATCGTTTATGAGTTAAGTTATTTGTTCGGCTTCAATAAGTCAATTTATGACTGATCACACTGCGGCAGAGTCGAACTGAGGTGAGCAGCCCAACAAAGTGATTCGATATATAAACTAAAGGTCATTAATTTATTTCAAGCAGACCAAAACGGGGCATAGCCACCTAGGATTGATTAAGAGAGAAAAGATCAATAATAATAAAACTTACGTCCACTTTATAATCAGTAAGTGTCTGTTTTCAGATTTTAGATAGATTTTGGTAAAGGAATAATTACACGGCGGCTAAGCCAACTGCGGTAATCAGTGTCCAGCTTTCTTGAAAACTTGATATAGACTTAGTGAACGAAGTAAAGCTGATTAATTTCCGGCTTAAGTTATTTTCGAAGATGAAAGGATTACACAGCGGCAGAGCCGACTGCGGTAATCAATACTCAGTTTTAAAATGATACGATATAATCTAAGTGAACGAGATCAACTGTTTATTTACAGAAACACTTAAGCACCAATTATCTTCGAGGAAACAGGTCCGTTGAAAGCCTATCTCACTAATTTTCACTGCCATAGACATTGGAAATTAAACTGAGTTAATTATATATATATATATATACAGATTGGATACCCACTCAATATTTTCCATTGATAATATAACAGTAGAATTCACCGAGAATCCATTATTGTTTATATTAATTTTTGATAGATGCTATAACAATAGAATTCACCGAGAATCCATTACTATTATACTCTTTTATCCAATCCAATCTATTTATATATATGTTATTTGAGAAAACACTTCTTTTCGAATTTATCTTAGTCACGTATATATCGGGTCCCTAGGTTAAGAATTCCCCAAACAGTGTATCAATACAGTTCCCAGGAAAGAAAGACGGACTTTAAAAAGCTCCTTCAAAGGTCTCTATCTTTCCTAGACAGATCCATACTGATAAACCATTTATCTTAACCATCACCTTGTATATCAATGATAGACAATATCGGGGTTTTCACAAAAGAATATATTGTATTTTCTTTACGGTAAAATCATATTTACGGTAAATCTAAATTTTGCCATTATAACGATACGTTTACAAAAGCTCAAAATTAATTTTATCATCCTCACCTTATTCCCACAAAATTTATAGAAATTAAGTTTTTTTGTTTTTGTTTTCACCCACAATATCCCAAGGGAAAAGGGCCATGGACTAATCTCTGTACAGTTGAGAGGTAAGTACAGCCACAGATTGTTCATTCACCAAGGAATGAACCATAAGGAAATATTTTTGAACAATTATAAATCATTTGAGTTGTTTTTTTTTAATTCTGACTCATAAATTATGTAATAAATTATAAATTATCTATTAAAATTAGTTGACTAATTCACAACTTTTCTAGATAACACGATTAATTCACAACTCTAAATTAGAGTTCAATGACAAAATGTATATTTCTTTTGGTAGCGAAAAAAACAAAAAAGAAAAGGGAAAACCAAGAGGCAGAACAAACCCTAGACCCGGCCCACACTAACTAATGACTCCTAGGGTAAGCAACCTTCATCGCATCAGCCCAGAGCAACCACAGAAGCTCCGAGGGAGGTTCGTGGAGGATCACCCAACGCTCCGCCTATCGTGAGCCATGTTTCGCGAGCCAGTCCGCCGTCTAGTTTGCTTCCCAGAGAGTATGGCTCAACCGGACCTCCCAATCACGTAGCAGCAAGTCTTTAATATCAGCAACAACAAAGGCATAGTGATGATGCAGTTTAATTGGGTGAAGAACAAGCTCAATCGCTCCCAGAGAGTCCGAGTAGCAGTAGAGGAACCGAATGCCAGCATCCCAAACAGCCGCTAGTCCTAGCTTGAGAGCGATAAGTTCGGCCAACAAGATCTCGACATCTCCAAAAGCACCAAAGAAACCGAGGATCCACACTCTAGAGGGGTGTCAAAGCACACCACCAAAATCTTCTCATCTTGGGTTCGTGACGCAGCTGCCATCAACGTTAAGAACCACTTCGCCCTCCCCCTCCGGGTGCCATGAGACCCACTGAGGGGCAAGAGGCAATTTCTGCAAAACGTGGAAACTGGTAAGGATCGTATGAGCATTCCAAGTAGCTTCACGAGCAATCTGATGTATCTCTGTGACCTTCTTCATGATAGATTCCTTATTTATGTGTGTCCAAGCAGCCCAATGACCAGCCAAGAAGAGGAAGGAGTTAGCAACTTCACTCCCCATCCGAAGCCATCTTCTAGCAGAGCTTGCAGTAAAAAAGCCAGAATCATAAAAGCCTAGGAGTTGCCAAAGCCTCTTGGACCGTGGGCAGTCTTTGACAAAATGTAAGAAATCCTCCTCCTCAATCCACATCTTTGGCATATATTGGACGCTGAGAATCCTCGATGATGCAGGGTCGTCAACATGGGATTGGAGTCATGGCATGCTGACCAGATCAAAAACTTAGTTTTCTTTAGGCAATGAAGCTTCCAGATCCAGCTCTAGCAAAAATCAGAGTCAGAGATGAATCTAGTATGCTTCTAAATCCACTTATACCCATCTTTGACTGAGTATTCACCTGATAAATTTGCCTGCCAAACATATCTGTCAGAAATAGCACCATTAAGAGTCAGGTTCAGAGAGTGGATATAGTCCTTAATAACATCAGGGAGGGCCGTCCAAAGAAGGTCCCAGTGCCAATGGTTTTGAAAATAGAGATCCTTAATTTGTATATTAGTGTCATCGATATCAACTGAAAAAACAGAATCACATAAGGGACCAAAAGGTGTCCAAGGGGCATACCAAAAGAGGGAGTAACCATTGCCAATACTAAATTGATATCCCTCCTGTAGGACATCTTTTGCCTTAAAAATAGATCTCCAAATAGCAGACCCAGTAGAATGAGTACAGTTAAGAAAGTCTCCCTGTCTAATATACTTCTCATACAAAAGAGAAACCCAAAGCTTGTTAGGTCTAGTTTACGAATCCCAGACCAATTTCCCAAGGAGAGCAGTATTAGAGTCCCTAGCTGGCCGGATTCCCAGGCCCCCTCTGTCTTAATTAGGCCTAGTTATTTTATCCCAACTAACAAGGTGAACTCCCTTATCCGATGAACCTTTCCAAACAAAATTGTTGGCCATTCTTTCAATTTGAGAACACGCACTAGAAGGAAACTAGTTAAGTTGCATATAAAATGTATAAATTATGGCTGAAGCAGTAAAATAGTTTAAATAGTTGTTGTGAGTAAGCATGTAAAAAAAAATTGAATTCGCGGGTACCTGCTTAAACTCGCCCCGACTTTAACAGGGACAACCTGTCATTTACAATTATCTACAAATCTATATCATAAATTATCTCTACTTGTATCAATTATTCCCGCCAAGTACAAACCAAATTGTCATGCATATTCAATCAGTAAAAATCTATCCCATAATATATTTTCACAAATAAACCACAAACAATTCACTTTTATTATACTAAAAATAACTTAGATTTAATTTTATAATTTTTCTAAGTGTTCATTCTTTGTGATACATTTAAGTAACTATCTCATTGAAAATAAGACTTATTTTAGAAATATGGTATTCAATTCAAATATAATATAATATAATGTTAATATACTAATACTATGTTTTAAAATATGAAAAGTTTTTATTTATATTTAATGCAGTATAAAATTTAATTTTGGAGAAATATAAAATTTATTTTACCAATACAAATTTCTATAAGGATTTGTGTAATTTCATTTTTTTATCCTAATTAATGAATTCTGTAATTTGAATTTTATTAATAAACCGAGTAATCTTTTATGTATTATATATTTTTAGCGAAACGTAAACTAATTAAGTAAATATTCAATATTTTTACATCAATAAGTTTTTCAAATGGTAATGAAACCATATTTAATTTAATATATTTCTTATAACATAAATGATAATCAATATTTCTAATAAAAGTATAATTATGAGATGGATCTTCCTTCCACCTACATTGATCATCATCTTCTTTACATAAGGTTACAGGACTGTTGTTCTAATATTAATTCTTCTTCCCACATGAAAAGATCCCTCTTCCATCTCCATTTCTATCGCCAAGTATCATTCACCCATTGACCAACTTGACAAAATATAGCATCTTCGTCTAGAGATGGTGTTGAGTTCATTGTCTTCAATGAATCGATTCATACCACCATTGAATCGATTCACTGTCAGTTTTCTTCAAGTAATTGGTTTGAAACTGTATGCTGAAGTGGATCTTAATCGAATGAGGATGAGTCATTGAAGCATACGGAATTGGTTGTTGTTTTTCCTTCTTTATTGTAATGTTCTTATGAACTTGTAGCTTAAGTTTTATATGAGATGCATGAACGGGTTCATGAAGGTTATATTGCTGAACTTGGAGGAAAAGTTAATGAAAGTGAAGGGGTTCATATAAATCATTGAATATTGTGAAATGTTCATGTATTAGTTTTTTTTTTTTTTGACGAATGTTCATGTATTAGTTATGAATTGCTGAAGTTACCTTATAATGAATGAGGATTAATGAATGTATTCATGAAATGTTCATTAATCCATTCATTATGTTTGATTATGTATTATAGAAGAAGGGTGAGGTACGGGCGAAGCCAGGAACAATAGAGTCCTAGTAATGGCTAGAGGAAAAGAGGGAAGCCTCTTGATGGATTAATGAGAGCTCAAATCCACCCAAAGAAAAGTATCCCAGAATAGCAAAGAATAATTGGTATACCACAAAATAAAGTAGCTATTTGGTATACCTTAGAGTAATGTAATTGTTTGATATTCTTGAGTAATGTAATTGTTTGATATTCTTGATCACAATTTAGCTTATGAGTAGATTACAAAATGATGTAAATGTTTGATTGTTTGAATTATGTTCAGTTGAATACATGAATGATTGATATTGTGTTTTTCATGACACTCACTGTAATTTTTATCTCATTAGCTTAAGTTTTATGTTTTCAGTTAGACGGATGTCCTTTCGGAATAGAGTTTTCTTTTTATAATCCTTTCGGAATAGAGTTAAAGAATTCTATTGGGTTCAAGTTTCATATTTTAATAATCTAATGTACTATGTAATGCTTTCAGTTGATATTTGTTATTTTAAAAGTATTGAAAATGTTTTTTTTATATTGAAAGAGACCTAAGCCAAAAGAAACAACTACAAGGCAATTAAACGTGGAGTAGCAACTCCAATAACATCAGCAAACTGAGAGATATTTTTGTACTTGAGAAATTAAAGGAAAGAATGAATGATTCGTTTTGTAACAAAAAGTGATCAATTTATTCTTTTCTTACTTTATTTTTATCAAGACTTGTTTAATTTCAATAAAGATGGTCTATTTATTCTTTTTTTACTTTACTTTTACACAAACAATTTTCAAAGAATAAGTATCTTTGGATGTTTTTGAAATTACCTTTGCCTTTAAAGTTTTTATTAACCAAATTGCATAGCTACGTCAAATTTAATATATATACGTATATATCTATGTACGTACATACGTACGTATGTATGTATAAGTCTAGGTAGGACGTTTCACACTACGGTGCTTCTGTTGCACAGTTTACTTTCTTTGAATTTCATTTTTGTATTTATCATTTATCATTATATGTTAAGTTTTATTTGTGGTCTATGTTTTTGTGGTTTGGACTTCTTGTTGCTTGAAAAAGATAAATAAATATGTTTTAGAAAAATTGCACTCTTTTTTTCAAGAGGGAGTAGAGTTAATTAAAAGGGGATAATTTTTGCTGCCCACGTGACTCACGACCATACCTCCACACGAGTAGATGTAGAGCAGTAGAGGGAGTGGAGGTGTGGGGTTGAGGGAGGGTCGAAGGAGAAGAGAGTGAGAGATCATTTTGCAATTTTTAAAGAGAGAGGTGAGGTTAGAGATAAATGTCATTTTGGTCCATGATGATTAGGATACCACATGGGTCCCATGCAGGCACTTAACGTGCTAAGTCATCATCTTTGACACTGTTTGCAAATTGGGATGACAGAAGGTCTGACTTGACAGAGGTTCTCAATAACAGGGACATTTTTTCCAATTTATTAATGTCAAAGACCAACTTGGCAGCGTCCTAAAATGTCAAGGACTAAATTGATAGCATACTCTTTAGGAAATATTGTTACAAAATAGCACTATATGCTTACACTCTTTAGAGAATTTATATGCAATTTAGACTGTCATAGCATAAAGAAGTTTGAGCTTACAATCTGGAGGGAAGATTGAAAATAGGGTTTTGTTGGGCTATAACTGCCTACTGGGATTATCCACGTTTCGCAAGTTTCAATGGCCGTGTAGGTGAATACCCTCGAGCCGAGACGAGTCGTATAACAGACTTGGATAAATCTGACTGACGGATCTATTTATGATTCGGTAAACCATTTTTTAATGTGGCATTTCTGAATGATTTCCAGGAGTTCAGCTCAGACTATCTAGTTATTCTGTTAAGTTTGTTATAGCTAATCACTCACCGGAGTTAAAGCTGGAAAAGTCTCCTTGGAGTAGTACACCGGTGTGTTTTTTGTAACGTCCATATTTTTGGGATTTTTGTATTAATTATATTTTAATATATGGATAGGTGATTCAGGTGTATTGAATATATTTTAGGAAATATAATTCGATAGATAAAGTTTTCCTAAGCACAGAAAGCAGTAGTTTAAGTTTGACGTCAAAATACAAACAGATATTGGTTTATGCCTTTGATTGACAGAATGACTGTATTATGAGATAGAAACCCTAAATTGGAGTCAAAAAAGGGATTTGAGGATTCCAATGGTGATTTTACAATATTTTAAGATTTTAGAAATTTAGTTGAGAATTTTCTGAGAAACGGATAAGAAAAAGTACCGTTTTAGTCCCTGTAGTATGACTAGGATGAACTGCGAGTGGGTTTGGAGACCAGAACACTTTAGAAAACTATTTTACCAAGACAAATAATGTTTTTATATTATTTTAGAATTATGAGAATTATTTTAGAAATTTTTAGAATAGCAGATTAAGAATTGCTGTTTTGGTCCCTATAGAATGAAGAACAGGGTAAACGGAAGAGCAGATGGATACCAGAAGATTAGAATTGATCAAAATCATAGAGCAACCATTAGTGTTGGTATAATATTTATGATTTTTAGGAATTACTTAGGAATTTTTAGAGAAAGATCAGGTTTGCCCTAGTTTACGTATTACGGTAAAATCGCAGAACGAGAAAAGACTCGGTACCAGACCTTGGGATTACTGGGAAATTACCAAAAGGGGAAAGGTGACATAGGCATGGTGATGTCATAGTAGTGAGGTCATTAGGGTGAAGTCATATTAGATATAATTGGTAATTATTAGTAATTTTTGGGAAAAGACCATTTTGCCCTTCTATCATTACCCTTGAACTTGCTCTATAATTACCAAAGAACCAAGAATCCATCTTGCACAATTTGGACCCTTGATTAGGCTCCCCATTAGTGGAGGAGACATCTTGGCCATTGATTTCATTTCATTACTCAAATCTAGTTCAAACCTAACCAAGTTGGTTCCTTTTTAACTAAGCTTTAACCCTAGTTGGCTTTAAGCTTATCTCTTCCTTCTTGGATTAGCCTTGGCCACCCATGCTCTCTTAAGTCCAAGGGTTTCTCTTTCAAAGCCTTATTGGAATGTAATTTGGAATCCATCAATTGGGAGTTGACTAGTGTTGATTTTTAATTTGTCTTTCATTTAACTTAGTGGAATGCATGGAGTGTTTAGCAAAATTTATCTTGCTAAGGAAAAGGGAGAGGGAGGCGTGAGATCATAGGGAGAGGAGAAGAGAATTTCATTCATTTTCCAAGACAACTTCTCTTTCTTCAAACCATTTCTCCAACTTCTCTCTAAACTTCTTCTTCTTCCTCCAAGCTTTTTCTTCCATTTCCATGGAAGTCTTTGTAGGTAACAAGATGAAACACAAGAAGGGGGGGTTGAATTGTGTTTCTAAGCTTTTAAAACTTTTCGCAAAAGTTGGACGCTGACTGTTAAAAACGTTGGACGCACAACTTAGTTCAAATATTGGACACACAGTGTTTTCTGAAATATTGGACGCACAGAGTGCTAAAACACTGGACGCACAGAGTGCTAAAATATTGGACTCACAGAGTTGTAAAATATCGGACTCACAGAAATATTGGACGCAGAGGCTTGCCTCTTTAGTTTGAAAAACTTGTTCTCTTTGTCCGATTTAATGTGTATGAAAAACTTGTTTAAACAAAATCAATTCAATCCCCTTGGTTAGTAATAAGCACAGCTATAATAAGAGATAAGGGAAAGAAGAAATAACACAAGTTTTTATCCTGGTTCACCCTTTCCTAAGAGCTACGTCCAGTCCCCTCAAACTAGAGAGATTTCACTATCAAACCAGATAGGTACAAGTATTCTTTGCACACAGCCTCTTCAAGCTAAAACCCAAGTATTCTTTGCACACAGCCTCTCCAGGCTAATTCCCAAGTATTCTTTGAACACAGCCTCTTCAGGCTAAATCAAGTATTCTTTGAACACAGCCTCTTCAGGCTAAACAACTCAGCAGAGTTTTTGATTCAAGTGTTGTCTAACTCACACAAGTGAGGATATGAAAACTAAAGCACTTCGAGAGTTAAGTAAACTCTCTTTTACAAGAAGATAGAAAATATACAAGACATTCTATACAGAGTATTTGCAAATTGCACAGCGTTTTTGCTCTTTCTTTTTCGTTGTTCAGTATCTTGTATTCTTCTTCTTGTTCACTGTATTTATAGGCTTTGATGAAGCTTCAGACTTGTTCTTCGAATAGCTCAGCTTCAGCCTTCATAAAAGTTACCGTTCTCTAATAGCATTAAATGCTATTTTCCCGTTGCTCTGAGGAGATCTACTTCAGTAAGCATGTCTGCGTTTCTTTCTCCTAAATCAGAAGCAACCTGTACTCAAAGTCTCAATTGTACAGTGGTTAATAGTAATATCTTATTGAGACAGAGAGAATACACTGTGTAAAGCAGAAAGATGTGTTCAGAGATATATATAGTAGTTAAAAGTACATTCTCTCTCTTAGTACACTTTCCACAGTACTTTATGCTTTTCAAAAGTACATTCACAAACGTTGACAAAGTTGTACAGAAAGCATTGCATACAGCTATTTATTTCAAATCATTTGCTCAATAAATATGTTTCATATTAAATGCATGAGTAGTAAATAGCAAGTAATGGACTCTGCGTTTTGGACGCAGCATATAGAATCTATTGGACGCATACCTGGTACTTACCAATTGCACAGAATTCATTCATTCAATCATTGGACGCATCTTTATGCTTACCATTCTGATGATTAGTTGCAAAGCAACATTGGACGTATTGCCTCATTCTGGTTATTGGACTTTTGCCATTTCCTTATAGTTCCATTGGACGCAGACTTGATTGTTGTACATTTGTTCTTCTGCTTCATTGGACGCAGAATAGTTGTTTGATGTACCTTTGTCACTCTGATTTCATTGGACGCAGAGCAGTCCTTTTGTTCATTCAGCCTTATTGGACGCAGAGCAGCACTCTTGGTCATTCAGCTTTATTGGACGTTGAACTTCAATGCCTTACTGAACATTGGACTTTTGTCCTTCATTTGCATTGGACACATACTCACTGGTTCTGCTTCTTTGGAAATCATTGGACTTTGTACTTCTGCAATTCTGCTTCCTTATAAATCATTGGACTTATGCCAGTATTGCCTTGTACTTATTATTGGACTTATAGCTTCAATGCCTTCTCATGAATATTGGACGTAGAGCTGCTTATACTTATGCTTATGCTGAACATTGGACTCAGAATTGTCTTTGCCTTATGCCGAATATTGGACGCAAAGCTCTCAGATTGCGTATTGCATTGGACGCAGAACAGTATTGCCTTATACTGTTTATTGGACGCAGAGAATCATTGGACGCATGGTCTCATAATGATTATTGGACGCAGAACTCTTGGTGTCCATTCCAGTGCCAATATTGGATGATGACTTCAACATTGGACGCAAGGCTTCTTAGACATAGAATATGAGCCAATGTCATGATGAACTAATTTATTGGACGCAGACTGCAACATCCTTCAATAAACTTAGTTAGGTAGCTTTGTTATACATTGTAAAAGCTTAATACATTTTGTTATCATCAAAACCATAAAATCACTTAGGGAGTATTTGTATTAAAAACACTTTTAACCAATTTGGTTCCAACAGTCTTCACCATCTTCAATCATATCTTTGATCCTCTATACAATAATCAAGTGTAGAGAATCTATTTTATACACTTTCTAAACACTAGCCTTCATCCAATCATCAAGTGTTCTTATTTTTCAAGAATACAAATTCTTGAGCTTTTGATCTTGATTCTTCAAGCTACAAGGTTGGTTCCTTATTTCCAGTCCATTAAATCTTCTTCTTGATTCATGATCTTTTGGTTCATATGATTAAAAGTGGATTTCTTCAACTTTTTCTTGAAGGGACTTTGTGTTCTTGGAACAAGTTCAAGATCAAACTCTTGCTTTCATATTCAAGAGGATTTGGTAAAATATCCACCTTCTTTAGTTTTCCTTTGAGTTTCTAAGATGGTTTCATGAAGAAGAAAAATCTTACTTTAGTATTTTTGGGTGTGTTATGCTTGCTTTTGGAAGGTGGTGATCAAGGTGTGGTGGGAAACCAAGATAGTAAAATTTCTTCTCAAGAAGCTAGAAGACAAGGTAAGGGAAAATTTCTCTTGAGTGAGTTATAGGATTTTTGTTGTGTTTTGCTTGCTCATGATTTCTCAAAGGACTTGAGAATCATCTTTAAAAAGAATGACTTGATCATTTCAAAAGCCATGATTTTTACTAAAGTCATGATCTTTGTAAAAAGCTATGATTTTTATTAAAAAGAGATGATCTTTAAAAGTAATAATCTTTATTAAAGTTATGATTTTTATTAGATCTTTGTGAATATGATCTTCCCTAAAGTTGGGATTTTTACTAAATCTATGCTTTTTACTTAAAGTAGAGATCTTTACCAAAGTAATGATTTTGATCAAGTGGTGAATCCATTGAAAAGTAAGAACTTTTATGAAAAAGACAATCTTATCTTGAAAAGTAATAATTTTTATTCAAAGAGATGATCTTTTTGGAAAAGGTATAATTTTAATCAAAGTGATGATTTTTATTGATTGATCATGATATGAAAAGTGTTTGATGATGACATCTATGTGTTTATAACTTTTGTCTCTAAGCTTGAAGTTGATTTTATTATATGCTTGATGTGGATGTTATTCTATGTTTGATGTTGATGTTGATTCTTTGCTTGAGGGTGATGTTATTCTTTGCTTTATGTTGATGTTATTCCTTGCTTGATGTTATTTTGGCTTGTGATGATTGTTCTCTTGTTGTTCTTGATTTCTATTTTCTATGTTCTTGCTATTCAATTTGGGATTGTAATATTTAAAGTAGTTTATTGTTTTGTTATTATTATGCTTGGTGATTGGTGATTGGTGATTGAGGATTGACGAGGTTTGAATTGATTGAATTCTGACAAGTTAATTAATGACCCAAGCTTTATGGAGTGTGGTGAAAAGGACATGGACATGAACAAAAAGGGATGATTAAAGATGAGTTATTAGAATCAAAGTCCAAAGCTTTGTTAAGATTCATTAAGCAAAGAGTTTTTCAAATAAACAAGTTTCCAATAGACTTTTAATAAAGATTTTAATCATAATTTAATAAGTTAAAAATGAATCATTAGAAGAAAAGTCACAATTATAACCCAAATATCTTATTTTTATTCTAATTAATTCAAATTAAGAGGTGTGGTGTTTAAAAAATTAAAATGAAGTTTCTAATCTAATGAGTTTAGGCAAAAATAGACCAGTTTACACCTCTGGTGTGGTTTTCAGAAAAAGGGTGTGAAAATTGGGTTTTTTTATAGAAATCAGAAAACAGAGAAACAGACTAGTTCACACCTGCGCTGTTATTTTTCTCACACCTGTGAATGTGTCAGGTGTTTTAAAATTCGAAATTTATAAAATTTATGCTTAAAGGCTCATAAATTAATGTCTTTTTAAGGGAAAAATATTTATTTTGGATTTACATTAGTTTAAGTATTTTATTTCAATTTTTGAAGTAAAAACGATAAATACGATAAAACGGTTTTATGAAATAGAAATAAATTTTGGTTGAGATAACCACATAGAAGACTATATATTATTTTGGTAGAGATAACCAATGAGAAGTGAATTTATAAGATGACTCGAAAAATTAAATAAAGAGAAAGAGACATTTTGATTGAGATAATAAAAAAGAGATGGGTGTTACATAACCAAGAGAGAAGGTTATGTGTTGATGTTACAAGAGGTAACAATGAAAAGAGAATTCATAAAATGACTAAGAGACAAAGTCATGTGTTGAATGTTACAAGAGGTAACAAGAGAAATAATTGATTGTGGTTGATTGTGTATGTGCATTATTAAATGCCGATCGTCATTTGCATAAAGAGAAGAAATTTGGCAAGAAGCCATGAGATGAGCTACAACCCAGAGAGGGGTTGAAAATAGGGTACGGTTGGGCTACAATTGCCTACTGGGATTATCCAGGTTTCGAAAGTCTCAATGGCTGCGTGGTGAATCCCAGCGAGCCGAGAATGAGTAGAATACCCAGCTTGGATAAATCTGACTGGTTGACCTATTTATGATAAGGTGTCGCTGAGTGCATTTAATAATTGTTACTTGGACTTTACGGTTTGTTTAGCCGGGTACAATTATGACTTAAACATGGCTCTCCTGAATACTGTCTTAGACTTTACGGTTTGTTTAGCCTTGAACCAGTATGTAAAGGATTGACTGTGGCCTATCACTCAAATATTGTAGAAGAAGAGAAAAGTCTCCAAGGAGTATTACACTGGTGTTGTGACGGAAATAGAAGTGATATGCATTTCAAATATATCTTGTGTTATGATATATTACTGTGATGATGAGTTGCATGTCCTAACTGTGATGATTTTAAATATGTTTGTAGAAATATCTTAATGTGATAGAGAATTGCATGCCATGGGGTGGAAAAGATGTTAATTATGTAGAGCATGTGTGATTGTTCTTTATTTCTTAACTTGTATTTTCTTCTTGTCTTATAACTTGCAAAAGAGTATTTTTCACCCTTACCTATTTGTTTTGTGGTCTTTGGAACATAATTCATATAAATGGATCACTAGCTGGGTGGACTAGTCAGGACTTGAAGAAGAGGGACGAAGACTACTCTTAGAGGATTTTTTAAGACTCGACCAGCTTAGACTCATTTTGGATAGGCTGTGATTACTGTCTTTGCTAAAGGATTGTATTAAATTATTAATTCTTGTTTGGCTATGTGATCTATTGTGGATATGTACCATGTAATATAAATATGAGACATAAGTCTGAAAGAAAGTGTTTATGTAATTCCTTTTTGAGAAGAATTTTTATTTAATGTTTTCCTCATTCTTCTCATCTTCTTTAAAAGAAAAAAAAATTTACTCACATTTTTTAATAACAAATAAGTTATTAGAATAAAAACTTTCGAAATAAAAATTAACTTTTATAATTATTTTGTAAAAATACTTTATTACCTTGCAATATCCTTTTATGAGAAAGGGTGTTGCATTTTCAAGAGATATAGAAGTGGCATGCATAAATATACCGTGACTTGATGATATATTTTCGAGTATGCATTGTTTTTGTTATATTTATAAGGTTTAAATACCTTTTTCATCCCTGTAAAATGACCGAGTTTCATTTTTCGTCCTTATAAATTTTTTTTTGTGTTTATGATCCATGCAAAATAAAACATTTTGTTTTTAGTCCTTGCAAATTTATTTTAGTCCCTGAAATATTTAGATCATGTTGAATTAGTCCCTGTAATATTTATATATTCGTCAAATTAGTCCCTGTAAAATAAAGTAAAATAAAATTGATATCATATTATAGGGACTAAAAACAAAATGTCCACATATTACAAGGACTAATTTAGCATAAATTGAATATTTCAGGGACTAAAATAAATTTGCGAGGATTAAAGACAAAACTTTTTATTTTGCAAGGATCATAAACAAAAAAAAAATTTACAGGGACGAAAAATGAAACTCAATCATTTTGCAGAGAAGAAAAAAGTATTTAAACCTATTTATAATGCAAGGCATGACCTGTTTGAGTGAGACATATATATGTCTTAAATAAGTTGCTATTCTGATATATATGTTCTTGATGTATGAATTGGGTGATGCATGATCTGTGTTTTAGTGTGCTTATACTTCTCTTATTACTTTGAATTAGAGTTTCACTCTTGCCTACTTTTATGTTGTGTTGATGCATGATTGAATAGATGATTTACCCAAGAACTGGGCAAACTTTTAGAAGAATGATCTGAAGGAGGATGTTACATAGATTGATAGAGATTCCAAGAAAAATTTGTATTTACTGTCTTATTTTGGTTAGAGGTCTAGAGACTTAACCGGCTCAGGTGTTCACTGTATAAATTATTTTGAGTATCTTAGTATACTGAATTTTCATTGTAAACTCTGATGATTACATGTATGAGATAAGGATTTTTTGTGTACGAAGTTATACTTTACTTTTTCATGCTTAAACGTTTACAAAAAAAATCTTAAAGAGATTTATTCCACATCCTTCTCATCTTTTTAAAAGACAAAAATTTTATCCGTATTTTCGAAGAAGGATTACCAAGTTCTATTAAAATATTTTCTAAGTTATTGCGAACCTTTTGATTACTATGGTGTAATATCCTTTTTAGAGAAAGGATATTGCACTTCTGCTGCACAGTTTACTTTCTTTGAATTTCATTTTTGTATTTATCATTTATCATTATATTTTAAGTTTTATTTGTCGTCTATGTTTTTGTGGTTTGGGCTTGTTGTTGCTTGAAAAAGATAAATAAATATGTTTTAGAAAAATTGCACTCTTTTTTTCAAGAGGGAGTAGAGATAATTAAAAGGGGATAATTTTTGCTGCCAACACGACTCACGACCATACCTCACCGCACGAGTAGATGTAGAGCAAGTAGAGGGAGTGGAGGTGTGGGGTTGAGGGAGGGTGGAAGGAGAAGAGAGTGAGAGATCATTTTGCAATTTTTAAAGAGAGAGGTGAGGTCAGAGATAAATGTTATTTTGGTCCATGATGATTAGGATACCACATGGGTCTCATGCAGACACTTAACGTGCCAAGTCAGTATCTTTGACACCGTTTGCAAATTGGAATGACAGAAGGTCTGACTTGATAGAGGTTCTCAATATCGGAGATGTTTTTTCCAATATATTAATGTCAAAAACCAACTTGGCAACGTCCTAAAATGTCAAGGACTAAATTAATAGTATACTTTTTAGGTATAATAAGATATAATTAAATATTTGTGTAAAACTCTTTTACACTATACATAATTAATATTAAACTCAAAAAGAATTTAATCATGAGAAAAAGATCTTACAAACAAAAAGTAAAATTATCAGTTTTGTCTTTTTTTTTTACAACAATTATGAGTTCTGCCTTTTTCGAGTTCTGTCTTTTTAATTATATTCAATAACTCAACTCAGATTAAATATAACTTCTTAATACCAACAGTCTAATGAAAAAACAACTAACTAAAACCTTGTCTAAATTATAATTTTAAACATAGAAGAAAACCCCCAAAAAGCAATGCCATAAAACCACCACAGTCAGCCAGAAAGTGAAGTTCCTGTCCAATGGAATAAACTATTTTGAAGCAGAAAGTGTGGCCCAACTGCAGTAAGGCCACGATGGATACACGTGCCCGTTATTACTACTCTCTTTCCCTTTCCGGGCCCCACACGTTACCAATCAATCCCATCATATTCCCACCGATGCTTCTATTATTTTTCCTCGAACATTTTACATGCGGACAAGAATAAAAAGAAAATTTATTATGGAGGGGTCTTCTCGCACGGGGAACAACTGGGAAATTTACACATAAGAACCCAGTCACGTACTAAGGAAAAAGCATACTAGTTGATGAAATTCCTCTGTCGTTTCCATGCCTCTTGCTATTAAATTTCTATTTATTTGTTTAATTTAATTAATTTTCTTTTGGTAGCCAGCAGAGAAATTAGCTTAGTCAGATTATTTGACTTTTTTGGATTCGTTTTATATGACAAGGACAAATATTTGATTCCAAAACGACCTCAAAAGTCCACCGTCTCTGCAATATCATAAGCGGTTATGGCAGTTTGGTTCACCTAAATTATGATCATATATTCTGCTAACCTGGTATGTTTCCTTATTATGAGTTCTCGTGGAATTGGAAACCACACAAAACCAGTTCTAGAGAATGTATATCAAGATTCAGGGAATGTGAATAAATGAACCATGTGCCCCAAATTTTTATTATATAAAGAAATACCCGGTTGATTAGAAAGGCTATTTCAAAGAGAGAAATAATAGTCTTTATCTGGGGATCTGCAGTGCTTTTTTAACCTGCCTAACTCCTTTTGACTATTACCTTATTTGGTTTTTATTGTAAGAAACAAAATTATAATCATCACCATGAGAGCAACACCTAAGTTTCAAATTAATTAATTTAGCTTCTGTTCACGTGGAGGTTAGTTTGGAAGCATCTCCATGGCCACCAGTTTTGACTGAATTAAAACGAGCTATGAAAATATTGTAAGAACAAGAAGACAAGAAGTTATAGAAGCTCTTAAATTTTCAAATTAAACGGGGAAAATGAGAAATATGCAATTAAGCGTGTGATAATTAAAATTTGACTTCAACTAAAGGGGGGAAAATGGGAAAATCTTCTATCATTACATGAAGGACCTGATTAAGCAACAGATCAGACATAAATGGTTGGAAGTGTTTAAATCCATAAATAAATAGAGCTAATGTTAAAAGGACTTTCGGTCGGTTGGCTTATTCCATATACTTTATTTACGAGATACTATGCTTTTGACAAACAGAGTCATAGATAGGAAGGTTAGGTCTAGATTGCGGATATTATATATATGAATGTGCAAACATATAATTTAATCACTATTCCATGTATCAAACAAAAAATATTTACATTAATTCGAAGCCTAGTTGTTATTACGCATGAGTGCTTGGTCACGGTGGAAGGGAACACTAGTCAATTTTTATTTGCAATTTCAAGATTTCACATTCAAGTCACCATTAATAATATAATTGTAAGGTTTAGAGAGAAATATAGGATTTGAGTTTAAAATTTGATAATTACATATTAAACTTATTTTTCCATGGTTAAATCTTTTTCGGGGATTTATTTTAATTTGTTAATAAGTTATCAAAAGTGTAAAAATTGTCAATTTATGAATTTAATTAGTATGGACTGATAGTACGTTTTTGTAAAATTTTTCTACAATGACAATGCATAGTAATTAAAATATATATATATATATATTTGTTATCCTTACTATATAAGATACAAAATATTATTTGGGAAAAACGGAGAAATGTCTAAGATCGATCGAGAAAATTAAATTAAATATACGGTTCGTGAGTTGTGCCATTATATAACCACGCCGGTTGATTTTCATGTATCGCAACCTGTTTTTTAAGTAAGATTTTGAATTTGAATCTATAATAAATAAAAATATAATAGTTCTAGTACGTATAAAAGATTTTTACATATATATTCAATCATATTTTACTATGGTGTCATGTAATAACATTACTTCTTAAAATATTTACACAAATATCTATATGGTGAGAGATGTGATTGGACGTCTATGTAACACTGTCATTGCATATATTAATTAAATCCTTTAAGAGATTATTTTTTTAGAGTGTGTTTGACTTTATTTAAATTATTCAGGGCTCAAATATTTAACTATGTGGATATAAAAAAATTTAAATACAAATCCGTGTGCCCAATATTAAGAGGTATAGAATGTGTGACTAATTAGATCTCTCTGGTGCATTGGGTACGTAAGAAACGTCTGTGAAATATTCTTCCATACTACTTTTCATATAATCCTTTTTTTTGAAGCAATTCATATAATCCTTTATACTGTTTTGATTGGGTGAAGAAATGTATTGACAAGTGCTTTTCTTTTATTTTATCACAATAGAGTGATTCATCATGAAATCATATACGGAAAACATTAATCATATATCCTCTGATTTTCATTGTTCAATGTGAGGAAACTTCTCAACCTTTAACAGAATGCGCCCGCAACGCCGAAAGATTATAGATTTCCATTTGTTTCAGGAAACAAAAACTGATGTGTCAAAATACATGACAAGTAAACGAGAAATTTGGTAAAATCTTCTTATTATAAAATATAAAAAATACGTATAGAGATCATTTTAGAGAGTATGACTATGTACGGTAAGGCCAATAAGCTAGCATATAGCTTATTTGACTAGCTCATAAGTTTGTTTGACCATAATAGAAGTATTCAATAAATCAACTTATTTCATTTGTTTATTAGCTTATTGTTTTGTCTCTATTTTTTTTTTGATAAATTTTTTCTCTAATTTTTATCCTCACAATTTTATTCCCATTCCCCTTTTCTCTCTCTTAGTTTTTTTTTTAAATTGTTAACCACTCTTCCTTCCCATATAAGTAATACTCTTTTTTAAATAAAAACTATAAAAAAATCTACATGTGTGTAGTTATAAATAAGTTCTTATATAAAATTATTTAAAAATTGATTTCATTTATATTATTTTATAGTATTTAATAAAAAAATTAAACTTAATAATAAGATTAAAATAAATTAATATTTCAATTTTAAGTGGGTAAATAATATGAAATAAATTAGTAATAACTATTTTTAAATAAATAATAAATAGAGAAATAGAATTTATATAAAAATTGTATAAACATATATCCTTTTATGTTATTTTACATTTATCAGCCAGTTCAACAATTAATTTTACCGAATACTTTAAATTCAATCAGCTAGTTTTTCAGCTATAAGCTTTTAGCTATCAGCATAAGCTAGCTTATAAGCTATCAGTTACTTCATCATTTATTAGCTACCTTATCAACTATTTTTTCCGAACAGAGCCTATGTATTTAGATAACAAACTAAACTGGAATTCTTTTTTAACAATATAAGTTAATTCTAGGCTTAAATATACGTTTCGTTCTTGCAAATATACTTGTTTTTGAATTTCGTCCCTGTAAATTTTTTGTGTGTTTCCCCCCTTTAAAAAAAAGCTAAAGTGGCAAACAGAGTACTACCTGTCGTCGCCACACTGGATAAGTGTGTCCAGTTGTCCCTTGTCCAATCAACAAAGGTGCTAACTCATATTATTTACTTGTTTAAACACATGTTTAACATATTTTTAGTCAGACTAAGTTTTTTAAAAAACTTGGTTAATTAAAAATTGATATTATAACAGTTGAAATCGTCCTTCCCCTTTACGAACCCTACCCCCTTTGTGTGAACACTAATTGCAGCAAGATCGATTCTGTGAGGCAGAGAACGATGAACGGAGATGAAATGGTGGTGTCTCCCGTGCGTGATGGTTGTAAGCAATATATTGTCTTGTGGAACATCTACGGTGGGTCCCATTCCAGTGTGTGGGTGCGGTGACTCGATGTTGCTTTTCACTTTGAGTACCTAAGACAACCCAAATCGAAAGATTTGGCGTTGCGCAAATTGGAATGTGAGTATTGTAAACTCAATAAATGATAGTCTAGGTTTTCCTCCTTGTGTTATTGTAATCTCTGATACTCCCATTCTTCGAATGTAGAAGCAACGAAGCCGCAAATTGTTTATTTGGAAGGACGAGTTGGACATGGAAGGTTGTTCGATTCGTGGTTTAGCAGAAGGCGCAAGTAGTAAATTTGGTTGTGCAGGAATGATGATGGATTTGGGTTCAAAGAAGGTTAGTAAGCTGAAAAGCAAGCTGGGCAATGAGAGGAGAAGAGTCAAATATTTGTTGGTTTCTCTAGTTGTGTCTTGGTTGTTTTTATTCCTCAACTAAGAATTGTAACAAAGTATAGTATGTTTGAGGTTCCCAAGTTGGTAGTTTGGACATGTTGTTTTCATGTTGTGTCAATGGGAATGCTTGGGTTTTCAAGTTTTGATGTAAGGTGTTTCTACCAGAATGAATGAATGAAATAAGACTCTGTTTTGTGATCCACACTGGTTGTTTATTAATGAAACTTGTTTAATTGTGAATGTGAAGAAGGACCAAAATAAAAATAATTAACATTTACATATTGAAGATAAAACTACAAGTGTAATGGTTGAATTAGTATGGAATTGGTAAAGCATGTAGTTGGTCAAACTGTAATTGGTATGGAATTGATGAAACTGTAGATGCCAAATTGCAAAGCATGTAAAAGGGTAGAATTGGTAACAACAGTGCCAAACCAACGAAACATTAATCATTCACATGTTTCATGCTTAGATTATGCCAATTTAATCAACCACATTCTTAATCAAAAGTAGTCATTCATTGAAACATAAGTGTCAACCGAATTACATAAACATCATAAGAAATTGTCATAGTTTAGCCTAACATTAAACTTAAACTAAATACTGTCAACTGAATTACATCATAAAGTTCACAAAATAAACCCCAATGTAGTTATCCCTAGCTCAATTCCACTATCAAATTACACAAAGGTGGTCAAAAAAGGCAAACTACATAACTAAAACATGGCTTCCATGAGACACTAGGCCTCCTTGTGCTTTCCCTTTCCTCCAGCTTTTCCCTTCCCCTTGCCACCATCCTTTGACTTGGTTGATTGAGAGGTCGATTGAGAAGGTGGTTGGAGTTTCTCCGCTGCTGAAACCATCTTTTTCACCAGTTCCTTTAAAGTTTCAGGAGGTTCCAGCGTCTTCATACCATCCAAACACATCTTAATACCCTTCCAGTAATCAAGAACATTTTGACACTCCTGAAGACATGTCAGGTAGGAGAAAGTAGTATTGTCAATGTCTGGTGTATATGCAGATTCCTGGGTCAATTCCCCTGGATTAACATGGGATCCACTAGCAACTCTTGTAGTAGATTGTCTAGGAACATTAGATGCTTGTTGAGTTAGCCCACCTTTTGCAGTACCTCCACCTTGAGCAACACCTCCAACATTCTAAGTACCTCCAACATTAGGTCCTTCAGCATTACCACCTTGATTAACATTGCTTTGTACAGAAACCGAGTCATCTTGAAATTATTTCCTCAATCTTTTCAGCTACAACAAAAGAAGCACCATTATGTGAGGACCCAAATTGTCAAGCTATAAGAAATGTTAACAATCAATATTCATTATGCTCTACCTTCCTGGGTTACTTTGAGGCTTCTTGTTGGGCATTCCCTTCAGGAATAGTAGCATTATTAGTAGTCATTGTAGGTGTATGTGTTGCCTCATTCACCACACCTGCTTCAACTTGCTCACTTGTCTGGTTGGTTTCATTGGGTTCAGTTGCTTTCTTAGGGTTCCTCTCTTTATACACAATACACAATAAATGCTATGAATAAACTTGTTAAATAATAAAGACATACAGCATTGAGTTCAAACTACCATACCTTGCAAACTGCAGCATTTGGATTCTCAGTTGGGCTCTTGCAGCCTCTACTGTCCATACTGGTCACACCTTGTGCATCTATATGATGTATGTGTCCTTCTTAATTTTGTTGGGTTAGGATCCTCATCCACCTCTTTTCTGTAACGTTCCAAATTTTCACTCTTAGAGACAGAATGTTAATTAGAGAGGATTATTATTAACATTAAAAATTTTAATATGATGAGCAATAACATACAGTTGATGTAGAAAGTCAAACAAAAATATTAGAGACGTTTGACTGTCAAAATAGGAATATAATGATACAGAAACCCTAATTAGAGTCAGAAAGTGATTTGAGGATACCAATAGTGATTTTATAATATTTGAGGAATTTAGAAATTTATTTGAGAATTTTCTGAGAAATGGATAAGAAGAATTACCGTTTTGGTCCCTGTACCGTTTTGGTTCTTGTAGTATGACTAGGATGAACTGCGAGTTGGTTTGGAGGCCAGAACAAGTCAAGAAAATATTTTGATGAACCAAATAATGTTTTTACATTATTTTAGAATTTTGAAAATTATTTTGGGAATTTTTAGAATAGCAGATTAAGAATTGTTGTTTTGGTCCCTGTAAAATGAAGAACAGGGTAAATTTGAGAACAAATGGATACCAGAGGGTTAGAAAATGATCAAAATTCAATGTGAGAGTAACCATTAGTGTTCTTATGGAATTTATTATTTTTAGAAATTTTCTGAGATTTTTCAGAGAAAAGTCAGTTTAATCCTATTTTACGTATTATCGGGGAAACTAAAAAATTACTGTTTTACTTCTAAGCTTGATTCCTAGCTACCAAGACCCTTTTGGGCACATAAATTTTGTTTTCTTGGCTAATCATGTGAGTCTTTCACTTCAATAGGTAATGTTTGGATAGTTTTTACCGTAAAACACAAAAGTTATCGCACTTTATTACTTATAATTTACCGTTTACCATGGGTAAAAGTAAAAATTTATTTACCTCTCCCGTGACCAGGTCAAAACCACCTAGAAGCTAGGAGAATAGTTTAGAATTTTCTACAATTTCCATGAGTCATGATAATTGACCAATAAGAAAAATTCTTGATTTTTATTTACTTAATTAGTAATTAAGTGTCATGATTGGCTTGAATTAACCATGATTAATGAAAAATAACCATGATTCTCTCAAGGGGAGGGTTGACGACGAAATTTGAGGGGAGAGGGACTTGTTCATTTTTCATCCTTTTCATTCTCTCTCCAAAATCATTTTCTCTCCTTTTCTCTCTAAGCCTTCATCTTCTTCCTTCATCCATTTTCTTCCATTTTCATGAGCTCTCCAGTACCTCCTACCATATATCTTGATCCTCTATACAACAATCAAGTGTAGAGAATCGATTTTAAACACTATAAACACTTAAGCCTTTATCAAAGCTTTGGATTCATCAAGTTGTTCTTATTTTTCAAGAACACTAAGCTTTGGGTTCTTTGGACTTTAGGTAAGCCATCAACCTTATGGTCTTGTTATGATAAGAGTTTATAGACAAGTTATTCCTTTTTATTCCTTCTAGGGTTAGGATGCACTTTTGTGAAGGGTATAAACCCTTTTGATTTATGTTTGGGTTGTTGTGTTCTTGTTATGTATTTTTGAAGGTAATTAGCTTTGTGATCATAATTTTGTGAGAAGGGAGAAGAGAAGGAAAAAGATCAAGGGTAAGGGGAAACTTTCTTTTAGCAAGTTACTAGTTTCATATGATTATGTTTGTCTGCTTGTTAGTGATTTCTCAAAGCTTGATGATCATATTATAAGCTTTTCTTTAACTTGACGTCTTATGAAAAGTGCTTGATGATGATCTCTGTGATGTTAGAAGCTTATGTTAGTTGATGTTAGTGACATTTCATGATAAGTGTTCTTATGTGTGATGATGATTTGAGGTGTTGATGATGATCTTTGGATTGATTATTTGATTCTCTTGTATTGATATGCTTGATGGTGATTTCTTATCTTGTTGATATGGTGATTTCTTACCTTGGGAGGAGTTGATTTCCCATGTTGACATTATTTGATGGTTTAAATACTTTTTTCGTCCCTGCAAAATGATTGAGTTTCATTTTTCGTCCCTGTAAAAAATTTTGTTTGTTTGTGATCCCTGTAAAACAAAAAGTTTTATTTTTAGTCCCTGCAAAATTGTTTTAGTCCTTGTAAAATTTAGATCATGTTGAATTAGTCCCTGTAATATGTGAACAATTTTGTTTTTAGTCCCTATTAAATTTATTTTACAAGGACTACTTTGACAATTATCTAAATATTACAGGGACTAATTCAACATGATCTAAATTTTACAGGGACTAAAAATAAAACATTTTGATTTACAGGGATCACAAACAAACAAAATTTTTTACAGGGACGAAAAATGAAACTCGGTCATTTTACAGGGACGAAAAAGATATTTAAACCTTATTTGATTTCTTATGTGGTGAAAAAGTGATCTCTCGTGAGTTTGGGTTTGTAATATTTAAAGTAGGTTTCAATCAAGTAAAGAATAACTTTAAATTGGCTTTAATTTTGTGAAAAACCGAACCTGTCACACCCTGGGTGAAATTATTTTCAAAATTGTGAAAATCACAAACTGCTTGGAAAACAGGGGACAAACCTGTTCACGCCGTGGGTGTGAAAATTTACACTCCTGTGATCATTTCTGGACTTTGTAAAAAACAATCCAGAATTTTATGAAATTTATATTTGAAGCTTATAAAATCAAGTTCAATGGGATTTTTCAAATAAGCTTAGATAATGATTTTTTTTAAGAAAAGAACCTTTGGTTAAAGTTAAGGAAAATGATTTGTGAAAGTTTTATAAACAACCCAAAAGTTATGTTTTAAGTTTTAATTGATAAGCAAGTTTTAATTTGATGAAAAGTTAAGTTTTCCTTTGATTAATAATAATAAGCTAATGAGTTATGCTCTGGATAGGATTTTTGATCAAGGTTTGTGAAAAACCACATGTATTTGAAAAATAGAAAACAATCATGTTCACACCCGTGGTTCAGGATTTTTCGCAGCTGTGGAAGCTGCTGTATTGGGCGAAAATGTAATTTTTCGAAAGTGCGGGGAATGAAATGAAAATCTGGGCATTTTTTGGGTCATAAATGTAATTATAAAAAGTTAGGTGACTTTTAATAATTAAGAAAAAGTGAGGGGATTTTTATTAAAGAGTATTTTTAAAAGGGGTTAAATTCCAATGAGATTTCTTAAAAATGAGAGAGATGTAAGTCTAGGGCTCTAAATGAGTGTTGAACCTACCATTTTAAAAAGATAGATTTAAATAAAGTGTTCTGAGTGAACGGTCTAGGTGACGTAGTTCTGAGTGAACGGAATAGAATAACTGTGTGTAGTGCACTATGATGAACATATGCATATTATAAGGCTTTGTGCCAATTTGAGTTACAAGTCACTTTGTGTGATTGGGAACTGACTGGGTTGGGCTACAATTGCCTACTGGGGTTATCTGAGTTTCGAACTTCCACCAATGGCCAAGAGATAGCATCATTGAGCCGGGGAAAATCGTATACTCGACTTGGATAAACCTGAGTGACCGGTCTTTTCAGGATACGGTAAGTGGCTGTTATGGAATGATTGTTCTTTGTGAAAACAGACATCTGAGAATGGTTGTGCAATCATGTTAAGTAACTAGCTGCGCCTATCATTCAAAAATAAAGGAGTAAGGGAAAGTAATCTCCATAGAGTAGCGGGCTAAGTGCTCGTGGCTATGTGCCGAATATATAAAGATTATTGAAGTGTCATGCATATATATTTCTAGAATTGTTATGATATGTTTCTGTGTGAAACTGTGATACTTCTGTGTGAAGTTGGAAATAGTGGTCTGTGTGACTTGTGTCTGTGTGACCTATGTTGAATATGCGATTCTTGAATGTGATTTATTTTGAGGATGAGTATAACATTAGGTGTGCATTATACATGTTGTGTCCATTCTATTTGATGTATGCATTATATCTGTTGTGTGTTGCTCGTGTGACTGTCTCGATATAATTGCGAAAGAGATTTTCACCCTTGCCTATATGTTTTGTGGTCGTTGGAACATGATTCATATAGATGGACCACTAGCTGGGTGGACTAGCCATGACTCGAAGAATGAGACGTGCATTAAAGTTGCGTTGACCAAGTGGAAGGACGTGCAAGTCCTAGTTCAAGTTGGGCTTTCTTATTAGAGCTTTTTGCAGAAGTTTTTAGTGCTTGACTAGCATAAGGAGTCAGTATTCTTGTGGGAAGGAAAAGTTTCTTGTGGCTCTTGAATAACATTGGTCAACATACTCTTCAGGATTAACACCTTTAAATGACATTGCTGCAACATTATGTTTTACATGGAATGCCTACCAGTTCCCAGAAATTACATGTACATGTTTTTTTACTCAAGTCGACAACAAATCTTTGAACAAACATTGTATGGCTAACCTCAAACTCATCCACCCTTGCCATAGTGGAATCCAATTTCCACTATGTTCTACTTCTCTGTCAAGTCTTTTCCTAGGTTTTCGCATAACTAGGTGGTCCCACCTACAAAGCTTTTCTCTAAGTGATGCAATTCTACGTACCCATGAGATAAGTCCTAATCCACTCACATGTTGTCACTATTGGTTTATCCTTAGCTACTCAAGTAGTAGTATTAAATGCTTCAGAAATATTTTTCAACAAGACATCACATTTTGTATAGTAAGAGAATGCATTTCATATCATGATTTAGTTGGGACACCCATCAACCACTCCCAAGCTTTCACATTCACCTTTTTAATCTCATTCATCTTCCTTTCCCATGCCCGATAGTAGGTTGCCTTAGCAGCCCCCATCATTAGATCTCTGATCAAAGTACCACCACTAAATTTCTTCTTGAAATTTGCATACGAATGCCTTAGGCACAACCTATGCTCCAGACTCTCATACATCTCCTCAAACACTAGAATCATCCCCTGCAAATTGTGTATTCAGGAAACCCATAATTAGAGGGACTAAAAACAAAAATAAAGTATATTTACAAGGACTAAGTACAATATCAAATGAGTGTAAATAACACAGATCACATACCTTCTACCGATCAGATATGAATACCCAACGTTTGTCTTACCTAGTATCGTCAAACAATAGATCCAGGAACCCCCTCCAAGATTCTTTGGTCTCTGTCTAAAAAACACCAACCGCAAGGGGGAAATATTGGTCATTTGGGTCTCTTCCAACAGCTATTAACAGTGTACCTCCGTACTTGGTCTTCAGATGGCAATCATCCACTCTAATAAATGGTCTACAAGTAGTCAGAAAGCCCAAAGAGCCCTTCTTGCACCCATCAAAGGAAAAGTAGAAGCTCCTAAATGTTGGCTCTAGTGCTGGTATAGGTCTCTCCACATGGATCTTGCAAGTATTCCCTGGTAATGCTCTTATCAACTCGGCTGAGTAGCTGTGCAAGAGAGTATACTTCCTTGTTGCATCACCTTCCACTATCTCCTTGGCTATCTTCTTTGCCTTCCAAGCTTGGGCAAGTGAGATCCCAACACTATAGTTTCTACTAATGTCAGTCATTATCTCAGACAACTTCACATTCCTAGAGGACATCATCTTTTCAGCCACATGCTTTGTAACCCATTTTCTCTTTGCACTTTTATTTAAGAAGACCCTGCCACATGTGTGTTTGGGCACAAGTGTTTTTATCCTATACGTGTGGCAGTCAGCCACTTTGCTTATAAGGACTATAAACTCACATTTACCCTTGGCCTTACACACAACCCTAATTCTGCCTTTGTCATTCATCGCAAAGACAACCTCCTTCCAATCAATACTGAATGCTCCAATACTACCTCCTTAAAATCAGCTAGTGAATTAAATTTCATCCCTAGCTTGAATTTAAACTTTTTGTCCAAGTCCTCCTTCTTGAACATTGGATACTTAGGTCTATCCATATCATCAGAATCTGAGTCAGCAGAACTGTATAGCTCCTCACTCTTATACTCATCATCCATAACATGGCTATTGTCTATGTCATCACCCCCACTACTCTGCCCACCAGTATTCTTTGTTGGAGTAACAACCTTCCTCTTTGCATTTTTGACCTTATATTTCTTACCAACAATCACCTTCATATTTGTATATGGCATCACCAAATCCATCATCCATTGCCATCATCCTCTCCTCCTCACTGTCATCAAAATGCACCCAACTTACATCATCCTCACTGCTATCAATATCAGTGCCACTTTCAACCAGAGCTGTCAAAACAAGCCAGCTCGACCCACACGAGCTGAGAGAAAAACGAGCCGGGGCGAGTCGAGTTGACTCGGTTTTTTCAAGGATTAGGAAATGCACAGCTCGGCTCAGCCCACGACGGGTTGGTGGGTTATGCGAGCTGGCTCGTGGGCTGGTTCACGGGCTGAATCACTAAAAAAAATAAAAAATCTAAAAAATTTATTTAAAATGCTAAAAAATATTAAAAAATTATAAAAAAATAAAAAAAATTATATACAAAAAAAATTACATGGAAAAAATATTAATTATTAATTATTTTTATTTTTTAATGTGGCTCGGGAGCCAGCTCAGCTCGTGATGGGCTGACTTGCTTCAGCTCGCGGGTTAAGTGAGCCGAGCCAAAAAGGCCCAGGGTTAAACGAGCCAGCTATTTAGTAACCCGTTTTGCCCACGAGCCGAGCTGGCTCGTGAGATGCAGCTCATTTTGACAGCTCTACTTTCAACAACCTCATGATTTGGTTAGACTTACACATTTCCACCACTTCCATCTTCTCCATTCAGATTCTAAATACTCCTCCCCTCTACAACTCTGGGAACCAAGCCATCTAACCAATTCACCTCACCAACCACATGCTCCACATATATCTGAGCATCACATCTATTTTTAAGAGCAAAGTCACCAACCTCTAAGGCATCTTTATCATCTCTAATAGGTCTATAACCTTCACGAGATGTTGGCCTATCCATCCTTCACAACAACCGAATACCACTATCATATCCTAGTTCCTTTGATATCCCCATTATCTCAAAGAAGCTCCATCAGTCTATATCAATATTCAACTCAGCATGTTCATACCTCCGGGTACAACAAATCAAGGTCTCTCACAAATTCACCCCCATGATGAAAACTCACAACAAAACTCATCCCTGCATGAAATAGTGAAGACGGAAACTGGGTAAATGAAATACGAAATACAAAATGAAATACAAACTCAAATACGCACTAAAATATGAAATACTCAAACACATACGTACAAGTACATGTACACGAATACAGATACAAACCCTAAACCCCAAATAGCCCCAAAGTACAAATACTGATACATACCCATAACAAATTACAAACACACACTCAGTCAACAAGCAAATAAATATTCTTCTACAACCCACGGTAAACTCGCATGGTCCCCACTGTGACGTACTTTCTTCACTCACAGAAAAGTGTTGTACGAAGCAACACATAACCACAACACGACACTTTAGTGTGGAACCTCCGAAGATTCACTCTTAGCCATTCGTGTCGTTCACAGTAGATTCTCAAAACCTCCGTCTCGTTCAATGCGCCAGTTGTCTTCTTCTCTGGGACACAAAGGAGACTAGGTGAGACTATGGTGAAAAGTGAAGGAGTAAAAAAAACCTAGATGCGCGTGTTATCTACTGCTTCCGATTCACTAGTTGTCCATATGTAATGGAGCATTACGTACGGCCTTTTTGCGTTACCTAGAGCTTTTGGCCTTAGGTAACCGCCAATTTTCTTGCAGTGACATGAGCACAAGAGAAATCTTTGTTTCTTTCCCTTTTAATCACACAATTGGAGGGAATATCATTTTCCATACTTTTATGGCACGTAATAGGTATTTTAGATAGGTGTTTTGAAGTTAATGTGAAGCCGGCCAATAACTATATTAAATTTGGATTGACATATGAAAATTAAGAGTGGAGTGCATGATTATAAATATCATACTTGTAGTGTGTTCGAAAGAGTTTATACTTCATTTGAGTTTATCTTATGGCATAAGTGTTTGTGAAAGTACTTTTGGAAGAGCTATTAAAATAGCTTATGATATATCTAGTTTATAGAATATTTTTTTATAGGTCAAGTGGTCAGTAATTAGTGCATTAATGGTTGTTAGAAGGGAGGAGAGAGGGGTTCAAACCCCGAAACTCCAATTTTACGACATTTTATGTCCTTTGACTCAACCAATTGAGCCACCTACCGGGGACTATAGTTTATAGAAATACTTATATAGAGTTTTTTTTTTGGGTACAAATACTTATATAGAGTTTATGTAAAGTTTAAACACACAAGGATTTTTAATTAAAGAATCAATTTATATGATCTAACCGTTCAATTGACACCAGGTGTCAAACTTTTGTACTTGCACCAATTAATAAATTGTTTTCCTGAATGCAAAATTAAATGATCTAACCGTTCAATCATATGATATTTTCATCTTGATCATATATATTAAATTTTAGATAATTTGGACATTCATAAGTATGTGATCTAACTATGGACATTTACTAATATTATAAATGACATATTATCCATTAAAATAAAGGTTTAATTGCATTTTTAGTCCCCCAGTTATTGTGTCTGTGCGATTTGGGTCCCCCAGTTTTCAATTGTGGGAATTAGGTCCCTCAGTTATCACAATTGTTACAATCAAGTCCCATGTCATTATGTCGTTCAATTTTTAACACCTAGAGTCTACGTGACATATGTGGGGATTAATTTACACTAAATCGGGTCACTTTGGCATGATGTAGGTAGCCATAATTTTTTTTAAAGCAAGTTGGATTACACGTGATGCAATACATGTTGCTTAAAATTTCTTACTTTTGAGAGTCTTTATCATGTTATCAGTGCTAGGATGTTCTGACTCAGTGCCAAGGTGACCCGATTTAGTGTGAAATCAATCCCCACGCGTGCCGCATAGGCTTTAGGTTTTAAAAATTGGACGACATAGTGATAGGGGACTTGATTGCAACAATTGGGATAACTGAGGGACCTGATTCGCACAATTGAAAACAGGGAGACCCAAATCGCACAAACACAATAACTGGGGGACCGAAAGTGCAATTAAACCTAAAATAAAATAGTATGGTGAAGTATCACTCACTTTTTGATTCACATGAAAATTTGTAAACTTGATCTAATATATAAGAACTTATAATTCAACGATTGGATCGTTTAATTTTGCATTCTAGAAAAAATGTTATTAATTGATGTAAGTCCAAGAGTTTGACACCTGATTTCAATTGATTTTGTCCCAAGTTTCTTATATGACAAGTACTTATCGAATAAGCTCTTAATTAAACTTTTTATCCCAACAATGGAAGACAAGAGAGAAAGAGAGAGGGGGTGAAAGAAAACAAATAAAAGAGCCAAAGCAATTATTTCTGCCGCTGCGGTTTTGATCCTTACTGTATACCAGTTAGGTTGGGTTACTGCTTGTTTTTGTTCCAGTGAAAGTATACAAGGGGCGAGTGAATTGATTGGTCAATGTATATAGCTCATGCTAATTAAGATTCTGTTCCTTAGTACCTATGTTCCAAATTATGACAACATCGAATAGGTCTGAGAAAATTTTGAAATTATGAGTGTTGTAACCCCAAAAAAAAAAAAACTTTCCGGACTCTTCATAATTTGGAAGTTTTTAAATATCTGTAAGAGTTATTATTTTAAATACCTATCAATTTTTAACACTCATCTAACACTTCTATTTATTTCTATCTTTTTCTTCTTATCACATCACTTATATATTATATCTATCGCTTATCTCTCTTCTATTTCTATTTCTCTCTTGATGGGTTTGAGGTGTACGAGTGTCCATTGATATTTTTGTATCTATAATAGTTTATAAAGGTCGCTCTGGGAGAGAAGGTCGGGAAAGGCGAAAAGGAAAAGAGTGAATAAATGAATGCCTCAAATGTATGTTAAGCATAATAATTATGGCATTGTACCTTTAAATAATGGAAAATTCTACAAAAAGGAGAAGTGTCTTTGATGTCTTTTTATTTTATATGTCAAATTCTGTGCAAAAGACAAGTAAATTATAAAACATTAAGCTAGCTAGTATATAATCTGTTCTTCTAACGATGTATCTCCATATATATATTAATTGTACAATTGGATGTTTATGTTTAGATTAGCCTAGTTCACATTTTTTTCTCTCAAACAAACAAATTATATTAAATAAGAGCTGCCTGTACATATATACATGTCCATAGGCCAGTGATCTTACTCTTACGCTCATGGCCCCATGAAGTTGAGGGCGATAAAAATTATTGACTCGTTGAGTAGGCTAAATTATGTGGTCTTTCCTTTTCCATAAGCTAGTTTAGCAAGGTACTGTGCTATTTGTCTCTGTCTTGCTGGCAGAAACAGAAAAATTCCCTTCACCGTACGATTGTTCCTTCGGTAAAAAATAAAGACCCCACGGAAAATCCTGATTTCCAGCTGGTTAATTTAAAGCTTCTTATTCTTGTTCTCTTATCTCAAATTTTGAGATAGGTTGAATCTGGGCCTAGGTAAAGGACTAGTGAAATATAATAAATTTATATAGTAGCGAAATGTATATAAACTAGTGAAATATTATAAATTTATATAGTAGCGAAATGTATATAAATTGTTTTGACAATTCAATACAATAAATTAACGTACCTATTTAAGAATCTCAAGTAATGAAATAACCATAAAATACGGTAATGTAGTTAAAACCAGATCGGCCGGTCGAACCGGGAACTGTATCCCTGTCCGGTCCGGTCCGGAACACCCAAATAATCGGCCTACGCGAGAACTGATCAACAATCGGAAAAACTGGTCAAAATTAGGCCAAAACTGGAAAAATCGACTGGACTGGTTCAATCTTTTTTTAAAAAAAAATCAAAATTTTCAATTTTTTTTATTTTTTTAAAGAAATAGATATCACTTTCTTTAATTATTTATAATTTTGAATATTTTATATTATGAACTATGACATTTAGTAGTAGAATTTCATTTTTTTTATGAAGTTATCACTTTTATGTTAATTTTTGCTCAATATTGTATGGGGTTTAAGGTTTAAAAAAATATCATTTAATTATATCCCGGTTCAACCGGTTGAACCCCGGTCAAACCTCTGAACCTTGAACCCATGCCCTCACCAGTTCGGTTCTGACAAACTTAGTAAATGGTGATTTGGGCCAATATTTATCACAATCTGAATAAATTTTGTACATAGTTTTAATTTTCTCCTTCTATTAATAGTCTCGGTTAGTGGTTAATTAAGACTAATACTTAGAGTAATTAAATAACCTCATAGCGTGTTTGGATAGGATAATTTAAGAGGTAATATATTTTTAGAAGGTAATTAAAATATACCAATCTAAATTACTTTGTTTGGATATATATTAAGGGTACATTTGATGCACACTGAGGTATACTACAAACAGAACAGTACAGAACAAATGTCTGAGTTACAGCACAACTCTTTGTTATGCACATTTTTTTTATGAGCAATGGACAGAATAAGCAAAATAATGTAAAATTTACTGTAATACCATTTGTATTATATGAATATTAAATATATTGATTAAGAATATATATTTATTTTGTAACATATATATTTATTATATTAATAATAAAATATTTATTACATATATAATAATTTTATTAAATATATTTATTACTTATACATAATATATATTTATTATATTGATTATATATAATTATTACTTAAATATATTTATTTATTAATAACTTATATTTAATGTATATACATAACATAGTTATTAAGTTTGGCATTTTTTGTCTTTTTGTAGTTTGTTCATGGGACAAAAAGTTGTCCCATGGTTTATTAAGGGACAAGAATCGGGGCTTTTATGTTGTCTAATGTCTCATATTTTGTCCAGTACCAATAATACTTTTCAAATCAAACATGGAACAATTACTTCTGTGTTATCTAGTACATTAATCGTGTAGGAATTAAAAATGAAGCAATTTTATGAAGTATTTTTTTATAACTAAATTTGAGAAATTTGAAATAACACCTAAAATTAGAAAATTCTAAATCCCTTTTTCACTCTCACTATCACCCTTGCACTGCAGCTCTGTTCAAAATCTGAAAAATATCTCCCTCTTGCTCCCTCTCTCTCTCTCTCTCACTCTCCCTCTCCCTTTCTTTCTTGCTGATCTTGCTTTCTCTCCCTGACTCCCTCTCTCTCGCTCTAACTCTCTCTCACCCTTTCTCTCTCGCTCTCCCCCACCTCTCCCTCATACTCTCGCTCTCTATTCCTCTCTCTCATTCTCTCTCCCCCACGCTCTCGCTATCTCCCTTTCTTGATCCCTCTCCTCCCTCTCTATCGCTCTCTCTCCCTCCCTCTCTCTCTTGCTCTCTCTCGCTCTTCTCCCTTTCTCGATCTCTCTCTCTACCACTCTCTCCCCTCCCTCCATCTATCTTTCCCTCTCTCTCCCTTTTCTCTCTAGTTCTTTTTCCCTCTCTCTCCCTCTCACTCTGTCTCTCCCTCACTCTTTCCCTTTTGCCATCTCTCTCCCTCTTGTTGGAACCAAATTGGTTAAAAGCATTTCTAATGCAAAAATTCCCTAAGTGGTTTTGTGGTTTTGATGATAACAAAGCTTATTAAGATTTTTACAAAGTCTAACAAAGCTTATAAAGGATTTCGCAAAGTCTGCTGACAAGCTCTTGTATGTACAACAATGATAAGTCCATCGTCCAAAGTGACATTGGCACATGTACACACAGTCTAAGAGCTTTGCGTCCAATGATAAGTTCATCGTCCAATATTGGCACTGGCACATATATGGACACCAAGAGTGATGCGTCCAATGATACTGATACTTGACCTCGGATAAGAATTGTTCAATGGACTCTGAGAGCTATGCGTCCAATAATCATTATGAGACCATGCGTCCAATGATTCTCTGCGTCTAATAAACAGTATGAGGCAATACTGTTCTGCGTCCAATGCAATACGCAGTCTGAGAGCTTTGCATCCAATGATCAGTATAAGGCAATACTGTTCTGCGTCCAATGTTCAATACAGACAGTACCACTCTGCGTCCAATAGAGCAAAATGGCAAAAGTTCATCAGTCAACTATGGAGAGTGAAATGAAACAGAATTACAAAAGTCCAATAATAAGCTTGAGGCAATGCGTCCAAAGAAGCAGAACCTATATGTATCCAAGTCATGTAGACTTGCTACTCTCTGCGTCCAATGATTTCCAATGAAGCAGAATTGCAGAAGTACAACATTGTCTGCGTCCAATGGAACAGAATTGGAAAAGTCCAATAATCAACTGCTCTGCGTCCAATGGAACAAAATGAAGCAGAATGGCAAAATTCCAACAATACTGCTCTCCGTCCAATGAAGCAGAAGGACAAAAGTACAACAGTCAACTGCCTTGCGTCCAATGGATCATAGTCCAATAATCAGCATGAGGCAATAAGTCCAATACTGCCTTGCATCCAATGGAATGAAATGGTAAGCATGAGGATGCGTCCAATGAATGAATGAATATCATATACAAATGGTAAGCAAAGGTATGCGTCCATTTGTTAAAAGGACTGAAAGTCCAATATATTCTACTTGCTGCGTCCAAAACGCAGAGTCCATTACTTGCTATTTATTGCTCATGCATTTAATATGGAACATATTTATTGAGCAAATGATTTGAAATAAATAGTTGTATGCAATGCTTTCTGTACAACCATTGTCAACGTTTTTGAACGTACATTAAATGAAAAGCATAAAGCACTGTGGAAAGTGTACTAAGAGAGAGAATGTACTTTTATCTACTCTGTATATCTCTGAACACATCTTTCTACTTTACACAGTGTATTCTCTCTGTCTCAATAATATATTACTATTAACCACTGTACAATTGAGACTTTGAGTACAGGTTGCTTCTGATTTAGGAGAAAGAAACGCAGACATACTCACTGAAGTAGAACTCCTCAGAGCAACGGGAAAATAGCATTTAATGCTATTAGAGAACGATAATATTTATGAAGGCTGAAGCTGAGCTATTCAAGAAAAAGTCTGAAGCTTCACAACACATATATATACCGTGATACAAGAAGAAGAAGACAGAGACAACAAAGGGACTGAACAACGAAAAAGAAAGAGCAAAAACGCTGTGCAAATTGTTATACTCTGTATAGAAAGTCTTGTGTATTTTCTATCTTCTTGTAAAAGAGAGTTTGCTTAACTCTCGAAGTGCTTAAGTTTTTCATATCCTCACTTGTGTGAGTTAGACAGCACTTAAATAAAAAATACTCTGCTGAGTTGTTTGAGCCTGGAGAGGCTTGACTGTAAAAGAATACTTGATTGAGCCTGGAGAGGCTTGACCGTAAAAGAATACTTGGTTGAGCCTGGAGAGGCTTGTCTGTAAAAGAATACTTGTTGTAAGGCCTGGAGAGGCTGTTGAAGAATACTTGTATTCTATCTGGTTTGATAGTGAAATCTCTCTAGTTTGAGGGGACTGGACGTAGCTCTTAGGAAAGGGTGAACCAGGATAAAAACTTGTGTTACTTCTTCTTTCGCTTAACTCTTTTTATATATGTGCTTATTCTAACCGTGGGGATTGAATTGATTTTTATTCAACAAGTTTTTCGTACACTTTAAATCGCACAAAGAAAACAAGTTTTTAATTTAGCAGAAGCCTCTGCGTCCAATCTTTTTGTGCGTCCAATATTACACAACTCTGTGCGTCCAGTGTTTTAAAACTATTGTGCGTCCAATATTTCAGAAAATGTTGTGCGTCCAATATTACACAACTCTGTGCGTCAAGTGTTTTAAAACTATTGTGCGTCTAATATTTCAGAAAACGCTGTGCGTCCAATATTTGAAATAAGCCAGCGTCCAACATTTGCGAAAAGTTTTAAAAGCTTAGAAACACAATTCAACCCCCCTTCTTGTGTTTCATCCTGTTACCTACACCTCTCTCTCGCTCTCACTCTTTCCCTCCATTTCTTTCTCACTCTTTCCCCCTTTCCCTCTCTCTCTCTCTTGCCCTCCTTCTCCTTCTCTCTCTCGCCCACCAACTCCCTCCTCTCTGTCCCCCCTTTCTACCACTCTCCCACTCTCTTGATCTCTCACTCCATTTCTCTCTTTCCTCCCTCTTCGTTGCTCTCTCTTGCCCCTCTCTCTTGCTCTCTCTCTCCCCCTCCCTCGCTCTCTCTCTCGAGAGAGAGAGGGAGAGATAGTGAATGAGAGAGGGAGGGAGGGAGGGAGGGAGGGGGAGAGAGCGAGACAAAGGGATAGAGAAAGAGTGAGAGAGAGAGCGGGGGGAGAGCGAGGGAGAGAAATGGTAGAGAGAGGAAGGTAGAAGGCGAGAGAGAAAAGGATAGAGGGAGCAAGAGAGAGGGGAGAGATAGATCAAGAGAGAAAGAGGAGAGAGAGAGAGATAGGGAGAGAGAGCGAGATAAAGAGAGAGGCAGGGAGAGAAGGGGAGAGAGGGGATAGAGTGAGAGAGAGAGAAAGGGGAGAGAGAGAGCGAGATAGAGGCAGACATAGCGAGGGGGAGGGAGGGAGAGAGCGAGAGAGATAACTAGAAGAGGGAAAGAGAGAGCGAGAGAGAAAGGGAGAGAGACCGAGAGAGCAAGGACAGAGCGAAACAAAAAGGGAGAGAGAGAGAGAGAGAGGAGGACAAAGAGAGTAAGGGAGTGAGAGAGAGAGGTTTTTCAGAGAGAGCACGAGAGAGAGTTAACAAAAAATGGCTCACACAAATTATGAAGAATTTTCATGATTAGATGAAAACAAAGAATTTTAAGAATAAAATAATTTAATTACTCTATCTAAACAAAAAAATTTAAAAATGAAGGGAATTTAATTGAATCAATTAAGGGCTCGTTTGGTTTGATGGACTATTTCCTGTTTTCATTTTCTATTTTTACTTTAATTTAATTACAAAATTGTCTTATTGAATCAATATGTTCTTTGTTATTAAATATTTATATAGGAAACAATGAAAACAAACAAATGATTGTTTTCACTGTTTCCTATACAAATATATTTGAAAACAAAAAATAGATTAAAAGCAATAAAATAATAATGTAATTAATTAAGACTACAAACAGAAAATGGTTTCACAAACCGAATGACCCCTAAATTATCAAGAATTTTAAATTTCTTAGTATTTTCAATTTCTTCATCCAAACACATGATCAGAGTATCCTATCCTCACTATCAAAGTCGTTGAGAGGAAAAAAACAATTAGGACACCATACACCCCAATTTTTTTCTTTCTCATTAGTCATTATTATTGTATATTACTTCTAACTAGGACTTAAAACAATTATTAGTCATAATTAATTATTAACTATTAAAGCTCAAAAAATTTGAAACTTTGGATGATGATCATGAATATTGCAAAAAAAAATTGTATTAATTTTGAAATGATTTTAAGATTTAATAAACATTTTGATACTGATTGTCATCATTGATTTATTTTCATAATTGAAAGTATTAAGAACTGGCATTGGGAAGGAAAAAAATGAGTTTTTGTCTTTCTTTGGATGGTTCTCAACGGTGGGTTGAAGATTAATGCGTGAAGCATCGTTGTGAGTCAGTTGGATTTGCTACTTGTCCTCTATGTGACAGTAATGATGAATCTCCAATTCATATTCTCAGGGATTGCTTGTAATATGGGGAATTGCTCGGTGTTGATGGCAGAGATCTAAGGTATTGCTTATGCAATTGAGTTAGCTTGGGACAAGAGTTTCAAATGGGTTTGAATAGAGAGCATGATTTAGCTATCGTTGTATTACTCAATATTGATTAGGGTTGGCCAATGTCCCATCGGTATGAGGATATTTTATCTCATATCTCTTAGTTAATTCATTGTGATTAGCCTGTTCGTGTTTTCTATACCTTGTGTGAAGGCATTCAAGTCGCGGGTTGCCTTGCAAGTTATGCACACTCTATTCATCTAGGTCTACATGTTTTTCAATCCCCACCTATGGAGTGCTGCTTTTCCTTGCACTAGCAAGACTATGCTTGTTGTGGTTTTTTTTTTCTCATAGAATTTTTGTATTGTGGCCTCTGAGCCTCTCTTTTAGCAAAAAAGTATTGAGAATAATGTGCTAATAAAAGAAACTTAAAAATAAATATACAATGGCAATATGGTAAAATATCTTTTCACGCCATGATATTATTTGTTAAAATTTGTTTATGCTAGTATGATGGTAAAATATAATTAGATAGTTGTATAAAACATGTTTACACTATTAATATACAGTTGTTAAACCCAAAAATTAATATACTCGAATAGAAATATTAAATTATATCTAAAGATTAATGGTTGCTATTGCCAAAAAGAAGTTTTAAAATTAAAATCGTTTAACCTATATATCTATAATAAATATATATAGAGAGAGAGAGGAAAAAAAATACAAAGCCCTTCCCTTAGACATACTGATATTACAGTCTCATCCCCTCTTGCTTTAAAATATACACTCCTCACCCTTCATTGATAAAAATATAGCACATCTTAGTCCAATTTTTAAAATTCCATTTAATTTCAATTAACCTCCTTATGTAATAATTACATTACCAAAATACCCATATTCTAATGGAAAGTTAAAAAATAGATTAAGATGTGCTATATTTTTATCAATAAAGAGTGGGGAGTGTATGCTTTAAAATAAGAGAAGAAGAGGCTGTAATATCAGTATCTCTTAGGGGAAGGGGTTGTATTTTACTCATATATATATATATATATATATGAGATTTTTAAATTTTAATGATATAAAAACTGAATGGATTTGTCATATTATTTTTTGATCATGAAATATTAAAATTATTTGTTTATAAAAATTTGATAAATGATTTCGCAACTCAAAAAGTCAGCAAAAAAAAAATTTATAATTTATGTTACATTAAATCTTTCCAAAAGTCTTAGTAAAAAAAAGTCTTACCCTCTCTCTCCCTTTCTCTCTAGTTATTTTTCCCCCTCTCTCCTTCTCGCTTTGTCTCTCCCTCACTTTCCCTGTCTCCATCCCTCTCCCTTGTTCTCTCACTCTTTCCCCCCTCACCATCTCTCTCTCGCCCACCCTCTCCCTCCTTTCTCCCCCCCCATTCTTCCACTCTTCCACCCTTTTTGCTCTCTCTCCCCCTCTCTCGCTCTCTCTCGGGAGAGAGAGTGAGTGAGAGAGGGAGGGAGGGAGAGAGCGAGAAAGGGGGACCAAGGGAGCGAGAGAGAAAGGGAGAGGGAGAGTGAGAGAGGGAGGGAGAGAGCTAGGGAGGGGGAAGAGAGCGAGACAAAGGGATAGAGAAAGAGCGAGAGAGAGGGGAGAGCGAGGGAGAGAAAGGGTAGAGAGAGGGAAGGAGAAAGCGAGAGAGAAAAGGGAGAGAGGGAGCAAGAGAGAGGAGGAGAGATAGATCAAGAGAGAAAGAGGAGAGAGAGAGAAAGGGAGAGAGAGCGAGACAAAGAGAGAGACGGTGAGAGACGGGATAAAGTGAGAGAGAAAGGGGAGAGAGAGAGAGAGCGAGACATAGCGAGGGAGAGGGAGGGAGAGAGCGAGAGAGATAACTAGAGAGGGGGAAAGAGAGAGCGAGAGAGAAAGGGAGAGAGACCAAGAGAGAAAGGAGAGAGAGAGCGAAACAAAAGGGAGAGAGAGAAAGGGGGAGTGCGAGAGAGAGAGAGGAGGACAAGGAGAGCGAGGGAGGGAGAGAGAGAGAAAGGGGGAGAGCTAGAGAGAGAGACAGGAGGACAAAGAGAGCGAGGGAGGGAGGGAGAAAGCGAGGGAGAGAAAGGGTAGAGAGAGGGAAGGAGAAAGTGAGAGAGAAATGGGAGAGAGGGAGCAAGAGAGAGGAGGAGAGATAGATCGAGAGAGAAAGAGGAGAGAGAGCGAGACAAAGAGAGAGGCGGGGAGAGAGGGGATATAGTGAGAAAGAAAGGGGAGAGAGAGAGCGAGAGAGAGGGAGACATAGCAAGGGAGAGGGAGGGAGAGAGTGAGAGAGATAACTAGAGAGGGGGAGAGAGACAGCGAGAGAGAAAGGGAGAGAGACCAAGAGAAAAAGGAGAGAGAGAGCGAAACAAAAAGGGAGATAGAGAGAAAGGGGGAGTGCGAGAGAGAGAGAGGAGGACAAGGAGAGCGAGGGAGGAAGAGAGAGAGAAAGGCGGAGAGCGAGAGAGAGAGACAGGAGGACAAAGAGAGCGAGGGAGGGAGAGAGAGAGGTTTTTCAGAGAGAGCACGAGAGAGGGGGGAGAGAATTAACCAAAAAATGTCTCACGTAAATTATGAAGAATTTTAATTATTAGATCCAAACTAAGAATTTTAAGAATGAAGAAATTTAATTACTCTACCCAAACAAAAAAAATTAAAAATGAAGGAAATTTAATTGAATCAATTAAGAGCGCGTTTGGTTTGATCGACCATTTTCTGTTTTCATTTTCTATTTTTACTTTTGTTTAATTACAAGATTGTCTTAATGTTATCGATATGTTCTTTGTTATTAAATATTTGTACAGGAAACAATGAAAACAAACAAATGATTGTTTTCATTGTTTCCTGTACAAATATTTGAAAACAAAAAATAGATTAAAAGCAATAAAATAATTTTGTAATTAATTAAGGTCGTTGAGAGGGAAAGACATTTAAGATACCTTACACCCCAATTTTTTTTCTTTCTCATTAGTCATTATTATTGTATATTATTTCTGACTAGGACCAAAAACAATTATTACTCATAATTAATTATTAACTATTAAAGCTCAAAAAATTTGAAACTTTGGATGATGATCATGAATATTGCAAAAAAAAATTGTATTAATTTTGAAATGATTTTAAGATTTAATAAACATTTTGATACAGATTGTCTTCATTGATTTATTTTCAGAATTGAAAATATTAAGAACTGGCATTGGAAAGGAAAACACTGAGTTTGTGTGTTTCTTTGGATGGTTCTCAACGGTGGGTTGAAGATTAATGCGTGGAGCGTCGTTGTGAGTTAGTTGGATTTGCTACTTGTCCTCTATGTGACAGTAATGATGAATCACCAATTCATATTCTCAGGGATTGCTTGAAATATGGGGAATTGCTCGGTGCTATGGCAAAGCTCTAAGGTATTGCTTATGCAATTGAGTTAGCTTGGGACAAGGAGTTTCAAATGGGTTTGAATAGAGAGCATGATTTAGCTATCGCTGTATTACTCAATATTGATTAGGGTTGGTCAATGTCCCATCGGTATGAGGATACTTTATCTCATATCTCTTAGTTAATTCATCGTGATTAGCCTGTTCGTATTTTCTATACCTTGTGTGAAGGCATTCAAGTCGCGGGTTGCCTTGCAAGCTATGCACACTCTATTCATCTAGGTCTACATGTTTCTTAGTCCCCACCTATGGAGTGCTGCTTTTCCTTGCTCTGGCAAGATTATGCTTGTTGTGGTTTTTTTTTTCTCGTAGAATTTTAATATTGTGGCCTCTGAGCCTCTCTTTTAGCAAAAAACTATTGAGAATAAAGTGCTAATAAAAGAAACTTAAAAATAAATATACAATGGCAATATGGTAAAATATCTTTTCACGCAATGATATTATTTGTTAAAATTTGTTTATGCAAGATGGTAAAATATAATTAGATAGTTGTATAAAACATGTTTACACTATTAATATATAGTTGTTAAACCCAAAAATTAATATACTCGAATAGAAATATTAAATTATATCTAAAGATTAATAGTTGCTATTCCCAAAAAGAAGTTTTAATATTAAAATCATTTAACCTATATATCTAAAATAAATATATATATAGAGAGAGAGAGAAAAAATACAAACCCCTTCCCTTAGAGATACTGATATTTCAGTCTCATTCCCTCTTGTTTTAAAATATACACTCCTCACCCTTCATTGATAAAAATATAGCACATCTTAGTCCAATTTTTAAAATTCCATTTAATTTCAATTAACCTCCTTAAATAATAATTACATTACCAAAATACCCATATTCTAATGGAAAGTTAAAAAATGGATTAAGATGTGCTATATTTTTATCAATAAAGAGTGGGGAGTGTATGCTTTAAAATAAGAGAACAAGCGGCTGTAATATCAATATCTCTTAGGGAAAGGGGTTGTATTTTACTCAAATATATATATATGAGATTTTTAAATTTTAATGATATAAGATAAACTGAATGGATTTGTCATATTATTTTTTGATAATGAAATATTAAAATTATTTGTTTATAAAAATTTGATAAATGATTTCGCAACTCAAAAAGTTAGCAAAAATAAAAAATTTATAATTTACGTTACATTAAATCTTTCCAAAAGTCCTAGTAAAAATAAAGTCTTTCCCTCTCTCTCCCTTTCTCTCTAGTTCTTTTCCCCCTCTCTCCTTCTCGCTCTGTCTCTCCCTCACTTTCCCTTTCTCCATCCCTCTCCCTTTCTCTCTCCCTCCCTTTTTCTCTCACTCTTTCCCCCTCTCCATCTCTCTCTCCTGCCCTCTTTCTCCATCTCTCTCTCGCCCGCCCTCTCCCTCCTAACTCTCCCCCCATTCTTCCACTCTTCCACCCTCTGTTGCTCTCTCTTGCCCCTCTCTCTTGCTCTCTCTCTCTCCGTCTTTCGCTCTCTCTCGAGGGAGAGATAGTGAGTGAGAGAGGGAGGGAGGGATAGAACGAGAAAGGGGGAGCAAGGGAGCGAGAGAGAAAGGGAGAGCGAGAGCGAGAGAGGGAGGGAGAGAGCTAAAGACGGGTAGAGAAAGCAAGACAAAGGGATAGAGAAAGAGCGAGAGAGAGAGGGGGGAGAGCGAGGGAGAGAAAGGGTAGAGAGAGGGAAGGAGAAAGCGAGTGAGAAAAGGGAGAGAGGGAGCAGGAGAGAGGAGGAGAGATAGATCAAGAGAGAAAGAGGAGAGAGAGAGAAAGGGAGAGAGAGCGAGACAAAGAGAGAGGCGGGGAGAGAGGGGATATAGTGAGAGAGAAAGGGGAGAGAGAGAGCGAGAGAGAGCGAGACATAGCGAGGGAGAGGGAGGGAGAGAGCGAGAGAGATAACTAGAGAGGGGGAAAGAGAGAGCGAGAGAGATAACTAGAGAGGGGGAAAGAGAGAGCGAGAGAGAAAGGGAGAGAGACCAAGAGAGAAAGGAGAGAGAGAGCGAAACAAAAAGGGAGAGAGAGAGAAAGGGAGAGTGCGAGAGAGAGAGGAGGACAAGGAGAGCGAGGGATTGAGAGAGAGAAAGGGGGAGAGCGAGAGAGAGAGACAGGAAGACAAAGAGAGCGAGGGAGGGAGAGAGAGAGGTTTTTCAGAGAGAGTGCGAGAGAGGGGGTAGAGAATTAACAAAAAAATGTCTCACGTAAATTATGAAGAATTTTAATTATTAGATCCGAACTAAGAATTTTAAGAATGAAGAAATTTAATTACTCTATCCAAACCAAAAAATTAAAAACGAAGGAAATTTAACTGAATCAATTAAGAGCTCGTTTGGTTTGATCGACCATTTCCTGTTTTCATTTTCTATTTTTACTTTTGTTTAATTACAAAATTGTCTTAATGTTATCGACATGTTCTTTGTTATTAAATATTTGTACAGGAAACAATGAAAACAAACAAATGATTGTTTTCATTGTTTCCTGTACAAATATTTGAAATAAAATAATTTTGTAATTAATTAAGACTACAAACAGAAAATTAAAACAGGAAATGGTTTCTCAAACCGAACGACCCCTAAATTTTTAAGAATTTTAAACTTTTTAATATTTTCAATTTCTCCGTCCAAACGCATGATCAGAATATCCTATCCGCACTGTCAAGGTTATTGAGAGGGAAAGTCATTTAAGATACCTTACACCCCAATTTTTTTTCTTTCTCATTAGTCATTATTATTGTAGATTATTTCTGACTATGACCTAAAACAATTGTTACTCATAATTAATTATTAACTATTAAAGCTCAAAAATTTTGAAACTTTGGATGATGATCATGAATATTGCAAAAAAAAAATTGAATTAATTTTGAAATGATTTTAAGATTTAATAAACATTTTGGTACAGATTGTCTTCGTTGACTTATTTTCAGAATTGAAAATATTAAGAAATGGCATTGGGAAGGAAAACATTGAGTTTGTGTCTATCTTTGGATGGTTCTCAACGGTGGGTTGAAGATTAATGCATGAAGCGTCGTTGTGAGCTAGTTGGATTTGCTACTTGTCCTCTATATGACAGTAATGATGAATCTCCAATTCATATTCTCAGGGATTGCTTGTAATATGGGGAATTGCTCGGTGCTGATGGCAGAGCTCTAAGGTATTGCTTATGCAATTGAGTTAGCTTGGGACAAGGAGTTTCAAATGGGTTTGAATAGAGAGCATGATTTAGCTATCGTTGTATTACTCAATATTGATTAGGGTTGGTCAATGTCCCATCGGTATGATGATATTTTATCTCATATCTCTTAGTTAATTCATTGTGATTAACCTGTTCGCGTTTTCTATACATTGTGTGAAGGCATTCAAGTCGCGGGTTGCCTTGCAAGCTATGCACACTCTATTCATCTAGGTCTATATGTTTCTAAGTCCCCACCTATGGAGTGCTGCTTTTCCTTACCCTGGCAAGACTATGCTTGTTGTGGTTTTTTTTTTCTCGTAGAATTTTAGTATTGTGGCCTCTGAGCCTCTCTTTTAGCAAAAAAGTATTGAGAGTAAAGTGCTAATAAAAGAAACTTAAAAATAAATATACAATGGCAATATGGTAAAATATCTTTTCATGCCATGATATTATTTGTTAAAATTTGTTTATGCAAGATGGTAAAATATAATTAGATAGTTGTATAAAACATGTTTACACTATTAATATATAGTTGTTAATCCCAAAAATTAATATACTCGAGTAGAAATATTAAATTATATCTAAAGATTAATGGTTGCTATTGCCAAAAAGAAGTTTTAATACTAAAATCGTTTAACCTATATATCTATAATAAATATATATAGAGAGAGAGAGAAAAAAATACAAACACCTTCCCTTAGAGATACTGATATTTCAGTCTCATCCCTTCTTGTTTTAAAATATACACTCCTCACCCTTCATTGATAAAAATATAACACATCTTAGTCCAATTTTTAAAATTCCATTTAATTTCAATTAACTTCCTTAGATAATAATTAGATTACCAAAATACCCATATTCTAATGGAAAGTTAAAAAATGGATTAAGATGTGCTATATTTTTATCAATAAAGAGTGGGGAGTGTATGCTTTAAAATAAGAGAACAAGAGGCTGTAATATCAATATCTCTTAAGGGAAGGGATTGTATTTTACTCATATATATATATATATATGAGATTTTTAAATTTTAATGATATAAGATAAACTGAATGGATTTGTCATACTATTTTTTGATAATGAAATATTAAAATTATTTGTTTATAAAAAATTGATAAATGATTTCGCAACTCAAAAAGTTAGCAAAAATAAAAAATTTATAATTTACGTTACATTAAATCTTTCCAAAAGTCCTAGTAAAAAAAAAGTCTTTCCCTCTCTCTCCCTTTCTCTCTAGTTCTTTTCCCCCTCTCTCCTTCTCGCTCTGTCTCTCCCTCACTTTCCCTTTCTCCATCCCTCTCCCTTTCTCTCTCCCTCCCTTTTTCTCTCACTCTTTCCCCCTCTCCATCTCTCTCTCTTGCCCTCTTTCTCCATCTCTCTCTCGCCCGCCCTCTCCCTCCTCTCTCCCCCCCCATTCTTCCACTCTTCCACCCTCTGTTGCTCTCTCTTGCCCCTCTCTCTTGCTCTCTCTCTCCCCGTCTCTCGCTCTCTCTCGAGGGAGAGATAGTGAGTGTGAGACGGAGGGAGGGAGAGAGCGAGAAAGGGGGAGCAAGGGAGCGATAGAGAAAGGGAGAGGGAGAGCAAGAGAGGGAGGGAGAGAGCTAGAGAGGGGGAGAGAATGCGAGACAAAGGGATATAGAAAGAGCGAGAGAGAGGGGGGGAGAGCGAGGGAGAGAAAGGGTAGAGAGAGGGAAGGAGAAAGCGAGAGAGAAAGGGAGAGAGGGAGCAAGAGAGAGGGGGAGAGATAGATCAAGAGAGAAAGAGGAGAGAGAGAATGGGAGAGAGAGCGAGACAAAGAGAGAGGCTGGTAGAGAGGGGATAGAGTGAGAGAGAAAGGGGAGAGAGAGCGAGAGAGAGGGAGACATAGCGAGGGAGAGGACGGGAGAGAGCGAGAGAGATAACTAGAGAGGGGGAAAGAGAGAGCGAGAGAGACCGAGAGAGAAAAGAGAGAGAGAGCGAAACAAAAAGGGAGAGAGAGAGAAAGGGGGGAGAGCGAGAGAGAGAGAGGAGGACAAAGTGAGCGAGGGAGGGAAAGAGAGAGAAGGGGAGAGTGAGAGAGAGAGAGAGGAGGACAAAGAGAGCAAGGGATGAAGAGAGAGAGGTTTTTCAGAGAGAGCGCGAGAGAGGGGGGAGAGAATTAACAAAAAAATGTCTCACATAAATTATGAAGAATTTTAATTATTAGATCCAAACTAAGAATTTTAAGAATGAAGAAATTTAATTACTCTATCCAAACAAAAAAATTTAAAAATGAAGGAAATTTAATTGAATCAATTAAGAGCTCGTTTGGTTTGATGGACCATTTCCTGTTTTCTTTTTCTATTTTTACTTTTGTTTAATTACAAAATTGTCTTATTGTTATCGATATGTTCTTTGTTATTAAATATTTGTACAGGAAACAATGAAAACAAACAAATGATTGTTTTTATTGTTTCCTATACAAATATTTGAAAACAAAAAATAGATTAAAAGTAATAAAATAATTATGTAATTAATTAAGACTACAAACAGAAATTAAAACAGGAAATGGTTTCTCAAACCGAACTACCCCTAAATTATTAAGAATTTTTAATTTTTTAATATTTTCAATTTCTCCATCCAAACGCATGATCAAAGTATCGTATGCTCACTATCAAGGTCGTTGAGAGGGAAAGACATTTAAGATACCTTACACTGCAATTTTTTTTCTTTCTCATTAGTCATTATTATTGTATATTATTTCTGACTAGGTTCTAAAACAATTATTACTCATAATTAATTATTAACTATTAAAGCTCAAAAAATTTGAAACTTTGGATGATGATCATGAATGTTGAAAAAAAAAATTGTATTAATTTTGAAATGATTTTACGATTTAATAAACATTTTGGTACAGATTGTCTTCATTGATTTATTTTCAGAATTGAAAATATTAAGAACTGGCATAGGGAAGGAAAACACTGAGTTTATCTCTTTCTTTGGATGGTTCTCAACGGTGGGTTGAAGATTAATGTGTGAAGCGTCGTTGTGAGTTAGTTGGATTTGCTACTTGTCCTCTATGTGACAGTAATCATGAATCTCCAATTCATATTCTCAGGGAGTGCTTGTAATATGTGGAATTGCTCGGTGCTGATGGCAGAGCTCTAAGGTATTGCTTATGCAATTGAGTTAGCTTGGGACAAGGAGTTTCAAATGGGTTTGAATAGAGAGCATGATTTAGCTATCGTTGTATTACTCAATATTGATTAGGGTTAGTCAATGTCCCATCGGTATAAGGATATTTTATCTCATATCTCTTAGTTAATTCATCGTGATTAACCTGTTCATGTTTTCTATACCTTGTGTGAAGGCATTCAAGTCGCGGGTTGGCTTGCAAGCTATGCACACTCTATTCATCTAGGTCTACATGTTTCTCTGTCCCCACCTATAGAGTGTTGCTTTTCCTTGCTCTGGCAAGACTATGCTTGTTGTGGTTTTTTTTTTCTCGTAGAATTTTTGTATTGTGGCCTCTGAGCCTCTCTTTTAGCAAAAAAGTATTGAGAATAAAGTGCTAATAAAAGAAACTTAAAAATAAATATACAATGGCAATATGGTAAAATATCTTTTCACGCCATGATATTATTTGTTAAAATTTGTTTATGCGAGTAAGATGGTAAAATATAATTAGATAGTTGTATAAAACATGTTTACACTATTAATATATAGTTGTTAAACCCAAAAATTAATATACTCGAATAGAAATATTAAATTATATCTAAATATTAATGGTTGCTATTGCCAAAAAGAAGTTTTAAAATTAAAATCGTTTAAACTATATATCTATAATAAATATATATATAGAGAGAGAGAGAAAAAAAATACAAACCCCTTCCCTTAGAGATATTGATATTACAGTCTCATCCCCTCTTGTTTTAAAATAAACACTCCTCACCATTCATTGATAAAAATATAGCACATCTTAGTCCAATTTTTAAAATTCCATTTAATTTCGATTAACCTCCTTAAAAAATAATTACATTACCAAAATACACATATTCTTACGGAAAGTTAAAAAATGGATTAAGATGTGCTATATTTTTATCAATAAAGAGTTGGGAGTGTATGCTTTAAAATAAGAGAACAAGAGGCTCTAATATCAGTATCTCTTAGGGGAAGGGGTTGTATTTTACTCATATATATATATGAGATTTTTAAATTTTAATGATATAAGATAAACTGAATGGATTTGTCATATTATTTTTTGATAATGAAATATGAAAATTATTTGTTTATAAAAATTTGATAAATGATTTTGCAACTCAAAAAGTCAACAAAAATAAAAAATTTATAATTTACGTTACATTAAATCTTTCCAAATGTCCTAGTTAAAATAAAGTCTTTCCCTCTCTCTCCCTTTCTCCCTAGTTCTTTTCCCCCTCTCTCCTTCTCGCTCTGTCTCTCCCTCACTTTCCCTTTGTCCATCTCTCTCCCTCTCTCTCTCGCTCTTACTCTCTCCCTCCCATTCTCTCTCATTCTTTCTCCCTCTCCCTCTCTTGCCCTCTTTCTCCATCTCTCTCTCGCCCACCCTCTCCCTCCTCACTCTCCCCCCTTTCTTCCACTCTTCCACCCCCTGTTGCTCTCTCTTGCCCCTCTCTCTCCCCCTCTCTCACTCTCTCTCTCGTGGGAGAGATAGTGAGGGAGGGAGGGAGAGAGCGAGAAAGGGGGAGCAAGGAAGCGAGAGAGAAAGGGAGAGCGAGAGCGAGAGAGGGAGGGAGAAAGCTAGAGAGGGGGAGAGAGAGCGAGACAAAGGGATGGAGAAAGAGCGAGAGAGAGGGGGGAGAGCGAGGGAGAGAGAGGGAAGGAGAAAATGAGAGAGAAAGGGAGGGAGGGAGCAAGAGAGAGGGGGAGAGATAGATCAAGAGAGAAAGAGGAGAGAGAGAGGGAAAGGGAGAGAGGGTGAGACAAAGAGAGAGGCGGGAGAGACGGGAGAGAGTGAGAGAGAAAGGGGAGAGAGAGAGCGAGAGAGAGGGAGATATAGCGAGGGAGAGGGCGGGAGAGAGCGAGAGAGATAACTAGAGAGGGGGAAAGAGAGAGCGAGAGAGAAAGGGAGAGAGACCGAGAAAGAAAGGAGAGAGAGAGAGCGAAACAAAAAGGGAGAGAGAGAGAAAGGGGGAGAGCGAGAGAGAGAGAGAGGAGGACAAAGAGAGCGAGGGAGGGAGAGAGAGAGGTTTTTCAGAGAGAGCGCGAGAGAGGGGTTAGAGAATTAACAAAAAAATGTCTCACGTAAATTACGAAGAATTTTAATTATTAGATCCAAACTAAGAATTTTAAGAATGAAGAAATTTAATTACTCTATCCAAACAAAAAAATTTAAAAATGAAGGAAATTTAATTGAATCATATAGTAGCTCGTTTGGTTTGATGGACCATTTCCTGTTTTCATTTTCTATTTTTACTTTTGTTTAATTACAAAATTGTCTTATTGTTATCGATATGTTCTTTGTTATTAAATATTTGTACAGGAAACAATGAAAACAAACAAATGATTGTTTTCATTGTTTCCTGTACAAATATTTGAAAACAAAAAATAGATTAAAAGCAATAAAATAATTTTGTAATTAATTAAGACTACAAAAAGAAAATAAAAACAGGAAATGGTTTTTCAAACCGAATGACCCCTAAATTTTTAAGAATTTTAAAATTTTTAATATTTTCAATTTCTCCATCCAAACGCATGATCAGAGTATCCTATCCTCACTATCATGGTCGTTGAGAGGGAAAGACATTTAAGATACCTTACACCCCAATTTTTTTTCTTTCTCATTAGTCATTATTATTGTATATTATTTCTGACTAGGACCAAAAACAATTATTACTCATAATTAATTATTAACTATTAAAGCTCAAAAAATTTGAAACTTTGGATGATGATCATGAATATTGCAAAAAAAAAATTGTATTAATTTTGAAATGATTTTAGGATTTAATAAACATTTTGGTACAGATTGTCTTCGTTGATTTATTTTCAGAATTCAAAATATTAAGAACTGGCATTGGGAAGGAAAACATTGAGTTTGTGTCTATCTTTGGATGGTTCTCAACAGTGGGTTGAAGATTAATGCGTGAAGCATCGTTGTGAGTTAGTTGGATTTGCTACTTGTCCTCTACGTGACAGTAATGATGAATCTCCAATTCATATTCTCAGGGATTGCTTGTAATATGGGGAATTGCTCGGTGCTGATGACAGAGCTCTAAGGTATTGCTTATGCAATTGAGTTAGCTTGGGACAAGAGTTTCAAATGGGTTTGAATAGAGGGCATGATTTAGCTATCGTTGTATTATTCAATATTGATTAGGGTTGGTCAATGTCCCATCGGTATGAGGATATTTTATCTCATATCTCTTAGTTAATTCATCGTGATTAGCCTGCTCGTGTTTTCTATACCTTGTGTGAAGGCATTCAAGTCGCGGGTTGGCTTGCAAGCTATGCACACTCTATTCATCTAGGTCTACATGTTTTTCAGTCCCCACCTATGGAGTGCTGCTTTTCCTTGCTCTGGCAAGACTATGCTTGTTGTGGTTTTTTTTTTCTCGTAGAATTTTAGTATTGTGGCCTCTGAGCCTCTCTTTTACCGAAAAAGTATTGAGAATAAAGTGCTAATAAAAGAAACTTAAAAATAAATATACAATGGCAATATGGTAAAATATCTTTTTACGCCATGATATTGTTTGTTAAAATTTGTTTATGCGAGTAAGATGGTAAAATATAATTAGATAGTTGTATAAAACATGTTTACACTATTAGTATATAGTTGTTAAACCCAAAAATTAATATACTCGAATAGAAATACTAAATTATATCTAAAGATTAATGGTTGCTATTGCCAAAAAGAAGTTTTAAAATTAAAATCATTTAACCTATATATCTATAATATATATATATATATATAGAGAGAGAGAGAGAGAGAGAGAGAGAAGAAATACAACCCCCTCCCCTTAGAGATACTGATACTACAGTCTCATCCCCTCTTATTTTAAAACATACACTCCTCACCCTTCATTGATAAAAATATAGCACATCTTAGTCCAATTTTTAAAATTCCATTAAATTTCAATTAACCTCCTTAAATAATAATTACATTACCAAAATACACATATTCTAATGGAAAGTTAAAAAATGCATTAAGATGTGCTATTTTTATCGATGAAGGGTGAAGAGTGTATGTTTTAAAATAAGAGAAGAGGATACTGTAATATCAATATCTCAGGGGGTTGGATTTTACTCATATATATATATATATATGAGATTTTTAAATTTTAATGATATAAGATAAATTGAATGGATTTGTCATATTATTTTGTGATAATGAAATATTAAAATTATTTGTTTATAAAAATTTGATAAATGATTTCGCAACTCAAAAAGTCAGCAAAAATAATAAATTTATAATTTACTTTACATTAAATCTTTCCAAAAGTCCCCCAGTAAAAAAAAAAGTCTTTCCAAAATTTTTATCTAAGACCCTAAAATTTCCGTTCACACCCCTAATTAATTACTATCATCTTTTTAAAAAAAATCATAGAATAAGTGTTGCTTAATTTGTGACTCATTTGTTTAAGTTTCAAAAGTATAATTTTTAGAATGGGTAAAAAAGTGACTATTTTTTTTAGAAATTTTCGAGAATCTACTCTTAACTATATTTCTATAAAAAGTCACAAATTTATTATTTTGAGATTCTTATTTTTTTCAAGAAAAATTACTCAAATTTCTTAAAAGAACTTTTAAAGTGATTTTTCAAAAACGATCTTATAAAAAAAAATGCTTATGATAGGATAAAACAAGTCAGTGGTAAAATGGCCAAGAAATATGCTCATAATCCATCCATCTCTAAATAGTTCCTCATAATTGTGAAACCTTTTCAACAGAAGAAAAAGAAGCCAAAATAAAAATCTGTGAAAGAGGTTCCTGTGGGATTATCATGTGGCCCCTCCACTTTTCATATTTATTATAGTCTGTTGCTGGAAAGGACAAGGAAAGACCAAGGAAAATAAAGAAGAAGTGATTTTTTCGTCGGTTTATTCCGTGTAACTCAAGTTATAAATTGACCACCCTCCGGCTTATATACGTGACTAGAACCAATGAGTGAAATGCGGGTGTGATTCCTTTCATTTTCTTTTTTCTTTTTTTTTCCCATTTTTTCAAACATTTTTTCCCTATAAATCCCACGTTGAGCAGAGAAAGCAGTCACATACATTAACAGCCACCTCTGTTTTCTCCTCTGTCTTTTCTCTCTCTCCCTCTCTCTCTCTCTCTCTCTCTCACTCTCTCTCTCTCACTCTTTTCATTTCAGTTCCCACAGTTTCTTCCAAATCTAATTTCTCATAAGAATTAAAAACACAAGCACACAAGACATTATTCATAGGATCATCGATCATGACGAACCAGAATAATGTGGTGGGGAAGTCACGTGTGAATAACACGCTTGTGGAGTTGGCAATGTCGATTTCAAACTCTAGTGTGTTACCAAGAGCAGCAGTGCCAGAATTAATGGCTCTGCTTGGTGGGTTTATGGGTCAACCCAATAAGAAGAGGCTCCTAATGAAAACTTTGGAAGATGGAAGTGGGAAAGGAGCTGCTAAAGTTAACGCATGGATTGATTCTATGAGAGCTTCTTCTCCTACTCGAGTCAAATCCACCGTAGACCAAAGTCCTTGGACTGTAAGCATTATTATTCATATATATATATATATAGAACTTTCTGTGATTGAAAATTTTAACCTTTTTTGGTGGGTATATATAAGGTGGGGATCAACTTACTTAAAAAATAACTATTGTCTGAGTTTCTCAATTTAAGAACTGTTTATAAATATTAAATTTCACCAATCCAACCGTCAAATTAATAGTTTTTATTGAGTCAACTCTGCAAATTTTCATCAAATGACTTGGATTTGGTTGTTACTTATTACAGTGATTTGACTCTGTTTCTGTTTCTCAAACTGTTTTCGCAGCTTTACCATCCTTCGGCGCTGAACATGTTTAATCAGATACTATATAATTCAAAAGGGAAACAAATTGTTACCTTTCTTGACTACGATGGAACTCTCTCCCCAATCGTTGCAGATCCAGATAAAGCATACATGAGCAGAAAGGTCCAGCTTTTGTTCTTATATATCCCTGCTTTGATCACTCTCTGATATATCAATTCAGAGAAAATCGGTAGAATATAATTATAACTTAATTAGCTTAAATTTATTTATTTATTTTCCTTTCTTTCTCTTTAATTAAATCAGATGAGAGCTACATTAAAGGACATATCAAGGCATTTTCCCACCGCCATCGTCAGTGGAAGGTGCATAGACAAGGTACATTAAAAAAAAAAGGCAAAACTGCAAAGTAAAAAATTTAATAATTTTTTCAGATTATAACTAATTTGGATTTTCTTTCTAATTTCTTTCTTCTTCTTTTTTCAGCTATCTAGCTTTGTAAGATTGGCAGAACTGTACTATGCTGGAAGCCATGGCATGGACATCAAGGGACCAACAAATAGCAGAAGCACTAAGAATGTGAGAAATTTATTTCTTTAACCAAATTAATGCGACAGAGTTTCGTTATATATTGTTAATCTTTGTGCTTAGTTTCGTAATTTCATGTTTTCTTTCAGGGTAATAATGAAGGGGTGCTTTTCCAACCCGCAAGTGAATTCCTGGCAATGATCAATGAGGTTCGGTTCTTAATATTTAATAATTTCCACGAAGTTGAATCTCCAATATTCCAATTATTTTGGCAACACACAGTCACACACACAACACACACACAGATATATATATATATACCGATTTTAACTGTGCCTTTTTTTTTTTGGGGTCAGGTGTATAAGATCTTGGTGGAAAAAACAAAGTCTGTCCCGGGGGCTAAGGTAGAAAATAACAAGTTTTGCTTGTCCGTGCACTTTCGCTGCGTTGACGAAAAGGTACCAGCAGTCAACAAAATTAAAAAAACTTTATTAATGGCTTGTTAAACAAATTGACATACGCACGGCACACGCACGAAACACGTTAATTGCTCGGGTAATATTATTATTTTTTATTTTATAAAGGTAATAACCATTTTACCTTTTTATTTTATAGAGTTGGGTAGCATTGGCGGAGCAAGTTAGCGTAGTGCTCAATGAGTACCCAAAACTTAAGCTAACCCAAGGGAGAAAAGTGTTAGAGATCCGACCAAGCATAAAATGGGACAAGGGCAAGGCTCTTGAATTTTTGTTAGAGTCACTAGGTGAGTTAATTTTTTCATGCAAAAATATCCTTCCTTTGAGAACTAATAATAAAAGAATCGGTACGTGAGATTTATATATATGTCCTAACTTCATATTCTTTGTTGATTTCTAGGATATGCTAATTCAAACAACGTATTTCCAATCTATATTGGCGATGATCGAACTGACGAAGATGCTTTTAAGGTAATTAACAAATAATGCTATCCACCTAAATCTGGACATAACTTATAATCTGGTTTAGTTGTTTTATTTTCAATAATATTTTTTTGCTTGTAAAAAAATTAACAAATTATGCCACCACCTTGCCTAGCTTGTTAAGATTACTGTGCTATTATATTCCACGTATATTATTATTATATTATAATTTATATGCTAACTTGTTACTTTGGATATATAATATAATCAGGTTTTACGCAGTAGGGGTCAAGGGATTGGGATTCTTGTTTCAAAAATTCCAAAAGAAACCCACGCTTCCTACACTTTGCAAGACCCTTCGGAGGTAATTATTAAGTCCAATAGTTCAATCATATAGTCTTGTTAATATGAAAATGATAAATATATTTGAGCTATATATAAACGATGTCATTTTTTCTTTTGGTTTGCAGGTTGCACAATTTTTACGGCATTTGGTAGATTGGAAAAGAACGAGTTCTCAAGCCACAAGTTGTATAGATTCTAGACGAGTTTAGGGAAATGACACCGACCCATAATTTGGTCAAGGGGTGGTTCGAATGGCATCCCTTGTTGAAAATAGGAAATAGTATTGTTCCGTAATTTAAATTTTTAGGGAGCACAAAAAGTCCAAATAGGTTCTCTCTTTCTTTTTGTTTTTATTTTCTATTTTAGAAAAAAAAAAGGGAAGATATGTATTCTATTTCTTTCACACGTTTGCATGCGCATGCGGATAGTGAAAGACAGATGTTTTATGCCGCCGTTGCAAATGGCACGTCAACTGTTCTTGCTTCTGAATTGTACTTATCGTACGTGTGGTGTAGAGTATTGAATGTAATACTGAAAATGAAAATCTCCAACTTCAACTTGACAAGCTGATTTGGACAATCATAATGGAAAATGTGTGTGTACCCCAGAAAAATACAAAATGAGTTTATATATATATATATATATATATATATATATATAGAAGATGATATAATTCTATGAATAATATATTAATATATAATTGAGCTAGAGATAGATAAAGGGAAAGCTTAACCTTATTTTTGGTCTTTTATTTTTTTACTGAGTTTCGTTTTTAGTCTTTAAAAAATAAAATATATCTTTTTAATTCTTTATTTTTGAAAATTTGTCACTTTTAGTCATTGAGCCATATTTTAAATTTGAAAAGTATATTTTAAATTTATATTTTGACCCCTCTCGAAGCTTGATTCTCATCTTAACCCGTTTTCCCCGTTCTCCTCCCCCTCCACCGATGCACAACAACCCCCCATTCCCGCTAGGAATAGTTCCAACGTCCTCCTTCGAAGCCGCCACGAGATGCGGCCTCTCTCTAGTTCTCCTCCCTGTGCGATCGCGGTGGCCGCCTCCCTTCTCGCCATTGTGCGCAACTTCCCATGGTCGCGCAGAGCTCCTCCCTTGGCCGCAAGGGGATGGGGGGCTGCGGTGCATCAGTGGAGGGGGAGGAGAACGAAAAAACAGGGTTAAGGTGAGCATCAGGCTTTAGGAGGGGTCAAAGTATAAATTTAGAAAATACTTTTTAAATTTAAAATATGGCCTCAGGGACTAAAAGTGACAAATTTTAAAAAATAAAGGATTAAAAAGACGCATTTTATTTTTTAGGGATTAAAAACGAAACTCAATGAAAAATGAAGAACTAAAAACAGATTTAAGCCTAAAGGGAATTATACAAATACACATAAAGTTAGTAAAAAAAAAGTAATAAGAAATTTAGAACTATAGTTGTTAAGAAATGACTATGAATTTTTGTACAATAAAATTTGTTTATATAACATTATTCGTTTTAATTAAGATATATATTTAGTAAAAAGTTACTTTTACCTTTGGTCAAATGTAAAAAGAACTAATTAAGAAAATAAAAATGTTCCTCTTTCAATTGTTTAAGCATTGCATTGATATTGTTACTTTGATCACATCCCTCAATGAAGGAATAGTAAAATTTGGACGTATAGATTATGCAAAACTATAAAAACAAAATATGTAGGTAACAAGATGAAACACAAGAAGGGGGTTGAATTGTGTTTCTTAGCTTTTAAAAACTTTTCGCAAGTGTTGGACGCTGCTTAAGAAAACGTTGGACGCACAGCGTGTGTGAATATTGGACGCACAGAAGAGTTGGACGCAGGATCGTCCACTTAGTTTAAAACAAGTATGTGTGCGTTTAAAACATTTGAAAGCTTGTTGAAAATCGTTTCAATTCAATCCCTTCAGTTAGTATATAAATTGAAAATAAAAGAGTTAAGGGATAGAGAGATTGCACAAGTATTTATCCTGGTTCACCATTTCCTAAGAGCTACGTCCAGTCCCCTCAAATTAGAGAGATTTCACTATCGAACCAGATAGATTTACAAGTACTCTTCACCAGCCTCTTCAGGCCTTACAACAAGTATTCTTTGCACACCTAGCCTCTCCAGGCTCAACCCAAGTATTGTTTTACAGACAAGCCTCTCCAGGCTCAAACCCAAGTATTCTTTGCGCGCAGCCTCTCCAGGCTAATCCCAAGTATTCTTTTACAGTCAAGCCTCTCTAGGCTCAAACACCTCAGAAGAGTGTTTTTGATTAAAGTGCTGTTAACTCACACAAGTGAGAATATAGATTCTAAAGCACTTTGAGAGTTAAGCAAACTCTCTTTTACAAGAAAAAAGAAAATATATAAGTCTTTCTTAGATTACAGAGTATGACAATATTTGCACAGCGTTTTGACTCTTTTCTTTTCGTGGTTAAAGCTTCTTGTATTCTTCTTCTTGATCTCGCTATATATAGGCTTTAATGAAGCTTCAGTCTTGATCTCCGAATAAGCTTAGCTTTAGCCTTCTTCAATATAGCCGTTCTCTAATAGCATTAAATGCTATTTTTCCGTTGCTCTGAGGAGTGCTTCTTAAGCGTATTTTCTGCGTTTCTTTCTCCTATGCCAGAAGCAACCTGTACTCAAAGTCTCAATTACACAATGGTTAATAGTAATATTCTATTGAGACAGAGAGAATACACTATGTAAGGAAAAAGGTATGTTCAGAAAGATACAAAAATGTTCAGACAATATTCTCTCTCTTAAGTACTCTTTTCACAGTGCTTTATGCTTTTCATTAAATGCATGTTCAAATCGTTGACACTTATGCGCAGGAAAAGCATTTCATACAACTATTTATTTCAAATCATTTGCTCATTAAATATGTCTCATATTAAATGCAAGAGCAATAAATAACATGTTATAGACTCTGCGTTTTGGACACAGCTTGTAGAACAGAATGGACTTTCTATTCACTTACCAAATGGATGCGTTCCATTGCTTACCATTTGGACGCAAGACTTCTCTGGTCATATGGACGCATAACAGTTCTTACCATATGGACTTATAACTTTGCTTCTCTGGACTTACTTCTTTCCCGTGGTCATTATTGGACGTTTATCATTCTGCTTCTTTGGACGCATAGCATCTTTGGACGCATTTCTCCCATAGTCCTTTGGACGATAATTACCCATGGTCAAGTATCAGAGTCCATTTGGACTTTCAGCTCTCTGACTGTACTATAAAAGCCAAGGCCATATTGGACGATGAACTTATTTTTGTTGTACCTACAAGAGCTTGTTAGCAGACTTCGTAAATTCCTTAATAATCATTGTTATCATCAAAACCACATAAAATGTCTTTGAAACATTTGATTCCAACAATCTCCCCCATTTTGATGATGACAAACATTATTAAGTTTTACAAGCAATAAAGCTGATAAATCAAATAATCAGTCAGCATATTAGTCTAAGGGAAACTCCCCCTGAGATAAACATCTCAATCTCTTACTTTTCTCCCCCTGAATTAAGCATCTCATGGTTTTTAGATGTTTCAATCTATTGAATTCCTGAAAAGTAATTTTTGTTCAAATAGCATATTAGTCCAACAATGTATATATAATCAGATCAAACATAGATCAGATTAATCAGAGCAGATATATATATATATAGGGGGCATATCAAGTGAGAAGATTGTTTTATTGTGAGAGATGAGAAGATTAAATAATAACCCTTGGATCAAAATAAACGGCCCAGATTTGTCTTCTCATTAAACACTACACGTGCCTTTCTTTTCCTGCTCACGCGCAATTGTTTAGCTCACTGTTCTCTCTCTTCTTCCTATCTAAGCCTTCTTGCTCCACTCCATGCGCATGGTTCTCCATCTTTTTAGAGATTGACCCATGTCCATCTATACCCATGAGGCTTCCTTTCTATTTTCCCCCTTCACCAGATTTCCTATTGTAGCTGCAGGTGTATTATTAAAATAATACTGCATATTAAATTGCAGGGGCGGGAATGAGTTGCATTTGCCCCACATAAAACGTTTGTGGAGGAATTAAGAAATCAATGAAAGGGGAGAATTAAGAATCGTAGCATGAAGGAATTTATTTAATTAAACACTAAATACTACAACATCATTTTTTCTCTCTCAATAAATCTATGTTGTCCTCATGACTATCTTCAGAAGGTGCTTGGGCCATTGTGCAGGGAAGGTAGTGACAGAGAGAGACCTTAAAAACCCATAAGGAAGGAGTGATAGAGAGACATAGAAAACCAAAAATGGGTGTTTCTGAAAATGGTATAAACAGGGGAAGAAGAAGGGACAAGGAAACTGGAAATGGGTTATGCGCGTGAGAGATTGGAGAGAGGAGCGAGAAAGCAGTGCGCGTGAATAAGAAAAGAAAGGCACGTGCAGTGTTTAATGAGAAGACAAATCTGGGCCGTTTATTTTGATCCAAAGGTTATTATTTAATCCTCTCATCTCTCACAATAAAACACCCCTCTCACTTGATATGCCCCCTATATATATATATATCAGTAATAATGCTATTGCACTGCAATTTAACTCAATCTCATTTTATTAATGACTTTGAGTTTTTTAAAACTTAATCTTCTTCTTTTTCTTCTCCCCCTTTTGTCATCAGTCGAAAAGGTTCACAGAACATCGTTGTCCAAAAAAAAATTTTAAAAACAAGAGAAAAAAAATTAGGGGAAAAGATCCAGAAAATCCTTCAATCCCTCTTCTTGACAAGGTCTTGAACCAGAGCGATTAGATTGTCCACTTTGGCAGATAGCTGTAGAAACTCCTCTTGATACAGGAACTTGGGAACCATTTTCTGCCTCTGGTTCCATAGCAGCAGCTTTTGGCACTGGAGTGTTGTCTTCTACAGTCTCAGGTTCTAGGTTGCTCTGGTCAAATTGAGATAAACGTTCAGCTCTTCTCTTTGACCTTCTCTCTCTTGAAGATGTTTCAGGAAACTGACTCATCTCTCGGCTCAGTGACCTTGTAAAAGGCCTTCTTACTGCTCTTGACTGAGATTGATGAGGATCACCAATCCTTTGAGGAGAAGTGCCCAGATTTATCTGAGATGCAGAAGCTTCAAAAGGATCTACACTCATGGCAAATTCTTCATCTTGAGACAGAGTGAGCATGTTCCCAGCATTCCTCTTTCTACTCTCTTCGTCCAAGAGATTTAGAATATGTTTGGCAACTTCCTTGCCTTTTCTCTTATTTTTCTTAGCTTCTTTTTCCCTTCTTTCAGCAGCCAGCTGATCTTCCTTGAACTTTTTGATTTCTTCTCTTGCTCTTGCGATCCTCGCTTCACGCTGTTCCTCCGTTTCTTCAACTCGGGAGTTTTGTTCACTTTCTTCCTCTTCTTCTGGAACTTTTTGAACATTTTCAGGGCCATCTCTTGTAAGAATCGATTCTTTCTCTCTACAACCCCATTCTGTTGAGGTGTTCTTGTGGCAGAGAAATTGTGAAGGATTCCATTCTCTTCACAGAATCTTTGGAAGTTTGTATTTTCAAACTCACCTCTATGATCACTTCGAATGGAGTTTATACAAACTCCTTTCTCATTACAGAATATAGTAAAGACTTTGAAAGACTCATCCTTGTGTGCAAGGAATTTAACCCATGCTCATCTAGTATAGTCATCAACTATAACTAGTCCATATTTTTTTCCATTCAAAGATGCAGTTTGTGTGGGTCCAAACAAATCCATGTGCAAAAGTTCTAAAGGCCTAGAAGTGGAAACAATATTTTTTGAGTTAAAAGAGTTTTTCATCCCTTTTTGACATGCTTCACACAGAACCTCAGATTTGTATACAAGATTTGGTAATCCTCTCACGAGGTTATGCTTATTTAGCTTTGAGATGGTTCTCAAGCTTGCATGACCAAGTCTCTTGTGCCATATCCATTGTTCATCTTTTAAAGATATGAAGCATAAGACATTTTGTTTGGATAGATTTTCAAAATCAATTTTGTAAACATTGTCCTGCCTCTTTGCTTGAAAAAGTATGGACTTATCAAAGTTTCTCACTATACATTTATCCTCGTTAAAGGAAACATCAAATTCACTATCACACAATTGACTTATGCTAAGCAGATTATGTTTGAGTCCTTCAACCAACAAGACAATTTCAACAGAGGGAAAATGATGCTTACCAATTTTACCTATCCCAACTATTCTGCCTTTCTGATCTCCTCCAAAGGTGACCCAGCCCTTTGTCCTAGGCTGTAGGTCTTGGAACATAGACCTTTCTCCAGTCATGTGTCGTGAGCAGCCACTGTCCAGGTACCATGACTGGAGTTGTCTTCCTCCCATCAAGCATATCTGCAACAGGAATTATCATATTTTTAGGTACCCAGATTGACTTGGGTCCTTTCTTGTTAGTCATTGGTCTGCGTCCAGGCATGTTCCTCTTGTTATGGATGCATGTCAAAGTGACATGTCCAACCTTTCCACATTGACCATAATATAAAGTAAACTTGGAAGGACTTTTAGAAAGCTTTGGTTTTGGTTTTTCTTGTTCCTTAGGAACATAACCCAAACCACTTTTGTCAGAAGGCTTTCTCTGAATTTTTAAATTTTGATTAAGTTTCTCAAGGCTATTGACAAATCAGGACAATCGTCCAGTGAGTTCACTTACTTCTTGTTGAAGTATTTGTACTTCACAGGAGGTATTGGACTCAGAATCTTTTTGAGATTCATCTTTGAGTTGACTTACTTGAAGTCTCAACTCTTCATTTTCTAATTTGAGTACTTTATTTTCTAAAGTAAGCTTTTCAAAATCTTTGGTTATAAGTGAAAACTTTTTCTTCAAAGATCTGTACTCATAAGATAAAATGATTGATTCTCTAAGAAGATCATCAAAATTATCTCTTAGTTCAGGATAAGAAAGTATCTCTTCTTCATCCTCGCTGTCAGTTGAGGGCAGACTTGCCATTAGGCAAAGATTTGCTTTTTCCTTATCCTCCTCATCCTCATCATCAGAAGAATCATCAAGATCTTCCCATGTTGCCATGAGACCCTTCTTCTTCTTGAAGAACTTTTTCTTTGTATTTTCAGCCTCAGGGCAATCTGCCTTGTAGTGGCCTGGTTTCTTGCAGTCATAGCACACTACTGGACTTTTCTCCTTTTGCTCAACTTCCTTTTGTGGAAATCTTTTGTTGAATTGCTTACTTCTGAAGCCACATTTCTTTTTCCACATGGACTTTATTTCCCTAGAGATGAAGGAAAGTTCATCATCATCTGAGCCTTCTTCTCCTTCTTAGCTGCATGACTCGTCATCTGAGTCATTTGCCTTTACGGCTTTTGAGGTGCTCCCTTTTTGAGCTTTAAGAGCAATGGACTTTGCTCTCTTTTTTGCTCCTTCTTCTTTGAGCTCAAGTTCATGCACTTTGAGTGAGCCTAGAAGGTTCTCCATAGCAAGAGTGGAAAGATCTCTTGCTTCTTGTATTGCAGTTACCTTGGGTCTCCATTGTCTTGGTAGACTCGTGTGATCCTGGGTTATGTAGATTTTTCCTAGAGATCTCAGGTTGTTGATAATTGTTTGGAATCTTCCAAACATCTGATTAATTGTCTCGTGATCCTCCATTTTGAATAGTTCATATTGATGAACTAACATGCTGATTTTGGACTCACGGACCTGAGTTGATCCTTCATGTGCCAAAGCTGGAGTATCCCATATCTCTTTGGCAGTGTTGCAGCTGTGCACCTTGTCATATTCTGACTTTGTAATGGAACACATTAAATAATGCCTGGCCTTTGAGTTCAGTTGGAACCTTGTCCTGTGATCCTGTGTCCACTGAGCTCTAGGTACTGGTTACCCTGCTTCACCTACTGGAGTAGTGTAACCATTTTCAACGACATCCCACATGTCGATATTTTGTGCATCAAAGAATGTGATCATTCTTTGCTTCCAATAGTAATATTCGTCTCCATTGAACAGTGGTGCCCTGTTCACAGCTTGTCCTTCGTTTTCCATGGATCTTTGCTTCTCTGCACTATTAGGTGCTCAATCCCTAGAGATTGAGCTCTGATACCAACTGTAGGTAACAAGATGAAACACAAGAAGGGGGGTTGAATTGTGTTTCTAAGCTTTTAAAAACTTTTCGCAAGTGTTGGACGCTGCTCAAGAAAACGTTGGACGCACAACGTATGTGAATATTGGACGCACAGAAGAGTTGGACGCAGGATCGTCCACTTAGTTTAAAACAAGTATGTGTGCGTTTAAAACGTTTGAAAGCTTGTTGAAAATCGTTTCAATTCAATCCCCTCAGTTAGTATATAAATTGAAAATAAAAGAGTTAAGGGATAAAGAGATTGTACAAGTATTTATCCTGGTTCACCATTTCCTAAGAGCTACGTCCAGTCCCCTCAAACTAGAGAGATTTCACTATCGAACCAGATAGATTTACAAGTATTCTTCACCAGCCTCTTCAGGCCTTATAACAAGTATTCTTTGCACACCTAGCCTCTCCAGGCTCAACCCAAGTATTGTTTTACAGACAAGCCTCTCCAGGCTCAAACCCAAGTATTCTTTGCACGCAGCCTCTCCAGGCTAATCCCAAGTATTCTTTTACAGTCAAGCCTCTCCAGGCTCAAACACCTCAGAAGAGTGTTTTTGATTAAAGTGTTGTTAACTCACACAAGTGAGAATATAGATTCTAAAGAACTTTGAGAGTTAAGCAAACTCTCTTTTACAAGAAAGAAAATATATAAGACTTTCTTAGATTACAGAGTATGACAATATTTGCACATCATTTTGACTCTTTTCTTTTCGTGGTTAAAGCTTCTTGTATTCTTCTTCTTGATCTCGCTATATATAGGCTTTGATGAAGCTTCAGTCTTGATCTCCGAATAAGCTCAGCTTCAGCCTTCTTCAATATAGCCGTTCTCCAATAGCATTAAATGCTACTTTTCCGTTGCTCTGAGGAGTGCTTCTTAAGCGTATTTTCTGCGTTTCTTTCTCCTATGCCAGAAGCAACCCGTACTCAAAGTCTCAATTACACAATGGTTAATAGTAATATTCTATTGAGACAGAGAGAATACACTATGTAAGGAAAAAGGAATATTCAGAGAGATACAGAAATGGTCAGACAACATTCTCTCTCTTAAGTACTCTTTACACAGTGTTTTATGCTTTTCATTAAATGCATGTTCAAATCGTTGACACTTATGCGCAGGAAAAGCATTTCATACAACTATTTATTTCAAATCATTTGCTCATTAAATATGTCTCATATTAAATGCAAGAGCAATAAATAACATGTTATAGACTCTGCGTTTTGGACGCAACTTGTAGAATAGAATGGACTTTCTGTTCACTTACCAAATGGACGCATTCCATTGCATACCATTTGGACGCAAGACTTCTCTGGTCATATGGACGCATAGCAGTTCTTACCATATGAACTTATAACTTTACTTCTCTGGACTTACTTCTTTCCCATGATCATTATTGGACGTTTATCATTCTGCTTCTTTGGACGCATAGCATCTTTGGACGCATTTCTCCCATAGTGCTTTGGACGATACTTACCCATGGTCAAGTATCAGAGTCCATTTGGGCTTTCAGCTCTCTGACTGTGCTTATAAAAGCCAAGGTCGTATTGGACGATGAACTTATTTTTATTGTACCTACAAGAACTTGTTAGCAGACTTTGTAAATTCCTTAATAATTATTGTTATCATCAAAACCACTTAGGGATTAAAACATAAAAATGTCTTTGAAACATTTGATTCCAACAAAATATAGATTATACATATACATGTTTCAGACATTTGGGTTATAGTAATTATTTGGTTAATTTTATAATTTTGACCTCGACCTTTGGTATAAAGATGACATAAATTTCATAACTCGAGAAACTTATGGATGGCAGTGTTCTCGATCGGGTTCCTTGATATATTATACTAATTGAAGAACTCCTGCTTAATTAGTCTCTCGCATCCAATTAGGTGAAGGTGAAGAGTAAAGAAAACTAAAGAGAAGAAAAACCCATGTGAAATCTTGAACTTGGTGTCTCTACCCTCATTTCCATAATCAGAGAGCCCGCCCCAGATAAAATCCTTCACAGGAATAGAGACAGCTGTATATAACAGACAGTTGTCAAGATACCCTTTGTCATCATCATGCTGTTAAAATGGAACTCACTCTGTTAAGAAGTGCACGCGTGTTGAGATTTTATAGACTTTAATTGGATTTATAGGGGCTTTTATAATTTGGGAGGTTTGTCCTTTTAAGAGGACATGCCCACCACACTGACACAAATGTGAGTGGTTAATTGAGTTGGAAAAACCTATTTTTATGAGTTTAAAATTTTTAAATAATACTCCCTAAGTTTTTTAATATCTATTTTTCAAAGTTGTTTCACATTAAACTAATGAATAATTTAATTGACACAATTTTTCTAGTTATACTTTTATCTTTTTACTTCACTATATTCGTTTACTCTCTTTCTACATTATAATGTATAAAAATTGTGTAAAATATATATATTTAATGGCGATAAATGTGTGATTGACAAAATATAACTTTAAACTATTAAAATGACAAATAAATAGTAAAAAAAAATTTCTTAAAAATAGACAATTAAAAAAGAAATTAGGGGAGTATTGACCGATTTATGTGAAAATTATACTATATTATGACTTCATATTAAAAATTTAGGAATAAAATTATATGGATATGTGTGTGAATTAAGTACTATTCCAGTTGTTTACATTTATAATATTTTCTTAATCTTTTTGTTGCAGATTATGACAAATGTTACGGTTGGGTGGATCTCTGTGAAAAGAGTGATAAAGAAGTCCATAAGTTTTATGAATGCAAGTATGTCCTTATCATACACGAGTCATGTGTATTGGAAATACAATGTGTTGTGATAGTCTCAAAATCCATTTGTGATAAATCTACATTAATGTGTCTATACAGAAAGCTATGTCGATCGTGGCCAATCCAAAGATTAAATAGTCTAAGTCCTTACTTTAGGCCCATAAAAAAAATTTATTTTCTATTAGTACTTATAAAATTAAAATAAAATATCTCGGGTCGGCCCGACCGTTGATCATGATTTGCCTAATCATATGTCATTTTCAAAGACTATGTAATAATTGTTCAAAGGGTATAAATTCAAACTTTAGGTGGGAGCATATATAGATACTATACCAAGCTGGCCGGAAACCGTGATAGATCATTAGATCCCTAGTTATATATCAATTATTCATCATGTTTTCTGTTTTGGTTGGGGGTCACATTTTTCTTAGGCTAATTAAGCATTTTGCATTACTAAACAAGCCATATATGAAAGACACCTAACACTCTCAAAGGAACAACGTCCCTACTCACTATGCTATATATAACTCAGTCCCTGCCATTGGGATCACAAAGTCCTGAAAAAAAACCTCCATTATTGCCAACAACCCTATTCCCTTAAGGTCAAGGTCCTGTGCTAGGGAAATAAGGTGTGGTCACGGCATTACCAAACAAAGGGTATAGTAAATTAAGAAGATATACATGATCGACAATTATAGTCCCAGGTTCACAACAGTACATAAATCTATCTGCTAGGTCCTGTACCTCCCAACTTGTATACAGGGGCATCTATCTTCACCCTTTTGTCAGACAGAGTTGTGAAGAAAAAGACATGGGCACAACACACAAAGGGTTAATTTTAATATAAGCTTTAATTAATTTTAATATAAGCTTTAATAGGGCCATATATAGGATGGAAGTCGGAGCTGCCGGCACGTCACAGGGTGCCAGTAACTTTAAATCTGGGGCATATATATATTATTATTAAGATAATCATTGTAGATTTAAGGCAGATCCTAATAAAGATAAATAGGGAAGATCTGGCACAATAAATATTATTAAGTAATTAAAAGAAGCACTGAGGTAATTGATCTTGATTCCTAATTCCTAACATCCCCTACAATTAACAATTGAAAGCCCCATCCTTGTTTTTAATTAGTCTTTTTATAATAAGATGTTGTCCTAAACCATTGGGCACCCTGATTTGATTCGACAGAGCTAGCCAAACCTCGATCATATATATGTATGTATCATCAGAGTGTGGTATCTCAAAATAGTACTTTTTTTTAATGCTATGTACACAAGAGAGATCTCTGATTTCTAGTTTAATTAATGGGTTTTGTTTTGTTTTGTTTTTATTTTTCCAAATGGTTAGGTGTGTGAAAGGGAAATCCACTACTTGGTGAATCTTATAAAATGGTTGGAAGAGGAGTTGGAATCCACTCAAAGTGCTTGATTTGAAGAAGACACGAGGATTCTCTTAATGGGGGGCACCTAATTAAACATGCTTTCCAAGCCTTGGAGTTGGAGAGAACTTCCCTTGCCCTTCATTTTCATACGTGTAAAGATGGGTTACCACTAGATTCAGTTCCATCATTGGTGCCTTAAACTGAAGTATAAATTAACTATAAGCCAAACCCTTATAGAAGCTGATAGGGACTTGGGTATTATGGGGTGTCCAAGTCCCACATCGGGTAGTATGGGATGCTCGATGGAGTACTTAAGTGCTTGGTTCTTCCCCCTTGATAGCTAGCTTTTCAAGGGTGGGTTCCCCAAGTGCTTAGGTACTTATCAATTGGTATCAGAGCCTGGTTGTCGGCGTCTCGGAAAGGGCTACCCACGGAGGGTTCTGACCGGTGGAGGGTTCTGACCAACGAGGAAGTTGAGTGAAGTGCCACCGAGTGAAGTGTCGTGGAGTGAAAGCCGCCGAGGACGTCGGCTCTCAGGGGCGGTGCTATGATAGGGACTTGGGTATTATGGGGTGTCCAAGTCCCACATCGGGTAGTATGGGATGCTCGGTGGAGTACTTAAGTGCTTGGTTCTTCCCCCTTGATAGCTAGCTTTTCAAGGGTGGGTTCCCCAAGTGCTTAGGTACTTATCAATTGATAAGTACCTAAGCACTTGGGGAACCCACCCTTGAAAAGCTAGCTATCAAGGGGGAAGAACCAAGCACTTAAGTACTCCACCGAGCATCCCATACTACCCGATGTGGGACTTGGACACCCCATAATACCCAAGTCCCTATCAGAAGCCCCAATTATTGGTAGAAAACCGGTACTCCCTAACACACCTGACTGAACCCCACCTCTTCACTTTCTAATTATCATGCCAAAATCGAACAGCTTGCACTCATGTATGTATCAATCATAGTCATGATTTGTGAGAAAAGGAGAGAAAATGTGAATACTTCTGCCTTTCAGTTGTGACCTTTTTGCTCCCAATAAAGCTCACCTGAGGATTAAAACAGAGGAAAAAGGAAAAAGAAAAGGACATTCAGAGTTTAATTGCTAATGAAAATACACTCTATATTATATGAGCCGAGATTCTATGTTACACTGTAATTTCTGTGGCAGAGATCCAACAACTGAGAATATAATATTTCTAGCTATTGAATTAATCCAACCACTAAAATCTCTGTTATAAGCAGAGATTACACTGTAAATTGTACTAGAGAATCTAGATCCGTATTATTATACCCGTAAAATAGAATAAAATAAAGGCTTAAACATGTTGTTATTTTATGCAAATGTCACTTTTCATTTTTAGTCCTCGTAAAAAAAAGTTTGTTTATCATCTTTGTAAAATAGAAAACTTTGTTTTTAATCCTCGCTATTTTATTTTAATCTCTGAAATATTCGATTCATTCTAAATTATTCTTTGTAATATGTGGACAATTTTTTTATCCCTAAAATATAATATCAATTTTATTTCATAGGGACTAATTTGACAAATATCTAAATATTATAGAGACTAATTCAACATGATCTAGAAATTATAGGGACTAAAAAAAATAACGATGACTAAAAACAAAACTTTCTATTTTACAGGAATGATAAACAATTTTTTTTACATAGACTAAAACTCAAAAATAATATATTTACATGGACTAAGAACATATTTAAACATAAAATAAAATAAAAGCACTCCGCATTGTCATAAACTAAAGAACCAAACACATGTTATTGGGATTTTGATAAAAGTACCCTTCTCCCATTTCCCATCATTATAAAATATTCTTACAAACCTCAAAAACTACTGTTCCTAGTTTATTAATTATTATGAGTCAAGTACTACTGTTTGTTTGCTTTAATAATTAAGTTAGCAGCTACCAAGCTATACACAAGGCATATGGTTTGAGCAAAAAAAAATACACAAGGCATATGGTTCTCTCTGTAATGCATTATTTGCCATTGAGATACTCAATAATGCAATCTCTCCATATACGTGTCTACACTCAGCCGATGGACATGGATCAAATGGTCCCCAGTCCCCACATGGAGAGAGAGAGTCTAAGCATTATATATGTGTGTGTAGTGTTTATTGATATTCATATGTTCTGTGTGTGAGTCAAAAAATATTAGGAACTTTGTACGGTGTCGATTAATGGGGTGTGTTATTGGTTAATGCGTGGCATTGAGTAATTGGATGAAGTGAGTTATGAGCAGTTGCTGCTGTTGGAGGGAGCAAATACTGCTTGATTTTGAGTTTCATAAAAGGGTTGTTGCATGCTGGTATCTAGCCCTCCACTCTGTTTCTTGAATAAAAAAATGGGTAGTATAAACGAGAAAATGATTAGCTAAAATTACATGATAGTTATGAAACAGATTGATTAGCGTTATATATAAAACTTTTATTAACACTACATTAATCAGAGAAACTGGATTCAGATCTTTTAATTAAAGTAGTGATAGGCGATAATATATATATATATAACCTTTCAGCTACAATGCATCCAACGAGTTTTCTAATTGGACAGATGTAGCCGTAACAGCAATAATTCTTATACAAGCACAGAGTATAATCAATCAGAAATAAATAGCTATAGTGAGTTTCTTTTTTTTTTTGATAAGCTATAAATGAGTTTTAATATCTTTTATTACTATATTTCCATAAATTTTTAATTTCAATTAATTGTGTTCATAAACACTACTTACAGATAATTGCTGCATAATGAGTAAGCAATTCATTTTGACGACTATACAATGCCAAAGAAATAGCTTGTATATATGATCCGGCAGATTTCCTTTTTTTTTTTGTCAACTCTGACAGATTTTAATAAGTAGCTAGTAGCCCCATAGGTGGTTAACACCACTGACTGCTCAAGAATGGCCTTATATTATTTTTTTGGGTTAAATATGTTTTAGGTCCCCGTAATATAGGGGGTTTTTGAGTTAGGTCCCTATAAAATAAGTCAAACCGTTTTTGTCCCTCTTTTATTTTTTTTTTAATTTTAGTCCCTTGGTGTGTTGACCAGTGATGTGGCACACTGATGTGCCTACGTGGCTTATTTATTGTGCCACGTCAGCTGCCACGTAATTATTTGAATTTACCCCTAATTACTGATGTGGAATTTACCCAATCTATTTTTTAACCATTGTTAATCCCTTTTACTATACTGATACATAGATCATTTTACTCTGAATCCCTCACCTCACTCACAATCGAAGAACTTTCCTTTTCTTTCCCTCCCTTTCCGTTTGCTCTGTTTGTATCGAAAATTACTCCACCATTTTTCTCGGTTTGATCGAACGAAGACGAAGACGAAGACGAAGAAGAACACGACGTAGGCTGATTCTGAGCTGGTATTATCGAACTGAGAAGACGAGGTCGAAGGTTGTGCTCTGGTTTAGGGCTCGCGATTGGGGACGACGAAGGCTGTGCTCTGATATTCAGTAGGTAAATTTACAATTTAAGATTCGAAATGGGTTCCTATTTTCGTTTTTTAGGGTTCGTAATTTGTTTGTGGGGGTTGCTATTTGATGTTAATTTGGGGGTTTTTGGGTTCCTATTTCGCTGTGACTGGCTTGCTCTTTGTACTTGGTTTGTGTTGCTCTTTGTACTTGGTTTTTGGGTTCCTATTTTGCTGTGGCTGGTTTAGGGCTCGCTGTGACTAGTTTGTGTTGCTTGGTGTTTGAAGTTAATCCAAAACATTTTTGGTTCGTATTTGGTTTGAAACCGGATAGATAGGGGTTTTGTGTGGTTGCTGTTTTTGTCCATTTCTGTTTACAGGGGTTTTGTCCATTGCTGTTTTTGTCCATTATTGTACAATAAAAAATGGGGAGTGTGGGGACCACAAAATATTATATATATGGACTAATATTGTACTATAATTTACATTTTTGCAGGGATGTTCTTTTCTGTGACCTTCCATCACAGGGGTGAATTTGTAAATGCCCCTGCCTGAAGGTATGAAGCTGGAGAAATACACACGATGCACGGTATAGATGAGGACAGGTGGTCCTATTTTGAAGCTGTTGGTATATTAAGGGATGAGTTTGGGCATAATGGTAATTTCAGGTTGTGGTGGAAGAAGTCTGAAGATGGCTGGGAGGATGGTTTGAAAGAAGTCATGGATGACAGACAGGCCTTGGAGATGGCCAACTATGCACTTAGTAAGGATGGGGTAAAGGAGGTTGACTTATTTGTGGAGCATTTTGATCCTAGTGCATACATTGGGATCCAAAGGCCAACTGAAATTAATGTGGACAGCATGATGGATGGTGTTACTGTTGGTGATGAAAGCAGTGATGAGGAACTGAATGATGTCCACCTGAGTGATAGTGAAGAGGAGAGAGCAAGAGACTTTGATGATGGGTTTAATGTCCAAGAAAATAGTAGTGGTAGAGTGCCCACACCCACACCCACAACCCCTAAACAACATTTGGGAAGAAGGAAGAGTACCCCTCTAAGAAGGCCATGGAGTGTAGGTGAAAAGAGTGGATCATCCAGTGGGAAAGAATCTGTAGGTCAAGCAGATTTTGTACCCTCTCCCATGCCCAATAGGAGGAAGGAGAGGGCTGGTATAAACATCTCAGACATTCTGGGTGAGGAATGGGAGGATGCTAATGTTGATGGTGTTCATGGTGAGGGTGTGCAGCCACAGGGTGTGCACCCACCGCATGATGCAAATAACATTGAAGAAGGTTATGAAACAGAGGAATTGATCAGTGGTGAATCTGACCTTGAGGATGACCATCATAAATCCATAAGGTTCAATCCAGAACAAATGTCCAAAGATTATAAGTTCGAGTTAGGCATGTAGTTTGGATCATTGCAAGAGTTTAAGAAGGCCATTTTAGAACACTCAGTTCTAAATGGCAGAGAGATTGTGTTTGTGAAGAATGACAAAGTCCGGGTTAGAATGAAATGCAAACATGATGAATGTGGATGGAAGATACATGTGAGTAGGGTGGGTGAAAGTCATACCTATTTGTTGAAGACATATAATTCCAAACATACATGTGGGAGGGTGTTTAACAACACCAATGCCACTACCGATTGGGTCACCAAAGTAGTAATAGAGAAGATGAAGTCAACAAGTGGGGATGTCACTGTGAATGATATTATGTCTGATATCAGGGCCAACTATTCAACTGGTATCACACTATATAGGGCATGGAAAGCAAAATGTAAGGCTAAGGAGATAGTTGATGGGGATGCCAACCAGCAGTATTCTATGCTGTGGTCATATGCTGCTGAGTTGAGAAATGCCAATAGGGGGAATACATGTAGACTGGAGTTGGAGCACCCAATTGGTTTTTTGCAACCGAGGTTTGGTAGGTGGTACATGTGCTTGGAAGGCTGCAAGAGCGCGTTCAAAACAGCTTGTCGTCCACTTATTTGTGTTGATGGATGCCACCTAAAATCCAAATATGGTGGACAGCTTCTGATTGCTGTTGGTAGAGATCCAAACGACCAATACTTGCCAATTGCATTTGCTGTGGTAGAGACCGAGACCAAAGATAGCTGGGGATGGTTTCTTAACCTGCTGTTTGAGGATATTGGAGATTTGGCGTCTAATAGATGGGTCTTCATTAGTGACCAGCAGAAGGTAATATCCTTTCTACTTACATTTATCAATTAAAATGCCATTTTATTGCTAATGTTTTTAACTTGGATTATTCACACTGTGATGCAGGGCTTGATTCCTACTTTTGATGAGTATCCAGAAGGGGTAGAGCACAGATTTTGCCTCAGACATCTATACAATAACTTCAAGAAGAAGTTTGGTGGAGGTACACGTCTGAGGGACTTGATGATGGTTGCTGCCAAGGCAACCTACATACAGGCATGGGAGGAAAAAATGCAAGAAATAAAGGAACTGAATGAGCAAGCTTATGACTGGCTCATGGCTATTCCCACAAAGTCATGGTGTAAGCATGCCTTCTCTCACTATCCTAGGTGTGACATTTTGATGAATAACCTAAGTGAATCATTTAATGCCACCATACTAGTTGCTAGGGATAAGCCCATTATTACTATGTGTGAATGGATAAGAACGTACTTGATGCAAAGGTTTGCTAATCTTAGGGATAAAGTAAGTAAATATTCTGGGGAAGTAATGCCCAAACCTAGAAGAAGATTAGATTGGGAGATTGAAAAATCGGGTCATTGGTTACCAACATGGGAAGGAGGTAACAAATTTGAGGTGACACATAGGTTGTTAACTGAAAAATTTAAAGTGGATTTGGGACTCAAATCATGTACATGTAATTTTTGGGGGTTGGTTGGCATACCATGTAGACATGCGGTGGCAGCCATAAGCTTCAAATGTGAGAGACCAGAGTCCTATGTTCACACATATTACAGTAGAGAGTCCTATGCACTTTGTTATGGACATGGAATATCCTCTATAAATGGCCCAAAAATGTGGCCCAAAACTGATTACAATGAAGTGAGCCCCCCAAAATATAAAAAAGGACCCGGCAGGCCTAAGAAGATGAGAAGGAGAGAGCCAGAGGAAGATGCTAATAAGATCAAGTTCAGAAGAGTTACCAATCCCTATAGCTGCAAAAGATGTGGACAACCTGGACATAACATCAGAAAATGCCCCATGCCACCACCCCCTCCCCCTGAGCCTGCTCCAGCACCTGCAGATGCACAACCTTCAGCACCTGTTGCTGGTGCAGCACCTCCTCCACAGCCTTCACAAGCATCAGCACATCCTCCACAACCACAAACATCACAAGCATCAACATATCCTCCTCCCACTCCACAGGTTTCACAAGCAGCAGGTGCTCCTCCACAACCTTCACAAGCACAAACACTGTCTAAAAGGGGTGGTAAAAAGGTATTATAAAGACAATCTTTCTCACTATGTGTTTTCTGAAACTGGGATTGTTTGTGTTGGTGAAACCATTTTAATTTTATGCATGTAGGCTACTACTTCAAGGGCAGCAAGAGGAAAAAGTAGCGGTGGAAGTGCAGCAACAGTCGTGAGCAGTGGTGGAAGGGGATCATCCAGTGGTGGAAGGGGACATACCAGTGGTGGAAGGGAAGCAAGAAGGGGTGGAAGGGCAGCATCATCAGGGAAACAAGCTGCAGATAAAAATCTATGCAGATCTGGGTCTGCAGCGGGTGGATCTGAAAATCCACAAAAAAGGGTAGTTTTCTTGCAAATTGATCTGTATTTATGTTGGTGATTTTTGCTGAAACTGAATTTGGATCACTGAATTTGGATCTGTATTGCTGAATCCACAGACACAGTTGGAGAGGAGGTCTTCTTCCCAACCACTTCCTACCACATCCGCACCTGTGGTTCCAAGATTCTCAGATCTGCTAACATCATTCATGATAGATAGAGTAAGATTCTCAGATCTGCATCTGTATTGTTGTTGCTGTTGCACTATTTTTGACTGACTGGGTTTCTCTCATCCAGGGAGTTATTGCTGGTGTAACAAAAGGGACTGAGGCAAATAATGCTGTTGGGAGTGGGAGCAGCCAGCCACAAGCACCAAATGACCAAATTCCATCTCAATTAAGTGGTACTTAGAAGAAGGAGGCCTTGCTTTGCTTTTTGTGGTCCTGGAAGGGTGCACATGGGTCCAGTGTCCAAGAGGAATATATTGTGACTATCAAAGTTTTTTTTGGCTGTATTCATTTGGCTGAATGTAGCTTTTACAGAAAGCATTTTTTTGTATAGCCCCCACCCCACCCCCTCTACTATTTTGTTTGGATATTTATGATGGTCTGTATCATACATACTAAACTTAAATAGCCTCTTGTGGATGGCTGACTTATATTGATGGCAAATTAATATGGTTATATATAGCCCATGTTGAGTTTGTTCATTCTACGGTTATGTATGTATGTTGAGAGTAAACAGGGATCAATTTAACAAAATATTCATATTATAGGGAACCCATGTCTGAAGTTCACATTTTATTAGGGACTTAAATCAAAACAAGTAATTTTTTCACAGACTGGATCCAAAACACTATAATTTTGTAGGGACTGGATCGAAAACACTCTAATTTTTATAGGGACTGCATCACCTGCTTCTATAGTAATTTATAGGGACTGAAGTGAAATCCACTAATTTTTACAGGGACTCATTTAATAAGATAATATTATTACAAGGACCAAGTTACATCAAAACAATATATTCGGGCAGTGAACTAAACAACACAGGGGAATAAACAAAACACTTCCAAATTCATTTCATTCAAGGATTCATCGATTCCAAATTGGTACAAAATTAAAGATAACAACAGAACAAATCACTTCCCTGAACATGAACAACTCAATGAAAATAGCATATACATTGCAATAACAACAGACACCAACAACACAATGCCCCAAGTTAACAGCTTTGACTTATTTCTTTCATCACTGAGCTTCCTCTTGCACTTGGCCATTTTGTCATCCTTCTTTTGCAGTTTTTGCTCATACAATTCTACCAATTTTGCACGTTCCATCTGTATTTCGCCATACATCTCTAACATTTTTGCACGCTCAGTGGACACTTGCTCATCAACCCATACAAAATAATTGCATCGCCTCCGTTTCTGTTAAAGGGAGAAAATTTGTGACTGAGAAGGGTGATTACAATGAAGAAGAACCGGAACAAGAACTCAAACCACAGATCTATAACTTACCATCCAGTTTGGGCATCTCCAGAATTTTCTGTTGTAGTTGTCCTCAGTCCTAGAGGTCAGCAAGACCACCTCATCTCCACACTTGCATACATCGTCTCCACGAACCACAGAAGAGGAAGAGGAAGACCTGCTTATAGGTAACAAGATGAAACACAATAAGGGGGGGTTGAATTGTGTTTCTAAGCTTTTAAAACTTTTCGCAAAAGTTGGACGCTAGCTGTTAAAAACGTTGGACGCACAGCTTAGTTCAAATATTGGACGCACAGTGTTATTCTAAAATATTGGACGCACAGAGTGCTAAAACACTGGACGCACAGAGTCTTTATAAAAACTGGACGCACAGGTTTTCTAAAGATTGGACGCACAGAATGCTTCCCTTTCAGTTTGAAAAACTTGTTTGAATAAAATCAATTTCAATCCCCTTTGTTAGTAATAAACACAGATATAAAAGGAGTTAAGGGAAAGAAGAAATAACACAAGTTTTTATACTGGTTCACCATTTCCTAAGAGCTACGTCCAGTCCCCTCAAACTAGAGAGCTTTCACTATCAACCTGATAGGTACAAGTATTCTTTGCACACAGCCTCTTCAGGCTAAAACCCAAGTATTCTTTGCACACAGCCTCTCCAGGCTAAATCCCAAGTATTCTTTGAACACAGCCTCTTCAGGCTAAAACCCAAGTATTCTTTGAACACAGCCTCTTCAGGCTAAACAACTCAGCAGAGTGTTTTTGATTCAAGTGCTGTCTAACTCACACAAGTGAGGATATGAAATCTAAAGCACTTTGAGAGTTAAGCAAACTCTCTTTTACAAGAAAGAAAATATACAAGACTTTCTATACAGAGTATAACAGATTGCACAGCGTTTTTGCTCTTTCTTTTTCGTTGTTAAGTATCTTGTATTCTTCTTCTTGCTTCTCGGTATTTATAAGAGTAGTGAAGCTTCAGACTTGTTCTTCAGTTGCTCAACTTCAGCTCTCATAAAAGTTACCGTTCTCTAATAGCATTTAATGCTATTTTCCCGTTGCTCTGAGGAGATCTACTTCATTGTGCATGTCTGCGTTTCTTTCTCCTAAATCAGAAGCAACTTGTACTCAAAGTCTCAATTGTACAGTGGTTAATAATAATATCTTATTGAGACAGAGACAATACACTGTGTAAAGCAGAAAGATGTGTTCAGAGATATATAGAGTAGTTAAAAGTACATTCTCTCTCTTAGTACACTTTCCACAGTGCTTTATGCTTTTCAAAAGTACGTTCAGAAACGTTGACAAAGTTGTATAGAAAAGCATTGTGTACAGCTATTCAATTCCAATAGTGTTGCTCAATAAAAACGTTTAATATTAAAAGCAAGAGCAATCGAATAGCAAATAATGAATTCTGCATATAGTGTATTGGACGCAGCAAGTAGAAGTTATTGGATGTATACCTTGCACTTACCAATCACACAGAATTTATTCATGCATTGGACGCATACCTGGTACTCTTCAATTGCACAGAATTCATTCATTGGACGCATACCATTCTGTTGATCAGATGTCAAGTAGCATTGGACGTATGCCTTATTCTGTTTATTGGACTTTTGCAATTTCCTTGCTGTTCCATTGGACGATGAGCAGTGATTGTTGTACATTTGTTTTTCTGCTTCATTGGACGCAGAACAGTACCTTTGTCACTCTGATTTCATTGGACGCAGAGCAGTTCTTTTGTTTGTTCAGTTTCATTGGACGCAGAGTTGCACTCTTGCTCATGCTGATCATTGGACTTTTGTCCTTCATATGCATTGGACGCTCACTGAATCTGTTCCTTTGAAAATCATTGGACTCTTACTGCAATTCTGCTTCTCATAAAAACATTGGACTTATACCAGTATTGCCTTGTACTTATCATTGGACGGTCAGCATTCTTGAATATTGGACTTATGTCTTCAATGCCTTCTCATGAATCATTGGACGTATGAAATTGTCCTTGTGCCTTGTACTGAATTATTGGACGCACAACATTACTTGCCTTTGCTCAAACATTGGACGCAGAACTCTTTCTTCTGCTGAAACATTGGACGCACAACTTTTGTGTCCATTTCAGTGCCAACATTGTGATGAGCTTAGCTTATTGGACGCAGAACTGCTTTGCCTCTTATATCAGTAACTTCCTTTTGCCAAAATCACTGGACGCAGAACTCTTGGTATTTATGTTTCAGTGCCAACATTGGACGCAAGGCTCACTTTGAATGCCAGCCAATGTCATGAAGAACTGATTGGACGCAGACTGCAATAAGCTTAGTTAGGCAGCATTGTTATTCATTGTACAAGCTTAATACATTTTGTTTATCCTTTGTAAAAACCTTAATAGATTTTGTTATCATCAAAACCATAAAATCACTTAGGGAGTTTTTGTATTAAAAACACTTTTAACCAATTTGGTTCCAACAATCTCCCCCTTTTTGATGATGACAAACATTATTAAGTTTTACAAACAATAAAGCATAAACCAGATAAATAGTCAGTAAAAATAGAAATTTCAAAGAGAAACTCCCCCTGAGATAAACATCTCAGTTTTTCCTTACTCTTCTCCCCCTGAGACTTAGAGTACCTGAAAATTTCTTTTACTCATAAAACAAAGATTAGTCCACAAATAGCTTATCAAAATAACATGGTAATAAGACTAATGCAATCAGACTTAATCTTTCTCCCTTTTGTCAAAAACTTAATCCCATTCTTTCTCCCCCTTTTGTCATCAGGCAAAAAGGTTCATAGAACATTATAGTCCAAAGAGAGTTTTGAAAAGACTTGGAGCTTTTAAAAACAGAAACCTCTTTAAAACTAAAAAACCCTTTTTAGAAACAATCTCCCCATTTTCTTGAAAACAAGAATGATCAACAAATTGAAACTTACTGCAAAGCATTTGTAAGATATCAACTGTAAAATATATCTTTATGAAAAATAGATTGGACTCAGCGTGGGATGACTAAGATGTGAAAGCTTTTGAGTCTTTAAAAAAATTTCTAAGTCTCAAATCGACTATCGTGTCCTGTTGGACTCTAGTCACATTGGACTCAGACTCAACTTAAGCATATTGGACGCTAAACATCAGTCTTTTATAAAGTGCATATTCAAATGCTTCCTTATAAAAATGAATCTATCTACAGATAGGGATTTTGTAAATATATCTGCCCATTGATTTTCAGTGCTAACAAACTAAATATCAAATGTTCCCTTCTGCACATAGTCTCTTATAAAATGATGTTTAATTTCTATATGCTTAGCTCTTGAGTGTAAGATTGGGTTCTTAGATAAATTGATTGCAGCAGTATTATCGCACAGAACAGAAATCTTACTCTCGAAAATGTTGTAGTCCTCCAATTGATATTTAATCCATAAGAGCTTAGAACAACAACTTGCTGCAGAGACATATTCAGCTTCGGCTGTTGATAATGCAATTGTTCTTTGTCTCTTGCTTGTCCATGATACAAAATTGGATCCCATTCCTCCACTGGTGCTTTTTCTTTCAAGCCTGTCTCCAGCATAGTCAGCATCACAGAATCCTACTAATCTGTACTCATCCGATTTCTTAAACAACAAACCGAGATTAGTAGTCTCTTTCAGATATCTAAAAATTCTCTTGACAGCAGTCAAATGAGAATCTCTAGGATCTGATTGAAATCTTGCACATAAGCAAACACTGAACATAATATCAGGTCTAGATGCAGTAAGATATAAAAGAGATCCTATCATACCTCTATATACCTTTTGATCTACCTTTTTATCTTTGTCATTCAGGCTCATTATGCAAGTTGGATGCATGGGAGTATTCATGGGTTTGCAATCATCCATTTTGAACTTCTTCAGAAGCTCCTTCGTGTATTTGGACTGATGCACATATATCCCATCTTTAGTCTGTTTCACTTGAAGTCCAAGAAAGAACTTCAACTCGCCCATCATACTCATTTCGAATTCTTTCTGCATTAACTCAGAGAATTCTCTACACAAAGATTCATCAGTAGCACCAAAAATAATATCATCTACATAAATCTGTACTATGATGAAATGTGAGTCTATGGATTTTCTGGAAAGAGTGTTATCAACTTTTCCTCTTGAAAAACCATTTTCCATTAAAAATGAACTCAGTTTTTCATACCAAGCTCGAGGAGCTTGCTTAAGGCCATAAAGAGCCTTTTTCAATTTAAAAACATGATTTGGAAAAGTTTGATCCTCAAAGCCAGGGGGCTGTTCAACATAGACTTCTTCTGTTATTATACCATTCAGAAATGCACTTTTTACATCCATTTGATAAAGCCTCATATCATGTTGGGCAGCAAATGAATGTAAAATGCGAATGGCTTCAATTCTAGCTACTGGAGCAAAGGTTTCAGTGAAATCAATACCTTCCTGTTGTGAGTAGCCTTGAGCAACTAACCTTGCTTTGTTCCTCACAACATTACCTTCTTCGTCCAGCTTATTTCTGAATACCCATTTGGTTCCAATAATGGACTTATCTTCAGGTGGGGCTACCAGAGTCCAAACATCATTTCTTTTGAACTGATTCAGCTCCTCCTGCATTGCTAAAATCCATCCTTCATCCAATAGGGCTTCATCTATATTCTTTGGCTCCAATTCAGAGATGAATGCTACATCAGTTTGCTCTCTGAATGTGGACCTTGTTCTGACTTTATCATCTGCATTTCCAATAATTTGATCTTCAGGATGATAAGTCTTAAAATGCCAGCTTTTACCACCTGCAGTATTGGACGCATGACTGTCTCCTGCGTCTGGTCCATCTTCTTCAATCTTGCTTGATGATTCTTCACCTTCTGGTTGTATTCTCATATCTGCAAGAGAATCACTTAGCTCTGACAGATCATTGTTAGGCTTTTTGTCATTGAATTTAACGTGAATTGACTCTTCAACAGTCAAGGTTCTTGAGTTGTAAACTCGATATGCCTTGGAAGTTTCAGAATAACCCAGAAAAATTCCATTATCAATTTTAGAGTCAAATTTACCAAGTTGATCCTTGGTGTTAAGAATAAAACACTCACATCCGAAAGGATGAAAATATGAAATGTTGGGTTTTCTTCCTTTCCACAATTCATAAGGAGTCTTTTTCAGTATAGGCCTTATATAAATTCGGTTCTGCAAATAACATGCTGTGTTTACAGCTTCAGCCCAAAACCTCTTAGAGGTTGAGTGATCATTGAGCATGGTCCTGGCCATCTCTTGTAAAGATCGATTTTTCCTCTCTACTACACCATTTTGCTGTGGTGTTCTAGGTGCAGAGAAATTGTGAAGGATTCCATTCTCTTCACAGAATCTCTGAAAGTTTGCATTTTCAAACTCACCTCCATGATCACTTCGAATGGAGTTGATACAAACTCCTTTCTCAGTTTGGACTCTTTTACAAAATATGGTGAATACTTTAAAAGACTCATCCTTGTGTGCTAGGAACTTAACCCATGTCCATCTAGTATAGTCATCAACTATAACAAGTCCATATTTCTTTCCACTCAAAGAAGCAGTTTGTGTTGGTCCAAACAAATCCATATGTAAAAGTTCTAAAGGTCTAGAAGTGGAAACAATGTTTTTAGAATCAAAAGAGTTTTTCACTTGTTTCCCTTTCTGACATGCTTCATAGAGAACCTCAGATTTGTACACAAGATTTGGAAGTCCTCTTACGAGGCTGTGCTTATTAAGCTTTGAGATGGTTCTCAAGCTTGCATGACCAAGCTTCTTGTGCCATATCCATTGTTCATCATTTAAAGAAATGAAGCATGAGACATTCTGTTTGGATAGATTTTCGAAATCAATTTTATAAACATTATCCTGCCTCTTTGCTTGAAAAAGAATGGACTTATCAGAATTTCTGACTATACATTTATCCTTGTCAAAGGAAACATCACATCCACTGTCACACAATTGACTTATGCTAAGTAGATTATGTTTGAGTCCTTCAACCAATAAAACATTTTCAACAGTAGGAAAAGGATGTTTACCAATTTTACCTATTCCAACTATTCTGCCTTTCTGGTCACCTCCAAACGTGACCCAGCCCTTTGATCTAGGCTTTAGGTCTTGGAACATAGACCTTTCTCCTGTCATGTGTCGTGAGCAGCCACTGTCCAGGTACCATGACTGGTGTTGTTTTCCTCCCATTAAGCAAATCTGCAACAGGAATGATCATGTTCTTAGGTACCCAGATTTTCTTGGGTCCTTTCATGTTAGTCCTTGGCCTGCGTCCAGGCTTGTTCCATTTATTATGGAAGCATGTCGATGTGACATGTCCAGCCTTTCCACAGTATCCACAATATATATTAATTTTGATGGACTCTTGGAAAACTTTGGTTTCAGTTTTTCATAACCCAAACCAGTTTTGTCAGAAGGTTTTCTCTGAATTTTAAAATTTGATCAAGCTTTTCAGAGCTACTGACAAATTTGGACAAACGTCCAGTGAGTTCATCTACTTCTTGTTGAAGTACTTGTACTTCACAGGAAGTATTGGACTCAGACTTCTTTGGAGATTCTTCTTTCAATTTACTTACTTGAAGTCTTAAATGTTCATTATCCGATTTGAGTACATTGTTTTCTAAAATAAGTTTTTCGAAATCTTTGTTTGTTTGAGAAAACTTTTTCTTTAATAATCTGTACTCATCAGATAAGATAGATGAATCTCTAAGAAGATCATCAAAATTATTTCTTAATTCAGAGTAAGAAATTACCTCCTCTTCGTCTTCACTTTCAACTGAGGAGAGTCCTGCCATTAGACACAGATTTGCCTCTTCCTTATCCTCATCATCAGAGGAATCATCGAGGTCTTCCCATGTTGCCATGAGACCTTTCTTCTTCTTGAAGACTTTCTTCTTTGTTTTCTCGGCCTCAGGGCAGTCTGCCTTGTAGTGGCCTGGTTTCCTGCATCCATAGCACACCACTGGACTTTCCTCCTTTTGCTCAGCTTCTTTCTGTGGAAATCTTCTGTTGAATTGCTTCCTTCTGAAGCCACCCTTCTTTTTCCACATAGATTTTATTTTCCTGGAGATGAAGGAGAGTTCATCATCATCTGAGCCTTCTTCTCATTCTGAACTGCATGATTCTTCATCAGAATCATTTGCCTTCAAGGCTTTTGAGGTGCTCCCTTTTTAAGCTTTAAGAGCAATGGACTTTGCCCTTTTTTCGATTCCCTCTTCATTCAGCTCAAGCTCATGTACTTTCAATGAGCCTAGAAGATTTTCTAAAGCAAGAGTGGAAAGATCCCTTGCTTCTTGTATTGCTGTAACTTTGGGTCTCCACTGTCTGGGCAGACTCCTCAAAATCTTCCTTACATGTTCCTGGGTTGTGTAGACTTTCCCCAAGGATCTCAGGTTGTTGGTAATAGTTTGGAATCTTCCAAACATTTGATCAATGGACTCTTGTTCTTCCATCTTAAATAGTTCATATTGATGAACTAGTATGCTTATCTTAGATTCACGAACCTGAGATGAGCCTTCATGTGCCAAGGCCAGAGTGTCCCACATTTCCTTGGCAGTGGTGCAACTGTGCACCTTGTCATATTCAGATTTTGTGATGGCACACATCAGATAGTGCCTTGCCTTCGAGTTCAGCTGGAATCTGGTCCTTTGATCTGCTGTCCACTGAGCTCTTGGTATTTGTTGACCTGCTTCATTTACTGGAGCAGTGTAGCCAGTTTCCACGATATCCCATAGGTCCATATTTTGAGCATCAAAGAATGTGATCATTCTCTGCTTCCAGTAGTCGTATTCATTTCCATTGAACAGTGGTGGTCTGTTCACAGCTTGTCCTTCGTTTTCCATGGATCTTGCTTCTCTTCACGGTTAAGTGCTCAACCCCTAGAAACCAGGCTCTGATTCCAACTGTAGGTAACAAGATGAAACACAAGAAGGGGGGGTTGAATTGTGTTTCTAAGCTTTTAAAACTTTTCGCAAAAGTTGGACGCTGGCTGTTAAAAACGTTGGACGCACAGCTTAGTTCAAATATTGGACGCACAGTGTTTTTCTAAAATATTGGACGCATAGAGTGCTAAAACACTGGACGCACAGAGTCTTTATAAAAACTGGACGCACAGGTTTTCTAAAGATTGGACGCACAGAATGCTTCCCTTTCAGTTTGAAAAACTTGTTTGAATAAAATCAATTTCAATCCCCTTTGTTAGTAATAAACACAGATATAAAAGGAGTTAAGGGAAAGAAGAAATAACACAAGTTTTTATACTGGTTCACCCTTTCCTAAGAGCTACGTCCAGTCCCCTCAAACTAGAGAGCTTTCACTATCAACCTGATAGGTACAAGTATTCTTTGCACACAGCCTCTTCAAGCTAAAACCCAAGTATTCTTTGCACACAGCCTCTCCAGGCTAAATCCCAAGTATTCTTTGAACACAGCCTCTTCAGGCTAAAACCCAAGTATTCTTTGAACACAGCCTCTTCAGGCTAAACAACTCAGCAGAGTGTTTTTGATTCAAGTGCTGTCTAACTCACACAAGTGAGGATATGAAATCTAAAGCACTTTGAGAGTTAAGCAAACTCTCTTTTACAAGAAAGAAAATATACAAGACTTTCTATACAGAGTATAACAGATTGCACAGCGTTTTTGCTCTTTCTTTTTCGTTGTTAAGTATCTTGTATTCTTCTTCTTGCTTCTCGGTATTTATAAGAGTAGTGAAGCTTCAGACTTGTTCTTCAGTTGCTCAACTTCAGCTCTCATAAAAGTTACCGTTCTCTAATAGCATTTAATGCTATTTTCCCGTTGCTCTGAGGAGATCTACTTCATTGTGCATGTCTGCGTTTCTTTCTCCTAAATCAGAAGCAACCTGTACTCAAAGTCTCAATTATACAGTGGTTAATAATAATATCTTTTTGAGACAGAGAGAATACACTGTGTAAAGCAGAAAGATGTGTTCAGAGATATATAGAGTAGTTAAAAGTACATTCTCTCTCTTAGTACACTTTCCACAGTGCTTTATGCTTTTCAAAAGTACGTTCAGAAACGTTGACAAAGTTGTACAGAAAAGCATTGTGTACAGCTATTCAGTTCCAACAGTGTTGCTCAATAAAAACGTTTAATATTAAAAGCAAGAGCAATCGAATAGCAAATAATGAATTCTGCATATAGTGTATTGGACGCAGCAAGTAGAAGTTATTGGATGTATACCTTGCACTTACCAATCACACAGAATTTATTCATGCATTGGACGCATACCTGGTACTCTCCAATTGCACAGAATTCATTCATTGGACGCATACCATGTTGGAACCAAATTGGTTAAAAGTGTTTTTAATACAAAAACTCCCTAAGTGATTTTATGGTTTTGATGATAACAAAATGTATTAAGGTTTTTACAAAGGATGATCAATTTGTATTAAGCTGTACAATGTATAAATGCTGCCTAACTAAGCTGATTGCAGTCTGCGTCCAATCAGTTCTTCATGACATTGGCTGGCATTCAAAGTGAGCCTTGCGTCCAATGTTGGCACTGGAATGGACACAAGAGTTTTGCGTCCAATGTTGGCACTGAAATGGACACAAAAGTTCTGCGTCCAATGTTTGAGCAGAAGGAAGAATTCTGCGTCCAATGTTTGAGCAGAAGGAAGAATTCTGCATCCAATGTTTGAGCACAAGGCAAGAACAAAGTTCTGCATCCAATGTCTTCTGAAGAAGCAGAATCGCAGAAGTAGAAGAAATCAAGTCTTGAAGACACGCTACTTTCTGCGTCCAATGTTTTCCAAAGAAGCAGAATCAGTAAGCGTCCAATAGAGCAATACTGGCAGAGTCCAATGTTTGTATGAGAAGCAGAATTACAGTAAAAGTCCAATGATTTTCAAAGGAACAGATGCAGTGAGCGTCCAATGCAGATAAAGGATAAAAGTCCAATGTTCAGTATGAGCAAGAGTGCAACTCTGCGTCCAATGAAACTGAACAAACAAAAGAACTGCTCTGCGTCCAATGAAATCAGTGACAAAGGTACTGTTCTGCGTCCAATAAATAAGAAGGACAACAATATTGCTTTGCGTCCAATGGAACACAATGAAGCAGATTGACAAAGGTACATCAAACAACTGTTCTGCGTCCAATGAAGCAGAAGAACAAATGTACAACAATCAACTCTGCGTCCAATGGAACTATAGGGAAATGGCAAAAGTCCAATAACCAGAATGAGGCAATAAGTCCAATACTGCCTTGCATTCAAATGGAATAGATTGGTAAGCATAAAGATGCGTCCAATGATTGAATGAATGTTCTGTGCAAATTGGTAAGTGCAAAGGTATGCGTCCAATAGATTCTATATACTGCGTCCAAAACGCAGAGTCCATTACATGCTATTTACTGCTCATGCATTTAATATGAAACATATTTATTGAGCAAATGATTTGAAATAAATAGCTGTATGCAATGCTTTCTGTACATCTTTGTCAACGTGTGTGAATGTACTTCTGAAAAGCATAAAGTACTGTGGAAAGTGTACTAAGAAAGAGAATGTACTTTTAACTACTCTATATATCTCTGAACACACCTTTCTGCTTTACACTGTGTATTCTCTCTGTCTCAATAAGATATTATTATTAACCACTGTACAATTGAGACTTTGAGTACAGGTTGCTTCTGATTTGGGAGAAAGAAACGCAGACATGCACAATGAAGTAGATCTCCTCAGAGCAACGGGAAAATAGCATTAAATGCTATTAGAGAACGGTAATATTTATGAAGGCTGAAGCTGAGCTATTCGAAGAACAAGTTTGAAGCTTCATCAAAGCCTATAAATACCGAGAAGCAAGAAGAAGAATACAAGATACTGAACAACGAAAAAGAAAGAGCAAAAACGCTGTGCAATCTTTTATACTCTGTATTGAAAGTCTTGTATTTCTTTATCTTCTTGTAAAAGAGAGTTTGCTTAACTCTCAAAGTGCTTTAGTTTTCATATCCTCACTTGTGTGAGTTAGACAGCACTTGAATCAAAACTCTGCTGAGTTGTTTAGCCTGAAGAGGCTGTGTTCAAAGAATACTTGGGGTTTAGCCTGAAGAGGCTGCGTCCAAAGAATACTTGGGTTTTAGCCTGGAGAGGCTGTGTGCAAAGAATACTTGGGATTTAGCCTGTAGAGGCTGTGTGCAAAGAATACTTGTACCTATCTGGTTTGATAGTGAAATCTCTCTAGTTTGAGGGGACTGGACGTAGGTCTTAGGAAAGGGTGAACCAGTATAAAAACTTGTGTTATTTCTTCTTTCCCTTATCTCCTTTTATATTTGTGTTTATTACTAACCAAGGGGATTGAATTGATTTTATTTAAACAAGTTTTTCATACATCTCAAATCGCACAAAGAAAACAAGTTTTTAAACCAAGAGGGAAGCCTCAGCGTCCAATCTTTTGTGCGTCCAATATTTCACATTTCTGTGCGTCCAGTGTTTTAGCACTTTGTGCGTCCAATATTTCAGAAAACACTGTGCGTCCATTTTTTGAACCAAGCTGTGCGTCCAACGTTTTTAACAGCCAGCGTCCATCATTTGCGAAAAAGTTTTAAAAGCTTAGAAACACAATTCAACCCCCCCTTCTTGTGTTTCATCTTGTTACCTACAGTTGGCATCAGAGCTCGGTCTCTAAGGGGTTGAGCACTTAACAGTGAAGAGAAAGCAAGATCCATGGAGAATGAAGGACTGGCTGTGAACAGACCACCACTGTTCAATGGCAACGAATATGATTACTGGAAGCAAAGAATGATCACATTCTTTGATGCGCAGAATATAGATTTATGGGATGTTGTGGAAACAGGCTACACGGCCCCAGTAAATGATGCAGGTCAACCAGTACCTAGAGCCCAATGGACAGCTGATCAAAGAACCAGATTTCAGCTGAACTCGAAGGCCAGGCACTACCTGATGTGTGCCATCACAAAATCTGAATATGACAAGGTGCATAGCTGCACTACTGCCAAGGAAATGTGGGACACTCTGGCCTTGGCACATGAAGGCTCATCTCAGGTTCGTGAATCTAAGATAAGCATACTAGTTCATCAATATGAACTATTTAAGATGGAAGAACAAGAGTCCATCGATCAAATGTTTGGAAGATTCCAAACTATTACCAACAACCTGAGATCCTTGGGGAAAGTCTACACAACCCAGGAACATGTAAGGAAGATCTTGAGGAGTCTGCCCAGACAGTGGAGACCCAAAGTTACAGCAATACAAGAAGCAAGGGATCTTTCCACTCTTGCTTTAGAAAATCTTCTAGGCTCATTGAAAGTACATGAGCTTGAGCTGAATGAAGAGGGAACCGAGAAAAGAGCAAAGTCCATTGCTCTTAAAGCTCAAAAAGGGAGCAGCTCAAAAGCCTTGAAGGCAAATGATTCTGATGAAGAATCATGCAGCTCAGAAGGAGAAGAAGGCTCAGATGATGATGAACTCTCCTTCATCTCCAGGAAAATAAAGTCTATGTGGAAAAAGAAGGGTGGCTTCAGAAGGAAGCAATTCAACAGAAGATTTCCACAGAAGGAAGCTGAGCAAAAGGAGGAAAGTCCAGTGGTGTGCTATGGATGCAGGAAACCAGGCCACTACAAGGCAGACTGTCCTGAGGCCGAGAGGACAAAGAAGAAGTTCTTCAAGAAGAAAAAAGGTCTCATGGCAACATGGGAGGACCTTGATGATTCCTCTGATGATGAGGATAAGGAAGAGGCAAATCTGTGTCTAATGGCAGGACTCTCCTCAGTTGAAAGTGAAGACGAAGAGGAGGTAATTTCTTATTCTGAATTAAGAGATAATTTTGATGAGCTTCTTAGAGATTCATCCATTCTATCTGATGAGTACAAGTCTTTAAAGAAAAAGTTTTTTCTTATAACAAAAGATTTTGAAAAGCTTTCTTCAGAAAACAAAGTACTCAAATCGGATAATGAACATTTAAGACTTCAAGTAAGTCAATTGAAAGAAGAATCTCCAAAGAAGTCTGAGTCCAATACTTCCTGTGAAGTACAAGTACTTCAACAAGAAGTAGATGAACTCACTGGACGTTTGTCCAAGTTTGTCAGTAGCTCTGAAAAGCTTGATCAAATTTTAAAAATTCAGAGAAAACCTTCTGACAAAACTGGTTTGGGTTATGAAAAACCGAAACCAAAGTTTTCCAAGAGTCCATCAAAGTTTAATATATATTGTGGATACTGTGGAAAGGCTGGACATGTCACATCGACATGCTTCCATAATAAATGGAACAAGCCTGGACGCAGGCCAAGGACTAACATGAAAGGACCCAAGAAAATCTGGGTACCTAAGAACATGATCATTCCTGTTGCAGATTTGCTTAATGGGAGGAAAACAACACCAGTCATGGTACCTGGACAGTGGCTGCTCACGACACATGACAGGAGAAAGGTCTATGTTCCAAGACCTAAAGCCTAGATCAAAGGGCTGGGTCACGTTTGGAGGTGACCAGAAAGGCAGAATAGTTGGAATAGGTAAAATTGGTAAACATCCTTTTCCTACTGTTGAAAATGTTTTATTGGTTGAAGGACTCAAACATAATCTACTTAGCATAAGTCAATTGTGTGACAGTGGATGTGATGTTTCCTTTGACAAGGATAAATGTATAGTCAGAAATTCTGATAAGTCCATTCTTTTTCAAGCAAAGAGGCAGGATAATGTTTATAAAATTGATTTCGAAAATCTATCCAAACAGAATGTCTCATGCTTCATTTCTTTAAATGATGAACAATGGATATGGCACAAGAAGCTTGGTCATGCAAGCTTGAGAACCATCTCAAAGCTTAATAAGCACAGCCTCGTAAGAGGACTTCCAAATCTTGTGTACAAATCTGAGGTTCTCTGTGAAGCATGTCAGAAAGGGAAACAAGTGAAAAACTCTTTTGATTCTAAAAACATTGTTTCCACCACTTCTAGACCTTTAGAACTTTTACATAAGGATTTGTTTGGACCAACACAAACTGCTTCTTTGAGTGGAAAGAAATATGGACTTGTTATAGTTGATGACTATACTAGATGGACATGGGTTAAGTTCCTAGCACACAAGGATGAGTCTTTTAAAGTATTCACCATATTTTGTAAAAGAGTCCAAACTGAGAAAGGAGTTTGTATCAACTCCATTCGAAGTGATCATGGAGGTGAGTTTGAAAATGCAAACTTTCAGAGATTCTGTGAAGAGAATGGAATCCTTCACAATTTCTCTGCACCTAGAACACCACAGCAAAATGGTGTAGTAGAGAGGAAAAATCGATCTTTACAAGAGATGGCCAGGACCATGCTCAATGATCACTCAACCTCTAAGAGGTTTTGGGCTGAAGCTGTAAACACAGCATGTTATTTGCAAAACCGAATTTATATAAGGCCTATACTGAAAAAGACTCCTTATGAATTGTGGAAAGGAAGAAAACCCAACATTTCATATTTTCATCCTTTCGGTTGTGAGTGTTTTATTCTTAACACCAAGGATCAACTTGGTAAATTTGACTCTAAAATTGATAATGGAATTTTTCTGGGTTATTCTGAAACTTCCAAGGCATATCGAGTTTACAACTCAAGAACCTTGACTGTTGAAGAGTCAATTCACGTTAAATTCAATGACAAAAAGCCTGACAATGATCTGTCAGAGCTAAGTGATTCTCTTGCAGATATGAGAATACAACCAGGAGGTGAAGAATCATCAAGCAAGATTGAAGAAGTTGGACCAGACGCAGGAGACAGTCATGCGTCCAATACTGCAGGTGGTAAAAGCTGGCATTTTAAGACTTATCATCCTGAAGATCAAATTATTGGAAATGCAGATGATAAAGTCAGAACAAGGTCCACATTCAGAGAGCAAACTGATGTAGCATTCATCTCTGAATTGGAGCCAAAGAATATAGATGAAGCCCTATTGGATGAAGGATGGATTTTAGCAATGCAGGAGGAGCTGAATCAGTTCAAAAGAAATGATGTTTGGACTCTGGTAGCCCCACCTGAAGATAAGTCCATCATTGGAACCAAATGGGTATTCAGAAACAAGCTGGACGAAGAAGGTAAAGTTGTGAGAAACAAAGCAAGGTTAGTTGCTCAAGGCTACTCACAACAGGAAGGTATTGATTTTACTGAAACCTTTGCTCCAGTAGCTAGAATAGAAGCCATTCGCATTTTACTTTCATTTGCTGCCCAACATGATATGAGGCTTTATCAAATGGATGTAAAGAGTGCTTTTCTGAATGGTATAATAACAGAAGAAGTCTATGTTGAACAGCCCCCTGGCTTTGAGGATCAATCTTTTCCAAATCATGTTTTTAAATTGAAAAAGGCTCTTTATGGCCTTAAGCAAGCTCCTCGAGCTTGGTATGAAAAACTGAGTTCATTTTTAATGGAAAATGGTTTTTCAAGAGGAAAAGTTGATAACACTCTTTTCAGAAAATCCATAGACTCACATTTCATCATAGTACAGATTTATGTAGATGACATTATTTTTGGTGCTACTGATGAATCTTTGTGTAGAGAATTCTCTGAGTTAATGCAGAAAGAATTCGAAATGAGCATGATGGGAGAGTTGAAGTTCTTTCTTGGACTTCAAGTGAAACAGACTAAAGATGGGATATATGTGCATCAGACCAAATATACAAAGGAACTTCTGAAGAAGTTCAAGACGGATGATTGCAAACCCATGAATACCCCCATGCATCCAACTTGCATAATGAGCCTGAATGACAAAGATAAAAAGGTAGATCAAAAGGTATATAGAGGTATGATTGGATCTCTTTTATATCTTACTGCATCTAGACCTGATATTATGTTCAGTGTATGCTTATGTGCAAGATTTCAATCAGATCCTAGAGATTCTCATTTGACTGCTGTCAAGAGAATTTTTAGATATCTGAAAGAGACTACTAATCTTGGTTTGCTGTTTAAGAAATCAGATGAATACAGATTAGTAGGATTCTGTGATGCTGATTATGCTGGAGACAGGCTTGAAAGAAAAAGCACCAGCGGAGGATGCCATTTTATTGGATCCAATTTAGTATCATGGACAAGCAAGAGACAAAGCACAATTGCATTATCAACAGCTGAAGCTGAATATGTCTCTGCAGCAAGTTGTTGTTCTCAGCTCTTATGGATTAAATATCAATTGGAGGACTACAACATCTTTGAGAGTAAGATTTCTGTTCTTTGTGATAATACTGCTGCAATCAATTTATCTAAGAACCCAATCTTACACTCAAGAGCTAAGCATATAAAAATTAAACATCATTTTATTGGAGACTATGTGCAGAAGGGAACATTTGATATTCAGTTTGTTAACACTGAAAATCAATGGGCAGATATATTTACAAAACCCCTCTCTGTAGATAGGTTTACTTTTATAAGGAAGTATTTGAATATGCACTTTATAAAAGACCGATGTTTAGCGTCCAATATGCTTAAGTTGAGTCTGAGTCCAATGTGACTAGAGTCCAATAGGACACGACAGTCTATTTGAGACTTAGAACGTTTTTTTTTAAAGACTCAAAAGCTTTTACATCTTAGTAATCCCACGCTGAGTCCAAATTTTTTTTCATAAAGTTATTTCTTACAGTTGGTTTTCTCTTCGTTTGACATCTTTTCTAAAATCTTTTCTGTTTGAGAAAGCTTGTTTAAAAAAAAGGGGAGAAGAAAAAGAGTTTTTAAGTTTCTCTCTGTGTTTCAAAACTGTTTTTGGACTATGATGTTCTATGAACCTTTTTGCCTGATGACAAAAGGGGGAGAAATATATGGGATTAAGTTTTAAAAAGAAAGAAGAATATGGGATTAAGTCTGATTGCGTTGCAGTAGTCTTATTACCATGTTTTTATCTGATAAGCTATTTGCTTTTTATTGGACTAATCTTGTTGTTATGAGTGAAAGAAATTTTCAGGTACTCTAAGTATATTGAATATCCAAAACCATGAGATGTTTATCTCAGGGGGAGAAGAGTAAGGAAAATCTGAGATGTTTATCTCAGGGGGAGTTTCCCTTAGAAAATTTCTGTTTTTGCTGACTGATTGTGGTTTATATGCTTTATTGTTTGTAAAACTTAATAATGTTTGTCATCATCAAAAATGGGGAGATTGTTGGAACCAAATTGGTTAAAAGTGTTTTTAATACAAAAACTCCCTAAGTGATTTTATGGTTTTGATGATAACAAAATGTATTAAGGTTTTTACAAAGGATGATCAATTTGTATTAAGCTGTACAATGTATAAATGCTGCCTAACTAAGCTGATTGCAGTCTGCGTCCAATTAGTTCTTCATGACATTGGCTGGCATTCAAAGTGAGCCTTGCGTCCAATGTTGGCACTGGAATGGACACAAGAGTTTTGCGTCCAATGTTGGCACTGAAATGGACACAAAAGTTCTGCGTCCAATGTTTGAGCAGAAGGAAGAATTCTGCGTCCAATGTTTGAGCAGAAGGAAGAATTCTGCGTCCAATGTTTGAGCACAAGGCAAGAACAAAGTTCTGCGTCCAATGTCTTCTGAAGAAGCAGAATCGCAGAAGTAGAAGAAATCAAGTCTTGAAGACACGCTACTTTCTGCGTCCAATGTTTTCCAAAGAAGCAGAATCAGTAAGCGTCCAATAGAGCAATACTGGCAGAGTCCAATGTTTGTATGAGAAGCAGAATTACAGTAAAAGTCCAATGATTTTCAAAGGAACAGATGCAGTGAGCGTCCAATGCAGATAAAGGATAAAAGTCCAATGTTCAGTATGAGCAAGAGTGCAACTCTGCGTCCAATGAAACTGAACAAACAAAAGAACTGCTCTGCGTCCAATGAAATCAGTGACAAAGGTACTGTTCTGCGTCCAATAAATAAGAAGGACAACAATATTGCTTTGCGTCCAATGGAACACAATGAAGCAGATTGACAAAGCCTATAAATACCGAGAAGCAAGAAGAAGAATACAAGATACTGAACAACGAAAAAGAAAGAGCAAAAACGCTGTGCAATCTTTTATACTCTGTATTGAAAGTCTTGTATTTCTTTATCTTCTTGTAAAAGAGAGTTTGCTTAACTCTCAAAGTGCTTTAGTTTTCATATCCTCACTTGTGTGAGTTAGACAGCACTTGAATCAAAACTCTGCTGAGTTGTTTAGCTGAAGAGGCTGTGTTCAAAGAATACTTGGGGTTTAGCCTGAAGAGGCTGCGTCCAAAGAATACTTGGGTTTTAGCCTGGAGAGGCTGTGTGCAAAGAATACTTGGGATTTAGCCTGAAGAGGCTGTGTACAAATAATACTTGTACCTATCTGGTTTGATAGTGAAATCTCTCTAGTTTGAGGGGACTAGACGTAGCTCTTAGGAAAGGGTGAACCAGTATAAAAACTTGTGTTATTTCTTCTTTCCCTTATCTCCTTTTATATTTGTGTTTATTACTAACCAAGGGGATTGAATTGATTTTGTTTAAACAAGTTTTTCATACATCTCAAATCGCACAAAGAAAACAAGTTTTTAAACCAAGAGGGAAGCCTCAGCGTCCAATCTTTTGTGCGTCCAATATTTCACATTTCTGTGCGTCCAGTGTTTTAGCACTTTGTGCGTCCAATATTTCAGAAAACACTGTGCGTCCATTTTTTGAACCAAGCTGTGCGTCCAACGTTTTTAACAGCCAGCGTCCATCATTTGCGAAAAAGTTTTAAAAGCTTAGAAACACAATTCAACCCCCCCTTCTTGTGTTTCATCTTGTTACCTACATACCATTCTGTTGATCAGATGTCAAGTAGCATTGGACGTATGCCTTATTCTGTTTATTGGACTTTTGCAATTTCTTTGCTGTTCCATTGGACGATGAGCAGTGATTGTTGTACATTTGTTTTTCTGCTTCATTGGACGCAGAACAGTACCTTTGTCACTCTGATTTCATTGGACGCAGAGCAGTTCTTTTGTTTGTTCAGTTTCATTGGACGCAGAGTTGCACTCTTGCTCATGCTGATCATTGGACTTTTGTCCTTCATATGCATTGGACGCTCACTGAATCTGTTCCTTTGAAAATCATTGGACTCTTACTGCAATTCTGCTTCTCATAAAAACATTGGACTTATACCAGTATTGCCTTGTACTTATCATTGGACGGTCAGCATTCTTGAATATTGGACTTATGTCTTCAATGCCTTCTCATGAATCATTGGACGTATGAAATTGTCCTTGTGCCTTGTACTGAATTATTGGACGCACAACATTACTTGCCTTTGCTCAAACATTGGACGCAGAACTCTTCCTTCTGCTGAAACATTGGACGCACAACTTTTGTGTCCATTTCAGTGCCAACATTGTGATGAGCTTAGCTTATTGGACGCAGAACTGCTTTGCCTCTTATATCAGTAACTTCCTTCTTCCAAAATCACTGGACGCAGAACTCTTGGTATTTATGTTTCAGTGCCAACATTGGACGCAAGGCTCACTTTGAATGCCAGCCAATGTCATGAAGAACTGATTGGACGCAGACTGCAATAAGCTTAGTTAGGCAACATTGTTATTCATTGTACAAGCTTAATACATTTTGTTTATCCTTTGTAAAAACCTTAATAGATTTTGTTATCATCAAAACCATAAAATCACTTAGGGAGTTTTTGTATTAAAAACACTTTTAACCAATTTGGTTCCAACACTGCTCGCACCGGATCTCTGAACTGCGCTTGAGGTTTTCATTTTCGTTCAAACAACAATATATACCTCTGGTTTATGGGTTCTGTTTACTACTTTATTGAAGGAATGACAGAAGCTTAATGGGCATCAATGGAGTTGAGGGAGGATAAAGAATAAGAGTAAATGGACAGGGTAAATGGTAACTCACTTAACCATGATTAAAAAATGGATTGGGTAAATTCCACATCAGTAATTAGGGGTAAATTCAAATAATTACGTGGCAGCTGACGTGGCACAATAAATAAGCCACGTAGGCACATCAGTGTGCCACATCACTGGTCAACACACCAAAGGACTAAAATAAAAAAAAATAAAAGAGGGACCAAAACGGTTTGACTTATTTTATAGGGACCTAACTCAAAAACCCCCTATATTACAGGGACCTAAAACATATTTAACCCTATTTTTTTTGTGGGTGTAGAGGGCCAAAGCCCCACTAAAGAATGGCCTTATATGTAGTCAGGTAAATATGTTATTTTTTGGCGACATTTGAATTTATAACATTTTTTTTTACCACTTTAGGACCTATTTATTTCTGTTTTTATTTTGTGTTTTTACTTTTAATCATAAAATTGAGGTCACATTGTTTTCAATTTATTTCTTATTTTAAAAAATATGTGCCAGAAACAAAGGAAAAAAAGTTTTCAAAATATAATCAATGCCATGGTGACTATACAATACCAAAGAAGATGATTAGATTTAATATTGCTATAACAAGTAAGTAATTCGCTTTAATTTTGTGAATATACGATGCCAGAAAAATGCTTGTATGGGCTGGCAGCTTACCTTCCTTACCCAGAACCTATACATTTTAACGAGTAGTGGCATCATAGATGGTTAACACCACTGAATTCTTAGGAATGGCATTTGGATTTTTGTGTGTATCACAATAATAACTTTGTTATTTCAAAACACCATGGCATTTTAGTTGTAGCGGCTCCTGGACAAAGTCCTAAAGGCCCTGTTCAATATTTGTTAGGTTTTGGGTTCCCTTTCTATGTGGAGAAAGGCTCAAATATTGAGGTCCACTTTAGTCTCACTTATCCAAGTGGAGAGGGGTCAGATTAGGGTCGAGAAAAGAGAGTCATTCAATTGAGAGAGTAGCCACCAACAAGAGAGAAGAGAAGAGAGAAAGCCAACTCGCATACTCACCTGGCAGCCACCTTCAGACCGCAACTAAAAATTGGTTCACCGTTGGATCGGGCTACAATTTGGATAGAAGGTTCGCAAGGTGTGGTTCTTCGTTTTCAAAGGTCAGATCGACGATTAGAGGTGTGAAGTTCGAGAAAAATAGATCGCACTGCAACTCTATTTTTGGGTATTTTCATCTTCTTGTTTCTTATTTGAGAGCATTGGTGCTTTTTTGCTTTGGTTGATTGTAGGCACAGTTTGTGCTATTTGTTTGAAACTCTTTTGTACCATATTTGATCATAGTGAAGCTATTTCAATGGTCTGGATGACTCGTGGGTTTTTACTCTCACATTGAGGGATTTTTCCACGTTAAAATCTTGGTGTCTCATTGTGATTGTGTTGTTCTTTTACTGCCGCTTATTTGTTATTGCTCCTTGCTGATTCTTGCAAGTTTGGGGAATTTATTTCCGCTGCGTATTACTATTTCTGGTATTGTGTTGTTGTTTCCCCCATCAGAGTGGTATCAGAGCCTGGTTTGGGGCTATTTGACTTCTTGCTTGAATGATGGAGGCAAATTCAAAGATGGTCAGATTGAGTGGCACTAATTATCATTTGTGGAAAAGAAAGATGAAGCACTTGCTATTTGTGAAGAATATGCATCTTCCTATATTTGCTACTCAGAAGCCGAATTCCAAGACTGATGAAGAATAGGATTTTGAGCATCAACAGGTGTGTGCTTTTATTCGGCAATTTGTTGAAGATAATGTTTATAATCATATTGCTAATGAGACACATGCAAGATCTTTGTGGGAGAAGATAGAGTCCTTGTATGCGGCTAAATCAAGGAACAATAAATTGTTTCTGCTGACTTGTTTTATCAACTTGAAGTACAAGGAGGGGACTTCTATTTCAAATCACTTGAATGAATTTCAAGGGCTCCTTGATCAGTTGTCAGGAATGGGTATCAAGTTTGATGATGAGCTTTTGGGACCATTGCTACTGTTATCTCTACCCGAGTCTTGGGAGACATTTTGGGTTTCTATTACTAGTTCAACCCCTAATGGTTGTTTCTTTGCAAACGGAAAAGAGTAGTGCTTTTAATGAGGAGATGAGAAGGAAGGCACAGGGTACTTCATCTCAGTCTGAGGTGCTTGTCACTGAAAACAGGGGGAGAAGTCAGGAAAAAAAAACCGAAGGGTGGTAGAGAGAAGAGCAGGTTTAAGTCCAAATCACGATACAAGAATGTGGAGTGCCATTATTGTCACAAAACAAGGCACATACAGAAGAATTGTTTTCAGTGGAAAAAGGAGAACAAAGGCAAGAAGGGTAAGTAGAAAGAGAGAGATCATGATGATGATGATCGTGTCACTACTGCTACCAGTGATGATCTTGTTATTCTCCGTGACCATGAGTCTGTTAATCTTGTAACGGATGAGAGCATGTGGATAATTGATAGTGGTGCTACATTGCATGTTACACCAAGGAAGGAGTTCTTCACCTCTTACACTTCAGGTGACTTTGGAGTGCTGAAGATGGGTAATGAGGGTGTGTCCAAGGTGATTGGTGTTGGTGATGTTTGCATGCAGACCAACATGGGAATGCAGTTGTTGCTTAGAGGAGTCAAACATGCTCCAGATGTTCGCTTTAATTTGATTTCTGTGTAGGTGCTTGATGATGGTGGTTATGATAATCACTTTGGTTCTAGAAAGTGGAAACTCATCAAAGGTATGTTGGTTGTGGCTAGAGGGGAGAAAATTTCTAAACTGTACTGGATAAAAGCTTTGGTTGCTAAAGACAGTGTGAATGTCGTTGATATGATGGAGGCATCTTTGTGGCACCGAAGGCTTAGTCATATCAGTGAAAAAGGGCTGAATTGTTTAGCTAAAAAGGATGTGCATCCGGGATTGAAGAGTGTAGAGTTGGAGAGGTGTTCTCATTGCATGACTGGTAAGCAGACCAGAGTATCCTTCAAGAAGCATCCTCCCTCTAGAAAATCAGAGTTGCTTGAATTGGTGCATTATGACATTTGTGGCCCGTTGAAGGTAAAATCTTTTAGTGGTGCACTTTACTTTGTTACCTTTATTGATAACTATTCCAGGAAACTATGGGTCTATGCTTTGAAGACAAAAGGCGAAGTGTTGGAGAAGTTCAAAGAGTTTCATGCTTTGGTTGAGAGATAGTCAGGTAAGAATCTGAAACTCGTACTAACAATGGAGGTGAGTATTGTGGACCCTTTGATGTTTATTGCAAGCAGTATGGTATTGCACATGAAAAGACTCCTCCTAAAACTCCTCAGCTGAATGGTTTAGTAGAGAGGATGAATAGAACACTGGTTGAGAGAGTGAGGTGTATGCTCTCTGAGGCCAAGTTACCCAAGCACTATTGGGTGAGGCACTGTACACGCAGGTGCATGTTATTAATCTCAGTCCTGCAGTTGCTTTGAATAGTGAGGTGCTAGACAAAATATGGTTTGGCAAGAATGTAAGGTATGATCACCTGGTTGCAAGGCTTTTGTGCATGTTCCAAACGATGAAAGATCCAAGTTGGATGCAAAGACTAGGCAGTGTATCTTTATCGGTTATGGTCAGGATGAATTTGGTTACAGGTTGTATGATCCCGTTGAGAAAAAGCTTGTTAGAAGTCGTGATGTGGAGTTCATGGAAGACCAAACCATTGAAGACATTAATAAGGTGGAGAAGTCTACACCTGATAAAGATGATAGTTTGTCTGATGTTGATCCAGTTCGATTGCCTGTTCATAATCTGGATACTGCTGAGAGTAATGTTTAAGATAATGATGTTGATGATTAGCAGCTTGGAGATGCGTTTGATGTTCCCGCTGATGATGAGGAGGAGGAATTTGACCATATGTCACAGGAAGATAATCTTGGTGATGCTCCAGAGCTAACTCAAGTCCAACTCAGGAGGTCTAATAGGCAGAGATAACCATCTATGAGGTATCCTTCTGATGAGTATGTGACCTTGACCGATGGGGGAGAACTTTAGTGTTTTGAAGAGGCCATGCAGAGTGAGGAAAATCAAAAGTGGCTGGATGCAATGCAAGATGAGATGAAATCTTTGCATGATAATCACACTTATGATTTGGTGAAGTTGCCTAAAGGCAAGAGGGCCTTGGAAAACAGGTGGATTTACAGGGTGAAGCATGAGAGTAATTCTGTGTCTCTGAGGTATAAAGCCAGATTAGTGGTGAAAGGCTTCAAACAAAGAAAGGGTGTTGATTTTAATGAGATTTTCTCACCTGTGGTAAAAATGTCATCCATTAGAACCGTGTTGAGTTTGGCTGCTACTCTTGATCTAGAGGTAGAACAAATGGATGTGAAAACTGCTTTCCTTCATGGTGATTTGGAGGAAGAGATCTACATGAAGCAACCTGAAGATAAAGGCAAGGAAGACTATGTGTGTAGGCTGAGAAAGAGATTATATGACTTGAAGCAGGCTCCGAGGCAGTGGTATAAGAAGTTTGAGTCTGTTATGTGTGAGCAAGGCTACAAGAAGACTACTTCTGACCATTGTGTCTTTGTCAAAAAGTTCTCTGATGATGACTTCATTATCCTGTTATTATATGTTGATGACATGCTTATTGTTGGGAAAAATGTTTCTAGAATTGACAGGTTAAAAAAGCAATTGGGCGAGTCATTTGCCATGAAAGACATGGGAGCTGCTAAACAGATTCTTAGTATAAGAATCATGCGTGATAGAAAGGAGAAGAAGCTTTGGCTATCACAAGAAGATTACATTAAAAGGGTGCTACATAGATTCTAGATGGAAAATTTTAAGGCGGTTCCTTATGCATCTGCTGTGAGTAGTTTGATGTATGCAATGGTGTGTACAAGACCAAATATTGCACATGCTGTTGGTACAGTCAGTAGATTCTTATCAAATCCAGGTAGAGAGCATTGGAATGCTGTGAAATGGATTTTGAGGTATCTTCGTGGTACTGCTAGTTTGAGGCTTTGTTTTGGTGGTGATAAGCCTACTTTGGTGGAGTATTCAGACTTAGATATGGCTGGAGACATTGATTCCAGGAAGTCCACTTCGGGCTTCATGATCAAATTTGCAGGGGAAGTTGTGGCTTAGCACTCTAAGTTGCAGAAGTGTGTAGCATTGTTTACTACAGAGGCAGAGTACATTGCCATTACCGATGCATGCAAGGAGTTGCTATGGATGAAGAAATTTTTACAAGAGCTTGGTTTTGTTCATGACTGATATCCGTTGTTTGTTGACAGTCAAAGTGCTATTCATCTTGGTAAGAATATTCATCTTGGTAAGAATCCAACTTTTCATTATAGGTCCAAACATATTGATGTGAGGTATCATTGGATACGTGATGCTTTGGATGCTAAGTCGTTGGAGCTGGCTAAAGTTCATACGGATGATAATGGTGCTAATATGATGACTAAAGCATTACCAAGAGGGAAGTTTGAGACTTGTTGTGATATCGCCGGTTTGGCGATTATCTCCACATAGTCGTGAGGGGGAGATATGTTAGGTTTTAGGCTCCCTTCCTATGTGGAGAAAGGCCCAAATATTGAAGTCCACTTTAGTCTCACTTATCCAAGTGGAGAGGGGTCAGATTAGGGTCGAGAAAGGAGAGTCATTCAATTGAGAGAAAGCCAACTCCCATACTCACCTGGCAGCCACCTTCAGACCGCGACTGACAATTCGTTCACCGTTGGATTGGACTGAAATTTCGATAGCAGGTTCACAAGGTGTGGTTCTTCGTTTTCAACGGTCGGATCGACGATTAGAGGTTTGGGGTTTGAGAAAAATAGATCGTACTGTAACTCTATTTTTGGGTATTTTCATCTTCTTGTTTCTTATTTGAGAGCGTTGGTGCTTTGTTGTTTTGGCTGATTGTAGTCACAGTTTGTGCTATTTGTTTGAGACTCTTTTGTATCCTATTTGATCATAATGGAGCTATTTCATTGGTCTGGACGACCCATGGGTTTTTACTCTCACATGAGGGGTTTTTTCACTTTAAAATCTTGGTATCTCTTTGTGATTGCGTTGTTCTTTTACTGCCACTTATTTGTTATTGCTCTTCCCTGATTCTTGCAAGTTTGGGGGAATTTATTTTTGCTGCGTATTACTATTTCTAGTATTATGTTGTTGTTTCCCCCATCAATATTGAAATCCATTAGTGAACCTTATTCTCCCACCAAATCCTACACTCCCTACTTGTTGGTACCACTGCCATCTCACTCACCATCACTGGAATGCCTCTGCCACCATGTGACAACTACATGCACCTCTCAAATGAAAAAAAATAATCAATTTTCCTTTGTTATTTTAGGGGTGTTTGTGGATTAGATTGAATTGGGTTTTTAGATAAAAAGTATCTAATTCAATTTTTTTGATTTTGTTCTTTGATCATCCAAATTTTTTATTTTAAAATCAAATTTAAACCAATTTATTTCGGTTGATGGTTAGTGGAAATATCGTTCTACTTGGAAGAAACTTGATATATCTCTCGTGAAGAGTTAATCAAGATTCATTTTTGTGTCATTTCTGTCTTTTCTTTTTATATATTGCCTTTATTCTTGCGACTAATTCAAGGATTTAAGCTTAACTTTTGAGCTAGTAAAAAAATTTATAAAAGGACACCCGCCTGTCACTTGGGTGACCTGGGTTCGATCCCTGACAACGACGCTAAAAACTTGTGCGTGTAAACGCTGTGTAAGTATATACAGTCAAACAAGTAGTAAAGTGAAAATAAGATCGTTTCCATGGAGATTGAACACGGTTAAATTCACGAAATATCCAATTCGGTCACTCTAATTAGTGAGCAAAAATGGTAACAAGTAACATTTTCTAATGATTGATTAAAATAGTGATTTAATTGGTTAAAAGACAGTAAACATGTAGATAATATGTTGTAAAAACAATGGTTTGAAAACTGGTTAGGTACACTATTTCTTTGCAAGTCTTTTTATAGGGCCAAGAATGCTACAACATTTCGCACAACATCTAGGTCTAGAATTCTAATGTGTGTTTTCCAACAGATGAGGTTCATTAAGCTAGTCTTATTTCTAATTTCACATTAATTTATCTCATCACAGTTAAACATGATTCAACTACCCTATGGACTTGAATGAATATTCCTATCCTATTTGACATCAATTAATTTTCCAATTAACCAACTTAATCCATATTCATCAAACATTTTCTTACTCACTAACTCTTCCGATATTAGTGAGCTTTCATTCAAGCTAAGGTGATCAATCTCAACTCAAATATATATTAAAACATAGTAGTTTAATGAAAGAGTTGAATCAAAACATGTAACTATTTCTTACCTATAAAAATCCTTACAAATTTATAGTGCCCTAACCAAGAGGGACTTAACTCATGTTTAGCTCAAAGTCATCAAAATAAAAAATAAACAATAAAAACAGAGCCATCACAGTACCTAAATGGAGTTTAACAATGAAGGAAATAAAAACTAAAAGAATGAATAGAGAAAGAACAGTGGGTTTTTCCAAGCATGTCTCCCTTCCTATGCCTTCACTCCAAAAAATTTCAATGGTGGAGAAATGGATGAAAATGGGCGGGGGATTGAAGATGACAATGGAGGTGGCTGTTGTGTTCTCCCTTAGGGTATTTCTCTCTCCTTTTTGCCCTTTTCTCTTTCATTCCTTTTTGGGTATCCTTTTTTCTCATTTTCATTAAAAGAGGATCACATGACCTATTTCACAAATACTCAACTTCAATAAATGGTGGAAACCACTTGGAAATATTGTTTTTTAGCAGGTCTTGGGTCCACACCTCAAAAGGTTACATATTTTTCAGACTATCACTCGGATGCTTCATGAAATGCTGCAGCATTTTGCGTATTTCTGGTTCTCATTCTGCATACTCACTTAACACATTATAAACAACACAAGTAGGCACTAAAAGTGCCAAAAACCAACAATTAACTCATATCTAAGAAATTACATCTAAACTAAATATTATACAACTTTGGAAAAAAATCCGAGCTCTTCCCATCTTGCAATTTCTATTATTGATTTTCAACCTTGACTTCTTTGTCAATTGTTTTCTTTTGGATTGCGTCATCACCAATTGTCATGAATCTGAGAGACTACACAAGGAGATTATGCATTCTCACTTGCTGAAATCCTTCAGGATTTGGACAAGATACACAAGGGGATTGCTATTAACACCCCTTCATTTCTTTTAACACCCCTCCCCTCTTTTTTGCAATTTTTTTTTCCAAAAATACTTTTCATTATGCAACAACAACATTCTGCGTAACCTATTTTTTCTTTGATTTTGAATATTCCATAAATTTAATTTCTAGAAGTAAAGTATTTCTTACTTCTAGAAATTAACTTTTTGGAGATTATGTTGTTGGATGCTTCAAGTTCTGGAAATTTGATTTGTGGAAGTCAAATATTTTTTTCTTTCCAAAAATTAAATTTCTAGAACTTGTGTTGTTTGATGCTTCAAGTTTCAAAAATTTCATTTTGAAAGTCAAGTATTTTTTTAATTCCAAAAATTTAATTTGCAGAACAATGTTTGCACAACTACAATTTTCAGAATTTAGATTTTTTTTTTGAGAAATTAAACTTCCGGAAACTAAAAAAGCGGGTGTTTGAGTGATGAAAGAGAAATTTTGAAAATAAAATAAAAACATTAAAGAAAGGGGAGAGTTAAAAGAAATATAGGTGTTAAAAGCAACACCCGATCCACAATGGGATGTGGCCCAACATGAGAGCCTACTTCATGTTTCAAAGGAGACGGGCCCGTTGACCAAAAAAAGAGATGGCCCCATTTGACCAAAAAGAGGACATGGGCCCCTAGATGGATGATTGGAAGGCCTAGAATGTGTCTCACTTAATTTCTTTAGCTTTATCTAACCACACATACATTTGTCCCAAAAAGAAAACCGCATATACAAATATTTTTATCCAGACATACACTAAACAATTTTATCACCTAAAAAGACTAAAATAACCTTAATATTAAAAGCACTTCCACACGTACACTTGGCTTTTAGTGACAAACATAATCTATCACTAGAGTATACAAGTCCGCAAGTAAAAGTTCATGTGTGTAAAATTCTTTTAGATTTTACATTACAGAACTATTAGTTCCATAATGAAAAAATACACTACAAGAAAATTGACTTTTAGTGACAGACATAATCTGTCACTAGAGTATACAAATCCGTGGGTAAAAGTATACATGTGTAAAATTCTTTAAGATTTTACATTACAGAAGTATTAATACCGTAAGTCATTTTTGAATTTGAAAAAATGACTTTCGTAATGTTAATTTTCCATTATGGAACTAATAGTTTCATGAGTATGATTTTCCAAAAAAATACTTACGCCAATTGGCTGTTAGCGTCGGCTTTTGGCCTATAGATTGGCTTTGGCCTATGCTAATTATGGAACTAATAGTTTCGTAAGCCAAATTTTTGGTATGGAACTAATAGTTCCGTAATGTTCCTTACGTATGCGTCTTATGTTAATTTTTATTATTACAAAACTAATAATTCTGTAATATCAAAATTTGTATTATAGAACTAATTGTTCCATAAGTATGATTTATTAAAAAAAACTTATGATAAATGGTTGTTAGCGTCGGCTTTTGCCTACACTAACTACGCAACAATTAGTCTCGTGAACCAAAATTTTTATATGGAACTAATAGTTCCGTAATGGGTGTAGTTTAGGTATTTTGGAAGAAAGTCATGGTTTATTGGAAGTTTAAATACACAAATCCAATGGCAAGACAAGTCACAGAAAGGAAGGAAAAACTGTGGGATCCAAACATTCAAACATTATACAAGCATTCAAAATAATGGAGTAGCATCAGATTTACAACTTGAACATGAAGATGAAGAGAAACATCATACAAGCATTTAAAATGGATTAGCATCAGCGCATGAAGAGGTGAGGATAAATACCAATTGAAGCTTCCTCTCTCTGTTTGAAGCCAATCAATCCACCACTTCAATGCCAACTTAAACCATTACAATTTTTGGTGTTTTGATATTGAACCCCAGCTCTTTGAACAATGGTGATAATTTTTGGAACCACTCCTTCTTTCTGCTTTTTTGTTTAAATAGGCATGGCTATGAAGAGGGGACAAATCTGTTGGGGGGGGGGGCAATTGGCATTGCTTGGCTGGAATCAAAGGAGACAAGGTGCAACAACAATATGGTGCTGCCACAGCTGCACTGTTGGAGAAATATGGAAAAAAGCAGAAGAAAAATGGAAAGGAGCCTTGGTGGCTAACTTGAAATGGAAGACGGGTGTACAACCAGCAGAGGGCATGCAAACAGTGTAACGATTTTGAGGGCATGCCTCTGCTGGCTATGCACCCCTCTTTCATTTCCAGTTAGCCAACAAGGCTCCTTTCCATTTGTCTTCTGCTTTTTTTCATTTTCTCCATCAGTACAACTTTGGCAACACCATATTGCTGTTGCATCTTGTCTCCTCTGGATTCCAGCCAGTCAGCCACGCTTATTGCCCCTCCAACGAATTTGTATCCTCTTCATAGCCGTGCCTATATAAATAGAAAAGCAGAAAGAAGGAGAGGGTTCCAAAAATTATCACCATTGTTCAAAGAGCTAGGGTTCAACATCAGAGCACCAATTCACTAATTGGGAGTAAGAGTGAGAGTGGGGGAGATATAGAGAAAATAATGGGTTCAAATTGTGAAAATCTAAAGTTGGCACTAAAGAGTGGTAGATTGGTCTCCCTTTTACAGAGAGGAGAAGCTTTTTTTGATATTTATCTCACCCCTTCACCTGGAGCCCTGGTGCATCTGCATTTGATATGATTGTAGGTAACAGGATGAAACACAAGAAGGGGGGTTGAATTGTGTTTCTTAGCTTTTAAAATTTTTCACAAATCCTTGGGCGCTGCTTATGAAAATGTTGGACGCAAAGCGTATGTGTATTGGGCGCACAGTTAAGATGGACGCAGAAACGTCTACTTAGTTTAAAACAAGTTTTAGTGCGATTAAAACGTTTGAATAACTTGTTGAAAAAGTTTCAATTCAATCCCCTCAATTAGTAAATAAACTAATGATTAAAGAGTTAAGGGATAGAGAGATTGCACAAGTATTTATCCTGGTTCACCCTTTCCCAAGAGATACGTCCAGTCCCCTCAAACTAGAGAGATTTCACTATCAATCCAGATAGAATACAAGTATTCTTTCAACAGCCTCTTCAGGCCTTACAACAAGTATTCTTTGCACACCTAGCCTCTCCAGGCTCAACCCAAGTATTGTTTTACAGACAAGCCTCTCTAGGCTCAAACCCAAGTATTCTTTGCACATAGCCTTTGCAGGCTAATCCCAAGTATTCCTTTACAGACAAGCCTCTCCAGGCTCAAACAAGTATTCTTTTCTAAACAAGCCTCTCTAGGCTCAAACAACTCAGAAGAGTGTTTTTGATGAAAGTGCTGTTAACTCACACAAGTGAGAATATGGACTCTAAAGCACTTCAAGCGTTAAGCAAGCTCTCTTGTACAAGAAGAAAGAAAATATACAAGATTTTCTTAAGATTACAGAGTATGACAATATTTGCACAACATTTTGACTCTTTCTTTTCGTGGTTCAAGCTTCTTGTATTCTTCTTCTTGTTCACGGTATATATAGGCTTTTATGAAGCTTCAGACTTGGTCTTCGAATAAGTTCAGCTTCAACCTTCTTGAATGTAGTCGTTCTCTAATAGCATTAAATGCTATTTTTTCGTTGCTTTGAGGAGTGCTTCTTCAGCGTATTTTTTGCGTTTCTTTCTCCTATGTCAGAAGCAACCTGTACTCAAAGTCTCAATTATACAAAGGTTAATAGTAATATTTTATTGAGACATAGAGAATACACTGTGTAAGGAAAAAGGTATGTTCAGAGATGTACAGAATGGTTCAGAGTACGTTCTCTCTCTTAAGTACACTTCACACAGTGTTTTATGCTTTTCATTAAATGCATGTTCAAATCGTTGACAAATGCACAAGAAAAGCATTGCATACAACTATTTATTTTAAATCATTTGCTCATTAAATATGTCTCATATTAAATACAAGAGCAATAAATAGCATATTATAGACTCTGCGTGTTGGACGCAGCTTGTAGAACAGAATGGACTTTCTGTTCACTCACCAAATGGACGCATACATGGACGCATACATTTGCTTACCATTTGGATGCAAGGCTTCTCTGGTCATATGGATGCATAACTATGCTTACCATATGGACTCATAACTTTGCCTCTCTAGACTTACTGCTTTACTGATTATTGGACTTATATCTTTCTGCTCATTTGGACGCAAGGCATCCAGAGTCCATTGGACGATCTGCTCTTAGATTGTACTTATGAGTTCCATGGTCACATTAGACGATGGGCTTATTTTTGTTGTACCTACAAGAGCTTGTTAGCAGGTTTTGTAAAATCCTTAATAATCATTGTTATCATCAAAACCACTTAGGGATTAAAACATTTGAAAAATGTCTTTGAATAATTTGGTTCCAACAATGATGATGTGTTGAATTTTGAATGCTTGTATGATGCCCCATTTTGAATGCTTGTATTCATTTTTTTCTTTTCTCTCTATATCTCTCTCCCTGTCATTGGGCTTGGCTTTGTGAGCTTCCAATGTTTTTGTGTTTATTTCATTTCTTGAAAATGAGTAACAACAAATATAAGAAACAATATGTTTTTATGAATCAGCAAGGGCATAGCAACAGTCAGGCCAAGTAAAAGCAAAAAGGAAAAAAGAAAGAAGTAAGAACAGAGCAAATAAAGAGAATATGAAGAAAAGGGGAAGAGGAAAGGGCTCTTTATCACCGGTAACCAGTCTCTGCCGCACGCCGTGGTGCCGCAATTGGTGGTCGTATCGTCGTCACCTTGTTGTACGAGCCCCACCGCGTCTGGCGGCCTCTGTATTCCGCGCCCAGCCAAAACGGTTTCGTGAACCCGTAGTCACATTCACCGCCTGGGAGCTCAACGTTCTCGTTGTCCCACCGCTGCAACACCCTCTTTCTCGTTGCCGTCCATTATGCAATCGTCGCCTTCTCACGAGATCCACGGTTCCCTCGCGATAGCAGCCATGGCCGCTGTGAAAGGCCTCCCGTGGCTGCTGTGTTTTTTTTCTCCCTCTACCTTAATGCTGTTGCACATCTTTTTCTTTTTGTGTTTGTAAGCTAGGTTTGTTTGAGCCTCACATACATCTCCCTTTCTCTTTTATTTTATTTTTTTCTGTTTTTTGGGGTGCTAATGGTATATGGGCTTGGCCCAAATGCTTGTCTTTGTTTTTTTATCTTCAATTTCCAAGTTTTGGGTTCTACCCATATATCTTTTTTTTTCCTGATGTATGCTCTTAGTGTTGTGGTCCGTGTTTGGCTTATGTGATTACTGTATGTCATATTAAATTAGTAATTCATCTATTATTTGATTTCGGTAAAATTAAAATTTTGTTGCAACAATATATTAATTAAAATAATTTCACCAAAATTTTAGGTTGCTAGTTGTAAACACCCAATTTTGTCCTTTTTCTTTTTATCTTATTTCAATTGGGTAATTGACTTTTCTTTTTTAGTTTGGGCCAAACCAGGCCCATCAGTAAAAAAGGCCAAAACGGGCCATGTTGGGCCCAACGTTTTTTGTTGTTTCTTTTTTGGGTCTGATTAAATAAGAAAAACACTCTTTTTGGGTCAGTGGCCCATTTCTTCTTTCACCCAATTCTATTTTTATTTTCTTTTTTTTTTAAAATAGGCTTTTGGACTGCTTGGGCCCAATGAATTTTTGGTCAGTTTTAAAAAAATGATTTTTCTGGGGCATAGCCCAAACTGATTACCCAATTTATTTTATTTTATTTTCTTTTATTTACTAGGCCAGACCCAAAAAAAAAAGTCAAAAAAAAAGAGACAAGAGAGCACAAAAACAGAAAAAATCAAATTGTCAAAAATGGGGGCACCGCCCCTGTTGCAGCCGACTCTGCAGGGGAGGCGCCCCAATTTCTTCTCTTCTCCAGCGAGTCATCACACCCAATTTGCATTTGTGATGATGATATTGATGCAAGTGGAATGAGCTGGGGTTGCTTTTTTAGTCTATAAATAGAAGGGGAAGGAGATGAACAGGGGTTACAGTTTTTAACATAAACTACAGGCAGTGAGGTTACAATGATCAAGAACAAAAGAAAAAAGAGCTGTGAGTGAAATCAGAGAGTTTAAACAGTTGGTTAATAATCACACTCTCTGGTTATTAATCTTGAGTGACAAACAGAAAAATCAATAAAAGAGGAGAGATTGAGAAAGATATCAGGTATTTGATTATTGTGATCTATTGTGTGTCCTATTTTGCTGGGTGTATCATATGCTTCATCGTGTTCTACTCTAGCCAAACACAGTTTTGATAACACTAAATCAGAAGAGCAACATCAATAATATCTTCAATCTCAGTTCAATAACCAGTCCCAGTCCAGTAATACAGAATACATAATAGGAATAAATGTAGAAAAAAAAACAAATTTAAAGACAACTCCACGAATTTGAGCCTTACAATCCTGTGTTATTTTTCTTCATCTTCTTCAACCTTCCATCCCTTGCACCCGTAGCCATTAGCCTGCAAAAAAAAAAAAAGAACCATTAGCATAAGAAAAAACAGAGGAGAAAAAGAGCAGAGAGCAAAAAAGGAAGAAAAAATAGAGAGTGGAGAGAAAGGAAGAAGAAAGGGGAAGCATCCCCATGGCCGCCGCGCCGGCGGCCGGCCGAGAACTCTTCTCCCCACTTTCGTGCTCTCTCTTCGTCTTCTCTCTCCCTTCTCCGCCGCAGATGGCGGCTAAAACGACCGCTGCAAGCGCGGCCCTTCCCTCTCTTTCTCTCCTTTCCCTTCTTCTCCTCCGCCTTCTTCTTCCCTCGCCGCCATGAGACGCGGCCAAGGCCGCCACGGGCCGCCGCGAACCCCTTTCTTCTCTTCCCCTCTCTTTCTTCTTTGCAGATCTCCTCTTCTCTTCCCTCTTCTCCTTCTCCTCTTCTTCCTTATATCTTTCTCTCTCTCCTTTTTCTTCTTCTTCTCTTTCTTTCCCCCCCCCTCTTTCTTCCCTTTGGCGCCGCAGTCCCTCCCTTCGTCCCCATGGCCACCGCCATTTCTCTCTCTCTCTCCTCTTCTCTTCTCTCCAGCGCCACTCCCATTCTTCTTTCTCTCTCTCTGTTTTGAACTAGGGTTCAAAATGAACCCTTTCCCTTTGCCCCCACCCCTTTTCTGATCCCTTTCCCTTCTTTTTTTATTATTTGTTTGTTTTTGTTTTATTTTTACTTTCCTTTTTTGTGTGGGCTTCAGTTCTTGTTGCTTTTGTGTGTGTGTGTGGCATTTGGGCTTGGCCCAGTGCTGTTTTATTTTTTTTCCTTATTTCGTTTTTGCGCTTCAGTTCTCTTTTTGTTGCTGTTGTTTTTTGTTGTGTGTCTTATGTAGCATCCAGTTTTTGGTTGTTGGTTTTTCTGAACTTTTTTGAACAGTACCCCAGTGTGTTTTTTTTTGGGTTCATTAGACCAGTTTTTTAGTTTATTTGTAAATAAGTGTACATTTTGTAAAAAGCTAATAAAAATAAGTTTTTGTGAAAAGAATAATAAATTTTTGGAGAAAAAATCTTTTCTAGCATTAACTTGGGTGTGACACCTCTGTCAATTTCATTTTTTCGGACGTATGAGTTGTGACAGCTTAGAAATCTGAAATCCTGTTTCTTCAAAAATTCCTTTTCTTCAAAAATAAAATCAATCAACACATAATAATTTTCTACGAAGAACTACGTAGCTTTGATTTCCCTATTGCACCGAGGGATACGTAGGAGCAAGGGCCCACCCTTGTCAAGCGCAAAATTAATTTTTTCTAATTTTTCTCCTTTTCTTGCAAACACCAAATTTTGTATATAAATAAATTTTCTTTTTATTTCTCGGGGTAAAACAAATAATTTAAAAGTTAACAAAAGTTTTTGCACGTTTAATTAGAGGTACCATTTTTTAACGGGCGTTGTAGGGTGCTAACACCTTCCCTACTCGTAACCGACTCCCGAACCCTAATCTGGTTTCGAAGACCCTTTTTTGGTTTTCCAATGTTTTCCATAAAAACTTTGGTGGCGACTCCTCTTTCGATTTTTGAAATGATTCCCTCCCTGGGGGTTTTTTTGGTCGCTTCAGCTGGCGACTCCACTGGGGACATTCGAGAGTCAAGCCTAACATAGTTAAACGTGCAAAGTTGTTCACTTTTTCTTTGTTTGTTCTACCCCATTTATTTGTTGTTGTTTGTTTGTTTTGTCCATTTTAATTTCCTGTTAATTTGTATATATTGTTTTGTATATATATATATGCTTGATTGAACACTAGGATAGTAAACCTGTATGATTGTTGTATATATTTGTGCTATTTGTTTTGCAGGTTGGGTAGTTGAGGTTTTGCTCCCTCCACACACTCCACGTACACAATTTCACACACAATTATGAGTGAGGTCCTATACCCGGACCTGAGTGCAGCTTGAGATAGGCGAGAGGTTGTGTAGTGATAGCCTTCTGGATGTACATCTTGTTTGGTTATCATGAAAGCCTCACCTAGAGTTTGATTCTCTTCGTGGGTATTGTCACTCCTAATAGTTTACCTATTGTTGTGGCAATATTCTGAAATAGGATCCTTGGCTCTAGGAACCTTTTTAGAACTGTAGACCTACCTATTGGGAAGATTCACATTGTAGAATGACCATAGATCTTTCAACAGTGAGGAAAACCCATATAGGTCATAAAGGGAGCATACCCTACCCCCTGCATCCAAATAGCATTGTACATTCTTCAAAAACAAAATCTCAAAAAAAAGGAATAGTTCTTGTTCTTTTTCTTTCATCACATTTCATATCTTACTTCATGCATTTTTCACATCTCAAAAAAAAAAGAAAAATAATCATAGCATGTTGCATTCATTTCAAGATTGTTGGAGAACTGTAGGTAAGAGCCTTGTTGTGAGTACTTAGTGGAAAATATGGGATCAGATCTTAGAAAGACTTTGAAATTGAAGGTCAAGCAGCCTGATTTGAAGAGCTTAAGAGAGCTTAGTGGTGAGCTGAAGTATCGACGGGCACTTTTTGGTGAGAGGTACGGAAAAATCCTTGACCTGCTCGAGGTGGATGTACAAGTGGGGACCATCACAGCCTTAGCTCAATTCTATGATCCCCCTATGAGGTGTTTCACTTTCCAAGACTTTCAATTGGCCCCAACACTTGAGGAGTTTGCATTTGTACTAGGGTATCCATTGGAGAAAGGAGAGTCCTATCGGTACCTCGAACATTATCCTTTGCCAGACAAAATTGCTAAAGCATTAAAGGTTAGTGTGAAAAAGATAGAAAGCAAGGGTGGTTTGAATGGTTTCTCAAGAGGGTACTTAGAAAGACAAGCTCAGAAATTAGCAAAAGAATAAGATTGGAGTGCTTTTATTGACATGCTAGCTTTCATTATCTATGAGATCGTCTTATTCCTAAATATGGATGATTTCGTGGATTTTGCGGCAATAGATGTTTTCCTTGCCTTCAAACTGAGAGGGGAAAATCCAGTGCCTACTGTCCTTGCAGATGTATATTGCACACTGAACTTGAAACATGAGAAAAAGGGAGGAGTGATCTTGTGCTGCTTACCTGTGTTGTATGTGTGGCTTGCAAATCATGTGTTCAAAAGCGGGTTTCGAGTGGAGACTAAAAGCAACCGTGAATGGGCTCAAATCTTAGCTAATCTCAGTGAAAAGACAATCCTGTGGTACTCGAGGGATCAAGGGATAGATGAGGTGATTTATCAATGCGGAGATTTTCCAAATGTGCCCCTCATAGGAACTAAAGGTTGCATTAATTATAATCCAGCTTTAGCACTGAGGCAGCTTGGTTATCCCATGATGGGACCACCTTCGGAGGAGATGGGGACCGCTTTTGTTCTTTATGATATGGGTCCACAGAATTCTGAAATGCTAAAAAGGGTTCGTCAGGCTTGGCATAGGGTCATCAAGAAAGGAAAAGAGCTGGGGCGAAGATGTTGCGATGCAAAGGAGAGTTATCGCCAGTGGCTCAGAAATAGAGTTCAGCTAGTGAAGTTGCCCTTTCAAAGCACTGTTTCAACCAATGAAGAGCTGCCAGTACAACCTCCTTTGGATAATAAAGAAGTTGAGAAGGTGAAAGAAGCACTTGTGAAATCCAACGAAGAGAAAAAGAATTTGCGGCTAAGATTAGGCGAAGCCCTTCGAGCAAATAAAGACTTGCAACTAGTAAACACACAAAAGGAAGAATCTCTCGAAAGAGTTAGCAAAAGGGCAAGAGTAGAAGAAGAATCCCAGCGCAAGACACAAGGTTGCTTAGAGGCTGCAAATATTGAGCTAGGGATACGAAGGCAAGAGCGAGACAAGGCTATAATTGATGGTGAACAGTGGAAGGAACTGTGGAGGAATGCCAAGATAGCTGAAAGAAGAACAAAAAGACAACTTGATGATTTGAAAGAGCAATTAGCAAAAGTGGTGGCTGATTATGAGAGTAATGTTCAGAGAGAAGATCATCAGAAAGAGGTGGTATCCGAATACCAAGTCGCACTGCAAGGAGAACGAGAGTACACTTGGGAGTTGAAGAATCTCATAAAAGGGCTAAGAGGAACCATCTTAGGATTTAAGTTAGAAGGTGTGCGCTGGGTGAAACACTTCTCAAATAAGGCATTGAAGCTGAACACAACACTCGAGAACACCTTGGAACTACTCGAAAAAGCTGAAGAAGTCGCAAACCCACTCTCTACACCAATCGAGATCTATAAGTTTTTTGAGCACTGCAAAACTTTGATAGATCAAGTGAGAAAGACAATTGGTTGTAATGATGTATGAATCCAGTATTTTTGTCTTATGTTGTACCTTTTGCCTACTAGATGAAAACAGGCAGTGTTTTGTACTTTGTTCTGATCGTTAAGGGAGGATATTGTACCTTGTTTTGATCATCAATGAGTATTTTGTTCCCACGCCTGCTTTGATCCCATATTCGCTTAGTACCATGAACGTGACGTTCTAGGGAATAGTTGAAAAGAAAGTACTCACACGCAAGCAACTTATGGTTCTCTGGCATTCTTGCATTTTTCCAAAAAAAAACAATAATAAGCAATTGCATTTCCATTCATTCACTGTTGCGTTACTCATGGCATGTTCATTTTTACAAACATAACCATTCGAGCAAAAACGAAATTCCTGCGACACTCTTATAGGACGCGTGCTCAGTCAAGACTCATGGACGAGGAAGAGCAAAATCAAGAGTTGAGGGAGGATGTTAATCAGATGAAGGAAAAGATAGACAAGATCTTTGAAGCCCTGCAAGCACTGCAAATGAGGAGGGACACAAATGGGAATCCTTCGGCTACTAATGAAGAACGCCATGCCACTCTTGGTCACCCACCTGGTTTTACCCCGACACACCCCACCAATGTTGGTCAAGGGACAGGGATGCCCATCACCGTGTACCATCCTAATCCTTCCAATCCTCATGATGCCCAGTATGAATGGCCTCCATACGGTCTTCCCTATAACTACACCCCACCTACGGCCGCTGACCCTACAAACAGTAACCCCCAAGCCTCGGCTGTGAACCCATCAAATCCAGCACAGACACAAAACCAACCCTTGGGTGCAACTGAAATGACCCAGTTCCCACCCCATGCTTCTGCACACCATGTTTCACCTTCTGGTGGAATACCGGCCCCAACTGCCATTCCCCATGAAGCCTCACTAGGCCTACAAAACCCAACTTCAACGCAAACACCTTATTTTGGCTCTCAGCCGCACCCTACTCCAATTATCATATCCCATTCCCAAGCTGAAGATCCGCAGTCAGTTGAAAAGTGGCAAATTTTGGAGGAGAGTTTAAGGGCAATTGAGGGAGGAGATAATTATGGTTTCAATGCCTCTGAGTTGTGCTTGGTCCCAGATGTGGTAATTCCTCCAAAATTCAAAGTTTCGAAATTTGACAAGTACAAAGGAGTTACCTGTCCAAAGTACCATCTAACTATGTACTGTAGAAAGATGGCTTCATGTGCCTATGACGATAAACTGTTGATTCACTTCTTTCAAGAAAGCCTCACTGGGGCTGCTTTGAGTTGGTACATGCACTTAGAGCGAAGCAAGATCCGCTCTTGGAAGGACTTAGCCGATGCCTTTTTGAAACAGTATAAGTACAATCTAGATATGGCTCCAGATCGGACGCAATTGCAGAATATGATGAAAAGGGACAATGAGACTTTTAAAGAATATGCCCAGCGTTGGAGAGGGTTAGCAGCTCAGGTGGAACCCCCGCTGTCAGAAAAAGAGATGATCACTATGTTCATTGATACACTCCAATCACCCTTCTATGACAGGATGATTGGAAATGTATCATCGAGCTTCTCTGATCTCGTCATTATAGGCGGAAGGGTAGAAATGGGAATGAAATGTGGAAAGATTGTCGATGCTTCGGCTGCAGCTAACGTCAAAAAGCATCTACCAAACCAAGGGAAGAAAAAGGAAGGAGAGACCCATGCTATAATGTCGACCTCGTCCGTACCTTATTATAGGCCTCCGCCTTTTGGACAAGCTTACCAGCCCCCATATGCACCTTATCCTTACGTTGCAGCAGCTACTCAAGCACCTTATCCTCAGCCTTATCAGCTTAGGACACCCTATAACCCACCGCCCATTTTCCAAACATGACCGCCTCTAGCCACAACCCCAACCAAGCTCACCGTGGAACCAAAATCCCAATGAAACCCAAAGAAGAGTGAATAATCCTGAAAAGAAAAAAGTCTAGTTTGATTCAATCCCTGTGACCTATACTGAATTATTGCCACACCTGCTCCACAATTCCTTAGTCGTCCCTCGTCAAGCAAAACCCGTCTAACCACCATACCCAAGGGGATATGACCCAAATGCAAGGTGTGACTTTCACTCAAGAGTTGTAGGGCATTCCACAGAAAACTGCCTTGCTTTGAAGTATAAAGTGCAAGACCTGCTGAATTCAAAAATGTTGAACTTTGAAGAGAACAGACCCAATATAAAAAACAATCCTCTCCCAGGTCATGGAGGTCCATCAGTGAGTGTTGTGGAGGAAGGATTAGGTCAACAATTGATAAAGGCTGTAGAAGATGTTAAGACTCCTATGGGGGTCATTTATTCAGAATTGTGCAAATTTGGCCTGATCAAAGGAAAAGACTATGAAATAGAGATGTGTGGTCTACACCCAAAATCTGGGCACTCCATTGATGATTGCAAGGAGTTTGGAGTGGTGCTTCAGGGAATGATGGACATGAATCTAGTTCAGATAAGTCATTCAAGGAAGGACGAGGTGACCATGGCTCTATCAAATGAAAAGCAAAATGTGAATGTCCCAAGGCCATTGGTAGTTTGTTACACCAAGGATAAGACTAAGGCCCCCAAGCCTTTAACTATTCAAGTTCCAGTTCCTTTCTCTTATAAGGATAACAAAGCGGTGCCATGGAGGTATGGTGTAGAGGCAAATGTTGATGTTTCAAATCATGATCAACCGAAAGAGACCTTTGGTGCTACCGCTTATGTGGTCACAAACATTTCTAGAGTAGGAGGGATGACACGGAGTGGCCAAATTTATAACCCTGAAGAGCCGCGAAAGGAGGGGGCAAGAGAAATAGTAAGGGATTTTAAGGAAAAGCGAAATGAGGTCTTTCAAGAGGAGGTCGAGAGAGAAGCAAAGAAAGAAGTTTCTGATGAGGAAGCGTCGAAATTCCTCAAGTTCATTCAACAAAGTGAGTACAAAGTCATTGACCAGCTGAATCGTACTCCAGCAAGAATTTCTCTGTTATCCTTGCTGATGAACTCAGAAAGCCATAGAAAGTTGTTGATGAAGATTTTGAATGAAGCTCATGTGGCCCACGACATCTCGCTGGATAAGTTTGGGGGTATCGTTGGCAACATTACTGCTCATAATTACCTCACTTTCACAGATAAAGAGATCCCTTCTGAAGGAAGAGGGCACGACAAGGCCTTGCATATTTCTGTGAAATGCTTAGATCACATCATGGCTAGAGTGCTCATTGACAATGGTTCTTCTCTTAATGTGATGCCAAAATCAACATTGGTGAAGCTTCCTTGCGATGGTTCATACATGAAGCCAAGCTCTGTGATTGTGAGAGCTTTTGATGGGTTCCGTAGAGAAGTCATGGGAGAGATTGAGCTCCCGATTCAGATCGGTCCTTTCACGTTTGAGCTAACATTTCAAGTCATGGACATCATGCCAGCGTACAGTTGTCTATTGTGGAGGCCATGGATCCACTCCGCTGGAGTTATGCCTTCCACTCTGCATCAAAAGCTAAAGTTTGTAGTGGATGATAAGCTGGTAATTATCTCAGGAGAAGAGGACATGATAATAAGCAAGCCTTGTTCCACACCCTATATTGAAGCTGCCGAGGAAGCTCTAGAGACCTCTTTCCAGGCATTGGAGATTGCGAGCACTGCTTACGTAGAGACCCAGCCTAATAAACCCCAGCCATCCGATGCGTCTATGATGGTGGCTAGGGTTATGCTAGGTGGAGGATATCGTCATGGTTTCGGTTTAGGCTGTGATGAAAGAGGTATTGCAAAGCTGCTAGAGCTCCCTGAAAACAAGGACAGGTGTGGTTTAGGATACAAACCCACCAAGGCTGACAAGAAGAGAACTGTTGAAGAGAAAAAAGAAAAGAGGTTGGCGTGTCTTCAAAATCGAGAGCCAAAAATTGAAAGGATTCCTATCTGTGACCTCAAACAGAGCTTCAAAAGTGTTGTATGGGTGTATGCTGATCAGATAGTTGTTGTTGAAGGTGGCCCTGTTGCTGATAATGTTGGCTTGATCTCTCCATGTTCCTCAATCACAGAACTGAACAATTGGGAAATCATCGAGCTTCTTGAGATCTTTGATGCTAGTTCAATGTAATTCCATAATGCTAACCTTATTGCTTTGCCCAAGGCTCTAGGATAACTCTTTTTTTGAAATATGGGCTCACTTGTTTCTTCCAGTATTTTGATTATCAATGAATGCATGTTGGTTTCTTAATTTGTCTTCTCATTTCCTTTGATGTTACACTTGTATTTTGAATATCAATGAATGCAGTTTGTTTTTTTCTAATTTGCATTTTCTACTATTCTTTTCGTCAACTCCTCAGCAATATCTGTTTCCATGTTTCCTTATGCTAACCTTAAAAATGCAGATCTGAAAGTGATTCTTTTGCAAATGACTGTGCTAAAACCCCAACACATAATTTTGATTGCCCTATTAATCATGCCGAAGAGAGTGATGAAAGTGATGATGAATTAGAACCCTCTCCGGAGTTATTAAGATTGATGGAGCAGGAAGCCAGGGAGATTAAGCCCCATGAAGAGGTAACTGAGATGATCAATCTGGGCACTGAGGAAGATAAAAAAGAAGTCAAGGTTGGTACCACCATGAAAGAAGAAGTACGAAGCAAGTTAATCAAACTGCTACATGAATACAGTGATGTTTTCGCATGGTCATATCAAGATATGCCAGGGTTGGACCGTAGCATTGTGGAGCATAAGTTGCCGCTCAAACCTGAATATCCCCCAGTTAAGCAGAAGTTGAGGCGAATGAGGCCTAATACGTCACTGAAGATCAGAGAAGAAGTTAAGAAGCTATTTGATGCTGGGTTTCTAGCGGTAGCGAAGTACCCTCAATGGGTTGCTAACATTGTCCCAATTCCCAAAAAGGATGGAAAGGTTCGAATGTGTGTCGACTACAGAGACTTGAACAGAGCAAGTCCTAAATATGACTTCCCACTTCCTCACATTGATGTCCTGGTAGACAATACCGCTCAATACTCACTTTTCTCTTTCATGGATGGCTTCTCGGGGTATAATCAGATCAAAATGGCTGTTGAAGATATGGAGAAAACCACATTTATTACACCGTGGGGCACTTTCTGTTATAAAGTAATGTCGATTGGCTTGAAAAACGCCGGGGCAACTTATCAAAGAGCCATGGTAACTTTGTTCCATGATATAATGCACAAAGAAATATAAGTTTATGTTGACGACATGATTGCCAAGTCTCAAACAGAGGAAGATCACATCGTTAATCTGCAAAAGTTGTTTGAGCGGTTAAGGAAATTCAAGTTGCGTTTGAACCCGGCTAAATGCACTTTTGGTGTAAGATCTGGAAAGTTGTTGGGATTCATAGTCAATCAAAAAGGGATTGAAGTTGATCCTGAAAAGGTTCGAGCCATCATAGAAATGCCTCCACCGCGCACAGAAAAAGAAGTCTGTGGATTTTTGGGGAGATTGAATTATATTACTAGATTTATATCCCAGGTAACTGCGACTTGTGAGCCAATTTTCAAATTATTGCGCAAGAACCAAGCTGTGGAATGGAATGATGAGTGTCAGGAGGCTTTTGAGAAGATTAAGCAGTATTTGCTACAGCCCCCAGTGTTGGTACCTCCAGTGCCAGGGAAGCCTCTCATAATGTATTTGACGGTGCTTGATCAATCAATGGGTTGTGTACTGGGGCAACAAGATGAATCCGGCAAAAAAGAGCATGCCATTTACTACTTGAGCAAAAAGTTCACCAATTATGAGGCAAAGTATTCAATGGTGGAACGTACTTGTTGTGCTCTAGCCTGGGCCGCCCGGCGTCTAAGGCAATACATGCTTTGTCATACGACTTGGTTGATATCTAAGATATATCCAATCAAGTATATTTTTGTAAAGCTTGCTCTTACAGGAAGAATAGCTCGGTGGCAAGTATTGTTATCTGAGTATGAAATCCTTTATGTCACCCAAAAAGCCATTAAAGGTAGTGCCCTGGCAGAATACCTAGCTCATCAACCCGTGGATGATTACTAGTCGATGCAATATGAATTCCCAGATGAAGACATTATGGCTTTGTTTGAAGAAGGGGAAGATGTCGAACAAGAAACATGGACGTTGTTGTTTGATGGAGCCTCAAATGCACTAGGGCATGGGATTGGAGCCATTTTAATATCCCCAGAGAATCATTTCACTCCATTTACCGCCCGATTATGGCTTGAATGTACAAACAATATTGCAGAATATGAGGCTTGTGTGATGGGGATCCGTGCGGCATTGGAGTCAAAAGCAAAAGTCTTCGATGTATATGGAGACTCTACCCTGGTCATTAATCAGTTAAATGAAGAACGGGAAACCTGAGATTCAAAACTGATTCCCTACCACGCTTACATCAAAGAGCTGGTCAAGGAATTCGATAAGGTAACCTTTCACTATTTTTCTCGGGAAGATAATCAGTTGGCAGATGCATTGGCAACATTGTCATCAATGTTCAATATAAGCCCTGACGGGGATATGCCGCTCATCAAGATGCAGAGTCGCGACCATCCAGCTTACTGTCAAACTGTGGAAGTAGAGCCCGATGGAAAGCCTTGGTACCATGATATCAAGTGCTATATTAAAGACAAAGAATACCCTCCAGGATCCTCAGAAAATGATAAGAGAACCCTCAGGAGGCTTGCAATGAGCTTTTTCCTTAGTGGTGATGTGCTTTATAAGAAAAACCATGACATGGTACTTCTCAGGTGTGTTGATTCAACTGAAGCAGAAAAGATAATCAAAGAGGTCCATGAAGGTTCTTTTGGAACTCATGCAAATGGGCATGCTATGGCCCGAAAAATCTTGAGAGCTGGGTATTACTGGTTGACAATGGAGAATGACTGTTTTAATTATGTGAAGAAGTGTCACAAATGCCAGACATATGCTGATAATATCCATGTGCCAACAACATCTTTAAATGTTTTGACAGTACCATGGCCTTTTTCGATGTGGGGAATGGATGTTATAGGTGCCATTGAGCCGAAAGCCTCAAATGGACACCGTTTTATCCTTGTCGCGATCGATTATTTCACTAAATGGGTCGAGGCGATTTCTTATGCTAATGTGACTAGGAATGTGGTGGTTAAGTTCATAAAAAAGGAGTTGATTTGTCGTTATGGTTTACCAAGCAAGATCATTACTGACAATGCAACCAATCTGAACAATAAAATGATGAAAGAGCTATGTGATGATTTCAAGATTCAACACCACAATTCCTCCCCATATCGTCCAAAAATGAATGGAGCAGTGGAGGCAGCAAATAAGAACATCAAGAAGATCATCCAGAAAATGGTGGTGACGTATAAAGACTGGCATGAAATGCTTCCTTTTGCATTACATGGATATCATACTTCTATGCGTACCTCCTCAACAGGGCAACCCCGTTCTCCCTGGTATATGGAATGGAAGCAGACTCCCTATTGAAGTGGAGATTCCTTCATTGACGGTGCTGATGGAGACAAAGTTAGAAGAGGCAGAATGGGTTCAAACACGGTTTGATCAATTGAATCTTATCGAAGGAAAAAGGTTGGCCGCGTTATGTCATGGTCAGTTGTATCAAAGGTGGTTGAAGAGGGCATACGAGAAAAAAGTACGTCCTCGTGAATTTCAAGAAGGAGATCTGGTATTAAAAAAGATTTTGCCCATTCAAAAGGACCATCGTGGAAAATAGACTCCAAACTATGAGGGGCCCTATGTGGTGAAAAAGGCTTTCTCAGGGGGAGAGTTGATTCTCACAAACATGGATGGTGAAGATTTGTCTCTCCCTGTGAACTCCGATGCAGTCAAGAAGTACTATTCTTAAAAAAAAAAAAAGAGAGAATAAAAAATAAAAGAAAGAAAAGAGCTCGCTAGGTTGAAAACCTGAAACGGAGGCCTAGGCAAAAGTTAGAGCGGCCTGGTAGGTTGAAAACTTGAAAAGAGCAACCTAGGCAAAAATTAGGTTTAAAAAAAGGAAAAAAGAAGAAAAAAGGAAAGAAGCTCACTAGGTTGAAAACCTGAAAAGGCAATTTAGGCAAAAATTAGAGCAACCCGGCAGGTTGAAAACTCAAAAAAGAAAAAAGAACGACTTGGGCAAAAATTAGGGTCATGAAAAAGAAAGGCAACCCGAAAATTGGTACATCAATTCAAGCAAAATGGATCTGATTGAATGGGGCAAGTCATGTGATCGGATTGTGGAACGCTATACTCTGAAGCAGATTGAGAAGTACTCGAGATTATGAGTATGAGATTTTAGCACTGTTCATTTTGGAAGAATTGCCGGAAGAGCTGGAACTGCTCACCATTTGTTTGTCAATTTAAATTCCACTTGTTATCTTAATCATCTGTGTTGTATTCCTCTTGTCAATTGTCTGCTCACTTGTTTTTTTGTTCTGTTTGTAATATATACTCATTCCTTTTGTTGTCAATACATTTGGTAATGAAATTATCCGTGTCTGCTTTCTGCAAATGCACTCTTGTATATATCATTCTTTGTCATTTTTTGTCTCAAATCCTGTGTTGATCCTAATTTGCATTTTTTTTTTTCTGATGATCACATGCTGGAACATGAAATAAGTGCTCATACGTGAAAGCATTAATGGTTTTAAAAGAAAAAGAAAAAGAAAAAAAAGAACAAAAAGTGAACACTGAAAAGATCAATGGAAAGGCGGTGATTTCCCATTCAACGAATGTGGAAAATGGTCAAGAAATATCCAAAATAGAAGTTGTAACAGCGGTCCACCCCAGGGTTAATGAAGGACGCATATTTTGATCAAGAAGATTGTGTTTATCTGCCTTGAATTTAAGCGCAATGTCCTTAAGAGACTCGCAGGAAAAATCAAATAAGTGACATTTCCATTTAGATGTTTTAGGTGTTCATGCATCATCTGTCATTCATTGCATCTTGCATTCAAGGAAGAAAGAAAAAAGAAGAACCAACAACAAAAAGAAAAGGAGGGGCACCTGTTTGGTGATCCGTTTTTTTGTCTAAGCCCAGTACATGTCTGGCATCCAGTTTACTTTTCTAGTCTAAGCCCAGTACCTGTCTGGCACCCAGTTTGGGTTTGTGTCTAAGCCCAGTTCCTGTCTGGCGTCCAATTTACTTTTCTAGTCTAAGCCCAGTACCTGTCTGGCACCCAGTTTGTGTTTGTGTCTAAGCCCAGTTCCTGTCTAGCATCCAGTTTACCCAGTTCCTGTCTAGCATCCAGTTTACTTTTCTAGTCTAAGCCCAGTACCTATCTGGCACCCAGTTTGTGTTTGTGTCTAAGCCCAGTTCCTGTCTGGCATCCAGTTTAGTTTTCCAGTCTAAGCCCAGTATCTGTCTGGCACCCAGTTTGTTTTTCGTGTCTAAGCCCAGTACCGGTCTGTCACCCATTTTGTGTTTGTGTCTAAGCCCAGTACCTGTCTGGCACCCAATTTTTATTTTTCCTTCAAAGCCCAGTACCTGTTTGGCACCCAGTTTGTTTTTCGCGTTTAAGCCCAGTACCTGTCTGGCACCCAGTTCACTTTTCCTGTCAAAAAAGCCCAGTACCTGTCTGGCACTCAGTTTACTTTTTGTGTCAAAGCCCAGTACCTATCTGGCACCCATTTTACTTTTCACGTCTAAGCCCAGTGCCTGTCTGGGAACCAGTTTACTTTTCCATTTAAGCCCAGTACCCGTCTGGCACCCAGTTTCCTTTTGTTGTCTTAGCCGAGTACCAGTCTGGCACCCAGTTTCCTTTTTGTGTCTAAGCCCAGTACTTGTCTGGCACCCTGTTTGTTTTTCGTGTCTGAAGCCTAGTCCCTGTCGGGCACCTAGTTTACTTTTCTGTCAAAGCCCAGTCCATACCTGGCACCTGTTTGTGTCTAAGTCGGGGACCTCAAACCCGCACCTTTAATTTATTTTACTTATTTACGATCCCTTTTCTTGTCAAAGCCGGGATTTTCAACCCGCACCTTTTATTTTTGTCGTTTGTCATGTCTAAGCTTGAGGTCAAGTCTGCACGTTTTGTTCACTTGCTTCTTTTTATCTTTGCACTTTTCAACAAGTCATGAACAAAATTGGAGTTTATGTCTTTACTTATCTTTTACAACGATAATATAAAAACTACAGTTATTCATATTTTCTAGTAAAACATAAGTAAAGAGGGGCAGCTGTAAACACCCAATTTTGTCCTTTTTCTTTTTATCTTATTTCAATTGGGTAATTGACTTTTCTTTTTTAGTTTGGGCCAAACCAGGCCCATCAGTCAAAAATGCCAAAACGGGCCATGTTGGGCCCAACGTTTTTTGTTGTTTCTTTTTTGGGTCTGATTAAATAAGAAAAAAACTCTTTTTGGGTCAGTGGCCCATTTCTTCTTTCACCCAATTCTGTTTTTATTTTCTTTTTTTTTAAAATAGGCTTTTGGGCTGCTTGAGCCCAATGCATTTTTTGTCAGTTTTAAAAAAATGATTTTTCTGGGCCATAGCCCAAACTGATTACCCAATTTATTTTATTTTATTTTCTTTTCTTTTCTAGGCCAAACCCAAAAAAAAAAGTCCAAAAAAAAGAGACAAAAGAGCACAAAAACAGAAAAAAAAAATCAAATTGTCAAAAATGGGGGCACCGCCCCTGTTGCAGCCGGCTCTGCAGGGGAGGCGCCCCAATTTCTTCTCTTCTCCAGCGAGTCATCACACCCAATTTGCATTTGTGACGATGATATTGATGCAAGTGGAATGAGCTGGGGTTGCTTTTTTAGTCTATAAATAGAAGGGGAAGGAGATGAACAGGGGTTACAGTTTTTAACAGAAACTACAGGCAGTGAGGTTACAATGATCAAGAACAGAGAAAAAAGAGCTAAGAGTGAAATCAGAGAGTTTAAACAGTTGGTTAATAATCACACTCTCTGGTTATTAATCTTGAGTGACAAACAAAAAAATCAATAAAAGAGGAGAGATTGAGAAAGATATCAGGTATTTGATTATTGTGATCTATTGTGTGTCCTATTTTGCTGGGTGCATCATATGCTTCATCGTGTTCTACTCTAGCCAAACACAGTTTTGATAGCACTAAATCAGTAGAGCAACAACAATAATATCTTCAATCTCAGTTCAATAACCAGTCCCAATCCAGTAATACAGAATACATAATAGGAATAAATGTAGAAAAAAAACAAATTTACAGACAGCTCCACGAATTTGAGCCTTACAATCCTGTGTTATTTTTCTTCATCTTCTTCAAGCTTCCATCCCTTGCACCCGTAGCCATTAGCCTGCAAAAAAAAAAAAAGAACCATTGGCATAAGAAAAAACAAAGGAGAAAAAGAGCAGAGAGCAAAAAGGGAAGAAAAAACAAAGAGTGGAGAGAAAGGAAGAAGAAAGGGGAAGCATCCCCATGGCTGCCGCCAAGAACTCTTCTCCCCACTTTCTTGCTCTCTCTTCGTCTTCTCTCTCCCTTCTCCGCCGCGGATGGCGGCTAAAATGGCCGCTGCAAGCGCGACCTTTCCCTCTCTTTCTCTCCTTTCCCTTCTTTCCCTCTCTTCTCCTCCGCCTTCTTCTTCCTTCACCGCCGTGCCGCCGCGGGACGCGGCCAAGGCCGCCACGGGCCGCCGCGAACCCCCTTCTTCTCTTCCCCTCTCTTTCTTCTTCGCAGATCTCCTCTTCTCTTCCCTTTTCTCCTTCTCCTCTTCTTCCTTATATCTTTCTCTCTCTCCTTTTTCTTCTTCTTCTCTTTCTTTTTCCCCCTCTCTTTCTTCCCTTCGGCGCCGCAGTCCCTCCCTTCGTCCCCATGGCAACCGCCATTTCTCTCTCTCTCTCTCTCTCTCTCCTCTTCTCTTCTCTTCTCTCCAGCGCCACCCCCATTCTTCTTTCTCTCTCTGTTTTGAACTAGGGTTCAAAATGAACCCTTTCCCTTTGCCCCCCACCCCTTTTCTGATCCCTTTCCCTTCTTTTTTTATTATTTGTTTGTTTTTGTTTTATTTTTACTTTCCTTTTTTGTGTGGGCTTCAGTTCTTGTTGCTTTTGTGTGTGTGTGTGGCATTTGGGCTTGGCCCAGTGCTGTTTTATTTTTTTTCCTTATTTCGTTTTTGGGCTTCAGGTCTCTTTTTGTTGGTGTTGTTTTTTGTTGTGTATCTTATGTAGCATCCAGTTTTTGGTTGTTGGTTTTTCTGAACTTTTTTGAACAGTACCCCAGTGTGTTTTTTTTTGGGTTCATTAGACCAGTTTTTTAGTTTATTTGTAAATAAGTGTACATTTTGTAAAAAGCTAATAAAAACAAGTTTTTGTGAAAAGAATAATAAATTTTTGGAGAAAAAATCTTTTCTAGCATTAATTAGATGTGACATCTTTTTAATGCTTTAACTTTAGAAACACAAGTTGTGACAGCTTGATGCTTCTAAAACCCATTTTATAAATGTTTTTTTCTTTCTTTTCTTTTTTTTTCTGCAAAAAATCAAAATGTTCAAAGGAGATTAACTTGGGTGTGTCACCTCTGTCAATTTCATTTTTTCGGACGTAGGAGTTGTGACAGCTTAGAAATCTAAAATCCTGTTTCTTCAATAATTCCTTTTCTTCAAAAATAAAATCAATGAACACATAATAATTTTCTACGAAGAACTACGTAGCTTTGATTTCCCTATTGCACCGAGGGATACGTAGGAGCAAAGGCCCATCCTTGTCGAGCGCAAAATTAATTTTTTCTAATTTTTCTCCTTTTCTTGCAAACACCAAATTTTGTATATAAATAAAATTTCTTTTTATTTCTCGGGGTAAAACAAATAATTTAAAAGTTAACAAAAGTTTTTGCACGTTTAATTAGAGGTACCATTTTTTAACGGGCGTTGTAGGGTGCTAACACCTTCCCTACTCGTAACCGACTCCCGAACCCTAATCTGGTTTCGAAGACACTTTTTTGGTTTTTCAATGTTTTCCATAAAAACTTTGGTGGCGACTCCTCTTTCGATTTTTGAAAAGATTCTCTCCCCGGGGATTTTTTCGGTCGCTTCACTAGTGATAGTTACTTTGGATCTTCTTCCTATTTGGCTATTACAAGTATCCTGCTAATTTCTAACTTATATTTAAAAAAAAGAGGTTGTTCCTGGTAGTCAATTTGGATGATCTTCCTATTTGATTATCTCAAATGCACTGTTAATTTCATATAAAAAAAATATTTGAAAATAGGTTGCTAGTGATAATTACAATACCATTTTTTTCAAAAAGGATATTGCATCATACTTAACTAAACTTCTCGCATGTAATTACAATTTCTGATTTTTCTCTTCTAAAATATTCATTTAGATATTACTTGCTTATAAAAAATGTAAGTAAATTTTTTTTTAAAAGATGAGGAGAATGGAGAATTAATTCATTTTAAAACTTTCCGTGGAAATCTTAAACTATAAAAACAAAATACTAAAATGTGTCTCACAAATTATATACACCATATGTCACACAAGAGTAGCTTGCATCAGTACAAGCTCAAGTCTTGGCCACTACATAGCGACCTATATACAATTCCTATGGAGACTAAGAAAACCGTAAAGTACTCCTAAGGAAGCAGTAAAATAACGTAATAAGTCAAGTAAGTATAAACATTCATCCCAAAAAGTTGGAGAAATAGACAACACTGATACCAACAAGCCGATAGAGTCTCTAACACCTACAAACAAAAAAAGTAGACAAACTAGGATCCTACTTTGAATCCCTATTCATAAACTCTGAGTCCTCCTCCGGATCCTCCTCTGGATCCTCTCAACTGGATCATCAAAACCCATCCCCTCTGATTCCTCTATCACCTTTCCCTTTCCCCTTCCTGACTCTCTCAGCATCTTCCTCTCGAGCTCTCGCTCTCCAGGTAGGTCCACCAGGGATTGGGAATGGTGTAGGATTCCCAGAAGGATACACAAAAGATATAGGAACCGCAGGGATAGGAACCACTCCTTCCAATACAGGCACATCCGAAACAGGTAAAGCACCAGGAGTTACCTTCAACTTCTAAGGAGCTGTGAGGAGTGTACTCTTCTGAGCTATTTGCCTCCACCTACCCCTGTACCTACAAACGGTGGGGTACTGGGCTCCTTACGAATTGGCACCTCATTCTCACCGGTATCACTTCCAGCATCAGGGACCATCCCTCTAATTTGATCCATAGGCATCATCATGTCCAAAATAATGTTTTTCTCTACCCTTCTCTCGGGTCCTAAAATCCCTCCTTCTATCGTAAGCTCGTAACTAGAATACGTGGCCCACCGGGTGTTGGGATGGATTGTCCATTGCCCACCACCCACACCCCTAATAGGTTGAATACTATGCCTCTTGGACGGGACCAACCCAGTCCTCAGGTTGTCCATCTACTCGATCATATATCAAAATAACATAGACAAACATGCAAGGGTGAAAATCTTGTATATAAGTTATATCATAAGAGATACACAAGAAAAAATAGGAGAAATAAAAATCATACCTTGCATCAAATTAATTTATACTCAGAATATCACAACCATATCACAATCATAGAAATATATCACCGCATCAGATATATTTATGCATTCACTTCTATATCCCTCACAACACCGGTGTAATGCTCCAAGGAGACTTCTCTTCCTCAACTAATTTTGAGCGATTGCCTGTAGCATACTTAACAAACTTACCAAATAGTCCCTTCATACCTCTGATAATCATTTGGTAATGCTACATTTAAAAATCAATACCATATCATGAAAAAGTCAGTCGGTCAGATTTATCCAAGTCGGGTATACGACTCGTCTCGGCTCGAGGGTTATCACCTACCCAGCCATTGAAACTATCAAAACTTAGATAATCCCAATAGGCAATTTTAGCCTAACCGTGCTCTATTCTCAACCTCTCTGGGTTGTTAGCTCATTTTGGCAGAGCCAAATCTTTTTATACAAATGACACTCGTTTGTAATTATCACTAATTTCATACGTAAAACATTTAACATTTTCGTCTCAAAATCTCTGAGAAATACTCCACATATAACCAACCTCCCAGTTATATTAAAATTATTATCTTCTCTATATAAATTTTTTTTCAATATTTAATTATCTCGACCAAGAATGTTTTAAAAACTTAGGAACTCTGTTTTTTTTTCATTTTTAATGTTTTTCATCCTGAAAATTCAAATAAAATACCTTTGATAATGGAAACTCAAAATAATTTTTTTTCCCTTAAAAAGACCTTATTTTGGAAGCCTTTAAGCATAATTTTAAGAAAATTCGAGTTTATAAAATTTATTAAAATCCCTAACACTTTCACAGCTATGGAAATTTCACAGCGCCAATGTGAACTGATCTGTTTTCAGTTTTCTGTTTGTAAAACAGCATTCGATTTTTCACAGCCTTTTTAAGAAAATCACACCAGGGGTATGAACCTCTCTGGTTTTAGGAAAATATACCAAGTTAAAAATCTTATTTCAACTTTAAAAATTCTAAACCTTTTAAATAAGATTAACTTAGACAAAAACAAGATATTTGTGATAGGTTTGAAAACTTAAAAGCTATAACTTATAACCATGAAATTAAATGTAAGTCCTTTGAAGACTTCTTAAAACAAATGATTTGTGATTAATTCTAATACAAAGCTTTGGTTTTGTATCCTATTTTATTTTATTATTCCCAAAACTTGGTTTTATACAAGTCCTCTACATCATCACTCCAAAAAGAGTGGGTCCATAGCTTGATTACTTGTTATATGATCATTGCTCACTTCTCCAATCACAACTCTCCAATCATAATAGAAATAATATCATTAAAACCATAAACCTACTTTAAATATTACACCTCAAGCTTTCAAATAACTTCACACATCAATACATCATATAAAACTCATCAAGCTATCTACCACCAAACAAAATCATCAACAAGCACAATATGTATATGATATTTAACCAATAACTCATCATCAATAGCAAAATACTTATACCCATGCATATAAAATATATAACTATAAATCACTCCACAAACACCAACACATCACAAAACACATGAGACCTTATGTAATCTTTAATAACTCAACAAGAAATTTCCCCTTGCCTCTTGGAAAGAAACTTTTCCCACTTGGTTCACAAACTCACTTTGGTCACCACCTTTAAGAATACATACTAAAAACGCACAAAAATAACTAAAATAAGACTTCTCCCTTCACGAAGCTATCTTAAAACCCCAAAGAAAATTAAAGAAGGAAGAAAATTTTGGCAAATCCTTCTTGAATATGAAACCAATAGATGAAACAAGAACTTAGTTCAAGGAACACTTACTTTTTGGAAAGAGAAAGTAAGTGAACAAATGAACAAAATACCTTCCCCTCTCTCTCCTAAAACTCAGCCAGACCTCCCCCAAGGGAAGGCTTGGATAAGCTTGAATTGTAATGAAATGATTAATTACTTAAATTATAATTAAGTAATTAATAAATCAAACTATTTTCTAATTGGTTCAAATGCATGACTCTTGAATTTAAGAAGCACCTAGACACCCTTGACTCATCACATTGGGGCAGCCAAAGGGCTGAGTAGGGAGGAGATAAAAAATCAAGGATGGAAGACTTGGTTTGGTTTATGTTTCATATGCACTAGGTTTTATAGTTTTGGCCCCTTTATGATTCAAATAACCAAACTAAGTTGGTTTGTGTGAGACAAAGCCAAGGCTGAGTTTGCTTAGCTTGGGGGCGAATTTTTGAGCCATTGGATGGCTTGGTTTGGTTGCTTTATGGCTTGGTTAATAGATAACAAACTTAGGGGCAAAACGATCTTTTCGCAGTAAACAAAGAATATAAGTAATCATTACTTTTTCTGATGACATCACCCCAACCGTGTCATCATTCCTCTTCTAGTAAAGTCCCTGTAACTCCCTAATCTGGCTCCCGGGTCTTTACTAGTTTTCATATAACTCCTATTTTACCCATTAACCGTACCTGGGGTCAAAATAGTCAATATTTCTAAAAATTCTAGAAAAATTTCTAAAAATTACAAATAATGTAAAAATATTATTTGGCTCAGTGAAATATTTTTCTAACCCATATTAGGGTTTCTAAACCAATATAAACCTATTCTGCCAATTAAGATATAAATCGAGTTATGTTTGAATTTCAACATCAAATTCAAACTACTAATTTCTATACTAGGAAAACTCTACTTATGAAATTTATTTCCTAAAAATAAAATATTAAATTTAATTCATATACGTCACACAGTACTTTAATTAAAATAGAATAACGACAGAATTAAAAAAAGGATGTCACAATAACCACTTTGGATCTTTTTCCAATTTGGCTACTGCGAACACCCAATTAATTACTAAAAAATGTACTATTTTGAAAACAAAATAGGTTGCTAATGATGGTCACTTCTGGTCTTCTTCCTGTTTGGCCATCGTGATCAACATCCTCAGCTTTCTTAAAATTTTAATTTAATTTCCGGCCAAAGGAAAATAAAACTAAAAATAAACTAACCCTCCATCATTTTCTATAAAGAACTACGTAACTTTGAATTTTCTATCTCACCAAGGGATACGTAAGAGCAAGGGTCAACCCTTGTCAAGTGCAAAAATAAATTTTTATAACTTTTCTCCTCATATTTCATGTCAATTTGTAAATAAATAAATATTTTCTTTTTTGGGGTAAAATAAATATTTTAAAAGCAAACAATAATTTGCTCATTTAATTAGAGGTAACCAGTTTTTAGCAGACATCGTAGGGTGCTAATACATTCCCTACGCATAATCGACTCCCGGACCGAAAATCTAGTTTCAAGACCAGTTCTTTTTTAAATGGGTTTTTTCAATGTTTTTCCCTTAAAATAAACTTTAGTTGTGACTCCCCTGTTTTTTAAAAATTCTTTCCTGAAATTTTTTCGGTCGCTTCACTAGTCTCTTGCTCTTTTGAACAAGATTAGGAATCGATCGGAAACTAAACCCCAGACAGCCCAGTAAACCTCTCAAGGTGTATTCCCGAAGGCCCAAGGGACCAAATGCTGCCCTGCCCTGAAATGCCCACGCGGGCAATAGAATTAATAGCAAGGGAGGGTGTTATTTATGGAGAAACAAAGGAGTGAATCTATTATGTAGGAAAAGGGGAAGATTGTAGAGGGTATAGTGAGTTTGTTATTATCTTTTGGGAGTCCAGAGAAATTTCTCCTGGCTTGGGGAGCTTAGGTTCTTATTCTTCCTTTTACCTTTTCCTCTTTCAATATTTAATAAAGAAATACAGATTACTGATAGGAAATTCCTATCGATTGGTGCTTTCGTTGAGAGCTTGTGTGTGTGTAAACAAGAATGGCTTCACAGCGAATGGATGCATTTGAATCACGGATTGTCGTTGTCAGGATCAACTGGTGCGCTCACACCATTTGAAACTGAAGTAACATATAGCTCAACTGACTTCCTTGATGACTAGTGTCAATAAGATCACGAAGTCCCTCAAATCGTTGCATGTCAAATGCGAGACGGATTCCAACAAACGCCATTCACTGGCTTCTCGTCGCTCGGAGGTTCAAGCTCTATTTCTCAGGTCACAGATGACAACTGCTTGTCGACGAAGCATGTAACACCTTTTCTCCCACAAGAGTCTTACAACATAAGTAATCTTATTTGTCAAAAAAAAAATATTAAACTTTATTTTTAAAAGAAAATACTCTTTTAATTGTTTCAAGTCTATTTCGAAAATGAGTATAAATTTTTTTTTTAATTCCTGAAAATTATTTTCACTTGAAACTATCACTTACGTTGTTTAGATTTCAAAACTTATTTATGTCGTAACATATTATTGAAAAAAACGAGATAAACATCATCTGAATGAATAATATACATCATATATAATACTGGTCCAAAGTTTTACAAGTACATCAAACCGAACAGCTAATAATGTCATATAAAATAGTACAGTCATCCAGCAAGGATAATAATAACAGTCTACCCCAAATGAGCCTAAGCCGGTCGAGTCTCCGATCACCCCCAAAAGATTATCTAGCCAGAAGCCACTCCAGACGGTAGTCATCTTCATTCCTCCGTCCTAGTCAATTTACTTGACTGGTGGTATATCTATATGAATCATGTTCCAAAGAGCACAAAACATATAGGCAATGGTGAAAAATCCTCATACACAGATTATAAAGCATAGTGACAAAGGATAAGAATAAAGTAGATCAGACTTATCAACCATAACCTACATCAAGCATTACTATACCCTTTACCTTTCCTCAGCACAAAAGTATATACTCTCTCTTCTAATGATACATTCTCATATACACAAGGAAAATCATCACAGTTACAACACATAACTCAGCATCAAGCAATATATCATCAGCTCAGACATATTATAATGCATGTCACTTCTATATCCCTCACAACACCGGTGTAATGCTACATGGAGACTTTTCTCTTCCTCAACAATATTTGAGCGATAGGCCACAGTCAATCCTTAGCATACTGTTCAAGGCTAAACCACCAGTAAAGTCCAAGACAGTATTCAGGAAAGCCATGTTTATGTCATAATTGTTCAAGGCTAAACAAACAGTAAAGTCCAAGTAACAATTACTTAATGCACTCAGTGACACCATATCACAAATAGGTCAGTCAGTCAGATTTATTCAAGCCGGGTGCTCTACTCGATCTCGGCTCGTTGGGAGTCACCATACAGCCATTGAGACTTTCGAAACCTGGATAATCCCAGTAGGCAATTGTAGCCCAACCGTATCCTATTTTCAACTTCTCTCTGAGTTGTAGCTCACGTCACAACCCTCTCTGGGTATGACCACTTGGCAAAGCCAAGAAAATCTTTTTATGCAAATGGCATGACACATTGCACACAAGGTTAATCACAATCACTTTCACATTGGTTTCTCTTGTAATTTATCTCATGCACATCTCTATGTTACCACTTGTAACAATTACCACATAACCCTCTCTTGGTTATATACTCATCATTATGTTACCTCTTGTAATAATACCACATGACCTTATCTCTTGGTCATTTATAAATTCTCTTTATGATTCTTCTCAAGCAATAGGACTCTTTCTCTTTCATTCAATACTCTTAATTAATCATTGTCTCTTTATAACAATAGCATTTTCCAAATCCAATGTTTAAGTTCTAAAATAAATTAACCAAAATACTTACCAACCTTTAGATTCAAAAATGACATTTTTCTCTTAAACATATTTGTTTTAAAAGAAACTAAAAAATATGATTTTCGCAAAATCCTGGGCTGTTTTATTTTTCAGGATCACACCCGCGGTGCAGACAGCACTGTCCCCTGTTTTCTAGATTTTCCCAGCTTCGAAAATGACCACACCCAGGGCATGACTGGAGTCCGATTTTCACAAAGTTCAAACCAAATTAATCTTTTCTTAACATGGTTAAGACTTAATGAATAAAAAGAGGCAAAATTATATTTTTGGATCAATTACAAAGCCTTTCAAATTAGGAACAAACACCTTGAGTTTTCTACCATTCCAATTGCTCTTCAATCTCAAAAGAATAATAACTCAACATCAAGCTCTTGATCCAAACATTCAACAAGACATGAAGCAAGATCTTCACACTCCAATCATATAGTAAGGTCATCACACACAAAACATAGATCAAGACCAACACACACAAGGCAATTATTTCTCCACCACCAAGAACAATCCACATCAAAGACAACCCAATCTCAATCACACAAGGATCCAACAATCCACATCAAAGGCAAACTAATCTCAATCACACAAAGTTCAAGCAAGCCAAACTCATCATCAAGTTAATCTTTCATGACAAGGCTACCTAAGAAATTACCTATCAAGCATAAGCACATCTCTAGAGCTATTCCAATACCATATGAACAAAAGAGCACTTACCAATGATCAAAATACTCTTTACATAAAATTACTAGCTTCTTGTTCTAACCACAACCAACATAGCACATAAACATCAACTAAGCCTTAATAACCTTGTATAAGAAAATTTCCCCTTACCACTTCCTTGAGCTTGTGTAAGAAAAGTCCTAGCTTCAAGCCCTTTTTGTTCTTCCTCTTGATTATCTCCTTCCAAATCAAACACAACACATCCAAATACCAAATAAGTTTACTTACCCATGGATAATCTTTAGCACATGGAAGAAAACTTAAGATTAACTAAACTCAACCCTAACCTCATAAACCATGAAGAAGACAACAAACTCGGCCTCCCTCTCCTTTCCTATTGCCCAAGATTTTTTTTTCAAGTTAATCATTACCCAAAATGAGTCATTAGTTTAATTAATCAAGGATTTTTCCTATTGGTCCAAAATTGAGAGTCATAGGATTTTAGAATTTTCCACACTCTTCTTCACATGGCAAGGGGCGCTTCAGCTGTCCAAGGGAGGGTAAAAATATTTTTTCACCCTAACCATGGTAAAAGGTAAGTTTTCAAAGTAATAAAGTGTGGTAACTTTTGAGTTTCATAGTAAAAATTGTCCAAAAATAACCTATTGAAGTAAAAACTCTCATGAACCTTAAAATAAGCCCTAGGCCACGAAAATAAGGTGCCACAAAGGTCTTAGTTCATAAAAATTAAGTTTAGAAGCATTACAGTAATTTTTCGATTTCACCGTAACCCGTAAATTAGAGTTAAAATGAACTTTCTCTGAAAAATCTCAGAAAATTTATAAATATTATAAAAACACCATTGGTTACTCTTTTGGTTGATTTTGGATCATTTTCAAGCTTCTGGCATTCACCTGTTCCCCCGCTTACTCTGTTCTCAGTCTACAGGGACCAAAACCGCAATTCTTGGTCTGCTATTCTAAAAATTCCCAAAATAATTTTTAAAATTCAAAAATAACATAAAACATCATTTGGCTTCTCCAAAAAATATTTTTTAACTTGTTTTGGTCTCCAAACCAACTCACAGTTCAACTTGCTCAAACTACAAGGACCAAAACGGTAACATTTTTTATCCGTTTCTCAGAAAATTCCCGAATAAATTTCTAAAATTCTCAAATATTGTAAAATCACTATTCATACCTTCAAATCTTTTTCTTAACCTCAATCTAGGGTTTCTACTTCACAAAGTCACCATTCCATCTATTTACGGTAAACAGAACTCTATCTGGATCTCAACGTCCGACTTAAACTACTGTTTTCTAACGTCAGGAAAACTTCATTTACCAACTTAATCTTCCTAAAATATATTTAATTCACATGAATCACATATCCACATATTAAAATGTAATAAAGTCAGAAACCTAAAATTACGAATGTTACAAAGCAGGTTGAGTTACCATCCTTCAACGGAAAAGACCCTGTAGGCTTGATAGCTAAGGCAAAAGCGTACTTCGTGGTTCATGGAACCCTCCTGAAATGAAAGTTCAGTAGGCCCAAATATGTATGGATGGCATGACCTGGCACTGGTTCAAGGTCCTCCGTGACGCCGACCCTCAGCACAATTGGAAGGCACACAAGCGATCGCTGATGGATTGTTATAGCGACCAATAATCGGGAAATCCTTTCTCACAACTCAAGTTACCAAAAAAATAGGTAGTGTAGATGAGTATGTCAAATCGTTTGAGGTTCTTATGACACAAATCCCTCCGATGCCGGATGAACAGTACATGGGTTTCTTTTTGGGCAAATTAAAGGACGACATACACATGGAGGTGTTGGCTTTTGATCCTCTAAATCGCCACAAATTGATTTCAGTAGTGCGCCTCATTGAACAGAACCTAGGTCGCGCGCTTTCGACAAGGGGAAACTCTGGATGGCATAATACGTCCTAGATCCGTCGTGCCTTCACACTATCGACGCCGACATCAAGAGGTCAGCATAGTTATAGAGGAAGTATGGGTGGTTCCGTCCAATCTACGGGAGCTCAATTAACCCTGTTCAGTGAGGACAGAGAGTGGGATACACGCAACAAACAAATTCCAATTCGAGTGGCGGAATTCGCAACTTGTCTTACCAAGAGTTGATGGAGAGGAGGAACAAGGGACTTTGTTTTAAATGTGGGTAGAACTTTAGCCTAAGCCACCAATGTCCAGATAAGCAACTAAAATTACTCATTTAGAAAAGGGAAGAACTGAACTCCGATTCTTTGTTAGTAGTGGAAGAAAAGTTAGAGGAAAATGACTTGTCAATTACTGGATAAATACACATATTCCGGAATACTTTTGAAACAGTAGTTTTTCAGTCAAAATCGGGTCTTTTTACAGAAAACGGTTTACGCCTAACTGACGGAATGATGTTTAAATAGCTTGAGTGTGTTAAACAAACTCAATAAAAAAACTTCCTTCATAAAAATTGGTTCTTTTAATATTTTTTATTTTTTGAAATTTTTATGGAATTTTTGGAAAACTTTCGAAAAATTGCAAAAAATACGCTAATCGGAAGCGTATAGCGTAAAAATCTTATTTCACAGGTATAAATTTCGTGTCAAAGGTCCATAAGTATTTTATATTTTATTTTTAATTATTTATTTCATGATTTTAGAAATTATTTCTGTGAAAGTTTTGAAAACCCTATTTTTCTGCATTTTTGGGGGTTATACCTGCGAAACGGTGAAAATCGAAGAGTTTGCACTATCTATAAATTTCAAAAATGGATGCCACGAAATTATTTAGACTTGTCATGCCATTCTCATTAGTTCTCGTCAATTTTAATTAATTATTTCAATTTTTTATTTATGAAATGACAAAATTACCCTTGATTTCTACCCTTTTTCATCCAAACCCTAGGGGTATTTTTGTAAACTAACATCCCCTCCTTCCAGCCCAGTTCTAGCCGCCTCACTCAAGGCCTTGAAGGATCATGAAGCTTCTCCATTTTTCTAGAGCCAAGATATTTATGTCAGATATTTTTAATAATTAAGATTTTGTTATTTTTCCAAAATTGTAAAATAAAATATCTTTTCTCCTCTTCCCTCCCCTCTTGGCCGTGACCCTCCCCTATAAATAGGGAGGGGGTGCTCTTCATTTTTCCTCACCATCCACTTGAAGAAATCACTCCAAATTTCTCTTTTCTTTCCTTTGTTTTCCTTTGGTTTTCTTTGTTTTACTAATCAAGCTTTTGTGTTGTTGTTCTTGTGTTCTTCAATATTAATAAGGCCAAGGTAAGGGGAATTACTTCTAAAGTTAGTTTGATCTTTGTTTTGATGAGTATTTGTGGTTTGGGTGTTTATGGTTTTAATAAATTGTTATTTATTTGCAAAATTGTTTTAAAAATTATACTATGTCTCATTTTTGCTTAAAATGTGATTTTATAAATAGTAAAGTTATAATGCCCAATTTAATTATAAAGTTTAATAACTGTACCGTTACGCTGGCAAAATTTTAAATATAAAGGCTTGATCACTCAGTGGGCTATGCCTCCGTGATCAACAAATCTAAGAATTTGGAAAACTGAACCTCTGTAGTTCTTTTGGCTAAAAGAGAATACTGTGGTTGGTCAGGCATGAGAGTACATCTTCGGTGTACTGTCACGTCGGGCTCAGGGGTCGTATCTCTATTAGACATTAGTACGTGAACAAGTGATTAAATACGCTAAGATTGCTAAACCGGTAATTTCTTCCATTTCCAAGTTCTTTTTCGAAAATATATATATACAGGTTGATTGGGTAAAATAAATCAATAGTAATGGGTTCTTAGTGAACTCTACTGTTAAGTTATTTGGAAGAAATTTCTGATTTGGGACCCTGTTATATATAAAAACTTGTGATTTTTACTGTTTATATACAGACTGATAGTGGGAGAAGGTAATTCATTTGTATGGATCTGTCTAGGAAAGACAAACGTCATTGAATGGGCCTACAAGCTCACCTGATCTTTCCTGGGAACCATACTGATGCGCTATTTTCCCTATCTTAGAAAGTTCATATATACGTGGCGAAGATTACTTGATCAACTTCCAAAGGGCTTTTCTAAAGAGAATGAACTTAAGTAATAATTATTCATTAAATACAGTTATAGTTCGTTACCGCGTTCGACTCCGCTGTAGTGTGATTATTCTTAAAATAAATGAATACAGTCGGAAAGAGTAACAAAATGGTTAAGTTTTCAAAGAGTTACTTCTGTGTTGGTAGAATAAGAGTATTCTATGAGGTTTTGTATTATGAGAGACAATACAGTAAAACAGAGAAGGTTTTACGAGAGAAACCAAAGTGATATTATGCAATTTTTGAGTTGTCATTTGTATAAAGGTTTTTGAGCTGTACAACCCAGAGAGGGTTGAGAATAGAGTTTTGTTGGGATACAATTGCCTACTGGGATTATCCAGGTTTCGAAAGTCTCAATAGCCTTGCATGGTGAATACCCTTGAGCTAAGACGAGTCGTATACTCGGCTTGGATAAATCTGACTGACGGACCTATTTCATGACATGGTTGAGATGTGCATTTCTGAATGTTATCCAGGAAATCTGAGTGAATTCTGGGTATTCTGTTAGGTTTTGTTGCATGCCAATCGCTCAATGGAGTTTGGTGGAAGAAGTCTCCTTAGAACAGCACACCGGTGTGATTTCAAAAGAGATTGAAGTATCATGCTTTAATATATCTGTGGTTGATGATATATCTGTGTTTGATTATTTATCCTTAACTATTTCTTGTGTTATGAATGTTTACTTCCAGGTGTGATCTGTGTTTGTGGGGTTCTGAAGAATATACTGTATAAGTGTTGTGTGTATCCTCTTTGAAACTGTCATACTTAACTTGTGAAAGTTTTTCACCCTTGCATGTTTGCTTGTTTGTGTTTGTTGTATGTTAGTAAATGAGTCAGGGACGACGTTTTAGCGTCCAACCTCTGGAGGAAGACGGAATAGGGTGGAGGATAGATCCGTATACACAGTGTGCTACCTTTGATGGGCATATACTTATTACAGAGCATAGGGTCCATGGACCCGATCTGAGGACAGTACGTAGGGTCTATGATTATACGCTACCTGTAGGATGGTTAAGGGACATGGTACAGCAGGGGAAGGACGAGACCAGAGGAAGCGACGTGCCGACCCTTGACGCACCGTTTATATCTTATTACTCCGAGTAGATGTTAGAGATTGGACCCGACTTTCTTATTACTTTTTATTTCAGTCATTTTCTTTTAGTTTGCTTAGAGTCTTACAGCATTTGATGTACAATAGTTTTAGAAAGACTCCTTGCTTGTACTGACGCAAGCTCTTTATATATATATATATATACACTTGAGAATGTTGCTTTTACTTCAGTGTTCTTCTAATATTATTCTTGATTTTACCACGCAATAGAAAAGAAAAGAATGGACTCTCCATTCTTCTCATCTTTTCAAAAGACAAAAATTTTATTCACATTTTAGAAATTAAACTCGATTGTAATCAAATGTTATTAAGAAATATTTTACAAAAATCTTGGTTACTATGATGTAATATCCTATTAAGAGAAAGGGTGTTGCACGAAGCATGATTGTAATCCTCCTCTGACGAGAAGTGCACCACATAAAAGTTTTGCGGCATGTCTATGATTTGAATCGTTCCAGATTTTTCCCAGTCTTTTTGAGTTTGGCTTCAAGAACTCGAAAATGAACCTTCCTCCCCATCAAATTTACGACAAGGGTAAATTTCCAGGGAACACTCCATTCCTCAATCTCCTCATCCGACAATCTGATTTCTTGGACAGGCCCTTTGTTAGCAACAGAATCCCCCATGTCTTCCTAGTAGTCACGATACCACCTGTTCTCTAGCAGATGTTCATCAGCGACCACATCATCTGTCGTGGGCTCGTGTAGAGCCCCCAATGGGAGTTAAAAGCTTCTCCTTATACGACTGAGTGGTCATGGAAGACACATTCTTTTCAACAATTCCATCACTAAGGGCCTCTTGCATTGCTTCCTCATCAATGGAACGCGTTTTTACCTTCTTGGTGCTTCACACTCTAAGATCAATCTCTTGCCTCGTTGCCTTGCGTGCAGACCCGATAGAGCTTTGCATCATTTCTTGATTTTCTTGGAGAAAAAACTAACTGAGACAATTATAATATCTTTAATGTATCTAAGCAAGCTTCAATAATCAAAATTTACTTTTTTTAATATATAATTAGTAAGTCTCTAGTCTCTGTCTTTGGATTTTCTTATTATCCATTTATTATTATTATTATTATTATTATTATTATTATTATTATTATTATTATTATCATCCTTTGCATTAAGGTAAAATAGGCTTCTTCAAGGGTGCACAAGGGCTTGTGGTTTGTGCACCATGCACAAGCTTACTAATAAGCATTAGATCTTATGAAAAAAATTGAATGGTGAGATGAGAACTAGGGTGTATATTCCCCAAAAAAAATCCCACATAATTTTCCCTCACTGGATTCCTCCCCCACTCTCCTTCTTCCACCACCAATCCCTCTCCGAGCCACCACCACAACCAGCACCACCAATTCCTGCGACGCCTTCGACTTCGAGGTTTTCGGCAGTGGTGGTTTGAAATAAAGAAGAATCAGCCCCAAATCTATGAACCCTAATTTCGCAACAGAGAAGGGCAAAAATTGAAGACAAACATAATACGACACCATTGGGAATATATTAAAAGGAAAGGAGTATATGTCATCTATTATACGAGGATTAGATATGGAACCTAGAGTAATAAGAGATGGAGGAAGAAGAATTGAAATCGGAGGAGTTTGGCAGTTCTGGCGAGACAACCATGGGTTCGGTGCAATGGAGTGGTGTGGCGGTGTTATTGGGATGCAGCTGCAAGTTTACGCACGATGGAGACATCTGGCGTGGATTCTGGCCGCATGACGGAGGCGGTGTTGGCCGAGCCTTGCGCGGCGGATGATGCGGTGGAGGTGGCGGCGAGTGGCTCACGGTGGTGCAGCAGCCGTGAGTGGCTCATGATGGTTCCGTTAGCAATTCAGCAATGGACGGAAGAGGGGTGCTGCAGTGGTGGTGGCGGCCTAGACGCCGATGGCCTAACTTGTTAGCCTGTTGTGCCGCGAGACTGACATCACTGGCCTATGTGGAGGAGACGACACAACACGAACTATCAGCTAGATCTGGGATTGGGCAGGGGCGCTGGGGGAGAGTGATCCGGTAAGGGAGGATTGTGTGCACCCTAATGACCTTATCTCTAATCTCACCATTCATTTGATTTTAATAGATCTAATGGTCATGGAAATACTTGTGCACGGTGCACAAACCAGAGGCACTTGTGCACGCTAGAAGTCGCCAGGTAAAATAATGGAAAGATATGAATCTAAAGAGTGCAGAATAGACTAGGGGCCTGTTTGGATACACAACTTATTTAAGAGTTTATGACATAAGAGTTTATGACATAAGAGCTTATCGCATGAGAGCTTATGTCATAAGAGCTTATGACATAGGAGTATTTGCGTTTGGATATGCACATTTACAAGTGCTTATACAAAAATTGAGCTGTTTGGATGCATAATTCTATAAGTACTTATAAGATGTTACAATTTTTTAAAATTAAAATATATTAAAAATTAACTATTTCACCAATGACCATAGCACAAAATTATTATTTTAAAAAATTTAAGAGTAAAAAACTAAAAATTAGTATTATCATAAATCATGATTAAAATTAAAAAATTCATCATTCATTTGTTCTTAATTTTTGTAAATCCTTTGAATTTTTTATTATTTTTTAACGTGTAAGATTGAAGAAAATAAAGAAATGGAACCAGGGTGGCCAACGCTCAAGGGGAGTGGAGATGGAGGGTGGTAATCGGGTTTTCATCTCGGAGGACAGGTTGGAGCGGAGTTTGAGGGTGTCGGCCATGAAGACATCGGTGTAGCTGTTTTCGCGGTTGAGATGCTCCAACACATGCTGGTCCTCCGTGTTCGACATCCAGTGGTACCGGTCCTCCCACCTCCTGCCGTGTATCGACACCGTGAATGGGACCTTCTTCGCCGACGGCGGAGGTTGTGGCAGCGCGGAAGGGAGGAAGCGGCGGCATGTGGAGTGTGTGGTGTGGGATCGAAGGAGAAGAGCCACTACAAGAAAAGGCTCCATTACTGACGGCCAAATTTAACATTACCGAGGGCTAAGCCCTCGGTAATATGATTTACCGACGATTTACTGACAGCCACGAGACCGTCGAAAATTCGCTTGTCGGTAAATTTTACCGACGGCCCCGAAAGCCGTCTATAATTAAGCCCTTGGTATATCACTCCAAAAGGAACTGTTCTATCTCGTCATTACCGAGGGCTAAGCACTCGGTAATGACGAGATAGAACAGTTCTTTGAAATTGCTATTTGGTCCCTATTATCGAGGGCTAAGCTGGGCCTCGGTAATTTTGGAAAAGACCAGTTCCTTAAAATTGCTATTTAGTCCCTCTTACCGAGGGCTTAGCCCTCGGTAATATTTTTTTTTTTAAAACATTTGATTGCTTATTGTTGTCCACCTAATAAATTGAATTACTACTAATATAAATAAAAAACAGTAATAAAATAAATATGCTTAAAAAGTCAAATTGCATTCTTAATATATATATCAAAGTACAAATCTAAATAGATAGAACATAGATAAAAACAAAGTACAATAAGCATAAAAAATGTCATACAAAAGCAGAACAAACAAAATTCACTCCTCGGATGACTCATAGCACTCGTCCTGAGCAGCAGAAGGCTGGGGTGGCTGGGCCAGATTCATTATTCCATAGAGACCAAAGCGCTCAGTGATCATCCTCATCTGCTCTGCATGTGCCTCCTGTTGCTTGAGGAACATCTCTTGGATAAGGGTAGCAGCAGTCGTTGCCTTTTGAGCTGCCTCGTTCGCCTGTCAAGTCTCCGCCATTAATGCAGCACAAAAAGCTTCAGAGGAAGAGGCGGAACTCGGAGTGCATCCAAATGATACATGTGACTCCTGGGTCAAAGAAGTGCATCCTGGCCTAAAGTGGCAGGAGTCGTCTCTGGTACCGTAGAGACGTCCCTATGACTTCTTCCCAACCTCGTCGACCCACGCTTGTAACCGTGAAGCAAGGTTGACCTCATGGGAGCCACCAGATGATGACGCCTCCTGTGACATCTGTGTGAGTCTCTCCATATAGGACTCCTACAAAAATGACATAATTAATAGAAATATATTAGACTAAGTTTATAATGTTAAAAAAATTTAAATAGAAAACACAACTTAAGCATTTAATTGACTTCCATAAGTTTCTTTTGCTCTGTTGTCCACCCAGGAGCTGTCCTTCTTGGTATGAGTCTTCACAAAAACCTCATCCACAGTCGGTTCTCTATCCAACTCTAGTTACTTAAACATGAAAAAAAAAAAGATAATCAAAGTTAGTAAGTTTATTATAAAACTGTAATGATAAACTTTATATTTATGATCACAGCTACTAACCATGCGCTTCTTGTGCTCAGTGATAGAGATGGATCCACCTGTATGGAGAGATCCACCCTTAGCAGAAGCAGGATTCTGCTTGGCTTTTTCACACGTCTCCTTGTAGGTCCCGGTCCTCTAGTGCTTCTGAAGATCTTCCCATGCATTAGCCCCCATCCACTTTGGGCATTTGCCATCTTTTCTTGCTTCGATGAGCATATCCAAGAGCCTCTTAGAGCCCTTGCTATCTTATCCCCCTATCTTGAGTAAATTGGGTATCAATCATCGGCCTAAAGTGATCTTCCACCATATGTTGCATCTCCGCAAAATGATCTTCATTACCCATACTCCCACTAGCCTCTGGGAAATTGCCTAGATCGACTTGTGGAACTTCTTCACCGTGATCAATACAGAACCAATAGTTCGGCTGAAACCCAGACTTGTACAAGTGAACCTTCACTTCACTAGCACCCATTATCTTGCTACACTTGCACTTGGCACAAGGACACCTAATTCCACCCTCACTAAAAAAATATGGTTGTTCTGAAGCCTTTTGCACGAACTCATGAACCCCTTTTATAACTTCCGTTTCAACCCCCCCCCCCCTCTCCCATGATTAAGCCTATCATACATCAAATTACAGTTCGAAGGGTAAGGATCCATTTTCTGCAATCCAATCACATTATATATTAGATACTAGGGTCACGTGCCAAAAAAAATTCGCAAAAATAACCCTTGTATTTCGGACTTCCTCTATTTTTTTTACAACTAAAAACACTACCTAAATAATACATATGACAAAGTGTATTGATAAACAAAATACATAGATACTAGGGTCATGTGCCAAAAAAAATTCGGCAGCATAACCTTTGTATTTCGGACTTTTCTAATTTTTTTTTGCAACAAAAACAATAGAACAACAATACATAAAACAATATAGAGCAATTAAATAACATATATCCTAATGAGCTCTGCTCTCCACTAACAAACAACATGCTAATTCACACAAACACATTGCACTTTAAATATTTAAATCTATACTAAAACATAATCAACGCACCTCAAACTCCAACCGTAAGCTCCAACCGTATGTAAGCTCCAACGAAAGCTCCAAGCACGAGTACTATCATATTTCTCATTCAAATAAGTTGCGGTTCAGTAATAGATTTGAAAAGAAACAACAACAATCAATGTTAAAGATTCATGAGTTGAACAACAATAAGTTAATATTTTTAAACTTTGTGTATGTTTCCTGGTTTCTATACTCTAATGCAACCACGGCAATATATCATGATAATTACAATGTTGTCCCCAGTGCAAATGATTCCTTGCAATCCATAATCATTTTATATTAACATGTCTAATCTTACTTGATACATATCATTTGGTGGGACTATATGCGCATGTAATATTGAGACATAATAAATTAGCTAATTTGTAACTTGAGTGAGACATAATAATATTAAGTCATGTATAATGGTTTGTGATTATATATTGAATGGCGTATTTACCCCCTGTTAGTAATTTATTAATCCACTTGCATATTCTTCTATCCAATGAATTTGCTCCTTGAAACATCAAATTTCTCAACTCCTAAGAGCTAATAACACATTCAAAATGCAAATATCATTGTTGGAGAGCTGGGCAAACTTATCATCATCATTCATCACATACTATATATATATATATTATAGCCAATAAAAGTCACAAATTTCTATCATATATGTTCAGACTCAGCAGTGGCGTTATATCAAATCACGTTTTTCTTGTAGTGAGCGATCGAAGAAGAAGAACACCAATCGAAGCAGAAGTTCGCTAATCGACGCAAAGAAGCAATGGAGCAGAGAGATCTGGGAACAAAGAGATTTGGGAACGAGGAATAGAGCAAAGAGATCTGGGAACAGAGAGAGAACGAGGTTTTTTTCTTCCTCTGATTTGGGAACCAGGTTCACGACCGAGGAAGAGAGAGAACGTAAAAAAAAATGAATAAAATGCAAAGAAACGAAAAACAGGCATAACAAGGACTTGAGCACAGGACCTGGTTGTCGCTGAGTTTAAGTGGAGCATAAGCTCCGCATAAGCTGCAGGCAAAGGCTATGAAAGTGGGCTTATGAAAAATTGTTATAAACACTTATGAAACTCCCATAAGCTCTTATCAAAAATTCTCCCAAACACCTTCATAAGTGCTTATGGTTGTAGAGAAGCCCAAATAAGCTAAAAATTGGTGTATCCAAACAGGCCCTAGAAATTTAGTAAATCAGTCTCTATCACACAAATATAATTTTTTTTATGCACGATTTTGAATTGATTCCTATAATAAATGCACTTTTTTTTATGAATTTTAACGTGATCCCTATAGATACAGTTTGTATCATTTACAAATTGATAAATTTATAACGATTCCTATCATAGAGATTTATACTACCTCCGTCTTTAAATATAGGAACCTTTACAAAAAAATAAAAATCCCTTTATATAAGAACCTTTCCAAAAAATCAGTTGCATTAATTATTTTTTGACTAAAATGCCCTTATTTATTGCACAATTTTGTTTACTCAATAAACCATAAATGCTATATATTTATTATATATTATTTCTCTCTCCTATAAATATTGGTGAATAAAATCAAATCCCCCAACCACGCTACTTTTTCCAATGCATTAATTAAGTGATGAGAGAGAGAGAGGAGAATAGAGATAGTAATAAGTGTTAGGGTTAGTTTTGGAAAAATATAGTAAATTATTGACAAATTTATTGCTTTTAACTAACTTAACCAATTTTCTTAAAATGTGTAAATTAGTTAAAAGGTTCTTATATTTAGGGACGGAGGTAGTAAAATATAAACAATTTTTTTTTCCGAATATTGCTTTTAATATAATATCGATTTGAAATACTTTCCAAAAAAATTAAATACAATATCGAATACAATCAATACAATTTCAAATAACAATTAGATACATTAAATTTGAATCAAATAATCAATCAATAAATCAATTCGAATCAAATCAATTCAATTGAGTCTTGAAATGCTCTCAAAGCAACACTAGTAAAAGTCTACCTCGACATGGTTCTTCTTTATATAGATTATAGGTATAGATTATAGATCATGGATATTTTATATTTTATAGATTATAGATATGTCCATGCAAGCCATGCATCATTTTTGCATTAATGCTATGCAATAATTTTTGCACATGAAGACACTTCCTATTGCAAATTGATCACAATATCCAAGTAGCTCGACTTTGCCAGCCATTAATCCTTTTCTAACTGATCTTGGAGATTTTTCGTCACTCTTGGATGGCTCAGGAGCTCGGATAAAGCCCACTCCACAACAGTTGAGGACGTTACAAATGCCACAAATCATGTCTAAGACATGGTGGTTTTGTTCATGATGCGGATCGTTAATGGGTTGGTGCATCAGCAAGAGTAGAATGTCTATGAAGTCTTTACGTTGCCGGTCATTTCGTACACCTGAACTCTGTTCGTGTTCCTTAACGATCTTCTTCAACACGTGGTAGCCGCTGCTCATGGCATCGGCGCTATTGGGTTCACCGATGGAGGAATAAAGTGACGGTGGGAGAAATTCGGTGCTGAAGGTGTTTGGTAAGCCCGTGATAAATTAATTGATCCAATGTCTAATAAAAATAGTCCACCGTAGACAATTTAAGAGCTTGACCACTCTAGACAGAGGTGTAACTGAGTTGAGCTATTCGTGAACTGTTCGGGCTCAGCCGAATAGCTCAGCTCGTTAAATACTCGCTCAAATTCGTTTGTTTAATTAAACAAGTCAAGCTCAAGCTTAAGATTGAGTTCTAATATTTAAATGAGCCAAGTCCAAGCCTTAGAGGCTCGACATTAAGGGATCGTGAGTAGCTCGTTTATATATATATAATCAAAAATTAAAGTTACATAGATTTTACATTTTGAATAAATTTTGTTTTTCTTTTTGTAGTAGTCAAGAAGTGAACTTTTTATTTATTAGATTATCTAAACGTAATAGTCTAGAATTTTTGAATTTCATAAACCACATGTTGAATACTAATCTTTATTAAATATGCGCTTCGTCCCATTTTGTTTGTTGTTTAAAGTTGTGTCACAGGAACTAAAAAACACAACTAATAGCTCAAAATTCATAAAAATTATTTTGGTCTTCTTAATATGCCCTTTGTTGCCCCTATCTCTCATAGTAATTGACAATCAATTACTCCCTCCCTCTCTCATGTAAACCTAATTCTTTGAGGTATAATAGGAAAAAAATTAAATACATCATTGATATTGTAAAATGACAATCAAATTGGGACAAAAAAATTTAGCTAAAACAACAAATAAAATGGGATGGAGAGAGTACTAAACCAATAAAGTTTTAAAATAATTTAAGAAAAAAATTTATAAATGCAAAAATTTAAATTATAAATGAGCAAGCAAGCCAAGCCCAGGCTTTACATTTTTTAACAAGCTCAAGCCCAAGCTTTTATTTAGGCTCGTATAAATAAATGAGTCAAGCTTGAGCCATCTATTTTTTTCACAAGCCAAACTTAAGCTTTAAGTTTTCGGCTCGGCTCGACTCGTTTACACCCTTAACTCTAGACACTACTAAAATGACACTCCTTTCTAGATTCAATTATAAGCAAAAAAAATTCAAATATGTTGGTCCAAAATATAAGTAAATCATAAATAATTTTATTATATTTAATGAATTTTTTTCTACAAAATATTATTTATTTAATATAGATTTTAATTTCAATAACTCTTTTTATTAAAGGCAATTTAGAATATAAAATTTATTTCTTTAATAAGATTAATAAAATTAAATAATATTATTTAACTTTTTTAATTAGAGTGAGTTACTTTTTTTATATACAAGTTCTTAGCGAGTATGATATTTTTTTTCTTGGTATTTAGAATGTTTTTCTTTGTCCCCAAAATGAAATTGGAAGCAAAAAAAAGTGAGGGAGCGGGAGGGTAGAAAATCTCTAGTTATAAAAAAGAAGACTTAAATACGTTTGTCGTCACTCGTATTTGACTAAAATTCATTTTTAGTCTCTCATATTTTAAAAATATTTTTTTAGTCTCCAATTTCATATAAATATACCACATTTAGTCAATGACTAGACTCTGTTAAGTTTATAATTGTTTACGTGGCAAACATAGTTAGACATAAGCACTTATCGTGTGTCTCATCTATTATCTATTATATAGCAAGATTATGCCACGTAGGACAACGCCACGTGTAACAACCAGGTTCATTCAGTTTCCTGCCTAACATTTTTATTTTATTTTTTATTTTTTAATTCCTATTTTATTATTTATAACAGTAACTAATACATAATCACAATTAATAACAATAATTAAAATCATACATATATTTCATTTATTTGGATATATCAATTGATTCAAGTAATCAAATTAAAAATATTGTACAGTGGGGACATATAAATTAATTCATTTTATGAGTTAATTAATATCGTCAATCAATATTAATGCACAACAATTTTGTTTGGTCAATCAATAAATCAATAATAAATGTCATGTGTATAATATATTTATTAAAAAAAATCTTTATTGGACAGTGTATATTTATTTTCTCTTCTCTACCATCTCAATTAACTTGCGAAATATAAGCAAAATTATTTAATTAATTTTTCAGTTGAAAATTAAAAGTTGTCATTTATAATTGAAATGCTATTTTCTCTAACCCTCCACTGACATTATGATTTTACATAATGGGTTGTTATCTTCAGTGCTATCAAGAAGACAATCTCATGACTTAATTTGAAGGATAATTTTGCTATTTTTCTTAATTGATTTTTTTGCATGTGTGAGTGTAAAGATTTCTTTTTGTTGTTTTCATTCTTTGAAGGATTGCAAAGGTTGGTGGTTTCTATCTAATACATCAATGGTTGTATTTTTCTTCATTGATGTTCAATGTGAATTTAATCATTTTTGTTAATAACCTTATTGTAAGATTTTTCTATTTTATGTTATTTCATATATTGATACAAAGTATTTGTTTGGTATCTAAATGTTACACACTTTTGATTTTTCCACAGATTATCATGAATTTTGATTTACAAAGCTTGCAATTTTTTATGAGTTTTGATCTTTTTTAACTGTTAAACTCTATTTAATTTCTGCAGTTTGAGGTGGTGTAGATTTCTTTTCTCTCAATAGGTAGTTGCTTTGAGGTTTTTTTTTCATTTGCTAACATTTATATATATATCTTAAGTTATCGATCATTTACTTACCACATAAATTGTGATGATGAATCTTTTGTAGTAGTGCTTTCTATGAGTGTGGATAGAAAGATAATGTTTTTTTATATATATTTTTCAATTTTGTTTTCGATCCATTCTAAGTTATATTCATCTAAATGATTTTTTTTCTCTTATTGGTTTGCTGAATATATTCCTAACCAGTTTGGTGAATAGAGTTTGATGGGATGAATAAATATTTGCAATTAAAGTGGGTGGTTTAGCAATGTGATTGTTGTATACGTGGTATTATGTTGGGGTTACATGACGGTTGACTCTTACTCTGTCATAAGTTTGTCAATAAGATCCATTTGACATTGTATGTGATGACTATGACTGTATTTTCAGGTTAGAGTATAGATGAAAATTTAGAAACGTAATTGAGACGACCAATTTTGAATATTAATTTTAATATGCTAAATAGTAAAACTCTTCCAAAAATAGTTTACTAAATTAATTGAAAATTACTTTGAATTACTAACAACTAAAGAAGTCAACCAATAATACAAATTAGAATTTTATTACACAAGAAATTAAATCTAGAATATTAAACAAAATATATGAATTAAATACTACTATTAATATTATCCACTAAACTTAATATTTGAATTTAAATATACTAATTACAAAAAAATAGTGAATCCAATAAAACTATTTTAGAAAATTTATCTAATCTAATAAACTAACATTAGATATGAAATCATCTCATTCATAAAAAGTTTAGTTTAACATACACTACATTATAATATTGTCTCAAAATTTAGAATTAAAGGTCTCTTCTTCTAATTTACTAATTAGGTAATTTAATTTAATAATATATAGTTTGACATATACAAATTACATCTAATAATAATAATAATTACATATCAAAACATTTTAATTTAAAAAAAATAGATTTTTCTAATATTATGTAAATATGTATAACATCCCGTGCAAGACACGGGTTATTAAGCTAGTTTATCCTAATTGACGTCTTAAGTGGATTCAATGGTCAAAAAGGGAATTGCGAAGGGAGCGTGGCTAGAGCGATCTGGACCATTGAGTCCACTTAAGACGCCAATTAGGATAAGTGAGACACATAACAAGTGTTTATGTGTAACGTCGTTTGTCACATAATCAATTATAAACTTAACAGAGTCTGGTCAGATAATAAATATGGCATATTTTTATAAAATTAAAGACTGAGAAAATACTCTTAAAATTTAAGGGTTTGTTCAAATAAATATATTTAAATGAGTAAACCATCAATTTGATCCCTGAAATTATAGGACGTTGACAAATTAGTTCCTGACATTAAGAAATATGCAAAAACGTCCCTAAAATTAAAAACCGTCCTTCAAGTTAGTCCCTCCATTATCTCTGTTAGCAAACAGTGTTAAATATACTGACGTGGCATGTTAAATGCCCTGATGGCACCCACGTGACCTCACACGTGGCAGCTTAATCATCATGACCAAAATGACATTTGTCTATAACCACTCCTCTCTTTTTAAAAATTGCAAAACAATCCCTCATTCTTTTCTCCTTCCACTCCATCTCCACCCTCCCCCTCCCTCAACCCCACACACCCACAAGAAGCCTCACTCTCCCTGCAAATTGCGATCTTTTTCATTGTCTTGCAGTTTCACCAACAGATAGAGAAGAGAGAGGTCATTGTTGAGTTTGGATAAGCCAAAACGAGACCTTTATCCACCGGGTCAATTCCTTCTTCTTCCACGATGTCAGTGAGGATTTCTATACCTCCAAACCCACCTCCTTCAACGACTCCGAAGACAAGTTCCCCAATGGAAAATCTTATATCTCCATCATCCCTCCTCATTCCTTCTTAGTTTCTTGTGACCAATGTGAATGTTTGATCCGTTTTGTTTCTCGGTAAACAAATTGGGGTTCATATTTTTCTTGTCATCTTTTTCCTTGGATGCCCCTGATTGACTCAATTTTAGTAAATGTGAAATTATGATTAAGTGGATCAAATGACAAAAAAATTTAGTTGGAGTTACACTTTCAAAAAAGTGACAAGAAAATTTTGAATCTTTGATTATCATTTAAATTTAAATTTTATTAATTAATGAAATTGTAGTTGAACTGTCACTGTTATTAGTTAATGAACTTTAGTTAATCAAATAAGCTATGGTGTTGAAAGGAGTTTTGAGGTGCTTTAATGTCATGGGATTCATCAGGTTTGAGTCTATCACCTTTAGAAGAACCAAAGAATCCGCTGAAAAGGAAAGTGTGATGCAGCAAAAGACAGGGTAGACAGGGTAAGGTAAAAGATAGAAATAACAATGGGGGTGCTTATCTGAAATCTAATGCTATATGCTGCACGCCTGCACCCCAGAGCTTGCCAAGGAAGGTTCTTGCAAGCTAGGAGAGGTTATCAATCGGGACGAACGTGACGGTTATCTACCGGCGAAGATGATGCCATTGATGACATTTCGTGGGTGTTTGGAACCTGGTAGAAGCAATCAAACGCACGGTTAAAGAATAGGAAAATCGATTTTGGGGTGTTCGGCTCTTTTGTCTCGAATTGCTTTTGCTGTTAGAATCAATTCCAAGCTGAAGCCAGGATATCTAGCTTTCACGGTGGAAGGTAAAAATCAATTCTGGTTTTCAAATGCTCTTCTCATTCATACCCTTCATAAATTGTCATTAATATTGTCATTTGCACTTTCCTATTACAAGTCTTCTCCTCCGCCATAAGATGCACAAGTCTTTCTGCTGGGAGACTTTTGCTAGACTTGTTAGCGCACACCAACCAGCTGAAAACACACCCTCGTGTGTGTCCCTAATTAACAAATTTTAAGTCTCTAATATAGAATCCGTTTGTTATTGATTATTTTAAAAAAATATTTTTTTAAAGAAATAATTACTTTTAATGATTTTTTATCTGTTTGTTTTAACTTTTAAAAATAATCAAAATCTAAAGATAATAAAAAATTCTGATTAAAATGAAAAGCTATATGGAGTTGCTTTTCAAAATTAATCTGATTTTAATGAAGAGAGAGAGGAGAGAGAAGATTAAAAAAGTAATTTTTAAGATTATAAACAAACACAAATTAGATTATATTTTACATAAAAATCTCTAAAAAATAATCACTAAATTATCTTACATAAAAATCACTTATTTTTTAATCAATAGGTGAGGACCAATTTTGGTAATTATACACCCAAAAGACATTTTGACTCAAGTTATTCAAACACCAAAATTTGATAAAAATCAGTTTTTTCTGAAATGTATCCAAACATAAATCATGTTACGTTTAACTCACTTTTAATCAAAATCAATTCTACAAAATCAATTCTGTTAGAATCAATTTTCGTTAACGCAGAACCAAATACACACTTTATGGCTTAATGTCTTTGGTTTGATGTCCCCCCTAATATAGACAGAAAAAGAGAAAGAGAGAGAAAGACCATTTTGCAATTTTTAAAGAGAAATGAAAGGTTAGGGACAAATATCATTTTGGTCAATGATAATTAGGCTGCCATATATGAGGTTGTGTGGGTGCCAACTAGGTATTTAATGTGCCATGTCAGCATTTTTAACACCGTTTACAATTTCAGAGACGTTTTTGCTTATTTTTTTAACTAGTGTATTCACCCGTGCTATGCACGGGTCATATAATGTGTATTAATTATTTGATTAGTTCTCAATTTTAATGTAGATTACAATAAAAAATATATTAATTATGGTCAAAATAGTAAAATAATATAAATAGTTATTGTAGTAGACATGTCAAAAACACAAATGAGCACGAACTCACCCGACCCAAACTTTGACTGGGACAACCTGCTTTGACGGGTTTGTTGGAACCAAATTGGTTAAAAGTGTTTTTAATACAAAAACTCCCTAAGTGATTTTATGGTTTTGATGATAACAAAATCTATTAAGGTTTTTACAAAGGATAAACAAAATGTATTAAGCTTGTACAATGTGTAACAATGCTGCCTAACTAAGCTTATTGCAGTCTGCGTCCAATCAGTTCTTCATGACATTGGCTGGCATTCAAAGTGAGTCTTGCGTCCAATGTTGGCACTGAAACATAAATACCAAGAGTTCTGCGTCCAGTGATTTTGGCAGAAGGAAGTTACTGATATAAGAGGCAAAGCAGTTCTGCGTCCAATAAGCTAGCTCATCACAATGTTGGCACTGAAATGGACACAAGAGTTCTGCGTCCAATGTTTGAGCAGAAGGAAGAGTTCTGCGTCCAATGTTTGAGCAGAAGGAAGAAATCTGCGTCCAATGGTTGAGCAGAAGGAAGAGTTCTGCGTCCAATGTTTGAGCAAAGACAAGTAATGTTGTGCGTCCAATAATTCAGTACAAGGCACAAGGACAATTTCATACGTCCAATGATTCATGAGAAGGCATTGAAGACATAAGTCCAATGTTCAAGAAAAACCATACGTCCAATGATCAGAATGCTTATAAGTCCAATGTTCAAGAATGCTGATCGTCCAATGATAAGTACAAGGCAATACTGGTATAAGTCTAATGTTTTTATGAGAAGCAGAATTGCAGTAAGAGTCCAATGATTTTCAAAGGAACAGATTCAGTGAGCGTCCAATGCAGATGAAGGATAAAAGTCCAATGTTCAGCATGAGCAAGAGTGCAACTCTGCGTCCAATGAAACTGAACAAACAAAAGAACTGCTTTGCGTCCAATGAAATCAGAGTGACAAAGGTACTGTTCTGCGTCCAATAAATAAGAAGGACATCAATCAAGTGTCATACGACCAATGAAGCAGATTGACAAAGGTACATCAAACAACTGTTCTGCGTCCAATAAAACAGAAGAACAAATGTACAACAATCAACTCTGCGTCCAATGGAACTATAAGGAAATGGCAAAAGTCCAATAACCAGAATGAGGCAATACGTCCAATGTTGCTTTGCAACTAATCATCAGAATGGTAAGCATAAAGATGCGTCCAATGATTGAATGAATATCATATGCAATTGGTAAGTACCAGGTATGCGTCCAATGATTTCTACATGCTGCGTCCAATACGCAGAATCCATAAACTTGCTATTTATTGCTCATGCATTTAATATGGAACATATTTATTGAGCAAATGATTTGAAATAAATAGCTGTATGCAATGCTTTCTGTACAACCATTGTCAACGTTTTTGAATGTACTTTTGAAAAGCATAAAGCACTGTGGAAAGTGTACTAAGAGAGAGAATGTACTTTTAACTACTCTATATATCTCTGAACACATCTTTCTGCTTTACACAGTGTATTCTCTTTGTCTCAATAAGATATTACTATTAACCACTGTACAATTGAGACTTTGAGTACTTGTTGCTTCTGATTTAGGAGAAAGAAACGCAGACATACACAATGAAGTAGATCTCCTCAGAGCAACGGGAAAATAGCATTTAATGCTATTAGAGAACAGTAATATTTATGAAGGCTGAAGCTGAGCTATTCGAAGAACAAGTCTAAAGCTTCATCAAAGCCTATAAATACCGTGAACAAGAAGAAGAATACAAGACACTGAACAACGAAAAAGAAAGAGCTGAACTGCTGTGCAATTTGTTATACTCTGTATAGAAAGTCTTGTATATTTTCTTTCTTCTTGTAAAAGAGAGTTTGCTTAACTCTCAAAGTGCTTTAGATTTCATATCCTCACTTGTGTGAGTTAGACAGCACTTGAATAAAAAACACTCTGCTGAGTCGTTTAGCCTGAAGAGACTGTGTTCAAAGAATACTTGTGATTTAGCCTGAAGAGGCTGTGTTCAAAGAATACTTGGGTTTTAGCCTGAAGAGGCTGTGTTCAAAGAATACTTGGGATTTAGCCTGGAGAGGCTGTGTGCAAAGAATACTTGGGTTTTAGCCTGAAGAGGCTGTGTGCAAAGAATACTTGTATTCTATCAGGTTGATAGTGAAATCTCTCTAGTTTGAGGGGACTGGACGTAGCTCTTAGGAAAGGGTGAACCAGTATAAAAACTTGTGTTATTTCTTCATTCCCTTATCTCTTATTATATCTGTGCTTATTACTAACCAAGGGGATTGAATTGATTTTGTTTAAACAAGTTTTTCATACACCTTTAATCGCACAAAGAAAACAAGTTTTTAAACTAAGAGGGAAGCCTCAGCATCCAATCTTTTGTGCGTCCAATATTTCACAATTCTGTGCGTCTAGTGTTTTAGCACTCTGTGCGTCCAATATTTCAGAAAACACTGTGCGTCCAATATTTGAACAAAGCTGTGCGTCCAACGTTTTTAACGGCCAGCGTCCAACATTTGCGAAAAATTTTAAAAGCTTAGAAACACAATTCAACCCCCCCTTCTTGTGTTTCATCTTGTTACCTACAGTTGGCATCAGAGCTCGGTCTCTAGGGGTTGAGCACCTAACAGTGCAGAGAAGCAAAGATCCATGGAGAACGAGGGACAAGCTGTGAACAGACCACCACTGTTCAATGGAAATGAATATGACTACTGGAAGCAGAGAATGATTACATTCTTTGATGCTCAAAATATGGACCTATCGGATGTCGTGGAAACTGGCTACACTGCTCCAGTAAATGAAGCAGGTCAACAAATACCAAGAGCTCAGTGGACAGCAGATCAAAGGACCAGATTCCAGCTGAACTCGAAGGCAAGGCACTATCTGATGTGTGCCATCACAAAATCTGAATATGACAAGGTGCACAGCTGCACCACTGCTAAGGAAATGTGGGACACTCTGGCCTTGGCACATGAAGGCTCATCTCAGGTTCGTGAATCTAAGATAAGCATACTAGTTCATCAATATGAACTATTTAAGATGGAAGAACAAGAGTCCATTGATCAAATGTTTGGAAGATTCCAAACTATTACCAACAACCTGAGATCCTTGGGGAAAGTCTACACAACCCAGGAACATGTAAGGAAGATTTTGAGGAGTCTGCCCAGACAGTGGAGACCCAAAGTTACAGCAATACAAGAAGCAAGGGATCTTTCCACTCTTGCTTTAGAAAATCTTCTAGGCTCATTGAAAGTACATGAGCTTGAGCTGAATGAAGAGGGAATCGAAAAAAGGGCAAAGTCCATTGCTCTTAAAGCTCAAAAAGGGAGCACCTCAAAAGCCTTGAAGGCAAATGATTCTGATGAAGAATCATGCAGTTCAGAAGGAGAAGAAGGCTCAGATGATGATGAACTCTCCTTCATCTCCAGGAAAATAAAATCTATGTGGAAAAAGAAGGGTGGCTTCAGAAGGAAGCAATTCAACAGAAGATTTCCACAGAAGGAAGCTGAGCAAAAGGAGGAAAGTCCAGTGGTGTGCTATGGATGCAGGAAACCAGGCCACTACAAGGCAGACTGTCCTGAGGCCGAGAAGACAAAGAAGAAAGTCTTCAAGAAGAAGAAAGGTCTCATGGCAACATGGGAAGACCTCGATGATTCCTCTGATGATGAGGATAAGGAAGAGGCAAATCTGTGCCTAATGGCAGGACTCTCCTCAGTTGAAAGTGAAGACGAAGAGGAGGTAATTTCTTACTCTGAATTAAGAAATAATTTTGATGAGCTTCTTAGAGATTCATCCATTCTATCTGATGAGTACAGGTCTTTAAAGAAAAAGTTTTCTCTTATAACAAAAGATTTTGAAAAGCTTTCTTCAGAAAACAAAGTACTTAAATCAGAAAATGAAAAGTTAAGACTTCAAGTAAGTCAACCAAAAGATGAATCTCCAAAGAAGTCTGAGTCCAATACTTCCTGTGAAGTACAAGTACTTCAACAAGAAGTAGATGAACTCACTGGACGTTTGTCCAAGTTTGTCAGCAGCTCTGAAAAACTCAATAAGATTTTAAAAATTCAGAGAAAACCTGATGACAAAAGTGGTTTGGGTTATGAAAAACCGAAACCAAAGTTTTCCAAGAGTCCATCAAAGTTTAATATATATTGTGGATACTGTGGAAAGGCTGGACATGTCACATCGACATGCTTCCATAATAAATGGAACAAGCCTGGAGGCAGGCCAAGGACTAACATGAAAGGACCCAAGAAAATCTGGGTACCTAAGAACATGATCATTCCTGTTGCAGATTTGCTTAATGGGAGGAAAGCAACACCAGTCATGGTACCTGGACAGTGGGTGCTCACGACACATGACGGGAGAAAGGTCTATGTTCCAAGACCTCAAGCCTAGAACAAAGGGCTGGGTCACATTTGGAGGTGACCAGAAAGGTAGAATAGTTGGAATCGGTAAAATTGGTAAACATCATTTTCCTACTATTGAAAATGTTTTATTGGTTGAAGGACTCAAACATAATCGACTTAGCATAAGTCAATTGTGTGACAGTGGATGTGATGTTTCCTTTGACAAGGATAAATGTATAGTCAGAAATTCTGATAAGTCCATACTTTTTCAAGCAAAGAGGCAGGACAATGTTTACAAAATTGATTTCGAAAATCTGTCCAAACAGAATGTCTCATGCTTCATATCCTTAAATAATGAACAATGGATATGGCACAAGAAGCTTGGTCATGCAAGCTTGAGAACCATCTCAAAGCTTAATAAGCATAGCCTCGTAAGAGGACTTCCAAATCTTGTGTACAAATCTGAGGTTCTCTGTGAAGCATGTCAGAAAGGGAAACAAGTGAAAAACTCTTTTGATTCTAAAAACATTGTTTCCACTTCTAGACCTTTAGAACTTTTACATATGGATTTGTTTGGACCAACACAAACTGCTTCTTTGAGTGGAAAGAAATATGGACTTGTTATAGTTGATGACTATACTAGATGGACATGGGTTAAATTCCTAGCACACAAGGATGAGTCTTTTAAAGTATTCACCATATTTTGTAAAAGAGTCCAAACTGAGAAAGGAGTTTGTATCAACTCCATTCGAAGTGATCATGGAGGTGAGTTTGAAAATGCAAACTTTCAGAGATTCTGTGAAGAGAATGGAATCCTTCACAATTTCTCTGCACCTAGAACACCACAGCAAAATGGTGTAGTAGAGAGGAAAAATCGATCTTTACAAGAGATGGTCAGGACCATGCTCAATGATCACTCAACCTCTAAGAGGTTTTGGGCTGAAGCTGTAAACACAACATGTTATTTGCAAAACCGAATTTATATAAGGCCTATACTGAAAAAGACTCCTTATGAATTGTGGAAAGGAAGAAAACCCAACATTTCATATTTTCATCCTTTCGGATGTGAGTGTTTTATTCTTAACACCAAGGATCAACTTGGTAAATTTGACTCTAAAATTGATAATGGAATTTTTCTGGGTTATTCTGAAACTTCCAAGGCATATCGAGTCTACAACTCAAGAACCTTGACTGTTGAAGAGTCAATTCACGTTAAATTCAATGACAAAAAGCCTGACAATGATCTGTCAGAGCTAAGTGATTCTCTTGCAGATATGAAAATACAAGCAGGAGGTGAAGGACCATCACCTAAGAGTGAAGAAAATGGATCAGACGCAGGAGACAGTCATGCGTCCAATACTGCAGGTGGTAAAAGCTGGCATTTTAAGACTTATCATCCTGAAGATCAAATTATTGGAAATGCAGATGATAAAGTCAGAACAAGGTCCACATTCAGAGAGCAAACTGATGTAGCATTCATCTTTGAATTGGAGCCAAAGAATATAGATGAAGCCCTATTGGATGAAGGATGGATTTTAGCAATGCAGGAGGAGCTGAATCAGTTCAAAAGAAATGATGTTTGGACTCTGGTAGCCCCACCTGAAGATAAGTCCATTATTGGAACCAAATGGGTATTCAGAAATAAGTTGGACGAAGAAGGTAATGTTGTGAGGAACAAAGCAAGGTTAGTTGCTCAAGGCTACTCACAACAGGAAGGTATTCATTGCACTGAAACCTTTGCTCCAGTAGCTAGAATTGAAGCCATTCGCATTTTACTTTCATTTGCTGCCCAACATGATATGAGACTTTATCAAATGGATGTAAAAAGTGCTTTTCTGAATGGTATAATAACCGAAGAAGTCTATGTTGAACAGCCACCTGGTTTTGAGGATCAATCTTTTCCAAATCATGTTTTTAAATTGAAAAAGGCTCTTTATGGCCTTAAGCAAGCTCCTCGAGCTTGGTATGAAAAACTGAGTTCATTTTTAATGGAAAATGGTTTTTCAAGAGGAAAAGTTGATAACACTCTTTTCAGAAAATCCATAGACTCACATTTCATCATAGTACAGATTTATGTAGATGACATTATTTTTGGTGCTACTGATGAATCTTTGTGTAGAGAATTCTCTGAGTTAATGCAGAAAGAATTCGAAATGAGCATGATGGGAGAGTTGAAGTTCTTTCTTGGACTTCAAGTGAAACAAACTCAAGATGGGATATATGTGCATCAGACCAAATATACAAAGGAGCTTCTGAAGAAGTTCAAGATGGATAATTGCAAACCCATGAATACCCCCATGCATCCAACTTGCATAATGAGCCTGAATGACAAAGATAAAAAGGTAGATCAAAAGGTATATAGAGGTATGATAGGATCTCTTTTATATCTTACTGCATCTAGACCTGATATTATGTTCAGTGTTTGCTTATGTGCAAGATTTCAATCAGATCCTAGAGATTCTCATTTGACTGCTGTCAAGAGAATTTTTAGATATCTGAAAGAGACTACTAATCTCGGTTTGTTGTTTAAGAAATCGGATGAGTACAGATTAGTAGGATTCTGTGATGCTGACTATGCTGGAGACAGGCTTGAAAGAAAAAGCACCAGTGGAGGATGTCATTTTATAGGATCCAATTTAGTATCATGGACAAGCAAGAGACAAAGCACAATTGCATTATCTACAGTTGAAGCTGAATATGTCTCTGCTGCAAGTTGTTGTTCTCAGCTCTTATGGATTAAACATCAATTGGAGGACTACAACATCTTCGAGAGTAAGATTTCTGTTCTTTGTAATAATACTGCTGCAATCAATTTATCTAAGAACCCAATCTTACACTCAAGAGCTAAGCATATAGAAATTAAACATCATTTTATTAGAGACTATGTGCAGAAGGGAACATTTGATATTCAGTTTGTTAGCACTGAAAATCAATGGGAAGATATATTTACAAAACCCCTATCTGTAGATAGATTCATTTTTATAAGGAAGCATTTGAATATGCACTTTATAAAAGACTGATGTTTAGCGTCCAATATGCTTAAGTTGAGTCTGAGTCCAATGTGACTAGAGTCCAATAGGACACGTCAGTCTATTTGAGACTTAGAATTTTTTTTAAAGACTCAAAAGCTTTCACATCTTAGTCATCCCACGCTGAGTCCAATCTATTTTTCATAAAGATATATTTTACAGTTGGTATCTTACAAATGCTTTGCAGTATCTTTCTGTTTGATGATCATTCTTGTTTTCAAGAAAATGGGGAGATTGTTTCTAAAAAGGGTTTTTCAGTTTTAAAGAGGTTTCTGTTTTTAAAAGCTCCAAGTCTTTTCAAAACTCTCTTTGGACTATGATGTTCTATGAACCTTTTTGCCTGATGACAAAAGGGGGAGAAAGAATGGGATTAAGTTTTTATATCTTGACTAAAAGGGGAAAGATTTTGACAAAAGGGGAGAAAGATTAAGTCTGATTGCATTAGTCTTATTACCATGTTGTTATTTTGATAAGCTATTTGTGGACTAATCTTTGTTTTATGAGTAAAAGAAACTTTCAGGTACTCTAAGTCTCAGGGGGAGAAGAGTAAGGAAAAACTGAGATGTTTATCTCAGGGGGAGTTTCTCTTTGAAATTTCTGTTTTTACTGACTATTTATCTGGTTTATGCTTTATTGTTTGTAAAACTTAATAATGTTTGTCATCATCAAAAAGGGGGAGATTGTTGAAACCAAATTGGTTAAAAGTGTTTTTAATACAAAAACTCCCTAAGTGATTTTATGGTTTTGATGATAACAAAATCTATTAAGGTTTTTACAAAGGATAAACAAAATGTATTAAGCTTGTACAATGTGTAACAATGCTGCATAACAAAGCTTATTGCAGTCTGCGTCCAATCAGTTCTTCATGACATTGGCTGGCATTCAAAGTGAGCCTTGCGTCCAATGTTGGCACTGAAACATAAATACCAAGAGTTCTGCGTCCAGTGATTTTGGCAGAAGGAAGTTACTGATATAAGAGGCAAAGCAGTTCTGCGTCCAATAAGCTAGCTCATCACAATGTTGGCACTGAAATGGACACAAGAGTTCTGCGTCCAATGTTTGAGCAGAAGGAAGAGTTCTGCGTCCAATGTTTGAGCAGAAAGAAGAGTTCTGCGTCCAATGGTTGAGCAGAAGGAAGAGTTCTGCGTCCAATGTTTGAGCAAAGGCAAGTAATGTTGTGCGTCCAATAATTCAGTACAAGGCACAAGGACAATTTCATACGTCCAATGATTCATGAGAAGGCATTGAAGACATAAGTCCAATGTTCAAGAAAAACCATATGTCCAATGATCAGAATGCTTATAAGTCCAATGTTCAAGAATGTTGATCGTCCAATGATAAGTACAAGGCAATACTGGTATAAGTCTAATGTTTTTATGAGAAGCAGAATTGCAGTAAGAGTCCAATGATTTTCAAAGGAACAGATTCAGTGAGCGTCCAATGCAGATGAAGGATAAAAGTCCAATGTTCAGCATGAGCAAGAGTGCAACTCTGCGTCCAATGAAACTGAACAAACAAAAGAACTGCTCTGCGTCCAATGAAATCAGAGTGACAAAGGTACTGTTCTGCGTCCAATAAATAAGAAGGACATCAATCAAGTGTCCTACGACCAATGAAGCAGATTGACAAAGGTACATCAAACAACTGTTCTGCGTCCAATAAAGCAGAAGAACAAATGTACAACAATCAACTCTGCGTCCAATGGAACTATAAGGAAATGGCAAAAGTCCAATAACCAGAATGAGGCAATACGTCCAATGTTGCTTTGCAACTAATCATCAGAATGGTAAGCATAAAGATGCGTCCAATGATTGAATGAATATCATATGCAATTGGTAATTACCAGGTATGCGTCCAATGATTTCTACATGATGCGTCCAATACGCAGAATCCATAAACTTGCTATTTATTGCTCATGCATTTAATATGGAACATATTTATTGAGCAAATGATTTGAAATAAATAGCTGTATGCAATGCTTTCTGTACAACCATTGTCAACGTTTTTTAATGTACTTTTGAAAAGCATAAAGAACTGTGGAAAGTGTACTAAGAGAGAGAATGTACTTTTAACTACTCTATATATCTCTGAACACATCTTTCTGCTTTATACAGTGTATTCCCTCTGTCTCAATAAGATATTACTATTAACCACTGTACAATTGAGACTTTGAGTACAGGTTGCTTCTGATTTAGGAGAAAGAAACACAGACATACACAATGAAGTAGATCTCCTCAGAGCAACGGGAAAATAGCATTTAATGCTATTAGAGAACGGTAATATTTATGAAGGCTGAAGCTGAGCTATTCGAAGAACAAGTCTGAAGCTTCATCAAAGCCTATAAATACCGTGAACAAGAAGAAGAATACAAGACACTGAACAACGAAAAAGAAAGAGCTGAACTGCTGTGCAATTTGTTATACTCTGTATAGAAAGTCTTGTATATTTTCTTTCTTCTTGTAAAAGAGAGTTTGCTTAACTCTCAAAGTGCTTTAGATTTCATATCCTCACTTGTGTGAGTTAGACAGCACTTGAATCAAAAACACTCTGCTGAGTCGTTTAGCCTGAAGAGGCTGTGTTCAAAGAATACTTGTGATTTAGCCTGAAGAGGCTGTGTTCAAAGAATACTTGGGTTTTAGCCTGAAGAGGCTGTGTTCAAAGAATACTTGGGATTTAGCCTGGAGAGGCTGTGTGCAAAGAATACTTGGGTTTTAGCCTGAAGAGGCTGTGTGCAAAGAATACTTGTATTCTATCAGGCTGTGTGCAAAGAATACTACATCTCATAGCATCATTGGCTACATACAACCTAAGAAAAGGAGGAATATCCTCAAACACAGTCCAATCATAAGACTTAGCATGCCCATAGGAAGCAAGAGCAAGTACAACAATTATTTAATGTAGATATAGATAAGCTTTCGTGTAAAATATTCATCTTAGTGTGTTATATTTTAACTTAATTTGTCATATTTTTATCTTTAATTACTTCTATATGTTAGTTATTTTTTATTTCTTACTCTAATCTTAATACATATCCATACAAATTTGTCATCTCCCCATGTATATTAATAAGAGTTTTTGTTTAGAATGTATTTCCATGTTACCTAAATATTATACTTGTAACGTCCGTAATTTTTGACTCTGTTTTTAATTATATTTTATATGGGTGATATGTGATTTGCATATATTAGATTTATTTTAGAAAGATAAAATTTTATAGATAAAGTTTCTTGACGTTAGAAATCAGTAGTTTGAATCAAACGTTGAGTAACAGACAGAATTCTGTTTATCGTAAAGAGACGGAATGGTGACTTTGTGAAGTAGAAACCCTAGATTGAGGCTAAGAAAAAGATTTGAAGGTACAAATAGTGATTTTATAATATTTGAAGATTTTAAAAATTTATTTGGGAATTTTCTGAAGAGCAGATAAATATGTTACCGTTTTGGTCCTTGTAGTTTGATTAGGTTGAACTGTGAGTTGGTTTGGAGACCAGATCAAGTTGAGAAGTAATTTTGGAGAAGTCAAATGATGTTTTATATTATTCTAGAATTTTAAAAATTATTTTGAGAATTTTTAGAATACCAGATTAAGAATTGCAGTTTTGATCCCTGTAGACCGAGAATAGGGTAATCTGGAGACTAGATAAAGGCCAGAAGCTTAGGAAATGATCTAAAATCAACCAAAAGAGTAACCATTGATGTTTTTACAATATTTGTGGTTTTTAGGAATTTTCTGGGATTTTTCTGATAAAGTTCATTTTTACCCTAATTTACGGGTTACGGTAAAAACCGAAAAGTTACCGTAATACTTCTAAGCTTAATTTCTATGAACCAAGACTTTTGTGGCACCTTAATTTCGTGGTCCAAGACTTATTTTAAGGTTCATGAGAGTTTTTACCCCAATAGGTTAAGTTTGGACAATTTTTACTATGAAATACAAAAGTTACCACACTTAATTACCTTGGAGACTTACCATTTACCATGGTTAAGGTGAAAAATTAATTTAACCCCCCTTGGACCAGCAGCTGCGCAGAGTTGAGGGAAGAAAGTGGAAAGTTCTTGAATTTCATGACTCATGAGTGTTAGCCAATAGGATTAGTCCAAGTGATAACTAGGGTTAAACCATGGTTAAGTGATGGTTAAGTGTGATAATGACTTAGGAAAAAATCTATTTGGTTAGGAAAAGAGGGAGGAAGGCCGAGACATAGAGGGAGAGAAGAGGGAGTTGGTGTTCATGTTCTTCACTTGTGATCTTGCACCATAGCCATAATCTTTAAGTTTTTCTCCAAATTTTCATCCTAGCTAGAAAAATCCAAGGAGTTGCTCTTGATTTTTGGATAACAAGCTAGCAAGAAACCAAGCAAGAAAGAGAAGGAGAAGAAGAAGAAGGGCTAGAGAGGTTAGGGCTCTTGATCTTTAGTGCCATGCTTGTGTTGGTTTGATTTAGATGATGTTAAAATTGTCTTAGGGTTCATGTTGATTGATAAGCCATGTAGCTTGTGTTCTTATGATTGTATATGATCCTTGAGTGATGATTATGCCATGTATATGATTTCTTTTGAGTGGCTTGATTATGAAAACCTTGCTTGATGATGGTTTGGCATGATTATAACCTTGAGATGCATAAGGGTTAGTGACTTGTCTATGGAAAAATTAACTATGTTGTGGGAGATGAGTTTGCCCTAACTTGGATGCATGATGATTTTTGTGCTATGCTTGTGTTGAGTTGATTGAGTGATTGTTGTGGTGAATATGTTTTTCAATCTTGGCATGAAGAAGATGGTAATTGCATGATAATAAGCTTGATGTGAGAAGGTGATTCTAATTCATTGCCTTGATGGTTGAGTTCATGGCTTGATAATGAATGATTGTGGCTTGTGGTTTATTCAAGGATGGTAAACTTGGCTCATTTTTGCTTATTTAGTCATAGCAATGTAAAGAAAAGACTGGTTTGGGTTAAGTTTTGGAAAAATCGCAAATCTGCCATACCCTGAGTGTGGTTATTTTCGTAGTGGGGAGAGGCTGGAAAACAGGGGACAGCTCTGTTCATACCGCGGGTGTGAAAACTCTCGCGCCTGTGAACAGTTCTGGACCCAGCATTTTTGATAAATTATATTTTTGCGAAAATCATTCTTTTTCCAAATTTTTCTCATGAAGATGCTTTAGAGAAAAATGACATTTTAAATATAAAGATTGGTAAGCATTTTGGTTAATTGATTTTAGAAATTAAACGATGATTTTGGAAAAATGTATTTTTTGTTAAAAAGGTGAAGAATTAATAAGTGTGTGAATGAAAGAGGAGAAAACCATGTTGATGGATAATTGAATGCAAAAGAGAAGATGTTTGATTGAGATACTCAATAAAGAGAAAGAGATGTGATTAAGATAATCATCAATGAGATGAATATTACATAACCAAGAGATAAGGTTATGTGTGATTGTTACAAGAGGTAACATAGAGAAGAGATGAATAATGTTACAAGTGGTAACATAGTGATGTGTATGTGATAATTACAAGAGAAACCAAAGTGAAAGTAATTGATTGTGATTGATTGCGTGTATATGCAATATGTAGTGGCATTTGCATAAAGAGAAAGAGATTTTCTTGGCTTTGCCAAGTGGTCATACCCAGAGAGGGTTGTGACGTGAGCTACAACCCAGAGAGGGGTTGAAAATAGGTATGGTTGGGTTACAATTGCCTACTGGGATTATCCAGGTTTCGAAAGTCTCAATGGCCGTGTGGTGGATCCCAGCGAGCCGAGATCGAGTAGAGCACCCGGCTTGGATAAATCTGACTGACTGACCTATTTGTGATATGGTGTCACAGAGTGTATTGAATAATTGTCTTGGACTTTACTGTTTGTTTAGCCTTGAACAATTGTGACTTAAACATGGCTTTCCTGAATACTGTCTTGGACTTTACTAGAGGTTTAGCCTTGAACAAGTATGTTAAGGATTGACTGTGGCCTATCGCTCAAATGTTGTTGAGGAAGATAAAAGTCTCCATGGAGCATTACACCGGTGTTGAGAGGGGAATAGAAGTGTTATGCATTTTAAATATATCTGTGCAATGATATATTGCTTGATGTTGAGTTATGTGCTGTGACTGTGATTATTTTCATTGTGTCTATGGAAATATATTAATTGCAGGAAAACCTTATACTCTTGTTTTGAGAAGGGTAAGTGGTGGATAATTTTTCTAATGCAAATATGTCTGATTGATATGGTATATTTTATATCTGTTGTCTCTATGCTTTATTGTCCGTGTATGAGGATTTTTCACCCTTGCCTATATGTTTTGTGCTCTTTGGAACATGATTCATATAAATGGACTGCGCCGGAGGGGCTGACTAAAGTTCGTAGAATGAGCTTACTACCCAGAGGGGTTAAGACTGAGGGGTGGAGAGTGAACCCCGAAACCCAAAAGGGGCACATACTAGGGTAGGTGTTTTCTTTAGAGACATCTGCGGAAGGATCTCACCAGTGGACAGTGAAAAATATGATATTAGATGTAAAAGTGACTATCCGAGAGCTTTGGGATTCTTGGAGGGAGAAAGAGAGACACAATTGTAGATGGAGGAAGACAGTTTGTGTGAGTACGATGCGTCGTTCTCATCCAGTTTGAGTTTCATCAGCAGGAAAGGTGCCTACAGAGAGGACACCTACGAGGAGGGCTGATGGACCCATTCCAGCTGTTCCAATTTCTTTTGCTGAACTCGGTGGAGGGCCGATGCCTTTTCCTCCTACCATCATACCATCTTGGAGAGCACGAGCTCGCCAATGGTCAAGGACAGTAAAGAGAAAGGGAAGCAGATAGAGGAGGATAATAGTGACTCTTCAGAGGAGACGGTGGATAATGTCTAAGAGTAGACATGGTGCAAGTTACTGAGTTACCTCGTCTTGTCTTGTAAAGTGACTCTATACCGGTTGGGCTCATGTTTAGAGAGATTTTGGATGACTGTACTATATATTATATGACATTACGAGATGTTCAGTTTGGTGTACTAATAAAATATTTGGCCAACAGTATTTTATATGACATATGTTACATATTCAGATGACGTTATCTCAATTTTCAATTAAATGTTAAGACTTAAATAAATTTTGAAATCTAAATGAGATAGGTGAGAGTTTCAAGTTAAAAGGATTCTTTGGCATAAAAGGAAAAAAAAATTTATACTCATTTTTGAAATTAACTTGGAACTATTAAAAGAGATTTTCGGAAATAAAATAAATACTTCTTTCGATTAAAGGTTACTTATGTTGTAATATCCTTTTATGAGAAGAGGTGTTGCAATACTCTTCCAAGGATTAGTATAAAAATAAGAGAAAAAAACTTTATAGTACATCGACTCGTGTTATGCATGATATATATTAAAAATATATAAATTATATATTAAAATATTCATTCAACCTAAAAAATAAATTAAATATTAAAATATTCACATTAATGTGTATTTGATATTAAAAGATTTACACATAAGTAATTTATTTTCATATAAAAAAGCTTTTTCATCTTTAATCTATATCGGTACTCAAATATGAATATTTTCTTATATCTGTATCAAATTTTTTTGTCTTATATTTGTAGTTTTAATTCCCATGAGATAATACTCACCAATATAAATATTTAGAATTTTGATATTAGTGACTGTACATATAGATATTAGTGTTTAGAAAAATTCTAATTTGTTTATATAAAAAAATCCATAATAAATTAAGTGAAAAATAATAATAAATAAGATAGAAACTAAATCTAAATTTTATCTATGTATTATATTTTATATAATTTCTTTACTAATCACTTTACATACGATATTAACATTCAAAAGAAAAATCTAATTTGCTTACACATGTTTTTAATAAGTTTGTTGACATTTAAAACAAATTTCAATTTGTTAGCCGTAATAATGAACCACTTGTTTTTGAAACAAATCTAACATAATAATAATTTTCCATAAACTACTTTTACATAAACCTTTTTTTTATACAATTTTACATGAACTATCGTTTTGTTTGTTTAGTGGTGCTGAAGCTTGTGTCTTTTTTAAATATTTACTTTTTCCCCTTTTTATTGCTGAATAGATAATTTAGTTAGATACTTGAATTATTTTTGTCAAATAGTTAAATACTTGGTTATCATCCTTTTATAGTTATTGCCTTATTTGTGTCATGTTATGATAAAAATAGGTTGAATGTTATTCTGCTTTTAATCTCCTGTTATGTCAATTGTCAATTTTTCTATTCCAGTGATATGATTACCATCAAACTAAAGATCTATACTTGAAAAATGTATTTCATAAGGGGCTTGTGATATTAATTTATTATTATTATTATTATTACCATAGTGAGAAACCAATATGAACTCACGAACCCAATTTAAATCATTTTTTGTTAATTAACAAATTGTGGGAAAGATAAACAATATTAATTTGTTATTGTTATTACCATAGCAAAAAATCACATCGTACAATGTAATCAATTTAAATTTAAACAATTGATTATTATTACCATAGTTGGAAACCAATATTAACCTGCAAATTCAATTTAAACCGATTTTGATAATTAATAAATTGGGGAAAGAAAATGAATATTAATTGATTATTACTACCACCGAGGGAAACCATATCGTGCAATATAATCAATTTAAAATGTGGTATACCAATCATTAATGTCCTGAGAATCTAATATTGATTGAGTTTGTTGGTATGTGTGAGTTTTATGTGGTTGTAAAAATATTGATTAAAAACTATGTATTCTCATTTATTGTGTTTTGTTCATATTTTTTATAATAATCAAAATATTTATAGGTATTAAAAAGAAAATAATCAAATTTTCTAAGACAAAAGAAAAGATTTACTGAATAAATTAGTTAGGTAAAAACACTAAATGAGAAATAAATAATGATAACGATATTGATTAATATAAAATATATATTTTTTATTTTTTATTAAATATTCCTAAATATAAAAAAAATTAAAATTCATACTAATACTGAAGATATCAAATTTGAACTAACATACAAAAAAACTCTTTTATTTATTATGTAATCTCAAGAAAAATCAATTTCAAATTGTAATCTCGAGAAAAATCAATTTCAAATTAAGATAAAATAAAATTATTTCCTAAATTTGAACATCAAATTCAAATCAAGATAGAATAGATCAATATTGAAGAGATATTCCTTTCAAAAAAAGATGAAAGATATCTTTTTATTTATTTCATCTAATATTAACCGTTACAATAAAATATTTTAAAATTTTAACATTTTTCCCAAAGCCTAAAAAAGATCAAAGTCAAACTCATAAAAAAATGCCACATAAATTCAAATCCGCAATATTTAAAAATTATTACAACATCTTATATAAATAAAAGAAAAATAAAAAGACAGCACATATCTACCACTATCATTATACAATCAAATCAAAGAAAATATTATTTTTAATATTTTTTTCTATTGTTCCATACATAATTTCTTGAAAAATATTGAGAAAATTACGCTACTAAATTTTGTGTCATTCATGATGCTTCTTATTTGAGTGGTAAAAATAATGTACCTGCATAAAATAAATACAAAATCACAAATTAGAAATATTGAGAAAAATAAGCTACTAAATTTTATTTTTTTTCATGATGCTTCTTGTTTGTAAGACAAAAATGATGTATCTGTTTAGAATTATAAAAATAATAACAAATTAGAAATAAGGAATGAAAAACTTACCAACACAAAGTATAGAAACATTAATTCTAATAACTAAAAGTTATTAATCAAAAAATTAAAAAAAAACTTATCTTAGAGAAGAAGTTTAGGTTGATGAATAGAAAAGTAGTGATGATATTCGATAGAAGAATCAAAATAAAAATCAAACAATATCAATAATTTGGAAACTATGAAAAAATGATCAAAATATGGAGATCTCAATCATTGAAAAAATAACAACTAAAAATGATTAATAATAAAATAAAAAAACTTACCTTAGATAAGATGTCAATGTTGATGATTAGAAGAATAACAATCATACAAATAATAGAATAATATAAACAAATAAAATATATTAATACATAAAATTATTAAGATTTAAGATTAAAAATACAAAAACTAACATGTAATAGCGAGAGAGAAAAGACTAAAAAGAAAACAAAAACTAACCTTCAATCGAAAGTCTTGAGTGATAGTCATCACAATGTAAGAGTAGAACGAAGAAGAAAATATATATGAAAAGAGAGAACAATAAATAGAGAAAAAAACAAAACAAAAAATATCATACCAAAGAATTAATAGTTGAAGAGACGTGCAAGTTTGGACAGACATGAAAGGCTCGATCGCTATGACTTCGAGGCTATTGTAGCTGCATAATATTCATATAAATTTTGTTAAATAAAATCGATGATCATAATCATTTTAGGAGGAGGTGAAATAGGACAATAACATTTAAAAACAAAATCACTAAAATTAATCCTAATATCTGAATTGAGCTGAGCAACTTCAACCCAATGAGAGGATCGACCACTAATGATGGCAGAGTGAGAGGACGGATCGGTAGAGACATCGATTAAATGTATTTTTTGAAAATGAAGGGTAGAATGATGGGAAAGAAAATCAAATAAATAGACATGTGAGAGAAAACAAAACACAATAATCTTCTGATTTTGTTTTCAAATTTACATTCAATGCTGATTCAGACACAATAATATTTGATTAATCTTGATTTGTATATTTTATTTTGAATTAAAAAAGAATCACCTGATTTTCATTTTTGTTAGCCTTTAGAGTAAATACTGAGTAAAATTTTCTCAAATTGAACATGATATTGATGTGTAAAATTTTTTTTTCAAAAATATTTTACTTTATTATATATATAGATATAGATATAGATGTCAAGGATTAACTTGTCAGTAGTTTACACTTAGAGACCAAATTGATAGTCTCATATGTCACCAGGGACCAAATTGATGGTCTCATATTTAAATTAAAAAAGAAAGATAAATAGAGTCACCCCCATAGAGTTTCTCGGAAATCGAATGCAACCTGAAGACGCCCCGTTACGGTTGGAAGAGCAGAGCGAAAGAATTTCGATTGAACGGGGTGTTTTCGATTTCAAAAACATTTCAAAAAACACTAGAAATTGATCATTGATCATCCTATCCTATCCTATTCCTATTCCTATTCCTATTCCTATTCCTATTTCCTATTTCCTATTCCTATACAATACAATTATCATTATCATTATTAACAAAAAAGGTTAGGTTATTAGATCTTGGATTTGGATCTTCGGTGTTTGGGTCCTTAACAATCATCATCGATTTAGGGATTCAGGCATGGACAGCATAATGAGCAAGCTCCGCAATTTGGACGCATACCCTAAAATCAATGAGGATTTCTATAGCCGCACACTTTCCGGTGGCGTCATCACCCTCGCTTCCTCCATTCTCATGCTCTTGCTCTTCTTCTCCGAGCTTCGTAACTCCCTTCCCTTTCTTTCGTCGTTTTGTTTTTCCTTTGTCGTTTTTTATGTGACGCACCAATCCAAACTCATTCTCGTGTTTGCCACTTCCTCTCTATAGGGTTGTATCTCCATGCCGTTACTGAGACCAAGCTTGTTGTAGATACTTCTAGAGGAGAAACGCTGCGTATCAATGTAATGTCCCTTTCCTTGGATTTTTTATTTTTATTTTTATATTTAGGAAAAAAAAATATTTCAGATTATTGTTGGAAAATGGAAATTTTATATTACACAGTCAGTGTTCATCGTTTACATAATGTGATGTGCTTTTGGATTGCATGCCCTATGAAGTAATTGATCCTTGTCGTTTTTTATGTTGAAAGTGCAGTTTGATGTTTCATTTCCTGCACTACCATGTTCCATACTAAGTCTCGATGCAATGGACATCAGCGGAGAGCAGCATCTGGATGTAGTATGTATCATTAAAAAGTTCCTCGTTTTTTCTTTTTTCTTTTTACAATTTTGCGCTTCAGCACCTACTAGAAGTTAGTATTTTCATTTATCTTTGTGATGTTCAGAAACATGATATAATCAAGAAAAGATTAGACTCTCATGGCAATGTGATAGAAACAAGGCAAGATGGAATCGGTTCTCCCAAGGTAAGTAATATGATTTTATTCAGTTTTGGCCTTCTTAAGATTGCATTGGTTTTAAGGAATTATTATATAGTCCTTGCTCACCTCATTTGTAAACATTTTCTTTATATTACTGTTTCTTTGCTCAGATTGAAAAGCCCTTGCAAAGACATGGAGGAAGGCTTGAGCACAATGAGACTTATTGTGGTTCCTGTTATGGTGCTGAGTCGGTATGCCTAATTTAATTTAAAATTATGTTACATAAGGATAAGGATGTCATAATTTGATGCCTTATTTGTGTATTGATTATTGATTATTGGAGAGAGGAGAGTGGAGATTGTTCATCGCTACATTGCATACTAAGAAATCTGGCTGGCATATTTTCCAATCCTGTTTGCTCCTAAAAATTTATGAGGACTTATTTATTCTGGATAAACAGCTTTCAACTAGGAAGAATTAATAGACAAATCCCTGCAATTTTCTTTCTTCTATCTAATATCTTAGCATATTCGTGAAATGTTCCTACTTCCTAGCATCACAAATTTGATGCCTACCTGAATTTTGTGCATATTTGTGTTTGCAGTCAGATGACGAATGTTGTAATTCTTGTGAGGATGTTCGGGAAGCATATCGAAAGAAAGGTTGGGCGCTCTCAAATCCAGATTTAATTGACCAGGTTTGTCCATATGACATTTTAACCTTCAATTCAATAGTATTCCTGAACACATCAAACACAATATTGACAAATACACGTAAAATTTTCTGGTGCAAGCAAACTTCTTCATACTTTCATATTTATGTGTATAGAATTCCCGAAGTCCCCAGTTTTCAGGCCATACATATATTACATATTATTTATATGCATAACTTTCTATTTGTGATGCATTTGATCATGTTGTGCATATTTATACTATTCTTTAATTTCAATTGCAATACTTTCTACCACATCTAATGCCGGAAGTGTGGTCAACATATTAGTTTGTTTTGCTACTATGTTGCCATTGTAGATTGTAGAAGAAAGTATTTTCCCCGACAGATCTCTTCTTTCCTTTATAGTAACATTCTTATTGTGAAATGTGAAATGAACTGTTAACCGTAAACAATCATTATTTGGTAAATGCAGTATTGTTGGTTGATGAATAAAAAATTTTAGTTCCATCCTTTTACTATTACTAATGACTGATGAGTTGGTTGTTGTGCTTGACATTCTGTGACAATTTTGTGGAACTGTGGATCGTTACTTGATACAAAGGTACACATGTAGTTTGACGGATTGACCTCAGGATGTAAAATAATCATGTACAAGTACAATAGCATTAGAACTGTTCTTTTTTGTACTTCTTGTCTTCTAGCTGGTTAGGTTGCATTAATCCAGCCATTGTGATAGGAATCCAATCCCTATGACTCCTAGACAGCAGGCCGCAATGCACAAGCCATATTGGGTTTATTCCTAAAAGCCCAAAGATCCAGGCCATAGTTTTTTTTAGGCGAGTAATAAAATTTTGGCCGGGGGGGGGGAGTTAGTTACAGAGACAGAAAGGAGAGGGGGGGGGGAGTTAGTTACAGAGACAGAAAGGAGAGAGTCTGGGAGAGTTAGTTACAGAGACAGAAAGGAGAGAGTCTGTTATATAGTGAGAAAGGGAATATTGTGGGGGCGTGTTGAGTTTGTTATTGTTGTTTTGGAGTCTAGAGAATTATCTGACTTGGGAGCCTAGGCTCTTGCGTTTCCTTGTATCTTTTATTTCTCCTCTTTCTCTACAATATTACAGAAATACAGTTTACTGATAGGAATTTCTTTCACATGCTATGGCTACTAAACCTACCAGAATAGTTCACTATGCATAGTCAACAATGCAACATTGCAGTAAAAGAGTTCAGCTTACAGCTTGATCATGTTGCTAGTTATTGAACTTTCAGAGGATGGGGATTTTTTTTTTGTTTAGTCATTTCACCTTCAATTTATATTTGCATGAATATATCTATAGATTTGTTCAAATATATTTGGCTATATATATGCTGCAGTTTTTTTTCCTGTGTATTTAGCATTTATATCTTATCGCATTTCACTTTGCTGTATCTTCAACAATGAGTGGTATTTTTCTCTTTCTCTTCTATTTAAATAATTCTTCTGCGAAAGTCAGATTGTTAATCTGATCCAGTGCCTATATGGTATGATGTGCATCACTTAGTGCAAAAGAGAAGGATTCTTACAAAGAATCAAGGATGAAGAAGGTGAAGGATGCAATGTGTATGGCTTCTTGGAAGTAAATAAGGTGGCAGGGAATTTCCATTTTGCTCCTGGGAAAAGCTTTCAGCAATCTGGTGTACATGTGCATGACTTGCTGGCTTTTCAAAAGGACTCCTTTAATGTAAGACATGATCTGTTATTTTTTATTCACTTTAGTGAACTTTTATTGCAATTCTTACTGCATATATTTTATATCTTGTCTGAAAATATAAAAGCAAGGTGAGAATTATTACCTTTGCCTAGAAAAGTTCTTCTATCACTCCTCATGTTTCAAGACTAACTTGCCTGTAACATCTAATACAGTTAAGTCACCACATCAACAGATTAGCCTTTGGAGAGTATTTCCCTGGTGTTGTGAACCCTCTTGACGGGTGAGGGCTCTATATTCTCATAGCCTCAAATCCAATCAATGATCTATCAAGCTTGACTATTGTATTCAGATACATTCTCACACTTCCTTGATTGTCAGTGTGCAATGGACGCAAGATACGCCAAGTGGGATGTATCAGTATTTTATTAAGGTTAGTATTCTGGAGCTGTGTACTACATTTACTAATACCAAGTCTTTTTCGGCATAGAGGTAATTTTCAAATTTTAATATTTATGGGTTAAATCAATCTTCAATTTACTTGATGGATATTGCTTGTATATCTCTATGTCCACAGTGGCACTGTCCACTACATACAAACAAATGAAATGTTGCTGTAAATTGTAACTTCGTTATTGCTTCCATTGGTGTTGGTGTATGGTTCTGATTTGAATTCACAATCTCTATGAATAAAAAGTCAAAATTACAATTGATTGTGATATATTGATGAGTATATCCAGTTGATTCTTGACTAGATATTAGTGATAAAACTTTCTGAACATTTACATACAATGATGAGATATGACAAATATTCTTGTTTAAGCAGCTCTGTATTTATTTAATTTCCAACTGTATTTATGGAAAAGTCCTTATAAGCTTATAGATGTTTATGGAGAAATTAAATGAGTTTCTGAAAAAATTGAGATGCAGAAGCTAATTCCAACTCATACAAGAATTGTTTGAAAAAATAGTTATTCTAAGATTCTTTTAATAAACACCGCCAACCAGTCAACACTGTTTTTGGTTTTGCACGCCTTCTCTGTTTAAGATGCCATCGGTGAAGTTCGTAGTTCATGGGGATTTTGTTAAGATACGAAGCAATCAGAGGTTGCAGGGTAGCTCACTAGAACGGGAGCACACTGATTTGGAAGTGTCAGAAACCACTACCTGCACCACTGCCACCACGGCTACCATTATTCGAATAAAAGAATTTCTAGTCTGTATGAGAGGTGGCAATTCGGGAGGCCGGCCCGCATCGGGTTCGGGCTTTATCGGGCCAGACCAAAAAAGTCCGGATTGAAAACGGGCTCAAATTTGTGTGTTGGAGCCCTTTATTTTTTGGGCTTTTTTGGGCCGGGCTCGGGCTTTGGCCTATGTTTTTCGGGCGGCTGCTTCGGGCTCGGGCTTTGGCCTATGTTTTTCGGGCGGCTGCTTCGGGCTCGGGCTTTTACGGGTTCGGGCTTTGTCGGGCTGGGCCAAAAAGGCCCAGATTGAAAACGGGCTCGAATTTGTATGTCCAAGCCCGGTGTTTTTTCGGGTGGGCTCGAGCCGGCCCGGCGTGCTAAGCCCATTTTGCCAGCTATCTGTATCCATCAAATATCCAAACACAAAGGAAATAAACACACATAGCAAAAAGAGAACCAACCCCCACCACTTGCTTCTTCCAGTGTTACCACCATCGCAATCACCAACGATGCCCCACCATGGCTCGTGGCACTCATAGTTATTGGAAAATTATTTTAATATTTCTTCTTTTTGTTCATAAGTTTCTTGAGAAGTTTATTGAAACTGGCTTATCTTAAAGTTCCCACAAGGGAAGCCTTAGGCTCTAAGGTGAGGTAAGGAAGGGTCCAGCAGCACTTACTGGTTCCATGAGGTGCTGCCAACTGAGGCACACACTTCTCATATCTTAATAGCCACTTCATTGAGGAACACGCTACTCATGCCTTAACAGTGATTTTTCCTCAAATGTAGAACTGATGGGCGGTGGGATTCACAGGCCGCCAGCCCATAAAATTTGTCAGTTTTTATATAAAATACGGCAATTGAAGTTGTGACATGGTGGTGAGAAACATCAGCCACCGCCAAGCCAATTTCGGCCACCATTAAAGCAAAGTTACCTTTTTTATTTTCCATTTGTTCTTCTACTCTTTATATGATTTGGCACTTCCTATGACAATTTAAAACTATTGTTATTATTATGTCTGCACCATCAACAATCATGCTCTGTTCTAGTCATTCCTATGCTATCCAAGCATCGCCACCCCACCAATCTGGTTTATTTGCTTTGCTCCTGAGTTTGTTTTCTATTTTCAGTTTCATGCCACATGTTGTAGCTATATTTGTCTACTTTTGTATTTTCCTAGTGGAGTTGTTTTCTGTTAATTTGCTGCATGCTCTGTTTCTATGTCATGACCTGCATTTGGTTACAAATGCTCTATCACCATACACCAACAACACTTCAATAGCTTTACTTGTTTTTTATCCTATTTATTTATATTCTATATGCTTTTTGCTTTGTGTCACAAGCTGTATGTTTTTAACAGCTTTAGTTATTTATAATTAACTAAATTTTATAATTCTTTTTACCAAAGAAATAAATTTTGTATACTTTCTCTTTCCCTTCACAGTACTAATGGCAACAGTGAGTAATGTTGGAAAAAAGTGGAGAAAAGAGATAGGATAGCAAGAGTTTTACTTTACTAATTTCATTTTATTAATAGCGCCCATCTTTGGTGAGGCATGTGCCTTTTGGCCCTTCTCCTCTCAAGGTGTTTAAAGCCCTTAGCTCTGTAAGGATGTCACATTAATTAAAAGCATAAATTACTGAAGTTTTATTTTGACTACAAGTGGACAATTATTTCGCATTGATACTCGCACATTAAAGACACGTTTCACTCCAGCCCATGGTGTATATGCTATGTACTGGACCCAAGTGACTAGTTGCATCAGGAAAATGTTACACTTGCTGTTCAATTCACATTTTTCTGTGTGTTTTGTTGTCTGTAGGTTGTGTGCCTTTAAATGGGTACTTGATTTGAATTTGCACTTTCCTGTGCAAGATATGTGGAATATTGCACCATCAAAACTATGTTTTAAAACTTACCAAATTTTACCACTTGTTTTATGTTGTTTCAGGTTGTGCCTACTGTCTACACTGACGTGAGTGGGCATACTATCCAGTCAAACCAGGTTATTGAACTTCTAAAGTGTGACTTTATGACATTTCTTTTGAAATCTGACAAGTAAAACATAGTACTAAATGAAAATGTTTTTGCAGTTCTCAGTGACAGAACACTTCAGGAAAGGAGATGTAGGCCGTCTGCAGTCCCTCCCTGGAGTTTTTTTCTTCTATGACCTTTCTCCAATTAAGGTGGTTTTTTTGTTTTTTTATATCTATAGCCGTTTGGACTGATGTTCAGATATGTAATATCAAAATCAATAATTGCATCTAGGCTTTTTTTTTACTGTTTTCAACTTTCAATTTTTTTTTTTTAAATTAGTTTTCTTATTTTCTTTCGTGCTCTTTGATCTTGTATTATACTGGAATTGCATTTTGCAGGTTACTTTTACAGAAGAACATGTCTCATTCTTGCATTTTCTTACTAATGTGTGTGCCATAGTTGGAGGTATATATGGATCTTCCACTATTCGTCTTCAGTCTTCCATGATTGGCTTGAATAAGTTTAATGAGACATGTATCATTTCATTTGTGTGAATCTTGCAATAACCATGCTTGCTTTCTGCTGCATACAGGTGTTTTCACAGTTTCTGGAATACTAGATTCGTTTATCTATCATGGCCAAAGGGCTATCAAGAAGAAGATGGAACTTGGTAAATTTAGCTGATTGTTATTCTGTTGCCACATGCCCTATTGTTATTCGAGTACTTTTCCGGTGAATGGCTCTCCAGAGACAATCTATTCAAAGAGAAGATCAACTATTGGGGTTCCTTGCGTTCTGTCAGTATCAACAAAAGGATTTTGTACTTAGATCTTGTCATCGATGAAGGTTGAAATGCTAAATCATATCGTGTACACAACAAATGCCACTTTGCCATGATTCATATCTTTAATGAAACAGCTCTCTGATGATGAAAGTAAAGGGGCTTTCATTTATAGCCATGCACTTGCAGAACTCCCTTCCTGAAGCATAAAAAAAAAATCCTATTGGGAAATTTAAATCAACAATGATAATCTAAAATGACACACGTGTAACTGCATTTTATTTTCTGTTTTGATGTGAGATTTTTTTTTTGTTACCTGCGTTTGTGGTTTTATTCTGTTTAAAAAAAAAATCATGATTCGGGAGGAAATAATCAAATTCGGAAAATAAAAGTTGAATATACTTATAGAAGTTGGCCTAAACTTGTTTCTCGATTAAATCTGTAATAATCACTTTAGTAGGAAAGGAAACATTACATTAAATATTGTTGATATGGGGTGTAATGTGCACATTTTTTACAAAGAAAATGTTACATAGACCACCACTATACACCCATCACACACCTTCACTCTCTATTTTATTGATTGTCATTGGGTGGTGCATGGGTGTATAGATGTCTATGTATAAGCACCCTTTCTATAATTCGAGTGAAAAGTGCGACTAACAGAGTAACAGGATAAAATCAGCGGAAAGGGTTTGTTTGGTTCAAAAGGGCGGAGGGGAGTAGAGGAATGAGATTTAATTAAATATCTTATTTGGTTGAGGGAATAGGAGGGAATAGATTTTACCAGTGGGAAAGATCAATTTATTTATATTTTATGCTCTCATAATTTATTTATTTTTTACTTTTTAGATAAGGTTATTTAAGTTAATATTTAAAATATTTTCTTTTCCCTCTAAATCCTTGTAATATTAGAGGGGAGCTAAAATTGAGTCAAGAAAAATTTTGCTCCCCTCGCTTAAAAAAAATTGAACTAAACAAGAAACATCTATTATATATATTAAAATAGATCCTCCGCCACGTCAACTTTATTTGTGCCAAGTATGCACAATTTTGTCACATCAATAAAAACTTATGTGTCACACTCCAAATTTAGTTTCTTTGTCAATCCTTCTCTCCACACCTCCTTCATTATTTCCATCTACCTTTGCAAAGAACCAAAATAATGACCATATTTCAAAATGAAACAATGTATAAAAAAATCAATTAAAATAATTCTCACATTACACAATTATTACTTCTAAAATTAATTCCACATTTCAAAATTCATTTGCTGATGTATATTCCAAACATTGTAAATTTGATTTCAATTAATATAATAAAACACAAAATTCAATAACTTTAAATAATAATAATATATTAAAATTAACAAAAAACATTATAAACTTTTCAATTTCATGAAGCGAGTTTGTAAAAAATTAATTAACAAATATTCATTTAATATTCATTTCAAACTCCAACTTTTAAAATATTTTAACTTATATTTATCTTTAATATTTACATTATTTTTATTGATAAAAATGATTAAACTAATATTATTTACTTTTGTATGTTATGTTATTCCGAATAAAAATAAAATATCAATGTACAAGACATCCACCGAAGACAGAAGTAATAAAGCTCTAAAGTCAAGAATTTGCCAGTACAACACTTGGAAAACACTGGCCAGAAATAGAACTACTTTACAAAATATAATGGTCATGAAGTGGAAATCCAATACACATGTACGACCTCAAACTTATTTTATAATTAAATTAATTCAAACTTCAGATAGAAAAAATTGCAAACATAATCACAATTCCTTATATAAAATAGGAAAATGTATTAACAATCCATGCAACCCTCAATGAAATTGATGACACATTTGGATAGAATTATATTGGATATGAGAGTTGGATAAAAAACAAATACTTCATGGACAACAATACATGGGCCCAATATGTCAAAAGCCATCCAAATACCCAGCACCAAGGTAACAAATATAAAATGTTTCATTTATTGATATCATCGTATTAACATTACAATTCAAACATTAGTACAAATTTATTGGCTCAAAATTGAGATGAAGATATATGATGAAATGGCAACAACATTGACATTGTTTGGTAAAGATGCAAAAAAACTCCTCAACACAACATGATCTTAACTAAATTAAGTGAAGAAAAAATTCTCAATATGTTTCCTGCAAAATTTCAATGACTGTGCGGGTTAAAATCTAGTTTAAAATAATTTCTACCCACCCCTCCTCCTCCTCCCTCCATTTCCATCCAACCAAACACAATGTCATAGGAAATTAACATTGTATTAAGAGTGTGTTTGGTTCAAAAAAGGGGAGAGGATAGATTTTAATGGAGGAGGGAGATTTAATTAGATATCATATTTGATTGAGAAGGAGGGGACAGATTTTAATGGAGAGAAATTAAACCAAAAAACAAAAGATTTAAAATAATCCCTCCCTTTCCCTCCTCTCTACTTCCCTCAAACCAAAATATTATGTAAATTTTAAATATTATTAATATGGGTGTGCTCCAATCTATTTCTATACTAGAATATTATATCACTAAGAGACATGTGTCAGTGTTTTAAACAACCACTCTCAAATCTACCACGAGTCAGCTTATGCAAAAAGCACCCTAAGACGCAATAGACATTGTACACAACAATGTAACACATATCGTCCACGTGTCAACATATGGATGGGAGAGCACACATACCAGGGAGAGTGCACATGCACTAAAACATTTCAAGGTTTGAAAATTTGGTTACATTTTTTTATTATTAGCGGACCTATTCATGGGAGTCAAGCATGTTTTTTTTTTTTATACAAAGGAAAAAGAAGAAAAAGAACAACTAGACTAATGGACAACATGAACAGAGGTACACCCTCTTCTATCAACATCTAAAACTAAAGCAAGAGCAGCTGGACAAGCATCCAAAATGGTCCATTGAAAGTTCCCTTTGTGCCCCATTGAAGCCAGAGAGTCAGCGCTGGAGTTAGCTTCCCGAAACACATGATGAACTGAGCAATGCTAAGTATCTGAATCCCATAGAGCCAACACCTCTAACAGCAGTGGGTGAAGATGAGAACAGTGGGTATTACGTTTCTGGATCATATTGACATCATCTTTGAATCGAGTTCAACAATCAGGAATGAAAGCTTAAGATCCTTAGCCAACCGCAGTCCAAGGGTAACTCCCCAAAGCTCAGCATGAACAGATGAGGAAGCCCCTAAATTAGCATAAAAACCTTTCACAAATCGCCCCAATTCATCCCGGAGTAAACTGCCACAAGCCACAAGGCCCTTTCGATGGGAGCCATCTGTGTCAAGCTTGAAGAAACCAGGGGGAGGAGGTAACCAACGAACCGGATGATCGAAGCTAGCTTCCTTAAACGAGGTGGACGGACGGAGAAGGTGAGCCTGCATGGCCGCTACCTGGCCAAATAGCTTGGGAATAAAGAAATCCGGTAAAATAGACTTTCCAAAGAAGACATAGTGGTTTCGATTGATCCAAAGCATGTGGAGCGTGGTTGCAAAGAGAGAGGCCCAATTCCACTAAATCGCTCCCATAGAGGAACGTTGAAGGTTGAACTCCAGCCACCTACCGAAACCAAGACTGGCAAATAAGTGCCAGACCTCCGAGTCGACAAGTTGCTCCTAGAGTTCCAATATTCCTTCACAGTCGCGCAAGAGGTGGAGGATGGATTCGGGATAAGTATTGCATCTAGGATAGAGGTCAGAGCTAGCAATACCTCTAGAGTGGCATTCCGAATTTGTCATGAGCCAGTGATGGGCCACCTTCCAAAGGAATGTGTTCACGCGAGGAGGAGTTCGAATCTTCCATACCAAGTTGAACGAGAAGTCAGAATCCTCATGTTCTTTGTCTTCATAAAGCAAGTCATAAGTTGATTTAATGGTGAATAAGCCATCTGCAGAATGTGCCCCAGATAGGAAGGTCTGCAACACCAAGGGATGGGGGTCTGATACTAGCAATAGAGTTGCAAACATTATCAGGGAGAATCTGCTTAAGAGCTGTCCAATCCCTAGCCCCATTGATAGAGTAAGCCGCCACATGTTTAGACCAATCTACCTCCGAAATAGCCCCAAGGGAGTGATCACAGAGAGGTCCAAGTCCTAGGACCCAAGGGTCCTGCCAAAAGTGAGCTCCATGGCCATCGTGAATGTTCCAGAAGATACCTTGAGCCACAAATGGCCAAACCTGACAAATACCGCGCCATAGGTGGGATTCTCTTGAATCACATTTGATTATAGGAATAGTCAAGTTGCCACAGGCACATTTGAAACGAAGGACCTGTGCCCATAAAGCTTCTTTATTTGCTATAAGATTCCAACCCAACTTCATAAAGAAAGCAGCATTCACCATTCAGAGGCTCCTAAAACCAAGACCCCCATCTTCCTTAGGAGTGCAAATCTTCTTCCATGAGATGAGGTGGTGCTTACGCACCTCTGGGGTCAAACCCCAAATAAAATCACGGCATAAGCGCTCGATCTAGTCACATATAGACGCCAGAATCTTGGTCGTTTGCATGAAGTAAGAAGGGATGCTCATAATACAACTCTCGGCAAGGGAAATGCGACTTGCTTGAGACAACGTGGAGGCTTTCCAACCAATAAGCTTGCTCTAAACTTTGTCAATCAAGAAGGAGAAATCACCCCTCCCTTTGTGGCCCGAAATGATGGGTACCCCCAAGTAGCGGCCAAGACTGGAAGTTGCAGCAATACCAAGTTGCCCATTGATAGAAGTGGCAACATGCAAAGGGGTGTTATGGGAGAAGAAGATACAAGACTTGGCCTTGTTAATAGTTTGGCCTGAACTTGCAGCAAAGTTGAGAAGGATGTCCGAAATGATCTGGACGTTGGACGTAGAGGCTTCAGCCACAAGCAGGATGTCGTCGGCAAAGAGAAGGTGAGAAACTTCTAGGCCTCCTCTGCCAAACTTCAAAGGATGCCAAACATCGTTGTTGATAGCATCCTGGATGCAATGTCTCAACCGTTCAATAGCAATGACGAAAAACAATGGGGATAAGGGGTCCCCTTGCCTAAGGCCACGGGAAGGGAAAAACTTGGGAGAAGGCCGCCCCTTCCAGTTGGTGCTGAAAGAGGATGATGACAAACATTCACTAATGAGGCCGACAATATGAGGAGGGAAATGCAAGAGCTCCAAGGACTCCTTGATGAAGATCCACTCCATTTTGTCATAAGCTTTAGCCAAGTTGAGTTTAATCACCATGAACCGCTTCTTTCCAGCCATGTGGTTCATAGAATGTGCCACCTCCTGCAAGACAATAATGTTGTCAGTAGTAGAACATCCAGAAATAAAACTGGATTGGTTAGGAGAGATAATATAGGGAAGGAAAGGTTTCATACGGTTAGTAATAATTTTTGTAATGACTTTATAAACAACATTACAAAGCGAGATGGGACGAAAGTTAGAAGGTCTAGACGGGTCATGGACTTTGGGAATAAGAGTCAAAAGAGTTTGGTTAATATCACCTATTCTCGAAGGATCTTCGAACACTTGTTGAACAAATTTAAACATAGAAATACCCACCACATGGCCTTGAAAAATAAAGGATGCAATTCGTCAGGCCCAGGGGCCTTATAGTTACCCATTGAGAAGAAAGCATCTTTAACTTCCTCAATCTCAACCGGAGCGCCTAATCTTTGCAGGTCCTCACCATGGATGGGGGAAAGGACGAAACTGTCTGCAGACTATGAGGCAAAGGAGAGTTAGTAGAGAATAAGGACTTACAATACGAAATAATGGCATTAAGAATATCCCGATCGTCATACACCTAAGCGTTCTGATCATTACGGAGGGCCTCGATCTTGTTACCTCGACGGCAGACCAACGATTTTTGATGGAAATAACGGGTATTACGGTCACCCAACTTGAGCCATTAAGAGCGGGCCTGTTGGAACCAATAGGCCTCCTCTTGATCAAGGAGGGAATTGTACTGTTTCCATAGATCTTGCTTGAGGTGGGTTACGCGCTCATTAGGGCCATGGAGGAGCTGTCTATCAATTCCTTCAAGGCGACCCAGAAGACACTTCTTCCTTTGGAAAAGGTTGCCAAACACATTGCGGTTCCAGGAGGAGAGAGTTGCAGAAAGACGGGAGATATTAGCTGACCAAGAGTTTGAATCCCTCCATGAGTTTCTGACTTGCACATGGAAATCATCGTGACTGATCAGCCAGGGACCTAAGAACTTGAAATAATGAGAATCCTTGTGTTGGAGATCACCATCCGATTTGAGCCACACACCATAATGATGTGAAGACAAAAGAGAAAGATTAATAACAAAACAATTGGAAAATAAAGCCTACCACTGGGAATTACAAAGAGCCCTGTGAAGGCGTTCTCTGAGGTTACCACTCCTCCATGTGAAAGAAGGGCCCATATAGCCTAGATCAAGCAAATTGTAATAAAAAATACACTGAGCAAACCATTGGCCTGCCCTGGTGTTAAAATTCCCACCACCCTCTTTCTCGTGGGGATGGAGCACGGAGTTGAAGTCCCCCACCACACACCAGGGCAAGTTATGGTTATTATGTGTGTCTCGGAGCTTGTTTCAAAGGTCTTCCTTATGCCTCTCTTGTAGGCTGCCGTAAACAACAGAAAGGAGCCAAGGATTTAAAGACCGAGGATTAACTTTTAAAAGGATACTATACTTGGAAGTGGATGGAACATTAATAGCTATTTTGTGGCGCTTCCACAAACACCAGATGCCTCTCGCAAAGCCTTCAACTTCCACACAGACAGATCCATCAAAGCCAATTCTGTCAACAACTGTGTCAGCTTTTGGCCCACTGATTCTTGGCTCTAAAATGGTCAGAAAGCACAATTTATAAAGGCGAATATAATCTCTAATAAGGCCTGGGAATCTCGATTTACCAACACCTCTACAATTCCAAAACAACATACTATCCATAAAAACAATAACAAAGAAAAGGAGGATATTGGAAGGATACAGGTCACGTAGGATGAGATGCTTCAGTATCCATAGCCATAGCATCCTTTACTTCAAGTATTTGTCCAGCTGAGGTCTTTGGAATTTCCATGAATGGTTGAGAGGTACTCACGGTGCTATGAGGAGCATTACTCACCACCGTGGATAGAGTTACATTCTGGGTGTCGTTGTGGGTAGGGGGCCTTGTTAGAATCAGAACTCACAGGGGCTTTCCCTTTGTCAGCAGGAGAAGTCCCTGGGTGCTAGTTTTGCTTCGCAGGGATGGGCATCCAAGAAGGCTGGGGAGGATTGTCTTGGCGCCGTCTCTTCTGCTTGGCACTTGCCTTCGCTTCTCTGCGAGGCCCTTCAGAGGTTTCATCACCCTGAGTTTCCCTAAGGGCCATGTTAGATCGCTAAATAGAGGTTCGAAGACCTTCAAAAGCTTCCCTTGCAGGGTCCTTCACCTGCCTTCTTCTCCGCGTAACTGTCAACCATTCACCGTGTATTTCCTTCTCAAGGTCATACACAACCCCATCAGCGCCATGAGAGACCGTGGGGGAAAGGATAATAGATTGCTCGGTCTACGAAGGACTACACTTTTCTTGGGCTTTAGGCTTTTCTTGCATGTTATGAGGGGGGAGGAGCCCCTGGAGCTTTGTCAATAGGTGGACCTTGTTGAGGGGAGGAAGGGGTGAAAGAACAGTCTCGGGTTAGGCGGTCGTAGCAACTGTACTTTGCACAGATAAGGTGTAGACCTTCATACTCAACTCTATACCAATGGTCCCGGAGCCATATTTTTCCTATGACAGGTTTGGAGAGGTCAATTTCTACAAATACCTGAGCAAAACGCCCACGTTCTATTCTCAATGTATTTTGATCAACTCTTATTGGCTTTCCGATGACAGAGGCCAAGTCCATCAAGACATTTTCATCATAGTACAATAGGTTTAAGCCCCGAAATCTTACCCAGGTCATCATTCTTTGGATGTTCGCATTAGGGGCCGCAAATTCTGGAGACCGCTGTGAGACACACAAGTAGTGGTCAAAGGGCATCCATGGTCCTCCACTTGTGACTGCGTCTTTATTAGCTTGGAGATCAAATTTGACCATGAAGTAGCCCTTATCCACATCAAGAATATCAAAACCGCCAGATGGCTTCCACATTTTTTGCAATCTCTCGTGCATAACTCTGTAGCCCACTAATTTACCCAGTAATTTGATGATCAGAGCATCTCGCCAGGGTTCACACAAAGCTTCAAATAATTTGTCATCCAATTGGAATTGAGGAAGCAATGGGTTATCGTCTTGGAATGAAACTGTGACCATCTTTTCCGCAATCAGGTTGCACTTGGGTAGCGGTGGGGGGATCGGTTTGTTCCCCAAAACCATATCCCGAAAGGAGGGTTTGGGGACGCCATCGATGGGGGCTTGCATAGAGGTACCCGACGTATTTTTTGGCGGATTATCAGAGGGGGATTGAAGGTGGCGTTGGGTATTGCAAACAATGCCAGCCATTGAACGAGTCGTTCACTGGACTGGGACCTTCAAAGAAACTTGGAGGAGAATCTTGGAGAAATCTTGACTCAGTTTATTTTTGTCAATATTTTTTTATTAAGTACTAGTATGAGCCAAGCATGTTCTGTAGAGGGTATTCGTAGCATGGCCATTTGAAAGAATATAGGAAAAAAGCCGCTGGAGAAAACCAATTATGCAAAATTTAAATTTTAATAAATTGGTAAAACATAAATGTTTTATATTTTACATTTTATCTAGATTAAAGTTTAATATTAATAAACAGTTCAAAGCATAAATATTTCTTTTTGTTAAAATATATTAACATTAACATATTTTACATAAAATTATATTTTTATGAAAATATTTTATTTTTCAAATTTTAAAATACCACATAAGAATATTTACCTTTTCATTGACAAATCATTAAGATTATATGATAAAAAGTTTATGAAACTCATGGTTTAAAAAATATGTAAAAACCGAAGTAAACGAGATGAAACACAGAGTGTTGAATTGTGTTTTTTTAACTTTTAAAACATTTTGAGAACTTTGGACAATGAACAGAATATTGGAGCTAAAAACTTGTTATTTTAAAGATAAACACGTAAAAAATTTACATTAAAACTTTGTTAAGAAAACCTCAATGTCAATCTATACAGTTAGTATAAAATTGAATGTAAAAAAGAGGGATAAGAAATACACACAGAAGATTTTACTTGTTCACTCTTATAACCAAGAGCTACGTCCAGTCCTTTTAGTCTTGAAAGGAAATCTAGTATCTCTTGATAGTTGACAAGTATTCTTCTCTTGACCTCTTTAGGCTACCTTACAAGTATTCTTTCAACAACAAGTCTCTTCAGGCTTTTATGCCAAGTATTCTTTCTAATCAAGCCTCTTCAAGCTCTTTACAATAAAAGTAATTTGAAAGGGTGTTTACAACTCAAAGCTCACCACGTGAGGATATGAAAGTTTAACACTTACAGACTAACAACTCTTATATAGGAATGAAGAAGAAAATGCACAGAGTATTAGCACAACAAATTTTCGCAATCAAGAACTGCTTTTCTTCTTCTTGAACACGATATTTATAGACTTCCTTTGAGATGGTGTAGGCAAGCTTCAGAAACTTCAAGCATGGCCATCTTCAAAATGCACATATCCATTGCTTGGAAGGGAGGAGATACGCAGGTCTTCTTTTCAGAGTAAGTTGAAAGTTACAGTGAAGACTTTCTCCAAAGTGATAAGCAATAAAATGCCTTTTATTAGGACACGAGTAAAGGAAATATCCAGAGATAAATTAATAAACCTTGTGTCTTAAACAAAAGTAAGCTTCAGATAGTACAAGGCAAAGCGAAAAAATTTCTCTCTCAAGGACATTCACACAGTGTTTTATGCTTTAACAATAATTGTGATTTCAAATAAAAAGCTTCATTCTAAAAGACACCTCTTTCTAAATTCAATTTATGTGTTGTGTTTCAACTTTTAGGAGACCATGCCACAAGTGCTACAATAGTTGGGTTACTAGGCTTATTTCTCTAAAATAATTCTATGCAAAAATCTTGCATATATGGATGAGTTTTAGGAGACTGTGTCACGGGTGCTATTTAGCAGCACCCATTAAGGGCCTTTTTCCCTTCATAAAAGGGTTTTCTTTTACCTCCATATGAGGTCTTCCTTCCCACTTTAAGTGGGTTTTCCTTTCTATAGAGAGAGTCTTTTCTTCCATTCACCTCCTTTTTCTTTTGACCACGACTCAATCTCCACTTCTTCCCACCACTGTCTTTTCCATCACCTTCATTTCTTTCTCTTTGTCCAACCTTCATCTCCTCCATAGCTCTATCCCATTTTCCATCACATCTCTCCCTTTCGACTGAACTTGTTAGAGCTACTTCTTGCAACTATATCCTAACCACTAGATATCTATTATGCAACACTGCTCAACTTAGATATGCTGCCTGAGAACTCTAATACATTACTCTACTCAGATTTGCCGTGTGTTGTTTTTTGGATTGTATCATGAAAGAAATAAAAAAAGGAAAGAAAGCACATAACTCTATCAAGGTTTCTTTGTAATAGGAGGATGCGATTACTTTGGTTTTTCTTTTCTTGTTTCAGGATTGCTAATCTGATTAATTTGGAGTATAAGTGTTTGGTTTGTTGTTGTTTATTTGTTGTGCACTGTTACAATACTCTCCTTTTAGAATTCTATGAATTTGTAAGCGTCGTTGGGCATTTTCTATCAATGATCCTTTGACCAAAAAATGGATGAGTTTAAAATAAGTTTTTAATTTTATGAATATTTGGTGGATGTCCATTCTTGAAGAGATTGATACTAATTGGATTAGGTGATATCATTTTCCTATTAAGAGAGAAGATTTTATTTCACTATTTTCTTTTATGATAGGATCTCCTCCATAGTCACACTAGAGTTAGCTTTCTTTGTGGCTATATATATCAGCCCTATTATACATGGTTTGATACTATGAAACATAGCAATAAAACATTCTCTTATTCTCTATTCCCTCTTATCTCCATATTCAACTCTTGATTCGATTATTTTCATAACACGTTATCAACACCAAGCTCTCCCAAATTGAGATTCAAAGGTAAATATGTCTAACCTTTCAAAACTTGAGTTTGTGGCTTTTGACATTTCAGGAAAAAATTATTTATCTTGGGTACTAGATGCTGAAATTCATTTAGACGCAAATGGTCTTGGCGACACTATCAAAGAAGGAAATAAAGCGTCTAATCAAGAAAAAGGCAAGGCTATGATATTTATCCGACACCATCTTCATGAATTGTTGAAACATGAGTATCCTATGGTGAAAGACCCACTTGTTCTTTGGAATGGTTTAAAAGAAAGGTATGATCACCAGAAAACTGTGATTCTCCCAAAAGCTCGTTATGAATGGATGCACTTGCATTTGCAATATTTTAAAACTGTAAGCAAGTATAACTCTGCTATATTTAGAATCACTTATCAATTGAAATTGTGTGGAGAAAAACTCATTGATGAAGATATGTTAGAAAAAACATTCTCCACTTTTCATGCATCTAATGTGCTCCTGCAGCAGCAATATCGAGAAAAGAGATTTAAGAAATATTTTGAGTGGATTTATTGCCTCCTTGTGGCTGGTGGTGGAGATTTTAAGGACACATTTTTTCACCAGAAGTGGAAAAATAATGAACAGAGTGAAAAGGAGAAAGGTGGGCAGAATAGCGAACATAATAAAAACTTATGCTATCGTTGTGAAGGAAAAGGTCATTGGTCGCTTACCTATCGTATGCCAAAGCATCTCGTTAAGCTAGAAGATTCTTCAATATAATGATTTTGTGACACCCTGAGGCCGACGAGGGCGGGGAGTGATCACCGGTGCAAAGAGGCACGGACAAGGAGCGGCTCCTGGCAGGCTTCTAGGCGAAGGGGTACATGAATGAACCGAAATCATACCCGAATGAGAGGAATTCCAAGACTGTGCAGGTATGGGACTGCACAGTTGAGGAAAGCTTAATAGAATTGATTCGCACTACTCATACCAACAAGATGCATCTTCTTTTTCATGATCATACAACATAAACTACACACATACACATCCTTCCCAACTTATTGAGAAAATCCCCTTACCTCTTGAAGCTTAGGAAAATGAGCAACACCACAAATCACCTTCACTCCTCACCAACACCAAGTGGCCTCCTTGAAGCCTTGATGTTCCCACACTTAGAAAAATTTACCTTTCACAAAATACACCAAAATAAAACCATAGAAATATGAGTTTTATGAAAACCAACAAACCCTAAAGAGTAGAAATTTGAGTAGATGAATACTTACTCAAATCTTGAAGACAAATGGATCCAAGGTGATTTTCAAGTTTGTAGGTTCCAATGGAGTGAACCTATACCAAGAAAAAGATTACTTTTAGTGAAAGGAAGAACTCAAGCTTTCATGAAAATATGAAAGTGGTGGAAATGAAAAAATGAAAGAAGTTTATGGGTTAGAATGATGATCCAAATCTTTTTTGTGAAGCTTGACTTTGGAAAATCTCAATAGAACTTGGTCTTTTTGTGTATGCAAAAGCTTGGAAAAATAGAGAGAAAATGGAGTTTGTATGATTCAAGTGGAGAAGATGAAGTGAGAAATGAATTTTCTCTCTCCCTTCTCCCTAGTAGAACTCGGCTGACCAAGGAAGGCATGGGGGAGGTATGGGCTTGCATGCTTTGGTGGTTGGGAGCCATACCTCTCTCACCTAATTTTGGGAAAATTAAAAAATTAAACCCATTTGACCATTTGACTTTTGGAATTATTTGAGAGTGGGATCAGCCCCCCCCCCCCTTATGCGCCCAGCTGACCAGAAAAATTGGTGGGATTAAATCCCATCAAGTTAGGGTTTAATCGGTAGTGCGAAGTAGTAAAAACGCGTAGTTTTCGAACCCCTTTTTAGATAAATATTTTCCTAAAATGAGTAAAATCATGAGAAATGAATTTTATGATTTGAATATGTCATAGAAAAATTTTGAAACTCAAAACTAAATTTTTGGACTATTTTTCATGTCCGGGTTGCGTCCGGTTTACCCGTAAAGCACCAAACGCGGGTAAAATAAATTTTTTCTGAAAAATTTCCAGAAAATTTTTAAATATCACAAATATTATAAGAACCACTTTTTGTTCGTTAAAAATTTATTTTGGAGTAAAAATGACCTCCAGAAAAATACTGAACCCTTCCCACATTCCGCGAGAACGCGGTTCCCGCAAAAAACTCAGTTTTGCGAACTCTATTACTCTAAACCCTTCAAAAATAAACCTAAGATATAAATATTATTATTCATACCTTAAAATCACAAAACCACTAATTAAATAATTTTAATTAAATTAAAACTGATTAAAAATCAATAAAAACTATATATAAAAAAACAGAGTGTTACAGATTATGTGTTGTATGTTTGATGATAAACTCAAAGACTTGAGTTTTCATATTGGGTGTTGAATGAATTTTCATTCTCTTAGTAATATCTATTTTTACATATCTATGTATTGAAGTTTCAAAATATGATTTTGGTTGAGGGAAAAGCAATTTTTGACATTTAAGGAATCTTGAAAAATATATATATATGGGTTGAAGCGGCTTGTAGTCCTAATGCATGCTTAATAAATTAATGAATGATGCTAGTGTTCATGATCTGTTTAACATGCTAAAGATGGTTGCTTTATGTGTATGTATGCCTTATAACTTGAGTTGTGTTCTTGCCTATTTAATGTATTTGATTCTTCGGTGATTTGTTGTGATTGATTCATGGTGTGGATTGTAATATTTAAAGTAGTGTATGGCTTAATTTATTGTGATTGTGGTTGTGATTGGTGATTGGATCCAAAGCATTTTACCCAAGCATTTTGGAAGAGGATTTGTAGTGGATTTTAATGAAAAGTCTTTCCAATGAAATCAAGATTTAATTAATTAGAATTTAAGTCAACACTTGATTAGAAAATTTTCACTTAATTTTTAAGTATAAGTCTCCAATGGACTTTATAACAAATTCTATTTTTCCAAAAAACTCTAAGTAAGTTAGGAAATTAATGGATAAGGGAAAAAGTAAAATTTTAAATTTTTAAGGGGCTAAAACAAAAACTGGGTGTGTTTTGGGCCAAAATGATAAATTTCGGAAGTTCTGGTGCGAAAAATGAAAATTGGGTGTTTTGGGCCCAAAATCATAATTTGTAGAAGTTCTGAGACTGAAACGAGAAACTGGACGTTTGTGGGACAAAAGCATAATTTTTTAAAAATCAGTTGCTGAAGCGTGAAAACTGGACATTTTGGGGGTTAAGATTTAAATTATTATGAGAAATGAATTTAAGTAAGTTTTATCAAAGTATTTAATTGAGATTTTTTATTAAAGCTTTTTACCATGAGAAGTTGAAAGAAAAATAACAAAGTTGGTTTTAAATAAAGGTATTTGAGTTTCCAAATGACTTTCCTAAAAGCTATTCTTAGTTTGCATTTAAAAATGTTAAAAGTATTTCTTTTGTCAAAAACCCTTAGAGATTTTGAGACCTTAAAACTAAAAAGGAATTTAGAGAAAATACTCACTATTTTGAGGGACTTTGATTTCAAAGAGAAGTTTTCTTTAAAAAAATTATGTTGTAAATAACATTTTTACGCAGTATTGAAAGAGAGTCAATACGTGACGACGATGAAGTCTTGAGGACAAATAGTGCTACATGGTGTTGGAAGAGAGCTAACACGTGATGACGGAAATCCTAAGATGAGGGATCACATTATTTATCTTGTATGTGTGTGCAAATTATACTGTCATTTGCATTAAAGACGTTGTCTTTTGCCAAAATTTGAGCATACAATCCTAAGGCGATGGATTGTAAATAAGTATGGTCTGACTATAAGTCTTTGAGGGCATCCAGGTTATGAAATTCTCAATTGCCTTGCCTGGTGAACACCCTTGTGCCGAGAAAAGTAGTATACCCGGCTTGGATGATCTTGACCTGCTGTCTTATTTATGTTATGATAATTAAATAGTAGCTTTACTGAATAATTGTGAGACTGGATCCTAGAGGGCACTGGGCAATTATGTTAGGTTTATGCTACAGCCATTTCGCTCTACTTAGTTGAGGAAGAGAAGTCTCCATGGAGCAGTGGATCGGTGTATTAAAGAGATATTGAAGTGACATGCATTTTGCTAGAGTGCTATGTGTGTTTAACTTGATGATGCATTCTCTTTTGGTGTGTGAATGTCTTAGAGAAAGACTTTGCAAAAGAGTAGTTATATATATATATTCTTGAAATGTATTACGTAGTATTTTTCTTTTCCATATGCACCTTTTGCGGAATTTCAACACGTGCAAAGAAATTCACCCTTGCATATTTTTCTGTTATCTTTATGTACGTTGCACGTAGATGTCCACTTCGAGACCTCTGGTTGTAACACCCTGATTTTTATACATAGTTTTTATTGATTTTTAATCCTATTTAATTTAATTAAAATTATTTAATTATGATTTTTGGGATTTTAAGGTGTGAATAATAATATTCATATCTTAGGTTTGATTTTGAAGGGTTTAGAGTAGTAGAGTTCGCAAAACTGAGTTTTTGCGAGAACCGCATTCTCTCTTGATGCGGGGATAGGGTTCAGTATTTTTCTGGAGGTCATTTTTACTCCAAAATAATTTTTTAATGAACCAAAAGTGGTTCTTATAATATTTGTGATTTTTAGAAATTTTTCGGGAAATTTTTCAGAAAAACTTTATTTTACCCGCGTTTGGAGCTTTACGGGTAAACCGGGCGCAACCGGGACATGAAAAATAGTCCAAAAATTTAGTTTTGAGTTTCTATTTTTTTCTATGACATATTCAAATCATAAAATTCATTTCTCACGATTTTACTCATTTTAGAAAAATATTTATCTAAAAAGGGGTTCAAAAATTACAGCATTTTTACCACTTCGAACTACCGATTAAACCCTAACTTGGTGGAATTAAATCCCACCATTTTCCAGTCAGCCTTGGGGCGCATGGAAGGGCTGAACCCACCCTCAAAATCTTTCCAAAAGTCAAATGGTCAAATAGGGGTTAATATTTGAATTTTTCAAAATTAGGTGAGAGAGGTATGGCTCCCAACCACCAAAAGCATTAAAGCCCATACTCCCCCATACTCCTCATGGTCTGGCCGAATTCTTCAAGGGCATGGGAGGAGAGAGATTTCATTTCATTCATCTTGTTCATCTTCTTCCTCTTGCTAAACACCATTTGCTCTCATTCTCCAAGCTTTCCTCCATAGCCAAAGCTTGAGTTTTGTTGGGTTTTTGGCTATTCAAGCTTCACAAAAAAGGTTTGGATCATGATTCTAAACCATAATATCTTCTTAGTTTTCCATTCTCATCACTTTCAATTTTTCCATGAAGCTTGTATTCTTCTCTTTACTAAAAGAGAGTTCTTTCTTGGTTTAGGTTCACTCCATTGGAACCTACAAGCTTGAAAATCATCTTGGATCTATTTTGCTTCAAGATTTGAGTAAGTATTCCTCTACTCAAATTTCTATACCTTAGGGTTTGGTGGTTTTCATGAAACTTGCATTTTTATGGTTTATTTTTGGTGTATTTTGTGAAAGGTAAATTTTTCTAAGTGTGAGAACATCAAGGCTTCAAGGAGGCCACTTGGTGATTGTGTAGAGGGAAGGGTGATCTTTGGTGTTTGCTCATATTCATAGTCTTCAAGAGGTAAGGGGATTTTCTCAATAAGTTGGGAAGGATGTGTATGTGTGTGGTTTATGTTGTATGATTCATGAAAAACTCAAAGACTTGAGTTTTCATATTGGGTGTTTGAATGAAGTTTCATTCTCTTAGTAATATGTATTTTTACATGTATATGTATATGAGTAAAAATATGATTTTGGTTGAGGCATGATAATTTTTTATGAGCCTATGTGTTGTTGGAAAAAAATCATATGTATGCTTTGGGGTGATTTTGGATGCCTAAGTGTGTGCTTGGTGAAGTATATTTTATGCTATGTTCATGATGTATGTTGATATGTTATGAATGAGTACTTGAGAGTATGTTTGATCTATGAATTGGTTGTGTTATTGCCAAATTGATGTATATTGATTTATGTGTATTTCATATACTTTGATTGGGATTGGATTGAAAAGAATTGATTCAGTGTGAGAAGGATCTTAAAAGCTTTAATGAAAAAGTTTTTTAAAATGAAATCAAATGAATCAATTGGAATTCAAGTTAACACTTAATTTGATAAATTTTCATCAAGTTTCTAATCCTAAGTCCTAGATCAATTCCATACTAAATCCTTTTATCCTTAAAACTTTAAGTGAGTTAGAAAATTAATTAATGTGGGAGAAAAATCAAATTTTAGATTTTTTTTTGGGGTCAAAAATGCAAATTATAGAATTCTGGGCTTTAATTGCAAAATCTGGACTTTTGGGCCAAAAATATAATTTACAAAAGTTTGGGGCAAAAACGCGAAGCCTGGAGACTTTTGGGCCAAAAGTATAATTCACAAAAGTTCGGGGCAGAAACGCGAAGTCTGTGTACCTTTGGGCCAGAATTATAATTTACTAAAGTCTTGGGGTAGAAAACGTAAGTCTGGGCATTTCGGGCCAGAAACCTAATTTTTCAAAAAATTAGGGGCTGAACTATGAAACTGAACTTCTTAAGGGGTCAGAATTGCAAGTACTTAAAAGTAAAGGAATTTAAGTAAAATTATCAAAGAATTTAATTAAGTTTTAATTAAATCTTTTTATGATGAATAAGTGGGAAGAAAATTAATAAAGTGGGTTATAAATAAGAGGAAATTCTTTTATCAACAAGTGAAAGTTTAAGAGTTTAAAGTTAAAGAAAAAAACTTAAGAATTCAAAGAGGAAATTCTTCTAAAAACTTATTGTGTTACATAACAATATTACACGGTATTGGAAGAGAACCAATATGTGGTGAAGATAAAAGTCTTAAGGACAACAATATTACACGGCATTGGAAGAGAACCAATATGCGGCGAAGATAAAAGTCTTAAGGACAATAATATTACACGGTATTGGAAGAGAACCAATACGTGGCGAAGATAAAAGTCTTAAGAACAATAAAATTACACGGTGTTGGATGAAAGTTAACACGTGGCGGCGAAAAACCCTAAGACGAGGGACCGCATTGATTGTATTGTTTGTGAGGGCAAATATAATGTCATATGCATTTGAGATATTGGTTTTTGCCAGGCTAGATTTATGCTATGATGAGAGCATACAATCCTATGTGATGGATTGTGAATAATTGTAAAACCTGTCCATGAAAAAGGGGACCGATGGTCACCATGTCCATGAAAAAGGGGACCGATTGGTTTATTATGTTGCTCTACCGAATAATTGTAAAACCTGTCCATGGAAAAGGGGACCGATGGTTACCATGTCTATGAAAAAGGAGACCGATTGGTTTGTTATGTTAGGTTTATGCTACAACCATTTCGCTCTACTTAGTTGAGGAAGAGAAGTCTCCATGGAGCAGTGCACCGGTGTATTAAAGAGATATTGAAGTGATATGCATTATGCTAGAATGCTATGTGTGTGCTTGACTGTGTGTTTACCTTGATGAGGTGTCTCTTGTTGATGATTGAATAGCTTAGCTAAAAGACTTGCGAAAGAGTAATTATATATATATATATATTATTGGAGTGTATTATGTAGTATCTTATTTCCATATACATTCTTTCAGTGGACTTTCAACTTGTGCAAAGAAATTCACCCTTGCGTGTTTTTCTGTTATTCTATGTACGTTACGCTTAGATGTCCACTTCGAGACCTCTGATAGCCCGAGTGAGGGAGTGCTTCCGGCCTCATGAGGCCGATGGTGGGGGATGGACTTACGATCCCATCTCCCAATGGGCCACTGTGACTGGATACGTGGTCAGGACTAGATGAGGGGTGATGGGCCGCGAAGAGGTTTTGGAGAGGGACATGGTTTTGGACATCTACATACCCGTCGAGAGGATGCGCTACTGGCTAGGAGATGCACCCTTTGCACGTAGTATCACTTTGGAGAACCGGGAGGCCAGAGTTTCGCCCACGGCGCAGCCTAGGAGAGAGGCGAGGGAGGATCAGAGACCTACACCTCAGCGGATAGCCGAATCGGTATCTAACCGTTGTCGTCTGATTCGTCGCACTCCAAGGAAGAGTTCCTTGGATAGGGCATGCTTACCAAGGATGGCTCCACCAGTGACACCAGTTCCATCACCCGAGACCGTGAGGCCGACACTTCCTGTTCCATACGTCACACCTTCTGGACGTTTGGTGCGCTATTCTTCTGACACTTCTGCCGGACCTTCGGGACACGTAGATAGAGGAAAGAGGAAGGTTAGAGACGAGCCAGATCGTGTACTATTCGAGGTGTCTGAGGTTGAGGAGGACCCCGAGGAGACGTCATCGTCTTAGGCCTGTAGAGGTGGGGGCGTCTAGTGCTAGGTTGTAGAGTGTTTGTTAGCGACCAGCCTAGGTTTGCGATATACATGTTCAGTGTCGTGTATCAGACACACTTTTTATGCTATCGTTTTTCCCAGGTTTAGCTTTATTGCTTTATTTTCTCTGTGTCAGGATGATGTATTTTTGCCACTATGTTGTCATTCCAAACTATACTTGCGGGCACAAGACTTGTGTATTTTGACTTGAGGATATATATATATGTGATGTTTCTTTTCTTCTGAGTTTCTGGATGGCTAAATGAGTTGTGAGCAAATCTTTTCTTATAAGACTTTAAAAAAAAAAATTTAGCCACCAATTTTGGTAACCATGATTTATGAGAGATGATTTTCCGCATTAAGTTTAGTTTTTCATGTGACGTTCCTTGTGTGAAAAAGGGGCGTTACACTGGTAGCGCAGGTGAGGGAGAGTTTCCGGCCTCTTGAGGCCGATCATGGGGGATGGACTTATGATCCCATCTCCCAATGGGCCACGGTGACTGGACACGTGGTCAGGACTAGATGAGGGGTGTTGGGCCCCAAGGAGGTGTTAGAGAGGAACATGGTTTTGGACGCCTACATACCCATAGAGAGGATGCGCAGCTGGCTGGCAGACGCACCATATGCACGCAGTACCATCTTGGAGAGCCGGGAGGCCAGAGTTCCGCCCTCTGCACAGCCTAGAAGGGGGATGAGGGAGGACTAGAGACCTACACCCCAGCGGGTAGCCGGACCGGTTACTGATCGCCGCCGTCTGATTCGTCGCACTCCAAGGAAGATTTCTTTGGAGAGGGCACGCTTGCCTTGGTTGACTCCACCTGTGGCACCAGCTCCACCACCTGAGTCGGTGAGACCGACACTTCCTGTTTCTTACGTTGAGTCGTCGGGACGTTTCGTGCGTTGCTCTTCAGGCTCTCATGCTGGCCCATCGGGACAGGCAGGGAGAGGGAAGAGGAAGGTCAGAGACGAGTCGGGATGTGGTTGGCTTGTGGAGTCTGAGTCGGAGGAGGAGGAGGATCCCGAGGAGGACCCCGAGGAGACGGCATCTTCTTAGCTCTCTAGGTGTGGGGTGGATAGTGCTAGGTTGTGGGTTGGTCAGTTAGTCGACCAACCTAGGTTTTGGGGAGTAGATGTTCATGTCGTGTATGTTGACACTTCTTTTGCTTTACTATTTTCTTTAGGATAGTTTGATCGCCTTATTTTCTTTCATGTCATGATGATGTATTTTGGCCACTTTGTTGTGGTTCTTGACTATACTTGCGGGCGCAAGACTTGTGTACAGTGACTTGTATATATATATATATATGATGTATGTTTCTTTTTTGATTTTCTGGATGGCTAAAAGATTTATGAGCATACTTTATGTAAGAGTTTAAAAAAAAATTTAGCCACGAAATTCGGTATCTTTTGATTATGAAAGACGTATATTTTTAAGACAAACCAATTTTATATTAATTCCACATTGAGTTTTATTTTATTTTATGTGACGTTCCTTGTGAGTAAAATTGGCGTTACAAGAAGCAACCCTTTTGCAATTGGATCGTCAAAAACAGAACAATACAAAACTGGAACTTGGCTTCGGGTCCCAAGGACTCGAACCAATTCATTCAAAGTTCTTCCTCATCAGGCTCATACAATTAGTCCAGCTTGGAGTAGAACCAGCAGTCACATTTGTGACATTGAAATTAATGCTGATGATATTGAGCTAGAGTTCCTAGCTGAATTTCAGGATATAGAAAAGCCAAAGAAACCAAATGGGAAGGTGCATAAGCTACCAACCAAATCTGATCAACCATCAAGGACTTCAAGGCTATCCATTATTTTGCTAGATCAAGGCTTCACAGTCTACAAAGAACGAAATAAGTGCTTGATAATCCTCTAGGATCTGGAGTTAGTAATGCTCATTGTATCTAAATCATAGGCCTGTGTCTTTTTGTATATATAATATTACAACCAGTGACAATGCCACAAATTTTTGACATATGAATTAATTAAATACTTAAAATTTTGATGTTTGGTGCTTATTTTGTGGCTTTATCATGATGTATAGTATCTTTATTCATTTCCTTATTTTTCTATGGAAAGAGATTTCAAAGTTTCTACCTCAATATCAAGAATGTGTTGCAGCTTTATGTATATCTTCAATGATATTGGCTTTAATTGGAAAAGTATTTGGGTGACGAAAAGTTTGTTCATATTCAGGGCATGGGATACTTGGGTCCCTTAAGCATGATATTGGGGGTTCGATTCTCGGCCATGCGAAGCATATGTTGGGAGATGTCAACCCATTAAATGGATTTCAGTAATTCGAGGGATTATCCTCCACAGTTGCCCGTAAAGGATACCCTAGTTCACCCAAAAATAAATACTTATCAATATTTGATAATAATATTGATAAGTTATTTGAGGCCAATTAACTAGGAAAAAAAATATTTAATGTATATAAATAACCATATGCACATTCATAGGTATACTCTTACGAATCAATAACCAAAGCATTAGTTAATATAACTAAATAACATAAAACTGTACACTTTAAACCATTCGAGTTATATATAACTTTGTATAGGATTTCTTAAAACATCAAAAGTATTAATTTTATATACAATTTGGAAAATACTGACAATTATGTTAAATCTTTTAGACTGATGTATGATTCGCTATCTTTCAAATATTATTTGAAAGTATTTTCCAAGCCAAGTTTCATAAATACCAATAGGGTTTATTAATATGTCATCCAAAGTTGTTCAAGTCAGTTGTGGTACAAGGTAAATGGATATATACCTTGATTAGAAATGATGGATTTCAGAAAAATAATTTTTTTAAACAACTTAATGAATCAGATTGAGTCAAAAATTAATATATGATGAATTTGGAAAAAAAATTCGTATCATTTGAAAATTAAAGGAACTGCCATTCGAAACCATATGATATTTTTTTTGAAGAACTTAATCTGAATGACTTAGATTTCTTTATATAACTAGACATTTACTTTGTTTCATATTTGCATTAGCGTTCTTTAATCATAATTTGATGCAAACAATTTATAAAAGCTATGTTAAGCGTAGGGTCTACTGAAAATGCATTTACTTATAATTTATAAGTAGTTTAAAATACAGACTTAATATATTTTAAATTTAAATATAGGATACATTGCTGTCTTTAGTTTAACACTCAATATAATTCAATCAAAACTTTAAAAAAAATTAATAAAACAGTAATGATAGTTGTAAAAAATTAAATGGCTTGCTGATGTCACGTCTTAAATTTGTCTCTAAATTTTGTAACAAAAAAAATTTTGAAACTAAATTTATTTCAAGCTAGGTTAGGTTTTAAATTACTAATGGCTTAAATATGTTTTTAGTCCCTCAATTTTAGGAAATTGTTGTTTTTAGTCCCTCAAATTTAAAACGTGTGTTTTTTGTCGTTTATTTTTAAAAATGTGTCACTTTTAGTCCCTGAGGTCATTTTTCAACTTGAAAAGTATTTTTTAAATTTATATTTTAACCCCTCCCAAATCCTGATTCTCACCTTAGCCCCTTTCCCTTAACTTCTAAAAGTTTTCTAAATTTATATTTTGACCCCTATTAAATTTAGAAAATACTTTTTAAATTTAAAGTATGGCTCTAGGGACTAAAAGTGACACAATTTTAAAAATGAGGGACAAAAAATACACGTTTTAAATTTGAGGGACTAAAAGCAACAATTTTCCAAAATTGAGGGATTAAAAATTTATTTAAGCCATTACTAATTGATAATTTATAGGATAATGCCTAGAGCTGGGTATGTGGACCGGCCCGCCCGTTTAGGCCCGGCCCGTAAAAGCCTGCAATATAAACGGGGCGAGTTGACCCGGATTGCAAAATAAATGGGTTGATAAATATAGGTCCGCCCCTGCACCGCATGGGCCTGCGGGCTAACGGGCTGGCCTGTGGCCCGTGATTAAAAAATTAAAAAATCTAAAAAATTAAAGAAAAATGAAAAAGTTAATACAGACTCGTTCACACCCCTGGTGTGAATACGTCAGACAAAGTTTGTAAATGCTTCTTCTAAAGACAAATTCGTTCACACCTGGAGAAATATTCATACCTTGGGTGTGATTACGTCAAACATGTTGTATCCTCATGAACGAAGTGATTTCAACAAAACATGTGATATTTCAAATCCTAAAACTATGTTTATTTATATTCTAAAGTAGCCACAAAATTATAATAAAAGGGATAAATCCAACAAAATATCTCAAGTTTTACAAATTAAATAGACATATTTAAAAAAAATCGATTTTAAGAAAGCCCGCGGGCCAATCCGCAAGTCCGCGGGTAAAATCCGTTTAATCCGCGGTTTATACGGACCGAGCTAAAAAGGCCCGCAAATAAATGGTTCTTGATTTTTAGGGTCCGTAGCCCGCACGGGCTGCTGGTTAAACGGGTAGCCCGCAGGCCTTGGCCCATATACCCAGCTCTAATAATGCCTTTATTATATACTTTTTGTCATTCCAAGCAATTATTTGATGGTCAATGTCATTTTGAAGGAGTTGTCCAATGTTTGAAGGCTTATTGGTCACCAAATATGAATAAGATTGGATTCATGTTCATCCATTGTAAATGGTATCACATGATGACAATATATGTTACTTGACACGCATAACATCATAATTTCATTGAAGGATTTTTCAAGTTCAAGGAGTTGTTCAAGCAATGGACTTCAATTGGCCATGCAAGCTTGAGATATGGTCATACGATGAACAAAGTGAATAATTGGAAAAAAAAAATGAAAATTTTCAATTGGCCGTTAAAATATAAAAGGTTGAAAACACTGATTTTCATATCTTCTATAATCATAACATCTTGGGTAACTGTTATCACTTTGGTTATATATAAGTATAAAATACTATTTAATCACAATTTTATATATATCTCTTTAGATATAAACTTACATATGTCATGAAAATGCTCACACAAGTGATATTGTAGTGTAAGTATAATGATGAACAACCAAGTCCCCTAGCTATAAAAGGATCACCATTCGTGTACATGCATATGCCTTCTTCTAAAATTTGTGTGTTTTTTCTAGATAAAAGAACTTGAGGGCTATCTTGGATTCTGAAAGTTCCAATTGTCATTTATATTAGTTACAAAGTAGTAGACTATTTTATATTTGTTGGTTTAAAGTCTTTTGATGATATAAAAATAGTGAACAGTGTTTTGTACAATTCTTTTAAAGATGCATGTTATGCACGGGGACTACTAGATGATGATAGAATACATTGATGGTATTTTAGAAGCAAGTCATTGGGGCACTGCACTTTTTTTGCGAAAACTTTTTGCAACCCTATTGTTGTCAAATCAGCTATCTAAACCAGAATTTGTTTGGCAACAGACTTGGAAATATTTAAGTGATGATATTCAACATATGCATATGATCCTTCTTCAATCGCAAGGTAACCCTAACCTCTATCATTATTTCTTAATCCAATTTTACAATGAATTTAAATTTATTCTAAACACATATCACTAACATATTAATTGTTTCCAAACAGATTTGGTTCTGTAAGAAGATGAATTGAAAAATATTGCATTGGCAGAAATAGATAAACTCTTATAAAGTAACAATAAAAGATTGTCTGATTTTCAAACAATGTCACAGCCTGATACGTCATTCATTTCTCAATCACAAAATAGACTTATTTTTTATGAGCTTAACTATGATAAGCAAGCTTTGGCAGGTGAGCATGATCAACTATTGTCTATAATGACAACTGAAGAACGACAAATATATGACAAAATCATGTCACGTGTCACTGAAGGACGTGGGGGATTTTTTTTTGTATGGATATGGTGGTACAGGTAAATCAATTATTTCAAATATCCTACAAGTAGTAAATTTTATTTTTATACCTAAAAAAATAAATATGTATCAACATTTTGGATAAAATTAAATTTAGTTTATGGCCTTATTTTGTCATCGACATTTTGATTCATAAAATTATATAATTTGTATTGCATCTCACAGGTAAAACTTTTATTTGGCAGGCAATTTCTGCAGTTATTCGGAGTAAAGGCCAAATTGTTTTAACTGTGGCATCAAGTGGAATAGCATTGTTGCTCGTTCCACGGGGTAGGACAGCTCATTCCAGATTCTGCATTCCCATTAATGTAGATGAAGATTCTACTTGCAACACAAAGGAGTCCTTTAGCTGATTTGATAAGCAAAACTAAGCTTATCATATGGGACAAAGCTCCCATGAATCACATATATTGCTTTGAAGCGGTTGACAGAACTTTTAGAAATATATTTCGATTCTCTAATAGTGAAAGTTTTAATCAACCATTTGGAGGAAAGGTTGTTGTCCTTGGTGGTGATTTCAGACAAATTCTTCCAGTCATACCAAAGGGCACTAGACAAGACATTATTCGTGCCAACATAAATGCCTCATACCTTTGGCAATTTTGTGAAATGTTAACATTAATTAAAAATATAAGGCTTCATACAGGATCAACAACTTCTGATGTGCAGGGGTTGTAGGAATTCTCGAATTGGGTGCTCAAGATTAGGGATCGTACTATTGGTCACTTGAAAGATTCAGATGTTGTCATAGATATACCACATGACATGCTTATAACTAATGCAGGTGACCCTCTAGCAACTATTGTTCAAGCCACATATCCATCACTTTTAGAAAATTTGGAAGATGCAACATATTTTCAACACAAGGCTATTTTCAACACAGGGCTATTTTATCACCTAAAAACAATATCGTTGACATGGTTAACGATTATATGTTGTCATTGATTCCTGGTGAAATGAAAACTTATTTAAGTTTTGATAGCAGATGCTCGATGAATGGAAATCTTGATTCACCGGATGATGTACATATTCCTGAATTTCTAAACACAATTACTTCTTCTGGACTACCAAATCATAGATTGAATTTAAAGGTAGGGGTTCCAGTTATGTTGTTGAGAAATATAGATCAATGAGTGGGATTATGCAATGGGACTCGACCTATAATTACTCGGTTGGGAGAGTGTGTATTGGAAGCAAAAGTTATTTCCAGTTCCAACATTGGCCAAAAGGTGTTCATTCCAAGATTATCACCAATTCCATCTGATATTAGGATTCCTTTCAAGTTCCAATGCTGACAATTTCCAATCACTGTTTCTTTTGCAATGACAATCAACAAAAGTCAAGGTCAATATCTCAAACATGTCGGTCTATATCTTCCACAACCTGTATTCTCTCATGGACAATTATATGTTGCAATATCGAAGGTTACATCACGTTGTGGTATAAAAATACTTATTTGTGATGAAGAACATCAATTAGCAACATCCGCTTTCAATGTAGTATACAGGGAAGTTTTCCAAAATTTAAAGGGTTAGTTTCAAAACTCTCATTTACTACTATTACATCAATTGCAAAAGACTAATTCTTCCTTCTTCCAAGTATGTTGTATCTTGCGATCAACTCTTTGGACATGTTCATCCACTGGGTGAATAACATTATTTGATTCATACATATTTCATTTTTTTCCAACTTTAATACCATTTCGTCTTCTTTAAAACAGTCTTTTTATGTTTAGACTACAGATAACAAAAATTTATATAACTTTCACTTTCATATGCCAATGCCTGAGTGTACATGTACATGGGTAAGCGAATTTCAATTTGTATAACTATACGTTAATGTTTTTTAATCACATTTGTTCAATTTAGTTATTTTTATGGCTATATAAAATATAAATGAATACTATATTTATTTAGTAACTGTTTGTTTCATATTTTTGTGATGTTCAAAAATCAACAAACTGCAATAGCATATTTTTTTAATTTTTTTTAACCCGTTTATTGCACGGGTCCATCAACTAGTTCCATATAACTTAGCTGGCACACGTAATATACAATAAAACCATGTGACACTTAATAAATAATACTGGCCAAAAATGTGATTTTTTTTACACTCATTTTTACATTTTTTATTTTCTTCTTGCACCTTTAAAATATCTCACAGCAAGTCACTTATGTTAGTAACTCAACATGCTAGCAAATTTAGCAAAGTGTAGCCTAGATAAACTTAGATTTGGCTCCTCATTTCACTTTAGAGGGTAAAGTGATTAATCTTAGTCAATGATGAGAAAATCAAGGGATGATATTAAAAGTATACACATAACAAATTATGGATGTGTTGAAATATCGTCCCTTGATTTTCTCATCAATTACTAAGATTAATCACTTTACCCTTTAAAGTGAAATGTTCACTTTAGAGGAGCCGAATCTGATAAACTTACAAAACTGTCATCATTATAAGACATAACCAATCATCATTTACAAAATGATATATGAATGAATAAAAACAACATTCAAGGCATGGATGGTGATAACTGATAACATTTTTTATTCAACTTTATAAACCATTACTATAAAAAAAATATGAATCAAGATTTTTGATTAAATAATTATGATGTTGATTTAGATTGGAAGTAATTAGAATTGTAAAACATACTTTGATGAGTTATATAGCATCTATCAAGTTTTAGGCATTTTAATTTAAAAGTATTTGGCTCTTGCATGCTTTTTTGCAAGATATATATCAGACATTAACCCCATGAGGATTCTGCAATGAATGGGAATGATTTCAATACATTTGCTTTTGTAGCTTCTACACACAGCTAGAACTATTAGCAAAACTATAGCTGTTATATTTTGATGCACATCTAAAAGGATCAAAAAGATATATTTATATTTCTATCCATTACTAACTCACCCCAAAATAAAAAAAATAGATGACTCTGGTAGTCTGCAAAACATGCAGAATCAAAGTATGCATTTTGCTCTATCAACTAATGTCGAACCAAGGCTAAAATGGAGTCCTAAACCACACCAATGATTCATTGAGGAAACTATGTTAGAAAGTTTAATTTTCTAATTAAAGTGTTTGTCTTTCATTGATTTATTGAAACATTGGTTGAATGGTGTCTTGATAGGTCCTCTAATCCATCTTGTAATCAATGGATATTGAACATCACATGGTGAGAGTACTTGAATAGTGTAGCCCATTGTTGTATGCAACCATGATGGATGGAACTATTACAACTCTTCATGAAAGGGTATGATTTGAATAGTTGTGACTCATCGTAAAAGGATAAATTGAAAATATCATTCTTCCATAGCAACAATGTAAAAATCGTTGTTGTAGTCCACTTCAAAAATCATTGTCAATTGATAGTAACAATGTCAAAACGATTTCCTTAATGCACTTCAAAAACAATTGCCACTTATAGCAACATGTAAAAATTATTGCCTTAATGCACTTCAAAAACCGTTGCCAATGATAGCAAAGTGTAAAAACCATTGCCTTAGCACACTTAAAAAAACCTTTGTCTTTGATAGCAATGGTCCGAAAATTGTTGTCGTAGAGCACTTCAAAAATCTTTCTCTATAATATACCAACAACTACGATTTTCAAATATTGTTGCCCTTGTGTAGAAAAACAATTGTCTTTAGAATACGCTACGCCTAAGTGTACCACGGTTTAAAAACTATTACTATAGTAAACGACAACAACTTTTTTTGCTTTAGGTAAAACTTTTTAGGGGTTTTTGTAGACAAAAAATATTGCAGTGATGTCAAAATTTATGACTAGTTATACCAACCTCATTACTGGAAAATCTTTATATTATAGATTCAATGACATCTGCTTCTTCACATACTTGAACCACAGAACAACGATTGAATTTTGGTTCAACCTTTAGCTTGAAAGCCAAACTCTTGCTTAATATATCATCAACATATTTGAGAACAGTCATAAGATCAAGTTGACCTTCTTGCGAATGTCAACTAAAAACGTCGATAACTAAAAAACAGTAAATTGTTTCCACTAAGTTGTGAATGAATTTTACTGTGTCAATGCATACATCTATTAGTTGTTTTTTAAGTTCAGCAATATTTTTCTTCAATAACTAGAAGCATCCCAGTTCCATAAGATAAACTTTGAACTTCTGTTTTTGTGGCAAAGTCTTACTTCTAATCGAAATTTGAGAAGAAAAATCATACTATAGTTAATAAAGAGACCTGGATAGAAAAGAAAAAGCTACAATATGATCGAGACTATATGATCCGTCAACACCACTTGAGTTCAAACTATAATTATTCATAGAAGGTAATTGTTTTGTTATAAAATTTTAATCTTAAAATAGTGTAATTTTGTATAGGAACTAACAATTATACATGTTTATAAACTGTTGGATCTCCACAATGTTGTCATTGGTGAATAGACTAGACTATGACCCACTTGTTGCGTGGTTGCAATTGGTTTTTGAATTTTATTGTGGTGATATTGGAATAAAGCATGGTAATAGGGGATGTTATATTTCTGAAATAATGATATGTGATAGAATAATTTAGTTGAAATTGATGTAAATTTAAATGATTGAAATACTAAGTTAGAAATGGTATGCGCAATGATAATTGTTTATTTTGATTGTGTGATTGATTGTGTTTTTTTTTTTTGCATATTTATTGTTGTCATCACTATTGTACGACTCAAACTTTGATAAACCAATCGTCGTATTTAGCATTAACATTTTGTAGGGAATGTTATTTTTTTATTTTATTTGGAGGTACTTTTGAGATGTGGGTAGATTTTATTTGTCCAAGTGAGTAAGAATTTTGTATGTTTGTGTCTGTTGCTCTTATTAATATCTATATAATTCTTGAGTAATGTTGTCACTTTTATGACTTTCTGAATTCTATCAATTTTACTTTATTTTATTTAAAGGTATATATTGAATTTTACGGTGTATTCTAATAACTGAAATTTAATTAAGTCATTGGTTTTTATATAAATGTGATTCAATGGTAGAAGAGGAAAATATGGTAATAGATGATATTATATTTCTTAATAGTGATAGGTAATAGAACAATGTAGTTGAAATTGATGTAAATTTAAATGATTGGAATACTTAATTAAAATTCATATGCAATTATTATTGTTTATATTGATTTTTGGATAGGTAATTGTCTATATTGGTTATGTATTTTTTTGTTCTTTTTTTTTTGCATATTTCTTGTTGTCATCACAATTATATGACTCAAACTTTGATAAACCATTTGTCATGCTTTGCATTAACATTTGTGGGGAATGTTATTCCTTTTTCTTCATTTGGAGGTACTTCCGAGATGTAGGTAAATTTTGTCTATCCGAGTGAGTAAAAATTTTGTATGTTCGTACCTATTGTTCTTATTGATATTTATATAATTCTTGAGTAATGTTGTCACTTCTATATCTTTTTTAATTCTGTTCAATTTTATTTAAAGATATTGAATTTTTCAGTGTATTCTAATAATTGAAATATAATATAGCCATTGATTTTGTATAAATGTGATTAAATGGTAGAAGAGGATAAGAGGAGTAAGTGGGCAAAGAGAAGATGAATGAGGAGTATGACACCTAGAATTTTTAATGATATGACACAAATGGTAGTCTATGGCACACACATATATAATGTGTCAATGCTAAGAGTTTGGCATCTATTTTAATATGTATAATATAGGGTTAAATATGTTTTTCATTCCTGTAAATATATCAATGTTTGCTTTTAGTCTCTCAAAAAAGATTTGTCTCTTTTTAGTCTTTCATTTTTTGAAAATGTATCTTTTTAGTCTCTGTGGCCTTTTTTAAATTTAAAGTATACTTTTAAAATTTCATTTTCATCCCTCCTAGATTTCAATTTTCACCCAACCCTCCTTTTTCATTCCTAGAGATATCAATTTTGACCCGACTCGACGGTCCAGTCGATGTGTCTGTGTTTTAGGCTACATTAGACTCGTTAATTACAGGTTCAAAAGAAGTTAGGCCATTTTGGCCCTGCCCGATTGATCCGCCAGACAAGACCCGCAACTTATGTATTTTTTAGTACTTTGAGCTATTTTTCTTTTAAAATAATTCGGGTTTGACCTGGTTCAATGTGTTTTAGGTTGGGCTGGGGTAGAAAATGTCTAGCCTAAAATGGAGAATGAGGATTTAGTAAAAATTGAGAATTAAAAATTAAGAGGGGTGAAAATAAATTTTAAAAATATTTTTTAAATTCAAAAAAAGGCCACAGAGACTAAAAACGATACATTTTCAAAAAAAATGCAGACTAAAAAGAGACAAGAAAAATTTGAGGTACTAAAATCGAACATTGATATATTTACATAGACTAAAAATATATTTAACCCTACAATATAATAGATTTGATTTTTATCAATTTTACTCTTTAATTAATTGTTAATAATTTTTTTGTAATCCTAATTATTAGTTTCGGCCTTTTATCAATTGTTATTGTTTAGTATGCATCTTAATATTTTTATTTTTATGAGTGTATTTTGTTTATATCATTCATTTTTTATTTAAAATATTAAATAATAGTTAAATGAAAAGCCTATCATGCTCTTGTCCCATGGCATGCCTATATTGATTAGTATATTTGGATTTATGGTAATAGAATTAAGGCTTCAACTGAAGTTATAAAGATAAAACCTCTTATTAATTGTTGTCTTTTAGTGTGTCAATCACAGTGTTTTTATTTTTATGTGTATTTTTTTGGATATTATTTGTTTGTAAATTAAGGGAGTGTTTGTTTCATGTTATAAATTTATTTTCCCTGAAATGATATTCATTGGAATGCTATTACTGGAAATATTATTTACATGTATAATTCATGTTGTGTTTGGTTGGTATTTAGTATTCCAAGAATAGTTTTTAAAATTTGTTTAAAAATTAAAAATTAAAAATATGGTGAAATGAAGTGGGAGTGAGAAGTTGTAATTGGGAAAATTTTAAAACTACCTATATTCTCATGGGAATGTAACATTCTCATCCCCTCACATGGGAATGAAAAATGGAGAAAACATATATAAATAACATTCCCGGAATTGTAATAAAAAAAAATATTCCCGAGAATACTTTTTTTCAAACTTGAAACAAATACAGGAAAACGACACTCCCAAATTTTCTTTGCCGGTAATAATTTTGTATATCTTGAAACAATCACACTCTAAAATTTTAAAAGAATAGTTAAATGATGATCCTACAATGCTTTTTATCCTTGACTTGGTAATATTTGTTAGTATAGTGCTTGACCACTCAACATTTGACACTTGATACTCATTGTCTTAGTCAAATTTATTCACATTATGTAACATCTTCTTGAGGTAATATACATAAACAACAATTATGACAGACTTTATTCAATAAAACTTTCCAATTTTTTTGTGTATTAGATATTCATGTAGATAAGCTAAACTTATATGTGGCCAAGTAACATCCATCCTAGGTGCAAAAAAGGTTAATATATTTTTTTGTTTTATTTTGGGCATCTATTTTTTTGCAAAATAGGACTTCGTGTAGAGTAAATCTATTATTTGAATCGTTATTTATGGCCATCAAAGTTCTCTGTTCTTGAAATGTGTTCATTCAACCATTCCATATAATATTTATTTAATGGATGATTTATGTGAGTCACCTATAACTAATAGCATGGGAAATTTGTATAACTGCAACTTCATCCCTCTTCTCCTACATTCAGCAGACCACTAAAGCTTCATGATCTTAGTCACAATATCACCAATTTAGCCACTATGTGATAGCCATGATCTAGTTTGAGGATTGTCGATCCCCTTCCCCAACTAAAAAAAATTAAATCATATATATTTGTGTAGAGGAAGTCTTGTCATTCACTGCGAATACCATAGTAGAAAAATGATGACCATAGATTGGGGTTTCAAAAGATGCAAGAGGTGAATCAAATTTAAAGCCCACAACTGAAAGATTAACATTAAAAGAAGTTCCAAAATCAGATTTAAACCTTAACGATAATAGAAAAAGTTTCAAACATGAAATTGATAAAAAGAGAACAAAGAAAGGGTGACAACAATTGTCGCGATATTTGTCCTTTGTCGTCATCCACTGTAATGTCCCGACTACTTTTCGATTTGACAATTATCCCCCACAAACAAACATGTGTCTTTTCAACATGTTTTGTCCTTACGTGCTTCCCAAAAAACTTCTCAACAGCTCACTCATCCCAAAATCACTCTAAGCCAAGTATGCTTAACTTGGGAGTACTTAAGTGATAGGCTACCAAAAAGATGAAACATCTTGTTGGTATAGGTAGTATTGATTAATTCTATTAAGCTTTTTTCAATTGTACAACCTCATTCTTACACAATCTCGAAATCCCTCTTAATTTTCTACAGACTCGGTTCATTAATGTGTCTCTTCACCTAGAAGCCTGCTAGGAGCCTTTCCATGTTCGTGCCTCTTTGCACCGGTGATCACTCTCTGCCCTTGTTAACCACGGGTGTCACATCAACTGGTGAGAAGGGGTTGGGGGACGGAAGGTTCTCAAGGGTTGGGGGAAGGAAGGTTTTGGAGGGTGGGGGAAGGGGCCCTAACATTCATTGTCATCCAAGACACCCATGCATAATCGCACCAAACACCATTAGGTCGAAGCCACATCACCAAAATCAAAATTACAATAACTATTTGCTCCAAACCACCTAAGAACCATTAACAAACTAGACCATTGAGGGTTTAGCCGCACCATCCACCACCATGTTGAAGTCCTTCCATCACAGTGCCACCTTTAAGTCTTAGTGCCTTTGAGCCCATGACGCTGACCACGATGATGAACCTCCAAGTAGAGTGAGCAAAACATCATTGTTCGCCGTGTCTTGATCTCTACGATAATACAAAACAGGGACCTATACACAATTTCATCAAACTATCAAATTGGGAATAACTAGTCATTTGACTAGTGCATATTGTACCATATAACTCACCACTACAAAGTCTAAAGACCCACATTTCTCAGGCGGTATCATTCGACATACATTTTGATAAAAATCACCACAAAGAAATTCATAAACAAATATATAAAGCATTAATCCGATTAGAGAATGATATAGATGTTTGATTCAAATGTTCTTCACCTAACTACTGGTTTGATTCAAAGAGTCTCACTCCTTTTGTAATTGAAATGTTTTCATTGAAAGTCTTGAATGACTAGAGCTAAGAGAATATATCTATCATACATTACATATGAATTGTGTGAAAATATTTAAAGTTTATTACTTCTTCCATCTCGTATATAAAAAAATTATTAATTCCCTTATGGTGAATGCGCGCACATTTGCATTTGTGAAACTGTATGTTGTAAGTAATCACTCTTGGTAAGTTGTTGCTCTTTGCATTTTGTTTGGTTGGAGGGGAGTGCATGAGAGAGAAGGCCGGGATTTTTTTTCAAAATCTTCTTGTTTGATTCAATTTTTTGGAAGTGGAGAGAAAGGAGCAAAATCTCAAGACTCAAATTTGGCTCCCCTCCAAAATCGGGGAAAGGAGGGGAGAGAATATGAGTTTAAAATATGTTAATTACATTGACTAAAGTATCCTAATAGAAAATTTTACATAAAAGGTTCAATTTGGATAAGTTTCTCCATAAATACTTCTAGCATGTGTTTTTTAACTAACAAATTCTTATAGAAGTTGAAATTAACTTTTGCTCTTCACATTTTTTAAAAGCTATCTTTTTTAACTTCTCCAAAAGCATCTATCTATCTATTAATGACTGTTTAACAACATTCCTTCTTTTGTATATATGAAAAAAATAAGACACAAAATAAGACTAACGTCTCCATATGTCAAAAATTAGAGTTTTTGCATCCAAACAGGACTATGATGGTATATGAAGTAAATTGATTATTTCCTTCCTTTAAAATTTCTCTCTGCCTTTCTTTCAACCAAATGAGATGTTTAATTAAATCACTTTCCATTCTTTCCCTCCCCTGGAATAAAATCTCTCCTCTCCCCTTCTCTCTTTTGGACAAAACACATTCAAGTCTAGTAGTCGCTCCTTGATTCTCAATGCTTGCTAATTGTCACTAGTTGCTCAAAGTCATAGGAGAATAGCTACAACATTTGTAATTAAATTCCAAATTTTCTTCGTCCAAGTACTAATATGCACCATTGCACCTAACAATCACCTCTTTGCAAGTTGAATTATATTATTTCCTTAGTCAAACTGATAGGACTTTAGGGAATAGTCTCCTTTCGAGTAGGAGGTGGACTCCACACTACGCCAGATTTAGGCTTTTATAGCACGCCATTTGTAGCGCTTTCTGAACAAAGCGCTACAGTAGAAAACGCAAAACTATTTTGTAGCGTTTTCTTCATAAAGCGTTACAAATGGTTTAATGTGTTTTGACTTTTTATAGCGCTTTATATAGAAAGCACTATAAAAAGTTTTATTAAAAAAAGAAATTTGAGCTTGTAGCGCTTTCCCTTAAAAGCGCTACAAACGTTTTAGTGAATTAATTTCAAAACGTGTGTTTCTCACTGCTCTCTCTCACTCTCGGTTCTCAATCTCACATCTCTCATTCTCACATCTCTCATTCTCACTCTCGCGTCTCAGTTCTCACTCTCAAACCCCGTTTGTCCCTTTGTGTTTACTGTCGCCGCCGTGCCTCCTTTGGCCACCGCGCGAAGAGATCATGCCACCGCGAAGAGACGCCATTGTTCTGTCCGTTGTCGCGAAGAGACGCCTTCGATCTGCCATCGCCGCGAAGCTCTTCTTCATCTCCGACGAGGAGTTTTCCCGGTGCCATCGTTCTGTTGCCGCAAAGAGACGCCACCGCAAAGAAACGGCACCACCACCACGAGAGAAGGTTAGGTTTTCTTCTCTGTTTTCTGGTTTATCTTTGATCTGTTTTCTGGTTTATTGTCTTCTTTGCCTCCTATTGCCAAATAGGGCAGTTTTACTGGTTAGAGAAGGTTTACTGGTTTGCTGGTTTATTTGCTGAAGTAATTTAGTGAGGATTCAATGAAGGCTTTGCTGAAGTTTATTTGCCCTGTTTTAGTCAGTGTTACTTGAAGGTTTCATCTCATTTATCTGTGAACAAAAGATTAGAAAGTATCATTTCTATGGGAATGCAGCAAACTATGTTTTTCAAATGAAAATCGAGGAAAAAATCGTACTGTTTGCTGTCATGCTATTGCTAACCTTAATTGTGACAAAAATGCTCTAGTTAGCTGGCAAATCCTTACACATTGGAGATGATCAAAAGGCAAATAAACTGGGGGCCAATGCTGTGGGGATAGATTGCTGAGAGTCTGAAAAAATTTAACATGCTAAAATCCATTCGGACAATGAAAAAAAAAACACTTGAAAAGAGATGTAAAAGAATTTGCAAAGAGAAAGAACACTACTAATCCAAGCTAGGTAGTGAAAAGATTTACAAGTATGTAAGACTATATACTTTAGAAACAAACACCTAAAGTATAAGAGAATTAGAAACTAGTTGATTAATTTAGAACACTGATAATTGAAATTGGAGATGAGCAATGTTACCTTTGTTGATCTAATATTTTTTGAGTTTTATGTCTCTGTAATTTTATTTTGTGAATATATAATCATCAACTATCATGATTGAACTGTGAAAGAATGTGACCTTGCCATTTATATGTGTTGGGGGATAATCATAACAACAGCTACGATTCCCATGTATGTAAGTAAATATTGCTACAAGTCAACTCTTTCTCATATTATTACCTTTTGCCTCTTGTTCCTCTTGATTCTTACCTTTTGCCTCTTGTGCTATAGTATGGCCTTTCTCTAATCTATAATATTTTTTGTCTTTTTAAAAAAAAGATACTTATGTTATGACTACTGCTACGGTGATAGTTTTAGTTTGATACAATTATAAACAGATTTACTAGGTGATACACCACCATGTGTCTCAATGTTATTATTTTTGTGTGTTTGTGTATGTGTTTGCATTGTCTCTATCTTCTATTGGAAATGTACTTCTATACCTCTTTTTTTTGTAGTTTGATTTGAACACATATTTCTTTGCTTACATGATAAAATTTTAGAAGATACTGTAACCATATCTTAGATGAATAAATGAACCTACTGGTTTTCAATTGGAATGTTGGAAGAAGTTCCTCGGGAGCCATCATGGGAAGTAGAGTAGGGGATAGGGGTGAAAATCTTTTACTGTTTGCAGTATATTTATTTTGTTGGTGAATGCAGTTGTCTAGATTGAGATATAAGAAGCCTGCACTCATCTTGGTTTGTTTTCAGTTTAAGAACAGTAGCTCTTTTCCAAAATATTGAAATAATGGAAGTATCTGTTTTCCTAGATGGAGGTAATCATTCTAAGTGTGATTGTTCTAATTGTTGTTTATTCTTTAAGTGGTAATTTCATGTTTGTTGCTTTGATGATTGATAACTAATATATATTTCTCTTTTCTGAAGTCATACAGCAATCTGTCAATCATTTGCAATAGTAGGGAGAGTAGAAAATGCTTTACCATCTTACTGTTTAGGGAAAATTAATATATAGCTACATAGATTTTGCTTTTAGTGACAGTTCTAGTCTGTCACCAGAACATTTTTTTTAAAAAATTGAAGTTTAATAGCGCTTTTTCAAGCAAGCACTACAATAAAGGTAGTTTTTGTAGTGCTTTTAAAAACGCTACAAAAAGTGTTCATCCCTTTTGTGACTATTAGGTTTATGGTGCACGAAAAGCGCTACAAAAAGTGGAAGAAAAAAAAGCGCTACAAAAGACATATTTTGGTATAGTGCCATAAGTTGAGGGAGGACAAACGGGGAATATTTTGTGAAAAAATTTGTTGCTGAATTTCATTACTAACGGTATTCATATGGGGAAATACAATTCCTATGCCAATGAATTGTAAAACACGTGTATTGCTCCTACTATAAAATGGCAATAACAAATAACCAAGTGAATAATCACAAAGGAAATCCTAGGATTGTTATTTTTTTTTTCAAAGGATTGTTATTCTCTGAGCAGCAACATAGAAACTAAATGTAGTCCTTCATCCAGATAGGAGGAGCGTCGGCTCGTTCTTTTTTTTTTTTGGTCATTTGGGGGGATCCAACCCCCACCCTTACAAGTAGGTATGGAAATAGGTCAGGCCAAACCAGACTTTATAAGGCATAAGTCTGATCTACTTTGAAATGTTAAGGCCTGAGTCTGCCCCACTAGCCTGACATAGGCCGATTTTTAAGGCTTAGCCTGGCCTACAAGCCTGTTTAAACTTTAAAGGCCTACATTTCAATAAGCATTTTAAATAGGCCTCCACCTATAAAATAGTCATAGGCTTTTACTTGTAAAAAGGCTTATAGACATCTAATGATAAAAGAGGTCAATAGGCCTTCACCAATAAATAAGGCTCTAGGCCTTCACAAATAAATAAACAAGTTGGCCTATTTTTTATTATATTTTATTTTTATTATATATAATATAATTAGGCCAGCTTGATAGGCCTAATAGGCTTTTTTATAGGCTTAAGACTGACTTATTTAACTAAGTAGACTTTTCAAAAAGCTCGAATTTAGCCTTCTTAATAAATAGGCCGGGCCAGACCAAGCCTTAAGTAGGCCAGACCATATGCTTCTATCGAACTACCTGACATATTTCCACCCCTACTTACAAGTATCACCCTGCACTTTACCACATGTGCTATCCATTGGGGGATAGCCTCGGCTCGTTTAGGCCTCATTCCAATGGGTTCCTTTTTTGGTATTACATTCCAATGGGTTCCTTAGTAGACAAAGGCCCATTAGTAACTCTTGAACCCACTGGCCCAAACAGCATCGTATCACAAACACAATCAATCAATCATAAATATTAATTAATTGAGAGGCCCATTAGTAACTCTTGAACCCACCGGCCCAAACAGCATCGTATCACATACACAATCAATCAATCATAAATAATTAATTAATTAATTGAGATTAACTTCAATCTTTACCCTATTGACCAAATAAGTAATTGATCAATCAACAATTCAGTATGATAAATATACTACAGATATTTTAAACAAATTCACCAAGCTCCCAATTCCTTTAATTAACCCAAGATAAAGGGATGTGAAATCCAAACAATTAATTGATTCTATGTGTAAGATTTTCCAAGTACTAAACACTTGCCAAAATAAAACATATCAATCAGCTCAAATTATTCAACATAATCAAGGGAATTCAAAAATTTAATCACGTGCCCAAATAATTAAGTTCTCGTTATCAAAACTAAAATATCTAACAATAAAGATATGCAAAGCAAGTGAGGACTCATCTATATATATGACTACAAAAAGTTGGATATATTAATATTTAGAGCCTAAAATAACTTTTAAAATATGATCATAACTGATTAATAGTTTTATAACTTTATTTATGTAACCATTTGCTAAAAACTTTAGAAAGGCCGTATGCTATTTATCGAACAACATGATGCATTGTAGTAGTTTTTGTGAGTTCTCATTGAGAAGTATTCATGTAATCATCTAAACCTGATGTTAACAAAATCTATGTTGAACAAAAAAAATATTTTTAGCATCTAATTAAGATATCTTTTTTTTTTGTGGACCCCATTATTCAAGATCTACTCTGATGGACTCATATAAAGGGATAAAACTCTTCAAACATGTATTTTTCTAGTGGCCCATATAAAGATATAAAGTTTTTCCGGTGCTTATTTTCTCCATTACAAAACTCGAATCCCAAACCTCACTTAAGAGAAATCAAACTACTTACCACATACCAACCCACATTATTATCTACTTAAAATATCTAATCTAGTATACGATACTGTACTATATTAATATTGGTCGAGCTAAGGTATCAGACAAAATTAAAAGATTTCTTAACAAACTTTAGTTTATGAGTTTGGGGAGATGTGATCATGTGAAAGCCTTTTGTTCTTTTACCGATTTGTATAAAACTTACTGACGATGAGGACAAAGGTCCTTGAACATTGGGAAGGGTGGTGTCTCTGTCCAAAGCGCAAGGTTCACATAATGGAATAACTGGAAAGTGAGATCTAGCGGTACGTGATTAGATTCCCAAACCAGCATATCGTGCTTCGGGTTTTACTTTGGCGTATTTCAAATTTCCAACTTCCAAGAGCAGTTGAAGACAAAATGAAGTTACTTACTTTCTGTAGTGTATAGCTGGTGAAAAATCAGAAATATGAACATAATGTTTTACGGCTAAATTCTATCCTCTACACAATAAAACAAGATGTTATTAGCATAAGTCAAATTAGTGTATTGACCCTTGCATCGCACGGGAGAAAAATCTATCACTATAAGAAGATTATAAAGGGTAAGTATTTGTTCACCCGAAAAAAGAGTAAGCATTTAAAATATGCTCTCTTACTCTATTTTCAATTACCAAAGGCATTAAAATATCTCAATAATATAATATATATATTTTTGATTAAAACTGAATAATATAATAAATTAAGACAAATAAACAGAAAACAAAATAGTTTAATTATCAAAAAGAAAATACTACCTCTGGTCCATATTATAAGATAATATTAGATTTTTTTGGTCCAAAATATAAGAAATATAGACCTATTTTTAAATACATTAATTGCTAAAATTTCTTTTATACCTCTACTTTATTATGAGATTTATATTCCCCATTTAAGTGGGTACAATCATTTTAACTATTTAATAAGGGTATTTTTAGAATAAAATTTAAATTAATTAAAATTAACTAATTTAATTGTTTCTCCTTGGTCTTGATGAATTAGTGATTTGTCTCTTATAATAACGACAAGAGGTAATAAAACATTTTAAAGTGAATGCATTAAATATTGTCATTTGGCGCACCCACCTTATTTTCAATGGAAATCCATAGGAAAGAACACAAACAATTAATGAAGTTGACTCAACTACCACAATAATAAATAAATAAAATAAACAATTGCATATATTTTATATAAATATATTATTACATAATGAAATGCTAAAATTGCCCCTATTTTGAGCAAAAAAATACTACAAATGATGGCATCAACATTCTCCTCCTTTTATATATATAAATGAAAAGCCTACCTTAAAAGACGAATTCATTAAGTAAGAGAACCCATTAACTTATAAGCTTCACTTCGCAGGTGAAACCCGTCTACGTGGACTCATAACACAAGAACATCGATCTCAATGGCTTGCATGTGATTTTTTGTAGACAAATTAGCATACCACACATAGAAAATGCATGTTTGAAAACCCCTATTAATGTGTCCCGAGGTAGTGCACCACAGAAGCTACAAACGCAAAGGCTACATACAGTGGCGGAGCTTGGAACGTAAATTTGAGGGGGTTAAAATAAGATTTTAAAATATATATATATATATATATAAAATATTATATTATATATCTAAAATTTAATTTGCAATGTAAACACAAAATGATCATAAAATAATGTTAAAGTAAATGACTAAAAATTATCATAAAGTGTTATTTTATACTCTTTGAATGACTAAAAATCTTCCATAATTGAATCAAAACTAAAGCTAGCAGCTATATTGTTTCTCAATCTAAATTTTCATTGCCAAAAAAAAACTTTCAATTATAACGATAGAAATTGGAAGTCATGTTAAGGTAAAAATTGTCATAAAACATTAAAATTAATTAAATAAATAAAAAGGTATTACCAACCTAAGGAACCAAAATTTGTTATACTTGAATTCAGTGAATTCTATAAGTATAGAATTTGGAAAAATGATTTAAGTTTTCTCTTACCAAGTTGTTATCAACCTATTTCTTTCTCTTTTTATATTTTGAATTTTTTATAAATTATTTAATTTTACCCCTCTTTATATATATATATATATAAAGTATTTTTTAATTTGAGGGGGTTGTGGCCCCCCTCAAGTACTACTAAGCTCCGCCACCGGCTACATATTGGATGTGAATAAGAGCATTTTTAGTGGAGCTCCTCAATTTTGGGTATCTAAGTAGACCTCACTTGTCCACATCACTCATTTTTATTTTTTTAACCCAAGTACTTAATAGGTATCTAACTCCTCCAACCCAGCAATTCCAATAAATTTATTAAATTGGTCCCACCAATAACTTCACATCATTACATCTCAACAATAATTCATTTATTAATAATTATAGATCTATATTAAATTATAAAAATATGAAATTTATTTGTACTATTTTTTTAATTCAAAATAAATTTAAAAAAAAAGGTAATAAAAAACTATAAAAATAAAAACATTGTCAATTTTCATGAATTAGATTTTAATTAAAATGATGACAAATAGATAAAATTACATAATTAAAACAACAATTACTTTTGCTAACTATTGTGCCAAAGACGTTCCCACTCCACAAGATCCGCTTGAAGTTGATGATGAATTTGCCTATCACGAAGATGTGTTCTCCTATGTAGGTATGGAACAAGATTCGGATGAGGACCACTACTTATTTCACTAGTTGAGACATCATTGCTGGCTTGATCATAAGAACAATTATCATAACTAGCATATGTGCGTCGTTCATCTTCCACAATCATATTATGCAATATGATGTAGGTCTCCGGTGGAGGTACCCGTTAAGTATCCATGAGAACCCACCGATGCTGATGCTCTAATGTTTATGTTTCGGACCTTATTAAAACAAGTAAAAACGGAGATGATTTACAAGCAAGCTAGTAGTTGGTGGGTAATTGGGGATCTATTCCGATAGCACTAGCTGCAAACTTCCTCTAATATTTGATTCAGATACACGTCTCTCATTATTCCTTTAACTGCTGGTTTAATTAGGATTCAATTAACCTCGGAACCTTACAAATTGATCCACTAATGCTTAAACTAGACGGAAAAAAGAAAGCCAGTACAATAATAATCTATCAATGATAATCTGTTCAGACTTATTATACTGTTTAGTTTCAAATCTTAGTAATTACATTACACGCGCACACAACACTCAATTATAAGATCAGTAAAAGTAGAATTGATGATGAATGATCCGTAAAATAACAACTATGTAACCAGTAACAAACTAGAATTGAATTACATTACATTACATCAATAATAACAACATAAAACTTCAACGAACCCCAAAAACATAACCTAAGCCGAAGTCATTCATTCTCCCTGGCCAAGCAAGACAAAAAACCAGCTGACCAAGGTAGATTGAGATTTACAACATACATATATTGACATAATAATAATCAATAACCAAAATGATTTAATAAAGAAAAATGAAAAAGCCTAACATAAACCCAATTATCCAAATCCTACAAAGCAGCACTGCAATTTTCAAAAACTCAAATCGCAGTTAGCCACCTATGACCTATCACAAAAGATCCTAGCTTTTCACAGAGAATCCCAATCAATCTCATAAGAAGGGAACTTCTGCAGATTAAAAGGTTCAGAACCAGCTTCCCACTGTGGCTCAGTGACATCACCAAAAGTTAGATCAGAGAGAGGAGAAGAATCAGCAGAACCTTCATCACTCTCAGTCATAACCGGAGACAAAGAAGCTTGTGGCTGAACCTCCTTCGAACCAGTTTTCTTAGAAGAAGACCTCGCTCCCTTCTTCTTCTCTATCTTCTCTTGTTTCTGCATATCAGCCAAATTCTCACAGATAGCATCAAGCTTAGCATCAATCGAAGAATGCAAGGGCTTAAAGGACTCCCCAAACGAACCATGGTTCTTCAGGTTCGGGAAATTGAGCCTAGCAAAGTCACCCCTGAGCCTATAAGCTGCTCTGTCATAAGCCAAAGCAGCTTCCTCTGCGGTGTCGAAGGTTCCAAGCCAGAGCCTGGTTCGGTTCTTTGGGAGTCTGATTTCCGCGACCCATTTCCCCCAATGCCGTTGCCTTACTCCTCTGTAGAGTTTGGTGGGCTTTGGGGGAGGTGGGACACCCACTTGCTTCATGGGGATGGGCTTGGGCCCAAGGAAGCTTAGGGTGTTGGTGTTGTGATGGGCCTGGGCCTGGGCCTGGAGTTGGATCTGGGACTGGATCTGGTTTATTTGAGATGGGGTTAGGTTGTTGAGCCCAAGAACTGAACTTGGTTGTTCAAAGCCTATGAGGTTTTGGCTAGTTTCTGATGAGGGGAATAGGTAGGAACCATTATCTGTAGTGTAGAAAGTGGGGAGTGGAGGGAGAGAAAGTGAGGGTTTGGGGTAGGAATTAGGGGAAGGATAGAAGAAAGAAGTAGAAGTAGAAGGTAGGTGTGAATTTGAAGAAGAGGGAGTTGTTGTGGAAGCACTCTTCATAAAAGGTTCTAGAACTTCCATTAACTCACCTCCTCCCCTGAAGGGATCTGACTGAAGCTGTGGACTGTTGTAGAAATCCATTCTACCTGCCATCTATAAATAAACAAAACTTCCAAAAACAAAAATACACACAAACACAGATCTTAGATAAAATCAACCTGTGAAATTTTCAAAACCCAAAACTAAGAAGTAGAAAGGGTGGAAGAGGTTTAAAATACACAACCCCTTTAATCCCAGGAAAATTTTAAGAAAAAAAAAAGAGCAGCCTTTGAGGGATCAAAAACAACCCTCTTGGCTGATTGAAAGAAAAGAAAGACTAAAATTTAAAAAAATATATATATGAACAAAAGACCTGGATCTCGATTCTGAAAACACCTGGCTTTCGAGGGTGAATGAAATTAGAGACAAAACTCAAAAAATCATAACTTGAAAGACAGATGATTAACAGAAAGGGATTCAGAGAAGCGGGGTATTAGAGAAAGGGGGGGGTAAGGAGATTGAAGATTAGAGGAAGACAAAGCGAGAAGAAGAACCACACAATCTGAAAAACACTCTTCTTTTTTTCTCTCGTTTTTGTTTGGTGAGGAACTCTCGGTCACTCTTGGGTTTTGTCTTTCTAACTATCACTCCATTATATAGCAGCCGGCTACCTTGGTTATTTATCACTGTTAAATGTTAATTGAGAAAAATTGGATTCCAAAAACTGTGATGCGAGTTAACCACGGGTTAGTTTCCGCAGAATCCTTGTCATGACGCAAGACGGCTTCGAATGATTAAGGTACGGACCAATGAGAGTGTGACACGCACCCCTTACCCTGTTCGGCATACGACACGTACCCTCTCCGTTCCGTCGGGTATCGGTGTCTTTAGCGTTGCCAGTTAACCTGTTTGACCGTGTCTTTGCGCGTTCACACCAATGCACTGAATTCGAAGATACCTTTCTCCTTTAATTATGTTTATGATATGATATGATGATTATAATTACGAAATAAAAAAATATGAAAAATATGGTCAAGATTTCAAAGTATATTCACGAGTTTAACAGGGATAATTGAAATTGATACCGATAGTATTTGCAACACCGATCCGTCTAATCCAATCCAATTCGATGCGATACAAACTGCAGTGAATAAATTGAATAATCGATAATTGAAAATGAAAAAAAAAATAAAAAAATCGAAATTATTTCATTGGTTTTGATCGGATTTTAGATCTTACAGTGAAAACTGAACCGAGTCAATTAAAATCGATCTTCTATATATATATATTATTATTTTTTAACCTATACTGTTCTCCTGTACTTTTATATAATGGAGTAGATGTTAAGTTAATTTATATTTTAAGACAATATATTATATAATGTAACGTGTAATGTGGTGGTGATTTTATATTAATTATTTAGTATATTTTTTTTATGTATTGTGTTTATGAAATAAGAAATAAAAATAAATTTTTTGTCCATTTTTAAAATGTTTATAGTTTTTTTTTAAAACTAAAAATCAATCCAATTCAAACAAAAAATTGGATCAAATTGAATCGGATTTGATTTTAAAATCAAATTGATCAGATAGTAAAAGAGCAAAATCGAAATGATTGAATTGGATGATTTTTTTTCTCAAATTCAATCCTATCCAATCCGTAAAATACCCATAGCTGATAGAGCAAATAACTTTTAAAACCGATAAAAAAAGTCTATTTTAGACAATAGAACAGCAGTATAATATGGTGAAATATAATAATTAGGTGATATATAAAGTTTATCTATGTTCCACGTAGATGGTTTACTTGGTTGAGTCAAGACACATAAAATGGTATAAATTGGAGTATCGAGGTTGAACCCCTTCTCCTTCCATTCTAACAAGTAACCCACTAATTACTAATCAGTTGGCTTATAAAAAATAAAGTTTATTTATATTATTAGCTAAAATGATTTAAAAAATGTTAATAAGTTTTTATGCTTTTAAAATATTAAATGTGTTTGTGTCGTATTAAATATTTTAATATTTTTATACAAAATAAAAAATAAAAAAAATATTGGAGGAGAATATAATATTTTTCTTTTCTTTTTGTTTTCCTATGTTTTACTAAAAAAATTTCATAAACAAGAATATAACGGTAACCTTCCCTTTGTTTATATTTCTTTTTCATGAGCTGCGTTTTAGAAATAAAAATGAGATATATTTGACTCGAGTCGGTGATGCATTTATATGAAAGGATTGGAACCGAAAATAATATGAGCAGTGATATTTGGTTTGAAAAAGACTCAACAAATAAAATTTGTATGAATACAAGTGAAATATTGTGATTGAAATTAATCTGGCAATAGGTGTGAGATTTTATAAAATAAAGGGGATACATGGGATTAAAATAGCACCATCATGATACTTGAGAATCCCGCGTAATTGAAATTTGGGGACCAATATTGCACACTCGTGATATATGGAGAACCAAAATTACACAATTAGAATTGAGAAAACAAAACGGCACATGAGTGACCAAAAGTACAATTAAGTTTTTATAAAGTAAATATTAAATGAAAAACTAATTACATTTAATATCTTAAAATTTTTAATTTAGTAATTAGGAATATTAATGGGAATAAAAATTAATAGCGATACTACCATGTCTGCTGTCTGCTTTGTCTATTTTGGTTTAATATGAAAATTATATATTAATGTGAAAATTTGATTGGTTATAATATACTCATTCACTTACTTGATATGTTGAAAAAACTATATCAAAAAGTGTATTATTAGCATTTTTCTTAAAAAAATTATTCTTTGTAATTAACTTTCATAACAATAACATCCCAATAATTTTTAAAATTCTGTGAAGAAACCGGCCTTTTTGTTTGGCAGAAACTTTTTGTAATTAATTTTCATATCAACAAGCACTCCAATATTTTTTACAATTATCTTAGCAATCCCACCACTCTTAAATGTTTATATCTTTAGCCTACTTTTAAATTCTATCTTAACGATCAGATGAAAATAACCAATCTTTTGTTTAAATTTAAACATTCAATTAAATAAAAGCTAAAAATAAAAGAAATTACAACACAATAAATTATTATTATTGGCAGTATAGATTAACTAAACCGAGTGAAAAGGAAAAAACGGTTGATGTGAGAAACAGTTGCATTGACAATGGCTGTGAGAAAATGGAGCCGTTGGTTGGTTGATGGAAAAGTTGCCAGGGTGGAAAGTGTTGGTGGACCCTGACGTCATGATTGCGTATCAAAGGCAAAGAAGAAAAGGAAGCAACTGCGAAGGAAGGAGAGCAACTTTTACCTGAACGGGCCCTACCGTAGTGGGGAGCAGGTAGCCCGGTTTTCAATGCAGGTCACGGCACAACTTTGGGTGAATCGCATCATTAGTTAAATTCGAGAAAAATATTTTTTATCATCATATTTCAATAAAATTTTAAAAATGCTTTTTCAAAAATAAACCAAACATGTAATAATTCATATCATCTTCAATTCTACCGTATATAAATTTAAAGTTTAATTATATTTCACTATTATATTATAGTTTAAATAATCTTTTTAGTACAATATTGATTTTAAACAATAATATTATGATGTGATAAATTGATTAATTCTAATCTAATATCTGTCTAAAACATTTTTATACTTTTAATATAAAATTATTAAACTCTTAAATTTAAATTCACATTCTTAAGTGTGACAATTTCTCTTAGTCTTCTTTTATTTACAATGGGAATGCAACTTCTTTTTATATGAAAATTAATTTCTTATTTTTTTCAATGATTTTTATTTCACTTGAATACTATTCATTAAATTTAATTAGTTATAGACTTTTTATAAATGTATAAAGTAAAAACTTTTTAATATATAAAAAAACTTTTTACAACTATATAATTTTAAATTTGAATTTATGTATATCTCTTTTATAATTTTAAATATTTTATTTATTATGCAGATAAAAAAATTTATTTATTAAATAGTTTTGTTAATTTTATTATTATTAAAATTACAAAATACTAAAGTGGTGACTGTTCACAAAATTTACCTTTTTAAATTCAAATTCACGGTTTGATTTCGCGTAAAATAATCATGTTTGATTGGTTATCTTTTAATCATTCTCTACGTGAGGGTAACTTTTGTGCAGATTGGTTAGCTAAGTTTGGATGATCCATGGATAATGGCTCGCAAGTTTGCATCTTTGTCCACCTGAGTTGGCTAACACCCTCCTTGCTGATGCAATGGGTGTTGAGAGGCTTAGACTATAGTTTTTTTTTTTTTACCTTTCCTACTTTTCAAAAAAAATGCTTGACAAATTAATCCATTTATTTTTATGATTGGAGCAAGAATTACCACTAAATTCAATTTAAAGAATTACTAATAATGATTTTTAAATTTTTATACGTCAAATGAATTTTGATTTAAATATTAGTAAAATCTCTTTAGATCAAATGGTAAAGAGTTTGATTTTTTTTCCTAAAAATATCATATATTAAGAGAGTTTTATCCCTTATATGAGTTCACCTAGAGTGTGGTTTAAATAATGATAATATATTGTTTCATAATTAAAAGTTTCAAGTCGACTTGGCCTCCCTCACATCTTTCAATGATACAGTCTTGGGGCTCACCGCTAGGGGTGAACACCGGTCGGTTTCGGTCGATTTTGGGCCCAAAAATGCCAAACCGATCGAAACCGAGATGCTTATATATGAGCCCATTTTTGTCCGTTTGTCCTTTTGGTTTGGTCGGGTGTCGGTTTGGTCAGGTGTCGGTTTGGACGGGTGGGTTGGCGTGGGTGTAGCCAATGGTCGCAGAAAGAAAAAAAAAGATGGGTTGAAGACACAGATCGTCGCGCATGGCAGTTGGATCTATATGCAGAAAAGAAAAAAAAAGATGTTTCTTTGATCTCTCTGTAGTGCACACAAGCTGCAAGCTTTCGTCTTTCTCTCCATCTTGAATGACAGCGTCTTCGGCGATTCCACAGAAGATGACGGGGTTGCAAATGGGGTGGGTGTCGTGTCGGCATCTTCAAATAGTGGTGCGGAGATGAATTAGTGCTGCTTACAGGAACGCAGAGTCTCTCTGCTACACTTTTTAACTTAGAGAAGATAGAAACAAACAAAACAATGGAAGCAACATTTTTTATAAAGAATAAATAATAAATATAAATAATAATATATATAAACAATTACAAAATGTTATAATCTGAAATGTGAGTTTGCAAGCAAAGGCTGAGATAAAGTGAAGAGGTGGAGTGGACTTGGGACTTGGAACTAGTGAAGGAGAGAGAGAGAGAGAGTCTACGTAGCAGCGCATGAGGTAGGGATTCAGAGTGACAGTCAGGGTCCCATCACACAGCTAGTCGCATAGTCCCAAAAATTGATTTTTTCTCTCCGTGCTTTCGGTCAGTTTCGGGCACCGATGGATTGAATTTTGCACACCCGAAGCCGACCGAATTTACCCGTTCTTACTCTGTTTTTTTTTTTCATTTTTACCCGAATACCCGATTAGACCCGCCCGTTTCTTTAAAATTGATATCGGGTTTAACAGTTTCGGACGGGGCTCGGTTTCTGCCCACCCCTACTCACCGCTCATTGTCTCTCAAACCCCAACTGCAACCTCGATATCTCTTACAACACCGTTTCTATACGACAAAGAGTATTCTCAACTGGCAATAGGTAGAACATGTGATTCATGCAGTTGCAAAACAAAGGTTGTTTGGCTGGTTGTTTCTGGCAATGGGTTGGCCTTTGGTGGTCTTAGTTCTTGGTATGGAGATGAAGCTCCTTGTTTTTCTTTTTCCTTGAGCGAGGGAAGAAAAATTGTAATATGATGTGGAATAGTTATTCCATGTGTCATACTTTGATTTTTTTTTTGGTCATTGGGGATGGGGGATTTGCGGGGGACGGTGGGGACCGAACCCCCACCCTTAAGTATCACCCCAACTCTATTTTCCACTTGAGCTGTTGCTTGGGATATGTGTCATACTTTGATTGGAAAATAGTAAATACAGCACATAGGGAACTGTGTCCAAGTTTGGTCCTTTAAAGAATTACTAATAATGATTTAAATTTTTATACGTCAAATGAATTTTGATTTAAATATAAGTAAAAACTTCTTAGATCCACTAGTGGTAAAGAGTTTGATAATTTTTTCTAAAAAATCTCATATATTAAGAGAGTTTTATCCCTTATACGAGTTCACCGAGTGTGGATTTAAATAATAATATATTGTTTCATAATTAAAAGTTCAAATTGTTTAATATTTTTAATTTTTAATTGAGTTGGATATTGATATTATTGATCTTTTTATAGTTGATTTTGATATTAAAATAATGCTTTTATTTCACTAATTTGTTTTTTAATAATATGAGCTGAAAAACAAAAGCTAAAAGGAAAATGAAACACTAGACAAAAGCTTCACCAGAACCCTAAGTCCGCAGCATCGGCTCCCTGCTCACACATCTTTAGATAGAAAAGCCCTAACTCCTTTCGGCGGTGCCTCCATGCAAAGAAATCGTGCCCTGTGAGACTCTTCTAATCTCGCCACCAAATCCACACTTCTGTTCCCTTCTCGGAGCATATGAACAATCTCCATTTCCCAATCTCTAACTAACAGCTCACGAATACAACATATCAGGGGAGCATTGTAATAGAACTCGCCTACATCCCTCTGCCAAGTTCACTGCCAACAATGAGTCATAATAGCAATAGAGCTAGAGATCATCCTTTCCTCCCAAGCCAGCTCAAGCCCGTGAAGCATCGCAACCAACTCTGCATGGAGAGGGTTCGTCGTAGCAAATATCGCCCCCATGGAACCCATTAGCCAGGTGCCATTACTATCCCAGATCAACCCTCCATAGCTGCCACTTCCAAGGTTCCCTGTACAACTCCCATCTACATTCAAGACCATGATTTCCGCCCTTGATTGGTGCCACAGTACCCACCACGTTGGTCTGGTATGTCCCTACTGCACTTGTACACCTTTCTAGATCAAAGAGGTTAAACTTTTATCACTTTTGACTGTTCAATATAAATGTATCTGTTCTTTGGCAAAGTAGTTAGTGTTTTGGGCACACCAAGCATGCCATATACTAGCTAAAATGAAAGGGCTATCAGATCACTGCAAAGCATCCCTTAGCCAGGTCTAGAAATCCTGCTGATTGTAGAAATTTAAGTCCCTAATGCCCAAGGCTTGCCACAACTGAAAAGAAGTTGGGCAATCCCTCACACTTGTAAGAAGGTTTCATCTTTTTCATCACCACATCTTTGACAAGTATTCGATCCTGACATGCCTCTTTTGAGCATAACTTGTGGGGTTGGTGGAGACCCATACCAAGCCAACCAAATCAGGAACCTTATTTTTTTTTCTAGACATTGAAGTTTCCAAATCCACGACCAATAAGAGGTACCTAGAATGCCTCCCCTTTGTTTAACTGGCCACTGATATCCACTCTTAATAGTGTAACTACCATCTATATTCTCCTCTCATATGTACTTATCGGGAATATGTTCATGCAAGTATATGGAAATATTATTGATATAATATGTAATAGAACTTGGTAAGAGGTGAACATATCAGTTAAATGCCAACTATTATTATAGTATACATCTCTTATCATTTTATCAATGTCATGGATATCTACTGCTAAGACCTGATTGCACATTGGTCCTAATGGTGACTGTTGCACGTGTAAACGTTGTGCAAGTATACACAGTTAATCAAGTAGTAAAGTGATAATAAGATCGTTCCCACAGAGATTGAACACGGTTAATTTCAATAAGTTTCCAAGTTGGTTACTCCCTGCAGTTGCATTGTTACTCCAAGAAAAATTTGGGTGTTGTCTCCACCCCGGATTGTAGGTGTTGGAGTATGGGTTGTTGCCTCTATTAAAATTCCCCACATAATTCATTGAAATTGGGTTGCTTATGCAACACCCTTTCTCATAAAAGGATATTACAACATAAGTAACCTGATTATTTAAAATACGTCATATTGATTTTCATTTTTAAAGAAATTCTTCTTTGAATTATCTTAAGTTAATTTTCGAAAATGAGCATAAATTTTTTTTCTTTTTGTTACTGAAAACCATTTTAACTTGAAACTCTCACTTACGTTATTTCGATTTCGAAAACTCTTTCATGTCGTAACGTATCATTAAAGAAATGAGAAACAGGAGAAAATAATTACTTAATAAATAACATACATCAAATACATTACTGATCCCAAGTGTACATATACATCACTAGTCAACTGGTAAAGTCATATAATATAAAATACAGTCATCCAAAATAACTCTATGCATAAGCCCACCCCGATATAGAGTTAGTCTACAAAAAAAACAAGATTAGATAACGCAATAGCCTGCGTTAAGTCAGCTCCTAAACACTCCCCACAGACTCCTCAGAAGGATCACTCTCCTCCTCTACTATCTGCTTCCCTTTCCCTTTACTGTCATTGGCCTCTTGACGAGCTGGTGTTCGCCAAGATGACATAACAGTAGAAGGAAAAGGTCTCGGTCTCCCTCCAAGCTCTGCAAAAGAAACTGGTATAGCAGGAATGGGTCTGTCAGACTGAGTAACAGGTGGCCTCTCAGCAGGCACCTTCTCAGCTGATGCAACCCTAACAGTCTGGGTATGGCGAACAGTACTCTTGCGAGCAGTCTGCCTCCATCTACCAAAATATCTCTTGCAAGGTGGGGTCTTGGGTCTTCTATGCTGGGTCTCTGGCCTTGCAGGCTCCTGCTGCACCGGCTCAGATCCTTGGGCAGGCACTTGTTGGGCTACCGGCTATCTCTGCCTTTCTCTCTCCCGCCATGTGTCCCACAACTCCCGTATGGGCATCTTTACATCCAGAATCATGTCCTCTACCGTCCATCTATGAGGCCCCTCTGCAGTAGTCTCGAGTGAAGTGACATATCCTAGGTATGTCCCCCACTGGATTTCGGGGTTGATGATCCACCCATCACCCTCTACCCCTCGGGGCAGCAGACTGAGTCTACGAACCTTCACTAGCCCCTCGGGCGGGCGATCCATCTATATGAGTCATGTTCAAAAGAGAGCACAAAACATATAGGCAATGGTGAAAAATCCTCATACACAAATAGCAAAGCAAAGAGACAACAGATATAGAAATATACCACATCTATCAGACACATTTGCATTAGAAGATTATCAGACACATATGCATTAGAAAATCATCTACCACTTACCCTTCTCAAAACACGAGGATAAGATTTTCCTGCAAGTAAGACATTCTCACAGACACAATGAGAATAATCACAGTCACACACATATCTCAGCATCAAACAATATGTCACATATCTCAGTATCAAAGAATATATCACATATCTCAACATCAATCAATATATCATACACTCAGATATATTATAATGCATGTCACTTCTATTTCCCATCACATCACCCTCATAGTGCTCCAATGAGACTTCCCTACCTCCAACACCATTGAGCGATTGGCCGTAGCAGACTTACCAGAGAGTCCCACCAGACTTCATAGTAATCATTCAGATAAGCTGTTGGAACCAAATTGGTTAAAAGTGTTTTTAATACAAAAACTCCCTAAATGATTTTATGGTTTTGATGATAACAAAATGTATTAAGGTTTTTACAAAGGATAATCTATTTGTATTAAGCTTGTACAATGCATAACAAATGCTGCCTAACTAAGTTTATTGCAGTCTGCGTCCAATAAATTAGTTCATCATAACATTGGCTCATATTCAAAGTCTGAGAAGCTTTGCGTCCAATGTTGGCACTGGAGAGCTCTGCGTCCAATGTTTGAGCACAAAGGCAAGCAATGTTGTGCGTCCAATAAATCAGTACAAAGCACAAGGAAAGAACAAAGTTCTGCGTCCAATGTCTTTTGAAGAAGCAGAATCGCAGAAGTAGAAGAAATCAAGTCTTGAAGACACGCTACTTTCTGCGTCCAATGTTTTCCAAAGAAGCAGAATCAGTAAGCGTCCAATAGAGCAAGACTGGCATAAGTCCAATGATAAGAACAAGGCAATATTGGCAGAGTCCAATATTTGTATGAGAAGCAGAATTGCAGTAAGAGTCCAATGATTTTCAAAGGAACAGATTCAGTGAGCAATGAAGGATAAAAGTCAAATGTTCAGTGTGAGCAAGAGTGCAACTCTGCGTCCAATGAAACTGAACAAACAAAAGAACTGCTCTGCGTCCAATGAAGTCAGAGTTACTCAAGCACTGTTCTGCGTCCAATAAATAAGAAGGACAACAATATTGCTTTGCGTCCAATGGAGCACAAGGAAGCAGATTGACAAAGGTACATCAAACAATTGTTCTGCGTCCAATGGAGCAGAAGAACAAATGTACAACAATCAACCTTGCGTCCAATGGAACTATAGGGAAATGGCAAAAGTCCAATACTGCCTTGCATTCAAATGGAATAGATTGGTAAGCATCAGGTATGCGTCCAATGTTTGCAAATTGGTAAGTGCAAAGGTATGCGTCCAATAGATTCTATATGCTGCGTCCAAAACACAGAGTCCATTACATGCTATTTACTGCTCATGCATTTAATATGAAACATATTTATTGAGCAAATGATTTGAAATAAATAGCTGTACACAATGCTTTCTGTACATCTTTGTCAACGTGTGTGAATGTACTTCTGAAAAGCATAAAGTACTGTGGAAAGTGTACTAAGAGAGAGAATGTACTTTTAACTACTCTATAGATCTCTGAACACACCTTTCTGCTTTACACAGTGTATTCTCTCTGTCTCAATAAGATATTACTATTAACCACTGTACAATTGAGACTTTGAGTACAGGTTGCTTCTGATTTAGGAGAAAGAAACGCAGACATGCACAATGAAGTAGATCTCCTCAGAGCAACGGGAAAATAGCATTAAATGCTATTAGAGAACGGTAATATTATGAAGGCTGAAGCTGAGCTATTCGAAGAACAAGTCTGAAGCTTCATCAAAGCCTATAAATACCGAGAAGCAAGAAGAAGAATACAAGTGACTGAAAACGAAAAAGAAAGAGCTGAACTGCTGTGCAATCTTTTATACTCTGATTAGAAAAGTCTTGTATTTCTTTATCTTCTTGTAAAAGAGAGTTTGCTTAACTCTCAAAGTGCTTTAGATTTCATATCCTCACTTGTGTGAGTTAGACAGCACTTGTATCAAAACTCTGCTGAGTTGTTTAGCCTGAAGAGGCTGTGTTCAAAGAATACTTGGGGTTTAGCCTGAAGAGGCTGCGTCCAAAGAATACTTGGGTTTTAGCCTGGAGAGGCTGTGTGCAAAGAATACTTGGGTTTTAGCCTGAAGAGGCTGTGTGCAAAGAATACTTGTATTCTATCAGGTTGATAGTGAAATCTCTCTAGTTTGAGGGGACTGGACGTAGCTCTTAGGAAAGGGTGAACCAGTATAAAAACTTGTGTTATTTCTTCTTTCCCTTAACTCCTTTTATATCTGTGTTTATTACTAACAAAGGGGATTGAAATTGTTTTTATTCAAACAAGTTTTTCAAACCAAAAGGGGAGCATTCTGTGCGTCCAATCTTTAGAAAACCTGTGCGTCCAGTTTTTATAAAGACTTTGTGCGTCCAATATTTCAAAAAGCACTGTGCGTCCAATATTTGAACTAAAGCTGTGCGTCCAACGTTTTTAACAGCCAGCGTCCATCATTTGCGAAAAAGTTTTAAAAGCTTAGAAACACAATTCAACCCCCCCCCCTTCTTGTGTTTCATCTTGTTACCTACAGTTGGTATCAGAGCCAGGTTTCTAGGGGTTGAGCACTTAACAGTGCAGAGAAGCAAGATCCATGGAGAACGAGGGACAGGCTGTGAACAGACCACCACTGTTCAATGGCAACGAATATGACTACTGGAAGCAAAGAATGATCACATTCTTTGATGCTCAAAATATGGACCTATGGGATGTCGTGGAAACTGGCTACACTTCTCCAGTAAATGAAGCAGGACAACCAGTACCAAGAGCTCAGTGGACACAAGATCAGAGAACAAGATTCCAGCTGAACTCGAAGGCAAGGCACTATCTAATGTGTGCCATTACAAAGTCAGAATATGACAAGGTGCACAGCTGCACTACTGCCAAGGAGATGTGGGACACTCTAGCTTTGGCACATGAAGGTTCATCTCAGGTTCGTGAGTCCAAAATCAGCATGCTAGTTCATCAATATGAACTATTCAAAATGGAGGATCACGAGTCCATTGATCAAATGTTTGGAAGATTCCAAACAATCATCAACAACCTGAGGTCCTTGGGAAAAATCTACACAACCCAAGAGCATATCAGGAAAATCCTAAGGAGTCTACCAAGACAATGGAGACCCAAGGTGACAGCCATACAAGAAGCAAGGGATCTTTCCACTCTTGCCATGGAGGATCTTCTAGGCTCACTGAAAGTACATGAGCTTGAGCTGAATGAAGAGGGAACCGAGAAAAGAGCAAAGTCCATTGCTCTTAAAGCTCATAGAGGGAGCACCTCCAAAGCATTGAAGGCAAATGATTCTGATGAAGAATCATGCAGCTCAGAAGGAGAAGAAGGCTCAGATGATGATGAACTCTCCTTCATCTCCAGGAAAATAAAATCAATGTGGAAAAAGAAGGGTGGCTTCAGAAGGAAGCAATTCAACAGAAGATTTCCACAGAAGGAAGCTGAGCAAAAGGAGGAAAGTCCAGTGGTGTGCTATGGATGCAGGAAACCAGGCCACTACAAGGCAGACTGTCCTGAGGCCGAGAAGACAAAGAAGAAGTTCTTCAAGAAGAAAAAAGGTCTCATGGCAACATGGGAGGACCTTGATGATTCCTCTGATGATGAGGATAAGGAAGAGGCAAATCTATGTCTAATGGCAGGACTCTCCTCAGTTGAAAGTGAAGATGAAGAGGAGGTAATTTCTTACTCTGAATTAAGAGATAATTTTGATGAGCTTCTTAGAGATTCATCCATTCTATCTGATGAGTACAAGTCTTTAAAGAAAAAGTTTTCTCTTATAACAAAAGATTTTGAAAAGATTTCTTCAGAAAACAAAGTACTCAAATCAGAAAATGATCATTTAAGACTTCAAGTAAGTCAATTGAAAGAAGAATCTCCAAAGAAGTCTGAGTCCAATACTTCCTGTGAAGTACAAGTACTTCAACAAGAAGTAGATGAACTCACTGGACGTTTGTCCAAGTTTGTCAGTAGCTCTGAAAAGCTTGATCAAATTTTAAAAATTCAGAGAAAACCTTCTGACAAAACTGGTTTGGGTTATGAAAAACTGAAACCAAAGTTTTCCAAGAGTCCATCAAAGTTTAATATATATTGTGGTCACTGTGGAAAGGCTGGACATGTCACATCGACATGCTTCCATAATAAATGGAACAAGCCTGAACGCAGGCCAAGGACTAACATGAAAGGACCCAAGAAAATCTGGGTACCTAAGAACATGATCATTCCTGTTGCAGATTTGCTTAATGGGAGGAAAACAACACCAGTCATGGTACCTGGACAGTGGCTGTTCACGACACATGACAGGAGAAAGGTCTATGTTCCAAGACCTAAAGCCTAGATCAAAGGGCTGGGTCACGTTTGGAGGTGACCAGAAAGGCAGAATAGTTGGAATAGGTAAAATTGGTAAACATCCTTTTCCTACTGTTGAAAATGTTTTATTGGTTGAAGGACTCAAACATAATCTACTTAGCATAAGTCAATTGTGTGACAGTGGATGTGATGTTTCCTTTGACAAAGATAAATGTATAGTCAAAAATTCTGATAAGTCCATTCTTTTTCAAGCAAAGAGGCAGGATAATGTTTATAAAATTGATTTCGAAAATTTGTCCAAACAGAATGTCTCATGCTTCATTTCTTTAAATGATGAACAATGGATATGGCACAAGAAGCTTGGTCATGCAAGCTTGAGAACCATCTCAAAGCTTAATAAGCATAGCCTCGTAAGAGGACTTCCAAATCTTGTGTACAAATCTGAGGTTCTCTGTGAAGCATGTCAGAAAGGGAAACAAGTGAAAAACTCTTTTAATTCTAAAAACATTGTTTCCACTTCAAGACCTTTAGAACTTTTACATATGGATTTGTTTGGACCAACACAAACTGCTTCCTTGAGTGGAAAGAAATATGGACTTGTTATAGTTGATGACTATACTAGATGGACATGGGTTAAATTCCTAGCACACAAGGATGAGTCGTTTAAGGTATTCACCATTTTTTGTAAAAGAGTCCAAACTGAGAAAGGAGTTTGTATCAACTCCATTCGAAGTGATCATGGAGGTGAGTTTGAAAATGCAAACTTTCAGAGATTCTGTGAAGAGAATGGAATCCTTCACAATTTCTCTGCACCTAGAACACCACAGCAAAATGGTGTAGTAGAGAGGAAAAATCGATCTTTACAAGAGATGGCCAGGACCATGCTCAATGATCACTCAACCTCTAAGAGGTTTTGGGCTGAAGCTGTAAACACAGCATGTTATTTGCAAAACCGAATTTTTATAAGGCCTATACTGAAAAAGACTCCTTATGAATTGTGGAAAGGAAGAAAACCCAACATTTCATATTTTCATCCTTTCGGATGTGAGTGTTTTATTCTTAACACCAAGGATCAACTTGGTAAATTTGACTCTAAAGTTGATAATGGAATTTTTCTGGGTTATTCTGAAACTTCCAAGGCATATCGAGTTTACAACTCAAGAACCTTGACTGTTGAAGAGTCAATTCATGTTAAATTCAATGACAAAAAGCCTGACAATGATCTGTCAGAGCTAAGTGATTCTCTTGCAGATATGAGAATACAACCAGGAGGTGAAGAATCATCAAGCAAGATTGAAGAAGATGGACCAGACGCAGGAAACAGTCATGCGTCCAATACTGCAGGTGGTAAAAGCTGGCATTTTAAGACTTATCATCCTGAAGATCAAATTATTGGGAATGCAGATGATAAAGTCAGAACAAGGTCTATATTCAGAGAGCAAACTGATGTAGCATTCATCTCTGAATTGGAGCCAAAGAATATAGATGAAGCCCTATTGGATGAAGGATGGATTTTAGCAATGCAGGAGGAGCTGAATCAGTTCAAAAGAAATGATGTTTGGACTCTGGTAGCCCCACCTGAAGATAAGTCCATCATTGGAACCAAATGGGTATTCAGAAACAAGCTGGACGAAGAAGGTAAAGTTGTGAGAAACAAAGCAAGGTTAGTTGCTCAAGGCTACTCACAACAGGAAGGTATTGATTTTACTGAAACCTTTGCTCCAGTAGCTAGAATAGAAGCCATTCGCATTCTACTTTCATTTGCTGCCCAACATGATATGAGGCTTTATAAAATAATAATAAAGAGTGCTTTTCTGAATGGTATAATAACAGAAGAAGTCTATGTTGAACAGCCCCCTGGCTTTGAGGATCAATCTTTTCCAAATCATGTTTTTAAATTGAAAAAGGCTCTTTATGGCCTTAAGCAAGCTCCTCGAGCTTGGTATGAAAAACTGAGTTCATTTTTAATGGAAAATGGTTTTTCAAGAGGAAAAGTTGATAACACTCTTTTCAGAAAATCCATAGACTCACATTTCATCATAGTACAGATTTATGTAGATGACATTATTTTTGGTGCTACTGATGAATCTTTGTGTAGAGAATTCTCTGAATTAATGCAGAAAGAATTCGAAATGAGCATGATGGGAGAGTTGAAGTTCTTTCTTGGACTTCAAGTGAAACAGACTAAAGATGGGATATATGTGCATCAGACCAAATATACAAAGGAACTTCTGAAGAAGTTCAAGATGGATGATTGCAAACCCATGAATACCCCCATGCATCCAACTTGCATAATGAGCCTGAATGACAAAGATAAAAAGGTAGATCAAAAGGTATATAGAGGTATGATAGGATCTCTTTTATATCTTACTGCATCTAGACCTGATATTATGTTCAGTGTATGCTTATGTGCAAGATTTCAATCAGATCCTAGAGATTCTCATTTGACTGCTGTCAAGAGAATTTTTAGATATCTGAAAGAGACTACTAATCTTGGTTTGCTGTTTAAGAAATCAGATGAATACAGATTAGTAGGATTCTGTGATGCTGATTATGCTGGAGATAGGCTTGAAAGAAAAAGCACCAGCGGAGGATGCCATTTTATTGGATCCAATTTAGTATCATGGACAAGCAAGAGACAAAGCACAATTGCATTATCAACAGCCGAAGCTGAATATGTCTCTGCAGCAAGTTGTTGTTCTCAGCTCTTATGGATTAAATATCAATTGGAGGACTACAACATCTTTGAGAGTAAGATTTCTGTTCTTTGTGATAATACTGCTGCAATCAATTTATCTAAGAACCCAATCTTACACTCAAGAGCTAAGCATATAGAAATTAAACATCATTTTATTAGAGACTATGTGCAGAAGGGAACATTTGATATTCAGTTTGTTAACACTGAAAATCAATGGGCAGATATATTTACAAAACCCCTCTCTGTAGATAGGTTTACTTTTATAAGGAAGCATTTGAATATGCACTTTATAAAAGACTGATGTTTAGCGTCCAATATGCTTAAGTTGAGTCTGAGTCCAATGTGACTAGAGTCCAACAGGACACGACAGTCTATTTGAGACTTAGAAATTTTTTAAAGACTCAAAAGCTTTCACATCTTAGTAATCCCACGCTGAGTCCAAACTTTTTCATAAAGATATTTCTTACAGTTGGTTTTCTCTTCGTTTGACATCTTTTCTAAAATCTTTTCTGTTTGAGAAAGTTTGTTTAGAAAAAGGGAGAAGAAAAAGAATTTTTAAGTTTCTCTCTGTGTTTCAAAACTGTCTTTGGACTATGATGATTCTATGAACCTTTTTGCCTGATGACAAAAGGGGGAGAAAGAATGGGATTAAGTTTTTATATATTGACTAAAAGGGGAGAAAGATTAAGTCTGATTGCATTAGTCTTATTACCATGTTGTTATTTTGATAAGCTATTTGTGGACTAATCTTTGTTCTATGAGTAAAAGAAATTTTCAGGTACTCTAAGTATATTGAATATCCAAAACCATGAGATGTTTATCTCAGGGGGAGAAGAGTAAAGAAAAACTGAGATGTTTATCTCAGGGGGAGTTTCTCTTTGAAAATTTCTGTTTTTGCTGTTTATTGTTTGTAAAACTTAATAATGTTTGTCATCATCAAAAAGGGGGAGATTGTTGGAACCAAATTGGTTAAAAGTGTTTTTAATACAAAAACTCCCTAAATGATTTTATGGTTTTGATGATAACAAAATGTATTAAGGTTTTTACAAAGGATAATCTATTTGTATTAAGCTTGTACAATGCATAACAAATGCTGCCTAACTAAGTTTATTGCAGTCTGCGTCCAATAAATTAGTTCATCATAACATTGGCTCATATTCAAAGTCTGAGAAGCTTTGCGTCCAATGTTGGCACTGGAGAGCTCTGCGTCCAATGTTTGAGCACAAAGGCAAGCAATGTTGTGCGTCCAATAAATCAGTACAAAGCACAAGGAAAGAACAAAGTTCTGCGTCCAATGTCTTTTGAAGAAGCAGAATCGCAGAAGTAGAAGAAATCAAGTCTTGAAGACACGCTACTTTCTGCGTCCAATGTTTTCCAAAGAAGCAGAATCAGTAAGCGTCCAATAGAGCAAGACTGGCATAAGTCCAATGATAAGAACAAGGCAATATTGGCAGAGTCCAATATTTGTATGAGAAGCAGAATTGCAGTAAGAGTCCAATGATTTTCAAAGGAACAGATTCAGTGAGCAATGAAGGATAAAAGTCAAATGTTCAGTGTGAGCAAGAGTGCAACTCTGCGTCCAATGAAACTGAACAAACAAAAGAACTGCTCTGCGTCCAATGAAGTCAGAGTTACTCAAGCACTGTTCTGCGTCCAATAAATAAGAAGGACAACAATATTGCTTTGCGTCCAATGGAGCACAAGGAAGCAGATTGACAAAGGTACATCAAACAATTGTTCTGCGTCCAATGGAGCAGAAGAACAAATGTACAACAATCAACCTTGCGTCCAATGGAACTATAGGGAAATGGCAAAAGTCCAATACTGCCTTGCATTCAAATGGAATAGATTGGTAAGCATCAGGTATGCGTCCAATGTTTGCAAATTGGTAAGTGCAAAGGTATGCGTCCAATAGATTCTATATGCTGCGTCCAAAACACAGAGTCCATTACATGCTATTTACTGCTCATGCATTTAATATGAAACATATTTATTGAGCAAATGATTTGAAATAAATAGCTGTACACAATGCTTTCTGTACATCTTTGTCAACGTGTGTGAATGTACTTCTGAAAAGCATAAAGTACTGTGGAAAGTGTACTAAGAGAGAGAATGTACTTTTAACTACTCTATAGATCTCTGAACACACCTTTCTGCTTTACACAGTGTATTCTCTCTGTCTCAATAAGATATTACTATTAACCACTGTACAATTGAGACTTTGAGTACAGGTTGCTTCTGATTTAGGAGAAAGAAACGCAGACATGCACAATGAAGTAGATCTCCTCAGAGCAACGGGAAAATAGCATTAAATGCTATTAGAGAACGGTAATATTATGAAGGCTGAAGCTGAGCTATTCGAAGAACAAGTCTGAAGCTTCATCAAAGCCTATAAATACCGAGAAGCAAGAAGAAGAATACAAGTGACTGAAAACGAAAAAGAAAGAGCTGAACTGCTGTGCAATCTTTTATACTCTGATTAGAAAAGTCTTGTATTTCTTTATCTTCTTGTAAAAGAGAGTTTGCTTAACTCTCAAAGTGCTTTAGATTTCATATCCTCACTTGTGTGAGTTAGACAGCACTTGTATCAAAACTCTGCTGAGTTGTTTAGCCTGAAGAGGCTGTGTTCAAAGAATACTTGGGGTTTAGCCTGAAGAGGCTGCGTCCAAAGAATACTTGGGTTTTAGCCTGGAGAGGCTGTGTGCAAAGAATACTTGGGTTTTAGCCTGAAGAGGCTGTGTGCAAAGAATACTTGTATTCTATCAGGTTGATAGTGAAATCTCTCTAGTTTGAGGGGACTGGACGTAGCTCTTAGGAAAGGGTGAACCAGTATAAAAACTTGTGTTATTTCTTCTTTCCCTTAACTCCTTTTATATCTGTGTTTATTACTAACAAAGGGGATTGAAATTGTTTTTATTCAAACAAGTTTTTCAAACCAAAAGGGGAGCATTCTGTGCGTCCAATCTTTAGAAAACCTGTGCGTCCAGTTTTTATAAAGACTTTGTGCGTCCAATATTTCAAAAAGCACTGTGCGTCCAATATTTGAACTAAAGCTGTGCGTCCAACGTTTTTAACAGCCAGCGTCCATCATTTGCGAAAAAGTTTTAAAAGCTTAGAAACACAATTCAACCCCCCCCCTTCTTGTGTTTCATCTTGTTACCTACATAAGCTACGTCTCACCATATCCTGAATAGTCAAGTCCGTCAGATTTATCCAAGCAGGGTTGTGCGACTTGCCTCGGCTCAGGGGATATCTCCTACCTGGCCATCTGAGGGGTTTCGCAACCTGGATAATCCCTTTAGGCTACTGTGGCCAGACTATCCCTATTCTCAACCCCATCCAGGTTGTAATGCTCATCACATTGGCCACTTGCCAAATTCTCTTTCTCTTTATGCAAAATGGCACATCACATTAAGCATACAAAATCATCATCTCAAGCATTTTAAGCTTTGGTTTCTCTTGTAATCACTTTAACCTTTTCTCTAGATTATCACTTGCAGAATCACATATAACCTCTTCTCTAGGTTATCACTTGCACAATCACATATAACCTTCACTCTTGGTTATAGCATTATCATCACTTATGATAATCACATCTCTTTGTGCATAATTCTTCATCACATGGCTTTTTCCTCTTTCAATTTACACTTTTATTAATGGTTCCTCTTTTAACCAAATGCATTATCCAAAATATTGTTAAGTTCTAAAACTAATTAACCAAAATATTTACCAATTTTCATATTTAAAAATATCATTTTCTCTTAAGCATGTTTATAAAAAAATTTGGAAAAACTGATTTTCACAAAAATATCAATTTCCCAAAAATGCTGGGTCCAGAACTGTTCGCAGGTGCGAGGATTTTTCACACCCGCGGTATGAACAGAGCTGTCCCCTGTTTTCCAGCTTTTCCCAACAGCGAGACTGGTCACACCCAGGGCATGACTGCAGCTTGAAAATCCAATGTTCAACCAAAATAAATCATCTCTTTGCATAGTTAGGTTCAAATGAGTGAAAATAAGTAAAGTTTACTATATTTAGATCAATCCCAAGACACAACCTTCAATCATCAAGCCATGGTTTCAATCATCAAGGCAATGAAAACACAATTACCATTACACACCAAGCTCATCAACATGCACACACCACTTTCATCATGCCATGATTTAAACATATGCACAACCACAATCATTCAACCAACTCAAACCAAGCATGGCACAAAAATCATCAAGCATGCAAGTTAGGACAACTCATCTCTCACACTTAGCTAATTTTTCCATAGCCAATAATCACTAACCCTAGTTCACATCAAGATCATGACCATGGAAAATAATCATCTAGCAAGTTTGTTCATAATTAAGCCACTCAAAAGAACTCATATCAAACACAAACATAACTCAAGACCATCCATTTTTCATAAGAACACATAGTTACAAAGCTTACAAATCAACATGAACCCTAGGATAAATTTAACATCATCTTAATCAACATAGCACAAACATAGCCCTAACATGTCCACTAGGCCTTGAAAATCATGTAGGAAGAACTTTCCCCTTACTAATTTCTTGTAGAAAACCCTAACCTTCAATTCTTCTTCTTCCTTCTCCTTCTCCTTCTTGCTTGCCTTCTTGGAGCTTGTTGGTCACAAAATCAAGCTCAACCTCTAGGAAATTAGCTAACTAGGATAAGATTTATGAAAAGAGCACTCAAAGATTGGCTATGGTGATGAACAAGATGAACTCCAAGCAAAAGCTCTCTCCTCTCTTCTCCCTCAAGCTCTCGGCCTCTCCCTCTCTTCTTACTATCCCAAAAAGATTTTTTTCTAACTAATAATTACACTTAACCACACCTTAACCCTAGTTAGAAACTTGCCCTAATCCTATTGGTCCATCCTTGTGAGTCATGATTCAAGAAAATTCCACATCCTTCCTTTCTCAATTCAGCGCAGGTCTGCAGTCTTAGGGAGGGTAATTAATGTTTTTACCTTAACCATGGTAAATGGTAAATCTCCAAGGTAATTAAGTGTGGTAACTTTTGTATTTCATAGTAAAAATTGTCCAAACTTAACCTATTGGGGTTAAAACTCTCATGAACCTTATAATAAGTCCTAAGCCATGTAAATAAGATGCCACAAAGGTCTTGGTTCAAAAAGATCAAGCTTAGAAGCATTACGGTAACTTTTTGATTTTTACCGTAACCCGTAACTTAGGGTAAAAATGAACTTTCTCATAAAATTCTTAGAAAATTTCTAAAAATCATAAATATTGTAAAAACACCATTGGGTACTCTTTTGGTTGATTTTGGATTATTTCCTAAGCCTCTGGCATTCACCTGCTCTCCCTGCTATCCTGTTCTCGTTCTACAGGGACCAAAACCGCAATTCTTTATCTGTCATTCTAAAAATTCCCAAAAAAATTTCTAAAATTCTAAAATATTAGAAAACATCATTTGGCATCCTCAAAAATATTTCTAGACATGTTTTGGTCTCCAAATCCACTCACAGTTCAACCTAGTCACACTACAGGGACCAAAACGATAATATTTTTATCTGTTCTTCAGAAAATTCCCGAATAAATTTATAAAATCCTCAAATATTGGAAAATCACCATTGGTACCTTCAAATCTCATTCTTAACCTAAATCTATGGTTTCTACTTCACAAAGTCTTCACTCTGTCTATTTACGATAAACAGAACTCTGTCTGTTTCTAAACGTCCAACTTAAACCACTACTTTCTAATGTCAGAGAAACTTTGTCTATGAATTTACTCTTACTAAAATATATCTAACATGCATAAGCACACATCACTCGCATAAAATAAAATTAAAACAGAATCAAAATTTACGGACATTACAGCTTAGACAGTCCTCAAATAAATGCTCACCTGCACAGAAAACACAAGAAATAGAATTCATAGATAACAAGTTATGGTCAGCAATTAAGGATTGTGACTGTGTAGCAGTAGATGCTCCATAAGATGTTGTAGCATTCTGGCCTATACTCATAGCTTTCATCATGTGTGTCAGGGACGAAATCTGTGCAGAAAGTGCATCATAATTGTTTAGTTCATGAACTCCAGCAACCTTCTTAGCTGGTCCCACGTTGTAGTTGGCCATTGATAGCTATTTGTAGCAATTGTCTCAATCAAGTTGTAGGCTTCATTGTAGGATTGAGTCAACAAAGCACCACGTGAGGAGGCATCTAACATCTCTCTGGTTGGTTGCAACAGCCCATTGTAGAAAGTCTCCATTTGAATACAAATTGGAATTCCATGATGTAGACACTTCCTCAATAGCTCCTTAAACCTCTCCCACATCTCACATAAAGACTCATCATCAAATTGCTTGAAAGAAGTGATATCATTCCTCAACTTGGCATTTTTTTATAGGAGGGAAGTATTTTGCGAAGAATTTTTCAGCCATTGTATTCCATGAATCCACTGAGTTTGGGTCCAAATAATTCAACCAAGCCTTGGCTCGATCTCTCAATGAATAAGGAAACAACCTCAATCTAAAAGAGTCATCAGAAACTCCAGGATTCTTGAAGTTGTTGGTCACCTCTAGAAATTGTCTAAGATGAAGATGAGGATCCTCTTGAGGAGACCCACTGAACTGCCCCACTGCTTGCAACATTTGAAACATCATAGGCTTGAACTCAAAGTGATTTGCATTGATTTCAGCCCTCACAATGCCCGTATTCATGGTCTCGGGGTCAAAGATGGCATAATCCCTCATTGGACGGTCTCTATCATTTGCCAACCCAATGATGTTGAGCTGAACCAGAATTGCATGGTGTCCATTGAGGTGATTTTCATTATTGTGCAGCTCATGGTTTTCTTCAATGTCCGAAAGGTTCTAGTTTTCTTCATTTTCAGCCATGATAGCCGCAACTCTTCCCAAATCAGCAAGACCTCTGAATTCTCTTCTAAGTTCTCTAAGGCTATGTTTAGATGGGGGGTTTTGGAGGGGAGGGGAGAGGAGGGGAGGGCTTATAATTCTCAATTACTTTCTTTGGCTTTAATAGGACAAAGGAAATATTAATTTAGAAAGTAGCAAACACCAAGATGTAAAACTTTTTTCTAATTTTAAAAACTCCCAAACAAGGTAATTGGAGATTATAAATCTTCCCCTCCCCTCCCCTCCCCTCCCCTCCCCTCCAAAAACCCCCATCCAAACATAGCCTAAGTGTTCTTTCGATTTCAGGATCAAGTTGATACTCCGGTGTAATTTGCCTGCACATACAAAAGTACGTTCCACTGCTAAACACAAACACACCAAAGGTAAAAATCTCAACTAATAAGACTAACTAAAATGCAAACCTATAGAATTTAACACTTTCAATCCCCGGCAACGGCGCCAAAAACTTGTTGCGCGTGTAAATGTTATGCAAGTATACACAGTCAATCAAGTAGTAAAGTGATAATAAGATCGTTCCCACGGAGATTGAACACAATTAATTTCAATAAGTTTCCAAGTTGGTTACTCTAATTAGTGAGCAAAGAGGGTAACAAGTGACATTTTCAATTGATTTGTTAAAACAACAATTTTAAGTGATGAAATAACAGTAAAAATGCATATTAAAAGTTGTAAAATCAGAGATTCAAAAACTGGTTAGGGACACTATTTCGTTGCAAAGCTTTTTACAGGGTCAAGAATGCTACAACATTGTAGAGCATCTGGGTCCAGAGTTAAGAAAAAAGAGTGTTTTCTAACACTGTCACGATGAGTTCATTAAGTTAATCTTATTCCTAATTTCACATTAATTACTCTCGTCAAAGGTAAGCACAACTCAGCTACCCTATGGACTTGAATGAATATTCCTATCCTATTCAACATCAATTAATTTTCCAATCAACCAACTTAATCCATATTCATCAAACATTTCCACTCATTAACTCTTCCAATATTAATGAGCTTTCATTCAAGCTAAAGTGATCAATCTCAACTCAAATATATAAGCAAGCAACACAGTTTAACGAAAGAACTAAACAAAAGCATGTAACTATTTCATACCCATAAAAATATTTGCAACTCTATAGTTCCCTAACCAAAAGAGGCTTAGCTCATGTTGAGCTTAAGTTCAACAACAAAAGAAATCAAGAACAGAGACATGTTATACCTAATGAAGCAAAAAATGAAGTTACGAAGCTAAAAAAAAGAGTAGGAAGAAGGCATAAAACTCTCCCAAGCTTGTGCCTCTATCTTGGTCTTCTCTTCAACATCAAGCTTCCAAAAATGGTGGATGCAAAATGGATGAAGAAGAGGATGGTCTATGGTAAGGAGGCTGGCAGCTGTGTATCTCAGAAAATGAGAGAATTTTTCTTTTTTCTAGGTCTGCCCTATTCTGTACAGCCCAGGGAATTCTTTCTCTCTCCCCTTTTTGGGTCTCTTTTTTTTCTTCCTTTTTGGGCCCCTTTTCTTTTTCTCTTGAAGGAACATTGACTTGGCCCATTTACATCTCAGCTCATTAATATTGTGGAGACCATATAATACTCTTTTCCTTACCTAGTATTGCAGTGCGTGCTTAATATGGGGCTTTTCTTCAGTTGCTCGTACAAAGTGCTTCAGCATGCTGCAACATCCTCTGCTGTTGTTAAATCCCATATTTCTTTTGCACAAGCTGCTGATTCTGCACACTTAACAAACACATTAAAACACCCCAAAAGTGGCACATGAAGTGCCAAAAAACCGAATCTAACTCTAATTAAATAAATTACTCCTAACTACATAAGACACTTAACTAACACATAAGAAACACTCTTAGAGAAAACGAAACTAAGCTTAGAATTAGTGAAATAACTCTTATTTCTAAGAGTTATCAGTGACCAATGTGGAGGGCTGGGCTAGCAAATTAGTAACCCACATTTAATTTGGACTGGCGTAACCTGAAAATGTGTTGGTCCATTGTGGGCTAGCCCAAATGGGCTGGGCTGCCCCAAATTGATAACTCTAAATGTGTTGGTTGTTTCTTTCAAAAGTGGTTGGTCTTGAAATGCCTTCGTTGGGCAAGGACCATCCTTAGATAATTTTAGTCTTTTGCATCCCCGAGGAGAAATTCCTAGTTTTAGAATATGAATTTTATCAAAATTTACTTGTGCAGACCTGATAAATGTTGGTGCAATGTGTTATGTCAATAGTATACATCCTATGTTCGTACAAACAAATATCCTTCTTTTAGAAATATTTATTTGTACAAGCATACAAGATGTAAAAAGTTTGTAAAGCATGAATGTTGTATGGCATGAGAAGCTTGTATAACATGAAAATCTTATAGCTTGTATAGTATGAAAAGTTTGTATGGCATGAAAAGTTTATGTATAATAAGAAGTTTATAATTATCAAATTATTACATCTCCTTCTAGTTGCTATCGTAGAATTCTGGTCGTAAAGCTGAATTGAGTGAAACTTGTGTAAGGTTTAATTGGGTAAACTATAGCAAAGTTTTATTTTTTTAAATTACTTTGCATCGTGGTTCCATTTTTGGGACCTCTTGATATCTAGTGACATTAGGGGTTCCAAAAAAAAAAACCTTTCCATTTACAAACCAAACATTGAAAAACTCTTTCTACTCATTTTCCCTTGATCTCCTCGTTTCTATCTTTTCTTTTTCCATAAAAGTAGACACACCGTTAATATAGTAAGTTATCATATGTAAATTTGTAATGATTATTCTAATTTTAATAGAACTTCTAAACATATGAATTAAAATTCATAAATCTAATCTAATTCTCTCTCTCTCGCTCACTCTCTCAATTCTCTGTAAGTTTTTTTTTACCTGGTTCAATCTTAATTCTTTGACTTGATTTTCCCTTGTTTTGTGTTCTCCAAGCACTACTCTATGTTTATCTAGCTTTATATCATGTTTGTGACACAAGATAAATTACACACAATACTTGGTGGATCCAATAATTTACTCTTCGAAAGTTTATAATATTGAATTTGAGTGTGACTTTGAGTTGTTTTAGTTGTATTTCTTATGTGTACTCATCTAATTTTATCCTTTTCTTCCTATAAAGAAACCTTTTTATTAATTTTTTTTTCTTCACAATTTGCATTTTCTTGACAGGAGTTTGTAACTCTTCATTTTTTTAAGTCAGTCCTCTTTGCTTGTTTATAGTGAAATTTGTATTTTGAATACCTGATTCTTTGTCTAAGTTTTTTTTTTTTACCATGTGAAATATGACAATGTGATTCAATTCCCTTTTTATAGTAATTTGCAAGTGCTTGGAAAATATTTTACCATCTTAGAAATTAATATATAGCCACAGAGATTTCATTTCAAATGACATTTGTTGTCTATCACTAAAACATTTTTTTTTTGAAAAAATTACCATTTTATAGCGCTTTCTCAAGAAAGCTCTATAAAAAGTTAACTTGATATAGCATTTTTTGAATCTTACATCAATTTGTCCGACGTTGCATTTTCTAGCCTAAAAGGCTACATCAGACAACTTAATATAGCATTTTCATGGAAAATGCTACAAAAAGCTCTTGCACCTGTTGTGGTAGTCATTTTTATAGCACTCATAAAATGCCAAACAAATAAAAAAAACTAAAAAAATAAATTTGACGTAATAAATATACTATTTTTTACACTATCTTTATCATATATTTGTCTATTTTATAAAAAAAACTTTATCATATATTTTAGGTAAGTTTTATACGAGTACACAAAAATGATTCTAAATTATTTAATAAGATTCTCACATAAAATTCACTCAATAATAAAAATATGAAATAATTGTATTCTTTATCATTTGTATTGATTTATAAAGGTCAAAATATCAATGTGTTTTTTTTGGTACAGACATTTTTTTTTTCAGAATAATAGAATATATTATGAAAAAAAATGTGGAAAAGAAAGACTTTCTGAGAATCTAAAAACAAAAAACAAATATCGAATTATAAAGTTTTTTTATCAGTGAATATCGAATTATAAAGTTATTTCCCTAAAAAAAAATCGAATTATAAAGTTAAGGTATCTTAAAAGTATGGACAGTATATTGTATCCGAGTGTTTTTTATTTGACCATAGCTGAGATTACGGCGTAGGATTTAAGCAAGAACGTGGGATTGGCACGTGGGGCGCGAGACGAACGCTGCAATTGCGGCGGCAGTAGGTATCAGATCCCAAGCGCCCAAGCGTAACGTTTTAGTCAAACGCTCATGCTTCTTGTGTGAAAAGATTCACCTTATTTCTTTTCCTCTCCATTTTTTAATGAAAAATTCTACGGTCTTGTTAGAAATCTATCGATTTTGGTATCATTAATTTTTTAACCAATTGCATAATTATACGACTCTATTTTAGTGGATAACGAATTTGACTAACATATTTGATTAGCAGATAATAGATTTAAAAAATAAAAATATTTGGTGACAAGTAACTTATAACTTTTTTTTCGTTAGTTTTATAACGTTTTTTAGACTCTACTTCAAGTAGTGTTTGAGTTTATAATTTATAATATATGATTTTTTTCTCTCTTTTTTATCTTTAATATTTTTATTAAATTCCTCCCCTATCCTTTATTAAATAAAATAAAATAAAATAAACTTTACTATATCATTCTCACTTTTAACGTTTGTTGCTCGCACATGTTTCTCTCTTTCTCACCTATTGGTTCTTTTTTTCTAAATTAATGACTTATAATAATATTGCTAATTTATTATGGAATACAAGAAGATAGATTTATTTTGTTTATTATTTCGGAATAATATAATACAATGTAATAAAGATTATCTTTAATTTTTATTTTAATTATAATACAATTGTTATATGTATATTATTATATTTATTAAAGAAATATAAGCATTTTGTTTTCCTATTGATCAAAAAAAAAAAGAAATGTAAGCATTTTTGTAAAAAAAATGTAAGCATTAATTAAAAATATCCTTTGTCAAAAAAATAAAATCACAAATATCCTTTTATGTTATTTTATATTTATAGGCTAGTTTAATTGTTGATTTTACCAAACGTATACCTCAAATTTAATCTACTAGCTTATCCACTATCGGCTAGCTTATCCACCATTCGCTACTTTTGCCAAACAAAGCCTATGTCACCTAATCAATCCATGTTATATTAATTATTGTTTTTGCAAAAAACTTTTATTTAGTGTTGTTCAGTCCCTAAGTATTTTCTTATTTTTCATTTAAATTTATGATTATCTCATTTAAAATTATGAGAAAAGTAATTGTATTGTTGTGGTATAATTTTCAAGAAAGGTATCAAGTGAATCTCCAAGAGAATTCTCCTATCTTATGCAAAACCCTTGATTTTCTTCTCTTCCGTGGTCGTTCTCCTCGTTAATTATGCTATTGGTTAATAAAACAACGACCCTATATAAAACCGTTGATTTATTAACTCTCTTTTCACCGGTGTAATTCTTGGACGATGTTACACCGCTAATAACTATTAACCGGATAATTATATTTTAAAACTCACCGTTGGATTAAAAGATACTATCATGTAGATTATTCCTATAAAATTTCACATCAATCTAAAATCATTTGATGTGTCATTGAGATACGTCAAGATTAATGTCTTTTAAAGTGTATGAATTTTGACATATCTCAATGACATATCAAACAATTTTAGATTGATGTGAAATTTTACAGAAATGATCTATTTGATAATAACTTTTAATCTAACGGTGTATTTTAGAATATAATTATTCACTGAAAAATTATTAACAGTGTAACATTGACCAAAGTGTTACACCGGTATAATTTGATCCCTCCTCTTATATATATATATTATCTCATTTTCAATTTTTTTTTAGGCAAGTCTCTCATTTTCATTTATTTCTATAAAATTACTAGTAAATTATGTGTGAAGAATAATATTTCCCCTTTCCAGCTGCCTTTTTTCTTTCGTTCATTGTACGCTCTCCGATTAGTGTGCGTTAGCGCAGACTTTAGACTCCCAACCTAACCTCAAAAATTTGCTGGTTAAGTTAGTTTATCAAATTGGGTAGTCAAGAGAATCTGGAGGTTGCTGGTCACTCAAGTTTTCCTTTGTTCCCCGTTTCTTTAATTTATTTTATTTTATTTTTGTCTTGACTGGTCATTCAAAAAAACAAACCAGTTCTTTCCCTCTTTGCTTCCACACTTTTCCTTTATTCTTTTTTATCAACATAGTAGCTAGCTGCTGCTGCTGCTGCGTATTCCAGTTCAGCACTTTACACTAAACAAGTATTAGATTGGATTCCGTTCACATAAGTAGTCAATATTTGTTCCCTTCGCGTTAATTCTCCTTCTAATAATATTAACAATAATTACGAGAAATTCAACTATGTCAGAAGACCATTATTGTTTCCATGAAAGGAGGAATAGTTCTTCTTCTATACGCCCCGGCGCTGGCTTTAGTTTTATATATAGACTGCTTGGCGATCGTGCGAATTTTTTAGCTTGATGTTTACTTATAGAGCTGACACAGTGGGTTTTTGGGCCGGCTTGGACCGGTCCGCATTGGGTTCGGGCTTTATCGGGTCAGGCAAAAAAGATTCAGATTGAAAACAGACTAAAATTTGTGTACTCGAACTCTCTATTTTTTGGACTTTTTTGGCCCGACCCATTTTGCCAGCTCTATTTACTACTACTTTAAAAAAAAATACTAGCTACTTTTAAATAAATAAAACATACCATTCAAATTTTGAGTTATACAAAATACTTTGGTGTCATTTTTATTAGTAAATTATCTATAACCATCATTATAAACCACCGTTAATAATTGTGATAAATAATCTTATAATAGAGTTATTTCTATATTTTTTTTCTAAAAATATATGTATGTCTAAAATGCATGATTCAAAAAAAAAGATTGACTGATTTATTTATTCAATAAATTTAAAAGTTGAAACTCATTCTGGAGGGTGTTGGTGGACTATTATGTATTTATGTATCTTTTTTGAACTTGGGCACATATTGCACTTTCAAGTTCTGTATTCATACAGCTTGGTTTATCAAAATAAAAGAAGTTGAAACTCATTGTTTTCTAATTCAATATATATCTCTACAAACATTACGCTGGTATGAGTGAAATTGGGATTAGATCCTTTAAGTTTTTTTTGAAAAGCCAAAATGCATTAAAAATAGGATTGAGAGCACAAGAAGTACCCAATCCAAATAATACAGGAAAGTTCGTAACCAGACATAAAAACCTCACTCTCCTAAAAAAGATTCACACCATCAAGTAAGGTATTGGATGGATATATACTTTGCATCTATTACCCATAAATCCAATCTCTCTCTCTCTCTCTCTCTAGAAAAAAAAGAACGATTTCACTCAACTATTTTATAAAAAACAAACACATTGAGAAGATTAAATTTATATAATTTAACAAATTATTTGTTTAGTAACAGCATTAATGTGCAATGTGATGACTTTCGCTATGATCAACATCTTATCATGGGACCATATGAAGGAGCTGGAGAAGCATAATTCACAATACATGCATGCACTAGCCCTTAAAACAATATAGGCAATTGTGTGTGTTCCCCGTTTGCTTACATTGCTACGACATAGAGTACATTTTCTTCGTTGAAAGAAAAAAAAAAAGGGAGTTCTTTATCTTCACGTCACAAATATACATTTGGTTTTACTTACTCAATTGACTTTCCTTGTTACAAGGAACCCGCAACTTTGCTTGTCAAATGCACTTGGGAAATCACAGTTCTTATGGTGATCAAATCAAAGGCTATTATTACTCCCTCCGTTCCTTTTTATCTGTCGATTTTTAAGAAAATTTTTGTTCTTTTTTATTTGTCGTTTTAATAGTTTAAGGCTATATTGTGACAATTATACCCTTAATCCTATTAATTGTTTACACATTTTTCATAAATTGATTAATGTAGTAATTAAGATGTTCAAAGACTAATTAAATATGATACCTCTACTCCCAAAAAATATTTTACTTTCCAACAACATAAATTTATTACTAATACACACATGTGAATGTGAATGTATTCAAGACTAATTGGATAATTGAATAAGAGGTTAGAAATGATTAGAATGGTGAGACACATTAATTGATTCATCTACTTCCAAAGACCAATTAAATAAGGGTATAATAGGAAATTTTTTATCAATTAATTGATTCCTTGGTTATGGTGAAATAACTTAAAACGACAAAGGAACGGAGGGAGTAATCTATATATATAAAAAGGAAGGTTGTTGTGGTATTATTGTCATATTTTAAGTAGAATAGGGGTAATTTGGTAAAGAGATATAAAAGAAGGTTGTGGGGGGCAAATTTGACATTTTATTTTTAAAAATTTTTAATTTATTTTTACTATTGTATTTGTTGCTCTAAATTTTCTATATAGTGGGAATTAAATATTGTTGTAATTTATTTTTGTTTATAATTTCTTAATTCTTTTTTCAAATAATATTATTTAAAATTGAAAATAACTAAATAATAATATAACAATTATAATTTTATATTTGAAACTTGAAAATGGTGTAATAAATTTTTTTTGTAATATTGTATTTATTGCTCTACATTTTCTATGTAGTGGGAATTAAATATTTTTGTAATTTATTTTTGTTTTACAATTTCTTAATTCTTTTGTCAAATGATATTACTTAAAATTGAAGATAATTAAATAATAATATAACAATTATCTATCTATCTATCTATCTATCTATCTATCTATCTATCTATCTATCTATCTATATAAAAGAGTGGTCGCTGGGATAGTTTGGGTATTTTTATCTAAGTCAAGGACAAAGAAGTAAATTACTATAGTTTTATAGCTTTTATTGGTTTTATCTATGATAATAACAATTATAATAATAATAATAATATTAAATAACATTAATAATACAATATGGCAACAATTGTAACGCATAGGAGCAAAGAAAGGTCATGTCGTTTTTGACGATTAGATCTCATATATTGCTAGGATTAAAAAAAATAGTCATATTATTAGATTATAAGAAAGATATATACTAATAGCTCTATTTGCTATTTTTCTAATAGTTCTGTTATTATAATTTTAAATTTGAAACATCCATTTGAATCAAATCTTAAATGTGTAAGTATTCATTTTTGTGTGCAAGGTGATACGTATAGTTGAACGGGTGTGGGGATGTTCAAAAGTCAGAACAAAATTGGTATAAATATTCTCTCCAATTCCTAAAGCCAATTCTCATCAGAATTAGGTGGAATAAAATGGAGTGACCCGTGATAGTAAAAACAAAAACCGGAGAAAGGAGATGAGTACTTAAAGAGAAACAGTGGGCAAAGGAGGACAAAGAAAAAAGGACAGCGAGAGGAGCAATCTTGCTCATCCAATGTGAGGTGTCTCCAAGAATTGGTGGCTTTATTTTCCCCAGCAAATTTCATGTCATGGTTCTGTGATCTTCGATTAGATTATGCACATGATCTTTTATGCTGAAATTGATGTCATCTATTTTGTATATATTCTGTATTCTGTATTAGCTTCTTGGTTAATAAACTATCAATATAGGTCTATCAGATTTACAAACACCTTATGAGGATAGTTGAATTTTTATTTTCCAGCCCATTCAAAAATGGGTTACTGCCTATTGGTTTTAGGAATGAGTTATTGTCTTTTTATCTATATAACGTGATGATTTGTTCTTTTTTTTTTGGAAGAGCTTATGGGTTTGATCTTTTATTGTTTTTTGTTTTGGTAATATTGCTCGCACAACTCCTTTTGTTACATTGCTCATACAACACCTGTAAAATGATATAGTTTCTACATTCAGGAACAAATTATTATGGTTTAGTTTTTAAATTATTTGTATATAGATTTTATTCAACCAGTCCAATGTTTCTATATTTCAAGGTCACCAACATATTTTTAAGGTTGGTTTTCTCTTCTTTCTTTTTTGTTTCTGGGTTTGCTTTCTAATTGTTTTTTCTATTTGGTTGTTTACACAACACTTTTTTTTTTGTTACGTTGCTCACATATCACCTGTAAAATGATACAATTTCTTATTTCAAGTAAAAAATTATTATGGCCTATTTTTAAATTATTTTTATTTAAATTTCATTCAATTAGTCCGACGTTTGTTATTTTTTATGGTCACCAACATATTTTTAAGGTTGATTTTTTTCTATGTTTTTTGGTTTGCTTTATAATTGTTCTTTCTATTAAGTTTGTTCGCACAACACCTACAAAATATGTGGTGTATACAGTTTCTTTAATCAGGTAAAATAATTTTATTTTTAATTGTTTGCTTCTAAAATTATTATGTATTTGGAGTTCAAGCTATTTTATAGTGATTGACTGAATTTGTCTATTCTTTATAGATTTATAGATTGTGGGAATAAGTGAACAAGCTAGCTATAACATATGAGAGAGACATGTTATAATAAGGCTCATGTGAAATTTATGATAAAATTATGGTAAGCTACTATTAAATTATTGGATTGACCTTAATTATTTTACCTTTACTGTCTTATAACTTTTTTCATCTATGGTCAATATATGCTTGGAGAACTATTAATATATTGATAAACAATGAAAGTAGGTTGAAAAGATGTGAAGTCAATAATGAGTTTGTTTAAATTGGTCACAAAAACAAGGGTTAATGTTTGTTCTACATTATTCTCTTCGAAATTTTAACATGTTCTATCTATTGCTCAATTGTTTGGAAAGAGAAGAACGAATGAGAAATAAAAATATTTTCTTTAAGTTGCATATAATTTGTTTTAAAATAATTTTTTAGTTGAAAATTTGCTAAAAAAATGAGATAATTTCTCTATATTGTTCATCTTTTGGACTCTAAAGCAAGCTGTAACCTAACCTATGCATTGTAGATGGTGCATAATTTTTAAATTTGTAAGAAATGTATATAAACATATTTGTATTAAAATTATTTTAATATTGGTTTCAAAAAAGTACTAAAATTATAATAAAGTATAATTTTTTTCATAGGGATTTAGATGTTAATGTAATCCCATAAAATATTTATTCATGAGAGTATAAGTAAACGAATGGTACAAATTAATAAGTGATCAATTTGTTTGTCCTCAATTTGATACCTATTTTTTCCATTAATTGATGTAACTTTCAATACTAGACACTAAACTGTTAATCATATTACTCTTTTACAAAGGTATTCACTTCAAGACATACGTCCAAAATCCAATCTACTATATATAAAACATCACTTTTGTAAACTAAATAAACTAACTATGGTCAAAATATGATACTAAAAATCATAAAATTAAGATAATATTTATTTAAAAAATACATAAAAAACACCCGAGCATCGCACGGGTCACGTTCTAGTAATTAACTAATAATAACAGTGTTGGGCATATGAAGCATTCATTTATAACTAGTTATAAGTTGTACGAAATCAAATTAGAGATATATTAGTAGAATTGCTTATATGAACACGAGTGGCCACTGATATCAGCACATATAATTATATATAATTTATATTACACGCATCAATTTCTTAATTGTATTAAAAAAATGAATGGAGATTTTCACAATTATAAAATCGCAATTTATATTACACGCATCATAAATGGAAAATTGATGAGATGAGCCAATTTCTATTAATAAGAATAGATGTGTCATTTTTTCAAAAAGAAAGAAAAGAATAGACGTGTCATAAGTACTGAAATTAAATTGGTTCAACAAGAGCTGACGGCGTATTCATTTATTGATCTTGAACCCTACACATTTTCTTTTGAAAGGAACCTACACATTTTAGAACTTACGTGTTCTATTTTTTATTCTTTTCTATTTTTAGTTTGTTTATTCTATTTTGGATTTTATTAGGCACATGCAATGAATATTTTGAAATTAAAATAAGTATGTAAACTAAATAAATTAGTTGATTAATTGATTCATTTCTTGAGGTTGAGGTTGTTGAGAAAGTGAAAATGTGATATGTGTAAAAGTATGGGTAAAAATATGGACATACATTAATCGCATGATGATACCTGAGTCTATGCTCTGAAGGCGATTCCAATATTGAGTTTTTTAGAGGGTAAAAAAAATATTTGATGAGTTCAAATTTGATCATTTTAGGATTAAAAAAAGTAAAATTAAAAAAGACTTGATTTTTCACGTTTAAGATTATATAATAATCTTAGAATGTGAAAAAAGTTTAAGATTTGATTTTAGGATGTGAAAAAATGTTTAAAACTATATAAATAATCAAAATGATCTCTTCAATCTTGATTTGATTTTGATTTAAAAAATTTGACATTAATTTTATTTTATCTTCATTTAAATTTTCTTTTTGTCAAGATTATATCATTTAATAAATAAAAGAATGTGGTGGATATTTTTAGATACAATGTGATGGATACTTTGCAGTAATATGGTCTTAAAATATTAGGGAAATAATATTTCTTACGAAACGAAACCACACACGAAAGACAAGGACTGTGTGATTTGTTTAAAATAAGTTATCTTTTATTCCATTATCTACTCGGATGGTTTTTATCAAACCCACGTTGCATTTTTTGCCAATTCGTTCAACTTTTTTTCGTAAGAAATAGCAAGGTTCAAAAAATTATTTCTTCAAAATTAGTATCAATTTTAAATTTTTATTTTTATTTTGATATTTAGGAACAAGTAATAAAAGATATAATTTTTTTTCATCTTATTCAATGTTATAATCATTATTTGTTTTTCATTTAGCATTTTTACCTAATAAATTCATTAAATATTCTCTTTTGTCCAAATAAAATTGAATTTTCTCCCATTAATGTCTAAAAATAAATTGATAAAATAAAAAGTATGAATAAAATAGAAAAAATGAGAATAGATATTTCTTTGTTTATTTTTATATTACCATCTAACTAATTTATTGATCATTTTATATTTTTGATAAAATTTGGTGTTTTCATAAAATTAATATCTGTAATTTGATTAATGTAACAATTAAAAGTAAAATATAAAATACATAATAAATATTTTATTTGAAACTATATCATTGTGTCAAATATTTTACGTGAAATCTTATCGACACGTAAATCACTTAAAGAATTAAATTGTATAATATAATTTAAATACTTTTCTATTTTACTTTATGATAATTTTAATATAAATACATTTTTATTATTTTTTATTTTATCACCAACTAATTTATTAAATACTTTCTTAATCTAAGAAAATTTAATTTTTATTTTGCACAAAAGAATCTATATTTATGGGACAGAGGGAGTACATTGTGTCTAAAATATATTGTATTTCTCTTTATTAATTATTAAGTCATAAGCAATAATTTTTTTATTATTAAGGTTAATGTGATTCTAATTATTACTTCATATGAAAATATCTTATTTATTTCTCATTTACGTACAAAAAAATTATCTAACCCGTGTGTTGCACGGGTCACATATGCTAGTTTTTTCAAAAAGAAAGAAAAGTATAGACGTGTCATAAGTACTGAAATTAAATTGGTTCAACAAGAGCTGACGGCGTATTCATTTATTGATCTTGAACCCTACACATTTTTTTTTGAAAGGAACCCTACACATTTTAGAACGTACGTGTTCTCTAATGCACAAACCATCCTTTATTAATATACTGTAAAGTCAATGATCAGTTAAACTTCAGAACAACACTTGTAACTATATAATTTTCATTAATTGAGAGGACGATTGCCAGCATCTTTACCCAGTTCTCTCTAGAACTCGTAGATGTCGATCATCATTTTTTTTCTTATATAATTGATCTAGAAATACAGTATAGGTTAATTGTATTGAAGATGTCTATTTGTATTTGTATTTGTACATTAACGCAAAATTAATGAAGCGCGCATACAAAGAAGAAATTTAAGTTATAACGTGAGAGCGAAGATTAATTGTCGATATGCATATAGATCAAGTATCTAGTATGCATTAAGCCAGCAAAAGCGTGGTGATTAATTGTTATGTGGTACAGCTAGCACAATCCCACACCACATGGAACGTGTTTAATGGGGCCAATTACCCGATTAGGTTTAGGGTATAAATACTTTGTACTCCCGCTTATACTACTTAATTTGTAGATGAGTTGAGTGATCATCAATGATGATAATAATTAGGTCTAGAGTAGAAAGTAGTAAAGTCCGTTTTGAACTTTGAAAGTTGGCTGGTCCCGCTCCCTCGCCATTTGCACTTCTCATCAGCGCTTTCCCTTTCAACGCGGTTTCACTTTTCCTTCCGTTCTGGAAGCCATTCTACTATTGCACGTGTCCCGTCCAACATTGTTATTAAACATAGTTTTTTTTTTAAAAGACAAAAATTTTATTAAGAAAAAATCAACTAAACTAGAGCACAAGATATGCCATGATTTAGCTATATGAAAAGAAAAAGTCAACTAAACATGTCTTTTTTAATGAGAAAAACATTGTTTATACCTACAGTATCCCAGTTCAACAACTTCACTTTTCTTGTTTATATTTTTTTGAATCACTTAGAGCATCTAAAATGAAGCATCTCATTTTGAGGTGCTTAAGCGAGTCTCACTAATATACATTACTCATTTTTAACCTTTTGAACTTAGGTGGCTTCTAAAGTGAGGGGCCTTGCAAGGCCCTCACCAGTGAGGGAGTGATTTTGTCCATTTGATATATTATTATTTAAATCAATGGATGAGATTGATCCAATTAACCTATTAGTAATAGGCAAGAACAGGTTTATAGTAAAATGTGAAAATATACCCAACATTTAACAATTATTACAAAGAAAGAGGGTAATCTCCCAATATTTTTTTGAACTGAATCACCGGAACCCACACCCATGCCACTGGATCCTCCACCAGACCACCACTCCTTGGCTAACACCATCGATTCCCCTCCTACTGCTACTGTAGATTCTGATGGCCATATTGTTGTGGGTTTCTGATTTTTAATTTATCAGAAACATGATTTTGTGTATCTTCATGTTAATATTATATAGCTTTATGTTGCCAATAAACTAGTATAATGTATTATCTCTTCATTCTCTTGGCCAAGGCATAGGTGGAGTTTAGCTAGAATTTGAGCAGACAGCTACGTGACACAAATACTCAAAATGTAATTGTCACAAGTTTTGAATCAAAATGTGACCTTGTTTATCCAACCCTCTTAATTAGCAAAGGTGGTTCCATGACAGTGTATCAAATACTGCATTCAAACCCATCTTTCTCCTTCACTTTCTGTTACACCCATTTCTTATTTTTCTAAAATTTGAGTTTTTTGAGGGGTTTTTTCCCGGTGGATTACGTTTTTAATTGGCCCACTATTTCTTGCAAAGCCCTGAATGATTTACTCCTATTTCCATTGAACGATTCCTGAATTGATTGCCCATTTTCTTACATCTACCGCTGATAACTTTCACTCTCTTTCTCCCTCCACCTCTCCTTCATTTTTACCAGTTTCTCTCCTCACTATGTTCGACCTCGCCATGATGCTCGAAAACATCGTCAACCTCAAGTTCACCGGAAACAGAGCATACAGGGAAGTGTACGTGACGATTTACGGCGAGGTTGTTGGGTGGGATGTTTCGTTCCCAATCATTTTCACCTGCAGAATCAAACTCCTTTTTTGGAAACCCATGAGGCGATTGGGGCTTTCAAGTTTTCCTCTTACGACATGGATTTGACGCCATTTTTGGGCATGCTTCTGGATGGAAAAGAACACGTTTTTGGAATAGGGGTGGCTCGGGCATCTCTCATTTCTGTGTATTTTTGGCTGAGTGATCAAGCTTAAATTCCACCCAATCTCTGTTGTTGCTTTTTTTGGTGAAACCCAATCTCTGTTGTGAGTGACTCAGTGTTGGGAAATAGAATAACCTTAACATTGGACTATTTTGCAATTTCACTTATTTTTACATATTTGGCACTACATAAATTAATATCACATACTAGACCCCATGTTACTTGTTATAGCAAGTTAATTCGCCCCCTCACTGGTGAGGGCCTTGCAAGGCCCCTCACCTTAGAAGCCACCTTGAACTTAAGCATTTCATAGTATTCAACCTCTCCAATCCAACTCTTCCAAAAAAAAATCTTAAATGAGCCCTACCAATACCTCACATCATTACATTTCACCAATAACAATTTTTTTAATTTTTTAATTTTGACTTTTTTTAATCCATAAAGCAAGACATGACCCACTATGCATTTAATAGAAGAGTGCTCAGGAAAAGTGCTTAACTAAGTATCTATGTTTAATAAACACCTCAAGAGAAATGTTCTCCAATGCATAGTTCTTAATGATCGTTGATGTTTATTTGGTGAAATACTTAATAAGCATCTCCATTGGAGATACTCTTACTATTCTTATAATTAAAACATATATTCTCAACTACGAAGTTAGACACAAGTGGTTAATGTGTTTCATTTAAAACGACAAATTCGGCTAGTACTCGTGTTCTATTCCCAGTGATGGAACAATTCGGATTAGTCTAGAGGCCTATTTGCCCCTGAAATACTGTGGGTATAAACAAAAAAATATTGAAACATATTAAAGTTATCGATATTTTAGATTTTTATTATTGCATTAAAATTTTTATTCCAGCTTTGTCCTAAATAAATGTGATGATTTTTTGAGTATGAATTAAAAGTGTATTTATAAAAAATTGAAAAAGAAAATAAATATAATTTAGTAAAATTGTTTAACTGATCATTAAATTATTCAGTTAATATATATTAAAATTGAAAAAAACCTTAAACGTTATTTATTTTGAAATGGAGAATTAAAAGTACCATTTTTTCCTTAAAAACGTAACATAGAAACAATAAAAATTAACAAATAAAGCATGAAAATTAATTTTAAAACCTAGGAATTTTTTGTTGCTGAAATGTTTTCATTGTGATTATCACGATCTATTATTAGGACAGGGACCTCGTAGGTGACGACTTTTTCCGGAAAGAATCCTCAATGCTCAATTTAATTTGAAAATGGATGGCTCTAATTTTGCCATGGCTGAAGGTCAACGGAATACCTGTTATATCTTTGACCAAACCGAGGACTAGCATTTAGGATGGGTTTTATGTGGTTGTAGTTCCAGCTGTTTTTTTTTTTAATTCTTAACTTTTCACGTTGCACTGTCTGCTGCCGAGCCGTTTCCAATTACTCCTTTTGGTTCTAATATAAGCAATACGTTACTTTTTTGGTTCATTGAATAAGTCATGTATCTAGTCTTAATATGGTCTAGATACATTAATTATTCAATAAACTAAAAAAATAACTTGTTGCTTATATTAGGACCTGACGGAATACCAACCGCTGCTTATCTAGTGAAGTAGTGGGATTCAGATCGTCTCCTGCGCCTACCTTGTACATCTCTCTCCTACGGTGCTTTCAGCCGTTATTAGCAACAATGTTTACAATATTAAATAACTATATTTTTGTCAAAAAACATTAAATAACTATTTGGTAATGTACGCAATGCATTAGCATTTGTGTTGTGTTTGTTGAGTAGTGTAATTGAATTCAGTTAGTTAGTTAGTTTTCTGTTGAGAAGTGAGTTGTTAGAGTTGGTTAGTCACTTAGTCTGTTAAGTGATTGTAACATTCTTGATGAGTTGTATAAAAACTATTATGTGATAATGAGAAGCGCAGAAGAGTGAGCGCAAAAATTTTCTGTAATCTTCTTCTCTCTCGATTCTGTGTGTGTGTGAGATTACTCCGAGTGTGAGTGAAACACTGTGAGGAGTGCGTCCTGCGTCCAGTGTTTCTGCGTCCAATAACGCAGCACTGAGAGCTTTCTGCGTCCAATGTTGAGGGGAGGCTCGTGCGTCCAATAGCTCACTTGGGTTCGTGCGTCCAATAAACGCTCGTGCGTCCAATAAGCTAAGTTGCGTTCCTGCGTCCGATAACTGGACTTGCCTCCAACAAGTGGTATCTTCGCTTAGGTTCTGTGATAAAGAAAAGATCCAAAGATCCGCTGCGAGTGAAGGTGGTGCTGACGATCATGGCTACTTCCAATAATGGTGGTTTTCCCGCTTCTATGCCAATTCTTGATGGCAAGAACTGGGATAAGTGGAGTAATCAAATGGAGGCTGTTTTCGGCTTTCAAGATGTGCTTGAAGTGATCACCAATGACTATGAGAGGATGATAGCGAAGATGGAGGAAGCCAAGGCCAAGGAGATAAAGAAGAAGAATTACAAGGCGCTGTTCATTCTGCATCAATGCGTTGATGCAAACAACTATGAGAAAATCTCTGGTGTCAAGAATGCGAAGGAAGCTTGGGACATCTTGGAGAGATCCTATGCGGGTGCAGAAAAAATCAAGAAGGTCAGATTGCAAACCTTGAAGAGACAATATGAGTTGCTTGCAATGGAAGCAGCAGAGAGCATAGGGACCTATTTCAATCGGGTTCAAGCTCTTGTTAATCAAATGAAAAATTGTGGAAAAAAGGTATCAGATCGATCCATCATTGAGAAAATCTTGAGGACACTTCCTCCAAGATTTGATGTTATAGCTGTGTCAATTGAAGAAACCCGAGATCTAGAGACGATGAAGGTGGAGGAGCTGCAGGGTTCCTTGGAATGCTATGAGCAAAGAATCAATGAGAGGGCAAAGGGAAAGGAGTCAGAGCAAGCACTGCAAGCTCGTACCAATCCAAAGCATGAAGGTGATCCCTCTAAATCCAAGAAGGGAAAAGGAAAGTGGGTGGCAAACAAGAACAAGTGGCAGAAAGGCAAGGCTCAAAATTCTGATCAAAATGATCAGAAATTCAACAAAGGCAAGGATGGAAACAATTACCAGCAACAAGGTGAAAGGAGGAAGATTGATAGGAGCAAAGTCAAATGCTACAACTGCAACAAGTATGGACACTTTGCTGATCAATGTTACAGCAATACCAGTTCAAAAGATCAGAGGAGTGAGGATGCAAAGTTGGCCAAAGATGATGAAGAGGAGGTTCAAGCCCTTCTCATGGTGACTACCAAGGAAGAGGAGTGTGCCTCAGGTGAATGGTACCTTGACACAGGGTGCTCTACCCACATGACTGGCTGTAAGGATTGGTTTGTGAGCCTTGATGAGTCAATCCAAAGCAAGGTGAAGTTTGCAGATGACAGTACCTTGTCTGCTGCAGGCTTGGGGAAGATTCTGATCAAAAGGAGAGATGGCCAACCCTCCTACATAACTGATGTTCTATACGTGCCTGGAATGAAGAGTAACCTTTTGAGCCTAGGCCAATTGCTGGAAAAGGGATTTGTGATGAACATGGAAGACAGAATGCTAAGAATCTATGATGCCAACAAGAAGCTGCTGATCAAAGCCCCACTCTCGAAGAATAGAACTTTCAAGGCGGGGATTCAATTGATGGAGCACAGATGCTTAGCAACATCAATGACTAGAGAGGAGTGGCTGTGGCATCACAGATTTGGCCACCTGAACTTCAAAGATTTGAGTCTGCTGCAAAGAAAGAAGATGGTGCAAGGACTTCCCCCAATTCAGATTCCTGAAGAAATGTGTGAAGAATGTCTGGAATCAAAGCTGCCAAGGACTCCATTCAACAAGTTTGTGCCAACCCGAGCCAAAGAAAAGCTAGAGGTAATCTATACTGATGTTTGTGGGCCTATGCAAGTAGATTCTCTAGCTGGAAATAAGTACTTTGTGAGCTTTATAGATGATTTTTCCAGAAAAATCTGGATTTATCTGATTAAGAGAAAATCTGATGTGTTTGAAAACTTTAAGAAATTCAAAGCTCTTGTTGAGAAGCAGGCAGAGAAGTGTATCAAAGTTCTGAAATCAGATGGAGGGGGTGAGTATACATCCACGGAGTTTCATGAATTCTGTGAATCAAATGGCATAATTCATGAAATCACTCCTCCCTTCACACCACAGCAAAATGGCACTGCAGAAAGGAGAAATAGAACTCTCCTAAATATGGTGAGAAGCATGCTCAAAGGAAAGAAGTTACCTAAGTTCCTATGGGGAGAGGCAGTATCAACAGCTGCCTACATCCTCAACAGATGTCCCAGCAAGAGATTGGAAGGTGTAACTCCTGAAGAAGCATGGTGTGGAAGCAGACCAAGTGTTGCTCACTTGAAGGTGTTCGGATCTGTATGCTTCAGACACATACCAGACCAGCTGAGGAGAAAGCTTGATGACAAGAGTGAACAACTGATTCTGGTTGGTTATCACTCTACAGGAGGTTACAAACTCCTGAATCCTAGAAGCCTGCAAGTTATCACAAGTAGAGATGTGATAGTGGATGAGCAGAAGGAGTGGAACTGGGAAGAAAGAGTGCAGGCACCTATTCAGATGGCATTCGATATAAGTGACCCAGGCACAAGTGAAAGGGTGAATGAACAATCAGCTGAGCAAGGTGGTGCTTTGAGAAGAACACAAAGGCAGACACAACTTCCACACAGACTCAGTGAGTATGAGATGGTGACTGACACTGCTGTGAATTCAGAAGGAGAGCTGATCCATTTTGCTCTCCTTGCTGAATCTGAACCTGTGACATTGGATGATGCTATGCAAGATCAAAGGTGGATAGATGCTATGGAGGAAGAGTTGAATGCAATAGAGAGGAATCAGACTTGGGAGCTCACTGATTTGCCAAAGAATAAGAAGGCTATTGCAGTGAAGTGGGTGTACAAGGTGAAGCTCAATCCAAATGGTGAAGTGAACAAATTCAAAGCAAGACTGGTTGCAAAAGGCTTTCTGCAGAAGGAAGGTGTTGATTTTGGGGAAGTATTTGCCCCAGTAGCCAGACTTGAGACTGTGATGCTGGTGATCACCTATGCAAGCATGAAAGGTTGGTCCTTGTTCCATTTGGATGTAAAATCTGCATTCCTAAATGGACCATTGGAGGAGGAAGTCTATGTGTTGCAGCCACCTGGATTCGAAATTACAGGCCAGGAATCAAAGGTTCTCAGATTGAGGAAAGCCTTGTATGGGCTTAAACAAGCTCCAAGAGCTTGGAACAAGAGGATAGATGGCTTTCTAGCTGAGATTGGTTTTACCAAATGCCAATCAGAACATGGAGTGTATATAAGAGTAATAGGTGAAGTGATTTTGATCCTATGTCTCTATGTAGATGACATGTTGGTGACTGGAAATAGTGAAGAGGAGCTTGAGAAATTCAAATGCAGGATGAAGCAAGAGTTTGAGATGACAGATCTTGGACACCTGTCCTACTTCCTAGGGATGGAATTGTCCAGGACAAAGAAGGGTATCATACTGCATCAAAGCAAGTATGCTGCAGACTTGCTGAAAAAGTTCCATATGGTGCATTGCAACACAGCAGCTACACCTGCTGATCCAGGCCAGATGCTCATGAAGAACAGTGATGACAATTCAGATGATGCAGTGGACCCTACCTACTATAGGCAGGTGGTGGGTTCATTGAGATATTTGTGCAACTCAAGGCCTGATTTGGTTCACAGTGTTGGAATCATCAGCAGATACATGGCCAACCCGAGACTCTCTCACATGTTGGCTGCTAAGAGGATACTAAGATATGTGAAGGGAACATCAAACTATGGTGTTCTAATTTCCTGTAATCGAAGCTGTGACTCTGAACCTGAGTTGAAGGGGTACACTGACTCAGATTGGTGTGGTGACAAAGAAGATAGGAAAAGTACAGCAGGGTTTGTGTTCCTGCTTGGAGAAACTCCAATTTCATGGGGTTCTAAGAAAGAGGCAGTGGTGGCATTGTCTTCTTGTGAAGCTGAGTACATTGCAGCCTCAATGTGCACTTGTCAAGCTTTATGGCTTGATACCTTGATGAAGGAGCTGAGAATGAAGGAAGATGAACCTGTGAAGCTACTTGTTGACAATCAGTCAGCAATCAAACTTGCCAAGCATCCTGTTGCACATGGCAGGAGCAAACACATTGAAACCAGATTCCATTTTATCAGGGAGCAAGTGACAAATGGAAGAGTTACAGTGGAGCATTGCAGAACTGAAGTTCAACTCGCGGACATTCTAACCAAGGCGTTGAAGAAGCAGAGATTTATTGAGCTTAGGGAGAAGCTTAATGTTTTGTCTGTGATTGATTTCAATTAAGGTGGTGTGTTGAGTAGTGTAATTGAATTCAGTTAGTTAGTTAGTTTTCTGTTGAGAAGTGAGTTGTTAGAGTTGGTTAGTCACTTAGTCTGTTAAGTGATTGTAACATTCTTGATGAGTTGTATAAAAACTATTATGTGATAATGAGAAGCGCAGAAGAGTGAGCGCAAAAATTTTCTGTAATCTTCTTCTCTCTCGATTCTGTGTGTGTGTGAGATTACTCCGAGTGTGAGTGAAACACTGTGAGGAGTGCGTCCTGCGTCCAGTGTTTCTGCGTCCAATAACGCAGCACTGAGAGCTTTCTGCGTCCAATGTTGAGGGGAGGCTCGTGCGTCCAATAGCTCACTTGGGTTCGTGCGTCCAATAAACGCTTGTGCGTCCAATAAGCTAAGTTGCGTTCCTGCATCCGATAACTGGACTTGCCTCCAACAGTGTTTGCGGGTTTTTTTATTTATTTTGTTTCTTATCAAATCTCTAAAAATTTATTTAATTTGATTATTTTGATATATTTTTTTGGTTTATATCCACAATAGTTCAGGGGGAAAGGAGGTCTTAGACTAATTGTATTCGGCCGGGAGGTAAGTAAAATCTGGCTATGGATTGTTCTTCACCGGGAATCGAACACGGGTCCTAGCTGAGTCCGTCCCCCTAGAAGAAGCACATTAACCACTTGTGTCCAACCTCGTGGTTATTTTATTATTTTGATCTAAATCGATACAACTGTGGGATTTGTAATCAGCCTTTCCAAATTAATTTACGTTTGTGGAGACAAATGCTGCACAGTACAGCCGCGCGGGGTCATATTTGTGTGCAGCACGTTACTAGTTCATTGTTTTTCCATTTTAAAACTCCCATCTTAGATTAATCTAACGGCTGGGATCACTGCAGGAGAGAGATGCACAAAGAAGGTTGCGGGAGACGATCCAAACTCGAAGTTGTGATCATATTGCAAAAAATTTATTTAAATTACAATATTACATGCACAAATTAGTTCAAATAATACTAAAAATAAAAAGTAACCGTGATATTTTGTTTGGATTTGAAGTGAAAATAAAAAATGCAAAATAGAAAGAAAGATATAGGAAGAAAAAGATTAAAATGAGTGAATTTTATATATATATATTTTTTGAGTTGCAACGGGGCTAAAAAGCCCAAAAGGAAAAACAACTAAACAGCAATACGGCGAGGGAAGGAGATCCCTCTAGCATCATCAGCTAACAATTGTCCTATTTGATTGGGAGGCCCCTTACAAAAAATCCTTAACCCATTACAGTCACACCCAAGATTTGCTAACCCATCAGCTACTCTATTGGCCTCCCTAAACACATGCAAGAACTTAACTTCCCAGTCCAAGCAAAGAAACCTCTTAATGTTACGAAGGAGAATCCATCCTGTAGTGCTTCCAATACCACTACCAGTAATGCTTCCCACCACCACCAAAGAATCTAGTTGGACCTCAAGAAAACGAACTCCCATGTCATGAGCCAGTTTTAACCCCTCATATGTAACACCCTTTTTCCCGAAAGAGTATTACACCAAAGTAACTAAACAACCTTGCTGCGGAATTAAACAAAATCTGTTTTTACTTTCGAAAAATGTTTCTGTTCATCATATTAGATTCTCAAACTTGTGAATTAATTTTTTTTTCTTTTTCTTTCTTTTTAAATTAATCGGATAAGCAAATTAAAATTCTCAACGAGTCACGGTTATAGAAAATACATCACACACTAATATATAGTCATCAAAATATATAGAGTTTCTTGCACTAGCAAGCATCGTTCACGACCACAACAAAGTGGCTAAATACAAACTATCCACAGAAATAAACAAAGCGATAAAACTACGTCCTAAGAAAGACATGTAAAACAAAAGTGTGTCATCTACACAGTAGAATCATCTACGCTCCCAAAAACCTAGGCTGGTCGGCAACTAAACAACACGACAACCTAGCTCCCTCCTATGTCTACCACTAAGGATCTAAGCAGACGGATCCTCCTTGGGCTCCTCCTCGGGATCCTCCTCGGGCTCCTCCTCGGGCTCCTCGTACATCTTCCTCTTTCCCCTCCCCACACATCCAGACGGTCCAGCATGCACGCCCGCAGCATTGGGCAAGACGCGACCGGATGTGGAGGGATAGAAAACAGGAACGGTGTACGTCGGCATCAGGTCTACTGGTGGAATATCAGGAGTAACAGCAGGGGCAAGCTGTGGCAGACGACCTCTCCCCAAAGTACTCTTCCTCGGAGTAATACGCGTCTTCCGGTAAAGTCGACGGTATTCCACAGCCGTACACATAGGTTGCCTCGGCTCCGGCCTCGGATCCGGCCTCGGCTCCGGCCTCAGCGCCTCCCTAGGCTCTTCGATCTCCCCGCACTCACTACGTGCGTCAGCAAGTACCAATCCCATCTCCTCGAGAGGAATCCATACATCGAGCACCATGTTGCGCTCCAGTATCTCCTCCGGTCCGTGAACTCCCCCACGAGTCCTGATCAAGTGACCAGAAATCGTGGCCCACTGGGTGGTAGGGTTATAGATCCAACCCCCACCCTCGCCTCCTCGAGGCCTAAAGCTCTCCCGGACTTTCGGAAACAGGGGACCCAACTGATCCATCTATATGAATCATGTTCCAAGGAGCACAAAACATATAGGAAAGGGTGAGTTTCTCCCCAATAGTTACAATAACGAAACATGCATAGAAAAAAAAGAAATACCACAGGCTATATTTCAAAAATAAGCAGATATCATTTTGAAAACTCTTCTCTAAGTTCACAAAACTACCAAAACCCATCATCACAAAATCATCTCTTTCAATCAAGCAGTATGCATGACACTTCAATCATCTTTTTATACACCGGTGTAAATGCTCCAAGGAGACTTCACTTCCTCAACTAAGTCGAGCGAAATGGCTGTAGCGTAAACCTAACATAATTGCCCAATCCACTCTAGGATCCGGTCTTACAATTATTCAGTAGAGCTACTATTTAATTACCATAACATAAACAAGGCAGTCGGTCAGGATCATCCAAGCCGGATACACTACTTTTCTCGGCACAAGAGTATTCACTAGGCAGGGCCATTGAGAATTTCGTAACCTGGATGCCCCCATAGGCTTATAGCCAGACTATACTTATTTGCAATCCTTCCTCTCGGATTGTAACTCGAATTTGGCAAAGCCAACTCTCACAAATGCAAATGGCATCCAAGTTTGCAAATCACACAAAATTCTCATCTCAAGAATTTTAACATCGTCTCGGGTTGACTCTTTTTACAACAATGTGTAAAAACTCTAATTTTTTCTTTTACTACGTGGTAACGAAAAAGTCCTCAACGTTTTTAACTATAAATTACTTTAAGCTTGACCTGTTTATGAAAAAAAAAACTCTTTTCATTATAACAATTTAATTATCAAAAATAACCCCCCACTTCCTTTTAAATTTTTTTTAAACCACTTAATTCTTTAAAATTATGTTTCTGACCCCCAAACTTCCCAGTTTTGCATTTCGGCCCCTGTACTTCCGAAAATTCCATTTTTGGCCTAAAACAGAAATTTCCACAGCCTGCTCAGTTTCACACCAGGGATGTGAACAGAGCTGCCCAAAACCTTATTTAAAATTCGAAAATCCTCTTTTCTTCAAGATTTGTTTACACACTTTAATTACAATGTTTTTAAACCTCAACAATAAATTATCTCTTCATGAAACTTTGGTTGTTTAAATTAGATTTTTCAAAAGTTAATTACCTATACTTTATTTCTTCTTCTTCCTTTTCTAATTACCATATGATTTTGTTGATAAAAGACTTACTCATTTGTGATTTTTTTGAAGTAAACCCCAAGTTCTCTTATGTTAGAAAATACCATTTAAAGTCCATTGGAGACTTATCAAAATTTTGAAATAGTGAATACATAAATCAAGCTTTGGCTTGAACACTAGATTAAATCAAATTTGTCTTTGGAAAAATGATTTTACTACCAAGTCCTCTACTTCCTCTTCCATGAAGCTTGGGTCACTTGTTTTAATTTATCTTGGTTAATCTTACCCAATCACAACAAACATCACACCATCATAATAATCAAAGCATGAATCTACTTTAAATATTACAATCATCCCCAAATGAATCAAGAGCAACACAAGAAAATTAATCAAGCCAAACCACATCAAGTCATACAATATTTTCACACATCATTCAAGAACAAATCACAAGTCAATACATAAATTTTCTATCATACAAAAACCATAGAGCTACCACATACTAAAAATAGTATTTTTAGACAATCCAAGCACAAACACACTTTTCCATTAATTGTTAAATGATTCTTAACTTTTCCTTTTACCCAAACCACTTAGAAATATTTTCATAGAGTTAAAATTTTGATGATACTCATACAAAAACCATAGAGGTAAAAATCTCCTCTTACAAGCTTAAGACATCAAGCATGATAAAAATCATTCTTTCACAAACATGAAAACTCAACCATGGAGTTATCATCAAGCCACACAACATACAACCACACAAAATCATAACTCATGAAAAGAACCTCCCCTTACCTCTTGAAGACAACAAAAAGTTTCCAAGATCACTCTCCAAAGCTTGTTGTTCCACTAGTGTCAACCCTTTCAAAATATTATACAAAATACAAGCATAAATACATTTCTTTTGTGAAAAATAACAAAACCCTAAGATCAAAATATGAGAGGATGATAACTTACTCAAGACTTTGAAGAAAGTAGATCAAGATAGGGTTTCAAGCTTCTTGGTTCACAAGATGCAAACCTATAGCCAAAAGAATGAAGCTTGGCTTTAGAATGGAAGAACACATGATTCAAAAAAATTAAAGAATGGTGATAATGGAAAAATAAGAAGGTTTCATGGTTTAGAATCATCAACCAACCTTCTTTTGTGAAGCTTGAAGTCCAAAAGCTCTTTGAACACTAAGTAGATGGCTTAGTGAAAGCTTGAAAGCTAGAGAGAAAAATGGGTTTTTTTACTCTTGGAATGAGATGAAATGAAAGAGATGAACTTTCTCTCTCCCTCTCCCTTAGGTAACACGGCTGGAGCAAGAAAATGGAGGGCCAAGATTAGCTTTGATGCAAGTGGTATTATCATGTAATTAATTTAGGAAAATCAAGTAATTAAATCATTGGCTCAAAGCATGACTTTAAGGCTTAAGCACATGGGCATAAAGCACCATTTTGGGCTGGTGTGGGGCGCAGCACAGCTGGTGCAAGTGGGAAGAAAATATCTCAAAAGCTAGGGCTTGTTTGATGAAGCACAAGTGGGAAAAATGTACTTTAAATAATCTATTTTGAAATAAATACTTCCCCAAATAAGTGATTGATGAAAAAATCATTTTTGAGACCTAGTATTAATATAAAAAAGTTTAGAATCTCAAAACTAAATTTTTGATCATTTTCTGATACCCCGATTGTGCTATGGTTACCCGTAACGTGCTAAAAATGGCTAAAAATAAAATTTTTCTGAAAAATTCTAGAAAAATTCTCAAAAATTCGAAATATTCAAAGAATAACTTTTGTTTTGTTAAAATATTTTTTTGACGCAAAAACGATCTCCGGAAAAATATAAAACCTTCGACGTTTACAAACCGGGTCACGGTTTACGCTATTTTTCTGTTTTTCGAGTTCCTCCACTTTCTACCCATCTAAAAATCCCTAAAATCATATAAATCAATATTCTAAAATAAAAATATAAAAAAACATAATTTAATAAATTTAAATAAATCAAAAACACACAAAAAGCAGAAAGAAACGATATGAACAAATGAGGGCGTTACATCATACACCCCCCATAGTTCCGCGACATACGCCGAAGTGTTACCTAGACAACGGGCATATCCACGGATCCACTCACCATGCTCGCCTCGGAGGAGCCCACCACACCCAGCCAAGTTAGAGGAAGACTTAGATGCACCATCAGAATTTAAGCACACCCACCCTGGCGTCGGTGGGTTCCATTTGATGTCCTTCCAAGCCCTACAATCTTCGCTGGGGCTCTCAATGATCGAATTTGGTTGCTGGCAAAAGTGGACATGTTCCAGAATGACATCCCAAGGCCTAAAAGGCGTTACAAAATGGGGATCATGCACCCGTTTATTTCTCCATTTCCAGATCATTGCACAACCCGTGGCCCACACCACCCACTCCAAATCACTTTGGCCAAGAGCGGTATACAGGTTGAGGTATAACCACTCCTCTAGATTCCCTTGAAAGAAACGACCTCGGTCTCCAACCTTCACCAAATGATGCTAGACTTCAGAGGCAAGATGACAGTCTCTCAGCACATGGATAGTGGATTCCTCCATGCCCGGGCAACGAGCACAGTGGGCACTACCAAGACCCCATCGGGCTTTGCGAGCATCGGTCATGAGACGGTCATGGAGCACGTGCCAGAGAAAAACTCGGACCCGCTCAGGAGCTCTCAATTTCCACACCACCCGCCATTTCCTATCTTCCTGCTGAGAGTGAAATCCCTTAAGAAGGGAATAGGCACTAGCCACTGTAAAATGGCCCAAGCGGTTACTAGGCCAAACACAGACATCATCAGCATCCGGTTGCGGAGGGAGCATCGCTGGGAAGAGTTGAATTATCTCACGTGGTAAAACATCCTGAATAACATTCATCTTCCAGCTTCTGTTTTCATCTACAAGGTCAGTCACCCACCAGTCTTTCAGATCATCAGGAAGGTTAGGAGCATAATCACACAATCTCATGTAAGGGTTAATCCACTTATCCTACCAGGCATGAATACTATGCCTGTTGCCAATAACCCAACTCCGGTGTTCCTCAATCTTTGGCCAGAGCCTCACGATAGATTTCCAAAAGTTAGAATTTGCGGGGCCCTCAATAAGCACACCTACATCCCAACCTTCACGCCCATATTTGCCTTTAAGCACTTGGCTCCAAAGGCTCGGGGTGTTATAGCGAAGCCCCCACGCACTCTTCATGAGGCAAGCTTTATTCATAGTATATAGGTCCCGCATAGCTAACCCTCCCATAGATTTTGGCAGTTGGAGAGTGTGCCAATTGATCAAATGAGCTTTCCTGGTACTACCGTGGCTGCCCCATATAAAAGAGCGTTGGAGCCGCTGGATATCCTGAAGACAAGCTTTGGGGATCATAATAGACATCATTGGGTAGGTGGGGATTGCCTCGATAACTGATTTGACTAAGGTGATACGGCCCGCGAGAGACAACTGATTAGCCTTCCATCCGGATAGCTTGGCCGCAACCATGTCCACAAGGTACTGGAAATCCTGTCTCTTTGGAGCTCTACCAAGTGCGGGCACCCCAAGGTAACGACCCAAAGAAATTGCCTTCTTAAAACCAGATTGAGTCAATAGCTCCCTTTTGGTTTGGGGGGACACATTCTTAGAGAAGTGGACCACAGTTTTCTCCCTACTCACCTGTTGCCTAGACATAGAGCAAAAGGCATCAAGGGCCCGAAGCACACTCCGCATGCACGAAGAACTAGCCTTTCCAAATAATAATAAGTCATCTGCAAACATTAGGTGTGACACCTGCGGTCCCGTTCTTCCCGCACGCATAGGAACCCATTGGCCCTTATCAACCTCCTCGGCAATAATATGAGAGAGTTTATCAATGCATAAAACAAAGATGTAAGGAGACAAGGGGTTACCTTGACGGATGCCTCTTCCTGGAGAGAAGAACCGCGACCTAGAGCCATTCCACATGACATTGGTAGACACTGTGGAAATACCTTGCATGATTATCTGGACGAGCGCACTTGGGATACCCACTTCTTCTAGGACTTTATATATAAAGGGCCATCGAAGCATATCATAAGCTTTAGTAAGGTCAACCTTGATCACAAAGAAACCATTCTTTCCTTTGAGTTTGGACATGCTGTGGAGCATCTCCCTAGCCACAATAATATTCTCATGAATGCTTCTCCCAGGCACAAACCCAGTTTGATATGGAGACACTATTTTCGAAATAAGGGGCTTCAAACGGTTCACCACCATTTTGGTAATGATTTTATAACTAACGTTGCAGAGGGATATTGGGCGAAACTGATTCACAAACTCTGGTTTTTCTATCTTCGGGATTAGGCAAATATCAGTGCGGTTGACCTCTTGGATCCTCCACGGCTGACTCCACACCTCCTGAATAAACTCACACAACGTTGGGGCAACGGTAGTCCATTGGTTCTGATAGAAGCCCACAGGGAAACCATCCGGTCTGGGTGCTTTCCAGGGGTTCATCATAAACAAAGCATCACGGACCTCTTGGGCAGAAAAAGGAACTTGAAGGCTGGCTAACTCATTACTCTCCAAGGGAGAGTATGTGTACTGAGTTCTCACCTCCACGTCATGCACTTCCTGGTCAGTGAACAATTCCTCATAGAAGATTGTCACTAGTTCCTTGAGTTGCTCATTGTCATCTACCTAATCTCCAGTGGTATCCCTTAGCATGACGATTTTATTTTTCCTTCTTCGCATGGTATCCTTGAGGTGGTAGAATTTGGTGTTCCTGTCGCCATCCTTTACCCACTTGGCTCTAGATCGCTGAAACCACATCATCTCCTCTTATTTTAAAATCTCATCGAGGTCCTTCTGGAGTTCCCCTTCTAAACGGTTGAGAAATCGGTTACCTTCTCCCCCATCTTGTTTCCGTTGGATACCACCCAGTCTAGATAAAATCTATCTTTTTCGTTTCTGGACACACCCAAAAGATTTCTCTTGCCACTCACTCAATTCTGCTTCAAGGCTCCCCAGTTTTTGGGACAATTTTCCCCCCTACTCCAGCCTTTTTTCACCGTGTCCTTAAACGAGTGGTGAGTCATCCATGCACTCTCGAACCGGAATTTCTTTTGGTTCCTCCCAGTGTTCATGCCTGATGGGTACACCATGATGGGGTGATGATTAGAGAAAGAGACACGAGGGAGCACTCTGGTGACTGCATTGGGAAACCCAACTTGCCAGGCATCATTACATAGCGCTCTATCAAGCCTTTCAAAAATACGAGAATGTCCATCAAACAACGGTCCCTTCCAAGTGTACCGTGGGCCTACCGACCCCAAATCCAGAAGTCTGCAATCATTGATTCTCCTCAGAAAGGTAGCACATTTACTGTGAGCGGCAGCCTGACCACCCTTCTTCTCATGAGCATAGGCAACGTCGTTAAAATCCCCAGCCACTAGCCACATCCCCTGAAGATGAGTGCTGATGCGTTTGAGTTCTTCCCATAAGTGCCCCCTAGCTTCCTCTCTTGGACTGGCATACACTGGAGTGAAGTACCATTTGGCTCCATCCTTTGGAACGATGAGTAAATGCAAGAACTGGAAGTGAACATACTCGACTTGGATGCCAACATTGTTAGAGTTCCACGCTACCCCTATTCCTCCAGCGAAGCCGTGACTAGGGGAGAAATGGTAGCCATCAAATCCTAGCATGCGAAACATGTTCTGAAGGCGTTGGGGATCGACCCTAGTCTCCATGCACACAACAATGTCAGGATGATACCCCTCAACAAATTGCTTGCAGTAACGAAAGAATGCAGGGCTTCCTGCACCCCTATAATTCCAAAGAAATATCATATTATTTGTACTATCCATAAAAGACAGCTTAATCAATGGCCATAGAGGCACCATCTTCTTGTCCAAGAATAACATGAGGAGTCTCCTCCACAATCTCCATGTCCGCCTCGGAGGGTTGTTCACGATCGACATGCAGTTCATGCACGGGTTCCTATTGAGGACGGCCCAAGGCACTCCCATCTGGAGGCCTTGTGTGATGATGGGGATTGGAAGGCGCTGGCTGGGGGATGCTTGCCGTTGGGTTTGGATAGTCCTTTGCTAGAGTTGGGCCATGGCCCACAGAGCCAACGGTGATCTGCTTGTCACGAGAGTTATTGGCTACGGTATGCTCCATCCGGCTTCCAGTGGACCCTGTGTTGATAGCACCTGATTGGTTCCGTTGAGATTTGCCTTGGTTTCGCGTTGTATGGGTTGACCTCGTACCTTAGGAGTCGGTGCACTTGTCACTATCATTAATGTGTCCAGATTGTCTTCGTTTCTCTCTCCTTTGGTTTGTTGAGATCTTCTTGGATTTCAAAGATTGGTCAATCACTTTATCCCCCTTATCCTTATTCCTTTCTCTCTTCACATGCATAACCAACTGCTTATCCCCAAGATTTCCTCGATCCTTCTCTCCTAAATCCTCCGCAATCTCTTTATCTCCATTATTCAAAATTTGAAATCTTGATTGGTCAATCACTTTCTTCCCTTTATCCTTATTCGTTTCTCTCTCCACATGCACAACCAACTGCTTATCCCCAAGATTTCCTTGATCTTTCTCTCCCAAATCCTTCCCAATCTCTTTATCTTCATTATTCAAAATTTGAAATCTTGATCCCGAAGAATTAGCGTCCTTCCCGAAGCTAGGGTTTGCCCCATTGGGGCCTCCACCGCCGCCATCTTTTTGCTTTCTGGGTCGCCGCTGTTTCTGCACCACCACCCATGGACCTCTCTCGGTAGCATTCCCAGTTGAAGTATCAGCCGCATCAGGCCCTCCATGGGAGGGTGGTTGCACTTCCGTGTTCTCCTTAGCACTTTGGACCTTTGCCTTATCAGGGCATCCTTCCATATAGTGGCCAAAGCAACCACACGTCATACAAAGAAGGTGGAGGCCTTCATACTCCACTGTGTAACAGCGGTCTTGAATCTCAAACATAGCCAACAACGGCTTAGTGAGATCCACCTCAACACACAGTCTTGCATATTTACCCCGTGCCTGAGTCAGTGTGTGGTCATCAATACGCACTGTTTTTCCGATCCGGTTCCCAATGGCTTTGAGCACCTTTGAATCATAGTACTCAATGGGACGCCCTGAGAGTCGTACCCAAGCTGCCACCGTTTCTATGGACTCGCTCATAGGGTCAAAGTTTGGGGTCCACCTTCGAACAATCAGATAGTGATCATCTATGAGCCAGGGTCCCTCTTCCAATGTCTTCTCATAGTCTTCTTGGCTGGAAAAGTCCACCAAAAAATACTCGTTCCCTAAATCCACCATGGTGATGATTCCATGCCGGACCCACATTTGTCGAAGCCGGTCCTCTAAAGCCTTAAACCCAATCCTCCTACCAAGCAGCTTAACAATAACTGCTTGCCGCCATGGCTCCCGGATGTGGTGCTCCTCTTTCTTGGACAGTTTGAAGGCGGGGCAATCGTAGCTCCCCCGTTTCTTCTCAATGACCTCGATACGCCTCTCCCTCTCTTCTTCCGACATCCCCTCTTATGACTCATCTCTATCAGATTCATCAGTATACCAGGTTTCCTCTGAGCCATCCATAGAGTCATCCATAGAATCGTCGTCATCCTCATCAGCCAGTTCTTGGATAGCTTCTTGCCCAAGCAACGATCCCTTGTATGACTTGTGTAGTGTACCTTCCCCATCAGCAGGGCCCCCCTGATAGACCTCCATGTAGGAAACTGGCCCCGTCTCTACGCGAGTCAAGCCATGCACCCCTGCTTTAACCTTTTTTGAACTGCAATTCTTCAGATCATCCTCTTCCTTCGTGCTCTCCCCTTCTTCCGTGACAAGCCCTTGCAGAGAGTTCGCCATTCTTCTTTAGTTTCGTGTTGTTTTTTGCTCAAAGAGATTAATTTGGATTATATTATTATTTGAGTGATGGGAAAATATTGGAAAAGAAAAGTTAAGAGATATTTTTATTTGTTTGATGAAAAAAGTAGAAAAAATAAATAAATAATTGATATAAGGGTAATCTCAGTAAATAGAAACATATCCATTTTTAGTCTATCATTTTTAAAACGTCATATTTTGATCCATCACTTTTTAAAATAGACCACTTGCAATCACCCACAATAGAATCTGGATCCTTTGCAGCTCTCTCCATCACAAAATTCAATCATTGAATTAATCCAATGGTTGAAAAATCAAAAGAAAAAAATATATATTAAAAAAACCCATTTGATAGGGTGTGACCAAGCTCCTCCGCCATCATCGATCTGCAAAGACATATCAACCCGTCACACTTTCCTGTGATTGTCCCACCATTGCCGTTGAGGTGGCTGCTCCTCTGACCACACATGGACCTCTTACCGCCGCGTAGTTCATCCCACCGTAGATGCTCCAAGGGGTCTAGCTCTTGGCGGTGGTTCCAAGTCTTGCCAATGGAAGAGAGCTTCATCTTGTTCCCCAAGCGGAAACATTACACCCAAGCCTGAAATTCCTTGGCGTCGGCTTCTGTCGCGTATTACTGGAAATCGCCCTCCACTTTCATGATCTCATGGTTCCCGTTCATGGTGTCTATTCTCCGCCACACTGCGCAGTTTCATGCTTCAGCTTCTCGAGTAAGTAAAGGACCTAGAGCTCGTTGTCGCTGCGGTCGAGGACGTCGCCAGTCTGAACCACAGTGGCGGATCTCCCAGCGTAGTGGTTGGAAGAGTCGATCAGCCCAACGAGGTGCAACTTTGACTTCTCGAGGTTTTTCTAATATTTTTCTTTTCTTTTAATTTCTCAACTGTTGGATTGATCCAACAACTAAGATTTGTGATGGAGAGAGTTGTAGAGGAACTGTTGCTGCAAAGGATCCGAATTCCTCACAATATCGATCTTCATCAAGTATAAATGAGATGAGTTGAAGAGTTTTAACTACATAATTTTCCATTTAGGACTAATAAGGTCCAACTTGAGATGTCATCCCGTTTGACACATTATCAATTGACTAAAATCATGACGGACTACAACTACAAGTGATATATTTTAGAAAATAGAGGAACAAAAGAAGACATTTTAAAATTGAGGAACTAAAAGTGAATATTTTCCTATTTACATGTTAACTCTTAATTTAATATATATATATATATATGTTCTTCCTTTTTATTATTTTACACTACAAGAAAAACTGTTCTTACCTACGAAATTTACCGACGGAAGCTTTCCATCGGAAAAAAAAAAAGCACATTTACAGACGAAAATTTTCGCCGCAAAATGCAGAAAAGCGGTCGGTAAAAAAATTTTACCGACGGAATTTCCGTTGGTAATTCCAATTTGGCCATTGGTAAAAAATTCCCGCCCAGGTCAACAAAAGAGCATTTGACTAAGTTTGAAATTTTTCGTCGGTACTGCATTTTATTCCGTCGGTAATGTAAAAGTAAGTTTCCGTCAGTAAAAATGGAACTTATCAGAATCCAATCCCCTTCCCTCTCATTTCGTTTTCTCTCTCTGCAACACTTCTCTCTCCTCTCTCTCTCCCTTCGTTCGCCACCCTCGCCGCCGGCCACATCTCCTCTTCCCAGTGTCGAAACGGCCAGCCACCGTCCCCTATAGCTACCACGAACCCGTTGCCGCCACGTAGAACCCGTCCCCAGCTCCCACCGCGCCCACTGTTGCAAAACTCATCCCCCACCTCAAAATCGCTCCCTATCGCAAAACCCATCCCCAACCGCCTCTCAGCCGTGCCCCACCGCTCTCCAACCTTAAGGTATGTCCCTCCCTCCCTCTCTCTGTCTCTCTTTCTTTGACTCTCACCCTCTCTGTTACTCACTCTCTTGTCCTTGTGCAGAATAGCCTCTCAGTCGCGTCTCATCCACACTCCACCGTGCCCCACCGCTCTCAAACAGTAAGGTATGTCCCTCCCTCTCTTTGTCTCTCTTTCTTTGATTCTTTCTCTCTCTGTTACTCACTTTCTCTCTCTGTCCTTGTGCAGTTACTGTTGCCATTGTGCAGGAGGCATTACTGCAATCACTGGGAGTCAAAGACTTTTTTTTTAATTTCGTGTGTTTTACTAACGGATTATTCCGTTGGTAACACCTTCATTTTCCGACAGACTCTTTCTATCGGTAATTACCGACGGATTCTTAAAAAATTCCATTGGTAATATTTTCTGACGAAGGAATTACAAATGGCCCTCTGTAGTCTAAAATTCCGTCGAAAATGGCTGATTACTGACCATTTTTTGGCATTACTAACTATTTTTGGCCGTCGGTAGTGCCCAATTTTCTTGTAGTGTTAACTATTCAGACAATGCTTGTTAAAGAATGTGTTGTCGTCATTAAAATCACACAATGCTTGCTAGGGAACCATGGTCTGCATGCTAGTTTGACGTCTTTGAAAATATTAAATAGAAACTTACTTCAATATTATTTTTTATTTTGAATATATATTACATAAATTAAGAATAATATAAAAACATTTCAGATGTTTAAGACAATGTTTCTTTAATAAAACTTTATAGGTATTAAATTTAAACAACACTTGCTTAGGGAACCATTGTCATAATGTCTAAAGTATGTAAAAAGCACAAAATCAAGGTTCTTTCCTTCCATACTCGTCTCTCGTCTCAGAAGAACACGATAGCTCACCTTCGCTGCTACCATTGTGTCATCGCTGACAATAGCTCTTCATTGTCTGCCATCACCGTTGTTTTCTCTATCGCCATCTCATTGTTGTCTCCATACTTGTTTGTTTCTCTTTACCTTCTCTCTTTCGCAGTTCTCTCTTTGCCCTAATATCCTTTTTTTGTTCTCTTGCAAGTCACAAATTGTGCCCTCACACGCAACTCAAAAAGATAGCTCACCCGTTCTCCCTCGTGCCCTAATATTGCTCTGAACGCTTTAACCAAGTTCCACTCCCTTTCCTTGAACTTCATTTTCATGTAACTTGCTTTTCCTTACTCTATTGTCATACAAAATGCTTTCTGTGATTGTATGTGTATCTAGTTATCACTGAGAGTGATAACGCTATAGACAAGAGTAAGAGTGAAAACTCTTACTATATAATAGTTTTTTTTTGAACTGAAGGTATGGATAAGAAATGGATGTCTGCTGATCGAATGACACAAGAATACAAGGACAGACATAACCAATGTGAAGGATGAGGAGTATTGTCATGATGCAATCTGAATTATTGACCCCTCTAGCAACATTCAAATCCGGCAAGACATCCATTGCACGATGCATAACCTTTGCATCACTTAATGTTACATATTCTTTAATATCAATGTCTAGTTTAACCTAAAATTTTATCATCTTTATTGACACTTCTTGTAATCAAATTTGCATAGATTCTTCTGCGAAAATATGATAAGATAAGTTTCAAGCGGATGGCATATTGAGAAGTATCATCATAAACACATCATGGAGTTGTTGGGAAAGCGGATTAGCTTAAACTACTTACACTTACATCTCCAGAAGCTTTGGCAGAATGTGGGGGACATGGAGATCATAGACTTTGAAAATGACTACTTCCTCATCAGGTTTTTAGATCGACGTGATATTAACGATGTCATGGACAGTGGCCCATGGGTTATTATGGGTCATTACCTAGGTGTCCAACAATGGCAACCTAAGTTATCACCATATGAGGATAAGTTGCGGAGGGTCTCGGTCAGGATAAGAGTGTCGGGCCTCCGAGTGGAGTACTATGATGACCATATCCTTCACAGGATTGGCAATGGTATCCGCAGAACCATAAAAGTGGTTGATAACTCCCTCAAGCGAAGGGATAACTCGAGGGAGGAAGTGTATGTCACAGAGAAAGCTCGCTTTGCCAGAATTTGTATCGATGCCTCTATCATTGCAGGGGGAGGCATGCGACTTGTGGTGGGTGTTTCAGAGACTCAACTGATAGCTGGGTAATTGGGTTTACTATGAACATTGGATCGAGCTCGGTCTTATTGACGGGGTTGTGAGGTATTCTGGTGGCCCTCAGGTTGGCTTGGGAGAAAGCTTTCCGCAATGTGGTGGTGGTGAGTGATTCCCTCTTTACAATTTTGTCTCATCCATAAAGGTGTGGGGCGACACTACCATTATGTGTCTATGATTCAGGAAATTCAGCAGTTGATGTAGAGGGACTGGGTTGTTCGGGTAGTGCACACGTATCGTGAGGGAAGCTAGGTAGCGGATTGTCTGGCGAAACTTGGGCATCAATGGTAGTTGATGCCATTAGGACTGGGGCAGCAATCAATATTTCTAGGAACCACTTCCAGGATTCCTTTGTCTCCCCCTATACAACTACCATTGCTATTGGCAACATCTGATCATTGGGGTCTCTACCTATTTCTGACAGTTTTTGACCTACATAGTATCCCTTAAGGAAGCAACCATCTAGACTAATAATTGACCTACATTTTATGAATCCGTCTTTAATTAATCCCTTAAAACACACATAAAGTCTTTGGAAAGTAGGGTATACAAAGGTCCTTCAATTCGGTCCCTTAAGTTTTTAATAGGATTCAATTCGGTCCCTTAAGTTTTTAGTAAGATTCAATTCGATCCCTTAAATTTTCGCGTCTCAGTAAAGATGAGTCCAACTGATCATCAACTCGGTGCACCATATCAACTATGTTTGGCCATGTAGGTAAGTCAGCAACACCGTTTCGTGAAAACTGACGAAAGGTCCAATGTTGCAAACGTTTGTAAAGTTAAGAGATTTATTTGACACAAAAAAATTATGGGATCAAATTCAAATAAACAAATAAGTTATGAGACTAAAAGATAAATTTTGCCTAACAATTACTCCCTTTGGTTAAAAACTTTGGTGGTTTTAGGTTTTGACATAAATTAAGAAATAATTAATTGGACAAAATTTAGACTAAAATGTCTCTATTTATTATTCATCATTCTCAACTATTCTAATTATTTATCCACTCAAAATTATTAATTATACAAAGAGTATAGTTGAAAAAAGTGTGATAAATTATCTCTTAAAATCTTGTAATAATCAAAATTTTGAGACAAAAATAAAAAAACTAAAACCACAAAAAATTTGAACCTAAGGGAATATCTTGTAGAAGCACAAAACCTCGTGTTTTTCTTATTATACGGCAGTGGCTAAAAGTGAGTAGTTCGAATTTAATGTATAAACTTAAAAAGAAAGAGATTGACTAGGTGTGCCTGGACTCTTGTCATATTGGAATAACCATTGACCAGTGTTTACTAGGTGACCCCAGCAACAGTTGAAGTGTGGTCACAAAGTCCAATTGATCAAAACGTACGCGTTATTGACCGAGACTTAATTTTGTCATGGTCTACCCCATTTTTCAACATTTTGAGCTGAGAGAGGTGGGAAGGCAGAGGATCATGGGTCTCATTGATTAGAATGAATGCTTGCGTCGGTGAGAAGTGTAGCCATTGAATTGAATTTTTTCATAAAAAAATATTGTAAAGTGAGTTCAGTTATATATAAAGTGGGCAAATGGTAGGGTACCTGAGTTTCCTTTGCTCAGGGAATTCACGCATTCACATATTCAGTCGATTTGGACTGTTAGATTGAGATCGAACGGCTGACATTTTAGTTCATAGAACTGAACTTAAAATACAAACTAAAATATCAGTCGTTCGATCTCAATCTCACAGTCCAAATTAGCTAAATGTGTGAATGCGTAAATTCCCTGACAGTAGGGAATCCAGATTGAATGGTAGGGTAGGGGGCAATATTTTTACTTTCTTAACGGTGCTACACAAGGTTAATAGATAATCACTTTTACTATACATTCCATCATTCTTCTCTTTGCGTTTGTGATTTAATAAAAGTAATTTATATTTATTTGATCAGTGTGAAACATTCATTGTATTTATCAATAACAAATGTTCAGTTTGGATAAATTTTTTTATAAGCCCTTCTAACATGTATTTTTTAACTTCTTACATAAGTTGAAATTAACTTTTGCTCTACACATTTTTCAAAAACTATCTTTTTCAACTTCTCTAAAAGCATCTATCTCTTTATTAATTACCATTTAACAACTTTCTCTCTTTTGTATATATGAAAAAAATTAAGATTTAAAATCAGACTAACTTCTTTATAAGTCAAAAGTTAAAGTTTTTCCATTCAAAAAGGACCAAAGTGAAAAAAGAAAAGCCATGGCTAATAATTTCAAGTATTTGGACGCTCATTGATAAAAAAAAAAGTATTTGATCACTTTTATCTACTTTGTATTAGAAGTTAATAAAAAATTATTGCATAGCATTGATAATCACAAATCATCACCTCCAATGGCGCAGAACCCACCTTGTTCATGGCCGCTCATATTGCCCAACTTCAGAGGCACAACTTCTTTGCTACTCTGTTGTATTTTTCGTTCACTAGTCGTCAAGTTTCATGTGGGGTTTTGAGACTTTTGGGGAAAGTTTTCTTATAATTAACTCTTAGGAATAAGAGCTATCTAGCTTTTCTATGTTTAAATTTACTAATCAAAAGAGTGTTTTTAATGTCTAAAATTTGCACTAAGTGTAGTCTAGGATAAATCTATATGTTAAATATATGATAGTTGTTTTTTTTTTTTGCACTTCTAGTGTCATTTTAATTTTAGTAGGGATAACATGTTACTTGTGGACTTTTTCACCAAATTGGGTGTTGGGCTGGTTTTCATTCCAGACAAAAACGAAGGCCCAAGCATCATATGAAGCTCTTTCTCGAAGCCTAAAGACGGCCCAGTTGGTATCGTATTTGAAATTCAAGTTTGTAGGAATCGAACATACTTATTCGAAAGGAGGAAATCGAAGCAATCTAAAGAGAAGGTGGTTACTCAAAAGAGATCTAAGGCACCGTATTTGAAGAAGGCCTATAGTGAACATGGCCTGGACATGACTCAAGACGTGCGACAAGTGGCAGGCATTTGAAGAAGCAGTTACACACGATTGTTCAACAGCTAGTAGTGCAGAGAGTGGGTACGAACTGCTATGAGGACGTTACCTATAAATAGGGGAATTGTAGATATAAACAAGGTCGGAATTCTTAATCTCTAAAACCCCTTGCAAGTAGCCTAAGTCTCTAGTGTGACGCTCACGGTGAACACCCAAGGTAGATTGAGTGCAGAACGATGACCATTTTCTTTTTCTTCATGTTGTTTTAACTCACATCTTAGTGAAATGAATTCTACTTTCATTTCATCTATTGCATTACTTGCTCTTTCTCTTATATTTGATTTGCTCTGCTGCAATCTGGTTCATGGAGTTTGCATGCCTTCATTACTGTAAGTATTTGACTTTGGACATCGGTGCGTGAAATCAATTTGCATAGCATATCACATGTTTAATGAGACATTTGAAACCATGTTTTGGAATGGCAAACTTTCAGTATGCCAGGAATTAGACATGGGACGCCACAAGACTTGATCTTGGACAAGTTATTGGCCATGGTGGGCCATTTGGTATCTTCAGTTGGACACTTCAAGAGAATGCTTCAGGAGTTGATAGACTCCCTGGACGAAGTGGTCATTGAGAACCATGAACAGGAAGACCCTCCCTCGGGCGAAGTGGTTTGATCCAGTCCAAATCTCAAATGACACTCGGACGCTCTTCGATTCTCAATTCTGCATTACTTGTAGTGATTTAGTCATTATTTGTCGTTTTGTACACATTAACTCTTTAAGTTTAGAGTTTGTAAATGCGATTGTAAGGACTTGCGTTTAATTAAAACTTGTTGCCATCTTCTTTAAAAGTATTTCCAAAACGTTTATCGATTGTCCCTCGAATTGTACGTTTTGCGATCGAAGTTAACTGCGCACACTTTGAAGAACCCAACATTCGAAAGGGTACATTTACACATCGAGTCCCAAATTCGAAATACTATTTGTTTTACAAAAAATTGGAATAAACACTAGGGTAATTTTATCTAGAGATTACTGATTTAGTATAGATTTGAAAATATTTACCAAAATGGGGTAAGTTATATACTCTAAGTATGACTTTTAATTGTTTTTACAAAGTCGTCAACCACTTATACAATTTGTATGTTTTATTTTTTAAAAAAAAAATTGTACTGAAGTATATTTGGAACACGACTTTGCATGATTTTTTTTTTTTATGTTAAAAGGAAGTCGTATGTGCATACATGACTTTACATTTTATTTATTTTTAAAAATTAGTGAAGTCGTATGTTTGAAATTTGACTTTACAAATTTTAAATTAAAAAAAATATTATTGAAGTCGTATAAAAACAATATGACTTTTTTCTTCTTTTGGAACATGCTTCCCTGACTCTTACGGTCTTACCGGTTACCACTTACCACACAACAAAACAAACTTTTCTTTATTGCAACTTAACCTGTATTTCTTGTCTTTACATTTTGTTCTTTTATGGCCATCTGATCACAATGTGATTTATATAACATGTTATATATTTTTAAAGACCATATCTTTCTAGTTTATACTAGCGCACATATGGATTTTATTTGCAAGAGATTGAAAGAATCGGAATCAGAATACAATGTATAGCACTGTAACCCATATAATTAAAAAAAAGTGAAGTCTTTTATGAAACAAACGACTTCACAATATTTTATATAAAAAATTTAAGGTTTAAATACCTTTTTTGTTCCTGTAAAATGACCAAGTTTCATTTTTCGTCCTTGTAATTTTTTTTTATTTGTGATCTTTGTAAAATAAAAAGTTTTATTTTTAGTCCCTGTAATATTGTTTTAGTTCTTGTAATATTTAGATCACGTTGAATTAGTCCCTGTAATATTTAGATGTTTGCAAAATTAGTCCCTGTAAACTAAAATTGAATAAGGACTAAAAATAAAATTGTCCACATATTACAAGGATTAATTTAGCATGAATTGAAATTACAGGGACTAAAACAATATTGCAGGGACTAAAAAGAAAACATTTTGTTTTACAGGGATCATAAACAAATTTTTTTTTACAAGGACGAAAAATGAAAATCAATCATTTTGCAGGGACCAAAAAGGTATTTAAGCCAAAATTTAAAATACGTAAAGTCAAATTTCAAACATACGACTTCATTATTTTTTTTAAAAAATTAAATAAAATGTAAAGTCGTGTATGCATTATACGACTTCCTTTGAATGTAAAAGAAAAAAGAAAGTCATGCAAAGTCGTGTTCTATATAAACGACTTTAATATAATTTTTTTTAAAAATAAAACACACAAGTCGAATAAGTAATTGACGACTTTGTAAAAAAAATGAAAGTCATACCTAGGGTATACAACTTACCCCATTTGAGTAAATATTTTCAAATCTGCACCAAACTAGTAATTTTCAGACGAAATTACCTCAGTTTAGTGAAAAAACCGTTGCTTGTGTGGATAGAATTTGAATAGATAAGTGTAGGATTGGATGTTGTAGCATTTTCTGCATTACCTAGGCATGCATGAGTAACAGCGAGCCAGTTAGAAATTTTTGACCTTTTTGGGTGTGGTCCCAAGAGTTAAGGTGTAACATCCGTTTTTTCATTTATCGTCTTTATTATGTTTTATTTGAATAATTGTGATCTAAGTGTTAAATAATTTATTTTTGTTTTGAAAATAAGGTTTTAATATACTTATTTATTTATTTCATTGAAACGGACAATTTTCATTTGACGTTGGGTTTTATACAAACGACGGTTTTTACCGTAACTGACGGTAGAGGTTTTAAATAGAAAAAGTATGTCAAATCAACCCAGAAAATTATCTTACTTCACAAAAGTTGTTTTTTTTAATATTTGTGTTTTTTTGATATTTTTGTAAAACTTTCAAAATTTACCGAAAAATACGCTAAACGGGAGCGTATAACGTTAAAAAAAATATTGTTTAGCGGTATAAAAAATTCGTGACAAATGTGCAAAACAATTTATATTTTATTTTTAATTATTTATTTGAGGATTTTAGAAATCATTTTTTGTGTAAGTTTTGAAAATACCGTTTTTCTGCTCTTTTTGCGGGGTTATACATGAAAAACGGCAAAAACCGAAGAGACGACACTATCAATAATTTCAAAAATAATAACCTGAGTTTATTTTAAATCTCTCATGGCATTTTCAAGCAATCTCAGTGGTTCTCACACTTTAAATTAATTTGAGAATTTTTTATTTATGAAAAGACTATTTTGCCCTTGATTTTCACATAAACCCTAGGAGTAAAATGGTAACTTCATTACCCTTTCTAGATCAGCCTCAAAAACCTCCCCACTATTCATCTTTGGTGATCCTTGTGAAGTTGGTGATCCTTGTGAAATGCTTTAAACCAATAACAAAATTCTTTGATTTTCCTAATTAGGGTTTTTATGACATAATCACTCTTAACCATGCTTAGCTCACAACTCAACATGGTCTTCCCCTAACTCAGCCCCTTGTCCGCCCCCCTATAAATGCCCCCCTCCATACTTCATTTTCATTTGCACCAAGTCTTTGTGTTGACAAAGCAAATTCTCTCCTCCCTCTTTATAGTTTTTTTAGTTCTTTAGGATTTCTTGCTTAGCTCTTGAGTTTTGAAGCTTTGTTATTCAAAAACTCATTTCTTCATCTTTTGAGGTAAGGGAAAAATTCTTGAGTTATGAGAGAATAAATGAGTTGTGTGCTCTAATCACTTAGGTGATTTATGTTATAGCTTTATTATTTGTTTATGAGCTTTATAATTGTTTTATAGTTTTTACTTAATTGTGAGCTTTTATTACTAGTATTGTTATAATGCCTAAATTGTTTGTGTTTTTTTGTGATAATAATGTTATAATGGCAAAATTGGTTTTGAGCTTTATTATTTATACCGTTATAATGGTGAATTTTTAACTATTACAATCTAATTGAATCGTAAAATTATTGTGATCTATTTCTTTGTGAAAATTCTGAAATTGTCTGCCATTGATATACAGAAAGAAGGTTGGGATGAATGGTTTATTTGTATGGTTCTGTCTAGGAAAGACAAAGGTCTTCCAAGCGGCCTTAGCTCACCTCCCTTTCCTGGGAAACATATTGATACGTTGTTTATAGATCTTAACCTAGGGATTCTGTATATACGTAGCTAAGATAATTTTGGAAAGATTTTATTAAGATACTTTCATTAATTAATTCTGTGTTGGTAAAATGCTCTTGTTTTACGGGTTGTTATATAAGGATTAAAGAGGTGTGTTTGGTAGTGTTATTATGGTTCTGTGCTTATCTGATGAATATAATATTGTGCTATCTGAGTTATGTGATTCTGTGTTCTTATTTGAGAGGTGTGATCCTATGGTTAATTGTGATTCTGTGTTCATTTGAGATAATATGATTCCGTGTTTATTTGAGAGTTAAGTCGTAAGTTGAAGTAGTGTCTGTGATTACTAAGTAAAATCTCTAGGAGTAGCGGGTTGAGTGCTCGTGGCTGTGTGCCGAAATTCCCATGGTAAAATCTCCAGGAGTAGCGGGTTCTTTTCTCGTGGGTGTGTCCCGAAATCAAGGAAGTAAAGTCTCTAGGAGTAGCGGATTCTTTTCTCGTGGGTGTGTCCCAAAATTTAGAGAGTAAAAGCTCCAGGGGTAGTGGGCTGAATGCTTGTGGGTGTGTCCCGAAAGTTTTTAAGTAAAATCCCCAGGAGTTGCAGACAGAGCGCTCGTGGCTGTGTGCCGAAAGTATAGAGAGTTTATTTGAGAATACCAGACATGTTTATCATGTGAATTTCCTTGTATGAGATAAGTGTGATACTTCTTTGTGAAATTAGTGCTGTATGTCTGAATGAGTTGTGTGAAATTAATGATGTCTGAGCATGATTTCTTTTGAGGATGACTATAACATTATTTGTACATTATATCTGTTGTGTGCATTATATCTGATGTGGGTGATATCTGCTGTGTGATGCTTATGTATTTTCTTATGATATAACTTGATGATAAGGATTTTCACCATTGCATATTTTTCTTTGTTGTATTGATGTATGATTAAGTAGAAGATTTACTCAAGGACTGGGCTAACTCTTAGGAGAGGATCTGAGGAAATACGCTGCAAGGATTGATAGGGCTTCGAGAAGAATCGGTTTTTACTGTATTGTTTTTGGGTAGAGGTATAGAGACCAGACTGGCTCAGGTGTTCACTGCATAAATTATTTTGAGTATACTGAATTTTCTTTGTAAACTCTGATGATTATATATGATATAAGGAACTTTTACGTACGCATTTGTACTTTACTTTTTGACGCTTAAACGGTAAACTAAACCTATGAAAACAGTAAAACAAAATATGTGTCAAATCCACGACATGAATATCTACTACCCAAAACCTAAGCTGGTCGGCTAACTGACAACCCACAACCTAGCACTATCCGCCCCACACCTAGAGAACTAAGAAGACGTCGTTTCCTCGGGTCCTCCTCGAAAGTCTCCTCCTCCTCGGACTCAGACTCCTCAAGTTAACCGCATCCAGGCTCGTCTCTGATCTTCCTCTTCCCTCTATTTCTGACCGCAAGTCCAGACATCGTGGCCCATTGAGAGATGGGATCATAAGTCCATCCCCAACAATCGGCCTCAAGAGGCCGGAAAACTCTCCCTCACTCGGGCTACCAGAGGTCTCGAAGTGGACATCTTTGCATAACGTACATAAGGATAATAGAAAGACATGTATGCAAGGGTGAATTTCTTTGCACAAGTTGAAATCCACTGAAAGGATGTATATGAAAAATAAAGTACTACATAATACATCCCAAGAATATATGTATAATTACTCTTTCACAAATCTTCCTCTAAGATAATCACACACCAAAAGAGAACACATCATCAAGTTAAACACACAGTCAAACACACATAGCACTCTAGCATAATGCATGTCACTTCAACATCTTTCAATATACAGCTCAAACCGCACTCCATTTGCAATCCCCCAAGCTGGATTGTAGCTCAATTTTGGCAAAGCCAAACACCAAATGCAACTGACATCTATATATATATTGCACAATCCTCCAAGCTGGATTGTAGCAATGACATATATATATATTGCACAATCCTCCAAGCTGGATTGTAGCAACATCATCTACATTTATTGCACAATCCTCCAAACTGGATTGTAGCAACGACATCTACATTTATTGCACAATCCTCCAAGATGGATTGTAGCAACGTCATCTACATTTATTGCACAATCCTCCAAGCTGGATTGTAGCACGGCCTCAATATATATTGCACAATCCTCCAAGCTGGATTGTAGCAATGACATCTATATTTACACCCACATACAAGAGAATAATGCAATCCTTCACGTTATGATTAATACACTGTGTAATTCAGAAAGTAGTGTTCAGAGAGATATGGAAATAAACATAGTACATTCTCTCTCTAAGTACACTTTCCACAGTGCTTTATGCTTTTCATTTAATGCATGTTCAAACACGTTGACAAGGTTGTATAGAAAAGCATTGTATACAACTATTTATTTCAAATCATTTGCTCAATAAATATGTTCCATATTAAATGCAAGAGCAATAAATAGCAAGATGTATATTCTGCGTTTTTGGACGCAGCATGTGTGAACTTTTCAGATTATGTACAAAACGGACGCATACCTTTGCTTACCATTTGTATTTGAGACAGCTTGGTCTATATGGACGCATACTCATTGCTTACCATATGGACTCATGACTTTGTTTCTCTGATGGGATAGGTCTCTATATCACATATTGGTCGTTTATCACTTATGCTCTTTTGGACGCAAAGTGTAGCATGTCTCCATGAGTGATTACTTGGACGCTTATAGGTTCTGCTTCTTTGGACACAAAGCTTTATTTGACGTATTGCCTCTTTGAGTCCATTGGACGCTCCACTCTTGAATTGTACATATATGTGCCAATGTCACACTGGACGATGTACTTATCTTTGTTGTACCTACAAGAGCTTGTCAGCAGACTTTGTAAAATCCTTAATAACCTTTGTTATCATCAAAACCACAAAGAATACTTAGGGAATTTTTGCATTAGAAATGCTTTTAACCAATTTGGTTCCAACACGGAGGGCAAACAAACAGTTAACAGTGGAGTACATGTAAAAGGTGTCTTTGAAGGAGGTGAAGATGACTTCTACGGCGTTATATAACACATCTATGAACTGGCATACAATACTTTACTCTATACTAAAAGAATAGTGTTATTTTATTGTGATTGGTTTGATCCATCGACTAGTGGCACAAAAAAAACCCCAAAATATAATACTGTGGACATTCTTATGCGCGGCAAGTATGGGTCGTTTGATCCGTTTATCTTTCCACAGAATGTGAGACAGGTTTATTATGTCCCTTATCCATCAACTCAAACGGACAAACGAGGTTGGTGTGTCACAATCAAGACAAAACCTCGGGGTCGTATTGAAGCAGATGATGCTGAGGAAGAAGTGGCATATCAAGTGGATGAAATGTCACAAGTAAATGATGTCAATGAGGTTGAACCTATTGTCTGCTTACGTGATGAGCAATTCACAAGTGAAAAAGTGGATGATGGTGATGAGGAATTGGATCATGAAGAAGCATTGGATGAACCATTACAATCCGAAGACAATTCCACGGCAGAATGGCCAGACAACATCTTAATTTCTGACTAGATTGAGATGTTATGTCTAGTGATTGTATTTAGTAGTGTTGTATTTTTATCTCAAACTTAAACTTTTATGTCAATTGACCAAAATATTGTTAAATTGTTATTTCTATTTAAGTCTATGTCAATTGATTGGATTTAATATTGTTAAGTTTGAGTATTGTCTCATTTAATACCTGTTTTCATTTAACTACATTATATATAGACACGTCGAGCCCACCCAGATCACGCAATACAGATAAGGGAAAAGGCAAGGCCAAGGCTACTGTTAATCGTCGAGTCAAGACTCGACTAGTTGTTGTCGATGCACTGAATGATGAGTTTGTTCCCATGCCAACTACATCTTCGCTTCCACCACTGGCACAGCCTATGCCGGACGCACCGCCTCCACCTCTACCTCTACCGAATGAGCCTCCCTTTGTATTCGTGAGCACCCCGGGATTTCAGCCTGCTGGCCCTAGTACCGCAGGTGGTAGTCCTTCAGTTGCAGATGAGCCTCGGTCTGAGACTGCTCAGGATAATCAGGATTTGGCCGAGGACGATAGTAGTGAAGGTTATTTACCCTAAGAGGATTTGGATCACGTGGAGAAGATCGAGTATCACAGGCATGGTCGGATGATAATCAAACCAGCCAGTAAAGGGTAAGTAACTTCTTATCTTTATTATCTGAAATTGAATATTAATTTCATTATAAAATATGTGTTAATTTGTTCATTGATATTTTTTATTTTTTCGGGTTCCTTCCTTCGAAAGCAGCTTCGAAAAGCATCACAGCTGCTATTTAGGAGAAGTATCAGAAAGCTTGGTTCACATGGAAGGAGATGAAGAAAGGCAAGGACGGTATAGATCACCGGATGACTTTCTTCAACGCTTTTAAAGTAACTTTTAATTATCGTTTTTATTGCATATTATGTTCAACTATACACACACACACACACACATATATATATATAGCTTTAAGAGCTTCACCTAAAAATGAAACCGTCGTTATTGAAGCTAATCTTAAAAGATCTAATATTACTACCCCCTAAGAGATTAACTGCTTCTGAAATAATTAATAGGTTTCCTGAAGAATGGATTTTAAAAGATACAATAAAATTACAAAAAGTAGAACATAGAAATGTCAGGGAAATCATCGAAGATGATGATGAAACTGTAAGAATTAGAATGAATAGAAGTCAGTCATTAAGAATTAATGAACCAATTACTCCAAGTAATTTGTCATCTAGAAATTCAATAGATTCTACCATACACTTAAATTTAGCTGGTGTTAATTTTAATCCAGAAATTCCTCGACCAATTTATGAAAACTCTAATAGACCTCAATCACCTCAGTACTCTCCTACAAGATCACAAGTTTTAGTATTAAATCAGGAAGAATCTTTTAAAATTGATAAACCTTGGTTAAAAGAAGAATTTGATTCTGAATATAATAAATCTAAAAGAGATTGGTATTTTAGTACTTTTACTAAAGAACAAACAAAGGATTATTTGTATAAATTTTATGATTTTTTGGAATATCAAGAATTAAATATTCATTTCTTTACTTGGTTCGAATTATACTGTCATGAGAATAATATAGAAAACCCTTTTTTAAAAGAATTATATGTTGATTTTAATATTAGATTAAATACTAAATGGAAATTATTAGATACTAAAAAACATTCTGAAAGTATTCATCCTCCTTTAGAAGCTATTATTATTCCTACTAAGGAAGGAATTGAAGTAGTTGCATCTCCGTTTAAGGCTATTAAAAATCCAATAGATAATGCTCAAAAAAAAGAAATAATATTCAAGAACAATTAAATTTTTCAAATCAGATATTACACACTATGTCACAACAATTAGATAGAATTGAATTATCTGGATCTTCAAGGGGAAAAAAGATAGAGAATTCAAAAGACTATCCCTTAGATCCAAATAGACCTATATTTAATTATGCTCCTGATAAAGAATTAAAAAAATTTAATTTAGGGAAAAATAATATATCTGATGATTTAATATCTCGATTAGAAAAATTATCATTAGCACATATAACAGAATCTACCTCAGGAACAAAAATTAATGTATTAAAAAATGATAAAAATATACTGAATAAAATAAATTATAATAATCCAAGACCTAAAACAAGAAATTATTATCCCAGACCTTCATTTGCTGATTTACAATTTGAAGAAAGACCTAATTTTATAGAATATAGTTATTCTGGTGATGCTATAGTAGAATGGAATATAGATGGAGCTAGTGAACAACAAATATTAGATATTATTCAACAAATGACCATGGCTGCTACTGCATTTAAAGCAAAAAGTGGTAATACTGATAAGAAAACTGTTGTAGCCCTTACTATGGGTTTTACAGGCCAACTTAAAGGTTGGTGGGATAATATAATTACAGACCAACAAAAGAATGAAATTTATAGTGCAGTAAAAATAGAAAATGGAATACCTCAAGAAGATATTGTTACTACTTTATTATATACAATTACTAAACATTTTGTTGGAGAACCCCTAAAATTACAACAAAGAATGGCCGATCAATTAATAAATCTTTACTGCCCAACCATGTCTGATTATAGATGGTATAGAGATATGTTTTTATCTAAACTTTATTTAAGACCAGATGGTGCAGCTGATTATTGGAAAGAAAGATTTATTGGTGGATTGCCAAAATTATTTGCTGAAAAGGTTAAAGCTAATATTAGTCATGCATTTAATGGTATTATTCCATATAATCAATTAACTATGGGAGAAATCTCTAATTATATTATTGAAACAGGAATACAAATTTGTACTGATTATAAATTACAAAATAAGATTAAGAATGAATCTTTACAAAGTAGACGGGAATTAGGAACATTTTGTGAACAATTTGGAGTAGAACCTTTAAAAGCTCCTAGTAGAATTGTTAGAAAGAAAAAGAAACAAAATTATAAGGGAAGACCTTATTACAGAAAAAAGAATTATAGAAATTTTAGAAAAACACAACCTCAGCAAAATTATAAGAAACCACAAAGACGAATTAGTAAAAAATCTCAAAGTAAGAATTTATCTGAAATTAAATCTTTTAAATGTGGAAGATTTGGTCATTATGCTAAAACATGGAGAGTCAAAGAAAAAATTAATACAATTAATAATCTATCTATAGAAGAAGATTTAAAAAGAAGTCTTATTAATATTTTAGAAGATATAATGATTTATTCTGATAATGAATCTGAAAGTTCTTTTGAAGAAGAATCTGAATATGAAGAAGAAGCTATTAATCAGATTAAAGAAACCTCAGAAAAAGAATCTGACACTGATAATTACTCTGAATATTTAGGAATAGATATTTGCGATTGTAATAGTTGTATTAAAAGAATTAATGTTATAACAAAAACCCAAGCAAATACTTTAATAGAAATACTAGGAAAAATGCAAGATTCAGAAATTAAGCAAGAATTCATGAAACAAGTTCAAGAGATTATTATTGAAGAAGAAAATCAAAAAGATACCTTACAAAAAATAGAATTTAAAGATATTATGAATAAGTTTAAGAAACAAGAAGTATCTACAATTACTTTAAAAGACTTGGAAAACGAAATTAGAAATTTAAAACAAGAAATACAGCAATTAAAACAGAAAGATATAGAATTGGAATTAAAATATTTAGAAATTAAAGGAATGAAAATTATAAATGAACAAAAAGGAGAAAATTCTAATTCTGAACTTTATAAGATAGATAGGTTAATAACTCATAAGTGGTATTGTCCTATATAATTAATAATTAAAGAAGAGAGATTTAAATTAATAGCATTAATAGATTCTGGAGCAGATTTAAATTGTATTCAAGAAGGTTTAATTCCAATAAAATATTATGAAAAAACTACTGAATCATTAAGCAGGGCTAATGGCTCTAGGTTATCTATATCCTATAAATTATCTAAAGCAAAGATATGTAAAAATAAAATTTGTTACACAACCTCTTTCGTGTTAGTTAAAGATATACATGAAAGTATTATATTAGGTACACCCTTTTTATCATTACTATATCCATTTTCTGTATCTAATACAGCCATTACCTTAAAAGCCCTAGGAAGGGAAGTTAATTTTGAATTTATTCAGGCCCCACATATTAAAGAATTAAATCAAGTTCAAAAACAAAATACTTCATATATTAATTTAATTAAACAAAAACAGAAACAGATAGTTATGATAAATAAAGAAATTCATTATAAAAGAATAAATGAACAATTAAAATCTTCTAAAATTCAAGATAAAATTAAAGAGTTACAAGATCAATTTTCTAAAGAATTATGTGCAGAACATCCAAATGCTTTTTGGAAAAGAAGAACGCATGTTATCTCATTATCTTATGAACCAGATTTTAATGAAAGAAATATACCTACTAAAGCTAGACCAATACAAATGAATCAACAATTTCTTGATTATTGTAAAAAAGAAATTAATGAATACTTAGAAAAATGTTTAATAAGAACTAGTAAATCTCCATGGAGCTGTTCAGCTTTTTACGTTGTTAACGCTTTTGAATTAGAGAGAGGAGCACCAAGATTAGTTATTAATTATAAACCATTAAATAAAGCTTTACAATGGATTAGGTATCCAATACCTAATAAGAAAGATTTAATTGAAAGATTATATAGTTCTGCAGTATTTTCTAAATTTGATTTGAAATCAGGATATTATCAAATACAGTTAACAGAAGAAGATAAATATAAAACTGCCTTTGTAGTTCCTTTCGGACATTACGAATGGAATGTTATGCCATTAGTATTAAAGAATGCACCAAGTGAGTTTCAAAATATTATGAATGAAATATTTAATAATTACTCTGAATTTACCTTGGTATACTTAGATGATGTATTAGTATTCTCTAATTCTATTACTCAACATTTTGAACATTTAAATAAGTTTGTTAATATCATAAAAGAGAATGGATTGGTATTATCAGAAAGAAAAATGAAATTATTCCAAAATAAAATAAGATTTTTAGGATTTGAAGTATTTGAAGGTACTATTACTCCTATCAGTAGAGCTATAGAATTCGCTGATAAATTTTCAAACGAATTAAAAGATAAAACACAATTACAAAGATTCTTAAGATGTATTAATTATGTTGCTGATTTTATTCCAAATCTTAGACTTATCTGTGCCCCTTTGTTTAAGTGTCTTAGGAAGAGTCCTCCTAAGTGGGATGAATCTATGACTAATAGTATTAAGCAACTAAAGTCTATTGTTAAGAAGTTACCCTGTCTAGGTCTCCCCGACCCCTCAGCCTTCTTAATAGTAGAAACTGATTCATCAGAATTAGGATTCGGTGGGATTCTTAAACAGATATTATCCCATTCCAAGAAAGAACAGATTGTTAGATATTATTCTGGAGCTTGGAATCCGGCACAGTAGAAGTATAGTACTATTAAGAAAGAGATTTTAGCCATTGTTTTTTGTATTACAAAATTTCAAGACGATTTATTTTCAAAAAGATTCTTATTAAAAATAGATTGTAAAACTGCTAAAGATGTTTTACAAAAGGATGTTAAAAATTTAGTTTCAAAGCATATTTTCGCCAGATGGCAAACATTACTTTCTTGTTTTGATTTTGATATAGAACATATTAAAGGAGAAAAGAATTCTGTACCTGATTTTCTAACCAGAGAATTCTTACAGGGAAACAGAAATGAGTGGAAAGAAAGACCCAAGAGATGATTACGAACCTCCTCTGGAGGATCCAAAGGTTCAAAAGATCATTACTTCGAAACAAGCATTATTACAAGGATCTTCATCATCATTACAAAATCGTTACACTCCTTTATCTCCTTACCAAATTATTACACCTAGGCCCAGAGCCTCAGCCCCTTTAGCATTACCCTCTTCATCTTCTTCCTCTAGGTTAGTACAGACAGCTAATACCCCTTTACATTTTTCTCAAATCGCTAATACCTCTGTACATGCCCAGCAATTACAAGAGACCTTTACCCCGTTACAAACCCAGAAACTAAAAGATAAAGAAAAAGTACCCTTTTACACTCCTCCAGCCAATACACCTCCTTGTCCATTTGTACCAAAGCCTTATCAAATGCTTTTATTTACTTTAGAACCCGAATACCTTAAAGGAAATAGCTCCTTATTACAAACAATTAGTAAATTCTATCCTCCTAGGTTTCATTATTACCCCCGAACTTTAGAACACACTAGAAAATTTTATGAATTTATTCTGGTTGATACCGGATCCATTGAGGTAACTCATAACCGAGAAGACCCAACAGATCCTCAGAAAATTACCTATTCAAAATTTAAAATTGTTAAAGTTATTACTCCTCAAGCTTGGGGAATCCATCCCTCTGTTCATAAATCATTTACCAGAAGATTTACTCCTCAGACTTTTAATTATGTGGACTATATGGAAGCCTAGTACAACATGCTTTACCTTGAGCCTTATAATCATTCATGGTTTATTTGGTTCAAAAAGGACATCTCATTACATTTTCCGCAATGGTTTATCTGGTGGTTTATTGATATCGGCGTTAACACATCGATATTTCCTAACTTTGTTGTTACTACCTATGAAAAGTTTATTACTGAGACTACCTTTCCATCACCCATGCAATTACTGGCTTTTTGTGCCAGTTTTGGAATTACTTGGATTACTTCTTGGACTTATGGAACCCAGAAAATTTGGAAAGATTGTCAGACATCCCAAGTTATTAGAGAAATAAGAATTAAATGGTGGAACAAGTTCAATCCAAACTTGTTGAGTTCTACTGCTTTAGACAAATGGTTCTGAGACCATCCTAATTACTTGAAGCAAGTAAAACAAGACGATACCGAAGCCTTATTTTTATCAGAAAAATAAAAAATTATGGCTGAATTATCAAGTTCGAGTAATAAAGAAGAATTTCTTAAAAAATTACAAATGGCCATGTCTGGAGATAACGTCGAAGACAAAGGGTCTGAAGCGGGCTCTAGTCAAAATTACCCCCTATGAATGAAGACGATTGTTATGGGATTGAAGGGATTCCTGAAATCCCTTAAAACAGATTCTATTCCCCACTTTCGGCATTATTGGCAGACAAGATTTACTGTTCCCATGTGACTACTTCACTTTCGGCATTACTGGCAGGCAGAATTTACTATTCCCATGTGATTACTTTAGTGTCGGCAACACTGTAGTGTCGGCAGAATCTTTACTGTTGTATTTTTAATTATTAATTCACTATTGTAAACAGTGTTTTCCTTGAATTATAAAAGGAGCACTTCTCTTCAGTTATTATCATCGAGTTTTTATGAGTTTTCTCTGGCTCTGAACATCTTAGTCAAAGAACTCCCTTCTTGTAAGTTTTACTAAAATGCTTTATATATATATATGTTTATACTGTTATTTATGTTCAACTAATGCAGGAGAAGGTTACATGGAAAAAGATCTATGATGCGGAGGTCGAGCAGAACTTCCATGCGAAGGCCTCACACATTCTCTTTGACATGCTCTGGAGGATCCGCAATGCGGATCCACGGGTGCAGCCTAGATGGATTGGAGATGGTGTTTGAGATGCATTAGTAGCACACTGGGGTAGCCCTGATTTTGAGAAGGTCTCTGAACAGAACAAGAAGAATAGGGCATCAGAGAAAGGAGGGAGCTTGCACACAGGAGGCTCCATCTCTCAGGCGCAGTATTATGTCCGAATGGTACATATAGAAACTTTAATTTAATATCTTTTCTAAACTTAATTAATTACCATTGACATAGATGTACAATTATCATTTCATATATGTTTGTTGCATACAGAGAAAGGATTTGGATCGAGAGGTCCGAATTCACGAGCTGCATCGCCGCACCCATATGAAGAAAGGTACCCAAGAGTATGTAGATGAGAGATCGAAGAAGACTCAGGTAACTATGTTTATATGTTTATATGTTTTTCTTTATTATGTTTATGTTTAAAACTAAAGTAAATCTTATTTGTTTAATTATTTAATTTATGAAAACCAGGAGGAGTTTGAGGAAAGGATGAGTCAGTATAGGCAATCTCAAATTGAGTCTTCTGATGCCTCCAACGCCGCACGTACCCAGCAGCAAGAAGAAAAGGCAGCCCTCAAAATTTGGGTGGAGGTTGTTGGCGGTAAGAAGAAGGGATGTTGCTACGGTTTAGCAGACTTTGCCACCAACTATCCTTGGAAGGGAGGATTAGGCTCTGGTATCGGGTTGAGCCGCTTCTCCACACAGGAGGAATGGGAGATACAGGATATGAGGCAGCGGATGGCATATACTGAGGATGCATTGGCAAAGGTGTTGTCTAGTCAGTATACTATCCTGGAGATGGTTCAGAGGATGCAGTCGAAGGGCATGCCGCCGCCCTAGTGGCAGCCGCCTGCTCCTCAGCAGGCACAGGGCATACCGCCGTCTCAGCCACCGCCATAGCCATAGTGGCAACTGCCTCAGCAGGAACAACAACCTGGGGACGACGACGTGGAGGGTTTAGATGACAATCTCTATAAGGACTATAGGGACAATCTCTCTGGGAGTGTGAACGACAGGCATCAACTTCTAGGATTGCAACTGCAGAAAAGGATGAAACGCCTACAATTAGAGTGGTGACAGAACTGGACTCACATTATGTCATGTTTGATGACATTTTGGGAGCACCAACATGTATCCCTCCTCCTCCAGTAGAGCCTATTATTGAGTTGCCTCCTGAGGAAGAAGACCTAGTTGTATCCACACATGTGCAACCAAGTGCTGGACCTGAAAGGAAACCTGAAGAAGCTCCTGTGTCAAGACAAGAATTTGAAGAGCTTAAGTTTCTCTTCAGTCAATTCATGAAGCACATGAAGCCCAAGGAGTGACTCTCTACAGTCATGTTCTTTGTTTTTCTTTGTTTTGTTTCTTTTCTCTTTGCTTTTCTTTTCTCTCCTTCAAAATTGTTTTATTTAGACAATGATGGTATTCAACCCTTTTTGTCTGATGATAAAAGGGGGAGAAAGGAAGATTAAGGTTTAAAGGAAGTTTAAGTCTTAATAAATTGAGATTGAGTCAATTGCAGTAGTCTTATCGCATTCATATGATTAATTATATACATATATATATATATATATATGTGTGTGTGTTGCTGGACTAACCTGCTGTTTGAGATAAAAGAACTTTTCAGGTACTCATAATATTTAAACCTATGAGATGTTTATCTCAGGGGGAGCTTCCATGAATAAAAAGTTTTTATTGTTTAAATTGACTACATGTTATATTTTACTTGCTAATATTGCTTGTAAAACTTAATAATGTTTGTCATCATAAAAAAAAAAGAGATTGTTGGAACCAAATATTTCAGAGACATTTTACAGTGTCTAAAATCCCTAAAGGTTTTGATAAAAACAATTATTATTAAGGGTTTTACAAAGTCCTGATTACAAGCTCTTGCAGGTACAACAAAGTTAAATCCATTGTCCAGTGTGACCTTGGTACTTATGTGTACAATCTATGAGCTAAGCATACAATGAACTCTAGTACTTGATTTATGATAAGTATCGTCTAATTCTATGCGTCCATTTGGTAAGACATGTTATGCGTCCAAATGGTAAGACAGCTGAGCGTCCATTCTGATTCACGTTGCGTCCAACACGCATTCTGTTAAGATTTATGTTACGCTATTTATTGCTCTTGCATTTAATTTGAGACATATTAAATGAGCAAATGATTTGAAATAAATAGTTGTATGTATGCTTTTCTCGGACCTTAATTGTAAATGATTTGAGATCACATTTAATGAAAAACATAAAACATTGTGAAAAGTGTACTTGAGAGATAATGTAGTCTGAACAAATCTGACACTCTCTAAACGTGCCTTTTCTATCACATAGTATATTCTCTTTGTCTCAACTGGATATTACCTTTAACCATTGTGTAATTGAGACTTTGAGTACAGGTTGCTTCTGACTTTGGAGAAAGAGCTGAACAACCTACACTGAAGAAACACTTCATTGAAGCAACGGGAAGATAGCATTTAATGCTATTAGAGAACGGCTATTTAGTGAAGGCTAAAACAGAACAAGTTGAAGACCTAATTCAAAGCTTCATTCAAGCCTATAAATACCGTGAATAAGAAGAAGAAGACATAAGTGATAGCAAACAAAAAAAAGAGAGCTTACGTTGTGCAAATTTTTCATATACTCTGTAATCAAGTCTGTATATTTCTTCTTGTAAAAGAGAGTTTGCTTAACTCTCGTAGTGCTTAAATTTCATATTCTCACTTGTGTGAGTAGCAGCACTTAGAAACACTTAAACTCTTTCGAGTAGTGTGAGCCTGGAGAGGCTAGGTTGAAAAGAATACTTGGTTTTAAGACTAGAGATGCTTGTCTGTGAAAGGATACTTGGGTTTGAGCCTGGAGAGGTTTGTCTATAAAAGAATATTTGATTAAGTCTGGAAAGGCTAGGTGTGCAAACAATACTTGTTGTAAAGGCCTGAAGAGGTTGTTGAAGAATACTTGTATTCTATCTGGATTGATAGTGAAATCTCTCTAGTTTGAGGGGACTAAACGTAGCTCTTAGGAAAGGGTAAACCAGTATAAAATATATGTGTAAATCTCTTATCCCTTAACTCCTTTTACTTTCAGTTTACTATTAACTGTGGGGATTGAATTGAGATCTTAAGTAATAAAAGCTTTAAACGTTTTAAACGCACCTAAATTGTTTTCAAACTAAGTGGACGTTCAGCGTCCAATTTACTTTATGCGTCCAATACACGTTGTGCGTCCAATTCTTCTTAACAGCGTCCAACTTTTTGCGAAAAGATTTTAAAAGCTAAGAAACACAATTCAACCCCCCTTCTTGTGTTTCATCTTGTTACCTACAGCTGCCCGCTTTCTCCTCTCTCTTGTTCCCATTGATATAGCTAGCACTGCTCCCAACTGAAAATTGCTCTCGTAAGACGTGGAATGAGTAGAGTTGCCCTTGGAGCATAGGTGATCAACATCTTCCTCCCACTCATGTTGCTATAAGGTAAACACTATTCACTTGTGATTCTTATATGTTTATTCTGCTAATGGGTTGTTCTCTATTATGAAAATTTAAAAGGTTACCCTATTAAACCCCAACAGTGAGGTGTGGTTAAGTGATTGGCCAATCAAGCATTGGGCACGCTATGTGATATTGGGCCCAGTGGGAGCATACATACTCTGGGATCGAGAAACTATGATTGGACTTGATGAGGATGACACATTTTATGCCTCATGTTCAATCGGGACTAAAGTATGAAGGGACTAAGGCTTTACGGTTATTATGGTTACAGGAGGTTAAGTCGAATCACCGATCATTTCATAGAATGGGTAACAATGATGTATTGCTAGATGCCGCTCATTGTTTATAATAGTTAAGTATTAATTAATATTAATTATTATTGCCAACTCTATGGGAGAGTACTATAGGGCCATACGCTTAGAGTGATATGACTGGAGAGATATTTATTTAATTAAATATGATTTAATTAGAGATGTCTCTAATCAAATAAGATTTGATTAGATGTGAATTAATTAAATGAGATTTAATTAATTAAGAGGTGAATCAATTAGATATGACTTGATTGATTAAGATCTTTTTTATTAAATATGTTTTAATTAAATGAGATTTAGTTAAAATATATCTTGATGGGATAAGATCTATTAGGACTGCGCAGTGCGAAAGAGGAAACCATAGCAGTGTTAAATACACCACTAGGGAGGTGCCTCACACAGATAATATCACAATACAAATAGCTGCCCCCGTTTACCTCTCTTTTGCTCCCTCCACGGCTAGCACTGCTCCTAGCCGGTGATCACTCGTGTGGACTAAGTAGAGGTGCCCCTCCTTTGGAGCACCGGTGATCGACCTCTTCACTCACATCTAAGGTAAACATTCTATTCACTTTGTGATTCAGTTGTTACTTGTGATCTTGGTACGGGGTTGTTCCGCTAATGGGTTATTTTCTTAATTGAAAATTTAAAAGTTTATCCCATTAAACCCCAATCGTTGTGATCATAGCTACACCACCAAAAGGGGAGCACTGCGAGAAGTACTGACTCTTGCTAAGGCTAAGACCTTTCGTGAACTTCGAATGCCTACACGTCCACCTATAACTTCTTTAGATGAAGATGTCAATGGTGTCACCTTTGACCGCAACAAACTATTAGTCATAATAGCATACATATTGAATCTCAGGTACGATGAATCCTCATCGATCAAGAAAGTTCAATGGATATTATGTTTAAAGGTTTATTTGATAAACATAAACTCCCAATGTCATACATTGCTCCCTATATTGGGGACTTACTTGGGTTCACAGGTGATCGATTCCAATCCCTAGGATCTTCCAAACTACTCGTTATGTTCCTAGCAGTGACACTTTCCAAGACAGTCAAGACGAGATTCTTTATTTCTGATTGTCCATCCGCGCACAATGCAATTTTGGGAAGGCCAACTCTAACCTCCCAAAAAGCCATCCCAATGACCACACATCTCATGCTAAAATTCTATATGACCTCAAGAGGTCCTGTCGTAATCTGCGACAACTAGCAAATGGCAAAATATTACTATTCCCATTCCCTCTTGATCCAGAAAGAAGCACCTTTGTCGCGAGAACACATTCTACAAGCACGAGCTTCCATTGATATCCATCTCGCAGACCTTGATGTTTTAGATGGAGACCGCTCCGGTTTTTGCCCCAACCGCAAGGAAAATTCATATCAATTCAAGTGGGAGATCAATCCCACAAAATGGTAAAAATAAAAGCTAACATGACTCCCCAAGTACAAACCGCTCTATCCGAATTTCTTAAAGCCATCAAATATATACACTTGGCCGTCAAATATTGTGCTTATCAAGAAATTGAATGGAAAATGGCGTATGTACATTGATTACAAAGATATCAACAAAGCACATCCTCAGGATGCATACCCCTTGCCTACCATTCTCCAAGTCTTGTTTAACCTTCTGTTTTTAACTTAAATTATGTTATTTACTTGATTATTACATTAAGGGTGAAGGTTACCTACTTTTATTTTATGTAAAACAATGCTAATCGCACCTTTGGTGTGAAAGTGCTAGTATTAGTTCGCGTTCCACCATAAACATTCAAAGGAGTCAAAATACTTACACTGGGGTGTGAACGCGCCTGACTTGATTTTTAACATTGGTTTTACATAACATCTTACATTTTTATTATGGCTTATTCACCTATTAACTTAAGGGTCTAATATGGAACTAATATTAATATAATTTCTTAAGTCCTTAAATTTTAAGTGAAATTACATATTTGCCCTTAAGGTTATTAAGCTTGTTTTTGGTCCTTAAACTTACCAAAATTACATTACTTCTTAGATATGTTCTTAGTCAAGGCCAATAGGCTCAAGTCCATGTCTTTTACTTATAGTTCACTTGTCATATGGTTTTCATGAGTTCTTATTAATTAAAGTCTTCTCCTTTAAGCTTGGTTTATTAAAGTTTTCTTAACAAAATATGAACAAGGTCATAACTTCACATCTCAATAAGATCATATAACTCATAAAAGACATCACTTGCACAAGTTAAATCATCAAGACACATCAACTTTAACATGGAAAATCAGACAAATACACTTCATGAATCTTAAGACATATCCAAAACTCACCAACTCATATTTTAAACGTCATTCTCATACCACTCTTTTCATATTCAAAAATCACATGTGAACATTTAGGGAAGAATTCCAAACAATACCCAACGTTCAAGCATCTCACCACTAAGAACACAACACACAAGCATTTGAAGGCAAAATCCCTAACATAGGGTTTTTCCCAACATACAAACAATATCTTCTGTCATGCTTCAAATGATTTAGTGAGTTCATTTCCCCTACCTCTTGTAGTCTCACAAGGCTAGGGCCTTCAAGCTTCTTAGATCTAAGATCTCCTCACCAAAAGCTTTCAATCTTCAAGGACTCAATTCCAAGGTACCAAAACACCATGAAAGAGGAAAAATAAGAGATGAGTTTCATGGTTATCAAACTCAAAAATGAAGGAGAAGAAAGGAAGGGAAAATTGGGTCTTCCATCTTACTGCTTGTGAAGAAACTACAAAGAGACAAATTTGCTCTGGAAGGAGGACTCAATGGATGAAGCTTAAAGAAGAGATTCTTGGCTCTTGCTCTCCAAAAATAGGAGAGCAAAAGATGGTGAAAGGGAAGACAATGGAGCTTGAATGAGAGGAGGAAGAAGAAGAAGAAGAGAAAAGCTCAAATGTGTAAAGTGAGTGAAGAGCTCTTATGAGGTTTTATATAGGACAAATAATAGGATGCAAAATTTGAATTATTTGGGTGAATTTTGGCCTTCTTGGTCGTGGAATATAGGAGTCCAAGGAGGGGGAGACTTGTTTTTACACTTTATCTCAATTAGCCACACAATCAAGGGAGAAAAATGGTTATTTTAATAAAGGTGTCATAAATTTAAAGCAAACTATCTAGTTAGAATGTAATTGGTGTTTTATGACTCTAGTTTCATCATGAAGCACGTGCACCAGGTTTGGCTCTGAGTATCTAGAACTTTGCTATGACTTTTGTCTTGAACAATGTGCAATTGGGTCCCTATAAAATAATAATGTTTTGATCTAGTGCCCCAAAATTACAAAACATATCAATCATCATCAAATATTTTTAATATGTTATTACCTATTATTTTCTCTCTGGTCACGCTAGGGTTTGCCTAATCTAGTACTGATCCTATTTTGACAGTTTGAATGTAGACTATTTTTGGTAGAATAAGGAATTCAAACACACACAGTTACTTCTAATCATATTCTAGAGTCTAACTTTAATTTTTTATTTTCTAATTATCATTCAATTGATTAATGGAGAAAATAACAATTAAGATATAGGGAAAATCAGTGCGCTACAACATATATGAGAAACTGAGATGCGCGGCTCCTCCTTGTCGCTGTGGCTGGGTGCAGCCTTGCCACCATGTCGAGTTCTCGTTCTTGTTCCCGTAATTTCTCCCTGATGGCCCTTCGTTGCGGTCTTGTCACAAGATCCCCCTCTCCACAGCATCCTGCGGTTCATCCCACCGTGCTCGCCACAACATGTGTGGCTGTCGCTCTATGTGCTGTCGATCTCGCCACCGTGGACGGCGACTCGTCCTTCCCCAAGTAGCTCCCATGGCTGCCTCTCTCTGCGACAACTATGTTTCTTGTTCAAATTAGGGCTGAGCCCCAATCGTGCGACCCCTTTCCTTTTTTTTCTTTATGCTTTTTTTGTTTTTTGTTTTATTTTTCTGTTTGTATCGTATGATTTATTTCTATTTATTTATTTTTAGCAATTTAAAATAATTTTTTAAGCTTGGACCCAATTGACTTAATTCAAATTAACCCATTTTTTATTGTGTTGGTTTGGTTCGGGTTTTAAAATAAAAAATCACAAATCCAATTCAATCCAACCCGATTTTTGTTTGTCGATTCGGATAATGAGTTTAGTCAAATCCAACCCAAAATGACTATTATGGTGTTAAAATTCTCTACAATTGGTTTTGAACGGTAGAGAAATTCAATAATTCTAATGAGTGGGAGCCGCCTCGCTTTGATGCCACACCGTTGGGTGTGGTCAAGTCAAGAACAATCTTACCCCTTTATCAATAGATAATAGGGCAAAATATCGTAGATAAAATAAAAATAAAAAACGTTATCATCAAAAAACAAAATAAAAAAAACCTATGGTTCGAAGAAGATTCAGTATTTCAGGGTTGAATTGAATAATAATATTGTAGCAACATAAGGAGAATTTGGGAGGCCCAGAAAGGAACCGTAAGGAAAAAAAAAAAAAAAAGGAAGACGCGAGGAGAAAATGGGCACAAAATAATAGTAATTCGATGTTGTTATATTTGTTCACAGCAGAAAGAAGAGGAGAGAGAATGTTCGTCATACGTTTGCTTCTGAGTATCCGAAACTAACAGAAAAATTATACCTTGTCTCTCTCTCGCCTTCACCCAATTTTCACACAAACAACAACACAAAACACAAACACATCGCACTCTTCTCTTCTCTTCTCCCACACATACAAAACCCTATTTAGCTATTTCCTATCTCACATACCCTCTTTGCTTCTTCCATTCCATTCCGTTTCGTTGCTCATTCTCTTCCTCTCACTCCAAAACCAACTCCTTTTTCTTCTTCTTATTCGCACTCGGCGAATACGGCGTGGCGGTTATTCAGACGACGACGTTTCGTCCTCGTTATCAATTCCTGCCTCGTCTCTAGGGTTAGTTCCTTTCCTCCTTTCTAAATTTCCCTTTTCCTTCTGGCTCTGTAACCCTAGGTTCGGTTTCGGAAGAGCCTTTTCTTTTTTCGACACACCCAACATCAATCACGTGCGTTTCTTCTAGGGTTTTCTATTTTGTCTATTCCTATTTTCTCGGCGTTCTACACTGACTATATCGTTGCCCTTTAGGGCTTCTTTTTTTTTCCCTAATTTTTTCCTTTCTTTTTTTTTTTCCTTTCAAATTTTGGTGCGCTATTGATTGCTGCTCAATACATTGAGCTCTGTCATTGTTGCCATAGTCGTGCTTCGATTTTTGCAATCGTTCTTCCTTTTTCTAAATTCTCAGAGAGTGAGAGATGAGGAATCTGTGAGCGTCGTACAGCGGTTTTGCAATGCAAATCCATCTTTTGGTTAAAGATGGAGGCGTAGCGTAGAGAAGCTCTTCCTCTGTCTGCAATGCCTGTTTTGTGTGTTATTGGAGCTAAATCATTTTAATTTTGGAGCATTACGAGCCTTGAATCCATCAATAGCTTTTCTAGAGTAATAGCTGGTTATTTTTCTGGAGTTTTAACTTTTGGTGAAGATTGGCTTTTATCAACTGCTGGTGGACACTGAGTTGTGTAGTAATTGAATTTCATAGTGGAAGTGGTGCTATTTCCCATTTGAAACGGCTTTGAGCATAGGCGGGTTGTTCTTGATTATTAGTTTCGGTATCTAAAAAGAAATGAGTGGTGCGAATTAGTGCAAGCAGTTTTGCATACACAATACTCCAAGTGTATTAGTGCTGCACGAGGGTAGAGGCGGTGAAGGCGCGCATGCTTTTCTTGTTAATTTTGATCATGTTCAGTGTTAGCGATGGATAGAAGTGAACCTGCATTAGTTCCAGAATGGTTGAGAAGTGCAGGAAGTGTTGCTGGTGCTGGCAGTTCAGCCCAACATTTTGCATCCTCATCTAGTCACACAGGTAACCTCTGTTTTCTCTTTGAATTACTTACATATTTTAATGCTTTAGTCTAATTTAAACCGAAATGCCGTTTTCCCCTTTTTTTAGATTCTTATTCCTTTTTGTGCATTCATATATGTGAGAAAAGCATGTGTATATGCAAGTTAATTTAAGTTTATAACTGTGTATCTCCATGCAAAAGGGGGGAAATAATAACTGTCTTAATGTTGTTGTGTAGATTCTCCATCTGTAGCGCATCACACTAGGAACAGGTCTTCTAAGAACAATAGTGATTTTGATAGCTCGCATTCTGTCTTTCTTGATCGGACATCCTCATCAAATTCTAGGAGGAGTTCTATAAATGGTTCTGCCAAGCATGCTTACAGTAGTTTCAATAGAAGTCGTGACAAGGACCGTGACAGAGAGAAAGATAGATCCAATTTTGGAGACCGCTGGGATCGTGATGGTTCCGACCCATTGGCCAACCTCTTTTCTGGAAGGATAGAGAGGGATACATTGCGGCGTTCTCATTCAATGGTTTCCAGGAAACAGGGTGAGATTTTACCCCGTAGAGTTCCAAATGACACAAAATCTGGTGGCAGCAGCAATCAGAACAATGGCAATGGCATACTTTCGGGGGGTAGTGTTGGTAGTAGCATTCAGAAAGCTGTCTTTGACAAGGATTTTCCTTCACTAGGGGCTGAAGAGAAGCCGGGAATAGCTGAAATAGGGAGGGTTTCATCCCCTGGTGTGGGTGCTACTGCTAGTCAAAGTCTACCTGTTGGTAGTTCAGCTTTGATTGGAGGGGAGGGATGGACATCTGCACTAGCAGAGGTACCTTCTATAATTGGAAGCAGTAGTACTGGATCTCTATCGGTGCAACAAACCGTTACTACAACTTCTGCATCTGTAGTGTCCAGTACAACGGCTGGTCTTAATATGGCTGAGGCATTGGCACAGGCTCCATCCCGAGCTCGTTCTACTCCTCAGGTAGTTGAGCTAGTTGCCTGTGTCACTAGTTTCTTTATAAATATTCATTTGATAATTATGATTTTATTTATGTCCATTGTTAATTAATAATGCCTAAATCAATTGTAGGTGTCAGTCAAAACACAAAGGCTCGAGGAACTGGCTATCAAGCAGTCGAGACAGTTGATTCCAGTAACACCATCTATGCCTAAAGCTTTGGTAAGAAATCACGCTGTAAAATAGTTTATATTTGTTTGTTGAAAACTGTATTCTCTTTTAGATTGTATAAGAGAATTTGATTTTTTATAGTAAATCTACATCCTTGTATACCTTGCCTTTTTATAGATTTTTCTTATATTAGATCTTATGTTTCTGGTAGTTTTATTATTAACTAGCCTGCATTGTAACCCTTGATGTTAGACTTGTACTTGGCCCTTCCCTTTTTTGTGTGTTGGGGGGGGGGTGCTATTTAGTGGTAAAATACTGAGTTGTGGTTGAAAATCTGACTTATGTACTGGAAACTTTGACTTGGAAAGTTTTGTGCATGGTCGGGATTGCTTTTGATGGTTGGAGGTATGTTGTTCTGGGATACACACTACTAGATTTAGAAAGAAAAAATCAAATTTTATATATTGATGAAATGAAATGAGTCGATAATGTTTTTTTCTTCTTTTTTGCGCCTAGTTTTGTTGGTCTCAGTTAATGATGGCCAGCTACATTAGATTTGGAAAGATATAAATATTAATGAAATCAAAAGATCAAAAAGTTTTTCTCAAAATCATTTTTGCTATAGTTTTATCTACCATTTAATAATTAATAATTCCCACTATGTTGTAGTAATTGCAAACTAGATCTTGCGATTGTGTTGCTCTACTATTTTAAGTTTAACATTGTTGCTAACAGAACTTCTATAATAAGTTTTACCTCCTTTTAATCCCGTGGGCTGTGTAATGTAGCTTTTACTTTAGGGCTATATTCAGCTTTATTCTGTTAATATTTCAGTGGAATAAAAGGAGCAAGAAACAGAAGTTGTGGTGGGCTGTTTTATTGTTTAACTTGGTTTTCAGTCTGGTGAAACTGGTTGGAGAGTTGGACATGAGTATTGAACAAATACATCACTTTTCTATTTCTTTTTTCTTCTTAATTTAATGAATATTTATATTTGTTAGCATTAATTGTTGGCTTTGCATGTGAAATTCATTCGGGACACAATGCTTGACTTGCTTATTTGATTCAATCTTTTTTATTATGTTCGATTGCTTCTTATGGTATGCACGAATTAATGATGGGCGTTTTGTTTATGGAAACTCCAAGTTGTTTATTAGCCATTATCCTTCTCAGCTTTCCTCCTTCTATAAAGGGCACCTGTATTTCCGATCCTTATGATTTATAGGATATATGCAGGTGCTTTAGGCAACCTTCGTTTGAAGTATTTTTAAATTGCTCTATGAAACTACAGTAATATCATCACTGTAATTTGAAGTGATATTAGTAGCAATGAATTCTTAGGTATAATCAAAGTTCAAAGTTTGTTATTTACCAGTACTGGAAGTGATTAATTAGCCAAGTATATGATTTAGTTTTCTTTGTTTCCCGCATGTTCTTTTTAAGGAAGGGTTTCATAGTCTGCATTCAAATCCATGAATCATATCATTGGCATCATTAAATGGTTTCTTGTTACAGTGATATTTGCATGCTCCTTGTGCACTGAACCAATATGAACAAACATTTTATTTTACAAATACTAGATAGTGGGACCCAAATTTGAAAATGGCATATCATCCGTCTATTCCCTAATGCTATTTGATTTGATCTAGTGCACAAGTCTGGTGGTACTGGTCCACCATGTGTACCCAAGAATTTCCCCTTATGTGATCTAGACCAGTGATTTAAATAGCGCGCTATAGCACCGCTATCGCGGCTTCACAGCGCGTCGCGGCTGGCCACCGCTACGGAGATGGCGTAGCAGAGCGTTTCACCATCGCGGGATATCGCGGCCGGGATCGTGGGATTTCGCGGCTGGATCGCGGCTTGTAGTGCCGCACCGGCGATTTACGGAAAACTGCCCCCATTTTTTGGACGTTAGGGTTTTCCGGCGACCTGGTCGACCATCTCCGGCGACCAGCTGTTCCTATTTTCTGCAAAGGAGTGTTTGCTTCTTCTGCCTCTGTTTCCTGTGTTTGACTGTTTCTGCAGAGAGAGAGAGAGAGAGAGAAGAGAAGAGAAGAGAGGGGGGGCTGCGCTGCAGAACTAAAGGGATAGAAAGAGGGGGGCTGCGCTGCAGAACTAAAGGGATTTAGGGTTTGTAGAGTTGGGCCAATGGGCCCAAATGTTTTATTTTTCTTCTTGTTTTTTAGTTTGCATCCTCTTTTTTTATTTTTTATTTAAATCATACTAATAGAATATGACAAATTGAATAATAATAATTAAGAATAATATTGAGACCTATATTTTTTATTGTTAATTATGAATATCCTAATTTTTGTCATTCTTAAGATTATATATGTGTGTGTGTGTATATATACTCATACATATTTATATATATTAATTAATTAATTAATTAATAAAATTAGAATAGCGGCCATCCCGCTATAGCATTTTTTGGGGTCGGCCGCTACGCTCTGCTATCTGGGATTAACAACACTGGTCTAGACTACTTATCCATCCAGCATCTGTTATTTTACATGTTGGGGACTTGTGAGCTGGGACAATGAGGTTACTTGGAATAATAATATGTTATGATTTGATTTTTCAATTGCTTAGGAAAAACTATTATTATTTTTTCAATGCGGTGGACATAATATTGTGATTTTTTAAAATAAATTTGTGAACTTCATTAAGAAATACGGGAGACACATGTAAGTATCTGTTTTAAGGTTCGTTTATGTCATGACTCATGATAACGTTTTAAAGTTCATTTATGTCGGACTCATTATAACCTGACAGATGTTTCCTCCTTTAGTTGAATACACACTTCATGTATAGTCTGGCATTTGTTTCACTTCTTTTACCATATTTCCACATTGCTCTTCCATGTGCATTCTGGTTTTTGCACCGCTGATATGTTTGTGGATGTCTTGATTATGTATAAAGATTTAATTTAATTTCTTAGGAGGATACTTAAATTGATTTTGCTATGGTATGTTTGCAGGTTTGGTCTTAATGTCCAATACTATCAAAAGTGATTTTGATGGTATAATGTTCTATATGTTTGCATTTATGATAGGATATTATGGTACTGTTTGATTTATGCGACCAACCCCACCTAGTGTGAAAAGGCTTTAGCTGCTGTTGTAAATGTAATGTTCTATTTGTTTGCTTGTGTAGAGGAATTAGGATTGTGTAAAGGATTTTTTGTTTTAAATCTTTTGATGATATCAAATTTGAATTTTCCCTTGGTGTTTTAGTATCACGTATTCAATAAAATTTTATGCTTTCTTTTTTTAAAAATTATTGGTGAGTTATTGTAGTTCTTTTGTCAGGTTCTTAATTCTGAGAAATCAAAGCCAAAAACAGCTGTCAGAAATGCTGAGATGAATTTAGTTACCAAGAGTGTGCCACAGCAACCCTCTGCATTGCACATTGCTAGTCAATCTGTTCGCGGTGTAAATGCCAAAGCTGATGTTCCAAAGACATCTGGAAAGTTTACCGATCTTAAATCGGTAGTGTGGGAAAATGGTGCTTCTCCTACCCACAAGGATGTTTCAAATCCAACAAATTCTTCTAACAGTAAATCGGCAAATCAACCTGCTGTTGCTTCAGCAGCTGCTTCTACACCTTTGAGGAACCCCAATAACCTAAAATCCCCCCCAGAGCGGAAGCCAGCTTCTTTAGATCTGAAAGTAGGTTCCACCCTGGATAAGAAACATTCCCTTTCTCAAGTGCAGAGCCGAAATGATTTCTTCAATCTCATTAAGAAGAAAACATTGATGAACTCTACAGTTCTTCCAGATTCTGGCCAGATGGTTTTGTCTCCAACATTGGAGAAATCTGGTGAAGTAAATAGCGAAGTAGTTATCCCTTCTGCAAATCCTCAATCTCTTGGAAATGGTGCTGAATTGACTAGCAATGGTAATGCCCATGCCCTCGAAGAGCTTTGCAGAATTTCTGATAATGAAGATAAAAATTCTATTCCCAGAGCTACAATATATCCAGATGAGGAAGAAGCGGCATTTCTTCGTTCCCTTGGCTGGGAGGAAAATTCAGATGAGGATGAAGGTCTTACTGAAGAGGAAATCAATGCTTTCTATCAAGAGGTGATAATCTCTTATCTGATTTAGTTTTTTGTTGATTGAGATCATTATAATTGAAACTTGGTTTGTTTCTTTATGCATTGATGTGTTGTATTATGTGAATTTGACCCTTTGAAAGTTAAAGGGCCTTGCTTTGTTGAAAGAATGAGTTCAAAACTATTGTTCTGTCAAGCAAGGCTTTAGATGATTTGTTGTGGGTGACTTGGTTAAGTAAGCTATTTTGCTAATGATGCATGAGTGATTTTACATTTTAATGCAACTTGCCTGAGTTGACTTGGCTGATTTTGGGAGTTACAATTCATGTTGGCCAAAATGACATTGTAGAAGCTTTGCTATGCTGATCAAATGGGGTTGGTCTACTTATTCTTTGTTCTCTTTTGTTTTCCAGTGCAAGAAATTGGACCCCGCCACATTCAAGCTATGCCAGGGTATGCAACCAAAGCTGTCCAAGTTGTTTGAATCGTATGCATCTAACTTGCGTGGAGCTTCTGCTGAATTGAGCTCTTCTGATCCCAGATCTGAAGCGTGATGTACTGTTTCTTTAATCATAGTTAGATTCAAGTTTCAATTTTTGATGGCAGATGGCTAGTTCCATTCCTTTTGTTCTGAAAGAAGGGCGATGATTTAGGGGTGAAAGATGAGGGTGGGTTTTGATTGGAACCCTGCATTTGCAAATATTGCAATAAATTACAGGTGCCTCAATCATGCCTGCTTAAGAGGGGATTTTCTTTTTTCTTTTTTGCTTTTTTTTTTTTGGTTATAAGCTATAGGGTTGGTAGGGTAGGGGCTATTTTGTCTGCCGTAGTTGGTGCTGGGAAATTGCATCTTTTGGGGTTATTTTGATCCGTTTCTTTTCTTTCAAGAGGGTTTGATTCTACATGATAAAGTTTATGATGTTTTTGGTCAATTTTACCAAAAAGGGAAATTAAAAGTTCACTTTTAATTTTAGAGCATGTTGATGTGATTATTCTCGGAGGTCTGTATTTTTTTGAATGTCCCAGTTCACATTCTGGTAGTGGTTCTCGTAGCACTGTCCAAAATCACATGAATGATATCGAGATACAGAATAGAGGTTCACTCAAATTGTTTTCTTTTGAATATTCCTTTTATTTTTAAATCTGACATGATCTGTTGCCTGTAACTCGGAACAGCAACCTATCTGGCATCTGCATAAGGGCGGCTGCTAGGGTGAGAGACCCTAGCATGTCTCTCACCATGCATGACCAGCAAAACCCGTTGCATTTATTAATAAAAAAATGAATGGTTGGGATGTGTTATAAAAATTGAAGAACCTTGTTGAGTTTGGCTCCACACGGTCTTCTCCGATGAAGCGCGACGATGCTGGTGTTGCCAGCGATTCCACCCCTCTCATTCCCGACAACAACCTCCCTGACAATGACCGCCACTCTCGCACAAACTGCGATCATCCTCCCTTCTCGCATTTCCACCTATGCTCCTTCTTCACCGATCACCCTTTGCTCTTTGTGGTGGTGTTTCCCCCAAAACCTCTCTCCACTGTTGTATGGGGTGGGGAAACCCAAAGGTACTTGTGAGAGCACTACGTGGATGCATCAGAAAGTGGTGCCTCCCTCTATCGTTGTAAGCCACCGTGACCGTATCTCATCTAAGATGCAGAGTATGCACAGATTCAAAGACCCAGAGTATGCATAGATTCATTCAAATGGCCAGGGAGTACTTTAACTTGGCAGCTCTATTCCAATCCGGCGAGCGAAGGAGCTGCACAGATTGCCTCGCCAGAAGCTCAAGTAGCGTGTGGTGCATGAGCTAGTGTTTTCTGGCATCAGCACTGGCACCATGATTCCCTGGATTTGAACATGAGAGAGAAATGTGCCACTGTCAGTGGGGGTGGTGGGGTGAGAGAGAGGAATCCACCGGAAGAATTCCACCATGTGTCTTTTTGAATTTTTGTAAAAAAATAATAAAGATTTTTGGTTTCTCACCTGAGAGACTTCTCAAGCTCTCTCCCGATAGCAAAAGCCCTGCAGAAAAGCGTCTCTAATGGGACTTTGGTTAAGTCATGTTGGGTAAAACCCGCACACACCAAGGATCGAAGATGAGAGCACACACAAAAGGAAGCGTAAGAGAACACAAGAATTTACGTGGTTCGGCACCTCTTGCCTACGTCCACGGAAACACCTCAACAAAGTATTCACTATCTCAAACAAGATTACAAGTAGTGTATCACTCTACAAACTCAAACCCCTCACTCAAGAGTTACAAGAATGATAACAACCACTCACAAGAGACTCTCACTACAAGTGATCTCTACACTTGTTCACTCTCTTGAACTTGGATTACTTGAACTCTTCACAAGACCCCTTTTTATAGTGGAAGAGATGTGCCTTCTTCCAAGAGTGAGATAGTGGATATTAATGGCTCTCACATTTTCCATGCCATTGAAAATACTCACTCCTTCTTCCAATGTTGAATGGTTGTTTCTCCATAGTCAAATCAATAATTCCAAGAACATAGCATTTTACTATGCATTGGAATCTCACATTTTAACTATTTGGAAATTTGAATTGATAATTCCCAACAAATCCTCCCTCAATTAAAATTTCCAAACCTTCACATCATTAGAAAATTTCACTTTATTTTCTCTTTTACTACCGCTGCTTATACTTCTCAAAGCTTCCCCTTCTAAATAGCAAATGTTCTTCTCATTTTTCTGCCCTCGCAAAGCCAAGCACCTCCCCTTGTACATCTTGCAGCCCCACTTTGTACCAACAAACTTGTACCCTTGTGACGTCATCTCACCCAATGAAATGATGTTTGTAACAGCAGAAGGTACATACCTCACATTATGGAAAGTTTGGACTGCACCATTGTGGAGGTTCATTCTCACACTTCCAATGCCTTCAACTTTCATTTTGTTTCCATTTCCTAACTTGAAATGGCCAAACTCTCCATTAGTCTTCAAGGTGTCAAACATCGCTCGGTCTCGGCAAATATGATTTGAGGCAGCAGAATCCATCACCCATTTTGATTTAGCAACCTCCTCAGTTGTTGCTAAGAACACATCATCTTCTTCAACGGTTCTCACCACATTTGTTTGGGAGTCGTCCTTCTTCATCTCTCTTAATTTCTTCAAGTCCTCCCTCATTTGTGCACATCTAGCTTGTACATGGCCCTTGTCCCCACAATAGTAACACTCCACATTACTCATATCACGTTGGGGACGCAATTGCGATTTTGATCTTCCTCTTGGACCACCTTGCCTCTTTGATAGACTCCTCCCTCGCTCAGGCTCCTCCACAGCTAATATACGATCTCCTTCATTGATATCCTCATTTCTCATCATTCTCTCATTTTCTCGTAAAGCTGCAGTCACTTCGTCCAACTTCAACGTTGTCCTCCCTACAAGTAGCGTTTGAACCAAAGCTTTGTAGGACCTTGGTAAAGAGGCCAACAATAGCAGCGCTTGCTCCTCTTCAGAGATTTTGTCATCAGCATTCAATAGTTGGCATACTAGCTGGTTGAATGCATTAATGTGGTCATGGAGATTTCCTCCCATCTCCATTTTAAGTTGATACAACTCCATCTTCAAACAAAGACGATTTGTTAGTGACTTCGATGCATAGATGCTCTCGAGCTTCTCCCACAAGGCCTTCGGTGTCGTCTCCTTCAACACGTTGTATTTAATCTCAGGAGCTAGAGCTAACCGAATTGTACTCACCGCCTTCCGTTGGATTTTACTCCATTCACTTGCATTCATGGTAGCCGACTTCTCCTCCTCTAAAGCTTGATCAAGACCTTGCTGCACCAAGAGGTCTTGAATAGTGCTCTGCCAAATTGTAAAATTCATTTTCCCATCAAACAACGGGATCTCAAACTTTGGTGTGCTCCCCGCCATAGCTCTGATACCACTGTTGGGTAAAACCCGCACACACCAAGGATCGAAGATGAGAGCACACACAAAAGGAAGCGTAAGAGAACACAAGAATTTACGTGGTTCGGCACCTCTTGCCTACGTCCACGGAAACACCTCAACAAAGTATTCACTATCTCAAACAAGATTACAAGTAGTGTATCACTCTACAAACTCAAACCCCTCACTCAAGAGTTACAAGAATGATAACAACCACTCACAAGAGACTCTCACTACAAGTGATCTCTACACTTGTTCACTCTCTTGAACTTGGATTACTTGAACTCTTCACAAGACCCCTTTTTATAGTGGAAGAGATGTGCCTTCTTCCAAGAGTGAGATAGTGGATATTAATGGCTCTCACATTTTCCATGCCATTGAAAATACTCACTCCTTCTTCCAATGTTGAATGGTTGTTTCTCCATAGTCAAATCAATAATTCCAAGAACATAGCATTTTACTATGCATTGGAATCTCACATTTTAACTATTTGGAAATTTGAATTGATAATTCCCAACAAATCCTCCCTCAATTAAAATTTCCAAACCTTCACATCATTAGAAAATTTCACTTTATTTTCTCTTTTACTACCGCTGCTTATACTTCTCAAAGCTTCCCCTTCTAAATAGCAAATGTTCTTCTCATTTTTCTGCCCTCGCAAAGCCAAGCACCTCCCCTTGTACATCTTGCAGCCCCACTTTGTACCAACAAACTTGTACCCTTGTGACGTCATCTCACCCAATGAAATGATGTTTGTAACAGCAGAAGGTACATACCTCACATTATGGAAAGTTTGGACTGCACCATTGTGGAGGTTCATTCTCACACTTCCAATGCCTTCAACTTTCATTTTGTTTCCATTTCCTAACTTGAAATGGCCAAACTCTCCATTAGTCTTCAAGGTGTCAAACATCGCTCGGTCTCGGCAAATATGATTTGAGGCAGCAGAATCCATCACCCATTTTGATTTAGCAACCTCCTCAGTTGTTGCTAAGAACACATCATCTTCTTCAACGGTTCTCACCACATTTGTTTGGGAGTCGTCCTTCTTCATCTCTCTTAATTTCTTCAAGTCCTCCCTCATTTGTGCACATCTAGCTTGTACATGGCCCTTGTCCCCACAATAGTAACACTCCACATTACTCATATCACGTTGGGGACGCAATTGCGATTTTGATCTTCCTCTTGGACCACCTTGCCTCTTTGATAGACTCCTCCCTCGCTCAGGCTCCTCCACAGCTAATATACGATCTCCTTCATTGATATCCTCATTTCTCATCATTCTCTCATTTTCTCGTAAAGCTGCAGTCACTTCGTCCAACTTCAACGTTGTCCTCCCTACAAGTAGCGTTTGAACCAAAGCTTTGTAGGACCTTGGTAAAGAGGCCAACAATAGCAGCGCTTGCTCCTCTTCAGAGATTTTGTCATCAGCATTCAATAGTTGGCATACTAGCTGGTTGAATGCATTAATGTGGTCATGGAGATTTCCTCCCATCTCCATTTTAAGTTGATACAACTCCATCTTCAAACAAAGACGATTTGTTAGTGACTTCGATGCATAGATGCTCTCGAGCTTCTCCCACAAGGCCTTCGGTGTCGTCTCCTTCAACACGTTGTATTTAATCTCAGGAGCTAGAGCTAACCGAATTGTACTCACCGCCTTCCGTTGGATTTTACTCCATTCACTTGCATTCATGGTAGCCGACTTCTCCTCCTCTAAAGCTTGATCAAGACCTTGCTGCACCAAGAGGTCTTGAATAGTGCTCTGCCAAATTGTAAAATTCATTTTCCCATCAAACAACGGGATCTCAAACTTTGGTGTGCTCCCCGCCATAGCTCTGATACCACTGTTGGGTAAAACCCGCACACACCAAGGATCGAAGATGAGAGCACACACAAAAGGAAGCGTAAGAGAACACAAGAATTTACGTGGTTCGGCACCTCTTGCCTACGTCCACGGAAACACCTCAACAAAGTATTCACTATCTCAAACAAGATTACAAGTAGTGTATCACTCTACAAACTCAAACCCCTCACTCAAGAGTTACAAGAATGATAACAACCACTCACAAGAGACTCTCACTACAAGTGATCTCTACACTTGTTCACTCTCTTGAACTTGGATTACTTGAACTCTTCACAAGACCCCTTTTTATAGTGGAAGAGATGTGCCTTCTTCCAAGAGTGAGATAGTGGATATTAATGGCTCTCACATTTTCCATGCCATTGAAAATACTCACTCCTTCTTCCAATGTTGAATGGTTGTTTCTCCATAGTCAAATCAATAATTCCAAGAACATAGCATTTTACTATGCATTGGAATCTCACATTTTAACTATTTGGAAATTTGAATTGATAATTCCCAACAAATCCTCCCTCAATTAAAATTTCCAAACCTTCACATCATTAGAAAATTTCACTTTATTTTCTCTTTTACTACCGCTGCTTATACTTCTCAAAGCTTCCCCTTCTAAATAGCAAATGTTCTTCTCATTTTTCTGCCCTCGCAAAGCCAAGCACCTCCCCTTGTACATCTTGCAGCCCCACTTTGTACCAACAAACTTGTACCCTTGTGACGTCATCTCACCCAATGAAATGATGTTTGTAACAGCAGAAGGTACATACCTCACATTATGGAAAGTTTGGACTGCACCATTGTGGAGGTTCATTCTCACACTTCCAATGCCTTCAACTTTCATTTTGTTTCCATTTCCTAACTTGAAATGGCCAAACTCTCCATTAGTCTTCAAGGTGTCAAACATCGCTCGGTCTCGGCAAATATGATTTGAGGCAGCAGAATCCATCACCCATTTTGATTTAGCAACCTCCTCAGTTGTTGCTAAGAACACATCATCTTCTTCAACGGTTCTCACCACATTTGTTTGGGAGTCGTCCTTCTTCATCTCTCTTAATTTCTTCAAGTCCTCCCTCATTTGTGCACATCTAGCTTGTACATGGCCCTTGTCCCCACAATAGTAACACTCCACATTACTCATATCACGTTGGGGACGCAATTGCGATTTTGATCTTCCTCTTGGACCACCTTGCCTCTTTGATAGACTCCTCCCTCGCTCAGGCTCCTCCACAGCTAATATACGATCTCCTTCATTGATATCCTCATTTCTCATCATTCTCTCATTTTCTCGTAAAGCTGCAGTCACTTCGTCCAACTTCAACGTTGTCCTCCCTACAAGTAGCGTTTGAACCAAAGCTTTGTAGGACCTTGGTAAAGAGGCCAACAATAGCAGCGCTTGCTCCTCTTCAGAGATTTTGTCATCAGCATTCAATAGTTGGCATACTAGCTGGTTGAATGCATTAATGTGGTCATGGAGATTTCCTCCCATCTCCATTTTAAGTTGATACAACTCCATCTTCAAACAAAGACGATTTGTTAGTGACTTCGATGCATAGATGCTCTCGAGCTTCTCCCACAAGGCCTTCGGTGTCGTCTCCTTCAACACGTTGTATTTAATCTCAGGAGCTAGAGCTAACCGAATTGTACTCACCGCCTTCCGTTGGATTTTACTCCATTCACTTGCATTCATGGTAGCCGACTTCTCCTCCTCTAAAGCTTGATCAAGACCTTGCTGCACCAAGAGGTCTTGAATAGTGCTCTGCCAAATTGTAAAATTCATTTTCCCATCAAACAACGGGATCTCAAACTTTGGTGTGCTCCCCGCCATAGCTCTGATACCACTGTTGGGTAAAACCCGCACACACCAAGGATCGAAGATGAGAGCACACACAAAAGGAAGCGTAAGAGAACACAAGAATTTACGTGGTTCGGCACCTCTTGCCTACGTCCACGGAAACACCTCAACAAAGTATTCACTATCTCAAACAAGATTACAAGTAGTGTATCACTCTACAAACTCAAACCCCTCACTCAAGAGTTACAAGAATGATAACAACCACTCACAAGAGACTCTCACTACAAGTGATCTCTACACTTGTTCACTCTCTTGAACTTGGATTACTTGAACTCTTCACAAGACCCCTTTTTATAGTGGAAGAGATGTGCCTTCTTCCAAGAGTGAGATAGTGGATATTAATGGCTCTCACATTTTCCATGCCATTGAAAATACTCACTCCTTCTTCCAATGTTGAATGGTTGTTTCTCCATAGTCAAATCAATAATTCCAAGAACATAGCATTTTACTATGCATTGGAATCTCACATTTTAACTATTTGGAAATTTGAATTGATAATTCCCAACAAATCCTCCCTCAATTAAAATTTCCAAACCTTCACATCATTAGAAAATTTCACTTTATTTTCTCTTTTACTACCGCTGCTTATACTTCTCAAAGCTTCCCCTTCTAAATAGCAAATGTTCTTCTCATTTTTCTGCCCTCGCAAAGCCAAGCACCTCCCCTTGTACATCTTGCAGCCCCACTTTGTACCAACAAACTTGTACCCTTGTGACGTCATCTCACCCAATGAAATGATGTTTGTAACAGCAGAAGGTACATACCTCACATTATGGAAAGTTTGGACTGCACCATTGTGGAGGTTCATTCTCACACTTCCAATGCCTTCAACTTTCATTTTGTTTCCATTTCCTAACTTGAAATGGCCAAACTCTCCATTAGTCTTCAAGGTGTCAAACATCGCTCGGTCTCGGCAAATATGATTTGAGGCAGCAGAATCCATCACCCATTTTGATTTAGCAACCTCCTCAGTTGTTGCTAAGAACACATCATCTTCTTCAACGGTTCTCACCACATTTGTTTGGGAGTCGTCCTTCTTCATCTCTCTTAATTTCTTCAAGTCCTCCCTCATTTGTGCACATCTAGCTTGTACATGGCCCTTGTCCCCACAATAGTAACACTCCACATTACTCATATCACGTTGGGGACGCAATTGCGATTTTGATCTTCCTCTTGGACCACCTTGCCTCTTTGATAGACTCCTCCCTCGCTCAGGCTCCTCCACAGCTAATATACGATCTCCTTCATTGATATCCTCATTTCTCATCATTCTCTCATTTTCTCGTAAAGCTGCAGTCACTTCGTCCAACTTCAACGTTGTCCTCCCTACAAGTAGCGTTTGAACCAAAGCTTTGTAGGACCTTGGTAAAGAGGCCAACAATAGCAGCGCTTGCTCCTCTTCAGAGATTTTGTCATCAGCATTCAATAGTTGGCATACTAGCTGGTTGAATGCATTAATGTGGTCATGGAGATTTCCTCCCATCTCCATTTTAAGTTGATACAACTCCATCTTCAAACAAAGACGATTTGTTAGTGACTTCGATGCATAGATGCTCTCGAGCTTCTCCCACAAGGCCTTCGGTGTCGTCTCCTTCAACACGTTGTATTTAATCTCAGGAGCTAGAGCTAACCGAATTGTACTCACCGCCTTCCGTTGGATTTTACTCCATTCACTTGCATTCATGGTAGCCGACTTCTCCTCCTCTAAAGCTTGATCAAGACCTTGCTGCACCAAGAGGTCTTGAATAGTGCTCTGCCAAATTGTAAAATTCATTTTCCCATCAAACAACGGGATCTCAAACTTTGGTGTGCTCCCCGCCATAGCTCTGATACCACTGTTGGGTAAAACCCGCACACACCAAGGATCGAAGATGAGAGCACACACAAAAGGAAGCGTAAGAGAACACAAGAATTTACGTGGTTCGGCACCTCTTGCCTACGTCCACGGAAACACCTCAACAAAGTATTCACTATCTCAAACAAGATTACAAGTAGTGTATCACTCTACAAACTCAAACCCCTCACTCAAGAGTTACAAGAATGATAACAACCACTCACAAGAGACTCTCACTACAAGTGATCTCTACACTTGTTCACTCTCTTGAACTTGGATTACTTGAACTCTTCACAAGACCCCTTTTTATAGTGGAAGAGATGTGCCTTCTTCCAAGAGTGAGATAGTGGATATTAATGGCTCTCACATTTTCCATGCCATTGAAAATACTCACTCCTTCTTCCAATGTTGAATGGTTGTTTCTCCATAGTCAAATCAATAATTCCAAGAACATAGCATTTTACTATGCATTGGAATCTCACATTTTAACTATTTGGAAATTTGAATTGATAATTCCCAACAAATCCTCCCTCAATTAAAATTTCCAAACCTTCACATCATTAGAAAATTTCACTTTATTTTCTCTTTTACTACCGCTGCTTATACTTCTCAAAGCTTCCCCTTCTAAATAGCAAATGTTCTTCTCATTTTTCTGCCCTCGCAAAGCCAAGCACCTCCCCTTGTACATCTTGCAGCCCCACTTTGTACCAACAAACTTGTACCCTTGTGACGTCATCTCACCCAATGAAATGATGTTTGTAACAGCAGAAGGTACATACCTCACATTATGGAAAGTTTGGACTGCACCATTGTGGAGGTTCATTCTCACACTTCCAATGCCTTCAACTTTCATTTTGTTTCCATTTCCTAACTTGAAATGGCCAAACTCTCCATTAGTCTTCAAGGTGTCAAACATCGCTCGGTCTCGGCAAATATGATTTGAGGCAGCAGAATCCATCACCCATTTTGATTTAGCAACCTCCTCAGTTGTTGCTAAGAACACATCATCTTCTTCAACGGTTCTCACCACATTTGTTTGGGAGTCGTCCTTCTTCATCTCTCTTAATTTCTTCAAGTCCTCCCTCATTTGTGCACATCTAGCTTGTACATGGCCCTTGTCCCCACAATAGTAACACTCCACATTACTCATATCACGTTGGGGACGCAATTGCGATTTTGATCTTCCTCTTGGACCACCTTGCCTCTTTGATAGACTCCTCCCTCGCTCAGGCTCCTCCACAGCTAATATACGATCTCCTTCATTGATATCCTCATTTCTCATCATTCTCTCATTTTCTCGTAAAGCTGCAGTCACTTCGTCCAACTTCAACGTTGTCCTCCCTACAAGTAGCGTTTGAACCAAAGCTTTGTAGGACCTTGGTAAAGAGGCCAACAATAGCAGCGCTTGCTCCTCTTCAGAGATTTTGTCATCAGCATTCAATAGTTGGCATACTAGCTGGTTGAATGCATTAATGTGGTCATGGAGATTTCCTCCCATCTCCATTTTAAGTTGATACAACTCCATCTTCAAACAAAGACGATTTGTTAGTGACTTCGATGCATAGATGCTCTCGAGCTTCTCCCACAAGGCCTTCGGTGTCGTCTCCTTCAACACGTTGTATTTAATCTCAGGAGCTAGAGCTAACCGAATTGTACTCACCGCCTTCCGTTGGATTTTACTCCATTCACTTGCATTCATGGTAGCCGACTTCTCCTCCTCTAAAGCTTGATCAAGACCTTGCTGCACCAAGAGGTCTTGAATAGTGCTCTGCCAAATTGTAAAATTCATTTTCCCATCAAACAACGGGATCTCAAACTTTGGTGTGCTCCCCGCCATAGCTCTGATACCACTGTTGGGTAAAACCCGCACACACCAAGGATCGAAGATGAGAGCACACACAAAAGGAAGCGTAAGAGAACACAAGAATTTACGTGGTTCGGCACCTCTTGCCTACGTCCACGGAAACACCTCAACAAAGTATTCACTATCTCAAACAAGATTACAAGTAGTGTATCACTCTACAAACTCAAACCCCTCACTCAAGAGTTACAAGAATGATAACAACCACTCACAAGAGACTCTCACTACAAGTGATCTCTACACTTGTTCACTCTCTTGAACTTGGATTACTTGAACTCTTCACAAGACCCCTTTTTATAGTGGAAGAGATGTGCCTTCTTCCAAGAGTGAGATAGTGGATATTAATGGCTCTCACATTTTCCATGCCATTGAAAATACTCACTCCTTCTTCCAATGTTGAATGGTTGTTTCTCCATAGTCAAATCAATAATTCCAAGAACATAGCATTTTACTATGCATTGGAATCTCACATTTTAACTATTTGGAAATTTGAATTGATAATTCCCAACAAATCCTCCCTCAATTAAAATTTCCAAACCTTCACATCATTAGAAAATTTCACTTTATTTTCTCTTTTACTACCGCTGCTTATACTTCTCAAAGCTTCCCCTTCTAAATAGCAAATGTTCTTCTCATTTTTCTGCCCTCGCAAAGCCAAGCACCTCCCCTTGTACATCTTGCAGCCCCACTTTGTACCAACAAACTTGTACCCTTGTGACGTCATCTCACCCAATGAAATGATGTTTGTAACAGCAGAAGGTACATACCTCACATTATGGAAAGTTTGGACTGCACCATTGTGGAGGTTCATTCTCACACTTCCAATGCCTTCAACTTTCATTTTGTTTCCATTTCCTAACTTGAAATGGCCAAACTCTCCATTAGTCTTCAAGGTGTCAAACATCGCTCGGTCTCGGCAAATATGATTTGAGGCAGCAGAATCCATCACCCATTTTGATTTAGCAACCTCCTCAGTTGTTGTTAAGAACACATCATCTTCTTCAACGGTTCTCACCACATTTGTTTGGGAGTCGTCCTTCTTCATCTCTCTTAATTTCTTCAAGTCCTCCCTCATTTGTGCACATCTAGCTTGTACATGGCCCTTGTCCCCACAATAGTAACACTCCACATTACTCATATCACGTTGGGGACGCAATTGCGATTTTGATCTTCCTCTTGGACCACCTTGCCTCTTTGATAGACTCCTCCCTCGCTCAGGCTCCTCCACAGCTAATATACGATCTCCTTCATTGATATCCTCATTTCTCATCATTCTCTCATTTTCTCGTAAAGCTGCAGTCACTTCGTCCAACTTCAACGTTGTCCTACCTACAAGTAGCGTTTGAACCAAAGCTTTGTAGGACCTTGGTAAAGAGGCCAACAATAGCAGCGCTTGCTCCTCTTCAGAGATTTTGTCATCAGCATTCAATAGTTGGCATACTAGCTGGTTGAATGCATTAATGTGGTCATGGAGATTTCCTCCCATCTCCATTTTAAGTTGATACAACTCCATCTTCAAACAAAGACGATTTGTTAGTGACTTCGATGCATAGATGCTCTCGAGCTTCTCCCACAAGGCCTTCGGTGTCGTCTCCTTCAACACGTTGTATTTAATCTCAGGAGCTAGAGCTAACCGAATTGTACTCACCGCCTTCCGTTGGATTTTACTCCATTCACTTGCATTCATGGTAGCCGACTTCTCCTCCTCTAAAGCTTGATCAAGACCTTGCTGCACCAAGAGGTCTTGAATAGTGCTCTGCCAAATTGTAAAATTCATTTTCCCATCAAACAACGGGATCTCAAACTTTGGTGTGCTCCCCGCCATAGCTCTGATACCACTGTTGGGTAAAACCCGCACACACCAAGGATCGAAGATGAGAGCACACACAAAAGGAAGCGTAAGAGAACACAAGAATTTACGTGGTTCGGCACCTCTTGCCTACGTCCACGGAAACACCTCAACAAAGTATTCACTATCTCAAACAAGATTACAAGTAGTGTATCACTCTACAAACTCAAACCCCTCACTCAAGAGTTACAAGAATGATAACAACCACTCACAAGAGACTCTCACTACAAGTGATCTCTACACTTGTTCACTCTCTTGAACTTGGATTACTTGAACTCTTCACAAGACCCCTTTTTATAGTGGAAGAGATGTGCCTTCTTCCAAGAGTGAGATAGTGGATATTAATGGCTCTCACATTTTCCATGCCATTGAAAATACTCACTCCTTCTTCCAATGTTGAATGGTTGTTTCTCCATAGTCAAATCAATAATTCCAAGAACATAGCATTTTACTATGCATTGGAATCTCACATTTTAACTATTTGGAAATTTGAATTGATAATTCCCAACAAATCCTCCCTCAATTAAAATTTCCAAACCTTCACATCATTAGAAAATTTCACTTTATTTTCTCTTTTACTACCGCTGCTTATACTTCTCAAAGCTTCCCCTTCTAAATAGCAAATGTTCTTCTCATTTTTCTGCCCTCGCAAAGCCAAGCACCTCCCCTTGTACATCTTGCAGCCCCACTTTGTACCAACAAACTTGTACCCTTGTGACGTCATCTCACCCAATGAAATGATGTTTGTAACAGCAGAAGGTACATACCTCACATTATGGAAAGTTTGGACTGCACCATTGTGGAGGTTCATTCTCACACTTCCAATGCCTTCAACTTTCATTTTGTTTCCATTTCCTAACTTGAAATGGCCAAACTCTCCATTAGTCTTCAAGGTGTCAAACATCGCTCGGTCTCGGCAAATATGATTTGAGGCAGCAGAATCCATCACCCATTTTGATTTAGCAACCTCCTCAGTTGTTGCTAAGAACACATCATCTTCTTCAACGGTTCTCACCACATTTGTTTGGGAGTCGTCCTTCTTCATCTCTCTTAATTTCTTCAAGTCCTCCCTCATTTGTGCACATCTAGCTTGTACATGGCCCTTGTCCCCACAATAGTAACACTCCACATTACTCATATCACGTTGGGGACGCAATTGCGATTTTGATCTTCCTCTTGGACCACCTTGCCTCTTTGATAGACTCCTCCCTCGCTCAGGCTCCTCCACAGCTAATATACGATCTCCTTCATTGATATCCTCATTTCTCATCATTCTCTCATTTTCTCGTAAAGCTGCAGTCACTTCGTCCAACTTCAACGTTGTCCTCCCTACAAGTAGCGTTTGAACCAAAGCTTTGTAGGACCTTGGTAAAGAGGCCAACAATAGCAGCGCTTGCTCCTCTTCAGAGATTTTGTCATCAGCATTCAATAGTTGGCATACTAGCTGGTTGAATGCATTAATGTGGTCATGGAGATTTCCTCCCATCTCCATTTTAAGTTGATACAACTCCATCTTCAAACAAAGACGATTTGTTAGTGACTTCGATGCATAGATGCTCTCGAGCTTCTCCCACAAGGCCTTCGGTGTCGTCTCCTTCAACACGTTGTATTTAATCTCAGGAGCTAGAGCTAACCGAATTGTACTCACCGCCTTCCGTTGGATTTTACTCCATTCACTTGCATTCATGGTAGCCGACTTCTCCTCCTCTAAAGCTTGATCAAGACCTTGCTGCACCAAGAGGTCTTGAATAGTGCTCTGCCAAATTGTAAAATTCATTTTCCCATCAAACAACGGGATCTCAAACTTTGGTGTGCTCCCCGCCATAGCTCTGATACCACTGTTGGGTAAAACCCGCACACACCAAGGATCGAAGATGAGAGCACACACAAAAGGAAGCGTAAGAGAACACAAGAATTTACGTGGTTCGGCACCTCTTGCCTACGTCCACGGAAACACCTCAACAAAGTATTCACTATCTCAAACAAGATTACAAGTAGTGTATCACTCTACAAACTCAAACCCCTCACTCAAGAGTTACAAGAATGATAACAACCACTCACAAGAGACTCTCACTACAAGTGATCTCTACACTTGTTCACTCTCTTGAACTTGGATTACTTGAACTCTTCACAAGACCCCTTTTTATAGTGGAAGAGATGTGCCTTCTTCCAAGAGTGAGATAGTGGATATTAATGGCTCTCACATTTTCCATGCCATTGAAAATACTCACTCCTTCTTCCAATGTTGAATGGTTGTTTCTCCATAGTCAAATCAATAATTCCAAGAACATAGCATTTTACTATGCATTGGAATCTCACATTTTAACTATTTGGAAATTTGAATTGATAATTCCCAACAAATCCTCCCTCAATTAAAATTTCCAAACCTTCACATCATTAGAAAATTTCACTTTATTTTCTCTTTTACTACCGCTGCTTATACTTCTCAAAGCTTCCCCTTCTAAATAGCAAATGTTCTTCTCATTTTTCTGCCCTCGCAAAGCCAAGCACCTCCCCTTGTACATCTTGCAGCCCCACTTTGTACCAACAAACTTGTACCCTTGTGACGTCATCTCACCCAATGAAATGATGTTTGTAACAGCAGAAGGTACATACCTCACATTATGGAAAGTTTGGACTGCACCATTGTGGAGGTTCATTCTCACACTTCCAATGCCTTCAACTTTCATTTTGTTTCCATTTCCTAACTTGAAATGGCCAAACTCTCCATTAGTCTTCAAGGTGTCAAACATCGCTCGGTCTCGGCAAATATGATTTGAGGCAGCAGAATCCATCACCCATTTTGATTTAGCAACCTCCTCAGTTGTTGCTAAGAACACATCATCTTCTTCAACGGTTCTCACCACATTTGTTTGGGAGTCGTCCTTCTTCATCTCTCTTAATTTCTTCAAGTCCTCCCTCATTTGTGCACATCTAGCTTGTACATGGCCCTTGTCCCCACAATAGTAACACTCCACATTACTCATATCACGTTGGGGACGCAATTGCGATTTTGATCTTCCTCTTGGACCACCTTGCCTCTTTGATAGACTCCTCCCTCGCTCAGGCTCCTCCACAGCTAATATACGATCTCCTTCATTGATATCCTCATTTCTCATCATTCTCTCATTTTCTCGTAAAGCTGCAGTCACTTCGTCCAACTTCAACGTTGTCCTCCCTACAAGTAGCGTTTGAACCAAAGCTTTGTAGGACCTTGGTAAAGAGGCCAACAATAGCAGCGCTTGCTCCTCTTCAGAGATTTTGTCATCAGCATTCAATAGTTGGCATACTAGCTGGTTGAATGCATTAATGTGGTCATGGAGATTTCCTCCCATCTCCATTTTAAGTTGATACAACTCCATCTTCAAACAAAGACGATTTGTTAGTGACTTCGATGCATAGATGCTCTCGAGCTTCTCCCACAAGGCCTTCGGTGTCGTCTCCTTCAACACGTTGTATTTAATCTCAGGAGCTAGAGCTAACCGAATTGTACTCACCGCCTTCCGTTGGATTTTACTCCATTCACTTGCATTCATGGTAGCCGACTTCTCCTCCTCTAAAGCTTGATCAAGACCTTGCTGCACCAAGAGGTCTTGAATAGTGCTCTGCCAAATTGTAAAATTCATTTTCCCATCAAACAACGGGATCTCAAACTTTGGTGTGCTCCCCGCCATAGCTCTGATACCACTGTTGGGTAAAACCCGCACACACCAAGGATCGAAGATGAGAGCACACACAAAAGGAAGCGTAAGAGAACACAAGAATTTACGTGGTTCGGCACCTCTTGCCTACGTCCACGGAAACACCTCAACAAAGTATTCACTATCTCAAACAAGATTACAAGTAGTGTATCACTCTACAAACTCAAACCCCTCACTCAAGAGTTACAAGAATGATAACAACCACTCACAAGAGACTCTCACTACAAGTGATCTCTACACTTGTTCACTCTCTTGAACTTGGATTACTTGAACTCTTCACAAGACCCCTTTTTATAGTGGAAGAGATGTGCCTTCTTCCAAGAGTGAGATAGTGGATATTAATGGCTCTCACATTTTCCATGCCATTGAAAATACTCACTCCTTCTTCCAATGTTGAATGGTTGTTTCTCCATAGTCAAATCAATAATTCCAAGAACATAGCATTTTACTATGCATTGGAATCTCACATTTTAACTATTTGGAAATTTGAATTGATAATTCCCAACAAATCCTCCCTCAATTAAAATTTCCAAACCTTCACATCATTAGAAAATTTCACTTTATTTTCTCTTTTACTACCGCTGCTTATACTTCTCAAAGCTTCCCCTTCTAAATAGCAAATGTTCTTCTCATTTTTCTGCCCTCGCAAAGCCAAGCACCTCCCCTTGTACATCTTGCAGCCCCACTTTGTACCAACAAACTTGTACCCTTGTGACGTCATCTCACCCAATGAAATGATGTTTGTAACAGCAGAAGGTACATACCTCACATTATGGAAAGTTTGGACTGCACCATTGTGGAGGTTCATTCTCACACTTCCAATGCCTTCAACTTTCATTTTGTTTCCATTTCCTAACTTGAAATGGCCAAACTCTCCATTAGTCTTCAAGGTGTCAAACATCGCTCGGTCTCGGCAAATATGATTTGAGGCAGCAGAATCCATCACCCATTTTGATTTAGCAACCTCCTCAGTTGTTGCTAAGAACACATCATCTTCTTCAACGGTTCTCACCACATTTGTTTGGGAGTCGTCCTTCTTCATCTCTCTTAATTTCTTCAAGTCCTCCCTCATTTGTGCACATCTAGCTTGTACATGGCCCTTGTCCCCACAATAGTAACACTCCACATTACTCATATCACGTTGGGGACGCAATTGCGATTTTGATCTTCCTCTTGGACCACCTTGCCTCTTTGATAGACTCCTCCCTCGCTCAGGCTCCTCCACAGCTAATATACGATCTCCTTCATTGATATCCTCATTTCTCATCATTCTCTCATTTTCTCGTAAAGCTGCAGTCACTTCGTCCAACTTCAACGTTGTCCTCCCTACAAGTAGCGTTTGAACCAAAGCTTTGTAGGACCTTGGTAAAGAGGCCAACAATAGCAGCGCTTGCTCCTCTTCAGAGATTTTGTCATCAGCATTCAATAGTTGGCATACTAGCTGGTTGAATGCATTAATGTGGTCATGGAGATTTCCTCCCATCTCCATTTTAAGTTGATACAACTCCATCTTCAAACAAAGACGATTTGTTAGTGACTTCGATGCATAGATGCTCTCGAGCTTCTCCCACAAGGCCTTCGGTGTCGTCTCCTTCAACACGTTGTATTTAATCTCAGGAGCTAGAGCTAACCGAATTGTACTCACCGCCTTCCGTTGGATTTTACTCCATTCACTTGCATTCATGGTAGCCGACTTCTCCTCCTCTAAAGCTTGATCAAGACCTTGCTGCACCAAGAGGTCTTGAATAGTGCTCTGCCAAATTGTAAAATTCATTTTCCCATCAAACAACGGGATCTCAAACTTTGGTGTGCTCCCCGCCATAGCTCTGATACCACTGTTGGGTAAAACCCGCACACACCAAGGATCGAAGATGAGAGCACACACAAAAGGAAGCGTAAGAGAACACAAGAATTTACGTGGTTCGGCACCTCTTGCCTACGTCCACGGAAACACCTCAACAAAGTATTCACTATCTCAAACAAGATTACAAGTAGTGTATCACTCTACAAACTCAAACCCCTCACTCAAGAGTTACAAGAATGATAACAACCACTCACAAGAGACTCTCACTACAAGTGATCTCTACACTTGTTCACTCTCTTGAACTTGGATTACTTGAACTCTTCACAAGACCCCTTTTTATAGTGGAAGAGATGTGCCTTCTTCCAAGAGTGAGATAGTGGATATTAATGGCTCTCACATTTTCCATGCCATTGAAAATACTCACTCCTTCTTCCAATGTTGAATGGTTGTTTCTCCATAGTCAAATCAATAATTCCAAGAACATAGCATTTTACTATGCATTGGAATCTCACATTTTAACTATTTGGAAATTTGAATTGATAATTCCCAACAAATCCTCCCTCAATTAAAATTTCCAAACCTTCACATCATTAGAAAATTTCACTTTATTTTCTCTTTTACTACCGCTGCTTATACTTCTCAAAGCTTCCCCTTCTAAATAGCAAATGTTCTTCTCATTTTTCTGCCCTCGCAAAGCCAAGCACCTCCCCTTGTACATCTTGCAGCCCCACTTTGTACCAACAAACTTGTACCCTTGTGACGTCATCTCACCCAATGAAATGATGTTTGTAACAGCAGAAGGTACATACCTCACATTATGGAAAGTTTGGACTGCACCATTGTGGAGGTTCATTCTCACACTTCCAATGCCTTCAACTTTCATTTTGTTTCCATTTCCTAACTTGAAATGGCCAAACTCTCCATTAGTCTTCAAGGTGTCAAACATCGCTCGGTCTCGGCAAATATGATTTGAGGCAGCAGAATCCATCACCCATTTTGATTTAGCAACCTCCTCAGTTGTTGCTAAGAACACATCATCTTCTTCAACGGTTCTCACCACATTTGTTTGGGAGTCGTCCTTCTTCATCTCTCTTAATTTCTTCAAGTCCTCCCTCATTTGTGCACATCTAGCTTGTACATGGCCCTTGTCCCCACAATAGTAACACTCCACATTACTCATATCACGTTGGGGACGCAATTGCGATTTTGATCTTCCTCTTGGACCACCTTGCCTCTTTGATAGACTCCTCCCTCGCTCAGGCTCCTCCACAGCTAATATACGATCTCCTTCATTGATATCCTCATTTCTCATCATTCTCTCATTTTCTCGTAAAGCTGCAGTCACTTCGTCCAACTTCAACGTTGTCCTACCTACAAGTAGCGTTTGAACCAAAGCTTTGTAGGACCTTGGTAAAGAGGCCAACAATAGCAGCGCTTGCTCCTCTTCAGAGATTTTGTCATCAGCATTCAATAGTTGGCATACTAGCTGGTTGAATGCATTAATGTGGTCATGGAGATTTCCTCCCATCTCCATTTTAAGTTGATACAACTCCATCTTCAAACAAAGACGATTTGTTAGTGACTTCGATGCATAGATGCTCTCGAGCTTCTCCCACAAGGCCTTCGGTGTCGTCTCCTTCAACACGTTGTATTTAATCTCAGGAGCTAGAGCTAACCGAATTGTACTCACCGCCTTCCGTTGGATTTTACTCCATTCACTTGCATTCATGGTAGCCGACTTCTCCTCCTCTAAAGCTTGATCAAGACCTTGCTGCACCAAGAGGTCTTGAATAGTGCTCTGCCAAATTGTAAAATTCATTTTCCCATCAAACAACGGGATCTCAAACTTTGGTGTGCTCCCCGCCATAGCTCTGATACCACTGTTGGGTAAAACCCGCACACACCAAGGATCGAAGATGAGAGCACACACAAAAGGAAGCGTAAGAGAACACAAGAATTTACGTGGTTCGGCACCTCTTGCCTACGTCCACGGAAACACCTCAACAAAGTATTCACTATCTCAAACAAGATTACAAGTAGTGTATCACTCTACAAACTCAAACCCCTCACTCAAGAGTTACAAGAATGATAACAACCACTCACAAGAGACTCTCACTACAAGTGATCTCTACACTTGTTCACTCTCTTGAACTTGGATTACTTGAACTCTTCACAAGACCCCTTTTTATAGTGGAAGAGATGTGCCTTCTTCCAAGAGTGAGATAGTGGATATTAATGGCTCTCACATTTTCCATGCCATTGAAAATACTCACTCCTTCTTCCAATGTTGAATGGTTGTTTCTCCATAGTCAAATCAATAATTCCAAGAACATAGCATTTTACTATGCATTGGAATCTCACATTTTAACTATTTGGAAATTTGAATTGATAATTCCCAACAAATCCTCCCTCAATTAAAATTTCCAAACCTTCACATCATTAGAAAATTTCACTTTATTTTCTCTTTTACTACCGCTGCTTATACTTCTCAAAGCTTCCCCTTCTAAATAGCAAATGTTCTTCTCATTTTTCTGCCCTCGCAAAGCCAAGCACCTCCCCTTGTACATCTTGCAGCCCCACTTTGTACCAACAAACTTGTACCCTTGTGACGTCATCTCACCCAATGAAATGATGTTTGTAACAGCAGAAGGTACATACCTCACATTATGGAAAGTTTGGACTGCACCATTGTGGAGGTTCATTCTCACACTTCCAATGCCTTCAACTTTCATTTTGTTTCCATTTCCTAACTTGAAATGGCCAAACTCTCCATTAGTCTTCAAGGTGTCAAACATCGCTCGGTCTCGGCAAATATGATTTGAGGCAGCAGAATCCATCACCCATTTTGATTTAGCAACCTCCTCAGTTGTTGCTAAGAACACATCATCTTCTTCAACGGTTCTCACCACATTTGTTTGGGAGTCGTCCTTCTTCATCTCTCTTAATTTCTTCAAGTCCTCCCTCATTTGTGCACATCTAGCTTGTACATGGCCCTTGTCCCCACAATAGTAACACTCCACATTACTCATATCACGTTGGGGACGCAATTGCGATTTTGATCTTCCTCTTGGACCACCTTGCCTCTTTGATAGACTCCTCCCTCGCTCAGGCTCCTCCACAGCTAATATACGATCTCCTTCATTGATATCCTCATTTCTCATCATTCTCTCATTTTCTCGTAAAGCTGCAGTCACTTCGTCCAACTTCAACGTTGTCCTCCCTACAAGTAGCGTTTGAACCAAAGCTTTGTAGGACCTTGGTAAAGAGGCCAACAATAGCAGCGCTTGCTCCTCTTCAGAGATTTTGTCATCAGCATTCAATAGTTGGCATACTAGCTGGTTGAATGCATTAATGTGGTCATGGAGATTTCCTCCCATCTCCATTTTAAGTTGATACAACTCCATCTTCAAACAAAGACGATTTGTTAGTGACTTCGATGCATAGATGCTCTCGAGCTTCTCCCACAAGGCCTTCGGTGTCGTCTCCTTCAACACGTTGTATTTAATCTCAGGAGCTAGAGCTAACCGAATTGTACTCACCGCCTTCCGTTGGATTTTACTCCATTCACTTGCATTCATGGTAGCCGACTTCTCCTCCTCTAAAGCTTGATCAAGACCTTGCTGCACCAAGAGGTCTTGAATAGTGCTCTGCCAAATTGTAAAATTCATTTTCCCATCAAACAACGGGATCTCAAACTTTGGTGTGCTCCCCGCCATAGCTCTGATACCACTGTTGGGTAAAACCCGCACACACCAAGGATCGAAGATGAGAGCACACACAAAAGGAAGCGTAAGAGAACACAAGAATTTACGTGGTTCGGCACCTCTTGCCTACGTCCACGGAAACACCTCAACAAAGTATTCACTATCTCAAACAAGATTACAAGTAGTGTATCACTCTACAAACTCAAACCCCTCACTCAAGAGTTACAAGAATGATAACAACCACTCACAAGAGACTCTCACTACAAGTGATCTCTACACTTGTTCACTCTCTTGAACTTGGATTACTTGAACTCTTCACAATACCCCTTTTTATAGTGGAAGAGATGTGCCTTCTTCCAAGAGTGAGATAGTGGATATTAATGGCTCTCACATTTTCCATGCCATTGAAAATACTCACTCCTTCTTCCAATGTTGAATGGTTGTTTCTCCATAGTCAAATCAATAATTCCAAGAACATAGCATTTTACTATGCATTGGAATCTCACATTTTAACTATTTGGAAATTTGAATTGATAATTCCCAACAAATCCTCCCTCAATTAAAATTTCCAAACCTTCACATCATTAGAAAATTTCACTTTATTTTCTCTTTTACTACCGCTGCTTATACTTCTCAAAGCTTCCCCTTCTAAATAGCAAATGTTCTTCTCATTTTTCTGCCCTCGCAAAGCCAAGCACCTCCCCTTGTACATCTTGCAGCCCCACTTTGTACCAACAAACTTGTACCCTTGTGACGTCATCTCACCCAATGAAATGATGTTTGTAACAGCAGAAGGTACATACCTCACATTATGGAAAGTTTGGACTGCACCATTGTGGAGGTTCATTCTCACACTTCCAATGCCTTCAACTTTCATTTTGTTTCCATTTCCTAACTTGAAATGGCCAAACTCTCCATTAGTCTTCAAGGTGTCAAACATCGCTCGGTCTCGGCAAATATGATTTGAGGCAGCAGAATCCATCACCCATTTTGATTTAGCAACCTCCTCAGTTGTTGCTAAGAACACATCATCTTCTTCAACGGTTCTCACCACATTTGTTTGGGAGTCGTCCTTCTTCATCTCTCTTAATTTCTTCAAGTCCTCCCTCATTTGTGCACATCTAGCTTGTACATGGCCCTTGTCCCCACAATAGTAACACTCCACATTACTCATATCACGTTGGGGACGCAATTGCGATTTTGATCTTCCTCTTGGACCACCTTGCCTCTTTGATAGACTCCTCCCTCGCTCAGGCTCCTCCACAGCTAATATACGATCTCCTTCATTGATATCCTCATTTCTCATCATTCTCTCATTTTCTCGTAAAGCTGCAGTCACTTCGTCCAACTTCAACGTTGTCCTACCTACAAGTAGCGTTTGAACCAAAGCTTTGTAGGACCTTGGTAAAGAGGCCAACAATAGCAGCGCTTGCTCCTCTTCAGAGATTTTGTCATCAGCATTCAATAGTTGGCATACTAGCTGGTTGAATGCATTAATGTGGTCATGGAGATTTCCTCCCATCTCCATTTTAAGTTGATACAACTCCATCTTCAAACAAAGACGATTTGTTAGTGACTTCGATGCATAGATGCTCTCGAGCTTCTCCCACAAGGCCTTCGGTGTCGTCTCCTTCAACACGTTGTATTTAATCTCAGGAGCTAGAGCTAACCGAATTGTACTCACCGCCTTCCGTTGGATTTTACTCCATTCACTTGCATTCATGGTAGCCGACTTCTCCTCCTCTAAAGCTTGATCAAGACCTTGCTGCACCAAGAGGTCTTGAATAGTGCTCTGCCAAATTGTAAAATTCATTTTCCCAACAAACAACGGGATCTCAAACTTTGGTGTGCTCCCCGCCATAGCTCTGATACCACTGTTGGGTAAAACCCGCACACACCAAGGATCGAAGATGAGAGCACACACAAAAGGAAGCGTAAGAGAACACAAGAATTTACGTGGTTCGGCACCTCTTGCCTACGTCCACGGAAACACCTCAACAAAGTATTCACTATCTCAAACAAGATTACAAGTAGTGTATCACTCTACAAACTCAAACCCCTCACTCAAGAGTTACAAGAATGATAACAACCACTCACAAGAGACTCTCACTACAAGTGATCTCTACACTTGTTCACTCTCTTGAACTTGGATTACTTGAACTCTTCACAATACCCCTTTTTATAGTGGAAGAGATGTGCCTTCTTCCAAGAGTGAGATAGTGGATATTAATGGCTCTCACATTTTCCATGCCATTGAAAATACTCACTCCTTCTTCCAATGTTGAATGGTTGTTTCTCCATAGTCAAATCAATAATTCCAAGAACATAGCATTTTACTATGCATTGGAATCTCACATTTTAACTATTTGGAAATTTGAATTGATAATTCCCAACAAATCCTCCCTCAATTAAAATTTCCAAACCTTCACATCATTAGAAAATTTCACTTTATTTTCTCTTTTACTACCGCTGCTTATACTTCTCAAAGCTTCCCCTTCTAAATAGCAAATGTTCTTCTCATTTTTCTGCCCTCGCAAAGCCAAGCACCTCCCCTTGTACATCTTGCAGCCCCACTTTGTACCAACAAACTTGTACCCTTGTGACGTCATCTCACCCAATGAAATGATGTTTGTAACAGCAGAAGGTACATACCTCACATTATGGAAAGTTTGGACTGCACCATTGTGGAGGTTCATTCTCACACTTCCAATGCCTTCAACTTTCATTTTGTTTCCATTTCCTAACTTGAAATGGCCAAACTCTCCATTAGTCTTCAAGGTGTCAAACATCGCTCGGTCTCGGCAAATATGATTTGAGGCAGCAGAATCCATCACCCATTTTGATTTAGCAACCTCCTCAGTTGTTGCTAAGAACACATCATCTTCTTCAACGGTTCTCACCACATTTGTTTGGGAGTCGTCCTTCTTCATCTCTCTTAATTTCTTCAAGTCCTCCCTCATTTGTGCACATCTAGCTTGTACATGGCCCTTGTCCCCACAATAGTAACACTCCACATTACTCATATCACGTTGGGGACGCAATTGCGATTTTGATCTTCCTCTTGGACCACCTTGCCTCTTTGATAGACTCCTCCCTCGCTCAGGCTCCTCCACAGCTAATATACGATCTCCTTCATTGATATCCTCATTTCTCATCATTCTCTCATTTTCTCGTAAAGCTGCAGTCACTTCGTCCAACTTCAACGTTGTCCTCCCTACAAGTAGCGTTTGAACCAAAGCTTTGTAGGACCTTGGTAAAGAGGCCAACAATAGCAGCGCTTGCTCCTCTTCAGAGATTTTGTCATCAGCATTCAATAGTTGGCATACTAGCTGGTTGAATGCATTAATGTGGTCATGGAGATTTCCTCCCATCTCCATTTTAAGTTGATACAACTCCATCTTCAAACAAAGACGATTTGTTAGTGACTTCGATGCATAGATGCTCTCGAGCTTCTCCCACAAGGCCTTCGGTGTCGTCTCCTTCAACACGTTGTATTTAATCTCAGGAGCTAGAGCTAACCGAATTGTACTCACCGCCTTCCGTTGGATTTTACTCCATTCACTTGCATTCATGGTAGCCGACTTCTCCTCCTCTAAAGCTTGATCAAGACCTTGCTGCACCAAGAGGTCTTGAATAGTGCTCTGCCAAATTGTAAAATTCATTTTCCCATCAAACAACGGGATCTCAAACTTTGGTGTGCTCCCCGCCATAGCTCTGATACCACTGTTGGGTAAAACCCGCACACACCAAGGATCGAAGATGAGAGCACACACAAAAGGAAGCGTAAGAGAACACAAGAATTTACGTGGTTCGGCACCTCTTGCCTACGTCCACGGAAACACCTCAACAAAGTATTCACTATCTCAAACAAGATTACAAGTAGTGTATCACTCTACAAACTCAAACCCCTCACTCAAGAGTTACAAGAATGATAACAACCACTCACAAGAGACTCTCACTACAAGTGATCTCTACACTTGTTCACTCTCTTGAACTTGGATTACTTGAACTCTTCACAATACCCCTTTTTATAGTGGAAGAGATGTGCCTTCTTCCAAGAGTGAGATAGTGGATATTAATGGCTCTCACATTTTCCATGCCATTGAAAATACTCACTCCTTCTTCCAATGTTGAATGGTTGTTTCTCCATAGTCAAATCAATAATTCCAAGAACATAGTATTTTACTATGCATTGGAATCTCACATTTTAACTATTTGGAAATTTGAATTGATAATTCCCAACAAGTCACTTTTGGCGGGTTTCATAATGCCACATGAGATTGAAAAACATCTACATTTCATTCCAATGAAAAAAAAATCCAATTTGGGAGTTGCTTATATAAGAGTCTCCAATGTGAGTTGTTTGTGGTTGTTGTTTAACTCAGTTTTAGTGGGTTCGATAATGCTATATGAGATTTAAAAACACCCATTAGATTTCACTCAAATGGTAGAATCCAACTTGAGGGTTACTTATGAGAGTTATTTATACAATAGGAGTTGTTTGTGAGAGAGAGTTGCTTGAACATCAATTAATGAGAGTTATTTATGAGAGTTACTTACGGCTGTACTCTAACGATGAAATCAATTAATGAGAGTTGCTTAAGAACTCCATAGACAATTCTCATTGGAGATGCTCTAAGGAACTCAACTTGGAAATTGTGTTTTTTTTTTTGGGAGTCCTTACTTGGAAATTGTTTACATGGGGATATTATCTAAATGTGCTTCTACTGTCACATCAACTAAAGAGAATTGTTTATGTTTTAAGAACTTCATAAACAAAACTAAAATTCAAAAATTAACATAAACAAAAGTATTAGTGCTAAATAATAAACAGATCAATGACATTTCATGAATCTCAGTTTACTAAAAAACATTCATGAGAAAAGGAATCAAACCTTCAACAATGACAATCTCATTCACAACCCTGACTTGCATTTTGCAAAGGGCACTAACTTCTTCCTCAGTCTCCTTCACCCTATTCTTAATGTCCTCTAAATCCTGCAATATCTTTTGACAAAAAAACCCTTCTCACATGTGCCACTACAGTTCAATTCAACTTTAAAATACACCAAGAATGCAAAACATGAAGTTGCCAAACTAACATTTAGCAACACTCAAGAATACTCAACAAATATGCCCCAGATAAGAAGGAAAGTTAGTACACTCTAAAGAAAATGTAGTAAGATAATTTTGTAGTAAAATACGTATTGGAAAATCAATTTATTTATTGTTTTGATTATCCTTTCAATATTGTTCAATTCATATCAAAGCTACTGCATTAAATGAAAGGTAGATCCATGAGGGTAAATTCTCTCTTTTACAGAGAAAGGAAGAAATCATCAAGGAGATATATGGAATAAGAGTAGAAGGATTAATATTAGGTTTATAATAAAATAGAAGGATTAAATATATTTTTAGACCCTGTAAATAGGTAAATGTTCGCTTTTAGTTCTTCAAAAAAAAATTGTCTCTTTTTAGTCTCCTATTTTTGAAAATGTATTATTTGTAGTTCCTTGGCCACTTTTTTAATTTCAACAAATATTTTTTAAAATTTATTTTTACCCCTCCTAATTTTCAATTTTTAATTTCCCCCAACTCTCCTTTTTCATTCATAGAGCTGTGAAGTTTGGTCCGACTCGATGACCCAGTCCAATGGGCTTGTGTTTTAAGCTATGCTGAGCTCGTTAATTACTGGCTCGAAAGAAATTGGGCTATATTGGTCAGGCTTGATGGCCCACTGGGCCAGTCAAGCCCGTTTATGCATTTTTGTTGTACTTTGAGCTATTTTTCTTTTGTAAATAACTCAAGCTTTGCCTGACCCCCATGTGTTTTAGGCTGGGATAGTCCAGAAAATGTGTGGCCCGAAATGGAGAAGAAGGATTTGGTAAAAATTGGGGATTGAAAATTAGGAAGGGTGAAAATGAATTTTTAAAAAATATTTTTAAATTTAAAAAAACACCATAAGGACTAAAAATAATATATTTCCAAACATAGGAGACTAAAAAGAGATTTTTTTTTTTGAAAGACTAAAATCGGATATATACATATTTACAGGGACTAAAAATATATTTAACCCTAAATAGAATTAGTCAAGTTTGAAAACTAATGATGCATGTTTAACAAAAAAATTAACTCTGAAAAAGTTGTCACTAAACTGTAATTCAAAAACACCTCAAACATATCCAATCACCAACCCTCCAACTCCTTGTCAGTAATTTTGTTGCAATATAGGCCTCTAGTAATATTCTTATCTTTGTGCACCCGCAATTCAATTAGACCTAAAACTTTCAAATAGAATGAAATTAACAACAAAAATAAGTGAATATTATAAGGAAATTGACCTAGGGTGAGAAATATGAGGAGATGAAATGCAGAATAAAGAATTTGGCCCTACATACAAATTATAATTGACCAATTTTAATTAATTGAGATTCCACTTCCTTCTTATTATAGCTTGAGTTGTAGAAGAGCCATATAAATATTAAAATGAAAACAAAATTTAAAAAATAAAAATAAAAACATGTAACTTTACAAACAAAAGTAGTAGTGTCAAGTAATAAACAAATTTTGATCAATCAATTGACATTTTATGAATCTCAGTTTACTTGAAAACTTTCATAAGCAAAAGAATCAAACCTTGGACAATGCCCATTTCATTCTCAATCTTGTCTTGCATTTCAGAAATGACAATAACTTCTTCCTCAATCTCCTTCACCCTTTTCTTGGTGCCCTCTACCTGCAATATTTATTAACAATAAAATAATACAATACCCTTCTCATAGTAGAGCTTCAATTCAATCCAACTTTAAAATAACCAAACATGCACAATGTGTAATTACCAAATTAACATTAACCAAAACTCAAGAATACTCAACCATAATACCTCAAGAAGGAATTGCTAACACATGGAAAATATAGTAAGATAATTTAGTATGCCAATATTTCCAACGAATGAAAAAGTCCTAGAGCCGCAAAATTGCATTCCTGTGCGGTGGCCCCATCGAACAAAATTAGCCTCGAACCAATGTATCTAGTAGGGGTGGAAAAGCGGATTAGACTCGGCAGGTCAACCCATCTAACCCGCCAACATGGTGGGTTGAACGTGGGTCAGGCGGGCCAACCCGTAGGGTCGATAAAACACTTGTTCAATCTTCTTAGAAAAAAATGTATTTTTTTACTTATTTTTTAATATTTTTGGTGGGTTGACCCGCCAAACCACCTTTAAACAAGGCAAGGTGCATTTTCCAACCAACTTTTCTTTATGGGCCAACCCACTCTACTTAAGGCAGGTTGAAAGCAGGGCAAGTCGGCTCGTTTTGCCACCCCTAATACCCAGGCATGTCCTCTTTTTTTCTTTTCCCTCTAAAATATCATTCTCCAAAAGTAGTTTGGCACTAAACTTGGCCTAACCACCAAACATTGCTGCACCTGAGTAGGCTCTTGCTACTACTGTTGTTGTTATACTGGCGGCAACGCCGAAGATTTGCAATCAGACAACGATGATTCTACTAGTTGCTCTCCCCCTACTTCTACCGGCACTAAAAGCCTGTTTAGATGCAAAAGCTCTAGCTTTTGGTTTATAGAGAAATTAGTTTTATTTTGCATCTTATTTTTCATATATGCACAAATGAGAAAGTTGTTAAATAGTCATTTATAAATAGATATGTGCTTTTGCAGAAGTTAAAAAATATAGCTTTTGAAAAACGTGAAGAGCAAAAGTTAATTTCAACTTATGTAAGAAGTTAGTTAAAAAATACATGCTAAAAATACTTATGGAGAAGTTTATCTAAACTAGGCCTAAAGCATCGACAACATGGTTCCACACTGCCAAAATCCAAACACCTGAAATGAACTTGCTTTCTTCGACAACACGTGCAACGATTGGTGAATGCAATTTTAGATCTAATCCAAACACCAGAATCCAAAGCCTCGGTTCGGATCCCAGATTCTTCATTTTGAAGACAAAAATCCGTAACACAAATTTTCAAAAATAGTAATCAACATAGAGAAAATGGTCAAGGTCTCTCTTCTCCTTTACCTCGCTCTAAAATCCATAAAGAAAAGAAAAGAAGCCATTGAAAAAGGTAACGAGAATAGAGACATTCTCAAAATTACAACAGAACACACACTCCCAACCCAAACATAATTGAAGAGAAAACTCACAAAGCCAAGTAAATTGATTAGACCCTTCAAAACATATTGCTACGTATACGAAACGCTAGAAATGATTCAAAGCCCTAAATCACTCTTCGGTATATGTGGATACATTGAATGGAGCAATTAAAACTCACTAATACAACCCATTCAACTTCCCGTTAAAACAAATAACAGGTAAAAAAATGTGAAATAAAATATTTTACGCGTTGTGCATTAAAGACACGGTCTCGGCAGGATAAAGTGTAACCCCAAGCTACTTATTATTATACTAGCATACGTGACCCGTGCCATACACGGGGCATATGAACCACTTCATAAATTAATTCACGATTTTAAAGTAAAGTACAATGAAAAAATTGTATAATTATGATTGAAGCCGTAAAATAACAAAAATCATGACAAAAACCTAAATTCGCGATACCTGTTTGAACCCATAAAATGTGGTTTAATTCTTTAAGTAATTTACATGTCGATAAGATTTCAAGTAAAATATTTGACACAATGATAAAGACAACTTTTTCTTGTTTACTTTCATGTAAAATGTTTATCACGCATGTTATTTTTTATTTATAATTTTTACATTAATCAATTTACATCCAGATTTTAATTTATAAAAACTCCAAGTTTTCTAAAAACAATTAAAATGTTTTCTTAAATTAGTTAGATAATTGCTTCAAAAAATTTAGATGATAACATACTAATAAAGAAAGAAATCTTTATTCTCATTTTATATCATTTATTTCTTGTTCCTAAATATCAAAATAAAATTTAAAATTTAGAATTCATGCTAATTTTGAAGAGGTCAATTTTTGTAACTATGATATTGGTACAATTCACCGCATTCTTTTATTTATTATCTAATCTTCAGAAAATTGATCAAATTAATTCAAATAAAGATAAAATAAAATTATTACCTAAATTTTAAAATCATATTCATATCAAGATTGAAGAGATCATTTTAATTTTTTGTATGATCTTAAAAGAATAAAATCAAATCTTTTTAAATTTTAAATTTTTTTTGGTCCTAAAAGGATCAAATTTGAACTGATTAAAGATTTTTTTTACCACCTATAAAAAAGGAAAAAAAAAAACATCAATATTTTTTAGGCTATGAGAAAATGAATAAAAAGTATCAAAATATGGATGTTTCAATATTGTGTCGCACTGAGAAAAATTCTAGGCTTAGGTGCCATCATGCATGTCCATTATTTTACATTGTTACCTTCTCACCACTTCTCCAACATCAACCTCAAGAAAGAAATTATTTAGTCAATTAATGTGTTTGATTTACATTTAACTTGGATGTTATCAAAATATTCATTGCATACATAATAAAACTGAAAATAGGAATGAATCAATTAACAATTAATGCGCTTAATCCAAATTCTATTTTTTATTTCAAAATATTCATTGCATGTCTAATAAAATCGACAATAGGAATCAATTTATTTCAAAATGAATCAATTAATATTTAATTGTTTATACATGCCAAATTAAATTGATAAAGGAAAGTAATCAATTAATGTGTTTAATTGCTTGTAATTCTTATTTTTTTGTTTTTAATTTTTTCTTTTTCTGATTGGGCAATTTTCTTTCAAATTTATGCAAACCATTTCAATGTTTCCCTTTTCTATTGTCGTTTTTTTACCTTCATGTTTCTCTTTGTAATTTTTTATTTCCATTTTCAGCATATTTCACACTAACTACAGACCCATCATTTTAAATTGCACATTTTCTACTTTTACAAATTAAAATTCTTTCTTTTTCACTTTGCTAGATATGATATTCTTCTATTTGATTTACTATTAATGATCAGCTTGATACACAATACTGCATTCAATTTGAGGGAATATAATACACATGTCGGTTTCTCCTTAAATAATGACCAATTAGATAGATTTTGTCCCACGTTTATTCTAAAGTTTATTCTAAATGCAAACCAAAAATAGAAACCAATTTCTCCTATTTGTCCCCTTAAGTCATAGCGAATCTCTTTTAAATGAAAATGAAATTTGCAAATCATGATTAATCAAAACATTATTTCAATCCATAGTGGAAAACTATATCATGCAATATAATAAATTTAAAATGTGGCATACCAATCATTGGTGTGGTGGGAAACTAATTTGATTGACTACATAGGTAAGAGTAAGTTGTATATTTTCATGAAATCATTAATTAAAATTATGTATCCTCATTTATTGTGTTTTATCCCGACTATTTACATTAATTAATTTATTTGTAGACATTAATGAGAAAAATTCAAATTTGCTTTAACAAAAGAAAGCATTTAGTAAATCAATTAGTTAGGTGAAAACTGTAAATGAGAAAGAAATGTACCATTACAACATTGGTTAAGATGTAAAAATTTACTACTTTTAAGAGCATATTTTGTAGGTAACAAAGTGAAACACAAAAAGAGGGTTGAATTGTGTTTCTTAACTTTTAAAACTTTTCGCAAAACTTTGGACGGTGCTTATAAAAGGTTGGACACACAGCTTATGCGTGTATTGGATGTACAGTTTAAGTTGAACGCAGAATCGTCCACTTAGTTTAAAATTAGTTTTAGTGCGTTTAAAACGTTTGAATAACTTGTTTAAAAATGTTTCAATTCAATCCCCTCAGTTAGTATGTAAACTAAAAATAGAAGAGTTAAGGGATAGAGAAAATACACAAGTGTTTATCCTGGTTCACCCTTTCTTAAGAGCTACGTCCAGTCCCCTCAAACTAGAGAGATTTCACTATCAATCCAGATAGAATACAAGTATTCTTCAACGGCCTCTTCAGGCCTTACAACAAGTATTATTTGCACACCTAGCCTCTCCAGACTCAACCCAAGTATTCTTTTACAGACAAGCCTCTCCAGGCTCAAACCCAAGTATTCTTTTACAGACAAGCCTCTCCAAGCTCAAACAACTCAGAAGAGTGTTTTTAATGAAAGTGTTGTTAACTCACACAAGTGAGAATATAAACTCTAAAGCACTTCGAGAGTTAAGCAAACTCTCTTTTTACAAGAAGAAAGGATTATACAAGCACTTTCTAAGATGTACAGAATATGAAAAATATATGCACAGCGTGTCTGCTCTTTTCTGTCACTTGATTCAGTCTCTTGTATATTCGAACAACTCTCTTCTACTTCTTAACTACGGTATTTATAGGTTTTGAAGCTTCAGACTTAATCTTGAATATGTTCAGCTTTAACCTTCATAAATGTAGCCGTTTCCTAATAGCATTAAATGTTATTTTTCCGTTGCTCTGTGGGAGTGCTTCTTCAGCATATTTCTTTGCAATTCTTTCTCCTATGTCAGAAGCAACCTGTACTCAAAGTCTCAATTATACAGTGGTTAATAGTAATATTTTATTGAGACAGAGAGAATACACTGTATAAGAGAAAAGGTATGTTCAGAGAGATACAGAAATGTTCAGAGTACATTCTCTCTCTAAAGTACACTTTTCACAGTGTTTTATGTTTTTCATTAAATGCTTGTTCAAAAACGTTGACAATTATGCACAGAAAAAGCATTGTATACATCTATTTATTTCAAATTATTTGCTCATTAAATATGTCTCATATTAAATGCAAGAGCAATTAAATAGCATGTCATAGACTCTGCGTGTTGGACAAAGCTTGTAGAATAGAATGGACTTTCTGTTCTCTTATCAAATGGACACATACCTTTGCTTACCATTTGGACGCAAGGCTTCTGTGGTCATATGGACTCATAACAGTTCTTACTATATGGACTCATAGCTTTGCTTCTCTTGACATACAACTTTACTGATTATTGGACGTTCTCTTGACGTACAACTTTACCGATTATTGAACGTATATCATTCTGCTCATTTGGACGCATAGCATCCAGAGTCCATTGGACGATACTTACCCAAGGTCAAGTATCGGAGTCCATTGGACACACAACTCTTTGAATGTACTTATAGTTACCAATGTCACATTGGACGATGGACTTATCTTTGTTGTACCTACAAGAGCTTGTTAGCAGATTTTGTAAAAACCATAATAATCATTGTTATCATCAAAACCACTTAGGGAAATACACATTGAAAAATGCTTTTAAATGATTTGGTTCCAACAATGTCTCCCTTTTTGATGATGACAAACATTATTAAGTTTTATAAGCAATATCTGCAAGCATAACAAAATAATCAGTCAGTGACAACAACAAAAAAACTTTTCTCATTAGGGAAGACTCCCCTTGAGATAAACATCTCAACATTTCTTACACTTCTCCCCCTGAGATAAGTATCTCATGGGTTTCGAATATTGAAAGTGTTGAGTACCTGAAAAGTTATTTTTCTAAAAAGAAACAGATTAGTCCAACAGCATATATATATATCAGAATTTAGATAGATCAGAGCATATATATATATATATAAGCAATAACACTACTGCAATTTCAATTGTGACTCAATCTCATTTTATTAAAGACTTGAGCTTTTAAAACTTAATTCTTTTCCCAATTTCTCCCCCTTTTGTCAGCAGACAAAATGGTTCATAGAACATCATAGTTAAAAAAAAAATTTGAAAAAAAAAAGGGAAACATGAGATCATGGCTTCTGCAGATTCTTCCTTGAGTCCAAGTATTTGAGGTATTGGCCCAACATAAACACGAGGTCTTCAATTTCTTGTCTTGAGAGTGGAGCTTGTGCAAATGCAGTTCTGGGTTCCTCATCTGTGGAGTGAACATGATCTTTTGGCTCAGGAGGTAGCTCAATAATGGGCTGAGTGGATCGAGTTGGGGCACCAAAGAAATCATCAAACATATATCTCAGATGCTCCTTGTTCTCTGTAACTGATCCCACAGTAGGCGTTTCAGCCTTCTCAACAGCAGAGACTCCTGGAGATGATGCTTGTTGTTCACACAGACTGAGATATCTTTCCTAGACGGTTCTTGCATCATGTTCTGTTGCTTGGCCTGTTTTAGACATGAACATTAAGAAGGCCATATCAACATCATCCTGTGCCTTCGTTGCCCAATCCTTATCAAACTTGATAGGATTTGGCATTGGACCCTTATCGGTGTGCTTCCTGGGAAGCTTGTCCTTATTCTTGTCCACAAGATAGACCTTTGGTACTATCCTGTCAGGCTGCACTCTTATTGCTGTTGTAGCCTTTATCCTCATAGACGGAGGAATATTGAACTTATTCTAAAGTTTAAGTCCGTCCGCTATGTGTTTAATGAATACTTCATTAGGAACCGAGAGGAATGAACCCATTTCTTCTGCAGTCAAAGGAGAGTACTTTGACTGATCGCAGTAGAGCTTCATCCTAGCCATTCCTGAGGAGCTGGATGATATGGATTTGGCCCTTATCTCCTCCAAGGACAACTCCTTGTCCTTTCTCTTTTCCTCCTGAAGGGGAATTTCTATTGTTTTGACCCCTTAGTCAGGATAGTGTGCTTCCTGACTGTGTAGACATATTCAGAAGGTTGCAAAGGTGCTTCTGATATATCTTGGCTGGAAGATGGTGGAGATGGTTGTGATTGGTCATGTGAGGGTGAAGGTATATGTGTTTGGATAGAATTGGACGGAGGTCCAAGGTGAAAAGGTGATGAGGGAGTAGGTTCAGGTGAGGCAGATGGTGTGGGTGTTTGAGGTCTTGGTTGAGTGGACGATGAGGGTGAGAGAGGTTGAGGTGGTTCTGTTTGAGGTGTGGGAACTGATTGGGTTTGTGTTTGTGGTTTTGTTTGAGGTTCAGGGAATGGACGAATGGATGAGGGAATAAACTCTGGTGATGGATTGGTAGGAATAGTTTCTTCAACAGTATTCTTTCTTCCTTTTCGAATATAGACATTTCTAAAATCCTTTGCAATCTCAGAAATAGTCTTTGAGGGTTTTCTAGTACTTGTTCTTTTCTTGACAGGTCATCCAGCAGACTCTTGACTAGATTGCCTCTTTCTGGAAGGCTGCGTTTCTTTTATTGTGGATTTTTCTTCAAACCTTCTTTTAGTTCTCCTTTCAGTTGATACTTCTTCTGTTGGTACAACTTCTTGTGGTACTTGCTCTGCTTCCTCAGACATAACTTCTTTCATAATCTTTTCTTTCATAGCCCTTTCTTTGACTTCAAGGTATTCCTTTTCGCCTCGAATAGCTGAATGAAGCTTCATTTTCTCAAAATTTCTTTTGGTAAGCCTTGGTTGTTTGATAGTCATGGTTGTTTCTTCATCAACTCCTTGTTTTCTCACTATCTTCTATAGAAGCGCTCCATAGGGAATCTTCTTTAACGAATATTTTCTGTTAATATGCTTCTTGAGATTCACAAAGAGAACAAAAGGCAGATTAATCTTCTTCCGATTCATCAGATTTACTAGCAAAAACTCATGCATTGCAGATATAGAGTTTTTGGATCCTGCTTTGTGAAGAATCATTTTGTTAATAATTTGATGCAGAACTCGTGCCCTGTCGTGCATTTGTGATGCAACTGATGGTTGAGTGTATTCTGGTGAATCAAAAAGAATGTTGCTTCCTCCTGACTGTTCCATCCCCTTCTTCCAATCAGTAAGGGGGATTTCTCCCTCAGCTTCACAGTTGATAGTCTCTGAGATAGTTGCATCAGAAACTACAACTTTCTTACCGGCAACTGTTCCAGTGATTTCAACATCTTGAACCTTGGCAGCCAACCAAAACTGTTTAACCAGGTTAGGGTAAACTCTGAATTCTCCCCTGAAGAAGTTATTCCAACCAACACTGGTGATTTCCTTAGCCACATAGATTCCCAGTTCAGCCAAAATGGAAAGATAGATACAGTGCTCCATAAAGACTTCCATGTTCTCAATGTTCTCAATTTTTGAAAGTAAAGATTTGATTTTTAGAACGAAAAGGGTTTTGGGAGAGTTTTGAAAAAGAGAGCAAAAACAGAGACTTTTCAGAAAGTTGAGAGTGGAAGAGGGAGTGGAGAGAAAACGTGTGTAAGAAGGAAGTTTTGGAGAGAGAAAACAGTAACTATTTCATGAAACACGGCGTAATCATTAAACATGAAAACTGCTTCAAAGCAGGTGAATAGGTTTTGATAAGAATATATTATTTTAAAAATAATTAAGACTCAGAGCGGGAAGACTAAGAGTTAAAAGCCTTTAAGCTTAAAAAATTTCTAAGTCTCAATTGGACTGACGTATCCTACAAGACGCTAGTCTCGGTGGACTCAGACTCAACTTAAGCATATTGGACGCTAAACATCACTCTTTTATAAAGTGCATATTTAAATGCTTCCTTATAAAAGTAAATCTATTTACAGAGTGGGTTTTGTAAATATATCTGCCCATTGATTTTCAATACTAACAAACTGAATATCAAATACTCCCTTCTGTACATAGTCTCTAATGAAATGATGTTTAATTTCTATATGTTTAGCTCTTGAGTGTAAGATTGAGTTCTTAGACAAGTTGATTGCAGCAGTATTATCACAAACAACAGAAATCTTACTCTCGAAAATGTTGTAGTCCTCAAATTGATGTTTAATCCATAGGAACTGAGAAAATCAACTTGCAGCAGAGACATATTCAGCTTCAGCTGTGGATAATGCAATTGTGCTTTGTCTCCTGCTTGTCCATGACACTAGATTGGACCCAATAAAATGACATCCTCCGCTGGTGCTTTTTCTCTCAAGCCTATCTCCAGCATAATCAGCATCACAGAATCCTACTAATCTGTACTCATCTGATTTTTTAAAAAGCAAACCAAGATTAGTAGTCTCCTTCAGATATCTAAAGATTCTCTTGACAGCAATCAAGTGAGTATCTGTAGGATCTGATTGGAATCTTGCAACCCAAAAAATTACAGAGGAGTCGCCACCAAAGTTTATTTAATGGAAAAATATTGGAAAAACCTGTTTTAAAGAGAAAATGGTCTAGAAACCAGGTTTAGGGTTCGGGAGTCGATTATGCCTAGGGAAGGTATTAGCACCATACTAGGGGTGGCAGTGTGGGCTGGGCCCGGTGGGCCAGCCCGCCAAAAAAGGGCAGGCCGGGTTGGGGTTTTCAACCCACAACCCGTTTTGGCCCGCCCAAAGGTGGGTTCAAAACGGGCTAGCCCGTCGGGTTGGCAGGCCAACCCGTTTTTTTTTTTTGTTTTTTGTGCATTTTTTAGTTTTTTTTGGCGGGTTAGGCGGGCCAACCTGCCACTTCTACACACTTTTTCCTTTTTTTTTATTTTTTTGTTTTTGGGTGGGTTGGCGAGCTGGGGTACCCCAGCCCACTTTTTTTGGCGGGCCAGCCGCCCCGCGCCATTTTTTGGCGGGTTGTGGCTGGTCGAGGCGGGTCGGCCCGTTTTGCCACCCCTACACCCTACGACGTCCGCTAAAAAAGAGGTTACCTCTAATTAAATGTGCAAATTTTGTTAGTTTTTAGAATTATTTATTTTAACCCAAAAATTGATTTATTATTTATTTACAAAATAAAGGAGAAAAATTATTTTTGTGCTTGACAGGGAAGGTCCCTGCTCCTACGTATCCTCAGGTGCAGTGAGGAAATCAAAGCTACGTAGTTCTTTGATAGAAAATGTTTGTGGGTTGGTTAATTTTAATTAATTTAAAAAAAACCTTATTATCAAATTCACAGAACTCATTAGGCGTTGCGCCTACAAAAGCCCCTATTAAAATGTTGAACTAAGAGAACGTCACGTCTAAGTAGTCTTTTTCAGTATAGTACTAAAAATCATTTTTAATCAAGAGGAGACCCAACAAAGCATCACGCCAAGGTGTCATTATTTTTTAAAAAATATTTTGGTTGTTACTTGCTTATTACTATCTCTTATTAATAATCAAATATCAGAATCAAGCTCAAATAAATATTCACAACCAAAAAGGACAGAACGCAAATCAATCAAACACTCAACAAAATATATCACATCTCACACCACTTTACAATAACATCAGCAAATAGATAAACAAAATAACATAATATAATAGTGAACGCAAATAGAAGAAACCAAAGTTGGAAGGGAAAATACGGCATAACTGACTCCAAACGAAGGCGGAGCTGGCGCAGCGGCCTTGCAATGGAGACGGGTCTTCGCGGCCCAGCAGATGGAAGATGGTGGGCTCCTGGTGGTTGGTGGCTAGAGTTTGTTGGTTGAAGAAGAAAACGGAAGTGGTTGATGGAGCTACGTAATATAAGGAAGTGTTTTCTTGTAAAGGAGATGGAAAGGAGATGATTGTAGGTGGGTGATGAAGATGAAAGATTATGGTTCTTTGGAGTGATGATGGTGAATGTGGTTCTTATGATGAGAGAATGGAAATGGGCCTTTGGAGCAAGAATAAAGGTTGAGAAGCGAGGGGGTGCGGCCGCTGGGCTCCTGGAGCTGCTCCTAGCGTGAAGGGAAGGAGGAAATGTTAGGGTTTTTGGCGAGAGTGAAGGTTCTGTTTTATAGTTAGGGATGGCAATTGGACCCATACCCATTGGGTATCCGCAAAAATTACCCACAATGGAGAGAGTAATTACCCGCTCAATGGGTACGGGCACAGGTACGGGTAATTACCCGCAAAATTTGATGGGGACGGATGCGGATATGGGTACCTTAGTATCCACCCCGCCCCAGACCCGCACATATATATACATATTTATTTATTTATATTTATATTTATATATGTATATGTGTGTGTGTGTATATATATATTTATAACCAGTTGGAGTGCGCTACGGTGTGTGAGCGGAGTAGAGGGTGCATGGTGGGGACGCGGAGTTGCGCAAGCCACAGCGGACTCGGGCTTTTCTCTTTGGGGGCGCTGTTACGGTGCGCGCGGGTGCATGGGGACTACGGTGAGGACGCGGAGCTTCTCCCTGTTCTCCTTGGGTGCAGCTGAGGTGCGCGAGGGTTCACGGAGCCTTACGGTGGGGATGCGGAGCGTTTTGTTTCTCTTATTTTTGCTTTCATTTTTTCCCTTTTTCTCTTTTATTTCTTTTCTTTTTCTTTTTCTTTTCTTCTTTTTGTTGTCTCTTTTTTCTTCTTTTCCTTTCTTTTTTTTGTAATTTTTTTGAAAATAATTAAGAACCCGGACAAAATTGGGTGTCTACAAATACTAAGAAACTGAATATCAAATACTTTCTTCTGTACATAGTCTCTAATGAAATGATGTTTAATTTCTATATGTTTAGCTCTTGAGTGTAAGATTGGGTTCTTAGACAAGTTGATTGCAGCAGTATTATCACAAAGAACAGAAATCTTACTCTCGAAAATGTTGTAGTCCTCAAATTGATGTTTAATCCATAGGAGCTGAGAACATCAACTTGCAGCAGAGACATATTCAGCTTCAGCTGTGGATAATGCAATTGTGCTTTGTCTCCTGCTTGTCCATGACACTAGATTGGACCCAATAAAATGGCATCCTCCGCTGGTGCTTTTTCTCTGAAGCCTATCTCCAGCATAATCAGCATCACAGAATCCTACTAATCTGTACTCATTTGATTTCTTAAAAAGCAAACCAAGATTAGTAGTCTCCTTCAGATATCTAAAGATTCTCTTGACAGCAGTCAAGTGAGTATATCTAGGATCTGATTGGAATCTTACACATAGGCAAACACTGAACATAATATCAGGTCTAGATGCAGTAAGATATAAGACAGATCCAATCATACCTCTGGATACCTTTTGATCTACCTTTTTATCTTTGTCACTCAGGTTTAGTATGCAAGATGGATGCATAGGAGTGTTCATAGGCTTGCAATCGTCCATATTGAACTTCTTCATAAGCTCCTTTGTATATTTGGACTGATGCACAGAAATCCCATCTTGACTTTGTTTTACTTGAAGTCCAAGGAAGAATTTTAATTCTCCCATCATACTCATTTCAAACTCCTTCCGCATTAAATCAGAAAATTCTCCACACAGAGATTCATCAGTAGCACCAAAAATGATATCGTCCACATAAATTTATACTATAATGATTTATACTATATCGTCCACCTATGTCTATTTGATTAAGCCTCAAATCATGTTGGGCAGCAAACGAAAGTAAGATGCGAATGACTTCTATTCTCGCTACTGGAGCAAAGGTTTCAGTAAAATCCAGACCTTCCTGTTGTGAGTAATCTTGAGCAACTAACCTTGTTTTGTTTCTCACAACTTTACCTTCTTCGTCCAGTTTATTTCTGAATACCCATTTGATTCCAATAATGGACTTATCTTCAGGTGGGGCAACTAGTGTCCAAACATCATTACGTTTGAATTGGTTTAGCTCCTCCTGCATAGCTAAAATCCATCCTTCATCTAATAGAGCTTCATCAACATTCTTTGGCTCCAACTCAGAGATGAATGCAACATCGGTTTGTTATCTGAATGTGGACCTTGTTCTGACTCTATCATTAGCATTTCCAATGATTTGATCCCCAAGACAATAGGTGTTGAAGTGCCAGCTTCTTCTTCTTCTTTCTGAATTGGACGCATCATCAATTTCTACGTCTGATTCATCTTCTTCATTTTTAGGTGATGTTTCTTCACCTTCTTCTTGTATTCTCATATCTGCAAGAGAATCACTTAGCTCTGAGAATTCTTTGTCAGACTTTTTGTCATTGAATTTTATATGAATTGACTCTTCAACAGTCAAGGTTCTTGAGATATAAACTCTGTAAGCCTTGGAAGTTTCAGAGTAACCCAGAAAAATTCCATTGTCAAACCTTGGAATGAAACTTGCCAAGTTGATCCTTAGTGTTAAGAATAAAACATTCACATCCAAAAGGATAAAAATAAGATATGTTGAGTTTTCTTCCTTTCCACAATTCATATTAAGTCTTTTTCAATATAGGTCTCACATATATTCTATTTTGTACATAACAGGCAGTGTTTACTGCTTCAGCCCAAAACCTCTTAGAGGTTGAGTGATCATTGAGCATGGACCTGGCCATTTCTTGTAAAGATCGATTCTTTGTCTCCACCACACCATTTTGTTGAAGTGTTCTTGGTGCAGAGAAATAGTGAAGGATTCCATTCTCTTCACAGAATCTCTGGATGTTTGCATTTTCAAACTCACCTCCATGATCACTTCTAATAGAGTTAATACAAACTCCTTTCTCATTTTGGACTCTCTTACAGAATATAGTGAAGACTTTGAAAGACTCATCCTTGTGTATAAGGAATTTAACCCATGTCCATCTAGTATAGTCATAAACTATAACTAGTCCATCTTCCTTTCCATTCAAAGAAGCAGTTTGTGTGGGTCCAAACAAATCCATGTGTAAAAGTTCCAAAGGTCTAGAAGTGGAAACAATATTTTTGGAATTAAAAGAGTTTTTCACTTTTTTTCCCTTTCTGACATGTTTCACACAGAACTTCAGATTTGTACACAAGATTTGGTAGTCCTCTCACGAGGTTATGTTTATTTAGCTTTGAGATGGTTCTCAAGCTTGCATGACCAAGTCTCTTGTGCCATATCCATTGTTCATCCTTTAAGGATATGAAGCATGAGACATTTTGTTTGGACAGATTTTCGAAATCAATTTTGTAGACATTGTCCTGCCTCTCTGTTTGAAAAAGTATGGACTTGTCAGGGTTTCTGACTATACATTTATCCTTGTTAAAAGAAACATTAAATCCACTGTCACATAATTAACTTATGCTAAGCAGATTGTGTTTGAGTCCTTCAACCAGCAAGACATTCTCAATAGAGGGAAAATGATGCTTACCAATCTTACCAATCCCAACTATTCTGTCTTTTTGGTCTCCTCCAAAGGTGACCCAGCCCTTTGTCCTAGGCTTTAGGTCTTCGAACATAGACCTTTCACCTGTCATGTGTCGTGAGCAACCACTGTCCAGGTACCATGACTGGAGTTGTCTTCCTGCCATCAAGCATATCTGCAACAGGAATTATCATATTTTTAGGTACCCAGATTGACTTGGGTCCTTTCTTGTTAATCCTTGGTCTGCGTCCAGACATATTCCTTTCTTATGGACGCATGTCGAGGTGACATGTCCAGCCTTTCCACATTGACTACAGTATAAATTAAACTTAGAAGGACTCTTAGTAAACTTTGGTTTTGGTTTTACTTGTTCCTTAGGGACATAACCCAAACCACTTTTGTCAGACGGTTTTCTCTGAATTTTTAAAATTTGATCAAGTTTCTCAGAGCTATTGACAAACCTGGACAATCGTCCAATGAGTTCATTTACTTCTTGTTGAAGTACTTGTACTTCACAAGAGGTATTGGACTCAGAATCTTTTTGAGATTCATCTTTGAGTTGACTTACTTGAAGTTTCAACTCTTCATTCTCTTATTTAAGTACCTTGTTTTCTAAAGTAAGGTTTTTCAAAATCTTTGGTTATAAGAGAAAACTTTTTCTTTAAAGACCTGTACTCATCAGATAGAATGGATGATTCTCTAAGAAGATCATCAAAATTACTTCTTAGTTCAAGATAAGAAAGTACCTCTTCTTAATCCTCACTGTCTGTTGAGGGTAGGCTTGCCATCAGGCAAAGATTTGCTTCTTCTTTATCCTCCTCATCCTCATCATTAGAAGAGTCATCGAGATCTTCCCATGTTGCCATGAGACCCTTCTTCTTCTTGAAGAACTTTTTCTTTGTCCTTTTAGCCTCAGGACACTCTGCCTTATAGTGGCCTGGTTTCTTGTAGCCATAGCACACTACTAGACTTTTCTCCTTTTGCTCAGCTTCCTTTTGTGGAAATCTTCTGTTGAATTGCTTCCTTCTGAAGCCACCTTTCTTTTTCCACATGGACTTTATTTTCCTGGAGATGAAGGAGAGTTCATCATCTGAGCCTTCTTCTCCTTCTGAGCTGCATGACTTTTCATCAGAATCATTGGCCTTGAGTGCTTTTGAGGTGCTCCATTTTTTAGCTTTAAGAGCAATGAACTTTGCCCTTTTTTCTGTTCCCTTTTCTTTGAGCTCAAGCTCATGTACTTTGAGTGAGCCCAGAAGATCCTACATAGCAAGAGTGGAAAGATCCCCTGCTTCTTGTATAGTCGTTACCTTGGGTCTCCATTGTCTTGGCAGACTCTTTAGGATTTTCTTGATGTGATCCTGGGTTGTGTAGATCTTTCCCAGAGATCTCAGGTTGTTTATGATTGTTTGGAATCTCCCAAACATCTGATCAATTGTATCGTGATCCTCCATTTTAAATAGTTAATATTGATGAACTAGCATGCTGATTTTGGATTCACGGACCTGAGTTGATCCTTCATGTGCCAAAGCTAGAGTGTCCCATATCTCTTTGGCAGTGGTGCAGCTGTGCACCTTGTCATATTCTGACTTTGTAATGGCAGACATCAGATAGACTATGTTTGGATGGGGGTTTTTGGAGGGAAAGGGAGGGGAGGGGAAAATTTATAATCTCCAATTACCTTGTTTGGGAGTTTTTAAAATTAAAAAAAAGTTTTACATCTTGGTGTCTACTACCTTCTAAAATAATATTTCCTTTGTTCTATTAAAGCTACACAAGGTAATTAGGAATTATAAGCCCTTTCCTCCACTCCCCTCCCCTCCCTTCCCCTCCAAAAACCCCCATCCAAACATAGCCATAGTGTCTGGCCTTTGAGTTCAGTTGAAATCTTGTCCTCTGATCCTGTGTCCACTAAGCTCTAGGCACTGGTTGCCCTGCTTCACCTACTGGAGCAGTGTAACCATTTTCAACGACATCCCACATGTCGTATTTTGTGCGTCAAAGAATGTGATCATTCTTTGCTTCCAATAGTCATATTCGTCTCCATTGAACAGTGGTGGCCTGTTCGTAGCTTGTCCCTCGTTCTCCATGGATCTTTGCTTCTCTGCACTGTTAGGTGCTCAACCCCTAGAGACCGAGCTCTGATGCCAATTGTAGGTAACAAAGTGAAACACAAGAACGGGGGTTGAATTGTGTTTCTTAGCTTTTAAAACTTTTTGCAAAACTTTGGACGCAGTGCTTATAAAAGGTTAGACGCACAGCTTATGCGTGTATTGACGCACAATTTAAGTTGGACGCAGAATCGTCCACTTAGTTTAAAATGAGTTTTAGTGCGTTTAAAACGTTTGAATAACTTGTTTAAAAACGTTTCAATTCAATCCCCTAAGTTAGTATGTAAACTGAAAATAAAAGAGTTAAGGGATAGAGAAAATACACAAGTGTTTATCTTGGCTCATCCTTTCCTAAGAGCTACGTCCAGTCCCCTCAAACTAGAAAGATTTCACTATCAATCCAGATATAATACAAGTATTCTTCAACAGCCTCTTTAGGCCTTACAACAAGTATTATTTGCACACCTTGCCTCTCCAGGCTCAACTCAAGTATTCTTTTGCAGACAAGCCTCTCCAGGCTCAAACCAAAGTATTCTTTTACAGATAAGCCTCTCCAGGCTCAAACGACTCAGAAGAGTGTTTTTAATGAAAGTGTTGTTAACTCACACAAGTGAGAATATAAACTCTAAATCACTTCGAGAGTTAAGCAAACTCTCTTTTCACAAGAAGTAAGAATTATACAAGACTTTCTAAGATGTACAGAATATGAAAAATATATGCATAGCATGTTAGCTCTTTTCTTTCACTTGATTCAGTCTCTTGTATGTTCGATCAACTCTCTTCTTCTTCTTGACTATGGTATTTATAGGCTTTGAAGCTTCAGACTTAATCTTGAATATGCTCAACTTCAACCTTCATAAATGTAGTTGTTTCCTAATAGCATTAAATGTTATTTTTCCATTGCTCTGTGGGAGTGCTTCTTTAGCATATTTCTTTGCAATTCTTTCTCTTATGTCAGAAGCAACCTGTACTCAAAGTCTCAATTACACAGTGGTTAATAGTAATATTTTATTGAGACAGAGAGAATACACTGTATAAGAGAAAAGGTATGTTCAGAGAGATACAGAAATGTTTAGAGTACATTCTCTCTCTAAAGTACACTTTTCACAGTGCTTTATGTTTTTCATTAAATGCTTGTTCAAAAACGTTGACAATTATGCACAGAAAAAATATTGTATACAGCTATTTATTTCAAATTATTTGCTCATTAAATATGTCTCATATTAAATGCAAGAGCAATTAAATAGCATGTCATAGACTCTGTGTGTTGGACGCAGCTCGTAGACAAGAATAGACTTTCTGTTCTCTTATCAAATGGGCGCATACCTTTGTTTGCCGTTTGGACGCAAGGCTTCTATGGTCATATAGACTCATAACAGTTCTTATCATATGGACTCATAATTTTGCTTCTCTTGACGTACAACTTTACAGATTATTGGACGTTCTCTTGACGTACAACTTTACTGATTAGTGAACGTATATCATTCTGCCCATTTGGACGCATAGCATCCAGAGTACATTGGACGATACTTACCCAAGGTCAAGTATCAGAGTCCATTGGACACAACTCTTTGAATGTACTTATAGTTACCAATGTCACGTTGGACGATGGACTTATCTTTGTTGTACCTACAAGAGTTTGTTAGCATATTTTGTAAAAACCTTAATAATCATCATCAAAACCACTTAGGGAAATACACATTGAAAAATACTTTTAAATGATTTGGTTCCAACATATTTTTGATTACTTGTTCCTAAAAATAAAAAAATTAAATTCATACTAACCATGAATAGATCAAATTTGAATCGATATAAAATTAAATTCTATTATTTATTATATAATCTTGACAAACATCAAAAACAAAATCAAATTCAAATTAATATCAAATAAGATTATTACCTAATTTAGAAATCAAATTCAAATCAATTTGGAAAAGATCTTTTCAGAAACAAATATAAAAGATAATTTTTTATTTGTTTATCTAATCTTAAACATTAAAATCAAATCTTTTTAAGAGAGTTAGTGCTGTTAAAACAAAGTTACTTTTTTTTTGCTACAAGGGAGGTCCACAGACCAAACTAACTACCTATCCTACGAGCAAAAACAGTACGGGCATAATCCTGCCATAACAGCGCATATCGTCCACATAACCAGCGCAAAAGTGATATGCCACTTATTCGCAGAATGCATCAAGTTAGTTTGGAACCACTGATCGAAGTCCATAGTGTCTAGAAGTCTTGCCTCTGATGCCATGGGACATAATGGTCCCAAACCCGCTTCACGTATGGACAATCTCGAAGAATATGTGGTGTAGACTCCACATGGGATTGACAAACAGGACACAACTCAGAATTCCCCATCCTGCAAAATATAAGACTTGGTTCTAATCTCATATATCCTTTTATCTTCTGCAACCACCATCTTTCCTCTTCCCCATTTCCAATCCTTAAATCCAACCCAAATTTCACCCTCAGCCTCATCATTCCCCCCAATTTCACTTCTATTTCTATTTAAAAAAATTAAGCCCTAACACGTGGCTTTTTCGTTAAGTTTGGCTGAAAATTAATTTGGATAGGCCACGTGGTGGCTTCTCGGCGGAGGATTAGAAGCAAAATCGATTTCGTTTCTTTTGGACAAAAAACCGATTTCGTTTAGTTTATACGTGAACAAAATTTGTTTTGACGGGAAAACTGTTTTTGTTTAATAATTGTCCAAAAAACAACTTAACTGTGGCATCTTTTCTTAGGGACACGTGGAAGCATGTGGCTCTTTCTTCTTTTATTTTATTATTTTTTCTGTTTTCAATTTTATTTTTAGATAAATAAAATGATGTTTACTTACAAGTTTTATTCATTTTTTTGTTTCTGTAATTTTTTATATTACAAAATTATTTTTGTAATTTTGTTTTTGATAAATAAAATAGTGTTTCTTTGTGGATTTCATTTATTTTTTTGTTCAAGTTGTAAAATTATTTATCTTTTAATTTTATTTTTGGTAAATAAAATATAAATAAAATATTATTTGTTTACGAGTTTCATTTATATTTTTCTTTGAGCATAACAAATTATTATAGACTGGTAAAATATTTTATTTATTTCTTCTCTATATTTATTTTTGTTTATCATATTTGGCCTCTATTTTTTTTATCAATATTCAGTAGCAATTGTTGCTTTCTTATAACGTAGAGTTTGCATATTTAACTAAAACATACAATGTCATATAATCAACACTGTTATAAATTTAAAGTATATCATACATGAAATTATTACTATCTAAATAAATCATTTTATATTATGTGTAAAAACCAATGCGACCCGTGCGATGCACGGGCAACACGCTAGTTCATCATCAAAAGTAATCTCTGTTCGTAAAAAAAAAAATCGAAAGTGTGTATTAATAGGAATCAAGAACCTGGACATGGTGGTCTAGTTTCGATGAAGAATTCACCTTCTTGTTAATTTCCTGCCCAGCTCTGTGAGAGACAATACCATGTCCGGTCATCCAACTAAAATTTGTTTCCATGTTTACCTGTAGCAATAAACCAATTATATCATCGATAAACTATACACAAGTAGTGAAAAAGCAGGGTACAATTACAGAGGAATAATAATGCATAATAATGGAGAAAAGCCACACACAGTTGTTTAACAAAGAGCTTCCACGATGCTCCACTTTGTCACATTTACTTTCAAATCATAATAACAAAGAAGAGCTTCCGCCACGCTCCACCTAGCATATCTATATCTATATAATAGATAGAACTAAAATCCCAGATACATAACAAGGAATGGTTTTCCATTATTATTTCAAAAAAAAAAAGGAATGGTTTTCCAATTAAAGCAAAATAAGTAAATGAATAAATAAGATAAAATAAAATGGTACCTGAGACAAACCTTTCTTTGTGCAAGGTAGCTCCATAGATGGAACAACTATGATTGGAAGCACTGTAACAGAAATTGCAATCAAACTCTTAAACTCGTCATCGGAACTGGCTTGCATCCACTGTGCGTAGAAAGTAGAAACTCATCTAACATACTCCACAATTCAGTGTGATTCGCACAGCTTTTGATACACAGAGAAAGAGTCCATGACAGCAAGATGGTAAATGTTGAGGTGGGGGTAAACGTGGTAACCGTAATTGGCGGCGGCGAGAGGGAGCGGAAATAAAAAGGGAAGATGAACAAGTTTGTTTGTTTTTTTAAAACAAAAAGCGTAACCGTGTTTTGACGGTGTTAACTTTCTTAACTAAGCTGGATAAAAAAACTCCACACGTTTTATTTTTATTGGATAACAGTAAAAAAAGACAAATAATTAATATCTATCAATATGATCATTATACAATCAAATCAAAGAAAATAATATATTTTATTTTATTTTCTAAATACAATTGATTATGTAATTGGTGTTGTTACATAAATTTCAAATTATATTGAAACCAAAAGAGTTTGCAAACAGTTGAACCAGAAACCAACCAAAAAGAATTCTCAAGACCAAAGCAACCACAAAAAAGGAAAAAAAAAAAAGACATGCGAGCAAAGGAACCTAAATAGTTTGAGATCTTCATGAACCTTATTTCTTGAAACTCTATTTATTGTTGAATTCATGATTGCTTATAAGCAAAAACTTTACCCTTTTGAGGATCTTTCTTCTTCACTTCCTCAGTTCCTACAACTTTTTTTGTATAAATATGTAGAATTGAACAAATAAATAAAAAAAATTGAATGACCAAAATAATATGCTGAAATCTATATTGCACTAAACAATCAAACTTAATCAAATAAGTCATTCAAAATTACATTTGAATTTATTTACATGAAAACCAAAGCTAAAGAAAACTCTAAATTAATGTCAATCAAGGAACAAAAGTTGGTGCTAATTACACATCGCATAATGTTCACATAAATTTTGTTAAACAAAAACGATAATTATTAGCATTTCAGGAGGAGGAGATAAAACAGGACAATCATATTTAAAAATAAAATTACTAATATTAAACCCAATACCTGGATTGAGATCGATGAGCAACTTCAACCCAAAGAGAGGAAGGGAGTAAAAATGACAGGTTTTTCTTTTCTGATCAGGTAATAGAGGCTCGCCACTAATGATGGCAGAGTGAGGAGACCAACAATCACTAATGATGGGAGGGAGGGAGGGTCAATGACTGGATGAATTATTCAAATATGAAGGGATAAAGTGTTGGGGAAGGAAAACAAAATAAATGGCAGGTGAGAGAAAACAAAATACAATAATCTTTTAATTTCATTTTTAAATTTACATTTAATGCTGATTCAAATGCAATAATGTTTGATTAATCATGATTTGTAGATTTCGTTTTAAATTGAAAGAGATTCACCCGGTTTTCATTTTTCATTAACCTTTAGAATAAATACTGAGTTAGTATTCTCTCAAATCGAACATAATATTGACATGTGTAAAATTACTTTTTTGAAAATATTTTGGTTTATATTATATATAGATATAAAAATTTGATGCTAACAAGTGTACAACACTTAGAATGCGTTGCACCGACACACTGATGTTGTATGACCATTGATTTATATAAATTTTTTTGGATGGATATGATCCTTTACTCTCAACTTTTAAGGGACATTAATACGTCGCAAACTCCATGTTATAAGAAATCAACAATTGCTCCTACATATCGATAAAATTGAATATCAAATCAGATAAAGAAAATAAATAGAGAAAAAAAATTAATAAAATTATTTTTTGATACATAGTAAAGAAAATAACAATTAAAGACTATCTCACAATCCTAACAGAAGAACAACCCCTAGCATCCGCCTTAAGAGCCAAACGAATTTGAACAGGAGCTTGATCCAACACAGTCCAATGAAAACCACCTTGGTGACCCAAACTTGCAAGAATCTCAGCACAGTGATTTGCCTCGCAAAAAATAAGCTTAACTGAACACATCCAACCAGGAGCATGAAGTATAGCGAGTGCCTCCTCAAGAACCGGTTTGAGGTGTGCACAGTGGGACCTTCGAGAAATCATGTTGGTTACAACCATGGAATCAAGTTCCACTTGAAGCTGCTGGACCCCCATTAATTTTGCCAAACGGAGTCCATATAAAAGGCCCCACAATTCTGCCTAGACCGTAGATGCCAAACCCAAGTTACAGTGGAATCCCAAAACAAAATGACCCATTGTAGATCTGATGAGCCCACCACAAGCTGCCAATCCCTGTTGCCTCGAGCCATCCGTATTTAGTTTCAACATGCCATCAGGTGGAGGCAGCCAACGCACAGGGAGCTCAAAACTAGCTTCAATATATGAGGAAGCTGGCCGAAGCAAATGATGATGAATTGCCTCCACTTGACCTATGACTTTGGGAAGAAACTGTACAGGGAGAGCAGATGTACCAAAGAAAACATAATGATTTCTGTCTATCCATAGCATATGAGTCATAGTAGCAAAGACAATGGGCTAGTGCCAAGACAGGTTGCCCATTTTGTGTTGCTTGAGATTGAACTGCAGCCAACGTTCCACTCCAAGACTTGCAAAGAGGTGCCAAACATTTGGGTCTACAAGCTGTTCCCACAATTCCAACACATGTTCACAGTCACGTAGAAGATGTAGAACAGATTCTGGGTACATTTGACAGCGGGGACACAATGCAGAATTCGCAATACCACGCTCATGTCTTACCAAGTTTGTCATTAAACGTTGATGGGCTACCTTCCAAAGAAAAGAATTGATCCTTGGCGGAGTCCGTAGCTTCCATAAAGCCTCGAAATCAAAGCTTGGAATACCACGATCTGAACTATTGAGCAAAACCTCATATGCAGACTTGAAGCTAAACACCCCATCAGCAGAAAATTTCCATACAAGGAAATCCTCATCCCCCGCAGCAGGGGGTCTGATACTAGCAATCATGTTGCACACAGCAGGAGGTAACACTTGATGTAACAATGGCCAATTCCAATCGCCATCTTCAGCATAAGCATTGACACTCTGGTTTTGGTCAATATCAGAGACCACCCCAAGCGCATGATCCAACAGAACACTCATATTTGGCACCCATTGGTCCTTCCAGAATTGCACACCGTGGCCATTTTTTATGATCCAAAGCACGCTCTGTTCAACAAGAGGCCATTGCTGGCAGACTCCTCTCCAAAGGTGAGAAACCCGAGACCCACACTTGATAATAGGAACCGTTAAATTTCTGCAACCATACGTAAAACCTCAGTACTTGAGCCTATAGCGCATCCTTGTTGACCAATAGGCCCCTATCCTTTTCAAAAATTAATATAATTTTCCGTCCATAGTAATTTGTTATCTTGAATAGAAAAAAAGTGAATTAAACCTATAAGCAAACACTATTTTATTTATTAAAAATAAAATTAAAAGAAAAATAGTATTGCAACTTAAAAATTTACATTTACAAAAAAAATGAATGAAACTTGTGAGCAAATATTATAATAAAAACCAAAAGCAAATATTATATTATTTTTAAAAACTAAAATTTAAAAAGTTAATTTTAGAACTCGAAAATAAAATTTGATTTTCCTAAAGTATATTAATATTATAATTTAGTAATGGACTGTGGATGACGGGATATAATTAATAAATAATTGGTGAAAAAGAAAAGTTAATAATGAATAAATAATAATATAAAATAAAAAAAGAAGGAAAACGTGATAATTAGCCTGACACAATACCATCATACACAGGCAAGAATGCATTGCTGAAAAAGAAGTGAAAAATTGAGAGAAGTAAAACTTACAAGTGTTTCGACATGGTTTAACTTTCTTAAAACTTGACACATGTTTCAATAGGATTTAGCATTCTTATATAGGTAATAAATACATATGTGAATATAGAAAAAGAAAAAGAACAAAAGTGTGTTTAGGCGGGAAAAAAATTGTATTAGGACATAACACATTATCTCAACTATTGGACTTGCTAAGTTAATAGAAACCAAAACACAAGCCTCTAAAAACCTGGCCACCAAATCCCATGCCGTCACCAATTACAGACCATTCACCTCTAAACAGAACAACCCCACACCACCATACCCGCTTCCCCCACTTCTACTCACTCTACCTAATCGTTTACCTCTTCCTTCACCACCCCAAACCAACCCTCATTCCCTATAAGAAATTGTCCCTGGCTAAGATGGATGCAAGGAGGGCCAAGGGCCTTTGTTTTAATTGTGATGAGAGGTTCCATACTGGACATAGGTGCAAGTCAAAACAATTTTTGTTATTACTGAGTGATGATGAATCCCCTGACTCTATCCAACCTCAAAAATAGGATGAATTCTATTTTTTGAACCAAACTGAACACCCATACCATTGTCCTTGATACCCATCCTACCCATGGCCAAACAGTGAGCCGTACACCTACCCAACACCCAAATTCCTTCACCCCATATTGGTTTCACCTTTCTCTGAATGTTGTTTCGGTCATCCCTCTCCAACGACCCTGAGGTTTCAAGCTACAATTAATGGACATGCAGTTTCAGTCCTTATTCACACGGGTAGCTCCCATAACATTATGCTGCCTCGTGTTGCATCTTTTCTCAACTTGGATGTGCAACCTATTGAATCATTTTCAGTTATGGTGGGTAATGGAGCCTATTTGCATTACAGTGGTTATTGTCCTGCTATGCCTTTTTCAGTTTGCCAATATAATGTTGAAATTCCTTTCTACCTCCTCCCAATCCAAGGTGCAGATTTGGTCCTAGGGATACAATGGCTAGAAACAATTAGTCCATTTGTTTCAGACTACACTGTACCACTCATGCAATTTCACTACCAAGGGTCTTTAATCACTCTCAAAGGTACCTCTAACCCGCCCTATCACTTGCCTCTTTTCATCAATTAAACTACTTGATACACACCGATTCCATAACATCCTACCACACCATTACCATGCTGCCAATCCAGGATGCTGATCACTCCACTCTTCATTCCATTTTTCCCCAGAGGACATGCCTTCTATCCAATTTTGCTATCTGAACTAGCCCAACTCATTAATCACTTTTGCTGCAAATATCGAACACGAACAAAAAACAAGACTGAATCGCGGACTAGGTCGCTCTCTTTAAGACGTTTCGCGGCTCTGCCCAATGTGTGCAACAGTATATAGCCTCATCGTCGTCAGGATAAAACAGCTCTCCAACTGAGTTTGGAAACTCTCTACAAAAAAGAGAACCCAACAAACCAACACCCATTGACACTCAAATTGCTCGGTATCTCAAATAGAAGTATAAAATATTTGAAAAACCTTCTTTCTTATTTCAGAATTTTTTTCCACTCTCTTGTGTATATTCCCGTACAAGACCTCTCCTTTATATAGGCACAAGAATCATTAATCAAATTAAAACAAAATTAATAGAAAGCAAAACGGTTTTAACAGCTATAAAATAAGGACGTTGAACAGATATATATTGGCTAAGCCAACGACCATATGTAAAATTAACAATAGGACCGTTTGGATTAAACACTTGAAGACAATTTATTTCTTTTAATAAAATTATCCAACAATCCCCCACTTATTTTATTAAAAAAATTACCATCGACCAGTAGGCAATACAAAATAAGATTGAGCATAAGCAATGGTGTCCGTAGAATTGAACCATTACGTAGTATTGATGCTTTAGATTTTACTAGAGTGACTCGTAGTCTTGAACTCTATCTCTAACAATATCACACAATCTTTCAGGGTGTAGTTTCTGTAACATCCGTTGTTTTGACTAACTGTTTATTTTCGTCTTACTTGAATTTTTGCGATATAATTGTTTTGAGATTTATTTTTAGCTTAAAAATAGTAGTTAAATATACATGTTTAAGAATACTTCTGAAAGTGTTTGATTTATAACTTCTATAAGGTCTAATTACAGCATCCATTTCTTTGCGTTTTTCGTCCTTTTTCTGTTTTATATGAATTTTTGTTCCATAAATGATGTGTGATTTATTTTGGCTTAAAATTAGTAATAAAATACATGTATTCCGAAATACTTCTGAAACGGTAATTTTTCAGTCAAAATCGGGTCTTTTTACAGAAAACGGTTTACGTCTAACTAACGGAGAGTGATTTAAATAGCTTGAGTGTGTTACAACTCAATAAATAAACTTCCTTCACAAAAGTTGGTTCTTTTATTATTTTATATTTTCTAAAATTTTTCTGGAATTTTTGGAAAACTTTTAAAAAATACCGAAAACTATGCTACCCGGGGGCGTTTTAACGCAAAAACATTGTTTAACAGGAATAATTTTCGTGACAAAGGTCCATAACCAATTTATATTTTATTTTTAATTATTTATTTCATAATTTTTAAAATCATTTCTGTGTAAGTTTTGAAAACCCTATTTTTCTACATTTTTCAAGGGTTTTACCTGCGAAACGATGAAAACCGAAGAGTTTGCACTATCTATAAATTTCAAAAATGATGCCACGAAATTATTTAGACTTATTATGGCATTTTCGAACATTCTCATTGGTTCTCATCATTTTTAACTAATTATTTCAAATTTTGATTTATGAAAAGACCAAAATACCCTTGTTTTTCACTCTTTTTCATCCAAACCCTAGGGGTATTTTTGGAAATTCACATCCTCTCCTTCCCAGCCCTGATCTGCACGCCCTTCACCTCCTCTTGATGGGTCTAGGAGCTTCTCCAATGTTCTAGAGCATAGATATTTTATTAGATATTTTTAGAAATTAGGATTTTATGATTTTTGTGAAAATGGAAAAATAAAATATCTTCCCTCCCTCTCTCCCTCTTTTGGCCGTGATCCTCCCCTATAAATAGGGAGGGGGTGCTCTTCCATTTCACTCATCATCCACTTGAAGAATTCCTCACAAATCTCACTCAAAAATCATTTTTCTTTCCTTTGTTTTTCCTTAAGCTTTCTTTGTTACTAATCAAGTTTTTTTGTGCGTTGTTCTTGTTGTTCTTAGCTTGTTCTTCCATCTTCATAAGGCTAAGGTATGGGGAAATCCTTTCCAAGTTAGTTTGATCTTTGTTGTAATGGATAAATGTGTTTTGGGTGTTTGTGTGTTAAATAATTGTTTTTATTTGTAAAATGGTTTTAAAAATTATACTATGCTTTATTTTTATTTAAAATGTGATTTTTCAAATAAGTAAAGTTATAATGCCCAATTTAATTATAAAGTTTAAAAATTGTACCGTTACGCTGGCGAAATTTTATCTATAAAGGCTTGATCACCCAGTGGGCTATGCCTCCGTGATCAACAAATCTAAGAATTTGTAAAATTGAACATCTGCAGTTCTTTTGACGAATATGGATGGAGTGCTTTGGTCAGGCGTAAGAATACATCTTCGGTGTACTCATACGGTCGGGCTCAGGGGCCGTATCTCTATTACACCATTGGGACGTGAGCAAGTGACTAAAGTATGCTAAAATTCCTAAACTGGTGTTTTTCTTCCATTTCCATGTTATTATCAAAAATATATAAAACTTGTGATTTTTACTGTTTATATACAGACTGATGATGGGTTAAGGTAGTTCATTTGTATGGATCTGTCTAGGAAAGACAAAGGTCTTTGAAGGAGCCCAAAAGCTCACCAAGATCTTTCCTGGGAACCATACCGATGTGCTATTTTTCTTATCTTAATAAGTTTGTATATATGTGGCGAAGATTACTTGACTAGCTTCCAAAGGGCTTTCCCAAAAAGAATAAACTTAATTAATGATTCCCGTTAATCTTTTTCCAGTTAAGTTCGTTACCGTGTTTGACTCTGTCACAGTGTAATTATTATTAAAATAAATGAGTACAGCCGAAAAGAGTAATGAAATAGTTAAGTTTTGAAGAGTATTTCTGTGGTGATAGAATAAGTGTATTCTATGTGGTTTTGTATTAAGAGATTTAATATAGAAAAACAGAGAAGATTTTACAAAAGAAACCAAAGTGATTTTATGCAATGTTTGAGTGATCATTTGCATAAAGGTTTTTGAGCAGTACAACCCAGAGAGGGTTGAGAATAGAGTTGCGTTGGGCTACAATTGCCTTCTGGGATTATCCAGGTTTCGAAAGTCTCAATAGCCTTGCATGGTGAATACCCTTGAGCTGAGACGAGTCGTATACCTGGCTTGGATAAATCTGACTGACGGACCTATTTTATGATATGGATGTGAATGCGCATTTTTGAATGTCTGCCAGGGGATCTGAGGGAGATTACCTGGTTGTTCTGTTAAGACTTGTCGCGGGCCTATCGCTCAATGCAGTTTGGTGGGAAAAGTCTCATTGGTGCAGCACACCAGTGTATTATCAAAGAGATTGAAGTGTCATGCATAAATATATCTGTGATTGATGATCTAGATGTGACTGATAATATATCTGTGATTGATGTTTTATCTGTGATTGACATTGCTTTGTGATTGATGATCTAATCTTGACTATTTCTTGGTTTACGGTGTTTGATTCCCAGGTGTGATCTGTGTTTGTAAGGTTTTGAAAATATACTGTATAACTGTTGTATGAATACTTTTACTATCATTCTTAACTTGTGCAAGTTTTTCACCCTGCCTACTTTCCATGTTTTTTTTGTATATGGTTGAGTAGATGACTGATTCGAGGAGTGTTCTGGGTCCGGGACGACGTTTTAGCGTCCAACCTATGGAGATAGAAGGGATGGGCTGGAAGATAGATTCTCAGGCGCAGTGTGCTACCTTTAATGGATATATACTGGTCACAGAGCATAGGGTCAATGAACCCGACTTATGGACAGTACGTAGGATTTTGGATTACACGCTATCTTTGCAATGGATCAGGGAGATGGTCCAGCAGGCGAGGGACGAGGCCAGAGAGAACGATGCACCAGCCCTTGATGCACTGTTTATATCTTATTATGATCCGGGTAGTTGTTAGAGATTGAACCCGGCTTTTATATTACTTAGTAGCTTTTTATTTCAGTCTTTTTATTTCTGTCTGCTTAGAGTTTTTACTACTTTTTGATGTATAGTAGTTTTAAAACTTTTTGCTTGTACTGATGCAAGCTTTTGATTATATATATATTCGAGGAGGTTGTTTTTACTTCAGTGTTCCTTCTATGTCTGTTCTTATTTTACCACGCAATAGAAAAAGGAAGTATGGACTCCCCATCCTTCTCATCTTTTAAAAAGGTAAAAATTTTATCCACACTTTTTAGGAACTTAACTTGTTTTAAAAAGATTTCTTAGAAAATTATTACGAAAATACTTGTTACTATGGTGTAATATCCTTTTTGGAGAAAGGGTGTTGCAGTTTCAAAGCCTGTGCATTACGACCATACACATTATCCCAGTATAGTGAATGCTCTAGAAATTTTGCCCAAAATTCTATTGAAAACGGCCTCACTTTCACATTCACATAGGTGAGTCTATCAAAAGTACTCCTGTAGTTAGGTACCCCACTCCAAATAGAGTATGGAACTCATTAAGAAATTAATTCAACCTTTCACCACTACAGGATATCATGCTCTAAAAATATGAATGCGACTTAAAAGAATTCTCATAGCATGATTCTCACATCTCTTTATAAGTTGTTATTACCCTTTGAACCTATTTCTTGGAATCTCCAATCCATAGGTTGGGTTACCCATATAAGAGACAATTCAATCTATGGGCATTAGTCCCATTCCTTTTGAGGTTTTCAAAACCTTCTCTCTAGCTAATCCTTTCGTCAAAGGATAAGCCAAATTTTCTTCAGACCTCACATGATCCATCCTTACTGCCCCAGTAGTGAGAAATTTTCTTACTGTGCTATCTTTGCGACGTATTTGTCGCCTCTTACCGTTATAATAACGGTTGTGAATCTTTGCAATAGCCGTGGTACTATCGAAATGGATTAATATGGCTGGTATCGGTTTCTCACGCATAGGAATATCTGACAAAAGGTTTCTCAACCATACTGCTTGTTCACAAGCAGTTGCCAGTGCAATCATTTATGACTCCATTGTAGATTGTGTTAATATAGTCTGTTTCTTAGATTTCCAAGAAACAGCCCCCCAGCTAAGCTAAAAATATAGCCACTGGTCGCCTTGGAGTCATCTAAAAGGGTATTCCAATCAGCGTCACTGTAACCTTCTAGTACAACGGGAAACTTTTGATAATATAATCCTAGGTTCATGGTCCTTTTAAGGTACCTCATGACCCTCTCAATAGCACACTAGTGCTCATTACTAGGACTGCTAGTAAACCTACATAGTAACCCCACAACATAAGCTAAATTAGGCCTAGTGCAATCAACAACATATTGAAGACTGCCAATGATGCTTGCATACTCAGATTGATTAACACTATCACCAGTGTTCTTGAACAACGTGACACTAGGATCATAGGGGGTACATGCTGGTTTACTATCAAAGTAATTATATTTCTTTAATATCTTTTCAATACAATGAGATTGATTTAAAGAAATACCCTTTTTAGTTCTAGTAATTTTAATTCCAAGAATTACATTTACTTCACCAAGGTCCTTCATGTCAAAATTTTCACACAACATATTTTTGACATTTTTCACAACATGAATATTAGAACAAAAAATAAGCAAGTCATCCACATATAGACAAATAATAGTGCAAACATTATTATCTGATTTGTAATATATGCACTATCACTTTCGTTAATTTTAAAACCATGTGAGATGACCAAATTATCAAATTTCTCATGCCACTGCTTAGGTGCTTGTTTCAAACCATACAAGGATTTATTTAATTTGCATACTTAATTCTCATGACCAGAAACAACAAAACCATCAGGTTGATCCATATAAATTTCTTCTTCCAAATCACCATTTAAAAAAGCAGTTTTTACATCCATTTAATGTACAATCATATTATGCACAGCAACAAGAGATAACAACACACAAATAGATGTAAGTCTAGATACAGGTGAAAACGTGTCAAACAAATCTATATTTTCTCTTTGTCTACATGTTTTGGCTACTAATCTAGCCTTAAACTTGTCTATTGTTCCATCAGGCTTTAATTTCTTTTTAAGAATCCATTTACATCCTATAGCATTGCATCCAGGAGGTAAATCTACTAGTTCTCATGTCCTGTTAGACTCAAGAGAGTCCATTTCATCATTTATAGCTTCTTGCCAAAAATTGGCATCTATAGATGACAAAGCTTCCTGAATAGAAGAAGGATCTTCCTCAGCGTTGTAAACATAAAAATCGGGACCAAAGTCTTTAGCCACATGTGCTCTTTTACTCCTTCTAGGTTCATCTAATTGTAGGTAACAAGGTGAAACACAAGAAGGGGGATTGAATTATATTTCTTAGCTTTTAAAACTTTTTGCAAATTCTTGGACGTTGCTTATAAAAGATTGGATGCACAGGAAAGATGGACGCAGAATCGTCCACTTAGTTCAAAACAAGTTTCAGTGCATTTAAAACGTTTGAATAGTTTGTTAAAAATAATTTCAATTCAATCTCCACAGTTAGTATAAAAACTGAATGTAAAGAAGTTAAGAGATAGAGAAAGTACACAAGTGTTTGTCCTGGTTCACCCTTTCCTAAGAGCTACGTCCAGTCCCCTCAAACTAGACAGATTTCACTATCAACCAGATAGAATTACAAGTATTCTTCAACAGCCTCTTCAGGCCTTACAACAAGTATTATTTGCACACCTAGCCTCTCCAGGCTCAACCCAAGTATTGTTTTACAAACAAGTCTCTCCAGGCTCAACACCAAGTACTCTTTGCACACAGCCTCTTCAGACTAATCCCCAGTATTCTTTTACAGACAAGTCTCTCCAAGCTCAAATAAGTATTCTTTTCTAAACAAGCCTCTCCAGGCTCAAAAAACTTAGAAGAGTGTTTTAGATTGAAAGTGTTGTTAACTCACACAAGTGAGAATATGAACTCTAAAACACTTTGAGAGTTAAGCAAACTCTCTTTTTATAAGAAGAAAGAACTATACAAGACTTTCTAAGATTTACAGAGTATGAAAATATTTGCACAGCGTTTTTGCTCTTTCTTTCACTTTGTTCAGTCTCTTGTATTCTTCTTCTTGTTCACGGTATTTATAGGTTTTGAGTGAAGCTTTCGATCTTGAACTTGCTATGCTCCAGCCTTCATAAATTAGCCGTTTCCTAATAGCATTAAATGCTATTTTTCCGTTGCTATGTAGGAGTGCTTCTTCAGCGTGTTTCTGTGCAGTTCTTTCTCCTATGTCAGAAGCAATCTGTACTCAAAGTCTCAATTACATAGAGGTTAATAGTAATACTTTATTGAGATAGAGAGAATACACTATATAACAGAAAAGATAAGTTCAGAGAGATACAGAAATATTCAGAGTACATTCTCTCTCTTAAGTACACTTTTCACAGTGCTTTATGCTTTTCATTAAATGCTTGTTCAAAAACATCGACAATTATGCTCAAGAAAAGCATTGTATACAACTATTTATTTCAAATCATTTGCTCATTAAATATGTCTCATATTAAATGCAAGAGCAATAAATAGCATGTTGTAGACTCTGCATGTTAGACGCAGCTTGTAGAACAAAATGGATGATAAGTGCTAATCTTACTTGAAAACATACTGATAAAAAGGCATTTATAGAACTCATGATGATAGAAATTGCTATTTTTGAACCCCAAAAGTATAGAAACATGTTAGATGGTTAATTAGTATGTAATACTTGGTGAATTAAATAGAATTACATTTTAATCCAAATTTTGTTTATTTTAGAAGAAGAATTTTGATGATGAAGAATTGACAAAAAGGTAAAGCTTAATGGAGATTCAAATGAAGCAAAAAGTCAAGCAAAGCTCAAATTACCACTGCAGAGAATGAGGCAATTCTGCCTCAAATTCGCTTAAGCGAGCCTAAGCGAATTTGAGGCAGAATTGCCTCATTCTCTGCAGTGGTAATTTGAGCTTTGCTTGACTTTTTGCTTCATTTGAATCTCCATTAAGCTTTACCTTTTTGTCAATTCTTCATCATCAAAATTCTTCTTCTAAAATAAACAAAATTTGGATTAAAATGTAATTCTATTTAATTCACCAAGTATTACATACTAATTAACCATCTAACATGTTTCTATATTCAAAAATAGCAATTTCTATCATCATGAGTTCTATAAATGCCTTTTTATCAATATGTTTTCAAGTAAGATTAGCACTTATCAAACTCTCCCCAACTTAGAACTTTGTTTGTCCTCAAACAAAAGTCCTAATCTTCAAAAAGAATAATTAGTTAAAAACTTGTGTTAAAAAAAAATTCATATCTCAAAAAAAATAATCATGGTTTGTAAACAATCAAGTGTTTCAAAAAAATTGCATGTTTATGATGTTTCCAATGAGAAAATTCACTACACAAAAGAAGTATGGTGCTCACAATTGAAAACAAAAAAACACTTTACAGCTGCACTATCACTTATGAGAATTAAATTGCATACATTCCATTGTCTTTCAATCAGGAAAACACAATCCTCACCTCAAAGTGTTTGTTTCTCTCAACTAACCAGGATAAGGTAAGTGTTTATCTCTTTCCATTCACTGAATCATCATTAGTCAATTTTGTTACCTGTCTCCTAAGTTGTCACAAAAACAAGTTCAATCATGGATCACTAAGGTCTTTTTAGGGTTGTAATGTGGCTGGGCTACAAAGAAATCTTGGTTTTTCTGGATAAGCAAAAGATACCTTATAAGCTAAGAGAGCAACCAAGAAATTTTCTTTAAGAGATGGTTTATAAACAAACTAAGTTATAAACAAACTCTTTTTCTTTCTTTCTCTTTTTTTTTTTATATACATCAAGTTTACATTTACATGATACACATTTACACCCTTCATGAGATACTTGACCAAACACAACTTTTCTCCCCAACTTTGATACAACCATAATCCCAAGAATTGCTCTCTTATCCTAAAAGGTATGGGAGAGATTTTCCTTTTGTTTTGAGTTTCATGGTCATAAGACATTCAAGAAAGAAATTTTTCTTTTTAAGCTCAAATGGGGTAAGCAAAGGATATTCTTCATGGTAAGCTGTTTGGCTCAGTGGTTTATATAAGAAAGAACATGCCTTGATCCTTTCCATGTATTCCTTATTTTGTGACAACAGGAGACTCAAACAAAACTAACCATGTGAAACAGTAAAGGCTTCATTAAACTGTTTAAGGAACACTCAATTCACACAGTTTGTGTACTTTCCTGATTTCAAACAACTTCATGTTATTTCTCATTAATACCCAACTTGATTATGCAATGTATTTGGTTTAAGCTAACACTGAGTACAACCACAATTTCTAATTTGTGAACCAACTCATTCATGCTTTGTCTTTCATAACAAACATGCTACTAACTTGATTTTTCACAAACCATGTCATTTCAAGATTAGCTTTCAAAACAACTTTTCTAAGTCCTATCTTGATTTTCAACTAGATTGTAGACTCAGAACCATGAACCTACAAAGTTAGCATATCAACAGCTAATTAACAAAACTCATGTTCAAGACCAAACCAACACACCATATTCCCAACAATTCACATGCAAAATAACCAAATCCCAGCAAATCCAAGTATCTAATCATGCCAGAAAACGACGTTCGATAATGTAAATGACTGAATTAGAGAAAGCTTGTAAACAAAAACTCAGTGATGTCTCATGATTTCTTCCATAAAGTCATCTCCAGCATCCTCCATAAAGTCATCTCCATCATTTCCAGCATCATCTGGAGCTTGTCCTTCATTTGATTCTTCATCTTCATGCTCCACCCCCTCCGGGAGAATTGGGCTGTCCCCAGGCCATGCAACATGAGCAGCAAATTCATCTGGTGTAGGCCATGGGAAGGGATTGGAGTCTCCTTGCTGTTGATTCAATGAAAACCTGTAAAAAGAATCATTCAAGCTCGTATACGCCCTATGATTGGCAGCTTGTTGCTGCTCTATGTGAGTGAGGTGAGCAGTGAGGCGAGTCTCCATTGGAGTCATTGAAGGCTGCCTAACAGGTGCAGGACGGGATGAGCTTTCTCCAAGATTTTTCTCTGCTGGATTGACACAATAATTTTTGATAAAATTTTCATTGATCGTCATTTTCAGTTTGCTTGAGGGTGACTTGGAACACTGACATCATGGGCTATGCACAAAGCATTGATCAATGCTGGAAAACCCAGTGGCTTAGAAGCAGCTGCTTTCTGGGATGGTGTTGAAAGAACAAATTTATGTATCTCCGCCAAAATTATTGCAGCAATATCTACAGTCATTTTTTTCAATATAGCATAAATGAGATATGCTCGCTGCATGGTAATATCGGAGGTATGAGAGTTAGGAGTGATGTTGGCGAGGATGAAGCTAGTCCAGATTTGAGTGATTGTCCTCATATTCGCCCTTTTTATTCTCAAATCTTTGCCGTGGTCATTGGCCTCATATGTCTTATTAGGAATACACAAAGTGTCAGCCACTTTCCAATCTAAAAATCCACTAAAGGATAGTTTCAATTTCTTCTGATACGCACACAGCTCGCCTTCTGCTAGTGTAAGAGGATTCCCCAAAAAATTATTGATTGCCGCTCGGTCATAGGGAACTATCTTTCCTCTTACCCAAGATTTTCTTGTTTGAGCTGCTTTTTTCATTGGCCAAGCATTTGCATAGAATTCCTTGACAATTTGCTCATTAACCCGTTCCATTGGTGCGGCTAGCTTCTCCCAGTTTCTTCTCCTAAGCTCAGCTTGAAATTCCTCATATTGGCCAATGTCTAATTCCACTTTGCGCTCATACAAAAGGCCCCGTACCTCGAGCATTGTAAACCTTTGTTGCTTGGAACGGTTCATAAATTTTGATCTATCATGTTGCTCCATCGGCATTTGAGGAAGCTCAGTTTGTTCTTCCATTTGTTCCTCTTGGGTGTCCACTCCGGAAGCTTTTCCTTTTCTTTTCTTGCTTTCTGGGATAGTATGTGTTGCTTTTCTTGGTGGCATCCTGAATTGACAAAACCAATTTAAGCATCAAAACAAGATCAAACAGTCACCACACATGCCATATAAAAAAAATACTTGATTCACTCTAGTACATGTGAAAGACTTTTCAATGTTATCACAATGTCACTCAAAGCATCATCATAGGTCACAAATTATGCTTCAAAACCATCATTTCAAACATTTTTTTTTAGAAGCACCTAATAGCACCCTAAAGCAAACCATGACCATAATTCAAAAATGTCTCACATGCATTTTATCAAACACCTCTCATACAACATGAACCAAACTCAATTTTTACTAAGGCATTTCATCAAGCACCTTGTACGCTTCATGAAAACAAAGGCACAAAACCACTCACTTCATTGATGTATTTTCACAAACACATGATATGCAACTTGAAGAACAACAACCCCCAAACTTAAATAAACACCACACACTCCCAATCATCAAAACCAAACACAATAAACAATATCAACCCTCACTATTTCGTTCCACACCCTCTCATTTTTCATAGCATTTTCAAACTCCCAAACCTCAAGTCTAAGAAGAAGAATGGAAAACCTTCAATGTTGAAGCATAAGAGAAGAGAAAGCAAAAGAACATACCTTAATAGTGCAAGAGTAAGGAGTGAAGAAAGAAAATCCAAGGGAAATAAGAAATCTCTCTCACAAAATGGGTTTGGGGGAGTTAGGGGGTTTTGGGTTCCTGGTCTCTCTTGAAAACGCGCTTGAGGAGATGAAAAATGACCCCTGGTTCGTGCTTCAGCATTTAAAACCCATTTTGAAAATAGAACCTGCGCTTAGCGCATCATATTCGCTTAAGCGAATAAGGGACAGAATGTCCATGTTTTAAAAAAAAATTCCCGCGCTAAGTGAACGAAATTAGCTTAAGCGAATTGTGGCCAGAAAGCACCCCCCCTTTTTTTTCGCTTAGCGAATGGAATTCGCTTAAGCTAATTTTGTTCAGATTGGACCCCTTTAAAACTGAGCTAAGCGAATTTTGGGGGGCTTAAGCGAATTTTTTAGAAAAATTTTTCACAACCTTCTGCATAATTCGCTTAAGCGAATTGGAATTAGCTTAAGCGAAAATTGGACAGAACATACCCCATTTTCTTTTAAAAGCATTCGCTAAGCCCAGAGGCTTTCGCTTAAGCGAAATTTGGACAGCAAATACACTCCACAACTTCAAAAAATTCTATTTTTCCTCATACCATTCTCAAAACTCATTACCTTATGTACGCTAAACAATCAAAACACACTAAGACTTTCATTTACCAAAACATGGATTGATTTACAACACTCATCCACCAAAATCCAGTGAGAAAACACATAAAATAAATAAACAAACAAACAAAACACAAATGCTAAAAGATTTAAAAGGGATAGAAAACTGGGTTGCCTCCCAGTAAGCGCTTCTTTAACGTCAATAGCTTGACGAATGACTTGTGCTCAAGGATCTCTGAGTTGAATCACAGTTGTGATCCTCTCCAAATCACCTCCCAAGTAAGGTTTTAGCCTTTGACCATTTACCACCCAAGTTCTTTTTGAGGACTGTTCCTCAAGTTCAATTGCTCCATAGGGCTTGACTTCCTTGATTGTAAACGGACCAGACCATTTGGATTTTAATTTTCCAGGGAAGAGTCTTAACCTGGAATTGAACAATAAAACCTGTTGGCCTGGTCTGAAATCTCTTTTCACAATCTTCTTGTCATGGTAATTTTTAACCTTCTCCTTGTACAATTTGGAAGATTCATATGCTTGACATCTTAATTCTTCCAATTCATGCAACTGCATTTTTCTTTTCTCACCTGCCTTTGTTTGTTCAAAATTTAAAAATTTCAATGCCCAATAAGCCTTATGTTCTAACTCCACTGGAAGATGACAAGATTTGCCATAAATCATTTGAAAAGGGGTTAGGCCTATTGGTGATTTAAAAGCTGTCCTATATGCCCACAAAGCTTCATCTAATTTTCCTGACCAATCTTTCCTAGAAGATGAAACAGTTTTCTCTAAAATTCTCTTAATCTCTCTATTAGAAACTTCAGCTTGGCCATTTGTTTGTGGATGATAGGGTGAAGCTATTTTATGCCTAACTCCATAATGCTCTAAAGCTTTGGCTAGCTGAGAATTGCAAAAGTGAGACCCTCCATCACTAATCAACACCCTAGGAGTTCCAAAACGAGTGAAAATGTTCTTTTTAAGAAACTTAACCACTGTTTTTGCATCAGCCTTAGGTGTAGCAATTGCTTCTACCCATTTTGAAACATAATCAACTGCCACCAATATATACTCATTAGAAAATGATGAAGGAAAAGGTCCAACAAAATCTATACCCCAACAATCAAATACCTCAACTTCTAGAATATTCTGCAAGGGCATTTCATTCCTTTTGGAAATTCCTCCAGTCTTTTGGCAACTATCACATCTTTGAGCATGTTCATAAGCATCTTTAAAGAGAGTAGGCCAGAAAAAACCTGATTGGAGAACCTTTGCAGCAGTCCTCTCTCCACTGTAATGCCCTCCATATGGTGAATTATTGCAATGCCATAAAATGTTCTTGGCTTCTTCCTTTGTGACACACCTCCTCAAAAGATTATCAGCTCCAATTTTGAATAAATGAGGATCATCCCACACATAATAGTTAGCATCACGAAAGAATTTCTTTCTTTGATGCCAATTCAAACCTTCAGGAAGCACTCCTGCTACCTTGAAATTTGCAATGTCTGCAAACCAAGGTCTTTCTTGCATCATAAAAAGTTTTTCATCAGGAAATTCCTCAATGATCTCTTGCTGCTTGATGGTCACCTCATCATTCACAAGCCTTGACAAATGATCAGCTACTTAATTCTCTTTTCCTGCTTTATCTTTGATTTCCAAATCAAATTCCTGTAACAACAAAATCCATCTAATAAGTCTTGGTTTGGAATTAGATTTGGTTAAGAGATATTTTATTGCAGCATGATCAGTATAAACAATCACTTGTGAACCAATCAAATATGATCGAAATTTTTCTAATGCATACACTATTGATAGCAATTCCTTTTCAGTAGTTGCATAGTTTATTTGTGCATCATTAAGGACCTTGCTAGCATAGTGTATGGCATGAAAAAATTTCTCTTTTCTTTGACCTAATACCGCTCCCACCGCATAATCGCTTGCATCACACATAAGTTCAAAATCAATTTTCCAATTAGGTGCAGCGATTTTAGGTGCAGAGATCAATTTTTCTTTTAAAATATCAAAAGCATTTAAACAAGATTCATCAAATTTAAAAGAAATATCCTTATTCAGCAGATTGCTCAATGGCTTGGCTATCTTGGAGAAATCCTTGATGAATCTTCTGTAAAACCCAGCATGTCCAAGAAAGCTTCTGATTCCCTTGACATTTGTTGGTGGAGGCAGTTTTTCAATGACTTCAACTTTAGCTTTATCTACCTCAATGCCTCTGGAAGAGATCTTGTGACCGAGAACTATGCCTTCAGTCACCATGAAGTGACATTTCTCCCAATTTAAAACAAGATTGGTTTCCACACACCGCTTCAGAACGGTGTCAAGATTCACTAAGCACAAATCAAAGGATGCTCCAAATACTGAAAAATCATCCATGAAGACTTCTATGCATTTTTCAACAAGATCAGAGAATATAGCAAGCATACAACGCTGGAAAGTTGCTGGGGCATTACACAATCCAAAAGGCATCTTTCTATAAGCAAAAACACCGAAGGGACATGTGAATGCTGTTTTCTCCTGGTCCTCCGGATTGACTGCAATTTGATTATAACCTGAATAGCCATCCAGGAAACAATAAAAAGCTTGACCAGCCAACCTCTCTAGCATTTGATCCATGAAGGGTAACGGAAAATGGTCCTTTCTAGTAGCCTTGTTCAACTTTCTATAATCAATACACATTCTCCAACCTGTAACAGTCCGTGTTGGAATTAATTCATTCTTTTCATTCCTCACGACTGTCATTCCTCCCTTCTTAGGAACTACCTGGACCGGACTCACCCAAGCACTATCTGAAATTGGGTAAATCATGCCTGCCTCAAGCAATTTCACCACCTCCTTTCTAACAACTTCCTTCATTGTAGGATTTAAGCGTCGTTGAGGTTGAGCTACTGGCTTGAAATCCTCTTCCATCATAATCTTATGCATACAGTAAGATGGACTAATACCTTTGAGATCGGATAATGTCCACCCTATTGCTCCTTTGTTTGCCTTTAATACTTCAAGTAAACTCTCCTCTTCTTCAGCTGATAGAAAGCTGCTGATTATCACTGGTTTTGTACTGCCCTCTTCCAAAAAAACATACTTCAAATGTTGTGGCAACAATTTCAACTCCATCTTTTGATCTTGATGTTTCTTTTCCACCTCCAATTCTTCTAAAACCACTTCATGAGGAGGGATGTCTTTGAATGTATCAAGATCTTTGAGGCTTTTTTCAATTTCTTTCTCCTCATTTTCATTAAGTTCTTCAAACGCATGAATCAAAGCCTTTTCTAGCGGGTTTGAAGAATGTAACTGCTTTCTGGCTTCTAGACAAATTTCATCTAAACCATCTATCTTGAAGCATTGTCCTTTATCACTGGGATGTTGCATTGCTTCGAAAACATCAAAATTGACTTCTTCATCCTGCACCCTAACCTTCAGCTTGCCATCATCAACATCAATAATGACTTTAGCTGTTTTCATAAAGGGTCTTCCCAGTATAAGAGGCACCTCAATATCTTCTTCCATATCCATTACCACAAAATCAACTGGAAACATGAACTTGTCAACCTTTACCAAGACATCTTCTACAACACCATGAGGATATTTGATGGATCTGTCTGCTAGTTGTAGTTGCATCCTTGTAGGTCTAACCTCCAATTCTCCAATTCTCCTCAACATGGAAAGAGGCATTAAATTTATGCTGGCTCCTAAATCTAGGAGTGCTTTCCCTACTGATACACTTCCAATGGTCACGGGCAAATTGAAACTTCCCGGATCCTTGGATTTCTGAGGTATGAATTTCTGAATGATTGCACTACAACTGGCATCCAACTCTATTGTCTCTTCCTCTATGAACTTTCTCTTCTTAGTCAACAGTTCTTTCATGAATTTGGCATAAGTTGGCATTTGCTCCAAGGCCTCTGAAAATGGAATATTTATCTGCAATCTTTTGAATATCTCCATAAACCTTGCGAACTGTCTTTCTTTGTCTTTTCTAGTTGGTGCATGGGGATAAGGTAAATTATGTACAGGTGGACTTTTTGTTGTATTTTTCTCTCCCTTCACCAACAAATTTTCTTTCTTTTTTTCATTTTTTCTTTGCTTTTCTTTTTCTACACAAACTCCCTCATCTTTATTTTCCTCCTCCTCTTCTTTTTCAACTTCTTCTTTTTCTTTTTCTTTTTCAACAACAACTACACCTTCATCCAGATTATCTCCAATACCTTTCCCAATCACTATACCACTCCTTGTTGTGATAGCCTTGCAATGCTCCTTGGGATTGGTTTGAGTGTTGGCAGAGAATGTTCCTCCTTGTTGCTCAGATAATTGTTTGGCCAGCTGTCCAACCTGCATTTCAAGATTCTTAATTGAAGCATCAGTGTTCTTCTGGTTAGACATTGAAACCTGCATAAATTGAGTTAAAGTGTCCTCCAATTTAGAAGTTTTATCCTGAAGTGCCGGATGCTGATTATACTGCTGATAAGGAGGAGGTCTGTTGGAAGGTCCTGCATCCTGTTTCCATCCCTGGCCATAATTTGAGTTGTTTCCTCTTGAATATGCATTACCTTGATACTGCCCTTGTCTGAGCTGGTTGTTCATGTAAAGCAACTCTTCCTCCTGACTACCACCAGGTGGAAGACAATGACCAGTGATATGGTCTCCAGAACACATCTCACATCTCATAACCTGTTCTTGCTTGGGTTGAGATTCTTGCATTCCCCTAAGCTGCTGTGGCAGATTTGCCATCTGTTTAGCCAATTCTTCCATCTGTTGGGTTAGCAATTTGTTTTGGGCTAGGACTGCATCCTGAGCACCCAACTCTAATATTCCTCTTCTAGCTGTTGGCCCTCTATTATGCTGACTTTGGTGATCACTAGTGGCCATCGCTTCAATAATTTGTATTGCTTATTCAGGAGGTTTTGCCATCAAAGATCCCCCAGCAGTTGCATCAAGAAGTAACTTAGGTTGTTGCTGAAGTCCATTGCGGAAGATATGTAACTGTGTCTGCTCATCAAACCCATGGTTAGGGCACCTTCTTAGCAATGACTTATATCTCTCCCAAGCTTCACTTAAAGTTTCATTAGCCCCTTGAGAGAAAACTGAGATGGTTGTTTTGGCATCCATATACTTAGACTGAGGAAAATATATGTTCAGAAACTTCTCCTCCAATTGATTCCAATTAGCCAGAGTTTGTTGTGGTTGATCCAAAAGCCAATCCTTGGCTTTTCCTATTAGTGAGAAAGGAAACAGCCTATGGAATATAGCTTCTTCTTCAGCCTCAGTTGCTCCAACTGTTCCACATAACTCATAAAATTTGATTAAATGAGCATATGGGTCTTCGTGATCCAACCCTAAAAAAGGATTAGCAGAAAGAAGTTGAAGAAGTCCTGTCTTCATTTCGGCTTGTCTTGCATTTCCAGGAGGTCTTACTACCCTTCTCAGATTTCTCGGACTGTGATGTCCAAAAGCTCCTTGCGTTCTTCTTTGGTTGTTGTTGTTCTCATTGTTGTTGTTCTCATCAGCCATGGTTTCTTCTTTTGATTGAGATGAAGAGGACTTAGAAGTGGAAGCTTTCTCTTGTTGCTTCTTTTGCTTGGCTAATTGCTTTCTTTTCCTTGCCTTGCTGTTATTGGTTCTAGCTGTCTTTTCTATTTCAGGGTCAAACAATAGTTGATCAGCTGGTACCTTTCCTCGCATAAACAGAATTAAGCAACACTAACCAAACAAATTAGCTTAACACAAGAGTTTAACACAAAATTAAACTATGCACAAAAATCAAAATTGCTTAAGAAAGTAAAAATTGCTGCAATGCTTAATATCTAAACGCAAATCCCCGGCAACGGCGCCAAAATTTGTTATCATTTTTACCGAATCACCTAATCGTATCACACGAAAGTGGTCACTCGGGTTATCGTATCCATAGGGATTCACGCGATATTATGCCGTTCAACAATGTTTAACATCTCAAGTTATAAAACTGAATACTTTGGTTTTAAAATGTGGTTTCACAAGTGCCTTGAAATTTTAAAGAACTACAAAAGAGATTTAAAATAAAGATTTTAACAATGATAAAGAAGAGTTGGGATTAGATTTCATCAATCTTTTCTTAGTACCCTATTGATCATATGCATATAGTTCCTCTATGTATCTCTATCATCATCATCAAATCACTCATTCACATTAATTCCTTAACATGTTTGAAATATCAATCTCTACTCCTAAAAGTTGATTCCTCTAACAATTAAAAGTAAGATTGAGTTTAAGCTCAGATGATTTAAAGACTAATGAATTAAACTCTATTCCTAGATATCAAACTCATTAGATGATTCATCTTAATCAAGGATTCAAAGATGATTTTCCAATACACTTTAATTCCAAAAATCAGGTTATAGTTGATCAATCCATAACAAGCATGAAGAACAAGAATGAATCATTGATATAAATGCATAGTAGGAGTCTATATATATATGAATCAAAAGGAATACATGAGAGTTGATTGATTACATCTAATCCCAACAAAGGGTGAGTTAGCTATCCATTTCCATGGTAGCTAACAATACAAAGAGATGAAGAAAAGAAAAGGAACCTATGTTGTTACCACTTTTCCAAGCTCAACAATGGTGGAAACCTCTCTTGTTCTTCGTTTTCCTTTCGTTCCCGGCTGATCTCTTGAAAAACTATTTAAATCCTATTTATATAAGCCCTTTTTTACACAAACAGGATTTTCTACCGCATTATTTTCGCTTAAGCTCAGGAATTTCGCTTAGCTAAAGTAGCATTCTTCAGGTTGAAGAAAGCTTACTCGCTTAGCGCAGCAAATTCGCTTAAGCGAATTTGCATTTCCAAAACTGCATGATTCTGCCTGAAATTCGCTTAAGCGAATTTCTCAGGCTAAGCGAATTTGAGGCAGAATTGCCTCATTCTCTACAGTGGTAATTTGAGCTTTGCTTGACTTTTTGCTTCATTTGAATCTCCATTAAGCTTTACCTTTTTGTCAATTCTTCATCATCAAAATTCTTCTTCTAAAATAAACAAAATTTGGATTAAAATGTAATTCTATTTAATTCACCAAGTATTACATACTAATTAACCATCTAACATGTTTCTATACTTTTGGGGTTCAAAAATAGCAATTTCTATCATCATGAGTTCTATAAATGCCTTTTTATCAATATGTTTTCGAGTAAGATTAGCACTTATCAATGGACTTTCTGATCACTTACCATATGGACGCATACCTTTGCTTACCATATGGACTCATAGCTTACTTGGACGCAAGGCTTTCCTGATCATTGGATGTATGACATTCTGATCAACGGACGCTTCGCACTCAGAGTCCGTTGGACGATACTTACCCAAGGTCAAGTATCAGAGTCCATTGGATGCTCAGCTCTTTGAATGTACTTATAATTGCTAAGGTCACACTAGACGATGGACTTGTCTTTGTTGTACCTACAAGAGCTTGTTAACAAACTTTGTAAAATCTTTAATAATCATTGTATCATCAAAACTACTTAGGGATTTGAACATTGAAAAATGTTTTTAAATAATTTGGTTCCAACACTAATAAATCATTAGAAATACTTGCTCTAAAAGGTGCACTATCAGAAGAAGAGCCCCCACTATTTTTCAATTTAAATGGAAAACGGTTTTCATAAAAATCAGCATCATATGATTCAATCACAACTTTCTCATTTAAATCAAAAAATCTATAAGCTTTGCTATTAACAGCGTAGCCTATAAAAACACATTCATAAGCTCTACTTGCTAATTTTTTCCTTTTAGGATCAGGAATTCTAACATAAGCCAAACAACCCCACGTTCTAAGATAGGATAAATTTGGTTTCTTATTTTTAAACAATTCATAAGGAGAAAATTTGCTATTCGATTTAGGCACTCTATTAAGCACATAACATACATTTAGCAAAATTTCACCCCACCAAAAAGATGCAGCACCAGAATGAAGTGAAGTAGCAACAACAGATTCAGCAAAAGTTCTATTATTTCTTTCGGCTTTACCATTCATTTTAGGAGAATTAGGTGCAGTTTTCTCATAAATTATTCCATGGGAATTATAAAAATTATTAAAAAAATCAGAATCATATTTCGTTCCTCTATCACTTCGCAATCTCTTTATTTTCTTATTAAGTTGATTTTCAACTTCAGAAACAAATAATTTAAACATATCAAAAGCATCACTCTTATTTTTCAAAAGATATACATACGTGGAATTAGAGCAATCATCAATAAAAGTGATAAAATAACGTTTTCCATTTCTAGTTAACACTCCATCAAATTCACATATATCTAAATGTATTAAATCAAGAGTTTCAGTTTCTCTAACAACCGACTTATAAGGAGCCTTTGTAATTTTAGCTTGGCTACAAAATTCACATTTTTCAAAATCATTCAAAGAGAACTTAGGAATTAATTCCAAATCACTCATATTTTTAATAATACGTTTATTAACATGACAAAGTCTGGAATGCCAAACATTAGAAGTACACAACATGTAAGAAGAAATAGCATCACTCATTTCAACACTCAATTTGAACATTCCATCAATGGCATAACCCTTCCCTACAAAAATATTATTCTTTGTAAGGGTATACAAATCAGCCCCTATGGTTTGAGTATACCCGGCTTTGTTAAGAAGATAGCTCGAAACTAAGTTCTTCCTCATCTTTGGAGTATGCATAATTCAAGCAATCATTGATTGGCTAGTCCCCACTTCCCTCACGGCTTTGAGAGCTTTTCTGGGACTCATAAGTTTTTATAGGCGCTTTGTGCAACATTATGCGACCATAGCTAGCCCTTTAACAAACTTGTTAAAAGCAAATTCATTCTCTTGGACAGCTCCAGCAGCCCAAGCATTTCTGAAATTGAAAACAGCGATGATTACTTTACCGATTTTGGTACTCCCTAATTTTTCCATACATTTTGAGGTTAATATTGATGCTTCTAATGTTGCCATTGGTGCTGTTCTCTCCCAAAATTAGCACCCGATTGCATTTTTCAGTAAAAAGATGAGTTTCTGACTTTGTGTTTCATCCACATACATCCGGGAATTGTACGCCTTGACAGAAGCAGGAAATAAATGGCATCAATATTTGTTGGGAGCTACCTTCAAGATATTCACAGATCACAACAGCCTTAAAGGACTCATGACTCAGGCCATTCACACTCCAGATAAGGATGGAAAAAATCCATGGCCGCGGGGTACCCGCGGATAAAACCCGTTACGAATACGGAGGGTACCTGTAGGTAAATTAAACGGGTATTTGAGGTACCTGCCAATAAATGGGGACGGGGGGTGGGTAGTGAGATACCTGTACCCGCGGATATCCATACCCGTTAGTAAAATTACAAAAATACCCTTTTATTTATATACATACCTAAAAGTCTAAAACATCAATGCACAATTTGACAAGTATTAGAGTGTGAAGCATTAATTTTAGTTGTTGTCTTGCTTTGTTTTAATATTGAACAAAGTGACTCCAAAATATGTATTATTGTTGTGTCATGTATTAATTCTCACACTCATATTTTTCATTTTGTAGCTTTATTTGTTTTTATTTAATTGAACAATTATTGATATAATAATTGAGTTAAAATTATAATGATTAGTATAATTAGTCTTATTAATATGATTTTTATTAAGATCAATATTGTGTGGAAACAATTTCATTTAATAGAATTTTTATAGAATTTTTTTAATTTTTTAATATCCATGGATATCCGCGGATATTACCGGTACCCGCTAAAACCTAAATAACGAGTACCCGCACGGTATGGAGCGGGTACGGATAGCGGGTATTTCCAATGGGGCGGGTAGCAGATAGCTACTACTCGTACCCGCCCCGCCCCATTTACATTCCCAACTCCAGGGCAACAAAAATGGCAAACTAAGTTGATTGACTATCGTTATGAGATTCATTACAAACTTGGTAAGGAGAACTTGGTGGCGGATGGACTCTCACGTATGGTTGAACCCGTGGCTGAATCAGTATTTAATGCTCTTAGCTCCCCTGCTTTGTCGTTGTTTACTCACTTGTAGGACTTAATAATCACCCTGTAGACCAAAAATTGGTTCAAAGAGTGTAGAATGAAAGTGAGTTGGAACAGAAGTTTACTTACAAAGCTGGCTTTTTGTATTTCAAAGATAAGATTTTTGTGCCCCAAGCCTCAGATCTGCTCCCTGCCCTCTTGGAATAATTTCATTCTTCCCCACTTGGGGGACACTCAGGCGTTAAGGCTACACTGGTCTGGATCTCTGCCTGGCATGCACAAGGATATCAAGAACTTTGTCAATCGCTGTTCCATCTGTCAGTAACACAGCCCATAGCCCGTATGACCTGTTACAACCCTTACCTATCCCAAATCAAGTGTGGGAAGACATTAGCATGGATTTTATCTTGCACCTTCCAAACTCAGCGAACAAAATAGTCATTTGAGTCATGGTGGATCGTCTCACGAAGTTTGCTCATTTGAATTTTACATACCTCCCACTTCGTCTCTACCTCCCACTTCTCTGCTTCATACTTGGCTTCGGTCTTCTTATTTGAATTTTAGAAATTACATGGAGCACCCAAGACAATTGTTGTAGGTAACAGGGAGAAACACAAGAAGGGGGGTTGAATTGTGTTTCAATGCCTTCTTAAAACTTTTTCGCAAATGTTTGGACTCTGGCTGTAAAACTGTTGGACGCACAGCGTACCTGAATATTGGACGCACAAGCAAGTTGGACGCAGAGGCTTCCACTTAGTTTTAAAACTCGTTTTCTTTGTACAATTTAAAGAGTTTGAAAAACTTGTTAAAACAAACTTCAATTCAATCCCCTTAGTTAGTATAAATAAATAAATAACTAGAGATAAGGGAAAGAGAGGAAAACACAAGTATTTATACTGGTTCACTCTTTCCTAAGAGCTACGTCTAGTCCCCTCAAACTAGAGAGATTTCACTATCAATCCAGATAGAAGACAAGTTTTCTTCAGCAGCCTCTTCAGGCCTTACAACAAGTATTCTTTGCACACCTAGCCTCTCCAGACTCAAAACAAGTATTCTTTACAAACAAGCCTCTCCAGGCTTAACCCCAAGTATTCTTTGCACGCAACCTCTCCATGCTAAATCTCAAGTATTCTTTTACAGACAAGTCTCTCCAGGTTTAACACAAGTATTCTTTATAAACAAGTCTCTTCAGACTCAAACAACTCAGAAGAGTGTTTTTGACTTAAAGTGCTATCTAACTCACACAAGTGAGAATATGACAATCTTAAGCACTTCGAGAGTTAAGCAAACTCTCTTTTACAAGAAGAAAGAAAAATATACAAGACTTTCTTAACAAATCAGAGTATAAAATGTGCACAGCGATTTAGCTCTTTCTTTCAGTAGTTCAACACTCTCTTGTCTTGATTCTTCTTTTTGTTTTCGGTATTTATAGGCTTTGTTGAAGCTTCAGACTTATTCTTCGACTAGCTCAGCTTCAGCCTTCATAAATATGACCGTTCTCTAATAGCATTAAATGCTATTTTCCCGTTGCTCTGAGGAGTTCATCTTTAACGTATTTGTCTGCGTTTCTTTCTCCTAATTCAGAAGCAACCTGTACTCATAATCTCAATTGCACAAAGGTCAATAGTAATATTCAGTTGAGACAAAGAGAATACACTGTGTAAATCAGAAAGTAGTGTTCAGAGAGATATGGAAATAAACATAGTACATTCTCTCTCTAAGTACACTTTCCACAGTGCTTTATGCTTTTCATTAAATGCATGTTCAAAACACGTTGAATACAGCTATTTATTTCAAATCATTTGCTCAATAAATATGTTCCATATTAAATGCAAGATCAATAAATAGCAAGTTATGTATTCTATGTTTTGGACGCAGCATATAGAATGCATGAACTATTCAGGTCATCTACAAAACGGACGCATACCTTTGCTTACCATTTGTACTTGAGACAGCTTGGTCTATATGAACGCATACTCATTGCTTACCATATGGACTTATGACTTTGCTTCTCTGATGGGGTACGTCTCTATAACACTTATTGGACGTTTATCACTTTCGCTTCTTTGGACGCAAAGTATAGCATGTCTCCATGAGTGATTACTTGGACGCTTGTAGGTTCTGCTTCTTTGGACGCAAAGCTTTATTTGACGTATTGCCTCTTTGAGTCCATTGGACGCTCCACTCTTGAATTGTACATATATGTGCCAATGTCACACTGGACGATGGACTTATCTTTGTTGTACCTACAAGAGCTTGTCAGCAGACTTTGTAAAATCCTTAATAACCTTTGTTATCATCAAAACCACAAAGACTACTTAGGAAATTTTTGCATTAGAAATGCTTTTAACCAATTTGGTTCCAACAATTGTTAGTGACAGAGATAGGCTTTTCCTGAGTTAGTTCTGGAAAGAATTGTTCAAAGCTATGGTGGGACTACATTGGCTTACAGTAGTTCGTATCACCCGAAAACTGGCGGGCAAACCGAGGTGTTGAATCATTGTCTGGAAACGTATTTATGTTGCTTCATGAGTGATGAACCGAACCAGTGGCATAAGTTTCTCCCTCTTGCTAAGTTTTGTTATAACTCTTCATTTCACTCTGCGATTGGGATGACTCACTTTGAGGCGCTGTATGATAGGCGTCCCCCCTCCCTGTCCTCTTATGTTCCGGTACCTCCAAGGTCGGCTCTTTGGATTAGCTACTCTCCCACTGAGCTCATATTCTGAAAACCCTAAAAGCCAATCTCGTTAGAGCTCGCAATCAGATGATTCAACAAGCGAATAAGAAGAGAACTGGTAAGGAGTTTACAGAAGGCTAGTGGGTATACCTTAAACTTCAGCTATATCGCCAATCCTCCATCAAGCACCGTACCTCGCAGAAATTGGCCAAGAGGTTTTATGGTCCCTTCAAGGTGCTCTGGCGAATCGGCTCCGTCGCTTACGAGTTAGAGATCCCGCCTGCTTCTTGCGTCCACCCAATGTTTCATGTTTCGCTCTAGAAGCTCTACCATGGGGAACCGTCGATGTAGCTTTCTACCTTGCCAATCTCAAACTCGGGTGTGCCACAAATCCTTTCCCCTTTGCGTGTTCTAAACAAGCGCCTGGTGTTGACCAAGAAGGGGACACGTGAAGAGCTGTTAGTTCAATGGGTGGAACAAGTTGAGAGTGAAGCCACGTGGGAATCTAAACTGGAGTTTACTTCTGCCTATCCTGGTTTCGATCTTGAAGACAAGATCACTTTCAATGGGAATGGTAATGATACAAGTGGTGTTGGCCAAAGTGGAGCAATGGGGCCTGATACTGGATGTGAAAGGCCCAAAAGGGTAATTAGAAGACCAACTCGATTTGATGATTAAAGGACCAAGCAGCTCTGAGCCCAAATAGTTTTACCTGATGCAAGTTAAATAAATATTAGTTATGTAGAAGTATTTCCATTTTGATGTATTTATAAATTATATAGAAACTAAGGAGATGGAGGGAAAAAGCACCAAAATGGTGCAAATTTTTTCGTTTTTTTACCAAAATGGTGCAAATCAAAAAGTTATTACCAAATTGGGGTAAGTCGCAGGTGGCATTGGCGACTTCTATTTTTTTTAAAAAAAAGTGAAGTCGCCAATGATAGTGGCGACTTCTATTTTTTTTTTTAAATAGAGAGAAGTCGCTGATGGCACACAAAGAGTGTCAGACTGTGTTATTTTAGTCCCTAACAGATACAAAATTAAAAAAAGGTCATCAACGGTTAGCCGTTAGTCACTTTAGTCCCTGAAAGTAATTATTTATTGTCATTTTAATTTGACCATAGAGACCAAAGTGATATCGCTCGACACTCTCATGGACCAAAGTGACTGTTTACTCTCTTAGCATTAGTTTTTTTTTCATACCCACGAATTTAAATTCATACTAAAAATAGACTTTCTATTAAATTCATACTCAAAGCCTTCTTTTATTTATTTGTTTATTTTACTAATTAGACTTTTTTTATCCGATTTTACTAATTAGACTTTAAATTAACTAATGCTCAAAACCCTATTTTATTTATTTATTTATTTGTTTTACTAAATAAATAAAATTATTTATTGTCATTTTAGTTTTACCACGGCCATTTTTAGTAAAACAAACAAATAAATAAAATAGAGTCTTAAGCATTTTAACTTAAAGTTTAATTAGTAAAATCTGATAAAATATCTAATTAGTAAAACAAATAAATAAATAAAATAGGTTTTTGAGCATTAGTTAATTTAAAGTCTAATTAGTGTAATTGGATAAAAAAAGTCTAATTAGTAAAATAAACAAATAAATAAAAGAGGGCTTTGAGTATGAATTTAATAGAAAGTCTATTTTGAGTATGAATTTAAATTCATGGGTATGAAAAACAAAACTAATGCTAAGAGAGTAAACAACTATTTTGGTCCCTGAGAGTGTCTAGCGGTGTCACTTTGGTCTCTGTGGCAAACTAAAATGGCAATAAATAATCACTTTCAGGGATTAAAGTGACTAACGACTAACAGTTGATGACATTTTTTTAATTTCGTATCTATTAAAGACCAAAATAACACCGTCTAACATTCTCTGTGTACCATCAGCGACTTCTTTTTTTTTTTTTTTTAAAGTAGAAGTCCGCCACTACTATTGGCGACTTCACTATTTTTTTAAAAAAAAAAAGTCGCCATTGCCATTGGCGACTTCACTTTTTTTTTAAAAAAAATGATGACCTTTTTTTAATTTTGTATCTATTTGGGACCAAAATAACACCGCCTAACGTTCTCTGTGTACCATTAGCGACTTCACTACCATTGGCGACTTCACTCTTTTTTTAAAAAAAAAAATAGAAGTCACTAATAACACCTGCGACTTACTTCAATTTGATAATAAGTTTTTGATATGCACCATTTCAGTAAAAACCAAAAAAATTTGCACCATTTTGGTGCTTTTTCCGAGATGGAGCCACTTGGCAACGGATCCAAATAGGTGAGATACACAGTATCAGTTTGTTACAAAACAGAATTGTGGGAATGAAATGGGCAGAGATACGTTAAAAAAGTTCTTCTTCTTCCTCTTCTCAAGGAGACCTCTCCCTTCTCTAATTGGGACTTAGCCTAACCATAGTTTCTACTTTCCATCATAGTCCTAGTGATGTCAACGTATCTTATTGTAGCATTGGAGACAATGGTTTAAACTAGAGTCTAATCGGTTGATTTAATGTGCGTGTTTCTTGTGAAGTTGCTATTCATTCAGAAGATATATATATATATGGTGATATGGGTGTTGTACTGGCCGTGCTTTAAAACTTGTTAATAGGATAGTGTTGGGCCTGTTCAGTTTGCTCATTTGTTTTGTTGCCTGAGGTTTATGTGGGTGATCATTTGAAGAAGATGGAGGGGCCTATTACGAATGCAAGGTGAATTCTGGTGCATGCCTTCGGTGTAGCCATGTTATGTTTTGTTGCCTTCTTGAGATGTGAAATTTTCACCTTTCAGGCTAGTATTGTAGAGGGCATTCTACCTGATTTTAGTAACATGTATCTGCTGTTTCAAGTGGTATACTTTTGTATTTATATATCGTACTTTGAGTTTTAGTATGGACGTTTCTTGTTAATAGGTAGAAAGATGGTTGGGGCTATTTTCTGCAATTATGATTTTGTTTTATGAAACATTTTATAATGAATGAAAATTGGCTCGATGTTTTGCCGGATTAGTGTTTCATCCTTCTGTATTTTTCCTCCTCTATTTTATTGGTCTGTTATCATGAATTAGAGTGCAGCCAATACATTCTAGTGGGTTTGAGGTTATTTATACAAAATCATGCCTTGCTTTTCAGTAAGTAGAAAAGGCTTGCACAAACGTATTATTGTGATCAACCAAGCAAACATCAAATTGGTCAAAGACCGCGTTTTAGAAAGCAAAATGCTGCTTAAAATTGAAGAATGTAAATTATTCTCACTTCTCAAACTTGTTCAAGTCATTATTGTTGATGCAATGGTTGAAGCTAAACTATCAATAAGGTTCAATATAATGTCAGAGGAACATCATACCTGCCTTCATCAATGGAAGTGTTTGGAGCTTATGCATTTTCTTTCTCCTGGAGCACATCGCTTCTTTGTTTTGATATTTTGCGTGCTTTATTTTGATACATTGTCTTCTAAATTGGGATATATCCAAAACAGAAAATGGAAATGTTCTATTTGCTAATGAGCTAGTAAAGAGCCAGTCTCCCATTTTCTGTCAGCAAAAGAATGTTAATGTGTTTTCCTGTTCAAAAACTTCATAATTTAGGAGCAAAACGATTTGTGAGCTGTAAGAAAGGGTAGCTTCTGGTGAGTTGATCATGCAGAGGATATTATCTTGGTGAGGATCATTTGCTGTTAGTGCGCCTTGGTGGTTGTCTTATTAGAATTTAGTATTTTTGATTTTATGACCCAATTCATCCTTACAAAATTGACTTGTAAGGTGAAAAGTGTCTCTGTTATATATATATATAAGTCTTATCTTTAGTCAACATGGGACTATAACTTTTCTCCGGTATGTCTTGAAATATATTTCTATTCGGGGACTAAATCATTATTATATGGCTTAGCAGGAATTGTCAATCATGACCAAATCAGATGGTTGTTTTCAAGTGTGTTGATGGGAGTTGTCTCATTGCTATCAATATAGACTCCTATTTTGGCATTGTTTCTGTTTGCTAGATTTCACAATTTAGAGTTTGGTTTCTGTTTGGTATTTGTATCAGGATATGTGGGGGGGCACAGAATTTACTTGTGCAGCAACAGAGTCTCTCATACCCTCGGTGGGAAAAAACTCCCAGGTGTGATTTTAATACTAGGTAATTCATGTAGAAACAGTAAATTTCACATTCTCGGTGGAAAATTATTCACAGGTGTAACTGGCGATAGTGGAGATCCTAGTCAGGAACTGGAACTTTCACAATAAGGATGTAATTATCGTCACAGGTGTGATTATCGCAGACATTTTCGGTAGCACATAAAGCACTGTTCACACCGGGCGTGTGAATATTTTAACAGATGTGATATTGCCAGAAACGGAGGGTCGCATGATGTAGTCACAAACAAAGTACTTCACACCAGGGAGGTTGAATTATTTCCCAGGTGTGATTCGTTCAGGTTTCGAGAAACTCATGCTGCAGTCACAAACAGATTACGTTACACCTGGGGTGTGAAAAACGCCACTGTGGTGAAAACCTACAGAGACGGAGACTGTTATTAGGAACTTATTTTTTTTCTTTCGGATTGCTTTGGCTTGGCTGTAAATACACACTATTTGGGTCTGGATGTATTTTTGATTTGGTAATTGTTGGGCATAGCTTATGCTCTTGCTCAATAAATTTTTTGCCTTTAAAAAAAAATTGCAAATTGAAGAAAGTATTCTTTCTGTTGAACTGCATTTTGTAATTTTGTTGCATCCTGCCGTTTTCATAGATGATATAGTTGTTGACTTCTCTCCATTAAATACGGTTTATTACTACCACTGTATGAGGTTGCTGATTTGTATGTCTCTAGTGATCCTCCAAATTCTTTCTCTAGTATAAAAAAAACATTAAATTTCATTTCATAGATGAATTAACCAATTTTCCAACATTTAGGTACATTTGGAGTGGTCCAGAACAACCACATTCCTTTCTCTTAGACAATGAGCTTGTAAAATGACGAATAGTCATCATGATATTGTGAAGAATGACTCAAAAATCACCAAGTCAAAGCAAGGAAATCTGATAAGGATCACTTGACGCAGCCTCTGGTTGCCTAGCAATTCTCACTGGGCAACACACGCAGCAAAGTTTTCGCCCGACGATGGAATGGGTCGCCCGGCGACCAGGACAGGACAGCACCAATTTGTCTCACGTTGCACTGTTTTTCGCCCGGCAAAGGCATGGATCACCCGACAATCAGGAAACAGAAGATTCTGACTTATGCATCAGCGAAATTAGCCCGGCGAAGGGAGTTCATCGCCCGACAAAATTGTGCACCAGAATCAGTTATTCAGTTGCGGTTTTGGGCAGTTTAAAAGGGGTTGTTATAAGGGCTTAGATACACGGTTTTGACACAGGTTGTATAACACATTTCTCAGATAGTTAGACTCAGTTTTACCAAGTGAAACACAGAGGGAAAAGTTTAGAGGGTCAATTGGGATTGAGAGAAAAGTTCAAGAGTGATTAGCAAAAAAGGGTTTCAAGGGTAGTGTTCTTGTAGAACACATAGGAACCAGAGAAAAGGCTAAGAGGTTAACTCAGATTTATACTTGTATCTCGTTGATCGATAGTGAAGGGGTTGCTCTCTCCCGTGGATGTAGGTCACACCGGCCGAACCATGTAAAAGATTGTGTCGTTTCTTTATCCCTAATCTCTTTACGTTTTGTGTTCTTGCATTCGATTAGCGTTTTCTGAGTTTAGTTTTCTGCACTAGTTTCGATTTGTTGTTCGTTCTACTCGCGTTCGTTCTTGGTTTGATTTGATTATAGGATTCGTCGTTTCCACCGTTTTGGACCAACAGATATGTTATTGATGTGTGTTGGCCGCTATGTGGCGTTTGCCGGATTTGCATTTGAATGTGCAGAAAGTCAGAAACCAAAATTCATTTTACACTGGTTTGGTTAAATTTGGACCATGGGCATATACAAGTCTAGATCTATGATCTATTCATTCATATATACCATCCAATGCAATACAACTAGGATATTCTGCATCTGAACCATGTTACATTCATATGAGCAATACAGAAACTAAGAATAGACCATGCAGATTACATCTGATGCATAATTTTCATGTAAGAAAAAAAAAATTTGCTTCTGTATCATCTGATCACCCATCAATCAAACACTTGTAAGCTAAAGATGATGATGTCTTGGCTGGTCAATCTGTTGAAGCTGTAAACTTTTCAATGCTGCCCCACCCGACCTCCTTTTCCAAAGACTATGATGCCCCTGGCTTTGTTCCTCCAATTTTCTCACTCGCTTGATCACAGGCAGAGGAGGATCCATATTTTCAATGCTTATGGGAACAATATTCTCATTCCTACTACTACCCTTCTTCAGGAAGTGGTTCCTGGGCACATCTGCACCATTTACTGTCACTCGCGGCCTACTTCCGCAGCTGGAGGGGGCCGCGGTAGGAGTAGTAGTAGCAACAATAGCAGCAGTTGTGGTGGTGCTTAAGTTTTTGCCAGAGAAGAGTTTTTTGAGCTTGGAATACTTGGCAATAGGGGAGGAGATCATAGAGATGCTGTTAATTTTGGTGGTGAGGCTGAGTCTATGTGAGGTTGGGATTATTCCATCTATTTTGTTGTCCCTTTTCACCTGACCCATGCAACCGATTCTTGGGGACAAAGGGTCATTAGAGAAAGACCCTGGATCATGGTCTCTACACTGTGGAAGACTGACATCTTTGATGGATGGCCTTGAACATAGCATTGGCAGGAATGTGCTTCTGTGATGGATATGTAGGTTCTGATGATGATAGAAATAATGCTGGGAATGATGATGATGATTTTCACCTCTCATGTTTCTTTAGATCAAATTTTGAGTAAGAGAATGGCATGACAAGAAATTTGTGAAGATTTGAATGGATTTGCCACTTCTCGGCTCTCTTTGGTGTGAGTTTCTGGCTTTTCAATTATACAAGATCAAGTGTATTTTTGTGACCCCTCGGTCCTTTAGAGTAAAGAAACAACAATTAACAAGATGACAAAACAGGATAGAAGAAATCATTGCATAGAAGGAGCCTCATCCAAGACTGGTAGACACATCAAATGGATAGGATCATGAGTCATGACCACTCTGAATTGGTCTTGTCTGCAGTTTAACATAGTTCAGATTTTGTATATGTGATTTAAGTTCTTGAATACAAATTTAGGAGAGGAAATGACTCGAGTTTGGCTTGCATCCTTGTGTGTGTGTGTGATGATATGGACTATGGAGAGATCTGAATTCAAGTGTTTAATTACTATGCACTGACAGATATCCAATCGTATCCCATCATAGTACCACCTCATAACAATAATTTCTAAAATATCTGCACAAAGATCTACGTTGAGAGATATAATCGGATATCTATGTAAAACTGTTTTACATTGTCAGTGCATACTAATTAAATTCCTAAATCCATACCAGTTGACTATGCCAAAGTACACACCCTATAGGTGGTTAAATCATAGATTGAACCACCCCTTGTCCCCCAAAGGGTCCACTTCGGTTAATTACTTGTTGGTGCCTATATTTGACTAATGAGTCAACATGGTACACATGCATAATGAACCTTTAAATATAAGGATAACTCATTTCTAATCCTTTTCATCTCCTGAATGCCAACTCTTTTGTTGAAAAACCAACATCTCAAAATTGGGGATGGTTCAATCTTGTTACTCTATTGCTGCAATTTTTATGTTCAAGCAAACCAAAATAATCTCTACAATGGAGAATGTATTATGAGGTGAACCACGTCAACCAATAAGCCAATACTTTAATTAGGGAGGTCTTTGTTATCATGCGCAATGCATCAAGTGAAGTTTCCTAAACTATAGTTAATGATGGTTACTGTGTTTTTTTTTATGAAGTGATGGTTACTGTGTTTGTCATTATGTCCAGCTCTTCTTTATTTAGCCTATTTTTAATCAAGGAAAAATGATTCCCTGCACATTGATTATGTCAAGCATGAAATAGTTCATTTAAAGCTTCTCCAAGACTTATCATGCCCAAATAGAAAAAGTTCACATCAGAAAAACCATTAGATGATTAACTGAACAGTGATTTAAATGTTCACAAGTAAGTATTAACTAAAAATTTAATGTTTGTATTTTTTAAAAAAATATTTATATAAATTGAATGTGAAAAATACTTGGGGATACGAAATGAATCTTTCTGAATGATGTGATATTTTAAATTTTCATTAGCTGTGTCATGAATGAGATAGTGATTTTAGAACTCTTATTACTGTACTTTTTAAGGCTTAAATATATTTTTTGTTCTAAAAAAATATAGGCATTTTTTGTTTTAGTCCCTACTTAATTTTTTCTTAGTTTTTAGTCCCTATAAAAATATTTCGTTATGGAGTTTAGTCCCATTTGTTCAATTTCTCTTATCTATCTAACGTTTTGTTGATTTGTCATCAATATCACTCTAATTACTTGTCATGCCATCTAAACAGGGGTCTCTCACGTGAAATAAGACCCTAAAATCAAACAAATAGAGACAGCGTAGGTGTACATTCATGCACATTTCATGTACAAGATTTGTACCTATTTGTTTGATTTTAGGGTTCCATTTCACGTGAGCGGCACCTGCTTATATGACATGACAAGTAATTAGAGTGACATGGATGACAGATTAGCAAAACATTAAATAGATAAGCAAAATTTAATATATGGGACTAAACTCCATAACGAAAATTTTTTATAGGGACTAAAAACTAAGAAAAAATTAAGTATGGACCAAAACCAAAAATACCTATATTTCTAGGGACTAAAAATATATTTAAACCTACATTTTAATTAGAGAAATGTTGAACTATGCGAAAAGTACAACATGAAGTGAATATGAAAATATGTCTATTGTGTGATAAACTTTTGTACTTGTCTTTATAATATTGTAAGTCACCTAATTGGTTATTTTTCTCTTAGTTATAGTTTTCGTACTTTTATAGGGCAGACCCAAGGATAAGACAGTCTAAGCCCTTGTTTTAGGCCCACCAACAAAAACGTTATTTACAATTAGTATTTATAGAATAGAATTATAAACATATATCACCAGCCGCCCTAGTTCAGTGATTACCACTCTGTGATTTAGGGGGGTGTATTGGATTGGGACTGTAAAGGATTTTGATAGACTTTTTTATGATGAAAAAATCTTGTGGTATTCAATTAAGACTTTTTAATAATATAAAAAAATTTTGTGTTATTCAATTAAGACTATCGTGACTTTTTAGAGAGTACAATGAAATCTAATGGTATTCAATTAAGATTATCATGACTTTTTAAAGAAGCCAATGAAATCCGATGGTATTCAATTGAGATTTTTTATAACTTAAAAAAAGTCTCCTGGTATTCAAAAATATACAGATTTTAAAGGATTATTTTGCATGGTGGATTTCGTGGGACTTTTTAGTGTAAAATATAAAGAATAGACCCATCCAACAATCTCACCCAAACCCTCAAGACTTTGCAGACTTTTTTTTCTACCATTGCAGCAATGTCATACTCACCAAGTAATTTCTTCTTTTTTCCTTTTCTCTATTATTTTTCTTCATACATTCTTTCTACGTTGAATATACTTGAATGACAACATTGTAAATATGTGTGTACATTTTTTATGTACTTTACCTCCCCAAACAATAACCAAATTTGATCTTTCCATCTTTTTATTTCATAATCTTCCACAATAGTTTATGGACAAATGTGATATTTTCATTTTTTTACAAACTCTTTGTATTTACTAATTTAATTAATATAATAAATATATCTTTTTCCAAGTTTCAATTATTTTTTTATTCATTACCCTCTTTTTTATTGTATAAATATAATAATTTTCTTAACGAGTTTCATTTATATTTTTTTGTTTCTATAATTTTTTAGGCTGTAAATTTTTTTATTTTATTTTTTATAAATATAATAACATGTCTTAACAAGTTTCATTCATATATTTTTATTTATTTTTATAATTTTATTATACTATAAACCAGAAAACTATTATATATATATAATGTGTTGTGCTTAACACAAGAAGTATTTGTGTTAGCATGTGTAACACTACATAATTTTATTCGCAAAAAATGTCACTCTGATGAATTTTCAATTGAATCAGTAGATGATTTTTTACCTTCAGTATTACCAGTTAACGAATACTATAATTTTGAGCCAGCAGACGAATCTTCACCTTCAATATTTCCTTTAGTATTACCTGCTAGTATGACTTATGTAGAGAATTATTACTTAATACAACCAATTTCTTTATTTTCATTTTTATTGACTCTTATAACTTTGAAAGTTTGTTAAAAATCCATGAGATTATAAATCCATAAAGTCATTTCAAATCTTATAAATTCTTATGATATAAAAATCATTTAAAATCCACAAGACTTTTAAAAAAAATTCTGATAAGTTATTACATTTTTATGAAGTCTTTTAAAATCTTCAAGACTTTTTTATGACAAAATAATCTTTTAAATTCTCAATCCAATACACCCCCCTTAACTTTGAGGGATGGAGTTTTAGTCTTTGTCTTGGGTTTTTTTTTTTGATAATGGAAGAGGCTAAAGCCCAAAAAACAATTACACAATAATGAAACGAGGACTAGAGACTCGTATAACATAAGGAAAAAGCAACACCTTAAGCTCCATGGGGGGGTGGGGCCAAACACTTGCATATGACCATCTAACCCAAACCCAATGTTAGCTAAAGCATATGCAACATTGTTGGCTTCCCCATAGATGTGCTTGATAGTTACACGCCACTCCAACAACTTCTATAAAAGTGGGTTAGCACCGGCTGGGGCCAAGAAATAATGTAAGTTAGGTTGTTTCTAGTTGATTTTACTAGTGGGTGGCATCTAGCTGGTGGACCAACTATTAGGTGGTTCACGATGCACCATTTTTATTAGCCGTTAGATTAATCTATTTCTTGCAATCTTACTATGAACCCTTTACCCGAGAATTCCCTCACTGTAACAATTATGCATCTGTTCCCATCCTCTGTCTCATTTTCTCCACTGTTGTGGTAACGTGGCTCGTTGTTCCTCCCTCCGTCACAACCACAACGGCAAAGTACAGTGGTGTACGGCGGCGGCAACAACACAGAAGAGAGTGGCAAAGAAGCACATATCCAACTGAATCTCCATCACGATAGAGTAAGTGATGGGTTGCCGGAGAAGATCTAGAGGTTGTACATCGCTGGTGGAGAGGGAGTTGGGTATCTGGGATGGTGCATATTGAGGGAGGAAAGTGAGGGTGGGAGGGGCCAGAGTTGTGAGAGAGGTCAACAACAAGGATGTTGTTGGCAGTGTTGAAGCGGGCTGAAGGGATGCAAAAGAACTGGGTTATTAGCACTTTGTTTGGATGTGTCGATGTGAAATTGAAAAAAAAAAAGAATAAACATAAGAATGGCCATGGCCGAGTAGCACCACCTCATGATTGATCTCGATTTTTTTTTGGCTACCAGACCTTCCAAGCACGTCTCTTTCTCTTTCTTCTTCTTAGCTTCCCATGGTTGAAATTTGACATGTCAATGTTGATTTTTCTATTATTTAATTTGTTATGTTTTTTGAACCATGTTATTGTAAGCAGTAATAGTGTCGTGTGGAGTTTCTTGCCGTGATGCATTGTGCCCGTGAATAAGGGGTGGGGAGAGGTGGGTGTTCACGTTGGAAAATGGACCCCAAGCTCTGGTGTCGATACCGAGGACCACTCCAGCTGAAGTGTGAAGCTATCTCCCTCTGGTGCTAGGTGTCCCTTCTTATAGTGTGCCTGAGTGCTTGATCTTTGATGGTTTGTTGTGTAGATGATGTGATCTTATCCTAATATGGTCTTATCCTGGTGTGGCCTTATATTGTTGCGGACTTATCCCGATGTGATCTGTATTAACCGCTTCATATATGATCAGTCAGAATAGTCATAGGTGGGCTCATATTGCAATGGGCCAGCCCAGATTGGTGCAGCCACGGTCGGGCCAAACCCTGACGGTACACAGTCCCCCGAGCTACGAGCCTGAAAGGCAAAGGGGCTCGAATATGTGGTCGCTCAATCAGGATAGGTTCTGGATATCCCGATCTCTGAGCTGATTTCTCCATGCTGCTATACTCGGTCTGACTAGCACGTCCCTGTGCAAATAGTTGCTCCACCATGTGGTTGTCTCTAGCGAGTCTGATGATAGCGTTGATCGTATGTTTCATATGTGCTCCTTCTTCGAATTCTACCAGGTCACCCGAGCTTATTCGTCTGCCTACTTGCTCTGATATCCACGCTTTTGTTATTAGCAGTGTAGTGAAAACTGGGCCGGACCGGCCGGTTCAACCGGTCGGACCGGGAACCGGCCCCCTGTTCGGTCCGGATGATCCCCTAAATCGCCTTTTTCAAGAAACCGGCGGTTTGATGGTTGTACATGGTTCAGATGAAACTCACTTTAAAAAAAAAGACTGAAACAGGGAGTTTTGAGAATGTGTGTTTTTTGAATTAACCCAATTAATGGAGTCATTTCCATTTGCCCGATTTTATCAATTAAACATGTTTTTTTATAAGCAAAAGAGATATATTAACAGGAATACAAGAAGTTCTCCAACCCAATACAACTACATTATTCTTACTTCAAAGCCTGCAAATAGCCCATTAGACTAATACAACAATGAGAAAAAAGAGAGGCCTATAAATCTACCCTCTCTATGAATAAACCTCCCCAATAAACAATCTTAATTTGAGCTAAAATAGTAGAACAATCAACAACAACCCCTTAAAAGATAATCTTATTTCTCAACAACCAAAGGTTCCAAACTACTGCACACCGAATGAGATGTCTCACCTTTAATTCTTAGTTTTTTTTTTCCTTTAAAGAAACCACCATGCTGCAAGAAATGGTCAACACAATCTATATGTGATACCCCATCAATCCCCAACCAACCATAGATTAAAGACCAAACTCTATAGGAAAAAGAACATGCAAAGAACATATGATTAACTGATTCATTGTGATGAAAACAAAACACGCAACTATCACCATGATTACTAGGAATAATTTCTCTTTGTACCAGTGCCTCCCTTGTTGGAATTCTTTGCCAAAATAATTTACAAGCAAAAACAGAAGCTTTAGAAGGTACGGAACACCTCCAAAGATCATTAAACATCTTCCCCAAATTATTGTTCATCTAGGCCGAAATCTGGGCATTCAAAAGATGAGCATATGCAGATTCAACAGAAAACGATCTTGGACCATCCAACACCCACACCCTAGTATCCCTACCATCTTTTTGGGGACAAATAGGATCCCGCTAAATTTTCTTCCCAAACAAACAAATTTCTCCTCCAATTTCAAAGCCATTCCACTGGACACTGTCCCCACCTAGATATCTCTCCAAAAACTACTCTCAGTCGCTATACCAAGCTTCAACCGAGTTGCATTAAAAAAAAAACCATAAGGGGCAAAAACCCGTGCCCAACTCCACCTCATTTAAATATCTCCACCACAAAAAAGACTATTGTAAAAATAGTAAATCCTCATACTCTCCGAAACAGAGCCCCATACTTAGCTAGCTGAATCGCTGATAAATAGAAAACAAGGACTGATTTGGATGACTATATTCAAATATTTAAAGTGTCATCACTCTATTAATTTTTCTCGACTTTTTTTTATCACTATAGTACTTTTTTTTCATTTCCCAAACTATCACTCTTTTCAATTAAATATTCATTTTAATTAGTTATTAATTAATTAAATATTTAATTCTTAAATATTTATTAACTCAATTTGTCAACTAATTAATAATATAATTATAGAAAATAGCTCACATTGTTTTAAAATTTAAAAATGCAAATACAAAAGTGATACAAATAGAAATGATACAAAAGTGAACTAAATGCAAATGATAGAAATTTTTTAGTGTTGCATATTAGCTCCAGAACGGTAAGGGCAGTTTTTCTTGTTATGCCCTTCATTTCGACACAGTCCACATCTCTTGGGATGACGACTCCTTTCCGTTTGATCCATTTCAGTACGAATTCGTGTAGACTGTGGACGACCATTTGGATCTCTTTGCATTGCTGGATTGTGGCACAATTTAATTCCGTTGTATTCTGGCCAATATGAATGGTGAGACACCGGTTTGAACTCTTCGCGGTAAACATTGTATACATTTTGCAATGTGTACTGGGGAGGCACATATATCATGTAGTCGTGGTGAATTTGGGAACAAGCAGCGATGACATATGAACATGGATAATGTAGTGCCTGAAATTCACCACACTGTCTATATAGGTCTACTTTGAATGTCCCTGTAGGTCGACCCGGTGGTGGGCGGATCAACTCCTTAATTGTGAAAATACTTTGTTCTCGGTTGAAGATATGAACACGGTGAGAGTTGGATATTGCTCGTTGCATATCAAGTTTTTCGGTGAGAACATCTTTGTCTTTTGTGATAGAAAAGGAGTGGAGGGGGGTGCTCCGATCAGTGTGCAGAGACAAAGACATTGATGTCTTTGTCTTTTGTGACAGAAAAGGAGTGAAAGATGGTGCTCCAATCAGTGTGCGAAGACAGAGACATTGATGTCTGTGTCTTTTGTGATAGAGACATTAATGTCTTTGTCTTTTGTGACAGAAATGGAGTGGAGCCGATCGGTGTGCTAAGATAGAGACATTGAGCTATTTTCTATAATTATATTATTAATTAATTAGTTAACAAATTGGGTTAATAAATATTTAACAATTAAATTACAATTTTAAACCAATAATTAATATTTAATTAATTAATAACTAATTAAAATGAATATTTAATTGAAAAGAGTGCTAGTTTGGGAAATAAAATTAAAGAGTGCTAGTTTGGGAAATTAAAAAAAAAGTGCTATAGTGATAAAAAAAAAAAGCCAATTTTTCTCATCATTTAGCAAAAAAAATGGAATAATTTTGCTCATCTATTAATTTTTGTCATCACTTATGCAAATATTATCACTCTAATAAACGTTTGAAATGATTTTGTAAAGCATCAATTTTTCTCCAAAGGCCACATATGAAGTAAACGGATAGAGTAAACTGTGTAGAATTATTTTTCATAAATAGTATTGCATATAAAGCTATCATGTTTATTGGAGGGTTTGACATTTTGGCTTGATTTTTTCCGTCAACTTAGAAACACAATGACATGTACAATTTTGCAATGTTGGAGTGATTTGGATTAAGTAGTGTAAAAATTTCTGAAGTCACTTATAATAATATTTTGCAGGGAATGATTTGACTAGGTTAAAAATAACATGCTTGTCGTGTATCAAAAAAAATAACATGCTTGTCAAAGAAAACTTCGTGTTAAAGTGATAATGTAGAAATATCAAATATTGCATATAAAGGGAAATATCTCCCTAATTGATTTGTTTTGAATTGTATTGATTTTTCCTTTATTTTTTCTTTCCTTATTTTCGTAATTTCCCTTTTCCATTTTTCTCTCATGTAACCCCTCTATTTTAGAGGAGTATTCCTATTGAATAATTTTTTTTGACAAAATATTCCTATTGAATAATACACAATAGAAAATTGTCGTATTTTCTCTTTTCTCTATTTATCAATATGGTATTAGCATGTGTCTCTTCCCTGTCTCTTCCCCATGGCTCGACCAGAATCTTGGCAGCGTCAGGCTCTCACTGGAGCAACCAACACAATGGAAGATTCCACCATGTTCGACGGTAGCGGGATAGGTGGTGCAGGGGACAACGGGCGGCAACGCATAAGGTTTGACTGGCGCATCCCAAGCTTCTGATCAAGAGAAGCAGACTCCCTTAGGTGCCCTTCCTTTCACTAAGGAACAATTAGAGCAACTATACAAGCTTCTTGAGTCTCAAATTCCTTCGTGTTCCCTAGCTTAGAAAAAGATAATTTTCTAAAAACTGCCCTTCTTAGTGTCAACCCTAATCATACTTGGATTGTTGATTCCGGCGCTACTGACCACATGATAGGAGAGTCTAGTTTCTTTTCCTAATATAGTCCTTGTGCAAGTAACCAAAAAATTAAGATTGTCGACATTGCGAGAAAAGGTTCCATTGTTCTTTCACCTTTTCTAGCCCTTAGAAATGTTCTTCTTGTTCCTAATTTATCAAGTAGTCTGTTAGCTGGTAAAGTCATAACACTCCAACAAATTTGAATATGGCATAATCCTGAGTCTAAACATCCTAAGTTTTCTGAAACAGATATGCCAATAGCAGTTAGGAAATGTGTTAGATCTTGCACTAAACATCCTGGTCTAAGTTTATGTCATATTCAAATTTGTTGGAGTGTTATGACTTTACCAGCTAACAGACTACAGACTACATGATAAATTAGGAATATGAAGAACATTTTCCTACAATGGTTGAAAGAGAACCATCAACAATCTTAATTTTCTGGTTACTTGCACAAAGATTATATGAGCAAAAGAGACTGGACTCTCATGTCATGTGGTCAGTAGTGCCTGAATCAACAATCCAAGTATGATTGAGGGTGATACTAAGAAGGGCAATTTTTAGAAAATTGCCTTTCTAAGCTAGGGAACACGAAGGAGTTTGAGACTTAAGAAGCTTGTATAGTTGCTCTAATGTTCCTTATTGAAAGGAAGGGTACCTGAGAGAGACTGCTTCTCTTGATCATAATTTCTAGCCTAGAATCCACGACCTTCACCTTTCTTCTTCCAATTTGGAGGCTTGCCATGGAGTTTCCAACATGTTTCACGAGTATGCTATGGGCACTTGTAGTGGTCACACCATGGCCTATCGGATTTTTTTTCCATCTCTCTTCCCTTCTGTGCTGCTTGTCGCGTTGCTGTCAAACATTGATTGTCTAGCCATGGGGAAAAACGAATCCCTAGGATGCGAAACCTAGAGCTTTGATATCTTATTGAATAACAGAGAGATACCGAATAATAGAGAGAATGAGATAATCACTATTGTGTATTATTCAATAAGAATGCTCCTCTTAAATATAGGAATTACATGAGAAAGAAAGGAAACAAGGAAAAGGAAAATTAAGGAAAAAAGTAAAGGGGAAATCAAAGAAATAAAGAAGGAGAAATTATGAAAAAATAATACAAATCAAAGCAAATCAATTAGGGAGATATTCTCCCTAATATTCGATATTCCAACAGTTTGACTCTTCTATATTCATGAATGTAGAAACCCAAGTTGAACCAAGTTAAATTGCGTTTGTTTGTTTTTCTCTCAATGAACAGAAAGAGTATTCCCCAACAATTTTACGATAAAAATTTCACAATTCAAATCCAAATGAGAATACAATCATACAGGTGAAAGTGTATTAACTAACACAAGTTGACATAGCTCAGTCATCGGCAGGTATTACATTGATATGCAATAAAAGTGTATTTAATGATTTATAGTGACACGATTAATAGGGTGGATAACGTGCTTAAAAACATGAGAAATTTGTCTCACATTAACAATGGACTTGGTCACCACTATATGGATTTTGGATGCATTTGGATAAATAGTTTTTTTTTGGTTACATTTGGATAAATAGTTTAATTATTAGCTTATTCGATAAATATTTATCATATAAAAACTTATATATTAGTTAATTCTACAATTAAAGAGTTTACAAGCTTAAACTCTACATTAACTTTGTGTAAACTAACAGTTATTTCCATAAGCTATTCCTAAGAGTTTATAAAAATAATATTTTTATAAACTCTTTTAAACACACCCTCAATCTGTTCTCATCGCCAAGAGGCCAACCCAAACCGATGACTCAGTACCCAAACAGAACCAATGTAAAAAACTCAAGTATTGGTTTGATTCGATTTTCATTTTTCCATTTGGGTTTTATCCAGGTAGCTAGTTGACAATTATGAAACCCAATTATAATTGAACATCACTTGAATTTGACAAACTATTTCCAGGGAGCACTATATGGAGTAAGAACATTTACAGTTTAGTCTTCTTAAGTTAACAAAAATTATATACAGGGAGTATATTCCAATCTCCAGAGTTTTTGAGGCGTGCTGTCTGCTACTTGGGAGTTTTTTTTTTTCCAATTATTTCAATGAATGAGTCACTGCCTGTCCTACTGTCCAAGTTCCCGTGTTTGCCATCTCCAACATACTTCTTTACGATTTAATGATCGTATCTGCGGTGCCAATAAAGCAATTACTAATATCATTGATCCTTTATATATCTTATATCAATTTAATGATCATATTTACAACAGCAAGAAAGAAATGAAAGACAGATAGAATAAAAGATCTGCATAAAAATAGGATATGATATTAAGCTAATAAGCTCTTATGTCTTATCCTATCCAATATTTTTTTAGAACACGAGTATCTTCCATGTGCAACTGCGTACCTCCATGTGCAATTGCGTGCCGGAGATTAACCACTAAAGATACTGAAAACCATTTAAGGGACCAAGATCTCTGAACTGATGTTATTCCATATGCACGGCCTTGGACGTTGGGATCAAACCCCAGACATCGTGTTTAAGGGGCCCGGGTATCTGCCACTCGTGTCACACTATGTTGATCTTATTCTATCCAATATTTGATACACACCAGATAACGAACCAAACAGTATTATGTTATCTTATTTTGTGTTTGAAATGAACCAAATAACAATAGAATGGGATAAAAGTTATATGCATATAGAAAAATTACCTATAATTTATAACATAATAAGAAATATATAAGTAGCAAAATAATTTTATCAGAGCGTAGTTAGTAGTAGTACTGTAGTAGTAGTTCACCAAAAAAAAAGTAGTACTGTAGTAGTAACTAGTAAGTGATGGATAGATAACAAATAATTTAACATGTCTCTCCATAAGGTCATTTTTGAGATGGATTCCCTTGTAAACATGGTGACCATGCGGTTCACTCATAATGCTCTGTTGCAGTCCCTTCTCCATGACATCCTGGACCTTCTTCAGTTGACTGATTGGAAGACAGGTTGTGCATGTCTACCGGGAAGCGAATCGCTGCACGGATCTGTTAGCTAATCTGGGTCATTCTGGGTCCTTTCTTTGTACCTTGCTGGACAGGGTTCCTTCCCAGCTGCTGGTGCCTATCCAGGATGATGCTCGGGGTGCTAGGCTACCCCATTTAGTTTGTTACTTTCCTAGTTTCCCCGTTTGTAATTAAAAAAAAGAAAGAAAAGATAACAAACAATTTATACTTTAAAAAACAAAATTCATTAACAGAGAACAAGTTTCCAACGGTTGCGGTGACAGGGAAATTCAAAATCGAGGCATAGAGAATAGTTTCTGTGAGAATTGCTGCAAGAGAACGAGATCTGTCAGGCCTTGCGACCAAAATTGGAGGGATGGCAGCAACATTGGCACTAGTGTTCTTGTTACTGTTTGTGTTGCTAGAGAAAGAAGAAAGGGCGACAGGAGACATAGCATTGAACCAAAACTCAAGATCATTGTCTTCCTTGCTGTTGTTGTCGGCGATCTGAGACGCCATGACATGAGCCAAGCACTGCACGGCGACTTTGGCACATATGCTCTCAGTGTGCTTGATGGTGGAGAGGCTGGTGTTATGAAGTATCGGCAGCTGAGGATGGGCTAGTTATATTGCTGGGGAAGGAAGAGTCGGTGCTGTTAGAAGTTTGAGCCACCGTTGAGTCTATGAAAGTCCCCAATGCTGGGCAGAGTGAGGGTGAAAAAAGTGAGGTATTTTGAACCCAGTCCTTCTCTTTTTTTAACCCAATTCTTCCCTCATTATAATAAAATTTGCAGTAATAAGCTAGATAAGACATATCAGGATAAACTTATCATATCCTATTGGCTCAAGAAACACAGGGTTAAATGGGATAGGATAAGTTATCCTATACTATCTTCCTTATTCTGACCACCAAACAGGCCTAAATGAGACAAACCACCAAACACAATAGACTACGGAAATTATCAAGTCAAAACATCCTGGTTGCTTAGTAACCTATTGGCAACAAAACACGCGTTAGGATAACTGTTCCTCCTTTCTATTACAATGCGTCTAAAATAACCATTGAATTTCTTAGTCCTCCATGCTATGCAAAAAGACAGCTTCCCTTTAAGAAAATCAGATTCTAAGACAAATAACTCAAATTATTCCCACAACCTGAACACAAAATTTTGATCACCTCCAGGAATTTAATTTAATAGCTCAATAGTTAGTGATTCTAAATGAATGGACAAATCCTCACAGATTAGAGTTCCATCTTTTATCTGAAGCTTGCTCTGTTCCCCCAACAGAAGTATATATCCATTATTATTGTCACAACTTCTACAGCATCAGAGAAAACTTATTCTACAATGTTATTCTAAAGCTGCCAAACTAAATCTTACATCTTACACGGAGGTATGTTTGATTGGAAAATTTGATAACACAATGTAATGGATGGAATTAAGAAGACAATAGAAACCCAGCAGCAACACTCAAATGGTATTAACAAGGTACAATGAAATAGTATGCAGCAAAAGATAAACTGATTACAATAGAATTGACTATAAAGAAATATGGATTCTAATCCATTTAGGGAAAGATGCATAAAAATATCTCAGGAAAACAGATCCAGAGGGAGAGATGAGGGAAATTAGTCATCACATTCAGCATAATCCATCATTTGCTTTCCTTCCCCTTATATCAGCATAATATTTTCTGTTAAGCTTTCTCTCCCTATTTCCCCTTATCACTTGCCAGCTGTCCTCTTTCTTCAACTAACTCTGTTACACCCTTTGCCTTATAGTTCATGTGCTATTTCGGTTCATAACACACAACACCAACACATGCCATGAAACTAATATTTACTACTAGTCTTTTTTTTTTATCATTTCATTCGATTCGCAGATAATGGAATGAAAAACAAACCTTTGTTTTATGATAAAATTGTCAATTGTTATCCTTTTTTTTTATGGGAAAAAGAAAAGAGGCAGAGAGAGAGAGAGAGAGAAGTCACCTAAGTGGAAGGTGAATTAGGGGGATGAATGGTGCTGTAGATTTTGGAGAGGCGACCAGTTGGGGGTTTGGATCGGACAGGTTTCTTTTTAAGGCCGAAAACCTCTTGCACCAAAGGCACATGAACCAGCACTAGCTTCCATGCCAACAACCAACCTACCAAACAAGTCCTTTTCTGTGAGTTGTTTTCATTTTTCAATTCAACGTGATGGAGAAGTAAGAAATAGAGGGAAAGAAAGAGAGAGAGAGAGAGAGGGAGAGATAAAAATCATCACCTAGAGAGATTAAGGAGAGGACGAAGGCTATGGAGAGGAGGGGACGCAGAAGGAGGATTACCGTGTATTCCCAAAACGACATCGACGACGACTCCATCTGCTTTCCCCTTCGCTGCACCGACCTCTACCTCAACTCAACTACTTTCGTCTAGGCCTTAATATAATGGCCCATATTCACAAGTAACACAATGGCTTTCATTATTCTGTAATTGAGTTGACCAAACAAAAATATTCTGTAATTGAGTTGACAAAAATAATAAATCTTGTAATTGCATGGTCACGAAAGAGTTTAGAGGGCCGTTTTTGTTTGTGAATGTTTTCATTCCCCTTTTTAGTTATAATTAATTGCAAAACTGTTATATTTTTTTAATTTGTTTTTTATTTTTACATATTTGTACAGAAAACAATGAAAATAATTATTTTTTATTTTTACTATTTCCTATACAAATCTTTAGAAATAAAAAATAAATTAGAAATAATATGATAGTTTTGTAATTAATTATATCTAAAAATAGGAAACTAAAACCGGAAATATTTTCACAAACAAATGACCACAATTTTTTTTGTTTAAAAAACTAATTTTATTTTAAAAAATTTTATGTAAAGTAAAATGGTTAATTTGTATTTATATTTATTTATAATTATAAAAGTATAATTTTAGGTCATAAAAAGATAAAAGTTACTTTTATATTTTTTTTATTTACTATAATCTTTATAATCAGAAGATTATTTCATAGAAGCTACTTAAAGTAGTTTTTTATTATAACTATATTTTAGATTTTTTTTTAAAATTTAGTTGTTTTAAAACAAATATGTTGAAAATACTTAATCGGGTTATTTTATGAAGAAAGTGATTTTTTTTCATAAATTAATATAAAAACAAGTTCTAAATTTGATGTGCTCAATTTAAAATTGGCTTCCAATAGGTGCTTGGTTGAGATAAGTATTTATTATTAAGTTATGAAATCTTTTAGAAATTTACATTTACTTATGAAAAAGTTATAGATGGAACTTTTGAGAATTGAGGTTTAAAAATTAATTTCAATTTATGTATGTAATTATTATTTATTTTTTAATTATAAGTGACGGCATTTTCTTTCGTAACAAAATAAAATGGTGAGAAATGTGCAAATATTTGGACCACTTGGTTAAGGGACGGGGAGCCGAACCACCACGACAGCAAACATTGGATATAAGTGAGGGCGATTAAAAAAACACTTATATAAATGTTTTGATGAGTTTCTTTCACCTCATCTTTTAATATAAGTATTTATATAAGTGTTTGAAAAAACTTATAAAAATATCTTATAATATGTCTATAAGTTATTTTTAACTTATTTTATAAAAACAACTTATAGACTCATGCAGAGTTTACTCCTATATATCAACTATTCTATTGTAGAAAAAAACATGTACATGACATGCATATTGAATATGCGCTTAACTAAGCTATTTACTCAAACACCCTAAAAAAATTTATAAAAATAATTTATAATATGTTGGTAAGTTGTTTTTTCTCATAGAAAAGTTTATTAAAATAGTTTATAAAAACAACTTGTATGGAACTTAAAAAAATTACCCCATCTTCTCTTCAATTATAGAAATAATTTATACATAAATTTTTATATTATAAGTGCTTATATAAGCTCTTGATTGATTATTTTTTCAAGAGAAATACTGTGTTTAGTATGAAACATCAGTTACGAAATCACGTACGAAAATCTTTGCTAAAGCCACGTTATCATTCGTGATGAATTCATACAAAATCTTTTGTAACACATAACAACACTGTTTTTTCAATGTGCCATTATATACATGATGCTTCTTTCTTGCAAGAAAGTCTAGTTCTTGTATCTAAAAATAAAACACTTAAATTTGTCTTTTTAAAATGTATTATATGTAATAGAAAAACTACATGTGTTTGACACTAAACACCTAATGTGCAATGTTTGGGACTATTTACCAATGGTGAGTATAATTCTTTTCTTTTCTTGGAACTAATGTGTCAAGTTCCATATAAAATTGGGGTTTACTAGTAGCATTTTTTGGTTTATAGTGGTTTTTTTTTTTATGAATGGAACAAGCTAAGCCCAACAAAAGCCTAGAATCCTAGGATACCAAATGCCTACGGTGTTTTGCCAACATGGCATTCGAAACAAAAACAGGACAAAACTCAAAAACTTTTACAATACTATCTAAAATTAACCCATGCTTAGCTAAGCTATCTGCAATGTGAAATGGTACCTCGAGAAAGAAAGAAAACGAGGGAAACAAGAACAATCGAGAGAGAAAGTTTGAGTGAATCACTGATGCAATGTGCATTCAGTTTAGAAAATAATTCATTAACTGGAATTTGTACATCAACTAGCTCTATGTATACAAGCTTAACTAAAGCTAACTAACTCAGTTAACAGCAACTAACTAGAGCTACCTAAAACTAACTAGCATTAATTACATAACAAAATCGGTTAAATTACAACTATCACACCTCCCCCCCCCCCCCTCAAGCTGGAATGTGAACATTGAGCATTCCAAGCTTGGAATGAAGCTCTTTGAAAGGACCGCGGCTAAGGGTTTAGTAAGAAATAGGAAGCAAGTGAAGAGTGCCATTTTGGACCTTCTCTTGGACAATATGGCAATAAAGCTCAATATGCTTGGTTCTCTCATGAAACACAGGGTTGGCTGTGATATGCAAGGCTGCTTGGTTGTCACAATAAAGCACTGTGGAGTAGGATCCGAGATGCCAAGGTCTTTGAGCAAGTAAATCAACCAATAAGCTCACAAGTTGCCTGAGCCAAGGCTCTATACTCAGCTTCGGATGAAGACTTAGAAACCGCGGCTTACTTTTTGCTTTTCCATGAAATCAATGATGATCCAAGAAAAAAACAAAAGTTTGTAGCAGATTGCCTTGTATCCAAACATGTGGCCTAATCTGAATCACTGAAGCCCTTCAATTTTATCTCAGCATTAGCAGAAAAGAATAGGCCCTCAGCAGGAGAACTCCTAAGATACTTTAGGACCCAAATTGCTGCAGCATGATGTTCACAAGTTGGATCATGGAGAAACTGACTAAGCTGGCTGACTGCAAAAGAAATGCCAGGGCGTGTATTAGTAAGGTAAAGCAATCTGCCAACAAATCTTCTATAAGCATTAACATCCTCAAGTGGTGTGCCTGAATCCTTCTTGAGTCTCAATATTTGGTCCATAGGAGTACTGCAAGGTTTAGTGCCTAGAACTCCAGCATCCTCCAATAAGTCTAGAGTATATTTTCTCTGATATAGGAGAATCCCTTACTTAGATCGTGCCACTTCAAATCCAAGAAAGAATTTTAAATTGCCCAAGTCCTTGATGCTAAAAAGGGAGTGTAGCTTGCCTTTGACATTAAGGGTGTGTTTTGGAGGGGAGGAGAGGGGAGAGTTTACTCCAATATTTTAGTTGTATAGATAGGGGAAAAGGATGGAGAAAACATTCTGAAGCCCTCCAAAACCCTCCAAAGTCCTCCCCTCTAGTAAATTTTCAAAAACCCTCCAATTTGGGAGAACTCAAAAAATGCACTAGAAGTGTACTTAATTTGGAGGGTTTTTGGAGGGTTTTTACATACTTTTTAAAAATTCAAATATGTAAAATATTGATCCCAAACCCCCCATCTCCCCTCTCCTTCATCCAAAACTCCCAAACACACCCTAAGAATCTCTTGTTGATCATCACCTGTGCAACACTCATTCTCCAAAAAGGATATTACACCATAGTAACCAAAAGTTTCACAACAACTTAGAAAATATTTTGATAGAACTTGGTAATCCTTCTTCAAAATGCGGGTAAAATTTTTCGTTTTTCTAAAGGATGAGAAAGATGAGGAATATGTTTCCCTAATTCTTTTCGAAATGTTTTTGAATGCGAAAATATGACCAACACCTTTTGTGAAAATAAACTCATCTCATATATATAAAGATCTCGCTTCAGTACAAGCATAAGTTTCATAAAATAAACTGTACATCTGAGCCAATTCAGTCTCTTGATATCTACCCCAAACTAAGACAGTAAATACAGATTCTTCTCGAAATCTCTATCAATCTATGCAGCATCCTCCTTCAGATCCTTCTCCTAAGAGCTAGCCCACTTCTTGGGTAGGTTATCTACTCAATCATGCATTAACACAACATAAAAGTAGGCAAGGGTGAAACTCTAAATCAAAGTTATAAGAGAAGTATAAGCACACTCAAAACACAGATCATACAGCACCCAATTCATACACCAAGGTCATATAGATATCGGAATATCAAGTTATCTAAAACACACATAGCATAGTAGCGATTCATTCAAGGCATATATGGTAGAGTAGCAATTCAATCAGGACATATATGTAGATCTCATTCAAACAGGTCTTACCTTGTGTTGTAAACCTACAAAAGCAATGCATTCTCAGAAATATATCATCAAGTCAAGTTATATTTATACATGTCACTTCTATATCTCTTGAAAACACACCAGTGCAATGCTCCATGGAGACTTTCCAACCTCAACACCCTTGAGCGATCGGCTGCAGTAAACATAACAGAATAACCAGGGAATCCTATCTGAACCCCTAAGAATACTTCGGTAATACCGCATTTAAAATGAATACCAAATCATGAATAGGTCCGCCAGTCAGATTTATCCAAGTCTGGTATACGACTCGTCTCGGCTCGAGGGGATCCACCTACACGACCATTGAGACTTTCGAAACTTGGATAATCCCAATAGGCAATTGTAGCCCAACTAAACCCTATTCTCAACCCCAAGTTGGAGTGTATGCTCAAACCACTGTATGCAATGACAACTTATTTTGCATATAAAAATTGCTTAAATTTCTCTTTGTAAAACTTCCTCTGTTTTACTGTATTTCTCTTTGAAATCCTCTTTCTCAAAAACACTCTTGTATGAATAGATAACTGTTAAAATCACATCATTTTATTCCTCTACTTCATATTGAAAAACCTTTTACTGTTACCTCAAATAAATAATTTTTTCCCTCATTACTCATTTTACGGATCATTACGAGTTAAGTTATTTTTTCAGCTTCAATAGTTTCAATTAATGACTGATCACACCGCGGCAGAGCCGAACTGAGGTGATCAATCCAACAGAGTGATTCAGTATATTAACTAAAGGTTATTAATTCATTTCAAGCAAACCAAAACGGGGTAGAACCACCTATGATTGATCAAGAGAGAAGAGATTAACAGTAATTTAAACTCATGTTCACTTTTTAATCGGTGTCTGTTCTCAAATTTTATATAGATCTTTGGGAAAGGAATAATCACATGGCGGCTGAGCCGACTGTGGTAATTAGTGTCTGACTTTTTGAAAACTTGATATAGAACTGAATGAACGAAGTAAAGCTGATTAATTACCGGCTTAATTAACTTTGAAGATGAAAGAATCACACGGCGGCAAAGTCGTCTTTGGTGATCAATGCCCAACTTTAAAACAATTCGATATAGACTAAGTGAATGAAATCAAGCTAATTCTTTACTGAAATATTTAAGCACCAGTTTACTTCCAGGATAGAGGCCCGTTGAAAGCCTACCTCACTAATTTTCATTGTCATAGATATTGAAAACTAAACTGAGTTTATTATATATACAGATTGGACACCAACCCGAGATTTTCAACTGATAATATAACAGTAGAATTCACTGAGAATCCTTTACCGTTATACTCTTTTACCCAATCCAATCTATTTATATATACGTTTATTTAGAAATCACTTCTTTCCCAATTTATCTTAATGACGTATATACCGAGTCCTTATGTTAAGAATTCCCCAAACAACATATAGACATAGTTCCCAGGAAAGAGAGGTGAGCTAAGGCCGCTTGGATGACCTATGTCTTTCCTAGACAGAACCATACTAATAAACCATTTATCTTAACCATCACCTTGTATATCAATGATAGACAATATCAGGGTTTTCACAAAAGAATAATTTGCACTTGTTTCTCGGTAAGAGCATATTACAGTATTTTAAATTTTGCCATTATAATGGTACAATTATCAAAGCTCAAAATTAATTTTGCCATCGTAACCTTACCTTCACAAAAATCACATAGCAATTTGGGCATTATAACACTATAATTAATAAAAGCACATAACAATTAATTTAAAGCCATAAAATAATTATAAAGCTTAAATAAACAAGTATAAAGCTATAACATATAAATCACCTAAGTGATTAGCAAACAAAAATCAAACTCATATCTTTTCAAATTATTTTGCAAGAGGTTCCCCTTACCTTTGGGAGACAAAGCCCGAACCAGAAGCGGGCCGAAGCGGGCTGAAAAAGCCCGAACCCGGTAAAGCCTGAGCCCGAAGCGGGCTGCCTGAAAAATATAGGCTAAAGTCCGAGCCCGAAAAGTGGAGGGCTCGGACACACAAATTCGAACCCGTTTTCAATTTGGGTTTTTTTGGTCCGACCCGATAAAGCCTGAACCAGATGCAGGCCGGCCCGAGCCCGACCCGAAAGCCCGTTTTGCCAGCTCTATTTATAGGGGGAGGGGAAGCCAAGAGCTTGGGTTTAAAGAGACTATGGTTGGCTTGAAAAGCAACCATGATTCATGATTAATAAAAATCAAAATAATTATCTAAAATTTAATTAGTTAATCCTAATGACTCATGGCATGACTCAACAAGGCAAGAAGCATTGAGAAAGAGCTAGACTCACGTGAGTTACAAGGGAGGGGCGGCCATGAGCAAGTGGAAAGGGAAGAGATAAGATGACTGGGTTAATTAGGCATAATTAGGTTTTAAATCCATCTTTTTCCTAATTGGCTCAAAGGCTTTCACAAGGATTGAATCCAAGTGAAAAAGCACATCCAAGGCTCGAAAATAGCCTAAGTATGTCGACCAAATGGGGAGAAATAAGAGCCATGGGATAGCTTGGTTAAAAACTTTAGGTTTTGGTAGTTTAAGTGTAAAATCAAGGGTAAAATAGTAATTGTACATGCCCCTATACTATTCATTGGTCAACGATTCCGTCTACAGATATTTTAGGCTCCTTAGAATTGCATTTGAACCCCTCAAAAACCCTAAGTTCCTATATCATACCCTTTATGTCTTCATTCGCCTCTATTCGGCTGATATACCGCAAATAAGAGCAAAACAGTAGAAAAATAATCTTGTCTAGAAATATTTTTTAAAATCCTAAAAAAATAATAAAAAATAAAATATAAATTGTTTTGGGCCTTTGTCACGAAATTTTTACACTGTTAAACAATATCTGTACGCTATACGTACCAGTTAAGCATATTTTTCGGTAAATTTTGAAAGTTTTTCCAAAAATTCTAGAAAAATTAAAAAATTCCAAAACAATTCCAAAAAATCAAAAATATTAAAATAACCAACTTTTGTGAAGGAAGATAATTTTCTGGGTTTGTTTGGTTTTCTGTTTAAAATCTTATTCATTAATTACGATAAATACGTTTGTCAGTAAAAATTCAAACGTCAAAGGAAAAACGTCTGTTTCAATGAAATTAATACATAAGCATATTAAAACATTAATTATAAGACAAAAATAAATCACTTAGCACTTAGATCACAAAATTTCATATAAAATAGAAAACAGACGATAAATGGGAAAACAGAGTTTACATAAGACCTAGTTGTCTTATCGTTTTAAACTATAACACCAAATAAAATTTATCAATTATACACTATCTAAAACTCTACTTAATCTTGTAGTCTTTATCTTGACCATTCCCTAATCTCCGATATTCATCCATTCCTCAATTTAAAAGATTACGTAGTTTGTCTTAGAGGGACTAAAACAACAATATTTCTTATACTCTTCTAAAAATTCCAAACTTAACATCTAAAATCCTCATATAACATCAAGACATTATTTCAATCTTCTAATACCTCTTCTAAATCCAATTTTGAAATTTCCATATTGTTATAAATTTATTCTAACAGTCAAAAACGTCCACAAAATACCATTTTAACCTCTATGTTAGTTCTAAACCATTACTTATTATCCGAAAATCTTAAAAGTAATTCTAATCCTCCAAAATGAATACTTCATTTCATAGACTGAAAATTTTGGGATGTTACAACTTGCCAACACTAAGGCCCTGTTTGGATAACAAGCTTATCTACTGCTTATGGCATAAGTTGTATAAGCTACTTTTATAATCGAAGAAAAATTATAGTGAAATTTATTTTATATAAGTGATAAGCTGTTTTGATAAGCTATCCTGAGTAGCTTATGAAAAATAAGCCCAAAACAGCTTATGAATCAGTCATAAGCTGTGTTCATAAGCTCTGCATAAGCCAATCCAAACAGACCCTAAGTCATCAATATAGACTAGGATAGCAGTAAAACTAGTGTTAGAGGACTTAGTAAACAATGAATAATCAGCCTTGTATTGGGTTTCGCCTTGGATTGGGAGAAACCCAAGTTGATAAGAGCATGAGTGAGCTTGGCATTCCACTGCCTGCTAGCTTGCTTTAGGCCATATTGTGACTTCTCTAACTTGCACACCATATTCAGTTCTAAAACAAATTGGCATGGGGGCAACTCCACATACACCTCCTCATTTAGATCAGCATGCAAAAATGTTGTGTTGGCATCTAACTGATGCAAGAACCAATTCTTAGTGACAGCAACTGACAAAAGTGTCCTGACAGTAGTCATTTTCACAACAGGGCTAAAGATCTCATTGTGGTCAAGTCCTTCAGTTTGAGTGTAGCCTTTAGCTACAAGGCATACTTTATGTCTCTCTGTTGGAACCAAATTGGTTAAAAGTATTTCTAATGCAAAAATTCCCTAAGTAGTCTTTGTAGTTTTGATGATAACAAAGGTTATTAAGGTTTTTACAAAGTCTGCTGACAAGCTCTTGTAGGTACAACAAAGATAAGTCCATCGTCCAGTGTGACATTGGCACATATATGTAAAATTCAAGAGTGGAGCGTCCAATGGACTCAAAGAGGCAATACGTCAAATAAAGCTTTGCGTCCAAAGAAGCAGAACCTACAAGCGTCCAAGTAATCACTCATGGAGACATGCTATACTTTGCGTCCAAAGAAGCAAAAGTGATAAACGTCCAATAAGTGTTATAGAGACGTACCCCATCAGAGAAGCAAAGTCATAAGTCCATATGGTAAGCAATGAGTATGCGTCCATATAGATCAAGCTGTCTCAAGTACAAATGGTAAACAAAGGTCTGCGTCCGTTTTGTACATAACCTGAATAGTTCATACATTCTAAATGTTGCGTCCAAAACGCAGAATACATAACTTGCTATTTATTGCTCTTGCATTTAATATGGAACATATTTATTGAGCAAATGATTTGAAATAAATAGCTGTATTCAACATGCTTTGAACATGCATTTAATGAAAAGCATAAGGCACTGTGGAAAGTGTACTTAGAGAGAGAATGTACTATGTTTATTTCCATATCTCTCTGAACACTACTTTCTGATTTACACAGTGTATTCTCTTTGTCTCAACTGAATATTACTATTAACCTTTGTGCAATTGAGACTATAAGTACAGGTTGCTTCTGAATTAGGAGAAAGAAATGCACACAAATACGCTAAAGATGAACTCCTCAGAGCAACGGGAAAATATCATTTAATGCTATTAGAGAACGGTCATATTTATGAAGGCTGAAGCTGAGCTAGTCGAAGAATAAGTCTGAAGCTTCAACAAAGCCTTTAAATACCGAAAACAAGAAGAAGAATTGAGACAAGAGAGCGCTGAACTACTGAAAGAAAGAGTTGAATCGCTGTGCACATATTCTCATACTCTGATTTGTTAAGAAAGTCTTGTATATTTTCTTTCTTCTTGTAAAAAAGAGTTTGCTTAACTCTCGAAGTGCTTAAGATTTTTATATTCTCACTTGTGTGAGTTAGATAGCACTTTAAGTCAAAAACACTCTTCTGAGTTGTTTGAGCCTGAAGAGGCTTATTTATAAAGAATACTTGTGTTGAGCCTGGAGAGGCTTGTCTGTAAAAGAATACTTGGGATTTAGCCTGGAGAGGCTGCGTGCAAAGAATACTTGGGGTTAAGCTTGGAGAGGCTTATTTGTAAAGAATACTTGTTTTGAGCCTGGAGAGGCTAGGTGTGCAAAGAATACTTGTTGTAAGGCCTGAAGAGGCTGTTGAAGAATACTTGTCTTCTATCTGGATTGATAGTGAAATCTCTCTAGTTTGAGGGGATTGGACGTAGCTCTTAGGAAAGAGTGAACCAGTATAAATACTTGTGTTTTTCTCTTTCCCTTATCTCTAGTTATTTATTTATTTATACTAACTAAAGGGATTGAATTGAATTTTATTTTAACAAGTTTTTTCAAACTCTTTAAATTGCACAAAGAAAACGAGTTTTAAACTAAGTGGAAGCTTCTGCGTCCAACTTGTTTGTGTGTCCAAAATCGATATACGCTGTGCATCCAAAGTTTTCACAGCCAGCGTCCCATATTTGCAAAAAGTTTTAAAAAGCTTAGAAACACAATTCAACCCCCCCTTCCTGTGTTTCTCCCTGTTACCTATACTCTCAATATCACCATTGAGTTTGTACTTTACTTTAAAAACCCCATTTGCATCCCACTGTGCTTTTTCCTGGGGGTAAAGGCATGAGTTTCCATGTGTAGTTGTGATCCAAGGCATCCAATTCAGCTTGGATAGCTTGCTGCCCGCAATCCTCTCTGATTGCTTGTTTGAAACTGGATGGTTCAATAGTTGTGGACAAGGCTATGGAATAGGTTCTATGGTTTTGGCTAAGTTTATCATAAGAAAGGAAATTGGAAATGGGATATTTGGTGTTGGAGGAGGGCGGTGGATGGCTGTATGTAGCTAAGTAACAATGATAATCTGTTAAGTAGGAGGGATTTGTGCGATTTTTGGTTGAATCTATGGTTGGTAGATTTGGTGGGGGATTATCAGGTGATGGTGGTCCATCTAGAGGAAAATGATCAGGTTCTAGAGGTAGGTGTTCTGCAGGCTGAGGGAAAAGTTCTTCTGTGTGAGGCAAGGTGTTTGGTGTAGGTAGGCAAGTGTTTGGTTGGGGATTAGATGAGGATTGGGTTGTATGTGGTTTGGTGAGGAAAGGAAACTCATCTTTATAGAACATCACATCTCTGGACACTAAGGTTTCTCTGGAAACAAGATCATATAGCACAAAACCTTTAGTCCTAGCTCTATAGCCAAGGAAAACGCACTTCCTTGCTCTGTTATCCACTTTTTCTCTCTTGGCAGCCAATGTTGATGCAAAGCACAAGTATCCAAAGACCTTTAAATCTTCAATGGAAGGAACTTGCTCATGCAGTACTTCATGAGGAGATTAATTGTTCAAGAATCTTGTTGGCAGCCTATTAATCAAATATATGGAATGTTCTACTGCATAGTTCCAAAACTGGTTAGGTAAGCCAGATTGAAACATGAGAGCTCTTGGCACAATGAGGATATGTTGATGCTTCCTCTCAACAATCTCATTCTGCTGTGGTGTAGCTACACATGATAGTTGGTGCGAAATACCTTTTGAAGCATAAAAGTCATTCAACTTGAACTTGGGGCCATTGTCTGATCTTATAGAACCTTTGCATCAAATTGTTCTCAACCAGCTGCATGAAAGACTTGATCAGTGGCATCACCTTAGATTTAAGCTTCAGTAGAAAAATCCATGTATGTCTGGACTTGTCATCTACAATTGTGAGGAAATACCTGTTTCCAAAAATAGAAGTACAAGCAACTGGCCCCCAAATATCCATGTGAATTAAATCAAAATAGTTTTTAGATTTCGTGTAGCTATCAGGGAAAGGGAGTCTTTTCTGTTTAGAAAAATGGCAAACTTCACAAGGAGACACAGATTGTATATTCTCAATATACACGAATAGGATTTTTGTAAAATGGCCATTTTATTATTGGACACATGTCCAAATCTGTGATGCCAAAGACTTGGCTTACAAGTATGAAAATTGTTTGCAGCTTTATTCAAAACATTAGAAAGATGAGGAATTGAAAATTTACAGTGAGAATTAGAATGATTATTCTCATGAAGGACATAAAGACCTCCCTTGAGATCAGCTGCACCAATCATTCTCAAGGAAGTCATCTCTTGTATGTGAATGGCATCATGTGAAAAAGTAAGTTTGTAGCTCAAAGATATAGTGACTTTTGAGATAAAAGTCAGATTAAAACTAAAATTAGGAATATATAACACATCTCTTAAATAAAACTCCTTTGAGAAAAAATGGAGCAAGCAAAATTTGACACAATGGTAGAGCCATTTGGTAGGTTGACTAACACAGGTTTAATCCTTTTATAAGATTGAAAATTAGACAAGGTGGAACATATGTGATCTGTGGCACCTGTGTCTAATATCCACTGTTTTGACTTAAATTCACGAGGAACAGTGCAAAGAATACCTGTCTTCTCATTGTGTGTATTTTGGAGGTGGTTGCAATCTGATTTGCAACTGAGAGTTGTGACTTGTCTGTGTTCTGCAGCAAAGTCAAAATTGTTTGATGTTGCTCAGGTGTAAAGCCAAGTATGTCACCTTCTCTATGAGAAATCATGCTCCTATTGTCATCTGCATCAGGATCTTCTTCCACAACACAATTAGCATTGCCTTTCTTGAAATCAAGTGGAAAACCATACTTCCTGTAGCAGTAATCCACTGTATGACCAGTCCTTTTGTAGTGAGTACAAACTTTAAGACTCTTGCCAGCATTTTTGCCTTTGCCTCCAGAATGGTTTGATCCCCTTCTTCTTCCTTTTTCAGTGACATTTGAGATGAATCTTCCATCATCCATTACAGCATTTAATTGTCTTTCTTGTTGGATTAACAAAGAGAAGGCTCCACTCATGTCAAGTAGTGGACTCATCAACATGATCTGAGATCGTACTGCAGTGTATTGCTCACTCAATCCTTTTAAGAACCGAATCACAAAATCATCATCTCTGTAACTTCTGATAGTAAGCAGTAATTGACAAGTGCATCGCATAGCACAAGTGCAAATTGGAAGTAGACGCAGATTGTCCAATTCTTCCCACGATGACCTCAACCTTGTAAAATAAGCAGTGATTGCCATATTACGTTGCCTAGTGGAGTAAAGTTCTTCCTGCAGATCAACAATCTGAAACACATCTCCATGGCAGTACCTTCTGCGCAAATCATTCCATATATCAAGAGCTGAATTCATCCAAAGCACACTTTGTGCAATCTGAGGATCTAAAGCATGGATTATCCAGGAATTGACTATTGTGTTACAGTGATTCTAATCTCTAAATGTTGGATCACCAGCAGCAGGTTTCAGAAGAGTACCATCAGTGAAACCTAATTTGTTCTTCATTTCCAATGCCATGAGCATTGACTGGGACCAAGAGTGATAATTCTCACCACCACTAGTGAGAATGGTAGACACAATAACCATAACAGGATTTTCATTCTAACTCAATAAGAAAGGGTTGTCCTCCGGAGCAGGATTTCCAGCAGGAGCAGCCATTGCGGCAATCAAAGAAGTAAGAAGCAAAGAATACAAGAAAAGTTCGAACAAACCAAACGATCAAGAATAATCAATCAAGAACTGAAATCGCAATCAAGATCAAGCAATTCAAACAAGAAACAACGAGTAAAACTCACACAGCAGTGAGCAACAAACGATCAAGAACAATTTCAGAGTGAGGTGCAGAGCTCCAATGGATGGAGCTCTGATACCATGTGAAATGGTACCTGAGAAAGCAAGAAAACGAGGGAAACAAGGACAATCGAGAGAGAAAATTTGAGTGAATCACCGATGCAATGTGCATTCAGTTTAGAAAATGATTCATTAACTGGAATTTGTACATCAACCAGCTCTATATATACAAGCTTAACTAAAGCTAACTAACTCAGTTAATAGCAGCTAACTAGAGCTAACTAGAACTAACTAGCATTAATTATATTAAAGAATTAGATAAATTACAACTGTCACATGCAACATGATTAGATTCTCGTAAGACATGCTCCCAAGCTATGAAGTATTATTCTGATAGACCTCTTGAATACAGAAAACAACGTCCTTACTAGGTAGATAGAGCAACCTCTGATATTCCTATATCCTCTACTCCAAGCAATCTTAAGACTATGGAGAATCGCCAAAATTCAGCCTCAAGAACCGAGCATGCCTCTAATTTGACTACAAATCCGAAAATGAAACCTCATTTATCATCCCTTAACACTCTTCCGCAAGCAATTGTTGTTTTGATAAATTATCAAAAATGAATTCAATCACAATTGTTAAAAACACTTTTGTTACGTTTTCGTATTCCGTGTTTCGAACTAAATATCAGAATTCTTAAATAAATTATAGACTGACTAAAATTACACGCATTGAGTCTACATACTATAACCAAATAAATTTTTTTATTTTCGTTTATTGTTTTCATTTTTAATTATAAAATTGTCACTTTATTTTGAATTTGATTTCTATTTTAAAAAGCTTGTACAGAAAATAGTGAAAATAAATATTTTTCAAATTTAAAAAATAGTAATATGTCTTATAAGTGTTTTGTAATTAAGTAAAATAGACAATAAAAATAGAAACAATTTCACAAAGTAAAATGGTTGGATTCAAAGAAGCAGTGTGGAGTTGTGAGGGGGGTAAAAGCCTGAGACTGGATGGATTCAATTTCACATTTTACAAATTTTGGGAGCTTGTCAAGCATGAGATATGTGATTTCATTCAAGAATTCTATCATACTCGGTTCCCTAAAAATGTGACTGATTCGTTCATTGCCTTAATTCCTAAAAATGAGCACCCCCAATCTTTATTGGAATATAGACCTATTTCATTAATTGGGAGCATGTCTAAGATTGTGTCAAAACTGCTTGCCTTGAGGTTGAAGAGGATCCTAGGAAAGGTTATTTCAAAATGTCAAACTTTTCCTGCCGGGAAGACAAATTTTAGATAGGGTTGTTGAAACAAGACCCTCTCAAGCTTGATGTTTTAATGATAACAAACCCTCTGAATATTAGTATGAGTCTTCTAAGCTTGTTACTTGCTAATGGTTCCATTGAGATTACTTGATACAGTAACAGGAACCAAGTTTAAAGGCAAGATAAGCTTAGAACAAAGGCTACTCATGTGCAAAGCATCTTGAGAAGATCCATTCAAATAAAAATGAAGCCTAAGTCAATTGAGATACAAGAGAAGACAAGAGAAGAGAAGCTTTAGCTAATATGTGAGTTTCAAGAGAAGATATGCTTCCAAGACACAAAAGAAGATAAACTTCAACAATGATACAAATAGAGATTAAAGAGGAACTTTGAGAAGATAGACATACTGCAGAGAAGGTCTTTGAGGGAAATCTACTCATGCAGAGAAGGTCTCCAAGGGAAGAAGCTCCTCTAGACTAGAAGTCTCTCTGACGTTGAAGTACACGAGAGTGAAGCAATCTATAATAAAGCTCCTCAAGACAAAAAGTCTTTCCACTAATTATAGATCTCCATAAGATTGAAGTATGCACTACAAAATTTCAAGTTGAGAAGATTCCCAAGACAAGAAGCTTCTCAAGACCGACAACATGCTTGAACAATAAATAAACGTCAAGAAGATAAGATCTCTCTACATCAAAGTATTCTTCATCCTACACAATATGAAAACCTTGAAGACATTCAAGTTCTGGATACTGAGAAGATCACAAGTGCAGAACTTCTAAGCCATGAGCAACTCAAGTAAAACTATGATGTGAACCTGTTCTAACAACGAGTATCTAGAGAAGGTTCCAGAGAAGGGTCATGCTAGGACCATAGGAGATTCACAGAGAAACCTTGAAGACATTCAAGTTCTGGATACTGAGAAGATCACAAGTACAGAACTTCTAACTCATGAGCAACTTAAGTACAACTATGCTGTGAACCTACTCTAACAACGAGTAACTAGAGAAGGTTCCAGAGAAGGCTCATGCTAGGACCAGAGGAGATTCACAGAGAAGGTCCATACTGGTCCATAGAAGGTCCATACTAGAATCAGACGAGGTTCCTGTGAAAGCATGTGAGAAGGAACCTACTCAAGCAACGAGGTCCAGAGGAGGTTGAATTGACAGCATGTGACAGCATGACGTGAGCTGTCAGAATTCTGCGAAAATGTGAATATGACAGCGGTACTGTACCTACAACCTTCTTTTCTCTCTCCCTACCTCTCTAAACGGTCATAAACGGTAACAAGGGGTAGAAACACTATATTACAACAAGATTACAGCTGAAACAACTTGATGAGAAGTACATCCACGAAGAGGGAGCATGAACGTGACTCAAAAACTTCTCATCCATCTCTTCATCTTTCACTCCAACATTTCGGTTGTTTTTCTGAGAGAATAGGAGTAATACACAGCTTGTTCTTGAAAGTCTATTCGTTCTATGAGTGTAGATTTAAGCTGTAATACGGTTTTGATTTCGTGAGTTGTTGCTCTATAAATGTTTATTCAAAACTGTAACACTACAGACATCTTCATCCTCGTTGTTGTGATTCCTTTTAAACTAGCTAGAGAGAGCTAGGTGTGTGAAAGGAAAGGTTATGCAATCTGTTGGTTACTTGTAGAGATGAAGCCTGAAGAGGCTTGGAAAAGAATACTGTTGTAAGCCTGAAGAGGCTGAGCAAAGAATACTGTTGTGAGCCTGAGGAGGCACGTACAAGAATACCGCTGTGAGCCTGAGGAGGCTCGTACAAGAATACCATGTAAGCCTGAAGAGGCTGAGCGAAGACTACTTAAGAGAATAGTGGAAAATCTCCTTGGATGTGGGGACTTGATGTAGCCCAAGGGTTTGTGGGTGAACCAGGATAAATATCTGTGTGATATTCTCTTTCCCTTTCTCTTTTAGAGTTTTTGTTTAATTCATTTAAACTGATCAGAAGCACCTATTCACGCTGAGAAGGTTCACATAAACCTGAGAAACTGTTTTATTAACAAAGCTCTGAAAAAACTTATTTAACTAACTTATACATGCAAAATCATATTTTTATATAAGTTTTCAAAAGAAGCTTTGTTTCAGTAGTTTTCATAAGAATTGATTTGTTGATTAACCTTCTCTGGCAAAGAAGCCTTTTTACTTAAACTTCTGAAAACTAGATAACTAAAATTTGTCTTCTCATAAGAACATAACTTTATAATCAACCTTCTCTAGGTGAGAAGCAGTTGAAGAAGCAAGGAAAACAATTTACTAATAACCTTCTCTGGTTGTGAATCTTTTCTACTCGCGCTGAGAAGCTTCTCGTAATATTGTGAAAATTGATTTTATTAACAAAGCATTTGAAGAAGGTCTTATAAACTTATATGTTTTGAACTGATTCTTTAACTTGGTATAAGTTTGTTAAAGAAGCTTTGTTAAGATTAATTTGAAGAAGTTAAAGTGTATGACCAAATGATTTATTCTTCTAATTAACCTTCTCTCGCTGAGAAGCCTGTTTAACTGAACTTCTATTAGTAGCAAAGAACTTGATTTTCTGACAACCTTCTCTAGTTGAGAAGATCTCTTAAACAAACAGTACTCTAATTTTATTAACCTTCTCTAGCTGAGGAGCTTTCATACTAACGTTTGTTTAAACCTTCTCTGAACTCCAAGTTGATTAAACTTGAGAAAGGTTCAAAGTCAACAGGAAAAGCCAAAAGTTTCAAAGGGTCACAATTCAACCTCCCTCCTTGTGACTCTCTGTGCCACTTCAATTGGTATCAGAGCCCGCCTCTTGGGTTGAACTACACTTAAACGTGTAAGATGAAAAGATTCAGGAAGAAGTGATGGCTACTCAAGTTTTTAGAACACTGATCTCTAAAGAGGATTTTCTACAAACAGATCTTCTGCATTTGATGGAAAGGACTATTGCTGCTGGAAAGACAGAATGAGTCTATTTCTAAAATCTCAAGCTATTGTTATATGAGATATAGTTGAAGATGGTCCTTGCAGTCCCACTACCACAAATGCTGAAGTTGCCTCAACATCAAAGCCTAAAGACTCCTTGACAACAAAAGAGAAGCAGAAAGTTCTACTTGTAACACCCTGATTTTTATATGGTTTTTATTGATTTTTAATATGCTTTAATTTAATTAAAATTATTTAATTAAAGATTTTTGGGATTTTAAGGTGTGAATAATAATATTCATATCTTAGATTTGATTTTGAAGGGTTTAGAGTAGTAGAGTTTGCAAAACTAAGTTTTTGCGAGAACCACTTTCTCTCGTGATGCAGGGAAGGGTTCAGAATTTTTCTGGAGGTCATTTTTACTCCAAAATAATATTTTAATGAACCAAAAGTGGTTTTTATAATATTTGTGATTTTTAAAAAAAAATTTAGAAATTTTTCAAAAAACTTTATTTTACCCGCCTTTGGAGCTTTACGGGTAAACCAGGCGCAACCGAGACATAAAAAATAGTCCAAAAATTTAGTTTTAAGATTCTAAATTTTTCTATATCATTTTCAAATCATAAAATTGATTTCTCATGATTTTACCCATTTTAGAAAAATATTTATTTAAAAAGGGGTTCGAAAACTACGCATTTTTACTACTTTGAACTACCGATTAAACCCTAACTTGATGGGATTTAATCCCACCATTTTCCAGTCTGATTTAGGTGAGTGAGGTATGGCTCCCAACCACCCAAAAGCATGCAAGCCCATACTCTCCCCATCTCCTTGTGGTCTGGCCGAGTTCTTTGTGTAGGAAGGGAGAAAGAGAAAATTCATTTCATTCACTTCATCTTCTCCAAGCTTTCCAAACTCCATTTTTCTCTCTATTTCCAAGCTTTTCCATACACCAAAAAGGCTAAGTTTTGTTGAGATTTTGGCTAGTCAAGCTTCACAAAAAAGGTTTGGATCATCATTCTAATCCATAAACTTCTTTCATTTTTTCATTTCCACCACTTTCATTTTTCCATGAAAGCTTGAGTTCTTCATTTTACTAAAAGAGAGCTTTTTCTTGGTTTAGGTTCACTCCATTGGAACCTACAAGCTTGAAAATCATCTTGGATCCATTTGCTTTCAAGATTTGAGTAAGTATTCATCTACTCAAAATTTCTACTCTTTAGGGTTTGGTGGTTTGCATAAAACTTGCATTTTTATGGTTTTATTTTGGTGTATTTTGTGAAAGGTTAATTTTTCTAAGTGTTGGAACATCAAGGCTTCAAGGAGGCCACTTAGTGTTGGTGAAGAGTGGAGGTGATTTTTGGTGTTTGCCCATTTTCATTAGCTTCAAGAGGTAAGGGGAATTTCTCAATAAGTTGGAAAGTTTGTATATGTGGGTGATGGTGTGTTTTGTTCTTGATGAGAAACTCAAATACTTGAGTTTTTCTTATTGGGTGATGAATGAGTTTTCATTCTATTAGTAATATGTATTTATATATATATATATATATATATGAGCTCAAGCATGATTTTTGGTTGATGAATGATTATGTTTGAAAAGCCTATGTGTTCTTGGAAAAATGCATGCTTGATGAGTTAATGATTTATGCTAATGTTCATGATGCATGTTGATATGCTATGGGTGGTTACTTTGAGTGTATGTATGATTTATGGCTTGACTGTGTTCTTGCCTAATTGATGCATGTTGATTTCTTTGGATATTTCACATAGTTGGATTCTGTGTTTGGGATTGAATTGAAATATTTGATTAAGTGTGAGAAGAGAACTTAAAAGCTTTAATGAAAAAGTTTTCCAAAGTGAAATCAAATAAATTAATTAGGGTTCAAGTTAACACTTACTTAGATAAATTTCATTAAATTGCTAAGTACAAGTCTCAAATTAATTTCATACTAAGACATTTTTCTCCATAAAACTCTAAGTGAGCTAGAAAATCAATTAATGAGAGAGAAAATCAAATTTCAGATTTTTAGGGGTCAAAAACGAAAATTGAATGTTTTGGGGTCAAAAATACAAAATTCTAGAATTCTGGGCATAACATCGAAAATCTGGGCACTTTGGGCCAAAAATATAATTTTACAAAAGTTTTGGGGTAGAAACGTGAAGATTGGACAACGCTGGGGCAGAAACGTGAAGACTAGACAATTCTGGAGCAGAAACGTGAAGACTGGACAATTCTGGGGCAGAAACCTAATTTTACAGAAAACAGGGGCTGCAACGTGGAACAGAATATTTTGAGGGTTAGAATTTCAAATACTTAAAAGTAAAGGAATTTAAATAAAATTATCAAAGAACTTAACTAAGTTTTAATTAAATTTTTTTACAAGTGAGAAGAAAATAGTAATGAGGATTTGAGAGTTAAAGTTAAGAAAGAACTTTAATTTCAAAGAGGAACTTTCCATAAAACTTATGTTTTTAAATAAACGCTTTTACATGGTATTGAACGAGGATCAATACGTGGCGACGATAAAGTCTTGAGGACAATAATACTACACGGTGTTGGATGAAAGCTAACACGTGGTGACGAAAAACCCTAAGACGAGGGACCGCATTGATTGTATTGATTGTGATTACAAATATAATGTCATTTGCATTAAAGACGTGGCTTTTACCAAATTAGAGCACACAATCCTATGCGGGGATTGTAAATAAGTATGGTCTGACTATAAGTCTTTGAGGGCATCCATGTTATGAAATTCTCAATAGCCTTGTGGTGAATCCCCTTGTGCCGAGAAGAGTAGTGTACCCGGCTTGGATGATCCTGACCGGCTGCCTTATTTGAGATGGGGTGTACGACGTAGCACAATGGGTCTGTACCGAATAAATGACAAATGATGGCCAAGAGTGAAGGTCAGTTTGCATTAATGATAGGTATATGATTCTGCCACATCACTCTACTTAGTTGAGGAAGAGAAGTCTCCATGGAGCAGTGCACCGGTGTATTAAAGAGATATTGAAGTGACATGCATTATGCTAGAATGTTATATGTGTGCTTGACTGTGTGTTTACCTTGATAATATGTCTCTTGTTGATGATTGAATATCTCAGCTAAAAGACTTGCGAAAGAGTAATTTTATATATATATATATATATATTCTTGGAATGTATTATGTAGTATTTTCCTTTTTCATATGCACCCTTTCGTGGATTTCAACTTGTGCAAAGAAATTCACCCTTGCATGTTTTTCGGTTATCCGTATGTACGTTACGCGTAGATGTCCACTTCGAGACCTCTGGTTGCCAGAGTGAGGGAGAGCTTCCGGCCTCTTGAGGCCGATGGCGGGGGATGGACTTATGATCCCATCTCCCAACGGACCACGGTGTGTGGACACATGGTCAGGACGAGAGGAGGGGTGCTGGGCCCCGAGGAGGTTTTGGAGCGTGACATCTGGACGCTTACATTCCCTTAGAGAGGATGCACAGCTGGCTGACATCTACACCCGAGGCACCTGTGGAGCAGCCGAGGAGAGAGGCTCAGGCGGAGGAGAGACCTTTACCCTCGAGGATAACCGGATCTGCTTGGGAGTACCGCCGTTGTTTTCGTCGCACTCCAAGGAAGAGTTCCTTGGAGCGGGATCGTCTACCGAGGATGGCTCCACCAGTGACACCAGCTTCACCACCGGAGACAGTGAGACTGACGCTCTCCGTTTCTTACGTCCCACCGTATGACGTTTCATGCGTTGCTCTTCTGACACTTCTGCCGGACCGTCGGGACACGCAGAGAGGGGGAAGAGGAAGGTTCGAGATGAGCCAGAGCGGGTATTCATTGAGATATCCGAGGATGAGGAGGACCCCGAGGAGACGTCATCGTCTTAGGTCTGTAGTGGTGGGGGTGTCTAGTGCTAGGTTGTGGGTTGTCTGTTAGCGACCAGCCTAGGTTTGGGGTGTACATGTTCAGTGTCGTGTATCTGACACGCCTTTTGATTTACAGCTTTCCTAGGTTTAGCTTTATCGCTTTATTTCCTTATGTCAGGTTGTTGTATTTTGGCCACTCTGTTGTGGTTTATAACTATACTTGTGAACGCATGGTTTGTGTACTTTTGACATGATGATGTATATATTTATGTAAGATGTTTCTTTTCTTCTGAGTTTTCTGGATGACTAAATGAGATATGAATAAATCTTTTCGTATAAGATCCTTTAAAAAAAAAATTAGCCTCCAATTTTGGCAACCTTGATTTATGAAAAACGATTTTCCGCATTAAGTTTTAGTTTTCATGTGACGTTCCTTGTGGGAAAAAGGGGCGTTACACTACTCAATTCAATGGCCAAGTCCTAACACGTGCCTATGACAAGATAGTTGGATGCATCATTACTAAGGAGACTTGGGACACTCTCGGAGTAGCTCTTGAAGGAGCAAGTCATGGATGAGATATTTCCTAAAAAAGGAAATAAGATTGCTCGCAAGTCATCTCAGAAGACTAGAGAGTCAGCTTCTCAAAGTTCATCATCCTCAGTAGCTAAATAAGAAAAAGATTCTGAAGATGACAAACTGGCATCTAGAGAAGAAGATGAACTATCTCTTATCTCTAGATGGACAAAGAAGATGTTGAGAAGGTGAGGTAACGGGAAGAAGATCTTCTCAACAAGAAAAGATAAGAAGAGATGATTAGAAGAGTGAAGACCTTCTCAAGTAGAGACGGTCATAAGATTGAAGACATTCTCAAGAAGAGATGGTCAGAAGAAGAAAGGAACAAGAATCAAATTATCTGTTATGAGTGCAATAAACCCAGACAGATCAGAATAGAATGTCCCAATCTGAAGAAGAGCCTCAAGAGATTCTAAAAGAAAGGCTACTTAGAATGACTCTGAAACATCATCGTCTAAAGAAGATTCAAAGGACGCTACAAACATATGCCTTATTGCAGAGTCAGACAATTGTGAGGTAAACACTTCTATACCCTTTAACTGTACTCCATACCAAATACTTGAATCTACCTTTGAGAATCTTCTTAATCACCTACATACATTTGCAAAATTTTGTGTTATGCTTAAAACTCAACTTGCTGAGTCTAAGAAGATTAATGAAGAGATGAATGCTCAAAATGAACGAATGAGAAAAACAGATCATTGTTTGCGACAGTCTCATTTTAAGCATTTAGTACAATAGAAGCTCCTCAAGAATAAAGCTTCTGATGTTTCAACTCATGAGCACCTAAGCCTTCTTAAGGAAAACACTGATCTTAAAAATAAGGTGAATGAGTTGTCTCAGGACTAAACTAACTTTGTCAGCAATACAAATACTTTTGATAAATCATTAAGTTCCCAAAAGGGAATGTTTGACAAAGCTGGTCTAGGATTTGAACCTTCTTAAAGCAAGAAGATTCATGGACATGGACCTTCTCACGGTGAGAAGATTCTTAAATTTGTGTCTTCTCAAAGTAAGAAGACTTATTGATATGAACCTCCTCAAGGAAAGAAGGTTCTTAAAAACCCACTTGTTTCAGCCAAGAAGGCTAAGAAGATATATTCTTATCGTAACAAATGGGATCATGATGTTTCTGCATGTTACCATAAGAAGAGATCTTCTCAGAGAAAGGTAACTAACAAATCAGGACCCAACAGAATTTGGGTGCCAAAAACCTTATTGGTTTATGATGCAGGAGTGTCTTCTCACCACAAGAAAGAAGAAACAATGGTTATTGGACAGTGGCTACTCTAGACATATGACTAGAGACAAAAGCAAAACCATTGGTCTTGAAGAGAAGGATAGAGTTAGTGTCACTTTTGGTGACAATGGGAAGCCTAGACAAAAGGCACAGATTAAGAAGATGATCTTGACAAACCAAAAACCTTAAGGCTCCTCTATGAGAGAAGGCCCAAACTAAGAAGTCAAGAGTGAGTCTGAGTCAGAAGATGATCAACTTCAGAGGAAGTCACAACAAGCTTTTGAAGTTGAAAAGATACCAAAATGCTGGAAGCGTGTATCTACTCATCCTCAAGATCAGATCATAGAAGATGATGCTCTTGAAGATGAATCATAGAGAGAAGCCATGAAAGAAGAGTTATCTAAGTTTGAGAAAAATAAAGTCTGGACTCTTGTGCCACCTCCTCAAGATCAAACAATCATAGGTGCAAGATAGGTTCTCATAAACAAGGCAAATAAAGAAGATAAGGTAGTAAGAAACAAAGATGGATTGTTAGCTCAAAGCTACAATCATGAAGAAGGTATGGATTATCATGAGACACATTTGCATCCGTTGCAAGGTTAGAAACTATTGAAATCCTTCTTGCTTATGCTTCGTTTAAAGATATTAAACTGTTTTAAATGGATCTCAAGAATACCTTCTTAAACGGCTTCATTGAATTAATAAGGAGGTTTATGTTCATCAATTTCTTGGCTTTGTTGATCAAAAGAAGCATAACCATGTTTTTAAAACTAACCAAAGCTCTTTATGAGCTAAAGCAAGCTCCTCGAGCTTGATATGAAAGGTTAAGTACCTTCTTGATCAACAATGGCTTCTCAAAAAAAAAGTAAACACTGTCCTCTTTAGGAAAATTCACCAAAAAGATTTATTAGTTGTTCAAATATATGTTGATAAGATTATCTTTGGAGCTACTAATGAATCTTTATGCAAGGATTTTTTTTTAATCTGATAAAAGGTGAATTTGAGATGACCTTGGGATACAAATAAGACAATCTAAAGAAGAAATTTTTTATTCATCAAGAAAAATATATCACAGACCTTCTCAAGAAATACCAGATGAGAGAAGCCAAGCCTATGGCTACTCAAATGCATCCTTCAATGGTAAATAGAAAAGGATGAGAAAGGTAATCTTGTATCTGAAAAATAATTTGGATGAATGATTGGATCATTATTATATTTAATTGCAAGTAAGGTATGATGTTATTCTCTTTTGAACTGTGTGCAAAGTTTTCAACCTTCTTTATGAGAATCACATGTTATTGCAGTTAAGAGATTTTTCAGATACTTGTTTGGAGCTACTAATCTTGGTCTTTGGTGTACGAAAGAAATGAAATTTGATCTTATAGGATTGAGATACTGGTAACGAAGTTGAGAGAAAGAGCACGAGTGATAGTTGCCACATTCTAAGAGAAGCTCTAATTCCATGGTCATGCAGAAAGCATAATACCGAAACCCTCTCAACTATAGAAGCTGAATATGTATTTACAGCAAGTTGTTGCTCACAGATTCTTTTGATCAAAAATCAATTGGGGGATTACTCAATGAGGTACTCCAAAGTCCCTATACTTTGTGACAATACAAATGTTATAAATCTGTCAAACATCCTATCCAATAGTCAAGATCAAAGCACATTGACATTAAGCATCATTTTATTTGTGATCATGTTCCAAACATTGAGTTTTACATGTTACTACAAAAGATCAGCTTGCTGATATTTCTACCGATCCTCTTGAAGAAAAAATGTTTAATTATATCAAAGAAAAATTGAACATGATCACATCATCTTGATTGAAATGCTTAATTTCTTGAATGAATATAGATTATAGAAATTGTGTGCTTAAATGTTATTTTGTGAATGATTGTACATGTGCTCTAACGATGTAACATTTAAATATTTTGAAGAATGAAGTTTGGTCATTGGCTATTAATTCTTGTTTCTCTGATTATTTGCTTAACTGTTAAAAACTCAATGTGCTTAACTGTTGAAATAGTCTTGAGTTGCTAGTAAGTAATTCAGAGATATAACAAGTAGGCTAAATTCAGAACATGGATAATAAGCCTTCTCAAGACTCATTCCTAAGAGATGGGAAGCTTGAGTGAAAGGGAGATGAAATCTAGGAAAAATGACCGTTGTAGCAATAATAGTACCAATAACTACTCTGTCAGTTATTCCCTATGTTATAAGGGTTAGGTTGCAACAACTAAGAGACATCAAATTCTCTCTCTTGCCAAACATATATAAGGGACACTCATTTCCCTTGAATTATATGTGCAAATTCATTCTTAGTCATATCTCTAAAATCTATCTCAAAGGGAAGAAGAAAAGTTCCCTATTTGATGATTATGAAACTGAGGAGAAGTTTCATGATAAATGGGTCAGCAAACCCACTGTGGCTAGAAGAGCGAGTCTTCTTATTTGAAGAACTCTTTGACTTGGGTTGAGATCTGCTAGAATATACAGATACCTTGAGATGGACAAGGTTTTTGTAGATTAAGGAACAAATCTATCCAAGGTTGGTAAGGACATTTTATGATGTTGCCCAAGTTCATACAAGGGATATGTATTTGAAGAGTACTATCAAAGGAGTCATCATTGTTCTAACCACAAAGGATGTTGTAGGAGAACAAGGTATTGAGGAGCACTAAATCAATCTCTTTAAGAAGCACAGGTATGCAACTGCCAATGTAAAGAATTGCAAGCTGTTGTAAAAGCTCCTCATTGATCCCCTAAGTAGATATGAAGGCAACACATCTGCTACCTCTAGAAAGAATAATGCACAACATGTGTGTGCATTCCTTGTTGCCTCGTGCTGGATCTTTTGACAATATTATTGAGCATGACCTCCTCAACCTCTATCATCTCTCTTCTAAGATCCCTCACAAACTTTCCATGTCTGTCATCTCTCATAGCAGAGTTATCTTTGCTATATGGTATAACTCTTACCAGACTCTTCATGCACTTCAAAGTATCTCTTAATGATGAAGGGACAATGACAGATAAGACCAACTTTGGGTCTAAGAATCTGGTCCAGATGAAGATTGAGAATCTCTTTAAGAAGAAAGAGGAAAAGTAAAAAGCCCTCTCAAGCTATTAAGGAGAAAAAGTGTCCTAAGTCTAAGAAAGATGATATAGAGAAGAAGAAGAAGAAGAAGAAGAAGAAGAAGAAGAAGAAGAAGAAGAAGAAAAGAATAGAACAAGAGGAAGAAGGGAGGAAAGGAGGAAAGGAGAGAAGAGAAAAGGAAAAAACTTCTCAAGTTGTGAATGCTCTCAATGAAGAAGCTTCTGTGGCAGAAAATCCTGCAAAAGAGGAAGCTTCTAAAGAACAGAAGGCCTAAAAAAGAGATGCGCCTATTGAAGAGGAAGATATGAGGATTGCTGAGAAAACAAGAATTCCTCATAAAGAAAAGGAGCATGAAAAGTCTGCCCCAGCTGCTGAAGAGAGTCTCTCAACAGAAGATAATGAGCCTAAAGCTTAGGCTCAAGCAGAATATGAACCTTCCCAACTTGAAGAAGTTTATAAAAAAAAGGAGAATTGAGAAATAAGAAGAGAAAAAGAATTAGAAGAAAGAAAAGAGAAGAAGAGAAAGAGATTCTCGAGCTGAGAAGGCTCTTGAGCAAGAAACACCTCTAGGAGTGAAGGTCATTGAACAAATACCTGATGCTGCTATTAAAAAAAGGGTTTCTTAAGTTGAGAAACCAGTGGAAGCAGAAGCTCGTGAGGAACAAGAGGTCCCTCAAGAAGAGGAAGAGATACCTGCTAATGAGAATGTCCTTGTTGGAGAAGGACAACCAGCTTATGAACCTCTTTTGATTGTGGAAGTTCAAAAAGAGGAAGTTGTTGCCAGAAAAGATGCTGCAGAAACTGAGGCTGCTAATGGATAAGCACAAGCAAAAGGACATGCTTTTGATGAAAAAGGACTTAATGATAAGGAAGAGATAATGGTTGAAGCCACCTTTGCACTTACTTAGATAGAGAAAATGGATTCTCTGGACCTGCATGATGCAGTGCTCTCTCCTCCTACTTCACAGTGAAGTTTGTTGAAGACATCATTAGAAATTCGTCTCAGGAAGAGAAAGTAGAAAAAGAGAAAGCAGATGAAGAAGGTGAGAATTTGGCTAAGGAAATCCCAGGCAATACACTAGTGCCTCAGGAAATGGGATGTGTGTCTCTTATAAGGTGAGTTAGATCTCAACCTTTGACAATAAAAAGTTGTTCAGATTTAACCAATCTCCCATTCTTCATGCTTCTGCTCCACAAGTTGTTGAACCTTTTGAGCCAGCATTTGTGCCTCCTTCTATTGTGTCTACTCATCTTAGATAAATTAAGTCCTTCATAAAAAAAAATGAGACTAATATTTCTAGTGCCTCAAGAGGGAGACATCTGAAGGTGTCTCTAGTAGGCAATCTATTAAGACTAAGGATAAGTCATTCAGTCAAGACTTAGAGTTATGGAGTGGCATATTAAGATGGTCAAGAAAGACCAGAAGTAACCCTTCAAAAGGGTGGAGTTGAGACAAGAGTCCACCTTGTCTCATTGAGTGGTTCGTTGACAAGTTGTGTCTCCTCTTGAATCAGGGTTGAAACCAATGCAACATATGTTGTACCTTTCTTCTAAAGAAGCTCTAAAGCTTTCAACCTCCTCATACTCAGATAACACAAGCTCCTCCAAATAGATAGTTTCTATTTTGTTCTACTCTTATCTTTTTTATTTTGATGTTGAAAACCCCCCTTCCATTTTGATTGATGACAAAAGGGGGAGAGATTAGAAAAAAAGATTACATGTTTTAGAAGATAGGTATAGAATTGAAGGAGAGTATAAATCTTTTGATGAATGAATCAGTAGTTTCAGTTCAAGTGTGCTCATCTATTCTTGAATTTTTAAATCTCTGGTAATTGTGATATAAGTATACTTGTCTGATATATATACTTAATTTTTTATTTCATCATTTGAAATATCATGTTTCTAGAAAGCTTCAAATGTGAGACTTGTCAGTCTACATCATAATATGAAACATGCCTAAATGTCTTTTCATAATCTGATATATGCCTTCTCATACAACATGAACCGGAACAAAGATCTAAGCATGTGTTCAGGGGGAGTAACATAAGAAAATCATCTTATGTTTTTGCATAATTTATCAAAACAACTTAGAATACTAAACTAATCATTCATATGGTTTGTCATCATCAAAAAAGGGGAGATTGTTGAAACAAGACCCTCTCAAGCTTGATGTTTTAATGATAACAAACCCTCTGAATATTAGTATGAGTCTTCTAAGCTTGTTACTTGCTAATGGTTTCATTGAGGTTACTTGAGACAACAACAGGAACCAAGTTTAAAGGCAAGATAAGCTTAGAACAAAGGCTATTCATGTGCAAAGCATCTTGAGAAGATCCATTCAAATAAAATGAAGCCTAAGTCAATTGAGATACAAGAGAAGACAAGAGAAGAGAAGCTTAAGCTAATATGTGAGTTTCAAGAGAAGATATGATTCCAAGACACAAGAGAAGATAAACTTCAACAATGATACAAACAGAAATTAAAGAGGAACTTTGAGAAGATAGACATACTGCAGAGAAGGTCTCTGAGGCAAATCTACTCACGCAGAGAAGGTCTCGAAGGGAATAAGCTCCTCTAGACTAGAAGTCTCTCTGACATTGAAGTACACGAGAGTTAAGCAATCTATAATAAAGCTCCTCAAGACAAAAAGTCTTTCCACTAATTATTGTTGGAACCAAATTGGTTAAAAGTGTTTTTAATACAAAAACTCCCTATGTGTTTTTATGGTTTTGATGATAACAAAATGTATTAAGGTTTTTACAAAGGATAATCAATATGTATTAAGCCTGTACAATGTATAACAATGCTGCCTAACTAAGCTTATTGCAGTCTGCGTCCAATAAGCTAGCTCATCACAATGTTGGCACTGAAATGGACACAAAAGTTCTGCGTCCAATGTTTTAGCAGAAGGAAGAATTCTGCGTCCAATGTTTGAGCAGAAGGAAGAGTTCTGCGTCCAATGTTTCAGCACAAAGGCAAGTAATGTTGTGCGTCCAATAATTCAGTACAAGGCACAAGGACAATTTCATACGTCCAATGATTCATGAGAAGGCATTGAAGACATAAGTCCAATGTTCAAGAATAACCATACGTCCAATGATCAGAATGCTTATAAGTCCAATGATCAGAACATAAGTCATAAGTCCAATGTTCAGGATGTGTTCTTGACCAAGGTAAAGAATGCTGATCGTCTAATGATAAGTACAAGGCAATACTGGTATAAGTCCAATGTTTTTATGAGAAGCAGAATTGCAGTAAGAGTCCAATGATTTTCAAAGGAACAGATTCAGTGAGCGTCCAATGCAGATGAAGGATAAAAGTCCAATGTTCAGCATGAGCAAGAGTGCAACTCTGCGTCCAATGAAACTGAACAAACAAAAGAACTGCTCTGCGTCCAATGAAATCAGAGTGACAAAGGTACTGTTCTGCGTCCAATACATAAGAAGGACAACAATCAAGTGTCATACGTCCAATGAAGCAGAAGAACAAAAGTACAACAATCAACTGCTTCTGCGTCCAATGGAGCATAAGTCCAATAATCAGCATGAGGCAATAAGTTCAATACTGCCTTGCATCCAATGGAACAAAATGATAAGCATCAGGATGCGTCCAATGATTGAATGAATATCATATGCAAATGGTAAGCAAAGGTATGCGTCCATTTGTTAAAAGGACTGAAAGTCCAATGATTTCTACATGCTGCGTCCAATACGCAGAATCCATAAACTTGCTATTTACTGCTCATGCATTTAATATGGAACATATTTATTGAGCAAATGATTTGAGATAAATAGCTGTATACAATGCTTTTCTGTACAACTTTGTCAACGTTTGTGAATGTACTTTTGAAAAGCATAAAGTACTGTGGAAAGTGTACTAAGAGAGAGAATGTACTTTTAACTACTCTTTATATCTCTGAACACATCTTTCTGCTTTACACAGTGTATTCTCTCTGTCTCAATAAGATATTATTATTAACCACTGTACAATTGAGACTTTGAGTACAGGTTGCTTCTGATTTAGGAGAAAGAAACGCAAACATGCTCACTGAAGTAGATCTCCTCAGAGCAACGGGAAGATAGCATTTAATGCTATTAGAGAACGGTCATATTAATGAAGGCTGAAGCTGAGCTATTCGAAGAACAAGTCTGAAGCTTCATCAAAGCCTATAAATACCGTGAACAAGAAGAAGAATACAAGGGACTTGAACAAGAAAAAGAAAGAGCTGAATCGCTGTGCAATTTGTTATACTCTGTATAGAAAGTCTTGTATTTTTTCTATCTTCTTGTAAAAGAGAGTTTGCTTAACTCTCAAAGTGCTTTAGATTTCATATCCTCACTTGTGTGAGTTAGACAGCACTTGAATCAAAAACTCTGCTGAGTTGTTTAGCCTGAAGAGGCTGTGTTCAAAGAATACTTGAGATTTAGCCTGAAGAGGCTGTGTTCAAAGAATACTTGGGATTTAGCCTGGAGAGGCTGTGTGCAAAGAATACTTGGGTTTTAGCCTGAAGAGGCTGTGTGCAAAGAATACTTGTACCTATCAGGTTGATAGTGAAAGCTCTCTAGTTTGAGGGGACTGGACGTAGCTCTTAGGAAAGGGTGAACCAGTATAAAAACTTGTGTTATTTCTTCTTTCCCTTAACTCCTTTTATATCTGTGTTTATTACTAACAAAGGGGATTGAAATTGATTTTATTCAAACAAGTTTTTCAAACTAAAAGGGAAGCATTCTGTGCGTCTAATCTTTAGAAAACCTGTGCGTCCAGTTTTTATAGAGACTATGTGCATCCAATGTTTTAAAGCTATTGTGCGTCCAATATTTCAGAACTAAGCTGTGCGTCCAACGTTTTTAACAGCCAGCGTCCAACATTTGCGAAAAGTTTTTAAAAGCTTAGAAACACAATTCAACCCCCCCTTCTTGTGTTTCATCTTGTTACCTACAATTATAGCTCTCCATAAGATTGAAGTATGCACTACAAAATTTCAAGTTGAGAAGATTCCCAAGACAAGAAGCTTCTCAAAACCTACAACATGCTTGAACAACAAATAAACCTCAAGAAGATAAGATCTCTCTACATCAAAGTATTCTTCATCCTACACAATATGAAAACCTTGAAGACATTCAAGCTCTAGAAACTGAGAAGATCACAATTGCAGAACTTCTAAGCCATGAGCAACTCAAGTACAACTACGATATAAACCTATTCTAACAACGAGTATCTAGAGAAGGTTCCAGAGAAGGGTCATGCTAGGACCATAGGAGATTCACAGAGAAACCTTGAAGACATTCAAGTTCTAGATATTGAGAAGATCACAAGTACAGAACTTCTAACCCACGAGCAACTTAAGTACAACTATGCTGTGAACCTACTCTAACAACGAGTAACTAGATAAGGTTCCAGAGAAGGCTCATGGTAGGACCAGAGGAGATTCACAAAGAAGGGCCATACTGGTCCATAGAAGGTCCATACTAGAATCAGAGGAGGTTCCTGAGAAAGCATGTGGGAAGGAACCTACTCAAGGCAGCAAGTCCCAGAGAAGGTCCATATTGGACCAGAGAAGGTTCACACTGGAACCAGAGGAGGTTCCTGAGAAGGTTCGTGATAAAGAACCTACTCTAGCAAGGAGGTCCAGAGGAGGTTCAATTGACAGCATGTGACAGCATGACGTGAGCTGTCAGAATTCTGCGAAAAGGTGAATATGACAGCTGTACTGTACCTACAACCTTCGTTTCTCTCTCCCTACCTCTCTAAACGGTCATAAACGGTAACAAGGGGCAGAAACACTATATTACAACAAGATTATAGCTGAAACAACTTGATGAGAAGTACATCCATGAAGAGGGAGCATGAACGTGACTCGGAAACTTCTCATCCATCTCTTCATCTTTCACTCCAACATTTTGGTTGTTTTTCTGAGAGAATAGGAGTGATACACAGCTTGTTCTTGAAAGTCTATTCGGTCTGTGAGTGTAGATTTAAGCTGTAATACAGTTTTGATTTCGTGAGTTGTTGCTCTGTAAATGTTTATTCAAAACTGTAACACAACAAACATCTTCATCCTCGTTGTTGTGTTTCCTTTTAAACTAGCTAGAGAGAGTTGGGTGTGTGAAAGGAAAGGTTATGCAATCTGTTTGTTGCTTGTAGAGATAAAGCCTGAATAGGCTTGGAAAAGAATACTGTTGTAAGCCTGAAGAGGCTGAGCAAAGAATACTGCTGTGAGGCTGAGGAGGTTCGTAGAAGAATACCGTTGTGAGCCTGAGGAGGCTCGTACAAGAATACCATGTAAGCCTGAAAATGCTGAGTGAAGAATACTTAAGAGAATAGTGGAAAATCTCACTGGATGTGGGGACTGGATGTAGCCCAAGGGTTTGTGGGTTAACCACGATAAATATCTGTGTGATATTGTCTTTCCCTTTCTCTTTTAGAGTTTTTGTTTAATTCATTTAAACTGATCAGAAGCACCTACTCACGCTAAGAAGGTTCACATAAAACTGAGAAACTGTTTTATTAACAAAGCTCTGGAAAAAACTTATTTAACTAACTTATACTTCAAAATCATATTTTCATAAGTTTTCAAAAGAAGTTTTCAACCCCCCTCCTTGTGATTCTCTTTGTCACTTTAAGGGTAGTTGTGGTTAATGAAGTAATTGATTTAGTTAAAAAAAAAAGAAAGGACAAATGTTTGCTGCTCAAAATGGATTTTGAAAAAGCATATGATTCAGTGTCTTGGAAGTTTTCGGATTATATGTTATCTAGGTTGGGGTTTTGTGATACGTGGAGGAGACGGATGAATGCTTGTATTTGTTCTGGGTCAATTTTGGTCTTGGTTAATGGGAGTCCAAACTGATGATTTTATTGTTGAGAGGGGTTGCGACAAGGGGACCCTCTTTCCCCATTTTTATTCTTGATTGTAGCGGAGGGGTTGTATAGATTGGTAAGGTAAGTGGTTGATATAGATGAGTGTTTGTGGGGTATTCTGAAAATGAAAATATTTCTTTCCCCATTTTGTAGTTTGTTGACGATACTATTTTGTTGTGCACTTGTACCAAGAATATTATTTTAGTCCCTAATCTTTTGAAATCAGTCACTTTTAGTCCCTCAACCCAACTCCATTAAGCTCATCGCTTACATGGCTAACATTGTACAACTAAAGCTGGCAAAATGGGCTTAGCCCGTCGGGCCGGCCTGAGCCCGCCCAAAAAAATACCGGGCTTGGGCACACAAATTCGAACCCGTTTTTAATCCGGACCTTTTTAGCCCGAGCCCGGTGTGGCCCGACACTATGTGGGCCGGACTTGGACAACCAAATTAGAGCTCGTTTTTAATCTGGGCTTTTTTGGCCCGGCCCGAAGCCCGCCGGATAGGCCCATTTGCCGACTCTATGTACAGCTCAGCGTGTGACACATCAATTACTTATCCAGGCTAGCATCCTAGCTGGAATGGAGGGTCCAGATTGCTCCAGCTTGACAAGAGGCTGAGATTGAACCCCAGAATGACCAAAATGTGAGGGTTTCTTCTCATATAAACATGATGTCCCAAAGATCACAGTGAGAGCCCTAACTTGTCCCTAACTTATCGAACACAGACCTTGAGAGCACAGTGACAGCCCTAACGGTGTTCGACCTTCACAACGACGTTTGCGAGCTCCTCGAACGGCCATAGCGACCTTGAACGGCGTCAAAGTGAACGGTTTGTGACCTTGCGACATCGAACGACTCGTCAACTTTGAACGGCGTTTGCGAGCTTGTACCTTGATTCGGTGAAGCAGTTTCATTGTGGTCCCAGTGTGTAGCACTACCGTGGCCATCAATAATGCATGTTTATTTTTCATTTTTGGTGAAGCCCTGAATAGTGGTCTCAGTTCTGCGATTTCTATTTGGGGTTTAAGGTTCATTTGGGATAAGACTAATTCTGAACTGGTTGCATAAACTAGCTCTGAATTGTATCATTTTCGTTTTGTGGTTGCTGCATTATGGAAGCCCTGAATGGTGGTCTCGATTCTGCAATTTCTATTTGGGGTTTAGGGTTCATTTGGGATAAGACTAATTCTGAACTGGTTGCATAAACTAGCCCTGGACTGTATCATTTTCGTTTTGTGGTTGCTGCATTATGGTTTGAAATTGAAAGAGTCATTACCTTGTATCCTTTCAAATTAAAAAGCTTCTTTGAAGTACAAACCATACTTCAATCTAGACCCTCCATTCCAGCTAGGATGCCAGCCTGGATAAGTGACTGACGTGTCACACGCTAAGTTGTACCACCATTAGCCACGTAAGTAGTGAACTTAATGAAGTCAGGTTGAGGGACTAAAAGTGACTGATTTTCAAAAGATTAGGGACTAAAATAATATTCCTGGTATTTGAGGGACTAAAAACGAACTTAGGTCAAATATGAGGGACTAAAAATATATTTAAGCCTATTTAAAATTTAAAAAGGAATTTTTTTATACAAATTTAAAAAGGAATTTCATTTGAACTTTTTGCAAATATTTATATTAATTAAACTTGTGGATCCCATCCAAAATGAGCAATAAAGTATGACTCTAGAGAATTTTACTAATGGTGATTTGGGAGACGTGGAAAGAAGGAATCAATGGGGAGGGGAAAGAAGGAATCGATGGGGGCCATGTGGCAATTGCTTAGCTGGACCACCATTAGAGCATCTTCATTACTTGATGCTTAATGGGTACTTAGAGAGTACATAATAGGTACCTCCATTGGAGAAGGTGAAGCTGGGTACTTAATGGGAGAGGGGTGCTTCTACAAGCACCCTCTCTCTCCTCTCTCCTCTGGCGCAGCTGACACTTTAAAAAAAAAAATTTCGAAATTGACTTTTGTATAATATTAAAAAAATCAACTCTTTCTCTCTCCGTCACGTCTGGGTCCCGCAGTTTGACTTTGGGGAAAAACCAACAGGGGACCTTGTAGCGACGGTTTCATCCGTCGCTATAGGTCTATAATATTATAAAAAAAAAGATCCATTGGACTTTATAGGGAGCCAAACCAATAGGGGACCTTTTAGCGACGGTTTCATCCGTCGCTATAGGTCTATAATATTAAAAAAAAAAAGATCTGTTGGGCTTTACAAGGAGCCGTTGCGGGGGTGCAGGGAGCCGTTGCTCCTCCCTTTTATATATATGTGTGTGTGATCAAATTGTCACATATATATATATATATATGATCAACTCTATCAATTTTTGCATAATTAAATCTCTCAAATTTCTCTCATTTATTCTCATATAGTCTCTAAAAAACTCTTCATCTTTTTATCCTCATATATTCTCTCAAAATTCTATTTTATTCTATTCATTTTCACCCAATGGAACCTAACCAAATCAATTCCTTCTACAATTACACTCAAAATCGTCCAAATTCTCAAAATCCTCCAAATTCACAAAATCCTCAATTTTATCTAAACCTTCAAAATAATCCAAATATTGGCCATTTTCCATTTTCTCACCCCCCATATCCATATCATTTTCCCATGGGTCAACCACCACCAACTAACTACCCCGCCGATCATGGGAGTTCAATGGGTACTACTGGTGGGCAATCTTGTGAAAAAGGGCCAGAGACAACATCTGAGTTTGCGCCACAATATCAAACTCCACCGTTCTCCACGCAAGTTGGGTTGGATAATATTGAGCTCAATGAAGAAGAACAACAACCAAGTCAAAGACAACAAAGAACAAGGTTCACCCCGGAGGAAGATAAAGTCCTCATCCAATCATGGCTAAATGTTTCCAAGGATGCAATTGTGGGGGTAGATTAAAAAGTAAGTTCTTTCTGGGAAAGAATTAGAGATAATTACAATGACTATCGTGGTATTTGCAAGAGAAAGGATTGACACAATTATGGATTTGGCATGCATTTTTTGGGGTTGCGGGTTCAAACAATGACATCAACGTTCTAAACCAATCGAATGTGTTTAATGACTATTTGGAAGGACAAGCCCCTACGGTGCAATATAGGATAAACACAACTGAATATGACGCAGGGTACTATCTAGCAGATGGTATTTATCCAGAATGGGCTACGCTTGTCAAGACGATCCCATACCCACAAGGAGATAAAAGAAAATTGTTTGTCCAACATCAAGAAGCAGCAAGAAAGGACGTGGAGCGTGCATTTGGAGTGTTTCAATCTCAGTTGGCAATTATTCGTGGCCCCGTACGTAATTGGAACATCGATACAATCAAACATATATTGTATGCATGCATCATATTGCATAACATGATTGTGGAAGACGAACGACACACATATGCTGGTTATGATAAATGTTCTTATGATCAAGCTAGCAATGATGTCTCAACTAGTGAAATAAGTAGTGGTCCTCATCCGAATCTTGTTCCATACCTACATAGGAGAACACATCTTCGTGATAGGCAAATTCATCATCAACTTCAAGCGGACCTTGTGGAGCATATTTGGGAACGTTTTGGGCGCAATAGTCAGCAAAATTAATTGTTTTTTAATTATGTAGCTTTATCTATTTATCATAATTTTAAATAAAATCTAATTCATGGAAATTGCCAATGTTTTTATTTTTTTATTTTTTATTATTTTTTTTAAATTTATTGTGAATTAAATAAATAGTACAAATAAATTTCATATTTTTATATTTTAATATAAAAATAGATCTATAATTATTAATAAATGAATTTATAAATAAATTATTGTTGAGATGTAATGATAATGTAATGATGTGAAGTTATTGGTGGAACTCATTTAAGTACCCAAATAGGAGTTGCTAGGTTGGAGGGGTTGGGTACCTATTAGGTACTTGAATTAAAAAAGTATAAATGAGTGATGTGGACAAGTGGGGTCCACTTAAGTACTCAAATTTGAGTAGGACCAATGGAGATGCTCTTAGCCATGTTAGCAAATAACAGAGGTAAATTAACGATAGAAACCATTTATGTAAATTAACGATAGGGATGCTCTTAGGAGAAAATTTATGTAGGGACTAAAAATAAAAAAGTGAATATTTATAGGGACCAAAAATATATTTAACCATATTTTTAATGTGTCAGTGGAAAGTCAAATATATTTCAGAATTTTGTACCAAAAGAAAATATATTTCTGAATTTAATTATTGTTATTAATTGAAATTTTGTATTAATGACCGTCATAAAATAGGAATTAAAAAATAAAAAGAAAAAATTTAGACGGAAAACTAAATAGATTATTAATAGATAATATAATAGATGTATATTTTCATTTTAGGCTAATAAAAAAATCAATTAAAATATGAAAAACGTTATAGAATGAAAATCAATTATATGTTAAATGAAATATATTTCTAATGTATAAGTGGCAAGTCAAATATATTTCTGAATTTAAAGTGAATATAAGAATACTAAAACCTGCAATGATAACAATATTTAAAAATTTATTAATTGAAATAATGAAAATAATGCATATGAAGTCGTCCTCTATGGTTGAGACATTAAAACAAAAATTAATGAATTTTTTCTCAGTTTTTTAATAGATAGATAATAGATATGACTGCATCAACACTAAAAAAAAGTAATAAATAAAAATAATCAATCATGCAATAGAGAAAAAACTTTCCTCATATAAGAAGTTATTATAGAAAAATAGAAGAATAACAATAATAGTGAGACACACAATAAGCAAAAAATATCAATATATTAATATTAATAGCTTAACCAAAAAAATATTAAGATTAATATTACAAAAATTGAAATACATAAACTATTAATCTTAAAATAGAAAAACTATGTCTAAAATAAAATAAAAAAATGGTCAAATTCCATCAATTAATTAACTTGAAATTTAAAATTGAGTATTAGTAATAAATGGATATTGTTGACTCATAAATTAGATCTAATTAAAAATATTAAAAATATGGTTAATAAATTAATTATCATAAAACAATAAATAAAAATAAAATAAAAAATTACATTTGGAGGAAAACTACATGATTGTGGTGTTGACATGTGGTATTATCCTGTGTGGTGCAACACTCTTTCTCATAAAAGGATATTACAACATAAGTAACCTGATTTATTTAAAATACGTCATATTGATTTTCATTTTAAAGAAATTCTCCTTTTAATTGTTTTAAGTTAATTTTCGAAAATGAGCATAATTTTTTTTTATTTTTGTTATTGTAAACCATTTTAACTTGAAACTCTCAATTACGTTATTTCGATTTCGAAAACTCTTTCATGTCGTAACGTATCATTAAAGAAACGAGAAACAAGAGAAAATAACTACTAAACAAATAATATACATCAAATACACTACTGATCCCAAGTGTACATATACATCACTGGTCAACTGGTAAAGTCATATAATATAAGATACAGTCATCCAAAATAACTCTAAGCATAAGCCCACACCGATATAGAGTCAGTCTACAAAAAAACAAGATCAGATAACGCAACAACCTGCGCTAAGTCAGCTCCTAAACACTCCCCTCAGACTCCTCAGAGGGATCACTCTCCTCCTCTACTATCTGCTTCCCTTTCCCTTTACTGTCATTGACCTCTTGACGAGCTGGTGTTCGCCAAGACGGCATAACAGTAGACTGAGTAGCAGATGGCCTCTCAGCAGGCACCTTCTCAGCTGATGCAACCCTAACTGTCTGGGTACGGCGAACAGTACTCTTGCGAGCAGTCTGCCTCCATCTACCAAAGTATCTCTTGCAGGGTGGGGTCTTGGGTCTTCTATGCTGGGTCTCTGGCCTTGCAGGCTCCTGCTGCACCGGCTCAGATCCTTGGGCAGACACCTGTTGGGCTACCGGCTGTCTCTGCCTTTCTCTCTCCCGCCATGTGTCCCACAACTCCTGTATGGGCATCTTTACATCCAGAATCATGTCCTCTACAGTCCATCTATGAGGCCCTTCCGCAGTAGTCTCGAGTGAAGTGACATATCCTAGGTATGTCCCCCACTGGGTTTCGGGGTTGATGATCCACCCCTCACCCTCTGCTCCTCGGGGCAACAGACTGAGTCTACGAACCTTCACTAGCCCCTCGGGCGGGCGATCCATCTATATGAGTCATGTTCAAAAGAGAGCACAAAACATATAGGCAAGGGTGAAAAATCCTCATACACAAATAGCAAAGCAAATAGACAACAGATATAGAAATATACCACATCTATCAGACACATTTGCATTAGCAGATTATCAGACACATATGCATTAGAAAATCATCTACCACTTACCCTTCTCAAAACACGAGGATAAGATTTTCCTGCAAATCAAATATTCTCACAGACACAATGAGAATAATCACAGTCACACACATGTCTCAGTATCAAACAATATGTCACATATCTCAGCATCAAAGAATATATCACATATCTCAGCATCAAACAATATATCATACACTCAGATATATTATAATGCATGTCACTTCTATTTCCCCTCACATCACCCTCGTAGTGCTCCAAGGAGACTTCCCTACCTCCAACACCATTGAGCGATTGGCCGTAGCAGACTTACCAGAGAGTCCCACCAGACTTCATAGTAATCATTCAGATAAGCTACGTCTCACCATATCCTGAATAGTCAAGTCCGTCAGATTTATCCAAGCAGGGTTGTGCGACTTGACTCAGCTCAGGGGATATCTCCTACCTGGCCATCTGAGGGGTTTCACAACCTGGATAATCCCTTTAGGCTACTGTGGCCAGACTATCCCTATTCTCAACCCCATCCGGGTTGTAATGCTCATCACATTGGCCACTTGCCAAATTCTCTTTCTCTTTATGCAAAATGGCATATCACATTAAGCATACAAAATCACCATCTCAAGCATTTTAAGCTTTGGTTTCTCTTGTAATCACTTTAACCTTTTCTCTAGGTTATCACTTGCACAATCACATATAACCTCTTCTCTAGGTTATCACTTGCACTATCACATATAACCTTCACTCTTGGTTATAGCATTATCATCACTTATGATAATCACATCTCTTTGTGCATAATTCTCCATCACATGGCTCTTTTTCCTCTTTCAATTCACACTCTTATTAATGGTTCCTCTTTTAACCAAATGTATTATCCAAAACATTGTTAAGTTCTAAAATTAATTAACCAAAATATTTACCAATTTCATATTTAAAAATATCCTTTTCTCTTAAGCATGTTTATGAAAAAATTTGGAAAAACTGATTTTCGCAAAAATATTAATTTCCAAAAATGCTGGGTCCAGAAACTGTTCACAGGCGCGAGGGTTTTTCACACCCGCGGTATGAACAGAGCTGTCCCCTGTTTTCCAGTTTTTCCCAACCACGAGACTGGTCACACCCAGGGCATAACAGCAGCTCGAAAATCCAATGCTTAACCAAAATAAAACATCTCTTTGCATAGTTAGGTCCAAATGAGTGAAAATAAGTTAAGTTTACTATACTTAAATAAATTCCAAGACACAACCTTCAATCATCAAGCCATGGTTTCAATCATCAAGGCAATGAAAACCCAATTACCATCACACACCAAGCTCATCAACATGTACATACCACTTTCTCATGCCATGATTTAAACTTTTGCACAACCACAATCATCCAATCAACTCAAACCAATCATGGAACAAAAATCATCAAGCATGCAAAATAGGGCAACTCATCTCACACAACATGGTCACTTTCTCCATAGACAAGAGTTACAAGCCCTTATGCATATCAAGGTTCCAATCATGCAAACTAACATCAAGCATGGTTGTTCATGATCAAACCACTCAAAGAAATTCATACACATAACATAACCATCACTCAAGAATCAAACATAGTCATAAGAACAAGAAGACACATGGTTTGCCAATCAACTGAAACCCTAAGATAGTATAGCATCTCCTTAATCACAACAACACCAACAAAAACTCTAGTATGTCCTCTAGGCTTTGAAAATCATGTAGGAAGAACTTTCCCCTTACCAAACTTGTAGAAAACTCTAACCCCAAGCTTCTTCTTCTTGCTTCCCTTCTCTTCCTTGCTTGCTCCTTATTAGCTTATTGTCCACTAATTTTATGATTCAAGACTTGAAAACTAGCTTATTTGGACAAGGATTTTGGAAAAATCACTCAAGGTTTGGCTATGGAGATGCACTAGATGGTCTCAAGCTTGGAGCTCTTCTTCCTCTTCTTCTTCTCCCAAAAACTCGGCCACTTCCTCCTTCTCTTCCCATCCATTTTGATTTTTTCTCTTTTAATGATTACTTAAGTCACTTGCTCACTTCCCATTGGTCCCTTCCCATGAGTCATGCTTCAAGAAAAATCCACTCTTTTCCTCCTCTCTTCAGCGCAGCCCAGCTGACCAAAAGGGGGTAAATAAATTTTTACCTTAACCATGGTAAATGGTAAATCTCCAAGGTAATTAAGTGTGGTAACTTTTGTATTTCATAGTAAAAATTGTCCAAACTTAACCTATTGGGGTAAAAACTCTCATGAACCTTATAATAAGTCCTAAGTCATGTAAATAAGATGCCACAAAAGTCTTGGTTCAAAAAGATCAAGAAGCATTACAGTAACTTTTCAGTTTTTACCGTAACCCGTAACTTAGGGTAAAAGTGAACTTTCTCAGAAAATTCTTAGAAAATTTCTAAAAATAATAAATATTGTAAAAACACCATTGGGTACTCTTTTGGTTGATTTTGGATTATTTCCTAAGCCTCTGGCATTTACCTGCTCTCCCTGCTATCCTGTTCTCGTTCTACAGGGACCAAAATCGCAATTCTTTATCTGTCATTCTAAAAATTCCCAAAATAATTTCAAAAATTCTAAAATATTAGAAAACATCATTTGGCATCCTCAAAAATATTTCTAGACATGTTCTGGTCTCCATATCCACTCACAGTTCAACCTAGTCAAACTACAGGGACCAAAACGGTAATATTTTTATCTGTTCTTCATAAAATTCCCGAATAAATTTTTAAAATCCTCAAATATTGGAAAATCACTATTGGTACCTTCAAATCTCGTTCTTAACCTAAATCTAGGGTTTCTACTTCATAAAGTCCTCACTCTGTCTATATACGGTAAATAGAACTCTGTCTGTTTCTAAACGTCCAACTTAAACCATTACTTTCTAACGTCAGAGAAACTTTGTCTATGAATTTATTCTTACTAAAATATATCTAACATGCATAAGCACACATCACACGCATAAAATAAAATTAAAACATAATCAAAATTTACGGACGTTACATGTGGCATAACCTTGCTATATAATAGATTAAAACAATGAATTTAAAAATAATGAAACTATAATAAAGTGCAATGTTTTCCTTGAAATTCATATATTAATATAGTTTAACCTAAAATGTTCATTCTCATCTATTAATTTTATTTTGTCCCTATATACTTTCTCGCATTTATTCATCCTTGTTGTTATATGATATCTATAATTTCTGATTAATCATTTTGCATATTTATATATATATACTAATGCGCAAAAAAAAAAAAATTCTAAGATTAAAAAAAATCTCCAATAAATTAGTTGGGGATAAAATAAATAATAATAAAAATGTATTTATAATAAATTATGATAAAGTGAAATAGAAATGTATTTAAATTATATAATAATTTAATTCTTTAATCGATTCACATGTCGATGAGATTTCAGATAAAATATTTGACACAATGTTAAAGGTGAGACCTTTTCTTGTATACTTTCATATAAAATGTTTATCACACGTGTTATGTTTTTTTATAATTTTGGAATTAATCAATTTACATCTAGATATTAATTTATAACAACTCTAAGTTTTCTAAAAAAAAATTAAAATGTTTTCTTAAATTAGTTAGATGATAACATACTAATAAAGAAAGAAATATTTATTCTCATTTTATATCCTCTATTTCTTGTTCATAAATATCAAAATTAAAATTTTTCCATTTAAAATTTAGAATTCACACTAATCTTGAAGAGATCAACTTTTTTGCAACCATGATATTCGTACAAAGTATCCACCGCCTTCTTTTTTAATTATTATCTAATCTTGAGAAAAATCTATCAAATTCAAATAAAAATAAGATAAAATTATCACCTAAACTTTAGAATCAAATTCAAATCAAGATAGAAGATATCATTTTGATTTTTTATATAATCTTAAACATTAATAAAATCTTTTTGATTTGTAAATGTTTTCCTAATCCTAAAAGGATTAAATTCAAACTCATCAAAAAAAATTTACCACCTATAAAAAAAGAAAAAATATCAATGTTTTGGAGGCTTTGAGAAAATGAATAAAGATTATCAAAATATGGATGTCTTAATATTGGTGTCACCTTTGGAAAAATTCTATGCCTAGGTGTGATCCTGCATGTCTATTTTTTTACACATGTCACCTTCTCACCATTTCTCCAACCTCAACCTCAAGAAAGGAATTATTTAATCAACTAATGTGTCTAATTTACATTCTATTTTTCGTTTCAAAATATTTGTTGCACATCTAATAAAATTGAAAATAGAAATGAATCAATTAACAATTAATGTGTTTAATCTACATTCTATTTTTTATTTCAAATATTCATTGCATGTATAATAAAACTGATAAAGAAAATCAATCAATTAATGTTTAATTATATGCGATTCTTCGAAATACTCATTACATGTAAAATAAAATCGATAAAGGAAATTAATCAATTAATGTGTTTAACTGCATGTGATTTTGATTGCGCAATTCTCTTTTTGATTTATGCAAAACGTTCTAATGTATCTTTGTGATATGAACCGATTTTATAAATTTCTATGATAGACAAATAGAGACTTTTCGGTTTATGATTCAAATTTTTCACACAAATTGTATCTTTGTGATACCGTAAATAAGGAAACAAATAATAACGTAGGAGTATCTTTGTGATATGGACCGATTTAATAAATTTCTTTGATAGACAAATAGAAACTTTTTGGTTTATGATTTAAAATTTTCAAACAAATTGTATCTTTGTGATATTGATTGATTTTATAAATTTCTATGATAGACAAATTGTATCTTTGTGATATTGTCCGATTTTTTTTTATAAATTTCTAGGATAGAGAAATAGAAACTTTCTAGTTTATGATTTAAAATGTTACGGACGCAAAATGAGTGAAATTAAATAAAATCTTAGAAAATAAATAGGTAGAGAGATATAAGGGGTTGCTATCTTTGTGATATGGACCGATTTTATGAATTTCTATGATAGACAAATAGAAACTTTCCGGTTTATGATTTAATTTTTTCACACAAATTGTATCCTTGTGATATGAACCAATTTTATAACAGTAAATTTACTGAAAAGGGTTGCTAATTAGGGTTTCTGCTAGGGTTACCACATACTATCCTACTTTTATATATATATATATATTAGAAAGAAACTTCTGTTGCACAAAATCAGAAATATTGCAGCTACCTCTATATAGTTTCTAGTTTATGTGCCCTTTGGTTTATGTCAATTGTCAATCCTTTTATTTTATTTTAGTGATATAATTACCATCAAACTAAATATCTATAACTTTTTGGTTTATACACACAGTATTCTAGGGGAGGAAAGGGGCACTGGACTAATCTGTGTTCGGGCGAGAGGTAAGTAAAGCGGCCAGGAGGTAAGTAAAGTCTGACCACGGATTGTTCCATCACCGAGGATGAAACACGGGTCATAACCGAGCGTGTTCCCTTAGATGAAGAACATTAACCACTTGTGACCAATCTCGTGGTTAAACTAAAGATCTATAGTTGAAAAAGGTATTTCATAAAAGGCTTGTGATATTAATTGATTATTAAGTGGGAAACAAATATTAACCCGCAAACTCAATTTAAATCGATTTTGTTAATTGACATATTGGGGAAAGAAAACCAAAATTAATTTATTATTATTTCCATAGCAGAAACCATATCATACAATGTAATCAATTAAAAATTTAAATAATTGATTATTATTACCATAATTGGAAACCAATATTTACCTGCAAACCGAATTTAAATCTATTTTGATAATTAACAAATTGGAGAAAGGAAACCAATATTAATTGATTATTATTACCATGAAAGGAAACTATATCGTGCAATGTAATCAATTTAAAATTTAAAATGTGATATATCAATCATTAATGTTATGAGAATTTGATATTGATTGAGTTCATCGTTATATATGAGTTGTGTATGGATATGAAAATATTAATTAAAAATTATTTATTCTAATTTATTGTGTTTTATCCACATTTTTTATAATAATCAATTTATTTATAGGTATTAAGGAGAAAATGATTAAATTTTCTTGGATAAAAGAAAATATTTAATGATTAAATTAGTTAGGTGAAAATACTAAATGAGAAATAAATAATAATAACAACATTGTTTATTATAAAATAATTTTTTTATTAAATGTTCCGAAATATAAAAGAAAATTAAAATTTTTGTATTAAAAAAAATTAAAATTTAATTTCATACAAATACTGATGGTATCAGTTTTGAATTAACACAAAATAAATTCTTTTATTTATTATGTAATCTCGAGAAAAATTAAATTCAGATTAAGATCAAATAAAATTATTTCCTAAATTTGAAAATTAAATTCAAATCAAGATAAAATTCCTTTCAAAAAAAGATGGAAGGGATCCTTTTTATTTTATTTTTATCTAATCTTAAACGTTACAATCAAATATTTTAAAATTTTAAAATTTTTCCTAAATCTAAAAATGATCAAATTCAAACTCATCAAGCTTATCAAAGAAAAATTCAAACTCATAAAAAAAAAATTATCACCAAAATTCAAATCTGCAAAATTAAAAAAATATTATGACATCTTATATAAATAAAAAGAAAATAAAAGACAACACATTTCTAGCAATATCATTATGCAATCAAATCAACGATAATAATATTTTTTATATTATTCCATACATAATTTCTTGAAAAATATTGAGAAAAATATGCTACTAAATTTTGTATCATTCATGATTCTTCTTGTTTGAGAGACAATCTATCTGCATAAAATAAAGAATAATCACAAATTAGAAATATTGTGAAAAACAAGATACTAAATTTTGTTTCATTCATGATACTTCTTATTTGTGAGACAAAAATAATGTATCTGTTTAGAATAAAAAAATAATCACAAATTAGAAATTAATAAAGAACGAAAAACTTACCAACACAAAAAACTAAAGGTAATTAATAAAAAAAAAGACTTGCCTAAGAGAAGAAGTTTGGGTTGATGAATAGAAAAGTAGCAATAGTCTTTGATAGAATCAAAACAAAAATCAAACAATATCAATACTTGGTACAGATGAATATGCACAAAAATTATGAAGAAGATCAATCATATTTCAAGTAGAAAATATATGTGAATCATGGAAAATACATGAATGAATGTGATTGTAACACATGATTTTGTACTTTCTTCCTCTATTAAATTCATACGATTCAAGATTTCTCTAAAAAAATGATATAGGTTTTTGAAATATCATACTAACATTTCAAATTGCATTTATTATTGATTGCGATTGATATGTTGAATATATTATTTTGTATTAATTATTGAAATGATTACAAAAAACACATAAGAAATTGATCGATGACTGTGCTTGTATTTATAGAAACATTCTAAGATATCATATTCTTGATATTCTCTATGAAAAAGAAACATCTTGCAGCCATACTATTTATACATCATTTGTCACAGCTTATACAATTGAAACTCAAAAGATGGAATTTTCAAAGGTTTATTTGGTTGGAGTTATGTCTCTCTTGTTGCTTTCTGTTGTTGTTGGTGATTGTCTCACAAGTTATGGTATTAAAAGACTTGTTCCTTTAGGTCCAAATACAATGATGTCACCTGATCCAGTACCTGCTATGGAGAGCTTTAACTATGAGATCAAGAGACTTGTTCCTTCAGGTCCAAGTACAGTGGAGTCACCTGATCCAGTACTTACTGTGGAGAGCTTCAACTATGGAATCAAGAGGCTCGTTCCTTCAGGTCCAAACTCAGCACAATCACCTAATCCAGTACCTGTTGTAGCAAGGTCAAAGGATTTTGGTTTTAAACATGAAATTAAAAGGCTTGTTCCTTCAGGTCCTAACTCAGCACAATCACCTGATCCAGTACCTATTGTGGCAAGGTCAAAAGATTTTGGTTTTAAACATGAAATTAAGAGGCTTGTTCCTTCAGGTCCAAATCAAGCACAATTGCCTGATCCCGTTCCAGCATAGTCTTCTTTTGTCAATTTTTAGTCTTTGTTTAAGCAATATAGAGTATCAACGAAATAGGATTTAAATAATATTTGATCATAATTTAAAGCATGCGTCTATTTATATATTTTGTTTTTCTATCAAAAAGGATTTATATATTTTGGGTGATTGTATTACGCTCGACTGTTGCATCAGTAACCTATTCACAAAACAACATTTGCTATATTTTATTTCATAGTTATGAATATAAAAATATTATTTTGATTAATTGATTAATAGGAGTTTTGCGTTTTGTGTTTCTTGATGAACACTTTTCAGCATGAGTTGGGTAAAAATTGAGAAACATTATTGTTTGGTTCAATTGCATATACATGGTAGTGAAAAATATGAATATAATGTCTATTAAGTATTAAGTGCAATTAACTAAAATTTTGGTATATTAAAATAATAGCAAAAGAAAGCGAAATTTATACTTGATTTCTTTTATTTTTTTAGTTAATCGTGCTTAACAAATACATGTCTATGGAAGAATTGTTCTTTCTTAAAACCAGAAATTGAGTCTTCTCCACAAACTAAGGAGAGAAAGTAATTGTACATATTTTTTGACAAAGTAATTGTACATTTGTGCCTAATTGATATGATTTTTTTTTTCATTTTAAATGTTAGAGGCAAAACATATGTTTATTGGAATTTTTGTCAAAATGACATTTCATGTTTTGTTATCTCCTATACATATGAGTGATTTTTACCATGTTATTTCTTTCCGCAGTCATCCTTATTTTATAAATAAATAAATTGGATTATCTAATTTAAATAATTAAAAATAAAAATTATAAACCCTAATCCCCAATTTATTCCCACCCCCCATCGATTCCTTTTTCCCCTCCCCAATGATTCCTTCTTCCCCCGAAATCACCATTAAAGTTGTTGGAATCCTTCTTACAGAGTCTTGCCCACGTCTCACAAGAATGGTTATGAACCTCTTGAACAAAACTCTTCATTTTATCCTACCCAATTGCTCCAATTCCCCTATCCAAAACAGCAACTATAGGCCCTTAAACAAAACATTTTATCCTACCATATTGGCTGCATCTTAATTTTTCCCATTACATTGGCTGCATTTCATTACACAACTCATCCCACAAACAAGGCCAACAAGCCACGAAACCCAAGGAGGCAAGGACGGAACTACATATTGGGGAACAGGGGCAGCCGCACCGCCTCCCTAAAAAAAGGTGGTTACCAATCCCTCGTTTATTTATATATTTGGCCCCCTCCCCTATGTATATCTATCCCTCCTTAATCAGATATCCCACCACCAATATATATATATTTTTATAGATGATCAACTAAAAAAATTCTTTTTGATAGGTGAATTTAACATTTCTGCATAAGAAATGAATTTTACAATAATAAAAAAACCTCCTTATAAGTAATTGTCCAACTTTTAGGCTAACAACTTTAAAATAATAAAATTCATATCTCAATAACCAATTTTAAAATAATAAAAAACAATTTAATTACTAATAGCCTAACTTTTGGGATAACCATTTTAAAATAATAAAAACACAATAACTAATAAAAAATGTATAGCATCTACATCAATATAAAAATGTATAGACACAGGTACACATTTATTCTTCAAATTTTTACTTTCGTAGGAAATATGATGTTTTATTTTTTACTGAACTGATTTTTAGACAATTATTTAAAAACCAAAAATTGAATAGAAAAAAAAAACCAACAAAAAAATTAAACAATTATTAATAGTAGAAGTTTTTTTTTTCTTAGCATGTGTTTGATTTTTGTACCCCTTAACAAATATTTCTAGTTCCGTCTCTGACGAAACCAGAATAACCCACTTCTTAATTTTTCCATTAATTCATTCTTTCAAAACTCAACTTCTTCTGTGTCTTCAAATGCTTCCGAGACGTGGGCAAGAAAATTAGAGGTAGGAAAGAATAGACGAACCTATGAGAAGAAGGAATCAAGGACACAATTTAGAAGTGTTGGGATAATGGCATTCAAGTGTCCTTTCTTTTTATTAGGCAAAATCAATATATATTTCATGAATATATTTTGATTACTTTAATTGCCTAAAATAATAACTCCTACTTCTTCATACCCGTTCAACTTTTCATCTTCTATTTTATAACAAGTATTCCTTCTTTAAAGGATTTTTCTTAACGTTAGTTTTTATTAACCTTTGGCACATGTCTTGCTACGTTTTCTTTTTTGCTATCAAGTGGAGTTATTAGTCTTTAACTTAGAATATTGATTTGTGATTTTTTTTGGTAGTCTTCTGCTTAAAAGAAACAAAAGAACAAAGACAAGGGAGCTAAGGTCTCACAAATTCGACCCTTCTGGCATCAGCCTCTAACAACGACCCCAAACCCACAGGTGGTACATCCCAAATTTTCCAACTCTCATCTCTCACTGCTCCCAACTTAGCCAGGAAGTCAGCGCTAGCATTTCCTTCTCTCAAGGTGTGAACCAGGGAAAGCTCCCAATCAAGGGACAAACAACTCCTGATGTTTTCTATCAAAGCAGCATACACATGTAGACGGTCCGGGGGGGAGAAAATCAGACCCAGAGCCAATTGTGAATCCGAGTAGCATCGTAGCGTCCCGAGTCCATAGCTTCTGGCCAACAAAAGTCTCTTCCAAATTGTAACATCCGTATTTTTAGGGTATTAGTTAGAATTTCTGTTTTATATGAAATACTAAGATCTAAGTGCTAAGAAAATTAATTTGGTCATATAATAATAAGTATAAAACATTTATGAACTTATTTTATTAAAACAGTAACTTTTCCTTACTGTTTGACATCTGTATTTTCCGTTATTGACGGAAAAGGGTTTTAATAACACAAGTATGTTAACCCAACTTTTTCAAACAAACTTCCTTCACAAAAGTTGGTTCTTTTAATATTTTTGATTTTTTGGAATTTTCTTAGAATTTTTGGAAAACTTTGAAAACTACTGTTTTGACCCTGTTACTTACGGAAAGAGTAAAACACTGATTCGGAGACCAACCTGAGGTCAGAAAAAGATTTTGAGTAGCTGAATCATATTTTTATATTTTTTGAGATTTTTGGAAATTATTTCATAATTTTCTGAAAAGCAGGTCAAACGCTACTTTTTCAACGCTTATAAAATACGGAAAGCGGAGGTTTCTGGTCCAAAATCGATTTATGTCGAACAATGAGGGCTCAAAATCAAATTTTAAGAGAGACTATTAGTAATTAAATTCAATTTATAAATTTTCTGGGATTTTTCTGGAATTTTCTGAAAAAGTGTTGTTTTTCACTTACGGCGCGTCTGTTTTCCGTTGTTTTTACAAACTGCAATGCTTATTCTTACCGTAAAATTCCCAAAACTCTTCCATGAGGTTCTTACATGTCATTTTCGAGATTCCTCATTTATTCTTACTATTTAAAATTTTTTTTGAGTGTTAGATTAGTAAACAGACTATTTTAACCCTTAATTGCGGAATAAGCCGAATTGAGACGAATAGAGGTATAGTGGCTATGATATGGAAACTTAGGAACTTTGAGGGGTTTGAATACAATTCTAGGAAGTATGTAAGAGTGGGGAACATCATGATTACCTTGAATAGTAAAGTGGGCAAAGAAAAAGACCATTTTGCCCTTAGTTCCTACTCAAAACTACCTAAACCCTAGGCTTTTGTCCAAGCAATCCAATGACCCTCTTTTCCCCTCACTTGGTCGACATCAAGAGCACATTTGAGGCCTTGGATCAGATTTCCTACCTTGTCATCAATCCTTATGAAGAGCTCTAAGCCAATTAGAAAAAAGATTGATTAAACCTAATTAATAATTATGGAATTTAGGAGTCATGGCTTACCTCACACATTTTCTTAATTCCTTTTTTCTCCCCAAGCTTGGGTATCCCCCTCACCTATAAATAGACCCCCTTGGCTTCATAAATTTTCACTCATCCAAAGTGGAAATCAAGAAGACAAACACTTTTCTCTCTTTAGTCTTAAATTTCTTATTATTTGTTCTTGGTGTTCTTGGTTGTTCTTCATCAAGTTTTGGCCAAGGTAAGGGGTTAATCTTTCAATTTAATTTATGAAGTATGAGTTTTGATTCTTGTTTGTGTTTAGATTGTATGCTTTAGGTGTTTTTACTATTAAGCCTTAATAAATGGTTTTATAGCCTTTAAATAATTATTTTGTGCTAAATATTAATAGTAGAGTTATAATGCTCAAATTTTCTCAAGATTTTCGTAAAGCAAGAGGGTTATGTTAAAATCATTTTGAACTTTCGTAAACATACCGTTATAATGGCGAAATTTATACTACCGCAAATATAATTTTACCGCGAAGAGAATACAATTAATTATTTTGTGAAAACCCTGGTATTGTCTATCATTGATATACAAGGTCATGGTTAAGATAAATGGTTTATCGGTATGGATCTGTCTAGAAAGGAAGTGAGACCTTTGAAGGGGCTAAAGCAGTCCGTCTCTCTCTGGTCTGGGATCTATATTGATACGCTGTTTGGGGAATTCTTAACCTAGGGACTCGGTATATACGTGACTAAGATAATTGGGGAATATAATGGTAATGAATTCTTGATGAATTCTACTGTTATATATTTTTGGTTCAGTATTCTCTATGTTTTCAACAGTGAAAATTTGTGAAACAGTTTCAATGGGCTTTTTTCTGAAAAATGAACCGGTGTTCAAGTATTTCAAAATATTTCAGTTTTGACCCCTGTTTAATAAATTAATTACTTTTTAGTACTATTACATACCTTTGAATGAAAATGGAATATGAGTTGTCTGAGATAAATGGTTCTATGTTTTATCTGAGTAGTGAAATTCTGTGTTTTCCTAAGATGTGTGCTTTGGTATTCTTATTTGAGAAACGTGGTTCTGTGTGTACTTGTGATTCCGTGTTTATTTGAGAGTTAAGTCGTAAGCTGGTATCTGTGGTTACTAAGTAAAATCTCTTGGAGTAGCGAGCTGAATGCTCGTGGCTCTGTGCCGAAATTCCTATGGTAAAATCTCCTTAAGTAGCGAGTGACTTACTCGTGGGTGTGGTCTCGAATATAAGTGGTAAAGTCTCCAGGAGCAACGGGTTCTTTTCTCGTGGGTGTGGTCCCGAAATTCTTAAGTAAAATCCCCAAGAGTAGCGGGCCGGATGCTCGTGGGTTTGTCCCGAAAGTATAGAGAGTCTTCTGTGAAATTCCCTGTTTAAGATGTTGAATGATTCCTTTGCTGTATATTGTTCTCACTGGATGTTCCCAAAGGTGTTGTATTTGAGTGAAATTCTTATTGTGCTGATTATCTGATATATTGATATACTGGTTATTTTAGTATGATTCCTTAATGATTGTATTGTGTGTTGATGTGGGTCGTACTTTCCTTATTAAGTTGTTTAGAGTTTCACCCTTGCCTGCTTTGTTGTGTTGATTCATGACGGAGTAGCTGTTTGACCCAAGAAGGGGGTTAACTCTTAGAAGAGGAGCTGAAGGATGCTGCAGAGTAGATGTATGGATTTCAAGAAGATTAGATGGTTACTGTGTTATTTGGGTAGGGGTTTAGAGACCAGACTGGCTCAGATGTTCACTGTCTTACTTTAAACTCTTCCCTGTACAAACTCTGATGATTTTATATATATATGAGACGAGATCTTTTTCGCATAGTATTGCGTTATGCTTCCGCACTTAAACCCTTTTGAAAAGAATTAATACATATCTCTCCATCCTTCTCTGTGTTAAAAGAAGAAAAGATTTTACACACGTTTTTGCAGAAGGAATGTTGAGTTTTACTAAATATTTTCTAAGTTATTTCGAAATTCATTGGTAACTATGGTGTAATATCCTTTTTGTAGAAAAGGGTGTTGCACAAATCGCCATCAACTCCGCGAAGAGGCAGTCAGAGCTTCCAAGGTGTCCAGAAAAGCCGGTAATCCACTCTCCTTCGCCACTCCTAAGCAGCCCACCGAACCCTGCATGTTGAGACCCATCCATGTAGCTGCCATCTACGTTCAGCACAGTAATATTCTCCCTTGAGCCATGCCAAGTGACAGTTCTAGGCAAAATTCCCTGGGGACCTGCGAGAGGAAAACACACATTTAGTAATGTCCCCCACCTATTTGCTAAAATGACAGTGCTAGTAACCGAGATAGGTTCATGGCCCAGGCTTGCGGCGTTTCTGCTCCTCTAAATCCACCACATTCCTGCCAGAAACATATTGGCCGAAGGCTTAAACAAACTCCTTTTGAATCCATGTAATCGCATCCACCTGCAAAAAGAAATCCACAGAGTTAAATCCTAGAGCATGCCAAATAGAGGAGGAAGCGGAGTAATCACGAAGGCAGTGGAGAATTGTCTCCTCAACCTCTTTACAACGGGAGCAAATGTTGTTTGGTGCCATGCCCCTATGATGCAGCAAGTCCAAGGTGGGGATGGCATTATGGCTGATGCACCATATGAAGATCTTAAGCTTCTCTGGTGCAACCAATCTCTAAATCCAACTCCAAGAGGTGGTCGCTTGCGGGTCAGAGTGATGTTGGTCATAGAGCCATCTGTATCCTTCTTTCGCAGAATAAGTGCCTTCCAGATGAGAGCCCCACACAAAGGTATCCTAGACTGACTCATGCAGAACCAAGGGCCTCCCAGAGATAGCTTGTTTCACATTTTCTGGCAGGTATGTGGTAATTTGACCAAAATTCCAAGAATTATTTTGGTATATGTCCCTGATAGTAAGATGCAAATCCTGGTGCTCTATGAAAGGCACATGTTCACTTAAAGGACCCAAGGGGGTCCACGGTGTAAACCAAATAGAGGAGGCACCATTGTCCACTCTGAGCTTGAAGCCATCCTTTAAGGAATTCATAGCCTTAAGCATGGAATTCCACACCAGGGACCCCCTTCAATGGGGAACCTCTAAAACGAAGCAGTTAGGGACATATTTTGAGAGGAGCATGTTCACCCAAGGTTTATCACGTTGGGAATGGAGTTCCCAAACCAATTTCCCCAACATTGCGGTGTTAGATTCCCTAGCCTTGCAAACTCCAAGCCCTCATTCCTTCTTTGGTTTGGTTATAGTATGCCAGCCAACCAAATTAATTCCCTTGCTAGCACTGTCCTTCCTTATGAAATCATGCGTTAGCTTGTCAAGCCAATTGCAAACACCTGCGGGGATCCAATGTAGTTGCATATAATATATAGGGATAGAGCTAATCACAGTTTAGCAAGGGTTAATCTCCCTGCTTTGTTTAATAACTTATTTTTCCATGAGGAGAGTCGAGACTGGATTTTTTCAAGAAGGAAATTAAAGTCTTCCTTCTTCACACGGCCATTGAATAGGGGGAAGCCAAGGTAGTGGCCCAGGGAGTCTGTATGTCTTATAGAGGTGATAGAGGACATCTTATCCTTCTTACTCCTATGCACACCTGCAGAGAAAAAAGCTCGGGACTTGGAAGGGTTAACTTTGAGGCCCGAGTGCTGTCCAAACCTATAGAAAATGTCCTCTATAACTCTAGCTTGGGAGCACCTAGCCTTAGAAAATAATAGAACATCATCCGCAAATAAAAGGTGAGAAAAACTAGGGCCATTCCTAGAAATTCTAACAGGGAGCCATTTTTTGTCCTGAACCGCCTCATTGATGGCCAAGGACAGCTTCTCCATGTATAAAACAAATAAATATGGGGAGAGGGTCCCCTTGTCGAAGGCCCCTAGTCGAAGCAAAAGTAGGCAGCCGCTTGCCATTCCAAATAAGGGACAAAGAGGAGGAGGTGACACAATGCATGATTAATTTTATAGTAGGAGGTGGAAAACCAAAATCAACCAAGCATTCATGCAAATAGTGCCATTCCACATGATCATAAGCCTTTTCCAAATCTATTTTGTACACCACATCACCCTTCTTCTCCTTCTTAGACTTTTGCATGTTATGAATAATCTCACTTAAAATTATAGCATTGTCACTAGTACTCCTTCCAGGGAGGAACTACTCTAGAGGGGCCCAATTAAATTATTCAAGTAAGGTCGTAATCTATTAACAAGAACCTTAGTAATTAATTTGTACACAAAATTACATAGGCTTATAGGTCTGACTTCTCTAATAGATTGGGGGAGTCAACCTTAGGTATGATAGCTATAAGAGTTTCAGAAGAAACCAGTCAAAAAAGCTTGGTGAACTAAATGGAAAATATCATCACCAATGACATGCCAAAAGTGCCGAAAGAAGATGCCCTGGAACCCATCCGGTCCCGGGGCTTTATAGGGGTGCATGGAATTAAGGGCAAAATCTATCTCTTCACGGGTAACCGGTTGGGTGAGAGTAGCGATTCCCTCCTCCTCCAACTTCGGAGTGTCTCTAACCTTAAACTTCGTTTGTTGGTCCGAGTTAGGGGAGCAAAACAAGCCTTGGAAGAAACTCTGAGCTTCCCTTTGAAGAGTTAGATCATTTGTACACCATTTCCCATTGTGGAGCTTCAAGCCCATAATCTTATTGCGCCTACGTCTGATAATAGTTTGGGCATGGAAGAATTTGGAATTCTTATCCCCAAGCTGAATCCACTTCTCTCTGGATTTTTGGTACCAAAGAAGTTCCTCTTGAAAAAGGATTGAGTCATATTCCCGCTGCAATTGGCTTTCGAGCAAATCTAACCAGGCTGAATCGATCCTTTCTAACGTCTGTTGGATACCCAACAATCTTCTCTCAATGAGCCTTTTCCTTCGAAAGATATTTCCAAAGACTTCTTGATTGAAGACAAGGGAACCATTTTTAATCTTAGTGAGGGCTTCAACCATCAAAGCATTTTAAACCATAGGATAGTCTAGATGGGTAAGCCAAGCTGCTTCAAACCTGAAAGGACAAGTTCCTCTGCTTTGGGGGGGCCCGCATCTCATGAATAAGGGGTTATGATCAGAGTAATGCCGATCCAGAACATCTGTTGTAGCTTCCGGAAAAGCCATCCTCCACTCCAAATTAGCCATAGCCCGATCTAGTTTTTTTGCCATATATCTCTGTCCTTGCCGCTTGCTGTGCCAAGTGAATTTCCCCCCTGAGATAGGAAGGTCCACAAGGTCGCAGTGGTTCATAACTTGAAAAGGGCATCCGCTCTTCTTTGCACAAACATACCACCCTTATTGTCACCTAGAAAAAGGACTTCGTTGAAGTCGCCAATAATAAACCAAGGGCCATGAATGGAGTCTTTCAATGAACTGAGGTAGTTCCAAAGTAAATGTCTTTGTATTGGGTTCGGGTTTGCATAAAGACCAGTGCAATACCACTTTTGATGGCCTTTAGAGAGCTCTAAAGTAATGGAGTGATCCCCTGCATCAAAAACAGAAATAGAAAAAGATAAACCAGTGTGTTGTAAGACCCAGAGTCCTCCAGAGTGACCTTGTGCCTCCGCAATGGCAACCGGAGCGTAGCCCACTCTTTCCCAAAAAATCTTAGTATTGTCAAAAATAGTGAGTTTCCATTAAGATGATAATGGAAGGGTGCATTCTCCCTAGCATTTCCTTAAGGTGTCTCTGGGCTCTAGGATTGCTAGCCCCACGAATATTCCATGATAACACTGATTCCTCTTGAAAACTATCCATAGATTTGATTAGTAAAAAAAGGAAGAAACTGAAATTAAATTTATTTACCACTTTCCTTAAGGGAATCAGCATCTGGTATTCTGACAACACTCGCACTTGGGGAGACTCAAGGTGTTATAAGTGACATTCCGACATTGGTGGCTATGAGAGGACCTTGGTCAATTGCCATATCCGAGCTTGGATCCTTCCCAACTGGTATCGAGCCAGTTGTTGGGCTGTTGTTCTTAAGTTCGTGTGCTATAGTAGTTTTCACTGAAATGAGTTGCATCGATTTATCCAGAGGATCCTTGGAGGAAGCACCACCCGAATCAAAAACAACCCCTTCATTCCTCCTTCTTTTTGGTCTATACCTTGATCTCCCTGGTGGCCTTCCCTGCATGCCAGGAGTTGTATTAGTTGAGGTGGATCCTGGCTAAAATTGAAAAATTTCCTTCCCTTTTGACAAGTTTTGGGTAGCTTGTTGAGCTGCCCCGGTGTCCTGGTTCTTTTTGGGTCCTTTAGGAGGTTGTTGGCCTCTCCTCCTACGTTGCACAATGAGCCACTCCCCACGGGGGGGGGGAGGGGGAGGCTTCTCAGGTTGGGTGTCTTCTGGCTGAGGGGGATTATCTTGAGATTCCTTGGGCTGTCCAGAGGTCTTTGCCGCAGGGGCTGGCGTGCTCCCTTGTTGAGGTTGGGAATGTTTGCATGACCTTGCGTAGTGGCCATACCTTCCACATGAGGTATAGATAATGTGTAGGCCTTCGTAGGCAACATTGTACCAGTGGTCATTTAGCCATACCTTTCCAACAACTGGCTGAGTGAGGTCTATCTCTACGCAAATACGAGTAAAGCGCCCTCTTTCAACCTTCAAGGTGTTTGTGTTCATTCTAATAGGCTTGCCCACTGTAGACGCCATGGCAAGGAGAAAACTTTCATCATAGTACGCAAGGTTTAGTCTCGGGAAGCATATCCATACCAAAGTGCGCTCTATTTTAGCTGCGAGGGAGACGAACTCTAGAGTCCAATGAGTGACCGCAAGGTAGTGGTCGAATATCATCCAAGGTCCACCGGAAGAGACCTTTTCTCTGTCTTCTGCAAGGTCAAATTTGACCATGTAGAAACCATTATCAATATCCATTATATCAAAGCCCCCTTGAAGTTTCCAAATTCTTGTGAGTCGATCTTTCATGGTATTATATCCGATCACTTTTCCCAAAAGTTTAATAACCAGCGCATCCTTCCATGGGGAGCAGAGTTCTTGAAAGACTTACTTGTCTAAGAAAACCTTGGGAAGAAGTTTGTTGCCTCCTTCATACACAACCCATACTTGTTTGCTAGCTATAAGATACACCTTTTCCTTGCGGGGTGGAACTTCCTGGCTGCCTGACAGCAGTGTGTCACGAAAGGAAGCCTGTCCAGAAGAGCGAGCGATCGATGAGGAGCAAGGGGGTTGGTTCGAATGCACTGGACCTCCGCCAGTGTCAGGTGGATTCGGTGGGGGAAGATGAGAGTCTTTCGTTGTTGCAGAAAAAACGAGGCCTTCCATAGAGTTCATGGTGACGGGATCTTGGAGCGATCTTGGAGCATTTATCTTCCCATTGCGTATAGAGATTGGAAAGTTATTGATTCGTGATTATTACAATTGATTGGAGAATTGAAGCCTGCCAATGTGCTATTCCATTCCAACTTCTATGTATTGGCATCTTTAGCTTCTCTTCGGAAATCAATCCTTCACATCTTTCTTCCGATTCTTCAAATTCTGGGCATTGTTTGTGAGGCTCCATCGTGCTTCTGGCCTCGAGTGCACAGGTCCATATACGCTGCTGTGTAAACCTTGGGGGGTAAAACTGCAACACCCTTTCTCCAAAAAGGATATCACACCATAGTAACTAAGAATTTCATAAATAACATTGATTTAAAAACCATGTTTATTCCCAAAAATATCGATAAATTTTTTGTTTTTCTAAAAGATGAGAAAGATGGAGAATTCATTCTTTCAAGTCTTTCTGTGGAAAGTTAAAAGCTGAGAATTTCAATTAGACACTTGAAAGAAAAACAACCTCATCATATATATATCAAAAAGCTTGCATTAGTATAAGCATAAGGTTTTACAAAGTAACTATACATAAGTATCTGCGGAAAACTAAAGAAAGCTGTAAAAAGTTCTACGAAAACTAAAAATAAAATATAAACTAAATAAAACATAATATAAGCTACTATGTAAAATCTAAGCCAGTCCAGTCATTAACTAATTACCCAAAATAACCATCCTCAATCGAAGGTGTAACAGCGCAACAACCTTCCAACCCTAAAGCGCGGTGTACTCTTCAGTGCAGTGTTCCTACGCCTCTCAACCTTCCTTGTGTCATTGTCTTCCTTCCGAACGAACTCTCTCATCTGCTCCAGGAGTAGCATTACATCCAAGACTATATGTTTCTCCACTCTCCAATTGGATCTATTGACCCTACCTGCAGTGGTAAGCACATACCCAGAATATGTGCCCCACTGCATCTCGGGGTTTATCTTCCACCCCACCTTCTCGACCTCAAGGGGTTGAATACTAAGCCGCCAGATCGGGACCAACCTACTCCTCGGGTAAATCATGCAACGCCTTTTTTCCCAAAAGAGCATTACAACATAAGTAACCATTTATTTTGAAAAATAGGCAAACTATTGTTAGTTTTACTTTCAAAAATATATACTTTTTGAAACTTATATTTATTTCCCCAAAAATGAGTAAAATTTTTTTAATAGAGAAAGATGAAAGAGTGAGAATTATGTCATACGAAAAAAATTTCTCAAAAAGGAACAGTCCAAAAGTTACACCAATTCATTCTTATACAAATAAGTTTCATTATCATATAACATTGTACACAGTTACAACAGATTACATCGTCACTTGAGAATCAAGAATTTTTATTACAATCCTCCAACAGGGATTATGATAACAGCCTATCCAAAACGAGCCTAAGCCAGTTGAGTCTTAAATCACCCCAAAAGACAGTCTAGACAAAAATAATTTTGGACGGTAGCCTAAGCCAGGTGGTACATCTATATGAATCATTTTCCAAAAGACCACAATACATATAGGCAAGGGTGAAAAATCCTCGTACAAAAGTTATATCACAACAATAACAACAGAAGGAATAAAAGAAACTCATGCATATTTGTCACGACCCCAAAAAATATGGCCGTGACTGGTGCACAAACTGACACTTCCAGCCTGGCAAGCCTAACAACCAAACTTGACAAACAACAATAATTTCCAAATATCATAAATCCTGTCACAAATGTGTTTCCAACTAGAGTTTCCAGAAAATCAAGTAAACCTTCATATAAAATTAAAAGCGAAAAACAACTCAAAATAAAGTCATAACTATACTCCGCATAGCTGCAGAATTTACATAGTCCAAAGATCACAAAAAAAAGGGCCACCAATAAAGGAGGCCTACCAAAAGTGTGATGACGCTGAAGACTTGAACCTGCTAGCAGCTTGCTACTCAGCTGCCTGAGAATCTGGGTGGAAAAATAATAAGAGGAAGGGGTAAGTCATAAAAACTTAATGAGGAGACAACAACCACCATGAACTAGAAGCGAAACACACAATGCAGGAATAATTATTCTAATAAACATCATATCAAAATTTACTAAAAGAATTCAATATTTGTAAACTTAAAATAATCTCAATAAAACATCCATGCTAAAGATAATGAAACTTGTAAACTTATCCTTCCAGAAAAATAAATAAATATAAATATATATTCCAAATACTAAACTTCCTTAACAATGATAGAATTAGAAATAAACTTCATTTAAAGGAAATATAAAAATCTAAAATAGTAAACACATGGGAAACCACACGTGAGAGAACAAGAGGTGGCTCCATGTCGCCGATAGCCCTCTCCTCCTAAGGGTGGCCGTTCCCTTAGGGGCGACTCTATCTAACGGATAGCCTTCTCCTTTGTCAATCGCATCAATAGCAATCGTATCAACTCAACGGGGGTAGCTACATCTCATTGATAGTCATCTCCTCATAAAGGTGGCCTTTCCCCTAGGGGCTGCTCCATTTAACGGATAGCCCTCTCCACCCGAAGTCATATAACTAGGTGCACCTAGGCTGTTACCCCCGCTAACGACTACGGTTTATATCATGGATTCCCAAAAGAACATACATCTCAAAATCATTTTATCTCATGTTAAAGCTTGTGTCAAGAATAAAATTCTAAATATCGTAATTTCAAATCCCCACATCCACATCATATAAATATATACCAATTTATAGCTCACAATAAATCAAATTCAACTAAACCGTGATAACAGTGACCATAAAAATAAATCAAAGATAAGAAGGAAAATTTTAAAGAGCATGTTTCCCAAATAAAATAAAGAATAAATATAAAACAGCCATTATAAATCAATTAAAACATGTCACAATGATCGTCATCTACTCACTGCTATGAGGACTCAACCAACTGGCTCTCCAACAACTCCCAGACAAGCAGACGGTGCAACAACTGACAAATCTGAGCACCAACAATATTTTTAAGATTTTAGACAAATATTCTAAAGCTCTACTAACCATGAGCATCCATAAAATCCCCAAAATATATGGTCTAATTTCCAAAAATAATTTCTTTTCTAATCTAACATATGCCAAAGACACATTCTTAGAGATATGAGTTGTGGGTATATCTCTCAATGAGTCCCAATGAGCAACCTTTAGAGAGTGGATACCATTCCCTTCACTTAGAGCACAAACCCTAACCCCTAAATCTATACCCAAGAGCACTAGTAAAAGGTATAAGAAGCTTTTATTGGAAATGTATAGTTTTTCTCTCAAAGGTATATGGGTTGTGGGTAAGCTTTGATGATGAGAAGTGAGATGAAGAAGAAAAGAAATGGAAGAAGGGAGGGGATGGGGCTTCACGGATAAGAAGAAGAAAATGAGTGAAAGAGGGAACACTACTAGAAAATAATTAAATGGCGACGGAAATGAAATTATCAGAAGAAATTTTTGAAATAATTAAAATGTTAGAAAAAATGAATAAAAACATAGTTTTATTAATAGAAAACACAAATAAAATTATAGAATATACATATATGAGAATATCAAAAGGACATAATGATATAAAAAATATAAGAGAAACTTTAGATAATATAAACGAAGAAAAAGAAATTGAGGAAAATAATGAAATTGAAAAAATCAAAGAAATTCTCCAACAACTTGAAAATCTATTAGAATACGAAGAAAACAATAGATGTATAACAAGAAAAGATATAGAAGATTTATTAAAAATGAGAGAACAGAAACCTATAAATTTTAGTAAGCCATTATCTACATGGAAGAATTAAAAGAAGAATATTTAGAAAATTTAAGAAAATCAAATGATATAGAAGAAATTCAACAATTGTTAGAACAATTAAAAATAATAGAAGATGATAATAATCAAATACAAAAAATTGAGCAAAACCAAACCCCTAAAGAAAATAATGAAAATGAAGAAATAATTCTAGCCTATAATAGCCCATCAGATTCTGAATATGATGAAATATTTATGGAAAAAGGTGAAACAAGTGGAGTAAAACAAGAAAAAAGAAAATGGGATGAATATTATTATAATAAAGATGGTGCATGGGATAAATATGAAGAAGAAACAATGAAAAATAAAGGATATGCTAGAAAAGATGGAAAATGGTCAAAAATACCAGATGAATTTAAACCTCATAATGAATATACTAAATCTGGAAATATATTAAATCTGGATTGTGTTAGAAATAAAGAGGATGCAATTATAGAATGGGTTAATGAAATAATATTACTAATTTCAACAGATGATAGATTTAGTAATCTTTCTTTAGATAATATAAAAGGATTAATTCTAATGAAAACAGCAGGAAATGTTAGACAATATTTAACAACTATTAGTGATGAAATGTGGTATAGATATGCAGCTACTGTAAATACTAACCAAGATTTTGCTAAATTAATTAGTGAACTAATTTCTAGAGAATTTACTGGATATGAATATCTTCATAATAAAATAGGAGTAAATAACTTATTACATGAAAATGCAAAGTCACATTTAAATAAAATGCAAATATGTGATATGTGTCAGATAGGGAGTTTTATCTGCGAATATCAAAAATATTATTATCAACTAGATAATACATCAAAGGATACGTACAAAGAATTATTTATTGATAAGTTACCATACCCTCTTAATATAAAGATAAAAGACATTTGGAAAACAAGAATAGGAAAGATAGCTAATACCTTAGGAGGAGTTATACAAATAGTATATGAAGAAATGAGAAATCAATGCCTAGCTAGAGCAACAATTAGACAATTAAATAGGGGAAGAAATGAAATATGTTGTGACTTACCAGAATTAGAATTACCAGGAAACTATGGATGTAAACAACCTAGAAAAAGGAAAAAATATTACAGGAAGAAACCTAAGCTAAGAAAAACATATCCAAAGAAAAGAGCTTATAAAAATAGGAATAAAAAATATTTTAGAAAGAAAAGACAAATCCCTAGAAAATATTGTCCGAAAGGAAAGAAAAAATGTATGTGTTGGTTATGTAACCAAGAAGGCCACTACGCAAATGAGTGTCCTCAGAGAAAAGAGAAAGGTGTAAAAGAAAAGTCAAAACTAATAGAGAGAATATATCAAATATATGATTTAGAGCCATTAGAAGAAGAATTAAGTAATTCTGAAGAGAGTATATATGAATATTCAGAAGATGAATTATCTTCACAGACAGAATCAGAATAGTACTTATATTAAAATAATAATTAAAAACAATGATAGAGAAACGGAAGCTTATATAGATACTGGAGCAAGTATTTGTATAGCAACAAAAGCATTATTTGATAAATGGGAAAAAGTAAGAAACCCAGCAAGAGTATCAATTGCAGATGGATCTGTACATTCTCTAAGTTGGATAGCAAAGAAAACAACTTTAATAATAGAAAATAAATTATTTATAATACCTATAATATATCAACAACAAACAGGTGTAGATATGATATTAGGAAATAATTTTCTTAGATTATACGCACCCTTTTGCCAATACTTAGATTATATGACGTTAAGAACCCCTTATATTAGAGGAAAGCAAATAAGAGAGATAATTAGGATACCAATCCTTCACTATACAAAGTGTCATTACTCAGAGTTTAGTCAGCTGAAACGTGGTGAGATAATAGGAATAGTATGTAAAAAAATGAGACATGTACTAATGAATGCAGAAGAAGGTAGAATTATTCCAGCATATATTGAAGAACTTTTAGATAAGGTATGTAGTGAAAACCCACTAGATCCAAAAATTAATAATAAAAATACAGAGTTAGTAGAATTAAAATTAAAAGACTCTATAAAAGAAATAAAATGCAAACCTATGATTTATACAAAACAGGATAGAGATGAGTTTGCAGAAGATATTAAACAAATGTGTGAAAAAGGATTAGTAAGACCATCAAAAAGTAAACATTCAGCACCAGCATTTTATGTTGAAAATCATAATGAAATTAAGAGAGGAAAAAGGAGAATGGTAATAAATTATAAACAGATGAATGATGCCATGGAAGGAGATGCATATTTTTTACCTAGAAAAGACTTAATTATTGAAAGAGTTAGGAATATGAAATGGTTTAGTACTTTTGACTGTAAGTCAGGATTTTATCAGATAAGGCTTACAGAGGAATCAAAAGCATTAACAGCTTTTAGTTGTCCTCAAGGACAATACGAATGGAATGTCTTACCAATGGGAATGAAACAATCACCAGGTATTTTCCAAAGAAGAATGGATTCTGTGCTTAAGGATTATAAAGACTTTTGCCTTATATATATTGATGATATATTAGTTTTTACTAATAAGGATTTAAATGATCATTTCAGAAAGATAAATTTAGTTCTTAAGAGATGTCTAGAAAATGGAGTGGTTTTAAGTAGGAAAAAAGCAGTTCTAGCCCAGACCAAAATTAACTATTTAGGATTAGAAATAGTAATGCAAAAACATGTATTAGAAAAACTTCAGAATTTTCCAACCAAATTAAAGGATAAAAAGGAATTACAAAGATTTCTTGGATTACTAACCTATATTTCAAATGAAGGTTTTATAAAGAATCTTGCAGCTGAAAGGAGAAAACTCCAGCAGAAATTGAAGAAAGATGCTCTTTGGTCATGGACCAAGGACGATGAAGAAATTATTACAAAATTAAAACATTTATGTCAAGATCTTCCTGAATTATATCATCCTTCAGATGATGATTTAATTATTATTGAAACAGATGCAACAAATGAATGTTGGGGAGGCGTTATGAAGGCAAAACCTCCAGGACAAAAGAAAGAATTATTATGTCGATACATGTCTGGAACCTTTTCAGACAGTGAAATTAATTATCCTACTCATGAAAAAGAAACATTAGCCTTAATTCGAATGTTGGAAAAGCATCGGATTTATGTGTTAGATAAAGAATTTATTGTTAGAACCGATAGTACTTATGTTGCAGGTTTTAAAAATATTAACCATAAAGGTACTTATAAACAGGGAAGACTAATAAGGTGGCAAATGAAGTTAGCTGAATATAATTATACGATATCTCATATTAAAGGTGAAAAGAATGTTCTTGCAGATATACTGTCAAGAGAATGGAGCAGGATTTGAAGAAATTGGAAAGCAAATTAAAAATGCAACAAGCACTCTTTGGTCAAAAGATGCAAGAAGCAGAATTACTCAAAAGAGACATGGAAGTAACAGAGCTACAAATTGAGGAATTGAGATTATTGATGAAAGCAGTTCCAACAAACTTGAAGAATCAAGACGAAGAAGAAAACAAAAAATGGTACGTAATTTTTAATGGACCATTTCCAGGAATTTATGATGACTGGTACAAAGCAGCACCACATTGCACAAAAATCCCAGGAATCATCCACAAATCATACTCATCAGAAGAAAAAGCAAAAGAGGCTTTAGAAGAATTTGATGATGCAGAAAGAAAGAAAACAGGGAAAGAAATATATCTTGGACCTAGAACTTTTTCAGAAACAGCAAAAAGTTCACCACCAATTAAATCAGGCATGAAAATACTAGGGAGAATTCCTTCTTCCTTAGATGATTTTCAAATAATTAGTCGAAAGGATCATGAACTTCGAATTCAATTTTCTTATGAAAAATTCGAAGAGCATTTCCAACGATTAATTAATTGGAATGAATCTGAAAAAATCAACTGTTTTTATATAGTTGATAGAAATATTTATGGTGTTAAAGCAATTATTACACCAGGAGCACCTCAATTATTGGTATTCAATTTATTCCAATTCGGGATGATTGAATGTCTTTATTTAAGTACTAATCTTGAAGAAATCAGTTTGTTTCCACATGGTTTCAAAGATGCAGTTTAGGCTTTTAAGAGGAATATAGCCCGAGAAAGGACTATTTTCTTGAAGTTCTACTCAGCCTACCCAGATTTCTCAACTGGGCAACAAGCAAAACATTTCGTGTATATAGGCATCAGCAACAACAACTTTCCTTTGCTGGATGATCCAAAGAAGGAAGCATATACTGAGGAGTTTATGAAGGAAATAATTGCAAACCAGTTGGCAAGCATTTACAACCAGTGCCAGGGCATTGGAAAAGGATCTTTCGTCAGAATGATGTATAAAGGACCTCATCTGATATTATTAAATAAAACAAATGGGAAAATAATCAGAGAAAAAGATATGAGGACATTAGCAGAATTTGAATATCCATACTATGCACTTGAGGGACCCACGATGAAGTACCATCTGGATATACTCAACCAACTCTGCAAAAAGATAAGGCAGAACGGGAACCATGCATGTGAAAGATGCACTACAAAGACAGAGATAGAAGTCCAGAAAGAAGATAAGGACAACAGCTCAGATGAAATAATTGTAGAAGAGTAATGTAGAAACTGATGTAAGTATGTAAGGCTCTTTGTAAAAAGACCCAATGTAAAAAATCAGTGTACATTATGTGTAAAAAAAAAAAAAAAAACTACGTGTCAAAGTGAAAAAAAAAAAAAAAGAGTGTTTGAAAAGTCAAAAAGATATAAATGTTACAAAGATAGAATTGTTGCTGTGATCACGTGGCAGGAAGGATACGTGAAGGAAAAGAAGAACAAAGCGGATAAAGAAGACAGAGCGATAAGATTAGCCGCTTCAGCAACTGTAGCGTAGGATAAAAGTCTGTAAGTAGTACTTTTAAAGGCTTATAAATAGGAGGGCAAGGCACAAAGAGGAGCACGGCAAAATTAGAAGAAGCTGTCAACCTTCTCTTCGAGAGAAAATGTTTCCTTTGGAAACTTTGTGCTAGTCCTAGTAGGATTAGTCGGGTACTTGAGAGTGTACCTAACAACTCAGTTGTACTAAATATTACTCAGAAATAAAATCTCTACTTATTTCAGTTTATACACTTGAGTTATTTCAATTTTTAGACTTCAGTTATTGCACTACTTAATCTGTTTGCGGAAGCAGCAGTGGGCACGAAATTCACTAAACTAAGTCAGGTATGTTGTTATTTTGCATCTAATTTATTTATTTGTCATGGATTGTGAAAAAATTAGTAATAATGATATAGAACATTTACAAATTACTGAACAAGATGGTTATTATGAAGGAAGTATTTTAATTGATTCGGCTTTATTTAGAAAAATACAGAAGGAAGATTTAAATTTAACTAAGGATGCTAATATGAAAAGTAAGGAAAAACTTGGAAAAATTATGCAAAGATTTAATAAAAAAGAAAATATTATATATTATGGAAAATTGATTAATGAAGCTCCTATAGACATTGAAGAAGCTCAAGGAAATACTAGTATACAGTTATTAAATAAGAAAAAATTGATGGAATTAAAAAAGAATATAAAAAAGGAAGAACACAGAAATAAAATTGGATATATACATATAGGTGCAATTCAAATATTAATAAAAGCAACTTTCCAAGAAGGAATAAATTCACCTATAGAATTAATATTAAAAGATGATAGAATAACCGATATAAAGGATAAAATATTAGGCGTAATAGAAGGAAATTTAGCCTATGTAAAATTAAAATTTGAAATCCACCCAAATATTGGAATACCTTTAAATACTCAAAGATTAGAACAATCATTAACACTTGCACATAAATTTTTAAGAAAAAAATCTAATGAGAACAGGAGACAAAATATTTTCAATAACTTATTGCGTAAATTATGCACTAACTAATTCACATCATAGTATTACTTTCAGAAATAATGATAGAATTGATGTACCAAGTTTATTTGAAAATATAGGAAAAATTTATTATCCTAAAAGAAATGAAATAACAGAATTAGGAACTTTTATAAATAAACCAAATTTATTAATGTGTAAATTACCATTACTAGCAAATATTTCTGAAAAAGAAATAGAAGAAGATAAAATTAATAAATTAGCAAATCAAGTAAATGATCTAACTCAATATTTGAAAAATAAAATATGAGTAAAAATATTGCAAAATTTAATATAAAAAATAAAATTATTAACATATGGATAAAAGAACGAAGTCCTTTTCAAAAAATATATATGGAATATATTAAAGATATTGATAAAGATTTTATTGAAAAACTAAAACATATTTGGAAACTAGATTTACCAAAAGAAATAAAAATAAAATTATGTGAAGATTATGGAAAAATATGTGGACAAATTGCACTATATGAAGATGAAATGAATTATGTTTTAACTACAACTCGAATAAAATTAGAACTAGAAGAAGAGCAAGAAGAGTTAGAAAGAAGTTTTAACTTAGGAAGAAATCTAAATATTTTTGAAGAACTATTAGATTCCTTAGAAAATAATGAATTTTCAGATTAAAATATGAATAAGATAGATAGAGATATTGCTAAAGTTATAATAAAAGATAAACCAGATAAATATACCGCAAAGTTTATAATAAAAGATAAAACTATTACAGCATGGGTAAAAATAAAAGATTTTCACAACGTAATATATATGGATGAAATAAAAAACCGCGAAAAAGATTTCTATGAAAAACTAGAATGTATATGGAAATTAAACCTACCAAAAGAATTAAAAAGAAACATATGTCAGGAATATGCAAAATTATGCGCACAAACAATAATTTATAATAACGAATTAGAATATGAATTTGATTTAGCATTATCTAGGATGCAAATAGATGAAACTTATGAGCAATTAATGAAAAGTATAGAAAATAATAACCTAGATGAATCCTGAAATAAATATATACACCCCCTACGAATTTGGTATCAGACCACTAAGATCATTAAAATACTTTTAGAAAAATGTCGAGTACTAAGATTACTAGAATAAAAATAACTAAAATAAATACTAAGATTACAGAAACTATAATAATAATTGGAAACCGAATAATTAGAAAAATTAAGATTAAAAGAAAAATTCAAACCTTTGAATGGATTTTTAGATGAACATCATAGATATACAAATCAGAATAATTGAAAATGAAAATAAAATAAATGATTTAAGAGATAAAATAAACAGAACTAGAGAAAATATAAGTTTAATTTGTAGACATTTGAATTATCATATAAGACATGGAAATACAAATGAAATCGATATGGTATCAAAATTTCTAATAAAACATCAAAATAAATTAAATAAAAGAGAAAATAGATTAACTAGATTAGAAAATGAATTACGGGAATTATATGAAATTTATAACCGTCTCTAAATTAGTGACCATAAAAACAGTGACGAATAATGAACTTTCCGTCATTAAAAACCGTCAATAAATTAATAATTATTAGCAGTGGAAAATGAAACAAATGAGGGAGGTAACACTCTTTCTCCAAAAAGGATGTTACACCATAGTTACCAAGAATACTTAAAATACTCAAAATAATTTATACAGTGAACATCTGAACCGGTCAAATCTCTAGACCTCTACCCAAAACAATACAATAAACACCGATTCTTCTCGGAATCTTTATAAATCTGCACAGCAACCTCCTTCAAATCCTCTCCTAAGACTTAGCCCACTCCTTGGAAAAACATCTACTCAACCATGTACCAAAACAACACAGAAAGTAGGCAAAGGTGAAAATCCTAATCATTGAATTATATCACAAGAGAACATACAGGCAACACACAACAGGTAAACATCAATATAATTTTCACAACAGATATCACGCTAAAAATGCTATACTCATCCTCAAAATAAACACATGTTAACCATAATTACTTCCATGTAAACACACCACATTAACCGCATAAAAACACATCATGTGAACATCATTCTTAATAAAACATCTAGAACACTGTCTCTCATAATCCTCGCTGGTACTATATTGAGACCATCGCCGGTTAATCAACCATATTTTTAAAACATCGCCAGTACCGTATTGCAAAAATCCTCGCCTGTATCGTAGTGGCAAGACAACATAAAACATCGCCGGAACAATATTGCCAAAATCCTCGCCTGTATCGTAGTGGCAAGACGACATAAAACATCACCGGTACAATATTATCACATAGACTCTCTATACTTTCGGGACACACCCACGAGCACTCTGCCCGCTACTCCTAGGGATTTTACTTAATAGCTTTCGGGACACACCCATGAGCACTCAGCTTGCTACCCCTGGAGATTTTACTTAGTAACCATAGACACCAACTTACGACTTAACTCTCAAATAAACCCAGAACCATATTATCTCAAATGAAACCAGCATCACAAGTAAACACATAATAACATTTCTCAGATAAGAATATCAAATCACATATCTCAAAAACACAGAATCACCTTTCTCAATTAAAAACGCAGAATCACGTATTTCAGATAAAACATAGAACCATATAACAGTACCAAACACACCTCTTTAGTCTTTATATAAAAACCCGTAAAACAAGAGCGTTTTTCCAGCACATAATTAATTAATGAAATTACTTCTCATACTACCTCACTAATTTTTCACCAGATAATATAACAGTAGAATACACCAAGAATCCTTTACCGTTACACTAACTTTCCAACAGATAATATAATAGTAGAATTCACCGAGAATCCTTTACCATTACACTATCTTTCCCAATTTATCTTGGTCACATATATACCGAGTCCCTAGGTTAATAGCGTGTCAATATGGTTCCCAGGAAAGAGAGGTGAGCTAAGGCCACTTAGAAGACCTATGTCTTTCCTAGACAGAACCACACTAATAAACTACTCATCTTAACCATCACCTTGTATATCAATGATAGACAATAACAGGGTTTTCACAATTTAGGCATTATAACACTACAATTAATAAATAGCACATAACAATTAAATTAAAGCGACAAAACAATTATAAAGCTTAAATAAATGATTATAAGGCATATACCAATCTTGTCATTATAACCTTACTATAAAAGCACATAATTAAAAAGCTATAAAAATAGTTATAAGGCATATACCAACCTTGCCATTATAAACTTACTATAATTAAATAAAAGCTATAAAACAATTAATAAAGGTACAGCACCTAAAACCACAAAAGTGGATAATCTCTTCAAAATTCTCAAGAATTTTTCCCTTACCTCCAAACTTGAAGAAAAGGGATATTTTGAATATTAAAGCTTCAAAACTCAAGAACTTTGACAAGAAAACTAAGAAAATTATGAAAAATTATAAAGAGGGAGAAGAGAGAACTCTTGAAATGCATCAAGAATTAGGATGAGAATTTAATGAAGCCCCTCCCCTCTATTTATAGGCAAGGGGGCAGCCAAGGGAAGTGGTTTTGGAGCCCATAGTTTTCATTAAAACCATGGTATAGGAAAAAGGATTCAAAATAACTAAAAACAAATTAATTAAATTCTAATTGGTCCAAAGCTCCCACTAGCATCAACTTGCAAAAATATCTTCCCTCCACTTGCATGAGAAGGGCGTCCAAATTGGCTGGAAGAAGAGGGAAAGTGAATTTTCATTTTTACCTCTAGGGTTTTAGCGACAAAGGATGAAAATCAAGGATAAAATGAACTTTTCATAAATAAAAAATTTCCAAAATTAATTTAATGTGTGAGAACCAATGAGATTGCTTGAAAATGCCATGAAAGACTTAAAATAGACTCAGGGTATGATTTTTGAATTTATTGATAGTGCAATCTCTTCGATTTTCACATTTTCGTGGGTATAACTCCATAAATAAAACAGGAAATGGTATTTTCAAAACTTACTCAGAAATAATTTCTAAAATTCTCAAATAAATAATTAAAAATAAAATATAAATTGTTGTGGACCTTTGTCACGAAATTTTTATACCGCAAAATAAGATTTTTATGCTATACGACCCCGTTTAGCGTAGTTTTTGGTAAAATTTCAAAAGTTTTCCAAAAATCTCAGAAAAATTCCAGAAAATTAAAAATATTAAAAGAACGAACTTTTGTGAAGGAAGGTTATTTTCTGGATTGATTTGACACACTCAAGCTATTTAAATCCTTTTTCGTCAGTTAGATGTAAATCGTTTTCTGTAAAGAGATCCAACGTTGATTGAAAAACTATCATTACAGAAGTATTATGGAGTACATGTATTTTACCCCTAATTTTAAGCCAAAAATAAATCTCAAAACATTTATGCCCCAAGAATTCATATAAAACAGAAAAAGGACGGTAAAACAAAGAAACAGACGTTGCAAATAGACCCGACGGAAGCTGAAAATTAATCGTTTTTAGAAGTATTCTCAAACATGCATATTTAAATCCTATTTTTAATCTAAAAATAAATCTCAAAACATTTATATCACAAAAATTCATATAAGACGAAATAAGAACAGTTAATCACAGAAACGGATGTTACAGGAGGGGGTACCGAGGGTTTAGTTTTAGTGAGTGTGTGTGTGTGTGTTGTTCTTTTTTTTAACCTAAGTGAAACGGTTCGTTTCATTCTTCCTCCCTTAAAATAAATTCATCCTCAAATTTCTTTTTTAACCACCACTTACTTTGTTGTTAAACAAATATGGGTACTCATGGATTTCATCGGGTTCCCAAATGATTTCCTCTCTTGATGGCCCTTGGTAAAGAACTTTCACGGAAACAACATCCTCTAAGATTTTTCTCGTTAAATCACTCACATCCATAGACACAACTTGCCTTAAAAAAAAATGCCACACGGTAGCCAAAATTCTAATCAAAATCCAACATATTAAGAGATACCAAATCTACGAGCAACTTTTACCCTAATGGATGCCTCACAAGAATAACGTATAGACTTAGCTATCAACACTTTTCCAACAAACATGACCACTACTAAAGTTTCCTCTAGAAAATGGAACTTCCACCAAGTCGAGAAGCAAACAATAAAAAAATACAAAAAGATGTGTATCTCTAGGATCAAACAAAACACGAGCATCTTGGGAACAAAAGAAAGTGTACCGGTAACCACTGTGTTGGATGCCTGAGCATCCTGGCGAGTCAAAGCAAAAACTCGAGCTTGACCTCTTCCTGTTTGTGTCTGACCTCTACCACCAAATCCTCTACCACCCTGCTGAGACCCCTCAGAACCTTGACCAGAAGAACTTCCAAAATGCCTCACTAGTGCAGAAGGAGCCTGAGAAGATCCTAAAGCTGCCGGTGCTGATGCATGACTAGAAGGCGACTGCGTCGTAGCTGTAGGACAATCCCTCCTGATATAACCTGTCTGACCACACTGATAACATACCTGACTATCTGTGAAACAAGTCCCAGTGTGGAGCACCCTGCAAACAAAACAGGGTGTAGACGTAACATCGAAATGCGCCTAAGGAAATGTAGACCATGACGATCCCCAACATCTTATCTATGACTCTGTACTGTGCCAAAAGGTTGACCAGTAGAACCACTCCTATGCATAGCTCCCCCACCATAACTAGGATAATTGCTAGGTGATCCCTCAATTCACTACAAAGCTCAATCCCCTGACGAATCTTTTAATACGTATCTCCTCGGTGATAGGATAAGGAGCATGCCTAGAGAGCTATGTAAAACGAGCACTGTACTCTGAAACTGACAAGCCCTCAGTCTGCTCCAATCGCTCAAACTCATGAGCCAAACTATCTCTGACACTCTCAGGAAAGAAACGAGCCATGAACAACTGAGAGAACTCACCCCATGCCAACGGAGGTGATCCATCTGGTCTTCCATGTGTCACGGTGTCAAACCAGTTGTATACCGCACCCTCCAGCTAAAATGATACCAAGTCCACTGCCCGTATGTCCGAGCATCCTATTGCCCTCCATAATCTCTCCAAACCATCAATGAACCATTGTGGGTCCTCACTCGCACTAGAGCCAGAAAAGGTGGGAGGTCTGAGCTTCATAAACTCAGGTAAGGTAACCTCAATTCCTCCAGCTGTAGCAACTGTCGGCTACTCTACTGGTCTATCTCCCTATTGACGGTCCGTATTCCCTTGTCCTTGATTACCATGTTGTTGCTAATCAACAACAGCACCAACAATCTGCTCTACAACATGTTGTATTATTCCCTGAAGACCAGCAGTAAAATTTATCATGCCTGGATTTCTGCGCCTACGTCTAGGTACCTCAGCATCGGCTAATCCGGTAGCCAATCCACGTCCACGAGTGGAAACTCCACGTCCACCTCTACCACGACCCCGACCTCGACCCCTTTGAGGATGGTCATGAGGTTGGACAGCGGACTCATCAGAAGCTTCCCTTCTAACAGGACCCCTAGTTTTTGGTGGCATCCTCGCCTAAGAAATAACATTTATCAAACACAAGGAGAACAAGGATTGACTCAAATCAAACTTTGGACAACAAACTTGAGACCGTCATAGGGTGCAAATACCTTCTTGCAAGCTAGTTGTGCCCGGGTCCACAAATTACTAGCGAGAACCTATTATCACTCTATGTCTGCAGCTATTAGGACCTACAACCTAAGCTCTGATACCAACTTTATAACGACCCCAAAAACTATGGTTGTGACCGGCGCACAGACTAACACTCCAAGCCTGGCAAGCCTAACAACCAAACTTGACAAACGACAATAATTTCCAAATATCATAAATCCTGTCACAAATGTGTTTCCAACCACTCCCAGACAAGAAGACGGTATCATATGTAATACCCAACTTCCTAGCAGGATACTACTAGATAGCAAAGAAACAAACTTAACTTTCATTTACATCAAAATACAAAGTTAGGAACCAATATAATACACATACAAGACTTAAAGTCCTAACTATGACTCTGATCTGGTCTTCTCCACCATTGAATAATTTGCAAGCAACTCCAGAAATTGCTATTCAGTTTCCAATATGTACCTGTTATCTGAAACATGAGAAATAACTAGTGAGATATAAAATCTTAGTGAGTCCCTACCAATATAAAATACTCCGATAGGGATTTATGGTTACCCTATCGCCTCATAATCAATTAGTTTACGTTATTGGTACATATATTCATATACATAAGCATATCATCACCTCAACCATCATAATCTCCTCTTAGTGGTATAGTTTAACATACTCATTTACTCCTTGTACTTTGATCAGAGTGCACATCATAAGATTATACAAACTAAATAAAGAATAGTTAAGATCTATACCACTCTTAAAATAACTCACCCTTTCATCACCGGCTCTTGGACCGAGTCCTTACTCGGTGTAGAGTTATTCCTCAATGATGTTTCTTGTTAATAAACAAGCCTCTAAGTCATGAACTTAACATCTCTATATATTTTCTTTTGAAAACTTGCTATGCCTGTTGGAACCAAATTATTTAAAAGCATTTTCAATGCTTGAATCCCTAAGAGAGTTTGCTTAACTCTCAAAGTGCTTTAGAGTCTATATTCTCACTTGTGTGAGTTAACAACACTTATATACAAAACACTCTTTTGAGTTGTTTGAGCCTGAAGAGGCTTGTTTAGAAAAGAATACTTGTTTGAGCATGTAGAGGCTTGTCTGTAAAAGAATACTTGCGATTAGCCTGAAGAGGCTGTGTGCAAAGAATACTTGGGTTTAAGACTGGAGAGGTTTGTCTATAAAACAATACTTGGGTTGAGCCTGGAGAGGCTAGGTATGCAAATAATACTTGTTGTAAGGCCTGAAGAGGCTATTGAAGAATACTTGTATTTCTATCTGGATTGATAGTGAAATCTCTCTAGTTTGAGGGGACTAGATGTAGCTCTTGGAAAAGGGTGAACCTGGATAAACTTGTGTATGATTTCTCTATCCCTTAACTCTTTTATTTTCAGTTTATATACTAACTAAGGGGATTGAATTGAAATCATTTTTAACAAACCTTTCAAATGTTTTAAACGCGCCAAAACTTGTTTTAAACCAAGTGGACGATTCTGCATCCAACTTACCTGTGCGTCCAAAATACGTTGTATGCCCAATCTTTCCTGAATCAGCATCCAACGTTTTACGAAAAGTTTTAAAAGCTAAAAAACACAATTCAACCCCCTTCTTGTGTTTCATCTTGTTACCTACAGTGCCACCAAGCGTGAGCCACTTGAGTTAATTGACATAGCCTATGTAAGGCAGGTCAGACGTCTATGACCGCAAGCCAGCGTCCTGGACTTGCTATGCACTTACCCTCGGCCTCCATTAAGAAGAACTAAAACTTACAATTTATTGATAGCTTACTTAAGTGGAATTCTTCACCACTTAAACTAAGACTACCCTGCTGGATGAAAGTTCATGACCCTATAATACATTCACAATTTATGAGCATCTCACTTAAAGCATAAAGCTATCATACATATCTAAAGCATATCTTCTTCCATCTAGTGATTAGTATAAAGTATACTTACACACATACATTCATCTCATAAATCCATTATAGTATAATTAAGGCATGGAATTCATACATGATCATTCCCAATCACAAGATTCCACATCACATACCTTAAAGCATACCTCTTACATAGATTACATATATAACTAGCTCAAGCCAAAGTCATTTCATAGCCAAATATGAATCACTGAGCAAAGGTTGAAGCAATACCTCATTTAAAATCCAATTTGTCAGTTTTCGCGGCTGTGAATCGATTCAAACTGTGTAGGAACTGAAACTGCGAATTCCTTACTCTGTGAATCGATTCACTATCAGTGTGAATCGAACAGGGGAAGACCAAAAACTCACTTCAATCCAACTCTAACTCATCAAATCACTCCATTCCTTCATTCCCAATATATAATCACTTCCCAAAACATGAATTTGAAACCAATTTACACAATCACAATGTAAATAACAACCATTCAAAACCCTAACCTACACATACAACTCAAAATCAACACAAATCAACACTCAACCATTTGAAACAATCAATCACAACAAAACAACATTCAATCAACATAGATCTTCCATCTTTCAACATACAAACTCAGATTTTGGCATGAAAGAAGAAGAACAAAGGGAAAATCAAGAAAAAAGAAGAAAGGGGAAAAGGAGAAGGAGAAGGACTCACAAAGAGCTTGAAACCCAACACCCTAACTCTTCTCTTCTTCTCATTCTTCCTCCTCCCTTCTTCTTCCTTCTTCTTTCCTCCATTGATCTCCCTCTCCTTCTCTCTTTCTCTCTTCTTTCTTTTCCTTTCTTTCTCCTTTTTTTCTCTCTTCTCTCTCTTTCTTCTTTTCTTCCTTTTGTCCTTTTCTCTTTCTCTCTCTCAGTTGAGCCCTCTCTCTCTCTCTATCTTTTTTTTTTCTTTTCTCAAGTGATGTGTGTGTGTGGTTAAGTGTGATGTGTGTAAGAGAGTGGGTGAGAGTGAAGGTAATGAGTGGTAGTGGATAAGTTTGAGCATTAGAGTGTGTTAAGTGAGTGAGTGGGAGTGAGTTTGAATTTTAAGTAGGTGTGTACTTCCCATTTAATCCCAATACTATTTTGGTCATCCTACTTTCACCCTCTCTCCACTACTCTAACTCCTTCTAAAATTAACCTTTCTAACCCATTTCTAATCAAACACATGAAGAATAAAATAAATAAATAAAATCAAACAATCACATACGTCACGTCTAGCATATAAGGTCCTAAAATTGGGATGTTACATCATAATTAATATCTCATTACCCTAGAGTATGCAGTTCTCTATCACAATAATACATTACCACAAGCACATTTACTTTAATCACAGTAATATATAGTTACACACATATATAATATCACCACAGTAATATACTATCACAGCTTATAACACACAACTCATCATCAAAGTAATATATCATCACACAAGATATATTAAAATGCATGTCACTTCTATTTCCCTCTCAAACACCGGTGCAATGCTCCATGGAGACTTCTCAACCTCTTACAACCTTTTGAGTGATAGGCCACAGTCAATCCTTAACATACTTGTTCCAGGTTAAACCTCCAGTAAAGTCCAAGTAACAATATTCCGGAAAGCCATGTTTAAGTCATAATTGTTCCGGGATAAACAAACTGTAAAGTCCAAGTAACAATTATTCATCGCACTCAGCGACACCATATCATAAATAGGTCAGCCAGTCAGATTTATCCCAGATGGGTATTCTACTCATTCTCGGCTCGCTGGGATTCACCACACGGCCATTGAGACTTTCGAAACCTGGATAATCCCAGTAGACAATTGTAGTTCAACTGTATCTATTTCCAACCCAACAATCCTGGGTGTTAGCTCATCTCACGGTCTCTTGCCAAATCTCTTTCTCTTTATGCAAATGACATAATATATTGCCCACAAAATCAATCACTTTCACTTTGGTTTCTCTTGTAATTATCTCACACACATCACTATGTTACCAATTGTAACAATCACACATAACTTTCTCTCTTGGTTATGTAATACTCATCTCTTTTTTATTATCTCAATCAAAATATCTCTTTCTCTTTCATTCAATTTTCTTGCTCAATTATCAGTCTATTTCTCAAAATCAGTATTTTTCGTATTCAATGTTTCAGCTTTAAGAAAAATAGAACTAAAATACCTATTGATTTCTAAACTTAAAATTGGTATTTTTCCCTTAAAAAGACTTTATTTTATAAGCTTTAAAAAAATAAATTTCATAAATTCTGGGTTGATTTTTCGCAGAGTCCAGATCTGTTCACAGGAGTGAAAAGTTTCACAGCCGAGGTGTGAACAGGACTGGTCGGTTTTTCACAGCATTAAAAATAATTCCACCCAGGGCATAACTGATTCGATTGTTCACAAGACTAAGGCCAATTAAAATTCTTCTTTACATAACTAAGCCTCCTTAGAATGAATAGGTAAAAAAAAATATTCTTGGATTAATTTAAAAGTTTTACAAGCTATAAGCAAACATGATTTTCTTCTCTTAGAATCCATGATTTCACAACTTCTCCAACGAAACCAAATTCATCAATCACAATATACTCAAAGCCATAAACTTAATTTAAATCTTCCACCACCAAATACTATACAAGTTGAGATAGAGAAGCAAACCAACAACAACAACAACAAGAAGCTATTTATTCAAGCTCTAAAACAAGACATAGGAAGCAAAATCATCACAACAAGTTAAGTATTAGTTCACACCAATATAATTGTCATAAAACAATCAAAATCAATATCAATCATACATGATTCAAACACTCCAAAAATCATAATCAAACTCTTATCTTGACAATCGATTCAATAAACAATCCCTATCATGCAAAAATATATCTTAGCCTATCCAAATCATCACATGAGCAAGAAAAATCACTTATGGTAACAATCAAGTTATTCTTTAAATATAGTTTTCCAAACTTCTTGAAAAATCCACAAACAAACCTAGCACATGCATCTCAAGAACTCTAATAACTTTGTAAGAGAAATTTTCCCTGACCTTGTCTCCTTACTTGTAGAGGAAAAACCCTAGCTTCTTGATCTTCTACTACCTCTTGATCACCACCTTCTAAACAAACATAACATACCCAAATACCAAGGTAAGCTTTCCTATCCCATGAACTATTCTTGGTATCGCTAATGTGCAATTTTAATCCCTCACGTTTCAATTGTGCCAATTGAGTCCCCCAAGTTTTCCAATTGTTGCGATTGGGTCCCTCCGTCAATTTTTCATCCAATTTTTAACGGTGTCATCTTAAGTGGCAAACGGTTCAGTGACATGGCAGTAACTTGGCCAAGCTGGCACAAGTGACGTGCCAAATTTTGTATGACTCAGCAAATTTTTTTATTTTTTTTACAGGTCAACCCTCCATCCACCCACTCTTTCTCCTCTACCCAAAAATCGCCGCTCTCCTCTTTCCCCCTCTGCCTCACCTTCCCCTTCCTGTGGCCACCCTTCTCTCTCCTCTCCCAGCTATCTTTTAAAAAATATTCACATTAATTGTTTTGCCTACATAGATTCATCGCATGGCCCCTACGAATATAAACGAATCGGAAGAAAACAGAGCGTGAAGCTGGAAAGAAAGCAGTGTTATGATCGTGCTTCCAGGAATTTACAAATTCTTATACGCCCCTCTTAATTACTTGCACCGAATCGGAAATAAATAGAGATAATCCAAGTGAATTAATCGGTGAAATAAAATAAGGGGAAAGAAAGCACTAACTGTAACTGGTGGTAAGCAAAGAGTAATGTGAGTGATATATGCTAAGTGATTTAACTTAAAGTGCGAGCATTGAAAGCGCATGGAAGATGTCCCCTTGTTCAATTTGTGATTCACATGTTGGAGGGGTGACAGTGAGTGTCGTGAAGATCAATCGCATAGCTCATTCCATTCTAGCGAGGTTGGAAAGTGGGGGTTCCTGTTGAAGGCTATCTGAGTCAAACGAAAGAGGAAGAGCGTTGATTGGTGACGGGCTTCATCCCAGAAGATCCTGAAATCCATCAACAACTTGACAACCAGTATGCTAGCGAACCGGAAGTAGGGTTGGCAAAGCGGGCCAACCCGCCCCGACCCGCCTCAACCCGCCAAAAAACGGGGCGGGGCGGGCCAGCCCGCCAAAAAAAGTGGGCTGGGGTGCCCCAGCCCGGCCCGCCCCGCTGGCGGGTTGGCGGGCCAACCTGCCTAACCCGCCAAAAAAATAAAAAATAAAAAAAATGAGTGTAAAAGCGGCGGGTTGGCCCGCCTAACCCGCCCAAAAATCCGAAAGAAGCACAAAAAAATAAGAAAAAAAGAAAAAAAAAAAAAGAAAACGGGTTGGCGGGCCATCCCGCCAATCTGCCGGGCTAGCCCGTTTTGAACCCACCTTTGGGCGGGCCAAAACGGGTTGCGGGTTGAAAACACCAACCCGGCCCGCCTTTTTTGGCGGGTTGGCGGGCTGGCCCGCCGGGCCCAGCCCACATTGCCACCCCTAACCGGAAGGGGAAAGGGAAAGGTGAGGCAGAAGGCGGGGGTAGGAGGAGAGCGGCGGTTTTTGGGTAGAGGAGAGAGAGAGTGGGTGTAGGGCTGATCTGTAAAAAATAAAAATAAAAAAAACTGCTGAGTCACACAAAATTTGCCACGTCACTTGTGCCAGCTTGGCCAAGTTACTGCCACATCACCGAACCGTTTGCCACGTAGAACGATATTGTTAAAAATTGGATGGAAAGTTGACGAAGGGACCCAATTGCAACAGTTGAGAAACTTGGGGGAGCCAATTGACACAATTGAAATGTGGGGGACTAAAATCGCACATTAGCAATACCTGGGGGATTAAATGTGCAATTAAGCCAAAAATATTTAAAATTATATAATAAATCAAAATGATCTCTTCCATCTTGATTTGATAATAATTTTATTTGATCTTCATTTGAATTTGATTTTTGTCAAGATTATATCATATAAATAAATAAAAGAATGTGGTGGATTTTTTTTTGATACAATGTGGTGCATACTTTGCACCAATATGGTCAGACAAAAAAATTATCTCTTCAAAATTAGTATGAATTTTAAATTTTATTTTGATATTTAGGAACAAGTAATAAAAGATATAAAAAATATTTTTTTCATCTTATTCAATGTTATAATTGTAGGTAACAAGATGAAACACAAGAAGGGGGGGTTGAATTGTGTTTCTAAGCTTTTAAAACTTTTCGCAAATGTTGGACGCTGGCTGTTAAAAACGTTGGACGCACAACTTAGTTCAAATATTGGACGCACAGTGTTTTCTGAAATATTGGACGCACAGAGTGCTAAAACACTGGACGCACAGAATTGTGAAATATTGGACACACAAAAGATTGGACGCTGAGGCTTCCCTCTTAGTTTAAAAAAAACTTGTTTTCTTTGTGCGATTAAAGGTGTATGAAAAATTTGTTTAAACAAAATCAATTCAATCCCCTTGGTTAGTAATAAGCACAGATATAATAAGAGATAAGGGAAGGAAGAAATAACACAAGTTTTTATATTGGTTCACCCTTTCCTAAGAGCTACGTCCAGTCCCCTCAAATTAGAGAGATTTCACTATCAACCTGATAGAATACAAGTATTCTTTGCACACAGCCTCTTCAGGCTAAAACCCAAGTATTCTTTGCACACAGCCTCTCCAGGCTAAATCCCAAGTATTCTTTGAACACAACCTCTTCAGGCTAAAACCCAAGTATTCTTTGAACACAGCCTCTTCAGGCTAAACGACTCAGCAAAGTGTTTTTGATTCAAGTGTTGTCTAACTCACACAAGTGAGGATATGAAATCTAAAGCACTTTGAGAGTTAAGCAAACTCTCTTTTACAAGAAGAAAGAAAATATACAAGACTTTCTATACAGAGTATAACAAATTGCACAGCAGTTCAACTCTTTCTTTTTCGTTGTTCAGTGTCTTGTATTCTTCTTCTTGTTCACGGTATTTATAGGCTTTGATGAAGCTTCAGACTTGTTCTTCGAATAGCTCAGCTTCAGCCTTCATAAATATTACCGTTCTCTAATAGCATTAAATGCTATTTTCCCGTTGCTCTGAGGAGATCTACTTCATTGTGCATGTCTGCGTTTCTTTCTCCTAAATCAGAAGCAACATGTACTCAAAGTCTCAATTGTACAGTGGTTAATAGTAATATCTTATTGAGACAGAGAGAATACACTGTGTAAAGTAGAAAGATGTGTTCAGAGATATACAGAGTAGTTAAAAGTACATTCTCTCTCTTAGTACACTTTCCACAGTGCTTTATGCTTTTCAAAAGTACATTTAAATACGTTGACAATGGTTGTACAGAAAGCATTGCATACAACTATTTATTTCAAATTATTTGCTCAATAAATATGTTCCATATTAAATGCATGAGCAATAAATAGCAAGTTTATGGATTCTGCGTATTGGACGCATCATGTAGAAATCATTGGACGCATACCTGGTACTTACCAATTGCATATGATATTCATTCAATCATTGGACGCATCTTTATGCTTACCATTCTGATGATTAGTTGCAAAGCAACATTGGACGTATTGCCTCATTCTGGTTATTGGACTTTTGCCATTTCCTTATAGTTCCATTGGACGCAGAGTTGATTGTTGTGCATTTGTTCTTCTGCTTTATTGGACGCAGAACAGTTGTTTGATGTACCTTTGTCAATCTGCTTCATTGGTCGTATGACACTTGATTGATGTCCTTCTTATTTATTGGACGCAGAACAGTACCTTTGTCACTCTGATTTCATTGGACGCAGAGCAGTTCTTTTGTTTGTTCAGTTTCATTGGACGCAGAGTTGCACTCTTGCTCATGCTGAACATTGGACTTTTATCCTTCATCTGCATTGGACGCTCACTGAATCTGTTCCTTTGAAAATCATTGGACTCTTACTGCAATTCTGCTTCTCATAAAAACATTGGACTTATACCAGTATTGCCTTGTACTTATCATTGGACGATCAGCATTCTTGAACATTGGACTTATAAGCATTCTGATCATTGGACGTATGGTTTTTCTTGAACATTGGACTTATGTCTTCAATGCCTTCTCATGAATCATTGGACGTATGAAATTGTCCTTGTGCCTTGTACTGAATTATTGGACGCACAACATTACTTGCCTTTGTGCTCAAGCATTGGACGCAGAACTCTTCCTTCTGCTCAACCATTGGACGCAGAATTCTTCCTTCTGCTCAAACATTGGACGCAGAACTTTTGTGTCCATTTCAGTGCCAACATTGTGATGAGCTAGCTTATTGGACGCAGACTGCAATCTTCCTTCAATAAACTTAGTTAGACAGCATTGTTACACATTGTACAGGCTTAATACATATTGATTATCCTTTGTAAAAACCTTAATACATTTTGTTATCATCAAAACCATAAAATCACTTGGGGAGTTTTTGTATTAAAAACACTTTTAACCAATTTGGTTCCAACAATCTCCCCCTTTTTGATGATGACAAACATTATTAAGTTTTACAAACAATAAAGCATATAAACCAAAATCAGTCAGCAAAAACAGAAATTTTCTAAGGGAAACTCCCCCTGAGATAAACATCTCAGATTTTCCTTACTCTTCTCCCCCTAAGACTTAGAGTACCTGAAAATTTCTTTTACTCATAAAACAAAGATTAGTCCACAAATAGCTTATCAAAATAACATGGTAATAAGACTAATGCAATCAGACTTAATCTTTCTCCCTTTTTGTCAAAATCTTTCTCCCCTTTTAGTCAAGATATAAAAACTTAATCCCATTCTTTCTCCCCCTTTTGTCATCAGGCAAAAAGGTTCATAGAACATCATAGTCCAAAGAGAGTTTTGAAAAGACTTGGAGCTTTTAAAAACAGAATCCTCTTTAAAACTGAAAAACCCTTTTTAGAAACAATCTCCCCATTTTCTTGAAAACAAGAATGATCATCAAACTGAAAGTTACTGCAAAGCATTTGTAAGATACCAACTGTAAAATATATCTTTATAAAAAATAGATTGGACTCAGCGTGGGATGACTAAGATGTGAAAGCTTTTGAGTCTTTAAAAAAATTTCTATGTCTCAAATAGACTGTCGTGTCCTGTTGGACTCTAGTCACATTGGACTCAAACTCAACTTAAGCATATTGGACGCTAAACATCAGTCTTTTATAAAGTGCATATTCAAATGCTTCTTTATAAAAATGAATCTATCTACAGATAGGGGTTTTGTAAATATATCTGCCCATTGATTTTCAGTGCTAACAAACTGAATATCAAATGTTCCCTTCTGCACATAGTCTCTTATAAAATGATGTTTAATTTCTATATGCTTAACTCTTGAGTGTAAGATTGGGTTCTTAGATAAATTGATTGCAATAGTATTATCACACAGAACAGAAATCTTACTCTCGAAAATGTTGTAGTCCTCCAATTGATATTTAATCCATAAGAGCTGAGAACAACAACTTGCTGCAGAGACATATTCAGCTTCGGCTGTTGATAATGGAATTGTGCTTTGTCTCTTGCTTGTCCATGGTACTAAATTGGATCCCATAAAATGACATTCTCCACTGGTGCTTTTTCTTTCAAGCATGTCTCCAGCATAGTCAGCATCACAGAATCCTACTAATCTGTACTCATCCGATTTCTTAAACAACAAACCGAGATTAGTAGTCTCTTTCAGATATCTAAAAATTCTTTTGACAGCAGTCAAATGAGAATCTCTAGGATCTGATTGAAATCTTGCACATAAGCATACACTGAACATAATGTCAGGTCTAGATGCAGTAAGATATAAAAGAGATCCTATCATACCTCTATATACCTTTTGATCTACCTTTTTATCTTTGTCATTCAGGCTCATTATGCAAGTTGGATGCATGGGAGTATTCATGGGTTTGCAATCATCCATTTTGAACTTCTTCAGAAGCTCCTTCGTGTATTTGGACTGATGCACATATATCCCATCTTTAGTCTGTTTCACTTGAAGTCCAAGAAAGAACTTCAACTCTCCCATCATACTCATTTCGAATTCTTTCTGCATTAATTCAGAGAATTCTCCACACAAAGATTCATCAGTAGCACCAAAAATAATGTCATCTACATAAATCTGTACTATGATGAAATGTGAGTCTATGGATTTTCTGAAAAGAGTGTTATCAACTTTTCCTCTTGAAAAACCATTTTCCATTAAAAAAGAACTCAGTTTTTCATACCAAGCTCGAGGAGCTTGCTTAAGGCCATAAAGAGTCTTTTTCAATTTAAAAACATGATTTGGAAAAGATTGATCCTCAAAACCAGGTGGCTGTTCAACATAGACTTCTTCGGTTATTATACCATTCAGAAAAGCACTTTTTACATCCATTTGATAAAGCCTCATATCATGTTGGGCAGCAAATGAAAGTAAAATGCGAATGGCTTCAATTCTAGCTACTGGAGCAAAGGTTTCAGTGAAATCAATACCTTCCTGTTGTGAGTAGCCTTGAGCAACTAACCTTGCTTTGTTCCTCACAACATTACCTTCTTCGTCCAGCTTATTTCTGAATACCCATTTGGTTCCAATAATGGACTTATCTTCAGGTGGGGCTACCAGAGTCAAAACATCATTTCTTTTGAACGGATTCAGCTCCTCCTGCATTGCTAAAATCCATCCTTCATCCAATAGGGCTTCATCTATATTCTTTGGCTCCAATTCAGAGATGAATGCTACGTCAGTTTGCTCTCTGAATGTGGACCTTGTTCTGACTTTATCATCTGCATTTCCAATAATTTGATCTTCAGGATGATAAGTCTTAAAATGCCAGCTTTTACCACCTGCAGTATTGGACGCATGACTGTCTCCTGCGTCTGGTCCATCTTCTTCACTCTTAGGTGATGGTCCTTCACCTCCTGCTTGTATTTTCATATCTGCAAGAGAATCACTTAGCTCTGACAGATCATTGTCAGGCTTTTTGTCATTGAATTTAACGTGAATTGACTCTTCAATAGTCAAGGTTCTTGAGTTGTAAACTCGATATGCCTTGGAAGTTTCAAAATAACCCAGAAAAATTCCATTATCAATTTTAGAGTCAAATTTACCAAGTTGATCCTTGGTGTTAAGAATAAAACACTCACATCCGAAAGGATGAAAATATGAAATGTTGGGTTTTCTTCCTTTCCACAATTCATAAGGAGTCTTTTTCAGTAAAGGCCTTATATAAATTCGGTTTTGCAAATAACATGCTGTGTTTACAGCTTCAGCCCAAAACCTCTTAGAGGTTGAGTGATCATTGAGCATGGTCCTGGCCATCTCTTGTAAAGATCGATTTTTCCTCTCTACTACACCATTTTGCTGTGGTGTTCTAGGTGCAGAGAAATTGTGAAGGATTCCATTCTCTTCACAGAATCTCTGAAAGTTTGCATTTTCAAACTCACCTCCATGATCACTTCGAATGGAGTTGATACAAACTCCTTTCTCAGTTTGGACTCTTTTACAAAATATGGTGAATACTTTAAAAGACTCATCCTTGTGTGCTAGGAATTTAACCCATGTCCATCTAGTATAGTGATTAACTATAACAAGTCCATATTTCTTTCCACTCAAAGAAGCAGTTTGTGTTGGTCCAAACAAATCCATATGTAAAAGTTCTAAAGGTCTAGAAGTGGAAACAATGTTTTTAGAATCAGAAGAGTTTTTCACTTGTTTCCCTTTCTGACATGCTTCACAGAGAACCTCAGATTTGTACACAAGATTTGGAAGTCCTCTTACGAGGCTATGCTTATTAAGCTTTGAGATGGTTCTCAAGCTTGCATGACCAAGCTTCTTGTGCCATATCCATTGTTCATTATTTAAAGAAATGAAGCATGAGACATTCTGTTTGGACAGATTTTCGAAATCAATTTTATAAACATTGTCCTGCCTCTTTGCTTGAAAAAAGTATGGACTTATCAGAATTTCTGACTATACATTTATCCTTCTTAAAGGAAACATCAAACCCGCTATCACACAATTGACTTATGCTAAGCAGATTATGTTTGAGTCCTTCAACCAATAAGACATTTTCAATAGAGGGAAAAGGATGTTTACCAATTTTACCTATTCCAACTATTCTGCCTTTCTAGTCACCTCCAAATGTGACCCAGCCCTTTGTTCTAGGCTTGAGGTCTTGGAACATAGACCTTTCTCCCGTCATGTGTCGTGAGCACCCACTGTCCAGGTACCATGACTGGTGTTGCTTTCCTCCCATTAAGCAAATCTGCAACAGGAATGATCATGTTCTTAGGTACCCAGATTTTCTTGGGTCCTTTCATGTTAGTCCTTGGCCTGCGTCCAGGCTTGTTCCATTTATTATGGAAGCATGTCGATGTGACATGTCCAGCCTTTCCACAGTATCCACAATATATATTAAACTTTGATGGACTCTTGGAAAACTTTGGTTTCGGTTTTTCATAACCCAAACCAGTTTTGTCAGAAGGTTTTCTCTGAATTTTTAAAATTTGATCAAGCTTTTCAGAGCTACTGACAAATCTGGACAATCGTCCAGTGAGTTCATTTACTTCTTGTTGAAGTACTTGTACTTCACAGGAAGTACTGGACTCAGAATCCTTTGGAGATTCATCTTTTGGTTGACTTACTTGAAGTCTTAACTTTTCATTTTCTGATTTAAGTACTTTGTTTTCTGAAGAAAGCTTTTCAAAATCTTTTGTTATAAGAGAAAACTTTTTCTTTAAAGACCTGTACTCATCAGATAGAATGGATGAATCTCTAAGAAGCTCATCAAAATTATTTCTTAATTCAGAGTAAGAAATTACCTCCTCTTCGTCTTCACTTTCAACTGAGGAGAGTCCTGCCATTAGACACAGATTTGCCTCTTCCTTATCCTCATCATCAGAGGAATCATCGAGGTCTTCCCATGTTGCCATGAGACCTTTCTTCTTCTTGAAGACTTTCTTCTTTGTCTTCTCGGCCTCAGGACAGTCTGCCTTGTAGTGGCCTGGTTTCCTGCATCCATAGCACACCACTGGACTTCCCTCCTTTTGCTCAGCTTCCTTCTGTGGAAATTTTCTGTTGAATTGCTTCCTTCTGAAGCCACCCTTTTTCCACATAGATTTTATTTTCCTGGAGATGAAGGAGAGTTCATCATCATCTGAGCCTTCTTCTCCTTCTGAACTGCATGATTCTTCATCAGAATCATTTGCCTTCAAGGCTTTTGAGGTGCTCCCTTTTTGAGCTTTAAGAGCAATGGACTTTGCCCTTTTTTCGATTTCCTCTTCATTCAGCTCAAGCTCATGTACTTTCAATGAGCCTAGAAGATTTTCTAAAGCAAGAGTGGAAAGATCCCTTGCTTCTTGTATTCCTCAAAATCTTCCTTACATGTTCCTGGGTTGTGTAGACTTTCCCCAAGGATCTCAGGTTGTTGGTAATAGTTTGGAATCTTCCAAACATTTGATCAATGGACTCTTGTTCTTCCATCTTAAATAGTTCATATTGATGAACTAGTATGCTTATCTTAGATTCACGAACCTGAGATGAGCCTTCATGTGTCAAGGCCAGAGTGTCCCACATTTCCTTGGCAGTGGTGCAGCTGTGCACCTTGTCATATTCAGATTTTGTGATGGCACACATCAGGTAGTGCCTAGCCTTCGAGTTCAGCTGGAACCTTGTCCTTTGATCTGCTGTCCACTGAGCTCTTGGTATTTGTTGACCTGCTTCATTTACTGGAGCAGTGTAGCCAGTTTCCACGACATCCCATAGGTCCATATTTTGAGCATCAAAGAATGTAATCATTCTCTGCTTCCAGTAGTCATATTCATTTCCATTGAACAGTGGTGGTCTGTTCACAGCTTGTCCCTCGTTCTCCATGGATCTTTGCTTCTCTGCACTGTTAGGTGCTCAACCCCTAGAGACCGAGATCTGATGTCAACTGTAGGTAACAAGATGAAACACAAGAAGGGGGGTTGAATTGTGTTTCTAAGCTTTTAAAACTTTTCGCAAATGTTGGACGCTGGCTGTTAAAAACGTTGGACGCACAGCTTAGTTCAAATATTGGACGCACAGTGTTTTCTGAAATATTGGACGCACAGAGTGCAAAAACACTAGACGCACAGAATTGTGAAATATTGGACGCACAAAAGATTGGACGCTGAGGCTTCCCTCTTAGTTTAAAAAAAAACTTGTTTTCTTTGTGCGATTAAAGGTGTATGAAAAACTTGTTTAAACAAAATCAATTCAATCCCCTTGGTTAGTAATAAGCACAGATATAATAAGAGATAAGGGAAGGAAGAAATAACACAAGTTTTTATACTGGTTCACCCTTTCCTAAGAGCTACGTCCAGTCCCCTCAAATTAGAGAGATTTCACTATTAACCTGATAGAATACAAGTATTCTTTGCACACAGCCTCTTCAGGCTAAAACCCAAGTATTCTTTGCACACAGCCTCTCCAGGCTAAATCCCAAGTATTCTTTGAACACAACCTCTTCAGGCTAAAACCCAAGTATTCTTTGAACACAGCCTCTTCAGGCTAAATCACAAGTATTCTTTGAACATAGCCTCTTCAGGCTAAACGACTCAGCAGAGTGTTTTTGATTCAAGTGCTGTCTAACTCACACAAGTTAGGATATGAAATCTAAAGCACTTTGAGAGTTAAGCAAACTCTCTTTTACAAGAAGAAAGAAAATATACAAGACTTTCTATACAGAGTATAACAAATTGCACAGCAGTTCAGCTCTTTCTTTTTCGTTGTTCAGTGTCTTGTATTCTTCTTCTTGTTCACGGTATTTATAGGCTTCGGTGAAGCTTCAGACTTGTTCTTCGAATAGCTCAGCTTCAGCCTTCATAAATATTACCGTTCTCTAATAGCAGTAAATGCTATTTTTCCGTTGCTCTGAGGAGATCTACTTCATTGTGTATGTCTGCGTTTCTTTCTCCTAAATCAGAAGCAACCTGTACTCAAAGTCTCAATTGTACAGTGGTTAATAGTAATATCTTATTGAGACAGAGAGAATACACTGTGTAAAGTAGAAAGATGTGTTCAGAGATATACAGAGTAGTTAAAAGTACATTCTCTCTCTTAGTACACTTTCCACAGTGCTTTATGCTTTTCAAAAGTACATTTAAAAACGTTGACAGTGGTTGTACAGAAAGCATTGCATACAGCTATTTATTTCAAATTATTTGCTCAATAAATATGTTCCATATTAAATGCATGAGCAATAAATAGCAAGTTTATGGATTCTGCGTATTGGACGCAGCATGTAGAAATCATTGGACGCATACCTGGTACTTACCAATTGCATATGATATTCATTCAATCATTGGACGCATCTTTATGCTTACCATTCTGATGATTAGTTGCAAAGCAACATTGGACGTATTGCCTCATTCTGGTTATTGGACTTTTGCCATTTCCTTATAGTTCCATTGGACGCAGAGTTGATTGTTGTACATTTGTTCTTCTGCTTTATTGGACGCAGAACAGTTGTTTGATGTACCTTTGTCAATCTGCTTCATTGGTCGTATGACACTTGATTGATGTCCTTCTTATTTATTGGACGCAGAACAGTACCTTTGTCACTCTGATTTCATTGGACGCAGAGCAGTTCTTTTGTTTGTTCAGTTTCATTGGACGCAGAGTTGCACTCTTGCTCATGCTGAACATTGGACTTTTATCCTTCATCTGCATTGGACGCTCACTGAATCTGTTCCTTTGAAAATCATTGGACTCTTACTGCAATTCTGCTTCTCATAAAAACATTGGACTTATACCAGTATTGCCTTGTACTTATCATTGGACGATCAACATTCTTGAACATTGGACTTATAAGCATTTTGATCATTGGACGTATGGTTTTTCTTGAACATTGGACTTATGTCTTCAATGCCTTCTCATGAATCATTGGAAGTATGAAATTGTCCTTGTGCCTTGTACTGAATTATTGGACGCACAACATTACTTGCCTTTGTGCTCAAGCATTGGACGCAGAACTCTTCCTTCTGCTCAACCATTGGACGCAGAATTCTTCCTTCTGCTCAAACATTGGACGCAGAATTCTTCCTTCTGCTCAAACATTGGACGCAGAACTTTTGTGTCCATTTCAGTGCCAACATTGTGATGAGCTAGCTTATTGGACGCAGACTGCAATCTTCCTTCAATAAACTTAGTTAGGCAGCATTGTTACACATTGTACAGGCTTAATACATATTGTTATCATCAAAACCATAAAATCACTTGGGGAGTTTTTGTATTAAAAACACTTTTAACCAATTTGGTTCCAACAATAATCATTATTTCCCAAGGTCTCGAGTTCGAGCCTTGGGTTTGATAAAAAAGGGCGGTGGGAGGAATAGCTTTAATGCAGCCAAGGTCCCGGGAGATTAGTCTCTGTGCTAGTAGCCGGAGGATACTTCTGCCAATACTATGGTATCCAAAAACTAATCATTATTTTTTTTCATTTACCATTTTTACCTAATAAATTTATTAATTATTCTCTTTTGCCCAAATAAATTTGAATTTTCTCTCATTAATGTCTAAAAATTAGGGAGGGCAAAGCGGACCAACCCGCCTCGTTGGGTTGAATTTTGGAGGTGGGTTGGAAACCATGCCCCGCCCCGCGGTGGGTTGGTGGGTTGGCCCGGCAAATAGAAAAAAAATAACTTGATGGATAGCGGGTTTGCGGGTTGACCCACTAATTTTTTTAGCAAAATAGACAAAACTAAAAGAATTTTTATAAAATTGGTAATTTCTTCTTATAGGGGCTCTTGGAGTCTTGGTCTCTTTGATCAAAGATGTAATTCAGATTGATAAAACCCTTCATTGACACTAACAATACACTAATGGCAATGGACTGAGTGGAGCATTTTCCTAACAAAATAACAACAAGAGTAGAGGGACACAATGAATCACAACGTTGGAGGACTATAAATCATACAATTAATGAAAAAAATAATGGAAAGATTAAAAAATATACTATTGGACGTATAAAATTAAAATGGGATTGAAACCAATAATCCAACTACCAAACTGGCCCGATGGGTCAACCCGCCCTCTCCCTCGCCTCTTTTTTTGGCGAGTTATGCGGGGCGGGTCAAAACGGCTCAGTGGGTTGGGATCCCCGCCCCGCCCCATCGAAAAAAACGGGTTGACCCGACGGGCTCAACCGGCTTTGCCACCCCTACTGAAAATAAATTGATAAAATAAAAAGTATGAATAAAATACAAAAATGAGAATAGATATTTATTTAGTTATTTTTATATCGCGATCCAACTAATTTATTGATCATTTTATTTTTTTTAGAAAATTTGGTGTTTTTATAAATTAATATCTATAAATTGATTAATGTAACAATTAAAAATAAAATATAACACGTATAATAAATATTTTACTTGAAACTATATCATTGTGTCAAATATTATACGTGAAATCTCATCGACACGTGAATCACTTAAACAATTAAACTGTATAATATAATTTAAATACTTTTCTATTTTACTTTATGATAATTTTAATATAAATACATTTTTAATATTTTTTATTTTGTCACCAACTAATTTATTAAAGACTTTCTTAATCTAAGAAAATTTAATTTTTATTTTGCACAAAGTGTCGATATTTATGGAATGGAGGGAGTACATTGTGTCCCAAATACATTGTGTTTCTCATTATTAATTATTAATTCATGTGCAATAATTTCTTTATTATTAAGGTTAATGTGATTATGATTATTACTTCATATGCAAACATCTTTTTATTATTAAACTTAATATTCATTTCTCATTCACCTACAAAAGAAGCTATCTAGTCTGTGCATTGCACGGGTCATATATGCTAGTTTTTATATCATTATAAACTTATTATGATAGTCAGAAACGTCTATAGAATATCGTTTTGACTTCTACGTCAGCTCTAAACTATTATTACCATATGAAAATGCTAAGAATAATTCTAATCATCTAAAATTAACACTCTGTCTCACAGAGTAAAAATTTGAGATGTTACAAAAATCGAGTATCGGGTTGCACCATAGGTCTACTGAAATTTTGCTTTTAGGGCAGTGGATATTGCCATGACACAACTATATCACTCTTATTCCCTTTATTTCTAACAATCTGAAAGCAAAACTTTATATTTGTGATTTGTTGTTCCAATGACACTACTGCTTAATCAATAGAAATGGCGTGCACGATATGTCTAGCTACTTAAAGAATCAGATAAGTTTCCTTATCACTTATCTATTTTTATTTGAGTAGATAATCATGTTCTTGTTCATGGTATTTTGATATTGTGATTTGGTGAGGTCTTGGAACCATATATATGTGAGTAGATAAGATAATCTTATTTTATTTTATTGAGTAAATAATTTTTTTTAATGCAATAAAAATTTGGACTTGTGGAGGAGAAAAAAATAATTGACAAAAGTTAAATGAGAACACCGAGGAAGCCACAATCTACATGGGAAACTCAGTAGCCGCTGGAGTGCACGGGAAAAGAAAAATTCTCCTTAGGCTTACCTCTGGTAAAACTCTTGCCTTGAACAATGTCTTGTATATTCCTAACATGCGAAGAAACTTGGTGCTTGAGGCTTTACCTAACAAGGTTGGCTTGGAAATAATGCTTGCATTTGATAAAGCTATAATAACTAGGAATGGAGATTTTGTGATTAAGGAGTATATGTTTGATAAATTTGTTTATTTTGAATACCATTGAAATTGAAATGAGTAACAATGGCAACTCCCAAACCATCTCTTTTGGTGTGGACTACTGGTTTGATTGTTGATTTTGGAGATTTAGAGTTCTTAGGGATTTTAGGTTTGGGAGTTGGAATTGAAATTAATCTCGAACCTTGTATTTTATGATATTTATATATGTGTTTTCTGTCTTGCCCAAGATTTTTGCTTAGATATATGTTAAATATGAGTTTATGGAGTTGTATAAATGTTAGATAAGTGGTATTTGAGATATCCAAACTTACTTGTGGATTTGAATGACTTACAACATGTTGAAGGAGAACCTTGTGATTTTCTGGATTTACCATGAAGAACATGTTTCTGTTTGAATTTACTGAGAATGTTTGAGACATGATTTTGACATGGGACCACTTGGAGATTGTTTATATATGTGTTAGGATCTTGCATATTAAATTTGATGAGGTCTGACCCTCTTATGACATTATATATCATATATAGTGCTAGCTCAAAATTTCTGGGCAAAATCTCAATATTATGTGATTTTTATGTGTTTGTTGGTAATATATTTTTGCCAAATAAAAATATGGCGATGCATATATGAATGTCAAGGACCTACATATTAAATTTGAGAAAAAATTGAGTTTTTTTTTGTGATAAAAAAATCTTATGTGATAAAAAAATCACTACTTTTAATATCTCAATATTTGACAAATTTAGAACTTTTTGTGTATGCTTCGGTTTTGAATTTATTTGAGGACTAAGTGAGTTGTTCCTGAGATAGAAAAATTATTTTTAACGTCTTCACATATTATATGATGACCTAGAATTTATTTATAATTTCCTTAACCTTGGAGATATTTTTCAAAATTCATGGAAGGTACTGCTATCAATATTTGTTCATGTTGTTTTTGGTAGATGTTATGGGTGACCTTTGATGGGTGAACAATTGCATTAAAAATAGTGTATTCAGTCAATAGACTATTGTTTGGGAAGAGACAATTAAAAGTGAACTAAATTTCATAACATATGAATTTGCTTAAAGGTAGTAAGCCCATTATTATGAAGCGATTTTTCGAAGGGAAAAATAGGACCCTTAAGGATAAGATGAATCCCACATGATGATTAATTCTGGTATGCTTGGATATATGTGGGGGGAGAAGTAATATTAGGTACATGTTAAATATGATTTGTCACAAGAAGTTAAGCAAACACCCTATACATTGTGGAAAGGTCATCTTTCAATTTTGTTTGAAGTGTGGGCGTGTTTGGCAAAAATTGGAGTACGAGTGTTTTAAAATTAAGGACAAATAGAGGTCCTAAAATTGTTGATGTTGTATTTATTGGTTATGCCAATAGTTGATGTTGTATTTATTGGTTATGCCCAAGATGATACCGCATGATCATGAGCTTAAATGAGTTCTTTGTTAGAATCTCGAGATGCTTATTTTAGCATGATTTTTCTATAAAGAAATTGGAATTTTGTGAATGATGCTTAGTGGCAGATATACTATTGGGGGGGGGGAGCTACACCTCTCAAATATCACTGTGATTCGCTAATTGCAATTGGTGTGACTAATAACAATGCTGCAAGAGAATGCACATATGTATGAAATAAATTGATGCAAGAGAAGGCACATACGAGACAAAGTGTTGCAGGAGAAAGCACATATTTATGAGACAAAGTGTTATCAGACACTAAATTAAAAATGATGTTATCTCACTTGATATGGGTAAAGTGAGAAGAGAAAAAAAAACTTGCAGGTCCTTTTATATAAGGATATGATTACCCATGAAAGTTGTCCTGGATACGTCGAGGGGGATGGGCTTAGAGCCTTGAGTGGAGGAAAGTATGGTGGATACCCAATTTATGGTCAAACGAAGCCATACGAATACTCATATGCACTACACTTCATCCCTATGGCGTGTGGTAGTGCTTAATGTGAGGTTGAGCCATGAGCTCCTAATAGATACATAGCCCTTGGGTAGTGCTATAGAGACGCACTTGATAGCCCTTGGAGTGGTGCTATGGAGACGCGCTTGAATGTATCTACCTACGTGAGTGTGACGGCATTGAACACCTTCTATGAAAGACTTAGGCAATCTTTCTAGATCACTCATGAGCAACCCAATGTATATATATATATATATAGAAGGGCCTTAATCATTATGTGAATACTTTATCGCGGAGCTATCACAATTTTAAAGGTAAATGTGTGTGTTATGTGGATCTCATCTTAAATCCATCAAGTTTAAGAGTAATTCACTTTTTCGTCATAAGGTCTTGCCTCACCTCGCTAAGTGTTAATTCAATCCTCTGGACATTAATAGTTAAGCACTAACCTTTCCTTGCCCAGAATTTATTCTTCACTTGCTTGCCATTAGTGGGGAGATGTTGGGATAATGGCATTCAAATGTCCTTTCTTTTTATTAGGCAAAATCAATATATATTTCGTTAATACATTTTGATTACTTTAATTGCCTAAAATATTAACTTCTACTCCTTCATACCCGTTCAGCTTTTCATCTTCTATTTTATAACATAGTATTCCTTCTTTAAAGGATTTTTCTTAATGTTAGTTTTTATTAACCTTTATCACATGTCTTGCTATGTTTGCTTTTTTGCTATCAAGTGGAGTTATTAGTCTTTAACTTTGAATATTGATTTGTGATTATTACAATTGATTGGAGAATTGAAGCCTGCCAATAGAGCTGTCAGAATGGGCTGGCCCATAGGCCACATATTTAGTGGCCCAACTCGACCTAAAACACACCGGGTCGGGCCCGACCTAGTCCGCATCTTTTACAAAGAAAAAAAAACCAAAATACCATGAAAACACAAAAAATTTGGGCTCGGCCCGGCCAACAGACCCATGCCAAGCCAAAATAGCCTAGTTTATTTCGGGCCTATGATTATGGAGCCTGGCTCGGCCTAAAACACGGGCCAACCAGGCCGGCAATTTTGACTCCTCTACCTGCCAATGCGCTATTCCTTTCCAACTTCTATATATTGGCATCTTTAGCTTCTCTTGGGGAATCAATCCTTCACATCTTTCTTCCAATTCTTAAAATTCTAGGCATTGCTTGTGAGGCTCCATTGTGCTTCTGGCCTCGAGTGCATGGGTCCAAATACGCTGTTGTGTAAATCTTGGGGGAAAAAACCGGGTGCCATGGCACAACTATAACACTATTATTCCCTTTATTTCCAACAAGAAGCTCGAGTTGTCTCTTACTCAAGAGACCAGAAGGTGACAATAAATGCCCCCAAAAATCTCCCTATTGGTGTGGATTTTATTATATATTTTCTTTTGTGATTGATAAATAAGTTCTTTTTATAGTCAAGTATAGTTGATAAATATTTGACTGTATATTGTTTGAGTTGTTTATAGAAGTTGATTGTCCTATTTCTGGTTTGATGCAAATCAGTACACTTGGAATATGAATAACTTGGGATGTTTGTACTTGATATTGTAATGGTATTTATTTTGACAAGTGTGGTTTAAGATGAGCTTAGCCCAAAAGGGGGCTTGGGAATGAGTCATGTGTTTGATCATATAAGTGAAGAAGAACTGGAATGCAGTGAGCCCAAAAATTATGGATGATGGTTGATTTTGATATATATAGTAATTTAACATGTCAAGTGTTGTTTATGATGGCTTTCCTATAAGATAACTAATAATATGTTTGATTGTGTCATCATAAAGGCATCCTTGCATTTACAAGATTGTGGTCTTTGTGTGGGCAATATGCCGAGGGAGTTGAGTTACACCTTAGTGCAGGTGCAAACTCGGGGCCGATCTATTGTGTAGGAACCCACAAGTGGCTAGGAGATAGCATCCCTATGCTGTGGTATTTGATGCAACGCAATAGCCAGTGCCCAGCGAGAACACTATCATATTCAAGATCGGTGGTAGAAATGTTCCGGTGGAGCCTAATGGCATGCTTTTGAGATACGAGATATTGCACTGATATGGGCTGTGGATTATGGACATATTCTCCCGATCACTACTCTGACTATGTTTTGCTCCATGGAGTATATGAATGGGCCCTCATGCATTGCATAACGTGTTAGTTGTATTATACTTATGGTGCTTGTTGTGAATTGTGTTATATTATTGTCTTCTTATTTCGTTAAATGGTTGTATGCAAATGCTATTAGTATTATATTGATTTTCTAAATTGAGGTAGTATCATAAAGTATTTTATTTTATTCTTATATATGATTATTTAAAGGGAGGATTTTTTTCATACCTACCACAACAGGTATGGCTGGATTTGCCATAGTTCAGAATATTTTTGCAATTTCCTATGGTCACTGAGTTTTACTCATCTCTAGGGTTTTCTGACATTTCCAGGTCTTAGTGGCATTGGGAGATAGACAGCATTTCCGGGATGCTTGATAGCAAGTCCCAACGAGAAAAGTTTTGCAGTCGGGTTAAGCCGGATAAAGTCTCAGAGTGGGTCCGCTTAGATATCTAAGTTGTATGTGTATACAACCTAGGTTGTGAAGTACATCTTGTTCATAATCTAAAAATAAAAATTTTAATATAATTTATTTTGAAATGATTTTTTTTATGGTTACACTTTGATTAAACTTTAGCATTATTTAGGAAATAAAAGTAAATAATGTCTTCAAATTTTGACGTTACACGCTCCAAGGTGACTTATTCTCAATCAACGAGATAGAGTGAAGTAGATTGTATCACGCCATCTACACTAATGTTGAAACGAATCTCCGATCCAAGAGATAAGCTATACAAACATATAATGGGATAAGTGTAACGTCCGTAAATTTTGATTCTGTTTAATTTTATTTTATGCGTGTGATGTGTGCTTGTGCATGTTAGATATATGTTAGTAAGAATAAATTCATAGACAAAGTTTCTCTGACGTTAGAAAGTAGTGGTTTAAGTTGGACGTTTAGAAACAGACAGAGTTCTGTTTACCGTAAATAGACAGAGTGAGGACCTTATGAAGTAGAAACCCTAGACTTAGGTTAAGAATGAGATTTGAAGGTATAAATAGTGATTTTATAATATTCGAGGATTTTAGAAATTTATTCGAGAATTTTCTTAAGAACGCATAGAAATGTTACCGTTTTGGTCCCTATAGTGTGACTAGGTTGAACTGTGAGTGGATTTGGAGACCAGAACATGTCTAGAAATATTTTTGAGGATGCCAAATGATGTTTCCTAATATTTTAGAATTTTAGAAATTATTTTGGAAATTTTTAGAATGACAGATAAAGAATTGCGGTTTTGGTCCCTGTAGAACGAGAACAGGATAGCAGGGAGAGCAGGTGAATGCCAGAGGCTTAGGAAATAATCCAAAATCAACCAAAAGAGTACCCAATGGTGTTTTTACAATATTTATGATTTTTAAAAATTTTCTAAGAATTTTCTGAGAAAGTTCATTTTTACCCTAAGTTACGGGTTACGGTAAAAACCGAAAAGTTACCGTAATGCTTCTAAGCTTGATCTTTTTGAACCAAGACTTTTGTGGCATCTTATTTACATGGGTTAGGACCTATTATAAGGTTCATGAGAGTTTTTACCCCAATAGGTTAAGTTTGGATAATTTTTACTAGGAAATACAAAAGTTACCACACTTAATTACCTTGGAGATTTACCATTTACCATGGTTAAGGTAAAAAAATAAAATTATTTACCCTTCCTTGAGGCAGCTGCTGCGCTGAATTAGAGAGGGAAGAATGGGGAGGATTCTTGAATCATGAGTCACATGGGTTAGCCAATGGAAACCAAGCAAGTTGCTAACTATGGTTTAGGTGTGGTTAAGTGTAATGGTTAATTAGAAAAAATCTTATTAGATAGGAAGAGAAGAGGGAGAGGGCCGTGAGCTTGAGGGAGAGAAGGAGAGAGGAGAGTTTGTGTTCATTTCTTCATCTAGTGCATCTCCATAGCCAAACCTTGAGTGATTTTTTTCCAAAATCTTGTCCAAGTGAGCTAGATTTTCAAAGTTTGATCATCATCTTGTGACCAACAAGCTCCAAGAAGGCAAGCAAGGAGGAGGAGGAGAAGGAAGAAGAAGAAGCTTGGGGTTAGAGTTTTCTACAAGTTTGGTAAGGGGAAAGTTCTTCTACATGATTTCAAAGCCTAGAGGACATACTAGGGTTCTTGTTGGTGTTGTGGTGATCAAGGAGATGCTATACTATCCTAGGGTTTATGATTATTTGCAAACCATGTGTCTTCTTGTTCTTATGACTATGTTTGATTCTTGAGTGATGGTTATGTTATGTGCATGAATTCTTTGAGTGGTTTGATCATGAACAAGCATGCTTGATGTTAGTTTGCATGATTGGAACCTTGATATGCATAAGGGCTTGTAACTCTTGTCTATGGAGAAAGTGACCATGTTGTGTGAGATGAGTTGCCTATCTTGCATGCTTGATGATTTTGTTCCATGCTTGGTTTGAGTTGTTTGGATGATTGTGATTGTTCATAAGTTTAAAACCATGGCATGAGCAAGTGGTATGTGTATGTGGATGAGCTTGATGTGTGGTGATGATTGTGTCTTCATTGCCTTGATGATTGAAACCATGGCTTGATGATTAAAGAGTGTCTTGAAATTGATCTAAACATGGTAAACTTGCCTTATTTTCACTCATTTGTACCTAATTATGCAAGGAGATGATTTATTTTGATTGAACACTTGATTTTCGAATCCCTGTCACGCCCTGGGTGTGGCTGTTTTCGTGGCTGGAAAATTCTGGAAAACAGGGGACAGCTCTGTTCATACCGCAGGTGTGAAAAACCCTCGCGCCTGTGAACAGTTCTGGACCCAGCATTCTTGAAAATTAATGTTTTTGCGAAAAATCAGTTTTTCCAAATTATTTTCATAAAAAAAATGCTTAAGGCAAATAATATTTTTAAATATGAAGATTGGTATGTGATTTGGTTAATTAATTTTAGAACTTAAACATGGATTTGAATGAATACATTTTGGAAAAAAATCAATATTTCAAAGAGAGTAAAAATGTAATAGAAGCCATGTTGAATGAGCACAAAGAGATGTGAATGAGCACAAAGAGATGTGAATTATCATAAGTGATGATAATGTGATAACCAAGAGTGAAGGTTATATGTGATTGTGCAAGTGATAACCTAGAGAAAAGGTTAAAGTGATTACAAGACAAACCAAAGCTTAAAAAAATGCTTGAGAATGGTGATTTTGTATGCTTAATGTGATGTGCCATTTCGCATAAAGAGAAAGAGAATTTGGCAAGTGGCCAATGTGATGAGCATTACAACCCGGATGGGGTTGAGAATAGGGATAGTCTGGCCACGGTAGCCTAAAGGGATTATCCAGGTTGCGAAACCCCTCAGATGGCCAGGTAGGAGATATCCCCTGAGCCGAGGCAAGTCGCACAACCCTGCTTGGATAAATCTGACGGACTTGACTATTCATGATATGGTGAGACGTAGCTTATCTGAATGATTACTATGAAGTCTGGTGGGACTCTCTGGTAAGTCTGATAAGTCTGCTACGGCCAATCGCTCAATGGTGTTGGAGGTAGGGAAGTCTCCTTGGAGCACTATGAGGGTGATGTGAGGGGAAATAGAAGTGACATGCATTCTAATATATCTGGGTGTATGTGATATATTCTTTGATGCTGAGATATGTGATATATTGGTTGATGCTGAGATATGTGATATATTGTTTGATACTGAGACATGTGTGTGACTGTGATTATTCTCCTTGTGTCTGTGAGAATATTTGATTTGTAGGAAAATCTTATCCTCAAGTTTTGAGAAGAGTAAGTAGTAGATGATTTTCTAATGCATATGTGTCTGATAATCTTCTAATGCAAATGTGTGTGATAGATGTGGTATATTTTTATATCTGTTGTCTCTTTGCTTTGCTATTTGTGTATGAGGATTTTTCACCCTTGCCTATATGTTTTGTGCTCTCTTTTGAACATGACTCATATAGATGGATCGCCTGCCCGAGGGGCTAGTGAAGGTTCGTAGACTCAGTCTGTTGCCCCGAGGGGCAGAGGGTGAGGGGTGGATCATCAACCCCGAAACCCAGTGGGGGACATACCTAGGATATGTCACTACACTCGAGACTACTGCAGAAGGGCCTCATAGATGGACTGTAGAGGACATGATTCTGGATGTAAAGATGCCCATACAGGAGTTGTGGGACACATGGCGGGAGAGAGAAAGGCAGAGACAACCGATAGCCCAACAGGTGCCTGCCCAAGGATCTGAGCCGGTGCAGCAAGAGCCTGCAAGGCCAGAGACCCAATATAGAAGACCCAAGACCCCACCCTGCAAGAGATACTTTGGTAGATGGAGGCAGACTGCTCGCAAGAGTACTGTGCGCCGTACCGAGACTATTAGGGTTGCATCAGTTGAGAAGGTGCCTGCTGAGAGGCCACCTGCTACTCAGTCTGACAGACCCATTCCTGCCATACCAGTTTCTTTTGCAGAGCCTGGAGGGAGCCCGGGACCTTTTCCTTCTACTGTTATGCCATCTTGGCGAACACCAGCTCGTCAAGAGGTCAATGACGGTAAAGGGAAAGGGAAGCAGATAGTAGAGGAGGAGAGTGATCCCTCTGAGGAGTCTGAGCGGAGTGTTTAGAAGCTGACTTAGCGCAGGCTGTTGCGTTATCTGATCTTGTTTTTTTGTAGACTGACTCTATACCGGTGTGGGCTTATGCTTGAAGTTATTTTGGATGACTGTACTCTATATGATGTAACTTGTAAAACTTTGAACTGGTAGTGTATATGATGTGCATTATTTGTTTACTAGTGGCTTATCTCGTTTTCTTTAATGATACGCTACGACACGAAAGAGTTTCGAAATTTAAATCACGTAAGTGAGAGTTTCAAGTTAAAATAGTTTTCAGTAACAAAAAGAATAAAATTTATTCTCATTTTCGAAAATTAACTTAAGATAATTAAAAGGAGAATTACTTTAAAATGCAAATCAATATGTCGTATTTTAAATAATCAGGTTACTTATGTTGTAATATCCTTTTATGAGAAAGGGTGTTGCAATAAGAATCCATACGCAAGCACATATATGAGAAGACATGCCGATATCAACACATATAAAAATATATAATCATATTTTCATTCACATAATTCTAATCACAACTCAGGTGATAATCATTATGTATGCCATCATATAACCATGAATCCATGATCATATTCATTTAATCCAAATCACAAACAGATGATGAATAATACACACACACACACGATAGATATATATATATCATTACATGCTCATGTGTGAGATTCAAACTCAAATCCTATTCCATAGAGTTATCTTTCCTTTTATCGGAGAAATAATCAAGACAAAGTGTTATTGTATTTGTACTATTTTCCAAAACAACTCAGTGACATTTGGTATTTCCCACTAATAGTTCATATCATAGGCTCCAAGCCTTGTTCACTATATTATCTTCAAGCTAGGTTCCAAACCAAAAGCCAAAGTTTCATTATCCAATCAGGCTTCCAAGCCTGGATCATGGTCATATCATGCTAGGCTCCAAGCCTTAGCCAAAATTAGCCCAACTAGGTTATGAGTTATTTCCCATGGTTTCCAAGTGTGTATCACATTCCACTTAAACCATATAGCCTTAATAACAATAACATATGCTTAACAAAGATCCACATAAAATTCATCAAACCACTTCAACTTCATAAGTAACCCCAATTATGCACAAAAGAATTATTTCCTCTTAACTTAACAAAATTATAACTATGTTCTAACTTTTTTTAGCTTTTAGGGAAAAATTTCCATTTTGTCTTTTCAGGAAAAATTACATTTTTACCCTTCTAAATGTTTTCTTTTACCGAATTTCACTTTTTACCATTATATATCAATTAATTATCAAAATAAGTAAATTTACTTAAAATTACACTTTTAACCCCTAAAGATTACTACTTTACATTTTTGTCGTTATAGTTTCGAAATTGACGTTGTAGAAAATTTCACAGCAGGGGCATTGCAACATCCGTTTTTTCAGTTTATCGTCTAAAATTTCTATTTTCTATAAAATTGTGTGATTTAAGTGCTAAGTGATTTATTTTTAGCTTATAATTAGGATTTGAATATACTTATTAAATTATTTCATTAAAACAGTCACTTTCTCATTGACGTTTGACAACCGTATTTACCGTAATTAACGGATATGATTTTTATTAGCTAAAGTATATCATAACAAACCAGAAAACAAAAACTTCCTTCACAAAAGTTGGTTCTTTTAATATTTGTAATTTTTTGAAATTTTCTTAGAATTTTTGGAAAAACAATTTTAGAAATTACTGTTTTGGTCCCTATAAGTTACAGTAAGAGCTAATAATTGATTCGGAGATCAAGCTGAGGTCAGAAAAAGATTTTGAAAAAGATGAATCATGTTTTTATAATTTTTTGGAATTTTGGAAATTATTTCATAATTTTCTAAAAAGCAAATCAAAAGTTACTTTTTCAGGTCCCTGTAAAAGCACGGCAAACGAGGATTTCTTATCAGAAATGGATTTTTAGTGATCAGTTACTGCTTAAAATCCTTTTTCAAGAGGGATCATTAGTGTTTAAATTCAATTTGTGATTTTCTGAGAATTTTTATGGAATTTTCTAAAAAATGATTGTTTTGCACTTACGGCGCGTCTGTTTTCCTTTGTTTATGCGAACCACAAAGCACCCCATACCGTAAAAATCCCAAAACTCTTCCATGAAACTCTTACATGTCATTTTTGAGATTACTCATTGGTTCTTACCATTTAAAATTATTTTTGAATATTTGATTAGTGAAAAGACTATTTTACCCTTGATTTTCACTTAAAACTACCTAAACCTAAAGCTTTTGACCAAGCAATCCAATGGCCCTCTTTTCCCTTCATTTGGTCGACATCAAGGAGCATTTAGGAGCCTTGGATCTGCTTTTCCCATATGAGTCACCATGCCTTGTCAAGAGCCTTAACCAATTAGAAAAAAGATAGATTTATTAAATTAGGGTTTATGACATAATCACCAAAAAGGACCATGACCTCACAAATTTTTAATACCCTCTTCCTCCCTCCTCTTGGCCGCCCCTCCCACTATAAATAGCCCCCCTTGCTTCATAAAATTTTTACACATACAAGAAGCATTTGAAGACAAACACAATTCTCTCTTTTTCTCTTCTTAGTTCTTAAATTTCTTACTTTGTGTTCTAAGTTCTTCAAGCTTGTTTTTCATAATTTTGTGGCAAAGGTAAGGGCCTAAGGGGAACCTCTTGCAAATTAATTTGAGAAGTATGAGTTTGATTCTTGTTTGTGTTTGAATTGTTTGTTTGTATGTTTATAGTTTTTATTTATTTAAATATGTTTTATAATTGTTTTATAGCTTTAATTTAATTGTTTTATTATTTAATAATTATAGAGTTATAATGCCCAAATTTTCTCTAAAAATTGTGTGAGTAAAGTGGCTATGGCAAAATCATTTTTGAGCTTTTGTAAACATACCGTTATAATGACAAATTTTAGACTTACCGTAAATATGATTTTACTGCAAAGAAAATACAATTTATTATTTTGTGAAACCCTGATATTGTCTATCATTTATATAAAAGGTGATGGTTAAGATAAATGATTTATCAGTATGGGTCTGTCTAGGAAAGAAAGAGACCTTAGAAGGGGCTAATTAAAGTTCGTCTCTCTTTTCTGCGAACTGTATTGATACGCTGTTTGGGGAATTCTTAACCTAGGGACCTGGTATATACGTGACTACGATAAATTGGGAAAGAAGTAATTTCTTAATAACATATATATAAATAGATTGGATTAGATAAAAGAGTATAACAGTAATGGATTCTCGGTGAATTCTACTGTTATAGCATGTTTCGGAATTTAATATGACAGTAATGGATTCTCAGTGAATTCTACTGTTATATTAACAGTGGAGAATATAGAGTGGGTATCCAATCTGTATATATATACAATTAACTCAGTTTAATTTCCAATGTCTACGGTAGTGGAAATTAGTGAGATAGGCTTTCAATGGACCTCTTTCCTAGAAGATAATTAGTGCTTAAATATTTCAGAAAAGAAACAACTTGATTACGTTCACTTAGTTATATTGGATCAATTTTTAACATTGGGTATTGATCACCAAAGATGGCTCTGCCGTCGTGTGATCCTTTTATCTTCAAAAATAACTTAAGCTGGTAATTAATCAGCTTTATTTCGCTCACTAAGTCTATATCAAAGAAAGCTGGACACTGATTACCGTAGTCAGCTCAGCCGCCGTGTAATTATTCCATTCCCAAAAAGCTATGTAAAATCTGAGAACAGACACTTACTGATTAAAAAGTGGACGTAAGTTTAAATACTGTTGATCTCTCCACTTTTGATCAATCCTAAGTGGCTATGCCCCGTTTTGGTCTTCTTCAAATAAGATAATAACCTTTAGTTTATATATCTAATCACTCTGTTGGGCTATTCACCTCAGTTCGGCTCTGCAACGGTGTGACCAGTCATAAATTGAAATATTTTAGCCTGAAGGATAACTTAACTCGCGGTAAATGAGTAATGAAGACAAGAGTAATTTTTCCACAAAGAGATAAGTTATTATGTACAATGGTATTGAAGAGAAGCTACAGTAAGACGGAGGAAGTTTTACAAACAGAAGCAGAATGTGTGCAAATTTAGACGATCATTTGCATTATAGACGATGAGCATACAACCTAGAGGCTGGGGTTGAAAATAGGTTCTGTTGGACTACAATTATCTACTGGATTATCCAGGTTTCAAAAATCTCAATGGTCTTGTCGGTGAATCCCCCTGAGCCGAGATGAGTCGTACACCCGGCTTGGATAAATCTGACTGGCAGATCTATTTCTGATTTGGTATTAAGTTTTAAATGCGGTATTTCTGAAGTATTCTCAGGGGTCTAAGGCTGGATTCCCTGATTATGCTGTTAAGTTTACTGCAGCCGGTCGCTCAAATGATGTGAGGTTGGAAAAGTCTCCTTGGAGCACTACACCGGTGTGTTTTGAGAAAAATTGAAGTGACATGCATAAATAAGACTTGGACTTGGTGATAAATTATTGCAATTGTATTACTTTTGTAGGATTATAGCACAAAGGTAAGATCTGCTTAAACGAGATCTGTTTATAAGCCTTGATTGATCTATTATTATGAATATATGCTTCATGTGCAAATTGTTTGATAGGTGATCTATATGTTGGGTGTATTCCTACTTTTCATGTTACTTTGTCTTAGAGTCTCACTCTTGCCTACTTTATCTTATGTTGATGCATGACTGAGTAGATGGTTTACCCGAGGAGTGGGTTAGTTCCGGTCCGACGTCTTAGGATTCAACCCCTTGAGATTGAAAAGTCGGGGTGGAAGATAAACCCTAGTACACAGTGGGGTACGTATACTGGTTATGTACTTACCACTGCTGGAAGAGTTGGTAAACTAAACTGGAGAGTAGAAACCCGGTTAGTCTTAGACATTAAGCTACCCCTGGAGCAAATAAAGAACATCATCCGAACAGAAGATGGCAACGCAAGGGAGAAAGAGAAGCAGAAGAAGACTGCTCAAAAGAGGATTTACCGTGTTAGGGTTAGAAGGTTGTTGCTACTATTACATCTTCGTCTTAAGATGCTTAAGCTAGATGGTTAGTCTGAGATTAATCTGGTTCACACCTATGTAGTAGCATATATTTTTCTTTAACACTTTTGTAATTTTAGTTTACTAGTATTTCCAGTTTTCTTACTCTTGCAGAATCCATACTTAGGTTTGTACTGAAGTAAACCCTTTGTAAAATAGCATGGTTATTATTTATATGATGAAGTACTTTTTCCAAACACGAAGGTATTATTTTATACTTACCATTCACTTTAGAAAAGAAAAAAAATTATCCACATTTTTGGAGGATGATTACAAACTCTTATCAAAATATTTTCTTTTTAGTTTACTAGTATTTTCAGTTTTCTTACTCTTGCAGAATCCATACTTAGGTTTGTACTGAAGTAAACCCTTTGTAAAATAGCATGGTTATTATTTATATGATGAAGTACTTTTTCCAAATACGAAGGTATTATTTTATACTTACCATTCACTTTAGAAAAGAAAAAAAATTATCCACATTTTTGGAGGATGATTACAAACTCTTATCAAAATATTTTCTAAGTCTTTGCGAAACTTTTGGTTATTATGGTGTAATATCCTTTTTGAAGAAAGGGTGTTGTAGGTATAAACTCGGTTGTCTCATTTTGTCCAGAAGTCCAGAACTATTCACAGCTTCATAGCAGATTACATCAGGGGTGTAAAATCCATGGTTTTTGTCCAAATCACCACTTGTGATATTCCCATTCATTCTTTATTTTATGGGCAGTGCTATATGTGACGAAATTATTTTACACGAAATGCAAGATTACGGTTATGCAACAAATGCAGCCAATCAGATTTTGTCTTGATAGAAATCACGGGCGGTGAAAGATTAAATTATGGTGACACGTAGTATTCATTTGTCTTTGTGCAAAAGTCCTTCGCGCCGTCTATCATTATCCTTATTTTAGTCATAAACTTAGACCACTCCTTTAAGATATTTTCTCAAGGTTTTCAAGTTTGTTTACAATCCAAACAAAACATAAAACCTTAATTAATTTACATAGCCTTCAAAATAGCATAAATCACTTCAAACAAATTTTTAAGCACAAAGACCATACTTTTTATGAACATAACCAAACATACATCATCCAAAACACTTAAGACATAATTAAGTCACATCACACTTAAATATAGATATCATAATATCATAAGTTTCTTCATCATCAAAGATCGCCACTTTACCATGGAGAATAAAACTTTCTTAACATAAAAGACCATCATGTTTAACCAAACATTCATACCATCCATAAGAACAAACTTTCAAACATTTTTACGAAATCATCATGAACAAACACAAAGAGGCAAAAGACCATACTAATATTTTTAAAGACAAGGTTTAACTCAATTACTAAACACAAAATCATCACACAAGAGAAAGGTATAAGCTTTCTGACAAAGAACTCAAAATAAATGGCAAAACCTTAGATATAAAGTTTCACCCACACCAAAACACACAATCTAACATGCACAAAGATGCACAAAGATATAAACCTTAGATATAAAGCTTGAGATTTCATCTTCCCCATACCTCTTGTAGACTCCAAAAATGCACAAAGATGCTTCGTTTTTCACTTCTTTGATCCACACCAACACTTCACTTAACTAAGCCTTTAACAAAAGATATTCATGGAGGGTTTAAAAATCAATAATGGATAGAGAAACCATCCATGAGGAACTCGGCCATGAAGGCTTGAAAAAGAGAGAAAGAGGATCCTACCTTTGTTCTTGAAAACTTGAAGAACAACTTGAAACTCTTGAAGATCCAAAGGCTATGAAGACAAAGTATTTAAAGTGTTTGAAAATGGATTCTCTACACTTGATTCTTGTGTAGAGGATAAAAAATATAAGGTAATAGATGATTGAAGCTTATGGAAATGGAAGAAAAAGATGGAAGAAGAAGATGAAGTTAGTGAGAAGGAAGAGAAAAGAAAACTTAGAGAGAGTGCGTAATGGCATTGTCTTTGGCTTCTTTAGTAAATAAGACTATGGCTAATAAAAAAAAATTAACAGAAGATCAGATTGTAGGGGCATTTGGTCGACCACTACATGACTTGGGGAAGAAGGATTTTTGCTTTGCCAAGTTTCTCCCATGTGCTCTAAAAATGAAATGATGAAATACATAAAAACTTGGTCTCCAAGCTTACTTGCTCTCAAGTTCTCCAAAGGAAATTTCCTTGAAGCTTCCTCTTGGAAGACCATGTGGCTTATGGAGAGGTCTGCAGAAAAATTACACAAAAAGGTGTGCCATTTGGGAACAAACCAAGGGCATAATAAACATTTAACATTAAATCAAATCTAAAATTAATCCAATGGTGGTTATGAAGTTTGTTATGGTGTTTCCTCACTTTGGGATACTCCTATCATATGACATTTCCCTGTAGTCCCATTCTCGACTCCAAGTCTTTATCAGTTCCTCGATTAAACACATTTCAGTAAACTATCTAGAGGGACAAAAAGGGTAATATTCTCAAAAATTTCCTAAAAATCACAAATAATATAAAATCACTATTTGCCTTAGTAATTTTCTTTTTCTGACCTTGTTATTGTCTCCTGGTCTTGACCCGATCCCTAGTTTAATATATTTCTACTAGAGGGATCAAAACAGTAATATTCTCAAAAATTTCCCAAATAAATTCTAAAATTCTTAATTAATATAAAAACACTATCAAGCTCAGTATTTTATTTTTAAGGTCAAATTAGGGTTTTCACGTCGATGTATGTCTACACAGATAGTCAAAACACAGACGGGGCTTCGTCTGAGTTTGAACCCAAAATTGCACCAATACTTTCTATGACCTTCTTAATTCTAAGAGTGATTTTAGTTTCCCTAATAGCATTCACTTGATCATAGATAAAATATAATATTATAATGCAGATAAAAGACAAGTCTTACAACGTGGGTTTGGCAGAATACACGACATGTCATTTGTGTATCATTCATTTCGTATTCTATTACTATAAAAGAAATTAATTTATGGATCCAACTAGTACAAAACACTATCATTCTCAGCAAAAAGAAAAAAATACAATTTTAGTTGTAAATAGTTAATGTGTAACATCCCCAATATTAGGACTTCAGAATATAAACACTATGTTTTTAATTATTTTAAGTATTAATTATGTGATTGATTTTACTTCTTTATTTTATTCTTAATGCGTTGATTGGGAATAGAATAGATGGGCTAGTTTTGGAAGGAACTAGAGTTGTAGTGAGAGGGGTGAAAGAACGAGGACTAAATTAGTATTGAGAACAAAAGAGTAGTACCTATTCACTTAAAATTCAAAACCCACTCACCCCTACCTATTACACACACACGGACACACACACATCACACTCTCATTCTTTTCATTCAACCACCCTCAACCACTCCCTCACAACACATAGAAGGAAAAGAAAATGGAGAAAAGGGGAAAAGGGAGAGGGAATCGAGATGGAAGGAGAGGTTGGGAGCAAAGAAGAAGAGGAAGAAAGACAGAGAAGAGAGAAAGTGAAGAGGAAGAAGGTGAAGAAGAAGGAAGCAAATGGGTTTTTGAGCTTAGTTCTTATTCTTCTATTCCTTATGAAATGTGAGTCCTTTTTCCTTTTTCTTCTTTGATTCCATGGAGATAAAATGAAATTGCAAGAAAACCTTCTTGTCGTTCTTGATTCTACTGGAATTCCAAAATGCATGTGAAGATTTGTTGATTGATTGTGTTAAATGGGTATGCAAGAAGAAGTTTTGGGTTATTGGAGTATATGCATGTATTGATTTAGGAATTTGAGGTTGTAAAATGGGTTGCATGTTTGATTTGAATCCATTTGTAAGACTTGAGAAGTGGTATTTGTGATATGAAAAAAAGTAATATGAGTTATTGCATGAGTTTGGGTGAAAATGGCATGTTCTTTGTCCAAAATCGCGTTTTCTGTTCTGTGTGGTTTCTGGTTTGGGCGCCCAACGCCTTAATTGGAGCGCCCAACGCTCAGATGCGGGTTATGGAATTGTTTTTGTCTGTTTGGTAATTCTGGGACAGCATGTGGGAGCTCAGCGCCAGGTAGTGGGCGCCCAGCGCCCCAGTTCGGTTTCCTGCTGTCAGCTTTAGTAATTAATTCGTTAAAAATAGTATCCTTATCCGTTTTTAACGAAACTTGTTTTGTTAGAACCTTTGATGTGTTGGGAGTCTGTGGATAAAATTTCATGAAGTTTGAGAATGATTTACTATTTTTTACTAAATTAAATACTTTGACTGCCAGAAAGCTATTTTCATAATATTGAGCTTTGGTTTTGATTTTATGAGAACAATCAGAGTTAGATCATTTTATACTTCTTATGGTGATTGAATGATTAACTGGTCACAATTTTATATTGGTTTCATTGTTGTGTTGTTGTAAAATAGAAGGATATAACTTAGTTATATATATATATAGATAATCTCTGCTAGTATTGGATATTGGTGATTGTGATTCTTTATAAATACTTCATGAATGTGTTATAGGTGTATGTTTGAGGTTAAATTAGAATTGGGATTGGTATTAGAGGGAATGGTAAACTAGGTATATAGATTTATATTTTTCATAATATTCTGGAATGTGATTGTATTTGGAAGATAAGTCATGAACTTTCATCTAGAAGGATAGTTCTAGTTTAAGTGATAAAGAATTTCACTTAACGAGCTATCAATGAGGTGTGAGTTAGTTTTAGTCGTTCTTAATGGAGGCTGAGGGTAAGTGCATAGCATGTTCGGGACGCCGGCTTGCGGTCATAGATGTCTGACCTGCCTTACAGAGGCTCGTGTCAGATAACTCAAGTGGCTCACGCTTTGTGGCATAGCAAGTTTTCAAAATAAATAATAATGTAGAGATGTCAAGTTCATGACTTAGATGTTTGCTTATATGGGAAGCATAATTGAGGAATAACTCTACACCGAGTAAGGACCCGGTCTAAGAGCCGGTGATAAAAGGGTGGGTTAATATATGAGTGGTATAAATTTTAACTAGTCTTTCTTTAGTATGCACGATCTTAATGTAGGTAACAAGATGAAACACAAGAAGGGGGGGTTGAATTGTGTTTCTAAGCTTTTAAAACTTTTCGCAAATGTTGGACGCTGGCTGTTAAAAACGTTGGACGCACAGCTTAGTTCAAATATTGGACGCACAATGTTTTTCTGAAATATTGGACGCACAGAGTGCTAAAAACACTGGACGCACAGAATTGTGAAATATTGGACGCACAAAAGATTGGACGCTGAGGCTTCCCTCTTAGTTTAAAAACTTGTTTTCTTTGTGCGATTTAAGGTGTATGAAAAACTTGTTTAAACAAAATCAATTCAATCCCCTTGGTTAGTAATAAGCACAGATATAACAAGAGATAAGGGAAGGAAGAAATAACACATTCTCTCTCTTAGTACACTTTCCACAGTACTTTATGCTTTTCAAATGTACTTTCAAACACGTTGACAATAGGTTGTACAGAAAAGCATTGTATACAGCTATTTATTTTAAATCATTTGCTCAATAAATATGTTCCATATTAAATGCATGAGCAATAAATAGCAAGTTTATGGATTCTGCGTATTGGACGCAGCATGTAGAAATCATTGGACGCATACCTGGTACTTACCAATTGCATATGATATTCATTCAATCATTGGACGCATCTTTATGCTTACCATTCTGATGATTAGTTGCAAAGCAACATTGGACGTATTGCCTCATTCTGGTTATTGGACTTTTGCCATTTCCTTATAGTTCCATTGGACGCAGAGTTGATTGTTGTACATTTGTTCTTCTGCTTTATTGGACGCAGAACAGTTGTTTGATGTACCTTTGTCAATCTGCTTCATTGGTCGTATGACACTTGATTGATGTCCTTCTTATTTATTGGACGCAGAGCAGTACCTTTGTCACTCTGATTTCATTGGACGCAGAGTAGTTCTTTTGTTTGTTCAGTTTCATTGGACGCAGAGTTGCACTCTTGCTCATGCTGAACATTGGACTTTTATCCTTCATCTGCATTGGACGCTCACTGAATCTGTTCCTTTGAAAATCATTGGACTCTTACTGCAATTCTGCTTCTCATAAAAACATTAGACTTATACCAGTATTGCCTTGTACTTATCATTGGACGATCAGCATTCTTGAACATTGGACTTATAAGCATTCTGATCATTGGACGTATGGTTTTTCTTGAACATTGGACTTATGTCTTCAATGCCTTCTCATGAATCATTGGACGTATGAAATTGTCCTTGTGCCTTGTACTGAATTATTGGACGCACAACATTACTTGCCTTTGTGCTGAAACATTGGACGCAGAACTCTTCCTTCTGCTCAACCATTGGACGCAGAATTCTTCCTTCTGCTAAAACATTGGACGCAGAACTTCCTTCTGCTCAAACATTGGACGCAAAACTCTTCCTTCTGCTCAACCATTGGACACAGAATTCTTCCTTCTGCTAAAACATTGGACGCAGACAGAATCCTCTTTAAAACTGAAAAACCCTTTTTAGAAACAATTTCCCCATTTTCTTGAAAACAAGAATCATCATCAAACTGAAAGTTACTGCAAAGCATTTGTAAGATACCAACTGTAAAAAATAACTTTATGAAAAAATTGGACTTAGCGTAGGATTACTAAGATGTGAAAGCTTTTGAGTCTTTAAAAAAAATTTCTAAGTCTCAAATAGACTGTCGTGTCCTGTTGGACTCTAGTCACATTGGACTCAGACTCAACTTAAGCATATTGGACGCTAAACATCAGTCTTTTATAAAGTGCATATTCAAATGCTTCCTTATAAAAGTAAACCTATCTACAGAGAGGGGATTTGTAAATATATCTGCCCATTGATTTTCAGTGTTAACAAACTGAATATCAAATGTTCCCTTCTGCACATAGTCTCTAATAAAATGATGTTTAATTTCTATATGCTTAGCTCTTGAGTGTAAGATTGGGTTCTTAGATAAATTGATTGCAGCAGTATTATCACACAGAACAGAAATCTTACTCTCGAAGATGTTGTAGTCCTCCAACTGATGTTTAATCCATAAGAGCTGAGAACAACAACTTGCAGCAGAGACATATTCAGCTTCAGCTGTTGATAATGCAATTGTGCTTTGTCTCCTGCTTGTCCATGATACTAGATTGGATCCAATAAAATGGCATCCTCCGCTGGTGCTTTTTCTTTCAAGCCTGTCTCCAGCATAATCAGCATCACAGAACCCTACTAATCTGTACTCATCTGATTTCTTAAACAACAAACCGAGATTAGTAGTCTCTTTCAGATATCTAAAAATTCTTTTGACAGCAGTCAAATGAGAATCTCTAGGATCTGATTGAAATCTTGCACATAAGCAAACACTGAACATAATATCAGGTCTAGATGCAGTAAGATATAAAAGAGATCCTATCATACCTCTATATACCTTTTGATCTACCTTTTTATCTTTGTCATTCAGGCTCATTATGCAAGTTGGATGCATGGGGGTATTCATGGGTTTGCAATCATCCATTTTGAACTTCTTCAGAAGCTCCTTCGTGTATTTGGACTGATGCACATATATCCCATCTTTAGTCTGTTTCACTTGAAGTCCAAGAAAGAACTTCAACTCTCCCATCATACTCATTTCGAATTCTTTCTGCATTAACTCAGAGAATTCTCCACACAAAGATTCATCAGTAGCACCAAAAATAATATCATCTACATAAATCTGTACTATGATGAAATGTGAGTCTATGGATTTTCTGAAAAGAGTGTTATCAACTTTTCCTCTTGAAAAACCATTTTCCATTAAAAATGAACTCAGTTTTTCATACCAAGCTCGAGGAGCTTGCTTAAGGCCATAAAGAGCCTTTTTCAATTTAGAAACATGATTTGGAAAAGTTTGATCCTCAAAGCCAGGAGGCTGTTCAACATAGACTTCTTCTGTTATTATACCATTCAGAAATGCACTTTTTACATCCATTTGATAAAGCCTCATATCATGTTGGGCAGCAAATGAAAGTAAAATGCGAATGGCTTCAATTCTAGCTACAGGAGCAAAGGTTTCAGTGAAGTCAATACCTTCCTGTTGTGAGTAGCCTTGAGCAACTAACCTTGCTTTGTTCCTCACAACATTACCTTCTTCGTCCAGCTTATTTCTGAATACCCATTTGGTTCCAATAATGGACTTATCTTCAGGTGGGGCTACCAGAGTCAAAACATCATTTCTTTTGAATTGATTCAGCTCCTCCTGCATTGCTAAAATCCATCCTTCATCCAATAGGGCTTCATCTATATTCTTTGGCTCCAATTCAGAGATGAATGCTACATCAGTTTGCTCTCTGAATGTGGACCTTGTTCTGACTTTATCATCTGCATTTCCAATAATTTGATCTTCAGGATGATAAGTCTTAAAATGCCAGCTTTTACCACCTGTAGTATTGGACGCATGACTGTCTCCTGCGTCTGGTCCATCTTCTTCACTCTTAGGTGATGGTCCTTCACCTCCTGCTTGTATTTTCATATCTGCAAGAGAATCACTTAGCTCTGACAGATCATTGTCAGGCTTTTTGTCATTGAATTTAACGTGAATTGACTCTTCAACAGTCAAGGTTCTTGAGTTGTAAACTCGATATGCCTTGGAAGTTTCAGAATAACCCAGAAAAATTCCATTATCAATTTTAGAGTCAAATTTACCAAGTTGATCCTTGGTGTTAAGAATAAAACACTCACATCCGAAAGGATGAAAATATGAAATGTTGGGTTTTCTTCCTTTCCACAATTCATAAGGAGACTTTTTCAGTAAAAGCCTTATATAAATTCGGTTTTGCAAATAACATGTTGTGTTTACAGCTTCAGCCCAAAACCTCTTAGAGGTTGAGTGATCATTGAGCATGGTCCTGGCCATCTCTTGTAAAGATCGATTTTTCCTCTCTACTACACCATTTTGCTGTGGTGTTCTAGGTGCAGAGAAATTGTGAAGGATTCCATTCTCTTCACAGAATCTCTGAAAGTTTGCATTTTCAAACTCACCTCCATGATCACTTCGAATGGAGTTGATACAAACTCCTTTCTCAGTTTGGACTCTTTTACAAAATATGGTGAATACTTTAAAAGACTCATCCTTGTGTGCTAGGAATTTAACCCATGTCCATCTAGTATAGTCATCAACTATAACAAGTCCATATTTCTTTCCACTCAAAGAAGCAGTTTGTGTTGGTCCAAACAAATCCATATGTAAAAGTTCTAAAGGTCTAGAAGTGGAAACAATGTTTTTAGAATCAAAAGAGTTTTTCACTTGTTTCCCTTTCTGACATGCTTCACAGAGAACCTCAGATTTGTACACAAGATTTGGAAGTCCTCTTACGAGGCTATGCTTATTAAGCTTTGAGATGGTTCTCAAGCTTGCATGACCAAGCTTCTTGTGCCATATCCATTGTTCATTATTTAAAGAAATGAAGCATGAGACATTCTGTTTGGACAGATTTTCGAAATCAATTTTATAAACATTGTCCTGCCTCTTTTCTTGAAAAAGAATGGACTTATCAGAATTTCTGACTATACATTTATCCTTGTCAAAGGAAACATCACATCCACTGTCACACAATTGACTTATGCTAAGTAGATTATGTTTGAGTCCTTCAACCAATAAAACATTTTCAATAGTAGGAAAAGGATGTTTACCAATTTTACCGATTCCAACTATTCTACCTTTCTGGTCACCTCCAAATGTGACCCAGCCCTTTGTTCTAGGCTTGAGGTCTTGGAACATAGACCTTTCTCCCGTCATGTGTCGTGAGCACCCACTGTCCAGGTACCATGACTGGTGTTGCTTTCCTCCCATTAAGCAAATCTGCAACAGGAATGATCATGTTCTTAGGTACCCAGATTTTCTTGGGTCTTTTCATGTTAGTCCTTGGCCTGCGTCCAGGCTTGTTCCATTTATTATGGAAGCATGTCGATGTGACATGTCCAGCCTTTCCACAGTATCCACAATATATATTAAACTTTGATGGACTCTTGGAAAACTTTGGTTTCGGTTTTTCATAACCCAAACCAGTTTTGTCAGAAGGTTTTCTCTGAATTTTTAAAATTTGATCAAGCTTTTCAGAGCTACTGACAAATCTGGACAATCGTCCAGTGAGTTCATTTACTTCTTGTTGAAGTACTTGTACTTCACAGGAAGTACTGGACTCAGAATCCTTTGGAGATTCATCTTTTGGTTGACTTACTTGAAGTCTTAACTTTTCATTTTCTGATTTAAGTACTTTGTTTTCTGAAGAAAGCTTTTCAAAATCTTTTGTTATAAGAGAAAACTTTTTCTTTAAAGACCTGTACTCATCAGATAGAATGGATGAATCTCTAAGAAGCTCATCAAAATTATTTCTTAATTCGGAGTAAGAAATTACCTCCTCTTCGTCTTCACTTTCAACTGAGGAGAGTCCTGCCATTAGACACAGATTTGCCTCTTCCTTATCCTCATCATCAGAGGAATCATCGAGGTCTTCCCATGTTGCCATGAGACCTTTCTTCTTCTTGAAGACTTTCTTCTTTGTCTTCTCGGCCTCAGGACAGTCTGCCTTGTAGTGGCCTGGTTTCCTGCATCCATAGCACACCACTGGACTTTCCTCCCTTTGCTCAGCTTCCTTCTGTGGAAATCTTCTGTTGAATTGCTTCCTTCTGAAGCCACCCTTCTTTTTCCACATAGACTTTATTTTCCTAGAGATGAAGGAGAGTTCATCATCATCTGAGCCTTCTTCTCCTTCTGAGCTGCATGATTCTTCATCAGAATCATTTGCCTTCAAGGCTTTTGAAGTGCTCCCTTTTTGAGCTTTAAGAGCAATGGACTTTGCCCTTTTTTCGATTCCCTCTTCATTCAGCTCAAGCTCATGTACTTTCAATGAGCCTAGAAGATTTTCTAAAGCAAGAGTGGAAAGATCCCTTGCTTCTTGTATTGCTGTAACTTTGGGTCTCCACTGTCTGGGCAGACTCCTCAAAATCTTCCTTACATGTTCCTGGGTTGTGTAGACTTTCCCCAAGGATCTCAGGTTGTTGGTAATAGTTTGGAATCTTCCAAACATTTGATCAATGGACTCTTGTTCTTCCATCTTAAATAGTTCATATTGATGAACTAGTATGCTTATCTTAGATTCACGAACCTGAGATGAGCCTTCATGTGCCAAGGCCAGAGTGTCCCACATTTCCTTGGCAGTGGTGCAGCTGTGCACCTTGTCATATTCAGATTTTGTGATGGCACACATCAGATAGTGCCTTGCCTTTGAGTTCAGCTGGAATCTGGTCCTTTGATCTGCTGTCCACTGAGCTCTTGGTATTTGTTGACCTGCTTCATTTACTGGAGCAGTGTAGCCAGTTTCCACGACATCCCATAGGTCCATATTTTGAGCATCAAAGAATGTGATCATTCTCTGCTTCCAGTAGTCGTATTCATTTCCATTGAACAGTGGTGGCCTGTTCACAGCTTGTCCCTCGTTCTCCATGGATCTTTGCTTCTCTGCACTGTTAAGTGCTCAACCCCTAGAGACCGAGCTCTGATGCCAACTGTAGGTAACAAGATGAAACACAAGAAGGGGGGGTTGAATTGTGTTTCTAAGCTTTTAAAACTTTTCGCAAATGTTGGACGCTGGCTGTTAAAAAAGTTGGACGCACAGCTTAGTTCAAATATTGGACGCACAGTGTTTTTCTGAAATATTGGACGCACAGAGTGCTAAAAACACTGGACGCACAGAATTGTGAAATATTGGACGCACAAAAGATTGGACGCTGAGGCTTCCCTCTTAGTTTAAAAACTTGTTTTCTTTGTGCGATTTAAGGTGTATGAAAAACTTGTTTAAACAAAATCAATTCAATCCCCTTGGTTAGTAATAAGCACAGATATAACAAGAGATAAGGGAAGGAAGAAATAACACAAGTTTTTATACTGGTTCACCCTTTCCGAAGAGCTACGTCCAGTCCCCTCAAACTAGAGAGATTTCACTATCAAACCAGATAGGTACAAGTATTCTTTGCACACAGCCTCTTCAGGCTAAATCCCAAGTATTCTTTGCACACAGCCTCTCCAGGCTAAAACCCAAGTATTCTTTGAGCACAGCCTCTTCAGGCTAAATCACAAGTATTCTTTGAACACAGCCTCTTCAGGCTAAACGACTCAGCAGAGTGTTTTTGATTCAAGTGCTGTCTAACTCACACAAGTGAGGATATGAAATCTAAAGCACTTTGAGAGTTAAGCAAACTCTCTTTTACAAGAAGAAAGAAAATATACAAGACTTTCTATACAGAGTATAACAAATTGCACAGCGTTTTTGCTCTTTCTTTTTCGTTGTTCAGTCTCTTGTATTCTTCTTCTTGTTCACGGTATTTATAGGCTTTGATGAAGCTTCAGACTTGTTCTTGAATAGCTCAGCTTCAGCCTTCATAAATATTACCGTTCTCTAATAGCATTAAATGCTATTTTCCCGTTGCTCTGAGGAGATCTACTTCAGTGAGCATGTCTGCGTTTCTTTCTCCTAAATCAGAAGCAACCTGTACTCAAAGTCTCAATTGTACAGAGGTTAATAGTAATATCTTATTGAGACAGAGAGAATACACTGTGTAAAGCATAAAGATGTGTTCAGAGATATATAGAGTAGATAAAAGTACATTCTCTCTCTTAGTACACTTTCCACAGTACTTTATGCTTTTCAAATGTACTTTCAAACACGTTGACAATAGGTTGTACAGAAAAGCATTGTATACAGCTATTTATTTTAAATCATTTGCTCAATAAATATGTTCCATATTAAATGCATGAGCAATAAATAGCAAGTTTATGGATTCTGCGTATTGGACGCAGCATGTAGAAATCATTGGACGCATACCTGATACTTACCAATTGCATATGATATTCATTCAATCATTGGACGCATCTTTATGCTTACCATTCTGATGATTAGTTACAAAGCAACATTGGACGTATTGCCTCATTCTGGTTATTGGACTTTTGTCATTTCCTTATAGTTCCATTGGACGCAGAGTTGATTGTTGTACATTTGTTCTTCTGCTTTATTGGACGCAGAACAGTTGTTTAATGTACCTTTGTCAATCTGCTTCATTGGTCGTATGACACTTGATTGATGTCCTTCTTATTTATTGGACGCAGAGCAGTACCTTTGTCACTCTGATTTCATTGGACGCAGAGCAGTTCTTTTGTTTGTTCAGTTTCATTGGACGCAGAGTTGCACTCTTGCTCTTGTTGAACATTGGACTTTTATCCTTCATCTGCATTGGACGCTCACTGAATCTGTTCCTTTGAAAATCATTGGACTCTTACTGCAATTCTGCTTCTCATAAAAACATTAGACTTATACCAGTATTGCCTTGTACTTATCATTGGACGATCAGCATTCTTGAACATTGGACTTATAAGCATTCTGATCATTGGACGTATGATTTTTCTTGAACATTGGACTTATGTCTTCAATGCCTTCTCATGAATCATTCGACGTATGAAATTGTCCTTGTGCCTTGTACTGAATTATTGGACGCACAACATTACTTGCCTTTGTGCAGAAACATTCTACGCAGAACTCTTCCTTCTGCTCAACCATTGGACGCAGAATTCTTCCTTCTGCTAAAACATTGGACGCAGAACTTCCTTCTGCTCAAACATTGGACGCAGAACTCTTCCTTCTGCTCAACCATTGGACGCAGAATTCTTCCTTCTGCTAAAACATTGGACGCAGAACTTTTGTGTCCATTCCAGTGCCAACATTTTGATGAGCTAGCTTATTGGACGCAGACTGCAATCTTCCTTCAATAAGCTTAGTTAGGCAGCATTGTTATACATTGTACAAGCTTAATACATATTGATTATCCTTTGTAAAAACCTTAATACATTTTGTTATCATCAAAACCATAAAATCACTTAGGGAGTTTTTGTATTAAAAACACTTTTAACCAATTTGGTTCCAACACTTATGATGTGCACTCTGATCAAAGTACTACGACTAAAAGAGTATGTTAAACTATACCACTAAGAGAAGATTATAAGGCTTGAGGTGAGGATATGCTCAAGTATATGAATATATGTGCTAATAATTTGAGTTAATTGATTATGAAGTGATAGGGTTACCATAAATCCCTATCGGAGTCTTATATGTTTGTAGGGACTCACTGAGATTTTGTATCTCATTAGTTGTTTCTTATGTCTTTCAGATAACAGGTACAAGAGGAAAACTGAGTAGCAATTTCCGGAGTTGCTTATCAGTATTCATTAGTGATGAAGAACCGGATCAGAGTCCTAGATGATATATCATATTCCTAGTTGTTTTATCAGAGTCTATTTATTTTCAATATATACTTCCATGACTTGATTATGTATTGAATTACTTTTTCTATAAAAATTTGGGATTTAATTTCCCTTATACTTTGGATTCACCTTGGAATTTACTAAAGAAGTGTATTGTTGGTAATTTGTTTTGTTTTTTTTGGAATTTGGGTATTACATAATGGACCCGATCTTTCTCAAAAAAACCTTAAAAAAATTCAAAAAATGAAATTATTTTAGTTGAAAATAAAAAAAAGCCAGAGAGGTTACACACTAACATGTATCCCACCTAAAGAGGTTAGAACATAAATTTTATTATGTAGTAATAGTAATAGAAGTAATAGATTTCTTATCATAATATATATAAAAGTAAGATAGTCTGTGAGCATAAACCCTAATTAGTAACCTTTTTCAGTAAATTTGCTGTTATAAAATTGGTTCATATCACAAAGATGCAATTTGTGTGAACCCTAGCAGAAACCCTAATTAGCTACCATTTTCAGTAAATTTGTTGTTATAAAATCGGTTTATATCACAAAGATACAATTTGTGTGAAAAATTTAAATCATAAACTGAAAAGTTTCTATTTATCTATCTTATAAACTCGATCCATATGCAAAGATAGCAACCCTTTTCAGTATTTGATTCAATTGCCTATTTATTTAAAAATATTTTCACGCCTTATATCTCTCTACATATTTATTTTCTAAGATTTTATTTTATAAAAAAAAATCAGATAATATCACAAAGATACAATTTGTCTATCATAGAACTTTAGAAAATCGGTCGATATCACAAAGATACAATTTGTTTGAAAATTTTAAATCATAAATCAGAAAGTTTATTAAAGTAGGATAGTCTATGGTCACCCTAGCAAAAACCCTAAACAGTAAATCCAAGATTTTTCACGCCCAAAATAGTGGCTATTTGGTCATTAAAAAAAAAAAGATTTTTGTGAATGAATTGATGATAATGAAATTGGAAATTGATTTGTTGTTTTTTTTGGAGATCTCGATAATCTATAATATATATATATATATATAAAGACAAATCATCTCAAGGTAGACTTTTACAGATGTCGCTTTAGGAGCATTTCAAGGCTCAATTGATCTGATTTGATTTGAATAGATGTATTGATTGATTATTCCATAATTCAAATTTAATGTGCCTAATTGTTATTTAAAATTGTATTGATTTATTTGATGTTGTATTTAATTTTTTTGGAAGATATTTCAAATCGATATTATACCAAATGGTTTCTAAATTTAAATGGATTTACAAATTGGTATGCCTTATATCTCTACATATTTATTTTCTAATATTTTATTTAATTCCTCTCATTTCGCGTCGGCAAACTTTCGTGCCTCTTCAGCTCTTCCTTCTCTGGTATAACTTTTCTATCCTCTATCTTTTTTGTTATTCTTCTCTCATTCTTCTTCATTATTCTCATCCATTTGTGGTGACTAATTGTTGAGATTTTCGATTAAAGGTTAGTTTTCGTTTTCTTTTTCATGGTTAATCTTTTATATGTTTTAATTTTTTTATTGTTAATCTTAAATCTTAAAATCTGCATGTATTGATATATTTTATTTGTTCATTTTGTCTAGCCCTTGTATTATTGTTATTCTTTTGTTCATCGTCACTGAATTCTCATCTAAGGTGAGTTCATGTTCTTGCTATTTTTCTATTTTATTGTTAATTATTTTTAATTATTATTTTTTATTGTTTATTACTTTTCTTATAGCCTCCAAACCATTGATGTTTGATTTTTGTTCTTCTCCACTAAGCCAAACTTCTCCTCTGAGACAAATTTTTCATATTCTTTTTTATTAATTCATTTTTAGTTATGGATTATTTTTTGGAATTAACGCTTCTATACTTTTTTTGGTAGTGTTCTCCTAAAAAAAGGAAAAGAAAAAAATGGAAGGACTAAACAAAACCAAAACTAAGGTCTCCTAACTAGGACCCTCATCACATCAGAAGCATGGATGGCCTCAATTCCTTCCGGCGGCTGCTCCCATAACCGGAGTCCCTCCTCCATCTGCATCCCCTTCTTCGCGAGAAAATCAGCAGCCCGTTCCCCTCCCGCAACATGTGTGTAACAGTGACTTCCCACTGTTTCTGTAACTAGTCTCTTATAGAAGCTATCACCAAGGCATACATATGAGAAGGGCCTGGTGGGTTGGAGATGAGACCCATAGCTAATGAAGAATCCGAATAGCATATGATCTTTCTAGCTCCGTTCCTCCAAGACAGTTCGAGTCCACGCATAATCGCCATGAGCTCTGCATGAGTGCAATCCGAGATGCCCAAGCTCCCCGAGAACCCTAGAATCCAGCCTCCATCAGCTTCTCTTAGCAATCCTCCGAAGCCAGCTCTTCTTGTTGCTTCCGATCTGCTGCCATCCACATTTAACACATATGCATCCTCTCTAGATTCATGCCAAGTTACCCATCTAGGATCAGAAGACCGTGGACCTATGAGGAGAAACAGGATTGAATTAGTTCAGCCAAATGGTTAGTTTCAATCACAATTCTGAAATTCTGCACTAATTCGTGGCCAAGGCACACTGTGTTGCAAGCTCTCCTGCTCCACTATACTTTGCGTTACTAAGTTTTTTTATTTATTATTTCCATTTGTGATTAGTTTTTTATTCTATACAGATACATTATTGTTCTCTCTCAAATAAAAAGAAGTGTCATAAATCACAAGAATTTAGTTGTTTATTATTATTTTCAATATTTTTCAAGAAATTATGTATGGGATAACAATAATTATATATATTACTGTGATTTTTTGTATCTTTTAGGATAGATTTATTCTCGAATATATATGTAATAGTTTATTAGTTGTTTAAATTGAAAAATACATATAAATTATTTAAATTTTTCAATTCAAAGTTTCTAATTTGGTTAGATATAAGTGTTATGCCCTGATCCACATACCAGTTGGTAACCTAGCCACCACTCTTAGAGAGAGAAGCTCTATCTTAACCGTCTGCTCCTCTTTCTTTCTCTTCCACTTGAGGGGTGGTTTTGGACCATTTTTTGGCCTGAAACCACCCCTCTACTTCGTTTCTACTTCGTTTTTAGTCTATTTCTACCTTAATAAGTGACTTTTTCACATAGATCTTGTTTTCCTCTCATGTTTTTTTAATGTTTTCTGGCATCTGCGTGCACTGATGTTTGTTTCTCCCGTCTTAGTGCGGCGTTTTGTTCTCCTGTCTTGGTGCGGTGTTCGTTTGGTTCAGATTGGCTGATTTACTTCGTTTCACTACAGATTCTCTTATGACTGAGTCATCAACGTTGCAGATCCGGAAGCGCGGGCACTCAGGTCAATATGAGTTTGTCATATTTGTAGGCATTGTCACTTTTGATGGTATTTTGCTGTGTTATGCTATTAACTTGGGTGTTGTGAGCTTGTTTACAGATTCATCCCTTTCAATTTTTAGCGATGTTGAATTTGCAATGTCTTCGATGTATTTTACTGATTTGAATGAATAAATACCTTTTGTTGTCAAAAAAAATATTTATGCCCTTAATTTTTTTTTTTGAAATATCGTAAAATAATTTAACTTTTTGAAAATATATATATTTTTGAAATTATTTGGGTTTTTGTGAAATATTTAGGTTTAAGTAAAAGCATTTGAAAAAAAATTGTACAGATTTTATAAATCTCTATGATATAATTAATTATAAATTTTTCAATTTGCAAATGATACAAATTGTATTTCTAGGGATCATGTTAAAATTAATCAAATGAGCGTGTTTATTATAGGAATCAATTTAAAATCGTAAATGAAAAAATTGTATCTTTGTGGTAGGGTCCAATTTTATAAATCTCTATGATAGAAATCGTTATAAACTTTCCAAATTTTAAATGATACAAACTGTATCTCTAGGGAATGTTTAAATTCATAAAAGAATTGTGTTTTTTATAGGAATCAATTTAAAATCATAGCTGAAAAAATTGTATTTGTGTGATAGATACCGATTTTCTAAATCTCTATGATAGGAATCATTATAAATTTTTCAAATTTTAGTTTTCTACAAATTGTATCTCTAGGGATTTGGTTTTTTTTGACTGAATCTCTAGGGATTTGGTTGAAATTCATAAAAGAAGTGTGTTAATTATTATAGGAATCAATTTAAAATAATAGATAAAAAAATTATACCTTTGTGATAGGAACCGATTTTAAAAAATCTCTATGATAAGAATCATTATAAATTTTACAAATTTCAAACGATACAAATTATATCTATAAAAATCATGTTAAAATTCATAAAATGAACGTGTTTATTATAGAAATCAATTTACAATCGTAAAATCCCTGGGCTGAGGCCTTATATAGCGGGGGGGAGAAGATTGCGAGTGATGGGTTTGTGGAAGAAAACGTGGTCAGAGAAAAAGGGTATAGTTGTGTACTGTAGGGGCGTTATTGGCCCCTCTTCTTCTCACCAAGTTTTTGAGAATGAAATATTGTTTTGCCTTATTTCTGGGTTTTCTTTTTGTTGACCTTTTATTTATCTGATACTAATTGTTACCAACTCTTATGGTTTACTCTGTGTTCTTCCGAATTTGCTTGAACGACACCTGAAAATTCGTTACTTTTGAAAGTTATTTTTTATCAGGAGATAATGTTACTTTAATCCCTTTTTAGTCATTTTTCTCTAAATATTATTCAATCATTAAATCCAATGCGTATTGGAGTTCCAAGTGAATGCAAATTCATCTTGCCTCCTTCCTTCTACTTTTTGGTTATTTTTTACCAATGAGAATCTTTTGTGCCGCCTTCTGCCTCAAATTATATTATCTTTTGCTTTTTGTTTGCCTAACTCCGGTTTGCCCCAAAATTTTGGAAATTGCCACAATTTCTTACTTAGACTTCAATCTGCAGAGCACACTAATTGATTGCTTCAAGCGCAGTTGTGGTCACATTGCTCTTGCAGTAATTTATTCTGGTATAACATCCCAATGCAATGATGTCCATTCATAATTGAATTGAATACATTATGTGTTTATTTTCTGCCGAATTTTGGAATAACAAGTCTCTACAGTTGTTATTTTTCGGTCTTTGGTAACATAGTTTCTTATGTTTTTCTTTCTTTTTGGCATGGATTATGCAGTTCTGAATGATACAGCAATTCTACTCATCGAGTGATCTATGTTATTTTTCTATCATTATTTCCAGAATTTGTCAACTAGTAATATATAAGAATTAATAAATTATATTATACATGATATTTGTGCTCATGTTTATATTATATTTGTTTGTTTAAAATAAAGGTAAAAAAAGAATAAAAAAGTTATGATATACACCATTCTATTCATTTCCCAAACAATGGAATGGGAACTTTGTTCCATTCCATTATAAAATACTCAAACAATAGAATGGAAACTTTGTTCCATTCCGTTCCGCTCCATTCCATTCTATTTCACTCCATTCCGCTCCGTTCCGTCAGTTTTAAATTATCCAAACATAGCCTAAGCGATTTCCATCTTTAAATTCCCTCATTCCAGCAATCCCCACATCCGTTGATTCGGTGTGGTTATGTCAAAAATAGATTTGAGTGAAGGATATGAGCTTATTAATTTGTGTTTTAATTTCTTTTTATTTCTTGCTTTCCTAGGCATGGAAGCTTAATAAAAAATTGTATAGGAATTGTGTTAGGATTATTATATGTAATTATGTGGTATCAATAATTCAGCTATTGTCCCTTCTAAAAAAATAATTTAGCTTTTGTAGTGTTAAACTGCACCTCGATCAGAATTGTTGGATATATAATTCTCTTAATGGGGTTGCAATGAAAGTATCTCCTACTTATTTTCTTACAATGAAAAAGGACACTAATAAATTGTATTGGGAAGCAAACACGTGAGACTGAAATACAGGTTTTAAGCTCAAAAGATTTATATGCCCAAAATATTAAATAAATATATTTATTAGAAGCATTGAGATGCAAGAATTGAATATTTTTTAAGGATTTCGGTAACAAAGTTGCATTCTATACGAAATTGGGGGTATGCTTAAAGGTTTTAAAGACATGGAGAAATATTTTAAGACTGATACCACCTTGGTTTTACTCGAGCCTAGGGTGTTTCTTCTATAATTGATGCATATAATGGTTGATTGAAATAGAAATTGTTACATTGGGATGAACATTTTTCTATATGACTTACATATTTTAAGGATCAAAATGACTTCATTTAAAATCACCCAAAATACAATAATATTTATGTTATAATAAAAGTAATTATAAATCAAAATAATATAAATTGAGAGTAAACAAAGTTATAAAAGTAATTGTAAATCAAAATAAGATAAATTACGTAGGAAATATTGTCATCTTAATAAAAACTAAGGATGATTTTCTTATTTATATGCATAATTTGTTGGAATTGGTTTTAATTTTAAATTTATATTAAAAATATAAATCGTATTTCACCAAATAAAAATATAACACTATTAACACATATCTTGCCCGTGCATCACACGGGTCCACGCATCCATTTTAAGGAAGTAATAGATTTCTTATATAGTATAGTAATATAATAAAATAGAAGTAGTCTTCCAAAAAAATAAATAGAAGTAGGTCTTGAATTCTTAAACTATGACACGTGTCACTTCCTCAACTTCCTCAACTCTTTTTTTTATTTCCAAACCAATGTTAGTTTATGAGAAATACTAGCAACACATTATTTGATATACTCTTTTTAATACTTTTGAAATTCATGTGGGTTCTACTATTTTGTGAATAAGTCCCACCAAATAGGATATGTGACCCACATAATTTGATGGATCCTACATAAATTCCATCCAATCATGAAAAATGTGTTAAAAAAAATATATTACTAGCATTCATTTATTATTATTTTTTTATCATTTTTATTAAGAAAAGATCCATACACTTATGGGTCGGATCCCTAAGGTTAGGATTGTTCACGGGCATGTTTGGATCGGATTTGGCCAAATCCGTTATCTGAACCGATGAAGACACTACGGGTTGGGTTGGTTTGGATTTTTTATTTTTTTTCTTCCAAATCGAACCAACCCGTATTTGAACGGGTTGGATCGGACCCGCGGGTCCATGCTTTAGTTTTAAAAAAAATCAAAAATTGGAGAAAAAAATCTACTTTTTTATGTATTTCAGCCACTCCCAGACAAACCTAAGTTTTCTTCTCTTCAAACTTGGACAATATCACCTTCCTTTCATTCTTCTCTTTGCTCTATGCTCCATGCTCCATCTTCCGCAAATTGCACTGGACAGAGTATTTGTGGGTATTGAAACTCTGATTGGAACCGTACCCAATTTCATTGCCACAAATTGGGGCTCGTAAATCCTTGATTTGAAAAATATAAAAAAAAAGATAAAGGGAAGAGCTTTTGCGCACCCCAAAGACAGTTTAGCAAAAGGGTATCATCAATGTTTCCATTTTCGTGTGGGTTTAATTTTGGTTTTCATTCTTCTGGTGTGATCTTAGAATCATGAATGATGAAGGGCGGTGGCTGATGAGTGATGAAGATAGATGAACCCTAGTTTACTTTCTATTTTTGTGTGGAGAAGAGAAGGAAGAAACATGTAACTGAAATAAGTAGGCACACGGTAGTCGAGTCATGGTCATGAAAATAGGAAGGAAATTTTATTTTATTTTTAATGTAAGTGCCACGTCATCGGTTCGGATTGACGGGTTCACGAGTCTTAATCCTGAAACCCGTCACACTACTAGAATGTGTGGATTTAGCGTCAAAAAATTAGCGTCGGCCCCGATACCGACGCTAATTGCGTTGGTTTAGCGTCGGCTTAGCCAACTCTACGTTGACGTTTGAATTTTTTTATTTTTTTTATTTTTTGCGTCGGCTAAGCCGACGCTAAATTCTGGACGCAATATTTTTAAATATATTAGTGTCGGCTTAGCCCAAGCTACATTTATGGCGCCAATAATTTTTGTCTAAGAAAAATATTTTTATGTTTAGCGTCGGCTAGCCGACGCAAAATATGATATTTGTTGCACATTTGTTGACATTTTTTACCGTTGAACGTTGCGTCGGCTTAGCCGACGCTAATGGCCAACGCAAAAAATTAATTGTTTTAACTTCTACCCCTGTCTGGTCATTTTTGACAGACACTCTCTCTCTTTGTTTTATCTCTCTCTGCGCGAAACCCTCACCTGTGCGAAACCCTCTCTGTGCACACGATCTCCGGCGATGGCTTCGGCTGTGGTAGAGGCTAACGAGGTTCTTCGGCGGCGGTATCCGGCGTTAGAGGCAAATTTGTTGCGAGGTGCTTCGACGGCAACCTCGCGAGAACTATCCTCCCTCAGATCCTAACGTCATCGTCCCAGTCCAAATCGAAGAGCCCCTTGTCTCTGAGGCCTTCTTCTTCCAACATTTTCGAGAGACCCATGTTTACTTGGCCAAGCTTGCTGAGCAAACCGAGAGATATGAAGGTTCTGCATTTTTTCATTATTATTATTTAATATTTTTTAATGGGGTTTGTACGTTGGTCTGGATCTGTTTGTTTAATTGATTTGTGGTTCTGTTAGATTTTAATTTTGTTTGGATGAGTTGGAAATGTGGATTGAGATGCCAAAGATTTAGTTTTGAGTTTTGGGGTTTCGATCCTAATTAATGTTCAGTTTGTAGATTAGATCATTTCCCCCATTTTTATTGAGAGAAGGAGGGTGCTTCATGTAGATGGATTGATTGGTAATTTGTTTGAATTAGATTTAGCTTGGTAATTGTTTTTATTGTTTTGTCGATTGTGCTAAGGTTAATTATAAAGATTGATTGAAGCTAGTTCGGATGCTAGTGTAGGAGTAGAGGACATTTTTTTATTAGTACAGTGTTTTCTTTTATTCTGTTTCGGACTTTTTTTGTTGGTTTTTGAGTTGTAGAGGTGGGGGTCATGTTGAACTTAGTTTGTTCTGCTCTTGGGTTTCTGTTATTTGTATTAGACTCTTCACTATATTTTGTTGCTCTCAAGTTCCAGTTGAAGAAGATCCATCTAAGAGAGTCAACCCATCATTAAGGCCCTGTGATTTTCATATTAGAAATGAGATTGAAACAGCTCCAAGTTGAAGCAGTGAACTAAAGGATGAGTTGATTTTCGAATGTTGACATTTTTTGGTCACTGGTTATTTTGTGTATCATATTTATTTTTAATTGATTTGATTTTGATGCTTTCTGATTGCAGCAGTGAGGTTGAACAAGATGAGGATGATCTCAGCAAGATCCAAGAGGAGAGAAGAAGGAGAAGGGAAACAATAAAGGATAAATACAAGAAGTAGAATCAGGAAATAGAACAAGCGGCTGGAAATGAATGAAAAGGTATTATCCCCCCTTTTGGTTTGACTCTCAAAGTGCTCGCTACTTTGAAAAATAGTGGCTAGTTATAGAAGTATGAGCATAACTTGTCTCACTTATTTATTGCAGAATGATTGCCTTCGCATGTAATTACCATGGGATAGCATAAGTTGTTTTATGTCTCTTCAAAGTTTAATTTTAACTGATATCACTGTCTACATTTTGCAAATGGCATCAATTAATCCTGAAAGCTCTGAACAAAGACTCAAAGTTGAATCACAACATGAGGCTCCAGAACCTGATAAGAGTTCAAGAAACATAATAGAAAATGATGTTGTAATTTAAACAGCTTTATAACTCAATTCATCCTAGGCTTCCTTGGTGAGTTTGACTAGTTTTGCTATATATAGATGGTTTTGAATTTTTTTTTCTTTCTTCTGTTTTCATTTACACCTTGCAAATGTATCAGAGTGTTATTATTGGACGAGAACAATAGTGAGTTAAAAGTTGCCTTTATTGGCAGGGATATCATACTTTAACATTCAGGTAGCATCGGCTTAGCCGACGCTAAATAGCATCGGCCACGGCCGACGCAAAAGTTAGCGTAGGCCAATTTCATTGCCTTCATGCGTCGGCTTAGCGTCGGCTTTTCAGACGCAACTAGCGTCGGCCATACGACGGCCGACGCTGATGCTTTGCGATGAGCGTTTTAGTGTCCGTCCCGTGGCCAACGCAAGGCCGACGCTAAATTTCCAGTTAGCGTCGGTTTTTTTCCTTTAGCGTCGACTTTTGGCCGACGCTACAGGCTGAAATTCAAGTAGTGTCATCCGAAACAAACCAGGCCGAGTCTGAGCGGGGTTGGATCGGATTCGATCCGAACAGAGGAAAAATGCAAAAAAAAAATAAATTGGGTTGGTTCAGTTCGGTGCGGTTCGGGCTCGTGGGTTGCCCGAACCGCTGAACACCCCTACCTAAGGTTGTGTTTGGATGGAGAAATTCAAAATTCTAAGGAATTTAAAATTCTTGGAAATTCAATTGCTTCAATTGAATTCCTATCGTTCTTAAAATATTTTGTTTGGATAGAGTAATTAAATTTCTCCATTCTTAAAATTCTTTGTTTGGATATAATAATTAAAATTCTTCGTACGTGAGATATTTTCTTATTAACTCTCCCCCTCTCTCGCTCTCTGAAAAAATATCCCTCTCTCTCTCTCTCTCACTCTTACTCGCTCCCTCTCCCTCTTGCTCCATCTCTCACCCTCCCTCTCGCAGTCTCTCTCCCTCCCCCTCTCTCTTGCTCTCTCTCCCCCTCTCGCTTTCTAAAAAACCTCTCCCTCTCACTCTCTCGCTTTGAATAAACTCTCCCTCTCCCTCTTGCTCTCTCTCACAGCTCTTTGTCCCTCCCTCCCTCTCTCGCTCTCGCTCCTCCTCTCTCTCCCTCTCACTCTTTTTCTCTCTTTGACAAACATCTCCCTCTCCTCTCTCCCCCTCTCTCTTTCTCTCCCTCTCCCTATCTCACTTTCTCTTTCTCCTTTTGTTGCTCCCTCCCTCTCGTTCCCCTCTCTAACGAGAGAGGGAAAGAGGGGGAAGAGAGGGAGCGGAAGAGAAAGGGAGAGTGAGAGAAAGGGGGAGGGAAAGAGCAAGAGTGACAGTGAGAGGGGAGAGCACGAGAGGAAGGGAGCGAGAGGGAGTGGGAGAGGGAGATACTGAGGGGGGGAGAGAGAGAGAGAAAGGGAGGGTGAGAGAGAGGGAGAGAGGCGAGAGAGAGAAAACGAGATAGAGCGAGAGAGGGGGAGAGGGAGAGAACGATATTAGAGAGAGGGGGAGAGTGAGAGAGGGGGAAGAGAGAGGGAGAGAGGGAGTGAGAGAGAGCGGGAGAGAGATGAAGTGAGCGAGGGAGAGAGAGCGAGAGAGGGGGAGTGTGTAACATCCGTTTTTTTGAGTTACCGTTTAAATTCCATTTTATATGAAATTTTGTGATCTAAATGCTAAGTAAATTATTTTTGTCTTATAATTAAGGTTTTTATATACTTATCATATCATTTCATTAAAACAATCACTTTTCCTTTGACATTTTGATTCTTACAAACAACTGTATTTACTGTATTTGACAGATAAGATTTTAAATAGCTAAAGTATGTCAAAGCGACCCAGAAAACAAAACTCCCTTCACAAAAGTTGGTTCTTTTAATGTTTGTGATTTTTTGGAATTTTTCTAGAATTTTTGAAATAAATAATTTTAGAAATTACCGTTTTGGTCCCTATAGTTAACAGCAAGGCTTAAAGACTGATTCAGAGACCAAATTGAGGTTAGAAAGAGATTTTTCAAAAACTGAATCATGTTTTTACATTTTTATAGGAGTTTTGATATTTATTTCATAATTTTTTGTAAAACAGATCAAAAGTTACTTTTTCAACGTCCCTGTAGGACACGTAAAACGAGGATTTATGAGCGGAAATGGATTTTTAGTGATCATAGAAGGCTTAAAATCATTTTTCAAGAGGGACTATTAGTGTTTATATTAAATTTGTTCATTTTGGGAATTATCTGGGAATTTTCTGAAAAATGTCCGTTTTGCACTTACGGCGCGTTCGTTTTCCGTTGTTTATGCGAACCGCAAAGCTTACCCTTACCGTAAAAATCCAGAAACTCTTCCATGAAGCCATTAGGGCTATTACATGATATTTTCGAGATTTCCTATTGGCTCTCACACTTTAAATTAATTTTGAGAATTTTTTATTTATGAAAAGTCCATTTTACCTTTGATTTTCATCATTTCTCACTTAGAAACACTAGGGCAAAGATGTAACTTCACTCCCTCCCTCTTCAGCCCTCAAAACCGCCTCACTACCATGCCAAGAAGAGGACTAGGTTCATTTTGTTGCATGAGTCATAGGTTTAAACCAATTAGAAAAAGGATTGATTAAATCTAATTAATAAATAGGTATTTTGATAGTCATGACTTACATCACTTAAGCTTTCTTTTTCCTTCTTTGTCATCCTTCATGGCCGCCCCTCTCCTTCAATCTTGAGCCCTTGGATGATGTTTTTCACTTGGATTCAATCCTTGTGAAGTATTTTGGACCAATGGAAAAATAGATTGATTTTATTTTAATTAGGGTTTTTATGACATATGCCATGACCACACAAATTTCTTATTTCCTTCCTTCTCCCTAGCTTGGCCGCCCCTCCCCCTATAAATAGCAACCTTGGCTTCATAAAATTCTCACAAACCCAAGAAGCCTTGAAGACAAACACAAATTCTCTCTTTTTCTCTTCTTAGTTCTAAAATTTCTTATTTGGTGTTCTTGGTTTTTCAAGCTTTGTTCTTCATCAATTTTGTGGCTAAGGTAAGGGGAACCTCTTGCAAATTAATTTGAGAAGTATGAGTTTGATTCTTGTTTGTGCTTGACTTGTATGCTTTGTGTGTTATTGCCTTTATTATTTATATATGCTTTATAATTGTTTATGATCTTAATTAAATTATTTTATACTATTTATTAATTGTAGTGTTATAATACCCAATTTTTTTTTTAAAATTTCGTGAAGCAAGGTTATAATGGCAAAATCAATTTTGAGCTTTGTAAACATATCGTTATAATGGCGAATTTCAGATTACCGTAAAAATGATTTTACCGTAGAGAAAGTGAAATTATTCTTTTGTGAAAACCCTGATATTATCTATCATTGATATACAAGGTCATGGTTAAGATAAATGGTTTATCAGTATGGGTTTGTCTAGGAAAGAAGCAGAGAACTTTGAAGGGGTTTTCTTAGTCCGTCTCTCTTTCCTGGGAACTGTACTGATACACTGTTTGAGGAATTCTTAACCTAGAGACTCGGTATATATATGGCTAAGATGATTGTGGAATATAATGGCAATGAATTCTCAGTGAATTCTGCTGTTATATATTTTTGGTTCAGTATTCTCTATGTTTTTAACAGTGGAAATTTGTGAAACAAGCTTCAATGGGCGTTTTTTGAAAATAAACTGGTGTTCAAGTATTTTCGGAATAATTCTATTTTAAACTTCTTCAATGGAATAAAACACTTTTAGTTCTGTCATATACTGATACATTTTTGACATTTGAATAAAAAAATAAAATATGAGTTATCTGGGATAAATGGTTCTATGTTCTACCTGAGTGGTGAAATTCTGTGTTTTTTCTTAGATATGTGATTTGGAATTCTTATCTGTTAAATGTGGTTTTTTGTGTTTTTTAGTGATTCTATGTTGTTTGAGATAAGTGGTTCTGAGTGGTTGGAAGTGAAAGAGATATGCCTGGTAGAAGACGATGTTCCTATATGCTTAGTACTAATGCGATGTTCCCACTCAATGTTCCCATATGCGTTGTTTAAAGCGATGTTCCCACTCGATGTTCCCATATGCTTTGTTTAAAGCGATGTTCCCACTCGATATTCCCAAGTATTTTGTTTAAAGCGATGTTCCCACTGGATGTTCCCAAGTGCTGTGTTTTAAGCGAAGTTCTTATTTGATGATTTTTCATGAATTTTTCCTTGACCTGTTTGTGAAGTTCTTATTGTTTGTTATGTTGATACACTGATTATTTAAGTATGATTCCTTAGTATTTGTGCTGTATATTGCTGTGTGTCTATACTTTTCCTATTACTTTGAGTTAGAGTTTCGCCTGCTTTGTTGTGTTGATGCATGACGGAGTAGATGTTTTACCCAAGAAGTGGGCTAGCTCTTAGAAGAAGAATATGAAGGAGGGTGCTGAATAGACTGATAGATATTCTGAGAAGAATAGATGTTTACCGTATTATTTTGGGTAGAGGTCTCAAGACCAGACTGGCTCCGATGTTCACTATTTTTCCTTGTAAAACTCTGATGATTATATAAGATGAGGTTATTTTTACATAAGTATTGTTTTATGCTTCCGCACTTAAAATCTTCTGAAAAGAATTAAGACATTCTCCATCCTTCTCTTTATTCAAAGAAGAAAAATTTTACACGCATTTTCGGAGAAGGAATGTTGAGCTTTCACCAAATATTTTTCTAAGTTATTTCAAAATTCTTGGTTACTATGGTGTAATATTCTTTTTGGAGAAAAGGTGTTACAGAGTGAGGGAGCGAGAGAGAGGAAGGGAGAGAGAGGGTGGAGAGCGAGAGAGAAAGGGAGAGAAAGGAGGAGAGAGGAAGTGAGAAGGAGCGAGAGAGGGAGAGAGAGGGGCAAGAGAATGAGAGAGCGTGAGGGAGAGGTTTTTTAGAGTGAGAGCTAGAGAGTGCGAGAGTGAGAGGTTTTTCAGAGATAGAGTGAGAGAGGGAGAGAGATACGAGAGATAGCAGGAGAGAAAGCGAGAGAGAGGGGGAGATAGAAATGATCGAGCTTGAGCTCGAAAGAGAGAGAGAGAGAGAGACGTGAACAACCGAGCTCGAGAGACACACGAACAATCGACCTCGGGAGAGACACAAATCGAGAGAGAAACATAAATTATCGAGCTCGAGAAAGAGAGATAAAGAGAGACGCGAACGATTGAACTCGAGAGAGACGCAAATGATCGAGCTTGTGAGAGAGGCCGAATGAGACGAAAACACGCGCAAGGAAGAAATTTAGAATTCTCACAATTTTGGTGTTATTTCGAATTTCTCAAATTTAATTATTAAGAAATATTTCATAAAATCGCTTCATTTTAAATTTCTACCCATTTTTTTTATCCAAACACAATAATTTTGAGTAAAGTATTTTTTTGATAACCATGTTATAGGTGCGAAGTATCCACCGGCTTTGCCGATGACTAATCTCCGCCGGGGAACCTGACTGGCCACCGTTAGTAGGGACTCCCTTTCCCAACAACGTTTTTTTCATCCACAAGGTTCGAACCCGAGACCTTGTTTAAGGGATCCGAACCCAGTACCACTCGGACCAACGAAGTTTTGGTTATTTTGAGTAAAGTATTTTAATTCTCCTCTTAAATTACTTTATTCCCTTAAATTACCCCATCCAAACACACTATAAAGGCATAAACTAATTGTTGTGCCGGTTAATACAAGATGACACATTTATGTTTAATAGCCCTTATGCCAACGACTCGTTGCGGTTTTCCTTTGTCCGCACCAACTGACACAGTGACTATTCCTTACCATTTGTCTCTTTTTAGAGTGTGTTTGTTTCAAGTAATGTAAATACATTCCTGGGAATATATGAGTAGGGAATGTATATTACCATGTTTGTTACAAGGTTAGACAATTTATTCTCGGGTATAAAAGATTCTCAAGCATCCTATAATTTCAAATATTCCATAGTTTTTATTCCCAAGGAAGGGATTGGGAATAAAATTCCCATGAGGTTGGAATAAAATTTTATATGCAATTTTTTAAAATTTCCTATAACTACCTCTATACTCAGAAATATTACAATGATTTGCCAAACATTTTTTTATAAAATATCCCATAATAAGATTCCCATAGTTATATTCTTAGAAATATGATTCCCAAAAATAAATTTTTATAGAATAATTATAAATTTTTTTACTTTTTACTTTTATAAATTTTCTTAATTATTAAATAAAAAATATTAAATATTTTTTTATATTTTTAAAATATTAGTTATATATTTTTTATTTATTTTATAAAGTAGTCAAAAACTATATAGAATGATTTGCAGCAATATATAACATTTCTCACGTTATTATAAAGTAAAACAAAGACCCCTTTAAAATTGGGCTAATTCTAGCGTGCACAAGGGGAGATGGGTTGTGCACGGAGCACAAGTCGGTTAACATCGTTAGATTTAGTGATGGACAAATCAATGGCCTAGATGAGTTGATACTAATTTGAAGAACACGCAAAACTCCCTCACACAATCCCTCTCACCCCCACCCCAAGTCAGAATGCCAAGTACCCAACTGGCCTCTAGCTCGAAGTCATCCATGGCAACTATACCTTTCCCACCGCCGGCACCATCCAATAGCTAGACACCGATGTATGCCGACAGGTCAACGGACCCTGACTCCAACATGGAGATTCGTCTCCTTCATCGTGACGGTGACAGCAGATGCCCGGTGGCGATGGACCTTCGTCCAGTTCCGGTGCGTCGAAGAAGCTGATGGATCTTTGATTAGGGGTTGATTTTCGTGTTAGTGTTGCGATGGTGTCGCTGTTGGTCTCCGACGTCGAAGAAGGGTGGGCGAGGTGGCGGAGAGGAAGGTAGAACCGACACTGTCGAGAACGGCACGGTGTTGGCTGCGTCGATAGGGAGTTGAAGACGGTGGAGGAGAATTTGGGGTGACTGGGGTATGATTTGGTGTGGTGTGGTGGGGTGGGCGAGGGCAACGGAGGTGGAGTGGGGTTTGTGCTTTGGCTTATGGCACGGTGAGGGAGTGGTAGACTAGTGGGGTAGTTGTTGTGGTGGTGGACTGGTGGTGGAGCTGTGGTTGAAGAGGTGCAGATGCAAATGCAACTGAGAAAGGGGGTTGTTGTTGTGTTCTTGAGGAACCACCATGGACGATGGTGAAGGTGCTAGGGATGGGGAGGGGGATCCAGTGAGGAACAATTATGTGCACCCCAATTCTCATCTCACCGTTTAATTTTTTTATAAGATCTAATAGCTATAATTGATCTTGTGCACGGTGCACAAACCACTAGCACTTGCGCACGCAAGAAGGCGCCTTTTCTCCTTCCTCAAAGGAACACAACCCCCGCCCCATTTCACGTCTTAACCCATCTCCTCTCTCTCTCTCTCTCTCTCTCTCACGCACACACACACACTCAGTCTCTCCATCTCGATGGAAACTCCGGCTTCCGCAGTCAACACAGTCCCTCCTCGACGCCCAACCTTCCGATCTTTCCGCTGCTCCTGTTTGAGACGCTGCTGTCGCTGCTTCTGCTGTTTCTACTCCTACCCTTAATATTAATAACCCCTTTTCTTCCCCCCTCCCTTCCCCCCCAAAAACAAAACAACAACAAAGCTTCTTCCTTTTTTAAATTCCATAAAAGGATCCTGCACCGGGTCTATCTCTCGGGTCAACCCGAATCTTTCTGGGGGGGCGTTTGAGTCATGCCTATTATGGTCAGAGCGGGAAGAGGGTTTCTGCTGCCTATGCGACAAAGCTTGAACGAAAGGCATTGATGTGTCACATGGCGCATGGTAGCGGTTTTGTGGCGGCTAAGGTATGTAGATTGGTCGCTGGACGTGTAGTTTTAGGTTTTTTTTTTGAAAAAAAATTGAAACTATTTGCTATCATTTATTGTTTAGGGATTTTATTTTAGTCCAGCACACAGAGTGAACTTGACACCATGGCTTACGCAATGAGTATAGAGCTTGGTCTCTTATATTATCTTTATCTTTATGCAGTCCATTCTTAACTAGTGTGGAATATTAACCTCACCCTTAAATTTCCAAAATTTTTTCATAGGATTGTTGGTAGAAATGGAACTTCTCATAGGATTTTCATTTTTATTTAAAAATAAGGTTTTTAATTTGGAATTATTTGTTATCATTTATTTATTATTTAGGGATTTCATTTTTATTCCCGGACACAAGGTGAACATGACACTGTACTATTAGTATCCTCACCCTAAATCTCCAAGGTATCTATATGAGAATGATCTCTATTATTATCTTAATGTGGTCCATTCTTAACTAACCAGTGTGGGACTTTATAACCTCACCCTTGAATTTTCGAAACTTTTCTCAGGGTGTAGATAGAAACATTGACCATAGCATATGCTTGTTTTAGAGTCAGTTTAGATAAATTTCTTAATAAACACTTATAGAAAAAGAAATATTAAAAGAATCTTACAATAACTATAGCTATTTAAAACGATAGCTTGTCTTATAAGTTGAAATTAGCTTCTGCATCTTTTTATTTTTTCAGAAGTTCACTCATTTAACTTCTTCATAAACTCCTATACCCATAACCTTATAAGGTCATTTTCTAAGTGAGAAGCATAAACTTGTTTAATTGAGAAGCTTTCATAAGCTAGAAGCTAATCCAAACTGAGCCTTAGTAATATCTACAGTGACAAGGAATCAAGGATACTATTCTTGTTAAGTTCTTCTTAAAGCAGGAAGAGAACATCAAAAAGAAAACTTAAATATTCTTTCTTTGCTTTTTCTCCATTTCCCCTTAATATTTTCATGTTTAAATTTTGATCAAATTACTTTTGTGAATGAAAATTCTACATTATACTGGATAGTTGTCTTCTAAATCTGTTAGTCATGTTAAGCAAACTAAGGGCGGTGGTGAAGTTTACTGTTTATATTTGTTGAGTGAAAGCCAAATTACTCATGTGGATTGCTAAGTATGCATTAGTTATGTTTTTGTTTCTGATATTGTTCTGGTCTTTTAATATTGTTAATTGAAGAAAAACTGTATGTGTTTCAATTATGGTACAATTTTAGAATTTCTTTTTCAGTTGTATTATGTTTGTGTGCTAAATGTGATGTCCTTTTTATTGGGTAGGTTTTGTAAAGAATTTTAATTTTCCATTCTATATGTGAATGTGTTTTTAACTTTTAGGTATATTGACAACTGTTCTTTACAGGAAGTTGCTAGTCCATTTGATTACTGTTCTTTACATGCAACAGGGGAGGAAAAATGCAAATACATTAGCATCTGCTTTGTTGAAAAGAAAATGCAGACTAGTGAGTGTGACTAATGGGACTAACAATCATATGTTGCTTTGGGATCTAAGCACACTTGGAATCTTGGATTGATTGGTATTTTCTGCCTCTCCATTTTGTAAGATGCATTAAAATCTAAAACAGCATTTGAAATGATTATGCTTTTCTTTCCTTGATATTAAAGCTTATTATTTGATACACCAGCAGTGGAAAATAATGCAGCTATATGCAAAAAATTTGTCTGCAACAAATCAAAATTGTATAGTTTTGTTATGTATTAGAAAATAAAGCCTATTAGTATTTATGAAGAGAAAAATAGTTATTAAATAAAGCCTATTAATATTTATGAAGAGAAAAATACTTATTAGGAGTAAGTTTAAATAACTCTAATTTGCTTGTTTTTACTTTACCACCTTTTGGTTTGTTAGCACATAACCCCTTTAGTTTTTTTTTTCCTGTCAAGTCTTTCAACTGAATAAATTTGTGATCAAGTAACCCCATGACCTAGCTGGTCGACATGAACTGTGATTACACTCTTAATTAACACCATAGTTGTTGCTTTTGTTTTTCTAGGTAAATATTGCATTTTTAGATGTACTAAATTAGGGTCTTGATTTCTAAAAATCAGATTATTGTTTCCTTTATGTAGGTCTTCCTAATCTAATCTTCTAAAGTTTATGTCAAAATTGTGAAAGAGCTAAGATTTTAAGCAATACCGATAAGATTTTTAGATTTAAAGATAGGTTAAGACCAAGAAACTTGGCAAATTGGAAGATTATTAAAATTGTCTTAAATAGGGTGTCACTTGGAACTTGGAAGATATATGAAGATTAATGACCAAATTTTGTGAGCTATGGATACTTGTGACAGAAGGTTTGGTGGTATAATGTGGGATCTTGACTGTTCCTTTTTTTGGGTCCTTGGCTTAGGGCCATTCAAGTGAGAAAAATTAGTCTTATAAGCAGGAAGCCACGAACTATTACTGTGTGGTTATGAAAACATATCAGGAAAGACTTGAAATTAAAGTAAACAGATGAGAAATTGAAGAAAGGGGATAAATAGCTTAGCTTAAATGATTAAAATATCTAAACTGACCTTGGCTTGAAATAATTGAATTTTATAATTTGTTCATATAACTAAAACTACTATTTAAGTAATTATGGTTTTAATTATTTGAGTTTGACATTTATGCCCATTCTTATATTTTTCTTGTCGACTATTCATTAATTGCTTCTATAGCATGAGTCTTACTATTATAAGTCCTACCATGCCCGTTGCTTCTATAGCATGACTCATGCTGGATTTATTTTAAATGAATCCAGATTTTTAATTACTCATGATGGATGTGTTGGAATACAATATATAAACTTGATCCAAACTTCTGTATTTACTAGAAAAATTATGATTAGTGTTGCATGAAATTCCAGCTTCAATTTAATATTGGAAGTGTCTTTTGTGAGCCCAAGATATTTGTTTCGTTTGTCTCTACTTTTATTTGTTTTGGAAGCTATGTCCATGAAGCTCTCGTAGAAGGTGGAGACTAACATTTTCGTCTCGTGTGTATTTTTTGCTGACCCATTTTCTCCCTTAAAATCTTATTGTTTGGAGTAATAAAAATGCTAATATATGTATTTTACTGTTTGTCAAATGGTTCCAGTATGCACGTGTGTAGAGCTGTCAATTTAACCTAGCCCACCCCACTCAGCCTTGGCCCACACCAGGCCAAAAAGTCCCCAAAGCCCTAGGGGCACGGCCAGTCCCCAAAGCTATATATGTGTGTGTGAAATTTTTTTAATGATTTTTAATTTTTTAATAAATATTAGTATTAGTCTTAGTACTGTGTAAGGGACTTATATTTACCACGAAAATGTAAAAGTAGTCATTTGCACATTTTGAACCAAATTGCATCTATTATTATAGTCTATGGTTTGCTAATATAGTTGATACCCAAAGCCATTTGATTGTTGCCTGTATAAAAATAAGTACACAAATAAGTAAACCCAACATTAAACACTCATCCAGCCGAAATTTTTACAACAAAAATTAAAAAAATTCCATTGTGTTGCCTTCCACATCAAACACATACTGTGATTCACCAAACATAACAAAAAAATTGTGATCCTGTGATCTATTAAAAAATAGTAACAAAGCTAGAATAGGTAAAAAAAATGGCTTAATTGCACTTTTGGTCCCCCAATTATTATGAATGTGCGATTTGGGTACCCGGTTTTCAATTGAGCGAATTGGGTCCTCTAATTATCTCAATTATTGCAATTAGGTGCCCTAATTATCTCAATTGTTGCAATCAGGTCCCTCCATCGTTATTTTATCCAATTTTTTAACACCAAGAGCCTATGTGGTAGTGTGGCACACGTAGTACGGATTTGACATTAAATTAGGTCATCTTGGCATGTTGTAGGTTGCCAGAAAACTTTTCAAAGCAAGTAACAAACTTGATGCAATATATTGTTGTTTAAAATTTCTTACGTGGGGGTTTTTTGTCATGTCATCAGTGCCAAGATGGCCCGACTCAGTGCTAAGGTGACCTGATTTTGTGTCAAATTTGTCCTGCATGTGCCACATAGGCTCTAGGTGTTAAAAATTGGACGAAAAGTAGCGATGGAGGGACTTGATTGCAACAGTGTTGCTAAATAGCGGCTATAGCGACGCTATAGCACTATAGCGTAGCGGATTTTTAACAAAACACTATAAGAACCGCGATGCTATATGCATTCCGCTATGGGAGAAATAGCGGCTGCTATGGCTATAGCGGATCAGTTCGAAATAGCGGAAATTATCCAAATAGCGGATCTGTTTGTTTTTTTTTAATTTTTTTATTTTCTAATTGAGGGTTTAGATGGAAATGTTTCAAATTCCATCCTCTGTCACTCATATGTCACTCATATATAAGAATAGAAGTAAAAAAAAAGGGGTTTTTTATTCATTCTCTCACCTCACGTAACCCTCTCTGCATGCAAACGTTTGTTTCCTCCACTCTCCACACCTTTGCCTCCTTCATCTGTAATCTCCGGCAACTCTTCACTGCGATGCAGGTACAATCTCCTTCTCCCTCTGTTTTTTCCTTTGTTCTCTTCTTTTCTCTCCTCTCCTCTGCTTTTCTGTTTCTCTGTTCTCTTCTCCCCTCTCCCTTCTCTTCCTCTGTTTTTTTTTATTTGGTTTTGATATCTTCTTTCTCTTCATCTATTTTTCTGGTTTGTTTTCTCTCCCTTCTCTTTCCTGTTTTTCTTTTTTCGGTTTCCTCTCCTTTCCTCCCTCTCTTGCTCTGTTATGTTCTCTCCTCTTCCTTCTCTTCCTCTGTTTTAATCACTATTTAGTACTTAGTAGTCAGAATTATCAGTATTTTGTCTTGAACAATTGCTTTTTTGAGTTAATATTATGTCACTTTTATATACAAATGGTTTTTTATTTTTATGCAGCTTAATTTTATTTGAATACAACATAGTTATATATATATAACTATTAAATCCGCTACTACAAGTTCCGCTATTTGCCCGCGACACTATCCGCTATTTCACATAGCGGATTTTTGGCTTTCCGCCATTTTCCGCGATCGATAACACTGGATTGCAACAATTGTGATAATTGGGGGACTCAATTCGCTCAATTGGAAACCGGGGAACCCAAATCACACAATCATAATAACTGGGGGACCAAAAATGCAATTAAACCTAAAAAATACAATAACAATGAAGTTAATAATCAACAATTGAAAGGGCAACAACAAACCAATTCGAAATATAATTAAAAGGACAATAGCACCACTTAAGCTCTGTTAGTCTTCAACATTTTGGAGCACATTGAACTCTCCCATTATTATCTCATGGCCAAAAGTCTTACGCCTATCTTAATCTAAAATGCACAACCAAATGAAACACAATTAGAAAACAAATCCTAATTATGCAAGCTAATATGAAATTAGAAAATCTTATAATACAAAGTGATACAAAGATGGATGGCTTCAGCACGTGGAAAAATGCATACTCGGATCATGTTCGAGACCCCGTTGTTCTAGTCCTGAGAGATCACTTGAAATATTTCTATGATCCCAATGTTGCTGCATTATTCGATGACTCGAATGATAGATTTCAAGTTGAGCAGAGGGAAGCTAAAATTGAGAAAGTCAAGCTAGTCTTCAACCCCTATAATTGGGTGTGGACGCAATCACACAAGGACAGGTGTCTAAGGCAAAAGAAGTCCACGCTTTTGCCAGGAGAGGACGGAGCGGATTTGGGGACAAATCCTTCTCAAGAAGAGGAGAATGATATGAGAACGAAGGCCTTAAATATGTGGAAGGAAATATATTCGGTTCCCATAACAAGAGGTCTCTCAAAAAGGTTCAACGAAGTAATTATTCCATTAATTCGAGCAAATGAATGGAGATCTATTGTGGAAGGCACAAGTACCCCTCAAGTCAACCTATGCATGATTCAAGTCCTCAAATAATTATTATTTAGAATTTCTTAATTATTTTGTATATCTTTTATTTTAGGATTAGATAGGATTTGAGATCTCTTATTATATTAGGATTTCTTTCATTATTTAAAATTAGGATTAGATAGGATTTGAGATCTCTTTATTTCAAAATAGGATTAGTTAAATTTTGAATTTGTTTTGATTAGGATTAAGATTTGATCTTGTCGGATTTGATTAGGATTTGACTCTTCCTATATAATGTAATCAAACCATGATGAGAATGAAGAATTTAGATTACTATTATTACTGAGAGAAAATTCTCTTTTGTTCTTCGTGAACTAAGCGAACTTATCGGATTCATCCGTGGCGTTCAATTCTTGACTTATCAATCGGACCTTCCATAACCGATTGTGGCGTCTTCATCGCTAACGGTTCTTGATAATCGTAGAACGTGGGTCTTTGTGCGGATCATACCAAGTTTCTTGCTCCCCGTAGGGCAACGGGTCGCGATCTTCCATAACATTCGGTTCTCGCTCTCATTATCATTAACTTGAGGCTTCCATACAATTCCGATTAGAGGACGATCCCGGGAACATCTAGTCGATACAATCTCGCTAATCCTTGGCGGGGTTCATATCATTTGGTATTCAGAGCTCCGGTTCTAATTAGGTTTTTTTTTCGTATCTTTAATTTTCCGTTGTAAATTTTTGTTTATCTTAAGTATAAGAAAAAAAAAATATATATTAAAAAATCCAAAAAAAAAAGAGCAAAAATAAAAAGTTATTCAAAAGAAAAGAAAAAAAAAAGGAAGAAAATCAGAATTTCTTTATCTATCTTTTACTTCATTACTTATTGGATTGTATCTAGATCCATTATTTGTATTCTTTGGGAAAGTTTGAAGCTTTGCTAGTGGAACCTTCTTCTTGACCTTCAACAAGTCAAATTTGGGTGTTACGGAAAATTCTTGAAATTGGTTTGCTTAGTTCTCCAAGAACTTAGTGAGGATTTTAGAGTGGAAAAAGGCAAGAGTGGTGAGAATAATAGAGGGAAAAAGCCATATTCTTGAGTGTAAACACGAGCGAATTGAGTGATTCAAATTGTTCGAGTGAAACACGTAAGGAAGAGTGGTGAGGTCCTATTGTTTGTTTGGTAACCCTTGTTTTGCAGGAAGATGTCTCATAAAAGTGATAGCTTTATTAACGATCCTAAATTAACGTGGGAAGCCATTAAGGGTGAGCTAAGTCGACAGCTAAAAGAAATGCTAGAGCCAATACATGAGAGGATTGATAGAGTGGAGGACTCCATAAATACACATCACGAGAAATCACACCAAACTCATAGGAGGAGGAGATTCGATGATAGAGAAGGGAGTGATGGCTATTATGATGATGATGGAGAGTATTCAGTGGGTAGTCATAGGGGGATTGGAAGGAATAGAAGAGAAGATGACAACATGAGGGGAATTAAGATATACCAGCGTTCCAAGGCAAGTCTGATCCCGAGGCATACCTTGAATGGGAAAGGAAGATCGAGTTCATTTTTGATTGTCATGACTACTTTGAGGCCAAGAAGGTAAAACTCGCTGTAATTGAGTTTTCTGACTATGCTATTACTTGGTGGGACCAACTTGTTTGGAGTAGAAGACGAAATAGAGAGGCCAGTGGAGACATGGGAGGAGATGAAAACATTGATGAGAAGGAGTGCCCAGCTACTACTACCGAGATTTGTTCCAAAAGTTGCAAAGTCTTACCCAAGGCAACCGTAGTGTGGAGGATTACTACAAGGAGATGGAGGTGGCTTTGATAGGAGCAAATGTGGAGGAGGACAGAGAGGCTACTATGGCACGATTCTTGAATACATTGAATAGGGAGATAGCTAATGTGCTTGAGTTGCAACACTATGTGGAGATGGAGGAGATGGTTCACAAGGCCATGAAAATTGAGCAACAATTCAAGAAGAGGGGCAATACTCGCCTAACTACAAATACGAGTTCTAGTGCATGGAAGCCCAACTTCGTGAAGCGTGGTGAAGGGCCACAAGCATCCACTACACCTAAGTCAAAGACCGATTCATCTAAGTGTGAGGCACAAGGTAACTCTATGAATTCCACTAATAGAAATCGTGACATTAAGTGTTTTAAATGCCAAGGAAGGGGACATATAGCAAGTGAGTGCGTGAATAAAAGGGCCATGGTGATGCGAGATGATGGTGAAATTGAAACTGATGATGATGAGATGCCTCCATTGGAGGACATTGAAGATGAAGAGTTGGTGACTCGGAGGGTTTTGAGTGTTCAAGTAAAGGAAGAAGAGGCTATGCAAAGGGAGAACCTTTTTCATACTAGGTGCTATGTGAAAGATAAGGTATGTAGTATGATCATTGATGGAGGAAGTTGCACTAATGTAGCAAGCACTATCATGGTGGAGAAGTTAGGGTTACCTACTCTCAAGCATCCACATCCATACAAGCTACAATGGTTGAATGACACCGGAGAGGTGAAGGTGGCCAAGCAAGTGCTAGTGACGTTCCGTATTGGAGGCTATGAAGATGAGGTGCTTTGTGATGTGGTTCCTATGATGGCAAGCCACTTGTTACTTGGGCGTCCTTGGCAATTTGATAGGCAAGTGATGCATAATGGCTACACAAACAAACACTCATTTGTATTTAAGAGGAAAAATATTACTCTTGTACCATTGACACCTAAACAAGTATATGAAGATCAAATGTATATGCAAAGAGAGAGTGAGAAAAGAAAAATGAGTGAAGAAAAAGAGATAAAAAAGAAAAGAGAGTTTGGTCAAAGAGAAAAACAACAATAGTCACACTGTAAAAAGTGAGAGCTTTGAGAGGGAAGTGAAGGAAGAAGCCGACTTTCATGAAGAAGGTGGAGATCACGAAGGAGATATATTTTTATATGATCCACTAACTTCTAATGCAGGTTTGGATTTGAGGACAAATCCCTTTCAAGAGGAGGGGAATGATACAAAGATGGATGGCTTGAGCACGTGAAAAAATGCATACTCGGATCATGTTCGAGACCCCGTTTTCTAGTCCCGAGAGATCACTTGAAATATTTCTATGATCCCAATGTTGCTGCATTATTCGATGACTCGAATGATAGATTTCAAGTTGAGCAGAGGGAAGCTAAAATTGAGAAAGTCAAGCTAGTCTTCAACCCCTATAATTGGGTGTGGACGCAATCACACAAGAACAGGTGCCTAAGGCAAAAGAAGTCCGCGCTTTTGCCAAGAGAGGACGGAGCGGATTTGGGGACAAATCCTTCTCAAGAAGAGGAGAATGATATGAGAACGGAGGCCTTAAATATGTGGAAGGAAATATATTCGGATCCCATTCTAGTTCCATAAAAAGAGGTATCTCAAAAAGGTTCAACGAAGCAATTATTCCATTAAATTCGAGCAAATGAATGGAGATCCATTGTGGAAGGCACAAGTACCCCTCAAGTCAACCTATGTATGATTCAAGTCCTCGAATAATTATTATTTAGAATTTCTTAATTATTTTGTATAACTTTTATTTTAGGATTAGATAGGATCTGAGATCTCTTATTATAGTAGGATTTCTTTCATTATTTAAAATTAGGATTAAATAAGATTTGAGATCTCTTTATTTCAAAATAGAATTAGTTAAATTTTGAATTTGTTTTGATTAGGATTAAGATTTGATCTTGTCGGATTTGATTAGGATTTGACTCTTCCTATATAATGTAATCAAACCATGATGAGAATGAAGAATTTAGATTATTATTATTATTGAGAGAAAATTCTCTTTTGTTCTTCGTGAACTAAGCGAACTTATCGGATTCATCCGTGGCGTTCAATTCTTATCTAATCCTATCTAATCCTAAAATAAAAGATATACAAAATAATTAAGAAATTCTAAATAATAATTATTCGAGGACTTGAATCGTGTATAGGTTGACTTGAGGGGTACTTGTGCCTTCTACAATGGATCTCCATTCATTTGCTCGAATTAATGGAATAATTGCTTTGTTGAACCTTTTTGAGAGACCTCTTGTTATGGGAACTAGAATGAGATTCGAATATATTTCCTTCCACATATTTAAGGCCTCCGTTCTCATATCACAAAGTCTTACCACTAGGAATTTGGGAACATTAGTGCAACCAATTTCTAGTGTAAATTAACATTTGAATATGTTCAGGAAGAGTGAAATTTCTATATTTGGTAAGAATGTGTCCACTAATATTAAAAACATATTTTGATGCCACTGTGGTGATAGGAATACTAAGCACATCTCTTGCTATTATAGAGTGTAGGAAACCTTTCCTCATTAGTATCCCAATAATGAACCACATCAAAATCCTTAATGTCATCATTATCAACGTTCATCCAAATTCATATCTAATTCACTCTTGCCAGTAACGGATTTATTTTCATTTTGAAAAACTCCTGCAAAAATTTAATTGATATGTTAATTATGTAAACATAATAGGAATAAAAGAAATAATGATTGAATTAGCATAAAAAACTTTCACTACTTTCGCTTGTTCCCCTCTCCGCTTGACTTAAGCGTCAAGCTAGACTCATCACATGACTAAGACATAATGAAATTGCGTGTGTATCCCCTTACATCTTCTCAAAAAATTTCTTTACATTCTTAACTTTTTCTTGAGAAGTTGAAGAATCAAGTTTAGTGTAGTAAAAATTTAAAAAATAAAGCTTTAAGCACAGGTCAAGAATAGCTTCGAAAGTTGGTACTACACTATACTCCCTCCAATACTTTCCTCTTCATTCTCGAAGACGTGTCCTTTATAACCTCATCACCATTAAACAAATTTTCATCTTATAACATGCACTCAATTTTCCAAACTTGCATAAAGTATAAGTTTGAAGTCGGATAAGAAGAACCAAAGATCATATTTGTAATCTCATAAAATGATTCTAAGAATTGACAAATTTTCTCTCTTCTTCTCCATTCCTCATATGATGGACAATGTCTATAAATGGTATTTACCACTTGAAGAATATCAAAAGTTTTTTCATATTTAATTGCACTTTCAGGTATTAAATATGTAGAATTCCACGTGGTAGATACATCCATCTTAAATCCATGCTCATGTCTATTCCTGCACCACTAACACAGTCTTGAAATTTAACCATTCTACCATCAGATCCTCACATATTTGACACTCTCTCTGATTTTATAGTGTGTTTTATTTTTAACTTTTAGACCCTCTTGAACAATAAGTATATGAGTAGAACAATGAAAAAATTCACCACCACACAACAAACTGCTTTGCATGCAAATATTATTTTTCAAAATGTCTTGTATATTATCGTTTGCAAAAGCATTGTGCAAGGTAATTGTAAACACTTTCTTATCAATTCTCCATTGTTTGTGTATAGAGTATTTGGTTGTTTAAAGAAATGCGAATTTGATAAGAAAGTGTTCACAATTACGTTGGATAATGCATATGCAAACGATAATATGTAAGACATTTTGAAAATCCATCTTTGCATCTAGAGTATGTTGTATGATGGTGAGTTTTTTTTCATATGCGGTGTTCTGCTCATATACTTAATCGTTCAAGAGGTCTAACAGTTGTTAATGAAGCCCTCTATAAAAATCAGAGAGCGTCAAGTATGTGAGAGGATCTGCTGGTAGGATGGTTAAATTTCAAGACCGTGTTAATGGTGCAGGAATAGACATGAGCATGAGTTTAAGATTAGATGTATTTACCACTTGAAATTCTACTTATTTGATGCTTTAAAGTGTAATTAAATATAAAAAAGCTTTTGATATTCTTCGAGTGGTAAATAACAATTATAGACATTGAGAAATGGAGAAGAGGAGAGAAAATTTGTTAATTCTTAGAACCATTTTATGAGATTACAAATATGATTTTCTCCAACTTCAAATTTATACTTTATGTAAGTTTGGGAAATTGAGTGCATATTGGATGAAATCTTATTTAATGATAATAATGTTATAAAGGACATGTCTTCGAGGATGAAAATGAAATTTAACAAGAGGGCGTGTTAGTACTGGCTTTTGGAGATATTCTTGACCTATGCTTAAAGCATATTTTTTAAAAAATTTCTACACTAAACTTATTCTCCAACTTGTCGAGATAAAGTTAAGAATGTAAAAGAGAAATTTGAGAAATTGTAACGGGAATATGCAAACAATTTCACTATGTCAGGAGTGGGGGATAGCCAAAGAGATAAAATATTTAGTGGAATTTTTTATACTAACTCAATCATTATTTCTTTTATTTCTATTATGTTTAGATAATTAGTTCCTAATATGCTTAGATATCAATTAAATCTTGCAGAGTTTAAATTGTTTCAAAATGAAAATAAATTCATTTTTGGCAAGATGTGAATTAGATATGTATCTCGATGAACTACCGGTTGATTATGATGACATTGAGAATTTTGATGTGGTTTATTATTATTGGATTACTAATGGAAAAATGTACTCTCTATAATGGCAAATGATGTGCTTGGTATTCCTATCACCATAGTTGCATCAAAATTTGCTTTTAATATTGGCGGACGCGTTCTTATCAAATATAGAAGTTTCACCTTAAACATTCAAATGTTGATTTGCTCTGGAAATTGGTTGCACAACTGTTTCCAAATTCAGTTTGTAATATAATATTTTTTAATTTCATGTTATCTTACTTAATTATCTCAGGATTTGTTGTCTAATTGTGTTGGTTGAGTTTTAGATGAAAACAAGTGTAATACATTTGGTCATGAGGTAGTAATAGGAGAGTCTAATGCGCTTCAAGATGTTGAAGACTAATAGTTCTTGAGTAGAGCTACTAATTAAAAGTATTTTAGATTTTGTGTTGTAAGCGGGTTGCTTAATTAGTTTGTTGTTTCCCTTTCAATTGTTGATTTATTGAGTGGAGCTAGTTACTTCATTTTCCCTATTCGAGCTTTGTTATTGTTTTTGTATAGGTCATAGGTCATGAGTTTTAGATGAAAACAAGTGTAATACATTTGGTCATGAGGTAGTAATAGGAGAGTCTAATGCGCTTCAAGATGTTGAAGACTAATAGTTCTTGAGTAGAACTACTACTAAAAAGTATTTTAGATTTTGTATTGTAAGTGGGTTGCTTAATTAGTTTGTTGTTTTCCTTTCAATTGTTGATTTATTGAGTGGAGCTAGTTACTTCATTTTCCCTATTCGAGCTTTGTTATTGTTTTTGTATAGGTCATAGGTCATGATTCTTGCGTACATATATTGGATCACAATTTACATTTTTTTGTTTTGTTTGGTGAATCACAAGGTATAAGTTTGATATGAAAGGCAACAGTGGGTTTATTTTAATTTTTGTTGGCTTATTGATTATTATTGGGCTTCCTTATTTTTATATGGAGAACAATGTTTTGGTATCAACTATATCAGTATGCCATAGACTATATATATATATATAGTGAGAAACGAGAACTATTAACCAGTCATTCGATCAATGACTCGTATTAAAAAAATCAATTATGAAGTAACGTGGGTACTATCACATGACTGTTACCTCTTCCCTATTTTTTCCTTCCATTGGACCCTCCTCTCCACCCCATTGCCTTTTCCTTCTCCCTTTCCCCCCTTCTCCCTATTCTCGATTGTAGTTAATCAAAACTTTCCATGAAACCCATTTCATGATTAAACCACAGGCAAAGGGTATAAAAAAAGCTTTCGAAAAATAAACTATTTTTTGTGTGTAGAAGTTATTATTCTTTTAAGACTACGGGCAGAAGGTATTAATGGGTTTCAATTAATTTATATAGAGAACCTGGAAGTGAAAGAAATGGGGATAAGAAAGACATGCCATTGGAAAGAGCACGAGCTAGAAACACAGGTTAGTTTTTCCCAAGAGCAAGGGGAGGGCAATAGGGGGTCACTGTTTTTCTAGGCATTAAAGGAAGGGTGGGTGAAGGGGTAAAAAGGAAAGGCGATGGGGGTGGAGAGGAGGGTCCAATGGAAGGAGAGAGAAGGGGAGAGGTAACGGTATCATGTGATAGTGCCCATGTTACTTCATAATTGGTTTTTTTAGTCTGAGTTGTTAATTTTGATCGAATGACTGCAGTTAATAGTTCTCGTTTCTCACAATAGATTGGAGTTCTCACCTGAAACATCTCTATATATATATATGAGTGGGCCAATCAGTCCATGAAGTGGGTTTGGCCAATTAATATATTAAAGAATTTTGTTTTTAAATTCAAGGCCCATGTAGCTCGGGGATTTTTGGCCTGGTGGGCTTTTTTCATATGTGGGCATTTTGGCTCTGGCTCGTGTGCCAAATGGGGTTGGATGGGCTAAATTGACCGCTCCAACTAAAATATTCAACAATCATATTCAATTGCGGTCTTGTGCTCTGCCCATGGGAAAAACTTCCATGCATAAGATCTTAATGATTCATCTATAACTATTATAAAGGCGATACAACTTTTTGGTGTAGCCTTTCTTGTTACCAAAAATGTCCTTCAACTCTTATTAACCGCCGATGGAAGCCCATATGCATATTGGTAATTGCTACGTTTATTTTCATTTTTACCCTTTAGTAACTGAAAAATTAAATTTAAATTTACTCAAAATTATGAACTATCTTTAAAAAACTGTAATTAACGGTAAGAAGGAATTTAAATACAGAAAACACATTGTGGATCCGTGCCTGTGCCCCACCAGTGTATTCTTAATGACATTAATTTTTGTACTCTAAGCCAATTGCTTTGAGTTTCTGTGTTTAAACAAATTACTATTGGGTCTTCTGAACATCTTATATTTTACTCATGAAGCCCCTATTTCATCTGTATTCAGGCACTCCTGCTATGACATCGAGAGGCTGTATAAAAGATGGTTTTGAGACAATAGCTGATTTTCTCTTTAGGGCAGCTCAGATAACCTGCATTGTACAGAGGGAACATGGGAAATCATGCAAAGATTTTCTCCAAGGTCTTGAGAATAATGAAAATATTATTGAGCTTAAAAATCAAGTTGAGACTTTTGCTTCCCAGTTTACAAATAGAAGTGAGATCATTTTACCATAGCCATACATCACACCTAGTAAGCCTGCTTAATGCTTGACTTTGATATTGTACAAAGATTTCCCTTCTCTTGTTTATAAGGAACTTCAGGTAATTACATGAAACTGCTAGAGCAAGAATTACATAAAGAGAAGTCTTACTAATTTTCAGTGCTAATCTTGACATGTCATTTGAAGTGTATTTAATTTTTTTATAAAGTTCGTGAGATTATTTTATAGTCATGTGTGGATATATACTTCTCTGATTGTAGCTGTTTTTGAAGCCTTAATTGCTTTAGGTATAGAAGAGATGGATTAAAATTTAATTTGAGAACACAATTCAATTGTATACCCAACAAGCTGTCATCGTTTGTGCATTGAGCATGATACTTTTTATGCGGGAGAAAGAATGCCTTTTCACCTTATCGCAGCCATTGCTTTTATAGTAGGGTACGTGGCTCCTAGACCACAATTAACTTGTGTTGTGCCTGTGTGTCTTTTTTTTTTTTTCTGCATGTTTGCTCCTTCGGGATTGTTTTGTTGTTTGGTTTGAAAGCAGCAGTCATGTGAACCCTTGTAAGGAGGCAAGGCATGAATTTCCGGCTCGGGAAAAAAAAGGCTTGAGATGAGATGTAGTTGGAATAATTTTTTGAAGAGTAAATGGTGACTTTCAATTTTAGAGATTAATTTAGAATATTAATAATTTTAGAGATTAGGGATGAAATTGATAGTGCATTACAATTTCACGTATGGTTTCAGTAATTTACTATTTTTTGAAAACAGTTATTCTGAGATGGGGATTAATGTAATTGAGAGTTTTCAATTTTAGAGACTAATTTAGAATATTAATAATTTCATAGACTGAATTGGAATACACTACAATTTTGGGAGCAATTTGGGTGATTCACTCTTTTGAAACACAATTATTCTTAGATGGGGAAAGACTCGTCATGCCATATTGTCATCATGGTGTTAATTTTAATTTCATCATCATTCCCCATTGCTTTCAAGGTGAACCGAATCAGACAAAAGCTTCCTAGGAGCAAAAGAAGTTTGCTTTTGGCGTTAAAGTAGTTCAGGAATCTTAACGAGTGTTCCCTACTGTCATAAGCTTTCCTTTCTATTATTTCAGGAGTAGAATGATTGATCATTTGCCATAACAACTTAAGAGAGCACTCTTTCAAATTCTAATGCCATGGAACAGAATCAGTCACTGCCAAAGAAAAAGGAATTTAAAATTATTCCGACGCCTTTACCTTCTTTGGTCATTTGTATTTGTTACCTTTCTTTCTTTACTGTGTTATTTCAATTTTTTGTTTTTTAGGGGGAATGTTTATTCCCTTATACATTTATTTTTATCTCTTGGCTTTGATTAGAGGAGGTCCAGCTTAGATTGGGATAACACTTAACAAACGCGCTTTTATGTGAAATTTTTCTGCTGTAACAAAATATTTGAAAATTATGTCTACTAACTGTGTTCATAGACATCCATAAATACTAATAGAATGTGTTTAATAATTATACACCGAAACTTTAAACATATTTCTTTTCCCCTTCAAATATGTAAATGGTCCCTTCAAATAGAATGTGTCATAAATTTTTTTTTTCTCTTTTTAGTCCCTAATTTCTAAAAAATGTATCATTTGTAGTCCCTATAACAATTTTTTAAATTCAAAAGATATTTTTTTTAAAGTTTATTTTAATTCTTCCCAATTTTCAATTTTCACTCAACTCTCCTTTTTCATTCATAAAGATGTCAATTTTGACCGGACTCAACGGCTTAGCCAATGGGCTCGTGTTTTAGGCTATACTAGACTCGTTAATTTTATGCTCAAAAGAAATTGGGTCATTTTGACCCTGCACGATTGATCCTCTAAGCCAGGCGGGATCTGTATTTTATGTATTTTTTAGTACTTTGAGCTATTTTTTTTTTTGTAAATAATTCGAGCTTGACATGGTCCAGTGTGTTTTAAATTAGGCTAGGCCAAAAAATGTCTAGCCTGAAATGAAGGAGAGTTTGGTAAAAATTAAAAATTGAAAATTACGAGGAGTGAAAATGAATTTTTAAAAATACTTTTTAAATTAAAAAGGCCACAAGGACTAAAAATGATATATTTTCAAAAAATAAAAGACTAAAAAGAGACAAAAATTTGAGGGACTAAAATTGAACATTGATATATTTACAAATACTAAAAACATATTTAACCATTTTATTATTTACCATTGGCTATTAATCCAAGTTGAGGAGTTTGGTTTCCGTTAGAAAATATTTCAGGTGAATGGAGAATATAGGCACAAAGATAGTTTTGCCCCTTTGGTCTATTTTTCCCACAATCACAAGTACTCTATCATGTAATTATATAACAATGTGTCAGAGAGAGAGAGAGAACAACAACACACCAGGCACTTTGTGTCTGCAGCTTCCCCTTATTAAATCCATGGATTTTACCATTTTAATGTTTAGAAAGAAATAAGGATATAATTTTTTTTGCCTTAACTATATTTTTGTTCTCTAATATTTGATTAAAGTTCATTTTTAGTCTTCAAATTTTAAGAGTATTATTTTAGTCTCCAATTTTAAGAAAATATGTCACATTTAGTCACTGACTGGACTCCGTTAAGTTTATAATTACTTACGTGGCAAACATTAGACGTAAACATTTGTCGTGTGTCTCACTTATCCTAATTGGTGTCCTAAGTGGATTCAACAATAAATAAATAAAAAGAACAGGGAATGGAGTGGGGCTGGAGCGATCTGGACTATTGGACTATTGAACCTAATTAGAACGCCAATTAAGACAAATGAGACATACAGTAAGTGCTTACGTGTAATGTCGTTTACCATTTAAGCAATTATAAACTTAACGGAGTCCGGTTAGAGACTAAATGTGACATATTTTCATAAAATTGATGACTAAAAAATATTTTTAAAATTTGAGGGACAAAAAATAAATTTTGTTCAAATATTAGCGACAAAAAAACATATTTAAGCATTTTTTTTTCATAATCTTGTAATGTACAAATTTCACGTGTGGGAGTCCTCTCCCATTGTTAATACTTGTTTTATGAACCAAAGCCAGAACCCAATTCAATTGGAGAATCTTCTTCACTGCAACTGGCTTCTGCAGTCATCAATTAAAGTATGGACAACAACGGTAACTAACTCCTTTTGTTCTGGATCCACCTTACAACTGTAGGGTAACTAACTTGGTGAGCAATAGAAAGACCACATGACTGAAAATGAAAATTTGTAAGAAAAAGGGGGGAGAGGGTAAGGTACAACAATCGGCATCAACAACTAAGATTCTAACAAACTGATTTTCATTTACTCTTCTTCTACATCATTTTAGTTAAAATTAAATAGTCAATATTAATAACTTCATTTTACCTATGACTACAAAAGTCCAAAAGCTTCTTCCTCCCTTCCACAATCTCATCAAAGAAATCATCAAGCTGGCAAACAATGTTGTCAGCTCCAGATCTAAGCACCCCAAAACACACTCTGAGGCTCTCCACTCTCTCCCTCAAACCACCTTCCATTTCCCACTGAACCCCTTTCCTCTCCAATTCCCCTCTCAGCTCCTCCACCGCTACCCTCGACCTCCTAAACTCGGACAACACCACCCCCGGTGGCGCCCCTTCCATCTCCGCCACCACCCTCTGCCGCAGCCTCGCCGCCGAAACCATCAGCCCCGACGATCCCAGGAACACCCTACCCTCGTACTCGTCGTACACTCCTCCCACGGCCGTGTCCGAGTTTTCGGGGCAATGGTACACCAGGCCGTGTAGCAGGATAGTGAGCAGCACCGAGCTAATGTTCCTCATTGCGTACAAAACACCCCTGAAGCCGTTGAAGCCGTTCAGTCTCGATTCAACGGACACTACCCTCTCGTCGAAACGCAGAGAATTCGGGTGGACTCCGGTTTCCATCAATGCACGGTTCTCTTCCTCCAACCCCACTGCTTCTCTGCGACACATTGATATCGCCCTCAGAACCTGAAGAAAAAGAAGAAGAAGAAGAATAAAAAAAAGGGTAAGAGAAGCTTGGAACTTTGGAACCTTGAAACAGAGAAAATCTCACGAGTTTTCATACTGATCAAAGATAGGTGTGCTCTGTTTATACAGAGTATTGAGCACTCACTAAAAACCAATAACTAATTACCAACAAACTAACTAACTGATTAACAACCTAACTAACTAACTATTCTCCTAAAAACTTCAACTTTGAACAGAAAAGGGCACAAAGGAAAAAGAAAAAGAAAACATCAAAACATTGAGATTGTGAGTTTTATTATTGAAGGTGAAACTTGTCATTAGCCAACTATTTCTAAAGTGTTTGATTAATTCTATATATCACCAAGTGTTTCGTGTTTGAAAGAAGGACAATGCACGAGCTTTTTTTTTTTTTTTTCCTTTAGCTTGAAACGTTTCCAAAAGTGTGAGTTTTACTGTAGTAGAAGTTGAAGCTTGTGCCTAAATTGAACCAATTATCCCAAAAGCTTAAAAGTGTTAGATTCTAACATGTGTCAATGCATGAGTCCTTTCCTTTTAGACTTTGAAGAAAGCCTATCTAGTTCTTTATTGAAACTTAACTTGTATTTAGTCAAATTAACCTTCAACTACATTGAAAACTGCGTGAAAGGACATGACATGAATGTATGGGTTATATTTTTCATGTTTAAGGAAGTTAAATAACTAACTAACCTGGCGGCGGAGTTGTGGAGTGTGGTTGGGGTGGGAGTCAAAGGAGGAAGTGATGTTGAAGCCAGCGGAGTAGTACCCTTCAAAGGCGGAAATGCCAGACTTGAGGAGGTGACACGTGTCCCAGAGGTTGGAGCTATCGTCCATGTACTCGTCGAGCCACTTGTCACCCACCGGGAGGTGGAGCTTCTGGACCAGAAGGATGAGCTGTGCGTGGAAGGATCGGAGGAGGGAGAGTGCCCTTTGGAGGAATTGGATTGACATCATTATGTTGCTGTTGTTGGAATTAAGGAATGCTCTCTCTAGGTCCTCTATTCCCATGCTCAGGAACGTATAGAAGCCATTCACAGAGTTTGTGTTGGTGGAAGAAGGACAAGGGTCCATTTTGTGTGTTGTGTGAAAGTGGTGTGTAATGTGTTGTTGTGTTTGTATCTGTGAGAGTGGTGTGGGAAGCTAGGGAAGGGGAAAGGAAGGGAAGGGAGGGAGATATTTAAATTGTTGAAAGAGAATGGAAGAAAGCTTGGGATTTAAGAGAGCAGGAAAAAATAAAAAAAGTGAGAAAGAATTATGGAAGACTAAGGGAATATCTTAGAAGCTCAGGTTTCTAAGGTTGAAAAGGATTGTTGGGGGCAATGATGGGTGTTTCCTACAGAGGGGAAAAGATGATTGGTGGTAATATGCCATTTTCATGGTTTAAAATGGGCACCAAAGAAGAGAATGTAAAAAAAAAAATTGAAAATCTAAAGACACTGAAAATTTTGAATTTTTTTTTTAAAAATACTATTGAAGATAATTATCAGTAAGTGAGAAGAAGCAGAGGGAGACAGAGGAAGATCAGCCAGGGCAATAACAGAACATAGTTATCTTTAGTTGCATCTTGTTTTTTCTCCCTTTTCTTTCTTTGGTTCTGTCTAGTTTTAATTTTAAATAAATCAATCTTTTTCGAATTACTTCTATTAATTAATACGCGTATTAAGGGCCAGAACTTGTTGAAGAGGGTGCAAGTAATGAAATCCATTATCTTTGATTTTGGGACTTAAAAAAAGACAAGAAACTTCCCCACTGTCCTTCCCCCATCCCAGTCCTTGCATTTGAATATGTTCAATTTCCAAATTCTCACCTCAATCAAAGTAGTGTAATCCAAACTAGAAGTGTCATTGTTGTAATTGTGTATTATCCATGGCTATGACAGAATAAACAAATAAAAATATCCATGGTATTGATTGAGTAGGCCTTACTGCCCCATCAAAGCGACAGATGTTGGTAGAAAAAAACGATCTGAACTGTATCTCCTTCGCGATTGTGCAGGATTGCAATTGGGCCCATAATACTTGTATCATAGCATATGTGGTTTAATTGAATGATCGTTTTTTTTTTAGTCACTAATTGATTGATGGCCACGAAATGCTTAGTTCAAAGATACCACAAGTATTTTCCTTCTCATTATATTATATTCTATTGACAAAGCATATTGTGCTACTGCTATGTATGCGTCTCTTCATATGGACCTCCCCCCTAGTTGAGGAGTAGGGGACCATTTACCAATCAAACAATGTCAATTATGCATTGGGTCATGTAACGTCTAGTACAATTAGGCTAAGACGAGTGCTCTGCTCGTGGGTTTTTGGAGAATGTGACATCTTAGATTATAAGCATGTTGGTATTCCAAGATTTCATTGGAAAGTGAATAAGGACTAAGGAGTTGTGGGGATAGATTAAGAAGAAGATTGCTCAAAAACAGTAGGAAAAATTATAAATTTAGTCTTTTAAGTTATTTTATTTTTTTAATTTTTTCTCTTATTAAATTTTTTTAACAATAAGGTCTCATATGTTTTCAACATTTAATATCATTGGTCATTTCATCGGTTCCAGTCAAACGGTGTTAATGACGTATTCTGATGTGTTTGTTATCCACACACGTGAACATATTACGTGGTTGGTGACATGTTATAAGGACCAAATTGAATAAAAAAATAACTAGAGGGACCAAAAAATAGTTTTTGTCTATTTTTTACATTTTCATGTGAAAACCCCATTTTTTTTGTAAAAAAGGTATTATTTTGTTGTCCCTATATTTTTTAAAATTAAAAAGTCACTCATTATCTTCTTTCTAATTATTCTCTCACATTCGTCCTTTGCAGTATTTCTGTGATTGTCGTAGAGAGTGACTATGGAAGGGAGGATGAGAGTTGATCAATAGTAGAGAATGAGACAGAAGCTAACTAGTGACTTTTTAAATTTTAAAAAATATAGGAACTGCAAAATAATTTTATTTTGCAAAAATGAAATTTTTCACATGAAAAGACAAATAATAGATAAAATTGTTATTATGGTCTCTTAAGTTAATTTTTTTATTCAATTTGGTTCCTTATAACACGTCACGTAATATGTCCACACGTGTAGTTAACGAACACGTCAACATGTCATTAACGTCGTTTGACTGGACCTAACAAAGGGGCCAAAGATGTTCATATGTGACCTTGTTAAATTTCTTTTGATAAAGGACCAAAAACTGAAAATAAAATAACTTAATGGACCAAATGTACAATTTTGCCAAAACATTATTATGGGAGCACCTTGTATTGTCTCACATAATCGAGGTCCGCTTAGGTAAATATTGATAAATTTATTCCCAAACATGCCATATTTGACTTTGAGTACTAAGCTGTTGAGACATGTTGTAGACGTATATTTGATAAATAGGTACTTTAGAAACAATATTGATGTGTAATAAGTTTTGTACTATCACAATCCTAATATAGAATTGATGTTCCTTTGGTTGCAAATAATGGTTTGGAAGTTTTGCAAAAATTAAGATATTATAAAAGTTCTATAAAGTTTTTCACACCAGAGGTGTGAAAATCTTCACAACTGTGAACAACTCTGGAGTGGAAGTCTACATTTTCGTATCTGGGAGTCTGGGACTAACGGTTTCACATCCGGGATGTGAACAACTGTGTATTGGGAAGTTTGTTTTTGTGTTGATTGGATCTAAATAGGGGTGGCCCTGAGCATGCGCGGGGTGAACGATTGCACAGGGCCCCATTCTTAGGGAACACTAGTATTATATAAAATTTTACCTATTATATATAAAAATAAAAATTGCAAATGAAATGGGGATTGAATGTGTTTGTTCAAAAACCTCAAATTCATAGAAAAACACCGATAAAAATGCTTCAAAATGTACACATCCAAACCTTGAGTATGTCGAATAGTCTTTTAGGATCCATTATTTTTTTATATTATAGATCAAGCCACTGACTCACTTAAGAGAATATTTGAGTAGTTTAACACATATGAATATATTTTTAGATTTTTGTTTAGTATTTTTTTTTTGAAAAGTCAAAAATATTATTAAAGAGAAAACAACTAAATTAGAGCACAAGATATGCCCAAATTTAGAAACTTGAACAAGAACAAATATTGTGTCTTGTACAAAAATGGATCAAGTTCTTACCCTTATATAAATAGAGCTAACGTGCAAAGACATCACTATAGGGAAAGGTATCCCACCTAAGTTTGCACCCCATACCCTATCTATTATTTTGCAGCACGCCCAAAAAAGACCTATATCAAGAGAAACTTCCTCCAATCTACCAAAAACACAAACAGCAAAGACAGAACCATTCATAGTTGTGAAATAAATCCTATCCATGGTGTGAGGACATTAGACCCAAGTCTGAAAAATGCAGAGTACAAACTAAAGTAGATCACAGCTGTGTAGAAATTCCCACCCCCAGTTTGAAGGCGTCAGACCCAAATGCAAAAGTGCCACGTACGATACAGATCGGTTCACAATTGTGGTGAAAGTCCCAGTCCTGGTGTAAAGTCGTTTGTGCAAAGATGCAGAGTACAATCCAAAACAGTTCATACTTGTGGAGAAATTCCCATCCCCGGTGTAAATGCGCCAGACCCCAGTACGAAAGTGACGAGTACAGTCCAAAGATGTTCCCAGCTGTGAAAAACCTGGCAACCCCAGTGTGAAGGCGGCAAAGACAAGTACGAAATTGCATAATTGTGCTGAAAGAAGTGTTTCCCGATAACAGTCCGTGCGGCACTGAATAGCACAGTACAATAGATAAAACCGCACCAGCCACCATATTCTGTCCTTTACATAGCTCGTCTTGCATGTAGCGACAATCTAGATGATCCCTAAGAGCTTGAAAGTGGATAGATGAATCCCTTTGTTTAGTATTGAAAGGCTTAAGTGATTCTGTTATAAGGATTTGATATTATTTTGCAAAAATCTTAAAATTTATCTAAAACATGATAATTCTTTGTTGGAACCAAATAGTTCAGAGACATTTTACCATGTCTAAATCCCTAAATGATAACAACTATTATCAATAGTTTAACAAGTCTGATAACAAGTTCGTACAGGTACAATTAAATTAAGTTCATCGTCTAATGTGACTTTGGTACTTATATGTACAAATTATGAACTAAGCGTCCAATTGACTCAAGTACTTGTCTTATGGTAAGTATTATCCAATGGATTCAGGATGTTATACGCCCAAGTGGGTAAGACAACATAGCGTCCACTCGATTCATGCTTTATCCTGCATGCACGTTTTAATTTATTCACGATACGCTATTTATTGCTCTTATAATTAATTTGAGACATATTAAATGAGCAAATGATTTGAAATAAATAGTTGTTACAAATGCTTTTCCTCGGACTTAAAATATAACTGATTGGATATTACATTTAATGAAAAACATAAAGCACTGTGAAAAGTGTACGTAAGAGAGAATGTGCTCTGAACGTTTCTGGCATTCTCAGTACACACATTTTCTATAGTACAGTGTTTTCTCTCTGTTTCAACTGAATATTACTATTAACCATTGTGTATTTGAGACTCTGAGTACAGGTTGCTTCTGACTTTGGAGAAAAAGCTGAACAACCTACGCAGAAGTACAACTCTATTGAAGCAATGGGAAAATAACATTTAATGCTATTAGTAAATGGCTATTTACAAAGGCTGAAGCAGATCAAAACTGCAGACCTAATTTGAAGCTTCATCAAGCCTATAAATACTGTGAAGAAGAAGAAGAAGATAGTAGAGATAACAAAGTTAAAAAGATTATTGAGCTGAGCTTTCATACGTTGTTGTACTTAGTTTAAACGCTGTCAACTTTCTTCTTCGTGTAAAAGAGAGTTTGTTTAACTCTCAACGTGCTAAAATTTCATATCCTCACTTGAGTGATTGTAGCACTTAGAAACACTTTAACTCTTCTAAGTAGCGTGAGCCTGGAGAGGCTTGGTGTGAACAGAATACTTCGGGTTGAGCCTGGAGAGGCTTGTTGTTAAAAGAATACTTGTTTGAGCCAGGAGAGACTAGGTGTGCAAACAATACTTGTTAGATCCTAGAGAGGCTAGGTGCGCAAAGAATACTTGTTGTAAAGGCATGAAGATATTGTTGAAGAATACTTGTAAATCTATCAAGTTGATAGTGGAAATCCTTCCACTTGGAAGAGATTGAACGTAGCTCTTAGGAAATGGTGAACCAGTATAAATCTATGTGTGTAAATCTCTTTTCCCTAAACTCCTTTACATTTAGTTTTATTACTAACTGTGGGGATTGTCTTGAGGTTTTCTTAACAAACGTCTTAAACACACTCAAACTGTTTTAAACTAGTGGACGTTCAGCGTCTAATTTACTTTCTGCGTCCAATACTTCATAACATTGTCCAACGTTTTGCGAAAAGCTTTTAAAAGTTAAGAAACACAATTCAACTCCCCTTTCTTGTATTTCACTTTGTTATCTACAGTTGGCATCAAAGCTCGGTCTCTAGAGGTTGAGCACTTAACCGTGCAGAGAACAAAGATCCATGGAAAACGAAGGACAAGCTGTGAACAGGCCACCACTGTTCAATGGAGATGAGTACGACTACTGGAAGCAAAGAATGATTACATTCTTTGATGCACAGAACAATGTCATGTGGGATGTCGTGGAAAATGGTTATATTGCTCCAGTAGATGAAGCAAGACAACCATTGCCAAGAGCTCAGTGGACAGCTGATCAAATGACCAGATTCTAGCTAAACTCTAAAGCTAGGCACTATCTGATGTGTGCCATCACAAAGTCTGAATATGACAAGGTGCACAGCTGCACCACAACCAAAGAAATCTGGGATACTCTTGCTTTGGCCCATGAAGGATCATCTCAGTCAGGGAATCCAAGATCAGTATGCTAGTTCATCAATATGAACTATTCAAGATGGAGAACCATGAGACAATTGATCAGATGTTTGGAAGATTCCAAATGATCATCAGCAACCTGAGATCTTTGGGAAAAGTTTATTCAACCCAGGATCATATTAGAAAAATCCTTAGGAATCTACCAAGACAATGGAGACCTAAGGTCACGACCATTCAAGAAGTAAGAGATCTATCCACTCTTGCAATTGAAGAACTACTGGGTTCGCTCAAGGTACATGAGCTTGAACTCAAAAAAGAGGGAACTGATAAAAGAGCAAAGTCTATTGCTCTCAAAGCTCAAAAAAGGGAGCACCTCAAAGGCCCTAAAAGCCAATGACTCAGATGAAGAGTCATTCAGTTCTGAAGGAGAAGAAGGATCAGATGATGAACTCTCCTTCATCTCTAAGAGAATTCAATCTATGTGGAGAAAGAAATGAGGCTTCAGAAGGAAGCAATTCAACAAAAGGTTTCCACAAGAGAAGAATGAGTAGAAAAATAAGAGCCCTATTGTGTGCTATGGCTGCAAGAAACCAAACCACTTCAAGGCAGACTGTCATGAAGCAGAAAGGAAAAAGAAGAAATTCTTCAAGAAGAAGAAAGGTCTTATGGCAACTTGGGAAGACCTTGATGACTCATCAAATGATGAAGAAGAAGATGAGGAGGAAGAAGCAAACATTTGCCTGATGGAAAGTCTACCCTCAACAGACAGCGAGGACGAAGAGGAGGTATTTCCTTGTACTTACCCTGCTCTTAAAGAAACCTTTGATGATCTCCTTAGAGATTCGTCCATTTTCTCTGATAAGTACAGATACTTAAAGAAAAAGTTTTCTCTAATGTCTAAAGATTTTGAAAAACTTACTTTAGAAAACCAAGTACTCAAAAAGGAGAATGAAGAGTTGAAACTGCAAGTTACTCAACTCAAAGACAAATCTCAAAGAGATTCTGAGTCCAGTACCTCTTGTGAAGTACAAGAACTTCAACAATAAGTAAGTGAACTCACTGGACGATTGTCCATGTTTGTCAGCAGATCTGAAAAGCTAAATCAAATTTTAAAATTTCAGAGAAAACCTTCTTGACAAAAGTGGTTTGGGTTATGTTCCCAAAATCATTAAAGAATTCTTCTAATTCTAATTTATATTGTGGTCACTGTGGAAAGGCTAGACATGTCACTTCAGCATGCGTCCACAAAAGAAAAAACATGCCTAGACACAAACCAAAGACTAACAAGAAAGGACCCAAGTCAATTTGGGTACCTAAGAACATGATTATCCCTGTTGCAGATATGTTTAACAGTAGGAAGACAACTCCAATCATAGTACCTAGACAGTGGATGCTCACGACACATGATGAGAGAAAGGTCCATGTTCCAAGTCCTAAACCTTGGTTAAAAGGTTGGGTCACCTTTGGAGAAGACCAGAAAGGCAGAATAGTTGGGATAGGTAAAATTGGTAATTTCTTATTATAAGTCCTAGACCTAGGTTATAAGTATCCTTTTCCTTCTATTGATAATGTCTTACTGGTTGAAGGACTCAAACACAATCTACTTAGCATAAGTCAATTATGTGACAGTGGATTTGGTGTTTCCTTTAACAAGGACAAATGTATAGTCAGAAACCCTGACAAGTCCATTCTTTTTCAAGCGAAGAGACAGAACAATGTTTACAAAATTGATTTTGAAAACCTGTCCAAATAGAATGTCTCATGCTTCATATCCTTAAAGGATGAACAGTGGATATGGCACAAGAGACTTGGTCATGCAAGCTTGAGAACCATCTCGAAGCTAAAAAGCATAACCTCGTGAGAGGATTACCAAATCTTGTATACAAATTTGAGGTTCTATTTGAAGCATGTCAAAAAGGGAAACAAGTGAAAAACTCATTTAATTACAAACACATTGTTTCTACTTCTAGACCTTTAGAACTTTTACATATGGATTTGTTTGGACCTACTCAAACTGCATCTTTGAATGGAAAGAAATATGGATTAGTTATAGTTGATGACTATACTAGATGGACATGGGTTAAATTCCTTGATCACAAGGATGAGTCTTTTAAAGTCTTTACTATATTCTGCAAAAGAATCCAAAATGAAAAAGGAGTTTGTATTAACTCCATAAGAAGTGATCACGGAGGAGAGTTTGAAAACGCGAGCTTCCAACGATTCTGTGAGGAAAATGGAATCCTTCACAATTTCTCTGCCCCAAGAACATCTCAGCAAAATGGTGTGATAGAGAGAAAGAATCAGTCTTTACAGGAAATGACTAGGACCATGCTCAATGATCACTCTTCCTCAAGAAGATTTTGGGCTGAAGTTGTAAATACTGCGTTTTATTTGCAAAACAAAATATATGTCAGACCTATACTGAAAAGACTCCTTATGAATTATGGAAAGGAAGAAAACCCAACATATCATATTTCCATCCTTTTGGATGTGAATGCTTCATTCTCAATACTAACGATCAACTTGGAAAGTTTGATTCTAAGGTTGACAATGGAATTTTTCTGAGTTATTCTGAAACATCTAAGACATACAGAGTTTTCATATAAAATTCAATGACAAAATGCCTGACAAAGACTTGTCAGAGTTAAGTGATTCTCTTGCAGATTTGAGAATACAAGAAGGAGGTGAAGGATCATCACCCAAGAATGAAGAAGAACGATCGGACGCAGAAACTGAAGGACCGTCCAATCTAGAAAGAAGAAGAAGCTGACACTTCAAGACTTATCATCCTGAAGAACAAATCATTGGAAATGCAGATGATAAAGTCAGAACAAGGTCCACATTTAAAGAACAAACTGATGTTGCCTTTATCAGTGAATTGGAGCCCAAGACAATAGATGAAGCCCTATTGGACGAAGGATCGGTATTAGCTATGTAGGAGGAATTGAACCAATTTAAACGCAATGATGTTTGAACGCTCGTATCTCCACCTAAAAATAAGTCCATTATTGGAACCAAATGGGTTTTCAGAAACAAACTAGACGAAGAAGATAAGGTTGTGAGAAGAGTAAATGGGCAAATTGCCCCCTGAAAGATGCAATCTTTTGCAAGTAGATCCCTGAAAGTTGGAAATAAAAAAACCCGTCCTTGAAAGATGCCTCTGGTAGTCAAATAGGTCCCTGAAGTCACCTTCGTTAGCCAACTTGATGATGTGTCACGTTAAATGACACGTAGGCTCACATGTGGCAGCCTACGTGTCTTGCCACATAATCACGGACTTAAATGAAAGATTTTTTTTTGAACAATCTAATTTTAAATATTTTAATTTTTGCAATTTGGTCCCCAAATCCCTAAACCTTCCTCTTCCTCTTTCCCCCCAAATCCCTAACCCTAGCCCCTCTCAATCTGAATCCCACTCTTCTGACTCTTCTTCAATCTCTTTGGATCATTACTTCACCGACTTCATCGAAACCGTTACCCAAATTCCCCTCTTCGAATTTCAGTCCAATCCCCAACTAATCGAACTTGAAACCCCAAAATCCCTTGCATCAACCGTCGAGAAGAAGCCTCAACTGAACCGAACACCGCCGCTGCAGATCTCAACCAATTGAACTTGAAACCCACTGCCGCTAGCTCAGAAACACCACCACCACCCCCAACAGTTCCCAAACCACCACCACATTACCCACTGCTTCCCCTTTACATGCACCACAACCTCCTCCACCACCACCCTTTAACAACATGATTTATGCACAAGGTGTCCTCCAAGCTCCAAGAAGCTTCCTTTTTCCTTGCATGGAAGGACCCAAGAAGTACCACCACCATCAAGCCATTCATATCCAAACACAAGAATCAATTGCAAGAAGCCCACATGGAGAAAGCATCCTTAGCTTCATCTTCAACTCTGAGAATGTGAAGAAAGCGAAAATGTGTTGCGTTGGTGCTGTTGAAGATGTTAGCTTTGAACACAAATCAAAGTCCCCTTGTTTCTCTTCCTCTACTTCAACGTTTTCTAGAAGGTCTTGCATGACCAAAGAAAAGTCAAAGTCCACCAATAATGGAATCAAAAGGTCTGTGAGATTCTACCATGGTAGTGTAATCCTTGGTGAGGATTCTAAGCAACAGAGTTTGTTGCCATTGTCTAGAAAAGAAGCTGAAGAATAACACTCTTATGGCAAAAGAAAATGGAGCTAGAGTGAAGGGTAATTACCAAATTTCAGGTAAGGGTGAATTTAATTTTAGAGGCTTTTATGCGTGAATGGGGAAGAAGGGGGAGATAGGGTTGCAGAAATGGGGGAAATGAGGAAGAAGAGGGTTTAGGGATCAAATTGCAAAATTTAAAATATTTAAAATTAGATTGTTCAGAAAAAATGCTTCATTTAAGTCTCCCATTACGTGGCAAGACATGTAGGCTGCCACATGTGAGCTTAAGTGTCATTTAACGTGACACATCATCGAGTTGGCTAACGGATGTGACTCCAGGGACCTTTTTGACTAACTGAGGCATCTTTCAGTGATGGATTTTTTTTATTTTTGTCTTTCAGGGACCTACTTGCCAAAAAGTGCATCTTTCAGGGGGTAAATTGACTATTTACTCTTGTGAGAAACAAGGAAAAGTTAGTTGCTCAAGGTTACTCACAACAGGAAGGTATTGACTTCACTGACACTTTTGCTCCAGTTGCTAGAATTCAAGCCATTCACATATTACTTTTATTTGCTGCCCAACATGATATGAGGCTATATCAAATGGATGTAAATAGTGCATTTTTGAATGGTATAATAAATGAGGAAGTCTATGTTGAACAACCTCCTGGTTTTGAGGATCAATATTTTTCTAATCATGTTTTCAAATTGAAAAAGGCTATTTATGGCCTTAAGCAAACTCCTCGAGCTTGGTATGAAAAACTCAATTCTTTTCTGATGAAAAATGGTTTTTCAAGAGGGAAATACAACTTTTTTCAGAAAATCCATAGGCTCACATTTCATCATAGTACAGATTTATGTTGATGACATTATTTTTTGTGCTATTAATGAATCCCTGTGTGGAGAATTTTCTAACTTGATGCAGAAGGAGTTTGAAATGAGTATGATGGGAGAACTCAAATTCTTCGTAGGACTGCAAGTCAAGCAAACTCAAGATGGCATATATGTACATCAAACCAAATATACAAAGGAACTTCTGAAGAAGTTCAACATGGAAGATTGCAAATCTATGAACACACCTATGCACCCTTCATGCGTGCTAAACCTGAGTGAAAAGGATAAAAAGGTAGATCAAAAGGTATACAGATGTATGATTGGATCTCTCTTATATCTTACTGCATCTAGACCTGACATCATGCTTAGTGTATGCTTATGTGCTAGATTTCAATCAGATCCTAGAGAGACTCACTTAACTGCTGTTAAGAGAATCTTTAGGTATCTAAAGGAAACTACTAATCTTGGACTGCTGTTTAAGAAATCTGATGAGTACAGCTTAGTGGGATTCTGTGATTCTGACTATGCTGGAGACAGATTGGAAAGAAAAAGCACGAGTGGTGGTTGCCACTTCATTGGATCCAACCTGGTCTCATGAACAAGCAGGAGACAAAGCACTATTGCATTATCTACAGCTGAAGCTGAATTTGTCTTTGCAGCAAGTTATTGTTCTCAACTACTATGGATTAAATATCAATTGGAGGACAACAACATCTATGAGAGTAAGATTTCAGTTCTTTGTGATAATACTGCTGCAATTAATCTATCCAAGAACCCAATCTTACACTCAAGTGCTAAGCATACAGAAATTAAACATCATTTCATTAGAGATTATGTACAGAAAGGAATATTTGATATTCAGTTCGTAAGTACTGAAAATCAATGGGCTGATATTTTTTACAAAACCCCTTTTCTGTAGACAGATTCACTTTTATAAGGTAGCATTTAAATATGCACTTTATAAAAGAATGATGTTTAGTGTCCAATGTGCTCAAGTTCAGTCTGAGTCCAATATGACTAGAGTCCAGTGACTCGACAGTCCAATTGAGACTTATCTTCCTGCGCTGAGTCATTAGTTTTTAAAATATATTTTTTATCAAAACCTGCTCATGTGCTCTGAAACCGTCTTTTCATTTAATAGTAACGCTTGCTTTGAAGACAACAGTTGCTTTTTTTTTCTCTCTATTCAATTGCCTTCTTACACACGTTTTCACTCCACTCTTCATTTTCACATTACTCTTTTAGAAAACCTCTCTATCTTCTCTAGTTTTTTAAAAATTTGAAACCTCTCTTAAACCCTATTTCTCTCAAAAATCCATCTTTTCTCTTTCAAAAATGGAGAACATTGACAACATGGAAGTGCTTGTGGAACACTGCATCTATCTATCCTATCTAATTGAACTGGGAATCGATGTGGTTCCTGAAATCACCGATGCTGGTTGGAAGAATTTCTTCAAGGGAAAGTTGGAGTTTATCCCGATCTCATCAAGCAATTTTGGAAAACTGCTGAGATATAAGAAGCTGAAATCACTGGAACTGTGAATTGTAAGAAGGTAGTAGTTTCTGATGAAACCATATCTGCTGCTATTCAATGTGATGCTGAGGGAGAAGACCCCTTCACTGACTGGAAGAAGAAGTTGGAAAGAACTGGAGGAAACAGTATTCTTCTGGCGTCACCAGAGAAAACTGAAAAGTTAGTTACATCAAGGATGACTGACAAAGCAAGAGTCCTACATCAGATAATCAACAAAATAATTCTTCATAAAGCAGGATCCAAACACTCTGTATTTTCAATGCACGAGTTCTTGTGTGAATTTGCTCAATAGGAGGAAGACCAATCTTCCACTTGTACTCTTCATGAACTTCAAAAAGAATATAAGCAGAAGAAGTACGATAAAGAAATTTCCCTATGGAGCTCTTCTATATAGGGTTTTGAAGGCTCAAGGAGTTATTGAAGGAACAAAATAGAAAATCAAACAGCCAAGGCTTGACAAAAACAATTTTTTGAAAATGAGACTCATCAACCATACAAGGTGCAAAAGAGTTGCTGAGGTAAAAGAAAGGGCTACCAAAGAAAAAATCCTAAAGGAGGATATATCAAGAGGAGCAGAACGGGTAATTTTGAAAGAATTGCCAAAGCAAGTGGAGACTAAGAAGCCAACAAAGAAAAAGGCTAAGAAAAGGTCCACAAGGAAAAGGACCCAGCTTTCCAAGCCTGCGTGTAACACCCTTTCTCCAAAAAGGATATTACACCATAGTAACCAAAAGTTCACAATAACTTAGAAAATCCAACCACCAAAAATGTGCGTAAAATTTTTTCTTTTAAAAGTAAGGTAAAGTCATCATCTTTTGTGAAGGTACTTCATCATATATATATATAACCATGATATTTCACAAGGAGTTTGCTTCAGTACAAACTATGGTTTAGATTCTGCAAAGGTAAGGAAAGCAAGAAATACTAATGAACCAAAAATACAAAAATGTTAAAAGAAAAATATATGTTACTACGTAGATAAGAGCCAGATCAATCTCAGATTAACTACCCGACCTAACCATCTTTAAACGAAGATGTAACAACAGCAACAACCTCCTAACCCACTCCTCGGGTAAATCATCTACTTACTCACGCATTAACACAACATAAAAGTCGGCAAGGGTGAGACTCTAGAACAAAGTAATATGAAAAGTATAAGTACATCAAAACATAGAACATACATCACCCAATTCATACAACATGAACATATAGGTTAGAACATCAAGTCATCTAAAACACATACAGTAGAGTAGTAATTCATTCAAGTCATATAAATAAATCTCGTTCAAACAGGTCTTACCTTGTATCTTGTAAACCTACATAAGCAATGCACTCTCAAAAATATAACATCAATTCAAGGTATAGTTATGCATGCCACTTCAATATCTCTCAAACACATCGGTGTAATGCTCCAAGGAGAATTTCCAACCTTAACATCCTTTGAGCGACCGGCTGCGGTAAACTTCACAGAATAATCAGAGAATCCCACTTAGACCCCTGAGAATCATTCGGAAATACCGCATTTAAAATGAATACCAAATCAGAAATAGATCTGCCAGTCAGATTTATCCAAGCCAGGTATACGACTTGTCTCAGCTCAAGGGTTACCCCCGTCACAGCCATTGAGACTTTTGAAACCTGGATAATCCCAGTAGACAATTGTAGTCCAACAAAACCTATTTTCAACCCCATCCTCTAGGTTGTATGCTCATCGTCTTTAATGCAAATGACAGTCTAAATTTGCACACAACTTCTCTTTAGCATCTCTTTGTAAAACTTCCTCTATTTTACTGTAGCTTATTTTGAACATCTTTTAACTCTTATTTAGAACACTTTACATAAAATAACTTATCACTTTATGATAAAAATACTCTTGCCCTCATTACACATTTATACTCATCATTACATTTAAGTTGTTTTTCTCGGCTTTAATAAGTCAACTAAGGACTGATCACACCGCGGCAGAGCCGAACTAAGGTGATCAACCCAACAAAGTGATTCGATACATAAGCTAAAGGTTATTAATTCATTTTAAGCAGACCAAAACGGGGCAGAGCCACCTAGGATTGATCAAGAGAGAAGAGATCAACAGTAAACTAAAACCCAAGTATACCTTTTATTTGGTGAATGATTTCTACCGGCTTAATTAACTTTGAAGATGAAAGGATTACACGGCGGTAGAGCCGATTGCGATAATCAGTGCTCAACTAAAAAATGTTTCGATATAGACTAAGTGAACGAGATCAAGCTGATTCTTTACGGAAGTACTTAAGCACCAGTTATCTTCTAGGAAAGAGGCCGGTTGAAAGCCTACCTCAATAATTTTCACTACTAGAGATATTGAAAATTAACTGAGTCTGATTATATATATATATATATATATATACAGATTGGACACCAACCCGAGATTTCCAACTGATAATATAATAGTAGAATTCACCAAGAATCCTTTACCGTTATACTAAATTTTCGATAGATGCTATAACAGTAGAATTCACCGAGAATCCTTTACTGTTATACTCTTTTACGACAGATGCTATAACAGTAGAATTCACCGAGAATCCTTTACCGTTATACTCTTTTAACCAATCCAATCTATTTATATATAAGTTTATGTAGAAATCACTTCTTTCCCAATTTATCTTAGTCACGTATATACCGAGTCCTTAAGTTAAGAATTCCCCAAACAGCGTATAGGCATAGTTCCCAGGAAAGAGAGGTGGGCTTAGGCCGCTTGGATGACTTATGTCTTTCATAGACAGAACCATACTAATAAACCATTTATCTTAACTATCACTTTGTATATCAAAGATAGACAATATCAGGGTTTTCACAAAAGAATAAATTGCACTTGTTTCACGGTAAGAGCATACTGCAGTATTTTAAATTTTGCTAGTATAACGGTACAATTATTAAAGCTCAAAATTGATTTTGCCATCACAGTCTTACTTCCACGAAAATTCCAAGGAAATTTAGGCATTATAACACTACAATTAATAAATAGCACATAACAATTAAATTAAAACCATAAAACAATTATAAAGCATAAATAAATAAGTATAAAGCTATAACACATAAATCACATAAGTGGTTAGCAACCAAGAATCAAACTCATATCTTTTCAAATTAATTTGCAAGAGGTTCCCCTTACCTTTGCCACAAGAACTTGGAAGAACAAGGCTTTGGATCCAAGAACACCAAGAGAGAAAGATAAAAACTATAAAGGAGAAAGGAAAGGATTTTTGCTTTGTTAACACAAAGGCTTTGGTGTAGGAATTATAAGACATGAAGGGGGGTATTTATAGGGGAAGGGGGCAGTCAAGGCCTTGGGTTAAAGGGACTATGGTTGGCTTGAAAAGCAACCATGATTTAGTTTTAATAAAAATCAAAACAATTATTTAAATTCTAATTGGCTTAGGGAAATGACTCATGGCATGACTCAAAATTTTAGAAGCCTTGAGAAGAAGCTAGACTCATGTGAGTCATGAAGAAGGGGGCGGCCAAGAGCAAGTGGGAAGGAAGAGATGCGATCAAAGATTATATGACTAGATTAATTAGGATAATTAGGTTTAATCCATCTTTTTCCTAATTGGTTCAAAGGCTTTCACAAGGATTGAATCCAAGTGAAAAAACACATCCAAGGCTCCAAAATAGGGTGTGGATGTCGAACAAATGGGGAGGAAGAAGGGTCACGGGATAGCTTGATCAAAAGGTTTAGATTTTGGTAGTTTAAGTGAAAAATCAAGGGCAAAATAGTAATTACACATGTCTCTATTATTGGTCAATTATTCTGTCTACAGATATTTTAAGCTTCTTAGAGTTGTATTTGAACCCCTTAAAGTTCCTAAGTTACTATATCATAGTCAGTATGTCTCTATTTGCCTCTATTCGGCTAATATACCGCATATAAGAGCAAAAACATCAAAAAAAAAAAATCTTGTCTAGAAATATTTTTAAAAATCATAAAAAAAAATTGTTTTGGACCTTTTTACCAAAATTTTTATACTGTAAAACAAGATCTGTACGTTATACGTACCAGTTAAGCCTATTTTTTGGTAATTTTTGAAAGTTTTCCAAAATTTTCAGAAAAATTCCACAAAATCATAAATATTAAAAGAACTAACTTTTGTGAAGGAAGATAATTTTCTGGGTTGGTTTGATATACTTTTTCTATTTAAAATCTTATCCCTTAGTTACGATAAATACGGTTGTCTGTAAAAATCCAAACGTCAAAGAAAAAACGTCTGTTTCAATGAAATAATTTGACAAGCATATTAAAATCCTAATTATAAGACAAAAATAAATCACCTAGGACTTAGATCACAAAATTTCTTATAAAACTGTTTAGACAGTAAATTAAAAAAACGGATGTTACATTGCGTCCATCAATCAAATCAGGATCCTACTGGACATGTGGCCAAGAGACCAAGAAGTGCTAGAAAGCCTTCAAAGTCCATTGCTGAAGTGGTGAAAGATTTGAGAAAAGACACAGAACAGAGGAAGAGGAAAATTTCTTTTGAAGAAGCTGTTTCCAGCACTCCACCCTCTGCGTCCATTCCAACTGAGGCACCTACACCAGTAAGTCCTCATTCTATACCTATTTTTGAGGAACCAGTCCTTTTTTTGAACCTACACCACCTACCACATCTTCACCTTTACCACAAACAACATCCTCTCCACAACCACAAAGCCAACGAGAACCATTCTCTCCTTTACCTGCCCACACACATATACCAACATCACCTTCCTCACCTGAACCTATAACCACTCCATTTTCACCATTTGCTGAACCATCGTCCATTCCTGCCCAAACACAACCACCTTTACCACCACCTGCAAAAACAAAAGCATCCTTGCAATACTCTTTCTCCAAAAAGGATATTACACCATAATAACCAAGAATTTTGAAATAACTTAGAAATTATTTGATGAAAACTTAGTATTTCTTCTCTGAAAATGTGGGTAAAATTTTTGCTTTTATAAAAAATGAGAAGGATGGGGAATATGTTTCTCTAATTCTTCCAAAAGGCCACTGTATATCAGCAGTGCTGAAATACTAAGGAAAACGGTAAAACATAAGTGAACTAAAATAAAAAAATGGTAAAAGAAAATACATGTTTACTATGTACATGTGAGCCACTTCAATCCAAACTAACTACCCGACATAACCGTCCTTAACCAAAGGTGTAACAGCAGTAGTAATCTTCCCAACCTAAAACAGTCTTCCTACGCCTCTCATCCTTCCTTGTGTTGCTGCTTTCTCTTTAGATGATCTCTCTCATCTGCTCCAAGGGTAGCTCCACGTCTAAAACTAACCGGTTCTCCACTCTCCATTTGGGTCTATGGACCCTTCCAGCAGTGGTAAACACATACCCAGAATATGTGCCCCACTGTGTTTCGGGGTTTATCTTCCACCCCACCTTTCCAACCTCAAGGGGTTGAATCCTAAGCCGCCAGATCGGAGCCAACTCACTCCTCGGATAAACCATCTACTTAACATGCATCAAACACAAACAATGAAAACATGCAATGGTGAAACTCAAATCCACAGCAAAACGAACAGAGAAGCATAAGCTCACCATTTACAGATCATGCATCACTTAATACATACATTAAGAACATATATCAAAGTACTCAATACAGTACGTGCATTATCTACTCAGTTTCATAGCATATCTCCATAACTGCATATACACAGATCATGCCTCGTATTTAAATACCGCAAAGTAATGCATGCTCAGTAATATTAAGAGAATACATAAGCAACACACAGCAGACATCACTCACAAGTAATGCTATACTCATCCTCAAAAGAAATCACATTTAGGTATCATATTAATTCCACACAAAAATAAGCCTTGTATAAAATAATCTATACTCAGAAAATGACACTCATGCTACACACTTATAAATCATATCATCAACACAAGATATATATTTATGCATGCCACTTCTATATCTCTTGAAAACACACTGGTGCACTGCTCCAAGGAGATTTTTCCAACCCTAACTTCATTGAGCGATCGGCTATAGAAAACTTAATAGAATAACCAGAGAATCCCTCTAGACCCCTGGAAATCCTTCGAAAATACTACATTTAAAATGAATACCAGATCATAAATAGGTCCATCAGTCAGATTTATTCAAGTTGGGTATACGACTCGTCTCGGCTCGAGGGTTATTACCAACCCGGTCGTTGAGACTTTCGAAACCAGGATAATCCCAGTAGGCAATTGTAACCCAACAAGACGCTATTTTCAACCTCCCCTTCAAGTTGTAAGCTCATACGTCTTTATGCAATGACAGTCTAAATTTCATACAAATTCTCTTTGAACTCTCTTTCTAAAACTTCCTCTGTTTTACTGTACCACCTGTTGAAATATTCTATCTCAAAATTACCCTTTTGTAACTTTATTAACTCATGTAAAACCCTTCATTTATCAAATAGGTAAATAATTCTTACTCGTGTTACTTAGTTCATTGATCAATATGTGATGTCTAATTTTTCCAAGCATCAATAATTTTATTAAGGAATAACCACACTGCGGCAATGCCGAACTGAGTGATCAACCTATAACAATCAGAGTGAATCAGTATATGCCAAAACTAAAGGTGATTAACTCATTAAAGAAGATCGAAATGGGGCAAGGCCACCGGGATCGATCAAGAGAGAATAGATTAAGAGTGATTTAAGCTCATGTTCATTTCTTAATTGGTAAGTGATTTTTCTTGGAAAAATAAGTCTGATAACGAAATGATCACATGGCAGCAGAGCCGACTGCAGTGATCTACGCCCAACTTCTAAAATGATTCGATATAGAACTAAGTGAAACGAGATCAAGCTAATTTATTACTGAAATACTTAAACACCAGTTTATTTTCAAAAAAAACTCATTGAAGGCTTACCTCACTAATTTTCACTATCAAAGAGTATGACATTGAAAACTAAACTGAGTTTTCATATATAACGTACCCCGAACCAGGAATTTTTAACAAATAATATAACAATAAAGTTTACCAAGAACCCTGCACTATTATACTATTCACCTAGTCAGCCGTATATATGCATTAGTGAAATCATGGTTAACAGTTCAAGATCAATTAAAAGCAAAGACCGAGTTTACGCAGTGCCGACATCGCTCGATCTAAAGAGAGAAGAGATTTATTTTAAACGCATATTTGTGTATAGTAGTATCCCAATAAAATCTTTTCCAATTTATCTTAGCCACGTATATACAAAATCCCTATGTTAAGATTTCATAAACAGCGTATCAGTATGATTCCCAAGAAAGATCTAGAGGTGAGCCGCAGCTGCTAAGAGACCCATCTTTCCTAGCCAGAACCATACTAATAAACCATTCATCCCAACCATCTTTATATCAATGGTAGACAAATTTCAGGGTTTTCACAAAGAAATAGATTACAATAATTTTACGGTTCAATTATACTGTGATATTTTAAAATTCATCATTATAATGGTATAAATATTAAAGCTCAAAACCAATTTTGTCATTATAACATTACTATCACAAAAATACTTAAACAATTTAGGCATTATAACACTACAAATAATAAAAGCTCATAACAGTTAAATTAAAGCCATGCTATAAAGCTATAACACATAAATCACCTAAGTGATTAGCAACCAAAAATCAAACTTATAACTTCTCAAATCAATTTGCAAGAGCTTCCCCTTACCTTTAGAAGAAAAGCTTATGAAGAACAAAGCTTTCGAAAAACTAAAATACAAAGAGAGAAATATAAAAGCTTTAAAGAGGGAGAAGTAAGAATGCTTGGAATATCACAAGACTTGGTGCAAGAAAAGATGAAGCATGGAGGGAGGGTATTTATAGGGGGAGGGGGCAGCCAGCCAAGGGACAAGGGAGGAAGAAAATTGTTGGTGTGATGTAAGTCATGAGGCTTAAAATGCCTAATTAGTTAATTAGATAAATCAACCTTTTTTCCTAATTGGTTCAAAGGCCTTCCCAAGGATTCATTCCAAGTGACACAGATCATCCAACCCTCCTAATCCAAGCTGAAAGGGGTGGCCAAATGAGGGAGAAGAAGAGCCCTTGTATATAGCTAGGTTAAAAGCTTTAGGTTTTGGTAATTAAATGTACAACCAAGGGTAAAATAGTAATTGTATATTGCCATCCACTATTCATGGTCAATGGCTGGGTCAATACCACTATTTGAAATTCATAAAATTGCATTCGAGTCCTTCAAAGACCCTAAGTTCCTCTTTCATAGCCGTTAATTCTCTATTCGTGTCTATTCGGCTGATATACCACAAATAAGAGCAAAAATGATATAAAAATAATCTTGTCTAAAAATAATTTCTAAAATCCTTACATAATTAATTAAAAATAAAATATAAAATTCTTGTGGACCTTTGTCACGAAAATTTACACTGTAAGACAAGATAATTGCGCTATTCGCGTCCGTTAAGCGTATTTTTCTATAAATTTTGAAAGTTTTCCAAAAATTCCAGAAAATAAAAAATATTAAAATAAACAAATTTTTTGAAAGAATATAATTTTCTGGGTTGGTTTGATATATTTTTGCTATTTAAAACCTAATCCGTCAGTTACGGCGAAAACCGTTTTCTGTATAAAACCAACATCAAATGAAAATTGTCTGTTTCAATGAAAAGAATAATAAGCATTATTAAAAACCTATTTCTAAGATAAAAATAAATCAATAAACACATATACACATAGTACTTGAATAAAACAGAATAAATATGGAAGTGATGCAAACGGAAGTTATATAAGACCTATCTGTTTTACCGTTTGAATTTCAACACCCAACAAAACTTATCATTTCTATACTAACTAAAACCTTCTTCATCCTTATAGTCTTTATCTTGGTTATTTTCTAGTCTCCGGGTATTAATCCATTTCTCAATTTACGTGATTCATCTTAGAGGGACTAAAACAACAATTACTTATACTCTCCTCTAAAATTCCAAACTTAGCTTCTAAGATCCTCATATAACATCAAGTCACTTTTTGAATCCTCAAATACCTTTTTTTTTTGAAATTTTTATATTCATTATAAACTTATTCTGACAGTCAAAGGCGTCCATAAAATACCTTTTTTTTTTACTTCTACGTCAGCACTAAACCATTACGCATCATCTGAAAATCTTAAGGATAATTCTAATCCTCCAAAATTAATACTCTGTCTCGTAGAGTAAAATTTTGGGATGTTACAATCCTCACTACCCTTCACTTCTCACTTTGTCCAAAGATTCTGGAAGCCCAGAATTCTAATTGAAGGCTTGGAGAAAGTTGAAGTTCCTCTTCAAGAGAAAAAGATGCAAGATCCACAACTGACAGTGGATCAAATAAGAGGGAAGTCAGTGCCATCTAAGACCTCAAGTTTAGCCAACATGAGGATCTACAGCGAAAGGCCAGAGTACCCTGCTCTGTCCTTAGAGCAGATCAGTCCATTCCTCTCTATCTTTGAGAAGATGATGCTAAGGTACATTGCAGATGGGTTGGAGCTACATAACAAATTCAGCATGCCTCTGTCAATGAGAATCACTCCGTCCACTCAGATCAAGGTCAAGCCTGACAGAATAGTGCCAAGAGTGTACTTCATAGACAAGACAAGAACAAGTTTGAAAAGAAGTATCTCAACAAGGGTCCAATGTCAAAGCTCATCAAGTTTGATAAAGACTGGGCAAAGACTGAACAAGAAGAAATCCTTATGGACTTCTTAGTCTACTTGTCAAAAGAAAGAAGAGCCTCAGAGGACGAAGCTAGAGCTGTCTGGGAGAAACACCTATGGGAGTGTAAACAGGAAGCATCATCCTCTGGTTTGGATACTGAGGAGAAAAGGAGACACCTACTGGTGGAAAGATGACAGAGCTGGACTCACGTTACATCATGTTTGATGACATCTTAGGAGCTCCTGTTCCCACAAGAAGAAAATTGGACACTCATACTCCTCCTCCTCCAGTAGAACGCATTGTTGAGTTGCCTTCGGAAGAGGAAGACTTGATCTTGTCTATGCACATGCAACCTGGTGCTAGATCTGCAAGGAGATCTAAAGAAGTCCCTGTCACAAGACAAGAGTTTGAAGAACTCAAGTCTATATTCAGTCAGCTTCTCTGGCAAATGAAGGACGCAAAGAAGGAGTGACTTCCTGAAGTCATGTTCTCAAAAAAAAAATTGATTAGTCATTGTTTTAAAAAAAAATCTTTGACTATGATGGTCATTCAAACCTTTTTTTCTGATGACAAAAGGGGGAGAAAAGGGAAGATTAAGTTTTAATAAAAAGAGATTAAGTTCATGGAAATTAATTGCATATGTCTTTACGCATACATATATTAAATGCTTATATATATATTGCTAGACTAACCTGCTGTTTAAGGAAAAGAACTTTTCAGGTACTCAAGATTTTTGGAAAATCCAAAACCTATGAGATGTTTATTTCAGGGAGAGTTGGGTAAATCCAAAGAAATGTTGAGATGTTCATCTTAGGGGGAGTTTCTTTGAATGAAAAGTTTAACTGTTTATGTATGACTGCATGTTATGTTTTATTTGCTAATAATTGCTTGTAAAACTTAATAATGTTTGTCATCATCAAAAAGGAGAGATTGTTGGAACCAAATGGTTCAGAGACATTTTACCATTTCTAAATCCCTAAAGGTTTTGATGATAACAACTATTATCAAGAGCTTAACAAGTCTGATAACAAGTTCGTGCAGGTACAATTAAGTTAAGTCCATCGTCCAGTGTGATTTTGGTAGCGTCCAATGGACTCAGGTACTTATCTTATGGTAAGTATCGTCCAATTGATTCAAGACGTTATGCGTCCAAGTGGCTAAGACAACTTAGCATCCACTCGATTCACGCTTTATCCTACACGCGCGTTGTAATTTATTCACGATACGCTATTTATTGCTCTTATAATTAATTTGAGACATATTAAATGAGCAAATGATTTGAAATAAATAGTTGTCACAAATGCTTTTCCTCGGACTTAAAATATAACTAATTTGATATCACATTTAATGAAAAGCATAAACCACTATGAAAAGTGTACTTGAGAGAGAATGTACTCTGAATGTTTCTGACACTCTCTGTACACACCTTTTCTATAGTATAGTGTTTTCTCTCTGCCTCAACTGAATATTACTATTAACCATTGTGTATTTGAGACTCTGAGTACAAGTTGCTTCTGACTTTGGAGAAAGAGCTAAACAACCTACATAGAAGTACAACTCCATTGAAGCAACGGGAAAATAGCATTTAATGCTATTAGTAAACGGCTATTTACAAAGGCTTAAGCAGATCAAAACTGTAGACCTAATTCGAAGCTTCATCAAAAATATAAATACCGTGAAGAAGAAGAAGAAGAAGAAGAAGAAGAAGAAGAAGAAGAAGAAGATAGTAGAGATAGCAAAGTTAAAAAGATTATTGAGCTGAGCTTTCATATGCTGTTGTACTTAGTTTAGACGCTGTCAAATTTCTTCTTCATGTAAAAGAGAGTTTGCTTAACTCTCAATGTGCTAAAATTTCATATCCTCACTTGAGTGAGTTGTAGCACTTAGAAACACTTTAACTCTTCTGAGTAGCGTGAGCCTGGAGAGGCTTGGTGTGAAAAGAATACTTGGAGTTGAGCCTATATAGGCTTGTTAAAAGAATACTTGTTTGAGCCTGGAGTTGAGAGGCTAGGTGTGCAAACAATATTACTTGTTAGAGCCTGGATATGCTAGGTGTGCAAATAATACTTGTTGTAAAGGTCTGAAGAGGCTGTTGAAGAATACTTGTAAATCTATCAAGTTAATAGTAGAAATCCTTCTAGTTGGAAGGGACTGGATGTAGCTATTAAGAAAAGGTGAACCAGTATAAATCTCTGTGTGTAAATCTCTAACTCCTTTACATTCAGTTTTATTACTAACTATGTGGGTTGTCTTGAGGTTTTCTTAACAAACGTTTTAAACGCACTCAAGCTATTTTTAAACTAGTGGATGTTCAGCGTCCAATTTACTTTGTGCGTCCAATACACGTTGTGCGTCCAATACTTCATAACATCGTCCAACGTTTTGCGAAAAGCTTTTAAAAGTTAAGAAACACAATTCAACTCCCCTTCTTGTGTTTCACCTTGTTATCTACATTCCTGTGATATTGATATTGAAATTCTATTTGAAGAATTAAAAGTCATTAGAGAGGTTTTAACAGTTGAATCAAAATCAAGCTTTATAATACTGAATTCTTTAAAGATATTTAATTGTTTTTCTAATACATGCACAACTTATAGAATAATATTATATCTATCTCTGTTATTGTTGCATCTACTGAGAGATATTTTTCTAAATTAAAATTGTTTAAATTTTATTTGCGATCTACTATGTCACAAGATAGATTAAATAGTTTTGATTCACTACTAGAAAATAATTAAATGGCGACGGAAATGAAATTATCAGAAGAAATTTTTGAAATAATTAAAACATTAGAAGAAATGAATAAAAACATAGCTTTATTAATAGAAAACACAAATAAAATTATGGAATATACATTTTTGAGAATATCAAAAGGGCATAATGATATAAAAAATATAAAAGAAACTTTAGAAAATATAAGTGAAGAAATTGATGAAAATAATGATATTAAAAGAATTAAAGAAATTCTCCAGCAACTTGAAAATCTTTTGGAGTACAAAGAAAATAATAAAAGCATAACAAAAAAAGGATTTAAAGGATTTATTAAAAATTAGAGAACGGAAAGCTATAAACTTTAATAAACCATTATCTACACGGAAGAATTAAGAGAGGAATATATGGAAAATCTAAAGAAATCAAATGATATAGAAGAAATTCAACAATTACTAGAACAATTGAAAATAATAGAAGATGATAATAATTAAATACAAAAAATCGATAATAATCAAATACAAAAAATTGAGTGAAAAGAAAATCTTAAAGAAAATAATGAAAATGAAGAAATAATTTTAACCTATACTAGTTCATCAGATTCTGAACATGATGAAATATTTATGCAAAAAGGTGAATCAAGTGGTGTAAAACAGGAAAAAAGAAAATGGGATGAATATTATTATAATAAAAATGGTGTTTGGGATAAATATGAAGAAAAAAACAATGAAAAATAAAGGATATGCTAGAAAGGATGGAAAATGGTCAAAAATACCAGATAAATTTAAACCTCATTATGAATATACTAAAACAGGAAATATTTTAAATCTAGATTGTGTTAGAAATAAAGAAGATGCAATTATAAAATGGGTTAATGAAATAATACTATTAATATCAACAGATGATAGATTTAGTAATATTTCTTTAGAAAATATAAAAGGATTAATTCTAATGAAAACAGCAAGAATTATGAGACAATATTTAATAAGTATTAGTGATGAAATGTGCTATAGATATGCAGCTACTGTAAATACTAATCAAGATTTTGCTAGATTAATTAGTGAACTAATTTCTAGAGAATTTACTGGATATGAATATCTTCATAATAAAATAGGAGTAAATAACTTACTACATGAAAATGCAAAGTCATATTTAAATAAAATGTAAATATGTGATATGTGTCAGATAGGGAGTTTTATCTACGAATATCAAAAATATTATTATCAACTAGATAATACATCAAAGGATACGTAGAAGGAATTATGTATTGATAAGTTACCATACCCTCTTAATACTAAGATAAAGAACATTTAGAAAACAAGATTAGGAGAAATAGCTAATACCTTAGTAGGAATTATACAAATAGTATATGAAGAAATGAGAAATCAATGTCTAATTAGAGAAACAATTAGACAATTAAATAGGAGAAAAAATGAAATATGTTGTGACTTACCAGAATTAGAATTACCAGGAAACTATGGATGTAAACAACCAAAGAAAAAGGAAGAGATATTATAGGAAAAGACCTAAGCTAAGAAAAACATATCCAAAGAAAAGAGCTTACAAAAATAGAAATAAAAAATATTTTAAAAAGAAAAGACAAATCCCTAGAAAATATTATCCGAAAAGAAAGAAAAAATGTATGTGTTGGTTATGTAACCAAGAAGGCCACTATGCAAATAGTGTCCTCAGAGAAAAGAGAAAGGTGTAAAAGAAAAGTCAAAACTAATAGAAAGAATATATCAGATATATGATTTAGAACCACTAGAAGAAGAATTAAGTAATTCTGAAGAGAGTATATATGAATATTCAGAAGATGAATTATCTTCACAGACAGAATCATAATAGTATTTATATTAAAATATTAATAAAAATTAATGGTAGAGAAACTGAAGCTTATATAGATACTGGACCAAGTATTTGTATAGCAACAAAAGCATTATTTGATAAATGGGAAAAATTAAGAAACCCAGCAAGAGTTTCAATTGCAGATGGATCTGTACATTCTCTAAGCTGGATAACAAAGAAAACAACTTTGATAATAGAAAATAAATTATTTATAATACCTATAATATATCAACAACAAACAGGTGTAGACATGATATTAGGAAATAATTTTCTTAGATTATACGCACCCTTTTGCCAATACTTAGATTATATGACTTTAAGAACCGCTTATATTAGAGGAAAGCAAATAAGAGAAATAATTAGGATACCAATCCTTCACTATACAAAGTGTCATTACTCAGAGTTTAGTCAGCTGAAACATGGTGAGATAATAGGAATAGTATGTAAAAAAATGCGACATGTATTAATGAATGCAGAAGAAGGTAGGATTATTCCAGCATATATTGAAGAACTTTTAGATAGGGTATGTAGTGAGAACCCACTAGATCCAAAAATTAATGATAAAAATGTGGAGTTAGTAGAATTAAAACTAAAAGACCCTATAAAGAAATAAAATGTAAACCTATGATTTATACAAAACAGGATATGGATGAATTTGCAGAAGATATTAAGCAAATGTGTGAAAAAGGATTAGTAAGACCATCAAAAAGTAAACATTCAGCACCAGCATTTTATGTTAAAAATCATAATGAAATTAAAAGAGGAAAAAGAAGAATGGTAATAAATTATAAATACATGAATGATGCTATGGAAGGAGATGCATATTTTCTTCCTAGAAAAGATTTAATTATTGAAAGAGTTAGAAACATGAATTGGTTTAGTACTTTTGACTGTAAGTCAGGATTTTATGAGATAAGACTTACAGAAAAATCAAAAGCATTAACAGCATTTAGTTGTCCTCAAGGACAATATGAATGGAATGCGTTACCAATGGGAATGAAACAATCACTAGGTGTTTTCCAAAGAAGAATGGATTCTATACTTAAGGATTATAAAGGTTTTTGCCTTATATATATTGATGATATATTAGTTTTTACTAATAAGGATTTAAATGATCATTTTTAAAAGGTAGAATTAGTTCTTAAAAGATGTTTAGAAAATAGAGTAGTATTAAGCAGGAAAAAAGCAGTCTTAGCTCAGACTAAAATTAACTATTTAGGATTAGAAATAGAAAGAGGAAAAATAGTAATGCAAAAACACGTGTTAAAAAAACTTCAGAATTTTCCAACAAAATTAAAGGATAAAAAGGAATTACAAAGATTTCTTGGATTACAAACTTATATTTCAAATGAAGGTTTTATAAAGAATCTTGTAGCTGAAAGGAGAAAACTCCAGCAGAAATTAAAGAAGGATGCTCTTTGGTCATGGACCGAAGAAGATGAAGAAATTATTAAAAAATTAAAGTACTTATGTGAGGATCTTCCTGAATTATATCATCCTTCAGATGATGATTTAATTATTATTGAAACAGATGCATCTAATGAATGTTGAGGAGGTGTTATGAAGGCAAAACCCCCTGAACAAAAGAAGGAATTACTATGTCGATACATGTTTGGAACCTTTTCAGACAGTGAAATTAATTATCCTACTCATGAAAAAGAAACATTGACCTTAATTAGAATGCTGGAAAAATATCAAATTTATGTGCTAGATAAAGAATTTATTGTCAGAACCGATAGTACTTATGTTGCAGGTTTCAAAAAAATTAATCATAAAGGCACTTCTAAACAGGGAAGATTAATAAGATGGCAGATGAAGTTAGCTGAATATAATTATACAATATCTCATATTAAAGGTGAAAAGAATGTTCTTGTAGATATACTTTCAAGAGAATGGAGCAGGACATGAAGAAATTGGAGAGCAAATTAAAAATGCAACAGGCAATCTTTGAACAAAAGATGCAAGAAGCTGAATTAATCAAAAGAGACATGGAAGTGATAAAGCTACAAATTGAAGAATTAAAATTATTGAGGGAAGCAGTTCCAGAAAACCTGAAGAAACAAGATGAAGATGAAAATAAAAAATGGTATGTAATCTTTAATGGTCCATTTCGAGGAATTTATGTTGACTGGTGCAAACCAGCACCACACTGCACAAAGATCCCAGGAATCATCCACAAATCATACTCCTCTGAAGAAGAAGCAAAAAAGGCTATGAAGGAATATGATGAAGCAGAAAGGAAAAAGAAAGGGAAAGAAATTTATCTTGGACCAAAAACTTTTTCAGAAACAGCAAAAAGTTCACCACCAATTAAATCAGCCATGCAAATACTAGGAAGAATTCCTTCTTCCTTAGATGATTTCCAAATAATTAGTCGAAAGGATCATGAACTTCGAATTCAATTTTCTCATGAAAAATTCGAAGAACATTTCCAAAGATTAATTAATTGGAATGAATCTGAAAAGGTCAACTGTTTTTATATAGTTGATCGAAATATTTATGGTGTTAAAGCAATTATTACGCCAGGAGCACCTCAATTACTAGTATTCAATTTATTCCAATTTGGGATGATTGAATGTCTTTATTTAAGTACTAATCTTGAAGAAATCAGTTTATTTCCACATGGATTCAAGGATACAGTCCAAGCCTTCAAAAGAAATATTGTCCGGGAGAGAGCTATTTTCTTAAAGTTCTACTCGGCATATCCAGACTTCTCAACTAAGCAACAAGCAAAGCATCTGGTATATATATTGGCATCAGTAATAATAACTTTCCTTTGTTGGATGATCCAAGGAAGGTAGTATATACTGAGGAGTTTATGAAGGAAATAATTGCAAACCAGTTGGCAAGCATTTACAACCAATGCTAGGGCATTGGAAAAGACACTTACGTCAGAATGATGTACAAAGGACCTCATCTGATATTATTAAACAAAACAAATAGGAAGGCAATCAGAGAAAAATATATGAGGATATTAACAGAATTTGAATATCCATACTGTGCACTTGAGGGACCCACGATGAAATATCATCCGGATATACTCAACCAGCTGTGTAAAAAGATAAGGCAGAACGGAAATCATGCATGTGAAAAATGCACAATAAAGACAGAAGACAAGAAAGAAGATAAGGATGACAGCACGGGAGAGATAATTATTGAAGAATGATGTAATTGCTGATGTAGTCCTCTTGTAAAATACACTATGCCAGATTTGGGCTTTTATAACGCACCATTTGTAGCGTTTATTGAGCAAAGCGCTACAAATATAATGTGGAAATTTTTTGTAGCGTTTTATACAATAAGCGCTACAAAATGTGAATCTGTTTTTGACTTTTTGTAGCACTTTTTAAATAGAGCGCTACAAAAAGTATCTCATTAAAAAATTAAAAAATAGCATGGTTTTGTAGCGCTTTATAGGGAAAGCGCTACAAAAAATTTAATGAAAATTGAAAACCCCCGCCTTCTTTCTCACTCGAAAAGCTCCTTCTTCTCTCACTCTCCTTTGTTCTCCCTCACCCTTATTTGTTCTTTCACTCTAAAAGATGCCACCGTGCCCTACTCACCGTACATTCACGACCGCCGCCGCCATGCTCCGTTCATCGTCAACCTGTGTTCAACGTTCAGCTTCATCGTTCAACGTTCAGCTTCATCGTTCACGAAGGTGTTTCATCGTTCTCTGTTCTCTGTGCGATTTCTGTTCAGCTTCAGCTTAAACTGCGTGCTTCATCGTTCTCTGCTTCGTGCTGTGGCGTCTCAGGTTCGTGCTGCTCCATCGTGTTTGATTTCATCGTTCTCTGCTTGATTTCTGCTCCATTGTTGATCACTGTTTCGTCATTGCTCTGTTGATCTTCGTGGGGGGTTAGGGGTGGTGACTTTTGACTAGTTCTAGAACTGCTATAATGTTGTCTAATCTCTTATTGTTAGTGCATTTGGTTTTATTTTGGTAATCTCTTGGTTGAAGGTATCCATTGTGTGTTAATAATTGTTGCACACCAGGTGTTTGGTTATTTGTTCAAATGACTTAGTGTGATTTCTAGTGTCTATTCTGAGTTACACCCTTAATTCCTTGTTGCCATTTTACTTTCTGCTTTTTGTATTTTTTTTACTGTGATGTTGTTCTCCTCTTGATTCAGTAGCTTTGCCTTGTTTAATTGGTTTGCTTTCATCTTATATGTATTTGTAATATGTTTGTTTGTTTTGATTTCTCTGGTTTTCCGTTTCTCTGGTTTCTCTAGTTCTGTTTCTCTTCTATTTTTCGTTTCTCTGGTTTCGTCTTTACTTTGCAAGCTTCTCAAGGTCACCTTCGACACACTCATTGTGTGGGAGGAGCTCAAAGGATTGTGCAATTTGCTTTCTGATTCTGCAATCTAATTTGTCTGCACAATTTTCTTTATTTGCTTAATCTCGATTTTTGATTCATTCATGGCATATGAATTTAATTTAGAAATTCTGATAAGAGATTTCCAAATTTTGATTCCCGTGTGTGTACAGTTTTGCTCTTTTTTCTTTCAAGCTTTTGATATGGTTGAATTCATAGTTTTTATTTTGAGCTTGTTCATATGTTATATGTATTGTTTTTTATGGTTTTGCTCGTTCTATTTTTAATGTAATTGCAGATATTACGAAAGGAACTAATGGCTCTCATGGTATGTCTCTGTTTGCTTCGACTAATATTATCCCCAATCTCTTAATGCAACTTTTGAGGAATATATTGTGATTTAATGAGTTGAATTCTTAAAGAACAACTTGAAAATTATGATCATTTACATTTTTTTATTTTACTTCGGGGAAGGCACATTGGTATTTTTCTTTTTCTTTTAAAAATAAACTCCATATGCAATTGCATTGGCACCCTGATTACCTAGTGTGAACTTATGTTGCCTGTATAAATTTCTTGTATTTGAATGCTTTTGTTTATGCTTTTAAGGATAACACCCTCAAAGAAGAAACAGACACATCATACATATAGAAGAAACATGGAAACTAGTTCTAAGTTCCACAAGGTAAATAGTTTAAGGCATTTTATGTTATTTAAATGAGATAGAACTTTGAAGTGTTAGCTTTTCTCTGTGTTCTTACTGATATCTGTTTTTTTTTTGTGCTTTTTGTCAGGGTTCAATTTCCTTCCATTTGTTGTTTTCTGTTTTTGTTATGGAACTTGTCCTGTTTAAGCATCTTTGGATATGCTCTAGACTCCACATACAGGGACAATGATTCTTCCTTAAAGAGGTAAATGCTCACACAACTATGCAAATATTTAGACAACTATTCGATCTTCATGAATATCACAGACTTATTTGGTAATGGCTTCTTGTTTTATAATGGTGAATGAATGAATGAATATCTCCCGTGATTTTATTTTTCATGACTAATTATTGGTCTTCTCGATCAAATATATAGGATAAATAATTCAGATTTTAGAATTCTGCTCAATTCCATTTATACAAGTTTCTTTAAACATAAATTCTAGCATGTTATGATAGTGAACTATTATTGTTTTCCTATGAGCTGGTTCGTTCTTTCCGTTTACAGATTTTCTACATGTTGATAAAATGAACCTTGCATAATTTCAGATTGTATTAGATTATACCTAGCCACTCACTTCACACTTCAAGTCTCAATGTATGCATGTTTGTTTTAGTTTGTTTTTCCCTTAAATAGTTCATGAATTGATAATTTGGTTCCTGATAATTTATGGGGTAGCACTGTTCTTGTCGGGAGGATATTGACATTTGATACCTATTAACTAAAATGAAATCTATTTATTATATTTGTCTTGTTGAACACATCAATCTCTACACCAAACATATACAATGAAGTTTCTTAATTAAAGCTTTATAGTTTATCTATCTATTTATTGAAATTTTATCTAATTTGGTAAGCAACGCATTGCTTTGGTACGTACATGAAGAAAAAAATGCAGGGGAAATTAAGAAAAAAGGCAGGACAAACTATAAAGCATTAATTAAGAAATTTCAATATCAATTTAGGCATGTGTTCATTAATTAAGCCTTGTGCAATTTTGAAACAGTCAAGAAAAATAGCTTTTTTCTCAACTATTGCATATTTTTAGCAAAATTGGCTAATTATAGGAATACTTATCGTAGATCATGTCTATCTTATCTCTTTGTTACTTGCATTTGCAGGTTGTCTCAAAGACCTTGGAACCAAAGTCTTCAACTAGATTTATGTTATTTGACTACTTGTTGTCTTAACAGATCACATGGCATAGGTGGTAATTGGATAGCTCTCCCCCAAAAAGCAGGTCCCTCTTTATTCATCGCTTCACTAACTAATAACCCCTTGATATCTCTTTTATGTGGCAGGAAACATGGCATATTTTCTGGGCAGTGCTTGTTGTATTATGTGTTAATGCATTTTATCTCCAAAAAACTGATAATTTTGCAAGTGTTTAAGCTGCTTGCTTTGTTTTATTTACTGTGTTATCTTCTATTTCATTTCATCTGTATGCATAAAAAAATGCATCAATTTTGGTTGTTTGTGGTATTGCATCAATTTTGGTTAACTTGACTTCTGATGCAGAGGATAGAGGATTGAATAATTGGTGTACTTGACACGCATGAAGCTATGGGTGTAGGTTATGCTTGTTACTTGACATAAATTTAGGTGTTTTTATTTGTAGTGTGATACAATAAATTTGCTTTGTTAATACTGACATTAAGCTCATCTCATTATCCTTTCAAAAGGAGTGTAATAATTTTTCCTCTAAAAGTAGACTTTGTTTCTTACATATTTCATTAATATAACTGATTGCATGAAGTTATTAGGCTTTGCTTCTTTTGCTTAGAAAGTATTTTTATTAGTTTTATGGTGTTTGTAGCTTATGTAAGTATTTAGATGATTGATGAGTTAACAACATATGAAATTAATGAGAAACTTGTGCTTGTTGATGCTGTTATTTAACTTGTGTTAAGTTGATGTGTTGTTTAACTTGTGTTAAGTTGATGTGTTGTTTTTATTCGAGTTAATGTGTAACATTTTAGAGAATGCACATATATAATTGCATTTGGTTTTGATTTTACTAGATTCTGGATTTGGTTGTTTGGATATATGATTAGGAGGAGTAAAGAAAAACAAAAAACATATTAAAAAAAACAATTTATAGCGCTTGTTAAATAATGCGCTACGTCAAGTTGATTTTTTGTAGCGCTTTATAGGTAAAGCGCTTCAAAAAATCAATATTTTGTTGATTTTTTGTAGCGCTTTCTTTATAAAGCGCTACAAAAATTTGATTGATGATGCCCAAAAACGTATATCTAGGCAACTTGATGTAGCGCTTTATTAAGAAAGCACTACAAAATATTGATTCTTTGTAACGCTTCCAAAAGCGCTACAAAAAATGTCCACCCCTTTTATGACTATTGAGTTTATAGCGCACAGAAAGCGCTACTAAAGCAAAAAAAAAATGCTACAAAACACATATTTTGGCATAGTGATAGTATTGTAAATAATGTAAAGTGCTACGTGTCAAGTACAAAAAAAAAAGTCGAACTACGACCATCTAGAAAGTATTGTACATTAAGATAAGAGCGAATCCTAGGCATAGTAGTCAAGGTGACAGATGTGTAAGGATACAGCATAGTTATATTTCTACTATGTCACAAGATAGATTAAATAGTTTTGATTTACTTCTAGAAAATAATTAAATGGTGACGGAAATGAAATTATCTGAAGAAATTTTTGAAATAATTAAAACATTAGAAGAAATGAATAAAAACATAGCTTTATTAATAGAAAACACAAATAAAATTATGGAATATACATTTATGAGAATACCAAAAGGGTATAATGATATAAAAAATATAAGAGAAACTTTAGAAAATATAAGTGAATAAATTGATGAAAATAATGATATTAAAAGAATTAAAGAAATTCTCTAGCAACTTGAAGATCTTTTGGAGTACGAAGAAAATAATAAAAGCATAACAAAAAAAGATTTAGAAGAGTTATTAAAAATAAGAGAACAGAAACCTATAGACTTTTATAAACCATTATCTACATGGAAGAATTAAGAGAGGAATATATGGAAAATCTAAAGAAATCAAATGATATAGAAGAAATTCAACAATTGTTAGAACAATTAAAAATAATAGAATATGATAATAATCAAATACAAAAAATTGAGCGAAAAAAAATCGTAAAGAAAATAATGAAAATGAAGAAATAATTTTAACCTATACTAGTTCATCAGACTCTGAATATGATGAAATATTTATGCAAAAAGGTGAATCAAGTGGTGTAAAACAGGAAAAAAGAAAATGGGATGAATATTATTATAATAAAAATGGTGTTTGGGATAAATATGAAGAAGAAACAATGAAAAATAAAGGATATGCTAGAAAGGATGGAAAATGGTCAAAAATACCAGATTAATTTAAACCTCATCATGAATATACTAAAACAGGAAATATATTAAATCTAGATTGTGTTAGAAATAAAGAAGATGCAATTATAGAATGGGTTAATGAAATAATACTATTAATATCATAAAATGATAGATTTAGTAATATTTCTTTAGAAAATATAAAAGGATTAATTCTAATGAAAACAGCAGGAATTGTGAGACAATATTTAATGAGTATTAGTGATGAAATGTGGTATAAATATGCAGCTACTGTAAATACTAATCAAGATTTTGATAGATTAATTAGTGAACTAATTTCTAGAGAATTTACTGGATATGAATATCTTCATAATAAAATAGGAGTAAATAACTTACTACATGAAAATGCAAAGTCACATTTAAATAAAATGCAAATATGTGATATGTGTCAGATAGGGAGTTTTATCTGCGAATAGCAAAAATATTATTATCAACTAGATAATACATCAAAGGATACGTACAAGGAATTATTTATTGATAAGTTACCATACCCTCTTAATACTAAGATAAAGAACATTTGGAAAACAAGATTAGGAGAAATAGCTAATGCCTTAGGAGGAATTATACAAATAGTATATGAAGAAATGAGAAATCAATGTCTAGCTAGAGAAACAATTAGACAATTAAATAGGGGAAGAATTGAAATATGTTGTGACTTACCAGAATTAGAATTACCAGGAAATTATGGATGTAAACAACCAAGAAAAAGGAAGAGATATTATAGGAAAAGACCTAAGCTAAAAAAAACATATCCAAAGAAAAGAGCTTACAAAAATAGAAATAAAAAATATTTTAGAAAGAAAAGACAAATCCCTAGAAAATATTGTCCGAAAAGAAAGAAAAAATGTATGTGTTGGTTATGTAACCAAGAAAGCCACTATGCAAATGAGTGTCCTCAGAGAAAAGAGAAAGGTCTAAAAGAAAAGTCAAAACTGATAGAAAGAATATATCAGATATATGATTTAGAACCACTAGAGGAAGAATTAAGTAATTCTGAAGAGAGTATATATGAATATTCAGAAGATGAATTATCTTCACAGACAGAATCATAATAGTACTTATATTAAAATAATAATAAAAAACAATGATAGAGAAACTGAAGCTTATATAGATACTGAAGCAAGTATTTGTATAACAACAAAAACATTATTTGATAAATGGGAAAAAGTAAGAAACCCAGCAAGAGTTTCAATTGCATATGGATCTGTGCATTCTCTAAGCTGGATAACAAAGAAAACTACTTTGATAATAGAAAATAAATTATTTATAATACCTATAATATATCAACAACAAACAGGTGTAGACATGATATTAGGAAATAATTTTCTTAGATTATACACACCCTTTTGTCAATACTTAGATTATATGACTTTAAGAACCGCTTATATTAGAGGAAAGGAAATAAGAGAAATAATTAGGATACCAATCCTTCACTATACAAAGTGTCATTACTCAGAGTTTAGTCAGCTGAAACATGGTGAGATAATAGGAATAGTATGTAAAAAAATGCGACATGTATTAATGAATGCAGAAGAAGCTAGGATTATTCCAGCATATATTGAAGAACTTTTAGATAAGGTATGTAGTGAGAACCCACTAGATCCAAAAATTAATAATAAAATGTGGAGTTAGTGGAATTAAAACTAAAAGACCCTACAAAAGAAATAAAATGTAAACCTATGATTTATACAAAACAGGATAGGGATGGATTTGCAGAAGATATTAAGCAAATGTGTGAAAAAGGATTAGTAAGACCATCAAAAAGTAAACATTCAGCACCAGCCTTTTATGTTGAAAATCATAATGAAATTAAAAGAGAAAAAAGAACAATGGTAATAAATTATAAACAAATGAATGATGCTATGGAAGGAGATATATATTTTCTTCCTAGAAATGATTTAATTATTGAAAGAGTTAGGAACATGAATTGGTTTAGTACTTTTGACTGTAAGTCAAGATTTTATCAGATAAGACTTACAGAAGAATCAAAAGCATTAGCAGCATTTAGTTGTCCTCAAGGACAATATGAATGGAATGTGTTACCAATGGGAATGAAACAATCACCAGGTATTTTCCAAAGAAGAATGGATTCACTACAAAAAAATCGGCCATTACCGACCGAAAAAAAAACCGTCGGTAACGAACAATTACCGACGGAATTTCCGACGGCATAAGTTCATCGGTAAATCGCTCGTCGGTAATTATTACCGACGGAATTTTTAAAAAAAAACCGTTGATAATTACCGGCGGAAATAAACCGTTGGAAAATTTTACGTTACCGACGGACTATTCCGTCGGTAACCACCCGAATTTAAAAAAAAAAAACCATTTACTAGTAGTGGGTTTGTAACCACTATTGGTTCTTGTTCAAATCCTGAGGCAAAGTACAAGTGTTATGGATCTAGGTTCCTTAACCAAGAGAGATCTGATGATGATGAATTGAGAAGCTCCAAACTTGCAAAGACTAGTGATGTTGATAATGGTGACATTTTTGTAGTGTAAGGACAGAGAGAGAAAGTGAGTAACAGACATAGAGTGAAAGAAATAGAGACAGAGAGAGGGAGGAAGACACCTTGCGGCGGTGGACAATGCTGTGGGGGTTGGGTCATGGCGGTGAGGTCGCGGTGGTGCGGGGGGGCGGTGGTGGAGACGGTGAGAGAGAGAGAAATTTCGAAAGAGAGACCGATTGAGAGAGAGAGATTGATAGATGTGTAATGGGGACGTGGGGGTGCGGTGCAGTAGTTGGAGGTCGCGGTGGGGGCGTGGTTGAGGTGGTGGCTGGAGATGGTGGAGAGAGAGCGATTTCGAGAGAGAGAGAGAGAGAGATGTGTAATTGTGAAGGAGAAGCCCGATCTGATTGATTTAACGAACCGTTTCCGACGGAATTTACCGACGGAAATTCCGTCGGTAATAAAGGAAACTTTAATACCCACGGAAATTCCATCGGTAATAAAGGCTACTTTAATACCGACAGATATAATTTATGTCGGTAATAAAGGCTACTTTATTACCGACGATTTTTTCAGTCGGTAACTCAAATTTTGAAAAATGCGCACAGTTACCGACGGAATGGTTCCGTTGGTAATTTTAAAAAAAAATTCAAAAATTTTAAAAGACGCCAACGGATAAAATTCCACCTTACCGACGGATTGTTCTGTCGCAAATCATTACCGACGGAATTATCTTATTACCGACCAAAAATTTCCGTCGGAAAGAGCCAAAATTACCGACGACTCTAATTCCGTCGGTAACGGCCGTCGGTAAATGACAAATTTCTTGTAGTGATTCTATACTTAAGGATTATAAAGATTTTTGCCTTATATATATTGATAATATATTAGTTTTTACTAATAAGGATTTAAATGATCATTTTAAAAAGGTAGAATTAGTTCTTAAAAGATGTTTAGAAAATGGAGTAGTATTAAGCAGGAAAAAAACAGTCTTAGCTCAGACTAAAATTAACTATTTAGGATTAGAAATAGAAAGAGGAAAAATAGTAATGCAAAAACATGTGTTAGAAAAACTTCAGAATTTTCCAACAAAATTAAAGGATAAAAAGGAATTACAAAGATTTCTTGGATTACAAACTTATATTTCAAATGAAGGTTTTATAAAGAATCTTGCAGCTGAAAGGAGAAAACTCCAGTAGAAATTAAAGAAGGATGCTCTTTGGTCATGGACCTAAGAAGATGAAGAAATTATTAAAAAATTAAAGTACTTATGTCAGGATCTTCCTGAATTATATCATCATTCAGATGATGATTTAATTATTATTGAAACAGATGCATCTAATGAATGTTGAGGAGGTGTTATGAAGGCAAAACCCCCTGAACAAAAGAAGGAATTGCTATGTCGATACATGTCTGGAACCTTTTCAGACAGTGAAATTAATTATCCTACTCATGAGAAGGAAACATTGGCTTTAATTCGAATGCTAGAAAAACATCTAATTTATGTGCTAGACAAGGAATTTATTGTCAGAACTGACAGCACTTATGTTGCAGGTTTTGAAAATATTAACCATAAAGGCACTTATAAACAGGGAAGATTAATAAGATGGCAGATGAAGTTAGCTGAATATAATTATACAATATCTCATATTAAAGGTGAAAAGAATGTTCTTGCAGATATACTGTCAAGGGAATGGAGCAGGACATGAAGAAATTGGAGAGCAAATTAAAAATGCACCAGACACTCTTTGAACAAAAGATGCAAGAAGCTGAATTAATCAAAAGAGACATGGAAGTGATAAAGCTACAAATTGAAGAATTAAAATTATTGAGGGAAGCAGTTCCAGAAAACCTAAAGAAATAAGATGAAGATGAAAATAAAAAATGGTATGTAATCTTTAATGGTCCATTTCGAGGAATTTATGATGACTGGTACAAAGCAGCACCACACTGCACAAAGATCCCAGGAATCATCCACAAATCATACTCCTCTGAAGAAGAAGCAAAAAAGGCTATGAAGGAATATGATGAAGCAGAAAGGAAAAAGAAAGGGAAAGAAATTTATCTTGGACCAAGAACTTTTTCAGAAACAGCAAAAAGTTCACCACCAATTAAATCAATCATGCAAATACTAGGAAGAATTCCTTCTTCCTTAGATGATTTCCAAATAATTAGTCGAAATGATCATGAACTTCGAATTCAATTTTCTCATGAAAAATTCAAAGAACATTTCCAAAGATTAATTAATTGGAATGAATCTGAAAAGGTCAACTGTTTTTATATAGTTGATCGAAATATTTATGGTGTTAAAGCAATTATTACACCAGGAGCACCTCAATTACTGGTATCCAATTTATTCCAATTTGGGATGATTGAATGTCTTTATTTAAGTATTAATTTGGAAGAAATTAGTTTGTTTCCACATGGATTCAAGGATGTAGTTCAAGCTTTCAAGAGAAATATTGCCCGAGAAAGAACAATTTTCTTGAAGTTCTACTCAGCCTATCCAGATTTCTCAACTGGACAACAAGCAAAACATTTTGTGTATATAGGAATCAGCAACAATAATTTTCCTTTGCTGGATGATCCAAAGAAGGAAGCATATACTGAAGAGTTTATGAAGGAAATAATTGCAAACCAGTTGGCAAGCATTTACAACCAGTGTCAGGGCATTGGAAAAGACACTTACGTCAGAATGATGTACAAAGGACCTCATCTGATATTATTAAACAAAACAAATAGAAAGGCAATCAGAGAAAAAGATATGAGGATATTAACAGAATTTGAATATCCATACTATGCACTTGAGGGACCCACGATGAAATATCATCTGGATATACTCAACCAGCTGTGTAAAAAAATAAGGCAGAACGGAAATCATGCATGTGAAAGATGCACAATAAAGACAGAAGACCAGAAAGAAGATAAGGATGACAGCACGGGAGAGATAATTATTAAAGAATGATGTAATTGCTAATGTAGTCCTTTTGTAAAATAGTATTGTAAATAATGTAAAGTGCTACGTGTCAAGTACAAAAAAAAAAGTCGAACTACGACCATCTAGAAAGTATTGTACATTAAGATAAGAGCGAATCCTAGGCATAGTAGTCAAGGTGACAGATGCGTAAGGATACGGCATAGTTACTATAGCGTGTTAGTATCGTGAGGCTAAGGTATGTAAATAGTAACTTTTACATCTATAAATAGGAAGGACGAGCAAAGGCAAGAGCACGGCGAAACGGCGAAAAGCTTAGAGTTGTCACTCCTCTTTCGAGGGAAAGGTTTCCGTAGGAAACTTTTGTGCTAGTCCTAGTTAGGATTAGTCGGCCACTCGAGAGTGTGTCCAACAACCCCTTGTACTCAGTATTACTTATAAATAAAAAGTCTTTACTTATTTAAATATTCAGCTCTAGTCAGTTCAAATACTCAGATCCATTTCAATACTAGTTTCAAATTCAGTTGCGGAAGCAGCAGTGGACACAAGAATTTAAAGAAATCAAGTCAGGTACGATATCTCTTGTAATCAATTTTTCTTTTTATAATCGAATGTGGAAAAACTAGTAATAATGATATAGAACATTTGCAAATTACAGAGCAAGATGGTTATTATGAAGGAAGTATTTTAATAGACTTAGCTTTATTTAGAAAAATACAGAAGGATGATTTAGATTTAACTGAAGATGCAAATATGAAGAGTAAAGAAAAACTTGGAAAAATTATGCAAAAATTTAATAAAAAAGAAAATATTATATATTATGGAAAACTAATTAATGAAGCACCAATAGATATTGAAGAAGCTCAAGGAAATACTAGTATAACACTACTAAATAAGAAAAAATTGATGGAATTAAAAAAGAATATAAAAAAGGAGGAACACAGAAATAAAATTGGATATATACATATAGGAGCAATTCAGATATTAATAAAAACAACCTTCCAAGATGGAATAAATTCACCTATCGAGTTAGTATTAAAAGATGATAGAATAACTAATATAAAGGATAAAATACTAGGTGTAATTGAAGGAAATTTAGCCTATGTAAAATTAAAATTTGAAATTCATCCAAATATCGGAATACCTTTAAACACTCAAAGATTAGAACAATCATTAACATTTGAACATAAATTTTTAAGATGAAATCTAATGAGATCAGGAGATAAAATATTCTCGATAACTTATTGTGTTAATTATGCACTAACTAATTCACATCATAGTATTACTTTCAGAAATAATGATAGAATAGATGTACCAAGTTTATTTAAAAATATAGAAAAAATTTATTATCCTAAAAGAAATGAAATAACGGAATTCGGAACTTTTATAAATACACCAAATTTATTAACATATAGATTACCATTACCAGCAAATATTTCTGAAAATGATATTGAAGAAGACAAAATTAATAAATTAGCAGATCAAGTAAATGATTTAACTTAGTATTTGAAAAATAAAATATGAGTAAAAATATTGGAAAATTTTAAATAAAAAATAAAATTATTAATATATGGGTAAAAGAGCGAAATCAATTTGAAAAAATATATATGGAATATATTAAAAATATTGATAAAGATTTTATTGAAAAGCTAAAACATATGTGGAAATTAGATTTACCAAAAGAAATAAAAATAAAAATATGTGAAGATTATGGAAAAATATGTGGACAAATTGCACTATATGAAGATGAAATGAATTATGAATTAACAACCACTTTAGTAAAATTAGAACTAGAAGATGAACAAGAAGAATTGGAAAGAAGTTTTAACTCAGAAAGAAATTTAAATATTTTTGAAGAAATATTAGATATAAATTCTATAGAATACAATGAATTTTTAGATGAATAAGTTAGACATAAATATAGCTAAATTTATAATAAAAGATAAACCAGGTAAAAATATTGCTAAGTTTATAATAAAAGATAAAATTATTACAACATGGGTAAAAGTAAAAGACTATTGTAACGTAATATATATAGATGAGATAAAAAATCGTGAAAAAGATTTTTATGAAAAATTAGAATGTATATGGAAACTAAACCTACCAAAAGATTTAAAAAGAATTATATGCCAAGAATATGAAAAATTATGTGCACAAACTATAATTTATAATAATGAACTAGAACATGAATTTGACTTAGCCTTAACCAGGATGCAAATAGATGAAACATATGAGCAATTAATGAAAAGTTTAGAAAATAATAACTTAAATGAATCCTGAGAAAAGACCCCCTCCAATTTGGTTTCAGAGCACTAAGATCATTAAAATAGTTTTAGAGAAAACTTTTAGTATTAAAATAATTTTAGAAAAATTTTTGAGCACTAAGATCATTTAAATAATTTTAGGAAAAATGTTGAACACTAAGATCACTAAAATAAGAAAAATCATAATAAACACTAAGATTATAGAAACTGAAATAATTATTGGAAACCTAACAATTAGGATTGTTGAGATTAAAAGAAAAATTAAAATTTTTGAATGGATATTATAGATATACAAATTAGAATAATTGAGAAAGAAAATAAAATAAATGAATTAAAAGACAAAATAAACATAACTAGAGAAAATGTAAGTTTAATCTATAGACATTTGGATTATCATATAGAACATGGATATACAAATGAAATTGATAGAGTATCAAAATTCCTCATAAAACATCAAAATAAATTAAATAAAAGAGAAAACAAATTAACAAGATTAGAAAATGAATTACGGGAATTATATGAAATTTATAACTGTCTCTAAAATAGTGACCATTAAAATAGTGACGAATAATGAACTTTTCGTCATTAAAATCCGTCAATAAATTAATTATTATTAACAGTGATTTGATATCTATCGAAAATGATTTTTTAAAGAACCTTGATTAATTATGAAAAAATTATTTATGATTTTGCAATAAAATATGTAAGAGAACAATACTTAAATGATTATATATGAGGGCACCATTTACAAAGTTCGCACATGACCCCCAAAATCTCAGGGCCAACCTTGGATCTGAAAGTTTCATACGCAAGGGGTGAATGTACTTTTTTTTCCTCATTTGTGGTACTTATTAGTATAATTTGTAGGTGCTGGCGTGTTTATTTTCATTTTGTACAGCCAACAAATCTGAATATCCTTATATTTATTTTGAGTAGTTATATCTAGGTACATATCTTATGTTCTAGTTTAATTGCTATCTTCTCAATGAGATTTTTTAACTTATAAAAAATGATTGAACATCCAAATCCTGCATACAAACATATATTCATAATTGCTTGCCACAATGTGTGTGTATTGTTTCCCAATTGAATTCATTCTACCTTTACCATTATATCTTTTTCCATCTACAAATTCATAATTGCTTATATATATGTCTTTTGAGGGACCAAGTCCATTTTGTCTTTCATGCATGTAAAACCAGCACTCGATTAATTGAATGTAGTGCATCTATTAACAAAACATGAGATCTCACTCCTCTAAACTGCTCATTTAGCCCCATCAATAGTTAAATCACACAATCCTGTTGCTTGTAAATCTTCACATTCCTCATTACATCACCTGAACATCGAACATTGCAAGTACATTCTGTAATAGGCCTATATAATTATCGAATTCCTTCAAAGAACATTGAGTCACATTGGAATGCGCGCTCTTGCATGTTTGAACTAAAGTTTATAAACTCAAGTTTGTAACAACTTCATTTTGCAAATTAAGTTTACAACAACCCTCGCCTTACTTTCATTTCAAACAGAATTTGAAGGCAAAAATTGAGTTTGCAAATGTACAAAACTGAAAACCAAACAAGATGCAAACATAATTAGTTGGAGTCCCATGGCACAAAACCAAATATGATACACACTAAATCAACATCGATTTAGTGTTCTGCATGTGGTGTACCTTTCACAATATGGTGTTCTTTATGTTGCACCTAGGGTTTGTTTGGATAAATAGTTTATTTAAGCAGTTATGGCATAAACGTATCATATAAGCATTTATGCATAAGCAATTTTTATAATCGAAGAGAGAATATTGTGAAATTGTTTTCATATACGTTGTAAGCTGTTTTGATAAGCTATCTTGGAGAGCTTATGAAAATAAGCCAAAAATAATTTATAAATCAGTCATAACTGTTTTCATAAGCTCTGTCGAATACACTAACAAGTGCTTATGTCAGTAGATAAATCCAAATATAAGCTTCACATAAACCAATCCAAACAGAGCCCTATACAATCTAAGACCTTATTTAAACTTTATTTATTTACTTAATTATTTATATATTTAAGGTGTCTTTTTTAAAAGAAAAACAAAACAAAAACAAGAATTATGACACTTGCTATTATTGTGTCAAATAAAACATCTAATTAATGAGAATCCAACTATGCTTAGTGAGAAGGGTAGCTGTGGATGCATGCATGTATAGAATTTGGTGGTGGGGCAAGGGCTTGTTTGTTCATCTACGGTAAAGATGCCGTTTCCTCAAGCGGATAACAGAGAAGTCTGACATTTCATGTGGGATTCAATGAAATTAACTAAAAGGAGCAACGATCAAAATATTTTCTGAGTAATTTTGTAACGTACGATGGCAACGCTTTATTAAGGGCCCATTCATTGACCGAAAGTAAACACATTTGAGAGTAGAGGTGTTCATAACCAATCCAATATGTAAATCGCGGTGACCAAATCGAATAATTGAGAACCAAAAAAAACAAAATAAAAAAATTTGAGAACCGAAAAAACCAAAACTTTTTAATTAAATTGGATCAGATTATTTTTACTCTCAAAATTGATCTAATCTAATCCGTGAACACCCAAATGAAGGATTTGCCTGGCCAAATCTCTGTGGAAAGTCTCTGCAGAAGAATATTCATTTTCTTCTTAATGCTCTTGCTAATTAAATGCATACAACTGGATGGTCCACACAGCTAGCTTCCAAGGTGTGAAGATGGTACGAAAGAATGGTTGTAACTTGTAAAGTATATATAACATATATATTTTAATTATTCTTTCTTATTTATTGAATAAAATCTCATGATCTTATAAATTTGAGTCGTTCTTATTTTATTGACAAGCTTAACATGACATTTCACTCGATATAACAAATTTTCAAAAAGTTTTTTTTATAAGCAAATTTTCAAAAAGTGTGTGTATAATTAACATTAATTTCTCATTTAATTAACATAAAAGTAAAAGTTGAAATTTAAAAGTAAACAAAAATACAATAAGGAGTGGAGAGAGAGAGGGAGAGTAACTGACCAAAATAGTTCTCATATTGGAATTTCATGTGATCTATTACATGAAAAATTTGTACTATAGGTTTTCAAAAAAAAATTGTGCTAGCTATATCCTTTTTATTGATATTAATTAAGTGAATGAATATGATCAAGAGAAGAAAAAGGAATATAAGATGACTAGTATTAAGGGTGTTTATATCCAAATCGTTATAAAAAATAACCGTAAATTGATTTAAAATAACCAAAAAATGATCAAAAATGACTTTTTTGGATGATTTCAGATGACATTTTTGAAAAACGAAATCGAACCGATCGATTTTTGGATCTCCATTAAAATTGTACCGAACAAAACCGAGCCCAAACTTATAAAAAAATCAAATATTATTTTATAATTCATATTCACTTTTTTATTTTGATAGTATGAGACTACGACACTATTTATTTTGATTAGTTGAACAACACTAAGTTTTTCCACATAATTATTTTCTAAAAGTTGTAAGCTAGTATTATTTATCTTAAAAAAAGGAAATAAATATTGAGTGTGAGGTGAGGAGGATGTAGCAATATTGTTGAGGGTGTGAGATGTAGCTTGGTAAGTCTATTCTTAACAAGTTAATTCCTTACCATATTAATTCTCAATTTAATTAGGTTTCTATGGGGATTTATAAAAAAAAAATTGGGTTTCTAGGGGACCACCGACACCACTTACATTCCTCTTGGCCTTAAATTCTGATATGAGGACTTCTTTAAAGGCAAATTCTAACGAGTGTTTTAAAGATAGTAAATTAAAAATAGAGTGTATTTTCCTTATTTCAACAATGTTAATTGCTTATTTCCAACTCTAATACTATTTATTATGAGAAATTAACAAAGAGTTTATTTATTTCCCACAAAAAGAATATAAAAAGACATCAATCCCACAAAGAATATTTTTGAAAAATTATAGCATCATTAATTAACCTATATTTCAATGTATTTCTTTAATCTTGATAATTTTGTCATATATTTCTTATAAAAAGGACCGGAGAGAGTATACCCTAAAGCTAGAGCTGGGTATACGGGCTTTGATCCGCGGACGGTCCGTTTAACACGCAGTCCATGGGGGCCACGGGCCTTGAAAATAGTAGCCCGTTTAAATGCGGGCATTTTTGGCCCGGTCCATTTAACCCGCGGGTCCAACGGGTTTGGTCCGCAGTTTTGCGGGCTGGTCCGCGGACTGAAAGTTTCACACCAATGGTGGGTTTGGTATCACACCTGTGAACAGTTCTGAAAACAACCATGAGTCATCGACAGGGACTTTCACACACCAGGGGTGGGTTTCGTGTCACACCTGTGAACGGTTCTGTCCAATATGAAAGACAAGAACAGTATCCACACCACGGGTGTGGTTTTTTTTACAGGATGCGATTATCTTCAAGGGAAGTAGCTATATTTATGATCTTGTATTCCCTTGCCTTTAGCTAGCATTTTATATTATCTTGTATTCATTTGTGGTGCTTTTTTTGGCATACCTTGTGCTCTTGAAAATCAACTTTTAGTATTAATAATATATAATTTTGCTTATAAAAAAATGTACTTAAATTGTAAATATTTATTTTCCTTGAATTTTTAACGTTTTTCCCATTTTTATTTTTTATTTACGGTCCGCGGGCCGGCCCGTTAGCCCGCGGACTTAGTGGTGCGGACGCGGGCCTGATAAAATGAGCTCATTTAAATTGCGGACCGGGCCAGCCCAACCCACTCAAAACGCGGGCTAATGCGGGCCGGGCTGGCCCGCTTACCCAGCTCTACCTAAAGCGGAACTCATGAGGACCCACTTTGGATTAGGAGATGAGATATGACGACTAAAACATGGAATACTTCAAAGCAAACCTTAATTAAATTGTGTATTCTCTCATTTGATGCCAGATTAATTAAGATGGCATATGGCATAACGTGCCGGTCATTAGTCATTACTGTGTATTCTCACTCAGTTGTTTTCTTGTCTTCTCTTTCTCTTTATTTTTTTGGAAAAAATAAATCTTGTGTTGTTTTGTGAACTCAAATTTATGTATATTATTTTGTATAACAGTATGGCTACGTGCATTATTAATCTCTTATAATCAATAATTAAGGAACCTCCGTACTAACAAAATCCTAAAGTTAATTTTCTAATCATCGAATGTGTGCTTGAGGGGATAATGATTAGGGTGATATGATTCGGGTTTTGACCAATGCATTAGAGACGCTTATGATGGTACTAGCTAATTCTTGGAAATAAGATTCAATAAAAGCACCCAAAAGTGTAGTGGCTTCTTTCGCGCACTTGCGCTAAGAAAGTCAAGTGAAGGAAGTTGTTTGAATGATTGTTAATGATTTCTTCTCTTCTCTTTTTAAAATTTTTCTTATGGTCAAGAGGTCTGAAGCAATAATTAGAAACCAAAACTAGTACGGAAAAAAAAGAGACTGAACTATGGCAACTGACAAAAGCTTGACATCCGCTCATTGTAAGCCCACATATAATCATCATCAATAATTAGATTCTTTCCTTTCCCTTTCCATGAATAATTTGCTTGAAGAATAATTTGCTTGAAGAAATTAAGATAAACAAACAGCTTACATATATTATCATGAATGCACTTGTATACTGTCCTTGTGTATATGATTGCTAACCATATATAGAACATGTATATGTATACATTGGTGTCTTTATATGTATGTTGATTTGATGATTAAAAACAATCAACCATTTCTATATATAACATGCACAAGACATGTTTCTTTTAAATTTTTTATTGTGTACGATATACTGCACAATCTCTACAGCAAAGATTTTGATAGTTGGATTTTGTTTGTCCATCCTCACACCACGGGTGGGGTTTCTCCCACAGTTGTGAATGGTTCTGATCTACCTCAGTGTAGTTTTGATAGGTTCAGGTGATTTTATTAGATACTCATATGGGTTTGGCGTGCTGCAAATGATAGATAGGGTATTAGATACTCATATGGGTTTGGCGTGCTGCAAATGATAGATAGGGTCTGGGGTGCCAACTTAGTTGGGATGTCTTTCCCTATAGTGATGCCCTTGCACACTAGCTCTATTGTATTATGGTAGGAGATCACTCGTCTTTTGTACTGATGATAATATTGTTCTTTTCTCGTAGCTAAATTTGGACATATCTTGTGCTCTGATTTAGTTGTTTTTTTTTTAATAAATTTTTACTTATCTAAAAAAATTAATAATTGAGAGTATTATATTCTCGGCTGTTAGGTTAATATCCAATAGCCGAGATCTCTGGTGTATGCCATAACATCATTTTTCTTTAATTAGGGATGACATCTATATATGCGATGGTGGATCCCCACCATATATACGAGTACTCATCTTCGGCGTTTATTCTCTTTCATTTTTCGATTCCAATTATCATGGTGGGGAGGGGGCTTTTTCTTCTGTCCCAATTTATTAAGTCTTGAAGGATCCTTGCAGAACTCTAATATATAAAAGTTAATTAAGGGGTGAAAGTCAATAAAACAGAAACATATTGTAAATTATTTTTAGGGAATGATTTTTTTTACCTTTGTTTTTCTCTATTTTACCTTTTCTTAGATTTTAGTATTTTTGGTTTATCAATGATTTATTGGCCTAACTCATTCATACAAAACCTATTTATAAGGTGAAGGCTGCCTCTATTATAATATTCTTTATTTAGGTATTATTTTCGGTCGATGTAGGACATTAACTTTTTTCAATACGCCCCCCAAGCCCAAGGATATTGGGCCTGGTGCGTGGACAATGAATATCGGTGGCGGCCCAATAATGGATCTAGGATAGGCTTTGATACCATATTAGATTTTAGTATCTTTGATTTATCAATAACTAGTCAGGTACCCGTGCTGTCGCACGGGTTCTGCCGGTTGACACGCAATTTTTTAACATGAAAATTTTCAAAAACAAAAAAAGATGAACTCATAAGCAATAAAATAGAACAAAGACAATTAATTATAAAAACATAGTGATGGTTGTAGAAGAAAAAAAAGGGAAAAATAAATTTATAGCACGTAAAAGTTATAGGAACAAATGAATGAGTGAAACACGTAAGCAAACACTATTTTGTTGATCGAAAATAAAATTGAAAGAAAAATAAATTTATAGCCCGAAGAAAGTTATTGGAACAAATAAATGAGTGAAACCTGTAAGCAAACATCGCTTTAGTTGTCGAAAATAAAATCAAGATCAAAATAAATATATAGCCCGTAGAAAGTTATTGTAACAAATAAATGAGTAAAATTACTATAGCGAAAATAAAATCAAAATAAAAATAAAATTATAGCCTGTAGGAAGTTATTAGAACAAAAAAATGAGTGAAATTAATGTAACGATTTACTATAGCGATTGCTGTATCGAAAAAAATTAGTTCCAGTAAATTTATAGAAATCAAATAAATGAGTGAATTTACTGTAGCAAAAATAAATTTGAAGTTATTAGAATAAATAAATAAATAAAATTACTGTAGCGATTTACTGTAGCAATTGTTGTAGAAAAATTAAAAAAATAAATTTATAGTCCGTATAAAGTTATTAGAACAAATAAATGAGTGAAACTTGTAAGCAAACACCGTTTTGGTGATCGAAAATTATTCGAAAGAAAAATAAATTTATAGCCCGAAAAAAGTTATTGAAACAAATAAATGAGTGAAATCTGTAACCAAATACCGTTTTGGTGATAGAAAATAAAATTGAAATAAAAATAAATTTATACCCCGTAGAAAGTTATTTCAACAAATAAATTAGTGAAATCTGCAAGCAAACACCGTTTTAGTGATCGAAAATAAAATTGAAATAAAAATAAATTTATAGTTCGTAGGAAGTTATTTGAACAAATAAATGAGTGAAATTACTGTAGCGATTGCTTTAAGAAAAATAAAATAGAAAAAAAGTAAAATTATAGCACGTAGAAAGCTATTAGAATAAATAAATGGGAGAAACATGTAAACAAACACTGTTTTGGTGATCGAAAATAAATTGAAAGCAAAATAAATTTATAGCCTGTAGAAAGTTATTTGAACAAATAAATGAGTAAAACTTGTAAGCGAACACCGTTTGGGTGATAGAAAAAAAATAAAAAAAAATTTATTGCCCGTAGGAACAAATAAATGAGTGAAATTATTGTAGCGATTTACTGTAGCGAAAATAAAATCGAAAGAAAAATAAATTTATAGATCGTAGAAAGTTATAGGAACAAATAAATGGATGAAATTAATGTAGCAATTTACTATAGCGAAAATAAAATCAAAATAAAAAACTATAGCCTGTAGAAAATTATTGAACAAATAAATGAGTGAAATATTGTAGCAATTTACTATAGCGATTGTTGTAACAAAAATAAAATCAAAAAAAAAAATTCATAGAGCGCAGAAAGTTATTAGAACAAATAAATGAGAGAAATTACTGCAGCGGTTTATTGTAGCAAAAATAAAATCAAAATAAAAAAATTTATAGGCCGCATTATTTTATTGGAACAAATGAATGAGAGAAATTACTGTAACGAAAATAAAATCGAAATAAAAAAATTTATAACCTGTAGTTGAACAAATGAATGAGACAAAATACTGTAGCAAAAATACAATCGAAAGAAAAATAAATTTATAGACCGTAGAAAGTTATTGGAACAATTAAATGAGTGAAAATACTGTAGTGAAATAAAATCGAAATAAAAAAATTATAGCCTGTAGAAAGTTATTGGAACAAATAAATAAGAGAAAATACTGTAGCAGTTTAATGTGGCGATTGTTATAGCGAAAATAAAATCGAAAGAAAAATATATTTATAGACCGTAGAAAGTTATTGGAATAAATAAATGAGTGAAATTACTGTAGCGATTTACTGTATCAAAAATAAAATTGAAATAAAAAAATTATAGCACGTAGAAAGTTGTTGGAACAAATAAATGAGAGAAATTACTGTAGCGCTTACTCTAACAAATAAAATAAATTTATAGCTCATAGAAAGTTATGTGATACCAACTGTAGGTAACAAGATGAAACACAAGAAGGGGGGGTTGAATTGTGTTTCTAAGCTTTTAAAACTTTTTGCAAAAGATGGACGCTGGCTGTTAAAAACGTTGGACGCACAGCTTAGTTCAAATATTGGACGCACAGTGTTTTCTGAAATATTGGACGCACAGAGTGCTAAAACACTGGACGCACAGAGTCTTTATAAAAATTGGACGCACAGGTTTTCTAAAGATTGGATGCACAGAATGCTTCCCTTTTAGTTTGAAAAACTTGTTTGAATAAAAACAAATTCAATCCCCTTTGTTAGTAATAAACACAGATATAAAAGGAGTTAAGGGAAAGAAGAAATAACACAAGTTTTTATACTGGTTCACCCTTTCCTAAGAGCTACGTCCAGTCCCCTCAAACTAGAGAGATTTCACTATCAAACCAGATAGGTACAAGTATTCTTTGCACACAGCCTCTTCAGGCTAAATCCCAAGTATTCTTTGCACACAGCCTCTCCAGGCTAAAACCCAAGTATTCTTTGGACGCAGCCTCTTCAGGCTAAACCCCAAGTATTCTTTGAACACAGCCTCTTCAGGCTAAAACAACTCAGCAGAGTTTTGATTCAAGTGCTGTCTAACTCACATAAGTGAGGATATGAAAACTAAAGCACTTTGAGAGTTAAGCAAACTCTCTTTTACAAGAAGATAAAGAAATACAAGACTTTCAATACAGAGTATAACAAATTGTTTGCACAGCGTTTTTGCTCTTTCTTTTTCGTTGTTCAGTATCTTGTATTCTTCTTCTTGCTTCTCGGTATTTATAAGAGTAGTGAAGCTTCAGACTTGTTCTTCAGTTGCTCAACTTCAGCTCTCATAAAAGTTACCGTTCTCAAATAGCATTTAATGCTATTTTCCCATTGCTCTGAGGAGATCTACTTCATTGTGCATGTCTGCGTTTCTTTCTCCCAAATCAGAAGCAACCTGTACTCAAAGTCTCAATTGTACAGTGGTTAATAATAATATCTTATTGAGACAGAGAGAATACACTGTGTAAAGCAGAAAGATGTGTTCAGAGATATATAGAGTAGTTAAAAGTACATTCTCTCTCTTAGTACACTTTCCACAGTACTTTATGCTTTTCAGAAGTACATTCACACACGTTGACAAAGATGTACAGAAAGTATTGCATACAGCTATTTATTTCAAATCATTTGCTCAATAAATATGTTTCATATTAAATGCATGAGCAGTAAATAGCACGTAATGGACTCTGCGTTTTGGACGCAGCATATAGAATATTGGACTTTCAGTCCTTTTAGCAAATGGACGCATACCTTGTCCTTACCATTTGCACAGAATATTCATTCAATCATTGGACGCATCTTTATGCTTACCAATCTATTCCATTTGAATGCAAGGCAGTATTGGACTTATTGCCTCATTCTGGTTATTGGACTTTTGCCATTTCCCTATAGTTCCATTGGACGCAAAGTTGATTGTTGTACATTTGTTCTTCTGCTTCATTGGACGCAGAACAGTTGTTTGATGTACCTTTGTCAATCTGCTTCATTGTGTTCCATTGGACGCAAAACAATATTGTTGTCCTTCTTATTTATTGGACGCAGAACAGTACCTTTATCATTCTGATTTCATTGGACGCAGAATGGTTCTTTTGTTTGTTCAGTTTCATTGGACGCAGAGTTGCACTCTTGCTCACACTGAACATTGGACTTTTATCCTTCATTTGCATTGGACGCTCACTGAATCTGTTCCTTTGAAAATCATTGAACTTTTACTGCAATTCTGCTTCTCATAAAAACATTGGACTCTGCCAGTATTGCCTTGTTCTTATCATTGGACTTATGCCAGTCTTGCCTTGTACATATCATTGGACGATCAGCATTCTGTACCTTGGTCAAGAGCACATCCTGAACATTGGACTTAAGTCTTCAATGCCTTCTTATGAATCATTGGACGTATGAAATTGTCCTTGTGCCTTGTACTGATTTATTGGACGCACAACATAGCTTGCCTTTGTGCTGAAACATTGGACGCAGAACTCTTCCTTCTGCTCAACCATTGGACGCAGAATTCTTGTGTCCATTCCAGTGCCAACATTGGACGCAAAATTCTTGTGTCCATTCCAGTGCCAACATTGGACGCAAGACTCACTTTGAATGCCAGCCAATGTCATGAAGAACTGATTGGACGCAGACTGCAATAAGCTTAGTTAGGCAGCATTGTTGTACATTGTACAAGCTTAATACATTTTGTTTATCCTTTGTAAAAACCTTAATACATTTTGTTATCATCAAAACCATAAAATCACTTAGGGAGTTTTTGTATTAAAAACACTTTTAACCAATTTGGTTCCAACAATTAGAACAAATAAATGAGTGAAACCTGTAAGCAAACACCGTTCTAGTGATCAAAAGAAAAATAAATCTATAACCCGTAAAAAGTTATTAGAACAAATAAATGAGTGAAATCTGTAACCAAATACCGTTTTGGTGATAGAAAATAAAATTGAAATAAAAATAAATTTATACCCCGTAGAAAGTTATTTGAAAAAATAAATGAGTGAAATCTTTAAGCAAACACCGTTTTGTGATCGAAAATTAAATCGAAATAAAAATAAATTTATAGCCCGTAGTAAATTATAGGAACAAATAAATGAATGAAATTATTGTAGCGAAAATAAAATAGAAAAAAAAAGTAAAATTATAGCCCGTAGAAAGTTATTAGAATAAATAAATGAGGAGAACATGTAAGCAAACACCGTTTTGGTGATCGAAAATAAATCGAAAGCAAAATAAATTTCTATCCTGTATAAAGAAATAAATGAGGAGAACCTGTAAGCAAACACCGTTTTGGTGATCGAAAATAAATCGAACGCAAAAGAAATTTATATCTTGTAGAAAGTTATTGGAACAAATAAATGAGTGAAACTTGTAAGTGAACACGATTTTGGTGATAGAAAATAAAATCGAAAAAGTAAATTTATTGCCCATATGAATATATAAATGAGAGAAATTACTCTAGTGATTGTTGTAGCGAAAAAAATCGAAAGAAAAATAAATTGATAGACCGTAGATAGTTATTGGAACAAATAAATTAGTGAAAATACTATAAGGATTAACTGTAGCGAAAAGAAAAATGAAATAAAAAAATCGTATAGCCCGTAGAAAGTTATTTGAACAAATAAATGAGAGAAAATACTGTAGCAAAAATAAAATTGAAAGAAAAATAGATTTATAGACCCTATAAAGTTATTAGAACAAATAAAAGAGTGAAAATACTGTAGCAAAAAAAAATCGAAATAAAAAATTTTATATTCCCTAGGAAGTTATTGGAACAAATAAATGAGAGAAATTACTGTAGCAAACATAAAATCGAAATAAAAAAAATTTATAGCCCATAGAAAGTTTTTGAAACAAATAAATGAGAGAAATTACTGTAGAGATTTACTATAGCGAAAATAAAATCGAAAGAAAAATAAATTTATATACCGTAAAAAATTATTGGAACAAATAAATGAGTGAAATTACTATAGCGTTTTACTGTAGCAAAAATAAAATCGAAATAAAAAAATTTATAGCCCTTAGAAAGTTATTGGAACAAATAAATGAGCGAAAATACTGTAGCAATTTACTGTAGCGAAAATAAAATCGAAATAAAAAAAATTTATAACCCGTAGGAAGTTATTGGAACAAATAAATGAGTGAAGTACTGTAGGGATTGTTGTAACGAAAATAAAATCGAAAGAAAAATAAATTTATACACTGTAGAAATTTATTGGAACAAATAAATGAGTGAAATTACTGTAGTGATTTTTCGTAGCGAAAATAAAATCGAAATAAATAAAATTATAGCCCATAGGAAGTTATTGGAATAAATAAATGAGTGAAATACTATAGCAATTGCCGTAGCGAAAATAAAATCGAGAGAAAAATAAATTTATACACTGTAGAAAGATTTTGGAACAAATAAATGGGTGAAATTACTATAATAATTTATTGTAGCAAAAATAAAATCAAAATAAATAAAATTATAGCCTGTAGGAAATTATTGGAACAAATAAATGAGTGAAATACTATAGCGATTTATAGTCTGTATAAAGTTATTAGAGCAAATAAATGAGTGAAACATGTAAGTAAATACTATTTTATTGATCAAAAATAAAATCAAACTAAAAATAAAAAATAAAAAAAGATGAATAAGAGAAAAAATAAACATTATTTTATTGATCAAAAATAAAAAATTAATAGTAATTTTGTCATCTAAAAATTTATATAAATAAAGAAAAATGAATTGAACTCAAACAAATAATATTATATGGCTTAAAAATATTTCTCGTCCCTGCAAATATAGCGGTTTTTGAATTTAGTCCCTGCAATTTGTTTTTTACTTTTTCCTCCCTGTAATGTTCAACGTCTCCGTTTTTTGTCCTGGCCGTCAGTTGCCGTTACAAAATGGTGATGTGGCAGACAGAAAGCCAATTGGCGTTGCCATGCTGGATAAATGAGGCCAGCTGTCTCTCGTCCAGTCAGCACTTGTGCTGACTCAGCTTTAATTAAACTTTTAAGTGATTATTAACAATTTTACCTTTCCTTTCTTCCCCCTTTCTTCTTCCTCTTCCCCTCCCCTGCCACCCCACCTATGAACCCAGAAATCGATAACCTAGTCCAGCCATGGAGCAGTAATCAAAACACATAATCACACGCACACAAAAAGGTAAAACAAAATCTAGCAAAACGCAAATGGCTCCCTGACGTCACCTCCACTCTTTCCCTCATCTCATAAAAAACAGAAACAAGGAGGAAGAACAACATAAAAGAAACAAGTAGGAAGAACAAATCTATACATTCGTAACCCCACAAAAGAAAAAAGACAAACCAATTGATAAAAAGAAAACCCATAAAAGACAAACCAATTGCTAAAAAGAGATAAACCCATAAATCTTTACATTTTTCTAGTTCAATAGAGATAAACCCATGAAAGACAAACCCATAAAATCTGTACATTTTCCTTTCAAACCCCCTGACTTTGAATCACCCCCTACCGCTACCTGATGAATAAGGAGGAGCAAACAACAACAGTAACAGCAACGAGGGGTTGCTCTAAAATGTGTCCACTGATTTCTCCCACACGATTCTTTCCCCTTCCCCTTGCTCTCTCTTTGTCTTGCTTTTGGATGCAAACTGAGTCTTGCCTGTAAAACCCAGATTCGAAGATGGATCTAGCCCCAAAGCGCCATCCAGCTTCTGTGCTGCCATGTTTGAGGTCCAGATCTGATTTTGGGAGTTGGGTTTCAGGGATCTGGGGTTGTTGGATTTTGGGGATTTGGGGATGTTGAGTTTAGAAGAAGAAGAAGATGATGATGGTGGTGGTGGTGGTGGTGGTGCGGTTCTGGGCCGCTTAGGGTGGTGGGAGAGAAGAAGAAGATGCTCAGATCTTTCATTTTCAATTTATCTGACTTTGATTTATTTCAGTTTTAATTTTAATAGGATTAGTGTTTTATTAATTCTAATTAGTTTACTTATGTTAATTACCATGTTTAAAACATTAAGTACGCTGAGTCAGCATATGCGCCACATCATCAAGTGTCATTTGGCCTCTGTTAGTCACGTGTCAGTGCCAGCTCAGCGTCCGTCAGCCACATCACCGTTTTTGTAATGGCAAGAACCAAAAACGGAGACATTAAACATTGCAGGGACGAAAAAATAAAAATAAAATTTACAAGGACTAAATTCAAAAATTGTTATATTTGCAGGGACCAGAAATATTTTTAAGCCATATTTTATTCATTATAAATAAAATAAAAGAAAGTTTTGAAATATGAGAGAGTTTGAGAAAGTGAGAAACAATTAGTTTTGAAAGAGAGAGAGAAAGAGATCCGAAAGTTTTTTATAAAAAAAAGTTGAGAGTAGCTTGTGACACTTATAGAAAGAGCATTTCTTTTGTTATTGATCAGACACGTGTTCTTTACTGTAGCGGAGGGCCTTCCTTTCCTAATTAGTAAATATATTTAGTGATCTAACTCATCCCTACAAAATTGGCTTTTAAGATGAGGGCCGCCTTTACTATAATATTCTCTATTTAGGTCTTACCTTAAGTCTACGTGAGACATGAACTTTTTCCAATACCTTTTGTGAGTTAAAACCATATTTGAAAATTTTGTCTTATTATTCTGTGCTCACATGACAATCTTTGAATTATGAAAGGAATAAGTAATTTTATATTACTCATTTCTTCATCTTTTCAATAACCAATTAAACACATTTTAATCACTAAATTCAATCTTAGTTATATAGCTTGTTTCTGTTTTTATTTTTTTGTTTTACGTACAAAAATGTTTTACAGAACTATTTTCAAGAACTATTTTTTAGAACAAAAAAAGAAAAAATTTCATTTGATGATTTTAATGTAAAAACAATTTTTCACAAGTGATTGACTAGCTTTTCTCCTATAATAAAAGTGTTTGAAAGTTTTGTGGCCCATTTCATTGGTTTTTGCCCTTCTGGAAGCTGAAAATACAACAAAATCTACAAATTAAAATCTATTCTCGAGTTTCTATTTTAAAAACAATAAAACAGTAACAGTTTTTAGAAACAGTTTCACAAAACATTCTTGTTAAACAGGTTTTAAATTTTTTTTATTTTTAAAAATAAAAAACTATTTTCCAGAACAGTAATCAAACGGGACCTAAATAGAAGAAAAACTTAATCCTTTGTCATTGCAAGCATGTTATTATTGGCTGTATAAAAATCTTATGTTTAACACTAATAAAATTGAAAACAATATAAAATACAAAGGCATATTGAATATTGAATAATCTAATATTTAAAACAATATTGAATATTTAATCCCCACAAGGGTCGTTTCCAATATATATATCAGTATGTCCTTTTTAATTTATTCATCAAAGGGAGATTTTGCGCTTCTAGAAGGATTTTATTCTCCCTAAGAGACTTTCACTACAACTAACTACTAGCTTATATCATAATTTATAAACATGATCGAGCAACTTATTTTACATCCTTATATGTAGGAAAAGGGCGCCCAAAAGTATTCTAAAGCTAAGGTAGAAGGGTTATATATATTTGCTAACAATATGGAATACCCACAAAAACTATACAACTGATGATCATCATATTCTCAACCTTCTAAATCAAATATTTCTTTTCATCTGAGCCACCTAATGACATTCCTTACTTCTGAGATTTTACTCGGGATTCTTAATGAAACCATATAAATATTCGTCAGCTAGCCAATCATGTATACATAATTAATTGCACTACGTAGTGCAATTAATTATTCGGATGCTATGTTCCTTCCTATCCCTAAATTCTTAGCCTACATATTGAATTTGGGGTCCGGTTAGGTGGTCAGGGACAAAAATTTGTCCACCAAACCCAATTGATTTTGACCTGGCATAGAAGGTAAGTCCGGTTTTCATATAATTACGAAAAATGCCCAAAAAACTCATAAATTATATGAAAAGATCAATATTTGTTATAAAATGTAAAATAGGCACAATTAAAATCTAAAATTGCAAAAGTTCCTCCAAAATTTTAAATCAGTATTACGCGTTTCAGAAAAAATATATAAAATGTTATAAAGATATTGATAAGTTATAGCTTATTTGACTACTTTATAAGCTTTTTTAACCACAATAAAAGTGTTCGAATAATGAACTTAGCTCATATAAATAATTAACAAATATAAAAAATTAACATCTTGAATTTTAATACCAGTTTGTATATAATTATGAAAAAAAACCCCAGAGAAGACAAATATATGTTAAATGCCCTTATTTGTTGTAATTTACGAAATAGCCTGATTGTAATGTAAAATTTGAAAACAATACAGGATTCATATTATATTTATAATTTATAATAAGACGTTGGCTTAAATATGTTTTTAGTCCCTATAATATATGGGTGTTTGCTTTTAGTTCCTATAAAAAAATTCAAACGCTTTTAGTCCCTCTAATTTTTTTTTTTGCTTTTAGACCTTTAAGTGAGTTGACCGCTGATGTGTCATATTTTGAATCCAGTCAACACGCCTACGTAGCCAAAAACACTGGCACATAGGATGTCACGTTAGCCCTCTCTCTCCGCTCTCCTCCCCCTCTCTCTCTCCTCTCTACGCACACCCCCTCCTCCCTCCTCCTTCCCCACCTTCCCCCAACCTCCTTCCTCCACCCCCACCACCTCCTCCCCCTCCCCCTTCCTCCTCCCTCCTCCCTCTCTCTCTCCTCCCTCCACCTCCACCACCTCATTCCCCCTCCCTTCTCTCCTCTCTCTCTCTCTACTATCTTCTGCTCTCTACTCTCCTCTTCCTTTCGTTCTTTTCCTTTCCCCTCTCTTCTCTCTTCACGATAACACTCCAGGGCTTCCTCATGATAATCTTTCTTCACAAACCCACGAATGAGCACAGTCCAAGAAATAGCATTCCTCATGGGCAATTCATCGAACAGGTTGAGGGCATCTTCGATTTCCCCATTCCTCACGTACCCATTTACCATCGTGTTCCAAGATACCAAATTTCTAACACCCATTAGAGAGTTTTACAATTAACATGCTGCTGTATATCCATATATATGTCATTTATATGTTTGTGTGATAATATCATTGATCGTATTTTCTACCCTCAACACCAAAAACGTAATTTAAATCATCATCCACTTAAAATTGTGGCTCTTTTTATTTGGTCATTAATTCGTCCTCCATAAAATCTTCCATTATTTTTTACCAAATAATACATATTTTCATTAAAATACTTTACTTCATCAGTCAATCAATACAGTATAGCTATATGCATCATTAAAATTAAAATAACATTTATTGGGATAAAATTCAAATTTGGTCGGGTCTTATAAAATCTATGAAATTTCGTAACACAATTAATTATTAACACTATACTAACATTAAATAAGGTTATTGTATACTTCATTTCATTAATTAATAATTTTTTAAATTATAATATTAAAGTCTGTACATACTCTACCTACTGACCATACACTATACTATTAGAGCATCTCTAATGGGGTGCTTATTAAGCATTAATGCTTATTAAGAACTATGCATTGCATATAATTTCTTTTGGGGTACTTATTAAGCTTAGGTGCTTAGTTAAACACTTCTCCTAACCACTTCTCCATTAAATACATGGCGGGTCATGTATTGCTTTATGGATAAAAAAAATAAAATTAAAAAAATTAAAAAAGTTATTATTGGTGAAATGTAATGATGTGAGTTATTGGTGGGGTCCATTTATTTTTTTTTAAAAGTGTTGGGTTCGGGAGGTATAATGCTTATGAGATGCTTAAGTTTAAAAAAATAAATAAGGGTGATGTGTCCTAGTGGGACACACTTAAACACCCTAAAGTGGGGGATGTTTCATTGTGGATGCTCTTAACACTACTAATATCTTGTGTTTTTATTTTCAAACATATATACTGACCACATGCAATAATGACATAAATTTAAAATAAATATTTTTCAACTAATTTGTAACAAATTTTTTCAAATTTTTACAATAATACAATTTTTTAATAATATGAATCAATTTCATATTGTGATTATCAAAACAAAATTAATGGTAGCGAAAAAATAAAGATTTTTACTATTTTTAATTATAAAGCTTATTCAATAAATTAAAATAACTATAGTCAATAACATATTGTAATTATGGACATTTATTGGGTAAAACTTTAATTTTACTTAATTATGTGGTTATTTTTTATATTATTGTTTTGTATTTATTATGTTTTACAGCTCCTTTGTGCAATTTAGTTTAAGATTTTTATAAACCAACTAATCCGGTAGCCCTTGCAAAATCCTGACCATTATCTTTAAATATTATTATATCAACGCTATACATTCGATTGGGGTTTGGTGGACAAATTTTGTCCCTGACCATTCTAAATCGATCCTTGAATTTGTAACAACTAAAGAAACGGAAAAACTAAACATTTCTCTTATTAATTTTATTTCGAAGCAGTTAATAATAATAAGTAGTAGTAATAGTGTAGGCGTAATATTCCCAAATCTTAGTAATAATAATATAATAATATAATATAATATTAATATAATATACACAAAGAGACCACCTTTTGGGGCTTTTTGCTAAGGTGTCATTTTCTAGCACCATTATCTTCTTAAGCACACTTTGCATCCAAAACAACCCAATTATGGCAAAAAAGAAACTTGCAACACACAAAAGTAACACAGACACAGCAAACACACTCACACACACAGTGAGCTTCTCGTGCAAGATCCTCACACACACTTTTTCAATTTCAAAGTTCAAATTCAAATTCCTCACAAATCTCTCGCTCCCTCTCACTTCTTCTCAATCAAAATCTTCATTCTCTCTCACTTCACAAACCTCTCTCCCTCTCTTTTTCTGTTTTCATTATCTTTCACACACACAACCCCTCTCCTCTCTCTCTCTCTGCCTTGCAGCAACAGCACATGGTGGAAGTACCAAAATAGTGGCCATTGACGGCACCTTCGTGCCTCACCGAACTGCACCGGCGACCACCACGTCTGACCGCACCTTGACACAACCGAACCCAACTGATGGGAGATGGGTGCTTGGGGAAGGAGCAAAAATCAAAAGAAAGAAACAGAGAGACTACAGCCTCAAGCTCTAGGTCTCTAATTACCTCAAACACCAGTTTTCTATTAGAATCTAAAGCCAGTTTTCTATCAGAACATTTAGATTCTAATGACAAGTAATTTATTTTGTAGGTGGGGATGGAGCAACAATTTGCTCCATAATAGCATTTCTATTATTTTTTTTGATAAAAACAAACTCATAGCATTTCATTCATAATAGACAATTTGCTATTTATTTTTTCACATACATCTCCCAAAATACCAAAAAAGAGAGGAAAATAGAGACAAAAGGATAGACACTTCAAAGTGATAGTGAATTGCAAAATAATTTGGGATTAATATTTGTCAAAAAAAAAAAAGAAATTGGTAGACTACTGGCCTTGCAGAGGGGTGTGTTTTTCCTAATTTAAATTTAATGTGACAAAAAATATATGTAAATTAAATCGATAAATTGATTTTCAAAATATAAATTGTGTATTGATAAAGTGTTGTCTTTCTAATAATAGGAATAATTTAAATAATTATATTCTAAACAAATTTAATTATTTACTTTTTGTTGTGAAAAATTACATATTACTAATGCAATCTACTTCAAAATGATAGTAAAGTATTGTAATTTTTACTTAATTAATTTAGATTTACAGAAAAACTATAAAATTAATTTTATATATTTACTTGAATATTTGAGACAAAAGAATAAGCAGTTGTAACAATTCCCTGAAGGAAAAATCAGGGGAAGAAAAATATTAGAGAATACTTTAATATCCAGGAGCATCACATGACAGTAATAAAAATACATATTATCTATGCTGTATACTTCGAGATGAAATGATAATAGAGTATTGTAATTTTTTCTTAATTAATTTAAATTTAATTGACAAATTATCAAATTAATTTTATATATTTACTTGAACATTTGAAACAAAGAAGTAACTGTAACAATTCCCAAAATTAAAAATAATGGGAAAACAAAGAATTAGAGGGTACTCAAGTGAGTAATATCCAACAAAATGAAACGGGGCGTTTTTTTGTTTCATGACTTGATTACATGGACAATTTGCTATCTACTTTTTGACACAATAGTAATTGAGATAATGATAAAGAAAATAGCACTTCTCCCAAAATACCAAAAAAATGGAAAATAGAGACAAAAGGATTGACAGTTCAAAGTGGTGGTGAATTGCAAAATAGCTTGGGATTAATATTTCTCAAAAAAAAATTATTGGGTTAATATGTAAATTAAATCACCCACGGGGGGTTGGCATAGATGGTTAGACTTTCCACTCGCACTAACTTGGGTTCGAATTCCCCATTGGTAGGCTACTGGCCGTGCAGAGGTGTGTGCTTTCCCTAATCTAAATTTAATGTCACAAAAAATACATGTAAATTAAATGGATAAATTGATTTCAAAATATAAATTATATATAACTTTCTAAAATGTAGTGATAAAACATCGTCTTTCTAATAATAAGAATAAGTTAAATAATTATATTTTAAACAAATTTAATTATGTATTTTTGTTATGAAAAATTACCTATTACTAATGCAGTATACTTCAAAATGATAGTAAAGTATTGTAGTTTTTACTTAATTAATTTAGATTTACAGACAAATTATAAAATTAATTTTATATATTTAATTGAACATTTGAAAAAAAAAAGAATAAGCAGTTGCAACAATTCCCTAAAGGGAAAATCATGGGAATGAAAGAATTTGAGAATACTCAAGTAAATAACCTACAACAAAAACGCAAACATGCTTGGTGTGCCACATAATGAAACAGAGTGTTTTTGCGTTTGAGGACTTGATTATTAAGAGACAGAATGATAATTGAGATAGTGATGGAAAGTAGTACATAAAATATGAAACAAAAAAGATAAACACTTAAAAGTGATTGTGAATTGCAGAAAAGTAAAGTAGCAAAAATCACAGTTCGACTAATGTGTTTATAAGTTTTTACATTTTTTTTGTTTTCAAGTGAATTTATAGCATATAATTGTGTTAATAACAAATTTTTAAAGGTACTTTTTTTACCTTTTAACTCAAAGTAATTATTACAAATTTTTATAATTATTGGGGTTAATATGTAAATTAAATTGATAAATTGATTTTCAAAATAAGAATTATATGTAACTTTTCCAAAATGTAATGAGACAGCGTTGTCTTTCTATTAATATGAACAAATTAAACAATTATATATTACACTAATTTAATTATTATTTACCTTTTGTTGTGAAAAATTACACATTTTTTATGCAGTATACTTCAAAATGATAATAAAGTATTGTTATATTTGCTTAATTAATTTAGATATACGTGACAAATAATAAAATTAATTTTATATATTTACTTAGACATTTGAAACAAATAAAGAAGGTAGTAATTTTCAAATGAGAAAATTACATAAAATGAGAGAATTAGAGGATATTGAAGTGAACAACCTACAACAAAAAGGTGGCAATCTTAGCGTGCCAAAAATTGAACCAAGTGTTTTTTGTTTTAAATCTTCATTAGTTAGACAATTTCTAATTTACTTCATATACAATAATCTTTTTTAATATTTATTTTTCATTCACCTAAAAAATAAATTTCCTAACCCGTGCATTGCACGGGTCGCAGATACTAGTATTATATATACGTCAGTTTTATATTTTATTGAATGTTGTATTTTTATTTTATTTTATTTTATTTTATTTAAATTTATTAAATGTATAAGTGGGTTAGTTTGGAAATTGAAGAGAAGTAAAAGAGAGAGAGAGAGTTGTCCCACTCATTTTTTTTAACCATTTTCTTTATCCCACTCACACTCTCACGGTACATACACCCATACCTCACTCAAACCACTCCATTTTTTTATTTTCAACACACACTATTACACACTTCCACATCACTTTGGAAAAAAAAAAGAAAGAGAAGTCAGAGAGTGAGAGAGAGAAGAACGAGAAAGAGGGGGAAAAGGAAGAAAAATGGAGTGAAGAATGTAGAAAGAAGGGAGAAGAGGAAAAGCTGGAAGAAGGAGAAACTAGTTTCAAAGCTCTATTCTTATTTTTCTGTTTTAGCATTTCTTTGAGGGTGAGTTCCTTACTTCTCTGTTCTTGATGTTTTCTTCCACATTGTTATGGAAATTGGAATGCTTGCATGTGAGATTAGAGTTGAGAATAAGGGTTGAATGCTCTAGATTGGGGTTTCTCCAATTTTCCTTTTTAATTTTGATTCCTAAAAATGACTTCTTGATGGAGAAATTTTACTGCATGAAAAATTAATCTTACCCTATTCATTATGTTTGATTCTGGATATAAGAAGCAATGAAGACTGTGAAAATGTTACCTGTACTTAATCTCTTGCTTGTGATACATATACACACACACAGATAAATATTATATATATATATATATACATCTACTTTTTATAGTATCTTTGTTTTTTTTATTTCTTTATAGGCTCTAAAGATTTTCGTAGTTAAGTAAGGAAATGTTAGAGAGGAAGTTATAAATTATATGATTATGAGAATTCAAAGTCCTTCTTGTGAAGGCTGAGGGTAAGTGCAAAGCAAGTAGGGACGCCACTTGCGGTCATAGACGTCTGACCTGCCTTACAGTAGGCTATACCATCCCAAGTTACTCACTTGGTGGATAGCGTTGTTTCTCGAGGTTAACCGTAAAGGTGATATTGTTATATTAACAAATGAGGAAAATTATCTGTAGTTGTAATTTACTTTCATAAGTTAAAGTGCAGAGATGATTATAGAAGTATAAGTTTACAAATGTATTAGAGGTTATTTATCTGATGTCCTTTTTGGAACTCATTGAGTTTATCTCACCCCTTACCCTTCCCTTTGTTTCAGACAAAAGGAGTAGTAGCTGAATGCTATGGGACTAGAAGCTGGTGGAACTATTTCTAGTTATCCTTATGTTTTGTACTTGTAACTGGAACAAGTTTGTAGATTTTACATATTTTGGTGTGTAAATTTATAACTCCAGTTTTAGTTTGGTACAATTGCATGCTACTGGTATTTTTTTTTTGATCTTTTTAAACAATGTATCTACCTTGATGATCTATATTATGTTAATCTCTTATGTTATATATTAGCTAAGTAACATAGGGGGTTACTTTATGGTATCAGAGCAGGTCATTCCTTTGGATTGTGGATAACTACTTATAGTTAGGACTGATGAGGCCTTCTAGGACTGATGAGGCCTTAAGAGAAATGGCCCAGGCCATGAGAGCACAGGTAACTACCACTACTAATTTGTTTTAGCAGTTGGCTCAGGGAGGTTTGGGAAATGTAGGAGGAGGTGGAGGGAAAACACCGAATTTTCCTCCACCTCAAGAGGACCCAAATTGTCTTTGGTACGATTTTAGGAAGAATCAGCCACCCTCATTCACTGGAGGCCCCAATCCAGCTCAAGCTCAATATTGGCTACAAGGAATAGAGGAGATATTTAAAGTGGTGGTTTGCTCTGAGGAGCAAAAAGTGACTTTTGCTGCTCATTTCCTAAAAGAGGAAGCTCGGAATTGGTGGAAAGGCGCTAGTGATGGAATGAGGGCCTTGGGAACCCCTTTGACTTGGGAAAACTTTCAGAAGGTATTCTTGGAAAAATATTTTCCTACCAATGTACGGAAGCATAAGGAATTCGAGTTCTCACGTATTACGCAGGGTGATTCAACCATTGCGGAGTACACTGCAAAATTCGAAGAGTTGGCTAAATACTCTCCTCATATGCGTTATGCCACGGATGAGGGATGGAAAATTACTCAATATGAGTGGGGACTTAAGCCAGAAATCAGGTGTCATGTAGGTTAATTGGGAATAACCAGTTATGCCACTTTGGTTGAGAAATGTCAGATTGTTGAGAATAATTTGGGTTTTATGCAAGAGGGAAATCTGAATAAAGGGCAAAAGAGAAAAGATGAAGGAGGTCACTTTCAGAAGTATAAGGGAAGAGAAAATACAGGAAAAGGGAAACAGTTGCAGAGTACTGGACCAATCCAGAATGGAGGATGTTCCAAGTGTGGGAAGAACCACCGAGGGGAGTGCTTAGCAGGTCGTAATGTATGCTTTGTGTGTAGGCAACCGGGACATTCATCTAATCAATGCCCCAATCTGAAGAACAAGGGAGTGGCTAATTCAAGTAACCCTTCATCAGGCAGGGTCTTTACCCTCAGTGGAAGAAAGGCTATGAAAATCGATAATTTGATTACCGGTCCGTGTTACTTAAATCAAGAGCCTCTACTTGTACTTTTTGATTCTGGTGCCACACATTCCTTTATTTCTTCCGAGTGTGTGCAACATCTTGCTTTGTATGTTTCTATTTTACCACATCCTCTATTAGTATCTACTGCAGCCGAGGGTAACCTAGAAACTTCTTTAGTGTGTGAAAATTGTCCTCTTGTTTTCTCCGATAGGGTATTTCTTGTTGATCTTATGTGTCTGCCCTTGAGAGGTTTAGATGTCATTTTGGGTATGGATTGGCTTTCTATTAATCATGTTATGCTTAACTGTCAAGCCAAGACTATCATCTTTCCCTCATCAATTGTAGGCTGTACCGAGTCTAGTTCTCTCTTATTTGCAAATGCTTCTCAAGTTTCCCAGTACCTAAAGGATGGGGATCAAGGATTCATTTTAGTACTTTCATCAAGTTCTAAAGTGGATATGGATATGACAAATATTCCAGTAGTTAATGAATTTGAGGATGTGTTCCCTAAAGATGTGGTGTCATTGCCCCCAGAGAGAGAAGTAGAATTTTCTATAGAGTTGGTTCCAGGAGCAGGACCGATATCTATAGCCCCTTATAGGATGTCCCCTTTAGAGTTGAGAGAGCTAAAGAGTCAGTTGGAGGACTTAATAGCTAAACAATTCATAAGGCCTAGTGTCTCTCCTTGGGGTGCACCTGTGTTGTTGGTCAAAAAGAAAGATGGAAGCATGAGACTTTGTGTGGACTATAGACAACTCAATAAGGTTACTGTAAAAAATAAGTATCCACTACCTATAATAGATGACTTATTAGATCAATTAAGGGGAGCAATGGTTTTCTCAAAGATTGATCTTAGGTTGGGATATCATCAAATCCGTATCAGGTCTGAAGATATACCCAAAACAGCGTTTAGAACGCGATATGGGCGCTATGAGTATTTGGTGATGCCAATTGGTGTAACCAATGTTCCAACCATATTCATGGATTACATAAATAGGATCTTTAGACCATTTTTGGATAAGTTTGTAGTAGTTTTCATTGATGATATTCTTATCTATTCTAAGAGTCTTCAAGAACATGAGGAGCACCTTAGGATTGTGTTGCAGATCCTTAGGGAGAAGAAGTTGTATGCCAAACCAGAGAAGTGTGAGTTTTGGTTGACTGAGGTGAAATTTTTAGGACATGTAATTTCTCAGGATGGGGTAGCAGTTGATCCTAGTAAGGTAGATACTGCACTAAACTGGGAAAGACCTAAGAATATTATTGAAGTTAGAAGTTTCTTAGGATTAGCGGGTTATTACAGGAGGTTTATAAGGGGATTTTCACAGTTAGCGTTGCCTTTAACCCGTCTAACCCGCAAGGAACAACCTTTTGTGTGGACCAAGCAATGTGAAAAGAGCCTCCTAGAGTTAAAGATTAGATTGACCATTGCTCTAGTTCTAGTTATTCCTGATCCAACTTTGGGGTATGAGGTTTATAGTGATGCATCTTTGAGAGGTTTAGGGTGTGTGTTAATGCAAAATAAGCGAGTAGTAGCTTATGCCTCCCGTCAGTTGAGACCTCACGAAGAGAATTATCCTACCCATGATCTGGAATTAGCAGCCATAGTTTTTGCTTTGAAGATATGGAGACATTATCTTTATAGAACTCAATTTGAAGTGTTTAGTGATCATAAGAGTTTAAAATACTTGTTTGATCAAAAGGAATTAAATATGAGACAAAGGAGGTGGATGGAGTTCCTTAAAGATTATGACTTTGAATTGAAATACCACCCTGGTAAAGCTAATGTAGTGGCAGATGCTTTGAGTAGGAAATCTCTTCACATTTCTTCCATGATGGTCCATGAGATGAAATTATTGGAAGATTTTAGAAATCTCAATTTGGACATATCGTTAGGAGATGGGAGTGTGTTTTTGAGCCGTTTAGAGATCACTTGTGATTTTTGGACTCAAATAAGGCAAGCCCAAGCTTTGGATGAGAGTTTAACAACTAAAAGATACCATCCCGGATTTTTTGAAGCTAGTGATGGAACCATTCTCTTTCAGGAGAGGATATGCGTTCCAAATGATGGAAGTATCTGGAAGCAAATCTTGGAGGAGGCTCATAAGAGTGAGTCTTCGGTGCATCCTGGTTCCACTAAGATGTACCAAGACCTTAAGAAAATGTATTGGTGGCCGGGAATGAAAAATGATGTAGCGGAGTTTGTAGCTCAGTGTTTATTGTGTCAACAGGTTAAGATTGAACATCAGCGTCCTGCAGGCATGTTACAATCATTAGAAATTCCGGAATGGAAATGGGAGAGCATATCCATGGATTTTGTTGTGGGGTTACCCCGCACTCAGTCCGGATATGATTCCATCTGGGTAGTTGTGGATAGGTTGACAAAATCAGCTTACTTCTTACCAGTGAAGACTTCGTACACCACCTTTAAGTTGGCCAAATTGTTCTTAAAAGAGATAGTAAGGTTGCATGGGATTCCAACTAGTATCATTTCTGATAGGGATCCTAAGTTTACCGCTAGGTTTTGGAAAGCTTTTCATCAAGCTTTAGGGACTCGTTTGAACCTTAGCATGTAACGTCCCAAATTTTCACTCTAAGGGACAGAGTGTGAATAAGGGAGGATTATTGTTAATATTGGGATTTTGATGGGATTAAAAATAGGTTGGTGCTGACGTGGAAAATCAAACGGAAAAGCCTGTAGACGGTTTGACTGTCATAATAAGAATGTAATGATATAGAAACCCTAATTGGAGTCAGAAAAATGATTTGAGGATACCAATAGTGATTTTACAATATTTGAAGATTTTAGAAATTTATTCGAGAATTTTCTGAGAAACGGATAGAAACGTTACTGTTTTGGTCCCTATAGTTTGACCAAGTTGAACTATGAGTGAGTTTGGAGACAAGAACAAGTTGAGAAATATTTTTGGAGATGCCAAATGATGTTTTATATTATTTTAGAATTTTAGAAATTATTTTGGGAATTTTTAGAATAGCAGACAAATAATTCCAGTTTTGGTCCGTGTAGACCGAGAACAGGGTAAACAGGAGAACAGATATAGGCCAAAAGCTTGGAAATGATCCAAAATCAACCAAAAGAGTAATCAATGATGTTTTTATAATGTTTATGATTTTTAGGAAATTTCTGGGATTTTTCAGAGAAAGTTGATTTTAACCCTAATTTATGGGTCACGGTAAAATCAAAAAATTACCGTAGTGCTTCTAAACTTAATTTCTATGAACCAAGACTTTTGTGGCACCTTATTTTCATGGCTTAGGACTTATTTTAAGATCCATGAGAGTTTTTACCTCAATAGGTAATTTTTGGACAATTTTTACTATGTAATACAAAAGTTACCACACTTAATTACCTTGGAAACTTACCTTTTACCATGGTTAAGGTGAAAAATTATTTTTACCCATCCTTAGGACATGTGCAGCGCCCAGCCAGCCAAGAGAAGAAGAGTGTAGAGATTTTTTTTAATATCTTTGACTCATTAGTTGTGGACCAATTAGAAGAGTCCAAGGGGTGATATTTGGCTTATGACTCATTCTTTGTCATGATGGTCTTGGAAAAAAATCTCCACAAGAGGCAAAAGGAGGGGGAGGTGGTCGAGACATAGGGAGAGGAAGAGGAGAGTTCTTGTTTCATTTTCTCCATTTTGATCTTTCACCATAACCACTTCTCAAGCTTTTCTCTCCAAGTTTTTATCAAAGTTAATCAAATTTTCTCAAGGATTTGCTCTTGAGTTAGGAATCATCAAGCTATCAAGGTAATTGCTAAGAACTCCATAGATTAAGTTTTCATTGTTTTCTTCATGGGTTAGGAGCTTAGGGATGTATTTGATTCATTTTAAGTTAACTTTCATGTGCCAAGGATTAACTATGGATGAGTAAACTTATTTTGGTATTTGAGATGTGTTGTGTTTGGATTGGAAGGAATAATCAAGAGGAAGGAGAAGAGGGCTTGAAGCAAGGGCTTGTCTTACATAGGATAAAGGAAGGAGGTAAGGGGAGATTTTCTTGTTTATGGTTATTATTAGTGTTTGGATGATGCATGAGTGGTATGCTTGTTATGATTTTTGGCAAGAAGCTTATAACTTTAATTAGAGTATGATTTGAACATGAGGATATGTGCTATTTTCTTCATGTGGCTTGGATGACTCAAGAGATATATATATATATATTCATGCTTGGTGGAAGGATTTTAATTTGCTTGGATGTGGTGTGCTTGGGATTGAGTTATTTTTGATGGGGTTTATCCTTGGTGGAGGAGAATAATATGTTTGATGTGTGATGATCTTGTTCCATGCTTTGATGAGTTTGAATCCATGGCTTGTTATTGAATAGTTGTGCTTTTGATTGATCCAAAGATGGTAAATTTTGCTCACTTGGATACAATTGGTCTTAACTATGTAAAGAAAAAATAATTTGGTATGAATTTGGTAAAAATCGGATTCCAGTTATGCCCTGGGTGTGAGTATTTTCGAAGCTGGGAAAAGCTGAAAAACAGGGGACAGAGCCGTTTACACCGCGGGTGTGAAAACTATCGCGCCTGTGAACAGTTCTGTAATTGGAAATTCAATTGTGCAGAATTTTGCGAAAATTATTTCTTTCAGCTTTTTAAACAAATATTTTTAAGGGAAAAATGTCATTTTTGAATTTAAGGATTGGCAAGTATTTTAGTTAATTTATTTTAGAACTTAAACATTAGATTTGGAAAATGCTATTTTTGTTAAAAAGGCAAAGATTAACAAAGGGTATGAATGAAAGAGGAAGAGACATATGGATGAGGATGTTATAAGAAATGGAAATATTATGAGAGAGAAGAATACCATAACCAAGAGAGAAGGTTATAGGTGATGGTGGAAGAGATAACCTAGAGAAGAGATTAATGAAATTACAAGAGAAACCAAAGCTTAAAATGTTTGAGATAAGTACTATGTGTACATAAAGTGATAATAATACTATGTGACACGCACTATGTGATGTGAATACTGTGTGATTGAGAAAAGCTGTGTGATGGGAGAATTGCTATGTGCCATTAAACGTTGTGTGCTATGTGAAAGGCTGTGTGTCATTGGATTGAATATCTATGGATTGTGCCATAGGCTGTGTGCCATTTTTGCTGTGTGCTATGTGAAGGGTTGTGTGCCATGCTGTGTGCAAATGGGTTGTGTGCCATGCTGTGTGCAAAAGGGCTGTGTGCCAAATATTGTGAGCGAAGCGCTGTGCGCACAGTGCTTCGGGAAATGCTAAGTGACATTTCATGCTATGTGAAAAAGTAATCTCCATGGAGTGCGGGCTAAATGTTCGTGACTGAGTGTCGAATAAATGAGGAGTTTGGGGAAAAGTATTCTCCATGGAGTGCGGGCTACATGCTCGTGACTGTGTGTCGAATCTGTTATAAAGAAATGGTCAATAGAAGTGTCTTGTGTGTGTATATATATATATGGAATTCTTATGATATGTTTCTGTCTGAAACAGTGATATTCTGTGTGAAGTTGTAAAGGTGCGTCTGTGTGACATATGATGAACATGCTATGTTGTGCATGTGTGAGTGATTTCTGCTATATATGGTAAGATACGGTTTTGCATGAATTTTTATAATGTGCTACTTGTATGATTGTGGTGATAACTGTAAAAGGAAAGTTCTCACCCTTGCCTATATGTTTTGTGCTCTTTGGAACATGATTCATATAGAGGGACCACTAGCTGGGTGGACCAGTCAGGACTCGAAGAGTAAGACGTACTCTGAGGATGCGTTAACCTAGTGGAAGGACGTGCGGTTCCTAGTTTCGAGTTAGAGTTTTCTTATTAGAGCTTCTTGCAGAGGTTCGTAATGCTTGACCAGCATAGGGAGTCAGCACTCTTTTGTAAAGGAAAAGATCCTTATATGATGTATTATTTTCAGACTTTGGTTTATAAAGAAAGATGTAAATAGTATTCAATGACTGTATTCCATTCTTATATGTTGAGTGTTAATGTATTTATGACATCTGTTAATATCCTTAGAAAAAAGAATGGCAATGAAAATCCATTTGTGAAAATTAAATAAGTTTGTTAGTATTTTTCCGAAAGAAAACCAGACTTAATGAAATTTATTTTCCGCATTTGGGTTAGTTACTTAAGTGTAATGCCCTCTGGGAAAGAGGGTGTTACATAGCACCGCTTATCTTCCTCAAATAGATGGCCAAACTGAGAGGACTATTCAGACTCTAGAGGATATGCTTAGAGCATGTATCTTGGAAGATGAGGGGAGTTGGGATGACCACCTACCCTTAATTGAGTTTGCCTATAACAATAGTCATCATTCCAGCATAGGCATGGCACCGTATGAGGCACTGTATGGTAGGAAGTGTAGAACTCCATTATGTTGGTCTGAGGTTGGGGACAAGGCAATTCTGGGAACTGACTTGATTCAAGAGACTACTGAGAAAATTCAAAAAATAAGAGAGAAAATTAAAATCTCTCAGAGTCGACAGAAAAGTTATGCCGACAATAGAAGGAGACCCTTAGAATTTGATGAAGGTGATCATGTTTTCTTGAGGGTTACCCCCACCATAGGTATTGGAAGAGCCATTCGGGCTAAGAAGTTGAGTCCTCGTTTTATTGGACCTTTTCAAATCCTTTAGCGAGTTGGACCTGTGGCCTACCAACTTGCTTTACCTCCTTCATTGTCGGGTTTGCATGATGTTTTCCATGTGTCCCAGCTTAAAAAGTATATCCCTGGTCCTTGTCAACCTTTGAATCATGAGACTGTACAATTGAGATCAGATTTGACCTATCAAATTACCGGTACAAATTGTTGATCGAAGCCTGAAAACCTTGAGGAATAAGACCATATCTTTGGTGAAGGTTATTTGGGAAGGGTCAACTCCAGAAGAAGCTACATGGGAACTAGAGGAAAACTTGAGGGAAGAATATCCTTATCTTTTCTCTTAGGTAAGTTACTTAATTTTGAGGACAAAATTATTTTCTTGGAGGGGAGAATGTAATATTCCCAAATATTATATATACATCAGTTTTATATTTTATTGAATGTTGTATTTTTATTTTATTTAAATTTATTAAATGTGTAAGTGGGTTAGTTTGGGAATTGAAGAGAAGTAAAAGAGAGAGAGAGAGTTGTCCCACTCATTTTTTTTAACCATTTTCTTTATCCCACTCACACTCTCACAGTACATACACCCATACCTCACTCAAACCACTCCATTTTTTTATTTTCAACACACACTATTACACACTTCCTCATCACTTTGGAAAAAAAAGAAAGAAAGAGAAGTCAGAGAGCGAGAGAGAGAAGAACGAGAAAGAGGGGGAAAAAGAAGAAAAATGGAGTGAAGAATGTAGAAAGAAGGGAGAAGAGGAAAAGCTGGAAGAAGGAGAAACTAGTTTCAAAGCGCTATTCTTATTTTTCTGTTTTAGCATCTCTTTGAGGGTGAGTTCCTTACTTCTCTGTTCTTGATGTTTTCTTCCACATTGTTATGGAAATTGGAATGCTTGCATGTGAGATTAGAGTTGAGAATAAGGGTTGAATGCTCTAGATTGGGGTTTCTCCAATTTTCCTTTTTAATTTTGATTCCTATAAATGACTTCTTGATGGAGAAATTTTACTGCATGAAAAATTAATCTTACCCTATTCATTATGTTTGATTTTGGATATAAGAAGCAATGAAGACCGTGAAAATGATTGATAGTTCATGTGGATGAGGCATGTTGATTTTAGGGTGAGAAATTGTTTGATATGATGCATACTGTCTTATTTTTAAAGTGGATTATGAGGATGCATGTGTGATTTGGGATGTTTTCTGATTGTTAGTTCGTTATTGTTTTGTGAAGTTGCTAATGTATTCTTGAATTCTGCTGGTTCTGGTTTTATTTTTATTTTCTCTGGGCGAATTGCTATTGAAACGAGTGAACTTGAGTAGTTTTATTTTTATTTTTATGTATTCGAGTGAGAATATAAATAATGTGTATGTATTAATTCTTTACTTATGTTACCTGTACTTAATCTCTTGCTTGTGATACATATACACACACACAGATAAATATTATATATATATATATACATCTACTTTTTATAGTATCGTTGTTTTTTTTATTTCTTTATAGGCTCTAAAGATTTTCGTAGTTAAGTAAGGAAATGTTAGAGAGGAAGTTATAAATTATATGATTATGAGAATTCAAAGTCCTTCTTGTGAAGGCTGAGGGTAAGTGCAAAGCAAGTAGGGACGCCACTTGCGGTCATAGACGTCTGACCTGCCTTACAGTAGGCTATACCATCCCAAGTTACTCACTTGGTGGATAGCATTCTTTCTCGAGGTTAACTGTAAAGGTGATATTGTTATATTAACAAATGAGGAAAATTATCTATAGTTGTAATTTACTTTCATAAGTTAAAGTGCAGAGATGATTATAGAAGTATAAGTTTACAAATGTATTAGAGGTTATTTATCTGATGTCCTTTTTGGAACTCATTGAGTTTATCTCACCCCTTACCCTTCCCTTTGTTTCAGACAAAAGGAGTAGTAGCTGAATGCTATGGGACTAGAAGCTGGTGGAACTATTTCTAGTTATCGTTATGTTTTGTACTTGTAACTAGAACAAGTTTGTAGATTTTACATATTTTGGTGTGTAAATTTATAACTCCAGTTTTAGTTTGGTACAATTGCATGCTATTGATATTTTTTTTTGTTGATCTTTTTAAACAATGTATCTACCTTGATGATCTATATTATGTTAATCTCTTATGTTATATATTAGCTAAGTAACATAGGGGGTTACAGTAGGAGATGCTTGTCATGACTATGAACTAGAACGTAACTCGTGCAATGCACAAGTATTTCTCTATGTATTTTTGTAAGATAAAATACTAAGTTATAACTATAGTTCATAATATTATCATAATATTAAAAAAATTAATATAATATTTTGACCACAATTGGTCCATTTAGTTTTAAGAAAAATGATTTTATATATAATAGTTTGGATTTTAGATGCATGTCTTAACTTGATAAGATTTGTGCATAAAAATCATTTTATTCAAGGGTAAATATGAAAGGTGAGCCGTTAGACCATTGTTTAGAAGTGAATACCTGAAGAAGGGTAATTAAAAAGTAGTTGATTGTACCACTGATGTCTTAATCCAAGAATACAATAGCATCCATGCAAAATTAGTCAAATTTAAGAAAAGAACTTTAATAATACAATCTTTATATTGTCTTCTCACTTAATATATTTAAATTTTTATCCAAAAATATTTGAATTTTGTTTTACCTAATTAATTTGTATTCAATTACATGACAAAAATCAAACTCAATTCATATGTTTGTTTTATCTCCTCCGTACAAAAATTAATATCTAAAATCTTATCAATTTTTCGTAAATTAGTACTTCTTTATTATTCATTTTCTTCTTACATTAATTTTTAAGATTTTGTTTTATCTTAACAAATGTATATTTTCTTTTACGTAATAATAATACATGAGGATGAAGATTTTACACAAAGCACATAGAAAAAAATTATAGCTAAGTAAAATAAATGAATATTTTACATGATACTACTTTAACATCTAAATCATTATGAAAAAAATTATATTTTATTATTTTAGAAATTTTTTAAACCATTGCTATAATAATTCTAATAAAAATATATTTAAGTACATTTTTTATAAATTAAAAAAAAATCATGTATATCCCCATCTAGAGAGACCGTTCCAGGGGCAAGGGGTGGCCTTGGCCCCACCCTCCCTCACAACTTCAACTGAATATATATTAGTGTGTTTGGTTTGGTCGTAATGAAAATTGATTTTGTAAAATTGATTTTGGTTAAAATTAAACTTGAAGTAAAATGATTTATGTTTGGATGTTTTTACTGTGAAAGCATGTTTGAGGTAAAATTTAGTGTAAATTTTTTTAACTTATCGCAAAAGCTACAAAATCTAGCTTATGATAGAATCAATTCTGGACAGTAGAATTGCTTTTACCGCAAGAATCCAAATACTTTGTGTAAAAGGAAAATCACGTTTAACCCTCACAAACTTGTGTTTGGATACTCTCACTGTATAGCCAAATACACACTATATGTTTGTGCAGATATATTGATTAATATTATCTTTTTCTTTTGATAATAGTCATATTAGTATTATGGTTATTAGTTATGTTCGTCTCAAACATATATATATTATTATAAAATATCACACACACATATATATAATATTAAATTTTAGTTGAATATTATATCACTTTATATTTAACTGTTATGATTTAATGTTTAATTAACAATTATTATTAAGAAAAGATTGGCCCCCACTGCCACAAATTTCTGGATCCGTCCATGTTCCCATCATTGCATATTTGCATTGGTCAGGTTGGTGCATGTTTTGAAGTTTAAATGATGAATAATATATAGATTTTCCTATTTTTCTCTTTAAGAGAAAATTTTCAGCTAAAAAAAATGTTTTGAAGGAAATTGCAAGTAGTTGAAGGTAAAAATTCTTATTTTCTAATAAAACATCACTTACTCACCTAATTTAAAAACACAATTTTATACAACCTAAATAAAAGTAAAAAAAACTATACATCAAATTTACATAAATGTCCTATCTAAATTATCCATCACTCAATAAAATCTTTAATAATAATAAATAAATAATATTACAATTTGCAAATAAAATCTACAAATAATTGTTTAAAAAATATTACAAAAATATCGACAATGTATTTTATTTATATTTCATAAGTTTTACCCAATTTAACTTAATTGTCACTAAATTTTTAATATTAATAAATAAAACTAAATTACTCCTATTAAATTTGTAATGTTATTAAAATATTAACAGCTTACCACTAAATTATTTACATAAAATTATATTTTCTAATTTTATTTTTAAGTATCAATAATTGTTTCATAACAGGATACAATAAAAGCTTTAAGAAAAAAATAGCGAAGAACTAAAAATAAGGATTTTTTAAAAAAGCTATCGCAAGGTGCTTTTTTGAAAGCTTGTGCGTAGATTTTTATTAGTAATCCCCCTCTTCAAATCACAAATATCTATATTCTTATATATTTTGTTCTATTTTTTGTCCCATGACCCTGGTATTTTGTTTTATAATACCATAATGTTTTAATTTATTAATTATTAATATATTCCTCATTATTTAAGAAAATACCAAAATACCCTAGAAAACATTCTTTCTTTATATATATATATAATGAGGAGGGATCAAATTACACCGGTGAAACACTTTGGTCAATGTTACACCGCTAATAACTCTTCAATGGATAATTATATTCTAAAACACACCGTTAGATTAAAAGTTACTATCATATAGATCATTCATGTAAAATTTTACATCAATCTAAAATTGTTTGATGTGTCATTGAGATGTGTCAAAATTCATACACTTTAAAAAACATTAATCTTGACGTATCTTAATGACACATCAAATGATTTTAGATTGATGTGAAATTTTATAAGAATGATCTACATGATAGTATCTTTTAATCCAACGGTGAGTTTTAGAATATAATTATCCGGTTAATAGTTATTAGCGGTGTAACATCGTCCAAAAGTTACACCGGTGTAATTTGATCCCTTCTCATATATAATTACTTTTTAAAATATGATTATTTGTGAAATTTTATTACAATAAAGTATTTCGACAAAAATTTGCGATTATGTACCCGTGATTGGTAATTTTAAATAAAAGTAATGTTTTTATATAAATATTTTACCAAATAGAATGACTTAAAAGTAACTTTTAAGCTAAAAAATTAAAAAATCAAACATGTTTAGCTTTACTTTCAAAGTTTTTTTTAACTTTAGCTTATAAGTAGCTTTTAAGCTATAATATATTAATTCTTTCACTTAATACCACTTTAAAAATAATATTTAATGTCATAATGTATTAATTTATTAATTATTATATTGTACCTCATTATTTTGAGAAATGCCAAAAACACCCCAGCAAACACTCTTTTATATATAGATAGATAGATAGATGTATCTATTCTCTCATTTATTTAATTTATTTATTAATCAATGTCAGATATTATTCTTCTAACATCTTTCTGTACGAGTACTTAATTAATACTAGTCACGGAGAATGGGTAAAAATGTTGGAGAAGATTAAAGAGAAAGAGGTAACTGTCCCTATCATCTATGTATTTCTCATGGTTTCTTATTAATAAATACTTAATTAAATTTCCATCATTTCCGTACCTCTCAAGCAGCATCTAATTGATCAATAAGGGCCCCTTGTTTTTGTGGGAATAATTTTGCCTAAGTGCTTGAGAACGCGTGTGTGAGAGACACCAAAGAAGCAAAACAGCATGGACTCTGAATGGTTAATTAATCCCTTGTTAAGAAGCAATAAACATGTTTTAAATTAGAGTAAAATACACTTTCCTCCTCTTAGAGATACCGATATTACACTGTCATTCCATCTTTTGTTTGAAAACACACCCTTCATTCTCCTGAGAGATATTAATATATAATTACACTCCCCTCCATTCTCCTGAGAGATATTAATATATAATTACACTCCCCTCCTCCCTTGTTTAAAAACACACATTCTCTTCATTTCAAAAATAAAATATGATATATTTTTTCTCTATTTTTGTAATTTTCCGTAAACGTAAAATTTAACATCCGTTAAAATATTTTTTATTACCATAATAACATTTTTATCTTTCATTTTATTTTCGTTTTTGCCTCATTTCATTTCCCATTCCGTTTTCTTATTCCTGAAATCAAAATCATCGTTTCACTATCGTTCACCACCACATTCCTCCACTAAAACCAAAACGAACCCATTGTTGGTGAAGTGGTGGTGAATGACAGTGAAACCGTGATTCTGATTTCAAGAATCAAAAATTGGAATGAGATAGAAAATGAGGCAAATACAAAAATGAAATGAAAGACAAAAGATTATTATGGTAATAAAAAAATATTTTAACGAAGACTAATTTTTACTTTAATGTAAAAATTATAAAAATGGAGAAAAATGTATCATATTTTTTCTTTGAAGGGAAGAGAGCGTATATTTTCAAACAAGAAGGGACACTACTAGAAAACATGTCTTTAGTGATCGAAAAATCGGTCACTAAATGGCTAAAATCGGTCACTAATTTAGGTTGTGACCAAATTAGAGACGGAAAAAATCGATCGCTAAAACGCTGGTCCCTGATCCATAGTGACCGATTTTTTGAGAGACCGATTTAGCGACCGATTTTCAATGACTGATTTAGCGACCGATTATCAGTGACCAATTTAGCGACTGATTTTCAGTGACCGATTTTATAATATTGATATCTCTCAAGAGAAGGGAGGAGAGTATATTTTACTCTTTAAATTATTTTTTTTTGAGTTGCAACGGGGTTAAAAAGCCCAAAAGGAAAAACAACTAAACAGCAACATGACGAGGGAAGGAGATCCCTCTAGCATCATCAGCTAACAATTGTCCTATTTGATTGGGAGGTCCCTCACAAAAAATTCTTAACCCATTACAGTCACACCCAAGATTTGCTAACCCATCAGCTACTCTATTGGCCTCCCTAAACACATGCAAGAACTTAACTTCCCAGTCCAAGCAAATAAGCCTCTTAATGTTATGAAGGAGAGTCCATCCTACAGTGCTTCCAATACCGCTACCAGTAAGGCTTCCCACCACCACCAAGGAATCTAGTTGGATCTCAAGAAAACGAACTCCCAGGTCATGAGCCAATTTCAACCCCTCATACACCCCCCATAGTTCCGCGACATACGCCGAAGTGTTACCTAGACAACGGGCATATCCACTGATCCACTCACCATGCTCGCCTCGGAGGAGCCCACCACACCCAGCCAAGTTAGAGGAAGACTTAGATGCACCATCAGAATTTAAGCACACCCACCCTGGCGTCGGTGGGTTCCATTTGATGTCCTTCCAAGCCCTACAATCTTCGCTAGGGCTCTCAATGATCGAATTTGGTTGCTGGTAAAAGTGGACATGTTCCAGAATGACATCCCAAGGCCTAAAAGGCGTTACGAAATGGGGATCATGCACCCTTTTATTTCTCCATTTCCAGATCATTGCACAACCCGTGGCCCACACCACCACCCACTCCAAATCACTTTGGCCAAGAGCAGTATACAGGTTGAGGTATAACCACTCCTCTAGGTTCCCTTGAAAGAAACGACATCGGTCTCCAATCTTCACCAAATGATGCCAGACTTCCGAGGCAAGAGGACAGTCTCTCAGCACATGAATAGTGGATTCCTCCATGCCCGGGCAACGAGCACAGTGGGCACTACATCATCAGCATCCGGTTGCGGGGGGAGCATCGATGGGAAGAGTTGAGTTACCTCACGTGGTAAAACATCCTGAATAACATTCATCTTCCAGCTTCCGTTTTCATCTACAAGGTCACTCACCCTCCAATCTTTCAGATCATCAGGAAGGTTAGGAGCATAATCACACAATCTCATGTAAGGGTTAATCCACTTATCTTGCCAGGCATGAATACTATGCCCGTTGCCAATAACCCAACTCCGGTGTTCCTCAATCTTTGGCCAGAGCCTCACGATAGATTTCCAAAAGTTAGAATTTGCGAGGCCCTCAATAAGCACACCTATATCCCACCCTTCACGCCCATATTTGCCTTTAAGCACTTGGCTCCAAAGGCTCGGGGTGCTATAGTGAAGGCCCCACGCACTCTTCATGAGGCAAGCTTTATTCATAGTATATAGGTCCCACATAGCTAACTCTCCGATAGATTTTGGCAGTTGGAGAGTGTGCCACGCACTCTTTAAATTATTTTATATACATAAGAAAGACTACAAATGATCTAACTTATATCTATATGTCTGAGCTTAATTTGGGTCTATTACTTATTAAAATTACTATGATTATTTTAGGTGGTTGTTTTGATTGTATTGTAGCAGAGAGGGGGGAGTGTTAATTTTATCCAGTTCTGGTTGTTTGGTTGATTTTGCTGTCAATGCATTGATAAGTGGTGGGGGATGCTATGTGTTGATGAGTATATCAGCTTGACTTTTGTACTATTTTTGGACTAGGCACAACTTGTGCTTTTAGTTCGATATTAATTCAATTTTGTTTATAAAAAAATATAATATGCAAGTCAATAAATAACACTTCAATTTTACTATAGTTTTTTAAATTGTCTTAGATGAGTTTAAGTTTTGAAGAGTTTATGAGAATAAGTGCATGTTAAAGTATCATTTTCTATAACCAGCTGTCCTGTTTTGACTAGAAAATAAGTAGCATTTGATCGTGAGAGGGTGTCAAATAAGGGCTTTTCTTTTTGTTACCCACTTCCGGATTCCTTCCCCACTATTGCTACCTTTTAGTCCTTTTCTCGTCCCCTAAAGAGGGAGGTTTCTATAATTATATGCATAGAGATTTGCAAGAAAGCCTAAATCCATGACCTAAGCATTTATGATTTATGGTAATGCATGGAATGCCAGTGGTCCTAGGCTTTATAAATGGAGCATCTTATAGGGAAGCTTTTTACTCCCCCCCCCCCCCCCCCCAATTTTAATTTAATTGGCATTTAATTTAAAAATTTTATAAGGGTTAAGAAAAGTAATAGAACAATTTTACTAAATTATTATCCATTTTCATAAATAAATGCAAAATAGAGTATAATGGTTTAAGAGTAAAGATGGAAAGCTTAGATCAGGCCTTGGTTAAATAGTTATGGCCTATTTAAAAAATAGGGTTAAATATGTTTTTAGTCCCTACAAATATGGTGAGATTTGTTTTTAGTCCTTCAAAAAAATTTTGGATCTTTTTAGTCCTCTATTTATGGGAATGTATCACATTTAGTTCTTGGAGTCATATTTTAAAATTAAAAAGTATTTTTAAAAATATCATTTTTACCCTTTCAATTTTTAATTTTCAACTCGCACCCTAATCCCTCACCCTCCCCCCTCCCCCTTCCCTAGACAGCAGCAACCCCTCCCCCTCAACTTCCCCATCAGTCCTTGGGTTTATGAACCTTGGATATCTGATACTAATACAGGGAGTGACATTGATAATTATTATGTTTCAAATTCAAAAGACTCTTATAGCTTATGGTGGCCATGTGGTAACTGAGTTACTTCGTTATTTAGTTAAAGCGCTCTCTCTCTATATATATGTGTGTGTGTTACTTCATTATTTATTAGAGCTCTCTCTCTATATATATATACGAGTGTGTGTGGTATTTGTTGTTGTTCTGTACTGGATTAGACTGCAAATGAGTATTTGTGCGTATTGCGAAGTCTAACAGGGAGGGCTATGAAAAACAGATTCTGGTAAAAAAAAAAAAATCCCCACTTTCCAAGTCGGTTGTCACTTAAACCGTCTTGGAAAGTATGCTTTCCGAGTCGGTTGTCCTAACAACCGTCTTGGAAAGTGAACTTTCCAAGCCAGTTTTCGATTAACGGACTTGGAAAGGTGCACTTTCCAAGTCGGATATTGTAATAACCGACTTTAAATGTTACATTTCCAAGTCGGTTATTATAATAACCGACTTGGAAAGCACATTTTTAAACGATAAATATGGCTTTCCAAGACGGTCATTGTAACCGTCTTGGAATGTGGCACTTTTCAAGCCGGTCAAAAATCCGACTTGAAAAGTTCATGACTTTCTAAGTCGGCAGATTTTAAGACCCCCCAACAACCGACTTGGAAAGCCAAAAACAACCGACTTGGAATGTCTTTTTTCCACTAGTGCAAATTGATTCTCGGAGTCTTATTCTTTGTTGGACGAGGTGTATCTCCTTCAATCGCTGAGTGAAGAAGGGGTGACCTTGTTAGAGAAGGTGAACCGAGAGGGTGGACATGACACAGGTGGCGATCACGCCACAACAGGTGTTCCCATCACTGAAGCTGTTATTGTGTGTGTGTGTGTGTGTGTGGAAGAATATACACAACAAAAGGATACGGAATCATAAAATATTTCTTCATGGCTTTTTAGACAAATTAATGGCCGCCTAATAAATGTATCAGCAATTATATATATAAATGGGTTTGCGATCAGGGAGGAGGCTGTTGGGGAAGTTGAAGGGGTGGGGGGCGGCCGACGAGGTTGCTGCTGTACTCCAGGGAAGGGGGAGGGTGGGATTGGGGTGGGAATTGAAAGGGTAAAAATGATATTTTTAAAATACTTTTTAATTTTAAAATATGACCCCAAGGACTAAATGTGATACATTCTCATAAATAGAGGACTAAAAAAATCTAAAATTTTTTTGAGGGACTAAAAACAAATCTCATCATATTTGTAGGGACTAAAAACATATTTAACCCTAAAAAATATATGCCTATATCAGGTCTGTTACTTGACATAGTCTATTTTTATGTTCTGGCCTTGGCTTTTTTAAAAGCTTAGTCTAACTTAAAAGCCTATTTAAAATGCCTATTTCATATTTGCCTTTAAATAGACCCATTACAAAATAGGTCTAATATTTAATAGGCTAATAGGCCTATTGCTAAGTAGACCGCCGGTAAAGAGGGCAATTTGCTAACAAACAAGTACATATTATATTATCTATAACTATTAATAAAGGGGATATAACCTTTTGGTGTACATATTTTTTATACTATTTTACCCTTTAACTCCTAATAACTACCTTAATCATATTAAATGTCATCTTAAATAATAATTAGCTATTAAAAATTTGTTTACATAAAAAATATCTGTACAATAAACTGAATAGTAATAAGAAATATAATATATATAGTATATAATATAAATAGGTCAGCCTACCAGGCTTAATAGGTTTTTTTGTAGGCCTAAAATTGAATTATTTATATAAATATGGCCAGCCTATCAGGGTTAATAGGGATTTTTATAGGCCTAAAACTAAACTATTTATATAAATAGTTTTTTTTAAAGTCTAAACTTGACATGTATTTTTAGTAAATAGGCCAAATTAGACATTAAGTAGAACAGACCATAGGCCCCTTTGAGATGGCCCGGTCTATTTCCATATCTATTTGGGAGTATTTACAAGAGTGATATACACAATAATAATTATTTGGACACAATTGAAAAGAAAATAATATTTCACTAAAAACATAAAATGTAAGTTATATTGATTGATTTTTTTTTAAATGTTTAAACGTCAGTTGAATTGAAATTGAGAAGAGTATATTTTTGGAAGGTTGTTGCATTTTCCCTCTTTCATGCTTTGATTTTGATATTTGCAACTTACCCTTCAACTTAGAATAATACGTGTTGTTACACCGAAATCACATAAATATTTAAATGAATTGTTAGTACACTACGAAAGTAATTTAATTTTATGTTATAAAAAAAAGTAATTTAATTTTAAGTGTTAGTTATATAACCGGTGAAAAGTAATGTGTGTAGTTTCTTTGTATATTGAGTATGTAGTTTCTGAATTAGAATTAATTCACAGTTGTGTGCAAGTGATAACTATCTTTCTTTCTTTTTTTTCAAAGGAGATTTATTAAAAATATAGGTAAAGCCCAAAGCCCAAATTACAGCACATAAGGCCCAACAATTATAATGGTCAGAGTTAAGCTTAATACAATATCTATAAATCTGACCAAAAAAAAAATACAATATCTATAAACAAACGTAAATCAAAGATTAGACACGCACTTGAGATTACACTAACAAGAAACTTAAAAAACTTGAACAAACAGAAAAACTAAAAGAAATTAAAGCCTATAAATTCACTATGTGACCCAGTGAGGAGATGATGCCACCACATATATTATATAACCAAAAGTTAATGGTTGCCAGTGAGTGATGCTATAGCTAGTACAACGGGGTTGTGCCTTTGTGGAGATGCTGCGGTGCGCTTTGCAGTGAAAATTTTGATAGTGATAGTCCATCTGATCTTGATAAGGACGGGCCCAACCACTATTGGACAACCCACCTTTCGTTTATATATAGGCTCAATTTAAATAAACTTTTACGTAAATTGAAATTGATTTTTATTTTTTATTTTTTATATTTTTAATTTTTTTTTAATTTTGTTAAAAATATCTATTTATTTATAAATGACTATTTAACAACTCTCCCTCTTATATATATATATATAAAAAATAAAATATAAAATTAAACTAATTTCTCTATAAATCAAAAATTAAAACTTTTACATCCAAACAGGATCATAAGTGTTGCTTCATGACCCACAAAAGAAAAAAAGATGTTGCTTTTACATGCGTTATGTGAAATACCCATCCTCTTTTTAATTAGCTTGGGAGTAATTAAGGACAACTGCCAAGAGATAATTGTACTTGCACTTGTGATCATAGCCTAAAAATCTTGTAATTTAGCGCGTGTTTGGTTGGAGCTCTTTCTCACGTCCTGAGGTGTAATCACCGTGGAAGCTATTTCTAATAGCATCTCTGATGGATTGTTTAGGAAAATTTTAAAATAAATTTAAGAACGAATTCTTATACAATATCAATAGGGATTGAGCGAGCTAGTAGCTGTGTGTGTTCTTAACATTAAAATATACGGTAATTTCTCTATAGCGAATTAATGCACCAAAGTTGTATATGGGACCCATTTTAAAGAAGTGAGATAATTGTGATTCCATTTTAAGTTTTACAGAGTTGCACGGCTGGAGTAAGAATTTGCTTAAGTTGTTAAACTCAATGTGATATGGTAAGATCCATAAAAAAGGATCAGTTCACCACTTGAGATGCTGTTTGGGGGCTTAAATTCTCTACTTAAAACTTGACATATGAACAAAAGTTGGGCAAACACTATTAATTACCACAATATAATTTACTAAGACCTGTTTGGATTGACTTATGTAGAATTTATTTGGGTTTATCTACTGACATAAGCAATAGATGTGATAAGTTAAGTGATACTATCTCCGGTCCCATATATAAGAGAATTTATAGTTATTTTTTTGGTCCAAATTATAAAAAACATAGACCCATTTTAAATGCATCAATTGTATAAAATTCCATTTATACCCATTAGAGAGAGAATAATATGTTTGAGAATTAGGAGTGATTTAATGTCATTAAATGTATAAGCTACCATTTTAATCATTTACTATGAGGGATAATCTTGGAATAAAATTTATATTAATTACAACTAACTCATTTAACTACATTTTATTGGACTTTATAAATTAGATATTTGTCTTTTATATATGAGACCAGGGCTCTGTCTACGGTGCGCAAGTAGTCTAGGACGCTCACCGTGCGCGAGTATAATTTATGGAGGTGCACCGTAGGCCTGCACGATGCTAACCGTGGATATGTTTTTAATATAAATGGACGACTGAGATTTAAGAAGTGTCACCGAATGAGCAGCAGCGAATGAATTTAAGTATTTGTCCCTAATGAACAGTGCAAATGAACAGTTAAATCAGAGTGGCCACTTGTTCTCAGTCTCTGTCTTCTTCTCCGACGATGACCCACCACTGCAAACTCATTTTCGATCAAACCAAAAGCTCCTGATTTGATTTCTATCGAATAATAACAATAATAAGAACAAAACAATGATGAACGAAGAAGATCACCATGAACAACAACAACAACAACCTTGCGATGTTCTTTGCGCTTCCCAAGACGACGAAATGGAGTCTCTGGTCCTCGACGACGGCGACTCCTCCTCCTCCGGCCACCATCAAACATCGTAGAGCCCTAACTCCCCGTTCAACTCGTTCCTCGACCCTCCCTCCTACGCCGACGCAATCTTCACCTCGTTCGATTCCAACAACGGCCACAACAACAACCAAACCCTAGAAATCTTGACCCCATTCCGGATCCGATTACGTCCACATCTCCATCTCCGATCCGCAGGAGGAGCAAGAGCTCACGAACTCCCTCGTCCTCGTGACACCACCTACCACATGTACCTCAGCCCCATGTTCTAATTGCAGGGGATGGGCTTTCCAAACCAGCAGGAGCAACAGCTGCAGCAACAAGACGGGGTGCTGGTTGGGGCTCTGTCTTTATTGGCGGCGATTTGTTTGGATTTGGAGGAGCATTTGACTCGGACTTGGCCCATGCATGTGACTTTCGGGAAAGAGGGTTCTTGCGTACTTTCATTAATGATCTTGGGGTTGTTCTTCTTGTTGTTGCAGAGAACGAACAAGGGACTGGACCTTGACCTCCTGCTTCTACTTCCCGCATTGCTCCTCAAGAACCTCATAAAGGGTGGAGGAAACTTGTCTGTCTGTGCTTTATCTCACCGTCTTAAGATGATGAACAGTGAATGAAAGTTGGGGGAAGAAGATGATGAATAGTGTATAACAATCCAGGGACCTATACGTTAAATTCCAAAAACTTGGAAAACAGGTACAAATGGGTTTAGTATCGTGTAGGTCCACGGTGCACCTCTATAAATTCTACTCACGCACGGTGAGCGTCCTAGACTACTAGTGCACCGTAGACAGAGCCTGAGACCAGAGCTAGTATGATGTAATAAGACAAAGATAGAAATAGAGAAAAATGTTGGATGAGTGTTTTAAATGTATGAATGTCCAAGAATCAATACTCATAATTGTACATGGTGCAGGTATCCACTGCAGAAATAAATGCACAGTTCGATTGTTTGGAGTTAAGGATATTTAATGGTTCTCCTTGGATATATACACAGTGGTCTAGTCTCTAGTGTGTGTAATTTTCCTAGCCGACAGTACTACGGACTAATGACAGGGACTTCCACATATTTTTCAGCCGAAATGGATCTTACTGAAAAGTGGGCTCATCCTGCAGTACTTTTTTTTTTATTTAAAAAAATAATAAATGAAAAATACATCATATTAAAAATGAAAAAAAAGAAGAAGCAGCTTGTTGTCCTAATTTTCCCATGTGCATATCTTCTACAAGTTGGGTTTCATGTGCAAAATTATTGAATGGGCAATGAGTATGATGTACAAACTTACTCCATTTACTTAATGGGTCTCAAATTTGCACTTTAGCTAGGCTTGTGCACTTTACGTGCAGAAGCTGGTTTGAACCCAATACGAATTTGGGTCACGTTGTGGGATTGTAATGTAAAGTCTTTGTTTTTTTTTGGGTCAAATAATGTAATGTAAAGTCTTTAGTGCACTCATTTAACACAGCACCGTGGCTGGATGACCTTTAACTGTGTAAAAGGTGGCGGCGGGTGTACATTAGCTGAATAACAACAACTCACTGGTCACAGCCGCATATGTAGAAAAAAAAAAAAAGAGTTAAAAAGAAAAGAGGGCATGCATGTGCTATAGCTGTCACTCATGGATTTAAAAAGGGTTGAAAACGACAAATATTTGCAATAGAGAAAGTGATAAAATTGAACCAACGTATGTGAAGTTACTGAGTATTGATAACCTATCCAATTTAACGTAAATTGCGGTTATCGAATTGAATAATTTAAAATTAAAAAAAAATCAAAAAACCAAAAGAATCAAATTTTTTATTGGATTGAGTTGGATTTCGGATCTCATAGTAAAAGCCGATTCAATCCAATCAAAACTGATCCTCCATATATGTGTACTATTATTTTAAAAAGTACACTAACTATCATTTATTTTATATAAGAAATGGTAAGATAATTTATATTTTAAGATAATATATTATATAATGTGATGTGTAGTATAATGATGCTATAATTACTAATATATTCTATTTATTTATTTGTACATAGTTTTTGAAATGAGAAATAAAAAATAATTTTTTTGTTCATTTTAAATTTGTTTATAGTTTTTTTTTTAAAAAACAAAAAACCGATCCATTCCAAATTGAAATAAATTGGATTGGGTTTGACTTTAAAATTAACCAGATCGGATTCTCTAATATAAAAATGAACCAAATGGAATTGGAAATCTGCAACAAAAAAATATTTTATGTGGTTCAGAGTTCAAACTTCTGCTCTTGGTCAATTTCCACAAAGATCTTATACCCCACGGCATAGAATCCATAGATTAATTGATGACAAGGGGGACTATATATATATACAAGTACACCATGCAAAACTGGAAGTGTGAAAAGACGCTAAATTTGATGAAACAATAATGTTGCCGGCCAAATAAACCAGATGTGAGGTTTTTTTTTTGGTCAACTGATGTGTTGAGGTTCTTTAAATCACACAATATCAAAGCCATTCAAGGAAAATTTGTTTGTCTACCACTAGTAGCATATAATATTTTTTTACACAATTCCTGCTTAATTAATGAATACTTTATACTTATTTCTCGAACCAGATCCAACAAAGTTCCAAATTCCAATCATACTTTCTGAAATTCTATCGATTCAACCAATTTCAAAATGAAAGTATGTATATAAACATGGTTGCGTACAGTGAGAAGAAATACACAAATACAATGATAAATTACATTTTTTTTGACAGAATGATAAATTACATTTTTTTTGACGGACAGAATGATAAATTACATTAATCACCGCACATGATGCACATATATAATAAGAATATTATGTCAATTAAATATCTGCCTAAGCCTTCGACTCCGTAAGACTAACATTAAGAGCAAATATAGACGTAGACGTGTGCAATTTTTTTTTTTGACCAAACGTGTACTATTTTATTGAAACTTTTATTTATACTAAAAATATATGATGGTACATATCAGCTTTGGCAAATTTAGTAGAACGAGCAATTGAACCTTCCTCCCTATGTGCCTTCAGAATAATTAGAGCATACCGAAAATAAAATTTGCTTATAAGATTGTCGTTGGTGTTCCCCGCCATTGTAAGTTCTGTAGTATTAAGGGCCTGTTTGGATTGGCTTATGCAGAGCTTATAAACACAGCTTATGACTGATTCATAAGCTATTTTGGGCTTATTTTTCATAAGCTACCCAGGATAGCTTATCAAAACAGCTTATGGCTTATATAAAATAAATTTCACTATAATTTTTCTTCGATTATAAAAGTAGCTTATCCAACTTATGCCATAAGCAGTAGATAAGCTTGTTATCCAAACAGGGCCTAAGTGTATCTTCTTATTCTTATTCTTATATATACAAAATAAACACTTACAGAAGGCGGATCCGTGGCGCAATGGTAGCGCGTCTGACTCCAGATCAGAAGGTTGCGTGTTCGATTCACGTCGGGTTCAATTCCCCTATCTGCCTTTAATTTTTCAGTTTCGGAATTTTAATTGATGGGCCTTTATTTTTTTTGGTCGAAATTGATGGGCCTTTACATTGTACCCTTTTTGTCGCCTCAGTGATCTTTGCTTCGGGTCTTGGTTTTCTTTTGGGCCCTACTTGTGTTGGGTTTTGTTATTGTTCTTTCTTATTTGAGCAAAAACGCTTTACACGTAAAGCGAAAAATAATAACCCATATAGCGAGATCACAGATGCGTGAAACTTTATCTTCAAGAAAATGCAATGTGTATTTGCTGGGCTTGGCCCTTTATCAATATTATTCTCAACTTTGACAAAAAAAAAAAGAAAATGCAATGTTAGTTGACCAAAAAAAATGAATTTGATCCAAAAAAAAAATTGAAAATGCAATGTTATAAAACTTGAACTTCCAATGAGTGAAATTTTATCTTTAACAGAAAATACAATTTCATAAAACTTGAATTAATAGTTGCGTAGGTCAGAGTATAATCATTGACTTGGTCAGGACCAAGTTATAAGTTTATGGGTTGTTAGTTGAATTGGTATGTATTAAATTTTTTTTTTAAATGAAAAATTTACATGTTAGAAATTTTTTAACATGTAAATTTTTTAACATGTAAAATTTCACTCATTGGAAGTTCAAGTTTTATAACATTACATTCTTCAAAGATTTATTCCTTATTTAATAGATATTTATAAATTTAATTGTTTTAGCTTCATGATTTTAATATAGAATTATTTGTCGAACAAAAAATCATTTAATAAAATTAATAACTACTGTCTATTAATGGTTTTTTTCCCGAATACTATATATCTAATATATCACAAAATTCATATGCTATCATCAAATGCAAAAGTAAGAAAAATGTCTACAGCTTGCTGGATTTCTGGTATCTTCTTCCCGAATACTATTCTCTTTGCAAGTTCGCACAACAGAATTTCCTTATTCAAGTTTTGGGAAAAAGCTCCTCTAAAATTTGTCTATTTAGAGTGCGTTTGTATTAGCTTATTTTAGAGAAAAAGTACTTTTTTTAGAATAATCACTTATTAATTTTTTAACTGCATTTGTTTTAATTTTAAAAAATAATTAAAAACAGAAAATAATCAAAAAATTGATTAAAATGAGAAGAGAAGCTAAAAAAAATCAGTTTCGATAGAAGAGAGAGCAAACTGAAAAACACAGGCTAAAACACGGACTTTCGTTTTAGACAAAAATGGGTCTGTGAAATTTTTAAATCACGGAGGATGCCCTCGGTTGCTGCATCTATATCGTTCCCGTCTTCACGTTCCTCCTCCTCCTCCTCCTCAAAGTTATTGGTTTTCGTCCCTGTTCAATTTTGTTTTCTCTTTATCAGCAGTGCCATCACCATTCACGCCTCTGTTTTTCGTTTTCTTCTTTGTTCCATAAAAATCAATTTGCATCGTCTCATGTAGAACCAATTTGCATAAGATTTTAACCACATGCATCATAGGATCCTAGCTGCATAGGGGTTCTTTGCGTTTCCTAGACATGGGTAACAAGATAACTAGTGAACAGAGTAAAAACGATAGAGAAGTCAAAAATGGACAAGTGATGAGAGAAGCATGAAATATTTCGAAGTCAAATGGTAAGAGAAAAAGATAGAGAATTAAAAAATAAAAAATTGACAAGTTAAAAAATAAAAATGGTTGATATTGATTTTTTATGCCCTTTGATGTAATTTTGTAAGAAAAAAAAACATTTCTACATAGTTGCATCCAAACAAGTTAAAAGTCATTTTTTAAATAAAAGTAATTTTTATGCCAGTAAACAAACACAAATTAATTTATGCTTTTCTTAAAAATCTCTAAAAAATAATCACTAAATTATTTTATGTCAAAATCACATTTTTTAATCTGTAACAAACGGGCCCTAAGTGAGCAGGTAAGAGTACATCTAATCTTAAATTTTTGTAGCTTAAGATTACAATGTGAACCATGGACCCAAATAATGAACTCTAGTTCGATATTCAGAACTTACTAAGTACTAATTATCAAATTTTAAAAGAAAAAGGTTTAAAAAACAGATACCGAACCGGTTTTATTTATCTTCTTTTAATTTTTCCTTTTACAAAAGACACTAAAGATGTAAACTAATTCATTATACATAGTTTCATGTGGAAGATGATACAATGTTTATGTACAAGTTGTACTCAAGAGCAAACAAATCATATAAACATTGCTTCATGGTACTTGGCAGCATTAACTTTCACATATGTCCTATATAAACATATTGAACAAATATGAAAAATGAAAAAGAAAAAAAAAATAACTTGAGCAACTTTTGGTGTCAATCACATAGCAATTGAGATTGAAAGATGCCTCAATTTGAGTTTTGAGTAGGGTAGGAAGGATCACGTGGACGAGCAGCCCACAAAGAACTTAGAGTGCGAAGACGGTGGAAGTATTCCCCCATAGCCAGCAAGCCTTGAGCAGCTTGCCCAATTGTCAGGATGCGTGACATGTACAGCAGCGTTTGTTGCCTTAGGTGATCTGCCTGTGGAGAAGGGAAGACATTGATTTCAGTTATTGACTAGTCAATGGATCTGACCCGTACTAAAGTATGATTTTTTTCTTAACCTAAACAGCATGAAAAACTCATTAAACAAAATAGTTTTGGCAAGAGACAAAAAGATATGAGAGGTGACACGTGTCTTAGGCATCAAGGTAGCAGTTAGTACCACAAGTCTAACTATAGACATGGATAATAAATAAGTAATTGATGTGTATATAGTTATTAATATACTAATTTTGTTGCTGAAAGTGACAAATCATGTGATTTGGTACATGGAAAGTGGCTATACGCACAAATTATTCCTACAGATTCATATGTAACTGGACACAACACGTTAACTACACACGTGTGTAATGTTAAGTGCCACAAATAAGTTGTCTACATGGATGCCTATATCAGTGACAGTGTTGCCTACATGTCCAAATGATGGATTTGTGAAGAAGTTGAACATTCAAGATTATCAGGGAGATTGTTATGGAAAAGTTAAAAAAGACAGCTTTTGGAAGAAAAAAAAAATATAAAGGCTGATTTCAACTTATACGAGAAATTATTAGTTAAAAAACTTATGTTAAAAGCGCTTATAGAAAAGTTTATCCAAACAAGCTCTACTACTCTTGCTTGAGAAGAATTAAAAGTGTGCATAGATATCTAGTTCTATTGCAGTTTGACAAGGGCTTTTCTTGACTGAGACTAGACAGAATGTTCTCAAGCTCCTCATATTATGACTGAGTAAGAAATAAACCCCAGACAGGCCCAATATAATATGATTTTATATAAATTACCTGGTTTACAAAACCTTCTAGTGCTTCACCTTTGTCCATTGCAGCAGCCATCTGAAGACCATAGTTTCCAACAACCAAGGGATCAGCTTGTATGTTGTGGACCAGACTCTGTTGGAGTTTCTCCAACCCCACTGAAAGTGCATCTTCCGCTTGCTGGGAGGATAGGCGGAGGTTGTTAATGCTCACAATCTGTTCATCACTCAAAGGCTCAAGCTGGGGTACGATGATCTGTAAGGAGAAGTTCAATTAGTTTTGTACAAAGGTCATTCATTAAGGTTTCCACAATACTATACAACAACAACAACCATAATCAAGTCTTTTTCACTTGGTGGGGTCAGCTATATGGATCAATTGACGCCTTAAAGTGGTTCCATAAGGTTTCCACATTATGATGTTTTTGACAATATACAAAATGGATAATGATAATTGACAATATTTGCTAGTCTAATTAGCAATCATTCCAGGTAACATATCATGAAGAAGAGATGTTTATTGTGGTACCAGAGTACAGATCATCAGATGAAAAAGATGTTTTGTTCTCAATAACAACTAGATGGCATCATGTTAAAAGTACCGAGTTACTCTAGTTGTGCATAGAATCTGACATTGTTTTCTTTTGCTTCCAAAGCACCCTAGTATAACTGAAATCTATATATCAGACCTTCAAAATGAGAGAGACTTTCAAAATCAATCCTCACACTTCCTCATGGTAGATATTCAACACAATTATGAATCGATACTAGTTTTTCTATTATATAGTAAAGTATGGAATTTTACCTAACATAAACAATAAAAAAAAAATCCAACAAACGAATGGCGGACACGTATCCCAGCTAGGGAGGTGATACATGTCCCGGTCAGGACCTGATTTTCATATATAGTAATTGATCAGAAGTTCGGGAAACCACCACCAAAGAATTATCAAGAATTCAATAACAAAAAAATTTAAACAGATTACAACATGAGAAAATAAAAAAGACTATATGGAGCTCCAATTTTGCACAAGTAATGAGCAGAAAATATATCAGAATCAGATAATAGTAACAGTAAGTGGATTACATTTAGAAGCTGGGATGGACGGGATCCTCCAATCCAAAGAAAAAGGCGTTCTACCGATGCTTTCCACGCACCCGAAATTAAGTAAAAGACATCGGCCTTTGCAGCATCTGCTTTCATCCTGAAAAGATTTGAGTAGTGGTTCAAACTACTCTCAACAAGTAGATGAAGCTGTATATCAGATGCATGAGATTGCAATGCATTTCTTAGTTCTTCATTCTGTCTATCCTGCTCTTCAACCCATCGCCCATATTCAATTTCAAACACAGATATCCCTGCTTCACAGAATAGAAGCACCATTTTAAAGAAAACCACAACACAAAATCCATAAAAGCTCAATGCTCCATACACTGGGAATAAAGTAGTAAGTGATATCTGATAATTCTTTAAAGAAAAAGTGTGGTAACATCAAAATCTAAAACTACTCATCTCATGCTAACAACTTGCATTTGACTTTCTCATGTTTTGATCACTGAATAGAACAGTTGATAGAATGTGACAAAATACTAATTGCAATATGCTACTATTAAATGCTGCTGGAACTGTCTACTAAGCAATTTTAGAAAAATGTTTCAAAAAATTTGCTGCATATAAATGTAAAATATATAAACCAACAGATTATGTCATTTAGAGGAGATGAAACCATATAATTCAAAAATAACAAAGAATTAGTGAAGCACAAATATCCAAAAGGAGATACCAGATCATGGAACACATTCACCTTTATGCACATGACACCAAATGGACTTCTGGGGGAAAAGGATATTGTCTACTTATTTTTTGCACTATGACGTGAAATTCAAGACCAAAAGGGATGGCACAAAAGCAAATATGGGGTAAGATCAGCTCTCTCACCCTTTTTGCAGAAATCATTACGCAAAAGGACAGTTTATTGTTTGAGGAAAAAGATCATTTTAGAGGAAGCTTAAAACTGCAATCATTGTGAATCACAAACCTGAGTTTACTGTTCCAGATGATCCCATATAACTGACATCTAATGAACTGCCAATGTATGGACCCTGCAAGTAGAAATTCTATTATATGCTTAAGCATGACAGATGAAAGAACATACATCAAAATTAGAGGCAAAAAAAAAAAAAGCATGATGGTTTTCTAGTTGGGATATATCTATGTCACCTGCTTTTTTGTTTTCTCAATCTCCAGTTCCAGCTGCATGAGCTTCAACCGGCTTGTTTCCAATTGTTGAACATAAGCCTGTGTGTGAATCACAAAAATTACAGATCAGATTAACATAAACACTGCCTAACTTCCTATAAATTCAGCTTCTACAAACCTTCTTCCGCAGCCGGCATTTCCGAGCAGCCTCGCGATTTTGGGCTAGACGTCTTAACACCTACACATAAGACATTGAGCAACTATAATGTCAGAGACTCAAATGAAAAGCAAAAATGCATTGATTTTGGTTTCTTATCAACACATAAGTGTGTGAGGGAATCCCTCCAAGTTATACAATTCTCTTCAATTAAATTGTTTTGAAAAATGGTTACTTCTCGGTAGTCCCTAACTCCCTATAAATAGGGAAATGTTCGCTTTTGATTTCTCAATTTTAAAACATCTCATTTTAGTCATCTATTTTCTGAAATATGCCACATGTAGTCTCTCAATAGGCCTCAGGATACCCTCAATAGAGACTATATGTTGCCTATTTCAAAAAATGAGGGATCAAAATGAGACGTTTAAAACTAGAAGACCGAAAGCAAACAGATACCTATTTACAAGAGGGACTAAAAACACATTTAACCCTAAAATCAAACATGGAAAAGATGATAAGAAGATACAGCAAAGAAATATATACTAATGAAATTTTACAACCTTAGTAACAGCTTTGTCAGTAGTCTCTTGATAATCACCAGAAGGTTCCCTTGATTCATGAGGAGTACACTCAGACTGAACAAAAAAGATTCAAAAGACTGTTTTTTTCAGCTAGTTTTTTCCCAGAAAACAAAGCTAACCTAAAAAAAAAAAAACAAAAGAGAGATTCATATGTTTTTTACCTTGTTCTCGATGATGCTACTGTTCATCATCAACATTGGGGAAGCAATTGAATTCAGGCTTCCATCAACTTTAAAGCTGTCCTCTCACATGCTCACTTGATGGAACGGCTCATATATGCCCATCCTTTTGGCGATGACTAGTTGAGTTGATGAAGAACTCATATACTAAGAAATCATATAGAAAACCAAAATCATATCTCAAATTGGAGAATCAATCATCAATATAGAGTAATGTAGACAAAATAAACTGGGGAAATTAAGACTTTGGTCCCTTATTTAAGAGACAACAATTGAGTGAAAAAAAACAGAATCAAGCTAACTAATATATTGGTTGCTGGCAATTGAATTATGGAGAATCAAACCTCAACATCAGAATCAGAAAACAGTGACATATATGGAGAAGTTTGCACATGATTAATGTTCTCTTGTCTCTAGGATCAACCCAAAAAAAGATATTTTTCCAAAAATAACTATATTAATAATAATAAAAGAACATAAATATTTGATGCCACTTATAAGCAACACTTGATATGATGCATTTCTACCCAGAAAAAACAAACAAACAAACAAAAGCTGAAATAAAAATAATTAAAAGTAGTCTCCAAATCCTGATCTAGAATGATTCCATTAACTAAAAAAGCTCATCACTTCCAACCCTCTATCTTTCCCAACCCAAACAAATAACAATAAATTGAAAATGGAAATGAGAGGACTTATAGAGTGATGATGATGATAGTATCAGCAGTTTTCAATCTTAAAACTGTAACAACACAGAAGAAAGTCAAAACGGTACATCACCATACATGTACGACACCCTCAAAACGACAACTTTCAAATTTGGTAAGTTGAAACTGAAACCAAACCCCGTTCAAACACAGCTGGAAAAGAAAGCCAACCTATATAGCTTGGTAGAATCTGCAACCACCAATATTAGCCCGTCATAGACCCCCAAATGAAATGAATATATCAATCCATCTATGTAATTATATATGTACAGAGAAAGAGAGATTGATATATAGATAGATAAATATACAAATTTCACTAGCAAATAATAATAATACCATTATTTTCCCCCGCATGCAAACAAGTTATGAAAAGCAACGCACTGAGTACTGAAGATTGAAAACAATTGAAAATTGGATTCTGTAATAAACTAAAACATCAATTTCCAAATATATTAACAAAGTTTATTTTTTATTTTATTTTCCTACTGACACTACTTTGATGTGTCCACTTGCTAAGGCTGTGTTAGCTTTCCATTTTAAGAGAAACACCTCAGCAGTGCATTAAAAATCAAAAGGATTTAATGAACAAAGAAGAAAGTACGTACCTCTAGCTAAGGTAGCAGCTTTTCGTATTAATTTGATTTGATAGTGGTATTTGCCTAACATAAGTAGTGAAGATATTGCTTCAAATAAAAAAAAGTAGTGAAGATATTACTTCTATACTTTCATGATTTATAACATAAGTAACTAATTTTGGGAAGCATAATATGGCATGTGGGGTCCTACATATAGATCTTTATAAACGCGTCCAATTCGTTCTCCTCTCCATCTCATTGTCATGTATACTTTTCTTTTTAATAAAAATATATAAGAGATGGAGTAGGCAGGGGCAAATGGCCCCACAATTTTTTTTCCAATGTTTTATTTACTGAGTTTCACATAAAGTTTTTTCACTCTTAATTTTTGTTTTTCTAGTATATTATAGATTCTTTAGTGTTAATTATACTAGCAATTGCACAGTATTTTTAAAATTTAAATATAAATTAAAAAAAACTAAGCAAGAGAGATAGATTAGAAGTTTTTTAAAAAAAAAATATGATAATCATCAAAAGTACTTGGTTAATGATTTACTGTCAAAAAAAAAGTTTGGTTAATGATTAGAAGAGATCAATAATATATTTTAATATTCAAATGCATTAGTCCCCGCACATGTGCGGAAGATACCCTGATTTAGACAAAAAAAATAATATCTTTTAATATAATTTATTATTGTACTCAGCCAATAACTATTATAATTAACAAATGAGGATTATATATAAATAAATGTGAAAACTCTCCCATTAACCTAATGTTGTTTTAACAAAAATAGGATAATTGACCAAAAAAAAAACAAAAATAGGATAAGGATTAAAAGCTTCAATTTAAAAACTTAAGAATGGGACCCGACTTTGCAACCAAACGGAAAGATGACTTCCGTAGAAATTTTTTAGTTGTATGTATTGAGAGAGAAATGGCTGAGAAGTTCAATACATTAATAGATAAATAGGTTAAATATATTTTTAGTTCCCGTAAATAGTTAATGTTCAGTTTTAGTCTCTTAAAAAAATGTCTCTTGAGTCTCCCATTTTTGGAAATGTGTCATTTTTAGTCCCTATGGCCTTTTTCAAAATTTTAAAAATATTTTTAGAAATTCATTTCCACCTCTTAATTTTTAATTCTCAATTTTCATCAAACTTTCATTCTCCATTTTGGGCCACACATTTTCGGGTCGTAGTCCAGCCTAAAACACACTAAGTATGGTTGAGCCCAATTATTTACAAAAAAAGCTTAAAGTACTAAAAAAAATGCATAAAATGCATGCTCGATCTGTCCCGGTAAGCTTATCGGGCCGGGCCAAAATGGACCGATTTCTTTCGGGCCTGTAATTAACGAACTTAGCCTAGCCTAAAACATGGATCCATCGGGGTGGGCCAAAATTGACAACTCTAGGAATGGAGAAGGAGGGTTGGGTGGAAATTGAGAATTGAATATTAGGAGGGATGAATATAAAATTTTAAAAAATATTTTTTGAATTTAAAAATGGCCACAGGGACTAAAAATGACACATTTCTAGAAATTGGAGACTAAAAAAAGACAATTTTTTTTAAGGGACTAAAAGCAAACATTTGCCTATTTATGGAGACTAAAAATATATTTAATCCTAGATAAATTTAGAACTGTAAAATATATATAATACTTTTAATTATAAGTTTTTATTTAAATTTTTTATGTGTATATGTATGTATGATCAACTCACAAGTATCCCTTACCATGTCCGATATTTTTTTTAAAAGTAAAGCTAAAATGCATTTTTTATAAGGAGAGAGGGGATTTGAACTTGGGTGTCAACTACAAAGGCTAAACTTTGTCAACTGAGCTAGCACCACTTGACAAAGCTAAAATACTTAAAACTTTAAAAGAAATATGCATAAATTACAAAAATAAGACTTTTGAGATTGTGAAAATTAGATTATGAAAATACATGGTATATCAAAATTTAAATTTAGTAATTCATAGTAAATTTTTTTGACATCATTAATTAAAAAAAAATTATTGACTAAAATTTAGCGATATTATTTAAGATGTAAAAATAAACAATGAGTTTTGTGGAAAAGAAGTCGCATAGTGCATTTAGGAAACAAAGCATATTATAAAAAGTTCTTACTTTTAAATCTAAAAAGTTATTTTTTTTAATTCCCCCCAAAAAAAATACTCAAATTTAATATGTAGTTATTTGATATTACTTTAGCGCAAATAATGTCATTTATTATTGAGATTATATCCACCACTACTAATAACGCGCACTCACATGGAAAATAATTAAAAAAGAAATTGATTTCTCCGTTTATACATGTATAGAGAATCCAAACAATGACCATCGATCATAAGTATATGGTCAAGTATTATTGAGGACCTTATCATGATAGAGGTTATGAAAGGAAAGTATCTAATTACGTTGTTTAACAAAAGTGATACACATATATGCACCTTATTACCCATTAATTGTCTTTTTGATTTTGATGATACCCATCCCAAATGATCAACGCGTAGATTCGGACGAAGTTGTCCCTTTCCACCTCGCATTGAAAAGGTTTTGCGCCTCATAAACGACATCCAAAATTGCTTTTGTAAAGAAGATAAAGGATTTATAAAAAAGTAGGCAGGTTTCTCCTTTATTTCATTCCTTTTTTTTTTCATCCCTCTTTTTATCACCAAAAAAGCGTTACAGTGAGCTCAACTCAATCAATAATTTAGGTATTAAGTCCATATCTCATCTGCATTTCATGTGGATTTATATGTGATCTCTACTACATTAATGCATTAATTGCTAGGCCTACCTCTGGAGCCTTTTCTTTTCCTTTTTTTGGGGAAAATATGAAATAGCTACAAATGAATGAAATCACTTATGCGAAGTTCACCTTTCATAGACTTTCATGAATTAGGCTTCACCCAATAGGTGTGGCTGATCAGTTGGCCGCATACATTAACAAGCTTTGGTAAGAGAACTAAGGTTCGATCCCATAAAAACACATTTTTATGAATGGACAACAAATTTTAAATGTACATTAAACCTCAACCAAGGATTAATTCCATAGCAAGCCCAAATGGATGAAGCCATGGAGATACCTTAGGGTGCCACCGGGGCCAAAAGCACTAATTACCGTGGTTTACTAAAAAAAATAAATTAAAGGTTAAATATGTTTTTAGTCCCTGTAAATATATCAATGTTCGATTTTAGTCCCTCAAATTTTTTATCTCTTTTTAGCCTCCCATATTTTGAAAATATATCATTTTTAGTCCCTTTGTTCTTTTTCAAATTTAAAAAATATTTTTAAAATTTATTTTCACCCTTCATAATTTGGCATGGTGGACCCATGGGACAGGGCAAAAATGACCCAATTTGTTTTAAACCTGTAATTAACGAGTCTAGTGTAGCCTAAAATATGGACCCATCGATTGGACCGTCGAGTCAGGTCAAAATTGACATCCGTAGGAATGAAAAAGGAGGAGTGGGTAAAAATTGATAATTAAAAATTAGGACAGTTAAAATGATTTTTTAAAAAATGGTCATAGGGAGTACAAATGATACATTTCAAAAAATTGGTGGACCAAAAAGAGACAAAAAAATATTTAAGGGACTAAAAATAAACATTTACATATTTGCAGGGATTAAAAATGAACATTTACACCTTCATTCTTACCGTATACCAATATACCATTATTGAAATTTCAATTAAATCATATATTTTGAAGCACCCTTGATACTTATCAGTTATATAAAATGTTCCATAGTGCCAAGATTAATTTGAAAATTTATCAAGAGTGCTTCAGAAAGATTTTGTTCCAGATAAACCATTATAAATGATGCTCCTCTCCGACTCTGCGATCGACGGTCTATCGTATTATTCATAAAATTTTTTTGGGACTACATAGGATTAAACGACCCTGGCCTGGCTTGCCAAGTAAGATTGGTTTAAATATATTTTTGTCCATGTGATCAGTAATATTGATTTTTGAAATGCATAAATCAACGAAAAAACTTTACAAGAACCAAAACCAAAATTCACTCATTTTACAGGGATAAAAAATATAGTGATTGCATATTTTAGAGGGGTGAAAACTGTAACACCCCCTTGGCGCTACAAGATAACTTAAAATAGAATTAACACCCCCCCCGGTGCATGTAAGATAACTAGCGTAGGCGAAAAAACTGTAGCACCCCCGTTCATAAACGAAAAAACTTTACAAGAACCAAAACCAAAATTCACTCATTTTACATGGATAAAAAATATAGTGATTGCATATTTTAGAGGGGTGAAAACTGTAACACCCCCTTGGCGCTACAAGATAACTTAAAATAGAATTAACACTCCCCCGGTGCATGTAAGATAACTAGCGTAGGCGAAAAAACTGTAGCACCCCCGTGCATAAACGAAAAAACTTTACAAGAACCAAAACCAAAATTCACTCATTTTACATGGATAAAAAATATAGTGATTGCATATTTTAGAGGGGTGAAAACTGTAACACCCCCTTGGCGCTACAAGATAACTTAAAATAGAATTAACACCCCCCCCCCATGCATGTAAGATAACTAGCGTAGGCGAAAAAACTGTAACACCCCCGTGCATACAAGATAACTAGCGTAGGTGAACCGTGCCATGCACGGGCCATGGGGTATATGAACCACTTTATATATTAATTCAAGAGTACAATGAAAAAATTGTATAATTATGGTTGAAACCGTAAAATAATTTAAATAGTTGTTATAAGTAAGCATGGCAAAAAATCAAAATTTGCGATATCCGCTTGAACCCGTGAAATATGATTTAACATAAAATGTTCATTCTGGTGTATTAACTTTAATTTGTAGATATATATACTTTCATGTATTTGTTGTCAAAAAAAATTTCATGTATTTTTTCATCACCGTTGTTATATATTATCTATATTTTCTAATTAATCATTTTGCATATTTATATATAGATACCAACGTGCAAAAAAAAGTTAAATTGTTTTAGTGTAAAGAAAGTATCCAATAAATTAGCTGGGGATAAAATAAAAAATAATAAAAATATATTTACAATAAATTATCATAAAGTGAAATAGAAAATTATTTAAATTATATATTAAAGTTTAATTATTTAATTAATTTACATGCCAATAAAATTTCAGGTAAAATATTTGACACAATGTCAAATGTACAACTTTTTCTTGTTTAGTTTCACGTAAAATATTTATCATGCATATTATTTTTTATTTATAATTTTTACATTAATCAATTTATATCTAGATACTAATTTATAAAAACTCCAAGTTTTCAAAAAAAATTAAAATGTTTTCTTAAATTAGTTAGATGATTGCTTCAAAAAAGTTAGTTAGATGAAAACATACTAATAAAGAAAGAAATATTTATTCTCATTTTATATCCTTTATTTCTTGTTCCTAAATATCAAAATAAAATTTTAAATTTAGATTTCATACTAATATTAAAGAGATCAATTTTTTGTAACCATGATATTGGTACAAAATATGCACCGCTTTCTTTTATTTATTATTTAATGTTGAAAAAAGTGATCAAATTAATTCAAATAAAGATAAAATAGATTTATTACCTAAATTTTAAAATCATATTCATATGAAGATGGAAGAGAACATTTTAATTTTTTTTATAATCTTAAAACATTAAATTCAAATCCTTTTGAATTTTAAAATTTTTCATAATCCTAAAAGGATTAAATTTGAACCCATTAAAGATTTTTTTACCACCTATAAAAAAACAAAAAAATTATTATTTTGGAGGCTATGAGAAAATGAATAAAAAGTAGGCTTAATTGTAGTTTTGGTCCTCTATCTTTCGTAAATGTGCAATTTTGGTCCCTCATCTTTTAAACAAGCCAATTGGGTCCTCTATGTTTTAAAAGTATGCAATTTTGGTCCAACCGTCACTTCACTAACCCCGTTTGCTGACCTGGACAAACGATGTTGACTAGGAAGAATGAGCTGGCATCCTACGTGGCATAATAGCCTTGAGTCAGCATTTTTAAGTGTTCCACGTGCCAAGCACGTGAATGCCTCTTCCCACGAGTCACGATCAGATAAGAGGATTAGGGTACATGAAAGAGACATTCACGTGCTTGGCACATGGAGCACTTAAAAATGCTGACTCAAGGTTGTTATGCCATGTAGAATGCCAGCTCACTCTTCTTAGTCAGCACCGTTTGTCCAAGTCAGCAAACGGGAGTTAGTGAAAGTGACGGTTGGACCAAAATTGCACACTTTTAAAACATAGGGGACCCAATTGACTCTTTTAAAAAATGAGGGACCAAAATTGCACATTCACAAAAGATAGGGGACTAAAACTGTAATTAAGCCTAAAAAGTATCAAAATATGGATGCCTTAATATTGGTATTGCCTTGAGAAAAATTATAGGCCTAGGTGTCATCATGCATGTTCATTTTTTTTTTACAATGTCACCTTCTCACCACTTCTCTAACCTCAATCTCAAGAAAGGAATTATTTAATTAATTAATGTGTTTAATTTACATTCAACTTGAATGTTGTCAAAATATTCATTGCATACCTAATAAAACTGAAAAATAGGAATGAATCAATTAACAATTAATGTGTCTAATCTACATTCTATTTTTTATTTCAAAATATTCATTGCATGTCTAATAAAACCATCAATAGAAAGGAATTAATTAATATCTAATTGTTTGTAATTCTTCGAAATACTCATTATATGCCAAATTAAATCGATAAAGGAAATGAATCAATTAATGTGTTTAATTGCATGTGATTCTGATTGTGCAATTCTCTTTCAAATTAATTGCATGTGATTTTTTTCCTTCATGTTTCTCTTTGTAATTTTTTATTTCCATTTTTAGCATATTTCGCGCTAACGGCAGAGTCATCATTTTGAATTTCACATTTTATGTTTCTACAAATTAAAATTCATTCCTTTTTAACTTGCTCGATATGATATTCTTCTATTTGATTTACTACGCTAGTGTGTGTGTGTGTATATATATATTTAAAGACGAATGATACTATATCAAACCAATTGGGAAAAATAAAATTTGACCTTACAAATAAATTACACTTTCACTTGGGAAATAACAATTCTTTATAATTAACCAAAAATGTATTTAATGTTTTGTGTAAATTACTAAATTACCCTCAAAATAATATCCCAAAATCTAAATCTTTTTTTTTTTGACAAAACCAAAATCTAAATCCTAAAATAAAGATTACAGACTCTTACCTTGTACCCAAGACACTGGTCAAGTTTGGAAATGTAACATCCGTTTTTTTTACTAACTATTTAATTTTGTCTTATATGAAAATTTGCGATATAATGAGTTTTATTTTTAGCTTAAAAATAGGATTTAAATGTATATGTTTAAGAATACTTCTGAAAGTTGTTGATTTATAACTTCTATCAGGTCTAGTTTCAACATCCGTTTCTTTGCGTTTTCTGTCATTTTTCTGTTTTATATGAATTTTTGTTCCATAAATGATGTGTGATTTATTTTTAGCTTAAAATTAGTAATAAAATACATGTATTCCAAAATACTTCTGAAACGGTAGCTTTTCAATCAACATCGGGTCTTTTTACAGAAAACGGTTTACGTCTAACTGATGGAAGAGTTTTAAATAATTAAAAATGTTTAACAAGTCCAATAAATAAAATTCCTTCACAAAAGTTGGTTCTTTTATTATTTTAGATTTTCTGAAATTTTTCTAGAATTTTTGGAAAACTTTCAAAAAAATACCGAAAACTACGCTACCCGGGGGCGTTTAAACGCAAAAACCTTACTTCACGGTATAATTTTGAGTAAAAGGTCCATCAATATTTTATATTTTATTTTTAATTATTTATTTCATGATTTTCAAAATTATTTCTGTGTAAGTTTTGAAAACCCTATTTTTCTGTATTTTTCGGGGTTATACTTGCGAAATGATGAAAACCGAAGAGTTTGCACTATCTATAAATTTCAAAAATGAGTGCCACGAAATTATTTAGACTTCTTATGGCATTTTCTAGCATTCTCATTGGTTCTCATCATTTTTAACTAATTATTTCAATTTTTCAATTATGAAAAGACCAAAATACCCTTGATTTTCACTCCTTTTCATCCAAACCCTAGGGGTATTTTTGGAAATTCACATCCTCTCCTTCCCAGCCCTGATCTGCACGCCCTTCACCTCCTCTTGATGGTTCTAGGAGCTTCTCCAATGTTCTAGAGCATAGATATTTTATTAGATATTTTTAGAAATTAGGATTTCATGATTTTTGTGAAAATAGAAAATCAAAATATCTTCCCTCCCTCTCTCCCTCAGCTGGCCGAACCCCTCCCCTATAAATAGGGAGGGCGTGCTCTTCCATTTTCATCACAAGCTCATTTGAAGAATCACTCACAAATCTCACTCAAAAATCATTTTTCTTTCCTTTGTTTTTCCTTTGGTTTTCTTTGTTACTAATCAAGTTTTCTTGTGTTGTTCTTGCTTTGTTCTTAGTGTGGTCTTCTCATTCATAAGGCTAAGGTATGGGGAAATTCTTTCCAAGTTGGTTTGATCTTTGTTTTGATGGATTTTTGTGTTTTGGGGGCTTTAAATAATTGTTATTTATTTGTAAAATGGTTTTAAATATTATATTATGTCTTATTTTTATTTAAAATGTGATTTTTCAAATAGTAAAGTTATAATGCCCAATTTAATTATAAAGTTTAAAAATTATACCGTTACGCTGGCGAAATTTTATCTATAAAGGCTTGATCACCCAGTGGGCTATGCCTCAGTGATCAACAAATCTAAGAAATTGTAAAATTGAACCTCTGTAGTTCTTTTGACGGATAGTGGATGGGGTGCTTTGGTCAGGCGTAAGAATGCATCTTCGGTGCACTCATACGGTCGGGCACAGGGGCCGTATCTCTATTACGCCATTAGGACGTGAGCAAACGACTAAATACGCTTAAATACGTTAAACCAGTGTTTTTCTTCCATTTCCATGTTCTTTTCGAAAATATATATACACAGGCTGACTGGGTAAAATAATTTAATAGTAATGGGTTCTCAGTGAACTCTACTGTTAAGTTATTTGGTAGAAATTCCTGGTTTGGAGTTCTGTTGTATATAAAAACTTGTGATTTTTACTGTTTATATACAGACTGATGACGGGTTAAGATAGTTCATTTGTATGGATCTGTCTAGGAAAGAAAAAGGTCATTGAAGGGGCCTACAAGTTCACCTGATCTTTCTTGGGAACCATACCGATATGCTATTTTTTCTATCTTAGAAAGTTCGTATATATGTGGCGAAGATTACTTGACTAGCTTGTTGGAACCAAATTGGTTAAAAGTATTTTTAATATAAAAACTCCCTAAGTGATTTTATGGTTTTGATGATAACAAAATGTATTAAGGTTTTTACAAAGGATAAACAAAATGTATTAAGCTTTTACAATGTATAACAAAGCTGCCTAACTAAGTTTATTGAAGGATGTTGCAGTCTGCGTCCAATAATTAGTTCACATCATGACATTGGCTCATATTCAAAGTCTGAGAAGCCTTGCGTCCAATGTTGAAGTCATCATCCAATATTGGCACTGGAACATATATGGACACCAAGAGTTCTGCGTCCAATAATCAGTATTAGGAAATAATGCTCATCGTCCAATATTAAGAATACTGTTCATTGTCCAACATTCAGCACAAGGAAAATAAACATAAGCATAAGGCGTTCTACGTCCAATGTTCAGAATATAGCTATACGTCCAATGTTCAGGATATGCTCATTGTCCAAGGTTCAGAATGCTTATCGTCCAATGATCAGTAAGGCAATACAGTCATAAGTCGAACGATTTATAAGGAAGCAGAATCGCAGAAGTACAAGGAATCAGTAGGAGGCAATGCTACTCTCTGCGTCCAATGATTTCCAAAGAAGCAGAACCAGTGAGTATGCGTCCAATGTATAAGAAGGACAAAAGTCCAATGTTCAGTATAAGACATTGATGTTCTGCGTCCAATGCAATACGCAGTCTGAGAGCTCTGCGTCCAATAACCAGTAGGAGACAATGATACTGTTCTGCGTCCAATAAATAAGAAGGACATCAATCAAGTGTCATACGACCACTGAAGCAGATTGACAAAGGTACATCAAACAACTGTTCTGCGTCCAATAAAGCAGAAGAACAAAAGTACAATTATCAACTGCTCTGCGTCCAATGGAACTATAAGGAAATGGCAAAAGTCCAATAACCAAAATGAGGCAATACGTCCAATGTTGCTTTGCAACTAATCATCAGAATGGTAAGCATAAAGATGCGTCCAATGATTGAATGAATATCATATGCAAATGGTAAGTACAAGGTATGCGTCCATTTGCTAAAAGGACTGAAAGTCCAATGATTTCTACATGCTGCGTCCAATACGCAGAATCCATAAACTTGCTATTTACTGCTCTTGCATTTAATATGAAACATATTTATTGAGCAAATGATTTGAAATAAATAGCTGTATACAATGCTTTTCTGTACAACCTATTGTCAACGTTTTTGAACGTACATTTGAAAAGCATAAAGTATTGTGGAAAGTGTACTAACAGAGAGAATGTACTTTTATCTACTCTATATATCTCTGAACACATCTTTCTGCTTTACACAGTGTATTCTCTCTGTCTCAATAAGATATTACTATTAACCACTGTACAATTGAGACTTTGAGTACAGGTTGCTTCTGAATTAGGAGAAAGAAACGCAGACATACACACTGAAGTAGATCTCCTCAGAGCAACGGGAAGATAGCATTTAATGCTATTAGAGAACGGTAATTTTTATGAAGACTGAAGCTGAGCTATTCAAGAGAAAGTCTGAAGCTTCACAACACATATAAATACCGTGATACAAGAAGAAGATAGAGACAATGTGAACGAACTTCAACAATAGAAGAGACTGAACTGCTGTGCTTATACTCTGTATAGAAAGTCTTACATATTTGTCTTTCTTCTTGTAAAAGAGAGTTTGCTTAACTCTCGAAGTGCTTTAGATTTCATATCCTCACTTGTGTGAGTTAGACAGCACTTAAATCAGAAACACTCTGCTGAGTTGTTTTAGCCTGAAGAGGCTGTGTGCAAAGAATACTTGTGATTTAGCCTGAAGAGGCTGTGTGCAAAGAATACTTGGGATTTAGCCTGAAGAGGCTGTGTGCAAAGAATACTTGGGTTTTTGCCTGAAGAGGCTGCGTGCAAAGAATACTTGTACCTATCTGGTTTGATAGTGAAATCTCTCTAGTTTGAGGGGACTGGACGTAGCTCTTAGGAAAGGGTGAACCAGTATAAAAACTTGTGTTATTTCTTCTTTCCCTTAACTCGTTTTATATTTGTGCTTATTACTAACCAAGGGGATTAAATTGATTTTTATTCAACAAGTTTTTCATACACTTTAAATCGCACAAAGAAAACAAGTTTTTAATTTAGTGGAAGCCTCAGCGTCCAATCTTTTGTGCGTCCAGTGTTTTAGCACTCTGTGCGTCCAATGTTTTAGCACTCTGTGCGTCCAACATTTCAGAAAAACACTGTGCGTCCAATATTTGAAATAAGCTGTGCGTCCAACGTTTTTCACAAGCCAACGTCCATCATTGCGAAAAGTTTTTAAAAGTTTAGAAACACAATTCAACCCCCCCTTCTTGTGTTTCATCCTGTCACCTACAGTTGGCATCAGAGCTCGGTCTCTAGGGGTTGAGCACTTAACAGTGCAGAGAAGCAAGATCCATGGAGAACGAGGGACAAGCTGTGAACAGACCACCACTGTTCAATGGAAATGAATATGACTACTGGAAGCAGAGAATGATTACATTCTTTGATGCTCAAAATATTGACCTATGGGATGTTGTGGAAACTGGCTACACTGCTCCAGTAAATGAAGCAGGCCAACAAATACCAAGAGCTCAGTGGACAGCAGATCAAAGGACCAGATTCCAGCTGAACTCAAAGGCAAGGCACTATCTGATGTGTGCCATTACAAAATCAGAATATGACAAGGTGCACAGCTGCACTACTGCCAAGGAGATGTGGGACACTCTAGCTTTGGCACATGAAGGTTCATCTTAGGTTCGTGAGTCCAGAATCAGCATGCTAGTTCATCAATATCAACAATTCAAAATGGAGGATCACGAGACCATTGACCAGATGTTTGGAAGATTCCAAACAATCATTAACAACCTGAGGTCCTTGGGAAAAATCTACACAACCCAGGAGCATATCAGGAAAATCCTAAGGAGTCTGCCAAAACAATGGAGACCCAAGGTAACTGCAATACAAGAAGCAAGGGATCTTTCCACTCTTGCTATAGAAGATCTTCTAGGCTCACTAAAAGTACATGAGCTTGAGCTTAATGAAGAGGGAACAGAAAAAAGGGCAAAGTCCATTGCTCTTAAAGCTCAAAAAGGGAGCACCTCAAAAGCCTTGAAGGCCAATGACTCTGATGAGGAGTCATGTAGCTCAGAAGGAGAAGAAGGTTCAGGTGATGATGAACTCTCTTTCATCTCCAAGAAGTTAAAGGCCATGTGGAACAGGAAAAGTGGCTTCAGAAGGAAGCATTTTAACAGAAGATTTCCACAACAGGAAGCTGAGCAAAAGGAGAAAAATCCAGTAGTGTGCTATGGATGCAAGAAACCAGGCCACTACATGTCAGATTGTCCTGAGGCAGAAAGAACAAAGAAGAAGTTCTTCAAGAAGAAGAAAGGTCTTATGGCAACATGGGAGGATCTTGATGATTCCTCTGATGATGAGGATAAAGAAGAAGCTAATCTCTGCCTAAAAGTAAGTCTATCCTCAACTGACAGTGAGGACGAAGAGGAGGTAATTTCTTATTATGAATTAAGTAATAATTTTGATGATCTTCTTAGAGATTCATCCATTTTATCTGATGAGTACAGATCCTTAAAGAAAAAATTTTCTCTTATAACCAAAGATTTTGAAAAGCTTACTTTAGAAAACAATGTACTCAAATCAGAAAATGAAAAGTTAAGACTTTAAGTAAGTCAACTAAAAGATGAATCTCCAAAGGATTCTGAGTCCAATACTTCCTATGAAGTACAAGTACTTCAACAAGAAGTAAATGAACTCACTGGACGATTGTCCAGATTTGTTAGTAGCTCTGAAAAATTTGATAAAATTTTAAAGATTCAGAGAAAACCTTCTGACAAAAGTGGTTTGGGTTATGAAAAACCAAAACCAAAGTTTTTCAAGAGTCCATCGAAATTTAATACATACTGTGGTCACTGTGGAAAGGCTGGACATGTCACATCAACATGCGTCCATAACAAAAGGGACATGCCTGGACGCAGACCAAGGACTAACATGAAAGGACCCAAGTCAATCTGGGTACCAAAAAGTATGATAATTCTTGTTGCAGATATATTTGATGGGAGGAAGACAACTCCAGTCATGGCACCTGGACAGTGGCTGCTTACTACACATAACAGGAGAAAGGTCTATGTTCCAAGACCTAAAGCTTAAGATCACCCAAGATTGAAGAAGATGGACCAGACGCAGGAAAAAGTCATGCGTCCAATACTGGAATTGGAAGAAGCTGGCACTTTAAGACTTATCATCCTGAAGATCAAATCATTGGGAATGCAGATGATAAAGTCAGAACAAGGTCCACATTCAGAGAACAAACTGATGTTGCATTCATCTCTGAATTGGAGCCCAAAAACATAGATGAAGCCCTATTGGACGAAGGATGGATTTTGGCAATGCAGGAGGAGCTGAATCAATTCAAACGAAATGATGTTTGGACGCTGGTAGCCCCACCTGAAGATAAGTCCATTATTGGAACCAAATGGGTATTCTGAAACAAACTGGACGAAGAAGGTAAAGTTGTGAGAAACAAAGCAAGGTTAGTTGCTCAAGGCTACTCACAACAGGAAGGTATTGATTTTACTGAAACCTTTGCTCCAGTAGCTAGAATAGAGGTCATTCGCATTTTACTTTCATTTGCTGCCCAACATGATATGAGGCTTTATCAAATGGATGTAAAGAGTGTTTTTCTGAATGGTATAATATCAGAGGAAGTCTATGTTGAACAGCCCCCTGGCTTTGAGGATCAAACTTTTCCAAATCATGTTTTTAAATTGAAAAAGGCTCTTTATGGCCTCAAGCAAGCTCCTCGAGCTTGGTATGAAAAACTTAGTTCTTTTCTAATGGAAAATGGTTTTTCAAGAGGAAAAGTTGATAATACTCTTTTCAGAAAATCCATAGACTCACATTTCATCATAGTACAAATTTATGTGGATGATATCATTTTTGGTGCTACTGATGAATCTCTATGTAGAGAATTTTCTGAGTTAATGCAGAAGGAGTTTGAAATGAGTATGATGGGAGAATTGAAGTTCTTCCTTGGACTTCAAGTGAAACAGACGCAAGATGGGATATATGTGCATCAGTCCAAATACACAAAGGAGCTTCTTAAGAAATTCAATATGGACGATTGCAAACCCATGAACACTCCTATGCATCCAACTTGAATAATGAGCCTGAATGATAAGGATAAAAAGGTAGATCAAAAGGTATACAGAGGTATGATTGGATCTCTTTTATATCTTACTGCATCTAGACCTGATATCATGTTCAGTGTTTGTTTATGTGCAAGATTCCAATCAGATCCTAGAGATTCTCATTTGACTGCTGTCAAGAGAATTTTTAGATATCTGAAAGAGACTACTAATCTTGGTTTGCTGTTTAAGAAATCAGATGAATACAGATTAGTAGGATTCTGTGATGCTGATTATGCTGGAGACAGGCTTGAAAGAAAAAGCACCAGCGGAGGATGCCATTTTATTGGATTCAATCTAGTATCATGGACAAGCAGGAGACAAAGCACAATTGCATTATCAACAGCTGAAGCTGAATATGTCTCTGCTGCAAGTTGTTGTTCTCAGCTCTTATGGATTAAACATCAATTGGAGGACTACAACATCTTCGAGAGTAAGATTTCTGTTCTTTGTGATAATACTGCTGCAATCAATTTATCTAAGAACCCAATCTTACACTCAAGAGCTAAGCATATAGAAATTAAACATCATTTTATTAGAGACTATGTGCAGAAGGGAACATTTGATATTCAGTTTGTTAACACTGAAAATCAATGGGCAGATATATTTACAAAACCCCTCTCTGTAGATAGATTCATTTTTATAAGGAAGCATTTGAATATGCACTTTATAAAAGACTGATGTTTAGCGTCCAATATGCTCAAGCTGAGTCTGAGTCCAATGTGACTAGAGTCCAATAGGACACGATAGTCTATTTGAGACTTAGAATTTTTTCAAAGACTCAAAAGCTTTTACATCTTAGTAATCCCACGCTGAGTCCAAACTATTTTCATAAAGATATATCTTACAGTTGGTATCTTACAAACGCTTTGCAGTAATTTTCAGTTTGATGATTATTCAAGCTTTCAAGAAAAGCTTCTGTTATCTCTATAAACTTGATTCAGATTTCTCTTCGTTTGGCATCTTTTCTAAAATCATTTTTGTTTGAGAAAGCTTGTTTAGAAAAGGGGAGAAGAAAAAGGATTTTTAAGTTTCTCTCTGCTTTTCAAAACTGTCTTTGGACTATGATGTTCTATGAACCTTTTTGCCTGATGACAAAAGGGGGAGAAATATATGGGATTAAGTTTTAAAAAGAAAGAAGAATATGGGATTAAGTCTGATTGCGTTGCAGTAGTCTTATTACCATGTTCTAATTTGGTCTATTATCTGGTAAGCTATTTGCTTTTTATTGGACTAATCTTGTTTTTATGAGTAAAAGAAATTTTCAGGTACTCTGAGTATATTGAATATCCAAAACCATGAGATGTTTATCTCAGGGGGAGAAGAGTAAGGAAAAACTGAGAAGTTTATCTCAGGGGGAGTTTCCCTTAGAAAATTTCTGTTTATATATCTGGTTTATGTGCTTTATTGTTTGTAAAACTTAATAATGTTTGTCATCATCAAAAAGGGGGAGATTGTTGGAACCAAATTGGTTAAAAGTATTTTTAATACAAAAACTCCCTAAGTGATTTTATGGTTTTGATGATAACAAAATGTATTAAGGTTTTTACAAAGGATAAACAAAATGTATTAAGCTTTTACAATGTATAACAAAGCTGCCTAACTAAGTTTATTGAAGGATGTTGCAGTCTGCGTCCAATAATTAGTTCACATCATGACATTGGCTCATATTCAAAGTCTGAGAAGCCTTGCGTCCAATGTTGAAGTCATCATCCAATATTGGCACTGGAACATATATGGACACCAAGAGTTCTGCGTCCAATAATCAGTATTAGGAAATAATGCTCATCGTCCAATATTAAGAATACTGTTCATTGTCCAACATTCAGCACAAGGAAAATAAACATAAGCATAAGGCGTTCTACGTCCAATGTTCAGAATATAGCTATACGTCCAATGTTCAGGATATGCTCATTGTCCAAGGTTCAGAATGCTTATCGTCCAATGATCAGTAAGGCAATACAGTCATAAGTCGAACGATTTATAAGGAAGCAGAATCGCAGAAGTACAAGGAATCAGTAGGAGGCAATGCTACTCTCTGCGTCCAATGATTTCCAAAGAAGCAGAACCAGTGAGTATGCGTCCAATGTATAAGAAGGACAAAAGTCCAATGTTCAGTATAAGACATTGATGTTCTGCGTCCAATGCAATACGCAGTCTGAGAGCTCTGCGTCCAATAACCAGTAGGAGACAATGATACTGTTCTGCGTCCAATAAATAAGAAGGACATCAATCAAGTGTCATACGACCACTGAAGCAGATTGACAAAGGTACATCAAACAACTGTTCTGCGTCCAATAAAGCAGAAGAACAAAAGTACAATTATCAACTGCTCTGCGTCCAATGGAACTATAAGGAAATGGCAAAAGTCCAATAACCAAAATGAGGCAATACGTCCAATGTTGCTTTGCAACTAATCATCAGAATGGTAAGCATAAAGATGCGTCCAATGATTGAATGAATATCATATGCAAATGGTAAGTACAAGGTATGCGTCCATTTGCTAAAAGGACTGAAAGTCCAATGATTTCTACATGCTGCGTCCAATACGCAGAATCCATAAACTTGCTATTTACTGCTCTTGCATTTAATATGAAACATATTTATTGAGCAAATGATTTGAAATAAATAGCTGTATACAATGCTTTTCTGTACAACCTATTGTCAACGTTTTTGAACGTACATTTGAAAAGCATAAAGTATTGTGGAAAGTGTACTAACAGAGAGAATGTACTTTTATCTACTCTATATATCTCTGAACACATCTTTCTGCTTTACACAGTGTATTCTCTCTGTCTCAATAAGATATTACTATTAACCACTGTACAATTGAGACTTTGAGTACAGGTTGCTTCTGAATTAGGAGAAAGAAACGCAGACATGCACACTGAAGTAGATCTCCTCAGAGCAACGGGAAGATAGCATTTAATGCTATTAGAGAACGATAATTTTTATGAAGACTGAAGCTGAGCTATTCAAGAGAAAGTCTGAAGCTTCACAACACATATAAATACCGTGATACAAGAAGAAGATAGAGACAATGTGAACGAACTTCAACAATAGAAGAGACTGAACTGCTGTGCTTATACTCTGTATAGAAAGTCTTACATATTTGTCTTTCTTCTTGTAAAAGAGAGTTTGCTTAACTCTCGAAGTGCTTTAGATTTCATATCCTCACTTGTGTGAGTTAGAAAGCACTTAAATCAGAAACACTCTGCTGAGTTGTTTTAGCCTGAAGAGGCTGTGTGCAAAGAATACTTGTGATTTAGCCTGAAGAGGCTGTGTGCAAAGAATACTTGGGATTTAGCCTGAAGAGGCTGTGTGCAAAGAATACTTGGGTTTTAGCCTGGAGAGGTTGTGTGCAAAGAATACTTGGGTTTTAGCCTGAAGAGGCTGCGTGTAAAGAATACTTGTACCTATCTAGTTTGATAGTGAAATCTCTCTAGTTTGAGGGGACTGGACGTAGCTCTTAGGAAAGGGTGAACCAGTATAAAAACTTGTGTTATTTCTTCTTTCCCTTAACTCGTTTTATATTTGTGCTTATTACTAACCAAGGGGATTAAATTGATTTTTATTCAACAAGTTTTTCATACACTTTAAATCGCACAAAGAAAACAAGTTTTTAATTTAGTGGAAGCCTCAGCGTCCAATCTTTTGTGCGTCCAGTGTTTTAGCACTCTGTGCGTCCAATGTTTTAGCACTCTGTGCGTCCAACATTTCAGAAAAACACTGTGCGTCCAATATTTGAAATAAGCTGTGCGTCCAACGTTTTTCACAAGCCAGCGTCCATCATTGCGAAAAGTTTTTAAAAGTTTAGAAACACAATTCAACCCCCCCTTCTTGTGTTTCATCCTGTCACCTACATAGCTTCCAAAGGGCTTTCCCAAAGAGAATGAGTTTAAGTAATAATTTCTATTAATATTATTACTGTTATGGTTGGTCACCGCGTTCGGCTCTGCTACCGAGTGGCTATTCCATAGCAGTTTTTCCCAAAAACAAGAAATAGTCACTTACCGATTAAAATGAACCTGAGTTTGAATAAGCGTTAATCTCTTCTCTCTAAATCAATCCTGGCGGCTATGCCCTGTTTTGGAGTAGCACACTGGTGTAATATCAGAGAGATTGAAGTGTTATGCATAAATATATCTATGGTTGATGTTATATCTGTGATTGACGTTACATCTGTGATTGATGATATATTCTATGTTTGTCTGTGCTTCTGTGAAAGTGATACATTTTGTGTTTGACTGTCCTTGACATAAGGTGATGTGTTATGTGACCAAAGATATATTCCTGTGTTTGTGAGATTCTGAAAGTATACTCTATTTCTTGTGTTATCATTCTTAACTTGTGTAAATTTTTCACCCTGCCTACTTTCAATGTTGTTTTGTATGTGGTTGAGTAGATGACTGATTCAAGGAGTGTTTTGGGTCCGGGATGACGTTTCAGTGTCCAACCTATGGAGATAGAGGGGATGGGCTGGAGGATAGATTCTTATACGCAGTATGCTACCTTTAATGGATATATACTTGTCACAGAGCATAGGGTCAATGGACCCGACTTATGGACAGTGCATAGGGTTCTTGATTATACGGTATCGATGCGATGGATCAGGGACATGTTCCAGCAATTTGCAAACATAGAACCAAGTTCGATTGCTTTTTACAGTAAAAATCCCTTCTTTTACTTGAAAATTTTAAGCCCAAACATAAGAAATTTAACTTTATAAAATTTTATTAAAACAGTATCATTCACTTTAGAAAAAAATAATAGTAATTAAATTTCAAAATTTTTGAATTAAATAAAAATTCTGCCAGTTTCACAATAGGGGTGTGAAAGTGTCAGTTTTTCTCAGAAATTATAGTTCTGGACTTACACGAAAATTAACAAAAATTGATTTTCTTTTTACGTTTATTTTCTTTAATCCATTAGAATACTTTGGGTGACCAAACATAAGTTTCTCTTCATGATTTTTAAAACATTTAATTTTATTTCTAAAAATTCAATTTATAGTCCTTCAAAGTCTTCTTTGAAAATAATTGATGTTTAAAATCTAAATCAAAACTTTTGGCTTAATTTCTTATTGATTAAAATTACCTATAGAATAATCATTTGAATATATAGTCCTCTATAATTCCACTCCATAAACTTGGGTCTCTTGATGATTTAATCTTGAGTTATCTACACATAATAAAAAAATAATCACAAAATAAAATTAAAAATAAAAAACTTAACAATGCAAAATATAGAAGCATTAATTCTAAAAAAGAATTGATAACTAAAAATGATTAATAAAAAAAGAGACTCGTCTTAGTGAAAAAGTTTGACTTGATAAATATATAGAAGAGTAACTATACATGGTCTTCGATAAAATCAAAATAACATCAATGGTTTGGGAGCTATAAAAAATGAATAGACATAAAAATAAGTAAAAATGATTGAAAAAATAGAAATAATTACGAACTCACCTTAGATGAGAAGTCAATGTTGATGAATAGGGGAATAACAATAATACAAAGGCTAAAAAAAAGTGAACAAATAAAACATATCAATATATGCATATATTAAGATTTAAGATTGACTAAAAATACAAAAATTGAAACATATAAAAGATTAACCAAAGTTTCAAGTGATAGTCACTACAATAGAAGATAATAATGAAAAAGAAAATGTATATGAAATGAGAAAAGAAAACAAAAAAGAGAGAAGACATAGGAAGTCAGTGTTGATGAATAGAGGAATAACAATAATACAAATGCTAAAACAATGTGAATAAATAAAACATATCAATACGTATATATCTATATATTAAGATTTAAGATTAAAAATACAAAAATTGAAACATATAAAGGATTAACCATGAAAAGAAAACAAAAACCAACCTTTAGTCGAGAGTTTCAAGTGATAGTCACTGCAACGGAGGAGAATAATAAAGAAGAAAATGTATATGAAATGAGAGAAGAATAACAAAAAAGAGAGAAGACAAAAAAGTCATGTTCAAATTAATATGTATATGCAATAGAGCATTTCTTGTGCTCAAATTAATATTATTTTAATTTGGTTCCTTTGATTTAGATATCAAGTGATTTATGTTCTCTTGTTTTTAATTGTGTCACATCAACATCCCAAATCATCTCCCAGCCCCCATGTGCCAACCATGGCCAGGTCAACAAAAATGTACTAACATAAGCATTTTTTGTTAGAAAATAGATAGAAATTTTCCAGGAGGACTTTAATGTTTAAAATGAGAAGAATTTCAGAGATCCAAACATAGAGACTCAAATTATACAATCACAATACTTGAGAGATTCAAAGTACATTAAGACTTTTTTTATTATAAATTTTTTTGAAATTGTCTTGCTTCTATAAACTCCAAAGGTAAACCCTAAAATATTTGACATATTTGATCCCTCATGTGACATCCCCAATATTAGGACTTTATGGGTTAAGTGTTAAATTATTATTTAATTTTATTCTTTGATTTTTATTAATTATATTTGATTAGAAATAGAAAAAAGGGGTGAAAGTTTAGGAATTAAAGTAGTATTGAAAGAGAGTTTGTGAGCACCACATACTCACTTGCTCAAATTTCACTCCAATCCTAATTATACACTCACACACACAGGCACACACTCTCATCTCACTTTCACTTTACCTATTTCACCTACCCCAAACCCCAACACACACACACCCCTTATATATATTTAAAATAAAAGAAAAAAGAAGAGATAAAAAGAAAGGGAGACCGAGAGGAAGAGAGGAAAAGAGAAAATTAGAAAAAGAGAGACAGAGAGAAGAGAAGGGAGATCGAGAGGGAGAAGAAGAAGAGAGGAAGAAGAAGCAAGAAAGGGAAGGGGAAGGAGAAGGAGAAGAAGAAGGGAGAAGAGAAAAGAAAGGGCTTGATGTAGCTCTTCAAGTAGTTGTAACATCCCAAAAATTCACTCTATGAGATAGAGTATTAATTTTGGAAGATTAGAATTATTTTTAGGATTTTCAAATAAAGCATAATGGATTAGAGCTGACGTAAAAGTCAAACGATGCTTGACGGACGTTTTTGACTGTCAGAATAAGTTGATAATGAATATGAAAAATTCATACTCGATTCCTAAGAGGTATTTGAGGATATAAATAGTAACTTGGTGATATAGGAAGATTTTAGGAGTTAAGTTTGGAAGTTTAAGAGAAGAGCATAAATGGATACTGCTGTTTTGGTCCATCTAAGGAAAATTACGTAATTTGTTAGTTAAGGAATGGATGAATACCGGAGATTAAGGAATGGTCAAGATAGAGACTATAGGATCCAGTAGAATTTTAAATAGTGTAAATATGATAAGTTTTGTTTGGTGTTATAGTTTAAACGGTAAGACAACTAGGTCTTATATAACATCTATTTTCTGTTTACCGTTTAAATTCTTTTTTATATGATATTTTATGATCTAAGTGCTAAGTGATTTATTTCTGTCTTATAATTAAGGTTTTAATATGGTTATTTATTTATTTCATTGAAATAAACTTTTTTCCTTTGACGTTGCGATTTTTTACAGACAACTGTATTTACCGTAACTGACGGATAAGATTTTAAATAGCAAAAGTATATCAAACCAACCCAGAAAATTGTCTTCCTTCACAAAAGTCGGTTCTTTTAATATTTATGATTTTCTGGAATTTTTCTGGAATTTTTTTGAAATTTTTGGAAAACTTTCAAAATTTACTGAAAAATACGCTTAATTAGTACGTATAGCAACTAATATCGTTTTACAGTGTAAAAATTTTGTGACAAAGGTCTAGAATAATTTATATTTTATTTTTTATTATTTTTTTAGGATTTTTAAAAATATTTCTAGACAAAATTATTTTTCTACTATTTTTGCTCTTATTTGCGGTATATCAGTCGAATAGAGGCGTAATAGGCATGATATAGGAACTTAGGGATTTTGAGGGGTTCAAATGCAATTCTAAGAAGCCTAAAATATCTGTAGACGGAATTGTTGACCATGAATAGTGTAGGAGCATGTACAATTACTACTTTACCCTTGATTTTACAATTAAACTACCAAAACCTAAAGTTTTTAACCAAGCTATCCCATGACCCTTCTTCCTCCTCATTTGGTCGACATACTCACCTTTTTTTGGAGCCTTGGATGTGCTTTTTTCACTTGGATTCAATCCTTGTGAAAGCCTTTGAACCAATTAGGAAAAAGATGGATTAAACCTAATTATGCCTAATTACCTAGTCATCTTATCTCTTCCTTCCCACTTGCCTCATGGCCGCCCCCCTGTGACTCACATGAGTCTAGCACCTTCTCAATGCTTCTTGCTTTTGAGTCATGCCATGAGTCATTAGGATTAACCAATTAAATTTTAGTTAATTAGTTTTTGATTTATTTAATTTGAATCATGGTGAAGTTAAAGTCAACTATGGTTGGCTATTTAACCCAAACCCTTGGCTGCCCTTTCACCTATAAATACCCCCCTCCATGCTTCATATTTTTCTACCCCAAAACTTGATGCAATACCAAGTTTCTTCTTTCTCCCTCTTTAAAGCTTTCTTTATAGTTTTCTTCAAAGTGTTCTTGCTTTAATTCTTGAGTTTTGAAGCTTTGATCTTCAAACTCTCCTCCTCTTCGAGTTTCAAGGTAAGAGGAACCTCTTGCAAAATAATTTAAAAAGATATAAGCTTGATTTTTAATTGCTACTCACTTAGGTGATTTATATGTTATAGCTTTATATTTATTTATTTATTTATGCTTTATAATTGTTTTATGGCTTTAATTTATTTATCATATGCTTTTATTATTTGTGTTGTTATAATGCATGAATTGTTTATGTGATTTTGTGATGGTAATGTTATAATGGCAAAATTGGTTCATGCTTTATAATTGTTTATTTAAAGCTTTATACTTGTTTTATGGCTTTCACTTAATTGTTTTAAGTTTTAATTAATTGTAGTGTTATAATGCCTAAATTGTTATGTGATTTTTGTAATAGTATTGTTATGCTGGCAAAATCAATTTTGAGCTCTAATAATTGTACTGTTATAATGAAAATTTTTTGATTACCGCAAATATGGTTTTACCGTGAAACAAGTGCAATTTATTCTTTTGTTAAAACCCCGAAGTTGTCTATCATTGATATACAAAGTGAGGGTTAAGATAAATGGTTTATTAGTATGGTTTTGTCTAGGAAAGACATAGGTCATCCAAGCGGCCTTAGCTTACCTCTCTTTCCTAGGAACCATACCTATACGTTGTTTAGAGAATTCTTAACTTAGGGACTCGGTATATACGCGACTAAGATAAATTGGGAAAGAAGTGATTTCTAAATAAACGTATATATAAATAGATTGGATTGAGTAAAGGAGTATAACAGTAAATGATACTCGGTGAATTCTACTGTTATAGCATCTATCGAAAATTTAGTATAACGGCAAAGGATTCTCGATGAATTCTACTGTTATATTATCAGTTAGAAATCTCGGGTTGGTGTCCAATCTGTATCTGTATATATATACAATTAAACTCAGTTTAGTTTTCAATGTCTATGGCAGTGAAAATTAGTGAGGTAGGCCTTCAACGGGTATCTTTCCTGGAAGTAAACTGGTGTTTAAGTATTTCAATAATAAATCAGCTTGATCTCGTTCACTTAGTCTATATCTAATCATTTTAAAGTTGGGCACTGATCACCACAGTCAGCTCTGTTGCCGTGTGATCCTTTCATCTTCAAAGTTAATTAAGCCGGTATAAATCACTTACCAATTAACATGTATACTTGGGTTTAAATTACTGCTAATCTCTTTTCTCTTGATCAATCCCAGGTGGCTCTTTCCCGTTTTGATCTGCTTGAAATGAATTAATAACCTTTAGTTTGATATACTGAATCGCTCTATTGGATTGATCACCTCAGTTCGGCTCTACCGCGGTCTGATCAGTCATTAATTGAATTTTGAAACCGAAAAAATAACTTAATTCATAACGATCGGTAAAATGAGTAAAAGAGGGCATGAATTATTTAATTACTACAGTAAAAGTGTTTCTAATATGAAGTGAATGATGTGGTTTTAACAGTTATCTATTCATACAAAAGTAGTTTTATCATAAAGTGATGAGTTATTTCATATAAAGTATTTTTGATGAGATTTAAAGACTTCAAGAGCAGCTACAGTAAAACAGAGGAAGTTTTACAAAGAGATATTAAAGAGAATTTATGTGCAAATTTAGACTGTCATTTGCATTAAGAGTTTTTGAGCATTACAACCCGAAGTAGTGAGGTTGAGAATATAGTACAGTTGGGCTACAATTGCCTATTGGGATTATCCAGGTTTCGATGGTCTTATGTGGTCGAGTAGGTGAATACCCTCTAGTCGAGACGATTTGTATACCCGACATGGATAAATCTGACTGACTCACTTATTCATAAATTGGTATTAAGTAATAAATGTTAGTATTACCGAAGGATCCCCGAAAGTCCCGAAGGGACTGTTTGGATATTCTGTTAAGTTTGCTACAGCCAATTGCTCAATGGTGTTGGTGGAAAAAGTCTCATTGGAGCAATACACCGGTGTGATTTCAAGAGATATGGAAGTGACATGCATAAATATAACTTGACTTGATGATATATTCTTGACTGTGCTTTTTTTTTATGACCTGTTTGAGTGAGACTTGTGTCTATCTTATGTGACTTGCCATTTTGACATATGTGTCTTAGATGACTTACAGTTCTGACATATATATGTTTTGATGTATGAATTGGGTGGTGTATGATCTATGTTTTGGTGTGCTTGTACTTTTCTTATTACTTTGATTTAGATTTTCACCCTTGCCTACTTTTATGTTGTGTTGATACATGACTGAGTAGATGATTTATCCAAGAAGTGGGCTAAACTCTTAGAAGAAGGATCTGAAGGACGATGCTGTATAGATTGATAGAAATTCCGAAAAGAATCTGTATTTACTATTTTAGATCGGGTAGAGGTCTAAAGACTTGACCGGCTCAGGTGTTCGCTGTATAAACCATTTTAGTGTTTTTGAATACCGGATTTTCTATTGTAAACTTTGATGATTACATATATGAGAGGAGTTTTCATGCCTAAATATTTACAAAGAGAAAGTCTTAAAGAAATTTATTCCCCGTCCTTCTCATCTTTTAGAAACGCAAAAAATTTTACCCGCATTTTTGGAGAAGGATTTTCCAAGTTCTATCAAAATATTTTCTAAGTTATTGCGAAACTTTTGGTTACTATGGTGTAATATCCTTTTTGGAGAAAGGGTGTTGCAGTAGTCATCTTTTTCCACATTGATTAGCTTCAGGTGAGTTCCTTTTTCCATTTTCATCTCTGATTTTCTTGAATTGCTTGAATGTTTGAGACGTGTGACCAAAGATCTTTCTCTGTTTTGTTTAAGATTGATGTTGCATGTAGATTTTTGTGGATGATGGTGTGGATTGGGGTTTGGTTATGGTTTGATTTAGGTCAAATGAAGGTTGCATGTAGAAAAGTTGGATTGTTACCACACTTGGGTGGATTAAGAACTTGTGTTACTTATAATTTTGGGTTAATAGTGTCAAATCTTTGTTTCTGGGTTCAAAGGAGGAGGGTTTTATAAAGTATTTGAGGTTTGGTTGGGTGTAGATTTTGTGAGAATCGAATTAATTAGCAAAAATAAAAAAGGGGGTAGTGATGTCCTGTAATCCCGTATCGACATCCTTCTCATAACTCTCTCCACAAGGACTGTTTCGAGCTTATTTTTGTACCATGTAAAACTAGACTCTTTTCCCTTCAAAATGGGCACTGGAATGGTTAGCTTTTATTTATGTTTTGAATGAGAAAATGTAGTTGTAAGTTGCAGTACTTACTCTAAAATCTGAACTAACCTTGTTGCATTCTTTTAGCTGTAACTGATTGTAAACTCACTGGATTGTGGTGATTTTTGTGCCACTGGAAAGTAGACAAGATCATTTTCACTTTAGACTAATGATTTTCTAAATTTGATGAAATATTGATGGAGTAATTACTGATTTAAAACCGGGTCAGAATGCTGTCAAAGTCTACATGATTGACTGATATCTTATTATTGCGAAATTATAGTTGTTATCTTGTGACTTGTGAATATGGAGTGAAGTCCAGAGCTTGAATGTTGTAAAACTATTATAAACTTAGAATCTTATGAAAGGATAAATAAGCATGATTAATGATTGGTTGTGTGATAAGTATAGGGTGATATTCCTTGATTGGAATTAAATGTAGCGTAGTGTTCATTGTGAGATGAATGTATGTGTGTAAGTATACCATTTACTAATCACTAGATGAATGAATGTATGTTATAGGTTATACAGTATAATTAGTAAGCTTGTGATAAGTTTTGTGCAAAAAGTTATATGTATTGGAAATGTTGTGAATTGTTCATTGTGAAAGTAGTACATGAGCTCATCATTGTTACCCTTTGGAAACAAAGGTGCGGTATGGGTAGATAAGTTGGGATAACACTTACAGGTTATAGACGTCTAACCATTCCATACCGTAGATCATGGCATCGATCCAGTGATCGTTAGATCCGGTGGCATAGAGTATAGCATCGGTTCGGTGTTCGTTCAGGCCCGGCGATGTGGCGTCGGTCTGGTGACCGTTCAGGCCCGGCGGCGTAGATTCTTGGTTCAATGTTAATTGGACCCTAAGGGAATAATTATGTCAAGTTTAATACTGAATTTGCTGATGAATGATATGCAACAATGTGATGTATATGATCATGTATTGGAATTGAGTTTAAGATGTACATTCCTAGTTTAGTAGTAATTGGACCCTAAGGGAATGTTTATGTGTTATAGAATGAAATTTGAGTGACTATGAAGTGATAGGGTTGTTGGAACCAAATTATTTAAAAGCATTTTCAATGCTTAAATCCCTAGGTGGTTTTGATGATAACATTGATTATTAAGGTTGTTACAAAGTCTGCTAACAAGCTCTTTTAGGTACAACAAAGTTAAGTCCATCGTCCAGTATAACCGGGGAACTTATAAGTACAGTCAAAGAGCTGAGCGTCCAATGAACTCTGGGTGCTACACGTCCAAATAAGCAGAATGATATACGTCCAATAATCAGTAAAGTTATACGTTCAGTGAAGCAAAGCTATGAGTCCATATGGCAAGAACAGTTATGAGTCCATATAACCATAGAAGCCTTGCGTCCAAATGGTAAGCAAAGATATGCGTCCATTTGGTAAGTGAACAGAAAGTCCATTCTGTTCTACAAGTTGCGTCCAACACGCAGAGTCTACAACATGTAACGTCCATAATTTTAGGTTTCTGATTTTATTACATTTTAATTTGTGGATATGTGATTCATGTGAATTAAATATATTTTAGGAAGATTAAGTTAGTAGATGAAGTTTTCCTGACGTTAGAAAACAGTAGTTTAAGTCGGACGTTGAGATCCAGACGGAGTTATGTTTACCGTAAATAGACGAAATGGTGATTTTGTGAAGTAGAAACCTTAGATTGAGGTTAAGAAAAAGATTTGAAGGTATGAATAGTGATTTTACAATATTTGAGGATTTTAGAAATTTATTTGGGAATTTTCTGAGAAACGGATAAAAATGTTACCGTTTTGGTCCCTGTAATTTCAGCAGGTTGAACTGTGAGTTGGTTTGGAGACCAAAACAAGTTAAGAAATATTTTTGGAGATGCCAAATGATGTTTTATATTATTTTAGAATTTATTTTGGGAATTTTTAAAATAGCAGACAAAGAATTGCGGTTTTGGTCCCTGTAGAATTAAGGACAGGGTAAATGGGAAATCAAATGGATACCATAAGGTTAGGAAATGATCCAAAATGAAATGTAAAGGTCACCAATAGTGTTCTTATAAGATTTATGATTTTTAGGAATTTTCTGGGATTTTTCAGAGAAAGTGCAGTTTAACCCTAATTTACGGGTTACCGTGAAACCGAAAAATTATCGTGTTGCTTCTGAGTTGGATTTCTATCCACCAAGACCTTTTTGGCACTTGTATTTCGTGGTCTTGGATTACCATATGAGTCTTGAGAGTCATTTACTTCAATAAGTCATGTTGGGATAGTTTTAACAATAAAACGTAAAAGTTACCGCATTTTATTATCGTAATTTACCATTTACCATGGTTAAAAGTGAAAAATTATTTACCTTTGCCCTTTGACCAACCTTGGATGCCCCTGCACTCTTGTGGAAGAGTGTGGAATTTTCATGACTCATGGGAAAAGACCATATTGCCCTTAGCTTAAATAGTTAATTACCAAGTAGAAAAATGACCACTTTGCCCTTTCGATTTTGCCCTTAGGTTTGGTTTAAATTACGAAAGAGCCATGCAGCTCTCTTGTGCATTCTAAGCCTTTGATTAGACGCCTATTTGGTGGGAGAAATAATCTTGGCCATTGATTCCATTCCATTAGTCCAACCTAAGTTAAATTAACCTAGTTTAGTTCCATTTTAACCATACTTTAACCCTAGTTTGTCTTGAGTTTATTCTCTTCTCCTTGGATCAGATTTTGGTCGCACAACACACCCAAGGGATAGGATTTTAATCATCATTATTCTTGTGAGTCATATGGCTTAGTCATGGCTTTTGGCCAATTAGGAAAAAGATCATTTATTTAATTTTCTAATTAATAAATCAAATGATAATTACTAAAATTAATGCAAGCTCATCCAAGTATATTCTTGGAGTGGGTTGGCCGAACATTAGGAAGAAAGAGGAGGAGGTCCTTTGCTCATTTGTTTACTTTCACTTACTTGCCTAAGTCCAAACTACTTCATTTTCTCCCTAAACTTCTTCTCCTTCCTCAAGCTTTTTCTTCCATTTCCATGGAAGCTTTTCACCATCTCCTATCATATGTCTAATCCTTTGCACAAGCATCAAGTGTAGAGAATTCATTTTAAGACCCTAGCCTTCATCAAGATCATCAAGTCCTTCATAGATTTTGCTCTTTTGGTTTTGAATCTTCAAGCCACAAAGGTGTTTGGTATAAGTAAGATTTTTATGAACCAAGTTCCTATTATCTTCCTTTTTGGTTCATATGTCTAGGGTTTGATTTATATATAAGATATCTTAAGCTTTTGTCTTGGTATTTTGGGTGTATTGTGCTTGTTGGAGAGATGGTGATCAAAGGGTAGTAAGAGATCAAGGAGCTAGGATTTTCCTTCATCAAGCTAGGAGTAAGAGGTAAGGGGAAATTTCTCTTACAAAGTTATTTGTGTTCTTGATATGCATATGCTATGTTTGATTATGATCTTCTTGTCCATGTGATATTTTGGATAGTTTAATATGTATGTTTGAGTATGATAGAGATTTTTATTGAATATAGATACCATGACAAGTGATTGAGGATGATTTTTGGCATGCTTGAATTTGTTATGAGAGATGATGATGTTGGTTATTCTATGACAATGATTGTTATGTGTGAAGTGTAATTTTACTTGTTGTGATGCCTTGGTCTTCTATGTCTTGTTAGAGCTTTGATCAAGGGCTTGTGTTTTGTGCAATGTTATTAAACTCGAACCGGTCATCGACTCGGTCGAGGTACTGGGTCAGTGGGTCACTGGTCCAACCGGTTGGTGACCGGTCCAACCGCATGCATTAATATATATTAAATTATTAATTCTATAATTCATAAACATATATATAATATATTTGTCGTTAGTATGTCAACTGATACAGCTGGAGAAGTGGTAATATTCTTACTTTTAAAGCAACAGATCCTTGGTTCAACTCCCACATTGGGCATTTTGTGTGCCTTTTTTTCAAATTTCTTTCCTTTGAAGCTTGAATCCCACGCGCGTCAGAAGCTTGCCTTGAGAAACGTGCACTGCAGCAGCAATCAAGTTTGCGCAGAAGGGCAGCAGCAGTCTCGGCTAGCGTGCGTGTCTTGGGAAATAATAAAAAATTATAAACCGGTCCGGTTCATCAACTCACTGGTTTAACCGTAAAACCATCTGGTTCTCACCGGTTTGTTCCGGTTCATTGACATTTCCGATCTGTTACTCAGCTCGGACCGGCTGTACCACCGGTTTTCGGTCGAACCGGCCGGTCCGAGCTGAGTTTAATAACACTGGTTTTGTGATTAATCCTCTATGTCAATTGATATTGGAATTGGAATATAAGATTTAATCTAAGTTGTTTTTCAAGAGTCTTTTATATAAGCCAAGTCTTGAGTAAATTTTCCTAAAAACCAAGATATTTATTCATGATTTGAAAAGCTTTTGAAATGGTCCAAGAACATATTTTTATTTAATTGATCCTCATTAGGCTAAACCATGACAAGAACAACTTTAATTGACTTTAATCTTGTGAACACTGGACCTATCGCGCCCTGGGTGGGATATTCTTCAAAGCTGTGAAAAACGCGTGTTCTGTTTAGAAACAGGGGACAGCCCTGTTCACGCCGCGGGTGTGAAACTTCACACGCCTGTGAATAGTTCTAGAGTCTGCGAAAAACCAACCCAGAATTTATGAAATTTATTTTTAAAAGCTTATCAAATAGAGTCTTTTTAAGGGAAAAATATCAAATTTGAGTTTGGAAATCAATAGGTATTTTAGTTCAATTTTTTCTTAAAGTTTAAACATTGAATATGGAAAATACTATTTTTGGAAACAGAATTATAATTTTGTAAGAAAATTAAATAAAAGAGAAAGAGATATCTTGGTTGAGGTAATCAAGAAAGAGAAAGAGATGTTTTGATTGAGATAATCAAAAAGAGATGAATATTACATAACCAAGAGAGAAGGTTATGTGTGAATGTTACAAGAGGTAACATACAAAAGAAGATTGATAATGTTACAAGTGGTAACATAGAGATGTGTATGGGATAAATTACAAGATAAACCAATGTGAAAGTGTTTGTGATTGATTTTGTATGCAATGTGTTATGTCATATGCATACAGAGAAAGAGATTTTGGCGGATGGCCATGAGTTGAGCATTACAACCCGGATGGGGTTGAAAATAGGTACAGTTGGACTATAATTGCCTACTGGGATTATCCAGGTTTCGAAAGTCTCAATGGCCGTGTGGTGGATCCCAGCGAGCCGAGATCGAGTAGAGCACTTGGCTTGGATAAATCTGATTGACTGACCTATTTGTGATATGGTATTATATTTTAAATGTGGTTCTACTGAATAATTGTAAAACCAGTCCATGAAAAAGGGGACAGTCGGTTAACCGAGTCCATGAAAAAGGGGACAGTTTGGTTTATTATGTTAAGTTTACGCACAACCTATCGTTCAAATGTTGATGAGGAAGAGAAAAGTCTCCATGGAGCATTACACCGGTGTTGAGAGAGAAATAGAAGTGTCATGCATTTTAAATATAACTGTGTGACGATATATTGCCTTGATGATAAGTTGTGTTTTATAAGCTGTGATAGCATATTGCTGTGATGATATTATATGTGTGTAATTGTATATTACTGTAGTTAAATTCAATGTGCTTGTGGTAATATATTGTTGTGATAGAGAACTACATGCTATAGGATGATGAGTTATGATGTACGATTTGCATGAGTTTCCTTTATTCTTTTTATTGTCATTGCTGTGAGATAACTTTTGTACGAGGATTTTTCACCCTTGCCTATATGTTTTGTGGTCTTTTTGAACATGATTCATATAGATGTACCACCAGTCGGGTGAGTTGATCAAGACAGAAGGAGAAGGAAGACTACCTTACGGAGTGGCGTTTATCTAGGTTGTCTTTTGGGGGTGATCTGAGACTTGACCGACTTAGGCTCATTTGGGATAGACTGTTATTATTATCCTTGCTGGATGACTATATTAGAAACTCTTAAGGGACGATGTAATCTATTGTAACTGTGTACAATTTATATGGTAATGAGAGCTATTTTTGTAAGAATGGATTTGGTGTACTTTTGGACTGTTTCCTTTTGAGAAATTTTATATGATGTAATTTCCACTCTTTCGTCTTTCTAAAAGAAAAAAAATTCACTCACTATTTGGGAAATAAATATAAGTTTCAGAAAGGATATTTTTCCGAAATTAAGCTGAACAATACTTACTTTTCAAAATAAATGGTTACTTAAGTTGTAAGGCTCTTCTGGGAAAAAAAGGTGCTACAAATTAGTGGTATCAGAGCCTGGTCGAGTCTTTTGGGAGTGTAGGTTGTAGGCTTATTAGGTCTAAGTTGTGTGAACTCTGATTGATATTAATTGACATTGATTGACCTTGATTGATATTGAGTGATATTGTGTGAATTGTTTCCCTGGAAAAACTTTGTGCCACGGTTGTGTTAGTATGGGATAGCACAGCTAAGGAAATCGGTTGTTGTACTGATATAGGACGGTATAGCTGAGGAAAGTTGAATAGAAAAAGTCAGTGATTTTGAAATGCGGCTAAGTTATTCCTCATATAATAGAAATTTGATTGAATCTCATTTGAATTATTTTCCTTATAGAAACAATTGTTTAAATCAAGTATGAATTATGTTTGGTTGAAATAGTGTGTGTGGACACAACCGAAGGATGCTTTTATTACGGGTCTATTAGTTTTGATTTATAGGAGATCATGGCTAATGATAAATTAGGAATAAGGAAAATGACGATTAAAAAAAAAGGTACGGAGAGGTCTAAAATATTTTATTAAGGACATTGTGTTATCCTTTGAGGGTCTGAGACTTAGTATGACAGAAAAATGTAAGATGATAGAGGCGATAAGAAAGGGGGTACATAGTAAGAAATGATATTTGAGGCATGTCGAGATTGCGACCTAAAGATCAGAAGGGGTGATAATTTCAGAGGGAACTGTATTTTTGAACTAGAATGGATAACTTGAATAGGTATTTAGTAATTGTGTTCTTGTTAAAACGAAGAGTGTGAATACTTAGTTATGGGACTTTTGGGAATGAGTTCTAAATAGGTACACCTGGATTGGATAATTTGTAGGAACTCATGACACGTAGAAGTGACATTGATCCCGATGATGGATTAGAAAGATTTATTGGTGCTATGACTAATATGGCGGCTACGGTGGCCCAACAAGCTGACCATACGGAACAAAGAGAAATTCAGAATCAGCTGAGAGTTGGGAGAGCTATTGAGAATAAAAAATTGTTTGATTTTAAGAAGTAGAAACCACCTCAGTTTATGGGGGAACCTGATCCAGATAAAGTAGATCTGTGGATCCAAAAGATAGAAAAGATATTTCTTACTTTGCATTGTCCTGAAGAGGTGAAGGTGCATTATGCAACTTACATGTTGGAAGGAGATGCAGAGTATTGGTGGAGAGGAGTGAAACAATTACTGGAGGCTGAACATCAGGTGATAACTTGGGAAGTGTTTTGTACTAAATTTTTAGAGAAATATTTTCCACAAAGTGTAAGATCAGAAAAGGAGCAGGAGTTTTTGAACTTGCAGCAGAAGGATATGACTGTGGATGCATATGCTGCTAAGTTTGAGTCCCTAGCTAAATATTTTCGTTTCTTCTAACTCCAGCCAGATGAGGGATGGAAGTGTGAGCGTTTTGAGGCAGGATTGAGGTATGAGATAAGGAAGGCTATTTCGTTACTAGAGATCCGTCAATTTCAGACTTTAGTGGAAAAGTGTAGAAAAATAGAAATTTTGAGGAAAGGAAAGGAGAGTAAGGAGAAGGGTGGAACGCCATCTAGGTTTCAACAACAAAGTAAAAAGGAGAAACAGTTCCGAAAGAAATCAGATGATAAAAGTCTGGTAGAATATGGGGATCAACCAACAAAACCACAATACAATATTTGCTATTGGAATTGGAAATAAATCGGATCAAAAAACAAAGGCTATACTAAAGTGTTTCAAGTGTGGGTCTTCCTGTTGAAGACCCACTCACGCCCGATGGGGTTTTACCCTTTTAGGTGGATCAACCAAGGTCTACACCTGATCAGTGTACATGGAGTCCATATCCGATCCCATGGCATTTTGCCACTTCACAGATTCTAGGTCAATGACAGCCTCCTATCAGGTAACAGGCTCACGGGTGCACTGGCACTTTGTGGTTCTTGGATTTCTCCAAGCACTACGTCGAGAAAGCATTTCAATAGCGTTTAATTTTAATTCCAACAACACGTAAAAGCGTTGTTGATCTCGCTGTTGTTGTTTAAACGCGCTCTTTCCACAATGCCTACGAAGCATTGTTGATGTCCTCACAGATAACGCGCGGACAACAAGCATTGTTCCTGTATCCATACATCATAACAATGATTTTTGAAGAAAGCGCTGTCGTAATATATATATTTAGAAAAAATATTATTTTGTTTACCTCGTATTCAAATTAATATCATCACAAATATGAACAGGAACATATATACATATATGTATAGTTACCAAATATATATATATGTACAAATATAATATGAACAGATTGAATCAATTAAGTAAATTATCTTCATCTTCATCTTTGTCTTCTTGAGGTTGTTGAGGTTGTGCAGGAATTGTACGTTCCTCCACAAATTTACAATATTCTTCCACAACTTCAGTTTGTTGTTCAGGAGAATAAGTTTTAAATTCTAAGTTATCAATTAATTAACATGCATGAAAAAATTCTTCAATTAAAGCAGAAATCTTAACAAACACCTGCCATGGGATTTCCTTAACACCTGTGGTGACTCCATGAATCTCATCACAAAGTACCCGCAGTCATTGTTGTTATCTTATTTTGGACACTATAAAATGAAATACAGTCCTAGTAAATCAAAACAAATATTTGTAAATAATTACCACGAGCCTTAATTTGTAAAAATATACCTTAATTATTATCCATTCAGTGTACTAACTTTTAAATGTACTAACTTTTGGAACTCCTCTATAGCTCTGAGAAAAAGGGACACAAATTAAACTTCGATGTAAGTAATAAATTTGAAAGCATATGCACATCACACACGACTACTTACTTAATGGTAGCTGTGTAAATGGGTGTGTCTATAAGCTACGGGTACCTATGTAGAGATTCCAAATAGTATACGACACCTTTCAGAGGTTCGATGGCAACCAACACCCAATGGCCACTATAAAAGTCAACAACTAGTCAGCGAACAAGAACATTAAAGCATATCGAAATAAAGGTACGTAGCTTTGAAATTATAAGGTGTGTCACCTTGTATTCCATGTTGCAAGAACCAATTTGTCCGTGTTGAAGGCAACCTTTTCCCTCATCAATTTAGCTATGTCTTGAGGTCTTGATTTTTTTATAATTTTCACATGTCACTACTAGTGATAGGAAGAAGTAATTTCGTTGATAGTAGGACTCGAACAAACATCTAAGACAGTATAATAAAATTAGGTTAACAAGACGAAACTTGTAACCAAACTAAATGATTAAAGTAATTAGGGTAGTTTAAGTATCTCATGTACACGGTAATAACAGATGAGCCAAGCCATTTATGGTCTAAAAGCTGGTTGATCTCCTCGGGTTATCTCAACACATAGAGCTCTCTTTTCCTTAATCAAAACATCATTCACATGTTTTTGAACCTTCTCTAAAAATGTTTGAGGCTGCTAATTTCCTTGAACCAGCGGCTGATTTTGTTGAACAACCTTTTCAGGATCTTTTTTTGTTGTTTTAGCTAACCCATGAGTGCTTTGATTCTACTCGGTCTCGATGCTTTTGTGCTACCCGGTCCCGATGCTTTGATTCTACTTGGTCCCGGAGCTTTTCTTCTACATGGTCCCAATGTTTTTGCTCTTATCCACAGTAGCCATCTTATTTAGATCCTTTGTAGCACCCTGTAAAATTGTTTATTACAGCATATTGGTTGGTAAAATGATGTACTAATAAAATATGTTGTTTGGTAATGAGATCATTGTCGCTCACATACCTCATCATCATCCACCATTATTAACGAGATTGGCCAGATTAGAAATCCACCTACAGCATCCATGAATTTCACCATACCTCTTTCTTCGTCTGACACTGGCAAAGGGTCATCTGGGTCAACCACAATCGTTATTGACACTCTTGCGTGATTGGCAGGAATCTGGTTGTTGTGTACCAAACTACTTTTAGTGTTTAACACCATCCCCTAACCACTGTATGAAGGAATGGAGTGGCCAACAACAACTTCACATGTCCACAAGGCTAAAGAATGCAGTGATGAATAATAAATATTATGTAAGAGTGAAAATAAAGAACAACATAAAGTAAAGAATAATTACATGTGGGACGATGGGAATTGGAGCTACATCAACAACAGTAGGAGCAGCAGGTGGAGGAGTTGCAGGGGTAGCTACCTCCTCATGGAGATCATCACTAGCATTAGTGTAACTGTAGTTAGTGTTGGGACCGAAAAGAGGTACTTGCCCTTACAACTGCTCATAAGATTTTATGTGAGTAAACATTCAGTGCTACACTCTCTTCAATTGGGCTTTCATCTCCTCAAATTCTTGATCAGATACTTTCTTCCACTTAGGGGTGTGAAACAGTTTCTATGAGAGACCGAAATCCCATCGCCCTAACATGCCCGGGGTAGTCTGGTTGCTTTAAGGCTCGGGAAAGTATGTCATTTCGATCGCATTCTTCTATCTTCTCATCTGGAGGTAGAAGTTGTGACAATTGCTTCTGAAACAAAATATTTTGGTTAAGGATATATACGGTTATCATAGATATGAGATGAAGGTTAAGATTATTATACTTACAAGTTTATCCACAACTTGTTGAACATTTTCATTATCAATAACCTTGTCTTTGTTGACGCGAGCTCGCTTCCACACTCCATGACGAGATATGCTCGTCACCTCGGATCTGGACTCTTCTTACTGTTGTAGACACACAAGTTAAGACTCATTTATAGGTTAATGTAAGAGTGACTATATGAAAACATATACATGGTGTGACAACTTACCATTTCTTGCCCGAGGCGAGCATATCGTAGGCGTGATTTCCTATAAGGATATAGCTTTGCTTGTTTAGAAGCTCTTTCCCTATTAGCTTTGCTTGGTTTGTGTTTAAAAAATTAATTAATTAATAATCAGGTCATAAATAAGGGATAATACACACTTAATTATGTTGATGTTAATATTACCTGAAACTCTTCATTTAAACAATAATTTACAAATTCCCTCTAGTCCTCCTCCTTGATATGGTGCGCACTATCAGTAGGAGGCTTGTAGTTTGAGTTTTCCTCCTTATTGTAAAGACAGTTCTTCTTCATATTACACCTCCATTGTCGGTGAAGCTTCCCGGCTTCCTTAAGGATGTAGTCTTTACGACAGTCATCAAGTTCAAAAACTGACTACAATTAAAACAAGTATAATCAAACAAAGTTAGGATGAATCGCATGAGAAAGATATATCATAACAAAATGTATAGAAGTTAATTGTCACCTTGATCTATTTCCAAACTTCATCCTTGTATGGTTTCATTTGATCATAATCCCTTCTTCTTGGTTTCCAAATTGGAGTTAACTAGCGAACAAGAGTTCCAAGATAACTGGCCAACTTTGCACTATTGGGCCCTACTGGTTGGTTTCTATCATTCCATGTAACCTATATCGTCAATGTAAAGGTTTACAAAACTAAGATTTTTGAAACAGAAATAGGTCAATGCAAAGGTTTATATTTTAGGAACTTATCAACAATGTTTCTCCCCTATTCCTAAGACGAAGAAGGTCCTTCATCTTAACATGCCACTTTTTTTTAGTACCTTCTCCAATAGTAGGAAAACCAGCAGAAGGAGAACCCGCACGAGCCAGAATTAGCACAGTCGTCACTTGAAGATGCCATATAGTTACCTACAAGTACGCTCTAGGAGTTATCTACCAAAAAATGAAAATGACCTAGTATACGAAGTTTATTTTTACTCTTAAGCTTGCCTAAAATGGAATCTAACCCTAATTGAAGTTCATTTCGTCCATTAATGCCTATATGAAATTAATACGAAACTAACAAAAAGCATTTTGTATGGAAGTAAGAAGCATGTAGAAAAGAAACCTTGTTCATAGCATTCATTGCGTTGCGAGGGCACAGTGGGACGACAGCGACTGTGATGGCAACGACGATGGCAACAGTTGACAGTGAAGAGTGGGAGTAAACAAGTGCTAAGGTGGTTGTAGAGCAAGAACAGAGACAACTTTTCGTGTGAGCAAAGTAAGTATACAGTATGGAGGGAGCTGAAGTACCTTTTTGTTTTTTTTCTTCTACATTTCGAAAACGTTTCCGAGACCAAGCACTGTTGTAATATTGTTAATTCCAAAACGTTTCCCTAGGAAAACGCTGTTGTAATCAATTAAGGCTATTATTATCAAAATACTTCCCTGGGAAAGCACTATTATAATCAAATAAGGCTAATATAGCAAAACGCTTTTCTGGGAAGGCATTGTTGTACTAAATCAAATAAGTAAATTTAAGTATGTATATTTTATTGAATTTAATTGACTCTTTGTTCATTAATTGCCTGTGTAATCTGGAAATAATTTTGTGGAACTATAAATTGTTGTATTTAAATAAATACATATGATATATTGCTTATACTACTCTTGATTGACCTCCTCTCCTTCTTCCTCTAACTTTGACCCTGAACCTGACTGATCTGTCTTTGATGGTCTACATGGCTTATCTTCCCTAGTTGGACCCAGAGGATCAGTGATGTAGTTCCAAAGTCTTAGTTCTCTTGTCCTTTCCTTTCTTACTTATTCTTTGGATTTCACATGTATGTTCATCCTTTCAAGTTGGAGAGTGCCAAAATCAGGTGTTAAGATCAGATCACCATAAGATCTTTGTTCCCATGGATCCATCCGATCAAACATGACCATCACACCATGGTCTCGAAAGATGAAAGTTAGTAGAACAGGATACATCATAGGAGAGAGGCCTACAGTGACACGATAAAACAGATTTAGGAAATGGTTAAACACCAAATGTGGTAGATTAACTTTTTTCTTCCATAGCAAGTTACAAAGATAGGACTTTTTTGAGGTTAGAAACTGATAGAATATGTAACACCTTGATTTTTATACAGTTTTTATTGATTTTTAATCTATTTTAATTTAATTAAAATTATTTAATTAATTATGTTTGTGATTTAAGGTGTGAATAATAATATTCATATCTCAGGTTTATTTTGGAAGGGTTTAGAGTAATAGAGTTTGCAAAACTGAGTTTTTGCAGGAACCGCTTTCTCTCGTGATGCGGGGAAGGGTTCAGTATTTTCTGGAGGTCATTTTTACTCCAAAATAAATTTTTAACGAACCAAAAATGGTTCTTATAATATTTGTGATTTTTAGAAAAATTTCTGGAAATTTTTCAGAAAAACTTTATTTTACCCGCGTTTGGAGCTTTACGGGTAAACTAGGCGCAACCGGGATATGAAAAATAGTCCAAAAATTTAGTTTTGGGTTTCTAAAATTTTCTATGACATATTCAAATCATAAAATTTAATTCTCATGATTTACCTATTTTAGAAAAATATTTATCTAAAAATGGGTTATAAAACTAAGCGTTTTAATTACTTTGAACTACCAATTAAACCCTAACTTGATGGGACATAATCCCACAAATTTTTGGTCTGCATTTGGCCGACCATTGACCCAAAAATCTACTCATGAAATTCAAATACTCACATTTGACCAAATTGGAAATATCTTTGATTTTCTAATTAAAAGAATGGAGTAGGTGAACCAATTCAATCAAAGTCATGCTTCCCCCATTCCTTCTTGCTTTTGGCCGTGTAACATCTAGGGGAAAGAAGGAGAGAGAATTCAATTTTACAACTTCATCTTCCTCATTCTTGCAAAAACTCCATTTCTCTCCATTTTTTTCAAGCTTTTCTCCACACCCAAAAGCTTGAGTTTTATTGAGATTTTGCATAGTCAAGCTTTACAAAAAAGGTTTCGATCATCATTTTAATCCATAAAATTCTTTCATTTTTTTCATTTCCACCACTTTCAATTTTTCCATGAAAGTTGTGTTCTTCTCTTTACTAAAAAAGATCTTTTTCTTGGTTTAAGTTCATTCCATTGGAACCTACAAGCTTGAAAACTACCTTGGATCCATTTGTCTTCAAGATTTGAGTAAGTATTCATCTACTCAAATTTCTACTCTTTAGAGTTTGTTGGTTTTCATAAAAACTCATATGTGTATGGTTATGTGTTTTTATATATTTTGGAAAGGGTTGCTTCTTGTAAGTGTTGGAGCATCAAGGTGGTGAGTAGATCTCTTGATGTTGGTGTGGAGTGAAGGTGATTTTTGGTGTTTGCTCATTTTCATTGTCTTCAAGAGGTAAGGGGATTTTCTCAATAAGTTGGGAAGGATGTGTATGTGGGTGGTTTATGTTGTATGTTTCATGAAAAACTCAAAGACTTGAGTTTTCACATTGGTTGTTGAATGATTTTTCATTCTCTTAGTAATATGTATTTTTACATGTATATGTATATGAGTAAAAATATGATTTTTGGTTGAGGCATGATAATTTTTTATGAGCCTATGTGTTGTTGGAAAAATCATATGTATGTTTTGGGGTGATTTGGATGCCTAAGTGTGTGCTTAGTGAAGTATGCTTTGATGCTATGTTCATGATGTATGATGATATATTATGAATGAGTACTTTGAGTGTATGTTGATTTATGGCTTGGTTGTGTTATTGCCTAATTGATGTATGTGTATTTCATATACTTTGATTGGGATTGGATTGAAAAGATTTGATTAAGTGTGGGAAGAAAGTTTAAAAGCTTTAATGAGAAAGTTTTTCAAATGAATTAATTAGAATTCTAATCATAAGTCTTAAATCAATTTCATACTAAATCATTTTATCCATAAAACTTTAAGTGACTTAGAAAATTAATTAATGTGGGAGAAAAATCAAATTTTGGATCTTTAGGGGATAAAAACGAAAACTGCAGGTTTTTGGGGTCAAAAATGTAAATTCTGGAATTCTGGGCTTTAATTGAAAAATCTGGAGACTTTTGGGCCAACAATATAATTTACGAAAGTTTGGGGCAGAAACGCGAAGTCTGGGTATCTTTGGGCCCGAATTATAATTTACAAAAGTTATGGGGTAGAAAACGTAAAGTCTGGGCATTTTGGGCCAGAAACCTAATTATTCAGAAATTGGAGGCTGAACTGCGAAACTGAACTTCTTAGGTGGTCAGAATTACAAATACTTAAAGTAAAAGAATTTAAGTGAAATTTATCAAAGAATTTAATTAAGTTTTTAATTAAATCTTTTTATGATGAATACGTGAGAAGAAAATTAATAAAGTGGGTTTTAGATAAAAGATAATTCTTTTATTAAAAGCAAATGGAGCTTAAAGATTTTAGAGTTAAAAGAAAACTTAAGAATTCAAGGAGGAATTTCTTCTAAAAACTTATGGTGTTAAATAATAATATTAAATGGTATTGGAAGAGAACCAATACCCGGCGAAGATAAAAGTCTTAAGGATAATAATATTACACGGTATTGGAAGAGAACCAATACATGGCGAAGATAAAAGTCTTAAGGACAAAAATATTACACGGTGTTGGATGAAAGCTAACACGTGGCGACGAAAGAAAAACCCTAAGACGAGGACCGCATTGATTGTATTGTTTGTGAGTGCAAATATAATGTCATATGCATTTGAGATATTGGCTTTTGCCAGACTAGCTTTATGCTATGATGAGAGCATACAATCCTATGCGATGGATTGTGAATAATTGTAAAACCTGTTCATGAAAAAGGGGACCGATGGTTATCATGTCCATGAAAAAGGGGACCGATTGGTTTATTATGTTAGGTCTCATAGTAGCCTACTGAATAATTGTAAAACCTGTCCATGAAAAAGGGGACCGATGGTTACCATGTCCATGAAAAAGGGGACCGATTGGTTTATTATGTTATGGTGATAGTAGCTCTACTAAATAATTGTAAAACCTGTTCCTGAAAAAGGGGACCGATGGTTACCATGTCCATGAAAAAGGGGACCGATTGGTTTATTATGTTAGGTTTATGCTACAACCATTTTGCTCTATTTAGTTGAGGAAGAGAAGTCTCCACGGAGCAGTGCACCGGTGTATTAAAGAGATATTGAAGTGACATGCATTATGCTAGAATGCTATGTGTGTGTTTGACTGTGTGTTTACCTTGATGAGGTGTCTCTTGTTGATGATTGAATAGCTTAGCTAAAAGACTTGCGAAAGAGTAATTCTATATATATATTATTGGAGTGTATTATGTAGTATTTTATTTTCATATACATTCTTTCAGTGGACTTTCAACTTGTGCAAAGGAATTCACCCTTGCGTGTTTTTCTGTGATTCTATGTACGTTACACTTAGATGTCCACTACGAGACCTCTGATAGCTCGAGTAAGGGAGTGCTTCCGGCCTCGTGAGGCCGATGATGGGGGATGGACTTACGATCCCATCTCCCAATAGGCCACTGTGTCTAGATACGTGATGAGGACTAGAGGAGGGGTGTTGGGCCCCGAAGAGGTTTTGGAGAGGGACATGGTTTTGGACATCTACATACCCGTCGAGAGGATGCGCTACTGGCTGGGAGATGCACCCTTTGCACGCAGTATCACTTTGGAGAACCGGGAGGCCAGAGTTCCGCCCACGGCGCAGCCTAGGAGGGAGGCGAGGGAGGATCAGCGACCTACACCTCAGCGGATAGCCGAATCGGTATCCAACGGTTGTCGTCTGATTCGTCACACTCCAAGGAAGAGTTTCTTGGAGAGGGTACGCTTACCAAGGATGGCACCGCCAGTGACACCAGTTCCATCACCCGAGACCGTGAGGCCGACACTTCCTGTTCCATATGTCGTACCTTCTAGACATTTGGTGCGTTGTCCTTCTGACACTTCTGCCGGACCTTCGGAGGGACACGTAGATAGAGGGAAGAGGAAGGTTAGAGACGAGCCAGATCATGTACTATTCGAGGTGTCTGAGGTTGAGGAGGACCCCGAGGAGACGTCATCGTCTTAGGTCTGTAGGGGTGGGGGTGTCTAGTGCTAGGTTGTAGAGTGTCCGTTAGCGACCAGCCTAGGTTTGGGATGTACATGTTCGGTGTCGTGTATTGGACACACTTTATGAATTATCGTTTTTCCAAGGTTTAGCTTTATCTCTTTATATTCTCTGTGTTAGGATGATGCATTTTGGCCACTATGTTGTGGTTCCAAACTATACTTTCGGGCGCAAGACTTGTGTATATTGACTTGAGGATATATATATATATATATATATATATATATATGTGATGTTTCTTTTCTTCTGAGTTTTTGGATGGCTAAATGAGTTGTGAGCAAATCTTTTTGGTATAAGGCCCTTTAGTCCAAAAATTTAGCCACCAATTTTGGTAACCATGATTTATGAGAGACGATTTTCCGCATTAAGTTTAGTTTTTCATGTGACGTTCCTTGAGAGAAAAAGGGGCGTTTCAGAATATGTAAATATTCTTGTAAATATTTTCAATATCTTTTGTATATCTTTTATATTAGGTTAGCTAATATCCTTAGTCAAATTAGGCTCGTAATCTGCTTCTGGAACTTCATTGTCCAATCCACAAGGCTACATTGGTGTACTATGACAATGTGAGTGCAATATATCTCTCCGACAACCCCATTCAACATTAGCGCACTAAACACATTGAGATGGATATACATTTTGTACGTGAAAAAGTTGCTCGTGGACAGGTTCGTGTCCTTCATGTTCCCTCTCGCTATCAAATTGCTGACATTTTCACTAAAGGGCTTCCGCGCATACTCTTTGTTGATTTTCGAGCCAGTCTCAGCGTACGAGAACCTTCCGCTTCGACTGCGGGGGTGTGATAGAATATGCAAATATTTTTGTAAATATTTTCAATATCTTTGTATATCTTTTATATTAGGTTAGCTAATATCCTTAGTCAAATTAGCCTAGTTGTCTTGCCTAATTTGTAGCCTTGAATTATGCTGGTACTCTTGTATATTATTCACTGTTTGAATGGAATACGATCACAGAACAAATTCCTTCAGAAACTTCTTCATTGTCCACTTTTGGTAAAGTAATGTTGTTGAGGACTTTGAGAAGTACTATGCCCTTGTCTGTCATTTGTGAGGCTCTTTCCAAGACAACCTCGTCTTTATGAAGCAAGCAACCATCAACCAAATAGAATGCCCTGTCCCAGCCATCCTTATAGATGACACCCTCATTTGGACAACCCGTTGCCCTCACAATAGAAGCCCTAGAGACAGAGATATGCACTCCAAGCACAAAGAAAATGATCTCGTCTCCTATTATTCTTGCGTTTGTCCAAAACTCTAGAATCAGCGAAGGAAACATCCGTGGTTTGCACATGTCCATGTAGTCAAACCATATAGCCCTAATAAACTCATCCTTGAGATCATCAATGAGTACTCAACAAGATGGTAAAGGTCGAAGACGAACTCACACAGCATGAAAGCCACATTGAGAACCATTTTTAGAGTTTTGGAGTCTAGCATAGTGAAGCTCTATAGTCCTCCCATTGGCTCCCATGGAGATGTGTTCCTTTTCAAGGAAAACCCCAGTCCTAGTGACAAACACTTTGTTCAGAGAACCTACTATAGCAACGAATATCCAAAGAAGGCTCATACGGGAACCAAAGGAGGTTCCAAAAAAGGCTAGTACTAGAACCAGAGAAGGTCGCATAGAAGGCTCATGACATGAACCTACTCTAGCAACAAGTATCCAAAGGAGGTTCAATTGACAACAAACACGTGAGCTGCAAAGTTCTGCAAAAAGGTGAAGAAGTACAGGTGTACTGTACTGTATTGAAACCAATTGTGATGTTTCTCTTTCTTCTACCTCTCCAATGGTTTGAAATGAGAATGAAGGATATGAAGCTCTATAATACCAAAGTTCAAATGTACAAGGTGTGATAAATACATTCAACTTAAGGAAAACACTCTTGCAATCAAAGATTTTTCATGATCATCTTCACCTATACGCTCCAATCTTTTCGCTATGTTAGAACAGAAAAATAAGAGTGTAATACAACTTTGTATATGTTTGAATTCGTTCTGTGAGCGTTAGATCAAAGTTGTAACACAACATACAATTCTTTCTTTTTATTGTTGTAATTCCTTTCAAGCTACCTAGGGTTCTGAGTGTGTGAAAGGAAAGGGTTGTGCAATCTGTGAGATTGTTAGTACTGGGTTAAGCCTTAAGAGGCTTGTATCAGAATACTGGCTCTCAGCCTAAGGAGGCTCATATAAGAATACTGTGTCAAACATGAAGTAGGTAAGTGAAGAATACTTAAAAAGTGTTTAGTTCTTATCCCATGTTTTGTTTATGACAAACCTTTTGAACTTAGTTGTAAGTGTTTAGAATGTTAATAGAACTAGTGGTGTGCTTGAGAATGTTGTATAAGTGTAGGTACATCAATATATTCTTGCATGTTCAAGAACCTTAGAGAATTTTGAGTCTCAAAATGATCAAAAGGTTAAGAACAAAGAACTTTCTCAGAAGGCTTAGAGCACACTAATATGAACATTCTGCAAGACTAAAGCAAATACTTCCAAGGTTTCAGAAGTGCAAACATGTTTTATGGAAGCTTATTAATATAAGAGAATAATGCGAAAGTTAGTTATGAAGAATCTCTCAAGTTAGAATGTTGCTCTTAGTCAAGAATGTTTAAGAACAATGGATTTGTTGAACCTTCTCAAGTGTCAGAATGTTACATCTATCATAAGGTTCAAAGGAAATCCAAATGACATAAGATTACCACCACATCTTGTGTACAAGTGTTCTCACACATCATGAATAATAAAGCTTAAAGAAAATCAAGAAAAAGAACACATTCGATTGTCAAGAAAGTTATTAGAAGGTTGAAATCAGAAGGATCGTCAAAAGGTTCATCAGAACATTCTGATGCATCAGTAACCAGAAGTGAGTTGTCACTATCAACTATTGGTTAAACTGGAAGAAGTCCAGCTGTGCAAACAGAGTCTCACCCCCTTGTGTCTAACAGCTAGTTTATTGAGGAAATTTCAATTTCAATATAAAAACAAAGGGGAACTGTTGGAAACAACTAAGAAGAACTACTTGCAAAATCATGAACTGAATCCAAGCTTGCATCTTCCATCAAGCTCAAACTTGAAACACCCACTCTCTGTAATATACTTAGATTCTATTTTTGAATGGATACAATTTTCATGAGTGATTTGTAAACTTTTAATCAGTGACACAACCTATTTTAAATCTGTAAAGGTTGTTCTTTTATCACATAGTGAGAGAGCACTACTGTGAGTAAAAGAAAGTGAGTGATTGGCCTAAAGAGGCCATGTGTAAAAGAATACTTGTGTTGAGTTTGCCTGAAGAGGCAATGTGTAGAATACTTGTATTGGTGATTGAAACTAGTGGAAACTCTCACAGGGTATGGGGAGTCGACGCAGCCCAAGAGTTAAGGGTGAACCAAGATAATTCTTGTGTGCAATATCTTCTATCCCTTTCCTTTTATATTGTTATATGCTTGTTTTTTATTTCTAAAAGGAAACACACGCATATACATAAGATATTAAGAATTGTTTATCTTGATTAACTGTTTTAAGAAGGTTTATAGTTTCTAAGAAAGATAGTTAAACTATTGTGAAAATTTGAGAAGGTTCAGCATATTGCTTCAGAACATTCTGAAGTTAACCTTCTCAATAAGAACGTTCTTGAAAATTGAAAAGAACTTAACTAGCCATTTGAATTTTTAAACAAACAATTTACTAATCCATACTGAATTACAAATTATTTATGATCTAACCATTGGAATACATTTTGATATCCAAGTTATTATACTTGAGAAAATTTATCAAAAGGTTCCAAAAGTTTTTGTAGGCCAAAAAGTTTTGAGAGGTAACAATTCAACCCCCCTTCTTGTTACCCTCTGATCCACTTCAGTTGGTATCAAAGCTCAGCCTCTTGGGGTTGAGCTATGTTGACTCCAAAACCCCTGAAAAATGGTTTTAATGACAACAAACCTTCTGAACTTAATTTAAGCATTTAAGAATGTTAAAAGAACTAATGGCATACTTGAGAATGTTTAATAAGAACAGGTTTAATGAGAAGTGTCTGTAAGAATGTTCAAGAAGGAACAAGTCAGAATGATCAAATGAATGATCAACATTCTCAGAAGATTCAAGTACACCAACATGAACGTTCTCAAGAACAAAGACAAGACGTCCAAGAATCAAGACAATGATTCATTATAATATGGATAGTCAGTAATCTGAGTAAGAGATGATAGAGTCAGAATTCACAAGTATCTCAAGATCAAAAGAATACTCAGTGTCAAAGAATGTTCAAATACAAAAGACCTATTGAACCTTCTCTGGAGACAGAATGACATATTCATCAGAAGGTCTCAAAGAAAGGTCAGAAGAAAGAGAGTACCCCCATATCTAAGGTACAAATGTTCTCACACAGAAGCTTGAGGAATATCAGAAGAAAGAACACATCTGATATCAAAGGAGATCATCAGAAGAATGAACAACAGAATGTTCAACAGAAGAATGAACAACAGAATGTTCAACAGAAGAATGAACATCAGAATGCTCAATAGAAGAATGGACATCAGAATAGACATCAGAACATTCTGATGAACCAATACCAGAAGTTAGTTGGCATTATCAACTTTTGGTAAAAGCAAGGGAACGTCTAGCTGTACAAGTAGAGGCCTTTTTGCTATGTGTCTAACAACTAGTTTCACCATGGAACTTCATTAAAAGCAAAGGCAAACACGACTCGACAGCTTGGAAGACTTTATTGCAAAATCACACAATCTGAACCAAGATCAGTCTTCCCATCAAGTCTGAACTTGAAATACTCACTCCTCAAAATATTTTCTTGTATCTGTTAGAGAGTGAATACAGTTTTATTTATTCATGTATGAATGAGTTGTAAACTGTAAGATAGTGACACAACCTATATTTTCAAATCTGTAAAGGCTGTTCTTTTACTACATAGTGAGTGAGCACTAGTGTGAGCAGAAGAAAGACGTAAAGTCTGGAGAGGCTAAGTAACGAAAGAATACTCAGTTGTTGTGCCTGAAGAGGCAAGAGGACAAGAATACTTGTAAAGGCCTGAAGAGGCTGTGTGAAGAATACTTGTACTAGTGGTTAAACTAGTGGAAAATCTCACAGGGAGTGGGGACTGGACGTAGCCCAGGAGTTGAACCAGGATAAAATCGTGTGGTGGTATTCTCTATCCCTTTCCTTTTATATTTTTGTTAAGTATTTTGTTTAAAGCTGCTTCACACACTCACCCTGAGATTAAGAACTTGCACTATCTAAGAAGAAGGAACATACTGTTTAAGAAAGTTATCTGAGAAAGTTCATTAGCCTATGAAGGTTGAAACATCAGAAGGTTGAAGAACTTCAAAAGGTTCATACTCAACAGTTACATCAGAATGTTCTCAAGAGTGAACATTCTGAAGTGAACATTCACTACACCAAAAGTCACTTTTAGTGGCAATTATTATACCCTTTAGTGGCAATATAAATGGTCACTAAAACCTTTACCGGTAATTACTTTATGGCTTGTGTATCCAGTGTCGGTAAAAGTTTTACCGGCAATTACAAGGAGTGCTGGTAAAACCCAATTTAATTGCCGGGAAAACTAATAACATTTAGTGGCAATTCTAGTGGCAATTTTAATGGCCACTAAATATAATTTTTTATAATACCTATTTCATCTATTTGCCAACCTTTAAGTATTGCCGTTAAAAGTTTTAGAATACTTTCTAAGGCAATAACTATTGCCGGTAAAAGTTATGTACATTTGTCATCTAATTTGTGGAATATTTGATTTGATTGATAACAATTTCAATGACAATTACAATAGCTCCAAAAAAGAATTAATAACATAAATATGCATTAAATCTAGAAAACAAAATGTTTCTGAAGTACAGCCCCTGATGCCATCAAAGGATGGAAATGTAATAGCAAATTTTTGTAAGAAATATCTAGAAAAGTGAATTGAAACTTTTCTATCATCATAAGTAGAGACAAGAGGAGCATCACCTATCCCATTTTTGTTAGAACTAACCAATTCTCAATTCCCCAAAAACACAAAAAGAACCCATTGAGAATTGCTCAAGAAGTAGACCAAACCAGTGAGTGCAGCAAACATGGAGCACTCAACCAACTACACCCTTGTCCCTTTTTACAGCCTTTGAGAATGTCTTGGGTCTTGGGGGTTTGCAGCATAATAAAAGGATGAACAATCAATAGTAGAAAACAATCCAAAAGTAAAATCAGCATTAGCACACTAAATTAGGAAGAGTGATAGATGAAAATTACCTTCCCGACATATTTCTGCCCAAATCTTTGAGGATTTATAGTCATAAATCAAGAGTAATCTACCTATGAATTACGTTTTAGAATTTAGGGTCATACCAGAAACAAAAAAATGATTTCATGTAGAAATAAATTTATTTATGTTGTTCAACAGCACACACAAGCAATAAGCAAGTGATCACCATCACTCAGAACCAGTCAAGACACGCAATTCATACTAGTTCAGTTACATAACTGATCTGAATGCTGCTCAAAGAGTTCAAGAGACCAGTTCACTAATTCATTTAAGTTCTAGTACAAAAATTATATTCTAATTATGAAATGCCTTGGACTAAGATTTTAAGGCATAACCTTTGCAGCACCAAGTCCCACTCTTTTTGGAAGTTCTTCCTTCATGGATCTTGGAGGAAACGAGGAAGCTAATTCTAGGCAAAAACTTGGAAAAGCTTTGAGCACATTTCATGAAAAGAAAATCAATGGACACAAATTAGTGCATATATAACCAGCACTACTAATGATAGACAATAATTTCTACCAAGCACTAGAGTCGATTGAAAACAAGTAAAAGTAAGAGATGCAGGGGACCCATATATCGTCTTACATCTCTTGGTAACTTTAAGTCGGCTACTTGAAAACACAAAAAATCATTAATTAGATAAGAGAATGATAATATAATAAGTAGTTAACTTTATAGCCACATCCCCAGGCACCAAAAATGGTAGATAATAGCTCACTTCTAATATAGAATAATCTCTTTCTCTTTTTAATTTTTTTATTAATTTTAATTATGCAATGGAAACAAAGATCCCGAAGTTGATGAGAGGAGAGTATAATGCAAATCACAAGAAAGAATGAAAGTGTTTGAAGTAAGAAGGAATTACCTGTGCTAAAATCAAATCCACGGTATTTCATGACATCACTCATTCCTAGTTAAAAGAAAAATCACTACACCAAAAAAATCCAAAGAATGCATCCAGTAGAGAAGTAGGCTTTGAGAAGCTAATGGTATTGCAGACACATGCAGTGACCTCACATGGACCCAATGTGTACCCTGCATCAAAATAACTAATAAGAAATAACATTCAATTAACATACAAATGTAAACATTTCCACAAACAGAATGAGGTAGTCCCAACAAACAAACAAACATTTCAACCCAAATTGAAACATGTTGAGGTATTTCATCAAACAACTTCAGCATATTACAGAATTGGTTTGTTTCCACACACACACACACACAACATAAGCAAACACCAGCAGTAGAGAAATTCATTATTCACCCATTAGAGGCAAAACTAAAAAAGACTAACACATACCTCACTCTTAGCTTTAAAGAGCGAAGAAGTACCAAAACCTGTAAGTGAGGAAATGAAATAAATAAAACCAGACCAAATCAATACTTCTGCATCAAATGCATTTTGCTAGAATACTCAAAAGGGAAAGGACTGGAACGAGATATTTTTTATTGCATTCAGATAAAAAAAACAATTCATAGCAATCTTGAATCCCCAATAGATTGAGGAATGGTAGAATTTAAAAAAGGATATAGAAAAGAGGTTGTGTGAATGTGCTGTAGTGACCTCTACTTCAGAAGCTCAATGAGACTCGATTATACACTTATACTCAATGAGACTCTTCCTGCAATTGACTAGGTTGCAAAGACTCTGTTGACTAAGTTCCTCACAAAGACAAAATATAAGAAGAGCACTGCTATGAGTGTCACTGACGAATATGCTCGATTTGTTATGTGGAAGCACAATATTTTCCAAAACAAATATCAACGAAAAAAAATTTCTTATCAAACAAAATATCAACTAAAATAATTAGGAAAATATAGAATAGTTTTTGATGAAAAACACACCTTGTGAATTGGAATGTAAATCACTATGACAAACAACACTATGGCCACATATTATTGAAATTTATTATATATGCAAGATTGCTTCTGAAAGATTACAAGTTGCGTATATGCAAGTTGCATATATGAAAGTTGTGTATCCTTCGAGAGACAGAGAAGAACCAAGTCGACGACGGTCGAACCAAGCGATCAGAATGGTCAGGACTATGAAAACGCAAAGTAGAGATTTCGCAGCAGCAATGCTTCGTATCTGTGAAATCTTCGGGGGACAATGCAAAATCAAAGAATTTATAAATGCAAAGTAGATTCAAAACCCTAGATTGATCAAACTTAAAGAAAATCAAAGAAAATCAGATCTAGAAATAACAAACAGAATATTAAGATCATTAAATCAAAATCAAGAGTGAAAGATAGAAGGAACTTTACCGCAGAGAAAGAACCTAATAGAGGTAATTTAGCAGCTCGAAGAATGCACTGATTTCTACGATGGCGCACACAAATTTTTCTCCAGTGATTTTCCAAAACTCAAATTGAGCAAGAATTTCTGAATTGGTTTTACAAAAATTGAAGTACAATTGAAGTACGACATTGTGGAGTTGATGAGGTTCTAATTTGAGATTTGGAGGAGAGTATGAGAGAGAGAAATGAAGGCTCTAGAGAGAGAGAGTTGCAGCTGCAAACAAAAGAACAACAAATTGGTTAAAAATGGCATGACGAAGGAATGAGAAAAAAAAATGGAAATTTTGAGAGAAATGTCTGAAAGGAAATATTTAAGAAATTCTGAACTTTAACCAGTATGTTATTACTTTTACTGGCGATTAAGATTAATTACCGGTACTTGATAATTTATAACGGCAATTGTTCATTTGCCACAAATTTTTTTAATTTAGTAAACAAATTAATGGCAATAATGTTATTGCCACTAAATAATTGCCACTAAAGCTGTTTTTTGTAGTAGTGATTCTTAACCAGAAATCCCTCATCCATTATCATAGTTATATAAACTGATCACCTGTTGTTGAATCATTATCAATATTTGTTTATAAACTAACTGAGGTAGCTCATTCTGATTCCCAAGTTATTATACTTGAGAATATTTAGTCAAAAGGTTCCCTAAACATTCTTGTAGGCCAAAAAAATTTAAAAGGGTAACAATTCAACCCACCCTTCTTGTTATCCTTTGGTCTACTTCAAGATACACTTAACAGTATAAGAGGAAAAGGTCTAAGAAGAAGTGATGGCTAATCAAGCTGCTGGAGCCTTCATCCCAGAAGGAGACTCTCTGAGCAGACCTCCTGCCTTTGAAGGAAAATATTATTATTATTGAAGGGGAGAATGAAACTATTCTTTGAGTCACAAGAAGGAGATCTGTAGGAGATAGTAGAAAATGGTTCTTACACTCCACAACTAACAAATGAGCAAGGAGTTCAAACAGACAAGCCAAAAGCTTCGTGGACAAATAAAGAAAAAGCTAGAGTTGTATACAACATTAGACCAAAACACTACCTCACATGTGCTCTGAGCAGAAGTGAGTTTGAGAAAAGATGATTTGGTCATAACTAGAAAAGATGATTTGGTTCCAGAGAATATTGCTCCAAGCCTCATCGAGCTGGCACTGGCCTTTCCCGTATGTAATGGCATCCAAATTAGCTCGGGCCAAGGATGGTCCTTGGTCTTGATCGTAGAAGGGGGCTAGATTTGGGTAAATTCAATAAAAGAAAGGAACTTCGAGAACAAGAACTCGAAGTGACCCTAGTTGTCAGAAGGATGAACGTTGGTCACATAACAATGGTTCAGAAGTTTGTAGCCAACAAGGGCAGTAGACAAGTATGCACAACATCCGAAGAAACACTTCAAAGAATGGCCTAGACCCAAAAATCCAAAAGCCAAGATGGCCCCATGAAATAGACAGGACGGAGCTTTTGGAGTTGTTGATAGCAATCATCAGGAGCAGAATACAAATTACCCAACAATAACTTTTTTTTTTGGTCAAAATTACCCAACAACAACTTATATAAGTTAAATTTGACCCCTTCATTGAGCATTTGGGCCTAAGGCAATAATCTATTAGTGATTTGAGATGAAGGCTGCAAAGGACAAAGGAGGAGAGCCAACACAAGAGGAAAGCAATGTGCTCTTCGTTAGAAATCTTTTCGGGGTTCTTCATGCGCGCCGTTGTGAATGAAGGCTTTGTAAGTCATTTTCAACCTATCCAATTTTACTGAATTGGGGAGGTCGAGTTAGGGAGATAATCTACCCCAGTAGGTTGAAGTCCATTGATTGCGATCACATCATAAAGGGTGGGGTAACCATTCCACATGGAAGATGGAACGAACTGGTAGTTTGATCCCAAAAGAACAAAGAGGCCATAATGGAGTCAAAGTTGTAAAGATGGATGGTATTCTCACTAAAACAAAAAGGGTCGTAAATCCCTAATCCCTTCCATTGTGCTTCCTTTTGGGGTCTTATCCATTTCATCCATTTAACATAATCATCCTTTTTGGACATGGCATTACTCTTAAAAGTGGATTTGGAAGGCAAAAAATCAATCCTAATGACATCAGTAGTGGCGAGATTGTCTTCTCTTTGGTAGCTAGGAAAATAATCCTAAGCAGCAAGATCCGGAGCAAGAAAGTCATAAAGGCCAAGAAAAGCAAACATGTTTTTTTTTCTAAACAGAAAAAGGAATCAGGGTCCTTTTCTTCCAAATTTCAGGCATGTCATATTGTCATCCTCATTTTTTGGTTCAGGAGCATAAGCCTTACCATCTCTCTCAACCCAATGACTAGCTTCAATGGTATAAGGTGTCTCGATGCCAGAGAAAACGTGAACCTTGCAAGGAGACATGATCGTTTCTGAAGAAATGAGGAGTTAGGTGCTAACGTTAAGTTCGGAGAGGAAGAAGAAGAAGGAGGAGAAAAATATTAACAAAATCTGGAAAGATTGGGTGTTAGAGAGTATATTGCTACAACTAGAATAAAAAAAATTAAAATTTAAAGGTATACCCGGTAGAAATAATTGGCATATTCAAAGAAGACTTGCCAATATGCCAAATTCAGTCAAAAGTTTAACAAGGCACCATGATTCCTCTAATTAATCATGATTCTCATACGCTAAAACGTTACATATTATATATTCTTCTTTTGGCCTTGGTTGACATATCTCACATTCCTTGACAACTTTTATGGGTTCCTATTTGTTTGGAATAAATGAACTAACTCTTATTTACCCCTATTCTACACATTCAAATATCTTAGGATTGTTTGTCAAAAAAACATATCTCAGTATCGAATCTCTACATTTAAAATCAATTCATTTAATATGTCTATAACAACTTATCATCTATTGATGCATATAATATGCAGAAAGAGAAAGACAAGATTACACCCTTTAACACACTTTTTTCATACAATTTTTATAATCGGATGAAATTCATATAAGTATTATTAAATTATGTGGGTCTCATGTCCTATTTAGTAATGAAATCGGCCACGTGAATTTCATCTAATTATAAACTGTGTGTTCAAAATTCAAATAAATGTATTAGTGAGAGGCGGAGGGAGAGGATGACATGGGGATGCTATGGTTACCCCCAAATTTTTTAACATCGCTTAGTAGTACACTATAACAATATTATGTGGCCCCCCAATTGATGGTAATAATTAATTAAAAATTATTTTTAGTTTAACTAATTGGACTTCAATTTGTTAACAAAATATGCTTGTAATATTTCTCTAGTATTTATAATAATATGGCTTAATTGCACTTTTAGTCCCTCAGATGCTATATGTCAGCATCTCTCTACCAAGGTGTCATGTCAGTGAAAAATGACATGTCATATGCCACATATTTGCCACGTCAGCGACTAAGTGCCAACTCAAATGTCACGTAGTGCCAACTAAGATTCCACATGTCTCAGTCCATGACACGTCAACATTTCGCGTTAGTAAATTGACGAAAATTAGACGAAGGGACTTGATTGTAACATTATGAAAAGATGAGAGACCCAATTTGTACAATTAAAAATGGAGGGACTCAAATCGCACAATAAGAGTACATGAGGGACTAAAAGTGCAATTAAGCCTAATAATATAAACCTCTCTATATTCAAAAGTTTTTTTCAATAAGGCTACTCAAAAGTAACTATAAACTAAACCGAACTATTTTTTAAAAACAGTTTGTTAATTAAACTGCAACATCAAGTTTTTTCGGTGAACACTTTGAACCACGAGTTTCTTCCTAAATCAAATCGCAGTTCGCAACCATAATCGTCTCCTTGAATTGGTCTCCACCGTAAGTGCTGAACCGTGCCACAGGGAACCAACCCCCTCCACACTTGACCGGATTGTACCCTTATAGCAAAAATGTGCCGAATCACGTTGAAAGAGGACCCCATGATATCTAACGAATCAAACAAATGGGAAAAGGAAAACGAGTTGAAAGTTGTGGATTTTGGGGTTTTTTTTTTTAATGTTTCTGGGTTTGTTAAACTCTGCTTCACTTTCAATTTCAATATGAAGAAAAATCCTTTTGAAGAGGAACGGGTGAGAGGTTAATGAATGAAGAGGTAGATTATCAACTTTTATCAAATGACAAAATCAGTTCAGGCAAGCAGTTTGTAAAAACCAATTCAGAAAAAAGTTTCGAAAACAAGTTCGGTTTGGGACTTTGAAACCCGGTGCACCGAACCTAAGAACTAGTTCAGTTCGATTCGGGATGCATAGAAACCGGTTTGGTTCGGTTCGACTGAACTACTTTTTGATTCGGTTCATCCTAGTTCAGTTTTCTTTGTTGAACTGAACTATGCCCATCCTTAATTCTCAGTAGAACTAGCATTTACATAATTGCCTCTAGCTTGTATTCTAAAAGCAAACAAACATAAACAGGATCATTAATAGGGAAAGAGCGCTACCTTTTGTCAATAAAAGAATTCATAAAAGTTCTTCTTCTAAGTCAACTTAAAACTAGATACTAAGCCAATGGGGCATATCAAGTGAGAAAGTCCTTCTTTATATGAGAGTAAGAGGAGCTATTGTTAGCTATAACATTTGGATCTTCCCATTTGCTCCCAAATTGAAGAAAACCCATGTCTCTGAACATACTTGTGTAAATCAGTCCCCACGTGTGCCACGTATGCTCTAGATGTTAAAAATTAGATGACATAGTGACAAGGGGACTTGATTGTACTAGTTGGGATAATTAAGGGACTCAATTCGCTCAATTGAAAATCGAGGGACCCAAATTGCACAATTGCGATAACTGGAGGACTAAAAGTGCAATTAAGCCTAAAATATTTTTTTGTCTTATAAAAATATTAGTTATATATCAAATTTCTTGCATGTGTTATGCATGTGAAAATTTAAATTTTTTTTATTGAGTTATATATATTTTTTGTCTTGATCCTCCTAAGGATAAATTTTGGCTTCGCCCCCAGTATTAGTAGCACTGCTCTTAGCGAAAATTATCTAAAATAAAAAATGTTCTTGTTTCGTATTGGGCCAAAGGCCCACATATCAGGCCCAATACCCCTCCAGCCCACTGACTCCAGGAGTGCACCCTTTCTAACACCTCGACCCCTGAAATGTGGGAATACCTCGGCCCGACAGAGACCCCAATACAAAGGTACAGATTGCGTCATCCCTTCAATAGAATCAGGGGACAATATCCCGTCTGACACGCCCCCAGACTCTCCCTAGCAATGATCCCCCTATCCAGATGCACTATAAAATGAGAAGCTCAGATAAACTGGTAAGTAACTATTCACCCATCAGTCACTTGCTAGACCACTCAATAACTTGACCGCCGGAGTGTCTTTGCAGGTATCCCCTGGACGCATCAATCACCTCACCCCGCACCACCAGATACTTCGAACGGGAGACCACGCAGAGCGAGACCGCTATGTACCTCGGACCACGGGCAATACAATACTAGAATTGGAAGAGGTATAACGTATATAGTAAAATGCTGAACAAAATAAATCAGGGACACAAATGAGAAGTGCGTAGGGATTGACAACTTAGCTTAAAAATTGAAATAGCAAAAAACTGAAAAGATGTTCAATGATTCTATTTGTTGAAGTGATAATGTATTAACGCGCATTCCAGAAAATTATACATTATAAATAGTTTCTTTGTAGCCTTGAAGATAGGAAAGAAACAAAGTAAAATAAAATTTTATTATCTTTCTCCCAAGTTACCATAATCTTTTTCCCTTTTTTTTTTCAATTATAAAGAGAAAGTGCCATATAGTCATATACATGATACCATTCATTAATCTCTAACACTAACTCATGGTTGAAGACTTAAATTTGGGTTGGAAGGGAAACAATTATGCCAGCCCATATGTAGAACTGGCGAAATGACATAGCAAATCGTCTTTGGAAAATAGAAGTCCAAGTAACTACAGAGGTGCCATCACACAAGCCCATGGTCTTGATGAAATAACAGTCTCCAACACTCATCTATTCTATTCTTCTTCCAGGTATCAACAGAACAGGAAAGTCACAAAAATTGAAATCAGAAAAAAAAAAAAAGAGTGCTAGAGGTAGCAAAAGATAGGTTATTATTGGGGTATCATTTGTTGGTTAATTAATTAGATCTTAGCATTTTAACATCTAACCCCCCCCCCCCCCCCCCTCTCCCCAAAACCCACCCACAATGTAGCATACAAATCAGAGAGTGGTTGTTGAGAGATGAGAACACACTTATCTATCTCTTGAAAATATCAAAATAAGGATCTAATTTATCTCTAAATCCACCTCAGTCCTCAGCCAGGTTTGTTTCAAACTAACTCTCTTTTTCTCTATCTTTGTGGCGGCTCACATTTCGCTCCTCAAACTAACTGCTGATCTCTTCTCTCCTACCCTATTTCCCCAATAAAAAAACAAACAACGCTATAAATATGACTCACCATCCCCATTGTCTAATTTAGCCAAATTCGCAGTTATTTAAGGCTGCGAAGAGGAACTTTTTTACTCTCTAGTCTCTATGAAAATTCCATTACTATCATATGTAGAAGGTTAAATTGTGTAGTATTTATAAGCAACTTTTCTCAACTTGTTCCTGGAGGAGAGAAGAAAATCATTCCCCAAAAAACAATTTCTCTAACTTTTATTTTGTTCTGTTTTGCATTTTTACTTGTTTTCAGCTCTATAATTGTTGAATGTCTAACAGAAACAGAACTAAACAAGAGCCACAACAGTATGAACAAGGCTCTGTGTATAACCTCACATTTGACGAGGTTCAGGGCCAGTTGGGAAACACAGGGAATCCTCTCCACAGTATGAATCTGGATGAGCTTCTCAAAAATGTGATCTCAGCTGAAAATGGTCAATTTGTGCACCAAAACCCTTCACCGTCGGATCATGATTCATTCCTTAATCTAGGGAACAACACTAGTGGTGGTGATGTTGGGACATTGAGTAGTGGTAATAACAACAAGACCATCAATGAGGTGTGGAGGGACATTGTTAACCAAGAACATGTTAATGTGAATGGGTCATTGGACAACAACAACTTGCAACAATCAATTTTGGGGGAAACAACCTTGGAGGATTTCCTAACACGTGCCGGTGTGATTAACATGGGGAACAACCAGGAAAGTGTTAATGATGCTATTGGTGAGCCCCTTATGGCAATGGAACCAATGGTGATGGCTTCACAGCCACCAGAAGATTGGTTGCCATTGCAATTGCAAATGCAAATGCAAATGCCTGCTATGCATATCCACCAACAGCAGCAGCAGGAGCAGCAGCCGCATTTTGGGCTATGTCCGGATTTCGGTGTTGTTGCTAAATATGAGAACCCGGTTATGGAGATGGGTTACTCGGAGAATTCGCATTCGCTTGCCATGTCATCGGTGCCAATGGTAGCAGCGACAATGTCAACATCGTCCACGTGTTTGTATTCGAAGGGAGGAGTTGGCGCCGCCGTGGGTGGAAGGAGGCAGAGGCACTCGGATGAGATGCTGGAGAAGACGATTGAGAGGAGGCAGAAGAGAATGGCGAAGAACCGCGAATCTGCTGCGAGATCCAGGGCAAAGAAGCAGGTAATTAGTAGTAGTAGTAGTAGTAGTAGTACTATAATTCAATTATGTAGATATTTTCAATTTTGCTACAGCTATACAATCAAAGACTCAGGCGTCACAGTTAGGCAAACGATTTATCTGTTTGTTGATCACAATGGAAATTTATGGTTCTTATTTATCTGATGGTTCAAGGAACACATAAATAAATTACAGAAGGACAAGTTTCGCTTGGAGAAAACAAATAGGTGGCTCAAAAAGCTGAAGGTACACTCAGCAATCCATTTCCGAAAGGGAAAAAATTTCGTGATGTGTTTTTGTTGTTTTGATCCTGATTTATTATCCATGATTGCATGGTATTATAGTTGTTAATGCTATCAATGAGTAACTTATATGTTGGCGTCAAAGGTGTGTGTGCAGTGTGTTCAAAGAAGAAGCGCCCTTGAGAATCTGAAATATATTTATGCGTGTGTAATACATAATTTTTGCGATGGCATTTTTTCCATTTATGTGATGATGGGATAAAACTGCAATCTAAATTTGGATGAGAACACATTCTATTGTAATAGAGTTTCGATTTTGATATTTGAACATTTATCAATTTTCAATATTCATCTGGCATCTCTCTTTTTATTGTTCTTTTTTTATGACATCATCCATTTATCATATTTATTACTCATTTTTTTTCTTTTTTTTTTATCTCTTTTAAGGTGTATATTAGCATCTGGGTGTCTATTTTTTGATTGCAATATGGATGCCACAAATTAAAAATCAAGGGTTTATTGTATACATGTAGAGTCTCTGGCCACTTGTACACTAGAATGGTAGCAGACATCCCCTCTGCGATACTATTAGTTATTCCAATTTTACAAATAACTGCTTCTTCTTTTTTTTGTCAACCACATAATTGCTTCGAACGGCATTTTTATTCCATCAAAAGTGAGAATTTCTCTTGTTTCTCTTTCCCTTCTTTTCATTAAAAACAAAAAAAAATAGAAGTATTTTTCCATTGAAAAAAAAATACTAGTTCACTAGCTTCCTTGTAGAAACAAATAAAAATCTCTGAGGCCGGCATAAGACTACTTGCTTAAATATCTATGGGTGTAAAGAAAAAATTGTAAGGTACTTCTATAGTATGAAAACAGTTCTCTTATTATCATCCAAGTTATTTATGTTATTACTGTGTTTCATTTTACTTATATGATGTATCTATTCACAATAGTGGATGATTGCTTGGAGGACCAAGTCTTTTTTGTCTGCCTTGGTATCTAGAAATGAAATTAAGCCGTGGGAAAAACTATTTTATACCTATTTTTCTTATTCACAAGACTTAAATTGTGATCTTTTTTAAGGAAATCAAACTCCTCACAATTTGAACCAACTCACATTGGTGCCGATTTTTGTTTAATTTAATATATCTTTCCATCATTCTTGTTAATTTGATATTATAGAAATATATTATTAATTATTTCCCTTTGGTAGTACGATATACTTTCAAAAAATTATTTTAAAAGTACTTATGATTTAATTGCTAGTCCCTTAATAAAACGAAAATTTAGAATTTAGTCAAGCAACATGAATTTTTGGCCTTTACGTCCAGTGAGTATTTATTATCACGATTAATATATTTATATAAAAACGTTTAATGTAATTGCAAGATTGATTTTCTATAGAACGTCATTTCTAGAAAAATTAAGTAATAAATGATACAATGTCTTTTCTAGAAAAATTACTACGAAAACAATAAAATAATAATAAATGTCTTTTCTAGAAAAATTAGTGATTAGGATAACAATGACACAATTTTTTTTGTTAAGTATAACAATGATACAATAATATAATATAATAGCTTAAGTTTTATTAGCGTGACTGGTATATATTATTTGCTATCCAAAGATAGCCCAAAAACCGCCATTTTCTATTTACGAAGATCAATTAATTGATAGTGGTATGGCAAAAGTAAACACGAATTCATCTTCGTATATGAGGAACTCTTCAATTTCTATTTACAATTTGATAAAGAGCAACTTGGTGATGGCAATTGCTTAATTAAGATATTTCTGCTTAAGGCTTTAATTATTGGCAGAAATTTGCTTGACGATCGATGACATTGCATTTTTTTTACTATAAATGAAGCTCAGTTTTCACGCTTTCGTTTCTTTTCCCTGCGCTCATTTTGTTTTATTACGTTGCAGATGTGCTCCAATTAAAGGTTAATTAGCTAGCAATTAGCAAATTGGAGTTAAACTTTAGAATGAAAAAAAAAAACTAAATATATATAAAAAACAAAAAAATGATAAGTAGTTGGTCTATCATAGTTTATTTATTTTCAGCTACATCAATTGAGAATTACTAGTATCTTCTAATGTCATTTATTTGCAGGAAGTAGATGAACAGTTATTTTCAGCTTCAACTCTCAATACTCCAAGATACCAACTACGGCGTACCAGCTCAACCACATTCTAGTTGCCATTGGTTTCTCAAACCTTATGAAATTTTGTTTACTGTTTCTTCTTATTTTTGTTCTATTATTTAGCACATGTGTACCATTCTTTGCGAAAAAAAACAATAATGATTCTGCTTTTATTTTTTTGGTGGAATCTGATTGAGTGGTTATGATTGAACTGCTCATATCATAGAAGTAGGTTTGTGTTAGTGAAAGAAAACATGACAATACATAATAATATAGATCATACTTTTAAGCTAAGGTTGATGTTATTAGCATGTCATTTGTGTATCTTTTTTTTTTTTTATTACAAGGGAAATCAAAACACAAAACAAAACACACTAATGAACTAATCTTGAAGAAACAACTCCACGAGCATCAGCATCCAATGCCAACCGAAGCAGGGGGAGGAGCAACTCTAACAAAGTCCAGGTAAAGCCACCCGATCGAATTGAATGCCCCAAACCAGCCAACAAATCAGCACATGACCCAAAGAGCAAGACCAACCCGGATCATCAAGGAGCTTCAAAGCCTCTTCCAAGGTTTTAAATTGCGGACCGCATCACGTGATGCGGCCGCAATATTGCGGTTGCGGTGGCCTCCGCAACCGCATCACACCGCAATTGCGGTGTGATTTGAAATCACACTAAACGGCCGCAACATAACACCGCAACGGCCGCATCGGACCCGCATCAGACCGCATCAAGCCGCATCAGGCCGCATCAGACTGCAACGGACCACAACGGACTCTGTTTTGTTCATCTTTCACATTAAAATAAAAAATTTCATATATAAAAGATATAGAAAGAATAAAAATAATTATAGAATTTATTTTACATTCGGTGCAAATATAAAATAAATTCACGCCGCAGTGACCGCAATGCGCATCGCAGCAACCACATTAGCCGCAATCGCAGCGACCGCAACCGCAATTTAGAACCTTGGCCTCTTCCAGCACCGGTTGGAGATGTGAACAGTGCGTCCTCTTAGAGACCACCATCTGCACCACAATGCGAGAATCAAGTTCAACCATCAAGGATCTTACTTGCAGGGCTTTTGGCGAGGCGGAGTGTTGCGAGTCCCACATCGGATGGTCAGGGGCCTATGCGGTGTTTATATAGTTGAGAGAGTCCCCACCTTTCAAGCCGGTTTTGAGGGATGGATATGAGCACCAGCCTTGCTTATATAGCTAGGGTCGTACCATTCCCGATCAATGCCCTTTTGAAGGATTGGAGGTTCTCGATGCCGAATTTTAACACGGAGACCTACAGTAGCCCCTATAATTTAGCGTGAACAGAAGTCGTAGACCCAAGATTACAATGGAAACCATGAACAAAACGACCCCAAGCGTCCCTTAAAAGACCCCCACAAACGGACAAACCAAGTGGGTCCATACCATTTTCCGCCATTGAAGATTAAAATCTAGCTATATATTTCTCCAAACCAAGGCTAGTAAAGCGGTGCCAAATATTGGGGATGACAATCTTTTCCCAAAGCTCGAGTCGAGAGTGCGCCTTCACAGTCCCTCAGCGTGTACATGATGGATTTCCGGATGCATATTGCATCACAAGCATGTAGCTGAATCCGAAATTCCTTTTTCAAAGCATTAAGGTTGGTCATCAATCGGTTGTGTGCCACTCGCCAGAGAAAGGTATTTATCAGAGGGGCGGGTAAGTAACTTCCATATGAGACCAAACGGAAACCCCGAGTCCTCCTTGGGAAGTTCATCAAATAAGAGATGATACGCAGATTTTACCGTAAAGAAGCCATCTGCTGAAAGGTTCCAAACTGGAAAATCATCTGGAACAATGAAAGGAGGGCGCGCGGATGCTCGCAATCTTCGTACAAATCGGAGGGGGGAGAAGTTGGTGTAATAGGGACCAAGGTTTTAAATTGCGGACCGCATCACGTGATGCGGCCGCAATATTGCGGTTGCGGTGGCCTCCGCAATCGCATCACACCACAATTGCGGTGTGATTTGAAATCACACTAAACGGCCGCAACATAACACCGCAACGGCCGCATCGGATCCGCATCAGACCGCATCAAGCCGCATCAGGCCGCATCAGACTGCAACGGACCACAACGGACTCTGTTTTGTTCATCTTTCACATTAAAATAAAAAATTTCATATATAAAAGATATAGAAAGAATAAAAATAATTATAGAATTTATTTTACATTTGGTGCAAATATAAAATAAATTCACGCCGCAGTGACCGCAATGCGCGTCGCAGCAACCACATTAGCCGCAATCGCAGCGACCGCATCCGCGACCGCAACTGCAATTTAGAACCTTGATAGGGACCAATTCCATTCCCCATTTGCAGCAAAAGCATTAATGGTTTGCTGAGAATCAAACCCCGAGATGGCCACCATCATGTGCTCACGAAGAGACCCGTATTCAGGGACCCATTGATCATCCAAAACCGTATCCCCTACCCATTCTTTACAACCTATGAAACATTTTTTTTCCACCAAAGGCCAGTATTGAACGATGTCGCGCCACAAGTGAGAAGGCCTGGAACCGCACTTCATATAAGGAATAGTTAAGTTACCACACCCATATTTATATCGCAGAACTTGGACCCATAAAGCCTCTCTGACGTTGATGATCATGCCCTAACCGAGCTTCATTAAAATGGCTGCATTAACCATACGTAAACTACGGAAGCCAAAGCCCCCCATCTCCTTTGGAAAGCAAATTTTCTCCCAAGAAATAAGATGATTCTTCCGCATTTCAGAAGACAAACCCCATATAAAGTCACGGCACATTCTCTCCACTTCATCGCAAATGGAGGTAGGCAGTGCATCACATCAATTTGGTGCCTTCAGTGTTGTGCCAACAGCGCACCTTTTGTCAGTCATCTGATAGCTTGATTGGAGGAAAGATTCCATAGCAATCATCTTCATTTTGATAAAAATCACTTGAAGAAGCTACGAAGGGTGAAGATTCTGGTTGCTCTTCAACTTTCTTCTTACCCTTCGATTTCTGTTTGATCATCTTGAGAATTTGTTCAAGGTTTTCAACAAAATTCTCTTCTAAACTTGAAGAGGGCAGGGCTGTTATGGCTTGAGCTCGCTGATTGAGGAATTTACAGGACTATATATATATATGTATATACAAGTGTCTGGTTGCTTCGATGTTGTGTTAATTATATATATATGTGTATACATGTTATGTTTGCTAGAGACCTACCCTTACAAACTAAGCCTATGATCTGGATGATGACACAATTAGTCATAGGATTATTATTGCTTTCTTACTACTTAAAGTTAAGATATGGGCCTAGCTAAACCGTTAGCTTGTTGGTAGTAGTAAGATAACAATGGTTATTGGTATGAACTGATAGGTCGAATTCCTTAAAGTGAAGAAGTGTAAGGTTTTATTTTAACAAAAAAGTAAAAGAGTACTTGGTAGTAGAGGTAGGCATACTCAAAGGAAGGTGAGTATGTTATTTCTAAGGTTGATAGCTGACCATATAGATGTGTGAAATGACATTAGGTATTTTTATCAGATATAAGAGTTTTCAGATGAAAAGAGTTATTTCACTAAGAGTATCCGTGAAATTTCGAGGACGAAATTTTTTTAAGGAGGGTAGAATTGTAACATCCCAAAATTTCACTCTGAGACTAAATGTTAATTTTGGAGGATTAGAATTATCCTTAAGATTTTCAAATGATAAGTAATGGTTTAAAACTGACGAAGAAGTCAAAACGGTGTTCTGTGGATGTCTTTGACTGTCATAATAAGTTTATAATGATATAAAAATTTAAAATTGAATTCAGAGATATTTGAGTATTGAAACAGTGGTTTGACATTACTTGAGGATTTTAGTGTAACATGTAACATCCGTTTTTCTGAGTTACCGTTTAAAATCCGTTTTATATGAAATTTTGTGATCTAAATGCTAAGTAATTTATTTTTATCTTATAATGATAGTTTTAATATACTTATCAAATTATTTCATTAAAACAGACATTTTTCCTTTGACGTTTGGACTTTTTCAGATAACAGTCTTTTTCGTAATTAACGGATAAAGGTTTAAATAGCTAAACTATATCAAAACAACCCAGAAAACAAATCTTCCTTCACAAAAGTTGGTTATTTTAATATTTTTTATTTTTTGAAATTTTCTTATAATTTTTGAAAAAACTTTAGAAATTACCGTTTTGGTCCCTATAGCTACAGTAAGTGCTAATAACTGATTCGGAGACCAAGCTAAGGTCAAAAAAAGATTTTGAAAGGTTGAATCATGTTTTTTCATTTTTTAAGATTTTTGGAAATTATTTCATAATTTTCTGAAAAGCAGATCAAAAGCTACTTTTTTCGATCCTTGTAAAGTATGGAAAACGAGGATTTCTGGTCAGAAATAGATTTTTAGTGATCAGTGAGAGCTTAAAATCAAATTTCAAGAGCGATCATTAGTTTTTAAATTCAATTTGTGATTTTCTGGGATTTTTTTTTGAATTTTCTGAAAAATGTCCATTTTGGCCTTACGACGCGTCCAATTGTCCAAATTCCTTTGTTTTTGCAAACCGTGAAGCATACACTTTCCGTAAAAATCCAAAAACTCTTTCATGAAGGTCTTACATGGTATTTTCGTGAATCCTCATTGGTTCTTACCGTTTAAAATTATTTTTGAATATTTGATTAGTGAAAAGACCATTTTACCCTTGATTTTCACTTAAAACTACTTAAACCTAAAGCTTTTGACCAAGCAATCCAATGGCCCTCCTTTCCCCTTAACTTGGTCAACATCAAGAAGCATTTAGGGGCCTTGGATCAGATTTCCTACATGAGTCATCAAGCCTTGTCATGAGCCTATGCCAATTAGAAAAAGAATGGATTAAACCTAATTAAACATTATGTATTTTAAGAGTCATGGCTTACATCACATAGTTTTTTTATTCCTTCCTTCTCCCTAGCTCTTGGCTGCCCCTCTCCCTATAAATAGGACCCTTGTCTTCATAAAATTTCACGACACAATCCAAGAAGCATTCAAGGCAAACACTTTTTTCTCTTTTCTCTCTTTAGTCTTAAATTTCTTACTATTGTGTTCTTGGTTCTTCAAGCTTGTTCTTCGTAGTTTTGTGGCCAAGGTCAAGGGAATCTCTTTCAATATAAATTTGAGAAGTATGTGTTCGATTCTTGTTTATGCTTATCTTGTATGTTTTATGTGTTTTTGCTTTTATGCTTTAATAATTGTTTTTTACCTTTAAATTAATTATTTTGTGCTATTTTTTAATTATAAAGTTATAATGCCCAAATTTTCTTAAAGATTTCGTGAAGCAAGATTATAATGGCAAAATCAATTTTGAGCTTTGTAAACATACCATTATAATGGCGAAATTAAAAATGGCTTTAACGTAGAGAACGTGAAATTATTCTTTTGTGAAAACCCTGATATTATCTATCATTGATATACAAGGTCATGGTTAAGATAAATGGTTTATCAGTATGAATCTGTCTAGAAAGGAAAGAGACCTTTGAAGGGGCTTTTATTTAGTCCGTCTCTATCTGGCCTGGGATTTGTATTGATACGCTGTTTGGGGAATTCTTAACCTAGGGACTCGGTATATACGTGACAAAGATTATTGGGGAATATAATGGTAATGGATTCTCGGTGAATTCTACTGTTATATATTTTTGGTTCAGTATTCTCTATGTTTTTAACCGTGGAAATTTGTGAAAAAAAACTTTTAATGGGCTTTTTTCTAAAAATAAACTAGTGTTCAAGTATTTTCGAAATAATTCAATTTTTAACTTCTTCAATAAATTAAATCACTTTTAGTTCTGTCAAATACTAATCCATTTTTAGGGATTTGAATAAAAATGAAGTATGAATTATCTGGGATAAATGGTTCTATGTTCTATCTGAGTGGTGAAATTCTGTGTTTTTCTTGAGGTGTATGATTTGATATTCTTATCTATTAAATGTGGTTTTGTGTTTTCTGGTAATTCTATGTTGTTTGAGATAAGTGATTTTGAGTAGTTGGAAGTGAAAGAGATATGCCTAGTGAAAGGCGATGTTCCTATATGCTTAGTACTAATGTGATGTTCCTACTCGATGCTCCCGTATGCTTTGGTTAAAGCGATGTTCCTACTTGATATTCCTACTCGATGTTCTCAAATGCTTTGTTGAAAGCAATGTTCCCACTGGATGTTCCCAATGTGCTGTGTTTAAGCAAAGTGCTTATTGTTTGTTATGTTGGTATACTGATTATTTAAGTATGATTCCTTAGTGTTTGTGTTGTATATTGTTGTGTGCCTATACTTTTCCTATTACTTTGTTTAGAGTTTCACCCTTGCCTACTTTGTTGTGTTGATGCATGACGGAGTAGATATTTTTCCGAAGAAGTAGGCTACCTCTTAGAAGAAGATCTGAAAAATGTTGTTGTATAGATGAATATGGATTCTAAGAAGAATAGATGGTTACTGTATTATTTTGGGTAGATGTCTAGAAACTAGACTGACTCAGATGTTCATTATATCATTTTCAATCTTTCCTTGTAAAAACTCTGATGATTATATGAAATGAGGTTGTATTCATAAAAGTTTTGTTTAGGTTCCGCACTTAAAAATCTTTGTGAAAAGAATTAATACATATTCTCCATCCTTCTCTTTGTTTAAAAGAAGAAGAAAATGTTACCCACATTTTTGGAGAAGGAATGTTGAGCTTTCACTATTTTTGAAATTCTTGGTAACTATGGTGTAATATCCTTTTTGGAGAAAGGGTGTTACATAACACCCCTTTCTCAGGACGCATTACACTTCGTAACGGAACCTGTAATGCGGAATTAAAGTCTTTCTTCTGATTTTTCGTTTGGAAAAATGCTGTCAAAATTTATTTAATTTTCATAAATAGATTTTCTCTGTCATTTTTTTTCTTTTTAAAAGAAATACTTATGTGAATAAACACCAATCAGAAAATAACATAGGAAATAAAATTCATTTATAATAGAGCATACCATACACAATAAATCTTTTTCCCAAATCAGTACAGACTCCCTATGCTGGTCAAACACTAAGAACATCTGCAAGAAGCTCAAATGATAAAACCCCAACAACACTAAGACTCGCACGCCCTTCCACATGGTTGACATGTCTTCAATACCCGTCTCATTATTCGAGTCCTGACTAGTCTATCCAGCTAGTAATCCATCTATATGAATCATGTTCCGAAGACCACAAAACATATAGCCAAGGGTGAGTTTTTTCCCAAAAGTTATATCATGAAATATACATTGATGGAGATCAAGGAGGACAAATGAAGGGACATGACTTTCATTGTTTTATTTTATTTTGTTAAGTCTTGGACAATTTTTAATTTTTTGGGTTTTAATTTTATGTTGGGTTATTTTTTTATGTAATTTTTAGACATTTTTAGTATTTGTCCTAATATGTGGTTGAAGTCCCACATTGGATAGGAATGGGAGGGAGCCATCATCTTTTGGCTATAAGTAACCTTTCATTTTCTTTGTAGAGACACTTTTGAATTGAATTATAATTTGCACTCTTAAAAGAGTTGTGTGAGAGGAGTTCCTCTTGGATTCTTGAGTGGACCAACTTTTGGTTCTTATCAAAGGTTTCTATACCTTTGTGGCGAATCCTCACCGGACTTATCACTCTCCAGAGTGTGGCGTCTTCTTCCCATCTTCTTTCTTTCCGTTTTTTCATTTTATTTCGATTCTTGTTTTGTTCTTATCTTGTTTTGATTCTTAAAGTTGCATTCTTTACTCGCTTTACTATTTCTTATGCGCTTTCTTCCCGTAGCGCTACATTAGCATAAAGTGTGCATCTTTTCTTTCAAGATCATCTTTTCCTTATTATAACAAGAAGCTTTTCCGAGGACGATCCGTAAAAACAATGAACTCTCCCTTTGGTTCATATCATGTGGTATCTTGAGCCCGGATCCTAGAATTGGCCAATTTCTTGTGTTTGTGTGTACTGTTCTTTCGCTTACCAACACCAAGCATAACTAGTTGCTTCGGTGCCATAATCCATTGTACACAGTTTGATCTCTTGATCATTGCCATTCTTTCCAGAGCGGCTACATTGTCTATATTCTGTTCTTTAATTCCTGTCCTTTTTTTTCTGTCTTTTGTTTTCGTTCTTTATCATTCCGTTCTTTTGTTTCTCGTTCTTTATCTTTTGCGCAATTTACAGCTTCATTATATTTTGTTCATTTTATTGCTGTACTGACGTTATTCTGAGCACCTTATTCTGAATTGAACTCTTATTGTTCACAATTGAGCATAAAGTTAAAATCATTTGCGTTAGTGTGAGAAAGAAAAGGGGTAGCGAATTTTACATAAAAAAAAAAAGAGGCAAGAGAAGCCCAGAAGTGCTTCTTTTAAGCTGCTTGCCGTAAAAAAAATAGAAAAAAAAAGGCAAGAGAAGCCCATAAGTGCTTCTTATAATCATAGCAAAGGAAGCCCAGAAGTGCTTCTTCTAAGCAGCTTGCTCTAAAAATAAAAAATTTTGATAAGAGAACCCCTTTGCACTAAAAAAAAAATATTGCCAATTGTGGAAATTCTTTTTGTGTGGTGCTATAACGTTACTACTTCTGCGCATTTGATATTCCTGTTCTTAGTTCCTTTTTGTCTTTTTTTTTTTGGCTTTCTTCTTTGAGTGTGCTTTCTTTGTTAGCTTTTCTTGTTTGTCTTTTAAATTCCTTTCCAGTTTTGTCTTTGTAGTTTTCTTTTCTTTTCAGCGAATCCGGTGATCAACTCTTGTGAGGACCGCTACAATTTTTATAAAAAAACTTTTGATTTTGAAACGTGGTTGATCTTGTTAAGAACCTAAAGAGAACTTTGAGTAGTAAAAGGCAAGAGCGTTTACATTAAAAAATCAAAAGCCAATTATTTGAGTGAAACACAAGTGGTCATCTTTGAGTGAAACACGTGAGTAGAGTGGTGAGGTCCTTTTTTTTTCCGCATTCCATTTACATTTTACCTCATACTAGTGCACAATGGCTAGTGGTGCTAGTAACCCTCCTACCCCTAGAGCTGCTGCAATGCAAGCTCGCCTAGACGAGTTGACCAATCAATTTGCTCAAATGTTAGAGCACAGTCGGAGAATGGAGGAGAGGATGGACAGAAGAGAAAGGCGTAGGTCTAGAACTTCCACCCAAAGGAGTGATAGTGGAGATGATGAGGAGGAGGAAGAGAGAGAGAGACCTAGAAGGCGTGAGGATAGGCCAAGGAATGAAAGGAGGCATAGGGAAAATGATAGAGAAGAAAGACCTAGGAGGAGAAATGAGAGGGTTGAAGGACTTGATGGGGTTAAAATTAAAATACCTAAATTTCAAGGGAGGAATGACCCCGAGGCTTATTTGGAGTGGGAGATGAAAATAGAGCAAATTTTTGACTGCAATAACTATAGAGAAGATAAGAAGGTGAAATTGGCAGCCATAGAATTTACAGATTATGCTCTAATTTGGTGGGACCAAATACAAAAGGAGAGAAGGAGAATAGGAGATGAACTAGTGAGTACTTGGAGGGAGATGAAAACAATGATGAGAAAAAGATATGTTCCTCCCCATTACCATAGAGAGCTTCACAATAAGCTCCAAAGACTCACTCAAGGGAGTCGAAGTGTGGATGAGTACCAAAAAGAGATGGAGATTGCGATGGTGAGGGCAAATGTTGTTGAAGAGCCGGAAGCCGTAATGGCACGCTTCCTTCATGGACTCAATCGGGAAATCCAAGATGTTGTAGAGTTACAACATTATGTGGAGCTTGGGGACTTAGTCCATCAAGCCATCAAGGTAGAACAACAACTAAAGAGGAGGAATTTCTATCGGACGCCCTTTCCAAACTTCAACTCCTCCTCTTGGAGGGACGAGCAACCTAAGGAGGATCCACTCTCACAATCAAAGGAAGGTAAAAATTCTAAAAATCCTAAGCCTTTTGTTGCTACTAACATTGCTTCTTCTTCTTCTTCTAGAAAAGCTAGGAACATAAAATGTTTTAAGTGTTTGGGGAATGGCCACATAGCCTTCCAATGCCCTAACAAGCGTGTCATGGTGATGAGGGAAAGTGGTCACCTTTCTAGTGACTCATGCCCTGGGTCCCCAACTACAAGCAGGGAAGAGGAGGAATGTGAAACATATGCCCCGGAAGGAGATTTGTTGATGGTAAGGAGGCTATTGGAAAGCCAAGTCATGGCTTATGACCAAAGCCAAAGAGAAAACATCTTTCGCACAAGATGTATGATCCAAGGAAAAGTGTGCTCATTGATCATTGATGGAGGAAGTTGTACCAATGTGGCAAGCACTCGTTTGGTAAGTAAACTCCACCTCACTACTACACCACACCCAAGTCCATACAAGCTTCAATGGCTAAGCGAAAATGGTGAGTTGTTGGTTGATCAAGTGGTGGTAAGCTTGTCAATTGGTAAGTATAATGATAAAATCTTGTGTGATGTGGTGCCCATGGAGGCTGCACATATTTTGCTTGGTAGGCCTTGGCAATTTGATAGAAAAGTGACTCATGATGGCTTGACCAATAGATTTTCCCTTGTTCATAATAATGTCAAAATTTCTCTTTTGCCACTAACTCCACTAGAGGTACGTGATGATCTTGCTAAGATGAAAATGAAAAGAGATCAAGAGAAGAATGAATTGAAGGGAAAAATAAAAGAGTGTGAAAAAGTTGAGAAAAAATTTGAAAGCCTCTTTATTAAAAGAAGTGAGAACAAGAGAGTTCTTCTTACTATGCCAACCATGACCACTTGTTCATACAAAAATGTTGGTTTTTATGATCATGTTGCTCTTAATGTTGGTTTTGCAAATTCCCTTGAGCATGGATGTCAAACATATGTTTTGAATGATAAACTTGATGGGAAACAAATACCTATTCACTTTAGCAAGAATTTTTTTGAAGCTAAACTTGATTGTTACAATCATGAAAAGAACTTGTATGCTTTAGTGAAAGAGTTGCAAACTTATACATGCTATAATTTTTCCAAAGAATTTGCAGTCCCTATTGATCATGAATCTTTGAAGCATTTGCAAGGAAAAACTAAGTTGCATGAACAGCATGTCAAATTGGTGGAATTACCGGCTCAAGTTTCCTTTCAGGTAACTCCAAACTTGGAAAAGGTAAATGTGTTTAGAGTTGCATTGGAGGAAAGGTATAATTTGCTTACTCATCTACAACAAAAATTGTTTGACCTTGGTGTGTATGATGATGGTCCTTCTAGTTGGTATGATGCATGTGAAAAATTAGCAAAAAATGTATTTCTTAAGCAACAAACCTATTCATTCAAAAATGTCAAGTTTTGTGTGCCTAGGGGGTCTACGCATGAGGTGCTTATTAAAGAAATTCATAAAAGTGGCTTGACGAAATATTATATCATTCAGTTACCCGGTTCATTTTGGATTGATTCACGTCCTTTGGTTGTAGGTCGAGACCCATTAAATTCGAGGACGAATTCTTTCGAAGTGGGAGGGAATGATGGAGATCAAGGAGGACAAATGAAGGGACATGACTTTCATTGTTTTATTTTATTTTGTTAAGTCTTGGACAATTTTTAATTTTTTGGGTTTTAATTTTATGTTGGGTTATTTTTTTATGTAATTTTTAGACATTTTTAGTATTTGTCCTAATATGTGGTTGAAGTCCCACATTGGATAGGAATGGGAGGGAGCCATCATCTTTTGGCTATAAGTAACCTTTCATTTTCTTTGTAGAGACACTTTTGAATTGAATTATAATTTGCACTCTTAAAAGAGTTGTGTGAGAGGAGTTCCTCTTGGGTTCTTGAGTGGACCAACTTTTGGTTCTTATCAAAGGTTTCTATACCTTTGTGGCGAATCCTCACCGGACTTATCACTCTCCAGAGTGTGGCGTCTTCTTCCCATCTTCTTTCTTTCCGTTTTTTCATTTTATTTCGATTCTTGTTTTGTTCTTATATTGTTTTGATTCTTAAAGTTGCATCCTTTACTCGCTTTACTATTTCTTATGCGCTTTCTTCCCGTAGCGCTACATTAGCATAAAGTGTGCATCTTTTCTTTCAAGATCATCTTTTCCTTATTATAACAAGAAGCCTTTCCGAGGACGATCCGTAAAAACAATGAACTCTCCCTTTGGTTCATATCATACATAGTAAAAGAAAATACTACTTATTATACTTAAAAAATAAGCAGATATCATTTGAAAACTTTTCTCTAAGTTAACAATTCTACCAAACACATCACCAAGAAAATCACACATTCCAATTCATCAATATGCATGACACTTCAACATCTCTTTATACACCGGTGTAAATGCTCCAAGGAGACTTCTCTTCCTCAACTAAGTCGAGCGAAATAGCTATAGCTTAAACTTAATAATAATGGCCAGTCCACTCTAGGATCTGGTCTCACCATTAACATAATTGCCCAGTCCACTCTAGGATTCGATCTCACAATTAACATAATCGCCCAGTCCACTCTAGGATCTGGTCTCACGATTATTCAGTAGAGCTACTATTTAAAAATTATTACCATCTCATGAATAAGCCAGTTGGTCAGGATCATCCAAGTTGGGTATTATGACTCGTCTCGGTCCGTTGGGAGTCACCAATCGACCATTGAGAACTTCGTAACTTGGATGCCCCCATAGGCAATTAAAGGCAAATTGTACTTCATTCGCAACCCTACACACCGGATTGTAGCTCGAATTGGCAAAGCCAATCACTTGATGCAAATGACATCTATATTTGCTATCATCAAAAATTCTTCATCTCAAGAATTTAACATCATTACGCATTGACTCTTTTACAACTATGTATAAAACTCTTCTCTGTTATACAAAACTTTTATAAGAGAAAGGCCTCTTTATTTTCCCCCGAACCATTTTCTTATGCCTATGCTTATAAGAAAATTCTCTTTTAAAAATAAAATACCACTTATTGTAATTATTTTCCAAAATCCTACTATAGTCTTAAAAATCCCCTTTTTCCTCTACTATGTGGTAAAAATTATTTTCGCGGTTTAACTATAAAATAAGAATTTTCCTATAAAACCCTTATTTTTAAATGCTTATTATCCTTCTTTAAAAACTCCATTTTGAATAGTTTGGTATAAAAATCCTATTTAACTAGTTAAGTTAAAATTCTTTAAAAAGAACAGTTCTTTACTTTGTTTCCCTTTTGCCAATTAATACCGAATTAGTTGATAAAAGGTTTAATCACTTGTGATTGATTTAAAACAAAATTCTAAATTCTCTTGTTTAAGAAAACCCAAATTAAAGTCCATTGGAGACTTATCCAAAAGAATTAAGTAATTAATACCTAGTCAAGCTTTGGCTTGAGTACTAATTAACCAAATTTGCCTTTAGAAAAATGATTTCACTATAGAGTCCTCTACTTCCTCTTCCATGATGCTTGGGTCACGTGTTTTATTTTCATCTTGGTTAATCTGACCCAATCACAACAAACATCACCACAATCATAATAAATAAAGCATTAATCTACTTTAAATATTATAATCCTCCAAATGAATCAAACAAAACACAAGTGAAGCCATCACACCAAATCACAATTAGCCATAAAATACTCTAACACATATCAAGAAGCAACTCATACATCATGACATAGAATTTCTACCACACAAATACCATAGAGCTAACATATGCTTAAAATGACATTTTAGGCAAAAAACAAGCATACAAACACATTTTCATTACTTAGTAAATATTCTTACCATTTCATACTTTAGAAATATTTTCAATAAACATGATGATACTCATACAAAATTTATAGAGCTAAAATCTTAACTTAGTGATTTAAACACATCAAGAATGGTTTAAAACATTCTAAACAAGGATGAAACTCAAACCCTTCAGTTTGTCATCAAGCCACAGAAATCATACAACTTAGAACTATATAAAAATCATAACTTTGAAATGAAAATCCCCTTACCTCTTGAAAAGAAGCTTGAATACCAAAATCACTTTTCTAGCTTGTTGTTTCCAAACTAGTGACAACCCCTTTCAAAGCACAACATAAACATAAGCATAAAAAACCATCTTCTTCATAAAAAAAAAAACCAAATCCTAAGATCAAAAGCTTGAGAGAGTGATTACTTACTCTTACTCTTGATGGAAAAAGGATCAAAAGGATGATCAAGCTTCTTGGTTTCAAGAATAAGACCTAAAGCCAAAAATAAAGTTTTTCTTCAATAAAAATGAAGAACACATGATCTAAAAAAATTAAGAAATGAAGATCATGGAAATATATGGATGGTTTATGGTTTAGAATCATCAACCAATCTTTTTTTATGAAGCTTGAAGGATCAAAGCATGAAAATCCAATGAAAGCTTAAGGATGAAAGGCTTGAGTTTAGAGAGAAAATGGAGTATTTTGCTCTTGGAAATTAGATGAAATGAAGAAGGTGAAGACTCTCTCTCCTCCTCTCCCTTATTACACGGCTGAAGCAAGAACAAATGGCACAAGGATAAGCTTCGTTAACTTGGTATTATCTTGTAGATTAATTAAGAAATTAAAAGAATTCTAACATTGGTCCAAGCCAAAGCACATGGGACAAAAGTGCTTTCGGGCTGATGAAAATTTCGTGCAAAGCAGCTGGCCAAGTGGCAGAAAAGATCTCACAAGTTAGGGCTTGTTTGGTTGTTCAAAATTGAGAAAAATGCTTAATTCATAATCCCTTTTGAAATAAATACTTTTCTAAATAATTAATTAAATGGGAACTCATTTTCATGACCCAAATATAATATAATAAAATTTGGAATTTCCAAACTTCATTTTTGAGCATTTTCTCATACCCCGATTGCGCTACGGTTACCTGTAACGTGCCAAACACGGGTAAAAATAAAATTTTTCTGAGAAATTCTAGAAAAATTTTCAAAAATCTGAAATATCAAAAAAATAACTTTTGTTTCGTTAAAATATTTTTTTGACGCAAAAAGGTCTCCAGAAAAATATAAAACCCTCATCGTACTAAAACCGAGATACGGTTTCTGTCAAATTTTTATTTTTCGAATTTGGCCACTATTTACCCATATAAAAATCATAAATAATCTAAAAACACTAATGATATCCCTAACTTTCCATTTGGATCATTTCTTAGTCCTCTGGTAATTATCTGTTCCTTACATGTCACGTATTTCATTCTACATGGACCAAAACTGTAACATCTTTATTCTAATCTCAGAAAATTCCAAACTACAATTCCAAAATCCTTAAATAATATAAAAATACTATTTGTCTCTTTAATTCCTCATGATGACATTGTCTTGGCCTTCAGATCAGTAAAATCTTATTTCTTCGTCTATAACAAGAATCGTTTTTCTGTTGAAAATCCCAATTCCAACTCAAAGTCCTAATTGCTTCACTATGGGCAACTATAACCATGACAATTCATTTTCTAATATCCTCTTAAAATATGTAATTTGATCTACTCACTCAGTGGTATAAAATTAACTACGGATTTAAAAATGCGGATGTTATATTTAGGAATTTATTTGTGAGTTTTCAGAGAGCCAAAAAGGAAGTACGAATTTTTTAGGGACTTGAATGCAATTTTTTAGGGACTTGAATGAAATTTTAATTTAGTGTGAATAGTGTGTTGACTTAGCTGTTGACCATGAATAGTGGAGGGTCATGTACAATTACTATTTTACCCTTGGTTGTATACTTATTTACCAAAACCTAACCTTTTTAACATAGCTATCCCATGGCCCAAATTTACCCTCATTTGGTCGACATACACCATGGATTTAGGAGGGTTGGATTGCTCTTGTGACTTGGATTGAATCCTTATGAAATGCATTTGAACCAATTAGGATTTAGTTAATTAGTTTTTTTATTTATTTAAACTAACCCAAGCTTGGCCCCCCTTCCCTTATAAATACTCCCCTCCAAGCTTCATAAAATCCTACACCAAACTTGAAGCATTTCCAAGTTTATTCTTTCTTTCCTCTTTAAAGCTTTCATATTTCTTTCTTTGAGTTTTAGTTTTTTTTTTCAAGTTCTATTCTTCATAAGCTTTTCTTCTAAAGGTAAGGGGAAGCTCTTGCAAAATTATTTGAGAATTTATAAGTTTGATTTTAGATTGCTAATCACTTAGGTGATTCATGGGTTATAGCTTTATAGTTAATTATTTAAGCTTTATAATTGTTTTATGGCTTTGATTTAATTATTATGAGCTTTTATTATTAGTAATGTTATAATGGTCAATTTGTTGATGAGTTTTAGTGATAGTAATGTTATAATGGCGAAATTGGTTTTGAGCTTTCATAATTATACTGTTATAATGGCAAATTTAGGCTATCAAAGTATAATTTAACCGTAAATTGCAATCTATTTCTTTATGAAAAACCCTAAAATTTGTCTACCATTGATAAACAAAAAGATGGTTGGAATGAATGGTTTATTGGTATTGTTCTGGCTAAGAAATAATAAGGTCTGTTGAGAAGCTTTAACTTACCTCTCTTTCCTGGGAACCTTACTGATGTGCTATTTGTAACGCCCCTTTTTCCCACAAGGAACGTCACGTGAAAAACTAAAAACTTAATGCGGAAAATCGTCTTTCATAAATCAAGGTTACCAAAATTAGTGGCTAATTTTTTTTTAAAAAAGAATCTTATACGAAAAGATTTCTCACAACTCATTTAGCCATCCAGAAACTCAGAAGTAAAGAAACAACACACACACACACACACATATATATATATATATATCATCAAGTCAATATACACAAGTCTTACGCCCACAAGTATAGTTTGGAACCACAACATAGTGGCCAAAATACATCATCCTGATACAAAGAACATAAAGCGATAAAGCTAAACCTAGGAAAGCGATAAATCAAAAAGTGTGTCCAATACACGACACTGAACATGTACATCTCAAACTTAGGCTGGTCGCTAACAGACAACCCACAACCTAGTACTAGACACCCCCACCTCTACAGACCTAAGACGATGACGTCTCCTCGGGGTCCTCCTCGGGATCCTCCTCCGGGTCCCCCTCATCCTCGGATATCTCAATGAATACCCACTTTGGCTCATCTCGAACCTTCCTCTTCCCCCTCTCTGCGTGTCCCGACGGTCCAGTAGAAGTGTCAGAAGAGCAACGCAAGAATCGCCCATACGGTGGGACGTAAGGAACGGAGAGCGTCGGTCTCCCTGTCTCTGGTGGTGAAGCTGGTGTCACTGGAGGAGCCATCCTCGGTAGACAATCCCGCGCTTAAGGTACTCTTCCTTGGAGTAAGACGCGTGCGACAAAACATACGGCGATACTCCCGAGAAGATCCGGTTACCCGCGAGGGTAAAGGTCTCTCCTCCGCCTGAGTCTCTCTCCTCAGCTGCTCCACAGGTGCCTCGGGTGCGGCTGCCAGCCAGCTGTGCATCCTCTCTAAGGGAATGTAAGCGCCCAGAACCATATCACGCTCCAAAACCTCCTCGGGGCCCAGCACCCCTCCTCTCGTCCTGACCACGTGTCCACACACTGTGGCCCATTGGGAGATGGGATCATAAGTCCATCCCCCACCATCGGCCTCAAGAGGCCTGAAACTCTCCCTTACTCGGGCTACCAGAGGCCTCATCTACGCGTAACGTATGCAACGCCCTTTCTCATAAAAGGAAATTGCAATGTGAAAGTTATTTTTGTGAAAATAGTTAAGTTATTTAGTTTAATTTCAAAGAATATTATTTACTTTCCAAAAATGTGAATAATTTTTTTTTCTTTTTATCATAGAAATAATTTATTAAATTGGAATCCTTAATTCAAAAGCTTTAGCGTATAAGATAAATGAAACACAACGTATACAGAAACATACCTCATATATATATACAACTACATACTGTACATCAGACTACATGTTTGTCCATGCAAACTAGGATATCACACCTATTTTACAAAAGCTAAAAGCAACAAAGTAAAGTAAAGTAAAGTAGTGTCATAAATATTTTACAGTCATCCAAAGTAAACAAAATCCTAAGCCTATGCCCGTAGAGTCATCATTAAAAGAAACAGAAACCTGAATGCATCAGTGCATCATTCCTAAAGTCTTTAGCAAAAACCCTTATCTGACTGGGCTTGCCAAGACACCTACACCAACAGTCTATCAGACCCCTTGTCCCTCAGGACCATCTCCTAAAATCCCTTTCCCCTTCCCCTCTAGCTCTGCTGCCTCCCTCCTGACTCTGGCCCTCCAGACTACCAGGTCCTCCAGGGTAACAGGAGTAAAAGGTTGGGGACTACCTCCAGGTAAAGCATATGAAATTGAAACAACATCAATCACAGGATCCACTACCATAGCAGTCACTTCTTCAACAGGAGCTTCCCTTGCTGACACCTCCGGTACAGATGAAGGTCTTTTCACCGTACTCTTCCTAGCGGTCATCCGGATCCTACGAGAGTACGTCCTAAGCGGTGGGGTACTGGGTCCTCTATGCGTTGCCTCTGGTCTTGCCGGTTCTTCTGGCACTAGCTCGGGTTGTCCTGCTCTCTGAGTCTCGGCGTCTTGCCTCCTCCAACGCTCTCTCAACTCATTGAGAGGCATATGAACATCTAACACTAGGTTCTCCTCCACCCATCTCTGTGGTCCTCCTGCCACGCTCTCTAGGGACATAATGTTACCAGCATATGTCCCCCACTGAGTGTGTGGGTTGATCACCCACCCACTCCCCGCTCCCCTTCTGGGGTAGTAGCTAATTCGCCGGATGTGGAGCAACCCATTCGGCTGCGGGTCCATCTATATGAATCATGTTCAAAAGAGCACAAAACATATAGGCAATGGTGAAAAACAATCCTTAAGCAAATCAATAAGATATCACAGAAAAACAGATATAACTCAAGAAATTCAAGTAAGAAGCATGCATAACATATACAGTTATTTTCTCATAGAATATATCATTTATAATCCTCACCAAACAATCCATTGTCAAACAAGACATATCATAATGCATGTCACTTCTATTTCCCTCTCAGACCCCAGTATAATGCTCCTTGGAGACTTCTCTCTTCCTCCTACTACATTGAGCGACCAGCCGTAGTAGACTTAACAGAATTATCAGATAGTCCCACCAGACTTCATGATAAACATTCGGACCTGCTACATTTAAACCATCGTACCGAATCATGAATAGTCAAGTCAGTCAGATTTATCCAAGCCGGGTTGTGCGACATGCCTCGGCTCAGGGGATATCGCCTACCTGGCCATTAGAGGGGTTTCGCAACCTGGATAATCCCAATAGGCATCTGTGGCCCAACTATCCCTATTCTCAACCCCAATCTGGGTTGTAATGCTCATCACATGGCCTCGGCCAAATCTCAACACATGGCCTCTGCCAAATTTCTTTTAATGCAAATGCAACATTTTTGCATATATAAACATAACAATCATTTTGCATTTATTTCTCTTGGCTACCTCTTGTAACCATTATCACATGACCTTCTCTCTTGGCCATTAAATCATCACATGACCTTATCTCTTGGTCATTAAATCATCACATGACCACATCTCTTGGTCTCATATAAATTCTCTTTAATGCCACATAGTATTTTGCACATGCAATAACGTTGTAATTATCTCTTTATTGCCTTGGTTTCTCTTGTAAATTCTTGAATTTCTTTTCTTTGTTATCTCTTGGGACATTCAATATATGACTTTATCTCTAGTTATTTTAAATACTTTTTCTCTTTAGTCATTTTAACCAAATATCTCATTATTTTTCAAAAACCGATTAATACGTATTCATTGTTTTACTTTCAAAAATTGATATAAAATACTTAGGCTAATTTAATTTCAAAATAAATATTTTTCCATTAAAAATACATTAATTTATAAGCCTTTAAGCATAAAATTCAGAATTTTCGAAATTTAAAACCCATGACACTTTCACAGGAGTGGGAAAAATCACAGCGCGGGTGTGAATGATTCTGTTTCTCTCTTTTCTGATTTCTATACAAAAATCCGATTTTCACATCCTTTTCTGAAATCCACACCAGAGGTGTGACAGGTCTGTTTTTCCAAAGTTAATTAGATCTAGAAACTTCATTTTGATTTTGAAAACACCATATCCTTTAACTTAAAATTAATTAAATTAAAAACAATAGGTTTAAGTTAAGAATGGTGACTTCCCTTCAATTGATTCATTTTTAACTTTTTAGTTTATGGTTAAAATCTTTACCAAAGTCCATTGGAGACTTTATTTTTGAAAAACACTTAGCTTTAATGAATCCTAACAAAGCTTTGGACTTTGTACAAATCAATTTATTATGAAAAAATCCTTTTTGTCTAGGTCCATGTCCTTTTCTCCATACTTCATAATGCTTGGGTCATTAGCCAATTGCCATACTTTAATCTTTTCATACTCTTCTCCAATCATCAATCACCAATCACCAATTACCAATCACCAAGCATCAAGCATAGTAATAAAGCAATAACCTACTTTAAATATTACATTCCTCCCAAATTGAATAAAAATAAGAAAAGAAACATAGAGCATGGAAGATGGCTAGAAGACAATCCCACTCAAACCAAGGAACATCAAGCACAAAGTACATCTCAATCAAACATAGTAAAGCATCATTATCAAGCAAATGAAAACATCCACATCAAGCATAGAATAATCTCACAATCACACATAGAACCATATGAACTTTAATCATGAAGACAAAAATACAAAGACAAAGAGGTCATCATCCAATACTTTTTACCCAATGATCAATTAATAAAATCATCTCTCTTTGATTAAAGAATCATGTCTCTTTTCAAAAGATCATCTCTTTAATATAAAAATTATTACTTTGTAAGAAAAGATTGTCTTTCTCATAAAAGCTCTTACTTTTCCAACAATCACCACTTGATCAAGATAGTACTTGGATAAAAATTAATAGTTTACCATAAAACTTACTTCTTTAAATAGAAAAACTATCTTTTTATAAAGGTTAAACTTTTATAAGAATCAAGCCATCTTTTTGTTCTTAGTAAGATTTTCAAGCTTTAAAAAACATCATAGACAAGCATAAAACACTCCATGAGTCTTATGATTCACAAAAAGAGAGATTTCCCCTTACCTCTTTCTTTTTCTTGTTGATTAAAGATCCTACCTTCTTGGCTCCCTAGGCCTTCTTGATCACCTCCTTGAAACCAATATATAAACATAGCCAAACAAATACTACAAATAAGATCTTTTTAATCTTAAAGAGAAGAAGAAAAAGAGAAGAAAGATTATTTCTTTCAAACCCTTGATAGTCATGAATCAAAGAAGAAAGAAAGATCAAAGCTTGGATCAAAGTTCCCTTACCTTTACAAGCTTGGGTTCCTTCAAGACAAAAATAGAAAAAACCCATTTTAGAGATATGAACTTTGATGATCATGAAGAGGAAGAAAGGATTTATGGATTAGAAGAGAAAACCAACCTTGGTTCTTGAAGATCAAAGATCAAAAAGCCTTAGAACAAAGCTAGAACACTTGATGGCTCTTGGAAAATTTTAGAGAAAAGTGAGAGAAAATGGAAGAGATATGTTTTGGAGTATGATATGAAATGAACAAGTGAAGCAAACTATCTTCTCCTCTCCCTCAAGACACTCACACGGTTCTCTCTCCCTCTCAAGTAACTAGGATAAGTTTGCTAAAAAAAATCATCATTACACATAAATTAATTTTTGGTAAAAAGATAAATTACTAATTATCCTATTGGCTCTCCTTTGTGACTCACCCCTCTTGGATGAATCTAGTCCCCTTCATGGACTTGGGGAGGGGCGGTTTTGGCTTGAAGAAAAGAGGAAGATAAGATCAAACTCCAACCATGGTTTAGGCTAGGTTAAAAACTAACCAAGGTGAGGTAACTTTAATCCCACTTAGTTAAAACTATTCATTCAAGTCTTGTTTGTGTGCATGGCTCACATGGCTCATATAAGAGCAGCCTAGCCACGAAATTTATTGGCTAAAATGGCTTTGAGTTGGCTTGCTTTATGGCTTAGCAGTTAAATACCTGACTTAGGGGCAAAACGGTCTTTTCAATGGAAAAGTAATCATTATTATTTTTCCTATTACATCACTACCCCTACATCATCATTCTTCTTCTAATAAAGGATTTAAAACCTCCTAACTTCATTTTTGGGGTTTTACTAATTTTCCTAATACTGCTATTTTTAACCGTAAACCCGTATTTAGGTCAAAATAGTCAACTTTTCAGAAAATTCCAGAAAATTTCCTATAATTCCCAAATATTAGAAAAACACTATTTGGTTCGTCGAAATATTTTTCTAACTTGTTTTGGTCACTAAACCCACTCACAGTTCAACCTATTCAAACTACAAGGACCAAAACGGTATTTTTTCTTACCCGTAACTCAGAAAATCCCAAATAAATTTCTAAAATCCTCAAATATTGTAAAATGACCATTGGTATCCTCAAATCATTTTTCCGACTTCAATTCAAGGTCTTTGTCTCACAACTCAGCTATTCCGTTAATTTACCGTAAACCGTATTCTGTCTTATTATCAAAATTCAACTTAAACTACTGACTTCTATGCTCACTAGCGTTTTATCTAAGGAATTAACTTTTCTAACAAAATATTTAATATACATAAATCACTCATTATATATTAAAACAGAATAAAGACGGAAATCTAAAAATACGGACGTTACAACGTACATACAAATATAGGAAAACATGCAAGGGTGAATTTCTTTGCACAAGTTGAAATCCACCGAAAGGTTGCATATGAAAAATAAAATACTACATAATACATTCCAAGAATATATTTATATAGAGTTACTCTTTCGCAAATCTTTTAGCTAAGATATTCAATCATCAACAAGAGACACATCATCAAGGTAAACACACAGTCAAGCACACACATAGCATTCTAGCATAATGCATGTCACTTCAATATCTCATTTCATACACCGGTGCACTGCTCCATGGAGATTTCTCTTCCTCAACTAAGTAGAGCGATGTGGCGGAATCGTATACCTATCATTAATGCAAACTGACCTTCACTCTTAGCCATCGTTTGTCATTTATTCGATACAGACCCATTGTGCTACGTCGTACACCCCATCTCAAATAAGGCAGCCGGTCAGGATCATCCAAGCCGGGTACACTACTCTTCTCAGCATAAGGGGATTCACCGCAAGGCCATTGAGAATTTCGTAACCTGGATGCCCTCAAAGACTTATAGTCAGACCATACTTATTTACAATCCCCGCATAGGATTGTGTGCTCTAAAATTTGGCAAAAGCCACGTCTTTAATGCAAATGACAGTATATTTGCAACCACAATCAATACAATCAATGCGGTCCCTCGTCTTAGGGTTTTTCATCGCCACGTCTTAGCTTCCATCTAACACCGTGTAATATTATTGTCCGCAAGACTTTATCGTCGCCACGTATTGATCCTCTTTCAATACCGTGTAGTATTATTGTCCTTAAGACTTTTATCATCGCCACGTATTGGTCCTCTTCCAATACCGTGTAGAAACGTCATTTTAAAAACATAAGTTTATGGAAACTCCTCTTTGGAATTAAAGTTCTTATTTAACTTCAAAATCTTAAATCTTTAATTGTTATAAAAGAATTACCTCTTATTTAAAACTCACTTTATTTATTTTTCTTTCCACTTTTCATTATAAAAGGGTTAATTAAAAACTTGAGTGGATTCTTTGATAATTTTACTTAATTTTCCTTTACTTTTAAGTATTTACATTTCTGACCCCCTAAGAAGTCCAGTTTTGCAGTCCAGCCCCTGATTTTCTGAAGAATTTGGTTTCTGGCCCAAAATGCCCAGATTTCGCGTTTTCTACCCCAAGACTTTCGTAAATTACGTTTTTGGCCCAAAGTGCCCAGACTTCGCGTTTCTGACCCAAAACTTTTGTAAATTACATTTTTGGCCCAAAGTGCCCAAATTTTCGAAATTATGCCCAGAATTTCAGAATTTTGCAGTTTTGACCCCAAAGTATCCATATTTCGTTTTTGACCCCTAAAAATTTGAAATTTGATTTTCTCCCTCATTAATTGATTTTCTAGCTCACTTAGAGTTTTATGGATAAAAAGAGTTTAGTATGAAATTGATTTAAGATTTATACTTAGCAGTTTTATGAAATTTATCTAAGTATGTATTAACTTGAATCTTAATTAATTTATTTGATTCCTTTTAGAAAACTCTTTCATTAAAGCTTTTAACTCCTCTTACCACACTTAGTCAAAATTTCCAAACCAATCCCAATCACAAGGAAATCAAGGTATATGGAATATTCAAAGAAAGCAACATACATCAATTAGGCAAGAACACAATCAAGCCATAAATCTTACATCCACTCAAAGTGGCCATCCATAGCATATGAACATACATCATGAACATAGCATAAAAATCATCAACTCATCAAGCATGCATTTTTCAAAGAACACATAGGCTTTTCAAACATACTCATTCACCAACCAAAAATCATGCTTGAACTCATATATATATATATAGATATATGAAAATACATATTACAAAGAGAATGAAATATTTATTCAACAACCAAGAGAAAAACTCAAGTCTTTGAGTTTAACTTAGAACAACACAACATACACCACACACATACACATACACATCCTTCCCAACTTATTAAGAAAATCCGTTACCTCTTGAAGACTATGAAAATGAGCAAACACCAAAGATCACCTTCCCTCTACACAATCACCAAGTGGCCTCCTTGAAGCCTTGATGTTCCCACACTTAGAAAAATTTACCTTTCACAAAATACACCAAAATAAAACCATAAAAATATGAGTTTTATGAAAACCAACAAACCCTAAAGAGTAGAAATTTGAGTAGATGAATACTTACTCAAATCTTGAAGACAAATGGATCCAAGGTGGTTTTCAAGCTTGTAGGTTCCAATGGAGTGGACCTCAACCAAGAAAAAGATCTCTTTTAGTAAAGAGAAGAACACAACTTTCATGGAAACATGAAAGTGGTGGAAATGAAAAAATGAAAGAAGTTTATGGATTAGAATGATGATCCAAACCTTTTTTGTGAAGCTTGACTATGCAAAATCTCAATAGAACTTGGTCTTTTTGGTGTATGAAAAAGCATGGGAATGGAGAGAAAATGGAGAATGGAAACTTGGAGAAGATGAAGTGTATGAAGCAAATGAATTTCTCTCTCCTTTCTCCCTTAGAAGTTTGGCTGAAGCAAGAAGAGCATGGGGAAGTATGGGCTAGCTTACTTGGAGTAGATGGGAGTCATACCTCACTCACCTAATTTGGAAAAATTCAAAAATCAACCCCTTTTTGACCATTTGACTTTTGGAAGGTTTTTGAGAGTGGAATCAACCCCTTATGCGCCCCAAAACTGGCCAGAAAAATGGTGGGATTAAATCCCATCAAGTTAGGGTTTAATCGGAAGTTCGAAGTAGTAAAAACGCGTAGTTTTCAAACCCCTTTTTAGATAAATATTTTTTCTAAAATGGGTAAAATCATGAGAAATGAATTTTATGATTTGAATATGTCATAGAAAAATTTAGAAACCCAAAACTAAATTTTTGGACTATTTTTCATGTCCCAATTGCGCCCAGTTTACCCGTAAAGCTCCAAACGTGGGTAAAATAAAGTTTTTATGAAAAATTCCAGAAAAATTTCTAAAAATCACAAATATTATAACAATCACTTTTGGTTCGTTAAAATATTATTTTAGAGTAAAAATGACCTCCAGAAAAATACTGAACCCTTCCCGCATCACGCAAGAACGCGATTCTCGCAAAAACTCAGTTTTGCGAACTCTACTACTCTAAACCCTTCAAAAACAAACCTAAGATATAAATAGTATTATTCATACCTTAAAATCATAAAAATCATTAATTAAATAATTTTAATTAAATTAAAACAGATTAAAAAAATAAATAAAAACTATATAAAAATCAGAGTGTTACACTATTTATAAAATCCTAACCTCGGGAGTGTGTATATACATGGCTACGATAAATTGGAAAAGATTTTTAGTGGGTTACTGACTATACACGATTGTGCGTTTAAAATAAATCTCTTTTCTCTATAGACCGAGTAAAGATGGCGGTGCTGGAAAACTCAGTCTTTGCTTTTAATTGATCTTGAACTGTTAAACAGTGATTTCGCTAATATATATATCGGCTGACTAGGTAAAACGATGCATACCATAGAGTTTTCTTGAGAATTCTACTGTTGTATTGTTTGGTAGAAATTTCTGGTTTGGGGTCCGTTATATATATAAACTCATTTTAATTTTCAATGTCATACTGATATGCAAAGGCTGACTTGGTAAAATAGTACAATAGTGAAGCGTTCTCGGTGAACTCTACTGTTATACTATTTGGTAGAAATTCCTAGTTTGGGGTCCTTTACATATTTGACAAGAAAAATTAGTGAAGCAAGCCATCAACCGGCTTTTTTTGGAAAAAAAACTTGTGTTTAATTATTTCAGTAATAAATCAGTTTGATCTTATTCACTTAGTTTCTTTATCAAAACACTCTAAAAGTTGGGCGTCGATCACCTCAGTCGACTCTACCGCCGTGTGATTATTCTGTCATCAGATTTATTTAAAACCGAGGAAAAATCACTTACCGAGTAAAAAGCAGTAATAAAGATAATCCATACGATAATTTATTCCGTGATGAAAGAGTAAGAGTGTTTTACGAGATTTCGTATTACAAGAGGTAATTCAGTAAAACATGAGAAAGTATTACAAGAGAAACCCTGTTGATTTTATATGCAAAATGAATTGTCATTGCATAAAGTGTTTGAGCATACACTCCAAATTGGGGTTGAGCATAGTCTTTGATTGGGCTACAAATGCCTATTGGAATAGTATTTGACGTTGAGTTTTAAACAGAAAATGCAACCTCCGTTTTTCCAATTACCATCTTGTTTTCTGTTTTATATGAAATTTTGTGATATAAGTGTTTAGTAATTTATTTTTATCTTAAAAATAGGGTTTTAAAATGCTTATTCATTCTTTTCATTGAAATGGATATTTTTCATTTGATGTTGGGTTTTATACAGACAACGGTCTTTACCGTAACTAACGGATTAGGTATTAAATAGCAAAAGTATGTCAAACCAACCCAGAAAATTATCTTCCTTCACAAAAGTTGTTCCTTTTAATATTTGTGATTTTTTCCAATTTTTAGAAAACTTTCAAAATTTACAGAAAAATACTCTTAATAGATGCGAATAGCGCAAATATCTTGCTTTACAGTGTAAATTTTCGTGACAAAGGTCCACAAGCATTTTATATTTTATTTTTAATTAATTATTTAACGATTTTAGAAATTATTTTTAGACAAGATTATTTTTATATCGTTTTTACTATTATATGCGGTATATCAGCCAAATAGAGACGAATAGAGAATTAAGGGGCATGAAAGAGGAACTTAGGGTTTTTGAGAGACTCAGACGCAATTTTAGGGTGTTCAAAATATCTATTGACCCAGCCATTGGCCATGAATAGTGGAGGACAATGTACAATTACTATTTTACCATTGGTTTTACACTTAAACTACCAAAACCTAAAGTTTTTAACCTAGATAACCCATGGCCCTTATTCCCCATCATTAGGTCAACATCAACAAGTAATTTTGGAGCCTTGGATTTTCTTTTTCACTTAGATCTAATCCTTGTGAAATGCCTTTCATCCAATTAGAAAAAAAGTTGGTTTTACCTAATTAACTAATTAGGGTTTTAAGCCTCATGGCTTACATCACAAATCTCTTCCCTCCTTGTCCCTTGACAGCCGCCCCCACCCTATAAATACTCCCCTCCATGCTTCATTATTCCTTGCACCAAAGTCTTATGATTCTTCCAAGCATTTCTTGTCCTTCTTCTTTATAACATTCATATTTATTTCTTTGTGTTTTTAGTTTTTCCAAGTTTTGTTCTTCATAAGCTTTTCTTCTAAAGGTAAGGGGAGCCTCTTGCAAAATAATTTGAAAAGTTATAAGTTTGATTTTTGGTTGCTAATCACTTAGGTGATTTATGTGTTATAGTTTTATAATTGTTTTATGGCTGTAAATTAATTGATATGACCTTTAATTAATTGTAGTGTTATAATGCCTGAATTGTTTATGTGTTTTTGTGATACTAATGTTATAATGGCAAAATTGATTTTGAGCTTTAATATTTGTACCGTTAAAATGGCAAATTTTAGATTACCACAATATAATTTTATCGTAAAACTAGTGAAATCTATTTCTTTGTGAAAATCCTAAGGTTTGTCTACCATTGATATAAAAAAAGATGGTTGGGATAAATGGATTATTAGTATGGTTCTGACTAGGAAAGACAAAGGTTTTCCTAGCGGCCTTAGCTCAGCTCTCTTCCCTGGGAACCATACTGATACGCTGTTTATAGATCTTAACCAAGGGATTCTGTATATACGTGGCTAAGATAAATTGGGAAAGATTTTATTGGGATACTACTATACATATATATGCGTTTAAAATAAATTCCTTCTCTCTTTAAATCGAGCGACGTCGGCACTGCCGTAAACTCGGTCTTTCTTTTAATTGATCTTGAACTGTTAAACATGATTTTGCTAACACATATATACGGTTGACTGGGTAAATAGTATAATAGTAAAGGATTCTTGGTGAATTCTACTGTTATACTGTTTGTTGGAAATTCCTGGTATGGGGTCCGTCATATATGAAAACTCAGTTTAGTTTTCAATGTCAAACTCTTTGACAGTGAAAATTAGTGAGGTAAGCCTTCAACGGGCTTTTCTAAAAATAAACTAGTGCTGAAGTAATTCAGTGAAAATTCATCTTGATTCCGTTCACTTAGTTCTATATCGAATCATTTTAAAAGTTGGGCACTGATCACCACAGTCGGCTCTGCCGTCGTGTGATCATTATATCTTCAAATTTATTTAAGCCGAGAAAAATCATTTACCCATTAAAAAAGTGAACATGGGTTTAAATTACTGTTAATCTCTTCTCTCTTGATCAATCCCGATGACTCTGCCCCATTTTGATCTTCTTGAAATGAATTTATCACCTTCAGTTTTGATATATGTTGAATCACTCTGATTGTTATGGATTGATTACCTCAGTTCGGCTCTGCGGCAGTGTGATTAGTCATTAATTGAACTATTAAAATCGGGAAAAATAACCTATCACGTAATGTTCAGTAAAATAAATAACGAGAGCAAGAATTATTCGTCTGTTGATAAAATAAAGGATTTTTACGATAAAAAAGAGATGAATGAAGATATATGATTTGATGTTTATCTGCAATGTAAGAGTATTTTATCAGATTTTATTATAAAGGGATGAGTTTATTCCGTATTGAGTATCTTTGACGAGATTAAGTATTACAAGAGAAATACAGTAAAACATGAGAAAGTTTTACAACAGAAACCAAAGTGAATTTATATGTAATTTGAATTATCATTGCATAAAGACGTATGAGCATACAACCTAGAGGATGGAGTTGAAAATAGCGTCTTGTTGGGCTACAATTGCCTACTGGGATTATCTAGGTTTCTAAAGTCTCGATGGCCATGTAGGTGAATACCCTCGAGCCAAGACGAGACGTATACCCGACTTGGATAAATTTGACTGACGGACCTATTTATGATATGGTATTCATTTTAATTGTACCGAAAGATTCTCAGGAGTCTGGAGGGATTCCCTTGTTATTCTATTAAGTTTGCTATAGCCAATCGCTCAAGGGTGTTAAAGTTGGAAAAGTCTCCTTAGAGCAGTGCATCGGTGTGTTTTGAAGAGTATAGAAGTGGCATGCATAAATATATATCTTGTATTTAGAGTTTCATCCTTGCATGTTTCTTTGTTGTGCTTGTGTATGTACAAGTAGATGGTTTATCCGAGGAGTGGGTTGGTTTCAATTCGGCATCTGAGAATTCAACCCCTTGAGGTTGAGAGGGTGGGGTGGAAAATAAACCCCGAAACGCGTGGGGTACATATTCAGGGTATGTACTTGCCACTACATGAAGGGTCAATAGACCCAACTGGAGAGTAGAAATCCGGTTAGTCTTAGACGTAATGTGCAACACCCTTTCTCCGAAAAGGATATTACACCATAGTAACCAAAAGTTTTACAAAGACTTAGAAAATATTTGATAAAAGTTAGTAATCCTTCTCTAAAATTGGGGTAAAATTTTTCGCTTTTCTAAAGAGGAATGAGAAGGACGGGGAGTAAACCCCTTAAAGATTTTCTCTTTGTAAATGTTTTTATGTAAGAAATAAAACATAGCTTTATACTTAAAAATTCCTCATCACATATATGAAATAATTAGAGTTTACAACAGAGGTTTATACAGTGAACACTGAGCCAGTCAAGTCTTTAGACCTCTACCCAATCTAAAGTAGTAAATATAGGTTCTTCTCGTAATCTCTATCAAACTATCCAGCTTCTTTCTTCAGATCCTTCTTTTAAGAGCTAACCCACTTCTTGGGCAAACTATCTACTCCGTCATGCATCAACACAACAGAGCAGGCAAGGGTGAAACTCTAAACAAGGTAATAAGTAAAGTACAAACACAAGCAAAGCATAGATTGTGTACCAATCAATTCACACCTCAAGACACATAACCAGGATAACAGATAAATCAATTTGCACACCAATCAATCAATCAGAACAATCAAGGCTTATAAACAGATCTCGTTTAAGCAGAACTTACCTTTGTGTTGCAATCCCATACTCATTTCACAAAACACAATCTTCTTAACTACACATATATATATGCATGACACACCAATATCTCTCTAATCACACCGGTGTATTGCTCCCAGGGAGACTTATCCAACCTCACATCATAGAGCGATCGGCCGCAGTAAACATAACAGCATAAACAGGAAATCCCTTCAGGACCCCTGAAGATACTTCGGAAATACTGCATTTAAAACTTAATACCAAATCCTAAATAGATCTGTCAGTCAGATTTATCCAAGTCGGGTATACGACTCGTCTCGGCTCAGGGGTATTCACCGACAAGGCCATTGAGACTTTCGAAACCTGGATAATCCCAGTAGACAATTGTAGTCCAACAGAACCTATTTGCAACCCCGCTCTCTCGAAGGTTGTATGCTCATCATCTATAATGCAAATGCTCACCTTAGATTTGCAAACCATTTTCTCTTGAAATCTCTATCTCTGTAAAACTCTCTCTGTTTTACTGTAACTTCTCTTTCTCAAAAATCTCAGAATCTCTTAAAAACTCTTTGTAAGAAATAAGTCAAATCCTTTTATGGATAGACCACTTCGTATGAACAGAAAACTGTTTAAAAATCATTTTCTCATAGGACTCTTTTACTATATACTTTAAAATATAAGACTCTCATATCTTTTTACTGCTTATTACGGACTAATTCATTATCTCGGCTTTATTTATTTTAAGTTGCTCAACTGGGTGAATCGGTATAAAAAGACTTATTAACTGTATTACAAGAAGATCAAAACGGGGCATAACCACCTAGGATTGATCAAGAGAGAAGAGATTGACAGTATTTAAACTTATGTCCACTTTCTGATTAATAGTTGTCTGCTTTTAGATTTTAGATAACTCTTTGGAAATGGAATAACTACACTGCGACTGAGCCGACTGCGGTAATCAGTGTCCAGTTTTCTGGAAAATTTTAATGTAGACTTAGTGATCGAATTTACGTTTAATTAGTCACGACTTAGGTTTATTTTCGAAGATGAAAAGATTATACGACGGCAGAGCCATCTTTGGTAATCAGTACCCCACTGTAAAATCGATCCTATATACTAAGTAAACGTAGACAATTTATTTCCCTTCTGAAATACTTAGGCACTATTTATTTTCCAGGAAAAAGGCCCGTTGAAAGTCTATCTCACTAATTTCCACTGCCGTAGACATTGGAAATTAAACTGAATTATGTGCATACATATACAGATTGGATACCCACTCGATATTTCCCACTAATAATATAACGATAGAATTCACCGAGAATCCATTACCGTTACATTATATTCCGAAAGATGCTATAACAGTAGAATTCACCGAGAATCCATTACTGTTACACTCTTTTATCCGACAGATGCTATAACGGTAGGATTCACCGGGAATCCATTACTGTTACACTCTTTTATCCAATTCAATCTATTTATATATACGGTATTAAGAAAATTGCTTCTTTTCCAATCTTATCTTGTCACGTATATACCAGGTTTTCACTGTTAAGATTTCCCCAAACAGCGTATCAGTACAGATCCCAGGCCAGAGTGAGACGGACTGCTTTAGCCCCTTCAAAGGTCTCACTTCCTTTCTAGACAGATCCATACTGATAAACCATCTATCTTAACCATCACCTTGTATATAAATAACAGATAATAACGGGGTTTTCATAAACAATAATTTATATTCCCTTTGCGGTAAAATTGTGTTTGCGGTAGTATAAAATTCGCCATTATAACGGTATGTTTACAAAAGCTCAAAAATGATTTTGACATAACCTCTCTACTCACATGGTCCTAAGACTAAAATTGGGCATTATAACTCTACAATTCATAAATAGCACAAAACAATTAAAATAAGACTATGAAACAATCATAAAACATATAAAAGCTATAAACACCAAAACAAGCAATTCAAACACAAACAAAGATCAAACACCCATACTTCACAAATTACTTTGAAAGATTAACCCCTTACCTTGGCCTTAAGATGATGAAGAACAACTAAGAACACCAAGAACACAAAGTAAGAAATTTAGGAGAAAAGAGAAAAAAGTGTTTGTCTTCTTGATTTCCACTTGTGATGAGTGAAAATTTATGAAGCCAAGGGGGTCTATTTATAGGTGAGGGGGCTGCCCAAGCTTGGGGAGAAGGAAGGAATTAAGAAAATGTGTGAGGTAAGCCATGACTCCTAAAATCCATAATTATTAATTAGGTTTAATCAATCTTTTTTCTAATTGGTTAATCCTAATAACTAAGCCTCATGACTCATAAGAGAAAAACTCATCCAAGGGCCCTAAATGGGTGTGGATGTCGACCAAGTGAGGCCAAATAAGAGCCATTAGATTGCTTGGACAAAAGCCTAGGGTTTAGGTAGTTTTAAGTGGGAACTAAGGGCAAAATGGTCTTTTTACTTGCCCACCTTACTATTCAAGGGCATCATGATGTTCCCCACTCTTAGATACTTCTTAGAATTGTATTTGAACCCCTCAAAGTTCCTAAGTTCCTATATTATAGCTACTATACCTCTATTCGCCCCAATTCGGCTTATTCCGCAATTAAGAGTCAGAATAGTCTTTTTACTAATCTAATACTCAAAAATAATTTAGAATAGTAAGAATCAATAAGAAATCTTAAAATAACACATAGAAAGTCTTATGGAAGAGTTTTGGAAATTTTACAGTAAGGGCAAGCCTTACAGTTTATAAAAACAACGGAAAACGGACGCGCCGTAAGTGTAAAACAACACTATTTCATAAAATTCCAGAAAATTTGCAAATTGAATTTAATTACTAATGGTCTCTCTTAAAATTTGATTTTGAGTCCTCATTGTTCGACATAAATCGATTTTGGACCAGAAACCTCTGCTTTCCATATTTTGTAACAGAAAAGTAGCGTTTTGATCCGTTTTTCAGAAAATTATGAAATAATTTCCAAAAATCCTAAAAAATATAAAAACATGATTCGGCTCATCAAAATCTTTTTCTGACCTCAAATCGGTTTCTGAATCAGGGTTTTAAGCTTTCAAAAAATAACAAGGTTAAAACGGTAATTTCAGAAGTTTTCCAAAAATTCTAAGAAAATTCCAAAAAATCACAAATATTAAAGGAACCAACTTTTGTGAAGGAAGTTTGTTTGAAAAAGTTGGGTTAACATACTTGTGTTATTAAAACCCTTTTTCGTCAATAACGATAAATACAGATGTCAAATAGTAAGGGAAAAATGACTGTTTTAATCAAATAATTTCATATGTATTTTAAAACCTTCATTATAAGTCTAAAATAATTTTCTTATGACTTAGATCATACCAGATCATTAAAAACAGACAAAAGACAGAAATACAGAAAACAGAAGTCTATAGAAACTTAACTATTTTCACTATTCATACTGTAATACTTAACCGGAACTAGTTATTCTATTTTTCTTAGGTTCCTATCGAGTCTTTGTAATTCCTATCTCATCTATTTTTCTATCTCTGGTATATATTCCTTTCCTAACTAACAGATTACGGAGTTCTATCTATAAGGGTCTAAAACCATAATTTCTTTGTTTCTTCCTCTTAAAATCCAAACTTAATTTCTAAAACCTTTATATGTCCTCAAACTAATTTATCTTCCCTTAAATACCTTTTGGAAGTGTTGTATGAATTTTCCAAATTCATGTATCATTTATCCTAATAATCAGAATGTCCGTATATAATTTCCTAACTTCTGTATTTAGCTCTAAGCTACCAAGTTTTTGTCCAAAAAACTTCAAGGTAGTTCTAATCCTTAGAAATTAACACTTTGTCTTATAAGTAAAAATTTTGGGATGTTACATTCTTCCCCTCTAAAAATAATTTCGTCCTCGAAATTTCGTAAATAAGTATCTAGGACAATCGTCCTCTCTTTGGAATAATTCCCATTATCTATCACCACTATATTTATTCAAATGATCTACTACTAACCTTTAGATGTAACATACTCGTCCATTTAATGGTTCGGAGTGTAATCTCTTGCTTCTTTGTCCTTACTCCGTTTGCTGTAGTAGCCTTCTAACATCATGTTTCCCTATCGCTTTTTCTTTCTCCATTTTTCCGACATTTCCTTTTGACGGATCTCTAATACTAAAATTCTTTTTCTTAGTCCTACCTCAATAATTATTTGTACTCCCATGTTTCATCAAGTTTGAACTAGACCTCAAAAGTTCCTTGCCAAATATTCAAACTTAACCGTAATCATGCTTATAATCAGGTCCTATTTGCTGTAATCCCCAAAAACTCCTGTACCTTTTGAGTACTATGTAGAAAATATTTGCAATAACTTGTGCAAGATATTGCCCTAAAATTTCTTGAGGCCTAACTTCTACCAATTTCTGTATCTTATTTGATCAACACTTAATCTTACTAACTATCAGAGATCAATCTAACTTATTTTGACTTCTCTAGCCTTGATTTGAGTCAAGAATACCTTCTATTAATTTCATAGATCCATACTTAATCCTCCTCCTTATTTCTTATCCAAGAGAACTTATTTACTCTAAGAATTCTATAAAATTATTTCTTACCAGACTATACCCTTGATCCTTTTATTACTAAAATACCTTAGTAAGTCATTTTCAATGATTGTTGGAGTTTTAGCAATAATCCTCATCTGATGAAAATTTCTAATACTATACTACTCAGCTATAGGCTTTAACTTTTTAATCTTAAAGACAACATTTTTGTATTTCTTTTGATATTGTTACCGCAACTACCGAATATTTTCTTTTCTTGGTTTGAGATCAAATCTTAAGTTTCTCTATTTTAGGACTTTTCGACCTACCAGTTCACATTCATTACCATTATTATCTCTCTGCTACCGGCAAGCTAATGGATTAATTACTTCCATACCTTGACCTTAAGCAGTAAGAAAACAATAATAATTTTATGACCGATCCTGTCATCCAAATCATTACTTAACTTGAAAGTAAGTTTCTTCTTATAGGATTAAACATAATATACATGTATATATACCTATATATATATTATATACACACACATAAAATTAACACAACATAAAGCAAACAAATACTTTATACATATATATATAGCAACCAAGTTCAAGTATTTCTTAATAGGCTCTAATCCTATGGAATGTCTCTAAAACCATATCCCATCTATTGGGTATTATGATTCAAGTCTATTGATAACTAGATCATATCTATAAAAACAGAGAGCAAAGCGATGCATCATCCTAGATCTTACTATCTGTAAAAATATCTTTATTCTTTTGCTACAGTACCCTTATATTGTAATGTTGGATTGTTGACTACTGGCTTTTACTCCCTACAATCCTTATACATGTGTCCGATCTTCCCGCACTTGTGTAACACTCTGTTTTTTTTATATATGGTTTTATTGATTTTTAATCTGTATTAATTTAATTAAAATTATTTAATTAATGATTTTTTTGATTTTAAGGTATGAATAATAATATTTATATCTTAGGTTTATTTTTGAAGGGTTTAGAGTAATAGAGTGCGCAAAACTGAGTTTTTGCGGGAACCGCGTTCTCGTGGGATGCGGGAAGGGTTTAGTATTTTTTTGGAGGTCATTTTTACTCCAAAATAAATTTTTAACGAACCAAAAGTGGTTCTTATAATATTTTTGATTTTTATAAATTTTTCTGGAAATTTTTCAGAAAAACTTTATTTTACCCGCGTTTGGTGCTTTACAGGTAAACCGGGCGTAACCGGGACATGAAAAATAGTCCAAAAATTTAGTTTTGGGTTTCTAAATTTTTCTATGACATATTCAAATCATAAAATTCATTCCTCATGATTTTACTCATTTTAGAAAAATATTTATCTAAAAAGGGGTTCGAAAACTACGCGTTTTTACCACTTCGAACTACCGATTAAACCCTAACTTGATGGGACTTAATCCCACCATTTTTCTAGTCAGCTGGGCGCATAAGGGGGCTGATCCCACTCTCAAATCCTTCCAAAAGTCAAATGGTCAATTAGGGGTTGATTTTTGAATTTTCCCAAAATTAGGTGAGAGGTATGACTCCCAACCACCATAGCATGCAAGCCCATACCTCCCCCATGCTCCTTGTGTTCAGCCGAAATCTAATAGGGAAGGGAAGGAGAGAGAAATTTATTTTCACTTCATCTTCTCCACTTGAATCAAGAGCTCCACCATTTTCTCTCCATTCCCAAGTTTTTTCATACACCAAAAAGACCAAGTTCTATTGAGATTTTCCATACCCAAGCTTCACAAAAAAGGTTTGGATCATCATTCTAATCCATAAACTTCTTTCATTTTTTTCATTTCCACCACTTTCATGTTTTCATGAAAGCTTGAGTTCTTCATTTCACTAAAAGTAAGTTTTTCCTTGGTTTAGGTTCACTCCATTGGAACCTACAAGCTTGGAAACTACCTTGGATCTATTTTCTTTCAAGATTTGAGTAAGTATTCATCTACTCAAATTTCTACTCTCTAGGGTTTCTTGGTTTTCATAAAACTCATATTTCTATGGTTTTATTTTGGTGTATTTTGTGAAAGGTAAATTTTTCTAAGTGTGGGAACATCAAGGTGTTGAGTAGACCACTTGGTGTTGGTGTGGTGTGAAGGTGATTTTGGAGTTAGCCCATTTTCAAGTCTTCAAGAGGTAAGGGGATTTTCTCAATAAGTTGGGAGGGTTGTGTATGTGTGTGACTATGTGATTTGTTCTTGATGATGAACTCAATGACTTGAGTTTTTCTATTGGATGTTGAATGAAGTTTCATTCTCTTAGTGATATGTATTTTTATATGTATATGTATATGAGTAAAAATATGATTTTGGTTGAGGCATGATAAATTTTTATAAGCCTATGTGTTGTTGGAAAAATCATATGTATGCTTTGGGGTGATTTTGGATGTCCAAGTGTGTGCTTGGTGAAGTATGCTTTAATGTTATGTTCATGATGTATGTTGATATATATTATGAATGAGTATTTTGAGTGTATGTTTGATTTATGGCTTGGTTGTGTTATTGCCTAATTGATGTAAATTGATTTATGTGTATTTCATATACTTTGATTGGGATTGGATTGAAAAGATTTGATTAAGTGTGGGAAGAGAGTTTAAAAGCTTTAATGGAAAAGTTTTCCAAATGAATTAATTAGAATTCTAATCATAGGTCTTAAATCAATTTCATACTAAATCCTTTTTATCCATAAAACTTTAAGTGAGTTAGAGAATTAATTAGTGTGAGAGAAAAATCAAATTTTGGATTTTTAGGGGTTAAAAACGAAAACTGCAGGTTTTTGGGGTCAAAAATGCAAATTCTGGAATTCTAGGCTTTAATTGCAAAATCTGGACTTTTGGGCCAAAATTATAATTTACAAAAATTTGGGGCAGAAAACGCGAAGTCTGGAGACTTTTGGGCCAAAAGTATAATTTACGAAAGTTGGGGGCAGAAACGCGAAGTCTGTGTACCTTTGGGCCAGAATTATAATTTACGAAAGTCTTGGTGTAGAAAACGTAAAGTCTAGGCATTTTGGGCCAGAAACCTAATTTTTCAGAAAATTTGGGGCTGAACTGCGAAACTGAACTTCTTAGGGGGTCAGAATTGAAAATACTTAAAAAAAAAGGAATTTAAGTAAAATTATCAAAGAATTTAATTAAGTTTAATTAAATTTTTTTATGATGAATAAGTGGGAAGAAAATTAATAAAGTGGGTTATAAATAAGAGAAAATTCTTTTATAAACAAGTGAAGGTTTAAGAGTTTAAAGTTAAAGAAAAAACTTAAGAATTCAAAGAGGAAATTCTTCTAAAAACTTATGGTGTTAAATATCAATATTACACGGTATTGGAAGAGAACCAATACGTGGCGAAGATAAAAGTCTTAAGGACAATAATATTACACGGTATTGGAAGAGAACCAATACGTGGCGAAGATAAAAGTCTTAAGGACAAATATATTACACGGTGTTAGGTGAAAGCTAACACGTGGCGACGAAAAAACCCTAAGACGAGGGACCAAATTGATTGTGGTTGTAAATATACTGTCATATGCATTTGAGATATTGGCTTTTGCCAGGCTAGCATTTATTGCTATGATGAGAGCACACAATCCTATGCGGGGATTGTAAATAAGTATGGTCTGACTATAAGTCTTTGAGGACATCCAGGTTACGAAATTCTCAATGGCCTTGCGGTGAATCCCCTTGTGCCGAGAAAAGTAGTGTACCCGGCTTGGATGATCCTGACCGGCTGCCTTATTTGAGATGGGGTGTACGCGTAGCACAATGGGTCTGTACCGAATAAATGACAAACGATGGCCAAGAGTGAAGGTCAGTTTGCATTAATGATAGGTATACGATTCCGCCACATCGCTCTACTTTGTTGAGGAAGAAAAGTCTGCATGGAGCAGTGCACCGGTGTATGAAAAGAGATATTGAAGTGACATGCATTATGTTAGAATGCTATGTGTGTGCTTGACTGTGTGTTTACCTTGATGATGTGTCTCTTGTTGATGATTGAATAGCTTAGCTAAAAGATTTGCGAAAGATTAACTCTATATAAATATATTCTTGGAATGTATTATGTAGTATTTTATTTTTCATATGCAACCTTTCAGTGGATTTCAACTTGTGAAAAGAAATTCACCCTTACATATTTTCCTGTATCTGTATGTACGTTACGCGTAGATGAGGCCTCTGGTAGCCCGTGTGAGGGAGAGCTTCCGGCCCCTTGAGGCCGAGTCCGAGGGAGGGGGATGGACTTATGATCCCATCTCCCAGTGGGCCACAGTGTGTGGACACGTGGTCAGGACGAGAGGAGGGGTGCTGGGCCCCGAAGAGGTCTTGGAGCGTGACATGGTTCTGGACGCTTACATTCCTTTAGAGAGGATGCGCAGCTGGCTGGCAGCCGCACCCGAGGCACCTGTGGAGCAGCCGAGGAGAGAGACTCAGGCGGAGGAGAGACCCTTACCCTCGCGGGTAACTGGATCTGCTCGGGAGTATCGCAGTATGTTTCGTCGTATGCGTTGCACTCCAAGGAAGAGTACCTTGGCGCAGGATCGTCTACCGAGGATGGCTCCATCAGTGACACCAGCTTCACCACCACAGACAGGGAGACCGACGCTCTCCGTTCCTTACGTCCCACCGTATGGACGTTTCGTGCGTTGCTCTTCTGACACTTCTGCCGGACCGTCAGGACACGCAGAGAGGGGGAAAAGGAAGGTTCGAGATGAGCCAGAGCGGGTATTCATTGAGATATCTGAGGAGGAGGAGGACCCGGAGGAGGACCCCGAGGAGACGTCATCGTCTTAGGTCGTAGTGGTGGGGGGTGTCTAGTGCTAGGTTGTGGGTTGTCTGTTAGCGACCAGCCTAGGTTTGGGGATGTACATGTTCAGTGTCGTGTATTTGACACACCTTTTGATTTACAGTTTTCCTAGGTTTAGACTTATCGCTTTATTTTCTTTATGTCCTGATGATGTATTTTGGCCACTATGTTGTGGTTCCAAACTATGCTTGCGGGCGCAAGACTTGTGTATATTGACATGATGATATATATATGTGTATGATGTTTCTTTTCTTCTGAGTTTCAGGATGGCTAAATATGATGTGAGAAATCTTTTCGGATAAGATTCTTTTAAAAAAAAATTAGCCACCAATTTTGGTAACCTTAATTTATGAAAGACGTTTTTCCACATTAAGTTTTAAGTTTTTCACATGACGTTCCTTGTGGGAAAAAGGGGCGTTACAACTTGAAGCAAGTTGTGCCTTTCTGATTACACCAGCTGGCCTGGTGACCAGTCTTACCACAGTTATGACACTTAACCAAGTTTGAACCTCGGTTTACATGTTTCCTTCCCCATCTAGCAGGTGTACTATTGTGGTTTCTGAGTCTCCTTGAGTTCCTTGTATATGGCTTATCTTGGAACTGCCTCCCTTCCTGATTTGGTGATTTAAACCTAAGTGGTCCTCCTACATTGCTTTTTCCTATCTTCTCCTTCTTTAGTATCTTCTCAACCATATAGCAACGTTCTATCAATTCGCTAAACTCGCAGTTTTTGAAAGGGATCACTACCTCACGTAACTCATATTTCAACCCTTCTTGAAACTTCTGGCATTTCCATGCCGGGTCATGACATATTTGGAAATACTGTGAAAACTTAGAGAGAGATTCAAACTTAATAACGTACTCCTCTACTGACATCTCCTCTTGCCTTAAACTTAGGAATTGCATTTCCTTTACTTGACGAACACAGATAGGAAAATACTTAGCTAGAAAACAACCTCGAAAGGTAATCCAAGTAATAGTCGTTCCTTCAACCTCTAATAACAGACGCATTCCATTCCACCAGAACCCAGCATCGCCTACCAATAAGGAAGCAGCAAACATCGCCTTCCGCTCGTCTGAGCAAGCCATTGTTTCGAGGAATTTTTCTATCTTATGAATCCATAAATGTGCTCCCTCAGGGTCATATCCTCCCTTAAATTGAATCAGATTGGCTTGACTAAGTTCGATCCTATGATTCTCTTCTCCTCTACGTCCAAAAGCAGTTGCCATTTCCCAAATGGTTTTCGCCAGATCATTATTACTATGATTCCCCCTTGTAGCCATGGTTTTCTACTAAGCAACTATTCGAGTAAAAATAATTAGAACCTACCATAACTACTCTGAATCTACAAGGAAAATCAACCAATTGCACACAGTTTCAACCAAAGTCTATACTATTTTGTAATAATTTGGTGACATTTCGAATTAACGACTTTTTCCCTACAAACCAACATGAATTCCAATCCACATGTTTTGTCCTCACTTACATCCTTTTCAGAAGAGAATTCTTCCCTATATAGTCCCATAACTATACAGTATCGTTGGCATAGGTAGTACCAATTAATTCTACTAAGTTCCCCTCAACTATACTGTCTCATACCAGTACAATCCAGATTTCCTCAGCTGTACTGTCCCATATCAGTATAGCTTTGGCACCAAAGTCTCACAAAATCAAACAAGTCATTCAAGTTTCACACAAAAATCACTTAGCACACTACCTATCATGGTTCACGCAACTTAGACTTAGCAGACCTATACCCTAACATTCCCAAAAAGACTGAACCAGGCTCTGATACCACAAAATGCAACACCCTTTCTCCAAAAAGGATATTACACCATAGTAACCAAAAGTTTTGCAAAGACTTAGAAATATTTGATAAAAGTTAGTAATCCTTCTCTAAAATTGGGGTAAAATTTTTCGCTTTTCTAAAGATGAATGAGAAGGACGGGGAGTAAACCCCTTAAAGATTTTCTCTTTGTAAATGTTTTTATGTAAGAAATAAAAGATAGCTTTATACTTAAAAATTCCTCATCACATATATGAAATAATTAGAGTTTACAACAGAGGTTTATACAGTGAACACTGAGCCAGTCAAGTCTTTAGACCTCTACCCAATCTAAAGTAGTAAATATAGGTTCTTCTCGTAATCTCTATCAAACTATCCAGCTTCTTTCTTCAGATCCTTCTTTTAAGAGCTAACCCACTTCTTGGGCAAGCTATCTACTCCGTCATGCATCAACACAACAGAGCAGGCAAGGGTGAAACTCTAAACAAGGTAATAAGCAAAGTACAAACACAAGCAAAGCATAGATTGTGTACCAATCAATTCACACCTCAAGACACATAACCAGGATAACAGATAAATCAATTTGCACACCAATCAATCAATCAGAACAATCAAGGCTTATAAACAGATCTCGTTTAAGCAGAACTTACCTTTGTGTTGCAATCCCATACTCATTTCACAAAACACAATCTTCTTAACTACACACATATATATATGCATGACACACCAATATCTCTCTAATCACACCGGTGTATTGCTCCTAGGGAGACTTATCCAACCTCACATCATAGAGCGATCGGCCGCAGTAAACTTAACAGCATAAACAGGAAATCCCTTCAGGACCCCTGAAGATACTTCGGAAATACTGCATTTAAAACTTAATACCAAATCCTAAATAGATCTGCTAGTCAGATTTATCCAAGTCGGGTATACGACTCGTCTCGGCTCAGGGGTATTCACCGACAAGGCCATTGAGACTTTCGAAACCTGGATAATCCCAGTAGACAATTGTAGTCCAACAGAACCTATTTGCAACCCCGTTCTCTCGAAGGTTTTATGCTCATCATCTATAATGCAAATGCTCACCTTAGATTTGCACACCATTTTCTCTTGAAATCTCTATCTTTGTAAAACTCTCTCTGTTTTACTGTAACTTCTCTTTCTCATAGGACTCTTTTACTATATACTTTAAAATATAAGACTCTCATCTCTTTTTACTGCTTATTACGGACTAATTCATTATCTCGGCTTTATTTATTTTAAGTTGCTCAACTGGGTGAATCGGTATAAAAAGACTTATTAACTGTATTACAAGAAGATCAAAACGGGGCATAACCACCTAGGATTGATCAAGAGAGAAGAGATTGACAGTATTTAAACTTATGTCCACTTTCTGATTAATAGTTGTCTGCTTTCAGATTTTAGATAACTCTTTGGAAATGGAATAACTACACGGCGACTGAGCCGACTGCGGTAATCAGTGTCCAGTTTTCTGGAAAATTTTAATGTAGACTTAGTGATCGAATTTACGTTTAATTAGTCACGGCTTAGGTTTATTTTCGAAGATGAAAAGATTACACGACGGCAGAGCCATCTTTGGTAATCAATACCCCACTTTAAAATCGATCCTATATACTAAGTAAACGTAGACAATTTATTTCCCTTCTGAAATACTTAGGCACTATTTATTTTCCAGGAAAAAGGCCCGTTGAAAGTCTATCTCACTAATTTCCACTGCCGTAGACATTGGAAATTAAACTGAATTATGTGCATACATATACAGATTGGATACCCACTCGATATTTTCCACTAATAATATAACGATAGAATTCACCGAGAATCCATTACCGTTACATTATATTCCGAAAGATGCTATAACAGTAGAATTCACAGAGAATCTATTACTGTTACACTCTTTTATCCGACAGATGCTATAACGATAGGATTCACCGGGAATCCATTACTGTTACAGTCTTTTATCCAATCCAATCTATTTATATATACGGTATTAAGAAAATTGCTTCTTTCCCAATCTTACCTTGTCACTTATATACCAGGTTTTCACTGTTAAGATTTCCCCAAACAGCGTATCAGTACAGATCCCAGGCCAGAGTGAGACGGACTGCTTTAGCCCCTTCAAAGGTCTCACTTCCTTTCTAGACAGATCCATACTGATAAACCATCTATCTTAACCATCACCTTGTATATAAATAACAGATAATAACGGGGTTTTCATAAACAATAATTTATATTCCCTTTGCGGTAAAATTGTGTTTGCGGTAGAATAAAATTCGCCTTATAACGGTATGTTTACAAAAGCTCAAAAATGATTTTGACATAACCTCTCTACTCACATGGTCCTAAGACTAAAATTGGGCATTATAACTCTACAATTCATAAATAGCACAAAACAATTAAAATAAGACTATAAAACAATCATAAAGCATATAAAAGCTATAAACACCAAAACAAGCAATTCAAACACAAACAAAGATCAAACACTCATACTTCACAAATTACTTTGAAAGATTAACCCCTTACCTTGGCCTTAAGATGATGAAGAACAACTAAGAACACCAAGAACACAAAGTAAGAAATTTAGGAGAAAAGAGAAAAAAGTGTTTGTCTTCTTGATTTCCACTTGTGATGAGTGAAAATTTATGAAGCCAAGGGGGTCTATTTATAGGTGAGGGGGCTGCCCAAGCTTGGGGAGAAGGAAGGAATTAAGAAAATGTGTGAGGTAAGCCATGACTCCTAAAATCCATAATTATTAATTAGGTTTAATCAATCTTTTTTCTAATTGGTTAATCCTAATAACTAAGCCTCATGACTCATAAGAGAAAAACTCATCCAAGGGCCCTAAATGGGTGTGGATGTCGACCAAGTGAGGCCAAATAAGAGCCATTAGATTGCTTGGACAAAAGCCTAGGGTTTAGGTAGTTTTAAGTGGGAACTAAGGGCAAAATGGTCTTTTTACTTGCCCACCTTACTATTCAAGGGCATCATGATGTTCCCCACTCTTAGATACTTCTTAGAATTGTATTTGAACCCCTCAAAGTTCCTAAGTTCCTATATTATAGCTACTATACCTCTATTCGCCCCAATTCGGCTTATTCCGCAATTAAGAGTCAGAATAGTCTTTTTACTAATCTAATACTCAAAAATAATTTAGAATAGTAAGAATCAATAAGAAATCTTAAAATAACACATAGAAAGTCTTATGGAAGAGTTTTGGAAATTTTACGGTAAGGGCAAGCCTTACAGTTTATAAAAACAACGAAAAATGGACGCGCCGTAAGTGTAAAACAGCACTGTTTCAGAAAATTCCAGAAATTTGCAAATTGAATTTAATTACTAATGGTCTCTCTTAAAATTTGATTTTGAGTCCTCATTGTTCGACATAAATCGATTTTGGACTAGAAACCTCTGCTTTCCATATTTTGTAACAGAAAAGTAGCGTTTTGATCCGTTTTTCAGAAAATTATGAAATAATTTCCAAAAATCCTAAAAAATATAAAAACATGATTCAGCTACTCAAAATCTTTTTCTGACCTCAAATCGGTTTCTGAATCAGGGTTTTACGCTTTCAAAAAATAACAAGGTTAAAACGGTAATTTCAGAAGTTTTCCAAAAATTCTAAGAAAATTCCAAAAAATCACAAATATTAAAAGAACCAACTTTTGTGAAGGAAGTTTGTTTGAAAAAGTTGGGTTAACATACTTGTGTTATTAAAATCCTTTTCCGTCAATAACGGTAAATACAGATGTCAAATAGTATGGGAAAAATGACTGTTTTAATCAAATAATTTCATAAGTATTTTAAAACCTTCATTATAAGTCTAAAATAATTTTCTTATGACTTAGATCATACCAGATCATTAAAGACAGAAATACAGAAAACAGAAATCTATAGAAACTTAACTATTTTCACTATTCATACTGTAATACTTAACCGGAACTAGTTATTCTATTTTTCTTAGGTTCCTATCGAGTCTTTGTAATTCCTATCTCATCTATTTTTCTATCTCTGGTATATATTCCTTTCCTAACTAACAGATTACGGAGTTCTATCTATAAGGGACTAAAACCATAATTTCTTTATTTCTTCCTCTTAAAATCCAAACTTAATTCCTAAAACCTTTATATGTCCTCAAACTAATTTATCTTCCCTTAAATACCTTTTGGAAGTGTTGTTTGAATTTTCCAAATTCATGTATCATTTATCCTAATAATCAGAATGTTCGTATATAATTTCCTAACTTCTGTATTTAGCTCTAAGCTACCAAGTTTTTGTCCGAAAAACTTCAAGGTAGTTCTAATCCTTAGAAATTAACACTTTGTCTTATAAGTAAAAATTTCGGGATGTTACATAATGCTACCCCTGGAGCAGATGAGAGAGATTGTCCAAAGAGGAGACAGCGACGCAAGAAAAGGGGAGAGGCATAGGAAGACTACACGGAGGAGTAAACCTCGCTTTAGGGTTGGAAGGTTACTGCTGCTGTTACACCTTCAATTAAGGATGGTGGTGTTGGGTAGTTAATTTGGGATTAATTTGGCTCACATGTATATAGTAAACATGTATTTTCTTTTACCACTTTTGTATTTTTAGTTTAGTTATGTTTTACCGTTTTCCTTAGTATTTCAGCACCGTTGATATACAGTGATGTTCTAAATCCATAGCTTGTACTGATGCAAGCTTTTTTTGTAGAGGTTAATTTCACAAAGAGTGTTGCTTTGAATTTCCGCATTTAAAACTTTTTGGAAGAATTAGAGAGACATATTCTCCATCATTCTCATCTTTTATAAAAGCAAAAATTTTATCCACATTTTTAGAGAAGGGATACCGAGTTTGCTTTAAATATTGTCAAAGTTATTTCAAAATTCTTGATTACTATTGTGTAATATCCTTTTTGGAGAAAGGGTGTTGCATTTTGTGTAATCAGAGTCTGGTTCAGTCTTTTTGGGAGTGTTAGGGTATATGTTTATTAAGCTTAAGTTGTGTGAACTCTGATAAGATGTTATGCTATGTAAATGCTGTGTGAATTTGATTGATTTGTTTGGTTCTAAAATTTTGGTGCCAAAGTTGTACTAGTATGGGACGGTACAGCTAAGGAAATCTGATACTATACTGGTATGGGATAATGTAGTTGAGGGGAACTAAATAGAATTACTCGGTACTGTAACACCCTTTCTCCAAAAAGGATAGTACACCATAGTTACCAAGAATTTCGAATAACTTAGAAAATATTTGGTGCAAGTTACAAATCCTTTTTCTAAAATGTGGGTAAATTTTTTTTGACTTTTAAAGAAGATGAGAAAGATGGAGAGTATGTTCCCTTGATTCCTTTTTAAATGTTTTCGAAAAGGTTTTCAATGCGGAAGCATAAATAAAACTTGTATGAATGTAATCTCATTTCATATAACCATCAGAGTTTTTACAAGGAAAGATTGAAAATGATACAATGAACATTTGAGTCAGTCTAGTCTCTAGACTTCTACCCAAAATAATATCGTAGCCATTTATTTTTCTTGGAATCCATATTCATCTATATAGCAACATCCTTTAGATTCTTCTTCTAAGAGATAGCCTACTTCTTGGAAAAAACATCTACTCCGTCACGCATCAACACAACAAAATAGGTAAGGGTGAAACTCTAAACAAAGTAATAGGAAAAATATAGGCACACAACAATATACATCACAAATGCTAAGGAATCATACTTCAATAATCAGTGTATCAAAATAACAAACAATAAGCACTTCACTTAAAACCCAGCACATTGAGAACATCTAGTGGGAACATCGAGTAGGAACATCAAGTAGGAACATCGCTTTAAACAAAGCATTTGGGAATATCGAGTAGGAACATCGTTTTCAACAAAGCATTTAGGAACATCACCTTCCACCAGACATTTCTCTTTCACTTCCACCCACTCAGAACAACTTATCTCAAACAACATAGAATCACCATAAAACACAAAAATCACATTTAACAGATAAGAATTCCAAATCACATATCTAAGGAAAAACACAAAATTTCTCCACACAGATAGAACATAGAACCATTTATCCCAAATAACTCATATTTTATTTTTATTCAAATCCCTAAAAATGAATCAGTATTTGACAGAACTAAAAGTGATTTAATTTATTGAATAAGTTCAAAACTGAATTATTTCAAAAATACTTGAACACTGGTTTATTTTCAGAAAAAGTCCATTAAAAGCTTGTTTCACAAATTTTCACTATTAAAAACATAGAGAATACTGAACCAAAAATATATAACAGCAGAATTCACTAAGAATTCATTGCCATTATATTCCCCAATCATCTTAGCCACGTATATACCCAGTCCCTTGGTTAAGAATTCCTCAAACAGCGTATCGATACAGATCCCATGCCAGATTGAGACGGACTAAATAAAAGCCCCTTCATATGTCTCTTTCCTTTCTAGACAAATCCATACTGATAAACCATTTATCTTAACCATGACCTTGTATATCAATGATAGATAATATCAGGGTTTTCACAGAAGAATAATTTCACTTTCTCTATGGTAAAATCATTTTCACGGTAAGACTAAAATTCGTCATTATGACGGTATATTTACAAAGCTCAAAAATTAATTTTAACATAACCACCTTACTCACACGAAAATTTAAAGAATTTTGGGCATTATAACCCTACTATTAATAATTAGCACAAAATAATTAATTTAAAGCTATAAAACAATTTATTAAAGCATAAAACCAAAAACACATAAAGCATACAAGACAAGTGTAACACCCCTTTTTCCACAAGGAATGTCACATGAAAACTAAACAAAATTTAATGCGGGAGATAAATAAAAGTGGTTTGTCTTTATAAAATAAGTCTTTCATAATTTAAGGATACTGAAATTGGTGGCTAAATTTTTTTTTAAAAGAGATAAGTACGCTCATGAAACTTAGCCATCCAGAAACTCAGAAAGAAAACATACATCATATATATATCTTCAAGTTTCTGTACAAAATCCTTGCGCCCGCAAGTAAAGTCAGGATACATCATCACAGCATAAAAGAGATAAAGCAGTAAACTAAACCTAAGAAAGCAATAAAGCAAAAGTGTGTCAGAATACACGACGTAAAATATCTACACCCCCAAAACCTAGGCTGGTCGGCCAACTAACAACCCACAACCTAGCACTCTACACCTCCCCGCCTAGAGACCTAAGACGATGACGTCTCCTCGGGGTCCTCCTCTTCCTCAGACTCGGATTCCACGAGCCAACCGCACCCAGGCTCATCTCTGACCTTCCTCTTCCCTCTCCCTACATGTCCTGATGGTCCGACAGAAGTGTCAGAAGAACAGCGAACAAAACGTCCAGAATGTGCGGCGTATGGAACAGGAAGTGTCAGTCGCTCAGACTCAGGTGGTGGAGCTAATGTCACAGGTGTAGCCAACCTAGGCAAGCGTGCCCTCTCCAAGGAACTCTTCCTTGGAGTGCGACGAATCAGACGACAACGGTTAGATACCGATCCGGCTATCCGTTGAGATGTAGGCCTCGATTCCTCCCTCGTCTCTCTCCTAGGCTGCGCCGTGGGCGGAACTCTAGCCTCCCGATTCTCCAAAGTGATACTGCGTGCAAAGGGTGCATCTCCCAGCCAGTAGTGCATCGTCTCGACGATTATGTAGACGTCCAAAACCATGTCCCTCTCCAAAACCTCTTCGGGGCCCAACACCCCTCCTCTAGTCCTGACCACGTATCCAGTCACCGTGGCCCATTGGGAGATGGGATCGTAAGTCCATCCCCCACCATCGCCCTCATGAGGCCGGAAGCACTCCCTCACTCGGGCTATTAGAGGTCTCGAAGTAGACATCTAAGCGTAACAATCAGAAAGTAACAGAAAAACACGCAAGGGTGAATTTCTTTGCACAAGTTGAAATCCACTGAAAGGATGTATACGAAAAGGAAAATACTACATAATACATTCCAAGAATATATATATATATAGCTACTCTTTCGCAAATCTTTCTCTAAGATATTCATACACCAAAAGAGAGCACATCATCAAGTTAAGCACACAGTCAAACACACACATAGCCTTCTAGCATAATGCATGTCACTTCAATATCTCTTTAATACACTGGTGCACTACTCCATGGAGACTTCCTCAACTAAGTAGAGTGATGTGGCGGAATCGTATACCTATCATTAATGCAAACTGACCTTCACTCTTGGCTATCGTTTGTTATTTATTCGGTACATACCCATTGTGCTACGTCATACACCCCATCTCAAATAAGGCAGCCGGTCAGGATCATCCAAGCCGGGTACACTACTCTTCTCGGCACAAGGGGATTCACCGCAAGGCCATTGAGAATTTCGTAACCTGGATGCCCTCAAAGACCTATAGTCAGACCATACTTATTTACAATCCCTGCATAGGATTGTGTGCTCTAATTTGGCAAAAGCCACGTCTTTAATGCAAATGACATTATATTTGCAACCACAATCAATAAAATCAATGCGGTCCTTCGTCTTAGGGTTTTTCGTCGCCACGTGTTAGCTTTCATCCAACACCGTGTAATATTATTGTCCTCAAGACTTTATCGTCGCCACGTATTGATCCTCGTTCAATACCGTGTAAAATCGTTATTTGAAACCATAAGTTTTTAGAAGAAATTCCTCTTTTAATTCTTAAGTTCTCCTTTAACTTCAAAATCTTAAATCTTCACTTGTTATAAAAGAATTACCTTTTATTTAAAACCCACTTTATTAATTTTTCTTTCCACTTTTCATTATAAAAAGGTTTAATTAAAAACTTGAGTAGATTCTTTGATAATTTTACTTAATTTCCTTTACTTTTAAGTATTTACAATTCTGACCCTCTGAGAAGTCCAGTTTCGCAGTTCAGCCCATGATTCTCTAAAAAATTAGGTTTCTGGCCCAAAATGCCCAGACTTTGCATTTTTGCCCCAAAACCTTTGTAAATTATGTTTTTGGCCCAAAGTGTTTATGTCCCAAAACTTTTGTAAACCATGTTTTTGGCCCAAAGTGCCCAGATTTCGCGTTTCTGCCCCAGAATTCCAGAAATTTATATTTTTTGCCCAGAAGTACTCAGATTTCGTTTTTACCCCTTAAAAATCTAAAATTTTATTTTCTCCCTCATTAATTAATTTTCTATCTCACTTAGAGTTTTATGGAGAAATAGGATTTATTATGAAATGTATTCAAGACTTATGCTTAAAAACTTTATGAAAATTTATCTAATTAAGTGTTAACTTGAATTCTAATTAATTCATTTGATTTCATTTTGGAAAACTTTTTCATTAAAGCTTTTAAACCCTCTTCCCACACTTAATCAAATATTTTCAATCCAATCTCAATCACATTGAATTAAAACATATGAAACATCCAAGAATCAACATTCATCAATTAGGCAAGAACACAACCAAGCCATAAATCAAACATATGTAGGTAACAGGATGAAACACAAGAATGGGGGGTTGAATTGTGTTTCAAAGCTTTTAAAAACTTTTCGCAATGTTGGACGCTGGCTTGTGAAAAATGTTGGACGCACAGCCAAATATGAAAACTGGACTCACAGTGTTTTGAAGTATTGGACGCACAAAATGTTAAAACATTGGACGCACAGAGTGCTAAAACATTGGACGCACAAAGTGCCAAAACACTGGACTCACAGAGTTGTAAAATATCGGACGCACAGAAAGATTGGACGCAGAGGCTTCCCTCTTAGTTTAAAAACTTGTTTTCTTTGTCCGATTTAAAGTGTATGAAAAACTTGTTGAAATAAAAACAATTCAATCCCCTTGGTTAGAATAATCACAGAAATAATAAGAGTTAAGGGAAAGAAGAAATAACACAAGTTTTTATCCTGGTTCACCCTTTCCTAAGAGCTACGTCCAGTCCCCTCAAACTAGAGAGATTTCACTATCAACCTGATAGGTAACAAGTATTCTTCAGCAGCCTCTCCAGGCCTTACAACAAGTATTCTTTTACAGACAAGCCTCTCCAGGCTCAACCAAGTATTCTTTTACAGACAAGCCTCTCCAGGCTCAACCAAGTATTCTTTGCACTCAGCCTCTTCAGGCTAAAACCCAAGTATTCTTTGTACACAGCCTCTTCAGGCTAAATCCCAAATCCCAAGTATTCTTTGCACACAGCCTCTTCAGGCTAAATCCCAAGTATTCTTTGCACACACCTCTTCAGGCTAAACGACTCAGCAGAGTGTTTTTGATTCAAGTGTTGTCTAACTCACACAAGTGAGGATATGAAAACTAAAGCACTTCGAGAGTTAAGCAAACTCTCTTTTACAAGAAGATAGAAAATATACAAGACTTTCTATACAGAGTATAACAAATTGCACAGTGTTTTTGCTCTTTCTTTTTCGTTGTTCAGTCTCTTTCTTTCAGTCGCTTGTATTCTTCTTCTTGTTCACGGTATTTATAGGCTTTGATGAAGCTTCAGACTTGTTCTTCGAATAGCTCAGCTTCAGCCTTCATAAATGTTACCGTTCTCTAATAGCATTAAATGCTATTTTCCCGTTGCTCTGAGGAGATCTACTTCAGTGAGTATGTCTGCGTTTCTTTCTCCTAAACAGAAGCAACTTGTACTCAAAGTCTCAATTGTACAGTGGTTAATAGTAATATATTATTGAGACAGAGAGAATACACTGTGTAAAGTAGAAAGATGTGTTTAGAGATATACAGAGTAGATAAAAGTACATTCTCTCTCTTAGTACACTTTCCACAGTGCTTTATGCTTTTCATTTAATGTACGTTCAAAAACGTTGACAATGGTTGTACAGAAATGCATTGTATACAGCTATTTATTTCAAATCATTTGCTCAATAAATATGTTTCATATTAAATGCAAGAGCAATAAATAGCAAGTAATGGACTCTGCGTTTTGGACGCAGCATATGGATTTTATTGGACGCAGCATGTAGAATAAAGTTGGACTTTCAGTCCTTTTAGCAAATGGACGCATACCTTGTACTTACCATTTGCACATGATATTCATTCATCCATTGGACGCATCCTCATGCTTACCATTTCATTCCATTTGATGCAAGGCAGTATTGGACGTATTGCCTCATGCTGATAATTGGACTTTTGCCATTGTCTTTCTGTTCCATTGGACGCAGGGAAGTATTTGTTGGACTTTTGTCAATTCTGCTTCATTGGACGCAGAACAGTTGACTGTTGGATTTTTCCCATTTTGTTCCATTGGACGCAGAGCAGTTGATTGTTGGCCTTTTCCAATTCTGTTCCATTGGACGCAGAAGCAGTTGACTATTGTACTTTTCCAATTCTGTTCCATTGGACGCAGAACAGTCTTTTGTCATTCTTCTTCATTGGACGCAGAATAGTTGACTGATGGACTTGTCCCATTCTGCTTCATTGGAAATCATTGGACGCAGAGAGTAGCATGTCTACATGACTTGGATACATATAGGTTCTGCTTCTTTGGACGCATTGCCTCATACTGATTATTGGACGCATAATTCTGTTTCATTTCACTCTCCATAGTTGACTGATGAACTTTTGCCATTTTGCTCTATTGGACGCAGAGTGGTACTGTCTGTATTGAACATTGGACGTAGAACAGTATTGTCTTATACTGATCATTGGATGCAAAGCTCTCAGACTGCGTATTGCATTGGACGCAGAACAGTATTGCCTCATACTGTTTATTGGACGCAGAGAATCATTGGACGCATGGTCTCATAATGATTATTGGACGCATAGCTCTCAGAGTCCATTGAACAATTCTTATCCGAGGTCAAGTATTAGTATCATTGGACGCATCACTCTTGGTGTCCATATATGTGTCAGTGCCAATATTGGACGATGTCTTTAACATTGGACGCAAAGCTTCTCAGACTTTGAATATGAGCCAATGTCATGATGAACTTATTATTGGTCGCAGACTGCAACATCCTTCAATAAACTTAGTTAGGCAGCTTTGTTATACATTGTAAAAGCTTAATACATTTTGTTATCATCAAAACCATAAAATCACTTAGGGAGTATTTGTATTAAAAATACTTTTAACCAATTTGGTTCCAACAACATACACTCAAAGTAATCATTCATAACATATCAACATGCATCATGAACATAACATAAAGCATACTTCACCAAGCATACACTTAGGCATCCAAAATCACCCCAAAACATACATATGATTTTTCCAACAACACATAGGCTTATCAAAAATTATCATGCCTCAACCAAAATCATACTTTAACTCATATACATAAATATATAAAATTACATATTACTAATAGAATGAAACTCATTCAAACACCCAATATGAAAACTCAAGTCTTTGAGTTTTTCATGAAACATACAACATACACCTTACACATACACATTCTTCCCAACTTATTGAGAAAATCCCCTTACCTCTTGAAGACAATGAAAATGGGCAATACCAAAAATCACCTTCACTCTACACCAACACCAAGTGGCCTCCTTGAAGCCTTGATGTTCCAACACTTAGAAAAATCAACCTTACACAAAATACAGGAATACTTACTGAAATCTTGAAGCAAAATAGATCCAAGATAGTTTTCAAGCTTGTAGGTTCCAATGGAGTGAACCTAAACCAAGAAATAGCTTACTTTTAGCGAAATGAAGAATACAAGCTTCATGGAAAAATTGAAAGTGGTGAAAATGAAAAAACGAAAGAAGTTTATGGATTAGAATGATGATCCAAACCTTTTTTGTGAAGCTTGACTAGCCAAAATCTCAACAAAACTTACCCTTTTGGTGTGTAGGAAAGCTTGGGAATATGAGAGAAAAATGGAGGATTTAGATTCAAATGAAGAAGATGAAGTAAAAATGAATTTTCTCTCTCCCTTCTCCCTATAGGAGTTCGGCTGACCCAAGGAGAGCACGGGGGAGGTATGGGCTTGCAAGCTTGAGTGGTTGGGAGCCATACCTCTCTCACTTAATTTTGAAAAAAATTCAAAAATCAACCTATTTGACCCAATTGACTTTTGAGAAATTTTTGAGAGTGAAATCAGCCCTCTTGTTCACCCGGTTCAGACCAGAAAAATGGTGGGATTAAATCCCATCAAGTTAGGGTTTAATCGGTAGTTCAAAGTGGTAAAAATCCGTAGTTTTCGAACCCCTTTTTCGATAATTATTTTTCTAAAATGGGTAAAATCATGATAAATAAATTTTATGACTTGAATATGATATAGAAAAATTTAGAAACCCAAAACTAAATTTTTGGACTATTTTTCATGTCCCGGTTGCGCCCGATTTACCCGTAAAGCTCCAAACGCGGGTAAAATAAAGTTTTTCTGAAAAATTTTTAGAAAAATTTCTAAAAATAAAAAATATTATAAAAATAACTTTTGGTTCATTAAAATATTATTTTGGAGTAAAAATGACCTCCAGAAAAATACTAGACCCTATCCCCGCATCAGGAGAGAATGCGGTTCCCGCAAAACTCAGTTTTGCGAACTCTACTACTCTCGACTCCTCTAAAATAAATCTAAGATATTACTGTCACTATCCTCACCTAAAGATCCAAAAAATCGTTAATTAAATAAATTTAATTAAATTAAAACAGATTAAAAGTCAATAAAAAAACTATATAAAAATAAGAGTGTTACAACAAGCATAAACAAGAATCGAACACATACTTCTCAAATTAATATTGAAAGAGATTCCCCTTACCTTGGCCACAAAACTATGAAGAACCAAGAACACAATAGTAAGAAATTTAAGACTAAAGAGAGAAAAGTGTTTGCCTTGAATGCTTCTTGGATTGTGATGTGAAATTTTATGAAGACAAGGGTCCTATTTATAGGGAGAGGGGCGGCCAAGAGCTAGGGAGAAGGAAGGAATAAAACAACTATGTGATGTAAGCCATGACTCTTAAAATACATAATTTTTAATTAGGTTTAATCCATTCTTTTTTTAATTGGCTTAGGCTCATGACAAGGCTTGATGACTCATGCAGGAAATCTGATCCAAGGCCCCTAAATGCTTCTTAATGTCGACCAAGTTAAGGGGAAAGGAGGGTAATTGGACTGCTTGGTCAAAAGCTTTAGGTTTAAGTAGTTTTAAGTGAAAATCAAGGGTAAAATGGTCTTTTCACTAATCAAATATTCAAAAATAATTTTAAATGGTAAGAACCAATGAGGATTCACGAAAATACCATGTAAGAGCTTCATGAAAGAGTTTTTCGATTTTTACAGAAAGGGTATGCTTCGTGGTTTGCAAAAACAAATGAATTTGGACGCGCCGTAAGGTCAAAACGGACATCTTTCAGAAAATTTCAGAAAAAAATCTCAAAAAATCACAAATTGAATTTAAACACTAATGATCCCTCTTGAGATTTCATTTTAAGCTCTCACTAATCATTAAAAATCCATTTCTGACCAGAAATTCTCATTTTTCGTACTTTACAGGATCGGAAAAACTAGCTTTTGATCTTCTTTTCAGAAACGGTAATTTCTAAAGTTTTCCAAAAATTCTAAAAAAAATTCAAAAAATCACAAATATTAAAAGAACCAACTTTTGTGAAGGAAGTTTTGTTTTCTGGGTTGTTTTGATATACTTTAGCTATTTAAACCCTTATCCGTTAATTACAGAAAAGACTGTTGTCTAAAAAAGTCCAAACGTCAAAGGAAAATGTCTATTTTAATGAAATAATTTGATAAGTATAATAAAACCATCATTATAAGATAAAAATAAATTACTTAGCACTTAGATCACAAAATTTCATTTAAAATGGATTTTAAACGGTAACTCAAAAAAATAGATGTTACAGGTACTACCTATGCCAACGATACTGTACAGGTATGGGACTATATAGGAAAGAATTACCTTCTAAAAAACATGTAAGTGAGGATAAAACATGTGGTTGGAATTCATGTTGATTTGTAGAGAAAAAGTCGCCAATTCGAAAAATCGCTAGATCTAGATAATTACAGAATAGTGTAGACTTTGGTTGTTTTTGTGTGAAATTGTTTGATTTCCTTTGTAGATTTACTTAAATAGTTGCTTAGCAGGAAACTATGGCACAAAAAGGGAATCATAATGATGATAGGCTGGCAAATGCCATTCGGGAAATGACAACTGCCTTTGGGAGAAAAGAAGAAATGAATCATAAAGGGATTGAGCTTTGCCATACCAACTTGGCGCAATGCAGGGGAGGATGTGAGTCTGAGGGAACAGATTTATGGATTCGCGACTTGGAGGAGTTTCTGGAGACAATGGTTTGCACAGAAGAGAAAAAGGTAATGTTTGCTACTTCTATGGTGGTAGATGATGCTAAATTCTGGTGGTACGGGATGAGTTTATCAATGAGAGCTGAAGGGATAGTTGTTACCTGGGCTATTTTTTGAGATCACTTCCTGGCCAAGTATCTACCTACCAGTATCCGTCAAGTGAAGGAGATGGAATTCCTGAACTTAAGGTAGGGAGAGATGGCAATAGGAGAGTACGTCAACAAGTTCAGGTCCTTCTCGGAGTTTTCTCAATATTTTCAGTTTCGTTTAGATCCAGCTTGCAAATGCAAGAAGTTTCAAGAAGGGTTGAAACATGATCTACAAGAGACGGTAGCGCCTCTCAAAATTTGTAAGCTGGGCAAACTGATAGGGCATTGCCCTAGGATTGAAAAGACTAATCGAGGGAAGTTTGTTCCTAAAATACAAGTTTCAAATCGGATGTGCTACAGGTGTGGTAAACAAGGTCACTTAGCTGACGCTTGTACACAGAAGGGAATTACATGCTTTAGGTGTGGAAAGATGGGGCATAAGGCAAAGCATTGCAAATGAGTTAAGGGTCTGGTGGTATGCCGCAAGAACTGAAGGCAGCCAATGTTACTTTATGTGATTTGTAATATAGTATAGTTGTTAGTAGGCTTGAATTATGACACCTGATGTGGGGACATAGTCTTTTGGAGATGCTTATAGATATAGAGCCTATTAGCGTTGCTTGTAAAATAATTACTGCATATAAATATATGAGTGTTTGTTTGCATTGATATGGTGTTAATTGTGTATATATATATACGTATATAATTGTTCCGAGACTATGTTTGTTTTTTTTTCTTCTATTACAGATAGAAACCTAACCTTATAAATGACATATGTGATCTGGATGATGACACGATTAGTCATAAAATTATTATTGTTCCCTTACTACTTAAAGTCAAGGTATGAGTTTGATCAACTCGTTAGCTTGCTGGTAGTAGAAATATGACAATAGTAATTAGTATGACTGATAAGTCAAAATTCCTAAGAGTAAAGGAATGTAAGGTTGGACTTCTAAATGGAAAGTAAGGGAAGTCCCGACTAAGAATTCAACTATTCAAAGGAATACGAATATGTTATTTTAAGGTTAGTAGTTGAGTACATAGATCAGTGGGATAGTATTAGATATCTTTGAAGATTTGATAGTTAATGGAAGTAACTTATCAAGGTATTTCAATTATAAAAGGATCAATGTATAGCAGGGATAGGAAAATGATATTTATAGGAGTTTTTGGACTTAACAAGTTTTTTTGAAGATAAGAGATAAAAAGGAACGTTAGTATGGATCCAAGAACTGGCAAAGATATTCTTAGCTCTAAACTGCGCTGAAGGGATCAAAGTGTCTTATGTTGTTTACCTGCTGATTGGTGATGTTGGGTACTAGTAGAAAGGGATACAACAACATATAGAAGCTGAGCATTAGGAGATTACCTGGACGATATTTCGTACAACATTCTTCGCGAAATATTTTCCACAAAGTGCTCAAACTAAAAAGGAACAAGAGTTCCTAAGTTTATAGCAAAAGGACATGACTGTAGGGTACGCAACCAAGTTGAAATCCTTGACTAAGTACTTTCGCTTTTTCCAGCGTCAACCTGATGAAGCATGGAAGTGTGAACACTTTAAGGCAGGGTTTAGTTATGGGATTAAGAAGGCGATTTTTGCGCTGGAGATCCATCAATTTCAACCTTTAGTTGAAAGATGTTGGAAGATGGAGAAAGAGAAAGTGATGGGGAAAAGTAATGTTGGCAGACTATCTAGGTTCTAGCCTCAAAATAAGAATGGAAGGAAAGAGATTACTTTGTAGTAGAAATAAAGATACTCCAAGCGATAGGAGAGTATGTTATTTCTAAAGCTGACAGTTGATCATATGGATGAATTGAGTGGTGTTAAGTAAATAAGAATTGTTCAAACAAAAGGTGATTGTTCCATATAATTATTCGTGGAATTTCGAGGACGAAATTGTTTTTAGAGGGGTAGAATTGTGACATCCCAAAATTTCACTCTATGAGACAGAGTATTAATTTTGGAGGATTAGAATTATCCTTATGATTTTCTGATGATGTGTAATGGTTTAGAGCTGACATAGAAGTATTTTATGGATGCCTTTGACTGTCATAATAAGTTTATAATGAATATGCAAATTTCAAAAGAGGTATTTGAGAATTCAAAAAGTGACTTGATGTTATATGAGGATCTTAGAAGTTTAGAATTTTAGTGGAGAGTATAAGTAATTGTTGTTTTAGACCCTCTGAGATGAATCATGTAAATTGAGAAATGGATTAATACCTAGAGACTAGGAAATAACCAAGATAAAGACTATAAGGATGAATAAGGTTTTAGTTAGTATAAAAATGATAAGTTTTGTTGGGTATTGAAATTCAAACGGCAAAACAGATAGGTCTTATATAACTTTTGTTTGTATCACTTTTGTATTTATTCTGTTTTATTCAAGTACTTTGTGTATATGTGTTTATTGATTTATTTTCATCTTAGAAAAATTATTTTAGTACACTTATTCATTCTCAGTATAGAAACGGATAGCTTTTATTTGACGTTGAGTTTTAAACAGAAAATGTAGCCTCCGTTTTTCCATTTACTGTCTTGTTTTTTGTTTTATATGAAATTTTGTGATATAAGTGTTTAGTAAATTATTTTTATCTTAAAAATATGGTTTTAATATGCTTATTCATTCTTTTCATTGAAATAGATATTTTTCAGTTGACGTTGGATTTTATACTGAAAACGGTCTTTACCGTAACTGACAGATTATGTTTTAAATAGAAACAGTATGTCAAAAAAACCCAAAAAATTATCTTCCTTCACAAAATTTGTTTCTTTTAATATTTTTTATTTTTTGAAAATTTTTCAGAATATTTGGAAAACTTTCAAAATCTACAGAAAAATACGCTTAACGGACGCAAATAGCGCAAATATCTTGTTTTACAGTGTAAATTTTCGTGACAATGGTCCACAAGAATTTTATATTTTATTTTTAGTTATTATTTAAGAATTTTAGAAATTATTTTTGGACAAGATTATTTTTATATCATTTTTGCCAATGTTATGAAACTCAGACCGGTGATCGACTCGGCCAGGCCACCGGGTCACTGGGTCACTGGTCGAACCAATGGGTCACTCATTGAACTGCATAAACCAGTCAACATAATATATATAATAAATAATGCATACGTAGCACATAAATCTTTCAGATGCAGTGGTTAGTGATCCTTATACGAAGGTCCATGTTCAGTGCTCGAACCTATAAAATGTTTGTTTGTCTTACTTAAATTTTTTTAAGGCCCACTCATTTACATTGATATTTTTCGGTTCCCGATGCCTGACCCTTTCCCCTAATTTGCGCTACCCATGACTAGAGACTCAGGCTTGCAGTCTTGTTTTGCTTCTTCCCAATATCTCTTTACTTTGTTTTTTTACTCTTCCCAATGTCCCTTCATTTTCATTTTTATTTGTAAAACCCATTCAAAATCAAAGTCTTCCTTGACACCTCTGTACCGTTTCTCTATTATTTCGTTTCATCTTCTTCTCCATTTATCTTCGTGTGTTTCGGCCCTCGGGCAAGTGATTATGGTCATCTCTTCCATTTATCTTCCCCTTCCATTCCTGAAGTGTGTTTCAACAATGACACTAACAGATCCGGTGGTGGCTCGGCTAGACACAGAGACAAAGGCAACAACGTGAAATCATCAAAATTTCTCTGTAAATCCCGTTTGATCTTTGACCCGGCCGGTTCATTGTGATTCGTGGGTCACTGATTTTTTCAAAAGCCTGCCCGAGTCAGACGAGTTTCTCCGGGTTACTTGCACAACCGATCTAACATCCTGCTCGGACTAGCCACATGTTCGATTCCCGGTCCGACCGGGCGGTCCGAGCCGAGTTTTATAACACTGGTTTTTGCTCTTGGTTGCGGTATATCAGTCGCATAGAGACAAATAGAAAATTAACGGGCATGAAAGAGGAACTTAGGGTTTTTGAGGGACTCAAATACAATTTTAGGGAGTTCAAAATATCTGTCGACCCAGCCATTGACTGTGAATAGTGGAGGGCAATGTACAATTACTATTTTACCCTTGGTTTTACACTTAAACTACCAAAACATAAAGTTTTTAACCTACATATCCCATGGACCTTATTCCCCTTCATTTGTTCGACATCACCAAGTAATTTTGAATCCTTGGATTTGCTTTTTCACTTGGATCCAATCCTTGTGAAATGTCTTTCATCCAATTAGAAAAAAAATTGATTTTACCTAATTAACTAATTAAGGTTTTAAGCCTCATGGCTTACATAAAAAATCTCTTCCCTCCTTGTCCCTTGATGGCTGCCCCCCACCCTTTAAATACCCTCTCCATGCTTCATTATTCCTTGCACCAAAGTCTTGTGATTCTTCCAAGCATTTCTTCTCCTTCCTCTTTATAGCTTTCATATTTATTTCTCTGTGTTTTTAATTTTTCCAAGCTTTGTTCTTCATAAGATTTTCTTCTAAAGGTAAGGGGAACCTTTTGCAAAATAATTTGAAAAGTTATAAGTTTGCTAATCACTTAGGAGATTTCTGTGTTATAGCTTTATAATTATTTATTTAAGCTTTATAATTGTTTTATGACTTTAAATTAATTGTTATGAGCTTTAATTAATTGTGTTGTTATAATGCCTAAATTGTTTATGCTTTTGTGATACTAATGTTATAATGGCAAAATTGATTTTGAGCTTTAATAATTGTACCGTTATAATGGCAAATTTTAGACTGCCGCAATATAATTTTACCGTAAAACTAGTGAAATCTATTTCTTTGTGAAAATTCTGAGGTTTGTCTACCATTGATATACAGAAAGATGGTTGAGATAAATGAATTATTAGTATGGTTCTGACTAGGAAAGACAAAGGTCTTTCAAGCGGCCTTAGCTCATCTCTCTTTCCTGGGAACTATACTGATACATTGTTTATAGATCTTAACCTAGGGATTTGGTATATACGTAACTAAGATAAATTGGAAAAGATTTTATTGAGATACTACTATACACACATATGCGTTTAAAATAAATTCAACTCGGTCTTTCTTTTAATTGATCTTGAATTGTTACATATGATTTTGCTGATACATATATACAGCTAACTGGGTAAATAATATAATACTAAAGGATTCTCGGTGAACTCTACTGTTATACTATTTGTTAGAAATTTGTGGTTTAGGGTCTGTCATATATGAAAACTCAGTTTAGTTTTCAATGTCATACTCTTTAACAGTGAAAATTAGTGAGGTAAACCTTCAACGGGCTTTTCTAAAATAAACTAGTGCTTAAGTAATTCGGTAATAATTCAGCTTGATTCCATTCACTTAGTTCTATATCGAATCATTTTAAAAGTTGGGCACTGATCACCGCAGTGGGCTCTGCCGCCGTGTGATCATTCTATCTTCAAATTAATTTAAGCCGACAAAAATCATTTACCGATTAAAAAAGTGAACATGGTTTTAAATTATTGTTAATCTCTTCTCTCTTGATCTATCCTGGAGGCTCTACCCCCTTTTTATCTTCTTGAAATGATTTAATCAACATTAGTTTTAATATATACCAAATCACTCTGATTGTTATGGATTGATCAGCTCAGTTCAGCCCTGCTACGGTGTGACTAGTCCTTAATTGAACTATTAAAATCGGGAAAAATAACCTATCACGTAATGATTAGTAAAATAAATAACAATCGCTCATGAGTGTTAAGGTTGGAAAAGTCTCCTTGGAGCAGTGCACCAATGTGTTTTCAAGAGATATAGAAGTGACATGCATAAATATATATCTTGTATTAATGGTATGTCCTCTGCCTGGGTTTTTTAAATCTCTTCGACTGGGCGTGGAGGAATTTCTAGTGTCGCGGAGGATTAATATGATACCTGAATGTGATTTCTTTTGAGGATGAGTATAGCATTACTTGTGAGTGATATCTGTTGTATGTTGCTTATGTGTTCTCTTAATATGACTGAGCAAGCATTACTTTGTGATATTTAGATATGAGGCATGATCTGTGTATTTGTAAGTCTGAGTATAAGGCATGTACTGTATTGACTGCTTTGCTATGTGTTCTTGATATATGTATTGAGTGTTGTATGATTTGTGGGTATGTGCTTATACTTCTCTTATTACTTTGATTTAGAGTTTCACCCTTGCATGTTTCCTTGTTGTGCTTGTGTATGTACAAGTAGATGGTTTATCCGAGGAGTGGGTTAGTTCCAATCTGGCATCTTAGAATTCAACCCCTTGAGGTTGAGAGGGTAGGGTGGAAGATAAACCTCGAAACGCAGTGGGGTACATATTCAGGGTATGTACTTACCACTACAAGAAGGTTCAATAGACCCAACTGGAGAGTAGTGAACCGGTTAATCTTAGACATAATGCTACCCCTGGAGCAGATGAGAGAGATTGTCCAAAGAGGAGACAGTGATGCAGGAAAAGGAGAGAGGCATAGGAAGACTACACGGAGGAGTAAACCTCGCTTTAGGGTTAAAAGGTTACTGCTGCTACACCTTCGATTAAGGATGGTGGTGTTGGGTAGTTAATTTGGGATTGATCTGACTCACATGTACATTGTAAACATGTATTTTCTTTTATCACTTTTGTATTTTTGGTTTAGTTATGTTTTACCGTTTTCCTTAGTATGTCAGCACCACTGATATATACAATAATCTTCTAAAACCATAGCTTGTACTGATGCAAGCTTTTTTTGTAGAATGTGATGGTTTTTTATATCTATGAGATGAGGTTAATTTCACAAAGAGTGTTGCTTTGCATTTCCGCATTTAAAACTTTTTGGAAGAACTAGAGAGACATATTCTCCATCATTCTCATCTTTAATAAAAGCAAAAATTTTACTCGCATTTTCGGAGAAGGAATACTGAGTTTGTTTTAAATATTTTCTAAGTTATTTCGAATTCTTGGGTATTATGGTGTAATATCCTTTTTGGAGAAAGGGTGCTGCATTGGGCAGAAGGACAGGAAGACATTTTCAAAACTATCATGGCTCATTTTGCTGATGTTTATAAATTGAACTGTCCCCAAGATTTTGCTAAAACTCTTAGTTGTGTTCCAAAACTTGTCACGGATGGGATGAATGCCAATCTTATGGTGGGAGTGACTAATCAGGAGATCAAGAAAGCTATGGAGTCCTTAGGGGATCTCAAAGCCCCTGGCCCTGATGGTTACAATGGCCTCTTTTTCTAGAAGAACCAGGAGACGGTTGGTGAGGATGTTTGTCAAGCTGTCCATTCCTTCTTTCTTTCTGGGGAGCTACTTCTGGACATTAATGAGACCCTTGTGACTCTTATGCCTAAAGTTCCCATGGTGGATAACATCAGCCAACTTCAGCCCATTAGTTGCTGCAATTTCATCTTCAAAATAATCTCCAGGTTATTGTCACAAGGCTTAAGGGTATCATGGGAGAGCTTATCACCCCCAACCAAAGTGCTTTTGTGGGGAGAAGGTTAATCCAAGATAACCTCATCATCACTCATGAGGTGTTTCATGCTCTAAAGAAACAAGGCAAAGGAGGTAAAGATAGTGTGGCCTTAAAGCTTGATATGAGTAAAGCATATGATAGGCTTGAGTGGAGTTTTCTCAAGTAATCCCTCATAGCCTACAACTTTGATTTGAAATGGGTGGAGCTCATCATGGTTTTGGTGACCACAGTTTCTTACAGATATAAAGTCAATGGGTTCACTAGCAACAAACTCACACCACAAAGGGGATTACGACAAGGGGATCCGCTTTCACATTATCTGTTCATTCTTGCAGCGGATGTCCTTTCCCATATGCTTCTTAGAGCTCAAGAAACAGGGAGAATTCGTGAGATACAGCTGACCAATGTGGGACCCAACCTCACCCACCTTTCTTTGTTGATGACTCCCTTCTTTTTGTCAAAGCCTCAACTGAGGAGGGTTACCAATTGGTACGTATTCTCAATGCCTATGCTAAAGCCTCGGGTCAGAAAATTAATTTAGGGAAGTCTGGGCTGATTTGTGGAAAGTTTGTTGATAATAGATTGAAATAAAGTATTGTGGACACATCCTTAACATCCAAACATGGGATAACCCAGGTAAGTATCTAGGCCTTCCAGCTGATTGGGGAAAGTCTAGAATAAACTCTCTTACTTGGATTAAGGATAGAGTTCTAGCGAAAATGGAAGGGTGGAAAGAGGGGTTATTTAATCAAGCAGGCAAAGAGGTTCTTATTAAAGCGGTAGTTTAGGCAATACCCTCTTATGCTATGACTATGATAAGGTTTCCTAAACCCTTTTGCAAGAGGCTTTGTGGGCAAGTTGCTCGTTTTTGGTGGAGGGGCATGCGAAGCATAGGGGTATACATTGGAAGGACTAGAGAACCTTGACTGCAAAGAAATTTGAAGGGGGTCTAGGGTTTAAGGATCTTCGGGACATGAATTCTACTCTATTAGCCAAACAGACCTGAAGTTTAACTAAGAACCCACATGCTCTTTGGGTCAGATTCTTGAAAAGCATCTATTTTCCTGATAGTAGATTTCGGGAGGCTAGAAGGATTAGAGGTAGCTTTTGGGCTTTGTAGAGTTTGTTGCATGGTAGGGATATTATCTTTCAATCAGGAAGATAGTTGGTGGCTGATGGGAATGATATTGACTTAAGGGCGGACTTGTGGTTGCATACTAGAGAGAAATTAGAGGCAGATGAAGGGGTCAACCTAAATCGTGTTAGTGACTTAATTGACCATTCTACTATGGAGTGGAATCACAACAGAATAAGGCAACACTTACAACCCCAAATTGCTTTTAAATGGCAGGTCATGATGAAATATGTTGTCCCTACACTTCCAATGGGGAATATTCAGTTAGATCCGGTTACAAGTAGGTCTGGAAATCTCATGACTCTCCTCGTCGATCCTAATCAAACTTCCACTTCTACTGGACTACCTAAAAGAATTTAGGCTGATATTTGAGAAGCCAAAATCCCCAAGAACTAGGTCTTTCTCTGGAAAGCGTGCCACAATGGTCTACCTGTGAGTGGCAACTTATGGAAAAAACACATTTCTACGACTAAAGATAGCCCTTTATGTGGGGAGGAGGAGGAAACTGTTGAACATGCCTTGATCCTGTCCTTGGACGAGGCCTCTTTGGTTTGGTATGCAGTTACAGTGTTGTCCTACTCCAAGGAATGTGAGTAGCTTTAGTAATTGGCTTAATCAGCAATTTGAACAAGTGCGGAGTCTTATACACTACAGGGAATTTGTTATTATCTCTCTATGTTGTACTATCTGGACCATTTGGAAGGGGCGAAACCAAAAGATTTTTGAAGGGAAGGATCCGGACCCAATGGGGTGCTTGTATCGGATCAGATTGTTTATCTCTAACTATATTAAAGATCTTAATAGTAACTCTGAACATAGAGTCAGGGGAATAAATCAAAATCAAGGAATCGGATACTGGAGTCCTCCCATTACCGGGGTAATCAAGATCAACACAGATACTAGTTTTAATAATTTAACAGGTTTTGGTTTTGCATGGATTTTAGCATGGGATCATACAGGACAAGTAGTAGCACGACTCACCCAGAAGAACTATGCACCAAATGCTTTAACTGCAGAAGCTCTAGCCTTGCGAGACGCTATGTTCTTTGTTGATGCCATACATCTTCAACGTATTGTTCTTGAAAGTGATTCCCTGGAGCTCATCCAAGCTTGTAGAGGGAAGATAAAAAGAGTGACGATCATGCATTTAAATACATTTGGGACATGGAGAACAAATTCCAAGCTTGCGATTTCACCTAGACCAGAAGGGAAGGAAATGAGGTGGCTCATACCGTAGCTCAACTTGGTTACGAAAGGGGTTAACATTGACTTTGCAACCGAGGAGGGGAGGGGGAAGGAATACGGCGAAGGATACAGGGAGATACTCAACAGATAAATACTGTTGTAACACCCTCATTTTTATATAGTTTTTATTGACTTTTAATCTGCTTTAAATTAATTAAAATTATTTAATTAATGAATTTTAGATATTGGGGGTGAGAATAAGGATATTAACATCTTAGATTTATTTTAGAAGAGTCAAGAGTAGACAAGTTCGCAAAACTGAGTTTTTGCGGGAACCGCATTCTCTCCTGATGCGGGGATAGGGTCCAGTATTTTTATGGAGGTCATTTTTACTCCAAAATAATTTTTTAACAAACCAAAAGTTATTGTTATAATATTTGTGATTTTTAGAAATTTTTCTGGAAATTTTTCAGAAAAACTTTATTTTACTCGCGTTTGGAGCTTTACGGGTAAACCGGGCGCAACCGGGACATGAAAAATAGTCCAAAAATTTAGTTTTGGGTTTCTAAATTTTTCTATGACATATTCAAATCATAAAATTCATTTCTCATGATTTTACTCATTTTAGAAAAATATTTATCTAAAAAGGGGTTCGAAAACTACGCGTTTTTACTACTTCGAACTACCGATTAAACCCTAACTTGATGGGATTTAATCCCACCATTTTCCAGTCAGCCTTGGGGGGCAGAGAAGGGCTGATCCCACTCTCTAAAACATTCCAAAAGTCAATTGGGTCAAATGGGGTTAATATTTGAATTTTTTTCAAAATTAGGTGAGAGAGGTATGGCTCCAAACCACCAAAAGCATGCAAGCCCATACCTCCCCCATTCTTTCTTGCTTCAGCCGAATTCTATAGGGAGAAGGGAGAGAGAAAATTCATTTTTACTTCATCTTCTTCACTTGAAACCAAAGAACTCCATTTTGCCTCTCATTCCCAAGCTTTCCTACACACCAAAAGGCTAAGTTTTGTTGAGTTTTTGACCATTCAAGCTTCACAAAAAAGGTTCACTCCATTGGAACCTACAAGCTTGATAACTACCTTGGATCTATTTTGCTTCAAGATTTGAGTGGATTTTTCTAAGTGTTGGAACATCAAGGCTTCAAGGAGGTCACTTGGTGTTGGTGAGGAGTGGAGGTGATTTTTGGTGTTTGCCCATTTTCATTGTCTTCAAGAGGTAAAGGGAATTTCTCAATAAGTTGGGAAGGATGTGTATGTGTGTGGTGTATGTTGTGTTGTTCTAAGTTAAACTCAAAGACTTGAGTTTTTCTCTTGGTTGTTGAATGAATATTTCATTCTCTTAGTAATATGTATTTTCATATATCTATATCTATATATGAGTTCAAGCATGATTTTTGGTTGATGGATGAGTATGTTTGAAAGGCCTATGTGTTCTTTGAAAAAATGCATGCTTTATGTGTTGATGATTTTATGCTATGTTCATGATGTATGTTCATATGCTATGGATGGTCACTTTGAGTGGATGTATGGTTTATGGCTTGATTGTGTTCTTGCCTAATTGATGTATGTTGATTTCTTTGAATATTCCATATACCTTGATTTCCTTGTGATTGGGATTGGTTTGAAAATATTTGACTAAGTGTGGTAAGAGGAGTTAAAAGCTTTAATGAAAGAGTTGTCTAAAAGAAATCAAATAAGTTAATTGGGATTCAAGTTAATACATACTTAGATAAATTTTATAAAATTGCTAAGTATAAGTCTCAAGTCAATTTCATACTAAGTCATTTTTATCCATGAAATTCTAAGTGAGTTAGAAAATCAATTAATGAGGGAGAAAAATCAAATTTCAGATTTTTAGGGGTCAAAAACGAAAACTGCATGTGTTGGGGTTAAAAATTCAAAATTCTGGAATTCTGGGCTTAAATTTGAAAATTTGGGCATTTTGGGCCAAAATTATAATTTACGAAAGTTTTGGGGCAGAAAACGCGAAGTTTGGGCATTTTGGGCCAGAAACCTAATTTTTTAGAAAATTAGCGGCTGAACTGCGAAACTGAACTTCTTAGTGGGTCAGAATTGTAAATACTTAAAAGTAAAGGAGATTAAGTAAAATTATCAAAGAATCTACTCAAGCTTTTAATTAAACCTTTTATAATGAAAAGTGAGAAGAAAAGTTAATAAAGTGGGTTTTAAATAAAAGATAATTCTTTTATTAAAAACAAATGAAGATTAAGATTTTAAAGTTAAAGGAAAACTTAAGAATTCAAAGAGGAATTTCTTCTAAAAACTTATGGTTTCAAATAATGTTTTAAAACGGCATTGAAGAGGATCAATACGTGGCGACGATGAAGTCTTGAGGACAATGATGCTACACAGTGTTGGAAGAAAGCTAACACGTGACGACGAAAACCCTAAGACGAGGGACCGCATTAACTGTCTTGTATGTGTGTGCAAATATAGATGTCAGTGCTACAATCCAACTTGGAGGATTGTGCAATATATATTGAGGTCATGCTATAATCCAGCTTGGAGGATTGTGCAATAAATGTAGATGTCTTTGCTACAATCCAGCTTGGAGGATTGTGTAATAAATATAGAGGTTGTTGCTACAATCCAGCTTGGAGGAATTGTGCAATAAATGTAGACGATGTTGCTACAATCCAGCTTGGAGGATTGTGCGGAATGTATGTAGATGTCATTGTCACAATCCAGCATGGAGGATTGTGCAATATATATATATATATAGATGTCAATTGCATTCGATGATTGGCTTTGCCAAATTTGAGCCACAATCCAGCTTGGAGGATTGTGCAATCCAGCTTGGGGGATTGCGAACGGAGGACGGTTTGAGCTGTATTGAAAGATGCTGAAGTGCCATGTGTCATGATAGAGTGCCATGTGTGTGTAACTGGATGTGGTGTTTTCTGTGGATGTATGGGTATCTTAGAGGACGATTTGCGAAAGAGTAACCCTACATATATATTCTTGGAATGTATTATGTAGTATTTTATTTTTCATATACATCATTTCAGTGGATTTCAACTTGTGCAAAGAAATTCACCATTGCGTGTTTTTTTGTTATTTTATGTACGATACGCGTAGATGTTTACACCGAGACCTCTGGTAGCCGAGTGAGGAAGAGTTTCCGGCCTCTTGAGGCCGATGGTGGGGGATGGACTTACGATCCCATCTCCCAATGGGCCACTATGACTGGACATGTAGAGAAAGGGAAGAGGAAGATTAGCGACGAGTGCGGTTGCGGATTTCTTATGGAGGCTGAGTCTGAGCTCAAGGAGGACCCCGAAGAGGCGGCATCTTTTAGGTCTCTAGGTGTGGGGAGTATAGTGCTAGGTTGTGGGTGTGTCAGTTAGCCGACCAGCCTAGGTTTTTGGGAGTAGATGTTCATGTCGTGTATTTGACATACCTTTTGCTTTACCGTTTTCTTTAGGATAGGTTTATCACCTTATTTCCTTTCATGTTATGATGATGTATCTTGACTATACTTGCGGCACAAGACTTTTGTATAGTGAACATGAGCATTGTGAATGTGATGTATATTTCTTTTCTGATTTTCTGGATGGCTAAAGTTTCATGAGTATGCTTCTTATGATACTTATCTTTTCAAAAAAAAAATTAGCCACCAATTTTGGTAACATTGGTTTATGAAAGACGATTTTCTGCATTAAGTTTCAGTTTTTCATGTGACGTTCCTTGTGGGAAAAAGGGGCGTTACAACTGTCACCATTGCTACTTTGGGTCCTTACAAAGTGTCAACGAACTCTACAGTGTACCACACAGATCCAGCCTTGACCGGTTGGGACTATGCATCAACGTCTAGGCCTAGAGTGCTACCACACATAGATATGATTCTAGAAGAGCAATTTCGGGCTCTTGTGCTTTAGACACAGCCCTGGTCCCATGCTAGCAGCAGATCCAGACTCCTATACAGTCATTATTCCAGCTGAGTCAACTGCCATGGAAGAACCATGCCACCGAACAGAAGAGGAAGACACCCCTCGGTCATCTGCCATTTTAGGAAATGATTTGAATGTTTGGCCCTCACAGAGGTGACACTGGTTCCTTGACAACTCCCTTGGCTAGTCCCTCCTGCACTAGCTTCTAGAGTTCATGGTTCTATGGTGTCCTTGGAGGCGACTTTCCTTTAGCCTTTGGTTGTTGCTGAACCTTTTGTTCTCTAGCTACCTCAGCCATTAGATTTTTATCTTAGCTTTGGTGTTGTTAGATATGCGTTCTTTTTTTGGTCCAAAGATTAGAATGTATTGATTTCGGGCCATGCCCAAAGAGATACAAAGGCTAAACAAAGCCTGGCTATAACACGCAAACCAGCAAAGCAGTAGCAACAGATACAACCATAAAAAAGCTACGCACTGGAACACGTGAGACACAAACCTAGAAGACTTAAAAACAGTCTTAAAAGACACCAACCCCAGTTGGAGCAATAAAAGCATCCCCACCAACTTACAACAGAGACAACTACCCAACCGACACAGAGGGAGAAAAATAGATACAACAAAAAAACTCCCAAAGACACAAAAAGCCATGAACAAACTGTTGGGAAAAACCTGCACACACCAAGGATCGAAGATGAGAGCACACACAAAAGGAAGCATAAAAGAACACAAGAATTTACGTGGTTTGGCACCTCTTGCCTACGTCCACGGAAACACCTCAACAAAGTATTCACTATTTGATCAAACAAGATTACAAGTAGTGTATCACTCTACAAACTCAAGCCCCTCACTCAATAGTTACAAGAATGATAACACTCACTCACAAGAGACTTTTACTACAAGTGATCTCTAAACTTACTCACTCTCTTGAGCTTGCCCCTTTGCTTGGACTCTTCACAATACCCCTTTTTATAGTAAAAGGGATGTGCCTTCTTCCAAGAGTGAGATAGTGGATATTAATGACTCTCACATTTTCCATGCCATTGAAAATACTCACTCCTTCTTCCAATGTTGAATGGTAGCTTCTCCATAGTCAAATCAATAATTCCAAGAACATAGCATTTTACTATGCATTGGAATCTCACACTTTAACTATTTGGAAATTTGAATTGATAATTCCCAACAAATCCTCCCTCAATTAAAATTTCCAAACCTTCACATAATAAGAAAATTTCACTTTCTTTTCTCTTTTACACTTCTCAAAGCTTCCCCTTCTAAGTAGCAAATGTTCTTCTCATTTTCCTGCCCTCGCTAAACCAATTACCTCCCCTTGTACACCTTACAGCCCCACTTTGTACCAATAAACTTGTACCCTTGTGACGTCATCTCACTCAATGAAATGATGTTTGTAACAGCAAAAGGTACGTACCTCACATTATAGAAAGTCTGGACTGCACCATTGTGGAACTTCATTCTCACACTTCCAATGCCTTCAACTTTCATTTTGTTTCCATTTCCCAACTTGAAATGGCCAAACTCTCCATTAGTCTTCAAGGTGTCAAACATCGCCCAATCTCGGCAAATATGATTTGAGGCAACAGAATCCATCACCCATTTTGATTTAGCAACCTCCTCAATTGTTGCTAAGAACACATCATCTTCTTCAACGGTTCTCACCACATTTGTTTGGGAGTCGTCCTTCTTCATCTCTCTTAATTTCTTCAAGTCCTCCCTCATTTGTGCACATCTAGCTTGTACATGGCCCTTATCCCCACAATAGTAGCACTCCACATTACTCATATCATGTTGGGGACGCGATTGTGATTTTGATCTTCCTCTTGAACCACCTTGCTTCTTTGATAGACTCCTCCCTTGCTCAGGATCCTCCACAGCTATATACGATCTCCTTCATTCATATCCTCATTTCTCACCATTCTCTCATTTTCTTGTAAAGCTGCAGTCACCTCGTCCAACTTCAACGTTATCCTCCCTACAAGTAGTGTTTGAACCAAAGCTTTGTAGGACCTTGGTAAAGAGGCCAATAATAGCAGCGCTTGCTCCTCTTTAGAGATTTTGTCATCAACATTCAATAGTTAGCATACTAGCTGGTTGAATGCAATGTGGTCATGGAGATTTCCTCCCATCTCCATTTTAAGTTGATACAACTCCATCTTCAAACAAAGACGATTTGTTAGTGACTTCGATGCATAGATGCTCTCAAGCTTCTCCCACAAGGTCTTCAGTGTCGTCTCCTTCAACACGTTGTATTTAATCTCAGGAGTTAGAGCTAACCAAATTGTACTCACCGCCTTCTGTTGGATTTTACTCCATTCACTTGCATTCATGGTAGCCGGCTTCTCCTCCTCTAAAGCTTGATCAAGACCTTGTTGCACCAAAAGGTCTTGAATAGTGCTCTACCAAATTGTAAAATTCATTTTCCCATCAAACAACGGGATCTCAAACTTCGGTGTGCTCCCCGCCATAGCTCTGATACCACTGTTGGGAAAAACCCGCACACACCAAGGATCGAAGATGAGATCGCACACAAAAGGAAGCGTAAAAGAACACAAGAATTTACATGGTTCGGCACCTCTTGCCTACGTCCACGGAAACACCTCAACAAAGTATTCACTATCTGATCAATCAAGATTACAAGTAGTGTATCACTCTACAAACTCAAGCCCCTCACTCAAGAGTTACAAGAATGATAACACTCACTCACAAGAGACTTTCACTACAATTGATCTCTAAACTTACTCACTCTCTTGAGCTTGCCCCCTTGCTTGGACTCTTCACAATACCCCTTTTTATAGTAGAAGGGATGTGCCTTCTTCCAAGAGTGAGATAGTGGATATTAATGACTCTCACATTTTCCATGCCATTGAAAATACTCACTCCTTCTTCCAATGTTGAATGGTAGTTTCTCCATAGTCATATCAATAATTCCAAGAACATAGCATTTTACTATGCATTGGAATCTCACACTTTAACTATTTCAAAATTTGAATTGATAATTCCCAACACAAACGAACTACATAAGAGGGAGGGTCGAAAAGCAGAAGCTGAGACCCAAGCCAAAGTCACGATGGGGAGAGGAACTCCAAAAAAACTGATAAACGGTGTCTTCCAAGACTGCCAACTCTCACAATCAGGAAAAAAACCCTCACTAAACAGAGGAAGGGAAGTAGAGAAGAGACCCAAATCACCCACAGCTACACAGATGAAGATCTTGGATCAAAGGGGAAGCTGCTACCATGAGGAGGAAAAGAAAGTACCCCTCTTTCTAAGGTCAGATTTCTAACAACTGATTCATCAACTGATTCAACCCATGAGCCATAGGCCACTGTTCTGTAGAACTAATGCAACTCCTTTTTTCCTTTTCAATAAGGATTTTGAGGCTTGGAGGAGGGAATCTAACCCAGTTATAGGGAAGAGCATTATGGAAACCTAAGAGAGCAATATTGTGCGCAACTTCATTTCCTTTCCTCGGAGTCCAAGTGATGCCAATATTTGGGTTCTCATTTTTAAAGAACTGAATATCATGAATAATACTGGAAATCTCCCCCAATTTAATCTCACTTCTGCAGGCACGAACCAACTCCAAACAATCAGATTCAGCAATAACATTCCCCATCATACAATTAGCAACCAAGGAGAGGGCTTCACGCAATGCAAGGGCCTCCGCAGTAAGGGGGAGCAAGTTGGAAAAAGTTTTGTAAGTCCATCCACCACTTCACCTTTTTCATTTCGAAAAATAATACCTGCTTGAGCACTATTTTTTTCTCTGTTAAAAGTAGCATCTATATTAGCTTTGAGAAACCCTCTTGGAGGGGGGTCTCCAAACTTCAGAAACATGAACCATATGCCTCTGATGACGGGCTCCAGGAAGTAGTTGCTTCCAATGATTCCAGTAATCATTAATAATCAAATTAGCCCTATTTAAGGTAGCCCATGGATTCAGTTTTCTCCCCTCATAAGTGGCCTGACATCTTTCCTTCCAAACAGACCATAACCCACAACTTAGAGAGATTTCATTAAATTCCTTAAAATCAACCACCCCCCTGAACTCCTTAAATCTATCTCCCATCCACTGATAGATACTTGTAACTCCTTCTCGTCTAGGAATACATTGAATCTGCAGACCTAGCCAAAACATTCTAGTCCAATCACAGAATAAGATAGCATGTTCAATAGTTTCCGATTCCATGTGACAAAAGGGGCACTCAGCATTGGATACCACTTTTTTCTTCCTAAGGTTAGCACAAACAGGAAGACAATTATTTGTCAGTTTCCAAAGGAATACCTTAATTTTCTAAGGAACAGGCAGATGCCAAATAATCTTCCACAAGTCTGGAGGAATTCCTTGAGAAGAGGATGGGCCTTGGGTAGGTTCAGCTTTCTGTTTTTGGATACAATAGTAACTAGATTTAATTGAAAATTCCCCTTATTTAGAATGAGGCCACCAAATAATATCTTCCTCCGCATTCCAAGCAATAGGCGTTTGGAGAAATTTTAATAGCAATCTCTGGAGAAAAATTATCTCTGATCTTACTTAAGTCCCAACATCTATTAGTCATTTCCATCAAGTCCTTCACCTTGTTGATGTCACTAGCCAAATGTTGCTCAATTCTTTGACCTGAGGCAAGCCAAACATCATTTTGGACTGAAATATTTTCCCCATTGCCAACAGCCCACCTAGCTGATCTTAGTATCTCATCTCTCCCATGCAGAAGACTAACCCAAACCCACGAATCGTTTCTTCTTCTCTTAGCTGTAAGAAAATTGTCCTCCGAATAGTAAATGGATTTGAGGACTTTAACCCAAAGGGCATTAGGATTATTGATTACCCTCCAAGCTTGTTTAGCCAAGAGGGCAGAGTTCATGTCAGTAAAATCCTTGAAACCAAACCCCCCGTCTGACTTGCTCTTGGTTAACTTAGCCCAACTCTTCCAATGAATCCCTCTATTTTTTCCTTTTGAACGCCACCAAAAGTGTGCTATGGAAGCACAAATAGACTTACAAAAATTCTGAGGAAATCTAACAATAGCCATCGCATAGGAGGGAATGGCCTACAAAACAGCTTTGATTAAAACTTCCTTCCAACCTTCAATCTTCCTCAAAATATTTTCTTTTATCCAACTAAGGGCAAGGACTTTGGATCTGCCCCAATCTGTCGGAAGCCCAAGATACTTCCCCGGATTATCCCACAATTGCATATGAAGAAGTCCAGCCAGCTTGAGTTTGAATCTTGGCTCCATGAATTTTCCACAAATAACTCCAGATTTCATCAAATTAATGCATTGGCCTGACATATTGGAATAACCATTAAGAATCTCCATAAGCTGATATATATTTTCCTCGGTAGCTTTCCCAAAAATAACAGCATCATTTGCAAAAAAAACTAACTGAAAAACAGAACTGAAAAATGCCAACTTACTAAACAACCAAGGTTAACCCAAAGGCAAACAACCCATTTTAACATAATCAGACTTCATAGAGAAAAAAAACTCTCACTCAAAGGAGGGTTCGCTCAAACTCACCAGAGAGAAACACTCCTACCTAAGAGGAGAGAGAAAATCTTGTTAAATTTTTTTCACTACTTGTTAGATTTGCTTTAGATTACTTGCGTTGTGTCAGCCGCGTATCGGTTCATAATGTTCTATGCCTGATACTGCTAACGCTGAATGTATCTGAGGCCACGTCTTGGCCTTGTTTCTCTTACTGGGCTTAGTTGTTTAGCTAAGTCCAGTCTTTCAATGAATATCCAGTTGACCAAAAAAAAAAGGCTACAATCACTGTACCCTGTTGAGAGTTTTGAAATGTGGAATGAATACTCTTTGTTAACACACTCAAACTGGAGTCCACAAGGATTTTAAAGCTGAAATCATGTGAAACGAATGGTGATGTTCAAATCATCTAGTTACCAGGTGTCATGAGAAATAAAAACACTAGTAATCAGGAGTCAAACTAACTCGAGCTAAACCATGAAACACTGAAGCTAGATACAATCCGTTATTGATGATGTTTAGCCACATAATAATTAAATGAGCCTTGCCTATAAATATATACATATTTACAATTCTCAGTCTATAATCTATATAATATATACAGACCCGGGAATTGGGGAGAGGAACTAAAATGTTCCGAGTAAGTTACTTCTCAGAATCTTATGCAGGCTTTAACTCCCTTCAACCTGACAGGAAAAAAATAACAGATTGAGCCAAAAACTTCAGTTAACCAAAAAACAGAAGAAAAAACGAAGTGTAAATGTAAGTTTTTATTGTGAGCCTGAATAAAGAGAAAGAACTACTCGAATAAAGCACGATGTTGAATGGATGAGCGTTAAAGCTATTTGTCTTGAGTAATGTATATTAGAATTATAGTACATACTTGTAAAACACTAAAAGGGTCTCTTTGGATTTCATTTTCATTTCCATTTTTCAGTTTTATTTACAAAAATGCCACATTATTTTTCACTTTATTTCCTGTTTTCAAAGTTTTGCAAAAAAACAGTGAAAACAATACTGCTAAAATAGAAAACAATGTGATTATCCCAAAAAGAAAAGGTTCGAGTAAACAAAAAAGCATGATGCGGTAAACGGTTAGATCCATAACCATACATATTCTAACCAAATTACCACTTGGAACCCATCTGCCCAACTTTCATTAAATTTTCTATTTTATAATTAAAGAATAAATTTTAGTGCTTCATGTATATAGTCCATATTGGTGGGAGACAGCCCATATGCACGAGTGAATTCTTGTTATCAACTCTGGAAAGAAAAAATTTATGGAAAGGGGGCTTACAGAAAGCATAAGTCTGTTGCAGACGCAGATCACTTCCTTTTAGCATCTATGAACATTGCTCGAGTCCAGTGCTCAACATCCTCACTTTGTGACGGTGGGGGAGGAAAAGTGGGATGCTCAACAATATCCCACCCTTCAATTAGGCACTCACTTTTTCCATCAGATAAATCAGTAGCATAAAGAAAACTAGCAGCAGAACTTGGAAGATAATTTTCAATTCTCTGCAAAAGAAAAGAAAAGCATAAAAAATCCATTTGTGAGGAACAGATATCTAAACTTCATCCAATGTTGAAGCTCAAGAATCATAATACAAATGAAAATGCCCATTCTTGGACATTGATAAGTTAATCAACCCACATACACTGGATCATCAGTATACAAGCAGATACTAGGCATTATTACTAATTTTGCTTAGAAGGGCCCTATCCTAGGGACAGTGATTTTGACTATTGTACATACAGTTTAGCTTCACAAAAACCAAATAGAAACAAATTTGACCCAGATATACAAATAGAGAATTCCTAAAACAGCACTTCTCCCCATGGATGACTTGAAAGAGCAAAAACAAGAAAGCTCGCAAAGAATAATGGTGGTTGCAAATGATAGACCAAATTAACCAATGTAGCTATATAAGCTGTTAAAAAAATGTAAATAGGATAGTTTTGGTTATATAGTATCATGTAAATATAGTAAATAGGGTAATGTTAATCTTTGTATTTATTGTGATTCAGTATATATGTAAAAATAGCTTTGTTGAGTAATACACACAGATTCTCTCATTGTGATTCAGTATATATGTAAAAATAGCTTTGTTGTGTAATACACAGAGATTCTCTCATATGCTTTCTCGTTTTTCTCTTTTCAACATGGTATCTAGAGCCTAACAAGAGGCAACCATAATCCATCTTTACCCAATGGACCATTGTCCATCAGTGCAAATTTCTTTTCCAGAAACTGTGGTTCTAATCCAATTTCCACTTTTTGCCATCATGTCCACCTTTTCCCGGCGTGTTCTCATCCGGCTGCCGACTGCTGCCATAAAATTTCTGGCCAGTTTTCTGGCAAAACCACCATTGTGGCACTGCCAAACGCACAACAAACTGATTCATTGCAGGTAGTGATCATCTTGGCATTGCTCATATAAAACATCTTTGTCACCAGTAGGCTCCGATGCTTCTTGGGGATCTCGTGCAAACTAACTATCTCACTGTCACTTGCCCAGATATCTCCTTTGTTGTTAGTATAGTAAGCCAATTTCTTAACTCACCTTGTGGAGGACATTGGGATGTTTTAATTCTCATCGTGAAGTGCATTAAAGCAAACTCTCCTACTGAATAGAGATCCACTTCCAGTTATTGTATATTCATTGGTGGCAACCTTATCTCTTGGAAAAGTAAGAAACAAAATGATGTTGCAAAGTCAAGCGTAGAAGTAGAATATTGGGCTATGATATCGGCAACTTGTGAGTTCGTATGACTCAGAATTACTTCAAAAGCTTAGATTTGGGGAGGTTACGTAGATGTCATTTGTGATAATCAAGTTGCACTGCATATTGTCTCAAATCCAGTATTTCACAAGACGACTAAGCACATTGAGATATATTGTCATTTCATTAGAAAGAAGATTTTATTTTGAGACATCACCACTAGCTTTGTTAGTTCAAATGATCAATTGGGAGATGCTTTCACCAAGTCTTTGAGGGGTCTTCATATAAGCTATATATGTAACAAGCTTGGTGCATATGACCTATATGCTTCATGTGGAGGGGGAGTGTCAAAAATAATGTAAATAGGATAGTTTTGGTTATATAGTATCATGCAAATATAGTAATTAGGGAAATGTAATATTTGTATTCATTATGATTTAGTATATATATAACATAGCTCTGCTGTGTAATACACACGAATTGTCTCGTACGTTTTCATTTTTATTTTCTCTTTCTAAAAATAAGCCATGGCAGAGAGCAAACTACAGCCTTCTTGATGCCGCTTTATGTAAGCATTTCTGTTTTAAAGCCATATACAAGAGTATAAGTATAACTACCAAATCTACAAGCATATCTCTAAAATGACTTTAAAAGTTAACATAGAGAACAAACTTGTATTCAGTGAATATTGAAGCACCATGGAAAAAAAAATTAAAAGAAAGCATAAAATGTCAGCCAACACTACCAGCATTTTCTTTCAAATTAGAAGTGATGAGAAAACCTATACCGTTGTGGGCACAGAATGTGCACTTTCCAGCAAAGTAGTTGACGAAATAGCAGAATTCATACTCCATACAGATTTGTTCAATTGTTGAACTTGTTTACATGTCCTGAATCAATAGAAAAAGAAAATAAAATTCAGGCACAATGCTGTCTGCATCCTATGTAAGAGCCCAAGAGGATGTTAGAAAAAACTTTCAGGTGAAAATCAGGATGCTAGAGTAAACAGAAACCATTTTATTCAAGTCAGAAGCCTTAAAAAGAAAAAAATCAAACATCTAGAGCTCTGGCACATGCTCCCCTATACAATAATAGTTCTCCAGAAATTCCAAAGAGCTGATTAGATTGTTCTTCTGACAGCCAGTTTCAGTAGTAAAAGAAGATAGATATATAAGGGGGTCAAAAAACAAACTGGCTACTGGCTATGCTCAAAAACAAAATATAACATAGTCAAAGGCATCTTCTGAAACATCATATAAAACTGCACTTCATAATTTCATATATTATTATGACACAGGAAACATATGATAATACCTAGAACGAGCCATTTTCAAGGAGAAAACAGATCGAACTTCCTTGGATGATGAGAGAGTAGCCAATAACTTTGCAAATGCTTCAAATGTAGATGCTTCAGAAGGGACATCCAAACATAGGGAGTCGTAACAGTATGCTGTGATGCATGCTACACTTTTCTTTAAAAGTGAAATTCCTTTCTGCAGATCTTTGTGTGTTTGAACAGAATGTGAAGAAGCTAAAGAATAGTTAAAGCTACTACTCCCGGATGAATCCAGACGAGGCCTTCTGTCAGATTCCATTGAAGCAACACCGAAATTGCTTGAACTTTTATCAGACCATGAGTTTTCCCCACTAGTTGAGCAATAATTTTGGCGAGGTATAAAAAGGGGATATTCATTGCTGAAAAAGAAGGATTACTTTGAGTTAAAGAAGTCCTTACAGATAAAAATGCCAAATACAATTTCAGAAAAATACCTCCTCGAGGAAGGACGTGCATCCCAATAAGAATCTCGTTGCCATATTCGAGAGCAAGAACCCTGAGGTAAAGTTAAGAAAATTCATCGTAAGTTTACAACATTAAGTTCCCTTCTAGCAGAAAAGGACAAAAAATTTGTGTCATTAAGGCCATATTGGCAGATCAACCATCACCAATATATACCAAACTGTAAAACGAGAATATAAATTAGAGTAGGAAAAGGATAGTTAGGCCCTTTGAGCATTAATCACATTTTGCATACATAAAAACCCAGTGATATTATATTAAGTAGGCTTCAATATGTTCTTACTTATTAGATTCTGAAAATATGACATTTTTTGAAATTAGTCCCTATTTGAATTTTATTCTCTTCTAGTCCCTATCCTATATTTAACAAAAATAATGTGTTTTTAGTCCTCATCAAAGACTAAAAAAAGACATGCTTTTACCCTGTGTTTGTTATAGCAGAAATAAGGAAGAGAGAAGTAAAGAAGAGAGAGTTAGAAGAGAAATGTTGAACGTCTCTCTTTTGGTTAGCAAAGAAATAGAAAAGAGAGAAAGAAATAGTGTGGACCCCATAACTTTTTGGACTATTCGCTCTTCAGCGAAGAAATGGAGAAGAAAGGCAACATTTTTACTCTCATACCAGTTATACCCTTGCCTCTATTCAATTTTCAGGTTTTTAATACATCTCATTGGTTGCTTTTTACTAGCCGTGAAATTGACGAGGGAGTCTGTGTGTGGGTGGGGGTCTGTGAGTGATACTGTGGGGTGTGGGAAATTGTAGTGGGGGACGGAGAGCATGTATTATGTGAGGGTGTTTTATTTAATTAAAATAAAAATCAAGTAGTTAAGTAATTTAATTAATTAATGAAATTAAATAAAAATTTAAATTAATCAATTAATTATATTAATTTTGATGGAAATAATTTAAATTAATCAATTAATCAATTAATTAAATTAATTTTGATGGAAATACAATTCATAAAATATAAAAAAGTATATTAATTTTTTAATTTAGGGATATTCTTGTCTTTTTCAAAAAAATATCATTTCTCTCTTCTCACTTTCTATCAAACCAAACGAATGAGAGAGGTAAAACACACTTCTTTCTCTTCTATTTCTTATCTTTTTCTCTTATACCAAACAATACCCTAAATCTACTCAATTTCTCATCTCTTTCTCTCTTCTCATACTCTTTCTCACCTCTTTCTCTCTTCACCATTTCTTCTCACAACACATCATTAGGGACTAAACACACATTAATATAGGGACTAAAAGCAATTAAAATTTATATAGGGACTAATTTGAAAAAATGACTTTTTTTAATTAAAAACATATTGAAGCCTATTAAATATAGAGAACCTTCAAACCTTTTTTTCTGTATACTTAATAGAAGATATGGAAGCATGCTAAAAATCTCTAAAAATATTTTCAACAACTATTCTTTTTCGGCTTAAATATGTTTTAGGTCTTTTTTGGCTTAACTATTCTTGTCCTTCCAACTGTGGGTAGGGGTAGGCAATCCGTAAATGCCACTATAAATCCTCTTGAGGTTGGTGGTAGGCTCTGGCCTTGCATGGGGTCGATCCTTGCCCCTAAACTAAACTTTTTCTTCACCAAAAAAAAAATTAGCTCGTTTTGATTTTAGTCCCTAATAATTTTGGTCAAACTTTTTGAGTCCAATAATTTTTTTTTTATTTTAGTCCTTTTAGTGATTTGGGGCTGAGGTGGCATGGATAAGTCAGCCCAGTCATCAGACGTGGCATATTCAAGTGTCACGTAAGCATACCACGTATGTAGGGTCAAATTTGCAGGGACTAAAATCAAAACAGGCCAAATTTGCAGGGACTAAAATCAAATAAAACCAAATTTTTTTCTTCCCTCCATCTCCACCACCACCACCACCACCACCACCCACTCTCTCTCTCGTTTTCTCTCTCTCTCTCACCACCACCACCGCCCCCCTTCTCCCCCTTCCACCACCACCACCCCCCCTATTTCCCTCTTCCCTCTTCTCTCTTTCTTCTTTCCCTTTCCCCTCTTCCCCTCCAATGGCCACCCCAACCCCGCACCCTCATCCCCTCATCCTCGCCTCGTCTCAGCCATGGACAGAAGCAATAACGCTTTCAATATCGAATTTTTGTTTTACAGTTAACAACACAAAAAATTGCATCTCAATCACAAAAAATCGATTCAAAGAACGAAGATGAAGAGAGGGGTTTTTCCCCAACCTCAACACCCATGCCCTGTTAATTTCTTCATCGCATCAAAAGCCTCGAGGGGGGTTGGTAGGGGGGGGAGAGGAAGGTTGAAGAAGATTGAAGAAGATAAAACGTGGTTGGATCCAGTCCCTATAAATATATGAATGTTTTGGATCCAGTCCCTACAAATAAGTTACGTTTTGGATCTAGTCCCTACAAATATATGATGTTTTGGATCCAGTCCCTACAAATAAGTTACGTTTTGGATCTAGTCCCTACGTTCATCTTCGTCACTGTCGTTGTTGTTGTTGTTTGTGTGCTAAAAAATGGTAGAAAACAGTGAGTGTTCTCGAGCTCTCTCTCTCTGTTTCTATTTCAAATTTTTCGAAGAGGTGGTGGGGGTGGAGGAAGGAGGAAGAAGGTGGTATGGTGGTGGTGGTGGTGTTGGTGGGGGTTGGAGGAGAAGAGAGGAGAGAGAGAAAAGGGAGGAGAGAGAGAGAGAAAGAGGGGGGGGAGAGAGGTGGTGGCGGATGGAGAGAGGAGAGAGAGCAGGTCCCTACAAATTTGAAATTACGTGGCAGGTCCCTCCAAATTTTAAATGACGTGGCATGCTTAGTTGGCCCAAGATTATGCCACGTCTGATGACTGGGCTGACGTGTCCATGCCACCTCAGCCCCAAATCACTAAAAGGACTAAAATAAAAAAAAAAAATTTATTGGACTCAAAAAGTTTGACCAAAATTATTAGGGACTAAAATCAAAACGAGCTAATTTGGAAGGACCTAAAACATATTTAAGCCTTCTTTTTCAGACTCCTGTCAACACGCGGGAAGATTAAATCTTAAAAATCTAATAAGCATCACAAGCAGCATACAAGCTTTTGTACCAAATAGACACAAATTTGAACAAGCTCTATAATTTTATGTGGATAGGACACTACATATCATTCACTGATGTTTTCAGCAAACAATAATTTAATATAATATGAACACTCAACCAAGTTAAAACTGTATCAACATTTAATACATAAATTTGATGCTATTTTAATACTCAAAAGGCAATCAAATGATAATGGCCAAGATAACCCTCCTTGACCAGAATATTTGATTATATTAATAAACATGATCTTAAAGGAAACATTAATCCATTGCTTGGAGTTTGGACAGTGATACAATGCTTACCGCAAAACCTGAGTTATGAAGTGCAGGGGAAGCCAAGTTGTGAACAACAAGATTTAGAAGTTGCACCATGTATCTGCTTTGCAAATATGATAATAACTGGTTACTGTGTAAGAAGAATATTCAAGCAAGGTCTAATTTAAATAACAATAAGGATTCTGGACACTGGAGGAAGTAGCTGAAATAGGATAAGATATATGTGTTTATCAACATATATAATTACAATTTTAAGCATAAAACAAAATATTGTGTGATACCACTACAGAGATTCACTTGTAAAAATGCATTAATGCACATAAAATCTTAGAGGGAAAAAAACTTACCCCAAAGAAGCAGAAAGCTCTTCTGAAGGAACAGAGTGGGGATCAAGTGCTCTTGGTAAGCGTGCATTGCAAATTTGATCATATTGACCACCAGAATCATCCCTTCTCTCTCCCTGTATAACCACCTGAACATGATTATTCCAATTATCATCATACCAAACATAAGAGGAATGATGATTCCATTCCATTCTCAGTTACTTTCCTTCAAAAGAAATTTCAACAAACCAAACATGGCCTTTAAACTATATGGTTGATTCCAATATTTTCTTCAAGCCCCAGCTCATGACAATATCATAGCAACACATACCTATCTAAACATGTTTATAGTCCAAAAAATTATGTATGCATCTTAAATTTAGATAATTTTGATTCAAGATTTCCATAAGTTACAAAATTTGCTACTTAGGCCTTATCAAAAACAATAACAAATAATTTGGCAAACACCGTAGCTTTTAAAAAGTAAATAAATTATCCTATATTCCTATGTCAAAGTGACGAAATGGATATGAAACATCTCCAGAACAAATAGTGAGCTACCAAACCAATTATCTATTACAATGCACAGCACAAATAAATTCTTACCATGGAAAGACTTAGTTGAGTGTTTCAAACAAAAAACAAATAACGTAAAAAGGGGCAAAGGAAATCTGAAGCATCCCAATGTTCACATTCTAAGTGTAGAGGCAGAAGTCAGCACAATATCTCCAGAGCATTTTTGAAAATGCATAAATCACATATTCATTGACATAAACCAATAGAATGTTGATTTGCCATAGATTTACTTTACCCGGCGTTGTGGAAACAATTTGCATATCTGTTTTATGACCACAGACTGTTTATGAAGACGCTCAGAGGTAATAGCCACCTGCAAAATCAAAATATGAGCATAAATTTTGAAATTCCTAGAAAACAAATGATATTCCACATTTGATATTAGAAAGAAAGCATCAAAGGAACACAAATTTTCTACCACGACATGTGATTGAACGTTAAGGAAATGCAGATTGGTTTTAAATACTCGTTTGTATATCATACTGCTTTAGATGGGAAACCCTGTATTAGAAAATAATGCATGGAACAATTTACAATTTTTGGAAGTAAAATAAACAAATAGTACTCACATGCCCTAAGCTCTGGGTGCATATAAGATTAGGGTAGAACTTCTCGAGTTGTTCCACTCGATTCTTTTCCAACTGCAGAGAGTACAATAAATCATTCAACATCTTCATATACATTCACATTAAACTTGACGAGTAATTGCCATGGCCTAGTAACTAAGGGTCAAAAGAAGTAACAAAATACCGTAGAAAGGGCAGATTCAAGCACTCCATATTTAAGTTTCAGATCAGCAGACATAGCCTCTATCTTAGCTCTTCCTGTAAGGTTACTGATTATCTAAGTTCAAAGAGTCAAATTTGCATCTCAAGAAATTCGTTCTGGTATGTGACGGATTCTAACCTTGAGTAACTTGTTCTTTACTATGACGTAGCTTCTCCCTCAACCTTGCAAGCTTTTCATGTTGAAGCACTCTCCAATTTGTTTGATCATCTCCCTTACCCTTATTAACATTATGACAAATTTATTACTTGAACTGAATTAGCCGACTCCACTTAGTGGGATAAAGCTTGGTTGTTGTATTACTTGAACTGAATATCAATATTGCAGGGTGCCTTACAAAAATATAAATTGGTTGCCCTTACCATATAAGTGAGGAAATTTCAAAACACATAGAAGTCAACAATGTCTAAAAGCAATTTAAAAGAATTGGTACTAAGAATCACAGAGAAAGAAAAAGGTACTAACACAAACACACATAGCAAAAGGCACAATCACAGATCACTGAACAGGAATTTTCCCTAGGCATGTCTGTGACCCTCTTGAGAGAAGCTAGATTGGATGGGTATTAGTTTTGATCAAGGATGCATCAGCACTACTATATGGCTGACATAGTACGGGTACTGGCTATGCTTGGAATTTTTTTAAAATTTTGCCATAATAGAATTTTAGGTATCGTTTTCTTGCTTGCTTGCCATCATTGACTTTTATTTTATTTTAGAATGTCGTGAAAAATGGTACCCTTTGGTTTAATTACCTCTTTTCTTTTCATTTTACAAATACCCGTACCCTAAGTTCTAAAAGTTTTGTTGCAGTCCATGAGTGTATTAACTTAGGATCATGTGTTTTAATTATCACAAGTCAAACGAAGCCATAATTCAAACCTTGCGGACAAGAACTTCGCTTAATCTGGAGTACAACGAATCTCGACGCTCTTTCAGTGATTTCAAGGAAGTGTTATACTCATTCAACCTGCCAATACCAAAAAAAAAAAACACTTCATCAAAATCAAATAAATAAATAAAACAAACCAAGCAATCAAATCAGCACAATTTCGAAGAAACACTTCTCCAATAAATAAACGACGTATAAACAGAAAACTCGTGCTGAAAAAGAAAAAAAAAACTTATATATGAATTATGAAGGTAGCCTTGGTTAACGAAGTTCCAAAACCTAAAGTAGAAATAAATTAATCAATCAGTAAATTTAATCAATTAATTAATTTAAAAGCATATACCTGTAGTTGACACAAATAGAACATATCGAAGCTTGATTCGAATTCTCGCATATGGCACAGTTGCTGGTTTTTCTCGCCATCTCTCCAGCTTCTCACGAAAGGAACAATGTTTCGTTTAATTATTACCGAAACGAAATAATTATGGAGGGACTGCGATCTTGTGTTGGATAGGGTCCACTCTATTGGTATTAAAAATGCATTGATTGGAGTTGCTATGATGATGAAGAACGCTGGCGAGTGGTGAAGAAGAAGAATACGATTGTAGAAGGGAGCAAAACAAAACAATGGCCATAGCTCCGACTCTTGAATTTTAAAGCATCGTTGCGAAGAGTGTGTACGATTCAGTTTCATTATCTTATTTGTTCCAAGTTTTTTGTTTGTTTTAATCTGTCAAAAAAGTAGTTTTTTTCTTTAAAAAAAAGTAGTGTTTAATTTCATAATATGGGAATTTCCAAAGTTGACATTTTTCATAACTATAAATTTGAAATTTAAATTTTGAAAATCATATTAAATTAATAGAAAAAATAATGATAAAATCAATTTAGACAACTTATTTGCACAATTTTTTTTTCATAATTTAAAAAGTTTCATCTTTATAATTTATGTATCTATTTTATAATTTTTAAAATTTATCTACTAATTTTGTTTCAAAAAAATTTTCTATTAATTTTTTATTTTTTTATTTTAAAAGTACCATACAAAATACAACATATTTACTTAGTTTTGTTATAGGGGGTACAATGGTTGTAATCATATTTAAACCAATAACCTCAAGAAAATTACTCAAATCTATTCAATTTAAAAATAATTCCTAGTTCAATTCAAGAATAAATTTTTCCACATGAAACTTTACTTGATTTCATTATATGGAAAACACAATAGGTCTCCTTCATTTCTAAAAAGAAACCGAAAGGGATGTAGAGAAAGCGGGTGGGGAAAGTGTAAGTTGAAAATAACTTAGGTAGCAATTTTAATTTAATTTAATTTTCAGCCCATGGACTTCCCGCATCTCCCGCACTTCTTGTCTGAAGTCACGTCCTCAATTCTCCTCCTCCCCTTTCAACCTTCAACCTTCAACTTTCTACTCAAACCTCTTTCCTCCAACACAAACCTAACTAACCCCCTTTGTTCCCCTTCCGTTCATTATTACCTCAATTCTCATCGGATCTATGAGTGTAAGTTTTTCCCTCTCGTTTCTCCTCTCTTTTTGTTTTAATTTTTGTTTCTTTTTTCTTTTTCTTTTCGTACGCTTGATTTACCTACTGTTGCTTTATAGGTTTTTGAAACATCAATTTACTCAATTTAGATTACCATCCTTTTCCTCCTCACGAAACTGCTTGACATTTTTTATCCATTTAACGATAAAAAAATGGGTTCCTAGTTGTAATGTGAAACCTTGTAAAATTAGGCCATTGCTATGCATATATGTTTCTTGACACTTGTATAATTCAATTACATTTGAGGTGGATTGCAAGTTTCTAGTCCTTTATAGTATTATGGATAAATGAATCATGAAGACTTCATTAAGGAAGGTGATTGCGAAAGTGTATTCAGAAGACCATATACTTTGTCGTGGTAATATTTGTTACTTTTGTAGTAGTTTCTACATGGTTAGCTTATGGTTTCCTTATAACATTTTGGCTCTTAATTTCATATAACATTAGTGTGCTTAATAATTCCGCTGAGTGTATGAGATATGATTTTGATATCGTATTCATCTAGAGTATACTTTTGGTTGTCCATTTAGCTTGGCACTCTCGTCATTTGGGGTTAATTGGGAGACAACATTCTTATTGATTATTTTGGTGTCTTAATTTCTTACAGTATTTTAGAACAACATGTGGAAAATGTGATTCTTGGCTACATGAAATTCATACCGACTCTAGGATGCATTCAACATGGAAAATAATGGGCTAGAGGAGACGAATGAGGCAAGTCCTCGAGCTGTTGCAAAGCTAGAAGGAGATGTTTTTACTATTCAAAATGAAGATTGGGACAAACAATCAGGGGGGGCGAAAACGCTAAATATTGGCCACGATGACTCTGAGTTTGGCAATGAACTAGATAATATATCAGACAAGATAAGTTCTCAAGTTGTTGATAAGTTGGAAGGAGATACTTATTCAATTCAAAATAATGAAGATCACAAAGAATCAAAGCAAGTGAAAATTCAAAATATTTGTCACAATGGCCCCAAGTATGACAATGGACAAGATGATCTGTCAAACAAGACAGGTTTTCAAACTATTAAAAAGTTGGATGGAGATGCATTTACCGTTCAGAATGAAGATCACAACAATGATTCAAAGGAGGTAAAAGTTCAAAATTTTGGTAAGTATGGCCCTAGGTTCGAGAAAGAGCCAGATGATATATCAAATAATATATACGAGATGATATATGTAAATTCTAATACTCATGAGGAGGTGCAAGACAATAAGACTATAGAATTGGAATTGGCTCATTGGGTAGATGAGAAAAGGGATTTGCAATATGGACCTCGGGAAGAAAACTTGAAGACCAATAGCAGTTCTATTCCTGATGAATTGTTTCAAAAAGTCCATGAGAGTAATTCAACGAAATTTGAAAGTCAAGCTAATATTGTTGGAAAAGAGTATTTTGGCACTGATGTGGACAATAGTGAATATTTTGAGTCTAAAAATCAAAAAGTAAATCTAGATAATAATCTTGAACATAATGACTTGGCTAAAGACAAAGATGACAATAGAAGCATGGATTCAACACAAGTGAATAGAAAGACAGATAACACGTCAAATGAGGACAATAATTTGGAGCCTTTATTTGATAGAGTAGAGGTTCTTGGGGTGGATGTTAGCCAGAGAACGTCTACTCTTACTTCGGATGCAGATCCAGGGACTCAACATGTGGTTAAGAAGGCTGCAGCTCTTAAAAATTTTGTTAGGGAGAAAAGTTTAGTTGTAGTATCCACTTTGTTGCGTCGACTTTCTATAAAAATTGACGAAGGTTCTATGGGTAATTTAGATGATAAGGATAAAGATATTTCATATTCATCAAGAAATAGTGAATCCAAAGAGGTGTATGAGAAGATAGTGGAGAAAACAACTTGGAACCCCTTATATTATATTAAAATGTCATCTGATGCTGATGCAAAAAACAAAATTGATCAAAGGGAGGAACCAATATCTGAAGGTCCACTACAACCCATAGCCATGAAAGGAAGGATTATACTGTACACAAGACTAGGATGCCAAGAATCTAAAGAGGTTAGACAATTTTTGTATATCAAAAGGCTTAGATATGTTGAAATCAACATTGACGTGTACCCCAGTAGAAAGATGGAGTTGGAGAAGAATTCTAAATCTACTTCTGTTCCAAAGGTTTTTTTCAATGAAATACTTATTGGAGGCTTAAGTGAGCTAAAGACCTTAAATGAGTCTGGCAAGCTTGATGAGAAGATTGACTTCCTTATTAATGAAGCACCAACATTTGAAGGTCCAGTTCCACCACTTTCTGGAGAGGATGATGTGTCAACTAGTGCGGCACTTGATGAAATGGCTCTAATTGTCCGCAAAATGAAAATATCTATTGTTGTGAAGGATCGATTTAGCAAAATGAGAAGGTTCACTAACTGCTTTCTTGGATCTCAAGCTGTTGACTTTTTATCAGAAGATCAATATTTGGAAAGGAATGAGGTAAGCTTGATCTAAAGTTTTAAGCATAACATAGTCTATTGCTAACAAATCATGCATGAATCGTTAGTGCAGTCATTTATTTCATAAATAGAATATGGTTGTCTATACTCAATATCATGAATCAACTATTCTAAAAGCTTAAGCTATTAGGTGAAGAAAAATGAATGATTTTATATTTGCATATCTAACATGACATTGACCTTTCACATATAAGAGTCCTTTGTGCTTAAATTGAGTACAAAGCATAGGTTCATTTACCTTGTATATTTTTCCCATTAGAAGAATGGACGTGGCAAACTCTAGACCACTTAGTCATAAAAGGCTTTGATACTATGTCATCGACCAAACATTCCAAAAATTTGAGTTATTAGGTGAAAGCACATGAATAGTTGTATTAGCACTCTAGAAAGCTTGTCCTTTTCAATGATGTCTCATAATTTTAAAGCTTTATTATGAGGTTGAATGTGATCAATATTTGAGAATCTAATTACTCTTGATTTCTTTTTAATCACAAAAAAAAAACCAAAACCTTGGTTCAGTTTTATTTGTTAGATAAACTTGTAGGTCCATGGTAATGGGATTGTAGTTCCTACTATAATGTCTTTATTAAGATATCATCCGGGTGCTTGTTTTATAGATAATATCTATTATTAGATATTGGCTTTCTGTTTGGATTGTTTTTTTTATCCCTTCATGATTTTATAGTTTATTGAGCAAAAAATAAATGTCATGCATATCCATCTCTGGGTTTTCTTTCTATTTGAAGGTTGCAAGATGTGTAATTTGATGATATGATCTGATTGGTTTTGATTGTCATTGTTTTCTTTGTGGGAACTATAATAGCACATCTATTTTATTTATCACATAGCTTATTCTTTTTAGGTTGTCTTGTCGTTTGGTAGCAGCAATGACTCTTAACATTCATTCTTGCAACTCTAATTTTTATGATTTATATAGGACATTTTCTATTTTGAATTGGACTAGTAAATTGACCTTTACCCAAAAATGAAAAGAAAAACTTTAAAAAATAGTTATTTTTTTGAACTTTGCTCATATCCCTTCGTGCATACTTTGACATATGCATGTTCATCTACAATAATATTTACTTGAACAAAATATTGGGGGTGAGTGTATTGACATTTTTTAAATTGAGTGATAATGATAAATTGACATAATGTCTTTGTAAAAGTTATAATTTGATTGACATGTCTACAATCTGTAAGTTAGAATTGCAAATGCATTACAATTTATATCAATCCGAGTAACAAATTTCTCTTTTATCATGTACCCCATTGTAAAACTTTTACTGGTAAACCTAATAATTTTTAAAAATTTAGTTCTGCTACATTAACAATGGCCTGGTCAAGCATATCATCAACTGTGTGTCCAACTAAAATTTAATATAATTGCTATCTTCATAGTGTCTTTTCTTTCTTCCTAATTCTTGTTCGATGGTATAGGCTGTTGAGTTTGGACGAAAGTTGGCTAGCAAACTCTTCTTTCAGCATGTTCTTGAGTGAGTCCCAATATTCTATTTGATATTTGTGTTTTTTGGTGTTTTAATTTTTTTGTTACAAAATTGACAATCATTATCTTCTTTCAATGGTTATGTTTTGCTTTAGTGAAAATCTATTTGAGGATGGTAATCACTTGTATCGATTTCTAGATGATGATCCAATTGTGGCATCTCAGTGTCAAAATATTCCAAGGGGGATAATTACTGTGAAACCTAAGCCTATTACAGAAGTTGCATCAAGGCTAAGATTCTTGTCTTATGCAATGTTTGAAGCCTATGCATCTGAAGATGGACGTCATGTTGATTATAGAAGTATGCATGGAAGTGAGGAATTTGCAAGGTTTCATTAACATTAACTATCTTTTGCCTTCTTTAAAACTCGAAGTTCCATGTAATGACCACAATCCATTCAATTATTCCTAGCATTTTCACTGTTATTTACAAAACTATTGGCTTTAGGTATCTAAGAATAGTGGAAGAGCTACATAGAGTGGAGATGTTGGATTTGTCTAGAGAAGAAAAACTTGCTTTCTTTATTAATCTATATAATATGATGAGCATCCATGCAATCTTAGTATGGGGTCATCCAGATGGAGCACTGGAAAGAAGGAAGTTGTTTGGAGATTTCAAATATCTTATTTGTGGGTCCACCTACTCACTTTCAACTATTCAAAATGGTATCTTGAGGGGAAACCAACGACCACCATATACCCTTATGAAGTCATTTAGTGCAAAAGATAAACGTTTAAGGGTAAGTAATCCATATTCTTTATTCATTCAACCTTTAAATTGAAGTTGTCCATGCATAATTAAGCTTTGCTACTGTACCGGTGGTGATAGTTTTTCTTCTTACTTACTGACAAATGACTTTTTTTTAAGTAGTAGTATAAAAAGATCTTCCAAGTTTATGCTCATTGTTCTATAAATGCTAATATTTCCTTTTCTTTTGAAACTCCTTTTGTAAGATAGATTTAAGTTTACTCTATATTTAGTTGGAATTTTAGCAACTTGGTGATGCAAGGGCTGTAGTTTATTTAGGTTTAACTTCTTTTTTTTAAATTGTTTTTCTTTATGTATTGCCATTTGACTAGCTTGAGAATTTTTAATGATGCTTATACTAAAATTTTTTATGGTTTGAGGTTCAAAAATATGCATATGAATCTAGTATAATAAATAAGAACTTCTATTCAACATCTTTTAGCCATCATATTATAAATTAGAACTTATAAACCCAATATAATGCCACCTCTTTTTATTAATTCACTTCTATCTATCTTACATCTCCCGAATTACGTCACTTTTGTTCTTGTCTACAAAGGGGAGCTTTGATGTAATAGTGGAGTTACTACCGTATAACTAGGAGTAGGTCATCATTTTGAGTTGTTGAATCAGTCTTTTGCAAATGCAAGAAGAGATGACCTACAAAAGACCCAAAATGGGTCAGAGTCTTTCCTAAACTATGCCATGGTAGGATCTTTATACCTCCAGGTCCTCTGCCCCTTGGATCCTGTCACTGCGTGCTTTTCCTTTCTTTCATTTTCTGCTATTTGAGTAACCATGGCCTTGAGTGAGTGTATCATCAGCTCTTTTAGGCCATTTACTCGTAGGTCTATGAGAGGGGTAAGAAATGGTTTACCATTTGGTGTTTGACCCATATGCTTTGACCATGAAGTTAATTGTTTAGCAAAGCTATTAACTTGATGCTCACTTCACTCCTTTTTTGTTAGGTGGCCCTCTCTTTCCCAGAGTCTCTTATCCATTTTGCTTTAGTATGTGGTACTCGATCTGGGCCTGCACTTCGGTGCTATTCTCCTGGGGACATTGACAAAGAATTAATGGATGCGGCTTGTAATTTCTTAAGAAATGGGGGCCTTTTAATAGATTTTACTGCAAAAGTTGCGTATGCCAGTAAGATCCTTAAATGGTACGTTCTTTTAGGGACTCTAATATTATTGATGCGTTTTTAGGTAAATTAGGTTATGACACGTGTGTTGCACAGTTGCAAGTTGTTTGTGAATTTTTTAGTGTTATAGTTTGAATGAAGTTTTGGTAAATAATATGGTAATAGAAGATAATATGTGTGTGAATTAGTGATAGGTAATTGATCATTTTTTGGAATTATCCAAATTTAAATGAGTGAATTACATATTTAGAAATGTCATTCAATGATAATTGTTGATTTTTATCGTATCATTATTTTCCTTTTTATTAATTTTTTTTGCATTTTTCCCAGTGGCCTCAATATCTATGCTTTTCCCTGTGTTTTGTCCTTTTACTTCTTCTTAAGATTTCTACGGGGATTGCTTTTTACCCATGGATGTAATCTCCTGCATTTTTTTTTGTTGTTTTTGGTTTGTCTTGCACTAGTTACTTGACTCTTCATTTGATGAAGTCATGTGAACTCTTTGATTGGTTGGTTGTGTTCTTCTTATTCTTGCTCTTCTTCAAAATGATGTTAGTAGTTAAGTTTATTGTAAATGAATAAAGTGATAATAATTTTCAATTTTGAAACATGTTTAAATTCTTATACCTATTTGATAGATTTGTGGTTGGTTTGATCTAATAGAATGTTATATATTTGGGATGAAGCCTTTGTGTTTGTGTATTTTTGTGACCCTTTTTCCAATTTATGATCCATCAGCTTTATTTTTTTCAAAGTAAGGGTGTGCTGACAAGCTTTTGTAGCTTTTTTTTCTTGACTATGTTTGAATTGAAGCTAACTCAAAGTGATGTTGTAGAATGTCAAGTTCCGAGTCTTAGATTTTGCATATAACAGTTGTTAGCAAAGACCATGCTCTCATTGATCAATTGACAAGTATGTAGGAGTCATTTATTAAAATTATTTTTAAAATTTTAATGTATATATTTAATTTTTGTAAGATGTTTTTGAAATTTGGTATCAAATTATACCTAATTGTTACATATAAAGGTGTTTTTTGTGTCGATAAGATTGAAATAAGTAATATTGTTTATCGACAATAGGCAATTTTGAATAAAGGGTAACAACATTGTTAATAAGTGAAGAATTTTTCACGAAAATTAGATCTATAATCATTAAGTTTGATAAATACATATTTATGTATAAGAACAATAAGTTTGATATAAGAAATAGTTGTATGGTTATAATAGGGAAACATAGATTGGATGTTAGAACGTAACTTTGAATGCAAACAATATAGAATTGTTTTTGAGAAAATTGTAACTATAACAATTATATACCTTTTCATCTAGCTAGTGGAATCATTTCTATTGAAGACTTTTTGGGATGTACAAAGGTTTTGTTTGTAAGAATGAGTAAGAAATGTGTATGTTTGTGTCCGATATTTTTATTTGGTGTATATTTTTTTAGTAATGTTGTCATTGATCAATATCTTTATGATTTTTTTTAATTTCATTTTATTTAATTTATTGAATCTGATGTTTTATTATAGTAATTGAAAAATAATTAAGTCATTGATTTACATTTAAATATACTTATTTGTAATAAAGGTCTATGTAAAAGGGTGAACAAAGAGCTGGTAGAATAAGGACGCTGACACATCATCATTTTGTTGGTGTGGCACAAATGCAATTACGTGGCACATGCATAGATGATGTGTCGATGCTAGGACTTGAGGGTTTATTTTAATATATTATAATAAAATAGATAATAGATAGATAGATTTAAGCCAAGAACTAGTTGAATATTTCATGTTCATAAGCACATTCTCTCTCTATTAAAAAGTGAAAGTTTTGGACTAGTAGGTATCCCTTGAGCTAAATAAATTTATACATATAAACTATAAATATATCATACATATTATACAAATGCACAATATATTGGTGAAAATTCATTTACTATTGTGATTATGAGATTTGACTCCCCTAAATTGAGTAACTGAGATGAGAAAGTCAACAGTTAATATTACATTCATATGTAAAACAAATACTAAATTTGTTAACATGTATTTTATTGATTTTTTTCATCTACAATTGAGATGCTTTGTTTTCTTCGGTAAAGTAACTCACTTTAGAGGAGTCAAATATGTAATTATGTATGGTCATTACATGAAATAATTGACAATGAGTTAAGTTGCATTTAATGTTTTGTTTTGAGGATTCTAACATTTCTCCTCATGGATACTCAGGTTTAGTGTAGATTTTGGCAAGAATGAGGTAGACGTTATGAGACACATGTCAAACTACTTAGATCCAGTTAACTCAGAATTATTGTTGGACTTACTTGCCACTTCTGAATTGAAGGTGATATATCAGCCTTATGATTGGGGTTTGAACTGCTAGTGTATTGTTATATTGCATTATTGTTAATATGAAATCGACTTTCGTACTGATAAATTCTTGTTATACATCATTACAAATTAATGTTGAAGTAATCAATACCACAAGTAAACTTTTCTTTTAATTTCATACATATCTATTGAAAGAAAGGTACATGATGTAGGCAACTTGTAATGGCCCATCAAATGCACTTTGCATTCCTAGGGAACCTGATTGATGCTAATTCTTCCATTTGATTTATATTTTTACACAAATATATAAATGAATCTATTTCTGAGTGTTGTTAAGTCTATTATTGTATGCATTTGAAAGTAAGCATACAATTAGTGCGTCATCATTATGGTCTATTTATCTAAATAAATGACTAGTTAGCTGAAGAATTTAATTTCAACTTAATGCCTAAGTCCCTGGTACCCCCTGATACTGCCTTTTGACACAAGAGGAATACAAAGTTCTTATATGTCAAGTTAAAAGTTGTTTAAAACAATGGACAAATAGGTAGATCGTCACATATATCAGACGGAATTAGTCTCAGCGATAACCAAAGTAAACCAAAACACCATTTTGTTAAATATGGCAAAGTTCTTTGAAGTTGTAATTGCATTGAATGTCCTAAAAACAAGTTAAAGGAGTAAAACTCCAATTTGATCCCTGAGATTGTAACCGTGTGTCAACTTAGTCTTTGACACTAGTGATATTTCAAATTAGTCCCTAAAGTTGTAAATCGTTAATCAACTTAGTCATTTTGTTAGTCCTAGTTCCCTAATGGTGTTAGAGATGCTGATGTGGCACGTTAAGTGCCTAGGTGGCACTCCAACGTGGATTCCATGTCATGGGGACTAAATAGACACTATTTCATAGGGACTAAATTGAGACTGTTTAGAAAGTTAAAAGAATATTTTACCCCAGTTTTTTATTTCACAATTTCATTGCACATCATCTTCGTCCCTTCCCCTTTTATCTTCCCACTACCCACCTTCCCCCTCCCTTATGTTTTGTTTGCAATTTCTAGGCACAAGGTGTAGGTAACAGGATGAAACACAAGAAGGGGGGGTTGAATTGTGTTTCTAAGCTTTTAAAACTTTTCGCAAAAGTTGGACACTGGCTTATTTCAAATATTGGACGCACAGTGTTTTCTGAAATATTGGACGCACAATAGTTTTAAAACACTGGACGCACAGAGTTGTGTAATATTGGACGCACAGCGTTTTCTGAAATATTGGACGCACAATAGTTTTAAAACACTGGACGCACAGAGTTGTGTAATATTGGACGCACAAAAAGATTGGACGCAGAAGCTTCCCTCTTAGTTTAAAAACTTGTTTTCTTTGTGCGATTTAAGGTGTATGAAAAACTTGTTGAAATAAAATCAATTCAATCCCCTTGGTTAGTAATAAGCACAGATATAAAAAGAGTTAAGGGAAAGAAGAAGTAACACAAGTTTTATCCTGGTTCACCCTTTCCTAAGAGCTACGTCCAGTCCCCTCAAACTAGAGAGATTTCACTATCAAACCAGATAGGTACAAGTATTCTTTGCACGCAGCCTCTTCAGGCTATAACTCAAGTATTCTTTGCACACAGCCTCTTCAGGCTAAAACCCAAGTATTCTTTGTACACAGCCTCTCCAGGCTAAATCCCAAGTATTCTTTGCACACAGCCTCTTCAGGCTAAATCCCAAGTATTCTTTGCACACAGCCTCTTCAGGCTAAATCAAGTATTCTTTTATAGTCAAGCCTCTCCAGGCTCAAACAACTCAGCAGAGTGTTTTTGATTTAACTGCTGTCTAACTCACACAAGTGAGGATATGAAAACTAAAGCACTTCGAGAGTTAAGCAAACTCTCTTTTACAAGAAGAAAGACAAATATGTAAGACTTTCTATACAGAGTATAAGCACAGCAGTTCAGTCTCTTCTATTGTTGAAGTTCGTTCACATTGTCTCTGTCTTCTTCTTCTTGTATCACGGTATTTATATGTGCTGTGAAGCTTTAGACTTTCTCTTGAATAGCTCAGCTTCAGCCTTCATAAATATTACCGTTCTCTAATAGCATTAAATGCTATTTTCCCGTTGCTCTGAGGAGATCTACTTCAGTGAGCATGTCTGCGTTTCTTTCTCCTTAATCAGAAGCAACATGTACTCAAAGTCTCAATTGTACAGTGGTTAATAGTAATATCTGATTGAGACAGAGAGAATACACTGTGTAAAGTAGAAAGATGTGTTCAAAGATATACAGAGTAGATAAGAGTACATTCTCTCTCTTAGTACACTTTCCACAGTGCTTTATGCTTTTCATTTAATGTACGTTCAAAAACGTTGACAATAGGTTGTACAGAAAAGCATTGCATACAGCTATTTATCTCAAATCATTTGCTCAATAAATATGATCCATATTAAATGCATGAGCAATAAATAGCAAGTTTATGGATTCTGCGTATTGGACGCAGCATGTAGAAATCATTGGACTTTCAGTCCTTTTAGCAAATGGACGCATACCTTGTACTTACCATTTGCATATGATATTCATTCAATCATTGGACGCATCTTTATGCTTACCATTCTGATGATTAGTTGCAAAGCAACATTGGACGTATTGCCTCATTCTGGTTATTGGACTTTTGCCATTTCCTTATAGTTCCATTGGACGCAGAGTTGATTGTTGTACATTTGTTCTTCTGCTTCATTGGACGCAGAACAGTTGTTTGATGTACCTTTGTCAATCTGCTTCATTGGTCGTATGACACTTGATTGATGTTCTTCTTATTTATTGGACGCAGAACAGTAGCATTGTCTCCTACTGGTTATTGGACGCAGAGCTCTCAGACTGCGTATTGCATTGGACGCAGAACATCAATGTCTTATACTGAATATTGGACTTTTGTCCTTCTTATACATTGGACGCATACTCACTGGTTCTGCTTCTTTGGAAATCATTGGACGCAGAGAGTAGCATTGCCTCCTACTGATTCCTTGTACTTCTGCGATTCTGCTTCCTTATAAATCATTGGACTTATGACTGTATTGCCTTACTGATCATTGGACGATAAACATTCTGAACCTTGGACAATGAGCACATCCTGAACATTGGACGTAGAACGCCTTATGCTTATGTTTATTTGCCTTGTGCTGAATGTTGGAGAATGAACAGTATTCTCAACATTGATCATTGGACGCAGAACTCTTGGTGTCCATATATGTTCCAGTGCCAACATTGGACGATGTCTTTAACATTGGACGCAAGGCTTCTCAGACTTTGAATATGAGCCAATGTCATGATGAACTAATTTATTGGACGCAGACTGCAACATCCTTCAATAAACTTAGTTAGGCAGCTTTGTTATACATTGTAAAAGTTTAATACATTTTGTTTATCCTTTGTAAAAACCTTAATACATTTTGTTATCATCAAAACCATAAAATCACTTAGGGAGTTTTTGTATTAAAAATACTTTTAACCAATTTGGTTCCAACACAAGGAAGAACACACGTTATGGGTCGCAATTATGCACAAGTTCATGTTCTTCTTTTTTCTTTCATTTTTCCCGTTTGCTGATGGTGGGTCTCTGTTAGCTCTGAATCATAGTGCATAAGTTTTTTTTTTCATTTGGCGATTGTTCAGTTCGCATGTCATTTCCATAGGTTTTGCTTTTCCATTTTTTTAATTTTGGGTCACAATTCAGTTCTCATGTCTCTTTTCCATTTTTTTAGTTCTGGTGATTGTTCAGTTCAGGGCATGGGTCTCTCTTTTCCCTTTGTTTTTTGTTTGGTTTGAATAGGTTGTGTAATTTTTTTTTCTGGTTTGACAGTAAAGGATATTTTCAGCCCCTACTTTTGTTATGTAATAGAGGGTATGCAACGCGCAGGATGAATACCAAAATCACCCTGATAGTTCTGGTCTTGGTTGTGATCTAGTGCAATCCCACTTACTAATTTCATTTTATGTATGCCATATAGGAAAATATACCATCTTACCAATGAGACACTGCAAATATATAGGCTTGACAACAACCAGTACATAGGGTAATTAAATGATTATAACTGTAGAATTAGGGACTACATTGACATTAAGTTGATGTCGTGGACTAAAATGACATTAAGTTAGTAATGTCAAGGATCATATTGTCACCACCAACTCGACTTGGTTTTAGGCCACCACCAATTCTTGAAGAACAAACCATTTTAGCGAAATGGCACACACCTATTTTTTATTTCAGACCCATGGACCCTCAAGCTTGCAAACCAGCTTCCACTGGTAGCTTTCTTATCTTGCCTTGGCTGCGAAAATGGCGAACCACTGCCCATCACACCAACTTTGTGCAATTGTTCTTCAATCCCTAATCTGACAACTTAGGGTTTGCAAAAAAATGGGAAAGGGGGCTAATATTTTAAATGATGCAGAGAGAGATGGGCATGGGGAGACCATTCTTCACTTAAAATCAATTATTCTCAATTTAATCTCTGTGAAATAGCGTTAATTTAGTCCCTATGACGTGGAATCCACATTGGGGTGCCACCTAGGCACTTAACGTGCCATATCAGTGTCTCTAACACCATTGGGTAATTGGGACTAATGGAAGGACTAAGTTGATTAACGGTTTACAACTTCAGGGATTAATTTTGAATATCACTAATGTCAGGGACAAAATTGACACACGGTTACAATTTAAGGGACCAAAATGGGGTTTACTCCAACTTAAAGTGGTCCTTTAGTTTTTGATACATGTAAGAAAGTTTAATATACAACTTGACAAGATCAATCCAAGGTGAGCTTAAGATTCATATGTTTGTATGCTACAATTTTCAAGAATGGGTGAAAATGAAATAGTGACAAGAAGGAAATATAGAAATCGGCAGAAAAATATAATTTTAAAAATTATGTGAGGTATCTCAACAGGTGGGGTCAATGTGTTATTTTGTGAGTTGTATGAGTGTGAGTATTGTATGTGTATGTTTGTAGAAAGACAATTAATTCAAGTATTTTATTTGTACATCCTCCATTCCATTAAATATAGATCCGTTAATATTAATTAGATTTACAATTCTCTTGCTTGTGCTACGAGAAAGGAGATAGTGAAGATGAAAGTTGCACATTCTAAAAACATAAAATGTATGGCAAAGTCGACAACGCGCAACTAAAAAGACGAGTAAAAACAATAAAGTGGACAAGTTCGGAACTACACTAAAACAGTACGAAGCATCAATATAACACGAAAGGTTCGAATTCAAGCGAAGATGTACAAAAGTTCAAACCCATTACGTGGCACGTTATATAGAGGTAAGCTACATTAATTCGTAGGGCCATTCCTTGGGGTCTAAGCTCCTGATGTTCAACCTCCACCGTACCATGCACACTTGCCGCGATGGCGACATTGCTTCCAGATTCCAAACCCTCAGCCTCGTCCTCGAGTTCCTCTTCAACTAACTAGCCATCCTTCACCACCATAAACATACCCAATTCAGATAGATCATCGTTAGGACACAAATGTAAGGCTCGAGCGACAAAACGATCAAAACTAGCCTTGTACTGCAATGCAACTTCATCAAAAAGACTCTTTAGATGTTCTCGCAGGGCAGAGACCAGCTTGTCATTTGCAGCTTTAGCCTGCTCCATTTCCTCCAGTAGCTTCTTCATCTCCACTCACTGTCTCGCAAGGAGATCTTTCTCTTTTTTCAGGTTGGCACAGGAGGTCTCCACACCATCCTTTCTCCTTCTTGAGCTCAGAATAAGAGGTCTCCACTCCTGACAACCACCACACCTCAGACCAAGTCGCTCAAACTCGTATTTGTTGCTTGGCTAGACCAGCCTCCTTCAATGTCATCTTAGTAAGAATCACCTCCGCTCTCCTGGCCAACGCGGCCCCCTGGACACAATAGGCTTGAATGGCCTGGCACATCCCTTCATGATCGATTGAGTCAAATCGGACTTGGTCCTCTTTGCCACCTGTCAAGGCGTCTAACCAATCCTCTGGGCAAAATTATGAGTCCTACAACGACATTGCCGCCCCATTCAAAGGATCTTCGAAGTCGACCAATATGTCCTGCCATCTCACGTGCATGTTAGGGTTGGGTGGTCGGGGATCGTGAGCCTGTTCAGGATCAGAGAGTTGGATCCTCAATTTTGACTGCTTCGAGAGAAGCTGTGTCGCCCCTGCGACGTTTGCTTTGACATTGGGAATTAGGTTTTTTTAATGAGGTAAACTTTTTAAATTTTAAAACAACCCATTAGCAAAATAAACCCTTTCCATGATCACCAAAACACAAGAATCACAAGGGATAATAGCGTTTACCTTTAATCACGTGAGCAGGGTTAATTTTGATAGATCACCAGTGTTGCAAGAATAACAATCCCTCTATTTAGACCACGCGAGCAAATGCCAATTGTGAGCAATGCTAGCTGTATAGTGGGAGTAGTGGGTGTTAGTGTAAGCCCTAGTGGTCAATCTATTGTTGAAACAAGACCCTCTCAAGCTTTATGTTTCAATGATGAAAAACCTTCTGAACAATAGCTTAAGTCTTCTAAGCTTGTCATGCACTAATGGTTTCCTTGAGACCATATAAACACAGTAACAATTATTAAAGTATGGAGACCAGAGAAACTTAGAATCAAGGCTATTCATGTTGTAAAGACTGAGAAGATCAATAGAAACACACATAAAGCCTAAGCGATGAATGAGGTTTTAAAGAAAGATATACTTCCAGAATACAAGAGAAGATAATCTTCAACAAAAGGTTTAAGAGGAACCATGAAGAGATGAATACTCTGTTGAGAAAGCTACTGAGAATATAAGCTCCTCTAGCAAAGAATGTCATCAAGGTGTGAAGCTCCTCAAGAAGAGAAACTCATATTAAAGAAGAAGAAGCTCCTCAACTGTTGAAGAACACAAGATCGAAGCTATTTGTGAGGATGAAGTATGAAAGGCAGAATATCAAGTTGAGAAGATTCCCAAGACAAGAAGCTTCTCAAGATCTAAAACATACTTGATCAAGAAACAAACCTCAAAAAGATAAGAGATCTCTACATCAAAATATTCTTCACTCTACACAGTGAAAGAACCTTGAAGATATTCAAGTTATGAATATTGATGAAGACTCAAGAATATTCAAATATAGAGCTACTAAGCAATGAGCAACCTAAGAAGGATCATGTTGAAAACCTACTCTGCCAACAATTATCCAGAGGAGGTTCTAGAGAAAGCTCATGCTGGGACCAGAGGAGATTCCAAGAGAAGATTCACACTGGTCCATAGAAGATTTGTAGGTAACAAGGTGAAACACATGAAGGGGGTTGAATTGTGTTTCTTAACTTTTAAAAGCTTTTTGCAAAACGTTGGATGATGTTACTAAGTATTGGACGCACAACGTGTATTGGACGCACTAAGTAAATTGGACGCTAAACGTCCACTAGTTTAAAAACAGTTTGATAAGAAAACCTCAAGACAATCCCCACAGTTAGTAATAAAACTGAATGTAAAAGGAGTTTAGGGATAAGAGATTTACACACAGATTTATACTGGTTGACCCTTTCCTAAGAGCTACGTCCAGTCCCTTCCAACTAGAAGGATTTAACTATCAACCAGATAAATTTACAAGTATTCTTCAACAGCCTCTTCAGGCCTTTTACAACAAGTATTCTTTGCACACCTAGCCTCTTCAAGCTCAACCAAGTATTGTTTGCACACCTAGCCTCTATAGGCTCAACCAAGTATTCTTTTAACAACAAGCCTCTCCAGGCTCAAACAAGTATTCTTTTCTACCTAACCTCTTCAGGCTCACACTACTCATAAGAGTTTAAAGTATTTTTAACTGCTACTACTTACTCAAGTGAGGATATGAAATTTTAGCACGTTGAGAGTTGAGCAAACACTCTTTTTACAAGAAGAAGTAAATTGACAGCGTTTTATCTAAGTACAGAAGCGTGTGAATATTCAGCTCAATAATACTTTTAACTTTGCTATCTCTACTGTCTTCTTCTTCTTCTTCTTCTTCTTCTTCACGGTATTTATAGGCTGATGAAGCTTCGAATTAGGTCTTCAGCTTTGATCTGCTTCAGCGTTTGTAAATAGCCATTTACTAATAGCATTAAATGCTATTTTTCCATTGCTTCAATGGAGTTGTATTTCAGCGTAGATTTTCCAAATCTTTCTCCAAAGTCAGAAGCAACCTGTACTCAGAGTCTTAAATACACAGTGGTTAATAGTAATATTTAGTTAAGACAAAGAGAAAACACTGTACTATAGAAAAGGTGTGTACAGAGAGTGCTAGAAAAGTTCAGAGCACATTCTCTCTCAAGTACACTTTTCACAGTGCTTTATGCTTTTCATTAAATGTGATCTCAAATCAGTTATATTTTAAGTATGAGGAAAAGCATTTGTGACAACTATTTATTTCAAATCATTTGCTCATTTAATATGTCTCAAATTAAATACAAGAGCAATTAATAGCGTACGTGAATAATTACAATGCACGTGCAGGGTAAAGCGTGAATCGAGTAGACGCTAAGTTGTCTTACCCACTTGGATGCATAACGTCCTAAATCTATTGGACGATACTTACTATAAGCCAAGTACCAGAGTCCATTGGATGCTCAGTTCATAACTTGTACATATAAGTACCAAAGTCACACTGGACAATGGACTTAACTTAATTGTACCTGCACAGACTTGTTATCTGAATTGTTAAACTCTTAATAATAGTTGTTATCATCAAAACCTTTAGGGATTTAGATATGTTAAAATGTCTCTGAACCATTTGGTTCCAACAATCTCTCCCTTTTTGATGATGACAAACATTATTAAGTTCTACAAGCATTTATCAGCAAATAAAACATTACATGCAGTCATACATAAACACTTAAACTTTTCATTCAGGCAAACTCCCCTTGAGATGAACGTCTCAACATTTCTTTGGACTTACCCAACTCCCCCTGAGATAAACATCTCATAGGTTTTGGATTTTTCAAATATCTTGAGTACTTGAAAAATTCTTTTCCTCAAACAGTAGGTTAGTCTAGCAACATATATATATATAAGCATTTAAACAGAGTAAATATATGTATGCGAAAAGACTTCTGCAATTAATTTCTATGAACTTAATCTCTTTTTATTAAAACTTAATTTTTCCTTTTCTCCCCTTTTTGTCATCAGACAAAAAGGTTTGAATAACCATCATAGTCAAAGAACAAATTTTGTTTAAAGAGTATGACTTCAGGAAGTCGTTCCTTCTTTGTGTCCTTCATTTGCTGGAGAAGCTGACTGAATATAGACTTGAGTTCATCAAACTCTTGTCTTGTGACAGGGACTTCTTTAGATCTCCTTGCAGGTCTAGTGCAACACCATTTCTCCAAAAAGGATATTACATCATAGTAACCAAGAATTTCGTAATTTACTTAGATAATAATAATTCTCAAACAGAAACTGCTTTAAAAAATGTGGATAAAATTTTTATTCTTTTCTAAAAGATGAGAAAGATGGGGAACAAATCCCTTTAAGATTTTCTTTTTCATAAACGTTTAAGTGTGAAAAAGTAAAGTACAACTGCATACATAAAAGTTCCTAATCTCATGTATATAATCATCAGAGTTTATAAAGAAAATTCGATACACTCAAAATAATTTATACAGTGAACACCTGAGTCAGTCTGGTCTCTAGTCCTCTACCCAAAACAATACATTAAATACCGATTCTTCTTGGAATCTCTATCAGTCCATGCATCCTCCTCCTTCAGATCCTCTTCTAAAAGTCAGCCCACTCCTTGGGTAATTCATCTACTAAAACATGCATCAACACAACATAGAAAATATACAAGGGTGAAAACCTTATCATCAAGTTATATCATAAGAGACACACAAGCAACACACAGCAGATACCATGCACACAGCAGATTTACTGCAGATATAATACACACAGCAGATATAATGCACACAGCCGATAAAATGCACAAATAAAGCTATACTCATCCTCAAAAGAAATCACACTCAAGCGTTACATTAATTTCACACAACTCATTTAGACATACAACATTAATTTCACAAAGAAGTAATCACACTTATCTCATACAGGGAAATTCACACGGTAAACATGTACGGTATTCTCAAATAAACTCTCTATACTTTCGGCACACAGCCAGGAGTACTCTGTCCGCTACTCTTGAGGATTTTACTTGACAACTTTCAAGACACACTCACGAGCATTCAACCCGTTACCCCTGGAGCTTTTACTCTCTAAATTTTGGAACACACCCACGAGAAAAGAACCCGCTGCTCTAGGAGACTTTACTTCCTCAATTTCGGGACACACCCACGAGAAAAGAACATGTTACTCCTGGAGATTTTACCATGGGAATTTCGGCATAGAGCCACGAGCATTTAGCCCGCTACTTCTAGAGATTTTACTTAGTAACCACAGACACTAGTTCAACTTACGACTTAACTCTCAAATAAACACGGAATCATATTATCTCAAATGAACACAGGATCACAAGTAACCACAGAATCACACCTCTCATATAAGAGCACAGAATCACATATCTCAAGTAAAACACAGAATCTCATAACTCAAATAAAACATAGACCACATATCTCAAATAACTCAATACTCCATTTCTTTTATTCAAATTCCACAGACAAAAACAGTTTTTCAGTATAAGATTAATTTTTGAAATTCCTCATTATATCACTACGTTCTGGCTTTATAGTAATTTTAAACTCATGATTATATTTTCATAAACAAGCCCGTTGAAAGCTCTCTCTCAAGAATTTTCGCCACGTATATACAAACTCCCTAGGTTAAGAAAAATAGCACACCAGCAAGGTTCCCAGGAAAGAGAGGTGAGCTAAGGCCGCTTGGAAGACCTTGTCTTTCCTAGCCAGAACAATACCAATGAACTATTCAACCCAACCATCTTTCTGTATATCTATGGTAAAAATTGCAGGTTTTTAACACAAGGAAATAAATTAGTTTTTCTCAAAAATACAATTTCTAAGTTAGGAATTATTAACAGTACATTAGTAGAGTCGCCAAGACAAGATAGGGGGCACAGTCGATACTAGTTCTTTCCTAGCCAGAATTGTACCAATGCACTATTTAACCCAACAAAACAGGTATGTTAATACTTAAATTCGATTTTTTTGACATTGAACCATAAAAACTCCATTTAAAACACAGTTTTACAGATAATAAAATTTATGAAAATAAACATACTAATTTTCTACAGAAATTTTAGCCCAACTTCGTTTGTATTGATCATAGGGAAACATAGCCCACCGGGTATAATCAAATCCTTAGCAGATATGATTTTTCCATTTTAACGGCACAAATAAAAATTCCTAAAACCAATTTTGGCATTATAACCTTACTAATAATAAATCACATAAACAACCTAAGTGGTTAGATCACACAACTTATGTGATCTCTCATAACTCTCAAGAATTTTTCCCTTACCTCAAGAATATGAAGAAAGGAGATTTTGAAGAACAAAGCTTCAAAGCTCAAGAGCTAAGTAAGAAACCCTAAAGAACTAGAAAAACTATAAAGAGGGAGGAGAGAATTTTGCTTTGTCAACACAAAGACTTGGTGCAAGAAAGATGAAGCATGGAGGGGGGTATTTATAGGGGGAGGGGGCGGCCATATGGGGACATGGAGGGAAGGATTTGTTTGATGATGTAAGGCATAAGATGTCATAAACCCTAATTAGGAAAAATAGAAAAATCAAGTAATTTTGTGATTGGTTTAAAGCATTTCACAAGGATCACCAACTTCATAAGGATCACCAAAGCTGAATAGTGGGGCGGTTTATGAGGCTGATCTAGAAAGGGTAGTGAAGTTAACATTTTGCCCCTAGGGTTTATGTGAAAAATAAGTGAAAATCAAAGGCAAAATAGTCTTTTCATAAATCAAAAATTCACAAAATAAATTTAAAATGTGAGAACCAATGCGATTGCTTAAAAATGCCATGATCGATTTAAAATAACCTCAGGGTATTATTTTCAAAATTTAATAATAGTGCAATCTCTTCGGTTTCACTGTGTTCTCAAGTATAACTCCGCAAAGAGAGTAGAAAACGGTATTTTCAAAACTTACACAGAAATAATTTCTAAAATCTCCAAATAAATAATTAAAAATAAAATATAAATTGTTGTGGACCTTTGTCACGAAATTTTATAACGCAAAACAAGATTTTTACGCTATACGCTTCCGTTTAGTGTATTTTTCGGTAAATTTTGAAAATTTTCCAAAAATTTCAAAAACTTTCTAGAAAATCACAATTATTGAAAGAAACAACTTTTATGAAGGAATATAATTTTCTGGATTGGTTTGACACACTCTTTCTATTTAAAACCTATACCGTCAATTACAACAAAAATCGTTGTCTGTAAAAACCCCAACGTCAAACCAAAACTGTCCGTTTCAAATGGGAGAATGAATATATATATTTAAACACTATTTTTAGGCTAAAAATAAATTACTAATCACTTATATCCCAAAATCTCATTTAAAACAGAGTAAAGACGGTAAACAGAAAAACAGATGTTACATTTAGCACCAGGTTGCACATGCGTAGACAGGATCAAGTCTTCTTTTTTTGGAGGCAACTCAACAATGGGATCTACTCGAGGAGGAGGAGTATGAGTTTCCAATTTCCTTCTTGTGGGAACAGGAGCTTCTAAGATCTCATCGAACATGATGTAATGTGAGTCCAGCTCCTGCATCTTCCCACCAATAGATGTCTCCTTTTTCTCCTCAGTATCCAAACCAGAGGACGATGCTTGCTGTTCACACTCCCATAGGTGTTTCTGCTAGACAGCTCTAGCTTCATCCTCTGAGGCTCTTCCTTCTTTGGACAGATATATACCAAGAAGTCCATAAGAATTTATTCTTGTTCAGTCTTTGTTCAGTCTTATCCACGAAGTACACTCTTGGTATTATTTTGTCAGGCTTGACCTTGATCTGAGTGGACGGAGTGATTCTCATTGACAGAGGGATGTTGAATTTATTCTATAGCTCTAACCCATCTGCAATGTACCTTATCATCATCTTCTCAAAGGTAGAGAGGAAATTACTGATTTGCTCTAAGGGTAGAGTAGGGTACTCTGGCCTTTCGGTGTAGATCCTCATGTTGCATAGACTTGAGGTTTGTGATGGCACCGACTTCCCTCTTATTTGATCCACTATCATCTGTGGATTTTGCATCTTTTCCTCTTGAAAAGAAACTTCAACTTTCTTCAGGCCTTCAGTTAGAATCCTGGGCTTCTAGAATTTGTGAACGGAGTGGGAAGTGGACGGTGGTGAGGATGATTTTGTTTTTGTAGGTGCTGGTGAAGGGGTTGTGTTTGGGTAGGAATGGACGATGGTCCAAGAATGGACTTCTGAGCAGCAAATGGTGAAAGTGGAGTGGTTATAGGTTCGGGTGAGGGAGGTGGTGTTGGTGTATGTGTGTCTTGTTGTGTAAATGGTGAAGGGGAGTATGATTCTGGTTGGCTTTGTGGTTATGGAGAGGATGTTGTTTGTGGTAAGGGTGAGGTGAGAGGTATTTGGGAATGGTGAGGTCGTGATGGAGAGGGATTGGATGCAAAGTCCATACTAGGCACAGTGGCCTCAGCAACAACTTCAGCACTCTTATTCAAAACAGATGTAATCACAGAATCTATATGTACCTCATCTAAAGAGTTCCTTTCATCTTGTTTTCTTTAATGCCTTACTTCTTTGGCAGTCCTTGCTTAAGCAGCCATCGTTGTTTCTTTTTGACCCTTGGTAAGGGTTCTGGCCTTTTTTCCGCTTGTTTCTGCAATTCCTTTCTTAGACACACTGGACTCAGTGTGAGTTCTTTTTCTCTTTATTTGGGACTTAGAAATAGCCTTGGTCTTTTTAGGAGCAGATTCTCCTACTGTCTCTTCATCAGATTCAAGCATTACCAACCTCTTGATTGGTTCTTTAGGAGTAGCCTTTTTCTTAGTGATGGGGACTTTAACAGTGCCTTCTCTCATTCATTCTTTTCTGATCTCTTCTATTCTTCTTGTAGTTTCTTCTTTTGTCACGTGAATTGCTTGTTTCTTCAAGGATTCAAATTCTTTAATTCCTTTATGAACAGTTGACAGATTCATCCTTAGGAAATTTGTTTTACCAAGTTCGATCTACTTGACTCTGTCTGACATTTTCTCCTTAATTTCTAATGGAGCAGAGTCCATAAGAAGATTGATTCTCTAATTTTTCATGACTCTTTGTAGAAGATCTCTATATGGAATCCCAGTCAACTTGTTCTTCCTACTAGCGTACTTCTTAAAGTTTTAAAACAACAAAGCAGACAAGTTTATCCTTCTCCGAGTCTGAAGGTTTACCAGGAGAAACTCATGAAGTGGAGAAACAGAGTCCTTTGAACCCAGCTTATGCAAAATGACCTTATTGAGGATTTGGTGAAGAATCCTTGCTTTGTCTATCATCTTGGAAGAAATGAGCTTCCCTGTGTATCTGGTGTAACGCCCCTTTTTCACACAAGGAACGTCACATGAAAAACTAAACTTAATGCGGAAAATCGTCTCTCATAAATCATGGTTACCAAAATTGGTGGCTAATTTTTTTTTTAAAAGTCTTTTATACGAAAAGATTTGCTCACAACTCATTTAGCCATCCAGAAACTCAGAAGAAAAGAAACATCACATATATATATATCCTCAAGTCAATATACACAAGTCTTGCGCCCGCAAGTATAGTTTGGAACCACAACATAGTGGCCAAAATACATCATCCTGACACAAAGAAAATAAAGCGATAAAGCTAAACCTAGGAAAAACGATAAATCAAAAAGTGTGTCCAATACACGACACTGAACATGTACATCCCAAACCTAGGCTGGTCGCTAACAGACACTCTACAACCTAGCACTAGACACCCCCACCTCTATAGGCCTAAGACGATGACGTCTCCTCGGGGTCCTCCTCAACCTCAGACACCTCGAATAGTACACGATTTGGCTCGTCTCTAACCTTCCTCTTCCCTCTATCTACGTGTCCCGAAGGTCCGGCAGAAGTGTCAGAAGAACAGCGCACCAAACGTCCAGAAGGTGCGATGTATGGAACAGGAAGTGTAGGTCTCACAGTCTCGGGTGATAGAACTGGTGTCACTGGTGGAGCCATCCTTGGTAAGCGTGCCCTCTCCAAGGAACTCTTCCTTGGAGTGCGACGAATCAGACGACAACGGTTAGATACCGATTCGGCTATCCGCTGAGGTGTAGGCCTCTGATCCTCCCTCGCCTCTCTCCTAGGCTGCGCCGTGGGTGGAACTCTGGCCTCCCGGTCCTCCAAGGTGATGCTGCGTGCAAAGGGTGCATCTCCCAGCCAGTAGCGCATCCTCTCGACGGGTATGTAAACGTCCAAAACCATGTCCCTCTCCAAAACCTCTTCGGGGCCCAACACCCCTCCTCTAGTCCTAACCACGTGTCCAGACACAGTGGCCCATTGGGAGATGGGATCGTAAGTCCATCCCCCACCATCGGCCTCACGAGGCCGGAAGCACTCCCTCACTCGGGCTATCAGAGGTCTCGAAGTGGACATCTACGCATAACGTACATAAAATAACAGAAAAACACGCAAGGGTGAATTTCTTTGCACAAGTTGAAAATCCACTGAAAGGATGTATACAAAAAGAAAATACTACATAATACATTCCAAGAATATATATAGCTACTCTTTCGCAAATCTTTCTCTAAGATATTCATACACCAAAAGAGAGCACATCATCCAATTAAACACACAGTCAAACACACACATAGCACTCTAGCATAATGCATGTCACTCCAATATCTCTTTAATACACCGGTGCACTGCTCCATGGAGACTTCCTCAACTACGTAGAGCGAAATGGCTGTAGCGTAAACCGAACATAATAAACCAATCTATCCCCTTTTTCATGGACTTGGTAACCATCTGTCCCCTTTTTCATGAACAGGTTTTACAATTATTCAGTTGAGCTACTATCACCATAACATAATAAACCAATCGGTCCCCTTTTTCATGGACATGGTAACCATCGGTCCCCTTTTTCATGGACAGGTTTTACAATTATTCAGTAGGCTACTATGAGACCTAACATAATAAACCAATCGGTCCCCTTTTTCATGGACATGGTAACCATCGGTCCCCTTTTTCATGAACAGGTTTTACAATTATTCACAATCCATCGCATAGGATTGTATGCTCTCATCATAGCATAAAGCTAGCCTGACAAAAGCCAATATTTCAAATGCATATGACATTATATTTGCACTCACAAACAATTTGGTCCCTCGTCTTAGGGTTTTCCGTCGCCACGTGTTAGCTTTCACCCAACACCGTGTAATATTTTTGTCATTAAGACTTTTATCTTCGCCACGTATTGGTTCTCTCCCAATACCGTGTAATATTATTGTTCTTAAGACTTTTATCTTCGCCACGTATTGATTCTCTTCCAATACCGTGTAATCTTGTTATTTAACACCATAAGTTTTTAGAAGAATTTCCTCTTTGAATTCTTAAGTTTTTTCTTTAACTTTAAACTCTTAAACCTTCACTTGTTTATAAAAGAATTTCCTCTTGTTTATAACCCACTTTATTAATTTTCTTCCCACTTATTCATCATAAAAAGATTTAATTAAAACTTAATTAAATTCTTTGATAATTTTACTTAAATTCCATTACTTTTAAGTATTTGCAATTCTGACCCCTTAAGAAGTTCAGTTTCGCAGTTCAGCCCCCAATTTTCTGAAAAATTAGGTTTCTGGCCCAAAATGCCCAGACTTTACGTTTTCTACCCCAAGACTTTCGTAAATTATAATTCTGGCCCAAAGGTACACAGACTTCGCGTTTCTGCCCCAAACTTTCGTAAATTATACTTTTGACCCAAAAGTATCCAGACTTCGCGTTTCTGCCCCAAACTTTCGTAAATTATATTTTTGGCTCAAAAGTCCAGATTTTGCAATTAAAACCCAGAATTCCAGAATTTGCATTCTTGACCCCAAAAAATCCAGTTTTCATTTTTGACCCCTAAAAATCCAAAATTTGATTTTCTCTCTCATTAATTAATTTTCTAAACTCACTTAGAATTTTATGGATAAAAAGGATTTAGTATGAAATTGACTTAAGACTTATACTTAGGAATTTTATGAAATTTATCTAAGTATGTATTAACTTGAATCTTTATTAATTTATTTGATTTCACTTTGGAAAACTTTTTCATTAAAGCTTTTAAACCTCTTCCCACACTTAATCAAATATTTCCAAACCAATCCCAATCACAAGGAAATCAAGGTATATGGAATATTCAAAGAAAGCAACATACATCAATTAGGCAAGAACACAATCAAGTCATAAACCATACATCCACTCAAAGTAGCCATCCATAGCATATGAACATACATCATGAACATAGCATAAAAATCCGCAACTCATCAAACATACACTTAGGCATTCCAAATCACTCCAAATCATACATATGATTTTTCCAACAACACATAGGTTTATCAAAAATTATCATGCCTCAACCAAAATCATATTTTTACTCATATACATATATATGTAAAAATACATATTACTAAGAGAATGAAAACTCATTCAACAACCACTATGAAAACTCAAGTCTTTGAGTTTTTCATGAAACATACAACACATAGCCACACACATATACAACCTTCCCAACTTATTGAGAAAATCCCCTTACCTCTTGAAGCTTAGGCAAATGGGCAAACACCACTAATCACCTTCCTTCTACACAATCACCAAGTGACCTCCTTGAAGCCTTGATGTTCCAACACTTAGAAAAATTCACCTTACACAAAATACACCAAAAATACACCATAAAAATGCAAGTTTCATGAAAACCACCAAACCCTAAGGTATAGAAATTTGAGTAGAGGAATACTTACTCAAATCTTGAAGCAAAATAGATCCAAGATGATTTTCAAGCTTGTAGGTTCCAATGGAGTGAACCTAAACCAAGAAAAAAATCTCTTTTAGTAAAGAGAAGAACACAACTTTCATGGAAACATGAAAGTGGTGGAAATGACAAAAATGAAAGAAGTTTATGGATTAGAATAATGATCCAAACCTTTTTTGTGAAGCTTGAATGGTCAAAAACCCAACAAAACTCAGCCTTTTGGTGTGTAGGAATGCTTGAGAATATGAGAGAAAAATGGAGTTTGGAACTTGGAGAAGATGAAGTGAAGAAGAAATGAATTCTCTCTCCTCCCTTGCCCTACATGAATTCAGCTGACCCAAGAAGAGTATGGGGGAGGAATGGCTTTGATTGGGTTTGGTCACCTACTCCATGCTTTAATTAGAATAATTCAAAGATATTTTCCAATTTGGTCAAATATGAATTTTTGAATTTCAAGGGTGTATTTTGGCTGAAAATTTCGTGCAAGGCCAGACCAAAATGGTGGGATTATGTCCCATCAAGTTAGGGTTTAATCGGTAGTTCGAAGTAGTAAAAACGCATAGTTTTCGAACCCCTTTTTAGATAAATATTTTTCTAAAATGAGTAAAATCATGAGAAATGAATTTTATGACTTGAATATGTCATAGAAAAATTTAGAAACCCAAAACTAAATTTTTGGACTATTTTTCATATCCCGGTTGCGCCCGGTTTACCCGTAAAGCTCTAAACGCGGGTAAAATAAAGTTTTTCTGAAAAATTTCCAGAAAAATTTCTAAAAATCACAAATATTATAAGAACCATTTTTGGTTCGTTAAAAATTTATTTTGGAGTAAAAATGACCTCCAGAAAAATACTGAACCCTATCCCCGCATCAGGAGAGAATGCGGTTCCCGCAAAAACTCAGTTTTGCGAACTCTACTACTCTAAACCCTTCAAAATCAAACCTAAGATATTACTATCACTATCCTCACCTCAAGATCCCAAAAATTATTAATTAAATAATTTTAATTAAATTAAATAGGATTAAAAAAATCAATAAAAACTATGTATAAAAATCAGGGTGTTACATCTGGGATCAGCCAAAAGACTTTTGCTCACATCACCTTCAAAATCATCTTTCCAGTTTGGGATGTAGGTCATCCCTTCATATTCACACCCAATAGCATAGGAGATAGAAACCTTTGAGACAGTTACCTCCTTGCCCAACACAGTACCCTTGATCTCTTCATCAGATACAACCAGTGTACTCCAGAACTGCTTGGCGAGTTCAGGATGAACTGCTACATTCCTCTTGAAGAAGTTGCTCCAACCAGCATCATGAAATTCAGTGACCACATCAATACCCAGAGCAGTCAGAAGACAGGGGTAGACATAGTGTTTCGCAAGAACTTTCATGTTGTCAATGTTCTCCATTTTTGAAAAAGAAAAGGTGGATTTTTGAGAAAAAAAAGGTTTAAGAGAAGTTTCAGATTTTTCAAAAACGAGAGAAGATAGAGAGGTTTTCTGAAAGAGTAAAGTGAAAATGAAGAGTGGAGTGAAAACGTGTATAAGAAGGGAGTTGAAGAGAGAGAAAAAAGTAATTGTTGTCCTGAAAGTAACTGTTGAACTTCTTCGGAAGTTCCTTTGTATATTTGGTTTGATGCACATATATTCCATCTTGAGTTTGCTTGACTTGCAGTCCTAGGAAGAATTTGAGTTCTACCATCATACTCATTTCAATCTCCTTCTGCATCAAGTTAGAAAATTCTCCACACAAGGATTCACCAGTAGCACAAAAATAATGTCATCAACATAAATCTGTACTATGATGAAGTGTGAGTCTATGGATTTTCTGAAAAGAGTTATATCAACTTTCCCTCTTGAAAAACCATTTTTCATCAAAAAAAAGCTAAGTTTTTCATACCAAGCTCGAGCAGCTTGCTTAAGGCCATAAAGATCCTTTCTCAATTTGAAAACGTGATTAGGAAAATATTGATCTTCAAAACCAGGAGGTTGTTCAACATACACTTCGTCATTTATTATACCATTCAAAAATGCACTTTTTACATCCATTTGATATAGCCTCATATCATGTTGGGCAGCAAATGAAAGTAATGTGCGAATGGCTTCAATTCTAGCAACTGGAGCAAAGGTTTCAGTGAAGTCAATACCTTCCTGTTGCGAGTAACCTTGAGCAACTAACCTTGCCTTGTTTTTCACAACCTTACCTTCTTCGTCTAGTTTGTTTCTTAAAAGCCCATTTGGTTCCAATAATGGACTTATCTTCGGGTGGAGATACAACGTCCAAACATCATTACGTTTGAATTGGTTCAACTCCTCCTGCATAGCTAATGTGCATCCTTCGTCCAATAGGGCTTCATCTATTGTCTTGGGCTCCAATTCAGAGATAAAAGCAATATCAGTTTATTCTCTGAATGTGGACCTTGTTTTGACTTTATCATCTGCATTTCCAATGATTTGTTCTTCAGGATGATAAGTCTTGAAGTGCCAGCTTCTTCTTCCTTCTGGATTGGACAGTCCTTCAGTTTCTGCGTCCGATCCTTCTTCTTCATTCTTGGGTGATGATCCTTCACCTTCTTCTTGTATTCTCATATCTGCAAGAGAATCACTTAGCTCTGACAAGTCTTTGTCAGGCTTTTGGTCATTGAATTTTATATGAATTGATTCTTCAATAGTTAAGGTTCTTGAGTTATAAACTCTATATGCCTTACATGTTTCAGAATAACCCAAAAAAATTCCATTGTCAACCTTAGAATCAAACTTTCCAAGTTGATCCTTAGTATTGAGAATGAAGCATTCACATCCAAAAGGATGGAAATATGATATGTCTTTTGCAGTATAGGTCTTTCATATATTCTTCTCTGCAAATAACACGCGGTATTTACAGCTTCAGCCCAAAATCTTCTTAAGGAAGAGTGATCATTGAGCATGGTCTTAGCGATTTCCTGTAAAAATCGATTCTTTCTCTCTACCACACCATTTTGCTAAGGTGTTCTTGGGGCAGAGAAATTGTGAAGGATTCCATTTTCCTCACAGAATCATTGGAAGCTTGCATTTTCAAATTCTCCTCGATGATCACTTCTTATGGAGTTAATACAAACTCCTTTCTCATTTTGGACTCTTTTGCATAATATAGTAAAGACTTTAAAAGACTCATCCTTGTGAGCAAGGAATTTAACCCATGTCCATCTAGTATAGTCATCAACTATAACTAATCCATATTTCTTTCCATTCAAAGATGCAGTTTGAGTGGGTCCAAACAATCCATATGTAAAAGTTCTAGAGGTCTAGAAGTGGAAACAATGTTCTTAGAATTAAAAGAGTTTTTTACTTGTTTCCCTTTCTGACATGCTTCACATAGAACCTCAGATTTGTACACAAGATTTGGTTATCCTCTTACGAGGCTATGCTTGTTTAGCTTTTAGATAGCTCTCAAGCTTGCATGACCAAGTCACTTGTGCCATATCCATTGTTCATCCTTCAAGGATATGAAGCATGAAACATTATGTTTGGACAGGTTTTCAAAATCAATTTTGTAAACATTGTTCTGCCTCTTTGCTTGAAAAAGAATGGACTTGTCAGAGTTTCTGACTATACATTTATCCTTATTAAAGGAAACACTAAATCTGCTGTCACATAATTGACTTATGCTAAATAGATTGTGTTTGAGTCCTTCAGCCAGTAAGACATTATCAATAGAAGGAAAATGATACTTATCAATTTTACCTCACTACGCCAAAATATGTGTTTTGTAGCGCTTTTTTTTGGCCTTTTCTAGCGCTTTCCGTGAGCTATAAACACAAGTCATAAAAGGGTTGGACATTTTTTATAGCGCCTCCAAAAGCACTACAAAAAATAATCTTTTATAGCGCTTCCTTCATAAAGCACTACATCAAGTTGCCCAGATATGCATTTTAGGCATCATCAGTCAACTATATGTAGCGCTTTATAAAGAAAGCGCTACATAAAATCCACTTGCTGTAGCGTTTTACCTAGAAAGCGCTACATCAAGTGTTCAAACTCAGCATTTTTGTAGCGTTTTCTTAAATAAGCGCTATAAATTTCATTTTTTTAATATTCATTTAATTTGTTTTTCTTTACTCCTCATGTATCTAGAATCCAGTCCAATCAAAGCAACCAAATGCAATTATGTGCATTCTCTAAAATGTTACACAAATTATGCTACTCAAATGAAAACTAAAATAACACATTAACTTAACACGAATTAAACAACACATCAACCTAATACAAGTTAAATAATACATCAGCAAGCACAGGTTTCTCATTAATGGTGTGCTCTGAAAGAGTTGAATCCAATGATCTAAAACTAAAAGTTCAGATCTCACCATCCTACAAAAAAAATTCAAACCTTCAGCTGATACTGTCAAACTAATTACATGTGACTATCATTTTCCTTATAATATAAGTGTCGATATTGTAGCACAACTACTTACAATTTTTTAAATACTTATATGCATCCAATATCAATATAAATCATATGTCTAAAAAGAAGCTTCTTGAGTGATGATATCTTTTAAATAATTGATAATAGCATTTGAACCATGCATCTTGTTTAAGAAAAATGCATCATTATAATCTTAATGATGCAGAATTGAAAACTACATCACATAAATAGTTAAATACCTCAACTTTGGCAGTGGATCCACTGAGATAATCCAAATGCCAGTGATCAACACAACAAACAGTTCCTAGACACTTATATAATCAAGGCCAATATCAATGATTTTCAAATTCCCTCTGAAGGACCCAAGGAACCCAATACTCATTTATATTTATAGGGTCAGTGGCTTCAGGGTAATCAAGATTGAAGAGCATTACAATGGTGGACATAGGGAATAGGGATCAAACAATAAAAAAAATACTACCTTCCTTAATAGGCCAATGATCTCCCTCGAGTGCCACTAGAAATAAATAATGAAAACTAAGACAATTATATACTAGGTGTTCTTTTATAAATTTATTGTTTCTTTCTACACACCTAAATTACTTTGTCAATGTATTTTTAGAGATTACATTCTCTGACAATTTTTAAGGCTTCCATGATTGATAATTTCATGGCCCCAAAACTAAAACTCAATTTAACACACACACCTTAATGCTGAAAACAAAGGTTACTTGAAATATAGACCAACTTTATCGAAATAAATTGGTAGAGAGGCTATCCTGGCAGTTTAAATTCCAAAAATATGTCAATTTCACAACTTGTTTTCTGCCAAAAATAGACAAAAAGCAAATAAAATAAAGGAATTTTAAAGATAGCATGAGTATAAAAAATCTAAACAATCAAATAAAAAGCACCAATTAAGACCAAATTAGAGTACCAAGCTTTCAATTTAAAATATAAAGCAACACACAATGCAATGCAAAAGGAAAAGTAACAGCTTCAAGGATCAAGGTCTATTTTAAGGCACAAGAAATATACTGCACTGTCCATTGCTATCTTAGTTACAACCACTAAACAATAACACAAACCAAGAATGCATCCTTTTTACATTATTTTTTCACATGACAAGGTCAATTTAAGAGAGTGATAGACCATCATCAGTGCCTCACAAATTTTAATAGGAACTCATCTGTGTATGATGTAAACATGTTAGAATAAGACATACATATGAGTTCTGTTTTATAATTGGTACATATTAAAAATAAAACAAAACAGGACATAAGGGGGAAAAAAGAGAGGTACTGGTACATTTTGATTCCACTACAAAAGGTAGATACAAAGAGAACAGAACATAACAAAACAGGTCACTCCATTCTGCTTTTGACACCATTAATACTTCATAATTAAACAGTACATAGGCAAGGCATGTCTTGAAGTGATTCTACTGCATAATTAAACACCATTAATACTTGTAGTGCAGGGAAATTGTGCAGCAAAATCAAAACACACACACAGGCACAGAGTTACCTCAAATCATGACAAATGCATATTCACCAAGAGCTTAGGCAAATCTGTCTTGTCTATTTAGGCAAATCAATTGTATAGAATAAAGTTGTTAAGTAAAGAAATCAATAGTAGTATTATTCAACCGGAACAAAGACATACAAACAAGCACATATTGAGCAATAACCAAAATCAATTTTTACATGAAGAAAAAAAAGAAAAGCCCAAGCAAAATTAATGCATTAACAGAGGTTCCATCAAAAAGGCATCTCCTGGAAATTCAAAACCACAATGTACCCCTTTTTGCAGAATACTCCCCCTACTAAAAAACACAAACAGATAGTGATAATACCATGTTTAAATTCTGACCTGTTTTTCAATAATAGGAATTATAAGCTAAACTCAATAGCCTTGTCATCCTTTACCATCTCTAGCATGAAACAGTAATTCTAAATGAGATATCAACTTTCATTTTGGCAAAGGCATAGTAGTAACCATAATTAATTCTTAAAAGAATAATTATTTGACTCAGTCAAACATGAGTTGACATGGCAGGTAAAGTTCCAAATGACACAATATCTACCAAATGACACAAACATAATGAAATGAAACAACAACCAGTTGAAGGAATGTGGTGCAAATAAAACCAGAACAGTAAGCTATAAATTGAAGCAAAAAAAAAGGAGGATCAAACAAACTCAATCTGGGAAATTGTTATACCTACAAATAAAGACATGCAATTATCATCACACGAAATGAACTGGAAAATTGTTTCACGAAAAATGTTCGGGTTTTAATGTTGTGATCATGGTCTACCTCGTAGGTTAATGTATTTTATATCCATCAATTCTCATCCTTCCCAACTCTATCTATGCTCTAAAACGGAGTCACAGCAAGTTAAATCTCTAGTTTTAAGTTATCAAACGTAATTGAAAACTAGAAAATAATGAGAAATGTCATGTAAAATAAAAATCAATTCTAAAACTCACTTCAAAACGTGAGAAGCCATTAATAGCTCAGGTTCCCCTCCCCAGACATAAGGCTGTTGAATACTCTTCACATATGCATCAAAATCCCCTTCTATAAACCTAAAGACACAGCAGATACAATAATTAACCATGTCAAGAAAAACAGAAACCAAATAATTGTATATCTTCAAAAATCACAAAGCTCACCAAAAACTTGATTATCTTGACTAAATGATTATCTTCATTTCTGTACTTCCAATATTTCTCCCCAGAGTTCACAAAGAGCCTAATATGGCAATATCAGTTCCTGTCAAAATAAATATATGGCAATATCAGACATTTCTATTGAAATGAGCAAAGAGTATTGTAGCTAAGAGTAGGCTTTGAGAAGAAGACTAAGGAAAAACTGAATACTGAGAAATTAAAACAAGTAGCAACGAATGTATATGACAGATGAATGAAATATAACTGAAAAAAATTGAAGATAAATGATGGATTAAAGATAATACCAGATCCGCTTGAAGATTGGAATCTGGTGCAGCCTCAAACGCTACAATTGTCAAATCTAAATCCATTGTATTTGTGCACAAAGGAGAAACACGAATCCTAAAAAAAGAGCAATAAATAATCAAATTAAAGCCCTAACCCCAACTAGCAGCTGTGTGGTGGAGCTTCGCGGCGACAGAAGGCGAGGAGTGAGGACTGCGAACGGTGGTGTCTCGGTGAGTAGAGGACTGAGCGAGCTTTGCGGTGGCTGTGTATGCAGGGCGAGGCGGCAGCGGTGAGCTGAGCACGAAGGGAGAGCACGAACGCGTAAGTCAGAGAATGAAGAGAGAGTGAGAGAACGAAGGGTGAGAGGGTGAGAATGAAGAGGGAAGTGGTGCATACCAGTTTCGAACGAAGGTGCAGCGGAGGGTTTCACAACTGGCAGGCACAATATATGAAGCAGCACAAAGGAATGATTGTGAGGTGATGAGCACGACAGAGACAGTAGCAGTACGATGGTGAAGCACAATGTGGCGAACCCTATCTAAACTCCGCGAACAGTGAAGCACGGCGATGAACAGAACGAGCTCTCGCAGCAGTGGACGAACAAGGCGGTGGTGGACGAAGGCCAATGGCGGAGAGTGAAGAGCTCTCGCGGTCAGTGGCGAAGGAAAGAACGAGGGAAAGAACAGAGTGAATTTTCACTAAACGCGCGGGTATATTAAATTTTCATTAAACAGTGTAGCGCTTTTAGGGGAAAACGCCACAAACTTGAAAACAATTTTTTATTTTTTTAAATAAAAATGAACTATAGCACTTTATTAATAAAGCGCTACAAAAAGTCAGAACGCAGAAAGTCAACTGTAGCGTTTTCTGTACAAAGCGCTACAAAAAAGCCCCGTGTTTTCTTTTGTAGCGCTTTTTGTAACAAACGCTACAAATGGGGCACTATAAAAGGCAAAATCTGGCGTAGTGCCTATCCCAACTATTCTGCCTTTCTAGTCTCCTCTAAAGGTGGCCCAACCTTTTGACCTAGGTTTTAGGTCTTGGAACATAGACCTTTCTCCCGTCATGTGTCGTGAGCATCCACTGTCTAGGTACCATGATTGGAGTTGTCTTCCTGCTGTTAAACATATCTACAACAGGGATAATCATGTTCTTAGGTACCCATGACTCGGGTCCTTTCTTGTTAGTTCTTGGTTTGTGTCTAGGCATGTTTCTTCTTTTGTTGACGCATGCCAAAGTGACATGTCTAGCCTTTCCACAGTGACCACAGTATAGATTAGAATTAGAAGAATTCTTTGATAGCTTTGGCTTTGGTTTACTTTGTTCCTTAGGAACATAACCCAAATCACTTTTGTTAGAAGGTTTTCTCTGAAATTTTAAAATTTGATTTAGCTTTTCAGAGCTGCTGACAAACTTAGACAATCGTCCAGTGAGTTCACTTACTTATTGTTGAAGTTCTTGTACTTCACAAGAGGTACTGCACTAAGAATCTCTTTGAGATTTGTCTTTGAGTTGAGAACTTGCAGTTTCAATCCTTCATTCTCCTTTTTGAGTACTTGGTTTTCTAAAGTAAGTTTTTCAAAATCTTTAGACATCAAAGAAAACCTTTTCTTCAAGTATCTGTACTCATCAGAGAGATTGGACGAATCTCTAAAGAGATCATCAAAGGTTTCTTTAAGAGCGGGGTAAGTACAAGGAAGTACCTCCTCTTCGTCCCCGCTATCTGTTGAGGGTAGACTTGCCATCAGGCAAATGTTTGCTTCTTCCTCTTCATCTTCTTCATCATCATTTGATGAGTCATCAAGGTCTTCCCAAGTTGCCATAAGACCTTTCTTCTTCTTGAAGAATTTCTTCTTTGTCCTTTCTTCTTCAGGACAGTCTGCCTTGAAGTGGTTTGGTTTCTTGTAGCCATAGCACACAACAGGGCTCTTATCTTTCTGCTCATTCTTCTCTTGTGGAAATCTTTTGTTGAACTGCTTCCTTCTGAAGCCTCATTTCTTTCTCCACATAGATTGAATCCTCTTAGAGATGAATGAGAGTTCATCATCTGATCCTTCTTCTCCTTCACAACTGCATGACTCTTTATCTGAGTTATTGGCTTTTAGGGCCTTTGAGATGCTCCCTTTTTAAGCTTTGAGAGCAATAGACTTCGCTCTTTTGTCAGTTCCCCCTTCCTTGAGTTCAATCTCATGTACCTTGAGCGAACCCAGTAGTTCTTCAATCGCAAGAGTGGATAGATCTCTTGCTTCTTGAATGGCCGTGACTTTAGGTCTCCATTGTCTTGGTAGACTCCTAAGGATTTTTCTGATATGATCCTGGGTTGTATAAACTTTTCCCAGGGATCTCAGGTTGTTGATGATTGTTTGGAATCTTCCAAACATCTGATCAATTGTCTCATGGTCCTGTATCTTGAATAGTTCATATTGATGAACTAGCATACTGATCTTGGATTCCGTGACCTGAGATGATCCTTCATGAGCCAAAGCAAGAGTATCCCAGATTTCTTTGATTGTGGTGCAGCTGTGCACCTTGTCATATTCAGACTTCGTGATGGCACACATTAGATAGTGCCTAGCTTTAGAGTTCAGCTGGAATCTGGTCCTTTGATCAGTTGTCCACTGAGCTCTTGGCAATGGTTGTCTTGCTTCATCTACTGGAGCAATATAACCATTTTTCATGACGTCCCACGTGTCAATGTTCTGTGATTACATTCTTTGCTTCCAGTAGTCATACTCATCTCCATTGAACAGTGGTGGCCTGTTCACAGCTTGTCTTTCGTTTTTCATGGATCTTTGTTCTCTGCATGGTTAAGTGCTCAACGCAACACCCTTTCTCCAAAAAGGATATTACACCATAGTAAGCAAAAGTTGAAATATAACTAAGAAAATATTTTGATAATAACTTGTTGATTCTTCTCCGAAAATATGAGTAAAATATTTTCTTTTTTTAAATAGTGAGAAGGATAAAAAAAAAAGTTTCCTTAACTCTTTTTGTAAGACTATAGTTGCAGGATAATATTGTCATACTTGAAAAAGTACTTCATCATATATTTATAAACCTTGAATTTCTACAAAGAGTTTGCATCAGTACAAACTATGGTTCAGATATTGCAAAATATAAAGAAAGCAGGAGGTACTAGTAACCTAAAAATACAAAAGTGTTAAAAGAAAATATACGCTACTATTTATGTGTGAACCAGATCAATCTCAGACTAACTACCCAACTTAACCATCTTTAAACGACGATGTAACGGCAGCAACAGCCTTCTAACCCTAACACGATGTATCCTCTTCTGAGCAGTCTTCTTCTGCTTCTCCACCTTCCTTGCGTTGCCATCTTCTGTCCGGATGATGTTATTCATCTGCTCGATCCAGGGGTAGCTTAACGTCTAAGACTAATCGGGTTTCTACTCTCCAGTTGGGTTTATCAACCCTTCCTTCAGTAGTAAGTACATACCCAGAATATGTACCCCACTGTGTATCGGGGTTTATCTTCCATCCCGCCTTCCCAACCTCAAGGGGTTGAATCCTAAGACGCCTGACCGGCACTAACCCACTCCTCGGGTAAACCATCTACTCAGTTATGTATCAACACAACATAAAAGTAGGCAAGGGTGAAACTCTAAAACAAAGTAATATGAAAAGTAGGAGCACATCCAAAACGCAGATCATAGATTAACCAATTCGCACATCAAAGCATATATATGTCAGAACAGTAAGTTATCTAAAACACATATCAAAATAGCAAATCATTCAAAACATATATACAAATCTCGTTTAAGCAGATCTTACCTTGTGTTGGAACCCTACAAAAGCAATGCATTCTAAAAAATATAACACTAAGTTCAAGTATATTTATGCATGCCACTTCAATATTTCTCAAAACACACTGGAGTAATGCTCCAAGGAGACTTTTCCAACCTTCACACCATTGAGTGACCGGCTGCGGTAAACTTAACAGAATAAACAGCAAGTCCTGTCTGAACCCCTGAGAATACTTCGGTAATACCACATTTAAAAATAATTACCAAATCAAAAATAGATCTGCCAGTCAGATTTATCCAAGCCGAGTATACGATTTGTCTTGGCTCAGGGGTTATCACCGACAAGGCCATTGAGACTTTCGATACCTGGATAATCCCAATAGACAATTGTAGTCCAACAGAACCTATTCTCAACCCCGTCTTGTAGGTTGTATGTTCATTGTCTTTAATACAAATGATCGTCTAAATTTGTATACAACTTCTCTTTAGCATCCTTTTGTAAAACTTCCGTTGTTTTCTTGTAGCTTCCTTTTGAACATCTTTAACTCTCATCAAAGCACTTTATGATAGAAATACTCTTGCCTATTTCTACTGATCATTACGAGTTAAGTTAATTTTCCCAGCTTCAATAATTCAATTTATGACTGATCACACCGCGGCAGAGCCGAACTGAGGTGAGCAGCCCAACAGAATGATTCGATATATAAACTAAAGGTTTTTAATTCATTTCAAACATACCAAAACGGGGCAGACCACCTAGGATTGATCAAGAGAGAAGAGATTAACAGTAATTTAAATCCCAAGTATACCTTTTACTTAGTGAATAATTTATACCGGCTTAATTGACTTTGAAGGTGAAATGATTACACGGCGGCAGAGCCGACTGCAGTAATCAATGCTCAACTTTAAAATAATTTGATATGGACTAAATGAACGAAATCAAGTTGATTATTTATTGAAACACTTAAGCACTAGTTATCTTCCAGGAAAGAGGCCCGTTGAAAGCCTATCTCACTAATTTCCACTGCCATAGACATTGGAAATTAAACTGAGTTAATTATATATATATATATATATATACTGATTGAATACCCACTCGATATTTTCCACTGATAAATATAACAGTAGAATTCACCGAGAATCCGTTACCGTTATATTAAGATCCGATAGATGCTACAACAGTAGGATTCACCGAGAATCCATTACCGTTATACTCTTTTATCCAATACAATCTGTTTATATATACGTTTATCCAGAAATCACATCTTTCCCAATTTATCTTAGTCACGTATATACTGAGTCCCTAAGTTAAGAATTTCCCAAACAGCATATAGGCATAGTTCCTAGGAAAAAGAAGGTGAGCTAGTGCCCCTTCAAAGACCTTTGTCTTTCCTAGACAGAACCATACGTTTGGATTTTTACAGACAACCGTATTTACCGTAACTGACGGATAAGATTTTAAATAGAAAAAGTATATCAAACCAATCGCATAAAATTATCTTCCTTCACAAAAGTTGGTTGTTTTAATATTTGTGATTTTCTGGAATTTTTCTAGAATTTTTAGAAATAATAAATTTTAGAATTATTGTTTTGGTCCCTATAGTTTGACAGCGAAACTGAGAATTGATTCGAAGACCAAGTTGATGTCAGAAAGAGATTTGTAGAAGCTAAATCATGTTTTCACATTTTTTAGGATTTTTGGAATTAATTTCAATTTTTTTAAAAAAACAAAGCAAAAGTTACTTTTTCGGTCCATGTAAATACGAGAAACGAGAATTTTTTGAGCGGAAATGGAATTTTAGTGATCACGGCATGCTCAAAATCATTTTCAAGAGGGTCAATAGTGTTTATATTAAATTTGTGGCTTTTTGGAAATTTTTTGAAAAATGTCCGTTCTGGGAATTTGTGACTTCCATTAAGCCATTAGGGATATTGTAGGGCATTTTCGAGATTTCCCTATTGGTTTTCACACTTTTTAATTATGGAAATTTTTTATTAATGAAAAGACTATTTTGCCCTTGATTTTCACTTAAACTACAAAAATCTAAAGTTTTTAACCAAACTATCCCATGACCCTTATTTCTCCCTACTTGGTTGACATCCTTAGGCTATTCTTAAGCCTTGGATGAGTTGTTCACATGGATTCCAATCCTAGGTAAAATCCTTGAACCAATTAGGAAAAAGATGGATTAAAACCTAATTATCTAGTCATTAATTTTTGATCTCATCTTCTTCCTCCCACTTGCCTTGCCCGCCCCCTCCTTCACATGAGTCTAGTTTCTTCTCAATTTTGAGTCATGCCATGAGTCATTTGCCTAAGCCAATTAGAAATTAGATAATTGTTTTGATTTTTATTAAAAGCTAAACCATGGTTGCTTAACAAGCCAACCATAGTTTCTTTAACCCAAGGTCTTGGCTGCCACTCCCCCTATAAATACCCCCCTTCATGCTTCATAAATCGTACACCAAAGCCTTTGTGTTAACAAAGCAAAAATCCTTTCATTCCTCCTTTGAAGTTTTATTTTTCTCTCTTGGTGTTCTTGGTTTCAAGCTTTGATCTTCAAGCTTTGTTCTTCCAAGTTCTTGTGGCAAAGGTCAGGGGAACCACTTGCAAATTAATTTGATGAGATATGAGTTTGATTCTTGGTTGCTAGCCACTTATATGACTTGTGTGTTATAGCTTTATGTTTATTTTTTTATGCTTTATAATTATTTTATGGCTTTAAGTTAATTGTTATGTGCTTTTATTAATTGTAGTGTAATAATGCCCAAATTTCCTCAAAGATTTCGTGGAAGTAAGGTGGTGATGGCAAAATCAATTTTGAGTTTTTGTAAACATACCGTTATAATGGCGAATTTCAAAATACCGCAGTATGCTTTTACTGTAAAGAAAATGCTTACAACTCATGTGTTTGTTGTCAATTGAACCTCCTCTAGAGCACCTTGCTTGGGTAGGTTCCTCACCGTGAGCCTTCTCAAGAACCTCCTCTGGTTCCAGTGTGAACCTTGTTGGAACCAAATGGTTTAGAGATATTTTACCATGTCTAAATCCCTAAAGGTTTTGATGATAACAACTATTATTAAGAGTTTCACAATTCTGATAACAAATCTGTGCAGGTACAATTAAGTTAAGTCCATCGTCCAATGTCACTTTGGTACTTATATGTACAAGTTATGAACTGAGCGTCCAATGGACTCTAGTACTTGGCTTATAGTAAGTATCGTCCAATAGATTCAGGACGTTATGCGTCCAAGTGGGTAAGACAACTTAGTGTCCACTCGATTCACGCTTTACCTGAACACGCGTTGTAATTATTCACGACTGCTATTAATTGCTCTTATATTTAATTTGAGACAGATTAAATGAGCAAATGATTTGAAATAAATAACTGTCACAAAAGCTTTTCCTCGGGCTTAAAATATAACTGATTTGAGATCACATTTAATGAAAATCATAAAGCACTGTGAAAAGTGTACTTGATAGAGAATGTGCTCTGAACTTTTCTGGAACTCTCTGTACACACCTTTTCTATAGTACAGTGTTTTCTTTTTATTTCAACTGAATATTACTATTAACCACTGGGTATTTAAGACTCTGAGTACAGGTTTCTTCTGACTTTGGAGAAAGAACTGGAAAACCTACGCTGAAGTACAATTCCATTGAACCAACGGGAAAATAACATTTAATGCTATTAGTAAACGGCTATTTACAAAGGCTGAAGCAGATGAAAGCTAAAGATCTAATTCGAAGCTTCATCATGCCTATAAATACCATGAAGAAGAAGAAGAAGAAGATAGTAGAGATAGCAAAGTTAAAAGGATTATTGAGCTGAATATTCACACGCTTCTATACTTAGCTAAAATGCTGTCAATTTACTTCTTCTTGTAAAAAGAGAGTTTGCTTAACTCTCAACGTGCTAAAATTTCATATCTTCACTTGAGTGAGTAGTAGCACTTAGAAACACTTTAAACTCTTCTGAGTAGTGTGTGCCTGAAGAGGCTAAGTAGAAAAGAATACTTGTTTAAGCCTAGAGAGGCTTGTTGTTAAAAGAATACTTGGTTGAGCCAAGAGAGGCTAAGTGTGCAAACAATACTTGGTTGAGCTTGGAGAGGCTATGTGTGCAAAGAATACTTGTTGTAAAGGCCTGAATAGGCTGTTGAAGAATACTTGTAAATCTATCTGGTTGATAGTGAAATCCTTCTAGTTGGAAGGGACTGGACGTAGCTCTTAGGGAAGGGTGAACCGATATAAATCTCTGTGTATAAATCTCTCCTTTAGATTTAGTTTTATTACTAACTGTGGGGATTGTCTTGAGGTTTTATTATCAAACTGTTTTTAAACTAGTGGACGTTCAACGTCCAATTTACTTGGTGCGTGATATGAACCAAAGGGAGAGTTCATTGTTTTTACGGATCGTCCTCGAAAAGGCTTCTTGTTATAATAAGGAAAAGATGATCTTGAAAGAAAAGATGCACACTTTATGCTAATGTAGCGCTACGGGAAGAAAGCGCATAAGAAATAGTAAAGCGTGTAAAGGATGCAACTTTAAGAATCAAAACAAGATAATAACAAAACAAGAATCGAAATAAAATGAAAAACGGAAAGAAAGAAGATGGGAAGAAGACGCCACACTCTGGAGAGTGATAAGTCCGGCGAGGATTTGCCACAAAGGTATAGAAACCTTTGATAAGAACCAAAAGTTGGTCCACTCAAGAACCCAAGAGGAACTCCTCTCACACAACTCTTTTAAGAGTGCAAATTATAATTCAATTCAAAAGTGCCTCCACAAAGAAAATAAAAGGTTACTTATAGCCAAAAGATGGTGGCTCCCTACCATTCCTATCCAATGTGGGACTTCAATCACATATTAGGAAAAATACTAAAAATTACATAAAAAATAACCCAACATAAAATTAAAACCCAAAAACTAAAAATTAAAAATTGTCCAAAAATTAACAAAATAAAATAAAACAATGAAAGTCATGTCCCTTCATTAGTCCTCCTTGATCTCCATCAGTGCGTCCAATACACGTTGTGCGTCCAATACATCGTAACATCGTCCAACGTTTTGCAAAAAGCTTTTAAAAGTTAAGAAACACAATTCACCCCACTTCTTGTGTTTCACCTTATTATCTACAGTTGGTATCAGAGCCTGGTTTCTAGGGGTTGAGTGTAACATCCATTTTTCCGGTTTATCGTTTAGATTCTTTTTTATATGAAATTTTGTGATCTAAGTGCTAAGGGATTTATTTTTGTCTTATAATTAGGGTTTTAATATGCTTATCAAATTATTTCATTGAAACAAACGTTTTCAGATCGAGAGAGAGATCGTGAGAGAGAGCTCGAGAGCGAGAGAAGGACTGAGGGAGGACTCGCCGTCTCACCACTGTCTCGTTGTCGCACCACTACTGTCTCCTCATCGCACCATCGTCGCAGGGGGAAGGACTGAGCAAGGAGGCCTCCGCGGCTAGGAGGGAGGAGTGAGGAAACCCTAGAGAAAGGAAAGTGAAAATGAGGAAGGAAATTGGAAAAGACACGCTTGGGTTCAATCCTATGGCTATCAGTACGCGTTTTTTTTTCTTTAGTGAGTACTCCGGTTTGGTTCGGGTCAGATCAGTTTGCAGTTTTGCAAAACCGATACCCAATCCGGTTTTCACCGGGTTGCTACCCCTCGGTTCGGTTCAACTCTTCGGTTCGCGGGTTCGGTTTGAACTACACAGAAATACGCAAAAGAAGTACTCCTACAGAGCAACAGGAAAATAACATTTAATGCTATTAGGAAACGGCTAATTTATGAAGGCTAAAGCAAATCAAGTTCAGGATCAAAAGCTTCACTCAAAGCCTATAAATACCGTGAACAAGAAGAAGAATAAAAGAGACTGAACTACGTGAAAGAAAGAGCAAAAATGTTGTGCAATTTGTTTCATACTCTATAATCTTAGAAAGTCTTGTATGGTTCTTTCTTCTTATAAAAGAGAGTTTGCTTAACTCTCGAAGTGCTTTAGAGTCTATATTCTCACTTGTGTGAGTTAACAACACTTCTATCTATAACCAATCTTCTGAGTTGTTTGAGCCTGGAGAGGCTTGTTTAGAAAAGAATACTTGTTTGAGTCTGAAAAGACTTGTCTGTAAAAGAATACTTGAGTTTGAGCCTGGAGAGGCTTGTCTGTAAAACAATATTTGGGTTGAGCCTGGAGAGGCTAGGTGTGCAAATAATACTTGTTGTAAGGCCTAAAGAGGTTGTTGAAGAATACTTGTAATTCTATCTGGATTGATAGTGAAATCTCGCTAGTTTGAGGGGACTGGACGTAGCTCTTAGGAAAGGGTGAACTAGGATAAACACTTGTGTATTTTCTCTATCCCTTAACTCCTTTACATTCAGTTTATATACTAACTGTGGGGATTGAATTGAAATTATTTTAAACAAACCTTTCAAACGTTTTAAACGCACTGAAGCTTGTTTTAAACCAAGTGGACGATTTTGCGTCCAACTTGCCTGTGCGTCCAATATACATTGTGCGTCCAATCGTTCCGAAAACAGCGTCCAACGATTTGCGAAAAGTTTTTAAAAGCTATGAAACACAATTCAACCCCCTTCTTGTGTTTCACCTTCTTACCTACAACTTGTTCGAGCGGTTGGATAGAATCTTCATCAACCTCAGGTGGAGACTCAAATTCCAGCATGCGGCGGTGTTCCATTTGTCGTTCTTCAAGTCAGACCATAGGGTGATCATGATGCAAATGAAGAAAAAAGCTACTCCTAATAGGAAACGGAGACCGTTCAGATTCTTGGGGTCTTGGCTCATTCATAAAGATTTCCCAACCCTCATGCAGAATGTGTGGGACAAGGGGGCCCCCTGGGGTCCCCAGGTGCCAAAGGTTCAAAAGGCTATCCAGAAATGGAACAAGGAAGTGTTCGGCAATATCTTTGAGTGGAAGAGGAAACTTATTAACCGCCTTGAAGAAGTGGCACATAACCTTACTATCACTCCTTCTGCGGCTTTGGACAACATCCACAAGAATATCTGGAGAGAATATGAGCAGGTCTTATTCCAAGAGGAGGTTCTCTAGTATCAGAAATCTAGAACCAAATGGATTCAGCGTGGTGATCGGAACACCCATTTCTTCCATGGTGTGACGGCCGTGAGGAGAAGGAGGAACACTTATGAGATGCTTCAAGACAATGAGGGGAATTGGGTTGGCGACCAAGACTAGCTGGAAACTATGGCCACTGAGTATTTTAAAAACCTCTTCACTGATGACGGAGTTAGCGATCCGGCCTTCCTCCAGGGCGCCTTCCCCGAGATAAGTAGGGAGGATAAAAGATTGCTTGGAAGGGATGTCACCAGGAGTGAGATTTTCAGTGTCGTGAACCACATGGGTGCGTTTAAGGCACCGGGACCAGATGGGTTTCAAGCAGCATTCTTTCAAAGCCAATGGAAGGTCGTGGGAGACACTGTTTGTAAGCTTATATGCGACATTTTCAGGTGTCTGACCCAGGTTAGTGAGATCAATGATACCTTCATTACCCTCATCCCTAAGGTGGACCAAGTATGTAACATTTGTGATTTTAGACCTATCAGTTTATGTAATGTTACTTATAAAATTGTTACCAAGATTTTGGCACAGCGTCTAAGACCTGTAATGAGTCATCTGGTCAACTCGTGCCAAACCAGCTTTATTCCCAATAGGCAAAGTAAAGATAATATTGTTATTGCTCAAGAGATCTTCCACTCCATGAGGTACAAGAAAGGGAAGACGAGGTGGATGGCCATTTTCATTGACCTTGAGAAGGCGTATGACAGGCTCAAATGGGGCTTTATAAAGGAAACCATGGAGGATATTGGGCTCCCTCCTAGATTCGTCGATGTTGTCTTGCATTGCATATCCACATCCAGGATGAAGGTCCTCTAGAACAGGGAAATGCTTGAGGAATTCCAACCGACTAGGGGCGTTAGACAGGGTGACCCTCTTTCCCCTTATCTTTTTGTCTTATGCATTGAGAAACTCTTCTAGTTGATTAACGTTGCCATTGAGCATGATCAATGGAAACCAATCAGTTTGGTAAGAGGAGGGCCTAAAATTTCTTATCTGGCCTTCGCGGATGATGTCCTTCTTTTTGCGGAGGCGAGCGAAGGCCAGATTACTCTGATGAGATATATGTTGGATTTGTTTTGCAGGTGTTCAGATCTGAAGATTAGTGAGGCAAAGACCAGGATATACTTCTCCAACAATGTTTGTGGGAGCTTGAGGCGGAGGATTTGTGATGTTGCGGGGTTCCAGATCACTGATGACTTGGGCAAATATCTGGGAGTCCCCATTCTCCACAAGAAGGTTAATCGAAATTCGTTTCGTTTTATTCTTGATAAGGTGGACCAGCGGCTGAGAAACTGAAAAGCGAGAACATTATCTTTTACAGGTCACGTTACCTTGACGAAGGCAGTCCTTCAAGCCTTGCCTTCCTATGTCATGCAATCAGTTTATCTACCCAGACATGTCTGCGATGAGATTGACAAGAAGTGTTGTAGATTTGTGTGGGGGAGACTGATGGAGCCAAAAGAATGCATCCAATAAATTGGAAGAGAGTGTTCACCCCTAAGCAATAGGGAGGGCTCGGATTGCGATCCATGAGGAATATGAATGAGACGTCTATCATGAAGGCGGGTTGGAATCTTATATCCAATAAGGATGATTTATGGGTGGAGGTCGTTCGAACCAAGTACAAGTGTGGTCGACACCCTATTCCTAAGATTGATGCCAACATACCAACATCTAATCTGTGTCGTGGTATTTGTCATACTTGGAAGGGGGTGGAATGTAACGTCCGTATTTTTAGAGTTTCGTCTTTATTATTTTTTAATATATATATTATGTGGGATTTATTAAATATTTTTTTAGGAAAGATATTTCTTTCGATAAAGCCTTTGTGATCTCAGAAGTCAGTAGTTTAAGTTGGATTTTGATAATAAGACAGAATACGGTTTACGGTAAATTGACGGAATAGCTGTGTTGTGAGACAAAGACCTTGAATTGGAGTCGGAAAAATGATTTGAGGATACCAATAGTCATTTTACAATATTTGAGGATTTTAGAAATTTATTTGGGATTTTTCTGAGTTACGGGTAAGAAATAGTGTCGTTTTGGTCCATGTAGTTTGAGTAGGCTGAACTGCGAGTGGGTTTGGAGACCAGAACATGTTAGAAAAACATTTCAACGAACCAAATAGTGTTTTTCCAATATTTAGGAATTTTGGGAATTTTTCTGGAATTTTCTGAAAAGTTGACCATTTTGACCTAATAGCGGGTATACAGTTAAAAATAGCAGTATCGGGAAAATTAGTAAAGTCTCAAAAATAAAGTTAGGAGGTTATAAATCATTTATTAGTAGAGGAATGATGATGTAGGGGTAGTGATGTCATAGGAAAAATAGTAATGATTACTTTTTCGGTGAAAAGACCGTTTTGCCCCTAAGTCAGGTATTTAATTACCAAGCCATAAAGCAAGCTAACTCAAAGCCATTTTAGCTTACTAATTTCGTGGCTGGGCTGCTCCATGTGAGCCATGTGAGCCATGCACACAAACAAGCCTTGTAGGAATAGTTTTAACCATGAAATATCAAAGTTACCACACTTAACTTACTTTTAACCTAGCTTAAACCAAGGTAAGTATTTTGGTCTTATCCTCCCTTATCTTCAGCCCAAAACCGCCACCTCTCAAGGCCAAGAAGGGGACTAGAAGCTTGTAGAAGGGCATGAGTCATAAGTGTAATGATGAGATTTTGCAAAGCTTATCTAAGTCACCCTTGGGGGAGGACTTGTGCAATACCCTTTCTCCAAAAAGGATATTACACCATAGTAACCAAAAGTTTCGCAAAGATTTAGAAAATATTTGTCCAATGTTTATAAAGCTCTTCACAAAATGCGGGTAAATTTTTTTTCCTTTTTCATAAAAGAAGATGAGAAGGATGGGGAGTAAAATCCCTTAATTTCTTTATAAATATTTTGGATGCAAAGTGAATCATCATGTACAGAAAAGCACTCTCTTTCTCATATATATAACATGATATTTTACAAAGGAGCTTGTTCTAAGACAAACTTTGTTTTTACACTGCAAAAGAAAAAGAAGTGAAAACTACTCTAAACCAAAAAGTACAAAAGTGGTAAAAGAAAAACATACGCTATTATGTACAGTCGAGCCATGATCCCATCATCTACACCAAAAGGGATCTACTACACTAAACTCTAACTCAAACACATCTATGGACAAGACCAGGTGGATCCTCCTAATCCGGGAAAGCTAGACTGTAAGTGCGGGACTCGAGTCACCGGCACCTAATCGTAGTCGAACCTGGATGGTTTTGGTCTAGGAAAAGATTCACTAGTAAGGTCAGAAGTTGCTGAAGAGTAAATAGACTCCTCAAGCTCTTCCTCGGGTTCTTCTCTGATTTCTTCATCCAATAGAGATGCGGATAACCAAAGGATGTCTTCTGACTCTGACTCAGATGGATGAGGTAAAGGGGAATAGGTAGGTGTATTTGCTCCTCCTAGAGGCGAAACTGATATATGACCCACAGAACCCTCAGTTCTTGCAGGTGCTACGACAGAGGTATCTTCAGAGGGTTTTGTCTTGGTTCTCATCTGAAGATTGGTCACTTGTCTGTGAAGGTACAAGATCAGAACCATTTCCACCATGTCCGGAGGGATGCGAACTACCACCTCCACTGTCACCACTATCAATACTACCGAAGGTAAGGTCATCTGAGATATATCCTAGGGGCCTTGTCTGACGCCGGGGTAACTTAACATCTAATATCATTTGTTCCCCAATGGGTAGTGGGTTTGGGGGTGCTCCACCTCCAGTATCTAATGTCTCCACTCTTCCTACAAAACTGCCCCACTGTGTGCTAGGACAGATATTCCACTCTATATTGTCTCCTCCTTGAGTTTCTATGGTTAAGTGTCGAACGGTTCCCAATCCTTTGTCATTTGGGTCCATCTACTTAGTCATGCATCAACACAACAAAGCAGGCAGGGTGAATCTCTAACTCAAGTTAATAGAAGTAGTACAAGCACACTATCAAACATAGATCACACAGCACTCAACTCAAACATCCAGAACAAATAGATAACATAGACAATCAAGTCATCCAAATCAATATAACAGTATAGTAAAGTATTGGAAACAAACAATCACATCTCAAATATGCAGATCTTACCTTGTATCCATGAACCTGTAAAACCCCACATTTACAAGAGTATATAGTCACATCAACGTCTTATTTATGCATGCCTCTTCTATATTTCTCAAATCACACTGGTGTAGTGCTCCAAGGAGATTTTTCCAACCTTAACTCCAGTGAGCGATTGGCTGCCTGTAACCTTAACAGCATAATCAGGGAATCCAGTCTTAGACCCCTGAAAATACTTCAGAATTACCGCATTCAAAATTTAATACCCAATCAGAAATAGAACTGTCGGTCAGATTTATCCAAGTCGGGTATTCCATTTGTCTCAGCTCAAGGGCTATCGCCAGGCAAGGCTTCTTGAGACTTTCGAAACCTGGATAATCCCAGTAGACGATTGTAGTCCAACAGTTTCTATTTTCAACCCCGTCTCGTAGGTTGTATGCTCAAACGTCTTTATGCTCATGCACAGATTTTCTCTTGAATACTCTTACATTCCTCTTTAATTCTCTTTGTAAAACTTCCTCTGTTTTACTATCTCTCTTTCTCAGAAAATCTCTGACTCTTCTCAAACTCTTTGTAAGGAACAAATCAAATCCTCTTATGGAAAGACTACTTGTATGAACAGATAACTGTTTAAAAATTATTGTTTCTCATATAACTCTTTTCACTGAATACTTTGAAAAACATAAAACTCTTATCTTCTTTTACTGCTTTAATTATGGAGTGATTCATTCTTTTGATTTTAAATAGCTCAATAGAGTGAATTTATAAAAAGTGCTTAACTGTATTCCAAGAAGATCAAACCGGGCATAGATAACTTCTTGGTAACGGAATAATTACATGGCGGCTGAGCCGACTGCGGTAATCAGTGTCCAGCTTTCTTGAAAATTTAATATAGACTTAGTGATCGAATTTAAGCTGATTAATCACAGCTTAGTTTATTTTCGAAGATGAAAAGATTACACGACGGCAGAGCCATCTTTGGTAATTAGTAACTCTTAAAAAAATCGATCCTGTATCACTAAGTGAACGTAGTTCATTTATTTCTCTTCAGAAATATTTATGCTCCAGTTATCTTCCAGGAAAAAGGCCTGTTGAAAGCCTATCTCACTAATTTCCACTACCGTAGACATTGAAAATTAAACTGAGTTACGTGTATATATATACAGATTGGTTACCCACTCGATATTTTCCACTAATAATACAACAGTAGAATTCACCGAGAATCCATTACTGTTAGATTATTTTCCGCAAGATGCTATAACAGTAGGTTCACCGAGAATCCATTACTGTTATACTCTTTTATCCAATCCAATCCAATCTATTTATATATATGGTATTAGGAAAATTGCTTCTTTTCCAATTTTATCTTGTCACGTATATACCGGGTCTCCAATATTAAGATTTCCCAAATAGCGTATCAATACAGATCCCAGGCCAGAGAGAGACGGACTGCTTTAGCCCCTTCAAAGGTCTCCCTTCCTTTCTAGACAGATCCATACTGATAAACCATTTATCTTACTTATGACCTTGTATATAAATAATAGATAGTTTTGGGTTCTCATAAACAATAAATTGTATTTTCTTGCGGTAAAATCATATTTATGATACGTCTAAATTTTGCCATTATAACGGTATGTTTACAAAAGCTCAAAAGTGATTTTGGCATAATCTCTCCTCTTACTCGAAATTTTAGATTAATTTGGGCATTATAACTCTACAATTTATAAATAGCACCAAATAATTAATTTAAGACTATAAAGCATCATAAAGCATATATAAATAAGCAAAACTATAAACATACAAACACCCAAAGCAAACACAAACAAGAATCATACTACTTAAATTAAATTGAAAAGAGAAACCCCTTACCTTGGCCAAAATCTTGATGAAGAACAACCAAGAACACCAAAAGAAATTTAAGAAACTAAGAGGAAAAGAGAGAGAACTTGGAAGTGGTCTTGCTCCTTCTTGGTGTTGTGTAAAAATTATGAAGCAAGAGGGTCTATTTATAGTGGTGGGGACGGTTATGATGTGAGGACCAAGAGGGAATAAAAATTTGTGACCTCATGTGCCTTTTTGATGTATATGTCATAATGCTTAATTATATAAAAGATCCATTTTTCTAATTGGTTAATACTAGTGACAAGGCTTATGACTCATAAGCCAGAAAGTTCATCCAAGGGCTCTTAGATGATGGGGATGTCGACCAACATAGAGGAGAAGGAGGGCCATTGGATCAAATAGTGAAAAACTTTATGGTTTCGTAAATAAACGGAAAACTGATGGCTATATAGTCTTTTTGCAAATAGATCTCATAAATAATTAGTTAAAAGGTGAGGACCTTCAAGAAAATTTTGAAAATAGCTACTAATAGTTTTAAAGACTTCATACAAGAGTTTCTGGATTTTTCCGGTAAATGGTAGGCTTTACTGTACGCATTAATGAAGGAAAACGGACGCGCCGTAAACCCAAAACAGTAATTTTTCAAAAAAATTCTAGAAAAATTCCCAGAAAATCACAAATTTAATTTAAACAACAATGGTCCCTCTTAGAATTTGATTTTAAGCACTCCCTGTCCACTGAAAATCCATCCTGGTTTCCGTAAACTTCGTTTTACGTGCTCATAGGGACCGAAAACGTAATTCTTTATCTGTCTTTCAAAAAATTCCAAAATAAATTTCATAATTCATGAAAAATATAAAAACATGGGGTGCTTTTCCAATTTTTCATTTTGACATCGTTTTGGCCTCCGTATCAGTTTTTAGCTCTTACCGTAAATTGTAAGGACCAAAACTGTAATTTTAGAAATTAGTTTCTCCAAAAATTCTAGAAAAATTCCATAAAATCATAAATATTATTAGAAACAACTTTCGTGAAGAAGGATAATTTTTCTGGATTGGTTTAACATATTTTCACTAATTAAACTCTTTTCTGTCTATTACGGTATGTACGGTTTTTCAAACGTCGTAAGAAAAATGACTGTTTTACTAAAATAACTTGATAAGTATTATAAACCCTTTATTATAAGCCTACCATAATTTTCTTATCACTTAGTTCACACCAGATTATTTAAAACAGATAAGAGACAAAAATACAGAAAACAGAAACTTATATAAACTTAACTAATTTACTATTCATAGTGTAATACTTAACCGTAACTGGTCATTCTATTTTTCTTAGGTTTCTATCAAGTCTTTGTAGTTTCTAGCTCATCTATTTTCCTATCTCTAGTATGTATTTTTCTAACTTTACAGACTACGGAGTTCCGTCTAAAGGACTAAAACTGTAATTTCTTTGTATCATCCTCTTAAAAATCCAAACTTAATTCCTAAAACCTTTTATGTGTCACCAAGCTACTATGTATTTTCCTCAAATACCTTTTGGAAGTGAAGAATGAATTTTCCAAATTCATTTTGTCACTTATCCCAATAATCTGAGTGTCCGTACCTAATCTCCTGTCTTCTGTATTTAGTTCTAACTACTAAGTTTTTATCCGAAAAACTTCAAAGAAATTCTAATCCTCTAAAATTAATATTCTGCCTCTTAGAGTGAAATTTTAGGATGTTACAACTTGGTCGTGTGATGAGAGGAGGGAGAGGAGAGTCTTGTTCATTTCTTCATTTCCATTCTCTTTCCTTATAACACCCTCTTTCTTGAAGGCATTACATTTAGTAACCAACCCAAACGCGGAAATAAATTTACTTAATTACTGACTTCCTTTCGAAAAATAATGTGAAAGTTATTTAATTTTCACAAATGATTTTCATAGTTAATTTTTTTTAAGATAATATGTCAACACATTACTCTGAGAAAATCAACTTAGGAAATATAAGGCATTCATCAATATAATAATATCCAATACAATAAAATATAGTTTTCCCCCAAACTAATTAAATACAGACTCCCTATACTTGTCAAACATTGAAAATTCTATAAGGTATTCCGTCCTTATAGACACATAGTCCAATGACATTCAGTCATAGACACTCACAATCCATTGGTACTCCGTCCATAGGTACCCAGTCCAATGACATCTAGTTATAGACACAATCCAATGGCTCCCTGTCCATAGACACCCACTATCCATAACCCTGGGTCATCGTTGAGGGTATGATCACCAAAACTCAAAGATTTACTTGCTAGGTCCTCCCCCTTCGGGTCACTAGTCTCACGTTAACATCATTTCATTTCGTTTAAGAAATCACGATTCGAATGCTAGGCCCATCCCTATTGGAACCTAAACTTACTTCCACTTTTTCAATTTTAAGAAATCATTTGGGAAACCATTGGGAATCTCATTATAGGAAAAACATAACTCTTTTGGACTTAAGCCTTCTTATGAACACTCTTGTTAAAATTCTTCTCTTGTCATAATTTGTACAACTCTTTTCAAAATCGTTTTGTTAATTTCTTTAATAGAAATACCCTTTATTTCCTCTTAATCAATTGAAATCACTCAACTTCTTCTAAATTACATTTCTGGTCCCTAAAATACTCAGATTTTACTTTCAATCCCTGTACTTTGAAAAATTACATTTTTAGTTCCTGTACTTTACAAATTACACTTTTGGTCCCTAAACTTTAAAAAATTATATTTTCGGTCCCTGAACTCTCAAAACAGTGTTTTTCAAAATAGAGAAGTTCACAGCCAGTGAAAAATATCACACCCGGGGTGTGAACAATTCTGGAAAAATTTATAAAAATCCGAAAATGTATTTTTGCTTTTTAATTTAATTGTATAAATTATTTCCAACCCTTTTAAACCCAAAAATCAGTTTTCACCTTTATGAACTTTGATCCATTAACTTGGATTTCACAAAAGTTATTTACATAGCCTTTTGGAAGCATTTTTCACAAACTTAAACTTGATAATAACATATAAAATGTTAATTTAAATATGATACCTTTAAAAGTTCATTTTCTTAACTTTACTTGGAAAGTCCCTTGGAGACTTGGTTTTCTTGAAAGAATGATTGGATTAAAAAAAATCCTAAACAAAGCTTTGGACTTTGTTCTCTAATTTATTCTTTTCAAAATAATTACTTTATTTCCATGTCCTTTCCTCATCACTTGCTCCAATATGTTTGGGTATTTAGTTACATAATCTTACATAAATCCTTTTTCCTCATCACTTTTCCAATTACCAATCACCAATCAAACACAATAATATTTAAAGTCATAAACCTAGTTTAAATATTACAAACCCAAACTCATAAGAAATCACTTTGTAAGAAATCAAATGATGACAAGTAAGGAATTATTTCACAACACATAAGAAATCATCATCAACACCTCACAAGACAAGAAATCAAATCATCAAAGAATAAGAAATCACACAAACCAAGTATGAGAAATCCCTTAATCAAAGCATAGAAAATCATTCACCAACACAAGAAATTCACACACCACATGCATGCCTATGTAACTATGATAACTTGAGTATTTTCCCCTTATCTTAAATCTTTCTCCTTCTCTTTTCCCTGTTCACAAATCGAAAATCCACCAAGTTCAAAAACAACTCCTTCAAAAGTACACAACAAGAACACAACAACAACAATCAAGCAAAAAGGGTTTCACCCTTCACAAAAATGAATCCTAACCCAAAAGAAATGAAAAAGAATATCTTGTTCACTAACTTTTAATGTAAACTAGATCATAAGGTTGATGGCTTACCCAAAATCCAAAAATCCAAAGCTTAGTGTTCTTGAAAAAATAAGAACACCTTGAAGATCAAAAGTGATGAAGGCTAAATGTTTTAAAAGTGTTTAAAAATTGATCACCCACACTTGATTAGCATGTGGAAGATCAAAGACCATGGGTGAATATGAAGAAAGCTTGAAGAACTATGGAGGAAATCAAAGGAAAGAGATGAAGCTTTTAGAGAGAAGTTAGAGAAAATGGAGGCTTAGAGAGAGAAAGTATCATGAAAAATGCATAAACTCTCTTCCTCCCTCTCCTTAGGCTCACGCCTCCTCCCCAAAATACTTGGCCAAAAATTGCTTGTCACCTAAGTGGATGAATGACAAATCGAAAGGCACCACTTGTCCAAATCCTATGGTTGGATTGCAAACCATTATCAAATAAGGCTTTGTAAAATAAATATCTCTCTTATTACACAAAATGAATCTAGACTTCATCTTAGTCTAAAGTGGGGCGGTTTTGGGTTGAACAAGGAGGAAGAGATAAGATCAAATTCACTTGGGTGGAATTTACCAAAAAGGACAAAGGGTAAAAATGTATTTTCCATAGTTTTGGTACTTAAAGAGTAAGATCAAGGATATTGTAGTAACTTCTCATGTCAACACAATAAAAGTCTACTATACTATGCTACATGGGTCCCACTTTCCCTGCAATCCAATTTCTGGCACTCGGTCTTTACCCATTTCTTCGTTTTGCCCGCACCAAGGGTAAAATGGTAATTTTACTATATTTTTCTAGAAATATTTTCTAAAATCTCTAAATAAATAAATAAAAATAAAAATTACCATTTTTGGTTTTATGAATAGTAACTAAACTGTTCCAGCTATGGGTATTTTAGTCTTTTGCCAATAACAGTGGTGACCAAGGGGTAGGAAGTGGCCAAGAGATCAAGGATCTTTCCCAAAGGAAGAAGAAAGGTAAGGGGAAATCTCTCTTTTTGTGAGTTATAGCATTCATGGTGTGCTATGTATTTTGTTTGTTTATGATTTCTCAAAGAGCTTGAGAATCATACTTAAAAAGGATGACTTGATTATTCTAAAAGTTTTGATCTTTATGAAAAGTTATATTTTTCTTATTAAAGAAGTGATTTTGATGCAAAAGTATTGATCTTTATCTATGTAATGATTTTGATCAAGTGGTGAATTCTTTAGAAAGTAAGAACTTTTATGAAAAAGATAATCTTTTCTTGAAAAGTAATAAATTTTATTCAAAGAGATGATCTTTTTGGTAAAAGGTATAGTTTTAATCAAGTGATAATTTTTATTGATTAATCATGAAGTGAAAAGTGTTTGATAAAGACTTCTTGAAGTATTTATATGCTTTGATGTGGATATAATGATCACTTGATGAAGATATTTTGTACTTATGACTTTTGTCTTTATGCTTGAAGTTGATATCATTCTTTGCTTGATGTTGATATCACTCTATGCTTGATGTAGATGTTATTTTGGTTTGTGATGATTGTTCTCTTGTTGTTCTTAATTTTCATTTTCTATGTTCTTTCTATTCAATTTGAGATTGTAATATTTAAAGTAGTTTATTGTTTTGCTATTATTATGCTTGATGATTGGTGATTGGTGATTGTGATTGATGATTGAGGAGGTTTGAATGGATTAACCAATGACCCAAGCTTTATGGAGTGTGATGAAGAGGACATAGAAATGAACTAAAAGGAATAATAATTAAGGATGAAATAATTACTAACAAAGTACAAAGCTTTGTTTAGGTTCATTAAACAAAAGAGTTTTAAATAAATAAGTCTCCAATGGACTTTTAATCAAAGTTCTAATAATGATTAGTTAAGTTAAAAGTGAACTTTTGGTATAAAGGCTAAGTTTGAACACAAACAACTTGCTTTTAATTCAATTAAATCAAATTAAAAGGTTTGGAAATTTTTAAAATTTAAAATGAAGTTTAACTTGATGAATTTTAATGAAAACAGACCAGATTACACCTCTGGTGTGATTACCAGAAAAAGGTTGTGAAAATCGGATTTTAATTAGAAAACAGAAAAATGAAAACAGACGGGTTCACACCAGCGCTTTGATTTTTATCACACCCGTGAAAGTGTCAGGTGTTTTAAAATTCAAAATTTGTAAAATTTATGCTTAAAGACTCATAAATTAATGTCTTTTTAAGGAAAAAATATTTATTTTGAATTTACCTTAATTTAAGTATTTTATATCAATTTTTGAAAGTAATACGGTAAATCGGTTTTGTAAAAAAAAACAAGATAAATTGGTTAAGATAACCAAAGAGAAAGAGTATTAATAAAATGGCTGTAGACACCCAATTTTGTTCGAGTTCTCATTATTTTCAAAAAATTACAAAAAAAAGTGAAAAGGAAAAAGAAGAGAAAAAAGATAGAAGAAAAAGAAAAAAAAAGAAATAAAAGAGAAAAGGAAAAAGAAAGAGGAAAACGCTCCGCGTCTCCACCGTAAGTCTCCGTGCGCCCTCTCACACTGTAGCAGCGTCCCGGGAGGAAAAGATCTTTCCGCATCCTCACCGTATCCCCATGCACCGCGCCACACTTTAAGAACCTCCCATGTAGCTGAAGCGCGCATGGTTCTCCGTATCCTCACCGCAGGACTACGGTGCACCCTCGACTCCGCGTCCTCACCGTAGCACAGACCCAACTAGTTATAAAACTCACCTTCACGCTCCGAAAGAGAGAACCCTAGCAGAAAAACGCAGAAGCAAACGGCCGCCCCCCACCTTTTCCTCCATTTTTTTTCCTCTCCCTGCAACTTATTGTTTCATCTTCCTTAAACAACCCCATAGCCATAATCATCCCTCTTCATCATCAACCTTTTGCAAAAAGCTCCATTCTTCCTTCATTATTTTCTTCCTTCACAATTCTCTCATTTCATCAACCATCACTATCACCTACCATCATATAATCCACCATGAAAGGTTCTCCAACCTCCATCACCCAACCATGAAGTACCAGCAGCAACTCCACTAACATTCACTACTGTGACTGCTGCAATCTCCGCTGCAAGGCCACCACCTCGGGCATCGGTTTTGTTTACAGTACTGTGCATAGCGTATTTTTTCTCTTCAACCTGTTATTTCTTTTTCTTTGTTACGATATATTTGTTCTTTATTTATTGTTTTTTTGTTTGTTTTGTATTCTTATTCTCATTTTGTGCTTTTTATTTGTTTTGATCTATCGTTTTATTTACTTGTTATTTATTTGCATTTTGATTCGTTTTTTGGGTACAAGAAAAGGGAACTTAATTTTTTTTTTCTGCCTTAAATATTTAGTTGTGTTTGGATTTGATCTTTAGTATTAGAAAGGGTAAAAACAAACAAATAAAAATCGAAATATCTTATTATGTGTTTAAGTTAGTGTTATTATTTAATCATGTGTGTTTTATTATTGCACTAATATAATATTTTCTGAATAAGAGACTTTTTGGGCGTGACGCTCTTTTAGTTGATAGAGACCTTCTAAGCGTGACGCTTTGTTTGGTCTTTACTCGATTAAAAATAAGTTTTAGTACTTTACCGAAATTGGACTACTTGGACGTGATGTCTTCTTAGTTCATTTTTTACACAGGAGCTTTTGTAGGCGTGACGCCTAATTAGTTCCGACAATTTGATAAAAAAAATTAATTTTAATTAATCAAACCACAAATATTTTCTACTAAAGAACTACGTAGCTTTGATTTTCTCATTGCACCTGAGAATACGTAGGAGCAGGGACCTTCCCTGTCGAGCACAAAAATAAATTTTCATAATTTTTCTCCTTTGTTTTGTAAATAAATAAATAATAAATAATAAATCTTTTCTATTTGGGGTAAAATAAATAATTTTAAAAGCTAACAAAATTTGCATATTTAATTAGAGGTAACCATTTTTTAGCGGACGTTGTAGGGTGCTAATACCTTCCCTACACGTAATCGACTCCTGGACCCAAAATTTGGTTTCAAAGACAATTTTCTTCAAAATCGGATTTTTCCAATGTTTTTCCCAAAAGAAACCTTGGTGGCGACTCCTCTGTATTTTTTTTGGGTTGCTTTAGCTGGCGACTTCACTGGGGACATTCGAGAGTCAAGCCTTACATAATTAAATGCGCAAAAATTGTTAGCTTTTCCTTTTATTTATTTTACTCCTTCTTTGTTTGTTATTTTATTTATTGCGTGTTGTAAATATTATTCATGATCGTTTTTTGTAAATATATTTGTTGAATAGAATCTTAGGATAGAAGACTGTTGGCTCTGCTGTTGTTTTGTTTCCCTTTTGCAGGTTGGGTAGTTTTAGGTATTGCTCCCTCCACACACTACACATTTTCTTTTCACACACTTATGAGTGGGGTCCTACACCCGGGCCTGAGTGCAGCTTAAAGCTAGGTAAGAGACTGTGTAGTGGTAGCCTTCTGGATGTACATCCTGCTTGGTTACTGTGAGAGTCTCAACTAGAGTTTGATTCTTTTCGTGGGTATTGTCACTCCTAATAGTTTACCTATTGTTGTGGCAATATTTTGAAATTGAATCTTTGGCTTTAGGGACCATGTTTAGTACCATAGAACTACCCTGTGGGAGGATTCACATATTAGAGAGACCCATGGCCTGTTCAATGATATGTAAACCCGTGTAGGCCACAAAGGGAGCATATCCTACCCCTTGCATTCAGATAGCATGACATTCTTTAAGAAAAAAAATAAAAAAATATTTACTTTTCATTGTATTTCACATCATGTATGTTTTCATCACATCCAGAAAAATTCAAAAAAAAAAGGTTTTTGTCATTGCATTTCTAGGCAAACATCATGCATTTCATGTAGAAAAAAGTCAATTTGTGTTTTAGAATATATTAGTAATCCATATTTGGCATTCATGCATCATTTGACATGTTGCAATAATTGTAGCACCACACCTTTTCTCATGTTATCATAAAAATAAAAAAAAGATCCAAATTTATTGTGTCAAAGTTGACATAATCACCATTTTATTGGCATCATTGTTCTTGCATGACATTCTTGCGTCAAAAATAAAAAATCAAAATTCATAACATCATGACATGGATTTTCCTTCACATGTGCATCTCTCAACATGTTGCATTCCATACAGTGCATGTCAAAATACTCTTTTTTCAAAAAAATATTTTTGCCATTTCATATTGGCCTCTAATGAATGCAATTGTTTCTTGTTCAAGTTCATTTGCATGAGTGTTTTTTTTCCTAGTCCATGTGCATACCCAATAAATTTCAATTCTGCATAGCATTTTAATTCCTAGCAAAAAAATACAAAAAAAATGTGTTGCATTTCATTCATGCATTTAAGCATTAAAAAATTCAAAAAAAAAATAAATAAGGAGGAAATGGGATTCAAAATTGCTTACTGGAATAATTCCATCTCAAGGTTCAAGTGAGAAGCTTTTGTTGACCAAAAAAGAGTGAGAAACTTTTGAATTGTGATGCTTCCTGAAAAACTTGACTTCAGTGTTCTTAATTAAAACTTAGTTGCAAACTGAAGGTTGGGAACATGAACTCTTGGCAAACATGTGGTGCTTGAAACTCAAACCATGATGGATAGAGTCAAAAGAGATGAATACATGAGGGAAATGGAAGGGTGAGTTGGAAAGAACTAAAAGAGAGGCCATGTGCAAAAAGAGCCAAACAACGTCTCAAGAGCCCAAATGCTATTCCAATGATGATGGTGAGCCCACCACTCCCAACCCATAGTATTCTAATAACATGAGAGATTCCCACTGATGGTAAAGTTTATCCTCAAGAGAAATTTCATGCCTAAATGCCATTGGCTTGGAAACAACACAAGAAGTGAAGAAGTTGAGGGTAAATCTTATGTGGTGGTAATAAGCTCGTTCATCTTACAACATGCCACCCATTTTCACCAGTCATCCATTCAATTATCCTTCTCCTACTCTACTATCCGAACCCTTTCCCATACCTTAAAAGTCATCCACCAAAGTACATTTTTCTCAAAGTCATTCATTCCACCTTGACCCAGTCACTCTAACCACTGCCTACATGGGCCTTCCCCTCACATCAAAGTTGCTTCAAAAAAAAAGAAGATAAAAAATAAATCTGAGCTGCTAGTAGTGTTAGTTTGCTTGATGGAGAACTTTGCAATCACTTGGTTGACGAATACTAGCAATTCTTGTGGGATCATACAAATCATGGCATTGAAGACTAGGGTTTCTTGAGATGGCCGTCAAAATTTTGGGCCCATGGTGAACCAAATGTTTCCAAAGGAGAGATTTTCACTATCAGTAGCTTGATCCCGATCCAAAGAGAAAAGCCATATGTCTCAACCTCTTCATGAAAAGGGGTCTTTGAGTACCACGACGGTCTAATTCGATGATTGATGTGATTATCATAATACAATTGTTTTGTCATGTTAGCTCTCAAGGGCATTTTGAACTTATTGTTAGCTTTCTTTGAAGCATTCGTTTAATAAACTTGCACGGCATATTGTCTTCAATGTCTTCTCTGAACCATTCTTTCCGATATCACCTCAATCACCCAAAAAAAATTTTGATACCATAATTCTTGAGGGTTCATTTGAATGATTTCTAATCATGAAATCTCATAGGAGAGCAGTTTGAAAATTCCACACTGGGGCAGATTTATAGTGTTTTGGATGTCTATCAAGCTATTTGTCCAAGTTTGCGGGGGGCAAGTCCGTTTGAGCAAAACATAAAAAAATTAAAAATTAAATAAAAAGAAAAGCCCGTTAGGTTGAAAACTCGAAAGGGCAACCTAAGCAGAAGTTAGGGCACTAGAAAAAAGAAAGAAAAGGAGCAAATGTACAAAATTCATCAAAATTTTGTTCTAAAATTAAATTTTATGAAAAAGGAGCAATCAAGATTTGAAATGAGGTTTGACTATCTTTCTCTATCCTAAAAATGAAATATCCCTTGCTACCCACTTTGAGCTTGAAAAGAAAAATTTCTTCGTTACCCTGAACAAGGATCACCCTTACACTGAGGGCTAGTGTGGTGTTTGCATCAATCTAACTTGGCTCATGTAAAAAAAAATAATAATAAAAGGAAATTGAAAGTGATGAGAAAAAAGCTAAAAATCAAAAAAGCAAAAAGTGGAGATACACATAAAGAAGGAATTGCACTAGAAATTATTCAGCTGATGTATCGCACCATGCAAGATGCATCATCATACTAGAAATCGTTGTTTGTATCAACCCCAAAACACTAATTTGAGCCTTTTATATCTTTCCTTTCATACCCTTTAAACCATGGCCACATTACAAGCCTAATAAAGTCCATTCTGATCAAAGATTGATTGCTCTTATTTTCTTAAACTTTAATTCTAGGACAAAACAACTTGATCCATTCATCATTGTTAGTATGTTTGCTCCAAAAAAAGGAGAAAAAGGAAAATAAAAAGAACAAAAAGAAAAAGATGCTATTGAGGCTTGCACATCTAAGTTTGTATCATAAAAAGCATACACTGGGCAAAAATTTATTGATCATTGGAGCAAAATTGTCATGACATTCAAATTCTATAGATATGGTGTTCACCTGCTCTAAGGGAATCATTCAAATAAGAATAGAGAAATCCTAACTGGGGCAATTACTTCATGCTCACATGCATCACCCTCAATTCCATTCTTCCAAACCAAATCTGAGATGATTGCCCGACCTATCATTTCATTCTCACATCCTATCACCTAGCATCTCGACATGCAAACTGGGGCAGTTGCCCAAACCTCCATTCCATCCTCACGTCTCTCTTTGGTTGGGGAATTACTTGAATTTCCATTCCATTCATTTGTCATCTTGGTCATTTAGCGGCCTCAACCAAATCCATGTCTTTCAGACTTTCCTTGAATTGTCGCGCATTTTTAATAAACAATGCTTCAAAGAGGGGTAATATGAGTTCAGTAACATGATCTAACAATTTGATGATAATCCCTCAGTTAGCACCTTGGACCAAAGAGACTCGGTTGGCCTCAAAAGAGCTATCATTGTCATGAATTTGTGTTTCCCCTGATCATAATTAGGGGATCGAAAATGCCACATCCAACCAGAGCATATCCATGAGGAGAAAAGAAGACACATGTCTGCACAGTTTGATGAAAACATGAAAAACCGCAAGTTGACCAGCTTGAGTTTGCCTGAATTTGGATTCAGATGCCAATTTCACAAGTTAAAGTTTTCAAGGAAGTCATCCAGTCTAAAGGTTCACTTCTCACACTAAAAATCCCATTTCTGACAAAACAAGGTCTTTGGACCTCACTTTTTTCAAAATAAACATTTTGCACAACTACGTGCTGCATCATAGGTTTCATTATTTGCATCATGCATCATTTTCACTGCATTGCATCATCATATTAGCCATTACATCATACATCTCAGTTCATTAGTTAGGCATGCTCACTACCTTGTGCATTATCTTTGCATCAAGCAAAAATGAGAAAAAAAGAGAGAAAAGAAGAAAAAAAAAGAGAAAAAAAGAGAGAGAAAAGAAAGAAAAAAAAGGTTAAAAAAAAAAAGAAAAAAATCATAAAAAAAGAAAGAAAAGAAAAAGAAAAAGAAAGAATAAAGAAGGAGTTTTTGTCTTTCATTTTTCTGCCAAAACCGGTCATCCGACCCTCACCCTTTACTTTTCCGCCAAAGTCGAGCATCCGACCCGCACCCTTTTATTTCTCTGTCAAAGCCGGACATCCGACCCGCACCCTTTACTTTTCTATCAAAGTCGGGCATCCGACCTGCACCTTTTACTTTCCTGTCAAAGTCGGGCAGCCGACCCACACCCTTTAATTTTCTGCCAAAGCCGGGCATCCGACCCGTACCCTTTTACTTTCTGCCAAAGCCGGGCATCCGACCCGCACCCTTTTACTTTTCTAAGTCAGGCATCCGACCCGCACCCTTTTACTTTTATGCCAAAGCCGGGCATCCGACCCGCACCCTTTTATTTCTCTGTCAAAGCCGGGCATCCGACCTGCACCCTTTTACTTTTCTGTCAAAGCTGGGCGCAAGACCCGCACCCTTTTATTTTTCTGCCAAAGTCGGGCATCCAACCCGCACCCTTTTATTTTTCTGCCAAAGCCGGGCGCACGACCCGCACCTTTTATTTTTTCTGTCAAAGCCCAGAACCTGCCCGGCACCCATGGTCGTAGTCCAGTACCTGCCTGGTGACCAACCTAAAGCCCGGAACCTACCCGACACCCATGGTCGTAGTCCAGTACCTGCCTGGTGACCAACCTAAAGCCCGGAACCTGCCCGACACCCATGGTCATAGTCCAGTACCTGCCTGGCGACCAACTCAAAGCCCGGAACCTGCCCGGCACCCATGGTCGTAGTCCAGTACCTGCCTGGTGACCTTTCTCTTCATGGTCGTAGTCCAGTACCTGCCTGGTGACGAAATCTCTTCATGGTCCTAGTCCAGTACCTGCCTGGTGACCTGTCTCTCTTCAACAGACGTAACCCAGAATCTCCTAGAAATTGGGAGTTGACCCACACATTTTCCTGTTCAGTCAAAGTTGGGTTCTCACTTCGCACTGAATCAGGTGAACTTCCGAACAAAATTGGAGTTCTTATCTTTACTTATCTTTTACTTTAATAATATGGAAACTAATGCAACACCCTTTCTCCAAAAAGGATATTACACCATAGTAACCAAAAGTTTTGCAAAGACATAGAAAATATTTGATAAAAGTTAGTAAACCTTCTCTAAAATTCGGGTAAAATTTTTCGCTTTTCTAAAGAGGAATGAGAAGGACGAGGAGTAAACCCCTTAAAGATTTTCTCTTTGTAAATGTTTTTATGTAAGAAATAAAACATAGCTTTATACTTAAAAATTCCTCATCACATATATGAAATAATCAGAGTTTACAATAGAGGTTTATACAGTGAACACTGAGCCAGTTGAGTCTTTAGACCTCTACCCAATCTAAAGTAATGAATATAGAATCTTCTCGTAATCTTTATCAAACTATGCAGTATCTTTCTTCAGATCCTTCTTCTAAGAGTTAACCCACTTCTTGGGCAAACTATCTACTCCGTCATGCATCAACACAACAGAGCACGCAAGGGTGAAACTCTAGACAAAATAACAAGTAAAGTACAAGTACAACCAAAACATAATCATTTACCAATCAATTCACACTTCAAGACATATAACAGATCAATCAAGACTTATAAAGAGATCTCGTTTAAGCAGAACTTACCTTTTTGCTGCTATTACAAAATACAATCTTCTCAACTACACATATATTTATGCATGACACACCAATATCTCTCTAATCACACCGGTGCATTGCTCCCAGGGAGACTTATCCAACCTCACATCATAGAGCGATCGGCTGCAGTAAACTTAACAGCATAAACAGGAAATCCCTTCAGGACCCCTGAAGATACTTCGGAAATACTGCATTTAAAACTTAATACCAAATCCTAAATAGATCTGCCAGTTAGATTTATCCAAGTCGGGTATACGACTCGTCTCGGCTCAGGGGTATTCACCGACAAGGCCATTGAGACTTTCGAAACCTGGATAATCCCAGTAGACAATTGTAGTCCAACAGAACCTATTTGCAACCCCGTCTCGTAGGTTGTATGCTCATCTCTCAGATACAAATGATAATCTAAATTTGCAAATCACTTTGAAAGATTAACCCCTTACCTTGGCCTTAAGATGATGAAGAACAACCAAGAACACCAAGAACACAAAGTAAGAAATTTAGGAGAAAAGAGAGAAAAGTGTTTGTCTTCTTGATTTCTACTTGTGATGAGTGAAAATTTATGAAGCCAAGGGGGTCTATTTATAGGTGAGGGGGCTGCCCAAGCTTGGGGAGAAGGAAGGAATTAAGAAAATGTGTGAGGTAAGCCATGACTCCTAAAATCCATAATTATTAATTAGGTTTAATCAATCTTTTTTCTAATTGGCTAATCCTAATGACTAAGCCTCATGACTCATAAGAGAAAAACTCATCCAAGGGCCCTAAATGGGTGTGGATGTCGACCAAGTGAGGCCAAATAAGAGCCATTAGATTGTTTGGACAAAAGCCTAGAGTTTAGGTAGTTTTAAGTGGGAACTAAGGGCAAAATGGTCTTTTTACTTGCCCACCTTACTATTCAAGGTCATCATGATGTTCCCCACTCTTAGATACTTCTTAGAATTGTATTTGAACCCCTCAAAGTTCCTAAGTTCCTATATTATAGCTACTATACCTCTAGTCGCCCCAATTCGGCTTATTCCGCAATTAAGAGTCAGAATAGTCTTTTTACTAATCTAATACTCAAAAATAATTTAGAATAGTAAGAATCAATAAGAAATCTTAAAATAACAAATAGAAAGTCTTATGAAAGAGTTTTGGAAATTTTACGGTAAGGGCAAGCCTTACAGTTTATAAAAACAACGGAAAACGGACGCGCCGTAAGTGTAAAACAGCACTGTTTCAGAAAATTCCAGAAAATTTGCAAATTGAATTTAATTACTAATGGTCTCTCTTAAAATTTGATTTTGAGCCCTCATTGTTCGACATAAATCGATTTTGGACCAGAAACCTCCGCTTTCCGTATTTTGTAAGTGTCGGAAAAGTAGCGTTTTGATCCGTTTTTCAGAAAATTATGAAATAATTTCCAAAAATCTTAAAAAATATAAAAACATGATTCAGCTACTCAACATCTTTTTCTGACCTCCAATCGGTTTCTGAATCAAGGTTTTACACTTTCCAAAAATAACAGGGTTAAAACGGTAATTTCAGAATTTTTCCAAAAATTCTAAGAAAATTCCAAAAAATCACAAATATTAAAAGAACAAACTTTTATGAAGGAAGTTTGTTTGAAAAATTTGAGTTAACATATGTGTTATTAAAACCCTTTTCCGTTAATAACGGTAAATACGGATGTCAAACAGTAAGGGAAAAGTTACTGTTTTAATAAAATAATTTCATAAGTATTTTAAAACCTTTATTATAAGTCTAAAATAATTTTCTTATAACTTAGATCATACCAGATCATTTAAAACAGACAAAAGACAAAATACAGAAAACAAAAGTCAATAGAAACTTAACTATTTTCACTATTCATACTGTAATACTTAACCGGAAATTAGTCATTCTTAGGTTTCTATCAAGTCTCTGTAATTCCTATCTCATCTATTTTTCTATTGCTGGTATGTATTCCCTTCCTAACTAACAGATTACGGAGTTTTGTCTATAAGGGACTAAAACCGTAATTTCTTTGTTTCTTCCTCTTAAAATCCAAACTTAATTCCTAAAACCTTTATATATCCTCAAACTAATATATCTTCCCTTAAATACCTTTTGGAAGTGTTGTATGAATTTTCCAAATTCATTTATCATTTATCCTAATAATCAGAATGTCCGTATATAATTTCCTGACTTCCGTATTTAGCTCTAAAAGTTTTTGTCCGAAAAACTTCAAAGTAGTTCTAATCCTTAGAAATTAACACTTTGTCTTATAAGTGAAAATTTCGGAATGTTACATCCTCTAGTAAAATATAAGTAAAGAGGGGCAGCTGTAGACACCCAATTTTGTCCGAGTTCTCATTATTTTCAAAAAATTACAAAAAAAAAGTGAAAAGGAAAAAGAAGAGAAAAAAGATAGAAGAAAAAGAAAAAAAAAAGAAATAAAAGAGAAAAGGAAAAAGAAAGAGGAAAACGCTCCGCGTCTCCACCGTAAGTCTCCGTGCGCCCTCGCACACCGTAGTAGCGTCCCAGGAGGAACAGTTCTTTCCGCGTCGTCACCGTAGCCCCATGCACCGCGCCACATGTTAACAACCTCACATGTAGCTGAAGCGCGCATGGTTCTCCGTGTCCTCACCGCAGGACTACGGTGCACCCACGACTCCGCGTCCTCACCGTAGCACAGACCCAACTAGTTATAAAACTCACCTTCACGCTCCGAAAGAGAGAACCCTAGCAGAAAAACGCAGAAGCAAACGGCCGTCCCCCCACCTTTTCCTCCATTTTTTTTCCTCTCCCTGCAACTTATTGTTTCATCTTCCTTAAACAACCCCATAGCCATAATCATTCCTCTTCATCATCAACCTTTTGCAAAAAGCTCCATTCTTCCTTTATTATTTTCTTCCTTCACAATTCCCTCATTTCATCAACCATCACTATCACCTACCATCATATAATCCACCATGAAAAGTTCTCCAACCTCCATCACCCAACCATGAAGTACCAGCAGCAACTCCACTAACATTCACTACTGTGACTGCCGCAATCTCCGTTGCAAGGCCACCACCTCGGGCATTGGTTTTGTTTACAGTACTGGGCATAGCGTATTTTTTCTCTTCAACCTGTTATTTCTTTTTCTTTGTTATGATATATTTGTTCTTTATTTATTGTTTTTTTTGTTTGTTTTGTATTCTTATTCTTATTTTGTGCTTTTTATTTGTTTTGATCTATCGTTTTATTTACTTGTTATTTATTTGCATTTTGATTCGTTTTTTGGGTACAAGAAAAGGGAACTTAATTTTTTTTTATTTTTTTCTGCCTTAAATATTTAGTTGTGTTTGGATTTGATCTTTAGTATTAGAAAGGGTAAAAACAAACAAATAAAAATCAAAATATCTTATTATGTGTTTAAGTTAGTGTTATTATTTAATCATGTGTGTTTTATTATTGCACTAATATAATATTTTCTGAATAAGAGACTTTTTGGGCGTGACGCTCTTTTAGTTGATAGAGACCTTCTAAGCGTGACGCTTTGTTTGGTCTTTACTCGATTAAAAATAAGTTTTAGTACTTTACCGAAATTGGACTACTTGGACGTGATGTCTTCTTAGTTCATTTTTTACACAGGAGCTTTTGTAGGCGTGACGCCTAATTAGTTCCGACAATTTGATAATAAAAATTAATTTTAATTAATCAAACCACAAATATTTTCTACTAAAGAACTACGTAGCTTTGATTTTCTCATTGCACCTGAGAATACGTAGGAGTAGGGACCTTCCTTGTCGAGCACAAAAATAAATTTTCATAATTTTTTTCCTTTGTTTTGTAAATAAATAAATAATAAATAATAAATCATTTCTATTTGGGGTAAAATAAATAATTTTAAAAGCTAACAAAATTTGCATATTTAATTAGAGGTAACCGTTTTTTAGCGACGTTGTAGGGTGCTAATACCTTCCCTACACGTAATCGACTCCTGGACCCAAAATTTGGTTTCAAAGACCATTTTCTTCAAAATCGGATTTTTCCAATGTTTTTCCCAAAAATAAACCTTGGTGGCGACTCCTCTGTATTTTTTTTCGGTTGCTTCAACGACTAAGAGATAAAGTCATATATTGAATGTTATAAGAGGTAACAAAGAGAAGAGAAGCTGTAAAATGACTAGAGATAAAGTCATATATTGAATGTTACAAGAGGTAACAAAGAGAAGAGGTTCAAAAAGGTTACAAGAGAAACCAAAGCGATATAGAGATATTTGTGATGTTCTGTGTATGCAAAATATTATATGTCATTTGCATAAAGAGAATTGGCAGAGGCCACGAGATGAGCATACAATCCAGAGAGCGTTGAGAATAGGGATAGTTGGGTCACATATGCCTATTGGGATTATCCAGGTTGCGAAACCCCTCTAATGGCCAGTGTAGATGATAACCCCTGAGCCGAGGCATGTCGCACAACCCGGCTTGGATAAATCTGACTGACTTGACTATTCATGATTCGGTACTTTGTTTTAAATGTAGCTTATCCGAATGATTATCATGAAGTCTGGAGGGACTATCTAATAAGTGTAACATCTTAAAATTTTACTCTATGAGACAGAGTATTAATTTTAGAAGATTAGAACCATCCTTAGGATTTTCAGATAAAATATAATGGTTTAGAGCTAACGTAGAAGTCAAACGGTACTTTACAGACGTTTTTGACTGTCAGAATAAGTTATAATGAACACACTTTTCGCTTTACGTTTGGGGCTTTTTATTGAAAGTAGTTATTACCGTAATTCACAGATAAGGTTTTAAATAGCCAAAGTATATGGAAACAACCCAAAAAACAAAACTTCCTTCATAAAAGTTGATTATTTTGACATTTTTTATTTTATGGAATTTTCTTAGAATTTTTGGAAAACTTTTAGAAATTACTGTTTTGTCCCTATTACTTACAGTAAGAGCTAATAGTTGATTCAGAGACCAAACTGAGGTCAGAAAGAGATTTTGAAAGTCTGAATCATGTTTTTATATTTTTTGGGATTTTTGGAAATTATTTCGTAATTTTCTGAAAAGCAAATCAAAAGCTACTTTTTTGGTCCCTGTAAAAGCACGAGAAACGAGGATTCCTGATTAGAAATGGATTTTTAGTGATCAGTGAGTGCTTAAAATCAAATTTCAAGAGCGATCATTAGTGTTTAAATTCAATTTGTAATTTTCTGGGACTTTTTGTGAAATTTTCTGAAAAATGTCCGTTTTGCACTTACGGCGCGTCCGTTTCCCTTTGTTTTTGAAAACCGTAAAACTTACCCTTACCGTAAAAATCCCAAAACTCTTCCATGAAGCTCTTACATATCATTTTCGAGATTCCTCATTGGTTCTTATCATTTAAAATTGTTTTTGAATATTTGATTAGGGAAAAAACTATTTTGACCCTTATTTACCGAATATAAACCGATTAGAGGCGAATAGAGACATAGTGGCTATGATATAGAAACTTAGGAACTTTGAGGGGTTCAAATACAATTCTAAGAAGCATAAAATATCTGTGGACATCATCATTAGCCATGAATAGTGTAGGGGCATGTATAATGACCATTTTACCCTTGATTTTCACTTAAACTACCTAAACATAAAGTTTTTGTCCATGAAATCCAATGACCTCCCTTTCCCTTCCTTTTGGTCGACATCCACTCTCATTTTCAGCCCTTGGATGTGCTTTTGCTTCATGAGTCACAAGCTTAGTCATAGGAAAGAGCCAATGGGAAAAAGGATTGCTTAAACCTAGTTAATAATTAAGCATTTTAGGAGTCATGGCTTACATCACATGCTCTTTTTCCTTCCTTCCTTGTCCTCATGAAATCAGCCCCCTCTCCCTATAAATAGACCCTCTTGGCTTCATAAAATTCACACACAATTCCAAGAAGCATTCAAGGCAAACAAAATTCTCTCTTTTTCTCTTCTTAGTCTTAAATTTCTTACTATTGTGTTCTTGGTTCTTCAAGCTTGTTCTTCATAGTTTTGTGGCAAAGGTAAGGGGTTTCTCTTTCAAATTAATTTGAGAAGTATGAGTTTTGATTCTTGTTTGTGTTTGAATTGTTTGTTTGTGTGTTTATAGCTTTTAATTATTTATATGTGTTTTATAATTGTTTTATAGCTTTAATTTAATTGTTGGCTTAAATATGTTTTTGGTCCCTCATGTTTGGCCTAAGTTCGTTTTTAGTCCCTCAAATACCAAAAATATTATTTTAGTCCCTAATCTTTTGAAAATCAGTTAGTTTTGGTCCTTTTCCTTGAAATATGAGGGACTAATTGTGACACATTTTTAAAAAATTAGGGACTAAAATAATCATGTGAGAGACCAAAAGTGACTGATTTTCAAAAGATTAGGGACTAAAATAATATTCTTGGTATTTGAGGGACTAAAAACGAACTTAAACCAAATATGAGGGACTACAAACATATTTAAGCCTTAATTGTTTTATGCTATTTAATAATTGTAGAGTTATAATGCCCAAATTTCTCAAGAAATTCGTGTGAGTAAGATGGCTATGCCAAAATTATTTTTGAGCTTTTGTAAACATACCATTATAATGGCGAATTTCGGACTTACTGTAAATACGATTTTACCGCAAGAAAATACAAATTATAAATTTGTGAAAACCCCGATATTGTCTATCATTGATATACCAAGGTGATAGTTAAGATAAATGGTTTATCAGTATGGGTCTGTTTAGAAAGGAAAAGACCTTTGAAGGGGCTAATTAAAGTCCGTCTCTCTGGCCTGAGAACTGTACTGATACGCTGTTTGGGGAATTCTTAACACTAGGGACCCGGTATATACGTGACTAAGATAAATTGAGAAAGAAGTGATTTCTTAAATACCGTATATATAAATAGATTGGATTGGATAAAGGAGTGTAACAGTAATGGATTTTTGGTGAATTCTACTGTTATAGCATCTTTTGGAATTTATTATAACAGTAATGGATTCTCGGTGAATTCTACCGATATATTATTAGTGGGAAATATCGAGTGGGTATCCAATCTGTATATATATGAACATAACTCAGTTTAATTTCCAATGTCTGCGGCAGTGAAAATTAGTGAGATAGGCTTTCAATGGGCCTTTTTCCTAGAAGATAATTAGTGCTTAAATATTTCCAAAGAGAAACAATTGGACTACGTTCACTTAGTTATAGTGGATCGATTTTAAAGGTTGGGTACTGATCACCAAAGATGGCTCTGCCGTCGTGTGATCCTTTCATCTTCAAAAATAACTTAAGCCGATAATTAATCACTAAATCTATATTAAGTTTTAAGAAAGCTGGACACTGATTACCGCAGTCGGCTCAGCCATCGTGTAATTATTCTATTCCCAAAGAGTTGTTTAAAATCTGAGAACAAACACTTACTGAATAAAAGCAGACATAAGTTTTCATACTGCTGATCTCTTCTCTCTTGATCAATCCTAGGTGGCTATGCCCCATTTTGGTCTCCTTGAAAGGAGTTAATAATCTTTAGTTTCTATATCGAATCACTCTGTTGGGCTGCTCACCTCAGTTCGGCTCTGCCGCGGTGTGATCAGTCATAAATTGACTTATTGAAGCCGGACAAATAACTTAACTCATAAACGATCCGTAGAATGGGTAAAAAGAACAAGGGCTATTTATTTAAAAATAGAAAGAGAGTTTTCTAATATAAAGAGAAAGATGTGGGTTTTAACAGCTATCTGTTATATTCAAAAGTATTTCTATCCTAAAGAGATGAGTTATTCCATACAAAGAGTTTTGAGAAGATTCAGGGATTTTTAAAAAAAGTGACAGTAAAACAGAGGAAGTTTTACAAAGATAGGTTAAAGAGAAATAAAGAGAATTAAAGAGAAATTCTGTACATTTGCATTAAAGAGTTTTTGAGAATTACAACCCGAAGTAGTGTGGTTGAGAATATAGTACGGTTGGGCTACAAGTGCCTATTGGGATTATCCAGGTTTCGATAGTCTTATGTGGCCGAGTAGGTAATGCCCTCGAGCCGAGACAATTCGTATACCCGACTTGGATAAATCTGACTGACTGACTTACTCATAAATTGGTATTAAGTAATAAATGTTAGCCTTACCGAAGGATCCTCGGAAGTCCTGAAGGGGCTATCTGGTTATTCTGTTAGGTTGGCTACAGCCGATTGCTCAATGGTGTTAAAGTTGGTAAACTCTCCTTGGAGCAATACACCAGTGTGTTTTGAGAGATATTGAAATGACATGCATAAATGTACTTGGATTTGGTGATATATTATTGTGAATGCATTGCTTTTGTTAGATTCTAGCACAAGGTAAGATCTGTTTAAACGAGATCTGTTTATAAGTCTTGATTGATCTATTAATTTTTATGTGTGTCTTGTTGTGCAAATTGGGTGATGTATGATCTGAGTTTTGGGTGTACTTCTACCTTTCATATTACTTTGTTATAGAGTTTCACCCTTGCCTGCTTTATGTTGTGATGATACATGACTGAGTAGGTGGTTTACCCAAGAAGTGGGTTAGCTCATAGAAGAAGGATCTGAAGAATGATGCTGCATAATTTGATAGAGATTCTAAGAAGAATCTGTATTTACTGTCTTAGATTGGGGTAGATGTCAAGAGACTGAATTGGCTCAGATGTACAGTCTATTTAAACATTATGCTTGTACTGAAGCAAGATCTTTATATATATATATGAGATAAGATTATGCTCACAAAAAGTGTTGATCATATTTCCGCATTCAAAAACATTTTGAAAAAGAATTAGGGAAGTATATTCCCCATCCTTCTCATCTTTTAGAAAAGGAGAAAAATTTTACTCGCATTTTAGAGAAGGATTACCAACTTTTATCAAAATATTTTCTAAACTTTTGGTTACTATGGTGTAATATCCTTTTTGGAGAAAGAGTGTTACAATAAGTCTGTTAAGTCTGCTACAGCCGATCATTCAATGTTGTTGGGGAAAGAGAAAAGTCTCCTAGGAGCATTACACTGGTGTTTGAGAGGGAAATAGAAGTGTCATGCATTATGATATATCTTATATGACGATATATGGTTTGGTGTTGACATACCTAATGTGTGCTACGAGATAGTAACTGTGTATATTATGCATGATTGCTTCTTAATTTCTTGATTTATATCTGTTTCCTGTGATATTCTTATGACTTGCATAAGAGTGTTTTTCACCCTTGCCTATATGTTTTGTGGTCTTCTGAACATGATTCATATAGGTGGATCCCCAGCAGAGTGGGTTGATCCGGACCCGACGAATTAGCTACTGTCCCCGCGGGGGAGAGGGTAGCAGGTGGGTGATTAACTCGCATACTCAATGGGGGACATATGCTGGAAACACTATGTCCCTGAGGACTATGTCAGGTGGACCGCAAAGGTGGGTGGAAGAGAATTTAGTGTTGGATGTACAGATGCCTCTTCATGAGTTGAGGGAGCGTTGGAGGAGACAGGACTCAGTGCCGCCGGAAGCAGGACGACCAGAGACATAGCACAGAGGTACTAGTACTCCGCCATTCCGGAGGTATTTTGGTAGGACCAGACGGACTGCTAGGAAGAGTACAGTGAGACAACCCTGTCCATATCCAGAGGTGCTAGCTGGAGGAGCACCTGTTCAGGAGGCAACTGCTATGGTGGTTGACCCAGCAATCCCTTCTATCCCTATCTCTTATGCACTGCCTGGGGGTAGTCCCATGCCTTTTTCCCCTGCCGACCTGGTTGTTTGGAGAGCCCGAGTTAGGCAGGAAGCAGCTGCACAGGGGGATAAGGGGAAGGGGGATTCTAGGAGAGGGTCCGGAGGGGCAGGGTTCTGAGGAACCGATGGTGTAGGAGTCTTAGTAAGCCCAGTCAGATAAGGGTTCTGCTAAGGACTTTGGGACTGATGCAGTCAGGATCCCATTTCTTTTTGGTAGTGATGACTCTATAGGCTAGGCTTATAGCTTAGTTTATTTTGGATGACTGTATAATATTTATGACTCTACTTTACTTTTACTTTATTGATTTCAGCTCTTGTATATACGGTGTGCTTATCCTAGTTTGCATGGGGCAAACATTGTATGTGATGTACAATATGCATGTATATATATGAGGTATATTTCTGTATACGTTGTGTTTGGTTTTTCTTTAAACGCTAAAGTTTTCAATTAAGAGTTCCATTTTAATAAAGTATTTTCTATCATAAGAAAAAAAAATTATTCACATTTTTGGAAAACAAATAAAGTAATAAAACAATATTATTTGAAATTAAAATCAATAACTTAATTATTTTCACAAAATATCTTTTCACATTGCAATATCCTTTTATGAGAAAGGGGGTTGCATGGAAAGCAAGATAAATTGCCGTGTTGGGTCTGGCACAATGATTAATGTCTGGAAAGATAGGTGGCTTCTGGGTGGAACAATTTTGAACGACATGATATTAAGACCACTTGATGACAGTGAGCGTAATTTGAGAGTGTGTGATCTAGGCACACCTAGTGGGGATTGGGACATGAGTCGTGTGTCCAACTTGCTCCCTGAGGAGGTTCTTGACTGTATCCTGCGCATGCAACCTCCCAAGCTAGATGGTTCTCCCGATTCGGTGGTGTGGGGATTGACTGGCAATGGTGTCTTCTCCCTCTCTTCCGCGTATGAGGCTTTGCTTGAGCCAACCTTAAGAAGCCGTAGTGGTTTGTTTAAGAAGATATGGAGCTGGGCTGGAACGGAGCGAGGTAGGATGCCTATGTGGAGATGTGTCCATAAGGCGCTAGCCACCAACATGGTGAGGTGGAGAAGGGGCATTGCTACTTCGAATCAATGCCCTATTTGCAACAGCAGAGAAGAAGCCACCATTCATTTACTTAGGGACTGTGCGTTTGCTAAGAATTTGTGGTGGGCGCTTGCGGATGGAGTCTTGCCTAATCAGTTTAATAATTCGGACCTGCAGTATTGGATGAGCATGAATATTGATGACCACTCGACAAGAGGAGGCACTACATGGAGTACCATCTTTGGGGTTACAATCCAACATCTATGGCAGGTGAGAAACGAACTGGTGTTCTAGGGAGTTCCACCTGACTTGAGCAAAAGCTTGATTCGGATTAAGAGGTATGCTGAGGCTTTGCAAGCTAGCATGACAACACAGAGATCCATGCCTTCATCTCATCGTGAACAGGATGATGGTGGTAGGATCAGGTGGAGGCAACTGGACAATGGGTGGATTAAATTGAATTGTGATGCAGTTGTGGTTAATCTGGGTGAAAAGGCCGCAATGGGGAGCATTGTGCGAGGTGCTGATGGTGAGTTCATTATGGCTTACTCATCCGCGATGGGGGGTTGCAATACTCTGGAAGCAAAACTTAACGCCATTCTTATGGGAAGTAGCTTGGTGCACGCTAGAGGCTTCAAGCGCGTGGCCATTGAGAGTGATTCCCTTCTGGCGGTTCGGTTGATCAGGGATGGGTGTTCATCTTTGCACCCTGGCTATGGGATTATAAGGGATATTCAGAGAAGAATTCAGAGCATCAGAGAGTGTTCGATTGAGCATGTGCTTCGGGAGGCTAACCAAGTGGCAGATGGGCTGGCCAAGTTTGGTCTATCCTTGATTAATTGTAGCAAGACCTTTGAGAGTTTACCGCTTTTTATATCGCTACCGTTCTATGCGGATTTGACTGGGACTACGTTCCCTAGAGGTTTCTAGTTCTGCTTTGTTTGCTAGTTGGGGCGCTTTACCCCGTTAGCTCATGAAAAAAAAGGATATGTAGTAAGATTTATAGAAAGATATAACATTTCTCAAAACGTAAAGTTGGTTAGTTACCTTAGGATGGTTGGGTACCAGAAATGAGATGGTTTTGGAAAAGGATTTGGTGACAAAACCGTTGCTGCTGATGGAGAGAGAGGGAGCCACAGGCGTTGCCACCGTCTGTGCCATCATATGTCAGCTTTTCTTTTTCGTTTTCCTTTCGCTACTCTGACGTGTCCGAAGTAAGATGAACAAGGAATCAAGGATAGCCGTAATAGCATTATCCCATTCCTCCCCTGTTGTTTAAATCCAAAAGCCCAATTCGATTTGGGTCTAGCCCCTGGGCACACATCACTCTGTTTTTTTTTGGGTTACAACACATCGCTTTTGTTTTGGGTTGATTTATAAGTTTCTCTTTAAATTTTAATTTATTGCTTAAGAATATGATTTTGACGCTGAGAATTGTTTATCTGAATTAGTGTCTAACTAAAATTCAAAATATGTATTTTCAACTCAAATAATAGGAGATTTAAGATAAGATTATTTGAAATATTTGGAATATGAAAGTTTAGTGAGAATTTTTTTTGACAAATTTAGTGAGAATTTGATGAAAAAGTAGAGGATTTTAATTGTAGAAGATGAGGTTAGGATTCTAAGGCAGATAAATCTTGATATTTTTAAATTTTAGGTAAAATATATTAATGTTTTAATTGAAATGAGTTACTTAGAAGCCAAAGAGAACAATTAAATCAGTTTATATTTTGAGTATAAAAATATAATTTAGGGTTTAATGTAATAGTGAAAACTAATAAAAAGACTTAACTGTGGTAATTAAAAAAAATTAAAAAAAAAAAGCAAATTTGACCAACACAATCAAGAAACCAAAACCACACATCAAATAGGGTAGAAATATCAAAAGTGTAATTAAATATTTTTCTTTTATGACCATTACGCAATAAAGGATACTTCCCTATTCAAAAATTTTAAAAAAATTGTCTTGCTTTTTCAATTGTCATGTTATGGGAATGAAGAAGCGAAATAATTCCTTGCGTGTTGCCTACTAAAGTAAAGAGAAAGATCAATCAAATAAAATCATAATCATATTTATTGCGCACAAGAATAGGTGTGAAAATATGCTACGCGCGCGCAAGTATCAATTGGGCATGTCAATGCTATGTTCCTCACTTTATTTTCACAGGGGAGAGAATTTAAATTCGGGTATCTACAAATACTAAGTTTATAAATATCCTTTTAGTAATGTATTGCCCATCTTTACATCAAAAAAAAAATGTATTGCCTATCTTTATTCTACGTGACACCCTTTCATATGTGTATACGGCTGGAGTTGGGATTAGGCCAAGTTGCTCGTGAGGGACTATAGCCTAACCTATTGCCTACATCATGTCCAAGCTAGATTAGGTTTTATTTGGAAGTAAGACTTTTTTAAAAGCCTATTTATCTAAAAAGTGTCTAGGCCATGTAGAAATTCTTTTAAGCCAAATAGACTGATTTATTTAAGTAAACATAGATAATAATTTTTTAATAGTATTATTATTATATTAAATTTTTCATAATGTGTTAAAATCATATATTTATTTACCTATTAATTGTTTAAACATGTTGAACTGCATAAAGACTCAAACCTATAAATCTTACTGAAGGATAAAGTTGTGACCTATTTAGGCCTTATTGCAAAAATAAACTTGTGCATAGGTTATCATGAAGGTCATGTTAGACCTTTACAAAAATATATCAAATATGCCCTAATAAAGTCTTATTCGCTCCTATATCTCATATCTTAAATAACAGTGATTTTAATTTTCATAGTTTATAGTTTGCTATACATAAAGCTCTTCTTCGTTGGCTTATTAGCCTATTTTGGAGTAGGTCAGATGACCTATTTGAATACCTTATTAGGAATTTGACTTTTAAATAGGCTAACAGGTCAAATCAGACTTTCAAAAAAGCTCAATCAGACCTAAAATAAACTTATGGCATATAATATACCAGATTTAAGCCTTAAAATTTTTAAGAATAAGTCGAAATCCTCATACTTTTTATTCCTACAAATCCTCCTAATTACTAAATGGAGAAAACATTAAATGTTTTTTATGTTTTTAAGATATTAGTTGTATTCTCTTTCTTACTTTATAAAATAGTAGAAGGATAAGTAGGAAAATTTGTAGGAAGATATAACATTTCTCAATTTTTAAACACATCAAGCCTATAAACAAAGTCTAACTCGACCAAGCAAACATATTCCCACCCCGCCTACATAGTGTGTACATCGACTATATATGCATTTTATTTGTAAACCAACTAGCACGCCATGCTGATCTTATTTCTTAATTAATTAAGAAAATACATATATATTTCTCAAATCATATACATATATGATTATTGATCAGAGACCATATCCGCCACAGACTATATATATGTATCTCAAAGGAGGGAATCCACTATGAGTCTGAAATCATCCAAGCTCACAGCTCCATCTCCATCCACATCAAGAGATGTAACAATATTACAACACTTTTCCAGAGACAACCCAAGACCCAAATTCTCCATCACCTCATGTAGCTCTTCCCCAGTCAAAATCTCGTTCCCATCTTCATCCAACGCCTCAAACGCCGCGCTTAGGACATTTCCAAGATTCCCAGTCTCCAAATCCTTTGTGTTCAGCTCCAAGAACTCATTTATGCACAGTAACCCATCCTTGTTCTTGTCCCCTTGTTGCATCATTGCCCTCACTTCTTGTTCACTTGCTTTGTACCCAATTGAACCCATGATTCCACCTAGCTCTGCCTCTGTAATTCGCCCATCATTGTCTGAGTCGAAAGCTCTGAATGCTTCCACTAGTGACAGGACATGGTTCAGTGTCTCCATTTCAGCAGAGAGAGAACCCATTTGAGCCATGTAATTGTATTGAAGCTTATAATTAAAGTGGGTTGCTACTTTGTAATTGTCTATTGCTAGATGTGTGCATTAATCTGCAACTTTATATAGCTGAAATTAGGGACCAATATTGTTCGCATTTGGGTGGGAATAGGATCTAATGCTTGTAAAGTTTATTCATTCTTATCTTCACCCTTTTCTTTGGGAATAAAGTTAGATAAAATTTATTCACCAAAAACTGAATATGACATTAAATTCTATTTCATTCTTAATATACATTACATCTTTTTGAAAGCTTATATCATTTGGTGAAGACATATCAAGAGTTTAATATTATATATATTGAACAACTAAATATCTATTTTATACCGATAAGGTCACTATGCCCAGAGGTGGATATCCAGAGGTTTCTGAATAATGCTGATCAGCAGCATTTTGAGTTTCAACATTTCCCTTCTTCCTATCTCAGACTGGCTGCACATCGTGTTGCTCAACACTATGGTATGCAAACAATGGTTCAAGATAATGGCTCAGAGGGCCAGGGAACAAGAATTATGGTGAGAAAGTTAGCAGAAAGCAGGTATCCTGTGGTACGTCTATCTGAAATACCTGCCAAACAGATGGAAAATGATAAACCTGAGCAGATAAAAATTGCCATAAGGCGTAGGCCTAATAAAACCAGTTTAAATGAAGCCAATGAAGCTGGTACCAAAGGCAATCCTCTGAGAAGTGTGGAAGAGAGGAAGGAGGAATATGACCGGGCACGAGCACGTATCTTTAACAGCTCCAGAAGTTATGATTCAGGTGATTCTCTGTCTCAGGTTTTGATGGACGAGAAGAATTCTTGCATGAGCAAGGATGAGAATGAAGCTAGCAAAAACCCCGTGGCTGATTCAGAAAAATGCACTAGTAGTAGGGATATTAATTCTACTCGAATTGCCATTTTAAGAGATAGAGAAAAGGATCGTAGTGATCCAGATTATGATCGTAGCTATGGAAGGTATGCTAGGAGTATTCCAACCTCTTCTTGGGTGCCTTTAATTTGCAACAAGTACAACCTTCATTTGCGCAGTATGACACTGCTTTTAATCAGCTGAGTCAGATGTCACAAAATCAAGCTTCACTTGGCTATGTACCTCTCCTTCTCTCCCTCATTGGTGGAGAGAGAAAACAGACAGAAAACAGAACAATGGGGTTTTCTATCTATCTTCTCTCTCCTTTGCTAAGGCACAAATCCTCCGCCACCTCTCCTTCTTCCTTCTTCTGACCCTTATTATCAAACCTCAAAGGAGGAAGGAACTAGAGGAATAAGAAGCTTCTGGAAGCTCCCAATTTTTTGTTTTTTGGTTTCCCCTTTCGTCACTGTTATTGTTGCTGATTGTTTGTCTGAGTCTGAGAGAGTTGTTGTAACCAAACAACCATGGATTCCTCGTTGTCTGTCTCCAACGATGGTGCTTCTGGGTTAAAGGATAAGGAGTCAATGGTTGACCCTTTTTTGAACCAGGCTCTGATACCATGCTAAAACGGCACGGGCTCACAGCTCACACCTCAAAAGCTAGCTCAAGGGGGGAGGGACTCCCCATGTTTATAAAAACTTCACAGACCCCTTGACCATCCAACGTGAGACTCCCAACATCTTTGTAATTAAATTATAAGCTAGATACACTACTGATAAAAAAAATTATAAGATACACTTTTGCGAATTACTCTTTCAATTATTCTCCTTTAAATATTGATACACATCCTTAATAATTAAATTTTTCTTTTTAAAACTTTAAAAATCAGATTCATTTAGAGAATTATGCATATGAATTTTTTTTTATAAAGAGAGAAACTCTTGTTATATACAGTATAATGCAATATTTGCTAATTATACCATCAGTAGAATTAAAATAATGGCTTAAATATGTTTTTAGTCCTCCATTTTTGACCTTAGTTCGTTTTTGGTCCCTCATATATCAGGTTTATTTTTTTGGTCCCTCATTTAAAGATAATACGTCTGTTTTAGTCCCTGACCCCGACGGCGTTAACTGAACAGCTGAGTTGGCAAACGGAGTGACATGTCATCAGTTGCCATGTGTCAAACTAATCCCGCTGGCGTCCTACGTGTAACAAATGGTCCAGATCTGTCCACCCACTCTGCCTCTCAATGGACCAGATGGAACCCTAAAATGACCATAAGATGGTACCATCTTGTCCCAAATTACCAGACAGCACTCGCGATTGTGATTTCTACCCCGAGAACGGCGATTGCGTGGCATAAAAATGGTGTTGTGACACTCGAACGGCGTCAGCTTGCCGGCGTCGCAGTGATGGCGTCAGTACTGGAACGGACGTGACTCTGTTACGGTGAAACACTTTCACTGTGCTCCCAGTGCGAAGTAGTATTGTGGCCAACATTAAGGTATGCAAAACTCCTTTTTTGTTCATTATTGAATTTTGGTAACATCTTACATGTTGGAACCAAATTGGTTAAAAGTGTTTTTAATACAAAAACTCCCTAAGTGATTTTATGGTTTTGATGATAACAAAATGTATTAAGGTTTTTACAAAGGATAATCAATATGTATTAAGCTTGTACAATGAATAACAAAGCTGCCTAACTAAGTTTATTGAAGGATGTTGCAGTCTGCGTCCAATAAATTAGTTCATCATGACATTGGCTCATATTCAAAGTCTGAGAAGCTTTGCGTCCAATGTTGGCACTGGAATGGACACAAAAGTTCTGCGTCCAATGTTTTAGCAGAAGGAAGAATTCTGCGTCCAATGTTTGAGCAGAAGGAAGAGTTCTGCGTCCAATGTTTCGGCACAAAGGCAAGTAATGTTGTGCGTCCAATAATTCAGTACAAGGCACAAGGACAATTTCACACGTCCAATGATTCATGAGAAGGCATTGAAGACATAAGTCCAATGTTCAAGAATAACCATACGCCCAATGATCAGAATGCTTATAAGTCCAATGATCAGAACATAAGTCATAAGTCCAATGTTCAGGATGTGTTCTTGACCAAGGTACAGAATGCTGATCGTCCAAAGATAAGTACAAGGCAAGACTGGCATAAGTCCAATGATAAGAACAAGGCAATACTGGCATAGTCAAATGTTTTTATGAGAAACAGAATTGCAGTAAGAGTCCAATGATTTTCAAAGGAACAGATTCAGTGAGTATGCGTCCAATGCAAATGAAGGACAAAAGTCAAATGTTCAGTTTAAGGCATTGAAGTTCAACGTCCAATGAAACTGAACAAACAAAAGAACTGCTCTGCGTCCAATGAAATCAGAGTGACAAAGGTACTGTTCTGCGTCCAATAAATAAGAAGGACAACAATCAAGTGTCATACGACCAATGAAGCAGATTGACAAAGGTACATCAAACAAATGTTCTGCGTCCAATAAAGCAGAAGAACAAATATACAACAATCAACTCTGCATCCAATGAAACTATAAGGAAATGGCAAAAGTCCAATAACCAGAATGAGGCAATACGTCCAATGTTGCTTTGCAACTAATCATCAGAATGGTAAGCATAAAGATGCGTCCAATGATTGAATGAATATCATATGCAATTGGTAAGTACCAGGTATGCGTCCAATGATTTCTACATGCTGCGTCCAATACGCAGAATCCATAAACTTGCTATTTATTGCTCATACATTTAATATGGAACATATTTATTGAGCAAATGATTTGAAATAAATAGCTGTATGCAATGCTTTCTGTACAACTTTGTCAACGTTAGTGAATGTACTTTTGAAAAGCATAAAGTACTGTGGAAAGTGTACTAAGAGAGAGAATGTACTTTTAACTACTCTATATATCTCTGAACACATCTTTCTGCTTTACACAGTGTATTCTCTCTGTCTCAATAAGATATTACTATTAACCACTGTACAATTGAGACTTTGAGTACAGGTTGCTTCTGATTTAGGAGAAAGAAACGCAAACATGCTCACTGAAGTAGATCTCCTCAGAGCAACGGGAAGATAGCATTTAATGCTATTAGAGAACGGTAATATTTATGAAGGCTGAAGCTGAGCTATTCGAAGAACAAGTCTGAAGCTTCATCAAAGCCTATAAATACCGTGAACAAGAAGAAGAATACAAGAGACTGAAAACGAAAAAGAAAGAGCTGAACTGCTGTGCAATTTGTTATACTCTGTATAGAAAGTCTTGTATTTTTTCTATCTTCTTGTAAAAGAGAGTTTGCTTAACTCTCAAAGTGCTTTAGATTTCATATCCTCACTTGTGTGAGTTAGACAGCACTTGAATCAAAAACTCTGCTGAGTTGTTTAGCCTGAAGAGGCTGTGTTCAAAGAATACTTGGGTTTTAGCCTGGAGAGGCTGTGTTCAAAGAATACTTGGGTTTTAGCCTGGAGAGGCTGTGTTCAAAGAATACTTGAGATTTAGCCTGAAGAGGCTGTGTTCAAAGAATACTTGGGATTTAGCCTGGAGAGGCTGTGTGCAAAGAATACTTGGGTTTTAGCCTGAAGAGGCTGTGTGCAAAGAATACTTGTACCTATCAGGTTGATAGTGAAAGCTCTCTAGTTTGAGGGGACTGGACGTAGCTCTTAGGAAAGGGTGAACCAGTATAAAAACTTGTGTTATTTCTTCTTTCCCTTAACTCCTTTTATATCTGTGTTTATTACTAACCAAGGGGATTGAATTGATTTTGTTTAAACAAGTTTTTCATACACCTTAAATCGCACAAAGAAAACAAGTTTTTAAACTAAGAGGGAAGCCTCAGCGTCCAATCTTTCGTGCGTCCAATATTTCACAATTCTGTGCGTCCAGTGTTTTAGCACTCTGTGCGTCCAATATTTCAGAAAACACTGTGCGTCCAATATTTGAACTAAGCTGTGCGTCCAACGTTTTTAACAGCCAGCGTCCAACATTTGCGAAAAGTTTTAAAAGCTTAGAAACACAATTCAACCCCCCCTTCTTGTGTTTCATCTTGTTACCTACAGTTGGCATCAGAGCTCGGTCTCTAGGGGTTGAGCACTTAACAGTGCAGAGAAGCAGGATCCATGGAGAACGAGGGACAAGCTGTGAACAGACCACCACTGTTCAATGGAAATGAATATGACTACTGGAAGCAGAGAATGATTACATTCTTTGATGCTCAAAATATTGACCTATGGGATGTTGTGGAAACTGGCTACACTGCTCCAGTAAATGAAGCAGGTCAACAAATACCAAGAGCTCAGTGGACAGCAGATCAAAGGACAAGGTTCCAGCTGAACTCGAAGGCTAGGCACTACCTGATGTGTGCCATCACAAAATCTGAATATGACAAGGTGCACAGCTGCACCACTGCCAAGGAAATGTGGGACACTCTGGCCTTGGCACATGAAGGCTCATCTCAGGTTCGTGAATCTAAGATAAGCATACTAGTTCATCAATATGAACTATTTAAGATGGAAGAACAAGAGTCCATTGATCAAATGTTTGGAAGATTCCAAACTATTACCAACAACCTGAGATCCTTGGGGAAAGGCTACACAACCCAGGAACATGTAAGGAAGATTTTGAGGAGTCTGCCCAGACAGTGGAGACCCAAAGTTACAGCAATACAAGAAGCAAGGGATCTTTCCACTCTTGCTTTAGAAAATCTTCTAGGCTCATTAAAAGTACATGAGCTTGAGCTGAATGAAGAGGGAACCGAGAAAAGAGCAAAGTCCATTGCTCTTAAAGCTCAAAAAGGGAGCACCTCAAAAGCCTTGAAGGCAAATGATTCTGATGAAGAATCATGTAGCTCAGAAGGAGAAGAAGGCTCAGATGATGATGAACTCTCCTTCATCTCCAGGAAAATAAAGTCTATGTGGAAAAAGAAGGGTGGCTTCAGAAGGAAGCAATTCAACAGAAGATTTCCACAGAAGGAAGCTGAGCAAAAGGAGGAAAGTCCAGTGGTGTGCTATGGATGCAGGAAACCAGGCCACTACAAAACAGAATGTCCTGAGGCTGAGAAGACAAAGAAGAAAGTCTTCAAGAAGAAGAAAGGTCTCATGGCAACATGGGAAGACCTCGATGATTCCTCTGATGATGAGGATAAGGAAGAGGCAAATCTGTGTCTAATGGCAGGACTCTCCTCAGTTGAAAGTGAAGACGAAGAGGAGGTAATTTCTTACTCTGAATTAAGAAATAATTTTGATGAGCTTCTTAGAGATTCATCCATTCTATCTGATGAGTACAGGTCTTTAAAGAAAAAGTTTTCTCTTATAACAAAAGATTTTGAAAAGCTTTCTTCAGAAAACAAAGTACTCAAATCGGATAATGAACATTTAAGACTTCAAGTAAGTCAATTGAAAGAAGAATCTCCAAAGAAGTCTGAGTCCAATACTTCCTGTGAAGTACAAGTACTTCAACAAGAAGTAGATGAACTCACTGGACGTTTGTCCAAGTTTGTCAGCAGCTCTGAAAAACTCAATAAGATTTTAAAAATTCAGAGAAAACCTGATGACAAAAGTGGTTTGGGTTATGAAAAACCGAAACCAAAGTTTTCCAAGAGTCCATCAAAATTTAATATATACTGTGGATACTGTGGAAAGGCTGGACATGTCACATCGACATGCTTCCATAATAAATGGAACAAGCCTGGACGCAGGCCAAGGACTAACATGAAAGGACCCAAGAAAATCTGGGTACCTAAGAACATGATCATTCTTGTTGCAGATTTGCTTAATGGGAGGAAAGCAACACCAGTCATGGTACCTGGACAGTGGGTGCTCACGACACATGACGGGAGAAAGGTCTATGTTCCAAGACCTCAAGCCTAGAACAAAGGGCTGGGTCACATTTGGAGGTGACCAGAAAGGTAGAACAGTTGGTATCTTACAAATGCTTTGCAGTATTTTTTCAGTTTGATGATTATTCAAGCTTTCAAGAAAAAACTTCTGTTTTCTCTATAAACTTGAGTCAGATTTCTCTTCGTTTGGCATCTTTTCTAAAATCATTTTTGTTTGAGAAAGCTTGTTTAGAAAAGGGGAGAAGAAAAAGGATTTTTTTTAAGTTTCTCTCTGGACTATGATGTTCTATGAACCTTTTTGCCTGATGACAAAAGGGGGAGAAATATATGGGATTAAGTTTTAAAAAGAAAGAAGAATATGGGATTAAGTCTGATTGCGTTGCAGTGGTCTTATTACCATGTTTTAATCTGATAAGCTATTTGCTTTTTATTGGACTAATCTTGTTTCTATGAGTAAAAGAAATTTTCAGGTACTCTAAGTATATTGAATATCCAAAACCATGAGATGTTTATCTCAGGGGGAGAAGAGTAAGGAAAATCTGAGACGTTTATCTCAGGGGGAGTTTCCCTTAGAAAATTTCTGTTTATATATCTGGTTTATATGCTTTATTGTTTGTAAAACTTAATAATGTTTGTCATCATCAAAAAGGGGGAGATTGTTGGAACCAAATTGGTTAAAAGTGTTTTTAATACAAAAACTCCCTAAGTGATTTTATGGTTTTGATGATAACAAAATGTATTAAGGTTTTTACAAAGGATAATCAATATGTATTAAGCTTGTACAATGAATAACAAAGCTGCCTAACTAATTTTATTGAAGGATGTTGCAGTCTGCGTCCAATAAATTAGTTCATCATGACATTGGCTCATATTCAAAGTCTGAGAAGCTTTGCGTCCAATGTTGGCACTGGAATGGACACAAAAGTTCTGCGTCCAATGTTTTAGCAGAAGGATGAATTCTGCGTCCAATGTTTGAGCAGAAGGAAGAGTTCTGCGTCCAATGTTTCGGCACAAAGGCAAGTAATGTTGTGCGTCCAATAATTCAGTACAAGGCACAAGGACAATTTCACACGTCCAATGATTCATGAGAAGGCATTGAAGACATAAGTCCAATGTTCAAGAATAACCATACGCCCAATGATCAGAATGCTTATAAGTCCAATGATCAGAACATAAGTCATAAGTCCAATGTTCAGGATGTGTTCTTGACCAAGGTACAGAATGCTGATCGTCCAAAGATAAGTACAAGGCAAGACTGGCATAAGTCCAATGATAAGAACAAGGCAATACTGGCATAGTCAAATGTTTTTATGAGAAACAGAATTGCAGTAAGAGTCCAATGATTTTCAAAGGAACAGATTCAGTGAGTATGCGTCCAATGCAAATGAAGGACAAAAGTCAAATGTTCAGTTTAAGGCATTGAAGTTCAACGTCCAATGAAACTGAACAAACAAAAGAACTGCTCTGCGTCCAATGAAATCAGAGTGACAAAGGTACTGTTCTGCGTCCAATAAATAAGAAGGACAACAATCAAGTGTCATACGACCAATGAAGCAGATTGACAAAGGTACATCAAACAAATGTTCTGCGTCCAATAAAGCAGAAGAACAAATATACAACAATCAACTCTGCATCCAATGAAACTATAAGGAAATGGCAAAAGTCCAATAACCAGAATGAGGCAATACGTCCAATGTTGCTTTGCAACTAATCATCAGAATGGTAAGCATAAAGATGCGTCCAATGATTGAATGAATATCATATGCAATTGGTAAGTACCAGGTATGCGTCCAATGATTTCTACATGCTGCGTCCAATACGCAGAATCCATAAACTTGCTATTTATTGCTCATACATTTAATATGGAACATATTTATTGAGCAAATGATTTGAAATAAATAGCTGTATGCAATGCTTTCTGTACAACTTTGTCAACGTTAGTGAATGTACTTTTGAAAAACATAAAGTACTGTGGAAAGTGTACTAAGAGAGAGAATGTACTTTTAACTACTCTATATATCTCTGAACACATCTTTCTGCTTTACACAGTGTATTCTCTCTGTCTCAATAAGATATTACTATTAACCACTGTACAATTGAGACTTTGAGTACAGGTTGCTTCTGATTTAGGAGAAAGAAACGCAAACATGCTCACTGAAGTAGATCTCCTCAGAGCAACGGGAAGATAGCATTTAATGCTATTAGAGAACGGTAATATTTATGAAGGCTGAAGCTGAGCTATTCGAAGAACAAGTCTGAAGCTTCATCAAAGCCTATAAATACCGTGAACAAGAAGAAGAATACAAGAGACTGAAAACGAAAAAGAAAGAGCTGAACTGCTGTGCAATTTGTTATACTCTGTATAGAAAGTCTTGTATTTTTTCTATCTTCTTGTAAAAGAGAGTTTGCTTAACTCTCAAAGTGCTTTAGATTTCATATCCTCACTTGTGTGAGTTAGACAGCACTTGAATCAAAAACTCTGCTGAGTTGTTTAGCCTGAAGAGGCTGTGTTCAAAGAATACTTGGGTTTTAGCCTGGAGAGGCTGTGTTCAAAGAATACTTGGGTTTTAGCCTGGAGAGGCTGTGTTCAAAGAATACTTGAGATTTAGCCTGAAGAGGCTGTGTTCAAAGAATACTTGGGATTTAGCCTGGAGAGGCTGTGTGCAAAGAATACTTGGGTTTTAGCCTGAAGAGGCTGTGTGCAAAGAATACTTGTACCTATCAGGTTGATAGTGAAAGCTCTCTAGTTTGAGGGGACTGGACGTAGCTCTTAGGAAAGGGTGAACCAGTATAAAAACTTGTGTTATTTCTTCTTTCCCTTAACTCCTTTTATATCTGTGTTTATTACTAACCAAGGGGATTGAATTGATTTTGTTTAAACAAGTTTTTCATACACCTTAAATCGCACAAAGAAAACAAGTTTTTAAACTAAGAGGGAAGCCTCAGCGTCCAATCTTTCGTGCGTCCAATATTTCACAATTCTGTGCGTCCAGTGTTTTAGCACTCTGTGCGTCCAATATTTCAGAAAACACTGTGCGTCCAATATTTGAACTAAGCTGTGCGTCCAACGTTTTTAACAGCCAGCGTCCAACATTTGCGAAAAGTTTTAAAAGCTTAGAAACACAATTCAACCCCCCCTTCTTGTGTTTCATCTTGTTACCTACATTACAGTGGTTGTCATTTGCGATTGTTGGTATAAAATTGGGTTTAGGGTTTCTGTTTCTTGGGTTGCTGAAATCGGGTTGGGGTTTTCAAAGAATGGGTTTCAAATTGGTCTCTAAAAATGGTATTGAAAAGTCATTTTTATGTGCATGAAGTGATTTCTGAAAACTGTTTTTTATTTTAAAATTGGAACAGACATGGTATTCTCTGTTGCATTTCATCACATGGGAAAGTTTGTGCATGAACCGACACTGCACTATGTAGGGGGTGAAGTTTATGTTGTTCATGGTCAGGACATTGATCGTTGGTCATATTTTGAAGCACTTGGTTTGTTGAAGGATTTTGGTTATGTAGAAAATGTGAAAATGTGGTGGAAACCCGAGGGAACTAGTTTTGCTGGAAATTTAAAACCTTTGGTTGTTGACAGTGATGCATTAGAGCTAGGAAATCATACTTTAAAGCACAAATGTGAGGTTGAAATTTATGTGGAACATATGGTTTCAGTTGCAAGAACTATTGACACAATTGAGTGTGCTGATAATGGTCAGGGGAAAGAAAGGGATGGAATTGTTTCTGGTGAGAATGGTAAGGGGAATGAAGGGGATGGAATTCAACCTACTGTGAATAGTGGAGGCACAGCAGGTGATGGTTTTGTATATTTGGGTGAATGGTGGAAAGATAAGTCTGACACTGATGAATCATTGAAGGGGGTTCACTTTTCTGATAGTGAGGATGAGAGGGCACTGGGTGTTGATGATGGTTTTGACTCACCTAAGATGGGTCCTGCAGAGGTATCACTTAATGAGAAGACTGTAAAGTTGAGGAAGAAATCAACACAAAAAAAAAGGCCATTTAGATCACCACTAAAAAGGTAGGAAACTGTTGGGGCTGAGAGGGAAGAAGAAATTAATAATGAAGGAGTGGAAGGTGCTGACAGGGGTGAGAGGGAAGAGGAGATTCAGAATGAAGAAGTGCAGGAAAGTGATAGGGATGACAATGAAGTTAATAAAGAAGGAGGCCAACAACAAGTGGGGAATGAAAATCCATTTTGTTCTGAATTTGTCCACACTATAATTCATGAGCTTGATGATGAGTACTCAAGTGAGGATCTGATTAGTGATAGTGAAAACAGTGATGATGATGGAGTTGAAAGGCCAAGGTTTAAAATGTATAGAAAGGAAGACATGTGCAAAAATTTCAAGTTTAAACTTGGTATGGAGTTTTCATCATTGGATCTTTTTAAGAAGGCTATATTAGAGCATTCGGTTTTGAATGGCAAGCAGGTGAAATTTAACAAGAATGATAGAGGGAGAGTAAGAGTAGTGTGCAAGCAGCAAGAATGCAATTTTGTTGCACTTTGTAGTAAGGTTGGCAAAAAGGAATCTTTTAGGATCCACACATTAGTGGGGAAACACACATGTGGCAGGGTATTTCACAACAAAATGCTGGTTCAAAGTGGGTTGCCAAAGTTGTAATGGATAGGTTCAGGTCTTCTAAGCGGATGACAATTAATGAAATAATTGATGACATAAGGAAGAATTATTCTACGGGCATAACCAGGTCTAGGGCAATTCGGGCAAGGAAGTTAGCATTGGAGGCAGTTGAGGGGGATGCCACTAAACAATATACACTTCTGTGGAGTTATGCAGCTGAGTTAAGGAGGAGCAACAGAGGGAATAATTGCAAATTGCAATTAAATAGGCCTTCATTAGATGTTCTCCCTAGATTTGGAAGTTTTTATATGTGCTTAGATGGTTGTAAGAGGGGATTTTTGGCTGGATGTAGACCTTTCATAGGTGTTGATGGTTGTCATCTCAAGACGAACTATGGAGGGCAGTTACTGATAGCGGTAGGGAGGGATCCCAATGATCAATACTTTCCCCTAGCTTTTGCTGTTGTGGAGACTGAAACTAAGGAGAGTTGGAGGTGGTTCCTAGACAACTTACTTGATGACATTGGGGATGTTAGGAGCAAAAGATGGGTCTTCATTTCAGATCAACAAAAGGTATTCTTTTTCACCTACAAGTCTTTTAACTTTTACTTTAACAAATTGATTTCACAACAGGACAATGATCATATGGTATTGTCTTTTCTTAAATAGGGCTTGATGCCAACATTTGAGGAGTTGCTAGGTGGTGTGGAACATCGATTTTGTCTAAGACACCTATACAGCAATTTCAAAAAGAAATTCGGGGGAGGTACATTGTTGCGAGACCTCATGATGGGTGCTGCCAAAGCCACATATATTGAAGCATGGAAGCTAAAAATGCAACAAATCAAGGATATTGATAGCAAGGCATACGATTGGTTGATGGCCATACCTACTAAAGCATGGTGTAAGCACGCTTTTAGCTTCTATCCTAGATGTGATGTCCTTATGAATAATTTGTCTGAAGCATTTAATAGCACTATATTACTTGCTAGAGACAAGCCAATCTTAACTATGCTAGAATGGATTAGGACTTACCTCATGAATAGGTTTGCTGCAATGAATGAAAAATTGTCTAAATATCAAGGAGATGTCATGCCTAAGCCAAGGAAAAGGTTGGACAAAGAGATAGAAAGGAGTGGAAATTGGTTGGCTTCATGGGCTGGGGACAAAGAGTATGAGGTGACACACACTATGTTAAATGATAAGTACAAGGTAGACCTTAGACAAAGGTCATGCTCATGTAACTTCTGGGAATTGGTAGGAATACCTTGTCGACATGCTGTAGCTGCAATTACTTTCCATTGTGAAGATCCAGAGGCGTATGTGCATAGATACTATCATAGAGAGAGTTATGCATTGTGTTATGGGCAGACCATCAGCCCAATTAATGGTCCATTGAAATGGCCTGAAACTGACGATGTAGAAATCCTGCCACTTATGTATAAGCAAGGTCCTGGGAGACCTAAAAAACTAAGAATGAGAGAACCGGATGAACCCAATCCTACCAAATTAAGGAGATCAAACACAACAAATAAATGCAGAAGGTGCAACAGTTTAGGCCATAATAGTTGGAGATGCCCCCTACCACCTCCTGAGCAAACTCCACCTGATGCACCTGAAGGAACTGCTGCAAACCAACCACCTGCTGCATCCCAGCCACCTGCTGCACCGCAAGGACCTGCTACATCCCAACCACCTGCTGCATCCCAGCCAGAAGAACAACCAGTTAAAAAGGTATAAATTTTTTAACATTTTTCTTTAGCTTTAATCTTATTAATTATTAACAATTTTGTAATTTTTTCAGAAAAGGGGACGACCAAGGAAAGAAGGATCACAACTTGCAAGTTTGTCCCAACCTGTAACTGGGCCTTCATCTTCTACCAAATCTTTGCCTGGATCTGCAAGTTTGTCCCAACCAGTCATTGGATCTGCATCCAAAACCATGGCTGGACCCGGATCTGTTCCACAAGAACCGATTGGAAAAAATGGAACTCAATCTGCTGCTGCCAAAACCATGGCTGGACCCGGATCTGCTCCACAAGAATCTATTGGAAAAAATAAAATCCAACCTGCTGCTGCCAAAACCATGGTGCAACCGGATCTGTTGCACATAAATCTATTGGAAAAAGAAAATTTCCACCTGCTGCTGCATCCAAACCCATGGCTGCAACCGGATCTGCTGCTTCAAAGAAGGGAACTCCACAAATCCCTGCATTTGCACAAAATATGTCTGTTGGTAGGTGTCTGGAGCTTTTTATGAAAGCATCTCAAAATATGGTTCCCAACAAGGTAAATGCTAGATGACTGTTGCTTGATGTCAAATATGCCCAAAACCTTTTTTTAAGATGGAGTACTTTTTGTGCAGGTTCCTGCACAGGCTCCAAACACTGACCAAGAAGATGCTTCAAGGAAGGTTGAGAAAGAGAAGAAAGACCAGGGAAGCAGCGGACCAGGGAAGCAGCAGCTGAAAGATTAGGTTTAGTTGGGGTTTTTTTTGGGGGACTACAAGTGCTGTAATTGTGTATAAAATTCATATGGGCAACAAGGCTTTTTTTTTTGTTCTCTGACATGTAGTCCCTTCTATAGTTATTTAGTGTTTTTCCTTTTGGCTTTTGGCCCATGTGAATGGCAAGCATTGGGACCATCTACTTTGTCTTATTTTGTTGGCAAATGGACATGCTTTTCACCACTGGATCTATTTCATATTAGCACTATTTAATGATATTGGTTCTATTTTATATTGGCATTAATTTGTCTTGTCTTATTTGGTACTTTTTTTTGGTCAATTGTCTTGTTCGGTACTGTTAATGTATAAATTTTGCATCACAGAAAGGTTATGTCACAAAATCAAATGCCAAAAACTGTTTTCATACCAGCATCAAATATGCATTTGGAACCGCAATTAAAACTCATCTCAAATCAAAAATTGCATAACACTTAAAACAGACCAATTCCATTAACCTTAAACCTGTAACATTACAACTCACATGTGCTTCCAAATTGTCATTACATATTGCCAAAATCTAAAACATTACAACTGCAATCATAACAGGTTCCTCATTTAACCATGCTTACATCAACTTAAAACTACATATTAAATTCCTAATTTCCTACTTCAATACATCCAGTTCCCATTGACTTTTGCCCACACTTGATACACATAAACAATGTCATTGCCCAAGACCCCACTGCAACAAAGAACCAACATGATGCCTTTTGTCTTGAACCAGCAAGCTTTTTTTTCAGCTTTTCGTTTTTCTTCATAACCTCCTCCAACTGCTGCCCAACGAAATTCATATACACAGCATCTTCCATCATTTCCTCCTCATCAACCCATTTAAAGTAATTGCAGGTAAGAGGGCTCTGCAAATCAACATTAAAACCAGCTATAAGAGAAGAAAGAAAGACCAAAAGAAGGAAACTCACACAATACAGCAACCCAGGAAACTCACACTCCATATAGGGCACCTCCAAAACTCTCTTCCGCGATTCCATTCACTATTCGCAGTGTATTTGACAACCTTCTTCCCGCAATCACAGTACCTCCTCGATGCTGAAGACGACGCCATAGTTGTAGAAGAACTCGTCCTACCCACCTTCTGGACGCCACGCGATGTAGACATGGTCGCAGTTCTCGCTGCTCTCGACACAATCACCTCTCTCGCTGCTCTGGTCTATCTCCTTAAACACTGCTATGGCAATGAGTTCTTTAAGGATTTAGGGTTTCAGACACCATGATGGAACCGTTGAGAGGCAGAGTGGGTGGACAGATCTGGACCGTTTGTTACACGTAGGACGCCAGCGGGATTAGTTTGACACATGGCAACTGATGACATGTCACTCCGTTTGCCAACTCAGCTGTTCAGTTAACGCCGTCGGGGTCAGGGACTAAAACAGACGTATTATCTTTAAATGAGGGACCAAAAAAATAAACCTGATATATGAGGGACCAAAAACGAACTAAGGTCAAAAATGGAGGACTAAAAATATATTTAAGCCTAAAATAATCTATAGTTATATAATTTTTGGTTAAATCCATAACAGTGTTCCCGCCAACCGAAATCCCATTTTTTAATGTCAGCAAAGTAATGGTTAGGACACATTCATCCACGCCAGATTTATATCAATAATATATATATGGGACAATAAAATATATAAAAATCCAAACTAAGCACATCTCAAACAAGTCCACGAGCAGATGCGGTGCGAGAAAATGAAGAAAAAAAAAAGCTTCAGTGTAGGTTTCATTCATTTTTCTTACTTTTTATTATTTTAATAAATTATTTTAAATATTACATTTTGTAATACTTTAAATCAATTTTTTTTATTTTTTTTATGATATATAGAATAGTGTTTGCTAACGTGTTTCACTTATATTCTTTTGTTCATGTAAATTTTTTTCTTTTAATTCTATTTTTTGTTCGTTAAAATAATTTTGTTTTTGATAAATAAAATAGTGTTTCTTATAAATTTTTTTGAATAAAATAGTATTTGTTTATGAGTTTTATTCATTTTTCTTGCTTTCAATCAATCATTTTAAATGATTAAATATGTTTTCAGTCACTATAAATTGAGAAATGTTAACTTATAGTCCCTAAAAAATTGTCTCTTTTTGGTCTTCAGTTTATGAAAATGTGTCAATTACGTTCCCTATAACCATATTTCAAAACTAAAAATATATTTTAGAATTTATAATTGCCCCTCTTAATTTACAATTTTCAATTTTCATTCTAATCCTCCCTGAATGGACATTAGAGACACGGTTGTTTTCTCCGAACCGTCGTCGTTACTCTGATTGAATAAAATAGTATTTATTAACGGGTTTTATACATATTCTTTTTGTTATCATCAATTTTAAGGTTGCAATTTTTTTTCCTTTCGGTAAATAGAAAAATAAAATAGTGTTTTTTTTATGAACAAAATAAAATAGTGTTTGCTTGTGCGTTTCATTCATATTTTTTTGCTCATGTAAATTTTCAGGTTACAAAATTATTTTTTATTGAATTCTTTTTGAAAAATAAAATAACATTTGTTTACGAGTTTCATTTGTTTACATTGCAGAATTAATAGTTTCGCGTAAAATTACATTGCGAAACTATTAGTTCCGCAATGTAATTTTTTTTGTAATGTAAATTTGGATTGCGGAACTATTAGTTCCACAATGTAAATTTACGTTGCGTTACATTGCGGAATTAATAGTTTTGCAATGTAATTTTTTTATGTGTGAGTCTGTATGTGCGCGTGAACTGTGTGTGTGAAGATTTGAAGGTGTTTTGGTCTTTTTATATTTAAGTGTATGTGTGTTTAGAAGTGTATGTATGTGTGTTTAGAAAATACCATCTTTTTTTTTGGGTCAAAAGCAGTGTCCATCTTTTTTTTTTTGGTCTACAGGGGAGGGGGGATATTTGGGGTGGGGGGAAGGGGGGTGGGGTGGGGTGGCGTGCGTGAGGATCGAACTCTTCACCCCAAGATGTCCAGCCCGAGGCTCTACCACATGAGCTACTGGTGGGCGGACAAAAAAAAAAAAGCAGTGTCCATCTAAACAGCAGCTTTAGTTGACCAAAAAAAAACAGTAGCTTTTCGTACATGACACACTACGGACACAAAGAACTAGCGAACCTCTTCAGTCATGGCCCATATAATTGATTTGAATTTGGACCTCAGGCTAAGCCAACTTCATGACCAAAAAAAAAAAGGCTAAGCCAACTTGACCACAAATAAAATAGAAAAGGCCAAGTATATGATTATATTTGACCAAAAAAATGTACATGATTATATGTCAAGTCTCAATTTCTCAGTGTCACTGATTTACGTAGAACAATTGAAGCTTCTGTGTTCAAGCAAGAACAATTAGGGGTGCTTTTCTTCTTCCTCTAGTAATCTTAGATCTTTGTAGTTTGTACCTTTGTTGCGGAGTAATCTTAGCTGTTTTATGGTTACCATCTCTTAGATTCGGTGTATCTATGAGATGTACTTTTTGACCATTGTGTGTCCTTTCTCTTTTTTTTTGTCCATATTGCGTGTCCTTTCTTTTTTTTGGTCAAAATTCGCTAGATTTTTGAACAACACCTTCTTGGTTTTTCATTGTATTAGCCTGTGGGCTTTTGGGCTCGGCCTTTCTTAATGAAATGTTATTTTTGGACCCAAAAAAAAGTTTATTTGGATTATTTCATAACATAAATATTTATGTTAATATTTGAATAATTTATAAAAATAAATTAGATTAGTGTTTCAATATACTACAAAAGTAACTTATAACATATCTATAAGTTATTATTAGTTTATTGGCTTAATTATCTATTAGTCTCTATAATATAGGATTTTTTTAGCATCTATTAAGTCCCTAAAATATCTTTTCGTTTGTTTTTGGTTCCTACTATTCGAAAACATCCGTTAAGTGGTGAGGTGGCTGACAAAAGTCCACCTCACCCTGTCATGTGTCACATATCATCTATTAGTCATTCCTAACTCTAAACCCCTCACTCCTCCCCTTTCCCAACAACATAAACCATGGATGTTGTACCAAATTTGTGATCCCAAATTTTTTCCAAGTCTTAGATTTCAAAAAACCCTACGTACAGGCTAGCTAGTTAGAAAAACCTAGATTCATCCCCCATTTTTGGAAGAAAAGGAATTTCTTATCAGGATCCAATTTATGTTTTATGAAATAAAATAGGAAAAATGCAAAAAGAAGAGAAGGAGAGATCTAACATCTTAGGAATTTGGGGAGGTTGTTAACCATATTTCTCTTTAAGCATAAGCAAATAAAAAAAACCTAGCTATCTGTTTCTATTTAAAAAAATATGCCCCGAAAATATGCCCTGACTGAACATGTGTCCACATTTTTAAATACCATCTCTTTTATGGGATACATATTGCAACACCCTTTCTCATAAAAGGATATTGTAAGATAATAAATTAGTTTTACAAAATAATTATAAAAGTTAATTTTTATTTCGAAAGTTATTATTTTAATAACTTATATGTTATTCAAAAATGTGAGTAGATTTTTTTTTCTTTTTAAAGAAAATGAGAAGAATGGGAAATATGTTAAATAAAAATTCTTCGCAAAAAGGAATTACATAAACCCATTCCTAAAGACATATGTCTCATATTCATATTACATTGTACATATCCACAGCAGGTAGAGCTGTCAAAATGGGTCTGGCCCGATGGGCTAGCCCGATAAAAAATGGGCTGGGCTAGCAAAATCTAGGTCCGAAAATATTTTGGCCCGGCCCGGCCCGAAAAATCAATGGCCCGAAGTGGGCTAGCCCGTGGTGGGCCGGGCTGGCCCGCTGGCCCGACTATTATTTGCTTACAGACTGTTTCACATCAGGGGTGTGAATAATTACACAGGTGTGGAAGCGTCAATTCTGGGCCTCTGGCACTAAACTCCGTTACAGATCGTTTCACACCACCATTGTGAATAATTTCACAGGTGTGAAAGCGTCAGGCTCTACAAATGTCTTATTTTTCAGTACTAAACTAGCTTACAATGAGTTTCATACCCGGGGTGTGATTAATTCCACAGGTATGACTGCGTCAGATTTCTATAAAAATATTATTTTAAAAAAAAAATGAGCCCATGGGCCAGCCCGTTTGGCCCGCAGCCCGTGGAGGGCTGGGCTGGGCTGGCATATTAGTGGCCCATAAGAAATTTGGCCCGGCCCAGCCCGAAAATGTGTTGGCCCGTTGTGGGCTAGCCCGAATGGGCCGGGCCGGCCCGAATAAACAGCTCTAACAGCAGGCCACATAGTCAAAACGAGCCTAAGCTGGTCGAGTCTTAAAACACCCTCTAAGGGATGGTCTCCATCCTTTTTCTTCAAGTCCTTGCTAGTCCACCCAGCTAATAGTCCATTTATATGAATCATGTTCCAAAGACCACAAAACATATAGGCAAGGGTGAAAAACACTCCTTATACAAGTCATAAAGATATCACAGACAACAGATATAAATCAAGAAATTAAGAAAGAATCATGCATAACACACACCATTACTATCTCATAGCACATATCATTTATATCCTCACCAAACAATCCATCAACAAACAAGACATATCATAATGCATGTCACTTCTATTTCCCTCTCAAACACCGGTGTAATGCTCCATGAAGACTTTTCTCTTCCTCAACAACATTTGAGCGATAGGCTGTAGCATAAACTTAACATAATAAACCAAATTGTCCCCTTTTTCATGGACTTGGTTAACCAACTGTTACCTTTTTCATGGACTGATTTTACAGTTATTCAGTAGAGCTACATTTAAAATTTAATACCATATCATAAATAGGTCAGCCAGTCAGATTTATCCAAGCCGGGTATTTTACTCATTCTCGGCTCGCTGGGATCCACCACACGACCATTGAGACTTTTGAAACCTAGATAATCCCAGTAGGCAATTGTAGCCCAACCGTATCCTATTTTCAACCCCTCTCTGGGTTGTAAGCTCACGTCACAACCCTCTCTAGGTATGACCACTTGGCAAAGTCAAGAAAATCTCTTTATGCAAATGCCACTACATACTGCACATACACAATCAATCACAATCACTTCTCTATGTTCCCACTTGTAATAATCACCACATAACCTTCTCTTGGTTATATACTCATCATTATGTTACCTCTTGTAACAAACACCACATGACCTTATCTCTTGGTCACTTTATAAATTCTCTTCTTTGTGTTACCTCTTGTAACATCAACACATAATCTTCTCTCTTGGTTATGTAATACTCATCTCTTTTTTATTATCTCAATCAAAATATCTCTTTCTCTTTTATTTAATTCTCTTAGTCATCATATAAATCCACTTATCATTGGATTATCTCAATCAAAATAATATATACTATTTTCTTTGGTTATCTCAACCAAAATATATTTCTATTTCACAAAACTGATTTACCGTATTTCTTTCAAAAATTGATATAAAATACTTAGAATACGGTAAATTCAAAATAAATATTTTTTCCTTAAAAAGACATTAATTTATGAGCCTTTAAGTATAAATTTTACAAAGTTCGAATTTTAAAACCCCTGACATTTTCACAGGTGTGAGAAAAATCACAGTGTGGGTGTGAACTGGTCTGTTTCTCTGTTTTCTGATTTCTAAATAAAAATCCGATTTTCACATCCTTTTCTGAAATCCACACCAGAGGTGTGACTGGTCTGTTTTTGCCAAAGTTTATTAGATTGGAAACTTCATATTAATTTTGAAAACACCATACCTCTTAATTTGAATTAATAAAATTAAAATAATATATTTGGGTTAAAATTGTGACATTTCTTCTAATGATTCATTTTTAACTTATTAAGCTATGTTTAAAATCTTTACTAAAAGTCCATTAGAGACTTTATTTTTGAAAAACTCAGCTTAATGAATCCTAACAAAGCTTTGAACTTTGTACTAATTAATTCATCATGAAAAATTCCTTTTTGTCCATGTCCATGTCCTTTTCACCACACTCCATAATGCTTGGGTTATTAACCAATTTGCCATACTTTAATCCTTTGATACTCTTTCTCAATCATCAATCACCAATCATCAATCATCAAGCATAATAATAACAAAGCAATAACCTACTTTAAATATTACATTCCCAAATTGAATAGAAATAAGAAAGAAAAAACATAGAACATAGAGGATAGAGGATAGCTAGAAGACAATCCTCACAAGCCAAAGGACATCAAGCACAAATAACATCACAATCAAACATAGCAAAGCATCATCATCAAGCAAAGGAAAACATCCACATTAAGCATAAAACAATATCACAATCACACATAGAACAATATGGACTTCAATCACAAAGACAAAGTTACAAACACAAAGATGTCATCATCCAATACTTTTCACTGCATGATCACTTAATAAAAATCATCTCTTTGATTAAAAATCATGTCTTTTCCAAAAAGGTCATCTCTTTGAAATAAAAATTATTACTTTCCAAAGGAAGATTATCTTTTTCATGAAAGGTCATACTTTTCAAAGCAATCACTACTTGATCATAATTATTACTTAGATAAAAATCAATGATTTTCCATAAAGGTTACTTCTTGAATAAAAATATATATATTTTCATAAAGATCAAACTTTTAGAAGAATCAAGTCCTCTTTTGTTTGTAGTAAGATTTTCAACCTTTTAAAAAATATCATAGACAACACATAGCACTCCATGAATCTTATAACTCACAAAAAGAGAGATTTCCCCTTACCTTTACTCCTAGTTCCTTGGGAAGAAACTTTACTCTCTTGGTTCACAAGCTCCCTTTGTCACCTTCTTGAAACACAAGCATAACACATACTAAAAAAATCACTAAAACAAGGTTTTTCTCTATTATGAAACCATCTTAAAAACTCAAGGGAAAACTAAAGAAGATGGATATTTTACCAAATACTCTTGAATATGAAATCAAGAGTTTGATCTTGAACTTGTTCCAGGAACACAAAGTCCCTTCAAGAAAAAGTTGAAGAAACCCACTTTTAATCATATGAACAAAAAGATCATGAATCAAGAAGAAGATTTAATGGATTGAGAATAAAGAACCAACCTTGCAGCTTGAAGAATCAAGATCAAAGCTCAAGAGTTTGTTTTCTTGAAAAATAAGAACACTTGATGATTAGATGAAGGCTAGTGTTTAGAAAGTGTATAAAGGGGATGCTCTACACTTGAAATATACTATTATATATTTGTGCATTATTATATTACTATAAAAAATTTATATTGTATATTTTTATAATTTTAAATTAAATACTTCATTTCTTAAATTTAAAAATATTACCACATAAAAATGTTTGCTATTTTATGCATAAATCAATAAAATTATATGATAAAAAGTTTATGAATTTTTTTTAAAAAAATTGCATAAAATTTATTCGTCTGTACAATCGCACAGGTAGTATACTAGTTTTTTTTTTTGTCAAAGGTAGTATTAGCTTGTCAAGATACAATGGTCAATGGCATATTACTATCCCTTTATTTGTGGGCCTTTTGTGCTTAAACTTTTATTTGACTGCATTTTATTAGACTTTAGACCCATTGATAAGTCCAAAAATGCTTCTACAAGGTCTTAAAAGCATCTCAAGTAATACAAGGCAATCCTATTTACAAGATATCAAGTAATACAATCTAATCCTAATTACAAGAAATATTCTTGATCAAAGCTTCTCCTAGCTTCTTCAAACTTGCTTTTCTTTGATGATCCTTGATTCTCATTGTGAAAAAAAAACTAAAACTATGATTATTATTTTTTGTATTCCCTGAACAAAATTTATATGAAAAATAATTTCATAATTTGTTTCGCTCTTTGACAATCGTTATAAACATTTTTTTTCATTATAAAAAGATTCATTATATAACATAAAATAATAATGACAAAAATATGGGTTCATTGTGCAGCATCCCACTGCCAATCTCTCTGCCTTTGAAAAACGAGAAAAACCCAAACTCGATCTGAAACCCCATCAAAACAGGTTATCCCTGTCAAAGTTGGTGCAGGTTGAGGTGAATATATACCTGCGAATTTGAGTTTTTGAATATCTACTCATAACAATGATTTAAACTATGTTATTACTTTAATAATGTTATGAATATTTTGTGGATGTCCATCTCTGGAAGAAATAAGATCAAGATTAGATAAGATCAGATTCTATTATCAAGATAAGATCTCAATTGTATTTATCTAGAATAAGGATTAGGTTTCCTGGTGGCTATAAATACCACCCTCATTGTACATGGTTCGATATCCTAAAGAGTAGCAATAAAATATTCTCCTATTCTCTCTTTCTCTATTTTATCTATCTTTCTCTCTTATCTCTATATTTTTCTCTTGTTTCGATTAGTTACATAACACGTTATCAGCACGAGACTCTAACCAACTGAGATTCGAAAGCTTGGAGATGTTGTGCGAAAGGAGAAGATGAAACTTTTATAGTCATTCGATCGGTACTATTTCTTTGCCTGTGTTTTTTGGAATTGCATTTTGAGACATTTGCCAAAAGGATGTTTCAAGACTTAGGGTATGTATTTGAATTATTTATTTTGTATATGGAGTATTACTGAATGCACGAGCTTAAGATCTTTTGATCATATACATGGACTCAGTTTTCAAATAATTGATTACAAAATAGAAACTTTCTTTTGCATGTAGTATGCTCCTGCAGTAGTATTATTGAAGAAAAAATGAGTTAAGAAATATTTTGAATTGATTTCTTGTGGCTGAACAAAACAATGAGTTTTTGATGAAAAATCACGAGGCCAATCCCATTGGCACTGCTTCATTCCCAGAAGTGAATGTAGAGTCACGTGATTATTATAATTATGGTAAAAGAATTACTTATCTTGTTAATGCTATTTAAATTCATTTAGATGCAAATGGTCTTGGAGACATTATCAAAGAAGAGAATAAATCATCTAATCAATATAGGTCCAAAGCTATAATATTTTTCTCTAGAAGTGGAAAAATAGTGAAAAGAAAATAAGGCCAAAGTTATGACATTTCTCTCCAGAAGTGAAGAAATAGTAAAAATAATGAAAAAGAAAAAGGTGAGCAAAATAGCAAACATATTGTGGAGACAAGGGTCATTGGTTACCTGTCGTATGCCAAAGTATCTTGTAGATCTTTAATAAGATTCAAACAAATGAAAAAGATAAAAAAGATAAAAATACATTTTGCTTATGAAGATGATGACTATGATTATAGTCATATGAATATTACTTACTCGCTTATTTCTTTACTAATCCATATATGAAAATTGATCTCCTTATTGAAGGTAAGGGTATCAAGAAATAAATTACTTATATTTTAATGTTATTAAATCTCAATTTTAGTATGTTTTTATTCTTTAATTGGACTTTATGTTTATTTCTTATTTATTTTTAATTTTATTTGTGAAAGAATGAGTTTTGTGTAACATCCCAAAATTTTACTCTTTGAGACAGAGTGTTAACCTTCGAGGATTAGCTTTTATCCTTAAGATTTTCAGATAATAAGTAATGGTTTAGAACTGAAGTAGAAGTCAAAATGGTGTTCTGTGGACATCTTTGACTGTAAGAATAAGTTTATGACGATATAGGAAATTTCAAATTTTAAATCGGAAGAGATATTTGAGGATTGAAATATTGGCTTGATGTCACTTGAGGATTTTAGAAACTAAGTTTAGAATCTTAGAGAAAAGCATAAGAAAGATTACTATTTCAGTCCCTCTAAGATGAATCACGTAACACGTAAATTGGGAAACGGATATATATACCCGGAGACTAAGGGTCTGTTTGGTTCAAACGGATATACAAGAACAAATAGAGTTTGATCCAGCATAGAAATTCGTAGTTTCGTTTCTCTGTTTACCGTCTTTATTCTGTTTTATTTGAATTATTGTGATATAAATGTTGAGTGACTTATTTTTAGCTTAAAATTAGGATTTAAATATACATGTTTAAGATTTCTTCTGAAAATGGTCAATTTTCAGTTAACGTTAGGTTTAGTTGCAACGTCTGTTTCTTTGTTTATCCGTCTTTATTCTGTTTTATATGAATTCTTGTGGCAAAAATGTTTTGTGATTTATTTTTGGCTTAAAATTAGGGATCAAATATACATATTCTGGAATACTTCTGAAATGGTAGTTTTTAGTCGATGTCAGGTCTTTTTACAGAAAACGGTTTACGTCTAATTGACGAAAAATGATTTAAATAGCTTGAGCTTATCAAATCAACCCAGAAAAAAAAACTTTCTTCACAAAAGTTGGTTATTTTAATATTTATAATTTTCTAGAATTTTTTTGGGATTGTTGGAAAACTTCCAAAAATTATCAAAAAATACGCTAAACGGAAGCGTATAGCGCAAAAATCTTGTTTCGCAGTGTTTAAATTCGTGACAAAGGTCTACAAGCATTTTATATTTTATTTTAATTAATTATTTTATGATTTTAGAAATTATTTCTGTGTAGGTTTCGAAAATCCTATTTTCTGCACTGTTTCAGGGTTATACCTGCGAAACGGTGAAAATCGAAGAGATTGTACTACCAATAAATTTCAAAAATGATACCCTGAGTTTATTTAAAGCTATCATGTCATTTTTAAGCATTCTCATTGGTTCTCATCAATTAAATTAAGTTATTTCAATTTTTGATTTATGAAAAGTCTATTTTACCCTTGATTTTCATCCTTTTTCATTAAAACCCTAGGGGTAAAAATGGAAATTCACTTTCCCTCTTCTTCCAGCCATTTTGGCCACCCTTCTCTTGTCAAGTGGGGGAAGATATTTGTGCAAGTTGCCTTGTGAGTCATTAGGATTAACCAATTAGATTTTAGATAATTATTTTGATTTTTATTTAACATGAACCATGGTTGCTTTCCAAGCCAACCATGGTCATCTTCTAACCACCCTTTGGCATGAAATTTGGGCTATAAATAGTGGGGGTTGTTCTTCATTTTTCTTCACACCAATTCCATGAAGCAACACCACAAAATCTCTTTCTTTCCTTTATAGTTTTCTTTAAGTTTTTCTTTGGTTTTCCTAACAAACCTCTTGCAATTTTGTTTTGTGTTCTTAGTGTTCTTCCAAGTTCTTGAGGCCAAGGTAAGGGGAAATTCTTCTAAAGTTGGTTTGATCTTGTTTTGATGAGTGTTTTGTGGTTTGGGTGTTTATGGCTTTAATTAAATTGTTATGGCGAAATTTTAAGTATAAAGGTTTGATCACTCAGTGGGCTATGCCTCCGTGATCAACAAATCTAAGAATCAGTAAAATTGAACCTCTGTAGTTCTTTTGGCTAATTGGGAATACTGTGGTTGGTCAGACAGGAGAGTGCACCCTTGGTGTACTGTCAGGTCGGGCTTAGGGGTCGTATCTCTATTAGACATTAGTACGTTGAGAAAGTGATTAAATACGATAAAATTTCTGAACTGCTTTCAAAAATATATATATACAGGCTGATTGGGTAAAATAATTTAATAATAAAGGGTTCTCAGTGAACTATATTGTTATGTTATTTGGTAGAAATTCCTGGTTTGGAGTCCTGATATATAAAATCTTGTGATTTTTACTGTTTATATACAGACTGATGGTTGGGTTAAGGTAGTTCATTTGTATGGTTACTATTTTTCCTATTCTAGGGAGTTCGTATATACGTGGCGAAGATTACTTGATCAGCTTCCAATGGGCTTATTCAAAAAAAAATGGACTTAGGTTATAACTATTTTCATTTATATTGTAGTTATGGTTGGTCACCGCGTTTGGCTCTGCCGCCGAGTGGCTATTCCATAGCAACTTTTTCCAAAAACAAGAAAAAAGTCACTTACCGATTAAAAATGAACCTGAGTTTAAATTAGCGTTAATCTCTTTTCTCTTAATCAATCCCGGTGGCTATGCCCCATTTTGATCTTCTGTTATTGCTTTGATCACTTTTATTTTATAACGATTCATTTTATCTACTTCGGGTAATCACCTCAGTTTGGCACTGCCGCGGTGTGGTTACTCTTAAAATAAATGAGTACAGCCAGAAAGTGTAATAAAGCGGATAATATACAAGAGTTATTTCTGCATTGATAAAATGAGAGTATTCTATGTGGTTTTGTATTAAGAGAATTAATACAGTAAAACAGAGAAGGTTTTACAGGATAAATCAAAGAGATATTATGCAATTTTGAGCTGTCATTTGCATAAAGAGATTTGAGCTTACATCCCAGAGAGGGTTGAGAATAGAGTTTGGTTGGGCTACAATTGCCTTCTGGGATTATCCAGGTTTCGAAAGTCTCAATGGCCTTGTAGGTGATAACCCTTGAGACGAGACGAGTCGTATACCTGGCTTGGATAAATCTGACTGACGGACCCTTTTCATGATATGGTTGAGATGCGCATTACCGAATGATTTCTAGGGGTCTAGAGGGATTCCCTGGTTATTCTGTTAAGTCTTGTCACAAGCCTATCGCTCAATGGAGTTAAGGTGGAAAAAGTCTCCTTGGAGCTGTTGGAACCAAATTGTTTAAAAGCATTTTTTAATGCATAAATTTCCTAAGTGGTTTTGATGATAACAATGATTATTAAGGATTTTACAAAGTCTGCTAACAAGCTCTTGTAGGTACAACAAGATTAGTCAATCGTCCAGTGTGACTTTGGCAAACATATGTACAGTCCAAGAGTAGATCGTCCAATGGACTCTGAGAGCAATGCGTCCAATGATGTTTTGCGTCCAAAGAAGCAGAACTGATAAACGTCCAATAATCATCATGAAGATATACGCCCTGAGAAGCAAAGTCATAAGTCCATATGGTAAGCAATGAATATGCATCCATATGATCTAAGATGCTTCACGTTCAAATGGTAAGCAAAGACATGCGTCCATTTGGTAAGAGAACAGAAAGTCCAATCTGTTCTACATGCTGCGTCCAAAACGCAGACTCAATCACAGGCTATTTATTGATCTTGCATTTAATATGAAACATATTTAATGAGCAAATGATTTGAAATAAATAGCTATATACAATGCTTTTTCTGTGCAACATTGTCAACGTTTTTGAACGTGCATTAAATGAAAAGCATAAAGCACTGTGGAAAGGGTACTAAGAGAGAGAATGTACTCTGATCAATTTTGTATCTCTCTGAACGCACCTTTTTCTTTACACAGTGTATTCTCTTTGTCTCAATAAAGTATTACTATTAACCTTTGTGTAATTGAGATATTGAGTACAGGTTGCTTCCGACCTAGGAGAAAGAAACGCAGAAAATATGCTGAAGTAGAACTCCTCAGGGCAACGGAAAAAGCATTTAATGCTATTAGAGAACGGTAATATTTATGAACGCTGAAGCTGAGCTATTCGAAGAACAAGTCCGAAGCTTCATCAAAGCCTATAAATACCGTGAACAAGAAGAAAAATACAAGAGACTGAACCAAGCAAAAGAAAGAGTCGAATCGCTGTGCAAATATTGTTATACTCTATTTATTCTAGAAAGTCTTGTATTATTTCTATCTTCTTGTAAAAGAGAGTTTGCTTAACTCTCGAAGTTCTCAAGTTTTTCATATCTTCACTTGTGTGAGTTAGACAGCACTTTAAGTTAAAATACTCTTCTGAGTTGGTTGAGCCTGGAGAGGCTTGATTAGAAAGAATACTTGTTTGAGCCTGAAGAGGCTTGTCTGCAAAAGAATACTTGGGATATAGCCTGGAGAGGCTGTGTGCAAAGAATACTGGGGTTGAGCCTGGAGAGGCTAGGTGTGCAAATAATACTTGTTGTAAGGCCTGAAGAGGCTATTGAAGAATACTTGTATTCTATCTGGATTGATAGTGAAATCACTCTAGTTTGAGGGGACTGGACGTAACTCTTAGGAAATGGTGAACCAGGATAAACACTTGTGTCTTTTTCTCTATCCCTTATCTCTGTTAATTTCTTTTTATATACTAACTGAGGGGATTGAATTTGAATTTATTTTAACAAGTTATTCATACGCTTTAATCGCACAAGAAAACTTGTTTTAAACTCAGTGGACGTTTCTGCGTCCAACTTGTCTGTGCGTCCAATAACTCAAATACGTTGTGTGTCCAACGTTTTCATAACCAGCGTCCGACGTTTGCGAAAAGTTTTAAAAGCTTAGAAACACAATTCAACTCCCCTTTCTTGTGTTTCATCCTGTTACCTACAGTTGGTATCAGAGCTTGATCTCTAGGGGTTGAGCACCTAATAGTGCAGAGAAGCAAAGATCCATGGAAAACGAAGGACAAACTGTGAACAGGCCACCACTGTTCAATGGAGACGAATATGACTATTGGAAGCAAAGAATGATCACATTCTTTGATGCACAAAATATCGACATGCGGGATGTCGTTGAAAATGGTTACACTGCTCCAGTAGGTGAAGCAGGGCAACCAGTACCTAGAGCTCAGTGGACACAGGATCAAAGGGCAAGGTTCCAGCTGAGCTCAAAGGCCAGGCATTATTTAATGTGTGCCATTACAAAGTCAGAATATGACAAGGTACGCAGCTGCAACACTGCCAAAGAGATATGGGATACTCTAGCTTTGGCACATTAAGGATCAACTCAGGTCCGTGAGTCCAAAATCAGCATGCTAGTTCATCAATATGAGCTATTCAAATGGAGGATCACGAGACAATTGATCAGATGTTTGGAAGATTCCAAACAATCATCAACAACCTGAGATCTCTGGGAAAAATCTACACAACCTAGGATCATATCAGGAAAATCCTAAGGAGTCTGCCAAGACAATGGAGACCCAAGGTAACTACAAAACAAGAAGCAAGGGATCTTTCCATCTTGCTATGGAGAACCTCCTAGGCTCACTTAAAGTGCATGAGCTTGACCTCAAAGAAGAAGGAACAGAAAAAAGGGCAAAGTCCATTGCTCTTAAAGCTCAAAAAGGAAGCACTTGAAAAGCCTTAAAGGCAAATGACTCAGAAGAAGAGTCATGTAGCTCAGAAGGAGAAGAAGGTTCAGATGATGATGAACTTTCCTTCATCTCCAAGAAAATAAAGTCCATGTGGAAAAGAAAAGGTGGCTTGAGAAGGAAGCAGTTCAACAGAAGATTTCCACAAAAGGAAGCTGAGCAAAAGGAGAAAAGTCCAGTAGTGTGCTATGGCTGCAAGAAACCAGGCCACTACAAGGCAGATTGTCCTGAAGCTGAAAGGACAAAGAAAAAGTTCTTCAAGAAGAAGAAAGGTCTCATGGCAGCATGGGAAGATCTTGATGACTCTTCTGATGATGAGGATGATGAGGATAAGGAAGAAGCAAATTTTTGCCTGATGACAAGCCAGCCCTCAACTGACCGTGAGGATGAAGAAGAGGTACTTTCTTATCCTGAACTAAGAAGTAATTTTGATTATCTTCTTAGAGAATCATCCATTCTATCTGATGAGTACAGGTCTTTAAAGAAAAAGTTTTCTCTCATAACTAAAGATTTTGAAAAGCTTACTTTAGAAAACAAAGTACTCAAATCAGAGAATGATGAGTTGAAACTTCAAGTAAGTCAACTTAAAGATGAATCTCAAAAAGATTCTGAGTCCAATACTTCCTGTGAAGTACAAGTACTTCAACAAGAAGTAAATGAACTCACTGGACGATTGTCCAGATTTGTCAGTAGCTCTGAAAAACTTGATCAAATTTTAAAAATTTTAAAAATTCAGAGAAAATCTTCTGACAAAAGTGGTTTGGGTTATGTTCCTAAGGAACAAGAAAAACCAAAACCAAAGTTTTCTAAAAGTCCTTCCAAACTTAATCTATACTGTGGTCACTGTGGAAAGGCTGGACATGTCACCTCGGCATGCGTCCATAAGAAGAGGAACGTGCCTGGACGCAGACCAAGGGCTAACAAGAGAGGACCCAAGTTAATCTGGGTACCTAAAAGTATGATAATTCCTGTTGCAGATATGCTTGATGGGAGGAAGACAACTCCAATCATGGTACCTGGACAGTGGCTGCTCACGACACATGACAGGAGAAAGGTCTATGTTCCAAGACCTAAAACCTAGATCAAAGGGCTGGGTCACCTTTGGAGGAGACCAGAAAGGCAGAATAGTTAGGATAGGTAAAATTGGTAAGCATCCTTTTTCCCTCTGTTGAAAATGCCTTATTGGTTGAAGGACTCAAACATAATCTGCTTAGCATAAGTCAATTGTGTGACAGTGGATTTGATGTTTCCTTTAATAAAGATAAATGTATAGTCAGAAACTCTGATAAGTCCATACTTTTTCAAGCAAAGAGGCAGGACAATATTTACAAAATTGATTTTGAAAATCTGTCCAAACAAAATGTCCCATGCTTCACATCTTTAAAAGATGAACAATGGATATGGCACAAGAGACTTGGTCATGCAAGCTTGAGGACCATCTCAAAGCTAAATAAGCATAACCTCGTGAGAGGACTACCAAATCTTGTGTACAAATCTGAAGTTATGTGTGAAGCATGTCAGAAAGGGAAACAAGTGAAAAACTCTTTTAATTCCAAAAATATTGTTTCCACTTCTAGACCTTTGGAACTTTTACATATGAATTTGTTTGGACCCACTCAAACTGCTTCTTTGAATGGAAAGAAATATGGACTAGTTATAGTTGATGACTATACTAGATGGACATGGGTTAAATTCCTTGCACACAAGGATGAGTCTTTCAAAGTCTTTACTATATTCTGTAAGAGAGTCCAAAATGAAAAAGGAGTTTGTATCAACTCTATTAGAAGTGATCATGGAGGGGAGTTTGAGAATGCAAACTTCCAGAGATTCTATGAAGCGAATGGAATCCTTCACAATTTCTCTACACCTATAACACCTCAACAGAATGGTGTGGTGGAGAGAAAGAATCGATTTTTACAAGAGATGGCCAGGTCCATGCTCAATTATCACTCAACCTCTAAGAGGTTTTGAGCTGAAGCAGTAAACACTGTCTGTATCTACAAAACAGAATATATGTAAGGCCTATATTGAAAAAGACTCCATATAAATTGTGGAAAGGACGAAAACCCAACATTTCTTATTTTCATCCGTTTTGATGTGAATGCTTTATTCTTAATACTAAGGATCAACTTGGAAAATTTGATTCCAAGGTTGACAATGGAATTTTTCTGGGTTACTCTGAAACTTCCAAGGCTTACAGAGTCTATAACTCTAGAACCTTGACTGTTGAAGAGTCAATTCATATAAAATTCAATGACAAAAAGCCTGACAAAGAATTGTCAGAGCTAAGTGATTCTCTTGCAGATATGAGAATACAAGAAGAAGGTGAAGAAGCATCAGCTAAAAATGAAGAAGATGGATCAGACGCAGAAACTGAGGATGCGTCCAATCCAGAAAGAAGAAGAAGCTGGCTCTTCAAAACCTACCATCCTGAAGATCAAATCATTGGAAATACGAATGATAGAGTCAGAACAAGGTCCACATTCAGAGAACAAACTGATGTTGCATTCATCTCTGAACTAGAGCCAAAGAATGTTGATGAAGCCCTACTGGACGAAGGATGGATTTTAGCAATGCAGGAGGAGCTGAACCAATTCAAACGTAATGATGTTTGGACGCTGGTAGCCCCACCTGAAGATAAGTCCATTATTGGAACCAAATGGGTATTCAGAAACAAACTGGACGAGGAAGGTAAAGTGGTGAGAAATAAAGCAAGGTTAGTTGCTCAAGGTTACTCACAGCAGGAAGGTATTGACTTTACTGAAACCTTTGCTCCAGTAGCTAGAATAGAATCCATTCGCATCTTACTTTCATTTGCTGCCCAACATGATATGAGGCTTTATCAAATGGATGTAAAGAGTGCTTTTCTGAATGGTATAATAACAGAGGAAGTCTATGTTGAACAACCTCCTGGTTATGAGGACCAAACTTTTCCTAACTATGTTTTTAAACTGAAAAAGGCTCTTTACGTCCTCAAGCAAGCTCCTCGAGCTTGGTATGAAAAACTAAGTTCCTTTTTAATGGAGAATGGTTTTTCAAGAGTAAAAGTTGACACTACTCTTTTCAGAAAAACCATAGACACACATTTCATCATAGTACAAATTTATGTGGACGATATTATTTTTGGTGCTACTGATGAATCTCTATGTGGAGAATTTTCTGAGTTAATGCAGAAGGAGTTTGAAATGAGTATGATGGGAGAATTAAAATTCTTCCTTGGACTTCAAGTAAAACAGACTCAAGATGGGATTTACGTGCATTAATCCAAGTATACAAAGGAGATTCTGAAGAAGTTCAATATGGACGATTGCAAGTCCATGAACACTCCTATGCATCCATCTTGCATACTGAACCTGAATGACAAAGATAAAAAGGTAGATCAAAAGGTATACAGAGGTATGATTGGATCTCTCTTGTATCTTACTGCATCTAGACCTGATATTATGTTTAGTGTTTGTTTATGTGCAAGATTCCAATCAGATCCTAGAGATTCTCACTTGACTGCTGTCAAGAGAATCTTTAGATATCTGAAGGAGACTACTAATCTTGGTTTGCTGTTTAAGAAATCAGATGAATACAGATTAGTAGGGCTCTGTGATGCTGATTATGCTGGAGACAGACTTGAAAGAAAAAGCACCAGCGGAGTATGCCATTTTATTGGGTCCAATCTAGTATCATGGACGAGCAGGAGATAGAGCACAATTGCATTATCTACAGCTGAAGCTGAATATGTCTCTGCTGCAAGGTGTTGTTCTCAGCTCTTATGGATTAAACACCAATTAGAAGACTACAACATTTTCTTGAGTAAGATTTCTGTTCTTTGTGATAATACTGCTGCAATCAATTTGTCTAAGAACCCAATCTTACACTCAAGAGCTGAGTATATAGAAATTAAACATCATTTTATTAGAGACTATGTACATAAGGGAGTATTTGATATTCAGTTTGTTAGTACTGAGAATCAATGGGCAGATATATTTACAAAACCCCTCTCTGTAGATAGATTTACTTTTATAAGGAAGCATTTAAATATGCACTTTATAAAAGAGTGATGTTTAGCGTCCAACATGCTCAAGCTGAGTCTGAGTCCAATATGACTAGCGTCCAATAGGACACGTCAGTCTGTTGAGAACTTAGTATTTTTATTATGACTCAAAGGTTTTTACCTCTTAGCCTTCCCGTGCTGAGTCTAAGCTATTTTTATAATAATATATTTTTATCACAAACTGTCCACCTGCTCTGTAGCAGTTTTCTCATTTAATGATTACATTGGTTCTCAAGATTACTTGAAAGTTAAAACTGTCTTTATTAAAAAGAGATGCTATCTGTTTCCAAGTCTTTTGAAACTTTTACTTGCACGTCTTCTCTGCTCTTCTATTTCTCTTTCTCTTGCAAAAGTTTTGTTAAACCTTTCAAAATAGTGCTTGTTCTTTAAAATCCTATCTCAGAACTTATCTAAATCCTTAAACAAGACAATGTCGAGAATCAACCATATGGAAGTAAAAGTAGAAACCTTCATCGACTTCTCTATATCCTCTGAGTTCGGCATCGACGTCAGAAATGAAGTCACTGCGGCTGGATGGTCTAAGTATTTCGATGAAAACACCAAGGTTTTTCCCTCCTTGGTCAGAGAGTTTTGGAACTCAAAAGAAACATTGGATAACAGCATCAAGGGAACGGTGCTAAACAGGGAGGTCTCTGTGTCATGTGACTCAATTGCTCGAGCCATCGCCTGTGAACAAGAAGGAGAGCTCTACAGACCTAACTGGAAAGCCGAGTTTGGTGGAGACTCTGAAGTACGCAGACTCTTGCTTAAAACTGCATGTAATGGCCCCATTATTGCGTCAAGAATGCATGACAAAGTTCGTGTCTTGCACTTGCTATTAAACAAGACGGTCATTCACAAGGTTGGATCAAGGGACTTTGTCTCAGACTTGCATGAATTTCTGCTGGTACACCTTATGTCTCTAAACCGGATCAACTTGCCATCCATCCTGTTCTTTTGCTTCAAAAGAGACTCAACACGCATTGGCAGAAAGAATGCTATTCCCTTTGGAGTTCTTCTTCAAAAGGTTCTAAACAACCAAATTCCTGATGCTATCACTGAACAGCTGTTAACTCTACAAGGACTGTTTCAACCGAGTCTAGAGAGACTCAGTTTCGTGAGGATGAGACTGACACCAGTGGAGAATATTCAAAGAAATGACTCTAATGTTGTTCAAGAGGTTTCTAAAGAAAAAGAAAAGAGTGAACAAAACTCTCTAGTTGAAGAAACGGAAGAACAGCGCGAAGCCAGAATCGCCAGAGCAAGAGAAGAGATCAGAAAGTTCAAGGAAGATCAGCTGGCTGCTGAAAGGAGAGAAAGAGAAGCCAAGAGGAATAAAAGAAAAGGAAAAGAAGTTGCTAAGCATATCCTAAACCTCTTGGATGAAGAGAACAGAAAGAGGAATGCTGAGAACATGCTCACTCCGTCTCAAGTTGAAGAATTTGCTATGAGTGTCGATCCTTTTGAAGCATCTACATCACAGATAAATATGGACACTTCTCCTCAAAAGGTTGGTGATCCTCATTAATCTCAGTCAGGAGTAGTAAGAAGACCTTTTACCAGGTCACTGAGACAAGAGCAGAGTCAGTTGGCTGAAACTTCTTCAAGGGAACAAAGGTCCAAAAGGAGAGCTGAGCGACTCACTCAAATCAATCAACGCAATCAAGAACCTGAGGCCGTAGAAGACAACACTCCAGTGCCAAAAGCTGCTGCTGTAGCACTTGAGGCAGGAAATGGTCCCCAAGGTCCTGTATCCAGAAAAGAGTTTCTACAGCTATCGGCCAAAGTGGATAGTCTGATAGCTCTGGTTCAAGACTTTGTCAAGAAGAAGGATTGAGGGATTTTCTGGATCTTTTTTTTTTCTGTTTTTCAAAAACCTTTGTTTTGTTTTCAAAAATTTTGGACTATGATGTTCTGCGAACCTTTTTGTCTGATGACAAAAGGGGGAGAAATTGGGAAGAATTAAGTTTTAAAAGCTCAAAGTTATTAATAAAATGAGATTGAGTCAAAATTGCAGTGCAGTAGTCTTATTACTTATACATGCTCTGATTATTCTATACTCTATGTTGGACTAATATGTTTTATAAGAAAAAGAAATTTTCAGGTACTCTAAACATGTTGAATATCCAAAACCATGAGATGTTTATATCAGGGGAAGAAGAGTAAGAAAAACTGAGACACTGAGAGGTTTATCTCAGGGGGAGTTTTCCCTAAGAAATTTTTTCTTTAAAAGTATATGATGACTGATTATTTGGTTTATCTGTTTTATTGCTTGTAAAACTTAATAATGTTTGTCATCATCAAAAAGGGGGAGATTGTTGGAACCAAATTGCTTAAGAGCATTTTTTAATGCATAAATCCCCTAAGTGGTTTTGATGATAACAATGATTATTAAGGATTTTACAAAGTCTGCTAACAAGCTCTTGTAGGTACAACAAGATTAGTCCATCGTCCAGTGCGACTTTGGCAAACATATGTACAGTTCAAGAGTAGATTGTCCAATGGACTCTGAGAGCAATGCATCCAATGATGCTTTGCGTCCAAAGAAGCAGAACTGATAAACGTCCAATAATCATCATGAAGATATACGCCCTGAGAAGCAAAGTCATAAGTCCATATGGTAAGCAATGAATATGCATCCATATGATCTAAGATGCTTCACGTTCAAATGGTAAGCAAAGACATGCGTCCATTTGGTAAGAGAACAGAAAGTCCAATCTGTTCTACATGCTGCGTCCAAAACGCAGACTCAATCACAAGCTATTTATTGATCTTGCATTTAATATGAGACATATTTAATGAGCAAATGATTTGAAATAAATAACTATATACAATGCTTTTTCTGTGCAACATTGTCAACGTTTTTGAACGTGCATTAAATGAAAAGCATAAAGCACTGTGGAAAGGGTACTAAGAGAGAGAATGTACTCTGATCAATTTTGTATCTCTCTGAACGCACCTTTTTCTTTACACGGTGTATTCTCTTTGTCTCAATAAAGTATTACTATTAACCTTTGTGTAATTGAGATATTGAGTACAGGTTGCTTCTGACCTAGGAGAAAGAAACGCAGAAAATATGCTGAAGTAGAACTCCTCAGGGCAACAGAAAAAGCATTTAATGCTATTAGAGAATGGTAATATTTATGAACGTTGAAGCTGAGCTATTCGAAGAACAAGTCCGAAGCTTCATCAAAGCCTATAAATATCGTGAACAAGAAGAAGAATACAAGAGACTGAACCAATCAAAAGAAAGAGTCGAATCGCTGTGCAAATATTGTTATACTCTATTTATTCTAGAAAGTCTTGTATTATTTCTATCTTCTTGTAAAAGAGAGTTTGCTTAACTCTCGAAGTTCTCAAGTTTTTCATATCCTCACTTGTGTGAGTTAGACAGCACTTTAAGTTAAAACACTCTTCTGAGTTGGTTGAGCTTGGAGAGGCTTGATTAGAAAGAATATTTGTTTGAGCCTGAAGAGGCTTGTCTGTAAAAGAATACTTGGGATATAGTCTGGAGAGGCTGTGTGCAAAGAATACTTGGGGTTGAGCCTGGAGAGGCTAGGTGTGCAAATAATACTTGTTGTAAGGCCTGAAGAGGCTATTGAAGAATACTTGTATTCTATCTGGATTGATAGTGAAATCTCTCTAGTTTGAGGGGACTGGACGTAGCTCTTAGGAAAGGGTAAACCAGGATAAACACTTGTGTCTTTTTCTCTATCCCTTATCTTTGTTAATTTCTTTTTATATACTAACTGAGGGGATTGAATTTGAATTTATTTTAACAAGTTATTCATACGCTTTAATCGCACAAGAAAACTTGTTTTAAACTCAGTGGACGTTTCTGCGTCCAACTTGTCTGTGCGTCTAATAACTCAAATATGTTGTGCGTCCAACGTTTTCATAACCAGCCTCCAACTTTTGCGAAAAGTTTTAAAAGCTTAGAAACACAATTCAACCCCTCGTTCTTGTGTTTCATCCTGTTACCTACAGGAGCAACACATCAGTGTATTATTTTTAAAAGAGATTGAAGTGTCATGCATAAATATATCTATGATTGATGATATATTTTGAGTATACCTTGATTTATGGTATTTTATTACTGAGTGCGAATTGTGATTGTATGGTATATTCTAAGTTTACCTTGATTTACGGTATTTTACTTCCAGGTGTGATCTGTGTTTGTGAGATTCTGAAAATATATTGTATAAATGTTGTATGTATATTCCTTGTGCTATCATTCTTGTGAAAGTTTTTCACCCTTGCCTACTTGTATATTGTGTTGATGAATGATTGAGTAGATCATGTATCCGAGGATTAGATTGGGTATGGGTCGGAGGTTTAGTAACCATCTTTTCAAGGCTAGGAGGGTAAAGAGGAAGATCTACTCTGACTTTCAGGAAAGAAGGATGAGGGACGTACCAGCACTGGAAACACCATTTATATCTTTTTACGGACGACGTAGGATACCATCACGGGGAAGGAAACCCCGCTCAGCCTCACTAGTTGAGGAGGATGCCACTATTGGGACGCCTTCTGTTGAGGACTCTGGCGTGGAAGAGTCTGCTCATCGGTCAGAGAGAGTTTATGCACTTGCCTACCTTCCGGAGGAGCATAAAGGTAAAAAAAAAGTATAGTTGTACTGTGCAACATCCTTTCTCTAAAAAGGATATTACACCATAGTGACCAAGAATTTCGAAATAACTAAGAAAATATTTTATGTAAATTTAGTTTTCCTTCTCCAAATATGTGGATAAAATTTTCGCTTTTTAAATAATGAGAAGGATGGAAAATATGTCTCTCCGGTTTTGTTCGAAAGGTTTTAAATGCGGAACAATACACTTGTGAAAATAATCTTATCTCATATATATTAAACCATCATAATCTTATAAAAGAAGCTCGCATCAGTACAAACTATGGTTTTAACACTGCAAAAGTAAAGAAAACAGTAAATACTCAATAAACTGAAAAATACATAAGTGGTAAAAGAAAAATATATGCTACTATGTATACGTGAGCCAGATCCCATATACTAACTAACCCAAAAAGGAATCTATCACTCTAAGCTATATCTAAGAAAAATCTATGGACAAGACCAAGTGGCTCCTCCTATTCCCAGCCCACGGGGCTCAAGATTCCTAACTTGTGTAACCGGAATCCAGGCATAGTCATACCTATTAGTAGAATACTAAGATGCCTCACTTGTTCCAACCCTGTGTCCGGGTGAGTCATCTACTTATACATACACAAGCACAACAAAGAAACACGCAAGGGTGAAAATCTTCACAAAGTTATAAAGAAGAATACAAGAAACATATACACAATATTCATACTTCATATTCTCAGAACTACTCATACACAGATTATGCCTTGTATTAAAATACCACAAAACAAGATATGCTCATAATTATATCATCAATTATAGATATAGTTATGCATGCCACTTCTATATCTTTTGAAAATACACCGGTGCACTGCTCCAAGGAGACTTCCAACCTTACAGCCAGTGAGCGATAGGCTGTAGTAAACTTAAAAGAATAACCAGGGAGTCCCTCCAAACCTCTGGAAATCCTTCGTAATTACTACATTTAAAATGAATACCATATCATAAATAGGTCAGTCAGTCAGATTTATCCAAGTCGGGTATACGACTCGTCTCGGCTCAAGGGTTATCACCTACACGGCCATTGAGACTTTCGAAACCTGGATAATCCCAGTAGGCAATTGTAGCCCAACAAGACGCTATTTTCAACCCGTACTCTAGGTTGTAAGTTCATACTCTTTATGCAATGACAATTCAGTCGCATATAAATTCTCTTTTCTCAAATAAACGGAGTTTCTCATATTCCTCAAATAAACACAGAATCACTTTTCTCAGATAAACACAATACTACATCTCTTTCATCATCTCTTTCATCCTCATACCTCAAACCCGTAAAACAATAACGTTTTACCAGCATAGAATTAATTAATGAAATTATTTCTTCTGTTACCTTTCTCTCCGGCTTAATTTGTTTAATTAAAGAGTGATCACACCGCGCGGCAGTGCCGAACTAAGGTGATCAACCCATAACAATTAGAGTGATTCGGTATATATTAAAACTAAAGGTGATTAAAGCATTAAAGAAGATCAAAATGGGTCAGAGCCACCGGGATCGATCAAGAGAGAAGAGATTAACAATAATTTAAACCCATGTTCGCTTTTTAATCGGTAAGTGATTTTTTTCTCGGATTTAAATAAATTTGATGAAGGAATAATCACACGGCGGCAGAGCCGATTGTGGTGACCAAACCATAGCAGTTTAAAAATGATATAGCTTAAGTCTGTTTTCATAAAAAACCCTTTAGAGGCTAGTACCCTAAATAATTTTCTCTACGTATATACAAACTCCCTAGGCCAAGAAAAATAGCACATCAATAAGGTTCCCAAGAAAGATTTAGAGGTGAGTCGTAGCTGCTAGGAGACCCGTCTTTCCTAGCCAGAATAGAACCAATGAACTATTCGACTCAACCATCTTTCTGTATATCTGTGGTAAACATTGAAGGGTTTTGGCATAGAAAATAACATTACAGAAATTATTAACGTATTAATTATTTTTCCTCGGGTTGTCCACACTTGCCAAATGTACCCTGAAGATGGCAGACAAGGGGCTTTTGTCTGCGTAGCGATGGCACAGGGAGACTAGCTTATTCCACTTGCCATTCGGGGAGATGACCATCACACTTGATGATGTGTCGTCGCTTCTGCACTTGTCAATTTCGGGCGCATTGTAGAGATACCCCGGGCTAGACAGAGAGGGTTGTTGCATGCTCTTGTTGAGTTGCTTCGCGTGAGCGCATCACAGGCATATCTTGCCATGTAGGAGACCCGAGGTTTACATGTTCGCTTCAGCTGGCTGCGAGACGTGTACAATTCCCAGATAGCTGAGGAAGCCTAGGAGGCAGCTGCGAGGGCATACCTACTCCACTTGGTAGGATGCATTATTTTTACTGGCAAGAGTGCTACGTATGTGGACATAGTATTCTTGGATCTATTCTGCAACCTTGGCACTTGCTGTAGATATGCATGGGGTCTAGCCGCCCTTACATTTATGTATGACCAGCTTGGGGCTGCTAGTATTGCTGGGACGAAGCAGATTGCAGGTTACCTTACGCTGATGCAGGTAACTACCTCTACCTTTTACTTGTTATATCTTACATTTTTGTATGTTACTTTATTATAAACCATATGTATACACTTATTTATGTATAGACATGGATTTACGAGCACATCCCCAATGTCGGGTTGCACATGCTTATCACCGGTTACAATGAGCAGAATCCTCGTGTCAAGCGCTGGCATCCAGTCAGAGGTCACAGATTGGTACTCCCTTACCGCAGGGACATAGATGCACTGACTGGTGATGACGTGACGTGGGAGCCATACGACAGTCATAGGCGAGTACGACTATTCCACGACATATCGTTCTTTTCTAGGTACCTTAGGTGGGGCGATTTGATGTACCTTCATTTGCCTGAGAGAGTTTTACGTCAGTTTGGCCATGTCCAGGGGGTTCCTCGTAGCCCGGTGGTGATTATTGGTGAGGCAACAAGTCCACAACAGATGGTACAAAGGTGGACGAATTATGTTAATCACGTGGTGGATGTGGCAACGAGGGGTCCAGTAGCGAGACATCCATATCTGACCACTCCAGATTATATGACGTGGTATAGGCATATTTCTCATCCACTACTCTACCAACCACAGGGGAGCCTCAGGAACCTGTCAAGATGCCTCAGGAGCCGGTCGCATATTTCTCATCCACTACTCTACCAACCACAGGGGAGCCTCAGGAACCTGTCGGGATGCCTCAGGAGCCGGTCGAAATGCCTCAGGAGCCTGTCGGGATGCCTGTCCATCCTGTTAGGATGCCTGCTTCCAGCTTCAGTAGCAGGTCTCATTTAGCTGCAGTATGTTTATAAAATAAATTAGCTATTTAGGAACATTACTGTTTAATTATGTTAATGTTTTGTTCTTGTTAATTGTAGGCAACATTTAGTTGAATTGTAGAGATATGTGATGCTGCACTGGACGAACATCGGGTAACTGAGGAGGTGCTTAGGCAGATACGCATTATTGCAGCCGCTGCCCCATTTGAGCATACATATGAGAGGAGGAAGAGGAGGCCTAGATCCACCCAATGATGTTATACAGTTCATTGTTTTTAACTTTTTAGGACATGGGCGTGTAAGTAATGTTATGGATGTTTTTATTCTATGGATCTTGTTTAACTTTCTTGCATGTTATGAAAATCGTTTATGTTGTTATCATTATTTGAAGTCCCACCGGCAATTGATCCAGCATAAGTAACGACCTCTTACGTCTTGGCTTCTGGACTGGTTTGCTTGATTGGGGTCGTTGTGATGTGCTATCATGGGCAGAATATAAAACATCAATATGTTCCCAGAATGATGGATCACACTTGATGGATTTGGCTGACTGAGACAGTTTACCCTTTGGTGTCCCCTTTGTTTTAACCTGTAAACATATACAAAAAATTAAAATAACTCAGAAAACTAAAATTAAATAACTCAAAAAATAACTCACAAAACTAAAATTAAATAACTGATAAAATAACTCAGAAAATAACCTTTTCTGATGGTGGACACATATTTGTTGTTTCTGGAAAAACCAACTCAAGTACTTTGCCCTTCATAACTTGTTTACCATAAATATCAAGAGATTCAAATTTGTTTAACAGTTTATCCATCTCATATGACGGTGTCATCAAAGCTGGTTCCCGATCCTCGTTACCAATGTCATCAAAGCTTAACATCCTCCAATGGATATGCACATCACCTAATGGCATGGGGCACATACCCAATGTCACGTACTTGGCAATCTGACATGTACATGGTATCCCATGGGTCGTTCTAATACGACAACCACAAAGGGAACTGTCAACACCTATGTATTTCACCTGGTCATACTGGTCCGATATTTTACCAAGTGCACTCCTTGATACAAAATTCTGCAAATTTTGGAATAGTCTCGGGTTGTGTCGATGTTCAACTGTGTTAATGCTCTGTTGGAATGATACTCTTATTTCAGTGTGCTGCAATATGATCATGTTGTTGATGGCATCCCAACAACAACACAAGTCTCCCATGCTATCCTAGAGCAACCTCTTCAACCTTGCATGAACACCCTCCACCCTAATATTAACATGAAAACATTAAAATCAAAATAAAAACCAATTTGTGCGTTCAGTATGGCTATATAAGTATGTGCATACCTATTAGTTGATGTGTTCCCATTGTGCATCACCTTATTAGTCCATGTGGAGACAAACTTCTCTTTGTGAGGAATCAACCCTGTATCTTTGACATAGTCACAAAAAATTGGCCAAATTGAACAAAGCCCTTCAAAAGTGCCCACACGCTCAACATAGGCATCCTCAGTAGAAGACTCACAAACGAAGTCCCATGCTTCCCTAACTGACGACTATACATCCGAAGGACGAACATACATCTTTACCCTCGCCTTTACATTTTTTTTCACATGCCACCGACATAGTAATTGAGTTGAAGATGGAAACACCTTATGCACTGCATTCATTAATGCTACATATCTATCAGTGACAATCACCTGGGGTACCAAGTCAGTTCTCACAAAAAGCCCTCTTAACTTGTGTAGTACCCATGTAAAGTTATTTTCCCACTCACTGTCCAAATAAGCAAATGCCACAGAGAACGTGAGATTCGTTGAAGTCACACCAACAACCTCAAGTAGTGGAAGGTGATACTTGTTCGTTTTATACGTGCTATCCATTATCAGCACAATGTGGAAGGAATTTAAAAGCTTAATGGAATCAGGATGTGCCCAAAAAATATCTCTCACAACATCTGTTTCCCCATGTCTCCTAAACCAATACACATACCGATCACGTTCTAATAAGCTCAGTAGTTGCTGTATTTCTGTCCTTGAACCTTTTTGGGACCTTCTCCACGTTTTTCGCTCATTATAAATATGAGTGATAGTACTCAAGTTTTCAATGTTCTTATCTTTTACTGCTAGTAGTATATTCCTCGGCTTCACCATGTTTTTTGTCAAACTGTCAACTAAAGACCTCTCTTCAGCTGTTAGGCGACCCGCAAACAAGTGACCCGCCAATGTACCTACACGCTCATGGTCATGATTTCCCCTTACATCATTAAGTCTCCACCCTTGTCTATTACTGGAAGGCCTTGCTCTTAGTCTGAACGGACATTCACCTTTTTTGGTGGCTGTCACCTTTCTCGGTAACTTGTTCTTGACTGGTCTGTATTTTCCACTCCTACTACAAGCCAACACAACAACGGACTTTCTTCCTACTCCGTTATCTCCTTCGTCTGATCTAGTTATGACAAGAACAAAGCCACACCACAAGGCAAGTTGTCTTGCCCATATCAATAGAGCATCTTTAGTGGGGAACACTTGAAAATGAGACATGAAAAACTATTGATAAAGCCCTCCACACTACCTTAAAATTTAACAAGAAATATATACCTCTATAATTGTGAACTCATTGGTACAATCAAATCTTTTTATCGGAAGAGGGAATACATCAACACCGTCCGTGGGTACTTCCCCATCGCTTGATATTTCATCTCCATCATACATATCCTCATCCATTTGCATGTACTGAAAAACACAATTGTTTCTGCCATAATTTAAATTAAAGAATATATAAAAATTGTTTCTATTTTCTTTCTTGCTGATACAAAAAAAATTATTTTTATATACACCAAAAACTCCAGTTTTCGGTACATATAAAATTGTGTTCTTATATATACCGAAAACTCGAGTTTTCGGGAATAGCTACGTTTGGAAAAAAAATTAAACTAACCTGGTTTGACAGAGAAGATGGTGGTTACCTTCCTTCTTCTCCATCTCTCACGGTGGTTACCTTCCTTCTTCTCCTTCTTCTCCTTCTTCCACGGTTGTCTTCCATCCTTCTCTCCCTTCCTTCCTTCTCTCACGGTGGTTTCTTCTCTATGATGTGCTGTGTAAGTTAGTGGAGTGGGGGTGTATGGGTTTTGGGAGGGAAGAGGAATGAATAAGGGATGAGGGTAGTATAGTAAATGTCAGTCCAAAAAAGGTTTAATGTGGGGTGTATGGACAATTTTGATGGTGTATATACCAATTCCCTTTACATAGATCTGAATGACCAATTTTTTACCAAGAAAAATGACCAATTTTGACATATTTTTATATTGAACCCATTCCCAAATTTGAACTTATTTATTTAAGAAAATAAAAGAAAATCGGACAAAATTGGGTGTTTACACATGAAAATGCCCAAGCTTCGAGTCTATGCATATGAACGGGAAAATCCCAATTGATGCTAGCTTGTCAAATCGGTTGGCTTCATCGGAGACTACTACACCTGTTAACAAGGCTGGCTCGGTGGCTTTGTTTTATGTTGTACCTCTGACATTACAATTTTGAGGGCTCTCTCTCAACTTCATGAACCCTAGGTGTTGGCCGCCAGTGGGAAGGGAGTGGAGGTGTGGGGTTGAGGGAGGGGGTGGAGGTGGAGGTGGAAGAAGAGGGATTGATGATTGGACTATCATTTTGGTCCCTATAACTGGACTACCACGTGTGAGCCCGCGTGGGTGTCATCTAGGCACTTAACATGCCACGTCACCAAGTCTGTTACCGTTACCTAACACAACAAGAAATTGGTCATTTACCGACGGATTTTACCGACAGAATTTTTTTCGTCTGTAAATCTGTCGTTACCGACGGAATTTTTTCGTCGATAAAAAAGTTTTTCCATCGGTAAATGGATTTTTTTTGTCCGTTGCCAGTTTTTTTTTAATTATTATCGACGAAATTTTTCCATCGGAAAATCAAAAAATTTTAATTTACCGATGGAATTTTTCCGTCGGAAAAGTTACCGACGGAACATTTTCCGTTGAAAACTTTACCGATGGAAAAATTCCGTCGTAAGGACACGTGTTTTAAAAAAATTTGAAATTCAAATTACTGACGGAATCCGTCGAAAAAAATAAATAAACTCAGCTTCCCCCTCCTTCTTCGATCATTTCTCACAACACCTCTCTCTCTCTCTCTCTCTCTCCGCCTCTCTCTCCTCTGCTCCGAACCGCCGAACCGCCGAACCTCTCTCTCTCTCTCCGCTCTTTCTCTCTCTGCTTCGACCGCTCTCTCTCTCTCTGCTCCGAACGGCCGGCCACCTCCAGCCAGCCACCGCCGATCGCCACTGCCACCGCCACCAACACAGTGCTCTCTTTCTCTCTCTGCTCCGACCGCTCTCTCTCTCTCTGCTCCAACCGCTCTCTCTCTGCTCCGACCACTCTCTCTCTCTCTCTGCTCCGAACGGCTGGCCACCTCCAGCCAGCCACCGCCGACCGCCACACACCAGCCACCGCCGACCGCCACCCACACAGTGCTCTCTCTTCCTTCATCCAAAGACAGGTGATGATGTTTAATTTCTTGCTCTTTACTGTCCATTAATTCGGATTTGTCACTCATTAATGCAAAAACTTACATTTTTTTTTCTGTTGATATTGATTTAGAAGGCTCTTGAAGGCAAAGACAATAACTGAAGCCAAAAGTCTCACTAGCTCGGAGCATACGTCAGGAGGTAGAGATGAGTTTGCAACGTTTTAATATAGATTTACATATGTTAAGTTGAACATGTTGTCTGAATTGGTGTGTTGTTTGTTAGTGGAGAGCAGAGCTCAATAGGCATAATTGTGTGCTGGAAATTTGTTGTTGCATGTGTTTGTCTTGTTTGTTAGTGGAGAGCAAAGCCCTAGTCTTTTCCTTCCTGCCTTAGCAGGATGCTGGGTTGTGTGCTGGTAGTTTGAATAATGCATGTGTTTGTCTGATTGAATTGTTTGTTAGTGGAGAGCAAAGCTCAATATGATATCTTTTGTAGCTTTAGATTTATCATATAAATTTATTGATTGATTGTTGTTGATTTTTTTCTAAATTTTTTTTGTGGAAGTCCGAAATATAGGGGACGTGCTGTCGAATTTTTGTTTGGCATGTGACCTCGATATCTAACACGTAATGTGATTGATATGCAGAAAATGAATTGTTATCCTTCAAACCGTAGTTGGATGTATGATAGGTTATATCCTGTGAGAAGGGGTCTTAAACAAGCTTTTATGAGTGGGGTTGAAGAGTTTGTTGCTTTTGCAAAGAGACAAGAAAATTTCAAGTTAGAGGGGGGAATAAGATGTCCATGTCTGAAATGCCAATGTAGAAAGATTAAGCGTGAGGATGAGGTGGTTGGTGATTTATTTAGAGTTGGGTTCAAGCCTAATTATTGGATATGGACTAATCATGGTGAAATAGCGCCTCATATTGACTTGAGAGTTGACGAGGATAACATAGGAGGTTCAAGTACTTGTACAGACATGGGAAATGATGAGCAGTTTGAGTCGATGCAGGAGATGATTTGTAATGCTCTTGGGGTGAATGTGTCATACGAATAGCAGCACTATGATGACACTGATGAACTTCCAAATGAGTCAGCACAGAGATTTTATAATCTTTTGTTAACGGCAAATAAGTCGTTGTTTGAAGGATCCGATGACTTTAAATTATCAATGTGTGTGAGGCTTTTAGCTGCGAAGTCAAATTATAATGTTAGTGAGCAGTGTTGTGATTTTATCTCAAGAATGGTGTTGGACGGGACACCTATAAAAGAAGGTTTGCCAAAAAACTACTATGAAGCCAAGAGGTTAGTGGGAAAGCTGGGTATGGAGGCTAAGAGGATTGATTGTTGTATGAATGGTTGCATGTTGTATTACGACAATGAATTCGGCAAAAATGACGGTGAGCTGGTTGAATGCAGATTTTGTAATGCTCTAAGGTATTGTGATCGCAACAGAAGGAAAGGTAATTATAAACCGATTCCAGTAAAGGCAATGTTCTATTTGCCAATAATTCCAAGGCTTCAGAGAATGTTTGCATCAATGCAAACTGCAAGCCAAATGACGTGGCACTATGAGAATAGAACAAGTTCAGGTGTGTTGCGTCACCCGTCTGATGGCAAAGCATGGAAGCACTTTGATCGGGTGCATCCAGATTTTGCTGCGGATCCACGTAATGTCCGACTTGGGTTATGCTCAGACGGTTTTACACCATACATCCAATCCTCAGCATCTCCTTATTCTTGTTGGCCAGTTATTGTTACCCCGTACAATCTTTCTCCTGAGATGTGCATGTCTAAACCGTACATATTTTTGACTTGTTTGATACCAGGCCCATCTGATCCAACAGCTGGTATTGATGTTTACTTGGAACCACTGATTGATGATTTGAAGAGGTTGTGGAATGGTGTTGTGACATACGACGTTGCACGAAAGTGGAATTTTAACATGAGGACTGCTTTGATGTGGACGATTAATGACTTCCCTGCTTATGGCATGTTGTCTGGTTGGGGGACTCGTGGTAGATTGGCATGTCCGCATTGCATGGAGCATACAAAGGCATTTACCTTACATTTCGGGGGTAAAAGTTCTTGGTTTGACTCACATCGTAGGTTCTTGCCAAGTTATCATCCATTTAGAAGGAACAAGGTCGCCTTCACGAAGGGTCAAGTTGAAATAGATGACCCTCCCCCTAGTTTGACACCGGAACAGGTTTGGACAAGAGTGATGGATCTCCCAAAAGTAACAGATGATGGTAAAGTTTCCAGATTGCAAGGATACGGACAGTGGCATAACTGGACAAAAAGAAGTATTTTCTGGGACTTGCCCTACTGGAAAGATAATTTATTGAGACACAATCTAGATGTTATGCACATTGAGAAGAATTTTTTTGACAATGTATTTAACACGGTCATGAATGTAAAAGGCAAAACCAAAGACAATGAAAAAGCCAGAAAAGACTTGGCTGCTTACTGTAAAAGAAAAGACTTGGAGTTGAAGCCTCTTGCTAATGGGAAAATGTTAAAACCCAAAGCCAATTACACCTTAACTGTTGAGCAAGCAAAATCAGTTTGTCGGTGGGTAAAAGGGTTGAGGATGCCAGACGGCTATTGTTCCAATTTGGCAAGATGTGCAGATGTGGACAGCGGAAGAATGACTGGGATGAAAAGGCATGATTGTCATGTCTTCATGGAGTGTTTACTCCCTATCGCCTTTAGTTCATTGCCAGTGCATGTTTTGAATCCGCTCACTGAATTGAGTGTATTTTTTAAGGATTTGTGTTCTGCAACGCTGAGAGAGGCTGGCCTTATTAAGATGGAACAGAACATTCCTTTCATCCTATGTAAGTTAGAGAGAATTTTTCCACCTGGTTTCTTTGATTCTATGGAGCATCTTCCCGTGCATCTTGCATATGAAGCTAGACTTGGTGGACCAGTTCAATATAGGTGGATGTATCCATTTGAAAGGTAGTATAACTATCCTTCATTTTAACAATTAATGATCTATTTAAAAGATAACATACCTATTAATTCCATCAACTTGTACTTTTGTAGATTTATGGGTGATGTAAAAAGATCTGTGAAAAATAAGGCTAGGGTTGAAGGATCAATATGTGCATCTTACTTACACCGCGAAACAACTCATTTTTGTTCCCATTATTTCACCAACTTCATGCTGACACCAGGCCATCGTAGGAATGAAATGGAAATTGAAATGGAAAGACATCCGCTAATGTTATCAGTCTTTGGCCTCCCCGGTCGTCATAGTGGGAAGGAGTCAATTGACTGGTTATCAGATAAACAGCGAAAATCAGCCCATGTTCATGTGTTGATCAACTGTACCGAAGTTAAACCATATCTTACGTATGTTTAATCACATCTATTTTGGTCAATTGTCCATGTGTACTATATATGCATATTGATGTATATATGTTATTGACCTTATCAGGGCATTCCTATTAGCTGAGCCAGTCCCTGAAGAAGATAAAGAAGCTCATATTCATGCAAATTTTCCAGCATGGTTTAGTCAACAAGTGCGCGTCTAAAATTTAATTTCAACTAATGCAAATTAGTATACATAAATCAATCAATAAATTGTTTGCATGTTGTAAATGTAGGTTTACAGTGAGACACCAACTTCCATCAACCAACACTTAAGGAACTTATCTGATGGTCCACGTACAAAAGTCAAAGAATGGCACACATTCTTTGTGAACGGATACAAATTCCATACGCAATCATGGACGGAGGGCAAACAAACAGTTAACAGTGGAGTACACGTGAAAGGTGTCTCTGAAGGAGGCGAAGATGACTTCTACGGCGTCATACAACACATCTATGAACTGGCATACAATACTTTAGACTATACTAAAAGAATAGTGTTATTTTATTGTGATTGGTTTGATCCGTCGGCTAGTGGCACAAAAAAAAACCCAAAATATAATACCGTGGACATTCTTATGCGCGGCAAGTATGGGCCGTTTGATCCGTTTATCTTTCCACAGAATGTGAGACAAGTTTATTATGTCCCTTATCCATCAACTCGAACAGACAAACGAGGTTGATGTGTCGCAATTAAGACAAAACCTCAGGGTTGTATTGAAGCAGATGATGTAGAGGAAGAAGTGGCATATCAAGTTGATGAAATGTCACAAGTAAATGATGTCAATGAGGTTGAACTTATTGTCTGCTTACGTGATGATCCATTCATAGGTGAAGAAGTGAATGATGGTGATGATGAATTGGATCATGAAGAAGCATTGGATGAACCATTACAATCCGAAGACAATTCCGAGGCAGAATGGCCAGACAATATCTCAATTTCTGACTAGAATGATTTGTTATGTCTATTGATTGTATTTAGCAGTGTTGCATTTTTATCTCACGTAAATTTTTATGTCAATTGACCAAAATATTGTTTAATTGTTATGTCTATTTAAGTCTATGTCAATTGATTGAATTTAATATTGTTAAACTTGAGTATTGTCTCATTTAATACATGTTTTCATTAAACATATATATCAATCAATATGTAGACATGTCGAGTCCACCCAGATCACACAATACAGATAAGGGAAAGGGCAAGGCTAAGGCTACTGTCAATCGTCGAGTCAGGACTCGACGAGTTGTTGTTGATGCACTGGATGATGAGTTTGTGCCCATGCCGACTACATCTTCGCTTCCACCGCTGGCACAGCCTACGCCGGACGTACCGCCTCCACCTCAACCGAATGAGCCTCCCTTTGTATTCATGAGCACCCCGGGATTTCATCGTGCTGGCCCTAGTACTGCAGGTGGTAGTAGTCCGTCAGTTGCAGATGAGCCTCAGTCTAAGACTCCTCAGGATAATCAGGATCTGCATGAAGAGGATAACAGTGACGGTTATTCACCCCCAGAGGATTTCGATCACGTGGAGAAGATCGAGTTTCATAGGGATGGTCGGATGATAATCAGACCAGAAGGTAAAGGGTAAGTAACTTCTTATCTTTATTATTTGAAATTGAATATTAATTTCAATATAAAATATGCGTTAATTTATTCATTGATATGTTTTTATTTTTTCAGGTTCCTTCCTTCGAAAGCAGCTTCAAAAAGCATCACAGCTTCTATTCAGGAGAAGTATCAGACAGCTTGGGTCTCATGGAAGCAGATGAAGAAAGGCGAGGACGGTATAGATCACTGGATGACTTTCTTCAATGCTTTTATGGTACGTGTTAATTATTGTTTTTATTGTATATTATGTTCAACTATATATATATATATGTTTATACTGTTACTTATGTTCAACTAATGCAGGAGAAGGTTACATGGAAAAGGATCTATGATGCGCAGGTCGAGAAGAACTTCCATGCGAAGGCCTCACACATTCTCTCTGACATGCTCTGCAGGATTCGCCATGCGAAACCACGAGTGCAGCCCAGATGGATTGGAGATGGTGTTTGGAATGCATTAGTAGCACACTGGGGTAGCTCTGATTTTGGGAAGGTCTCTGACCAGAACAAGAAGAATAGGGCATCAGAGAAAGGAGGGAGCTTGCACACAGGAGGCTCCATCTCTCAGGCACAGCATCATGTCTGAATGGTACATATAGAAACTTCAATTTAATATCTTTTCTAAACTTAATTAATTACCATTGACACAGATGTACAATTATCATTTCATATATGTTTCTTGCATACAGAGAAAGGAATTGGGTCGAGAGGTCGGCATTCACGAGCTGCATCGCCGCACTCATATGAGGAAAGGCACCCAAGATTTTGTAGATGAGAGATCGAAAAAAACTCAGGTAACTATGTTTATATGTTTATTTATTATGTTTATGTTTAAAACTAAAGTAATTTTTATTTGTTTAATTATTTAATTTAATTTATGAAAACCAGGAGGAGTTTGAGTAAAGGATGAGTCAATACAGGCAATCTCAAACTGAGTCTTCTGATGCCTCCACTAACGCACGTACCCCGCAGCAAGAAGAAGAGGAAGCCCTCAAAATTTGGATAGAGGTTGTTGGCGGCAAGAAGAAGGGCTATTGCTACGGTTTAGCAGACTATGCCGCCAGCTATCCTCGGAAAGGAGGATCAAGCTCTGGTGTTGGGTTGAGCCGCTTTTCAACACCGGAGGAGCAGGAGATGCAGCATATGAGGCAACGGGTGGCATATGCTGAGGATGCAATTGCAAAGGTATTGTCTAGTCAGCATACTCTCCTGGACATGGTTCAGAGGATGCAGTCCCAAGGCATGCAGCCGGCCCAGTGGCAGCCGACGCCCCAGTGGCAGCCGCCGTCCCAGTGGTAGCTGCATGCTCCTCAGCAGACACAGGGTATACCGCTATCTCAGTCGCTGCCTCAGTGGCAGCCGCCATCTCAGCCACCACCGCCGCCTCATTGGTAGGCAGCCGCCTCAGTGGCAGCAGCCGCCTCAGTGGCAGCAGTCGATTCAGCAGCAACAGCCTCAGCAGCAACAGCCTAAACAGCAACAGCCGCCTTAGCAGCAGCCGCAACAATCTGGTGCGGATGATGACGTGGAGGGTTTAGATGACAATCTCTATAGGGACTATAGAGATTATTAGATAATTTTATGTTTGTTATTTCAATTATGTATTTTTTTCAAGTTTTATTTGGATTCTGTATCTTTTACGTATTTATGTTATCGTTTTGTTATATTTGCTTACTTTTAACATATTTATGTTATGACGTTTTGTTATATTTGTTTACTTTTAATTTAATTTAATAATTATAATAAAATATTAAATTAATTTAGAAAATAATTTGTAATAAATTATTTTATTAATAATTATAAATAGCAATGGTGAAAATTATCGGTAAAAAAAAATAAATGGGGTTTTTTTTTTAAATTTTCGTGTGGTTACCGACGGAATAATCCGTCGGTAATTACCGATGGATTTTTCCGTTGGTAATGTAAAATTTTCCGACGGTTAATTTCTGTCAGAAATTTCTGTCGGTAATTACCGACGGAATTTCCGTCGGTAATAATTACCGACAAGCGATTTACCGACGAACTTATGCCGTCGAAAAATCCATCGGTAATCGATCATTACCGACGGATTTTTTGCGTTACCGACGGAATTTTTCCGTCGGTAATGGCCGATTTTCTTGTAGTGTAAGTCAGACTAACGGAAGGACTAACATGACGAATGGTTCTCAATTTCAGGATCAATTTGCCTATTTTTTAATGTCATGGACCAAAGTGACAATACTCTACAATTTCGAGAACCAAAATGATGGTTTACTCTACATCCTAATCAAAAGTCTTGACACGGGAGGTGCCAGAACTTTAACATTCTCACCTTTTTTTCACAATTATTGGAATTAGCAGAAAAGGGTAATGTTTTTATTGTAAGATTCAATGATTATAAAAAAAACAAAGAACAATCTTGATCTTACCTATTTTATTGCTTGGTTCTTTATTAAATAAACTAGATTAGGACTTGTGAAATGTGTAAATTAAAGAGAATGCAAAAAGCGTTATTTCTAATAGATCATACAAGGGTATATATATAACCCTCACTACTGTTAACAAGGAAGGAAAAGATAAAAAGATTCCAAAACATGCTCAGCCTATCCTAACGGTATTGTCCCCTGATTCTTGCCATCTATTTCCTTATTTGTTACAATCATAATATCCTTCCGATTAGCACCTTTCTTTTCCTTATCAGTTTCACAATCAACACCTATCAAGGGATTTGGATTTTGTTCCTCATCATGCCCCCTCAAGCTGGCGGGTGGACCTGAATACACGCCCAGCTTGCTGCGGAAGTTGAGAAATGAATCCTTTGCTAGTGGCTTGGTGAAGACATCTGCCAGTTGAGATGATGTAGGAATGTAGCGAGTAACAAGAGCTCCCATGGCCACTTTCTCACGAACAAAGTGATAGTCAAGCTCAATATGCTTGGTGCGAGCATGAAACACTGGATTGACTGTCAAATGAAGAGCACTGATGTTATCACAAAAAAGTTGTGGAGCCCAAGGAAGAGAAACACCAGTATCTTGAAGAAGATAGGTGATCCATGTTAGTTCTGCAGTAGTGTGAGCCATGGAGCGATACTCTGCTTCAGTGCTGGACCGGGCAACGGTGGGTTGCTTCTTAGAGGACCAAGAGATGCAATTAGCACCAAGAAATATGCAATAACCTGTAGTACTTCGTCTTGTGGCAGGGCAACCAGCCCAATCAGCATCACTAAACCCATACAAGGAGGGTGAAGTGTTGTAAAGATAACGGAGTCCCCAATTTTGTGTGCCTTTGAGATAGCGCAAAATGCGCTTAACAGCCTTTAAATCTGCCATAGTTGGTTTGCTGAAGTGTTGACAAGCACGGTTGACAGCATGAGTGATGTCTGGACGAGTGAAAGTCAAATACTGAAGGGCACCTACGATGCTGCGAAATTCAGTCGCATCAACAGTGATATTATCAGAAGTAGATGGCTTTTCCTTGAGGGCCTGTGGTGTGGCATTGGCTTTACTGCTCATCATATTTGTTTTAGATAACAAATCACTAGTGTACTTTTGTTGGGTGAGGAAAAGACCATCCTTGAAGCGTATGAACTCTATACCCAAGAAGTAGTGCAAAGGTCCAAGGTCTTTAATGGCAAACTCACGACTAAGTTGTTGGAGGAGACTTGTGATGAAAGAATCATTGTTGCCTGCAACTAAAATATCATCAACATAGATCAGAAGTAATGTGGTCACTGCACTTGTTCTAAGAATGAAGAGTGAAGAGTCTGCTGTGCTGCAAAGAAAACCAAGATGAAGCAAGAAGGTGGATAGACGATCAAACCATGCACGGGGTGCTTGTTTGAGGCCATATAAAGATTTCTTCAATAGGCAGACATGGTTGGGGGTGTCAGAATTCACAAATCCAGGGGGTTGCTCCATATAAACAGTCTCCTTAAGGTTGCCATGTAGAAAAGCATTTTTTACGTCAAGTTGTCTCATACTCCAATTTAGAGAAAGAGAGAGAGCAATGACAAAGCGGATGGTAGTGTGTTTGACCACAGGGCTAAAAGTTTCATCAAAATCAATCCCAGGAATTTGAGTAAAGCCCTTTGCAACTAACCGTGCCTTAAAGCGGTCAATGGAGCCATCTTCTTTAAATTTGATGCGGTATACCCATTTTGATCCAACAACATTAACATTGGCAGGTCGTGGGACAAGCTCCCATGTATGATTTGAATGCAGAGCAGAGATCTCTTCTTGCATCGCACTGACCCAATGAGGATCCTTGAAGGCACTTCGTAGTGTTCTTGGTTCAGAGTATTGGTTTGGTGATTCTGTAGCAAGAGCAACATAATCATTGAGGTAGGAGGGTGGTCTGCGCAATCTATTTGGCCGTGACAGAGCTATGGCAGAAGTGCTCTCAGGTTGGTTCAACACTTCTTCTAGCAATGGCGGCTGCTGCTCCGACATAACATCTTGTACTTGTTGCTCAATTTGAAGATGATCATTTTCTTCTTGGTTTTGAATTGGATGTGTGCAAGGTCCTGCAAAACAAGTTTGATCACAAAACAAGAATGGGTTAGCATCATTGTGAGTGGTTTGATCAGTTGGTTGTTCCATATTGATCTCCGTAGTGGAATCAACTAGCTGGCTTGAGCTAGTAGTCTGAGTTGTGCAGAACTTGGATTCTAACCATTCATCAGCATCGGGAAACTCAATGAGTTCTAGATTTAGAGGAGAAAGGACAACATTTGATGGCTTGAAAGGGAATGTTGTTTCATCAAAGACAACATGACGAGAGATGTAAACACGTTTGGTTTTTGGATCCAAACACCTATATCCTTTGTGAGTTGGACTGTATCCTATAAAAACACAAGGATAGGTCTTTGCAGAAAATTTATTTCTCCCTTGATGCCTCAATGAAGGAAAGCATTGACATCCAATCACCCGCAAGCCATTGTATTGAGGATGTCGTTTAAAAAGCTTAAAATACGGGCTTTCATTGTTCAAGGTAGATAATGGCAACCTGTTTATCAAATAGACAGCAGTTAGAAAGGTTTCAACCCACAGAGGTAATGGAATATTTGCATGAAACATCATGGTTAACCCAGTCTCAACAATATGGCGATGCTTCCTTTCTGCTATGCCATTTTGTTCTGGGGTGCCTGGACATGAAACATGAAGTTCAATACCACAAGTATGAAGATGAGTTAAAAAAACATTTGAGCTAAATTCTCCTCCCCCATCACACTGGAAAATCTTGATTTTCCTATCAAGTTGATTTTCTACTAGCCTTTGAAACCTTAGGAAGCAATCTAGAAACCTAGACTTTTTCTTTAAAGGATATATCCATGAAAAACGTGAAAAATCATCTATAAAAAGTGCATAATATCGAAAATTTTGATTAGAAGCTATAGGTGCAGGTCCCCAAAGATCACAATGAATTTTATCAAGAGGAAATTCTGAAATTTTATTAGAACTTTGAAATGGCAATTTACAACTTTTTCCCATTTGACAGCTGACACAAATAGCAGGTTTTGATACCCATTGTGTTACATTGATCTTGTCTTTCAACAAAGACAGGATTTTTTTGTTTGGATGTCCAAGTCGTTGATGCCAAACTGTAGAAGGGGAACCTCCTCTTATTGCACTTAGAGCCTCTTGATAATCTCCTTCTAGTGTATATAGATGTCCTTTCTTATGCCCCCTCGCAATCATCCTTTGATTCTGGTCCTTAATAATAAATCCAGAAGAAGTAAATTCAAAACTGCAATGGTTATCAGAAGCAAATTTTCCAACAGATAGCAAATTCTTCTTTAAGTCAGGAACCACAAGTACATCTTTTAATTTTAAGTTTCCAGTTGTTGTTATAACATTCACATCACCGGTATGTGTTATAGGTATGCTATTTCCATCACCCACATATATTACATCATTTCCATGATAAGGCTTAACATAGGACAGATTACCTGCATCATTGATCATGTGGGATGTGGCTCCAGAATCTACAATGAAGGACTGGTCCTTTGTGTCATTTAGAGCAAAAGCAGCAAGAGCTTGTGGAAAATCTTCCGACTGATAAGAATAATCATACCTGTACCAGCAGTCAATAGCTTGATGATTTGGTTTTTTACAGATTTGACAGATAATTTGTCCCCCACTTATTTGAGTATTTTGGTGTGGCTTCTCTTCCTTAGAATTGTGATTCTGTTTGAATGAAATTTCACTGTTTTGTTGTCCATTATATCGACGTGCAGGTGTGAAGCCTCTTCCTTGAGAGTTAAAGTGACCTCTGCCGCCACGTCCGTTTCGACCTCGACCTCGTCCTCTTTGGCCAAAAAACGCTTGTGCGTGCTCTATTAAGTTCTTCTCTTCTTCCTTTCGGATATTTTGTATCTGCTCATGTCCTTGGAGAGCTAATAGAAACTGACTAAAGGAAGGGAAAGGTGGTTTAGTAAGCATAGCAACACGAAAAGTTTCATACCTTGATCCAAGGCCATAAGCGAACTGAAACACCTTGTCTTGGTCAGAAACTGGTTCTTTTATTGCAGCTAGATTATCACAGATTGATTTGAATTCCCTTAGATATTCTTCAAGGGGTCGTGATCCCTTTTTGATTGTCATTAACATATTTTTCAAGCTCCGTGCCTTCTCTGCTGTGGCAGGTAGTAGTTGTTCTTCAATGGAGGTCCATATCTCATATGCAGTGTCACCATTGATCATGGTCAGCACATCTTCCTTCATGGTTCCAAGTAGCCACGAGCATAGGAGACCATCATTGGTGATCCACTTTTGGTAGTTTGGATTTGGACTGCTCTCATCTTTGTCACCCTTAACTTCTTGTGTTGGTTTTTCTTCACTAGAGAGATGGTGGAGAACACCAAGACTTCGAACCAAGGGTGTGATCTGATTACGCCACAGTATGAAGTTGTTTGTGCTCAGTTTCATAGAAATAAAACTTGAGCATTGGTGGAACGACTGAATGCTTAATTCTGGTTCTGTGTTTGGGAGAGACGAGATGGTATTGCTTGTTGACATGATGATTTGGCTTGCAGGTTTACAAGCTTTGATACCATAAAGAGAATGCAAAAAGCGTTATTTCTAATAGATCATACAAGGGTATATATATAACCCTCACTACTGTTAACAAGGAAGGAAAAGATAAAAAGATTCCAAAACATGCTCAGCCTATCCTAACGGTATTGTCCCCTGATTCTTGCCATCTATTTCCTTATTTGTTACAATCATAATATCCTTCCGATTAGCACCTTTCTTTTCCTTATCAGTTTCACAATCAACACCTATCAAGGGATTTGGATTTTGTTCCTCATCATAAATGAATATATAATTGTACAAAAAAAATTAGAATAACAATTTTAATATTAATTATATTAAATATGAATATGATGATAATGTAGTTGGTGTTGTGATATCAAATAAAACAAGAATTTACTTTTGATAGGAAATAAGAATTTGAGAAAATTATATGTAAAAAAGATATTTATCTTTTTGATGAAATACAATGACTATAGACTATTTTAATATATAATATTATTTAAAGTAAGTTATGAATTTTAATGATTTTCTCTTTATAGTGAATATAAATACCAATTTCCAATAACATTTATCCGCCAATGTATTTATCATTTTTTATTTTACTTTATCTACAGCTAATAGCCACACTCAGTTAGAAAATGAAATGTATTATATTTTCTCACATGGGATATCATTGTTACACTAGCATTTTATAATATCCAGTCATGTCATCTCCCGATTTAAATTTAATTAGACAATTTTTTTATTTTTTAATAGTTACATTCTTCTCTTTATACATTTAATACAGATGTTATTTTTCTCTCTTTTTTTTCATTTACACTTTGTGAATTTTACAAAAGTAATTAAGAATACATTGATCCAGATAGGAAACTCAATTTTCACTTGAATATATTAACAAAAATATTCTCCATATACAAGGTAAGACTAGAACTTAAAATATTGTCCTATTGATATTAAAGTTCTTTATTATTAGATATTGTTGTATTACATGTAATAGTTTAATAACTCGTGCCTTGCACAGGATGTTATACATATTTACTTAATATTAAAAAAAATATTTTTTAAATTAAAATTTTTGATATGTAATTATTATTATTAGATGTAATTTTGTATATGTCAAACTATATATTATTAAATTAAATTACCTAATTAGTAAATTAGAAGAAGAGACCTTTAATTCTAAATTTTGAGACAATATTATAATGTAGTGTATGTTAAATTAAACTTTTTATGAATGAGATGATTTCATATCTAATGTTAGTTTATTAGATTAGATAAATCTTCTAAAATATTTTTATGGATTCAGTATTATATTGATAAGTAGTATATTTAAATTCAAATACTAAGTTTAGTGGATAATATTAGTAGTAGTATATTTTGTTTAATATTCTAGATTTAATTTCTAGTGTAATGAAATTCTAATTTGTATTATTGATTGAATTCTTTATTTGTTAATAATTCAAATTAATTTAGTAAACTATTTTTGGAAGAGTTTTACTATTTAGCATATTTAAATTAATATTCAAATTAAATTGGTCGTCTCAATTACGTTTCTAAATTTTCATCTATACCCTAACCTGAGCATATACTCACCACATACAATGTCGAATGGATCTTATTGACGAACTTATGACAGAGTAAGAGTCAACCGTCATGTAGCCCCAACACAATACCACATAATATAACAATCACATTGCTAAGGGTCGAATTATTAAATGACTAAACCACCCACTTTAATTGCAAATATTTCTTCATCCCATCAAATTCAATATTCACCAAATTGGTTAAGGATATATTCAGCAAACCAATAAGAGAAAAAAATCATGTAGATAAATATAACTTAGAATGGATCGACAACAAATTTGAAAAATATATATAAAAAGGACATTACTTTTCTATCCACACTCATAGAAGGCACTACTACAAAAGATTCAACGTCACAATTTATGTGGTAAGTAAATGATCAATAATTTAGATATATATAAATGTTAGCAAATGAAAAAAAACCTCAAAGCAAATACCTATTGAGAGAGAAGAAACCTGCAACACCTCAAACTGCAGAAACTAAATAGAGTTTAACAGTTGAAAAAGACCGAAACTCTTAAAAAATTGCAAGCTTTGTAAATAAAAAGACATGATATTGTGTGGAAAATCAAAAGTGTACCAAACAAATACTTGGTATCCATATATGAAATAACATAAAATAGAAAAATCTTACAATAAGGTTATTAACAAAAATGATTAAATTCATACTGAACATCAATGAAGAAAAATACAACCATTGATGCATTAGATAGAAACTGTAACATCCTAAAATTTTACTCTACAAGACAGAGTATTAATTTTAGAGGATTAGAATTATTCTTAGGTTTTTCAGATAAAACATAATGGATTTAAGATGACATAGGAGTCAAACGGTACTTTACGGACATTTTGACTGTTACAATAAGTTGATAATGAATATGGAAAATTCATACTTGATTCCCAAAAGGTATTTGAGGATATAAAATAGTAACTTGATTTTCTATGAAGATTTTAGAAATTAAGTTTGGAATTTTAGAGAAGAGTATAAAGGAAATTACAATTTTGGTCCCTCTAAGAGAAACTACGTTATCTGTTAGTTAAGAAATGGATAAATACTGAAGATGGAGAAATGGGCAAGATAGAGACTCTAGGATCTAGTATAAGTTTAGATAGTGTAGAAAATAATAAGTTTTGTTTGATATTATAGTTTAAACGGTAAGATAGCTAGGTCTTATATGAATATCTGTTTTCTATTTACCGTCTATTATCTGTTCTATATGAAATTTTGTGATCTAAGTGTTGAGTGATTTATTTCTATCTTATAATTAATGTTTTAATAGGCTTGTTTTCTTGTTTCATTAAAACAGTCATTTTTCACTCAACGTTTTGATTTATACAGAAAACGATTTTCTCCGTAATTGATAGATTCAGTTTTTAATAGGAAATAAGTATATCAAACCAACTCAGAAAATTATCTTCCTTCACAAAAGTTGTTTCTTTTAATATTTGTGATTTTATGAAATTTTTATGAAATTTTGAAAAACTTTCAAAATTTACCGAAATATACGCTTAACTGGTACGTATAGCGTACAGATCTTGTTATACAATATAAAAATTTCGTGAAAAAAGGTCCAAATAATTTATATTTTATTTTTAATTCTTTTTTTTTATGATTTTTAAAAATATTTCTAGACAAGATTATTTTTCAACTGTTTTGGCTCTTATATACGATATATCAACCGTATAGAGACGAATAGAGAATAAATCGGTGTGTAAGAGGAACTTAGGATTTTTGAGGGACTTAAGGGCAATTTAATGGAGTCCAAATAAAGGTGTTGACCCAGCCACTGACCACAATTATTAGGGACATGTGCAATTACCATTTTACCCTTAATTTTCACTAAAACTACTAAAACCTAAAATTTTTAACCATGTAATCCAAAGGCTCTCCCTCTCCCCTCTCTTGGTCGACATCATCATCTAATTTGGAGCCTTAGATGTGCTTTTTCCATATGAGTCACAAGGCCTTGTCGTGAGCATAAGCCAATTAGAAAAATGATTGATTTAATTAACTTGGTTTTATGACATAATCCTAATAAAGTACCATGACAACACAAAAATTATTTACCTTCCTCTCTCCACTTGGCCGCCCCCCTCTTCCCTATAAGTACCCCTCTTGGCTTCATAAGTTTCCTACACCAAAAGCCTTTGTGTTAATAAAGCAAAAATCATCTCTTTTCTCCTTTATAGTTTTCATCTTTCTTGCTTGGTGTTCTTGGTTCAAAAGGCTTTGTTCTTTGAAGTTCTTGTGGAAAAGGTAAGGGGAATCTCTTGCAAATTAATTTGAAAAGATGAGTTTGATTCTTGGTTGTTACCCACTTGTGTGTTTTATGTGTTATAGCTTTGTATTTATTTATTTATGCTTTATAATTGTTTCATGGCTTTAATTTATTTATCATATGCTTTTATTATTTATAAAGTTATAATGGGAAGATTGGTATATGTCTTATAACTATTTATTTATTTAAAGCTTTATACTTGTCTTATAGCTTTTATTTAAATATTGTGTGCTATTTATTTATTGTAGTGTTATAATGCTCAAATTGTGAGGTGACCTTTGTGATAGTATTGTTATGCTGGCCAAATCAATTTTGGGTTTTAAAAATATACCGTTATAATGGCGAATTTTAGATTTACAGTAAACGTGACTTTACCGAAGAGAAAGTGCAATTTATTCTTTTGTGAAAACCCTGATATTGTCTATCATTGATATACAAGGAGATGGTTAAGATAAACAGTTTATTAGTATGGTTCTGTCTAGGAAAGACAAAGGTAATTGAAGGGGACTTAGCTCACCTTCTCTTTCGTGGGAACTATGCCTATACGCTGTTTGGGGAATTTCATAACCTAGGGACCCGGTATATACATGACTAAGATAAATTCGGAAAGAAGTGATTTCTTAATAAACGTATATATAAATAGATTAGATTGGATAAAAGAGTATGACAGTAACGGATTCTCGGCGAATTCTACTATTGTAGCATCTGTCACAAAAGAGTATAACGGTAATGGATTCTCGGTGAATTCTACTGTTATAGCATCTATCGAAAATTTAGTATAACAGTAAAGGATTCTCGGTGAATTCTTCTGTTATATTAACTGTGGAAAATTTTGAGTTGGTGTCCAGTCTGTATGTATATATATATACAAGATACGGGTCGGACTATGCAGAAGTGTTTAAATGAAAAGGATGGAGAGAAGTAGGGGATCAGACGGACCGATGCTTACATAAAACAAATGCAGAAATATGCAGAAAGATAAAGAAACAAAAAGAAAGATAAGAGGCGATTAGACCAGCCAAGTATGATCTCAAGAGAAGAAGAGTGATTTACAAAAGTTTTATTGAATTGAAGATTGAAACTGAAACTTACAAAGAACTCAGAGAACTTGCTCTGATGAAAAGACTCGAAAATTAAGGGTGCCTTACAACTGAGCCCGGCTATCCCTTATAAAGAGATTGAAAAATTACTATTTCTACAGTACAGGTAACATGACCGGCACTATTTGCTATAGTAATTTTGACTTTTCCTAAATAGTAACTTTGACTCTATTATTACAATGAGACAAGCTACTTTTGATGCCGACACTGATGAGCTGTGCTTTAGTCGTCTGACAGATTGATGGGGGGAATCCCCGGGATTCCAAAACAGTCGTCTTCATTTTGGTAGAAGTCGTCTGAGATGGCTTCAAAGGAAGGAGACTGGGGAGACTCTGATGGTCCTTCGTCTGCTTTCTTTTTACCTTTGGATTTTTGCTGTTTGATGAATTTGAGCATCTGTTCCATGTTTTCAACAAATTGCTCTTCTGAAGTGGTTACTGACAATGCTGCCATGGCATGTGAGCGTTGATTGAGAAACTTGCAAGTCTCTGGATCAGCTACCTGCACATACTTTGGATTCTTTCTGAACCAGAGTTCAACACTTTGTGCTGTTGCCCTGGATGCGTCAAATTTGCTCCACCATTTTACATAGAGCTTTCTTTGGAGTGCTGGATATTCTGTTGGAACATCTGCAATTTTGATATATTTGTATTGCCAGGAAAAAACCCAGGCAAGTGAAAACTTTGAGAAAAAATGAAGTTCGATCGGATAAGAATCTGTATCACGATTAAACCTCTCTGAAAAATGATTAAATCCTTGTAGGACTTCTTCTGGAAGAATTTGGATTATAGGTCCAAAAAGATTCCACCAGATTCGAAACCATTGTGGGAAATAATACTTTGCTCCTTGTTTGAAATAAATCAACCAGGAGTGTTTGAAATGTTTGTTTTGATACCAGAACATATTCGTCCAAGCTTGAATATAATCCCAGTAAGTATAACCAATCGGGTCATAAGGAAGAGAAAATTTTCTCATATCACTAAGATTCCTTCCCCAATCTTTTGGAGACATGATTTTCAAAATTTGAAGGGTGGAATGTGTGACCACGTCCTTTTCTGTATAGTGTTTGACAGAGATAGAGTCTGAGTCTACAAGTATAAACTCATAAAATCTCTGGGTTTTTCTGATTGATTGTGGTTGGTAATGGAATCCTTCAGGAAAGATTTTCTGAGAGACTTTTTTCTTTGGATTGGGATCCCAGTATTCAGGTTCCATTTGGATTACTCGGACAAACTTCTCTTTGTAGATGTAATTTGTCTGAGGAGGGCTTGGTTTGACTGTTTGTAATTGTTGGCTAGACTGAACAACTTGTTTTGATTTAGGATCATTGATCACTATTTGACTATTTTTGTAGTTTTGGATCATTTGAGCTAGTGACTCTTCTTCCTGTTGAACTTTGTCTGCCTAGGAACAAATTGGAGGTGGTTTAGTTAAACCTTGATTTTGAAAGGCTAAACATGTTTGAAGATCAAAGGCATAATCAGCCTTAGTTTGTTTGGAAGAAGATTTGGGATTGTGTTTTTGAGTACTTGACTCAATTGGAGTGGGTTGAAGAGGAGTCAATGACCCCTGAATTTGGAGCTGGGTAGATGACCCAGTTGATTGACTCTGGGTGGATGACCCAATCGGAGTGGATGACTCCGAAAGTTTGTTTGTTAGTCCTTGGATGACTAACCTTCCACCATGGCCTCCACGGCCACCTCTTGTACCTGCTCTTCCCCCTCTCCCTCTGGATGAGGAGGATGTTGTCGATTCGGCATTGTACTATTTACCCTGCAAGTATTCACGAGTAAGATAATCAGGTAAGGAATTTACAGAGCCTTTGAGAAATTCAATTTCAAAATCAAAGACACTTAAGATTGCTTGCCATCTAGCAAAAATTTGTTTTGATGCTAAATTTTTAACATCTTTTTGTAAAATTTCTTTCGCAGATTTACAATCTACTCTAACAAGAAATCTTTGATTTAACAAATCAGATTGAAATTTTGATATGCATAAAATAATGGCTAAAACTTCTTTTTTCACAGTGGAATATTTTTGTTGTGCATGATTCCAATGTTTTGAAGTAAATGCAATAATTTGCTCTTTGCCATTATCTCTCTGTTTGAGAATGCCACCATAACCTATGTCAGAGGCATCAATTTCAACAATCTTGAAAGATTGAGGTTTTGAAGGTAAAGACACGGGAGTTCTTTCACCTGAGCTTTTACCTGTTTGACAACATTGGTATGGACATCAGTCCAAGGAGGAGGATCAGTTTCAAACCTATCATGTAATGGCTTAATGAGATTGCTTAGCTGAGGGAAGAAGTCAGCTACATAATTCAAACAACCTAGAAATATCTGTAACTGAGTTTTGTCAATGATTTGATTGGAAAACTTGTCCGCACACTCTATAGCATGATTGATTGGAATAATAGTTCCTTGTTTGATATTGTGACCTAAGAATCTCATTTCGGTCTGAAATAAGCTAATCTTTGAGGAGGACACAACAAGACCATTTCTCCTAATAACAGTCAATATATTGACATGTTTGAAATGTTGGTCTATGGATTGAGAATAGACTAATACATCATCAATGTAGACGATAGTAAAATTTGACTAAGGATTGAAGATTTCATTCATGATTTTTTGAAACTCTGAAGGAGCATTTTTGAGCCCGAATGGCATGACATTCCATTCGTACTGCCCAAAGGGAACAGTAAACGCTGTTTTGTAACGATCAGACTCTTTGAGCTGAATTTGCCAGAAACCAGATTTCATATCAAACTTAGAAAATATCTTTGCAGAATGAAGTCTATTGAGAAGATCCTTCTTGTTTGGAATAGGATACCTAATCCATCTTAAGGCTTGATTGAGTGGTTTGTAATTGGTAACAAGGCGCGGTGCACCTCGCTCAATCTCAGAAGACTTATTGACATAGAAGGCCGAACAAGACCAAGGGCTCTTACTATTTCTAATAAGCTTCTTATCTAAAAGATCCTGGATTTCCTTCTTGCAGTAACCCAGAAGTTCTTCGTTCATTTGGATTGGCCTAGCTTTGGTAGGTATTTGCCTATCTGAGAATCCTTCCTCATAAGGCAGATCAACCATATGCCGTTTTCTTTCCCAGAAGGCATTAGGAAGATTAGAACAGATTGTTTTCTCAATATTGGTCTTGATATCCTTGATTCTCTCTAGAATTCTAGGATCTTTGAGTTGAGTTTCTATGGTTTTGTAAGAAACCTCTTCTTTCAGATAGTTTATCTGATTTTGTTTGTAAGAGATGGAATTGAGAGTCTTCCTAATAAGTTTTCTAAGGAAGTTGAACTCTATAGTTTTACCCAGATATTGGGTTGAAATACCTTTGTTTGTGATTTGGAGTGGGAATAAGGACCTAATGAAAGGAGTTCCTAAGATAACCTCACTATTCAGATTTTTGGCCAACATGAATGGCGTCTCTACCTGGAGGGTTTCATTCTCTATTATCGCACTGGATAATTTATACTTGATTTTGAGTTTGGAACTGTTAGCAATCCTAAGGCTCTCAGAGGTTTTTTCAAAGTATTTGGTTGGTACCAGACCTTCCAAAATACAATTTGAGTCAGCACCTGTATCAAACAGAGCTGTTTTGTTGAGGATGAAGTCTCCTATCCTAATTCTAACTTTGATATAGAATTTTTGGATTTTGAGCTGATTAATCAATCCCATAAAATCTTCATCCATTAGAGGGTTGACTCTAGGAGTTACAGCTTTGCTGGAAGAGGCAGATTTGCCTTTATGACTATCTTCGTCATTAGACTCAGAATCATCATCTAAGATTTGGTTCAGAATTTGCTCATGCATCTTCTGTTTATCTTTGAGATCCTTGACCTCGGTTTTGAGGGTTTTAATCTCAGCATGGAGATCCTGAATGGTAATAGGCTTGGCTATACTCTTCTCAAGTTTCTTGAGGGTTTCATTGAGGTCAAACCTATTATGGACAACTAGTTTGTTTTTGTCTTTGGCTTTGATGGAAGCTTTAAGCTTCTCTAAATACCTTCTCTTTTCTATAGGATCATCTATGGATTCTATGGCTTCGAAGAGAAGATCTTGTTCCTTGGTAAGAACATTGATAGAACTATCACTACAAGAAGCAAACTCATCTTCTTCGATCTCGTTCAAGTTTTCAGAAACATGTGACTCATGTTCAGATTCCTCTTCAAAGGATTCGATTAACAACTTGTTAATCTGGTCTTCCACAGTTTGGTCTAGGTTGAGGTTCTGGATTTTTTTCTTCAACCTATAATACTTACTATATGTAGGTAACAAGATGAAACACAAGAAGGGAGGGGTTGAATTGTGTTTCTAAGCTTTTAAAACTTTTCGCAAATGTTGGACGCTGGCTGTTAAAACATTGGACGCACAGCTTAGTTCAAATATTGGACGCACAGTGTTTTCTGAAATATTGGACGCACAGAGTGCTAAAACACTGGACGCACGGAGTCTTTATAAAAACTGGACGCACAGGTTTTCTAAAGATTGGACGCACAGAATGCTTCCCTTTTAGTTTGAAAAACTTGTTTGAATAAAATCAATTTCAATCCCCTTTGTTAGTAATAAACACAGATATAAAAGGAGTTAAGGGAAGGAAGAAATAACACAAGTTTTTATACTGGTTCACCCTTTCCTAAGAGCTACGTCCAGTCCCCTCAAACTAGAGAGATTTCACTATCAAACCAGATAGGTACAAGTATTCTTTGCACACAGCCTCTTCAGGCTAAACCCAAGTATTCTTTGCACACAGCCTCTCCAGGCTAAATCCCAAGTATTCTTTGAACACATCCTCTTCAGGCTAAATCTCAAGTATTCTTTGAACACAGCCTCTCCAGGCTAAAAACCAAGTATTCTTTGAACACAGCCTCTCCAGGCTAAAACCCAAGTATTCTTTGAACACAGCCTCTTCAGGCTAAACAACTCAGCAGAGTTTTTGATTCAAGTGCTGTCTAACTCACACAAGTGAGGATATGAAATCTAAAGCACTTTGAGAGTTAAGCAAACTCTCTTTTACAAGAAGATAGAAAAAATACAAGACTTTCTATACAGAGTATAACAAATTGCACAGCGTTTTTGCTCTTTCTTTTTCGTGTTCAAGTCTCTTTTATTCTTCTTCTTGCTTCTCGGTATTTATAAGAGTAGTGAAGCTTCAGACTTGTTCTTCAGTTGCTCAACTTCAGCTCTCATAAAAGTTACCGTTCTCTAATAGCATTTAATGCTATTTTCCCGTTGCTCTGAGGAGATCTACTTCATTGTGCATGTCTGCGTTTCTTTCTCCTAAATCAGAAGCAACCTGTACTCAAAGTCTCAATTGTACAGTGGTTAATAATAATATCTTATTGAGACAGAGAGAATACACTGTGTAAAGCAGAAAGGTGTGTTCAGAGATATATAGAGTAGTTAAAAGTACATTCTCTCTCTTAGTACACTTTCCACAGTACTTTATGCTTTTCAGAAGTACATTCACACATGTTGACAAAGTTGTACAGAAAAGCATTGTATACAGCTATTTATCTCAAATCATTTGCTCAATAAATATGTTCCATATTAAATGCATGAGCAGTAAATAGCAAGTTTATGGATTCTGCGTATGTAGAAATCATCGGACGCATACCTGGTACTTACCAATTGCATATGATATTCATTCAATCATTGGACGCATCTTTATGCTTATCATTTTGTTCCATTGGATGCAAGGCAGTATTGAACTTATTGCCTCATGCTGATTATTGGACTTTTGCCATTTCCTTATAGTTTCATTGGACGCAGAGTTGATTGTTGTACATTTGTTCTTCTGCTTTATTGGACGCAGAACATTTGTTTGATGTACCTTTGTCAATCTGCTTCATTGGTCGTATGACACTTGATTGTTGTCCTTCTTATTTATTGGACGCAGAACAGTACCTTTGTCACTCTGATTTCATTGGACGCAGAGCAGTTCTTTTGTTTGTTCAGTTTCATTGGACGCAGAGTTGTACTCTTGCTCACACTGAACATTGGACTTTTATCCTTCATCTGCATTGGACGCTCACTGAATCTGTTCCTTTGAAAATCATTGGACTCTTACTGCAATTCTGCTTCTCATAAAAACATTGGACTTATACCAGTATTGCCTTGTACTTATCATTGGACGATCAGCATTCTTTACCTTGGTCAAGAACACATCCTGAACATTGGACTTATGACTTGTGTTATGATCATTGGACTTATAAGCATTCTGATCTTTGGACGCATGGTTATTCTTGAATATTGGACTTATGTCTTCAATGCCTTCTAATGAATCATTGGACGTATGACATTGTCCTTGTGCCTTGTACTGAATTATTGGACGCACAACATTACTTGCCTTTGTGCTGAAACATTGGACGCAAAACTCTTCCTTCTGCTCAAACATTCTGCTCAAACATTGGACGCAGAATTCTTCCTTCTGCTCAAACATTGGACGCAGAACTCTTGTGTCCATTTCAGTGCCAACATTGTGATGAGCTAGCTTATTGGACGCAGAACTGCTTTGCCTCTTATATCAGTAACTTCCTTCTGCCAAAATCACTGGACGCAGAACTCTTGGTATTTATGTTTCAGTGCCAACATTGGACGCAAGACTCACTTTGACTGCCAGCCAATGTCATGAAGAACTGATTGGACGCAGACTGCAATAAGCTTAGTTAGGCAGCATTGTTACACATTGTACAAGCTTAATACATATTGATTATCCTTTGTAAAAACCTTAATACATTTTGTTATCATCAAAACCATAAAATCACTTAGGGAGTTTTTGTATTAAAAACACTTTTAACCAATTTGGTTCCAACACTATAGTGATCGGGTTTGCCGCAACTATAGCAGATGACAGTCTTCTTAGGGACTTTAATGTCAATGTTTGGTTTAGACTTAATGTCTGATTGGAGTTTCCTAGCAGGAGTGTTTTTCCTAAACCTGTAATACCTAGAAGTATTGGATTTTCTGGTATTCTGGGTTTGGGTTTGAGTTTGGTTTTTCTTCTTGCTAGGTCTCTTGTTCTGGGTTTTGGCACAAGGTAAACCAAATTGCTCACAGAAGGAACCTAACTCTCTCTTGGTTTGGCCCTTTTCTTTGGCTAATTGGTGTTGAATCTTATCGTCTTGATAGATTTTCAACGCCACCTTTTGGATATAAGAGATCAGTTGCCCAAAGCTAAGTTGATCATAAGGTATGTCCCCTGTAGGTGTTTGGTTACGGATTTTATCCCTAACTTTGTCACCTAAGGTTTTGGGTAATCCGGCTAAGAATTTCTCTTTCTAGAAAGGTTGATTACTATCATCCCTGGTGTAGACCCTGGTAAGGAAGGTATCTCTATACCACCTAAAGTCAGATAAGGTTCTACACTTAAGATTGAACAACAACTCTATGGTTCTATCCTTAAGCAATGAGGTATCACCTATGAAGTGTTGTGCTATGGTAAAGATTAAGGTATTGACGGCGTCAGACATGTCTTCGCCATCTTCAATAATGATTTTATATATATATATATATATATATATATAATAATAATTAACTCAGTTTAATTTTCAATGTCTCTAGCAGTGAAAATTAGTAAGATAGGCTTTCAACGGGCCTCTTTCCTGGAATATAACTGGTGCTTAAATATTTCAGTAAAGAATCATCTTGATTTCGTTCACTTAGTCTATGTCGAATCGTTTTTAAAAGTTGGGCATTGATCACCGAAGATGGCTCTACCGCAGTGTGATCCTTTCATCTTCAAAGTTAATTAAGCCGGTAATTAATCAACTTTACTTCGTTCACTAAGTCTATATCAAGTTTTCAAAAAAGTCAGGCACTGATTACCTCAGTCGGCTCAGCCGCCGTGTGATTATTCCTTTCCCAAAGATCTGTCTAAAATTTGAGAACAGACACTTACCAATTAAAAAGTGAGCATGAGTTTTAATTACACTTGATCTCTTCTCTCTTGATCAATCCTAGGTGGCTTTGCCCCGTTTTGGTCTGCTTGAAATGAATTAATAACCTTTAGTTTATATATCGAATCACTCTGTTGGGTTGCTCACCGCAGTTCGGCTCTGCCGCAGTGTGATTAGTCATAAATTGAATTATTGAAGCCGGGCAAATAACTTAAAACTCATAACGATAGGTAAAATGAGTAAAAGAGGGGAAGAATTATTTAATTCTACAGTAAAAGGGTTTTTTGATATGAGAAATGAAGGATGTGGTTTCAAACAGTTATTTGTTCATACAAGAGTATTTTTATCATAAAGTGATGAATTATTTCATATAAAGTGTTTTGATGAGAATTTAAGATTTTCAAGAGAAGCAACAGTAAAACAAAGGAAGTTTTACGAAGGGATGCTAAAGAGATTTTGTGTGTGCAAATTTAGACGAACATTTGCATTAAAGAAAATGAGCACACAACCTACAAGATGGGGTTGAAAATAGGTTCTGTTGGACTACAATTGTCTACTGGGATTATCCAGGTTTCAAAATCTTAATGGCCTTGTCGGTGAATATCCTCGAGCCGAGACAAATCGTATACCCGGCTTGGATAAATCTGACTGGCAGAACTATTTCTGATTTGGTATTTATTTTAAATGCGGTATTACCGAAGTATTTTCAGGGGTCTAATTGGGATTCCCTGATTATTCTGTTAACTTTACCGCAGCCAGTCGCTCAATGGTGTGATGTAACATCCTTTTTTTTGTCGTTTAAAATTCTGTTTTATATGAAATTTTGTGATCTAAGTGCTAAGTGATTTATTTTTATCTTATAATTAGGGTTTTAATATACCTATTAAATTATTTCATTAAAAACAAACATTTTTTCTTTGACGTTTGGGTTTTTTTTCAGATAACCGTATTTACCGTAATTAACAGATAAGATTTTAATTAGCTAAAGTATATCAAAACAAACCAGAAAACAAAACTTCCTTCACAAAAGTTGGTTCTTTTAATATTTGTGATTTTCTGTAATTTTTCTAAAATTTTTGAAAAAATAAAATTAAAAATTACCATTTTAGTCCCTATAGTTGACAGCAAAGAACTAATAACTGATTCAAAGACCAAGTTGAGGTCAGAAAGAGATTTTTTTTAAAAGATGAATCATGTTTTTACATTTTTTAGGATTTTTTGAAATTATTTCGAATTTTTTTGAAAAGCAGATCAAAAGTTATTGTTTCGTTCCCTGTAAACACGAGAAACGAGGATTCTCAGAGTAGAAATGGATTTTTAGTGATCAGGGAATGCTCAAAATCATTTTTCAAGGGGGATCATTAGTGTTTATATTCAATTTGTGATTTTCTGGAATTTTCTGAAAAATGACCATTTTACACTTACGACGCATCCGTTTTTCTTTATTGATGCGAACCGCAAAGCATACTCTTACCATAAAAAATCCAGAAACTCTTCCATGAAGCTCTTACATGTCATTTTTGAGATTTCCTATAGGTTCTCACCATTTAAATTAATTTTTGATTAGTGAAAAGACCATTTTACCTTTGATTTTCACTTAAAACTACCAAAACCTAAAGTTTTTAACAAAGCTATCAAATGACTCTTCTTCCTCCTTGCTTGGTCGACATCCACATTCATTTTGGAGCCTTGGATGTGCTTTTCCCTTATGAGTCACCAAGCCTAGTCATGGACATGAGCCAATTAAAAAAAGGATTGATTTATGGCTCACAAAGTACCATGACAACACAAATTTATATTTCCTTCCTCCTCCCTAAGCTTGGCCGCCCCCTTGGCTATAAATAGGAGGGGAGTGCCTCACAAATTTCTCACAAATCCTAAGCCTTGTGTTGACAAGCAAAATTCTCTCCTTTTCCTCCTTTATAGTCTTAAGCTTTCTCACTTGGTGCTCTTGGTTTTTCAAGCCTTGTTCTTCCAAGTTCTTGTGGCAAAGGTAAGGGGAACCTCTTGCAAATTAATTTGAGAAGCATGAGTTTGATTCTTGATTGTTATGTGCTTGTGTGCTTTTGTGTTATAGCTTTTATTTAATTGTTTTATGGCTTTAATTTAATTGTTTTGTGCTAATTATAAATTGTAGTGTTATAATGCCCAAATTTCTCCTAAATTTCGTGTGAGTAAGGTGGTTATGCCAAAATTTAGATTTACCGTAAATATGATTTTATCGTAAATACAATTTATTCTTTTTTGAAAACGCTGATATTGTCTATCATTGATATACAATGTGATGGTTAAGATAAATGATTTATCAGTAAGAGTCTGTTTAGGAAAGATAGAGACCTTTGAAGGGGCTTTTTAAGCCCTTCTCTCTTTCCTGGGAACTGTACTGATACGCTGTTTGGGGAATTCTTAACCTGGGGACCTGGTATATACATGACTATGATAAATTGAGAAAGAAGTGATTTCTTAATAAACGTATATATAAATAGATTGGATTGGATAAAAGAGTATAACAGTAATGGATTCTCGGTGAGTTCTACTGTTGTAGCATCTATCGGAATTTAATATAACGTTAACGGATTCTCGGTGAATTCTACTGTTATATTATCAGTGGAAAATATCGAGTGGGTATCCAATCTGTGTGTGTATATATATATATATATTCAGACTCAATTTAATTTTCAATGTCTATGGCAGTGAAAATTAGTGAGATAGACTTTCAATGGGTCTCTTTCCTGGAAGATAACTGGTGCTTAAGTATTTCAAAAGAGAATCAACTTGATTTCTTTCACTTAGATTATATCGAATCATTTTAAAGTTGGGCACTGATCACCGAAGATGGCTCTGCCGCCGCGTAATCCTTTCATCTTCGAAAATTAACTAAGCTGAAAATAATCAGCTTTACCTCGTTCGCTAAGCCTACATCAAAATTTTCAAAAAGACGGACACTGATTACCACAGTCGGCTCAGCCGCCGTGTAATTATTCCATTCCCAAAAATCTATCTAAAATCTGAGAATAGACACTTACTGATTAAAAAGTGGACATAAGTTTTTATTACTGTTGATCTCTTCTCCCTTGATCAATCCTAGGTGGCTATGCCCCGTTTTGGTCTTCTTGAAATGAGTTAATAACCTTTAGTTTATATATCGAATCACTCTGTTGGGCTGCTCACCTCAGTTCGGCTCTACCACGGTGTGACCAGTCATAAATCGAATTTTTACAGCCGGAAGAATAACTTAACTCGTAAATAAATGAGTAATAAAGGCAAGAGTATTTTTATCAAAAAGAGATAAGTTATTCTATACAATGGTATTCAAGAGAAGCTACAGTAAGACAGAGGAAGTTTTACGAAGAGAAGCTAAAAAGAAGTTATATGACCAAAATTAAACGATCATTGGCATTATAGACGACGAGCATACAACCTATGAGACAAGGTTGCAAATAGGTTCTGTTGGACTACAATTGTCTACTAGGATTATCCAGGTTTCAAAAGTCTCAATGGCCTTGTCGGTGATAACCCTCGAGCCGAGACGAGTCGTATACCCGGCTTGGATAAATCTGACTGGCAGTTCTATTTATGATTTGGTATTAAGTTTTAAATGCGGTATTTCTGAAGTATTTTAAGGGGTCTAAGTGGGATTCCTTGATTATTCTGTTAAGTTTACTGCAGCTGGTCGCTCAATGGTGTGAAGGTTGGAAAAGTTTCCTTGGAGCATTACACCGGTGTGTTTTGAGAAATATTGAAGTGACATGCATAAATAAACTTGGACTTGGTGATATATTATTGTGAATGTATTGCTTTTGTAGGGTTCCAGCACAAGGTAAGATCTGCTTAAATGAGATTTGTTTATAATTCTTGATTGATCTGTTATTTTTTATATGTGCCTTGATGTGTGAATTGGTTGATATATAATCTATGTTTTGGGTGTGCTCCTACTTTTCATATTACTTTATTTTAGAGTCTCACCCTTGCCTACTTTTATGTTATGTTGATGCATGACTGAGTAGATGGTTTACCCGAGGAGTGGGTTAGTTCCGGTCCGACGTCTTAGGATACAACCCCTTGAGATTGGGAAGGCGGGGTGGAAGATAAACCCTGATACATAGTGGGGTACGTATTCTGGTTATGTACTTACCACTGCTGGGAGAGTTGATAAACCCAACTGGAGAGTGGAAACCCGATTAGTCTTAGACGTTAAGCTACCCCTGGAGCAGATAAAGAACATCATCCGAAAAGAAGATGGCAACGCAAGGAAAGTGGAGAAGCAGAAGAAGACTGTTCAGAAGAGGATACACCGTTTTAGGGTTAGAAGGTTGTTGCTGCCGTTACATCTTCGTTTTAAGATGCTTAAGTTAGGTAGTTAGTCTGAGGTTGATCTGGCTCACACCTACATAGTAGGGTATATTTTCTTTTGACACTTTTGTATTTTCAGTTGCTAGTATTTCCTGTTTTTCTTACTTTTACAGAATCTACACTATGGGTTGTACTAAAACAAACCCTTTGTAAAATAGCATGATTTATAATATATATGATGAAGTACTTTTTACAAATACGATGGTGTTACTCTATACTTACAATTCACTTTAGAAAAAAAAATTATCTGCATTTTTGGAGGATGATTATAAATTTTTATCAAAATATTTTCTAAGTCAATAAAACTTTTGGTTACTATAATGTAATATCCTTTTTGGAGAAAGGGTGTTGCATGTGAAGGTTGGAAAAGTCTCCATGGAGCATTACACCGATGTGTTTTGAGAGATTTTGAAGTGACATGCATAAATATACCTTGACTTGATGATACATTTTGTGAGAGTGCATTGCTTTTGTAGGTTTACAAGACACAAGGTAAGACCTATATGATATCTATTTATATGTTTTGATTGAATTATTACTCTGCTATATATGTCTTGAAGGAATTGCTACCCTGCTATATGTGTTTTATATGGCTTGATGTTCTGGTGTCTATATGTTCTCGTGGTATAAATTGAGTGTTGTGTGATCTGTGTTTTGGGTGTGCTTGTACCTTTCCTATTACTTTGTGTTAGAGTTTCACCCTTGCCTACATTTATGTTGTGTTGATGCATGACTAAGTAGATGGTTCACCCTGATACGGGATTGGGGAACGTACGTCATCTTAGCATACTACCCCTAGGTGGGGATAGTGTGGAGTGGAACATCAATCCCCACACACAATGGGGAAGATTTGTAGGACAGATAGAGACAGTGGATAGTGGAGCACAACAAGATCCGATTCCCACCCAGGAACAGATAATCTTAGATATTAAGTTACTCTTACGTCAATTAGGCAGTACGGGTTATGGTATAGAAGACATGTTCTTCAATGATGATGATGATGATGATGGAGACAGCGGTGGTGGTAGTTCTCACCCATCGAGACATGGTGGGGATGGATCAGATTATGGATCCCCGCAACCAAGAAGCAAGCCCTTAGGCATGGGCCAAGACGGAACTTCTGAAGATACTTCAGCAGCGGCACCTGCAGGAACGGAGGGTTCCATAGGGTATACCCCAACTTCACCTTTAGGAAAAGCAGAACCATCTATGTACACCCCGTGTTCTCATCACTCGGAGGAGGAGGAGGATATCATATGATTATCTAAATCCCTTTCTGATGATGAAGAGGAAGAGACACCTGAAGAGTCCATCAACTCTTGGGCTACCTCTGACCTCACCTATAACCCTTTACCTAAACCGGATCTGTCTAGGTTTGGTTTGGATTGGATTCCGGTGACTCAGGTCCGGAACCTTGAGCCTAGTCTGCCAGGTTTAGGAGGGTCCACTTGGTCGTGTCCTTAGATACAACTTGTTGAAACCGAGTTGGCTAAAAGCTTTTCTAATGGAAAAATCCTCCAAGTGATTTTATGGTTTTGATGATAACAAAGTTTATTAAGGTTTTTACAAAGTCAAATCATGTTTATCAAGAATTGTACAAAGTCTGCTAACAAGTTCTTGTAGGTACAACAATGGTAAAGTCCATCGTCCAATGCTAGATAACAATCAGTTGAGAAGCTATGCATCCAATAACAAGTTCAATATGACAGTGATAAATATACACAAAGTTGGAGTGCATCGTCCAATGATGGAAGTAATGGAACACTGTTCATCGTCCAATGATCATGAGTCAAATGATTGAGTATCAGGGAATGCAGTTAAGAGTCCAATGTTGAAGTATAAGGAAATTCAGTTCTGCGTCAAATGTTTTCCAAAGAAGCAGAAAAATGACTCGCTGCGTCAAATGTTTTCAACACAAGGCAATACTGTGCGTCCAATGTCTCAAGCAAGACTTCACAGACCTCTGCGTCCAATATTACAAACTGAAGGCATTGCAGTTGTATAAGTCCAATGGTTCAGAAAGTCTGCGTCCAATGGCTCAGTAGAAAGCTGCGTCCAATGTTCAGCTGAAGGCATACGTCCAATGGTTAAGAAAGCATAAGTCCAATGTTCAGCTGAAGTCATAAGTCCAATGTTTCAGAAAGCATGCGTCCAATGACTAGCAACATGTGTAAGACCAATGTTCAGCAGAAGATCCTGAGTCCAATGTTGAGATTAAAGCACTGAAAGTCAGAGTCAAATATCCAGTACAAAACACTGAAGTTCAGAGTCCAATGTTCAGTTCAAGGAACACTGTTTAGAGTCCAATAATTCAGTTCAAGGCACTAAGCTTGTGCGTCCAATGACTGAAGACTGAAGTTCTGCGTCCAATGTCCAAGACTGAAGACTGAAGTTCTGCGTCCAATATCCAAAACTGAAGACTGAAGTTCTGCGTCCAATGTTCAAAGCTGAGTTCTGCGTCCAATGTTAAAAGAACTGTGCTGCGTCCATTGTATGTACAAAGAATGAACAAGACAGTGCTGCGTCCAATAAATCCAAGTGAACAAATTGACTGCTGAGAGTCCAATAAACAATGCTTTTCTGTACAACCATTGTCAACGTTTTGAACGTACATTTGAAAAGCATAAAGCACTGTGGAAAGTGTACTAAGAGAGAGAATTAACTCTTATATCTCTGAACACATCTTTCTGCTTTACACAGTGTATTCTCTCTGTCTCAATAAGATATTACTATTAACCACTGTACAATTGAGACTTTGAGTACAGGTTGCTTCTGATTAAGGATAAAGAAACGCAGACATGCCTACTGAAGTAGATCTCCTCAGAGCAACGGGAAAATAGCATTTAATGCTATTAGAAAACGGTCATGAAGGCTGAAGCTGGAATATAAGAAGGGAAAAATCTGAAGTTTAAAAAAAGAGAAAGAACACAGAGAAGAAAACAATCGAAATACACTGTGAAGCAGACAAAAACAAGAACTGAGAACTTCAACTTGCATATCAATCAAAGTTAGTGATAAATTGCTGCTCTTTCATTGTATCAATCCATCACAGAACGTGTGATAAATTTCTGGTAAACTCAAAACTCATATTTACTTGAGTGTTTGTTTATAGAGGTGAGGCATCCTCTAGTTGTGCAGAATTAGAGTGGGGTATCTCTAATTTGCAGTGGTTGTTTATAGAGGTGAGGCATCCTCTAGTTGTTGAGAATTAGAGTGGGGTATCTCTAATTTGTTGTGGGTTTTGGAGTGGGGTATCTCCTTGTAAAACCGATTCTGTGTTGTAATCGAACCCGTAATATAAGTTGTTTGAAATCTCAATTTGGAAACAAGTTGGGGATTGGACGTAGGTCTTTGAGTGACCGAACCAGGATAAATTTGTGTGTTCATTTTTCTATACTTTAACTCTTTGCATTTCGTGAACTGACATATTTACTGCATCTCTGTTAAACTGTTTTCAAGTTCATAAAGTTTTTGAAAATACACTGAATCCTATTCACCCCCCCTCTAGGATTCACCTTGTTAGAAGTCACTTGGACTAACACAACTAAGTTAGAGTTAGGGTGGTAGATCCCTTTTGGGTAGATGATGAGATCATGGCTCGACTGTACATAGTAGCGTATGTTTTTATTTTACCACTTTTGTATCTTTGGTTTAGTGTAGTTTTAACTTTTCTTTTTGCAGTATCCAAAATCATAGTTTGTCTTGGAACAAACTCTTTTGTATGGTATATATATATATGAGGGATGGAGTACTTTTACAAAGTATGATGACTTTACCTTACATCTATAATCTTTTAAGAAGAATCAAGGGAACATATTCCCCATCCTTCTCATCTTTTATAAAAGCGAAAAATTTTACCTATATTCTGAAGAAGGATTACCAACTTTCATCAAAATATTTTCTAAGTTATTGCGAAACTTTTGGTTACTATGGTGTAATTAGGCATGGCAACGGGGCGGGGCGGGGGCGGGTTTTACATTCCCCGTCCCCACCCCCGATAGTGCTCGGGTTTCCCCACCCCGCCCTCAATCTTGGTCGGAGTTGAAAAATCAACACCCATCCCCGCCCTCGGCGGGTGTCGGGTTTCCCCGCCCCGCCCCCGCACCCGCACCTAGTATTTTAGAATCCAAATTTTTATTTTAGAATTTTAATTTTGATAGAATTAAAGAAATTTAATACTCTATTTTTTAAGACATTTTTTTAATATATTTTGTTAGACAACTAATAATGAAGAAATAAAGAATTAAAAATGTAATTTTTTATAATATTAATGCATTAAATATTATATTATAAGTGTAATAAATGTACGGGGCGGGTTTCGGGGTGGGTATTAGTTTCCCCAACTCCGACCCCCAACCCCGACTAAAACCCAAACCCATCCCCGACCCCAATCAAAACGGGTTTTCCCCGTCAAAGTCGGGACGGGTACCCACGGATTCTGGCCCCATTGCCAAGCCTAGGTGTAATATCCTTTTTGGAAAAAGGGTATTGCTGAAACCACCAACCTTTGCAATCCTTCAAAGAATGAAAACAACAAAAAATAAATCCTTATACTCATACATGCAAAAAATCAATTGAGAAAAATAGAAAAATTATCTTTCAAATTAAGTCATGTGATTGTCTTCTTGATAGCAATGAAGATAACAACCCATTATGTAAAATTATAATGTCAGTGGAGGGTAAGAGAAAATAGCATTTCAATTATAAATGACAACTTTCAATTTTCAACTGAAAAATTAATTACATAATTTTGCTTATATTTCGCAAATTAATTGAGAGGGTAGAGAAGAGAGAATAAATATACACTGTCCCATAAAGATTTTTTTTTTGAATAAATATACACATGACAATTTATTATTGATTTATTGATTGACCAGACAAAATTGTTATGCATTAATATTGATTGATGATATTAATTAACTCATAAAATGAATTAATTTATGTCTCCACGGTCCATTTTTTTTAATTTGATTACTTGAATCAATTGATATATCCAAATAAATGAAATATATGTTTGATTTTAATTATTGTTATTAATTGAGATCATGTATTAATTACTGTTATAAATAATAAAATAGAAATTAAAAAATAAAAAATAAAATAAAAATATTAGGCAGGAAACTGAATGAACCTAGTTGTGACATATAGCATTGTCCTACGTGGTATAACCCTGCTATATAATATATAATAGATCTATATATCTTTTAGAAACATATATGCATAATAGTTGTTTTACTCCAACCAATTTAATTAATATTTAATTTTCAATAGATACTTATTTATTTATATACATTAATGGTTTTGGAACAAGTACAAAAACCAATGTGACCCGTGTGACAGCATGGGTACCATTCTAGTAAAAAAACAAAACAAGATTTAAATAACAAGAAGAAAAAGAAATATTATAATTTCGTGCAAAAGTTTTTTTTTTTTTACCTATTTGGTGTAATATGTGAGACAATTTACTAAAATAGTGCAAAGTGAAAAATTGGAAAATCGTGGGTGCAAATCACAATTTATCCTTTTTCTATTTTTATTTTAAAAAAAAAACTTTTTTATGATAATCTTGGACCGTACGAAACATTTTTTTTATACATTGAAAAATCAACCCCTCACTTTGGGACACATGGCAGAATCTTAGCAAGAACTATCTCTGGCTTTGCCACGTGTTAGCTATCTATAGGGTGGGAATAGGCCAGACCGTCTGATAGAGACCTATGGCCTGGCATACTTAAAGCCGTGCTTGGCCTAGCCTATTTAAGGTCTGGGTTGGCCTAGCCTGTTTATTAAAAAGGCTAGGCTCGAGCTTTTTAAAAAATCTATTTAGTTAAATAGGTCAGGCTTAGACATATAAAAAAACCTATTAGGCCTATCAGGTTGGTCTATATATATAAAAAAGAAGGTTGTTGGGGTATTATTGTCATATTTTAAGTAGAATAGGGGTAATTTGGTAAAGAGATATAAAAGAAGGTTGTGGGGGCAATTTTGACATTTTATTTTTTAAATTTTTTAATTTATTAGTACTATTGAATTTATTGCTCTACATTTTCTATATAGTGAAAATTAAATATTGTTGTAATTTATTTTTGTTTTACAATTTCTTAATTCTTTTGTCAAATAATATTATTTAAAATTGAAAATAACTAAATAATAATATAACAATTATAAATTTATATTTGAAACTTGAAAATAGTGTAATAATTTAATTTTTTTGTAATATTGTATTTATTGCTCCACATTTTCTATGTAGTGAAAATTAAATATTTTTGTAACATATTTTTGTTTTACAATTTCTTAATTCTTTTGTCAAATGATATTATTTACAATTGAAGAAAATTAAATAATAATCTAAAAGAGTGCTCGCTGGGTAGTTTGGGTATTTTTATCTAAGTCAGGGGCAAAGAAGTAAATTACCATAGTTTTCTAGCTTTTATTGGTTTTACCTATAATAATAATAAATAATATTAATAGTACAATATGGCAACAATTGTAACGCACGGGAACAAAGAAAGGTCATGTCATTTTTTACCATTAGATCTCATATATTTCTGGGATTAAAAAAAAGTAGTCATATTGTTGGATTATATGAAAAATATATATTAATAGCTCTATTTTCTATTTTTCTAATAGTTCTATTATTATAATTTTAAAGTTGAAATGTCCATTTGAATCAAATCCTAAATGTGTAAGCATTCATTTTTGTGTGGAAGGTGATACGTATAGTTGAACGGGTGTGGGGGTGTTCAAAAGTCAGAACATGATTGGTATAAATATTCTCACCAATTCCCATCAGAATCAGGTGGAGTCAAAGGGGGGTGGCCCGTGATAGTAAAAGCAGAAACTGGAGAAAGGAGAGGAGCACTTAAAGAGAAAGAGTGGGCAAAGGAGGACAAAAAAAAAAGACAGGGAGGTGTCTCCAAGAATTGGTGGGCAGTGGCTTTGTTTTCCCTAGCAAATTTCATGTCATAGTTCTGTGATCTTCGATTAGATTATGCACTTGATCTTTTGTGCTGAAACTGATGTCATTTATTTTGTATATATTCTGTATTAGCTTCTTGATTAATATACTATTAAGAGGTCTATCATCATATTTACAAACACCTTATGAGGATAGTAAAGTTACTAATTTATTTGTTTTGCATTATCTTTGAGGAAAAAATCAATGATTAATGGGCATGCATCCGGGAAAGGGCCGGATTCATCTATGGGTGATTTTTTATTTTCAAACATATTTAAAAATGGGTTAATGCCTGTCGATTTTAGAAATGAGTTATTGTCTATTTATCTATATGATATGATGATTTGTTCTTTTTTTTTTGGGAGAGCTTATGAGTTTGATCTTTTATTATTTTTTGTTTGATTGTATTGCTCACACAACACCTTTTGTCACATTGCTCAAACAACACCTGTAAAATGATACCATTTCTACATTCAGGAACAAATTATTATGGTTTATTTTTAAATTATTTGTATATAAATTTTATTCAACCAGTCCAATATTTCTATATTTCACGGTCACCAATATGTTTTTAAGGTTGGTTTTCTCTTCTTTCTTTTTTGTTTCTGGGTTTGTTTTCTAATTGTTTTTTCTATTTGGTTGTTCACACAACATCTTTTTTTTTGTTACGTTGCTCACATATCACCTGTGAAATGATACAATTTCTTAATTCAAGTAAAAATTTATTATGGCTTGTTTTAAATTATTTTTATTTAAATTTTATTCAATCAATCCGACATTTGTTATTTTTTACGGTCACCGGGATATTTTTAAGGTTGTTTTTTCTATGTTTTTTGGTTTGCTCTATAATTATTTTTTCTATTAGGTTTGTTAGCACAACACCTACAAAATTTGTGGTGTATACAGTTTCTTCAATCAGGTAAAATAATTTTTTTTAATTGTTTGCTTCTAAAATTATTATGTATTTGGAGTTCATGCTATTTTATAGTGATTGGCTGAATTTGTCTATTCTTTATAAATTGTGCGAATAAGTGGGCAGGCTAGCTATAACATATGGGAGAGAGATGTTATAATAAGGCTCATGTGAAATTTATGATTAAAATTATGGTAAGTTACTATTGAATTATTGGATTGACCTTATTCACCTTTACTGTCTTATAACTTTTTTATCTATTGTCAATATATGTTTCGAAAACTATTAATATATTGATAAACAATAAAAGTAAGTTGAAAAGATAAGAAATCAATAATGAGTTTGTTTAAATTGGTCACAAAAGCAAGGGTTAATGTTTCTTCTACATTATTCTCTTCCAAATTTTAACATATTCTATCTATTGGTCAATTGTTTGGGAAGAGAAAAATGAATGAGAAATAAGAATATTTACTTAAAGTTGTATGTAACTTGTTCTAAAATGATTCTTTTTAGTTGAAAATTTGCTCAAAAAAAGGGATAATTTCTCTATATTGTTTATCTTTTGGACTTTAAAGCAAGCTGCAACCTAACCTATGCATTGCACATGGTGCATGATTTTTAAATTTGCAAGAAATGTATATAAACATATTTGTATTAAAATTATTTTAATAGTGGTTTCATAAAAGTACTAAAATTATAATAAAGTATAATTTTTTTCATAGGAATTTAGATGTTAATGTAGTATCCCATAAAATATTTATTCATGAGAATATACGTAAACGAATGATGCAAATTAATAAGTGATCAATTTGTTTGTCCTCAATTTGATACCTACTTTTCCCATTGATTGATGTAACTTCCAATATTGGACACTAAACTACTAATCATATTACTCTTTTACAAAGATATTCACTCCAAGGCAATAATCTAATAGTCCACCTATTATATTATTGTTAAATAAAATAAATTTTATGCACAAGTCTTGCAAAATTTAGACATACTTCTAAAATCCAACCTACTATATATAAAACATCACTTTTGTAAACTAAATAAACTAACTATCGTCAAAATATGATATTAAAAATCTTAAAATTAAGATAATATTTATTTAAAAAATACATAGAAAACACCCGGGCATCGCAAGGGTCATGTTCTAGTATAAAATAAAAATATAATATAATAAAAAATGGGCCTACTCTTTATTTATTTGTAAAGATTTAGAGACCCATTTATCATGGGAGGCCTACGTACGGACCTAATTATCATTAGAGACCTACAAACTTATTTACAAATAAAGACCTATGACTGTTTTATAGGTGGATGCCTATTTAAAAACTTTATTAAAATGTATGCTTTTAAACAGGCTTGTAGGCCAGGCTAGACTTTGAAGTAGATCAAGCCAAGCCTTAAAAATTGACTTATATCAGGCTAATATATCAGACTCAAGTTTTAAAATTTCAAAATAGTCCAGACTCAAGCCTTATAAAGCCTAATCAATGCTGACCTATTCCCACCCTAGCATATCTATCTTATCTTGGCTGCAAAACCTGAAATTTCTTTTGCACAATTACTCATTTAAGGATACATGGCGACTTTTAAAACGAACAGAAAATGGAAAGCGGAAGCGTAACCGAGAAGACTTCGTGATTCAGTTGTGCCTAAAGGAGGCATTCTAATTCATTGTAGCGGCTTCCATCACAACATTTTGCACGTGGAATCATATTTTATGGTTCTTTCTTCTTTTGTTTTTTATTTTTTTTCTCTAATTTGTGATTTTTTATTTTATTTTTTAATAAGTAAAATAGTAGTTGCTTGCGAGTTTAATTTATACTTTATTGTTTCTATAATTTTTCAGATTATAAAATTATATTTCTTTTAATTTTATATTTTATAAATAAAATAATATTTGCTTGTGAGTTTATTTATATTTTTTGTTCCTATAACTTTTCACATTGTAAAATTATTGCTTTAAAATTTTTTTATAAATAAAATAATATTTATTTATGAGATTCATCATACTTTTATGTCCAAGTTGCAAAATTATTTTTCTTTTAATTTGTTTTTGATAAATAAAATATTATTTGCTAATGTTTCATTCATATTTTTTTTATTTAGTATAACAAATTAATACGTACTGAAAATTATTTTATTTATTCTTTATTTATTTATTTTATTTATCTGATTTGACATTTATTTTTATCAATATGAAGAAACAATTAGTGCATTTTTATAACGTGAAATTTGTATATTTAACTAAATGCCCAGTGTCAGATAATGAACACTATTATAAATTTAAAATATAATATTATATATCAAATTATTACTATATAAATAGATCAATTATATCATGCATAAAAATCGACGTGACCCGTGCAACTTGCTAGGAATAGGCCAGACCGCTCCACAAGAGCCTATGGCCTAGCCTACATTAGGCCTAGGCCAAGGTTAGACTTTTTCATGAAATAGTTTAGGCTAAGGCTTTTTGAAAAGTCTATTTAGCTAAAAAGGTCAGGTTTCACGCCATCTAAAAAGCCTTTTAAGCCTAACAGGCCAGCCTATTTAAATTGACATAGGTAATAAATTTTTTATAGTATTATATTTATCTTATATGTTTTATAATGTGTTAAAATTATATTATTTTTTACCTTTTAAATGTTTAAATATACCTATATAAAGACTCAAGCCTATAAAACTTATTAAAGAAGAAAGTTGTGACTTATTTAGATGATCTATTGCGAAAATAGACTTTTAAATAGATTATTATGAAGGTTACATTACACTTTTAAATAAATATACTATACAAACAAGTAAAACGTTGTCCTTATAAAATTGTACTCACCCATTTGTCTCATGCCCTAAATAACAATGATTTTAATCTTCATAGTTTATAGTTTGTTGTACATAGAAATTTTCTTCATTGGCTTATTAACCTATGTAAGAGTAGGTCAGATGACTTACTTGAATGTCTTATCGTAAATCAGGCCTTTAAATAGGCTAACAGATCAAACCAGACTTCAAAAAAGACCAGGTCTAGGCCTAAAAAAAAGCCTATAATAGATAACAAATTTGGTTTAGGCCTTAAAATTTTTAGACAGGTTTAGTCCTTACAAAGTCTAACTTGGCCTAACCTATTCTCACCTCTAGGTGCCGGTCCTTTAACGAAAAGTGACAAAAACAACCCAACTGTTCAATTTTAAAAACACACCCATCCCTGTAAGGTTGTTAACTTTCCCATATTTTGAATCCAAACGGTGATTGGTTAGTTTTGAAGTCCGAAAGCTTCGTACCATTTTTTCGTATTGTATAGCAGTACTCTATCAGTTCGTGCTGGAAAACAATTATACATACCAATTATATTTATAAGAGACGTTAATGCACAAAATACACACCAAAAATTTATATAGTTTAACACATTTTTTCAATGCCCACAAAAATACTCGATTAAAATATTCACTATGTCAAACAGGATTGTAACTTTTATTGAAACTTGAAAACCCAAGTCAAATTGTATATCACTCTACAAACCCGAGTAAATATCCACTCAAGTTATAAGAAATGATAAACAATCACTCACAAGAAGAGACACCGTCACATATTATCAAAATAAAATAAAATGAAGAGACACCGTCACTCTTTATAATGATCACCTACAAGAGAGGACATTAAGGTGTGACACACAACAAAAATAACTTCTAGCTACTGACAGTTATTGTGGCTGTTATAGACACCCTCATTATCTGCCAAGACCATATACTTGTCTTTCCTAGTCAAGTTGGTGCACTCAAATCCCAAAGCATTCCCAATCTCATGTTGCACAAAATTGGCAACTTCAATCCTCGACTTCCCACCTTCCTGGCATGTTTCTATCCGTGGCAACCTCTCGAGGATTTTAATAAAGTAACTAGGACAAGGGTTCATGAAGTGGAAAACAGGGTCCAAACATTTGTGCCCGCTAGCTGTTGTCCCATAAAACATGCTAACCCCAACATCAACAGCAACAGGAACAATATCATCAGTAAGCTCAGCAAACAAAGGACTAAACCTTAACAAATAAGGTTCTCTACATGTTGTTCCCTCAGGACACACCACAAGGTTGCCTTGTCTCAACAATTTCTCCATTGTTTCCCTGTCTCTCTCTCTGTCCCTTGTTAGTCTTATGGTTTTAATTGGAGAAATTAGCTCATTAATTCTACTCAAGCTGTATGTGACTGCTGAGAGAGGTTGGTCCAAAACATGTGAAATGTAAAGTGGGTCAAGTAAGGTTCTGTGATTGCACACAAAAAGCATGCCCTTTTGGTTTTCTTCTTCGTGATGGGTCGAATTAGACAAAGAGGGGCTTTTTTGGGGTCTTGAAAAAGTGGTTCTTGAACCCAAGAATGTTATTATTGGAGCGCACACATTGAAGGGTAGTGTAATGCCCAATGTGATTCTTATGATGGAAAGGAATAGCCCAAAGGGTAACCACATGAAGAAAGCTAGAGATGATGCAAGAGTTGGCCTGAAAGCCAATCTTCCATCGTGGAAGATCAATGGCTTCGGGTACCTCTCTCTTGGTAGTACACGCCATTTCCTCCTCTCATCAGAACTCAACATCAAGCAAACCTTCTGCATAAACCCACAAATAGATCTGGTTATAAAACAAAAAACAGTTTTTTAAGGCATAAAAAGCATGACAAGTGTGTGCACGTGTATATATGTATGTCCTAAAGTTTGCCCAAAAATGATTCTTAGACACGGTGGCATTTAAGGTAGGGAACTATATTTGTTGACCACAGCAGAGAAGTGAGTGTTTTAACCGTTGATATAACAATAAAAAAAGCTAAGGGTCACGATGAAGGAAGGGCTACAGGTAGGAATGGTAAAAGGGCATATTTCTGTGTTATTGCGAAGAGGGTGTTTTGGTATTAAGTAATTAAGTGATTCAACAACATTTTGTGGAAATTATTGATTGGCATAAAAATGAGGGATATTTGTGCCTTGAACACAGGTGTCTTTTTTTTGCATGAACACAGGTGTCTATTTATACAATATTATACGATGTATATACAGTTATAAGACAATATGGTTTAGAATTAGTGATTTGTAATGTAATTACATTTAACAAAATGAAATTATTAATAATTAAATACAGGCTTAAATGTACTTTTTGTTTCTATAATATAGGAGTGTTTTGTATTTAATCCTTAAAGATTTGGTCAAACACTTTTCGATCTTGTTATTTTTTTTATTTTAGTCATTTAAGTGCGTTGACCGCTGATGTGTTATATTTTTAGCACAGTCAGCAATCCTATGAGGCTAAAAACATTGACACGTAAGATGACACATTAGCCCCCCTCTCTCTCTCTCCCTCCTCCCTCCTCCCTCCACCACCCCCTCCCCTCGTCCACCACCTTCCCTCTCCCCTCCCCCACCTCCCTCCACCCCCACCACCTCCTCCCTCCCTTCCTACTCCACCACCTCCCCCACCTTCCTCCACCTCCTCCATCCTATGCCCTTCCTCCACCTCCTCTCCCCTTTTCCTTCCCCCAATATCTCACGGACCCAGTTGCCAGAAATCTAATAAAACCAAAAATGTCTCAAATTTGAAAACTTTATCTCTTCAATTACAAAACCCAGATTTCAATTCCACATACCATCTTATGGTTCAATGGTTCATATTTTATCAATAAAAATTTCTCAACCCATCATCGTTTAAGTACATGTGCCACACTCCCACTCAACAATTTGATGTCCCCTTTGACTTCCTCTTTTCCTCTCTCTATTTAACCCATTATTGTTTTTTCTCACAAACTATCATTCATTCTTGCCTTTCTCTGTAACTCAAAAGTTTAACATATCTTTGTTCGCCCATAGCTTCCACTACAACTACAAGAGCTTCCAAGCCAAACCAAGCAACAACACTCACACCTTAATTTCTTTCTCTGTTCATTTAATTTCTCCCCTTTTCCTCTCTCAGTTCATTTCACGTCCTTCGCCCGCTGTTTCCTTGGTCTGCTTGCACTTGTAGTTACGAGTATGAAGTGAAGGGGAAGGAGGAAGGAGGTGGTGGTGGTGGGGGTGGAGGGAGGAGGTTGGGGTAAGGTGGGGGAGGTGGAGGGAGGAAAGGGGTGGACGTGGGGGGGAGGAAGGTGGGGGAGGAGGGAGGAGAAGAGTATGGTGAATAATTACCGATTTGTTATACGAAATGATTAAAATGAAACTGGTTTAACATCAGTGGTTTTTGAAAATTTTAACAACTTGTGGGGCCAAATTTTATTTAAACAAAGTGTATGGGAATAAATCATATTCTTCCAAAAACTGGGAGTACCTCCACCTGTCAGTAATGGGCTCACTTCCCTGCCATGGTCAACAAATATGGTTCCTTACCCTAAATAGCACTCTTAGACACCCAAATTAACTCCAACATACACCTTGAAAGAGATCAAAGTAGAAGAGAAATAAGTAATAATTGTGATAGATAAGTATTGTGAAAGAAAAAACAGAGAGATAAAAATATAGAGAGGTGTTAGATGAGTGTTGAAAATTGCCTATCCAAAACAAAAGTGAGTGTTGAAATCTGAGGGATACTAAATAATCATTACTCAAATTTGACAAATCTGGTAATGGGGGAAATGATCCTGCTTCATATACTCCACGTAACAAGTGTGTATGTCTATACATGCCTGTCTTAAAATTTGCCAAAAAATGATTTTTGGATACCCAAACCCCAATATACACTTTGAAAGATATAGAAATATAGAAGAGAAATGAGTGATGTGACAAAAAAAGTGAGATAAAAAGAGAAAAAAATTAAATAAGTATTCAAAAACAATAACTCAAATTTGCCAAACCTTGTAATAGGGAAAAAGATCCTGCTCCATATGGCTACCAATAATACCAATATTGTTGTCGTTGCCCACTTTAACCTCATGTGAATGAGGGGTTCTATTATTTGCCTTTTCTTTCTCAAACAGCCCCAAAAAGTAACCATTGAAGGACTTTATGTTACTTGCGACAACAGCCTCAACCCCTAAGTAGTCCTTTAGGAAACCTTCAACCATGACCCTTGGCAACTTGCTAGTTGCCACCTTTCTCTCACAACACATGACAGCTTCAAAGGCTTCCCACCCAACATCTTCTAAGAAGAACTTTGGCAGAACAGCTGATCCTATTCTGAATGTGTCCTTTTTGATACCAAAGAAACACAAGAAAACCATAATATTCAAGCCAAGTTGATCCTCACCCAAGAGCCATACCAAAGGGTATGAGAGCAACAAGATGAGAGATCTTAGTAGCCCACCAGCTTCAAAAGCAACAAGCATGAAGTAAGGGAAGAGTGAAGTAGATCTTAACAGGGTACCCTCCAAATCAAAAACCAGTGTTCTGTTTGCAAGTTCTGCTGTTTTGTGGAGAAAAGAAACAGTTTTCATCTTGGTGTTTGTGGGGTTCATTGTTGCAACCAAAAAAGGAAGGGATTTTCTGGCACCCTTGATAGAAAAAGATAAATGAAAAATGCTTTCAAACAAATAAGGGACTTTTCACAACTCAAAAGAGTACTTATCTATGGCTATAAGTTTGAATGGGATGTTTCGAAGCCATAGATGCCTAAGAAATAAATAAAAATAAGATTACGTGACTGAGAGGTCATGTGCTCATTCAATGGTTTGATTAGCATAGCTTCTTGCTATCAACTTTGGGGGGTTTTACGTCCGTTGAGGAAGTGCTGACACCAATATTAATCATTCCCATAATAAGGGGCACAGTGACCTGTATTTTTTAGTGTCCTACAACTTCGTACGTGAACTAATTTCCTTCTTTATTAAATAATGGCAAGTCTCTTCCAAATCTTTGGTATAGATACTGAATTTAATTTGAGTCGAATCAAGTATATATATATATATATATATATATATATAAGACTCTCTCCGCACCTATTTTCTCTATCAACGAATTAGCGTTGGTATTCTCATCCACATCTTTATAAATCAACCATAAAAAAAATGAATGCATTATTTAATTTGTTTCTCATATATTCTCCTACCCAATAAATTAATAAGAGAGAGAGATATTTCATTTCAAGGTAAAAAGAAATATTCTCTCTCAGTAATATTTATTTGATATGTACTAATCTAGGAATTTACTTTTGGTATAAATTATGTCCTTATAGGACTCGATTCTCTTTTATTTAAACCAAGGTAAAAGGTTTAATTAGTCTTGAGTTCGAGTTCAGGCTCTTGAGAATACAATAGTTTAAATCTCACGTGAGAGTTTTTTGTTGCTCAAATAGGTTTTATCCAGCTCGAAGTGATTAGTCCCCACATGTACGGCGATAACTTGGTCTAGATCCAAAAAACCAACGTATGTCTACAACAAGATGGGAAGAAAAAAAAAAGAGTGGAAAGTAATAGATGTAATTAATATGATATGATGTAATATGAAAAAAGAGTTGGAAAGAAATTAGAGATGTTAAATGGATGGTGACACTGGTGGGGTATCCATATATCAATGTTCAAGGTAAAAATAAGCGTTTTCGGAACCAAAATCATAAGTTAACTTAAAGCCACTTAAAATAAGCATTTTACTTCTATGTGCAATTTATCCATGAACTTTATATTTTGCTCTTAGGGAAGACAGTGAGTATATATGGTCGGGGTGGATCGAGTATTATAGTACTCGTTCCGGTATCCACAAAAAAAAAAAAAAACTCATATTACCCAGTACCTCTATATCCATGTACATGGCATCTTTACCTATTGGGTAATTAAATACTCCAACATGTACGTTCTGCATTTTAATTAATTATGAAAATCAAAAAATAAAAAAGAACATTGATCAAAATTCAATTGTAACTCAATTAAAAAATTATTCAATTTTTTTTCAAACTTAATCATAAAAAATTACAAGCAAAACTATTTAACTAAATTATAATACATCAGAAGAATGTTATAAATATAGCATATAATATTATATTTAAATAATTGAGTAAATTTTATAATAAACTTTTGGAACAATAAATTTGTAATCATAATTAATAACACGTATTAGGTTTAGATTAATTTTACATTTTTTTAATTTAATATGTGTGTGTAGTGTGACGTTTCCCTCAAAATCAATTAGTACTTATTGTTAGAGGTGTAAATGAGTTGAGTTATTTGTGAACTATTCAAGTTCACCTCGTTAAATACTCATTCAAACTCGTATGTTTAATTAAATAAGTCAAACTCAAGTTTAAGATTAGATATGAATATTTAAATGAGACAAACCCAAGCTTTACAGGGTCGACATTAATGGCTCATGAAGAGCTCGTGTATATATTTAATCAAAAATTAAAATTATCTAGATGTTGCACTATGTATAAAAATACTTTATAAAGTTATCTAATGATAAATTTTTATAAAGTTTGTTAATAAGTTAAAATTATAATATTTAATACTTATATATTTTTGTATTTTGTGTGCTCTGATTGACAACATTTTGAAAAAGACAGTTTGACCAATAAATTAAATAATTGATGTTGAGAATTTCACTAACCTTTGTTATTTATATTATGGAAATATGTATAACTTTATTGAGAGTGTTAAAATTAATCTTGAAGTTTCTTTTTCGTAGCAGTCAAGAAGTTAATTATGAAACTTTTATTTACTAGATTATCAAAATATAGCAGTCTAGAATTTTCTAATTTCACATGTCACATATTGAACATATATTTCAATTTATATATTATAATATAATATTAAAGTCTTTCTTACTAAATCGATAAAGTTCAAAAATAATTTAAGAAAAAAATCATAAATATAAAAAACAATTATGTTATAAATGAATTAAATAAGTCAAATTTAACCTTTACTTTTTTTTAACAAGAAAAGTCAAGTTTTTAGTTGGACTCATTTATATCAATGAACCAAACTCAAGTTTTATTATTTTCTAAACTCAACTCAACTCGCCTACTGTTATGTTTGAATCCTCTTTAACGGTTGTATGGGCCCACAAACAAGTTTGTACAAGTTTGAGATGTGATGCTCGCCTTTAAAAAAATTTGTCTTATTACACAAAAAATTGTGTGAGGGACATGTGTTTAGGCCACCGTCATTTGGATTTGATTGTATAATAACTGCAGCAACGTGTGTAGTTGAATGTCTAAATGGACGTTGAACTACTATAAATAGTATTAAATTGCATTTAATACTTTTTTTAGAACCATTAGAATCGTTAAAGTTAATCCCCATTTTCTTTTCTTTTTTTTTTATTACAATCCCCATTTTCCCTTAATATTGGTAATACTATATATCATCCACATTTGTCCGCCAAAAGCAGTAAGCACTTGGCACTGTTCGATAATTACGAAATATTTATATAAAAAGGAACCTTGCTTGTGAATACTGTTTCTATATTAACCGAAAATTATAATATTAATAGATAGATTAATAGATTACCCCAGCTACTCTAACAAACGCACTGAACATTATTAGGTGCAGGCGCAGCAGCAGGGCGAGGGAAATTAAAAGGAAAGGGAAAAGAGGCTCTATGTGTCAGGGGAAAGTTAATGTGTGAGAAATGAACAACTAAACTTCATTGATCAATAGTGTGAGGTAGAGATATAGTTTCTTTTTTATTCTACAGAGTATACAATCGCTTGCACGATAAAGATTAATCTCTCGCGAAAATTTATTTGGCACCTTTAAGAGATGACATTCTTTTAAGTTGAGATTTTTTTCATACTTAATATTTGAACCCGAGACCTTGGTTAAGAGGAGTTAGACTCAAGTTTATGAGGTTAAATGTGATTTGATTATGTACAGATGTTTATTAAGATTTTGCAATGAAATCAATTCTGGTATCTCAACTTATAATTTTAGCTACCTGAAGCTAAAATTTATAATTTTTTGCGTTAGGTTGAAAGTTTTATACAAAGTTTTATCTCAAACTAACTTCCACTCAAATTTAATTTTAACCAAAATTAATTTTACAAAATCAATTTAATCAAAATCGATTGTCGCCACCACACAGGACTAAACATACACTATGAGGAAATACTAGTTTTTTTTTTGTCAAAAGGAAATACTAATTCTGGAAGGTGACGTCTAGCATGGTGATGACGTTGAATATAGGCCTTTCATTAAGTTGAAAAAAAACCAACGGCTGAGACCTTGGATGGGCTACCTATTATGGGCATGTTTGGATTGGCTTATGCAGAGCTTATGAACACAGCTTATGACTGATTTATAAGCTGTTTTGGGCTTATTTTTCATAAGCTATCCAGGATAGCTTATCAAAACAGCTTATGGCTTATATAAAATAAGTTTCACTATAATTTTTCTTCGATTATAAAAGTAGTTTATACAACTTATGTCATAAGCAGTAGATAAGCTTGTTATCCAAACAGGGCCTATATCTTTTATGTAATGACTTTTAATAATTTGCAAAAGTTCATCTATATTTATGGAAAATTATGACAAAGCATTTATAAATTTAATTATTATATTTTGCAAAACTAAAATTTTAATATTGGAAAATTTTATAATAATTTTAATAATTATTTTGTATATTCAATTTTTTTAAAGTTTGTGATATTTATTTCATGTGTAATGTAAATATGTATTTTTTTCCAAAATTTGTTGATATTACAATGATATATTTTGAACAGCACCTTTCAATGATGGTGTTCAGCAGTTGGGTGATTGCCGGGGTCAGAGCCGTTTACACTGTGGGTGTGAATTCATCACCAAGTGTGGTTTCTACTTGGGGAAGTAATGACAGGAGTGTAATCACCAGATCTGATCACATTGGGGGGGGGGGGGGGGGTATTCTGTCCAGTACGTTTCAGCAGCATTTCCTCTTGAGGTGTATACACCTATATATGGTGTGAAACGAGTTACAAGTGTGATCGCTGCATGTATTTTCAGCGACAGCGAGTCTTTTACTTCATTTTACAGCCACCCTGTGAAATATTTCACAGGTGTGAAACGATACCTTTCTGTTTTTGCGATTTTGCTGTTGGTGGCCTCATGCGATGCTATTATATGGAGTTTTTAGATTTGTTTTGCTATAACCTCTGTTGCATAGATTGGTTGCTTAATGTGTGAGGGCTAGGGGAATTTTTGTATTTGATCTTGGGGAATAACTATAGCACTTCTCATAAATGGGATTACTGGCTCTCTCTTGTATTCTTCGGAGGTAAAATGAGGATGCCAACTGATTCCACATATCGATTCAATAATTTGACCCCTTTGATTCTTGCTTCTTTCGTTCAATCTGCTACGCACAATCAACGTTAGACACAGACCTTGCTATTGGAATGGTTTACAGATATCGAGGCTGGCGACACAGCTCCCTGTTGGTTGACCTGCAGAAATGGGCGATGAAGAAAAAATTCAATCAATAGTGGGAAAAACAATGCTTTGGACAGAAATTAGAATCATAGAATGTGTGTGTGGCTAAAATCTATATTTTACAAAACTTTGGGGAGAAATTTTGGATTTATTACAACTAGGTGTAACTTGAGATAGCAGGTTAAAGTCAACGTCACCATAGTGTTGACGTTTTTGTGGTCACCATGCTAGATGGCACCGTTCTGTAATAGTTCAACTGTTCCAAGGCCAGCGTGCCCAACTATTTTTTTGTTGTTGCTTACGGCACGCCCAATACCGTGAATAGACAACGGAATCAAATAACAAAGCTAATGGTTATCCATTCTCATGTTCTATGCATTTTTCTTTTGGTGTATAGATGGTAATGGTAAATTGGTACTAGTAATACTCGTACATTATTATGATTGAAAGTATTCATTAACCAACGATTAAATTACTAAAATCATTTATAAAATTATAAAATGTTATTAACTTAATCTCCAAAATTATTTATATTCTAAATTAATTAGTTTCTAAAATTGAATATTTTGAATTATATTAGTTTTTTTTAGTTAATCAATTTAGTCCCTAAAATTATTTTACAAAATTAATGTGATCAAAGATTTTTAATTTTGCGGAATGATTCACTCTTAATGATAAATCATTACAGGATGACTACTACACATAATAACATACCTTTTTTTTTTTTGACAAACACATAATAACATACTTGGTTGAGATCATATCTAAGTAAAATTTCTATTCGGAATTCTCTTGTTTTAATTTCAGGATTACTCGTATATACCAAAAGCTTTTAAATCATTATGGCAACAACAACCATCATCAGTATTGCTCGATTTTGTGGGATGATAGCTAGAATAAATTACCCCAGCTTTAATATATGGTCATCACATATATTTTTTTTCCACTTTTTTCCACTACATGAGTATAGTGACTTTTTCGTTAGAAATAATTAGAAAAATAAATAAAATGAGAATTATAAAAGTTGAAAGGTTGTAACTATTTAACACTTATTTCCTTCAAGTTATTAGACATTACGTAGTGGTTATTATATGTGTTTATTAGCACTTATGTAATGGTTATAGTAGCACAATGGTTACTCTTTATCTATAAAATAGAGGACTACCCTCTTGTATCTTGTGTGCCAAAGTAATAGATGTAACAAAAAGATATTACACCATAGTAATAAAAAAAATTTAAATAACTTAGAAAATATTTTGATGAAAACTCAGTAATTCCTTCTCCGAAAATATGAGTAAAATTTTTGCCTTTTAAATAATGAGAAGGATGGAGAATATGTCTCCCTAATTCCTTTCGGAGGGTTTTAAATGTGGAAACATAAAACAACACACTTGTGAAAGTAATCTCATCTCATATGTATATAAAACCATCACAGTCTACAAAAGGAGCTTGCATCAGTACCAGCTATGGTTTTTAAAGATCTTTTGTACATCAGTAGTGCTGAAACTAGAGAAAGTGATAAATCCTAAGTAAACTAAAAGAAAACATAAGTAGAAAAAAAATATAAGCTACTATGTATGTGTGAGCCAGATCAATCCCAGACTAACTACCCAACATAACCATCCTCAAACAACGGTGTAACAGCAACAACAACCTTCAAACCCTAAAGCGGGGTTTTCTCCTTTGGGCAGTCTCCCTACGCCTCTCGCCCTTCCTGGTGTTGCAGTCTTCTTTCTAGACGATATCTCTCACCTGCTCTAGGCATACCATGATGTCTAAGACTAACTGGTTCTTTACTCTCCAGTTGGGTATATTGCCCTGCCTGCAGTGGTAAGCACATACGCAGAATATGTACCTCATTGTGTCTCGGGGTTTATCTTCCACCCCACCCTCTCAACCTCAAGGGGTTGAATTTTAAGACGCCGAATCGGAACCAACCCACTCCTCGGGTAAACCATCTACTTAACAAGCATCAAACACAAACAAGGAAAACATGCAAGGGTGAAAATCTTCACAAAGTCATAAAGAAGAATACAAGGGATATAAACACAACATTCATGCTTCATATTCTCAGAACTACACATACACAGATTTATGCCTTGTATTAAAATACTGTAAAACAAATCATATCATCAATAATAGATGTAGTTATGCATACACTTCTATGTCCTTTGAAAATACATCGGTGTACTGCTCCAAGGAGACTTTTCCAACCTTAATCCCAGTGAGTGATTGGCTGTAGTAAACTTATCAGAATAACCAAGGAGGCCCTCCAGACCTCTGGAAACCATTCAGAAATACTACATTCAAAATAAATACCATATCATAAATAGGTCCGTCAGTCAAATTTATCCAAGTCGGGTATACGACTCGTCTCTGCTCGAGGGTTATCACCTACCCGGCCATTGAGACTTTCGAAACCTGGATAATCTCAATAGGAAATTGTAGCCCAACAAGACGCTATTTTCAACCTGTTCTCTAGGTTGTAAGCTCATACTCTTTATGCAATGACAATTCTAATTGCATACAAATTCACTTTGGTTTCTCTTGTAAAATTTTCTCATGTTTTACGGTATTACCTCTTGTAATACAAAATCTCACAAAATACCCTTACTCTTTCATCACGGAATAAATTATCATACACATTATCTTTGTTATTGCTCTTTACTCGGTAAATGATTTTTCCTTGCTCTTAATAAACTGATGAGGGAATGATCACACGGCGGCAGAGCCGACTGCGGTGATCAACACTCAACTCTTTAGAGTGACTTGGTAAAAGCTAAGTGAACAAGATCAAGCTGATTTATTACCGAAATACTTAAACACAAGTGTATTTTCAGAAAAAGCCCGTTGAAGGCCTACTTCACTAATTTTCACTGTCAAAAAGTATGACATTAAAAATGAAAATGAGTTTTCATATATAACGGACCCCAAATCAAGAATTTCTACCAAATAGTATAACAATAGAGTTCACCGAGAACACTTTAGTTTTATACTATTTTACCCAGTCAGCCAGTATATATATGGATTTAGGAAAATCATTGTTAACAATTCAAGATCAATTTAAAAGCAAAGATCGAGTTTACGGTAGTGCCGTCTTCGCTCGATCTAAAGAGATAAGAGATTTATTTAAAACACGCATTCGTGTATAGTAACATTCCAATAAAATCTTTCCCAATTTGTCTTAGCCACGTATATACAGACTCCCTAGATTAAGATTTCATAAACAACATATCGGTATAGTTCCCAAGAAAGAGAGGTGAGCTAAAGCTTCTTAAGAGACCTTATCTTTCCTTAGCCTGAACCATACTAATAAACCATTCATCCCAACCATCTTTCTGTATATCAATGGTAGATAAATTATAGGGTTTTGGCACAGAAAATAACATTACAGAAATGATTAACGCATTAATTACTTTTCCTCACGTAATGATGTCCAAAAGAGATACGTCCCCTGAGCCAGGTCAGACAGTACACCGAAGATGCACTCTCATACCCAACCAACAAACATATTCCCAAATGGCCAAAAGAACTACAGAGGTGTTAATTTTACAAATTCTAAATTCAATCGTTTGATATTGATTATGGAGGTATAACCCAAGCTTTAGTATTTAAAATTTTGCCATTATAACGGTACAATTATTAAAACTCATAAATAATTTTAACATTATAACATTACTAATTATAAAGCTCATAAACAATTAAATAAACACATAGAATAATTTAAATAAAGCATGAAAACAATTAAATAAAGCTTAAAACAATTAAATAAATCTTATAAACACATAAATCACCAAAGTGACTAACAACCAAAGATCAAACGACACATCTTGGAAACAATTTTCCCCTTACCTATGAACTTTGAAAAACACTAAGCTTTAAGAAAGAAAACTCAAGAACTTTGCTTAAAGGAAAACAAGGAAAACTAGAGAAAACTAATAAAGAGGGAGAAAGAAATTTCTTTGGAATTGCATCAAGAAAGAGACCATAGTTGGCTTGGAAAGCAACCATGGTTCATGTTTAATAAAAAGGAAAATAATTATCTAAATTCCCATTGGCTAGGATTTATGGCTCACAAGGCAACTTGGCTTCCCACTTGCTCAAGGAGGTTGGCCAAGAGGGGCTGTGAGAGGCGGGTATGCTTTGACAATTTTGCCCTTAGGGTTTCTGTGAAAAAAATGAAAACCAAGCATAAAATTAGAGGTGGCAATTCGGGCTTTCAAGCCGGACTCGGGCCGGGCCGCATCGGGTTCGGGCTTTATCGAGCCGGGCCAAAAAAGCCCAGATTGAAAATGGGCTCAAATTTGTGTATCCAAGCCCTCAATTTTTTGGGCTTTTTCCAGGCCGGGCTCGGGTTTTGACCTATGTTTTTCGGGCGGCCCACTTCGGGCTTGGGCTTTTACGGGTTCGGGCTTTGTCGGGCCAGGCCAAAAAGGCCCGGAATGAAAACGGGCTCGAATTTGTATGTCCAAGCCTGGCGTTTTTTCGGGCTGGCTCGGCGGGCTAAACCCATTTTGCCAGCTATAGATAAAATTGTCTTTTAATAAATCAAAAAATGAAATAATTTGATTTAATTAATAAGAACCAATGAGAATGCTTGAAAATGTCATGTTAGCCCTAAATAGCTTCATTGTGTCATTTTTGAAATTTAATGATAGTGCAATCTCTTCGGTTTTCACCGTTTCGCAGGTATAACTCTGAAAATAGAGCAAAAAACAATATTTTCAAAACATACACAGAAATAATTTATAAAATTCCCAAATTAATAATTAAAAATAAAATATAAATTATTTGTGGACTTATGTCACGAAATTTTGCACTGCGAAACAGGGTCTTTGTGCTATTCGCTCCCGTTTAGCGTGTTACGCGATTCAACTTAGAGGGACTAAAACAGTAATTTTTCTTATGCTCTTCTCTAAAATTCCAAACTTAGTTTCTAAAATCCTCATATAACATCAAGCCACTATTTCAATCCTCAAATACCTCTTTTGATTCCAATTTGAATTTTCCATATCGTTATAAACTTATTCTAACAGTCAAAGATGTCCACAGAGTACCGTTTTGACTTCTACGTCAGTTCTAAACTATTATTTATCATCTGAAAATCTTAAGAATAATTCTAATCCTCCAAAATTAATACTCTGTCTTATAGAGTGAAAATTTTAGATGTTACAATAGAATTCCTCTTCCATATCATATCTCTTCTTCCTACCACTAACAAAGTGGTATCAGAGCAAGAAATATCTATTTTTACCGAAATTAGGTGGACCAATTGGGCCACACACATCGGTGTGAACAAGTTGGAGAGGCTCCTTTGCTCTTGAATCGGCTTCTTTTGGAAAACTTCTTCTTGCTTGCTTGCCAAGGAGACATGCTTCACACAATTGATTAGGATGGTTGATGGGAGGCATTCCTTTCACCAACTTTTCATCTCCTAGGGCCTTGAGTGCTCCAAAGTTCAAGTGGCCAAATCTCATATGCCAACACCATGATTCATCTTTTATGATAGCCTTCAAGCATTTTGCACCATTGGTCTTGATATTCAAGGTAAACATTCTATTTCTTGACATAGACACCTTGGCAATCAAATTAGAATTTTGATCTCGAAGTCATAAACAACAATCTTTCATATGAATTTCATACCCCTTTTCAACAAGTTGACCCAAACTCAAAATGTTACTTTTTAGTTTAGGAGCATAGTAAACATCCGCGACCAATTTATGAGCACCATCTTTTAAAGAAATTAAAATGGTACCTTTCCCTTGGATTTGCACCTTGGAAGAATCTCCAAAAAAAAACATTTCCTTTCACCTTCTCATCAATCTCCACAAATTTCTCTTTGTATCCACACATGTGATTGCTTGCTCCATTGTCAAGATACCATAAGCATTTGTCATCCTTCTCATCACTATTAATTGTTAACAATAATGTTGGCTCTTCAACTTCTTCATCATCAACGAGATTAGCCTCCTCTTCCACATTGATTCTACACTCCCAAGAGTAATGACCATATTTGTGACAATTAAAACATTCAACATTAGATTTTGTTGGAACCAAATTGGTTAAAAGTGTTTTTAATACAAAAACTCCCTAAGTGATTTTATGGTTTTGATGATAACAAAATCTATTAAGGATTTTACAAAGGATAAACAAAATGTATTAAGCTTGTACAATGTATAACAATGCTGCCTAACTAAGCTTATTGCAGTCTGCGTCCAATCAGTTCTTCATGACATTGGCTGGCATTCAAAGTGAGCCTTGCGTCCAATGTTGGCACTGAAACATAAATACCAAGAGTTCTGCGTCCAGTGATTTTGGCAGAAGGAAGTTACTGATATAAGAGGCAAAGCAGTTCTGCGTCCAATAAGCTAGCTCATCACAATGTTGGCACTGAAATGGACACAAAAGTTCTGCGTCCAATGTTTTAGCAGAAGGAAGAATTCTGCGTCCAATGTTTGAGCAGAAGGAAGAGTTCTGCGTCCAATGTTTGAGCACAAAGGCAAGTAATGTTGTGCGTCCAATAATTCAGTACAAGGCACAAGGACAATTTCATACGTCCAATGATTCATGATAAGGCATTGAAGACATAAGTCCAATGTTCAAGAATAACCATACGTCCAATGATCAGAATGCTTATAAGTCCAATGATCAGAACATAAGATATAAGTCCAATGTTCAGGATGTGTTCTTGACCAAGGTACAGAATGCTGATCGTCCAATGATAAGTACAAGGCAATACTGGTATAAGTCCAATGTTTTTATGAGAAGCAGAATTGCAGTAAAAGTCCAATGATTTTCAAAGGAACAGATTCAGTGAGTATGCGTCCAATGAAGGACAAAAGTCCAATGTTCAGTTTAAGGCATTGAAGTTCAACGTCCAATGAAACTGAACAAACAAAAGAACTGTTCTGCGTCCAATAAAATCAGAGTAACAAAGGTACTGTTCTGCGTCCAATAAATAAGAAGGACAACAATCAAGTGTCATACGACCAATGAAGCAGATTGACAAAGGTACATCAAACAACTGTTCTGCGTCCAATAAAGCAGAAGAACAAATGTACAACAATCAACTCTGCGTCCAATAACCAGAATGAGGCAATACGTCCAATGTTGCTTTGCAACTAATCATCAGAATGGTAAGCATAAAGATGCGTCCAATGATTGAATGAATATCATATGCAATTGGTAAGTACCAGGTATGCGTCCAATGATTTCTACATGCTGCGTCCAATATGCAGAAACCATAAACTTGCTATTTATTGCTCATGCATTTAATATGGAACATATTTACTGAGCAAATGATTTGAAATAAATAGCTGTATACAATGCTTTTCTGTACAACCCATTGTCAACGTTTTTGAATGTACTTTTGAAAAGCATAAAGCACTGTGGAAAGTGTACTAAGAGAGAATGTACTTTTAACTACTCTGTATATCTCTGAACACATCTTTCTACTTTACACAGTGTATTCTCTCTGTCTCCATAAGATATTACTATTAACCACTGTACAATTGAGACTTTGAGTACAGGTTGCTTCTGATTTAGGAGAAAGAAACGCAGACATGCACAATGAAGTAGATCTCCTCAGAGCAACGGGAAAATAGCATTTAATGCTATTAGAGAACGGTAATATTTACGAAGGCTGAAGCTGAGCTATTCGAAGAACAAGTCTGAAGCTTCATCAAAGCCTATAAATACCGTGAACAAGAAGAAGAATACAAGACACTGAACAACGAAAAAGAAAGAGCTGAACTGCTGTGCAATTTGTTATACTCTGTATAGAAAGTCTTGTATATTTTCTTTCTTCTTGTAAAAGAGAGTTTGCTTAACTCTCAAAGTGCTTTAGATTTCATATCCTCACTTGTGTGAGTTAGACAGCACTTGAATCAAAAACACTCTGCTGAGTTGTTTAGCCTGAAGAGGCTGTGTTCAAAGAATACTTGGGTTTTAGCCTGAAGAGGCTGTGTGCAAAGAATACTTGTACCTATCTGGTTTGATAGTGAAATCTCTCTAGTTTGAGGGGATTGGACGTAGCTCTTAGGAAAGGGTGAACCAGTATAAAAACTTGTGTTAGTTCTTCCTTCCCTTATCTTTTATTATATCTGTGCTTATTACTAACCAAGGGGATTGAATTGATTTTGTTTAAACAAGTTTTTCATACACCTTAAATCGCACAAAGAAAACAAGTTTTTAAACTAAGAGGGAAGCCTCAGCGTCCAATCTTTTGTGCGTCCAGTGTTTTTAGCACTCTGTGTGTCCAATATTTCAGAAAACACTGTGCGTCCAACGTTTTTAACAGCCAGCGTCCCACATTTGCAAAAAGTTTTAAAAGCTTAGAAACACAATTCAACCCCCCTTCTTGTGTTTCATCTTGTTACCTATAGTTGGCATCAGAGCTCGGTCTCTAGGGGTTGAGCACCTAACAGTGCAGAGAAGCAAAGATCCATGGAGAACGAGGGACAAGCTGTGAACAGACCACCACTGTTCAATGGAAATGAATATGACTACTGGAAGCAGAGAATGATTACATTCTTTGATGCTCAAAATATGGACCTATGGGATGTCGTGGAAACTGGCTACACTGCTCCAGTAAATGAAGCAGGTCAACAAATACCAAGAGCTCAGTGGACAGCAGATCAAAGGACAAGGTTCCAGCTGAACTCGAAGGCTAGGCACTACCTGATGTGTGCCATCACAAAATCTGAATATGACAAGGTGCACAGCTGCACCACTGCCAAGGAAATGTGGGACACTCTGGCCTTGGCACATGAAGGCTCATCTCAGGTTCGTGAATCTAAGATAAGCATACTAGTTCATCAATATGAACTATTTAAGATGGAAGAACAAGAGTCCATTGATCAAATGTTTGGAAGATTCCAAACTATTACCAACAACCTGAGATCCTTGGGGAAAGTCTACACAACCCAGGAACATGTAAGGAAGATTTTGAGGAGTCTGCCCAGACAGTGGAGACCCAAAGTTACAGCAATACAAGAAGCAAGGGATCTTTCCACTCTTGCTTTAGAAAATCTTCTAGGCTCATTGAAAGTACATGAGCTTGAGTTGAATGAAGAGGGAATCGAAAAAAGGGCAAAGTCTATTGCTCTTAAAGCTCAAAAAGGGAGCACCTCAAAAGCCTTGAAGGCAAATGATTCTGATGAAGAATCATGCAGTTCAGAAGGAGAAGAAGGCTCAGATGATGATGAACTCTCCTTCATCTCCAGGAAAATAAAATCTATGTGGAAAAAGAAGGGTGGCTTCAGAAGGAAGCAATTCAACAGAAGATTTCCACAGAAGGAAGCTGAGCAAAAGGAGGAAAGTCCAGTGGTGTGCTATGGATGCAGGAAACCAGGCCACTACAAGGCAGACTGTCCTGAGGCTGAGAAGACAAAGAAGAAAGTCTTCAAGAAGAAGAAAGGTCTCATGGCAACATGGGAAGACCTCGATGATTCCTCTGATGATGAGGATAAGGAAGAGGCAAATCTGTGCCTAATGGCAGGACTCTCCTCAGTTGAAAGTGAAGACGAAGAAGAGGTAATTTCTTACTCTGAATTAAGAAATAATTTTGATGAGCTTCTTAGAGATTCATCCATTCTATCTGATGAGTACAGGTCTTTAAAGAAAAAGTTTTCTCTTATAACAAAAGATTTTGAAAAGCTTTCTTCAGAAAACAAAGTACTTAAATCAGAAAATGAAAAGTTAAGACTTCAAGTAAGTCAACCAAAAGATGAATCTCCAAAGAAGTCTGAGTCCAATACTTCCTGTGAAGTACAAGTACTTCAACAAGAAGTAGATGAACTCACTGGACGTTTGTCCAAATTTGTCAGTAGCTCTGAAAAGCTTGATCAAATTTTAAAAATTCAGAGAAAACCTTCTGACAAAACTGGTTTGGGTTATGAAAAACTGAAACCAAAGTTTTCCAAGAGTCTATCAAAGTTTAATATATATTGTGGATACTGTGGAAAGGCTGGACATGTCACATCGACATGCTTCCATAATAAATGGAACAAGCCTGGACGCAGGCCAAGGACTAACATGAAAGGACCCAAGAAAATCTGGGTACCTAAGAACATGATCATTCCTGTTGCAGATTTGCTTAATGGGAGGAAAGCAACACCAGTCATGGTACCTGGACAGTGGGTGCTCACGACACATGACGGGAGAAAGGTCTATGTTCCAAGACCTCAAGCCTAGAACAAAGGGCTGGGTCACATTTGGAGGTGACCAGAAAGGTAGAATAGTTGGAATCGGTAAAATTGGTAAACATCCTTTTCCTACTATTAAAAATGTTTTATTGGTTGAAGGACTTAAACATAATCTACTTAGCATAAGTCAATTGTGTGACAGTGGATGTGATGTTTCCTTTGACAAGGATAAATGTATAGTCAGAAATTCTGATAAGTCCATTCTTTTTCAAGCAAAGAGGCAGGACAATGTTTATAAAATTGATTTCGAAAATCTGTCCAAACAGAATGTCTCATGCTTCATTTCTTTAAATAATGAACAATGGATATGGCACAAGAAGCTTGGTCATGCAAGCTTGAGAACCATCTCAAAGCTTAATAAGCATAGCCTCGTAAGAGGACTTCCAAATCTTGTGTACAAATCTGAGGTTCTCTGTGAAGCATGTCAGAAAGGGAAACAAGTGAAAAACTCTTTTGATTCTAAAAACATTGTTTCCACTTCTAGACCTTTAGAACTTTTACATATGGATTTGTTTGGACCAACACAAACTGCTTCTTTAAGTGGAAAGAAATATGGACTTGTTATAGTTGATGACTATACTAGATGGACATGGGTTAAATTCCTAGCACACAAGGATGAGTCTTTTAAAGTATTCACCATATTTTGTAAAAGAGTCCAAACTGAGAAAGGAGTTTGTATCAACTCCATTCGAAGTGATCATGGAGGTGAGTTTGAAAATGCAAACTTTCAGAGATTCTGTGAAGAGAATGGAATCCTTCACAATTTCTCTGCACCTAGAACACCACAGCAAAATGGTGTAGTAGAGAGGAAAAATCGATCTTTACAAGAGATGGCCAGGACCATGCTCAATGATCACTCAACCTCTAAGAGGTTTTGGGCTGAAGCTGTAAACACAGCATGTTATTTGCAAAACCGAATTTATATAAGGCCTATACTGAAAAAGACTCCTTATGAATTGTGGAAAGGAAGAAAACCCAACATTTCATATTTTCATCCTTTCGGATGTGAGTGTTTTATTCTTAACACCAAGGATCAACTTGGTAAATTTGACTCTAAAATTGATAATAGAATTTTTCTGGGTTATTCTGAAACTTCCAAGGCATATCGAGTTTACAACTCAAGAACCTTGACTGTTGAAGAGTCAATTCACGTTAAATTCAATGACAAAAAGCCTGACAATGATCTGTCAGAGCTAAGTGATTCTCTTGCAGATATGAGAATACAACCAGGAGGTGAAGAATCATCAAGCAAGATTGAAGAAGATGGACCAGACGCAGGAGACAGTCATGCGTCCAATACTGCAGGTGGTAAAAGCTGGCATTTTAAGACTTATCATCCTGAAGATCAAATTATTGGAAATGCAGATGATAAAGTCAGAACAAGGTCCACATTCAGAGAGCAAACTGATGTAGCATTCATCTCTGAATTAGAGCCAAAGAATATAGATGAAGCCCTATTGGATGAAGGATGGATTTTAGCAATGCAGGAGGAGCTGAATCAGTTCAAAAGAAATGATGTTTGGACTCTGGTAGCCCCACCTGAAGATAAGTCCATTATTGGAACCAAATGGGTATTCAGAAATAAGCTGGACGAAGGAGGTAATGTTGTGAGAAACAAAGCAAGGTTAGTTGCTCAAGGCTACTCACAACAGGAAGGTATTGATTTCACTGAAACCTTTGCTCCAGTAGCTAGAATTGAAGTCATTCGCATTTTACTTTCATTTGCTGCCCAACATGATATGAGGCTTTATCAAATGGATGTAAAAAGTGCTTTTCTGAATGGTATAATAACAGAAGAAGTCTATGTTGAACAGCCCCCTGGCTTTGAGGATCAAACTTTTCCAAATCATGTTTTTAAATTGAAAAAGGCTCTTTATGGCCTTAAGCAAGCTCCTCGAGCTTGGTATGAAAAACTGAGTTCATTTTTAATGGAAAATGGTTTTTCAAGAGGAAAAGTTGATAACACTCTTTTCAGAAAATCCATAGACTCACATTTCATCATAGTACAAATTTATGTAGATGATATTTTTTTTGGTGCTACTGATGAATCTTTGTGTGGAGAATTCTCTGAATTAATGCAGAAAGAATTCGAAATGAGTATGATGGGAGAGTTGAAGTTCTTTCTTGGACTTCAAGTGAAACAAACTCAAGATGGGATATATGTGCATCAGACCAAATATACAAAGGAGCTTCTGAAGAAGTTCAAGATGGATGATTGCAAACCCATGAATACTCCCATGCATCCAACTTGCATAATGAGCCTGAATGACAAAGATAAAAAGGTAGATCAAAAGGTATATAGAGGTATGATAGGATCTCTTTTATATCTTACTGCATCTAGACCTGATATTATGTTCAGTGTATGCTTATGTGCAAGATTTCAATCAGATCCTAGAGATTCTCATTTGACTGCTGTCAAAAGAATTTTTAGATATCTGAAAGAGACTACTAATCTCGGTTTGTTGTTTAAGAAATCGAATGAGTACAGATTAGTAGGATTCTGTGATGCTGACTATGCTGGAGACAGGCTTGAAAGAAAAAGCACCAGTGGAGGATGTCATTTTATGGGATCCAATTTAGTATCATGGACAAGCAAGAGACAAAGCACAATTGCATTATCAACAGCCGAAGCTGAATATGTCTCTGCAGCAAGTTGTTGTTCTCAGCTCTTATGGATTAAATATCAATTGGAGGACTACAACATTTTCGAGAGTAAGATTTCTGTTCTGTGTGATAATACTGCTGCAATCAATTTATCTAAGAACCCAATCTTACACTCAAGAGCTAAGCATATAGAAATTAAACATCATTTTATTAGAGACTATGTGCAGAAGGGAACATTTGATATTCAGTTTGTTAGCATTGAAAATCAATGGGCAGATATATTTACAAAACCCCTATCTGTAGATAGATTCATTTTTATAAGGAAGCATTTGAATATGCACTTTATAAAAGACTGATGTTTAGCGTCCAATATGCTTAAGTTGAGTCTGAGTCCAATGTGACTAGAGTCCAACAGGACACGACAGTCTATTTGAGACTTAGAAATGTTTTTTAAAAGACTCAAAAGCTTTCACATCTTAGTCATCCCACGCTGAGTCCAATCTATTTTTCATAAAGATATATTTTACAGTTGGTATCTTACAAATGCTTTGCAGTAACTTTCAGTTTGATGATCATTCTTGTTTTCAAGAAAATGGGGAGATTGTTCCAAAAAAAAAAAAAAGGGTTTTTCAGTTGTAAAGAGGATTCTGTTTTTAAAAGCTCCAAGTCTTTTCAAAACTCTCTTTGGACTATGATGTTCTATGAACCTTTTTGCCTGATGACAAAAGGGGGAGAAAGAATGGGATTAAGTTTTTATATTTTGACAAAAAGGGAGAAAGATTAAGTCTGATTGCATTAGTCTTATTACCATGTTATTTTGATAAGCTATTTGTGGACTAATCTTTGTTTTATGAGTAAAAGAAATTTTCAGGTACTCTAAGTCTCAGGGGGAGAAGAGTAAGGAAAAACTGAGATGTTTATCTCAGGGGGAGTTTCTCTTTGAAATTTCTGTTTTTACTGACTATTTATCTGGTTTATGCTTTATTGTTTGTAAAACTTAATAATGTTTGTCATCATCAAAAAGGGGGAGATTGTTGGAACCAAATTGGTTAAAAGTGTTTTTAATACAAAAACTCCCTAAGTGATTTTATGGTTTTGATGATAACAAAATCTATTAAGGATTTTACAAAGGATAAACAAAATGTATTAAGCTTGTACAATGTATAACAATGCTGCCTAACTAAGCTTATTGCAGTCTGCGTCCAATCAGTTCTTCATGACATTGGCTGGCATTCAAAGTGAGCCTTGCGTCCAATGTTGGCACTGAAACATAAATACCAAGAGGTCTGCGTCCAGTGATTTTGGCAGAAGGAAGTTACTGATATAAGAGGCAAAGCAGTTCTGCGTCCAATAAGCTAGCTCATCACAATGTTGGCACTGAAATGGACACAAAAGTTCTGCGTCCAATGTTTTAGCAGAAGGAAGAATTCTGCGTCCAATGTTTGAGCAGAAGGAAGAGTTCTGCGTCCAATGTTTGAGCACAAAGGCAAGTAATGCTGTGCGTCCAATAATTCAGTACAAGGCACAAGGACAATTTCATACGTCCAATGATTCATGATAAGGCATTGAAGACATAAGTCCAATGTTCAAGAATAACCATACGTCCAATGATCAGAATGCTTATAAGTCCAATGATCAGAACATAAGATATAAGTCCAATGTTCAGGATGTGTTCTTGACCAAGGTACAGAATGCTGATCGTCCAATGATAAGTACAAGGCAATACTGGTATAAGTCCAATGTTTTTATGAGAAGCAGAATTGCAGTAAAAGTCCAATGATTTTCAAAGGAACAGATTCAGTGAGTATGCGTCCAATGAAGGACAAAAGTCCAATGTTCAGTTTAAGGCATTGAAGTTCAACGTCCAATGAAACTGAACAAACAAAAGAACTGTTCTGCGTCCAATAAAATCAGAGTAACAAAGGTACTGTTCTGCGTCCAATAAATAAGAAGGACAACAATCAAGTGTCATACGACCAATGAAGCAGATTGACAAAGGTACATCAAACAACTGTTCTGCGTCCAATAAAGCAGAAGAACAAATGTACAACAATCAACTCTGCGTCCAATAACCAGAATGAGGCAATACGTCCAATGTTGCTTTGCAACTAATCATCAGAATGGTAAGCATAAAGATGCGTCCAATGATTGAATGAATATCATATGCAATTGGTAAGTACCAGGTATGCGTCCAATGATTTCTACATGCTGCGTCCAATATGCAGAAACCATAAACTTGCTATTTATTGCTCATGCATTTAATATGGAACATATTTACTGAGCAAATGATTTGAAATAAATAGCTGTATACAATGCTTTTCTGTACAACCCATTGTCAACGTTTTTGAATGTACTTTTGAAAAGCATAAAGCACTGTGGAAAGTGTACTAAGAGAGAATGTACTTTTAACTACTCTGTATATCTCTGAACACATCTTTCTACTTTACACAGTGTATTCTCTCTGTCTCCATAAGATATTACTATTAACCACTGTACAATTGAGACTTTGAGTACAGGTTGCTTCTGATTTAGGAGAAAGAAACGCAGACATGCACAATGAAGTAGATCTCCTCAGAGCAACGGGAAAATAACATTTAATGCTATTAGAGAACGGTAATATTTACGAAGGCTGAAGCTGAGCTATTCGAAGAACAAGTCTGAAGCTTCATCAAAGCCTATAAATACCGTGAACAAGAAGAAGAATACAAGACACTGAACAACGAAAAAGAAAGAGCTGAACTGCTGTGCAATTTGTTATACTCTGTATAGAAAGTCTTGTATATTTTCTTTCTTCTTGTAAAAGAGAGTTTGCTTAACTCTCAAAGTGCTTTAGATTTCATATCCTCACTTGTGTGAGGTAGACAGCACTTGAATCAAAAACACTCTGCTGAGTTGTTTAGCCTGAAGAGGCTGTGTTCAAAGAATACTTGGGTTTTAGCCTGAAGAGGCTGTGTTCAAAGAATACTTGGGATTTAGCCTGGAGAGGCTGTGTGCAAAGAATACTTGGGTTTTAGCCTGAAGAGGCTGTGTGCAAAGAATACTTGTACCTATCTGGTTTGATAGTGAAATCTCTCTAGTTTGAGGGGATTGGACGTAGCTCTTAGGAAAGGGTGAACCAGTATAAAAACTTGTGTTAGTTCTTCCTTCCCTTATCTTTTATTATATCTGTGCTTATTACTAACCAAGGGGATTGAATTGATTTTGTTTAAACAAGTTTTTCATACACCTTAAATCGCACAACGAAAACAAGTTTTTAAACTAAGAGGGAAGCCTCAGCGTCCAATCTTTTGTGCGTCCAATATTTCACAATTCTGTGCGTCCAGTGTTTTTAGCACTCTGTGCGTCCAATATTTCAGAAAACACTGTGCGTCCAATATTTGAACTAAGCTGTGCGTCCAACGTTTTTAACAGCCAGCGTCCCACATTTGCAAAAAGTTTTAAAAGCTTAGAAACACAATTCAACCCCCCCTTCTTGTGTTTCATCTTGTTACCTACAGTTGGTATCATACCTCATTTCGTGTGTTCTATCATTATTGCCTCTTGCTCTTGCTCTTGCTCTTCCTCTTCCATGACCTCTAGTGGGTTGAGATCTCCATCCTTCATTATTGTTAAAATTATCACGATCTCCTCTTCCGTGGCCACGACCACGTCCTCTTCCAAGTCCACATCCTCTTTGACTACTTTCTCCATTTTCTTTCAAAGAGGCTTTGGCTTTAAGGACTTGCTCCAAAGGCTCATCATGTCTCATGTTGAATCTTTCTTCATAGGCTTGAAGTGAGCCCATTAGTTCATCGACGGACATTGAGTCTAAATCCTTCGACTCTTCAATAGCACAAACCACATAATCAAATTTTGCATTCAAGGAACAAAGGATCTTCTCAACCACACGAACATCTTCCACATTTTCTCCATAACGCTTCATTTGGTTTATAATTGCCAACACCTTGTTGCCAAAATCTGAAATAGATTCGTACTCCTTCATATACAAGGATTCAAACTCTCTACGTAGAGTTTGTAAAGGCACCTTTTTCACCTTGTCAATTCCTTCATGGGAGGTCTTCAAAATCTCTTCTTCCTACCACTAACATTTTTTTACCAAACTGATGTAGTTTCATGTAGAAATTACTGGTTTGGTGTGGTTTTCAAATTATTTACCAAAATGGGGTAAATCGTATACCCCATGGTGACTTTCAATTTTTTTTTTCAAAGTCATATCTGACACATACGACTTCATATAATTAATTTTTTTACATAAATCATGTAAGTCGTATATGTGGTATACGACTTTGCATGTTTTTAATTTGTTATATAAAATCTTAGAGAAGTCGTATATGTACTTTACGACTTTAAATTATTATTTTTAATTTTAAAGAAACATGATTTTCACTTTATTTATTTTAGAAAAAAATCGTGACTGAAAACTACATGTTCTAGATTTATTCACAAGTTAATTTCATCTATTATAAAGTTGCCACGTTTATACTACTATAAAACTGTGTGCTCTACACTATAAAAACATGTTAATTTGCTCTATTTGCTCTACTATTTTCTGACAGTTATAAAGACTTATAATATTGCTTAGAGCAGCAACCAATGGGTGGTGACTTCATTTTTCAAGTTTACTCATAATGAATTCTTTCCTATATTATTGACTTATTCATATGATTAAAAAAATGTAAATAAAGGATAAGTCATGTATAGAAAACATGACTTAATTTCTTTCAAAATAAAAAAAAGAATGTCATAATGTAAGTACGTCGTATACGTATTATTATTTTTTTATCAAAGTCATATATGTATTATATGACTTCCTCTTAAAACTAAAAAGAAGAAATGCTAAAGTCATATAATATATATACAATTTCCCTAAAAAAATTAAAAATATCCAAAGTCATATATGTGGTATACGACTTTGCATGAAACGTAAAAATAACAAAACATGCAAAGTCGTATACTACATATATGACTTACATGATTTATGTAAAAAAAATTAAAAATATGAAGTCATATGTGCCAGTACGACATTGAAAAAAAAATTGAAAGTCACCAGTGGGGTATACGACTTACCTTATTTTGGTAAATAATTTGAAAACTATACCAAACCAATCATTTCTACGTGAAATTACATCAGTTTGATGAAAAAGCCGAGTATAGTCCTACAGTGTTAGTGCTTTTTTGTACATAATCATTTCCATTTAGTTATCATACTGTAATATGAGCCCAAAACATGTAAATGGGTGGGTTCGGGCGGGGTCACGGGTCAACGAGTTGAAAAAATGGGTTTAGATGGTTCTTTGCGGGTGGGCTCCGTTTTGCTAAAAAAAATTCATCGAAAATTGAGCCCGGCCGCGTTTAACCTTAATCTAACGGTGTAGATTCATTTTCATTTTTAGACGCAATCTGAGCCGTTAGATCTTTTTGTGATAGAACCCTAATTTCTACCCTATGCATCAGCCGCCCCCCCATCCCCATCCCCATCCCCATCCCCTTTCATTTTCATCTTTTTTTCTATCTCTTTTCTCCAAAAATGCCACCACCTCTGCTACCTTTCACCTCCATTTCCGACCACCATAGACCTCCAAACACCAAACACAACCAATTAAAACCTTCCTCTCCTCCAGATCTACGAAAGCCCTATATCAATTTTGAAGAAAAACTAACAATGGCTCCTCTGCTCTTCCGCTGTTCTTCCTCTTCCTCTGTTCGCGCGGTGTAGCTCCTTTTCCTCTCCTCCAGATCTGCGGTGTGAGCTCCTGTTTGCGCGGCGTGCGTCCGATCTGGTGTGTCTCCAATCTCAGGCTCGTTTGTGGCAGCCTTGTCGCAACCACCCCACGTCTCCACGTCTCGGACCTGACAGCCTCGTCTGCCGTGGGTAGACTTCAACGATCAACGAAGGTGACAAATGTGAGCCTCTCACTGTCTCTGCACAGATCTCCTTCATGTGTTGCCTTTCTCCCCAACTGAGATGAAAATCTGATTAAAGTTTGAATTTTTATGTATGTTTTATGTATTTGTTAAAAGATGAAAGTTTGATTTTTTACTTATCTGTTTGTATAATTTATTGAAACATGGATTTTTTGGATTTGTTTTAAGTTTGAAGTTTTTTACCTTCAGTAATCTCTTCTCTTTCTGGGTGTTTGTGGGAATGATTGAGAGCATTTTTTTTCTTTTTTGCTCTCATCCAGACCATGCCAACCCACCCGACCAAACTAACAACCGAACAAATCTCACCCGACCAAACCGAAGAGCCAAACGGACGGGAATGGATTGAGATTTAAGCATCTCAGTTTCAATCGGTTTTGTATTTTTGAGCCCAAAACCGACCAGTGTCCAGCCCTAGCTAATAATATACTTACTTCTAATATATAAATATATTTAATCTTGTGCACTGATGCTACAGTGCACCAACAGTAACAATATAAAAAAAATGTCGGTCATTCAAGGGCATAGGAGACTCACGCTACTGTTTATGCACAACTTGAATAATTTTTTTTTTATCAAAACACAACTTGAATCATTGTGCTTGAATCACAGTGTCCTTGGTGCAGTGGTAACATCAGAACTTGAATCATTGTGCTTTCCAAAAAAAAGGCTCTACCACTTTGCCAACTCAATTTTTTTTTTTATTCATGCACCAGTTCAATTTTATGAGATAATGCAACAAATATACGTTTTTCATCATTGCTCAAATATATTCCTACCATTTGACATAAGCCTGCTTCTGTAATGCTGGGAGTATGCCTGATGGAGTGTTTTCAATTGGACAATATTTGTATTGCCAGGAGAATATTCAGGCTAATGAAAATTTTGAGAAGAAATACAATTCAACCGAATATGAATCATATATATATATCTACTAATATTAATATTAACATATATTTGTTTATGCAGTTAAATAAGTGACTTATTGGTTCTACCAGTAATCCACTGACTTGATACTTGATCGAATCAATGACCACTAGTCCGAGTTTAATAACATTAGTTGTAACCGCAGAATCATGTATAGAGGTCATTTGTTGCATCAATTTTTATTAGATGATGGTTTGTTTTAACTTATTATATAATTAATCTACACCACTAAAAGTATTAAAATAAATATTTTTACCTATTTAATTAATTATATACTTTTAATATATTGATTTTATAAAAAATAAGAGAAATGAAAGCAACACATTTTTTGACACTTTCTATGATTAGTTAAAATTTATCTGGGTCCCATTACTTTAGGAATGAGTCTCACCAAATTGGATGACTCACATGATTTAATAAAATCGACTGGATGTGTCCGAAAAAAATATGTTAAAGAGTACTCCCTCTATTTCTTTACATATGAATATTTTGATAAATTTGTTTATCCCATTTTATAAGACTCCTCTCAAATTGTCTCTTGCATTAACTATTTATTTTACCAAAGTGCCCTTATTTATTTTACAACTTTTTAGTTAATATGCAATAAATATTGTAAATTTATAAGATAAATTCTTTCTCTCTTATGAGGATTGAAGAAGAATGAAAATCCAATAATTAAGTGGAAAGCGATAAATAATGAATCCCAATAATATTAAGGATGATTTTAGAAAAAATAGGCTTAAATATGTTCCAGGTCCTTCCAAATTTGGCCGTTTTGATTTTAGTCCCTGCAAATATAAGTCAAAGTTTTTTGGTCCAACAATTTTTTTTAGTCCTATTAGTGATTTGGCGCTGAGGTGGCATGGACATGTCACCTCATTAATCAGACGTGTCATATTCAAGTGCCAACTAAGCATGCCACGTACGTAATTTAAATTTGCATGGACTAAAATCAAAACAAGCCAAATTTGGAAGGATCTACATCCCTAATTTTTTTTTCTTCCCTTCATCTCCTCCACCACCACCAACACACACACACACACACACTCTCTCTCTCTCTCGTTTTCTCTCTCTCTCTCTCAGCCCACCCACCACCACCACCACCACCTTCTTCCTCCTTCAATTCCTCCGCATGTGGACGAAACCGGTTGCGAGAATCACCCCCGCCGCGAATGCCTTCGCGGCCACAGCTCTGACTCGGTGCCTCCACAACTTGTGCTTCCTGTAACATCCTAAAATTTCACTCTAAGAGACAGAGTGTTAATTTTAGAAGATTAAGAATTACTTTGAAGTTTTTCGAATAAAAACTTATTAGTTTAGAGCTAAATACGGAAGACAGGAGATTAGATACGGACACTTAGATTATTAGGATAAATGACAAAATGAATTTGGAAAATTCATTCGTCATTTCCAAATGTTATTTGAGGAAATACAAAGTAGCTTGGTGACACATAAAAGATTTTAGGAATTAAGTTTGGATTATTTGAGGAGGAAATAAGATATTACAGTTTTAGTTCTTTAGACGGAACTCCGTAGTCTGTAAGTTAGAAAAGATACGTACTAAAGATAGGAAAATAGATAAGCTAGAGATTACAAAGACCTGATAGAAGCCTAAGAAAAATAGAATGACCAGTTACGGTTAAGTATTATAGTGTGAATAGTAAATTAGTTAAGTTTTATATAGGTTTCTATTTTCTGTATTTCTGTCTTTTATCTGTTTTGTGTGTTCTGGTATGAACTAAGTAATAAGAAAATTCTGTTAGTCTTATAATTGAGGGTTTATAATACTTATCAAATTATTTCAATAAAACAGTTATTTCTTTTACGACGTTTCAAAACCGTACTTACCGTAATAGACGGAAAAGAGTTTAATTAGTAAAAATATGTTAAACCAACCCAAAAAATTATCTTTCTTCACGAAAGTTGTTTCTAATAATATTTATGATTTTTTGGAATTTTTCTAGAATTTTTGGAGAAACTAATTTCTGAAATTACAGTTTTGGTCCCTACAATTTACGGTAAGAGCTAAAAACTGATATGGAGACCAAAATGATGTCAAAATGAAAAACTGGAACAGCACCCCATGTTTTTATATTTTTCATGAATTATGAAATTTATTTTGGAATTTTTTGAAAGACAGATAAAGAATTACGCTTTTCGTCCCTGTGAGCACGTAAAACGAAGTTTACGGAAACCAAAATAGATTTTTCAGTGATCAGTGAGTGCTCAAAATCAAATTCTAAGGGGGACCATTATTGTTTAAATTAAATTTGTGATCTTCTGGAAATTTTCTAGAATTTTCTGAAAAATTACTATTTTGGGCTTACGGCGCGTCCGTTTTCCTTCGTTAGTACGTACCATAAAGTCTACCCTTTACCGTAAAAATCCAGAAACTCTTGTATGAAGTCTTTAAGACTATTAGTAGCTATTTTTGAAATTTTCTAATGAGTCTTCACCTTTTAACTAATTATTTTTGAGATCTGTTTGCAAAAGGACTATATGACCATCAGTTTTTCGTTTATTTACGAAACCATAAAGTTTTTCACTATTTGATCAAATGGCTCTCCTTCTCCCCTATGTTGGTCGACATCCCCATCATCTAAGAGCCCTTGGATGAGTTTTTTGTAACATCCGAACCTTAGAGATATTTTAGTTTATTAAAATGGATTGTTTGTTATAATTATTTTACGAAATACATATAGATATGTATTTTTCCATGATTAAATGTTATGGGTTAGTAGTATTAATAACATTATTTGAGTGGCCCTTTATATAGAAGTATAAAAGATGAGGGACTAAATTAGAATTAAGGAAAAAAATTTGAAATTTTCTTTCTATCCCTCTTCACTCACCTCTCACGGTCATAAACACACACATTTTTTTTATCATCTTATCTCAAGGTAATCTCCCAACCACCCAAACCAACCAATGCATGAGCAAGTCATGCCAAGAGTTGGAAGAGAAGAACAATTCTCTCTCTTTGCTTTATTAACAGTTCGGCCATTAGGGGAAGAAATGAGGAAGAAAAATCTGATTTCATTTTTGCTCTCTTGGACATTGCAAAGAAAAGACCCAAAACCTCTCTTCTCCATTTTCCAATCGCCCATCCCTTCTCAAATCACCACCACCACACCTTCCTTTAATTCCATCAACCACTTCTCTTCAAGGGTGAAGTCTGGTATTGAAGGGGAAGATAAGAACAAGAAGATCAAACCCATTTTTTTGTCAAAGCAGAGGAGAGACCAGCCAGACCAAGGAGAAGGAAGAACAACACCAAGTTTGCTATTCTTCTTCTCTTCATGGTGAGTCCTTTTTCCTTACTGGAGGTGTTTGAGCATCATCCATTACCTAAGTCTGGGTTAGGGTTCATGTATGTGGGTTCCAATGGTTTTGCATGTGGGTTTTGGCTCTTGCATGTACCAAAAAGTGGTTAAAATTCGAGTTCCTAAGTGAATGCTTGATGATAATGTTGTTGTCCTGTAATTTTAGCATCCTGGCAGTGTCCAATGATTTGTCTGTATCTTATTGTATGCTTATCCAAATGTGATTCTGTTTGTTTTATGTTAAAATAGACATAAAGGGATTAAGTTTAGGCTCTGGAATGAGCTAATTTGGATTGGTATTGAGTAATATATGGACCCTACAATTTTCGGAATAGGTCTAAGAATCCTGACAGGATTTACTGAAATTCTGATATGGGCATAGTCTGATGAACTGTGTCTAATAGAAAATTTACTTACTGTATTCTTATGATTCTTGTGCCACATTAAAATAGACACAAAATTAAGTAGATTAGCCTTTGGAATCACTCAATTTGGATGTGTTTTGGCATAGTAATTAGTGTTATAAGTTTCAGTTTCTAAAACGAAATCTGATGTTGTTTGATGAGATTGATATCCTGACAGTGGCTGATAATCGGTTCTATTCTCACTGTGTGTTAATCCAATTAATCTGATCTTTGTTGAATATGAAACTAGACTTAAAATGAAGCAGTTTAGACTTTGGAAGCACTTGATTTGGACTTATATAGACTAAGTAATTAAATTCACAAGTTTCAGTTTTGGGAAATATATTCTGTTGCTGTTTGGTAAAAATTGTACTCTGGCAGTTTCAGTTATATTGTTCGATTCTCTTTGTGTGTAGTTCCAAATGGTATGATTTCTGTCGAATATGAAACTAGACTCAAAATGAAGCAGTTTAGGCTTTGGATTGACTCCATTTGGATAAAAATTGAATTAGAAATCGTTAATTAAAGATTCCGTTGAGTTAAACAAATCCTGACAGGAATTTCTGTAATTCTTTTATGAACAACCCCTGATAAACTGTGCATAACTGAATGGGTATCTACTGAATTGCGGTTATCTCTGTGCCAATGAAACTAAACATATAACTCTACAGGTTAGGCTTTGGATTGATTGGATTTGATTAAGAATTGAGTTTTAACTGATTCTATCAAGTTGCAGCTGAATCTTAGAAATCTTGAATGACCATGTATGTTGAGTTGCATATTGTCGAAGACTGATAATCTTAATGGGAAACTTGTGATTGTCATTAGAAATCCTATATGATTCTTATATGAGATAAATACTAGTTGTATTCTATATTGTATGTGAAGTAAATGACAAGTTATGTCTCTAAGTTACAGCCATGGTTTCTAATGTTATAAAAGCTTTAGAGCAGTGCTTTGCTTGTAAATTCTAGCATAGATATCGGATTGTAATGAACTAATTCATGGATTACATTCATAATGAATGTCATTGTTACCCTTTGATATTCAAAGGTGCGGCATTTTACTGGTAAGACGGGGCACTGTCTTACGGATTAAAGACGTCTAATCATTATGTCGTAGATCATGGCGTTGGTCCGGTAATCTTTAGACCCGGCGACATAGTTTAGGGCGTCGGTCCGGTGGCCTTCAGGCTCGGCGACGTAGTTCCCGGTTTATGATAGTCATAAACCCTAAGGGAAATCACGGATACTGAGTTAGTATAAATTTATACTATACCTATGCTTATTTTATTTTAAAGAATTTCATGGATTAAAGGTTAAGTTCGTCTTGTTATGAGATCATATTTGTAACAACGTGTCAGGCTGAGAGTATATTACTGTTGTATGAAACTGAGAATGAAATAGTTACTTGAATAACAAAGTGTTGTTTTGCAAGTATGGAAAATTACAAGAAATGATAAGGTGACCATAAATCCTTATCATAGAATATTTTAGTATACTGGACTCATTAAGATAATTTTTATCTCACCATTTTAAGTTTTGTTACAGGTACATTACATAGAAGAGTATTTGGATAGCAATCCATGAGGATGCTCATTCAAGAGAGTCAAAACCGGATCATGGCTAGATTTAGAAGTTTAAGTTTTACTAATTATGTATTTATATTGCCTTTACTTTTGGATGTAATCATATCCTAGGGATATTAGAATGTAATCTCTAACTTCTAAGTATTTTTTTAACGTGGTATTAATTTTGAGAAATTATTTATGAAAGACTTTTAATTTTCCGCTGTTACCTATCATATTTTAATAAGAGATATAAATTAAAGTTAGATAAAAATCAGTAATTGCTCTGATATGAATCGAGGTGTTACATTTTTCACTTTATGACTCATGAGCCTTGTCACCTAAACTAGCCAATGAGAAAAATGGAAGAATTATGTATTTATGATTTATGACATAAAGGCTAAAAAGTAGTGTGAGGTCACAAATTTTTATTTCCTCCTAGCTCCCTCCTTGGCCGCCCACCCCATCCTATAAATAGGGGTCCTTGCTTCATAATTTCACACACACCAACAAACTTGAAGACCACTTTCCCTCATTCTCTCTCTAGTTGTCTTAAATTTCTTTTGGTGTTCTTGGTTGTTCTTCAACAAGTTTTGGCAAAGGTAAGGGGTTTCTCTTTTCAATTTAATTTAAGTAGTATGATTCTTGTTTGTGTTTGCTTTGGGTGTTTGTGTGTTTATAGGCTTGCTTGTTTATATATGCTTTATGATGCTTTATAGTCTTAAATTAATTGTTTTGTGCTAATTATAAATTGTAGAGTTATAATGCCCAATTTTATATAAGATTTCGAGTAAGAGGAGAGGTTATGGCAAAATCACTTTTGAGCTTTTGTAAACATACCGTTATAATGGCAAATTTTAGACGTACCTCAAATAAGGTTTTACCGCAAGAAAAATACAATTTATTGTTTGTGAAAACCCGATATTATCTGTTATTTATATACAAGGTCATGATTAAGATAAATGGTTTATCAGTATGGATCTGTCTAGAAAGGAAGGGAGACATATGAAGGGGCTAAAGCAGTCCGTCTCTCTCTGGCATGGGATCTGTATTGATACGCTGTTTGGGGAAATCTTAACATTGGAGACCCGGTATATACGTGACAAGATAAAATTGGAAAGAAGCAATTTTCTTAATACCGTATATATAAATAGATTGGAAAGGATTAAAGAGTGTAACAGTAATGGATTCTCGGTGAACCTACTATTATAGCATCTTTCAGAAAATAATTTAACGGTAATGGATTCTCGGTGAATTCTACTGTTATTTTATTAGTGGAAAATATCGAGTGGGTATCCAATCTGTATATATATGCACATAACTCAGTTTAATTTCCAATGTCTACGGCAGTGGGAATTAGTGAGATAGGTTTTCAACGGGTCTTTTTCCTGGAAAATAATTGGAGTTTAAATATTTCCAAAGAGAAACAGATTTACTACGTTCACTTAGTATTAGTGGATCGATTTTTAAAGTGGTACACTGATTCCCAAAGATGGCTCTGCCGTCGTGTAATATTTTCATCTTCGAAAATAAACTAAAGCCGTGATTAATCAACTTAGATTCGATCACTAAGTGTATATTACATTTTCAAGAAAACTGGACACTGATTACCGCAGTCGGCTCAACCGCCGTGTAATTATTCCGTTACCAAGAAATTATCTAAAAACTGAAAACAGACATCTACTGTTTTAAAAGTGGATGTAAATTTAAATACTGTTGATCCCTTCTCTCTTAATCAATCCAAAGTGGCTATGCCTGGTTTGATCTTCTTTGAAACACAGTTAAGTACTTATATAAATTCACTCTATTGAGCTACTTAAGATTATTAAGACAAGAAATAGAAATCTATTCCGTAATAATCAATAAAAGGAAACAAGAGTTATACGTATTTTAAGAATACAGCAATAAAGAGAGTTTTATAAGAGACAGTGATTTCTAAACAATTATCTAATCTTAACATGTGGTCTTTCCATAAAAGGATTTGATTTGTTTCTTACAAAGAGTTTTGAGAAGATTCAGAGATTTTTGAGAAAGAGAGTTAGTAAAACAGAGGAAGTTTTACAGAGAAAGAGAGTTAGTAAAACAGAGAAAGTTTTACAGAGAAAGAGATTTTTGATGATTTGCAAATTTTGATGATCATTTGCATTATAGACAATGAGCATACAACCTACGAGAACGGGGTTGAAAATAGGTCCAGGTTTCGAAAGTCTCAAATAGCCTTGCATGGGGATAGCCCTTGAGCTGAGACGAATCGTATACCCGACTTGGATAAATCTGACTGGCAGATCTATTTATGATTTGGTATTAAATTTTAAATGCAGTATTTCCGAAGTATTCTTAGGGGTCTAAAGACGGGATTCCCTGTTTATGCTGTTAAGTTTACTGCAGCCAATCGCTCTATGATGTGAGGTTGGATAAGTCTCCTTGAAGCAATATACCGGTGTGATTAGAGAGAGATTGAAGTGACATGCATAAATATGCTTGGTTATGAGATTGTATTTTGTGAATGAGTTATTTTGTAGGATTGCAGTACAAGGTAAGACCTACTCTATTGAGATTTGATTGTGTATTTTCAATGCTTTACTACATTGTCATGTGATTGGAATGACTTGAGTGTCTATGATATTAATCTATTCTTGATGTTGAGTTGAGTGCTGGGTGATCTATGTTTGATAATATGATTGTACTACTTCTATTAACTTGAGTTAGAGATTCACCCTGCCTGCTTTGTTGTGTTGATGCATGACTAAGTAGATGGACCCAAATGACAAAGGACTGGGAACCATTCGACACTTAACCATAGAACCTCAGGGAGGAGACAGTGTATGGTGGAACATATGTCCTAGTACACAATGGGGAAGGTTTGTAGGGAGAGTTGAGACTTTAGATACTGGAGGTGGAGTACCGCCAAACCCACTACCTATCCAAGAACAAATTATATTAGATGTTAAGTTACCCTGGCAACAATTAAGACCTTTAGGGTATATCTCAGATGACTTTACCTTAGGTAGTGATGATAGTGGTGACAGTGGAGGTGGGAGTTCACATCCTTCAGGACATGATGGGAATGGTTTTGATCATGTAACTCCTAAGTCAAAAGATAAAACCTCAGATGAAAATTAAGACAAAACCTTAGAAGATACCTCTGCAGCCGCACCTACTAGGACTGAGGATTCTGTAGGTCATATATCAGTTTCGCCTCTGGGAGAAGCGAATACTCCTACCTATTCTCCTTTACCACGTCCATCTGAGTCGGAATCAGAAGACGTCATTTGGTTGTCTGAATCCTTGTTGGATGAAGAAATCGAAGAAGACCTCGAAGAAGAACCCGAAGAGTCCATATACTCTTGGGCTACTTCTGACCTTACTAGATAGTCTTTTCCTAGACCAGACTTCGGCAAGTTTAACTTTGATTGGGTTCTAGTGACCCGAGTCCCGCACTTACAATCTAGCTTGCCCGAAATAGGAGGATACACCTGGTCTTGTCCATAGATATGTTTGAGTTAGAGTTTAGAGTAGTAGATCCCCTTTGGGTATAGATAATGGGATCATGGCTCGACTGTACATAGTAGCGTGTGTTTTTTTTTTACCACTTTTGTACTTTTTGGTTTAGAGTAGTTTTCACTTCTTTTTCTTTTGTAGTGTAGAAACAAAGTTTGTCTTAGAACAAGCTCCTTTGTAACATATCATGTTATATATATATATGAGAAAGAGTGTGCTTTTCTGTGCATGATGATTCACTTTGCGTTCAAATATTTTCAAAGAAAACAAGGGATAATACTCCTCATCCTTCTCATCTTCTTTAATGAAAGGAAGAAAAAATTTTATCCGCATTTTGTGAAAGTTTTATAAACATTGGGCGAATATTTTCTAAATCTTTGCGAAACTTTTGGTTACTATGGTGTAATATCTTTTTTGGAGAAAGGGTGTTGCACTTCCCATCGTCGATTCTTTTTCTATTTTTGGAAAAAGCAAAATAATCGATTCATTCACCTATGCGTGTGAATTGTGAAGAATAGAATTAGAATTTGCAATAATGCAATCCACTTCTAATTTTGTGTGTGTGTGGAAATCGAATTAATTACTCATAAAATAGAAGAAGAAAAAATCAAACTCATGATGAATGGCATTATCTGAGGAGAGAGCGTGTGTGTGTGGGTGGTGGTAGTGGAGGAGGAGATGGAGGGAAGAAAAAAAATTAAGGTCACAGGTGCAACACCCTTTCTCATAAAAGAATATTACAACATAAGTAATCTTTTTAACGAAAAATAATATTAATCTTTATTTCGAAAAACTTTCTTTTAATTTATTTCAAGTCAACCCAAAATTTGCGTATAATTTTTTTTTCCTTTTCAATACTAGAAAACTATAGTTTATTTTGACTTGAAACTCTCACCTAAATTATTTATATCGAAAACTCATTGATGTCATAACGTATTACTGAAAAATGAGATAAACATCATATGGTTAAATAATATCTATCATGTATAAAGCTGATCCAACAGTCTATGAGTTCATCAAACTGAATGTCTAGTAATGTCATATAATATAAAGTACAATCATCCAAAATATTTCGATGCAAGAGCCCATCCGGTAGAATCAGTCTATAAAAACAAGATTCAAAAAGATAACGCAACAGCCTGCGCTATATCCACTCCCAGCTCAATCTACATCTGCTCCTGTTGAGCTGTACCCTATCTCTGTCTCTCTGACCCTCTCCATAAATCTCAAATCTCCTGTATAGGCATCTTCACATCTAATATCATGTTTTTACAGTCCAGCGAAGAGATCCTTTTGCTGATGTCTCTAGGAATGTTACTTACCCAAGGTATGTTCCCCATTGGGTGATCGGGTTAACTATCCACCCTTCACCCTCACCCCTCCAGCCTCAGACTCAGTCTACGTACCTTCGCCAATCCATTCGGCAGGTAGTCCATCTATATGAATCATGTTCCAAAGAGCACAAAACATATAGGCAAGGGTGAAAAATCCTCGTACACAAATTACTAAAACATAGTGACAACAGAATAAAAGAAAGTAGATCATACTTATCAAACATAACCTACATCATGCATTTCTCTACCATTTACCTTTTCTCAACACAGAAGTATATAAATTCTCTGCTAACACCAAATTCTCACATACACAATGAAAATCACCACAGTTACAACACATAACTCAACATCAAACAATATATCATTAACTTAGACATATTATAATGCATGTCACTTCTATTTCCCTCTCAACACCGGTGTAATGTTCCATGGAGACTTTTCTCTTCCTCAACAACATTTGAGAGATAGGCTGTAGCGTAAACATAACATAATAAACCAAACTGTCCCCTTTTTCATGGACTTGGATAACCAATTGTCCCCTTTTTCATGGACTGGTTTTACAATTATTCAGTAGAGCCACATTTAAAATATAATACCATATCACAAATAGACCAGTCAGTCAGATTTATCCAAGCCGGGTGCTCTACTCGTTCTCGGTTCGTTGGGATCCACCACACGACCATTGAGACTTTCGAAACCTGGATAATCCCAATAGACAATTATAGCCCAACCGTGCCTATTTTCAACCCCTCTCTGGGTTGTAATGCTCATCATTTGGCCATTCGCCAAATCTCTTTCTCTATATGCATATGACATAATACATTGCATACAAAATCAATCACAATCACTTTCACATTGGTTTCTCTTGTAACAATCACACATCACCTTCTCTCTTGGTTATGTTATTCTCTTGCACCATCACATATAACCTTCACTCTTGGTTATAGCATTCTCATCTCTTTGTGCTTATTCTCATTCAACATGTCTCTTTCTCTTCAATTAATACCTTTTAATTAACTTTTGTCCCTTTAGTCAAAAAGCATTTTCCAAATCCAATGTTTAAGTTTTAAAATAAATTAATTAAAATACTTGCCAACCTTTAACTTCAAAAAAATGACATTTTTCTCTTAACCATATTTATTTTTAAAAAAACTGAAAAGGTAATTTTCGCAAAATCCAGGGCTGTTTATATTTCAGGATCCAGAACTGTTCACAGGCGTGGGAGTTTTCACACCAGCGGTGCGGACAGCTCTGTCCCCTGTTTTCCTTCCAAAATGACCACACCCAGGGCATGACAGAATTCGAGTTTCACCAAAATAAAGTCATTTAGAGTTATTCTAACATGATTTAGCTTAATTAGAACCAATTAAACATAAAGACATACTCTTGACTTAATTCAAAAATTCAATGTTTATGTTCAATAACAACCCACCATATGCTCAACCATGATCCAAGATCAAGTTCATATTCACAACAACAACCACTCCATTGATTCTAACCAAATCATAGAACCATGGTCACCATACATCAACATAGAGCAAAATCATCACACTCCAATATATAGCAAGATCACTCACACAAACATAGAGCAAGATCATCACTCACAAGGCAATTACTTCTCCATAATCAAGAGCAATCCACATCAAAGAAACCAATCTCACTCACACATGGTTCAAGCAAGCTAACTCATCATCAAGCTAATTCTTCATGACAAAGCCACTTAAGAGAATTTAATATTAAGCATGAACACATCTCTTGAGCTACTCCAATACCATATGAACAAAGGACACTTACCTTGATGATCAACATGCTCTCTAAATAAAATTACTAGCTTATTACCCTAACCACAACCAAACATAGCATACATAATCATCACCCAAGTCTTAATAGCCTTGTATGAGTAAATCTCCCCTTACCTCTTTCCTTTAGCTTAGGTAAAACAAGCCCTAGCTTCAAGCCCTTTTCTTCTTCTTCTTCTTCTTGTTGATTTCTCCCTTCCAATCCAACATAACACATCCAAATACAAAATAAGTTTACTTATTCCATGGAAAATCCTGAACATATGAAAGAAAAACTCAAGATGAACCAAATACAAACCTAAGCTCATAACCATGAAGAAGACAACAAAACTTAATCTATGGAGTTCTCATGAAGTACCTTGGTAGCTTGAAGATCCCAAAATCAAGAGAAAAGCTTGAAAAAAGTTGATTATTTTGAGTGAAACTTAGAGAGAAAAGTGGAAGAAATGGTTATGGTGTAAGAGCAAAAATGGATAGTATGAAGCAAGAAGCTCTTCCTCTTCTCTCCCTCTATGTCTCGGCCTCCCTCTCTTCTTTCCCACTATCCAAGATTTTTTTCAAGTTAATTATTGCCTTAAAATGAGTCATAAGCCGAATTACCACTTGCATTAATCTAATTGGCCAAAAACTATGAGTCAAAGATATTTTGAATTTTCCATGTAACACCCTGATTTTTATACATAGTTTTTATTGATTTTTAATCCTATTTAATTTAATTAAAATTATTTAATTATGATTTTTGGGATTTTAAGGTGTGAATAATAATATTCATATCTTAGGTTTGATTTTGAAGGGTTTAGAGTAGTAGAGTTTGCAAAACTGAGTTTTTGCGGGAACCGCATTCTCTCCTGATGCGGGGATAGGGTTCAGTATTTTTCTGGAGGTCATTTTTACTCCAAAATAATATTTTAATGAACCAAAAGTGGTTCTTATAATATTTGGTATTTTTAGAAATTTTCTAAAAATTTTTCGGAAAAACTTTATTTTACCCGCGTTTGGAGCTTTACGGGTAAACCAGACGCAACCGGGATATGAAAAATAGTCCAAAAATTTAGTTTTGGGTTTCTAAATTTTTCTGACATATTCAAATCATAAAATTCATTTCTCATGATTTTACCTATTTTAGAACATATTTATCAAAAAAAAAATGGGCTATAAAACTACGCATTTTTACTACTTTGAACTACCGATTCAACCCTAACTTGGTGGAATTAAATTCCACCATTTTCCAGTCAGTTTGGGCGCAGAAAGGGGGGCTGATTCACTCTCCAAAAATATCCCAAAAGTCAATTGAGCCAAATGGGAATTAATTGGAATTTTCAAATTTAAAGAATAGAGTAGGTGAACCAACTCAATCAAAGCCCATGCCTCCCATTTCTCCTTGCTTGGCCGTGTACCTCTAAGGGAGAGAAGGAGAGAAGTTCATTTCATTCACTTCATCTTCAACCTTGGAAGTTAGAAACTCCATTTTCTCTCCATCTTCAAAGTTTTCCTATACACCAAAAGTCTAAGTTTCATTGGATTTTTGGCTATTCAAGCTTCACAAAAAAGGTTTGGATCATCATTCTAATCCATAAACTTCTTTCATTTTTTCATTTCCACCACTTTCATGTTTCCATGAAAGTTGTGTTCTTCTCTTTACTAAAAGAGATCTTTTTCTTGGTTTAGGTTCACTCCATTGGAACCTATAAGCTTGAAAACTACCTTGGATCCATTTGTCTTCAAGATTTGAGTAAGTATTCATCTACTCAAATTTCTACTCTTTAGGGTTGTTGGTTTTCATAAAACTCATATTTTTATGGTTATGTGTGTTATATATTTTGAAAAAAAAGGTGATTTTGTAAGTGTTGGAGCATCAAGGTGGTGAGGAGATCTCTTGGTGTTGGTGTTGGTGTTGGTGGCTTGTTGGCAAGAAGACCCCTTGGTGATCTTTCTTTAAGTGCTTCAAGAGGTAAGGGGATTTTCTCAATAAGTTGGGAAGGATGTGTATGTGTGTGGTTTATGTTGTATGTTCATGAAAAACTCAAACACTTGAGTTTTCATATTGGTTGTTGAATGAGTTTTCATTCTCTTAGTAATATGTATTTTAAATATTTATGTATATGAGTGAAAGTATGATTTTGGTTGAGGCATGATAATTTTTGATGAGCCTATGTGTTGTTGGAAAAATCATATGTATGCTTTGGGGTGATTTTGGATGCCTAAGTGTGTGCTTGGTAAAGTATGCTTTATGCTATGTTCATGATGTATGTTGATATGTTATGAATGAGTACTTTAAGTGTATGTTTGATTTATGGCATGGTGGTGTTTTTGCCTAAATGGATGAATATTGATTCTTGGATGTTTCACATGATTTAATTCAATGTGATTGGGATTGGATTGAAAATATTTGATTAAGTGTGGGAAGAGGGTTTAAAAGCTTTAATGAAAAAGTTTTCCAAATGAATTAATTAGAATTCAAAGATAACACTTAATTAGATAAATTTCATCAAGTTTCTAATCATAAGTCTTAAATCAATTTCATACTAAATCCTTGTTATCCATAAAATTCTAAGTGAGCTAGAAAATCAATTAAAGAGGGAGAAAAATCAAATTTTAGATTTGTAGGGGTCAAAAACGAAAACTGGATGTTTTGGGGGTGAAAATGCAAAATTCTAAAATTTTGGGCACAATTTCGAAAATCTAGGCACTTTGGGCCAAAATTATAATTTATAAACGTTTTGGGTCAGAAATGTGAAGTCTGGGCACTTTGGGCCAAAAACGTAATTCACGAAAGTTTTGGGGCAGAAAACGCGAAGCCTGGGCATTTTGGGCCAGAAACCAAATTCTTCAGAAAATCAGGGGCTGGACTGCGAAACTGGACTTCTTAGGGGGTCAGAATTGTAAATACTTAAAAGTAAATGAACTTAAGTTATCAAAGCAATTAACTAAGACTTTGAATTAAATCTTTTACAAAGAGAAGTGGGAAGAAAATATTAATGAGGATTTAAGAGTTAAAGTTAATGAAGGGCTTTAATTTCAAAGAGGAACTTTCCAGAAAACTTAAGTTTTTAAATAAACTCTTTTACACGGTATTGAACGAGGATCAATACGTGGCGACGATAAAGTCTTGAGGACAATAATATTACACGGTGTTAGATGAAAGCTAACACGTGGCGACGAAAAACCCTAAGACGAGGGACCGCATTGATTGTATTGTTTGTGAGTGCAAATATAATGTCATATGCATTTGAGATATTGGCTTTTGTCAGGCTAGCTTTATGCTATGATGAGAGCATACAATCCTATGCGATGGATTGTGAATAATTGTAAAACCTGTTCATGAAAAAGGGGACCGATGGTTACCATGTCCATGAAAAAGGGGACCGATTGGTTTATTATGTTAGGTCTCATAGTAGCCTACTGAATAATTGTAAAACCTGTCCATGAAAAAGGGGACCGATGGTTACCGTGTCCATGAAAAAGGGGACCGATGGTTACCATGTCCATGAAAAAGGGGACCGATTGGTTTATTATGTTAGGTTTATGCTACAACCATTTTGCTCTACTTAGTTGAGGAAGAGAAGTCTCCATGGAGCAGTGCACCGGTGTATTAAAGAGACATTGAAGTGACATGCATTATGCTAGAATGCTATGTGTGTGCTTGACTGTGTGTTTACCTTGATGAGGTGTCTCTTGTTGATGATTGAATAGCTTAGCTAAAAGACTTGCGAAAGAGTAATTCTATATATATATATTATTGGAGTGTATTATGTAGTATTTTATTTTCATATACATTCTTTCAGTGGACTTTCAACTTGTGCAAAAAAATTCACCCTTGCGTGTTTTTCTGTTATTCTATGTACGTTACTCTTAGATGTCCACTTCGAGACCTCTGATAGCCCGAGTGAGGGAGTGCTTCCGGCCTCGTGAGGGCGATGGTGGGGGATGGACTTAAGATCCCATCTCCCAATGGGCCACTGTGACTGGATACGTGGTCAGGACTAGAGGAGGGGTGTTGGGCCCCGAAGAGGTTTTGGAGAGGGACATGGTTTTGGACATATACATACCCGTCGAGAGGATGCGCTACTGGCTGGGAGATGCACCCTTTGCACACAGTATCACTTTGGAGAACCGAGAGGCCACGGCGCAGCCTAGGAGGGAGGCGAGGGAGGATCAGAGACCTACACCTCAGCGAATAGCCGAATCGGTATCTAACCGTAGTCGTTTAATTCGTCGCACTCCAAGGAAGAATTCCTTGGAGAGGGTACGCTTACCAAGGATGGCTCCACCAGTGACACCAGTTCCATCATCCGAGACCATGAGGCCGACACTTCCTATTCCATACGTCGCACCTTGTGGACGTTTGGTGCGCTGTTCTTCTGACACTTCTGCCGAACCTTCGGGACACGTAGTTAGAGGGAAGAGGAAGGTTAGAGACGAGCCAGATCATGTACTATTCGAGGTGTCTGAGGTTGAGGAGGACCCCGAGGAGACGTCATCGTCTTAGGCCTGTAGAGGTGGGGGTGTCTAGTGCTAGGTTGTAGAGTGTTTGTTAGCGACCAGCCTAGGTTTGGGATGTACATGTTCAGTGTCGTGTATTGGACACACTTTTTGAGTTATCGTTTTTCCTAGGTTTAGCTTTATCGCTTTATTTTCTCTGTGTCAGGATGATGTATTTTGGCCACTATGTTGTGGTTCCAAACTATACTTGCGAGCGTAAGACTTGTGTATTTTGACTTGAGGATATATATATATATGTGATGTTTCTTTTCTTCTGAGTTTCTGGATGGCTAAATGAGTTGTGAGCAAATCTTTTCATATAAGACTTTTAAAAGAAAAAAATTAGCCACCAATTTTGGTAACCATGATTTATGAGAGATGATTTTCCGCATTAAGTTTAGTTTTTCATGTGACGTTCCTTGTGTGAAAAAGGGGCGTTACATTCCACACTCTTCTTCACATGGCAAGGGGCGCTAGCTGCATCTGATCCAAGGGAGGGTAAAAATATTTTTTCACCTTAACCATGGCAAAAGTTAAGTCTCAAAGGTAATTAAATGTGGTAACTTTTGTATTTCATAGTAAAAATTGTCTAAAAATAACCTATTGAAGTAAAAACTCTCATGAATCCTTAAATAAGTCTTATGCCATGAAAATTAGGTGTCACAAAGGTCTTGGTTCATAAAAATCAAGTTTAGAAGCATTACGGTAATTTTTCGGTTTTATCGTAACCCGTAAATTACAGTTAAAACAAACTTTCTCTGAAAAATCCCAGAAAATTTCTAAAAATCATAAATGTTATAAAAACACCATTTTTTACTCTTTTGGTTGATTTTGGATCATTTTCAAAGCTTCTGGTATTCACCTGTCCTCCTGCTTATCCTATTCTCAGTCTATAGGGACCAAAACTGCAATTCTTTGTCTGCTATTCTAAAAATTCCCAAAATAATTTCTAAAATTCTAAAATAATATAAAACATCATTTGGCACTTCCAAAAATATTTCTTAACTTGTTCTGGTCTCCAAACCAACTCACAGTTCAACCTAGTCAAACTAGAGGGACCAAAACGATAACATTTTTATCCGTTTCTCAGAAAATTCCCGAATAAATTTCTAAAATCCTCAAATATTGTAAAATCACTATTTGTACCTTCAAATCTTTTTCTTAACCTCAATCTAGGGTTTCTACTTCACAAAGTCACCATTCTGTGTATTTACAGTAAACAAAACTCTGTCTATATCTAAACGTCCGACTTAAACTACAATTTTCTAACGTCAAGGAAGCTTTCTTACTAAAATACATCTAACATGCACAAGCACATATCACACACATAAAATACAATTAAAATAGAATAAAAAATTACGGACGTTACAACAGGTCCTTCCAAATTTGGTCTATTTTGATTTTAGTCCCTGTAAATTTAAATTACGTATGTGACATGCTTAGTTGGCACTTGAATATGACACGTCTAATTAATGAGGTAACGTATCCATGTCACCTCAGCGCCAAATCACTAAAAGGACTAAAATAAAAAAATATATTTGTTGGACCAAAAAACTTTGACTTATATTTGCAGGGACTAAAATCAAAATGGCTAAATTTGGAAGGACATGAAACATATTTAAACCGAAAAAATAATATAAATTGTTAACAAATTTAATGTCACTAACTATATTAATCAACTTTCTTAACTATAGTTTTATATTAAAAAAGAAAAGATATGTTGTTAGCACTTCTTAAAAAATAAAAATCCGTGCTCAAATTCAAATGCAATAGTTCAAAATATAAATAAAACTTAATCTTAATTGATTTTCCACTATTTAGTGATTTGTTTTGTAGAGTATATATTTTATATTTTATTTAATGTAACCATAAAAAACATTTTATTTAATGTATATTTTAATTTCAATGACTACTTTTATTAAAATAATAATATACTTCCTTTGGATTTGAATATAAGAAAAAATAATTCAGGTATAATAGTTGAAAATATAAGTAAATCTTAATCTGAATTGATTTTACACTATTTAATTATTTGTTCGGCAACATATCATTCATTTAATGTATATTTTAATTTCAATGACTACTTTTATTAAGAAAAATTTAGGAAATGAAGTTAACTTTTTAATAATATCAAGAAAGTTAAATATACTTAACTAATATCCATAATTAGTGTGAATTTAAATATCTATTCTATTTATATATTGAAAAATTAACCGCTGGCTTTGTGACACATGGCAGGATCTCTACAAAATCTTTCTCTGAATTTGCCACGTGTCAGCCTTTGGTGTTTAGTACAAATTGTCAATCTGGAATGAGAAATCTTATCTTAATCTTAATATTATACAGTTTCTGATCACTGGTTGGAGAGATTTTTATACGTGGCAATCTTGGATTAGGTAGCTTCTCATGCAATCACTACTAGAAAATAATTAAATGGCGACGAAAATGAAATTATCAGAAGAAATTTTTGAAATAATTAAAATGTTAGAAGAAATGAATAAAAATATAGTTTTATTAATAGAAAACACAAATAAAATTATAGAATATACATATATGAGAATATCAAAAGGACATAATGATATAAAAAAATATAAGAGAAACTTTAGATAATATAAATGAAGAAAAAGAAATTGAGGAAAATAATGAAATTAAAAGAATTAAAAAAATTCTCCAATAACTTGAAAATCTATACGAAGAAAACAATAGATGTATAATAAGAAAGGATTTAGAAGATTTATTAAAAATGAGGGAACAGAAACCTATAAATTTTAATAAACCTTTATCTACATGGAAGAATTAAAAGAGGAATATTTGGAAAATCTAAAGAAATCAAATAATATAGAAGAAATTCAACAATTGTTAGAACAATTAAAAATAATAGAAGATGACAATAATAATCAAGTACAAAAAATTGAACAAAATCCTAAAGAAAATGAAGAAATAATCCTAGCTTACACTAGTTCATTAGATTCTGAATATGGTGAATATTTATGGAAAAAGGTGAAACAAATGGAGTAAAACAAGAAAAAAGAAAATGGGATGGATATTATTATAATAAAGATGGTGCATGAGATAAATATGAAGAAGAAACAATGAAAAATAAAAGATATGCTAGAAAAGATGGAAAATGGTCAAAAATACCAGATGAATTTAAACCTCATAATGAATATACTAAATCTGGAAATATATTAAATCTAGATTGTGAAGATGCAATTATAGAATGGGTTAATGAAATAATATTACTAATTTCAACAGATGATAGATTTAGTAATCTTTCTTTAGATAATACAAAAGGATTAATTCTAATGAAAATAGCAGGAAATGTTAGACAATATTTAACAACTATCAGTGATGAAATGTGGTATAGATATGCAGCTACTGTAAATACTAACCAAGATTTTGCTAGATTAATTAGTGAACTAATTTTTAGAGAATTTACTGGACATGAATATCTTCATAATAAAATAGGAGTAAATAATTTATTACATGAAAATGCAAAGTCACATTTAAATAAAATGCAAATATGTGATATGTGTCAAATAGGGAGTTTTATCTGCGAATATCAAAAATATTATTATCAGCTAGATAATGCATCAAAGGATACGTACAAGGAATTATTTATGGATAAATTAGCATACCCTCTTAATATAAAGATAAAAAATATTTGGAAAACAAGATTAGGTGAAATAGCTAATACCTTAGGAGGAGTTATACAAATAGTATATGAAGAAATGAGAAATCAATGCCTAGCTAGAGAAACAATTAGACAATTAAATAGGGGAAGAAATGAAATATGTTGTGACCTACCAGAATTAGAATTACCAGGAAACTATGGATGTAAACAACCTAGAAAAAGGAAAAATTATTATAGGAAGAAACCTAAGTTAAGAAAAATATACCCAAAGAGAAGAGCTTACAAAAATAGAGATAAAAAATATTTTAGGAAGAAAAGACAAATCCCTAGAAAATATTGTCCGAAAGGAAAGAAGAAATGTATGTGTTGGTTATGTAACCAAGAAGGTCACTATGCAAATGAGTATCCTCAGAGAAAAGAGAAAGGTGTAAGAGAAAAGTCAAAATTAATAGAAAAAATATACCAAATATATGATTTAGAACCATTAGAAGAAGAATTAAGTAATTCTGAAGAGAGTATATATGAATATTCAGAAGATGAATTATATTCACAGATAGAATCAGAATAGTACTTATATTAAAATAATAAAAAAAAATAATGGTAGAGAAACTGAAGCTTATATAGATACTGGAGCTAGTATTTGTATAGCAACAAAAGCATTATTTGATAAATAGGAAAAAGTAAGAAACCCAACAAGAGTATCAATTGCAGATGGATCTGTACATTCTCTAAGCTGGATAGCAAAGAAAACAACTTTAATAATAGAAAATAAATTATTTATAATACCTATAATATATCAACAACAAACAGGTGTAGATATGATATTAGGAAATAATTTTCTTAGATTATATGCATCATTTTGCCAATACTTAGATTATATGACTTTAAGGACCCCTTATATTAGAGAAAAGCAAATAAGAGAAATAATTAGGATACCAATCCTTCACTATACAAAGTGTCATTACTCAGAGTTTAGTCAACTGAAATGTAGTGAGATAATAGGAATAGTATGTAAAAAAAATGAGACATGTACTAATGAATGCAGAAGAAGGTAGAATTATTTCAGCATATATTGAAGAACTTTTAGACAAGGTATGTAGTGAAAACCCACTAGATCCAAAAATTAATAATAAAAATATGAAGTTAGTAGAATTAAAACTAAAAGATCCTACAAAAGAAATAAAATGTAAACCTATGATTTACACAAAACAGGATAGAGATGAATTTGCAGAAGATATAAAGCAGATGTGTGAAAAAGGATTAGTAAGACCATCAAAAAGTAAACATTCAGCATCGACATTTTATGTTGAAAACCATAATGAAATTAAGAGAGGAAAAAGGAGAATGGTAATAAATTATAAACAGATGAATGATGCTATGGAAGGAGATGCATATTTCCTAGCTAGGAAAGATTTAATTATTGAAAGAGTTAGAAATATGAATTGGTTTAATACTTTTGATTGTAAGTTAGGATTTTATCAGATAAGACTTACAGAAGAGTCAAACACATTAACATCGTTTAGTTGTCCCCAAGGACAATATGAATGGAATGTTTTACCAATGGGAATGAAACAATCACTAGGTATTTTCCAAAGAAGAATGGATTCCGTGCTTAAGGATTATAAAGATTTTTGCCTTATATATATTGATGATATATTACTTTTTACTAATAAGGATTTAAATGATCATTTTAATAAGATAAAATTAGTTCTTAAAAGATGTTTAGAAAATGGAGTGGTTTTAAATAGGAAAAAAACAGTTCTAGCCCAGACGAAAATTAACTATTTTGGATTAGAAATAGAAAGAGGAAAAATAGTAATGCAAAAACATGTGTTAGAAAAACTTCAGAATTTTCCAACCAAATTAAAGGATAAAAAGGAATTACAAAGATTTCTTGGATTACTAACATATATATCAAATGAAGGATTTATAAAAGAATCTTGCAGCTGAAAGGAGAAAACTTCAGCAGAAATTGAAGAAAGATGCTCTTTGGTCATGGACCGAAGAAGATGAAGAAATTATTACAAAATTAAAGCACTTATGTCGGGATCTTCCTGAATTATATCATCCTTCAAATGATGATTTAATTATTATTGAAACAGATGCATCAAATGAATGTTGGAGAGGTGTTATGAAAGCAAAACCCCCTGGACAAAAGAAAGAATTACTATGTCGATACATGTCTGGAACCTTTTCAGATAGTGAAATTAATTATCCTACTCATGAAAAAGAAACATTGGCCTTAATTCAAATGTTGGAAAATCATCGGATTTATGTGTTAGATAAATAATTTATTGTTAGAACTGATAGTACTTATGTTGCAGGTTTTAAAAATATTAACCATAAAGGTACTTATAAACAGGGAAAACTAATAAGGTTGCAGATGAAGTTAGCTGAATATAATTATACAATATCTCATATTAAAGGTGAAAAGAATGTTCTTGCAGCTATACTGTCAAGAGAATGGAGCAGGACTTGAAGAAATTGGAAAGCAAATTAAAGATGCAAGATGCACTCTTTGAACAAAAGATGCTAGAAGCAGAATTAATTAAGAGAGACAGGGAAGTGATAAAGCTACAAATTGAAGAATTAAAATTACTGATGGAAGCAGTTCCAGAAAACTTGAAGAAACAAACAGAGGAAGAAAATAAAAAATGGTACGTAATTTTTAATGGTCCATTTCCATGAATTTATGATGACTGGTACAAAGCAGCACCACACTACACAAAGATTTCAGGAGTCATCCATAAATCATACTCATCTGAAGAAGAAGCAAAAAAGGCTCTAGAAGAATACAATGATGAAGAAAGAAAGAAAAAAGGGAAAGAGATTTATCTTGGACCCAGAACTTTTTCGGAAACAGCAAAAAGTTCACCACCAATTAAATCAGCCATGAAAATACTAGGAAGAATTCCTTCTTCCTTAGACGATTTCCAAATAATTAGTCGAAAAGATCATGAGCTTCGAATCCAATTTTCTCATGAAAAATTCGAAGAACATTTTCAAAGATTAATTAATTGGAATGAATCTGAAAAGATCAATTGTTTTTATATAGTTGATAGAAATATTTATGGCGTTAAAGCAATTATTACGCCAGGAGCACCGCAATTACTGGTATTCATTTTATTCCAATTTGGGATGATTGAATGTCTTTATCTAAGCACTAATCTGGAAGAAATTAGTTTATTTCCTTATGGTTTTAAGGAAGCAGTCCAAGCTTTCAAGAGAAATATTGCCCGGGAGAGAGCTATATTCTTAAAGTTCTACTCGGTATATCCAGACTTCACAACTAAGCAACAAGCAAAGCATTTGGTGTACATTGGCATCAGCAATAATAATTTTCCTTTGTTGGATGAACCAAGAAATGAAGTATATACTGAAGAGTTTATGAAGGAAATAATTGCGAACCAGTTGACAAGCATCTACAACCAATGTCAGAGTATTGGAAAAAGCGCTTGCGTCAGAATGATGTACAAAGGACTTCATATGATATTATTATATAAAACAAATGGAAAGGCAATCAGAGAAAAAGATATGAAGGCATTGACAGAATTTGAATACCCATACTATGCAATTGAGGGACCCACGATGAAATACCATCCGGATATACTTAACCAACTCTGCAAGAAGATAAGGCAAGATGGGAACCATGCATGTGAGAGATGTACTACAAAGACAGATGTCCAAAAGGAGGATAAGGACAACAACTCAGATGAAATAATTGTAGAAGAGTAATGTAAAACTGATGTAAACATGTAAGGCACTTTGTAAAAAACCATTGTAAATATGCTACGTAAAAAAAAAAGAGTTTACGTGTCAAGTAAAAAAAAAGTACAGTTTGAAAAGTCAATGATATATTTGCAGAAGTTTAAGGTTACGTGACGAAAAGGAAACTTAATGACAGTGGCTACGCAATGTAGGAAACTTAATAGCAAAGCGAAGTAGGATAACTTCGGCCGCCCCTCAATTATGTGTACAATACTGTAATTAGGATCAATCTTCATAAATAGTGACTTTTATGTATCTATAAACAGGGGGACTGGGACAGAGGCAAAGGCAAAGGCACGACAAAAAACATAGAAGCTGTCATCCTTCTCTCTACGAGAAAAGGTTTCCTTAGGAAACTTTGTGCTAGTCCTGTAGGATTAGTCGGATACTTGAGAGTGTACCTAACAACCCCCTTTGTATTCAGTATTACTCAGAAATAAAATCTCTACTTATTTCAGTTTATACACTTGAGTTATTTCAATTTTTAGACTTCAATTATTACACTACTCAGTTTGTTCGCGGAAGCAGCAGTGGGCACAAAATTCACTAAACTAAGTCAGGTATGTTGTTATTTTGCATCTAATTTATTTATTTGTCATGGAATGTGAAAAAATTAGTAATAATGATATAGAACATTTACAAATTACTGAACAAGATGGTTACTATGAAGGAAGTATTTTAATTGATTCAGCTTTGTTTAGAAAAATACAAAAGGAAGATTTAAATTTAACTAAAGATGCTAATATGAAAAGTAAAGAAAAACAGGGAAAAATTATGCAAAGATTTAATAAAAAAGAAAATATTATATATTATGGAAAATTGATTAATGAAGCTCCAATAGATATTGAAGAAGTTCAAGGAAATACTAGTATACAGTTATTAAATAAGAAAAAATTGATGGAATTAAAAAAGAATATTAAAAAGGAAGAACACAGAAATAAAATTGGATATATACATATAGGTGCAATTCAAATATTAATAAAAGCAACTTTCCAAGAAGGAATAAATTCACCTATAGAATTAATATTAAAAGATGATAGAATAACCGATATAAAGGATAAAATATTGGGCGTAATAGAAGGAAATTTAGCTTATGTAAAATTAAAATTTGAAATTCACCCAAATATTGGAATACCTTTAAATACTCAAAGAATAGAACAATCATTAACGCTTGAACATAAATTTTTAAGAAAAAATCTAATGAGAACAGGAGACAAAATATTTTCAATAACTTATTGCGTAAATTATGCACTAACTAATTCACATATCATAGTATTACTTTCAGAAATAATGATAGAATTGATGTACCAAGTTTATTTGAAAATATAGGAAAAATTTATTATCCTAAAAGAAATGAAATAACAGAATTAGGAACTTTTATAAATAAACCAAATTTATTGATGTGTAAATTACCATTACTAGCAAATATTTCTGAAAAAGAAATAGAAGAAGATAAAATTAATAAATTAGCAAATCAAGTAAATGATTTAACTCAGTATTTGAAAAATAAGATAATAGTAAAAATATCGCGAAATTTAAAATAAAAAATAAAATTATTAACATATGGGTAAAAGAATGAAATCCCTTTCAAAAAATATATATGGAATATATTAAAAATATTGATAAAGATTTTAGTGAAAAACTAAAACATATTTGGAAATTAGATTTACCAAAAGAAATAAAAATAAAATTATGTGAAGATTATGGAAAAATATGTGGACAAATTGCACTATATGAAGATGAAATGAATTATGTTTTAACTACAACTTTAATAAAATTAGAACTAGAAGAAGAACAAGAAGAGTTAGAAAGAAGTTTTAACTTAGGAAGAAATCTAAATATTTTTGAAGAACTATTAAATTCTTTAGAAAATAATGAATTTTCTGATTAAAATATGAATAAGGTAGATAGAAATATTGCTAAGGTTATAATAAAAGATAAACCAGATAAAAATATTGCTAAGTTTATAATAAAAGATAAAAACTATTACAGCATGGCTAAAAATAAAAGATTTTTACAACGTAATATATATGGATGAAATAAAAAACCGTGAAAAAGATTTTTATGAAAAACTAGAATGTATATGGAAATTAAACCTACCAAAAGAATTAAAAAGAAACATATGTCAGGAATATGCAAAATTATGCGCACAAACAATAATTTATAATAACGAATTAGAATATGAATTTGATTTAGTATTATCTAGGATGCAAATAAATGAAACTTATGAACAATTAATGAAAAGTATAGAAAATAATAACCTAGATGAATCCTGAAAATACACCCTCTCCGAATTGGTATCAGAGCACTAAGATCATATAAATAATTTTAGAAAAATGTCGAGCACTAAGAGCATCTAAATAATTTTAGAAAAAATGTCAAGTACTAAGATTACTAAAATAAGAAAAATCATAATAAACACTAAAATTGTTGAAACTGAAATAATTTTTGAAAACTTAATAATTAGGATTGTTGAGATTAAAAGAAAAATTCAAATTTTTGAATGGATATTATAGATATACAAATCAGAATAATTGAGAAAGAAAATAAAATAAATGATTTAAAAGACAAAATAAACATAACTAGAGAAAATACAAGTTTAATATGTAGACATTTAGATTATCATATAGAACATGGAAATACAAATGAAATTGATATGGTATCAAAATTTCTAATAAAACATCAAAATAAATTAAATAAAAGAGAAAATAGATTAACTAGATTAGAAAATGAATTACGAGAATTATATGAAATTTATAACCGTTTCTAAATTAGTGACCATTAAAATAGTAAAAAATAATGAACATTCTGTCATTAAAAACCGTCAATAAATTAATAATTATTAGCAGTGAATTTTCGGACCAGAACATACCATTTAAGGAAATAATCACCCACAAATAATAGAGAGATAGACAGATAACCCACCACAAACAGGAGAGAGAATGTGGAGACTCATAGCTTTAGTGATCCATCCGGATATCAGAAATCACAAATCTTGCACAACACACCATTGTTTATTTTATTATTACTTTCTAACATCTTTTCCAACTTCCAAAGCTGTCTAAAACGAGATTTTTCAAACTAACATAATAATAATACTAATGATAATAATAAAAATAAAAATATCAACACATTGAGTGTTTGAAAGGAGAGAGGTATCATTTAATGCATGCAGGTTCTTTCACCAACCCAGCACAAAGCATTAAATGCATCGATAGACCAGCAGCAAGCTTTCGGCCTCCACTGCATCACCAAGCGATTGAAGTGATACACTTCACCTAGAGAAGATAAAAAATGGCATTCTTCTTTCTGCCAATCAGAGAAGCTATTGTAGCTATTGTACTCCATTTCACTCCAACTCTACTTTCACTAGCCCTCTATGACGCATTGTATCCCATTTTTGGCTTTTTGGAAGCCAAATGCCATGTGAATATTCCGATATGAGCTAGGGCGAACACCATGCGCGCAGATACAAGTCTAATCGCCGAAACTTTTTGTTCTGCATTAGACTCCATTGTGAGAAGGAGGAGGAAACAATTACTCACCAAAGCATTGGAACTCTGATACACCTTCTTCTCTTTGCTTCACTTTTCCATATCTTAATAACACTAGTCAATAAATTTTGTGCAACAAATTTCATCATTTGATGTGCATTTGTGTACTTTTTATGTTAAATCTATTTTGTTCTAATTTTTTTTGTTAATTTATTTTTTAAATCTTTAATTTATTCATTTTAGGTCCAGTTCTATTTCATCTTCTTCATCCCTCCTACTGCCTATATATTGGGTCCTAGGGTTCATTTGTTTTGCACTTACTTCACTTGCTTGAGAATAGAACTCATAGAGAATAGAGAATATTACTTTTTAGTTACAAAATCGTTGAGAGAAAATGGCTTTGCTCTTCACTCCTATTTCTGAAATTTCGGGTGCAAAAGAGACATGGACTGTACTAGCAAAAGTACTGGTTAGGTTGTGGGTTGTCTCAGACTTCTCCAAACACAAAAAACCTTTTTCAATTGAAATGGTTCTTTTGGATGGAGAGGTGCATGTCTTTGTTATATTTGTTTTGGTTTGCAACTTTCTTCTTTGTTGTTAGTTATGGTGTTACTTTTTTCTTTCTTTTGTAATGGTCGCTGTTACATTTTTTTTAATTTGCTTATTTTTATTTTCGCAGGGAAATAGGATTCATGCTTCTGTGAAGAGAACCTTGGTTTATAAGTTTATCAACGACTTGAGGGAGGGTAGTGTTTATCATTTGCAATTTCTGGGTGTTTCTGCAAATGTTGGAGAATATCGGACCTGTCGCCATTCCTACAAGTTGAACTTCCAATTTACCAGTAAGGTCAACCCCATGGAGAGTGGTCGTGTTCTCGGTGATGGTTTTGACTTTGTACCTATTTCATATTTGACTTTAGCTGCTGCTGTTAACACAGTCATATTGGTTGGTGAGTTATTTGTTTTATATTTCCACTATGTGCACTTATGTCGTTTTGCAGCTAATAGTATTACTTTTACCACTTTTTGCACTTATGGTGTTAACACAGACTCATTAAATGGTGTTGCACTTAATGTTGTAGATGTTGTTGGAATGTTGACTGGAGTTGGAACCGAAAAACAGTATGAGAGGAATGGCTCTAAGACTAAGTTGAATGTCATCAGTCTGGAGGCTGATGGGTAAGATACAATACACCATTGTAATCAGTATTTATTTATTCATCAACTCTGAGAATTTAATGCATCATGGTCTTTCTTGATGTTTGTTGTTAACACCACTATTTTATTTTATTTTATACCATAGACATAAGATAGAGTGCACCCCTTTTTGGACCCTATGTTGATGAACTCAACGCCTTCATTGCTTCTGGAGATGTTGAGAATGCTGTAGTTGTTGTTCAGTTTGCTAAGCTCAAAATTTTCCAAGTTATATATTAATCTCCATTTTATTTTATTTTATTAAGACATTTTATTTTATTAAGATAAGATTTTATTAAGATTAAGATTACAACCCAAAAGTGGTTATACTTTGGAGATCTCATATGTTTTTTCTTTGTTCTTTTTTGTAGACAAAGTTAATTTGCAGAACTGCATGAGCTGCACTAAGTTGTTATTTAATCCTACCTGTAAGCCTGTTGTGGATCTTAGGAACGGGTAACTGAGATTAATTATTTATATGTTGTGATTATTAAGTTTTAATTCTTCCTCAGTTGATTGCTGGAGTATTTTATTTTCCCATCTTCGTTCTTTATATGAAGGACGAGTTTTATGCTACAATCACCAACACAAGGTCTGAGTCAGATAACTGAGACTACAAAGATATCTATTGAAGAAGAGTTTCTTGAACTGACACCAAGCAACCCCATTGAGGGTCTTAAAAATTGCAAACAGATGTCATTTCTGACACTATTTTAAGTTCATTTCTATATTTATTTATTTATTACTACAACTTTATGATTTTAACAATGTTATTTGATTTTAAATTTTGAGATTGGTTTTAATTGGTTATAATACATTTGGTTAGGTTTCAACTTTTGTTGTTCTTGCAAGTGTGAAGGATGTAGTCAGTGGAAGTCCATGGTGGACACAGCTTGCTTATGTTCTAAGGCTATGTTTGCAGATTCCAATATGTATTTCTGCGAGAAGTGTTACAAGCATGTGGTGAAGGTTGTGCCAAGGTATTTAGTTTAAAGTTACATCATTTTAGTTCAATGTTAAATGAAGGCATGAGACATTAGTTGTTGTTAATGTAGGCTGTTTATCTGAAGTAAGCTTTTTATTTTGTGGCTGTAACAATAGATATTGTATAAAGCTGTGTGTTGAGGATGGAAGTGGAGACACTATCTTTGTTCTCTTTGAACGTGATGGTGAATTCCTTTTGAACAAGTCTGCTTCAGAGCTATTTGAGCAAGAGGATAAGGTTTACTGTGAAAATTATTTCTTATTTGTTTTTAAGTTTCAAACCAGCAAGTACAAATGCACAAATTGAATTCATGATTATTTATTGAATCTATTATTGAATTGAATTTATTACAACTTTTGCTGTGAAACTATTACAGTAGACTGGAAACCATGCAATTCCAAAAGAAATATGTGATCTGATAGGGAAATCGATGCTTTTTAAGGTTGAGTTCAAGAAGCCTACCAATCCTCTTTTTGAACAAACCTTCCATGTTAGGAGGATTTGCAATGATGCTGGAATAATTCAAAAATTCAAGAATCTGAATGATAAGTCTTTGGTAATGTTTTGGTGTTGTTTTAGTGTCAATTGTTAACTGTAAAGTGTCAAATAAACCAATATAACCTATATGTTAATTTCATTTGTTATTAATTTGTAGTCTAAAACAATTGAAGTTTAACTAAATATGCAAATGTGTTTGTATATATAGGAAGGTAATGGGGCGAGTGGTTCTTTGTCTGCTGGGAACCAAACAATGATTGGCAGTTCTGATATGTCTGAGGTATTTTTTTGAGCTTAGCAACTAATTGCATTTCGGGTTCTTTTGGTCTATGGTTAAGTCTTATATGCTTATATGGTTACAATGCTTGCTGCTTGCTGTTTATCGGACCTACTGCCGAAATTTCTGTCTGCTAGTATTGAGATGTCTACTCAATGTTCTGAATTCAAAGGTAAAGGTGTTCAAGTTGAAAAAGAGGAGCTGCTGGAGCTGTCCAAGGTTGAGGAGGTCACCCCTATGAAGAATGGTGTCATGTCTGCTGAAAGTTTAGCTTGCTTGGTGACTCCTCTGAGTAGTGTGTCTGCAAGTCAAGTGATAATTGATTTGGACAATGACCTCAATAGCTTAACTCCTGTGAAGAGAGCATTTCCTACTGAAATGGAGAATGTTGATATGCATGTTCCTCTGAAATTGCCGAAGAAGACCATCAAAATTGAGAAAGATTAATTGATTAAGGTAGTTTGTTGGGCTTTGGGATGAAGCACTACTAGAAAAATTAAATTTAGAGAGGGAACGAATCCGTCACTAAATCACTAAAATTCCGTCGCTAACGAAATTTGCGACCGAATTTGTGACGGACGCGAATTCGTAGCAAAAAGTGGCGTCACAAAATATTTAGCGAGGGAATATTTAATCCGTCTCAATTTTCAACGGAATAGTTTCCATCGCATATATTAATTATCCGTCGCTAATTAGTAAAATCGGGTGGTCATAGGTTTTCGTCGCTATTTGTGACGGATTTATTATCCCTCTCTAATTTGCGAGGGATTTATCCCTCTATTTTGTAAGGGAATAAATTCCTCTCTATTTTGCGAGGGATTTGATTTTGATTTCTTTTCCAGTTTGTGACGGATTTTTCCCTCTCAAAATAGACAATTTTTTTACATCTAATTTGTTTTTTTTTTTGACAAAATACATCTAATTTGTTTTTATTAGATTTATTTGACAAAAACCTATATAATAAACCACAAAATAAATTCTATGGAAAATAAATGCTCAACATTTTAAAGTTTCTATTTATAACATCCAAAGATATCTAAGAAACAGTCAACAACGTTCAAGAAGATAACAGTTTGCAATCAAATCCAATTCATCATAAAAATATATACATCAAAGATCTCTCGTGAGATCATCATCCAATTCATCATCATATTGTCGATTAAGACTTCATTGTATTTTGAAGATGTTTTGCTGTAGTTGTTTAATGTTTCTGCTCATGTGTTTAGTTTCATTTGTTATTGTCTATGTAACGGTGAACATATGCTGGAGGTGTATTTTGTGAAGAACCTTTGTAGGCAAAAAGGTGGAAGCTCCTTCAGCCGTAGGATTATCTTGACATAGGTCAATGACCTCATATTTTAAGTTTCATTCAAGTATTATGCTTAGTGTTTGATCGTATTTTTAAGTGTTCTTTGTTTGATTCAGTATTCACTATTTTATTCAGTATTTTATATTTTATTTTATATACATATATATATAAAAAATATAATATAATATAATATAAATATAAATTAAAACATTAAATTAAGTATAGAATATAATTTTTATTTTAATAGAGTATAAAAAAGTCATTTTCTATTGCTACTGTAGTTATTTAAGTATAAGTATTTTAGTATATATATCTTTATATCTCAAATTATTAGTACGTTGAAGTTTGTAGTCATTTTTACGTTTAGATATATTTTAATTTTAATTTGTTCAGAATTCATTGCTTTGGTGAAAAGAATATTTCTGAATTCTTTTTAGTTTAATTTTAGTTATTAGAGTTATTTCTTTGTAGGTAGTACGTAATGATGAATAGTCTTATTAGACTGTGTCTACTCAAATCAGATCCCATAGGCCATAATCATAGCAATTACACCAATACTTAGGAGATAACTTTTACCTTCACACTTCATATTGCGATTTTTTTGACAGAACTTCATATTAATATTAAGATTTGTACTTTATAATTAATAATTAACAATTAACAATTAATATTAAGATATGTAATTTATAAGTTGTAATTTGAAATTTTAAATCTACAATTTTTAAACTTTGATTTGTAGAGTCAGACAACACGCATTTGGGTATGTAGTTTATATTCAAATAAAATGCTTTAATACTTTACTGATTAAACAAATTGAGTAAATTAATTTAAAGCCAATAATATATGCAAAAATAAAAAAAAATGAAAAGGTAAAATGCAAACAGATTGAAGCGTCATAATCGGACCTTCCAGATTCCTTGCACGGTTGCCTACATACCAAATGTAACATCCGTTTTTTTTTAGTTACAGTTTAAAATTCATTTTATATGAGATTTTATGATCCAAGTGCTAAGTGATTTATTTTTATCTTATAATGATGGTTTTAATACACTTATCAAATTATTTCATTAAAATTGACATTTTTCTTTTGACGTTTGGACTTTTTCGGACAACCGTCTTTTCCGTAATTAAGGGATAAGGGTTTAAATAGCCAAAGTATATCAAAACAACCCATTAAACAAAACTTTCTTCACAAAAGTTGGTTCTTTTAATATTTGTGATTTTTTGATATTTTCTAAGATTTTTTGAAAAAACTTTTAGAAAGTACCGTTTTGGTCCCTATAGCTACAGTAAGAGCTAATAACTGATTCGGAGACCAAGCTGAGGACAGAGAAAGATTTTGAAATGCTGAATCATGTTTTTATATTTTTTGGAATTTTTGGAAAGTATTTCATAATTTTCTGAAAAACATATCAAAAGTTACTTTTTCTGATCCTTGTAAAGCACAGAAAACGAGGATTTTTGGTTAAAAATGAATTTTTAGTGATCAATGAGTGCTTAAAATCAAATTTCAAGAGCGGTCATTAGCGTTTAAATTCAAATTGTGATTTTTTGAGATTTTTTCTGGAATTTTCTGAAAAATGTCCATTTTGCACTTGTGGCGCGTCCGTTTTCCTTTGTTAGTGCAAACTGTAAAGCCTACCTTTACCGTAAAAATCCAGAAACTCTTGTATGAAGTATTTATGACTATTATTTGTCATTTTCAAAATTTCCTATAGGTCCTCACCTTTTAATAAATTTTTTTGAGTATTTGATTCATGAAAAGTCTATTTTACCCTTGATTTTCATCCGTTTTCACTTGAAAACCCTAGAGGCAAAGATGTAACTTCACTCCCTCCCTCTGCAGCCCTCATAAACCGTCTTACCATCATGCCAAGAAGGGGACTAGGTGCATTTTGTTGCATGAGTCATGGTTTTGGACCAATTAGAAAAAGATTGATTAAACCTAATTTATAATTAACCATTTTTGGAGTCATGGCTTACATCACATTCTCATCTTCCTTCCTCCTTTCTTCCTCCCCATGGCCGCCCCTCCTTCTTAATTTTAAGCCCTTGGATGATGTTTTTCACTTAGATTCAATCCTTGTGAAGTGTTTTGGACGAATGAGAAATTAGTTTGATTTTCTTAAAATTCTAAAATGCCTTATTTAAAATCATCATGCATGACCTCACACAAATTTCTTATTTCCTTCCTTCTCCTTGCTTTGGCCACCCCTCTCCCTATAAATAGCAACCTTGGCTTCATAAATTTTTCACTCATCCAAGAAGCATTTGAAGGCAAACACAATTCTCTCTTTTTCTCTTCTTAGTTCCTAAATTTCTTACTTTGTGTTCTTGATATTTTCAAGCTTGTTCTTCATAGTTTTGTGGCCAAGGTAAGGGGAACCTCTTTCAATATTAATTTGAGAAGTATGTGTTTGATTCTTGTTTATGGTTGTCTTGTATGCTTTATGTGTTTTTGCTTTTATGCCTTAATAATTGTTTTACTTCAAATTAATTATTTTTTGCTAATTATTAATAGTAGGGTTATAATGCCCAATTTTCTTAAAGATTTCGTGAAAGTAAAGTGGCTATGCGAAAATCATTTTTGAGCTTTTGTAAACATACCGTTATAATGGCAAATTTTAGACTTACCGTAAATATGATTTTACCGCAAAGAAAATACAAATTATTATTTTGTGAAAACCTTGATATTATCTATCATTGATATACAAGGTCATGGTTAAGATAAATGGTTTATCAGTATGGATTTGTCTAGAAAGGAAAGAGACCTTTGAAGGGGCTTTTATTTAGTCCGTCTCTATCTGGCATGGGATCTGTATTGATATGCTGTTTGGGAAATTCTTAACCTAGGGACTCTGTATATACATGGTTAAGATGATTGAGGAATATAACGGTAATGGATTCTCGGTGAATTCTACTGTTATATATTTTTGGTTCAGCATTCTCTATGTTTTAACAGTGGAAATTTGTGAAACAAGCTTTTAATGAGTTTTTTCTGAAAATAAACTAGTGTTCAAGTATTTTCGGAATAATTCAATTTTGAACTTCTTCAATAAACTAAAACACTTTTAGTTCTATCATATACTAATACATTTTTGGGATTTGAACGAGAAATAAAGTATGAGTTATCTGAGATAAGTGGTTCTATGTTCTATCTGAGTGGTGAAATTCTGTGTTTTTCTTGAGATGAGTGATTTGGTATTCTTATCTGTTAAATGTGGTTTTGTATTTTCTGGTGATTCTATGTGGTTTGAGATAAGTGGTTCTGAGTGGTTGGAAGTGAAAGAGATATGCCTGGTGAAAGGCGATGTTCCCATATGCTTTGTTGAAAGCGATGTTCCTACTCGATGTTCCCATATGCTTTGTATAAAGCGATGTTCCTACTTGATGTTCCCAAATGCTTTGTCTAAAGCGATGTTCCCACTGGATGTTCCCAATGTGCTGTGTTTAAGCAAAGGGCTTATTGTTTGTTATGTTGGTATATTGAATACTTAAGTATGATTCCTTAATAATTGTGCTGAATATTGTTGGGTGCCTATACTTTTCCTATTACTTTGTTTAGAGTTTCACCCTTGCCTGCTTTGTTGTGTTGATGCATGACGGAGTAGATGTTTTACCCAAGAAGTGGGCTAGCTCTTAGAAGAAGAATCTGAAGGATGTTGCTGGATAGATGAATATGGATTCCAAGAAGATTAAATGTCTACTGTATTATTTTGGGTAGAGGTTTAGAGGCTAGACTGACTCAAATGTTCATTATCTTACTTTAAATTTTTCCATGTAAAAATTCTGATGAATTCATATATATGAAATGAGATCATTTTCACATAAGTTTTGTTTTATGCTTCCGCACTAGAAAACCTTTTCGAAAACATTTAAAAAAGGAATCAAGGGAACATACTCTCCATCCTTCTCATCTTCTTTAAAAGGCAAAAAATTTTACCCATATTTTAGAAGGAAGATTTCCAACTTTCACCAAATATTTTCTAAGTTATTTTGAAATTCTTGGTAACTATGGTGTAATATCCTTTTTGGAGAAAGGGTGTTACATTTTGTGGTATCAGAGCCTGGTTTGAGTCTTTTGGGTACTGTTGGGTATAGGTTTTCTGTCTTTTCATTGTGTGAACTCTGATGAGTTGTTTGTATTGTGTGAATTATGTGTGAATCTTTATTGTTTGTTAGGTTTATATTGTTCTGGAAAAATCTTGTTTCAAAGTTGTACTGGAATGGGATGGTACAGCCGAGGAATCCACAACTGTGCTGGTATGGGACGACACAGTTAAGGGAAACTTAGTACGATTAATCAGACTACCTATGCCAACAATACTGTATAGGTATGAGACTGTATAGGAGTGGATGACCTTCTGAAAAGCATGTAAGTGAGGACAAAACATGTGGATGGTATCCGTGTTGGTTTGTAGCGATAAAGTCGTAAATCTGAAAGTAGTCAGGTGATTTCAGAATAATATAGACTTAAGTGAATTTGTTTGATTATTTTCTGTGTGAAAATTTTGGTATAAGTGTTTTGGGGACTTCTTGAATTGGTTATGACTTAGTTTCACTTGGGTAGTTGCCTTGTAGAAAACCATGCCAGGAAGAGGAAATAGAGATAATGCAGACTTGGCAAATGCTATCCGAGAGATGGCAACTGCTGTAGGACGTAGAGAAGGCAATGGGCAGGGATTGGCAGACTTCCGTCGTGCCAAACCAAACTAGTTTAATGGGGGACATGACCCGGAAGAGGCAGAGTTATGGATACAGGAGTTAGAAAAGTTCTATGTAGCTATGGCATGTATAGATGAACGGAAGGTGACCTTCGCTGTTTACATGCTGGTAGGAGATGCTGAATTCTAGTGGCGTGGGGTACGTCAGATATTGGAGGCCGGAGAAATAGCCATTACTTGGGCTCTTTTCCGGGAGCGTTTCCTAACTAAGTATTTTCCTCAGAACGTCCGTCGTAACAAGGAGATGGAGTTCTTAAGCCTGAAACAGGGAGAGATGACTGTTAATATGCAGCTAAGTTTGAGTCATTCTCCAAATTTTCCCAGTACTTCATGTTGCACCCTGATCCATCATGGAAGTGTAAGAAGTTCCAGGAGGGACTAAAGTATGATCTGAGGGAGGCAATGGCACCTTTGAAGGTGGAGGAGTTTGGTGAGATGATAGAGCGTTGCTCTATGATAGAGGAAACAAAAAGGGGAAAAGAAGTAGTGAATAAGGATTCTGGACCATCTAGGTCTGATAGGGGAAGAGGAAATCAGGATCAAAGGAAACCTTACTATAGACCACTAGGAAACCAACAATTTTACTAAAATAGTGCACCTACTTTTGGTAGCCAGAAAGGATTTAATTTGAATGGTCAAGGTACTAATCGAAAATGCTATAGGTGTGGTGTAATGCCCAACTTTCTAGCAAGATACTACTAGATAGCAAAGAAACAAACTTAAATTTTATTTACATCAAAATAATAGATTTCTAACATCGAAATACAAAGTTTAAAACCTTTATCATACAAATATAAGACTTAAAGTCCTAACTCTGACTCTGATCCAGTCTTCTCCACTATTGAATAACTTGCAAGCAACTCCGGATATTGCTATTCAGTTTCCAATATATACCTGATATCTGAAACATAAGAAATAATTAGTGAGATATAAAATCTCAGTGAGCCCCTACCAATATAAAATACTTCGATAGGGATTTATGGTTACCCTATCACCTCATAGTCAATTAGCTTACATTAATGGTATGTATATATACATAAACATATCCTCATGCACCTCCACTATCATCACTTCCTCTTAGTGGTATAGTCTAACATATTCAGTTACTCCTTGTACTTTGATCACATTGCACATCATAAGATTATACATATTAAATAAAGAATAGTTAAGATCTATACCACTCTTAAAATAACTCACCCTTTCATGACCGGTTATTGGACCGGGTCCTTATTCGGTGAAGAGTTATTCCTCAATGATGTTTCTTGTTAATAAACAAGCCTCTAAGTCATGAACTTATCGTCTTCATTTTATTTTGAAAACTTACTATGCCACCAAGCGTGAGCCACTTGAGTTAACTGACATAGCCTACACCTAAGGCAGGTCAGATGTCTATGACCACAAGCCAGCGTCCCGGACTTGCTATGCACTTACCCTCATGCCTCCATTAAGAAGGACTAAAACTTACTCATAATTTATTGATAACTTGCTTAAGTGAAGTTCTTCCCCACTTAAACGAAGACTACCCTGCCAGATGATAGTTCATGACTTATCCTCCAAATTCATTTTTCATTTCAAGGTATCACTTGAAACATATAACATTCTCGTTCTTGCTAATTCTATTAAATAATTTACATATATACTACTCATGCAACTAAACTAATATTGGATTCAATAATACATAGATTTACACATTAAACATAGAATTCATACTCATAAATCAATATAATCCACACATACAACTAAAGTAAATAACACTCTACTATAGTTCCATTCTCAATTTATAAGCATCTCACTTAAAACATAAAGCTATCATAAATATCTATAGCATATATTGTCTCAATCATCTCACCATATCATACATCTATTGATCTTACCATATCATCAATTCGCTCATTATATTAGAGCATACTAAACAATAGAATTTCATGCATACCTTACTTAAAATATATCACTAAGGATCTATACATAATGCATTCTTAATACCTTCCAAACACAAAATCTCACATCACCTCCTTTGAAGTACTCCTATCATATAGATTCTATATTTAAATATCTCAAATCATAGTCATTTAAAAGCCAAATATAAGTCACAAAGCAAAGGTTGAAGCATTAAAAACATTACATCATTAAAATTCCATTTTTAGAATTTTCACAGCTGTGAATCGATTCACAACAGGGTGTGAATCGATTCATACTGCACAGGAACAAAAACTGTGAATTCCAGTCTCTGTGAATCGATTCAATATCAGTGTGAATCAATTCACACTGATAAATATGCAGAAAACACGATTTTGAAGGCAAGAAAGGACCAAAAACTCATCCCAATCCAACTATAACTCATCAAATCACTTCATTCCTTCCATCTCAACATATAATCACTTCCCAAAACATGAATTTGGAACCAATTTACACAATCACAATGTAAATAACAACCATTCAAAACCCTAATCTACACATATAAACTCAAAATCAACACAAATAAACACTCAACCATTTTAAACACTCATTCAAAACAAAACAACATTTAATCAACATAGATCCTCCATCTTTCAACATACAAACTCAGATTTTGGAATGAAAGAAGAAGAACAAAGGAAAAATCAAGAAAAGGGAAGAAAGGGGAAAGGGAAAAAGGAAAGGGAGCTCACCAAGGAGCTTGGAACCCAACAACCAAACTCTTCTCTTCTTCTTCTCCCTTCTTCCTTCCTCTTCCTCTTCTTCTCTTCTTCTTCTTTTTTCTCTCTTCTCTCTCTTTCTTTCTTTTCCTTCTTTTCCTCTCACTCCCTCACGGCTCCCTCTCTCTCTTTTTCATCTCTTTTTATTTCTTTTCATATAAGTGGGTGTGTGTAAGAGAGTGGGTAAGAATGAAGAAAATGAGTGGTAGTGGATAAGTGTGAGTATTAGAGTGTGTTGAGCGAGTGAGTGAGAGTGAATTTGAATATTAAGTGGGTGTGTAATGCCCTTTTAATCCCAATTTTATTTTGGTCCTCCTACTTTCACCCTCTCACCACTACTTTAACTCCTTCTAAAATTAACCCTTGTAGCCCATTTCTAATCAAACACATAAAAAATAAAATAAATAAATAAAAATACACACTCACATACATATTAACTTCACATCTAGCATATAAGGTCATAAAATCGGGATGTTACATGTGGGAAACATGGTCACTTGTCTGACACTTGTCGAGAGAAAGCGATTACCTATTTCCAATGTGGTAAGATGGGACATGTTGCTAAAGATTGTCAGTCAAAATAGAAGGAACCTATTGCTGACATTCTGAATAAGAATAGGCCAAAAGGAAAGATGTACACCATATCAGGTGCTACCATTTCTTCACATAGTGCTAATATACCAAAGTAGTAAGGGTCTTAAGATATGCCACAAGGGCTGAAGGCAGCAATAATGTTTTGCTATGTTACATATATACTTTAGTATCCATTGGTCTGAAATATAAGACTCTAAGTTATTATGGACTCTTTTTGGAGATGTTTTTATAGATTTACAGTCTATTAAGAATGTTTCGTGCTTACTACTATTATATAAATATATGAAGTACTTGGTTTCATTGATATTGTGTCGATTGTATACATGTGCTTGCAAATTCTCTGTTATACTTAAAAACTTGGTTATCTAAATGTGTTTTTGGGATGGTATTATTAGTCATAGACTTATTATTGTTTTCTCACTACTTAAGGTCAATGTATGAGTCGGATCAACTCATTAGCTTGCTGGTAGCAGTGAGATAACAATAGTATTTAGTATGAACTGATAAGTTAAATCCCTAAGTGTATTCACGAATTTCGAGGACGGAATTCTTTTTAGAGGGGGAGAATTGTAACATCCATTTTTTTAGTTACAGTTTAAAATCTGTTTTATATGAGATTTTATGATCCAAGTGCTAAGTGATTTATTTTTATCTTATAATGATGGTTTTAATACACTTATTAAATTATTTCATTACAACGGACATTTTTCCTTTGACGTTTGGACTTTTTCGGACAACCGTCTTTTCCGTAATTAACGGATAAGGGTTTAAATAGCCAAAGTATATCAAAACAACCCATAAAACAAAACTTCCTTCACAAAAGTTGGTTCTTTTAATATTTGTGATTTTCTGGAATTTTCTGAGAATTTTTGAAAAAACTTTTAAAAAGTACCGTTTTGGTCCCTATAGCTACAGTAAGAGCTAATAACTGATTCGGAGACCAAGCTGAGGTCAGAAAAAGATTTTGAAAGGCTTAATCATATTTTATATTTTTTTGGGATTTTTGGAAATTATTTCATAATTTTCTAAAAAACAGATCAAAAGTTACTTTTTTCGAAAAGCACAGAAAATGAGGATTTCTGGTCAAAAATGGATTTTTAGTGATCAGTGAGTGCTTAAAATCAAATTTCAAGAGTGATCATTAGTGTTTAAATTCAATTTGTGATTTTCTTGGATTTTTTTTGAAATTTTCTGAAAAATGTCCATTTTGCACTTACGGCGCGTCCGTTTTCCTTTGTTAGTGCAAACCGTAAAGCCTACCCTTGCCGTAAAAATCCAGAAACTCTTGTACGAAGTCTTTATGACTATTATTTGTCATTTTCAAAATTTCCTATAGGTCCTCACCTTTTAATAATTGTTTTTGAGTATTTGATTCATGAAAAGTCTATTTTACCCTTGATTTTCATCCATTTTCACTTGAAAACTCTCGGGGCAAAGATGTAACTTCACTCTCTCTCTCTTCAGCCGTCATAAACCGTCTTACCATCAGGTGGAACTTAGCTTGGTAAGTTCACCACCATGGGGAAGGTGTCTTTATCCCCATTGATATATTAATATAAATATTCAATGGATAGGATTTGTCATTGGCAATTGGGCTATAGGTTTTTTAGAAAGGTAAACATAATTGCAAAAAGGTCCCTAAAGTGCGTTGCAATAACAAAAGTGAAAGACATTAATTATAATTATGAATTTTCCCAAACTCTGAACAAATATGAAAAAAACCAGACCCAATGTTCTGAAAAATAGATATGAATGGTTATAACATTAATATATTTATATATTGTAACAATATTTTTATATATGTACTATTTGTTAAGTCATAAAAAAAGATTTGTTAAGTCATAAAAAAAGATGGAAATAAAAAAAATGCACATGTATTTGTTAAATAAGTTTACCACATTTCTAAATAAAGGGACCGTAAACGAGGCATTTAAAACGCGAATTAACAACTTAGGCCCTGTTTGGATAACAAGCTTATCTACTGCTTATGACATAAGTTGTATAAGCTACTTTTATAATCGAAAAAAAATTATAGTGAAACTTATTTTATATAAGTCATAAGCCGTTTTGATAAGCTATCCTGGGTAACTTATGAAAAATAAGCCCAAAACAGTTTATGAATCAATCATAAGTTGTGTTCATAAGTTCTGCATAAGTCAATCCAAACAGGCCCTTAAAGGTGTACTAGTTACTGTTCGTGAAGGACCCAACCCAAGTACGCAAGTATGCAACATTGAAATTAGGAAGGAAAATCTTTCCTCTGAAATGAAATGAAACGAAACTAGCAATAGCAATTAATTATGCATCTTTGTTAATTGTATATAGTTTTGAACCGAAAACAATAAAATTGAACAAAATTCCCTTGTTATATTATCTTATCAAAACCCGACACCCTTCTATCCCCCCTCTCTCTCTCTCACACAATTCTTTCTGCAAATGAAGCAGAAACGACCGCAACCCACCACCAACCCAACCTTAAAACCCACCCTTTTCATATAGATGAAGAAGAAACCACCCTCTTCTGCCGCCACCCTTACCTTGCTGCCGTCATTTTCATCCTCTCCTCAATAACACCCTTCTCCTATGCTCTCGATTCCGGCACCACACCCTCGCCGTCACCGACGCCTCCAACACCGTCTGCGGCGTGGTGGCAGGGAAACCGAAGCATCGCATTGAGTGCTACTGCCACAGCCACGTCATCGCGGCCACATCAGAAGTCTTGTTTCCTCGATCTCTGGCAAGAGGAGCTACTCTGCGGCCTCGGGTCCGGCGACTACACCCTCCTTTACTAGGACACCGTCTCTCTGAACCCGACCTTCAAAACGAAGAGACTTTACAACAATGACACTGTTCTATACAAGAATCTTGCCGTGGATTACGCCCAAGTCTGCACCACGGTGGAACCAACAAAGCTTTCAAATTTCCTTCTGCCGCGCCCGAGTCTGCGAGATTTTGAGGAACAAAAGTTCTGGTGTGGTGCAGTGCTTGGGGAATGAGTTTTGAAAGAGTTTTGGGGAAAATATGATAAGCCACAAAGAATATTTTCACAAATTTTGGGGAACAAAATGATAATAAACATAAAACAATAGCAGGTAAAAAGACACCTTCTCCACAGTGGTGAATTTAAGGGGTTCACCAAGCTAAGTTCCACCCTTACCATCATGCCAAGAAGGGGACTAGGTGTATTTGGTTGCATGAGTCATGATTTTGGATCAATTGGAAAAAGATTGATTAAACCTAATTTATAATTAACCATTTTTGGAGTCATGGCTTACATCACATTCCCATCTTCCTTCCTCCTTTCTTCCTCCCCATGGCCGCCCCTCCTTCTTAATTTTAAGCCCTTGGATGATGTTTTTCACTTGGATTCAATCCTTGTGAAGTGTTTTGGACCAATGAGAAATTAGTTTGATTTTCCTAAAATTCTAAAATGCCTTATTTAAAATCATCATGCATGACCTCACACAAATTTCTTATTTCCTTCTTTCTCCTTCCTTTGGCCGCCCCTCTCCCTATAAATAGCAACCTTGGCTTCATAAATTTTTCACTCATCCAAGAAGCATTTGAAGGCAAACACAATTCTCTCTTTTTCTCTTCTTAGTTCCTAAATTTCTTACTTTGTGTTCTTGAAATTTTCAAGCTTGTTCTTCATAGTTTTGTGGCCAAGGTAAGGGGAACCTCTTTCAATATTAATTTGAGAAGTATGTGTTTGATTCTTGTTTATGGTTGTCTTGTATGCTTTATGTGTTTTTGCTTTTATGCCTTAATAATTGTTTTATAGCTTTAAATTAATTATTTTGTGCTAATTATTAATAGTAGGGTTATAATGCCCAATTTTCTTAAAGATTTCGTGAAAGTAAAGTGGCTATGCCAAAATCATTTTTGAGCTTTTGTAAACATACCATTATAATGGCAAATTTTAGACTTACCGTAAATATGATTTTACCGCAAAGAAAATATAAATTATTATTTATTGAAAACCTTGATATTATCTATCATTGATATACAAGGTCATGGTTAAGATAAATGGTTTATCAGTATGGATCTGTCTAGAAAGGAAAGAGACCTTTGAAGGGGCTTTTATTTAGTCCGTCTCTATCTGGCCTGGGATCTGTATTGATACGCTGTTTGGGGAATTCTTAACCTAGGGACTATGTATATACATGGTTAAGATGATTGGAGAATATAATGGTAATGGATTCTCGGTGAATTCTACTGTTATATATTTTTGGTTCAGTATTCTCTATGTTTTAACAGTAGAAATTTGTGAAACAAGCTTTTAATGGGCTTTTTCTGAAAATAAACCAGTGTTCAAGTATTTTCGGAATAATTCAATTTTGAACTTCTTCAATAAACTAAAACACTTTTAGTTCTATCATATACTAATACATTTTTGGGATTTGAACGAGAAATAAAGTATGAGTTATCTGAGATGAGTGGTTCTGTGTTCTATCTGAGTGGTGAAATTCTGTGTTTTTCCTGAGATGTGTGATTTGGTATTCTTATCTGTTAAATGTGGTTTTGTATTTTCTGGTGATTCTATGTGGTTTGAGATAAATGGTTCTGAGTGGTTGGAAGTGAAAGAAATATGTCTGGTGAAAGGCGATGTTCCCATATGCTTTGTTGAAAGCGATGTTCCTACTCGATGTTCCCATATGCTTTGTATAAAGCGATGTTCCTACTCGATGTTCCTACTCGATGTTCCCAAATGCTTTGTTTAAAGCGATGTTCCCACTGGATGTTCCCAATGTGCTGTGTTTAAGCAAAGGGCTTATTGTTTGTTATGTTGGTATATTGAATACTTAAGTGTGATTCCTTAATAATTGTGCTGAATATTGTTGGGTGCCTATACTTTTCCTATTACTTTGTTTAGAGTTTCACCCTTACCTGCTTTGTTGTGTTGATACATGACGGAGTAAATATTTTACCCAAGAAGTGGGCTAGCTCTTAGAAGAAGAATTTGAAGGATGTTGCTGTATAGATGAATATGGATTCCAAGAAGATTAAATGCCTACTGTATTATTTTGGGTAGAGGTTTAGAGGCTAGACTGACTCAGATGTTCATTGTCTTACTTTAAATTCTTCCCTGTAAAAATTCTGATGACTTCATATATATGAAATGAGATCATTTTCACATAAGTTTTGTTTTATGCTGCCGCACTAGAAAACCTTTTCGTAAACATTTAAAAAGGAATCAAGGGAACATACTCCCCATCCTTCTCATCTTCTTTAAAAGACAAAAAATTTTACCCGTATTTTAGAAGAAGGATTTCCAACTTTTACCAAATATTTTCTAAGTTATTTTGAAATTCTTGGTAACTATAGTGTAATATCTTTTTTGGAGAAAGGGTGTTACACCAAATCTCTTCTGTTCTGAAGTTGTATTTTCCAACTACTTTTTTCCTGTCTTTTCGTTCCTCTGCTTGGTTTCTTTCTCTTCTACTTCCTTTCAGTCCAAACGTTTTTCATACAGCCGAGAGAGAAGTTTCTTGCAATGGATCACTACCATCATATTGTGAAGCGAAGAACCAAGGGGGAGTTTTATACACGAAGCAAGATCGATGAGGTATTATCTCATTTCGGTTTTTGTTGAGTTCCATACCCATTTTCCTTTTCTCATCTATTTATGATTTCTGTTTTTGTTTAGTTCCATACCCATTTTGGTTTTGTTTTGTTTTCCTTTTGTCACCTATTTATGATTTATGATTTATGGTTTCTGATGCATGCATCTTCTTTACAGGCATACGATAAGGTTGACAAAGATTTTGCTGAAAAGTTTAACAATGATCTTGGTTCTATTTAGACGTTGATTGATTTTCATGGGAACCGTCATATGGTCACGTACAACAAAAATGCTGAGAGACCCCTTCTTACAGATGGTTGGTCTTCATTGCGTTCTTTCTATGGGATGACCGGTGACCATGCTGTTTGCTTGCGTTATGTAGGAGATTCAACTTTCCAAGTGAATGTTTTCAAAAAACCATCAACCCCTGCCTCATTCCCCAAGTGTCATGCTAAGAAGGAAAGACAACTTCGTCGCAAGGAAGAACCAAAGTCTCTGCCACGTGCTGGAAATAGGGAAAACCATTGCAATCTGGAATCATCATCTTTCTCTATTACTCTAACTCATTACAAGGCAACTGGGAGTCAACTGGTGCGTGAGTGTATTATTCTGTGCTTACTTATGTTGTTACTTCAAATTCAAATCATATGAATTTTGATAAATATCTTTAACTGATCTCATTATTATTTTTCTTCAAGAATCTGCCTCTTGATTTTGCTGCTTTTCTGTGGAGATCTGGATTTTCAAAGTTGCTACTATGTGGTCCTTCTGGAATTGCAACCCAATGCACCCTTTTACGCCACCATGTTCCAAGAAAGTCAATAAAAATTGGCAAGGGATGGAAGCAATTCTGTTTGGAGAATGGTCTTTGGGTCAATGATCAAGTGGTTTTTGAATTTGTTCATGGAAGTGGGATTTTAGTTAATGTTAAGAAGTAGGCTTTGCAGTTGTTTGGAGAAGATGTTTTAGTGCTTTTGTCACTGTTTTGTTATTATGTTATCTAAGTTGCATGTTGTTTTGAACTTTTCTATGTGACTTTCTGTTTGTGAACATTGTCTAACGCTTAATGTTTTAATGTTTGGAATTAAAGGAGAAGTGGAAGTCCGATGTTTGGAAAATTAAGAATGGCTATACAATATCGTTAATTGTATGACCCATATCTTTTGGGTACCACAATATGGGCTAATTTCGGTCATATGTGTTCAAAATAATCTATTGATTTGTAATGGATTAATTGTTGTTTAACCTACGGTTAGGCCCAAAGAAACCAAATTGGCTCTTGAAACAGAGTAGTGGACTTAGTCATACAAGATTGAATAGACCTACTCATGAATTTGCATGGCTGGGCCCATTTTAGTTTATACTCAAACAATTGCTAATTAGACCCAAATGTTAGTGGATAATCCATATATAGAAGTGGTTAACAATAACTATGTATAGTAAGAAATAGTTATAAAGTCAGTCCAGACTGGAGGAATAAAATAATAATGCAGTGAAGCAAAGAGAAGTAGGTGTATCCGAGTTTCAATGCTTTGCAACAACGAATTGTTTAGTTTCTTTAAGGAGATAAAGTAGACAAATCACAACTGTACCGTAAGTACAAATCACAACTGTACCATAAGGAAAATAAAATAAAAATCCTAGAGCAATATAACCAGTTAATAAGGTTTGCCAATTAAAAAAATGGTCAAAAACCGATGGTCAAAAACTTGGAAGTATTGGTCTGAACTGAAATGACAGAGTAAGGTAAAAAAAAAGGACACATGATGAAGTCACAAAGTCTGTAGGATGCGGTGCTACCTTTTCCTTTGGAGTGGTTCACGGTTTTGGTAAAGCTGATTTACAAAGAAAGAACTACCTTCATCTTTTTCACACAACAGAGAAACTTGCAAAATGGATGAAACACCATGCCAAAGGGAAAAAAGGAAAAGGAAGCTTATAATGCTTTAGAAGAAGCGTACTGAATTACACGCCATTATTAGAATTGCTGGGAAAGAGTAACACAAATGGTGGCGTTTGCACTAACAAACTTCCGCACGAGTGGGGAAGTGGGCCCTGTTTTAAGCACACCCATAGATATAAGAATATTATATTCCAATGGTGGAGATTTCGCAAGGGTTACCTAGAGTCGTGGTTTTAATGGTTAAAGAACATATTTACATTTGAGGGCCTGTTGCAAGAACAAATTTAAAACCTGAAGGTGTAGTTTCCTAATTTGTATATCTCCCCAATAGTATGTTTTATTGTGGTATTAGCACTTTTTATATATTTATTATAAAAGTGGTCACATTTCAACGCTGCACCTCCAATATCCCTTTCACGTAATTTGTTAATAGAAAACGTCGTTAGTCTCCCTCGTATACATATATACATATAATTGTAGAAATCATTTTGGAATTATTTTGAAACAATACGTTCCAATATTGTCTTTTTTTTTGTCCCATGTTAAAAATAATAAAGCTACTAAGTTACATAGTCATACTAATAATTAAAAAACACAAAATACATGATTTGTTTAGTGTAATTTAATACCATATATATTGAATGTAAGCTTGAGCACTGTATTTGAAGAGTTGAACTTGGTCACGAGCAACGAGTGGATAATTGCGGACAAACTCATACCACCCATATGCAATATGTCAGCCTGGCAACCTAATTGTGAAGTGGCATAGAGAGTCACAAGGTAGGGGGTTGAATTGTGACCCTTTGAAACTTTTGGTTTTTCCTGCAAACTTTGAACCTTTCTCAAGTTTAATCAACTTGGAGTTCAGAGAAGGTTTAAACAAACGTTAGTATGGAAGCTCCTCAGTTAAAGAAGGTTAATAAAACTAAGAGTATTGTTTGTTTAAGATATCTTCTCAACTAGAGAAGGTTGTCAGAAGATCAAGTTCTTTGTTACTAATAGAAGTTCAGTTAAACAGGTTTTTCACCGAGAGAAGGTTAATTAGAGGATTAAATAATTTGCTCATACACTTCAACTTCGTCAAATTAATCTTAACAAAGGTCTTTTAATAAACTTAAACCAAGTTAAAGAATCAGTTCCAAAGCATATAAGTTTATAAAACCTTTTTCAACTCCTTTGTTAATAAAATTAGTTTTCACAATATCATGAGAAGCTTCTCAGCGTGAGTAGCAAAGATCTTCAACTAGAGAAGGTTATCAGTAAACTGCTTTTTTTGTTTCTTCAACTGCTTCTCACCTAGAGAAAGTTGATTATAAAGTTATGTTTCTTTGAGAAGACATATTTTAGTTAACTAGTTTTCAGAAGTTTAAGTACAAGGCTTCTCTGCCAGAGAAGGTTAATCAACAAATCAACTCTTATGAAAACTACTGAAACAAAGCTTCTTCTGAAAACTTATATAAAAATATGATTTTGCATGTATAAGTTAGTTAAATAAGTGTTTTCAGAGCTTTGTAAATAAAACAGTTTCTCAGTTTTATATGAACCTTCTCAACGTGAGTAGGTGCTTCTGAGCAGTTTAAATAAATTAAACAGAAACTGTAAAAGAGAAAGGGAAAGAGAATATCACATAGATATTTATCCTGGTTCACCCACAAACTCTTGGGATACATCCAGTTGTTGGAACCAAATTGGTTAAAAGCATTTCTAATGCAAAAATTCCCTAAGTAGTCTTTGTGGTTTTGATGATAACAAAGGTTATTAAGGTTTTTACAAAATCTGCTGACAAGCTCTTGTAGGTACAACAAAGATAAGTTCATCGTCCAGTGTGACATTGGCACATATATGTACAATTCAAGAGTGGAACGTCCAATGGACTCAAAGAGGCAATACGTGAAATAAAGTTTTGCGTCCAAAGAAGCAGAACCTATAAGCGTCCAAGTAATCACTCATGGAGACATGCTATACTTTGCGTCCAAAAGAGCATAAGTGATAAACGACCAATATGTGATAGAGACCTATCCCATCAGAGAAGCAAAGTCATAAGTCCATATGGTAAGCAATGAGTATGCGTCCATATAGACCAAGCTGTGTCAAGTACAAATGGTAAGCAAAGGTATGCGTCCGTTTTGTACATAACGTGAATGGTTCATACATTCTAAATGCTGCGTCCAAAACGCAGAATATATAACGTGCTATTTATTGCTCTTGCATTTAATATGGAACATATTTATTGAGTAAATGATTTGAAATAAATAGTTGTATTCAACGTGCTTTGAACAATGCATTTAATGAAAAGCATAAAGCACTGTGAAAAGTGTACTTAGAGAGAGAATGTACTATGTTTATTTCCATATCTCTCTAAACACTACTTTCTGATTTACACAGTGTGTTCTCTTTGTCTCAACTGAATATTACTATTAACCTTTGTGCAATTGAGACTATGAGTACAGGTTGCTTCTGAATTAGGAGAAAGAAACGTAGACAAATACGCTAAAGATGAACTCCTCAGAGCAACGGGAAAATAGCATTTAATGCTATTAGAGAACGGTCATATTTATGAAGGCCGAAGCTGAGCTAGTTGAAGAATAAGTCTGAAGCTTCAACAAAGCCTATAAATACTGAAAACAAGAAGAAGAATCAAGGGTAGAGAGCGCTGAACTACTGAAAGAAAGAGCTGAATCGCTGTGCACATTTTCTCATACTCTGATTTGTTAAGAAAGTCTTTTATATTTTCTTTGTTCTTGTAAAAGAGAGCTTGCTTAACTCTCGAAGTGCTTAAGATTTTCATATTCTCACTTGTGTGAGTTAGATAGCACTTTAAGTCAAAAACACTCTTCTGAGTTGTTTGAGCCTGAAGAGGCTTGTTTATAAAGAATACTTGTGTTGAGCCTGGAGAGGCTTGTCTGTAAAAGAATACTTGGGATTTAGCCTGGAGAGGCTGCGTGCAAAGAATACTTGGGGTTAAGCCTGGAGAGGCTTGTTTGTAAAGAATACTTGTTTTGAGCCTGGAGAGGCTAGGTGTACAAAGAATACTTGTTGTAAGGCCTTAAGAAGCTGTTGAAAAATACTTGACTTCTATCTGGATTGATAGTGAAATCTCTCTAGTTTGAGGGGACTGGACGTAGCTCTTAGGAAAGAGTGAACCAGTATAAATACTTGTGTCTTTCTCTCTTTCCCTTATCTCTAGTTATTTATTTGTTTATACTAACTAAGGGGATTGAATTGAATTTTATTTTAACAAGTTTTTCAAACTCTTTAAATCGCACAAAGAAAACGAGTTTTAAAACTAAGTGGAAGCCTCTGCGTCCAACTTGCTTGTGCGTCCAATATTCAAATGCGCTGTGCGTCCAACAGTTTCACAACCAGCATCCAAACATTTGCGAAAAAGTTTTAAGAAGGCATTAAAACACAATTCAACCCCCTTCTTGTGTTTCTCCCTGTTACCTACAGTTGGCATCAGAGCTCGGTCTCTAGGGGTTGAGCACCTAACAGTGCAGAGAAGCAAAGATCCATGGAGAACGAGGGACAAGCTGTGAACAGACCACCTCTGTTCAATGAGACGAATATGACTATTGGAAGCCTAGAATGATCACGTTCTTTGATGCGCAAAATATAGACATGTGGGATGTTGTGGAAACTGGCTACACTGCTCCAGTAAATGAAGCAGATCAACCAGTACCAAGAGTTCAGTGGACGCAAGATCAAAGGACCAGATTCCAGCTGAACTCAAAAGCAAGGCACTATCTGATGTGTGCCATCACTAAGTCAGAATACAAGGTGCACAGCTGCACCACTGCCAAAGAAATATGGGACACCCTAGCCTTGGCGCATGAAGGATCGTCTCAAGTCCGTGAGTCCAAAATCAGCATGCTAGTTCATCAATATGAACTATTTAAAATGGAGGATCACGAGACTATTGATCAGATGTTTGGACGATTCCAAACAATCATTAACAACCTGAGATCTCTGGGAAAAATCTACACAACCCAAGATCGCATCAGAAAAATTCTAAGGAGTCTTCCTAGACAATGGAGACCCAAGGTGACTGCCATACAAGAAGCAAGGGATCTGTCCACTCTTGCTATGGAAAATCTCCTCGGCTCGCTCAAAGTGCATGAGCTTGAGCTCAAAGAAGAAGGAACAGAAAAAAGGGCAAAGTCCATTGCTCTTAAAGTCCAAAAGGGAAGCACCTCAAAAGCACTAAAGGCAAATGACTCTGATGAGGAGTCATGTAGCTCAGAAGGAGAAGAAGGCTCAGATGATGATGAACTTTCCTTCATCTCCAGAAGGAAGCAATTCAACAAAAGATTTCCACAGAAGGAAGCTGAGCAAAAGGAGAAAAGTCCAGTAGTGTGCTATGGATGTAAGAAACCAGGCCACTACAAGGCCGACTGTCCTGAGGTTAAGAGGACAAAGAAGAAGCTCTTCAAAAAGAAGAAGGGTCTCATGGCAACATGGGAAGATCTTGACGAATCCTCTGATGATGAGGATGAGGAGGATAAGGAAGAAGCAAATCTTTGCCTGATGGCAAGCCTACCCTCAATTGATAGTGAGGATGAAGAAGAGGTATTTCCTTACCCTGAACTAAAAGAAAATTTTAATGATCTCCTTAGAGAATCATCCATTTTATTTGATGAGTACAGATCCTTGAAGAGGAAGTTTTCACTCATAACCAAAGATTTTGAAAAACTTACTTTGAAAAATAAAGTACTCAAATCAGAAAATGAAGAGTTAAGACTTCAAGTAAGTCAACTCAAAGATGAATCTCAAAAGGATTCTGAGTCTAATACTTCCTGTGAAGTACAAGTACTTCAACAAGAAGTAAATGAACTCACTGGATGATTGTCCAGATTTGTCAGTAGCTCTGAAAAACTGGATCAAATTTTAAAAATTCAGAGAAAACCTTCTGACAAAAGTGGTTTGGGTTATGAAAAACCAAAACCAAAATTTTCTAAAAGTCCTTCTAAATTCAATTTATATTGTGGTCACTGTGGAAAGGCTGGACATGTCACCTCGACATGTGTCCATAACAAAAGGAACATGCTTGGACGCAAACCAAGGACTAACAAGAAAGGACCCAAGTCAATCTGGGTACCTAAGAATATGATAATTCCTGTTGCAGATATGCGGAAGACAACACCAGTCATGGTACCTGGACAGTGGCTGCTCACGACACATGACAGGAGAAAGGTCTATGTTCCAAGACCTAAAGCCTAGATCAAAGGGCTGGGTCACCTTCGGAGGAGACCAGAAAGGGAGAATAGTTGGAATAGGTAAAATTGGTAAGCATCCTCTTCCTTCTATTGAAAATGTCTTACTGGTTGAAGGACTCAAACATAATCTGCTTAGCATAAGTCAATTGTGTGACAGTGGATTTGATGTTTCCTTTAACAAGGATAAATGTATAGTCAGAAATTCTGATAAGTCCATACTTTTTCAAGCAAAGACGCAGGATAATGTTTACAAAATTGATTTCAAAAATCTATCCAAACAAAATGTCTCATGCTTCATATCTTTAAAGGATGAACAATGGATATGGCACAAGAAACTTGGTCATGCAAACTTAAGAACCATCTCAAAGCTGAACAAGCATAACCTCGTGAGAGGACTACCAAACCTTGTGTACAAATCCGAAGTTCTGTGTGAAGCATGTCAGAAAGGGAAACAAGTGAAAAACTCCTTTAATTCTAAAAATATTGTTTCCACTTCTAGACCTTTGGAACTTTTACACATGAATTTGTTTGGACCCACTCAAACAACTTCTTTAAATGGAAAGAGATATGGATTAGTTATAGTTGATGACTATACTAGATGGACATGGGTCAAATTCCTTGCACACAAGGATGAGTCTTTCAAAGTCTTCACCATATTTTGTAAAAGAGTCCAAAATGAGAAAGGAGTTTGTATCAACTCCATTAGAATTGATCATGGAGGTGAGTTTGAAAATGCAAACTTCCAGAGATTCTGTGAAGAGAATGGAATCCTTCACAATTTCTCTGCACCAAGAACACCTCAGCAAAATGGTGTGGTGGAGAGAAAGAATCGATCTCTACAAGAGATGGCTAGGTCCATGCTCAATGATCACTCAACCTCTAAGAGGTTCTGGGCTGAAGCTGTAAATACTGCGCGTTATTTACAAAACAGAATATTTGTGAGGCCTATATTGAAAAAGACTCCATATGAATTGTGGAAAGGAAGAAAACCCAACATTTCATATTTTCATCCCTTTGGATGTGAATGTTTTATTCTTAACACTAAGGATCAACTTGGAAAGTTTGATTCTAAAGTGGACAATGGAATTTTTCTGGGTTACTCTGAAACTTCCAAGGCTTATCGAGTCTATAACTCAAGAACCTTGACTGTTGAAGAGTCAATTCATATTAAATTCAATGACAGAAAGCCTGATAAGGAATTGTCAGAGCTAAGTGATTCTTTTACAGATATGAGAATACAAGCAGAAGGTGAAAGACCATCACCTAAGAATGAAGAAGAAGGATCAGACGCAGAAAATGATGATGTGTCCAATACTGAAAGAAGAAGAAGCTGGCACTTCAAGACCTATCATCCTGAAGATCAAATCATTAGAAATGCAAATGATAGAGTCAGAACAAGGTCCACATTCAGAGAACAAACTGATGTTGCATTCATCTCTGAATTGGAGCCCAAAAATGTTGATGAAGCCCTATTGGACGAAGGATGAATTTTAGCAATGCAGGAGGAGCTAAATCAGTTCAAACGCAATGATGTTTGGACGCTAGTAGCCCCACCTAAAGATAAGTCCATCATTGGAACCAAATGGGTATTCAGAAACAAACTGGATGAAGAAGGTAAAGTAGTGAGAAACAAGGCAAGGTTAGTTGCTCAAGGTTACTCACAACAGGAAGGTATTGATTTTACTGAAATCTTTGCTCCAGTAGCTAGAATAGAGGCAATTCGCATCTTACTTTCATTTGCTGCCCAACATGATATGAGGCTTTATCAAATGGATGTAAAGAGTGCTTTTCTAAATGGTATAATAACAAAGGAAGTCTATGTGAAACAACCACCTAGTTTTGAGGATCAATATTTTCCTAACTATGTTTTTAAATTGAAAAAAGCTTTTTATAGCCTTAAGCAAGCTCCTCGAGCTTGGTATGAAAAACTAAGCTCATTTCTTATGGAGAATGGTTTTTCAAGAGGAAAAGTTGACACTACTCTCTTTAGAAAATCCATAGACTCACATTTCATCATAGTACAAATCTATGTGGACGATATCATTTTTGGTGCTACTGATGAATCTCTGTGTGGAGAGTTTTCTGAGTTAATGCAGAAGGAGTTTGAAATGAGTATGATGGAAGAATTGAAATTCTTCCTTGGACTTCAAGTAAAACAGACTCAAGATGGAATTTATGTGCATCAGTCCAAATATACAAAGGAGCTTCTGAAGAAGTTCAAAATGGACGATTGCAAGCCCATGAACACTTCTATGCATCCAACCTGCATAATGAACCTGAATGATAAGAATAAAAAGGTAGATCAAAAGGTATATAGAGGTATGATCGGATCACTCCTGTATCTTACTGCTTCTAGACCTGATATAATGTTCGGTGTTTGTTTATGTGCAAGATTCCAATCAGATCCTAGAGACTCTCATTTGACTGCTGTCAAGAGAATTTTTAGATATCTGAAGGAGACTACTAATCTTGGTTTGTTGTTTAAGAAATCAAATGAATATAGATTAGTAGGGTTTTGTGATGCTGATTATGCTGGAGACAGACTTGAGAGAAAAAGCACCAGTGGAGGATGTCATTTTATTGGATCCAATCTGGTATCATGGACGAGTAGAAGACAAAGCACAATTGCATTATCTACAGCTGAAGCTGAATATGTCTCTGCTGCAAGTTGTTGTTCTCAGCTCCTGTGGATTAAACATCAACTAGAGAACTACAACATCTTTGAGAGTAAGATTTCTGTTCTTTGTGATAATACTGCTGCAATCAATTTATCTAAGAATCCAATCTTACACTCAAGAGCTAAGCATATAGAAATTAAACATCATTTCATTAGAGACTATGTGCAGAAGGGAACATTTGATATTCAGTTTGTTAACACTGAAAATCAATGGGCAGATATATTTACAAAACCCCTCTCTGTAGATAGGTTTACTTTTATAAGGAAGCATTTAAATATGCACTTTATAAAAGATTGATGTTTAGCGTCCAATATGCTCAAGCTGAGTCTGAGTCCAATATGACTAGCGTCCAATAGGACACGTCAGTCTATTTGAGACTTAGAAGTTTTGTTTGTGGCTTAAAAGCTTTTATCTCTTAGTCTTCCCGCGCTGAGTCTAAACTATTTTTTATAATAATATATTTTTATCAAACTGTACACCTGCTCTGCAGTCGTTTTCCCGGTTGATGATTACGCCTGTTTTCAAGGAAAATTTATTGTTTTCTCTCTCCCTTCTTACACACGTCTTTACCCCCACTCTCTTTCACTTTTCATCTTCCTTCAAATCCTCTCTGTATTCGCTCTCTCTTTCGAAAAACCCTTTCAAAGCCCTCCTCTTTGAAAAATCACTTCTTTATCTTTCAAAAATGGAGAACATTGAGAACATGGAAGTCCTTGTGGAACATCGTTTCTGTCCATCTGAGTTGGCTGAACTAGGAATCATTGTCGTTGAGGAAATCACCAGTGCCGATTGGAATAACTTCTTTAGGGGAGATGTCAGGGTGTATCCTCACCTTATCAAGCAGTTCTGGATGACAGCAGAGGTTGGAGACACTGAAGTTACAGGACTAGTTGATGGCAAGAAAATAATAGTCTCAGAGGAAACCATATCTGAAACTATTAACTGTAAAACTAAGGGAGAAGTTCCTCTCACTGACTGGAAGAATACAGATCAGTCAAGTGCAAGCAACATTCTCTTTGAGTCATCAGAGCACTCTCGACCATTGGTGGCATCCCAAATGTCTGACAAGGCACGAGTTCTGCATCAAGTCATCAACAAATTGATTCTTCACAAAACAGGATCCAAAAACTCTGTGTCTGCAATACATGAGTTTTTGCTTGTAAATCTGTTGAATCGGAAAAAGATTAATCTGTCGTTAGTTCTCTTCATGAACTTCAAAAAACACATCAGCAGAAAGGACTCTCTAGCAAAAATCCCTTATGGAGTGCTTCTACAAAAGATAATACGGAAACAGGGGATCAAAGAAGACCTAAATTTGATCTTGAGTAGCATCAAACAACCCAAGCTTGGCAAAAGCAGCTTTAACAAAATGAAGCTTCGCTCAGTCATTAGAGGTCAAAAAGAATTTCTTAAATACAAAGAAATTGGTGAGAAAGAAAAGATCCTAAAGGAAGCTGTGTCTGAAAAGTCAGAGAAAGAACAGGGAGTTGATGTTCAACTTGAAGTAGGATTTGAAAGAAGCACAAAAAGAAGATCGGTAGATGAGTCCAAGCTGAAGAAAACAAAACCATCCAGAAAGAGGAAGTCGAGTCTAGAGCCCACCAGACGACCTGTTAAGAAGCGAACAAGTATTAGAAAACCATCCCAGACACTCTCTGAGGTTATCAAAGATTTTAGAAGTGTCTATAATCTAAAGGACAGAGAGAAAAACTCTGAGTCCATTCCCTCACTCATTCATCCAATCCCTGACCCTCAAACTCAATCACAATTACCCATCCATACTATTCTTGAACCACAACCACAACCTCAAACACAAACCCAAACAATTCCCCCATCTCAACCAGAACAACCATCCCAAACACCACCTCAGACTCTCTCACCCTCTCCGTCCAACCAATCAAGAGAACAAACACCACCTCTCGCCTCACCTGAAACCACTCCCCCATCACCTTTCAATCTTGAACCATCGTCCAATCCCATCCAAACACACTCACCTTCACGTGAACAACCGCATCCATCAACCTCATCTTCACCCTCCTTCAACTTGGACATATCAGAAGTTCCTTCTTCATCACCTTCTGAGTATGTCTTCACAGTTGGGAAACTGGATATCCTGACAAAAGGGATCAAGGTCATGGAGATTCCTCTCCAGGAGGATAAGAAAAAGGAGAATATGTCCTTGGAGGAAGTAAGGGCTAAGTCCATAGCGCCTAACTCATTAGGACTTTCAAGAATGAGGATATATGACTTCAAGCCAACTTACTCTCCTCTGACTGCAGAAGAACTGGGATCATTCCTCTCCCCTCTTGACAGGATGATCATCAGAAACATAGAGGACGGACTTAAACTACAGAACCACTTCAATGTCCCTCCATCTATGAGGATCAGGCCAACAACAACAATAAAAATTCAGCCTGACAGGACAGTACCAAGGGTCTATTGACAAAAATTAGAACAAGTTTCCTAAGAGGAACGTCAACAAGAGTCCAATGCCATCTCCTATCAGAATTGATGAGGACTGGGCAAAGAAATCCATAGAGAATGTGGATATGGATTTCTTAATGTTCTTGTCCAAGACAGGACAAGCAACGGAGCATGAAGCAAGAACCCTCTGGGAAAGATACCTTGTGTTGTGTGAGCAAGAAGCATCGTCTTCAGGGGTTTCAGATGCTGAGAAGGCTGCAACGCCGACCGAGGGATCAGTTACAGAAAACATGGCACATCAAAGATATATGTTTAACGATGTCTTTGGTGCTCCTACTAGATCCACTCAGCCAATTATTGAATTTCCTCCTGATCCAGAAGATGTCATTGACTCTACAGATAAGGAATCCAGAAGTGCACAAGTCCAAGTTCCACCTTCAACAGAAGATATTGATAATTTGATATTTCTGTTGGGGCAGTACCACAAGTATCTGGAATCAAGGAAAAATCCATGAAAGTCTTGTTCTCTTGTTCTTCATATTCAAAAATCCATGTTCCCTGTTTTTTTTTCTCTCTTCTTTTTGGACTATGATGTTCTATGAACCTTTTTGTCTGATGACAAAAGAGGGAGAAATTGGGAAGAATTAAGTTTTAAAGATCACAAGTCATTAATAAAATGAGATTGAGTCTAAATTGCAGTTCAATAGTTTTATTACTTATGCATGTTTTGATTATAATATACTTATATGCTGGACTAATCTGCTCTGTGAGAAAGAAAAATTTTTCAGGTACTCTGGACTTATTGAATATCCAAAACCATGAGATGTTTATCTCAGGGAGAGAAGAGTAAGAAAAACTGAGTCTATATCTCAGGGGGAGTTTTTCCTAAGAAAAATTTCCTTTTGAAATATATGTTGGCTGCTTATTGGTTTTTATCTACGTTACTGCTTGTAAAACTTAATAATGTTTGTCATCATCAAAAAGGGGGAGATTGTTGGAACCAAATTGGTTAAAAGCATTTCTAATGCAAAAATTCCCTAAGTAGTCTTTGTCGTTTTGATGATAACAATGTTTATTAAGGTTTTTACAAAATCTGCTGACAAGCTCTTGTAGGTACAACAAAGATAAGACCATCGTGCAGTGTGACATTGGCACATATATGTACAATTCAAGAGTGGAGCGTCCAATGGACTCAAAGAGGCAATACGTCAAATAAAGCTTTGCGTCCAAAGAAGCAGAACCTATAAGCGTCCAAGTAATCACTCATGGAGACACGCTATACTTTGCGTCCAAAAGAGCATAAGTGATAAACGACCAATATGTGATAGAGACATATCCCATCAGAGAAGCAAAGTCATAAGTCCATATGGTAAGCAATGAGTATGCGTCCATATAGACCAAGCTGTCTCAAGTACAAATGGTAAGCAAAGGTATGCGTCTGTTTTGTACATAATCTGAATAGTTCATGCATTCTAAATGCTGCGTCCAAAACGCAGAATATATAACGTGCTATTTATTGCTCTTGCATTTAATATGGAACATATTTATTGAGCAAATGATTTGAAATAAAAAGTTGTATTCAACGTGCTTTGAACAATGCATTTAATGAAAAGCATAAAGCACTGTGAAAAGTGTACTTAGAGAGAGAATGTACTATGTTTATTTCCATATCTCTCTAAACACTACTTTCTGATTTACACAGTGTGTTCCCTTTGTCTCAACTGAATATTACTATTAACCTTTGTGCAATTGAGACTATGAGTACAGGTTGCTTCTGAATTAGGAGAAAGAAACGCAGACAAATACGCTAAAGATGAACTCCTCAGAGCAACGGGAAAATAGCATTTAATGCTATTAGAGAACGGTCATATTTATGAAGGCTGAAGCTGAGCTAGTCGAAGAATAAGTCTGAAGCTTCAACAAAGCCTATAAATACTGAAAACAAGAACAAGAATCAAGGGTAGAGAGTGCTGAACTACTGAAAGAAAGAGCTGAATCGCGGTGCACATTTTCTCATACTCTGATTTGTTAAGAAAGTCTTGTATATTTTCTTTCTTCTTGTAAAAGAGAGTTTGCTTAACTCTCGAAGTGCTTAAGATTTTCATATTCTCACTTGTGTGAGTTAGATAGCACTTTAAGTCAAAAACACTCTTCTGAGTTGTTTGAGCCTAAAGAGGCTTGTTTATAAAGAATACTTGTGTTGAGCCTATAGAGGCTTGTCTGTAAAAGAATACTTTGGATTTAGCCTGGAGAGGCTGTGTGCAAAGAATACTTGGGGTTAAGCCTGGAGAGGCTTGTTTGTAAAGAATACTTGTTTTGAGTCTGGAGAGGCTAGGTGTGCAAAGAATACTTGTTGTAAGGCCTTAAGAGGCTGTTGAAAAATACTTGACTTCTATCTGGATTGATAGTGAAATCTCTCTAGTTTGAGGGGACTGGACGTAGCTCTTAGAAAAGAGTGAACCAGTATAAATACTTGTGTCTTTCTCTCTTTCCCTTATCTCTAGTTATTTATTTGTTTATACTAACTAAGGGGATTGAATTGAATTTTATTTTAACAAGTTTTTCAAACTCTTTAAATCGCACAAAGAAAACGAGTTTTAAAACTAAGCGGAAGCCTCTGCGTCCAACTTGCTTGTGCGTCCAATATTCAGATGCGTTGTGCGTCCAACAGTTTCACAGCCAGCATCCAAACATTTGCGAAAAAGTTTTAAGAAGGCATTGAAACACAATTCAACCCCCCCTTCTTGTGTTTCTCCCTGTTACCTACACCAGTCCCCACATCTAGTGAGATTTTCCACTATTCTCTTAAGTATTCTTCACTCAGCTTCTTCAGGCTTACATGGTAACAGCGGTATTCTTGTACGAGCCTGCTCAGGCTCACAACCAGTATTCTTGTACAAGCCTCTGCAGGATTACATTCAGTAGTCTTGTCCTAGCCTCTGCAAGCTAACCCAGTACACGCAATCTCACAGATTGTACATCCCTTTCCTTTCACACACGCAACTCTCCCTAGCTGGCTTGAAAGGAATCACAACAAAGAAGATGAAGATTTGTTTGTTGTGTTTACAGCTTAGATCTACACTCAAAGCGAATAATCATTCAAATACAAGTTGTATATCACTCCTTTTTCTCTCAGAAAAATAACCCAAATGTTGGAGTGAAAGATGAAGAGATGGATGAGAAGTTTCTGATTCGCGTTCATACTCCCTCTTCATGGATGTACTTCTCATCAAGTTGTTTCAGCTGTAATCTTATTGTAATATAGTGTTTCTGCCCCCTTGTTACCGTTTATGACCGTGTAGAGGGGTAGGGAGAGAGAAATGAAGCTTTCTGATACAGTACAGCTGTCATATTTACCTTTTCGCAGAATACTGACAGCTCACGTCATGCTGTCACATGATGTCAATTGAACCTCCTCTGGACCTCGTTGCTAGAGTAGGTTCCTTATCACGAACCTTCTCAAGAACCTGTGGTGCCAGTGTAAACCTTCTCTGGTCCAGTATGGACCTTCTCTGGGACTTGTTGCTTGAGTAGGTTCTGTAACACCCTCATTTTTTAAGTAGTTTTTATTGATTTTTAATCTTCTTTAAATTAATTAAAATTATTTAATTAATGATTTTTGGGATCTTGAAGTGAGGATAGTGATAGTAATATCTTAGATTTATTTTAGAGGAGTCGAGAGTAGTAGAGTTCGCAAAACTAAGTTTTTGCGGGAACCGCATTCTCTCTTGATGCGGGGATAGAGTCCAGTATTTTTATGGAGGTCATTTTTTTACTCCAAAATAATATTTTAACGAACTAAAAGTTGTTCTCATAATATTTGTGATTTTTAGAAATTTTTCTAGAATTTTTCCAGAAAAACTTTATTTTACCCGCGTTTGGACCTTTACGGGTAAACCGGGCGCAACCGGGACATGAAAAATAGTCCAAAAATTTAGTTTTAAGATTCTAAAATTTTCTATATCTTATTCAAGTCATAAAATTGATTTCTCATGATTTTATCTATTTTAGAAAAATATTTATCTAAAAAGGGGTTATAAAACCGCGCGTTTTTACTACTTTGAACTACCAATTAAGCCCTAACTTGATGGGACATAATCCCACCAATTTTTTGGTGTTGGACGAAATTCTTGGCCAAAAATATGGTCATGAAAATATCCCAAAGTCAAATTGGATCAAATGGTGATTTATTTTGATTTTTTTCAAATTAAAGCATGGTACTGGTGACCAAACCCAATCAAAGCCATACTCCCCCATTCCCTCTTGCTCTTGGCCGAATTCTTGATAGTAAGGGAGGAGAGAGAAGTTCATTTTCACTTCATCTTCTTCCTCTTGCAAAGAAAACACCATTTTCTCTCATTCCCAAGCTTTTCCTCCATAACCAAAACTTGAGTTTTATTGGGTTTTTGGCTATTCAAGCTAGCTTCACAAAAAAAGGTTTGGATCATCATTCTAATCCATAAACTTCTTTCATTTTTCCATTTTCACCGCTTTCATTTTTCCATAAAAGCTTGTGTTCCTTTTTCTAAAAGTAAGCTTTTTCTTGGTTTAGGTTCATTCCATTGGAACCTACAAGCTTGAAAATCATCTTGGATCTATTTTTCTTCAAGATTTGAGTAAGTATTCCTCTACTCTAATTTCTATACCTTAGGGTTTGGTTGTTTTCATAAAACTTGCATTTTTATGATTTCATTCTTGGTGTGTTTTGTATAAGGGTGATTTTTCTAAGTGTTGGAGCATCAAGGTGTTGAGGAGACCACTTGATGTTGGTGTGGTGTGAAGGTGATTTTGGTGATTGGCCCATTTTCATTAGCTTCAATAGGTAAGGGGAATTTCTCAATAAGTTGGGAAGGTTGTATATGTGGGTGGTGGTGTGTTTTGTTCTTGACGAGAAACTCAAAGACTTGAGTTTTTCTTATTGGGTGTTGAATGAGTTTTCATTCTATTAGTAATATGTATTTATATGAGCTCAAGCATGATTTTTGGTTGATGAATGATTATGTTGAAAAGCCTATGTGTTCTTGGAAAAATGCAAGCTTGATGAGTTGATGATTTCTGCTAATGTTCATGATGTATGTTGATATGCTATGGGTGGTTACTTTGAGTGTATGTATGATTTATGGTTTGATTGTATTCTTGCCTAATTGATGCATGTTGAGTTCTTTGGATATTTCACATACTTTGATTCTTTGTGATTGGGATTGAATCGAAGTATTTGATTAAGTGTGAGAAGAGAACTTAAAAGCTTTAATGAAAAAAAATTTCAAAGTGAAATCAAATAAATTAATTAGGGTTCAAGTTAATACATATTTAGATAAATTTCATTAAATTGCTAAGTATAAGTCTCAAGTCAATTTCATACTAAATCATTTTTCTCCATAAAACTCTAAGTGAGCTAGAAAATCAATTAATGAGGAAAAAAATCAAATTTCAGATTTTTAGGGGTCAAAAACGAAAATTGGATGTTTTGGGGTCAAAAATACAAAATTCTGGAATTCTGAGCATGAAATCGAAAATCTGGGCACTTTGGGCCAAAAATATAATTTTACAAAAGTTCTGGGGTAGAAACGTGAAGACTGGACAATTCTGGGGCAAAAACGTGAAGACTGTGCAGTTTTGGGGCAGAAACCTAATTTTCAGAAAAATAAGGGCTGAAACGTGAAACAGAATATTATGGGGGTAAGATTTTTTTTAAATACCTAAAGTAAAGGAACTTAAGTAAAGTTATCAAAGCAATTAACTAAGACTTTGAATTAAACCTTTTTACAAAGAGAAGTGGGAAGAAAATAGTAATAAGGATTTGAGAGTTAAAGTTAAGGAAGAGCTTTAATTTCAAAGAGGAACTTTCTATAAAACTTATGTTTTTAAATAAACGCTTTTACACGGTATTGAACGAGGATCAATACGTGGCGATGATAAACTTGAGGACAATAATATTACACGGTGTTGGATGAAAGATAACACGTGGCGACGAAAAACCCTAAGACGAGGGACCGCAATAATCGTATTGTTGTGATTGCAAATATATTGTCATTTGCATTAAAGACGTGGCTTTTGCCAAATTAGAGCATATAATCCTATGTAATGGATTGTGAATAATTGTAAAACATGTTCACGAAAAAGGAGACCGATGGTTACCATGTCCATGAAAAAAGAGACCAATTGGTTTATTATGTTGCTCTGCCGAACAATTGTAAAACCTGTTCATGAAAAAGGGGACCGATGGTTACCATGTCCATGAAAAAGGGGACCGATTGGTTTATTATGTTAAGGTGATAGTAGCTCTACTAAATAATTGTAAAACCTGTTCATGAAATAGGAGACTGATGGTTACCATGTCCATGAAAAAGGGGACCGATTGGTTTATTATGTTAGGTTTATGCTACAACCATTTTGCTCTACTTAGTTGAGGAAGAGAAGTCTCCATGGAGAGTGCACCGGTGTATTAAAGAGATATTGAAGTGACATGCATTATGCTAGAGTGCTTGGTGTGTGTTTGACTGTGTGTTAAACTTGATAACGTGTTCTCTTTTGGTGAATGATTATCTTAGAGAAAGATTTGCGAAAGAGTAATCATATATATATATATATATATATTCTTGGAATGTATTATGTAGTATTTTCTTTTTCGTATACATCCTTTCAGTGGACTTTCAACTTGTGCAAAGAAATTCACCCTTGCATGTTTTCTGTTATTTTTATGTACGTTACGCGTAGATGTCCACTTCGAGACCTCTGGTAGCTCGAATGAGGGAGAGTTTCCGGTCTCTTGAGGCCAATGGCGGGGGACAGACTTGTGATCCCATCTCCCAAGGGGCCACTGTGTCTGTACATGTAGAGAAAGGGAAAAGGGAGATTAGAGACGAGCCGGATGCAGATTTCTTGTGGAGTCTGAGATTGAGCCCGAGGAGGACCACGAGGAGGCGGGATCTTCTTAGATCTCTAGGTGTGGGGTGTGTAGTACTAGGTTGTGGATTATCAGTTAGCCGACCAGCCTAGGTGTGGGGAGTAGATGTCCAGTGTCGTGTATTTGACACATCTTTTGCTTTACCGATTTCCTAGGTTTAGTTTATCGCCTTATTTTCTTTCATGGTATGATGATGTATCTTGACTATACTTGCGGGCGCAAGGTTTTTGTACAGTGACTTGGTATTATGTTTATATGATGCATGTTTTCTTTCTGAGTTTCTGGATGGCTAAAAAAGTTTTGAAGTAACATGAGCATACTTATCTTTTCAAAAAACAAATAGCCACCAATTTCAGTATTCTTTATAATGAAAGATGTTTTCCGCATTAAGATTTATGTTATTTCATGTGACGTTCCTTGTGTGAAAAAGGGGCGTTACAGGTTCCTTCTCACTTGCTTTCTCAGGAACCTCCTCTGATTCCAGTATGGACCTCTTATGGACCAGTATGGACCTTCTTTGGACCAATGTGGACCTTCTCTGTGAATCTCCTCTGGTCCTAACATGAGCCTTCTCTGGAACCTTCTATAGTTACTCGTTGTTAGAGCAGGTTCACAGCATAGTTGTACTTAAGTTGCTCATGGCTTAGAAGTTATGTACTTGTGATCTTCTCAGTATCCAGAACTTGAATGTCTTCAAGGTTTCTCTGTGAATCTCCTCTAGTCCTAGCATGACCCTTCTCTGGAACCTTCTCTAGATATTCGTTGTTAGAGCAGGTTCACATCATAGTTGTACTTGAGTTGCTCATGGCTTAGAAGTTCTGCATTTGTGATCTTCTCAGTATCCAGAACTTGAATGTCTTCTAGGTTTTCATATGTGTAGGATGAAGAATACTTTGATGTAGAGAGATCTTATCTTCTTGAGGTTTATTTATTGTTCAAGCATGTTGTAGGTCTTGAGAAGCTTCTTGTCTTGGGAATCTTCTCAACTTGACATTTTGTAGTGCATACTTCAATCTTATAGAGAGCTAAAATAAGTGGAAAGACTTTTTGTCTTGAGGAGCTTTATTATAGATTGCTTCACTCTTGTGTGCTTCAACGTTAAAGAGACTTCTAGTCTAGAGGAGCTTCTTCCCTTGGAGACATTCTCTGCGTGAGTAGATTCCCCTCAGAGACCTTCTCTGCAGAATGTCTATCTTCTCAAAGTTCCTATTTAATCTCTGTTTGTATCATTGTTGAAGTTTATCTTCTCTTGTGTCTTGGAAGCATATCTTCTCTTGAAACTCACATATTAGTTGAAGCTTCTCTTCTCTTGTCTTCTCTTGTATCTCAATTGACTTAGGTTTCATGTTTATTTGAATGGATCTTCTCAAGATGCTTTGCACATGAGTAGCCTTTGTTCTAAGCTTATCTTGTCTTTAAACTTGGTTCCTGTTGCTGTCTCAAGTAATCTCAATGGAACCATTAGCAAGTAACAAGCTTAGAAGACTCATACTAATATTCAGAGGTTTGTTATCATTAAAACATCAAGCTTGAGAGGGTCTTGTTTCAACAAATTGAACTCTTCATGAAGTCTTGGCAGTGGGGCCTAAACCCATGGGTACCCGTCTGAACTTGTCCCGACTTTGACCGAAAAACCCGTTTTGATTGGGGTTCGGGTTAACACGCCCCACACATTTATTTCACTTATAATATAATATTTAATGTATTAGTATTATCAAAAAAATATATTTCAAATAAAAGAAATTTTTAATTCTTTATTCCCTCATTATTATTTGTGTAACAAAATATATTAAAAAAGTATATTAAAAATACAGTATCGTATTACCTTAATTCTACCGAAATAAAAAAATTTAGAATAAAAAATTTGGTTCTAAAATACTACGTGGGGGGGGGGGGGTGGCGGGGAAACATGACCCCGTCGGGGGTGGGTGTTGGTTTTTTCACCCCGGAGGGAATCAGGGGCGGGGGGTGAAGTTGAGAGTGGGGGCAGGGACAGAGAATGCAAAACCCACCTCCGCCCCGTCCCATTGCATGCCAGAAAAATCACTTGTGGTGGTACAAGCTGAGTACAAAAAAGGAATTAAATAGATAGATTCAACTTATATACCAGTGTCATATTATGATTGGTAACTTAGCCGCGGTTCAATTCATAACAATATTACAATTAAATAATATAGTATATTGTCTTTGTAACATTTGCTGCTATTAAGATTATAATTAAAATTAAATTTATTTAGTTAGTATTAGTGTTAAATAATTTTGTTATTATTATAATTATTATCTATATCAATTAATTAGGTATTGATATTTTATATTTACTATTTACAATTATAATATAATTTATGTAAAAGTTTTTAAATTTATAAATGTAGTTTGATGTATCATTAATGAAAATGAAATTGTAATCTCATGTGCCAATTTGTCAATTTTGATAGTACAATATTTGGCCGTTGTATCATTCCACAAAATTAAGGAAACTTTTTACAATTACATTGAAAACCGGATTGACCTATAATTCCAGGTCTTGGGCTCACTTCCTCATTGTGGAGAAGTTTGTCGGTGCCTCACCACAAACGGCACCTACGAACCACAGACCATGTGAAGAAAACAACATATCTTATTATAAATCACGTGACGCAAGTCAACATTCTTGAGACATCTCACTCAGTAATTTTAGTCCGTGAGTTTTTAGCCAAGTGTCTAGTCCTTTTCCAGAACCAGTCGTGGTCTGAAACTTGAAACTGCATTGAGCAAACAGTCTAGAACTTTTTTTTAGGTCCAGAACAGTCTAGAACTTAACATTATTATATCATGATGTGAAACAAACTAGATATAAAGCCCGTGCTACGCGCGGGTGCATGAGATCCTATTTTTTAAATATATTTTTTTATCTACAAGATTCAAATGATTTAAATCTAGTCAATTTTACTCAAACCAATTTAATATTTTTTTTTAAGAACAAACCAATTTAATATTGGTGTTTAGACTTGTTGATATAAGAAAACAAAAAAAATATTATTATTGCCACATTGATGGTGACAACATTAATATATTGCTTCACATTAACAATTTTTTGTTAATAATATGAATATGAATATGGATAGTATGAATTGTAAATGATTATAATAATATTTATAATAAAGAATAAATATTATAATGACTGTATGTAACAATTGGGACAAGATTTATATACAATAATATAAATAGATTATAATACTATTTTGATGTATATTATTTTAATATGTTAGTAATCAGGGGTGGCCTTGAGGGTAGGCAAGAGAGGCGACCGCCCAGGGCTCCATTTTTTAGAGGGGCACCAAAATTTTTTTTACTACTTATATATATTGGGAATAGTATAACACATATATGAAGAGATTTTTGAAATTTTGTTTAGTATTGAAAGACTTAAATCATTCTCTAATTAGGACTTGAAATTACTGTTTAGATGCAAAAGCTTGAACTTTTAACTTATGGAGAAGTTAGTCTTATTTTGCACTCTTATTTTTCTCATTTATGCTAAAGATAAAAAAACTATTAAATAACTATTAATAGATGGATAAGTGTTTATGGATAAGTTAAAAAAGATAGTTTTTGAGAAATGTGAAGAGCAAAAGTTAATTTTAACTTTTATGAGAAATTATTAGTTAAAAGGCAAATGTTAGAAGTGCTTATAGAGAAGTTTATCCAAATAGGGCCTATGTTGCAAACATCTTGAAACTTATCTAAAACATGATAATTGTTATGATCTTGATGGTGAAATTCTAATTGAATAATTAAAAATCATTAGAGAGATTTTAACACTTGAATCAAAATCAAACTTTATGATATTGAGTTCTTTGAAGACATTTAATTGTTTACCTAATGTATGTACAACTTATAGAATAATATTAACTATAACTGTTATTGTTGTATCTGCTAAAAAAATTTTCTAAATTGAAATTGTTAAAATTTTATTTTGCGAAGCTTTGATTTTTTTTTTTTAAATAATTTTTTAAAGAACCCTGATTATGAACAAATTATTAATAATTTTACAAAAAAATTGTAAAAAGATGATAGGACAACATTTTATCGATTTGCTCAGGGCACTTAAAATCTCAGGGCCCCGGCCCTGTTAGTAATATAATACGGTGTTTTCAATTTTTTTTTCAGTCTTAAACTTTTTTCACGTTAGGGGTTTCGATAAGGTGTAGCGCATGTTGTGATGTTCCCTTTGAAGTGGATTTTGGTCCCTTTACTGCATGCCCACCAGACCATGACTGCGGTGGCATTATTGGCCAACTTAGCTCGTTAGCCCACTTGCGGATTTTCCTCCCCTAGCAGATTATTAATTTTGATTGTCACCAGTTTGCTGGCCCCACTGCTACTGTAATCTACTGTGGTGCACTGTAGCGATAGTGCGGAGTTTTAATTATACTATAGATAAGTGTAAAATATTATATTTTAAAAAACAAAATAGTGGCAACAATGTTTTAACCTATAACTTTATGCAAACTTCTTACTACTAACTCCAAGAAGGGTCATTAACTGAGCCTTAACTGAGTTCTTATCTCTAATAACCGGTTCTTACCAAGTTTACTGTTGAAGGAGGCTGAGCTGGTAGTTTGTAATAGAACCTGGTTCTTATCATTAAAAAATTATTTTGCTCAGTAAAAAAGGAAGAAAAGTAACCGTCGATGCAACCACAGTCCAGAAAATCAATCCAAAAAGAAACCAAAAAATTGCAGAAGCCCAAATTTTTATAAAGAAATTTGTTTTGCTCTACGTTATTATTTTTCTTATATGTGTTTCTAACGTAATATTATATAAAAAGAAAAAAATTAATAAACAGTCACTCACAAATAAATATATACTTGCGAAAAAATTAAATAAAAGAATTTTTAAAAAATTAAAGTGTAAAAAATGGATTTTAACTTATATAAAAAGTTAATAGTTAAAAAACTCATATAATGGTTGCTTATAGAAAAAAATTATTCAAATAGGCTCTAACTCAATCCTGACCTTAAAACAGTTAGATGCACCATTATTTTTTTGTTATTATTATGCTTAGTTTTTTTATGTAAGGTTTGTTTAATCTGAGTCGAGTCAAATGGATCTATATAAGAGAGCAAAACTCTCTTAGTATCTACTTTCTCCATTCACAAGACACAAACTGAGACATTGCTTAGAGTCTGTGTGGTTGGGGAGAGATTTTAATAGAGAGAATAGACTAATTTATTTTTTATTTTTAAACTCTGTGAGTTTTTATGTTTAATTTAATGTAAAATTATTTAAGTAAATGATATTTAAAACCTTTTTCTCTCCCTCCAAATCACTCCAATAATGAGGGGAGCTAAATCTCCATTCCCCTCCCCTCCCATTCGCTCTCTTTAAAAAAAAAACCCAATAATTTTTTTTAAAATATTTCCTCCCCTCTTCCTCCTTTTCCCTCCCTTCCTCTCCAACCAAACACTATTTAAGTGAATTAAACTCATTTCTACTTGGAGTTGGACCAACATACATGATCCGTGTTGTTATTACAGTTCTTAATGCAACATTAATTGGTCATTGAAATAAAGTGTGGGTAGATAGAAATCCGGTAGTGAACAATATCGTTAAGGAGAGCAATAGCGACTTTAGCGGAGCTCATTTGTCGATTTATTTGTACCTTGCAATGGTGAAGTGGGGCCAGTAATAACAATAGCCTTTGATTTAATAATTTTATATTTATACGGATAGGATCAATTACCGGATAATTGAATAACAGGTAAATGCCCAAGATTAATGTAATTGCAATAGAGGTCAAAATGTATTACTTATTTAGACTATTGGCTCACGCTTTTGTAAAATATGAGTTCCTAGCCAAAATTTTAATTTTAATTAATTACAAATTTTCCCATAAAAAATTATAATTGCTCAGCATCTCTTTCCTTCTATCTCGATCTCTTGCTCTCTCCCTCTCTCTCCTACCTCTCTCTCTCTCGTTCTCCCACCTCTCCCTCTATCTCACTGTCTCTATCTCCCTCCTCTCTTATTTTCTCCCATTCTCTCCCACCATCTCTCCTTCACTCTTTATCTCTCTCGCTCTCTCTCCCGATCTCTCGCTCTTTCTTGTTCTCCCCGTCTCTCCCTCTCCCTCTCAACTTCTCCCTCCCCTCTTTCTGTCACACATTTTGATCTCTCCCCTCCTCCCTCGTTATCTCCCCTCTCTCTCGCTCTCGCTCTCTCCCCCTCTAGCTCCCTCGCTCCCTCTCTCTCCCCCCTCTTGCTATTGTTCTATCTCTCTCTCACCAGAGAAAGGAGCGAGAAGGAGGGAGAGAGAGGGGGGAAGAGATAGAGTGTGAGAGAGGGAGGGAGGGATAGTGAGCGAGAGAGGGGGAGAGAGATAGATCGAGAATGAGAGAGAGCGAGAGGGAGAGCAACTGAAAGGGAGGGAGGGAGAGGGGGAGAGAGAGATATAGAGTGAGAGAGGAGAGTGGGAGAGGGAGGGAGGGAGAGGGGGAGAGAGATATATAGAGTGAGAAGGAGCGGGAGAGAGAAGGGAGAGTATAAAAACAAAAGGTTTGAACATTGCAGAGATTATTAAAAAATTGTAAGGACTAAGCACAAAAATTAATATATTTGCAGGGATGAAAAAGATATTTAAGTGAAAAAATTATTACTCAAAAATTAAAATGATGTTTTATTTATAAAAATAAAATTAAAAGAAAAAAGAGACTATTTGCGATTTTCATAATATATCACGCCAATTTTTATAATTGATGAAATTCTAGGCATATTGATCTATTATAACAATTTATGGGGAGAAAAATCTAATATAGATAAAAACTGAATTACCTGTTATCACAGGTGATGGACCCACTTCACCATGGTGGTGAAGTTTTATTACTTCACCACCCTAGAAGTCACCTGCAATGGCGAAAGTTTTGAATAATTAAATTCAAGCAATGAATCCGTCTTGTGCATCAATTCTCTTTTGCGGGTTTGAGTATGTCACTGGAGTAACAATTCGTTGTGGTAAGGATTACTTACCTCAGGTGAATTATAAAACCTGATAATGAAGTTAGAAGTAGAATCATAAAAGAATGGAAAAAAGAAGGGGAATAAATATTGGCGGGAATAGGCCAGGCCAGACCAGATTTTGTAAGGCTTGAGCCTGGTTTACTTTGAAATTTTAAGGTTTGAGTCTGACCTACTAGCCTGATATAGGTCAATTTTTAAGGCTCGGTCTGACCTACTTTAAATCTTGGTCTGACCTACAAGCCTGCTCAAAGACCTACATTTCAATACGACTTTTAAATAGGTATCCACCTATTAGGCATTTACTTGTAAATAGACTTATAGATCTCTAATGATAAAGAAGTCAGTAGGCTCCAGCTGATAAATAAGCCTCTAGACCTTCACAAATAAATAAACAAGTAGACCTATTTTTTATTATATTATATATTATTCTATATTTTTATTATATATATATAAATAGGCCGGCCTGATAGACTTAATAGGTTTTTTTATAGGCTTAAGCCTAACCTATTTAACTAAATAGGCTTTTAAAAAAGTCTAAACCTAGATTTTTTAATAAACAGACCAGACTTTAAGTACGTCAGGCCATAGGCCCTATCAGGTGGACTAGCCTATTCTCACCCCTAGGAATAAATTAAAATGATAAAACCCTAAATGACACAAGTAAAATTGTAGGATTAAAAGCAAAAATTTCAAAATCATACAATAACAAGATGATCTTCATTGTTCTTACTTTTTCTAGACAGCTTCTTTATTGTTTACCCACCAAAAAATGGCTTCTTTATTGTTTTTAGGCTTAAATCTATTTTTAATCCCTCATTTTTCACTGAGTTCTATTTTTAATCCCTCAAAAATAAAATGTGTCTTTTTAGTCTCTCATTTTTGGAAAATGGTCACTTTTAGTCCCTAAGGCCATATTTTAAATTTGAAAAATATTTTTTAAATTTATACTTTGACCCCTCCTAAGTCTGATGCTCACCTTAACCCGTTTTTTCGACTCCTCTCCCTCCACTGATGCACCGCGACCCCCCATCCCCGCGCGGCCAAGGGAGGAGCTCCGCGCGGCCAAGGGAGGTTGCGCATAATGGCGGGAAGGGAGGCAACCACTGCGATCACACAGGAAGGAGAACGAGAGAGAGGCTGCATCTCATGGCGGCTTCGAGGGAGGACGTTGGAACTACTCCTAGCGGGGATGGGGGTTGCGGTGCATCAATGGAAGGGGAGGAGAACGAAAAAATTGGTTAAGGTGAGTATTAAACTTGGGAGGGATCAAAGTATAAATTTTAAAAATACTTTTCACATTTAAAATATGGCCTTAGGGACTAAAAATGACTATTTTTCAAAAATAAAAAACTAAAAAGACGTATTTTATTTTTAAAAGACTAAAAAAGGAACTAAATAAAAAATAAGGGATCAAAAACAGATTTAAACCTTGTTTTTACTTGGTTAAAGGCTAGCATGAAGCACCTGATGGGTGCACAGGTGCTGTACAAATGAAGCTCCAAAAATACACGCGATAGCAAGTCATCTTTACGTACCGGCTAGAACCAGGGTTTTATCCATCATCTTCAACCTCTCATTTACTCATCTCCCTCACCGCCTCCATCTTTGTCACCATTTTTTCCACTCTAGATATAAAATAAAGATTCATACACTGTCTTCTTCCAATTTTCACTACACTATTGCCACCTAAACTCAAAACTCTCTTCATAAATTAATTAAAATGGATTGCTCTTTCAGCACCCCAAAGAAAGACCAAAATGGCCTAAAAATCAAGCACCCCCACTCATTCACCCAAATCGAATGTGAAGAAGCAAAATGCAGAGTCCACTCCCACCACCTTTTGTTGAAAAGGAATATGTGAAAGAGTTCCTCTTGGAAACACCCATTTTCAAACCCCAAGTTTCAATTTTCATGACGGAAACAAAAACCCAAATCCTTGCTAGGAGTAGTTCCAATGTCCTCTCTCGAAGCCGCCATGAGATGCGGCCTCTCTCTCGTTCTCCTCCCTGTGCGATCGCAGTGGCCCCCTCCCTTCCGCCATTGTACGCAACCGCCCTTGTCCACGCGGAGCTCCTCCCTTGGCCGCGCGGGGATGGGGGGCCGTGGTGCATCAGTGGAGGGGGAGGAAAACGGAAAAACGGGTTACAGTGAACATCAGGCTTTAGGAGGGGGTCAAAGTATAAATTTAAAAAATACTTTTCAAATTTAAAATATGGCCCCAGGGACCAAAAGTGACTGATTTTCAAAAGATTAGGGACTAAAATAATATTCATGGTATTTGAGAGACCAAAAACGAACTTAGGCCAAACATGAGGGACCAAAAATATATTTAAGCCTAAAATTAATATAATAAATTTATCCTTTTTTAAATTTCAATTATTTTTCTATTTGTGGTCCTTTTTTTATTTTTATAAATATAATAGTTTTCTTAACATATTTCATTCATATTTTTTGTTCATATAAATTTTCATGCTTCATTCATATTTTTTTATAAATTTGATAAATATAAGTATTTCTTAACATGTTTTATTCATATTTTTTGTTTCTATAATTTTTAGGATATAATTTTTTTAATTTTATTTTGATAAATATAAAGTTTGTTTTACTGGTTTCTCATTTATTTATTTTAATTTTAATTTTACTTTAGATCGAAAAACTATTTCATTTATTTATTTTATATATATCTTATGTGGTGTGCTTAACACAAGCAAAACTTGTGTTAAGCACCACATAACTTTTTTCGTAAAGAATGTAGTTCTGATGAATTTTCAATTGAGCTAACAGACAAATCTTCACTTTCGGTATTACCGGTTAACGAAGATTATAATTTTGAGCTAGCAAGCGAATCTTCATATTCAGTATTACCAGTTAATGAACACTATAATTTTGAACTTATTGTTCAAACCAAGAGCATGAACGGGAACATGCTAATTCACAAAGGGCTAGTATGACTCTATATATGTAAAGAAATGCTACTTAGGAGGAGAACAATATAGAAACAATTTTTTTATTATTATTTTTATTAAGTCTTGTAACTTTGAATGTTTGCTAAAAATCCATGAGATTCTTTATAAATCCATAAAGTCCTTTTAAATCTTATAAATTCTTATGATATAAAAGTTTTTTAAAATCCACAAAATATTTTAAAAATCCACAAGACTTTTTTATACCAAAATAATTTTTTAAAATCTGAATCTAATACATCCACAATACCACCATATTTTTTTATGTTATTAAAAAGTCTTAATTGAATACCACAAGATTTTATTATCACCAAAAAGTCTATTAAAATCATCTACAATCCTAATCCAATACATCTCCTTAAAACAAAATTCAATCTTTTTTATCAATAGGAAATAAAAAAGAAAAAAGAAAAGAAAACAAGCTAAGAAACTCTAAGCCTGACTACACCCATACCATTTGCGACCGCAAACGAAGAGAGTTGAGGAGGACACCAATGTCAAATTTTCTTGGGATTATATGTTGACGAGCCATTTTTAGCCAACCAATCCACACAACTATTGCCTTCTCTCACACTACAAGAAAAAGCTGTATTACCAACGAATTCTATTGACGGAAAATATTCCATCGGTAAATCTGACATTTTCGACGAAATTTTTCCGTTGGTAAAAAAGTTTATCTGTCGGTAAACGGAATTTTTTGACCGTTGACAGCTTTTAATTTATTTTTGACTTTTAATTTTTTTTATCATTACCGACAGATATATTCCGTCGGAAACACAAAGATTTTGAATTTACTGACCAAATTTTCCATCAGAAAAGTTACCGACGGAAATATTCCATCGGTAATGGCACGGTTTTTAAAAAAATTTAAAATTCATGTTACCAACGGAAATTCCATCGAAAATATCTAAATACCGACGAAAATTTTCGTTGGAAAATTCCGTCGAAAACGACAAATATACTCATTTTCTCTCTCCCTGCTCGATCACTTTCTCTTTTCGGTCTTCTCTCTTTTTCTCTCTCAGCCGCGACTTCGTCTCTCTCTCTCTCAGCCGCAATTCTCTCTCTCTCAGCCGCGACTGCCACCACCGCTTGTCCTCCGAGCCGAACTGCAACACCCTTTCTCCAAAAAGGATATTACACCATAGTAACCAAAAGTTTCACATAGACTTGGAAAATATTATGATAGAAGTTTGTAATCATCCTCCAAAAATGTGGAAAATTTTTTCCTTTCTAAAGTGAATGGTAAGTATAAAATAATACCTTCGTGTTTTGGAAAAAATACTTCATCATATAAATAATAACCATGCTATTTTACAAAAGGTTTGCTTCAGTACAAATCTAAGTATGGATTCTACAAGGTAAGAAAACTGGAAATACTAGTAAACTAAAATTACAAAAGTGTTAAAGAAAAATATATGCTACTACGTAGGTGTGAGCCAGATCAATCTCGGACTAACCATCTAGCTTAAGCATCTTAAGACGAAGATGTAACGGTAGCAACAACCTTCTAACCCTAACACGGTAAATCCTCTTCTGAGCAGTCTTCTTCTGCTTCTCTTCCTTCCTTGCGTTGCCATCTTCTGTCTGAATGATGTTCTTGATTTGCTCCAGGGGTAGCTTAATGTCTAAGACTAACCGGGTTTCTACTCTCCAGTTAGGTTTACCAACTCTCCCAATAGTGGTAAGTACATAACCAGTATACGTACCCCACTATTTACCAGGGTTTATCTTCCATCCCGACTTCCCAATCTCAAGGGGTTGAATCCTAAGACGTCGGACCGGAACTAACCCACTTCTCAGGTAAACCATCTACTCAGTCATGCATCAACACAACATAAAGTAGGCAAGAGTGAGACTCTAAGACAAAGTAACATGAAAAGTAGGAATACACCCAACATATAGATCACCTATCAATCAATTTGCACATCAAGCATATATTCATAATAACAGATCAATCAAGGCTTATAAACAGATCTCGTTTAAGCAGATCTTACCTTTGTGTTGCAATACTACAAAAGTAATACAATTGCAATAATTTATCACCAAGTCCAAGTCTTATTTATGCATGTCACTTCAATTTTTCTCAAAACACACCGGTGTAGTGCTCCAATGAGACTTTTCCAACCTCACATCATTTGAGCGACCGACTACAGTAAACTTAACAGCATAACTATAGAATCCCTTTATTCCTCTGAATATACTTCAAAAATACCGCATTTAAAACTTAATACCAGATCAGAAATAGATCTGCCAGTAAGATTTATCCAAGTCGGGTATACTACTCATCTCGGCTCAGGGGGATTCACCGACAAGGCCATTGAGACTTTCGAAACCTGGATAATCCCAGTAGACAATTGTAATCCAACAGAACCTATTTTCAACCCCAACCTCTAGTTGTATGCCCATCGTCTATAATGCAAATGATCTTCTAAATTTGCACACATTCTGTTTCTCTTTGTAAAACTTCCTCTGTCTTACTGTAGCTTCTCTTCAATACCATTGTACAAAATAACTTATCTTTTTCTGGAAAAATTACTCTTGTCTTCATTACTCATTTCCGGCTGAAATATTTCAATTTATGACTGGTCACACCGCTGCAGAGCCGAACTGAGGTGAATAGCCCAACAGAGTGATTCGATATATATAAACTAAAAGTTATTATCTTATTTCAAGAAGACCAAAACGGGGCATAGCCACCTAGGATTGATCAAGAGAGAAGAGATCAATAGTATTAAAACTTACGTCCATTTTTTTAATTAGTAAGTGTCTGTTCTCAGATTTTACATAGCTCTTTTGGAATGGAATAATTACACGGCGGCTGAGCCGACTGCGGTAATCAGTGTCCAACTTTCTTGAAAACTTAATATAGACTTAATGAACGGAATAAAGCTAATTATTTTTCGCCTTTAGTTAATTTTTCGAAGATGAAAAGATCACACGACGGCAGAGCCATCTTTGGTGATCAATACTCAAATTTAAAAATCGATCCAATATAACTAAGTGAACGTAATCTAACTGTTTCTCTTCTGAAATATTTAAGCACTAATTATCTTCCAGGAAAGAGACCAATTGAAAGCCTATCTCACTAATTTTCACTGCCGTAGACATTGGAAATTAAACTGAGTAAATTGTATACATATACAGATTGGATATCCACTTTATATTCCCCACTGTTGATATAACAGTAGAATTCATCGAGAATCCATTACTGTCATATTAAATTCCGAAAGATACTATAACAGTAGAATTCACCGAGAATCCATTACTGTTATACTCTTTTATCCAATCCAATCTATTTATATATACGTTATTAAGAAATCTCTTCTTTCCCAATTTATCTTAGTCACATATATATCGGGTCCCTAGTGTTAAGAATTCCCCAAACAGCGTATCAGTACAGTTCCCAGGAAAGAGAGACGGACTTTAATTAGCCCCTTCAAAGGTCTCTTTCTTTCCTAGACAGACCCATACTGATAAACCATTTATCTTAACCATCACCTTGTATATAAATGATAGACAATATCGGGGGTTTTCACAAAATAATAATTTGTATTTTCTTTGAGGTAAAATCATATTTGAGGTAAGTCTAAAATTTGTCATTATAACGGTATGTTTACAAAAGCTCAAAAATGATTTTGCCATAACCTCTTTACTCACACGAAAATTAGGATAACTTTGGGCATTATAACTCTACAATTCATAATTAGCACAAAACAATTAAATTAAAGCTATAAGACAATTAGAAAGCATAAATAAATAAATAAAAGTTATAAACACACAAACAAACAATTCAAACACAAACAAGAATCAAACTCATACTTCTCAAATTAATTTGCAAGAGGTTCCCCTTACCTTTGCCACAAAACTATGAAGATAAGCTTGAAGAACCAAGAACACAAAGTAAGAAATTTAGGAACTAAGAAGAGAAAAGAGAGAATTGTGTTTGCCTTGAATGCTTCTTGGAATTGTGTGTGAAATTTTATGAAGCAAGGGGGCTATTTATAGGGAGAGGGGTGGCCAAGAGGAGGGAGGAAGAGAGTATTAAAAATTTGTGAGGTCATGCCCCTTTTTGGTGATTATGTCATAAACCCTAATTAAATAAATCTATCCTTTTTCTAATTGGCTAAGGCTCATAACAAGGCATGGTGACTCATATGGGAAAACAGGTCCAAGGCTCCTAAATGCTCCTTGATGTCGACCAAAATGAAGGGAAAGGAGAGTCATTGGATTGCTTGGTAAAAAGCTTTAGGTTTAGGTATATTTAAGTAAAAATCAAGGGTAAAATGGTCTTTTCACTAATCAAATATTCAAAACTAATTTTAAATGGTAAGAACCAATGAGGAATCTCGAAAATGACATGTAAGAGCTTCATGGAAGAGTTTTGGGATTTTTACGGTAAGGGTATGTTTCGCTGTTCGCATAAACAAAGGAAAACAGACGCACTGTAAGTACAAAACGGTCATTTTTCAGAAAATTCCCAGAAAATCACAAATTGAATTTAAACACTAATGATCCCTCTTGAAAAATGATTTTAAGCACTCACTGATAACTAAAAATCTACTTCTGATCAGAATCCTCGTTTCTCGTGCTTTTACAAGGACTTAAAAAAGTAACTTTTGATCTGCATTTTAGAAAATTATGAAATAATTTCCAAAAATTCAAAAAAATATAAAAACATGATTCATCCTTTCAAAATCTTTTTCTGACCTCAGTTTGGTCTCCGAATCAGTTATTAGCTCTTACTGTAAGCTATAGGGACCAAAATGGTAATTTTTAAAATTATTTTTCCAAAAATTCTAAGAAAATTTCCAAAAATAAAAAATATTAAAAGAACCAACTTTTGTGAAGGAAGTTTTGTTTTCTGGTTTGTTTTGATATACTTTAGCTAATAAAAATCATATCCGTTAATTACGGTAAATACGGTTGTCAAACGTCAATGAGAAAGTGACAGTTTTAATGAAATAATTTAATAAGTATATTCAAATCCTAACTATAAGCTAAAAATAAATCACTTAGCACTTAGATCACACAATTTCTATATAAACAGAATTTAAACGGTAATTAAAAAAATGGATGTTACACGAACCGCCTGCGACCGAACCACTTACGAGCCCAGCCACCACCGCCTGCGAGCCCAGCCACCACTGCCACCGTGTCCGAACGCCGCCGCCGCCGTTTCGAGCCCAGCCACCATCGTCTCCCACCGTTCCCGAACGCCACCACAACCCTCTCTTCCTCTCCAAAAACACAGTCCAACAGAGTCCTCTCTCTTCCCTGATCCAAAGCCAGAGAAGGTGATGATGATTAATTTCTCACTCTTCACTCTCAATTTTAAATTTGGATTTCTCACTCACTAATGCAAGAACTTACTTTTTTTTTTCTGTTGATGTTGATTTTTGGTCTTAGAAGGCTCTTGAAGGCAAGGACAACAAGTGTTTGTGTTGTTAGAAGCCAAAAGCCTCACTAGCTCGGAGCATACGTTAGGAGGTAGAGGTGAGTTTGCAACGTTTGAATGTAGATTTACATATGTTAAGTGGAATATGTTGTTTGAATTGGTGTGTTGTTTGTTAGTGGAGAGCAGAGCTCAATAGGCATGATTTGTGCTGAAAATTTATTGATGCATGTGTTTGTGTTGTTTGTTAGTGGAGAACAAAACCCTAGTTTTTGCCTTCCTGCCTTAGCAGGATGTTGGGTTGTGTGCTAATAGTTTCAATAACGCATGTGTTTGTCTGATTGAATTGTTTGTTAGTTGAGAGTAGAGCTCAATAGGATATCTTTTATAGCTTTAGATTTGTCATATAAATTTATTGATTGTTGTTTATTTTTTATTGAATTTTTTTTGGGAAAGTCCGAAATATAGGGGTTGTGCTGTCGAATTTTTGTTTGGCATGTGACCTCGATATCTAACACGTAATGTGATTGATATGTAGAAATGGATTGTTATCCTTCAAACCATAGTTGGATGTATGATAGGTTATATCCTGGGAGAAGGGGTCTTAAACGGTCTTTTATGAGTGGGTTTGAAGAGTTTGTTGCTTTTACAAAGGGACAAGAAAATTTCAGGTTAGAGGGGGGGGATAAGATGTCCATGTCTGAAATGGCAATGTAGAAAGATTAAGAGTGAGGATGATGTGGTTGGTGATTTATTTAGAGTTGGGTTCAAGCCTAATTATTGGATATGGACTAATCATGGTGAAATAACACCTCATATTGACTTGAGAGTTGACGAGGATAACATAGGAGGTTCAAGTAGTTGCACAGACATGGGAAATGATGAGCAGTTTAAGTCAATGCAGGAGATGATTTGTAATGCTCTTTGGGTGAATGTGTCATACGAAGAGCAGCAGTATGATGACATTGATGAACTTCCAAATGAGTCGGCACAAAGATTTTATAATCTTTTGTTAAAGGCAAATCAGCAGCAGCCGCCTCAACAGCAGCCGCCTTAGCAAGTACAACAATCTAGTGGGGATGACGACGTGGAGTGTAACATCCATTTTTTTTATTAACTGTTTAAATTTTGTCTTATATGAATTTGTGTGATATAAATATTTTGATATTTATTTTTAGCTTAAAAATAGGATTTAAATACAGAGGTTTCAAAATACTTTTAAAAACGGTTAGTTTCAACTTCCGTCAGATCAAAAATCGACGACCGTTTCTTTGTTCAAAACTATAATTTTTTGTTTTATATGAATTTTTGTACCATAAATGTTTTGTTTTTTGGCTTAAAATTAGGAATAAAATACACAGATTCCGGAATACTTCTGAAACGAGGATTTTACAGTCAATATCAGGTCTTTTTACGGAAAGCAGTACGTCTAATTGACGAAAGGAGTTATAAATACCTTAAAAACATCAAATGAGTTCAATAAATAAACTTCATTCACAAAAGTTTGTTTTTCTAATATTTTAGATTTTCTAGAATTTTTCTAGAATTTTTGGAAGTAAAAAGATTTAAAAGTTCTGTTTTGATCCAAATAGTAAACCACTTGAGTAGATAGACTGATTTGTAGCTCAAGTTAAAGCAGATAAAGATTTTGAATAGCCAAAATATGTTTTTCTATTTTTTAGGATTTATGGAAATTATTTCAGAATTTTCTGAAAGACATACCAAAAGTCACTTTTTCAAACTCCGTAAGGCACGTAAAACGAGAATTTTTGGGCCAAAATGGATTTATACTAACACGTGGAAGCTCAAAATCAAATTTTAAGAGAGACCATTGGTGATTAAAACTGATTTGCAATTTATTAGAAATTTTTCTGGAATTTTCTGAAAAATGTCTATTTTTCACTTACGGCGTGTCCATTTTTCTGTTTTTATGCAAAACGCAATGCTTACACTTACCGTAAAATTCCAGAAACTCTTCCATGAAGCTATTAGGGCTATTGCATGGTATTCCTAAGATTTCTTATCAGTTCTCAACCTTTAAATTAATTTTAGGAATTTTTTATTAGTGAAAAGTTAATTTTGCCCTTGATTTGTATCCTTTTCACTTGAAAACCTAGGGGCAAAGAGGTAACTTCACTTTCTCCTTGATTCAGCTCTCAAAACCACCTCACCACTAAGCCACAAAGGGGACTAGATGCATTTGGATCAATAAGTCATGTTTTTAAACTAATTAGGAAAAGATTGATTAAAACTAATTTGATAAATGTGTAATTTGGTAGTCATGGCTTACATCATAATCCAATCTTCCTTCTTCCTTCCTTCACCTCTTGGCCGACCTCTCCTCCTCTCTTAGGACCCTTGGATGATAAATTTCACTTGGATTCAATCCTTGTGAAGTGGTTTAGGCCAATTAGGAATTAGATAAATGTTTTGGTTTATTTTTAAAAGCTAAACTATGGTTACTTTCTAAGCTAACCATGGTTTCTTTAACCCAACCCCTTGGCTGCCCCGTCCACTATAAATACCCCCTCATACCTCTCTTATTTTTTCACACCAGAGTCTTTGTGTTAACAAAGCAAATTCCTTTCTTTTCTCCCTTTGCATTTCTAGCCTTTTCTCTCTTTGTTCTTAAGTTAAAGCTTTGATCGTCAAAGCTTTGTTCTTCCCACTTCGTGCTTCAAGAAACCCGCCCCCTCTCCTTTGTTCATACCCTCTTTGATTCATAAAATTATCTCACATCTAAGAGCTTTGCGTTTTCAAGCAAAAACTCTTCTTTTTCTCTTTGAAACTATTGGTGTTTTGTTTGGTGTTCTTGATCTTCAAAGCTTTGTTCATCATCGAAATTTTCGTGAAAGGCAGGGGAACCTCTTGCAAAATAATTTGAGAAGTATGTGTTTGATCTTGAGTGTTGTGTGCTTGAGTGTTTTTGGTGTTACGAACATTTTACATGGCTTTGAAAATGTTTGTTTTTGCTTCCCATTAGTTGTGGGGTTATAATGCCCAAATTTCTTGAATATTTTCGTGGGAGTAAGGTTGGAATGGCAAAATGAATTTTGAGCTTACAAATAGTACCCTTATAATGGCAAATTTTAGTTTACTACAAATATGATTTCACCGTAAAGAAAATACGTTTTCTTCTTTTGTAAAAACCCTGATATTATCTAATATTTATATATTCAAAGGTGATGGTTAAGATTTGATTGGTTTATTAGTATGGATCTGTCTAGAAAGGAAAGAGACCTTTGAAGGGCTTTTATAAAGTCCGTCTCTATCTGGCTTGGGATCTGTATTGATATGCTATTTAAAAATCTTAACACTAGGGACCAGATATATACGTGACTAAGATAATTTGGGAAAGAAGTGATTTATTAATAACGTATATATAAATAGATTGGGTTGGATAAAAGAGTGTAACGGTAATGGATTCTCGGTGAATTCTACTGTTATAGCATCTTTTGGAAGTTAGAATGACAATAATGGGTTCTCGGTGAATTCTACTGTTGTATTAACAAGTGGGAAATATTGAGTTGGTATCCAATCTGTTTATATATGCAATGAACTCAGTTTAATTTCCAATGTTTAAAACAGTGGAAATTATTGAGATAGACTTTCAACGGGCCTTTTTCCTGGAAGATAATTGGTGCTTAAATATTTCCAAAGAGAAGTAATTGGATTGCGTTCACTTAGTTTAAGTTCTATCGATTTCTGAAAATGGGTACTGATCACCAAAGATGGCTCTGCCGTCGTGTGATTATTTCATCTTTTAAGCTAAGTAAGCCGGTAAAATAATTAGCTGAGCTTCGTCCATTCAATTATATCAAGTTTTTAGAAAGCTGGACACTAATTACCGCAGTCGGCTCAGCCGCCGTGTAATTATTCCATTCCCAAAGATTTACTAAAAAATAGAGAACAGACGTTATTGGATTAAAAAGCGAACGTAAGTTTAATTACTGTATTCTCTTCTCTCTTGATCAAATTCAGAGAGGCTCTGCCCCGTTTTGATCTTCTTAAATGAGTTAATAAAATTAAATTTATATATTGAATCATTCTGTTGGGCTGTTCACCTCAGTTCGGCTCTGCCGCGGTTTGATCAGTCATAATTGAATTATTGCAACCGAAAGAATAACTTAATACGCAATAAAATAAGAGCAAGAGTATTTCTTTCAAATGGCAAGTGATTCAAAAAGGTTTTCAAAGAGGAAGCTACAGTAAGACGGAATAAGTTTTTGAGGGATGATGAAGAGAAGTGCTATTTCATTTGCATTAAAGACGATGAGCTTACAACCCACTAGACGGGGTTGAAAATAGGTTCTGTTGGACTACAAATGTCTACTGGTATTATCCAGGTTTCGGAAGTCTCAATGGTCTTGACGGTGAATCCCCCTGAACCGAGACAAATCGTATACCCGGCTTGGATAAATCTGACTGGCAGATCTATTTATGATTTGGTACTTAGTTTTAAATGCAGTGTTCTGAAGTATTCTCAGGGTTCATAGAGGGACTCCCTGGTTATGCTGTTAGGTTTACTGCAGCCGGTCGCTCAAAAGATGTGAGGTTGGAAAAGTCTCCTTGGAGCACTACACCGGTGTGATTTTCGAGATATTGAAGTGACATCCATAAAAATACCTGAACTTGGTGATATTATGAATATATTGTTTTGCAGGGATTCAAGCACCAAGGTAAGATTTGTTTGAAACAATGTCTGTTTATAAGTCTTGATTGTTCTATATCTCGATGTGTGTCTTGCTGTGCAAAAGTGATTAACGTACAATTGTGTTCTATGTGCCTACTTTTCCTATTACTTGTTTAGAGTTTCACCCTTGCCTGCTTTTGTTGTGTTGATGCATGACTAAGTAGATGGGTTACCCGAAGATTGGGTTAGTTCCGGTCAAGCGTCTTAAGATTCAACCCCTTGAGGTTGGAAAGACAGGGTGGAAGATAGACAGTGGTACACGGTGGGGTACATATTCTGGCTATGTACTTACCACTATGGGAAGGGTTGACAAACCCAACTGGAGAGTAGAAACCTGGTTAGTCTTGGACGTTAAGCTGCCCCTGGAGCAAATGAGGAACATCATCCGAAAAGAAGACGACAACGCAGGAAAGGGGAAGAAGCAGAGGAAGACTGCTCAGAAGAGAACACACTGTGTTAGGGTTAGAAGGTTGATGCTGCCGTTACGTCTTCGTTTAAAGATAGATAAGTCGGGTAGTTAGTCTGAGATTGATCTGGCTCACACATAAATAGTGGCTTATATTTTCTTTTAACACTTTTGTAATTTTCAGTTTACTAGTCTTTTCTGCTTACTTCATATTTTGTAGTTCTGAAACATAATTTGTACTGAAGCAAACTTTTTGCAAGTTTCAAGGTTTATATATGATGAATCACTTTTCAAAAATTGGCAATGTTATCCTACAAATAAATCTTACAGGAATAGTATGAGAAAACTTATTTTCTATACTTCTACTTATTAAAAAGAAGAAAAAATTTACCCACTTTTTTTCGGAGAAGAAATACCAAGTTATTTTCAAAATATTTACTAAGTTATGATTAACTTTTGGTTACTATGGTGTAATATTCTTTTTGGAGAAAAGGTGTTACATTTTGTGGTATCAGAGCCTGGTTAGTCAATCTTATAGGGGAGTGTAGGTTATAGGTCTGTTAGGCTAAAGTTGACTAACTCTGTTTGATTTTGTTTGACATTTTGTGCTGTATGACATTATGTGAAATTGTTTGTTAACTTATTATTCTAAGGGTAAGTCTGTTCTTGATAGTTTATTCTAGTAAATGATGGCTGCACGTAACAACGAAGCGATGGAACGAGCAATCGGAGCAATGAACGCTATGGTTGCTACTATGGCTCAACAAGCTGAACGGGTAGAACAGAGGGACATACAGTCTCAGTTAAGGGCAGATAGGGCTGCTGTGGCCAAAGGACTTACGGACTTCATGAAGCATGATCCGCAACAGTTTAATGGGGAACCCGATCCAGAGAAAGCTGATCCTTGGATTCAGGACTTGGAAAAGATATTCGTGGCTCGAAACTGTGCTGAAGGAGTCAAAGTATCTTATGTTGTATACCTACTTGTGGGCGATGCAAAATACTAGTGGAAAGGAGTACAACAACTACTGGAAGCTGAACGACAAGAGATAACTTGGACGAACTTCCGTGCTAGGTTTCTGACTAAGTACTTCCCTCAGAGTGCGAGAACTGAAAGGGAACGGGAGTTCCTGAGTCTACAGCAAAAAGAGATGACTGTGGATGCGTACGCGGCTAAGTTTGAAACTTTGGCTAAGTACTTTCGCTTTTTCCAGTTTCAACCTGATGAGCCATGGAAGTGCGAACGTTTTGAAGTGGGACTTCGTTATGACATCAAAGAAGTTGTATTTGTTCATGAGATCTGTCAATTTCAACCTCTAGTTGAGAAATGTCGGAAGTTAGAAATCCTGAAGAAAGAGAAAGGGGTAGTGAAAGGAAATGCAAGTGGACCGTTTAGGTTTCACCCCAGCATCAAAACAAGAGGCAATTTCAGAACAAGCCCTACAATAGGAATCCAGTGAACTTCAGATCATCACAACCAAATAGGAACAATGCACCAACTAGTGGAAACGGAGGTTTTGGTCAGCAAAGGCCAAACAGGATGAGATGTTTCAATTGTGGAAGGCCAGGACATCATGCCAGCAACTGTACACAGAAAGGAACAACTTGCTTCAAGTGTGGAAAGATCGGACACTTGGCAAATGACTATAGAGGACAAAGGCCTGCACCAGTTATCAAGAATGTACAACCAGCTAGACCAGCTACAAAGGGACAGGTTTATACCATGAGTGGCGAAGAGGCTTCCAAATCTGATGACCTAATACAAGGTAATTGTAGCATATCTAGTAGTTCTTTAATTGTACTATAAGATTCGGGCGCAACACATTTTTTCATTTCTGATAATTGTGTGAAACAATTAAAACTACCTGTGTCTTTAATGCCTTTCGATTTGATTGTTTCCTTACCTACTGCTAAGCCAGTTATTGTAAACACTGTTTGTTTGAATTGTCCTATCACCATTCTGGGCAAAGTGTATCTTGTTAACTTAATATGTTTGCCTTTAACACAGTTAGATGTGGTTTTAGGCATGGATTGGTTATCTTTCAACCATATCCTCTTAGACTATTCCAATAAAACCTTAGTTTTTCCCAATTCTAAGATTCCTGGATTGATACCTACCAACCAATCTGATGTTCCTTCGAAAGAAGAAACTCAGGAAAACATGATGTTAACCTTGTTGAAGGGCGAAAGGGAAGTTAAATTGAGCAAAGTGCCTGTTATTCAAGATTTCGTGGAGGTATTTCCAGAAGAGATACCAGGTTTGCCATCGGTACGAGAAATTGAGTTTACAATAGATTTAGTAGCTGGTTCTGGACCAATTTCAATGACACCTTATAGAATGGCACCAACAAAATTGGTCGAGTTGAAAAAGCAGTTAGAAGATCTGTTGTCTAAACAGTTCATTAGGCCAAGTGCATCCCCATGGGAAGCACCAGTGCTGTTAGTGAAGAAAAAGGATGGGACATCTAGATTATGTGTTGACTATAGGCAACTGAACAAAGTGACCATTAAGAATAAATATCCCTTGCCCCGTATAGATGATTTGATGGATCAGCTCCGTGGAGCCACTATTTTCTCTAAGACAGATTTGAGAAGTAGTTACCACCAGATTAGAGTCAAGAAAGAAGATATACCTAAGACTGCGTTTAGAACGCGATATGGTCATTATGAATATCTTGTAATTGTTGAAACAAGACCCTCTCAAGCTTGTAGTTTCAATGATGACAAACCTTCTGAACAATAGCCTAAGTCTTCTAAGCATGTAATGCACTAATGGTTTCCTTGAGATTATTAAGAGACAAAATAGGTATCAAAATATGGAAACCAGAGAAGATTAGAATTAAGGCTATTCATGGTATAAAGGCTGAGAAGATCAACATGAATACACATGGAACCAAAATGAGGTTTAAAGTAAGATCAGCTTCTAAGCATAAAGAGAAGATAGCTCTCTGTAGAAAAGTGAAAGAGGCACTCTAAGAAGATCAACATTCTGCTAAGTAGCTATTGAGAGAACAAGCTTCTCTAGCAGAGAAGATTATCCTGCTGAGAAGGTACTGAGAATATGATCTTCTCTGATAAAGAATGTATTGAAAGGTTAAGCTTCTCCAGAAAGGGAAGACATTAGGTTAGGAAGCTACTCAAGAAGAGAAGCTCACAAATGAGGAAGAAGAATCTCCTTAAGGCAAGAAGCATCACAACTGATTGAAGTATACTATTAATACACAGTGAGAAGATTCAAGACAGAAAGCTTCTCAAGAATCTATAACATACTTGATCAGTATATAAGCCTTAAACAAAGTAAGATCTCTCTACGTCAAAGGCATTCTTCATTATACACAGTATAAAGTTTCTGAGAGAAGGACAAAAATACAAATATTGAGAAGATCACATAATCAGACCAAGTGAGCCATTTACATTGTGCTTATGCTGAAGACCTTCTCTAGACACATATTTTCAGAGAAGGCCCCAGAGAAGGCTCCTGTTTGCACCACAATATGTCCAAAGAAGTTGTGCTTCAAAAGTGCACAGAAGGTCTATACTTGACCAGAGTAGGTCCAATTATTATTGAGAAGATCTACTCTGGAACCAGAGAAGGTCTCTGAGAGCTTGAAGGAGGAACCAACTCAAGCATCTTGTTCCAAAGAAGGTCTGATGACAGTAATACACATGAGCTGTCAAAGTCTGTCAGAAAGTGAATAAGTACAAAAGCACTGTTCCTTTTCAGAACTCGATATGTGATGTTCTCTCTCCTCTTTGTGTCTAACGGTTAGAAACTCAAAGGATGGACTGAGAGCTCTATATTACAACAGATGGGAGTGAAGCAAGGTGTGAGAAATACATCCAAGCTTGAGCAAAAGTGATTCAACAATCAGATATTTCTCATCATCGCTCACTCATACACTCCAAACATATTGCTGTGCTTTGACATGAAAAATAGGAGTGTAATACAACTTTATCTTAGATTTTGTTCCGTAAACATAGACCAGAAGCTGTAACGCAACAAACAATATTTTCATCTTTGTTGGTGTGACTTTCTTTCAAGCTAGCTAGTGAGAGCTGAGCGTGTGAAAGGAAAGGTTTTGTGCAATATGTGAGGTTGCTTGTAGTGGGTTAGCTTGAAGAGGCTAGGACAAAACTACTGGGTGTTAGCTTACAGAGGCTAGGACAATACTACTGATTTGAAGCCTGAAGAGGCTTGGACAAGAATACTGTGTAAGGCCTGAAGAGGCTCATTGAAGAATACTTGAGAGGATAATGGATAATCTCACTGGATGTGGGGACTGCACATAGCCCAAGGTTTGGGGTGAACCAGGATAAACCTTCTGTGTGATATCTCTTCTCTTTCTCCATTACAGCTTTTCTGCTTAACTGTTTTTCACTACACTAAAACACCTTCTCTAGCTAAGAAGGTCTAACTTTTTGTGAAGCAAATTTATCAGCATGTTTTTCTATTAACCTAATTGTGATAAAGAAATTATTTTAGTGAAAAGCTTGTGAAATCGTATTTTAAAAAGGAGATAAAAACCTCCAGAGAAGGTATTTTCAATTAACCTTCTCTGATTGAGACTCTACTGTTGAACTCATTTCAAAGTAAGGAACTTGGTTTTTCTGTTAACCTTCTCTAGCAGAGAAGATCACATGAAACAAAAGTTTCATTTAAAACCAATAACCTTCTCTAGCTAAAAGGCTTATTATCTGGCGATTGTTTTACATCTTCTGTGAACACCAAGTGTTTAACACTTGAGAAAGGTTCAAAATCTACAGGAAAAAGCCAAAAATTTCAAAGGGTCACAATTCAACCCCCCCTCCTTGTGACTCTTGATACTACTTCAATTGGTATCAGAGCTCGGCCTCAGGGTTGAGCTACACTTAACAGTGTAAGAGGGAAAAGATTCAAGAAGAAGTAATGGCTGCTCAAGTTCCTAGAACTTTCATTCCTGAAGGTTCGTCTACAAACAGACATCCAGCATTCGATGGAAAAGATTATTATTACTGGAAAGACAGAATAACATAGTTTCTGGAATCTCAAGATATTGATCTCTGGGAGATAGTTGAGGCAGGTCCTTACACTCCTTCCATCTTAAATGCTGAAGGTGCCTCTACATCAAAACCAAAAGAGAATTGGACAGCTGATAAAAAGGCAAGAGTTCTTCTTAACTCAAAGGAAAAATTCTATCTAACATGTGCTTTGAGTAGAGGGGAATATGACAAGATAGCTGGATGCACAACAACAAAAGAAATCTGGGACACGCTCAGAATAGCTCATGAAGGTACTGATCAAGTAAAAGAATCAAAAATTAACATATTGATTCATCAATATGAGTTATTCAAAATGAATGAAGGAGAATCCATTGATGAGATGTTCAGTAGATTCACCATCATTATCAATGATCTAAAGTCTCTGGGAAAGACTTATACAAATCAGGAACAAATTAGAAAAATCCTGAGAAGCATTCCCAAGGTTTAGAGACCCAAGGTGACTGTAATCCAAGAAGCAAAGGACTTAGCTGTTCTAAAGCTGGATGAACTTCTTGGATCATTGAAGGTCCATGAACAAGAAATCATGGATGGCATACTGCCAAAAAGAGGAAAAATGATAGCTCTCAAGACATCTCAGAAGATGATGAAAATAGCTTCTCATAGCTCATCATCCTCAGCCTTCAACTCAGTAGCAGAATCAGAAGATGATTCAGAAGGTGATAAATCAGCTACTGAGGTAGAGGATGAACTTTCTCTGATCTCTAAAAAGATCCAGAGAATGTTGAGAAGAAGGGGTAAAGGAAAGAGAACCTTCTCACGCAGAGAAGGTCAGAAAAATGAAGGAGTCAGAAATCATATCATTTGTTATGAGTGTAATAAACCTGGGCATATAAGAACAGAATGCTCAAATCTGAAGAAGAATGCTAAGAGTCATCCAAAGAAGAAGGCAATGATGGCCACATGGGATGATTCAGAAAAGTCATCATCTGAAGAAGATGCAGAAGAGGAAGCAAACATTTGTCTCATGGCAGATTCAGAAAATGATGAGGTAATAACTCCAAATTGTACACCTTATAAAGTTCTTGAAACTGCTTTTGAAAATCTTCTTAATGACTCACATATTTTGGCACAAACATGTGTACTCTAAAAACTCAACTTGTGGATTTTAAAAAGATGAATGAGGAGTTGAAAGCTCAAAATGAGGGATTAAGCAAATCTCTTCATATTTTACAGCAATCTCATTTTAAGCTTTCAGAGCAATAGAAGCTACTTAGGAGTAGATCTTTTGATGTTCCAACTCATGAACACCTTAACCTTCTCAAGGAAAATACTAATCTAAAAAATAAGGTGAATGAGCTGACTCTGGATCTAGCTAATTTTGTCAACAGTACCAACACTCTTGATAAAGTCTTAAATTCTCAAAAAGGACAGTATGACAAAACTGGCTTAGGTTTTAAACCTCAACAAAAGCAAGCTCATAACAATGGACCTTCTCACCGTGAGAAGGTGCATAAAAACAAGTTTTCTCAGAATAGTGAGATACTTGGTCATAAACCTCCTCAGGGCAGGAGAGTTCACAATTATAAATCTTCTCAAGAGAGACAGGTTTATATATATGAATCCCCTCAAGGGAAGAGAGTTTATAAGAACTCATTTGTTAATACTAAAAGGCCTAAGAAGAGATGTTCTTACTGTAACAAACGGGGTCATGATGTCTCTATATGTTATCATAAGATAAGACCTTATCAAGGAAAGGTAACTAACAAATCAGGACCCAACCGAATTTGGGTACCTAAAGTTTTATTGGTTTCTGATGCAGGAATCTCTGCTCACCACAAGGAAGAACAAGCAATGGTACTTGGACAGTGGTTGCTCTAGACATATGACTGGAGATAGAAACAACTTCATTGAACTCCAAGAAAAAGATGGAGGCATTGTCACATTTGGTGACAATGGAAAAGCCTGGATAAAAGGCATAGGTAAAGTAGGTAAATCTAATTCTGCCCATATACAGAATGTGTATTATGTGAAAGGTCTAAAACATAACCTTCTTAGCATTAGTCAATTATGTGACAGTGGCTATGAGGTTAAGTTTGAACCAAAAGTATGCATGATCAGAGAAGCATCCATTGGAAAAACACTTTTCTCAAGAACAAGAGATAAAAATTTATATAGTGTTTGTCTTGAAGACTTGCCCGAACAATCATGTTTTGTATCTTTTGAAAATGACAAATGGACATGGCACAGGAGAGTAGGTCATCTCAATATGAGAAGTATTTCCAAAATTTCAAAACTTGAGATGGTCAGAGGACTTCCTAAACTTAATTTTGAAAAAGACGTCTGTAAGGCTTGTGTTCAAGGAAAACAAGTGAAGTCCAGTTTTAAATATAAAAATGTTGTTTCTACACAAAAACCTCTTGAATTGCTTCATGTTGATTTGTTTGGTCCTACTAAAACAGCAAGTCCTGGGCGTAAAAAATATGGTTTTGTTATTGTGGATGATTTCTCTAGATATACATGGGTTTTGTTTCTTGCCCATAAAGATGAGTCATTCGAAGCCTTTAAAAGCTTCTGTAAAAAGGTTCAAAATGAAAAAGGTTCTAGCATCATCTCTGTAAGAAGTGATCATGGTGGGGAGTTTGAGAATGCATCTTTTAAAACATTCTTTGATGAAAATGGCATGTCTCACAACTTCTCTTGTCCTATAACTCCTCAACAGAATGGAGTAGTGGAAAGGAAAAACAGAACTCTACAAGAGATGGCTAGAACTCTTCTAAATGAATCAGGTATTCAGAAATATTTTTGGGTAGAAACTATCAATACTTCTTGCTACATTCTGAATAGAGTTTTAATTAGAAGCATTTTGAACAAGATTCGATATGAATTATGGAAAGGCAGAAAACCAAACATTTCATATTTCGAATTTTTGGATGTGAATGCTATGTGCTTAATAATAAAGATAATCTAGGGAAGTTTGATTCTAAATCAGACAAGGGAATTTTTCTTGGATACTCTACATCTTCAAAGGCTTATAGAGTATATAATATGAGAACTTAGATTGTGGAGGAAAATATGCATGTTGTTTTCAATGAATCTAATGACTTGATTGATAAGAGAAAGGTCATTGACTTAGAAGAAGATCTAGACAAAGGAAATACTGAAACCTCCTCAGCCAGAGAAGGTCTACAATATGAGATCAAGGAGGAACCAGACTCAGAAAAGAAACTTTCTCAAGATCAGACACAACAATCTTCTCAGGATGAAGAAATACCTAAATGCTGGAAATTAGTGCCTGCACATCCACAAAATCAAATCATAGAAGATGTATCTGTGGGAGTCAGAACCAGATCTTCTCTAAACAGAGAAATCAACAGCATGGCTTTACTTTCAAATATAGAACCAAAAAACATTAATGATGCTCTTGATGATCCATCATGGGTAGAAGCCATGAAAGAAGAGTTGTTACAATTTGAGAAAAACAAAGTCTGGAATCTTGTGCCACCTCCTCAAGATCAAACCATCATTGGCACAAGATGGGTTTTCATAAACAAGCTTTATGAAGAAGGCAAGGTAATCAGAAATAAAGCTAGACTGGTAACTCAAGGATATAATCAACAAGAAGGTATAGATTATGATGAGACTTTTGCTCCAGTTGCAAGGTTAGAAGCTATCAGAATTTTACTTGCTTATGTTGCTTTTAAAAATATCAAATTGTATGAAATGGATGTGAAAAGTGCTTTCTTAAATGGCTTTATTAATGAGGAGGTATATGTTCATCAACCTCCTGGCTTTGTTGATCAAAAGAAAGCTAATCATGTTTTTAAACTAACAAAAGCCTTGTATGGGATGAAACAAGCTCCAAGAGCTTGGTATGAAAGATTGAGCACCTTCTTGATCAACAATGGCTTTTCAAGAGGAAAAGTGGACACTACTCTCTTTAGAAGAATTCATCAAAAGGATTTATTAGTTGTTCAAATATATGTTGATGATATTATCTTTGGAGCCACTAATGAGTCTCTTTGCAAGGAATTCACAAACTTAATGAAAGGAGAATTTGAGATGAGTATGATGGGTGAACTAAAGTTTTTCCTTGGACTACAAATTAGACAATCTAAAGAAGGAATCTTTATTCACCAAGAAAACTACATCAGAGACCTTCTTAAGAAATATAAAATGGGAGAAGCCAAACCAATGGCTACTCCAATGCATCCTTCAGTGGTAATTGATAAGGATGAGAAAGGTAAAATAGTATCTGATAAAGAATACAAAGGTATGATTAGTTCACTATTATACCTAACTACAAGTAGGCCTGATATATTATTCTTTGTCAGTCTGTGTGCTAGATTTCAATCTTCTCCAAGAGAATCCCATGTGGTTGCTGTGAAAAGAATATTCAGATATTTAGTTGGCTCTACTAATCTTGGTATTTGGTATAGGAAATGAATGAATTTTGATCTTGTAGGCTTTTGTGATGCTGACTATGCTGGTGACAAAATTGAAAGAAAGAGCACTAGTGGAAGTTGCTACTTCTTAGGAGAGGCACTAATCACATGGTCGATCATGCAGAAAGCAGAATACCATAGCTCTCTCAACAACAGAAGTTGAGTATGTGTCTGCAGCAAGCTGCTGTTCACAAGTACTCTGGATCAAAGATCAATTGGAAGACTACTCCTTGAGGTATTCCAATATTCCTATATTCTGTGACAATACAAGTGCAATTAATCTGTCAAAAAATCCTATCAAACATTCAAGATCAAAGCACATTGACATAAAACATCATTTCATTCGTGATCATGTTCAAAAAGAGGATATTGAGCTATTGCATGTAGACACAGAAGATCAGCTTACTGACATTTTCACAAAACCTCTTCTTGAAGAGAGATTTAATTATATTAAAAAGAAACTGAACATGATCTCTAATGCATAGGTGTGATATATGAAATGTATCTCATATATGTATGAAATGTGTTTAATGAATGAATTATCTTGATTAGAGAAGGTTGTGGATGTGACTGACTAGGTAGGACTAAAATTCTGAAACATAAAATTGGACCTTCTCTAGCTGAGAAGATCCATTACCCTAGACCTTGTCAAGCTGAGAAGATCAGAATACTCAGAAAATGTTGGGCATTGATTGGGAGTTACTTCCTAGAAAATGTTACCGTTACTAAAAATGGTAATAATAATAATAATAACTGCTATGGCAGTTAAATCTATAGCCACAACGGCTAGTTCCCTCTTCCAACGGCTAGATGAGTGAACAACTCCCTATAAAAGGGATACAAGGGCAATTGAGAGACACTTTCACAAAATCTGAACTCTGTCTCGCTTTCTCTCTCATTCATTCACACCTCACTCATCTACATTCTCAGAAATTTAAATTCTCTAAGAATGGCCAGAACTAAGAACGTTTCCAGGAGAAGCCCAAGTAAGATAACCACTTCTTATCCATCTCCATCATCGCCTCCTTCGTCATCTTCATCTCCTTCTCCATCTCTAACTCCGTCTCCATCCAAGGAGAAAACTCCAACTCCTCCTCCACCTTCTCCTCCAAAGCGCAGAATCAAGAGGACTGCTGGACGCAATCCCATCACTATGAGAAGGCCTGAACCAGAGTCTGCGTCTTCGTCCTCTCAATCCGTGGAGAAATCTGCTCCTGAGAAGGCTTATCCTTCTCTTTCTCCTTCTCCTTTACCCAAAACTTCTACAAAGACTGTACAGAAGAAAAAGGGGAAGGCATCCAAGACTTCATCCACCCCAAGTAGAAGTAGAAGGTCTGAGAGATTAATCTCTGGAATGGTGAAGTCTCAACCAGTAAAAAGGGGCAAGGAGAAAGTAGTGGTCATCAACGGGTCTGATGATGAGCCTTCAGAACAGACCGTCTCTACTAAGAAGGAAAAGGTAGAGGCTGTCTCTTCAGAAGAACCTTCTTAGAGAAAGGGAAAAGCAAAGAAGGAAGAATTGAAGGAGAAATGGGAAAACAAACCCATCATTGCTGGAAGAGTGTTCCTTTTCAAGGAACTTGCCGAAGTTGGGTGGAACTTGGAAGATTTCACTGATGCTCTTAAGTCTGAAAATGGAGGAACCAATTTACTCTGGATTGGTTAGAAACTTTTATGCTGCTGCAGAAGTGCATAAGGAAGAGTCATGTTTGGAAAGCACGGTTAAGGGGGTGTCTATGATGCTGACCCCAGAATCAATTACTAAGGCTTTAGGGATTGAAGACTTTGGCATAAGATTGTTTGAAAGTCAATGGTACTCCACTGCACAAGTCAGGAGAAGCCAAGTGTTGGAGAGGCTTCTCAAGGATCCCCATGAAGAGGTAAAATCTGTGAATCTGAATCCCCTTGCTAGGATAATGCATAACATGAGTGTGCATTCCATTCTTCCTCGTGCTGGGTCATATGATAAAATCACAGATCAGGATCTTCTAGTCATCCACTATCTGTCATCCAAGACTCCTCTCAACTTGCCAAACCTCATCCTTCACCACATGATGGCTGCCATCTCTCAAAGGGTGACTTCCCCTATGCCATATGGAATGGTCCTCACTAGGATCTTCAAGCACTTTAAAGTTCCTCGCAAAGGTGAGGATTCCATGTTGGACACAACCTTCTTTGGACTAAAGAACCTCATTCAGATGAGGATTCCAAATCCTGTCGTCCTAGAGAAGGTCAAGAAAGTTAAACCTTCTGAAGCACTTAAGGAGAAAAAGTCTCCCAAGTCTGAGAAGAAGAGGAAGAGGGAAGAAAAGGCAGAAGAAAGTCAAAAGGAGAAGTCTGATAAGGAAGAAAAAGAAGAAAGAAAAGAAAGAGAGGAAGAGAAGAGAGAAGGCATCTCTAGAACAAGCCAGTAAACAGGAACCTTCTTAGGCTGAGAAGGTCTCAGAAAAGGAATCTGAGAAATCTGCTGAAGTGGTTCCTGAGGTTGGGGAACCAGCACTAGAAGAAGCCTATGAGGAACAAGATGACCTTCAAGCAGAAGAAGTGCAGAAAATCCCTGTTGATCAGGGTGTCCTTACTGGAGAAGGTCAGTCTGAAGAAGAACCTTCTCTGGAACAGGAACCTTCTCTGGAAGAGAAGGTTCAAGAGGAAGAAGAGAAAAAGGAAGAAGAGGGCAAAGCAGAAGAAGCAGAAACAAAAATAGAAGGTCTCACTGAGAAAGAGGAGCAGATGGTGGAGGCCACCATTGCTTTGACTCAACTAAGGGACCAGGATCCCTTCAATCTGCAGGAGGCTGTGTTCATTGCACCTTCATCCCCTGTGCGAGTGAGACTTGCTGAGGAGATCCCACTGAGTGAACCTTCTCAGTAACCAAAAGAGAAGGATGAAGGACTGGACAAGGAAGCTGTTATGTTTGCTGAAGCTGTACTTGGATCAGGACCAGCTTCTATGGAGAATATCTTTGTGTCTCCACCTAGAGTGAGTCAGGTCTCTTTCACATCTGATATTCTTCATAACTTCTTATTCTCTCCTAAGTTTGATACTTGTGCTCCACTCGCTGCTGGACCTTCTCAGCCAGCACCTGTGGAATCTTCTCTGCCTAATATTTCCATTAATCTGGGATCAATAGGATCCTTCTTCAATCATTCTGATATTAACATGCCTGATGCTTCACAGAAGAAGTCATCTGAAGGCTTTCCTGATAAGGACCCTATTCAGGAAAAGGAAGTTTCTCCCAGATCAAGACTTAGGGTTCTGGAAAGGCAGTTCAGGAAGGTCAAGAAAGATCAGAAGAAGTTGTTCAAGGGACAGGAGCTGATCCTACAATCCATCAATGAGAGTGTGGACAGGGTCATTACTTTCAGGGAGTGGTTTACTGATAAACTCCTCCCTACTCTAGCTCCAGAAATTGCTCCACCTGCTCATATTCCATATCCTCCTCCTCGAACAGCTCCTCAGCCTTCCACCTCCTCAAGCTCTGATGACTCCAGCCCCTCTAAGTAGCTTAGTCATACTTTTTCTAGGCTTATCTTCTCTGTTCTCACGGTTTGTAATCCCCCTTCATTTTTGATTGATGACAAAAGGGGGAGAGATTAGAAGGGTGTAGAAGATAGGTGTAGAATTAAGGGGGAGTTTTTATTTTGCTGACTTTAATTTTTGAATGATCAATGTGTACATGGGCTGTAATGTATTAACATTCAAATATTTTGATGAATGATATGTGTTTGATTGGTTGCTCATGTTGTCGTTTTGTTTTTCATGACTAGTATATGATTATTGATTGATTAATCATTCTAATGATTGATAAATTGTTCTCAACAAGTAAAATCAATCAGCATAACATTAGTAAAATATGCATTTGGAAAAGTGTTTGCCTGAACCAAGAATGAGCATATGTTCAGGGGGAGTAACCTGAAAAAATTACAACATGCATCTGCATATTTCATTAAGACAACTTAGAAAACTTAGCCATTCATTCATAGGGTTTGCCATCATCAAAAAAGGGGAGATTGTTGAAACAAGACCCTCTCAAGCTTGTAGTTTCAATGATGACAAACCTTCTGAACAATAGCCTGAGTCTTCTAAGCATGTAATGCACTAATGGTTTCCTTGAGATTATTAAGAGACAAAACAGGTATCAAAATATGGAAACCAAAGAAGATTAGAATTAAGGCTATTCATGGTATAAAGGCTGAGAAGATCAACATGAATACACATGGAACCAAAACGAGGTTTAAAGTAAGATCAGCTTCTAAGCTTAAAGAGAAGATAGCTCTCTATAGAAAAGTGAAAGAGGCACTCCGAGAAGATCAACATTCTGCTACGTAGCTATTGAGAGAACAAGCTTCTCTAGCAGAGAAGATTAGCCTGCTGAGAAGGTACTGAGAAGATGATCTTCTCTGATAAAGAATGTATTGAAAGGTTAAGCTTCTCCAGAAAGGGAAGACATCAGGTTAGGAAGCTACTCAAGAAAAGAAGCTCACAGATGAGGAAGAAGATGCTCTTCAAGGCAAGAAGCATCACAACTGATTGAAGTATACTATTAATACACAGTGAGAAGATTCAAGACAAAAAGCTTCTCAAGAATCTATAACATACTTGATCAGTATATAAGCCTCAAACAAAGTAAGATCTCTCTACGTCAAAGGCATTCTTCATTATACACAGTATAAAGTTTCTGAGAGAAGGACAAAAATACAAATATTGAGAAGATCACATAATCAGACCAAGTGAGCCATTTACATTGTGCTTATGCTGAAGACCTTCTCTAGACACATAATTTCAGAGAAGGCCCCAGAGAAGGCTCCTGTTTGCACCACAATATGTCCAAAGAAGGTCTGCTTCAAAAGTGCACAGAAGGTCTATACTTGACCAGAGTAGGTCCACATTATTATTGAGAAGATCTACTCTAGAACCAGAGAAGGTCTCTGAGAGCTTGAAGGAGAAACCTACTCAAACATCGTGTTTCAGATAAGGTCTGATGACAGTAATACACATGAGCTGTCAAAGTCTGTCAGAAAGTGAATAAGTACAAAAGCATTGTTCCTTTTCAGAACCCGATATGTGATGTTCTCTCTCCTCTTTGTGTCTAATGGTTAGAAACTCAAAGGAAGGACTGAGAGCTCTATATTACAACAGATGGGAGTGAAGCAAGGTGTGAGAAATACATCAAAGCTTGAGCAAAATCGATTCAACAATCAGATATTTCTCATCATCACTCACTCATACACTCCAAACATATTGTTGTGCTTTGACACGAAAGATAGGAGTGTAATACAACTTTATCTTAGATTTTGTTCTGTAAACATAGACCAAAAGCTGTAACGCAACAAACAATATTTTCATCTTTGTTGGTGTGACTTTCTTTCAAGCTAGCTAGTGAAAACTGAGCGTGTGAAAGGAAAGATTTTGTGCAATCTGTGAGGTTGCTTGTAGTGGGTTAGCTTGAAGAGGCTAGGACAAAACTACTGGGTGTTAGCTTGCAGAGGCTAGGACAAAACTACTGGGTGTTAGCTTGCAGAGGCTAGGACAATACTACTGATTTGAAGCCTGAAGAGGCTTGGACAAGAATACTGTGTAAGGCCTGAAGAGGCTCATTGAAGAATACTTGAGAGGATAGTGGATAATCACACTGGATGTGGGGACTGGACGTAGCCCAAGGTTTGGGGTTAACCAGGATACACCTTCTGTGTGATATCTCTTCTCTATCTCCTTTATAGCTTTTCTGCTTAACTGTTTTTCACTGCACTAAAACACCTTCTCTAGCTAAGAAGGTCTAACTTTTTGCGAAGCAAATTTATCAACAAGTTTTTCTATTAACCTCATTGTGATAAAGAAATTATTTTAGTGAAAAGCTTGTGAAATCGTATTTTAAAAAGGAGATAAAAACCTCCAGAGAAGGTCTTTTCAATTAACCTTCTCTGATTAAGACTGTACTGTTGAACTCATTTCAAAGTAAGGAACTTGATTTTTCTATTAACCTTCTCTAGCAGAGAAGATCACATAAAACAAAAGTTTCATTTAAAACCAATAACCTTCTCTAGCTAAAAGGCTTATTATCTGACGATTGTTTTACATCTTTTCTGAACACCAAGTGTTTAACACTTGAGAAAGGTTCAAAGTCTACAGGAAAAAGTCAAAAATTTCAAAGGGTCACAATTCAACCCCCCCTCCTTGTGACTCTTGGTACTACTTCAGTAATGCCATTTGGAGTAACCAATGCACCTGCAATATGCATGGATTACATGAATAGAAATTTTAGTTCTTTTCTGGATCAGTTTGTTGTTGTATTTATCGACGACATTTTGATCTATTCCAAAACCCGTAGGGAACATGAGCAACATTTGTGACAGGTAATGCAAGTGTTAAGAGAGAAACAGTTGTATGCTAAGTTAGTTAAGTGTAAGTTTTGGCTTAGTAAGGTACAATTTTTAGGTCATGTGATCTCTAAAGAGGGAATTGCAGTGGATCCTGCAAAGGTAGAAGCAGTACTTGCATGAGAGAGACCCACAACCGTAACTGAGATCTGTAGTTTTGTCAGATTAGCAAGTTATTATCGGAGGTTTATTGAAGGATTTTCTAAAATTGTAGCTCCGATAACCAAGTTAACAAGAAAAGATCAACCCTTTGTATGGTCAAACGAATGTGAAGAAAGTTTCACTAAAATAAAAAGGTTACTGACAACCTCACCTGTTTTAGTCTTACCAAACCCAGATGAACCTATGGAAGTATACTGTGATGCTTCTTACCAAGGATTAGGATGTGTGTTGATGCAGCACATAAAAGTTGTAGCTTATACATCTCAACAGTTAAAGGTTCATGAAAAGAATTACCCTACCCATGATCTAGAATTAGCTGCAGTAGTGTTTGCTTTAAGAATTTGGAGGCATTATTTGTATGGATCAACATTTAATGTCTTCAGTGATCATAAGAGTTTGAAATACATATTCGACCAAAAGGAACTTTATATGGGACAAAGAAGATGGATGGAGTTTTTGAAAGATTATGACTTTTCTTTGATGTATCATCCCGGAAAGGAAAACGTAGTAGCTGATGCCTTAAGTAGAAAGACCGTGCATATGTCAGGTATGATGATAAAAGAATTAGAGTTGATAGAAGAATTCCGTGATTTGAATTTAAATATTGATGTGCATAGGGATAGGATTTGCCTTAATATGATTAAAATCTCAAGTGATTTGATGACTGAGATTAAGGAGCAACAAGCAACTGATGAACATCTAATGGAAAAGAAAGAGTTGTTAAAGCAAGGGAAAGTTACAGAGTTTAGTCTTAGAAGTGATGGGATTTTGAGGTGTAAAAATAGGATTTGTGTGCCGGACAATGTAGAAATGAGGAAAATGATTTTAGATGAAGCACACAAGAGTAAGTTAAGTATTCACCCTGGAACCACAAAGATGTATCAGGATTTAAAACAAAGATTTTGGTGGCCAGAAATGAAGAAACAAGTTGAGGAATATGTGTCAGTGTGTCTAACTTGCTAGAAAACTAAGGTATAACACCTAAGACCTGTAGGAATAATGCATTCTTTGGATATTTCTAGACTGGAAATGGGAGAGTATATCCATGGATTTTGTAATAGGATTACCTAAGACTTCAAAAAGATACGACGGAATTTGGGTAATTGTGGATAGATTGACAAAAGTAGCGCATTTCTTACCCAATATTCCCTAGAGAGGTTAACCCAGTTATATGTTCGAGAGATCATTAGGTTACATGGAGTACCATCTAGCATTGTGTCTGATAGAGATCCTAGGTTTACTTCTAGGTTTTGGCAAAGTTTACATCAAGCCTTAGGAACTAAGTTAAGATTAAGTTCTGCTTATCATCCTCAAACGGATGGTCAGACAGAGAGAACGATTCAATCCTTAGAGGATTTGTTGAGGGCATGCATATTAGACCAAAGTGGAAGTTGGGATGATATGCTGCCATTAATAGAGTTTACATACAATAATAACTATCATTCTAGCATAGGAATGGCGCCTTTTGAGGCATTGTATGGGAGAAAGTGCCAAACACATTTGTGTTGGTACTAGGAAGGGGTTAGTACAACCTTAGGACCAGAACTGTTACAACAAACCAATGCACAAGTAAGGCAAATTTAAGAGAGAATGAAAACAGCACAAGGTAGACAAAAGAGCTACTCCGACAAACGGAGAAGACCTCTTGAATTCCAAGAAGGTGAGCATGTTTTCTTGAGAGTCACGCCCATGACTGGGGTAGGTAGAGTTATTAAATCCAAGAAACTTACTCTAAAATTCTTAGGACCTTATCAAATTCTTCGTCGGATAGGTCCTGTTGCTTATCAAATTGCTTTACCTCCTTTTCTTTCAAATCTTCATAGTGTCTTTCATGTTTCACAATTGAGAAAATATGTTGCCGACCCATCACATGTTATTGTGCCGGATATAGTACAATTAAAAGAAAACTTGACTTATGATGCAAACCTATACGGGTCGAGGATCGAAAAATCAAGCAACTCAGGGATAAGCAAATCTCTTTGGTCAAAATCATTCGGGATGATGTTACAGAAGATGCGGCGTGGGAGTTAGAGGACAATATGTGTAAGCTTTATCCGACGATATTCTAGGTATGTAATTTCGAGGACGAAATTATTTTTAGAGGGGTAGAATTGTAACATCCATTTTTTTATTAACTGTTTAAATTTCATCTTATATGAATTTGTGATATAAATATTTTGATATTTATTTTTAGCTTAAAAATAGGATTTAAATACATAGGTTTCAAAATACTTTTAAAAACGGTTAGTTTCGACTTCCGTCAGATCAAAAATCGACGACCGTTTCTTTGTTCAAAACTGTACTTTTTTTGTTTTATATGAATTTTTGTACCATAAATGTTTTGTGATTTATTTTTGGCTTAAAATTAGGAATAAAATACACAGATTCCGGAATACTTCTGAAACGGGGATTTTACAGTCAATATCAGGTCTTTTTACAGAAAGCAGTACGTCTAACTGATGGAAGGAGTTTTAAATACCTTAAAAACATCAAATGAGTTCAATAAATAAACTTCCTTCACAAAAGTCTATTTTTCTAATATTTTAGATTTTCTGGAATTTTTATAGAATTTTTGGAAGTAAAAAGATTTAAAAGTTCTGTTTTGATCCAAATAGTAAACCACTTGAGCAGATAGACTGATTCGGAGCTCAAGTTAAAGCAGATAAAGATTTTGATTAGCCAAAACATGTTTTTCTATATTTTAGGATTTATGGAAATTATTTCAGAATTTTCTGTAAGACATACCAAAAGTCACTTTTTCAAACTCCGTAAGGCACGTAAAATGAGAATTTTTGGGCCAAAATGGATTTACACTGACTCGTGGAAGCTCAAAATCAAATTTTAAGAGAGACCATTGGTGATTAAGACTGATTTGCAATTTGTTAGAAATTTTTCTAGAATTTTCTGAAAAATGTCTGTTTTTCACTTACGGCGCGTCCATTTTTCCGTTTTTATGCAAAACACAACGCTTACACTTACCGTAAAATTCCAAAAACTCTTCCATGAACCTATTAGGGGTATTGCATGGTATTCCTAAGATTTCTTATCAGTTCTCAACCTTTAAATTAATTTTAGGAATTTTTGATTAGTGAAAAGTTAATTTTGCCCTTGATTTGTATCCTTTTCACTTGAAAACCTAGGGGCAAAGAGGTAACTTCACTTTCTCCTTGATTCAGCTCTCAAAACCACCTCACCACTAAGCCACAAAGGGGACTAGATGCATTTGGATCAATAAGTCATGTTTTTAAACTAATTAGGAAAAGATTGATTAAAACTAATTTGATAAATGTGTAATTTGGTAGTCATGGCTTACATCATAATCCAATCTTCCTTCTTCCTTCCTTCACCTCTTGGCCGACCTCTCCTCCTCTCTTAGGACCCTTGGATGATAAATTTCACTTGGATTCAATCCTTGTGAAGTGGTTTAGGCCAATTAGGAATTAGATAAATGTTTTGGTTTATTTTTAAAAGCTAAACTATGGTTACTTTCTAAGCTAACCATGGTTCCTTTAACCCAACCCCTTGGCTGCCCCCTCCACTATAAATACCCCCTCATACCTCTCTTATTTTTTCACACCAGAGTCTTTGTGTTAACAAAGCAAATTCCTTTCTTTTCTCCCTTTGCATTTCTAGCCTTTTCTCTCTTTGTTCTTAAGTTAAAGCTTTGATCGTCAAAGCTTTGTTCTTCCCACTTCGTGCTTCAAGAAACCCGCCCCCTCTCCTTTGTTCATACCCTCTTTGATTCATAAAATTATCTCACATCTAAGAGCTTTGCGTTTTCAAGCAAAAACTCTTCTTTTTCTCTTTGAAACTATTGTTGTTTTGCTTGGTGTTCTTGATCTTCAAAGCTTTGTTAATCATCGAAATTTTGGTGAAAGGTAGGGGAACCTCTTGCAAAATAATTTGAGAAGTATGTGTTTGATCTTGAGTGTTGTGTGCTTGAGTGTTTTTGGTGTTATAAGCTTTTTACATGGCTTTGAAAATGTTTGTTTTTGCTTCCCATTAGTTGTGGGGTTAAAATGCCCAAATTTCTTGAATATTTTCATGGGAGTAAGGTTGGAATGGCAAAATGAATTTTGAGCTTACAAATAGTACCATTATAATGGCAAATTTTAGTTTACTACAAATATGATTTCACCATAAAGAAAATAAATTTTCTTCTTTTGTAAAAACCCTGATATTATCTAACATTTATATATTCAAAGGTGATGGTTAAGATTTGATTGGTTTATTAGTATGGATCTATCTAGAAAGGAAAGAGACCTTTGAAGGAGATTTTATAAAGTTCGTCTCTATCTGGCCTAGGATCTGTATTGATATGCTATTTAAAAATCTTAACACTAGGGACGAGGTATATACGTGACTAAGATAATTTGGGAAAGAAGTGATTTATTAATAACATATATATAAATAGATTGGGTTGGATAAAAGAGTGTAACGGTAATAGATTCTTGGTGAATTCTACTGTTATAGCATCTTTCGGAAGTTAGAATGACAGTAATGGCTTCTCGGCGAATTCTACTGTTGTATTAACAAGTGGAAAATATTGAGCTGGTCTCCAATCTGTTTATATATGCAATGAACTCAGTTTAATTTTCAATGTTTAAAACAGTGGAAATTAGTGAGATAGGCTTTCAACGGGCCGTTTTCCTGGAAGATAATCGATGCTTAAATATTTCCAAAGAGAAGTAATTGGATTGCGTTCACTTAGTTTAAGTTCTATCGATTTCTGAAAATGGGTACTGATCACCAAAGATGGCTCTGCCGTCGTGTGATTATTTCATCTTTTAAGCTAAGTAAGCCGGTAAAATAATTAGTTGAGCTTCGTTCATTCAATTATATCATGTTTTTATAAAGCTGGACACTAATTACCGCAGTCGGCTCAGCCGCCGTGTAATTATTCCATTCCCAAAGATTTACTTAAAAATAGAGAACATACTTTATTGGATTAAAAAGCGGACGTAAGTTTAATTACTGTATTCTCTTCTCTCTTGATCAAATTCAGAGAGGCTCTGCCCCGTTTTGATCTTCTTAAATGAGTTAATAAAATTAAATTTATATATTGAATCACTCTGTTGGACTGTTCACCTCAGTTCGGCTCTGCCGCGGTTTGATCAGTCATAATTGAATTATTGCATATGGAAGAATAACTTAATACGCAATAAAATAAGAGCAAGAGTATCAAATGGCAAGTGATTCAAAAAGGTTTTCAAAGAGGAAGTTACACTAAGACGGAATAAGTTTTTGAGGGATGATGAAGAGAAGTGCTATTTCATTTGAATTAAAGACGATGAGCTTACAACCCACTAGACGGGGTTGAAAATAGGTTCTGTTGGACTACAGTTGTCTACTGGGATTATCCAGGTTTCAAAAGTCTCAATGGTCTTGACGGTGAATCCCCCTGAACCGAGACAAACATATACCCGACTTGGATAAATCTGACTGACAGATCTATTTATGATTTGGTACTTAGTTTTAAATGCAGTTTTCTGAAGTATTCTCAGGGGTCATAGAGGGACTTCCTGATTATGCTGTTAGGTTTACTGCAGTCAGTCGCTCAAAAGATGTGAGATTGGAAAAGTCTCTTTGGTGCACTACACCGGTGTGATTTTCTAGATATTGAAGTGACATGCATAAAATACTTGAACTTGGTGATATTATGAATATATTGTTTTGAAGGGATTCAAGCATCAAGGTAAGATTTGTTTGAAACAATGTCTGTTTATATGTCTTGATTTTTCTGTATCTCGATGTGTGTCTTCCTGTGCAAAAGTGATTAACGTACAATTGTGTTCTATATACCTACTTTTCCTATTACTTGTTTAGAGTTTCACCCTTGCCTGCTTTTGTTGTGTTGATCCATGACTGAGTAGATGGGTTACCTGAAGATTGGGTTAGTTCCGGTCAAGCGTCTTAGGATTGGAAAGACAGGGTGGAAGATAGATAGTGGTACACGGTGGGGTACATATTCTGGCTATGTACTTACCACTATGGGAAGGGTTGACAATCCCAACTGGAGAGTAGAAACCCGATTAGTCTTGGGCGTTAAGCTGCCCCTGGAGCAAATGAGGAACATCATCCGGAAAGAAGACGGCAACGCAGGGAAGGGGAAGAAGCAGAGGAAGACTGCTCAGAAGAGAACACACTGTGTTAGGGTTAGAAGATTGCTGCTGTCGTTACGTCTTCGTTTAAAGATAGATAAGTCGGGTAGTTAGTCTGAGATTGATCTAGCTCACACATAAATAGTGGCTTATATTTTCTTTTAACACTTTTGTAATTTTCAGTTTACTAGTCTTTTCTGCTTACTTCATATTTTGCAGTTCTGAAACATAGTTTGTAATGAAGCAAACTTTTTGCAAGTTTCAAGGTTTATATATGATGAATCACTTTTCAAAAATTGGCAATGTTATCCTATAAATAAATCTTATAGGAATAGTATGAGAAAACTTATTTTCTATACTTCTACTTATTAAAAAGAAAAAAAAATATACCCACTTTTTTCGGAGAAGAAATACCAAGTTATTTTCAAAATATTTACTAAGTTATGATTAACTTTTGGTTACTATGGTGTAATATTCTTTTTGGAAAAATGGTGTTACATGGAGGGTTTAGATGACAATCTCTATAGGGACTATAGAGATTGTTAGCTAATTTTATGTTTGTTATTTCAGTTATGTATTTTTTTTCAAGTTTTATTTGGATTATGGATCTTTTACGTATTTATGTTATGAATTGTACTAACGTTTTGTTATAAAAAAAATATTAAATTAATTTATTTATTGTTAATTAAACTGAAAATAATTTGAATTAAAAAATTATATTATTAAATAGCGACGGTAAAAACCGTCGGTAAAGTTGTCGGTAAAAATTTTACCGACGAAATGTTTCGTCGGTAAAATAAATAATCCATCGGTAATGTATAATTTTCCAACGGTCTATTTCCTTCGGTAATGTCCGACGAAAAATTTCGTCGATAATTACAAATGGATCTTTTAAAAATTCTGTCAGTAATAATTACCGACGAGCGAATTACAGATGAGCTTTTGCCGTCGAAAATTTCATCGATAATCGTTCGTAACCGACGATTTTTCTGCATTATCGACGATTTTTTTCGTCGGTAACGCCTGATTTTCTTGTAGTGTCAAGACATGCTGTAATCGAACTTCCCACGAACAAGATATGCATCTTTGAATAGATAGCAACAAAGGAGCCACATGTTGACAATTCTGAATGTAACACCCTCTTCCCCAAAGACATTACATTTAGTAACCAACCCAAATGCTGAAATAAATTTATTTAATTACTGACTTTCTTTCAGAAAATAAATCCAAAGCTATTTAATTTTCACAAATGATTTTCTTGATTAAATTTTTTTTTAAAAGATGATTATGTGAACTAACATTCAAAATGAAATTAACTTAGGAATTAAAATTTATTCATTAATAAAGGAATGTCTAATACAAGAATACATTTTTTCCCAAATAATTATAGACTCTCTATGCTGGTCAAGCACTGAAAATCCTACCAGGACTCAAATAAGAAAACTCATCCCGCAGCTAAAACGTACACGTCCATCCTCTTTGTTGAAGTATCACCACTGTCCTTCTCGTTCTGAACTTCTATCAAATCTCCGGCGGAACAACTTAAGAAAACATATTTGCACACAAGAAAACAATACATTGCAAGGGTGAAAATCTCATTCACAGTTACACAAGCAACACACAACAGAGATAATACATACATAAAATATTTTGCACACACAGTGCTATACTCATCCTCAAAAGAAATCACATTCAACATAGGTCGCACAGACATAAATCACACAGATCCCCATTTCCAACTTCACACAGAAGTATCACAGTTTCACACAGAAACATATCATAAGAATTCAATATATGTATATGCATGACACTTCAATAATCTTCGTATTTTCGGCACACAGCCACGAGCACCCAGCCACTACTCCATGGAGATTTTTCTCTACTTCCCTTTGAGTGATAGGCGCAGCTAAATACTTATCATGATTGCACAACCCTTTCTCTTTGGGTCTGCTCTCACAACCATTCCATAAAAGCCACTCTCACCATATCCTGAAAAGACCAGTCAGTCAGGTTTATCCAAGTCGGGTATACGATTTTCCCCGGCTCAAGTGCGCAAATGCTTGGCCATTGGTGGAAGTTCGAAACCTGGATAACTCCAGTAGGCAATTGTAGCCCAACCGTATCAATTCCCAACCACGTATAACGTGAATTGTAACTCATATGGCACACAGCCTGGTGGAATGGCACACAGCCAATTATGAATGCATACACGCACAATACATCCTCTCATCCCATGGCATTCTTTCTCATCACAAGGTATTACGTCACAAAGACCGTTCACTCAGAACTATGTCACAAAGACCATTCACTCAGAACATATGTCACAAAGACCGTTCACTCAGAACTATTAATTTAAATCTACCTTTTTTTAAAATGCTAAGATCAACACTCATTTAAAACCCTAGACTTACATCTCTCATTTGTAAGAAATCACCTGATAAACTCCTGGGAATCTCTTTTTGGGAAAATTTTGAACTCATTGGGCTTTGACCCCTTTTAGGAAAACTCTTTGATAAAAGTTCCCCCACCTTCTCTTAATCTTTAAAACCTCACTGTTCTTTCCTTTGATAAAATATCCGTTTATTTTAATTAATTATCAAAATGTCAATTTTCTTCAAAATTTACATTTTGGTCCTCGAAATATCCAAATTGCATTTTTAGTCCCTAAACTTCAAAAATTACATTCTTGGTCCTCTAAATATTCAAATTACCATTTCAGTCACTGTACTTTAAAAATTTCCTTTCGAACCCTAAACTTTCATAAATTACACTTTTGTCCCTAATCTTTCAAAAATTACATTTTCGGCCCTTATACTTTAAAAATCGTATTTTTCACTGGCAGAAGAGATCACAGGCTGTGAAAATATCACACCAGGGGTGTGAACAGTTCTGGAAAATCTTATAAAAATCCGAAAATGTGTTTTTCCTTTTTAGTTTGATTGTATAGCTTATTTCCAACCCTTTTAAAGCCAAAAACCAGATTTTACCTTAATGAACTTTGATCCATTAACTTGGATTTCACAAAAGTTATTTACATAGCCTTTTGGAAGCATTTTTCACAAACTTGAAACTTGATAATAACTCATAACATTTTTGGTGAAATATGATACCTTTAAAAATTGCTTTTTCTTAACTTTGCTTGGAAAATCCATTGGAGACTTAGTTTTCTTGAAAGAATGATTGGATTAAGAAGGATCCTAAACAAAGCTTTGGACTTTGTTTTCTAATTTATTCCTTTCAAAATAGTTACTTTATTCTCATGTCCTTTTCTCATCACTTGCTCCAATATGCTTGGGTATTTAGTTACATAATCTTACATAAATCCTTTTTCCTCATCACTTTTCCAATCACCAATCAAACACAATAATATTTAAAGCCATAAATCTACTTTAAATATTACAATACCAAACTCATGAGAAATCAACCCATCACCACATAAGAATCCACTTCACCCCACATAAGAAATCATCACCAACACTTAAGAAATCAAACACACAAAAATATAAGAAATCATTCACCAAGAACACAAGAAAATCACATAGAACACCCATGCTTGTGTAACTATGATAACAAGAGAATTTTTCCCTTACCTTAAATCTTGCTCCTTCAAAATTTTCTTGATCCTCAAGCCCAAGAACTCAAACTCCTTCATACACACATCCAAGAACACAAACATCAATCAAAAGAGTTTTCACTCTTTACTAAAATCATCTAACCCCAAAAAGAAATGAAAAAGAATAACTTGTTCACAAACTTTGATTGCAAACAAGATGCCAAGATTGATGGCTTACCCAAAGTCCAAAAATCCTTAGCTTGATGTTCTTGAAAAATAATAACACTTGATGATCAAAAGTGATGAAGGCTTTGTGTTTAAAGTGTTTAAAAGTAGATTCTCTACACTTGATGCTTGTGTAAATGATCAAAAATATGAAGGAAGAAGATGGAAAGCTTCCATGGAAATAGAAGAAAAAACTTGGAGGAGGAAGATGAAGTTAGAGAGAAGTTAGAGAAAAATTGAACTTAGAAAGAGAAAGTATCATGAAAATGCATAAACTTTCTTCCTTCCTCTCCTTAAGCTCACGCCCTCTCTCCCCCAATACATGGCTAGGAATTGCTTGTGACTTGGAAGGGTGAAGGACAAACCAAAGGTCACCACTTGTCCAAATCCTATGGTTGGATTTCAAACCATTATCAAATAAAGCTTTGAAAATAAAATATCTCTCTTTAATTACACAAAATGAATCTAGACCACTTCTTGGCACATATGGGGCGATTTTTGGCTGATGGGAAAGGAAAGGATAAGATCAAATTCAATTGAGTGAAAATTACCAAAAAGGACAAAGGTTAAAAATGTATTTTCCATGGTTTTGGTAATTAAAGAGTGAGATCAAGGGTACTTTGATAACTTCCCATGTCAACATAATAAAAATCAACTATACTATGCTACATGGGTCCCACTTTCCCATCAATCCAATTTCTGTTACCCGGTCTTTTACCCGTTCTTCGGTTTTCCCTGTACCAAGGGTATAATGGTAATTTCACTAAACTCTTGTAGAAATATTTTCTAAAATCTCCAAATAAATAAATAAAAATAAAAATTACCATTTTTGGTTTTATGAATAGTAATTAAACTGTTCCAGCTAGGGGTATTTCGGTCATTTGCTAATTACAGTGGCATTTTGGTCATTTTCAGAATTTTTCCCAAAAATTCTATAAAAATTCCCATAAATCCTAAATAATGTAAAAACACTTTTTGGCTCGTCGAAATAATTTTCTAATGTGTTCTGGTATCCAAACTCACTCGCAGTTTCATCATAGTCATACTACAAGGACCAAAACGGTACTATTTCTGCTTTGTTTCTCAGAAAATTCCCAAATAAATTTCTAAAATCCTAAAATATTATAAAATCACTATTGGTTTCCTCAAATATCTTTTCCGACTCCAATTAGGGTTTCTATATCATTATGTTCCTATTCTGACTGTCAAAACATCTAGAGAGTTTTCGTTTGACATTCTACGTCAGTTTTAAACCATTTTTTGTTGAAACCGAGTTGGTTAAAAGCTTTTCTAATGGAAAAATCCCCCAAGTGATTTTATGGTTTTGATGATAACAAAGTTTATTAAGGTTTTTACAAAGTCAAATCATGTTTATCAAGAATTGTACAAAGTCTGCTAACAAGTTCTTGTAGGTACAACAATGGTAAAGTCCATCGTCCAATGCTAGATAACAATCAGTTGAGAAGCTATGCGTCCAATAACAAGTTCAATATGACAGTGATAAATATACACAAAGTTGGAGTGCATCGTCCAATGATGGAAGTAATGGAACACTGTTCATCGTCCAATGATCATGAGTCAAATGATTGAGTATCAGGGAATGCAGTTAAGAGTCCAATGTTGAAGTATAAGGAAATTCAGTTCTGCGTCAAATGTTTTCCAAAGAAGCAGAAAAATGACTCGCTGCGTCAAATGTTTTCAACACAAGGCAATGCTGTGCGTCCAATGTCTCAAGCAAGACTTCACAGACCTCTGCGTCCAATATTACAAACTGAAGGCATTGCAGTTGTATAAGTCCAATGGTTCAGAAAGTCTGCGTCCAATGGCTCAGTAGAAAGCTGCGTCCAATGTTCAGCTAAAGGCATACGTCCAATGGTTAAGAAAGCATAAGTCCAATGTTCAGCTGAAGTCATAAGTCCAATGTTTCAGAAAGCATGCGTCCAATGACTAGCAACATGTGTAAGACCAATGTTCAGCAGAAGATCCTGAGTCCAATGTTGAGATTAAAGCACTGAAAGTCAGAGTCAAATATTCAGATCAAAGCACTGAAGATTCAGAGTCCAATAATCCAGTACAAAACACTGAAGTTCAGAGTCCAATGTTCAGTTCAAGGAACACTGTTTAGAGTCCAATAATTCAGTTCAAGGCACTAAGCTTGTGCGTCCAATGACTGAAGACTGAAGTTCTGCGTCCAATGTCCAAGACTGAAGACTGAAGTTCTGCGTCCAATATCCAAAACTGAAGACTGAAGTTCTGCGTCCAATGTTCAAAGCTGAGTTCTGCGTCCAATGTTAAAAGAACTGTGCTGCGTCCATTGTATGTACAAAGAATGAACAAGACAGTGCTGCGTTCAATAAATCCAAGTGAACAAATTGACTGCTGAGAGTCCAATAAACAATGCTTTTCTGTACAACCATTGTCAACGTTTTGAACGTACATTTGAAAAGCATAAAGCACTGTGGAAAGTGTACTAAGAGAGAGAATTAACTCTTATATCTCTGAACACATCTTTCTGCTTTACACAGTGTATTCTCTCTGTCTCAATAAGATATTACTATTAACCACTGTACAATTGAGACTTTGAGTACAGGTTGCTTCTGATTAAGGATAAAGAAACGCAGACATGCCTACTGAAGTAGATCTCCTCAGAGCAACGGGAAAATAGCATTTAATGCTATTAGAAAACGGTCATGAAGGCTGAAGCTGGAATATAAGAAGGGAAAAATCTGAAGTTTAGAAAAAAGAGGAAGAACACAGAGAAGAAAACAATCGAAATACACTGTGAAGCAGAGAAAAACAAGAACTGAGAACTTCAACTTGCATATAAATCAAAGTTAGTGATAAATTGCTGCTCTTTCATTGTATCAATCCATCACAGAACGTGTGATAAATTTCTGGTAAACTCAAAACTCATATTTACTTGAGTGTTTGTTTATAGAGGTGAGGCATCCTCTAGTTGTGCAGAATTAGAGTGGGGTATCTCTAATTTGCAGTGGTTGTTTATAGAGGTGAGGCATCCTCTAGTTGTTGAGAATTAGAGTGGGGTATCTCTAATTTGTTGTGGGTTTTGGAGTGGGGTATCTCCTTGTAAAACCGATTCTGTGTTGTAATCGAACCCGTAATATAAGTTGTTTGAAATCTCAATTTGGAAACAAGTTGGGGACTGGACGTAGGTCTTTGAGTGACCGAACCAGGATAAATTTGTGTGTTCATTTTTCTATACTTTAACTCTTTGCATTTCGTGAACTGACATATTTACTGCATCTCTATTAAACTGTTTTCAAGTTCATAAAGTTTTTGAAAATACACTGAATCCTATTCACCCCCCTCTAGGATTCACCTTGTTAGAAGTCACTTGGACTAACATTTTTAATCTCATCGAAATCCTATTATTAACCATAATCCTCCCTTATTAACACTCTGTCTCTTAGAGTGAAAATTTGGGGCGTTACAGTGAACTCCATCCTTTATCATAGCTATAACCATAAGTGAATTAGACTCACAAATAACGACCCTAAAACCTGCATCCCAAGCCAGATTTAAACCATTATAAATAGCCACGAGTTCAGCAGTGATGTTGCAGTATAACCGCAGAAACCTGAAAAGCCAAAAATCCATTCACCATGTGTGTTGCGAATAACACCACCAACACTAGATCTACCTGGATTCCCAGCAGAGCCCCCTTCAACATTAAGTTTGACAAAATCAGTAGGAGAAGGCGTCCAAGTAACAAGACGAGGCTCCTTGTTGCTCCTAGCGTTACCATAAACTGCAGCAATGTTACCATGTAAAGTGGTCATTTGGCTACACAGGTACCATGGTTCCCAAAAAACAATCAATCTTTATTCATATTTACATCTACCAAATAACTAAAATCATCTTTGAAAATATAGGACGATGTCACTAAAAACCCTATATTATTAAAATTTGGTTTAAATATGTTTTTAATCCTTGCAAATATGCCACTTTTCAGTTTTAGTCCTTGTAATTTTTTTTTCTTTTTCGTCCTTGTAAAATAGAAAATTTTGTTTTTAGTTCTTGCTATTTTGTTTTAGTCCCTGAAATATTCGATTCATGCTAAATTAGTCCTTGTAATATGTGGACAATTTTGTTTTTAGTCCCTAAAATATAATATCAATTTTATTTTACAGGGACTAATTCGATGAATATCTAAATATTATAGGGACTAATTCAATATGATCTAAATATTACAGGGACTAGAACAAAATAATGAGGACTAAAAACAAAACTTTTTATTTTGCAGGGTTCATAAATAATTTTTTTTTGCAGGGAGTAAAAAGTGTCATATTTAGAGGGATTAGAATATATTTAAACCTTAATATTTTAAAGGAAAAATTATATTTGTAGTCATTTAACTTTATTTTTTTTTCAATTTGGTCTCTTATCTTTTTTTGTAACAAAATAGTCCCTTATATTTTAAAAGGAAGTTTATGTAGTCCTTTTAATTGTAACACAATCAAGTGTGCAACAGTATAAAATAGTCCAACAAAATGCTTGAATAGATCAAAGTAGATCAGGATTAGACCATGTGGACAAATATAGAGGTAATATACATGTCTATGACAATGAAAAAGTAAGTGAAATAACACTTAAGGCGACAATTTGAAGCAAAAAAAAAGATTGAAATCAACAATTAAGTTAAGGGACCAAATGACAAATTCTTCCATATATTAAATTAGTCTCAGAAATTAAAAATCCTTGATAACATTGGCCCTTTTGGTTTAGCCAATTTAATCTCTAAAACTGTCTGATGATGAGAATCAAGGAGCCTCAAGCAAAGGCAAGGAAGAGGAGAGCTTGAAGAAGCTAAGTGGACCTATGGCTAAAGCCAAAGCTAAGAAGCTTGAAGAGGCTAAGCAAAAGGAATTGGGCCAAGCCTTAATATCTAGGCACAATGAAGACATTACTTGTTGTCTTGATACAAATTAGTGACTCTTGTAATTGGGATTTAATTGTTGTAATTAGGACTTTGGGCCAAGACTTGTGTTTAGGAGTCAATTAGCATTGCAATTAGAAACTTTACTTTATTTGTATTCTTAAAGTGTAAGAGACTTAATGTGGCTTTTTAGTTGGGCCTTAGTGAGCCTTGAATCCACTCTATTCCCTTATGGCCTAGGCACCTATATAAGGCCTCTTGTAAGGCTCATTTAGAACTTTTGAATGAATTTGGAATTTCTCTATATTGAGAGGGTGAGTAGAGTAATGTGCTCCTCTTGGAATCCTTGATTGGAATCAAGAACTTGATCTTATATATCAAAGAAGCATCTTTGTGGTGATCCTCACAAGACTCAAGCTCCTTAATTGTAGAGTCTCTACTCATCCTTAGTCTTCTCCACCTTTGATCTTTCTTCTTTTGTAAGTTTCTTGAATCTGTGTATTCTTGTGTGCTTATTATTGTCATGGCAAAATTCACCTTCTCATCTTCTCCAATTCTTCGGTTTGTTTTCTTTTTGGATTGAACTGATGCATCTTGAGTTGAATCCATCAAAGGAAAGATCTTAAAATTCATTTTGAATTGCATCAATTCTTTTCGTTTGATCCATTGGAAATTGGTTTTGGAGCCAATAATGCATTTGGCACCATTTTCCACTTCAACTGCAATTTGACTTTCAAATGATGAATTTTAGGATTTTCCTTTGATAGATTCAACTCAAGATGCATCAATTCAATCTAAAAAGAAAACAAATCAAAGAATTGGAGAAGATGAGAAGGTGAATTTAGCCATGACAAGAACAAGCACACAAGAACACAGAGATTCAAGAAACTTACAAAAGAAGAATGATCAATGATGGAAAAGACTAGGGATGAGTAGAGACACCACAATCAAGGAGCTTGATTGATAAGTTTTGTGAGGATCGCCATAAAGAAGAATTCCAAGAGGAGCACCTTGCTCAAATTCTCACTCTCAATATAGAGGAATTCCAAATTCATTCAAATGTTCTAAATGAGTCTTACGAGAGGCCTTAATAGGTGCCTAGGCCATAACAGAAGCGAGTGGATCCAAGGCCCACTAATGACCCAACTACAAAACCTATTAAGTCTCTTGCACTTTAAGAAGACAACTCAAGTAAAATTCCTAGGGAATTGGTAAATACACCCCCGTGTATTTGCCATGCACCCCACATAACACTGTTTGAAAATTTTAATCCCAAATTGCCCTTATCTCTTTCCCCTTCCCCCTTCCTTCTTCTCAGTTTTGAAAAACATACACCCCACTCACCCCATTGATTCCTTCCCCATTTCCCTTTCATTGAGGTGAAAAATGAAAAGAACACAACACCATAGTCCTCCTTTCCCCACTCCACTGCAGAACATCGCACAGGTTGTTTTCGTAGAAGACCACAGAAACATCGCCACTGACATCGCAATCAAAGGACATCGCACGTGTTCTTTTCGGGTTCTATTTTTTCCTTTCATTGGTTCTTTTCTGGATTATTTTGCGTCCCAACGAGTTGCGTTGCATTCATATTGGTTCTTTTCTACATTATTTTGCTCTAAATTTTCCATGAAAATCAATTTTTGTTCTGGTTCTTTAGATTGTTTAACTGGAAATTCAGATTTCTGGACGTAGGAAAATGAAATTTTTATAACTATAGAAAATTCGAATTTCTAGAAATATATTTCGAAAATTGGGATTTCCGAAAATACAAAAATGCAAATTTTTGTATATAGCCGGAAAAGTTTCGGGATATACAAAAATTTGAATTTTTGGATTTCCGGAAATCCAAATTTTCGAATGCACAAAATTTGAAATTTGAAATTTTGTACATCCGAAAATTCAAATTTCTGGAAGCAGTTGGCTGCTTTAGGAGTAGGAGTATTGCAGTGATTATCGTTGTTATCATAGTTATTTGGTAGATTATGCCTGCAGTAACATCACAAAATTTCAATCTATGAGATAGAGTATTAATTTTGGAGGATTAGAATTACCTTAAATATTTTCGGATAAAAAGTAATGGTTTAGAACTGATGTAGAGGTCAAAACGATATTTTGCGGTTTTGGTCTCTCTAAAACAACTATGTAATCTGTTAGTAAAGGAATGGATAAATACCGGAGATTAAAGAATGGTCAATATAGAGACTACAAGATCTAGTAGAATTCTATATAGTGAAGAAATGATAAGTTTCGGTTAGTATTGTAGTTTAAACAATAAGATAGCTATGCCTAATATAACATTTGTTTTTGTTTACCGTCTATTTTCTGTTTTATATGACATTGTGTGATCTAAGTGTTAAGTGAATTATGTTGGTCTTATAATTAAGATTTTAAAATGTTTATTCATTTATTTCATTAAAACAGACGTTTTTTCTTTGACGTTTGAATTTTTACAAACAACCGTATTTACCGTAACTGACAGATAAGAATTTAAATAGAAAAAGTATATCAAAACAACCCAGAAAATTATCTTCCTTCACAAAAGTTGGATCTTTTAATATTTTTGATTTTTTGAATTTTTTCTGGAATTTTTGAAATTTACCGAATTATATGCTTAACTGGTTTGTATAGCATAGAGATCTTGTTTTACAGTGTAAAACTTTCGTGACAAAGGTAAACCACAATTTATATTTTATTTTTTATTATTTTTTAGGATTTTTTAAAATATTTCTAGACAAGGTTATTTTTCTACTGTTTTGCTCTTATTTGCGGTATATCAGCCGAATAGAGGCGAATAGAGACATAAAGGGTATGATATAGGAACTTAGGAATTTTGAGGGGTTCAAATGCAATTATAAGGAGGCTAAAATATCTGTAGACGGAATTGTAGACCATGAATAGTGTAGGGGCATGTACAATTACTATTTTACCCTTGATTTCACACTTAAACTACCAAAATCTAAAGTTTCTAACCAAGCTATCCCATGGCCCTTATTGCTCCTCCTTCGGTCGACATAACTAGCTCATTTTGGAGCCTTGGATGTGCTTTTTCACTTGGATTCAATCCTTGTGAACGCCTTTGAACCAATTCGGAAAAAGATGGATTTAAAACCTAATTATGCCTAATTAACCTAGTCATCTTATCTCTTCCTTTCCACTTGCTCATGGCCGCCCCCCTCTTGTGACTCACATGAGTCTAGCTCCATCTCAATGCTTCTTGCTTTGTTGAGTCATGCCATGAGTCATTAGGATTAACCAATTAGATTTTAGATAATTATTTTGATTTTTATTAAACATGAACCATGGTTGCTATCCAAGCCAACCATGGTCTCTTTAAACCCCAAGCCTTTGGCTGCCCCTCCCCCTATAAATACCCCCTCCATGTTTCATATTTTTCTACCCCAAAACTTGATGCAATACCAAGTTTCTTCTTTCTCCCTCTTTAAATCTTTCTTTATAGTTTTCTTAGTTTTCTTCATAATGTTCTTGCTTTAGTTCTTGAGTTTTGAAGCTTTGATCTTCAAACTCTCCTCTTCTTCGAGTTTCAAGGTAAGGGGAACCTCTTGCAAAATAATTTGAAAAGATATGAGTTTGATTTTTGGTTGCTAATCACTTAGGTAATATATGTGTTATAACTTTATATTTATTTATTTATGTTTTATAATTGTTTTATGGCTTTAATTTATTTATTATATGCTTTTATTACTTATAGTGTTATAATGCATGAATTGTTTATATGATTTTGTGATAGTAATGTTATAATTGCAAAATTAGTTTTATGTTTATAATTGTTTATTTAAAGCTTTATACTTGTCTTATAGCTTTAATTTAAATTATATGTGCTATTTATTAATTGTAGTGTTATAATGCCTAAATTGTTATGTGATTTTTGTGATAGTATGGTTATGCTGGCAAAATCAATTTTGAGCTTTAATAATTGTACCGTTATAATGGCAAAATTTAAAATACTACAGTATGCTCTTACCGTGAAACAAGTGCAATTTATTCTTTTGTGAAAACCTTGATATTGTCTATCATTGATATCCAAAGTGATGGTTAAGATAAATGGTTTATTAGTATGGTTTTGTGTAGGAAAGACATAGGTCATCCAAGCAGCCTTAGCCCACCTCTCTTTCCTGAGAACTATGTCTATACGCTGTTTGGGGAATTCTTAACTTAGGGACTCGGTATATACGTGACTAAGATAAATTAGAAAAAAAGTGATTTACAAATAAACATATATATATATATAAATAGATTGGATTGGATAAAAGAGTGTAATGACAAAGGATTATTGATGAATTCTACTGTTATAGCATCTATCGAAAATTTAATATAACGATAAAGGATTGTCGGTGAATTCTACTGTTATATTAGTAGTTGGAAATCTCGGGTTGGTGTCCAATCTGTATATGTATATAATTAACTCAATTTAATTTTCAATGTCTATGGCAGTGAAAATTAGTGAGGTAGGCCTTCAACGAGTCTTTTTCCTGGAAGTAAACTGGTGCTTAAGTATGTCAGAAATAAACTCAGTTTGATCTCGTTCACTTAGGTTATATCGAATCATTTTTGGGCACTGATCACTGTAGTCGGCTCTGTTGCCGTGTGATTCTTTCTTCTTCAAATTTAATTAAGCCGACATAAATTATTCACCAAATAAAAAGTATACTTGGGTTTAATTAGTGTTGATCTCTTCTCTCTTGATCAATCCTAGGTGTCTCTGCCCCGTTTAGGTCTGCTTGAAATGAATTAATAACCTGTAGTTTGATATACCGAATCACTCTGTTGAACTGATCATCTCAGTTCGGCTTTGCCGCAGTGTGATCAATCATTAATTGAAATTATTGAAGCTGGGAAAATAATTTAACTCGTAATGATCAGTAAAATGAGTAATGAGGGCACGAATTATTTATTTGAGGCAACTGTAAAAGGTTTTACAATATGAAGTAGAGGAATAAAATGATGTGATTTTTACAGTTATCAGTTCATACAAGGGTATTTTTTGAGAAAGTGGATTTGAAAGAGAAATACAGTAAAACAAAGAAAGTTTTACAAAGAAAAATTAAAGTGATTTTTATATGCAAAATAAGTTGTCATTGCATACAGTGGTTTGAGCATACACTCCAGCTTGGGGTTGAGAATAGAGTTTAGTTGGGCTACAATTGCCTACTGGATTATCCAGGTTTCGAAAGTCTCAATCGCCATATAGGTGGATCCCCTCGAGCCGAGACGAGTAGTGTACCCGACTTGGATAAATCTAATTGGCTGGCCTATTCATTATTTGGTATCCATTTTAAATGCGATATTACCAAAGTATTCTCAGAGGTTCAGATAGGATTCCCTGGTTATTCTATTAAGTTTACTACAGCCGATCGCTCAAGGGTGTTAAGGTTGGAAAGTCTCCATTGAGCATTGCACCAGTGTGTTTTGAGAGATATAGAAGTGGCATGCATAAATATATTTTGACTTGATGATATTTTTTTGTGAATGCATTACTTTTGTAGGTTTACAAACACAAGGTAAGATCTGTTTAAATGAGATCTATTTTTATGTGTCTTAAATAACTTGCTGTTATGATATATATATGTGTGTGTGTGTGTGTGTGTGTTTTTGATGTGCGAATTGGGTGATGTATGATCTGTGTTTTGGGTGTGCTTATACTTCTTATATTACTTTGATTTAGAGTTTCATCATTGTCTACTTTTATGTTGTGTTGATGCATGACTGAGTAGATGATTTACTCAAGAAGTAGGCTAGCTCTTAGAATAAGGATATGGAGGACGAGGCAGCATAGATTGATAAAGATTCCAAGAAGAATCTGTATTTACTGTCTTAGTTTGGGTGGATGTCAAGAGACTGAATTGGCTCAGATGTACAGTTTATTTTATGAAATGTATGCTTGTACTGAAGCGAGATCTTTATATATATCAGATGAGATTATTGTTACAAAAGATGTTGGCTATATTTTCGCATTCAAAAACATTTCGAAAAGAATTAGGGAGACATATTCCCCATCCTTCTCATCTTTTAGAAAAGGCAAATTCTATCAAAATAATTTCTATGCTATTACAAAACTTTTGGTTGCTATGGTGTAATATCCTTTTTGCAGAAAGGGTATTGCATTTTGTGGTATAAGAGTATGGTTCAATGTTTTTGGGAATGGGTATAGGTCTGCTAAGCCTAAGTTGCGTGAGCCCTGATAGGTTGTGTGCTGTGTGATCTTTGTGTGAAAATTGAATGACTTGTTTGGGTCTGGAAAAATTTGGTGCCAAAGTTGTACTGGTATTGGACGGTACAGCTGAGGAAATCTGAACTATTCTGGTATGGGACAGTATAGTTGAGGGGAACTTAATAGAATAAATCGGTACTACCTATGCCAATGATACTGTATAGGTATGGGACTATATAGGAAAAGATTTTCTTCTGAAAAACATGTATGTGAGGACAAAACATGTGATTAGAATTCATGTTGGTTTGTAGGAAAAAAGTCATTAATTCAAAAAGCCACCAAATAATTACAGAATAGTATAGACTTTGATTGTTTTGTGTGAAATTGTTTGATTTTCTTTGTTACTACGGTGGTAGACGTTTTCTTACTAGTTTTACCTTAGGAAGCGATGTCTGCACGTAACGTTGAAGTGATGGAACAGGCAATTGGAGCGATGAATACCATGGCTGCTACTATGGCACAGCAAGCTGAGCGAGCGGAGCAGAGAGATATACAATCACAACTTAGGGCAGATAGGGTTGTTGCAGCTAAAGGACTTACTGACTTTAGGAAACACGATCCTCAACAGTTCAATGGGGAGCCTGATCCAGAGAAGGCTGATCTTTGGATCCAAGAGCTGGAGAAGATATTCTTGGCTCTAAACTGCATTGAAGGAGTCAAAGTATCTTATGATGTGTACCTGCTAATCGGTGATGCGGAGTACTGGTGGAAAGGGGTACAACAACTGTTAGAAGTTGAGCATCAAAAGATAACTTGGGAGATTTTTCGTACAAGGTTCTTCACTAAGTACTTTCCTCAGAGTGCTAGAACTGAAAGGGAACGGGAGTTCCTGAGTCTACAACAAAAAGAAATGTCTGTGGATGCGTACGCGACGAAGTTTGAAACTTTGGCCAAGTACTTTTGCTTTTTCCAGCTTCAACCTGATGAGGCTTGGAAGTACGAACGTTTTGAAGTGGGACTTCGTTACGAATTTAAGGAGGCTGTTTCACCATTGGAGATATGTCATTTTCAACCCTTAGTTGAAAAATGTCAGAATATGGATGTTTTACAGAAGGAAAAAGTGGTAGTTAAAGGTAATGTGGGTGGACCGTTTAGGTCCTAGCCACAAAATCAGAACGGAAGGCAGTTTCGGAAAATGTCGTATACAAGGAACTCAAGAAGTTTCGAGAATTCACAACCAAACTGGAACCATACACTTGTTGTTTGGAATGGAAATCATGGGAATCAAGGGATAAGCACGATGAAATGTTATAACTGCGGGAAGATGGGACATTATGCCAACAATTGCAACCAAAGGGGAGCAACTTGTTTCAGATGGGAAGGTTGGGCATTTGTCAAACACTTGTAGGGAGCAAAAACCAGTAGCCGATAATGAAACTTTGCAGCATAAGGGTCCTGGAGTGAAGAAATGAAGATCTTTCTACGAGTAGTGGGATCTAGGACGATGCGTTGTTTTGCTTTCTGTTTTGAATTATAGATATGATCTAGTTATTAGTAAGCTTGAATCATAACACCCAAAATTGGAGTATAGTTTTTGGAGACATTCCATAGGTTTAGAGCCTATTAGGAAACCCTTGTACTTGGTTGCTATAAATATATATATATATGTGAATACATAAGTGTTTGTTTGCTTTGATGTTGTGTTAATTTTATATGTGTATATGTTATGTTTATTGCTATAAGTAGAGACGTACCCTTACAAACTAAGTTTATGGTCTGGATAACACTATCAGCCATAGAATTATTATTGTTTTCTTACTACTTAAGGTCAAGGTATGGAAGTAGTTAATTCATTAGCTTGCCGGTAGCAGAAAGATAATAATGGTAATGGGTTTGAACTGATAGGTCAAAATTCTTAAGAGTAAAGGAATGCAGGATTAAGATTTCCAATGGGAAATAAAGAGAGTCCGTATGACTAAAAATAGAGCTATTCAAAGGACTTAGAATATGTTACAAGGTTAGTAGTTGAATACATAGATCAGTGGAATAATATTAGATATCCTTGAAGATTTGATACTTATTGGAAATAACTTACCAAGCTATTTCAGTGATAAAAGGATTAAGGTATAGTACAAGTAGGAAAATGATATTTTTAGGATTTCTTGAAATTAACAAGTTCTTCTGAAGATACAAGATGAAAAGGGATAATTAAGGTAGACCAACGTGGTCGAAATTTTAGAGTAAGAAAAATTGATTTTCGATGGAAGGAGAGAAATTACGTAGTAGCAAGAAATGGAGATACACCAGGTAATAGGTGAGTAAGTGATTCAGAAGTTAGGTAGACTTAGTATATAAACAGGTGAAGTGATATTGGGAAATTTATCGGACGAGATTTTTCAGATAATAAGAGTTATTTCACCAAGAATATCCGCTAAATTTCGAGGACGAAATTTTTTAAGAGAGAAAGAATGTAGTATCCCAAACTTTCACTCTATGAGACAGAGTATTAATTTTGGAGGATTAGAATTACCTTTAAGATTTTTGGATAAAAAGTAATGGTTTAGAACTGATGTAGAGGTCAAAACGGTATTTTGCAGACGTTTTTGACTGTTAGAATAAGTTTATGATGAATATAGAAATTTCAAATTAGATTCAGAAGAGGTATTAGAAGATTGAAATAAGCCCTGTTTGGATAATAAGCTTATTTACTGCTTATGACATAAGTTATATAAGCTACTTTCATAATCGAAGAAAAATTATAGTGAAACTTATTTTATATAAGTCATAAGCTGTTTTGATAAGCTATCCTGGGTAACTTATGAAAAATAAGCCCAAAACAGCTTATGAATCAGTCATAAGTTGTGTTCATAAGCTCTGCATAAGCCAATCCAAACAGACCCATAATGTCTTGATGTTATATGAGGATTTTAGAAGTTAAGTTTGGAATTTTTAGAAGAGTATAAGGAATATTGCGGTTTTAGTCCCTATAAGACAAACTATGTAATCTGTTAGTTAAGGAATGGATAAATATTGGAGATTAAAGAATGGTCAAGATAGAGACTACAAGATGTAGTAGAATTCTATATAGTGAAGAAATGATAAGTTTCAATTAGTGTTGTAGTTTAAACAGTAAGATAGCTACGCCTTATATAACATTTGTTTTTTTGTTTATCGTCTATTTTCTGTTTTATATGAAATTGTGTGATCTAAGTGTTAAGTGATTTATGTTGGTCTTATAATTAAGGTTTTAAAATGCTTATTCATTTATTTCATTAAAACAGACGTTTTTCCTTTGACGTTTGGATTTTTACAGACAACCGTATTTACCATAACTAACGGATAAGATTTTAAATAGAAAAAGTATATCAAACCAACCCAGAAAATTATCTTCCTTCACAAAAGTTGGTTCTTTTAATAGTTTTGATTTTCTGAAATTTTTCTGAAAGTTTTGGAAAACTTTCAAAATTTACCGAAATATACGCTTAACTAGAACGTATAGCGTACAAATCTTGTTTTACAGTGTAAAAATTTCGTGACAAAGTTCCAAAACAATTTATATTTTATTTTTTATTATTTTTTTACGATTTTTAAAAATATTTTTAGACAAGATTATTTTTCTACTGTTTTGCTCTTATTTGCGGTATATCAGCCGAATAGAGACATAAAGGATATGATATAGGAACTTAGGATTTTTGAGGGGTTCAAATGCAATTCTAAGGAGCCTCAAATATCTGTAGATGGAATTGTTGATCATGAATAGTGTAGGGCATGTACAATTACTATTTTACCCTTGATTTCACACTTAAACTACCAAAACCTAAAGCTTTTAAGCAAGCTATCTCATGGCCCTTATTCCTGCTCCTTTGGTCGACATAACCAGTTCATTTTGGAGCCTTGGATGTGCTTTTTCACTTGGATTCAATCCTTGTGAAAGCCTTTGAACCAATTAGGAAAAGATGGATTTAAAACCTAATTATGCCTAATTAACCTAGTCATCTTATCTCTTCCATTCCACTTGCTCAAGGCCGCCCCCTCTTGTGACTCACATGAGTCTAGCTCCTTCTCAATTCTTCTTGCTTTGTTGAGTCATGCCATGAGTCATTAGGATTAACCAATTAGATTTTAGATAATTATTTTGATTTTTATTAAACATGAACCATGGTTGCTTTCCACTCCAACCATGGTCTCTTTAAACCCAAAACTTGATGTTTCATATTTTTCTACTCCAAAACTTGATGCAATACCAAGTTTCTTCTTTCTCCCTCTTTAAAGCTTTCTTTATAGTTTTCTTAGTTTTCTTCATAATGTTCTTGCTTTAGTTCTTGAGTTTTGAAGCTTTGATCTTCTAACTCTCATCTTCTTCGAGTTTCAAGGTAAGGGAAACCCCTTACAAAATAATTTAAAAAGATATGAGTTTAATTTTTGGTTGCTAATCACTTAGGTGATATATGTGTTATAGCTTTATATTTATTTATTCATTTATGCTTTATAATTGTTTTATGGCTTTAATTTATTTATTATATGCTTTTATTATTTATATGATTTTGTGATAGTAATGTTATATTGGCAAAATTAGTTTTATGCTTATAATTGTTTATTTAAAGCTTTATACTTGTTTTATAGCTTTAATTTAAATGATATGTGCTATTTATGAATTGTAGTGTTATAATGCCTAAATTGTTATGTGATTTTTGTGATAGTATGGTTATGCTGGCAAAATCAATTTTGAGCTTTAATAATTGTACCGTTATAATGGCAAAATTTAAAATACCGCAGTATGCTCTTACCGTGAAACAAGTGCAATTTATTCTTTTGTGAAAACCCTGATATTGTCTATCATTGATATACAAAGTGATGGTTAAGATAAATGATTTATTAGTATGATTTTGTGTAGGAAAGACATAGGTCATCCAAGCGGCCTTAGCCCACCTCTCTTTCCTAAGAACTATGTCTATACGTTATTTGGGGAATTCTTAACTTAGGGACTCGGTATATACGTGACTAAGATAAATTGGGAAAAAAGTGATTTATAAATAAACATATATATAAATAGATTGGATTGGATAAAAGAGTATAATGGTAAAGGATTCTCGGTGAATTTTACTGTTATAGCATCTATTGGAAATTTTGTATAACGGTAAAGGATTCTCGGTGAATTCTACTATTATATTATCAGTTGGAAATATCGGGTTGGTGTCCAATCTGTATATGTATATAATTAACTCAATTTAATTTTCAATGTCTATGACAATGGAAATTAGTGAGGTAGGCCTTTAACGGGTCTTTTTCTTGGAAGTAAACTGATGCTTAAGTATTTCAGAAATAAACTCAACTTGATCTCGTTCACTTAGGCTATATTGAATCATTTTTGGGCATTGATCACCGCAGTTGGCTCTGCCGCCCTGTGATCCTTTCATCTTCAAAGTTAATTAAGCCGGCATAAATCATTCACCAATTAAAAAGTATACTTGGGTTTAAATTAGTGTTGATCTCTTCTCTCTTGATCAATCCTAGGTGTCTCTGCCCTGTGTAGGTCTACTTGAAATGAATTAATAAGCATTAGTTTGATATACCAAATTACTCTGTTGGATTGATCACCTCAGTTCGGCTCTATCGCTGTGTGATCGGTCATTAATTGAAACTATTAAAGCCGAGAAAATAACTTAAATCGTAATGATCAGTAAAATGAATGAGGGCAAGAATTATTTATTTGAGGTAACAGTAAAAGGTTTTACAATATGAAGTAGAGGAATAAAATGATGTGAATTTTACAGTTATCTGTTCATACAAGAGGATTTCAAAGAGAAATACAGTAAAACAGAGAAAATTTTACAAAGAGAAATTAAAGTTATTTTTCAATGCAAAATAAGTTGTCGTTGCATACAGTGGTCTGAGCATACATGTAACACCCTCATTTTTAAATAGTTTTTATTGATTTTTAATCTCCTTTAAATTAATTAAAATTATTTAATTAATTATTTATAGATCTTGGGGTGAGAATAAGGATATTAACATCTTAGATTTATTTTAGAAGAGTCAAGACTCAAGAGTAGCCAAGTTCGCAAAACTGAGTTTTTGCGGGAACCGCATTCTCTCCTGATGCGGGGATAGGCTCCAATAATTTTCGGGAGACCATTTTTACTCCAAAATAAAATTTTAACGAACCAAAAGTGGTTTTTATAATATTTGTGATTTTTAAAAATTTTTCTGGAAATTTTTAAGAAAAATTTTATTTTACCCGCGTTTGGAGCTTTACGGGTAAACCGGGCGTAACCGGGACATGAAAAATAGTCCAAAAATTTAGTTTTGAGTTTCTAAATTTTTCTATGACATATTCAAATCATAAAATTCATTTCTCATGATTTTACTCATTTTAGAAAAATATTTATCTAAAAAGGGGTTCGAAAACTACGCGTTTTTACTATTTCGAACTACCGATTAAACCCTAACTTGGCGGAATTAAATCCCACCATTTTCCAGTCAGCCTTGGGGCGCATAGAAGGGCTGATCCCACTCTCAAAAACCTTCCAAAAGTCAAATGGTCAAATAGGGGTTAATATTTGAATTTTTCAAAATTAGTTGAAAGAGGTATGGCTCCCAACCACCAAAAGCATGCAAGCCCATACCTCCCCCATTCCTCTTTGTGCTCAGCCGAATTCATCTAGGGAAGGGAAGGAGAGAGAAATTCATTTTTCACTTCATCTTCAACCTTGAATCAAAAGCTCCATCTTTTTCTCTCATATTCTCAAGCTTTCCTACACACCAAAAGGCTAAGTTTCATTGAGTTTTTGGCCACCCAAGCTTCACAAAAAAGGTTTGGATCATCATTCTAATTCATAAACTTCTTTCATTTTCTCATTTCCACCACTTTCATGTTTCCATGAAAGTTGTGTTCTTCTCTTTACTAAAAGATATCTTTTTCTTGGTTTAGGTTCATTCCATTGGAACCTACAAGCTTGAAAACTACCTTGGATCCATTTGTATTCAAGATTTGAGTAAGTATTCATCTACTCAAATTTCTACTCTTTAGGGTTTCTTGGTTTTCATAAAACTCATATTTTTATGGTTTTATTTTGGTGTATTTTGTGAAAGGTAAATTTTTCTAAGTGTGGGAACGTCAAGGCTTCAAGGAGGCCACTTGGTGATTGTGTAGAGGGAATGTGATCTTTGGTGTTTGCTCATTTTCATAGTCTTCAAGAGGTAAGGGGATTTTTTCAATAAGTTGGGAAGGATGTGTATGTGTGTGGTTTATGTTGTATGTTCATGAAAAACTCAAAGACTTGAGTTTTCATATTGGGTGTTTGAGTGAGAAATCATTCTTTAGTAATATGTATTTTTATATATTTATGTATATGAGTGAAAGTATGATTTTGGCTGAGGCGTGATAATTTTTGATAAACCTATGTGTTGTTGGAAAAAGCATATGTATGATTTGGATTGATTTGGAATGCCTAAGTGTATGTTTGAGGAAGTATGTTTTATGCTATGTTCATGATATATGTTGGTATGTTATGAATGATTACTTTGAGTGTATGTTTGATTTATGGCTTGGTGGTGTTTTTGCCTAAATGGATGAATATTGATTCTTGGATGTTTCACATGATTTAATTCAATGTGATTGAGATTGGATTGAAAATATTTGATTAAGTGTGGGAAGAGGGTTTAAAAGCTTTAATGAAAAAGTTTTCCAAATGAATTAATTAGAATTCAAAGATAACACTTAATTAGATAAATTTCATCAAGTTTTTAATCATAAGTCTTAAATCAATTTCATACTAAATCCTTGTTATCCATAAAATTCTAAGTGAGCTAGAAAATCAATTAAAGAGGGAGAAAAATCAAATTTTAGATTTTTAGGGGTCAAAAATGAAAATTGGATGTTTTGGGGGTAAAAATGCAAAATTCTGGGCACAATTTCGAAAATCTGGGCACTTTGGGCCAAAAGTTTTGGGGCAGAAATGTGAAGTCTGGACACTTTGGGCCAAAAACGTAATTCACGAAAGTTTTGGGGCAGAAAACGCGAAGCTTGGGCATTTTGGGCCAGAAATCAAATTCTTCAGAAAATCAGGGGCTGGACTGCGGAACTGGACTTCTTAGGGGGTCAGAATTGTAAATACTTAAAAGTAAATGAACTTAAGTTATCAAAACAATTAACTAAGACTTTGAATTAAATCTTTTACAAAGAGAAGTGGGAGGAAAATATTAATGAGGATTTAAGAGTTAAAGTTAATGAAGGGCTTTAACTTCAAAGAGGAACTTTCCATAAAACTTAAGTTTTTAAATAAACGCTTTTACACGGTATTGAACGAGGATCAATACGTGGCGACGATAAAGTCTTGAGGACAATAATATTACACGATGTTGGATGAAAACTAACACGTGGCGACGAAAAACCCTAAGACGAGAGACCGCATTGATTGTATTGTTTGTGAGTGCAAATATAATATCATATGCATTTGAGATATTGGCTTTTGCCAGGCTAGCTTTATGCTACAATGAGAGCATACAATCCTATGCGATGGATTGTGAATAATTGTAAAACCTGTTCATGAAATAGGGGACCGATGGTTACCATGTCCATGAAAAAGGGGACCGATTGGTTACCATGTCCATGTCCATGAAAAAGGGGACCAATGACACTAGTTCCATCACCCGAGACCGTGAGGCCGACACTTCCTGTTCCATAAGTCGCACCTTCTGGACGTTTGGTGCGGTGTTCTTCTGACACTTCTGCCGGACCTTCGGGACACGTAGATAGAGGGAAGAGGAAGGTTAGAGATGAGCCAGATCGTGTACTATTCAAGGTGTCTGAGGTTGAGGAGGACCCCGGGGAGACGTCATCGTCTTAGGCCTGTAGAGGTGGGGGTGTCTAGTGCTAGGTTGTAGAGTGTCTGTTAGCGACCAGCCTAGGTTTGGGATGTACATGTTCAGTGTCGTGTATTGGACACACTTTTTGATTTATCGTTTTTCCTAGGTTTAGCTTTATCGCTTTATTTTCTTTGTGTCAGGATGATGTATTTTGGCCACTATGTTGTGGTTCCAAACTATACTTGCGGGCGCAAGACTTGTGTATATTGACTTGAGGATATATATATATATATGTATATATGATGTTTCTTTTTTTCTGAGTTTCTGGATGGCTAAATGAGTTGTGAGCAAATCTTTTCGTATAAGACTTTAAAAAAAAAAATTAGCCACCAATTTTGGTAACCATGATTTATGAGAGACGATTTTCCGCATTAAGTTTAGTTTTTCATGTGACGTTCCTTGTGTGAAAAATGGGCGTTACAATACACTCCAGCTTGGGGTTGAGAATAGGGTTTAGTTGGTCTACAATTGCCTACTAGGATTATCTAGGTTTCAAACGTCTCAATGGCAGTGTAGGTGGACCCCCTCAAGCCGAGACGAGTCGTATACCCGGTTTGGATAAATGCAAAATTACCGAAGTATTATCAGGGGTTCAGATAGGATTCCTTGGTTATTCTGTTAGGTTTACTACAGCCGATTGCTCAAGGGTGTTAAGGTTGGAAAGTCTCTGTGGAGCATTGCACCAGTGTGTTTTGAGAGATATAGAAGTGACATGCATAAATATACTTTGACTTGATGATATATTTTTGTGAATGCATTACTTTTGTAGGTTTACAAACAAAAGGTAAGATTTGTTTAAATGTGATCTATTTTTGTGTGTCTTAAACAACTTGTTGTTTTGATATATATATATATATATATACAGGAAGAAAACCAGAAATAATGCGAAAATAAGCGAAAGTAATATAAATTATAATAAAAGTGTGATAGAGTTCATACTCGATAAAAGTCTTTTTATAAAACATAAGGAAATGAAATTGTAAAACTTACAAAGGTCGAGAATTCTTGACTTGAATGTACAGAGAACCAAGCCAGAGAATAGTATCCTGTCTACCAATATCTAAAAGTAACACCGAAAGAGATCAGATCAAATCTCTTTATTGTAATTCAGGTATCCCTTCAATACCATAACAGTCATCTTCGTTCATTGGGGCATAATTCTGACTAGACCCAACTGAGTCCTTGTCATCTTTATCACCAGACATAGCCATCTGTAATTTCTTTTAAAATTCTTCTTTATTGGAGGAGGAGGATAATTCAGCCATAATTTTTTATTTTTCGGATCAAAATAATGCTTCAGTATCATCTTGCTTGGACTGCTTCTAATAATTCGGATGTTCTCTGAACCACTTGTCTAATGCAGCAGGACATAACAAATTAGGATTAAACTTGTTCCACCCTTTAATTCTGATTTCTCTAACCACTTGGGAAATCTGGCAATCTTCCCAAATTAACTGTGTACCATAAGTCCATGAAGTAATCCAAGTAATTCCAAAACTTGCACAGAAAGCAATTAATTCTTTATGCTTCGGAAAAGTAGTCTCTGTAATGAATCTGTTAAAAGCTGAGAGAGCAAAGTCTGGGAATATTGAGGTAGTAGCACCAACATCAATAAACCACCAGATAAACCACTGAGGAAAATTTAATGATATATCCTTCTTAAACCATATAAACCAGGAATGATTATACGGTTCAAGGTAAAGCATATTGTACCAAGCTTCCATGTAGTCAATATAATTGTACGTCTGAGGAGTAAATCTTCGAGATAATGATTTCTGAACAGAGGGATGAGATCCCCATCCTTGAGGAGGAATAACCTTTAAAATTTTAAATTTTGAGTATGTAATTCTCTAAGGATCATTGGAATCTTCTCGGTTATGAGTTAATTCAACAGATCCAGTATCAACCAGGATAAATTCATAAAATTTTCTATTATGTTCTAAAGTTCTGGGAAAGTAATGAAATCTAGGAGGATAGAATTTACTAACTAGCTGTAATAGAGAACTATTTCCTTTAGAGTATTCAAGTTCTATGGTAAACAAAGGTAATTTATAAGGCTTTGGGATAAATGGGCAAGGAGGTCTATCAGCAGGAGGGGTATAAAAAGGTAATTTTTCTTTATCTCTAGAGGGAGGAGTAAACTTAGGTCTTTGGGACTGTAATGGGGTGTATGTTTCTTGTAATTGCTGGGAATGTAATGGTGTATGGGCGGTTTGTACTGCATGTAATGGAGTATTTGCAATTTGGACAAATTTAGAAGTTGAGGAAGAGGCTGGTAAAGCTAAATGAGGTCGAGGAGTAATAATCTGGTACGGAGATAAAGGGGTATAACAATTTTGTAATGAAGAATCTCTTGAAGGAGATCCTTGAAGTAATACCTGTTTAGAAGTAGCAGTAATAGCTTTCTGTATTTTTTGGTTCTCGAGAGGAGGTCCGTAATCATCTCTCGGATCTTTCTTAGGGTCACTCATGATTTTCCCTGTAAAAATTCTCTAGTAAGAAAGTCTGGTAAATAATTATTTTCTCCTTTGATATGTTCCATGTCAAAATCAAAACAAGAAAGTAAAGCTTGCCATCTAGCAAAAATATGTTTAGAAACTAGATTTTTAATATCTTTTTGTAAAACATCTTTAGCGGCTTTACAATCAGTTTTTAATAAAAATCTTTTTGAAAATAAATCATCTTGAAATTTAGTAATACATAAAACAATTGCTCTCTTTTTTAATAGTACTATATTTCTGCTGTGCTGGGTTCCAAACTCCAGAATAATATCTCACTATTTGTTCTTTCTCAGAATTGGGTAACACCTTCTTTAATATCCCACCATAACCTAAATCAGAGGAATCTGTTTCTATTATGAGAAAGGCTATAGGGTCTGGGAGACCTAAACATGGTAATTTCTTAACAATGGATTTTAACTGTTTAACACTCTGTCATAGACTCGTCCCATTTAGGAGGATTCTTTCTAAGACGCTTAAACAAAGAGGCACAGATAATCCTAAGATTAGGAATAAAATCTGTAACATAATTAATACATCCTAAAAATCTTTGTAATTGAGTTTTTTCTTTTAATTCATCTGGGAATTTATCAGTAAACTCAAGAGCTCTACTGATTGGAGTAATAGTTCCTTCAAATACTTCAAATCCTAAAAATCTTATTTTATTTTGGAATAATTTCATTTTCCTTTCAGATAATACCAATCCATTATCTTTAATAATATTAAAGAACTTATTTAAATGTTCAAAATGTTGAGTAATAGAGTTAGAGAATACTAATACATCATCTAAATAAACTAAAGTAAATTCAGAGTAATTGTTAAATATTTCGTTCATAATGTTTTGAAATTCACTAGGTGCATTCTTTAATCCTAGAGGCATAACATTCCATTCGTAATGTCCAAAAGGTACAACAAAGGCAGTTTTATATTTATCTTCTTCAACTAATTGTATTTGATAATATCCAGACTTTAAATCAAATTTAGAAAATATAGCAGCATTATGTAATCTTCCAATTAAATCTCTTTTATTAGGTATTGGATACCTAATCCATTTTAAAGCTTTATTTAATGGTTTATAATTAATAACTAATCTTGGTACTCCTCGTTCTAACTCAGAAGCATTAACAACATAAAAAGCTGAACAACTCCAAGAGGACTTGCTCGGCCTAATTAATCCTTTATCAAGATATTCTTTAATTTCTTTTTGACAATATTCAAGAAATTGTTGATTCATCTGTATTGGTCTAGCTTTAGTTGGTATATTTCTTTCATTAAAGTTTGATTCATAAGGTAATGAAATAACATGTGTTTTCCTTTTCCAAAATGCATTTGGATGTTCTGCACATAATTCTTTAGAAAATTGTTCCTGTAATGACTTAATTTTCTCTTAAATAAGGGAGGACTTTAATTGCTCATCTATTCTTTTATAATGAATTTCTTTATTAATCATAACTATCTGTTTTTGTTTTTGTTTAATCAAATTAATATAAGAAGTTAATTCTTTCTGTATTTGGTTTAATTCTTTTACATGTGGAGGCTGAATAAATTCAAAACTTACTTCCCTTCCCAGGGCTTTTGAAGTAATGGTTGTATTTGATACAGAAAATGGATATAATAATGATAAAAATGGTGTTCCAAGAATAATACTTTCATGTATATCTTTTACTAACAGAAATGGAGTTGTATAACAAACTTTATTTTTACATATTTTAGCTTTAGATAATTTATACGAAATCGATAACCTAGAGCCATTAGCTCCACTTAATGATTCTTTAGTTTTTTCATTATATTTAGTTGGAATTAAACCTTCCTAAATACAATTTAAATCTACACCAGAATCCATTAATGCTATAAGTTTAAATCTTTCATCTTTAATTACTAATTCTATAGGACAATACCATTTATGAGAAATTAATCTATCTAATTTATAAACTTCTTTTTGATCAGAGTTTTCTCCTTCATGAGACTGATCTTTAATTATTGTCATTCCTTTTAATTCTAGATAACCTAATTCTAATTCTAAATCTTTTTGTTTTAATTGTTGAATCTCTTGTTTTAGGATTCTAATTTCATCTTGTAAATCTTTTAATGTTATAGTATTAATTTCAAGTTTCTTAAATCTTTGCATAACATCTTTAAATTCAATTTTATGCATAGTATCTTTTTGTTTTTCCTCTTCTGAAATAATTTCTTGGACTTGTTTCATAAATTCTTGTTTAACATCATATTCTTGCATTTTTCCTAATATTTCTATTAAAGTATTAGCTTGTGTTTTAGTAATGACATTAATTCTTTTAACACATCTATCACAATCACATATATCTATTCCTAAACATTCAGAAGTACTAGAGGACTCTCCTTCTTCTGTTGTTTCTCTAATCTGATTAATAGCTTCTTCTTCGTACTAAGATTTTTCTTCTGAAGAACTCTCGGAATCATTATCACTATAAATCATAATATCTTCTAAAATATTAATAAGACTTTCTTTTAAATCTTCTTGAATATTAAGATTATTAATTTTAGGTTTAAATACTTTTTTCGTCCCTGCAAAATGAATGAGTTTCATTTTTCGTCCCTGTAAAAATTTTTGTTTGTTTGTGATCCCTGTAAAACAAAAAGTTTTATTTTTAGTCCCTGCAAAATTGTTTTAGTCCTTGTAAAATTTAGATCATGTTGAATTAGTCCCTGTAATATGTGAACAATTTTGTTTTTAGTCCCTATTAAATTTATTTTACAAGGACTACTTTGACAATTATCTAAATATTACAGGGACTAATTCAACATGATCTAAATTTTACAGGGACTAAAACAATTTTGCAAGGACTAAAAATAAAACTTTTTGATTTACAGGGATCACAAACAAACAAAATTTTTTACAGGGACGAAAAATGAAACTCGGTCATTTTGCAGGGACGAAAATGATATTTAAACCTTAATTTTATTAATCTTTTCTTTAACTCTACAAGTTTTAGCATAATGACCAAATCTTCCACATTTAAAACATTTAACTTCAGATAAATTTTTCTTCTGATTTTTCTTTCTATTTTGCCGTTGAGGCTTAGGTTTATAATCTTGTTGTGGTTTCCTATAATTTCTATAATTCTTCTTTCTATAATAGGATCTTCCATTATAATTTTGTTTTCTTTTCTTCTTAACAAGTCTATTTGGAGCTTTTAAAGGTTCGACTCCAAATTGTTCACAAAAAGTTCCTAATTCTCTTTTACTTTGCAAAGCTTCGCTTTTTATCTTATTTTGTATTTTATAATCAGTACAAATTTGTATTCCAGTTTCAACAATATAATTTGATATTTCACCCATAGTTAATTGATTATAAGGAATAATACCATTATGAGCTTGACTAATATTAGTTTTAACCTTTTCAGCAAATAACCTAGGTAATCCACCTATAAATCTTTCTTTCCAATAATCAGCAGCACCATCAGTTCTAAGATATAATTTTGATAAAAACATATCTTTATACCATCTATAATCAGACATAGTTGGACAATAAAGATTTATTAATTGATCAGACAATCTTTGTTGTAATTTTAATGGTTCTCCTACAAAATGTTTAGTAATAGTATATAATAAAGTTGTAACAACATCTTCTACTGTCGTATTATTTTCTACTTTAACAGCTCCCCAAATAACAGATTTTTGTGATTCAGTAATAATATTATCCCACCAACCTTTAAGTTGGCCAGTAAATCCAGTAGTAATTACTAGAGCAGTTTTCTTATCAGAATTTCCTCTAGTTTTTGAAAGCAGTAGCACACATAGACATTTGTTGTATAATATCAAGTATTTGTTGTTCACTAGCACCATCTATATTCCATTCTACTATTCCTTCTCCAGAATAACTATTTTCAATAAAGTTTGGACGCTCTTCAAACTGAACATCAGCAAAAGAGGGTATTGGATAATAATTTCTAGTAGTAGGTTTTGGATTATTATATTTAATTTTATTTAACATATTATCACTATCATAATTTAATACATTCAAACTAATTCCTGAAGTAACAGTAGTATTATTTAATAATGATAATTTTTCTAGTCTAGATATCAATTCATCAGAGATATTAGACTTTCCTAATTTAAAATCTTTTAATTCCTTATCAGGAGCATATTTATATATTGGTCTGTTAGGGTCTAAAGGATAATCTTTAGGATTTTCTATCTTTTTAGAAGTAACACTTCCAACTAATTCCATTCTATCTAATTGTTGTGACATAGTATATAAAATTTGATTAGTGTAATTTAATTGTTCATGAATATTTAATCTTTCTTTCTGTGGCTCTCTTGATCCAGATGGATTCTTAATAGTTTTTAATGGTGATGCAACAACTTCTACTCCTTCCTTAGTAGGAATTATAATAGCTTCTAATGGCAGATGAACACTATCAACATAATTCTTTTTATCGAATAATTTCCATTTAGTACTTAATCTAACATTAACATCAAGATATAAATCTTTCAAGAAAAGATTTATAATTTTATTCTCTTGGCAATATAATTCAAACCATGTAAAGAAATAAATATTTAATTCTTGATATTCTAAGAAATTATAAAATTTCTGCAAATAATCTTTAGTTTGTTCTTTAGTAAAAATACTAAAATATCAGTCTCTTTTAGATTTATTATAATCAGAATTAAAATTTTCTCTTAACCAATCTTTATCAATTGTAAAAGATTTCATGAATCTACTCTTGCAATACTTGAATCTAATTTAAGTGATGGTCTAGTATATTTTAATTGCTATCCAAATTTCTCAATGAATTTAGAAAACCCATATACTAAATATGCTTTAGCCATTAATATTCATTGTTTAGATAATATCTTTAAGATTGGAGTTACTAGCATAGATGTTATTTATAAAATTACTTATAAAGTTTCCACGGTAAATTATGACTTTAAGGCATTAAGGGCATCACCTAAGAATGAAACTGTTGTTATCGAAGCTAATATGAAAAGATCAAATATTACTACCCCTAAGAGATTAACTGCTTCTGAAGTAATTAGTAAATTTCCAAAAGAATGGATTTTAAAAGATATGGTAGAATTACCTAAAATTGAAAATAGAAGTGTTGGTGAAATTATTGAAGATGATGATGGATCTATAAGAATTAAAATGAACAGAAGTCAGTCATTAAGAATAAATGAGCCAATTACTCCAAGTAATATGTCATCCAGAAGTTCAATAGATTCCACAATACACTTGAATTTAGTTGGTGTTAATTTTAATCCACCCATACCTTAGCCTTTATCTGCTACAAATCCTGAATTATCTGAATCACCTCAACATTCACCTACTAGGTCACAAGTAGTTGGAGTATTATATCATGAAGAATATATATATATATACGTGAATTGGGTGATGTATGATCTGTGTTTTGGGTGTGCTTATACTTCTCATATTACTTTGATTTAGAGTTTCACCCTTGCCTACTTTTATGTTGTGTTGATGCATGACCGAGTAGATGATTTACCCAAGAAGTAGGCTAAGTCTTAGAAGAAGGATCTGAAGGAGGATGCTGCATAGATTGATAAATATTCCAAGAAGAATCTGCATTTACTGTCTTAGTTTGGGTAGATGTCAAGAGACTGAATTGGCTTAGATGTACAGTTTATTTTATGAAATGTATGCTTGCACTGAAGCGAGATCTTTATATATATATATTAGATGAGATTATTGTTACAAAAGGTGTTGGTTATATTTCCGCATTCAAAAACATTTCGAAAAGAATTAGGGAGACATATTCCCCATCCTTCTCATCTTTTAGAAAAGGCCAAAAAATTTACCCGCATTTTTAGGGAAGGATTACCAAATTCTATCAAAATATTTTGTAAGTTATTGCAAAACTTTTGGTACTATGGTGTAAGATTCTTTTTGGAGAAAGGATGTTGCGTAACACCCCTTTTCCCACAAGGAACGTCACATGAAAAACATAAACTTAATGCGGAAAATTGTCTTTCATAAGGAACTGGAAGTGTCGGTCTCACCGACTCAGGTGGTGGAGCTGATGTCAAAGGTGGAGCCAACCTAGGCAAGCGTGCCCTCTCCAAGGAACTCTTCCTTGGAGTGCGACGAATCAGACGACAACGGGCAGATACCGATCCGGCTATCCGCTGAGGTGTAGGCCTCTGAACCTCCCTCATCTCTCTCCTAGGCTGCGCCGTGGGCGGAACTCTGGCCTCCCAATTCTCCAACATGATCATTCGTGCAAAGGGTGCATCTCCCAGCTAGTAGCGCATCCTCTCGACGGGTATGTAGACGTCCAAAACCATGTCCCTCTCCAAAACCTCTTCGGGGCCCAACACCCCTCCTCTAGTCCTGACCATGTGTCCAGTCACAGTGGCCCATTGGGAGATGAGATCGTAAGTCCATCCCCCACCATCAGTCTCACGAGGCCGGAAACTCTCCCTCACTCGGGCTACCAGAGGTCTCGAAGTAGACATCTACGCGCAACGTACATACAGGTACAGGAAAATATGCAAGGGTGAATTTCTTTGCACAAGTTGAAATCCACTGAAAGGATGTATATGAAAAATAAAATACTACATAATACATTCCAAGAATATATATGTAAAGCTACTCTTTCGCAAATATTTCTCTAAGTTATTCATGCACTCAAAAGAGCACACAATCATCAAGTCAAACACACATAGCACTCTAGCGAAATGCATGTCACTTCAATATCTCTTGTTACACCGGTGTGCTGCTCCATGGAGACTTCTCTTCCTCAACTAAGTAGAGCGATACGGCTGGTGCTTGTACCTAACATAAATGCAACCTGACCATCTCTCAGCCCTCGTTGTCATTTATTCGGTATGACCCATTGTGCTACATGCACCATATCATAAATAAGGCAAGCCGGTTAGGATCATTCAAGCCGGGTATACTACTCTTCTCAGCACAAGGAGATTCCCCTCAAGGCCATTGAGAATTTCGTGACCTGAATGCCCTCAAAGACTTATAGTCAGACTATGCTTATTCTCAATCCATCACTTTAGGATTGTATACTCTCATCATGGCATAAAGCCAACATGGCAAAAGCCAATATCTCAAATGCATATGACAATACAATTCATACACACATACAAGAAAAATAATGCAATCCTTCACTTAGGATTTTCATCGTCACGTGTTAGCTCTCTTCCAACGCCGTGTAGCATTATTTATTCTTGAATCTTCAACTCGCCACGTGTGACTCTCTCTCAACAACGTGTAAATCTTTTCGATTAAAATCGTTTTTAAAACGTAAGTTTTGAAGAACACCTCTATAAATCCCTCTTTAGCTTTTAATTCTCAAAACCTTTAAATACTTGCATCATGAAATATGTCATTAACGTTTTTATGTATAAACCAAGAATAGTTTTTACAAAAAGTCATTTGAAGATTTAAATGCTTTTATTAAAACCAAACTTAGTATTTTTCATTGTAAAAGTTTGACTTAAGAATCTTAATTAAAACTCAAGCTCCACACTTGATGAAATTTTACTTAAAATCTTTTACTTCTAATTATTTAAAATTTTGACCCTCAAAGTATCTATTTTCACCTTTTCAGCCCCAGATTTCTGAAAATTACGATTCTGACCCAAAAACTTCCAATTTTACGTTTCAGTCCCTGGGTTTTCGATAATTTATGTTTTTGACCCAAAATACCCAGATTTCTTTTTAGGCCCAGAACTTCCAAAAATTATAATTTTACCCCAAAGTACATCTAGTTTTCGTTACAGCCCCTTGGAAATTCGAAATTTTGCTTTTTTCCCCTATCCATTAATTCCTTAACTTAATTAGGGCTTTTTGAAAAGTAAAATTGGGAAAAAGTCCATTGGAAACTTAAAAGTGAAAATGCCTAATCAAGTGTTAACTTGAATTCTAATTAATTAAATCTTGTTTTTCATTTAGGAAAACTTCTTCTTAAAGTCATCTAATCCTCTTTCATGTTTGGGTACATAGCATTAGCCCTCTTTGAATTCAATCACCAATCATAACAACAACAATCATCATAAATTTAAAGCTTTAACTACTTTAAATATTACAATCCACAACATAATCAAAAACACACTATATCACCCAAGAATCCAATACAATCAATACATCAAGAATACCAAACAAAGCTTTAGGCACAAACCACTTCAAGTCATAATATATTTTTCAAGAGACATTAAGCTTTTCGAAAAATCATCTTCATCAATCAAAATCATATATCTAAAACCCTAATCATACATAGGTAAAAATATATTTTACTAAAAGAATGATAAATCATTCAACACCCAACATGACAACTCAAATCCTTGAGTTCATCATCAAGCACACAACATACAACACCCACACATACAACTTTCTCAACTTATTGAGAAAATCCCCTTACCTCTTGAAGTAAATGAAAATGGGCTAACACCAAAATCACCTTCACACCAACCCCAACCCCAACCCCAACACCAACACCAACACCAACACCAACACCAAATGGCCTCCTTGAAGCCTTGATGTTCCAACACTTTAAAAAAAACAACCTTATACAAAATACACCAAAAATACAACCATAAAAATGCAAGTTTTATGAAAATAATCAAACCCTAAAGAGTAGAAATTTGAGTAGAGGAATACTTACTCAATTAACCTTGAAGCAAAATAGATCCAAGATGATTTTCAAGCTTGTAGGTTCCAAGGGTATAAACCTAAACCAAGAAAAAATTCTCTTTTAGCAAAAAGAAGAACACAAGATTCTTGGAAAAATTAAAAGTGATGAGAATGAAAAAATGAAAGAAGTTTATGGTTTAGAATCATGATCCAAACCTTTTTTGTGAAGCTTGAATAACCAAAAACTCAATAAAACTTAGACTTTTGGTGTGTAGGAAAGTTTTGAAGATGGAGAGAAAATAGAGTTTCTTAGTTTCAAGGAAGAAGATGAAGTGAATGGAATGAAAATCTCTCTCCTCCCTTGCCTAGATGATTCGGCCAGACCACAAGAGAATGGGGGGAGGTATGTGCATGCTTACTTTGAGTGGATGGGAGCCATACCTCATTTATCTAATTTGAAAAAAATTCAAAAATTAACCCCTTTGACCCATTTGACTTTTGAGATATTTTGAGAGTGAAAATTAGGGCTTCTTACTCGCCCAACCAGACCAGAAAAATGATGGGATTAAGTCCCATCAAGTTAGGGTTTAATTGGTAGTTCAAAGTAGTAAAAATGCTTAGTTTTATAATCCCTTTTTAGATAAATATTTTTCTAAAATAGGTAACAACATTAAAAATCACTTTTATGACTCAAATATGATATAGAAAAGTTTAGAACCTCAAAACTAAATTTTTGGACTATTTTTCATGTCCCGGTTGCGTCCGGTTTACCCGTAAAGCACCAAACGCGGGTAAAATAAAGTTTTTCAGAAAAATTTCTAGAAAAATTTCTAAAAATCACTAATAATATAAAAACCACTTTTGGTTCATTAAAATATTATTTTGGAGTAAAAATTACCTCCAGAAAAATATATAACCCTTCCCCCGCATCACGCGAGAATGCATTTCCCGTAAAAACTCAGTTTTGCGAACTGTGCTAATCTTGACTCTTCTAAAATAAATCTAAGAAGTGAATATTATTATTCTCACCTTAAGATCTAAAAATCATTAATCCAATAATTTTAAATAAATAAAACAGATTTAAAAGTTAAAAAAAAACTATTTAAAAATCGAGGGTGTTACATGTTGCACATGCTACTTGAGCGTATATAATATTAGCTCCTTTTCCTTTTTACCTTTGAGAAAGGCCTGTAGTCTTACTGATCCATTAAGAATCCTGATGCATGGTTTTATCTTGCAGGTAGCTCGACCCTTAGACATGTGAAGTTAGTATCTGACACGGTGTGGGCCCGTTCCTTAGGGCGTCATAATTACCTGATGGGCCACCTTGATTTTAATTCAAAAATATATTCTAATGATGTCACATATAATGTCATTGATGACGTGGCACCCAAATACTTGCCATAAAGCATTGGAAAGAACTATTGGGTGCCCAACGCAATAGGCAGAGCAACTGTAAATATTCAAAACCTGTTCAAATTAAAGGCGGGATCCCATCATTCGTGCTCTACAATCCTGGTCTAGACTCGTCTTTTAAATAGTTCCTCGACCGAGACGAGAATAAAGCATTATAGAATTGGACCCTCCAGAACGTCCAATTTGAATTCATCCATGAAAGGTTGTACTCCGCCACGTCATCAGAAACTCCTCCACGCCCGGTCCAAGAAAGCTAAAAAACCCCGACGGAGGATATATGATTGGCCATGTGGTTGCACCACTCACTTCGACCGCAACTGCCACCACTCTGCACACAAACATCGCGGACGATCAGTTATATGCGACGTGCACACGTGGCGTTCCCTTTTTAGCATTGAAGAACCCTCTCTTCACAAGGGTGACGTTCAAGAGCCATCTTCCATTTCCTCCGTTCAACCCAACCTTCCAAGTACAGATACAAGCCAATTACAATTCCGTAGGGAGCTGCAACTGTCCAAGGCCTGGTGGAGGATAAGCCTGGAGACGACTCTGACGACTTCTAATAGAGAAATTGCAGATATTGAGCAATTTCTAAATAAAATATTTAGAAACTGTTTGTATTTTATTTTAGAGAGTATGGGTTGTATTTCCATTTCATGTATTAATTTTGCAATACCAGATGTATTTAATCGATCTTATGTACTCAATCCATATTTATTGGATCAAACAATAAATATACATGTTTAAACACGTGCGTGTGCTACATTCTTCATACCCACGATTAATGAGGGTAGTTTTTCTATTAACCTTTTGAATATGAATATGAACATCAGTTCAGTGCAAAGATAGTTAAAGTTATATACATTTACATGAACTATATTGGGCCTCTAGGCCCATCACCCATCTTCTTTATGCTCTCCATCCTCGTACTCCCACGAACTCCGTTGTAATTCTGGGACCTTCATTCCTCCCAGACAGATGAACAACGTCTCCGCCTCTGCCTAGAGCCGATTTAACCAGGCTATGACGTGACAACTCTGCTGCATTCACACAGCACCACTCTTGGGCCATATTTTTTGAGTAAGCGACGAAGCTGATCCACATCGGAATTCTCCATGTTTTTAATGTTGGTTGCTAGACGATTAATTACTTAATTAGGGATTCTAGAGGAATCCATAATTTAAATTCAATGGTCCAACTCTGTTTATAACTTTAATTTGAATTACCCCACTCCCTTAACATTGTCAGCCCAATACTTTTGATTATTTTAATAAAAAAGGTGAAACTTGCTCCGCAAGTCACTCGACATGTCGGGTCCACTTTCGTTGCGCTCACAACTTTCCCTTTTCTCTCTCCTACTATACACTTATGCGACTTGAATAACGACAAAAGACTTACTGTGGCAGAGATGTACAGTCTCTCCAAGTGCATCCGAATGAACAGGGATTTGCATCCAATTGCCCCCCACGTGGTAGCCTCCTATTGCTTGCATCCGTTAGCGCGGACATCCTGTAATATTATACGGATGTCCGCAAGCCATGTGTCCCCAATCAACAGATTGAGACTCTCATATATATTACATCCATTGCATCCGATACTGTAGAGGAGTTTTGAGAGACACCTACTATTCCCAAATGGATGCAGCCTCTTATTTACCACAATGCCACTCCAACCCCGTCGTTTTCAAGTATCAGCAAAGAAGTACTTCTTAACCTACCCCCAATGTTCTTTATCGAAGGAAAACACTCTCGAGCAATTCTAATCCCTAAACACTCCAGTTAATAAGAAATTCATCAAAATCTGCAGAGAGTGTCACGATGATGGGAACTACCATCTCCATGTTCTCATCCAGTTCTAGTCTAAATACATCTGCACCATAAGTGAATCAGACTCACAAATAACGACCCTAAAGCCTGCATCCCAAGCCAGATTTAAACCATTATAAATAGCCTTGAGTTCAGCAATGACGTTTGTAGTAAAATCGCAGAAACCCGAAAAGCCAAAAATCCATTCACCATGTGTTGCGAATAATACCATCAACACCAGATCTACCTGGATTCCCAGTAGAGCCCCCTTCAACATTAAGTTTGACAAAATCAGTAGGAGAAGGCGTCCAAGTAACAAGACGAGACGAGGCTCCTTGCTGCTCCTAGCGTTACCAAAAACTGCAGCAATGTTACCTTGTAAAATGGTGATTTGGCTACACAGGTACCATGGTTCCCAAAAAAAAAATCTTTATTCATATTTACATCTAGTAAATCACTAAAACCATCTTTAAAAATACAAGACGATATCACTAAAAACCCTATATTATTAAAATTTGGTTTAAATATGTTTTTAATCCCTGCTAATATGCCACTTTTCAGATTTAGTCCTTGTAATTTTTTTTGTTTATTATCCTTGTAAAATAGAAAATTTTGTTTTTAGTCCTTGAAATATTCAATTCATGCTAAATTAGTCATTGTAATATGTGAACAATTTTATTTTTAGTCCCTAAAATATAATATCAATTTTATTTTACAAAGACTAATTCGACAAATATTTAAATATTATAGAGACTAATTCAACATGATCTTAATATTACAGCAACTAGAACAAAACAATGAGGACTAAAAATAACTTTTTATTTTGCAGGGATCATAAATAATTTTTTTTTTGCAGGGAGTAAAAAGTGTCATATTTAGAGGGACTAAAAATATATTTAAACCTTAATATTTTAAAGGCAAAATTATATTTGTAGTCATTTAACTTTATTTTTTTTTTCAATTTGGTCTCTTATCTTTTTTTGTAACAAAATAGTCTCTTATATTTTAAAAGTAAGTTTAAGTAGTCCTTTTAATTGTAACACAATCAAGTGTGTAACAGTATGAAAAAGGCCAACAAAATGCTTGAATAGATCAAAGTAGATCAAGATTAGACTATGTGGACAAATATAGAGGTAATATGCATGTCTATGATAATGAAAAAGTAAGTGAAGAAACACTTAAGGCGCCAATTTGAAGCAAAAAAAATGTTTGAAATCAACAATTAAGTTAAAGGACCAAATGACTAATTTTGCCATATTTTAAATTAGTCTCAAAAATTAAAAATCCTTGATAACATAGGTCCTTTTGGTTTAGCCAATTTAATCTCTAAACTTGTCTGATGATGAGAACTAAGGAGCCTCAAGTAAAGGCAAGGAAGAAGAGAGCTTGAAGAAGCTAATTAGTGGACCTACGGGCTAAAGCCAACGCTAAGAAGTTTGAAGAGGCTAAGCAAAAGGAATTGGGCCAAGCCTTAATATCTAGGCACAATGAAGACACGACTTGTTGTCTTGATACAAATTAGTGACTCTTGTAATTCGGATTTAATTATTGTAATTAGGACTTTGGGCCAAGAGTTGTGTTTAGGAATCAATTAGCATTGCAATTACAAACTTTACTTTATTTGTATTCTTAAAGTGTAAGAGACTTAATATGGCTTTTTAGTTGGGCCTTAGTGAGCCTTGGATCCACTCTATTCCCTTATGGCCTAGGCACCTGTATAAGGCCTCTTGTAAGGCTCATTTAGAACTTTTGAATGAATTTGCAATTTCTCTATATTGAGAGGGTGAGTAGAGCAATGTGCTCCTTTTGGAATTCTTGATTGGAATCAAGAACTTGATCTTATATATCAAAGAAGCATATTCTTTGTGGCGATCCTCACAAGACTAAAGCTCCTTGATTGTGGAGTATCTACTCATCCTTAGTTTCCTCCATCTTTGATCTCTGTTCTTTTGTAAGTTTCTTGAATCTGTGTATTCTTGTGTGCTTGTTCTTGTCGTTGCAGAATTCACCTTCTCATCTTTTCCAATTCTTCGGTTGTTTTCTTTTTGGATTCAATTGATGCATCTTGAGTTGAATCCATCAAAGGAAAGATCCTAAAATTCATTTTGAATTGCATCAATTCTTTTTGTTTGATCCATTGGAAATTGCTTTTGGAGCAAATAATGCATTTGGCGCCATTTTCCTCTTCAAGTGTAATTTGACTTTCACATGATGAATTTTAGGATTTTCCTTTGATGGATTCAACTCAAGATGCATCAATTCAATCTAAAAAGAAAACAAATCAAAGAATTGGAGAAGATGAGAAGGTGAATTCAGCCATGACAAGAACAAGCACACAAGAACACAAAGATTCAAGAAACTTACAAAAGAAGAAAGATCAATGATGGAAAAGACTAGGGATGAGTAGAGACACCACAATCAAGGAGCTTGATTGATAAGTTTTGTGAGGATCACCACAAAGAAGAATTCCAAGAGGAACACCTTGCTCAAATTCTCACTCTCAAAATAGAGAAATTCGAAATTCATTCAAAAGTTCTAAATGAGTATTACAAGAGGCCTTATGTAGGTGCCTAGGCCATAAGAGAAGCGAGTGGATCCAAGGCCCACTAATGACCCAACTAAAAAGCCTATTATGTCTCTTGCACTTTAAGAAGACAACTCAAGTAAAATTCTTAGGGAATTGGTAAATACACCCCCGTGTATTTGCCATGCACCCCACATAACACTGTTTGAAAATTTTAATCCCAAATTGCCCTAATCTCTTTTCCCTTCCCCCTTCCCTCTTCTCAGTTTCGAAAAACATACACCCCACTCACCCCATCTATTCCTTCCCCATTTCCCCTTCACTGAGGTGAAAAACGAAAAGAACACAGCACCGCAGTCCTCCTTTCTTCCTTTCCCCACTCCACTGCAGAACATCGCACAGGTTGCTTTCGTAGAACACCGCAGGAACATTGCCAGTGACATCGCAATCAAAGGACATCGTACAGGTTCTTTTCGGGTTCTACTTTTTCCTTTCATCGGTTCTTTTCTGGATTATTTTGCATCCCAATGAGTTGCGTTGCGTTCATATTGGTTCTTTTCTGCATTATTTTGCTCTAAATCTTCCATGAAAATCGATTTTTGTTCTGGTTCTTCGGATTGTTTAACCGGAAATTCAAATTTTCGGATGCAGGAAAATGAAAGTTTTATAACTATCGAAAATTCAAATTTTTGGAAATTCGAATTTTCGGTAGTTATAAAATTTTAATTTTGAACTGTTGAAAATTGAAATTTCCGGTAATATAAAAATTTGAATTTGTATGTTACCAAAAATTGGGATTTCCGAAATTACAAAAATGCAAATTTTTGTATTTCCGGATGCACAAAATTTGAAATTTTGTACATCCAAAAATTTGAATTTCTGGATGTTCAAAATTTCAAATATTGAACACCCGAAAATTCCAAATAATTGTGTATTCAGCTTGTTAATTTTAAGGTTGAAGTAGCTTGCTACTTTAGGAGTAGGAGTATTGCAGTGATTATTGTTGTTATCATAGTTATTTGGTAGATTATGCCTGCTACTTGAGAGTATATAATATTAGCTCCTTTTCCTGTCTACCTTTGAGAAAGGCCAGTAGTCTTACTGATCCATTAAGAATCCTGATGCATGGTTTTATCTTGCTGGTAGCTCGACCCTTAGACATTTGAAGTTAGTATCTGACAGCTGAAATGAGATGCAATTCATGCTGGCGAGAAGTAGAAGGGCGAGCCATTTCCACAACATGTGGTCACCTTTTGTGTATCCAGATGCTAGCATATTTGTCCTCGATCGAGTTCCTCCTTTTCTTCTGAAATTCATCATCCGAAAATTCAAATTTTTGGAAATTCAATTTTTCTGATTTGTATAAGAGATTTTTATACTGTCCAAAAATTAGAATTTTCGGTAGTTATAAAATTTCAATTTTTATACTACCGAAAATTCCAACTTGCGGTAGTATAATACTATAGCAAATTGGAATTTTTGAATAGTATAAAAATTCAATTTTTCTGGAAATTCCAATTCCCGGTTTGTATAAGAGATTTTTTTGAAAAGAATAAAATGTACCTGCACGGCATTTCACACGGCAATTGACGAAGACAAAGACGAAGAAGAACTTGAAAGCAGTGGTGGGCTTTTTCTGCATTCTTATCCTCTTCTCTCTCTTCTCTCTATCCTCAAGGAGAAGCTCCAGGCAACAAAGAGAAGCGAGAATGAGCTCAAAGCGAAAGATATGGTTCAGTGAAGGGGTTGTATGTTGAGTTGCACGAACAGTGAAAAAAAGAAGAGAAAATGGCACTTTCCTATTTTTACTTTGAAAAAACATTTATGTGGGGTCAATGACAAATACACGTGGGTGTATTTACCAACTTCCAATTCCTAACTATAATGCCAATTGATTCTTAAATACAAGGCCCAATCTTGGCCCAAAGTCCTAATTACAAACCCTTTGTACAAAGGCAACAAGTCTCATGTCTTCATTGGGCCTAGATATTAAGGCTTGGCCCAATTCCTTTTGCATAGTCTCTTCAAGCTTTTTGACTTTGGTTCTAGTCATAGGTCCACCTAGCTTCTTCAAGCTCTCCTCTTCCTTTGCTTGAAGCTCCTTGATTCACATCATACTTTCCCTGCTCAAAAGTACTCGTCCTGTAATTTGTGTTCTCATCATAGCCTATAACGTTACCTTTATACAATGCAATTAATCATAGAAAAATTAACTCTACAAAAATGAATTTTGTTTTGACAGACATCGGGGCCGAAGCCCATCTACAAAAATGAATTTAAAACCTTATTAACTAGCTCTAAACCTCATATGTGACCAATTGCGAAAACTTATTATTCCGAGTTGAAGGGGAAAAATTATTGCACTTCAAGTAGTAGACGTGACAAGTAAAACATTGTCATTTGTCAATGAAAAGAACAGAAGATAATTTTTTCGCGGAAGCTCAAAAATTTCTTGGTCACCAAGATTAACACGAACTACCAAACAAAAGCATCGCTACGAGTGTGGTCCCAAATATTTCCTAGCATCCAAGAAGTGGAAAAGAAGTCAAACTCAAGAATACACATTATAATTTATTGTGACATCTTTGCTTGTTGGCCAAGACAATCCAATACAAACATATGCCTATATAAATAAAATCAGCCACATTATTTGCGTACTCCCAAAATCACACACAATAGATATTCTATATAGCTGCTAAAGTGCAGGCAGACACACAGAAGATGGAAGTTGGAGTTGATCTTGCTCAAGCACATGTGCTGCGAAAGCTACTTAAAGAGAAAATGAATGAAGAAGTAGAAGAAAGGGGCACGATTGAATCCAAGGCCAATAGATCAAGTGGATGTTTCGTTTGGTTTTCTAAGAAGCCAAGAAGAACTTCACAGATAAGAGACATCAATGAGAAGGAGCTTAGAGGGGATCATTTGGATCCAAACCTTAAAACTCATTAACTAATTCTGCAGAGATAATATTGTTAGATAATGATCCGGTTCTCATATATACTGATTCAGAATATAATTGATGTGTTTGTATGTTTTTATGTTCTTGGTGTTCATCTTCACCTCATGGGTGAACTTTTTTTTGGGTGAATGTGGAGGGGCATAGCCCCAACAGCTCATGGGTGAACATGTTACCTTATATATGCAATGGGTGAACATGTTACCTTTATATATGCAAGTGTCATATGTTTTTCATGAAATATATTGTATTTTCTCTTTTATTAAGAAATGAAAAGAGGACAAATGAAAGATCAAAATGAAATTCCCTAATAAATTATTTAAATTTTTATTTTTGTTGTGACTAATTGTGATGTTGAGGGTATGCATGTCGTATGTCACATTAATAAGACATGCGCTCCACTTGAACCAGAAAGTGTCATTTGCTCGTCACAATTTAGAACGTTTCAACTATGCTCTATATCTGCTGTTACGATATAGCCATCATGCATGACTAATATAACTAGGAACTGAAGTTTAGTACTTTGGAACTCTTCAGTATAAATATAAATGGCCAACCAAACAAACTAGCCATAGTCAAACTTAAGCATTGTCTCAAAGCATACACATTACAAACCAAAGACAAGCACCTGGCATAGCAGACCTAAAACTAAAACAAAGCAGAAAACAACAAATTAAACAAAGACATCTAACAACCAGAGAACAACAACAACTAAAAAAAGCACAAAAGGAACACCAACAACACAACAACCTAGCACACTCCTCCTGACATGTCAAATTTTTTCTTGAGTGGGTTGGATTTGCCCATTTGGGGCGCCCAACCCTTTTGCCTCAACACTATCAAGCCAAATATCAACTTTTCATCTTTTTTTTTTCTTCCTGCAGGACCCTAATACCTTCGCCCGAAGTTGCCATGGGTGGCAGTCATCGCATCTCCAAGCCGTGACCAGGAGGACGACGCGCAGTGGTTGTCCTGACTCCGCAAATTGCACCGGAGGAAGTGAGCTAGGCGAACCATCAGTGATCCAGAAAAGCAGAAAAAGAAAAGCAAGAGACCACAACAACAAAAAACCATCATGGCGATCGTGAACCCACCCGTCCCCAGACATATCATCAACTGGAGCAGCTCTGAACGGCGCGAACCCTAGGACCACAACGCACAACAGACTCCATGCTCGACGAGGGAGACGACGACGCAATCCTATCAAGGGAAGACCCGCGTTCAACCCGAGCAGATGCAGATCTCCCATCACTCCAGCCTGAGCTGACGCGGCGTTGAACCTCGCAGGTTCGCCCTTAGAAGCAGCATTATTCGATTTGGATATGGCGGGGAAGAAGAACGTGAGGCGGCGACTGTGTCTTTAAGCGCAATGTGCTAGGGTTTCCACTTTTCCCTGTGAAATGCGTTGAAGTGGAATAAATGGCTGGAAGTCAAGTTTTCTTTTTTAAATTCAGCCCAATTGTTTATTTTAAAGTTGAGCACTACACTAAAGTCTTGCACAACTGTCTTGTATGTTGCAAGTTTAGTGGTTTCGAATTAGGAATGATATTGGGTAGTAGAGTATTATAGTGTCTGTCACCATACACATTTTAAAAAATACCTATATTCAAACCCATATCTGAAGTGAACAATTTAGTCATGATAAGAGGGTTGAATTTTGATTTCTTTGAATTTTTACTTGAAATAAATTTTCTGAAGAATACTCAAGTATAACTTGCACTTCTTTAAAAATGATTCTTTAAAATTGTAATATGAAAATATGTTTACATATATGATTAGCGGTTTTGAATAAACACTTACGCTCAAATATTGTGATTATGCTTTATTAAGAACTTGTTTCAGAAAGGTAACAATAAAACTATTCTGATAAATAACAACATTTATGAGTATTACATTTATAATCAAATAAGTGTAGTAAAGCAAAAAAAGTATAAGGGATAAAGAGTTGCACATATAGTTATCTTGGTTCTCCTAAACAATCATTGAGTTACGTCTAGTCTCCACACACTAAGATTTTTCACTATTTGCAAATAAAATACACCAACAAATGGGCAAACCAATATTCTTTTATCCCAGCCTTTGCAGGCTTCAGAACCATTATTTTTTTACCCAGCCTTTGTAGACTTAACTCTAATATTCTTTTACCCCAGCCTTTGCAGGCTTAGTCTCTCAACCAACTCTAAAACCACCTTCCTAGGTTGGGAGATACAATAAAGTGTGGAGAGAGTTTGTCGCTGATATAGCTAAAATCACACAAAGAGTGTAATATGAAATTAAATTTGAGCATAACATCACTCCTCACAGTTACAGAAATAACAATGAAACATAACAAGAGGAGTGGGCAAGAAAGATTCTCTGATGAAAACGTGAAGCTGATGAATTGCTCATATTGATAATGCATGCAACCAAGTTTTTAGGTTGTTAATCTTTCTCCTTTTATAGCAAGTCCACCAAAGTAACCGATACTAGCCGTTAGAGACAAATGTAGAAATTATCTTTATGTTGCATCTATCTTTTGTACTTTGTATGCAGTGTTGACTTTTCTTGACCACTTAATCATAAGATTCTAAACTCCATTCCAAGTAACCCTTCTGACTGAAATTAGAATCCTACTTGACAGTATTCAAAGCTTGAAATTCTTCAAGGATTGTTGTCTTTGATGTTTGAATACTTGTGAGAAAGTGTTTGAAAAAGCTAGAGCAACCTTTCTTAGAACCATTCTGAGTTTTAAGGTTCTAACGATTTCCACATTTCTGAGGAATTAGAACCTTTCTTAACATTATATTTTCCTGCACAAATTGATATCTTCTTGTATTTCTTTTCGACATCTTTTTCATGGATGCATTGATTTTGTACATGTCATGTTTCAACATTCTGAGTGTCCTTAGTATTTGATTGAAATACCTTTCTGAATCATATCAGAAATCTCCTTTCTGAGTGTTATGTAGTGTTCATAACTTGATGTTTGTACATGCTTTTGGCAACATTTTAAGATTGGTTTCAACCATTTTGAGCGTCACCTTTCTAATAGCTTAGCATTAATTTGACAACATAATCTTTAAGCATGAGAAACATATACTTTCTCAACACACTAAACTCAGATTTGTTAGATACTAAGTAAATCAAAATACTTAGAATTTGTCTCAGAAAGTTTGTCGGCATGATTAAAATCTCAGGGTTCTGAACTCAACAATACCTGTGTGGATAGCGAACTCAACAATACCCTCGTGGATAGTAACTTTAATGCTCCCATACTTGCTGGGTACCTAACTACCTGTAACACCCTCTTCCCCGAAAGGGCATTACATTTAGTAACCAACCCAAACGCGGAAATAAATTTACTTAATTACAGACTTTCTTTCAGAAAATAATATCAAAGTTATTTAATTTTCACAAATGCTTTTCATAGTTAATTTTTTTTTAAAAGATAATATGTCAACTCATTACTCCGAGAAAATCAACTTAGGAAACATAAAGCATTCATCAATATAATAATATCCAATACAATAAAATATAGTTTTTCCTCAAACTAATTTAATACAGACTCCCTATGCTGGTCAAGCACTGAAAATTCTATAAGGACTCAAATGAAAAAACTCAACCCTTAATCTAAAACGCGCACGTCCACCCTCTGTGTCGACGTACCGCCTGTCCTTGCCTTCTCCTAAACTTCACTTTAATCTCCGGCATAGCGACTTAGTAAAACATATTTGCATACAGGAAAACAATACATTGTAAGGGTAAAAATCTCATTTGCAGTTATGTCGTCATAGTTACACAAGCAACACACAACATATATAATGCATACAACAATTATAATGCACACAACAAGTATAATGCCCACATAGTGTTATACTCATCTTCAAAAGAATCCACTCACATGCATCACATCAATTCCTCACAGCAGGACTTTCAATCTACTGTCATTCAGTCCAATGACACTTAATCCATAGACACCCAGCCCAATGACATCTAGTCATAGACACTCTGTACATAGACACTCAGTCCAATGACATCTAATCATAGACACTCATAGTCCAATGACACTCTGTCCATAGACATCTAGTCCAATGATATCTAGTCATAGACACTCACTATCCATAACCCTGGGTCATCGTTGAGGGTATGGTCACCAAAACTCAAGGATTTACCTGCTAGGCCCTCCCTCTTTGAGTCACTAGTCTTACGTTAATATAATTTCATTTCGTTTAAGAAATCACGATTCGAGTGCTAGGCCTATTCCTATTGGAACCTAGACTTACTTCCACTCTTTCAATTTTAAGAAATCATTTGGGAAACCATTGGGAATCTCATTTTAGGAAAAGCTTGAACTCATTGGGCTTTGGCCCCCTTTAAGAAAACTAAAAATCCCCGCACTTTCTCTTAATTATTAAAACCACATAACTCTTTGATAATACTCTCCCCCATTTGACTTTATTAATAACATTAGGTTTAAAACCACCTTGTTCTTCACTTGAAATAAATATCCCTTTATTTTAATTAATCATCAAAAATGTCAATTTTTTCAAAATTTACATTTTTAGTCCTCGAAGTATCCAGATTACATTTTTAGTCCCTAACTTCAAAAATTATATTTTTAGTCCTCTAAATATCTAAATTACAATTTCAGTCCCTGTACTTTAAAATTACACTTTTGGTCCCTTAACTTTCAAAAATTACATTTTTAATCCTTGTATTTTACAAATTACACTTTTGGCCCCTTAACTTTCAAAAATTACATTTTTAATCCTTGTATTTTACAAATTACACTTTTGGTCCCTAAACTTTTAAAAATTACATTTTCGGTCCCTAAACTTTCAACACTGTTTTTTGAAACAGAGAAGTTCACTGCCTGTGAAAAATATCACGCCGGGGGTGTGAACAATTCTGGAAAATTTTACAAAAATCCGAAAATGTATTTTTTTTCCTTTTTAATTTGATTTTATAACTTATTTCCAACCCTTTTAAACCCAAAAACCAGTTTTCACCTTTATGAACTTTGATCCATTAACTTGGATTTCACAAAAGTTATTTACATAGCCATTTGGAAGCATTTTTCACAAACTTAAACTTGGAAAGTCCCTTGGAGACTTGGTTTTCTTGAAAGAATGATTGGCTTAAGAAAAATCCTAAACAAAGCTTTGAACTTTGTTTTCTAATTTATTCTTTTCAAAATAATTACTTTATTCCCATGTCCTTTCCTCATCACTTGCTCCAATATGCTTGGGTATTTAGTTACATAATCTTACATAAATCCTTTTTTCCTCATCACTTTTCTAATCACCAATCACCAATCAAACACAATAATATTTAAAGTCATAAATCTACTTTAAATATTACAAAGTACAAACCCAAACTCATAAGAAATCACTTCACCACACATAAGAAATCATTACCAACACATGAGAAATCAATCACCACAAACAAGGAATCATTTCACAAAGAACATAAGAAAAATACTTTCACAGAGAACATAAAAAATCTTCCACAAAGAACATAAGAAACCATCACCAAAGCATAAGAAATCACATACAACACACAAGTTTATGTAACCATAATAACTAGAGAATTTTTCCCTTACCACTTACTCTTTCTCCTTCAAAAATTTTGTGATCCCCAAGTCCAAGAACTCAAATTCGTTCATAAACACATACAAGAACACAAAACATCAATCAAAAGGGTTTTCACCCTCTACTAAAATCATCTAACCCCAAAAAGGAATAAAATAGAGTAACTTGTTCACAACCTTTGACTGCAAACAAGATACCAAGATTGATGGCTTACCCAAAGTCCAAAAATACTTATCTTGGTGTTCTTGAAAAATAAGTACACTTGATAATTTCAAAGCTTTGATGAAGGCTAGTGTTTCAAAAAAATGGATTCTCTACACTTGATTATTGTGTAGAGGATAAAAAATATGAAGGAAAAAGATGGAAAACTTCCATGGAAATGGAAGAAAAAGCTTGGAGGAAGAAGATGGAGTTAGAGAGAAGTTAGAGAATAATGGAGAAACTAGAGAGAGAAATGGTCATTAAAAATGAATAACTCTCTTCCTCCCTCTCCTTATAACCTCGCGCCCCCTCCCCCAAAATACTTGGCCAAGAATTGCTTGTCACCTAAGTAGATGAATGACAAATCAAAAGCCACCACTTGTCCAAATCCTACAGTTGGATTTCAAACCATTATCAAATAAAGCTTTGGAAATTAAATATCTCTGCTCTTATTACACAAAATGAATTTAGACTTCATCTTAGCCTAAAGTGGGGCGGTTTGTGGCTGATCCAAATGGGGAGGATAAGATCAAATTCATTTGAGTGAAAATTACCAAAAAGGGCAAAAGATAAAAATGTATTTTCTATGGTTTTGTTAATTAAAGAGTAAGATCAAGGATATTTTAGTAACTTCCCATGTCAACATAATAAAAGTCAACTATATTATGCTACATGGGTCCCACTTTCCCTGCAGTCTCAATTCTGGTACTCGGTCTTTACCCGTTCTTCGGTTTTCCCCGCACCAAGGGTAAAATGGTAATCTCACTAAATTCTTCTAGAAATATTTTCTAAAATGTCCAAATAAATAAATAAAAATAAAAAGGCTTTAACATTTTTTTGGTCCCTCTAAATATCGGCATTTTGAATTTAGTCCCTCTAAAAAAAGTCAAAGTTTTTTGGTCCCTCAAGAAATCAATTTTTTGATTTAGGTCCCTCTTTTGCGTTGACCGTTGACATGGCACATTGAGGTCCCTGTAAAAATGCTGGCATGGCTTACATGCATCAGACGTGGCTTACATGCATTGCCACGTCAGCTGACACGTCATTCATAGTTATTTAGAGGGACTAAAATCAAAACTTAATATATTTAGAGGGACTAAAATCAAAACTTAATATATTTAGAAGGACCATGTGACATCAATCAGACCACCACCACCACCACTCTCTCTCTCTCCCCATAGCCCCCTCCCACCACCACCACCACTCTCTCTCTCTCTCTCTCGTTTTTTTTCTCTCTCTCTCTCCCACCACCACCACCCACATACTCTCTCTCTCTCTCCCCACGACCCCCCCCAACAAACACGAATATCTCTCTGGCCAGAAACAGAAGAAGAAGAGTCAAGTTGGCACAGATTGCCACAAGCTCCAATAGGGGCAATCCAAGGATTGCACTCAAGAGGGTAGTATTAAACGATCCTGAAGAAGAGATTTCATTGAGGGCCATTGTTGTTGTTCTGTTGTGTTGTTGTGTCGTTGATGGTGAAGATGGAAAAAACGCGGATTCAGAAGAAGGAGTCGGTGAGAACAAGTGAGAGTGATATCATCGAAAACGCAAAAGGAAGAAGGGTCATTTCATTTCACTATCTGGAGGTAGATCCTACGGACACATTGCACGTTAAAACAAAACAGATTTTTCAACAACACACAGAACAGAACACGAAACAGATTTTGTCCTGATCATCTTCTGGGAGGGGGTTGGGGGTGGGGGCAGAGAGAGAGAGAGTGTGTGTGTGTGGTGGTGGTGGTGGGGGGGGGGGCTGTGAGGAGAGAGAGAGAGAGAACGAGAGAGAGAGAGAGTGGTGGTGGTGGTCTGATTGATGTCACATGGTCCTTCTAAATATATTAAGTTTTGATTTTAGTCCCTCTAAATATTAAGTTTTGATTTTAGTCCCTCTGACGTGGCAATGCATGTAAGCCACGTCAGATGCATGTAAGCCATGCCAGCATTTTTACAGGGACCTCAGTGTGCCATGTCAGCGGTCAACGCAAAAGAGAGACCTAAGTCAAAAAATTGATTTCCCGAGGGACCAAAAAACTTTGACTTTTTTTAGAGGGACTAAATTCAAAACGCCGATATTTAGAGGGACCAAAAACATGTTAAAACCAAATAAAAATTACCATTTTTGGTTTTATGGATAGTAACTAAACTGTTCCAGCTAGGGGTATTTTGGTATTTTGCCAATAACAATGGCATTTTGATAATTTTTAAAAAAATTTCCAAAAATTTCTTAAATATTTCCATAAATCCTAAATAATGTAAAAACACTTTTTGGCTCATTCTAACTTGTTCTGGTTTCCAAACCCACTCGTAGTTCATCATGATCATACTATAGGGACTAAAACGGTACTATTTCTGCTCCGTTCTCAAAAAATTCCCAAATAAATTTTTAAAATCCTAAAATAATATAAAATGACTATTGGTATCCTCAAATATCTTTTCTGACTCCAAATTAGGGTTTCTATATCATTATGTTTCTAGTCTAACAGTCAAAACGTCTACAAAATTTTCGTTTGACTTTCTACGTTAGTTTTAAACCATTGTTAATCTCATCGAAATCCTAATATTAACAATAATCCTCCCTTATTAACACTCTGTCTCTTAGAGTGAGAATTTGGGGCGTTACACTCCCCCTACTCATATATGTTATATGCACTTTAATTAACAACAACATATGATTGGTAGTGACCTACAACTAGCGATGACTTGTTGGTCATCTACGATGACTTTACGACGGCCTCTAACTGGCAATGATGGGGATGAACGTGTACTAGCGAAAAGAAAAATGTTTTGTTATAGGGAGATTATATTGGAGAAGATCTTGAATCAATATTGTATGGCGGTGTGTGAATTATTCTGTAGAATTATGAAGTTGACAAATTATCAATTTTTTGTTTTCTAAGACCTATATATTTATGAGTTCCTAGTGTGACAAATTTTTTACCTATATCTTTTTGTTTTATTTATTATGCACACTTGTGTAGTTGATGACGAATAGAAGTTCTAGTAAAGCTTTTAGATTTAAGGAGTTTTCATTGCTCTAGAGCATAGAAGATAAATGTAAAGGTTAACTTAATTCCTCCCATTTCATGCATAAAGAGATTACAATCAAACCTATAGTTTAGAATATTTTGGTATTTTTAAATTTAATATATATTTCTTTGCTAAAATTTAACCCCATACCCACGCATATATATTTATTAATATAATTATAATTAATATTTATAACAATTATAATTAATATATTAATAAATATGTGTGCGTATGGGGCGAGTTGGGTACCAGGGTATCCAAACCCATAGGGCCACACCCATTTACATTAAATTTTGCATATAATTACCCATACCCATACATATTTTCATTAAGCCAGTAATTACCCTACTTTATATAGGTAATTTTTGCAGGTATCCACTGTGTTTATTACCTATTGCCATCCCTATTTCGACCACTGAATAGGTTGATATAATTATAGGATGGGAGATACGATAGCTGTTTCAAACTGTTATCATTTTTCACTTTGGCTAGCGCTTATATGTGCACACTACTACTAGATATGGAACCTAGAGTGACGGTTCCTTTTCAAAGCTACTAAACTAGATAAGAAACCATTCTTTATGGGATACTATAGCGGTTACCATTTGAAAATTCTATTCATAGTAAAATTGGTCAATGATTCATTATTAAGATTTTTGCCTTTAACATCGGCCAAAAGCTCATGCTGTATAAGGAAAAAGTCGAAGCTAATATTAATGGATCATTAACCAATGACTTTGCATCAACACAGTAATGAACGCTAAAATGCTCGTAGCTATTGATTTGTGTCAGTAAGGATAAGTCTCATGCTAAGTGAAATGTAAAGCCATTCAAAAATTGGTCGACAATAAGATTAGTGTTATCCCATGTTAGGTAGCATCAACTTTGCCTATGCTAATATTAGAGTAGGCTTGGCACTCACTAATTTGGCTTCATCATATCATTGGTCTAGTATCATCTCACTACACCTAGAAAGCATTACAATATCGTTTAAATTTGATTTCAACATAATGCTTAAAAGCATTGTTGATCTTCCTGTTGCTGTTTGCACGCGAAATTCCCACAATGCTTCTGAAACGCTGTTGCTATCTCACAAAAACCATGCCCACGTTCACTAAAGATAACGCTTGTTCAAAGAAATGTTGTCTGGAGTACACTCAGACAACGCTTCTTCAAGAAAGCACTGTCTAAATGCACTTCAGATGCATTCAAATAACACTTCCTTAAACAAACGCTATTTGAGTGTACTTAAGATGTGTTCAGATAACACTTCCTTAAGATAGTGTGCACTTCAGACAACACTTACAACACTTCCTCAAGGAAGTGCTATCTGAGTAATTATTATTTTATTATTTTTCTAATTTGTTTCTATTTTTCTTGTTTCTTCAACCAAATACATATCGATAGACACTAACAAACACTAGAAAAATCAAAAACAAAAATTTACAATACAATTAATTCTATATATACATCAAAATTGTATCAAAAGATTTAGAGAGCAAAGTATGACATCAAAATACACCAAAATAATAGTTAAATATATCAATTCATCAACATTAAAGAACCTAGCCAATTAAGGCACACATAATGTCTTCCATGAACCAGAACAAATGCATATATTTATCTCACATAAAATATCTAGACCTTATTTTCAAACTCATCATAACTACAAGAATTCCTTTAAATCTACTCCCAATCATTTGCCTTATTGATATCACGTACTAGTACTACTAAATTACAAGCTTTTAGTCCCCACACCCATAGATATCACACCAATTGAGTTGCTACATTGGTTATGAAGAGTTCCTTTATTTTTATGAGACATTATGAGTTTTTAATGAATCACACCTGCAAGTACAAATGCAACAAATTAATGTATACCAAAGCATGCTATTATTATATTATTGGTATTGCTTAGGAAATGCAGCAACCAAGTACAAAAGTTATTTATAAATAAATATAGTTTCTCTCATATATCAAGTATTTTTTAAAGACAACCCTTATTATATAATCAAAGGCTCTGTGTTAGAAAAAAAAATAGATTTTTTTGGTGAACAAATCAGGTTTAATTACTTATATAACATGATTAAGCCTCCTCAAAGTAATAAATCTCACCATCTCAAAGCAAAACATAAATATTTTGTCTTTCAAGCAATATAAACAAAACTTAAAGCCCAAGAATGCCCAAGTTCAAATAATTCCTGCATGATATAACCAAGTTCAATCAACCAACTACTCCTAGAAACCAAAAGCCCAAGATACAACCAGATCAATAACCACCCCCCGTCAAACCAAATGCACTGTAACCAATTAAAAAAAACCACCCAAGTAAATAACAAACCAATACCAATAGATCAACCAACCCCTGATACAAATACAAAAGAGAAAAATAACCAATAAACCGAAGAAAGCTCCAGCCATATCTCGTACAACAGAACCAATAGCCTAGGATCTTCAACATTGCAATGACCACGCATAACCCACCCAACAACCTTCACTTGTAGCAAATGTGACAGCAACAAAAATCAGCAACCAAACCAAAGAGCAACAAAAGCTTATAAAATATCAGAAAACAACAATATAACACAGCAAACAATGTCACAAAATTATTCAAAACATGTCAAAGCTTTATGAATACACCTTCAAAAGCAATTCACACGGTGTTGAAATCCAAACTAATAAGTGAACACTCAAGTCACCATGACATAATCAAGGAAAAAATATAGATAATAGTCAAAACTCCATGAATAAACTTCACCATGATTTCAAAAAAAAAAAAAAGGATATGAAAGAACATCTATAAATTTCAATTCTATTTGTTTCCATTCATGACTCAATCCAAATGAGAATTCTCAGCAAGACAGGGAAACTCAAACCAGTGACCCACCATAATTGTGGCACCTCGTAGCCAAGACCCTCACCACTATCTCAACCTCCATTCCTCAACTCAAAGTAAAAAAGAAAAGACACAAACCATTCTGCAGATAATAACTATAATTATAAAACCTTCATTTATAACACAACACAAAACAACAAACACACCCTCTGAGCTTTTAAAACACGCTCATAATTAAAACCTTTCCAAGAGGGACGCGTATCCTCTCCATCTGTTGGGAAAATGGAGATCTCTATTCCTTTTGATGTGAGATCGACATGTGGCACTCAAATATTTTAACGGTTGAGATTTGATGTTTTAAATTTTAATTTTAATTGAAAAAACAATCCATTTAGGAAACCTCTTCTCCGAGTCGACCTTTCGACCGAGACTTAGAGCCACTGAAACCACACCTCTACCGCTGGAACACCTCCACCACCACCACCATTGAAGTTGCCACTGCCGACAAAGGCGACTATCTCCCAGTCCTCTCCCGACGCTGCCGCTTCAAGAACCCCCATTTCCCGTCACCACTGTTCATCGTTGTTCTCCGCCGCGCACCACCCTCAGTGTTGTACTTCGTATCCGTTGGATCTGGCCGTGGTGAAGAAGGTCAGCAACTATGGAGGTTTGACATACTCAGGCTCTTGCACGATGGATTTTGGTTTTGTAGGTTCAAGGCATGAGCTTCCATTAATGGCTTCTACGCGGTGGTTCAAAGTCCGATCTTACGTTGATTTTGTGACGATGTCGAAGGAACATAGAAGGAAGAGGAGATTGAGGTGGGTGAGTGGGGACCGAGGTTGTCTCTTGCAGGGTGGACGACAGATGAGGTGGTGAGGAAGGTGGCGCTAGGGACACTCTGGCCGTGTGAGGTGGCTGTGTGTCCAGGAAGAGGTGGAGCTGAAGACCTTCAATTTTAAATTTAAATTTTAAAAAAAATAAATCTGAGTCGTCGAAACCTTTTAGTGCCACATGTCAATCTCCCATAAAAAGAAATGAAGATCTCCATTTCTCCATGAAATGGAGAGGATCCACGTCCTTCCAAGAGAGCTTTTACAAGGGAAAAAAAATAAAAAAGCAAATGTTCCCTATAAATCACGCATTATAATTAAACATAGTACACAGAAGAAAGTTTCTCACATTTTATAAGGGTCAGCCCAGCGAGACCTGTGGGCTTGCTTGGGTATGGGTATTAACACCTGCAAATCCAATTCCCAGAAAGAAACCAATTACAAATAGCAATACTCATAAAATAATAATAATAATAATCTAACCAAAACTGAATATATGCACGATTCACTGCAAAGATGGGGCAATGGCGGCCATTGAGGTCCTGCTACACGGTTGTCGACCGCATATGTAAAATAAAAAATGGAGAGAAAAAGGGTGCCATATGAGAAGGGAAGAAGTGAACATCGTAGAATAGTGAAATGGAAAAGGAATTAAAGACGAATGGAGTGGTCCGTTCTATCCTTCTACCAGGATCGCGAAACCTGACACACCCATAGCCCGAGCCACCATTCCGCACTGCCACACCTTCTCTGTTTCGTCCCAGCACTGCTCACGTTCGCGCATTCTACGACCAAGCTTTCCCAATCGCATCATCCTGATCCTCCCCTCCCTTCCTGCACCAGAGATTTATACCGTAGTTGAATTGATTATCCAGTTGCAACACTGAAACATTTAGGGATTTTGGAGACCAAGGCAAAAGTGTGTTACTGTTTGACAACTTTTGGGGAAAGATTTTTGGATGAAACGATTTGGGATGGCTCGAGCACAAAAAAAAAGAGGACACGGGATTTGACAGTAAAAAATTTCGTCGCAAACTGTTTAATGCATATCCGTCTCTAAATTTGATTTTTCTCTTGAAATTTCAGGTGCCTTTGAGGGTTGGGAGAAAGGAGAAATTTGGAGATTTCAAAAGAAAACTGGAAGAAGCTCTGATGGAGGGAACGATTCATGTGAATGAAATAGTGTTAGGGCTTATTTTTAGTTGAGGGTTTCGAGAGGTAGAAAAGATTTGGGTGTTGGAAGAGAATGAGAAAGTGGGGCGAATGTTGTGCTAAAGCTATGTGTTTTTACGTACAACATCGTTTGTATTGGAGTATATAGAATATTCTAGAGTATTGGTGATGTGATGTATTTGTGCAAAGAATGTATACGTGTAAAGCAATCCCGGAAACCCGGTGATTGGTTAGGGATATTGTTAGAGTCACACTTGTAGCACTCCTATGCCAACAACAGTATAAAGGCACTACTGCTCACACCTTTGTATTCAACCAATTCATCAAATACAATATCAGATATTATGATTTCTCTGCTTTCTTTCTTTGTCATTTTATTATTCTAGTATGGTATCATTCACCATTCGGTTCTAGGGCCTTGCTAAACCAACCAGCAAGCCATGTTGGTTGCTTCGCCTTTTGGGGACCAGAGGTCCTTCTCGCATAGGACAGAATTCCATGACCCTCCTCCACCGCATGACCCAGCACCTGTTTTGTTCACCCATGCCCTTTCACTGAAGCTCGATGAGAAGAACTACCTGCTGTGGAATCAGCAGGTTGAAGGAGTCATCATCACCGACAAGCTCCATCGCTTTGTGGTCAACCCCATCATTCCGATGAAGTATGACACTGAGACTGATCGTGTGCTTAATCTTGTCTCTGAGGCGTATGAGAAATGGCTAGTACAAGATCAATTACACTTTACTTGGTTACTCTCTTCTCTGTCTGAGTCCTTTCTCCCTCAGGTTATTGGGTGTAAGCATTCGTATGAAGTATAGGATCGCATACACAAGCATTTCCTCACCACCCTCAAGTCCAAAGTCCGTCAAATGAGATCTGAACTCAAGAACACGAAGAAGGTCAGCCGTTCATTTTCAGAATACTTAATGAAAATCAAAGGAATGGTGGATTCTCTGCAAGCTATTGGTGACCTGATTACTGAACAGGACCACATTGATGCTGTGCTTGAAGGTCTTCCTGAGGAGTACAACTCCTTCGTTATGATGATTTACAGTCGCCCTGACTCCCCCTCTATCACTGAAATTGAGGGATTGTTGCTAGTTCAGGAAGCCCAACTTGACAAGTATAGACAAGAGCTAGCTAGTGTGCCTGTGTCTGCCAATGTTGCCCAGACCTCCTCCAAATCTGAAACACTTGGGGTAATCGTTCCTATGCTCCTAACAATGATAATTCCTCCACTGGTGCAGGTCGTGGCAAAGGGAGAAGTGATAGAGGTCGCGGCCGTGGCAGGGGCCGTGGAGGTAACAGTTCTACATGCCAACTTTGTAACAAGTATGGGCATGAGGCTTTTAACTGTTGGTATCGCTTTGATCAAGCTTTTGTTCCTCAACCTACACTTCAGCACAATACCTATCACAGGCCTGCTTCACAACCACCGAGTGCACATATGGCTTTGCAGCAACCATAGTTCCATAAGTCACCCAAGAGGAACATGCACCACAGGCCTTTGCATCCCAGATGTGGTACCCAGACTCGGGTGCTAGCCACCATCTCACAGCAGACCCACAAAACTTGACTCAGAGAGCCAATTTCAGTGGAACTGATCATGTCACTCTTGGTAATGGATGAGGTTTGACTATCCAATCTATTGGTTCTTCAAAACTACTCTCCCCCTTTACTCCTAACATTTCTCTTTCTCTTAATGATTTATTACATGTGCCTCATATAACCAAAAACTTACTCTCTGTCTCAAAGTTTGCCCAAGATAATAATGTTTATTTTGAGTTCCATCCCCCATGTTGCTTTGTGAAATCTCAGGGAACTAACCAAGTCCTTCTTCATGGCTCTGTTGGAAAAGATGGACTCTACCATTTTTTATCACTTCCAAATTCTCCAAGACTGTCAGAAAACAAGTGGTGTTTTGTCCACTCCTATAGGAACAAATAGTGTTATCTCTTCCTATACCCCCTACTACTAGTACATTCATGACTTGGCATGCTAGGCTTGGCCATGCCCATTCTAGTGCTGTGAAAACTGTTCTTCAGCTTTGTAATGTTCCTTATATAAATAAAACGGTTTCTGATTTCTGCAGTGCTTGTTGTCTTGGTAAAGCCCATCAGCTTCATGCCTCCGCTTCTACTACTGTTCACTTTGATGCTTTTGAATTAATTTATATTGACCTGTGGGGTCCTGCACCTTTATTTCCTCCAATGGTTATTCTTACTATGTCACTTTTGTTGATGCCCACTCTCGTTTTACTTGGCTTTATTTCCTTAAACAGAAATCAGATGCTCTCACAACCTTTAAACAATTCCATCAACTAGCTTGTTTTAAACCAATTTGGCACTCGAATTAAGGTTGTTCAATCTAATTGGGGGGGGGGGGAGTGAGTATCGACCATTCACTAAATTTTTAATTGAACTTGGGATCACTCACAGACTCACATGCCCCCACACCTCCCACCAAAATGGCACTGTTGAAAGAAAACATAGGCAAATTGTAGAAATGGGTCTTACCTTGCTTGCATATGCATCTATACCTCTTCTGTATTGGGACCATAGCTTTACTACTGCTGTGTTTTTAATCAATCGGTTGCCTACCACTGCTCTTGCCCAATATACTTCCCCATTCCATGCCTTATATAAGACTACTCCTGACTTCTCTTCTTTATGCATTTTTGGGTGTGCTTGCTTCCCCTGCCTTCGCCCCTATCTCAACATAAACTCCAACATCGTTCCACTGAGTGTGTCTATCTTGGTCCTTCACCCCAACACAAAGGTCACAAATGTCTCTCTACAGATGGCAGAATCTACATTTCTAAGGATGTTTTGTTTCATGAGCATCGGTTTCCCTTCCCCTCCTTATTTCCCAACTCCTCTACTTCCTCATCGCCCCTGTGTTCCAGCCCTTCTTATCCTGCCTCTATCTCTCTTATTCCATCCTCAAGTATTCCCAACACCTTATCTTCTCTTGTGTTCACTTCCTCGTCTTCTCCAACTCCTGAACTTGTCTCTGTGTCCTCCCCTATTCCTTTAGTCACTATCCTAACCCACCAGCCACCACCAATGTTCACCCTATGCTAACTCGTGCTAAGACAGGTCATCTTAAACCACGCGTTTTCCTTGCTCATGTAGAACCTGCTACTATCAAGCAAGCCTTGTCTATTCCGAAGTGGCACAATGCCATGCAGGCCGAATACCAAGCTTTAATGGCTAACAATACTTGGACTCTTGTCCCATTACCTCCTCATCGAAAATCCATTGGATGCAAATGGGTTTTTTGAGTCAAAGAAAACCTAGATGGTAGTGTTTAGAAATATAAAGCCCGTCTTGTGGCCAAGGGGTTTCATCAAAAGCCCGGCTTTGACTACAATGAAACATTCTCCCCGGTAGTTAAGCCCATTACCATTCGGGTGCTTCTTACTTTGGCTCTTATGCACAATTGGGAAGTGCAGGAAATTGATGTAAATAACGCCTTTTTCAATAGTTTTCTTAAAGAAGAAGTGTATATGAATCAGCCTCCTGGGTTTGAGGCTTCGGATAAATCTTTGGTGTGTCGCCTTAATCGTGCTTTATATGGTTTAAAGTAGGCTCCCAGGGCCTGGTATGAGAGGCTCACTGCTGCCCTCATCAAACTTGGTTTTGTATCCAGCAAGTGTGACTCTTCTCTGTTCATTTACACTCACAATGGTGTATGTATTTATGTCTTAATCTATGTAGATGATATTCTCATTACAGGCACCTCATCTACTTTGATTAGTGATCTAATTCAGAAGCTCAACATTCAGTTTGCTCTCAAACAATTGGGTACACTTGACTCCTTCCTTGGTGTTGAAGTGAAACATCTCTCCAATGGATCTTTGTTGCTCACTCAATCTAAATACATTCGAGATCTTCTTACCCGAGCCAATATGTTGGACTGCAAAGGGATAAGCTCTCCCATGGTTTCCAATTGTAAATTAAGTCATTTTGGAACTGACACTCTCTCTGATCCGTATGAATACAGGTCTATAGTGGGTGCTCTTCAATATCTCACACTAACCAGACCAGATATCACATATAGTGTGAACAAAGTGTGTCAATTTATGTCCAATCCTCTGGATTCACATTGGCAGGAAGTTAAGCGAATTCTACGTTATCTTAAAGGCACTCAGCACTTCGGCCTTCTTCTTCAAGGGCAAATCCAGATCATTTTTTATCCTTGAGAGCTTATTCTGACTCCGATTGGGCCACTGATCCTGATGACAGACGGTCCACCTCTGGTTCTTGTATTTTCTTGGGCCCAAACTTAATCTCATGGTCTTCTAAAAAGCAGTCGCTTGTAGCGCGTAGCAGTACTGAGGCTGAGTATAGAGGCATGGCCATTGCCACTGCAGAGCTGACTTGGTTGCAGTCTCTTTTGAATGAACTTCAGGTGCCTTTTCAGACTCCAACCTTGCTATGTGATAATCTGAGTGCTGTGATGCTTACTCACAACCCCATCCTTCATGCCCGTACTAAACACATTGAACTTGATATTCATTTTGTTCGTGAGAAAGTTGCTTCCAAGGCCTTAACAGTTCAGCATGTTCCTGCAGCTAATCAGTTAGCGGACTCCTTTACTAAGCCAATTTCTTCCTCTCTGTTTGAAGTCCTTTGTAGCAAGCTCAAGGTGTTTGCTTCTCAACCTCCTTGATCTTGAGGGGGGGCTATTGGAGTATATAGAATATTCTAGAGTATTGGTGATGTGGTGTATTTGTGCAAAGAATGTATACGTGTAAAGCAATCTTGGAAACCCGGTGATTGGTTAGGGATATTGTTAGAGTCACACTTGTAGCACTCCTATACCGATAGCACTATAAAGGCACTACTGCTCACACCTTTGTATTCGACCAATTCATCAAATACAATATCAGATATTATGATTTCTCTGCTTTCTTTCTCTGTCATTTTATTATTCTAGTAGTTTACATTTCTCGCTTCAAGTGTTATTACAAAGGCGTTTTTGTAATGCGTTTCCTGGCGTAGTGTCTATGTTGACACTATTTTTAAAATAAAAAATTTATCGCTACTAAGAAGTCCTCGTGTTACACTAGGATGAAGTACATCTTAGGAAGTCCCAGTGTTGCATTTCTTTCCACTACTAGGAAAAGTTGAATTATCAACTGAATTTAGAGACAAAAAAAGTTAAATTGGTCCCTAATTCTGTCGTCTCTAATACTTAGAGGTAGAATTAGAGACAAATTCCATTTAATTTTTGTCTCTAAATTCTATCGATAATTCAACATTTTCTATTAGTGTTTTCTGTAATTTAAAACATTAGGATAGGGATAGTTGTGAGGGGTCTGAATAGTTTATATGAGATGGTAAGGTAAAATATTATTGTCTCTATTGTACACAAAAAAAATTGGACATATAAGACAAAATTATAAAACATAAGAAAATATCAAAATCAAAATTGATATAAAATAACAGTCATAGAATGAATACAAAAATAGTTGTCAACGTAAACAAAAGAGTAAACCATCACATTGGTCATCGATATTGTAGGGTGCTGACACTTTGGTCCCTGGCATGAGAAAATAGGCAAATTGCTCCTTGACTTTGACGACCATCTGTCAAGTTAGTCCCTCCATTAGTATCAGTCAAGTATTGATGCTAATGTTGCTGACGTGACACATGAACTGTCACCATGACACACATATTTTCCCTAATTAGAAAAGGGTGTAAAGTAAAGAATTAAAAGGATGGATTTTGATGAAAAAGAACAACCTCAGGAAAGAATGTCAATGTCATGTAACTAGTTAAAAGAAGCTCCACATGCGGCCTTCCTGCAATTCCATTAGCAATCGCACTATGGCGTGTGCCATATATAGTGACGCTCAATGAGCTATATCAACAACATTAGCACCATTTCCTGACTCACACTAATGGAGGGACTAACATTACTGATGATCATCAAAGTCAGTGACCAATTTGCCTATTTCCTCATGCCAGGGACCAAAGTACTAGTGCCCTACAATGTCGAGAACCAAATTGATCATTTACTCTAAATAAAAAATATCTAAAATAAATCAATACAAAATCAAGACTTACGACGATCTTGACAATCTGGTTAGGCCTCAATATTTGCAACGAAGTTGACGTCTAGTTAGGCCTCATCGTCAAAATGAGGATGATGATATAGCCTGTTTCCTACTACATGAAGCATCTCCTGATTAGCACTCTAGAGCCAGGGACAGATCCAGAAATTCATTAAAGGAGGGGTCAAAAAAATCACCGAGATAACATAAAATTTTTCCACATTGAATAATCTATAAATATCTTTTACATCAAAAGCTAAACTAAAAATAACCAGTTTTACTATAATTTTACAAAATTTATTACTAATTAAGCTCGCGTATCTTGAGTATCAAATGTAGCAAAGAACAAATTAATATGACAATGACATTCTGTACTGTCCTAGGAGCCGGCCGATCTATAGCCACATTGTCGGTGACAAGATGGCTGACTTCAGTCAATATCAATATCAATCATAGGCTTCAATCAAGTCAATCAACCATGAAGGTAGCGCGAGGAGTTTTGGAAACCTAGCCCTTAGGCCTAGCATAAGAAGGCGCTCGAGAGGACGAAGGAACTCAACTCACTCACTTTGCTTCATGCCCAGCAACTAGGGTTGATCCTTGATCTCTCACTGAGTGACGACACATTGACCTAGTTGCACCCAACGTGAACAAAGGGGAAATCAGAATGTTACGCACACCGTAAATTTCATTTCAAAAAAGAATTTCACTCGCTTAGAGCCATGGGGATGAGACCATCTTGGGTTATTCGATGGATGAAAAGCAAAGAAGAACGTTCCTAGGCTTCTAAGGTGGAATCTAATTGGGAGACTAGCACTTCCATGGAAACTCAACAAGAACCTATTGGATTAGCTTTGGAGATAGAGAACATTGTTGAGACTAATTAAGAACCTTGGTGAGAAAGCTTTTGAGGTAAATCGACTTAGAAATGTTGGTTCGGCTTCGAAGGTACTGCCGACTAGAGAATAAGAATGGCTAAGAGGACATCCCGGTATGGTGAAAAAGAGGGAATATTGGAAAAATGGTTTTCTGTTCAAAGAGATGAAGGTTCTACAGATTGGTTAGGAAATGGGAACTGTGGAGACTGAGAGCATTGATGAGAAAGATTCAAAGGAAGCTGATGAAGGATTGGGAACTGTGGAGACTGTGAATGCAACACCCTTTCTCATAAAAGGATATTGCAAGGTAATAAAACATTTTTATAAAATAATTATAATTGTTAATTTATTTTCGAAAGCTATTATTTTAATTAACTTATTTGTTAATAAAAAGATAAAAAAAATTTCTTTAAAGGAGATGAGAAAAATGGGGAATATGTTAAATGAAATTTTTTCTCAAAAAGGAATAATTCCAAAAAGTACCCAACTCATTCTTACAGAAACATACCTCGTCTTTATTTTACATCATACATAACAACAACAGACCACATAGTTAAACAAGGGTTAATAATTAATACAATCCTCCAGCCATGACTGTAATTACAGTCTACCCAAAATGAGCTTAAGCCGGTCAAGTCTGAAACACCCTCAAATGATAGTCTCCGTCCCTCTTCTTCTACTCCTGGCTAGTCCACTCAGATGGTAGTCCATCTATATGAATTATGTTTCAAAGACCACAAAACATATAGGCAAGGGTAAAAAATACTCTTTTGCAAGTTATAAGACAAGAAGAAAATATAAGTTAAGAAATAAAGAACAAATCACACATACTCTACATAATTAACATCTTTTCCACCCTATAGCATGCAATTCTCTATCACATTAATATATTTCCACAAACATATTTAAAAATCATCACAGTTAGGACTTAAAAATCATCACAGTTAGGACCTGTAACTCATTATCACAATAATATATCATCACGCGAGATATATTTAAAATGCATGTCACTTCTCTTTCCGTCACAACACCGGTGTAATGCTCCATAGAGACTTTTCTCTTCCTCAATAACATTTGAGCGATAGGCCACAGTCACTCCTTAACATACTTGTTCAAGGCTAAACAAACCGTAAAGTCCAAGACAGTATTCAGGAGAGCCATGTTTAAGTCATAATTGTACCCGGCTAAACAAACTGTAAAGTCCAAGTAACAATTACTCAACGCACTCAGCGACACCTTATCATAAATAGGTCAGCTAGTCAGATTTATCCAAGCCGGGTATTCTACTCAATCTCGGCTAGCTGGGATCCACCACACGACCATTGAGACTTTCGAAACCTGGATAATCCCAATAGGCAATTGTAGACCAACCGTACCTTATTTTCAACCCCTATCTAGGTTGTAAACTCACGTCACAACCCTCTCTGGGTATGACTATTTGGCAAAGCCAAGAAAATCTCTTTATGCAAATGACATGACATATTTTGCATACACAATAACATCACAATTAGTTCTCTATGTTACCATTTGTAATAATCACCACATAACCTTCTCTTGGTTATATACTCATCATTATGTTACCTCTTGTAACAAACACCACATGACCTTATCTCTTGGTCATTTTATAAATTCTCTTCTCATTGTTACCTCTTGTAACATTCAATACATAACCTTATCTCTTAGTCACTTTATAGATACTCTTCTAATTGGTTAGCTCAACCAAAATATATATATTTTTCTCATTGATTATCTCAACCAAAAATGCGTCTCTATTTCACCAAAACCATTTTACCGTATTTACCATTTCACTTCGAAAATTGATATAAATTACTTAGACTTATGTAAACTCAAAATAAGTATTTTTCCCTTAAAAAGACATTATTTTATAATCCTTTAAGCATAAATTTTACAAATTTGGAGTTTTAAAATACCTGACACTTTCACAGATGTGATAAAAATCACAGTGCTGGTGTGAATCAGCCTGTTTTCCAGTTTTCTGTTTTCCAAATAAAATCCGATTTTCACACCCTTTTTCAGAGAATCACACCAGAAGTGTGAACTGATATGTTTTTACTAAAATCCATCAAGTTACAAACTTCAATTTAATTTTAAAAATACCAAACCTTTTAATTTGAATTAAATAGGATAAAAGCAAGGCATTGGTGATAAATTTGAAAACTAAAAAGCTGTAACTTCCAACCATAACCTTTAAGTTATTTTTCTTGACTTTTTACTAAAAGTGCTTTTCTTACTTATTAACTTTATTAGTCATTATCAAAAGCTTTATGCCAAAAAGTCCATTGGAGATTATTTCCATGAAAGGTCATTTAATTAAAAATCCTAAACCAAGCTTTGGACTTGGTTATCTAATTTATTCATTTGGATTGATAACCCTATACAAGGCTTTGGACTTTGTATCTACTTTATCTCTTTCAATCACATTTACTTTATTTCCATGTCCTTTGCACATCTCATTCTCCAAAATGCTTGGGTCTCATGTTCAATTATCATGGATTAGTTCATTTAATCTTTCTCACTTCCTCAATCATCAATCATCAATCACAATCACCATGATAATAATAAAGCATTAAAGCTACTTTAAATATTACAACCCCAAATTGAATATAAAGAGCATAGAAAAATAAAGATAGAAGACAATCATCACAAGCCAAAATAACATCAAGCATATGAACAAATGATAGAACACATCAACATCAAGTAGAGAGGCAAAGATTATAAGAACCTAAACATCATCATCAAGAGATCATTATTTTTACCTCAAGGACTATAGTTCAAATGCTTCAAGAAGTCATCATCAAACACTTTTCATAACATCTCAAATCAATAAAAATTATTCATGCTTATATTCTCATTCAATTAACATCACATAGAATCAAAGATCATCACTTTAATAAAAACTATATCTTTTCCTAAGACATCATCACTTTTAGTAAAGATCTTTGCTTTAAATAAAAATCATAGCTTTAGTAAAAATTACAACTTTAGTAAAGATCATAACTTTCACAAGGATCTAATAAAAATCATAACTTTAATAAAGATTATTACTTTACAAAGAGGTCATCACTTGATTAAAAACCATCACTTGAATAAACATCACTACTTTTAATAAAAATCACTTCTTTAATAAAAATCAAAGCTTTTCATAAAGATCACTTCTTTATTAAAAATCAAAGCTTTTGAAAGGATCATGCCATTCTTTTTAAACATGATTCTCAAACTCTTTGAGAAATCATGAGCAAACAAAACACATAGCACACAAAAATCCTATAACTCACTAAGAGAAATTTCCCCTTAGCTTGTCTTCTAGCTTCTTGAGGAAAAATTCTCACTTCTTGGGTTCCCACCACACCTTGATCAGACCCTCTTTGAGTATGAAAATATAAGGAAGGTGGATATTTTACCAGACCCTCTTTGAGTATGAAAATCAAGAGGTTGATCTTGAACTTGTTCCAAGAACACAAAACCTATATGAAGAACAAAAGTTTCTCCAAAGAAATTGAAGAAACACAATATTTAATAACAAAGTGATGGAGATCATGAATCAAGAAGAAGATTTAATGGATTGAAATAAGAAACCAACCTTGTAGCTTGAAGAGTCAAGATCAAAAGCTCAAGAATTTGTATTCTTGAAAAATAAGAACACTTGAGGATTTGATGAAGGCTAGTGTTTAAAAGTGTATAAAAGAGATGCTCTACACTTGATTCTTGTATAGAGAATCAAAAATATGATTGGAGATGGTGAAGAGCTTCCATGGAAATGGAAGAAAAAGCTTGAAAAACAAAGAAGAAGTTTATACAGAAGTTGGAGAAAATGAAAGGCTTAGAGAGAGAAATGGTCTTGCTAAATGAAATGAAATGAAATGAAATTTTTTCTCGCTTCCTTCCCTAAGTGATTCACGGCCACACACACACAAGGAGACTTGGAAACTAAGTCTTGCTAAGATCACCATGCACTCCATGAAAGATAAGTTAAAAACCCTACAAGTGTTAAGCCATGATTGGTGGATCTAAAATGGAATTGTATCCAACTTTGAGTGAGATGAAATCCAACATTATCCCAAGTGATAAAGGGGGGCGGCCAACTGATCCAAAAAGGGAGAGATAAGCTTAAAGCCAACTAGGGTTAAAGCTTGGTTAAAATGGAACTAACTAGGTTAAGTTTTAACCATGATTTGTGTACTTAAATAAAATCAATGGCCAAGATGTCTCCCCCACTATTGGATCTCCTAATCAAGGGTCCAAATTGTGCAAGATGGCTTCTTGGTTCTTTGGTAATTATTGAGCAAGTTCAAGGGTAAAGATAGAAGGGCAAAACAGTCTTTTTCCAAATTAATAATAATTACTACTTATATTTCACATGACTTCACCCTAAAGACCTCACTACTATGACATCATCATGCCTATGTCATCTTTTCCCATATGGTAAATTTTCCTGTAACTCCAAGGTCTGGTACTAGGTCTTTTCTCGTTCTGCGATTTTACCATAATACGTAAACTAGAGCAAAACTGATATTTCTCTAAAAATCCTCAAATAATTCCTAAAAATCATAAATCTTATACAAACACTAATGATTACTATTAGATTTATATTTAGATTTTGATCATGTCCTAACTTTCGGGTGTCCATTTGCTCTCCAATTAACCCCGTTCTTCATATTAGAGGGACCAAAATAGTAACCTTTTATCTTCTATTCTAAAAATTCCCAAAATAATTCTCATAATTCTAAAATAATGTAAAAACATTATTTGGCTTAGTGAAATATTTTTCAAATGTGTTCTGGTCTCCAAACCCACTCGCAGTTCATCCTAGTCATACTACAGGGACCAAAACGGTACTCTTTCTTATCCATTTCTCAAAAAATTTCTAACTAAATTTCTAAAACCCTCAAATATTGTTAAATAACTATTGATATCCTCAAATCCCTTTTCTGACTCCAATTTAGGGTGTCTATCTCATAATACAACCATTTTGTCAGTTAAAGATGTGAATTGATATCTGTTTGTATTTTGACGTCGAACTTAAACTACTGCTTTCTGAGCTCAGGAAAACTTTATCTATGGAATTAAATTTCCTATAATATATTTAATACACCTGAATCAACTATCTATATATTAAATTATAATTAATATAGAAATCACAAAATTATAGACGTTACAGAGAACATTGTTGGTCAGACTTTGAAGGAGTCTAATCTCCCACCTGATCAGAATGCTGCCGATGAGAAAAAGAGGCAGAAGGTTCTGCCGATTGGAGATGAATGGATAAAAAGTCATTGCGGTATGGTGAGAAAAAAGGAATATTGGAAAAATGGTGTTCTGATAAAAGTGATGAAGGTTCTACGTATTGGGGAGGAACCGGGAACTGTGGAGACTGAGAACAATACTTAGAAAGATTCGAAGGAAGCTGGTAAGGAATTGGGAACTATAGAGACTGAGATCATTGCTGGTCAGACTTCGAAGGAATCTGATCTCCCACCTGATAAGAATGTTGCTGATGAGAAAAAGAAGTAGAAGGTTCTGCCGACTAGAGATGAATGGATAAGAGGACATTTGAGAAAGAAGGACTACTGGAAAAATGGTGTTCTGATCAAAGAGATGAAGGTTCTGCAGATTGGTGAGGAATTGGGAACTGTGGAGACTGAGAACCTTGGTGAGAAAGATTCCAAGGAAGCTGGTGAGGAATTGAGAACTGTGGAGTCTGAGAACATTGCTGAGAAGGAATTAGGAGAAGATAAAGCTGTGGAGACTGAGAACCTTGGCGAGAAAGATTAATTCTAAGGATGCTGAACAAGGTGAAGGGTTGTCATCAACATTCTCGTGACATTGAGGGGGCAACGAACCTAGTAGGGGAGTCTATGCCCCCGGGCCCACGAACTTGCACATCATCCTCTTTCTCGACATGAGGCCGCTTCCCCCAGATCAACTTGGTTCTAGTTTTTGCGGTCTCATCGCCTGCTCCATGACGATATCCCTGGCAACGGCATGAATAGGCGTCTCTGTCACTGGCTCCTTCATAGACTGTGATGCTCTCCCATCCTTTCTGGGATCATGTTTTAGCTTCCCCAGAGGCACTTTCGTCCAGAATAAAAGGAATCTCTCTTGGTACAAAGAATTCACCAAAAGATTGGAACATCCAGGGCTAGCCCGAACTCTAAAAACCTCAATTTGAAGTCTTTATGCCTTTGGATCAAGGCAACTAAGACACTCGTCATTTGCTTGGAAAAAAAAAGAAAAAAAACAACCGATTGAGGGTTCAGAATCAAGACCTCGGAGTAAAATGGCAAACACCTTTACGAAGCCCCAACTGTTTGGGTGAAGTTAGGTAGGAGCAATATTAAGGGTTCAGAGCACATCACACTTGAACTCGGTGAAGGGAAGCTTCACTGTGAACTTGGTGAACATAGTCTCGTAAATAAGGGTAAATTGGTCAAGTAATTTTCTTGTTTCGGCTTGGTCACGATTCGAGAAAAACTTTCCATGAACGATGATGAGATATATTCCGACGCGTAACGTCAGGCATCGGCGTGGGCCCATTCGTAGTCGATTGCCTCGGCCGGGGCATAAGGAGCAGCCAGCTGTGTAGACACGACTTCGTCGACCATGTTTTCCCCTAGAATAATGAAAAAATCACTGTCAAAGGAACGCTCGCTTATGGGGACCCCAGCCTTGTAAGGTAACAAAGAAGAAGAAGAAGAAGAAGAAGGGGGCGCATAGATGATGTTGTGTTACGGTGGTGCCTGAGGGGGATTTCGTCCTCCCCCTCTTCGTCTGAAACATGACTAACGAACATTCAAGCAGCACAGGAAAAGGAAACAGAATCAGGCAGAGGAGACTTACTTTGACACGAAAAAAGAAAAAAGAGGGAATGCCAGAAGTTAAAGCAGCAGCGCCGGAGAAGAAGCAACACTACTTGAGAAGAAGACACAGGGGAGAGTTAGCTATGAAGGGAAAGAAAAAGTGAAAGAGAGAAAAAACCAACAACACATCAATTATAAGAGGGGTACACGATGCGACGTTTCGAATTAACGGCCCTAATGAGTTTAATCTAACGGACAAAGAAGAAACACATCTTAGCCGTTGAGATGAAAAAAGTAGTTGGCGGATCGGACAGGCAAGACGTAACCTCAGAAAATGAAACAACAATGTCATCATGGTGTGCGCTGGAACACGCAGAGTTAGAAGACAAGACGTTTCAGGTCTCAAGTGGTCAAATCACGTGTCATCAATTCCAAATCGATGAAAAAAAGGGAGAGAGAGAACACGAAGCAGGTGACATACTTCGCTTGGTCAGATGGACAACAGTCAACTAGGCTTTCACAAACGGAAGTTTAAGGAAGACATATTTCTTTTCTTTAGAAAATAAATGTATAAAATGATGCCAATTTCATTCAAATTAATGCATATCTCTTATTACGCAGGATGCTATATACGAACGTCACCATCCTAACCCAAAAAAAGAGTTGTAATTCTTGCAAGTTTCATTTCACAAGTCGGATGAGAAGGCCGACAAACAAGACGGACCACCAGAGATTGGATGGTGGAACAATTCAACCTCGGGGCTTGAGGGGCTGCACACAGTCCCAGAGATTGTTCGGCCGGACACTTCGTCATTGGACCTCCTTCTCGTCTTTCATCTTAGGAGCTCGATGGGTTGTGTTCGATCCCGGAGGTTGATTGGCCGAACACTTCACCATTTGACCTCCTTCACCTTTCAGCCTTAGAGCTCGAGGGGCTATGTACCATCTTGGGAGCCAGCTAACCTATAGCCACATTGTTGGTGACAAGACGACCGACTTAGCCAAGCATTAGAGAGCCGATGACTGAGATAGGGGCTTTGAGAACCAAGACCAAGTTTCAGTTGGACAAACTACCCAATCCCCGAAATGACCGACAGAGCAGCACACGTCATCATGCGCTAATCAGTTAGTCAGCATCAATAATAAAAACCATCCGGATTAGGAAGGAGGAGCAGAAAACACTTATGGCGTATCAATCAAGATCACTCATAGGTTCAACTCAAGCCAATCAACGATGAAGGCAGTGGGAGGACTTCTAGAAACCTATCCCTTAGTAGGACGAAGGAACTCAACTCACTCACTTTGCTTCACGCCCAGCAGCTAGGGTTGGTCCTTGATCTCTCACTGAGTGACGACGCACTGACCTAGTTGCACCCAGTGTGAACAAAGGATAAATCATATTATTACGTACACCGTAAATTTCATTTCAAAAAAGAATTTCACTCGCTCAGAGCCATGGGAAGAGACCATCTTGGGTTATTCAACGGACGAAAAGCAAAGAAGAATGTTCCCAGGCTTCTAAGGTGGAATCTGATGGGGAGACTAGCACTTCCATGGAAACTCAACAAGAACCCGCAGGATTAGCTATGGAGGCTAAGAACATTGTTGAGACTAAGAACCTTGGTGAGAAAGCTTCTGAGGCAATCGACTTATAAATGTTGGTCAGGCTTCGAACGTACTGCCGACTCGAGAATATGAATGGCTAAGAGGACGTTCCAATATGGTGAAAAAGAAGGAATATTGGAAAAATGGTTTTCTATTCAAAGAGATGAAGGTTCTACAGATTGGTGAAGAAATGGGAATTATGGAGACTTAGAGCATTGGTGGGAAAGATTCGAAAGAAGCTGATCAAAGCTTGGGAACTGTGGAGACTGGGAACATTACTATAAGAATTCGATGGAGTCTGATATCCTACAAGATCATAATGCTGCCGATGTGAAAAAGAAGCGGAAGGTTTTGCCGACTGGAGATGAATGGATAAAAGTCATTTCGGTTTGGTGAGTTAGAAGCAATATTGAAAAAATGGTGTTCTGATCAAAGTGATGAAGGTGCTGCGGATAGGTGAGGAATTGGGAACTGTGGAGATAGAGAAAATTACTGAGAAACATTCGAAGGAAGCTGGTGAGGAATAGAGAACTATGGAGACTGAGAACATTGTTGTTCAGATTTCGAAGGAATCTGATCTCCCACATGATCAGAATGCTGCTGATGAGAAAAAGAAGCAAAAGGTTCTACTGACTGGAGATGAAAGGATAGGAGGTCACTTGAGAAAGAAGGAATATTGGAAAAATGGTGTTCTGATCAAAGAGATGAAGATTCTACAGATTGGTGAGGAATTGGGAACTGTGGAGACTCAAAACCTTGGTGAGAAAGATTCCAAGAAAGCTGGTGAGGAATTGGGAATTATGGAAAATGAGAACATTGCTGAGAAGAAATTGGGAAAAAATAAAGCTGTGGAGACTGAGAACCTTAGTGAGAAAGATTCCAAGGATGCTGATGAAGGATTACGAACTGTGGAGACTGAGAACCTTGTTGAGAAGGAAATGGGAGAAGATAAAGTTGTGGAGACTGAGAACCTTGGTGAGAAAGATTAGTTCCAAGGAAGCTGAACAAGGTGAATGGCTGTGACTAACATTCTCGTGACATTGTGGGAGCATGAGGTGGTTTTTAATGGTTACTTCATTGTTTTGTATGTTTGAGGACAATGCCATTTTGTTTTAAAGGATGAAATTGACATGATACATATATAGCATGATACTAAATGATCTGTTAGCTAGATTTCTCTTTTTTTACATAAATAAAGAATGAAATGTGTGTTTATAGCAAATGTTAATTACATAAGACGGCCGTCAACAATCTGCTTGCAGAAGTCAACATTAGAAATATCTAAGTTGGGGTAAAGCACTCGGATATGCTCCAAAGCACGATAAAATCCACCATCCTTCTCCTCCATAGCTTTATCCTATGCAGCTTCCTTCTCTCTAGCACACACTGCTTGGAGGTCCTCCAAATATTTTTTCACCCACTCAAGCTCTCGATGCTTCTCTCTTCTTTTATCTTCAGTCATTTCTTTTTCAACCTTCAGCGCAACAACTTCCTCTTGGGCGGACTTCAGATCCAACTTCACTTGGTGCAGCGAAGCAACCTTGTCTTCAACAGTTTTTAGTGCCACCTCAAGATTGGTAACTTTATTGTTCGTCGAGGCCTGTTGCTCACGCAAACGGACCTGCTCCTCCTCAGCACGCTTCAGTTCATCACGCTATCTCTTACTACACAGAGTTCTATACGAATGTCACCATCCTAACTGACAAAAAAAAAAGAGTTGTAACTCTTGCAAGTTTCATTTCACAAGTCGGATGAGAAGGCAGACAAACAAGACGGAGCACCAGAGATTGGATGGTGGAACATTAGGCCTCCTTCGCCTTTCAACCTTGGGACTCGAGGGGCTGCGCACAGTCTGAGAGATTGTTTGGACGAATACTTCTTCATTAGACCTTCTTCTCATCTTTCAGCCTTGGAGCTCGACGGGTTGTGTTCGATCTCGGAGATTGATCGGCCGATCACTTCACCATTGGACCTCCTTCGCCTTTCAGCCTCAGAGCTCAAGGGCTGTGTACCATCTTGGGAGCAGGCCGATCTATAGCCACATTGTTGTTGACAAAACAACCGACTTAGCCGAGCACTAGGGAGCTGATCACTGAGACAGGGGCTTCGGGAACTAAGACCAAGTTTAAGTGGGCCCAACTCCCCGATCCTCAAAAGGACCGACAGAGCAGCACAAGTCATCATTCACTAAGCAGTTAGTTAGCATCAATTAAAGACACCATCCAAATTAGGTAGGATGAGCGGAAGACACTTATGGCGTATCAATCAAGATCAATCACAAGCTCTCAATCAAGCCAATCAACGATGAAGGCAGCGGGAGGACTTCTGGAAACCTAGCCGTTAGGCCAAGCATAAAAAGGCTCTCGAGAGGACGAAGGAACACAACTGACTCACTTTGCTTCATGCCCAGCAGCTAGGGTTTGATCTCTCACTGAGTGACGATGCCCTGACCTAGTTGCACCCAGTGTGAACAAAGGCGAAATCATATTATTACGTATATCATAAATTTTATTTCAAAAAAGAATTACACTCGCTTAGAGCCATGAGGAAGAGACCATTTTGGGTTATTCAACGGACGAAAATCAAAGAAGAACGTTCCCAGGCTTCTAAGGTGGAATCTGATGGGGAGACTAGCACTTTCATGGAAACTCAACAAGATCCCTCAGGATTAGCTGTGGAGACTGAGAACATTGTTGAGACTAAGAACCTTGGTGAGAAAGCTTCTGAGGCAATCGACTTATAAATGTTGGTCAGCTTCGAAGGTATTGCCAACTCAAGAATATGAATGGCTAAGAGGACGTTCCAGTATGGTGAAAAAGAGGGAATATTGGAAAATGGTTTTCAGTTTAAAGAGATGAAGGTTCTGTAGATTGGTGAGGAAATGGGAACTATAGAGACTTAGAGCATTGGTGGGAAAGACTAGAAGGAATTGTGGAGACTTAGAACATTGTTGAGAAAGATTCGATGGAAGCTGGTGAAGAATTGAGAACTGTGGAGACTGAGAACATTGCTGGTCCAACTTTGAAGGAATCAGATCTCCTACGTGATTAGAATGCTGCTGATGAGAAAAAAAGTATAAGGTTCTGCTGACTGGGGATGAATGGTTAGGAGGATGTTTGAGAAAGAAGGAATATTTGAAAAATGGTGTTCTGATCAAAGTGATGAAGGTTTCACGGATTGGTGAGGAATTAGGAACTGTGGAGATTGAGAACATTGATGAGAAGGAATTTGGAGAAGATAAAGCTGTGGAGGCTGAGAACCTTGGCGAGAAAGATTCCAAGGAAGATGATGAAGGATTGAGAATTGTGGAGACTGAGAACCTTACTGAGATGGAAATAGGAGAAGATAAAGTTGTGGAGACTGAGAACCTTGGTGAGAAAGATTAGTTCCAAGGAAGCCGAACAAAGTCAATGGCTGTGATTAACATTATCGTGACATTGTAGGAGCATGAGGTGGTTTTTAATGGTTACTTCATTGTTTTGTATGTTCGTGGACACTACCATTTTGTTTCAAAGGGTGAAATTGACATGATATATAATATGATATTAAATGATCCGTCAGATGGATTTCTCTTTTTTTATGCAAATAAAGAAGGAAATGTGTGTTTACAACAATGGTGCATTACATAAGACGACCGTCAACAATCTCCTTCTCATCCTTTAGCGCAATGACCTCCTTTGGGGCGGACATCAGATCTAAGTTCTGTTGGTCTAGCGAAGCGACCTTGTCTTCAGCAGTTTTTAGCGCCACCTCGAGGCTGGTAACTTTATTGTTCGTCAAGGCCGGTTGCTCATGCAAACGTACCTGCTCCTCCATAGCACGCTTCAATTTGTCACGCTCATCTCTTACTGCACAGAGTGCTATACGAATGTCACCATCCTAACTGACAAAAAAAAAAGATTTATAATTCTTGCATGTTTCATTTCACAAGTCAAACATGAACGAAGACAAACCAGATGGATCGCCAGAGATTAGATGGTGGAACATTGGACCTCCTTCGCCTTTCAGCCTCGTGGCTCGAGGGACTGCGCACCAGCCCAGAGATTGGTCGACCGGAGACTTCATTATTGGACCTCTTTCTCGCCTTTTAGCCTTGGAGCGCGAGGAGTTATGTACTAACCCAGAGATTGATCGGTCGGACACTTCACCATTGGACCTCCTTCGCCTTTCAGCCTCAAAACTCGAGGGGTTGTGTACTGTCTTTGGAGTCAGCCGATCTATAGCCACATTGTCAGTGACAAGACAACATACTTAACCACGCAATAGGGAGCCGATGACCGAGATACGGGCGTCAAGAACAAGGAGCAAGTTTCACTGGGCCCAACTCCCTAACTGCAAAAGGACCGACCGATGGAGCAGAAGACACTCATGGAGTATCAATCAAGAACAATCACAGGCTCCAGTCAAGCTAATCAACCATGAAGGCAGCTAGAGGACTTATGGAAACCTAGCCCGTAGGCCTAGCATAAGAAGGCACTTGAGAGGACGAAAGAATTCAAGTTACTCACTTTGCTCCATGCCTAGCAGCTAGGGTTGGTCCTCGATCTCTCACTGAGTGTCGACACACTGACCTAGTTGCACCCAGTGTGAACAAAAGGCAAATCACATTGTTATGCACACCGTAAATTTCATTTCAAGAAAGAATTTCACTTGCTTAGAGCCAAGGGGAGAAGACCATCTTGGGTTATTCAACAGATCAAAAGCAAAGAAGAACGTTCCCAAGCTTCTAAGGTGGAATCCAATGGAGAGACTAGTACTTCCATGGAAGCTCAACAACAACTCGCTCAATTAGCTGGGGAGACTGAGAACATTACTGAGACTAAGAACCTTGGTGAGAAAGCTTCTGAGGTAAATTGACTAATAAATGTTGTTCAGGCTTTGTAGGAACTGGCGACTGGAGAATATGATCCCACATTGGAGAGCCTCACTTAAGAAATGAGGCTTATAAGTCAAGGGATTCTCCCACCTAATGGACTAGTCTTTTGGGATGGGCTCTCCTTTTGACTTATACTCATAATATTGGTGCTTTCATTGAGAGGGTTGACTTCTCGGAAAGGGCTACCCATGGAGGGTTCTGACCGATGGAGGGTTCTGACCAACGAGGAAGTTGAGTGAGGTGCCGCCGAGTGAAGTGTCGTGGAGTGAAAGCCGACAAGGACGTCGACTGTCAAACTGTGGTGCATTGTTATGAGTCCCACATTGGAGAGCTTCACCTAAGAAATGGGGCTTATAAGTCAAGGGATTCTTTCACCTAATGGACTAGTCTTTTGGGATGGGCTCTCCTTTCGACCTACTTCCACATCAAATATATCGTACAATCTGTTTAATGTGTCGATGGAACATAATAGAACATTCATATTGCCCAGCCCTCTAAAAGAAAAAAATATAACATGAAAGGGAATTATTTTGACTCAACCATTTCCTTTTTTACTTAATCTACTTTCATTGTCGATTTTGAATACCAACTCTAATCGCATAATATTTTTGTTTGTTTTGTTTATCTTTTTCTTTTTACACAATTTTCTAATTGTATAATAAACGATTCCGAAAATCTATGAATCCCCCCAACCAAATCAAATAATTTATTAATGTTATTATTGTAGGTAACAAGATGAAACACAAGAAGGGGGAGTTGAATTATGTTTCTAGGCTTTTAAAAACTTTTCGCAATGTTGGACGCTGGCTTGTGAAAACGTTGGACGCACAACGTACTAAAATATCGGACGCACAGAGTTTCGAAATATTGGACGCACAAGAGTTTTGAAACACTGGACGCACAAAGTTGTGAAATATCGGACGCACAAAAAGATTGGACGCAGAGGCTTCTGCTAAGTTAAAAACTTGTTTTCTTTGTGCGATTTAAAGTGTATGAAAAACTTGTTGAATAAAAATCAATTCAATCCCCACGGTTAGAAAAAGCACAGAAATAATAAGAGTTAAGGGAAAGAAGAAGTAACACAAGTTTTTATCCTGGTTCACCCTTTCCTAAGAGCTACGTCCAGTCCCCTCAAACTAGAGAGATTTCACTATCAAACCAGATAGAATACAAGTATTCTTCAGCAGCCTCTCCAGGCCTTACAACAAGTATTCTTTTACAGACTAGCCTCTCCATGCTCAACCAAGTATTCTTTTACAGTCAAGCCTCTCCAGGCTCAATCAAGTATTCTTTTACAGACAAGCCTCTCCAGGCTCAAACAAGTATTCTTTTACAGTCAAGCCTCTCCAGGCTCAAACAACTCAGCAGAGTGTTTTTGATTTAAGTGCTGTCTAACTCACACAAGTGAGGATATAAAAAAACTTAAGCACTTCGAGAGTTAAGCAAACTCTCTTTTACAAGAAGATAGAAAATATACAAGACTTTCTATACAGAGTATAACAATTTGCACAGCGTTTTTGCTCTTTCTTTTTCGTTGTTCAGTCACTTGTATTCTTCTTCTTGTTCACGGTATTTATATGCTTTGATGAAGCTTCAGACTTGTTCTTCGAATAGCTCAGCTTCAGCCTTCATAAATGTTACCGTTCTCTAATAGCATTAAATGCTATTTTCCCATTGCTCTGAGGAGATCTACTTCAGTGAGTATGTCTGCGTTTCTTTCTCCTAAACAGAAGCAGCCTGTACTCAAAGTCTCAATTGTACAGTGGTTAATAGTAAAATTTTATTGAGACAGAGAGAATACACTGTGTAAAGTAGAAAGATGTGTTCAGAGATATACAGAATTAATCAGGGTACATTCTCTCTCTTAGTACACTTTCCACAGTGCTTTATGCTTTTTATATAATGTACGTTCAAAAACGTTGACAATGGTTGTACAGAAAAGCATTGTATACAACTATTTATTTCAAATCATTTGCTCAATAAATATGTTCCATATTAAATGCAAGGGCAATAAATAGCAAGTTATGGATTCTGCGTTTTGTACGCATCAAGTAGAATTTATTGGACGCAGCATGTAGAATAAAGTTGGACTTTCAGTCCTTTTAGCAAATGGACGCATACCTTGTACTTACCATTTGCACATGATATTCATTCATCCATTGGACGCATCCTCATGCTTACCATTTTGACTTAGTTCGTTTCAGTTGTATAGCCTTATGCTGATTATTGGACTTATGCACTTATGCTCCATTGGACGCAGAGCAGTATTGTTGGACTTTTGCCATTCTGCTTCATTCTGTTACATTGGACGGAAAGCAGTATTGCACTTCTGCTCCATTGGACGCAAGGCAGTATTACACTTCTGCTCCATTGGACGCAGAATAGTTGACTGATAGACTTGTCCCATTCTGCTTCATTGGACGCAGGGCAGCATTGTATGTATTGCCTTATGCTGTTGGACTTTTCCATTCTGCATCATTAGACGCAGGCAGTGTTGTACATATTGCCTCAAGCTTATTATTGGACTTTTGTAATTCTGTTTCATTTCACTCTCCATAGTTGACTGATGAACTTTTGCCATTTTGCTCTATTGGACGCAGAATGGTACTGTCTGTATTGAACATTGGACGCAGAAGCGTATTGCCTTATACTGAACATTGGACGATGAACAGTATTTGCCTTATACTGATTTATTGGACGATGAGCAGTATTCAGTTATTCTGATTATTGGACTCATAACTGATCATTGGACGCAGAACTAACTGTATTGCTTTACTGATCATTGGACGCAAAGCTCTCAGACTGTGTGTATATTGCTAATGTCATATTGGACGATGGACTTATCATTGTTGTACCTACAAGAGCTTGTCAGCAGACTTTGTAACATCCTTAATAAACTTTGTTATACTTTGTGAAAACCTTAATAAGCTTTGTTATCATCAAAACCATAAAACCACTTAGGGAATTTTTGTATTAGAAATGCTTTTAACCAATTTGGTTCCAACAATTATTAATCAATATTTTTGTATATAGAGAGTTTGAGCTATAAGTGCTACAGACGGTCTAAAGAGAGGAATGGATGTGATTGACACGGGAGCTCCTCTAAGTGTTCCAGTCGGCGGAGCAACTCTAGGATGAATTTTTAACTGTTGGAACCAAATTATTCAAAGGCATTTTTTAATGCTTATATCCCTAAATGGTTTTGATGATAACAATTAGTATTAAGGATTTTACAAAGTCTGATAACAAGTTCTTGCCAGGTACAACAAAGTTAAGTCCATTGTCTAGTGTGGCTTTGGTACTTACATGTACAATAAGTGAGCTAAGCGTCTAGTGGACTCTGGTACTTGACCTATGGTAAGTATCATCCAATGGACTCAGGATGCTATGCGTCCATTTGGTAAGGCATGATTTACATTCAAATGGAAAGAAAGTTGAGCGTCCATTTTGCTTAAAGCTGCGTCCAACACTCATGCTGTGCTGTTCTCTTGACATGCTATTTATTGCTCTTGCATTTAATCTAGGACATATTAAATGAGCAAATGATTTGAATTAAATAGTTGTATATATGCTTTTCTTGGACTCAATTGTCAACGAATTCAGATAGCATTTAATGATTAGCATAAAACACTGTGAAAAGTGTACTTGAGAGAGAATACAGTATGAACACTTCTGGCACTCTCTGTACACATCTTTTTCGTTAACACAGTATATTCTCTCTGTCTCAACTGGATATTACCTTTAACCATTGTGTAATTGACACTTTGAGTACAGGTTGCTTCTGACCTTGGAGAAAGAACTACACAACCTACGCTGAAATAGCACTCCATTGAAGCAACGAGAAGATTTAACGCTATTTGTAAATGGCTATTTTATGAAGGATGAAGCAAAAACAAGTTGAAGACTTTCTGAAGCTTCACTCAAAACCTATAAATACCGTGAACAAGAAGAAGAACACAAGAAGACTGAAAAACACGAAAAAGAGTCATTACGTTGTGCAAATATTATTTCATATACGCTGTAATCTTTGAAGAGTTTGTATATTTCTTTCTTCTTGTAAAGGAGAGTTTGCTTAACTCTCAAAGTGCGTAAGATTTTATATTCTCACTTGTGTGAGTTAGCAGCACTTAGAAACACAAACGCTCTTTTGAGTTGTGTGAGCCTGGAGAGGCTTGACTGTAAAAGAATACTTGGGTTTGAGCCTGGAGAGGCTTGACTGTAAAAGAATACTTGACTGAGGCTGGAGAGGCTTGACTGTAAAAGAATACTTGTTTGAGCCTGGAGAGGTTTGAATGTAAAAGAATACTTGTTTGAGCCTGAAGAGGCTAGGTGTGTAAACAATACTTGTTGAAAGGCCTGAAGAGGCTGTTGAAGAATACTTGCAATTCTATCTGGATTGATAGTGAAATCTCTCTAGTTTGAGGGGATTGGACGTAGCTCCTAGGAAAGGGTGAACCAGGATAAATATCTGTGTAATTTCTCTATCCCTTAACTCCTTTACATTCAGTTTATATACTAACTGTGGGGATCTGTGGGGATTGAATTGAGATTGTTTTTAAACAAACGCTTCAAACATTTTAAACGCACTAAAACTTGTTTTAAACCAAGTGGACGTTTCTGCATCCAACTCTTCTCAAGCAGCGTCCAAAGTTTATGAAAAGTTTTTAAAAGCTATGAAACACAATTCAACCCCCCTTCTTGTGTTTCATATTGTAACCTACAGTTGGCATCAGAGCTCGGTCTCTAGGGGTTACGCACCTACAGTGCAGAGAACAAAGATCTATGGAGAACGAGGGACAAGCTATGAACATACCACCACTGTTTAATGGAGAAGAATACGACTATTTGAAGCAAAGAATGATCACATTCTTTGACGCACAAAATATAGACATGTGGGATGTCGTTGAAAATGGTTACACTGCTCCAGTAGATGAAGCACGACAACCATTGCCTAGAGTCCAGTGGACACCTGAGCAAATGACAAGATTCCAGCTGAACTCAAAGGTCAGGCACTATCTGGTGTGTGCCATCACAAAGTCTGAGTATGAAAAAGTGCACAGCTGCACTACAACCAAAGAAATATGGGATACTCTTTGGCTCATGAAGGAGCATCCCAGGTCCGTGAATCCAAAATTAGCATATTGGTTCATCAATATGAACTATTTAAAATGGAGGATCACTAGACTATAGATCAGATGTTTGGAAGATTCCAAACAATCATCAACAATCTGAGATCTCTAGGAAAAATCTACACAACCAGGATCACATCAGAAAAATCCTTAGGAGTCTGCTAAGACAATGGAGACCTAAGGTCACTGCCATTCAAGAAGCAAGGGATCTATCCAGTCTTGCTATGGAAGAACTTCTGGGTTCTCTCCAAGTGCTTGAGCTTGAGCTCAAAGAAGAGGGAACAGAAAAAAGGGCAAAGTCCATTGCTCTTAAAGCTCAAAGAGGGAGCACCTCAAAAGCACTAAAGGCAAATGACTCAGATGAAGAGTCATGTAGCTCAGAAGGAGAAGATGGCTCAGATGATGAACTTTCATTCATCTCCAAGAAGATAAAGTCCATGTGGAAGAAGAAAGGTGGCTTCAGAAGGAAGCAATTCAGCAGAAGATTTCCACAGGAGAAAGCTGAGCAAAAAGAGAAAAGCCACGTGGTGTGCTATGGCTACAAGAAACCAGGCCACTGCAAGGCAGACTGTCTTGAAGCCGAAAGGACAAAGAAAAGTTCTTCAAGAAGAAGAAGGACCTTATGGCGACCTGGGAGGATCTTGATGATTCATCTGATGATGAGGACGAGGAGGATAAGGAAGAAACAAATCTTTGCCTGAATATGGCAAGCCTACCTTCAACAGACAGTGAGGATGAAGAAGAGGTACTTTAATATCCTGAACTGAAAAATAATTTTGACGATCTTCTTAGAGAATCGTCCATTCTCTCTGATGAGTACAGATCTTTAACAAGGAAGTTTTCTCTCATATCTAAAGATTTTGAAAAACTTACTTTAGAAAACCAAGTACTCAGAACAGAGAATGAAGAGTTAAAACCTCAAGTGATTCAACTCAAAGATGAATCTCAAAGAGATTCTAAGTCCAATACCTCTTGTGAAGTACAAGTACTTCAGCAAGAAGTAAATGAACTCACTGGTCGATTGTCCAGATTTGTCAGTAGCTCTGAAAAGTTTGATTAAATTTTAAAACTTTAGAGAAAACCTTATGACAAGAGTGGTTTAGGTTATGTTCCTAAGGAACAAGATAAACCAAAACCAAAGTTTTCAAAGAGTCCTTCCAAGTTTAACTTATATTGTGGTCAATGTAGAAAGGCTGGACAAGTCACCTCGACATGCGTCCACAAGAAAAGGAACATGTCTGGACGCAAACCAATGACTAACAAGAAAGGACTCAAGTCAATCTGGGTAGCTAAACATATGATTATTCCTATTGCAAATTTGCTTGATGGTAGGAAAACAACTCCAGTCATGGTACCTGGACAGTGGCTGCTCACGACACATGACATGAGAAAGGTCTATGTTCCAAGACCTACAACCTAGGACAAAGGGTTGGGTCACCTTTGGAGGATACCAGAAAGGCAGAATAGTTGGGATAGGTAAAATTGGTAAGCATCATTTTTCCTCTATTGAGATTGTCTTATTGGTTGAAGGACTCAAACACAATCTGCTTAACATAAGTCAATTGTGTGACAGTGGATTTGATGTTTCCTTTAACAAGGATAAATGTATAGTCAGAAACCCTGACAAGTCCATACTTTTAAAAACAAAGAGGCAGTATAATGTTTATAAAATTGATTTTGAAAATCTGTCCAAACAAAATGTCTCATGCTTTATATCCGTAAAGGATGAACAATGGATTTGGCACAAGAGATTTGGGCATGCAAGCTTGAGAACTATCTCAAAGCTGAATAAGCATAACCTCGTGAGAGTATTACCAAATCTTGTGTACAAATCTGAGGTACTATGTGAAGCATGTCAGAAAGGGAAACAAGTGAAAAATTCTTTTAACTCCAAAAATATTATTTACACTTCTAGACCTTTGGAACTTTTACATATGGATTTGTTTGGACCCACCCAAACTACATCTTTGAATGGAAAGAAATATGGACTAGTTATAGTTGATGACTATACTAGATGGACATGGTTTAAATTCCTTGCACACAAGGATGAGTCTTTCAAAGTCTTTACTGTATTCTATAAAAGAGTCCAAAATGAGAAAGGAGTTTGCATTAACTCCATAAGAAGTGATCATGGAGGTGAATTTGAAAATGCAAGTTTTTAAAGATTCTGTGAAGAGAATGGAATCTTTCACAACTTCTCTGCTCCAAGAACACCTCGGCAGAATGGTGTGGTAGAGAGAAAGAATTGATCCTTACTAGAGATGGCCAGGTCCATGCTCAATGATCACTCTTCTTCAAAAATGTTTTGGGCTGAAGCTGTAAATACTGCCTGTTATTTACAAAATAGAATATATGTAAGACCTATATTGAAAAGACTCCATATGAATTGTGGAAAGGAAGGAAACCCAACATATCCAACTTTCATCCTTTTGGATGTGAATGCTTCATTCTCAACACTAAGGATCAACTTGAAAAATTTGATTCTAAAGTTGATAATGCATTTTTTCTGGGTTACTCTGAAACTTCTAAGGCATATAGAGTTTACAACTCAAGAATCTTAACTGTTGAAGAGTTAATTCACATAAAATTCAATGACAAAAAGCCTGACAAAGGCCTGTCAGAGCTAAGTGATTCTCTTGCAGATATGAGAATACAAGAAGGTGAAGGAGCATCACCTAAGAGTGAAGAAAATGATCAGACAGAAGGTCCGTCCAATCCAGAAAGGAGAAGAAGCTGGCATTTCAAAACTTATCATCTTGAGGAACAAATAATTGGAAAGACAGATGATAAAGCCGGAACAAGGTCGACATTCAAAGAACAAACTGATGCTGCATTCATCTCTGAGTTGGAGCCTAAGAATATTGATGAAGCCCTTTTGTACGAAATATGGATATTAGCTATATAGGAGGAGCTGAATCAATTCAAACGTAATGACGTTTGGATGCTGGTTGCCCCACCTGAGGATAAGTCTATTATTTGAACCAAATGGGTGTTCAGAAAAAACTGAACAAAGAAGGTAAAGTTGTGAGAAACAAGGCAAGGTTAGTTGCACAAGGTTACTCACAACAGAAAGATATTGATTTTACTGAAACCTTTGCTCCAGTAGCTAGAATTGAGACCATTCCCATCTTACTTTCATTTGCTGCCCAACATGATATGAGGCTTTATCAAATGGATGTAAAAAGTGCATTCTTGAATGGTATAATAACTGAAGAAGTCTATGTTGAACAACCTCCTGGTTTTGAAGATCAAACTTTTCCAAACTATGTTTTAAAATTGAAAAAGGCCTATGGCCTTAAGTAAGCTCCTCGAGATTGGTATGAAAAACTTAGTTACTTTTTAATGGAAAATGATTTTTCAAGAGAAAAAGTTGATACAACTATTTTTAGAAAATTCATAGACTCACATTTCATCATAGTGCAATTTTATGTTGATGATATCATTTTTGGTGCTACTGATGAATCTCTGTGTGGAGAGTTTTCTGAATTGATGCAGAAGGAGTCTGAAATGAGCATGATGGGAGAACTGAAATTCTTCCTTGGACTTCAAGTAAAACAAACCTCAGATGGGATATATGTACATCAGTCCAAATACACAAAGGAGCTTCTGAAGAAGTTCAATATCGATGATTGCAAACCCATGAACACTCCCATGCACTCATCTTGCATACTGAACCTAGATGATAAACATAAAAAGGTAGATCAAAAGGTATACAGAGGTATGATTGGATCTCTCTTATATCTAACTGCATCTAGACCTGATATTATGTTCAGTGTTTGTTTATGTGCAATATTCCAATCAGATCCTAGAGATACTCACCTGACTGCTGTCAAGAGGATCTTTAGGTATTTGAAGGAAACTACTAATCTTGGTTTGCTATTTAAGAAATCAGATGAATATAGATTAGTAGGGTTTTGTGATGCTGATTATGCTGGAGATAGACTTGAAAGAAAAAGCATCAGTGGTGGATGCCATTTCATTGGATCCAATCTAGTGTCATGGACAAGCAAGAGACAAAGCACTATTGCATTATCTACAGCTGAAGCTGAATATGTCTCTACTGCAAGTTGTTGTTCTCAGCTCTTATGGATTAAAGATCAATTGGAGGACTACAACATCTTTGAGAGTAAGATTTCTGTTCTTTATGATAAAACTGTTGCAATCAATCTGTCTAAGAACCCAATCTTACACTCAAGAGCTAAGCATATCGAAATTAAACATCATTTTATTAGAGATTATGTACAGAAGGGAGTATTTGATATTCAATTTGTTAGAAGTAAAAATCAATGGGCAGATATATTTACAAAACCCCTCTCTGTAGATAGATTCACTTTTATAAGGTAACATTTAAATATGCACTTTATAAAAGAGTGATGTTTAGCGTCCAATATGTTCAAGTTCAGTCTGAGTCCAATGTGACTAGAGTCCAATAGCTCGTCAGTCCAATTGAGACTTAGAAGAATTATAAGACTTGATGTCTTTTAACTCTTTGGCTTCTCGTGCTGAGTCCAAGTTATTTTTAAAAAAGATTATATTTTTATCAAAAATTGTTCACCTACTCTAAAGCAGTTGTTTTTCTTTTAATGATAACGCTGTGTTTCAAGGCTTGGAGTGCGCCGAATCAGACGACAACGGTTAGATACCGATTCAGCTATCCGCTGAGGTGTAGGCCTCTGATCCTCCCTCGTCTCTCTCCTAGGCTGCGCCGTGGGCAGAACTCTAGCCTCCCGGTTCTCCAAAGTGATACTGCGTGCAAGGGGTACATCTCCCAGCAAGTAGCGCATCCTCTCAACGGGTATGTAGACGTCCAAAACCATGTCCCTCTCCAAAACCTCTTCGGGGCCCAACACCCCTCCTCTAGTCCTAACCACGTGTCCAGTCACAGTGGCCCATTGGGAGATGGGATCGTATGTCCATTCCCCACCATCGGCCTCACGAGGCCGGAAACTCTCCCTCACTCGGGCTACTAGGAGTTTCGAAGTGGACATCTACGCGTAACGTACAGAAAATAACAGAAAAACACGCAAGGGTGAATTTCTTTGCATAAGTTGAAAGTCCACTGAAAGGATGTATACGAAAAAGAAAATACTACATAATACATAATACATTCCAAAAATATATATATAGACTTACTCTTTTGCAAATCTTTTAGCTAAGATATTCAATCATCCACAAGAGACACATCATCAAGTTAACCACACAGTCAAACACACACATAGCACTCTAGCATAATGCATGTCACTTCAATATCTCTTTTACACCGGTGTGCTGCTCCATGGAGACTTCTCTTCCTCAACTAAGTAGAGCGATGTGGCGGAATCGTATACCTATCATTAATGCAAACTGACCTTCACTCTCGGCCATCGTTTGTCATTTATTCGGTATAGACCCATTGTGCTACGTCGTACACCCCATCTCAAATAAGGCAGCAGGTCAGGATCATTCAAGCCGGGTATACTACTCTTCTCGGCACAAGGGGATTCCTCTCAAGGCCATTGAGAATTTCGTGACCTGAATGCCCTCAAAGACTTATAGTCAGACCATACTTATTTACAATCCCCGCATAGGATTGTGTGCTCTAATCATGGCATAAAGCCAATCTGGCAAAAGTCAATATTAATCATGGCATAAAGCCAACATGGCAAGAGCCAATAACTCAAATGCATATGACAATACAATTTGCACACACATACAAGGAAAATAATGCAATCCTTCACTTAGGATTTTGGTTGTCACGAGTTAGCTTTCTCATAACACCGTGTAGCATTATCGTGCTCAAGACATCATCGTCGCCACATATTGACTCTTCCTCAACAACGTGTAAATCTTTTCGATTAAGATTTATTTAAAACATGAGTTTTGAAGAATACCCCCATAATTTTCTCTTTAGCTTTAAAGTCTCAAAGTCTTTAAATGCTTAACAAATGAAATACCTTTTAACACTTGTTTAAATACAACTAAGAATAGTTCTATAAAAGTCATTTGAAACTTAAGTGCTTTTATTAAACCAAACTTAGTATTCTCATTATAAAAGTTTGACTTAAAGTCTTAATTAAGAACATCAAGTACACATTTGATAAAATTTTACTTAAATTCATTTATTTCCAACTATTTAGAGTTTAACCCCAAAACTATCCAGTTTTATCGTTTCTAGCCCCAGACTTACGAGAATCACAATATGGCCCAGAAATATTCAGTTTTGCGTTTCAGCCCTTGTTTTCTGAAGAATTAGTTTTTTGACCCAGAATTGTCCAGTCTTCATGTTTCTGCCCCAAAACTTGCGTAAAATTATGTTTCTGGCCCAAAGTGCCCAGATTTTGTTTTTAAGCCCAAAACTTCCGAAAATTATGTTTTTGCCCCAAAATGCATCTAGTTTTCATTTTAACCCCTTAAAATTCGAAATTCCATTTTCTCCTCTTATGCATTAATTCCTTGACTTAATTAGGGCTTTTTGAAAAGTAAAGCTTAGAAAAAGTCCATTGAAGACTTAATTTCAAAATTAAGTGAAAATACCTAATCAAGTGTTGACTTGAATTCTAATTTATTAAATCTTGATTTTCATTTTGGGAAAACTTCTTTTTAAAATCCTTTAATCCTCTTCCATATGCTTGGGTACATAGCATTAGTCCTCTTTGAATCAAATCATCAATCACAACAACAACAATCATAATAAATTTAAAGTTTTAACTACTTTAAATATTACAATCCAACATCATGATCAAACACACAAATCACCCAAGAATCAAATACAATCAATACATCAAGAATACAAATCCCAAATCATGAAACACACATGCACTCAAGGTAATCATTTTTAACATTTTAAATACATCAAGAATACCAAATAAAGCATTTGGCATAAGCCACTTCAAATCATAATATATTTTTCAAGAGACATTAAACTTTTCAAAAATCATCTTCATCAATCAAAAATCATATATTTAAAACCCTAAGTTCTAAATATATCAAAATAGATATTACTAATAGAATGAAAACTTATTCAACACCCAATAAGAAAAACTCAAGTCTTTGAGTTTCTCATCAAGAACAAAACACACCATCACCCACATATACAACCTTTCCAACTTATTGAGAAATTCCCCTTACCTCTTGAAGCACTTAAAGAAAGATCACCAAGAGGTCTTCTTGCCAACAAGCCACCAACACCAACACCAAGAGATCTCCTCACCACCTTGATGTTCCAACACTTACAAAATCACCCTTTTTCAAAATATATAAAACACATAATCATAAAAATATGAGTTTTATGAAAATAGACAAGCCCCAAAGTATAGAAATCTTGAGTAGAAAAATACTTACTCAAGGCTTAAAGGAAAAGAGCTCAAGAAGGGTTTCAAGCTTGTAGGTTCCAAGGGTTTGAACCTAAACCAAGAAAAAAACTCTTTTTTAGCAAAAATGGATAACACAAGATTCTTGAAAAAATTGAAAATGATGAGAATGGAAAACTAAGAAGATATTATGGTTTAGAATCATGATCCAAACCTTTTTCGTGAAGTTTGAATAGCCAAAAACTCAACAAAACTCAAGTTTTTAGTTATGGAGAAAAGCTTGGAAAATGGAGAGAAATGGAGTTTTTGTAAAAAATGAGGAAAATGAAGTGAATCGAAAATGAAGCATCTCTCCTCCTTTTCCTTGAAGAAGCACACGGTCAAGAGGAGGCAAGAAGGCATGGTGTGTTGTGCTTTTGATTGGATGGGAAACCTACTCTCCATGCTTTGATTTTTTTTAAATTCAAATAATACCCATTTGACTCACACTTTGACTTGAGATATTTTGAGACCACATTTTTGGGCATGAAGAACTCACCTATGGCCAAACAAATTGGTGGGATTATGTTCCATCAAGTTAGGATTTAATTGGTGGTTCAAAGTAGTAAACATGCTTAGTTTTATAATCCCTTTTTAGATAAATATTATTTTTAAAATAGATAAAATAATGAGAAATCAATTTTATGACTTGAATATAATATAGAAAATTTTAGAATCTCAAAGATAAATTTTTGGACTATTTTTTATGTCCCAGTTGAGTCCGGTTTACCTGTAAAGCACCAAACGCGGGTAAAATAAATTTTTTCTGTAAAATTTCTAGAAAAATTTCTAAAAATTAAAAATATTATAAAAATGACTTTTGGTTCGTTAAAATATTATTTTGACTCAAAAACGGTCTCCGAAAAAAATATAAAACCCTGACCATACTAAAACTGAGATACAATTTTCGTCAAATTTCTATTTCTCGAATTTGACCACCGTCTACCCATCTAAAAATCAGAAATTATCTTAAAATACTAATGATGTTCCTAACTTTTCATTTGGATCAATCCTTAGTCCTCTGGTAATTATCTGCTTCATTACGTGTTACGTAGTCCATTCTACAATGACCAAAACTGTAACATCTTTATCCTAATATCAGAAAATTCCAAACTAAAATTCTAAAATCCTTAAATAATGTAAAAATATTATTTGTCCCTTAAATCCCTCATGATGGTCTTGTCTTCGCCTTTAACTCAATATAATCTTATTTCTCCATCTAAAACGAGAATTATTTTCTGTTGAAATTTCCAATTTCAACTCGAAATCCTAATTGCTTTTCCATAAGCGACTATAATCATGACATTTCATTTCCTAATATCATCTCATAATATATAATTTTGATCTTACTCATTCATTGTCATAGAATTAACTACGGATCTAAAAATGCGGGTGTTACAGCCATAGCACACTACTGGACTTTTCTCCTTTTGCTCAGCTTCCTTTTGTGGTAATCTTCTGTTGAATTGCTTCCTTCTAAAGCCACCTTTCTTTTTCCACATGGACTTTATTTTCCTAGAGATGAAGGAAACTTCATCATCATCTGAGCCTTCTTCTCTTTCTAAGCTGCATGACTCCTCATCTGAGTCATTTGCCTTTAAGGCTTTTGAGGTGCTCCCTTTTTGAGCTTTAAGAGCTATGGACTTTGCCCTCTTTTCTGCTCTTTCTTCTTTGAGCTCAAGTTCATGCACTTTGAGTGAGCCTAGAAGGTTCTCCATAGCAACAGTGGAAAGATCCCTTGCTTCTTGTATTGCAGTTACCTTGGGTCTCCATTGTCTTGGCAGACTCCTTAGGATTTTCCTGATGTGATTCTGGGTTGTGTAGATTTTTCCCAGAGATCTCAGGTTGTTGATGATTGTATGGAATCTTCCAAACATCTGATCAATTGTCTCGTGATCCTCCATTTTGAATAGTTCATATTGATGAACTAGCATGCTGATTTTGGACTCACGGACCTGAGTTGATGCTTCATGTGCTAAAGCTAGAGTATCCCATATCTCTTTGGCAGCGTTGTAGCTGTGCACCTTGTCATATTCTGACTTTGTAATGGCATACATTAAATAATGTCTGGCCTTTGAGTACAGCTGGAACCTTGTCCTCTGATCTTGTGTCGACTGAGCTCTAGGTACTGGTTGCCCTGCCTCACCTACTGGAGCAGTGTAACCATTTTCAACGACATCCCACATGTCGATATTTTGTGCATCAAAGAATGTGATCATTCTTTGCTTCCAATAGTCATATTCGTCTCCATTGAACAGTGGTGGCCTGTTCACAGCTTGTCCTTCGTTTTCCATGGATCTTTGCTTCTCTGCACTGTTAGGTGCTCAACCCCTAGAGACCGAGCTCTGATGCCAACTGTAGGTAACAAGATGAAACACAAGAAGGGGGGGTTGAATTGTGTTTCTTAGCTTTTAAAATATTTTCGCAAATGTTGGACGCTGCTTAAGAAAACGTTGGACGCACAGCGTATGTGAATATTGGACGCACAGAAGAGTTGGACGTAGGATCGTCCACTTAGTTTAAAACAAGTTTGCGTGCGTTTAAAACGTTTGAAAGCTTGTTGAAAAACGTTTCAATTCAATCCCCTTAGTTAGTATATAAACTGAAAATAAAAGAGTTAAGGGATAGAGAGATTGCACGAGTATTTATCCTGGTTCACCCTTTCCTAAGAGCTACGTCCAGTCCCCTCAAACTAGAGAGATTTCACTATCGAACCTGATAGATTTACAAGTATTCTTCACCAGCCTCTTCAGCCCTTACAACAAGTATTCTTTCCACACCTAGCCTCTCTAAGCTCAACCCAAGTATTGTTTTACAGAAAAGCCTCTCCAGGCTCAAGCCCAAGTATTCTTTGCACGCAGCCTCTCCAGGCTAATCCCAAGTATTCTTTTACAGTCAAGCCTCTCTAGGCTCAAACGAGTATTCTTTTCTAAACAAGCCTCTCCATGCTCAAACAACTCAGAAGAGTGTTTTTGATTAAAGTGTTTTTAACTCACACAAGTGAAAATATAGACTCTAAAGCACTTTGAGAGTTAAGCAAACTCTCTTTTACAAGAAGAAAGAAAATATACAAGACTTTCTTATATTACAGAGTATGACAATATTTGCACAGCGTTTTGACTCTTTTCTTTTCGTGGTTAAAGCTTCTTGTATTCTTCTTCTTGATCTTGCTATATATAGGCTTTGATAAAGCTTCAGTCTTGATCTTCGAAGAAGCTCAGATTTAGCCTTCTTCAATATAGCCGTTCTCTAATAGCATTAAATGTTATTTTTCCGTTGCTTTGAGGAGTGCTTCTTCAGTGTATTTTCTGCATTTCTTTCTCCTATGTCAGAAGCAACCTGTACTCAAAGTCTCAATTATACAATGGTTAATAGTAATATTCTATTGAGGTAGAGAGAATACACTGTGTAAGGAAAAATGTATGTTCAGAGAGACACAGAAATGTTCAGACAACATTCTCTCTCTTAAGTACTCTTTACACAGTGTTTTATGCTTTTCATTAAATGCATGTTCAAATCGTTGACACTTATGCGCAGGAAAAGCATTTCATACAACTATTTATTTCAAATCATTTGCTCATTGAATATGTCTCATATTAAATGCAAGAGCAATAAATAGCATGTTATAGACTCTGCGTTTTGGACGCAGCTTGTAGAACAGAATGGACTTTCTGTTCACTTACCAAATGGACGCATTCCATTGCTTACCATTTGGACGCAAGGCTTCTCTGGTCATATAGACGCATAACAGTTCTTACCATATGGACTTATAACTTTGCTTCTCTGGACATACTTCTTTGCTGATAATTATTGGACGTTTATCATTCTGCTTTTTTGGATGCATATCATCTTTGGTCGCATTTCTCCCATAGTCCTTTGGACGATACTTACCCATGGTCAAGTATCAGAGTCCATTTGGACTTTCAGCTCTCTGACTGTACTTATAAAAGCCAAGGCCATATTGGACGATGGACTTATTTTTGTTGTACCTACAAGAGCTTGTTAGCAGACTTTGTAAATTCCTTAATAATCATTGTTATCATCAAAACAACTTAGGGATTAAAACATAAAAAAAATGTCTCTGAATCATTTGGTTCCAACATTGTGGAGACTGAGAACCTTGTTGAGAAAGATTAATTCTAAGGAAGCTGAACAAGGTGAAGAGCAGTGATCAACGTTCTCCTGACACTGTGGAAGCATGAGGTGGTTTTTAATGGCTATTTCATTCTTTTGTATGTTTGATGACAATGCCATTTTGTTTCAAAGGATGAAATCGACATGATACATAGTATGATTCTAATTGATCTGCTAGCTGGATTTCTCTTTTTTTTTACGTAAATAAAGAAAGAAATCAATGTTTAATTGAAAAACAGCAAAGGTGAATTACAAAAGATGGCTGTCAACAATCTCCTTGCAAAAGTCAGCACTAGAAATAGCTAAGCCAAGGTAAAGCACTCGGATATGCTCCAGAGCACGGTCAAATCCACCATCGTTCTCCTCCACAGCTTCATCCAGTCACTACAAGAATAAGTGGATGTACCTACGAAAAATTACCCAGGGCCATGTGGCCGTAGGTAATTTTTTACTTTTCTATGGCTTTGGTCGTAGGTAAGGAGGTAGGGGAGAGAAATTTGAATTTCAAAATTACCTACGGCCATAGCCGTAGGTAAATACTTTTTTTTTAAAAAAAAAATGAAAAATGCATTTAGAGAGGGTCATGGCCGTAGGTAAAGTTCAGATTTTTAGAGAGGGCTAGAGGCCGTAGGTAAATAAAAGCGGGAAAAAGTTACCTACGGCTTCAAGCCGTAGGTAAGTTACCTACGGCTTCAAGCCGTAGGTAACTTACATATAGCATTCCAGCTGCAGACTCGATCTCATCAGTCTCACAAACTCATCTTCTTCCCTCTTCAATTCGATCTCATGTCCCTCTTCTCTCTCTCAAGCGCCCAACCACTCAAAACTCCGGCCACCACCACTCAAAACTCCGGCCACCACCAGTCGAAGCTCCGACCACCACCATAGGCTCCCTCCTTCGACCCAAAGAGCATCTAGTTCGAGATCCATCCCCAAACCCCTCCTCCCTCCTTCATTTGGCCAAAAACGGCCGCCCCCGTGGCTACCACCACCACCGCGCCGCCACCACCACTGCGCCGCCACCATAGGTTCCCTCCTTCCTCCCTCCTTCGCCCCAAAGAGCATCTAGTTCGAGATCCATCCCCAAACCCCTCCTCCCTCCTTCATTTGGCCAAAAACGGCCGCCCCCCGTGGCTACCACCACCACCGCGCCGCCACCACCACTGCGCCGCCACCAGCAAGCTCCTAGGCAGGTATGCATAGAAGCCCCTTTCTCTATTTCTCTCTCACACTCTCTAGATCTGTGTCTCTCACGCACACTCTCTCTCCATATAGGCCGAACCACCGCGCCGGAGCTACAGGACCACCGCGCCGTTGTCTTCTTCACCGCCACTGCACATCTATTGCCCCTGGCCCTGGGTGAGTTTTCCTCCCTTCCTCAATCTCTGTCATTATTTCAGTTGGTCGTTTTCCTCCAATGATCACTTCACTATGCACAATATTGATGTATGAGTTAATGGGGACTCCAATATTTTAGATCCATGATTTTATACTTAATTTCATGAAAGTGAAAGTGCAGCCCTCAATGTACAAAGAATATAAAAAAATAACTATATTGTACCGAGTGTGAGGTAGCCAAATATAACTTAAGATTATACTATGATTTGCTGGCAACTACATTAATGGGAAGCCTGGTAATTAATTTGCAGTGATACGGTTTGCTTTACAATTTAAAGCAATCTGCGAGTGGATTTCTCATTTTTGGCCAATGGGAATAAATTAAAGTTGTCTGTGTTTAGTTGTTAAGAATATAACTACGTTTTGTTTTGTTAGATTTTGCTATAGCTCAATATCATGTGTAAGTATTATTTCTGTTAGATTTTCAAAACAAAAAAGTATTGTTTCTGTTAGGACATGCTTCTGAATCATACATCCGGACTTTGGAAGAGGCTTTGTTGGTGTTTTAAATCTAATTTAGTATTTTACAAATCAAAGCAGAAATAAATAAAAAGTCTTGAATAATGCTTGATTTTTTTAAAATAAATTTTGACAAGCCAAATGAGAGTTTGACAGTAGTCTCTTTTCATATTTTTGTTAACTAGTGTAGTTCTCTTTGGTTGTTCTTAATTTCCTTCTTAAATTTTTTACTATATATATCTCTAAGTTGGTCAATGTTACAAATGTGATTTTTTGGTAGGATTGTTCGGGGAACTCGGAGCTTGAGTTAAGAGATTACGGTACGTATGCAATTGTTTAATATATATTTAAATATGTTAAATACAACATGTGTGAATTGACTTGCTGTTTGTTAGTGGAGAGCAAAGCTCAATAGGCATGATGATGGTGTGTTGAAATTTTATTTGTGCATGTGATTGTGTTGTTTGTTAGTGGAGAGCAAAGCCCTAGTCTTTGCCTTCCTGCCTTAAGCAGGATGCTGGGTTTGCGTGTTGATAGTTTAGAATTGTGCATGTGTTTGTGTGAATGAATTGTTTGTTAGTGGAGAGCAAAGCTCAATAGGATTGCCATTATTTTTATTTGCTTTGTTTTTGTCATATAAATTGATTGATTGTTGTTTAGTTTTTGTGGAAAAAAATTTGGGAAAGTCCAAAATACAAGGGTTGTGCTGCCGAATTTTTTTTTTGGCACATGACCCCAGTATCTAACGCGTAATGTGTTGTATATGCAGAGAATGCAATTTTACCGGTCAAACCGTAGTTGGATGTATGATAGGTTGAATCCTGGAAGAATTGGTTTGAAAGATGATTTTTTAAATGGGGTTGAACAGTTTATTTTTTTCGCAAAGGGACAAGATAATTTCACTAGAGATGGGGGTATTAGATGTCCGTGTCTTAAATGTCAATGTGGAAAAATTAAGAGCGAGAATGATGTGAGGGTTGATTTATACAAAGTTGGGTTCAAACCTAATTATTGGACATGGACTAATCACGGTGAAGTAGTGCCTGATATTGACTTGAGTGTTGACGAGAATGACATAGGAGGTTCAAGTAGTTGCACAAATGCGGGAAATGCCGAGCAGTTTGACTCGATGCGGGACATGATTTCTAATGCTCTCGGGGTGAATGTGTCATATGAAGAGTATCAGTATGATGACACTGATGAACTTCCAAATGAGTCGGCACAAAGATTTTATAATATTTTATTGGAAGCGAATAAGCCGTTGTATGAAGGATCCCTCGACTCTAGATTATCAATGTGCGTGAGGCTCTTAGGTGTGAAGTCAAGTTTTAATGTTAGCGAGCAGTGTTGTGATGTTATCTCAAGAATGGTGTTGGATGGGTCACCTAAAAAAAAATGTTTGCCAAATAACTACTATGAAGCTAAAAGGCTAGTGTCCAAGTTGGGTATGGAAGCTAGGAGGATTGATTGTTGTATGAATAGGTGCATGTTGTATTACGACAATGAATTTGGAAAAAATGACGGTCAGTTGGTTGAATGCAAATTTTGTCATGCGCCGAGGTATTGTGCTCGCAACAGTAGCAGAGGTAATCATAAGTTAGTTCCAGTGAAGGCGATGTTCTATTTGCCAATAATTTCAAGGCTTCAGAGAATGTTTGCATCAATGAAAACTGCAAGCAAAATGACGTGGCACTATGAGAATAGAAGTAGTTCAGGCGTGTTGCGTCACCCTTCTGACGGCGAAGCATGGAAGCACTTTGATCGGGTGCATGTAGATTTTGCTGCAGACCCACGCAATGTCCGACTTGGGTTGTGCTCTGATGGTTTTACACCATACATCCAAGCCTCGACATCTCCTTATTCTTGTTGACCAATTATTGTTACCCCGTACAATCTTCCTCCAGAGATGTGCATGTCGAAACCGTACATGTTCTTGACTTGTGTGTTACCGGGCCCATCTGATCCAAAAGCTGGGATTGATGTCTATTTGGAACCCCTGATTGACGATTTGAAAAGGTTGTGGAACGGTGTTCTGACATACGATGTCGCACGTAAGCAGAATTTTAACATGAGAGCGGCTTTGATGTGGACGATTAATGACTTCCCTGCTTATGGCATGTTGTCTGGTTGGGGGACTCATGGTAGATTGCGGTGTCCGCATTGCATGGAGCATACAAAGGCCTTTACCTTGAAATTTGGGGGGAAGAGTTCCTGGTTTGACTCGCATCGGAGGTTCTTACCAAATGATCATCCATTTAGAAAAAACAAGACCGCCTTCAGGAAGGGTGAAGTTGAAACAGATGGCCCTCCCCCTAGGTTGACACCGGAGCAGGTTTGGACCAGAGTTATGAATCTCCCAAAAGTCACAGATCATGGTGTAGTTTCTCGATTGGAAGGATATGGACAGTGGCATAACTGGACAAAAAGAAGTATTTTCTGGGATCTGCCTTATTGGAAAGATAACTTATTGAGACACAATCTGGATGTTATGCACATTGAAAAGAATTTTTTTGATAATATATTTAACACTGTAATGAATGTAAAAGGCAAAACTAAAGACAATGATAAGGCCAGAAAGGACTTGGCAATCTACTGTAGAAGAAAGGACTTGGAGTTGAACCCTCCGGCTAATGGAAAGATCTTAAAACCCAAAGCCAATTACACTTTAACTGTTGAGCAAGCAAAATCAATTTGTAGGTGGGTTAAAGAACTGAGGATGCCAGATGGCTATTGTTCCAATTTGGCAAGATGTGCGGATGTGGACACCAGAAGGATAACTGGGATGAAAAGTCACGATTGTCATGTCTTCATGGAGTGTTTACTTCCTATTGCCTTTAGTTCATTGCCAGTTCATGTTTTGAATCCACTAGTTGAAGTAAGTCAGTTTTTTAAGGATTTGTGTTCTGCAACATTGAGAGAAGATGACCTTATTAAGATGGAACAGAACATCCCGTTCATTCTATGTAAGTTGGAGAGAGTATTTCCCCCTGGTTTCTTTGATGTTATGGAACATCTTCCAGTGCATCTTGCACATGAAGCCAGGCTTGGTGGACCAGTTCAATATAGGTGGATGTATCCATTTGAAAGGTATTATTACTATCTTATAACTATCTTTAAATATAACTATCTATTTCAAAGATAATATATCTTTTGATTCAAGATTCCATTCACATCTACTTTTGTAGATTCATGGGTGATTCAAAAAAATCGGTGAAAAATAAGGCTAAGGTTGAAGGATCAATATGTGCATCTTACCTACACCGCGAAACAATCCATTTTTGTTCCCATTATTTCACCAACTTCATGTTGACACCAAGGTATATTAGGAATGACATCGAGACTTATCACAATGAAAGACATCCACTAACATTATCAGTATTTGGCCTGCCCGGTCGTAATTCTGGGAATGAGTCAATTCATTGGTTATCACAAAAAGAGTGGTGGTCAGCTCATGTTCATGTGTTGATCAACTGTGCCGAAGTTAAACCATACCTTGTGTACGTATATCATATACTTTCTTTCAATTCACTTACTATATTACTATATATATTCAAGCCTTAACTTCGCATGTTATTCAATTTGATCAGGGCGTTCTTATTATCTGAGCATGTCTCCGCACAACACCAAGAAGCTCATATTCATGCAAATTTTCCAACATGGTTTAAGCGCCAAGTACACCTCCCAAAACTATTTCACTTTAATGCGAATTATTACAAGTTAAATCAATATATAAATAATTTGTTTGCATGTTGTATCAATATTTACGTAGGTTTATAGTGAGACACCAACTCCCATCAACCAACACCTGAGGAACCTATCTGATGGCCCTCATAAAAATGTCAAAGAATGGCATACATTCTTCGTGAACGGGTACAAATTTCACACACATGAATGGACACAGGGCAAACAAACAGTTAACAGTGGAGTTTACGTAAAAGGTGTCACACAAGGAGGTGAAGATGAATTCTACGGCTTCATTCAACACATATATGAATTGGCGTACAACACTCTAGACTATACTAAAAGAATAGTGCTATTTTATTGTGAATGGTTTGATCCATTGGTTAGAGGCACAAAAAGGAATCCAAAATATAATACTGTGGACATTCATATGCGCAGCAGGTATGGGTCGTTTGATCCATTTATGATTGCACAAAATGTGAGACAGGTGTATTATGTCCCTTACCCATCAACCCGAACGGACAAACGAGGTTGGTGTGTTGCAATCAAGACAAAGCCTAGGGGTCGTATTGAAGTAGATGATCTAGAGGAAGATGTGGCTTATCAAGTAGATGAAATGCCACAAGTAAATGAAGTAACCGAAGTGGAACGGATTACTCGCTTACGTGACGACGTGGATGATGAAGTGGACGAAGACGATGTTGATGAAGAAGAAGCATCGGATGAAAGAACAGACCCCGAAGATGATTCTGGGGACTCATGGGCAGACCGACTCTCAAATTCTGAATAATACTTAGAGTCTAATTTTATGTATTTTTATTTTTAATGTCTTGTGATTGTCATTTATGTATTGAGTAACTTAGTTGTCTCAAATTACTGAATTTGATATTTAATATATATTGTAGTGTTTCATTGAATAATTGTTTATATTGAATTACACTAGATATAGATATGGCATCAGGAGATGGCCCATCCAGACCACGCGATAGTGGGAAGGGCAAGGCCAAAGTCACGGGTTCTCGACCCAAGACTCGCACTCGCATCATTGTTGATGATGATGGGTATGTGGGTAGGCCGGGTACATCACGTTCAGTGGCTCCGCCTCATCCTCAGCCAGTATATCGGCCACCATTTATGGCATCCCCACAGGCTTGGCCAATACCACCACCACCGCCACAGTCTTGGCCAGTAGCACGTCCACCGTCACAGTCTTGGCCAGTACCACCGCCACTGCCACAGTTTTGGCCAGTACCACCACCACACCCTCATCCAGTACCACTGCCACAGCCTGACTATCGACCGGATGTTCCATGGTACAATTCTACTCCAGTTGCAGATGAGAGTACTACTCCAGTTGTAGCTGAGAGTACTACTCCAGTTGCAGCTAATATTACTCCAGATGTAGATGACACTCAGGCTTGCACTCAGGATAGTGCTGATCATGATCTGTCTGATCAGGACGATATGAGTTCGATGATGTCACTGTCAGGGGGTGAGGAGGATCACAACGAGGAGGTTAGATACTTGAGGGATGGTCGTCTAGTAATCGAGCCAGCTGGTAATGGGTAAGTATTAATGAATTAATAACATTTTTATAGTATTTGGATATTTATTATATTTGTATTATATTTGTTTTAATCATTGTCACTTTTTTTTTTATATACGAAGGTTCCTTCCCTCGAGAGCATCTGCGAGGAATGTCACTCGATGTGTTACTGAGCAGTATCATCGGCCTTGGACAAGATGGGGGGAGGTCATGAGGGATAAGGATGCGAAGAAGCTTTTCTTTGATGCTTTCAGGGTAAGTTTCTGATTTAATTGCTTTTACATATATTATTTCATAAACTATATACGTATATTATTTTTTTCTTCTCTAATACAGGACAAATGTTCGTGGAGGGATGAGGATGAGCATAGTGTCAAGAAGATATTTCATATGCAGGCCAGTCACCGCCTTTCTGAAATGCTCAGCAAAGCCCGCAAACGTGATAGACAACCCCTTTGGATTGGAAATGATGATTGGGCTACTCTGAAAGCTTACTGGGGGACAGCAGAGTACCAGATACTATCAGCCCGAAACAAGAGAAATCGGGCATCGGAGAAAGGTGGTAGCATGCACACAGGGGGCTCCATTTCCCAAGCCCAATACGCATACCGACTGGTACGTATATGTTTGACTTTATCTCTAATAGTTATTATTTATTTATACTTATTGATTATTTAATTATGTTTCTGTTGCTTTCAGGGAAAGAAGTTGGGGCGAGAGGTGCAAATGCACGAGTTGCATCGCCACACCCACATTAAGAAGGCAACCGGGGAGTATGTTGACGAGAGGTCGAGGAAGACTCAGGTAATATTTATATATATTCATTGTTCTTATATATTTGTTATAAATTAAATTAGTTTTAAAATTAAAACTAATAAGTATTTGTTTGATGGATACCAGGAGGAGTTCGAGCAAAAGATGAGCCAGCAGATGTCTCAGTCTGGGATCGACGCCACCCAGAACCCTGACGAGGCAGCGCGTATAGCACTTACAATTTGGGTGGACGTGGTTGGCGGCAAGCATAGGGGTCGCTTATATGGTGCTGGAAGCCTTTCGGGCAATTACCGAAAAGGCTCCAGCCACAGAGATATTACTGGATCATCCTCTAGTGCTAGCAGTCATTCCTCTATGTTGAATGCAGCTGAGCTTAATCGGATGAGGCAGACAATAGAAGAGATGCAACGTTCAATGGAAGCAAAAGACCAGTTGTTAGCTAGTCAGAGTTTGGCACTGCAGCAGGTGTTGGCCAACCAAAATTATTTGATGCAGATGTATCAGCCTCAGCCTCAGCCTCAGCCTCAGCCTCAGCCTCAGCCTCCTCAGCCTCAACTAGCTCACCAACAACGACCACAGCCGGAACAGGGCAACCAGGGTGGCCACTCACCTGGCATAGATGAAGATGTTGACCCTTATGCACAATATTAGTTAGTAGTTTAATTTTGTATTTCACTTGACTTTTTAAAGTATTTTTACTTAAGACAACATTCGGTTTATTCGGTTTATTATGATATTGACGTTTTCAATTATTGTCTTTATTTTAATAGAAGTGTTAGATTAATAATAAATTAAAATTAAAATTAATATAAATAATTATTTAATAATATGTAATTAATTAGAATAAATAAACAATTAATTAATTATAACAAATCGAAATATTGTTTAATTTAATTAATAATTAATTAATTAATAAAAATTAAATTTATAATTTAAAAATTTAATTTAAAAAAAAATGTGTACCTACGGCCAAAGCCGTAGGTAAATTAGCTAGGGCTAAAAGCCGTAGGTAGATACCTACGGTCTGAAGCCGTAGGTAATTACCTAGGGTCTTGAGCCGTAGGTAATTACCTACGGCTCATGGCCCTAGGTAATTACCTACGGCTCCAGGCCGTAGGTAACTACCTACGGCTTTTTAAAGAAAGCCCTCGCTAAAAAGTTGCAACGAGCAAAATACCTACCGAATTCAGGCCGTATATGAGCCGTAGGTAATTTTCCATTACCTATGGCTTTTTGCTTCTGCCTACGGCTTTTGGCCTTGGCTAATCAGCGATTTTCTTGTAGTGAGTGTAGCTTCCGTCTCTCCAGCAGACGTCGCTTGGAGGTCATCCAAATCTCTCTTCACCCGCTTGAGGGTATCACCATTTCTTCATCTACCTCGGCCACCAGGAAGGAATCAATTTCTTCTGGGAATTTGAACCTTATATCCCACAAAGTTCGGATCTTACCCTTATAACTTTCACAAATGGACTTTTCTCTGCTATTTTTTTCTCTTATCTAAAAATAATTATAAGAACCAACAAGCTGGTTTTACCGATTTGGCAGTCCCCCAACAAGCTGATTATCAGGGAAACCAAATCGGAGTCCAAGTCAAGGGTATGAAACTGAACGAAACAAAACGAGAGTGAGATGGATCGGAAGAGCGTAATTAGCTTCGTCGTGTGGGCTTGAGGGAGACGGCGGTAGGGAGGAGGGTGGGGGCGACGACGTGAGAGGCTAGGAGGGCGTCGGGGAGGGAGAAGAGGGATTTGATGCAGAGGAGGGAACAGGCATCGCGACGGGATTCATGTCATGTGTGGCAGCTCGAAGCAGCCTCAAGGAGTTGTTTGATGAGGGAGGCTTGGAGAAGGTGTTGGCACATGGCTGGGACGATGCACTAGGGTTTTTATCGCAAGTGGGAGAGAGGAGGAAGACTAAATTGTTTTTCTGGTCTTCAGACTGAATAGTTTCTAATTCTGGGGAAAAACAAATAAAAAGAGCTCATGCGATATTTTGCCAATTTTCCTGATTCAAAAAGAATTTATGTCAATCACTTAGCATCGGCTTTGCAGACACAAACATTAATATAAAATTAAAAATTTAAAAAAACTCAAAAGTCTACATAGCGTCGGTGAAACAGACACTAAACCGACACTACGTAGCGTCGGAGTCATGGCCGACGCTAGAGGTTCGTAGCTACAAACCAATATTCTTGTAGTGTTAATTCGTAACGGTAAGTTTCTACGTATACCAGAAATCATAATATCACAAATATATATATATATTACACACTACACAAAACAATGCATTTTCCTTAACCCCTCAAACCCATAAGAAGAACCTCACTTGTTCGTTCCATGACCCTTGGGTTGCAATGATTGAGTGTTCAGCATAGTGTAAACTCCTCCAGTTGTCCTTTGTTTAGTATTATTCATGCTTGCAATAATAGGCTCATACTTCTTCGAACGACAGTCCTTGGAAACATGTCCCACCTTCCCACACTGATAGCATACAATCCCTTTTTGTGAACAAGTGTCAGCCTAGTGACCTTGTTTCCCACACCTATGGGAGGTACAGTTAGTACCTTGATTATTGGGGTTAAACCTTCCTCCCCCTCCCAAAGCAGGTACAACACTACGGTAGGATTGCTGATCCCCTGTGGCCTATTGTAAGGTTTCTCTGATCATGATTATCTTTCCTCCTTTTGAACCTAGACGGTCTAGACTCCTGTCTCTTTACCTCTTTCCCCCTCTTGGTCTCCTCAATGATAGAGCAACGCTATATCAGCACACCAAAATCATTCACCTTCAAAGGTGCCATTGCCTCCCGAAAATCCTACTTCAGTCCCTCCTAAAACTTCTTGCATTTCCACGACGGATCAGGATGCAACTGGAAGTACGGGAAAAATTTAAAGAGCGACTCAAACTTAGCAGCATACTCTCCAACTGACATCTCCCCTTGCCCCAGTTCAAGAACTCCATCTCTTTGTTATGACGGACGTTCTCGAGAAATTACTTAGTAAGAAAATGCTCACAGAAAACAACCCAGGTAATAGCTGTCCCTCCAGTTTCTAACAACTGGCGTACCAGAACCTAGCATCGCCCACTAGCATGTAAACAGCAAACATCACCTTCTGTTCTTCTGTACTTTCCATGGCCTCAAAATCTTCTCCAATTCCTGAATCCACAGTTTCGCTCCTTCGGATCATAACCCCGTTGAATTGAGTCGATTTAGCACGATAGAAATCTGTAACCCCTGACCTTCTCCTTCTCTACGGTCCATAACAGCTGTGATTCCCCCTTCTTGCCATAGGTTCCTACAAGACAACCACCCAGGTAAAACCTGTCAGAACCCATCTTAGAGAGTTCACAACCCTGCATTTACACAGTGATTTCACATAAAAACAATTTCAAAGATTCAAGTAAAGTCTACGCTATTCTGTAATTGTCTGCCTACCTTTCGAGTTTTACGACTATCCCCACAAATCAACATGGATCTCAACCCCATGTTTTGTCCTTACTTACTTGTTTTCTAGCAGATCACCCTCTCCTTTACAGTCCCATACCTGTACAGCATTATTGGCATAGGTAGTACCGATTAATCCTATTAAGTTCTCCTCAATTGTGTCGTCCCATTCCAGTAGAGTCTCAGATTTCCTCAGTTGTGTCGTCTCATTCTAGTACAACCTCGGCACCAGGTTTTCCAGAACAGAACAAATCAACACAGAATTCACACAGAATTCGTACAGCTCAATCAAATCGACCACATATTCAGAATTCACACAGAATCACACAGCTCAATCAACACATCTCACACAGAATTCCCACAGCTCAATTAACTCATCAGAGTTCACACAACACAAACACAACAAGCCTACAACCCAAACTTTCCCGAAAGACTCGACCACCTCTGATACCACTAATGTAACACCTCCTTTCCCAGAGGGTATCACATTTCGTAAAGAAAATAAATGCAAAAATAAAAGTAATTGATTTCTAGCTTTCTTTTAGAAAATACTGCTAACTATTTTAACTTTCACAAATGGAATTTTCTCTACCATTTTTTTCTATCTAAAAATAATTATAAGAACCAACAAGCTGGTTTTATCGATTTGGCAATCCCCCAACAAGCTGATTATCAGGGAAACCGAATCGGAGTCCAATTCATGGGTATGAAACTGAACGAGACAAAACGAGAGCGAGATGGATTGGAAGGGCGCAATCATCTTCGTCATCGTGGGTTTGAGGGAGACGGCGGGGGCGACGACGTGAGAGCCGAGGCGGGCAACGGGGAGGGAGAGACGGATTTGATGCGGAGGAGGGAACAGGCATTGAGATGTGATCCATGTCTTGTGTGGCAGTTCGAAGCAGCCTCGAGGATTTGTTTGATGAGGGAGGCTTGGAGAAGGTGTTAGCACTTGGCTGGGACGAGGCACTAGGGTTTCTTTCGCAAGTGGGAGAGAGGAGGAAGACTGAATTGTTTTTTTGGTCTTCAGACCGAATAGTTTCTAATGCTGGGGGGAAAAAAAGAGCTCATGCGATATTTTGCCAATTTTCCTGATTCAAAAAGAATTTGTGTCAATCACTTAGCGTCGGCTTTGTCGACACAAACATTAATAAAAAATTAGAAAAATTACAAATTAAAAAAACTCAAAAGTCTACATGGCGTCGGCGAAACGGAAGCTAAACCGACACCACGTAGCGTCGGACGCGTCGGAGTCATGGCCAACGCTAGAAGTTCGCAACTACAAACCAATATTGTTGTAGTGTTAATTCGTAAAGGTAAGTTTCTACGTACAGCAGAAATCATAATAACAATAATATATATATATATATACATATTGTAAATAATTAGAAGTATTCCTAATAGGCTCTATACCTATAGGACATCTCCAAAAAGATTTCACACCACCGTCAAGTCTTATAATTCAAACTTACGGATATCTAGAGTATATATATATATATACATAACACGCTACAAAAAACAATGCACTTTCCTTAGCCCCTCAAACCCCTAAGAAGAACTTCACTTGTTCCTTCCATGACCCTTAGGTTGCAATGATTGAGTGTTCAACATAGTGTAAACTCTTCCAGTTGTCCTTTGTTTTGTATTATTCATGCTTTCAATAATAGGCTCATACATCTTCGAACGATAGTCCTTGGAAACATGTCCCACCTTCCCACGCTGATAGCATACAATCCCTTTCTATGAACAAGTGCCAGCCCAATGACCTTGTTTCCCACACCTATGGGAGGTACGGTTAGTACCTTGATTATTGGGCTTAAACCTTCCTGCCCTAACCAAAGCAGGTACAACACTACGGTAGGATTGTTGATCCCCTGTGGCCTACTTTATGGCTTTCCCTGATCATGATTGTCTTTCCTCCTTCTGAACCTAGATGGTCTAGACTCTTGTCTCTTTACCTCTTTCCCCCTCTTGGTCTCCTCAATGATAGAGCAACGCTCTATCAGCTCACCAAAATCATTCACCTTCAAAGGTGCCATTGTCTCCCGCAAATCATACTTCAGTCCCTCCTAAAACTTCTTGCATTTCCATGACGGATCAGGATGCAACTGGAAGTACGGGAAAAATTTAGAGAGCGACTCAAACTTAGCAGCATACTCTCCAACCGACATCTCCCCTTACCCCAGTTCAAGAACTCCATCTCTTTGTTATGACGAACGTTCTCGAGAAAATATTTTGTAAGAAAATGCTCACAGAACACAACCCAGGTAGTAATTGTCCCTCCAACTTCTAACAACTGGCGTACCAGAACCCAGCATCGCCCACTAGTATGTAAATAGCAAACGTCACCTTCCGTTCTTCTGTACTTCCCATGGCCTCAAAATCTTCTCCAATTCCAGAATCCACAGTTCCGCTCCTTCGGATCATAACCCCATTGAATTGAGTCGATTTAGCACGATAGAAATCTGCAACCCTTGACCTTCTCCTTCTCCACGGTCCATGACAGTTGTGATTCCCCCTTCTTGCCATGGGTTCCTACAAGGCAACCACCCAGGTAAAACCTGTCAGAACCTATCCGAGAGAGTTCACAACCACGCAATTACACAGTGATTTCACATAGAAACAATTTCACAGATTAAGGTAAAGTCTAAACTATTCTGTAATTGTTTGCCTACCTTTCGAGTTTTACGACTATCCCCACAAATCAACATGGATCTCAACCCCATGTTTTGTCCTTACTTACAAGTTTTCTAGCAGATCACCCTCTCCTGTACAGTCTCATACCTATAAAGCATTGTTGGCATAAGAAATCCTGATTAATCCTATTACGTTCTCCTCAATTGTGCAGTCCTTTTCCAGTACAGTCTCAGATTTCCTCAGTTGTATCGTCTCATTCCATTACAACTTCGGCACCAGGTTTTCCAGAACAAAACAAATCAACACAGAATTCACACTGAATTCGCACAGCTCAATCAAATCGAACACATAATCAGAATTCACACCGAATCACACAACTCAATCAACACATCTCACTCAGAATTCACACAGCTCAATCAACTCATCAGAGTTCACACAACACAAACACAACAAGCCTACAGCCCAAACTTTCCCGAAAGACTCGACCACCTCTGATACCACTAATGTAACATCTCCTTTCCCAAAGGGTATCACATTTCGTAAAGAAAATAAATGCGAAAATAAAAGTAATTGATTTCTAGCTTTCTTTTAGAAAATATTGCTAAATTTTTTAACTTTCACAAATGGACTTTTCTCTACCACTTTTTTCTTATCTAAAAATAATTATAAGAACCAACAAGCTGGTTTTATCGATTTGGCAGTCCCCCAACAAGCTGATTATCAGGGAAACCAAATCGGAGTCCAAGTCATGGGTATGAAACTGAACGAGACAAAACGAGAGCGAGATGGATTGGAAGAGCGCAATCATCTTCGTCGTCGTGGGTTTGAGGGAGACGGCGGGGGTGAATACTTGAGAGGCGAGGAGGCCAACGGGGACGGAGAAGAGGGATTTGATGGGGAGGAGGGCACGGGCATCGAGACGGGATTCATGTCATGTATGGCAGTTCGAAGCAGCCTCGAGGAGTTGTTTGATGAGGGAGCCCTGGAGAAGGTGTTGGCACTTGGCTGGGACGATGCACCAGGGTTTGTGGGAGAGATGAGGAAGACTGAATTGTTTTTCTAGTCTTCAGACTGAATAGTTTCTAATTCTGGGGAAAAAAAAAGAGCTCATGCGATATTTTGCCAATTTTCCTAATTCAAAAAGAATGTGTGTCAATCACTTAGCGTCGGCTTTGCCTACACAAACATTAATAAAAAATTAAAAAACTCAAAAGTGTACATGGCGTCGGAGAAACAGACGCTAAACCGACGCTATGTAGCGTCGGACGTGTCGGATGCGTCGGAGTCATGGCCGACGCTAGAAGTTTGCTGCTACAAACCAATATTCTTGTAGTGTTAATTAGTAAAGGTAAGTTTCTACGTATAGCAGAAATCATAATAACACAAATATATATATACATATTGTAAATAATTAGAAGTATTCCTAATTAGCTCTATACCTATAAGACATCTCCAAAAAGATTTCACACCACCATCAAGTCTCATAATTCAAACTTACGGATATCTATAGTATACATATATACATAACACGCTACACAAAACAATGCACTTTCCTTAGCCCCTCAAACCCGTAAGAAGAACTTCACTTGTTCGTTCAATGACCCTTAGGTTGCAATGATTGAGTTGTCAGCATAGTGTAAACTCTTCCAGTTGTCCTTTGTTTAGTATTATTCATGCTTTCAATAATAGGCTCATACTTCTTCGAACGACAGTCCTTGGAAACATGTGCCACCTTACCACATTGATAGCATACAATCCCTTTCTGTGAACAAGTGTTAGCCCAATGACCTTGTTTCCCACACCTATTGGAGGTACGGTTAGTACCTTGATTATTAGGGTTAAACCTTCCTCCCCTTCCCAAAGCAGGTACAACACTACGGTAGGATTGCTAATCCCCTGTAGCCTACTGTGTGGCTTTCCCTGATCATGATTGTCTTTCCTCCTATTGAACCTAGACGGTCTAGACTCCTGTCTCTTTACCTTTTTCCCCCTCTTGGCCGCCTCAATGATAGAGCAACGCTTTATCAGCTCACCAAAATCATTCACCTTCAAAGGTGTCATTGCCTCCCGCAAATCATACTTCAGTCCCTCCTAAAACTTCTTGCATTTCCTCCATAGATCAGGATGCAACTGGAAGTACGGGAAAAATTTGGAGAGCGACTCAAACTTAGCAGCATACTCTCCAACCGACATCTCCCCTTGCCCCAGTTCAAGAACTCCATCTCCTTGTTATGACGGACGTTCTCGAGAAAATGCTTAGGAAGAAAATGGTCACGGAACACAGCCCAGGTAATAGTTGTCCCTCCAGCTTCTAACAACTGGCGTACCAGAACCCTGCATCGCCCACTAGCATGTAAACAGCAAATGTCACCTTCTGTTCTTCTGTACATGCCATGGCCTCAAATATCTTCTCCAATTCCTAAATCCACAGTTTCGCTCCTTCGGATCATAACCCCGTTGAATTGAGTCGATTTAGCACGATAGAAATCTGCAGCCCCTGACCTTCTCCTTCTCTACGGTCCATGACAGTTGCAATCTCTCGGATAGCATTTGCCAAGCCCCCATCGTCGTGATTCCCCCTTTTTGGCATGGGTTCCTACAAGGCAACCACCCAGGTAAAACCTGTCAGAACCCATCCAAGAGATTTCACAACCACGTATTTACACAGTGATTTCACAAAGAAACAATTTCACAGATTCAAATAAAGTCTACACTATTATGAAATTGTTTGGCTACCTTTCGAGTTTTACGACTGTCCCCACAAATCAACATGGATCCCAACCCCATGTTTTGTCCATACTTACATGTTTTCCAGCAGATCACCCTCTCTTGTACAGTCTCATACCTATACAGCATTGTTGGCATAGGTAGTACCGATTAATCCTATTAGGTTCTCCTCAATTGTACCGTCCCATTCCAGTACAGTCTCATATTTCCTCAGTTGTACCATCCCATTTCAGTACAACCTCGGCACCAAGTTTTCCAGAACAAGACAAATCAACGCTGAATTCACACTGAATTCGCAAAACTCAATCAAATCGACCACATAATCAGAATTCACGCAGCTCAATCAACTCATCTCACACAGAATTCACACAGCTCCATCAACTCATCAGAGTTCACACAACACAAACACATCAAACCTACAACCTAAACTTTCCTGAAAGACTCAACCAGCTCTAATGCCACTAATGTAATACCTCCTTTCCCAGAGGTATCACATTTTGTAAAGAAAATAAATGCAAAAATAAATATAATTGATTTCTGGCTTTCTTTTGAAAAATACTGTCAAAATTATTTAACTTTCACAAATGGACTTTTCTCTGCCATTTTTTTCTTATCTAAAAATAATTTTAAGAATAATAATCAATCAGAAAACAACTTAGGAAATAAAATTCATTCATTAATAAAAGAATATCGAATACAGGAGATACCTTTCTCCAAATAAAGATAGACTACCTGTGCTGGTGAAGCACTAAGAACTCCTGAAAGAAACTCTAACACGAGAACCCAACCCAAAAGTAGGACACCGACGTCCATCCACTTAGTTGACGTATCACCAACTCACGTCTCATTCTGGACCTCCTTTGAATCTCCGGCAGAACGTCTAAAGAAAACGCATTCGCAAAAACAAGAAAACAACAAGGGTGAAAATCTCATTCGTAGTTGTATCGTGACAGTCAAACAAGCAACACACAACATAAATATAACGCACACACTCAAGTGCTATACTCATCCTCAAAAGAAATCACACTCATAATAATTATTTCCATCAAGGAACTTCAAAAGAACTCCTTGAGCATATCAAGAAAATATCATGAGAATATCATAGTGACCCATTTGAGAATATCATTTGTCAACCTCGTTTCATAACATCGTTTGAGAACATCGTTTCCACTACCTCGGACACTCAGTCCCAACATATTACAAAACTCTGGAAACTCAGTCCAATATTTCACCGTTACGGACACTCAGTCCACGACCTCATATCTCATTGTTATTTTTTTAAATGCTAAGTTCATTCTCTTTTGGAACACTGGACTTATGTTCTCCACACTTCAACTTTTAATTATTCATTTGGGAACTCACTTTGGAAAAACTCAACGAAATTAGACTTTGGCCCCTTCAAGAAAACTCTTTGATAAAAATACCTCACTTGACTTTATTAATTAAATTTCTCTCAAAATCTCCTTATACATCACTTTAATAAGAATATCCTTTCCTTGACTTAATTATTTAAAATGCCTAATTTCTTCAAAAATTGCATTTCTAGTCCTCTAAATATCTAGATTATAGTTTTAGTCCATGTACTTTCAAAAACAGTGTATTTTCGAAAACAAAGGAGATCACAGTGTAACACCTTTTCTCCAAAAAGGATATTACACCATAGTAACCAATAATTTCGAAATAACTTAGAAAATAAGTGAACGAGATCAAACTGATTTATTACCGAAATAATTAAAGACAAGTTTGTTTTCAGAAAAAACCCGTTGAAGACTTGCTTCACTAATTTTCCCTGTCAAATATGTAAAGGACCCCAAACCAGAAATTTCTACCACACAATGTAGCAGTAGAATTCTCAAAAGAACCCTACAGTAAGCATTGTTTTACCCAGTCAGCCGGTATATATATTAGCAAAATCACTATTTAACAGTTCAAGATCAATTAAAAGCAAAGACCGAGTTTTTCGGCAGCGCCGTCTTTACTCGATCTATAGAGAGAAGAGATTTATTTTAAATGCGCATTCGTGTATAGTCAGTAACCCAATAAAAATTCTTTCCCAATTTGTCTTAGTTATGTATATATAGAGTCCTTAGGTTAAGATTTTATAAACTACAGCATATCGGTATGGTTCCCAGGAAAGAGCGGCGAGCTAAAGCTTCTCAAGAGACCTTATCTTTCCTTTGCCACATTCATCCCAACCATCTTTCCTTAATTATACTGCAATAGTCTTAAATTCGCCATTATAACGGTATAATTATTAAAGTTCAAAATCAAATTTGCCATCATAACCTCACTATCCCCAAAACTCTAACAAATTGGCCATTATAACATTACTAATAAAAAAAGCTCACAACAATTAAATCAAAGCCATAAAACTTTTAAAAAAGCTTAAATAAATAACTATAAAGCTATAACACATGAATCACCTAAGTGATTAGCAATGAAAAATCAAACTTATAACTTCTCAAATAATTTTGCAAGAGCTTCCTCTTACCTTTTGAAGAAAAGCTTATGAAGAACAAAGCTTCAAAAGAACTAAAACTCAAAGAAGGAAATATGATAGCTTTAAAGAGGTAAGAAAGAATAAACTTGGAAATGCTTCAAGTTTGGTGCAAAAAATTATGAAGCATAGAGGGGGTATTTATAGGGGTAGGGGGCGGCCAAGCTTGGGTTAGTTTAGGCAACCATAGTTGATTTTAACCTAACTATGGTTCAAATTAAATAAATGAAAAACTAATTAACTAAATCCTAATTGGTTCAAGGTATTTTACAAGGATTCAATCCAAGTCAAAAGAGCAATCCAAGCCTCCAAAGACCCTTGAGGATGTCGACCAAATGAGGCTAATTTTGCTCCATGGGATAGCTAGCTTAAAAAGGTTAGATTTCGATAAATAAGTATACAACCAAGGGTAAAATTGTAATTGTACATAACCCTATACTATTCATGGTCAACATTTTTGTCTACAGTTGACTAATCACTATTCACATTACATAAAAGTCCCTCAAAAATCCTAAGTTCCTACATCATACCCGTTAACTCTCTATTCGGCTAAAATAAAAATAAAAGGGTTTTGGAATTGTGTCACGAAATTTTATACTGTGAAACAAGATCTTTACACTATTTGCTCCCGTTTAGCGTATTTTTCTGTAAATTTTGAAAATTTTCCAAAAATCCCATTCAAATTCCAGAAAATCGTAAATATTAAAAGAAACAACTTTTGTGAAGGAAGATAATTTTCTGGGTTGGTTTTGTTATTCCTATAATATTTAAAACATATGCCGTCAGTTACGACGTAAACTATTTTCTGTTTAAAACTCAACGTTAAACGAAAACTATCCGTTTCTACACTGAGAATAATTATGTATACTAAAATCATTTTTCTAAGATGAAAATAAATCAATAAACACATTTAACTCATAATATTCAAATAAAACAGAATAAAGACGAAAATGATACAAACGAAAATTATATAAGACTTAAACTAGTTTTTCGTTTGAATTACAACACCAAATGAAACTTCTAATTTCTATACTAGATAAAACTCTATTTGTCCCTTTAGTTTTTATCTCAATTATTTCCTAGTCTCTGGGTATGTATCCGTTCCCCAATTAACGTGTTACATGATTCGTCATAGAGGGACTAAAACAGCAATATTTCTTATGCTCTTCTCTAAAATTCCAAACATAATTTCTAAAATCCTCATATAACATCAAGTCACTGTTTCAATCCTCAAATACCTCTTCTGAATCCAATTTGAAATTTTCATATCATTATAAACTTATTTTGATAGTCAAAGACGTCCACAGAATACCGTTTTGACTTCTACGTCAATTCTAACCATTACTTTGAAGTGGACCAAAGGATAACAAGAAGGGGGGGTTGAATTGTTACCCTTTTAAAATTTTGTTCTACAAGAATGTTTAGAGAACCTTCTGACTGAACCTTCTCAAGTATAATAACTTGGAAATCAAAATGGATACCTTTAGTTAGTTATAAACATATATTGATAATGATTAACTAACATGAAATCAGTTTATATAATCTATGAAAATAAGAACACTATTTCTGATTAAGAATGTTCACTTCAGAATGTTCACTCTTGAGAACGTTCTGATGTGATAGTTGATTATGAACCTTCTGAGGTTCTTCAACCTTCTTAGGCTGATGAACTTTCACAGATAACTTTCTTGAAAGTTGAAAGTTATATTCCTTCTTTTAGATAGTGCAGGTTCTTTAGAATACGTTTGTGAAGTGGTTTTAAAGAAAATGCTAATCACAAGTGTAAAAGAGAAGGATAGAGAATACCACACACACAATTTTATCCTGGTTCACCCTTAACTCTTGGTCTACGTCCAGTCCCCACTCCCTGTGGGTTTTTCCACTAGTTTAACCACTAGTACAAGTATTCTTCACACAGCCTCTTCAAGCCTTTACAAGTATTCTTTTCCTCTTGCCTCTTCAGGCACAACAACTGAGTATTCTTTCGCTACTTAGCCTCTCCAGACATCATGTTTTTCTTCTACTCACTCTAGTGCTCACTCACTAAGCAGTAAAAGAACAACCTTTATAGATTTGAAGATATAGGTTGTGTCACTATCTTACAGCTTATAAATCATTCATAAACGAACAACTGAAAAACTGTATTCACTCTCTAACAGATACAAGAATATATTTCAATGAGTGAGTGTTTCAAGTTCAAACTTGAAGGGAAAGTAAATCTTGGTTTGGATGGTGTAATATCGCAATAAGCTCTTCCAAGTTGTCCAGATGTGTTTGCCTTTGCTTTTAATGAAGTTTCATAGTGAAACTAGCCATTAGACACATAGCAAGAAGCCTCTGTTTGTACAGTTGGATCATCCCTTGCTTTTACCAAAAGTTGATAGTGACAACTAACTTTTGGTGCTTGTTCATCAGAATGTTCTGATGAACATTCTGATGTCTGCAACACCCTTTCTCATAAAAGGATATTACAATATAAGTAACCTTTTTATCGAAAATAATACTAATCTTTATTCTTAAAAGAAAATTCTCTTTTTATTATTTCAAGTCTATTTCAAAAAATGTGTAAATTTTTTTCTTTTTCCTGAAAGTTATTTTCACTTGAAACTCTCACTTACGGTGATTAGATTTAGAAACTTATTCATACCGTCACGGACGATTAAAAAAAAATAAACCTCAACTGAATTAATAATATTCATTATATGTAATACTAGTCCAAGTTTTACAAGTACATCAAACTGAACACCTAGTAACATCATATAACATACTACAGCCCTCTGGCAAGGATACTAATAACAGTCTACTCCCCATGAGCCTAAGCCGGTCGAGTCTCTAATCACCTCCAAAAGACTATCTAGTCAAAGGTCACTCCAGACGACAGTCTTCTTCATTCCTCTGTACTGGTCAATTCACTTGACTGGTGGTACATCTATATGAATCATGTTCCAAAGAGCACAAAACATATAGGCAAGGGTGAAAAATCCTCATACACAGATAATAAAGCATAGAGACAAGAGATATAAACTATACCATATTTATCAGATATATCAACATTAAGTAATTATCTACCACTCACCCTTCTCAAATCAAGAGTATAACGTTTCCTACAAACAAGACATTCTCATAGACACAATGAAAATGATCACAGTCACAACACATAAATCAGCATCAAGCAATATATTATCAACTCAGATAGATTATAATGCATGACACTTCTATTTCCCTCTTAACACCGGTGTAATGCTCCATAGAGACTTTTCTCTTCCTCAACAACATTTGAGCGATAGGCTGTGGCGTAAACTTAACATAATGAACCAAACTGTCCCCTTTTTCATGGACTTGGTTAACCAACTGTCCCCTTTTTCATGGACTGGTTTTACAATTATTCAGTAGAGCCACATTTAAAATATAATACCATATCACAAATAGGTCAGTCAGTCAGATTTATCCAAGCCGGGTACTCTACTCGATCTCGGCTCGCTGGGATCCACCACACAGCCATTGAGACTTTCGAAACCTGGATAATCCCAGTAGGCAATTGTAGCCCAACCATACCTATTTTCAACCACAACAATCCTGGGTTGTATGCTCATCACATTGGCCACATGCCAAATTCTCTTTCTCTTTATGCAAAATGACACATCACATTAAGCACACATTGGCCACATGCCAAATTCTCTTTCTCTTTATGCAAAATGACACATCACATTAAGCATTCAAAATAACCATCTCAAGCATTTTTAAGTTTTGGTTTCTCTTGTAATCACATTAACCTTTTCACTAGGTCATCACTTGCACCACCACATATAACCATCACTCTTGGTTATAGCATTATAATCACTTATGATATTCACATTTGCACAAATCACTTATAACCTTCACTCTTGGTTATAGCATCATCATCTCTTTGTTCATATTCACATCTCTTGGTGCTCATTCAACATGGTTTTTCTTCTTTCAATTTACACACTTACAAATATTTCATCTTTTTACCAAAATGCATTTTCTAAAACCCTTGTTTAAGTTCTAAAATCAATTAATCAAAATGTATAGCATTTATTAAATTCAAAGAGTCATTTTTCTCTTAAGCAAATTTGTCTAAAAAGCTGGAAAAAAAATGATTTTCGCAAGGTGAACAGTAGTCAAAATTCCAGGATTCCAGAAATGTTCACAGGTGTGAGGATTTTCACACCCTCGGTGCAGACAGCTCTGTCCCCTGTTTTCCATAATTTCACACTCACGAAAACAGCCACACCCAGGGCGTGCCAGGCTTGCGATTTTCACAAAAATGAAGCAAAACAATCTCTTCTTTGCATGGTTATATCCAATTGGATCAAAATAAGTGAAGTTCATCATTTTTAAAACAATCACACACCATATTCAAGCCATGAATTCAAACTCACCAAGCAATAGCATGGCATCTTCATACCAAGAGCACAACATGTTCATACCAAACCCTATTCCACACCATCATCACCAAACACTTCTCTAATTCATTCAATCCATTAACAAGGTTCATATCAAGCACATAAATAGCTCAAAAACCAATCATATTTATAAGAATACATAACCATATAACTTTCTAAACATCATGAACCCTAGGATGAATTCCACACCATCATATTCAAAATCACACATACAAAGCCCTAATATGTCATCTAAGCTTTAAAGATCAAGTAGGAAGAACTTCCCCCTTACCAAACTTGTAGAAAACCCTAACACCAAGCTCCTTCTTCTTCCTTCCCTTCTCTTCCTTGCTTGCTCCTTGTTAGCTTATTGGCCACTAGTTTTATGATCAAGACTTGAAAACTAGCTTATTTGGACAAGAATTTTGGAAAGATCACTCAAGGTTTGGCTATGGAGAAGAACAAGATGGAAACATGAGGCAAGAACACAGAAGTTCTTCTTTCTTTCCTCTCAATTTCGTGCTCCACCTCCTTTCTTTCCTATCCACCTTGATTTTTTTTCCCAAGTTATGATTACCTTATCCAATTTGCTTCACTCCTATTGGCTAGCACCCATGAGTCAAGGCTCAAGAAAATTCCACTCTCTTCCTCTCTCATTTCAGCGCAGCACAGCAGCCCAAGGAAGGGTAATTAATTTTTTTTTTACCTTAACCATGGTAAATGGTAAGTCTCCAAGGTAACTAAGTATGGTAACTTTTGTAATTCATAGTAAAAATTGTCCAAAATTAACCTAGTGAGGTAAAAATTCTTATGAACCCTAAAATCAATCCTCAACCATGTAAGTAAGGTGTCGCAAAAGTTTTGGTTCATAAAAATCAAGCCTAGAGGTACTATGGTGCTCTTTTCGGTTTTTACCGTAACCCGTAACTTAGGGTAAAATTCAACTTTCTCAGAAAAATCCTAGAAAATTTCTAAAAAACATAAATATTGTAAAAACACCATTGGATACTCTTTTGGTTGATTTTGGATTACTTCCCATGCTTCTGGCATCCACTAGTTCCTTTCGCTGTCCTGATTCCATTCTATAGGGACCGAAACTGTAATTCTTAATCCGTCATTCTAAAAATTCCCAAAATAATATAAAACATCACTATTTATACCTTCAAATCTTTTTCTTAACCCAAATCTAGGGTTTTTACTTCACAAAGTCATCATTCCGTCTATTTACAGTAATTAGAACTCTGTCTATATCTAAACGTCCAACTTAACTACTATTTTCTAACATCAAAGAAACTTCATCTATCAACTTAATCCTTCTGATAACTATATATAACTCTGTCTTCTGAGAAGGTTGAATAGGTTGTATGTGCTTGAACATTCTCTGATCGTTGAGACGTTTGTAGATTTTGACTTGATTATCTCTTCCTAGATCTCTTGCTTTCTTCAGGCCTTAGATGTCTTGTTTTGGTCTTCGAGAATGTTGATGTTGGTGTACTTGACTCTTCTGAGAATGTTGATGTTGGTGTACTTGACTCTTCTGAGAATGCTGATCATTTTGAGTTCATTAGAACATTCTGACTTGTTCCTTCTTGATCGTTCTAATAAGTACTTCTTGCTGAATCTGTTCTGGTTAAACATTCTCAAGTACACCATTAGTATTTATAACATTCTTAAATGCTTAAATTAGGTTCAGAAGGTTTGTTGTCATTAAAACCATTTTCTATGGGTTTTGGAATCAACATTCTCCCCCTTTTTGATGATGACAAACCTATAACAGAATTTAAGTATTTATGAATGTTATCATAATAATTTTATCACATACTCCCCCTGAATATATGCATGTTATTTCTGGAGTATTAAGTGATAAATATTTGACTAAGATAATCACAGAATATTCATGCATTCAGAGAATATTTCAATTATAAGAATGTTTATATGCAGAGTATTCATATCAGAGTTTTAATCCAATACTTAGTCAGAGACAGTTCATCCAACAGACTTCCAATTTCATTCATTCAAAATTTTGAATGCATTTGTACAATAGTTAGCATGTTAATAACATTAATGTACATTAATTTCAAAGACATGCAAAACAAAAATTTGGCCTATACACATTTTAACTAAGCCCAACCTAGAATGTCTAAGAAATTCTATTATTTTCTTCTCCCCCTTTTGTCAACAATCAAAAAGAGAGGGAAAAGAACCCTAGGAAGTCTATTTGGAAGGGGATGAATCTCCAGAGGAGGTGGATGATGCAGGCACGATTGGGTCAAAGGTAGGAGGAGGTTGATCAGGAGAAGAAGAATGCTCTGAGATCCACTCAAAGATGAAGTAATTCAGAGTTTTCTGCAGATTAGCCATCCTAGTAAAGAGCAATTTCTGGTTGACTCTCATCTTCTTCACATCTTTCTCTAGAGAGGTAGGTCTGTTTTGGATAGACTACTCATCAAGGGATGCTTCCTTGGCATGTTCAGTTGCAGTTTTCTCTTTCTCTTCAGAAGGTTCACTAGCACCCTTCTCATAGGGTGAACCCTTCTGTGGTTCTTCTATCTGCTTGAATGTGGATTCCCCGAGTGAAGCAAACAATGTGGGAAGATCTAGAGGTAACTCACCAAATCCATGAGAAGGTCCAGGGAAGATAGGAGTAGGAGCAGAGAGATCAAAGATTGGGGGAGAGGACATAAACTGCTTTATCATCTCAGAATCAAAGTTGCTTCCCCCAATTACTGGTGAAGTGGGAATCTCTTCTTCTGGAATCCCTTTTCCCTTATTATCATTCTGGGCAGCAATAGTTTCTGCTTCCATGGGAACATTTTCTTCCTCCTCAGAAGATTCTTCATCTTCATAGATCTTCAGTTCAGCCAGAATCCCAGCAGTCTGAGTGGTGATGGGATCCACCATTTGAGAATGTTCCTGCTCAACATTCTCAGTTTCCTCGGGCTTCGCAAAGGAGGGTTGCTTCTCAGTTGATTCTGAGACCCAGGGTTCATCCCGAACTTCTTCCTCCTTTCTTTTTTCTTGATCCTCTTGATCAGGATCAGTTTCTTCTTCTTGAACCAAGGCTTCTAGTTCATTATACTCTTCCTTATGAACCTCTTTAGAAGGTTCAATTTCTTCTTCCTCTTTGTCTTGAACCTCTTCAGAAGGTTTAGGTTCTTGCATCTCCTGAACATTCTCAAGTTCATTTTCTTGAGACTCGGCCTTCTCAGACCCTTCTTGTGTAGAGTCCATCACAGGCTCATCAGCCATTTCCACAAGGGGCTCCTCCTCAGGTTCCTCTTCTTCTTGTCCCTTCTCAGTTGACTCTTTTTGAGCCAATTTTTCAAACGCCTCAAGCACCTCTGCTTCTTCCTTCTCTTCTTTAGAAGGTTCCTTTTCTGTCACAGAAGGTTGAGACTCTTCTTCTGTAATCTTCTTCTTTTTCTTCTCTTCCTTTTTCTCCTTCTTCTTCCTTCTTTCTTCTTTTTCTGTTTCTCCCTCTCTTCCTTTTCTTTTCTTCAAAGAGCCTTTTCCTTTGCTCTTTTCAGCCTCAGAAGGTAGCTCTTGTTGAACCTTCTCTGAACTTATTTCAGTAGAGGGAAAAGAGCCTTTCGACTTCATTTGGTTGAGATTCTTCGCCACGAAGAAACTCTTCTCATTCATAGCATTCTCTCCTTCCAGTGAGACTTCAAAATGCTTGAATATCTTGGTAAAGGTCATTCCATATGGTAGACATCCAGCTGGTTTTGAGAGAGATACAACAACCATCATATACTTGAGAATAAGATGAGGTAGGCTCAGAGGAATACCTTTTTGAAGATGGTAAAGAACCATTAAGTCGAAATGACTTACTGATTGGAATGTCCCTGCTCTGGGTAGGATGGAGTGAATGCACATGTTGTGTGCCAGCCTTCCAAAAGTTGTTAGGGTCTTTGATCTTATCTCAGAATGATCCTCCTCCATGAACATGTTGATGACTTCTTCCTTGGTAACTCCCACTCTAGAGTACCAGTCTTCATCATACAGCTTCTCTCCATGGCATTTTAGTCCGAGTGCCTTGCCCAGATTTTCTTCATTAAGGACTATTCTCTTGGCCTTGACAATGCCAATGAGACATCCCAGTCCTTCATTTACTCTTGCAATTAAGTAAAAGCTTCTCACCAAGTCTGGGTAGACTGGTTCATCAATCCTTAAGAATCTGTGCCACTTCAGATTCTTCAAATATGATAGGATGTCATACCCTTTCTCCTTGACTTCCTTCAGTTCATAGATCCTTCCAGGAACTATAGTTCTGGACATCATCAAGTCTTTCCCCTTCTCTTCCTTCTTTGGTTTCTTGCCTTCACTCTTCATCTTGCTTGCTGAATACGCTTCTTCCTTTCTTTTCTTCTCACTTGGAGAGGACATAAATATGCTTTCTTCTTTTCTTGAAGGAGTGTCAGAGATAGTTTTCTCTGAATCTGAAGCGTTGATTTCAATGGTGTCTCCAACAACCACTGGTTTACTACTTCGAGAGACACCAGACATGATTCTTGCAGAGCATCTGGATGGAAGAGCAGACCTCTTTGTTCGCTTTCCTTTGGCAATAGAAGGTGGAGATGAAACAGGGGTTGCCTGTACTGGCAACGATGAAGGCGCAGGCACATGAAAAGGTTCCTCATATTGAGAATATGATTCTGGAGTACAAGGTTCACCACCGCCTTTGACACCCAAGTGTTTGGTTCTGGCCATTTTAGGGTTTGATCGCGAGAGAGATTGAGAAGATTGATTCAGGGTTTTTTTTTTAGAGTTTGAGAGGGATCTCAGAATGTTCAAGAGTATTCTTTGAGAGTGGGGGATGAGAGATGATTTTAGCGGTCCCATTTTTTGATTCAACCTTCTTTATATAGAAGATGAAATGAGACACACTTTCACCCAACAACTAGCTGTTTCAGGTCGTTGAGGAACACGGGGTGAGCAGTTATTATTTACTGCAGGAGAGAGAAAAGTGACCATTGGGACGGTCAGAGTGCTTGACTGAGAAGCTTGAGCATTTGCGTTCTCATCTAATTATTCTCAGAGAACCTTCTCAGCCAGCGTTCTCACAGAACATTCTTGACCAACCTTCTCACCTACATTCTCCTAATCTATTCTGACCCATTTATCCCACTACATGCTTCATAAACCTTCTAATTGATATATTCATACATTTCATACACTTAAGAATTCAAACAACCAGTTTCCAATCGTATGCAAATGAAGAAGATTTTTAATGAAATTAAATCTTTCTTCCAATAGGGTCTTTGTAAAGATATCAGCAATTTGAAACTTGGTTTCAACAAATTTTAGCTCAATATCACCTTTCTGAACATGATCTCTAATAAAGTGGTGTTTGATATCAATCTGCTTCGATCTAGAATGTTGGATAGGATTCTTTGAAAGATTAATGACACTAGTATTATCACAATAAATTGGGATATTAGAGTACCTTATAGAATAATCTTCCAACTGATGCTTAATCCACAATATTTAAGAGCAACAACTTGCTGCTGCTACATATTCTGCCTCAATTGTTTAATGCTATGGTATTCTGTTTTCTACAAGTCCAAGTATTTAGTGCCTTTCCAAGGAAATGACAGCCACCACTTGTACTCTTTCTGTCAATCTTGTCACCAGCATAATCAACATCACAATAACCTACTAGATCAAATTCTGAGCACTTTTCATACCACAATCCACAGTTAGTTGTACCAACAAGGTATCTAAAAATTCTTTTTACTACCGTAACATGAGATTCTTTAGGGGAAGATTGAAATCTAGCACATAATCCTACTGAAAAGACTATGTCTGGTCTACTAGCAGTTAGATAGAGTAAGGAGCCAACCATACCTCTATATTCCTTCTCAGATACTGATTTACCTTTTTCATCTTTATCTAGTATTGAGGAAGGATGCATGAGAGTAGCCATAGGTTTAGCTTCATCCATTCTGAACTTCTTGAGAATGTCCTTGATATATTTTTCTTGATGAATAAAGATGTCATTCTCCAATTGTTTTATTTGCAGTCCTAAGAAGAAGCTTAATTCTGCCCTTATGCTCATCTCGAATTCTCCCTTCATTAATTTGGAGAATTAACTGCACATATTTTCATTAGTGGCACCAAAAATTATATCATCAACATATATTTGCACTATGAGAATGTCAGACTTTTGAACTTTCTTAAACAAAGTAGTATCAATTTTTCCTCTGAGGAAACCATTTTTGATCAGAAAGTTACTCAATCTATCATACCAAGCTCTGGAAGCTTGCTTCAAACCATATAAAGCCTTAGTTAGTTTGAAAACATGATTTGGTTTATCATTCTCAATAAAACCAGGAGGTTGATGCACATAGACTTCTTCATTTATAAATCCATTTAAAAAAGCACTTTTAACATCCATTTGGAAAAGTTTTATGTGTTTGTATGCAACAAATGCAAGAAGAATTCTTATAGCTTCTAATCTAGCTGTAGGTGCAAAAGTTTCATCATAATCAATACCTTCTTGCTAATTGTATCCTTGAGCTACTAACCTTGCTTTATTTCTTACTACCTTACCATTTTCATCAAGTTTGTTTCTAAACACCTATCTGGTTCCAATGACTGCTTGATTCCGAGGTGAGGGCACAAGAGTCCATACTTGATTCTTGTCAAACTGGCTCAACTCTTCTTTCATGGCATTTATCCATGATTCATCAGTTATGGCTTCATCAATTGATTTAGGTTCAACTTCTGATAATAGAGCCATATCACATTCATCTCTTTTAAAAGATGATCTTGTTCTAATTCCCTCTGAGGTTTCTCTAATTATGTATTCTTGAGGGTGATTAGTAACCATTCTCCAGCTCTTAGGTAAATTCTGAATTTCAAAATGTTGTGGAGAGCATTCATCATTCTGTCCTGAAGAATGTTCAACATTCTGATCTTCTGAATCCTTTTAGATTTGGCCAGGAGTATGAGATTCATCCTGAATCTTTAATCTTTCCAGTTCTTCCTCAAGATATGCACCTTTTCTTTTCTCAGACATGCTGTTAGTTTCATTGAATACAACATGCATGCTTTCCTCAAAAGTATTATTCTTTATATTAAAGATTCTCTATGCTTTAGAAGTCTGAGAATAACCTAAGAATATAGCCTTGTCAGTTTTGGAATCAAATTTTCCAAGATTTTCTTTGTTGTTTAGGACAAAACATTCACACCCAAAGATATGAAAATAGGAGATATTTGGTTTTCTCCATTTCCATAAATCATATGGAGTTTTATTCAGAATGTTTCTAATTGAAACTCTGTTCAGAATGTAGCAAGAGGTGTTTACAGCCTCTGCCCAAAAGTAATTCTGAATGCCTGATTCATTTAGCATTGTTCTTGCCATTTCCTGCAGTGATATATTTTTCCTCTCTACAACTCCATTTTCTGGGGGAGTTCTAGAACAAGAGAATTTATGAGTGATTCCATTCTCATCGAAGAATATTTGGAATTGGTGATTTTCGAACTCACCTCCATGGTCACTTCTCATAGAAACTATGTTGGAGTCTTTTGCATTCTGAACATTCTTACAGAACTTTCTGAAGGCTTCAAATGACTCATCTTTGTGAATTAGGAATAGTACCCAAGTGAATCTAGAGTAATCATCCACAATGACAAAACCATATCTCTTTCCACCAAGGCTTGCAGTTTTGGTGGGACCAAACAAATCAATATGCAAAAGTTCAAGTGGTTTTGAAGTTGAAACAACATTCTTAGAGTGAAAACTTGACTTTATTTGCTTGCCATGCACACATGCTTCACAAATTTTTGTCTTTTTCAAATTTGATTTTGGGCAATCCTTTGACAAGATCTTTTTGCAATAATTTAGAAATGGTTTTCATGTTCATGTGACCTATTCTTCTATGCCAAATCCATTTGTGAGTATGAAAAGATGCAAAACATGTTTGATCAGAAAGTTCTTCAATGCATATGCTGTAAAAGTTTTTATCCCTTTTACCAGATAAGAGAAGATTGTCTGTGGATTTTTCTCTAATTTCACAGACTGTAGGTTGAAACAGTACTTCAAAGTCACTGTCACATAATTGTCTGATGCTGAAAAGGTTGTGTTTTAACCCTTTAACATAATACACATTTTCAATTTTGGTGAAGTCCTTACCTATTTTACCTATACCTTTGATCCAAGCCTTTATGTTGTCACCAAAGGTTACAGCTCCACCATCTACCTTCTTAAGAGTAAGGAACTAACTCTTATCTCCAGTCATGTGTCTTGAGCAACCACTGTCCAAGAACCATAGCATTCTTTTCTTGGTAGTCATAAGGCATTCCTGCATTTTCAGCAAACACAGACTCAGGTACCTATATTTTGTTGGGTCCTTCTTGGTTAGTTACCTTTCTCTTAGGTATTTTGTTCTTGTACCAACATTCTGAGACAGTATGTCCATGTTTGTTGCAACAAGAACAGAATTTCTTGCCCTTTCCAAACTTAAGAACATTCTTAGAAAGTTTCTGAGTTTTGTGTTGATGGTAACATTCTGTGTCTGTATGGCCATACAGATTGCAGTAGTAACAAAACTTTTTCTTACTGTGTTTATAAATCTTCTTACTCTTGGTTGACCCCTTGTTTTTATAAATACAGTCTAAAAGCAAGTGACCATACATTTTACAGTTGGGGCAATATCTAGCATTTTCAAAATTTATTTTCGTAGGAGTTTGCTTCTGATTACTACTAAATCCTAGTCCTGTCTTATCAGAAGGATCCTTTTGAACACCCATTAATTTGTCCAGATTTTTTGATCCTTCAACAAATCTAGATAAATCATGAGTTAACAAGTTAACTTTTTCTTTCAAAATATTGTTTTCTTCAAGAACAATTTGATTATCCAGAATTGGTGTTTCAGAAGCATCTTTTCTGATAGACTTGACTTGCTCAGAAAGTTTGAAATGAGATTCTTGAAGACACTGATTTGTTTTAAACAATCTTTCATTTTCTTCTTTTAGTTTCTCATTCTCTTTCTTTGCCTCTAAAAGTTATCCTTTTAAGAATGCACATTTCTGAACTAAAGTATTTGAATCATTTAATAAGTTGTCAAAAGCAAACTCTAGTTCATGGTAAGAAGGAGTATTGTTTACCTCATCAGCTTCAGATTCTGGCTGACTCATCATGAGACATAGGTTTGCCTCTTCTAGCTCGTCTTCTCCAGATGATTCTTTTGAGTCATCCCAAGTAGCCATCATGGTTTTCTTCTTTTGAAAGTCTTGTGGACTTCTCTTGAGATTAGGACATTCTGACTTAATGTGTCCTGGCTTTTTGCATCCAAAGCAGATGATTTGTCCTCTACTGCTTTCTCCCTTCTGAAAGTCTTTTCTTGTTTGAGTTCTTTCTCCATTTGCCTCTATTTTTTAACATTCTCTGAATTTTCCTGGATATGAATGCAAGTTCATCTTCATTCTCAGAGATATTTCCATCATTGCTGCTTCTATCCTCATCAGATTCAGCCACAGATTTCAGAGCTGAGGATTGATGTCTAAAGGATATTTTTCCTTTCTTCTGTGCAGCTTTTAGTGCTAGATCTTTTCCTCTTCTGGGTTGGATTTCATCCATTATCTCTTGCTCGTGCACTTTTAGTGATCCCAGGAGTTCATCCAACCTAAGTGTAGATAAATCCTTTGCTTCTTGGATAGCAGTCACCATGGGCCTCCAGACTTTAGGGAGACTTCTTAGTATCTTCCTGATCTGCTCTTGGTTGGAGTAGATTTTTCCAAGATTTTAGGTCATTCATGATCACAATGAATCTACTGATCATCTCTTCTATAGATTCAGTTTCTTGCATTTTAAACAACTCGTACTGATGTATGAGAATGTTTATCTTTGATTCCTTCACTTGATTTGTACCTTCATGAGAGACTTAAACTGTGTCCCAGATTTCTTTTGAAGTTTTGCACTATGCAATTTTATCAAACTCACTTCTGTTCAGAGCACATGTAAGATAGTACTTTGCTCTAAAGTTATATACCACCTTAGTCTTTTCTTCATTTGTCCATGAGGCTTTTGGTTTTTCTGTTTCTTCTCCTGCCTCACTTGTAGATTTTGGTACATATGGACCATTTTCTACAATCTCCCACAAATCTCCTTCCTGAATTTCAAGGAACAGTCTCATCCTTTCTTTCCAGTAGTAGTAATCCTTTCGATCAAAAGCAGGAGGTCTGTTCAGTGATGATCCTTCATGGATGAAGGTTCCAGTGGTTTGATTGGTGATCACTTCTTCCTAGATCTTTTTCCTCTTACACTGTTAAGTGTACAGCAACCCGGAGACCGGGCTCTAATGCCAACTGAAGTAGAACAAAGGATAACAAGAAGGGGGGTTGAATTGTTACCTTTTTAAAATTTTAGCCTACAAGAATGTCTAGAGAACTTTCTGACTGGACCTTCTCAAGTATAATAACTTGGAAATCAGAATGGATCACTTTAGTTAGTTATAAACAGATATTGATAATGATTAACTAACATGAAATCAGTTTATATAATCTATGAAAATAAGAACACTATTTCTGATTAAGAATGTTCACTTCAGAATGTTCACTCTTGAGAACGTTCTGATGTGATAGTTGATTATGAACCTTCTGATGTTCTTCAACCTTCTTAGACTGATGAACTTTCACAGATAACTTTCTTGAAAGTTATATTCCTTCTTTTAGATAGTGCAGGTTCTTTAGAATACGTTTGTGAAGTGGTTTTAAACAAAATGATAATCACAAGTGTAAAAGAGAAGGATAGAGAATACCACACACACAATTTTATCCTGGTTCACCCTTAACTCCTGGGCTACGTCCAGTCCCCACTCCCTGTGAGTTTTTCCACTAGTTTAACCACCAGTACAAGTATTCTTCACACAGCCTCTTCAGGCCTTTACAAGTATTCTTTTCCTCTTGCCTCTTCAGGCACAACAACTGAGTATTCTTTCGCTATTTAGCCTCTCCAGACTTTACGTTTTTCTTCTACTCACTCTAGTGCTCACTCACTAAGCAATAAAAGAACAACCTTTACAGATTTGAAGATATAGGTTGCGTCACTATCTTACAGCTTACAAATCATTCATAAACGAACAACTAAAAAATTGTATTCACTCTCTAACAGATACAAGAATATATTTCAATGAGTGAGTGTTTCAAGTTCAGACTTGATGGGAAGGTAGATCTTGGTTCGGATTGTGTAATATCGCAATAAGTTCTTCCAAGTTGTCCATATGTGTTTACCTTTGCTTTTAATGAAGTTTCATAGTGAAACTAGCCGTTAGACACATAGCAAGAAGTCTCTGTTTGTACAGCTGGACGATCCCTTGCTTTTACCAAAAGTTGATAGTGACAGCTAACTTTTGGTGCTTGTTCATCAGAATGTTCTGATGAACATTCTGTTGTCCATCCTTCTGATGAACATTCTGGTGTTCACGATGAACCTTCTGATGATCTTCTCTGATATCAGATGTGTTCTTTCTTCTGATATTTCTCAAGCTTCTGTGTGAGAACACTTGTACCTTAGAAGTGGTGGTTTTTTCTTCTGACCTTCCTTTGGAACCTTCTGATAACTATAAATAACTCTGTCTTCTGAGAAGGTTCAATAGCTTGTCTGTGCTTGAACATTCTCTGATACTGACCAGTCCTTTGATCTTTGAGACGTTTGTTGATTTCGACTTGATTATCTCTTCCTAGAGCTCTTGCTTTCTTCAGGCCTTAGATGTCTTGTTTTGGTCTTCGAGAATGTTGATGTTTGTGTACTTGACTCTTCTGAGAATGTTGATGTTGGTATACTTGACTCTTCTGAGAATGTTGATCATTCTGAGTTCATTAGAACATTATGACTTGTTCCTTCTTGATCGTTCTCACAAGTACTTCTTGCTGAACCTGTTCTTGTTAAACATTCTCAAGTACACCATTAGTACTTATAACATTCTTAAATGCTTAAATTAGGTTCAGAAGGTTTGTTGTCATTAAAACCATTTTCTAAGGGTTTTGGAGTCAACATACTTATTATCTGAAAATCTTAAGGATAATTCTAATCCTCCAAAACTAATACTCTATCTCATAGAGTGAAAATTTGGAATGTTACACACAGCCTGTGAAAATATCACACCAAGGGTGTGAACAGTTCTAGAAAATTTTCCCAAAAATCCAAAATTTTCTTCTTTTCTTTTAGAATTTAATTGCATAACTTATTTCCAACCTTTGTAAACATCAAAACTAGATTTTCTCTTCATGAACTTTGAATCATTAACTTTGATTTTCAAAAGCTATTATCATGGCCCTTTGGAAGCACTTTTCAGAATTTGTTAAATCATGTTATTACTTGTTATAAGTCTTCTAAAATTATGCCCTCACTCCCTTGGAAATGAAATTGAAACCACCTCTCAACACTTCTGCTTTTGCTCTCTTGAGGAATTCTCTTGGTAATACTTGGTACGAACATCTATCCACTTCACCTCTCCATCACATCAGCATGCTTGAAGCATACATGAGTAATCATCCACACCTCACATGATATATAATAATAAAACCATACACATCTACTTGAAATATTACACATCACAAGCCTTGGAATAAATCTAAGCTTCAACCAAATATACCTTACAAATCACATAAGAAAAATCATCACACCACAACTATATCACCAAGCACATGAGAAATCATTTCACATAAGAATACTTTATAAAATCATCTATCAACAATCAAGTCTTAAGAACACCAATCATATGAAACACACAAGCTTTATATAACTATCATAACTATAGAATTTTCCCCTTACCTTAAAATCTTTCTCCTTCTCTTCTCCCTTCTCACAAAGTTATGACCACCTTTAAGAATATATAAACAAGAATACAACAACACAAACATCAAAAGGAATGAATACATATACAAGAATACAACAACAAAAGGTTTTTCACCCTTCACTAAAATCAACTAACCCCAAAAAGGAATGAATAAATTAACTTGTTCACAAACTCTTATTGTATACAAGAGCATATGGTTGATGGCTTGCCCAAAATCCAAAAACCCTAAGCTTGGTGTTCTTGAAAAATAAGAACACTTGATGATTCCAAAGCTTGATGAAAGCTAGTGTTTGTAAGTGTTTAAAAGTGATCACTGACACTTGATTGGTGTATGAGTGATCTAAACAAGGTTAAAAGATGAAGAAAGCTTCGTGTTATCAATGGAAGAAATCAAAGGAAAAAGATGAAGACCTAGAGAGAAGTTGGAGAATTAGGAATGTTAGAGTGATAAGTTGTCTTACAAATGAAGGAATGAACATCTCCATTAGTCATTTGACTTGAATAGGCCGCCCCTTTAACCCAAAAAGATAACCACAGATGCCTTTTCATTAATCATGATTTAGGATTACTCATTCCATGGTTAATTCCAACCAATCAAGAACCAACACTTGTCTTTGAAGCATGACTCACCCAAAGACAATGAAACTAGACACTCTTATTTTGGAAACATGGGACGGTTTACGGAGCTGAGTGGAAAGCTCGGTGAATTTACGGAAAATGGTATATTCCTCGGTCCTATCGTTTTCGTATATACCTGTTCCAAGGGCAAAATAGTAATCTCACAAAACTTTCCCATAAATAATTTCTAAAATCCCCCAAATAATAAATTTAAATACATTTTTCATTCCTGCAAAATGACCGAGTTTCATTTTTCGTCCCTGTAAAAAAAAATTCTTTATGATCCTTGCAAAATAAAACATTTTGTTTTTAGTCATCGCAAATTTATTTTAGTCCCTGAAATATTTAGATCATGTTGAATTAGTCCCTGTAATATTTATATATTCATCAAATTAGTCCCTGTAAAATAAAGTGAAACAAAATTGATACAATATTATTAGGACTAAAAACAAAATTGTCCACGTATTACAAGGACTAATTTAGCATGAATTGAATATTTCAGGGACTAAAATAAATTTGTGAGGACTAAAAACAAAACTTTTTATTTTGCAGGGATCATAAATAAATTTTTTTTACAGGGACGAAAAATGAAACTCGATCATTTTGCAGGGACGAAAAAGGTATTTAAACCAATTAAATTTTTTTTACCATTTTTGGTTTTATAAATAAAGGCCAAAATGGTCCAACTAAGGGTATTCTAGTCATTTGCTAACGTACGGGCATTTTGGTCATTTTTTAGAATTTTCCCCAGAAATTCTAGAAAAATTCCTAAAATCATAAATAATGTAAAAACACTATTTATCTCAGTAATTTTATTTTCCGACCTTGTCATGGTCTCTATCTGCCCCCCAGTTTAACTCCTTTCTACTTGAGGGATCAAAACAATAATATTTTTATCTGTTTCTCTAAAAATTCGAATCAAAATTTCTAAAATCCTCAAATAATATAAAAACCCTATTTGGATCATCAAATTTCATTTCTAAATCAAATTGAAATTTTCTATATCATTATAAACTTATTCTGACAGTAAAAACGTCTACGGAATTCCGTTTGATTTCCACGTCAGCTTTAAACCATTATTTATCATATATAAATTCTAAAAATAATATTAATCTCCTAATATTAAAACTTTGTCACTTAGAGTGAAAATTTGAGATGTTACAACTCTCACCAGTCACAGGCTGGAAGACCGACCGCCATTCGCCCGATAGATTCGCTGATGGGGGGAAACGAACCCAGCAGGGGAGTTCATGCCACCAGACCCAAGAACTTGCACATCATCCCCTTTCTCGACATGAGGTCGCTACCCTCGGATCGACTCGGTTCTAGTTTTGAGGTCTCATCGCCTTGCTCCATGATAACATCCCTGGCAACAGCTTTAAGAGGCGTCTCGATCACAAGCTGTGACGCTTTCCCATCCTTCCTGGCCTAGCGGGATTTGATCTGCTCAACCGTTATAGGAGCCATCTTACTTGTTATACAAGAAGTCACGTGTTATAAAAAAACACATTACTTAAGTAAACGAATAGAGCCACCTCATCGTCGTCAAGACTCAGGAGCTCGCTGCACTACAACGGTGTAGCCCCTTCCAAAATAGCTATGTCCTCTGTCTCGACCGGCACCAACCAACATGGATCCTATTTTAGCTTCCCCATGGGCCCTTTCTTCTAGAATAAAGGGAATCTCTCTTGGCCCGAAGAATCCACCAAAAGATCAGAACAACCAAGGCCAACCTGAACTCTAAAAAACCTCGACTTGAATTCTTAACAGCTTTGGGTCAAGGCAACTAGGATACCCCTCCTTGGTTGGCTGTTGAACGAAGTCCAAACCCCCTTTAGGTAGCCGCAACCGTTTGCGTGAAGTTGGGTAGGAGTGATGTTAACGGTTCAGAGCACATCACACTCGAACTCAATGAAGCGAAGCTTCACTCTGAGCTTGGTGAACATAGTCTCGTACATAAAGGTAAAGTGGTCCGATGAGGTGCACGCAGGAAAACGGTAGCACACCAACTCGCCCGCACAGTAAGGTTCGACGGTCACGTAATTTTCCCTTTTCGATTCAGTCACGATTCAAGAAAAACTCACCACGAATGACAATGAAGTATATTCCGACGCGTAACGTCAGACATTGGTGTGGACCCATTTGTAGTCTATTTGCTTGGCTGGGGCACAAGGAGCAACAGGATGTGTAGACGCGACTTCATCGGCCATGTTTTCCCCTGGAACAATGAAAAAGTCACTATCAAAGGAACGCTCGCTTGTGGGGACCTTTCCCTCTTAAGGTAAAGAAGAAGAAGAAGAAGAAGAAGAAGAAGAAGAAGAAGAAGGGGGTTGCGCAGACAGTGCTGCGTTGTGGCGGCGTATGAGGGGGATTTCGTCCTCCCCCTCGTCCAAAGAGGGAATGCATTGTGTTCTTCGTCCGAAATATGAATAACGAACACTCAAGTGGCATAAGAAAAGGAAACAGAATCAAGCAAAGGAGACTTACTTGGACATGATGAAAAGAAGAAAAAGGGAATGCCAAAAGTTAAAGCAGCAGCGCCGGAGAAGAAACAACATCGCTAGAGAAGAAGACACAGCGTAGAGTTAGCTATGGAGGGAAACCAAAAGTGAAAGAGAGAAAGGACCAACAACGTAGTACTTATAGGAGGGGTACAAGGTGCGAAGTTTCGAATTAACATCCCTGATGAGTTTAATCCAATAGACGAAGAAGAAGTGCATCCTGGTCGTGGAGATGAAAAAAAGTAGTTGGCGGATTGACAAACTAGACGCAACCTCAGAAAATGAAACGTTTCAGGTCAAATCACATCACGTCAATTCTAACTCTGTCAAAAAAAAGAGGGGGAGAGAGAACACGATGCAGGTGACGTACCTCGCTCAATCAGGATGGACAACAATCAAATCAGCATTCACAAAGGGAAGTTTAAGGAAGACATATTTCTTTTCTTTAGAAAATGAATGTATAAAATGATGCTTATTTCTTTCAAATTAATGTTCATCTCTTACTGCGCAAGGTGCTATACGAACGCCACCATCCTAACCGTCAAAATAAAAAGAGTTGTAACTCTTGTAGGTTTCATTTCACAAGTCAAACGAGAGGGCAAACAAACCAGACAGACCGCCGAAGATTGGACGGTGGAACATTGGATGTCCTTCGCCTTTTAGCCTCGAAGCTCGAGGGGTTGTGCACCATCCCGGAGATTGGTCGGTCGGACACTTCATTATTAGACCTCCTTCGCCATTTAGCCTAGGAGCTCGAGGGGCTGTGTACTGTCCCGGAGATTGATCGACCGAACACTCACTATAAGAATTTTGGTTGATACCGAGGCCCAAAAGTCGTAAGTAACATCAAAAAGCCGTAGGTAATGGTGAGTTACCTACGGCTCAACGATGGCCAAGAATACATAGATAAAATGCTAGTTGCAATTTGGTACCTACGACTTTTTTTAAAAAGTCGTCGATAAACTACCTAGGGCTAGGAGCCGTAGGTTAACTACCTACGGCTTTTGGCCGTAGGTAACTACCTACGGTTTTATTTTAAAAGGCCGTAGGTAATTAATAAAAATAAAAAAAATCCCCATCACCACTAGCAAATCCACCACCACCCCTTCCTCCATCATCCAGAAAAGAAATAGAAAGAGGAACAGTGGATCGCACCACCACCACCACTCCTAGTTCTCTGGAGATCGCACCCGCTCCGCACTGTCGCCTAGAGGTACCCCGATTCTTCCTCCATTGTGGACAGCAGCAGCAACAAAACCAGAGGAATAAAAAACACTCAAAAAAAGGAAAAAAAAACAGAGAGAAACCAGTGAAAAAAGGAAAAAGGAAGAGGAAGAAAAAGACGGCGTGGCGCCTCTGTGGCTTTGAGATTTGCTCCGTTGTGGCCGTTAACGGCGTGGCGTCTTCCTTCCCTTCCGGCACCACCGCGGTGCGACCTCTTCTCCCCTTGTCGTAAGACGCAGTCGTTCCTCCGTCGTCCAGTGCAACTTTGGTTCTGCTTTGCATTGGGTCGCATGATTTGGGGATAGAGAAGAAAGTGGAAGATGGAAGTTGGAAGATGGAAGGGGTTTGTTGGATCTAAAAGAAGAAGATGGGGTTTGAGGGATCTAGAAGAAGAGGAAGGGAAATCATTGTTGGTGTTGGTGTGGGGGTGTGATCGGTGTTGTTGGTGAAGAAGGGAAAGTTTCTATGCAAAAAAAAAAAAAGGGGGAAAGTTAGAGGAGAAGAGGAAATGAGCAGTGGGCCGGGAAGGTGGAAAAAAATTAAAAGAAGAGAGAGAGGAAAAAGGGGGAACTGGGAAGCTGCGCGAGGTCTGACAACAAGGCTTACCTAATACCTGCGGCCTTTTTCGGTTACATACGACCACATGGCCGTAGCTAACTTACCTACAACTTTTGGCCGTAGGTACCACTTTATTTACCTATAGCTTTAAGCTGTCTCTAATAAAGGTATGTTACCTACGGCCCAAGCCCTCGCTAAACACAGATTGGTTTTTTGTAAAAGAAATCTAGTTACCTACGGCTTAAATTTGAAAATCAAATTTCATCAAAATCAAATTTCGTCATCTTGCCTCCTTAGATACGGCTTGGGCCGTAGGAAACGAAAAATTACCTACAGCCAAATGGCCTTAGATAAATATCCGTAGGTAAAATAAAAAATTCTTGTAATGATTTCACCATTGGACCTCCTTCGCCTTTCAGCCTCGGAGCTCGAGAGGCTGTGTACCATCTTGGGAGTCGGCTAATCTATAGCCATATTGTCGGTGACAAGACGACCGACTTAGCCAAGCACTATGAGGCCATGATTGAGATAGGGGCTTTGGGAACCAAGAGCAAGTTTCAGTGGGCCCAACTCCTTGTCCCCTAAAGGATCAACCGAGCAGCACACGTCATCATTCGCTAAGCACTGAGTCAGCATCGATTAAAGACATCATTCAGATTAGGCAAGAGGAGTGGAAGACACTTATGGCATATCAATCAATATCAATCACAGGCTCCAGTCAAGCCAATCAACCATAAAGGCAGCGGGAGGACTTCCAGAAACCTAGCCCTTAGTCCTAGCATAAGAAGGCGCTCAAGAGGACGAAGGAACTCAACTCACTCACTTTGCTTCACACCCAGCAGCTAGGGTTGGTCCTTGATCTCTCATTGAGTGACGGCGCACTGACCTAGTTGCACCCAGTGTGAACACATTCAATTATAAGATGATATAAAATATAGTTAAATTTTAATTACTATACACTAACAGTGTAAAATAATTTTACATAGACATCTAATTACATCTCATCATGGTGTCACCTTGTAACACTACTTCATAAAATAATTGCACAAATATCTACATAGTCATATATGACAAAATGTTTGTGTAAAAAACACGTGTGTGTCTATAATATAATAATATAACAAATATTAATATATGTGTTTGTGTGAATGATAATTAAGTTGAGGGGAGGGATGGGCCAAGGCCCTACTTGCTTCCCTTGCCTCTGTCCAGAGCTAGCAAAATAGGTTTTTGGGCCGGGCTCGGGCCAGCCCGCATCTAGTTCGTGCTTTAACGGGCTAGGCCAAAAAGCCCGGATTGAAAACGGGTTCAAATTTGTGTACCAGAACCTTCCATTTTTTGGACCTTTTTTGGGCCGGGCTTGAGATTTAGCCTATATTTTCGAGTTAGCCCTCTTCGAGCTTTGTTGGGCCAGGCCAAAAAAGTCTGGGTTGAAAACGGACTCATTTGTATGTCTGAATCATTTATTTTTTGGACTTTTTTTGCCCACCAAGTCCGACCCATTTTGCCAGCTCTGCCTCCGTCCCTGTCTAGAGCTGCCAAGCATGCCATCATCATAGCGCGTAATTAATTCTCTACAAGGAATATTAATGGTTTATGGCATGATAATTGAAATTATTTTTTTAACAGATATGAAAATTTCACCCTTTCCATTAAAGGAATATCATCATTATACATTGGTTTAAATATCTTTTTCGTCCCTGTAAAATGACCGAGTTTCATTTTTCGTCCCTGTAAAAAATTTTGTTTGTTTGTGATCCCTGTAAATCAAAAAGTTTTATTTTTAGTCCCTGCAAAATTGTTTTAGTCCCTGTAAAATTTAGATCATGTTGAATTAGTCCCTGTAATATTTAGATAATTGCCAAAGTAGTCCTTGTAAAATAAATTTAATAGGGACTAAAAACAAAATTGTTCACATATTACAGGGACTAATTCAACATGATCTAAATTTTACAAGGACTAAAACAATTTTGCAGAGACTAAAAATAAAACTTTTTGTTTTACAGGGATCACAAACAAACAAAATTTTTTACAGGAACGAAAAATGAAATTCAGTCATTTTGCAGGGACAAAAAAAGTATTTAAACCTTATACATTTATATTGTCGTTAGAAAAGGTAATAATGCTGTTACACATGAAGGAACAGGAGCAACGTCGCTAAGAAAATGTCACTATGGATGGAAAAATACGATGCAAACTGCAAACACCTTCGCGGAACCCCACCATTTGTGTGACGGCCAGAGTGCGTTTGCGATGACATGCTCCTACCACTACAAATACATAGAAAACAGAGAGTCACGACAACGACACTACTCAAACTATTTCAAACAGTCTTTTGTAGTTAATTAAAATCTTAAAATAATACTCCACCACACATAATTAAAGTTTAATAACTATTTTATTATATTTTGAATTATTATTTTAATATATTTTTAATTGCTTAGATCTATAAATATTGTACTCATGCACCTCAAAATTAACGTCTAGAAAAATTGTACAGTGCTAATTTAATCTAAGGAAATATTTCATTTTAACTGTATTTTTTAGTTTTCTACTTTTTATTCCATTAATACTCTTATATAATTGAATTTTTAAAATTAAATTAAAATTTATCCATATTTTACCAACCTTATATATCACTATATACTTTTATATTTTATCCAAAAAAATAGAAAAAAATGGACAAACAGACACGATAATATATGTCTTTTTGCTGGTGTAAATATATGTGAATTTAAATTTTGCAATATACACAATCCACGGTAGCTAGAAAAAGCTTGCGCGCAAAAACGCGGAAGCACCCGAACCTTGAAACACAAGGAAGGCAATTAATTAGTCAAATTAGACGGTTTCTTTGCCTGTTCCCCAAGCCAATCAAGTCTATATATACACACTGATCAACCCCATCTTTCTTCTCACTTCAAAGACACTTTGAATTATTAATATCCTTATTAATTTCTAACTGGCCATGGCATCGGCATCGTTTGGTCTCGCTGAAACATACGTGACGCGGAAGCTTTACAGTGAAAAAATGAAGAAGATAGCAGAGGAAGAAAAGGAAGAGGAGGTGCGAAGGACCAATATGGAGAAGATGAAGATTCATACAATCGAAACGGGTACTGCGGGGGACAAAACATCAAGCGGGTGTTTCTCGTGGATTTCCAAGCAACAGCGCAGGAAAATTTCTCGGATCTCAGATTCCAATCACACAGATCAAACTGAAGTTGCCAATTCCTGATTGATATTGTCGGGGTTTTGGGATTGGTTTTCTGTTTTTTTCGAGTACAAAGATTACTTGGTTCTTTCAATTTTTCTTCTTCATTGGATCCTGCTTTTTTTTTTCTCAATTGTTTGTTGTTATCATTAATTATCACGGTTACGATATGTCCCCTCCAATTCTTTGTATCGTGAAATGAAATGAACTTGGTCATATATATCTCCGTATTGTAGCGTTTCCCTGTACTAATATGTGGGAGGGAGCATAGTTGTTCTTGTTGGTCATGCTGAAAATTGGACTGGCTGACTGGACTATAAACAGTTTATACTTTAGATTACGACACAGATGAATTTAGATTTGATTAGTCGAATGAATCAGCTGTTCAAGTCTAGTAATTAATCGATTATAATGATAGCTTGTAACGAGAGTCCATTTTTTTTTTTTTTGGTAAAAAACGATAGTCTATATAAATCATCAATCACATAACCAATTTGGACCTTCATTAGTAATGGGCCTACAAGACGATAAAAATTCTTAAAAGAGTAATTAGATGGGTTTTTCTAAATACACATACTCTAACCAAACTTATATTCAGCCGTTTTAGCCGTTTGTGGTCCCTTGTGCTTTGCTAGGGTTTGGTAACTCTGTTTGGGTGTTTTCGGTCTTTCTTTTGGGAAGAGCTCTTTTTAGGTTATCTGTGTTATTGGTGTGATCTGTGTAGTTCCATTCTGTCTTCCTTAGGTATACTGAGAGTGAGGGAGAAGGGTTATCTTGTAGCCCTTTAGAGAGGGCAAACAGTTTGAGTTAGAGGTTTAGTGGAGTTTATTTTTAACTGTACTGAGAGGGGAGGGAAACAGTTTAGGTTTTTTCGAATTATGGAGATTGGAACTTCAACATCTGTTACAGCAAAGCTAATTCTGGATGATTCCACCATTGGATGAAGAGGTGACGGAAGAAAAGGAGCTGGCTCAAGCAGCTTTAGTAGGCAAGGTGATCACGGATAAAACTCTAAACAGAAGTGCTATTAAAAATATGTTGGAGAAAGCTTGGGGATATCCAGAGGGTCTTCAGGTGTCTGATGTGGGCTTTAACATGTTTCTGTTTACTTTCAACAGCAAGGAGAAGGCAAAGGAGGTATTCAATAAATCGCCATGGTATGTTATGAGTAAGCTTATGAGTCTGCAAGAATGGAGTCCTCATATAGCTATGAATGAAATTAATTTCTCTAGGGACCAGTTTTGGGTCCAAATCCAAGGCCTACCACTAGAATTTATATCTGTTAAAAATGCTGGGAAAATTATGGAAAATATGGGGAGGATTCTGGAAATGGAAGACCCTAGAGTGGATGGCAAACTCTTGAGGCCCTTCATCCGAGCCAGAGTAGAGGTAGATATTAATCTCCCTCTCTCCACAGGATGTTGGGTACCCAGGAAAAATCTGCCTAGAATCTGGGTAGTTATAAAATATGAAAGGCTACAAGATCTGTGCTTTAAGTGTGGCATAATAGGTCATGAGCAGAAAACCTGTGAAAAGGAAAGGGTGATGTCCTCTTTTGGGAGAGATATACAAAGATACAGTCACAGAGTGGGGGTAGCTCCAGCAAAATCCATTCAAATGATACTGGAAGAGCAAGAAAGAAGGAAAAAAAATGCCCAAGGGGAAAGAAATTATAACTCAGAAGATCACAGTCAAAGCCAGGGGAGCAGTTCAGTTAACCCTCAGGAAGTGTTGCAAAGGGCAAGGGTGAACCAACTAAATAATGAAAGTTTTGAGTATGAAGAACTTATAGCAAATTTGGAAGGCAATGGGAAGATGCCCAGTGGATGGGTTGAAGGTCCACCAGAAGAAAATTGTACATCTGCTGGTCCAGAATGTTTCCAACGTTTCAGGCCTTTTGTGGATGTTTCCAACTGGTTTACAAACCTCCGTATGCAAAAAAACTATCCAAGTTTCAGGGTGGCTACAAGAATGGAGGAGGAAGAAGAGTCCAATTGCCCTGGGAATGGGGATGAAGGTGTATCGGTTTTCTTTGATAGTAATAATGACCCAAAACAGAAGAGGAACGAGCACAGAAAAGAAGAAGACAGCAACCAGGGTAGAGAAGAAACTGCAGTAGACAAAACAGACCAGCAAGTGGATAAGGGGAAAAACAAAAGGGTACCAACAGTGACTATAGGAGAGTTGGCGGGAGACAAGAGGGATGGTATGGAGCTCCAAAGTAAGGACAAAGAGGCCACAGCATGTATGATGGGAACTCACAATGCAGAAACAGGACCCTCAGAGGTTTTGATAAAAGATAAAGGAAAGAGAACCCTTGACTGGTGGGCAAAGGAACAATGTGATAATGTTGTAGCCTATGAACAAATAAAAGCAGATTTGGAGGATTTGAACAAGAAAATTTTTGAACACTTCGAAGGAAAGAAGGAGATTAATAATTCTCCTCTCTCCACAGAGGATATTTTGCAGTACATCAAAAACAGGTATCTGCTAGGACCTGTCCGAATACAGCCCACAAACCTAGGGATAAATGACTATTTTGGGCCAGATGAATCCCCAATGTTCTTAAAAGAGCCTAGCGAGGAAATTAACCCGATGGAATATATATCAGTTAAGCTAAATGCAGAGGAGATAGAGAAGGGTAGAAAGGCCTGTACAGATAGAAGACCGGGAAAGAAAAAGGAAGGGGTGGAAGTGACAAAACAGGGGAGTAGTTCAAAGCTCTTTGAAGAAGGGGAGGTCAACTCTACTATAACAGACCAGAAAAGGGTGTTTTCAGGAAGGTCTTCAGCTCTGTTACAGGACAAAGAGGTGGATATCAACACTACAAAGGTGGAATACATGGTGGAATTTCCACCCGAAGAAGGGGAACCTTTTTGTTCTATGAATCCAGAGGTGGAAGGAGCTCTAGTTTCTAAAGTTCAGCAAGTTCTCACTTTAAAAAGACCCAGAGTGTTATATGAAGAAGATGTTAGTCAAGACAGAAGGCTAGGTGTGGTTAAAAAACTGAAAGGAGGCGATGACTTTGTTGAGAACAATATACTTATGGAGGTGACAATGGCTGAGGAGGCGGGCCTACCCACGCCCCCCAGCCCCAAATGACTTTTCTGAGTTGGAATTGCCGGGGAGTGGCTGCGACCCCGACGATGAGGGAGCTTAAAGATATTATTAAAAATCAGTAGCCATCTATTGTTTTTTTAATGGAAACCAGAGCCCATAAAAGCAGAATAGAAAGATTAAAGAAAAATCTAAAATTCCAAAACTGTTTCTGTGTGGAGGCGAGAGGAACAGCTAGGGGGCTTTGTTTGTTGTGGAATAAAAAAGTTAATGTTTAGATCTGTGCTCACTCTTTGAATTTTATTCACACTGTTATAACTATCCCAAATGAAGTTATGGACTTTCAATGTACTTTTGTTTATGCTCCTCCTGTTTTTAATGAAAGAAGAGATTTCTGGTATATTTTACGAGTTCATTGTACCAACAGAAACAGACCTTGGGTCTGTTTAGGTGATTTTAATGAAATGATATCTCACTCTGAAAAGGAAGGATTAAGACCTACCCAGAATAATAGACTGGATATCTTTCGAAATTTGTTGAATGACCTGGAGTTGATGGATATGGAACTGAAAGGAAATAAATTCACATGGAAAAGCAACTCAAGAGATGGGTTCGTTACAAGGGAAAAAATTGATCGTGTGTTGGTCAATTGGGCATGGCACAACCAGTATCCACATGCCCAGGCCATTTCTTTACCAATTATCACCTCTGATCATGCGCCAATTATTCTCCTTTTAAGCCCAAAGAATAGAAGTGGGGTTCAGTTTAGATATGAAGCTTTCTGGGATGATCATGAAGAATGCAAAGATGTTATCCAACAGAGCTGGGTGCAAGGGGGAGCAAATGATGATAATTCATGGGAAACTCTTATAGGTAAAACAAAAAGATGTCAAAAAAATCTACAAAAATGGCATAAAAAAACCTTTAAGACGGCTGATGAAGAATTATTCAGATTGAAGGGGAAACTCCATGAGTTAACAAAAAAACAATCCTCTGATATTGATTGGGAGGATATTCAAAGAACTCAGAGGGACATTGATGATATTTGGAAGAGGGAAGAGAAGTTCTGGGGGCAAAGATCCAGGCTAAAGTGGCTCAAATGGGGGGACAGGAACTCTAAATTTTTTCATGCTACTACTATCCAAAGGAGGGATAGAAATAGACTTGAAAGAATAAAAAATGAAAGGGGAGAGTGGGTGGAAGGGCAAGAGGATATCGAGGTGGCAATTTTAGAGTTCTTTAATGATATTTATCAGGTTGCTGATCTGAATATTGATAGGAATTGCATCCAGCTTATCCCAAAGATTGTCACACACGAGATGAATGAGACTCTTTTGGGAAAAGCTACTGAAAAGGAGATAAAACAGGTTGTTTTTGAAATGGGGTCTCTCAAGGCTCCTGGCCCAGATGGGTTGAATGGGCTATTCTATCAAAATCATTGGGAGACGATAAAGAAAGAGGTTTGTGCAGCTGTTTACAATTTTTTTGAAATGGGTATTTTGCCGCCCGATGTAAATGAAACAATTGTGGCTTTAGTTCCAAAAGTTCCTCTTCCGGAAAGTATTACTCAATTAAGGCCTATTAGTTGTTGCAATTTCCTCTATAAGATCGTTTCTAAAGTTATGGTGTCTCGGTTGAAAGAGTTCTTGGAACATCTTATCCATCCTACACAAAGTGCTTTCGTGGGAGGAAGACAGATTCAAGATAACTTAGTGGTTGCGCAAGAAGTTTTTCATTCTCTGAAAAGAAATGAGAGAGGGGGTGCTGAAAATGTAGCAGTGAAACTGGATATGAACAAGGCCTATGACAGATTGGATTGGGATTTTATCAAGATGACCTTGCTAGCTTTTGGTTTTTCTCTGCAATGGGTAAATCTGGTCATGACCCTGGTCACAACAGTTTCTTATAGATACAAGATCAATGGTTTTTTGAGCTCTCCTGTTGTTCCACATCGTGGTCTAAGACAGGGTGACCCTTTATCCCCCTATCTCTTCATCTTGGCGATAGAAGTGCTGTCTCATATGATTTTACAAGCACGACTTGATGGAAGAATTTATGGAATCAAACTGGCCAGAGATTTCCCTTATCTAACCCATCTCTTTTTTGCAGATGACGCGCTACTGTTTGCTAAGGCGGAGGAAGAAGAGTTCTACCAATTAATTCAGATTCTAAATGTGTATTCAAAGGCCTCAAGCCAGCGAATTAATCTCTCTAAGTCTGGCTTAATTTGTGGGAAATTTGTTCAGCATCAAAAAAAGGCAAATTTGGCAACCATCATGGGAATGCAATTATGGGAAGACCCTAGAAGATACTTAGGCCTGCCTGGCGAGTGGGGCAGATCAAAAAATGGAGCTTTACAGTGGATTAGGGAGAGAATTTTGTCAAAATTAAAGGGCTGGAAGGAGAATTTATTAAACCAAGCAGGAAAAGAGGTTCTTATAAAGGCTATTGTTCAAGCTATCCCCTCTTATGCAATGTCTATAGTTCGGTTCCCCAAAAATTTCTGTCGGGGTTTATGCTCAAAAGTGGCCAGATTCTGGTGGAGCGGAAATGGAAGAGATAGAGGTATACATTGGAAAGCTTGGAATTCTCTTACATATAGCAAAAGGGAAGGAGGCATGGGGTTTAAAGATTTTACAACTATGAACTCGGCCTTCCTAGCTAAGCAGGCATGGAGAGCGCATCAAAACCCAGATTCACTATGGGTTACAGTTCTAAAAAGTATCTATTTCCCTGATTCTGACTTTATGAATGCAAAAAGGAAAAGAAATGACTCCTGGATTTGGGCTAGTTTGGTGCATGGGCGTAATGTTATTAAGGAGAATGCTGGATGGCTAGTTAGCAATGGGGAGAATAACCATATTATAAAAGACACCTGGCTAGCTTCAGGGGAAAAATCCAAAGTCTGTCTGATCCTAAGATTACTAAGGTTAGTGATATTATTGACTCCCATAACGCCTCCTGGAATCTGCCTCTAATCAGGGAGCGGTTTGAGACAAGAGAGATTCAAATGATTTTACAGACGCCTATCAGATGGTTCGGTGGCAGTGATTTGTTATGGTGGCCTCACAAATTCAGGTGAGTTCACTGTCAAATCAGGTTATTGGAGGATTAAATTGCAAGACCAACAACAAGGCTCAGTTCCATCTTCTTCTGTTGTGGTACCCCAAAAGGTATGGAAAAGAATTTGGACAGTGGGTGTGCCCCAAAAAATTAAATTGTTTATCTGGAAAGTATGCCACAACATACTACCAGTGAAAGAGATCTTGCATAAGAGGAAAATTGCCCCTTCTAGTGATTGCCCAATATGCCATCAAGAAGCTGAATCCTTAGAACATATTCTACTGCGTTGCTCTTGGACAAGGCCTGTCTGGTTTGGGTTGGGAATTTCCCCAGATCTGGGTTCTTTAGGCAGTTTACAAAAATGGCTTGAAGAAAAAATGGAACAGATAGATAAAATTCCAGATCAAAAGGAGGTTCTTATGACAAATTTGTTTTGTGCTCTGTGGGAAATTTGGAAAGCTAGGAACTCCTTCATTTATGAAGGTATTAAATTGGATCCAAAAACAACTATGTTCCAGATCATGGGTATGTTAAGTGAATACTCTACTCTCATCTCTGAGAAAAGGAGTACAGTTTTTCCTAAGCAAAACAACAACTACCCTTGGCGTCCCCCCTTTCAAACACAATCAAATTGAATGTAGATGCCAGTTTTATTAAAGAATCAGGGAAAGCATGCATGGGAATAGTGGGGAGAAATTATAAAGGGGAGTTTGTTACACATTTTACAGGAAAATCATGGACCCAAACCCCTCTGATGGCTGAAGCTATTGCCCTTCGTGAGGCCTTATCTCTGGCTGCCAACCTTCAGCTGCAAAACATTGTTGTTGAAAGTGATAATTTGGTCCTCATAAAAACCTGCGGAAAAGAAATCGAGGTGGGGGAGATTAAACACATTTCTCAGGACATAAACCATCTCAGACAGAGTTTCAACAAGCGTGCTTTATCCTGGGTACATCGAAGTGGAAATAAGCTTGCTCATACCATTGCAAATTTGTTCTCCAGGGATTTACTTCCAAGAGATTGGAGATGGTCCCCCCCCGTGTATGGTCAAAGAAATCATGGACAAGGAAAAAGTTGGTTTTTTAGTACATAACAGATCTGATCTGCAGAATGAAAGGCAAACCAGACAAATTGAAAGAATGGAGGTTCCCTTACCCGTTATTGATGTGGCATCTTCATCTGCTACCCCCAACCTTGTAGTGTTAAGTTCTTTCCCACCTGACCCGGGTATCTTCTGAAAGTGGTCCTTGCTGGGAAGCTCCCCTGGTTTTCTCTGCTCTTGGTAGAGGTTTCTTTGTGGTGCCTTCTCTCGGCTGCTGTGATGTATCAGTGTTGGATGGAGAATTGTTTAGGTCTGATGGTACTAGGTAGGCGTTGTTTGTCCTTATTTGGGTCAAGGGAAAGTCTCTCCTGTTTTTGGGTTGCTTAGTTTTAGGAGAGTCCATTTTCTCTTTGTTCAATTATTGGTGTATTAACGGTCTACCTACTCCAACCGTTTATCTCTTTGTGTGTTATAGTTGCAAAGCCTGTGCTTCAAGTGAATCTAAATGTATTTCGCATATGTTGTTTATTGGGCCTGAGTCAGGTACCATTTAAGTGTAAGGCTTCGGCCTGTGGTGCTTTTTATTCTGAACCCTTATTTTACGACCAAAAAAAAAAATACACATACTCTCTGTTTTTGAATATAAGTAAAAAATACCAAAATATTTTGTTACTAAATATAAGCAAAAAATAACCATTTCTATCTCATTTAATAATATTATTCCTATAATACCCTTAAGTTAATTAATTTAAATTTTGTTTTCCAATGCATAGTTTGTTGCCAAATAACAATTTCCTATGCAATCATTAAGGATAATTTAGAGACTACATTAATTTTTTATATGAGATCAAAAAACTTAATTGCAGTTAACTAATTTCTTTAATAAACGTGAATTTAGATATTTTTGTTATATTAAAAAACAGAGGGAGTACAAGATATCTTTACACACATACACTTCAAAGTTAAAAAGACAAAGACCCTTTTATTTTAAAAAACTCTCAAACTCTAAGATCTCGCTACCATATTCTTCTTCTCCCTGCACACAGCAGTTCCGCAACGCATAGCAATTCTGCAGCAGCGTTCTTCCTCACCTTGCACACACAGTAGTCCTCCTTCAAAGCGTCACTCCGTGTTCTTCCTTGTGGTCATCGTCGTCAGCAGAGTAACCCATAGTTTCGTACCGTGTTGTTCCTTGTGGTCGTCGTCGTTGCGACAGTGAAAGGTAAGCCTTCAGACTGGGTTTTTTTTTCTGTTTTTGATTTTATACGGAACTATTAGTTCCGTAATTATTACTTGATAATTACACATACGGAACTTATCAGTCAGCAGTCCAGAGGAACAGTACGTTGGCTTTCAATCGAAGGTGGACTCACAAGTTTTAGACTTGGAATGGGAAAAGTGAATACTGTTGAGAAATATGAGACGAATCCTTGTTTGTGCTGCAATTCCATTTTGTGTATTATCGATCCAAAGACTAAGATTGCTCGAGGAAGATAACTTGTAATATTTAAGAGATATGAGAAGGATGATTTATCAGATGTCAATGTCATTTCGATGTTATTGTTAGTCTGGTCTTCTGCTGGTTTTGTTTACTTTAGAGAGGAAAGAATAAGGGGGAAGAAGAATGAGGGGAAGAAAGAAGAGTTGGGGTAGTTTTGTTATTTAAAAAAAAAAAAGTTGAAGTGTGTAGCACTACTAGAAATTTGTCTCTTTCCTGCAGATTTTGCTGCGAATTTTCTTAAAAAATGCACAGAAGAGTCCTGTGGATTTTCCTGCGGATTTGTGTCTCCAGGTAATACCTTCGTGGATAATTATTTCCTACAAATTTTAAATCCGCAGAAAATTTCCTACAGATTTTTCTGCAAAAAAAATCGATAAATACTTTTCTTGTGGAAATTTTCGTAGCTTATTCAACAGGAAAATCCACAAGTAATTCCACAGCAATGAAATTCGCAGGTAATTCCGCAGGTAATTTTCTTTTGGAATTTAAAATTCGGAGGTAATTCCATAGGTAATTTTCTTGCAGAATTTGAAATCCACAAGAAACTTTACAACAAAAAATTGGCAGGAAATTTCATTATTTCACAATTTTTTTTTGGTGCCTTTCATATGGCAAAATTTATAAGAAATTTTTAAAAAAATTAAATAATTTAATGTGAGAAATTTTTAGCTAAATAATACATTAAAAATTTAAAAATACTCATAACATTGTACTCATATAAAAGAGACACAATTGAATGAATTTGCTTATTGAATAAATAATCGAAATTTTACAACAGAGTTGGATGACAAACTTTCCATGCATTAGTCATGATATATTACATTACATTACTGGATAAAATTTTTAAATGCTAAAAAGCAGAATGAATGAGAATGGAGGTCTCTTGGGCCTGTTTGGATCAGAATTCATTTCCTTGCTTTGTTTCTTCTTCTGGCGATTCAGATTTGTTTACTGCAGGATGCTTAGGATGATTAGCCACAATGAAAGTGTGAATTAGGAAAGCCAGAGAAAGAGTAGTAGACTAGAGTGGGGGAAAAAAACCTTGATCATATTTCCAGTTTTCTCCTTCAGCAGTTGCAATTTGCAAGGCTTCCTGTTTCTGAAGTTTCATGTGCTCCTCCTCTTCCTTCATGAGATTGGCGGTCTCCTCATCCTTTTTCTATTTATAAGCCTCTATTTCTAGGACGAATTTCTTCTTGTTCTTCTTTGCCATCTGTGAGTTTCAAAGTAAGTAGATAATAGTAAGAAATCAAGCAACTAAATAACTAAAACAAAATGAAGATATGATCGCAGGATTAGTTTATAAGAATGAATCAACTTACTTCCTCAAAAAAAGAATGAATCAACTTACTAAATAATTTCAAAAAAATATTCTGCATCAGCGGGTACAGATTATAAAAGTGGCTTACTTGAGCTTCAAAGTTGTGATCGAGAAGGATGTTTGATGACTTAATATCTCGATGAATAATGCGTGGATCGCCTAATAAATTAAATAAGTCTCTAACCCCATCTTATAAAAATTCACATTAACTTAAATGAGCTTCTCGGTAGTTGTTACTGTTCTCCAACATCAAATTATTCAATTTGGCCATCTTTGCTTCCAAGCTCATTTTCTCTACAGTTTTAGCCTAGTAGATTGCATCATCGTTAAGATACATCAATATGCTTTTTAATTTCAAGAAGATAAAAACTAACTATAAACAATTTCAGAAAATTTGTACATCTCACTAAAAGGTTCTTAGCCTTTGAAACCAATACAGAATTATAATGTTCACATTGAAGCATATATATACACAAACACTTATGGTATTTCAATGTAATGTAAATGATTTCTGGAAAATTAAACCTGGTAAAAGATCACCACCAAGGACTCTGGAAACATCACTTCCAGAAGGATCAGACCTGAAATCATTGTACCAGCAGTACCATTATAAACCACTATGAACCACTAGTAGTTTTGCTTAGAAACAAGGTAAATCATTGTACCAGAAGCACCATTATAAAATTATTCACCTTGGCTTACCTTTGTAGCTGAACTTTCTCTTCTTCCTTGGATTTAGTTTCATCCATCCTCTGTAATAACTGAAATAAATAAAATGGAAAAGCTATTATGACCTTTAGTCCTGCCATAAAGTGCAAGGCTAGTGTACGGGAATGGGACTAGGATAAAAACTTGCCTCTTAGCATTTTATTGCTCTCTCTTCACTTCTGAATGCTAAAGAACAAAGAACCTACCAATTCTACATCTCCCAACGTGTGGTCCACCAGACTACCACCCGGTAGACTCTTGTTCATAAACAGGTTGCATTCTCAAAAACAAAAATAGAGATAAACAAATAAATAGCCCAAAACTCAAAAGGTGGCAGGGAACACCATTCATGGAAGGATTGGCAATAGCCCCTGCTGCTACTCTACGAACACTTTCATCCTTGTATCTCTAAGAAGCCACCGCCCACCAGACATCCCTCAAGGCTTCAGTCCCATGAGCCAAACAAAGTCAATTTCTCTCTTTGCTTTCTTGGACCTCATGTAGATCATCATCACTCTTTGAACAATGCCTAAAAATGAAAGGATTCAATCTTCATATTTTCTAGTCAAATAAGTGAAAAATACGAAAGAGTCAGGGGCAGCAATGTTCTCGAATCTCACCGCTTTATTCGATCTTGCTCTTGTTGTCGTTTTTCTAATTGCTCCTTCTCTTCTGCCTCTTGTAGTTAAGTTTCCATGCAACTATTAAAAAATAAGCAACAAAAAGGTGAAATAGAAAATTGATTTACCACACAACCTTCAATATAAAAATAAAGGAACACACAAAAACCCTTGATGACTTAAAACGAGAAACTTACACTCAAACTCAATTTTAAAAAAGGATTCTGCAAAATAAACTTCAAATTGACACATTAATAGCAAGCAATCTACAAAATAACATTGGCATCATTCAGAAGGAGATTCATAGACTGTCAAAATAAAAGCTACAACTGAACTTCTAGCACAGAAATAAACAATAGCACAAGCAACAAAATCAGCATAATTGTCTCATACACTAAATGCAACATACTAGTAAGGAAGGAAATCTTACCGCGTAGCTTGCTAATCCATATTTCTCATTATAATGCTTGTTACCACATATAAACTGTCCTGCAAAGTTTTGTAACAAATTAATTTTAAAATTAACCAAGATTCTAAATAAATTATAGAACAATTTAAAGACAACTACTTCTACAACTATTCAAGTGGAATGTTTAATTTAGAAATTCTAGCTTATGCAAGCATGATTTACACCAAAAGTATATACGTCCTGCAAGAATTAAGTTTAAAGTGATTGTACACAAAATGTTTCAGAACAGGAAAAAAACACTAACCATTCCAGAAACAGATGAAAAACACCATAGATCCTACAACTACTACATCAACAAAATCCACATAGCAATGTTTCTGAGCTCCGATTTCTATTCGAAAGCTCTGAACAATCTAGCCGCCTTTTGCAATCACGCAACCGATCTGATCAGACGGCACCAGAAGCCTCGTCGTCACCTGGTTCCCTCTGTCTTCTTTCTCCCTCTCCTCATCGTGTTCACCATCCTCGCTGCCGTCGCGCAAGTCTTCGGTGATAACTCTCTGGTGAACCTTGACGTGCGCATCCTGCGCCGGGGAGACAAATTCGTCGGAGTCCTCGAGGTTGTTAGTCTCGTCGGCGGTTGCGTCCTAGGAGAGTCTCGCCGATGCACATCGAAGATAATTGACGATCTCGCTGCCGCGGATCTTGGCCCTGGTGTCGTCGAAGTTAGAGCGGAGAGAGAGTGTGTTAGGGTTTGACCTTTGTTAATTCGTCCTCCCTCGCAGTGGATTTTTACTTTTTGTTATTTTTATCTTTTTAAATTTGTTGGTGAGTCGTCTTGCGGATCTAGATTGACAGGAAAATTTGCAGGAAAAAATTAAGTTTTTTTGCAAATTTGTAAATTAAACAATCATAGCAAAAACTAGGGCTGGACAGATTGGGCCGAACCGACCCGGACCCGATGAACCCGAAGCTGTGAGAACCGAGTTGGGCGGTTTTGTGTGGGTCGCGGGTTTTCAGGTGTATAAATTCGATTTTTTGTGGTTAGTATCGGTCGGGCTCGGTTTGGTCCAAAAAATTTCGCAAATAACCGAACTCGACCGAGTGTGTAAGTGTCTTGTTCTCCTATTAGTTTTATATAAAAAATTAAAATGGCAGAAGAGGCGCAGTGGCGCACAGCTAGTAGCTATAGGTTTCCTTTCCAATGCATTGAGACCAACAGAGAACAGGCGCACAGCTAAGCAAACAACATTAAAATATTGCAATATTAATTCTAGTTCTAGTAGTCAAAATCCAAGGCAGTGAAGCTGTGAAAGCACGTGAAAGCAAAAGAAGATTCAAATCATCTCCTCATTTCCCGTATAATCTCCTATTCCTTCCCTTTCATTTTTTATTTTTGTTTCTCTCTCTTCATTTCTCATCCTCCCTCTTTTCTCTGGAAAGAACCAAGCCACCGTCTCCTTCCACCCCATTTCTGGCCGCCATAGACCTCAAAACGCAACATCCCACCGGTTAAAACCTTCCTTCCCATCAGATCTACATAAGCCCTCAACCAATTTTGAAAAAAAAAAGCAACAGTATAAAAGGAGGAGGAGGAGGTTCCGCGGACGGAGAAGGAGGAGGAGAGGTCTTGTTGCGGAGGTAAAGGCAAATGCGCCGCGAAGGAGGTGTTCGTCGATCTTACGGCGGAGGCTGACCCGTTCTGGACGTCTGGCGAGGTATTCTGGCTTCCCGGCGAGGTGATCTGGACGGTGCTTGGCCTCTGGGCACTGCAATCCGCACAACAACAGTCCCTAACTAATTTTTTCTTTTCCTCTCTGCCTCTGTTTTTTGGTTTTTATAATGTTTTTTTTATTTTAATCTGAACTGGAGGGGATGAATGTATGTATTTTTGGATTGACATATTGCTAGCTTGATTGTATGTTTTGCCTTTTGGAAAAGTTTGCAATTTCTTCTTCTTCTTCTTCTGGCTTTTGAAAGTTACGAGCATCGTCTGTTTCTCTATTTTTTTCTTTCCATTCAAACTCGTGCCAACCCGTCCGACAAACCCGACATCCGACGAACCCGACATCTGACCAAACCGAAGGTTCAAATGGTCGGCTGCGGGCTCAGTATTAAACCTCTCGGTTTCAGTCGGTTTGGCATTTTTCAGCCCGAAACCGACCGAAACCGACCGGTGTCCAGGCCTAGCAAAAACTGCAGGAAATTCCAGCAGAAAAAAAAAGTCCATAGAAAAATCTGCAGGTAATAAGGGAATTTCTAGTAGTGTATGTATGAAATGAAATTTAGGTATGTGTCAATAGAAAATCCCTAATTAGATACATGAATTTAGATGTATCAAAATGGATTTTGACCCGTGAGCCAACCTGGCTCACCATTAGACTGTGTTATAAAAAAGACTCATTTCCATCTAGGCTTTTTTGTCTGACTCACTTAACCCATGGGTTATGGTGGGTTTGAGCGGGTTGAGTCAGGACAACCCATTATTTATTTTTAAAAATAAAAAAATTGATAAAACTCACTCTTTTTTCTCGATTTTTTCTATTTTTATTTTACTCATAATTTGGCGTGTTAGCCCACTTTACACAGATGAGCCAACCTGTGTAAACCCCATCCCAGGGATGGGTCGAGCCAGGTTGTATATTTCCTGTCTCACCAAAAAAGTGAGTCAACATGGCTCGATCCACTTTTCTTCCAACCCGTGGTGAGCCAACGCGGGTGAGTCGAGTTGACTCACATTTGATACCTCTGCATATGATACTAATTTGGCCAGGACGTTGAAAGCAACCACTTCCATAGATTTAGAGGTGTCAATATGACTCACTAGAGGTGGCTAACTCACTAGAGGTGGCTAACCAAGTGTTGGTTTAAAAGTGAGTTAGGAAAAACATAACCTCGATAGCTCATCCCCTCCTAGTTGATAGACGTTAAATGAGTTGGCACATCTAAATTTTTTTTTAAAAAAAAGATCTTGACACATTAAAAAAGAGAACAGGTAGACATTAAAGAGAAAATGCAAAATAAAATACAAATTGTATTTTTATTTTATAAAAAACAGTAAAACAATTTGAAAAAAAAACATATAGGTCAAAGTGAGTGAATCCAACTCAAAGTACTTTGATCTATGGACTAAATGAACTGGTCTATTTCAAATGATGTTGAAAAAGTATGTGAAAGATGGTGTTTTCCTAGATTCTCCTTTGCATTATGTGGAACTCTATTTTTAAAGCTAAGAAAGAGTTGCGGGAAGGATTTCAGTTCAGATTAGGGAATGGGGAGTCCCTATTTTGGTACACCCCATCAGCTTTTTTGGCCCCTTATGCAGTCAAGTGTTTGCAGATAACATTCAGGACACGGATAAGCAGATTAAAGACATATATATGAACAACCAATGACATTTTAGCAATTTAGCTACTCAAATCTTGGACCATATCAAAGACTACTTGTATCAATCTTCTATGTTTATCAATAACAATGCTACTGATGGCTACATTTTGGGAGCGAATTTAGATGGAATCTACTAAGCAAAAGCAGGTTTTCAGTGGTTCGGGAGGGGATTTATCCAAACCTTGGTCTAGCATCTAGAAAATCAAAGGTCTAGAGAAGGTGCGCCATTTTATATGGTTAACCTGACATGATTCGCCTACGATGAAGACCCTACATAAAAGAGGTATCAGTCAGTCTCCAAACTGTAACAGGTGTGGTGTTGGTGTGGAAGAAACGGTAGTTCATTGTATCAGGGATTGTAATGTCTCTAGACAGATGTGGCAGTAGCTGGGAATGGACTCACCTGCGTTCTTTCAACATGACGATTTTGTGGCTTGGCAACAGGACATGATTGTTGGAGAGTATGCTTCCTTGTTTCTCGAAGGGATATGGAAGGCCTGGTTTGCTTAAAAAGCCAAATGCTTGGTGGGTGAAGACACTCACCTTCACAAAATTATCAGAGAAGTGAAAATGCTCACTGCTGGCATTGAGTTAGGCTTTAAAATAGAGAATCACTCATAGAGACAGCCTAGATGGGTTACCTAGCATCCCTTTAAGGCTCCTATGATGGTTTTGAATGTGGATGGAAGCTCGATGGGCAATCACGGTCCAGCTAGGTTTGGTGGCGTCATATGGATAGGGGAAGGCGAGTAGTGTTTGGGCTTCACGGTTCCATTGGTACTTCCGAGAATCTTCAAGCTGAGCTTGATGCGATTCACTTTGGTCTCTCTACTGCTTGGGAGGCTGGCATAAGGCACTTGGTGTGCTACACTGATTCACAAATGGCACTGGATCTCTGCAAGTCGATGATGAGCATGAAGCACCTGTACGCGGCGCTGCTGTGGGGCATCCACGATCTTCTGGCTCGGGAGTGGGAGGTGGAACTGCTTCACACACTCAGGGAAGCTAACGAGAGCGCGGACAAGCTTGTAAAAATTGGGGCAAATCAACATGAGAAGCTGAGAATCATTCATTCTCCTCCGGCGGCGCTGTGCCTTAGCTTAAGGGTGGAGGCTATGGGAATTCCCCAAATGAGGGGCTAGGGAACTGTTAGGGTGTGTTGTTTCCTTTTTCCTTTCTCTTTGTTTTTTCTGTTTTTTATCTCTCATCTACCAAAAAAAAATTGAATTGGTCTATTTTGACCTACGAAGTTTATTTTTTACCAACTTAACCCATAGGTGAGTTAAATGATCCGAAACCCTAGTTTTTCTCTCGCAGACAAACAGCGCCACCGTCATCCCCCCTTCTCCCCGCCTAATCCAAGCTTCTTTTTGCCTCTTCCCCCTCCACCACTCCAGATATGGCCTTGTTGTCGTCTCCTCACCCCTCGTTCTCCGGCTTGGGGGCTGGTTCGGGTTTTGTGTGGGTTCGCCCCTCGTTCTCCGCGGCCGGTGCTGGTGTATGGTGGTGCCAAGGTCCACGTCGAGGTCTGGTGAGTGGTGGAGGGGGAAGAGGTCCCGGTTTCTGCTGGTTTTGGGGCAGAGGAGGAAGAAGATGATGGAGTTCCGATCTGCTGTGGCGGCGCTGGGAAGTTTCACTCATCTCTGGCTGCGGTGGCGTACAACACCCATTCTCCAAAAAGGATATTACACCATAGTAACAAGTATTTTTGCAAAATGTTCTTAAGAACCTTTAATTAAAATTCGAGTTTTGTTCCCAAAAATGTGAATAACATTTTTGCAACGGTAAATAGTAAAGAACACTAATGTGAATGTAACCTCCTCATATATGTATAACAAAAAGTTTGCCTCAGTACAAGCGTGGAGTTTCCTACAAACTACTGTATATCAAAAAGCTATAGAAACTCAAAGAAAACTAAAAGAAAATGACAGAAATAAAAAGTTGCTAATTAATATGAAAACCAAGTTCAATATCTCTGACAACTACCCAGACGAATAAGATATAAACGGTGCGTCAAGGGCTAGCACGTCACTTTTTCTTGTCTCGTCTTTCCCCTGCTGGACCATGTCCCTTATCCATCTTACAGGTAGCGTAAAATCAAGGACCTTAATTATTGTCCTTATTTCGGGTCTATTGACCCTACGTTCTGTGATAAGTACATACCCATTAAAGGTAGCACACTGCGTATAAGAGTCTATCCTCCACCCTATCCCTTCTGCCTCCAGAGGTTGGACACTAAAGCATCGTCTCGGACTCAACTCACTCCGAGGATCAGCCATCTACCCATTCATGCATCGACACAACATAAAGGTAGGCAAGGGTGAAAAACTTTCGCAAGTTAAGAATAACAATACAAGAAATATACACACAACATTTACCTCTCATATTCTCAGAACCACACATACACAGAAATATATCTTTTATCACATAACACATCACCTTATGTCAAGTACAGTCAAACAAAGAACGTATCACTTTAACAGAAGCAGAGACAAACACAGAATATATCACTTTAAAAGAAGTACAGACAAACACAAAATATATCACTTTAAAAGAAGTACAGACAAACATAGAACATGACATGCACATCACAACTCTGTAGAATATTAGTCAATCAGAAATATTGATGCATGTCACTTCTATATCTCTTGAAAATATATCGGAGTAATGCTCCAATGAGACTTTTTCCAACCTTAACACCCTTGAGCGATAGGCTTGCGAGAAGACTTAACAAAATAACCAGGGAATCCCTCCAGATCCCTGGAAATCATTCAGTAATGCGCATCTCAACCATATCATGAAATAGGTCCTTCAGTCAGATTTATCCAAGTCGGGTATGTAACATTCGTTTTTCTGAGTTACCGTTTAAAAGTCCGTTTTATATGAAATTTTGTGATCTAAATGCTAAGTGATTTATTTTTATCTTATAAATAAGGTTTTTTTTATGCTTATCAAATTATTACATTAAAACAGACATTTTTCCTTTGATGTTTGGACTTTTTCAGACAACCGTATTTTCCGTAATTAACGGACAAGATCCTAAAAAGATAAAGTATGTCTAAACGACCCAGAAAACAAAACTCCCTTCACAAAAGTTGGTTCTTTTAATATTTTTTATTTTATGGAATTTTTCTAGAATTTTTAGAATAAATAATTTTAGAAATTACCGTTTTGGTCCCTATAGTTAACAACAAGGCTTAAGAACTGATTCAGAGACCAAATTGAGGTCAGAAAGAGATTTTTCAAAAGTTGAATCATGTTTTTTTCATTTTTTTAGGATTTTTGAGATTTATTTCAGAATTTTTCAAAGAGCAGATTAAAAGTTACTTTTTCAAATCCTTGTAGGACACGTAAAACGAGGATTTCTGAGCAGAAATAGATTTTTAGTGATCAGAGAATGCTTAAAATCATTTTTCAAGAGGGGTCATTAGTGTTTAAATTAAATTTGTGATTTTTGAAAATTTTCTGGGAATTTTCTAAGAAATGTCCATTTTGCACTTATGGCGCGTCCGTTTTCCGTTATTTATGCGAACCGCAAAGTTTACCCTTACCGTAAAAATCCAGAAACTCTTCCATGAAGCCAAAAGAAACTAGACTAGGTTATGTTTTAACTATGATTTGTGTAGTTAAATTAAATCAATGGCCAAGATGTTCTCTCCATTAAATGGGGTGCCTAATCAAGGGTCCAAAGTGAACAAGAGGGCTGCATGGCTCTTTGGTAGTTTGGAGCAAACTTGAGGGCAAAATCAAAGGGACAAAGTGGTCATTTCCTCTCTTGGTAATTAATTATTTAGGCAAAGGGTAAAATGGTCTTTTCCCATGAGATGGAAATGGTAGAAAATTCTAAAATCTCCTCCTAGCTTCCAGGAGGTCCAGGGCTGGTCAAGGAATGAGGTAAATAAATTTTCACTCTTAACCATGGTAAAAGGTAAATTACGGTAACAAAATACGGTAACTTTTGCGTTTCATGATTAAAACTATCTAAACTTGACCTATTGAAATAAATGACTCTCAAGACTACTCATATGGTTAGTCAAGACCACGAAATTTATGTGCCAAAATGGTCTTGGTAGATAGGAATCAAGCTTAGAAGTAAAATGATAATTTTTCGGTTCCCTCAGTAACACGTAAACTAGGGTTAAATTGACTTTTCCCTGAAAATTCCCAGAAAATTTCTAAATATCATAAATCTTATAAGAACACTAATGCTTACCTTTACATTTGATTTTGGATCATTTCCTAACCTTCTGACATCCATTTGATCTCCCATTTTCCCTGTCCTTAATTCTACAGGGACCAAAACCGCAATTCTTAATATGCCATTCTAAAAATCCCCAAAATAATTTCTAAAATTCCATAATAATGTAAAAACATTATTTGTCTTGTTGAAATATTTTTCTAAAGTGTTCTGGTCTCCAAACCCTCTCGCAGTTCATCCTAGTCATACTACAAGGACCAAAACAGTACTCTTTCTTATCCGTTTCTCAGAAAATTCCCAACTAAATTTCTAAAATCCTCAAATATTGTAAATTACTATTGGAATCCTCAAATCCCTTCTCTGACTTCAATTTAGGGTTTCTATCTCATAATATAGCCATTCTGTCAGTTAACGACGTAAACCGATATCCGTTTGTATTTTGACGTCGAACTTAAACTACTATTTTCTGAGCTCAGGAAAACTTTATCTATGGAATTATATTTCCTAAAATATATTTAATACACCTAAATCACTTATCCATGTATTAAAATATAATTAATACGAAAATCTCAAAAATACGGACGTTACACTTGTCACTTTTCTATTGTTGGATTTCAAATAACATTCCAATCAAGTTTTGAAGAAAATTCTAGGCTCCTCTACAAGTCAAAGGGCAGTTATGGCTGGTCAAAGGAAGAAGTAAATAAATTTTTACTTTTACCCATGGTAAACAGTAAATTGCAGGTAATAAAGTGCGGTAATTTTTGTGTTTCATGGTTAAAACTATCCAAACATGACCTATTGAAGTAAATGACTTTCATGACTCACATGGTTAGCCAAGATCATGAAATTTATATGCCAAAAGGGTCTTGGTAGATAGGAATAAAGCTTAGAAGCAAAGCGGTAATTTTTCGGTTTCCCCGGTAACACAAAAATTAGGGTTAAACTGACGTTTCTCTGAAAAATTTCAGAAAATTTCTAAAAATCATAAATTCCATAAGAACACTAATGGTTACCCTCACATTGGATTTTGATCATTTCCTAACCTTTTGGTATCCATCTGCTCTCCAATTTACCCTACTTTTCACTCTATAGGGACCAAAACAGCAATCCTTAATCTATTAGCCTAAAAATTCCTAAAATAATTTCCAAAATTCTAAAATAATGTAAAAACATTATTTGGCTCATCAAAATATTTTTCTAACTTGTCCTTACCTCCAAACCAACTCGCAGTTCATCCTAGTCATACTACAAGGACCAAAACGGTGTCATTTCTTATCCGTTTCTCAGAGAATTGTCAAATAAATTTTTAAAATCTTCAAATATTATAAAATCACTATTGGTATCCCCAAATTTTTTTTTCTGACTCCAATTAAGGTTTCTATATCATTATATTCCTATTTTCGATAGTCAAAACGTCTATAGTATTTTCGTTGACTTTCTACATCAACTGTAAATCATTACTCATCATATCAAAATTCTAATATTAATAATAATCCTCTCTAATTTAACACTCTGTCTCTAAGAGTGAAAATTTGGAACGTTACAGTTTATAGCAATATTTTAGTTTTATAAAAAGAGGATAGGGATGTGAAAAACATTTTAGAACCCTCTAAAAACCTCCAAAACCCTCTCCCTGGAGATTTTAATTTTTTCATTAAAAACTAATCATCCATGCATGGTAAGGGGTATCCTCCCTTTCTCTCCCCTTAAAATGTTAAAACCCTCCCCTCTCCTCCCCTCCCCTCCAAAACTCCCAAACACACCCTAAGGGCCACCCTAAGGTGAGGAAAGGGGGAGGAGGTACGGGGAGGGGAGGGGAGAGGAGGGGAAGGGGAGGAGAGAGAGTAAGAGAGACAATAGGAGGGAGGAGAGAGAGAGAGTTTGCTAGCATGGAAAAATGGTGACGTGTTAGCTGATGTGTTCAATGTGAGATGGATTAAGTGAGCCACCTCACCATTTAACAGATGTCAGCTCACCTCAAGGAATAAAATGAAACAAAAAAATACTATAGAGAGCAAAAAGGTTTGGCTTTTTTTAGAAAATGAAAACACCCTTATATTATAGGGAACAAAAACACTTTTAAGCCTATAATTTATATTTATTTTGTTTTTTATTTTCTCCTTATTATTTGAATTTTATTTATTTTCTATTTTTAAATTGGGGTTAGCCAGCTGCAACCCATTTTGCTGATGATCTTGAGGCTGGGAGGCAGGTTAAGGGGCAAACTAATGCTTGTGGATAGAGTGCGAATTTCACTTACAAACGGTTTTGCCCTGAAAGAGCTAATATCAACAATCTATGATGAGTCGATAGAGTGCGAATTTCCCTTACATAATCTTTTCTTTATTTGCAACTTTCATTGTTTTGTATCTCTTGCCAATATGATCAAACTATTGTCCTTGGATTTCACATGGAACGGGAAAAATGAAAACTCCCTTCCTTTCATCTGAATCAATGTTGAATCATATGGGTATTTAAAATTGAATTTTAAATTTTATTTTGATATTTAGAAAACAAGTAATAAAAAATAGTTTCTTTCATCTGAATCAATGTTGTAATGATTATTTCTTTCTCATTTAGCGTTTTTCACCTAAGTAATTCATTAAATATTTTCTTTTGTCCAAAGAAAATTGATTTTTTCTCTCATAATGTTTATAAATAAATTGATTAAAATAAAAATATGGTTAAAGCACAACAAACGAGAATAAACTTTTCTTTTTTTATTATTATGTTATCATCTAACTAATTTATTAAACATTTTATTTTTTTGAGAAAACTTGAGTTTTTATAAATTAATATCTAGATGTATATTGATTAATTTAAAAATTATAAATAAAAAAGGGTTGTTGCCCCACCATTTTATAAAAAAAATTAAAAAAAAAACATAACAAGCATCTTAAATATTTTATATGAAAGTATGCAAGAGAAAAACTGCACCTATAATATTGTGTCAAATATTTTACGTGAAATCTCATCAACTTGTGAATTACTTAAAAAATTAAACTTTAATATATAATTTACATGAGAATATTGGATACAAAATATATTAATATAAGTTTAGGCAAAATTGCTCTTTTGGTCTTACAACTTATTTATTTGTTTCAATTTGGTCCCATAACTTTTTTGTGTGTCAAGTTGGTCCCTTAACTTTGCAAGTGTTTGATGATAATTTTTAGTGTACACATCTCTTTGTGTGCTTATTGAAATGTTGTGTTCTTTGTTTCATATGAAAGTAGACAAAAAGTATTTCAATTTAGGCTTCAAAATGACCTAGTTTGGACATGTATTGGATTAGAAATTGTTCTCTCAAGTTAGATATGTACACTTTTTCAGAGGTTGTTAGTCCTAGAAAAACAGGGACTTCATATCAGAAATTTATTCTTCATCCAAAACTTGAGAGAACAAATTCTAATCCAGTACATGTTCAAATTAGGTCATTCCAAAGGCTAAATTGAAATATTTTTTGTCTACTTTCATATGAAACAAAGAACACAACATTTCAATAAGCACACACAGAGATATGTACACTAAAAATCATAATCAAACACTCGCAAAGTTAAGGGACCAACTTGACACAAAAAAAAGTTATAAGACCAAATTGAAACAAATAAATAAGTTGTAGGACCAAAAGAGCAATTTTGCCTATAGTTTATATATGTGAAAGCACAAATATAGTTTGGTTTAGATGTTTCTTTATACTTATAGCTCATCGTTCCCATGTGAGTGAGCACCACTCAAGTTTGTTACACCTAACAACAGTTATACGTGTATAAAGGACTCCTCTCTATAACAAACAATTATAATGAATTCAATATACACTTTTACAGAATACAATGGAATTCTCTCTTTCTCTGTTTTTCCTTTTCTATAATGGTATCTAGAGCAACATCCCTTCCACGGGCCTGACGCAAGAATCTGATGGCTTCACCACAGAGTTTTGATTCTCCAAACAATTCCAACAAGTCCAGTCATGGAAATCCCTTCACTGATGACCCAGCTCCACTAGTGTTTCCGCCTCCACCTGCGCCGGTATCATTTACACATACACTCACGATCCATTAAATTAAATGATAAGAATTTTTTATTGTGGAATCAGCAAGTTGAAGGAGTTATCATAGCTCACAACACAAGCTCCATAGGTTTGTTGTTGATCCCATTGTTCCTATGAAATATGCTCTTGAATCTGATAAAGAGCTTGATATTGTCTTTTATGAGTTGCAACGATGGTTTGTACAAGACCAAATGTTGTTCACCTGGCTTTTGTATTCTTTGTCTGAATCCATGCTCCCAAGAGTAATTGGCTGCAAACATTCTTACCAAGTTTGGGATAAAATCCAAAAACATTTTTATGCTCACATGAGAGCATAGGTAAGGCAGTATCGAGTAAAGCTCAAGAGCACAAAGAAAGGCGACAAAACAATTTTAGAATACTTGCTTCGCATAAAGGCTATCATAGACTCTTTACTAGCCATTGGTGATCCGGTTATTGAGCAAGATCACATAGATGTAATATTGGAAGGACTACCTGAGGAGTACAACTCCTTTGTGATGATGATTTATAGAAGGATTGATCCCCCTTCAGCCACTGATATTGAAGCTCTATTGATGGTGCTGGAGGCTCGGCTAGAGAAGTTCTAGCAAGAACTAACTGGATCTGTTGTTGTCAATGTTGCTCATGGTCCAAATTCAAGGCAATCAGACTCTTCCGATTATACCAAGGCATATTCTAACTCTGAAAATAATCAAAATTATGGAAGAGGAAGTCGAGGTCGAGGTCGAGGTCGCGGTCGTGGCCGTGGCCGTGGAGGAAATCGACCAACTTGTCAACTATGCAACAAGTACGGTCATGATGCTTACAACTTCTGGCATCGTTTTGATTAAAACTTCAATCCACCTCCTCCACAACCAAGTCAAGACACTCAAACTGCTAATGCATAACCTAGTGTGTTTGTTGCAACTCAACAACAACAACATGAATCAGTGACACCAGAATTTCAAGCACCGAGAGCATTTAGTTCGCAGGCCTAGTACCCAGACTCAGGTGCCTCTCATGATCACCTCACTACAGACTCACATAATCTGACTCAAAGCACTCAATTCAATGGTTCAAATCAAGTTATGATAGGTAATGGACAAGCCCAGTCTCTATGTTAACTCTGTTGGCTCTTCTAAATTTCAGTCTCTTATTCATCCACATATCACTTTATCCTTGAATAACATGTTGGCTCCTTTTGTTACCAAAAATCTTGTTTTTGTGTCTAAGTTTGCTAGAGACAATGGAGTATTCTTTGAGTTTCACCCAAATTCTTGTTTGTCAAATCACAGGCCTCTAGGAAAACCTTGCTTGAACGATTTGTTGGTGAGGACAGTCTGTTGTTTTCAAATATTCATATCCTAAAAGATGGCATCAAGAGTAGTGTTTCCAACTAGTGTGGCATATTTTCAAAATATTAGGGACTAAAATAATATTCTTGAAATATGAGGGACGAAAAACGAACACCAGTAAAAAATGAATGACCAAAAACATATTTAAGCCTTTTTTATTTTATCACCAACTAATTTATCGAAGTCTTTTTTTAATCTAAGAAAATTTAACTTTTTTGCTATTATTTCCTGTAACATCTCAAATTTTTACTCTATGAGGCAAAGTGTTAATTTTAGAGAATTAGAATTATCTTAGAATTTTCATATGATAAGTAATGGTTTAGAGCTGACGTAGAAGTCAAAACGGTATTCAGTAGACGTTTCTGACTGTCAGAATAAGTTTATAATAATATAAAAATTCCAATTTGGCTCAGAAAAGCTTTCAAATAGTGATTTGATATTATTTGTGATTTTAGAATTTAAGTTGGGAATTTTTAGAGAAGAACATGAAAATGTTACTGTTTTAGTCACTCTAAGATGAATCACGTGACACGTTAATTGGGGAATGGATAAATACCCGGAGACTATGAAATGATGAAGATGAAAAATTACAAGGACAAATAGAGTTTTACCTAGTATAGAAATTAGTAGTTTTCACTTGACGTTGTAATTCAAACGGAAATCGGTCTACATCTTATGTAATCTCCGTTCTTTTATATTTCTATCTTTATTCTATTTTATTTGAGTATTATGTGATATATGTGTTTATTGATTTATTTCTATGTTAGAAATATGGTTTTAGTATACATATTTATTCTTAGTATAGAAATTGATAGTTTTCGTTTGACGTTGAGATTTAAACAGAAAACGGTTTACGTTTTAATTGACAGAATAAGGTTTTATTAGCTTATAAATCCTATATGAAGTCAGAAAAATATTTTACTTCACAAAATAGTGGTTTTCCATTATTTGTGATTTATGAAAAATTTTCTGGAATTTTTGGAAAAATTTCTAAAAACTGTCTTGTCGTTGGCAAATGACGAAAGTACCCCTAGATTAAACCATTTTAAAACTTTAAGTTACTATTAAAAAAACTAAAATTGACATCTTCATTTTTAATTTATTGTTTGTGAATTTTAGAAATTATTTCTGTATAGGTTTGTGAAATTACCGTTTTGCCCTTTTGGCTTATACGTGTTAACTGGTAAATACCGAAGAGGTTGTGCTGTCTGTTTTCTTCCAAAAGCTCTTCCATGAAGTTATTAGGGCTAACATGACATTTTCAAGTATTCTCATTCGTTCTCATCATTTAAATCAATTATTTCAATTTTGATTTATTAAAAGTTCATTTTACCTTTTCTTTTTCCTTCCTTTTCACTTAAAACCTAAAAGGGTAAAAATGTAACTTGACTACCCTCCTCTTCCAGCCCTCAAAACCTCCCCAAGGATCATGAGTCAAGGGGTCTAGGTTCTTCTTGATGGAATGAGTCATAAGCTTGAACCAATTAGGATTTAGTTAATTAGTTTTTCTTTTTCCTAAACCATGGTTTAAGTCCAAGCCAACCATGGGCAATATTTCGCACAAGGTTCTTAACAAAGTACTTTCCACAAAGTGCTCGGACTGAAAGGGAATAAGAGTTCCTGAGTTTACAGCAGAAGGATATGACTGCAGACGCGTATGTAGCTAAGTTTGAATCATCGGCTAAGTACTTTTTCTTTTTCCGGCTTTAATTTGATGAAGCATGGAAATGCGAACGTTTCGAAGCAGGACTTCGTTACGAGATTAAGGACGCTGTTTCAGCACTGGAGATCCGTCAATTTCAACCTTTAGTTGAAAAATGTCGGAAGATGGAGATATTAAAGAAGGAGAAAGTGGTGGTGAAAGTAATGTGGGTGGACCGTCTAGGTTCCAGCCACAAAATTAGAACGGAAGGCAGTTTTAGAATATGACGTATTCAAGGAACTCGGGAAGTTTCGGGAATTCACAACAAAACCAGAATAATGCACCTCCTGTTTGGAATGAAAATCATGGAGACCAAGGTTCAAACGTGGTCAAGTGTCATAATTGTGGGAGAACAAGTCACCAAGCCAATCAGTGTAATCAGAACGGTGCAACTTGCTACAATTGCGGGAAGATCAGGCACATGTATAGGGATTGTCCGAAGCAAAAACTAGCAGCAGTGGCCAATCATCAAACGTCGCAACATAAGGGTCCTGGAGCGAACAACTGAAGATCTTCCTACGAGTAGTGGGGTCTAGGACGATGCGTTGTTTTGCTTTCTGTTTTAAATATAGATGTAAACTAGTTATCAGTAGGCTGGAGTCATAATATTTGACGAGGAAGTATAGTCTTTTGGAGACATTCCATAGGGATAGCGCCTATTAGGGAAATGCTTGTACTTGTTGCTATATATATATATATGAATATATGAGTGTTTGTTTGCTTTAATGTTGTGGTAATTTTATATATATGTGTATACATGATATGTTTACTGCTATAAGTAGAGACATACCCTTACAAATTAAGCCTATGATCTGGATGATGACACGATTAGTCATAGGATTATTATTGCTTTCTTACTACTTAAAGTTAAGGTATGGGCCTAGCTAACCCATTAGCTTGCTGGCAGTAGTAAGATAATAATGCTAATTGGTATGAACCGATAAGTCAAATTCCTAAGAGAGGAGGACTTGAGGTTATTTCACCAAGAGTATTCGTGAAATTTCGAGGACGAAATTTTTTTAAGGATGGTAGAATTGTAACATTCCAAAATTTCACTCTACGAGGAAGAGTGTTAATTGTGGAGGATAAGATTTTCAGATGATAAGTAATGGTTTAGAGCTGACATAGAAGTCAAAACGATATTCAATGGACGTCTTTGACTGTCAGAATAAGTTTATAAAGATATGAAAATTTCAAGTTAGATTCAGAAGAGGTATTTAAGGATTGAATTGGTGACTTGATGTTATATGAGGATTTTAGAAATTAAGTTAGAAATTTATAGAGAAGAAAATGAAAATATTACCGTTTTAGTCCCTCTAAGATGACTTATGAGCACGTTAGATGGGGAACAGATGAATACCCAGAGACTAGGAAATGATCGAGATAAAAACTAAAGAGACAAATAGAGTTTTATTTAGTATAGAAATTAGAAGTTTTCGTTTGGTGTTGTAATTCAAACGAAAAACCAGTTTAAGTCTTATATAACTTATGTCTGTATCATTTCCGTCTTTATTATGTTTTATTTGAATATTATGTGATATATGTGCATATTGATTTATTTTTAACTTAGAAAAATGGTTTTAGTTCACATATCCATTCTCTATATGGAAACGGATAGTTTTCATTTGACGTTGAGATTTAAACAGAAAACGGTTTACGTTTTAACTTATGGAAAGGGTTTTAAATAGTATAAAAATACCAAACCAACCCAGAAAAATATTTTACTTCACCAAAAGTGTTTTTTCATTATTTATGATTTATACGAATTTTTCTAGAATTTTTGGAGAAAATTTTGAAAAATAACCAAAATGCCCCTGCCGTTGGCAAAAGACTAAAATGCCCCTAGAATTATACCATTTAAATGCTATTCACGAAATGAAATGTTTTATTTTTTATTTTTAATTCATTGTTTGGGGATTTTAGAAATTATTTATGTACAAGGTTTTGTAAAGTTATTATTTTGCCCTTGTACGTATATGCACTACGGTTTATACCAATGATCTTACCCTTTTCCGTAAAATTCTCAAAACTTTTCCAAAATACATTTAGGGCTGCCACATGGTATTTTCAAGATTTCCTATTGGTCCTCACCATTAAATACATTATTTTGAATTTTTATTTATCAAAAGACTATTTTAACCTTTCTTTTTCTATCCTTTTCACTTAAAACCCTAAAGGGTAAAAAGGTAACTTCCTTTCCTACCTCTTCCAGCCCCTTGGCCGCCCTTCTCATGCAAGTGGGAGAGGATATTTTGCTTCTAGAAACCAAGTGGATGCCTTGAACCAATGGGAGAATTATTTGATTTTCTTAATTTCCTAAAAATACCTAATTAAAATCATCATGGCTTACATCACTCAAACAAGTTTCTTCCTTCCTTATCCCTCCTCATGGCCTCCCCACACTACTATAAATAGGGGGGGTCTTCATATTTTTCCTACCCCAAATCTTGATGCAATTCCAAGATTTCTCTTTTTCCCTCTTTAAAGCTTTCTTTAGTTTTCTTAGTTTTCTTTAGCAAAACTCTTGAAGTTTTCTTCCATAGATCTTCATCTTTTTCAAGAGAAGAGGTAAGGGAAAGTTCTTGCAAAATTATTTGAGAAATTATAAGTTTGATTTTTGATTGCTAATCACTTAGGTGATTTATGTGTTATAGCTTTATAGTTATTTATTTAAGCTTTATAATTGTTTCATGGCTTTGATCTAATTGTTATGAGCTTTTATTATTAGTAATGTTATAATGCCTAATTTGTTTATGTGCTTGTGTGATAGTAATGTTATAATGGCAAAATTGGTTTTGAGCTTTAAATATTTGTACCGTTATAATGGCGAATTTTAGACTATCACAGTATAATTGAACCGTAAAACTATTGTAATCTATTTCTTTGTGAAAAACCCAAAAAATTGTCTACCATTAATATACAGAAAGATGGTTGGGATGAATGGTTTATTAGTATGGTTTTGGCTAAGGAAAGATAAGGTCTCTTGAGAAGCTTTAGCTCGCCTCTCTTTCCTAGGAACCATATCGATATGCTGTTTATGAAATCTTAACCTAGGGAGTCTGTATATACATGGCTAAGATAAATTGTGAAAGATTTTATTGGGTTACTACGATACACGAATGTGCGTGTAAAATAAATCTCTTCTCTCTATAGATCGAGTGAAGACGGCACTGCCGGAAAACTCGGTCTTTGCTTTTAATTGATCTTAAACTGTTAACAATGATTTTGCTAATTATATATATATTGACTGATTGGGTAAAACAATGCTTACCATAGGGTTCTTTTGAGAATTCTACTGTTGTATTGTTTGGTAGAAATTCCTGGTTTGGGATTCGGTATATATAAAACTCATTTTAGTTTTCAATGTCATACTTTTTGACAGTGAAAATTAGTGAAGCAAGCCGTCAACATGCTTTTTTTGAAAATGAACATGTGTTTAAAGTATTTTGGTAATAAATCAGTTTAATCTCGTTTACTTAGTTTCTTTAACAAAACACTCTAAAAGTTTAGCGTTGATCACCGCAGCCGGCTCTGCCGCCGTGTGATCAATCTGTCATCAGTTTTATTTAAAACCGAGGAAAATCATTTACCGAGTAAAAAGCAATAATAGAGATAATGCGTATGAGAATTTATTTCGTGTTGAAAGAGTAAGAGTTTTACAAGGTTTAAAAGTGGAGAGAGGAAATATGAAGTAATTTATTCTCTGTATAAATTGCATTGAATATAAAGTAATTTATTCTCTGTATCATTTACATAAAGAGTTTTTGAGCATCACTAGTGAAGTTGAGAATATAGTACAGTTGGGCTACAATTGCTTATTGGGATTATCCGAGTTTCGATAGTCTTATGTGGCCGACCAGGTGAATACCCTCGAGCCGAGACAAGTCGTATACCCGACTTGGATAAATCTGATTGACTGATTTATTTATGAATTGGTATTATGTAATAAATGTTAGTATTATTGAATGATCTCTGGAAGTCCTGAAGGGACTATCTGGTTATTCTGTTAAGTTTGCTACAGCCAATCGCTTGATGGTGTTTGGTAGGAAAAAAGTCTCATTTGAGCATTACACCGGTGTATTTTCAAGAGATATAGAAGTGACATGCATAGATATATCTTGTATTGATGTTGTACTTTTGAGTATGCATTGCTTTGCTGTATTTAAATACGAGGCATGAATTGTGTATAGTTCTGATGATATAAAACATGCACTGTATTAAGTGAATTGTTGTGTCTTCTTGAGGTATGTATTGAGTGATGCATGATCTGTGAATGTGTGCTTATAATTCTCTTTTTGCTTTGGATTTGAGCTTCACCCTTGCGTGTTTTCCTTGTTTGTGTTTGATGCATGTTAAGTAGATGGTTTACCCAAGGAGTGGGCTAGTTCCAATCCGAAGGCTAAAGAGGATCTGAACACTGCATGGATTGATAGAGATTCCGAGAAGAAGTTGTGTTCATTGTCTTGTTTTGGGTAGAGGTCTAGAGACTTGATCGGCTCAAATGTTCACCGTATAGATTATTTTGAGAATTTAAGTATACTGAATTTTCATTGTAAAACTTTGATGATTATATATATGAGATGAGATTACTTTCACCATTGTGTCGTTTCACATTTAAAACCTTTCGAACAGAATTGGAGAGACATATTCTCCATCCTTCTCATCATTTAAAAGGCAAATTTTTTACCCACATTTTCGGAGAAGGAATACGAAATCTTCATCAAATATTTTTCTAAGTTATTACGAAATTTTTGGTTACTATGGTGTAATATCCTTTTTGGAGAAAGTGTGTTGCAACGTATTTCTTTTGGACATCATTACGGGAGAAAAGTAATTAACACGTTAAAACTTCTGTAATTTTATTGTCTGTATCAAAAACCCTGCAATTTTATTTGTCATAGATATATATCGCGATTAAGTCAGGTCAGATAATATGTTGGTATTGTTCTGGCTAAGGAAAGACCAGGTCTCTAAGAAGCCTTGACTCGCCTCTCTTTCCTGGGAACTTTATTGGTGTATTATTCATAATTCCTGACTTAGGGTTCGTATATATATATTTGGCAAAAATTATTTGGGAAAAGCTTCCAAAGGGCTTTTTATTTATAACAATATCATCACTACATAAACTTGCGTTTAGACTACTAAAATCGAGAAAAAATCATACAGTGTGTTAAGAGCAATTGAGAAATAAGTACGAAAATCAATCCTATGTTGGTAAAATAAGAGTGTTGGTAAAATAAGAGTATTTTACGAGATTACAAGAGGTAATACAGTAAAACGTGAGAAAGTTTTATAAGAGAAACTAAAGCGAATTTATATGCAATATGAATTGTCATTGCATAAAGACGTATAAGCTTACAACCCAGCGAGGGTTGAAAATAGATTCTTATTGGGCTACAATTGCCTATTGGGATTATCCAGGTTTCAAAAGTCTCAATGGCCAGATAGGTGATAACCCTCGAGTCGAGATGAGTCGTATACTCGACTTGAATAAATCTGTCTGTCGGACCTATTTATGATTTGATATTCATTTTAAATGTAGTATTACCAAATGATTTCCAGAAGTCTGGTGGGACTATCTGGTTGTTCTAGTAAGTTTACTACAATCAATCACTCAATGACATTAAGGTGGAAAAAGTCTTCTTGGAGCAATACACCAGTGTGAACCTGGATATATATGTTTGGTGTGATAATATATTACTGTGTTGTGATATGCGGGTTATATACTGTGGTTGGATTTATTTCTTTACAAGGCATGATCTTTGTTTGTTGTTTTCCTATGTATTCTCTTATAATATATTATGTGATAATGATTTATATGTTACATTTCGATGAAAGATTAACTGTGTATATGAGCATGACTTTTGTTGTTATTTTTCTTGTGTAATTCTCATGATATAACTTGTTTACAAGATTTTCACCCTTGCATGTTTTCTGTGTTCTTCTCATGTGTGATTAAGTAGAGGCGTTACCCGAGACGTGGGAGGATGCAGCGTATAGATGGATAGGAATTTCGAGAAGAATTCTTGTTTGTTTTACTGTTTGATTTGGGTAGTTGTTAGAGACTTGAACTGCCTCAGGTGTACACATTGTAGTTATATTATACTTATGTTTTTACTTTTAAATACTTTATCGCTTTTGTAGTACTGATGTATAGATTCTTTCCTCAAACTTATGCTTGTACTGATGCAAGCTTCCTTTTGATATATATGATGAGCTGGTTTTGCACAAGTGTCTATTTTAAATTCTCAGCTTTTAACTTTCTATGGAAAAACTTGTAAGAATGAATTCTCCATTCTTCTTATCTTTTAGGAAAGGGAAAAATTTTACTCATATTTTTGGGAACAAAATTTTATTTTAATTGGATATGTTAAATGTTTACGAAAATCTTGGTTACTATGGTGTAATATGATTTTTGGAGAAAGGGTGTTGCATTTTCTCACCTAAGTAATTTGTTAAAGATTTTTCTTCATATGAGCAAATTTGAATTTTCTAGACACTATTATTTACGAGATAAAAAACATGAATATTCAATTAATAATTTACTCGTGGTGAGTGGTTTGAGTAGTAAATACGAAGTCATAGGTTTAAATCTCAGTGACACCATTGTACACATAAAAAAACATTAATGCTTTACACAATATGGGTAAAACAATTTATCATACATGAAAGTTTTCTTAGAATACATAAAAGTTTACTCGGTTTATTAATAAAATCCAAATGATAGAATTCATTAATTAGTATAAAAAATGAAATGGTACAAATTCTGATAGAAATTGGTATTGGTAAAATAATTTTTTCTAAAATTTAATTATAAACTACATTAAATATGAATGAAATAAGTTATCATATTTTGAAACATAGCATTATTACATTAATATTATATTATATTTGAATACCAATTTTTCAAATGAGTCTTTTAATTACTTAAATGTATCATAAAGAATGAACACCTAGAAAAATTATAAAATTAAATGTAAGTAATTTTTGGTATAAGAAAAATGAATTGTCTATGGTGTTATATGAGAAAATAGATTATGGAATAGGTTTATAGCTACTGATTCAATATGCACAACAATTTAGCCTCCTAGCCTGTACTCGGTAGGCATAATTGATACAAGTAGAAACAATTTATGATATAAATTTGTAGATAATTGCATGTGATACTTGACTTGCAAAGTCGTGACGAGTTCAAAACAACCATAATTTATACATTTTTTCGCTGTACTCTATTTTAAAGTTGTGAATTAATCAAATAATTAACCATTAATAGATAACAATAATATATAATTTAAAAACCATAATTTAAAAAAACTCAAATGCTTTATTTTTTTGGTGGCCATATTATTGGTGGGAAGTATCCACTGACTTTGCTTAAGGGATCCAAGCCTAGTGCCACTCGGACTAACGCAGTATTGGTAGCTCAAATGCTTTATAATTGTTCAAACGTGTTTCCTCGTGATATTTTTTTATAAAGTGTGTCATATGTCACTAACACAAACAACACTGACCTTTTCGATATTTATTGAATAAGTTTTACGTTAATTTTACCAAATAATTGAGCTCTCTATTTAACAAAAATTCTTATAAAATTAATTCAGAATGCTTTAACAGGAATTGGTTGTTAATATTCCCGTCTCACCAAAACAGAGACACTTTTCGGAATGGGAAATGCATTCTAACCAACCAGGTGATGAAGATGACATCAAAATTGATTATTGATGATAGACTAGCTACGGATGAGAATAAAAAAAGAAATTAATTAACTCCAACTACAACGCCACGAAACTACAATAATGAATCCTCCCTAGCTAGGTCGCCATTCTGAAAGTAAAAAGGGTCGACACAAGTTTCACAAATTGCATTTCTAACTTCTACGGAAGGAAAAACAAATCATGAGGTTAACTAATTGAGTAACTAAATAACTAATGAATGAATCAACCACGAACCGTTCTAATAGGATGCACTCGCACCCCAAAAATACACGACGACGCAGCCGATCTCACCCTATCATTGCAGTTCAAACACTTTACCCTACCATTTGCGCCACCCACCATATTTCCATTCCCATTCTCACTTTCCACATGAGGAAGAAGCCCATCACCAACAACACTGCTTCCCATTTTTTCTTCACTATCAATAACACTAATTTGATCAATAGGAACAGTACTAGTAACTTTATCAATCCCTTTGTGTGGACTGGTTGGTGGTGATTCTATATCTACCTCACTGTTACTATTCCCCAAGAAGTAATCATCATCATCGTCGTCGTCGTCGTCATCTAGTGGAACAAGCTGCAAGGTGAGTCTCCCATTGGCTCTGTGTGCACGAAAATACTCATGATGTCTCACCTTCTCTTCTCTGAGGATCAACCTTCCCTCGCTGGTGTAGTACCTTCTCAACACCCACGGCATGTGGGAAGCAAGGTTTTGCGTTCGGGCTAAGAGAGGGATCGGAGGAGGGAACACTCTCTTTTCCTTAGTACTACTCTTCTTGGTTGTAGTAGTACTAGTAGGAGGTGGAACGACGTCGTTGGGAAATTGGGGGTGATCAACGACGTCGTCGTTTTGGAGGTCGATGCAGCTCTCGTTGCCAATGTAGTCGTCGTCGTTTGGAGGGGAGGTCATGATGGAGGATAATGTAGTTTTCTTTTGGAGGGAAAAAAAATGAAGAAAGGGATTTTTGAAATCCGCTTCTAAGACATGGAATGGATTGATTTGGCTTTGTATATATAGAGGGAGAAAAGAAATTACCTTGGGTGGGTCTGTAAATTAAAAAAAATGAATTTATTAATAATAATGGTGCTAGCTAGGAAAGGAAATTAATTAAAATTGGGATGTGATGAGGTTGATGGGGAGTAATTAATCAATCCAGAGAGGGGGCAGGGAGAGGAAATCAAGTAGTGGCTAGGTTATTGGTGAAGGAGGTGGCAATGAGGAGAGGATCGAGAAGATGCAACAGAGACAGCTAATGTATGTGACGTCAAGGTTGAGTTTTATGTGGCTGGATGACTTTAGGAGTATCCGATTCCAATCAGTCAGGTGCCTGTGAAAATTTCAAATTCCAAAATCAGAAAAATAAAAAGGACAAATTAACAAAAGAGTGCAAATATGGCAAATACGGAGAATGAGATATACTCAATTATGAGTTTAGAGCAAAAATTAAATTCAAGGATAATACCAAAAAAAATAATTTTAAATCAAGGATTTTTGACCCCCCCCCCCCAATGTTAGGGATTGTCTTTCTCCTACGATATCTGATTGACACAAAATTAATTACGATAAATTCTTAATTCCCTAGCTTAATTGTTAAACTCAAATTATCGATCTGTGATAATATTTGATATTCTGATTATAGTTAGCATTATAAATATGTTGCTGCTTTCCACTAATATTGATTTTTTTATAACCAAGAGAAACTACAAAGACACAAAACTAGACCGAGCGAGGCAACACACTGCCCCTAACATTGTCAGCCAAAATAATTCCCAACATTTTTTTTTGACAAAATAATTCCCAACATGTTATTAAGAAAATATATGAAAATTTTAAATATAATTTTAATATTTGTATCTTTTATTGTATATTAATTATCATTATTATATAATAAATATGATAAAAATAGAATAAAAGTTTCAGTAGTCAAAGAAAGAAATTATTCAAAATTAAATATATGACTTGTGTGAAAGGAAAAAAATGATTCTACAAAATGAAAGAACCAAATAAAAAAGGAAAGAAAAAAATGTAAAAAGAGAAAAAATATAAATGCATTTAATTTGATAGTATCAAGTTCAGATCATGTAAAAGTAATTAAATGATATATAATATGCATTCATATAATATAACATAAAATAATATAGTAAAAAACGGTGTGTGAAATTTGAGTAGGAAAAATCATTATTTTCATTAGACTGTTTTATATAATAGAATAGATACTATATATGTTCATAATACTAATTGGAAAAGGAAATACACGTGGGTTAATAAAATGAAATGGATTAAAAAGGAAACACACGAATGAATTATTTCTGACGAACAGGAATGGATTTAACATTGAATGCATTTTGACTATATACGTGGGCAGTTGGATTGAACCAGGTGTTGATTGGTATTACATGCATTGGTCAATTCCAGAAGGTTCCATGCAATACCATTGCTCTTCTGGCAATGGCTGTCTCCAACCCCATCCCATGACTTTACCATATATAAGATATGTGTATTTCTTGAACTAGAGATTTCAGTATTAATTAGTTCACCACACACACACACACACACACATATATATATATATCAAGTAGTAATCTATAAGTTTGATGGGAATCGTTGTGTATGCATGAATGAAGAATCACAATAATATTAATTTAATTAGTAATAAGAATAGGGAAAAATAGAGGGAAGCGTATCCGCCTCCTGCATTTAAAAATGTTTCACTTCTGGCAGCGAAATAAAGCTGGCATTCAAACATTTTTTTTATACCTACACACACTATTGAAAATAATTTATATTCATTCAATTTACATTGAAAAGAATAAAGTGGAGGACTCATAATTCATTATCCATAGTTGCATAGCAGAAATGAAATTGAAACTCATCAAAATTTATATTTACAAAGAAAAATCATAAGTACATAAAAGAATATTCATAAAGAAGAATATAGTCGATAAGCTATGATATCATCAGCTGAGGCATTTTTCCATCGCAGCATAGTTGAAAAAGGAAATTCCCTCAAGGAATTCGAAGGAGAACCATGGCTGAGCCAACTCTGGCTTGAAGTTTTCATACGTTTTATCGAGGTGGTTTTTTAATTTCTATTGTTTAATGTTCTTATATATATTTATCTATCTATCTATCTATATGTATCTTTCTAGTTCCAATTGACATAAAGAAATACAACATGAGATAGGAGGAGAGTACCAAACCCCACTACCCAGCAAGAATAGAACAAAATATATTGAAAACTGCTCAAAAGAACGATTGAAATAATTAAACAAAATTAAATGGAATGAAAGGGTAATTAAGTATACCTCTACCGGAAAACGGTGATTCAATTGGTGTATGAAGCATGCGTATAATGTATCTTGTATTGCACAGAAGAACTCAATTGAAACAAAAACCGTAGAGACAACACGATCTCGATTCGAAGACGACAACTTTAGGGAAAAGAGAGAGATAAGAGACAGAGAAGCACACCAACGTAACACCGATCCATTTTATATATTAAGGTTAAGATGACAGATAAACATGTAAAGGTACCACGTTTTGGGTCAATCTCTAGGGTCAGGCACATAGACACGTAGACAAAGTAACGTACTCGTAAAACGGGCCCAATTTTAAGGGTAGTATAGACGTATAGGATATCCCTATCCCTATCCCGTGTGTTTTTCAAATCTTATAAGTGAAATTGACCTTAAAAAAAAATTTAAAATCAGCCAGCAGGAAAGAAACGATTGAAACGAGGTTTGGATTGATATTGTCTTGTTCTTTTTAATTAACGCGTGCGGCTTACGTGTTACTTACTCTAATAATATTGTCACTTTATAATTATTATTACTCCCTCCATCCCAAAATAAGGATGGTTTTAATAAAATATATTTATCCCAAAATAAATATTGTATTATGTTTTTAAAAAAGTATTAATTAATTTATCTCAATTTTATCTTTAATAATTATAGTGCATCAGTTTTTAATAAAAAAATTAAATCTCACTCCATTACTTATTACAATGTTAATTTGATAAATTTATTATTGTCACTGCTTTATTTATTGTATTTTTTAATTTGTGTAAAGAAACCTAAAATGACACATATTTTGGGACGAAGGGAGTCATTGGAAATTTGTATGGTAAAATCTAAGGGGCCGTTTGGGGTAGTTCCAAATTTTTTATTTTTTATTTTAAAAATTAAATTTGAAAACAAAACTTGTTCGAGTAAAATGAGGTTAAATTAATTTTTTACTTAATTTTAAAATAGTTTTCACCTAAATTCCAAAACCATAATAATAGGTTTTGTGATTTTTGTTTCAGTTTTAAATACTAAATATCTTGTCTCGTTCTCTCTTGCCCCTTCAGTAGAGCTATCAAATTGGGCCGCTAAACCTGACCTAGTCCACCAGGTCAAATTGCAAAATTGAGGTCGGGTTGGGTAGGCCCATGTATTGTTCGGGCCACATATTTCCTCGCCGAACACATGCTAAACACAATGGGCTAGGCCCGCCCCAGCCTAGCACGAATTATTTACAAAGGAAAATTGTTCAAACTACTAAAAAAGTGCATGCAATGTGGGCCCATCCCGGCTCGGCGGGCCAATCTAGCTTTGCCAAAACGGCCTGGTTCATTTCGAGCCTGTGATTAAGGAGCCCTATTCATCCTAAAATGCGGGCCAAACGGGCCGGCCCATCAGGCTGAGCAAAAATTGACAATTCTACCATTCATCCAGCATCCTCTTGTGCCATCTAGGGATGACAAAATGGGTCAGCCCCGCCCTTCCCCGTTTTTGCCCTGCCAAAAATGAGTTAGCAATGTGGGTCAAAAAAAACACCGTGTCCATTTAAGGGCAGGTTGGCGTGCTGTCAGGTTAGCTCGTCTGCCCCAAGCCTGCCTTAACGTGCAAAAAAATAAAATAAAAAAATAGAAAAGACCATTTAAAAATATTTTTAAAATTGAGAAATAAATCAATCAACCTGCGCGGGCCAGCCCCCCGAGTGGCGGGCCAAAACAGGTTACAAGTTGAAAAAATCAACTCGGCCTGCAAAAAGCGAGTTCGACGGGCTAGCCCGCCGGGCCCAGCCCATTTCGCTACCCCTAGTGACATCCCTATAGTGCCTTCACCATTCATGGTGAGACGTGGTAAAGAGAGTGGTTAAACTAAAAAAAACTAAAACACAAAACTCAGAACTGAAACGAGATTTAGATTTTGAAATTTTCAAAAAATAAAACAAAAAACCACCCCAAACGGGGCCTAATGTTTGGTTTTCTAACCAATAAGAGAATAGTATTCATATTCATATTCCATCTAATTAATACATGTCATATCATTTATTTTTTTTCAAAAAACTTTTATTTATTGTAGTTTAGTCTTTGAGTATTTAAGTTTATTTTCTCATTTGATCATTTTAAATTATGATTATCTCATTTAAAATTACGAGAGAAAAATTGCATTGTTGATAAAAAGGGTTTTTGACCACAAAGACTTCTAAGCGGATCTCTAGAAGGATTCTCCTACCTCATGCAAAGCCCTTGATTTCCCATTCCTTCACAACCATTTCCCTCATTCTGCTATTGGTTAATAAGGCAATGTGGCAAAACCGTTGATTTAATAACATCAGCGTAGAAGCTCCCTTATTAATTCGATAGTTTCACTCATATGTGCTTATGTAAAAACAAATAATGTTACTTATATGTGACTGGAAGACCAAAGTTCAATCCCCACAAACCGATGTAGTCAAAATAGGATCAGACGGGCCATTTCAATTGAAATCGGTTAGGTATCCGATCCATTTAACCAGAAAAAACTGACTATTTTTAGAACCAGTCAAACTAGCCCAAAAGCGGTGAAAACCGGTGACAAGAACCGGTTTGAACGGTCATTTTTGTTTTTTAATTTATTAGAATTTTTGTATTTTTTTATTTTAAAAATCATTTTTTAATCAACTAAAGACACATTAATAAGTTACAAAAATTGTTAATATTAAAAATAATATTTAGTCACAACCGATTTATCCACAGTTTAACCATTGAACTTTGAACCAATACATTCACTGATCGATTCAACGACTAGTCCCATTTTGAAAACATTGCACAAGACTTACTCTTATGGGAGGATGATGAGCTTTAAGTGTAACAAAACGCTGAATTAAAGATTAGTTCCATAATTGGCCCAAATGATTGAAGTCGTAGGCAAACCTTAGGATACCGCGGGGCCAAAGGCCTTAAACTATAGTATTGTTTATATCTTTTTATTTTTATTCCATAATTTCGTTCTAGTACTATGTTGTAGGTAACAAGGTGAAACACAAGAAGGGGGGTTGAATTGTGTTTCTTAACTTCTAAAATCTTTTCACAAAACGTTGGACGCTGTTATGAAGTATTGGACGCACAACGTGTTTTGGACGCACACAGTAAATTGGACGCTGAACGTCCACTTAGTTTAAAAACAGTTTGAATGCGTTTAAAACGTTTGTTAAGTAAAACCTCAAATCAATCCCCACAATTAGTAATAAAATTGAAAGTAAAAGAGTAAAGGGATAAGAGATTTACACACAGAAGATTTATACCGGTTCACCCTTTCCTAAGAGCTACGTCCAGTCCCTTCCAACTAGAAGGATTACACTATCAACCAGATAGATTTACAAGTATTCTTCAGCAGCCTCTTCAGGCATTTACAACAATTATTCTTTTCACACCTAGCCTCTCCAGGCTCTAACAAGTATTGTTTGCACACCTAGCCTCTCCAGGCTCAACCAAGTATTCTTTTATCAACAAGCCTATCCATGCTCAAACCCAAGTATTCTTTTAACACGAAGCCTTTCCAACCTCAACAACAAGTATTCTTTTCACCTAGCCTCTTCAGGCTCACACAACTCAAAAGAGTTTAAAGTGTTTACAAGTGCTTCAACTCACACAAGTGAGGATATGAAATTTCAGCACGTTAAGAGTTAAGCAAACTCTCTTTTACAAGAAGAAGTAATAAGACAATGTTTTTCTAAGTATAGAAGCGTGTAAATGTTTAGCTCAAATAATCTCTTTTGTTTGCTATTTCTATTGTTGTCTTCTTCTTCTTCATGGTATTTATAGGCTCGATGAAACTTCAAATTAGGTCTTCAACTTTGTTCTGCTTCAGCCTTCATAAATAGTCGTTTACAAATAGCATTAAATGCTAGCTTCCCATTGCTTCAATGGAGTTGTACTTCAGCGTAGGCTTTTCAGCTCTTTCTCCAAAGTCAGAAGCAACCTGTACTCAGAGTCTCAAATACACAATGGTTAATAGTAATATTTAGTTAAGACAGAGAAAACATTGTGCTAATGAAAAGTAGTGTACAGAGAGTGCCAGAAATGTTCAGAGTATATTCTCTCTCAAGTACGCTTTTCACAGTGCTTTATGTTTTTCAGTAAATGTCCGAGGAAAAACATTTGTACAACTATTTATTTCAAATCATTTGCTCATTTAATATGTCTCAAATTAATTACAAGAGCAATAAATAGCATTACGTGAATTAATAACAATGTGCGTTCAGGATACAACGTGAAACAAGTGGACGCTTAGTTGTCTTACCACTTAGACGTATAACGTCTGAATCCATTGGACGATACTTACCATAAGTCAAGTATCGAGTCCATTAGACGCTCAGCTCATAGTTTGTACATATAAGTACCAAAGCCACACTAGACGATGGACTTAATTTAATTGTACCTGCAAGAGCTTGTTATCAGACTTGTTAAACTCTTAATAATAGTTGTTATCATCAAAACCTTTAGGGATTTAGACATGGTAAAATGTCTCTGAACCATTTGGTTCCAACAATCTCCCCCATTTGGATGATGACAAGCATTATTAAGTTTTACAAGCATTTATATATCAACAAGTAAAATATAACATGCAGTCATACATAAACAAATAAAATCTTCTTTCAAAGAAACTCCCCTGAGATAGATGTAACATCCGTTTTTCCGAGTTACTATTTAAAAATCTGTTTTATATGAATTTTTGCGATATAAATCTTTTAAGATTTATTCTTGGCTTAAAAATAGGATTTAAATATACGTGTTTAAGATTACTTCTGAAAACGGTTGATTCACAGCTTCTGTCAGGTCTAGTTACAACCTCTATTTCTCTGTTTAAACCGTACTTTTTCTGTTTTATATGAATTCTTGTGCCGTAAATGTTTTGTGATTTATTTTTAGCTTAAAATTAGGAGTAAAATACACATATTCCGGAATACTTCTGAAACGGAAATTTTACAGTCAAAATCGGGTCTGTTTACGGAAAACAGTACGTCTAATTGACGGAAAGAGTTTTAAATACCTTAAAAATATCATATGACTTCAATAAATAAACTTCCTTCACAAAAGTTGGTTTTTCTAATATTTTAGATTTTGTGGAATTTTTCTAGGATTTTTGGAAGTAAAAAGATTTAGAAGTTCCGTTTTGGTCCAAATAGTAAACCGCTTGAGCTGACAGACTGATTCAGAGCTCAAGTTAAAGTCAGAAAAAGATTTTGATTAGCCAAAACATGTTTTTCTATTTTTTAAGATTTATAGAAATTATTTCAAAATTTTTCGAAAGACAGATCAAAAGTCACTTTTTCAAAACTCCGTAAGACATGTAAAACGAGAATTTCTAGGCCAAAATGGATTTATACTGATCAGTGAGAGCTCAAAATCAATTTTCAAAAGGGATCATTAGTGTTCAAATTAAATTTGTGATTTTTGAGAATTATCTGGGAATTTTCTGAAAAATATCTGTTTTTCACTTATGGCGCGTCCGTTTTTCCGTTCTTTGAGCTAAACGCATAGCTTACATTTACCGTAAAATTTCAGAAACTCTTCCATGAAGCTATTAGGGCTATTACATGGTATTCCCAAGATTTCTTATCAGTTCTCAATCTTTAAATTAATTTTAGGAATTTTTTATTAGTGAAAAGTCAATTTTACCCTTGATTTTCATCCGTTTTCACTTGAAAACCTTAGGGGCAAAGATGTAACTTCACTCCCTCCCTTTTCAGCCCTCATAAACCGTCCTACCACCTTGCCAAGAAGAGGACTAGGGGCATTTGGTCCATGAGTCAAAGTTTTAAACCAATTAGGAAAAGGTTTGATTAAAACTAAATTGTTAAAAGTATAATTTGATAGTCATGACTTACATCATGAAACCAACCTTCCTTCCTCCTTCCTTCATCTCTTTGGCCGCCCCTCTCCTTCCCCATGAGCCCTTGGATGGTGATTTTCACATGGATTCAATCCTTGTGAAATGATTTAGACCAATTAGGATTTAATTAATTAGTTTTGATTTGTTTTAATTACTTTTCCTAAAACCATGGTATTTGGCAAAACTATGGGCTAATACCACTACCCTTGGCTGCCCCCTCTCCCTATAAATAGCCCCCATTTGCTTCATAAAAATTCACACACAATTTCATGAAGCAAACACTTTTCTCTCTTTTTCTCTTCTCTTAAATTTCTTTGTGTTCTTGGATCTTCATCCATTTTTGGTGAAAGGTAGGGGGAACCTCTTGCAAATTAATTTGAGAAGTATATGTTTGATTCTTGGTTGTGCTTGACTTGTATGCCTTGGGTGTTATAGCTTTTAGATGGTTGTTATGCTTTATAAATTGTTATATTGCTTTAAAATGATCATTTTATGATAATTATTAATAGTAGGGTTATAATGCCCAAATTTCTCTTAAGATTTCGTGGAAGAAAGGTTACTATGGCAAATTTTATTTTGAGCTTATGTAAACATACCGTTATAATGGTGAAATTTAGATTTACCGCAAAATATGATTTTACCATAAAGAAAATAAGTTTTATTCTTTATGAAAAACTCTGATATTATCTAACATGTATATGGTCAAAGGTGATGGTTAAAGATTTAATTGGTTTATTAGTATGAATCTGTCTAGAAAGGATAGAGACCTTTGAAGGGGCTATTATAAAGTCCGTCTCTTTCTAGCCTGGGATTTGTATTAATACGCTGTTTAAAAATCTTAACACTAGGGACCAAGGGTATACATGACTAAGATAATCTGGGAAAGAAGTGATTTCTTAATACCGTATATATAAATAGATTGGATTGGATAAAAGAGTATAACAGTAATGGATTCTCGGTGAATTCTACTGTTATAGCATCTTTCGGAATTTAATGTAACAGTAATGGATTCCCGGTGAATTCTACTGTTATATTAATAGTGGGAAATATAGAGCGGGTATCCAATCTGTATATATATGCAATAAACTCAGTTTAATTTCCAACGTTTATGATAGTGGAAATTAGTGAGGTAGGCTTCCAACGGGCCTTTTTATCTTGGAAAATAAATAGTGCTTAAGTATTTCCGTAAATAAACAATTAATTTCACTTAGTCTATTTTTGAATACGTTTTTATTCTACAGTTACTCGTGAATCTGTGTTTTACCTGAGACACGTGATTGATATTCTTATCTGAGAAATACGGTTTTGTGTTTACTTGTGAATTTTGTGTTTATTTGAGAGTTAAGTCGTAAGTTGAGGTTTGTGGTTACTAAGTAAAATCTCCAGGAGTAGCGGGCTGAATGCTCGTGGCTATGTGCCGAAATTCCTATGGTAAAATCTCCAGGAGTAGCGGGTGACTTACTCCTGGGTGTGTCCCGAATATAAGTGGTAAAGTCTCCAGGAGCAGCGGGTTCTTTTCTCGTGGGTGTGTCCTGAAATAATTAAGTAAAGTCTCCAAGAGCAGCGAGTTCTTTTCTCGTGGGTGTGTCCCGAAAATGTAGATAGTCTTGTGTGTTTGATAATTCCTTGAGATATATCACCATGTTAAATTCTCAGTTTACGACGTTGAATGATTCATCTGTTGGGTGCGGTATGACTGCTATATGTTGTTTATCTGTTCTTTGAATTGGGTGATGTATATTCTGTGATTTGGTTGTGCTTGTACTTGAGATATTAAGTTGTTTAGAGTTTCACCCTTGCCTGCTTTATTGTGTTGACGCATGACGGAGTAGATGTTTGACCCAAGAAGTGGGCTAGCTTTTAGAAGAGGATCTGAAGAATGCTGCTGTATAGATGTATATGGATTCCAAGAAGACTAGATGATTGCTGTATTGTTTTAGGTAGAGGTCTAGAGATTAGACTGACTCAGATGTTCACTGTGTCATTTTCAATCTTTTCCTGTAAAGACTTTATTGGTTATATGAAATGAGATGTTATTTATACAAGTTTTAATTATGCTTCTGCACTAAAAACCTCTTCGAAAACATTAAAAAAGGAATCAAGGGAACATATTCCCCATCCTTCTCATCTTCTTTAAAAGGCGGAAAAAAATTTTACCTGCATTTTAGAAGAAGGATTTCCAACTTTAATCAAATATTTTCTAAGTTATTTTGAAATTCTTGGTAACTATGGTGTAATATCCTTTTGGGAGAAAGGGTGTTACAATAGACATCTCATACGTTTAGGATTTTCCAAATGTTTTGAGCACCTGAAAAGTTCTTTCTCTCAAACAGCAGGTTTTCCAGCAACATATATATAAGCATTTAATCAGAGTAGATATATGTATGCAAAAAGACTACTGCAATTACTTTCATGAACTTAATCTCTTTTTATTAAAAACATAATCTTCCCTTTCTCCCCCTTTTGTCATCAGACAAAAAGGTTTGAATGACCATCATTGTCAAAGCAGTTTGAAAAAAAAAAAAGAGAAAAAAAAGAATTTCGAGAACATGACTTCAAGAAGTCACTCCTTTGCGTCCTTCATTTTCTGGAGAAGTTGATTGAATATAAACTTGAGTTCTTCAAACTCTTCTCTTGTCACAGGAGCTTTTTCACATTGCCTTACAGGTCTAGCACCAGGTTGCACATGCGTAGACAGGATCAAGTCTTCTTCCTCAGGAGGCAACTCAACAATGGGCTCTACTGGAGGAGGAGGAGGAGTATGAGTTTCCAATTTCCTTCTAGAGGGGACAGGAGCTCCTAAAATTTCATCAAACATGATGTAGTGTGAGTCCAGCTTTGTCATCTTCCCACCAGTAGGTGTCTCCTTTTTCTCCTCAGTATCCAAACCAGAGGAGGATGCTTGCTGTTCACACTCCCATAGGTGTTTTTCCCAGACAGCTCTAGCTTATTCCTCTGAGGCTCTTCCTTCTTTGGACAGATAGACTAAGAAGTCCATAAGGATCTCTTCTTGTTCAGTCCTTGCCCAGTCCTTATCAAACTTGATGAGCCTTGACATTGGACCCTTGTTGAAATACTTCTTTTTGAACTTGTCCTTGTTCTTATCCCCGAAGTACACTCTTGGTACTATTCTGTCAGGCTTGACCTCTATTTGAGTGGACGAAGTGATCCTCATTGTCAGAGGGATGTTGAATTTGTTCTGAAGTTCGAACCCATCTGCAATGTATCTGATCGTCATCTTGTCGAAGGTGGAGAGGAATGGATTGATTTGCTCTAGAGACAGAGTAGGGTACTCAGTGTAGATCATCATGTTGGCTAAATATGAGGTCTGAGATGGCACATATTTTTCTCTTGTTTGATCCACTGTCAGCTGTGGATTCTTCATCTTTTTCTCTTGCAGAGGAACTTCAATCTTCTCCAAGCCTTCAGTAAGAATCCTGGCTTCTAGAAGTTGTGGACGGAGTGGGAAGTGGACGGTGGTGAGGGTGCTATTGTTTTTATGGGCGGTGATGAAGGTAGTTGTGTTTGGGTAGGAATGGACGATGGTTCTGGAATGAACGATGGTTCAGCAATAGGTGAAGATGATGTGGTTATAGGTTCAGGTGAGGGAGGTGGTGTTGGTATGTGTGTGTGGGCAGGTTGTGTAAATGGTGAAGGGAAGTATGGTTCTGGTTGGCTTTGTGGTTGGGGAGAGGATATTGGTTGTGGTGAAGGTGAGGTGATTGGCGATGTAGGTATAGAATGAGGACTTACTGGTGTAGGTACCTCAGTTGGAATGGATGCAGAGGGTGGAGTACTGGGAACAACTTCTTCAAAGGAAATCTTCCTCTTCCTCTGTTCAATGGCTTTTCTTAGATCCTTCATTATTTCAGCAATGGACTTTGAAGGCTTTCTAGCACTTCTTGGTCTCTTGGCTATACGTTCAATAGGATCTTCACTTGATTGTCTCTTCCTTGTGGGTTCTGTATTTTTCTTTGTGGGCACAGGCTTGGAAGACTGGGTCCTTTTCTTCTTGGACTTTTCCTTAGCCTTTCTTTTGGTTGGCTTTTCAGTTTCCACTTCCTTTGGCAATTCTTCCAAAATTACCTGATCTATTCCTCAAGATATATCCTCCTTCAGGATTCTTGCTTTGGCAGCCCTTTCCTTTGCCTCACAAACTCTTTTGCACCATGTATGGCTATTGATAGTCTCATTTTTAGAAAATTGTTTTTGTCAAGTCTTGACTGTTTGATTTTCTGTTCTAATCCTTCAACAACCCCTTGATTCGATAAAACCCTCTAAAGAAGAGCTCCATAGGGAATTTTCTTCAACGTATTTCTTATGCTTATATTCTTCTTGAAATTCACGAAGAGTACATGTAGAAGATTGATTTTTCTCCTGTTGACCAGATTCACCAGCAAGAACTCGTGCGTAGAAGATGCAGAGTGTTTGGATCCTGCTTTCTGAAGAATCATTTTGTTGACAATCTGATGCAAGACTCTAGCTTTATCAGTCATCTTTGACGCCACCAACTTTTCAGTTTTCTCTGGTGATGCTAGAAGAATACTGTTTCCTCTAATCTTTTCCAATTCCTTCTTTCAGTCAGTGAAGGGACCTTCTCCCTCAGCATCACAATCAATAGCAGCAGAGATGGTTTCATCAGACACTACTATCTTCTTATAATAGCAAAATTGGTTTTGAGCTTTAATCATTATACAGTTATAATGGCGAATCATAGACTATCACAGTATAATTAAACCGTAAAACTATTGTAATCTATTTCTTCATGAAAAACCCTAGAATTTGTCTACCATTGATATACAGAAAGATGGTTGGGATGAATGGTTTGTTGGTATTTTTCTGGCTAAGGAAAGATAAGGTCTCTTAAGAAGCTTTAGCTCGCCTCTCTTTCCTAGGAACCATACCGATGTGTTGTTTATAAAATCTTAACCTATGGAGTTTGTATATACATGGCTAACATAAATTGGGAAAGATTTTTATTGGGTTACTGACTATATACGAATATGCGTTGAAAATAAATCTATTCTCTCTATAGATTGAGTAAAGACGGCGCTGCCAGAAAACTCAGTTTTTGTTTTTAATTGATCTTGAACTGTTAAACAGTGATTTCGCTAATATATATACCGGCTGACTGGGTAAAACAATGCTTACCGTAGGGTTCTTTTGAGAATTCTACTGCTGTATTGTTTGGTAGAAATTCCTAGTTTGGGGTTCGTTATATATATAAACTCATTTTAGTTTTCAATGTCATACTGATATGCAAAGGCTGACTGGGTAAAATAGTACAACAGTGAAGGGTTCTCGATGAACTCTGCTGTTATATTATTTGGTAGAAATTCCTGGTTTGGGGTCATTTATATATTTCACGGGGAAAATTAGTGAAGCAAGCCTTCAACGTGCTTTTTCTAAAAACAAGCTTGTGTTAAATTATTTCAGTAATAAATCAGTTTGACCTCATTCACTTAGTTTCTTTATCAAGTCTCTCTAAAAGTTGGGCATTGATCATCTCAGTCGGCTCTGCCGCCATGTGATCATTCTGTCATCAGATTTATTTAAAACCGAGGAAAATCACTCACCGAGTAAAAAGCAGTAACGGAGATAATGTGTACGATAAATTATTCCGTGATGAAAGAGTAAGAGTATTTTACGAGATTTTGTATTACAAGAGGTAATACAGTAAAACATGAAAAAGTTTTACAAGAGAACCAAAGTGAATTTATATGCAATTGGAATTGTCGTTGCATAAAGACGTATGAGCTTACAACCTAGAGAACGGGTTGAAAATAGAGTCTTGTTGGGATACAATTGCCTACTGAGATTATCCAGGTTTCGAAAGTCTCAATGGCCGGGTAGGTGATAACCCTCGAGCCGAGATGAGTCGTATACCCGACTTGGATAAATCCGACTGACGGACCTATTTATGATATGGTTGAGATGCGCATTACGAAATGATTTCCAGAAATCTAGAGTGGATTGTCTGAGTTATTCATGTGAAAGTTTTGTCGTAGGCCTATCGCTCAAAGGTGTTTTGGTGGGAAAAGTCTCCTTGGAGCAATGCATTGGTGTGTTTTCAAGAGATATAGAAGTGTCATGCATAAATATATCTTGTATTGATGATATATTTTTGAGTATGCGTTGCTTTGCTGTATTTAAATACAAGGCATGATCTGTGTATGTGTAGTTCTGAGTACATAAGGCATGTACCATATTAAATGTTGTCCTATGTGTTCTTGATGCATGATATATGAATGTGTGCTTATACTTCTCTTTTCTTTTTGCTGTGGATTTGAGTTTCAACCTTGCATGTTTTCTTGGTTGTGCTTGTGTATGTGTGAGTAGATGACTCACCCAGATACGGGATTGGGACCAGTGAGACACCTTAGTGTTTTGCCGATAGGTGGTGATGAAGTGGAGTGGAATATATACCACGACACTCAGTGGGGTACGTTTGCAGTATACGTAGAGACGACAAACGATGGTATAGGGGGGATCTCCCAAGGGGTTAGGAAGCAGATGGTACTTCATGTGAAGTTACCATTATGACAGCTAGGCGGATTAGTAGTAGACGCAGTAGATGATATGGGGGATGATGATGACAACTCTCCACCATACAGACATGGCGATGACAATGCGCCAGATCCTGTGTCCCCACCTATATCCTACTTCAGATGCGGGAGGAGGACAGCTACTAGGATCAAGTACTCGGTATCAGGCTGGGCAGAGGATACAGTGGATGCACCTGCAGAAGAGGATCCCATAGTGTATACGCCGGGTTCACCTCAGGGAGAGGAGGATCTGACGATGTACACTCTTCGTTCCCCTTCAGGTGAAGAGGAGGATATTATAGTGTTATCCGACTCCGATCCCAGTGAGGAGGAGTTACACATCGAGTCCATAGGGTCTTGGGGTACCTCCGTCCTTTGTGATGGACCTCTACCTACGCCGGACTTGTCTAGGTATGACTATGCCTGGATTTCGATAACTCAAGTTGCCACTCTTGAGCCCTGTGGGTTAGGAATAGGAGGAGGCACTTGGTCTTGTCCCTAGATATAGCTTAGAGTCATAGATACCTTTTTGGGTAGTTAGTAGATGAGATTTGGCTCATATGTCAATAGTAGCATATATTTTCTTTTACCACTTATGTTTCTTTTAGTTTACTTAGGATTTATCGCTTTCTTTAGTTTTTCAGCACTACTGATGTACAGAGATCTTTTAAAATCCATAGCTTGTACTGGTACAAGCTCTTTTTGTAGACAATGATGGTTTTATATATATATATGAGATGAGATTACTTTCACAAGTGTGTTGTTTTATATTTCCGCATTTAAAACCCTTCGAAAAGAATTAGAGAGACATATTCTTCACCCTTCTCATTATTTAAAAGGCAAAAATTTTACCCACATTTTCAGAGAAGGAATATTGATTTTCCATCAAATATTTTTCTAAGTTATTACGAAATTTTTGGTTACTATGGAATGATATTCTTTTTGGAGAAAGAGTGTTGCAAGAAGGGCGGTTTTGAGGGTTGAAGAGAAGGGGTAGTGTAATTCCATTTTTACCATTGATGGTTTTATGTGAAAAGGAAGAAAAAGAAAGGGTTAAATAGTCTTTTAATAAATCAAAATAGAAATAATTGATTTAATTAATGAGAACCAATAAGAATGCTTTAAAATGTCATGTTAGCCCTAATAGCATCATGGAAGAGCTTTTGGAAAAATTACGAAAAGGATAGCTCGTCGGTACTTACTGTTTATCGCGTATAGCTCAAAAAGAGTAAAACCGTAATTTTAAAAACTTACACAGAAATAATTTCTAATAAACATAAGTAATGAAAGAACAATATCTTGTGAAGCAAGATATTTTTTTGGGTTGGTTTAGCATTCTTATACTATTGAAAAGCTATTACATTAGTTAAAACGTAAACCATTTTCTGTTTAAATCCCAATGTCAAACAAAAAACCTATTCGTTTCTATATTGAGAATGAATATGCATATTAAAACCCTATTTCTAAGATAAAAATAAATTAATAAACACATATATCACATAATATTTAATTAAAATGGAATAGATGCTCAACTTAATCTACCATACTATAGGGACTAAAATAGTATCATTTCCTATTCGTTTATCTGAAAATTTCCAAATAAATTCCTAAAATCCTCAAATAATATCAAATCACTATTTGAATCCTAAAATTTCTTTTATGAGACAAATTGAAATTTTCTATATCATTATAAACTTATTTTGACAGTCATAAATGTCCACGAATACCATTTTGACTTCTACGTCAGCTTTAAACCATTACTTATCATATGAAAATTTTAAGAATAATCTTAATCCTCTAAAATTAACACTTTGTCTCAGAGTGAAAATTTGGGATATTACAATTCTACTCCTCTAAAAAAATTTCGTCCTCGAAATTCTATGGATCCTTTCGGTGAAATAACTCCTATCACTTGAAAATCTTTTATCTGATAAAAATACGTAATACCACTTCACTCATCTATATGTTCAACTACTAACATTTGAAATAATATTCTCGCATTCCTTTGAATATTGTTACCTCAATTACCGAGTATTTTCTCATTTTCCGTCAGAATTAAACATTAAATTTCTTCACTCTTAGGAATTCGACTTATCAGTTCATACCTATCATCATTGTAATCTCTCTACTACCAGCAAGCTAATGGGTTAATTAGTTTCATACCTTGACCTTAAGCAGTAAGAAAGCAATAATAATTGGATACCTAATCATGTCATTATCCAAATCATACATTTAATTCTTAAGGGTAAGTTTCTATTTATATAGTAGAAAAATATATATAATATCGCTACCACACACACACACACACACACACACACACACACACATATCAACACAACATTAATGCAAACAAACACTCATATATTTATATAAGATACCCAAGTACAAGCATTCCCAACAGACTCTAAAACTATGGGTATCTCCAAAAGTACACATCAATTGTAAATCCTATGATTTAAACCTACGGATAACTAGAATCTATCTATAACTATAATACATAAAACACACATCGCCCTTGACCCCTCAACCCATAGAAAGTTTGTTTGTTCCATGACCCTTAGGTTGCATTAACATTTGAGCAGGTGGCGATAATTGAGCATCCATCATAGTATAAACTCTTCCAATAGTCTTTGGCCTACCCACATCAGCTTTGTTTGCAATCGGCTCTTCCTTCTTGGAACGACAGTCCTTAGCAACATGTCCCATCTTCCCACACTGATAACACGTAATTCCCCTTTGTGGGAAAACGTTAGCCAAATGACCTGGCATTCCACACTTATAGCACATATTCCCTTTTTGTAAACAAGTGTCAGCCTAGTGACCTTGTTCCCCACACTTGTAGCACATACTGGTAGTCCTTAATTGTTGGAGTTAAATTTTCCTCCTCCCGCAAAAGCAGGTGCAGCATGATGGTAGGATTGTTGATTCCCTGACGGTCTATTGTAAGGTTTTCTCTGATCTGAGTTGTCTTGCCTCCTATTGGACCTAGATGGTCCAAAATCCTTGTTCACCACTTCTTTTCCCCTCTTGGTCTCTTCAATCATAGAGCAACGGTCTATCAACTCTCCAAACTCCTCAACTTTTAGTGGTGCCATCGCTTCACGTAAATCATACTTCAATCCTTCCTAAAACTTCTTACACTTCCATGAAGAATCAGGATGCATCTGAAAGTACGGGAAAAATTTGGAGAGCGACTCAAACTTAGCTGCATACTCCCCAACAGACATCTCCCCTGGTTTCAGGCTCAACAACTCCATCTTCTTGTTCTGTCGAACATTCTGAGGAAAATACTTGATCAGAAATCGTTCACGAAAAAGAGCCCAAGTAATGGCTATTTCTTCGGCTTCCAACAGCTGACGTACCCCACGCAACCAGAACTCAACATCACCTACCAGCATGTATACAGTAACGTCACTTTTCGTTCCTCTGTACACGCCATAGCAACAAAAATATTTTCTAACTCCTGAATCCATAGTTCCGCCCCTTCCGGGTTATAACCTCCTTTAAATTGAGTTGGTTTGGTACGACAGAAATCTGACAAACCCTGACCATGTCCTTCTCCCTATCCTATGGTCGTTGCCATCTCTCGTATGACATTCGTCAAATCTGCATTGTCTCTATTCCCTCTTCCTGCCATGGTTTCCTACAAGGCAACTACCCAGGTAAAACTAATTAGAACCCATTCGAGAAATCCCCAAAATCACAAATCATACACAAAGATTTCACAAGGAAAACAATCACATAAATTCACTAAAGTCTACACTATTCTGTAATCGCGCTGGCTACTTTTCAAATTTACGACTATCCTTACAAACCAACACAGATCCCAACCACATGTTTTGTTCTCACTTACATGTTTTTCAGAAGGTCATCCTCTCTTGTACAGTCCCACACCTGTACAGTATTGTTAGCATAGGTAGTACCGATTAATTCTATTAAGTTCTCCTCAATGTAGGTAACAAGATGAAACACAAGAAGGGGGGTTGAATTGTGTTTCTTAGCTTTTAAAATCTTTTCGCAAAATGTTGGACGATGTTAAGAAGAATTGGACGCACAAAGTAAATTGGAAGCAGAACATCCACTTAGTTTGAAAACAGTTTAGGTGCGTTTAAAACGTTTAAAGTGTTTGTTACGTAAGACCTCAATTCAATCCCCACAATTGGTAATAAAACTGAAAATAAAAGAGTTAAGGGATAAGAGATTTACACATATGTTTTATACCGGTTCACCCTTTCCTAAGAGCTACGTCCAGTCCTTTCAAACTAGAAGGATTTCACTATCAATCCAGATAGACTTACAAGTATTCTTCAGCAGTCTCTTCAGGCCTTTACAACAAGTATTGTTTGCACACCTAGCCTCTCAAGGCTCAACCAAGTATTCTTTTACAGATAAGCCTTTCTAGGCTCAAACCCAAGTATTCTTTTACAGACAACCTCTCTAGGCTCAAACCCAAGTATTCTTTTCAACCTAGCATTGCCAGGCTCACACTACTCAAAAAAGTTTAAGTGTTTCTAAGCGCTTCTACTCACTCAAGTGAGATATGAAATTCTTAGCACGATGAGAGTTAAGCATACTCTCTTTTACAAGAAGATGAATACAGACAACGTTTTTCTAAGTTTCAAAAGCATGAAAATAATCAATACAGAGTGGTCTCTTTTGTTTGCTATCTCTTCTATCTTCTTCTTCTTCACGGTATTTATAGGCTTAACGAAGCTTTGAATTAGGTCTTCAACTTCGTTCTGCTTTAGCCTTCGTAAATAGTCGTTCTCTAATAGCATTAAATGCTATCTTCCCGTTGCTTCAATGGAGATGTACTTCAGCGTAGGTTATTCAGCTCTTTCTCCAAAGTCAGAAGCAATCTGTACTCAAAGTCTCAATTACACAGTGGTTAAAGGTAATATTCAGTTGAGATAGAGAGAAAACATTGTGCAAGTACACTTTTCACAGACACGGTGCTTTATGTCTTTCATTAAATGTGATATCAAATCAATTAAAATTAAAGTCCGAGAAAAGCATATGTACAACTATTTATTTCAAATCATTTGCTCATTAAATATGTCTCAAATTAAATGCAAGAGCAATAAATAGCTTTTCAGGAATCAAGAACAACGTGTGTGTTAAGACGCAGCGTGAAATAGAATGGATGCTTAGTTGTTCTTATCACTTGGACGGATAGCAGAGTCCATTGGACGCTTAGCTCATACTTTGTACATATAAGTACCAAGGTCACACTAGACGATGGACTTATCTTAGTTGTGTAACACCCTTTCTCTAAAAAGGATATTACACCATAGTAACCCAAAGATTAGCAATTTAATTAGAAAATATTTTGATGAACATTGGAAATCCTTCTTCTAAAATACGGGTAAATTTTTTTGCCTTTATAGAATATGAGAATGATGGGGAATATGTTCCCTTGATTCCTTTTTAAAGATTTCGAAAAGCAAAGTAAGACCATCACATTTGTAAAAAGTACTCCATCTCTCATATATATACCATGATTTTTACAAAAGAGTTTGTTCCAAGACAAACTATGATTGTGGATACTGCAAAAGAAAAAGAAGTTAAAACTACTCTAACCCAAAAATACAAAAGTGGTAAAATAAAAATACACACTACTATGTACAGACGAGCCATGATCCCATCATCTACCAAGAAAGGGATCTACTACTCCAAACTCTAACTCCGTTGTATCTAAGGACATGACCAAGTGGATCCTCCTAAACCTGGTAAGCTAGACTCAAGGTTCCGGACCCGAGTCATCGGAATCCAATCCATGCCAAACCTGGACAGATCTGATCTAGGTAAAGGGTCATAGGTGAGGTTAGAGGTAGCCCAAGAATGACGAGAACCAGGGGTGTACATGGTCTATGATTTTCGGATAACCATATAATATCCTCCTCCTCTGAATGATAAGAACTAGGGGTGTACATGGATGGATCTACTACTCCTAAAGGTGAAGCTGGGGTATACCCTATGGAACCCTCCGTTCCTGCAGGTGCCGCTGCTGAAGTATCCTCTGAAGTTCCGTCTTGGCCCATATCCGGGGGCTTGCTCCTTGATTGTGAAGGCACATGATCTGATCCATCACCACCATGCCCCGATGGGTGTGAACTGCCACCACCGCTGTCTCCATCATCATCATCGTTGAAGAACATGTCTTCTATACCATAACCCGTACCACCTAATTGACGTAATGGTAACTTAACATCTAGAATTATCTGTTCTTGGATGGGAATTGGATTTTGTTGCTCTCCACTGTCTATGGTCTCTACTTTTCCCACAAATCTGCCCCACTGTGTATGACGATTTATGTTCCACCACACACTATCCCTACCTAAGGGTAGTATGCTAAGGTGTCGGACATTCCCTAGTCCCGTATCAGGATGGGTCATCTACTCAGTTTTGCATCAACACAACATAAAAGTAGGCAAGGGTAAAACTCTAAACAATGTAATAAGAGCAGTACAAGTACACTAAAAACATAGATCACATAGCACCCAATTCATATGTCAAGAACATATGAATATCAAAGACAATCAAGTCATTTAAGACAATATAGCAGAGTAGCAAATTATTCAAGACATATAACCAGATCTCAACAAAACAGGTCTTACCTTGTATTTGCAACCCTACAAAACAACGCATTCACAAGAATATATCATCGCGTCAAAGTATTTTTATGCATGCCACTTCAATACATCTCAAATCACACCGGTGTAATGCTCCAAGAAGACTTTTCCAACCTTCTCACAATTGAGCGACCGGCTGTGGTAAACTTAACAGAATAAACATGGAGTCCCACTTAGACCCCTGAGAATCATTCGAAAATACCGCATTTAAAACTTAATATCAAATCAGAAATAGAACTGCCAGTCAGATTTATCCAAGCCGGGTATTCGATTTGTCTCGGCTCGAGGATATTCACCGACACGACCATTGAGACTTTCGAAACCTGGACAATCCCAATAGACAATTGTAGTCCAACAGAACCTATTTTCAATCTTGTCTTGTAGGTTGTATGCTCAAAGGTCTTTATGCAAATGATCGTCTAAATTTGCATACACTTTCTTTTTAATTTCTCTTTGTAAAACTTCCTCTGTTTTACTGCTACTTTTCTCAAAAATCTCTGAATCTCATAAAAAACTCTTCATATGAAAAAACCCATTACTTCATAAAAATATTATTTGTATGAACAGATTACTGTTAAAAATCACTTTATCTCTTCTTTTCACTTTATCTCATAAAAACCTTTTACTGTATATTTAAATAAATAACTCTTGTCCTCATTATTCTTTTTACTGAACGTTACGGATTAAATTATTGACTCGATTTTAATAATTCAGTTTATGATTGATCACACCGCGGCAGAGCCGAAATGAGGTAATCAACCCGTCAAAGTGATTCGGTATATCAACTAAAAGTTATTAATTTCTTTTAAGCAGACCAAAACGGGGCACAACCACCTAGGATTGATCAGGAGAGAAGAGATCAACAGAATTTAAAATCCAAGTATACTTTTTATTTGGTGAATGATTTATACTAGCTTAATTAACTTTGAAGATGAAAAGATTACACGGCGGCAGAGCCGACCGCGGTAATCAGTGCCCCACTTTTTTAAAAATAAGTCGATATAGATTAAGTGAACGAAATTAAGCTTATTCTATTCTGAAATACTTAAGCACCAGTTATCTTTTAGGAAAGAGACCCGTTGAAAGCTTATCTCACTAATATCCAATGTCTATTCCACTGCCATAGGCATTGGAAATTAAACTAAGGTAATTATATATATATATATACAGATTGGATGTCCACTCGATTTTTTCCACTTATAATATAACAGTAGAATTCACCGAGAATCCATTACCGTTATATTAAATTCCGATAGATGCTATAACAGTAGGGTTCACTGAGAATCCATTACCATTATACTCTTTTTATCCAATCCAATCCAATCCAATCTATTTATATATACATTTATTAAGAAATCACTTCTTTCCCAGTTTATCTTAGTCACGTATATACCGGGTCCCTAAGTTAAGAATTCCCCAAACAGCGTATCAGTATAGTTCCCAGGAAACTGAGATGGACTTAAAAAGCCCCTTCATAGATCTCTGTGTTTCCTAGACAGACCCATACTAATAAACCATTTATCTTAATCATCACCTTGTATATCAATGATAGACAATATCAGGGTTTTCATAAAAGAATAAATTGCATTTTCTTTACGGTAAGATCATATTTACGGTAAATCTAAATTTTGCCATTATAACGGTATATTTACAAAAGCTCAAAATTAATTTTGCCATCACCACCTTACTTCCACGAATTTTAAAGGAAATTTGGGCATTATAACACTACAATTAATAAATAGCATAAAACAATTAAATTAAAGCCATAATACAATTATAAAGCATAAATAAATAAATAAAAGCTATAACACAAAAAACACACAAGTCAATCACAATCAAGAATCAAACTCATGCTTCTCAAATTAATTTGCAAGAGGTTCCCCTTACCTTTGCCACAAAATCTTGGAAGAACAAGGCTTGAAGAACCAAGAACACCAAGCAAGAAACTAAGAATATCACGGAGAAAAAGAGAGGAATTTTGGCTTGTCAATACAAGGCTTTTGGTGTAGGAAATTTTATGAAGCCAAGATGGGTATTTATAGGGAGAGGGGGGCGGCCAAGTGAGGAGAATAAAATAATTGTGTTGTCATCTTACTTTATCTAGATTATGTCATAAAGCCATTATAATTAAATCACTTATTTTTCTAATTGGCTTAAGCTTATGACTAGGCCTCATGACTCACATAGAAAAAGCACATCCAAGGGCCTTAATTTGATGATGATGTCGACCAAGAGAGGGGTGAGGGAGAGCCATTGGATTTCATGGTTAAAAACTTTATATTTTAGTAGTTTTGACGTAAAATCAAGGGTAAACTGGTAATTGCACATACCCCTACTGATTATGGTCAATGGCTGGGTCAACACCACTATTTGGACTCCATAAAATTGCCTTTAAGTCCCTTAAAAATTCTAAGTTCCTCTTTCAAACCCGTTAGTTCTCTATTTGCTTCTATATGGCTGATATACCGCATAAAAAATCCAAAACAGTCGAAAAATAATCTTGTCTAGAAATATTTTTAAAAATCATAAAAAAAGAATATAAAATAAAATAAGATAAAAAATGTTTGGACATTTTTCACGAAATTTATATACTGTAAAACAAGATCTATACGCTATATGTACCAGTTAACTGTATATTTTGGTAAATTTTGAAACTTTTCCAAAAATTCCAGAAAATCACAAATATTAAAAGAAACAAATTTTGTGAAGGAAGATAATTTTCTTAGTTGGTTTGATATACTTTTTCTATTTAAAATCTTATCCGTCAGTTACGGTAAATACAGTTCTCTGTAAAAACTCAAACATCAAAGGAAAAACGTCTGTTTCAATGAAATAATTTGATAAGTATTTTTGAAACCTTAATTATAAGACTAACATAATTTACTTAACACTTAGATCACACAATTTCATATAAAACAGATAATAGACGGTAAATAGAAAACAAAAATCTATATAAGACTTGGCTATCTTACCGTTTTAAATTATAATATCAAACAAAACTTATTATTTTCTATACTATCTTAAGTATACTAGATCCTAGAGTCTCTTTCTTAACTATTTCACCATCTCCGGTACTTATCCATTTCTTAACTAACAGATTACGGAGTTTCTCTTAGAGGGACCAAAACTGTAATTTTCTTCATATCTTTCTCTAAAATTCCAAACTTAATTTCTAAAAACTTCATAGAACATCAAGTTACTATTTTATATCCTCAAATACCCTTTTGGGAATCAAGTATGAATTTTCCATATTCATTATTAACTTATTCTGACAGTCAAGAATGTCCGTAAAGTACCGTTTGACTCCTACGTAAGCTTTAAACCATTATATTTTATCTGAAAATCCTAAGGATGATTCTAATCCTCTAAAATTAATACTCTGTCTTATAGAGTGAAATTTTAGGATGTTACAATTCTACCCCTCTAAAAATAATTTGGTCCTCGAAATTTTGTGAATAAGCACATCTGGACAATAATATCCTTTATCTGGGATAATTCCCATATCAAATGATCTACTATCAACCTTTAGATATAACATACTCGCCCATTTAACGGTTCGGAGTGTAATCTCTTACTTCTCTGTCCCAACTCTGTTGCTGTAACCTAGACAGTTTTCCAGTATTTTCTTTTCTTACTTCCTTCCTCTTTCTCCATCTTCGACATTTCCATTTGACGGATCTCTAGTGCAAAATCTATTTTCTTAATCCATAACTAAGTCCTGCCTCAAAATCATTTGCACTCCTAAGCTTCATCAAGTTTTGAAACTAGAAATTCAAAGTACTTTAGCCAAAGATTCCAATTTTAGCTGCATACATGCCTACAGTCATATTTGTCTGTGGTAAACTCAAAAAGACTCTTCTTTCTTTTTGAGCACTTGATGGAAAAATACTTTGCTAATAATTTGTGAAAATTTATCGCTCAAAATTTTCTGAGCCGTAGCTTCTAACAGCCTTGGTATTCCTTTCTATCAGTTTCTTGGATCTATACTATTTATCCCCATTTATCTCTTATTTTCAAAAGATCTTACTATCTCCAAGAATTCCTATAAAATCCTTTTCCTACTGTACTTTGCCTTAATCCTTTTATCACTGTAAAACCCTAGTAAATAATTTCCAATAACTACCAAGTCTCTAAAGATATCAAATTCTACCCCACTAACTTAGATCTTCTACTACTTAACCGTTCAAAGCAACTTATTTGTATTTCTCTTGAAATGCTCTAACTTAGTTATGAGGATCCTTTTGGAAATCAAATCTTGCATTCCTTCATTCTTTGGGAATTTTGACTTCTTAGTTCATATAAATTGTTATTGTTACTTTTTTACTACCAACAAGCTAATGAGTTGATCAGACTCATACCTTGACCTTAAGCAGTAAGGAAACAATAGTAATTTTATGACCAATCTTGTCATCATCCAGATCACATTCTTAGTTTTCTAAGGGTAGGTTTCTATAAAGAACATAACTATATAGCAAAATTATATAAATACAGATATATAATTAACAACATATATAGCAAACAAACACACACACACACACACACACATCAACTATTTTACAAGCAATGCTTATTTTGGCTCTATATCTATAAGTACTTCCCAAAAGATTATGTCCCAACTGTGGGTACCATAATTCCAACTTACCTAATGCTAGGCTATATTTTACATTGTATAATATAACGTTGCTAACTTCAATTCTTACTACATATTACCCGATCCTTCACTTACTTGCAGTTCTTTGACTTATGCCCCATCTTTCCACACCTGAAGCATGTAATCCACTTCTGTGCACAAGTGTCTGCCATATGACCTTGTCCTCCACACTGGTAGCATATCCGTTTTGAAACTCGGACCTTAGGAACAAACTTTCCTTTCTTAACCTTCTCCATCCAAGTGCAATACTTGATCAATTTGTCTAACTCACAAATTTGGAGAGGTACCACCATCTCTTGCAGATCCTGTTTCAATCCTTCCTGAAACTTCTTACACTTCATGGCCGAATTTGTCTAAAACTGGAAGTACTACGAAAACTCTGAGAGTGACCTAAACCTGTTGACATATTGTCCTATTGTCATCTCTCCCTGCCTTAAGCTTAAGAATTCTATCTCCTTCACTTGACGGATATTGGTAGGTAGGTACTTGGCTAGCTAGGAAGTGATCCCTAAAAATAGCCCAAGTAATAGCTATTCCTTCAGCTCTTAATGCCAAACTCATTCTAGACCACCAAAATTCTGCATCTACCATCAGAGAAGCAGCTAACATCACTTTTTGCTCATATGTGCAGATCATTGTCTCCAGATACTCCTCTAAGTCACGAATCCATAAATACATTCCTTCAGAGTCATATCCTTCCCCGAATTGCTCTAAGTTGGTATGACAAAGCTCAATCCCGCTATGATTCCTTTCTTCCTTTTTCCAAATAGCAGTTGTCATTTCTCTGTTGACATAGTCCCTCCATATTAAAGTTTCATTCGCTGGCCACAGTGTCCTACTTAGCAACTTTGCAAGTAAAGCAATTAAAATCTATCATAACTACTCTAAGTCTATAGTGGAGATCAAACAATGTCACACAAACAATCTAGTCTATAGTTTTTCTGAAATAATCTGGTGACCTTTCGAATTAACGATTTTTTCCCTACAAACCAACGTGAATTCCAACCACATGTTTTGTCTTCACTTACATACTTTTCAGATGGTAACTCTGTTTTGTAAAGTCCCATAACTGTACAGTAGTGTTGACATAGGTAGTACCAATTAATTCTAATAAGTTTTTCTTAACTGTACTGTCCCATACTAGTATAGTCCAAATTTCCTTAGTTGTATTGTCCTATACTAGTACAACTTTGGCACCCAATTCTTCCAGAATCAAATAGATTAATCAAGTTTCACACAAAATTCACACAACACACAACCTATCAGGGTTCACGCAACTTAGGCTTAGTAGACCTATACCCTAGCATTCCCAAAAAGACTGAACCAGGCTCTGATACCACAAAATGTAACACCCTTTCTCCAAAAAGGATATTACACCATAGTAACCAAAAGAATAGCAATTTAATTAGAAAATATTTTGATAAACGTTGGAAATCCTTCTTCTAAAATACGTTGGAATGGACGCAGAGGGTGGACTGCTGGGAACAGCTTCTTAAAATGAATTCTTCCAACTTCTTTGTTCATAGACTTTTCTTAAGTCCTTCACTGTTTCAGGAATGGACTTTGAAGGCCTTTTAGCACCTCTTGGTTTCTGGGCAAGACGTTAAGTAGGATCTTGACTAGATTGTCTCTTCCTTGTGGACACAGGCTTGGAAGGTTGTATCCCTTTCTTTGTGGACTTTTCTTCGGCCTTTCTTTTTGTTTGCCTCTCAGCCTCTACTTCTTTTGGTAAAGCTTTCTGAGTTACCTATTCTACTCCCTTAGATATAGCTTCCTTCTAGATTTTTTCTTTGGCAGTGCTTTCCTTTACCTTAGCAAATTCTTTTGCACCACGAATTGTTGATGGTATTCTCATCTTGAGAAAGTTGTTTTTGTCAAGCCTTGGCTGCTTGATTTTCTTGTCTGTTCCTTCAGCAACCCCTTGATTTGTTAAAATCCTCTGTAGAAGAGCTCCATATGGAATTTTCTTTAGCTTATGTTCTTTTTGAAGTTTACAAAGAGAACAAGTGGAAGATTGATTTTCTTCCTGTTTAGCAGATTTACCAGTAAGAATTCATGCATTGCAGAAATAGAGAGTATGGATCCTGCTTCGTGGAGAATCATTTTGTTGATAATCTGATGCAGGACTCTTGTTTTGTCAGTCATTTTTTACGCCACCAGTGGTCCAGTTTTCTCTGGTGAGTCAAAAAGAATGCTACTTTCCCTTGACTTTTCCACTTCCTTCTGCCAGTCAGTGAAGGGACCTTCTCCCTCAGCATCACAGTTGATAGCAGTTGAAATAGTTTCATCAGAAACCACTATCTTCATCCCATTCACAGTTCCAGTGATTTCAGCGTCTTCTATCACTACAGTTTGTTGGAACCAAATTGTTTAAAAGTATTTTTTTAATGCATAAATTCCCTAAGTGGTTTTGATGATAACAATGATTATTAAGGATTTTACAAAGTCTGCTAACAAGCTCTTGTAGGTACAACAAGATTAGTCCATCGTCCAGTATGACTTTGGCAAACATATGTACAGTCCAAGAGTAGATCATCCAATGGACTCTGATACTTGACCTTGGGTAAGTATTGTCCAATGGACTCTGAGAGCAATGCGTCCAATGATGTTTTGCGTCCAAAGAAGCAGAACTGATAAACGTCCAATAATCATCATGAAGATATACGCTCTGAGAAGCAAAGTCATAAGTCCATATGGTAAGCAATGAATATGCGTCCGTATGATCTAAGATGCTTCACGTTCAAATGGTAAGCAAAGATATGCGTCCATTTGGTAAGAGAACAGAAAGTCCAATCTGTTCTACATGCTGCATCCAAAACGCAGATTCTATCACAAGCTATTTATTGCTCTTGCATTTAATATGAGACATATTTAATGAGCAAATGATTTGAAATAAATAGCTGTATACAATGCTTTTTCTGTGCAACATTGTCAACGTTTTTGAACGTGCATTAACTGAAAAGCATATAGCACTGTGGAAAGTGTACTAAGAGAGAGAATGTACTCTGATCAATTTTGTATCTCTCTGAACGCACCTTTTTCTTTACACAATGTATTCTCTTTGTCTCAATAAAATGTTACTATTAACCTTTGTGTAATTGAGATATTGAGTACAGGTTGTTTCTGACCTAGGAGAAAGAAATGCAGAAAATATGTTGAAGTAGAACTCCTCAGAGCAACAGAAAAATAACATTTAATGCTATTAGAGAAGGGTAACATTTATGAATGCTGAAGCTGAGCTATTCGAAGAACAAGTCTGAAGCTTCATCAAAGCCTATAAATACCGTGAACAAGAAGAAGAATAAAAGAGACTGAATCAAGCAAAAGAAAGAGTCGAATCGCTGTGCAAATATTGTCATACTCTGTCTATTCTAGAAAGTCTTGTAATATTTCTATCTTCTTGTAAAAGAGAGTTTGCTTAACTCTCGAAGTGCTTAAGTTTTTCATATCCTCACTTGTGTGAGTTAAACAACACTTTAAGTTAAAACACTCTTCTGAGTTGTTTGAGCCTGGAGAGGCTTGATTAGAAAGAATACTTGTTTGAGCCTGGAGAGGCTTGTCTGTAAAAGAATACTTGGGATATAGCCTGGAGAGGCTGTGTGCAAAGAATACTTGGGTTTGAGCCTGGAGAGGCTAGGTGTGCAAATAATACTTGTTGTAAGGCCTGAAGAGGTTGTTGAAGAATACTTGTTTTCTATCTGGATTGATAGAAATCTCTCTAGTTTGAGGGGAATGGACGTAGCTCTTAGGAAAGGGTGAACCAGGATAAACACTTGTGTTATTTTCTCTATCCCTTATGTTAATTTCTTTTTATATACTAACTGAGGGGATTGAATTTGAATTTATTTTAACAAGTTATTCATACGCTTTAATCGCGCAAGAAAACTTGTTTTAAACTAAGTGGACGTTACTGCGTCCAACTTGTCTGTGCGTCCAATAACTCAAATACGTTGTGCGTCCAATGTTTTCATAATCAGCGTCTAACGTTTGCGAAAAGTTTTAAAAGCTTAGAAACACAATTCAACCCCCTTCTTGTGTTTCATCCTGTTACCTACACAGTTCTCCAGAATTGTTTAATGACGTCAGGATAAACTCCAACCTATCCCCTGAAGAAGTTCTTCCACCCAACATCAGTGATTTTAGTAACCACATTGACTCCCAGTTCAATCAAGCAGGTAAGGTAGATGCAATGCTCCACGAGAACCTCCATGTTGTCAATGTTCTCCATTTTTTAAAAGAGAGGTTTGGGTTTTTGAGAGAAAAGAGTGTTTTGAGAGAAGTTTCAAAAATGCAAGAATGTGGAGAGGTTTTCAGAGAAAGAGGAAAGTGAAAGAGAAGAGAATGTGAAGAGTGGAGTGAAAACGTGTGTAAGAAGGGAGTTGAAGAAAGAGAAAGAAATAACTGTTGTCTTGAAAATCAGCGCTGCTCTTAAATGAAAAGACAGTTTCAGAGTAGACGAGCCGACTTTGATATAAATAAAATATTTTTAAACTAAATAGTGACTCAGCATAGGAAGTTAAAGAGTTTAAAGACACTAACTCTTATTTTTACTAAGTCTCTTTTGAATCTGAATATTTCACTAATTAAATCACGAGAATATACACATTTATACTAGAGAAATCCTAATCCATAAAGGAAAACAAATCCTATCATGAAGAATCTTATCATGATCCTATAATTTTGAAATTCAAATCAACTATCCCTATCTATGCTTAATAAGGAAACAGAATATAACTGAATATAAGATTAGATTACAATCAACACTCCCCCTCAAGCTGGAGCATATATGTCAGATGCATCCAGCTTGTCACATATATAAGCTATTCTAGGACCCCGTAAGGACTTAGTCAACATGTCTGCATGCTGCTAATTAGAACCCACAAAGGTAGTCTTGATGATGCCGGAGGTAATCTTCTCTCTAATGAAGTGACAATCAACCTCTATATGTTTAGTCCTCTCATGAAACATTGGATTTGAAGAGAGGTATAGAGCTGATTGGTTATCACAAGCAAGTTCCATAGGACCTATCTCACAAAACTTTAACTCTTGAAGTAAATGCCTTAGCCATAAGAGTTCACAAGTCGTATTAGCCATAGCACGATATTCTGCTTCGGTACTTGACCTTGCAACCACTGTCTGCTTCTTGCTTTTCCATGAAATCAGGTTACCACCAATGAGTACGCAGTAGCCTGTTGTGGATCTTCTATCTCCTGCATCGCCTGCCCAATCTGCATCTGTATATCCAATGATATTTGTATGATCCCTATCCATATAAACAAGTCCCTTACCAGGCGATCCTTTGATGTATCTCAGGATTCGAACAACTGCATTCCAATGACTATCACATGGTGAATTTAGGAACTGACTAACAACACTGACAGGGTAAGCAATGTCGAGTCTAGTCATTGTGAGATAATTCAACTTCCCGACTAATCTCCTATATCTTCCTAGGTCAAGATAGGATTCCCCCTGATTTGGTAAAAGCTTCACATTCGGGTCCATAGGAGTATCAACGGGCTTACAATCAAGCATCCCTGTTTCTTCCAAAATATCAAGAGCATATTTCCTCTGAGAAATAGCAATACCTGTCCTTGACTGAGCTACTTCAATTCCAAGGATGTATCGCAATCGGCCAAGATCTTTGGTCTGAAAATGTCTAAACAAATGTTGCTTCAAGTCTTTAATGCCTTCTTGATCATCACCTGTAATGACAATATCATCCACATACACCACATGATAGATCAGCTTATTCAAAGGTGAACGTTTAAAGAACACGGAATGATCTGTCTCACAGCGAACCATGCTAAACTGCTGGATAACTCTGCTAAACTTCCCAAACCAAGCTCGAGGTGACTGTTTTAAACCATACAAGGACTTCTGCAACTTGCAAACAAGACCAGACTCCCCCTGAGCAACAAAGTCGGGCGGTTGCTCCATATAGATTTCCTCCTCCAAATCACCATGTAAAAAGGCATTTTTAATATCAAGTTGGTACAAGGGCCAATGTCTCATGGCAGCCATAGATAAGAACAAACGAATAGATGCCATCTTAGCAACAGGGGAAAAAGTATCCCCATAATCCAAACCATAGATTTGAGTGTATCCTTTGGCCACCAATCTAGCTTTCAATCGATCCACCTGTCCGTCAGGACCAACTTTAACAGTAAACACCCACCGACAGCCGACTGTAGACTTCCCAGGAGGGGAGGGAACGAGAGTCCACGTATTATTAGACTCCAAAGCACTCATCTCATCAAGTAGTGCTTGTCGCCACCCAAGATCTGCTAGTGCTTCCTGAACATTCTTAGGAATAGTAACAGATTGCAAAGCGGAAACAAAGGCACTGTGACATGAAGATAAGCGGTGGTAGCTCACGAAATTGTAAATGGGATGAGGGTTTAGAGTGGAACGTTTACCTTACAAAGAGCAATAGGTAGGCGGAAGCATCAGGTGGGACCGCGACGGGAGGAGGGATTGGAGAAGGAGCTGGAGCTGGAGCTGGAGCAATCTCTAGGGCTTGAAGAGGGCGACGTTCATAAGTAATACCAAATCGACGCTCATCCGGTAATTGGGGCACTGGAAGAATTGGAGGATTAGAAACAGGTGACTCCAAAAAAGGAACAGGTAGTACTTGAGACTTCATAGAGTCTGGGGCAGCTGATGACCCAAAGAAAGGTGTATCCTCAAAGAATGTAACATCTGCAGACACATAAAAACGATGTGTAGTAGGACAATAACAACGATAACCCTTTTGGACTCGAGAATACCCAAGAAAGACACACTTGACAGCCCGATCAACACCTTTATCACGACCAGGAGAGAGATCATGAACAAAACAAGTGGAGCCAAACACATGAGGGGGAATTGCATAAAGAGGTTTGTTAGGAAACAAAATAGAGTGAGGAATTTTATTATCAAGAACCGAGGATGGCATTCGGTTGATCAAGTTGCAAGCGGTGAGAATAGCATCCCCCCAAAACTTCAAAGGTGCATGAGCATTTATCAACAAAGTTCGAGCTGTATCAATAATATGACGATGTTTACGTTCTGCCACACCATTTTGTTGGGGTGTGTGAGGGCAACTAGACCTATGAATGATGCCGTGAGAGCTCAAAAACGAGCTGAAGGGCGCAGAAAAGTATTCTTTTGCATTATCACTGCGCAAAGCTCGAATTGTTTTTCCAAATTAATTTTGTATTTCTGAACAGAAAGCTTGAAAAACATCAAATAACTCAGAACGATCTTTCATTAAAAATAACCAAGTACTTCTTGAATAATCATCAATAAAGGTAACATAGTACTTATGACCTAAAATAGAAGGAATACGACTAGGACCCCAAACGTCAGAATGAATAACATCAAAAGAAGACACAGATTGACTGTTAACACTACTGGGGAAGGAAACTCTAACATGCTTGCCGAGTTGACATGACTCACACTCTAAGGTCTTCAACTGGGAAAGACGGGGGACCATCTGTTTTAACTTATCCAGACTTGGATGACCCAGACGACGATGAAGAAGCTCAGGAGACTCTGAAGCAGCACATATGGTGGATGAGGAAGGTTGAAGGTAGTAGAGACCCTGTGATTCAGATCCAACTCCAATCGTCTACCTCGTGCTCCGGTCCTGTATAACAAAGGAATCAGATGAAAATGTTATAGAACAATTAAGAGTGCGAGTGAGTTTGCTGATCGAAATTAAATTAAAGGGGCAGTCAGGTACAAATAAGAATGTATTTAAAGGAAATGATGGAAGAGGTGAGGCCTGACCAATACCAGTGACATGTGTCTTGGATCCATCAGCAAGAGTTATAGAATGAGGTGTCTTAGGAGGTGACAGTTTAGAGAAAAGAGACGGGTTACCAGCCAGGTGGTCAGAAGCACCAGAATCCAAAATCCAGGGTCCAATAGATGGAGAGTGGGAGAGGCAAACTGTAGAATTACCCGTGTGAGCAATAGTGGCCGTGGAAGAAGCAATTGGTTGAGTTGCCTTAAACTGAAGGTACTCCTGGTATTCACTAGCAGATAGCTGATGATTTTCCTCAGGCTGGATATTCTTCTGAACAACTGATCCCGAGGACTGAGATACATTGGCAGATTTGGCCAGAAATCCAATTAAGAAGTAGCACCGATCCTTAGTGTGTCCCTCCTTTTTGCAGTTAGTACAATAAAAAGGTTTACCCTTGTCACGATCACCACCTTTACCACGACCACGACCGCGACTTCCTCCACGATCAGTTGAATTGGAGACAAAAGAGGAAGACTCAGATGTTGTTTGAGAATTATCTCCACATGACACCTCTAGTGAAGGAACTCTGAGCAAACGATCAATAAGCTCCTCCAGTGTAGGAATATTCGGATTTGTCAGGGTCTGATTCCGAACAGATTCAAGATTTTTATGGAGTCCATGAAGAACAAACACCATAAGCATGTTATCCAACTTCGCAGACATCTTAATCGCATCACTGTTGGTCAGCATTAACTTAACCTCCTCACACACAGATTGGGCCTTATTCAGATAAGAAGGCAAATCAAGATCAGTCATCCGAAGCGTGGCCAAGCCATGGATTGCCTCGTATAATCGTTGTATATCATTAGCATAAATGGTCTGGGCCTTCTTCCAAATGTCATAACATGTTTTATAGGGACGAAAGTGTATCATCAAACGTGGTTCGATAGCTTGCCACAACAATGCTACGAGCTGGTAATCAGCCCGTGTCCACTCTTCCTTCTCAGCTTCAGGAATATCATCAGGCTTCTTGTTCAGATAATCATACAACCCTTGACCCAAAAACCATATCTCGACAGCGTTACGCCAATCCAAATAGTTCTTGCCATTCAGTTTTTCAGATGTGATGATGGGAGACCCAGAGAATGCGAACGAGATCAAACTCTTCTTCTCCGCCATCATAAAAAGGAAAGAGGGCAGAATAGAACCAGAGCAGTTTGGGAAATAGACCCCAAAAGCGTGCAGAATAGAATCAAACAATAGCACCAAAGAACGGCTTGAAACGCCTCTCAATAGTGGGACCCACAAAGTGGGAGGGGTTCCAAAAGAACCAGAAGACGCCGGCGAGTCGGATGGCACCGGCGGTGCGGCAAACGGAGGGCTGTAAGGCGGTGCGTGTACGTCACGCGCCGAAAAGTGCAGCAGCGGAAGGTGGCGCGTGAGGCTGTTTCCGGCGAAGGCGATTTGACAGAACTGTAGATCGACTGACGACGATTTGAATGGGGGTGGTTTCGCCTGAAAAACTCGTCAAAAATTTTTTTTTTCAGCGGGCGCAGGCGGCGGAGACTAGGTCGGCGACGTCTGGGACGGTTGCCGGTGTGACTGGTGATTAGATGGAAATAAACGAAGGGATAGGGCCAGCGCTCACTCTGGCGGCTGAAACCCGAAAAAAAGAACGACAAATATGATCGAACCTATAGAGCTCTAGATACCATTTTGAATTTGAATATTTCACTAATTAAATCACGAGAATATACACATATTTATACTAGAGAAATCCTAATCTAAAAAGGAAAACAAATCCTATCATGAAGAATCTTATCATGATCCTATAATTTTGAAATTCAAATCAATTATCCCTATCTATGCTTAATAAGGAAACAGAATATAACTGAATATAAGATTGGATTACAATCAACAGTCTTAATTGGCCTGACAAGCCATTGGACTCTGTCTTATTGGACTCAGACTGAACTTGAGCATATTGGACACTAAACATCACTCTTTTATAAAGTGTATATTTAAATGCTTCCTTATAAAAGTAAACCTATCTGTAGAAAGGGGTTTTGTAAAAATATCAGCCCATTGATTTTCAGTACTATCAAACTGAATATCAAATACTCCTTTCTGTACATAGCCTCTAATGAAATGATGTTTAATTTTTATATTCATACCAAGCTCGAGAAGCTTGCTTTAGGCCATAAAGAGCATTTTTCGATTTGAAAACATGATTGGGAAAAGATTAATCCTCAAAACCAGGAGGTTGTTCAAACATAGACTTCCTCATTTATTATATCATTCAAGAATGCACTCTTTATGTCTATTTGATAGAGCCTCATATCATGTTGGACAGCAAATGAAAGTAAGATGCGAATGATTTTAATTCTAGCAACTGGAGCAAAGATTTCAGTAAAATCAATACGTTCAATTTCCAAATATGTTTTAGCTTTTCAATAAAATTTTTATCAATATTTTTAATATATTTCATATATATTTTTTAAAATTGATTTCATTTTTCTACCCATATATTAATAATTTTATTTTTTATATTAAATTTTGCAATATTTTTACTCATATCTTATTTTCAAATACTGAGTTAATTCATTTACTTGATTTGCTAATTTATTAATCTTATCTTCTTCTATTTCTTTTTCAGAAATATTTGCTGGTAATGGTAGTCTACACATTAATAAGTTTGGCTAATTTATAACAGTTCCTAATTCTGTTATTTCATTTCTTTTAGGATAATAAATTTTTCCTATATTTTCAAATAAACTTGGTACATCTATTCTATCATTATTTCTAAAAGTAATACTATGATGTGAATTAGTTAACGCATAATTAACACAATAGGTTATTGAAAATATTTTATCTCCTATTCTCATAAGATTTTTTCTTAAAAATTTATGTTCAAGTGTTAATGTTTGTTCTAATCTTTAAGTCTTTAAACGTATTCTAATATTTGGGTGAATCTCAAATTTTAATTTTACATAAGCAAAATTTTCTTCTATTACACCTAATATTTTAACCTTTATATCAGTTATTATATCGTCTTTTAATACTAACTCTTTAGGTGAATTTATTCCTTCTTGAAAAGTTGTTTTTATTAATATCTGAATTGCTCCTATATGTATATATCCAATTTTATTTCTGTGTACTTCCTTTTTTATGTTCTTTTTTAAATCCATTAATTTTTTCTTATTTAATAACTATATACTGGTATTTCCTTAAGCTTCTTCAATGTCTATTGGAACTTCATTAATCAATTTTCCATATTATATAATATTTTCTTTTTTATTAAATTTTTGCATAATTTTTCCCAGTTTTTCTTTACCCTTCATATTAGCATCCTTAGTTAAATTTAAATCTTCATTTTGTATTTTTCTAAACAAAGTCGAATCAATTAAAATACTTCCTTCATAGTAACCATCTTGTTCAATAATTTGAAAATGTTTTATATCATTATTACTAATTCTTTCACATTCCATGATAAATAAATAAATAAATTAGGTACAAAATAAAGACATACCTAACTTAGTTTTGTAAGTTTTATGCCCACTGCTACTTCTGCAAATACACTGAGTTGTGTAATAGTTGGAGTCTAAATATTGATATAATTGAAGTGTTTACACTCAAATAAGTAAAGATTTTATTTATGAGTAATAATAAGTACAAAGGGGATTTTTTAGGTACACTCTCAAGTACCCGACTAATCATTCCGGACTAGCACAAAGTTTCCTAAAGAAACTTTTTCTCTCGGAAGAGGGGTGACAACTTCTTCTATTTTTTGTCATCCCTCTACCTTTGCTTTGTTCCTCTATTCATAGGCATATAAAAGTACTATTTACAAACTTTTATCCTATGCTACAGTTACTGAAGCGGTTGATCTTATCTGTCTTTCTTTGTCTATCAGTCTTCATCTGCTTTTCTTCTTTCCTTCACGTGACAACAACTTGTCACATTTCTACTAACTATTCAACTTTTGACTTTTCAACAACTTTTTTTTTTTGCACGTAGCATATCTACATTGGATTTTTTACAAAGGGCCTTACATGCCTACGCCAGCTCTTACATTATTCTTCTACAATTACTTCATCTAAGCTGTAGGCCTTATCTTCATTCTGGTCTTCTGACTTTGCAGTACATCTTTCACATGCATGGTTCCCATTCTGCCTTATCCTTTTACATAGTCGGTCGAGTATATCCAAATGATACTTCATTGAGGGTCCTTCCGGTGCATAGAATGGATACTCAAATTCTGTTAATATCTTCATTTCTTTTTCTTTAATTGTCTTCCCACTTGTCTTGTTTAACAATACTAGGTGGGGTCCTCTGTACATCATTCTGACGCAAGATTCTTTTCAATGGCCTAACACTGGTTGTAGATGCTTGCCAACTGATTTGCAATTATTTTCTTCATATACTCCTCAGTAGGGGTGTCAAAATGGGTTGACCCATCCCGACCCGTGTGAAAAACAGGCCAGCCCGGCCTGACCCGTATTAAAAAATGGGCCAAAAAACTCGTCCCGGCCCGTTTAAGGGAGGGCTACGCAGGCTGACGAGCTGATGGGCCAAAAACGGGCTGGCCCGCCAAAATAATAATAATAATTTTAAAAAATCAGGAACAATTATTATTTTAAACAAAAAAACAAAAACGGGCCAGCCCGCCCCCGTTTTTGACCCTTTTTTCACCGGCCTAAACGGGCCAGGGTCCAAAAATCTCGCCCCGGCCTGGCCCGTTTTACAGGCTAAACGGCCCGGCCCGTTGGGCGGGGCCCATATTGCCACCCCTACTCCTCAGTATATACCTCCTTTCTTGGTTCATCCAACAAAGAAAAGTTATTGTTACTAATGCCAATGTACACCAGATGCTTTGCTTGCTGCTTAGTTGAGAAATCTGGATATGCCGAGTAGAACTTTAAGAAAATAGCTCTCTCCCGGCAATGTTCCTTTTGAAGGCTTGAGCTGCCTCCCTGAATCCATATGGAAACAAACTAATTTCTTTCAGATTAGTGCTTAAATAGAGATATTCAATCATTCCAAATTGGAATAAATTGAATACCAATGTTTGTGATGCTCCAGGTGTAATAATTGCTTTAACACCATAAATATTTCTATCAACTATATAAAAACAGTTGATTTTTTTAGTTTCATTCCAATTAATTAGTCTCTGGAAATACTCTCCAAATTTTTCTTGGGAAAATTGAATTTGAATTTCATGATCCCTTCGACTAATTATATTGAAATTATCTAAGGAAGAAAGAATTCTTCCCAATATTTGCATGGCTGACTTATTTGGTGGTGAACTTTTTGTTGTTTCTGAAAAAGTTCTAGGTCCAAGATAAATCTCTTTCCCTTTTTTTTTTTGCATCATTGTATTCTTCTAGAGCCTTCTTTGCTTCTTTTTCAGATGAGTATGATTTGTGTATGATTCCTGGGATTTTTGTGCATTGTGGTGTTGCTTTATACCAGTCATCGTAAATTCTTGGAAATGGTCCATTGAAAATTACATACCATTTTTTGTTTTCAACCTCTGTCTGTTTCTTCGGATTTTCTGGAACTGCTTCCATCAATAATTTTAATTCTTCAATCTGTAATTCTGTCACTTCCATATCTCTTTTGAGTAACTCTGCTTCTTGCATCTTTTGTTCAAAGAGTGCCTTTTGCAGTTTTCCTTTGTTTTCCAATTTCTTCAGTTCCTGCTCCATTCTCTTGATAATATATTTGCAAGTACATTTTTCTCACCTTTAATATGAGATATTGTATAATTATATTCAGCTAGTTTCATCTGCCATCTTATTAGCCTTCCCTATTTATAAGTACTTTTATGATTAATATTTTTAAAACCTGCAACGTAAGTACTATCGGTTCTGACAATAAATTATTTATCTAGCACATAAATTCGATGTTTTTCCAACATCCGAATTAAGGCCAATGTTTCTTTTTCATGAGTAGGATAATTAATTTCACTGTTTGGAAAGGTTCCAGACATGTATCGACATAGTAATTCTTTCTTTTGTCCAGGGGGTTTTGCCTTCATAACACCTCCCCAACATTCATTTGATACATCTGTTTCAATAATAACTAAATCATCATCCGAAGGATGATATAGTTCAGGAAGATCCTGACATAATTGCTTTAATTTTGTAATAATTTTTTTATCTTCTTCGGTCCATGACCAAAGAGCATCCTTCTTTAATTTATGTTGGAGTTTTCTCCTTTCAGCTGTAAGATTCCTTATAAAACCTTCATTTGAAATATAAGTTAGTAATCCAAGAAATCTTTGTAATTCTTTTTTATCCTTTAATTTTGTTGGAAATTCTGAAGTTTTTCTAGAACATGTTTTTGCATTACTATTTTCCCTCTTTAATTTTGGTCTGAGCTAAAACTACCTCTTTTTCTACTTAATACTACTCCATTTTCTAAACATATCTTAAGAACTAATTTTATCTTATTAAAATGATCATTTAAATTCTTATTAGTAAAAACTAATATATCATCAATATATATAAGGCAAAAGTCTTTATATTCCTTAAGTATGGAATTCATTCTTCTTTGGAAAATACCTGGTGATTGTTTCATTCCCATTGGTAAAACATTCCATTCATATTGTCCTTGAGGGCAACTAAATGTTGTTAATGCTTTTGACTCTTCTGTAAGCCTTATCAGATAAAATCTCGACTTACAATCAAAAGTGCTAAACCAATTCATATTTCTAACTCTTTCTATAATTAAATCTTTCCTAAGAAGAAAATATGCATCTCCTTGTATAACATCATTCATCTGTTTGTAATTTATTACGATTTTCCTTTTTCCTCTATTGATTTCATTATGATTTTCTACATAAAATGCTGGTGTTGAGTGTTTACTTTTTGATGGTCTTACTAATCCTTTCTCACACATTTGTTTAATATCTTCTGCAAATTTATCTCTAATCTGTTTTGTATAAATCATAGGTTTACATTTTATTTCTTTTGTAGGATCTTTTAATTTTAATTCTACTAATTCTGTATTTTTATTATTAATTTTTGGATCTAGTGGGTTTTCACTACATACCTTCTCTAAAAATTCTTCAATATGTGCTGGAATAATTCTACCTTCTTCTGCATTCATTAATACATGTCACATTTTTTTACATACTATTCCTACTATCTCACCACGTTTCATCTTGCTAAACTCTGAGTAATGACATTTTGTATAGTGAAAGATTGATTTCCTAATTATTTCTCTTATTTGTTTTCCTCTAATATAAGGGGTTCTTAATGTCATATAATCTAAGTATTGGCAAAAGGGTGCATATAATCTTAGAAAATTATTTCCTAATATCATGTCTACACCTGTTTGTTGTTGATATATTATAGGTATTATAAATAATTTATTTTCTATTATCAAAGTTGTTTTTTTTTTGCTATCCAGCTTAGAGAATGTACAGATTCATCTGCAATTGAAACTCTTGCTGGGTTTCTTACTTTTTCCCATTTATCAAATAATGTTTTTGTTGCTATACAGATACTTGCTCCAGTATCTATGTAAGTTTCAGTTTCTCTTCCATTATTTTTTATTATTATTTTAATATAGGTACTATTTTGATTCTGTCTGTGAAGATAATTTATCTTCTGAATATTCATATATACTTTCTTCAGAATTACTTAATTCTTCTTCTAGTGGTTCCAAATCATATATTTGATATATTCTTTCTATTAGTTTTGATTTTTCTTTTACACCTTTTTCTTTTCTTTGAGGACATTCGTTTGCATAGTGACCTTCTGTGTTACATAACCAACACATACATTTTTTCTTTCCTTTTGGACAATATTTTCTAGGAATTTGTCTTTTCTTTCTAAAGTATTTTCAATTTCTATTTTTGTAAGCTCTCTCTTTTGGATATATTTTTCTTAGTTTAGGTTTCTTCATATAATATCTTTTCCTTTTTCTTGGTTGTTTACATCCATAGTTTCCAGGTAATTCTAATTCTGGTAGGTTACAACATATTTCATTTCTTCCCCTATTTAACTGTCTAATTGTTTCTCTGGCTAAGCATTGATTTCTCAATTCTTCATAAACTATTTGTATAATTCCTCCTAAGGTATTAGTTATTTCTCCTATTCTTGTTTTCCAAATATTTTTTATCTTTGTATTAAGAGGTTATGGTAATTTATCAATAAATAATTCTTTGTACGTATCATTTGATGCATTATCTAGTTGATAATAATGTTTTTGATATTCGCAGATAAAACTCCCTATTTGACACATATCACATATTTGCATTTTATTTAAATGTGACTTTGCATTTTCGGGTAATAAATAATTTACTCCTATTTTGTTATGAAGATATTCATATCCAGTAAATTCTCTAGAAATTAGTTCACTAATTAATCTAACAAAATCTTGATTAGTATGTACAGTAGCTGCATACATATACCACATTTCATTACTAATACTTATTAAATATTGTCTTACATTTCCTGCTGTTTTCGTTAGAATTAATTCCTTTATATTTTGTAAAAAAATATTACTAAATCTATCATCTGTTGAGATTAATAATATTATTTCATTAACCCAATCTATAATTGCCTCTTCTTTATTCCTAACACAATCTAGGTTTAATATATTTCTTGATTTAGTATATTCATGATGGGGTTGAAACTCACTTGGTATTTTTGGCAATTTTCCATCTTTTCTTGCATAACCTTTGTTTTCATTGTTTCTTCTTCATATTTATCCCATGCACCATCTTTATTATAATAATAATCTTTCTGTTTTCTTTTTTTCTTGTTTTACTCCACTTGTTTCACATTTTTTCATAAATATTTCATCATATTCAGAATCTGATGAACTAGTGTAAACTAAAATTATTTCTTCATTTTCATTATTCTCTTTAGGGTTTTCTTTTTGCTCAATTTTTTGTATTTGATTATTATCATCTTCTATTATTTTTAATTGTTCTAGCAATTGTTGAATTTTTTCTATATCATTTGATTTCTTTAGATTTTCCATATATTCCTCTCTTAATTCTTCCATGTAGATAATGATTTATTACAATTTATAGGTTTTTGTTCTCTTATTTTTAATAATTCTTCTAAATCCTTTTTTGTTATATCTCTATTATTTTCTTCGTATTCTAAAAGATTTTCAAGTTGCTGAATAATTTCTTTAATTCTTTTAATATCATTATTTTCCTCAATTTCTTTTTCTTCATTTATATTATCAAAGGTGTCTCTTATATTTTTTATATCATTATGCCCTTTTGCTATTCTCATAAATGTATATTCCATAATTTTATTCGTGTTTTCTATTAATAAAGCTATGTTTTTATTCATTTCTTCTAATGTTTTAATTATTTCAAAAATTTCTTCTGATAATTTTATTTTCGTCGCCATTTAATTATTTTCTAGTAGTGTTTATTGAAATCCTTTTTTCAAATGGATTCACATGGGAATGAAAAACAAGACTTAGCTCGAGTGGTAAAGAGTTTGATTTCCTTAAACTAGATCTCATGTTCAAGTTGTATGAGTCTTAAATTAGTTAGGGTCATTTTTTTGGTGACAAAATTAGTTAGGGTTTAATGTAACTTATGGATATCGAGGGTTTAGACCAAAAAATAAAATATGTACATGAAAACATATTAATATTTATATAAAATATGGGTGGTGTCTAGGGTGGACAAGCTATTAAGTGATCCACGGTGGACCATTTTTATTAGCCTTTGGATTAATCTACTCCTCACAAACTTATCATAGACCCTCAACACCATATTTCTCCTACCATCACAACGCCACCTCCGACACCGTTGACTCGCCTCCTCCCCCTCCACAACCACCTCCTCCGCTAGCTCGCATTTCGCCCGCTGTCACTCAGACTTACAGTGAAGGTTCGACATTAGACGAAAACAAGACGAAGGACTAGCTGGAGTTTCACTGATGACTGCACCATTGTTAGGGACGAGAACCTTTGGTTCTTCCATATGCAAATCTTCATTTCAATTCAATCTTTACTTTGCTTTTTTTACTTTTTGGAATTGAATAGCAATATGAACCAGCACTATGGTTAGCAATCAATTGGATAAATGCTTGCGCACAAGCAATATATGTTTAGCGATTTCAATGAGATACTTCGTTTATGTCCATTCCCAAATACATCATTTTTTATGCTGCATATTTTAATTACAGAATTACTTTGAAATGTTACGATTTTGGAGACAATGATAATGAGGGTTTAAGCCTTTATGGTCTAACTCGGATTCTTCAAGAGGGGAGTAGAAAGGGGACTAATTAAGATTGGGGCGGTTCATGCATTGGACATTTCACAGAGAGGGGTATGAAGAAGAGAGAGAAAAGGGAAGAGATCGAAGCTGGGGAAGAAAGACGATTACTTTGAACTTTCGTGCGTGATGCTGTGAAGTGTGAACAAGGGTTGGGGAGGGGTGAAGGAAGGACTGGGGTAGGAATTGTATAAGATAAAGTGTAGTTGTTCTCATTTTAGCTTTTAATTCATCAAGTCATTGATTTTTTTTAATTAAATCCAATGGTATATATTATTAGTAATGTTCCTAGTCCATGGTGAACCATTTGATGCAATGGTTAACCCTAGAAGCCACCATAAAATATGTTAATATTTGAATCATAAAATCAAAATATATCACGAGAATTAGACAATATTTTTTATGAAATCTTATTAACTTTTAAATTTGTTTAATAAAAATCACACTTTATTTTTTAATATAGATTTGTCTTCATTCTAAATTGTTTACTTATGTTCTTTTGTTATTAGTTGTAATACTTTTTAAAAAAGAGCTAACCAATTATAATTTCTTTGAAATAAATCATGTTACTGTTGATATTTTAAGTTTTTTTGGCAAAGAAAGGGGCCTAAGCCCAGAAAAAAGAGAAAACTACACTACAATGCACCTTGGGGTAGAGACCCCACTACAGTCATCCCTCAACGCTTGCTGCAACTGCAGAGGAGCATGCCATGCTCATACACTTGAAAACCATCCTCTTGGTCACAATCCATTCTAGCAAGCAAATCTGCACACATGTTTGCTTCTCTATAAACATGACAAACTCTCAAATCATCAAACTCTAACATCCTTTGTCTAATCCGCAGAAGCAAATCGACCTGCAGCACTTCCAAAGTCCTCCCCTTTTAAGTACCAGCCACTGAAGCCGAATCCACTTGAAGAACCACATACTTATAACTTCTCATGGAAGCCAACTGAAGCCCCTCCATCACACCCTACATCTCGGCTATGATAGCAGCACAACACCCCGACTGCCTCGAGAATCCGCACAGCTATCGTCCTCCGAATCTCTGCAAAGACCACCACACCCAGCCACAAATGACAAATTGCTTGGAAGCACCGTCTGTATTTAGCGTGACCCATCACGGCGATGGAGCCTCTCACCGAACTTCAATCCACCGAAACTCCTTGGGACTGCTTGTAATAGCCATGTTTGCTGCGTGTTGATATCTACTAATGTTTTGAAAAATAAACCTAGTCCAGGCCTTGTGTAATCCTCCTCATGAATTTCTTTGTTTCTCCACATCCAAAGGTAGTAGCATATGTAGTTGCCCATACTACAGTCCAACCTCCCTCCATGTCCCAACCAAAGCTTTGAGTGAAATTGTCACTAATCCAATCTTCCAAATCATGATAGACAAATAAACTTCTAACATCTCTTCTCACCAAATAGCTCCACAGCTCTATAGCTCTTAGACAATCACGAAGTACATGTATAATGGACTCCACCTCCATTCTGCACTGACCACAACAGGGACTCCCCAATCCCATTCTGTTTCCTCTTTGGTTAGTAAATATATAATCGTCCATGTTTTACCAACCAAGTAAAGAACCGTATTTTCTCAGGCACACTCAGCTGCCATAATTGTTTCCAACACCTGTCCTGCGCCACTGTTGGGATTCAAGCCAAGCTTCGGTACGCACTTGCAACTGAAAAAACTCCATTTGCAGTTTTGACCCAAAGCACTTAATTTATCAGCTCCATTCGCATTGTCTGGAGGAAGAACAACAACAATCTTCATCACTAGTTCCTCAGGCAAAATCTGATTCAAATTCTCCAAATTCCAATCTCCTGTGTCTGTTACAAAATCAGCAATCCAAAACTCCCCCAAGTCACTAGAGGGACCCGTGATCAGATTTCTTAAACGCATGCCAGGCCTCGCCCATCAATCATCCCAAAAATATACACTAATGGTGTAAAAAAAATTTTATTCACACATCCAATTATATCTTATTATGATTATGATGCTATCTTATAATATTACTTTCTAAACTATTTTTACAAATATTTATATAATGAGATATGATTTAGAGTCGGTATAATTTTTTTAGTGTCCCTACATAGTAATTAATTTTAATTTTTGATAATTAATTATTAATTATATATAATAAAACAATAAATAAATTAATAACCGAATAGAGAAGCAATCTCCCATACCATAAATACCATAAAGTACGTTATACTTTGGAATGGGTGCCGTCTAAGTCGAAAGATTGGATCACGTGGTCAAGTGAGCCCATCACCCACTCTCGCAGGTTTTGGCCATTTTATGTGAAATTACATAGCCACCCTACAAAATATAGAGAATCAAAGAAAGTGACCCTAATTCAATGATATTTCAAGTGGGACCCAGCAGTTTCCACGTACGCATTAATTTAGGTACCCCACTTCTCGAGTTGTTCTTCCTTATTCCCAAATGCCCCATTTTCATCTATTTGAGGAGTGCAGTAGCCCCCTATCTTTGACCTCATTTTGTAAAAAGTTCGCCCTTTTTTTTAAGTCAGTCATCGCAAATGCATTGTAGATCTAGATCTATGTTTTTTTAACTTGCTAAGAAGTGTTGAAGAACCGATCTATTAGCAACAGATATGGCGAGGAAGAGAGAAGACCAACCACATATAAGCACACCAACAGGCCCATGCTAATTTGATATAGAAATTTTGACCCAAAAAAATGCGGTCTTACTCTTTTAAGTTTTGTGTCCAGACATGACCAACAAAAAAAAGTATTGTCTCCATACATTCATGCATAATTTCCTCCAAATAAAATAAATTCATGAAAAATATAATCATTTACACACATGATCATGCTTTACATTCTTTTTTTAACATTTAATGTCAAAATATATATTTTAACATAAATAAATCAAAACCACAATAATCAAACAATTCATCTGTTGATTAATGTTAATACCACAATCATTGTTCACATCATATTCTATATACATTAAAAAAAAGTAAAGCCATTTCCCATAAGTAAATCATTTACTGCATCTAACAGACATTTAATTTTATTCAACCAAATATTAAGAAATTTATTTTCCCCTAACATCATTCACTTAAAAGTTCCTACACGTTCATTTTTCTACCACAATTTGAATCTACATTCTCAAGAATATAATATAGGCATCCATTGTTTCCTTAGTCCAATATATTATTTATCTACAAAATAATATTCCATTAACATGTGATTTATAAATAAAAATTATTACATCCTGAAATTGCCACATCATCATATATTTTCTAAAAAATGCCACGTCCACCTTGCCTACTTTGCAAATTTAATACTTACGGTCAAATTTTAATTTATGGAAAACCAGTGGAACTTATGATAATTCACAAATACATGGACTCCTCTTTTGTAAATATTTTTTAGAATCACTTGAACCTAACTACCGGGTATCCCTTAAACAATCCTAGCCAACCGTATTTTAAAATATTATATCAACGGCCACAAATAAACTTGACCTTGTGATCCAATCTTGCGACTTGACCATATTAGACGCCACCCTCTGGAATGATCTGAACAGAGCCTCTAGCCCTCTAGACATTTGTCTTGCAACTAACCATTCTGTCGTCCTTTCGTCTCTTGGAATTTCTCACTTCCTCTTTATGGACCACCCTATTTTTTAATATTAATCATCATAGGTGGCGTCTAGGGTGGTGAAGTAATAAAACTTCACCACCATGGTGAAGTGGGGCCAGTAATAACAATAGCCTTTGATTTAATAATTTTATATTTATACGGATAGGATCAATTATCGGATAATTGAATAACAGGTAAATGCCCAAGATTAATGTAATTGCAATAAAGGTCAAAATGTATTACTTATTTAGACTATTGACTCACGCTTTTGTAAAATATGAGTTCCTAGCCAAAATTTTAATTTTAATTAATTACAAATTTTCTCATAAAAAATTATAATTGCTCGGCATCTCTTTCCTTCTATCTCGATCTCTTGCTCTCTCCCTCTCTCTCCCACCTCTCTCTCGTTCTCCCACCTCTCCCTCTATCTCACTGTCTCTATCTCCCTCCTCTCTTATTTTCTCCCATTCTCTCCCACCATCTCTCCTTCACTCTTTATCTCTCTCGCTCTCTCTCCCGATCTCTTGCTCTTTCTTGTTCTCCCCCTCTCCCCCTCTCTCCCTCTCCCTCTCAACTTCTCCCTCCCCTCTTTCTGTCACACATTTTGATCTCTCCCCTCCTCCCTCGTTATCTCCCCTCTCTCTCGCTCTCTCCCCCTCTAGCTCCCTCGCTCCCTCTCTCTCCCCCCTCTTGCTATTGCTCTATCTCTCTCTCACCAGAGAAAGGAGCGAGAAGGAGGGAGAGAGGGGGAGAGAGGGGGGAAGAGATAGAGTGAGAGGGAGGGAGGGAGGGAGGGATAGTGAGCGAGAGAGGGGGAGAGAGATAGATCGAGAATGAGAGAGAGCGAGAGGGAGAGCAACTGAAAGAGAGGGAGGGAGAGGGGGAGAGAGAGATATAGAGTGAGAGAGGAGAGTGGGAGAGGGAGGGAGGGAGAGGGGGAGAGAGATATATAGAGTGAGAAAGAGCGGGAGAGAGAAGGGAGAGTATAAAAACAAAAGGTTTGAACATTGCAGAGATTATAAAAAAATTGTAAGGACTAAGCACAAAAATCAATATATTTGCAGGGATGAAAAAGATATTTAAGTGAAAAAATTATTACTCAAAAATTAAAATGATGTTTTATTTATAAAAATAAAATTAAAAGAAAAAAGCGACTATTTGTGATTTTCATAATATATCACGCCAATTTTTATAATTAATGAAATTCTGGGCATATTGATCTATTATAACAATTTATGGGGAGAAAAATCTAATATAGATAAAAACTGGATTACCTGTTATCACAGGTGATGGACCCACTTCACCATGGTGGTGAAGTTTTATTACTTCACCACCCTAGAAGTCACCATCATCATAAGCCAAGTAACAAACAAACAAATATAACATTGGTGGGCAATCCGGGACGTTCTGGCTTTGGTGGGCTCATTCGAAATAACATTGGGGGTTGGCTAATTGGTTTCTCGGGTAGTTGTGGCTACTCCACTAATATAAATGCTGAACTTCAAGCAATTTCATACGGTCTGGATTTAGCTTGGAATGAAGGATACCGTAATCTGGTTTGCGAATCGGACTCAAAGACTGCTTTATCGATGATAGCTGAGGGTGTCCCTTGCACTCATCCTCATGGTCCCATTGTTGATCATATCAGATCTTTTTTGCAGCGCCAATGGACTTTATCTTTCGAACATTCTCTTCGAGAGGGTAACTGTTGCGCTGATTGGCTAGCTAAGTTTGGTTCCTCCATGAATTCTGGTTCGTGGATATGGCACCTCTGCCCCCCATATCTGTCAAGCACTCTCCTAGCAGATGCTATGAGAGTTGAGAGGCTTAGAGTTTAGCTTTCCTTTGTTGTTTTTTGTCGTTTTTCTTTCTTTCTTTCTAATCAAAAAAACAAACAAATATAAATTTCATTTCAGAATTCAGACTCTCGAGAACGGAATAGACACATGCCTCCCCCCCTCTATCCCTAGGACACGTTCACGGGAAAAAATTATTATTGGAAAGTACAGAAGGTGCACACTACGCACCCTACCACCTTCTCTTCCTTTTTCTCTATTCCACCTGAGATAAAAAAAAATAAAGTTCCAAACTTGCCACCACCCCACCACCAAATTTGAGAACCAGAGTCCATTGTGCTCAACATTAACTTCTTTTTCACACACCCATTAGAGTTTTGGTTCGTGTAACTGTCACTGATATAGGTTAGGAACTGAAGCTGATCTTTTTCTTCTGTTGGGTATGGCGGTTAGACTCCTTATTTTGCTGTTACTGGCGAAAGGTCTTATCTTGGAGGGTGCAGTTGAGCTCACATTCTCTTCCAGGCTCATTCACCGCTTCTCTGATGAGGCCAAGGTTCATTTGGGTTCAAGGAGTAGCAATGGTGGTGCTGCAGAGCTTCAATCTTGGCCAAAGAGGAGAAGCTCTGAGTATTTCAGGTTGCTTCTGAGAAGTGACCTTACTCGGCAGAGGGTGAAGCTTGGATCGCAGTATGAGTCTCTGTATCCTTCTGAGGGAAGCCAAACCTTCTTCTTTGGCAATGCGTTTGATTGGTGAGTGCTAACTGAGTCTGTTTTTGGGTTCTCAGAAAATGCTTAGGAAAATAAAGTTAGAGTCTTATGCTCCATCCATTTATTATTTATATTTATATTCCTACAACAACGTGTAGATTGTGATTTTCTGAATTATGCTAGCTTAATTTCATTGTTTTTAAAAGGACTCTTTTGTTTCCCCTTTTATTTATTTATTTATTTTAGGCTTAATTGCATTTTTGGCCCCTCAGTTTTCACATTTGCGCGAATTAGGTCCTTCAGTTTTTAATTGCGCGAATTGGATCCCCTAGTTTTATTAACTGTTGCAATTGGGTCCCCCCAGTGAACTGACGGAGCACTGACGGAGGGACCCAATTGCAACAGTTAATGAAACTGGGGGACCTAATTCGCGCAAATGTGAAAACTAGGGGGCCAAAAATGCAATTAAGCCTTTATTTTAATTTGGTAAAATTTTACTAACCTTCACTAGATGTAAGACTGTAGGTGTAGTTATTTAATCTAACACTATGATCGTAGAAGTGCACGATGGAGGGTTTTGGAGAGAAGGGAAGGTAAAATTTTAATTTTAAAAAAATATTTTATGATTTGATGAATTTGTTGAAAAAAGAAAGAAATGAAATGATAGATTATAATGTCCTATTCCCTTCTTTATTTTTATAAATATTACATCTTTTCAAATTCAAAAATAAAAATTTTACACTCATTTAGTCATTTCCCTTTTCCTCCAAAACCATTCATCCAAAAGGGTCAATTTTGAAATGTATGGTTTGAAGTCATCTGATGGATTTTTTTTTTGCAGAACATCAAAGGAACTCTTATATTTTTATTGATCAAATGACTAGAAATAGGATAAATGAGGCCGGGGGGGGGGGGGCGGGGCGGGCATAGAGTAGATGCTGAAGAAGGTTGGTAATGGCATGTATATATTAACTCATTCATTGTGAAATTTCAGGTTACATTACACATGGATTGATATAGGGACTCCAAATGTTTCATTTCTTGTTGCATTGGATACCGGAAGTAATCTGCTTTGGGTACCTTGTGACTGCATAGAATGTGCTCCCTTGTCAGCTGGTCATTACAATGTGTTGGTAGGTCTATGATACTGATTTCATTTTCATTTTATTTATCTTCCAAAACTTTTCCATTTTCTCTATGTTGTTGTGTCATCATGAAGAGCTTTACTATTACACCATTTAGCTTCAAGTTTTGTCTTTTCTTTCTTGATTTTCTTTATCGCCTTGAATGACATATTCATTTTGTGAATCATTCGTCTTGTTAACCATATGGGATTCTGGGGTTAAGCAACCATTTTGTAATCTGTACACAGGTGAGGGAGAGAGGATTAATAATATGCTAGTGGCTAACAGAAGAGGCACATCTTATACATGCCTGATTGCGTACCTTTTTCTGCCATCAATTAAGGTGTGGGATATATTGAGGGCGAGCCTTGGCGCAATGGTAAGGTTGCTGCCTTGTGACTTGAGGGTCACGGGTTCGAATCTAGAGGCAGCCTCTCCGCTTGCGGGGGTAAGGCTGCATACGTCTATCGTTCCCAGACTCCACATGGTGGGAGCCTCGTGCATTGGGTGCCTTTTTATATATAGTCATTGTTATTTGGTAAACCAAGCAGAGCACTTCAGAACAAAAAGCCTTGTTTGTGTTGGGCATGTGTCGCATGGCGCAACGCTCTAAATCCTAATGGCTGGCACACTTAACATTTTATTATATCCAGTCTTAGTGTCTGTGTCATGTCCCATGTCCGTGTATCCGTGCTTCTTAGCTATCTGATAATGATCTTCCTCCCTTACAGTGTAAATCCAAATTTCTCAAAAGTAACTATACTAATATACTATAAATGTTATTGTCTGGACTTCTTCAGTAGTTCTCCTAAGAGCGGTAAGAGATTTAGCAGTTAATTTCAATGATTGATTGGCAGATGCTCCCTTCTATGTGGGGGCATCTCTGATGCAGGATAGGGATCTGAATCAGAATAGCCCATCATTGTCCAGCACCAGCAGACATCTACCTTGCAGTCATCAGTTGTGTAATCCAAAATCCAGTTGCAAAGGTTCTAAGGATCCTTGTCCTTATATTACTCGGTACGCCTCATATAATACCTCAAGTTCTGGATTTCTTATTGAAGACAAACTACATTTGGCATCCAATAGCAGACATGGAACAAAGAATTCCATGCAAGCCTCTATAATTTTAGGGTATGTTAATTACTGTCTAAGATTATCAATTATCATATTGTTTTGTTCATTGAGTTTTGATATGTTGGACAAGATTACAAACCATAAGTTTGATTTGTGTCAGTGCTCAAGATAATTGGTTTTTATGAGTGCAGTTGCGGTAGGAAACAAAGTGGTGGCTATTTAGATGGAGCTGCTCCCGATGGTGTTTTGGGGCTAGGACCTGGAAGCATTTCAGTACCAAGTTTGCTGGCAAAGGCAGGACTTATTCGGAATTCTTTCTCAATTTGTTTAAATGAGGATGATTCTGGGAGAATTCTCTTTGGCGATCAAGGGCATGTCACCCAACAATCTACTCCGTTCTTGCCTGTAAATGGGGACTTGTATGTATTGTGTATAGTGCTCTTTTGCTGCTGCTCAATTTCAGTTGTCACATCTAAACATGTTCCTCGCCTTCCTGGTTTGTCTTACATCTTTATTGTTTGAGTTGTTGCAGTATTGCCTATGTTGTTGGAGTAGAGAGGTTCTGTGTTGGGAGTTTCTGTCTCAAGGAAACTGGATTTCGAGCACTTATTGACAGTGGATCTTCTTTCACATATCTTCCTGATGGCGTTTTTAAGAAAGTTGTAGCAGAGGTAATTCCTTTTATCATAATGTAGTGGTTTATGATCATGCATAAATTGGGCTAATGGTATTCTTCACTGAGTACAGTTTGACAACCAAGTAAATGCAACCAGGATCACCCTCCAAAAATACCCATGGGAGTACTGCTATAATGCCAGGTTAGATACTAAATGATTACGTGTTTAGGCTTATAGGCTTCTTACATTTCATTGTAACTCATAGCTATTTTTCATGTGACAGTTCACAGGAGTTGATTAACATTCCCCCAATGAAACTCGCTTTCTCTGAGAATCAAACTTTTGTAATTCAAAACCCATTGTTTGCTTATCCTATCAGTCAGGTAAGTTAAACTTCCAATTCCCCCTGGTCTTTTTAATATATATGTGAGATTATTTGGTTGAATCTTTTGACTCAATATTTAAACATTGATCTCAAATGAGGTAAAAAATTTGCATCTAGGGAAGTGACAATTGTTTTTTGAAAGGTGGTGAGTGGTACTTTCAATGATTTGGCTTCTAGAGACTGCCATTGGCAGAATATGAATCTTTATGTTGAGGTTGAGTTTGATAGCTGCTTAAAATATATGGTAAAAAAAAAGGGACGTCAGAGAAAATATGAAGAAAATATGAGATGGTCTCTGAAATTGAATATGCTTGAGTGAAGAACAATCTCAACAGAATGATATTTATATTGGAAATACTTATTTTTACGAAACGAATTTCGTTGGTACTCAGTGCTGCTTTCTGATTGGTGGGTTTTCTTTTTTCTTTTTATTGTGCAGTGCCGGTTTGTATTGTTTAACAATTCTGATTGGTCAAATAACCTAATCGTGCCTTTTCGTTCAAAATTTCTTCGTCCGAAATAGCAGCACTCTATTTATATACAGTATCAGTATGAGAACAATTTAGAAGAGAAATTAAAGAAAACATTAATTCTTATGATCCAATGAATATAAGAATGCAATGGATCCTATGATACAATGAATTCAAATGCTAATTGGAAAGTGGAACATTAATTGTATATTATATTCAACAAAGGGGAAACCTGTTTTTGTAAGAAAATTCAAGGGGAAGCTATATTTGAATGAAAGTTTCTAGCTTTCTCCGAATTCACAAGAAAAATCAACCAAAACAAAAAGTATCACCTTCCAAGGATTCCAAATCTCAGCTGAATATTTCAAAATACCATAAAATCTGTGTTATGAATTTCAGAGCTAACAATTATGGCGAAGAATCTTTAGGAACAGAGTTGCATGTTAGACAGTAAAAGTGATGAATGGGTTTTAAATTGAGATTTTGAAAATTCCCATAGCATGTAAACTTTGCTCATTTATGAGGCAAAATATTATTGTTTTATTTAACCATCATGTCTTTCTGGTCTGAACAAATAGACAAAGTAGAAATATCAGTATTGAAGTTAATCACAGATGCAGGGTTCCAGAAGCAAATTTTCAGTGGACAACTGGCTATGCATGATAAAACACTAGGAAATTTGAGTAGTGCTGAATAATCAGCTTGAAGACAACAGTATGTGATAGGGTACCTTGGCCAAGAGATGAGATAGGATTGGATTTGGTTTCAAATTCAAAAAAACCTCCTATATGGCAAGTGTATTCTAGGAGAGATAAAGTAGGACGAGATAAGGGGAATCAATTAGTTACTGATATGTTCCTAGCATTTAGGAGAATCTGTTAGGTAGTGAGGTTTAAAGGGAGTCTGGGTAGGAGTAGAGGGGGCACGTTATTATTTTGAATAATAAGATAGTTAGGAGAGTACCTTACTCTCTGGTAGGAGCTTAGGCTCTGGTCGTTTGCTGTTTTGTTTCTTTCTTGGGCTAATAAGTCCCATATTTCATCAATAAAACTCTTCTTTTTTATCTTTGAATTGTTGGTCCTATCATTGGTCCGACCTGCCGGATTCTTCGAGACGGAGTCAGCGTAAGACATCTTGTCCATGCCACCGAAAATGGCGGATCGAGTTGATGCCTTGGAGGGGGGGATGACGATTGATGACCTTGGAGGATTCCCTGAAACAGACAATGGAAGATTTTCGCCATACAGTGATGGCGGAATTCGCCAAGATGCGAGACCGACGCCATGATGACGGATCACAATCTTTGGCGCTCAACGATGAAGCTGTGTCTGAATTCAAGATGGCAGCGAAGAAGGTGGAGCTTCCACTTTTTGATGGAGAGGACCCAGTGGGGTGGGGTGGATCATGCGTGCAGAGACATATTTTGAGGTGCAAGGATCATTGGAGGAAGTGAAGGTGCGATTAGCAAAGGTGTGCATGGAGGGAGCGACTATTCATTGGTTCAACCTCCTACGTGAGACGGAGGACGAACTAACATGGGCAAAACTGAAGCAAGCGATGATTGAGAGATATGGAGGAAGGAAGAGTGATAACCCATTCGAAGAATTGAAGGACTTGCAGCAAAATGGGAGTGTGGATGATTGAGTAAATGGGCAAATTGCCCCCTGAAAGATGCAGCATTTTACAAGTAGGTCCCTGAAAGATGGAAATAAAAAAACCCGTCCCTGAAAGATGCCTCTCGCTGTCAAATTGCCCCTTGGTCACACTTCCGTTACCCAACTCTGTCAGCGTTGCTGATGTGTCACGTTTTCTGACACGCAGGCTTACATGTGGCAGCCAATGTGTATTGCCACGTAACCAGGGACTAAAATGAATGGTTTTTTTTTTTTAAATTTTAAATATCTTCAATTTTGCAATTTGGTCCCCAAATCCCCTTCTTCTCATTTCCCCCATATCTGCAACCTCAAAGCTGGAGGTAAGGCTCACAGATTTCTAAATCACGAAGCTTCAAGGATTTACAAACTCCAACATCAACAAGGTTCAATGCAGCAAGGATCATGGTGCGGTTGTGCCATTGTTATGCTTTAGGGGTTGTTTTTCATCAAACCTGAACCTGGTTTCCAAGTTAACATCAAAGACTCCCCTGTAAATAATCAATCATCAATACAATAGACATATGGAACCCACTGGCAATAGGAAGCAAATACAATAATCAAGTGTTTCTTTCTGTTGTCAATTTCCTCTATAGCGGAGAATAGAGTCAATCCTCTGCAACCTCAGTTTCTTTTTAAACACGTTGATAAAATCATCCGCTTTCGCGTCCACCTCTTCGTTTCACTCCTCGCTTTCCACCGCTCCCTCCTCCTCTTCATCCCACTCGCGCTTCCCTAAACCCTCCCTCTCACTCACCGATTTCTTCATCTTCGCCCTGCTCTTCTTCTCCCCACTATTACCACTCGAGTCACCAACCGGATCCGAATCCTCCTACTCTGAATGCAGAGAGTCCGATCTGTAGAGACACGATCGAACCCGCTGCAACAGCGACGGACTCCGAGCCAGCTGCGGTTCCTCGTGGTCCGGTTCCTCGGATCCGAGTTGAGTGTACTCTGTTTCAGCGTTTGCTGGTTCGTGTTTGTAGAGGGAGAGATTGAAGGACCTGATTCACTCTAACAGGGACGATGGTGTTCGTACGAGTTGAGGCTGAGTGTACTCAGACTCGGGTTGTGCGACAAAGGGTGGTTCTTGGTGGGTGTGGTTGTAGTGACGGAGGTTAAAGGACATGATTTTGTCAAGGAGGGAGGGTGAGCGATGGAGTTGGGGATGTTGCTGGGTTTTTTTTTGGGTGCAATGAAGTGAGAAGTGAGTGCTATGGTACCGATGATGAGGTTCACAAAGATGAAAAGGGAAGAGGGTGGGAACCAACTTGCTATGAGTGCTGCTGGGTCAGCCTCTGCTCGGTTCCTTAATTTTCTGAGGGAAATTACCTTCATCTTTGAGGTTGCAGAAATGGGAGAAATGGGGAAGAAGGGGATCTAGGGATTTGAGGACTAAATTGCAAAAATTAAAATATTTAAAATCATTCATTTTAGTCCCTGGTTACGTGGCAATACACATTGGCTGCCACATGTGAGCCTGCGTGTCAGAAAACGTGACACGTTAGTAACGTTAATGGAGTTGGGTAACAGAAGTGTGATCAGGGGGCAATTTGACAGCGAGAGGCATCTTTCAGGGATGGGTTTTTTTATTTCCATCTTTCAGGGACCTACTTGCAAAATGCTGCATCTTTCAGGGGGCAATTTGCCCATTTACTCGTGGATGATTATATTACCGAATTTGAATATGTATCTTCTCAAGTGAGTCGCCTTCCAGAGGAACAATACCTTGGTTACTTTATGGGTGGTCTTAGCTCAGATCTTCGCATGAGAGTTCGCACATTCAATCCTCGTACTCGTATGCAAGCCATGAAGATAGCGAGAGATGTGGAGGCGGAAATCTGTGGCTCTCTGGCCCCCAGAAGCAGTGGCGGGGCACAATCATGGAGAGGAGGAAAGGAGTGGGACTCGGTTGGAAGAGGCGGATTCGGGTCGAGTCATAACCCGAATGGAAGGGGTGGATCTGGGTCGAATTATAACCCGGGTTCAATTAAAAATAATTCCGGCTTAGTGGGTGTTAGCCAATCAAAACCGGGTCAGCCCAATAACAACCCTAACGCTAACGAGGGACAACCAAACAACAGAGATGAGGGGAGAAGAGGTTTCGGCGAACGCAGCAGAGGGGTGAGGCACTTGCCATACTCATAATTGATGGACCGTAGAGCTCATGGTCTTTATTTTTGATGCGGTGAGAAATTCCATCCCTTACACCAGTGTCCCGAGAAGCAACTGTGTTTGGTTATTTTGGGGGATGACGAAACAGTGAACACTGATGGTGAGGTGATAGCAATTGAAGTCCGGGAAGATGAGGAAGAGGTGGCCATAGAGTGCAACTCCATAGGGGTGTTTGGATTGACTGAGATCGGTAAGCCCCACAACCAACCTTCTACGCTAAGAATGGAGGGAAAAATGGTGGGGGTTTCTGTTCAGGTGCTTGTTGATAGTGGAGCTAGCCACAACTTCATTGCACCACAGGTGGCGACAGCCTTGGGACTGCCAGTGGAGCAGGATAAATCGTTGGGGGTGCGTTTGGGAGATGGCCATAGGGTATCCACCGTTGGGAAATGCTCTGGAATAGAGGTTCAATTGGGGAATTTCACTACTCTCATTGACGCTTATGTGTTGGAACTTGATGACCTCAATTTGATTTTGGGGGCAGCGTGGATGAAAAGGTTTGGTAGGGTGATCTTTGATTGGGATGAAATGTCTCTCAGCTTTCTTTGGAAGGGAGAAACAGTAGTACTACAGGGCCTGAATACCAAGTATGAACCCTCTCAAACATCATCTTTGCATAGTTTACTGCAGGAAGAAGGCGCAGGGGTAGAAGTGGTAAAAGATATTGGGTTGGCAATAGAACAACAGAATGATTCGCAGCAACTGCTAGAGCAATGTCAGGGGGTATTCAATGAAGCTTTGAGACAACTAAAACAACATTTGCTGCGGGCACAGGAACTTATGAAGAAACATGCAGATCAGAAGAGGGGAGACGACTCTTTTGAAGTAGGAGAATGGGTATTTCTGAAATTGAGACCACACCGCCAACAGACAGTGGTTAGGAGGATTAATAAAAAATTAGCACCACGATATTTTGGGCCTTTTCCAATCATTGAGAAGGTGGGAGCAGTTTCTTATAAGTTGAAGTTACCAGAGACAGCCAGGGTACACCCAGTTCTTCACATTTCACAACTAAAGAAGACAATGGGGAATTATTCCACTGAGGCAGAATTACCGGAAGGGTTGGAACTGGAGCTAGATGAGACAGAAGAACCAGAGGAGTTGCTGGCTTCTAGGGAAATTTGGGAAGGAGAGCATGCTGTCAAGCAATGGCTGGTCAATTGGAAGGGCAGAGCTGACGAAGACACTACTTGGGAGGATGAGTCCTTACTCAAGAGTCAATTTCCTCATCTCAGCCTTGAGGACAAGGCTGCTGTTGCAGGGGGGAGTAGTGATAGGGTACCTTGGCCAAGAGATGAGATAGGATTGGATTTGGTTTCAAATTCAAATTCAAAAAAGCCTCCTATATGGCAAGTGTATTCTAGGAGAGATAAAGTAGGACGAGATAAGATAAAGTAGGACGAGATAAGGGGAATCAATTAGTTACTGATATGTTCCTAGCATTTAGGAGAATCTGTTAGGTAGTGACGTTTAAAGGGAGTCAGGGTAGGACTAGAGGGGGCACGTTATTATTTTGAATAATAAGATAGTTAGGAGAGTACCTTACTCTGTGGTAGGAGCTTAGGCTCTGGTCGTTTGCTGTTTTGTTTCTTTCTTGGGCTAATAAGTCCCATATTTCATCAATAAAACTCTTCTTTTTTATCTTTGAATTGCTGGTCCTATCAGTATGTTCTGATATCAGAAAATGACTTCTCAGCATGTTGTGTAGAAATTGAAGTGGATTCTGAAAAAATCTTATGTTAACCTCTTTTCAGATATATTGATGGCTAACAGACAAATTATACATGTTTCACCTGATTTTTGGCTTTTAAAAATAATTCTAGGATTCTATTATTTTTGGTCTGTCATCAAACAAGCTTCTACTTTTTCCCCCTTCTGACTCATACTAGAGAAAACTGTTGTCAAAGTACTGAACAAGTGAACATGATACAATATGAATGATTATCAGTTGTCCATTGAGAAAGTTCTCCTCTGGTCAGCTGGGATGTTGTTACGATTCAAAAATTTGACAATTTATATTATTGTCATTAAGTTTTCAAATCAAACAATGACATGCGAATAGTTTTTTTTCCCTTTCCTTTATAATTCAACAAACTATGCTAATTAATGTTGGAAAAATTATCCACATGTGATGTCATAGTGTGTGTTTGGATGAGCATTTGTTAAATGTGATTTTGATTGAACTTGGTTTTGTAAAATCGATTTTGGTTAAAATTGAGTTTGAAGTAAAGTGATATAAATGTTTTTAGTTTGAACTTTGAAAGCAAGTTTAAGGTAAAAGTTGGTATAAATTTTTCAATCAACGCAAAAACTACTTTTTATAAGTTCTAGTCAAACTGAGGTTTTGGAGGCAAAATCAGTTTTGCTTGATAGTAACCAAACATCTGGATTTGCACTAAAATCACATTTCACAGTAGGCAAAATCAATTATGATACTTTCTACCATGAAACTAAACACATTTGATTTGAGAAAATCATGGCAAGGATATAAGGAACCTGATTCAAGTTTTGCCCTTAAAATTTTAAAGTAGTTTTTCTTGCGGAATCTCTTTTATCTTCAAAGTTATATCCCTCTCTTATCTATGATGTTGATTATGATGAAACACAAACTTCTGGTGCAGGAATATACTGCCATTTGTTTGACTGTAAATCAGGCTCAAGATGACTATGGTGCCATTGGACGTGAGTATACCACTGCTTACCATACATGAAACAAAATCACATTTCCTCCTTGGTCCTTCCCCACAAGGCCTCCATCTTCTCTTTTTTTCCCTTTTCGTTTTAATTTAATTTTTTCTATTTCTTATTTTTCTTTTTGAGTGAATTACCAAAATAGTCTTGAAATTGTAAGGCACCGTCAATTTAGTCATTGAAATTATTAATATTTTAAATTAGTTCTTGCAATTGAAAATTCTCGATCATATTAGTCATTTACAATCGGTCAATTTAGTCCCTGAAATTATTCAACAAGGACTAATGTGATTGAGAATTTTTAATTTTGGAGACCAATTTGAATTTTAAATATTAATAATTTCAGGGACCAAGTTGGTAACGCTGTACAATTTCAGGGACTAAATTGGTGATCCACTTTTTTTTTTCTTCCTTGTTCTCCCTAAGAAATGTGCATCTGGTAGCTCAAACAAGTATTAGAGCAGATGCATGTAGCTGCTTATACATGTATGCACATGCACATACATACTTGTGCTGGCTGGCAATGATTGTTGCCTTTTATTGACATTTTTCTTTCAGAAAACTTCCTGATGGGTTATCGCATGGTCTTTGATCGGGAGAATCTACGGTTTGGCTGGTCTAGATCCAATTGTGAGTTCTTCTTTTACTTCAAAAACTTAACCTATAATTTCCCCTAAGTCTTCTGAAAAATATCTCTTGCTTTTTATTTAGTTTGGATTCTTTATACTGAATTGGTAATTAGTCTTGGCATAGATAACCAAAGAGTGGGACTTTGGTTAAAAGAACGAAACAAGTTGATAGACGTGATTATCAATCAATTACTACATAAGAAAAGTAGGTACCTGGCTGGGGCACACGTCTCCCTGCCTAGGGCACGTGTCACCATGTCACCTTCCTCTGATACATGTCATGTTCTAGTTTTTTTTTTATTTTTATTTCTAGCTTAAATCATTTAATTTATTGGATTTTTTTTAGTGTTTATATTAGGAAAAGACCTGTATTTTGTATTGGGTCTATCGACTAGTTTTATCAAAAATTCTGTTTTTGGGTATAAACTCCCAAGTCATGCACATGGTTAACTCTACATGCATTTGTAAGAGGCTTAGAGCTGTAGACTTGATCCCCTCAGGCCTTAGCTGCCTGGACTTTTTGTAGCAAAACCATCATCGTTGCATGCAAGGCCAACAGGAAGGCTAGCTAACTTTTTTGTTAAAGTTTTGTGGGACTATCAATATAGTCCCTATCTCAAGGACTAAAATGAATATGATCCATATATTGTAGGATTAATGTAAATGTAGATAAATTTTACAAGGACTAAAACGAAAAGGAGGATTATAGCAAAATTTTCTATATTTCAGGGATCAAAATTAAAAAAAAAATTACAGGGACTAAAATCGAAAAAGGTTCATATTCATGGACTAAAATGTTATTTAAACCTATATTTTACTGTTGTTTTATGTTTATTTTTTAATTTTTATACCAAATTAAGATGGGGAAATTAGTTACAAAAATTAGATTAATAATAGCAACAACATTTTACTCATTATAACTATTCGAACATCAATTCTCTCTTTTTGATTTAAGATTGTTGTTTTCTATATTAATTGCATACTAATTTTACGTGTTGTATTATATTCATGTCATGTCCTACAATTTTCTGTGTCATGTAGTATCTGTGTGCTTTTTAGGTCTATATGAATGTCTACTTGATGCTAATCACTCAGAAAATGCAGGTCAAGATAGCAAGGGAGACACAGCAAATTTCACATCACCGTCCAATGGTGGGTCACCAAACTCTTCTTTACCAGCCAATCAGCACCAGAGAGTCCCTAACACTCGTGCTGTACCACCTGCTGTTGCTGGACAGGCTTCCCCCAGACCCTCCACAGTCGCACCATTACTTACCCCTTGGCATTTGTTGAGTTCATTATCACTGATATGTCTTCTTTTGTTCTTGTTATTTGGTTAAAATCCATGTAAATCTCTCCTATCCAACACTGGACTTTGATGGGGTTTTCTCTTTCAGTTTTGTAGGCTGTTGTATCTATTGGGGTTAGTGAGGTTTATTTTTTTTTTTTGTTTTTTCTTTTGCTTTTTGGGTATATTGTGGTTTGTAGGTCTTTTAATTTCTTTCCTTTTATTGTTGCCTGTATCATTTTATTCTGTTTGTGCAACCCCTTTCCCCCTTTTCTTCCAAAGGGCAGACAAGCTTTTTGACTAACTCTACAAGTAGCACTAGGCCAAAAATTGGATATAATTAGGGCTGGGCATCGGTCGGTTTCAGTCTCAAATTTGTGCAATCGAACAAAATCGAAGAGTAAACATCTGCATCCATTCCTGTCCGTTTGTGCATCGGTTCTAGTGGAATGGCGGTTCCAGCAGGTGGGTTGGTTCGGTTTGATAGCTACAGTTCGACAATGGGTGGAAAAAACGATGCTACCATTGTCAGCCACCGATCGGAGATCTCGTTAAAAGCTTTTGCAGGAATCACCAATATCTACGTGCGGATTCCAAGGCCAGAGCAAGTTCTTGCAAGTGTTGAAGGAGTTGTAGTAGCAACGACACATTTTGGGCACGGTTGTTGCCTGTGGAATCGGAGAGCTAGAATTCATATTGAAGTGAACCATCAAACGAAAGTGTTTTAGAAGGAGAGAAAATATAGAGAGAATAGAGAAAATTAGAAAAAAGAAAAAAAGAAAGGCAGGGATGAGATCGTGTATGTATTTAGGCCCCTTCTCAGGTGAGAGACCATTATAGGTCTCTTACCATGAGCAAGCCCACAATTGCAAAAAATTAATTACTTTTTAACCCTTTATTTTTTTCAAATTTTAAAAAGTCAACCCATGAAATTTAAAAAAAAAAAACCCAACCACCACTACCGCCACGCCCAACAGTGGTGTTGCCCTCATACAGTTAGACCTCTCCCCCTTTCCAGCCCCATCGACATCCCTTTGTGGCAGCTATGCTTACTTCCATCAACGACATCAGTTGCAAAATCAAAATGTGTCGAGATGGAGGTGGCAGAGAAGATTGTTCATGTCGAGATGGCAGTGGGTTTGGACTTTGCTCAACCAAGCGTGACAAAACAAGTCAATCGTCAAGCATGATCATTTTTCCTCATTCAATCAATCATCCTTTCTTCCTTAATGTAGCATTTTTTATGTAATACCAATACTTTTGTCCCATGTTGTTGAGAAGGTTGTAGCATATACCTATCCCCCCGTAGATTCTAGTTTGTATTTGTTGTTGGGTTTTTATATGCTAAAAAAACACATCACTTTTAAATGGTGATTCCGAAAACATTATACAAAAACTATCCATTTTTTTCATTTTCTATTTCCTCTACTTTCTCTCTACATATACATACTTTATTTGTCATCATTCTCTTCGATGTTCTCGTATCCAAGTGAAACATGAATGTTTACTATGAATTTTGTTTACGAAACTGTTTCTTTAGGTATACTTTTCACAAATTTGACTAAACCTTAAAGAAGGTACATCCATGAAGTGAATAACTAGTCACAATTATGTGAATATTAATCCCACACCATTATTTATAAAAAAGGGAAAGACATCAAACAATCCACAAATTTAAAGGAAATATCAGTGTAGTTAAAAACGGACCGGATTGGTCGGTCGGACCGGGAACCAGACCCCAGTCCAGTCCGGTACACCCTGAGAACCGACCTGCGCAAGAATCGGATAAAACCGACTTAAAACCGGTTGGACCGATTCAATGATTTTTTTATTTTTATTTTTTGAAAAAAATAAAAAATTTCAAATTTTTTATTTTTTTAAAAGAAATAGATATCACTTTCTTCAATTATTTGTGATTTTGAATATTTTATGTTATGAATTATGACATTTAGTAGTAAAGTTTAATTTTTTTTATAAAGTTATGACTTTTATGTTAATTTTTGCTCAATATTGTATAGGGTTTAAGGTTTAAAATAATATTATTTAATTATATCCCGGTTGTAACGCCCCTTTTTCCCACAAGGAATGTCACGTGAAAAACTAAAACTTAATGCGGAAAAACGTCTTTAATAAATTAAGGTTACCAAAATTGGTGGCTAATTTTTTTTTTTAAAAGAATCTTATCCAAAAAGATTTCTCACGTCATATTTAGCCATCCTGAAACTCAGAAGAAAAGAAACATCATACACACACATATATATATATATATCATCATGTCAATATACACAAGTCTTGCGCCCGCAAGTATAGTTTGGAACCACAACATAGTGCCCAAAATACATCATCCTGACACAGAAAATAAAGCGATAAAGCTAAACCTAGGAAAAACGATAAATCAAAAAGTGTGTCCAATACACGACACTGAACATGTACATCCCAAACCTAGGCTGGTCGCTAACAGACACTCTACAACCTAGCACTAGACACCCCCACCTCTACAGGCCTAAGACGATGACGTCTCCTCGGGGTCCTCCTCAACCTCAGGCACCTCGAATAGTACACGATCTGGCTCGTCTCTAACCTTCATCTTCCCTCTATCTACGTGTCCCGAAGGTCCGGCAGAAGTGTCAGAAGAACGGCGCACCAAATGTCCAGAAGGTGCGACGTATGGAACAGGAAGTGTCGGCCTCACGGTCTCGGGTGATGGAACTGGTGTCACCGGTGGAGCCATCCTTGGTAAGTGTGCCCTCTCCAAGGAACTCTTCCTTGGAGTGCGACGAATCAGACGACAACGGTTAGATACCGATTCGGCTATCCGCTGAGGTGTAGGCCTCTGATCCTCCCTCGTCTCTCTCCTAGGCTGTGCCGTGGGTGGAACTCTGGCCTCCCGATTCTCCAAAGTGCTACTGCGTGCAAAGGGTGCATCTCCCAACCAGTAGCGCATCCTCTCGATGGGTATGTAGACGTCCAATACCATGTCCCTCTCCAAAACCTCTTCGGGGCCCAACACCCCTCCTCTAGTCCTAACCACGTGTCCAGACACAGTGGCCCATTGGGAGATGGGATCGTAAGTCCATCCCCCACCATCGGCCTCACGAGGCCGAAAGCACTCCCTCACTCGGGCTATCAGAGGTCTCGAAGTGGACATCTACACGTAACGTACATAAAATAACAGAAAAACACGCAAGGGTGAATTTCTTTGCACAAGTTGAAATCCACTGAAAGGATGTATACGAAACAGAAAATACTACATAATACATTCCAAGAATATATGTATAGCTTCTCTTTCACAAATCTTTCTCTAAGATATTCATAAACCAAAAGAGAGCACATCATCAAATTAAGCACACAGTCAAACACACACAAAACACTCTAGCATAGTGCATGTCACTTGAACATCTTTTAATACGACTCAACCGTCCTCCGCTCGCAATCCCCCAAGCTGGATTGCACAATCCCCCAAGCTGGATTGCACAATCCTCCAAGCTGGATTGTAGCTCACATTTGCCAAAGCCAATCATCGATTACAATTGACATCTATATATGTAGATTGCACGATCCTCCATGCTGGATTGTGGCAATAACATCTACGTACGTCCCGCACAATCCTCCAAGCTGGATTGTAGCAACGTCCTCTACATTTATTGCACAATTCCTCCAAGCTGGATTGTAGCAACAACCTCTATATTTATTACACAATCCTCCAAGCTGGATTGTAGTAAAGACATCCACATTTATTGCACAATCGTCCAAGCTGGATTGTAGCATGACCTCAATATATATTGCACAATCCTCCAAGCTGGATTGTAGCACTGACATCTATATTTGCACTCACAAACAATCCAATCAACGCGGTCCCTCGTCTTAGGGTTTTCTGTCTCCACGTGTTAGCTTTCACCCAACACCGTGTAATATTTCTGTCATTAAGACTTTTATCTTCGCCGCGTATTGGTTCTCTCCCAATACCGTGTAATATTATTGTCCTTAAGACTTTTATCTTCGCCACGTATTGGTTCTCTTCCAATACCGTGTAATCTTGTTATTTAACACCATAAGATTTTAGAAGAATTTCCTCTTTGAATTCTTAAGTTTTTCTTTAATTTTAAACTCTTAAACCTTCACTTGTTTATAAAAGCATTTCCTCTTATTTATAACTCACTTTATTAATTTTCTTCCCACTTATTCATCATAAAAAGATTTAATTAAAACTTAATTAAATTCTTTGATAATTTTACTTAAATTCCATTACTTTTAAGTATTTGCACTTCTGACCCCTTAAGAAGTTCAGTTTCGCAGTTCAGCCCCCAATTTTCTGAAAAATTAGGTTTCTGGCCCAAAATGCCCAGACTTTACGTTTTCTACCCCAAGACTTTCGTAAATTATAATTCTGGCCCAAAGGTACACAGACTTCGCGTTTCGCCCCCAACTTTCGTAAATTATACTTTTGGCCCAAAAGTCTCCAGACTTCGCGTTTTCTGCCCCAAACTTTTGTAAATTATAATTTTGGCCCAAAAGTCCAGATTTTGCAATTAAAGCCCAGAATTCCAGAATTTGCATTTTTGACCCCAAAAACCTGCAGTTTTCGTTTTTAACCCCTAAAAATCCAAAATTTGATTTTTCTCTCACATTAATTAATTCTCTAACTCACTTAAAGTTTTATGGATAAAAAGGATTTAATATTAAATTGATTTAAGACTTTTGATTTGGATTCTAATTAATTCATTTGGAAAACTTTTTCATTAAAGCTTTTAAACTCTCTTCCCACACTTAATCAATTCTTTTCAATCCAATCCCAATCAAAGTATATGAAATACACATAAATCAATATACATCAATTAGGCAATAACACAACCAAGTCATAGATCAAAACATACTCTCAAAGTACTCATTCATAACATATCAACATACATCATGAACATAGCATAAAACATACTTCACCAAGCACACACTTAGGCATCCAAAATCATCCCAAAGCATACATATGATTTTTCCAACAACACATAAGCTCATCAAAAATTATCATGTCTCAACCAAAATCATATTTTTTCTCATATACATATACATGTAAAAATACATATTACTAAGAGAATGAAACTTCATTCAAACACTCAATATGAAAAACTCAAGTCTTTGAGTTTTTCATGAACATACAACATAACCCACACACATACACATCCTTCCCAACTTATTGAGAAAATCCCCTTACCTCTTGAAGCTTAGGAAAATGGGCAAACACCACTAATCACCTTCCCTCTACACAATCACCAAGTGGCCTCCTTGAAGCCTTGATGTTCCAACACTTAGAAAAATTCACCTTACACAAAATACACCAAAAATAAACCATAAAAATGCAAGTTTCATGAAAACCAACAAACCCTAAGGTATAGAAATTTGAGTAGAGGAATACTTACTCAAATCTTGAAGCAAAATAGATCCAAGATGATTTTCAAGCTTGTAGGTTCCAATGGAGTGAACCTAAACCAAGAAAAATATCTCTTTTAGTAAAGAGAAGAACACAACTTTCATGGAAACATGAAAGTGGTGGAAATGAAAAAAATGAAAGAAGTTTATGGATTAGAATGATGATCCAAACCTTTTTTGTGAAGCTTGAATAGCCAAAAACCCAATAAAACTCAAGCTTTGGCTATGGAGGAAAGCTTGGAGAATGAGAGAAAAATGGAGGATTCTTTGCAAGAGGAAGAAGATGAAGTGAAAAAAATGAACTTCTCTCTCCTCCCTTACTATTATGAAATCAGCCAAGGAGGAAGGAGGTATGGGGAGGAATGGCTTTGATTGGGTTTGGTCACCTACTCCATGCTTTAATTAGAATAATTCAAAGATATTTTCCAATTTGGTCAAATATGAATTTTTGAATTTCAAGGGTGTATTTTGGCTGAAAATTTCGTGCAAGGCCAGACCAAAATGGTGGGATTATGTCCCATCAAGTTAGGGTTTAATCGGTAGTTCGAAGTAGTAAAAATGTATAGTTTTCGAACCCCTTTTTAGATAAATATTTTTCTAAAATGAGTAAAATCATGATAAATGAATTTTATGATTTGAATATGTCATAGAAAAATTTAGAAACCCAAAACTAAATTTTTGGACTATTTTTCATGTCCCGGTTGCGCCCGGTTTACCCGTAAAGCTCCAAACGCGGGTAAAATAAAGTTTTTCTGAAAAATTTCCAGAAAAATTTCTAAAATCACAAATATTATAAGAACCACTTTTGGTTCGTTAAAAAATTATTTTGGAGTAAAAATGACCTCCATAAAAATACTGAACCCTATCCCCGCATCAGGAGAGAATGCGGTTCCCGCAAAAACTCAGTTTTGCGAACTCTACTACTCTAAACCCTTCAAAATCAAACCTAAGATATGAATATTATTATTCACACCTTAAAATCTCAAAAATCATAATTAAATAATTTTAATTAAATTAAATAGGATTAAAAATCAATAAAAACTATGTATAAAAATCAGGGTGTTACACCGGTTCAACCAGTTGAACCTCTGAACCCCTGCCCTCACCGGTTCAATGACCAGTCCGATTCTGATAACCTTGGGAAATATAGTCTAGTTTTGGCTAATTTAAAATGAAAAATACAATTTAAGAAATAAAATTAAAGATATTGATTAAAATAATCACATTTTAATAAATTCATCATGTAGTATGCATGTATGTTCACCTTAGGAAGTTCGTACATACATGACAATATTGTTAGTGTAAACTCACTGTTACACTCACTCTCACAATGATGTCTCACACGATTAGAGTAGAAGAGGGAAAAGAGAGAAAGAAGACATGTTTTGGAAGGTGATAACATTGATAGATCACTCACACACTTTATTCACATTCACTTTTGGCTTTTATACAAAGATACACAGAGTCCCACATCGGACACCAACACTGCCTACACACACGCGGCTAACTGCACTAACCAACTAACTGCTTTACTTTGCTTAAGCCATTAACCACCTAACTAACTAACACAAACGGCTAAGAATAACTGAATAACAAACAATTACAAGGCTTTAACACACCTCTTTAATTCAGACTAGTCAATGAAGTCACTCCTAGCCTATCTCTTAGCTCTTCGAATTTTTCAACCTTCAATGGCTTAGTAAATATATCTGCAAGTTGCTGGCTACTCGGTCTTGCAGTGTTCCAATTCTAGCTTGCACTTTGCTACTTTGTCTCTCAGAAAGTGGTATTGGGTTTCGATGTGTTTGGATCTCCCATGTGGTATTGGATTATTAGCTAAGTTAATTGCTGATTTGTTGTCAACAAATAACTTCATAGGCCTGGGACAATTCAATTGCATCTCCTCCATTAAACTCTCGAGCCAAACTGCCTGACATGCACCCAAAGAAGCATCTATATATTCTGCTTCACATGATGATAGGGCCACCACATTCTTCTTTTTGCTACACCAAGATATTGAGCCACTGCAGTATTGGAAAATGTATCTAGCAGTGCTCCTTCTGTCATCTTGATCACCACACCAGTATGAATCCGTGTACCCAATCATCCTTGCATCTTCAGATTTCAATTCATTAGGAAACAACAGACCATAGTCATTTGTCCCTTTAATGTACCTTAAGATTCTTTTAGCTACTGCATAGTGAGAAGTGTTTGGCCTTTCCATAAACTTGCTTATCAACCCAACACCATAAGCCAAGTCTGGCCTTGTGTTGCAAAGAAATCTGAGAGATCCCACTAGTTGCCTATATCTGGTTGCATCTACTGCTTCTTCATCACCCTCCTTCTTCATCTTTGTTCCAGTCTCAACAGGTGTTGAAACTGGATTGGATTCAGTCATCCTGAACTTCTTTAAGGTGTCAGCATCATACTTTCTCGGAGTCATGAACATCCCCTTTTTAGTTGTTAGGAATTCCATACCAAGAAAGTAATTCAATCTCCCCAAATCTGTTATTTCAAATTCAGCCATCATGCTTTGTTTGAAATGAGAGATTTCAGCTTCATCACTTCTTGTGATCAATAGATCATCAACATATAGGCAAACTATTAGCTGCAGTAGCCCGAGTATATACACCATACTCATTTATACATTTCTGAAAACCTAGTTGCGACAAAGAGGAATCAATTCTCTTATTCCAGGCCCTTGAAGCTTGTTTAAGCCCATACAAGGCTTTCCTCAACCTGTAAACCTTGTTCTCTTCACCTGCTATGACAAAACCTGGTGGCTGGCTGACATAGACTTCTTCATCTAGAGGGCCATTTAGGAAAGCAGACTTGACATCTAGCTGGTGTAGTTTCCACCCTTTGTAACTGGCAATTGATGTTACCAGTTTAATGGTTTCAATCCTTGCAACTGGTGCAACCACTTCCTGATAATCCACTCTTGCCTACTGTAAGAACCCTCTAGCCACCAATCTTGCTTTGTACTTTGCAATGCTGCCATCTAGTTTAACTTTGATCTTGAAGACCCACTTGACATCAATAGGTCTTTTGTGTTGTGGCAGTATGCATAGCTCCCAAGTTTTGTTCTTCTCAATTGCATTCAATTCTTCTTCTATGGCAGCTAACCACTTCTTGTAGGTAACAAGGTGAAACACAAGAAGGGGGGTTGAATTGTGTTTCTTAGCTTTTAAAACTTTTCGCAAAACTTTAGACGCTGCTTATAAAAGATTGGACGCACAGCGTAAACGAGTATTGGACGCACAGTTAAGTTGGACGCAGAATCGTCCACTTAGTTTAAAACAAGTTTTAGTGCGTTTAAAACGTTTGAATAGCTTGTTAAAAAAAAGTTTCAATTCAATCCCCTCAGTTAGCACATAAACTGAAAATAAAAGAGTTAAGGGATAGAGAAAATACACAAGAGTTTATCCTGGTTCACCCTTTCCTAAGAGCTACGTCTAGTCCCCTCAAACTAGAGAGATTTCACTATCAATCCAGATAGAATTACAAGTATTTTTCAACAGCCTCTTCAGGCCTTACAACAAGTATTATTTGCACACCTAGCCTCCTCTCTAGGCTCAACCCAAGTATTCTTTTACAGACAAGCCTCTCCAGTCTCAAACCCAAGTATTCTTTGCAAACAAGCCTCTCCAGGCTTAAACAAGTATTCTTTTCTAAATAAGCCTCTCCAGGCTCAAACAACTCAGAAGAGTGTTTTGATTGAAAGTGCTGTTAACTCACACAAGTGAGAATATGAAATCTGAAGCACTTCGAGAGTTAAGCAAACTCTCTTTTACAAGAAGAAAGAAATATACAAGACTTTCTAAGATTTACAGAGTATGAAAATATTTGCACAACATTTTTGCTCTTTCTTTCACTTGGTTCAGTCACTTTGTCTCTGTGTTCTTCTTCTTGTTCACGGTATTTATAGGCTTTGAGTGAAGCTTTTGATCTTGAACTTGATTTGCTTTAGCCTTCATAAATGTAGCCGTTTCCTAATAGCATTAAATGCTATTTTCCCGTTGCTCTGTAGGAGTGCTTCTTTAGCGTATTTTTGTGCATCTCTTTCTCCTATGTTAGAAGCAACCTGTACTCAAAGTCTCAATTACACAAAGGTTAATAGTAATATTTTATTGAGATAGAGAGAATACACTGTATAAGAGAAAATGTATGTTCAGAGAGATACAGAAATGTTCAGAGTACATTATCTCTCTAAAGTACACTTTTCACAGTGCTTTATGCTTTTCATTAAATGCTTGTTCAAAAACGTTGACAATTATGCACAGGAAAAATATTGTATACAACTATTTATTTCAAATCATTTGCTCATTAAATATGTCTCATATTAAATGCAAGAGCAATTAAATAACACGTTGTAGACTCTGCGTGTTGGACGCAGTTTGTAGAACAAAATGGACTTATGTTCATTTACCAAATGGACGCATACCTTTGCTTACCATTTGGACGCAAGGCTTCTATGGTCATATGGACTCATAACTGTTCTTACCATATGGACTCATATCTTTGCTTCACTGGATGTATAGCTTTACTGATTATTGGACGTATATCATTCTGCTTATTTGGACGCGTAGCATCCAGAGTCCATTGGACAATACTTATCCAAGGTTAAGTATCAGAGTCCATTGGACGCTTAGCTCTTTGAATGTACTTATAATTACCAAGGTCACACTGGACGATGGACTTATCTTTGTTGTACCTACAAGAGCTTGTTAGCTGATAAATCCACATTATATGTTGATTTAATAGACTTTCAAGTGAGTTTTTGTACATGGGTTGTGTAGTTTTGTTAGCTTTTAAGAGTGTTTTTATGTAAATATTGTGGGTTGTTTAAGTCTTAGGTTTTCTTTAGTTTGGTGTAGTTGTTGCGGGAAATTAATCTGATTTGGTATGCAAAAGCCTGCATTTATGACAGTGGCCAGCGCTCAAGCCTCCATTCTTGGCACCCAACGCCCAGATGCTGTCCTGTACTGCGTTTCATCTTCCAGAAAATCAGACCAGCAGCGCCCAGCGCCCAAGTCTGGCGCCCAGCGCCCAAATGCTGGCCTGGACTGTCTGTTTCATCCTCTGAAGGCAGCATCTCAACGCCCAACGCTCCATGCCAGCGCCTAGCGCCCCAGAACTGCTCCTACACTGCACGTTTCGTCTTCTGAAGGCAGAATCCTGGCGCCCAGTGCCTGGCGCCCAGCGCCCAACACGTTACTGCAGTGTAAATGATCATGTTCTGACCTATTTTGAGAGAACTTTTGGACTTGGAAATGGACGAAGTAGCCTTCTGAGTCTCTTGAGACTTCTCTGTGCCTTTCTCCTTGGAGCTCCATCATCTGGGAACAAACTTGGTGACTCTATGGATCAATCTCTACCTTATTTTTCTGTTTTTCTTCTCATTAGCATGAGTTTCTAATTTCCTAAGTTAGGTTAAGTGGACTGTCATTTGATCTCTGATGTGATACACTTGGGTTTGTAAGTTTGATTCAATCTTATGCAATTTTATCTTCTTGATTCTGTTTTTATTGCTTTCCTTTGCTTTATCATCATTGGACTGATTTGAGATGCTAAATGAAATTGGAAAATTCTGTTTAGTGTTGGAAATGAATCAAGAGGACTTGTATGTTATATTTTAGGAATGAAATTTAGCATACTTGACTTATAAAATACTGCACTTTACGCTTGTTTTAGTTTTAATCACCTAAGGGATTAGGGATTTTTAATTGAGAACAAATGGGCTTTTTACCAAGGAATTGGGATTAGCCTAGTTTTTGACATTTGAGTATGAATTGCATATGTTGAATTGAGCTTATCAAGTGTATTACATTGGGGGTGAAGTACAGAGGATACCGATACCTAACTATTTTTATTCTTGATTTAAATCAACCTTTATCTCTGTTTACTTGTTTTTACTTTATTCAAAAAAGAAGAAAACTACAAAAACACTATCATACTTTATTTGTTTTTAATTTCAGTTTAAAACAATGATATCTTTTGTCCTTAATCATCTAACTAATAGTAATAATTTGCGTTGATAATTGAACAATAATCCTCGTTGGGAACGACAACTCCCTCACTATTTTATTACTTGTAACGACCGGTGCACTTGCCGCGTTTTTCTAACAAGTTTTTGGCGCTGTTGCCGGTGATCGAACCCTATAGGGGCCATTATGGTGGAGAGCGGATTGCCAAGAAAGTGTTACAGTGTGGTTTTTATTGGCCCACAATCTTCAAGGATGCTCACAGTTTTGTGCAAAGATATGATCAATGTCAAAGAACTGGGAGTATTTCAAAAAGAAATGAGATGCCTCTCAATAGTATCATTGAGGTTGAGGTTTTTGACTGTTGGAGTATTGACTTCATGGGGCCATTTCCTTCATCTTTTGCAAATCTGTACATTTTAGTGGTAGTGGATTATGTGTCAAAGTGGGTGGAGGCAGCTGCATTTCCAAAGAATGATGCCCAAACTGTTGTGAACTTCCTCAAGAAAAACATTTTCTCAAGATTTGGAGTGCCAAGAGTACTAATTTCTGATGGGGGAAGTCACTTTTGCAACACCTACTTGCAGAATGTGCTGAAGAAGGACGATGTGAGGCACAAGGTGGCAACTCCTTATCATCCACAAACAAGTGGTCAAGTGGAAGTTTCCAACAGGGAGATTAAAAGAATTCTGGAAAAAACAGTGAGTAGCTCAAGGAAGGATTGGGCCAAGAAGTTGGATGATGCACTTTGGGCATACCGGACTGCTTACAAGACATCTTTGGGGCTCTCCCTTTTTCAGCTAGTTTATGGAATAGCTTGCCATTTACTGGTTGAGTTGGAACATAAAGCTTTTTGGGCTGTCAAGTTCTTAAATTTTGACTCCACTCTAACCGGTGAGAAGAGGCTTACACAGTTGAATGAGTTAGATGAATTGAGATTGATGGCTTATGAGAATGCTGTGATTTACAAGCAAAGGGTGAAAAAATATCATGACAAGCATATTCTACCAAGAACTTTTCACCCTGGCCAACAAGTCCTTTTGTTCAACTCCAGGCTCAAGCTCTTTCTTGGAAAATTGAAATCTAAGTGGTCTGGACCTTTTGTGGTCAAGGAGGTGGCTTCTCATGGAGCTATTGAAGTGGAGGATCCAGCCACTCAAAGATCATTCAAAGTGAATGGGCAAAGGTTGAAGCCTTACATTGGTGAGGAAATTGAGAGAGCTCAAGCAGCTCTAGTCTTGAAGGAACCATAATCAATTTGTGTCTTGTCCAGCTAATGACGTTAAAGAAGCACTTATTGGGAGGTAACCCAACAAAAAAAAAACAAAAGAAAAAATTTGGTTTGTTGTTTTTCTGTTGTTTTTACAGATGGTTAGAAGGTGGGAGCAAGAAGAGCAAAGAATTGATGGAAGGAGATAAAGTTGAGTTGAAATAGAAGAGAAAAAACAAGTAACTGGGCAAAATCTCAGCGCTGGGCGCTCATATATGGCGTTGGGCGCCCATTGGATCATTTTCTGCATAATTCTACAGCTTTTTGTACTGCAGTTTGGCGCTGGGCGCTCATTTTCAGCGCTAGGCGCCTAGATTATGTCCAGGAAAGCACTGTCACGAGACAGTTTTCAGGTTCCAGGCCGAGATTCAGCGTTGGGTGCCCAAGTTGCAGCGCTGGGCGCCCACTTTCGGGTGATATCTTCTTTTCCTGCTAAAAAAAAAACAGAATCTTAGCGCTGGGCGCCCAAGTGCTGGCGCTGGGCACTGAGATTCGAGTACCTGTGCACTTCTGTTTAAAAAATAAAAAAAATACAAAACCGCAGCGCTGGGCGCCCAAGCGCGGTCCAGGGGGCTCACGAATTGGGGTTTTAAACCCCCCATTCGCCCCTACCTTTTTTTTTTTCTTACTTCATTTGTTTTCTTTCTTTCTCCCCAACATCCAAACCCTTTTTTCTCTCTTCCCCAATCTTTCATCTCCCCTAATCATCTTCCAAGGGACAAGGAACATTCCTCTCCCTCTCCACCTAAGTTTCTAAGGTATGTCTTCTCTTCTCTAAGTTTGGGGTTGTTCTCCATAACATTCATCTCTTCTCCTTAGGTTTTGGGTGTTCTTCAAAGTTTGAAATTATTGCTTTATCTCTTTGATTGGCTTTGTTGTTCATGTGAATGGGTGCTCTCTTCCATCTTTCTTGTGATTCATGAGGTGCTTGTGGTCTTGTGAGTTATATGTGTTTCAAGTAACATCCATGCATTCCAAGTGTTTGATTAAATGCCAAAGAGAGCACCCACTCATTTTTCTTTGATCATTGGGTGAAGTTGTTGTCTAGTAAGGAGGAGAGTAGGATACAAGTATGCTTGAAAGTGATTTGGGAGGCATTGTGGCTTGAAATATTGAGTTTAATTTTATGCCTCCCACATGTTTGATAAAATGCTTGTGTGAAGTTTGTAAAAATTTTCTTTCCCTTTGTTACCCAATTAAAATGTCTTTTGTTGATTGTTAAATACCTTGAGTTGTTTTTGCAATTTGAGGTATTGTATAATTGGCTATATTTTTCTATTGGGTCAACATCTATCTCAGAGATTGGATTGGTTGTAACTTTGTTTTTCAGGCAATGGGTAGAACAAAGACAACAGCAAACAGGAGGAGATTAGAAGAGCCTAGAGCTGAAATCATGGGCTCTCCAGAAAGGGAAGAATCTGAATCACCTCCCCCAAACCCACCATTGGCCAAGAAGAAAAAGAGACCGGCTGGGAATCTTCTTCCTCTTATGACGCAGGGACATTCCGATCTCTTGAACATCAGAAAAAGTTTGAAGAGGGGATGGGAGATCGGGCCCTAGTGACGGAAAAAGGGTTCGATGTCAACAATCTGTTTGAGCATGCTGCAATAAAAAGAGAGGTTGAAAGAAGAAAGTGGGATCTACTAATGACAGTGCCAAGGGAGGTGAACACCCAGCTGGTGAAGGAATTTTATGTTAATGTCTTCATTGAAGAAGAAGGGGAGGAGAGGTATAAAAGCTTTGTGAGGGGAAAAACCATTAAATTTGATCCTAAGTCCCTAAACAAGCTTCTCAAGATACCGGAGGTGGAGAATGAATACATAGAGTGTAGGTAACAGGAAGAAACACAAGAAGGGGGGTTGAATTGTGTTTCAAAGCTTTTAAAAACTTTTTCGCAAATATTTGTATGCTTGCTGTGAACCCGTTGGACGCACAGCGTATTGGAATATTGGACGCACAAGTAGATTGGACGCAGAGGCTTCCACTTAGTTTAAAAACGTTTTCTTTGTGCGATTTAAAGAGTTTGAAAAACTTGATAATATAAAATTCAATTCAATCCCTCTTGTTAGTAATGATAAATAAATAACTAGAGATAAGGAAAAGAGAGAATAACACAAGTATTTATCCTGGTTCACCCTTTCCTAAGAGCTACGTCCAGTCCCCTCAAACTAGAGAGATTTCACTATCAATCCAGATAGAATACAAGTATTCTTCAACAGCCTCTCCAGGCCTTACAACAAGTATTCTTTGCACACCCAGCCTCTCCAGGCTCAAAACAAGTATTCTTTACAAACAAGCCTCTCCAGGCTCAACACAAGTATTCTTTACAAACAAGCCTCTGCAGGCTCAAACAAGTATTCTTTTTAAACAAGCCTCTTCAGACTCAAACAACTCAGAAGAGTGTTTTTGACTTAAAGTGCTATCTAACTCACACAAGTGAGAATATGAAAATCTTAAGCACTTTGAGAGTTAAGCAAACTCTCTTTTACAAGAAGATAGAAAATATTACAAGAATTTCTTAATGAATCAGAGTATAACAAAGTTTGCACAGCGATTCAGCTCTTTCTTTTTGATAGTTCAGCACTCTTATATTCTTCTTCTTGTTTACGGTATTTATAGGCCTTTGTTGAAGCTTCAGACTTATTCTTCAACTACCTCGGCTTCAGCCTTCATAATATGACCGTTCTCTAATAGCATTAAATGCTATTTTCCCGTTGCTCTGACGAGTTCTTCTTTAGCGTATTTGTCTGCGTTTCTTTCTCCTAATTCAGAAGCAACCTGTACTCATAGTCTCAATTGCACAAAGGTTAATAGTAATATTCAGTTGAGACAAAGAGAACACACTGTGTAAATCAGAAAGTAGTGTTCAGAGAGATATCAAAATAAACATAGTATATTCTCTCTCTAAGTACGCTTTCACAGTGCTTTATGTTTTTCATTTAATGCATGTTCAAAGACTTTGACGAGGTTGTTCAGAAAAACATTGTATACTGCTATTTATTTTAAATCATTTGCTCAATAAATATGTCCCATATTAAATGCAAGAGCAATAAATAGCAGGTTATGTATTCTGCGTTTTGGACGCAACATTTAGAGTGTATGAATGGACACATACCTTTGCTTACCATTCGTACTTGAGACAGCTTGGTCTATATGGACGCATACTTATTGCTTACCATATGTACTTGAGATTTTGCTTCTCTGATAGGATACATCTCTATAATACTCATTGGTCGATTATCACTTATGCCTATTTTGGACGCACTGTATAGCATGTCTCCATGAGTGATTTCTTTGGACGCTTATATGTTCTGCTTCTTTGGACGCAAAGTTTCATTGGACGCATTGCCTCTTTAAGTCCATTGGACGCTCCATTCTTGAATCGTACATATATATGCCAATGTCACACTGGACGCTTGGACTTATCTTTGTTGTACCTACAAGAGCTTGTCAGCAGACTTTGTAAAATCCTTAATAACCTTTGTTATCATCAAAACCACAAAGACTACTTAGGGAAAATTTGCATTAGAACTGCTTCTGACCAATTTGGTTCCAACAATCTCCCCCTTTTTGATGATGACAAACATTATTAAGTTTTACAAGCAGTAAGGCAAATAAAACCAATAAACATTTTAAAAAATACTTTTAAAGAGAAATTTTTCTTTTCATAGGGAAACTCCCCCTGAGATATACGTCTCAGTCTTTCTTACTTTTCTCCCCCTGAGATAAACATCTCATGGTTTCGGATATTCAATGTGTTCAAAGTACCTGAAAAATTTCTTTTTCTCACAAAACATATTAGTCCAACATATTTAATATAGCAGTATAGCATAATATAAGTAATAAGGCTACTGCAATGCAATTTTAGACTCAATCTCATTTTATTAATGACTTGAGCTTTTAAAACTTAATTCTCCCAATTTCTCCCCCTTTTGTCATCAGACAAAAAGGTTCATAGAACATCATAGTAAAAAAAAAAACAAAGAAAACAAAAAAAAACTTTCAAAAAGAAGAACAGTAGAACAAGACTTTCATGGATATTTCCTTAATTCCAGATACTTTTTGTACTGCCCCAACAGAAATATCAAATTGTCAATGTCTTCTGCTGAAGGTGGTATAAAGATTTGCGCACTGCTGGATTCCGTATCTGTAGAGTCAATGGCATCTTCAGGCTCAGGAGGAAATTCAATGATTGGCTGAGTTGATCTAATAGGAGCACCAAAGACATCGTTAAACATATATCTTTGATGTGCCATGTTTCTTGTGACTGATCCTTCGGTCGTAGTTGCAGCCTTCTCAGCATCTGAAACCCTTGAAGTAGATGCTTCTTGCTCACACTGCACAAGGTATCTCTCCCAGACGGTTCTTGCTTCCTGCTCCGTTGCTTGTCCCATCTTGGACAAGAACATTAAGAAATCCATATCCACATTCACCATGGATTTCTTTACCCAGTCCTCATGAATCCTAATGGGAGATGGCATTTGACTCTTGTTGACGTTCCTCTTGGGAAACTTGTCCTTATTTTTATCCACTAGATAGACCCTTGGTACTATCCAGTCAGGCATGATCTTTGCGTCCAATGCTGTTCTGCGTCCAATAAACAGTATGAGGCAATACTGTTCTACGTCCAATGCAATACGCAGTCTGAGAGCTTTGCATCCAATGATCAGTATAAGGCAATACTGTTCCGCGTCCAATGTTCAATACAGACAGTACCACTCTGCGTCCAATAGAGCAAAATGGCAAAAGTTCATCAGTCAACTATGGAGAGTGAAATGAAACAGAATTACAAAAGTCCAATAATAAGCTTGAGGCAATGCGTCCAAAGAAGCAGAACCTATATGTATCCAAGTCATGTAGACATGCTACTCTCTGCGTCCAATGATTTCCAATGAAGCAGAATTGCAGAAGTACAACATTGTCTGCGTCCAATGGAATAGAATTGGAAAAGTCCAATAATCAACTGCTCTGCGTCCAATGGAACACAATGAAGCAGAAGGACAAAAGTACAACAGTCAACTGCCTTGCGTCCAATGGGGCAATAAGTCCAATTATCAGCATGAGGCAATACGTCTAATACTGCCTTGCATCAAATGGAATGAAATGGTAAGCATGAGGATGCGTCCAATGAATGAATGAATATCATATACAAATGGTAAGCAAAGGTATGCGTCCATTTGTTAAAAGGACTGAAAGTCCAATATATTCTACTTGCTGCGTCCAAAACGCAGAGTCCATTACTTGCTGTTTATTGCTCTTGCATTTAATATGAAACATATTTATTGAGCAAATGATTTGAAATAAATAGTTGTATGCAATGCTTTCTGTACAACCATTGTCAACGTTTTTGAACGTACATTAAATGAAAAGCATAAAGTACTGTGGAAAGTGTATTAAGAGAGAGAATGTACTTTTATCTACTCTGTATATCTCTGAACACATCTTTCTACTTTACACAGTGTATTCTCTCTGTCTCAATAATATATTACTATTAACCACTGCACAATTGAGACTTTGAGTACAGGTTGCTTCTGTTTAGGAGAAAGAAACGCAGACATACTCACTGAAGTAGATCTCCTCAGAGCAACGGGAAAATAGCATTTAATGCTATTAGAGAACGGTAACATTTATGAAGGCTGAAGCTGAGCTATTCGAAGAACAAGTCTGAAGCTTCATCAAAGCCTATAAATACCGTGAACAAGAAGAAGAATACAAGCGACTGAAAGAAAGAGACTGGAAAAAGAAAAAGAAAGAGCTGAACTGCTGTGCAATTTGTTATACTCTGTATAGAAAGTCTTGTATATTTGTCTTTCTTCTTGTAAAAGAGAGTTTGCTTAACTCTCGAAGTGCTTTAGTTTTCATATCCTCACTTGTGTGAGTTAGACAGCATTTGAATCAAAAACACTCTGCTGAGTCGTTTAGCCTGAAGAGGCTGTGTGCAAAGAATACTTGGGATTTAGCCTGAAGAGGCTGTGTGCAAAGAATACTTGGGTTATAGCCTGGAGAGGCTGAGTGCAAAGAATACTTGGGTTATAGCCTGAAGAGGCTGCGTGCAAAGAATACTTGTATTCTATCTGGTTTGATAGTGAAATCTCTCTAGTTTGAGGGGACTGGACGTAGCTCTTAGGAAAGAGTGAACCAGGATAAAAACTTGTGTTATTTCTTCTTTCCCTTAACTCTTTTTATATCTGTGCTTATTACTAACCAAGGGGATTGAATTGATTTTATTTCAACAAGTTTTTCATACACTTTAAATCGGACAAAGAAAACAAGTTTTTCAAACTAAGAGGGAATCCTCTGTGTCCAATATTTCTGTGAGTCCGATATTTTACAACTCTGTGAGTCCAGTGTTTTAAGCACTCTGTGCGTCCAATATTTTAGCACTCTGTGCGTCCAATGTTTTAATTTTTTAAGAGTCCAATACTTCAAAACACTGTGAGTCCAGTTTTCACATTTGGCTGTGCGTCCAACGATCTTTCAAGACAGCGTCCAATATTTCGAAAAGTTTTAAAAGCTGAGAAACACAATTCAACCCCCCTTCTTGTGTTTCATCTTGTTACCTACACGTTGAAGTGGTTCTGTAGTTGCAGTCCATCCTCTATGTTTCTGATGATCATCCTGTCAAGAGGGGAGAGGAATGATCCCAGTTCTTCCGCAGTCAAAGGAGAGTAAGTTAGCTTGAAGTCATATAGCCTCATTCTGGAAAGTCCTAATGAATTGGGAGCTATGGACTTAGCCCTTACTTCCTCCAGGGGCATGTTCTCCTTTATCTTTTCCTCCTGAAGAGGAATCTCCATAACTTTTACCCCTTTTGTCAGGACCTGCAGCTTCCCAGCCGTGAAGACATACTCAGATAGAGGTAGAGAAGGAGCATCTGATACGTCCAGGTTGGTAGGAGATGAGGAACGTGGAGATTGGCCATGTGAGGGTGAGAAAGAGGTTGATGGATGAGGTTGTGCACGTGAAGGTGAAGGTGAGTGTGTTTGAATGGGATTGGACGATGGTTCAAGATAGAAAGGAGATGGAGGAAAGGTTTCAGGTGAAGCAGGAGGTGGTGTTTGGGATGGTTGTTCTGGTTGACATGGAGAAGGTGTTTGGGTTTGTGTTTGTGGTTGTGGTTGAGTTTGAGGGTCATTGTTTGGACGAATGGGTGAAGGAATGGACTCAGGGTTTTCTGAGATTGTGGTAACCACAACTTTAATTATTTCATCCACAGACTTATCAAGATTAGCACAAGTAAGTACATCTGTTGCTTTCTTGTCAGCAATCTTGACAATGGATGGTTTCCTTTGAGATCTTGCCTTCTTTGTTATGGGTCCAATGACTTCTTTTTCAACTGACTTGGACTCAGAGGCTTTTCTCTTTTTGGTTGCCTTTTCAGCAGCAAGCTTGGCTCTTTTAGAGAGAAATTCTCCAATTGTTTCTTCGTCTGAATCAGCCAAGACTAACTTCCTTGTAGGTTTCCTGGAAGTAGTTTTCTTCTTTGAGGCAGCAGGAACTCCACTAGAGATTTTGGTTGCTTGTTCTGCTTGTTCAGCTCTATTTGCTTCAATTGCAGCCCTGATGGCATCCTTATTGTCTTCTTCTTCTCCCTCTTTGAGTTTGGCCAAACGTTCTTTGACAGTTACCAGTCTCTTTTTCATAATGTTGGTTCTGCCAAAAGGTGCTTGATGGATTATCTTTGAGAGAGCAGCTTTATCTTCCCCAGAGTATGTTTCCAGGATTGCCATGATTCCTTGAGTGGTAAGAATTCTCTGAAGCAGAGCTCCGTAGGGAATAGCAATTCTTTTCCCTTTCCCTTTTGCATCTCTTTTAAAACAGTAGAACAGGCTATGAGGAAGATTGATTCGTTGATGGGTTAGAAGGTGTACCAGCAAAAACCCATGTAGTGACGACACAGAGTCCTTTGATCCAATCTTATGAAGCACCATTTTGTTCAGGATTTGATGAAGTACTCTGGCTTTGTCAGTCATCTTTGAAGAGATTAGGTCTCCGTCTTCCTCTCCTATCTTTAGCAAGATTTTGCTGATTTCTGTCTTTCCACCAACTTCATGAGCCCATCCTCCATGAAAACAGACTCCAGCAGAGTCACAGCTAATAGCTTCTGAGATGCTTTCTATGGATACTATGACTTCCTTGCCTAGGACTGTTCCTGTGATAAGGTTGTCCTGGATCTTCATAGTTTTCCAAAATTGACGAATCAAGCTTTGATGAACATTAACTTCTTTCCCAAAGAAATTTTCCCAACCAGCGGCATAAACTTCAGGTGAGATATCCACACCCAGGCCAGCCAAAATCGAGAGATCCGTCCAGTATTCCACATTGACTTCCATGTTCTCAAGGTTCTCCATTTTTGAAAGATAAAGAGAAGAGATTTTTCAAAGAAAGGTTTTGAGAGGGTTTTACGAAAGAGAGAGCGAATACAGAGAGATTTTGAGGGAAGTTGAGAAGTGAAAGAGAGTGGGGTTAAAGACGTGTGTATGAAGGGAAAGAGAAAACAGTAAATTTTTCTTGAAAACAGGCGTAATCATCAACTGGGAAAACGGCTGCAGAGCAGACGTACAGTTTTTGATAAAAATATATTATAAAAAAAATTTAGACTCAGTGTGGGAAGTCTAAGAGATAAAAGTCTTTAAAAAAAACTTCTAAGTTTCAAATAGACTGTCGTGTCCTATTGGACGCTAGTCATATTGGACTTAGACTCAGCTTGAGCACATTGGACGCTAAACATCAGTCGTTTATAAAGTGCATATTTAAATGCTTCCTTATAAAAGTAAACCTATCTACAGAGAGGGGTTTTGTAAATATATCTGCCCATTGATTTTCAGTGTTAACAAACTGAATATCAAATGTTCCCTTCTGTACATAGTCTCTAATGAAATGATGTTTAATTTCTATAAGATTGGGCTCTTAGATAAATTGATTGCAGCAGTATTATCACACAGAACAGATATCTTACTCTCACAGATGTTGTAGTCCTCCAGTTGATGTTTAATCCATAGGAGCTGAGAACAACAACTTGCAGCAGAGACATATTCAGCTTCAGCTGTAGATAATGCAATTGTGCTTTGTCTTCTGCTCGTCCATGATACCAGATTGGATCCAATAAAGTGACATCCTCCGCTGGTGCTTTTTCTCTCGAGTCTATCCCCAGCATAATCAGCATCACAGAACCCTACTAATCTGTATTCATTTGATTTCTTAAACAGCAAACCAAGATTAGTAGTCTCCTTCAGATATCTAAAAATTCTTTTGACAGCAGTCAAATGAGAATCTCTAGAATCTGATTGGAATCTTGCACATAAACAAACACTGAACATTATATCAGGTCTAGATGCAGTAAGATACAATAGAGATCCGATCACACCTCTATATACCTTTTGATCTACCTTTTTATCCTTATCATTCAGGTTCATTATGCAGGTTGGATGCATAGGAGTGCTCATGGGTTTGCAATCGTCCATTTTGAACTTCTTCAGAAGCTCCTTTGTATACTTGGACTAATGCACATAGATTCCATCTTGAGTTTGTTTTACTTGAAGTCCAAGGAAGAATTTCAATTCTCCCATCATACTCATTTCAAACTCCTTCTGCATTAACTCAGAAAATTCTCCACACAGAGATTATCAGTAGCACCAAAAATGATATCGTCCACATAAATTTGTACTATGATGAAATGTGAGTCTATGGATTTTCTAAAGAGAGTAGTGTCAACTTTTCCTCTTGAAAAACCATTCTCCATAAGAAATGAACTTAGTTTTTCATACCAAGCTCGAGGAGCTTGCTTAAGACCATAAGGAGCCTTTTTCAATTTAAAGACATGGTTAGGAAAAGATTGATCCTCAAAACCAGGTGGTTGTTCCACATAGACTTCCTCTGTTATTATACCATTTAGAAAAGCACTTTTTACATCCATTTGATAAAGCCTCATATCATGTTGGGCAGCAAATGAAAGTAAGATGCGAATGGCCTCTATTCTAGCTACTGGAGCAAAGGTTTCAGTAAAATCAATACCTTCCTGTTGTGAGTAACCTTGAGCAACTAACCTTGCTTTGTTTCTCACCACTTTACCTTCTTCGTCCAGTTTGTTTCTGAATACCCATTTGGTTCCAATGATGGACTTATCTTTAGGTGGGACTACAAGCGTCCAAACATCATTGCGTTTGAACTGATTTAGCTCCTCCTGCATTGCTAAAATGCATCCTTCGTCCAATAGAGCTTCATCAACATTTTTGGGCTCCAATTCAGAGATGAATGCAACATTAGTTTGTTCTCTGAATGTGGACCTTGTTCTGACTCTATCATCTGCATTTCCAATGATTTGATCTTTAGGATGATAGGTCTTGGAGTGCCAGCTTCTTCTTCTTTCAGTATTGGACGCATCATCATTTTCTGCGTCTGATCCTTCTTCTTCATTCTTAGGTGATGGTCTTTCACCTTCTGCTTGTATTCTCATGTCTGAAAAAGAATCACTTAGCTCTGACAATTCCTTGTCAGACTTTTTGTCATTGAATTTAGGTTTAAATACTTTTTTCGTCCCTGCAAAATGACTGAGTTTCATTTTTCGTCCCTGTAAAAAATTTTGTTTGTTTGTGATCCCTGTAAAACAAAAAGTTTTATTTTTAGTCCCTGCAAAATTGGTTTAGTCCTTGTAAAATTTAGATCATGTTGAATTAGTCCCTGTAATATGTGAACAATTTTGTTTTTAGTCCCTATTAAATTTATTTTACAAGGACTACTTTGGCAATTATCTAAATATTACAGGGACTAATTCAACATGATCTAAATTTTACAGGGACTAAAACAATTTTGCAGGGACTAAAAATAAAACTTTTTGATTTACAGGGATCACAAACAAACAAAATTTTTTACAGGGACGAAAAATGAAACTTGGTCATTTTACAGGGACGAAAAAGATATTTAAACCTTGAATTTAATATGAATTGACTCTTCAACAGTCAAGGTTCTTGAGTTATAGACTCGATAAGCCTTGGAAGTTTCAGAGTAACCCAGAAAAATTCCATTGTCCACCTTAGAATCAAACTTTCCAAGTTGATCCTTATTGTTGAGAATAAAACATTCACATCCAAATGGATGAAAATATGAAATGTTGGGTTTTCTTCCTTTCCACAATTCATATGGAGTCTTTTTCAATATAGGCCTCACATACATTCTGTTTTGCAAATAACACGCAGTATTTACAGCTTCAGCCCAGAACCTCTTAGAGGTTGAGTGATCATTGAGCATGGACCTAGTCATCTCTTGTAGAGATCGATTCTTCCTCTCCACCACACCATTTTGCTGAGGTGTTCTTGGTGCAGAGAAATTGTGAAGGATTCCATTCTCTTCACAGAATCTCTGGAAGTTTGCATTTTCAAACTCACCTCCATGATCACTTCTAATGGAGTTGATACAAACTCTTTTCTCATTTTGGACTCTTTTACAGAATATGGTGAAGACTTTGAAAGATTCATCCTTGTGTGCAAGGAATTTGACCCATGTCCATCTAGTATAGTCATCAACTATAACTAATCCATATCTCTTTCCATTTAAAGAGGCTGTTTGAGTGGGTCCAAACAAATCCATATGTAAAAGTTCCAAAGGTCTAGAAGTGGAAACAATATTTTTAGAATTAAAAGAGTTTTTCACTTGTTTCCCTTTCTGACATGCTTCACACAGAACTTCGGATTTGTACACAAGATTTGGTAGTCCTCTCACAAGGTTATGCTTGTTTAGCTTTGAGATGGTTCTTAAGCTTGCATGACCAAGTTTCTTGTGCCATATCCATTGTTCATCCTTTAAGGATATGAAGCATGAGACATTTTGTTTGGATAGATTTTCAAAATCAATTTTGTAAACATTATCCTGCCTCTTTGCTTGAAAAAGTATGGACTTATCAGAATTTCTGACTATACATTTATCCTTGTTAAAGGAAACATCAAATCCACTGTCACACAATTCACTTATGCTAAGCAGATTATGTTTGAGTCCTTCAACCAGTACGACATTTTCAATAGAAGGAAAAGGATGCTTACCAATTTTACCTATTCCAACTATTCTGCCTTTCTGGTCTCCTCCGAAGGTGACCCAGCCCTTTGATCTAGGCTTTAGGTCTTGGAACATAGACCTTTCTCCTGTCATGTGTCGTGAGCAGCCACTGCCCAGGTACCATGACTGGAGTTGACTTCCTCCCATCAAGCATATCTGCAACAGGAATTATCATATTCTTAGGTACCCAGATTGACTTGGGTCCTTTCTTGTTAGTCCTTGGTCTGCGTCCAGGCATGTTCCTTTTGTTATGGACGCACGTCGAGGTGACATGTCCAGCCTTCCCACAGTGACCACAGTATAAATAAAATTTAGAACGACTTTTAGAAACTTTTGGTTTTGGATTTTCATAACCTAAACCACTTTTGTCAGAAGGTTCTCTGAATTTTTAAAATTTGATCCAGTTTTTCAGAGCTACTGACAAATCTGGACAATCGTCCAGTGAGTTCATTTACTTCTTGTTAAAGTACTTGTACTTCACAGGAAGTATTGGACTCAGAATCCTTTTGAGATTCATCTTTGAGTTGACTTACTTGAAGTCTTAACTCTTTATTTTCTGATTTGAGTACTTCATTTTCCAAAGTAAGTTTTTCAAAATCTTTGGTTATGAGTGAAAATTTCTTTTTCAAGGATCTGTACTCATCAAATAAAATGGATGATTCTCTAAGGAGATCATTAAAATTTTCTTTTAGTTTAGGGTAAGGAAATACCTCTTCTTCATCCTCACTATCAGTTGAGGGTGGGCTTGCCATCAGGCAAAGATTTGCTTCTTCCTTATCCTCCTCATCCTCATCATCAGAGGATTCGTCAAGATCTTCCCATGTTGCCATGAGACCCTTCTTCTTTGTCCACTCAGCTTCAGGACAGTCTGGCTTGTAGTGGCCTGGTTTCTTACATCCATAGCACACTAGTGGACTTTTCTCCTTCTGCTCAGCTTCCTTTTGTGGAAATCTTTTGTTGAATTGCTTCCTTCTGAAGCCACCCTTCCTTTTCCACATGGACTTTATTTTTCTAGAGATGAAGGAAAGTTCATCATCATCTGAGCCTTCTTCTCCTTCTGAGCTACATGACTCCTCATCAGAGTCATTTCCCTTTAGTGCTTTTGAAGTACTTCCCTTTTGGACTTTAATAGCAATGGACTTTGCCCTTTTTTCTGTTCCTTCTTCTTTGAGCTCAAGCTCATGCACTTTGAGTGAGCCGAGGAGATTTTCCATAGCAAGAGTGGACAGATCCCTTGCTTCTTGTATGACAGTCACTTTGGGTCTCCATTGTCTAGGAAGACTCCTTAGAATTTTCCTGATGTGATCTTGGGTTGTGTAGACTTTTCCCAGAGATCTCAGGTTGTTAATGATTGTTTGGAATCGTCCAAACATCTGATCAATAGTCTCGTGATCCTCCATTTTGAATAGTTCGTATTGATGAACTAGCATGTTGATTTTGGACTCACGGACTTGAGACGATCCTTCATGCGCCAAGGCTAGGGTGTCCCATATTTGTTTGGCAGTGGTGCAGCTGTGCACCTTGTCGTATTCTGACTTGGTGATGGCACACATCAGATAGTGCCTTGCTTTTGAGTTCAGCTGGAATCTGGTCCTTTGATCTTGCGTCCACTGCGCTCTTGGTACTGGTTGACCTGCTTCATTTACTGGAGCAGTGTAGCCAGTTTCCACGACATCCCACATGTCTATATTTTGCGCATCAAAGAACGTGATCATTCTTTGCTTCCAATAGTCATATTCTTCTCCATTGAACAGAGGTGGTCTGTTCACAGCTTGTCCCTTGTTCTCCATGGATCTTTGCTTCTCTGCACTGTTAGGTGCTCAACCCCTAGAGACCGAGCTCTGATGCCAACTGTAGGTAACAGGAAGAAACACAAGAAGGGGGGGTTGAATTGTGTTTCAAAGCTTTTAAAAACTTTTTCGCAAATATTTGTATGCTTGCTGTGAACTCGTTGGACGCACAGCGTATTGAAATATTGGACGCACAAGTAGATTGGACGCAGAGGCTTCCACTTAGTTTAAAAACGTTTTCTTTGTGCGATTTAAAGAGTTTGAAAAACTTGATAATATAAAATTCAATTCAATCCCTCTTGTTAGTAATGATAAATAAATAACTAGAGATAAGGAAAAGAGAGAATAACACAAGTATTTATCCTGGTTCACCCTTTCCTAAGAGCTACGTCCAGTCCCCTCAAACTAGAGAGATTTCACTATCAATCCAGATAGAATACAAGTATTCTTCAACAGCCTCTCCAGGCCTTACAACAAGTATTCTTTGCACACCTAGCCTCTCCAGGCTCAAAACAACTATTCTTTACAAACAAGCCTCTCCAAGCTCAAACAAGTATTCTTTCTAAACAAGCCTCTTCAGGCTCAAACAACTCAGAAGAGTGTTTTTGACTTAAAGTGCTATCTAACTCACACAAGTGAGAATATGAAAATCTTAAGCACTTTGAGAGTTAAGCAAACTCTCTTTTACAAGAAGATAGAAAATATTACAAGAATTTCTTAATGAATCAGAGTATAACAAAGTTTGCACAGCGATTCAACTCTTTCTTTTTGATAGTTCAGCACTCTTATATTCTTCTTCTTGTTTACGGTATTTATAGGCCTTTGTTGAAGCTTCAGACTTATTCTTCAACTACCTCGGCTTCAGCCTTCATAAATATGACCGTTCTCTAATAGCATTAAATGCTATTTTCCCGTTGCTCTGAGGAGTTCTTCTTTAGCGTATTTGTCTGCGTTTCTTTCTTCTAATTTAGAAGCAACCTGTACTCATAGTCTCAATTGCACAAAGGTTAATAGTAATATTCAGTTGAGACAAAGAGAATACACTGTGTAAATTAGAAAGTAGTGTTCAGAGAGATATCAAAATAAACATAGTACATTCTCTCTCTAAGTACGCTTTCACAATGCTTTATGCTTTTCATTTAATGCACGTTCAGAGACTTTGACGAGGTTGTTCAGAAAAGCATTGTATACTGCTATTTATTTTAAATCATTTGCTCAATAAATATGTCCAATATTAAATGCAAGAGCAACAAATAGCAGGTTATGTATTCTGCACTTTGGACGCAGCATTTAGAGTGTATGAATGGACGCATACCTTTGCTTACCATTCGTACTTGAGACAGCTTGGTCTATATGGACACATACTTATTGCTTACCATATGTACTTGAGACTTTGCTTCTCTGATAGGATACATCTCTATAATACTCATTGGTCGGTTATCACTTATGCCTATTTTGGACGCACTGTATAGCATGTCTCCATGAGTGATTTCTTTGGACGCTTATATGTTCTGCTTCTTTGGACGCAAAGCTTCATTGGACGCATTGCTTCTTTGAGTCCATTGGACGCTCCATTCTTGAATCGTACATATATATGCCAATGTCACACTGGACGCTTGGACTTATCTTTGTTGTACCTACAAGAGCTTGTCAGCAGACTTTGTAAAATCCTTAATAACCTTTGTTATCATCAAAACCACAAAGACTACTTAGGGAAAATTTGCATTAGAACTGCTTTTGACCAATTTGGTTCCAACATAGAGTTGGATGGGAATGATATCCAAGAACAAGATGAAGAGGGGCAGACATTGGCAGAAGAAATGTTAGCCTTGTTGTGCAGAGGGGGAGTTCTGTAACATCCTGGCTGCTTTTCGGATCGACGACTGTCCCTACACACCAACACGGGTCTTTTCAGCATGCTTTGTCCTCACTCACATGCTTTCTAGGAAACTTCCCAGAAGGTCACCCATCACGAAATTGCTCCAAGTCAAGCATGCTTAACTGTGGAGTTCTTAAGTGATATGCTACCGGAAAGAAGATGCATCTTGTTGGTATGAGTAGTACCAATCAATTCTATTAAGCTTTCCTCAACTGTACAGTCCCATACCTGCACAGTCTCAGAATTCCTCTCATTCGGGTATGATTTCAGTTCATTCATGTACCCCTTTGCCTAGAAGCCTGCCAGGAGCCGCTCCTTGTCCGTGCCTCTCTGCACCGGCGATCACTCCCCGTCCTCGTCGGCCTCAGGGTGTCACATGCCCACTAGCTTCCGCTTGGTTCGTCCCCGAACCATACCGTAATGGGAGAGGACCGGCTCTAATACCACAAAATGCAATACTCTTTCTCCAAAAAGGATATTACACCATAGTTACCAAGAATTTTAAAATACTTAGAAAATATAATTAGTGGAAGTTGGAAATCCTTCTTCCAAAATGCGGGTAAAATTTTTCACTTGGTTGAAGAAGATGAGAAGGACGGGGAATATGTTTCCCTAAATCTTTTCGAAAGGTTTTGAATGCGGAAACATAAAATAACACACTTGTGAACAGAATCTCATCTCATATAAAAATATTCAGAGTTTACAAAAGGAACTCAATATCTCGAAATATGTTTATACAGTGAACACCTGAGCCGGTCAAATCTCTAGACCTATACCCAAAGCAATACAGTAACACTGGTTCTTCTCATAATTCGCGCAGCAACCTCCATCAGATCTCCTAAGGCTTAGCCCACTCCTTGGGAAAAACATCTACTCAACCACATATGGACAAAACATGGAAAGTAGGCAAGGGTGAAAATCCTTATCATTGAATTTTATCACTAAAGAATACATGTGTAACACACAACAAATATTAGGCACACAGCAGAGTCACAGTAAATATAATGCACACAATCAATGATCTCATCCTCAAAATAAACACAAATGCCAAAATCCTCGCCTGTACCGTAATGGCAAAAACAACACAAAACATCGCCGGTACAGTAATATCACATAGACTCTCTAAACTTTCGGGACACACCCACGAGCACTTTGTCCGCTACTCTTGGGGATTTTTCCTTGATAACTTCCGGGACACACCCACGAGCACTCGGCCCGCTACCCCATGTAGATTTTACTCAATACTTTCGGGACACACCCATGAGTAAGTCACTCGCTACTCATGGAGATTTTACCATAGGAATTTCGGCACACAGCCACGAGCATTCAGCCCGCTACTCCGAGAGATTTTTCTTAGTAATGACATACACCAATTTATGACTTGACCCTTAAATGAACATGGAATCACAAGTAAACACAAAACCACGTTTCTCAGATAAAAACTCAGAGTCACATATCTCAATCAAACACAGATTCACACTGCTCAGATAGGAACATCGAATCACATAACTTAGATAACGCCAAAATCAGATAAGAATAAAATCACACTTCTCAATTAAAATACGAAATCCCTTAACTCAGATAAAACATAGAATCTCATGTTACTTTACTTAATTTTTCACTAGATAATATAGCAGTAGAATTCACTGAGAATCCATTACTGTTATACTATCTTTCCCAAATTATCTTAGTCACGTATATACCGAGTCCCTAGTGTTAAGATTTTTAAATAGCATATCAGTATGGTTCCCAGGAAAGAGAGACGGACTTAAAGCCCCTTCAAAGGTCTCTTGTTTCTTTCCTAGATAGACCCATACTAATAAACCACTAAAATCTTAACCATCACTTTGTATATCAATGATAGACAATATTAGGGTTTTCACAATTTAAGCATTATAACACAACAATTTCTAAAACTCAAAGCAATTAAATTAAAGTTATAAAACAATCATAAAGCTTAAATAAATGATTATAAGGCATATACCAATCTTGCCATTATAACCTTACTATAAAAGCACAATTAAATAAAAATATTAAAATGGTTATAAGGCATATACCAATCTGGCTATTATAACCTTACTATAATTAAATAAAAGCAATAAAACAATTAATAAAGCAATAACACCCAAAACCACAAATGTGGATAATCACTTCAAAATTCTCAAGAATTTTGCCGTTACCTTCAAACTTGAAGAAAAGGGATATTTTGAAGATCAAAGCTTCAAAACTCAAGAACTTTGACAAGAAAACTAAAAACTTTTGAACTAGAAATCCTTGAAATGAATCAAGAATTGGATGAGAAATTTATGAAGACCCCTCCCCTCTATTTATAGCCAAAATTTCGAGCTCAAAGGGGTGTAGGAAAGCATGGGATCATTTTTTCCATTTTGGAAAAATAATAAATCCTAATTATATAAAAATATCTAAAAAAATAACTTTGGCTCTAGAACACTTGAGAAGCTTCAAGACCCCTCTAAAGCTTGTACAGGTCGGCCAAATAGAGCTGGGAGGAAAGGTAAGTGAAAAGACCAAAATACCCCTAGGGTTTGGATGAAAAAGGATGAAAATCAAGGGTAAAAATGTCTTTTCATAAATCAAAAATTGAAATAATTAGTTAAAAATGATGAGAACCAATGAGAATGCTAGAAAATGCCATGACAAGCCCAAATAATTTCGTGGCACTCATTTTTGAATTTTATTGATAGTGCAAACTCTTCGGTTTTCATCGTTTCGCAGGTATAACCCTGCAAAATGCAGAAAAATAAGGTTTTCAAAACTTACACAGAAATAATTTTAAAAATCATGAAATAAATAATTAAAAATAAAATATAAAATGCTTATGGACCTTTGACACGAAATTTATACCTGTGTAACAAGGTTTTTGCGTTAAAACGCCCCTGGTGAGCGTAGTTTTTGGTATTTTTTGAAAGTTTTCCAAAAATTCTAGAAAAATTCTAGAAAATATAAAATAATAAAATAACTAACTTTTGTGAAGGAAGTTTATTTATTGAGTTTGTTTAACACACACAAGCTATTTAAATCTCTTTCCGTCAGTTAGACGTATATCGTTTTCTGTAAAAAGGCCCGATGTTGATTGGAAAGCTACCGTTTTAGAAGTATTTCGAAATACATGTATTTTTCCCCTAATTTCAAGCTAGAAATAAATCACAACATTTTTGCCACAAGAATTCAAATAAAACAGAATAGGGACGGATAGACAAGGCAACAGATCGTGTAGGTAGACCTGACAGAAGCTGAATATTGATTGTTTTCAGAAGTAATTTTAAACATGTGTATTTAAATACTATTTGTAAACTAAAAATAAGTCTCAAAATATTTATTTTCCAAAAATTCATATAAGATAAAAATTAGAATAGTTTACTCAGAAAAACGGATGTTACAAGTTCAATGGAAGACTACAGCTGATGGTACTCCCAAAAAGGTTCAGAGTTATGACCTTGATGTGCTTCCATATGCTTGGAGCAATTTTGTTCACCACTCCCTCCTCCCATGTGCCAATGTCTTAGATATAATTGTCTCCCGGGCTTACATGCTCTATTGCATTCTCACAGGGAAAAAGATCAATGTTGGTAGCATCATTGCCAATAATATTTTAGCCACTGCTAAGAGTTCAAGAAATAATGCAACTTTGATCCATCCAGCTCTCATTCAGTGGCTTTGTGAGAAAGCAAAGGTGAGACAACACCCTTCTGAGCCAAGAGAGAAGCCACCTCTATCCATATCTACTCAATGGATCAATTCAAAATATTATAGCAAGAGGCATGCGCAGCAGTTGGATGCACGGGATAGAGAATCCCAGCCTGGCCCTTCTTCTTCCTCCCTACCTCTGGAACCCCAGGGTATGTCCATGAGTGACTTAAGGCCATTACTGGAGAGTATTTTCAATAACCAAAGGGAGATGCGGGAGGAGCAAAGGGAGATGCGAGCAGAACAAAGGGAACTTAGATTGATGAGCACGGGTATGCAACAGGACATATAGTCCATGATGCAAACCCTGCAGAGGCATAGGGAGATGTTTATGCAAATGCAAGCTCAATGGGGAGCTAACCAAGTTGGTTTTGTCCCTCCTCCGCCTAGTGCTGATTTCATGGAGACAAGAGAGGAGGGAGACCAATCACATGAAGGAGGAGCTGCTGGACGGTTTGATTTTTAGTTTGTTTTTTTGTTTGGTTAATTTTTAGTTGTTTTGTTTTGTTCTATTTTGTTTTTGTTTTTTTGTTTTTCCTTTTTTCTTCTTTTGCCGTTTGTTTGGTTTGTTTTGTTCCTTTTTAGTGTGAAACCCTATTCAATTTTTCTCACTTGATATGTTGGATAATGGATGTGTTAAATTTGGGAGTGAATTGGATGTTAATGATTTCTATCTTCCACATGATCAGTTTTGCTTCCTTTCTAGCATGACAATGAAATTGGGTGTGACATGATTGATGCTTACAAGAATCTAAAGATTTGCTTGATTGTCATTCTTTGAGGCAACTTTCTGTAATAGTTTCATGATTGATCATCCTTGTGTGCCATGTTTTCTTCACTCAAAAATTTAACCATGTGAGCATTTGAACTTAAACAGATTTTTGTTCATGTGTGCATACATCTTTTGCTTTCTACCTTCAGAACTTGATTTTGTTCTTGTTTGCTCATGCTTGCTTGCACACACACACATATGATTGAGGCATTTTTTTGGTTAAATTCAGGGCCTTTTATTAAGCCACCCAATGTATATTGCCTTTGCTTAGCCCCATTGAGCCTGAATCCCATTTTTGTTATAAACAGCTCATTACAAGCCAAAAGTGTAAAACAAAAATTGTCCCTTACTGGAGTTAGGGGGTGTCATTTAGTTTTCATTCTTGGTTGTACATTAAGTTTGGGGTTACTTGAGGGCAAGCAACATCATTAAGTTTCGGGTGGGGATTGAAATCTTTTCTTGCTTTTGTCTTGCTTTTCTTGGCAAGCCTGGTTTCAGTAAAAAAAAAACTGTGCATAAAATGAAATGAAAAAAAAAAGAGAAAAAAAATACAACAATAACAAAAGATTGTTGTTGTGTACAGTTTTTATTTTTTTATGTACAGTTTTGTTTGTAAAAAAAAATGTTTGAAGTGGAAAAGTGTGCAGTTCTGAACAGGGGATATTGAGAATAGTTAGAGGGCATTTCTTAACTCCAGTTAAGTTATCCTAGAACCAAAAAATATCCACCTTGACCTAAGCCCAATTACAACCATAATAAAGACTTCTTGATGTGTGTGGAATCTTGTTTTGCATGTTGTATGATTTAGAACATTGTTAAGCTTATGGTAGATTGATTGCATTTGATGTGTTGAGTGTAAACAGGACCCTCTAAACACTTGAGTATGAGTGAAACACTATTTCTGTGAAGAGAGTGAGGGAAACTGGCCACTTTTGATGTTTTTCATGTCTCTTTTACTTTAAGTTGCTTGCTTGGAAGATTTGAACGCAAAAGTGTAATTGAATTGATTGTATCTTGACTGTCACATGCAATGGATGAGTCATGTCAGTGATGGTATTTTGACTGGTTTGTGGAGGATAGTAAGTCGTACTTGATTTTCACTCCAACCCCTATTTTTGGTCTTAATTGTTGCTTGAGGACAAGCAAAGTTCTAAGTTTGGGGTTGTGATAAATCCACATTATATGTTGATTTAATAGACTTTTAAGTGAGTTTTTGTACATGGGTTGTGTAGTTTTGTTAGCTTTTAAGAGTGTTTTTATGTAAATATTGTGGGTTGTTTAAGTCTTAGATTTTCTTTAGTTTGGTGTAGTTGTTGCAGGAAATTAATCTGATTTGGTATGCAAAAGCCTGCATTTATGACAGTGGCCAACGCTCAAGCCTCCATTCCTGGCGCCCAGCGCCCAGATGCTGTCCTGTACTACGTTTCATCTTCCAGAAAATCAGACCAGCAGCGCCCAACGCCAAAGTCTGGCGCCCAGCGCCCAGATGCTGTCTTGTACTACGTTTCATCTTCCAGAAAATCAGACCAGCAGCGCCCAACGCCAAAGTCTGGCGCCCAGCGCCCAGATGCTGGCCTGGACTGTCTGTTTCATCCTCTGAAGGCAGCATCTCAGCGCCCAGCGCCCCAGAACTGCTCCTGCATTGCACGTTTCATCTTCTGAAGGCAGAATCCTGGCGCCCATCGCCCAATACGTTACTACAGTATAAATGATCATGTTCTGACCTATTTTGAGAGAACTTATGGACTTGGAAAGAGACGAAGCAGCTTCTTGAGCCTCTTGAGACTTCTCTGTGCCTTTCTCCTTGGAGCTCCATCATCTGGGAACAAACTTGGTGACTCTATGGATCAATCTCTACCTTATTTTTCTGCTCATTAGCATGAGTTTCTAATTTCCTAAGTTAGGTTAGGTGGACTCTCATTTGATCTCTGATGTGATACACTTGGGTTTGTAAGTTTGATTCAATCTTATGCAATTTTATCTTCTTGATTCTATTTTTAATGCTTTCCTTTGCTTGATCATCATTGGATTGATTTGAGATGCTAAATGAAATTAGAAAATTCTGTTTAGTGTTGGAAATGAATCAAGAGGACTTGTATGTTATATTTTAGGAATGAAATTTAGCATACTTGACTTATAAAATACTGCACTTTACGCTTGTTTCAATTTTAATCACCTAAGGGATTAGGGATTTTTAATTGAGAACAAAGGGGCTTTTTACCAAGGAATTGGGATTAGCCTAGTTTTTGACATTTGAGTATGAATTGCATATGTTGAATTGAGCTTATCAAGTGTATTACATTGGGGTGAAGTAGAGAGGATACCGATACTAACTATTTTTATTCTAGATTTAAATCAACCTTTATCTCTGTTTACTTGTTTTTACTTTATTCAAAAAAGAAGAAAACTACAAAAACACTATCATACTTTATTTGTTTTTAATTTCAGTTTAAAACAATGATATCTTTTGTCCTTAATCATCTAACTAATAGTAATAATTTGCGTTGATAATTGAACAATAATCCTCGTTGGGAACGACAACTCCCTCACTATTTTATTACTTGTAACGACCGGTGCACTTGCCGCGTTTTTCTAACATTAGCAGACTTTGTAAAAACCTTAATAATTATTGTTATCATCAAAACCACTTAGGGATATACACATTGAAAAATGCTTTTAAACAATTTGGTTCCAACAATCTCCCCCTTTTTGATGATGACTGTAACGCCCCTTTTTCCCACAACGAATGTCACATGAAAAACATAAACTTAATGCGGAAAATCGTCTTTCATAAATAAAGCTTGCCAAAATTGGTGGCTAATTTTTTTTTTAAAAGATAAGTCTTATAAGATAAATACGCTCATTAAACTTAGCCATCCAGAAACTCAGAAAGAAAAACATACGTCATATATATATCATCAAGTTTCTGTACAAAATCCTTGCGCCCGCAAGTAAAGTCAGGAACCATAGCAGAGTGGTCAAAATATATCATCACAGCATAAAAGAAATAAAGCAGTAAACTAAACCTAAGAAAACAATGAAGCAAAGGTGTGACAAAATACACGACATGAAATATCTACATCCCCAAAACATAGGCTGGTCGGCTAGCTAACAACCCACAACCTAGCACTCTACACCTCCCCGCCTAGAGACCAAAGATGACGTCTCCTCGGGGTCCTTCTCTGGATCCTCCTCGGGGTCCTCCTCATCCTCAGACTCGGACTCCACGAGCCAACCGCGTCCAGGCTCATCTCTGACCTTCCTCTTCCCTCTGCTTGCATGTCCTGATGGTCCGGCAGAAGTGTCAGAAGAACAGCGAACAAAACGTCCAGAAGGTGCGACGTATGGAATAGGAAGTGTCGCCCTCATGGTCTCGGGTGATGGAACTGGTGTCACCGGTGGAGCCATCCTTGGTAAGCGTGCCCTCTCCAAGGAACTCTCCCTTGGAGTGCGACGAATCAGACGACAACGGTCAGATACCGATCCGGCTATCCGCTGAGGTGTAGGCCTCTGATCCTCCCTCGTCTCTCTCCTAAGCTGCGCCGTGGGAAGAACTCTGGCCTCCCGGTTCTCCAAAGTGATACTACGTGCAAAGGGTGCATCTCCCAGCCAGTAGTGCATCCTCTCGACGGGTATGTAGACGTCTAAAACCATGTCCCTCTCCAAAACCTCTTCGGGGCCCAACACCCCTCCTCTAGTCCTGACCACGTGTCCAGTCACAGTGGCCCATTGGGAGATGGGATCGTAAGTCCATCCCCCACTATCGGCCTCACAAGGCCGGAAACTCTCCCTCACTTGGGCAACCAGAGGTCTCGGTGTGAACATCTATGCATAACGTACAGAAAATAATAGAAAAACACGCAAGGGTGAATTTCTTTGCACAAGTTGAAATCCACTGAAAGGTGCATATGAAAATAAAATACTACATAACACACTTCAAGAATATATGTATGTAGCTACTCTTTCGCAAATCTTTCTTTAAGATATTCATACACCCAGAAGAGAACACATCATCAAGACTACACACACATAGCGCTCTAGCATGATGCATGTCACTTCAACATCTTTCCATACAGCTCAAACCTCACTTCATTCGCAGTCCCCCAAGCTGGATTGCACAATCCTCCAAGCTGGATTGTAGCTCAATTTTGGCAAAGCCAATCACCAAATGCAACTGACATCTATATATATATTGCACAATCCTCCAAGCTGGATTGTGGCAATGACATATTTATATATATACATGTATTGTACAATCCTCCAAGCTGGATTGTAGCAACGACATCTACATTTATTGCATAATCCTCCAAGATGGATTGTAGCATGGCCTCAATATGTATTGCACAACCCTCCAAGCTGGATTGTAGCAATGACATCTATATTTATTGCACAATCCTCTAAGCTGGATTGTAGCATGGCCTCAATATATATTGTACAATCCTCCAAGCTGGATTGTAGCAATGACATCTATATTTACACCCACATATAAGAGGATAATGCAATCCTTCACGTTATGATTTTCGTCGTCACGTGTTAGCTCTCTTCTAACACCGTGTAGCATTATTGTCCTCAAGACTTCATCGTCGCCACGTATTGATCCTCGTTCGATACCGTGTAAAAATGTTATTTTAAAACCATAGGTTTTTAGAAGAAATTCCTCTTTGAAATTAAAGTTCCTCTTTAATTTTAAAATCTCAAATCTTCAATTGTTTTAATAAAAGAAATACCTTTTATTTAAAACCAACTTCACTATTTTTTTCTTCTCACTTTTCATTGTAAAAAGATTTAATTAAAAGTCTTAATTAAATACTTTGATAAACTTTACTTAAATTCCTTTATTTCTAATTATTTAAAATTTGACCCTTAAAATGTCCAATTTCATGCTTCAGCCCCAGATTTTTGTAAAATTATGCTTCTGACCCCAAAACGCCCAATTTTCTCGTTTTTGCCCCAGAACTTCTGTAAATTACGTTTTTAGCCCAAATACCCAGTTTTCATTTTTTTGCACCAGAACTTTCGAAATTTATTCTTTTGCCCCAAAATACACCCAATTTTCATTTTGACCCCTGAAAAATCTAAAATTTTACTTTTTCCCTCATTAATTAATTTTCTAACATACTTAGGGTTTTATGGAAAAATGGAATTTAGTATGAAGTCTATTGGAGGCTTATACTTAGAAATTTAGTGAAATTTATCTAATCAAGTGTTGACTTGAATCCAAATTAATTTATTTGATTTCATTGGAAAAACTTTTTCATTAAAGCTTTTAAGTCCTCTTTCCACACTTAGTAAAATACTTTCAATTCAATCCCAAGCACAATGAATCAAAGTATACAAAATACCCAAAATCAACATACATCAAATAGGCAAGAACACACTCAAGCCAATAAGCATTCATACACTCAAAGTAACCATACATATCATATTAAAATACATCATGAACAAAGCATCAACATAACTTCATCAAGCATGCATTTAGGCATTCCAATCACTTCAAACCAAATATATGATTTTCCAAGAACACATAGGCTTTCAAAAATCATCATTCATCAACCAAAATCATGCTTTAAACTTTAAGATATACATATGTAAAAATAGATATTACTAAGAGAATGATTTCTCATTCAACAACCAATAGGAAAACTCAAATCTTTGAGTTTAACCTTAAACATACAACATACAACCACACACATACACAACCTTCCCAACTTATTGAGAAAATCCCCTTACCTCTTGAAGCAAAAGAAAAAGGGCTAACACCAAAGTCACCTTCACACCAACACCAAGTGGTCTCCCAAGAATCTTGATGTTCCCAACATTTAGAAAAATCAGCCTCATACAAAATACACAAGAAAAACCACCATAAAAATGCAAGTTTTATGAAAATGCACAAACCCTAAAGAGTTGAAATTTTGAGTAGAGAAATATTTACTCAAACTTTGAATCAAATGGATCCAAGATGGTTTTCAAGCTTATAGGTTCCAAGGGAATGAACCTAAACCAAGAAAAAGCTTACTTTTAGAAAAATGAAGAACACAAGCTTCATGAAAAAAAATGAAAGTGATGGAAATGGAAAAATGAAAAGAGATTATGGTTTAGAATCATGATCCAAACCTTTTTTGTGAAGCTTGAATAGTCAAAAACTTAACAAAACTCAAGCTTTTAGTATGTAGGAAAGCTTTGAGGTGGAGAGAAAAATGGAGTTTTTGTCTCAAGGAAGAAGATGAAGTGAAAAAGTGAAGCCTCTCTCCTTCCTATTGCCCTAATGTGGTCAGCCCAAAGACAAGGAGGAATGGGCAAGCATGGGTTTGATTTGAGTTAGCCATTTACTCCATTTCTTTAATTAGAAAAATTCAAATAATTAACCCCTTTGACCCAATTTGACTTTTTGGGTTCCAAGAGTGCATTTTGGCTGAAAATTTCGTGCAAGACCAGACCAAAATGGTGGGATTATGTCCCATCAAGTTAGGGTTTAATTGGTGGTTCAAAGTAGTAAAAATGCTTAGTTTTATAATCCCTTTTTAGATAAATATTTTTTCTAAAATAGATAAAATCATGAGAAGTCACTTTTATGACTTGAATATGATATAGAAAAATTTAGAATCTCAAAACTAAATTTTTGGACTATTTTTCATCTCCCGGTTGCGTCCGGTTTATCCGTAAAGCTCCAAACGTGAGTAAAATAAAGTTTTTCTAAAAAAATTTTTAGAAAAATTTTAAAAAATCACAAATATTATAAAAACAACTTTTGTTTCATTAAAATATTATTTTTGAGTAAAAATGACCTCCAGAAAAATATTGGACCCTTCCCGCATCACACGAGAATGCGGTTCCCGCAAAAGCTCAGTTTTGCGAACTTGGCTACTATCGACTCTTCTAAAATAAACTTAAGATATTACTGTCATTATCCTCACCTCAAGATCCCAAAAATCGTTAATTAAATAATTTTAATTAAATTAAAGCCGATTAAAAGTCAACAAAAACTATTTAAAAAATGAGGGTGTTACAATGACAAACATTATTAAGTTTTACAAGCAATATCAGCAAGCATAACAAAATAATCAGTCAGCAAAAAAAAAACTTTTCCCTTTAGGAAAAATCCCCCCTGAGATAAACATCTCAGCATTTCTTACACTTCTCCTCCTGAGATAAACATCTCGTGGGTTTCGGATATTGAATGTGTTGAGTACCTGAAAAGTTCTTTTTCTCAAAAACAGATTAGTCCAACAACATATACATATATCAGAATTCAGTGATTAGAGCATATATATATATGAGCAATAAAACTACTGCAATTTCAATTTTGACTCAATCTCATTTTATTAATGACTTGAGCTTTTAAAACTTAATCCTTTTCCCTTTCTCTTCCCCTTTTGTCATCAGACAAAAGGTTCGTAGATCGTCATAGTCCAAAAAAAAATTTTGAAAACAAAAAAATTTGTGGAACATGAGGTCATGACTGCGGCAGATTTTTCCTTGAGTGCAGATACTTGTGATACTGGCCCAACAGAAACACAAGGTCTTCAACTTCTTGTCTTGAGAGTGAAGCTTGTGCAGATGCAGTTCTTAGTTCCTCATCTGTGGAGACTGTAACGCCCATTTTTCCCACAAGGAACGTCACGTGAAAAACTAACACTTAATGCGGAAAAACGTCTTTCATAAATTAAAGTTACCAAAATTGGTGGCTAATTTTTTTTTAAAAGAATCTTAAACGAAAAGATTTCTCACACCACACTTAGCCATCCTGAAACTCAGAAGAAAAGAAACATCATGCACATATATATATCATCATGTCAAAATATACAAGTCTTGCGCCCGCAAGGATAGTTTGGAACCACAACATAGTGGCCAAAATACATCATCATAACGTAAAGAAAATAAAGCGATAAGTCTAAACCTAAGAAAACTGTAAATCAAAAGATGTGTCAAATACATGACACTGAACATGTACATCCCAAACCTAGGCTGGTCGCTAACAGACAACCCACAACCTAGCACTAGACACCCCCACCACTACGACCTAAGACGATGACGTCTCCTCGGGGTCCTCCTCGGGATCCTCCTCCTCCTCGGATATCTCAATGAATACCCGCTCTGACTCATCTCGAACCTTCCTCTTCCCCCTCTATGCGTGTCCCGACAGTCCGGCAGAAGTGTCAGAAGAGCAGCGTACGAAACGGCCATACGGTGGGACGTAAGGAACGGAGAGCGTCGGTCTCCCTGTCTCTGGTGGTGAAGCTAGTGTCACTGATGGAGCCATCCTCGGTAGACGATCTCGCGCCAAGGTACTCTTCCTCGGAGTGAGACGCGTGCGACGAAACATGCGACGATACTCCCGAGCGGATCCGGTTACCCGTGAGGGTAAAGGTCTCTCCTCCGCTTGAGTCTCTCGCCTCAGCTGCTCCACAGGTGCCTCGGGTGCGGCTGCCAGCCAGCTGCGCATCCTCTCTAATGGAATGTGAACGTCCAAAACCATATCGCGCTCCAAAACCTCTTCGGGGCCCAGCACCCCTCCTCTAGTCCTGACCACATGTCCACACACAGTGGCCCATTGGGATATGGGATAATAAGTCCATCCCCCTCCCTCGGACTCGGCCTCAAGGGGCCGAAAGCTCCCCCTCATGCGGGCTACCAGAGGCCTCATCTACGCGTAACACACATACTACAAGAAAATACGCAAGGGTGAATTTCTTTGCACAAGTTGAAATCCACTGAAAGGTGCATATGAAAATAAAATACTACATAATACACTTCAAGAATATATGTATATAGCTACTCTTTCGCAAATCTTTCTTTAAGATATTCATACACCCAGAAGAGAACACATCATCAAGACTACACACACATAGCGCTCTAGCATGATGCATGTCACTTCAACATCTTTCCATACAGCTCAAACCTCACTTCATTCGCAGTCCCCCAAGCTGGATTGCACAATCCTCCAAGCTGGATTGTAGCTCAATTTTGGCAAAGCCAATCACCAAATGCAACTGACATCTATATATATATTGCACAATCCTCCAAGCTGGATTGTGGCAATGACATATTTATATATATACATGTATTGTACAATCCTCCAAGCTGGATTGTAGCAACGTCATCTACATTTATTGCACAATCCTCCAAGATGGATTGTAGCATGGCCTCAATATGTATTGCACAACCCTCCAAGCTGGATTGTAGCAATGACATCTATATTTATTGCACAATCCTCTAAGCTGGATTGTAGCATGGCCTCAATATATATTGTACAATCCTCCAAGCTGGATTGTAGCAATGACATCTATATTTACACCCACATATAAGAGGATAATGCAATCCTTCACGTTATGATTTTCGTCGTCACGTGTTAGCTCTCTTCTAACACCGTGTAGCATTATTGTCCTCAAGACTTCATCGTCGCCACGTATTGATCCTCGTTCGATACCGTGTAAAAATGTTATTTTAAAACCATAGGTTTTTAGAAGAAATTCCTCTTTGAAATTAAAGTTCCTCTTTAATTTTAAAATCTCAAATCTTCAATTGTTTTAATAAAAGAAATACCTTTTATTTAAAACCAACTTCACTATTTTTTTCTTCTCACTTTTCATTGTAAAAAGATTTAATTAAAAGTCTTAATTAAATACTTTGATAAACTTTACTTAAATTCCTTTATTTCTAATTATTTAAAATTTGACCCTTAAAATGTCCAATTTCATGCTTCAGCCCCAGATTTTTGTAAAATTATGCTTCTGACCCCAAAACGCCCAATTTTCTCGTTTTTGCCCCAGAACTTCTGTAAATTACGTTTTTAGCCCAAATACCCAGTTTTCATTTTTTTGCACCAGAACTTTCGAAATTTATTCTTTTGCCCCAAAATACACCCAATTTTCATTTTGACCCCTGAAAAATCTAAAATTTTACTTTTTCCCTCATTAATTAATTTTCTAACATACTTAGGGTTTTATGGAAAAATGGAATTTAGTATGAAGTCTATTGGAGGCTTATACTTAGAAATTTAGTGAAATTTATCTAATCAAGTGTTGACTTGAATCCAAATTAATTTATTTGATTTCATTGGAAAAACTTTTTCATTAAAGCTTTTAAGTCCTCTTTCCACACTTAGTAAAATACTTTCAATTCAATCCCAAGCACAATGAATCAAAGTATACAAAATACCCAAAATCAACATACATCAAATAGGCAAGAACACACTCAAGCCAATAAGCATTCATACACTCAAAGTAACCATACATATCATATTAAAATACATCATGAACAAAGCATCAACATAACTTCATCAAGCATGCATTTAGGCATTCCAATCACTTCAAACCAAATATATGATTTTCCAAGAACACATAGGCTTTCAAAAATCATCATTCATCAACCAAAATCATGCTTTAAACTTTAAGATATACATATGTAAAAATAGATATTACTAAGAGAATGATTTCTCATTCAACAACCAATAGGAAAACTCAAATCTTTGAGTTTAACCTTAAACATACAACATACAACCACACACATACACAACCTTCCCAACTTATTGAGAAAATCCCCTTACCTCTTGAAGCAAAAGAAAAAGGGCTAACACCAAAGTCACCTTCACACCAACACCAAGTGGTCTCCCAAGAATCTTGATGTTCCCAACATTTAGAAAAATCAGCCTCATACAAAATACACAAGAAAAACCACCATAAAAATGCAAGTTTTATGAAAATGCACAAACCCTAAAGAGTTGAAATTTTGAGTAGAGAAATATTTACTCAAACTTTGAATCAAATGGATCCAAGATGGTTTTCAAGCTTATAGGTTCCAAGGGAATGAACCTAAACCAAGAAAAAGCTTACTTTTAGAAAAATGAAGAACACAAGCTTCATGAAAAAAAATGAAAGTGATGGAAATGGAAAAATGAAAAGAGATTATGGTTTAGAATCATGATCCAAACCTTTTTTGTGAAGCTTGAATAGTCAAAAACTTAACAAAACTCAAGCTTTTAGTATGTAGGAAAGCTTTGAGGTGGAGAGAAAAATGGAGTTTTTGTCTCAAGGAAGAAGATGAAGTGAAAAAGTGAAGCCTCTCTCCTTCCTATTGCCCTAATGTGGTCAGCCCAAAGACAAGGAGGAATGGGCAAGCATGGGTTTGATTTGAGTTAGCCATTTACTCCATTTCTTTAATTAGAAAAATTCAAATAATTAACCCCTTTGACCCAATTTGACTTTTTGGGTTCCAAGAGTGCATTTTGGCTGAAAATTTCGTGCAAGACCAGACCAAAATGGTGGGATTATGTCCCATCAAGTTAGGGTTTAATTGGTGGTTCAAAGTAGTAAAAATGCTTAGTTTTATAATCCCTTTTTAGATAAATATTTTTTCTAAAATAGATAAAATCATGAGAAGTCACTTTTATGACTTGAATATGATATAGAAAAATTTAGAATCTCAAAACTAAATTTTTGGACTATTTTTCATCTCCCGGTTGCGTCCGGTTTATCCGTAAAGCTCCAAACGTGAGTAAAATAAAGTTTTTCTAAAAAAATTTTTAGAAAAATTTTAAAAAATCACAAATATTATAAAAATAACTTTTGTTTCATTAAAATATTATTTTTGAGTAAAAATGACCTCCAGAAAAATATTGGACCCTTCCCGCATCACACGAGAATGCGGTTCCCGCAAAAGCTCAGTTTTGCGAACTTGGCTACTATCGACTCTTCTAAAATAAACTTAAGATATTACTGTCATTATCCTCACCTCAAGATCCCAAAAATCGTTAATTAAATAATTTTAATTAAATTAAAGCCGATTAAAAGTCAACAAAAACTATTTAAAAAATGAGGGTGTTACAATGACAAACATTATTAAGTTTTACAAGCAATATCAGCAAGCATAACAAAATAATCAGTCAGCAAAAAAAAAACTTTTCCCTTTAGGAAAAATCCCCCCTGAGATAAACATCTCAGCATTTCTTACACTTCTCCTCCTGAGATAAACATCTCGTGGGTTTCGGATATTGAATGTGTTGAGTACCTGAAAAGTTCTTTTTCTCAAAAACAGATTAGTCCAACAACATATACATATATCAGAATTCAGTGATTAGAGCATATATATATATGAGCAATAAAACTACTGCAATTTCAATTTTGACTCAATCTCATTTTATTAATGACTTGAGCTTTTAAAACTTAATCATTTTCCCTTTCTCTTCCCCTTTTGTCATCAGACAAAAGGTTCGTAGATCGTCATAGTCCAAAAAAAAATTTTGAAAACAAAAAAATTTGTGGAACATGAGGTCATGACTGCGGCAGATTTTTCCTTGAGTGCAGATACTTGTGATACTGGCCCAACAGAAACACAAGGTCTTCAACTTCTTGTCTTGAGAGTGAAGCTTGTGCAGATGCAGTTCTTAGTTCCTCATCTGTGGAGACTGTAACGCCCATTTTTCCCACAAGGAACGTCACGTGAAAAACTAACACTTAATGCGGAAAAACGTCTTTCATAAATTAAAGTTACCAAAATTGGTGGCTAATTTTTTTTTAAAAGAATCTTAAACGAAAAGATTTCTCACACCACACTTAGCCATCCTGAAACTCAGAAGAAAAGAAACATCATGCACATATATATATATCATCATGTCAAAATATACAAGTCTTGCGCCCGCAAGGATAGTTTGGAACCACAACATAGTGGCCAAAATACATCATCATAACGTAAAGAAAATAAAGCGATAAGTCTAAACCTAAGAAAACTGTAAATCAAAAGATGTGTCAAATACATGACACTGAACATGTACATCCCAAACCTAGGCTGGTCGCTAACAGACAACCCACAACCTAGCACTAGACACCCCCACCACTACGACCTAAGACGATGACGTCTCCTCGGGGTCCTCCTCGGGATCCTCCTCCTCCTCGGATATCTCAATGAATACCCGCTCTGACTCATCTCGAACCTTCCTCTTCCCCCTCTATGCGTGTCCCGACAGTCCGGCAGAAGTGTCAGAAGAGCAGCGTACGAAACGGCCATACGGTGGGACGTAAGGAACGGAGAGCGTCGGTCTCCCTGTCTCTGGTGGTGAAGCTAGTGTCACTGATGGAGCCATCCTCGGTAGACGATCTCGCGCCAAGGTACTCTTCCTCGGAGTGAGACGCGTGCGACGAAACATGCGACGATACTCCCGAGCGGATCCGGTTACCCGTGAGGGTAAAGGTCTCTCCTCCGCCTGAGTCTCTCGCCTCAGCTGCTCCACAGGTGCCTCGGGTGCGGCTGCCAGCCAGCTGCGCATCCTCTCTAATGGAATGTGAACGTCCAAAACCATATCGCGCTCCAAAACCTCTTCGGGGCCCAGCACCCCTCCTCTAGTCCTGACCACATGTCCACACACAGTGGCCCATTGGGATATGGGATAATAAGTCCATCCCCCTCCCTCGGACTCGGCCTCAAGGGGCCGAAAGCTCCCCCCTCATGCGGGCTACCAGAGGCCTCATCTACGCGTAACACACATACTACAAGAAAATACGCAAGGGTGAATTTCTTTGCACAAGTTGAAATCCACTGAAAGGTGCATATGAAAATAAAATACTACATAATACACTTCAAGAATATATGTATATAGCTACTCTTTCGCAAATCTTTCTTTAAGATATTCATACACCCAGAAGAGAACACATCATCAAGACTACACACACATAGCGCTCTAGCATGATGCATGTCACTTCAACATCTTTCCATACAGCTCAAACCTCACTTCATTCGCAGTCCCCCAAGCTGGATTGCACAATCCTCCAAGCTGGATTGTAGCTCAATTTTGGCAAAGCCAATCACCAAATGCAACTGACATCTATATATATATTGCACAATCCTCCAAGCTGGATTGTGGCAATGACATATTTATATATATACATGTATTGTACAATCCTCCAAGCTGGATTGTAGCAACGTCATCTACATTTATTGCACAATCCTCCAAGATGGATTGTAGCATGGCCTCAATATGTATTGCACAACCCTCCAAGCTGGATTGTAGCAATGACATCTATATTTATTGCACAATCCTCTAAGCTGGATTGTAGCATGGCCTCAATATATATTGTACAATCCTCCAAGCTGGATTGTAGCAATGACATCTATATTTACACCCACATATAAGAGGATAATGCAATCCTTCACGTTATGATTTTCGTCGTCACGTGTTAGCTCTCTTCTAACACCGTGTAGCATTATTGTCCTCAAGACTTCATCGTCGCCACGTATTGATCCTCGTTCGATACCGTGTAAAAATGTTATTTTAAAACCATAGGTTTTTAGAAGAAATTCCTCTTTGAAATTAAAGTTCCTCTTTAATTTTAAAATCTCAAATCTTCAATTGTTTTAATAAAAGAAATACCTTTTATTTAAAACCAACTTCACTATTTTTTTCTTCTCACTTTTCATTGTAAAAAGATTTAATTAAAAGTCTTAATTAAATACTTTGATAAACTTTACTTAAATTCCTTTATTTCTAATTATTTAAAATTTGACCCTTAAAATGTCCAATTTCATGCTTCAGCCCCAGATTTTTGTAAAATTATGCTTCTGACCCCAAAACGCCCAAATTTCTCGTTTTTGCCCCAGAACTTCTGTAAATTACGTTTTTAGCCCAAATACCCATTTTTCATTTTTTTGCACCAGAACTTTCGAAATTTATTCTTTTGCCCCAAAATACACCCAATTTTCATTTTGACCCCTGAAAAATCTAAAATTTTACTTTTTCCCTCATTAATTAATTTTCTAACATACTTAGGGTTTTATGGAAAAATGGAATTTAGTATGAAGTCTATTGGAGGCTTATACTTAGAAATTTAGTGAAATTTATCTAATCAAGTGTTGACTTGAATCCAAATTAATTTATTTGATTTCATTGGAAAAACTTTTTCATTAAAGCTTTTAAGTCCTCTTTCCACACTTAGTAAAATACTTTCAATTCAATCCCAAGCACAATGAATCAAAGTATACAAAATACCCAAAATCAACATACATCAAATAGGCAAGAACACACTCAAGCCAATAAGCATTCATACACTCAAAGTAACCATACATATCATATTAAAATACATCATGAACAAAGCATCAACATAACTTCATCAAGCATGCATTTAGGCATTCCAATCACTTCAAACCAAATATATGATTTTCCAAGAACACATAGGCTTTCAAAAATCATCATTCATCAACCAAAATCATGCTTTAAACTTTAAGATATACATATGTAAAAATAGATATTACTAAGAGAATGATTTCTCATTCAACAACCAATAGGAAAACTCAAATCTTTGAGTTTAACCTTAAACATACAACATACAACCACACACATACACAACCTTCCCAACTTATTGAGAAAATCCCCTTACCTCTTGAAGCAAAAGAAAAAGGGCTAACACCAAAGTCACCTTCACACCAACACCAAGTGGTCTCCCAAGAATCTTGATGTTCCCAACATTTAGAAAAATCAGCCTCATACAAAATACACAAGAAAAACCACCATAAAAATGCAAGTTTTATGAAAATGCACAAACCCTAAAGAGTTGAAATTTTGAGTAGAGAAATATTTACTCAAACTTTGAATCAAATGGATCCAAGATGGTTTTCAAGCTTATAGGTTCCAAGGGAATGAACCTAAACCAAGAAAAAGCTTACTTTTAGAAAAATGAAGAACACAAGCTTCATGAAAAAAAATGAAAGTGATGGAAATGGAAAAATGAAAAGAGATTATGGTTTAGAATCATGATCCAAACCTTTTTTGTGAAGCTTGAATAGTCAAAAACTTAACAAAACTCAAGCTTTTAGTATGTAGGAAAGCTTTGAGGTGGAGAGAAAAATGGAGTTTTTGTCTCAAGGAAGAAGATGAAGTGAAAAAGTGAAGCCTCTCTCCTTCCTATTGCCCTAATGTGGTCAGCCCAAAGACAAGGAGGAATGGGCAAGCATGGGTTTGATTTGAGTTAGCCATTTACTCCATTTCTTTAATTAGAAAAATTCAAATAATTAACCCCTTTGACCCAATTTGACTTTTTGGGTTCCAAGAGTGCATTTTGGCTGAAAATTTCGTGCAAGACCAGACCAAAATGGTGGGATTATGTCCCATCAAGTTAGGGTTTAATTGGTGGTTCAAAGTAGTAAAAATGCTTAGTTTTATAATCCCTTTTTAGATAAATATTTTTCTAAAATAGATAAAATCATGAGAAGTCACTTTTATGACTTGAATATGATATAGAAAAATTTAGAATCTCAAAACTAAATTTTTGGACTATTTTTCATCTCCCGGTTGCGTCCGGTTTATCCGTAAAGCTCCAAACGTGAGTAAAATAAAGTTTTTCTAAAAAAATTTTTAGAAAAATTTTAAAAAATCACAAATATTATAAAAACAACTTTTGTTTCATTAAAATATTATTTTTGAGTAAAAATGACCTCCAGAAAAATATTGGACCCTTCCCGCATCACACGAGAATGCGGTTCCCGCAAAAGCTCAGTTTTGCGAACTTGGCTACTATCGACTCTTCTAAAATAAACTTAAGATATTACTGTCATTATCCTCACCTCAAGATCCCAAAAATCGTTAATTAAATAATTTTAATTAAATTAAAGCCGATTAAAAGTCAACAAAAACTATTTAAAAAATGAGGGTGTTACAATGACAAACATTATTAAGTTTTACAAGCAATATCAGCAAGCATAACAAAATAATCAGTCAGCAAAAAAAAAACTTTTCCCTTTAGGAAAAATCCCCCCTGAGATAAACATCTCAGCATTTCTTACACTTCTCCTCCTGAGATAAACATCTCGTGGGTTTCGGATATTGAATGTGTTGAGTACCTGAAAAGTTCTTTTTCTCAAAAACAGATTAGTCCAACAACATATACATATATCAGAATTCAGTGATTAGAGCATATATATATATGAGCAATAAAACTACTGCAATTTCAATTTTGACTCAATCTCATTTTATTAATGACTTGAGCTTTTAAAACTTAATCCTTTTCCCTTTCTCTTCCCCTTTTGTCATCAGACAAAAGGTTCGTAGATCGTCATAGTCCAAAAAAAAATTTTGAAAACAAAAAAATTTGTGGAACATGAGGTCATGACTGCGGCAGATTTTTCCTTGAGTGCAGATACTTGTGATACTGGCCCAACAGAAACACAAGGTCTTCAACTTCTTGTCTTGAGAGTGAAGCTTGTGCAGATGCAGTTCTTAGTTCCTCATCTGTGGAGACTGTAACGCCCATTTTTCCCACAAGGAACGTCACGTGAAAAACTAACACTTAATGCGGAAAAACGTCTTTCATAAATTAAAGTTACCAAAATTGGTGGCTAATTTTTTTTTAAAAGAATCTTAAACGAAAAGATTTCTCACACCACACTTAGCCATCCTGAAACTCAGAAGAAAAGAAACATCATGCACATATATATATCATCATGTCAAAATATACAAGTCTTGCGCCCGCAAGGATAGTTTGGAACCACAACATAGTGGCCAAAATACATCATCATAACGTAAAGAAAATAAAGCGATAAGTCTAAACCTAAGAAAACTGTAAATCAAAAGATGTGTCAAATACATGACACTGAACATGTACATCCCAAACCTAGGCTGGTCGCTAACAGACAACCCACAACCTAGCACTAGACACCCCCACCACTACGACCTAAGACGATGACGTCTCCTCGGGGTCCTCCTCGGGATCCTCCTCCTCCTCGGATATCTCAATGAATACCCGCTCTGACTCATCTCGAACCTTCCTCTTCCCCCTCTATGCGTGTCCCGACAGTCCGGCAGAAGTGTCAGAAGAGCAGCGTACGAAACGGCCATACGGTGGGACGTAAGGAACGGAGAGCGTCGGTCTCCCTGTCTCTGGTGGTGAAGCTAGTGTCACTGATGGAGCCATCCTCGGTAGACGATCTCGCGCCAAGGTACTCTTCCTCGGAGTGAGACGCGTGCGACGAAACATACGACGATACTCCCGAGCGGATCCGGTTACCCGTGAGGGTAAAGGTCTCTCCTCCGCCTGAGTCTCTCGCCTCAGCTGCTCCACAGGTGCCTCGGGTGCGGCTGCCAGCCAGCTGCGCATCCTCTCTAATGGAATGTGAACGTCCAAAACCATATCGCGCTCCAAAACCTCTTCGGGGCCCAGCACCCCTCCTCTAGTCCTGACCACATGTCCACACACAGTGGCCCATTGGGATATGGGATAATAAGTCCATCCCCCTCCCTCGGACTCGGCCTCAAGGGGCCGAAAGCTCCCCCTCATGCGGGCTACCAGAGGCCTCATCTACGCGTAACACACATACTACAAGAAAATACGCAAGGGTGAATTTCTTTGCACAAGTTGAAATCCACTGAAAGGTGCATATGAAAATAAAATACTACATAATACACTTCAAGAATATATGTATATAGCTACTCTTTCGCAAATCTTTCTTTAAGATATTCATACACCCAGAAGAGAACACATCATCAAGACTACACACACATAGCGCTCTAGCATGATGCATGTCACTTCAACATCTTTCCATACAGCTCAAACCTCACTTCATTCGCAGTCCCCCAAGCTGGATTGCACAATCCTCCAAGCTGGATTGTAGCTCAATTTTGGCAAAGCCAATCACCAAATGCAACTGACATCTATATATATATTGCACAATCCTCCAAGCTGGATTGTGGCAATGACATATTTATATATATACATGTATTGTACAATCCTCCAAGCTGGATTGTAGCAACGTCATCTACATTTATTGCACAATCCTCCAAGATGGATTGTAGCATGGCCTCAATATGTATTGCACAACCCTCCAAGCTGGATTGTAGCAATGACATCTATATTTATTGCACAATCCTCTAAGCTGGATTGTAGCATGGCCTCAATATATATTGTACAATCCTCCAAGCTGGATTGTAGCAATGACATCTATATTTACACCCACATATAAGAGGATAATGCAATCCTTCACGTTATGATTTTCGTCGTCACGTGTTAGCTCTCTTCTAACACCGTGTAGCATTATTGTCCTCAAGACTTCATCGTCGCCACGTATTGATCCTCGTTCGATACCGTGTAAAAATGTTATTTTAAAACCATAGGTTTTTAGAAGAAATTCCTCTTTGAAATTAAAGTTCCTCTTTAATTTTAAAATCTCAAATCTTCAATTGTTTTAATAAAAGAAATACCTTTTATTTAAAACCAACTTCACTATTTTTTTCTTCTCACTTTTCATTGTAAAAAGATTTAATTAAAAGTCTTAATTAAATACTTTGATAAACTTTACTTAAATTCCTTTATTTCTAATTATTTAAAATTTGACCCTTAAAATGTCCAATTTCATGCTTCAGCCCCAGATTTTTGTAAAATTATGCTTCTGACCCCAAAACGCCCAATTTTCTCGTTTTTGCCCCAGAACTTCTGTAAATTACGTTTTTAGCCCAAATACCCAGTTTTCATTTTTTTGCACCAGAACTTTCGAAATTTATTCTTTTGCCCCAAAATACACCCAATTTTCATTTTGACCCCTGAAAAATCTAAAATTTTACTTTTTCCCTCATTAATTAATTTTCTAACATACTTAGGGTTTTATGGAAAAATGGAATTTAGTATGAAGTCTATTGGAGGCTTATACTTAGAAATTTAGTGAAATTTATCTAATCAAGTGTTGACTTGAATCCAAATTAATTTATTTGATTTCATTGGAAAAACTTTTTCATTAAAGCTTTTAAGTCCTCTTTCCACACTTAGTAAAATACTTTCAATTCAATCCCAAGCACAATGAATCAAAGTATACAAAATACCCAAAATCAACATACATCAAATAGGCAAGAACACACTCAAGCCAATAAGCATTCATACACTCAAAGTAACCATACATATCATATTAAAATACATCATGAACAAAGCATCAACATAACTTCATCAAGCATGCATTTAGGCATTCCAATCACTTCAAACCAAATATATGATTTTCCAAGAACACATAGGCTTTCAAAAATCATCATTCATCAACCAAAATCATGCTTTAAACTTTAAGATATACATATGTAAAAATAGATATTACTAAGAGAATGATTTCTCATTCAACAACCAATAGGAAAACTCAAATCTTTGAGTTTAACCTTAAACATACAACATACAACCACACACATACACAACCTTCCCAACTTATTGAGAAAATCCCCTTACCTCTTGAAGCAAAAGAAAAAGGGCTAACACCAAAGTCACCTTCACACCAACACCAAGTGGTCTCCCAAGAATCTTGATGTTCCCAACATTTAGAAAAATCAGCCTCATACAAAATACACAAGAAAAACCACCATAAAAATGCAAGTTTTATGAAAATGCACAAACCCTAAAGAGTTGAAATTTTGAGTAGAGAAATATTTACTCAAACTTTGAATCAAATGGATCCAAGATGGTTTTCAAGCTTATAGGTTCCAAGGGAATGAACCTAAACCAAGAAAAAGCTTACTTTTAGAAAAATGAAGAACACAAGCTTCATGAAAAAAAATGAAAGTGATGGAAATGGAAAAATGAAAAGAGATTATGGTTTAGAATCATGATCCAAACCTTTTTTGTGAAGCTTGAATAGTCAAAAACTTAACAAAACTCAAGCTTTTAGTATGTAGGAAAGCTTTGAGGTGGAGAGAAAAATGGAGTTTTTGTCTCAAGGAAGAAGATGAAGTGAAAAAGTGAAGCCTCTCTCCTTCCTATTGCCCTAATGTGGTCAGCCCAAAGACAAGGAGGAATGGGCAAGCATGGGTTTGATTTGAGTTAGCCATTTACTCCATTTCTTTAATTAGAAAAATTCAAATAATTAACCCCTTTGACCCAATTTGACTTTTTGGGTTCCAAGAGTGCATTTTGGCTGAAAATTTCGTGCAAGACCAGACCAAAATGGTGGGATTATGTCCCATCAAGTTAGGGTTTAATTGGTGGTTCAAAGTAGTAAAAATGCTTAGTTTTATAATCCCTTTTTAGATAAATATTTTTCTAAAATAGATAAAATCATGAGAAGTCACTTTTATGACTTGAATATGATATAGAAAAATTTAGAATCTCAAAACTAAATTTTTGGACTATTTTTCATCTCCCGGTTGCGTCCGGTTTATCCGTAAAGCTCCAAACGTGAGTAAAATAAAGTTTTTCTAAAAAAATTTTTAGAAAAATTTTAAAAAATCACAAATATTATAAAAACAACTTTTGTTTCATTAAAATATTATTTTTGAGTAAAAATGACCTCCAGAAAAATATTGGACCCTTCCCGCATCACACGAGAATGCGGTTCCCGCAAAAGCTCAGTTTTGCGAACTTGGCTACTATCGACTCTTCTAAAATAAACTTAAGATATTACTGTCATTATCCTCACCTCAAGATCCCAAAAATCGTTAATTAAATAATTTTAATTAAATTAAAGCCGATTAAAAGTCAACAAAAACTATTTAAAAAATGAGGGTGTTACAATGACAAACATTATTAAGTTTTACAAGCAATATCAGCAAGCATAACAAAATAATCAGTCAGCAAAAAAAAAACTTTTCCCTTTAGGAAAAATCCCCCCTGAGATAAACATCTCAGCATTTCTTACACTTCTCCTCCTGAGATAAACATCTCGTGGGTTTCGGATATTGAATGTGTTGAGTACCTGAAAAGTTCTTTTTCTCAAAAACAGATTAGTCCAACAACATATACATATATCAGAATTCAGTGATTAGAGCATATATATATATGAGCAATAAAACTACTGCAATTTCAATTTTGACTCAATCTCATTTTATTAATGACTTGAGCTTTTAAAACTTAATCCTTTTCCCTTTCTCTTCCCCTTTTGTCATCAGACAAAAGGTTCGTAGAACGTCATAGTCCAAAAAAAAATTTTGAAAACAAAAAAATTTGTGGAACATGAGGTCATGACTACGGCAGATTTTTCCTTGAGTGCAGATACTTGTGATACTGGCCCAACAGAAACACAAGGTCTTCAACTTCTTGTCTTGAGAGTGAAGCTTGTGCAATTGCAGTTCTTAGTTCCTCATCTGTGGAGACTGTAACGCCCATTTTTCCCACAAGGAACGTCACGTGAAAAACTAACACGTAATGCGGAAAAACGTCTTTCATAAATTAAAGTTACCAAAATTGGTGGCTAATTTTTTTTTTAAAAGAATCTTAAACGAAAAGATTTCTCACACCACACTTAGCCATCCTGAAACTCAGAAGAAAAGAAACATCATGCACATATATATATCATCATGTCAAAATATACAAGTCTTGCGCCCGCAAGGATAGTTTGGAACCACAACATAGTGGCCAAAATACATCATCATAACGTAAAGAAAATAAAGCGATAAGTCTAAACCTAAGAAAACTGTAAATCAAAAGATGTGTCAAATACATGACACTGAACATGTACATCCCAAACCTAGGCTGGTCGCTAACAGACAACCCACAACCTAGCACTAGACACCCCCACCACTACGACCTAAGACGATGACGTCTCCTCGGGGTCCTCCTCGGGATCCTCCTCCTCCTCGGATATCTCAATGAATACCCGCTCTGACTCATCTCGAACCTTCCTCTTCCCCCTCTATGCGTGTCCCGACAGTCCGGCAGAAGTGTCAGAAGAGCAGCGTACGAAACGGCCATACGGTGGGACGTAAGGAACGGAGAGCGTCGGTCTCCTTGTCTCTGGTGGTGAAGCTAGTGTCACTGATGGAGCCATCCTCGGTAGACGATCTCGCGCCAAGGTACTCTTCCTCGGAGTGAGACGCGTGCGACGAAACATGCGACGATACTCCCGAGCGGATCCGGTTACCCGTGAGGGTAAAGGTCTCTCCTCCGCCTGAGTCTCTCGCCTCAGCTGCTCCACAGGTGCCTCGGGTGCGGCTGCCAGCCAGCTGCGCATCCTCTCTAATGGAATGTGAACGTCCAAAACCATATCGCGCTCCAAAACCTCTTCGGGGCCCAGCACCCCTCCTCTAGTCCTGACCACATGTCCACACACAGTGGCCCATTGGGATATGGGATAATAAGTCCATCCCCCTCCCTCGGACTCGGCCTCAAGGGGCCGAAAGCTCCCCCTCATGCGGGCTACCAGAGGCCTCATCTACGCGTAACACACATACTACAAGAAAATATGCAAGGGTGAATTTCTTTTCACAAGTTGAAATCCATTGAAAGGTTGCATATGAAAAATAAAATACTACGTAATACATTCCAAGAATATATTTATATAGAGTTACTCTTTCGCAAATCTTTTAGCTAAGCTATTCCATCATCAACAAGAGACAAATCATCAAGGTAAACACACAGTCAAGCACACACATAGCATTCTAGCATAATGCATGTCACTTCAATATCTCTTGTCATACACCGGTGCACTGCTCCATGGAGACTTTTCTTCCTCAACTAAGTAGAGCGATGTGGCGGAATCGTATAGCTATCATTAATGCAAACTGACCTTCACTCTTGGCCATCGTTTGTCATTTATTCGGTACAGACCCATTGTGCTACGTCGTACACCCCATCTCAAATAAGGCAGCCGGTCAGGATCATCCAAGCCGGGTACACTACTTTTCTCGGCACAAGGGGATTCACCGCAAGACCATTGAGAATTTTGTAACTTGGATGCCCTCAAAGACTTATAGTCAGACCATACTTATTTACAATCCCCGCATAGGATTGTGTGCTCTCATCATAGCAATAAATGCTAGCCTGGCAAAAGCCAATATCTCAAATGCATATGACAATATATTTGCAACCACAATCAATTCGGTCCCTCGTCTTAGGGTTTTTCGTCGCCACGTGTTAGCTTTCACCTAACACCGTGTAATATTGTTGTCCTTAAGACTTTTATCTTTGCCACGTATTGGTTCTCTTCCAATACCGTGTAATATTATTGTCCTTAAGACTTTTATCTTCGCCACGTATTGGTTCTCTTCCAATACCGTGTAATATTGTTATTTAACACCATAAGTTTTTATAAGAATTTCCTCTTTGAATTCTTAAGTTTTCTTTTAACTCTAAAATCTTTAAACTTCATTTGTTTTTAATAAAAGAATTATCTTTTATCTAAAACCCACTTTATTAATTTTCTTCCCACTTATTCATCATAAAAAGATTTAATTAAAACTTAATTAAATTCTTTGATAATTTTACTTAAATTCCTTTATTTTTAAGTATTTGCAATTCTGACCCCCTAAGAAGTTCAGTTTCGCAGTTCAGCCCAAATTTTCTAAAAAATTAGGTTTCTGGCCCAAAATGCCCAGACTTTACGTTTTCCTCCCCAAAACTTTCGTAAATTATAATTCTGGCCCATAGGTACACAGACTTCGCGTTTCTGCCCCCAACTTTCGTAAATTATACTTTTGGCCCAAAAGTCTCCAGATTTCGCGTTTTCTGCCCCAAACTTTCGTAAATTATATTTTTGGCCCAAAAGCCCAGATTTTGCAATTAAAGCCCAGAATTCTAGAATTTGCATTTTTGACCCCAAAAACCTGCAGTTTTCGTTTTTAACCACTAAAAATCCAAAATTTAATTTTTCTCCCACATTAATTAATTCTCTAACTCAATTAAAGTTTTATGGATAAAAAGGATTTAGTATGAAATTGATTTAAGACTTATGATTAGAATTCTAATTAATTCATTTGGAAAACTTTTTCATTAAAGCTTTTAAACTCTCTTCCCACACTTAATCAAATCTTTTCAATCCAATCCCAATCAAAGCATATGAAATACACATAAATCAATATACATCAATTAGGCAATAACACAACCAAGCCATAAATCAACATACACTCAAAGTACTCATTCATAATATATCAACATACATCATGAACATAGCATTAAAGCATACTTCACCAAGCACACACTTAGGCATCCAAAATCACCCCAAAGCATACATGTGATTTTTTTTTTCCAACAACACATAGGCTCATAAAAATTATCATGCCTCAACCAAAAATCATATTTTTACTCATATACATATACATGTAAAAATACATATTACTAAGAGAATGAAACTTCATTCAACACCAAATAGAAAAACTCAAGTCATTGAGTTCATCATCAAGAACAAATCACATAATCACACACATACACAACCCTCCCAACTTATTGAGAAAAATCCCCTTACCTCTTGAAGACTTGAAAATGGGCTAACTCCAAAATCACCTCCTTCACACCACACCAACACCAAGTGGTCTACTCAACACCTTGATGTTCCCACACTTAGAAAAATTTACCCTTTACAAAATATACCAAAATACAACCATAGAAATATGAGTTTTATGAAAACCAAGAAACCCTAAAGAGTATAAATTTGAGTAGATGAATACTTACTCAAATCTTGAAAGAAAATAGATCCAAGGTAGTTTCCAAGCTTGTAGGTTCCAATGGAGTGAACCTAAACAAAGGAAAATCTTATTTTTAGTGAAATGAAGAACTCAAGCTTTCATGAAAACATGAAAGTGGCGGAAATGAAAAAATAAAAGAAGTTTATGGATTAGAATGATGATCCAAACCTTTTTTTGTGAAGCTTGGGTATGGAAAATCTCAATGGAACTTGGTCTTTTTGGTGTATGAAAAAGCTTGGGAATGGAGACAAAATAGAAAATGGAACTTGGAGAAGATGAAGTGTATGAAACAAAATGAATTTCTCTCTCCCTTTCCCACACAAGAAACTCGGCTGACTCAAGGAGGCATGGGGGAGGTATGGGCTTGCATGCTATGGTGGTTGGGAGCCATACCTCTCTCACCTAATTTTGGGAAAATTCAAAAATCAACCCCTAATTGACCATTTGACTTTTGGAAGGATTTGAGAGTGGGATCAGCCCCCTTATGCGCCCAGCTGACCAGAAAAATGGTGGGATTAAGTCCCATCAAGTTAGGGTTTAATCGGTAGTTCGAAGTGGTAAAAACGCGTAGTTTTCGAACCCCTTTTTAGATGAATATTTTTCTAAAATGAGTAAAATCATGAGGAATAAATTTTATGATTTGAATATGTCATAGAAAAATTTAGAAACCCAAAACTAAATTTTTGGACTATTTTCCATGTCCCGGTTGCGCCCAGTTTACCCGTAAAGCACCAAACGCGGGTAAAAATAAAGTTTTTCTGAAAATTTTTTAGAAAATTTCTAAAAATCACAAATATTATAAGAACCATTTTTGGTTCGTTAAAAATTTATTTTGGAGTACAAATTACCTCTGGAAAAATACTGAACCCTTCCCGCATTCTGCGAGAACACGGTTCCCGCAAAAATTCAGTTTTGCGAACTCTCTTACTCTAAACCCTTCGAAAATAAACCTAAGATATAAATATTATTATTCATACCTTAAAATCACAAAATAATTAATTAAATAATTTTAATTAATTTAAAACAGATTAAAAATAAATAAAAACTATATATATATATATATATAAAAACAGAGTGTTACAGAGACAACAACATCTTTTGGCTCAGGAGGTAGCTCAATAATGGGCTGAGTGGATCAAGTTGGCACACCAAAGAGATCATCAAACATATATCTCAGATGCTCCTTTTTCTTTGTCACTGATCCCATTGTAGGCGTTTCAGCCTTGTCAGCAGCAGAGACCCCTGGAGATGATGCTTGTTGTTCACACAAACTGAGATGTCTTTCCCAGTAAGTCCTTGCATCATGTTCCGTTGCTTGGCCTGTTTTGGACATGAATATCAAGAAGGCCATGTCAATGTCATCTTGTGCCTTCTTTGCCCAATCCTTATCAAGCTTGATAGGAGTTGGCATTGGACCCTTATTGGTGTGCTTCCTGGGAACTTGTCCTTATTCTTGTCAACAAGATAGACCCTTGGTACTATCCTGTCAGGCTTCACCTTGATTGTTGTTGTGGCCTTTATCCTCATAGACGGAGGAACATTGAACTTATTCTGAAGTTTAAGTCTGTCCGCTATGTGTTTAATGAACAACTCATCAGGGACTGAGAGCAATGGACCCATTTCTTCTGCAGTCAGGGGAGAGTACTCTGGCTGATCACAGTAGGGCCTCATCCTAACAAGTCCTGAGGACACTAGGCTTTGTCAGGACACTAGGCTTCCTAACAGTGTAGATATACTCAGAAGGTAGCAGAGGTGCTTCTGATATATCTTGGATGGAAGATGGTGAGGATTGTTGAGATTGGCCATGTGAGGGTGAAGGTGTATGTATTTGGCCATGTGAGGGTGAAGGTGTATGTGTTTGAGTAGGAATGGACGAAGGTCCAAAGTCATAGGGTGATGATGGAGTGGGTTCAGGTGAGGCAGTTGGTGTGGGGGTTTGAGGTCTTGGTTGAGTGGACGATGGGGGTGAGAGAGGTTGAGTTTGTGCTTGTGAAGGTTGTTCTGTTTGAGGTGGAGAAACTGTTTGGGTTTGTGGTTCAGGAATTGCTTGGGTTTGTGTTTGAGGTTCAGGTATTGGACGAATGGACGAATGGACGAATGGGCGAGGTCCACAAGACCCACTTCCCATCGAGGAGCAGATGATTTTAGATGTTAAGTTACCATGGCGTCAGTTAAGACCTTTAGAACCAGAAGACTTGATCGTCGATAGATAGTGGAGATAGTGGAGGTGGTAGTTCACATCCTTCAAGGCATGATGGAAATGATTCTGATCATATACCTTCAAAATCAAGAGATAAGTCCTCGGATAAGAACCAAGATGACACCTCAAAAGACACCTCAGCTACAGCACCTGCAAGAACCGAGGGTTCTGTGGGGTATACGCCGGTTTCGCCTCAGGGAGAAGTGAATCCGCCAACATATTCCCCTCTACCCTGTCTATCAGAATCAGAGTCAGAAGATATCATCTGGTTATCTGAATCCTTATCGGATGAGGAGATCGAAGAGGAACCCGAAGAGTCTATCCACTCTTGGGCTACTTCTGATCTTACTAGTGAGCCTTTACCTAGACTAGATCTATATAGGTTTGGTTTTGATTGGGTTCCAGTGACTCAGGTCAGGAACCTTGAGTCTAGCTTACCAGGATTAGGAGGATCCTCCTGGTCTTCTCCATAGACGTATCTGAGATAGGATTTTAGAATAGTAGATCCCTTTTTGTGTAGATGATGGGATCATGGCTCGACTGTACATAGTAGCGTATGTTTTTCTTTTACCACTTTTGTACTTTTTGGTTTAGAGTACTTTTAACTTCTTTTTCTTTTGCAGTATAAAATCATAGTTTGTCTTAGAACAAACACCTTTCTAAAATATCATGACATATATATATGAGAGAGAGTACTTTTCTGTATATGATGGTTTACTTTGCAGTTGAAATCTTTAAAAAGGAAAAAAGGGATTTTACTCCCCATCTTTCTCATCTTCTTTTATAAAAGCGAAAAATTTTACCCGCATTTTCGGAAGAGCGTTATAAACTTTTTACAAATATTTTCAAAATCTTTGCGAAACTTTAGGTTACTATGGTGTAATATCCTTTTTGGAGAAAAGGTGTTGCATTTTGTGGTATCAGAACCTGGTTCAGTCTTTTTGGGAATATTAGGGTATAGGTCTGCTAAGTCTAAGTTGCGTAAACGTTGATAGGTTGTGTGTTTTGTGAAATAGGTGTGAGACTTGTTTGAATTGTTTGACTCTGGACTATACTAGTATGAGACGGTATGGTTGGGAACTAACTATTAAGATAAATTAGTATTACCTATGCTAATAATATTATTGACTTGATTATTTCTATGTGACATTGTCTGATCTTCTCTATAGATTTGAAAATAATTATGTTAAGTTTTAAGTTACCTTGCTTTCAACATTTGCTTAGTAGGAAACTATGGCAAACGAAGGAACTCATAGTGTGGAAGAGTTAGCAAAAGGCATTAGTGGAATGACCGTTGCTATTAAGAAAAGGGAAAAAAGGAATCACCAAGGAATAGAGATGTGTCATATCAACTTAGAACAATTTGGAGAGGGAAATGAAGTTGAGGGAATGAATTTATGGATTCAAGAGTTAGAAGAATTTTTAGGAACAATGAGCTGCACAGAAGAGCAAAAAGTGATGTTTGCTGCTTCCATGGTGGTTGATGATGCAGAATTCTGGTGGACCAGAATGAGCCAAGCACTAAGAGCTGAAGGAATAACTCTTACCTGGCTATTTTTAGAGATCACTTCCTAGCTAAGTACCTGCCTACAGATATTCGCCAAGTAAAGGAGCTGAAATTCCTGAACTTGAAGTAGACAGAAATGACAGTAGGACAGTATGCCAACTGGTTTAGATCACTCTCTGAGTTCTCACAGTATTTCCAGTTCCGTTCAGATCCAGCCTGGAAATGTAGGAAGTTTCAAGAAGGGTTAAGGTATGATCTACGAGAGAAGGTAGCACCCCTTCAAATTTGTGAGTTGGACAAATTAATCAAACATTGCTCTTGGGTAAAGAAGGCTAAGAAAAGGAAGTTTGTTCTTAAGGTTAGGATTTCTTATCGGATATGCTATCAGTGCGGAGGACAAGGTCACATGGCAGACACTTGTGCACAGAAAAGGATCACTTGCTTTAGGTGCAGAAAAGAGGGGCATAAGTCAAGGCACTGCAAGTAAGCAAAGACTCCGGATAGTTTGTAGTTAGAACTGAAGTAGCAATGTTGTCATGTACAATGTAAAATAGAATAGTGTCAGTAAATTAAAATCATGATGCCCACTATGGGACATAATCTTTTTGGAAGACACTTATAATAGAAGAGTTAAAAATAAGTGTTGCTTGTAAAATAGTTACAATATATATATATATACATATATGTTTGCTTATCTTGATGTGTTATTATTCATATTATTGATTTTATACTTATACTTTTTAGGTTTCTTTATAGACACCTACCCTTAGAAAAACTAAGAAAGAGATCAGGATGATGACAGGGTTAGTCATAAAGTTATTATTGTTTTCTTTATGCCTAAAGTCAAGGTGTGAGTCTGATCAACTCATCAGCTTGCTGGTAGTAGAAATATGACAATGACAATTTATATGAACTAAGAGTCAAAAATCCTAAGAATGAAGGAATACAGGACTTGATTTCCAAAAGAATCCTTAGGACTAAGTTAGAATATTTCAAGAGAAATACAAAAAGTTTGCTTTGAATGGTTAAGTAAAATCTAAGTTAGTGGGTAGAATTAGATACTTTTAGAGACTTGATAATTATCGGAAATAATTTACCAAGAAATTTCAGTGATAAAAGATCAAAGTATAGTATAGTAGGAAAAAGGATTTTATAAGAATTTATGGATTTTACAGGTTCTTTTGAAAATAAGAGATAGAAAGATGGATTAAGTATAGATCCAAGAAATTGGTATAGAATATTCTTGACTCAAAATTGATGATAGATGAATCAAGATAAGTTATGCTAATATTTGATGGTTAGAAAGATTAAGTATTGATAAAGAGAATACAACAATAGGATCTGAGTATAGACATACAGCTAAGTCCAAATAGATGACTAAGTATTTTGATATCTAGTTTCAAACTTGAGGAAACATAGGAGTACAATTAAATTATTGAGAAAGGACATAGTGTGGATTAAGGAAGTAGATTTCAATATTTAAGATCAGTCAAAAAGGAAATATTGGAAAGGAAAAAGAATAATATTGGTAGACTATTTGAAGTTACAGTAAATGGAGTAAAGGACAGAAAAGCAAGAAAGTATACTCCAAACCATTTAATAGGCGAATATGTTATATCTAAAGGTTGATAAAAGATCATATGGATAAAAATGGTGTTAGGAAGATGGAAATTGATCCAAGAAGGAAGGTAATAGTTCTGAATGCTTATTCACGAAATTTTGAGGACGAAATTATTTTTAGAGGGGTATAATTATAACATCCTAAAATTTCACTCTAAGAGACAAAGTATTAATTTTAAAGGATTAGATTTATTCTGAAGTTTTTCGGATAAAAGCTTAGCAATTTAGAGCTAAATACGGAAGTCAGAAGATTATATACGGACATTTTGATTAGTGAAAAGAATTGTTGTATGAATAAGGAAAATTCATATAATATTTCTAAGAGGTATTGGGGAGAAATAAATAGTAGCTTGATGACATATAAAGGATTTAGAAATTTAGTTTGGAATTTTAGAAGAAGATGTAGAGGATATTACAGTTTTAGTCTCTTTGAAAGGAACTCCGTAGTCTGTTAGTTAGGAAAGGGATAAATACTAGAGATAGAAAAAAATAGATAAGATAGAGACTACAAAGACCTGATAGAAACCTAAGAAAAATAGAATGATCAGTTGCGGTTAAGTATTATAGCGTAAATGGTAAAATAGTTAAGTCTTGTATAGACTTCTGTTTTCTATATTTCCGTCTTTTATTTGTTTTATATGAAGTCGTTTGATTTAAGTGATAAGAAAATTATGTTAGCCTTATAATTAAGGGTTTTAAATACTTATCAACTTATTTCATTAAAACAGTCACTTTTCTTGCGACGTTTGAAAACCGTACTTACCGAGGATAAGAGTTTATAAGGGAAAAGTGTACCAAACCAACCCATAAAATTTTTTTTCTTCACAAAAGTTGTTTCTTATAATATTTATGATTTTCTGGAATTTTTCTAGAATTTTTGGAAATACTAATTTTGGAAATTACGGTTTTGGTCCCTATAGTTTACAGTGAGAGCTAAACACTGATACGGAGACCAAAATAAGGTTAAAATGAAATTCTGGAAAAGTACACCGTGTTTTTATATTTTTTTAGGATTTATGGAATTAATTTTGGAATTTTTTGAAAGACAGATAAAAAGTTACTTCATTCGGTCCCTGTAAGCACGTAAAACGAGGATTTCAGAATCAAAATGGATTTTTAGTGATCAGTGAGTGCTCAAAATCTAATTTTAAGAGGGATCATTAATGTTTAAATCAAATTTATGATTTTTTGGAAATTTTTCTAGAATTTTCTAAAAAATTACTGTTTTGCATTATAGACCGTAAAAGCCTACCCTTACCGTAAAAATCCAAAAACTCTTCTATGAAGTCTTTAGGACTATTAATTGTCATTTTCAAATTTTCCTATAGGTCCTCACCTTTTTATAATTATTTTTAGAATTTTTGTTGTAAAAGGACTATTTTACCCTTGGTTTTCCATTTAACTACCAAACCATAAAGTTTTTAACTATGCAATCATGTCATCATGTGGCTCTTCTTCCCCCTAAAGCTAGTCGACATCCCCCCTTCATTAGGACCCTTGGATGAACTTTTTGGCCTATGACTCATATGCATAGTCATGAGCTTAAGCCAATTAAAGAAAAGCATGATTTAACTTAATTAATAAATGAGTAATTTGTGAATCATGGCTTATATCACTAAGTTTTTTTATTCCTTCCATGTCCCTCTCTTGGCTGCCCCATCAATAAATGGGAATCTTTGCCTCATATTTTACGCACACCACAAGCTTGAAGACTATACACAAAGTTCTCTCTCTTTTCTCCTCAGTTCTTATATTTCTTGGTTGGTGTTCTTGCTTTGTTCTTCCCAAAAGTAGTGGCCAAGGTAAGGGGATTCTCTTTCAATTTAATTTAAGAAGTATGAGTTTGATTCTTATTTGTGTTTGAATTGTTTGTTTGTATGTTTATAGCTTTTATTTATTTGTATATGCTTTATAATTGTTTTATAGTTTAAATTTAATTGTTTTATGTTATTTACGAATTGTAGAGTTATAATGCCCAATTTTATTCTAAAACCGTGTGAGTAGGATGGTTATGCCAAAATCATTTTTGAGCTTTTGTAAACATACCGTTATAATGGCAAATTTTAGACTTACTGTAAATATGATTTTACAGCAAAGAAAATCCAAATTATAATTTTGTGAAAATCCCAATATTGTCTATCATTTATATACAAGGTGATGGTTAAGATAAATGATTTATCAGTATGAGTCTGTCTAAGAAAGAAAATAGAGACCTTTGAAGGGGCTAAAAGAAGTCCGTCTCTCTATTCTAGGAACTGTACTGATACGCTGTTTGGGGAAATCTTAACACTGGGGACCCGGTATATACGTGACTAAGATAAATTCGGAAAGAAATGATTTCTTAATAAAGTATATATAAATAGATTGGATTGGATAAAAGAGTGTAACAGTAATGCATTCTCGGTGAATTCTACTGTTATAGCATCTTTCGGAATTTAATATGACAGTAATGGATTCTCGGTGAATTCTACTGCTATATTAACAGTGGGAAAATATAGAGTGAGTATCCAATCTGTATATATATGCACATAACTCAATTTAATTTCCAATGTCTACGGAAGTGAAAATTAGTGAGATAGGCTTTCAACGGGTCTTTTTCCTGGAAGATAATTGGAGCTTAAGTATTTTCGAAGAGAAACAATTTGACTTCGTTCTTTTAGTTTATATTGATGTGTTTTTAGAAAAGGGCATTGATTACCGAAGACGGCTCTGCCGCCGTGTGATCTTTTCATCTTCGAAAAATTAATTAAAGCCGAAAAATAATTAGCTTTACTTCGTTCATTAAGTTTATATTGAGTTTTCAAAAAGACGGACACTGATTACCGCAGCCGGCTCAGCCGCCGTGGAATTATTCCATTTCCAAAGAGCTATTTAAAATCTAAAAATAGACAGTTATTAATTTAAAGACAGACGTAAGTTTAAATACTGTTGATCTCTTCTCTCTTGATCAATCATAGGTGGCTCTGCCCCGTTTTGGTTTGCTTCAAATAAATTAACAACTTTAGTTTATATACCGAATCACTTTGTTAGGTTGTTTTCCTCAGTTCGGCTCTGCTGCGGTGAAATCAATCATAAAACTGAATTATTGAAGCCGAGTCAATAATTTAACCCGTAAAACAATCCGTAAAAAGAATATTGAGAACAAGAGTTATTTATTTAAATTATACAGTGAAAGGTTAAAATTCAGGAAAAAGTGATTTTTACAGTTATCTAAAGATTTTTTTTATAAAGTGTTAAGTTTTATTTTATATGAAGAAGTGGTTGTGAAATTCAGAGATTTTGAGAAAAGTGACAGTAAAACAGAGGAAGTTTTACAAAGAGAAATTAAAGAGAAAATGGGTTGCAAAATTAGACGATCATTTGCATTATAGAGTATGAGCATACAACCTAGAGGCTGGGGTTGAAAATAGGTTTTGTTGGACTACAATCGTCTACTGAGATTATCCAGGTTCGAAAGTCTCAAACGGTCGTGTTGGTGAATATCATCGAGCCGAGACAAATCGAATACCCGGCTTGGATAAATCTGACTGACAGATCTATTTCTGATTTTGTATTAAGTTTTAAATGCAGTATTTCTGAAGGATTCTCAGGGGTCGAAGACTGGATTCCCTGATTATGCTGTTAAGTTTACTGCAGCCGGTCGCTCAAAAGATGTGAGGTTGGAAAGTCTCCTTGGAGCACTACACCGGTGTGATTTGAGAGATATTGAAGTGACATACATAAATAAGACATTGATGTGACGATATGTTCTTGTAAACATATTATTTTACAGGTTTACTGGATACCAGGTAAGACTTGTTTGATTGTGATATGGTTGTGAGTTTTCAATATTTTACTACACTATTAATCTGACTTGAATGACTTGATTGTCTATGATATTTATCTGTTCTTGATGTTTTGAATTAAGTGTTGTGTGATCTATGTTGATAATATACTTGTACTACTTCTATTACATTCTTTAGAGTTTCACCCTTGCCTACTTTGTTGAGTTGATGCATGACTGAATAGATGGCACATGATGACAAGGGACTGGGAAACGTTCGACACCTGAGCTTAGAACCCCAACGTGGAGGTTGTGTATGGTGGAAGACAAACCCTAACACACAGTGGGGAAGATTTGTAGGAAGAGTGGAAGTAGTAGACACTAGAGGTGGAGGTCCACAAGACCCACTTCCCATCGAGGAGCAGATGATTTTAGATGTTAAGTTACCATGGCGTCAGTTAAGACCTTTAGAACCAGAAGACTTGATCATCGATAGTGATGATAGTGGAGATAGTGGAGGTGGTAGTTCACATCCTTCAGGGCATGATGGAAATGATTCTGATCATATACCTTCAAAATCAAGAGATAAGTACTCGGATAAGAACCAAGATGACACCTCAAAAGACACCTCAGCTGCAGCACCTGCAAGAACCGAGGGTTCTGTGGGGTATACGCCGGTTTCGCCTCAGGGAGAAGTGAATCCGCCAACATATTCCCCTCTACCCTGTCCATCAGAATCAGAGTCAGAAGATATCATCTGGTTATCTGAATCCTTATTGGATGAGGAGATCGAAGAGGAACCCGAAGAGTCTATCCACTCTTGGGCTACTTCTGATCTTACTAGTGAGCCTTTACCTAGACTAGATCTATCTAGGTTTGGTTTTGATTGGGTTCCAGTGACTTAGGTCAGGAATCTTGAGTCTAGCTTACCAGGATTAGGAGGATCCTCCTGGTCTTCACCATAGACGTATCTGAGATAGGATTTTAGAATAGTAGATCCCTTTTTGTGTAGATGATGGGATCATGGCTCGACTGAACATAGTAGCGTATGTTTTTCTTTTACCACTTTTGTACTTTTTGGTTTAGAGTAGTTTTAACTTCTTTTTCTTTTGCAGTATAAAATCATAGTTTGTCTTAGAACAAACTCCTTTGTAAAATATCATAACATATATATATGAGAGAGAGTACTTTTCTATATATGATGGTTTACTTTGCAGTTGAAATCTTTAAAAAGGAAACAAGGGATTTTTCTCCCCATCCTTCTCATCTTCTTTTACAAAAGCGAAAAATTTTACTTGCATTTTCGGAAGAGCATTATAAACTTTTTACAAATATTTTCTAAATATTTACGAAACTTTAGTTTACTGTGGTGTAATATCCTTTTTAGAGAAAGGGTGTTGTAAGAGGAGAATACAGGTGCAACAAGATGAGAGAGAGAGAGAGAGAGAGAGAGAAAGAGAAGTGATATTGACGTGGACACGCACGCGAGAGAGAAGAAACGAACAAAAACAAACTGAAGCAAATGGTTTAAAATTTTGTGGTATTCACCACATTGCCACCACGTTTTCGACTTTCTCAATTTTGAAAATGGAAATACAAAAAATGACCTTTTTAAATTTTCAAAAATGGACCCAATTTTGAAAACATTTTTAAGAGTACAACCAAACATATTTTTGTGGGTCATTTCCTGTGTTTAGTGAAAATGAAAATAGGAAATGATCCAACCAAACAAGGCCTAAATTTTTCCTTAGAATTTTGTATGCAGATTGATTCTTAAAAAGGTCATGGTGTGAATGATTCATTTATTAGTATTCATTAAAAAACTATGTATGTGTTTGTAAGTGGCTTGTAGGAGTTTCATAATTTGTGTTCGAACAATGGAGTTGCTTGCAATTGACTAATGATGTAAGTTAAATTACCTAAGGATTTAACCTTACATTCTTGCTTAGTCAATTACGAATAAATTATTGAAAGATGAGTCATGTCTTTTCATCAATGAGGGTAGTCTTAGTTTACGCGATAAATAACTTCACTTAAACAACCTATCAATAACACACTTAGTATGAAAATGTGAGTTTTCAAGCCCTTCTTATGAAGGCATAGGTAAGTGCATAGCAAGTTATGGACAACACTTGTGGTCATAGATGTAACACTTTTTCTCCAAAAAGGATATTACACCATAGTAACTAAGAATTTCGAAAATAACTTAGAAAATATTTGGTGAAAGCTCAATATTCCTTCTCTGAAAATGCGTGTAAATTTTTCTTCTTCTTTAAATAAAGAGAATGATGGAGAATATGTCTTAATTCTTTTCAAAAGGTTTTAAGTGCGGAAGCATAAAACAATACTTTTATGAATGTAATCTCTTTTCATATAATCATTAGAGTTTTTACAAGGAAAGATAGTGAATATCTGAGTCAGTCTGGTCTCTAGACCTCTACCCAAAACAATACAGTAACCATCTATTCTTCTTGGAATCTCTATCCATTTATACAACAACTTCCTTTCGATCCTCTTCTAAGAGTTAACCCATTCCTTGGGTAAAATATATACTCAACCATGTACCAACAACATAGAAAGTAGGCAAGGGTGAAACTCTAAACAAAGTAATAAGTAAAGTACAAACACAAGAAATCACACTCATGAAATCAGTATATCTAAGTAATAAATAATAAGAACTTCACCAAAACAGGTCAAGGAAATTTCATGAAAATCATCATATAAGAACACCGCTTTAAACAAGCATATGAGAACATCGTGTAAGAACCTCGCTTTAGACAAAGCATATGAGAACATCGTGTAGGAACATCGCTTTTAAACAAAACATATGGGAACATCGCTTTTGACAAAGCATATGGGAATATCGCATTAGTACTAAGCATATAGGAACATCGCTTTTACCAAGCATCTCTGTTTTATTTCTAAACCACTCAAAACATAACATCACATATCTTAAGTTAAAACACATAATCTCACCACTCAGATAAAACATAGACTAAGTGAACGAAATCAAGCTGTGTTTATTATTGAAATACTTAAGCACCAGTCTTCTTCTAGGAAAGAGGCTTGTTGAAAGCCTACCTCACTAATTTTCACTGCTAGAGGCAATGAAAATTAAACTGAGTTAAGTGTATATATGTACAGATTGAACACCAACTCGAGATTTCCCACAGATAATATAACAGTAGAATTCACCGAGAATCCTTTACCGTTATACTAAATTTCCAATAGAGGCTATAACAGTAGAATTCACCAAGAATCCTTTACTGTCATCCTCTTTTATCCAATCCAATCTATTTATATATACGTTATGTAGAAATCCACTTCTTTCCCAACTTCATCTTAGTCACGTATATACCGGGTCCCTAGGTTAAGAATTCCTCAAACAGCGTATCAATACAGTTCCCAGGAAAGAGAGACGGACTTACAAAGCCCCTTCCAAGGTCTTTGTCTTTCCTAGATAGACCCATACTGATAAACCATTTATTAACCATCATCTTGTATATCAATGATAGACAATATCAGAGTTTTCATAAAAGAATAAATTATATTTTCTTTACGGTAAGATCATATTACGGTAAATATAAATTTTGTCATTATAATGGTATGTTTACAAAAGCTCAAAATTAATTTTGCCATGACCACCTTAATCCCACGAAAATTTAATGAAATTTGGGCGTTATAACACTACAATTAATAAATAGCACAAAACAATTAAATTAAAGCCATAAAATAATTATAAAGCATAAATAATTACATAAAAGCTATAACACACAAAACACCCAAGTCAAGCACAAACAAGAATCAAACTGATACTTCTCAAATTAATCTGCAAAAGGTTCCCCTTACCTTTGCCACAAGAACTTGGAAGAACAAGGCTTGAAGAACCAAGAACATCAAACAAGAAAACTAAGAACTTCAAGGAGAAAAAGAGAGAGATTTTGCTTGTCAACACAAGGCTTCTTGATGTGAGAAATTTATGAGGCACTCCCCTCCTATTTATAGCCAAAATTTCGTGCCAAAGGATGGTTAGAAGATGACCATGATTGCTTGGAAAGCAACCATGGTTCTTGTCAAATTAATTAAAAATTAAAGGCCTAACTTCTAATTGCCTAAGCTTCATGACTCATGTGATGACTCAAAATCTAGAAGGATTGAGAAGCCTCTAGACCTTGGGGAGTCACCATGGGAGGCAGCCAAGAGTTGTTCTAGAAGAGGGAAGTGAAGTTACATCTTTACCCTTAGGGTTTATGTACAAAACAAGGGTAAAATAGTCTTTTCATTAATAAAAAATTTCCAAAATTAATTTAAAATGTGAGAACCTATAGGGAATCTTGTAAATATCATGTAAGAGCTTCATGGAAGAGTTTCTGGATTTTTACGGTAAGGGTAAGCTTTGTGATTCGCATAAACAAAGGAAAACGGACGTGCCGTAAGTGCAAAACGGATATTTTTTAGAAAAATTCAGAAAAATTCCCAAAAAATCACAAATTGAATATAAACACTAATGATCCCTCTTGAAAAATGATTTTGAGTATTCACTGATCACTAAAAATCCATTTTCGTTCAGAAATCCTCGTTTCTCGTGTCCATAGGGACTGAAAATGTAACTTTTGATCTGTTTTTTGAAAAGTTTCAAAATAAATACCAAAAATCCTAAAAAATGTAAAAACATGATTTAACTTTCAAAAAATCTATTTCTAACCTCAACTTTGTCTCCGAATCAGTTCTCAGCTCTTGTTGTCAACCATAGGGACCAACATAATTTAGTTAACACTTAGATCACACAATTTCATATAAAACAGATAATAGACGAAAAATATAAAACAGAAGTCTATATAAGACTTAACTATCTTACCGTTTTAAACTATAATACCAAACAAGACTTATTATTTTCTATACTATCTTAAGTATACTAGATTCTAGAGTCTCTTTCTTAACTATTTCTCCATCTCCAGTATTTATCCAATTCTTAACTAACAGATTACGGAGTTTCTCTTAGAGGGGCCAAAATTGTAATTCCCTTTATATCTTTCTCTAAAATTCCAACTTAATTTCTAAAACTTTTATGGAACATCAAGTTACTATTTTATCTCCTCAAAATACCTTTTGGGAATCAAATATGAATTTTCCATATTCATTATCAACTTATTCTGACAGTCAAGAATATCCGTAAAGTACCGTTTGACTTCTACGTTAGTTCTAAACCATTTCATTTTATTTGAAAATCTTAAGGATGATTCTAATCTTCTAAAATTAATACTCTGTCTTATAGAGTGAAATTTTAGGATGTTACAATAGATGTCTGACATGCCTTACATAGGCTATGTCATCCCAAGTTACTCACGCTTGGCGGCATAGCAAGTTTTCAAAATTAAAGTAGGATGGTAAAGCATATGACTCAATTCTTTGATTGTGAAGATTTTGTTTGTACATGGTTAATTTATGCAAAATATGAGACTTGTCCTCATGGGACTCCTTGAGATTATTCCTCACCCCTTTTCCAATAGATTAGTTTATTTTGAATGACGTCAAGGAATGATACTTATGATATCTCTGTTATGCGATAATGGTTTATGACTATCTGTTTGAGTAAATGAATGATTGAATTGTTTTGGTAAGGTCACTTACTGAGATTTTATCTCATTAGTTTAAGTCTTAAGTACTATGTAAAGAGTTTATTTGAGAGGAATACTTTATGTTATAAGAATTGGCACTAGGTCGAGGAATACTTTATTGATCGCCCCGTTATTGTTCGCACAAACAACTACCACAATGCCTAAGAAGTGTTGTTGATGTCTCACATTAACCACGCTGCGTTCCCTTCAAAGATAACGCGTGACATGCAAAGTTCTGTCGTGATGTAAACATACAGATTGCGCGCAGACAACAAGCGTTATAGTATAACATTGTACCTCACAACAACGCTTTATGGGGAAGCATTGTTCAAATATATTTTTTTTAAATCATTTTTTGTTTTTCTGATTTCACAAGAAATATTCAAATGTTCAGACAGATAGATACAATTTGAAATTTTCACAGTCAGAATACAATTATAAATAGAAATTAAATTAATTAACGACATTCAATCCAATTATCAAGCCAAAACAATCAACTAAAATTCAATTACATGATGAAGCAGCAAGTCTGCAGTAAACACTTTGTTGTCCTTAAGCTCATCTAGCAACAGATTGGAGCCATTAATTACATGTCAAATAAGAAAAATGTGATCAGACAACATATTCAAATAATTTAAAAGAGTTATTGAGTTATTCAATTCAGACAACATAAATTAAACATATTGCAAATCAAGTACTCTACCTTTTCCTCTTCTTTGTCAGATTGAGACTTTTATGCGTCATATTGACACAGAATGATGGATTGATCCAAATGCCCTCCTCGTGACCAGGGAATCCCACATAGACCCCTGAGAATACTTCGGATTACCACATTTAAAACTTAATACCAAATCATAAATAGATCTGCCAGTCAGATTTATCCAAGCCGGGTATACGATTTGTCTTGACTCGGGGGTATTCGCCGACAAGGCCATTGAGACTTTCGAAACCTGGATAATCCTAGTAGACAATTGTAGTCCAACAGAACCTATTTTCAACCCCAGCCGCTAGGCTGTAGGCTCATCGTCTATAATGCAAATGACCGTCTAAATTTGCAAACCATTTTCTCTTTAATTTCTCTTTTTGAAACTTCCTTTGTTTTATTGCCACTTTTCTCAAAATCTCTGTATTTCAAAAACTCTTCATATAAAATAAAACTCATCACTTTATAAAATCTTTATTTGGATGAACAGATAACTGTTAAAATCTCTTTATCTTGCCTTTTCCCTTTCTCCCTCGAAAGCCTTTTACTGTATATTTAAATAAATAACTCTTGTCCGTATTATTCTTTTTGCTGACCGTTTATGGGTTAATATTTATTGACTCAGCTTAAATAAATCAATTTATGATTGATTTCACCGCGGCAGAGCCGAACTGAGGAAATCATCCCGTCAAAGTGATTCAGTATATAAGCTAAAAGTTATTAACTTATTTCAAGCAGACCAAAACGGGGCAGAGCCACCTAGGATTGATCAAGAGAGAAGAGATCAACAGTAATTTAAACTTATGTTCACTTCTTCATCAGTAAATGTCTATTATCAGGTTTTAGATAGATTCTTGGGAATGGAATAATTACACGGTGGCAGAGCCGACTGCGGTAATCAGTGTTCGTCTTTTTAAAAGCTTGATATAGGGTTAGTGAACGAAGTAAAGCTGATTAATTTACTGGCTTAATTGACTTTTGAAAATGAAAGGATCACACGGCGGCAGAGCCACCTACGGTGATCAACACTCAACTTTAAAAGATTCGATATATACTAAGTGAATGAAATCAACTGTTTATTTACAGAAACACTTAAGCACCAATTATCTTCCAGGAAAGAGGCTCGTTGAAAGCCTATCTCACTAATTTTCATTGTCATAAACATTGGAAATTAAACTGATTAAATTGTATATATATATATATATATACACACACAGATTGAATACCCACTCTATATTTCCCACTGTTAATATAACAGTAGAATTCACCGAGAATCTATTACTGTTATATTAAATTCCGATAGATGCTATAACAGTAGGATTCATCGAGAATCCATTACCGTTATACACTTTTTATCCAATCCAATCTCTTTATATATATGTTTATTAAGAAATCACTTCTTTCCCAATTTATCTTAGTCACGTATATACTGGGTCCCTAAGTTAAGAATTCCCCAAACAACGTATCAGTACAGCTCTTAGGAAAGAGTGACAGACTTTAAAAAGCCTCTTCAAAGGTCTCTGTCTTTCCTAGACAGACCCATACTGATAAACCGTTTATCTTAACCATCACCTTGTATATTAATGATAGACAATATCAGGGTTTTCACAAAAGGATAAATCTTTCTGTACGGTAAAATCATATTTACGGTAAATCTAAATTTCGTTATTATAACAGTATGTTTACCAAAGCTCAAAATTAATTTTATCATCCTCACCTCATTCCCACGAAAATTTAAAGGAATTTGGGAATTATAACAGTACAATTCATAAATAGCACAAAACAATTAATTTAAAGCTATAAAACCATTGTAAAGCATAAATAAATAAATAAATAAAAGCTATAACACTCAAAACACACAAGCACACAACAATCAAGAATCAAACTCATACTTCTCAAAATAATTTGCAAGAGGTTCCCCTTACCTTTGCCACAAATCTTGGAAGAACAAAGCTTGAAAAACCAAGAACACCAAGAAAGAAATTTAAGAATTCAAGGAGAAAAAGAGATAGATCTTGGTTGTCAACACAAGGCTTCTTGGTGAGTGAAAAATTATGAAGCAAGGATGGCTATTTATAGATTGAGGGGGCGGCCAAACGAGGGAGGAAGAGGGAATTTAAAATTTGTGTGGTCATTCACCTTTTTAAGCCTTCTGTCATAATCCAATTTTAATTAAATCATCCATTTTCCTAATTGGTTCTTTCCTATGACTAAGCTTATGACTCATGAAGCAAAAGCACATCCAAGGGCTGAAAATGGGAGTGGATGTCGACCAAAAGGAAGGGAAAGGAAGGCTAATGGATTTCATGGACAAAAACTTTAGGTTTTAGTAGTTTTGATGTAAAATCAAGGGTAAAATGGTAATTGCACATACCCCTACTGATTATGGTCAATGGCTGGTTCAACACCACTATTTGGACTTCATAAAATTATTTTTAAATTCCTTGAAAATTCTAAGTTCCTCTTTCAAACCCGTTAGCTCTCTATTCGCTTCTATACGACTGATATATCTCATAAAAGAGCCAAAACAGTAGAAAATTAATCTTGTCTAGAAATATTTTTAAGAATCATAAAAAAAAGATTAAAAATTAAAATAAAAATTGTTTGGACCTTTTTCACGAAATTTTCTAATACTGTAAGATAAGATCTGTACGCGATATGTACCAGTTTACTGTATATTTTGGTATTTTTTGAAAGTTTTCCAAAAATTCCAAAAAATCAAAAAGATTAAAAGAAACAACTTTTATGAAGGAAGTTTATTTTATAGATTGGTTTAATATATTTTTCTATTTAAAATCTTTATCCGTTAGTAACGATAAATACAGTTATCCGTAAAAATCCAAACGTCAAAGAAAAAATGTCTGTTTTGATGAAATAATTTGATAAGTATATTAAAACCTTAATTATAAGACCAACATAATTTTCTTGTCACTTAGATCACACAATTTCATACAAAACAGATAATAGACGAAAAAATAGAAAACAGAAGTCTATATAAGACTTTAGCTATCTTACCGTTTGAACTATAATACCAAACAAAACTCATTATTTTCTATATTACCTTAAGTATACTAGATCCTAGAGTCTCTATCTTAACTATTTCTCCATCTCTGGTATTTATCCATTTCTTAATTAACAGATTACGGAGTTTCTCTTAGAGGGACTAAAACTGTAATTCCCTTTATATCTTTCTCTAAAATTTCAAACTTAATTTCTAAAACCTTTATAGAACATCAAGTAACTATTGTCTATCCTCTAATACCTTTTGGAAATCAAGTATGAATTTTCCATATTCATTATCAGCTTATTCTGACAGTCAAGAATGTCCATAAAGTACAGTTTGACTTTTACGTCAGCTCTAAACCATTATACTTTATCTGAAAATCTTAAGGATGGTTCTAATCCTCTAAAATTAATACTCTATCTTATAGAGTGAAATTTTAGGATGTTACAATTCTACCCCTCTAAAAATAATTTCGTCCTCAAATTTCCTTAAGTAAGCATATTTGGACAATATCCTTTATCTGGGACAATTCCCATTACCTAACACCACTGTATTTATTCAAATGATCTACTATCAACCTTTAGGTATAATATACTCGCCCATTTAACAGCTCGGAGTGTAATCTCTTGCTTCTCTGTCCCAACTCCATTTATTGTAACACAGACAATCTACTAGTATTTCCTTTCCTTATTTCCTCTTTCTCCATCTTCCGACATTTCTATTTGACAGATTTCTAGTAAAAATCTATTTCCTTAATCCATAACTAAGTCCCGCCTTAAAATCGTTTGCATTCCTAGGCCTCATCAAGTTTTAAAATTAGAGATCAAAAAGTACTTTAGCCAAAGGTTCCAATTTTAGGTGCGTACATGCCTACTGTTATATCTATCTGTGGTAAACTAAAAAAGAGTCTTCTTTCTTTTTGAGCACTTGATGGAAAATACTTTGCTAATAAGTAGTGAAAAATTATTACTCAGAATTTCTTGAGCCCTGACTTCTAACAGCTATTGTATTCCATTCTATCAGTTTCTTGGATCTATACTATTTATCCCCATTCATCTCTTATCTTTAAAAGAACTTACTATCTCCAAGAATTCCTAAAAAATCCTTTTCCTACTGTACTTTGCCTTAATCCTTTTATCATTGAAATACCTTAGTAATTTATTTTCAATAATTTTGTCAAGTCTCTAAGACATCAATTTTTATCCTACTAACTTAGATTTTCTACTACTTAACCATTCAAAGTAACCTATTTGTATTTCTCTGAAAATATTCTAATTTAGTCATAAGGATCCTTTTGGAATATAAATCTTGCATTCCTCCATTTTGTAAAATTTTGACTCTTAGTTCATATAAATTGCTATTGTCATATTTCTACTACCAGCAAGCTGATGAGTTGATCAGACTCACACATTGACTTTAAGCAGAAAAAAGGCAATAATAATTTTATGACCAACCATGCCATCATCCAGATCACATACTTAGTTTTCTAAGGGTGAGTTCCTGTAATAGAACGTTACTTATAATGAGAGTATAAGTATAAAAACAATTTATATACTTAATAATAACAATTAATAACACATTAAGGTAAACAAACAACCACACACACACACACACACATATTGTAACTATTTTCCAAGCAACGCTTATTTTTGGCTCTATTTCTATAAGTGTCTTCCAAAAGTTTATGTCCCATAGTGGTACCATAATTTTAACTTCCTGACACTATTCTATATTTTACATTGTATAATACAACGTTGCTAACTTCAGTTCTTGCTACTTACTACCCGATCCTTTGCTAACTTGCAGTTCTTTGACTTATGCCCCATCTGTCCACACCTAAAGCATGTAATCCACTTCCTTGCACAAGTGTCTTCCATATGACCTTGTCCTCCGCACTGATAGCATATCCGATATGAGACTCGAACCTTAGGAACGAACTTTCCTTTCTTAGGCTTCTCCACCCAAGAACAATGCTTGATCAATTTGTCCAACTCACAAATTTGGAGAGGTGCTACCATTTCTCGCAGATCAGGCCTTAACCCTTCTTGAAACTTCCTACACTTCCAGGCTGGATCCGAACGAAATTGGAAATACTGTGAGAATTCAGAGAGTGATATAAACCTGTTGACATACTGTCCTACTGTCATTTCTCTCTGTTTCAAGTTCAAGAATTCCATCTCCTTTACTTGGCGGATATTGGTTGGTAGGTAGGTACTTAGCTAGGAAGTGATCTCTAAAAATAGCCCAAGTAAGAGTTATTCCTTCAGCTCTCATTGATAGACTCATTATGGACCACCAGAATTCTGCATCATCAACCACCATGGAAGCAGCAAACATCACCTTTTGCTCTTCAGTGCAGATCATTGTTCCTAAAAACTCTTCTAAGTCTTGAATCCATAGATACATTCCCTCAGCTTCATTCCCTTCTCCAAATTGTTCTAAGTTGGTATGACATAGCTTAATTCCTTGATGATTCCTTTCTTCCCTTTTCCTAACAGCAATTGTTATTTCTCTAATGGCATAGGCTAGTCCCTCTATATTAAAGATTCCTTTGTTCTCCATAGTGTCCTACTGAGCAACTTTGCAAGTAAAGCAATTAAAATCTATCATAACTATTCTAAGTCTATAGGGGAAATCAAACAATGTCACACAAAAACAATCAAGTCAATAGTATATTTAGCATAGGTAATACTAATTTTATCTTGATAAGTTCTTCTCAACCATACTGTCCTACACCAGTATAGTCCAAAATCAAACAAATCATTCAAATTTCACACAACACACAACCTATCAGGGTTTACGCAACTTAGGCTTAGTAGACCTATACCCTAACATTCCCAAAAAGACTAAACCAGGCTCTGATACCACAAAATGCAATATCCTTTCTCCAAAAAGGATATTGCACCATAGTAACCAAAAGATTATCAATTACTTAGAAAATATTTTGATGAAAGCTGGTAATTCTTCTTTCAAAATACAGGTAAATTTTTTTGCCTTTTAAGAAAATGAGAAGGATGGGGAACATGTCATGATATTTTACAAAGGGGTTTGCACTAAGACAAACTATGATTTTTAGATACCACAAAAGAAAAAGAATTTAAAACTACTCTAAACTAAAGAGTGCAAAAGTGGTAAAAGGAAAACACGCTACTATGTACAATCGAGCCATGATCCATCAACTACTCAGAAGGGATCTATTACTCTAACTCCAACTCAACTACGCCTATGGGCAAGACCAAGTGGATCCTCCTAATCCGGGCAAACTAGACTCAAGGTTTTGGACCTGAGTCACCGGAACCCAATCAAAGTGAAACGTAGATAGATCTGGTTTAGGTAAAGGGTCATAAGTTGTAGGTAACAAGGTGAAACACAAGAAGTTGGACGCAGAATCGTCCACTTAGTTCAAAACAGGTTTTTGTGCATGTAAAACGTTTGAATTGCTTGTTAAAAATAATTTCAATTCAATCCCCACAGTTAGTATAAAAACTGAATAAAAAGGAGTTAAGGGATAGAGAAATTACACAAGTGTTTATCCTGGTTCACCCTTTCCTAAGAGCTACGTCCAGTCCCCTCAAACTAGAGAGATTTCACTATCAACCAGATAGAATTACAAGTATTTTTCAACAGCTTCTTCAGGCCTTACAATAAGTATTATTTGCACACTTAGTGTAAAACCTTTCTCCAAAAAGGATATTACACCATAGTTACCAAGAATTTTCAAAATAACTTAGAAAATATTTAGTGAAAGCTCAACATTCCTTCTCCGAAAATGTGTATAATTTTTTTTTTCTTTTAAACAAAGAGAAGGATGGGGAGTATGTTCTCTTGATTCATTTTTAAATGTTTTCGATAAGGTTTTCAATGCGGAAGCATAAATAAAACCTGTATAAATGTAATATCATTTCATATAAACATCAGAGTTTTTACAAGGAAAGATTGAAGATGATATAGTGAACATCTGAGCCAGTCTGGTCTCTAAACCTTTCCCCAAATAATACAGTAAGCACTTATTCTTCTCGAAATATCTACCAATCTATTCAGCACCCTCCTTCAGATTCTTCTTCTAAGAGCTAACCCACTTCTTGGGTAAAACATCTACTCCGTCATGCATCAACACAACAAAGCAGGCAAGGGTGAAACTCTAAACAACTTAATAAGAAAAGTACAAGTACTTAAACAAACACAGATCACATTGCACTTAATTCATATGTCAATGGCATATAAGAAATATACAACAGGTATAATGCACGCAGCCAATGAATCTTTCACTATCGAAAATAGGGAATTTTCACACAAGACTTTCTATACTTTCGGGACACACCCACGAGCATCCTGCCCGCTACTCTTGGGGGTTTTACTTAATAATTTCGGGACACACCCACGAGAAAAGAACCCGCTGCACCTGGAGACTTTACCACTTATATTCGGGACACACCCACGAGTAAGTCACCCGCTACTCTTGGAGATTTTACCATAGGAATTTCGGCACACAGCCACTAGCATTCAGCTCGCCACTCCGAGAGATTTTACTTAGTAACCACAGACACCAGCCTACGACTTAACTCTCAAATAAACACGGAAACACAAGTAAACACAGAACCACGTTTCTCAGATAAGAATACCAAATCACACATCTCAGGAAAAACATAGAATTTTACCACTTAGATAGAACATAGAACCATTTATCCCAAATAACTCATACTTCATTTTTCGTTCAAATCCCAAAATATATCAGTATATGATACAACTAAAAAGTGCTTTAGTTTATTGAAGAAGTCTAAAAACTGAATTATTCCAAAAATATTTGAACACCAGTTTATTTCCAAAAAAAAATCCATTTGAAGCTTATTTCACAAATTTCCACTGTTAAAAATATAGGGAATACTGAACCAAAAATATATAGCAGTAGAATTCACCGAGAATTCATTACCATTATATTCCCCCAATCATCTTAGCCATGTATATACCAAGTCCCTAGGTTAAGAATTCCCCAAACAACATATCGATACAGATCCCAGGCCAGATAGAGACGGACTAAATAAAAGCTCCTTCAAAGGTCTCTTTCCTTTCTAGACAGATCCATACTGATAAACCATTTATCTTAACCATGACCTTGTATATCAATGATAGATAATATCAGGGTTTTCACAAAATAATAAATTGTATTTTCTTTGCGGTAAAATCATATTTACGGTAAGTCTAAAATTTGCCATTATAACGGTATGTTTACAAAAGCTCAAAAATGATTTTAACATTCCCACCTTGCTTCACGAAATCTTTTAAGAAAATTTGGGCATTATAACTTTACAATTAATAAATAGCACAAAATAATTAATTTAAAAATATAAAACAATTATTAAGGTATAAAAGCAAAAACACATAAATCATACAAGACAAGCATAAACAAGAATCAAAACATATACTCCTCAAATTAATATTGAAAGAGACTCCCCTTACCTTGGCCACAACCTTTGGGAAGAACAAAGCAAGAACACCAAGAACACAAAGTAAGAAATTTAAGAACTAAGAAGAGAAAAAGAGAGAATTATGTTTGCCTTCAAAATGCTTCTTGGATGAATGAAAAATTTATGAAGCCAAGGTTGCTATTTATAGGGAGAGGGGCAGCCAAGCTTAGGGAGAGGGAAGGAATTAAGAAATTTTGTGATGTCATGCATGATGATTTTAAATAAAGCATTTTAGAATTTTAGTAAAATTAAACTAATTTCTCATTGGTCCAAAGTACTTCACAAGGATTGAATCCAAGTGAAAAACTTCATCCAAGGGCTTAAAATTAAGGGTGAGGGGCAGCCATAAGGAGGAAGAAGGGAGTGATGTAAGCCATGACTCTTAAAAGGCTTAATTACAAATTAGGTTTAATCAATGTTTTTCTAATTGCTCCAAACCCATGACTCATGCAACCAAATGAACCTAGTCCCCTTCTTGGCATGGTGGTGAGGCGGTTTTGAGGTTGAAAGAAGGAGGGAGTGAAGTTACATCTTTGCTCCTAGGGTTTTCAAGTGAGAATGGATGAAAATCAAGGGTATTGACTTTTCACTAATAAAAAATTTCCAAAATATATTTAAAGGATGAGAACCAATAAGAAACCTTGGAAATACCATGTAATAGCCCTAATAGCTTCATGGAAGAGTTTTTGGATTTTTACGGTACGTGTATGCTTCGTGGTTTGCATAAACAAGTGAAAACGGACGCGCCGTAAGTGAAAAATGGACATTTTTCAAAAAATTCCAGAAAATCACAAATTGAATTTAAACACTAATGATCCCTCTTGAATTTTGATTTTAAGCACTCACTGATCACTAATATCTATTTCTGACCAAAAATTCTTCTTTTTTGTGCTTTATAGGGATCGAAAAAAGTAGTTTTTGATCTGCTCTTCAGAAAATTACAAAATAATTTCCAAAAATTCCAAAAAAATATAAAAACATGATTTAACCTTTCAAAATCTTTTTCTGACCTCAGTTTGGTCTCCAAATCAATTATTAGCTCTTAATGTAAGTAACAGGGACAAAATGGTAATTTTTAAAATCCTCCAAAAATTCTAAGAAAATTTCAGAAAATAAAAAATGTTAAAAGAACCAACTTTTATGAAGGAAGTTTTGTTTTCTGGGTTGGTTTGATATACTTGGCTATTTAAACCCTTATCCGTTAATTACGAAAAAGGCAGTTGTCTGAAAAAGTTAAAATGTCAAAGGAAAAATGTCTGTTTTAATGAAATAATTTGATAAGTACATTTAAACCCTAATCATAAGACTAAAATAATTTACTTAGCACTTAGATCTTAAAATTTCATATAAAACAGATTTTAAACGGTAACTCAGAAAAACAGATGTTACACCTAGCCTCTCCAGGCTCAACCCAAGTATTGTTTTAGAAACAAGCCTCTCTAGGCTCAACACCAAGTAGTCTTTGCACACAGCCTCTTCAGGCTAATCCCAAGTATTCTTTTACAGACAAGCCTCTCCAGGCTTAAACAAGTATTCTTTCCTAAGCAAGCCTCTCCAGGCTCAAACAACTCAGAAGAGTGTTTTTGATAGAAAGTGATGTTAACTCACACAAGTGAGAATATGAAAGCTAAAGCACTTCGAGAGTTAAACAAACTCTCTTTTTACAAGAAGAAAAAACTATACAAGACTTTCTAAGATTTACAGAGTATGAAAATATTTGCACAGTGTTTTTGCTCTTTCTTTCACTTGGTTCAGTCTCGTGTATTCTTCTTCTTGTTCACGATATTTATAGGCTTTGAGTGAAGCTTTTGATCTTGAACTTGCTTTGCTTCAGCCTTCATAAATTAGCCATTTCCTAATAGCATTAAATGCTATTTTCCCGTTGCTTTGTAGGAGTGCTTCTTCAGCGTGTTTTTGTGCAGTTCTTTCTCCTATGTCAGAAGCAACATGTACTCAAAGTCTCAATTACACATAGGTTAATAGTAATATTTTACTGAGAAAGAGAGAATACATTGTATAAGAGAAAATGTATGTTCAGAGAGATACAGAAATGTTCAGAGTACATTCTCTCTCTTAAGTACACTTTTCACAGTGCTTTATGCTTTTCATTAAATGCTTGTTCAAAAACGTTGACAATTATGCACAGGAAAAGCATTGTATACAACTATTTATTTCAAATCATTTGCTCATTAAATATGTCTCATATTAAATGCAAGAGCAATAAATAACATGTTGTAGACTCTGCGTGTTGGACCCAGCTTGTGAAACAGAATGGACTTTCTGTTCATTTACCATATGGACGCATACCTTTGCTTACCATATAGACTCATAGCTTACTTTGGACGCAAGGCTTTCCTGATCATTGGATGTATGGCATTCTGATCATCGGACGATTCGCACCCAGAGTCCATTGGACGATACTTACCCAAGGTCAAGTATCAGAGTCCATTGGACGCTCAGCTCTTTGATTGTACTTATAATTACCAAGGTCACACTGGACGATGGACTCATCTTTGTTGTACCTACAAGAGCTTGTTACCAGACTTTGTAAAAACCTTAATAATCATTGTTATCATCAAAACCACTTAGGGATTTAAGCATTGAAAATGCTTTTAAATAATTTGATTTCAACAATCTCCCCCTTTTTGATGATGACAAACATTATTAAGTTTTACAAGCAATATAAGCAAGCAAACAAAATAATCAGTCAGCATAAAAACTTTTCTCTTAAGGGAAACTCCCCTTGAGATAAACGTCCCAGTGTTTCATACTCATCTACCCCACTGTGTGTGAGGATTTATGTTCCACCAGACAAAACCTCCACCTTGGGGTTCTATGCTAAGATGACAGACATTTCCTAGTCCCGTATCAGGATGATCCATCTACTCAGTCATGCATCAACACAAAATAAAAGTAGGTAATGGTGAGACTCTAACACAAAGCAACATGAAAAGTAGGAGCCACCCAGAACACAGATCACATATCATTCAATTCGCACATCAAAGCACATATCAATATAACAGATCAATCAAGACTTATAAACAAATCTCGTTTAAGCAGATCTTACCTTGTGTCTTGTAAACCTATAAAAGCAATACACTCACAAGAATATAACACCAAGTCAAGGTATACTTATGCATGCCACTTCAATATCTCTCAAAACACACCGGTGTAATGCTTCAAGGAGACTTTCCAACCTCACATCATTAGAGCGACCGGCTGCGGTAAACTTATCAGAATAATCAGGGAATCCCACTTAGACCCTGAGAATACTTCGGAATACCGCATTTAAAACTTAATACCAAATCATAAATAGATCTGCCAGTCAGTTTATCCAAGCCGGGTATACGATTTGTCTCGGCTCGGGGGTATTCACCGACAAGGCCATTGGAACTTTCAAAACCTGGATAATCTCAGTAGACAATTGTAGTCCAACAGAACCTATTTTCAACCCTAGCCTCTAGGTTGTATGCTCATTGTCTATAATGCAAATGACCGTCTAAATTTGCAAACCATTTTCTCTTTAATTTCTCTTTGTGAAACTTCCTCTGTTTTACTGCCACTTTTCTCAAAATCTCTGTATTTCAAAAACTCTTCATATAAAATAAAACTCATCACTTTATAAAAATCTTTATTTGGATGAACAGATAACTGTTAAAATCTCTTTATCTTGCCTTTTCCCTTTCTCCCTCGAAAGCCTTTTACTGTATATTTAAATAAATAACTCTTGTCCGTATTATTCTTTTTACTGATCGTTTATGGGTTAATATTTATTGAGTCGGCTTAAATAAATCAGTTTATGATTGATTTCACCGCGGCAGAGCTGAACTGAGGAAATCATCCCGTCAAAGTGAGTCGGTATATAAGCTAAAAGTTATGAACTTATTTCACGCATACCTAAACGGGGCAGAGCCACCTTGGATTGATCAAGAGAGAAGAGATCAATAGTAATTTAAACTTATGTTCACTTCTTCATCAGTAAGTGTCAGTTCTCAGGTTTTAGATAGATTCTTGGGAATGGAATAATTACACGGTGTAACGTCCGTAATTTTTGATTCTGTTTAATTTTATTTTATGCGTGTGATGTGTGCTTATGCATGTTAGATATATTTTAGTGAGAATAAATTCATAGACAAAGTTTTTCTGACGTTAGAAAGTAGTGGTTTAAGTTGGACGTTTAGAAACAGACAGAGTTCTGTTTATCGTAAATAGACAGAGTGAGGACTTTATGAAGTAGAAACCCTAGATTTAGGTTAAGAATGAGATTTGAAGGTACCAATAGTGATTTTATAATATTCGAGGCTTTTAGAAATTTATTCGGGAATTTTCTGAAGAACGCATATAAATGTTACTGTTTTGGTCCTTGTAGTGTGACTAGGTTGAACTGTGAGTGGATTTGGAGACCAGAACATGTCTAGAAATATTTTTGAGGATGCCAAATGATGTTTCCTAATATTTTAGAATTTTAGAAATTATATTGGGAATTTTTTGGAATGACTGATAAAGAATTGCAGTTTTGGTTCCTGTAGAACGAGAACCGGATAGCAGGGAGAGCAGGTGAATGCCAGAGGCTTAGGAAATGATTCAAAATCAACCAAAAGAGTACCCAATGGTGTTTTTCCAATATCTATGATTTTTAGAAATTTTCTAAGAATTTTCTGAGAAAGTTCATTTTTACCCTAAGTTACGGGTTACGATAAAAATCGAAAAGTTACCGTAGTGCTTCTAAGCTTGATCTTTTTGAACCAAGGCTTTTGTGACATCTTATTTACATGGCTTAGGACTTATTATAAGGTTCATGGGAGTTTTACCCCAATAGGTTAAGTTTGGATAATTTTTACTATGAAATACAAAAGTTACCACACTTAATTACCCTTGGAGAGTTACCATTTACCATGGTTAAGGTGAGAAAAATTATTTACCCCTTCTTGGTCTGCTGTGCTGCGCTGAGGAGAGGAAGAGAGTAGAAATTTCTTGAAGCCATGACTCATGGGGGAGGACCAATGAGAAGAGGGCAAGTGACTTAAGTAATTATTAAGAGGAAAAAAATCAAAATGGATAGGAAGAGAAAGAGAGGGGGAGCCGTGAGTTGAAGGAGAAGAGGAGGAAGGGAAAGCTTCATGCTCTTGAGCTCATCTAGCATCTCCATAGCCAAACCTTGAGTGATTTTTCCATAATCCTTGTCCAAATAAGCTAGTTTGCAAGTCTTGATTCATAAAATTAGTGGACAAGAAGCTAACAAGAAGCAAACAAGGAAGAGAAGGGAAGGAAGAAGGAAGAGCTTGGGTTAGGATTTTCTTCAAGTTTGGTAAGGGGAAATCTCTTCTTACATGATTATGTAAAGCTTGGTAGACATAATTAGAGCTTTGATTGTATGGTTTTGATTATGGTGATGTTAATTTTGTTCTAGGGTTCATGAAGTTGATAACCTATGTGATCATGTATTTTTATGAATATGATTGTGTTTTGAGATGTGCATATGCTTGGTATGAACTTTGTGAATGGATTGAATGGATTGGAGAAGAATTTGGTGTTGGTTAGGGTTTGATTTTGAATATGTTTGTGCTTTGGTATGAAGATTGATATGCTCTTGTTGATGAGTGATGTTCATGGCTTGAATATGGCATGAGATTGTTGTGAAAATAATGAACTTCATTTATTTGGATCCAATTGAACTTAACCATGCAAAGAAGAGGTTGTTTGCATCATTTTTGTGAAAATCGCAAGCCTGGTACGCCCTGGGTGTGGCTGTTTTCGTGGCTGGGAAATTCTGGAAAACAGGGGGACAGCTCTGTTCATACCGCAGGTGTGAAAAACCCTCGCGCCTGTGAACAGTTCTGGACCCAGCATTCTTGAAAATTAATGTTTTTGCGAAAAATCAGTTTTTCCAAATTATTTTCAAAAAAAAATGCTTAAGACAAATAATATTTTTAAATATGAAGATTGGTATGTGATTTGGTTAATTAATTTTAGAACTTAAACATGGATTTGAATGAATACATTTTGGAAAAAGATCAATATTTCAAAGAGAGTAAAAATGTAATAGAAGCCATGTTGAATGAGCACAAAGAGATGTGAATGAGCACAAAGAGATGTGAATTATCATAAGTGATGATAATGTGATAACCTAGAGTGAAGGTTATATGTGATTGTGCAAGTAATAACCTAGAGAAAAGGATAAAGTGATTACAAGACAAACCAAAGCTTAAAATGCTTGAGATGGTGATTTTGTATGCTTAATGTGATATGTAATGTTGCATAATGACAAAGAGAATTTGTCAAGTGGCCAACGTGATGAGCATTACAACCCGAATGGGGTTGAGAATAGGGATAGTCTGACCACAGTAGCCTAAAGGGATTATCCAGGTTGCGAAACCCCTCAGATGGTCAGGTAGGAGATATCCCCTAAGCCGAGGCAAGTCGCATAACCCGACTTGGATAAATCTGACGGACTTGACTATTCATGATATGGTGAGACGTAGCTTATCTGAATGATTACTATGAAGTCTGGTGGGACTCTCTGGTAAGTCTGGTAAGTCTGCTACGGCCAATCGCTCAATGGTGTTGGAGGTAGGGAAGTCTCCTTGGAGCACTACGAGGGTGATGTGAGGGGAAATAGAAGTGACATGCATTGTATTATATATGACCTGATGATAAGTTGATTGACGCTGAGATTTGCGTTATGATTGTGAATATTTTATTGTGCTGAGATTGATGCTGTGACTGTGATTATTTAATTGTGCCTATGAGAACATATTGTTTTTCAGGTAAATGTTATACTTCTGAATCAAGAAAGGGTGAGTAGTAGATAATTAATATTGCTATTATGTCTGATAAGTTTGGTAGAATTTGTATTGATTGTCTCTATGCTTTATTATTTATGTACGATGATTTTTCACCCTTGCCTATATGTTTTGTGCTCTTGTTTTTGAACATGATTCATATAGATGGGGGATCCTCCGGAAGGACTGACCAGAGTCCGTAGGCTTAGTTTTTGGCCTAGAGGGGCGGATGGAGAAGGATGGATAATAAACCCCGGGACGCAGTGGGGTACTTATTTAGGTTATGTTACATCTCTAGAGACGTCTGTAGAAGGTCCACATAGATGGACAGTAGAAAATATTATATTAGATGTAAAGATGCCTATAGTTGAGTTATGGGATGCTTGGAAGGAAAGGGAGAGACAGAGGCAACAGGTACCTCAATCAGAGCCTGCCCAACGACCTGAGCCAATGCAACAGGAGACTCCAAGGCCAGATCCACTGCCACAGAGGACCAGGACTCCTCCTTGTAAGAGATTTTACGGAAAATGGAGACAAACGGCACGTAAGAGTATCGTGCGCCGTGCACAGCCACTGAAGATCACTCCATCAGAGAAGAGGCCAATGGAGAGGACACCTACCCCTCAGCCTGATAGCAAGGGAAAGGGGAAGTAGATAGTGGAAGAGGAGAGTGATCCTTCAGAGGAGTCGGTGGGTAGTGTGTAGGAGTGGTGAGGACACAGTCTGTTGAGTGACCTTGTTTTGTTTTGGTTTATGTAGTAGCTGACTCTATACCGGTGTGGGCTTATGCTTAGAATATTTTGGATGACTGTACCTTATACTATATGACTTTACCAGTTGACCAGTGATGTATATGTTCACTTGGGATCAGTAGTGTATTTGATGTAGATTATTTTAGTAGTTATTTTCGCTTGTGTTTCATTTCTTTAATTATACGTTACGTCATGAAAGAGTTTTCGAAATCGAAACAGCGTAAGTGAGAGTTTCAAGTTAAGATAGTTTTCAGTAATAAAAGAAAAAAAAATTTATGCTTATTTTCGAAAGATCAACTTAGAATAATTAAATAAAGAATTTTCTTAAAACGAAAATCAATATGACGTATTTTAGATAAATCAGGTTACTTATGTTGTAATATCCTTTTATGAGAAAGGGTGTTGCACACGGCGGCAGTGCCGATTGCGGTAATCAGTGTCCATCTTTTTAAAAGCTTGATATAGGCTTAGTGAACGAAGTAAAGCTGATTAATTTACCGACTTAATTGACTTTTGAAAATGAAAGGATCACACAGCGACAGAGCCACCTACGGTGATCAACACTCAACTTTAAAAGATTCGATATATACTAAGTGAATGAAATCAACTGTTTATATACGGAAACACTTAAGCACCAATTATCTTTCAAGAAAGAGGTCCATTGAAAGCCTATCTCACTAATTTCCACTGTCATAAACATTAGAAATTAAACTGAGTAAATTGTATATATATATACAGATTGGATACCCACTCTATATTTTCCACTGTTAATATAACAGTAGAATTCACCAAGAATCCATTACTGTTATATTAAATTCCGATAGATGCTATAACAGTAGGATTCACCGAGAATCCATTACCGTTATACTCTTTTTATCCAATCCAATCTCTTTATATATACGTTTATTAAGAAATCACTTCTTTCCCAATTTATCTTAGTCACGTATATACCGGGTCCCTAAGTTAAGAATTCCCCAAACAGCGTATCAGTACAGTTCTCAGGAAAGAGAGACGGACTTTAAAAAGCCCCTTCAAAGGTCTCTGTCTTTCCTAGACAGACCCATACTGATAAACCATTTATCTTAACCATCACCTTGTATATCAATGATAGACAATATCAGGGTTTTCACAAAAGGATAAATTGCACTTTCTATACGGTAAAATCATATTTACGGTAAATCTAAATTTTGTCATTATAACGGTATGTTTACCAAAGCTCAAAATTAATTTTATCATCCTCACCTTATTCCCACGAAAATTTAAAGGAATTTGGGAATTATAACACTACAATTCATAAATAGCACAAAACAATTAATTTAAAGCTATAAAACCACTGTAAAGCACAAATAAATAAATAAAAGCTATAACACTCAAAACACACAAGCACACAACAATCAAGAATCAAACTCATACTTCTCAAATTAATTTGCAAGAGGTTCCCCTTACTTTTGCCACAAATCTTGGAAGAACAAAGTTTGAAAAACCAAGAACACCAAGTAAGAAATTTAAGAATTCAAGGAGAAAAAGAGAGAGATCTTGCTTGTCAACACAAGCACTAGTGGAAAATTCACTGTTCAAGTCGGTTAAAAACGAATTTCCAAGTCAGTTACGGTGGGGTCTTAAAACCTCCTGACTTTGAATGGTAGGACCTTTTCAAGTCGGGTTTTGACCGACTTGGAAAGTGGCACATTCCAAGACGGTTGTCAACGACTGTCTTGGAAAGCCTTTTTACCATTGAAAACTGGACTTTTCAAGTCGGTTATGACCATAACTGACTTGGAAAGCTCAGTTTTTAAGTCAGTTAAAAAGAAACCTGACTTGGAAAGGATAATGGTCGGAAACCGACTTGGAAAGGCTAGTTTTCAAGCCAGTTAAAATAATAACCGACTTGGAAAGTGGATTTTTTTTTATATCGGAATCAGTTTTTCATATCCCCTCCTTGTTAGCAGAATCAGTTTTTTTTTTTAGCAGAAACATTGTCAGAACCAAACATTTTGGAAAGTAACAGAAAAAATAAAACACATAAATGATTCGTAACAAAAGCCATATCTTTCGTTCATGTTCCCACACACAAAAAACTCAGCTTGAAGAGAAAGATAACCATGCAACTAACCCAATCGAATCTTCAGATAGCTCAAGAGCTCTCTTCAGTTCTGATACTCTTGTCTTCTTAAGCCCTGATATAGCCATTTGACCATGATAAATTGAGATACAGCATACAACTTCTATGAAATCTTCAAAAGGGTACTTATTAAATCTAAAGCTTATATAGATTTATTAACAAGTAACAACATGGGAAAATTTATTAAAAAAAAGAACAGAAATAAAAAGTCTACTTACGTGCTCCCAGTACTGCTGTTGCAAGTCTTCATACTTGGCTTTACAGACCTACAAAAGTAATAATTCTACTACAATTAACACACGCTAGAAAAATGTAGTTCTTAAAAGTAAATCATCAAGGTGTATCAATGGAACATCGAAGTATCTTCCAAGGCTGACAGGAATCAGAATACAATACCATAAGTTCCAACATAAATACAAAATACAAACCACCCTATAGAAAACCCCAAAGAAACACAAGGCATTTAAGATGACACGATATACAAAACCAGAGAAGAAAGTCAAATGTTCTTCCAAAAAAACCCCAACTCCCCAAAAACTGTCTAGGAAGAGGTAAAATACCAAGAAGGAAGCATGTAGACGGAAAAGAACACAGAGACTCAATTTAAATTAGGTTCTACTTTATGGAAGCTTTTCATCAAAATAAAATTTTGCATTTGATTGAATTACGTGAACTCTCTATCATAAAAGAAGCTATTGATAAAAAGACCAAGTCATAGACATAGTTACTACAAAAAAAAATCATATTTCTTTAGGCTTTAGCTTGTTGAGAAGTTTATCCCAAGTTTATCCAAACTCACTTATCGTAAACAATCTTTAGTTTGACCTTAATTCAAATTCTAGTTCAGAAATCATGCAAATCCAGTCAGTGTGTCAATGCTGCATAAGCATACAGCTAGACCAACAGCAATTCAACATCAACATAAGAGAAATGCACAATCCAATTAAAATTAACTAAATTAGTGCGATGTTCAGTATAATACATCGTTAAATAATGAAAAAATCAACATAATAAGAAAATACTCGGGAATATGACGTAGAATCATAGTGAACTCGCCTAAATCAACACAACAAAATAAAGTAATAATGAAAATCCAAAACAGAATATAGAAAAAAAAGGCAAAATAAGTAATGAATGGGGAGACCTGTGCGCGAACGAAGCCACATAGGGCGAAGGTGGAGAAGTGACCATTGTAGACTCCACTCTCATCTAAATGGCCAATGTTAATCTGAACCGAGGCATGGTCCTTCGATGTTATCAACCTGTTTGTAGCAGAGCTGAACACACAATCCAAATTTGCAAAAAAAAAAACAGTTCAGATTTCAAAACCGAACTAACAAACAGTTGCTTAACCATGATTTTCCAAACAAAAAAAAATAACGAGAATGTGAGGATGGAAGAGAATACATATGGACATCCAAAAGATATGAAACATGGTCTACATAGGGACATCCAAAATATATGAAACATAAATACCTAATGAATATTTAGTAAGAACATGTGTAGAATCTGTAGATGCAGGGTTATCCAGTCATATCATCAATTATCACTTGCTTTAATTTTTATTTACTTTCAAACTTGCCATTGATGAAAGCATGAAGGGCATGGCCAAGTGATTCAATGTGAAGGACAGTTTGAGCACGAGGGTCACCCTTAGTATCAATGCTTTAAAAAGAAAAAGAAGAAAAGTGTCATCAAGGAGCATAGAATCACAGGTCAGAGGAAATATCTTTCAGGGACATATTACTGCAATCAATAAAAATCAACTCTCAGGAACTTATGAAGGATGGGATAACTAGAGAAACGCATGACAATGGCTTAGTGCCAATTCTAGATAATAATCAGATCAATCTTTGAAGCAAAGAAATCACAATACAAAACCCATTGCAGACTTCAAGTTTGAATTATCAATATATACATAGTATACAAAACTACAATATGCAGCAGCAGAAGAACATTGTCTTAAAGGGATGAAATTAAACACAGAAAGTAAAAAGAATAAGGAATAAGAATACAACCTTGAACTTTAAATTTTTTTTCTCTTCCCTCCTCTATACCAGAAGAGTACTGGTTGTTGTAGAACTTAGGATACAAAAGCCGTGAGGTTGGACCAATTACAACAACCTTGCCAGTAGAGAGAAGTTAAACATGAAACAAAATTAGATGATCTAGTGCAGGCTGTGATATCTCTAAGTCCTTCTTCTTTAACAATAGATAAATACCTACACCAGATAATCAACAAGTCAATATATGAGGCATAAAATAATCACCATCTAAAAAAAAGGAATTAACTACTTCTTATCTAATCTAATATCTAATATAGTCAACAAAAAACTCTAAATTTACACTACAACATATTTGGGATTTAGCAATATTTGAACAAAGAAAAACAAAAAACCATAAAGATAACAGGTTGAGCTATTTTAAATGGCATGGAGCAACAGTAAAATAAAAACACATAAAAGAGAGAGAGCTCTTGCATTCTGCAATATACCAGATGTAGAACAAAATGAGATATAATATCCTTGTTCAAAACCTCAGAAGCATTCTGATGTCTCATATTCACTGTTCATAGGTATTTTACCTGCACAAAGGAGGTTTACATGGAAACAGTCCATAAGGCAGAACCTAATAAATTTATGATCAATTAAGATTCGCAAATCCGGGATTTTACCAATTACTTTGAAACCAATCACATTTGAACAAAGAAAAACCAAAAACCATAAAGATAAAGAAAATAGAGCAAAAACAAAAACAGAGCACTCAAAAGAGAGTGTTAGATAACACATACTTTATTGCAATTTGAAGATAACATTGTGACCAAATTGCAAATTACTAGACAAAGCTTATGGTCTCTTTGACCTTTTCAGACAAAAACATCAATATTCAAAATTCAACCATAAAGTAGTAGATGATCTGCAGGTACAATGTAGTCCGGCTAATTGTTTATAGTCACAAATAGATTTTCTAAGGGGAAAATCATCAAAGACAACTGCTCTCATTCTTGTCTAGTAGGCTTGGTCATAATGAATAGTCATAAAGTCATCAAAAATTCAAAATAAAAAAATAAAAAGAAAGAGGTTGTTGCATGATCACATTAACAATATAATCAATCTCCTCTTCATAGAAAAGGATAGTCACATGCTTTCACTTACTTCTGCAGAATATAGAACTAAAACAAAAATTACCTTTAAGATGCAGGACACCGAAATAAACCTTACTAAATTATCAAGTGCAGTAACAGTGAGTGACTTTGTAGAGGTGATGGTAGCATCATCGAGACGTAAAAGAATCTCCCAAAGGCAAGTAGAATGCTACAACATGAACATATTTTTTTTGCTAAAATCATGATGAAGCAAGAAAAAAGTTCTAATAACGCAATCTATATACATAAAATTATTGATAAAAAAATCTATATACCTAAAATTAGCTCATTAAAGAGAAATAGAACTCACCTAGGTCAAAAAGAAAGAGAAAATCAAAGACAAAATGCATAAAATTAGTTCATTGAATAGAAAATCGTAGAAATGAAAACATACCGATTAGAATCCATCCTCGAGATACTTGGAGCTGAGAGAGATCTGAAAGTGTTGGAACTGGCAATACTCTCTCAGTGTTTGATCTCACACACACACTCATAGTTTAGAGAAGAAGATTAGAAACACACGTAATTTTCTGGTGCACACTTTTCACACACTGATTTATTTCACCTTCACAATCACATTTTATACACTTGCTGCTAGTCCCACATCGCTTGGGTACTTAGCCAGCTTACACATGATACAACACGGAGCTCTCACTCAATTCACTAACTCTCTAACTAACATAACAGACATCACTAACAGACTAACTTCCTCATTTAACTAAACACATGATCTGAATTAACAAACAACTCTCAACACACCCCCTTTAATTCAGACTTACAACATTCAAAACACCCAACTCAAATCTTAACTTCTCAAACCTATCTCTCTTCAATGGTTTGGTAAAAACATCAGCAATTTGCTCCTCAGTTTTGCAATATTCCAGCTTCAGTCTTTCTTTGCTCACCTGATCTCTTAGGAAATGAAATCTGGTTTCAATGTGTTTGCTTCTCCCGTGGGCAATTGGATGCTTTGCTAAATTGATTGCGGACTTGTTGTCCACCAGCAGCTTCACAGCTCCTTTAGACTTGATCTTCATCTCCTACAGCAGGGTGTCAAGCCAAAGTGCTTGACAAGCACTCATAGAGGCAGCCACATACTCAGCCTCACATGATGATAGAGCAACTATGGATTCCTTCTTCAAACACCATGAGATTGGTGCCTTTCCAAACATGAACACATAGCCAGTTGTACTCTTTCGATCACTTCTATCAACACCAATCTGCATCTGAGTAGCCAAATATCTCAACCTTTTCATCATTACTCCTGCTAGGAAATAGGACTCCTATCTAGAGTACCCTTCACATATCGCATGATCCTCTTTGCTGCTAATCAGTGAGGAACTCTTGGCTTCTCCATGAACCTGCTGATCATGCCAACACTAAAAGAAATATCAGGTCTGGTGTTGCACAAATATCTCAGAGAACCAACAATCTGCCTGTACTGAGTAGGATCCACCAAGTCTTCATTTCCATCCTTCTTAAGCACAAGTCCAGTTTCAGCTAGAGTCACTGCTGGATTACACTTAGACATGTTGAACTTCTTCAATAAATCTGCTGCATACTTCCCTTAACACATGACCATGCCACTTGTTGTCTTTCTGAACTCAATTCCCGAAAAATATGAGAGATACCCCAAATCAGTCATCTCAAATTCCTTCATCATGCTGGACTTGAAAGCTTCAATTTCAATTCCACTCTTCCCTGTTACCAACAGATCATCAACATATAGACAAACAATCAGCAGCTCAACTTCACTTCCTGCCTTAAGATACACTCCAAATTCTGAAGTGCACTTCACAAATCCGATCTATTGAAGAAAGCTATCAATTCTCCTGTTCCAGGCCCTTGGAGCCTGTTTCAGGTCATACAAGGCCTTTCTCAGCTTGTACACTTTATCCTCCTGTCTTGCAACCATGAATCCTGGTGGCTGGTTCACATAAACCTCTTCCTCCAGTGGTCCATTTAAGAAGGCAGACTTCACATCCATCTGGTGTATAGGCCAGCTCTCTTGACTTGCTATTGCAACAATCATTCTCACTATTTCTAGTCTTGCAACTGGTGCAAAGACTTCACCAAAATCCACTCCAGGCTTCTGCAGAAAACCTCTTGCAACAAGCCTTGCTTTGTATTTGATCACCTCACCTTTTGGATTTACTTTGACTTTGTAAACCCACTTCACACTAATTGGCTTCTTGTGTCGTGGCAATGTCACAAGCTCCCAGGTCTGGTTCTTATCAATTGACCTTAATTCCTCTTCCATGGCACTTATCCATTTTGGATCCTGCAGTGCTTCATCTAAACTCACAGGTTCAGATTCAGAAAACAGTGCAAAATGCACCAATTCACCATCAGAATTTACTACAGCATCTGAAACCATTTCATAATCTTGCAACCTGTGTGGCACAGCTCTGATTCTTTCAGTTCTTCTCAATTCAGGCGCATCTGCAACCCTCTCTTCACTACTCCCACTTGAATCAAGCTCAACTAGCATTCTGGTTGTCTTCACTGCAGACTCACTCTCCCAGCTCCAGCTACTTGATTCATCTATGACAACATCTCTACTGATAATTATCTGATTGTTCTTTGGATTGAACAACCTGTAACCACCAGTGTTGTGATACAGTACAAGTACCAGCTTCTCACCTTTATCATCCAGCTTTTTCCTCAACTGATCAGGTATGTGTCTATAACAAATAGAGCCAAAAACTCTAAAATGTGCCACATTTGGCCTGCTACCCGACCATGCCTCTTCAGGAGTCATGCCTTCAAGTCTCTTTGTAGGACTTCTATTTAGAACATACACTGCAGTGGCAACTGCTTCTCCCCATAAGAACTTTGGCAGGTTTTTACGTTTAAGCATACTCCTAACCATATTCATTATGGTTATGTTCTTTCTCTCTGCTGTGCCATTATATTGAGGAGTATATGGAGGTGTTACCTCATGTACAATGCCCTCCTTCTCACAGTAAGACTGAAACTCAACTGACACATACTCACCCCCTCCATCTGACCTTAAGATTTTAAGGAGTTTACCACACTGCCTCTCAGCTTGGACTTTGAACTTCTTGAAGATCTCAACCACTTCAGACTTTCTAGGCATCAAATAGACCCAAGCTCTTCTTGTAAAATCATCAATGAAAGAAACAAAATACCTGTTCCCTCCTTGTGAATCACATTGAATAGGGCCACATACATATGAATATACCACTTCGAGTTTTGGTCTTGCTTTTCCTGCAACCAGCTTTTGGAATGAACTCCTGGCCTGCTTGGATTCCACACATTCTTCACACAACTCCTTTGCCATTGCCACTTGTGAAATGCCATTCACCATGCTGCTGAGTAGATTTAGATCCCTAAAATTTAGGTGTCCAAATCTGTAGTGCCACAACCATTCTTCTTTATCAATTGAAGTGGCCAAACACCTATGATCCATCACCTGAATCTCCAGTTTAAATGTTCTATTGCTTGATAGTGGTGCTTTTATGACTAGCCTCTCTTGGCCATCATATATTCTCATCATTTTGTCCTCCATCTTCATGACATATCCTTTCTCAAGCAGCTGGCCCAAACTGAGCAAATTGCTCTTCATGCCTGGCATAAACAATACATCAGTAATGAAAGAACAATGTCCATCCTTCCTTCTGATTGCTACCTTCCCCATGCCTTCTGCTGTTAAGGTACTATCATCAGCAAACTTGACTTTGCTTTTGATAGTCTCATCAAGGTTTACAAACCAGTTCCTACAACCTGTCATATGGGTTAAACACCTAGTATCCAGGTACCAAAAACCTCCACTTGCATCTTCCTCATTTGTGGTCACCATCAACACAGTCTGTTCTTGTTGATCATCCTCCTTGGCCAGCTTTGCCTCATCACTCCTTTGGTCATTTGTAGTGCTATTGTAATAGCATTCATCTGCAAAATGGCCAAACTTGTTGCAGTTATAGCACTTTATCCTGCTTCTATCAAGCTTCCTCCTTTCACCTTGTTGTTGCCTATCATTTCCACCTTTCTGCCACTTGTTGAGTTTCTGATCACTCTGATCAAAATTTTGATTCTTGTTTTTCTGCCACTTGTTCTTGTTCGCCATCCACTTAGCCTTTCCTTTCTTGAATTTGGAGGTATCACCATCACTCTTGGATTGAGTCTGAGCCCTGTAATGCTTGTTCTGGCTCCTTGCTCTTTCCCCTTTCATTGATCCTTTGCTCATAGGCCTCCAATGAACCCTGCAGCTCCTCTATCTTCATTTTCTCAAGATCTCTGGTCTCCTCAAGTGAGACTGTTATCACATCAAACCTCGAAGGCAAGGTTCTCAGAATTTTTTCAATTACTGAGTGGTCTGAAATCTTCTTCCCACAACTCTTCATTTGGTTAACAAGAACTTGGACCCTGCTGATGTAAGATCCAATTCCTTCTTTTTCCTCCATCGTAAGTAATTCATACTGTCTTCTCAAGGTCTGCAACCTGACCTTTTTGATCTTCTTTGCACCTGCATAGGCCTGCTCCAGGGTGTCCCATGCTGTCTTGGCATTCTTGATCCGCGAAATCTTTTCATAATTACCCGCATCAACACATTGATGGAGTATGAAGAGTGCTTTGTAGTTTTTCTTCTTTATTTCTTTTGCTTTGGCCTCCTCCATCTTCTCAATCATCTTTTCATAGTCATTTGTGATAACCTCCAGTACATCTTGGAAGCCCAAGATTGCCTCCATTTGATCGCTCCACTTATCCCTATTCTTGCCATCAAGAACTGGCAATGAGGCTGGAAAACCACGATTATTGGAAGTGGCCATCACAGTCAACAACTCACACTCACACGCAGCGGAATTTTTCTCTCTCTCTCAGAACCAAGGCGCTGGATACCACCTGTTGGAACTGGCAATACTCTCTCAGTGTTTGATCTCCCACACACACACTCACAGTTTAGAGAAGAAGATTAGAAACACACGTAATTTTCTGGTGCACACTTTGCACACTTTTCACACACTGATTTATTTCACCTTCACAATCACATTTTATACACTTGCTGCTAGTCCCACATCGCTTGGGTACTTAGCCAGCTTACACATGATACAACACGGAGCTCTCACTCAATTCACTAACTCTCTAACTAACATAACAGACATCACTAACAGACTAACTTCCTCATTTAACTAAACACATGATCTGAATTAACAAACAACTCTCAACAGAAAAGAGTAAACATAAATAGAATCTAAGCGAGACGATCGAAAGGGAGAAAATGAGTTAGGGAGCAAAACAGAGATGAACCAGAAGCTGTGTGTGTGAGAACCCAGGTGCTTGGGAAAGTCGGGCGCGACAATGGAGGGTTTGGGGAAAAGAAAAGAGAACGTCGGTGCAGTGGCTCGCGAATGGAGAGAGGTCTTTGTGTGCGGTGGCTCACGTCGACGGTAGTGGTGCTGTGGGGAAAAGGACCCTCGCAGTGGTGGCTCTGTCGCAGGAGTGAAGGCTTACGGCAGAGTGAAGAGAGAACGAATGATGATGGCTTGCTCGCGATGGTGAGAAGAACGTGAGTGAGTGAGGGTTTGCGGAAGGAGCTCTCTAACGTGAGTGAGTGAGTGTTTAAAATGTTCATTATAATAATTACGAAACTGCCACCGCGTCCACTTTCCAAGTCGGTTGAGTATCTAACACAGTTAAAAAGGTTCTTTTTAATTACGAAACTGCCACTGCGTCCACTTTTCAAGTCGGTTGAGTATCTAACCGACTTTAAACATTTCCTTTTAATTACGAAACTGCCACTGCGTCCACTTTCCAAGTTGGTTGCGCCTAAATCTGACTTTAAAACGTGATTCTATTCCTCTTTTTGCACTAGTGAAGGCTTCTTGGTGAGTGAAAAATTATGAAGCAAGGATGGCTATTTATAGATGGAGGGGGCGGCCAAAGGAGGGAGGAAGAGGGAATTTAAAATTTGTGTGGTCATCCACCTTTTTAAGCCTTATGTCATAATCCAATGTTAATTAAATCATCTATTTTCCGAATTGGTTCTTTCCTATGACTAAGTGCAATACCCTTTCTCCAAAAAGGATATTACACCATAGTTACCAATGAATTTCGAAATAACTTAGAAAATATTTAGTGAAAACTCAACATTCCTTCTCCGAAAACGTGAGTAAAATTTTTTCTTCTTTTAAACACAGAGAAGGATGGAGAAATATGTATTAATTCTTTTCAAAAGAGTTTAAGTGCGGAAGCATAACGCAATACCATGCGAAAAAGATCTCGTCTCATATATATATAAAATCATCAGAGTTTGTACAGGAAAGAGTTTAAAGTAAGACAGTGAACATCTGAGTCAGTCTGATCTCTAAACCCCTACCCAAATAACACAGTAATCATCTAATCTTCTTGGAATCCATATCATCTACTTAGCAGCATCCTTCAGCTCCTCTTCTAAGAGCTAACCCCCTTCTTGGGTCAAACATCTACTCCGTCATGCATCAACATAACAAAGCAGCAAGGGTGAAACTCTAAACAACTTAATAAGGGAAGTACGGCCCATAGCAACACACAACACAATCACTAAGGAATTATACTAAAATAACCAGTATATCAATATATCAGATAATCAACACAATAAGAATTTCACTCAACACAGCACATTTGGGAACATCCAGTTGGAACATTGCTTTCAACAAAGCATTTGGGAACATCAAGTGAGAACAATATACAGCAAAGGAATCATTCAACATCTTAAACAGGAAATTTCACACAAGACTCTCTATACTTTCGGGACAAACCCACGAGCATCCGGCCCGCTACTCTTGGGGATTTTACTTAAGAATTTCGGGACCACACCCACGAGAAAAGAACCCGCTACCCCTAGAGATTTTACGACACAATTTCGAGACCACACCCACGAGAAAAGAACCCGCTGCTCCTGGAGACTTTACCACTTATATTCGGGACCACACCCACGAGTAAGTCACTCGCTACTCAAGGAGATTTTGCCAAAGGAATTTCGGCACAGAGCCACGAGCATTCAACCCGCTACTCCAAGAGATTTTACTTAGTAACCACAGATACCAACTTACGACTTAACTCTCAAATAAACACGGAATCACAAGTACACACAGAACCACGTTTCTCAGATAAGAATACCAAAGCACACATATCAGGAAAACACAGAATTTCACTACTCAGATAAAACACAGAACCATTTATCTTAGACAACTCATACTTCATTTTCATTCAAAGGTATGTAATAGTACTAAAAAGTAATTAATTTATTAAACAGGGGTCAAAACTGAAATATTTTGAAATACTTGAACACCGGTTCATTTTTCAGAAAAAGCCCATTGAAACTATTTCTCAAATTTCCACTGTTGAAAACATAGAGAATACTGAACCAAAAATATATAACAGTAGAATTCATCGAGAATCCATTACAATTATATTCCCCAATTATCTTAGTCACATATATACCGAGTCCCTAAGTTAAGAATTCCCCAAACAGCGTATCGGTACAGATCCCAGGCCAGAGAGAGACGGACTGCTTTAGCCCCTTCAAAGGTCTCACTTCCTTTCTAGACAGATCCATACTGATAAACCATTTATCTTAACCATGACCTTGTATATCAATGATAGACAATACCAGGGTTTTCACAAAATAATTAATTGTATTCCCTTCGCTGTAAAATCATGTTTACGGTAGTATAAATTTTGTCATTATAACGGTATGTTTACAAAAGTTCAAAAATGATTTTAACATAGTAACCTTAGTCCCACGAAAATTTAGAGAAAATTTGGGCATTATAACTTTACTTATTAATAATTAGTACAAAATAATTACTTTAAGACTATAAAATCATTTATCTAAGGCATAAAGGCAAAAACACCTAAAGCATACAATCTAAACACAAGCAAGAATCAAAACTCATACTTCACAAATTAAATTGCAAGATTAACCCCTTACCTTGGCCAAACTTTGAAGTAGAACAAGCAAGAACACCAAGAACACCAAAAGAAATTTAAGACAACTAAGAAGAAAAAAGAGAGAATTGTGTTTTGCCTTCATGCTCCTCTTGGATTTGTGAGAAATTATGAAGCATGAAGGGTCCTATTTATAGGGAGAGGGGGCTGCCCAAGCTTGGGGAGAAGAAAGGAATTAAGAAAATGTGTGAGGTAAGCCATGACTCTTAAATTCCATAATTATTAATTAGGTTTAATCAATCTTTTTCCTAATTGGCTTAGAGCTCTTCACAAGGATTGATGACTATGGTGGGAAATCTGATCCAAGGCCCCTAAATTGATGATGATGTCGACCAAGTGAGGGAGAAAGAGAGCCATTAGATTGCTTGGACAAAAGCCTAGGGTTTAGGTAGTTTTAAGTGGGAACTAAGGGCAAAATGGTCTTTTTACTTGCCCACCTTACTATTCAAGGTAATCATGATGTTTCCCACTCTTCCATACTTCTTAGAATTGTATTCAAACCCCTCAAAGTTCCTAAGTTTCCATATCATGGCCATTATACCTCTATTCGCCTCAATTCGGCTTATTCCGCAATTAAGGGTTAAAATAGTCTGTTTACTAATCTAACACTCAAAAACAATTTTAAATAGTAAGAATAATTGAGGAATCTCGGAAATGACATATAAGAACCTCATGGAAGAGTTTTGGGAATTTTACGGTAAGAATAAGCCTTACGGTTTGCAAAAACAAAGGAAAACGGTCGCGCCGTAAGTGAAAAACAGACATTTTTAAGAAAATTTCAGAAAAAATCCCAGAAAATCACAAATTGAATTTAAACACTAATGGTCCCTCTTGAAATTTGATTTTGAACACTCACTGATCACTAAAACTCCATTTTTGACCAGAAATCTCTGTTTTCCGTATTTTATCAACGTCAGAAAAAGTAGCATTTTTATCTGCTTTTCAGAAAAGTACGAAATAATTTCCAAAAATCCCCAAAAATATAAAAACACGATTCAGCTACTTGAAACCTTTTTCTGACCTCAGTTTGGTCTCCGAATCAGTGTTTAGCTTTTACTGTATGTAACAGGGTCAAAATGGTAATTTTCAAAGTTTTCAGAAAATTCTAAGAAAATTCCAAAAAATCACAAATATTAAAAGAACCAACTTTTGTGAAGGAATTTTGTTTGAAAAAGTTGGGTTAACATACTTGTGTTTTTAAAACCCTTTTCCGTCAATAACGAAAAATACGGATGTCAAACAGTAAGGAAAAGTTACTGTTTTAATAAAATAATTTCATAAGTGTCTTATACTTATTATTATATGATCAAATTAATTTTCTTAGCACTTAGATCACATAGTTTCATATAGAACACATAATTGACATAAAATAGCAAACAGACGTCTATATGAGACTAACCATCTTACCGTTTCTAAACTGTAATTTCAACAAGACTTACTCCCATGCTATCCAAAGTATACTAGATCCTAAAATCTCCATCTTAACTATTCCTCCATCTCAAGTATTTATCCATTTCTTAACTAACAGTTTACAGAGTTTTCTGTAGAGGAACTAAAACTACATTTCCTTTATATCTTTCTCTAAAATTCCAAACTTAACTTCTAAAACCTTTAGGGAATATCAAGTCACCATTTCATCTCCTCAAATACCTTTTGGGAATCAAGTATGAATTTTCCATATTCATTTATCATCTTATTCTGACGTCAAGAATATCCGTAAAATGCCTTTTGACTTCTACGTCAGTTCTAAACCATTATTTATTATCCAAAAATCTTAAAGGTAATTCTAATCCTCCAAAATCAATACTTTGTCTAATAGAGTGAAAATTTCGGGATGTTACACTAAGCTTATGACTCATGAAGCAAAAGCACATCCAAGGGCTGAAAATGGGAGTGGATGTCAACCAAAAGGAAGGGAAAGGAAGACCATTGCATTTCATGGACAAAAACTTTAGGTTTTAATAGTTTTGATGTAAAATCAAGGGTAAAATGGTAACTGCACATAACCCTACTGATTATGGTCAATGACTGGGTCAACACCACTATTTAGACTTCATAAAATTATTTTTAAGTCCCTTGAAAATTCTAAGTTCCTCTTTCAAACCCGTTAGCTCTCTATTCGCTTCTATACGGTTGATATATCGCATAAAAGAGCCAAAACAGTAGAAAAATAATCTTGTCTAGAAATATTTTTAAAAATCATAAAAAAAAGAATAAAAATTATTTGGACCTTTTTCACTAAATTTTCTAATACTGCAAGACAAGATCTGTACGTGATATGTACCAGTTTACTGTATATTTTGGTCTTTTCTGAAAGTTTTCCAAAAATTCCAAAAAAATTCCAAAAAATCAAAAATATTAAAAGAAAGAACTTTTATGAAGGATGTTTATTTTCTGGGTTGGTTTAATATACTTTTTCTATTTAAAATCTCTATCCGTTAATAAAGGTAAATATAATTATCCGTAAAAATCCAAACGTCAAAGAAAAAATGTCTGTTTTGATGAAATAATTTGATAAGTATATTAAAACCTTAATTATAAGACCAACATAATTTTTTTACCACTTAGATCACACAATTTCATATAAAAGAGATAATAGACGGAAAAATAGAAAACAGAAGTCTATATAAGACTTTAACTATCTTACCGTTTGAACTATAATACCAAACAAAACTCATTATTTTCTATATTACCTGAAGTATACTAGATCCTAGAGTCTCTATCTTAACTATTTTTTCATCTCCGGTATTTATCCATTTCTTAATTAACAAATTACGGAGTTTCTCTTAGAGAGACCAAAACTATAATTCCCTTTATATCTTTCTCTAAAATTTCAAACTTAATTTCTAAAACCTTTATGGAACATCAAGTAACTATTGTCTATCCTCTAATACCTTTTGGAAATCAAGTATGAATTTTCATATTCATTATCAGCTTATTCTGACAGTCAAGAATGTCCGTAAAGTACCGTTTGACTTCTACGTCATCTCTAAACCGTTATACTTTATCTGAAAATCTTAAGGATGGTTCTAATCCTCTAAAATTAATACTCTGTCTTATAGAGTGAAATTTTAGGATGTTACAATATAGAACATTTGTTTAGCCTGTGATGCCAATATAAAGGGCTCATCATCGTACCCCACCTTGTTAAGATCCACCTGTATGAACCCTGAGTTACAACTCTTACGCCATTATTGTTGTCAACCCATTTGCAACCAAATACGGCACCTATAAATATATGTAATCCAACTCCCATATTCGTTCAATTACTTCAAAATATGACTTGTTTGCATATCGGGGGTTTCTATCCTTCGTACTCGAGACATGCATGGCTTTAGCTATCAAGGTGACCCCACTATTTTGCATAGTTCTCTGATCATCTTGTTCTTTAGTATAAAATGTGAACCCATTAATCATGTAAGCATTGAAAGAAAAGACGTGTGCAGTTGGACCACTTGCTAAGCATCTCAGCCTTTCAGAAATCTGTGAAGGGGCAGCAACTGACTCTGTATAGATGTGATCTTTCAGTCACAAGATAAACTTTCTATTGTGTTCCTTTGTTAGCCAAGTTTCGTTTTTACTTGGGTTAAGTCTCTTAAATATGTCCATGTGTCTTTCAACATATGGCTCAACCTCATCGGCATTGTGTAGAACATACAAATGAGCTTGCTCCCATTTTGTCCTCATTGTGGTCAAAATTTTATTATCAATAATATTTTGCCCTTCTGTTCTTCCAAAGTGTCGAGACATCGAAAGTCCAATTGAATGGCATTGGCGAGGTATTCAGTACAAAACTTAACAACTTCCTCAATTATGTACCATTCTGCAATACAACCCTCTGGTCAACTTCAACTCCTCACATTCCCCTTGTATACCTTCATGCAACGCTCAACGGGGTACATCAACCTCATATAGGTTGGACATGGATCACAAAATTGTGCCTCTAACCAGATGAACGGTTAAATGAACCATTATATCAAAGAATGAAGAGGGGAAGTACATTTTGAGCTCGCATAGGCAGCAATTTCTTTTTGCAGTTGTGGCAACTTCTCAGGGTCAATCACCTTGCTGCAAGTTACCCTGAAGAAGTAACAAATATAGTGATTGTCCACCGCACCTTTTCGGGAAATATGGAGCGTATGGTGTGTAACGCCCCTTTTTCCTTCAAGGAACGTCACGTAAATTAAATTAAAACTTAATGCGAAATTAACATAAAACTGGTTTGTCTTCAAAATAATACGTCTTTCATAATTAAAAGATACCGAATTTCGTGGCTAAATTATTTTTTTTAAAGCTTTAAGAAGAAGTATGCTCACAAATATTTTAGTCATCCAGAAAATCAGAAAGAAGAAAACATACATCATATATACATATCTCCAAGTCACTGTACACAAGTCTTGCGCCCGCAGGTATAGTCAAGAACCACAACAAAGTGGCCAAAATACTTCATCATAACATAAAAGAAAATAAAGCAATAAACTAACCTAAAGAAAACAGTAAAACAAAAGATGTGTCAAATACACGACAAGGACATCTACTTCCCAAAACCTAGGCTAGTCGACCAACTAACAAACCCACAACCTAGCACCATCCTGTACCACACCTAGAGACCTAAGAAGATGACGTCTCTCGGGGTCCTCCTCAGGGTCCTCCTCAGACTCCACAAGAAAACCTCATCCAGGCTCGTCTCTAATCTTCCTCTTTCCTTTCTCTGCATGTCCAGAAGGTCCGGCATGGGTATCTGAAGAGCAATGCACAAAACATCCAGACGACTCTACGTAAGGAACAGGAAGGGTCGGTCTCACAGACTCTGATGGTGGAGCTGGTGTCACTGGTGGAGCCATCCTCGGCAGGCGTGCCCTCTCCAAGGAACTCTTCCTTGGAGTGCGACGAATCAAACGACGACGATCAGAAACAAGTCCGGCGGCCCGCTGGGGTGAAGATCTCTGGTCATCCCTCGCCTCCCTCCTAGGCTGCGTCATGGGCTGATCCCGGGGTTCCCTGCTCTCCCTGGTCACACGGCGTGCATAGGGTGCGTCTGCCAGCCAGCTACACATCCTCTCAATGGGTATGTAGGCGTCTAAAACCATGTCCCTCTATAGCACCTCTTCGGGGCCCAACACCCCTCCTCTAGTCCTGACCACGTGTCCAGACACCGTGGCCCATTAGGAGATGGGATCATAAGTCCATCCCCCTCCATCGGCCTCAAGAGGCCTGAAACTCTCCCTCACCCGCGCTACCAGAGGTCTCGATGTGAACATCTACGCATAACGTACACAAAGATAACAGAAAACATGCAAGGGTGAATTTCTTTGCACAAGTTGAAATCCACGAAAGGTGTATATGGAGAAGAAAATACTACATAATACATTACAAGAATATATATATATATATAACTACTCTTTCGCAAAGTCTTTCTCTAAGATATTCACACACTAAAAGAGAACACATCATCAAGTTAAATACACATAGCACTCTAGCATAATGCATGTCACTTCAATATCTCTTTAATACACCGGTGCACTGCTCCATAGAGACTTCTCTTCCTCAACTAAGTAGAGTGAAATGGCTATAGCGTAAACCTAACATAATTGCCCAGTCCCTTCCAGGATCCAGTCTCACAATTATTCAGTAGAGCTACTATTTAATTACCATAACATAAATAAGGCAGTCGGTCAGGATCATCCAAGCCGGGTATACTACTCTTCTCGGCACAAGGGTATTCACCAGGTAAGGCCATTGAGAATTTCGTAACCTAGATGCCCTCAAAGACTTATAGTCAGACCATACTTATTCTCAATCCATCACCTTAGGATTGTATGCCCTAATCTTGGCAAAAGCCAACGTCTTAAATGCAAATGACATTTTAATTTGCACACACATACAAAGACAATAATGCATTCCTTCACCTTAGGATTTTTCGCCGTCACGTGTTAGCTCTCTCCCAATACCATGTAGCATTATTTATCCTCAAGACTTCAACGTCGTCACATGTTGACTCTCTTTCAACACTGTGTAAAAACCTTTTCTATTAAGATTGTTTAAAACATAAGTTTTAAAGAAAACTTATCTTTGAAAGTAAAATTCTTCAAAATAGTAAGTATTGCTCTAAATCCCTCTTTAGCTTTAAAGTCTCAGAATCTTTAAATGCTTTGACAAAAGAAATACCCTTTAACATTTTTAAGTGCAAACTAAGAATAGTTTTATGAAAGTCCTTTGGAAACTTAAAGATTTTTAGTTAAAACCAAACTTAGTATTTCTCTTCCAAACTTCTCATTGTAAAAAGGTTGACTTAAAATCTTAATTAAATACTCATGTTACATACTTTGATAAAACTTTACTTAAATTCATTTTTCTCATGATTATTTAAATCTTAACCCCTAAAATGTCCAGTTTCACGCTTTAGCCGCTGACTTCCAAAAAATTATGCTTTTGCCCCAAAAACATCCAGTTTCTTGTTTCAGCCCCAGAACTTCTGCAAATTACGATTTTGGCCCAAAACACTCAATTTTCGTTTTTAACCCCAGAACTTCCTAAAAATCATTATTTTGGCCCAAAAGCACCCAGTTTTCGTTTCAGCCCCTTAAAAATCTAAAATTTCACTTTTTTTCTTATCAGTTTAATTCCTTAACTTACTTAGGGCTTTTTGAAAAGTAAATTTTTTTATAAAGTCCATTGGAGACTTATACTTAAAATTAAGTGCAAATTATCTAATCAAGTGTTGACTTGAATTCTAATTAATTAATCTTGATTTCATTGGAAAAACTTTTCATTAAAGTCCTCTAAATCCTCTTCCAAATGCTTGGGTAAAAATGGCTTGGATCCAATCACCAATCACAACCACAATCATAATAAATTAAAGCTTTACACTACTTTAAATATTACAATCCAACATCATGAATCAAAGTACACTAAATCACCCAAGAAATCAATACATTAAATAGGCAAGAACACCAAATCAACTCATGAAGCATACATACATTTAAAGTAACCATTTTTAGCATTTTAAACACACCATGAACACTAGCATCATTAATTAATTTATTAAGCATGCATTAGGCATACAAGCCACTTCAAACAATATATATATTTTTCCAAGAGCCCGTAATTTCTAAAATCATCATCCATCAACCAAGTATCATACTTTAAAACTTCAAGATATAGATATGTAAAAATAGAGATTACTAAGAGAATGATTTCTCATTCAACAACCAATATGAAAACTCAAGTCTTTGAGTTTATCATCAAGCATACAACACATAGCCACACACATACACAACCTTCCCAACTTATTGAGAAAATCCTCTTACCTCTTGAAGCAACCTTGAACAACAATCACCAAGAGGTCTCCTTGAAAAACAACAACAAGAGGTCTCCTTGAAAACCTTGATGCTCCAACACTTTAAAAAATCAACCCTTATACAAAATACACAAGAACATAACCATAAAAATGCAAGTTTTATGAAAATATTCAAACCCTAAAGTATAGAAATTTGAGTAGAGGAATACTTACTCAAAGCTTGGAAGCAAAATGGATCAAGGAAGGTTTCAAGCTTCTAGGTTCCAAGAGTATGAACCTAAACCAAGAATAAAGCCTTCTCTTAGCAAAAATGAAGGACACAAGATTCTTAAAAAAATGAAAGTGATGATAATGGAAAAAAAGAAGAGATTATGGATTAGAATCATCATCCAAACCTTTTTTGTGAAGCTTGAATGGCTAGAACTCAAGAAAACTCAAGACTTTGGCTATGGTCTCAAGCTTTGTAATAAAGAGAAAAATGGAGTTTCTTTGCAAGAGGAAGAAGATGAAGTGAAAAAATGAAATCTCTCTCTTCCCATTGCCCTAGTCAAACTTGGCCAAGAGACAAGAGGGTATGGGTGAGATGTGTTTGATTTGATTTGGATACCTACTTCATTTCTTTAATTGAAAAATTCAAATAGTTATCCAATTGACTCACCTTTGACTTTGAGATATTTCAAGAGTGCATTTTTGTTCAAGGAACTCGGCCAAGACCAAACAAAAATGGTGAGATTATGTCCCATCAAGTTAGGGGTTAGTTGGTGGTTCAAAGTAGGAAAAATGCTTATTTTCATAATCCCTTTTGAGATAAACATTTTTCTAAAATAATTAGTAACATGAAAGTTCACTTTTATGACTTAAATATGCTATGTAAAAAATTTAGAATCTCAAAACTAAATTTTTGGACCGTTTTTCATCTCGCTATTGCACCTGGTTTACCCGTAAAGCACCAAACGTGGATAAAATAAAGTTTTTCTGAAAAATTTCTAGAAATCACAAATATTCTAAAAACAACTTTTGTTTCGTTCAAATATTATTTTGGAGTAAAAATGGTCTCCAAAAAATACTAAACCCTTCCCTGCATCACTCGAGAATGTGGTTCCGGCAAACACTCAGTTTTGCGAACTTTACTACTCTTAACTCTTCTAAAATAAATCTAAGATATGAATATCATTATTCTTACCTCAAGATCCCAAAAATCATTAATCAAATAATTTTAAATAAATTAAAGCAGATTAAAAGTCTAAAGAAACTATTAAAAAACGAGGATGTTACACTGGTACGAACTGCTCTATCAGAACATGACAGTCATGGGTCTTTAACCCCTTTAATTTGAGGCCTTTCATGTCAACCAGGCTCCTGATGTTTGAAGAGTAGCCCTCCGGGACCTTCACTCCATGAAGAGACTTACAAAAAACAATTTTTTCCTTTCTACATAGAGTATGTGCTGTCGGAGGTAGATATTGACGTTTTCCCTTCTTTATTGGGGCCAGTTCTGTTCTTATTCCCATGCTGACCATGTCCAACCGTGCATTGATGCCATCCTTTGACTTTCCAGACACATTGAGCAGTGTACCATACTATCACAACATTTTTCTCTATGTGCATCACATCAAGAAAATGTCTCACGTACAGTTTCTTCCAATAGGGTAATTCAAAGAAGATAAACCCTTTTTTTCCACCCTTTTGTCACCACTTGTCCTGCAAAAGGCTTCCCAAATTTGGTGTCTAGGTCTTTCACCCTTTCAAATATCTCAGTGCCTGCTATCATCACCGGAGGCCTCCTTTCTTCAGTTTTTCCATTAAATGCTTGTGTCCATTGCTGGTATTGAAGGTCAACAGGTAAAAATCTACGATGGCCAAGAAAGACATTTTTCCTACCGTGTTCCAACCTCACCCAATCTGTCTCCTCCTAACATACAGGGCATTCACACTGCCCTCTTATACGGTAACCTGATAGACTACCATATGCTGGAAAGTCGTTAATTGTTTCGAACAACATTGCCTTCAAGTTGAATGTTTCTTTCTTGTAAGCATCATACACCTGTCTCCCACATATGCTTCAAGTCTTCAATCAACAGAGTCAAGTATACGTTTATATCGTTTTCTGGTTGTTTAGAACTAGATATCAACATAGACCACATCATGAATTTCCGCTTCATGCAAAGCCATGGAGGTAGATTGTAAATCATGATAATCACCGGCCATGTACTGTGGGAGCTGCTTTGTGGTCCATGTGGATTCATTCTGTTGGTAGACAATGCAAGGCGCAAGTTTCCTGGTTCTACCCCAAAATCAGGGTAATCGTAATCAATTCTCTTCCATTGATGAGAATCTACAAGGTGTCGGAGCATTCCATCCCGCACACTTTCGTCTTTATGCCATGTAAGTGCCTTGCATCCTCTTCACTACTATACATGCGCCTAAATCTTGGTATTGTGGAGAAATACCACACCACCTTCACAGGAGATGACTCTTTCTTCCTATACTGGGAGGCATTACACTTGGGACACATGTTCAACGATACATACTCATTTCGATATAGTATGCAATAGTTAGGACAAACGTGTATCTTTTCATAGCTCATGCCAATAAAGGACAACATATTTTTAGCATCGTATGTCTGACCAGGAAGCACATTATCCTTAGGCAGCATATCGCTCAAAAGAGTTAGCAATTCTATGAAGCTCTTATTAGACCATCCATTGCCCGCTTTCAAATTATATAACTTCAACATCGCCGAGAGTCTTGTGAATTTAGTACAACCAGGATACAGTGGTGTCTCTGTATCACTTTTTAGTCTCTCAAACATCCGAGTACAATCCTGAAGCTCATCTTCAATCACATTTGGAATCTCATCAACCCGGTCGTAGTCATATGAATCTGAATCTGTGTCAAAGTCAGCTAATGCACCCATATTACTGTGGTTAGAATCAGCATACATGCCTTCTTTCTATCCATGCCTTGTCCATACTGTATAGGTTTTATCAGTTCCATATAAAATTAAATGATCTAACAATTCAGCTGCATTGACTCCATTTGAATAACAATAATCCATGCAAGAACAAGTGATTTTTGTTGGGTTTTCAGCATGCTCAACAGTAAACCTAATAAACTCTTTGCATCCATCCTCATATTCTTTTGTCATTCTATCAGCTGACATCCATTTTCGATCCATACCTTCAGTTCAAAACAAGCTATTATGTAGTAAGAGTTTTTACTCTTACTGAAAGTGTTTAGAGAGTGATAATCACTCTCTAGATACACTTACAGAGACCATTTTGCCTCTCAACAGAGTAAAGAAAAAACCAAGTTACATGCAAATGAAGTACAGAGAAAGGGAGTGAAACCTGCGAAGATATTAGGGCAGAGAGGGAGCTGTTGTTTTTACTTACGAGTGAGGGACTAGGTCACGAACACACGAGTGCAGAATCTGTGACTTACAAATGAACGACGAAAGAGGATATTAGGGTAGATAGAGAACGACAAAAGAGAGAAGGGAACCATGAAACAGAGAAGGTAAATAGAAACAAACCAGTGAAGAGCGAAGGGTGACACACGACCGATAGTGAAGGGCGACGGCAATGTGGTCGCAGTGGAGGTGAGATATCATGTTTAATTTTCAGAGAGGAGGGAGAGACGAGTATGGAGGGAAAGAACGTTCATTGAATCATTTTGCTTTTAAATCACTTAAACATTACGACAATGTCCATGAACCTAAAGTGTAACACCCTCGTTTTTAAATAGTTTCTTTAGACTTTTAATCTGTTTTAATTTATTTAAAATTATTTGATTAATGATTTTTAGATCTTAAGGTGAGAATAATAATATTCGTATCTTAGATTTATTTTAGAAGAGGCAAGAGTAGTAGAGTTCGCAAAACTGAGTTTTTGTGGGAACTGTATTCTCGCGTGATGCGGGGGAAGGGTTTAGTATTTTTCTGGAGACTGTTTTTGCTCCAAAATAATATTTTAACGAAACAAAAGTTGTTTTTAGAATATTTTTTATTTTTAGAAATTTTTCTAGAAATTTTTCAGAAAACTTTATTTTACCCACGTTTTGTGCTTTACAGGTAAACTGGGTGCAACCGGGACATGAAAAATGGTCCAAAAATTTAGTTTTGGGATCCTAAAATTTTATATATCATATTCAAGTCATAAAAGTGATTTTTCATGTTATTACCTATTTTAGAAAAATATTTATCTCAAAAGGGATTATGAAAATAAGCATTTTCCTACTTTGAACCACCAACTAAACCCTAACTTGATGGGACAGTTGAAACAAGACCCTCTCATGCTTGTAGTTTCAATGATGACAAACCTTCTGAACAATAGCCTAAGTATTCTAAGCATGTCATGCACTAATGGTTTCCTTGAGATTATTAAGAGACAAAACAGGTATCAAAATATGGAAACCAGAGAAGATTAGAATTAATGCTATTCATGGTATAAAGGCTGCGAAGATCAACATGAATACACATGGAACCAAAAAGAGGTTTAAAGTAATATCAGCTTCTAAGCTTAAAGAGAAGATAGCTCTCTGTAGAAAAGTGAAAGAGGCACTCTGAGAAGATCAACATTATGCTAAGTAGCTGTTGAGAGGACAAGCTTCACTAGCAGAGAAGATTAACCTGCTGAGAAGGTACTGAGAAGATGATCTTCTCTGATAAAGAATGTATTAAAAGGATAAGTTTCTCCAGAAAGGGAAGACATCAGTTTAAGAAGCTACTCAAGAAGAGAAGCTCACAGATGAGGAAGAAGAAGCTCCTAAAGGCAATAAGTATCACAACTGATTTAAGTACACAATTAAATACACAGTGAGAAGATTCAAGACATAAAGCTTCTCAAGAGTCCATAACATACTTAATCAGTATATAAGCCTCAAACAAAATAAGATCTCTCTACATCAAAGGTATTCTTCATTACACACAATATAAAATTTTTGAAAGAAGGTCAGAAGTACAAGTATTGAGAAGATCACATAAACAGACCAAGTGAGCCATTACATTGTGTAACACCCTCATTTTTAAATAGTTTTTATTGATTTTTAATCTGCTTTAATTTAATTAAAATTACTTAATTATGATTTTTGGGATTTTAAGGTGTGAATAATAATATTCATATCTTAGGGTTGATTTTGAAGGGTTTAGAGTAGTAGAGTTCGCAAAACTGAGTTTTGCGGGAACCGCATTCTCTCCTGATACGGGGATAGGGTTCAGTATTTTTCTGGAGGTCATTTTTACTCCAAAATAATTTTTTAACGAACCAAAAGTGGTTCTTATAATATTTTTGTTTTTTAAAAATTTTCTGGAAATTTTTCAGAAAAACTTTATTTTACCTGCGTTTGGAGCTTTACGGGTAAACCGAGCGCAACCGGGATATAAAAATAGTCCAAAAATTTAGTTTTGGGTTTCTAAATTTTTCTATATCATATTCAAATCATAAAATTCATTTCTCATGATTTTACTCATTTTAGAAAAATATTTATCTAAAAAGGGGTTCGAAAACTACGCGTTTTTACTACTTCGAACTACCGATTAAACCCTAACTTGATGAGATTTAATCCCACCATTTTTCTGGTCAGTTTTGGGGCGCATAAGGGGCTGATTGCACTCTCTAAAACATTCCAAAAGTCAAATGGTCAAAAATGGGTTTAATTTTGAATTTTTCCAAATTAGGTGAGTGAGGTATGGCTCCCATCTACTCCAAGTAAGCTAGCCCATACTCCCCCCCATTTTGAATTTTGAATTTTTCTTGGTTTAGGTTCACTCCATTGGAACCTACAAGCTTGAAAACCACATTGGATCCATTTGTCTTCAAGATTTGAGTAAGTATTCATCTACTCAAATTTCTACTCTTTAGGGTTTGTTGGTTTTCATAAAACTCATATTTTTATGGTTTTATTTTGGTGTATTTTGTGAAAGGTAAATTTTTCTAAGTGTGGGAACATCAAGGCTTCAGGGAGGCCACTTGGTGTTGGTGAGGAGTGAAGGTGATTGTGGTGTTTGCCCATTTTCATTGTCTTCAAGAGGTAAGGGGATTTTCTCAAAAAGTTGGGAAGGTTGTATATGTGTGTGGCTATGTGTTGTATGTTTCATGAAAAACTCAAAGAATTGAGTTTTCATATTGGTTGTTGAATGAGTTTTCATTCTCTTAGTAATTTTTATTTTTATATATTTATTTATATGAGTGAAAGTATGATTTTGGTTGAGGCATGATAATTTTTGATAAACCTATGTGTTGTTGGAAAAATCATATGTATGATTTGGAGTGATTTAGAATGTCTAAGTGTATGCTTGATGATTTGATGATCTTTATGCTATGTTCATGATGTATGTTCATATGCTATGGATGGTCACTTTGAGTGGATGTATGGTTTATGGCTTGATTGTGTTCTTGCCTAATTGATGTATGTTGCTTTTTTTGAATATTCCATATACCTTGATTTCCTTGTGATTAGGATTGGTTTGGAAATATTTGACTAAGTGTGGTAAGAGGAGTTAAAAGCTTTAATGATAGAGTTTTCTAAAAGTGAAATCAAATAAATTAATTAAGATTCAAGTTAATACATACTTAGATAAATTTCATAAAATTGCTAAGTATAAGTCTTAAATCAATTTCATACTAAGTCATTTTTATCCATAAAACTCTAAGTGAGCTAGAAAATCAATTAATGAGGGAGAAAATCAAATTTCAAATTTTTAGGGGTCAAAAACGAAAAATGGATGTTTTGGGGTGAAAAATACAAAATTCTAGAATTCTAGGCTTAATTTCGAAAATCTGGGCACTTTGGGCCAAAATTATAATTTTACAAAAGTTCTAGGGTAGAAAACGTGAAGTCTGGAAGATTTTGGGGCAGAAATGTGAAGACTGGACAATTCTGGGGCAAAAACGTGAAGACTGGACAGTTTTGGGGCAGAAACCTAAATTTCAGAAAAATAAGGGCTGAAACTTGAAAAATAGAATATTTTGGGGCATATTTTAAATACTTAAAGTAAAGGAACTTAAGTAAAATTATCAAAGAACTTAACTAAAATTTTTTAATTAAATCTTTTTACAATGAAGAGTGAGAAGTAAAATCATAAAGATTTGAGAGTTAGGAGTTAAGAGAAGTTTTCATAAAACTTATGTTTTCTTAAAATAACGTTATTACACGGTATTGAAAGATGACCAATACGTGGCGATGATAAAAGTCTTAAGGACAATAATAGTACACGGTATTGAAAGAGGATCAATACGTGGCGACGATAAAGTCTTAAGGACAATAAAATTACACGGTGTTGGATGAAAGCTAACACGTGGCGACAAAAAACCCTAAGACAAGGGACCACATTGATTGTAATGATTGTGTTTGCAAATATACTGTCATATGCATTTGAGTTATTGGCTCTTGCCATGTTGGCTTTATGCCATGACTAATATTGGCTTTTGCCATGTTGGCTTTATGCCATGATTAGAGCACACAATCCTATGTGGGGATTGTAAATAAGTATGGTCTGACTATAAGTCTTTGAGGGCATTCAGGTCCCGAAATTCTTAATGGCCTTGAGGGGAATCCCCTTGTGCCGAGAAGAGTAGTATACCCGGCTTGAATGATCCTGACCGACTGCCTTATTTGAGATGGGGTGTACGACGTAGCACAATGGGTCAGTACCGAATAAATGACAAACGATGGCCAAGAGTGAAGGTCAGTTTGCATTAATGATAGGTATACGATTCCGCCACATCGCTCTACTTAGTTGAGAAGGAGAAGTCTCCATGGAGCAGCACACCGGTGTAACAAGAGATATTGAAGTGACATGCATTTCGCTAGAGGGCTATGTGTGTTTGACTTGATGACTGTGTGCTCTTTTGGTGTATGAATATCTTAGAGAAAGATTTGTGAAAGAGTAGCTATATATATTCTTGGAATGTATTATGTAGTATTTTCTTTTTCATATACATCATTTCAGTGGACTTTCAACTTGTGCAAAGAAATTCACCCTTGCGTGTTTTTCTGTTATTTTATGTACGTTACGCGTAGATGTCCACTTTGAGACCACTGATAGCCCGAGTGAGGGAGTGCTTTCAGCCTCGTGAGGCCGATAGTGCGGGATGGACTTATGATCCCATCTCCCAATGGGCCACTGTGACTGGACACGTGGTTAGGACTAGAGGAGGGGTGTTGGGCCCCGAAGAGGTTTTGGAGAGGGACATGGTATTGGACGTCTACATACCCATCGAGAGGATGCGCTACTGGCTGGGAGATGCACCATTTGCACACAGTATCACTTTGGAGAACCGGGAGGCCAGAGTTCCACCCACGGCGCAGCCTAGGAGAGAGGCGAGGGAGGATCAGAGGCCTACACCTCAGCGGATAGCCGAATCGGTATCTAACCGTTGTCGTCTGATTCGTCGCACTCCAAGGAAGAGTTCCTTGGAGAGGGCACACTTACCAAGGATGGCACCACCAGTGACACCAGTTCCATCACCCGAGACCGTGAGGCCGACACTTCCTGTTCCATACGTCGCACCTTCTGGACATTTGGTGCGCTGTTCTTCTGACACTTCTGCCGGACCTTCGGGACACGTAGATAGAGGGAAGAGGAAGGTTAGAGACGAGCCAGATCGTGTACTATTCGAGGTGTCTGAGGTTGAGGAGGACCCCGAGGAGACGTCATCGTCTTAGGCCTGTAGAGGTGGGGGTGTCTAGTGGTAGGTTGTAGAGTGTTTGTTAGGGACCAGCCTAGGTTTGGGATGCACAAGTTCAGTGTCGTGTATTTGACACACCTTTTGATTTACAGCTTTCCTAGGTTTAGCTTTCTCGTTTTATTTCCTGATGTCATTATTTCCTGATGTCAGGTTGTTGTAGTTTGGCCACTCTGTTGTGGTTTATAACTATACATTGCGAGCGCAAGGTTTGTGTACTTTGACATGATGATGTACATATTTATGTATGATGTTTTTTTCTTCTAAGTTTCTGGATGGCTAAATGAGATGTGTGTAATCTTTTCGTATAAGACTTTTAAAAAAAAAAATTAGCCACCAATTTTGGTAACCATGTTTTATGAAAGACGATTTTCCGCATTAAGTTTTAGTTTTTCATGTGACGTTCCTTGTGGGAAAAAGGGGCGTTACACATTGTGTTTATGCTGAAGACCTTATCTAGACACATGTTTTCAGAGAAGGTCCCAGAGAAGGCTCCTGTTTGGACCACAATATGTCCAAAGAAGATCTGCATCAAAAGTGCACAGAAGGTCTTTACTTGACCAGAGCAGGTCCACATTATTATTTAGAAGATCTACTCTGGAACCAGAGAAGGTCCCTGAGAGCTTGAAGAAGGAATCTACTCAAGCATCGTGTTCCAGAGAAGGTCTGATGACCGTAAAATACGTGAGCTGTCAAAGTCTGTCATAAAATGAAAAAGTACAAAAAGTATTGTTCCATCTCAGAACCCGATGTGTAATGCTCTTTCTCCTCTTTGTGTCTAACGGTTAGAAACTCAAAGGAAGGACTGAGGACACTATATTACAACAGATGGGAGTGAAGCAAAGTGTGAGAAATACATCCAAGCTAGAACAAACGCGATTCAACATCAGATATTTCTCATCAACATTCACTCATACACTCCAACCCATATTGCTGTGCTTTAACAGATAAAATAGGAGTGCAATACAGCTTTACATTAGATTCTATTCTGTAAACATAGATCTGAAGCTGTAATGCAACAAACAATATTTTCATCTTTGTTATTGTGATTTTCTTTCAAGCTAGCTAGTGAGAGTTGAGCATGTGAAAGGAAAGGTTTGAGCAATCTATGAGATTGCTTGTAGTGAGTTAGCTTGAAGAGGCTAGGACAATACTACTGGGTGTTAGCTTGTAGAGGCTAGGACAATATTACTGGTTGAAAACCTAAAGAGGCTTGTACAAGAATACTGTCTAAGGCCTGAACAGGCTCATTGAAGAATACTTGAGAGGATATAGTGGATAATCTCACTGGACGTGGGGACTGGACGTAGCCTAAGGTTTGGGGTGAACCAGGATAAACTCTCTATGTGATATCTCTCTCTCTATCTCCTTTTCAGATTTTCTGGTTAACAGTTTTTCACTGCACTAAAACACCTTCTCTGGTTGAGAAGGTCTAAACGTTTTTGTGAAGCAAATTTATCAACAAGTTTTTCATCAATATCATAGTGATAAAGAAAAGATTCTTGTATAAAAACTTGTGAAATCATATTTTAGAAAGGAGACAAAAAACATCTAGAGAAGGTCTTTCGATTAACCTTCTCTGGTTGAGACTGCACTGTTGACTTCATTCAAAGTAAGGAACTTGACTTTTCTAATAACCTTCTCTGGCAGAGAAGATCACATAAAACAAACAATTTATTTAAGACCAACAACCTTCTCTAGCTAAAAGGTTTATTATCTAACGTTTGTTTCACATCTTCTCTGAACTCCAAGTTTTCAATACTTGAGAAAGGTTCAAAGTCTACAGGTAAAAGCCAAAATTTTCAAAGGATCACAATTCAACCCCCCTTCTTGTGACTCTTGGTACTACTTCAGGGACATAATCCCACCCTTTTTGGTCTGGTCTTGGCTGAGTTCCATGAGCCAAAAAAATGTGCTCACAAAATATCTCAAAGTCAAAGGGAGTCAAATGGTTAATTATTTGAATTTTCCAATTAAAGAAATGGAGTAGGTGATCAACTCAAATCAAGCCCATGCTCCCCCATTCTTCCTTGTGTGCTGGCCGAGTTTTGTATAGGGAAGGGAGGAGAGAAGTTTCATTTCTTCATTTACTTCATCTTCTTCATCTTGCTCTTGCGAAAACATCATTTTCTCTCCATTTTCAAAGCTCACTCCATAACCAAAGGCTTGAGTTTTATTGAGTTTTAGACATTCAAGCTTCACAAAAAAGGTTTGGATGATGATTCTAATTCATAATCTCTTTTTATTTTTCCATTATCATCACTTTCATTTTTTTCAAGAAGCTTGTGTTCTTCATTTTTGCTAAGTAAAGGCTTTGTTCTTGGTTTAGATTCATTCTCTTGGAACCTACAAGCTTGAAACCCTCATAGAGCTATTTTCCTCCTAAGCTTTGACTAAGTGTTCATCTATTCAAATTTCTATACTTTAGGGTTTGTGATTTTCATAAAACTTACATTTTTTATGGTTATGTGTTTTATGTATTTTGAAAAAGGTTTGATTTTCTAAGTGTTGGAAGCATCAAGATCTCTAGGAGACCTCTTGGTGATTTGTTTGCAATGAGACCTCTTGGTGGTTGTTCTTTTAGTAGCTTCAAGAGGTAAGGGGATTTTCTCAATAAGTTGGGAAGGTTGTGTATGTGCGTGGCTATGTGTTGTAGGCTTGATGATAAACTCAAAGACTTGAGTTTTCATATTGGTTGTTGAATGAGAAATCATTCTCTTAGTAATATCTATTTTTACCTATCTATGTATTGAAGTTTCAAAGTATGATTTTTGGTCGAGGAAAAGCAATTTTTGAAATTTTGGACTCTTGGAAAAATATGTATATTGTTTGAAGTAGTTTGAATGCCTAATGCATGCTTACCAAATTAATGAATGATGCTAGTGTTCATGATGTATTTTAAAATGCTAAAGATGGTTGTTTTAAGTGTATGTATGTTTCATGATTTGATTATGCCTCTGCGTATTTAATGTATTTTATTGATTGGGTGATTTGTGTGATTAAGTTATGAAGTTGAATTGTAATATTTAAGTAGTGTAAAGCTTTAAATTTTTATGATTGTGGTTGTGATTGGTGATTGGATTCAAAGCATGTTGCCCAAGCATTGGAAGAGGATTTAGAGACTTTAATGAAAAAGTTTTTCAAATGAAATCAAGATTTAATTGATTAGAATTCAAGTCAATACTTGATTAGGAAATTTTCACTTAATTTTAAGTATAAGTCTCCAATGGACTTTATAACAAACTCTATTTTTCCAAAAAACTCTAAGTAAGTTAAGAAATTAATTAATAAGGAAAAAAGTAAAATTTTAGATTTTTAAGAGGCTAAAATGAAAACTGGGTGTGTTTTGGGCCAAAAAGATAAATTTCAGAAGTTCTGGGGCTAAAAATGAAAATTGGGTGTTTTTGAGCCAAAATCGTAATTTACAGAAGTTTTGGGACTGAAACGTAAAACTGGATGTTTTTGGGCCAAACTCATAAATTTTCATAAGTCAAGGGCTGAAACGAAAAACTAGACAGTTTGGGGTTAATTTCTAAATAATTAGAAGTAAATGAATTTAAGTAAAGTTTTATTAAGTAGGTAAATTGAGTATTAAATTAAGACTTTTAAGTCAACCATTGTCCAAAGAGAAATACTAAGTTTGGTTTTAATAAAAGCATTTAAGTTTCCAAATGAATTTCATAAAAACTATTCTTAGTTGTATTTAAAAATGTTAAAAGGTATTTCTTTTGTCAAAGCATTTAAAGATTTTGAGACTTTAAAGCTAAAGAGGAACTTAGAGAAATACTTACTATTTTGAGGAACCTTAATGTCAAAGAGAAGTTTTCTTTAATACTTATGTTTTAAATAACATTCTTACCCGGTATTGAGAGAGAGTCAATACGTGACGATGATGAAGTCTTGAGGACAAATAATGCTACACGGTGTTGGAAGAGAGCTAACACGTGACGACGGAAATCCTAAGATGAGGGATTGCATTATTTATCTTCTATGTGTTTGCAAATTATAGATGACATTTGCATTAAAGACATTGGCTTTTGCCAAAATTAAAGCATACAATCCTAAGGTGATGGATTGTGAATAAGTATGGTCTGACTATAAGTTTTTGAGGGCATTCAGGTTACGAAGTTCTCAATGGCCGATTGGTGACTCCCAACGGACTGAGACGAGTTGTAATACCCAACTTGGATGATCCTGGCCGGCTGTATTATTTATGTTATGGTGATAATAGCTCTACTGAATAATTGTGAGACTGGATCCTGGAGGGGACTAGGCAATTATGTTAGGTTTACGCTACAGCCATTTCACTCTACTTAGTTGAGGAAGAGAAGTCTCCAAGGAGCAGTGCACCAGTGTATTAAAGAGATATTGAAGTGACATGCATTATGCTAGAGTGATATGTGTGTGTTTGACTGTGTGGTTAACTTGATGATGTGTTCTCTTTTGGTGTATGAATATCTTAGAGAAAGATTTGCGAAAGAGTAGTTATATATATTCTTGGAATGTATTATGTAGTATTTTCTTTCCATATACACCTTTCGTGGATTTCAACTTCTGCAAAGAAATTCACTCTTGTATGTTTTCCTGTTGTCTTTATGTACGTTATGCTTAGATGTCCACTTCGAGACCTCTGGTAGCGCGAGTGAGGGAGAGTTTTCGGCCTCTTGAGGCCGATGGTGAGGGATGGACTTATGATCTCATCTCCCAATGGGCCACGGTGACTGGACACGTGGTCAGGACGAGAGGAGGGGTGTTGGGCCCCGAAGAGGTTTTGGAGAGGGACATGGTACTGGATGCCTACATATCCATTGAGAGGATGCACAGCTGGCTGGCAGACACACCCTTTGCACGTAGCATCACCTTGGAGAGCAGGGAGGCCAGAGTTCCACCCACGGCACAGCCTAGGGGAGAGACGAGGGAGGACCAGAGACCTACACCCCAGCGGGTAGCCAGACCAGTTTCTGATCGCCGCCGTTTTATTCGACGCACTCCAAGGAAGAGTTCCTTGGAGAGGGCACACTTGCCTAGGTTGGCTTCACTTATGGCACTAGCTCCACTACCTGAGTCGATGAGACCGACACTTCCTGTTCCTTACGTTGAGCCGTTGGGACATTTCGTGCGTTGCTCTTCAGGCTCCCATGTCGGACCATCGGGACATGCAGGGAGAGGGAAGAGGAAGGTCAGAGACGAGATGTGGTTGGCTTGTGGTGTTTGAGTCCGAGGAGGAGGAGGATCCTAAGGAGGACCCCGAGGAGACAGCATCTCCTTAGGTCTCTAGGTGTGGGGTGGATAGTGCTAGGTTGTGAGCCGAGCAGCCTAGGTTTTGGGGAGTAGATGTCCATGTCGTGTATTTGACACATCTTTTGCTTTACTGTTTTCTTAGGTTTAGTTTATCGCTTTATTCTTTTTATGTCATGGAGTTGTATTTTGGCCACCTTGTTGTGGTTCTTGACTATAATTGCGGGCGCAAGGTTTTTGTACAGCGACTTGGAGATATGTATATATGATATATGTTTCTTTTCTGATTTTCTGGATGGCTAAAATATTTATGAGCATACTTCATCTTAAAGCTTTAAAAATATATATATATAGCCACGAATTTTAGTATCCTTTAATTGCGAAAGATATATTTTCCGAAGGCAAACTAGTTTTATTTATTTCCGCATTAAGTTTTATTTTATTTTCATGTGACGTTCCTTGTGGGAAAAAAGGGCATTACATAAAGCACTATTGTAATAAAGATACAGACAAAACTTCATTTACAAAGGGCTATTGTAATAAAGATACAGACAACACTTAATTTACAAAGCGCTGTTGTAATCAATCAAGGATAATATTTCAACAACGCTTTAACGCGAAAGCGTTGTTCTAATATAATTAATATTAACAAAAATTCAAAAATAATTTATTAGCATTTTCAGAAAAACTTACACACATTACTCAAAAATAGTTTTATCTAATTGCTTGGAAGAATAAATTATTATGACTTACATAACACATTTTCAGAATGATCACATCAAAAGATCAATAATATAATCATATATCAAAGACTCATATTCATCAATATAAGTAAATGGGCAATAATCAATATATATATATAGAAACAATGTTTCATTCAAAATAGTCAAGATATGTGCATTGATTTGGACTTTTACATGTTTACATTTCACAAACTCTATACATCAGTACCAAAATTTACAATGTCCTCGAAGGTGTTCTGAAGGCTACTGCTGAAGAGCAATTTTACTTTGTATCTTCTCTGCCTTCAAGGCCTTCAGAGAAGAAACGAAAACCAGAAGACATGGTAAATTTTTGCAAGATACAAAGTAAAATTGCTCCTCAACAGTGGCCTTTAGAACACTTGGAGTAGGGATGTAAATGGGGCGGGGGCGGGCACGGGTAGTAGCTCCCCGCTACCCGCCCCGTTTAATATACCCGCTACCCGTACCCGCCTCATACCCGCGCAGGTACCCGTTATCTAGATTTTAGCGGGTACCCGTGAAATCCGCGGGTATCCGCGGATATCCATGGATATTAAAAAATTCTATAAAAATTTTATTAAAAGAAATTGTTTCCACACAATATTTGTCATAATGAACATCATATTAATAAGACTAAATTATACAAATCATATAATTTTAACTTAATTGTTATATCAATAATTGTTCAATTAAATAAAAACAAATAAAACTATAAAATGAAAAATATGAATGTGAGAATTAATACATGACACAACAATAATATATATTTTGGAGTCACTTTGTACAATATTAAAACAAAGCAAGACAATAACTAAAAGTATTGTATCACACTCTAATATTTGTCAAATTGTGCATTGGTGTTTTAGACTTTTAGGTATGTATATAAATAAAAGGATATTTTTTGTAATTTTACTAACGGGTACGGGTACCCGCTGGTACGGGTACCTCACTACCCACCCCCATCCCCATTTATTGGCGGGTACCTCAAGTACCCGTTTAATTTACCCGCGGGTACCCGTTAAGGTACCCGCCCCATACCCGTAACGGATTTTATCCGCGGGTACGGGTTTTTTTGTCATCCCTAACTTGGAGGACATTGTAAATTTTGGCAAGATAAAAAGTAAAAAATTTCCTCAGCAGTGGCTTTCAAAACACCTTCGAGGAGACCTCTTCATCTTCATCTTCATCTTCATCTTCATCTTCATCCCACTCCACTTCTTCATCATCACTTTTAGTAGGTCCACATGGAGTACTTATTTGAGCCCTATTTGAAGGACTTTCTTGTAGCATCCTCCTTATTCTTTTCAGCTTCACATCCACCATGGATAGAATACGGATCTTCATACTTTTGAGGAAAATAGTTCCAAATGTCTCTCTTTTCCTTATTCTTTCCTTATATTGTGCTCTCTATGCCGTACCCATTCTTTCAAATACATTAAATACTCCCTGACGCTCAAAGAGGAGAGAGAGCAGAACAACATAGATAAAAGGACCCTCCTCATGAGTACAAACCAAAAAGCCTTTGTTTTAAATAGTTAATACTAAATGTGATAAGTTAACCTGTCTCTTGAGAGGCAAGTTAACAAGACAAAACTTTTGAAGATCAGTTACTTCATCTTGCTCACCAAGAAAATGATTTGGTAAAACCATTTGTTGAGGAACTGATGAAGTACTCTGGCCATGCTATTCATCTGGAAGGCAGTCTGAAGAGTCTCAATAGGAAAAGGGGCATTTTTAATGAACCAATTACAAGTTTTTGGCAAAAGGTTCTCTTTATTCATCAAAAGAACATCCACGAACTTAACCTCCTTGAAGGGGAGTGAATCCTTCCATCCCTCTTCATAGATGAGCCCCTCATCTGCACAACCAGTTACTTGGGAAATAGATTCCCAGGAAACAACGACATGCACAAGAGGAAAGTTGAGAATATTGGATTCATTTTGAGAAGGTGTAAAAGGTGAAAACTTTACGTACGATAAAGAGAAAGAAACAACAAGGAATAAGACAAGTATAGAAAATGTGAAACTTCTCAAACTAGCCATTTTAGGGTTCATTATATAACACTATTTAGTGGCCGATGATGATTAATTTCAGAACGAAGTGACCCAGCAGTTCAAGTTACGAGACGTTTGGGCGTCAGATACATATCCATTAAGAGAGACTTTCAATGATATGAATGATGTGCATTGGAAAATGTTATGTAGTTAGTATTCTCAACGAAATGTGTATAATGAGAAACTGAGAAGGCACTTTGCCGCAAATAAATGATTTGTCTTCTCCATTACAACAGTGTTTCCTCAAAGAACCGCTGTCAAAGAACTCCATGTTTAAATTACAACAACGCTTACCCATCAAGTGCTGTCTAACAGCTCCATGTTTTCCATTACAACAACGCTTCATCCACCAAGCGCTGTGTAACATCTCCGTGTTCTACATTACAACAACGTTTGCCCAGGAACGCATTTTGTGAAAGCTCCATGTTTTTTACAACAGCGGTTCACGCTTCAAGCGTTATTAAAAAGCCATTGTTGTTATGCGTTTCTGGCGTAGTGTGGAATGTACATTTAGTTCCCAACTTAGGGACATTTGTTTTGTAACCCAATAATTTAAGAAAGAGGAAGGAAATAATAATTAGTTTTGTAACAAATAGTGCATTTTATCTTATTTTTATCAAGTCTTGTGAAATTCCAATAAAGAGAGTCTATTTATTCTTTTCTAAGCAATTCTCAAGAGAAGGTATCTTTGGACGTTTTTGAAATTATCTTTAACTTTAAAAGTGTTTGTTAATCAAAGTGCGCAGCTACATCTATTTATATATATATATATAACTAAAATTCTAGGGAGGGCGTTACACTACTCGACACCAAGAAAATCTACAGACTCTCATCCAAAAATGTGTTTGCTTAATGGGGACACTAGACTACATAAGATTTTAATTGATGTGGCAAAAATGTTGTTACTTGGCACAAACATAGCTGATGTGGTGATGGTAAGATGTAGGGGTTTGCTTTAAGGTAATTGCTATGGTACCTAGAAAAATTTTTAGGTATCAATACACTACCAATAAGATTTTTACATATATACTTTGATAGCCATGTCAATTTATGATTTTTATTTATATCTATTTGCAAATAAATCCTTTGTTATTTTTAAATAAAAACCCTTAAAAATTTTCCTTTTTGGTTCTCCACCATTTTATTGGAGCGCAGCGGCGCTATTGGCTTCTTCTCAACCAATGGCTCCTTTGCAGCGTCGTTTGAGCCTGAGTAATTTCAGAATTGAAATTCTGAAATTACTCTAGGTGCACTGTGGATGCTTTGTATAGTCCAACATGGGTTACAAATTAATGTCAAAACTACTTCTTTTGAAATAACAAAGGGGTTTCATACATAAATGACGGTAGCCCTAAAATAGAGTTTTAAATTCAAGCCATTTTTACGAAGATGGCATTTTTACACACCACTCCACAGCAGATTACTTAATGTGATACATCTACAAATCTTAATCCTAATATAAATGGTTGAAGTTTGTAGCTTTCTTAATATCAATTAAATATCATAATTAGGTTATTGGAGTTTGCATTACCTCGAATTTCATCATGGTTGTTTTAGATAATTTTCTTCATTCCATTGAATCGTTAAAATTGAGTGAAGCACTACAAAAGGGGTTTCATATCCGTCGTTTATGGATGAAACCCCTTTGTTATTTTCAAATAAATAGTTTTTTATACCATTTGTTCTGTGGTACCTTTTGTTATGTTGTTGTGTGTGACCTCTCTTTGACCTTGCCAATGCCATCAAGTCCATTGAATAATGTAAATAACTAGATTTTATTTGGTTCTCTTTTTAATGAAATTGAAAGAGAAAAAAAGGTACACACAGAGAACTACAATGAAATCGCACTATGGGTTGCAGTTTGACAATTTTTGTTACTGTTTTTATTCAAAATAATAAAAGGATATATTGGCAAATAGATAAAAATAAAAATAATAAAGGGACATGGATAAGAGAGTATACATGGCAAAATACTATTGGTCAGGTATCTGTACCTATAAATTTTTCTAGGTATCATAAAGTTTGCCTTGTTTTAATATATTATAATAAGATTTTTATTGATGTGGCAAAAATGTTGTTACGTGGCACAAACATAGTTGATGTGGCGATGGTAAAATGTGGGGGTCTGTTTTAATATATTATAATAGATTAAGTGAGCGTTAAAATAGTAGTATCATAGTTGGCTTAGTCTAATAAACTTTTGGCAAATGGACCGACTATGTTTGTGTTATATTGGTTCTTATAGGTTGTTTTCAAGTAGTGAAAACACTAGTTAGAGTTTCAATTATTTGTAAGACTTTTTGTTATCTAATGAAAGTTTATTGGTTGCTTGTAGGAAACAATGACCTGTGCAAGAGTTACTAGAAGTAGTGTGTATGCGAAGCATTAGAAACTATGAAGTGACGGTGGCTATGTTACTGGGAATCCACTATTTTGGAGAATGTGACGCTCTTAATTTGTGTGATGCAGCACAAATGAAAAATTAAAAACGAAATTCATTCATGTGAACACTTACAAAGAAATTAGTCCAGCACAAATGGAAAAAGATAAAAACTCCATGATAGTTGAAGACTCTTTTGACAATATAGAAGTAGAAAGAGTAGAAGACTCTTATGACGACATAGAAGTAGAAAGAGTTGAAGACACCATTGACAATATACAAGATGAAGATGACAGTGACACATGCTTGGAAGAGGACAAATTAGAAAAGGCTAGAGATTGTGGATTTGATTTGAATGAATTTCCAGAAGAAGAATAAGAATTTCTAGATTTTGGATTTGATTTGAACAAATTTCTAGAAGAGGAGAGTCTTCCCAAAAAAGAGGAGTTTCAACAAGTGGTTAGAAAGATGTTGAGATGTTATCTTTCTAAATTTTATTGACAGTTTCGTAGTGTTTAAATTTATGAAGTATATGAACAATCTCTTTTCTTTTTTTGCTACAATAGCTTTCTCATTTGTAATTAAGATTGAATTGAATTGTTTTAATTTATACTCCACTGTATAAGAAAATCGCTTGTTATGGAGGAAAAAAAATGCAAGTTGTCTATGCATGAAGAGAAAGGGAAATAAGGAATGAGGCATGTGTCAAATCATGAATTGCATGTACATGTGTCAAATTAGTTTACTTCCAGCACATTATGTACAATAAGAAAAGGGTTCTGAGTTCCAAACATGATGTACAACACATTGATTTTTATCCCCTTTGGTTATTCAAATATGACATAAGTGTTTTCATGTTACAACTAGAATTTATCAGTACAGTGCCATTTACACCCACCATGTCAAAAATAACACATGTGAAAGCTCTAGTAGCATAATGCAAATAACAATATTTATAAAATATTGATTAAAAAGCTTAACAATATTGATTAAAAACATTAACAATAATAGTAAAATCAAAAGAGTGACTGCATGATGCATTTTGTATTGATTAAAAAGCTTTTTCCTAAGAACGAAAATAACAACAGCTAAAATAAAATCAAAGCTTATGACTGAACCACACTTTTAAGTATTGTGACTACAACGTTAACCCAGCCCCAGAAGGTATCAATACGTGTTTAAGTAATTCAAAACTTCTTGCACTAATATTGGATCACACTTCATTTGAGTAGGTAATTGTTCTTCCCTTTCTAGCTTTTCCTTATTCACATGTGGAATTTTATATTTATTAGAACCTTTGGCTTTCATAATCTCTATCATGCCTAAGTGCAATGTTAATATGTAATTGGACTTCACCGAAGAAAAGTTTTCAAATGATTTCACCACCGCATTGACAAGTTCATCAATAGCTTTAGGTGCTTCCTTGTGTTGCAATGATTGTATAGCTTTAATTAGAAAATTCAAGGACCAAAACATTCAAATCCAGAGAATTTACATGGTGGCACATCAAATGAATATCAAAACCATATCGTGGGGCTGCTTGAAGGAACTCGTGATCATCACGATTAATGTGGGTTCTTGCATTATCTTGTTGGATAAATATTGTAGACCTCAAGTCCTCTCTTGGCTACTTTTCCTTTACAGCCGGTAGGACTTTCTCAATAAGAAGTGATCTTATAAGTTCTCTCTTTACCGAACTTATTGCTTTTGTCTCCATTGTTGTTGCAACTCTGTTAACCTTGTCCTTTTAGCTGGTTCTTGAGTAACAAACGGAAAAATCCAAATTTTCCCTGAGAAAACTTCATTTCCTTGTGAGTCAAATGTTGGTCGAGTTAGTACAACTAAAAACATAACTTTTCCAATGAAATTTTCACTTTTACAAGTACAATGTGGATCATCCTCGTCTGGCTACAAATAGTAATTCTCGGATTTTTTTGTCATGTAGAACCACTTCTCATCAATATGAATAATGTTGTGCATACTTTTAAACATAGGATCATGTGGTATACCTTCAAACATTGACAAAAAAATTCCAACCAAGATCTTTTGTTTTCATCTTTCAATAGTGGCTTTATGGCATTGGAAGACGTTGTATAACCTCTGGTTTTAGAAGTCTAAACACTGAAGTTGGCTTTGATTTCAAAACACCTGCTAAAGATCGAATGGTTGTTCTTTGACACAAAGGGACTTCACGAAATTGAGCTTGATCAATTCAGATTCTGTTACGTCCACAATTTTATGTCTTCCTTTGAGACACATCATGCATCTCACTTTCATTTGCTCTTTTCTAAATACGTGCAATAGTTTTCTAAAAAACTGAATATGATGATGCCACGACACTTGTCACTCCTTTATGCCTTTATGTAATTTTTCATCAACACTTATTTTAGTAGATCCTTAAAAGCAAAAAAAAGTCAGAGAGGAAGACATGTTATTTGGATGGCGGTGATATGGGTTTATGGCTGGCGCACAACAATGTCATTTTTAAAAGGGGGCTATTAATTTGATTGATATTGTGGCAAATATCAAAGTTGGTTTGTAAATTGGAAGGGTAGACATAGTGGAGCATTATACTCTAATTGGTGTACTAATCCACTAGGTTGTTTGAGGATGGGTGATGAAAACTGAGATTCGGGTTGGGAGGTTCTTTTTCGGGATATGTAATTAGACCTTTAATTGGTACACTTTTGAGGCTGATGGATTATTGGGGAATTATCTGACACGCGATGGAAACCCCTTTGAGACCATGTAGGTTACTGAGGAATTACTTCTCAATATTCCTATTTCTTTCATGTAAATGGGAATTTATTAATTACCTTTGAGACTGAGAGGTTACTCGGGAATTTTCTGGCATGTATTCAGGTACCCCTTTGACACCAAGTAGGCTACTGGGGAAATACATTTTAAAACACATTTTTATTCTTGTGGGTGATGTATTGATAGGGCGACACTGTGCACTTGGGGGATGGGGGTTGTGCACTTTCGTGGAGGTATGGAGTTTGGTCATATACATTCTTTTGTATTTGGTATTTGGATTGGACACACCTAGTGCTTGCAGTTTCATTTTAATTCAATTTGGCTTATCGAAAAAAATCTTCAGAATAATTTTGTTTGCCCGTCAAGACCTACTGGCTTTTTTGTTGTATTTTGTTATTATTATCAATTTTTTGTTATCATTATATTTTTTATTTTTTTATTTGACATTATGAATTTTTTTCTCAATTTATTATTAATATTTTTTTATAATAGTACTCCAACCAATTTAATTAATAATTATTTTTAAAATAAATGCCTAATACAATCATTTTATATATATCATGTGTAAAAATCAACACAATATATGGAAATGCATATGGATACCATACTAGTTATATCAAACACTTGGATTATGAACCACGTACATATATGATTAGGTATCATAGGTACCATGTATGCTATATTCAATGAACCAAAATATTGTTGCAAACTAATTAATGGTTAATTTGTTTTTCTTCTTTATGTTCTCTCTATTCATCAGCAAAGAAATGAGCCAAACCAAAGCACGCAGCTACGACCCTTTCCTTATAAACTCATCAATCTCTCCACCTCCCTCCCTTTTCTCCTCTCTCCCTATTTTATAACCATTCCCTTCCCTTTCTCTCCTATCCAACGGTTCCTTCTTTTAAGGTTCTTCATGCATGTCTCCATTTATAATTTTCTGGTTTTCTAATTTCAAAAAAGAGAGGGCACATTAGATTTCCTCCTATACAAATTACAGATTCTACATATCCCCTTTTATGCTTTTTTTTGCATGCATACAATCACACTTGGTCGTTGATCATAAACATCATCGAGATGGGTCGTGTTAAACTTGAGATAAAAAGAATAGAGAACCCCACGAATCGACAAGTTACATTCTCAAAGCGTCGAAATGGCCTTATCAAGAAAGCCTACGAGTTATCCATCCTATGTGACATTGACATTGCACTTATAATGTTTTCTCCATCAGGAAAGGTTAACCACTTTTCTGGCAGAAAGAGGTACGCACCGTCGCTATTAATTTGTTTCCTTTGAAAATCATGGATTTAATTCATTTTTCTTAATCAATTAATTTTGTTCTATACGGACATATTTGTTTGTGAATTGCAATTAATAAATGTATGAAGGGTCATTGGCATTACCTTTTTTGCTTTAAATTACATAGGAATTATCTTCTCCTTTGAATGGTTGATTGATATATTTGGATCGATTTTGAAAAAGTTAAGATTTTCTTTTGTCCATGTCCTTTGCATAATACTCAATCTGAAAGATTACGATCCAATGAATGCAATAGAACACAAAGATGGCTCTCAACATTTCCAACAGAGAAAAAATTCATTACTATGTTAATGGTGATTTCGTTTGCGGAGCAAAAACTAACACCATTGTTTTTGGTGTAATGGTTATTGCCCGCAGGAAAACCAAAAGTTTGAATGTCATAGTTTTTTTTTTGTTAGACAGTTACATTGTTTATGTTCTACTTTTTCTTATTATTGAAATTAGCATAATTGTGCCCTATCGATTAGGATCTTGACCAAGATAAGCACTAGAGTATTTGCCTTAAAATCATCGTTGGCCTTCTTAATTTATTGAAAAGCATCATCAAATAATTTAGCCAGAAAGAACCAAAATAAATTTCAAGTAATTAACCTAATAATAATAATAATAATTTTTAAAAGAAGGATTTGAGTATGCAAAATTTAAAGGCTCTACCTATCATACATGTTAACAGTTGACTCATAAATGTGGCATTAAACCTAAATGCAGGTTGATTCATCTGATTTAAGCCATTTGGATAAGACTATGAATTTTTAAGTTTAAGGCTTTGAGTCCCTTGTTGGCAACATATCCTTATATCATTTTTATTTTTATTTTAAATTGTAACCTTAATAATTATGGCCTCTTTTCTTGGTCATGGATTAATCTTTCCCTCCTTTGATCATGTTGATGAGTGTTGCATTCATTCCTTTTTTTGTTATTTTGTTTAAATTTTGAGTGTGACAACTAATGAAGAGACCATCCAATTATATATTAAGCCATAATGATATTGTTACTGTTGTGGTAATCAGGATCGAGGATGTTTTTACTCGTTACATTAATCTTCCTGACCAAGAAAGAGATAAGTATGTTCTCAACATATAACTTCATTTCTCATGAATTATGGTTAGAGCTGTCAATTTTGGCCTGGCTCAATCTGTGGGGCTTATATTTTGGGTTGGACTGGACTTCTTTATAATCACAAGCCCAAAATCAATCGGGCCATTTTGGCCTAGCATGATTGGCCCATCGAGCCAGGTTGGGCATACGTTTTATGCACTTGTTTTAGTTTATTTGAGCTATTTTCTTTGTAAATAATTCGGGTCAGACTGAGCCCAACACTGCCTAGTTTTGTCGGCCCAGACTGGGCGGCCCGATTTGACAGCTCTAGTTATAGTGGTTCTAAATTTCTAATCACATTTGGCTTTTTAATTTGATTATTTATAGTAATTTGTTTCTTGCAGCGCTGTAAGTTTTCCTGAGCTACCCTACCGCAGGTATCCTCTCAGGAATTCTCTTCTATCTACCTTCTACTATGTACTATTTCTTCAGTTCCTTTATTGCCTGCTTTACGAATAAATTAATTATAGAGCTTAATTAATCTTTATCCCTTTTTATTTGTTTATTTATTTCTTGTTTGTTTTTTTACAGGGGTATTCAAAACAAGGAGGTATTTTTTGTCACTTGGAAAATTTACAACAACATTCCAAGCACGCATGATCAAAGATATTGTCCTCGCTAATTTTGAATTGTTTAAGGGATATAAAAGATCTGTAAATTAAAATGTGACTACTTTATAAATTTTTGGGTATTTTGCAGTATTTGCTTAGGACGCTTCAGCAACTGAGGAGTGAAAATGACATAGCTCTTCAGCTGGCCAAGTTCGTAATTAAATTTGTTAAATCTTTTGGATTTTGTTTGCATTATGGGTGCGTTTGGAAGAGTTTATTTGGGTTTATCTTAAAGCATAAGTGTTTATGCACGTATTCAAAAGAGCTTATAAAAATAACTTATATGATATGTTTGTAAGCTGTTTTTAGCTTATTTCTATAAGCTCTCTAGAATAGTCTTAGAAAAAACATATACAATGTTTAAGCCCATAAACTCTTTGATTGCAGAATCAACTTTCATATGATAAGTGTTTATTGAAAAACTGTAAATAAGTTTTTTATCCAAATGCACCCAATTTTTCAAAAGAATTTTGGATGATCTAATATTGCTAATTTTGTTCTTTTCTCTTTCTTACCGTTTCATCTACTGCTTCAAACAAGTCCGGGAGACATTAACTCTGAGATTGAGGTAAGAAAACCATGCTATATATACATTGCAAGAGTATAAGCTCTAAGAGAATGATGTTCACTCCAAAGATTGATTTATGCATCCTATTATATATTGTGTGATTAGACCCTTTTTTTTTCTTAGTTATTGAAAATCTCTTCTTAACTAGGAACTCCAACAAGAAGTTAGTAGATTACAGCAACAACTTCAAATGGCGGAGGAGCAGATAAGGTTCCTTGATAACAAATATAGTTGATGCTAGATTTTTTTAATATTATTGTGCAATGTATTTGTTTTTTCTTTTCCTTTTCCATAATGGTTTTAATGTTTGGGGGTGAACAGGATATATGAACCCGACCCATTAAAGATGACATCTATGGGGGAGCTTGAAAACAGCGAAAAACACCTTGTAGATACCTTGACACGTGTCATGCAGAGAAAGGTATAATAATAATAATAATAACAACAATAATAATAATAATAATTCTCTCTTTAGGTTGAAGGTGTTATTTTTACATTTTATGATACAAATCTATTTTTATTTCATTTTTATCTTGGTTTATTTGCTTTATTATTTATAAAAACTTGCATGTTTACTTATGGCTGCAGGAATATCTATTAAGCAACCATTTATCTTCATATGATCCTTCTGGTATTCAGGTAATTAAATGCAATTATAAAAACATGTGCATAGAATATGAAATTAACAAAATTAATTGCAGAACAAAAAATTTTAATAATATAAATCAAATTTTTAAATTTTAATATGAATTAAAAACTAATTAATAGTTTGTCGTATTATTTTATTTTAATATATAATATGTTACTTTTAATATAGATAAATATGTCTACTATTAAATAACATATCTATAAATATTTAAGTTAATTAAAATTTAATATACATAATCATAAAAGAAATCTCAAAATTAATATTTTTGTATGTAGTTTTAATATTTATACTAATATTTGTTTTTAAATTAATTGTAATTGAGAAAATTATGACAGGGGATGCCGACTTCTTTCGAGAATGTAGGTTGGTTGCACGATGGTCAGAACCATCCCCAAATTTTTGATGCATCGGCTCCTTTGGATCCTCTCAGGTTTCAATTTCATATGTTATTGATTTTTGATTAATGATTATCTCCTTTAATAAAACTGAAAAAAAAATTATATTCTAACACATAAATATTTGATCTTTGTTAAATGATGACGACGACAATATGTTTAGAGATTTGTCCTCCACTGTGTATGGTTCATTTTCACAAGGGACAAGTTCAAATCCGGATCCACGAGGCATGGGGGAGTGCCACGTGACAAATCCAAGCGATGGGAACCTTCAGGCATGGCCTCAAGGATACACATTATACCCTCATATTCAGCATGATATGGTGGGACCTGACATGCAAGATATGATGCCACATGGGCAAGTGAACATGCCAATCACTGCCTCACACGTGGAACCACCCAAAAATGAATCTGCAGAATATGATCAATGTAAACAACCCCATCATCATCAGCTTCATGCCCAATGACACATACTAAAACGACTAATGCTATCAGGGTCGAGAAGCCAAGTCTCATTCTTAAGTTTATTTTTGTTATAAATATAAAGTCAGCCAGCTGCAAATTTCCATATTAGCTGGGTATGTGTAAGATTACGTATCATGTGCATAGAAATTATACTTATGATCATCCTTGTATTACCAAGAAAAATGAAAATTAGAATAGCCAGAATGAAACAAAAAATAATTATTTTGTTCTTTCTGCATTTGTTAGGAACGTGCCAATTTTGTTATGATATAAATGGGCATTGATCCCAAGAAAAAAATTATAGAATAGCTAGCTAGAAAGAAACAGAAAACAATTATTTTTGTTCTCCCTGCGTTTTAGGAGCCTGTCCATTTTGGTATGATACAAAGGAGCATTCTTCTTTATTTTCCTCCTACCAAAAAATTTTAACACCACCATTTTAATAGCATTTTGTTGTGAAATATGTTGTTAGAAAAAGCATGGATATCTAACTTAGTGTTTGTTAAGAAAGTGTAAAGTGAGATAATACCTCCTTCTAAATTATATATATATTTTGTTTAAAAAAAAGTACTACTAATTAGAAGTGTTTTTGAGGAAGCTCTCATAAGTCGAACTTATGATAGTGCTTTGTTGAGGAGGTATTGTCATAAGTTTTCTAATAAAATCACTTTCTTAAGGAAGTGCTACTAAATTTTAGGGTTTTTTTTAGAGAAAAAACTCCCATAAATGGGTATACAATTTAACTGTAGAGATCTCATTGCTTTGCATTGACTTACACTTCTATATTACATACTCATTCCTTCACTCGAAGTTGTTGCCTTGTGAGTTGTGACTTAGTGTTTTTGTCAAAGGGACATTTGTTTCAAGTGTATGCTATTTTGTGTGAAGGTCAATTTGTGGCCATTTCTTGAGTCTTTCCACAGCAATAATAACAAGTGAACGTCACTTAATCCATTATATATTTTGCATTCCTACTTTGAAGTGTTGTAATTTGTAAATGAGAGTGAGGCTTCAAGCTATGTCCATATTTCGGTTATATATTCTAGATTTGTTGTTATATATTCGAAAAACTCCAGTGTGCCTAGATATCTCTTCATTAAAAGAAAATCATGCTATTAGTTTTCCCTTCCCATTGGTGCTTAGATATCTCTTTTGGGTGTTTCAATTGTCTAAATTTGCAAGTTTTTTTTTTGGTCAACTCTAAATTTGGAAGTTTGAATGTCTAAGCTTGCATCCCCCCCCCCCCCCTCAAGCTTTTGGACCTTGTGGTTGCCTCCCATGCATTGGGTTTTTTTTTGTCAACTCCCACGCATTAGGTTTGATTTGGTGAAATTCAGAATTTGAAGCCCAATCTTGTGCTTGAATTGGGCTTTGGGAGTTGCTTTGGTATGGTAATGTACTTAGAGGGGCTTTAGGCACTCAATTCCATTAGTCTAGCACTACAGTCTCATTGCATCTATTTTTCAAGACTAATCATACATTGTATTGGGTTGTGGGTGTAATATTGTGGATGTTATCATATGATTTCTATGTAAACCTTGTAATATTGTTGAGTATGTAATGACATGATTGGATTTATGCTGATTTTGGTGGCCATATTAGGAAGAAAATAGACGTTGCATGGTCAGTGTTGACTAGCGGCTTCAATTTACCCATGCCCTTATTTTACTTCTTCCTTCTCATGACTCTGACCATAATCTAATTCTTTTAAGTTGCATGAAATCTAGAAGAGCAAAATCTAAAATCATCCACTTCCAGCCTGCCTAGACCCTTCATCAAGAGTATGACCCTCTAGCCAAACTAGCTTCCTGAATGGAAGGCTGAGGTGCTAAACATAGATACCATGGCGCCTGATGATTGGAGAATGCCTATAGTACAATACCTTCAAGATCCATCTCAAACAGGAAAGAGGAAAATCAAATATAAAGCCTCGAGTACACTATTTTAGAGAAAAAATTATATAAAAAGACTAGCGATTGAGGTCTTTAGAGGTGTTTGGGAAAATATGAAGCCTATCTAGCTTTGGCTGAAGTCCATGAAGAAATCTGTGGAGCACATCAAGCTAGGGGAAAGATGAAATGCACACTTTCCAAGCAAGGCGTGTATTGGCCCACAATTTTCAAAGATTGTTTTGAGTACACCAAATCATGTGAGTAGTGTCAAAAGCATGGCAATATTCATCACGTGCCAGCTAGTGAATTATATTCAATAGTTAAACCATGGCCATTTCGAGGTCAGGCCTTAGATATAATTGGACAGATCCATTCCTCATCCTCAAAAGCCCATAGGTATATTTTAGTGGTATTAGATTACTTCTCAAATTAAAGTGAGTAGAAGTAGTTCCACTTAAAGACATTGATTAAAAATAAGTGATCAGTTTCATTGAGGATAAAATTCTACATAGGTTCGATATTCCTGAAACCTTAACCACTGATCAAGGCACAATGTTCACTAGAAGACAAGTCCAAAATTATGCTGAGTCAAGGCGAATAAAGTTACTAATTTCTTCTCAATATTACGCCCAAGCCAATGGGCAAGTCGAAGCGGTGAACAAGGTGATCATAAATTTGATCAGTATATTGGCACGAAGCCATATTACCATTGGAAGTGAATCTACAAACGCTTTCAGTACAAAGGAAATTCAAATTACCAACCCAAGATTACTAGAATCTAATGTATGATGAGTTGTGTAATTTGGATGATGAAAGGTTAATGGCACTGGAAAACTTGGTTCACCAGAAAGAGCAAGTTGCCAGATTTTACAATAAGAAGGTGAATTCTAAAGTGTTTAGCGTTAGTATTTTGGTTTGGAAAGTAATTTACCAATTGAAAAGAAATCCAAACAATTTGGAAAATGGTCCCCAACTTGGGAAGGTCCCTTCAAAGTCGAAGAGGTGTACTCAAGAAATGCTTATGCAGTGCGCGAGTTAGAGACCGGTTTTCGAGTTAAAGCAATAAATGGTTAATATTTGAAACCATATCACGCAGCATTAGAAGAGATAAAAATTACAGCATAGAGAATGATTTTGAATGATAAAATATTATTGAAAGCCAATAATGGCTATTGTATGAGGAATGTCTTACATTCGAATTCGAACTACAAATTTGGAACACTTACATATGCTATTACATAGGCCAAAAATGGCTAAAATACGAGGAATGTCTTACATTTAAAACATTAAAATATGGCCGATATGGCCTTAAAAAAAAGAAAATACTTAAAAGTGGGAGAGAAGATAGCCCCTACGCAATACAATTCTTTTTCTCCAGTGTTGCTTGAGCTAGCTTGGAAGCATCTTTGGATTATAAAGGAACTGTGTGAGGAACGTAAAAGTGCTAAAGGGTGTACTCCTCCCCCATGGGATCTTGTGATCGCCAACAAGAAACACTATGTAACTTGTTGGCACTCACAATCCTCATCTATATAACAGGTTGACACCCAAAATTTGTTCACCATTGTTGACCTCGAGTTTGCAAGAAGCCAAGACACCCATGGCGGAATAGGAAGGACAAGGATGAACATCTCTACAAGTGTTAAAAAAGGTTGTGTTGAAAGAGATGAAAAAACGACCAAGCAATCTGTTATTTATAGAGGGAAGAGTGTGATGGAGTGGAAGGTCTATTATTAATTTTCATTAATGGCGCATTGAGTAACAAAAGAAACGTGCTCTTTAAAAGATAAATGTGCATAGATATAAAGATCATTATATGTTTAAAAGAAAAGCCAAACATGGCCACAAATGTGAAGTTACAAAAGAAGAGGAATACAATTTGGAAATATCTAAGAAGGAGGATTTTCCTTGAGGGCTTCGAAGGTGGTATGCAAGGCGGCAAGTCTTTGCTCCAAATTGCTTTTTTGGGCATCTTCCTTTTCAACCCAAGCCTTTGCTTGATTGAGCTTTAAGGATACGATTTGCACACGAGAAGTTGTTTCCTGCTTCTTTTTTTAGCATTTGCTTCGAGCCTTCTCTAACTCTTGCTCCTCCTTTTTGGCTTTAGCCAATTGTTCTTCAAGCTCCTTAATGTTGTTCTTGACCTTTTCAAGCCATTTGTCCCCTCTTGAGATGGCTTTGTCGATGACATCAAGTTCGGACTTCGAGGTCACTAATGTGTTTGAATAATTCACCTGCTCCGAGATGGCTTCGTATATAGTTTGGTCAACTTGCTGAAGTTGGCTAAGTATTTCCACATTCCCTTCATACCACTTATAGAAGGTTTTCAAACCCGGATCTTGGTTCAACGTTAGCTTGTCTTGTTGATGCCAGATTTTATCCCCCATATTTGGATGTTGGCATCCTTGTCTGAGGAAGTACAAAACTCCCTTGAAAAGTCAATAGCCCTTAGTTGAGCCAACAATTGAGGAATTGATGGCCCAGTTGAGGATTAAGATGAATGAGTGTTGCTGCTTCGCTTGGAGATTGGAATGATTCCACTAGCAACCAAGTTCAATAGGAATAAAGGGTTCAAGCGCAAGTTTTCTGTGAGACTTACCGATGTGAAGGAAGATGTTACAGCCTCAGAAGGAAAGGCTTGTAAGGCAGCTAAAGTTGGTGGTACTTCAGAAGTGGGGTTTAACTTATTCGCTTCAAAGACTGATGCTGGATCAGGAATTGGATAGATATTCAGATTTCCATCAACTTCTATCTGGGTAACAACAGCCTCAGTCTCCTTAGAAACCTCACGAGTTTCCTCAACAATTGGGACAAGAGTTGGTTCTTCTGAAGTGGTTGGAGCCTGGTGTTGATCATCCTTAGCTGCTTCAGCTGTTGCAAAAATTTGATCGTGAGGAAATACGATGAATCATGTTGCCCCTAGGCATTTGAAAAGCAGGAAGCATTTTGTTTAAGAAAGAGCTGGAGCTACTCGAACTTATACTTATAGCATCAGAATATGAGCCACTTGAAGTGCTCCTAGACAAGGTAACAAGAGCTATCTTCAAACGAGATTTGGGGGCAAGTTGTTCTGCAAACAAAAGTGAGAAATTCATTCGTTGAACCCTCATACATTCCAATAGTAAATACTGAATAATTTTTAGGTTTAGATGATACCTTGGGCCTTATTGTTGCATGCGTGCCAGTAGTAGTCTTTATCCTCATAACTTTAACGTTTAGGTTAGGGGCCTAGAGATGGTTAATAATAAGGCTAAAGAACTCATTAAGCAAGAAGCACTAAAGAAGGTTGAGGGAATGAACTCACTTGTTGGATCTGTGGAGATTCAGAAGTTTGGGGGTTCAGATTGCCTGGATTCGAAGGGATGTCTTTGAAAAACTCAGATGGCATTTGGAAAATAGCTCCAACTAGCATTTGAGGTGTAGATTGGGAAGACTGAGGTTTCGAAGCATCAGGATTTAGAGTTCCCTTTTTCCTGGCCGCAATGGGTATTTGAACGAATGTTTGGTCCATAGTTACCAGGTTCGCGGTACTCGCCGGTACATGGTACGGTTACCGGTACGCGGTACGCAACCTTATGAAGTATTCGGTACGTGGGGGGTATACAGAGTCGGTATGCTATTTGGATTTGCAGTAATATATATATATATAATTTTCAAAATAAAAAATTTGTTATCTCAGTTATTTATATATCTTTTACCAAAAAGAGCTACTAATATTTAGTTAATTAGCACACTTACTCTCTCTCTTATATCCCAGATTCAAAATCTTTTTCATCTTTTTTTTATGTCAACCTTTTCATCTTCTTTTTACCATGCGGACCTTCATTTCTTTTCTTTTTGTCAATATGTGGAACTTCATTTACCACTTTAATTTACAAGCCCATAAGAATAATTCTAACTCAGGCCCAAAATGAAACCCAGCTCAATACCACTACGATAGAGCTATCTGCAAGACTGTAACAATGCGCCGCAAGACTCAAATCAGCGAGCAGAAGCTGATTCCCCCCGTTTCCATCCCTGTCAACACGAACGACCTTTCCTTTCAATCCAACCACCGCAAATGTACTGCAAGCCCCGCTTCCCTTTCGTCATGCTTTGTTCAGTTGTTTAGGTCCCTAGTTCTGTGATTCTACAGCTTCTTCCTTTTTCACCCCTCGGTTCTTCTCGTATGCGAATTAGAGAGAGAATTGGTACGAATCAATTCGCAAAAGTACCGCAAATTGGTACGCAAGTACCAATTCGCGGTTCTCAGGGTGAGTGAGCGAATTATGTTTCTATGGTTTGGTCTTTAAAAGGAGCCTAAAGAAACAAGGGTCAGACTTGGAAATCAAGCTTTATTCAAATCAAGAATATATACATGTTCAGAAATAGGTACCTAAGGGGTGTTGCTACCACCAGTGCCTGTCTAGGTGTTTTCTACCACCACTTCTTAAGGTGCCTTCTTCAACTTGGTGGTCTTTTTGTTCTTTCCCTTTGAGGTATTCTCTTCTGTTGGAACCTGCACACTAAAAACATAAGGAGAAGTTGGCAAAATTGCAAACAAGTTAACTGACTCAGTCATGAAAGTAAAATGAAAAGACCTTAGTTGAAGTTGAATCCTTGGATGAACAACTCCTTGTTGTTGAGTTCTAATCCTAAGTTTTGTTTATGACAAATCTTCTGAACTTAATTATAAGTTTTTAGAATGTTAATGATACTAATACTAATGGTGTGCTTGAGAATGTTGTATAAGTATAGGTATATCAAGAATTGTCTAGAAGAATGTTCAAGTCTCATAGAAAGAACAAATTCAGAATATTCAGAAGGCTTAGAAAAACCAATATTCTGAAAAAGGTGAAAGTACACCAACAAGAACATTCTGAAGACCAAAGCAAAGACTTCCAAGATTCTTGAAGTGCAAACATGTCATATGGAACGTCAAGAAAGTGTACCACCACATATTGGGTACAAGTGTTCTCACACATCTTGAAGAATATCAAGAGAAAGAACACATATGATTGTCAAGAAAGTTATCAGAATGTTGACATCAGAAGGTTCATCAGAATGTTCTGATGCATCAGTAACCAAAAGTGAGTTGTCACCATCAACTTTTGGTTAAAGTGGAAGAGGTTCAGCTATACGAACAGAAACTCATCCCCCTTGTGTCTAATGACTAATTTCTTGAGAAAACTTCAATAAAAATGAATGGGAGCTACTTGAACAACTTGGAAGAATTGTCTGCAAAACATGATCTAAATCCAAGCTATTATATTCCGTCAAGTTATTACTTGAAATACCCACTCTCTGTAATAGTCTTCGAATCTATTTTGAGTGGATACAGTTTTCATTTCATCATTCGTCAGTGATTTGTAAACTGTAAATTAGTGACGCAACCTATTTTTAAATCTGTAAAGGTTGTTCTTTTATGACATAGTGAGAGAGCACTTGTGTGAGTAAAAGAAAGTGAGTGTTTAGCTTGGAGAGATTGTGGTTAAAAGAATACTTGAGTTTTCCTATGGAGGCAAAGGAAAGAATACTTGTGAAGGCCTGAAGAAGCTGTGTGAAGAATAATTGTACTACTGGTTGAAACTAGTGAAAAATCTCACAGAGAGTGGGGACTAAATGTAGCCCAAGGTATTGGGATTTAATAAATTTTTAAATTTTCTATTCGAAAACAACCCATTGGCGGAATAACCCCATTCCCAAGATCACAAGTAACAAACATGAATCACAAGTATAGAGTATTACCTTAGCTTAGTCGATCACTATGCACCACAAGAGGGGCACTAGATGTGGTCCACGCAAGTGATGTCCAATTGGGAGCGAATCTAGCCGAGGGAAAAAGCCAGAGAGGTGAGGGTGGTGGCTACTGTTTCAACGTGTAAAATGTGTTAGACACACCTAGGAGGGAGGCACCCTCTTAGTTGTTCTTATAACAACATTAGGGTTTCCCACTTACAGTCCACTGTGTACCCCAATAGGTCAAACCACGTAGGATTAGTTTTAGAGGAGTGCTAGCAATACACTCTCTAATACACTCTCCATGATTGGTTGAAATGCACATGTGTCCCATTAAATGATGTGGGTCCCACATCCTATTTAGTGGGACCCATTCCCAAAGTGGTGGGACCTACATGCATTTCAACCTATCAATGAGAGTGTGTTGGAAAGAGTGTGTTGCTAGCATTCCTCTTAGTTTTAATTAAATCTCATTTAAATAAAACTATTATAAGACCTTTGAATTAATTAAATCATATTCAGTTAATTTCCTCTAATTAATTAGTCAATAATTAAATCTTATTTAACTAGACAATGCTCCTTATTTAATTAAATCATATTTAATTAAATAACTCTCACTGGTTATATCACTTTATGCATGTGACCCTATAGACTCCCATAGAGTTGGCAATAATAATTAATATTAATATATTAATTAATCATTAACTGTTATAAACAATGAGCGGCATCTAGCAATACATCATTGCTACCCAATCTATGTGGAGACCAGTGATCCGACTTAGCCTGTCATAACCATATTATCATGTAAAACCATGTTCCCTTCATCCTTTAGTCCCGATTGAACATGAGGCATAAATAGTGTCATCCTCATTAAGTTCAATCATGGTTTCTCGATCCCAAAGTATGTGTGCCAACCCATCGGGCCCAATATCACATATTGATGCAATGCTAGTCTAGCCAGACATTTCTCCACATCTCACTCCATCGAGTGGCCTAGGACATTACCCCCATTATGCGAAAGGGATGAATCCTCTCTACATCACTCACACCCCTCCACATGATTCGTGGCATACCCAAGAACTACCTTTATAATCACCCTGTTACGGCGTGACGTTTGATAGCCTCAAAGCATACAACTCCTCATGTAGGGATCGTAATGACTTCAAGTCTAAGGACCTGCTTTACTATGGCTACCTTAGGAAGGGCTTATAACACTTGCATAACTATTATGAAGCCTTCTAGTAGCATGTGAATCCCATATAAATATTCCACTAAAATTTATACCTACATGCCAACTTAGCAACTCCTTGCCCATGGCCCGTGAGGCGTGGCCATCAGTCTACTCACGTAATAGTCTCTATGTATTATTGTCATCCTTATTAACAATAATACTTGACTACGGATACTTTAAGAATGGCGTCCACATTGTTCAAAGAGGTCTCACGATCAAGTCACACTTGATGTTCCTGTGAACTGGACGTTGTCATTATAAGGACTTCATTACACTATAAGAAGTAATATAGGAATGAATTTTGCCTTTGTATATAGATTTATTTATAAATACATATAAATCTAAGGCTCATGATATATACAAATATGAAATCTATTAGAATAGATTGGTCACTAGGGCTTACACCAACAGTCTCCCACTAGCACTATGGCCAATCGGGGATAACTCTTACACCCATCAACCAAGTGTACCCATCATGCTTCTGCTGCGCAAGATGGTTCCACAATGGGACATCACTGTTTACGATTTTTATATTTTGCAAGTCTCCATATCACCTCTATCAACAACTCGAATGAGATGGATGTGCCTAGGTATATTTTTGGATCGGTGGTGAGATCTAGATTCCTCTGCTTGCCCGATTGCCGTATTGTTATAACAATAGAGGTCAATCGGCTCCGCAATGCTAAGAACAATAAGTTCAGTGATGAACTAACTATCCAATCCAAATGATGTGTGGGCTACATCAAATGCAGCAACATACTTGGCCTCTGTAATAGATTCAACAACTGTTTCTTGCTTGGAACTCGTCCAGCTCACAGTGCTACCATTTAGAATTAGCAACTGCATCTTGCCCGGAACTCTTCCAGCTTACAGTGCTATAATTCAGACAAAACATAAATGGGATCTAGAGTTATTTTATTGGTTCGGAAGCCATCATTGGTGTAACGACTTACATCGATCTCTTCCTTACAATCAAGGGTCAAGAATGGGTCCTTAGTTCTTTAGTTCTTCTCAAGTACTTAAGGATATTCTTGATTCCAACCCAGTGACATTCACTGGTATTATAATGTTTCCCACTCGTCATGCTCCAAGCATACTAGATTTTTGGTCAAGCAACCTAAGCGATCTATCTTCATAGATCCCAATTCCTAACATTGTAGGAGGCTTTCCCAAAATCCTATGTCAAGAAGTAGTTTCCTATCTTTACATGTTGTAGGGTAGAATGTCATTTCCAGTAAGAAGTATGTCATCCACATACAATACCAGAAACACATCTTAAGCTCTCATAAACTCTCACTAACCCTCTTGTAGACACAAGGTTCATCTTTGTTCCTGACATGCCCAAACTGTCTTACAGTTTTGACAAAATGAAGACTCCAATTTTTGGAAGCTTGCTTCAATCCATAAATGGATTGTTTGCAACCTGCACACCTTTACGGTCTAGATGTGTTGTAATAGCAAGTAGAATCTAGACGAATTGTGACACCACCACTGGTCTAGGCGTGCTTTGTCAATGGTTTTCATCTTGTGAGGTGTAATACCGCTTCAACCAGTTATCGAAAGAAGCGGTACATAAAAGCTTAGGTTCAAAGTCAACCGGGGCAAACATAGGTTGACGTTCTTTGTAGAGTTCGATAAGAGCATAAACTGAGTCCGCATCTTCTACAATGGACCCAGCTAAGATGTCCACCTTTTGGGAAAACATAGGAATAGGAATGTCTTGGCAAAGACCAAATTGTTGAGCGACGAGATTGGGTTGGTAGGGTTGAATTTTATAGACAATTTCGTCACAGCTGGAGAAGATATTGAAGAATATTGCCCCAAGCTTCATCAAGTTGGCATTAGCCTTTCTCATACATGAGTGGTGACGGTTACAAAAGGGGGCCACACTTAAGGTTGAAAGCATTAAGGTTGCAGAAGAAGAACGAATGGTGGCGAAAAGAGAGAACTTGGCGCAAATGTGTTGAAGAAGAAGGCGCTCTAAAAATTTATACCGAAGGAGGTAAGGTGAAAGGACACACAGCTGATAGTTTGAAAACCAAAAAACGACTAGGGTAATAATGGGCTAGAGGTGGGAGAACGTGTCATTTCACGTGTTTAGAAACCGATAACTCTAAGACAAGAGAACTTATAAAAATATTACCTTTACCACTGTAAAGGTAACATTTTGGAGGGCATTTGTTGGGCTAAAATCCACTCCGAAGAATAAGCCAATCTAAAGATTAATCGAAGTCTTTCGGGGAGTTCGGACAGGGATATGCGTAGTTTGAATTGCCTTCAAATCAGGCTCCAAAGGCATGCCTCGAAGCAACCTACATTCGAAGCCACTCCTTCGTAATGCTATTTTTGAGTAGGGAAACATCAAAGACCTACCTCGAGCTTGATTGTGTTTGAAGTCACGATCTAAAATCCCAACAAGGTTTTGTTCGAAAAGACCAAGTCAAAAGGTGAGTATTAGGACGTGGGCAGTTACTAGCAAGCATGGTGACAACCAGTTTGGGAGTTGGTAGTTGAGGTCCAAGGTGAAATGGAGGAACGTGGGACAGGTGTCAAGCGTCCAGGTGGGTAGTTAATTGGAGATGTTGACCAATTAGTGATAGGAGTGCCCAGTACTAGATAGTGGGGAGGAAACTGCCATAGTGATTTAGCCTCTAAATAGGGTGGAAAACGTTGTACTCAAAGTCAGATTTTATTTTCTCACAACTCCTTGAAAGTAGTCTAAGTCCCCAGAGTGACAAACACGGTGAAAACCCAAGGAAGTCTCAGTATTGGATGATGGCCATCTTTACTTTCTTGTATTATCAAGTTTAAATAAAACTTTATCTTCTCTTTAAATTTTTCCTTCTTCGCTTTTCGTTGAACTAAAGTTTTGTTGCAATTATTTATTTTACTCAACTATTCCCTTTGCCCTTTTTGCACTTTTGATTTAAAAATAGTTTCTTTTCAGAGAAAGATTTGTTTGTTTTAATCAAATGATGTCTTTAAATGCATGGTTCATGTTCACTTAAGAGTATGAGTTCACATTTTTATTCCAATTGTAGTTGACATGCCATATGAATTTGATACTAGATGCATGCTTAGAATAAATTTCATATTTAGCGTGTGTTTAAATGAATGATTTGTATGTTTGATGGAATGGCAAAAGTAGCATGGCTAGAAGACATATGACACACCAAATGAGTTAATGGTGGAAAGATGTTTTCTCTGGTCAGTTACATGATGACTGTAATGGCCCAAGTTAGTAGGATGTGTAACATCCCGAAATTTTCACTCTGAGACCAAGTATTCATTTTGGAGGATTAGAATTACCTTTAAGATTTTGGATAATAAATAATGGTTTAGAGCTGACGTAGAAGTCAAATGAAGTTTTACGGATGTTTTGACAGTCAGAATAAGCTGATAAATGAATATGGAAAATTCATACTTGATTTCCCAAAAGGTATTAGAGGATAGACAAAAGTAACTTGATATTCTATAAAGGTTTTAGAAGTTAAGTTTGGAATTTTAGAGAACTATATAAAGGAATTACAGTTTTAGTCCCTCCAAGAGGAACTCCGTATTCTGTTAATTAAGAAATGGATCAATACCGAAACATTGAGGAATAATTAAGATGGAGACTTTATGATACAGTTTAGAACGGTAAGATAGATAAATCTTATATAGATTTCTGTTTGCTATTTTCCGTCAATTATCTGTTTTAAATGAAATTGTGTGATCTAAGTGCTAAGTAAATTATTTTAGTCTTAGAATGAAGGTTTTAAAATACTTATCGAGTTATTTCATTAAAACAGTCACTCTTTCCTTGACGTTTGACATCCGTATTTACCGTTATTAACGGATGAGGGTTTTGAAAAGCTAAGTATATCAAGACAACCTAGAAAACAAAACTCCCTTCACAAAAGTTGGTTCTTTTAATATTTCTGATTTTCTGGAATTTTCTTAGAATTTTTGGAAAACTTTAGAAATTATCGTTTTGACCATGTTACTTACGGTAAAAGCTAATAACTGATTCGGAGACCAATCTGAGGTCAGAAAAAGATTTTGAGTAGCTGAATCATGTTTTTTCATTTTTTAGGATTTTTGAAAATTATTTCGTAATTTTCTGAAAAGCAATTTTTGGAGAAAGGGTGTTACAGGATGCTGCAAGATATAGCAGTCACCAATAACAAAGTGGCACATGAGGAGCATGACTGTGAGGACCACCTCTTGGGTGAAGTAGTCTAGACTCCTAAACACTTTGTTGCCAATGCACTTTGCATTACGATACTTAGTATATTTAGCTTCCATCTGTTTATTCTCGTTATGACTCGAAGTCTATGTATCGTACTCAAATAGTAATGTAATTCGAAGTGTATTTTCATTTTGTGGTGAAGTACTTGATGTTGATCATGTGTACCGCAACACCCTTTCTCCAAAAAGGATATTACACTATAGTAATCAAAAGTTTCGCAAAGATTTAGAAAATATTTCATAAAAGTTTATAATGCTCTTCTGAAAATGCGGGTAAATTTTTCACTTTCATAAAAGAAGATGAGAAGGATGGGGAGTAAAGTCCCTTATTTCTTTTTTAAAGATTTCCACTGCCAAGTACACCATCATATACAGAAAAGTATTCTCTCATGTATATATATGCCATGATATTTTACAAAGGAGTTTGTTCTAAGACAAACTATGATTTTTACACTGCAAAAGAAAAAGAAATTAAAACTACTCTAAACCAAAAAGTACAAAAGTGGTAAAAGAAAAACACACACTACTATGTACAGTCGAGCCATGATCTCAGTATCTCACAAAAAAGGGGATCTATTATACTAAAGACCTAACTCGGAAATGTCTATGGACAAGACCAAGTTGGTCCTCCTATTCCGAGCAAGCTAGACTTTAGGAGCTGACTCTAAGTCACTGGAACCCAATCAAAATCAAAACTGGATAGATCTGGTCTAGGTAAAGTCTCTCTGGTAAGGTCAGAAGTAGCCCAAGAGTAGATAGACTCTTCGGGTTCCTCCTTTGGATCCTCTTCGATTTCCTCATCCGATAAGGATTCAGACAACCAAATGATGTCTTTGGATTCTGACTCTGATGGACGGGGTAGAGGGGAATATGTTGGCAGCTTCGCTTCTCCCTGAGGCGAAACTGGAGTATACCCTACAGAACACTCGGTTCTTGCAAGTGCTGCAGCTGAGGTGTCTTCGGAGGTTCCATCTTGGTTCTTATCTGAGGATTTGTCTCTTGATTTTGAAGGTACATGATCAATACCATTTCCATCATGTCTTGAAGGATGTGAACTACCACCTCCACTATCCCCACTAGTATCACTATCAAAGATAAAGTCTTCAAGTTCTAAGGGTCTTGACGCCATGGTAATTTAACATTTAATATCATTTGTTCCTGGATGGGTAGTGGGTCTTGAGGACCATTACCTTCGGTGTCTACTACTTCTACTCTTCCCACAAATCTTCCCCATTTTGTGTGAGGATTTATGTTCCACCATACACTATTTCCCCCTTGAGGTGCTAAGCTTAGTTGTCTAACATTTCCCAATCCCGTATCAGGATGTGCCATCTACTCAGTCATGCAACAACACAACAAAGCAGGCAAGGGTGAAACTCTAACTCAAGTTAACAGAAGTAGTACAAGAACATTATCAAACATAGATCACACAACACTCAACTCAACATCAAGAACAGATAAATATCATAGACAATCAAGTCATTCACGTCAATGTAACAGTGTAGTAAAACATTGGAAACACACAACCAAATCTCAACCAAGCAGGTCTTACCTTGTATCCATAAACCTACAAAACCACCCATTCACAAGCATCTATTTATTATGTCAGTGTTTCTTATTTATGCATGCCACTTCAATCTCTTTCAAATCACACCGGTGTACTGCTCCCAGGGAGACTTTTCCAACCTTAACTCCGATGAGCGATCGGCTGCCTGTAAACTTAACAGCATAATCAGGGAATCCCTCTAGACCCCTGAAAATACTTCAGTAATACCGCATTTAAAACTTAATACCAAATCAGAAATAGTTCTGCCAGTCAGATTTATCTAAGCCAGGTATTCGATTTGTCTCGGCTCGAGGATATTCACCAACATGACCTTTTGAGACTTTCAAAACTTGGATAATCCCAGTAGACAATTGTCGTCCAACAGAACCTATTTTCAACCCCGTCTCGTAGGTTGTATGCTCCAAAATGGCTTTATGCAAATGCACAGATTTTCTCTTTAATTCCTCTTTAATTCTCTTTAATCTCTTTTTGATTCTCTTTATAAAACTTCATCTGTTTTACTGTCTCTTTTCTCAAAAATCTCAAAATCTTCTCAAAATCTCTTCATATAGAATAAAACTCATCACTTTATAAAACTCTTTAGATAACTGTTAAAATCACTGTATATCATAAAAACTTCTCTTTTTGCGATATTCTAAAAAAACATGTAACTCTTGTTTTCTTTTACTGTTTATTTGCGGATTTAATCTTTTCTCAATTTTTAATAACTTTAAGTAGCTCAACTGAGTGAATTAGTGTAAAAAGTATTTAACTGTATTTTAAGAAGATCAAATCGGGCATAGCCACTTTGGTTTGGTCATGAGAGAAGAGATTAACAATATTTAAACTTACGTCCGCTTTTGAAATAGTAGATGTCTGTTCCCAAATTTTAGATAGCTCCTTGGGAATAGAATAATTACACAGCGGCTGAGCCGACTGCGGTAATCAGTGTCCAGTTTTCTTTAAAACTTGATATAGACTTAGTGAGCAAAATATAGCTGATTGATTATCGGCTTAAGTTAATTTTGAAGATGAAAGGATCACACGACGGCAGAGCCATCTTTGGTGATCAGTACCCAACCTTTAAAATCAATCCACTATAACTAAGCGAACGTATTCCAATTGTTTCTCTTTGGAAATATTAAACACTAATTAACTTTCAGGAAAAATGTCCGTTGAAAGCCTATCTCACTAATTTCCACTGCCGTAGACATTGGAAATTAAACTATGTCCATATATATACAGATTGGATACCCACTCGATATTTGCCATTAATAATATAACAGTAGAATTCACCGAGAATCCATTACTGTTACATTAAATTCCGAAAGATGCTATAACAGTAGAATTCACCCGAGAATCCATTACTGTTACACTCTTTTATCCAATCCAATCTATTTATATATACGTTATTAAGAAAATCACTTCTTTCCCAATTTTATCTTGTCACGTATATACCGCGTCTCTAGTGTTAAGATTTTCCCAAACAGCGTATCAGCACAGATCCCAGGCCAGAGAGAGACGGACTGCTTTAGCCCCTTCATAGGTCTCTCTTCCTTTCTAGACAGATCCATACTGATAAATCATTTATATTAACCATTACCTTGTATATAAATGATAGATAATACCGGGTTTTCACAAACAATAAATTGTATTTTCTTTGCGGTAAAATTATATTTACGGTACGTCTAAAATTTGCCATTATAACGGTATGTTTACAAAAGCTCAAAAGTGATTTTGCCATAGTCTCTCCTCTTACATGATTTTTAGAATAAAATTGGGCATTATAACTCTACAATTCATAGATAACACAAAACAATTAAATTAAAGCTATAAAACAATTATAAAGCATATTTAACAAACAAAAACTATAAACAAACAAACAAACAATTCAAACACAAACAAGAATCAAACTCATACTACTTGAATTAAATTGAAAAGAGAAGCCCCTTACCTTGGCCAAAACTTGAAGAAGAACAAGCAAGAACACCAAAAGAAATTTAAGACTACTAAGAAGAAAAGAGAGAGCTTTGAGTTTGCCTTCTTGATCCTTGCCTTGGTGTGAGTTAAAAGTATGAAGGATGATGCCTATTTATAGATGGGAGAGGGGAAGCCAAGTGGGAATAAAAGTAATTTGTGTGGTAAGCCATGACTACATAAATACATATTTATTAATTAGGTTTAATCATGCTTTTATGTAATTGGCTACTTCTAATGACTATGCATATGACTCCTGACCAAAAAGTTCATCCAATGGCCCCTATGAAGTGTAGATGTCGACCAGCTTGTGGGAGAAGAAGGGCCATTTGTCTCCGTATCAGTTCTCAGCTCTTACCGTAAACTGTAGGGACCAAAACTGTAATTTCAGAAATTAGTTTATCCAAAAATTCGAGAAAAATTTCAAAAAATCATAAATATTATAATAAACAACTTTTGTGAAGAAAGACTGTAATTTCTTTATATCCTCCTCTTATAATCTAAACTTAATTCCTAAAACCTTTATATATCATAAAACTATCATAAAACTACTATGTCTTTTCCTCAAATACCTTTTTGAAGTGTTGTATGAATTTTTCAAATTCATTTCTCATTTATCTAATATTCAGAAGGTCCGTATATAATTTCCTGACTTCCGTATATACCTCTAAACTACTAAGTTTTTAACCGAAAAACTTCTAAGTAATTCTAATCCTCTAAATTTAATACTCTGTCTCTTAGAGTGAAATTTTAGAATGTTACAACCTCCACCTTGGGGTTCTAAGCTCAGATGTCGGACGTTTCCCAATCCCTTGTCATCATGTGCCATCTACTCAGTCATGCATCAACACAACATAAAGTAGGCAAGGGTGAAACTCTAAACAATGTAATAGAAGTAGTACAAGTACATTATCAAACATAGATCACACAGCACTCAATTCCAAACATTAAGAACAGATAAGTATCATCAACCAAGTCATTCAAGTCAGATTAACAGTGTAGTAAAGTATTGAAAACTCACAACCACATCACAATCAAACAGGTCTTACCTTGTATCCAGAAAACCTATAAAACAATGCATTCACAAGAATATATTATCACATCAATGTTTTATTTATGCATGCCTCTTCTATATTTCTCAAATCACACCGGTGTAATGCTCCAAGGAGACTTTTCCAACCTTAACTCCAGTGAGCGATCGGCCTCCTGTAAACTTAACAGCATAATCAGGGAATCCCTCTAGACCCCTGAAGATACTTCAGTAATACCGCATTTAAAACTTAATATCAAATCAGAAATAGATCTGCTAGTCAGATTTATCCAAGCCAGATATTCGATTTGTCTCGGCTCGAGGATATTCACCAACATGACTGTTGAGACTTTCGAAACCTGGATAATCGCAGTAGACAATTGTAGTCCAACAAAACCTATTTTCAACCCCAACCTCTAGGTATTTTGCACAAAACGTCTTTATGCAAATGCACAGAATTTCTCTTTAATTCTCTTTAATCTCTTTTTAATTCTCTTTGTAAAACTTCCTCTGTTTTACTGTCTCTTTTCTCAAAAATCTCTGAATCTTCTCAAAACTCTATGTAAGTAACAAATCTTATCCTTTTATGGAAAGACCACTTGTATGAACAAATAACTATTTAAAAATCACTATTTCTCATAAAACTCTTTTTACTGTATATTTTAAAAACATGAAACTCTCGTCTTCTTTTACTGCTCATTACGGATTAACTCATTATCTCGGCTTTATTTATTTTAAGTAGCTCAATAGGGTGAATCGGTATAAAAAGTTGTTAACTTTATTTCAAGAAGATCAAACCGGGCATAGCCACTTTGGATTGATCAAGAGAGAAGAGATTAACTGTAATAAACTTGTCTCCACTTCTAATTAATAAGTGTCTGTTTTTCTTTATTTTAAATAGCTCTTTGGTAAAGGAATAATTATACAGCGGCTAAGCTTACTGAAATAATTAGTGTCCAATTTTCTTAAAATTTTAATATATAACTGGGTGAACAAAATATAGTTGAATAGTTTTTCGGTGATCATTGCCCTTTTTAAAATACATCATTATAGACTAAGTGAACGAATTTTCAATTATCTTTTAGGAAAAAGGCTCGTTGAAAACCTATCTCACTAATTTCCACTGCCATAGACATTGGAAATTAAACTGAGTTATGTGCATATATATACAGATTGGATACCCACTCGATATTTGCCACTAATAATATAACAATAGAATTCACCAAGAATCCATTACTGTTACACTCTTTTATCCAATCCAATCTATTTATATATACGTTATTAGAAAATTGCTTCTTTCCCAATTTTATCTTGTCACGTATATACCGGATCCCTAGTGTTAAGATTTCCTCAAACAGTGTATCAGTACAGTTCCTAGGCCAGAGAGAGACAGACTTCTTTTAGCCCCTTCAAAGGTCTCTTACCTTTCTAGAAAGATCCATACTGATAAATCATTTATCTTAACCATCACCTTGTATATAAATGATAGATAATATCGGGGTTTTCACAAATAATAAATTGTATTTTCTTTGCGGTAAAATCATATTTACGGTAAGTCTGAAATTCGCCATTATAACAGTATGTTTACAAAAGCTCAAAAGTGATTTTGCCATAGCCTATTACTTACATGAAAATTTAGATAAATTTAGGCATTATAACTCTACAATTCATATTTAGCATAAAACAATTAAATTAAAGCTATAAAACAATTATAAAGCATATAAAAATACATAAAAGCTATAAAGATACAAACAAACAATTCAAACACAAACAAGAATCAAACTCATACTTCTTAAATTAAATTGAAAGAGAATCCCCTTACCTTGGCCACAACTTTAGGAAGAACAAAGCAAGAACACCAATCAAGAAATTTAAGAACTAAGAAGTAAAGAGAGAGTGTTGTCTTCAAAAGCTCCTTGGCTTCTTTGGTTTGTGAAAAATTATGAAGCCAAGGGGTCTATTTATAATGGGAGTGGCGGCAAAGAGGAAGGGATTAAAAATTTGTGTGATGTAAGCCATGATTCCAAAATGGCTTATTTATTAATTAGGTTTAATCATGCTTTTATCTAATTGGCCTATGCTCCTGACTATGCATATGACTCATAATCAAAAAGTTCATCCAAGGGCCCTAACTTGATGGTGATGTCGGCCAATGAAGCAACCCAAAAAAATACAGAGGGGTCGCCACCAAAGTTTATTTAATGGGAAAACATTGGAAAAAACCCGTTTTAAAAGAAAATGGTCTTTGAAACCAAATTTTGGGTCCGAGAGTCGATTAGGTGTAGAGAAGGTATTAGCACCCTACAACGTCCGCTAAAAAGCGGTTACCTCTAATTAAATATGCAAATTTTGTTAGTTTTTAAAATTATTTATTTTACCCCAAATAGAAATGATTTATTATTTATTATTTATTTATTTACAAAAAACAGGAGAAAAATTATGAAAAATCATTTTTGTGCTCGACAGGGAAAGTCCCTGCTCCTACGAATCCTCAGGTGCAGTGAGGAAATCAAAGCTACGTAGTTCTTTGGTAGAAAATATTTGTGGGTTGATTAATTTTAATTAATTTAAAAAAAATTATTGTGAAATTGACGGAACTAATAAGATGTCACGCCTACAAAGCTCCTATGAAAAAAATGAACTAAGAAGACGTCACGTCCAAATAGTCCAATTTTAGTATAATGCTAAACATTATTCTAAACTAGAGACCAAACAAAGCGTCACGCCCAGAAGGTCTCTACATGTGAAAGAAAATTTATCTTTATCTCCATCTTTTAAACCTCTAGAAAATGCCAAAAAAAAAATCTCTTATTCGTTCAGATATCAAAATTAATTGTTAGAGATTAAAAGAACTATTTAATTAAATTTTTTTAAAAAACGGGAGGAATAGACACAAACAAAAGTAATGGATTTTAAACCAAGAAAAACAAAAGAAATAAAAAAACACAACAAAGGGGTCGAGCCCTTAAACAGTTTAAGTCAACATTTCATTTACCAACATTAGCATTAAAACAACAAAACAAAGTAATATCATACATCATAATATTATAATTAAAACACATAAAACCAAAGAATAAAAGAAAGAAGGAAAAACTAACTGCAGCAAAGAACAAAAGAGAGAAGCGTTGGGTTGGGGTTACAGCCGCAGAGCGGTGAGGCCGCGGCGGTGTGTCCGTACCACAGGCAGTAAAGGGGTGTTCCCTTTTTTCTCTTTTTCCTTTTTCGCCTTCTCTTGTTTTTTCGCCGTTGGGGTTTGATTGGTTACTATTTGGGTTGTGATTTTGGGGGGTTTGTGTAGAGAGAAAATGTTTTCTTTTATGAAGGATGCATGTGGTGGAGAAAGGTGGATGAGGGTGAAAGGTTGTGGGTGTTTTGCAAGAATATTGAAATGAAAGTGAAGATAGATGGTGATTTTTGGGGTTGCCGAGAGAAGAGAGAATGGAAGAAAAGTTTTGAATGGAGGGGGGCGGCCGCTGCGTGCATCTTCTCCTTAGGGTTTTTTCTGCTAGGTTTTTGCTTTATAATCAATTGGAGCGCGCTACGGTGAGGACGCGGAGTCGAGGGTGCATGGTGAAGACACGGAGAACACCCCGCGCTTCAACTCCTCGTCTCACATTGGGACGCGGTTACCGTGTGGCAAGGATCATGGATCCTTACGGTGGATATGCGAAGCTTCTCCCGCGACAAGGCTTCTTCTTCTGGGCGCCGCTATGGTACATGCGGGTGCACGCTCCTTACAGTGGAGATGCGGCCTCTTCCTTTTTTCTTTTCTTCTTTCTTGTTTTTTTTTCAATTCTTTTTTCTTTTTCTTTTTCTTTTTTGTCTTTTTTTCTTTTCCTTTTTCTTTTCTTCTCCTTTTTTGAAAATAAATAAGAACCCGGACAAAATTTGGTGTCTACAGCTGCCCCTCTTTACTAATATTTTACTAGAGAATATGAAAATGTTAGTTTTCATATTATTAAAGTAAAAGATAAGTAAAGATATGAACTCCAATTTTGTTCGAAAGTTCACACGAGTCAAAAGAGCAAACTCTGACTGAGGTGGTAAATGTCCGCACCAAACTCTTGACCTTGTAGAAAGTCAATGCACGGGTGAGGTTCTCGACTTTGAGTTAAGGATGCCGAGGAGGTTTCGGGCTTTGAGTAGGGGTTGTCGGGCAGGTTCCGGGCTTTGACTAGAGGCTGTGGTCTTTGAGTAGCGGGTGCCAGGCAGGTTCTGGGCTTTGGGTTGGTCACCAAGCAGGTACTGGACTACGACCATGAAGAGGTTTGGCCACCAGGCAGATACTGGACTATGACCATTGAGAGAGATAGGTCACCAGGCAGGTACTGGACTACGACCATGGGTGCCGGGCAGGTTCCGGGCTTTGAGTTGGTCACCAGGCAGGTACTGGACTACGACCATGAAGAGGTTTGGCCACCAGGCAGATACTGGACTATGACCATTGAGAGAGATAGGTCACCAGGCAGGTACTGGACTACGACCATGGGTGCCGGGCAGGTTCTGAGCTTTGTGTTGGTCACCAGGTAGGTACTGGACTACGACCATGGGTGTCGGGCAGGTTACGGGCTTTGAGTTGGTCACCAGGCAAGTACTGGACTACGACCATGGGTGCCGGGCAGGTTCCGGGCTTTGAGTTGGTCACCAGGCAGGTACTGGATTACGACCATGAAGAGAAAGGTCAGCAGATAGGTACTGGACTACGACCATGGGTGCCAGGCAGGTTCCGGGCTTTGAGTTGGTCACCAGGCAGGTACTGGACTATGACCATGAAGAGGATGAGGTCACCAGGCAGGTACTGGACTACGACCATGGGTGCCGAGCAGGTTCCGGGCTTTGAGTTGGTCACCAGGCAGGTACTGGACTACGACCATGGGTGCCGGACAGGTTCCGGGCTTTGAGTTGGTCACCAGGCAGGTACTGGACTACGACCATGAAGAGGATGAGGTCACCAGGCAGGTACTGGACTACGACCATGGGTGCTGGGCAGGTTCCGGGCTTTGAGTTGGTCACCAGGCAGGTATTGGACTACGACCATGGGTGCCGGGCAGGTTCCGGGCTTTGGTGGAAAAGTAAATGTGCGGGTCCAAGTCCCGACTTTGACAAGAGGTAAATTTGCGGGTCCGATTCCCGACTTTGACATAAAAGTAAACGTGCAGGTCTGATTCCCGACTTTGACTGAAAAGTAAATGTGCGGGTCCGATTCCCGACTTTGACAAAAGGTAAATTTGCGGGTCTGATTCCCAACTTTGACTGAAAAGTAAATGTGCGGGTCCGATTCCCGACTTTGACTGGAAAGTAAATTTGCGGGTCCGACTCCCGACTTGGACTGAAAAGTAAATTTACGGGTCCGATTCCCGATTTTGACAAAAAAGTAAACGTGCGGGTCCGATTCCTGACTTTGACAAAAATAAAATGCAGGAAATTAAATGTGCGGGTTCGACTCCCGACTATGACTGAAAAGTAAATGTGCGAGTCCGATTCCCGACTTGACAGAAAATAAAATTGCAGGAAATTAAAGGTGCAGGTCCGATTCCCGGCTTTGACTAAAAATTAAAGGTGCGGGTCCGACTCCCGACTTGACAGAAAAGTAAATGTGCTGGTCCGATTCTTGACTTTGACTGACACAGGGTTTTTCCTCCTCTTCTTTTTCTCTCTTTTTCCTTTCTTTTTTTCTTTTTTCTTCTCTTTCTCTTTCTCTTTTCTTCTTTTTTTCTTTTCCTTCTATTTTCTTTTTTTTTTATGCAAAGAAGATGCACAAGGTGATGGACATGTTTGATTGATAAACTGATATGCATGAGTTAATGTCTAGTATGCAATGATGCATGAAACTAATGATGCAACATGTAGATGTGCAAAATGTTTATTTTGAAAAAAGGTGAGGTACAAGGACCTTGTTTTGTTAGAAATGAGATTTTTTAGTGAGAGAAGTAGACCTTTTGACTTGATTACTTTCTTGAAGAACTTTAATCAGCATATGAACTCAGACTTATGCAAACTTAGACTTTTATTTTTGGCTTCTTCAGATTGTCACCAAATTGCTCAGACATTGACATGTGTTTTCTTCTCATGGATTTGCCCCAGATGAAAGAAGTCTTCCCCAAACTATGGTCAATGTTACCATTTGATGGCAATTGTCAACTCGTCTTCATTTGGATAACCCTTGTTGGAGTCGATTGAGTCTTTTCGGCCTAAGTTGTTAGCTGAGTGATTGTCATCACATTGTCAAATCATGTTATTGAACATATGCTCTCTCTCCTTGAAGCACTATTTAGTTGACTTGCATGACTGTGAAAATTTGATGGAAACAAAAGATTGTGAGACATGATAGGGAACTGTGACACGTGAATGAATGAAAAGTCAGGCAACTGGCCCAGTTTGACCCCAAAGGTTTGCAAGAAAGAACAAATGGTTGTCACATGAAGGTGACACATGAATGGAATGGAAAGTCAAGCGATTGCCCCAGTTTGACTTCAAAGGTTAGCAAGACAGAACAAATGGTTGCCCCAACCCAGGAAAGTAGTACGGAAAGCGGTGCAAGGATGGATGGGAGGAATGGTCAACTGCCCCACTTTGAATTTCGGAGACTGGAGATACTGGGTGATGCATGAGCATGAAGTAGTTTCCCCAGCAGAGGTTTCTTTGTTCTCATCAGGATGATCCCTTGAAGGGAGTGGCTATGATAAGGGATCCTAATGGTGATCACCAAATTTTGGCCCAGTGTTTTTTTTCTCAAAATGGACTTGGGTAGGTGAGCCTTTTAAAATGTCAATTTTTTTGCTTGCTTTTATGTTTTATGTTTTTTCTATGTTTGGAGCAAATGTGCTATCAATCGTGGGCGGGCCAAGTTATTGTCCCAAGATTAAAGCTTAAGAAAATAAGAGCAATCAATCTTTGATCAGAATGGACTTTATTAGGCTTGTAACGTGGCTAGTGGTTGAAGAGGTTAAGAAAGGAAGGATATAAAAGGCTCAAATGAATGTTTGAGGGTTTGTTAAAACAAGGATAGCTAGCGCATTGAAGCATTTCATTGGACATGAGATATCATCATAAGAATTTATTTGGCCTCTTCTTTCATATTTTCATTTGATTTTCATTTTTTGTTTTTTTTCATTTTTTCCCTTCTTCCTTTTTTGATGATATCATGAACCGAGTAAGATGAATGCAAGCACCATGCTAGTGTTATCCTTGTTTCAGGGTAATTCAAAGAATTTTACTTCTTCAGGCTCAAAGTGGGTAGCAAGGGGTAATCTATCTTTTGGGATAAAGAAAAATGGCCAAACTTCACTTCAAATCTTGATTGCTCATTTTTAGAAAATTTAATTTTAGGACAAAACTTAGAAGAATTTTGTGCATTTGCTCCTTTCATCTTTTTTGTGTGTCCTAACTTTTGCTTAGGTTGCCCTTGCGGGTTTTCAACCTAACGGACTTTTCTCTTTTTTTTTTCTTTTTTTTTATTACACTCATAAGGCTTGCCCCAAGTATTCAACAATTCAACCAAACCAAACAGTCTGATGATCACAAGTCCACCTCAAAGTGGGACTTTCACTAAGCTCTTTCCGAGTTGAGAACCAAATGAGTCTAAACTCTTGGGGTGATTTTGATCAGATTAGAGAAAAAAAAGTGAAAGGGATTGAGTGGAAGAACAAAGATGGATTGAATTAGGGGTGAAGACAACAAGTCATGCAAGTTTGCTAAATAAAAGCTTCACAAAGAGTTAACATTAGTTCAAAATTTTCATGACAACAAATGTATCATGCCAATCACATTAATTAACAAAATAGACCCATCGGTGTATGCAATGACTCATTACTGTGAAGATCAGAAGATGTTACTTCCCTCATAAAGATGAATTATCGATGATGACAATCCTCTTTTTTATGACCCAAAGACTCCGTGGCAGTGGGATCCTGAAGGTAGGGGCTTAGGCGTGGTGGGACCATCCTTGCGATAATCGTTGTCACTGGAGTTCTTGGCACCAGATGTTACACCAGGTTCCATGACTTGAGATTGCATCAAAGTTCTTATTGGATTCAAGTTTTCAAGAAAGTACAACAATTCAAAAGAACCATCTTCAAGAAAACATTGCCTCATCATGAAATGAATTCAGTCAAGAGGGAAATCTTGAACCCCACATTTTTTAGATGTGAAAAGGGGGAATTGGATGCAAGGATGCACAACGTAATGTCATGCATAAATGAAACTTAATGAGTATGCACATGGAATGGAAAAAAAAAACACTCATGCAAATGAACTTGAACAAGAGACAATTGCATTTATTAGAAGCCAATAAGAAATGGCAAAAGTATTATTTTTTGATATTTTTTTTGACATGCCATGTATGGAATGCAACATGTTGAGATGCACATGTGAAGAAAAATCCATGTCATGATGTTATGAATTTTGATTTTTTATTTTTGATACAAGAATGTTATGTAAGAACAATAACGCCAATAAAATGGGGATTATGTCAATATGACCATCTTCACAATGAATTCGAATCTTTTTTGACTATGATAACATGAGTAAAGATGTGGCGCTACAATTATTGCAACATGTCAAATGATGCATAAATGCCAATGATGGATTACTAATATACTCTAAAACACAAATTGACTTTTTTCTACATGAAATGCATGATGTTAAGTTTGTCTAGAAATGCAATGAGAAAAACTGATTTTTTTTTTGGATGTGATGAAAATGTATACGATGTGAAATACAATGAAGAATAAATATTTTTTCATTTTTTTTCTTAAATAATATCATGCTATCTTAATGCAAGGGGTAGGGTATGCTCCCTTTGTGGCCTATATGGGTTTTGCCTAACTGAGCAGCCAATAGGTCTTTCTAGCAATGTGACTCCTCCCACAGGGTGGTTATATAGTTCTAAACATGGTCCCTAGAGCCAATGATCCAATTTCGAAATATTGCCACAACAATAGGTAAACTATTAGGAGCGACAATACCCTCAAAAGAATCAAACTCTAGTCGAGACTCTCGCAATAACCAAGCAGGATATACATCCAGAAGGCTACCACTACACAATCTCTTACCTATCTTAAGTTGCACTCAGGCCCGGGTGTAGGACCCCACTCATAGGTGCGTGAAGAAAATGTGTATATGTGTAGTGTGTGGAGGGAGCAAAACCTAAAACTACCCAACCTGCAAAAGAGAAACAAAACAACAGTAGAACCAGTAGTCTTCTATCCTAAGGTTCTATTCAGCAAAAATATTTACAAATAATAATGAAGAATATTTACAACAAACGCAATAAAATAACAAACAAAAGAAGGGATAAAATAAATAAAGAAAAAACTAACAATTTTGCACAGTTAACTATGTAAGACTTGACTCTCGAACGTCCCCAGTGGAGTCGCCAGCTGAAGCAACCCAAAAAAATACAGAGGAGTCGCCACCAAAGTTTATTTAATGGAAAAACATTGGAAAAACCCGTTTTAAAAGAAAATGGTCTTTGAAACCAAATTTTGGGTCCGGGAGTCGATTACGTGTAGGGAAGGTATTAGCACCCTACGACGTCCGCTAAAAAGCAGTTACCTCTAATTAAATATGCAAATTTTGTTAGTTTTTAAAATTATTTATTTTACCCCAAATAGAAATGATTTATTATTTATTATTTATTTATTTACAAAACAAAGGAGAAAAATTATGAAAATTTATTTTTGTGCTCGACAGGGAAAGTCCCTGCTCCTACGTATCCTCAGGTGCAGTGAGAAAATCAAAGCTACGTAGTTCTTTGGTAGAAAATATTTGTGGGTTAATTAATTTTAATTAATTTAAAGAAAAATTTATTGTGAAATTGACGGAACTAATAAGGTGTCACGCCTACAAAGCTCCTATGAAAAAAATGAACTAAGAAGACGTCACGTCCAAATAGTCCAATTTTAGTATAGTGCTAAACATTATTCTAAACTAGAGACCAAACAAAGTGTCATGCCCAGAAGGTCTCTACCGGTGAAAGAAAATTTATCTTTATCTCCATTTTTTACACCTCTAGAAAATGCCAAAAAAAAATCTCTTATTCGTTCAGATATCAAAATTAATTGTTAGAGATTAAAAGAACTATTTAATTAAATTTTTTTTAAAAACGGAAGGACTAGACACAAACAAAAGTAATGGATTTTAAACCAAGAAAAACAAAAGAAATAAAAAAAAAAAACAAAGGGGCCGAGCCCTTAAACAGTTTAAGTCAACATTTCATTTACCAACATTAGCATTAAAACAACAAAACAAAGTAATATCATACATCATAATATTATAATTAAAACACATAAAACCAAAGAATAAAAGAAAGAAGGAAAAACTAACTGCAGCAAAGAACAAAAGAGAGAAGCGTTGGGTTGGGGTTACAGCCGCAGAGCGGTGAGGCCGCGGCGGCGTGTCTGTACCACAGGCAGTAAAGGGGTGTTCCCTTTTTTCTCTTTTTCCTTTTTCGCCTTCTCTTGTTTTTTCGCCGTTGGGGTTTGAATGGTTACTATTTGGGTTGTGATTTTCGGGGGTTTGTGTAGTGAGAAAATGTTTTCTGTTATGAAGGATGCATGTGGTGGAGAAAGGTGGACGAGGGTGAAAGGTTGTGGGTGTTTTGCAAGAATATTGAAATGAAAGTGAAGATAGATGGTGATTTTTGGGGTTGCCGAGAGAAGAGAGAATGGAAGAAAAGTTTTGAATGGAGGGGGGCGGCCGGCAGGGCTACTAGGATGGGGTCTCTTTCTTGGGCGGGGCATCAAGTACATGTATCTTTACCGCTTCTTCTCCTTAGGGTTTTTTCTGCTAGGTTTTTGCTTTATAATCAATTGGAGCGCGCTACGGTGAGGACGCGGAGTCGAGGGTGCATGGTGAAGACACGGAGAACACCCGCGCGAAGCTTCTCCCGCGTCAGGCTTCTTCTTCTGGGCGCCGCTATGGTACATGCGGGTGCACGCTTTTTACGGTGGAGATGCGGCCTTTTTCTTTTTCCTTTTCTTCTTTCTTCTTTTCTTTTTTTTTCATTCTTTTTTCTTTTTCTTTTTTCTTTTTTGTCTTTTTTTCTTTTCCTTTTTCTTTTCTTCTCCTTTTTTGAAAATAAATAAGAACCCGGACAAAATTTGGTGTCTACAGCCAAGATGAGGGATAGGGGGGGACCATTTGATTGTATGGTTAAAAACTTTATAGTTTGGTAGATAAACGGAAAACCAAGGGTAAAATAGTCATTTTACAAGAAAAATTCCAAAAACTATTATTAAAAGGTGAGGACCTATAGGAAAATTCGAAAATGACAATTAATAGTCCTAAAGACTTCATACACGAGTTTCTGGATTTTTACGGTAAGGGTAGGCTTTTCGGTTTGCACTAACAAAGGCAAACAGACGCGCCGTAAGTGCAAAACAGTAATTTTTCAAAAAAATTCTGAAAAAATCCCAGAAAATCACAATTTTGATTTAAACAATAACGATCCATCTTAAAATTTGATTTTGAGCACTCACTGATCACTAAAAATTCATTTCGGCTCTGTAATCCTCGTTTTTCATGCTTACAAGGACCGAATAAAGTAACTTTTTATCTGTCTTTCAAATAATTCCAAAATTAATTCCATAAATCATAAAAATGTAAAAACATGGTGTACTTTTCTAGAATTTCATTTTGACCTCATTTTGGTCTCCGTATCAGTTTTTAGCTCTTACCGTAAACTGTAGGGACCAAAACTGTAATTTCTAAAATTAGTTTTTCCAAAAATTCTATAAAAATTTCAGAAAATCATAAATATAAGAAACAACTTTTGTGAAGGAAAAGTGAAAGTGATTGGTTTGGTATACTTTTTCCTTATAAACTCTTATCCATCTATTACGGTAAGTATGGTTTTCAAACGTTAAAGGAAAAGTGATTGTTTTAATTAAATAAGTTGATAAGTATTTAAAACCCTTAATTATAAGGCTAACATAATTTTCTTATCACTTAGATCATACAACTTCATATAAAACAGATAAAAGACGAAAATATAGAAAACAGAAGTCTATATAAGACTTTAATATTTTACTATTTATGCTGTAATACTTAACCATAACTGATCATTCTATCTTTTTTAGGTTTCTATCAGGTCTTTGTAATCTTTATCTTATCTATTTTTCTATCTCTGGTATTTATCCCTTTCCTAATTAACAAACTACAGAGTTCCATCAAAAGGGACTAAAATTGTAATTTTATATTCTCTTCTAAAATCCCAAACTTAATTTCTAAAACCTTTGTATGTCATCAAGCTACTATTTATTTCTCCCAATACCTTTTAGAAATATTACATGAATTTTCCTTATTCATACAACAATTCTTTTTACTAATCAAAATGTCCGTATATAATCTTCTAACTTCTGTCTTTAGCTCTAAACTATTAAGTTTTTATCCTAAAAACTTCAGAGTAATTCTAATATTCTAAAATTAACACTCTGTCTCTTAGAGTGAAATTTTTAGGATGTTACAATTATATCCCTCTAAAAATAATTTTGTCCTTGAAATTCCGTACCTTCCTTTTTGGAATAATTTTCATCTTCCTAACACCACTTTATTGCATCCATATGATCTTTCATCAACCTTTAGATATAACATACTCGCCAACTCAATGGTTTGGAGTATACTTTCTTGCTTTTCTGTCCTTTACTCCATTTACTGTAACTTTAGATAGTCTACCAACATTATTCTTTTTCCTTTCCAATATTTCCTTTTTGACTTATCTCAAATGTTGAAATCTACTTCCTTAATCCACACTAAGTCCCTTCTCAATAATTTGATTTGCACTTCTATGTTTCCTCAAGTTTGAAACTAGATATCAAAGTACTTAGTCAAATTTTCAGACTTAGCTATATATATATCTATACTCAGGTCCTATTGCTGTATCTCTCTTTATCAGTACTTAATCTTTCTAACCATCAAATATTAGCATAACTTATCTTGTATTCCTCTATCATCAATTTTGAGTCAAGAATATTCTATACCTATTTCTTGGATCTATATTTAATCCACCTTTTTATCTCTCAACAATAATCTTTTTTCTTGCTATACTATACTTTGATCCTTGTTTACCGAAATTTCTTGGTAAATTATTTCCGATAGTTGCCAAGTCTCTTAAAGTATCTTGATTCTACCCACTAACTTAGATTTTACTTACCCATACAAAGCAAACTATTTGTATTTCTCTTGAAATATTCTAACTTAGTCATAAGGATTCTTTTTAGGAATCAAGTCCTGCATTCCTTCTTTCTTAGGAATTTTGACTCTTAGTTCATATAAATTGCCATTGTCATTTTTCTACTACCAGCAAGCTGATGAGTTGATCAGACTCATACCTTGTCTTTAAGCGGAAAGAAAACAATAATAATTTTATGACCAACTATGTCATCATCCTGATCACATTCTTAGTTTTTCTAAGGGTAAGTGTCTATAAAGAAACCTAAAAAGTATAAGTATAAAAGCAATAATACGAGTAATAACACATCAAGATAGGCAAACATATATGTATATATATATATATATTGTACTATTTTACAAGCAATGCTTATTTTTGGCTCTATTACTATAAGTGTCTTTGCTTACTTGCAGTCCCTTGACTTATGCCCCACTTTTCCACACCTAAAGCAAGTAATCCTCTTCTGTGTGCAAGTGTCTGCCATATGACCATGTCCTCCGCATTGATAACAAATCCAATCAGAAATATGGATTTTAGGAACAAACTTTCCCTTTTTAGCCTTCTCTACCCAAGAGCAATGCTTGATCATCTTGTCCAGCTCACAAATTTGGAGAGGTGCTATCTTCTTTCGCAGATCAGTCCTTAACCCTTCTTGAAACTTCCTACATTTCCAGGCTGGATCCGGACGAAACTGGAAATACTGTGAGAACTCAAACAGTGATCTAAACCAATTGGCATACTGTCCTACTGTCATTTCGCTCTACTTCAAGTTCAGGAATTTCAACTCCTTTACTTGGCAAATGTCTGTAGGCAGGTACTTAGCTAGGAAGTGGTCTCTAAAGATAGCCTATGTAAGAGTTATTCCTTCAGTTCTCAGTGCTTGACTCATTCTGGTCCACCAGAATTCTGCATCATCAACCACCATAGAAGCAGCAAACTTCACTTTTTGCTCTTCTGTGCAGCTCATTGTTCCTAAAAATTCTTCTAAGTCTTGAATCCATAAGTTCATTCCCTCAACCTCATTCCCTTCTCCAAATTGTTCTAAGTTGGTATGACACCTCTCTATTCCTTGGAGATTCCGTTCTTCCCCTTTCTTAACAGCAACGGTCATTCCACTAATGGCTTTTGCTAACCCTTCCATACTATAAGTTCCTTCGTTTGCCATAGTTCCCTACTAAGCAAATGTCGAAAGCAAGGTAACTTAAAACTTAACTTATTTTCAATTCTATAGAGAAGATCAAACAATGTCACACAAAATAATCAAGTCAATAATATCATTAGCATAGGTAATTCTAATTTATCGTAATAGTTTCTTTCCAACCATATTGTCCTATACCAGTATAGTCCATAATCAAATAAATCAAACAAGTTTCACATCAATTTCACAGAACACAAAACCTATCAGGGTTTACGTAACTTAGGCTTAGCAGACCTACACCCTAACATTCCCAAAAAGGCTGAACCTGGCTCTGATACCACAAAATGCAACACCCTTTCTCCAAAAAGGATATTACACCATAGTAACCAAAAGTTTCGGAAAGATTTAGAAAATATTTCATAAAAGTTTATAATGCTCTTCCGAAAATGCGGGTAAATTTTTCACTTTCATAAAAGAAGATGAGAAGGATGGGGAGTAAAGTCCCTTGTTTCTTTTTTAAAGATTTCCATTGCCAAGTACACCATCATATATAGAAAAGTACTCTCTCATGTATATATATGCCATGATATTTTACAAATGAGTTTGTTCTAAGGCAAACTATGATTTTTACACTGCAAAAGAAAAAGAAGTTAAAACTACTCTAAACCAAAAAGTACAAAAGTGGTAAAAGAAAAACATACGCCACTATGTATAGTCGAGCCATGATCCCATCATATACACAAAAAGGGATCTATTATACTAAAGACCTAACTCAGAAACGTCTATGGACAAGACCAGGTAGATCCTCCTAATCCGGGTAAGCTAGACACAAGGTTCCGAACCTGAGTCACCGGAACCCAATTAAAATCAAACCTGGATAGATCCGACTTAGGTAAAGTTTCTCTAGTAAGGTCAGAAGTAGCCCAAGAGTAGATAGACTCTTCGGGTTCCTCCTCGATCTCTTCATCCGACAAGGATTCAGACAACCAGATGATATCTTTGTCTCTTGATTTCGAAGGTACATGATCAAAACCATTTCCATCATGTCCTGAAGGATGTGAACTACCCCCTCCACTATCTCCACTATTATCACTATCGAAGATAAAGTCTTCTAGTTCTAAGGATCTTAACTGGCGCCATGGTAACTTAACGTCTAAAACTATCTACTCCTAGATGGGAAGTGTGTAACATCCTAAAATTTCACTCTAAGAGGAAGAGTATTAATTTTAGAGGATTAGAATTACTTAGAAGTTTTTCGGATAAAAACTTAGTAGTTTCGAGTTAAATATGAAAGTCATGAGATTATATACGGACTTTCTAATTATTAGGATAAATCATGAAATGAATTTGGAAAATTCATAGAACACTTCCAAAAGGTATTTGAGGGAAGACATAGTACTTTTATGATATACAAAGGTTTTAGGAATTAAGTTTAGATTATAAGAGAAGGATATAAAGGAATTATAGTTTTTAGTCCCTTTAGATGGAACTCCGTAGTCTGTTAATTAGAAAAAGGATACATACTAGAGATAGAAAAATAGTTAAGATAGAGACTACAAAGACCTGATAGAAAACCTACGAAAAATAGAATGACCAAGTATGGTTAAGTATTATAGAGTGAATAATAAAATAGTTAAGTCTTGTATAGACTTCTGTTTTCTGTATTTCTGTCTTTTTTCTGTTTTATATGATCTGGTGTGATCTAGGTGATAAGAAAATTATGTTATCCTTATAATTAAGGGTTTTAAATACTTATCAACTTATTCCATTAAAATAGTCATTTTTTCTACGACGTTTGAAAACTGTACTTACCGTAATAGATGGAAAAGAGTTTAATTAGTAAAAATATATTAAACCATCCTAGAAAATTATCTTTCTTCACAAAAGTTTTTTATTACAATATTTATGATTTTTTGAAATTTTTCTAGAATTTTTGGAGAAACTAATTTCAGAAATGACCGTTTTGGTCCCTACAATTTAAGGTAAGAGCTGAGAACTGATACGGAGACCAAAAAGAGGTCAAAATGAAAAAATGGAACAGTACACCATGTTTTTACATTTTTTTTAAGTATTATGAAATTTATTTTTAAATTTTTTGAAAGACAGATAAAAAGTTTCTTTTTCGGTCCCTGTAAGCACGTAAAACGAAGATTACGGAAACCAGGATAGATTTTCAATGATCAGTGAATGCTCAAAATCAAATTTTAAGAGGGATCATTAGTGTTTAAAACAAATTTGTGATTTTCTGGGAATTTTTTTGGAATTTTCTGAAAAATTACTGTTTTGCACTTACGACACGTCCGTTTTCCTTTGTTAGTGCAAACCGTAAAACCTACACTTTACCGTAAAAATCCAGAAACTCTTGTATGAAGTCTTTAGGACTATTAATAGTCATTTTCAAAAATTTCTCATAGGTCCTCATCTTTTAATAAATTGTTTTTGGAATTTTCTTGCAAAAGGACTATGTTACCCTCAGTTTTTCGTTTATTTACCAAACTGTAAAGTTTTTGGCTATGTAATCAAATGGTCCCCCCTTTTCCATGGGCTGGTCGACATCACCATTCAACTAGGGCCCTTGGATGAGTTTTTACTTTATTACTCATATGCATTGTCACATGAATTAGCCAATTAGATAAAAGCTTGATTTAACCTAATTAATAAATAAGCCATTTTGGAATCATGGCTTACATCACAAAATTATTTTATTCCTTCCTAGTCCCCACTCTTGGCCGCCCCTCCCCCACTATAAATAGACATCCATGCTTCATAATTTCCACACACCAAGCCAAGGATCAAGAAGGCAAACACAAAGCTCTCTCTTTTCTTCTTAGTAGTCTTAAATTTCTTTTGGTGTTCTTGCTTGTTCTTCTTCAAGTTTTGGCCAAGGTAAGGGATTTCTCTTTTCAATTTAATTTAGGAAGTACGAGTTTGACTCTTGTTTGTGTTTGAATTGTTTGTTTGTATGTTTATAGCTTTTTGTTTGTTAAATATGCTTTATAATTGTTTTATAACTTTAATTTAATTGTTTTGTGCTATTGATGAATTGTAGAGTTATAATGCCCAATTTTATACTAAAATCGTGTGACTAGAGAGGTGAAGGCAAAATCACTTTTGAGCTTTTGTAAACATATCGTTATAATGGTAAATTTTAGACGTACCGTAAATAAGATTTTACCGCAAAGAAAATATAATTTGTTATTTGTGAAAACCCGATATTATCTATCATTTATATACAAGGTAATGGTTAAGATAAATGGTTTATCAGTATGGATCTGTCTAGAAAGGAAGAGAGACCTATGAAGGGGCAAAAGCAGTCCGTCTCTCTCTGGCATGGGATCTGTGCTGATACGTTGTTTAAGGAAATCTTAACACTAGGGACCCCGTATATACGTGACAAGATAAAATTGGGAAAGAAGCAATTTTCTAAATAACGTATATATAAATAGATTGGAATGGATAAAAGAGTGTAACAGTAATGGATTCTCAGTGAATTCTACTATTATAACATCTTTCGGAATATAATCTAACGATAATGGATTCTCGGTGAATTCTACTGTTATATTATTAGTGGAAAATATAGAGTGGGTATCCAATCTGTATATATATGCACATAACTCAGTTTAATTTCCAATGTCTACGGCAGTGGAAATTAGTGAGATAGGCTTTCAATGGGCCTTTTTCCTAGAAGATAATTGGAACTTAATTATTTCCGAAGAGAAACAATTTGACTACGTTCACTTAGTTTACATTGGCGTGTTTTAGAAAAGGGCGTTGATTACCGAAGACGGCTCTGCCGCCGTGTGATCTTTTCATCTTCAAAAATTAATTAATGCCGGAAAAAAATGAGCTTTATTTCATTCACTAAGTGAATATTACGTTTTCAAAAAGATAGACACTAATTACCGCAGTTGGCTCAGCCGCCGTGTAATTATTCCATTCCCAAAGAGTTATCTAAAATATGAGAACAGACACATACTAATTAAAAAGCGGACGTAAATTTAAATACTGTTAATCTATTCTCTATGACCAAACCAAAAGTGGCTTTGCCCGGTTTGATCTTCTTGAAATACAATTAAATACTTTTTACACTAATTCACTCTGTTGAGCTACTTAAAGTTATTAAAAATTGAGAAAATATTAATCCGCAAATAAACAGTAAAAGAAAACAAGAGTTACATGTTCTTTTTATAATACCGCAAAAAGAGAAGTTTTTATGAGATACAGTGATTTTAACAATCATCTAAAGAGTTTGATAAAGTGATGAGTTTTATTCTATATAAAGAGTTTTTAGAAGATTCAGAGATCTTGAGAAAAGAGACAAGTAAAACAGAGGAAGTTTTACAAAGAGAATTAAAGAGGAATTAAAGAGAATTCAAGAGAAAATCTGTGCATTTGCATAAAGACATTTTGAGCATACAACCTACGAGACGGGGTTGAAAATAGGTTCTGTTGGACTACAATTGCCTACTGGGATTATTCATGTTTCGAAAGTCTGAAAAGGTCGTGTCGGTGAATATCCTCGAGCCGAGACAAATCGAATACCCGGCTTGGATAAATCTGACTGGCAGATCTATTTCTGATTGGGTATTAAATTTTAAATGCGGTATTACTGAAGTATCTTCAGGGGTCTAGAGGGATTCCCTGATTATGCTGTTAAGTTTACAGGCAGCCAATCGCTCACTGGAGTTAAGGTTGGAAAAGTCTCCCTGGGAGCATTACACCAGTGTGATTTGAGAAATATAGAACAGACATGCATAAAAACATTGATGTGATATTCTGTGAAATACATTGTTTTACAGGTTTTCTGGATACAAGGTAAGACCTGTCTGGTTGAGATATGATTGTGTGTTTCCAGTGTTGTATTATACTATTATGATGACTTGAATGACTTGATTGTCTATGATATTTATCTGTTCTTGATGTTTGAATTAAGTGATGTGTGACCTATGTTTGATAACGTACTTACTACTTCTATTAACTTGAGTTAGAGTTTCACCCTTGTCTGCTTTGTTGTGTTGTTGCATGACTGAGTAGATGGCACATCCTGATACGGGATTGGGAAATGTCAGACAACTAAGCTTAGCACCTCAAGGGGGAAATAGTGTATGGTGGAACATAAATCCTCACACAGAATGGGGAAGATTTGTGGGAAGAGTAGAAGTAGTAGACACCGAAGGTAATGGTCCTCAAGACCCACTACCCATCCAAGAATAGATGATATTAAATGTTAAGTTACACTGGCGTCAGTTAAGACCTTTAGGAACTATCTCAGATGACTTGATCTTCGATAGTGATGATAGTGGGGATAGTGGAGGTGGCAGTTCACATCCTTCAGGGCATGATGGAAATGGTTCTGATCATGTTCCCTCAAAATCAAGAGACAAATTCTCAGATGAGAACCAAGATAAAACCTCTAAAGACACCTCTGCTGCATCACCTACAAGAACCGAGGGTTCTGTGGGGTATTCTCCGGTTTCGCCTCAGGGAAAAGCGAATCCGCCAACATATTCCCCTCTACCCCATCCATCGGAGTCAGAATCCGAAGACATCATTTGGTTGTCTGAATCCTTATCGGATAAGGAAATCGAAGGAGGAACCCGAAGAGTCTATTTACTATTGGGCTACTTCTGACCTTACTAGAGAGTCTTTCCCTAGACCGAATTTATCCAGGTTTGATTTTGACTGGGTTCCAGTGACTCAGGGTCAGCTCCTGAAGTCTAGCTTGCTCGGAATAGGAGGACCTACATGGTCTTGTCCATAGACGTTTCGGAGTTAGGTCTTTAGTATAATATATCCCTTTTTGTGAGATACTGGGATCATGGTTCGACTGTACATAGTAGCGTGTGTTTTTCTTTTACCACTTTTGTGATTTTTGGTTTAGAGTAGTTTTAACTTCTTTTTCTTTTGCAGTGTAAAATTATAGTTTGTCTTAGAACAAACTCCTTTGTAAAATATCATCACATATATATATGAGAGAGAGTACTTTTCTGTATGTGATGGTTTACTTTGCAGTTGAAATCTTTAAAAAGGAAACAAGGGATTTCACTCCCCATCCTTCTCATCTTCTTTTGTGAAAACGTAAAATTTTACCCGCATTTTAAAGGAACATTATAAACTCTTAACAAATATTTTCTAAATCTTTGCGAAACTTTTGGTTACTATGGTGTAATATCCTTTTTGGAGAAAGGGTGTTGCAAAGTGGGTCTTGTGGACCTCCACCTCCAGTATCTACTACTTCCACTCTTCCTACAAATCTGCCCCATTGTGTGTTAGGGTTTATCTTCCACCATACACAACCTCCACCTTGGGGTTCTAAGCTCAGATGTCGGACGTTTCCCAGTCCCTTGTCATCATGTGCCATCTACTCAGTCATGCATCAACACAAGATAAAGTAGGCAAGGGTGAAAGTCTAAATAATGTAATAGAAGTAGTACAAGTACATTATCAAACATAGATCACACAACACTAAATTCCAAACATTAAGAACAGATAAATATCATAGTCAACCAAGTCATTCAAGTCAGATTAACAGTGTAGTAAAGTATTAAAAACTCACAACCAGATCACAATCAAACAGGTCTTACCTTGTATCCAGAAAACCTATATAACAATGCATTCACAAGAATATATCATCATGTCAATGTTTTATTTATGCATGCCTCTTCTATATTTCTCAAATCACAATGGTGTAGTGCTCCAAGGAGACTTTTCCAACCTTAACTCCAGTGAGCGATCGGCTGCCTGTAAACTTAACAACATAATCAGGGAATCCCTCTAGACCCCTGAAGATACTTCAGTAATACCGCATTTAAAACTTAATACCAAATCAGAAATAGATATGCCAGTTAGATTTATCCAAGCCGGGTATTCGATTTGTCTCGGCTCGAGGATATTCACCGACACGATTGTTGAGACTTTCGAAACCTGGATAATCCCAGTAGACAATTGTAGTCCAACAGAACCTATTCTCAACCCCAACCACTAGGTTGTTTGCTCAAAACGTCTTTATGCAAATGCACATAATTTCTCTTTAAGTCTCTTTAATCTCTTTTTAATTCTCTTTGTAAAACTTCCTCTGTTTTACTGTCTCTTTTCTCAAAAATCTCTGAATCTTCTCAAAACTCTATGTAAGGAACAAATCTTTTCCTTTTATGGAAAGACCACTTGTATGAACAGATAACTGTTTAAAAATTGCTATTTCTCATAAAACTCTTTTTACTGTATATTTTAAAAACATAAAACTCTCGTCTTCTTTTACTGCTCATTACGGATTAACCCATTATCTCGACTTTATTTATTTTAAATAGCTCAATAGGGTGAATCGGTATAAAAAGTTATTAACTTTATTTCAAGAAGATCAAACCGGGCATAGCCACTTTGGATTGATCAAGAGAGAAGAGATTAACTGTAATAAACTTGTGTCCACTTCTAATTAATAAGTGTATGTTTTTCTTTATTTTAAATAGCTCTTTGGTAAAGGAATAATTATACAGCGGCTAAGCTTACTGAAATAATTAGTGTCAAATTTTCTTAAAATCTTAATATATAACTGGGTGAACAAAATATAGCTGATTAGTTTTCCAGCTTTAATTAATTTTGGAAGATGAAAGGATCACACGACGCCTGAGCTGACTTCGGTGATCATTGCCCTTTTTAAAATACGTCATTATAGACTAAGTGAACGAAGTCCAATTGTTTCTCTTCGGAAATGTTTAAGCTCCAATTATCTTTCAAGAAAAAGGACCTTTGTGTAACGTCCGTTATTTTTTATTCTGTTTAATTTAATTTTATTTGTGTGATATGTGCTTGTGCATGTTAGATACATTTTAGTAAGATTAATTTCATAGACAAAGTTTCCCTGACATTAGAAAACAGTAGTTTAAGTTGGACGTTTAGATACAGACAGAGTTCTGTTTACCGTAAATAGACGGAATGGTGACTTTGTGAAGTAGAAACCCTAGATTTAGGTTAAGAAAAAGATTTGAACAAATAGTGATTTTATAATATTTAGATATTTTAGAAATTTATTCGGGAATTTTCTGAGAAACGGATAAATATGTTACCGTTTTGGTCCCTGTAGTTTGACTAGGTTGAACTGTGAGTTGGTTTGGAGACTAGAATGAGTTAAGAAATATTTTTGAAGATGCCAAATGATGTTTTATATTATTTTAGAATTTCAGAAATTATTTTGGAAATTTTTGGAATAGCAGACAAAGAATTGCGATTTTAGTCCCTGTAGACTGAGAACAAGATAACTGGGAGAACAGGTGAATGTCAGAAGCTTGTAAAATGATCTAAAATCAACCAAAAGAGTAACCAATGGTGTTGTTACAATATTTATGATTTTTAGAAATTTTCTGAGATTTTTCTGAGTAAGTTCATTTTTATCCTAAGTTACGGGTTACGGTAAAATCGAAAAATTACCGTAATGCTTCTAAACTTGATTATTATGAACTAAGACCTTTGTGACACCTTATATTCATGGCCTAGGACTTATTTTAAGGTTCATGAGAGTTTTTACCCCAATAGGTTATTTTTGGACAACTTTTACTATGAAATACAAAAGTTACCACATTTAATTACCTTGGAGACTTATCATTTACCATGGTTAAGGTGAAAGATTATTTTTACCCTCCCTCTTAGGACAGCTGCAGCGCCCAGCCATGCCTTGAGAAGAAGAGTGTAGAGTTTTCTTAATATCTATGACTCATGGTTAGTGGCCAATAAGATCAATCCAAGTGACCAACTAGGGTTAGGATGCATGGTTAGCTTAATCATGACTTAAGAAAAAATCTTGGTGGATAGGAAAAGGAGAGGGAGAGGCCGAGTTTGGGAGAGAAGGAAGAGGAGAGTCTCTTGTTCATTTTCTTCATCTTGCTTCTACACCATAGCCATACTCCAAGCTTTGCTTTCCAAAATTTTGTCCAAGTTAGCCAATTTTCAAGGGTTTGTTCTTAATCTTGTGATTAACAAGTTGCAAGGAACCAAGCAAGAAGAAGAAGGAGAAGGAAGAAGAAGGGAGTGAAGGTTAGGGTTTTCTACAAAAGCTTGGTAAGGGAAAATTTTCTCATGCAAGATTTTAAATCTTAGTGGACATATGAGAACTATGTTGATATTGGTTTGATTAAGATGATTTTGATTTAACCTAGAGAACATGATGATTGTTGAGCCATATACTTTTATGTTCTTATGGTGATGGATGAGCCTAGAGGTATTCTTGTGATTGATATGAACTCTCTTGAGTGGCTTGGTTAAGAAAGCTTTGATTGATGATAGTTCCGAAAATTATTTTTTTTTCCAACTTCTTAAACAAATATGCTTAAGAGAAAAATGAATTTTTAAATATAAAGATTGGTAAGTATTTTGGTTAATTGATTTTAGAACTTAAGCAATGGTTTTTGAAAATGTATTTTTGTTAAAAAGATGAAGATTTATAAAGAGTGTGAATGAAAGAGGAGAAAACCATGTTGGTAGAGAATTATGCACAAAGAGATGTGAATATCATAAGAGATGATGATGCTATAACCAAGAGTGAAGGTTATATGTGATTGTGCAAGTGATAACCTAGTGAAGACGTTAATACATTACAAGAGAAACCAAAGCTTATCAATGCTTGAGAAAATTGTTTTGTATGCTTAATGTATGTGTCATTTTGCATAAAGAGAAAGAGAATTGGCATGAGGCCATGAGATAAGCATTACAACCCGGATGGGGTTGAGAATAGGGATAGTCTGGCCATAGTAGCCTATTGGGATTATCCAGGTTGCGAAACCCCTCAGATGGCTAGGTAAGCGATATCCCCTGAGCCGAGGCAAGTCGCACAACCCTGCTTGGATAAATCTGACGGACTTTACTATTCAGGATATGGTGAGATGTAGCTTATCTGAATGATTACTATGAAGTCTGGTGGGACTCTCTGGTAAGTCTGCTACAGCCAATCGCTCAATGGTGTTGGAGGTAGGGAAGTCTCCTTGGAGCACTACGAGGGTGATGTGAGGGGAAATAGAAGTGACATGCATTATAATATATCTGAGTTGATGATATATATTGCTTCATGCTGAGATATGTGTTTGTGACTGTGATTATTTTCATTGTGTCTTTGAGAATATCATGTTGGAGGAAAACTTTATACTCTTGATTTAAGAAGGGTAAGTGGTAGATAATTTCCTAATGTAGCTATGTCTGATAAATATGGTATATTTTCTATCTGTTGTCTCTATGCTTTATTATCTGTGTATGAGAATTTTTCACCCTTGCCTATATGTTTTGTGTGCTCTCTTTTGAACATAATTCATGTAGATGGATCGCCCGCCGGAGAGACTAAGGAAGGTTCGTAGATTAAGTCTGCTGCCCCGAGGGGCAAATGGGGAGGGGTGGATAGTGAACCCCGAGACCCAGTGGGGTACATATTTAGGGTATGTTACTTCACTAGATACATCTGTGGAGGGACCACACCGATGGACGGTAGAGGATATTATATTAGATGTAAAGATGCCAAGTCAGGAATTATGGGATACCTGGAGAGAGAGAGAAAGGCAAAGACAACAGGTAGCTCAACAGGAGCCTGCCTAGAGACCTGAGCCAGTGCAGCAAGAGCCTACAAGGCCAGAGCCACGGCACCAGAGACCCAAGACTCCACCTTGAAAGAGGCATTTTGGTAGATGGAGACAGACCGCGCGCAAGAGTACTGTGCGTCGTTCTCATCCAGTTGGAGTTACAGCAGCAGTGAAGGTGCCTATTGAGAGGATACCTACTACACAGTCAGATAGACCCATTCCAGCCGTTCCAGTTTCTTTCGCTAAACTTGGTGGGAGATAGATGCATTTTCCTTCTACTGCCATACCATCTTGGCGAACACGAGCTCGTCAAGAGGTTAATGACAGTAAAGGGAAGGGGAAGTAGGTAGTGGAGGAGGAGAGTGATCCTTCAGAGGAGTACGTGGGCAGTGTGTTATAGTTGACAGTGCAGGCTGTTGCGTTATCTTACCTTGTTTTGTAGACTGACTCTATACCGGATTGGGCTTATTTTAGAGATCTTTTGGATGACTGTACTTTATATTATGTGACATTACCAGCTGATCAGTTGATGTACTTGGGAACTTGGGACTAGTAGTATATGTGATGTATATTATTTATTCAGTAGATATTTATCTCGTTTTCAATGATACGTTACGATATAAATGAATTTCGAAACCTAAATTACATAAGTGAGAGTTTCAAGTTAAAATAAGTTTCAGGATTTAAAGAAAAAAAAATTTATACTCATTTTCAAAATTGACTTGAGATAATTAAAAAGGGACATTTCGTTTAAAATGAAGATCACTATTATTTTTTTAAAATAATCAGGTTACTCATGTTGTAATATCCTTTTATGAGAAAGGGTGTTGCACATTGAAAGCCTATCTCACTAATTTCCATTGCCGTAGACATTGGAAATTAAACTGAGTGATGTGCATATATATACATATTGGATACCCACTCGATATTTTCCACTAATAATATAACAGTAGAATTCACCGAGAATCCATTACTGTTACACTCTTTTATCCAATCCAATCTATTTATATATACGTTATTAGAAAATTGATTCTTTCCCAATTTTATCTTGTCACGTATATGCCAGGTCCCTAGTGTTAAGATTTCCTCAAACAGCGTATCATTACAGTTCCTAGGCCAGAGAGAGACGGACTTCTTTTAGCCCCTTCAAAGGTCTCTTTCCTTTCTAGACAGATCCATACTGATAAACCATTAATCTTAACCATCACCTTGTATATAAATGATAGATAATATCGAGGTTTCCACAAATAATAAATTGTATTTTCTTTGCGGTAATATCATATTTACCGTAAGTCTGAAATTCGCCATTATAACGGTATGTTTACAAAAGCTCAAAAGTGATTTTGCTATAGCATCTTACTTATATGAAAATTTAGATAAATTTGGGCATTATAACTCTATAATTCATATTTAGCATAAAACAATTAAATTAAAGCTATAAAACAATTATAAAGCATATAAAAATGCATAAAAGCTATAAAGATACAAACAAACAAGAATCAAACTCATACTTCTTAAATTAAATTGAAAGAGAATCCCCTTACCTTGGCCACAACTTTAGGAAGAACAAAGCAAGAACACCAATCAAGAAATTTAAGAACTAAGAAGTAAAGAGAGAGTGTTGTCTTCAAGAGCTCCTTGGCTTCTTTGGTGTGTGAAAAATTATGAAGCCAGAGGTCTATTTATAATGGGAGGGGCGACCAAGAGGAAGGGATAAGGAAGGGATTAAAAATTTGTGTGATGTAAGCCATGATTCCAAAATGGCTTATTTATTAGTTAGGTTTAATCATGCTTTTATTTAATTGGCTTATCCTCATGACTATGCATATGACTCATGATCAAAAATTTCAGCCAAGGGCCCTAACTTGATGGTGATGTCGACCAAGATGAGGGAAAGGGGGGACCATTTGATTGTCTAGTTAAAAACTTTATAGTTTGGTAGATAAACAGATAACCAAGGGTAAAATAGTCCTTTTACAAGAAAAATTCCAAAAACTATTATTAAAAGGTGAGGACCTATAGGAAAATTCGAAAATGACAATTAATAGTCCTAAAGACTTCATATAGGAGTTTCTGGATTTTTACGGTAAGGGTAGGCTTTTCGGTTTACACTAACAAAGGAAAACAGGCGCGCCGTAAGTGCAAAACAATAATTTTTCAGAAAATTCTAGAAAAAATCTCAGAAAATCACAATTTTGATTTAAACACTAATGGTCCCTCTTAAAATTTGATTTTGAGCACTTACTATCACTAAAAATTCATTTCAGTTCTATAATCCTCGTTTTACGTGCTTACAGGGACCGAATAAAGTAACTTTTTATCTGTCTTTCAAAAAATTCCAAAATCAATTCCATAAAATCATAAAAATGTAAAAACATGGTGTACTTTTCCAGAATTTCGTTTTGACCTCATTTTGGTCTCTGTATCAGTTTTTAGCTCTTACCGTAAACTGTAGGGACCAAAACTGTAATTTCTAAAATTAGTTTTTCCAAAAATTCCAGAAAATCATAAATATTATAAGAAACAACTTTTGTGAAGGAAGAAAATTTTTTGGGTTGGGTTGGTATACTTTCTCCTTATAAACTCTTATCCGTCTATTACGGTAAGTAACGTTTTCAAACGCAAAAAAAAAGTGACTGTTTTAATGAAATAAGTTGATAAGTATTTAAAACCCTTAATTATAAGGCTAACATAATTTTCTTATCACTTAGATCATATAACTTCATATAAAACAGATAAAAGACGGAAATATTGAAAACTGAAGTCTATATAAGACTTTAACTATTTTACTATTTACGCTGTAATACTTAACCGTAACTGATCATTCTATGTTTCTTAGGTTTCTATCAGGTCTTTGTAGTCTCTATCTTATCTATTTTTCTATCTCTGGTATTTATCCATTTCCTAATTAACAAACTACAGAGTTCCATCAAAAGGGACTAAAATTGTAATTTTATATTCTCTTCTAAAATCCCAAACTTAATTTCTAAAACCTTTGTATGTCATCAAGCTACTATTTATTTCCCCCAATGCCTTTTAGAAATATTACATGAATTTTCCTTATTCATACAACAATTCTTTTTACTAATCAAAATGTAGGTATATAATCTTCTGACTTCTGTATTTAGCTCTAAACTATTAAGTTTTTATTCGAAAAACTTCAGAGTAATTCTAATCTTCTAAAATTAACACTCTGTCTCTTAGAGTGAAATTTTTAGGATGTTACATATACACCAAAGCTTCATGTGCACACTTTGAAGGACCCGGATTCGAAGGGTACACGTACATTCGTTGTTCCCAATTCGAAATATTGTTTGTTTAACCAAAATTTAGCCTAAACAGATACGTCAAGATTCATACATTTTAAAAGACGTTAATCTTGATGTATCTTAATGACAAATGAAATGATTTTAGATTGACTTAAAATTTTATAGAAATAATCTATGTGACAATAACTTTTAATCCAACGGTAAGTTTTTAGAATATAATTATCCAGTAAAAAATTATTTGTGGTGTAACATTGCCCAAGCGTTACTTCAGTATAATTTAATTCCTCCTTTATTTTTTAATGTGCAGTTCTGAATAATTTTATTATATTTTTAGTATTGGGTTACAAACCATATTTTCTAGATTAACATTATCAGTGGTATAACATTGCCCAAAATGTTAAACTGGTGTAATTTGATCATCCTCTTATTTAATTGTTAAGAAAAACGGAAAATATAACTTCTGAAATAAGCTTGAGATGTGGTCTGATAAATAATATATTAAAAAAATATCTAAAAGAATGTATTAGTTTGGCGAATAGGAATAAAATGAAAAATTTAAACAAATGGATTAGGTGAGCCACTATACGGAAAGAGGCACCATTTACAATATGAAACTTTGTTTGGAAATCTAATTGTAGGTGGAAAGAAATGAAAAAGGAGGGATGAAATGAGTAGAATGAACTGAAACAAAGTTATTATTCCTGTATTTGAGTATTATAAAGGTGTCACTTAGCATGGATCACCCTTAAAGTGGTCTACCGTGGACCAGTGAGTTTCCACGATGGACCAGCGGTTGTCAAAACCATAGATATATTAATTTTTAAATCCAAGGGTCAAGATTGAGGGAAAGGTAACTAAAAGTATAAATTCCATTTAAAATAAAAAATTAATTGCTCTAGTGCCCTTTGTAATTTGTTGTATTTACAAAAATGAACAAGAAAAGTAACATATTAAAAAACTCTCCCTCTCTCCCCCCCCTCTCTCCCCTACCCCTCTCTCTCTCGCTCTATCTCTCCCCCTCTCTCCCACTCTCTCTTACCCTCCCTGTCTCTCTCGCTCCCTCTCTCTCCCTTTCTCTCTCGCTCCATCCCTCTCCCTCTCTCTCTTCCCCCCTCTCTCACTATCTCCCTCTCTCTATCGCTCTCTCCCTCCCCCCTCTCTTTCTCCCTCTCTCTCTCCCCACTCTCTCATTACCTCTCCCTCCCTCTCTCCCACTCTCTCATCCCCTCTCCCTCCCTTTCTCTCCCCCTCTCCTTCCCTTTTTCTCCCGCTCTTTCCCTCCCCCTCTCTCTTTCACTATCCCTTTTCTCTCTCCCCTCTCTCCCCCTCCCTCCCTCTCTCGCTCTCTCACCCCCATTCTCTCTTGCCCTCTCTCTCCCCCCTCTTGCTTTGCTCTCAATCGCTCTCTCCCTCTCCCTCTTGCTCTTTCTTGCTCTCTCTATGTGCCTCCCACTCCCTTTTTCTCTCTCTCACTCTCTCTATGTCCCTCCCTCTCTCTTGATCTCTCTTTCCCTCCCTCCCTTCCTCTCTCACTCTCCCCTCTCTCTCCCACTCTCTAAAAACCTCTCCTTCTCCCTCTGCCTCTCTCTCCCACTCTTTTTCTCACTCTCTGAAAAACCTCTCTCTCCCCTATCTTTCTCTCCCTCTCTCTTGCTCGTTCTATCACGCCTCCCTCTTGTTCCCCTCTCTATCGAGAGAGAGGGAGGGAGGGGAGAGAAAGGGAGATTGAAAGAGAGAGGGAGAAAGGGGGAGGGAAAGAGCAAGAGAGAGAAAGGGAGGGAGAGGGAATGAGAGAGGGGGAGAGAGAGGAGATGAGAGAGAGAGGGAGTGGGAATGAGAGATGGGGAGAGAGAGGAAGTGAGAGAGAAAGAGAGAGGGGGAGGTAGAGAGCAATAGAGAGAGGGGGAAGGGAGAAGGGGGAGAGAGCAAGAGAGAATGGGAGAGAGAGGGAGCGAGAGAGAAAAGGAGGGTGAGAGAGAGTAAACGAGATAGAGCGAGAGAGAGGGGGTAGGGAGAGAGCGATAGAGAGAGGGAGAGAGTGAGAGTGGGGGGAAGAGAGAGGAAGAGGGAGAGTTTTTTAATATGCTACTTTTTTAGTTCATTTCTGTAAATACAACAATTACAAAGGGCACTAGAGTAATTAATTTTTAATTTTAAATGAAATTTGTACTTTTAGTCACTCTTTCCTCAATCTTGACCCTTGGATTTAAAAATTAATATTTCTATAGTTTTGACAATCGCTGGTCCATCGTGGACACTCACTGATCCATGGTGGACCACTTTAAGAGTGGTCCATGCTAAGTGCCTCCTTAAATAATGGAATGGAGTTAAATGCTTATATCCTTTTTCCCTCAAAATGGAAAGGAAGAAAAAGGTGAAGTATTCAATGAAGGTGGCATTTAGAATGGGACAATTCAAACTTGTCCCACCAATGGGTCAATGAATGTGTGCCTTTGATATAATACTATAAAATTGCAACGGTGTAGATTGAAGTATGTAGAGGAAGTGCAACCTGCTTTGATGGTATGGTTGATATTGTTTTGATATTTGCGGAAAGGGCCATGATTGCCCCAAAACAATCATGTTATTTTTGTAATACATTTTGCATTTTCAATATGTGAAAACATTTATAGTATTACTTTTAATATTAGTTCAATTCACATAGTTGGTTAAATCAACAAAACTTCGTATAATTCAAAAGTTGATTAATATTTCATTACACATTTTATTATAACGTATAAAATATTATTGAAAATTTAAAACATCCATATTATATTATACTTTTTTTTGACAAATATTATAGGCAAAATTATACTTTTGGTCCTTTAAGTTATTTTATTTTTTCAAGTTGGTCCCTTATCTTCATTTTTAAACAATAAGGTCCTTTATGTTTATTTATTTTTTCAATTTGGTCTTTTTGATGATGTGTCAATTACTGATTGGTCTGAGATGTTGGTGTGCAGTAAATCGAGACCAATCAGAAACTGACACATCATCAACAAATGAAGAAAAAGACCAAATTGAAAAAATAAATAAGCATATGGGACCTTATTGTTTAAAAATGAAGATAAGGGACCAACTTGAAAAAATAAAATAACTTAAGGGACCAAAAGTATAATTTTGCCAATATTATATTATACTTATAACTATCCAAATTATAACATGTTCATAAATATTATATCATATGGTTAAATAGATATTAATTTTACATTATAAAAAGTCACTAAGAGGGTAAGTACAACGAAATAGTTAGTGTTAATTCTTTCTTGGAAGCGATAAAGCTATTAGAAATAAGATCGCAATTCGCAAACATGAGATCATTAGAGACCAAAGGATAATTCATCTTTCCAGTAAATAAGCAATCTTGACCTCTAGGTTTAGAATTTGATAAGCAAAATGTCTTTACTATAAAAAATATAGGTTTAAATACTTTTTTCGTCCCTGCAAAATGATCGAGTTTCATTTTGTCTGTAAAAAAAAAATTTGTTTACGATCCCTGTAAAACAAAAAGTTTTTTTTAGTCCCTGCAATATTGTTTTAGTCCCTATAATATTCAATTTATGTTGAATTAGTCCCTGTAATATTTAGATATTCACCAAATTAGTCCCTGTAAAATAAAATTGATATAATATTATAGGGACTAAAAACAAAATTGTTCACATATTACAAGGACTAAATTAGCATGAATTGAATATTACAGGGACTAAAACAATATTACAAGGACTAAAAATAAAACTTTTTATTTTACAGGGATCATAAATAAATTTTTTTTTACAGGGACGAAAAATAAAACAAGGTCATTATGTAGGGACGAAAAAGGTGTTTAAGCCAAAAATATATAGATATATTCACGAAAGGCTTAATATAATACATATCGTAAGAAGTACATAAATAATTTATTAAAAAGGACTGAAATTAACCACTCCCCCACAACACCATGTCTTTGATTCTTAAAATAAAAGTGGGACATACAAGAGGTGGAGAATATTAGTGGAAAATAATAGAGAGAAAATTAAAGAAGATAATTATTGATTGGTAGTGATTAGAAAATTAGAAAATTCAGTTTAGCTTCTAGTGGTGGATAGTAGATAAAATGATTAATGTGATATGGATAAGTCCCGAGAGAGTGGGATAAGGAGTGATATAGAGTAAACGGTTACTTTGATCCTTGAAAGTGGCAAATGTTGTCTTCTGAACATTCTGCAAAGCAATGAAGCTTTCTAAAGTATAAAGTTAGAAGATTAATGATGGAAGGTTGAATAATCTGAGAGAAGTACAAGAAGGTTATATCATTTCAAGATTCTCAGTTTAGAATGTTTAGAAGACAAGTTTCTCTGAAGATTCATAGTTAAGAACATTCTCGGTTCAGAAAGTTCTTCAATATTAGAAGCTTGTTCATCACATCAGAAGGTTCGCAGTGACAGCTGTAAAGCTGGAAGCTTCTTAGAAAAGTACGAGAAGACAGCAGCAATATTCTAAAGTGCCAGAAAAGGTTCCCAACAGTCACATAACATCTATATTGACTTGGGGACACTATATAAATGAAAAGGGCAGCGGCAAAACATGAGGGAGAGAAATTATACATGCATAATCATGATTTAATAGTCATTTCTCTTCATCCTTCCCACTCCAGCAACCTTCTCGTATCAGGAAGGAACATTCACATATCATAAAGAATGCTAAGGAGTGACCACAACTTTGTACTTCAATGGAAATCCACTCAATGAGTGTTGTGAAGTTGTATTCCAACCACAAACACTTTATTTATCATCTGTGAAATGAGAGTTCTTCCAAACTAGATTGGTTTGGTGAGGTTTAGGCGAGGAAGTTATTGTGTGGAGCTTGAAAAAGCTAGGAAATAGAGAATATGTGTTGTATGAAGCCTATAGAGACTTGGAAAAAATAATACTACATGAATGCCTAGAGAGGCAATGAAAGAATACTTGAAGCCTGTAGAGACTTGAGAAAGAATACTACGTGAATGCCTGAAGAGGCAGTGAAAGAATACTTGAAGCCTATAGAGGCTTTGGAAAGAATACTTAGTGTATTTGCCTCAAGAAGAAAAGGAAAGAATACTTGTAAAAGCCTGAAGAGGTTGTGTGAAGAATACTTATATTGGTGATTTACATATATAGTGGAAAATCTCACTGAGTGTGGAGACTGGACGTAGCCCGAAGTTTGATGGGTGAACCAGGATAAATTGATTGTGCATCATCTTCTTTCCCTTCACTTATTTAAATTCTGTATCATTATTATCATGCTCAAGAATGTTCTATACATGCTCAGAATGTTCTGCTCGTGTTCAGAATGTTTTGTTCATTCTCGAAATGCTCAGAATGTTCTCAAGAACTTCTGAACTTTAAAACATAAACTGTCAACATTCTCAGCATGTTTAACTTGTTTTAATCTGCATATTTGAACTACATAAACTCTACTAATTGTCAAACAAATCTTGAATCAGTTCAAATGATTTACATATCAAGTAAAGAAGTTTTAGAAATGATGAAACTAGATTTGAACATCAAAATACTGTTAAGAAACTTTCTGCACAGTAACCTTCTTGAATGCTATTTATTTCAAAGTGCGGAATCTTCTAAACAAAGTTATTGTTCAAATGTAAAACAAGATTTCACTTACTTTCTGAATATGTATTTAAACCTCTGTAAACCTTCTATATTCAGAAGACTAAATATCAGTATTCATGATTTCAAGATGAAAATATTTTAAAGTAAATCTAGCTTCAGAATGTTGAACCTACTTTCTAAATAAACCATTTGAGTTATGTTTTGAACATTCTGATCCATTAACTAGAACATTCTGAACATGTACTTTCTTAACAACTGAATCTTCTCAATTCCACATCATGCATAACGTTAAAGCTTTTGACTATGAAAGATTCAATTATTCTAGGTTTACTTAGAAGATCACTACATGTTCATAAACATGCATGCCACATACATCATAGGCTAACATTCTCAATATGAAGTTAACCTTCTCATCTCTAGGCTAACCTTCTAAACATGAAGCTAACATTCTCATCACTAAGCTAACCTTCTGAACTATCTTCTGATAACCAAGTGTTATACTTGAGTAATACATCCGTGAGATACATGTGTTCTCACAGGTTGGAAATTTTCAAGAGGTCACAATTCAACCCCTCTTCTTGTGACGTTGGAAACCACTTCAGACACTACGTGTTAGTCCATGTATATGCCTCGTCAAGACTCACACGGACCAAAATGACCAATAAAAGTATAGACTAAAATAAAAAAAATGGAAAAGGGCCGGGGTGTCTTATAAGTGATTAGAGATGGGTATACGAGTTTTGACCCATTGATGACCCGTTTAGCCCGCAACCTGCCTAGGTTATGTAACATGCCAAAATTTCACTCTATGAGAAAGAGTATTAATTTTGGAGAATTAGAATTATCCTTAAGATTTTCAGATAATAAGTAATGGTTTAGAACTGACGTAGAAGTCAAACGGTATTTTGTGGACGTCTTTGACTATCAGAATAAGTTTATAACAATATAAAAATTTCAAATTGGATTAGAAGAGGTATTTGAGGATTAAAATAGTGTTTTGATGTTATATGAGGATTTTGGAAACTAAGTTTGGAATTTTAGAGAAGAGCATAAGGAATATTATTGTTTTAGTCCCTCTAAGATGAATCGCGTAACACGTTAATTGGGAAAATGGATAAATGCCTGGATTCTAGAAAATGATCAAGATGAGAACTAAAGGGGCAAACATAGTTTTATCTAGTATAGAAATTAGAAGTTTCGTTTGGTGTAGTGATTCAAACGAAAAACTAGTTTAAGTCTTATATAACTTACGTCTATATTATTACCATCTTTATTCTGTTTTAAAAGAATGTTATGGGATATATGTGTTTACTGATTTATTTTTATCTTAGAAAAGTAGTTTTAGTATACTTATTCATTCTCTATATTGAAACAGATAGTTTTCGTTTGACCTTGATTTTTTTTACAGAAAACGGTTTACGTCGTAACTGATGGTATAGGTTTGTAATAGCATGTATATGTCCAAACCAACCCATAAAATTATCTTCCTTCACAAAAGTTTTTAATTTTAATATTTTTGATTTTCTGGAATTTTTCTAAAATTTTTGGAAAACTTTCAAAATTTACCGAAAAATACGCTAAACGGGAGCGAATAGCGTAAAGATCTTGTTTTACATTTTAAATTTTTGTGACACAAGTCCAAAACACTTTTATTTTTAATTATTTATTTGGGGATTTTAGAAATTATTTGTGTGTAGGATTTTTAAAACATCGTTTGTTCACTTATATGCAGTATATCAGTCGAATAGAGACGAATAGAGAGTTAACGGGCATGAATTAGGAACTTAGAATTTTTGAGTGACTTTTATGCAATGTAAATAGTGATTAGTCAACTGTAGACGAAATTTTTGACCATGAATATTTTAGGGATTATGTGCAATTACTATTTTACCCTTGGTTCTACACTTATTTACTAAAACCTACCCTTTTTAACCTAGCTATCCAATGGCTCATTTTCTCCTTCATTTGGCCGCCCCTTCACCATGGATTAGGAGGGTTGGATTGCCCTTGTCACTTGGAATGAATCCTTGTGAAGGCCTTTGAACCAATTAGAAAAAAAAGGTTGATTTACCTAATTAACTAATTAAGTGTTTTAGGCCTCATGGTCATGGCTTACATCACTCAAACAATTCTCTTCCTCCCTTGTCCCTTGATGGCCGCCTCCCTCACCCTATAAATACCCCCCTTCATGCTTCATTAATTCTTGCACCAAGTCTTGTGATTCTTCCAAGCATTCTTTCTTCTCCCTCTTTAAAGCTTTTATATTTCTCTCTTTGTGTTTTAGTTTTTCCAAGCTTTGTTCATCATAAGCTTTTCTTCAAAAGGTAAGGGAAGCTCTTGCAAAATTATTTGAGAAGTTATAAATTTGATTTTTGATTGCTAATCACTTAGGTGATTTATGTGCTATAGCTTTTATAGTTATTTATTTAAGCTTTATACTTGTTTCATGGCTTTGATTTAAATGTTACGAGCTTTTATTATTAGTAGTGTTATAATGCCTAAATTGTTTATGTGTTTTTGTGATAGTAATGTTATAATGGCAAAATTGGTTTTGAACTTTAATATTTGTACCGTTATAATGGCGAATTTTTAACTATCACAATATAATTGAGCCGTAAAATTTATATAATCTATTTCTTTGTGAAAACCCTGAAATTGTCTACCATTGATATACAGAAAGATGGTTGGGATGAATGGTTTATTAGTATGGCTCTGGCTAGGAAAGACGGGTCTCTTAGCAGCAGCGGCTCACCTCTAGATCTTTCCTGGGAACCATAACGATATGTTGTTTATGAAATCTTAACCTAGGGAGTCTGTATATACATGGCTAAGATAAATTGGGAAAGATTTTATTGGGATGATACTATACACGGATATGCGTTTAAAATAAATCTCTTCTCTCTTTAGGTCGAGCGATGTCGGCACTGCCGTAAACTCGATCTTTGCTTTTAATTGATGTTGAACTGTTAACCATGATTTCGCTAATACATATATACGACTGACTGGGTAAATAGTATAATAGTGAAGGGTTCTCGGTGAACTCTACTGTTATACTATTTGGTAGAAATTCCTGGTTTGGAGTTCATTATATATGAAAACTCAGTTTAGTTTTCAATGTCATACCTTTGACAGTGAAAATTAGTGAGGCAAGCCTTCAATGGGCTTTTTCTGAAAATAAACTTGTGTTTAAGTATTTCGGTAATAAATCAGTTTAATCTCTAGGTTTTTATCAAGTCACTCTAAAAGTTGGGCGTTGATCACCGTAGTCGGCTCTGCTGCCGTGTGATCAATCCATCATCAGTTTTATTTAAAACCAAGGAAAAATCACTTATCGCGTAAAAAGCAGTAACAGAGATAATACGTCGATAATATGTGCTTTCTTAAAAAGGCCAAAGCCTAAAGTTGATGAATTTTCCTAAAAATGAGTTTCTTAAAGGAGTATTCCCAAAGTGATTTCTTAAAAGGTTGGAGTGAGATAATTATGGACTGAGGGTCCAGAGTTATGAGAATGGTATTCTTAAAGATATGAATTAACACTATGTTATGGAGAAGGTATTATCTATTATGCATTTATCATGTGCGTTTTATTGGGTCGTATGCTATTTTACCATGCTGTGTGCCAAATTGAGTAACAACTCATAATATAAGAGGTTGAGAATTGATACGGTTGGGCTACAATTGCCTACTGGGGTTATCCGAGTTTCAAACTTCCACCAATGGCCAAGCATTTGTATCCTTGAGCCGGGGAAAATCGTCTACCTGACTTGGATAAACCTGACTGACTGGTCTATTCACGATAAGGTGAGAGTGGCTTTTATGGAATGATTGTCTTTGTGAAATCAGACCCAAGTTAGGCTGAGCAATCATATGAAATATTAGTCGTTCCTATCACTCAAACGAAGAAAGGGAAAATCTCCATGGAGTAATGGGCCGGGTGCTCGTGGCTATGTGCCGAAAATAAAGAGAATTTTGAAGTGTCATGCAATTATTTCTGTGCAGAATTAATATGCCTGAGTGTGATTTCTTTTGAGGATGAGTATAGCACTGTGTGGGTGTGATATCTATTATGTGCATTGTATATGTTGTGTGTAGTTCTGAGTATAAGGCATGTACTGTATTGAGTGTTTTGCTATGTGTTCTTGATATATGTGTTGAGTGTTGCATGATTTGTGGCTATGTACTTATACTTCTCCTTTTGCTGTGGATTTGAGCTTCACCCTTGCATGTTTGTCTCGTTTGTGTTTGATGCATGTTAAGTAGATGGTTTACCCGAGAAGTGGGCTAGTTCCAATCCGAAGGCTAACTCCCAGTAGAGGATCTAAAGGAGGACGCTGTATGGATTGATAGAGATTCAGAGAAGAATCTGTGTTCTCCATCCTTCTCATTATTTAAAAGGCAAAAAAAAAATTACCCACATTTTTGGAGAAGAAATACTGAGTTACATCAATTATTTTCTAAGTTATTTCGAAATTCTTGGTTACTATAGTGTAATATCCTTTTTGGAGAAAGAATGTTACAGGTTACGAGCCACCTCAATATAGACCAGTTTAGATACAACAATATTTATATAAATTTAGCAAAGCATGTTTACACTAATAATATTTAAATTTATATATATTGGTATTTTGTGTGCTCTGATGGACAATATATTGAAAGAGAATATTCTACTAATAAATTGATGATGAAGATTTTACTAGCCTTTTTTTGTTATATTATAAAAATATGTAGAACTTTATTAAGAGTGTTAAAATCAATCTTGAAGTTTTTTTTATAGTAGTGAAGAAGTTAATTATAAATTTTTTATTTACTAAAGACTTAAATATGTTTCTGGTCCTTATAATATGGGGGTGTTTTGCTTTTAGTCCCTTTAAAAAAAGTCAAATGCTTTTAGTCCCTGTAATATTTTTTTTTTTTGCTTTTAGTCCTTTAAGTGAGTTGACCGCTGATGTGTCTCATTTTGAGCCCAGTCAACACACATACGTGGCCAAAAATACTGCCACGTAGGATACCACGTCAGCCCCTCTCTCTCTCTCCTCCTTCCCCCTTCATCCACCCCCTCCTCCTTCCTCCTTCCCCCAACCTCCTTCCTCCACCCCCACCACCTCCTTCCCCGTCCCTCCTCCCATTCCTTAAAGAAAGAAAAACAGGCCATCCTCCAGCCTCTAATAAAACAGAAATGGAAAAGAAAAAGAAATGTGAAAAAATGGAGGGGGCGTGAAATTAGGGGTCACAGACCCAAACTCCAAAATACACAAGCAGAAGAGAGAAAAGGGGTCTTGCGCCACACAGAGGAAGAAAGGGAGAGGGGGAACGGTGACCTGCGGCAAACTCCCTCCTAACCCAAATATCACATACAGACATTTTAAACTACAAAAGGACAAGCAAGGTAGAAATTACAATCTGCAATTGAGAAGGAAAAAAATGTTTTTTTATTCATTTTTTAGCCAAATAAACTCTGTTGAGTTTCTTCCAGAACATTTATGTAGCAAACCCTGAAAGGAAACAATGACATATAATGACATACTTGGAACAATGCAAGGATAATTACCAGAACCGTACCAAATCCAAATTCTTGCTCAAGCCGAACTCCAATAAAAACAAGACTCAACATGTTGGCAAGTACATGGACAACCCCACCAAGCATACATGCCTTGATTAACTCATCATTTTAAGAACAAAATAAAATATCAAAAAATGTGTTTTTAATTTTTAGCTTGAGATAAAATTTGAATAGATAGAGGAAGCAAAAGAGGGAGGGAGAAAAAAAAATAAAACTCACGTAGAGGAAGAAAGACCAAAGAGGGGGGGTTCCCTTGGAGGGGCTGAAAGGAGAATCTACCCCGAATTTAAGTAGACTTGCAGGTGTGTGTGTGTAGGAGAGAGGAAAGAGATCAAATTTTAAGGAAAGGGAGGAGGGAGGGGGAAGGAGGTGGTGGGGGTAGAGGAAGGAGTTTGGGGGAAGGTGGGGAAGCAGGAGGGAGGAGGGGGTGGACAGAGGGGAAAGGAGGAGAGAGAGGAGAGAGGAGAGAGGAGAGAGGAAAGAGAGAGAGGGGCTAACGTGGCATCCTACGTGGGAGTGTTTTTGGCTATGTAGGCATGCTGACTGAGTTCAAAATGGGACACATTAGCGGTCAACTCACTTAAAGAATTAAAAGCAAAAAAAAAAAAATTACAGTGCCTAAAAGCATTTGACCTTTTTTATAGGGACTAAAAGCAAAACACCTCAATATTATAGGGACTAGAAACATATTTAAACCTTTACTAAATTATTGAAATGTAATAGTCTAAAATTTCTGAATTTCACATATCACATATCACATATTTCAATTTGTAAATTATCATATAATATTAAAACCTTTATTAATTATTAAATCTATAAAGTTTTAAAATATTTTAAAGAAAAATTCATAAATAAAACAAAAAGTCAAACTCGAGTTTTACTTCTTTTTAACCGACTAAGCTCAAGTTTTTAGTTAGGCTTACTTAAATAAATGAATCAAATTTAAACTTTAAGTGGTCAATTCGGCTCGAAATATTGACACGCCTTTTGAGGTTAACCATTACTTATGGAATGCAATTTCTTGCTGGATTTACACAAAGGGATAAGCTTGCTTGAAATTAATCAGTATTAGTTTATTACTAATAAAAAAAATCAGTATTAGTTTATTTGAGTGAATAGTCAAAAACAAGGTAGTCAGAACCAGACCGGTCATTGAACCAGTGAAGGCAGGGGTTCAAGGTTCAGAGGTTCGACTGGGGTTCAACTGGGATATAATTAAATAATATTTATTTTAATTATAAATATAATATATAATATATAATATTATTTTAAACTCTAAATCCTATACAATATTGCGCAAAAAATTAACATAAAAGTTGTAACTTTGTAAAGAAAAATTAAACTTTCCTAATAAATGTCATAATTCATAACATAAAATATTCAAAATTACAAATAATTGAAGAAAATTATATCTATTTCTTTAAAAAAATTGAAAATTTTGATTTTTTTTTAAAAAAAAGATTGAACAGGTCCGGTCGGTTTTCCCGGTTTTGGCCGGTTTTTTACCAGTTCTTGCGCAGGCCGGTTATTGGGGTGTTCCGGACCGGACAGGGGTCCGGTTCCCGGTTCAATCTGCCAGTCCGGTCCGGTCCTACATTGGTCAAAAGGGTCCCTGAAATTATAGAGCGGTGTCAATTTAGTCCCTAAAATTAACAAAAACTCCAACTATTCCATGAAATTGTAAACCGTCACTCAAATTAGTCCCTTTGTTACCCTCAATTAGCTGATGTCGTGAGTGAGGTTGACGTGGCACGTTAAATGCCATGCTGACTTCCATGTTAGCACACACGTGGCATCCCAATTATAGGGACCAATTTGACAGCAATTTTGCAATAGTCATCTTCTCCTATCTTCTTGCTCCCTGTCTTCAAAAAACGCACCTTGAACCCTAAGATTGTGCAGAAATAGTTTCATCTGTGTTCCCAGAAACAACTCGACTAAAAATTACTCTGGTTTTCCATCAATACGTAGGCTTAAAAGTAATATAGAAATGAAATAATCTTGCACAGTACAATCAAGATCAAATTTCATTCGGATGCTAAGTGAATCGTTATTACAAAATAAGCCTCACTCACCCTATCATGGATGGCACATTGGCACCAGAGTTGCTATGCCTGTACATATCATGAGGGTTAGATTATTATTTGTAGTCTTTCGGAAACTAGGTCCTGTAACTTTCAAATTTCAAAAGCATATAGGTGATTGTCCTTGTTAAAATCAAATAAGATGCAGAATTTGCAAATGCATTTCAAAATGTTTGTTACCACATAGAAACTTATAAGAATCGCAATGAATAATCCCACCTAATAATCCACACCAGTCGTTGTAACAAGGCCAGACTCTGAAACTATTGTAGTCTTTCGGTTTCTGAAGAATGAGTCAAAATAGTGAGTGATATCAGAGGAATGCGAATGCAGTATATCTGCTGTGCAAGTTCGTTCAAAAAGACATCAATGTCATTATAGAGCAGGTAAGTAGAATTAGGAAAGCGGCAATTTAATTTTTCACAAGCCTTTCAACATGATCATGTTGTTAATAATGCTTCTTTGCCCATTGTATGAGCTTGTCATGAAAGTTCCCAAACTCATTCCCTTAAGAGAACTTACAATTTAACAAAATCAACAAAAATGACATTTTTACATGTAGGCAAATATAATTTCTTGTGTTTTGGTAAACATACAAATACAAAATTTCCGAGAGTTCATTTGAGTTAAGGACTCACACAGATGTGATAATTCGTGCATGCTGAGAAACTAATGAATTTGCTAAAACAAATGTTCCAACTCCAAGATCCATCTGCAGTGCAAAAGTAATCTCAAACCAGGTGGGGCAGTTTTCAATATCCACTTTCTAGTTGGTTATTGGAACCGGGTGCTTGTCTGAATTTCAGACAGATTATGTCATGCAAGATTGGCACAGGGACTAGCTCTCAATTTAGTTAGTGCAGTAACAGTCTCAGGTAATTATTACTGGATAATTATACAGTACATGGGTGAGGCACGGCTTGGTGTAATTTTAATTGGCTTGCTTTGAGTTTGAGTTAATGCCTTAGGACAATTGCAATCTGATGCTTAACAAATATTAGATCATTAATGGGCATTAGGTGAATCTGTTTTGGGTCATAGATTGGGGTATATGCAGGGTCTTTGTTCTATATCAATTTCTTTCCAGTTTGTACTCCGTGGTTGGGCATCTTGTGCTTACAATCTTTATTTAATGAATTTTAGCTTATCAAAAAAATAATCTCAACAGAACAATCAAATTATTGAGTATAGTGCTTGTTAGCAACATTACAAAACAAAAATGATGCACCAAATAGTAAGTAGGGTTAAATATGTTTTTAGTCCTTCACTTTTAAGTAATGTTCGTTTTTAGTCCTTTATATTTAAAATTGAACTTTTTAGTCCTCCACTTTTAAAAATGTGGCACTTATAGTCCTTGTGGTCATATTTTGAATTTAAAAAATATTTTTTCCTTTTTATATTTTCCCCTCCCAAATCTTAATTTTCACTTCAACCCCCTTTCCCCTCCACAGCACCACTCCACCCCACACCGCCCACCACCACCTCCTCCCTCCACCCCCCCACCACCTCCTTCCTCTTCCCTCCACCCTCCACTGCCCACCACCACCACCCGCAGCTCTTTCACCCCCCACCACCTCCTTCCTCGCCCCCCACCCCCCGACACCCCCACCACCTCCGTTGCACAGACCCGAAGGACCACCGCACCAAGCTTCCACCGCCATCGGCCTTTGAACCAATTGCGAGCACCTTTATCAACAACCACCGTATGGGCTTGAAGCAGACCTCCATTGCATCACCATTGCTGCAACCCATTGTGAGACGCTCACAATAGCTTCGTTCCCAGACCCAAAGAACCGCCGCCACCATTTTTGGATAGTGATGCTTGGTGTTGTGATTTTTTTATTTGCTACTGCATAACCCCATCCCCCCTTTCTTTGTTACCTCATTTTGCCCCACGAAAAGTACACCCAAGGTTTGGGACCCTCAACTCTAGGAAACAAGCCAAACTTCATTAGCGACTAAATAAGATTTGGGAGTGGGCGGTGGTGCGGTGGTGGGCGGTGGGGGGTGGAGGGAGGAGGAAGGAGGTGGTGGGGGTGGAGGGAGGAGGTGGTGGAGGGTAAAATGGCACAGGTCTCCCCTAGTTTAACCAGAGGTCTGGGTTCGAATCCAAGCCATGGGAATGCAGTAGTCTTAAATCTTGCATGGTAGAGCTTTGCTGCCTATAGGGTACTACTCGGCTCAAAGGGATTAGTCCCTGCACGCGTGCGGGGATACCCTGGTCTAGACCAAAAAATGGGGTGGGGAGAGAATAATTAGGCAAAATTTTCCTTTTAATCCCATAACTTAATTGTTTATTTCAATTTAGTCAAATAACTTTTTTTTGTGTCAAGTCGGTTTACATTAACGTTGGACCAACCGTCAGTTTTCATCAAATTGCATCACTAACTTGTCTACGTGGCCGTTAACTTAACTGACGTGGCGTTATGAGTTTTTAGTAAGTTTCAATTTGATCCCTTAAGTTATTACTTATTAGTAAGTTTCAAATTTATCCCTTCACTTTTTTATAAGTTTTTAAATGGTCCCTGTTAGGGGGTGAATTTCAAAGTCAGGACTCGACAAGAAATTCCTTTGTCAAGTAAGGATGAGTACTGGGTCAAATCAAGTTTGATTTTTGACCAAGTATGGGGTATGTGTTGAAGAGTGATTTGACAAAGTCTCGTTGTTGACAAATGATGCATACATATTAAACAATTTTGGATTGATGTTATTGACGAAGTAATGTCAGATGATTGTTGTCAAAGAGTGCTAGTCAAGGGCGGCTGAAGTATGCATTTTCGACGACCAAGACTTAGAGAAATATTCCAGTCTTAAGGTGGTCAGATCAGACGAGTCTCGACAAGTATTCTATTATAAAAGTGTAATAACTGTCACTCGTGTGGCGTCTAGATAGCTAGTTAGTTATTTCGTTTAGATTTGTCTATAAATACCAGTTAGTACGATGTAATCCGGGTTGGATGCTTGATTAATGATTCCATACATCTCAACACACAGCAAATTCGCAGATCTAACATCAAGTATACCTTCCAAACCTTTTCAATTCGTCTTTTACATTCATTTACTTCAATTGCACATTTACATGCTTTCCTTTATTTTTCTTTCACATTTACGTTTCCAACACTTTAAATTCCAAGCAACTTATCTTTCCAAGCGCTTTACTTTTCCCTTGTATTTTCAAGTTAAAATTTCACTTGGTTATCGTTACGCCTTGGTGTTAATTTATACCATTTGGCAAATTGCTTGAGTTTCAAGTTGATTCTTGTCAAATTACATCTCACGTAGAGGCGACTTATTTCTTGGGCACAAAGATTACCGCATTACCAGTAGACCCCACAATCGACTGATAAAAATTATTTGTTTAGTGGATTCTTGACTTAAAAACCAAAAACCACCGTAAATAGTCCCTTATGTTCTTAATTATATCTGTCGTGACATCCTGATTCACTGAAGGTCTCTGACATGTTATTCACCAGTACATCACATTTTGAAGCTAGTGTGAATCTTAATTTATTCTAAAATCTTGGAGGAACATTCAGAAGATCCTTGTATGCTTCTTCATTCACTATTCGCATTTCCATCATATCTCTTTTCCAGGCCTTGGGATAAGTTGCCTTTGCTGCCCTCCATGTTAACTCCTTCAGTTGTTTTTTCTGGGTGTTTCTTTATGAAATTATTGTATAGGTGTTTCACATAAAACCTTTTTTCAACACCTGGGAATAGCTCATTCAAAGCTGGGAGCAACCTCTATAAAGTAAATTGAAAATCATACATTATTAGTATATTGGATCAGGATGTCACGACAAATATGTTTTAAAGTATAAGAGACCATTTAAAAACTTACTAAAAACTTAGGGGACCAAATTGAAATTTACTAATAACTTAAGGGATCATATTGAAACTTATTAAAAACTTGTTGCGCCACATTAGTTAAGTTAACGGCTACATAGGCAAGTTAGTGACGTCGTTTGATGAAAATTGACGGTAGGTCCAACGTTGTAAATGTTTGCAAAGATAAGGGACCGGTTTGACAAAAAAAAAACATTATGAGACCAAATTGAAATAAACAATTAAGCTATAGGACCAAAAGACTAATTTTGCCGAATAATGTATGAGTACACTATTCTCTATAAACACAATTAATCAAAAGCTTTTAATTAGTTGTATCTATTTATATTGTGTTCACATAATTACTAGTGAAATTTAATAAATTGTTTCAAATTAATTAACGTCCCTATTATTTCCAAGTCTTGTTTTGGTTTTGGTTTTGTTTTTTCTTTTTAAATTTTGCATCTAAGTTCAATTTTTTTTACAATTAACAGTATTGTATTTAAGTTTCAAAAATTTTCTTAAATATTTTTAATATATTTTATTTTTTTAGTTTTAAAAATATCATGCAAAAACACTTGTGTAACACTCAGACAAAAACCCACTACAACACTTGTAATCGCTAGTATGTATCTGCCAATTTTTATACACACACACTTTAGTCAAACACAAAAAAACCATTTTTATTACAACTAAAATCATTAATGTTACTTGATATAAAGTATATTAAAATAAAATTCTATAATGTAGAATAAAAATATCAATAAAAAGCATTTAGATTTTATATCTCTATTTAGTATTGTTTGTGCTCTTTATATTTTCACATACCTCATATTTTTAGAGTGAAGTTTATAGATTTTAATGTATACAAATTCAGCTAGAGACCTAATAATTTGGTAAAAAAAAACTAAAGACCTGTTCATTATCGGGCCACATGCCCATCTAAATGTTAGCCCAAGTGGCTTCTAACAAGGAGAATCCTAGAGGGGGGGATGAATAGGATTCAATGTATTTTTCAAAAACTTTTCACAAATCTTTTCAATTCGTAACGGTTATGTATATTACAAAAGGATGTTTCCAAAAACAATGAATGAATGTATGTTTTTATGACAGTTGAATAACACTTGAATTCGATTCAACAGATATTCAAAAAACCCTAAATTCCCAATGTTAATCAAATCACGAAATTCAAAGAAGGAAAAGGTTAAGAAGATGAACACAATGATTTATACTGGTTCAGTCACCTAATGTGACCTACGTCCAATCCCCAATCCGTTTCCGAATTGAGATTTCAATCTACTATATTCACGGGTTCGATTACAACACCTTAATCACTTTTACAAGGATATACGTCACTCCTAAACCCACAACAAACTAGGGATACCCCACCCTAATACAGAAAATCTAGAGGATACCTCACCTCTAACAACAAACACACAAGAAATCAAAAGATTAGAGTTTACCAAGGTTATCACACGTTCTGTGATTGATTAGCACAATGAAAGAACAACGATTTGATATCCAAGCGTAGTTGAGATGCAAGATTGAAGTGCTCTGTGTTCAAATCGCCCTGGGTTCTTGGAGAATCTCTAAGTGAATGATTTTCGCAAAAGATCTGATTAGAAATGCACCCAATCTGTTTCTGTTATAAAAAAATGATTTCTGACAGCTTGAATCGATTCAACTAATGTTTGAATCGATTCACAGCAACTTGAAAAACTTTGAATCTCACTTGAATTCAATTCAACTGCTATTCACAGCCACAGGGACCTTGAATTCAATTCAACTGAGATTCAATTGTGTAAAATCAATTTAAATCAATGCATGAATGCAACTTCTTTTTAAAGCCCAGGTTGATTTTACATTTTACTTATGCATCTCAACCTCATTTTCGATATCAAGTACAAAGGGCCTAAAATATAAAAACACTCAAAACTAAAAATGCTACCCATTGTACTAAATTCTAAAGTCTTCATGTCTTGATCATTTTCCTTGTAGTCCTTGAGCTGTTTGTCTTCTTCAAAACATTTGATTAAATAGTTTTAACACCCTCGTTTTTAAATAGTTTCTTTAGACTTTTAATCTGTTTTAATTTATTTAAAATATTTGATTAATGATTTTTGGGATCTTGAGGTGAGAATAATGATATTCATATCTTAGATTTGTTTTAGAAGAGTCAAGAGTGGTAAAATTCACAAAACTGAGTTTTTGAGGGAACCACATTCTCGAGTAATGTGGGGAAGGGTTTAGTATTTTTCTGGAGACCGTTTTTACTTCAAAATAATATTTGATCGGAACAAAAGTTGTTTTTAGATTATTTGTGATTTTTAGAAAATTTTCAGAAAAACTTTATTTTACCCGCATTTGGTGCTTTACAGGTAAATCGGGCACAAGTACAACCAAGAGATGAAAAATTATCCAAAAAAATTAGTTTGGAGATTCTAAATTTTTACATATCATATTTAAGTCATAAAAGTGAATTTTCACTTTATTACTTATTTTAGAAAATGTTTACTTCAAAAAAGGATTATGAAAATAAGCATTTTTCCTACTTTTGAACCACCAACTCAACCCTAGCTTGATGTGACATAATCTCACCAATTTTTTTTGGTCTTGGCCGAATTCTTAAGCCAAAAATGTGCTCTTGAAATATCTCAAAGGTCAATGTGGGTCAATGGGATAATTATTTGAATTTCCAATTTAAAGAAATGAGAGTAGGTTTCAAATCAAATCAAACACATCTCACCCATACCTCCTTGTCTTGGTCGAGTTTGTCTAGGGCAAAGGGAGGAGAGAGGTTTTATTTCTTCTTCACTTCATCTTCTTCATCTTGCAAAACTCCATTTTTCTCTCCATTCCAAAGCTCACTTCCATACCCAAAGTCTTAAGCTTTCTTGAGTGTTGGACATTCAAGCTTCACGAAAAAGGTTTGGATGATTATTCTAATCCATAATCTCTTCTTATTTTTCCATGATCATCACTTTCATTTTTCAAGAATCATGTGTTCTTCATTTTTGCTAAGAGAAGGCTTTGTTCTTGGTTTAGGTTCATTCTCTTGGAACCTAGAAGCTTGAAACCTTCCTTGATCTATTTTTCTTCCAAGCTTTGAGTAAGTATTCATCCACTCAAGTTTCTACACATTAGGGTTTGAGCATTTTCATAAAACTTGCATTTTTATGGTTATGTTTCTTGTGTATTTTTGAAAAAGGGTTGATATTTAAAGTGTTGGAACATCAAGATTTCAAGGAGAACTCTTGGTGTTTTTTTTTTCTTCAAGTTGCTTCAAGAGGTAAGGGGATTTTATCAATAAGTTGGGAAGGTAGTGTATGTGTGTGGCTATTTGTTGTGTTCTTGATGATAAACTCAAAGACTTGAGTTTTCATATTGGTTGTTGAATGAGAAATCATTCTCTTAGTAATGCCTATTTTTACCTATTTATAACTTAAAGCTTTTAATGTGTCATTCTTGATTATGGAAGATAATTTTTGAATTTTTAAGCATTCTTGGAAAAGAAAAATAATTATTTGAAGTGGTTGTATGCCTAATGCCTTGTTTACTAAATTTAATGAATGATGTTAGTGTTCTTGATGTATTGAAAGTGCTAAAAATGGTTACTTAAAATGTATGTATGCTTCATTAGTTGATTTTGTGTTCTTGCATATTTAATGTATTTGATTTCTTGGGTGATTTTGTGTGATTGATTCATGATGTTGGATTGTAATATTTAAAGTAGTATAAAGCTTTAATTTATTATGATTATGGTTGTAATTTGGTGGTGGTACCCAAGAGGACTAATACATTGTTACCCAAGCATTTGGAAGAGGAATTTAGAGGACTCTTAGGAAAAGTTTTTCCAATGACATCAAGATTAATTAATTAGAATTCAAGTCAACACTTGTTTAGGTAATCTTCACTTGATTTTTTTTAATATAAGTCTCCACTGGACTTTATAATCAATTTTACTTTCAAAAAGCTCCAAGTAAGTTGGGAAATTCATTGATAAGAAAAAAGTGAAATTTTAGATTTTTAGGGGGCTAAAAAATGAAAACTGAGTGTTTTAGGCCAAAATCATAAATTTTCAGAAGCTTGGGTGCTGAAAACAAAAACTGGGTGTTTTGGACCAAAATAATAATTTTTCGAAAACCCAGGGGCTAAAACAAAAAACTAGACATTTTTGGGCCAAAATAATAATTTTTTGAAAGTCAGGGGTTGAAAAAAAACTAGACATTTTAAGGGTTAAAGTTTAATTAATTAAGAGAAAATGAATTTAAGTAAAATTTTATCAAAGTGTGTAACTTAAGTATTTAATTAAGACTTTTAAGTCAATCTTATTACAATGAGAAGTTTGAAAGAGAAATACTAAATTTGGTTTTAAATAAAAACATTCAAGTTTCCAAATGACTTTCGTGAAACTATTCTTAGTTTGTATTTAAAAATGTTCAAAGGTATTTCATTTATCAAGCATTAAAAGATTTTGAGACTTTAAAGCTAAAAGGGGTTATACTTACTATTTTGAGGAATTTTATTTTCAAAGAGAAGTTTTCTCTAAAGCTTATGCTTTAAATAACGTTAATAGAAAAGATTTTTACACGGTATTGAGAGAGAGTCAGTACGTGACGACGTTGAAGTCTTGAGGATAAATAAAGCTACACGGTGTTGGGAGAGAGCTAACACGTGACGACGAAAATCCTAAGGCGAAGGATTGCGTTATTTTCTTTGTATGTGTGTGCAAATTATAATGTCATTTGCACTTAAGACGTTGGCTTTTGCCAAAATTAAAGCATACAATCCTAAGGCGATGAATTGTAAATAAGTATGGTTTGACTATAAGTCTTTGAGTGCATCCAGGTTACGAAATTCTCAATGGTCTTGCGGTGAATCCCCTTGTGCCGAGAAGAGTAGTATACCCGGCATAGATGTTCCTGACCAGCTGCCTTATTTGGGATATGGTGTACGATGTTAGCACAATTGGTCTATACCGAATAAATGTCAAACTATGGCTGAGAGATGGTCAGTTTGTACTTTATGTTAGGTATACACTCCAGCCATATCGCTCTACTTAGTTGAGGAAGAGAAGTCTCCATGGAGCAGTGCACCGGTGTATTAAAGAAATATTGAAGTGACATGCAATATGCTAGAGTGCTATGTGTGTTTAACTTGATGATGTGTTGTCTTTTGGTGTATGAATATCTTAGAGAAAGATTTGCGAAAGAGTAGTTATATATATTCTTGGAATGTATTATGTAGTATTTTATTTTCCATATGCACCTTTCGTAGATTTCAACTTGTGCAAAGAAATTCACCCTTGCATGCTTTTCTGTTATCTTTATGTACTTTACGCGTAGATGTTCACATCGAGACCTCTGGTAGCGCGGGTGAGGGAGAGTTTCATGCCTCTTGAGGCCGATGGAGGAGGATGGACTTACGATCCCATCTCCCAATGGACCACGGTATCTGGACACGTGGTCAGGACTAGAGGAGGGGTGCTTGGCCCCGAAGAGGTGCTAGAGAGGGACATGGTTTTGGACGTCTACATTCCCATCGAGAGGATGCGCAGCTGGCTGGCAGACGCACCCTATGCATGCAGTGTGACAGTGGAGAGCAGGGAGCCCTGGGTTCAGCCCATGGTGCAACCCTAGGAGGGAGGCGAGGGATGACCAGCGACGTATATCCCCGCGGGTAGCCGGACTTGTTTCTGATCGCTGTCGTCTGATTCGTCGCACTCCAAGGAAGAGTTCCTTGGAAAGTGCACGCTTGCCAAGGATGGCTCCACCAGTGACTCCAGCTCCACCATCAGAGACTGTTAGACCGACCCTTCCTGTTCCTTACGTAGAGCCGTCTGGACGTTTCGTGCGCTGCTCTTCAGGCACTCATGCCGGACCTTCTGGACATGCAGAGAAAGGGAAGATGAAGATTAGAGATGAGCCATGATGTGGGTTTCTTGTGGAGTCTGAGGAGGAGGAGGACCCTGAGGAGACGTCATCTTCTTAGGTCTCTAGGTGTGGCTTAGGGTAGTGCTAGGTTGTGGGTTTGTTAGTTGGCTGACCAGCCTAGGTTTTGGATAGTAAATGACCTTGTCGTGTATTTGACACATCTTTTGCTTTATTGTTTTTCTAGGTTTAGTTTATCGCTTTATTTTCTTTTACGTCATGTTGATGTATTTTTGCCACTTTGTTGTGGTTCTTGACTATACTGTTGGAACCAAATTGGTTAAAAGCATTTCTAATGCAAAAATTCCCTAAGTGGTTTTGTGGTTTTGGTGATAACAAAGCTTATTAAGGTTTTCACAAAGTATAACAAAGCTTATTAAGGTTTTCACAAAGTATAACAAAGTTTATTAAGGATGTTACAAAGTCTGCTGACAAGCTCTTGTAGGTACAACAATGATAAGTCCATCGTCCAATATGACATTGGCAATATACACAGTCTGAGACCTTTGCGTCCAATGATCAGTAAAACAATACAGTTAGTTCTGCGTCCAATGATCAGTAAAACAATACTGCTCATCGTCCAATAAATCAATATAAGGCAAATACTGTTCATCGCCCAATGTTCAGTATAAGGCAATACGCCTCTGCGTCCAATGATGCTCTGCGTCCAATGAAGCAGAAGGACAAAAGTACAACAGTCATGTAGACATACTACTCTCTGCGTCCAATGATTTCCAATGAAGCAGAATTGCAGAAGTACAACATTGTCTGCGTCCAATGGAACAGAATGGCAAAAGTCCAACAATGATGCTCTGCGTCCAATGAAGCAGAATGGGACAAGTCCATCAGTCAACTGTTCTGCGTCCAATGAAGAAGAATGACAAAAGACTGTTCTGCGTCCAATGAAGAAGAATGACAAAAGACTGTTCTGCGTCCAATGGAACAGAATTGGAAAAAGCCAACAATCAACTGCTCTGCGTCCAATGGAATAGAATGGGACAAATCCAACAGTCAACTGTTCTGCGTCCAATGAAGCAGAATTGACAAAAGTCCAACAAATACTTCCCTGCGTCCAATGGAACAGAAAGGCAATGGCATATGGCACAAGAAACTTGGTCATGCAAGCTTGAGAACCATCTCAAAGCTAAATAAGCATAACCTCGTGAGAAGTCTTCCAAATCTTGTGAACAAATCTGAAGTTCTGTGTGAAGCATGTCAGAAAGGGAAACAAGTGAAAAACTCTTTTAATTCTAAAAATATTGTTTCCACTTCTAGACCTTTGGAACTTTTACACATGGATTTGTTTGGACCCACTCAAACTGCTTCTTTGAATGGAAAGAAATATGGATTGGTTATAGTTGATGACTATACTAGATGGACATGGGTCAAATTCCTTGCACACAAGGATGAGTCTTTCAAAGTCTTCACCATATTCTGTAAAAGAGTCCAAAATGAGAAAGGAGTTTGTATCAACTCCATTAGAAGTGATCATGGAGGTGAGTTTGAAAATGCAAACTTCCATAGATTCTGTGAAGAGAATGGGATCCTTCACAATTTCTCTGCACCAAGAACACCTCAGCAAAATGGTGTGGCGGAGAGAAAGAATCGATCTTTACAAGAGATGGCTCGGTCCATGCTCAATGATCACTCAACCTCTAAAAGGTTTTGGGCTGAAGCTGTAAATACTGCGTGTTATTTACAAAACAGAATATATGTGAGACCTATATTGAAAAAGACTCCATATGAATTGTGGAAAGGAAGAAAACCCAACATTTCATACTTCCATCCTTTTGGATGTGAATGTTTCATTCTTAACACTAAGGATCAACTTGGCAAATTTGATTCTAAAGTGGACAATGGAATTTTTCTGGGTTACTCTGAAACTTCCAAGACTTACCGAGTCTATAACTCAAGAACCTTGACAGTTGAAGAGTCAATTCATATTAAATTCAATGACAAAAAGCCTGACAAGGAATTGTCAGAGCTAAGTGATTCTCTTGCAGATATGAGAATACAAGCAGAAAGTGAAGGACCATCACCTAAGAATGAAGAAGATGGACCAGACGCAGAAAACAATGATGCATCCAATATTGAAAGAAGAAGAAGCTGGCACTTCAAGACCTATCATCCTGAAGATCAAATCATTGGAAATGCAAATGATAGAGTCAGAACAAGGTCCACATTCAGAGAACAAACTGATGTTGCATTCATCTCTGAATTGGAGCCCAAAAACATAGATGAAGCCCTATTGGACGAAGGATGGATTCTGGCAATGCAGGAGGAGCTAAATCAATTCAAACGCAATGATGTTTGGACGCTAGTAGCCCCACCTGAAGATAAGTCCATTATTGGAACCAAATGGGTATTCATAAACAAACTGGACGAAGAAGGTAAAGTTGTGAGAAACAAAGCAAGGTTAGTTGCCCAAGGTTACTCACAACAGGAAGGTATTGACTTTACTGAAGCCTTTGCTCCAGTAGTTAGAATAGAGGCCATTCGCATTTTACTTTCATTTGCTGCCCAACATGATATGAGGCTTTATCAAATGGATGTAAAGAGTGCTTTTCTGAATGGTATAATAACAGAGGAAGTCTATGTTGAACAGCCCCCTGGCTTTGAGGATCAAACTTTTCCAAATCATGTTTTTAAATTGAAAAAGGCTCTTTATGGCCTTAAGCAAGCTCCTCGAGCTTGGTATGAAAAACTAAGTTCTTTTCTAATGGAAAATGGTTTTTCAAGAGGAAAAGTTGACTCTACTCTTTTCAGAAAATCCATAGACTCACATTTCATCATAGTACAAATTTATGTGGATGATATCATTTTTGGTGCTACTAATGAATCTCTTTGTAGAGAATTTTCTGAGTTAATGCAGAAGGAGTTTGAAATGAGCATGATGGGAGAATTGAAGTTCTTTCTTGGACTTCAAGTAAAACAGACGCAAGATGGGATCTATGTGCATCAGTCCAAATACACAAAGGAGCTTCTTAAAACGTTCGATATGGACGATTGTAAACCCATGAACACTCCTATGCATCCAACTTGCATAATGAGCCTGAATGATAAAGATAAAAGGTAGATCAAAAGGTATACAGAGGTATGATTGGATCTCTTTTATATCTTACTGCATCTAGACCTGATATCATGTTCAGTGTTTGTTTATGTGCAAGATTCCAATCAGATCCTAGAGATTCTCATTTGACTGCTGTCAAGAGAATTTTTAGATATCTGAAAGAGACTACTAATCTTGGTTTGCTGTTTAAGAAATCAGATGAATACAGATTAGTAGGATTCTGTGATGCTGATTACGTTGGAGACAGGCTTGAAAGAAAAAGCACCAGCGGAGGATGCCATTTTATTGGATCCAATCTAGTATCATGGACGAGCAGGAGACAAAGCACAATTGCATTATCTACAGCTGAAGCTGAATATGTCTCTGCTGCAAGTTGTTGTTCTCAGCTCTTATGGATTAAACATCAATTGGAGGACTACAACATCTTTGAGAGTAAGATTTCTGTTCTTTGTGATAATACTGCTGCAATCAATTTATCAAAGAACCCAATCTTACACTCAAGAGCTAAGCATATAGAAATTAAACATCATTTCATTAGAGACTATGTGCAGAAGGGAACATTTGATATTCAGTTTGTTAACACTGAAAATCAATGGGCAGATATATTTACAAAACCCCTCTCTGTAGATAGGTTTACTTTTATAAGGAAGCGTTTAAATATGCACTTTATAAAAGATTGATGTTTAGCGTCCAATATGCTCAAGCTGAGTCTGAGTCCAATGTGACTAGCGTCCAATAGGACACGTCAGTCTATTTGAGACTTAGAAGTTTTTATTTAAAGACTAAAAAGTTTTTACATCTTAGTCTTCCCACGCTGAGTCCAAACTATCTTTATAAAGATATATTTTACACCTGCTTTGCAGTTGTTTTCCCGGTTGATGATTATTCTTGTTTTCAAGAAAAAGGGGAGAAGAAAAAGTTTTTATGTTTTAAAAGCTCATTTATTTTTAAAATGATTCATTTCTTTCTGTTTTTCAAAACTGTCTTTGGACTATGATGTTCTGTGAACCTTTTTGCCTGATGACAAAAGGGGGAGAAGAAAAAGAGGATTAAGTTTTAAAGTTTTTAAAAGAGATTGAGTTTTAAAAGCTCAAGTCTTTTAAAGGGGGAGATGTTTTAAAGGGGGAGAAGAAAAAGCATTAAGTTTCAAAAGCTCAAGTCATTTGTAGATTGAGCTTAAGATTGCGTTGCAGTAGTCTTATTACCTTTTTGTCCATTCTCTGATAAGCTGTTTGCTTTATATATTGGACTAATCCTTTTATGAGTAAAAGAAATTTCAGGTTACTCTGAGTATATTGAATATCCAAAACCATGAGATGTTTATCTCAGGGGGAGAAGAGTAAGAAAAACTGAGACGTATATCTCAGGGGGAGTTTTTCTGAGAAAATTTGTGTTTATGCTGACTGATTATTTGGTTTATTTGCTTTATTGCTTGTAAAACTTAATAATGTTTGTCATCATCAAAAAGGTGGAGATTGTTGGAACCAAATTGGTTAAAAGCATTTCTAATGCAAAAATTCCCTAAGTGGTTTTGTGGTTTTGATGATAACAAAGCTTATTAAGGTTTTCACAAAGTATAACAAAGCTTATTAAGGTTTTCACAAAGTATAACAAAGTTTATTAAGGATGTTACAAAGTCTGCTGACAAGCTCTTGTAGGTACAACAATGATAAGTCCATCGTCTAATATGACATTGGCAATATACACAGTCTGAGAGCTTTGCGTCCAATGATCAGTAAAGCAATACAGTTAGTTCTGCGTCCAATGATCAGTAAAACAATACTGCTCATCGTCCAATAAATCAGTATAAGGAAAATACTGTTCATCGTCCAATGTTCAGTATAAGGCAATACGCCTCTGCGTCCAATGAAGCAGAAGGACAAAAGTACAACAGTCATGTAGACATGCTACTCTCTGCGTCCAATGATTTCCAATGAAGCAGAATTGTAGAAGTACAACATTGTCTGCGTCCAATGGAACAGAATGGCAAAAGTCCAACAATGATGCTCTGCGTCCAATGAAGCAGAATGGGACAAGTCCATCAGTCAACTGTTCTGCGTCCAATGAAGAAGAATGACAAAAGACTGTTCTGCGTCCAATGGAACAGAATTTGAAAAGGCCAACAATCAACTGCTCTGCGTCCAATGGAATAGAATGGGAAAAATCCAACAGTCAACTGTTCTGCGTCCAATGAAGCAGAATTGACAAAAGTCCAACAAATACTTCCCTGCGTCCAATGGAACAGAAAGGCAATGGCATAAGTCCAATAATCAGCATGAGGCAATACATCCGATACTGCCTTGCGTCCAATGGAATAGAATGGTAAGCATGAGGACGCGTCCAATGGATGAATGAATATCATATGCAAATAGTAAGTACAAGGTATGCGTCCATTTGCTAAAAGGACTGAAAGTCCAACTTATATTCTATATGCTGCGTCCAAAACGCAGAGTCCATAACTTGCTATTTATTGCTCTTGCATTTAATATGGAACATATTTTTTGAGCAAATGATTTGAAATAAATAGCTGCACGCAATGCTTTTCTGTACAACCATTGTCAACGTTTTTGAACGTACATTATATAAAGAGCATAAAGCACTGTGGAAAGTGTACTAAGAGAGAGAATGTACCCTGACTAACTCTGTATATCTCTAAACACATCTTTCTACTTTACACAGTGTATTCTCTCTGTCTCAATAAAATTTTACTATTAACCAATGTACAATTGAGACTTTGAGTACAGGTTGCTTCTGTTTAGGAGAAAGAAACGCAGACATACTCACTGAAGTAGATCTCCTCAGAGCAACGGGAAAATAGAATTTAATGCTATTAGAGAACGGTAACATTTATGAAGGCTGAAGCTGAGCTATTCGAAGAACAAGTCTGAAGCTTCATTAAAACATATAAATACCGTGAACAAGAAGAAGAGACAAGGGACTGAACAACGAAAAAGAAAGAGCAAAAACGCTGTGCAAATTGTTATACTCTATATAGAAAGTCTTGTATATTTTCTATCTTCTTGTAAAAGAGAGTTTGCTTAACTCTCGAAGTGCTTAAGTTTCTCATATCCTCACTTGTGTGAGTTAGACAGCACTTAAATCAAAAACACTCTGCTGAGTTGTTTGAGCCTGGAGAGGCTTGTCTGTAAAAGAATACTTGATTGAGCGTGGAGAGGCTTGACTATAAAAGAATACTTGATTGAGCCTAGAGAGGCTTGACTGTAAAAGAATACTTGGTTGAGCCTGGAGAGGCTTGTCTGTAAAAGAATACTTGTTGTAAGGCCTGGAGAGGCTGCTGAAGAATACTTGTTACCTATCAGGTTGATAGTGAAATCACTCTAGTTTGAGGGGACTGGACGTAGCTCTTAGGAAAGGGTGAACCAGGATAAAAACTTGTGTTAATCCTTCTTTCCCTTAACTCTTATTATTTCTGTGCTTTTTCTAACCGTGGGGATTGAATTGATTTTACTTCAACAAGTTTTTCATACACTTTAAATCGCACAAAGAAAACAAGTTTTAAACTAAGTGGAAACCTCTGCGTCCAATCCTTTTGTGCGTCCAATATTTCACAACTCTGTGCGTCCAGTGTTTTAGCACTCTGTGTGTCCAATTCTCAGAAAAAGTTGTGCGTCCAATATTTGAAATAAGCTGTGCGTCCAACGTTTTTCACAAGCCAGCGTTCAACATTGCGAAAAGTTTTTAAAAGCCTAGAAACACAATTCAACCCCCCCTTCTTGTGTTTCATCTTGTTACCTACATATACTTGTTGGCGCAAGACTTTTGTACAGTGACGTGGAGATATGTGAATATGATGTATGTTTTCTTTTTTGATTTTCTGGATGGGTAAAATTTTCATGAGCGTACTCCTTAATATCTTTATAAAAAAAATAAAAATTTAGCCACGAATTTCGGTATCCTTTAATTATGAATTTGTATTTTCTGAAGACAAACCAGTTTTATTTATTTTCACATTAAGTTTCTTGATATTTTTTTATGTGACGTTTCTTGTGGGAAAAAGGGGTGTTACATTTGTGGTATCAGAGCCAGGTTGTGTCTTTCGAGTGTCTGATTAGCATTGTAGGCTTATTAAGTTTAAGTTGTGTGAACTCTGATTAGCATTGTATGACATTGTTTGTATTGTTTCCTTCTGAAACAATGTGTGAAATTGATTGCTTTCTTGGATGGGTTTTGAATGGTGCAACTTGATTGGTTGACTTGTAGAAACCCATGTCACGTCGAGGACGATTGATGAATCGCACAGGCACTGAGGACCGTGATGACACGATGGAGAGGGCTATCGCGGCTATGACTAACATGGCGGCTCAAATGGCTCAACAGTCTGTTCGTGCTGAACAGAGGGATATTGAGAGACAACAAAGAGATGCTGAGGATCGAGTGAGGGCTGAGAGAGTTGCAGAAGCCAAGAGATTGGTTGATTTTCGACACCATAATCCGCCACAGTTTCATGGCGAAACTGATCTGGAGAAAGCGGGGTTGTGGATATAAGAGCTGGAGAAGATTTTTGAGATTCTGCACTGCACGGCAGCTGAGAAGGTACAATACGCGGTTTACCTGCTTTTGGGTGACGCGGAGTATTGGTGGAAGGGAGTACGACAACTGTTGGAAACTGGAAACCAAGCTGTGACGTGGGAAATATTTAATGATAGATTTCTGGAGAAGTATTTTCCACAAAGTGCGAGGTCTGAGAAGGAACAAGAGTTTCTGCGACTGCAGCAGAGAGACATGTCTGTAGGAGAGTATGCGGCGAAGTTTGAGTCACTTGCCAAGTACTTTCGATTTTTCCAAGTCCAACCGGACGAAGGATAGAAGTGTGAAAGATTTGAAGCTGGGTTGAGGTATGAGGTTCGCCAATCTGTAGCTTCACTTGATATCCGTCAATTCCCACTACTGGTGGAGAAGTGTAGAAAGATAGAGAATCTGATGAAGGGAAGAGTGAATAAGGGGAACGTGGGTGGACCATCTATGTCATATCCACAAGGACAAAAGGGGAAACAAACTCAACACAAGCCTTTTTTCAAGAATCAGAAGAACCAACAGAACCGCAATGTGCCATTTTCTACTGGGGGTGCTAACACGGGTTATCAGGGAGCGAGCGCTCCATTAAAGTGTTTCAATTGTGGGAGACAAGGACACCTGTCCAATGCATGCAACCAGAAGGAAATGACCTATTTTAGTTGCGGAAAGATTGGGCATGCAGCAAAGGATTGCCTTGCGAGCAAGCCAAAACCAGAGGTGAACACCGTCAAAGCCGGAAGGCCGACGACAAAAAGACGTGTTTATACTATGAGTGGTGTTGAGGCTTCACAATCAGAGGATCTCATACAAGGTACTTGTGACATAGCTGGAAATCCCTTAATTGTGCTATATGATTCGGGTGCGACCCATTCCTTCATATCTGAAAATTGTGTGAAAAGATTAAATTTGCCTGTGTCTTCGATGTCTTTTGATCTTGTTGTTTCTATGCCTACTGCTGAAACTGTTATTGCAAACTCTGTGTGTCTAAAATGCCCTGTTGTTATTTCAAATAGGACATATCTTCTTGATTTGATGCGTTTGCCTTTGACACAATTAGATGTGATTTTAGGCATGGATTGATTATCTTCCAACCATATCCTTTTAGACTGTGCCAATAAAACTTTAATTTTCCCAAATGCTGAGAATTCTGGATTTTTGACTGCCAATCAAGTGAGAGCTTCTTTGAAAGAAGGAGCTCAGGGATACATGTTTTTATCCTTCTTGAAAGTCGAGGGGGAAGTTGTATTGAGCAACGTGCCCGTCGTTAGAGATTTCTCGAAAGTATTTCCGAAGGATGTTCTAGGTTTACCACTTGTGAGGGATATAGAGTTTGTCATAGATCTAGTACCTGGTACTAGTCCGATTTCTATTGACCTGTATAGAAGGTCCACAATGGAGTTGGCTGAACTGAAGAAACAATTGGAAGATTTGCTGTCAAAGCAATTCGTGAGACCAAGTGTATCGTCGTGGGGAGCTCCTATGCTACTGGTGAAGAAGAAGGACGAAACTTCCAGATTGTGTGTGGATTATCGTCAATTGAATAAGTACCCGTTGCCACGCATCGACGATTTGATTGATCAACTTCGTGGTGCCGCTGTATTTTCTAAGATTGATTTGAGGAGTGGTTATCACCAGATTAGAGTTAAGAATGACGACATACCTAAGACTGCTTTTAGAACTAGATATGGTCATTTTTGTTGGAACCAAATTGGTTAAAAGCATTTCTAATGCAAAAATTCCCTAAGTGGTTTTATGGTTTTGATGATAACAAAGCTTATTAAGGTTTTCACAAAGTCTAACATAGTTTATTAAGGGATTTTACAAAGTCTGCTGACAAGCTCTTGTAGGTACAACAAAGATAAGTCCATCGTCCAATGTGACATTAGCACATGTACACACAGTCTAAGAGCTCTGCGTCCAATAATCAGCATAAGGTAATACGTACAACACTGTCTGCGTCCAATGAAGCAGAATGGGACAAGTCTATCAGTCAACTATTCTGCGTCCAATGGAGCAGAAGTGCAATACTGCCTTGCGTCCAAAGGAGCAGAAGTGCAATACTGCTTTGCGTCCAATGGAACAGAATGAAGCAGAATGGCAAAACTCCAACAATACTGCTCTGCGTCCATTGGAGCATAAGTGCATAAGTCCAATAATCAGCATAAGACTATACAACTGAAACGAACTAAGTCAAAATGGTAAGCATGAGGATGCGTCCAATGGATGAATGAATATCATGTGCAAATGGTAAGTACAAGGAATGCGTCCATTTGCTAAAAGGACTGAAAGTCCAACTTTATTCTACATGCTGCGTCCAATAAATTCTACTTGCTGCGTCCAAAACGCAGAGTCCATAACTTGCTATTTATTGCTCTTGCATTTAATATGGAACATATTTATTGAGCAAATGATTTGAAATAAATAGCTGCATGCAATGCTTTTCTGTACAACCATTGTCAACGTTTTTGAACGTGCATTAAATAAAAAGCATAAAGCACTGTGCAAAGTGTACTAAGAGAGAGAATGTACCCTGACTAACTCTGTATATCTCTGAACACATCTTTCTACTTTACACAGTGTATTCTCTCTGTCTCAATAAAATTTTACTATTAACCACTGTACTATTGAGACTTTGAGTACATGTTGCTTCTGTTTAGGAGAAAGAAACGCAGACATACTCACTGAAGTAGATCTCCTCAGAGCAACGGGAAAATAGCATTTAATGCTATTAGAGAACGATAACTTTTATGAAGGCTGAAGCTGAGCTATTCGAAGAACAAGTTTGAAGCTTCATCAAAGCATATAAATACCGTGAACAAGAAGAAGAATAAAAGGGACTGAAAAACGAAAAAGAAAGAGCAAAAACGCTGTGCAAATTGTTATACTATGTATAGAAAGTCTTGTATATTTTCTATCTTCTTGTAAAAGAGAGCTTGCTTAACTCTCGAAGTGCTTAAGTTTTTCATATCCTCACTTGAGTGAGTTAGACAGCACTTAAATCAAAAACACTCTGCTGAGTTGTTTGAGCCTGGAGAGGCTTGACTGTAAAAGAATACTTGTGTGAGCCTGGAGAGGCTTGACTGTAAAAGATTGAGCCTGGAGAGGCTTGACTGTAAAAGAATACTTGTGTGAGCCTGGAGAGGCTTGTCTGTAAAAGAATACTTGTTTGAGCCTGGAGAGGCTAGGTGTGCAAAGAATACTCGGTGTAAGGCCTGAAGAGGCTGTTGAAGAATACTTGTATTCTAGCTGGTTTGATAGTGAAATCTCTCTAGTTTGAGGGGACTGGACGTAGCTCTTAGGAAAGGGTGAACCAGGATAAAAACTTGTGTTACTTCTTCTTTCCCTTAACTCTTATTATTTCTGTGCTTATTCTAACCGTGGGGATTGAATTGATTTTACTTCAACAAGTTTTTCATACACTTTAAATCGCACAAAGAAAACAAGTTTTAAACTAAGTGGAAACCTCTGCGTCCAATCCTTTTGTGCGTCCAATATTTGAAATAAGCTGTGTGTCCAACGTTTTTCACAAGCCAGCGTTCAACATTGCGAAAAGCTTTTAAAAGCTTAGAAACACAATTCAACCCCCCTTCTTGTGTTTCATCTTGTTACCTACAGTTGGTATCAGAGCCAGGTTTCTAGGGGTTGAGCACCTAACAGTGCAGAGAAGCAAAGATCCATGGAGAACGAGGGACTAGCTGTGAACAGACCACCACTGTTCAATGGAAATGAATACGACTATTGGAAGCAAAGAATGATCACATTCTTTGACGCGCAAAATATAAACCTATGGGATGTGGTGGAAACTGGCTACACTGCTCCAGCAGATGAAGCAGGTCAACCAGTGCCTAGAGCCCAGTGGACACCTGATCAAAGGACCAGATTCCAGCTGAACTCAAAGGCGAGGCACTATCTGATGTGTGCCATTATAAAGTCAGAATATGACAAGGTGCACAGCTGCACTACTGCCAAGGAGATGTGGGACACTCTAGCTTTAGCGCATGAAGGATCGTCTCAGGACCGTGAGTCCAAAATCAGCATGCTAGTTCATCAATATGAACTATTCAAAATGGAAGATCACGAGACCATTGATCAGATGTTTGGAAGATTCCAAACAATCATCAACAACCTGAGGTCCTTGGGAAAAGTCTACACAACTCAGGAGCATATCAGGAAACCTCTGCGTCCAATCCTTTTGTGCGTCTAATATTTGAAATAAGTTGTGCGTCCAATATTTGAAATAAGCTGTGCGTCCAACGTTTTTCACAAGCCAGCGTTCAACATTGCGAAAAGCTTTTAAAAGCTTAGAAACACAATTCAACCCCCCTTCTTGTGTTTCATCTTGTTACCTACAATTTTGAGTATCTTGTGATGCCGTTTGGAGTGACAAATGCACCGGCAATATTTATGGATTATATGAATAGGATCTTTAGACCTTTCTTGGATTGATTTGTGGTGGTGTTCATAGATGATATCTTGATTTACTCTAAAAGTCATGAGGAACACGAGGAACATTTAAGACAAGTGTTACAGATTTTGAGTGAGAAACAGTTTTATGCCAAGTTGTCTAAGTGTGAATTTTGGTTGGAAAAGGTACAATTTTTAGGCCATGAGATTTCAAGAGAGGGTATAGTTGTAGACCCAGTGAAGGTAGAAGCAATAATGTCATGGGAAAGGCCCACGATAGTGACTGAGGTTCGTAGTTTTGTAGAATTAACGGTTATTATCAGAGATTTATAGAAGGATTTTCAAAGATAGTAGCCCCAATGACGAAACTCACGAGAAAGGATCAACCGTTTGTATGGACGCATGAGTGTGAGGCGAGTTTGTTAAAGATGAAAGAGCTATTGACTACATCGCTTGTGTTGATTATACTTAATCCTGAGGAACTTCTGGAAGTTTACTGTGATGTTTCATACCAAGGACTTGGGTGCGTATTGATGCATAATCAAAAGGTGGTGGCATATGCATCTCGTCAGTTGAAAACTCACGAGAGGAATTATCCAACTCATGATATTGAGTTAGCTACTGTAGTGTTCGCTCTGAAGATTTGGAGACATTATTTGTATAGATCAACGTTTAACGTCTTCAGTGATCACAAGAGCTTGAAATATTTGTTTGAACAGAAAGAACTCAATATGAGACAGAGATGTTGGATGGAATTCCTAAAGGATTTTGACATTACCTTGATGTATCAACCCAGGAAGGCAAATGTTGTAGCTGATGCCTTAAGTCGGAAAATTGTTCATGTGTCTGCCATGATGATCAAAGAACTGGAGTTTATTGAGGAATTCCGAGATCTAGGTTTGACAATGGAGAGACACAAGGGCGGGATTAGTTTAAGCATGATTGAAGTGTCGAGTGGATTGATAGATGATATACGAGAGCAACAAGTCATAGATAAAAGTTTAGAGGAAAAGAAGGAATTGATGAGGCAAGGAAAAGTGACAGAGTTTAGTTTAGGGGAGGATGACATCCTGAGATGTAAAGGGAGGATTTGTGTGCCTAATAATTCGGAGATGAGGAAGCTAATTCTGGACGAAGCCCATAAGAGTAATTTGAGTATTCATCCTAGAGCCACAAAAATGTATCAGTATTTGAAGCAAAGATTTTGGTGGTTAGGAATGAAGAAGCAAGTTGCAGAGTATGTAGCAGCATGCTAAACTTGTCAAAAGGCTAAAGTGGAACACCAATGACCTGCAGGAATGATGCAATCGTTGGATATACCAGAATGGAAATGGGAGAGCATATCGATGGATTTTGTGTCAGGATTACCAAGAACATCAAAAGGATTTGATGGGATTTGGGTAATTGTGGATAGACTGACAAAATCATCGCATTTTCTACCTATCAACATGAAGTATTCCCTAGACAAGCTTGTTCAGATTTATGTGAAGGAAATAATCAAGTTGCATGGAGTGCCATCCAGTATTATTTCTTATAGAGACCCTAGATTTACATCCAGATTTTGGCAAAGTTTGCAACAAGCCCTACGAACTAAGTTGAGATTAAGTTCTGCTTATCATCCTCAGACGGATGGTCAGTCAGAGAGAACCATTCAATCCATAGAGGACTTGCTGAGGGCGTGTGTATTGGATCATAAGGGAAGTTGGGACGATATTTTGCCGTTGATCAAGTTCACCTATAATAATAGTTTTCATTCGAGCATAGGAATGGCACCCTATGAGGCTTTGTATGGGAGAAAATGTCAAACACCTTTGTGTTGGTACCAGGATGGGGAGAGTGCAATATTAGGACCTGAGTTTTTACAACAAACCACGGAGAAGGTGACACAAGTTCGAGAAAGGATGACGACGACACAAAGCAGACAAAAGAGCTACTCCGCTAAGAGGAGACGACCTCTTGAGTTCGAAGAAGGCGACCATGTTTTTCTGAGAGTCACTCCGATGACTGGGGTAGGTAGATCTCTAAAGTCCAGAAAACTCACTCCAAAATTCATAGGTCTATACCAAATTCCTCGTCGTATCGGTCCTGTTGCTTACCAAATAGCTTTACCGCCAAATCTTTCTAATCTTCACAATGTCTTTTATGTTTCACAATTGAGGAAATATAATCCTGATCCGTCTCATGTAATCGAGTTTGACGTAGTACAACTAAGAGATAACCCGACTTATGAAACAAACCCTGTGCAAATCGATGAAAGAAGGATCAAACAGCTCAGGGATAAACAAATCTCTTTAGTCAAGGTTATCTGGAATGAAGTTACCGGAGATGCGACTTGGGAAGTAGAGGACAAGATCTGAGAATAGTACCCTGCGTTGTTTTAGGTACGTAATTTCGAGGACGAAATTCTTTTTAGAGGGGTAGAGTTGTATCACCCTTGTTTTTAAATAGTTTCTTTAGACTTTTAATCTGTTTAAATTTATTTAAAATATTTGATTAATGATTTTTGGGATCTTGAGGTGAGAATAATGATATTCATATCTTAGATTTGTTTTAGAAGAGTCAAGAGTGGTAAAGTTCACAAAACTGAGTTTTTGCAGGAACCGCATTCTCGAGTGATGCGGGGAACGGTTTAGTATTTTTCTGCAGACCGTTTTTACTCCAAAATAATATTTGAACGAAACAAAAGTTGTTTTTAGATTATTTGTGATTTTTAGAAATTTTTCGAGAAATTTTTCAGAAAAACTTTATTTTACCCGCGTTTGGTACTTTACGGGTAAACCGGGCACAACCAAGAGATGAAAAATTATCCCAAAAAATGAGTTTGGAGATTCTAAATTTTTACATATCATATTTAAGTCATAAAAGTGATTTTTCACTTTATTACTTATTTTAGAAAATGTTTACTTCAAAAAAGGATTATGAAAATAAGCATTTTTCCTACTTTTGAACCACCAACTCAACCCTAGCTTGATGTGACACAATCTCACCAATTTTTTTGGTCTTGGCCGAGTTCTTAAGCCAAAAATGTGCTCTTGAAATATCTCAAAGGTCAATGTGGGTCAATGGGATAATTATTTGAATTTCCAATTTAAAGAAATGAGAGTAGGTTTCAAATCAAATCAAACACATCTCACCCATACCTCCTTGTCTTGGCCGAGTTTGTCTAGGGAAAAGGGAGTAGAGAGGTTTCATTTCTTCTTCACTTCATCTTCTTCATCTTGCGAAACTCCATTTTTCTCTCCATTCCAAAGCTCACTTCCATGGCCAAAGTCTTGAGCTTTCTTGAGTGTTGGACATTCAAGCTTCACAAAAAAGGTTTGGATGATGATTCTAATCCATAATCTCTTCTTATTTTTCCATGATCATCACTTTCATTTTTCAAGAATCATGTGTTCTTCATTTTTGCTAAGAGAAGGCTTTGTTCTTGGTTTAAGTTCATTCTCTTGGAACCTAGAAGCTTGAAACCTTCCTTGATCTATTTTTCTTCCAAGCTTTGAGTAAGTATTCATCCACTCAAGTTTCTAAACATTAGGGTTTGAGTATTTTCATAAAACTTGCATTTTTATGGTTATGTTTCTTGTGTATTTTTGAAAAAGGGTAGATATTTAAAGTGTTGGATCATCAAGATTTCAAGGAGACCTCTTGTTTTTTTTTTCTTCAAGGTGCTTCAAGAGGTAAGGGGATTTTCTCAAAAGTTAGGAAGGTGGTGTATGTGTGTGGCTATTTGTTGTGTTCTTGATGATAAACTCAAAGACTTTAGTTTTCATATTGGTTGTTGAATGAGAAATCATTCTCTTAATAATGCCTATTTTTACCTATTTATAACTTAAAGCTTTTAATGTGTGATTCTTGATTATGGAAGATGATTTTTGAATTTTTAAGCACTCTTGGAAAAGAAAAATAATTATTTGAAGTGGTTGTATGCCTAATGCCTTGTTTAGTAAATTTAATGAATGATGTTAGTGTTCTTGATGTATTGAAAGTGCTAAAAATGGTTACTTTAAATGTATGTATGCTTCATGAGTTGATTTTGTGTTCTTGCTTATTTAACGTATTTGATTTCTTTGGTGATTTTGTGTGATTGATTCATGATGTTGGATTGTAATATTTAAAGTAGTATAAGGCTTTAATTTATTATGATTGTGGTTGTAATTTGGTGGTGGTACCCAAGAGGACTAGTACATTGTTACCCAAGCATTTGGAAGAGGAATTTAGAGGACTCTTAGGAAAAGTTTTTCCAAAGACATCAAAATTAATTAATTAGAATTCAAGTCAACACATGATTAGGTAATCTTCACTTGATTTTTTTTAATATAAGTCTCCAATGGACTTTATAATCAATTTTACTTTCAGAAAGATCTAAGTAAGTTGGGAAATTAATTGATAAGAAAAAAGTGAAATTTTAGAATTTTAAGGGGCTAAAAAATGAAAACTGAGTGTTTTGGGCCAAAATCATAAATTTTCGAAAGTTCTGATGCTGAATATGAAAACTGGGTGTTTTGGGCCAAAATAATAATTTTACGGAAACCCAGGGGCTGAAACAAAAAATTGGACGTTTTTGGGCCAAAATTATAATTTTTCAAAAGTTTAATTAATTAAGAGAAAATGAATTTAAGTAAAGTTTTATCAAAGTGTGTAACTTAAGTATTTAATTAAGACTTTTAAGTCAATCTTTTTACAATGAGAAGTTTGAAAGAGAAATACTAAATTTGGTTTTAAATAAAAGCATTTAAGTTTCCAAATGACTTTCATGAAACTATTCTTAGTTTGTATTTAAAAATGTTCAAAGGTATTTTATTTATCAAGCATTAAAAGATTTTGAGACCTTAAAGCTAAAAGGGGTTATGCTTACTATTTTGATGAATTTTATTTTCAAAGAGAAGTTTTCTGTAAAGCTTATGCTTTCAATAACGTTAATAGAAAAGATTTTTACACAGTATTGAGAGAGAGTCAGTACGTGACGACGTTGAAATCTTGAGGAGAAATAATGCTACACGATATTGGGAGAGAGCTAACACGTGACGACAAAAATCCTAAGGTGAAGGATTGTGTTATTTTCTTTGTATGTGTGTGCAAATTATAATGTCATTTGCATTTAAGACGTTGGCTTTTGCCAAAATTAGAGCATACAATCCTATGACGATGGATTGTAAATAAGTAAGGCTTGACTATAAGTCTTTGAGGGCATCCAGATTACGAAATTCTCAATGGTCTTGCGGTGAATCCCCTTGTTCTGAGAAGAGTAGTATACCCGGCTTGGATGATCCTGACCGGCTGCCTTATTTGGGATGTGGTGTACAACGTTAGCACAGTTGGTCTGTACCGAATAAATGTCAAACTATGGTTGAGAGATGGTCAGTTTGTACTTTATGTTAGGTATACGCTCCATCCATATCGCTCTACTTAGTTGAGAAAGAGAAGTCTCCATGGAGCAGTGCACCGGTGTATTAAAGAGATATTGAAGTGACATGCACTATGCTAGAGTGCTATGTGTGTTTAACTTGATGATGTGTTGTCTTTTGGTGTATGAATATCTTAGAGAAAGATTTGCGAAAAAGTAGTTATATATATTCTTGGAATGTATTATGTAGTGTTTTATTTTCCATATGCACCTTTAGTGGATTTCAACTTGTGCAAATAAATTCAACATTGCATGCTTTTATGTTATCTTTATGTACGTTACGCGTAGATGTTCACATCGAGACCTCTGATAGCGCGGGTGAGGGAGAGTTTCAGGCCTCTTGAGGCCGATGGAGAGGGATGGACTTACGATCCCATCTCCTAGTGGGCCACGGTATCTGGACACGTGGTCAGGACTAGAGGAGGGGTGTTGGGCCCCAAAGAGGTGCTAGAGAGGGACATGGTTTTGGATGTCTACATTCCCATCGAGAGCATGCGCAGCTGGCTGGCAGACACACCCTATACATGTAGTGTGACAGTGGAGAGCAGGGAGCCCCGGGTTCAGCCCATGGTGCAACCTAGCCTATACCACCGCGGGTAGCCGGACCTGTTTCTGATCGCCATCGTCTGATTCGTCGCACTCCAAGGAAGAGTTCCTTGGAGAGGGCATGCTTGCCGAGGATGGCTCCACCATTGACTCCAGCTCCACCATCAGAGACTATTAGACCGACCCTTCCTTTTCCTTACATAGAGTCGTCTGGACGTTTCGTGCGCTGCTCTTCAGGCACTCATGCCGGACCTTCTGGACATGTAGAAAAAGGGAAGAGGAAGATTAGAGACGAGCCAGGATGTGGGTTTCTTGTGGAGTTTGAGGAGGAGGAGGACCCCGAGGAGACGTCATCTTCTTAGGTCTCTAGGTGTGGCTTAGGATAGTGCTAGGTTGTGGGTTTGTTAGTTGGCCGACCAGCCTAGGTTTTGCGGAGTAGATGATCTTGTCGTTTATTTGACACTTCTTTTGTTTTACTGTTTTTCTACGTTTAGTTTATCGCTTTATTTTCTTTTACGCCGTGATGATGTATTTTGGCCACTTTGTTGTGGTTCTCGACTATACTTGCTAGCGCAAGACTTTTGTACAGTGACTTGGAGATATGTGAATATGATGTATCTTTTCTTTTCTGTTTTTCTGGATGGCTAAAATTTTCATGAGCATACTCGTTAATATCTTTATAAAAAAAAATTAGCCACAAATTTCGGTATTCTTTAATTATGAAAGCTGTATTTTCTGAAGACAAACCAGTTTTATTTATTTCAGCATAAAGTTTCTTGATATTTTTTTCATGACATTCCTGTTGGAAAAAGGGGCGTTACATCCTGCACTTTCATCAACAAACGTTTCCCTTTCTACAAATTGTGTAGGGGTCTCATCAAAAGTTACATGAATTGATTCCTCTATTGTTAATGTTCTTTTGTTGAAAATTCTATATGCTTTACTAGTTGAGGTGTAACCTAGAAGGAATCCTTTATCGACTTTAGCATCAAATTTTCCTAGGTTATCCTTTCCATTATTCAAGATAAAGCATTTACACCCAAACACTTTTAGATGAGCAATGTTTGGTTTTCTACCCTTAAACAACTCGTAGGGGGTTTTCTTAAGTATTGGCTTAATCAAGGCCCTATTCATCACATAGCAAGCGGTATTGACCGCATCCGCCCAAAATTGCTTAGGTAGATTTGATTCACTAATCATGGTCCTAGTCAACTCTTCTAGTGACCTATTCTTCCTCTCAACCACTCCATTTTGTTGGGGAGTCCTAGATGCAGAAAAGTTATGTGCGATACCATGCTTATCACAAAAGAGTTCAAACAAATGATTCTCAAACTCACCACCGTGATCACTCCTAATTGAAGCTGTTGAAACAAGACCCTCTCAAGCTTGTAGTTTCAATGATGACAAACCTTCTGAACAATAGCCTAAGTCTTCTAAGCATGTCATGCACTAATGGTTTCCTTGAGATTATTAAGAGACACAACAGGTACCAAAGTATGGAAATCAGAGAAGACTAGAATTAAGGCTATTTATGGTATAAAGGCTGAGAAGATCAATATGAATACATATGAAACCAAAAAGAGGTTTAAAGTAAGATCAGGTTCTAAGCTTAAAGAGAAGATAGCTCTCTGTAGAAAAGTGAAAGAGGCACTCTGAGAAGATCAACACTCTGCTAAGTAGCTATTGAGAGGACAAGCCTCTCTAGCAGAGAAGGTTAGCCTGCAGAGAAGGTACTAAGAAGTTGATCTTCTCTGATAAAGAATGTAGTGAAAGGTTAAGCTTCTACAGAAAGGGAAGACATTAGTTTAGGAAGCTACTCAATAAGTAAAGCTCACAGATGAGGAAGAAGAAGCTCCTCAAGGCAAGAAGTATCACAACTGATTGAAGTATACTATTAATACACAGTGAGAAGATTTAAGACAGGAAGCTTCTCAAGAATCTATTACGTACTTGATCAGTATATAAGCCTCAAACAAAATAAGATCTCTCTACATCAAAGGTATTCTTCATTATACACAATATAAAATTTCTGAAAGAAGATCAGAAGTACACTTATTGAGAAGATCACACAAACAGACCAAGTGAGTCATTACATTGTATCTATGCTGAAGACCTTCTCTAGACACATAGTTTCAGAGAAGGTCCCATAGAAGGCTCCTGTTTGGACCACAATATGTCCAGAGAAGATCTGCACCAAAAGTGCAGAGAAGGTCTATACTTGACCAGAGCAGGTCCACATTAGTATTGAGAAGATCTACTCTGGAACCAGATAAGGTCCCTGAGAGCTTGAAGGAAGAACCTACTCAAGCATCGTGTTCTAGAAAAGGTCTGATGACAGAAACACGTGAGCTGTCAAAGTCTGTCATAAAGTGAAAAAGTACAAAAGTACTGTTCCATCTCAGAACTCGAATAGTGATGTTCTCTCTCCTCCATGTCTCTAACGGTTAGAAACTCAATGGAAGGACAGAGGACTCTATATTACAACAGATGGGAGTGAAGCAAAGTGTGAGAAATACATCCAAGCTAGAGCAAACGCGATTCAAGATCAGAAATTTCTCATCTCCACTCACTCATACACTCTTACCTTTATTGCTGTTCTTTGATAAGAAAAATAGGAGTGTAATACAGCTTCTCTTTAGATTTTGTTTTGTAAACATAGATCTAAAGCTGTAACGCAACAAACAATATTTTCATTATTGTTGTTGTGTTTTTCTTTCAAGCTAGCTAGTGAGAGCTGAGCGTGTGAAAGGAAAGGTTTTGTGCAATCTGTGAGGTTGCTTGTCGTGGGTTAGCTTGCAGAGGCTAGGAAAATACTACTAGGTTTTAGCTTGCAGAGGCTAGGACAATACTACTGACTTGAAGCCTGAAGAGGCTTGGACAAGAATACTGTGTAAGGCCTGAAGAGGCTTATTGAAGAATACTTGAGAGGATAGTGGATAATCTCACTGGATGTGGGGACTGGACGTAGCCCAAGGTTTGGGGTAAACCAGGATAAATCTTCTGTGTGATATCTGTTTCTCTATCTCCTTTACAGCTTTTCTGATTAACTATTTTACTGCATTAAAACATCTTCTCTGGTTGAGAAGGTCTAAGCGTTTTGAAAAGCAAATTTATTATCAAGTCTCTTTATTAACATCACTGTGATAAAGAAAATATTTTTGAAAGACTTGTGAAAACATATTTTAAAAGGAGATAGAAAATCTCTTGAGAAGGTCTTTCGATTAACCTTCTCTAATTGAGACTGTACTGTTGACTTTATTCTAAGTAAGAAAATTGATTTTTCTGATAACCTTCTCGGGCAGAGAAGATCACATAAAACAAACATTTCATTTAAAATCAACAACCTTCTCTAACTGAAAGGTTTATTATCTAACGTTTGTTTGACATCTTCTCTGAACTCCAAATTTTCAACACTTGAGAAAGGTTCAAAGTCTACAGGAACAAGCCAAAATTTTAAAAGGGTCACAATTCAACCCGCCTCCTTGTGACTCTTGATACTACTTCAGAAGCTATCTTAATGTCTTTCTCATTTTGTATTTGTTTGACTAATCCCTTAAATGCATGATATGCATCACTTTTATTGGCTAGAAATAAAGTCCATGTAAATCTTGAATAATCATCAACAATTACAAAAGCATAGAAATTTCCACCAAAACCTCTAACTCTAGAGGGGCCAAACAAGTCCATATGCAATGGTTGTAATGGCCTAGTGGTAGAAACTATATTCTTAGGCTTAAACGATATTTTAATTTGTTTACCTTGTTGACATGCATCACATAAGCCTTCTTTTACAAGTTTCATTTTTGGTAAACCTACCACTAAATCCTTAGAGACTAGTTTGTTTAAATGATCCATATGAATATGTACAATGCGTCTATGCCATAAGGTAGCATTTACATCCTTGCTTAGGAGACAATGAACATCATGTGAAGGTATGTCATCTAGGTCTAGCATGTAAATATTATTTACCCTCTTGCCTACAAATTTTACTTCATTGTCTACTTTGCTTTCAATTGTACATGCATCAACATAAAAAATGACTTTATACCCTTTATCACAAAGTTGACTAATGCTAAGCAAGCACTACGCCAAAATTGACTTTTTGTAGCCTTTTTTTTTTTGCTTTTTGTAGCGTTTTTTTGGAGCGCTACATAGCTGGGTGCTACAAAAGGGTGGTGACTTTTTGTAGCATTTTTAAAACGCTACAAAAAAAACCAACCTTTTGTAGTTTTTTTTTTAAACGCTACAAAAAGCTAGAAAGTCACCCAAAAAAGACGTTGCGTCAGGATAAAAAACGCTACAAAAGCTCTACTTGATGTAGCATTTTCTACAAAAACGCTACAAAAAGTCACAATATAAATGTTTTAGTGACAGATGGAACTGTCACTAAAAGTGAAATCTCTGTTGCTATACATTAATTTCCCAGATCACCATGATGGTAAAGCACAATCAATCAATAAAAGCCCAATATATAAATGTATTGTTATTTCTAAAAGAAGAAAAATATCAAGATTGAACAATATTTATATCAAGATTGGAAGATCGTGTCATATTTTGGAATGAAAATGACCAAACATTGTAATAATAATAATATAACTAAAGGAACTTAAAATAAGAGAGGATTATGACAAGTTTGTTCTGGTTTTCATATATCAAGAATTGTAAAATCAAGACAAATTTAAGCTTAAACAAAATATGAGACAAATACAAGTCCTACAAGCAGAATCATAAACTCATCGAACTAGAATTCTCACTCATACAACAGCGTTGGCTGCACTTGCAATCCTTGGCTAAAGATCAGCATACTCCTTGCCAGTTGGACCAGTGATAGCAGAGCATTGAAGCATTAGAACATAAAGGCTCAACTTCAATTATTGAAGTGAGTAAAAATACAAGAGAAAATATAAATGCAAGAGATGACGTATTATGTGAAGTCAGCAGAACTGGCTGAGTCCTTGATACTCGCAGTACTGCAAGAAATTCTAGTGAGAATACTTGTCCTGCTTCTGCTGTAGGGAGGGAAAATCAGCACTTGTAGCCATGGAATTTGATCTCGTCTTAGAAGTTGTAGGAATGGCTTCCAAGTTCCTCCTCTTGAATTTTCCAGTTGAAAAGATTGCATTACTACTTACTGAACCCAGGGGCTTTGGAGAGTGCATGTAGATTTTTAAAATAAGCATAAAAACAATTATATTATTGCTGTTGAGACACTCCACACAATTAATAAACATATCCAACTAAAAATTATACATCAACCTTCGCAGGCCTATTACCTTGCATATAGAAGCATGTATGCCCTTTCTGATAAGACTCTTGACAATTCAACAGGTTCTATCTAAATAGAAGCACAAATGCCATACTCAGTTTACATACATGAATTTGTCTCATAAATAAAGTATGCATTTCCAATAGTCATTTGTCAATGCTTTTCAAAAGGTGTATCTTAAAAATTAATGACAGAAGTTGTAAGAAATAAACCTTCAATAGTATATCATTGTTGGATCCTGAATCTTTAACTGAAAATTAATACTAAAAGGCAAAGGCAACCAAAAATGAAGAATTTGTTCTTGTTCTCATAGAGGAATTTTAATCAAACATCAAATTCCTTAATACTTTTCAAAATCATGATAATGTATAAAATGACTGGAACTTAAATAGAGCAGGCAAAAAATGCATATTAAGTCTGTCAATATTAGTTTAGAAACAAGAGTAAGTATCTAGTATTTCCCTTCATAAAAGACAAGGACATAGCACACTCACAAACAATTAGAGTAATACTAACAAGGGAAAAAGCAGCAAAAAATTGCAAGAATGAAGCATAGAGTTACTATTTTTCAATAAATATATGTAAATCTAGCTAGCAGTAGCTCAATAGAATTATGTACATTATATAGATATAGATGTAGTAAAATCGTGACATTTTAAGAGAAGGGATAAAAAAAGTGTATGGATTTTTAGAAGTATAGTAATTCTTCATTATTATTTAACAAGGTACCTTAAGGATATCAAAATCCTTTTCTGCAGTATATTTCTGTTCAAGATTAGCCCCTTTCTGTTGGACTATATCTGGGTGAATACATAATGTTGCTTTTCTATGAACTTTTTTAACTGAAGCAGAAGTAATCGTATCTGTCAGAGACACGAGTTGCCAACCACATTCTGGCCAAAGAGCCTGCATATAAATTCAAAGGTAAGAAAGAACAATGGAATTTTTTAACATGGTCCCAAAGAGTAATTTTTAGAGCCTGAACATCAACTTGTTTGGACGTTTTGTCATACTGGACTTCGATTTTACTGACCTGTTATTTGAAAATAAGCATATACTTGAGTTTTAGCTGCAATAATTTCGACTGAAAATCAATGATTAATGATAAGGAATTAGAAAACACAACAGAAGAAGCAACCATATTCAGATTTGAAAATATAATAAAAAATCACAAGCAACACAAGTAGCCAAACAACATCCAAATAGGAAAAATGAAAGGAAACATAGAATTGCACCCAAAAAAAGGAAAATCAGAAAGTCAAGCCAAAAAATTAAATAGCAAAACTAAAAAATCCAACCTGGAATAGGCAAACAATTTGGAAGAGCGACAAGCTGTAACAAGAAACAAGATGACAACAAATAAGATATCAAAATTTAAGCTGTAATAAAATTATTCTATTTTATTAACTATAACTTCAGTAGATCTTAATTTCTACAATCCCTCCTCTTTATGGTGGCACCCTAAAGATCTTATTCGGTCTGTGCAGCAATTTTGCATACTCTGTTTCGGATTATATATAACATTTCTATACTTTTGTGTTTTGGGCACATCTTATGCTTAAAACGTTTTAATGTTATTCCCTTTTGGCTTTGCAAAAAGAAAATTAGACTAAAGCACGAGAATTACAAGAGTACTGCAGCAAAGACGCATCAGAATAAAAAACAAGACACAATATTCCCCCAATACAAGCAGACCTAGAACTAAATTATAAGCATTTGAGCATGAGCAGTACGGATTTCACAGTAAAAGGGAGATCATCTTCCATGAGGGGATAATACAATGAACAGAAATTACTAGTGTGTTGCTTTTAGAATTTCTGAGCTTGTTGTTTAAAACAAAACAACAACAAAACAGATCATCACCACTCAATTAATCTTTCTCCTATTAATCCCCTAATTAACCAGATTAGAACAAAACAGATTGAACCCTAACCAGCAAATGTGGAGAGAGAGAGAGAGAGAGAGCCCTAACCCTCAACCAGCAACGACGATTGAAATCAGAAGAACGGCGAGCACGAACGAGCACCACGGAGAGCACGAACGAGCACAAAAGCAGCACTTCTCGCGACGTCGACGAACGAGCACGAACGAGCAACAGAGGCGAAAGTTTCAGAGTGAGAGTGAACGGTTCAGAGCAGAAAGAGAAGGTGGCGAACGGAGGTTCAGAGTGAGAGTGAACGAACGGAGGGTTTTTGGTGCTGAAGTGAAGAACAGAGAAGAGTGAGAGTGAGGAAGTGATCGAGTGAGCTGGGCCACGTACGATTATTAGTGAAGTTTTAATAAAACTTGATGTAGCGTTTTTTTTAGAAAATGCTACATCAAGTCTCCGTGTTTTTAAATATAATTAATATTTTAATGTCATGTTTTTGTAGCGTTTTTTGAAAAAAACGCTACATCAAGTTGAATCATTTGCAGCGTTTTATCAGGTAATCGTTACAACAGACCTCCGTGTCATTTTTTGTAGCGTTTTTTAAAAAAACGCTATAAATGGTGCGCTTTAAAAACTGTAATCTGGCGTAGTGAAGTTATGCTTTAAACCATCCACATACAACACATTTTCAATGCAAGTTCAGGAATCTTTACCTATCTTACCACATCCAAGTATTTTGCCTTTATTCACTACTAGAAAAATTAAAATTAGAGAGGGAACAAATCTGTCGCTAAATATATAAAATTCCGTCACAAACTACTTTAGTGACGGATTTTGTGACGGACATATATTCGTCGCAAAAATGGGCGTCGCAAAATAATTAGCGAGGGAAAATAGAATCCCTCGCTAATTAGTGACGGAATCGGTCCCTCTCTAATTAGTGACGGAATCCATCCCTCGCTAATTAGCGAGGGAATTTGCGAGGAATAAGGCAAATTTAAGGATACTATTCCGTCACAAAATCAGTCTCTAATTAGTGACGGAATTTATCCCTCCCTAATATTTAGAGGTGTGTTTTTTATATTAAAAATCTCCTGTATGTTTTAAATAAAAAATTCATGGATAAAAATTGTAATAAAATGAAACTTTTGAACAACATAGCATTCAAAGAAATAAAAATCAACCATTGAATCATTCATATATAAGATCCATAAAATCATTAATAACAATGTTTCATAAAAATATCAAAGTATACAAAGAAAATACATCCAAAGTCTGTTGATCCTAACTCATCATCTAATTAATCTAATCATCATCAAAAGTCTGTTGCTGAAAGCCAACTTCCTGTGCCACTTCCAGGAAAAGCAAGTATTTCTTCAATCTGCATAATAGCCACTTGTTATCCTTATCCACGCGCGTTGGAGTGGCCAACCAAATACAATAACAGAACAGATTAAAATCATTGTGGTGAAATGAATTAGGTGTAAAAAAGGGTAAAAAGTTCATGTGCTCATAAGGTGGCAAGTATAGATGCTATTAAATCAACCAAAGATATCAAATTACAATTAAGTATAGATGCCGCAAATGTAACAGAAAAAAGACATCAAATGCAAGAATGAATTAAACTGGAAGTAAGTAAAACTAAACTAGTATTAATTGGAAGTAGTTGGAACCATATTTGCTGATATATATATATATATATATACTAAATGAAAGTCCCTTTAGCAGTTCAAACAATGCTTCAACCTATAAATAAACTAAGTTGTGTTCTTAGTTGGCACACTCTTTATGCTTATTTCAATTTACTATGTAATCTACGCCATTTTTATAACAATAAGATTAAAATTGACTTACTGATCCAAATATACCAATAATTGATCTTCTCAGTTGCATCTGTTTGATCATTATATTGGGATCTCTCATGTGAGCAATGGCTTGATTACTAATATCCTGCAAAGGTACAACAAAATAGAAGTTAAATAACCTGCCTATCACATAATAGAATCCCTAGTCTAATTATAGGACCTAAATCAAAAGCACACAATTTAACACACAATAGGAGCATTGTATTTGGTATTCCACAATGGCTCTGTTTAGCGTAATAGTCTAGTGTGTTGTGATTGTTGTGGACAGTGGTGCACTGGTGTTATATTTATCTACAATATAAGTTGAGTCAATGAAAGAAAAAAGAGGCTTATACCATCTGGAATTAAAACAAATTCTCTGTAATATTACTCTCTTCTTATATGAGGCACAAGTTAATAATGACTAAACAACTTGGATCACTATAAACTGTATATAATTAAATTAAATGTGAGGAAAAAGCATGCTAAGAAGGCAATCATGATCTGGATTATAGTAGGCAATCACAATTTACGGGTCTGACTTGTGTAGCGCTTAAATCGATTTCAGGATGTAACAAACTTTCTATTCTGAAGTTGGGCATATGCTTGAAATGAAGATAAATGATATTGGGCTTAAGCATATTGCAAACAGTTTTTCGGAGCTCAAACATCTTGATGTCTACAGGTATTTTAATTTGTATCTGAATTCGGTAATATCTAGATCTTGATGGGGGAAAATTCCCAGCATTCTTACTTTACATCATTGTTGAATTGAGATGAGTGAAAGGGGTACACAGACCTCAATCTTCCACCCACCCCCAACCCCCACAAGAAATAAATAAAATTAAAATGATTTTATCCTAACATCAACATTTGGCAGGAACTACATCAATTCCATAAAACTTATGAATAAATGTAAACAGCAAAGCATGTAGTGTTGATTTCTCCTAGATAAAGATTTGGAACGGAAATTCTTGCAGTATTTGGTCTAGCTATAAAAGAGTTTAAAAAAATGCTACCTCAGATGCATCCATTGGGTCTGGGCGTCTAGCTAATACTTGTATAAAAGGAAAAGAAGTGAGGACCGTAGACCCTTTTGATATAAGGGCGAGGCTTTTTCTTCTTGGATTGAGTAGAAGCTTCTCGAAGCTGAGAAACATCATTGAAAATACCCAGATACTCCAACCGAGCCTTCATGAAACACGCACAGTTAATAGAATAGTTACTACATTTCATTCATTCACTGAACACAGCACAGCACAACACTTCAGAAGCACAGAGAAAATGGTAACTTACCTTGTTCTGTAACATGCGAGCATTTCTGAGAGCTTCGTAGTCGTCGCATTTTGCTTTCTCTTCTCTCAGTCTCACTTTCGTTCTCCCCATTTCTCTTTCTCTTTCTTCTCTCAGTCTCAGATCTGGGATTGCGTGGTCGGTGGAGACTGTGTTGCCAGGGAAGGTGGCTGCCGGAATCAATGGTTGAAGGAAATGGTGACTAGGGTTTTTTTTGGGTAAGGGGGAAGTGAAATATTGATATGTTTTCAATTGAAAGGGACGCGGGAGGAGAAAACAAAATGTTATTTCTAATATATATTTTTTATTTTTAATGTTAACTAAGTCTGGGCTGTTTAAGTTTCCATGGTCATAGAAAAACATTAGCGAGGGAAATATTCCCTCGCAAATCATTTAATAAATATTTGTGACGGTTTGTTGGTGACAACAACATTAGAGAGAGAATATTCCGTCACAAATTTTCTCACTAAATATTATTCCATTAAGCAACGATGCGCACCATAACGAATATGTTTAGAAAGGCATCGTTTTCGTCTCTAATTCTCTCGCTAAAATTATGTTCCGCATTTAGTGACGGATTTTGTGACGAAATATTTAGAGAGGGATTATTCCGTCTCTAAATCCGTCGCTAAATTAATATAATCATTTCCGTCGCTAAATCCATCGCTAATAGAGAGGAAAAATTTTCCGTCGCTAAAATCCGTCTCTAAAACTAATTTTTCTAGTAGTGATTGTTGTCTCCATAGGTCACATGTCCATGATTCCTTAGAAATAATTGTATAAACTTGGTGTAGTCTCCCGTCATGTGCTTTGAACACCCACTATCCAAATACCAATGCTTACTTTGGGTCTTCAAGCACACCTACAAAACAAAGTTAAGTTTTAGGTACTCATGTTACTTTGGGTCCTTGAGGGTTAGCTTTATTCACCGAACCTTTTGGAACCCAAACTTGTTTAACATTGGATAGTCGATTGTTTCTAAACATGCAAGATGTAGCTAAATCCCCCTTTCTACAACAATAGTAACATGTGGTAAAGGGGATAGTTACTTTGCTTCTTTGACCAAAGCAATTTTTAAGAGATTTTCTTTGTTCATTAGGATTGTATCTTATTCCCGCTTTACCATATGTCCTCTTTTGACTAGAAAGTAGCATGTTTAGATTGTCTCGACCCATTGTAAACTTGTCAAGCATGCACTTCATGTAATTTATATCAAGTCTATATTTAGCACAATCATTGCATGCATGAACATTACTAATTGACTTCTTGTTTAGTGAGCACTTATCATGCAAAGCCTTTAAAGCATCATAGTCATTAGTAACATTTTCTAGCTTTATTGTTAATCTATGTATCATCTCTTGGCAATCACATATGACGCATTTTTGAGAAGCATTCAATTTTATTAGTCTAATAGATTCATCATGTAGCTCCTCATATGCATCATGCAATTCATCATACGTAGGTAAAAGATCGAGTTCATCGATGCTTTCCTCCTCTTCTTCATTGTGGCTTGCCATGAGACATAGATTTGCTACTTCTTCATCCTCGGAGCTCTCGGATGAAGAATCATTTTCATCCCATGCTATGTATGCCTTTTTGCCCTTTTTTGTCCCTCTCAAACTTTTCGGATTTCTTTTGGAGTTGAGAACATTCCATTTTCATGTGTCCTTTCTTCCCACATTTGTAGCAATTAATTTGAGAGTTGTCGAAGTCCTTCTTGAATGGTCTTTTACTTCGATTATTAGGCCTTCCAATTCCTTTCTTCTTCTTAAGAAATTTTCTGAACTTCTTCACAAACAAGGTAAGATCTTCATCACTTTCATCTTGATCGTCGGAATCATCCTCCTCATCACTTTGTACTTTTTTGCTCCTTGAGGATGATGCTACCAACGCCAATCCTTTCTTCTTTTTCTCACGTTCTTCATGCTCTTGGAGGCGGTTAACTTCTAACTCGTGCTCTCGTAGCTTTCCCAAAAGTGTCGCCAAAGTCATAGTGGACAAGTTCATTGATTCCGCAATGGCCGTCACTTTTGATTGCCAATTCCTGCTCAAACATCTCAAAACCTTGTTAATAAGATCCTCATTGGGAAAGGTCTTTCCCAATGTCGACAAATAGTTAACAATATGTGTGAAACGTTTTGCATTTCCTGTATTGATTCACCGATAATCATACGGAATAGCTCATACTCATGAGTCAATGTGTTGACTCTAGCACATTTAATCTCAATGGTTCCCTCATGGGTGACCTCTAAGGCATACCACATTTCTTGAGCATTCTTACAATTACAAATGCGAAAAAATTCATCTTGGCCTAATGATGCAAAAATCATGTTTTTGGCCCTCCAGTCAAGTTGGACCTTTTTCTTTTCATTTTCATCCCACAAATCCCTAGGTTTTTCTTTAGTTATACATCTATCACATAAGTAGGAACAAATGGTCCATTTTCAATTACATTCCAAACATCTAGGTTGTGGGAGCAAATGAAAATGTGCATCCTTTCTTTCCAATATGCATAACCATCACCATTAAAAATGGGTGCCTTATTGTAGGACCCATCAACATATGTAAAGGTGTTAGAAGCCATAGGATCGCTCTATATAGCATACAACTAGCAATAGAGACCGTGCTCTGATGCCACTTGTTAGCCCAAGTGGCTGCTAACAAGGTGAATCCTAGAGGGGGTGAATAGGATTCAATGTATTTTTCAAAAACTTTTCGCGAACCTTTTCAATTCATAATGGTTATGTATATTACAAAAGGATGTTTCCAAAAACAATGAATGAATGTATGTTTTTATGACAGTTGAATAGCACTTGAATTCAACTCAACAGATATTCAGAAAACCCTAAATTTCCAATGTTAATCAAATCATGAAATTCAAAGAAGGAAAAGGTTAAGAAGATGAACACAATGATTTATACTGGTTCAGTCACCTAATGTGACCTACGTCCAGTCCCCAATCCGTTTCCGAATTGAGATTTCAATCTACTATATTCACGGGTTCGATTACAACACCTTAATCGCTTTTACAAGGAGATACCTCACTCCTAAACCCACAACAAACTAGGGATACCCCACCCTAATACAGAAAATCTAGAGGATACCTTACCTCTAACAACAAACACACAAGAAATCAAAAGATTAGAGTTTACCAAGGTTATCACACGTTCTGTGATTGATTGGGAACTGTACTGGTACGCTGTTTGAGGAGTTCTTAACCTAGGGATCCGGTATATACGTGACTAAGATAAATTGGGAAATAAGTGATTTCTTAATAAATGTATATATAAATAGATTGGATTGGATAAAAAAAAGTATAACAGTAATGGATTCTCGGTGAATTCTCCTGTTATAGCTTCTATCGAAATTTAATATAACGGTAATGGATTCTCGGTGAATTCTACTGTTATATTAACAGTGGAAAATATAGAGTGGGTATCCAATTTGTGTATGTATACAATTAACTCGGTTTAATTTCCAATGTCTATGCCAGTGAAAATTAGTGAGATAGGCTTTCAATGGGCCTCTTTCCTGGAAGATAATTGATGTTTAATTATTTCAGAGGAGAAACAACATGATTACGTTCACGTAGTCTATATTGAATCGATTTTAAAGCTGGGTATTGATCAACGAAGACGGCCCTGCTGCTGTGTGATCCTTTCATCTTCGGAAATTAACTAAGCCGAAAAATAATCAGCTTTACTTCGTTCACTAAGTCTGTATCAAATTTTAAAAAAAAACGGACACTGATTACCGCAGTCGACTCAGCCTCCATGTAGTTATTCCATTCCCAAAGAGCTATCTAAAATCTGAGAACAGACACTTACTGATTAGAAAGTGGACATAAGTTTTTATTACTGTCAATCTCTTCTCTCTTGATCAATCCTAGGTCGCTCTGCCCCGCTTTGGTCTTCTTGAAATGGGTTAATAAACCTTTAGTTATATATTGAATCACTCTGTTGGGTTGCTCACCTCAGTTCGGCTCTGTCGCAGTGTGATCAGTCATAAAATGAATTATTGAAGCCGAAAAAATAACTTAATCCCGTAATGATCTATAGAATCAAGTGAAGAAGGTAAGAGTATTTTTATAAAGTGATAAATTATTTCCTATAAAGTATTTTGATGAGATCTAAAGACGTTTTTGAAGAAAAGCTACAGTAAAACAGAAGAAGTTTTACAAAGAGAAGCTAAAGAGATTTTAAGATACAATTTAGACGATCATTTGCATTAAAGACGATGAGCATACAACCTACTGGACGGAGTTGAAAATAGGTTCTGTTGGACCACAATTGTCTACTGGGATTATCCAGGTTTCGAAAGTCTCAATGGCCTTGTCGGTGAATCCCCTTGAGCCGAGACGAGTCATATACCCGGCAAGGATAAATCTGACCGGCAGATCTATTTCTGATTTGGTATTAATTTTTAAATGCGGTATTTCTGAAGTATTCTCAAGGGTCTAAGGCGGGATTCCCTGGTTATGCTGTTAAGTTTACTGCAGCTGGTCGTTCAAATGATGTGAGGTTGGAAAAGTCTCCTTGGACCACTACACCGGTGTGATTAGAGAAATATTGAAGTGACATGCATAAATATACTTTGATGTGAGGATATATTTTGTGAATGAGTTATTTTGCAGGTTTACAAGATATAAGGTAAGACCTGTTTGATTGGAATTTGTTATATGTTTTGAATGACTTGCTACTTTACTGTATTGTCTTGATTGACTTTATTGTCTTTTATGTTGATATGTTTTTGACATATAAATTGGGTGATGTGTGATCTGTGTGTTAATATATTAGTACTGCTCATATTACCTTGTTTAGAGTTTCACCCTTGCCTATTTTTATGTTGTGTTGATGCATGATTGAGTAGATGGCACATCCTGCTACGGGTTTGGGACGGGTTCATCATCTTAGTATAGAACCCCAAGGCGGGGATTGTGTGAGGTGGAACATAAACCATTACACTCAATGGGGAAGATTCGTGGGAAGGGTTGAGACCGTAGATACTGGTGGTGGAGGTCCACAAGACCCACTACCTATCCAAGAACAGATAATCTTAGATGTTAAGTTACCCTTACGCCAATTAAGACCTTTGGTACCTGACCCAGAAGACCTACTCTTCAATGATGATGACGACGATGGAGACAGCGGTGGTGATAGTTCTCATCCATCAAGACATAGTGGTAACAGGTTAGATCACATGCCTTCCCAGAAAAGGAGCAAGCCCTCAGATGCAGGCAAGGATGAGACCTCCGAGGACACTTCAGCAGCAGCTCCTACAGGACATGAGGATTCCATAAGATATACCCCAGCCTCACCTTTAGGAGTAGCAGATCCACCTATGTATACCCTTGTTTCCCATCACTCAGAGGAGGAGGATATTATATGGTTATCTGACTCCTGTCTGATGATGAGTTTGAGGATATTCCTGAAGAGTCCATCAACTCTTGGGCTACCTCTGACCTTACTGATGACCCTTTACCCAAACCAGATCTATCTAGGTTTGGCTTTGATTGGGTTCCAGTGACTCAGGTCCAGAACCTTGAGTCTAGTTTACCAGGATTGGGAGGATCCACTTGGTCTTGCCCATAGACGTAGTTGAGTTGGAGTTAGAATAATAGATCCCTTTTGGGTAGTTGATAGGATCATGGCTCGGTTGTACATAGTAGCGTATGTTTTTCTTTTACTACTTTTGTACTTTTTGGTTTAGAGTAGTTTTAACTTCTTTTCCTTTTGCAATGTCAAAAAAAATCATAGTTTGTCTTGGAACAAACTCTTTTGTAAAATATCATATTATATATATATATATATGAGGTGGAGTATCTTTTCAGTGTATAATGATCTTACTTTGCACTTGAAATCTTTTAAAAGAAAACAAGGGAACATATTCCCCATCCTTCTCATCTTCTTTAAAAAGCAAAAAATTTTACCTGCATTTTGGAAGAAAGATTACCAACTTTTACCTAAATATTTTCTAAGTATTTGCTAAACTTTTGGTTACTGTGGTGTAATATCCTTTTTGGAGAAAGGATGTTGCATATACAACTATTTATTTCAAATCATTTGCTCATTAAATATGTCTCATATTAAATACAAGAGCAATAAATAGCATGTTATAGTGTTCGCGTGTTGGACGCAGTTTGTGAAACAGAATAGACTCTCTATTCACTTACCATATGGACGCATGACTTTCTTACCATATGGACTCATAGCTTTCTGGACGCATAGCTTTCTGATCATATGGACGCATGACTTTCTTACCATATGGACGCTTAGCTTCCAGAGTCCATTGGACGATATTTACCCAAGGTCAAGTATCAGAGTCCATTGGACGATCAGCTCTTTGACTGTACTTATAAGTACCAAGGTCACACTGGACGATGGACTTAACTTTGTTGTACCTACAAGAGCTTGTTTAACAGACTTTGTAAAAACCTTAATAATCATTGTTATCATCAAAACCACTTAGGGATTTAAGCATTGACAAATGCTTTTGAATAATTTGGTTCCAACAGGAAGTAGATAGATTGACATCTATAAAGTAAAACCTAAACTTGAAGTCACACTTCCCTTTCTTTTCTCTTTCAGGTACTTCTGGATGTTCCTCTTCCATTGACTGGACTTACTGCAATGGAAGCAAGTGCCTTTCCTTTTGCACACCTCTATCTGGTTTCAAATAGGAAGTGTTGGGTTTGGAGTTATCCTTACCCTTGCTCCTCCCCTTGTTACCAAACATGTACTGCTTCTTAACATCTCCCTCTTAGACCATCATCATGGCCTTCCTATTTTCATTGTTATGATTCTGCTTAGCAGATCATAACATCACAACAAGCTCCGGCAAAGTCTGTTAGATTCGTTCATGTTATAGTTCATGACGAACTGACTACTACTGTCCAATAATGGTTGCAGGATTAGATCAGTGGCCAACTCTTGGCCGTAGAGGAAAGCCCAATGTATTCCGGTTCTCAATGTCTTCGACCACTTGGAGTACATGAGGACCCACTGGGTTCCCTCTTCCAGCTTGCAGTTGAAAACGGGCTAAGGAAGTCTCATATCTCTCATGCCTTGCTTGCTCTTGGTAGAGCATCAAGAGGTGCATGATCATATCAAGCCACATGTTCTCGTACTGCCTTTGCAGCTTGGGAGACATGTTAGCAAGCATGAGATATACATAGCATCACCTTGATGCTTCATAAGCATCTTGCTCAGCTATAGACGCAGTATTAACAGGTGGCTCGGGAAGTTGTTGCTCAAGAACATACAACTTCTTCTCATACTTGAGGACAATCCTCAAGTATCTGTGCTAATCCAGAAAAATTAATATCCAGACAATTAATCCTTCTCAAGGATTGATCACAGTTAAAATAAGATATGTGTTTTGCATGGTTATCTAAAACAGTAATTTTGCAATTTATTAATATCATGAATTATTACATATTTAATAGGACTTTATTAAATACGCTCCCACTATTTTTATTCAAATCAATAACCCTCAATTATTGATTCGGAGAATCCTGTTGAAAGATTCTCATAGTAAGCCAAGATCCACATTTCACCTCCTCCTGAGTCAGCTTTGGCTGATACGCCCAGGGTTTGGCTATTTAGGTAGAAAACTCTTTCCAGTCTATCTTATAGATTCTTGGATCCGTTGGGTGAATAACAACTTATTCCAGCTTATTCTTATAAGCTGATGCCCAATTACTTTTGCCTCTAAGTGTCCAATCCTATTGGAGTCACTCAGATAAATCCAACCCAATGGTGTGTAGGCGAGGATTACCCTTCTTCGCGCCTCACCAAGATAGAACAAGGTGCCTAGCTTTGGCATGAACCCACCTAAGAACGATCGAGGCTTTGACGAGTACACCGCACTGGAAGGCATTAAGACTTATTATTTTACTTTGAGGGAATTTGTTTTAATGTGATCTCACTGCGCTTAGTATCTCATACAAGTGTTCTCTTTATGCTTCCTCTCATTTAATTACATACATATATCATGCATATAAAATAAATAATTAAAAAGAGGTATTTACCATGTTATCAATCATAACGTCTTTAAGCATGTGAGGCAATACATCAAACATGTATTAATTTTAATTAATTAAATAATTAATAAATAATTCATTAATTCAATTAATTTTGTCCTTGCAGTCACATGCAACTTGTTCATACACACAGTTTATATAACGCCATGCAGCGCGTATATTAAAATAATAAATACTCGCGATTAAAATTATTTATGGCGTCCTAGATAAAATAAATCACGACGCGCAGGCTATATTTAAATTACAACCCTAGTAGCATGTAGTCCACCAAAAAGGAAAGAATATAAATGATACGGCACGCAGGCATGTATAAGGAAATATAAAATCTATGCCATAAATAAACTTTAACCGCATTAAATGTAAAATTCAAATTTCGAATTCAAATTTGAAATTCAAATCTTTAAGATTTGAACTTTAATGACAATATCAATAATATTTATTGATATCATCCGTGATCACATCAAAGATATGATCTTTAATGATAATAATTGTAATGCTTACCGTTAGCATCCGCGAATCGAATCAGAAAAAGTTGTTCCGAACTAGACGAAAGGTCAGATCTGCTCAAAAACTGCACAACCGTGTGAACACGGCCGTCTACATTTAGGTTCACACCAGTGCTGTCTCACAGCGCTGGGTACGGCTGTGTTGCAGCCAACACGGCCGTGTTGCGATTACAAAAATCTGAGCACTCCTTTCATCCAAACGAATGTCCAAAACACTTTTGGACATTATAGGATCAACCAAAACAGATTATAACACTTATAATCACAACCAAACAATCACACACGATTACGATCAAAATAGAAACCATTTGCAAAATAAGAACATAACCGTAAATTTGTCGTTCGTTTGATTAACACACGAATCTGATTACAGTCATACTCAATACAGCATTCAAACATATTATCAAACAAAACTACACTTCCCTTGGACTTACGGTTATCAAGACCAATGCTCTGGTACCACTGTTGGGGTTCTATGGGGTAAGCTTTTAATTTTACCATAAGAGATCAACTCATTGGCGGAAAACCCCGTGCCAAGATCACTAGTACACACATGAATCACAAAGAGATAGTATAGTTACCTTAGAAACGGTAGTCGATCATGCAGTGCTCCAATCGATCACGAGAGAGGATACAAGAGAGGAGAGGGGCGGCTGAAACAAAAGTGTGAGTGGCTGAATTGTGCAGCCAAGGGAGCGCACCCCTAGGGTTAAAATAACCCTAGGATTTCACTTAAGGTCCACCACGGACCCTCCTTTATTCAGCCACGTCGTATCGGTTTTATTTAAATCTTATTTAAATAAAACCCAACTCCTAAAATATCCCAAAATTAATTTAATTAAATGAAATTAATTAATTTCCTCTATTTAATTAAATCATATTTAATTAATTAGCCTCTAATTAAATGATATTTAATTAGACAATGCTCCTTATTTAGTTAAATCATATTTAACTAAATAACTCTCGGTTAAATCGTTTTGTGCATGTGACCCTATAGGCTCTCATGGAGTTAGCAATAATAATTAATATTAATTAATATAAATATATTAATTAATCATTAACCATTATAGACAATGAGCGGTGTAACATCCGTTTTTCTTAGTTACCGTTTAAATTCTGTTTTATACGAAATTTTGTGATCTAAGTTCTAAGTGATTTATTTTTGTCTTATAATTAAGGTTTTAATATGCTTACCAAATTATTTCGTTGAAACAGACGTTTTTCCTTTGACGTTTGGATTTTTACAGACAACCGTATTTACCGTAACTGATGGATAAGATTTTAAATAGCTAAAGTATATCAAACCAACCCAAAAAATTATCTTCCTTCAAAAAAGTTAGTTCTTTTAACATATGTGATTTTTTGAAATTTTTTTGGAATTTTTAGAAACAATAAATTTTAGAATTATTGTTTTTGTCCCTATAGTTTGACAACGAGAACTGAGAACTGATTCGGATACCAAGTTGAGGTCAGAAAGAGATTTTTAAAAGCTAAATCATGATTTCACATTTTTTAGGATTTTTGGAATTAATTTCAAAATTTTCTGAAAAACAGATCAAAAGTTACATTTTCAGTCCCTGTAAAATACGAGAAACGAGGGATTTTGGAGCAGAAATGGATTTTTAGTGATCAGGGCATGCTCAAAATCATTTTTCAAGAGGAATCATTAGTGTTTATATTAAATTTGTGATTTTTTAGAAATTTTCTGTGAATTTTCTGAGAAATGTTCATTTTGCCCTTACGGCATGTCCGTTTTTCTTTGTTTATGCGAACCACAAAACATACCCTTATCGTAAAACCTAAAGTTTTTAACCAAGTTATCCCATGGCCCTTATTCCTCCCATTTTGGTCAACATCCTACTCTTATTTTGGAGCCTTAGATGTGCTTTTTCACTTGGATTCAATCCTTGTGAAAACCTTTGAACCAATTAGGAAAAAGATGGATTAAAACCTAATTATCTAGTCATTAATCTTTGATCTCAACTTCTTCCTTCCACTTGCCTTGGCCGCCCCCCTCCTTCATGACTGACATGAGTCTAGTTTCTTCTCAAAGCTTCTCAATTTTGAGTCATGCCATGAGTCATTTGCCTAAGCCAATTAGAAATTAGATAATTTTTTTATTTTTATTAAAAGCTAAACCATGGTTGCTCTCCAAGCCAACCATAGTCTCTTTAACCCAAGGTCTTGGCTGCAACTCCCCCTATAAATACCCCCCTTCATGCTACATAAATCCTACACCAAAGCCTTTGTGTTAACAAAGCAAAACTCCTCTCATTTTCTCTCTTGAAGTTTTATCTTTTTCTCTTGGTGTTCTTGGTTGCAAGCTTTGATCTTCAAGCTTTGTTCTTCCAAGTTCTTGTGGCAAAGGTAAGGGGAACCTCTTGCAAATTAATTTGAGAAACATGAGTTTGATTCTTGATTGTGATTGACTTGTGTGTTTTGTGTGTTATAGCCTTTATTTATTTATTTATGCTTTATAATTGTTTTATGACTTTAATTTAATTATTTTGTGCTTGTTATTAATTGTAGTGTTATAATACCCAAATTTCTCTTAAATTTCGTGGAAGTAAGGTGGTGATGATCAAATTAATTTTGAGCTTTTGTAAACATACTGTTATAATGGCGAAATTTAGATTTACCGTAAATATGATCTTACCGTAAAGAAAATACAATTTATTCTTTTGTGAAAACCTTGATATTGTCTACCATTGATATACAAGGTGATGGTTAATATAAATGGTTTATCAGTATAGGTCTGTCTAGGAAAGACAGAGATCATTGAAGGGGCCTTAGTCCATCTCTCTTTCCTAGGAACTGTACTGATACGCTGTTTTGGGAATTCTTAACCTAGAGACCCGGTATATACGTGACTAAGAAAATTTGGGAAAGAAGTGATTTCTTAATAAACGTATATATAAATAGATTGGATTGGATAAAAGAGTATCACAGTAAAGAGTTCTCGGTGAATTCTATTGTTATAGCATCTATTGGAAATTTAGTATAACGGTAAAGAATTCTCGGTGAATTCTAGTGTTATATTATCAGTGGGAAATATCGAGTGAGTATCCAATCTATATATATATATATATAATTTACTCAGTTTAATTTCCAATGTTTATGACAATGGAAATTAGTGAGATAAGCTTCCAACGGGCCTCTTTCCTGGAAGATAACTGGTGCTTAAGTATTTCAGAAAAGAATCAGCTTGATTTCATTCACTTAGTCTATATCGACTTATTTTTAAAAAGTTGGGCATTGATTACCGCAGTCGGCTCTGCCGCCGTGTAATCTTTTCATCTTCGAACTTAATTAAGCCGGTATAAATCATTCACCAAATAAAAAGTATACTTGGGGATTTACATTACTGTTAATCTCTTCTCTCTTGATCAATCCTAGGTGGCTCTGCCTTGTTTTGGTCTGCTAAAATGAATTAATAACCTTTAGTTTATATACCGAATCACTTTGTTAGGCTGCTCATCTCAGTTCGGCTCTGCTGCGGTGTGATCAGTCATAAATCGAATTATTGAAGCTGGGAAAATTAACTTAATCCTTAATGATCAGTAGAAATGAATAAGTGAAGGCAAGAGTATTTCTATCATAAAGTATTTTGATGAGAGTTGAAGATGTTCAAAAGAAGCTACAGTAAAACAGCGGAAGTTTTACAAAGGGATGCTAAAGAGATTTTGTGTGTACAAATTTAGACGATCATTTGCATTAAAGACGATGAGCATACAACCTACAAGATGGGATTGAGAATAGGTTCTGTTGGACTACAATTGTCTACTGAGATTATCCAGGTTTTGAAAGTCTCAATGGCCTTGTCGGTGATAACCCCTGAGCCGAGACAAGTCGTATACCCGGCTTGGATAAATTTAACCGACAGATCTATTTCTGATTTGGTATTAATTTTTAAATAAGGTATTTCTGAAGTATTCTCAGGGGTTCAGACGGGATTCCCTGTTTATTCTGTTAAGTTTACCGCAGTCGGTCGCTCAAATGATGTGAGGTTGGAAAAGTCTCCTTGGAGCATTACACCGGTGTATTTTGAGAAATATTGAAGTGACATGCATAAAATATACCTTGACTTGATAATATATTTTTTAGTGTATTGCTTTTGTAGGGGTTCCAGCACAAGGTAGGATCTGCTTAAACGAGATCTGTATATATGGCTTGAATGATTTGCTATTTTGATATGTGTTTTTGATAACTTGCTGTTCTGACATATATATGCTTTGATGTGCAAATTGATTGATATATGATCTGTGTTTTGGATGTGCTCCTACTTTTCATATTACTTTGTTTTAGAGTTTCTCCATTGCCTACTTTTATGTTGTGTTGATGCATGACTGAGTAGATGGTTTACCTGAGGAGTGGGTTAGTTCCAGTGAGGCGTCTTAGGATTCAACCCCTAGAGGTTGGGAAGACGGGGTGGAAGATAAACCCTGATACACAGTGGGGTACGTATTCTGGTTATGTATTTACCACCGCAGGGAGGGCTAATAAACCCAACTGGAGAGTAGAAACCCGGTTAGTTTTAAACGTTAAGCTACCCCTGGAGCAGATGAAGAATATCATCCGGACAGAAGATGGCAACACAAGGAAGGTGGAGAAGCAGAAGAAGACTGCTCAGAAGGGGATACACCGGGTTAGGGTTAGAAGGTTGTTGCTGCCGTTACATCTTCGTTTAGAGATGGTTAAGTTGGGTGGTTAGTCTGAGATTGATCTGTCTCACACATAAATAGTAGCGTATATTTTCTTTTAACACTTTTGTAATTTCAGTTTACTAGTACTTCCTGCTTTCTTTATATTTTGCAGTATCTACACCATAGTTTGTACTGATGCAAACTTTTTGTAGAATTTCAAGGTTTATAAATATATGATGAAGTACTTTTTCATGTATGACAACATTATCTTGCAACTATAGTCTTACGAAAAGAGTTAAGGAAACTTATTTTCTATCCTTCTCAACATTTAAAAGAAGAAAAAAAATTACTCACATTTTCGGAGAAGAATTATCATGTTATTTCCAAAATATTTTCTAAGTTATATTTTAAATTTTTGGTTACTATGGTGTAATATCCTTTTTGGAGAAAATGTGTTGCAAGCGGCATCTAGCAATGCTTCATTGCTACCCAATCCATGAGATGAGCGGTGATCCCTTTTTACCTTTCGTAACTATATCATAGTGTAAAGCTTTGTTCCCTTCATCCTTTACTCTCGATTCAACATGAGGCATAAGAGTGTCATCCTCATTAAGTTCAATCATGGTTTCCCAATCCCAGAGTAGGTGTGCTCCCATTGGGCCCAATATCACATATTGGCCCAATGTTGCGTTGGCCAATGACTTCACCACAACTCACTCCACTGAGTGGCCTAGGACATTACGCCCATTATGCAGGAGGGATGAATCCTCTCTACATCACTCACACCCCTCCGCATGATTCGTGGCATACCCAAGAACTACCTTTATAATCACCCTGTTACGGCGTGACGTTTGATAGCCTCAAACCATACGACTCCTCATGTAAGGATCGTAGTGACTTCAAGTCTAAGGACCTGCTTTACTATGGCTACCTAAGGAAGGGCTTATGACACTTGCATAACCATTATGAAGCCTTCCAGAGGTGGGTCAATCTAGTATGAATATTCTATCAATATTCATACCCACGTGCTGACTTGGAAAATCCTTGCCTATGGCCCGTGAGATGTGGCCATCAGTCTACTCACGTAATAGTCTCGATGTATCATTGTCGTCCTTATTAACAATGATACTTGACTACGGATATTTAAGAATGGCGTCCATATTGTCCAAAGGTGTCTCACGATCAAGTCCATCACTTGATGTTCCAATGGACTGGACATTGCCATTCTAAGGACTTCATTACGCTATAACATAAGTAATAGGAATGAATCTTGCCTTTATGTATAGATTTATAAATGCTTATAAATCTAGGGGTCATGATACAAATATGGAATCTATAAAATAGATTGGCCACTAGGGCTTACACCAACACACCCCACAAATGACTGCATCCAGCTCGAGATGCCATCGAGCAGTTAATTCGAGACGGTCTCCTTGGCCGGTACATCCAAAGAGCCCAAGAATCAGGGGCTACGCGAATCGTGTTGGTGTAAGCCATAGTGGCCAATGTATTTTATAGTTTTGCTATTTGTATCATGACCCTTACATTTATATATATATATATATATATATACATCGGACGAGATTCATTCCTATTTATATTGCAATGAAGTCCTTAGAGTGGCAATGTCCAGTCCATTGGAACATCAAGTAATGGACTTGATCATGAGATCCCTTTGGACAATATGGACGCTATTCTTGAATATCCGTAGTCAAGTATCATTGTTAATAGGGACGACAATGATGCATTGAGACTATTAAGTGAGTAGACTGATGGCTACATCTCACGGGACATGGGCAAGAAGTTGTAAAGTTAGCATGTGAGTATGAATATTGGTAGAATATTCATATTGGATTGACCCGCCTCTAGAAGGCTTCATAATGATTATGCAAGTGTCATAAGCCCTTCCTTAGGTAGCCATAGTAAAGCAAGTCCTTAGACTTGAAATCACTGCGTTCCCTACATGAGGAGTCGTATACTTTGAGGCTATCAAACGTCACACCATAACAGGGTGATTATAAAAGTAGTTCTTGGGTATACCACGAATCATGCAAAGGGGTGTGAGTCATGTAGAGAAGATTCATGCCTCTCGCATAAAGAGGGTAATGTCCTAGGCCACTCAATGGAGTGAGGTGTGGTGAAGTTGTTGGCCAACGCAGTATTGGGCCAATATGTGATATTGGGCCTAGTGGGAGCACACCTACTCTGGGATTGACAAACCATGATTGAACATAATGAGGATAACACTTTTATGCCTCATGTTCAATTGGGACTAAAGGATGAAGGGAGCAAGGGTTTACACTATGATGTGGTTACGACAGGTAAAGTCGAATCACCGATCATCTCATGGATTGGGTAGCAATGATGCATTGCTATATGCCGCTCATTGTTTATAATGGTTAATGCTTAATTATTATATTTATATTAATTAATATTACTCATTATTGCCAACGCTATGAGAGCCTATAGGGTCACACAGACAAAAACGTTTTAACCGAAGAGTAATTTAATACAATTTAATTAAATAAGGAGCATTGTATAATTAAATGTGATTTAATTAGAGGCTAATTAATTAAATTTGATTTAATTAATTAGAGGAAATTAATTAAATTAATTTAGAGGTATTTTAAGGACTTAAGTTCCATTTAAATAAGATTTAAATAAAACCCTAGGGTTATAATAACCCTAGGGGCAGCCCCTTAGCAAATTAACTCAGCCATTTTTCAATTTTGCCTCCTTAGCCTCTTTGCCTCTTTTGCCTTCTGCATACGGCTAGCACCGCTCCCGGTTGGAAGATCGTTTGCTTGGACTACGATAGAGGTGCCCCTGCTATTGGAGCATTGTGTGATCAACCACCATTCTAAGGTAACCATGCTATCCCCTTCTTGATTCATGTGTTTACTTGTGACCTTGGAACGGGGTTTTCCGCCAATGGGTTGTTTTCTAATCGAAAAATTTAAAAATTTACCCTATTGAACCCCAACAAATCGAAGACCGAGGCCCAAGACGATCTCCTAGCCCGGATCTCTGGATCTAGGAAGGTAGGTGCAGATTTATGACACCATCAAGGCAAAGAGCAACTCAAAACAAGGCCCACCGTCCCGTGTACCCTAGTGGAAGATGGTGCCCTCGTTGGAGACCACTACGATGGGAAAGAATGCCTGATCGTACCCGTGGCATCGGTGGACCACCGTCTTGCACTATGGCGGGGCCCACCGTCGGTGGTGGCATTTCTACCAATGCACGCAAGAAACACTTGAACGCCGTCTTCCAAGTCGACACTAGTCTACAAAAGAAAAATGGTCGTGGGCCCCGTCATCTCTTTCTCGGACGAAGATCTCGGGTCCACTGTGCCAGGACACGATGACCCTTTAGTATTAACAGCAATAATTGGCAACGCTGACGTCCAACGAGTGTTTGTCTACTAGGGAAGCTTGAGCAACATCATTTACTATGACTCATGAGGCTGCAATGCCCAAAAGGACTCACGGACCAATGCTTGACCTCGGATGGCTGACCATGGGTCAAGCTCGGGGGGCTAGGGAAAAGAGCTCCGGCCTCGGGTAAACCGAGTAGGTCGGACTCAACCGCCTGTAAGGTAGACATCGGGCGTTGAGCATTGTCCATGACATGCATGACACACCAAGTACGAGGATCAGTACGGAGAAGATCTTGTCCCCTGCCACCCCACTAGGGACAAACCGACTCAAAGGGAACATACCCTGAGCCCGCCACGGATAACTGGGGCGGATCATCCTCTGGATTTGTGCCCGAGATCTTATGATAACGATGGGACGACCCATGCGAGATAGTGGTCCCCTTGATAGAGCACTATATAAGGCCAACATGTTGTAACCCTAAGGTACATGCATTGTTCATACTCTACCACCTTATACAAAGCCTAACATAGGCGTCAGAGTGCCTTGCGGTACTCACCGCCGCTGTGCTCGGCTGATCAATTGCGCCAGATTCCACCATCACAATGCCCATACATGAGATCTCAGATCTCAGACAGAACATTATCCATAAGCTAAAAGTTGAGTTTCTGCATCCAAACAGGATCTTAGACTAAATTGAAATTCATGTTTAAATAGTCATGTCTTATTAAAACCAACTCATGTTTAATAAAACCCCTTAAGGCCCTATTTGGATAAACAACTTATTTAAGCATTTATGACACAAGCGTTTATCATATAAACGCTTGTGTATAAGCTATTTTTATAATTGAAGAGAGAATGTGGTCAAACTGATTTCATACAAGTTATAAGCTGTTTTGATAAGCTATCCTATGGAGCTTATGAAAATAAGCCTAAAATAGCTTAGGAACCAATCGCAAGCTGTTTTCATAAGCTCTGTCAAACACGGTAACAAGTGTTTATGTTAGTAGATAAAGTCAAATAAACTTTGTATAAGCTAATCCAAACAGGGTCTGAAACACATAATCACATTGAAAGTGGGCTATTACTTGGACAAATTCTACCTGTAACATCAAACGTTTACATATTGTTGGTTGAGGGAAGTATTGGGGAGGGATTATTTTAAATATTTATTATTTGGTTAAATTTTTTGGGTTAAATTTGTTTTTGATTCCACATTTTTTAGCAATTTTTGTTTTTAGTCCCTAAAAAACAAAACGCGTCTTTTTAGTCATTCGTTTTTAAAAATGTGTCACTTTTAGTCCCTGGGGCCATATTTTAAATTTGAAAAGTATTTTCTAAATTTATATTTTGACCCCTCCCAAATCCTAATTATCACCTTAACCCCTTTTCCCTTCTCCTCCCCCTCCCCCGATGAACAAAGGCCATAAAGGAGAGAAAGCCATGGGAGGACCTCCGCACGGCCAAGAAGGGAAGCTTCACACGGCCAAGAGATGCGCTGCGCACAAAGACGGGAAGGAGGTGGCCACCACGTTCCCCCAGGGAGGAGAACGACAAAGAGGCCGCATCTCGTGGCGGCTTCAAGGGAGGACGCCGGAATTAGTCCTAGCATTGACAGGGGCCACGGTGGTCGGAGATGTCGCGGTGCTGAACGGGGAGGGGGACGAGAAGGGGAAAGGGGGGTAAGGTGATAATCAGGCTTTGGGAGGAGTCAAAGTATAAATTTAAAAAATATTTTTCAAATTTAAAATATGGCCCCGAGGACTAAAATTGTCACATTTTAAAAAATGATGGACTAAAAAGACGCATTTTGTTTTCGAGGGACTAAAAATGAAAATTGCTTTAAAATGAGAGACCAAAAACAGATTTAACTCTAATTTTTTAGAGTGAATGAAAAGGTATTATATTCTCTCCTAGCTCAATTTTAGCCCACCTCCAAAATTGGGGGATTTGGAGGGAGGAAAGAGTATTTAAAATATTTTAAATTCAATGACTTAAATAACTTTGACTAAAAAGTAACAATTTTTTTTATAAAAACATGAAATCTAAATTAGTCATTTCTCTGAATTAAAACCCATCTCTTTCTCTTCTCTCAACCAAATAAGATATCTAATTAAATTTCTTCTTCCCTATTTTTAAATCAAATATACCCTTATATGTTTGGATATTTTGAAATGAACGGGATGGAGCGGAACAGAAAGAAATTTAGCGGAATGGAGTGGAATGATACATATCTTCCATTCCATTCTTTGGATATTTTATGACGGAATGGAATAAAGTTTCCATTCTATTGTTTGGGAAGTGGATGGAATGAAATGAGTTATAATTTTTTGGTTCCATTTTTATCCTTATTTAAAAAGAGTCTATACTAATTTTTTTTTTATATTCAACGATTTCACTAACACTTTCATTTTTGTTTAGTATAGGCGATTCAAATATTTATTAATAAAAGAGATAAGCATAAGAAATATTTAACCCAAGAGAAATAAAAAAAGTGTAAAACTAAATATTGGGAATTCAATAACCCCCTACACAACAAAAACGAGAAGCACCAGCCATAAGAAGAAGACAAATCAACACAAAAGAGTTGCAAAACCAATATTTCAGCACCTACAGTTGCAGAACTCTCCCAAAATTCATATTAGAAGCGATGTATACCAGAAGAAGAAAAATACAACGAATTCGTTGCAGTGCATATACACGACACACAAAGGCATTGCAATTTCCAGAACGAGTATATCGTCAAATTGGTCTTCCAAATTGTAAGGCGCTCATGAACAGGTCCCTAACATTAAAAAATAGACAAATTGGTCTCTCAATTTGAAAAACGTCGATCACGTTAGTCCCTCCGTCATCCTAGTCAACAAACGGCGTTAAAGACACTAATTTGTCACGTTAAATGCATAGCAAGCACCCACATGGACCCACACGTGGCAACCCAGTCATAGGGACCAAAATGACATGTTCATTAACCTCTTTCTTCCCTCTTCTCCTTCTTCTTCCAACCGTTCTTCCTACCACACGCCTTCTTCACTATATGACATATCCCCCAAAGCAAGATTCAACCAAATTTCAACACCAAATCTTGCAAAATTTCTAAACTGATATTTAATTATAGAGACAGCAAAGTGGCAAAAAAAATTGAGGACAAAAGACTTAGAAAAAATCAATATAATGAATGAATAAAATAAAGAAATAAATCTTGGAGAATTTTTTTTATGTTGAGCGAGAGGTGGGGTTGTTTTGGGGATGGGGCATCAAGACACAGGATGGTGAATCCCCAGTTCTTCACCTTCCCCTTTTTCTATTTGCCTTGTTGTTCACCCACCCCTACCAACAACAAATCATTTTCCCTATTTCAAAGCTCAGAAGAGGATCACAATATCATCAACCACGAGCCTTGACGCCGAGCTACAACGTGTTTGTAGGTCGGAGGGGACTGTCACGATGGTGGGGAACAACGGCAGTTGGAGTCGGCGGCGAAAGAAGGAAGCAGTGGCAGAGTGGGATTTGTCGAAGGAATCAGAGTGAATGTTGTTGATGACATCCGCCATTGAAAACCCTAACGAACCAACCAACGAATTAGCGACGGTGTTGAGGTGGCAGTGGTAGCCGGGCATGAAGTGGTGCTGATGTAGAAGACACCACCATGGATGTGTTGAGGCAGAGGAGCAGCGGCTGGCCGTGACGGTAGAGGTTGGCAGAGGGGTTTGAGGTGGCACCAGAGTTGACGGTGGAGGTGTGGTGGTGACGGCGGTAGAGAAGAAGCACACCGCCACCGAAGAAGGATGTGGTTTAGGAATGGAGGTGAGGGAAGGTAAAGGGTGTGATCGTGTAATTGGAAGAAGAAGGAGAACAAGGAAGAAAGAGGTTAGGGAACATGTCATTTTGGTCCCTGTCATTTTAGTCCCCATGACTAGGTTGCCACGTGGGTGCCAGCTATGCATTTAACGTGACAAATCAGTGTCTCTAACGCTGTTTGTTGATTAGGATGACAGAGGGACTAACGTGATTGACTTTTTCAAATTAAGGAATCAATTTGCCTATTTTTTAATGTCAGGGACCTGTTCATGAGCGTCTTACAATTTGGAGGATCAATTTGACCATTTACTCTTCCAGAACAGAAATAGGTTTTGTGAATGGTGAATGATTCGAGTGTGTCTAAATTGGTAATTTGTCCATCGTTCCATCGTGTACCTCCCAAATTGAAGGGGGAGAAAAATGTTAAACACGTCAATAAAATTTAATAGAGTAAAATAAACTCTTCGACAGAAATTTAAAAAAAAATACAAACCATTTAAACGACACGTCGTTGACGTTGAGTGCCTTGTAGCCTGTAGGAGTTCGTCGCGACTCGTGAGCCTTGTGTTGCACAGCACCTGGTGGTTGGTCGGAAAGCAACACGATGGGAGCAGAAACCGAAGCGCCGGAAAACCCCCACGCAGAAGAGAAGCCGAGGCCTTCTCCAACTACTCTCACACAGGATCAGTTCCTCTCATGGAAGCGTCAGAAGGTCTCTAATTCTCTCACTTTCTCTTTTACTTAATTAGGGTTTTTTGTTTCTTTCTCTGTTTGTTTGTTGCATCTTGGATTGATGGATTCTGTTTCTCTTGTATGATTTGTAGGAATGTAGGATGTCATATGATTTTACAATAATTTTAAATTAACGGGAAATTTTGAAATCTATGAAATTTTATATTTTTCTACAATAACTTATTGAGTTTTTGTTATAATTTTTAATAATATTTAAAATTATGATTGCTATCAAGTTCAGATTTAGCAAAAGAACACTTACTAATCTTGTATGTGAACTTGGAGAATGGAGGGTAAATACTCTGTGATAGTAAAGAGGTATAGCAGTAATTTTTTTTCTGTGTATAATGGTGCACCACTAGCCTAGAAGTGAAAGTTGGAAACCATACAATACCATAAGTCACACAATTTAAATATCTGGGGTCCATTATACAAAAATACGGAGAAATAGAGGGGGATGTAAACCATCGGATTCAAGCGGAGTGGTTGAAATGGAGGAAGGCATAAGGTACAGCCGTATAGCGTCGTTTTTGGAAGATTTAAAGACTTTAGTAGCATGACCTGTGGTGGTTAAAACACAGAATTGATTAGCTACGTACTTTGCATTGTTGTTTGAACGCTAGGATGCAAAAAGAGGGCTTTTTTAGTTGTATCGAGCATGGTTGAACAAGAATTTTCAGGAAAGCTGTATATTTAGTTTATGCACTGGTTTCAATTTTTGATTTCCTTTTCCTTTCTAATTTTTAGCATAATTTGCAAATGAGATTACCCCCTACCCCATGCCGCTTATCTATATACTGAGCTAGACCTAAGTGTTTGATAAGCTGATCTTGGTAATTCATGCTTTCACCACACCGCAAAGATCTAGGACCTGGATTTACTGCAGTTGCACAAATCGTGCAGTCACTGCAGTCATACAAACTTAGACCATTGGATTGATCCAATGCTTTATTAAATTTAAATGGCCACGTCATCTCTTTATGGAAAGAAAGCAGCACATGGTTCAGCACATATTTGGAAGCAACCTCAACCTTCTCTTTGCTATTTACCCGTTCTTTCTTTGGCTCCTCTGACAACAGCGGCCACCATGGAAGCTCGGGACTTCAAGGGGCAGATAGAATTTGAAATGCCTCTCTTTAACCATTTGATGTCAATTTGAAGAGCTTGCTTATTCAAAGTTTACCTTTATATAACACAAGAAGAGCAAGGAACAGTAACTTAATGGACTTGCAGTTGCATCAAACGGAAGAGGAACTTATTTTGTGTGTGTGTGACTGTGAGAGAGAGGAATTATAGTGGAAGCTTTAATTTTATTTTCATTGGAAAGCTTTAGTACTATTGGTTTTATTATTAAAAAAGTTATTCATTATGAAGTTTGCGATAATAATGACAGCATTTTTGGTTTGTTGTGAGTCTTGGAGAAGATACCAGATCCATACAAGAAACTTGTTGATATGATTTTGATACAAATGGATAAAGTTGTATTTCTGTAAAAGCTATACTTATGAACATCTCCTTTTCATTGAGAATTAAGAATGTCGTTGTGACTTCAGCAAAAAAAGAATGGCATTGTGATTCTTCTAGTATTTGTTGAAAGGAGAGGTGTATATGCATATATGATTATGTTTGCTTCCTTGTTTAAAAAATTTGCTTGCCTCAGTTGCATGATGAATTAAGTGTGGAAATGTGATTCCTGCAATGTCTGTCAACTGGAGACTACAACATGTAATCGTAAAACAGCGACTGAACGGGCATCCTCACCATCTCATCTAAGTTGTAAATAGACGATAATGCTGAACCACATGCTGCTTCCTTTTGGTAAAGAGATGATGTGGCCATTTAATAAAGCATTGGATCAATTCAAAGGTATAGATTTGTGTGACTGCGTGGTTTGTGCAACTGCAGCAAATCTGGGTCCAAAGATTTAACAAGTTAGCAGCACTAATCAAACAAGTTAGATAGATCTGAAATATGCTAGGCACATGCCATTTGTTTTAGTTTTAGACTTTTAGTTGCTTCTTGTCTCCTTTATGTACATGAGATAATGTATTCTAGACTTGGTGGTTGCATTTGATAATTACCGATGAAAAGAAAACGGAAAAGCAAAAATCCAAGAATATAGATGGATTCACAGAAGGCACAGGCTTCCTGCTTTAACATTTTAATTTATTCTATAACTTTTTATCATGAGTAGGGGAAAGGGGGAGGGGAGATGTATTTATATGCAAAAAAATTGATGTGAAGTTACATAACTACAAAGAATTTTGTCATGCTGAAATTAGAATTGAGTAAACAAATGGCCTGGTCATTTATTGCTAGAGATAGTATTGCGAGTTGCAATTGATTTATTGAATTACCTAGGCGGAGGACTTGGTTGAACAGATTGAAGCACTTTTTTAGTTTGTGAGAAATTTTGTTCTATTGCAGGGAATCACCAATTTAATCCTCTCTCCAAATTGACAGCATCTGTGCTCCTTTTTGCAGGATGCTGCTGCATCAGCCAGTAAAGCTGAAGCATCCAGGAAACGTGCTGAAGATGTTGCCGCTGGAACTGTCCAAATGAATGGTCGGGAGCTGTTTCTGCATGAGCCATGGGTGTTTGATAACTCCCGTTTTTGAGATTATTGATGTTTCTTTTCATTGGCTCAAAAACCCAGTTTATGGTCACGCTTTGAAGTATTTTTATTTGTGCTTGTAGTAGTGGGGTGGTGTTCATCTATTAGATTTCATTATATTTGATATAAAAGTTCTTTTTTGTCAAAATATTTTTATGTAGCTATATATTTTGGCAATATAAAGTTCAAAGTTTGCACCTTTGGCAAAGAAACAATAATGAAAAGAATTGTTTCTATAAATGGCCAGGGTGGTATGGTGTTAGAGTTTTTATGACCAAGTGATTATTGAAACCCCGTGATCTTAGCTGTATATTCTCCTAATTGAGTTGAGTATCATCTACAGTTATTACCATTGTTGACTGAGCTATCACATCAATTAGCAATGCATCAGTATGTCTAATCTTTTTTACTGTGCTAATAGTTAGATGTTCTTTTCAAGACACTAACGATTCCATTACCTAATCTAAAAATAGCGAAGACTCAATCTTACAAGTTGAAGGGACTGAATGACTAATTGCTTCAACTGGCAGTACAATGAATCTGATTTAAAGGAGGTTTTGGGTAATTTTGCTGCATACTTTTCTTTTGGTTTCAACATACCCCTTTAATAATTAATAGCTTAAAATTTGATACAACACTGGGCAGGATGCGAGTGACTAAAGCACCAGAGACCAAATCTTGCAAATATTTGCTCATAACGTGGAGAAAAATAAGCACCAACAAACAAAGATGCTATTATTCCAACAAGTAGCTTTAGGTTGCATCTAGAGTATCTTTCCCCGACAATGGAAGAGCTAGAAAGATATGAATGTGATTCTCTAGTATGATTCATGGGCTTCCAGCTTCTGTGAACTGAAAAGCTACATTACATACAAGAAAATGATGATAACAAGTCCATATTTTAAATTAAAAGTTTAAAAAAATGAGAAAATGACTGCAGCATTTCTACATGTTTCCTCGAATTCCCTTGACTTGGCCATGCCTAAATGGGAAAGAAGTTAATATACTGTTTGCAATTTCTTGCTTTCTTTATTTAGAACTCAAAATGAACAAAGAAAGAAGCAGCAGATTGACACTATTTATGCCACTGAAAGGTTGGTAATGAGTGTTATAAAATTTTACTAGCACATGAATTTGGCTCCTCTAAAGTGAACAATTCACTTTAGAGTGTAAAGTAAGTAATATCAACCATTGATGAATAAATTATTTGTTAATATTAAAAGCATATCAATAAATAACTTAGAAGTGACTACCTCTCAAGGAAAAAAATTTCAAGACCATGGCAACATTTTTCTGGATTTTCTTGCCATATGGCATTGGTTATTGTTCAAGATTTCATGTGTCAATATCTCCTTATGTGTGTTTTCCAAGACTTTATTTGAATTCTTTCTAAATATAGTAACCTCTACTCACAAGACATCAAAAACACTATTTGTGATGGGACATTCATTTTAATTGGTGTTGTACAGCTGTAAAGTAATAAAATTAAATTTTGAAATTAAAATATTATAATTATATATTGTACAATTTTAATAAATTAAATAGATTAAATAGATTTTATAATATTTGAAGTTGTAATGTAAAATGTATTTAACCTGTACAACGTAAATATTTTTTTATTTTTTATAAGTTTTTAAAGTTTTATTTTAATATTATTTTTTATTTTTTATTTTTTAATTTTATGTATTATTTATAGAATTATTTATTTTTTAATTTATTCATTATTAAAAATTAAAAATATGTAAAATATTAAAGATTAAAAAAACAATAAAAAACAATAAAGCATTGTAACACAATTAGAAAAAACCGATTTTTCATTCTCCCTTAATACAATTAGTTGTGCAGTTAATCATTTTTTTTAAAACAACCGTTAATAATTTTGTTTACATGTCTGCGCAGCTTTTTTGAAATAAACCAATAGTGTGTGCAGTGTTATTTAATGTGTTGGCTGAAAAATATAGTTTTCAATTCCTTTTTTGATTCTCAATAAAAAATCGATTTTAAAGCTTCTAACAACGTAACATTTTTTTTTTTGATATGCTAACAACGTAACATTTTAAAGAGGAGTAGTGTGCACCATGTAGCAAAAAAAAAAAGAGTAGTGTGCACCTGGCAATTAATGCCCCTCTTACTGCGCAAGCACCTTGGGACAATGTGAGAAGTAAAAGTGGTGGTGTCTTATTTCATGTGCTGGTGAACATTGCAGGCTCCAATGCCCTTTTGTCTTTTTCAAAACAAATACAATGGTTCAGCTTTCCCCATTTATCAAAACAGATGAGTGTGCACTGAGCATTTAATTTCCCCTCTTCATGCGCATGCCATTTTAACATGGTAGTCAAAACCGGATCAGACCGGCCGGTCCAACCGGGAATCGGCCCACCTCCCGGTTCGGTCAACCCCCATAACTGCTTTGGCGGAGAACCGGCCTTGAAACCGAAAAATCGGTTGAAAACGGGGAAAAATCGAAAAACCGACGGTCTAGCGGTTCCGCGCGGTTCAAAAAAACCAAAAGACAAAAAGTCCCATTTGCGATTCAAAGCACACACACAACACCGCCGCCACTGACCAGTGACCACTGAACCCTCGATCGGAGCACAGTGCCGCCCACCGCATAGCCTTCCGACGCTGCTCACTTCGCCCACTGCACTGCATAGTGTTTCCAACGTCCCCCCACCTCACAACCCACACTCAATGGGGGACTCTTTTGGACCTTCTTGGGTAGGCCATAGCAGAAGGACGATGGCCTCTCAACAGGTTGTGAAAAAATTAAAAGGAGAGAAATAGTAGAGAGTGAGAAAGGGGAGAGAAAGAATCAATTATTATTGCAAAATAAAGAATGAGTAGAAGAGTATACTGGGAAAGGTGGCTTTTAGGGTGGTCCAATACAAAAATTGGTCCACCAAACCCCAATGAGTTTTTACTTGAGATAGGAGGGAATCCAATTTTCCAATATTTACAAAAATACCCAAAAGACTTATATAATTATAAATTGAGATTTATGAAATAGACCACACAAAAATGTAAAATTGCAAAATTTTACCAACTTTTAAAATTATTAAAAAGACAGCAACCACAAGTTCATTTATTTATTTATTATTATTATTAATAAATTCCTTTATTTCTTGCTCTCTCTCCTCCTCTCTCCCTCTCTCTCTCCCCTTCTCTCCTTCACTCTCTCGATCTCCCTCTCTTCCCCCTCTCTCTCACTCTCTCTCCCCCCTCTCGCACTCAATCCCCTGCTCTCTCTCTTACTCTCGCTCCCTTTCTTTCTCGCTCTCTCCCCCTCTCTTTCCCTCTTCCTCTCTCTCTCTCTCTCTCCCTCTCCCTCTCTCGCTCTCTCCCCCTCCCTCTCTCGCTCTCTCAATCACTCTGCCCTCTCTCTCCCTCGCCCTCTCTCTCCCTTCCTCTCGCTCCCCTCTCTAGCGAGAGAAAGCATAGAGCAATAGCAAGAGAGAGGGGGAGAGGGAAAGGGAGACAGAGAGCGAGAGAGGTAGCGAAAGAGAAAGGGGGAGAGAGCGAGGGGCAGGGGAGCGAGAGATAGAGGGGGAGAGAACGAGGGAGAGAGAGGGGGAGGGAGAGAACGAGAGAGGGAGATAGAGGGGGAGAACGAGAGAGGGGAGAGAGTGAGAGATAGGGAGAGGGAGAGAGAGGAGGGGAGGGGGTAGAGAGGAGATTTTATCATCAATTTTATATTGTAATTATGGGAATTTATTGGGTAAAAGTTTAATTTTACTTAATTGTGTGGGTATTTTCGATATAATCAATTTTTAATTTTTATGTTCTACTGACCTCTTTCTGCAATTTACTCTAACATTTCACAAAACCAGCTATTCAGGTAACCCCTACATATCCTGATCGTCCCTTTATAGTATTATTATATAAACGGTTCTTATTCAATTGGGGTTTGGTGGACCAATTTTGTATTGGACCACCCTAAAAGCCACCACTGGGAAATGCTAGTTGTGCGGCTTTTTGATCCCTATAGCACCTTTTATTTTATTATTTCTCAATCTAGCACTCTTTTTTTTTTATTTCCCAAATTAGCACCATTTTCATTAAAATATTCATTTTTATTAGTTATCAATTAATTAAATATTAAATATTAGTTTAAAATTGTAATTAAATTGTTAATTGTTAATTAATTACATATTTAATTGTTAAATATTTATTAACCTGATTTGTTAACTAATTAATAATATAATTATATAAAATAGCTCACATTGATTTAAAATTTAAAAATAAAAATACAATATTAATTGTTAGTTTAAAAGTTAAGACATCAATGTCTCTATCTCCGCACACTGATCGGAGCACCTTCATCCACTCCTTTTCTGTCACAAAAGACATACATCAATGTCTCTGTCTCTACACACTATCTATGTTCGCATGTCATCGCTGCTTGTTCTCAAATTCACCACGAATACATGATATATGTGTCTCCCTAGTACACATTGCAAAATGTATACAATGTTTACTGCAAAGAGTTCAAACTGGTGCCTCACCGTTCATATTGGCTAGAATACAATGGAATTAAGTTGTGCCACAATCCAGCAATGCAGAGAGATCCAAATGACCGTCTACAATCCACAATGATTCGTACTGAAATGGATCAAACAGAAAGGAGTCGTCATCCCAAGAGATGTGAACTGTGTCGAAATGAAGGGCATAACAAGAAAAACTACCCTTACAGTTCTGGAGCTACACAACAGTAAAAAATTTCTATAATTTGCATTTAGTTCACTTTTGTATTATTTCTGTTTTTATCATTTTTGTATTTGCATTCTTAAATTTTAAATCAATGTGAGCTATTTTCTATAATTATATTATTAATTAGTTAACAAATTGGGTTAATAAATATTTAACAATTTAATTACAATTTTAAACTAATATTTAATATTTAATTAATTGATAACTAATAAAAATAAATATTTTAATAAAAAAGTGCTAGTTTGGGAAATAAAAGAAAAAAAGTGCTAGATTGAGAAATAAAAAAAAAATGCTATAGTGATCAAAAAGCCTAGTTGTGCTGGAGAGCCTTATTGGGAAGTGGAGAGAGCCTATATTCTAGAGTCTAGCTACACCATAGTAATTGAGTACTGTCTTATAATTTCAATTTCATTTTTGATCTTAATGATTTTTAAAAAAATACAATTAAAATAAAATAATTAACTCATACATCCTCATAGGACATAGGAGGCATAAAATAGAATAGAAAAACAATATGCAAACGTGAATCTAAATATATTATTTTATTTTATTACTATTATAATATGTAAGTATTTATATGTTAAAAAACAAATACTATTATATTATCTTATAATTATGATCTATCTATATTTATATACTAAAAATTGGTCTCACTCTTGTATCATAAATAACTAAAATAAAAATATACTTAATATATCATACTAAATATTTAAAAATTATTATTTAATTATAACCCGGTTGAACTCCGGTCGAACCTCTGAACCTTGAACCTAGAGCTAGCAAAATGGGCTTGGGCACATAAATTTGGGCTTATTTTCAATCTAGGCCTTTTAGCCTGAGCCGATGCGGGCCAGCCCGAAAATAACTAAGTAAAAGCCCGAGACCCGGTGTGGCCCGGCACTATGCGAGCCGGACTTGGACAACTAAATTAGAGTTCGTTTTTAATCTGGGCTATTTTTGCCTGGCCCGAAGCCTGCGGGGTAGGCCCGTTTGCCAGCTCTACTTGAACCCCTGCCCTCACCAGTTCAATGACCGGTCCGGTTCTGACTACCTTGCATTTTAGCATTAGGGCCTCAAAATCGAAACAAGAGAGAGAAATGGAAACGAGGAATTGTGGTGAGAGCTCAACGAGGAACGGAAAACGAGAGCACAAAATGCTCTTCCCTCAATCCCACACACAGAGAAGAACTGAAGAGAGGAAGGAGTGTGCCGCCGACAGAGAGAAAGAAGGAGCTTCGACGGTGGCGAGAACAAAGGGAGCAGGGTGGTGGCTGCTTGGCGGCACCTGGGCATGAGGGAGAGAGAGAGCGACAGGGGAAAGGGGATTCCGGGAAGCTCGAAGCATACCTCGGTGGCTGAGGAAGGAGTGTCAGCCGCGGTGGCTGCCATGCAAGGAGGCCGCGTTCGCGGTGGTGCCAGAGAAAAGCCGCTTGCGACAGCAGAGGAAGAAGAAGAAGACGACGAGAAGTTGGAGGTCGTAGCATGCTCCGCCAGTTTCGACGACAATGAAGTCAGCGAGGACAATCCGGCAGATCCCGACGAGTAACCTGCCACTGTTTCCATTGGTAAATTTTCTTACCTCTTTTCCTTTTTTAAAATGGTTTTGGTTCCATTATCCATAGATAAATTTTCCTACCTCTTTTATTCTTTGTTTGTTGTAGGTGAATACAGTTGTGGTTATTTTAATGTTGTGATTTGGGTGTGACTGGGGTTTGTAAATCAGGTCTGGTTTTTCCTCCCTTCTCATGAACCCATTGTTGCATTGAATTCGCTTTTGAGTGACATGTGCAGGTATTGAATAAAAAACTGTTGAGTATCGCTTTTTAAGAAGTTTATTTGGGATGCAAGCTTGGTATATGAATCTCTGCAGTTAAAGTTCTTGGTACTAATTCATGTCATGGAGAATAGGTATTCAAGCCGAGGTAATAAGTGATAATATGCTAAAGTTTCTCTCAATTTGTATGCATCTGTATGTCAATGTAAATTTCTTTGAAAATATGCTCATGAGTTTTAAGTTATTTGCCCAGCTTCAATAATTCAATTTATGACTAATCACACCGTGGCAGACCCGAACTGAGGTGAGCAGCCCAACAGAGTGATTCGATATATAAATTAAAGGTTATTAATTTATTTCAAGCAGACCAAAATGGGCCACAACCACCTAGGATTGGTCAAGAGAGAAGAGATCAACAGTATTTAAACTTATGTCAACTTTTTAATCAGTAAGTGTCTGTTCTCAGCTTTTAGATAGATCTTTGGAAATGGAATAATTATACGGTGGCTGAGCCGACTGCGGTAATCATTGTCCAACTTTCTTAAAAACTTAGTATATAACTGAGTGAACGAAATGAAGCTAATTAATTACCGGCTTAATTAACTTTTGAAGATGAAAGGATCACACGGCGGCAAAGCCATCTTCGGTGATCAATGCCCAACCTTAAAAATGATTCGATATAAACTAAGTGAACGAAATCAACTGTTTATTTACGGAAACACTTAAGCACCAATTTATCTTCCAGGAAAAATGCTCGTTGAAAGCATATCTCACTAATTTCCACTGCCATAGTCATTTGAAATTAAACTGAGTTAATTATATATATATATATACAGATTGAATACCCACTCAATTTGTCCTACTGATAATATAACAGTAGAATTCACCAGGAATCTATTACTGTTTATATTAAATTCTGATAGATGCTATAACAGTAGAATTCACCGAGAATCCATTACCGTTATACTCTTTTTATTCCATCCAATCTATTTATATATACGTTTACTAAGAAATCACTTCTTTCCCAATTTATCTTAGTCATGTATATACCGGGTCCCTAGGTTAAGAATTCCCCTAAACAGCGTATCAGTACAGTTCCTAAGAAAGAGAGACGGACTTAAAAAGCCCCTTCAAAGGTCTCTGTCTTTCCTAGACAGACCCATACTGATAAACCATTTATCTTAATCATCACCTTGTATATCAATGATAGACAATATCAGGGTTTTCACAAAAGAATAAATTTCACTTCTTTACTGTAAGATCATATTTACAGCAAATCTAAATTTTGCCATTATAACGATATGTTTACAAAAGCTCAAAATTAATTTTGTCATCACCACCTTACTTCCATGAAATTTAAGAAAAATTTGGGCATTATAACACAACAACTAATAAATAACACAAAACAATTAAATTAAAGCCATAAAACAATTATAAAGCATAAATAAATAAATAAATAAATAAAAGCTATAACACACAAAACACACAAGTCAAACACAAACAAGAATCAAACTCATACTTCTCAAATTAATTTGCAAGAGGTTCCCCTTACCTTTGCCACAAGAACTTGGAAGAACAAGGCTTGAAGAACCAAGAACACCAAGCAAGAAAATTAAGAACTTCAAAGAGAAAAAGAGAGGAATTTTGGCTTGTCAACACAAGGCTTTTGATGTGGGAAATTTTATGAAGCAAAGATGGGTATTTATAGAGGAGAGGGGGGGGGGGGGGTGAGCTTCATGAGGACTAGGGTTTGCAAGAACAAAGCTTTGAAAATCAAAGTTTGAACTCAAGAACACTAAGAGAGAAAAGATAAAACTTCAAAGGAGATTTGAAAGGATTTTTGCTTTGTTAATACAAAGGCTTTGGTGTAGGATTTATGAAGCATGAAGGGGGGTATTAATAGGGGGAGGGGCAACCAAGGGGTTGGGTTAAAGAAACTATGGTTGGCTTGGAAAGCAACCATGGTTTAGCTTTTAATAAAAATCAAAACAATTATCTAATTTCTAATTGGCTTAGGCCAATGACTCATGGCATGACTCAAAATTGAGAAGCCTTAAGAAGGAACTAGACTCATGTGAGTCATGATGGAGGGGGCAGCCAAGCAAGCAAGTGGATGGAAGAGATGTGATAAAAAATTAATGACTAGATAATTAGGTTTTAATCCATCTTTTTCCTAATTGGTTCAAGGCTTTTCCCTAGGATTGGGATCCATGTGACAAGCTCATCCAAGGCTTAAGAACAGCCTAATGATGTCGAACAAGATGGGAGAAATAAGGGTCATGGGATGGTTTGGTTAAAAACTTTAGGTTTTGGTAGTTTAAGTGAAAATTAAGGGTAAAATAGTCTTTTCATTAATCAAAAATTCTCAAAATTAATTTAAAGGGTGAGATCCAATAGGAAATATCGAAAATGCCCTATAATAGTCCTAAAGGCTTCATGAAAGAGTTTCTGGATTTTTACGGTAAGAGTAAGCTTTGCGGTTTGCAAAAACAAAAGAAAACAGACACGCCGTAAGTGCAAAACAGACATTTTTAAGAAAAATCCAGAAAAATTTCCAAGAAATCACAAATCTGATACAAACACTAATGATCCCTCTTGAAAAATGATTTTGAGCATTCACTGATCACTAAAAATCTATTTTCGTTCAGAAATCCTCGTTTCTTGTGTCCATAGGGACTGAAAAGTATCTTTTGATCTGCTTTTCGAAAAATTCTGAAATAAATCCCAAAAATCCTAAAAATTATAAAAACATGATTTAGCTTTGAAAAATCTTTTTCTGACCTCAGTTTTGTCTCTGAATCAGTTATTAGTTCTTGCTGTTAACTATAGGGACAAAAACAGTAATTTCTAAAATTATTTTTCCAAAAATTCTAAAAAAAAATTAGAAAATCATAAATATTAAAAGAACCAAGTTTTGTGAAGGAAGTTTTGTTTTCTGGGTTGTTTTGATATACTTTGGCTATTTAAAATCTTATCCGTTAATTACGGTAAATACGGTTGTTTGAAAAAGTCCAAACATCAAAGGAAAAACGTCCGTTTCAATGAAATAATTTGATAAGTATCTTAAAAATTTAATTATAAGACCAACATAATTTACTTAACACTTAGATCACACAATTTCATATAAAACAGAAAATAGACAGTAAATGGGAAAACAGAGTTTACACTATCCGTTTAAAAACTTAACGTCAATTAAAACTATCTGTTTCTATACTAAAAAAGGATAAGGGTATTAAAACCATTTTTCTAAGATGAAAATAAATTAATAAACATATACACACAAAGTATTTAGAATACTATAGGATAAATACGAAAGTGATATAAACAGAAGTTATATAAAGCCTATTTGTCTTACCAGTTAAACTATAATGCCAAACAAACCTTGTCATTTCTATACTACCTAAAACCCCATTCGATTTTTGTAATCTTTGTCAAGATCATTTCTTAGTCTCCGGTATTTATCTATTTCTTAACTAGCAGATTACGTAGTTTCTCTTAGAGGGACTAAAACAACAATATTCCTTTATACTGTTCTCTAAAATTCCAGACTTAATTTCTAAAATCTTCATATATCACTAAGTTACTATTTGTATCCTCAAAGACCTCTTAGAAATATAGTATGAATTTTCCATATTCATTATCAACTTATTCTGACAGTCAAAAATGTCCGTAAAGTACTTGTTTGACTCCTATGCTAGCTCTAAACCATTATACTTTATCTGAAAATCTCAAGGATGATTCCAATCCTCTAAAATCAACACTCTGTCTTGTAGAGTGAAATTTTAGGATGTTCCAATAATGTTTTTTGCCGTGAAGTCGCTAATCCGTTTGTAATTGTCATTCTATCAAGTAAATTTTTGATTTTATATCTTTGTTTCAAGTCTGCCACCGCTATGAGGTTTTTTATATGGGGATAATGCTTTTTGATTTTGTGATAAGGTTGCACATATTTAGTTGTTGAAAATTTTGATTGTTCTGCTATTTTGTATGAGGGGTTTTGGTTTTTGTATATCCAGATGCATATTGGGATTTCTTTCATTGGTAGTTTTCATTCCGAATCTGTTTCTTTCTTTGGAATTTTTCATTAATAAGAAATCCATTTTACTTAAGCCTTTTGAGTGTAGTAATGATAGACCAAACTATAATGGCTTGGTTGCATTAAGTAAAGATGGGGCGGACAGTTGGGTGTGGCTTGAAGATTCAACTATTTGTTATACAGTTGAGTTAATTTATTGTTTTCTGTAGAAGTTACAAAATGCAGCTTTGCAGGTTGTAAACTGGATCAAGGTGACATGGTATGATTGTTTAAGGGGATCTGATTATTTAAAGGACACTGTTAGCAATGACGCGGCCTTTATAGTTTAAACTGATATAAGAGGTGCAAATATAATATAATTATAGACATTGCACCAGGAAGTTGAGTATATATGCTGGCCTACTTGAAGTTTTTACATTTTACTTGACTACAGTGTAGATGTTGGCATCATTTGAGTGGGAGTCATGATTCAATGCAACAATTGATATTGCAATTAGCATATGTGTATCATCTATTGTGTTTTGCCAATATTTTTAATTTCATAACCAAATGAATGTTGCTCTTATATAGTTTTTTATTGGTTTTACTTATGAATGTATACCAGGTTAGATGTTCAATAGCATCTTGAATTTCTCTTGCAAAGTAAGTTGTAAAGTATTTCTAAATGATAATCTTCTAGCTCAATTTTCTTATTTTATACTTATGAAATATCTTGAACTGATAAACAGGAGTCTGAGAAGAATGTTCAAGACATGTTTTTTATCTTAATACTTTTAAATGAATCCTAAATTTGAGTTGTGATTTTTTATATTGATTTTTTTCAGCTGCACCATCACATTGCCAAGGTTAGTAGTAAACTCAAAAGGTAAGGTAATCAATTTCAATTTGCTTCAGACAACAACATATCCTGCTACCATGACAATAAAAAGTGCATAACAATGATTAGTTGATCCAAGTTTTGATGAACCTCCTTGGCAGCAATTCATAAAAATCATTGGAAATTTACATATATGATTATAATATGGATATGTACTTTTTAGAATAGAAGTTGCTCTGTCTCTTTTTTCAAGCATTCAAGCAGGATATTTTCTCTTTTAGTAGTAACTCTGTTTTACTCTCTTATTCAACTTTTGTCATTTTAAAATATGTGCTATGGTACTTGGAATCATCACTCAACAAGGAGAAGTTGCACATCTTAAACTAAAGCAAGAGCTGGTAGAAGCCAAAATAAAGTATCATAATTGTTTAAGTTGGAGCTACCTGTGGTACTTCAGGTACAAAGATCTTGAGATTTCTATATGTACCTAGATATATGATCATAACCCAATAGTGATGTTGGCAGATGAAATGTATTTGTGCAGCACTATTTGCCTTCTATTTGCTTTGTGACCATGTTGCCTTCTATTTGCTTCCTTTATCTATGTCTCTATAATTTTTTCCTTTTTGTGTGGTTCTATATCATTATTGTATCAACTTTCCATGTAATATGATTTTTTTTACCAAATTTAGGATGATGCTGGACTTTTTAGAAGCAATGTGCAACATTTGACATTCCTTGATCATTTTTGTGTAGATGTTGGGTACACTGAGGAGGCCAAGTAGAATCTTTTCTTAGTGTCCTCATTGTACGATATTTTATAAAAAAATGATAATTAGCTAATGGTAAAAAAGAACCACAAAAAATTATATTTAGCTCATAGAGAAGAACATTTTATCAAAAAAATGATATTTAGCTTATGGGGAGAAAAACACAGGGAGGAACATTTTATAAAAAAATCATAAAAAATTATATTTAGCTCACAGGGAGAAATATTTTACAAAAAAAAATGATATATATTTAGCTCATGGGAGGAACATTTTATAAAAAGAACCACAAAAAATTTATATTTAGCTCACGGGAAAGAATATTTTATAAAAAAACATAAAAAATAATATTTAGCTTATGTAGAGAAAAATTTTATGATAAAACCACAAAAAATTATATTTAGCTCACATGGAGGGACATTTTATAAAAAAAACCAAAAAAAAAAACTTTATATTTAGCTCATGTGGAGAAATATTTAAAAACAATGATATTTAGCTGATGGAGAGAAACATTTTATAAAAAGAACCATATATATAAAATTATATTTAGCCCATGGAGTAGAACATTTTACAAAACAAAAACAAAAATGATATTTAGCATCTTTGGGAGAAAAATACGGGGAGCAACATTTTATAAAAAATCACAAAAAATTATATTTAGGTTACAGGGAGAAATATTTTATAAAAAAATAAATTCATATTTAGCTTATGGGGAAGAACATTTTATAAAAAGAATCACACACGGGGAGGAACATTTTATAAAAAACCAAAAAAAAAAATTATATTTACCTTATGGGGAGAAATATTTTATAAAAAATTATATTTAGCTCATGGGGAGGAGCATTTTATAAAAAGAACCACACAAAATTATATTTAGCTCATGGATAAGAACATTTTACAAAACAAACACAAAAATGTTATTTAGCTTATTGGGAGAAAAATGGGGATTAACATTTTATTAAAAAACCACAAAAAATTATATTTTGCTCACGGGGAGAAATATTTTATAAAAAAAATAAATTATAATATTTAGCTTATGGGGAGGAACATTTTATAAAAAGATCACAAAAAATTATATTTAGCTTGTGGGGATAACTATTTTATAAAAAAAATAAAATATTTTATTTAGACCATATTATTTTATTTTATGAAAATTATCACCCGTGCGACGGGTTAACGCATTAGTGTATAATAATTCATGGATGTGTTAGAAAATCAACTTTTGATTTTTTCATTAGCGATTGTGATTACTTATTTTACTCTCTTCTTATTTTAGAGGAGCCAAATACCTAAAGGATATATAAGAGGTGTTTACCCCCATCCCCGGCATTAATTTGGGATTTTAGACACATTTTGCAGCAGAAAGATTTCTTAGACATGCTTTGTGTTGTTGCTTACCAAGCCTCTGTATGCACTCTCTAAGGGAGGAAAAATATATCATCGCTAAATCGATGCAAATGGAGATTAAATTTTTCAGGATCATGGCCAATACTTCATTTGTTATTTTATCATATGATCATAAACTTTTTCTTTCATAGAGCACTCCTTTGAAACAAGATCTTATTCGGACTCCACCTGCTTAATAATCTTTTCCTGGGTTGTGATAACATGTTACGTTTGAATCGATGAAAATGAACTAAATGGAATAGAATGAAATGGAATAATAAAAAGTTATATTGTTTAGATTGTTTAAAATATAATAAAATGTAATAGAAAGTTATGGAATGAATTCTATACCATTTCATTGAAGGTGGCGTTTAGGATGGGTTCAAACTTGTCCCACCAATGGGTCAATGCCTTTTTACCGGATCTTACCTGTAGCATTGGGTTTTCTTATATTTGTAGTTTTCTCCCATCAATATTCTAACATTCAAATTTTGACCACATAGTATTTTTCCTTTCACGTTTTGAAACTTTTCCCAAATCTTGAAATCTCTTTCCTGTCTGTTCCTCTAAAATTTGCTCGACAATGGTACACCATTTACAATTTTAACAATAATATCAGTTCAACAGTGATTCAATTTCTTTCCTCCACTAATGGGGGAATCTAATGCATAATAACGATATGGAAACAAGAGAAAAGCAAACAATGGTGTGCACTTGAATCAATTTAATCAATCCAACATGCCCCCGAATTTTCAACGGCCACTGGCAACAATAGTCAGGTTGCTGTTAGAGAAAGAACCTCACAATCACTCAAGAACTGTTTTCAGAGAAGAGAGATAGAAGATGAGGGAAATTGAACAATACTCAGAATATGGGAGAATGGCACACTCTACTCATTCTCATTACTGAATATCATCTCTTATACACATGAGGCTCTGTCCCACATCGGACAAAGACCTTTATTCATTCAATTAACATCTAACTACCAAACAGTTACAACAACTAATCACAGCTAGGACTAACTGATCAACTAACTGATCACTAAACAATTAACTACCAAATGTGAATTATACAAATCTCAACACACCCCCTTAATTCACATCTGCACATGAAACAATTCCCAGCTTCTCTCTTAGTTCTGCAAACCTTTGTCTCTTCAAAGGCTTGGTCAATATGTCTGCCAACTGGTTCTCTGTAGTGCAGTGCTCCAACTGTAACTTCTCCTTGCTGACTTGATCTCTCAAAAAGTGGAATCTTGTCTCGATGTGCTTGCTTCTGCCGTGAGAGATAGGATGCTTGGCAAGATTAATTGCTGACTTGTTATCAATCAACAACTTCACTGAGCTACCCTTTTTCAGCTTCAATTCTGTCATTAGAGTCTCAATCCATAAGGCCTGACAAACACTCATTGATGCTGCTATATATTCAGCTTCACATGAGGATAAGGCAACTACTGATTCTTTCTTTGAGCTCCAAGAGACTGGAGCCTTGCCAAGTAGGAATACATACCCTGCAGTATTCTTTCTGTCACACTTGTCTCCACACCAATCAGAGTCAGTGTATCCATGTAATTCAGCTTCAAGATCACTTGATTTACTAGGGAATAGAACACCATAGTTGCAGGTTCCTTTCACATACCTCAATATTCGTTTTGCAGCCAGCAAGTGATAGGTTTTTGGATTTTCCATAAAGCGGCTAATCAGTCCAACACTGAAAGTCATATCAGGTCTGGAACTGCACAAGTACCTTAAGCTGCCTACAATCTGTCTGTAGTGAGTTGGATCAACTGCTTCTCCATTTTCAGCACGATCTAGAACCAAACCAGTGTCTGCAGGAGTTGCTGCTGGATTGCACTGCAGCATTTGAAATCTCTGCAGCAGGTCATTTGCATACTTGGTCTGGTGAAGTAGCACTCCATCTCTTGTTCTTTTCAGCTCCATCCCAAGGAAATAGGAAAGAGAACTCAGGTCTGTCATTTCAAATTCACACATCATTCTCCTCTTGAATGCAGAAATGAGAGACTCATTGTTTCCTGTCACCAAGAGGTCATCAACATAAAGGCAAACAATAACCAGATCAGAATTGGATTGAGCCTGCACATAGACACCATGTTCAGATACACATTTTGTGAATCCTATTTCTACTATGAAACCATCTATCCTTTTGTTCCAGGCCCTTGGGGTCTGTTTAAGACCATACAAGGCCTTCTTTAACCTCAGCACCTTGTCTTCTTGGCCTGTTATCTCAAAGCCTGGAGGTTGTAAGACATAGACCTCTTCATCAAGAGGGCCATTTAAGAAGGCAGATTTCACATCTAGGTGATACATTGGCCACTCATTCTAGCTTACTTGAGCTATCACCAACCTTACTGTTTCTATTCTTGCAACTGGTGAAAAAACCTCTCCAAAATCAACACCAGGTTTTTGCAACCAACCTAGCTTTCAGCTTGTTCACTGTACTATCTAGATTCAGCTTTACTTTGTAAACCCATTTTACTGCTATGGATTTTTTCTGAGGAGGGAGCTCAGTCAGTGTCCATGTTTCATTCTTTTCAATAGCTTTTAGTTCCTCCTTCATGGCATCAACCCAATTTGGATCTTCAATGGCCTCTTCAAAACTCACTGGCTCAGTTTCTGCAAGTAGAGCAAAGTGAATTAATTCACCTTCTGAGTTCACTGCAGTATCAGGAATCATCTCATAATCTTGAAATCTTGGAGGTGCTTGTCTGGTTCTCTGAGGTTTGGCTTGTTCACATGCTGGTGCAGGTACTACATCACTTCTTTCTGGATCACTTAATTCAAAAGTTACCCGAGTAGGACCTTGCTCTTCAGCATCCCAAATCCATTCTTTCAATTCATCAACTTTCACATCTCTGCTCACTACTATCTTCATGGTCTTGGGATTGAGTAGTTTATAACCACTAGTAGGATGGTAGCCCAATAGGATCAATTGCTCTCCTTTGTCATCAAGTTTTTGTCTATTCTGATCAAGAATATGCCTGAAGCAGATTGAGCCAAAAACCTTTAGGTGTGCCACACTAGGCCTGTGATGAATCTATACAATTGTATATTTTGATATGAGTTTTGATGGATTAATTGGACTAAACAGTGTAAATATTAGTGCCAGTTTAAGTTAGCATAGATTATTTTACATGAGTAGAGAGTTTTGTCATAGAAAGTTGTTTTTTGACCTCTTTTTGGTGTTAGACAGGTAGTTGGCGCTCATCTCTGATTCCTGGCGCTCAGCTCTCGGATTTTGGTCTAGACTGCGAAGTATTTCTCCTGGAGGGCATAATGCCAGCGCCTAGCGCTCATATCTCAGCGCCCAGCGTCCTAAACCTGACCCGAACTTAGAAAATCTGATCTGGAAGGCAGAAATTGGACGTCCAGCGCCCATACTTGGGCGCTCAGCACTGCAATACTTCCCTGGTCATAACTTGGGCTATACTTATCCGATTTGAGTGATCTTGGTGGCGTTGGAAAGATAAGAAGTAGACCTCCAACTTTCATGTTGACACCGAAGCCCAGTTCAGATGTTTTCATGGTCAAAAATGAAAAATACCAAAGCTGTCCAGATTTGCACGAAAAATTGGACTTGGAAGACAGAATATCAGCGCACAGCGCCCCAATGCTGTCCCTGACTGCACGTTTCAACTTCTAAAGGCAGAATTCTGGCGCCCAGCGCCCAAGACATTACCGAAGTATAAATGTTCACGTTCTGACCTATTTTGGCATATCTTCTGGACTTGAAAAGTGACGAGACAACCTCCAGAGACCTCTATGTGCCTCTCCAATGAAGATTCAAGCCTTGGGAACAAGACTTGAAGATTCAATGGATCCACCTTCTTCATCTTTTTCGTTTTACGGTTTTTCTTGTCTCTTTGCCATGTTTGGTTGATTTGTTTTGATTAGGCTAGGATGAACTCTTTTGGATTTTGATGTAATTTGACTATTTTGTTCTCCAATTTTAATTCAATTTATGTTTTTAATCCTTTGCTTAATGCTTTTCCTTGATTTGCCACCATTGACATTGTTGTGATGGTCATTTATCTAATGGAAGTTAGGTATGAGATTCGATTTGGATTAGAAACCATATGAGTACAGAGATCTAGGAATAGACTTTGATTCATGTGCATTCTTTATGAGTTCTTGATCTTAATGCTTCCAATTAATTGTGTTTCACCTAAGGAATTAGGGTTCTAATTAAGAGGAAAGGGATTATTCACCAAGGGATTGGGTTTAACCAAATTTAGAGAACTTGAATGATAATTGATTGAGATTGGTGATTGCATCTAGTGACAGTTGAGTGATTCCTATGCCTAATCTTTGCATTGTGTTTTGCATTTGTCTTTTGCCCACCAAGTGTTTCTTTAAACGTTTGTGTTGCATTTGCATTATGTCTTTGTGTTTACATTTTATCTTAACTTTCACAATCCACTGCATGTTTTTCATAGTCCAAATAGTATAGCAATTGGTAGTAGTTGGTACTTGGCAATCGATCCTCGTTGGGAACGATAATTTACTCATCACTCTATTACTTGTACGATTCGGTACACTTGCCGAAACGTCTAACAACCTGCTTCCTGTCCAGACCTCTTCTGGAGTAACACCATTCAGTCTTTTGCTTGGACTTCTATTGAGGATATAAGCAGTAGTTGACACTGCTTCACCCCATAGAAACTTAGGTAGCTTTTTCCCTTTCAATATACTTCTGACCATATTCATAATGGTTCCATTCTTCCTTTCAGCTGTGCCATTGTGTTGAGGAGTGTAAAGAGGTGTCACCTCATGCACTATACCCTCTGATTCACAATAGTTTTTGAACTCAGCAGAATTGTACTCACCACCACCATCTGTTCTCAGGATCTTAACATGCAGACCATTTTGCTTTCAACAAGAGTTTTAAACTTTTTGAACATTTCAAACACTTCACTTTTTCTCTTCAACAGATAAATCCAGACTTTTCTACTGAACTCATCTATAAAGGTGGCGAAAAACATGTTACCTCCAAGTGACTCAGTTTGGAGAGGCCCACAAACATCTGAAAATATCACTTCCAGTTTGCCATTTGCTCTGGTTGGCACATCAGGCTTGAAGGAACTCCTTAATTGCTTAGACTCCAAGCACTCTTCACATAGCTCCTTAGGTTGCAAAATCGGTGAAAAGCCAGTCACCATATTGTTTCTTTGCAGCAGGCTGAGATCTTAGAAGTTCAGATGAGCAAACCTGTAATGCCACAACCAATGATCCTTGCATTCTGAGGTTGCCATACACTTGTGCTCCAGTACTTGTATTCCCACCTTGAATGTCCTGTTGCTGGACAAAGGTGCCTTTAGGATCAGTCTCCCATTATTATCAAACACCCTCAACAGTCTTTCCTGCATGTCCATCTTGTAGCCCTTTTCCAGCAGCTATCCAAGGCTAAGCAGATTGCTTTTCATGCCTGGGACATAGAGTACATCAGAGATAAAGGAATGATGCCCATCTTTTCTTTGAATTAGCACCTTTCCCATGCCTGCAGCAGTGAGAGTTCTATCATCAGCAAACTTCACCTTGCTCCTTACAGAGTCATCAAGCTGAACAAACCAATCTCTTTGGCCTGACATATGGGTAGAGCACCCTGTGTCAAGATACCAAAAATTTTCACTAGTCTCCTCTTCCTTGGTGGTGACCATGAGAAGGACCTGCGCAGATTCATCATCATCATCCTTTGCAAGTCTTGTTTCATCATTTCTGGTGTCTTTTCTATTTCGATTAGAGTAACATTCACTTGCAAAATGCCCATATTTTTGGCAATTGTAGCATTGAATGTTGCTTTTGTCGAATTTTCTCCTCTCCCCTTTGTTTCTTTCATATCTAGTGCCTTTGTTCTTGTTCTTTTCATTGAATTTTTGATCATTCTGACCTCTCCCTTGATTTGAGTTCTGCTGCCACTTCCCTTTGCCTTTCCACTTCCCTTTGCCCCTTTTGTTTCTTGAATCACCATCAGACCTTGCATTGGAGCTGGCTTGCAAGGCATGCTCAGTATTTTTGTCTCCACTTCTTTCAGCAAGCCGTTGCTCAAAGGCTTCCAAATATCCTTGCAGTTCTTCTACTTTCATCTGGCCAAGATCACGGGTCTCTTCAATAGTGATTGCTATAACATCGAACTTTGGGAGTAAAGTCCTCAGAACTTTTTCAATTATCACCTGATCAGTTATGGATTCTCCACATCCCTTCATCTGATTGGTGAGTGTTTGAAACCGATTGAAATAACTTCCAACTCCCTTATTCGCCTCCATTTGAATCAATTCATACTCCTGCCTGAGTGTTTGAAGTCTGACTTTCTTCAGTTTGTCAGCGCCGGCATATGATTGTTCAAGAATGTCCCAAGCTTGCTTTGCAGTGGTTGCTCGGGAGATCTTTTCATAATTTGTTGCATCAACACATTGATGGAGTATAAATAGTGCTTTGTAGTCCTTTTTTTTACTTCTTTCACCTGCACATCATCAAGATTTTCACTCAACTTGTCATATCCTTTGGTCATTACTTCCAGCACATCTTGGAAGTCAAGGATAGCCTGCATCTGATTACTCCACTTATCGAAATTCTTGCCATCCAGGATTGGCAAGGATGCAGGGAAGCCACTGTTAGATGAGGTGGCCATGTTGCAGCAGGAAAACGCGAAGGCACCAAGATCGAACCTTGCTCGCTGATACCACTTGTTAGAGAAAGAACCTCACAATCACTCAAGAACTGTTTTCAGAGAAGAGAGATAAAAGATGAGGGAAATTTAACAATACTCAGAATATGGGAGAATGGCACACTCTACTCATTCTCATTACTGAATTTCATCTCTTATACACATGAGGCTCTGTCCCACATTGGACAGAGGCCTTTATTCATTCAATTAACAACTAACTACCAAACAGTTACAACAACCAATCACAGCTAGGACTAACTGATCAACTAACTGATCACTAAACAATTAACTACCAAATGTGAATTATACAAAATCTCAACAGTTGTTTTCCTGGGTCTGCAACAACAGCCTTGTCCCTCTCAATTGGGGCCCCAACAATAGCCACAAGATCGTGGTGGAAGTTGCTCAGCCGAGAAGACGGCTTCAAATTCACCGCTTCTTCTTGTCTCAATCTCAACCTCCTTCCTTCTGGGTCATCGTCCTCACCACTCATCCTTCGATTCGCCGCTACCTCCGTCGTGGTGGTGGCGCCTCTTTTCTTTTTTCCCCAGTTTGCAAACTTTGCTCAAAAGGGAATACACCCATCATTGTCTTTTCTTCAAACTAAATAAATACACTAGATTGAATAATCAAAATGGTCTTTGAAATTATAGGGCGGTGTTAATTTAGTATCTGAAATTAACAAAAACTCAAACTAGTCTCTGAAATTGTAAACCATCACTCAAATTAGTCCCTCTGTTACCCTCAGTTACTTGACATCGTGAGTGAGGCTGACATGGCATGATAAATGCCCTGCTGTCTTCCATGTCAGCACACATCTGATATCCCAATCATAGCGACCAACTTGACAACAATTTTGCAATGGTCATCTTCTTCTATTTTCTTGCTCCCTGTCTTCAAAAAACGCACCTTAAACCCTAAGATTGTAAAGAAACATAGAAACGGCGCCCCTAGGGAGTTAGATTCCTATATCATGGATGTATTTTAAGTTTGAAATATAAAATGATTTCAGATAATTTCTCTTGGAGTATTTTTTTTTTGATCAAAATTTGTCTTGGGGTATACTTCTGTTCATCTATGAGAAGAAATGGTTTAAAAGGGTGTCTATTTTTGCTATATTACTTATTGCTCCGGTGACATACAAATAAAGTAAATGCAGAGAAAAGGAAATGAGTCTTTTTTTGGGAGTGGGTGAGTTGGGGGTTGGAGAGAATGGGCTTTTTATTCAATTTATAAATTACTTGTCTTCTATTCATGGATTATGTGAAGTTACAAATTTTAATCTCCCTCTCTCCCTATCCAACTATTTATTAGATTCTCATCTGTATACATACTTACTAGCGTTAAATATGTTTTTAGTCATTCACTTTTAAGTAATGTTCCTTTTTAGTCCTTTATCTTTAAAAATGATCTTTTTAGTCCTCCACTTTTAAAAATGTGACACTTGTAGTCCTTGTGGTCATATTTTGAATTTAAAAAGTATTTTTTCTTTTTTATATTTTCCCCTCCCAAATCTTAATTTTCACTTCAACCCCCTTTCCCCTCCACAGCACCACAGCACCACTCCACCCCCCACTGCCCACCACCACCTCCTCCCTCCACCCTCCACCCCCACCCCCACCACCTCCTTCCTCTTCCCTCCACCCTCCACCACCCACCACCATCACCTCCCTCCACCCCCACCACCTCCTTCCTCCTCCCTCCACCCCCCACCGCCCACTCCCAAATCTTATTTAGTCGCTAATGAAGTCTGACTTGTTTCCTGGAGTTGAGGGTCCCAAACCTTGGGTGTACTTTTCGTGGGGCAAAATGAGGTAACAGAGAAAGGGGGGATGGGGTTATGCAGTAGCAAATAAAAAAATCACAACACCAAGCATCACTATCCAAAAATGGTGGCGGTGGTTCTTCGGGTCTGGGAACAAAGCTATTGTGAGCGTCTCACAATGGGTTGCAGCAATGGTGATGCAGTGGAGGTCTGCTTCAAGCCCATACGGTGGTTGTTGATAGAGGTGCTCGCGATTGGTTCAAAGGCCGACGGCGGTGGAAGCTTGGTGCAGTGGTCCTTCGGGTCTGTGCAACGGAGGTGGTGGGGGGTGTCGGGGGGTGAAAGAGCTGCGAGTGGTGGTGGTGGGCGGTGGAGGGTGGAGTGGTGCTGTGAAGGAGAAAGGGGGTTGAAGTGAAAATTAAGATTTGGGAGGGAAAAATATAAAAAAGAAAAAATACTTTTTAAATTCAAAATATGACCACAAGGACTACAAGTGCCACATTTTTCAAAGTGGAGGACTAAAAAGTTCAATTTTAAAGATAAAGAACTAAAAATGAATATTACTTAAAAGTGAAGGACTAAAAACATATTTTACCCATAAATTATTATATGGATCATTTTCATTTTATCTAGAGAAGTGTTGTGGAACGCTATAAAAAAGGGAATCAATTAATGATATATACTCTCAATTTTTTTATCGTTGTTGTTTTTTTTATAAGATTTTATTGTTGTTGTTTGTTATTAGAGTAAACAACCATTTTGGTCCCTGAAAGTGTCACACGGTGTCACTTTGGTCCTAAATTGTCAGTCGTTAGTCACTTTGGTCCCTGAAAGTAATATTTACTGTCATTTTGGTCCCTGAAAGTGACTACTTAACTGTCATTTTAGTCCCTCAAAATGTTTACTTTTTTGACAGCAGGGACCAAATTGACTAATTCGCATCTGTCAGGGACCAAAGTGACACCGTCTGACACTCTTAAGGACCAAAGTGACTGTTTACTCTTGTTATTACATACATGAATAATTTTCATTTTGCTTTAATATCAAAGTTTAAAGTTGCATAGTTTATTTGAATTATATTCAAGTGACCATTCATATAAACATCACTCCCGACCAAAATTGAGATATTACAATAAGGTAGTCTATTATAAAAGTGATAAAACCTTTCTAGCGCAGCAGGGCACAATCCCATTTGGTATAGCTGATCAGTTTGTGTAATACGAGATATATGGGGTTAGATAGATATGCAATTATATATGCATTAACATTGTAACAAAACCCAGAACCAATGTAATAAAACAGACATCAAGCGGTAGTACAGAGACATGCGTCTACGGCTTCTCCAACAGTGAGAAAAACCCATTGTTTTCCAATTTTGTCCACAAAATGTGCAAGCTTAAGCTTGTGAATTACAAGCCACCTAGGGTTTACCATAGCTAACTGTAAAAAGCCACACATGGCACCAAGTGTTAGAGCACATGGTTTTAAATTTTAATCAACCACATAATAAAATATCATTAGTTACAAGGAATAAATAATAGTCATATATATGGTGGTTTCACCTCTACGCCACGTGAAAGCAACCTCTTATGCAGTTCCTCAAGTGCAAGAATTCCAGAAGTATCAACATTCATCAGGTCTATTAAAGAGAAATGAGGAGGGTCATTTGCATCATATCAAAATTTAAGAATGCTTAGGAATTAAAATTCAGAATTCTGAAAAATGTAACAAAACTAACTTGTCATGTCCAGGATTATTCCTCGGACCCTTCCCTTGGTGGTTTCTTGAAAGTCATCTTCTTCCATGACCCACTTCAGTATTCTGGAACAAGTGGAAACAAAAAAATTTAATCTATGGTTCTAATTAAGGACTAAACCTCTCTCTCTAAGTGCACGTTTGGTTTTCAATTGAAAGAGTGCAAAAGTATGTTTGAACCAAAATAACTATAGAGTTTATTTTGGACAAACGTATTTTAATTTTAGACACAAACGTACGATTGCAACTTAAAACCAAGAGTGAGCCATAACTTTCATTTGTAAAGTGCTTGCCTTTCTTTGACAAAATTGGCATTTGCAAAGCAGAGTGAGCCAGAACTTATGCGAATCACTATGATGCCTGGCGTGCTTATGGCCATGGGATATTGAGTAACATCGCAGAAGGCTTCTGTTCTTGGAACTCTACCTAGAATTTCCACTCCAGGTCGAATTGATTGTATTAGTATCTTTGCAAACGAGATTACCACCTGCACGTGTAAAAAACAACTTGAAAATTTTGAATCACAAATCCTTGTACTTAAACACTTGTGATAAGCTGGTTTGGTGGAGAGACATAAGGTTGGAGTGATAAGGAAGTCATGAGTTTAAATCTCTCCAACTAATATAACATACTAATTTACTAACATTTGTCTATCCAAAACAAAACAAAAAACCCTTGTCATTAACTAATTTGGAAAAGAAATTTTTTTACAAAGACCAAAATCAAAATTGTTCATTTTACATGGACTAAAAATATATTTAAATATTAAATTATTGTAATTGGAAGACAAATGATTGATAGGAAAACTCTGACATGCTCCTTGAGGGGAAAAAATTACTTATTTTACATAGACTAAAAACATATTTAAATATTAAATTATTGTAGTTGAAAGATAAATAATAGATTGAAAAATTCTAATATGCTCCCCGAGGAAGAAAAATCTTCCTCCAAAATCTAAACACCCCTGACTCCTTATATGGGACCCATACAACAAGTACAAAACACAGATGTACAAGGAAGGAAGCTGAGGAGCACGTAAAAATGGTAGTCCAATGCACGAGACTTCTATCATGTGGGATTTGAGAAGGGCAGACATACACACCCTTATCCCTACAAGCGAAGAAATTGTTTTCAGATTTTGAACGCGTGACCCTCAAGCCACAAGGCCAACCTTACCATTGCGCCAATACTTGCCCTCCGGCCGAGGAGCAAGTATTCAACCAAAATCAATACAAGTTTGGTCCCTTCCCATATGAATATGAATTTTATGTTACTGCCTGCCTATAAGGATGCAAGTTAGTGTGCAAAGGATGAAAAAGTTGTTAAAAGTGGTGAAATGGCTTACTGCAACAAGAAGACCAATCTCTACAGATGCAAACAAGACGCCAAGGAAAGCACCAATACAGGCAAGGAAGTCTAATTTGTCAACCTTCCAGATGTAGCAAGCCTCATTTATGTCAATTAATCCAGGAAGTGCAGAGAGGATGATAGAAGCAAGGATAGCTATAGGTGTGTAGTACAAGAGCCTTGCAAATAATTGCACGAACAAAACCACAGTAATGGCCATCACAATATTTGATACTGCTGTTTGACACCCTGCACTGAAATTAACTGCTGTCCTTGAAAAAGAACCTGCAAGTGTCCAGTAGGAAAAATATAAAAACTTTGCTTTTGATACACCTCAAACAGCTTTTCAGCTCTATACTAGTCGATGGAGTCGACCCGTACAAAATATGGGTCTTTTCCTAAAAAAAAAACCAACAAACAAAACAATTTTAGTTGGAAATAAAAAGAGCTGAAAATGTGACATGTGTCACAGCACGAAACACTAGAATCTATTTTTCTTATGTAGAAATTAATAATTGATGATCGATAATTGATAATTGACAAGGCAAGAGAAATATTGTATCGCAAAGCGTATTTAGTGACAAAAAGAAATCACCAGTTGCCACATAGCATGAAGATAAAGATCCTGCAATGTTCATGATTCCCATTGACAACATTTCTTTGTTCCCATCAATATGGTATCCCTTAATGGAAGCAAAAGATCTTCCAACAGCTATTGCCTCCTGAATCAGAAGTTTAAGATTGCCATCAGGGTCACATCCCAGGACTCAGAACTGGGAAATAGAAATAATAATTTGGAGAGAAAACAGGTAAAAAAAGAAGAAAAAAAAACAAAATTAACATACAGTGAGAGCAATGACTGCACAAAGTAATCCAATTTTGGCTGCTTGCCCAACATTTTGACCATTGAATTGTAGCTGGCTAACTGAACTCGGATTCAGGCCTCCTTTGACATGCTTTATTATATTAACTCCTTGCTTATCAGCTTTTGACAAATACACAATTAAAGTGGATAGTATAACTGATAGAAGAGGAGAAATAGCAGGCAGCCAGAAAAGTTTTTTGTTTCTTCTTCCCTGAAAATTAGATATATCATATACTTTATATTACAAAAAAAAAAAAAAATTCAACTTACATAAAGATAGTGAAAGTGGTTAAATGTAAATACCAGAATTTTCATTACTTACAATAAAGCGAGTAACTAGAAGGAAAATCAAGAATGAACACCCCAAGACAAAATTGAGAGGACACCACTGTCAATGGAAAACAAACAAAGAATAATATCAAATATCAAACAAGAAGATCTAGACAAAATTCAATGCTAGAAATTCATGAATAAGAAGCTGTGTAATGTTTTCTGAGGCAAAAAAAAAGAACTAAACTTTATGAAAACACAAATCAAATTGTGAAACCAACTCACGTTTTCTCCAGATGTAATTTGATGATGTAATGACTTATAAACAGACACCAATACTGATGCTACATCTGTTTTGGAAGTGAAGTGACTAATCCCCAGCAACCCCTTGAGCTGTTGAAGACCAATAATGATTGCTGCACCTGCCATGAATCCAACCAGTGCAGCATGTGAAAGAAAATCCACAAGAAAACCCAACCTGCAAATTTTGAAGGATAAAGTGATAAACTACTTATTAGTTTATAAGGGAAAACTGCAAATTTAGAAGATATTTCTCAAACCAATGAAAGAGGAGGAAACCACCTTAAAATACCGAATGCAGCTTGAAAAATTCCAGTGAAGAGGGTCACAGTGAATACAAGATTTCTATAGGCATGAGGATTAGCAACAGGATCTTCCACTTTTTGGACCAGGGAAGATAACAACATCGATACTACAGCTACAGGTCCAATTGCAATTTCTCTTGAGCTCCCCATCAGAGCATAAATAAGAGGAGGAACAATACTTGTATCTAAATGGAACAATTAAAACCAACCAATATTGAAATTCAAGAGTGTAGAATCACATAAATAATGATAAAAAAAAAAGAAGCAGCAGCAGCAGTATGTCAGTTTTTAGTCAGGTTTTAAACTGCGGTTATGTCACAATATTTTGGAAAATTGTGAACAAATGTGGCCGAGCAATCGCGATCCGGTTTTGGAGATTCTAAAAACCACGACGTTGCGGCTGCAATCGCGGTCATGAACCGCAATTTAAAACAATTTATGCATCAGTACAGTGCAATAACTGAAGTCCCTCACTTACACAGGCCATATTCAGGATCAACTTTTGCCAAACTAGCATATCCAATGCTCTGCAACATTCAAATGAAAAATAGAAGAATGATGGGAAAAATCTGGGGGGAGGAAAAATAATAAAAGTTTGTTTCAATTTCTCATGCCTTCATTCTGTAAACAGAAGTAATGTATGTTTGTGAATACCTGAGGTATGCACAGGCTGGCAAGAGTTAAACCAGCTAAAAGGTCATCTTTAAACTTGGAGGCTTTGTATTCTCTTAACCAACTAATGATTGGGAATAGACTCTTGAAGAATGAGACAGCATGTCCATGGAGAGTTTTCTTCTTGGATGAGAAACAGAACTTGTTCCCGTGAGGGAAAATGGTCTCCTTCACTGAACTCAATAGCTTCTTCCACAGAGGTGGTGGGTTGGGAGAATCAAGCACCCACTGGGACCTCTCTGTTTGACCAGTCTCCTCATGAGGAAGGACCACTTGTTGCTCTCCCATAATGGAAGCTCTTCAGTGCATGGTTGATTGAAGTGTTTGGGTGAACTCTCTTCAGTAGTACTTAGCGTACAGCATTGTCAGTTAAATACCACCACTACCAATAAAAACAACAACAACAAGCCATCTCACTAGATGGGGTCAGCTACATGGATCACTTGATGCTATAGTTGTCTGTCATGAATCATGTCTATAGTAAAATCATTTGGCTCTGGATCATTGTTAATAGTTTTGCCTATAGTTTTTATACTGCCCTCCATCTGGTCTACTCTCATTGCTACCGAATCTTCGGATTTGGATTAGGTGCAGTCGTGCATGATGTTATGCAGTCAGTAATTGAGACCGTTGATTGAGATCAGACGGATGAGAATTTTATAGATAAGTCGAGTTTAAAATACAAAAGGAAATTGTGAGCCGTGCGACCTCGATCCAACGGTCTCGGTCATCTGATTGCGCGACTGCACCAAAATGGTGATTGCACCCAATCCGGATGCTGAATCTTCTCCTCCATACGTGTCAGTTAAATACCACCAATACCACTCATTTTGACATGGGGGTCAACTTATTTGGATGGTTAAACTTAATGCTCAAAAGAGGTGGCAGAGAGCTCTAATAGAAAGCGTGTCCTGTGTGAGGGGTAGATGTGGCCCCACATTCATTGGCTAGTGTCGAAAGTTGCTCCTATATCAGATATAGTATGAATGAGCATCTATTCCTGGACAAAGGGTACATTTAGCTTTTTATAGTATCTTGTCAAATATCATTTCTAACATCATTTTGCATGTAATGGAAGGAAAATGTAGTCAAATATATGCGGTTCCTCAACCTCTAGGATAATAAAGCTAGTTATTATTGTCAACGGGACTGCATAAATTTTAACAACAATTTCATGTGAATTTCAAGGCCATTATTAATTAATCAACAGTGCAATAGTGTGCAAGCAAGAATAAGAATTTCATATCAATTATTTTAAACCCCTGAAATTGGGTGCACACTGCACAGGTGGACCTCATACTTTTATTTGGATTCTATGTTTTGTAACTGTTGGATTAGTTTCTTTAATTTGGTTACAAAGCCCTTTTAGAAATTTGCGCTTCAATCCCACGATAAGTCATACTTCTTTTGTTTTTTTAGTGCTTGTGAACAAATAAAAAAGCTGCTGGAGCTCAGTTACCTTCTTGAACATTGAGAATGTGTTACTGTGCGAGATGCTGAAAGATTGAGATCGCTATTAGTTTTTGTTTGGTAATTATTTATATCTAATTTGGTCGAAATGGCTCATGGAGATTCTATATGTTGCTTGCAAATCTAATTTTTAATTCAGGAAGGAATACCTAGAAGCCTTTTTTAGTTAGAAAAATTCCCAGCGAAGAATCTAATTTTATAGGGGATTGTTAATGTACTCCCACTTAAAAATTAGAAGGAGTATATTAGCAACTAATACATTTTTATTTGGATAAAAAAATCATTTTGTTTTTTAAAGTAATTAAATTGAGGGCTATAACTATAATTTCATTTTTTGCATTTTTATCATGTAAATCTCAATTTTATGTGATTTCTCTCTATCTGATCCCTAACCTGCTAGCCGCAACTATTACGGTACTAGTCTATAAACCTGACCCGTACAAAGCATGTTGGAAAACTACACAAATTTTTTCCATAATAATCAGATTAGTGGAAGCGAAAAATACAAAATAATAACAGACAAATTGATAACGGAGTTCGGCCAATTATGTCTATGTCTCCGGGCTACTACAGACCTTTTATTGAAAGAGAAAAAATGGTGTTTACAACACTCAACTCACAACCCATTACACCCAGAAAATAGAACTTTTCTTCCTAAGCTCTCCTTCCTTTTTCTCTCTCGCTGTTGGAATGAATATGAAGATCCTAATACGGCTATTTATACAAGCATGTAGAGGTTATTGTTCACACAATTTCTTTTCCTATTTTTATGCTATCTAATAGTTACAATTGTTTTCCTCATTTCTCTCCAAAAACAAAACGTGCTCCACTCCTTTTTTTGGTAAGAGCCTCACTTTGGCCAAAAATCTCCCACTTGAAGACTGATTTCAATCTATCTTCACACCTCGATCAATGCAGCAACCATATTGGGTCTGTTATTCTAGCAGGGCAACTGAAGTTGAGCACAACTTCAGTTTGTCAATAGTTACCACCTTCATTAACATATCTGCTGGGTTCTCACTTCCTTGAATCTTCTTCAATATTAGCACCTCATCCTCAAGCAGAGACCTGATAAAGTGATAACAAAGATCAATGTGCTTTGTTCTAGAATGAAATGTTGAGTTCTTTGCCAGATGTATTGCACTCTAACTATCACTGCTCAAAACACTCCTCTCCTGAATGAATCCCAACTCTGTTAACAATCCTTAAAGCTATATCAACTCTTTACTGGCTTATGAATCCGTGACATCCGACTAACAGTTGTAGTACCAACAGTAAAAATGTAACCGGTGGTACTTCTTTAGTGATCGACTTCACCTCCAAAATCTGCATCTACGTAGCCTTGTACTTTTAATTCTCCTTTACCAAAGTACAAACACTTCTCTGTGGTGCCTCGTAGATACCTCAAAATCCACTTAGCTACTTCCCAGTGAGCTTTACCTGGATTTGACATAAACTTGCTTACAACTCCCACTGCATGGCCAATGTCTAGCCTTGTATAGACCATCTCGTACATCAAACTTTCTATGGATGAGGCATATAGAATCTTAGCCATGAACTTCTTTCTTCCTCCGTCCGAGGGGACTGATCCTTGGATAGGCGAAAATGACTGGCCAAAGGTGTGCTAATTGACTTGGCATTGCCCATGTTGAATCTTTGCAAAACACGGTTGATGTACTCTGCCTGAGATAACTGCAAAATCCCTTTTTGCTTATCTCTCGTGATTTGCATTCCAAGGATCTTCTTTGCTGGACCCAAGTTCTTCATGTCAAATTCTTTTTACAACTGCATCTTCAAGTTTTTGATCTGGTCTATTTCTAAACCTGCTACTAGCATATCATCGACATAAAGTAGCAAAATGATATAAATGGACTTATATCTCGTGAAGAACCAACGGTGGTCGGCATTGCACTTCTGGAAATCTTCCTTGTGCATGAAGCTTTCGAACTTCCTGTACCACTGTCTTGGAGCTTGTTTCAGACCATACAGACTCTTCTTTAATTTGCACATCATATTCTTTTTCCCTTCTTTTGAGAAACGTTCAGGTTGGTGCATGTAGATCTCCTCGTCTAAGTCTCCATGAAGAAGCGCAGTCTTCACGTCCAATTGCTCAAGGTAGAGCCCTTCGAATTGGCAACAATACTTAAGACAGATTTGATAGTATTGAGCTTCATAACTGGAGCAAAGATTTCAGTGTAGTCAACTCCTTCCTTTTGTTGAAATCCTTTGACAACTAGTCGGGCTTTGTATCTCTTGGAGCCATCATGTTCCTCCTTCACCTGATACAGCCATTTGTTGTGAAGTGCCTTCTTTCCCATAAGTAACTCAGCTAGTTCCCATGTCTGATCGGAGATCAAAGACTTCATCTCTTCTTTCATCACAAGCTCCCACTTGCTGGTATTCGCGGTCTGACATGCTTCTGCATAGTCTTCAGCCTCCCCTCCATCAGTCAACAACATGTAGTCCATGTATCTCCTGTTAGGCACGTGAAGTCGGGAAGACCTTCTCAATACAAGAGTTAGAGTAGGAGACTCTGGTGTGTCAAACTATTGCTTGCTGCTCTGTTCAATTGATTCCTCTGACTGAGGATTCTCAACTATAGGAGTTTCTGAGACATCGTCCAGCTCTGCATACATTGGCCCACTATGTTCTGAGTTGTTGGCATCTATGCTATACTTGTCGTTGTACATCACTCTTTCGTTGTAAATCACATCTCTATTGCGGATCACCTTTCTATTTTCATCATCCCATAGGTGGTAGCCAGACTCATCCTCACTATAACCAAGGAAAATGCACTTCTTTGATTTGGGATCAAGCTTATTCATGCCTTGATCTCTGATGTGCACATATGCTACATAACCAAAAACTCTAAGATGTAAGAGTTTTACCTCTTTTTCGCTCCATACCTCTTCTAGTATTTTGTGCTCCAATGGTACCGAAGGACCTCAATTGATCAAATAAGTTGTTGTGTTGACTGCTTCTGGCCAGAATTGCTTCGGTAAGCCTAAATGCACACGCAAGCTTCCAGCTCTTTCATTCAACGTTCGATTCATACGCTCAGCTACACCATTGTGTTGCGGCGTACCTGGCACGGTCCTCTCCATTCTGATCCCATGCTCATAGAAAAACTTCTTAAATCTGGTGTCTCCATATTCACCAACATTGTCAATTTTGAGCTTTTTGATCTTCAACCCTGTCTCATTTTCTACCATGGCTTTCCACATCTTGAAAGCCTCAAATACTTCAGACTTATGTTTCAGAAAGTATATCCATACCTTCCTAGAGTGATCATCGATAAAAGTCACGAAGTATTGCTTCCCACCAATGGATGAGACCATCGTTGGACCGCAAACATCAGAATGAACAAGCTCGAGTCTCTCCTTCTTTGGGGTTCTTCCACTTGTCTAAAAGCTAACTCGTTTTTGCTTTCCAAGTATACAGTCTTCACACATGTCGATTTCTACTGACTGAAGGCCTGGTAATATCCCCCTTGAGTGCATGATCTTCATCCCTTTCTCACTCATACGACCTAGTCTCTAGTGCCATAGATTGGGATTTACATTTGCTGCAACTGTAATCAAATGACATTCTCCTGCTGTCTTGTAAAGAGTACCACTCTTTCTACCGCGAGCAACCGTCATTGCACCCTTTGAAATCTTCAAATGATCCCGTGGAAGACTGTTGTGTGGCCATCACTAGCCAACTGGCCTACAGAGATTAAGTTCTTCATCAGGTCGAGAATATGTTTGACATTTTTCAATTCCCATACAAACTCGTTCAACTTAATCCTTACTACGCCTTTACCCACAATCTCACAAGATTGCTCGTTACCAAGGTAAACTCTACTGAGGTTTCCGGGGACATAATACTCGAAGAATTCTTTCTGTAAAGTGGCATAAAAGGATGCTCTAGAGTCTAACACCCAAGACTCCTCCTTGCTCTCTATAGAACATATCAACGCATCACCTCCTCTTGAGGTGAAAGCAACATTTTCCTCGTCCTTCGCCTCCTGATTCTTCGGTGCACTCTTGCACTGATTTTTATAGTGCTTAGTCTTCCCACAATTCCAACACTCGATAGTCTTCGAGTTGGAGCTATGGGAACTATGATGATTTCTGGATTTAAACTGCTTGCCCTTTGATCTGCCGCGTCCATTTCCTCTAGTTGAATTTCTTCCTCTTGACTCTATATGCAATATTGAAGAGGTTGAAGATTCACCCGACTCTTTACGTTGGATCTCTTCATCGAGAACCAGATCACGAACATCGTCGAATTTCAACTTATTGCTTCCTATTGATGTAACATCCCAAATTTTCACTCTATGAGACAGAGTGTTAATTTTAGAGGATTAGAATTATTCTTAGAATTTTTGTATTATAAAGTAATGGTTTAGAGTTGATGTAGAAGTCAAAGCGGTATTCTGTAGACCTTTCTGACTGTCAGAATAAGTTTATAATGATATAAAAAATTTCAATTTGACACAGAAAACAAATTTGAGGATTTAAATAGTGATTTGATATTATTTGAGGATTTTAGAGATTTATTTGAAAATTTTTAGAGAAATAAATAGGAAATGATATTGTTTTGGTCCCTATATAGTATGGTAGATTAAGCTAATGATTTATTCTATTTTAATTAAGTATTGTGTGATAGGGGTGATCATTAAATTATTTTTTTATCCTAGAAAAATGGTTTTAATATATATATTTACTCTTAGTATAGAAATTGGTAGTTTTCGTTTGACGTTGAGTTTTAAACAGAAAACGGTTTACGTTTTAACTGACTGAATAGGGTTTTATTAGCGGAAAAATACAAAATGAAGTTAGAGAAATATTTTACTTGTCAAAATAGTGGTTATCTATTATTTGTGTTTTATGGAAATTTTTTCTAAAATTTTTGAATTTTTTTAAAAAACAACATGTCGTTGGCAAATGACGAAAATACCCCTAGCTTTACCATTTAAACCGTTTTATTTACTATTCATAAAAACAAAAATGTTCTTTTTTATTTAAATGCACTTTCAGTCCCTCAGGTTTCACGGTTGTGCAATTTTCGTCCCCCAACTTTAAATTTAGCAATTTTAGTCCCTAACTTTAACTAACGGTGTAATTTTCGTCCCTCCATCAAGCAACCATCCAACGGCACAATGGGACGAAAATTACACCATTAGTAAAATGTTAGGGACTAAAATTGCTAAATTTAAAGTTGGGGGACGAAAATTGCACAACTGTGAAACCTGAGGGACTGAAAGTGCATTTAAGCCTTTAATTTATTGTTTGGAGATTTTAGAAATTATTTTTGTGTAAGTTTGTAAAATTACCTTTTTGCCCGTTTGGGCATATAAGCGATAAACGATAAATACCGAAGAGTTTACCCTTTCTGTAATTTTCGAAAAAGCTCTTCCATGAAGCTATTAGGGTTTGCCACATGTCTTTTTCAAGCATTCCCATTGGTTCTCATAAATTAAATTAATTATTTTGAATTTTATTTATGAAATGTCCTTTTTACCCTTTCTTTTCCTTCCATTTCATCTAAGACCTAAAGAGTAAAAATGTAATTTCACTCTTCCCTCTCACTCAGCCCTCAAAACCGCCCCACTATTCACTTTGTGATCCTTGTGAAAAGCTTTGGACCAATTAGAAATTAGTTTGATTTTTTCTAATTTCCTAAAATACCTAATTAAAATTATCATGCATGACATCAAACAATTGAACAATGTCCTCCTTATCCCTCTCTTGGCCACCCCCTCTCCCTATAAATAGAAGGGAGTGGCTTTATCATTCCTTGCACCATCCTTAAGACACAAAGGCTTAGATTTCTTTCTTCCTCCAATTTTCTTCTTTCAGTTTTAAGAGTTTTCTTTCTTTTGTTCCTAAGTTTTCAAGCTTTGATCTTTAAAGTTCTTCTTTTCTTCAAAGTTTAGAGGTAAGGGGAAAATTCTTCAAAGTTATTAGAGTTTACATAAGTTTTCTATGTGTTCGATTTTGAGTGATCAATCACTTCGGTGGTTTGTGTTTATGAGTTTTATTATAATGCTTTGGGTGAATATTTTAATTATATTGTGTTAAATTATTTAATTAAAGTCTGGTGTTGCTATATTCATATTGTTGAATAGCTTTGATGATAGTACTGTTATTCTGGCATATTTTGAAGAGAGCGGTTGGAAATGATTATCGTATTAAGTATGTTTTTAGGCAAAATTTTATGGTCCAATGCCAAAACCGAGTTTAAAATTCTTTTACGTCAAACTCTTTGTAATTTTATTGGCTGTTGGTGTATATGAAGGTTGGCTATGTTGGAACCAAATTATTCAAAAGCACTTCTAATGCATGAATTCCCTAAGTGGTTTTGATGATAACAATAATTATTAAAGGTTTTACAAAGTCTGCTGACAAGCTCTTATAGGTACAACAAAGATAAGTCCATCGTCCAATGTGACATTGACACATATATGTACAGTCCAAGAGTGGAGCGTCCAATGGACTCTGATACTTAACCTCAGAAAAGTATCGTCCAATGGACTTTGAGAAGCAATACGTCAAATGAGGCTTTGCGTCCAAAGAAGCAGAACCTATAAGCGTCCAGTAATTATTCATGGAGATGTACTATGCTTTGCGTCCAAAGAAGCAGAATTGATAAACGTCCAATAACTGTCATAGAGACGTACTATCAGAGAAGCAAAGTCATAAGTCCATATGGTAAGCAATGAATATGCGTCCATATGAACCAAGTTATCTCAAGTACAAATGGTAAGCAAAGGTATGAGTCCATTTTGTACATAACCTGAAAAGTCCATATATTCTATATGTTGCATCCAAAACGCAGAATACATAACCTGCTATTTATTGCTCTTACATTTAATATGGAACATATTTATTGAGCAAATGATTTGAAATAAATAGTTGTATTCAACGTGTTTGAACATGCATTAGATGAAAAGCATAAAGCACTGTGGAAAGTGTACTTAGAGAGAGAATGTACTCTGACTATTTTTATATCTCTCTGAACACCCCTTTCTGATTTACACAATGTATTCTCTTTGTCTCAACAGAATATTACTATTAACCTTTGTGCAATTGAGACTGTAAGTACAGGTTGCTTCTGACTTAGGAGAAAAAGACGCAGACATACACACTGAAGTGGAACTCCTCAGAGCAACGAAAAAATAGCATTTAATGCTATTAGAGAATGGTCATATTTCTGAAGGCTGAAGCTGAGCTATTCGAAGAACAAGTCTGAAGCTTCATCAAAGCCTATAAATACCATGCACAAGAAGAAGAATACAAGAGACTGAACCAAGCAAAAGAAAGAGCTGAAACGCTGTGCAAATACTCTGTCTATTGTAGAAAGTCTTGTATTACTTTCTTCCTTCTTGTAAAAGAGAGTTTGCTTAACTCTCGAAGTGCTTAAGTTTTTCATATTCTCACTTGTGTGAGTTAGATAGCACTTTAAGTCAAAAACACTCTTCTAAGTTGTTTGAGCCTGGAGAGGCTTGTCTGTAAAAGAATACTTGGGATATAGTCTGGAGAGGCTGCGTGCAAAGAATACTTGGGGTTAAGTCTGGAGAGGCTTGGTTGTCAAAGAATACTTGTGTTGAGCCTGGAGAGGCAAGGTGTGCAAAGAATACTTGTGTAAGGCCTGAAGAGGCTGTTGAAGAATACTTGTATTCTATCTTGATTGATAGTGAAATCTCTCTAGTTTGAGGGGACTGGACGCAGCTCTTACGAAAGGGTGAACCAGGATAAACACTTGTATTATTTTCTCTATCCTTTATCTCTGTTAATTTATTTGTTTATACTAACTGAGGGGATTGATTTTGAAGTTATTTTAACAAGCTATTCAATACACTTTAATCGCACAAAGAAAACCTATTTTAAACTAAGTGGATGTTTTTGCGTCCAACGTATCTGTGTGTCCAATAAACCAGTTGCGCTGTGAGTCCAACGTTTTTCATAATCAGCGTCCAACGTTTGCGAAAAGTTTTTCAAAAGCTTTGAAACACAATTCAACCCCCCTTCTTGTGTTTCATCTTGTTACCTACAGGCTAGGTGAGAGAGTGCATTTTCGATGTACTGTCCTCCCTAGCTTAGGGTTTGTATACATTTTTGGGCATAATTATTAGAGAAGCATTTATTTAATTCTTTTGTACAAAATTTCTATATTTGGTCATGTATATATATAAAGGGTGGTTGGGTTAGTTAGTGCATTTTAGAGAAGCTCTAGCTAGGAAAGGCTTGATATTTAAGCAGTCATTGACTCATTGACTCGCCTCTCTTTCCTAGGAACTCTCTTGATGTACTATTCTTCCTAACTTAGGGTTTCTATATATTTTTGGGCATGATTATTGGAGAAAAGCTTCCGAAGGGCTTTTTCTTAAAATAGAACCTTAAATAATTATAATTAGTTTAAAAGCAAACTTGCGGTTAAAATTATTATAGTTTTGAAAATCTCTTCTCTCCTAAGATCGTTTGAAGACAACTATGCCGGAAAACTCGATCTTTGCTTTTATTATTTTATTATTATCAGGGTTGTATAAAAATGGTGTTCTTAAAATATGAGAGAGTATTGGGTAGAAGCATGTGCATAATTAAGGCTAAGTGCCAATTGAGTTACAACCCATAAAGTATGTCATTGGGAATTGATACGGTTGAGCTACAATTGCCTAATGGGGTTATCCGAGTTTCGAACTTCCACCAATGACCAAGCGTTTGCATCCTTGAGCTGAGAAAAAGCGTACACCAAACTTGGATAAACCTGACTGACCGGTCTATTCGCGATAAGGTGAGAGTGGTTTTTATGGAATGATTTTTCTATGTGAAAACAGACCTCTGAGAATGGATGTGCAATCATGTTAAGTATTTAGCTGCGCTTATCACTCAAACGAAGAAGGGAAAATCTCCATGGAGTAGCGAGCTGAGTGCTCATGGGCGTGTGCCGAAAGTACAGAGAGTTTTTGAAGTGCCATGCATACATAATGATTTCTTGTGATACATTACTGTGTGAAATTGACGTTATACATCTGTGTAAATTTGATACTGTGTGTACCTTATATCTATTGTGTGTTGCTTGTGTATTCTCTTAAGGTATAACTTGTACAAGATTTTCACCATTGCATGTTTTCTAAGTATGTTGATGTATGTTGCGTAGATAAACTGCCCAAGGTGTGGGTTAGTTCTAGTACAGTATACGCAGCTTGGGAGGAGAATCCAGAAGAGGACTTGGCGCAGATAGATAGAGATTCCAAGTGGAAGTCCTTATTTGTCTTACTGTTTTATTTTGGGTAGAGGTCTAGAGACTTAATTGGCTCAGGTGTTCACATGATAGTCTCTTTCAGTATTTTGAGTATGTTGTACTTTCACTTAAACTATGTTTTCTTCTATTAGGAATATTTTACAGTTTTGCTATCTTCCACTGTATTGACGTAGATGTCACAATATAGTGACCGAAACTTACGCTTGTACTGATGAAAGCGTTTTGCTATATATATATATGTATGTATAAGGTTGTTTTGTTCACAAGTGTCTCTTTAATTTACAGCTTTTACATTTCTACGAAAAACCTTAAAATGATTCATTCCCCATCCTTCTTATCTTTAAAAAAAGGAAGAAAAAATTTTACTCACATTTTTGGGAACAAATAGTATTCTAAATTGATATTACTTATTAATTGCAAAAATCTTGATTACTATGGTGCAATCCTTTTTGGAGAAACACTACTAGAAAAGTTGAAATTAGAGAGGGAACAAATCCGTTACTAAATATATAAAATTCCGTCACAAACTGATTTAGCGACGGATTTTGTGACGGTCATATATTTGTCGCAAAAATGGGCATCGCAAAATAATTAGCGAGGGAAAACATAATCCCTCACTAATCAGTGAGGAAAATATGTCCCTCACTAATTAGCGAGGGAATTTGCTAGGAATATTAAGGATATTATTCCGTCGCAAAATCCGTCTCTAACCAGTGACAAAATTGATCCCTCTCTAAAATTTAGGGGTGTGTTTTTTATATAGAAAATCACCTATATTTTTTAATAAAAATTTTCACAGCTAAAAATAATTGTAATAAAATGAAGCCTTTGAAAAGCATAGTGTAACATCCGTTTTTTTATTAAACTGTTTAATTTCGTATTATATGAATTTTTGCGATATAAATATTTTGAGATTTATTTTTAGCTTAAAAATAGGATTTAAATATGTATGTTTAAGAATACTTCTGAAAATGGTTAATTTTTAGCTTCCGTCAGGTCTAGTTACAACATCCGTTTCTTTGATTATCTGTCCTTTTTTTATGTTTTATATGAATTTTTGTGACATAAATGTTGTGTGATTTATTATTAGCTTAAAATTAGGAATAAAATACACATATTCCGGAATATTTCTGAAACGGTAGTTTTTCAATCAACCTCTGGTCTTTTTACAGAAAATGGTTTACGTCTAACTGACGGAAAGAGATTTAAATAGCTTGAGTGTGTTAAGAAAATCCAATAAATAAACTTCCTTCACAAAAGTTGGTTCTTCTAATATTTTTTATTTTCTGGAATTTTTATGGGATATTTGGAAAACTTTCAAAAAATTGCAGAAAATACGCTAAATAGAAGCGTATAGCGTAAAAATCTTATTTCAGTGTTATTTTCGTGACAAAGGTCTACAAGCATTTTATATTTTATTTTAATTATTTATTTCATGATTTTAGAAATTATTTCTGTGTAAGTTTTGAAAACCCTATTTTTCTGTATTTTTCGGGGTTATACCTGCGAAACGGTGAAAACCGAAGAGTTTGCACTATCAATAAATTTCAAAAATGATGCCACGAAATTATTTAGACTTATAATGGCATTTTCAAACATTCTCATTGGTTCTCACCAATTTTAATTAATTATTTCAATTTTTGATTTATTAAATGACATTTTTACCCTTGATTGTCATCCTTTTTCATACAAACCCTAGGGGTATTTTGGTAAAATCACTTCTCCTCCTTCCAGTCCAGTTCTGGCCGCCTCCCCATCTCTCTTGAAGGGTCTAGGAGCTTCTCAAATTTTCTAGAGCCAAGATATTTTTGTTAGATATTTATTTGGTAATTAGGGTTTTTAATTTAGAATAATTGTGAACAATTAAGATCTTTTCCCTTCTTTTCTTCTCATGGCCGTGGACCTCTCCCTATAAATAGGGAGGGGGTACTCTTCACTTTTCACACAATTCACTTGAAGAAATCCCACTCAAAATACTCTTTCTTTCCTTTGTTATTTCTTTGAGTTTTCGTTGGTATTTCCTTACCAACCTCTTGTGTTTTTTCTTGTGTTCCTAGTTGTTCTTCCTTGTTCTTAAGTCCAAGGTATGGTGAAATTCTTCTTAAGTTATTTTGATCTTGTTTTGATGAGTGTTTTGGTGTTTTGGGTCTTTATAGTTTTAATTAATTGTTTTTTATTTGTTTTATTGTTTTAAAACTTTATTTAAATTACTTGATGCTTTATTTTATTTAAAATGTGATTTTATAAATAGTAAAGTTATAATGCCCAATTTAATTATGAAGTTTAATAATTGTACTGTTACGCTGGCGAAATTTTAATTATAAATGTTTGATCACCCAGTGGACTATGCCTCCGTGATCAACAAATCTAAGAATTAGTAAAATTGAACCTCTGTAATTCTTTTGGCTAATGGGGAATACTGTGGTTGGTCAGGCATGAGAGTACATCTTGAGTGTACTGTCACGTTGGGCTCAGGGGCCGTATCTCTATTAGACATTAGTACGTTGAGAAAGTGATTAAATACGCTAAAATTTTTGAATAAGTGTTTTCTTTCATTGCAATATACTATTTTCGAAAAAATATATATATAGGCTGACTGGGTAAAATAATTTAACAGTAATGGGTTCTCGGTGAACTCTACTGTTATGTTATTTGGTAGAAATTCCAGGTTTGGAGTTCTGTTATATATAAAAACTTGTGATTTTTACTGTTTATATACAGACTGAAGGTTGGGTGAAGGTAATTCATTTGTATGGATCTATCTAGGAAAGACAAAGGTCATTGAAGGGGCCTAAAAGCTCACCTTATCTTTCCTAAGAACCATATCTGATGCGCTATTTTTCCTATCCTAGGGAGTTCGTATATACGTGGCGAAGATTACTTGATCAGCTTCCGAAGGGCTTTTTCAAAGCGAACGAGTTTAAGTTATGATTTGTATTAATATTATTGCAGTTATGGTTGGTCACTGCGTTCGGCTTTGCCGCCGAATGGCTATTCCATAGCAATTTTTCCCAAAAATGAGAAAAGTCACTTACCGGTTAAAAATGAACCTGAGTTTAATTATCGATAATCTCTTCTCTCTTGATCAATCACGGTAGCTTTGCCCTGTTTTGATATTCTGTTATTGCTTTGATCACTTTTATTTTATACCGATTCATTTTCGGGTAATCACCGCAATTCGGCTTTGCCATGGTGTGGTTACTCTTAAAATAAATGAGTAAAGCCAGAAAGAGTAATAAAACAGATAAGTTTTAAGAGTTATTTCTGTGTTGATAGAATAAGAGTATTCTATGTATTTTTGTATTATGAGATATAATACAGAAAAACAAAGAGAGTTTTACAAGAGAATTTATATGCAGTTTGCATTGTCTTTGCATATAGTGTTTTGAGCATACACTCCAAATTGGGGTTGAGAATAGAGTTTTTATATGTCTTGTTTGCATTGAATATAAAGTAATTTATTCTCTGCATCATTTGCATAGAAGAGTCTTGAGCATTACAACCCGATGTAGTGAGGTTGGGAATATAGTATGGTTGGACTACAATTGCCTTCTGGGATTATCCAGGTTTCGATAGTCTTATGTGGCTGAGTTGGTGAATACCCTCGAGCCGAGACGAGTCGTATACCCGGCTTGGATAAATCTGACTGGCTGACTTATTCATAAATTGGTATTAAGTAATAAATGTTAGTATTACCGCAGAATCCTCAGAAGTTCAGATTGGGCTGTCTGGTTATTCTGTTAGGTTTGCTACAGTCGATTGCTCAATGGTGTTGAGGTTGATAAAGTCTCCTTGGAGCATTTCACCGGTGTGTTTTGAGAGATATAGAGGTGACATACATCGATATTTCTGATTGAGTGATATTCTACTGAGTTGTGATGTGCATGTCATGTTTTGTGTTTGTCTGCACTTCTTTGAAAGTGATATATTCTGTGCTTGTCTGTACTTCTTTGAAAAGTGATATCTTTTGTGTTGTCTGTGCTTCTGTTAAAGTGATACGTTCTGTGTTGTCTGTACTTGACATAAAGGTGATGTGTTTTGTGACAAAAGATATATATATATGTGTGTGTGTGTGTGTGTTTGTGAGATTCCAAAAATATATTGTATAAATGTTATATTTCTTGTATTGTTTTCTTAACTTGTGATGTTTTTCACCCTTGCCTACTTTCCATGTTGTTTTGGTACATGCTTAAGTAGATGTTTTCCCAAGGAGTGGGCTAGCTCTTAGGAGAGGATCTAAAGGAGGTTGCTGCGTGGATTAATAGAGATTCCAAGAAGAATCTACTTTTACTGTCTTGTTTGGGTAGAGGTCTAGAGACTTGACCGGCTCAGGTGTTCTTTGTATAAACATATTTTGAGTATTTTAGAATATTGAGTTCTTTTTGTAAACTCTAATGATTCCATATATTAGATGAAGTTGCTTTCTCAAGACGATTGATTTATGTTTTCGCATTTATAACTCTTCGAAAAGAATTAAAGGGACATACTCCCCATCCTTCTCATCTTTTATGAAGGCGAAAAATTTTATCCACATTTTCAAAGAAGGAATGTTAAATTTACATCTAAATATTTTGTAAGTTATTTGAAAAATCTTGGTTACTATGGTGTAATATCCTTTTTGGAGAAAGGGTGTTGCATTTTGTGGTATCAGAGCCTGGTTTAGCCTTTTTGGGAATGTTAGGGTATAGGTCTATTATGCCTAAGTTGTGTGAACTCTGATGAGTTGTTGTGCTATGTGATTTTGTGTGAAAATTGATTGATTGTTTGTTTGGTTTATATTGTTCTGGAAGAATCTAGTGTCAAAATTGTACTGGAATGAGACAGTATAGTTGAGGAGAACTTAGTAGGATTAATCGGTCTACCTATTTCAACGATACTATACAGGTATGGGACTGTATAGGAAATAATTTCCTTCTGAAAAGCATATAAGTGAAGACAAAAACATGTGGTTGAAATTCGTGTTGGTTTGTAGGGAAAAAGTAGTTAATTCGAAAAGTCACCAAATAATTACAGAATAGTATAGATTTTGGTTGAACCTATGTGAAATTGTTTGACTTTCTTTAGGAATGTCTATGCGATAGTATTTTTACAAGTTAATTACATAGGATGCGATGGCACGTAACAACGAAGCGATGGAGAGAGCTATAGGGGCAATGGCTGATATGGCTGCCACTATGGCACAACAGGCTAAGAGGGCAGAACAAAGGGATTTGCAGAAACAAGCTAGAGCTGATAGAGCCGCTATTGGGAAAGGACTTTCAGACTTTAGGAAGCATGATCCCCAACAGTTTAACGGGGAACCTGATCCAGAGAAAGCAGATCTTTGGATTCAGGAGATAGAGAAGATTTTTACATCTCTACGTTGTGAGGAAGGGGTAAAGGTATCATATGCATCTTACCTGCTGATAGGGGATGCAGAATTCTGGTGGAAGGGACAACAACAGCTTTTGGAGGCAGAACATCAGGAAGTCATCTGGACAGTATTTCGCGCGAGGTATTTAGGGATATATTTTCCACAGAGTGCCCGGAGTGAAAGGGAACATGAGTCCCTGAGTCTGCAGCAGAATGATATGTCTATGGATGCGTACGCAGCCAAGTTTGAATCCTTGGCTAAGTACTTTCGCTTCTTCCAGCTTCAGCCTGATGAATCATGGAAGTGCGAACGTTTCGAAACAGGGCTTCGTTATGAGATTATGGAAACTATGTCTGCATTAGAGATTCGCCAATTTCAACCCCTGGTTGAAAAATGCAGAAGGATGGAAACATTGAAGAAAGAGAAAGTGGTGGTGAAAAGCAATGTTGGCAGACCATCTAGATTCCAACCACAAAACCAGAATGGAAGGTAGTTTCAGAATACACCTTACACAAGAAACTCAGGAAGTCTCAGGAATCACAATAATGCACCAGCAAGATGGAGTGGAAATCGTAGACATCAAGATTTTAATATGGTTAAGTGTCAGAACTGTGGAAAAACGGGTCACCAGGCCAGTCAGTGTAACCAGAGGGGTGCCACTTGTTTCAATTGCGGGAAGATCGGGCACATGTATAGGGATTGTCCAGAGCAAAAGCTAGTACTAGTGGTCAATCATAAGGGTTTTGGAACGAACAAGTGAAGATTTCCTACGATTTATGGGATCTAGGACGATGCGTTAGTTGTTTGCTGTTTTATATATAGATATAATCTAGTTATTAGTAGGCTTGAATCATGATACCCGAAGTTAGGGCATAATCTTTTGGAGACACTTCTAGATATAAAGCCTATTAGCGTTGCTTGTAAAATAATTACTACATATAAATATATGAGTGTTTGCTTGCATTGATGTGGTGTTGCCTTTATATATATTTATATATGTGTGTTTATAGTATCTAATTTTATAGGCAGATGCCTGCCCTTACAACTCAGCTTATGATCTGGAGGATGACACGATTAGTCATAAAATTATTATTGTTTCCTTACTGCTTAAGGTCAAGGTATGAGTTTGATCAACTCATTAGCTTGTTGGTAGTAGTAAGATAACAATGGTAATTAGCATGAACTGATAAGTCAATTCCTAGGAATGAAGAAATTGAGGTTTGAATTTCCCATAGAAAGCAAGAAAGTACTCTGTTGTTGGAATAGAAATACGAATATGTTTCTAAAGGTTAGTAGTTGGACACATAAATAAGTAGAATGGTAATGAGGATTTTTATCATATAAAGGTTTTTAGGTGATACGGGTTATTTCACTAAGAGGATAATATGCGAGAGTTATATTCAACGTTATTCTAGGTACGTAATTTCGAGGACGAAATTATTTTTAGAGGGGAAGAGCTGTAACATCTATTTTTTTATTAAACTGTTTAATTTCGTCTTATATGAATTTTTGCGATATAAATATTTTGAGATTTATTTTTAGCTTAAAAATAGGATTTAAATATGTATGTGCAAGAATACTTCTGAAAATGGTTAATTTTCAACTTCCGTTAGATCTAGTTACAACATCCGTTTCTTTGATTATCCATCCTTTTTTCTGTTTTATATGAATTTTTGTGACATAAATGTTGTGTGATTTATTTTTAGCTTAAAATTAGGAATAAAATACACATATTTCGGAATACTTCTGAAATGGTAGTTTTTCAATCAACCTCGGGTCTTTTTACAGAAAACGGTTTACGTCTAACTGACGGAAAGAGATTTAAATAGCTTGAGTGTGTTAAGAAAATCAAATAAATAAACTTCCTTCACAAAAGTTGGTTCTTTTAAAATTTTTGATATTCTGGAATTTTTATGTGATTTTTGGAAATCTTTTGAAAAATTGCAGAAAATACGCTAAACGGAAGCGTATAGCGTAAAAATCTTATTTCACAGTGTTATTCTAGTGACAAAGGTTCACAAGCATTTTATATTTTATTTTTAATTATTTATTTCATGATTTTAGAAATTATTTCTGTGTAAGTTTTGAAAACCCTATTTTTCTGTATTTTTCGGGGTTATACCTGCGAAACAATGAAAACCGAAGAGTTTGCACTATCAATAAATTTCAAAAATGATGCCACGAAATTATTTAGACTTATTATGGAATTTTCTAGCATTCTCATTGGTTCTCACCAATTTTAATTAATTATTTCAATTTTTGATTTATTAAATGACATTTTTACCCTTGATTGTCATCCTTTTTCATACAAACCCTAGGGGTATTTTGGTAAAATCACTTCTCCTCCTTCCAGCCCAGTTCTGGCCGCCTCCCCATCTCTCTTGAAGGGTCTAGGAGCTTCTCAAATTTTCTAGAGCCAAGATATTTTTGTTAGATATTTATTTGGTAATTAGGGTTTTTAATTTAGAATAATTGTGAAAAATTTAGATCTTTTCCCTTCTTTTCTTCTCATGGCCGTGGAGCTCTCCCTATAAATAGGGAGGGGGTACTCTTCACTTTTGACACAATTCACTTGAAGAAATCCCACTCAAAATACTCTTTCTTTCCTTTGTTATTTCTTTGAGTTTTCTTTGGTATTTCCTAACCAACCTCTTGTGTTTTTTCTTGTGTTCTTAGTTGTTCTTCCTTGTTCTTAAGGCCAAGGTATGGGGAAATTCTTCTTAAGTTGGTTTTATCTTGTTTTGATGAGTGTTTTGTGTTTTGGGTGTTTATAGTTTTAATTAATTGTTAATTAATTGTTTTATTGTTTTAAAACTTTATTTAAATTACTTGATGCTTTATTTTATTTAAAACGTGATTTTATAGATAGTAAAGTTATAATGCCCAATTTAATTATGAAGTTTAATAATAGTACCGTTACGCCGGCGAAATTTTAATTATAAAGGATTGATCACTCAGTGGGCTATGCCTTCGTGATCAACAAATCTAAGAATTGGTAAAATTGAACCTCTGTAGTTCTTTTGGCTAATGGGGAATACTGTGGTTGGTCAGGCATGAGCTTACATCTTCGGTGTATTGTCACGTCAGGCTCAAGGGCCGTATCTCTATTAGACATTAGTACGTTGAGAAAGTGATTAAATACGCTAAAATTTCTGAATCAGTGTGTTCTTTCATTGCAATATACTATTTTCGAAAATATATATATATAGGCTGACTGGGTAAAAATAATTTAACAGTAATGGGTTCTTGGTGAACTCTACTGTTATGTTATTTGGTAGAAATTCCTGGTTTGTAGTTCTGTTATATATAAAAACTTGTGATTTTTACTGTTTATATACATACTGATGGTTGGGTGAAGGTAGTTCATTTGTATGGATCTGTCTAGGAAAGACAACGGTCATTGAAGGGGCCTAAAAGCTCACCTTATCTTTCCTGGGAACCATACCGATGCACTATTTTTCCTATCCTAGGGAGTTCGTATATACGTGGCGAAGATTACTTGATCAGCTTCCAAAGAGCTTTTTCAAAGAGAATGAGTTTAAGTTATGATTTGTATTAATATTATTGCAGTTATGCTTGATCACCGCATTCGGATCTTCAGCCGAATGGCTATTCCATAGCAATTTTTTCCAAAAATGAGAAAAGTCACTTACCGGTTAAAAATGAACCTGAGTTTAATTATCGATAATCTCTTCTCTCTTGATCAATCCCGGTGGCTCTGCCCCGTTTTGATATTCTGTTATTGCTTTGATCACTTTTATTTTATACCGATTCATTTTCGGGTGATCACCGCAGTTCGGCTCTATAGCGGTGTAGTTACTCTTAAAATAAATGAGTAAAGCCGAAAAGAGTGTAAAAAAAAGATAAGTTTTAAGAGTTATTTCTGTGTTGATAGAATAAGAGTATTCTATGTATTTTTCTATTATGAGATATAATACAGTAAAACAGAGAGAGTTTTACAAGAGAATTTATATGCAGTTTGCATTGTCTTTGCATATAGTGTTTTGAGCATACACTCTAGATTGGGGTTGAGAATAGAGTTATTCTATGTCTTGTTTGCATTGAATATAAAGTATTTTATTCTCTGCATCATTTGCATAAAAGAGTTTTGAGCATTACAACCCGATGTAGTGAGGTTGGGAATATAGTACGGTTGGACTACAATTGCCTTCTGGGATTATCCAGGTTTCAATAGTCTTATGTGGCCGAGTTGGTGAATACCCTCGAGCCGAGACGAGTCGTATACCCGACTTGGATAAATCTGACTGGCTGACTTATTCATAAATTGGTATTAAGTAATAAGTTTTAGTATTACCGAAGAATCCTCAGAAGTTCAGATTGGGTTGTCTGGTTATTCTGTTAGGTTTGCTACAGCCGATTGCTCAAGGGTGTTGAAGTTGATAAAGTCTCCTTGGAGCATTACATCGGTGTGTTTTGAGAGATATAGAAGTGACATGTGTCAATATTTCTGATTGAGTGATATTCTACTGAGTTGTGATGTGCATGTCATTTTCTGTGTTTATCATTATTTCTTTGAAAGTGATATATTCTGTTCTTGTCTGTACTTCTTTGAAAAGTGATATCTTCTGTGTTGTCTGTGCTTCTGTTAAAGTGATACGTTCTGTGTTGATTGTACTTGACATAAAGGTGATGTGTTATGTGACAAAAGATATATATATATATATATATATCTGTGTTTGTGAGATTCCAAAAATATACTTTATAAATGTTATATTTCCTGTATTGTTTTCTTAACTTGTGAAGTTTTTAACCCTTGCCTACTTTTATGTTGTTTTGGTACATGGTTGAGTAGATGTTTTCCCAAGGAGTGGGCTAGCTCTTAGAAGAGGATCTAAAGGAGGTTGCTGCGTGGATTGATAGAGATTCCGAGAAGAATCTACTTTTACTGTCTTGTTTGGGTAGAGGTCTAGAGACTTGACCGGCTCAGGTGTTCACTGTACAAACATATTTTGAGTATTTTAGAATATTGAGTTCTTTTTGTAAACTCTAATGATTCCATGTATTAGATGAGGTTGCTTTCACAAGACGGTTGATTTATATTTTCGCATTTAAAACTCTTCGAAAAGAATTAAATGGATATACTCCCAATCCTTCTCATCTTTTATGAAGGCGAAAAATTTATCCACATTTTCAAAGAAGGAATATTAAATTTACATCTAAATATTTTCTATGTTATTTCAAAAATCTTGGTTACTATGGTGTAATATCCTTTTTGGAGAAAGGTTGTTGCACATAGCATCTACAGAAATAAAAATCAACCATTCATATATAAGATCCATAAAACCATTAATAATAATGTTTCATAAAAATATCAAAGTATACAACTTAATTCAGTGCAAAGAAAATACATCGAAAGTCTGTTCGTAACTCATCATCTAATTAATCTAATCATCATCGAAAGTCTGTTGCTGAAAGCCAACATCTTGTGCCACTTCAAGCAAAATCAACTATTTCTTCAATCTACATAATAACCACTTGTTATCCTCATCCACACGAGTTGGAGTGGCCAACCATACAATAACAGAACTGATGAAAAGCATTGTGGTTCTCAACAAAGATAATTATATCTGTACCTAAAACACTAGAAAAGCACAACAAAGTGGTGAAATGAATTGGGTGTAAAAAAAAGGCAAAAAGTTCATGTGCTCATAAGGTGGCAAGTATATATGCTATTAAATCAACCAAAGATATCAAACTACAATTAAGTATAGATGCTGCATATGAAATAGAAAAAAGACATCAAATGCAAGAATGAATTAAACTGGAAGTAAGTAAAACTAAACTAGTATTAGCTGGAAGTAATTGGAAGTAGCATTCCAACTTTCTGGTAGAGAAGACAAAAGTATCAATCCTCGTACCTCATCATCAAATTCGATTCCAATTAAACTCAATGGGTTGTGGCAATGTTGACTTCCTTGAGATGTTGTGCCATTGATGCACCTTCTATCATCTGCAACATAAACAACCCCCTCACCAAATAAACTTTGTTTGAGGCTGACGGCTTTTCGTACATGCTTGAAAGAGCCACCATAAGACTCATCGTGGTCTTTTCCTTTGCAATGTTAAAAGCAACATTATGGGATAATGTCAAACGGATAACACCGAGGGCTTGTCTATCGAGAAGGGCCCATTCATCTTCCTTCATCTCCACTGGTTTCTTTCCTGTAAGAGGTTGATACAAATTTTTCTGATATAGATAATCATCAATCTCCATCTTCCAAAAAACAAAGTCCGAACCATCGAACTTTTCAATTTTCACCTTTCATTCTTCTGCGGTCGTCACTCCCACTCAAATCTGACTTCCTCAGGATCGTTTCTCACAAATTCTACAAACCACCATGCTTTAGAACACCTCTGTGTACAAATTGGTAATGCCAACCAATTTCACTATTAACAAAAATCACTATTTATGTGAACAACAACTTTGCCAAACTGAGCAGAAATAACCAACTATCTTCGATACCAGTTGTTGGGAAACTATGCAAAATTTCCCCATAATAATCATATTAGTGGAAGTGAAAAATGCAGAATAATAACACACAAATTGATAACGGAGTTCGGCCAATTATGCCTATGTCTCTGGGCTGCTGGCTGCTACAGACCTTTTATTGAAAGAGAAAAAAGTGTTTATAACACTCTTAGCTCACAACCCATTACACCAAAAAAATAGAACATTTCTTCCTAAGTTCTTTTTTCTTTTTCTCTCTTGCTGTTGGAATCTATCTATTATCTACATAAGGATAGAAATTGTTCTGGAAATGACAAGAAACTCCTTCACAGCTGGTTGACAAGTGTCCATTTAAGGGCTATTTCGTAAACTTGCTGGTCTGATGCCATCTGCCTATCTTTTTTTTTTATTTTTCAAATCTTTGACCCTCTTCCTTTGCAGACCTCTCTCTTCTCTCTTTCTTCTCTAACCCTTTCTTTCACTCGCACCACTCTCTCCTCTCTCTTTCTTCTCTAACCCCCTCTCAGATGCACAACTCTGTCCTATCCCCTCTTCTTCTCTAACCTCCTCTCAGAAGCCAGAAATATTAGGAGAATATCGTGCGGATCTGATGGTACAAGTGGTTGGGGTTTCTCAAACGATGGTTGAACGATGAAGAGGCGGATCTGATGCGGTTGGAGGTTCCGATAGTGGCTTTACCGAAGAAGAGGGTGATTTTTTTTTTGGGTTCTCAAACATTTATTCTTTGGTTGTTTTTTTTTTTGTCTTCTCCTAGCTTTTGCTTTTCACTTTACCAAAGAAGAAGAGCTTCTTTCTTCTAAAATATTTGTGGCTTGGTACAGGTGTTGTGTGTGTGTTCTATTTCAACAAGAAGGGTGAATACTTTTATCAACAAAAAGGTGAACACTTTATATATATAAATATATGTTCTACAAACAAGGTTATGGGATTCAAGATGTTGTTATGTGTAGTTCTGCCTTATTACCAAGTAATATGTTGTGCTGTAATTTTTTAGCTGAAGCTTCATGGAGTGAAAATTGATGAGGAACATACAATTTCAAATCCAAAATTACAATCAAATTAAGGTAACTGAATAGAGCCTGATTTGTCATCAAATGTTCATTCTAATTAATACAATTCATGAAGAAATGGTACTAATTACAAAAAAAATGTCTCTGTTTTGTAGGCCTACTACCATGGGTATCAAGGTTTGTAGGTTGCTTTTTTATAGAAATGGTAACTTATTGATAGAAACTTGATGGGATATATGTATGTTGCTTATGCATACTATTTTGTTTCAAGAAATTACAACTTTTATTATATCTGGTGTAACAAAAATATAACTGCTGATATGATAATTTTACTATTTTAGCCACTTTATTCTCTTGAATAAAATCTAAAATGGACTAATATTTTGCATCAAGGTTAACAATGTTGGCTTGCATGAGCAAAGTCGAGTGACCACATCAGAAGGGTGAGTCTTTTTCATTTGATGTGGAAATAATTTTTTTTGCCAATTCTACCTATAATGTGCATTGAACTCTACCTTTTAATTTTATATGCCTTATTTCGGGTTTGAGTTGAACTTTGTTGTTAATATTATTAGTTTAATGATTAAATGGTTTAATGACATGTTACCCAGAGGATTCCAAGGCTTCATGGTATGATTTTTGGTGGCGTTTTTTGAATTTGGTGGTTTCTGCTGTCTCAAATTTATTTATTTTTCTAATTCTGATATTTTCTTTGTTGAAAAATTTGTATAGGTGGGTTCTCATGTTTTTGTGCTTCTCATCTCAGGTTTATGTCTCCTGCATTTTATACTTTTGAATACTCAGGTTACATGAAAATTGAAACCATGATTATTGAAAACCAAGACTGAACCAACTATTTTTGTGTCAAACCAATAAGACCATTGTCAATTCTGTAGGTTTGTCTTAGGTGAAAGAATGACTTTGTAGCCTATGTCGAGCTTCAATTTGAAACATATATATGAGTTCTTTTCACCTTTTTTAATGGTGGTTAGATTTTCTTCAACCTTTAAGATAGTCTCTCTCCCTTTCATTTGAGACCTTACATAGGAGCAATTGGAGATTCTTTTCTCATGTTTTTCATTTTGCTTAATTTTTCTATAATCTAATTTTATTCTTTTTTTATTGAAGAACGAGAAATCTACATAAGGTGTTGTCATCTATTTACTTACTTCCCTGTATTGATTATTTTGTAGGTTGATGTATGAAATTTGAGGCAATCAATTTCAATTTTTTCTTCCAGAATAGGAGAAAGTTCTTCCAAGTTCAATGAACATGCACATGTCAAAGCTTGAAGGCAGATTGCAAATTGCTGCATTGTGGTTTGGATTGTACATATATATGATATATGATATGATTGTGATTGTTAAAATTGCTATTAGTGCTTGATCATCATCAACTAATATTTATACAAGTAGCCTATATTTATCCAAGTATCATACCTTATCGGAATCGGACCTGATAAGATTTGATAAGGTAGCATGTATAACTGAACTCTATAGGATATAAGTTTCAGACAAATTAAAATATGTTAACAAACTTTAACCTTAATAGAGATATTTTACAAGAGAAATTCATGGAGATTCCAATTTTGTCATAGATTAAAATTAATCATGTTTAAACACACATGAACTGATTGTTTTCATTGTAACCAGGGATTCTGATTTGCTAATTTATATTTCTGAATTCATTGTATTTTACAGGTGAGGATGGAATTGTAGAGTAGATGTGCCATTCTATTTCTAAACCATAATAAACTTTGTGTTGTGTTTTTTTTCTAATGAGTTTTGCAAGTCACAAGACAAGTCTGCATAAACACCTTATTTTTTAAATGATATCTTCATTCATCCTTTTTACTTGCCAATCTGATGGGATTGGATAGTGAGATCAAGATGTGGACTTGTTTGAAGTCCATATATTTACTACTGTAACTTTAGTGTCATATTTGTTGAACTCTTTTCTGTTATAATTCGTAAAAGATGACACCCAGTTTCCCCTATTGTGCTGGAAAAGCTTTTATTTATGGATGAATGAATTATGCACTTAGTCTTGCAGGTCAATTGTATTTGTTTCTAAACTTGGACTTCTTGGCGTAGTGGGGCATATCCAAGCAAGAATCACCCTTGGGGCCGAAGATATTACATAAGGACAATGCTGTTAGGCATGATTAGTTCTCAGACTTTCCTATTCCTTTATCCTTTTCTTTTTATTGACCCACGACAAATGGTAGCGAGAAAGATTAAATTAGATAATTTGTAACATACCAATAATTTACTGTGACCAATTTGCTTCTAAATTCTATGGTACTGCTGTTTTGATTTGTTTTACTTTTTTTTGGTCAATTGTCTTTTGTGACACTTTCTTTCTCTATTGTTTATTTTTATTTCTTCTTACAGAGAGCATGGATGAAATGCATGAAGTTGTTCTTTTGGTTATCCTTCTACTGAAATATGACATTTGTTTACTACATTGCTTAAAACAATTTTTGAATTGTTTTCTTGGTATTATTTCTGTTATTTTGACTAGATACCTGCTATGGAGCAAGAATGAATCAAATTTCTTGGTATTATTTCTGTTATTTTGACTAGCTACTGATGTGAATAGTGGTGTTAATAGAACCATATTAATTGTATTGTATGATATCTTTGGTTATGCAATTGCTCTTTCCCCGCAAGGTGTAACACTCTGTTTTTATATATATAGTTTTTAATTTATTTTTAATCTGTTTTAAATTAATTAAAATTATTTAATTAATGATTTTGTGATTTTAAGATATAAATAATAATATTTATATCTTAGGTTGATTTTGAAGGGTTTATAGTGATAGAGTTCGCAAAACTGAGTTTTTGCGAGAACCGCGTTCTCGCGAAAGGCGGGAAGGGTTTAGTATTTTTTCGGAGGTCATTTTTACTCCAAAATAAATTTTTAACGAACCAAAAATGGTTCTTATAATATTTTTTATTTTTAGAAATTTTTCTGGAAATTTTTCAGAAAAACTTTATTTTACCCGTGTTTGGAGCTTTACGGGTAAACCGGGCGCAACTGGGACATGAAAAATAGTCCAAAAATTTAGTTTTGGGTTTCTAAATTTTTCTATGACATAATCAAATCATAAAATTTATTCCTCATGATTTTACTCATTTTAGAAAAATATTTATCTAAAAAGGGGTTCGAAAACTACGCGTTTTTACCGCTTCGAACTACCGATTAAACCCTAACTTGATGGGACTTAATCCCACCATTTTTCTGGTCAGATTTGGGCGCATGAGGGGCTGATCCAAGTCTAAAAATTCTTCCAAAAGTCAAATGGTCAATTAGGGGTTGAATTTTGAATTTTCCCAAAATTAGGCGAGAGAGGTATGGCTCCCAACCACCAAAGCATGCAAGCCCATACCTCCCCCATGCTCCTTGTGCTCAGCCGAAATCTACTAGCGAAGGGAAGGAGAGAGAAATTCATTTTCACTTCATCTTCTCCACTTGAATCAAGAGCTTCACCATTTTCTCTCCATTCCCAAGCTTTTTCATACACCAAAAAGACCAAGTTCTAGTGAGATTTTCCATACCCAAGCTTCAGAAAAAAGGTTTGGATCATCATTCTAATCCATAAACTTCTTTCATTTTTTCATTTCCACCACTTTCATGTTTTCATGAAAGCTTGAGTTCTTCATTTCACTAAAAATAAGTTTTTCCTTTGTTTAGGTTCACTCCATTGGAACCTACAAGCTTGGAAACTACCTTGGATCTATTTTCTTTCAAGATTTGTGTAAGTATTCATCTTCTCAAATTTCTACTCTTTATGGTTTCTTGGTTTTCATAAAACTCATATTTCTTTGGTGGTGTTTTGGTGTATTTTGTAAAAGGTAAATTTTTCTAAGTGTGGGAACATCAAGGTGTTGAGTAGACCACTTGGTGTTGGTGTGGTGTGAAGAAGGTGATTTTGGAGTTAGTCATTTTCAAGTCTTCAAGAGGTAAGGGGATTTTTCTCAATAAGTTGAGAGGGTTGTGTATGTGTGTGATTATGTGATTTTGTTCTTGATGATGAACTCAAAGACTTGAGTTTTCATATTGGTTGTTGAATGATTTTTCATTCTCTTAGTAATATGTATTTTTACATGTATATGTATATGAGTAAAAATATGATTTTTGGTTCAGGCATGATAATTTTTATGAGCCTATGTGTTGTTGGAAAAAAATCATATGTATGCTTTGGGGTGATTTTGGATGTCCAAGTGTGTGCTTGGTGAAGTATGATTTAATGTCATATTCATGATGTATGTTGATTTATGGCTTGGTTGTGTTATTGCCTAATTGATGTATATTGATTTATGTGTATTTCATATACTTGGATTGGGATTGGATTGATGAGATTTGATTAAGTGTGGGAAGAGAGTTTAAAAGCTTTAATGAAAAAGTTTTCAAATGAATTAATTAGAATCCAAATCATAAGTCTTAAATCAATTTAATATTAAATCATTTTTATCCATAAAACTTTAAGTGAGTTAGAGAATTAATTAATTTGAGAGAAAAATCAAATTTTAGATTTTTAGGGGTTAAAAACGAAAACTGCAGGTTTTTGGGGTCAAAAATGCAAATTTTGGAATTCTGGGCTTTATTTGCAAAATCTGCACTTTTGGGTCAAAATTATAATTTACGAAAGTTTGGGGCAGAAAATGCGAAGTCTGGAAACTTTTGGGCCAAAAATATAATTTACGAAAACATGGGGCTGAAACGCGAAGTCTGGTACATTTGGGCCAGAATTATAAATTACGAAAGTTGTGGGGTAGAAAACGTAAAGTCTGGTACATTTGAGCCATAATTATAATTTACGAAAGTCTTGGGGAAGAAAACGTAAAGTCTGGGCATTTTGGGCCAGAAACCTAATTATTCAGAAAATTGGGGGCTGAACTGCGAAACTGAACTTCTTAGGGGGTCAGAATTACAAATACTTGAAGTAAAAGATTTTAAGTAAAATTATCAAAGAATTTAATTAAGTTTTTAATTAAATCTTTTTATGATGAATAAGTGGGAAGAAATTAATAAAGTGGGTTTTAGATAAAAGATAATTCTTTTATTAAAAACAAATGAAGTTTAAAGAGTTTAGAGTTAAAAGAAAACTTAAGAATTCAAAGAGGAATTTCTTCAAAAAAACTTATGGTGTTAAATAACAATAATATTACACGGTATTTGTTGACCTGCTTCATTTACTGGAGCAGTGTAGCCAGTTTCCACGACATCCCATAGGTCCATATTTTGAGCATAAAAGAATGTGATCATTCTCTGCTTCCAGTAGTCGTATTCATTTCCATTGAACAGTGGTGGTCTGTTCACAGCTTGTCCCTCGTTCTCCATGGATCTTTGCTTCTCTGCACTGTTAAGTGCTCAACCCCTAGAGACCGAGCTCTGATGCCAACTGTAGGTAACAAGATGAAACACAAGAAGGGGGGGTTGAATTGTGTTTCTAAGCTTTTAAAACTTTTCGCAAATGTTGGACGCTGGCTGTTAAAAACGTTGGACGCACAGCTTAGATCAAATATTGGACGCACAGTGTTTTCTGAAATATTGCACGCACAGAGTGCTAAAACACTGGACGCACAGAATTGTGAAATATTGGACGCATAAAAGATTGGACGCTGAGGCTTCCCTCTTAGTTTAAAAAAACTTGTTTTCTTTGTGCGATTAAAGGTGTAAGAAAAACTTGTTTAAACAAAATCAATTCAATCCCCTTGGTTAGTAATAAGCACAGATATAATAAGAGATAAGGGAAGGAAGAAATAACACAAGTTTTTATACTGGTTCACCCTTTCCTAAGAGCTACGTCCAGTCCCCTCAAATTAGAGAGATTTCACTATCAACCTGATAGAATACAAGTATTCTTTGCACACAGCCTCTTCAGGCTAAAACCCAAGTATTCTTTGCACACAGCCTCTCCAGGCTAAATCCCAAGTATTCTTTGAACACAGCCTCTTCAGGCTAAAACCCAAGTATTCTTTGAACACAGCCTCTTCAGGCTAAATCACAAGTATTCTTTGAACACAGCCTCTTCAGGCTAAACGACTCAGCAGAGTGTTTTTGATTCAAGTGCTGTCTAACTCACACAAGTGAGGATATGAAATCTAAAGCACTTTGAGAGTTAAGCAAACTCTCTTTTACAAGAAGAAAGAAAATATACAAGACTTTCTATACAGAGTATAACAAATTGCACAGCAGTTCAGCTCTTTCTTTTTCGTTGTTCAGTCTCTTGTATACTTCTTCTTGTTCACGGTATTTATAGACTTTGATGAAGCTTCAGACTTGTTCTTTGAATAGCTCAGCTTCAGCCTTCATAAAAGTTACCGTTCTCTAATAGCATTAAATGCTATTTTCCCGTTGCTCTGAGGAGATCTACTTCATTGTGCATGTCTGCGTTTCTTTCTCCTAAATCAGAAGCAACCTGTACTCAAAGTCTCAATTGTACAGTGGTTAATAGTAATATCTTATTGAGACAGAGAGAATACACTGTGTAAAGTAGAAAGATGTGTTCAGAGATATACAGAGTAGTTAAAAGTACATTCTCTCTCTTAGTACACTTTCCACAGTGCTTTATGCTTTTCAAAAGTACATTCAAAACACGTTGACAATAGGTTGTACAGAAAAGCATTGTATACAGCTATTTATTTTAAATCATTTGCTCAATAAATATGTTCCATATTAAATGCATGAGCAATAAATAGCAAGTTTATGGATTCTACGTATTGGACGCAGCATGAAGAAATCATTGGACGCATACCTGGTACTTACCAATTGCATATGATATTCATTCAATCATTGGACGCATCTTTATGCTTACCATTCTGATGATTAGTTGCAAAGCAACATTGGACGTATTGCCTCATTCTGGTTATTGGACTTTTGCCATTTCCTTATAGTTCCATTGGACGCAGAGTTGATTGTTGTACATTTGTTCTTCTGCTTTATTGGATGCAGAACAGTTGTTTGATGTACCTTTGTCAATCTGCTTCATTGGTCGTATGACACTTGATTGATGTCCTTCTTATTTATTGGACGCAGAACAGTACCTTTGTCACTCTGATTTCATTGGACGCAGAGCAGTTCTTTTGTTTGTTCAGTTTCATTGGACGCAGAGTTGCACTCTTGCTCATGCTGAACATTGGACTTTTGTCCTTCATATGCATTGGACGCTCACTGAATCTGTTCCTTTGAAAATCATTGGACTCTTACTGCAATTCTGCTTCTCATAAAAACATTGGACTATGCCAGTATTGCCTTGTTCTTATCATTGGACTTATAAGCATTCTGATCATTGGACGTATGGTTTTTCTTGAACATTGGACTTATGTCTTCAATGTCTTCTCATGAATCATTGGACGTATGAAATTGTCCTTGTGCCTTGTACTGAATTATTGGACGCACAACATTACTTGCCTTTGTGCTCAAACATTGGACGCAGAACTCTTCCTTCTGCTCAAACATTGGACGCAGAACTTTTGTGTCCATTTCAGTGCCAACATTGTGATGAGCTAGCTTATTGGACGCAGACTGCAATCTTCCTTCAATAAGCTTAGTTAGGCAGCATTGTTACACTTTGTACAAGCTTAATACATATTGATTATCCTTTGTAAAAACCTTAATACATTTTGTTATCATCAAAACCATAAAATCACTTAGGGAGTTTTTGTATTAAAAACACTTTTAACCAATTTGGTTCCAACAATCTCTCCCTTTTTGATGATGACAAACATTATTAAGTTTTACAAACAATAAAGCATATAAACCAAAAACAGTTAGCAAAAACAGAAATTTTCTAAGGGAAACTCCCCCTGAGATAAACATCTCAGATTTTCCTTACTCTTCTCCCCCTGAGACTTAGAGTACCTGAAAATTTCTTTTACTCATAAAACAAAGATTAGTCCACAAATAGCTTATCAAAATAACATGGTAATAAGACTAATGGAATCAGACTTAATCTTTCTCCCTTTTTGTCAAAATATAAAAACTTAATCCCATTCTTTCTCCCCCTTTTGTCATCAGGCAAAAAGGTTCATAGAACATCATAGTCCAAAGAGAGTTTTGAAAAGACTTGGAGCTTTTAAAAACAGAATCCTCTTTAAAACTGAAAAACCCTTTTTAGAAACAATCTCCCCATTTTCTTGAAAACAAGAATGATCATCAAACTGAAAGATACTGCAAAGCATTTGTAAGATACCAACTGTAAAATATATCTTTATGAAAAATAGATTGGACTCAGCGTGGGATGACTAAGATGTGAAAGCTATTGAATCTTTAAAAAATTTCTAAGTCTCAAATAGACTGTCGTGTCCTGTTGGACTCTAGTCACATTGGACTCAGACTCAACTTAAGCATATTGGACGCTAAACATCAGTCTTTTTTAAAGTGCATATTCAAATGCTTCCTTATAAAAATGAATCTATCTACAGATAGGGGTTTTGTAAATATATCTGCCCATTGATTTTCAGTGCTAACAAACTGAATATCAAATGTTCCCTTCTGCACATAGTCTCTAATAAAATGATGTTTAATTTCTATATGCTTAGCTCTTGAGTGTAAGATTGGGTTCTTAGATAAATTGATTGCAGCAGTATTATCACACAGAACAGAAATCTTACTCTCGAAAATGTTGTAGTCCTCCAATTGATATTTAATCCATAAGAGCTGAGAACAACAACTTGCTGCAGAGACATATTCAGCTTCGGCTGTTGATAATGCAATTGTGCTTTGTCTCTTGCTTGTCCATGATACTAAATTGGATCCCATAAAATGACATCCTCCACTGGTGCTTTTTCTTTCAAGCCTGTCTCCAGCATAGTCAGCATCACAGAATCCTACTAATCTGTACTCATCCGATTTCTTAAACAACAAACCGAGATTAGTAGTCTCTTTCAGATATCTAAAAATTCTTTTGACAGCAGTCAAATAAGAATCTCTAGGATCTGATTGAATTCTTGCACATAAGCATACACAGAACATAATGTCAGGTCTAGATGCAGTAAGATATAAAAGAGATCCTATCATACCTCTATATACCTTTTGATCTACCTTTTTATCTTTGTCATTCAGGCTCATTATGCAAGTTGGATGCATGGGAGTATTCATGGGTTTGCAATCATCCATTTTGAACTTCTTCAGAAGCTCCTTCGTGTATTTGGACTGATGCACATATATCCCATCTTTAGTCTGTTTCACTTGAAGTCCAAGAAAGAACTTCAACTCTCCCATCATACTCATTTCGAATTCTTTCTGCATTAACTCAGAGAATTCTCCACACAAAGATTCATCAGTAGCACCAAAAATAATATCATCTACATAAATCTGTACTATGATGAAATGTGAGTCTATGGATTTTCTAAAAAGAGTGTTATCAACTTTTCCTCTTGAAAAACCATTTTCCATTAAAAATGAACTCAGTTTTTCATACCAAGCTCGAGGAGCTTGCTTAAGGCCATAAAGAGACTTTTTCAATTTAAAAACATGATTTGGAAAAGATTGATCCTCAAAACCAGGTGGCTGTTCAACATAGACTTCTTCGGTTATTATACCATTCAGAAAAGCACTTTTTACATCCATTTGATAAAGCCTCATATCATGTTGGGCAGCAAATGAAAGTAAAATGCGAATGGCTTCAATTCTAGCTACTGGAGCAAAGGTTTCAGTGAAATCAATACCTTCCTGTTGTGAGTAGCCTTGAGCAACTAACCTTGCTTTGTTCCTCACAACATTACCTTCTTCGTCCAGCTTATTTCTGAATACCCATTTGGTTCCAATAATGGACTTATCTTCAGGTGGGGCTACCAGAGTCCAAACATCATTTCTTTTGAACTGATTCAGCTCCTCCTGCATTGCTAAAATCCATCCAATAGGGCTTCATCTATATTCTTTGGCTCCAATTCAGAGATGAATGCTACATCAGTTTGCTCTCTGAATGTGGACCTTGTTCTGACTTTATCATCTGCATTTCCAATAATTTGATCTTCAGGATGATAAGTCTTAAAATGCCAGCTTTTACCACCTGCAGTATTGGACGCATGACTGTCTCCTGCGTCTGGTCCATCTTCTTCAATCTTGCTTGATGATTCTTCACCTCCTGGTTGTATTCTCATATCTGCAAGAGAATCACTTAGCTCTGACAGATCATTGTCAGGCTTTTTGTCATTGAATTTAACGTGAATTGACTCTTCAACAGTCAAGGTTCTTGAGTTGTAAACTCGATATGCCTTGGAAGTTTCAGAATAACCCAGAAAAATTTCATTATCAATTTTAGAGTCAAATTTACCAAGTTGATCCTTGGTGTTAAGAATAAAACACTCACATCCGAAAGGATGAAAATATGAAATGTTGGGTTTTCTTCCTTTCCACAATTCATAAGGAGTCTTTTTCAGTATAGGCCTTATATAAATTCGGTTTTGCAAATAACATGCTGTGTTTACAGCTTCAGCCCAAAACCTCTTAGAGGTTGAGTGATCATTGAGCATGGTCCTGGCCATCTCTTGTAAAGATTGATTTTTCCTCTCTACTACACCATTTTGCTGTGGTGTTCTAGGTGCAGAGAAATTGTGAAGGATTCCATTCTCTTCACAGAATCTCTGAAAGTTTGCATTTTCAAACTCACCTCCATGATCACTTCGAATGGAGTTGATACAAACTCTTTTCTCAGTTTGGACTCTTTTACAAAATATGGTGAATACTTTAAAAGACTCATCCTTGTGTGCTAGGAATTTAACCCATGTCCATCTAGTATAGTCATCAACTATAACAAGTCCATATTTCTTTCCACTCAAAGAAGCAGTTTGTGTTGGTCCAAACAAATCCATATGTAAAAGTTCTAAAGGTCTAGAAGTGGAAACAATGTTTTTAGAATCAAAAGAGTTTTTTACTTGTTTCCCTTTCTGACATGCTTCACAGAGAACCTCAGATTTATACACAAGATTTGGAAGTCCTCTTACGAGGCTATGCTTATTAAGCTTTGAGATGGTTCTCAAGCTTGCATGACCAAGCTTCTTGTGCCATATCCATTGTTCATTATTTAAAGAAATGAAGCATGAGACATTCTGTTTGGATAGATTTTCGAAATCAATTTTATAAACATTGTCCTGCCTCTTTGCTTGAAAAAGAATGGACTTATCAGAATTTCTGACTATACATTTATCCTTGTCAAAGGAAACATCACATCCATTGTCACACAATTGACTTATGCTAAGTAGATTATGTTTGAGTCCTTCAACCAATAAAACATTTTTAATAGTAGGAAAATGATGTTTACCAATTTTACCGATTCCAACTATTCTACCTTTCTGGTCACCTCCAAATGTGACCCAGCCCTTTGTTCTAGGCTTGAGGTCTTGGAACATAGACCTTTCTCCCGTCATGTGTCGTGAGCACCCACTGTCCAGGTACCATGACTGGTGTTGCTTTCTTCCCATTAAGCAAATCTGCAACAGGAATGATCATGTTCTTAGGTACCCAGATTTTCTTGGGTCCTTTCATGTTAGTCCTTGGCCTGCGTCCAGGCTTGTTCCATTTATTATGGAAGCATGTTGATGTGACATGTCCAGCCTTTCCACAGTATCCACAATATATATTAAACTTTGATGGACTCTTGGAAAACTTTGGTTTCGGTTTTTTGATAACCCAAACCAGTTTTGTCATAAGGTTTTCTCTGAATTTTTAAAATTTGATCAAGCTTTTCAGAGCTACTGACAAATTTGGACAAACGTCCAGTGAGTTCATCTACTTCTTGTTGAAGTACTTGTACTTCACAGGAAGTATTGGACTCAGACTTCTGTGGAGATTCTTCTTTCAATTGACTTACTTGAAGTCTTAAATGTTCATTATCCGATTTGAGTACATTGTTTTCTAAAATAAGTTTTTCGAAATCTTTGTTTATTTGAGAAAACTTTTTCTTTAATAATCTGTACTCATCAGATAAGATAGATGAATCTCTAAGAAGATCATCAAAATTATTTCTTAATTCAGAGTAAGAAATTACCTCCTCTTCGTCTTCACTTTCAACTGAGGAGAGTCCTGCCATTAGACACAGATTTGCCTCTTCCTTATCCTCATCATCAGAGGAATCATCGAGGTCTTCCCATGTTGCCATGAGACCTTTCTTCTTCTTGAAGACTTTCTTCTTTGTCTTCTCGGCCTCAGGACAGTCTGCCTTGTAGTGGCCTGGTTTCCTGCATCCATAGCACACCACTGGACTTTCCTCCTTTTGCTCAGCTTCCTTCTGTGGAAATCTTCTGTTGAATTGCTTCCTTCTGAAGCCACCCTTCTTTTTCCACATAGACTTTATTTTCCTGGAGATGAAGGAGAGTTCATCATCATCTGAGCCTTCTTCTCCTTCTGAGCTGCATGATTCTTCATCAGAATCATTTGCCTTCAAGGCTTTTGAGGTGCTCCCTTTTTGAGCTTTAAGAGCAATGGACTTTGCCATTTTTTCGGGCTAAAACCCAAGTATTCTTTGCACACAGCCTCTCCAGGCTAAATCCCAAGTATTCTTTGAACACAGCCTCTTCAGGCTAAACCCAAGTATTCTTTGAACACAGCCTCTTCAGGCTAAATCACAAGTATTCTTTGAGCCTTCTTCTCCTTCTGAGCTGCATGATTCTTCATCAGAATCATTTGCCTTCAAGGCTTTTGAGGTGCTCCCTTTTTGAGCTTTAAGAGCAATGGACTTTGCCATTTTTTCGATTCCCTCTTCATTCAGCTCAAGCTCATGTACTTTCAATGAGCCTAGAAGATTTTCTAAAGCAAGAGTGGAAAGATCCCTTGCTTCTTGTATTGCTGTAACTTTGGGTCTCCACTGTCTGGGCAGACTCCTCAAAATCTTCCTTACATGTTCCTGGGTTGTGTAGACTTTCCCCAAGGATCTCAGGTTGTTGGTAATAGTTTGGAATCTTCCAAACATTTGATCAATGGACTCTTGTTCTTCCATCTTAAATAGTTCATATTGATGAACTAGTATGCTTATCTTAGATTCACGAACCTGAGATGAGCCTTCATGTGCCAAGGCCAGAGTGTCCCACATTTCCTTGGCAGTGGTGCAGCTGTGCACCTTGTCATATTCAGATTTTGTGATGGCACACATCAGATAGTGCCTTGCCTTCGAGTTCAGCTGGAATCTGGTCCTTTGATCTGCTGTCCACTGAGCTCTTGGTATTTGTTGACCTGCTTCATTTACTGGAGCAGTGTAGCCAGTTTCCACGACATCCCATAGGTCCATATTTTGAGCATAAAAGAATGTGATCATTCTCTGCTTCCAGTAGTCGTATTCATTTCCATTGAACAGTGGTGGTCTGTTCACAGCTTGTCCCTCGTTCTCCATGGATCTTTGCTTCTCTGCACTGTTAAGTGCTCAACCCCTAGAGACCGAGCTCTGATGCCAACTGTAGGTAACAAGATGAAACACAAGAAGGGGGGGTTGAATTGTGTTTCTAAGCTTTTAAAACTTTTCGCAAATGTTGGACGCTGGCTGTTAAAAACGTTGGACGCACAGCTTAGATCAAATATTGGACGCACAGTGTTTTCTGAAATATTGGACGCACAGAGTGCTAAAACACTGGACGCACAGAATTGTGAAATATTGGACGCACAAAAGATTGGACGCTGAGGCTTCCCTCTTAGTTTAAAAAAACTTGTTTTCTTTGTGCGATTAAAGGTGTAAGAAAAACTTGTTTAAACAAAATCAATTCAATCCCCTTGGTTAGTAATAAGCACAGATATAATAAGAGATAAGGGAAGGAAGAAATAACACAAGTTTTTATACTGGTTCACCCTTTCCTAAGAGCTACGTCCAGTCCCCTCAAATTAGAGAGATTTCACTATCAACCTGATAGAATACAAGTATTCTTTGCACACAGCCTCTTCAGGCTAAAACCCAAGTATTCTTTGCACACAGCCTCTCCAGGCTAAATCCCAAGTATTCTTTGAACACAGCCTCTTCAGGCTAAAACCCAAGTATTCTTTGAACACAGCCTCTTCAGGCTAAATCACAAGTATTCTTTGAACACAGCCTCTTCAGGCTAAACGACTCAGCAGAGTGTTTTTGATTCAAGTGCTGTCTAACTCACACAAGTGAGGATATGAAATCTAAAGCACTTTGAGAGTTAAGCAAACTCTCTTTTACAAGAAGAAAGAAAATATACAAGACTTTCTATACAGAGTATAACAAATTGCACAGCAGTTCAGCTCTTTCTTTTTCGTTGTTCAGTCTCTTGTATACTTCTTCTTGTTCACGGTATTTATAGACTTTGATGAAGCTTCAGACTTGTTCTTCGAATAGCTCAGCTTCAGCCTTCATAAAAGTTACCGTTCTCTAATAGCATTAAATGCTATTTTCCCGTTGCTCTGAGGAGATCTACTTCATTGTGCATGTCTGCGTTTCTTTCTCCTAAATCAGAAGCAACCTGTACTCAAAGTCTCAATTGTACAGTGGTTAATAGTAATATCTTATTGAGACAGAGAGAATACACTGTGTAAAGTAGAAAGATGTGTTCAGAGATATACAGAGTAGTTAAAAGTACATTCTCTCTCTTAGTACACTTTCCACAGTGCTTTATGCTTTTCAAAAGTACATTCAAAACACGTTGACAATAGGTTGTACAGAAAAACATTGTATACAGCTATTTATTTTAAATCATTTGCTCAATAAATATGTTCCATATTAAATGCATGAGCAATAAATAGCAAGTTTATGGATTCTACGTATTGGACGCAGCATGAAGAAATCATTGGACGCATACCTGGTACTTACCAATTGCATATGATATTCATTCAATCATTGGACGCATCTTTATGCTTACCATTCTGATGATTAGTTGCAAAGCAACATTGGACGTATTGCCTCATTCTGGTTATTGGACTTTTGCCATTTCCTTATAGTTCCATTGGACGCAGAGTTGATTGTTGTACATTTGTTCTTCTGCTTTATTGGACGCAGAACAGTTGTTTGATGAACCTTTGTCAATCTGCTTCATTGGTCGTATGACACTTGATTGATGTCCTTCTTATTTATTGGACGCAGAACAGTACCTTTGTCACTCTGATTTCATTGGACGCAGAGCAGTTCTTTTGTTTGTTCAGTTTCATTGGACGCAGAGTTGCACTCTTGCTCATGCTGAACATTGGACTTTTATCCTTCATATGCATTGGACGCTCACTGAATCTGTTCCTTTGAAAATCATTGGACTCTTACTGCAATTCTGCTTCTCATAAAAACATTGGACTATGCCAGTATTGCCTTGTTCTTATCATTGGACTTATAAGCATTCTGATCATTGGACGTATGGTTTTTCTTGAACATTGGACTTATGTCTTCAATGCCTTCTCATGAATCATTGGACGTATGAAATTGTCCTTGTGCCTTGTACTGAATTATTGGACGCACAACATTACTTGCCTTTGTGCTCAAACATTGGACGCAGAATTCTTCCTTCTGCTCAAACATTGGAAGCAGAATTCTTCCTTCTGCTCAAATATTGGACGCAGAACTTTTGTGTCCATTTCAGTGCCAACATTGTGATGAGCTAGCTTATTGGACGCAGACTGCAATCTTCCTTCAATAAGCTTAGTTAGGCAGCATTGTTACACTTTGTACAAGCTTAATACATATTGATTATCCTTTGTAAAAACCTTAATACATTTTGTTATCATCAAAACCATAAAATCACTTAGGGAGTTTTTGTATTAAAAACACTTTTAACCAATTTGGTTCCAACAGGATGATCCTGACCGGCTGCCTTATTTGAGATGGGGTGTACGACGTAGCACAATGGGTCTGTACTGAATAAATGACAAACGATGGCCAAGAGTGAAGGTCAGTTTGCATTAATGATAGGTATACGATTCCGCCACATCGCTCTACTTAGTTGAGGAAGAAAAGTCTCCATGGAGCAGTGCACCGGTGTATGACAAGAGATATTGAAGTGACATGCATTATGCTAGAATGCTATGTGTGTGCTTGACTGTGTGTTTACCTTGATGATTTGTCTCTTGTTGATGATTGAATAACTTAGCTAAAAGATTTACGAAAGAGTAACTCTATATAAACATAATCTTGGAATGTATTACGTAGTATTTTGTTTTTCATATGCAACCTTTCAGTGGATTTCAACTTGTGAAAAGAAATTCACCCTTGCATATTTTCCTGTATCTGTATGTACGTTACGCGTAGATGAGGCCTCTGGTAGCCTGCGTGAGGGAGAGCTTCCGGCCCCTTGAGGCCGAGTCCGAGGGAGGGGGATGGACTTATGATCCCATCTCCCAATGGGCCACTGTGTGTAGACACGTGGTCAGGACTAGAGGAGGGGTACTGGGCCTCGAAGAGGTTCTAGAGCGCGACATGGTTCTGTACGCTTACATTCCACTCGAGAGGATGCGCAGCTGGCTGGAAGCCACACCCGAGGCACCCGTGGAGCAGCCGAGGCCAGAGACTCAGGCGGAGGAGAGACCTTTACCCTCACGGGTAACCGGATCCGCTCGGGAGTATCGTCGCATGTTTCGCCGCACGCGTCTCACTCCGAGGAAGAGCACCTTGCCACGAGATCGTCTACCGAGGATGGCTCCATCAGTGACACCAGCTTCACCACCAGCGACAGGGAGACCGACGTTTTCCGTTCCTTACGTTCCACCGTATGGCCGTTTCGTACGCTGCTCTTCTGACACTTCTGCCGGACCGTCGGGACACGCAGAGAGGGGGAAGAGGAAGGTTCGAGATGAGCCAGAGCGGGTACTCATTGAGATATCCGAGGAGGAGGAGGACCCGGAGGAGGATCCCGAGGAGGACCCCGAGGAGACGGCATCGTCTTAGGTCGTAGTGGTGGGGGTGTCTAGTGCTAGGTTGTGGGTTGTCTGTTAGCGACCAGCCTAGGTTTGGGATGTTCATGTTCAGTGTCGTGTATTTGACACATCTTTTGATTTACAGTTTTCTTAGGTTTAGATTTATCGCTTTATTTTCTTTACGTTATGATGATGTATTTTGGCCACTATGTTGTGGTTCCAAACTATCCTTGCGGGCGCAAGACTTGTATATTTTGACATGATGATATATATATATATGTGCATGATGTTTCTTTTCTTCTGAGTTTCAGGATGGCTAAGTGTGATGTGAGAAATCTTTTCGTTTAAGATTCTTTTAAAAAAAAAATTAGCCACCAATTTTGGTAACCTTGAGTTATGAAAGACATTTTTCCGCATTAAGTGTTAGTTTTTCACGTGACGTTCCTTGTGGGAAAAAGGGACGTTACACAAGGCACTGCACAAGTTTCATATTGCCCTTTTCCTTTCTTTCTCTAATATAGAATTTTTATAGAGTTGTTCCCTTTCTTTCTCTGTTGTAGAAGTTATCATCAGACTTTTTGTTCCCTTTCTTTCTCTGATATTGAATTTTGCTACAACAAAGAGTTTGATCTCACTTGATGGTAGTGCCTTTCATTCTCTTATATAGAATTTGGTGATTTATTGATTAACTCTATTATGATATGTTTGATGTGATATGCTTTATTTCCTAGATTCTTTCTTTAGTTTCTGTGTTGCTGATGCAATAGTTACAAAAAACTTCTCATGCTAGAAATGGATTTTCAACTGAAAAAGAATTGAACATTCTCCATAAATAGACAGATATGGTGTGGTGTTTATGCGTATTATAACCATAAGGTATATCTTTTCCTTCATTAGAAGATAGTACCATCACTTTCTTGATTTGGTATGTTTGTGCATGACCCATTTCCATTTCTACTCTTTCTAAAATGGGTATCTTTTCCACAGTTTTTATGTTTATTGGATGCAGTTTAAAAAAATTCTTTTGCTGGGATTATAGGGATCTTTGTGCCTTCCAGTCAACTGTTGGAGAGATCAACTACAATATGTTGTTATTGCAGACTTTGCCAATAACTCCTTGGTAGAGCTGGCAAAACGGCCCGACCCGCATCGGGTTCGGGCTTTATCGGGCTGGGCCAAAAAAACCCAGATTGAAAACAGACTCGAATTTGTGTGTCCGAGCCCTTCATTTTTCGGGCTCGGACTTTAGCCTATATTTTGCGGGCGGCCCGCTTCGGGCTCGGGCTTTGTCGGGCCGAGCCAAAAAGACCCGAATTAAAAACGGGCTCAAATTTGTGTCTCCAAGCCCTCTATTTTTTGGGCTTTTTCGGCCCGGCCCGGCAAGCGCGGCCCATTTTGCCAACTCTACTCCTTGGATGTGTTCACGAAATCAAATGTAAATAGTCGCTCTAACATGTTAATAATACCTCAATATTTTATTTTCCTATCTTAAGGTAATTAATTACCATTCCCGGATAAAATATAGCGCCATCTTGAGGTCACTTCTAAACTAGGAGATTTTAAGATACTTTCTATAGTTATAATTTTTCTTTTAATTATTAGTCTTGCACAATGTATGTTAGTTAGATTATTCAACCATGAGTTTGGTGCTTGAGAGTGCCTGAATGTTTCATAAATTTCTTTCTTTTTAGTCAATATAATATAGTTTTCTGAGTGGGTGCCAGCCAGATCATTCCAGCAAGAGTTTGGTACTTGAGAGTGCTTGAATGTTTGATAAGTTGCTTTGTTTTTGTTGTCTATTGCTTGCTGCTTGGCATTCCTCTTGCTTCTCAAACTGTATATAGAATGGTCATGTAAAGCCAGGAGGTCGATGAGGTGGCGGAATCTATTAACTATGTGATTCAACACGTGTGATTCAAACTCTGTTAAATGAATTGGTGTTAACTTGATACTTTCTACTGCAATTGAACACCACTATTTGCTTTGTTGACTTCAGTTTTTTATTTTACATTTGCAAATTTAAATTAAATTTTTGATGAGAAATTTTAAAACCATGAAAGTTCGATGAGATTGCTAATAAATTGCTCACATAGTAATAGTGCCCGTTATGTAGATTCATGCCACATGTTCTATTTTATTGTTATATGTAAGTGTCCCAACCTTTAAGAAATAACATGATGAAGAGCTATTGTGTCGTCTTGAGATCACCTCTAAGGTAAGGGTTTTTAAGATATATTCTATATTGTTATAGTTTTTCTTTTAATTTTTCATTTTGCACAATGTGATGTATACTATCTATGCAATTTTTAATTTGGCCATTAGTCAATATAATTTTCTGAGTGGATGCCAGCCAGATCATTCAACCATGAGTTTGATGCTTGAGAGTGCTTGAGTGTTTCATAAGTTATTTTCTTTTTGGTGCCTGTTGCTTGCTACTTTGAATTCCAGGAGCTCAACGAGGTTGGGAGAATCTATTAACGATGTGATTCAACCTATATGATTCAAAATCTGTTATATGAATTGGTGTTAACTTGATATACTTCTCTATTGCATAGGGGTTGAACACCATTATACTAAGACTCTAAGAGTGGGTTGGACTACTAGAAGGCAATTTAGATTGTACACTGACAGATAGATTCCTTAACTCATTATAGTTTACACTAGTTGACTTGAGGTTTGTTATTACACTACCCTACTGCTCCTGCTATTAGGGAAGCAACTATTATGTGCATTGAAGTAAGTATGGCTTCTTTATGATATGATTTCGAGCCTGAGTTTTATGTATTTCACAATATTTTGCACTTCTAATTTATCAGCATGAAGTATCATTTATTGCAATTTTTATATTATTGACTTGAGATAATTTATTTATACTCCTATGTATGGATATGATGTTAGATAAAAAGATCAATGAGTTTTGGGAATCTGTTAACTATGTGATTCAAAATCTGTAAATTGAATTTGTGTTAACTTGCTACTCCCTCCGGACTCGAATATAAGGAGAAAAAAAAAAAGCAATGTTTTATGGTCTAAAATATAAGAAAATTAAACTACATTTATTCTCTTTAATGAGACCATTCCAAAAATACCCTTATTTAACTCTAATGGTATTTCCAATGTTCCTTTGAGAAGATACAAAGACACACTTCTCTTAATTTATTATTGGACTATTGGTTTTAATTGTCCTAGCACTAAATATCCACTAAAGGGTAAATTTGGAATAAAACTTCTTTTTTAGCTGAAATCAATAAAATTTAATGTAATTAACCAACTTTCTTAGTTAACGTGATTCAGTTTTTTTTCTTCTTATATTCGAGTCCGGAGGGAGTACATCTCTGTTGTAAGGTGTTGAACACCATTATAATATTAAGAATGAGTTGGACCATTAGAGGACAAGTTAGATTGTAGGTTAATGGATTAAATCCTTAAGTCATTGTGGATTACACTAATTGACATAACGTTTGGTGTTTCTTACTCATTCTTTATGATTAGTAACATGATAACCCAATCTGCAACCTTCTATATTGTTATGCTTTCTGATGGTTCATTGTTTTATGCTCTTTTACTGTTTCAGAGTTTGTGCTGTGACTAATGTAATCTCCTTTCATTTATGCAGATTTTTTCTGCTGTTTCATTGCCTACTTATTGAGACAGTTGTTGCTTGTGACCAAGGTAGGATTTGACCAACTTTTGACCAAGAATTTCCTTTAGCTACTGCTTCTTTGACCAACTTTTGTGTTGAGTGGCGAAATATCCCTTTCTCAATTTGGTATATCATATGATGACTGTGGCCATGGCCAACTTTTCTCTGGGATTAAGGCATATCTGGATTAATATTTTCTCAATTTTGTATTTTGTACATCATGTGTTGTGGTATGGGTTTTATGTATTTTATAACCTTTTATTCTCCTGATTTATTAATATTGAGTCTCATTTATTGTATTTTTTTTATTGTTGACTTGAGATTATTTATATTACTTGCAGTTTCAGACGGGGTCTTGCAACAAAAGGAGATTATTTAATAGAAATCACATTTTAATATAATTTTGTTAGTATAAAATTTATATTTTAATTTTTAATATATAATGTGCTACAGACCTATGTATTACAGGATTTTTGTGTTGATTCTTTTTATTTTCTATTATTAGAGTGTTCTATTTCTTATTTATGTAAAATAAAACTTTTTTTCCTGATATTACTTTCTGATGGATATATACTACATGGGATTGAATCTTTGATATGAAATAACATTACTATTTAACTTTTACTTGAATTCATTAACTATATAAAAAATATTTCTTTCATTAACTTTTGTTATACTAACTTTGAATAGTTTTTCCCATAAAACTCATGTAGTAGTGTTGTGTTCTCCTTTAAACTGGTCATGTTGATTTTTACTAAATATATGACATTCATTTGGTTTGAGTGATTCCAAAAAGAAAAATTCAACGTTAACGAATTCAGCTATCAAATAATTCGATTCCCTTTATATCGATACTATATAGTTCACGCCCGTGCGGATGCACAGGTAAAGTACTAGTGAATATGAAGATGTTATAGGGCTATTTATACAAGCATGTAGAGGTTATTGTTCACACAATTTCTTTTCCTATTTTTATGCCATCTAATATTTACAATGGTTTTCCTCATTTCTCTCCATGAACAAAACGTGCTCCACTCCCTTTTTGGTAAGAGCCTTACTTTCACCAACAAAGTATGGGTAATTTTTTAACAAAAACAGTAAAAAAACTCAAATAAAACAATGTTACTTGAAAAAAAAAAGAAATATGGGCGTGACATATGTCATAACCTAAGAGGTGACACATGTCACAATATGAAAAACTGGAGGTTAATTTTTTTATTATGGAGATAGATAGATAGATAGATAGATAGAATAGATTACCCATGCTTATTTCTCTTTCTTCTATTATCATCTTCTTCATTGACGTGTTTATGAAATAAATAGCGAACAAGCCAATATGATACGAGAAAAGGAGAAAATTTGAGCTCTTAAAAAAAAGGGTATGTACACTGATGGACAAATGAGAGTAAAATGATGTAAAAGTTTCTTCTCATGACAAAATGTTTCTTCTCATTTGCCGAATTGCCGGCAATGCGACATTAATGAGTGCAAAATGATGTAAACGGTAGCTGCTAACTTAACGACACAATTCAGTAGAGATGGGTATTGTCGTGGTTCCTCTGCAGTTGTTTATAATATACTTAATAAGTCATAACTGTTGTATGATTGGAGACTGCAGCGGTTTATATATAGGTGGCTCATCGGAGAAACTAGGACAAGACAAAGCGGTAACACGAAGCAGTAGAGAGAGAAAAACCAAAAAAGGGAATTTGGGAAACTTGTGTTTTAGAAAAATGACTAAATTTAAATTGCAAAGATACCCATTAGTTTAAGCTATTTTAAATTTGAAAATTTGGGTTTTTTTTGTTCAAATAAAAAAGGTGCAACCAACTGATATACACCATAAAATTTTTAAGTGGGAGTAAGTTAGCGTCTCCCAATTTTATATTAATTAATTAATACCTTCTATATATATATATGTGTGTGTGTGTGTGTATACAAATTCATTCTTATATTTCAATTTGAATCTTCAAGACAACTGTACCATAGTAGCATTTGGTAAATAGGTTGGAATAGGACAAAATAATTTTTTTTGGCTTAAATATGTTTTTAGTTCCTCAAATTTCAGCGAATTTCGGTTTTGGTCTCTCATTTTTAAAACGTAACTTTTCAGTCCCTCCATTTTGGGAAAAGTATTTTTTTGGTCCCTCTTCTTAACTCCATTAATGTTTTTGATGACGTGGCAAATGGTTGTCCAAATAAGCACTTGCCACGTCATTCACTTAAACAAGCTGGTATCTAACATGGCTTTACGGGCTCAGATCGCTCCAGATCAGATGAGATTTATAAACTGCTGAAGTTTAACTTGTGTTTTTCACTTTCAACATTTTGTTAAAAACCCTAGTATTACCGTGAAGAACATGGTGCTCCCCTGTCCTACTTCGCTTTGAGCTTTGAACGGACTGTGGTTGGCTGGGAACGACGTTCACAACTTCAACAGCGTTCTTCACTTCAACGAAGCTCACAAATGGCGTTTCGAAAGGCGTGAGGTACGACGAGACGTTTCGAAAGGCATTTCGATTCTCGACGAGACAGTAATATTGTTCCTTGGTATGTAAATCCTTCTCCTTTTTGTGGGTCATTTTGATTCTATAGCAAGGTTTTAGTGTGATAATGAAGGTTGTTAACATCTGTGTATTGGAGGACATATGGTTTAGGTGTTTAATGTGGTTTTAATTCTATTACTAAGTATGGCTTTGGGTCTCATGGGTTGTTAATATGGGTTCTAAGTAGGCAATTGTTAACATGCTTTGTAAGTGTGGTTCAGGACACCGTTGACTGTTAAATTTGGTTTCTAACTATGGCTTGCATTCGATTTTGTGAAACAGATATGGCTTTCTCCATTACATTTCATCACATGGGGAAATTTGAACATCAACCAGCACTAAATTACAAGGGTGGTGAGGTGCATGTTGTTCATGGTCAAGACATTGATCGTTGGTCATTTTTTGAAGCAATTGGGTTAGTGAAGGATTTTGGGTTTTCTGAAAATGTGAAGCTATGGTGGAAACCTTAAGGAACAATCTTTGCCGGAAACCTGAAACCGCTGTTTGATGACAAAGATGCATTGGAGCTGGGAAATTATGCTTTAGCCAATAAGCAAGAGGCATAAATTTATGTTGAACATGCTCCCTCAATTGCAAGAGTGATTGAAGAGATTAAAGGTGGTGAGAATTGTAAGGGAAAGGAAGTGGATGAAACTGAATATGTTGAAGTTATTAACAGAGATTACCATGATGTGAAAGGTAAAGGAAAAGAGGGGGAAGGAACTGATTTTGTTGAGTTTATTAACAGTGATTACCAGGATGAGTGTGATAGTGATGAATCACTGAGGGGATTCACTTCACTGATAGTGAGGATTAGAGGGGTTTAAGTGTTGATGATGGTTTTGACATACCAGAGATGGGTCCATCAGTGCCATAAAAAATGCCATTTAGTTTTTCATTGGATAGGCAAAATGTGGAGCCTGAACCGAATGTGAATCATGAAGGAAGTCAGGATCCTATGCAAAATGCTGAGAGTGAACCAAATGTAATTCATGAGGGAAGGCAGGAGCCTATGCAAAATGCTGAGAGGGAACACAATGTAGGTGGCAGTGAGGAGGTTGGAGGAGGTGATAGCCCTGTTTTTTTTTCTGAATTTATACACCAAGTGCAACATGAAATTGATGATGAATACTATAGTGAGGAGTTTTTGAGTGTCAGTGAGCACAATGATGATAGTGATGGTGGAAAACCAAAGTTTAAATTATTTAGGAAGAAAGAAATGTGCAAGGATTTCAAGTTTACATTTGGAATGGAATTCTGTTCCCTTAAAGTTTTTAAGAAGGCTATTTGAGAATATTTTGTTCTAAATGGCAAACAAGTTAAATTTAAAAAGAATGATCGAGGGAGAGTTAGAGTGATTTGCAAGCAATAATGCGATTTTTTGTGCCTTTGTAGCAAGGTTGGGGGAAGCAAACTTTTAGAATTAATACACTAGTAGGGAAACATACATATGGTAGGGTATTTGAGAACAAGAATGCTGGCTCAAAGTGGGTTGCTAAAGTGATTATGGACAAGTTCAGGACATCTAAGAGGATGACAGTGAATGAAATTATTGATGAGATAAGGAAGAACTACTCTACAGGCATTACTAAAGCTAGGGCATTCGGGCCAGACAGATAAAACTAGATGCAGTTGAAGGAGATGCCAGTAAACAATACACACTTTTGTGGAGATATACAACTGAGTTGAGGAGGAGTGACCGAGGGAATAATTGCAGGATCCAATTAATTAGACCCTCTCTTGATGTGCTTCCAAGGTTTGGAAGTTTTTACATGTGCTTGGATGGTTGTAAGAGGGGTTTCTTGGCTGGTTGTAGACCTTTCGTAGGTGTTGATGGATGTCATCTCAAGACTAAGTATGGAGGGCAATTGTTGATAGCTGTAGCAAGGGATCCCTATGATCAATATTTCCCTCTTGCTTTTGCCGTTGTGGAGACAAAAACTAAGGAGAGCTGGAGGTGGTTCTTAGACAATTTACTAGATAACATTGGGGATGTTAGAAGCAATAGATGGGTCTCCATTTCAGATCAGCAGAAGGTAATTTGTTTAAGTATAATTAATCTTGACATATTCCTAACATTGGATTTTTCATTTAGCTAACATGTGATTTTCTTTTGTTTAATAGGGCTTGATTCCCACATTTGAGGAAATATTGGAAGGAGTGGAGCATAGATTCTGTTTAAGACACTTGTACGACAATTTCAAAAAGAAGTTTGGAGGAGGGACATTGCTAAGGGACCTCAAGATGGGTGCTGCAAAGGCGACATTTTTCAAAGCATGGGAGGACAAAATGAAGCAGATGAAAGAGGTAGACAGTAAGGCTTATGACTGGTTGATGGCTGCTCCAACTAGAGCATGGTGTAAGCATGCATTTAGTTATTATCCAAGATGTGATGTTATCATGAATAACTTATCTGAGTCATTTAATAGCACCATATTACTTGCTAGATATCTGCCTATACTGACAATGTTTGAATGGATAAGAATATATATAATGGGGAGATTTGCTGCATTGAATGAAAAACTGTCTAAGTATCAAGGAAATATTATGCCTAAACCGAGAAAAAGGTTGGATAAGGAGATAGAAAGGAGTAGGACTTGGTTGGCAACTTGGGCTGGGGATTTAAGGTTTGAGGTGAGGCACACGATGTTAGATGAGAGATTCACTGTGGACATTAACATGTGTTCATGCTCATGTAATTTTTGGGAATTGGTGGGCATTCCATGTAGACATGTATGGGGGCTCTACATTTATAACAGAGAACACAGACAACTCATGAGGATGTGAATAGAGAGAAGTGGAGAACAGAGAACACAACTTCACACTTACGTTCCAGTAGCGACACCTCCGGAATTCTCTCCCTCAGTTCTCTACACTATTTGTTGTGTATTTCAACAGCTTCTCTCCACACGGACAACGCCTACACACAAGCTTCGACGACGATGACGATGCCATACTTCCATAGGACCTCGAGCTTGCTACTCTCTGGGCACCGCGCGATGGTGTCGCCATGGTTGCTAGTTCGGCCTCTACCTCAGATTGACAATGGCGTTTCTGGTTCGGCCTCCTTCAACCTCGACAGCCAACTTTGTTCGAACAAAATGGTTCAAAGGCATTTTTCAATGCTTAAATCCCTAAGTGATTTTGATGATAACAATTATTATTAAGGATTTTACAAAGTCTGATAATAAGCTCTTGTAGGCACAACAAAGTTAAGTCCATCGTGTAACGTCCGTAATTTTTGATTCTGTTTTAATTTTATTTTTATGCGTGTGATGTGTGCTTATGCATGTTGGATAGATTTTAGTAAGAGTAAATTCATAGACAAAGTTTCTCTGACGTTAGAAAGCAGTAGTTTAAGCTGGACGTTTAGAAACAGATAGAGTTCTGTTTACCGTAAATAGACAGAGTGAGGACTTTGTGAAGTAGAAACCCTAGATTTAGGTTAAGAACGAGATTTGAAGGTACCAATAGTGATTTTCTACTATTTGAGGATTTTAGAAATTTATTCGGGAATTTTCTGAAGAACAGATAAAAATGTTATCGTTTTGGTCCCTGTAGTTTGACTAGGTTGAACTGTGAGTGGGTTTGGAGGCCAAAACAAGTTTAGAAGTATTTTTGAAGATACCAAATGATGTTTTACATTATTTTAGAATTTTAAAAATTATTTTGGGAATTTTTAGAATGACAGACAAAGAATTGCGATTTTGGTCCCTGTAGACTGAGAACAGGATAACAGGGAGAGCAGGTGAATGTCAGAGGCTTACGAAATGATCCAAAATCAACCAAAAGAGTACCCAATGGTGTTTTTACAATATTTATGATTTTTAGAAATTTGCTAGGAATTTTCTGAGAAAGTTCATTTTTACCCTAAGTTACTGGTTACAGTAAAAACCAAAAGTTACTGTAATGCTTCTAAGCTTGATCTTTTTGAACCAAGACTTTTGTGGCACCTTATTTTCATGGCTTAGGAATTATTTCAAGGTTCATGAGAGTTTTTACCCCAATAGGTTAAGTTTGGACAATTTTTACTATGAAATACAAAAGTTACCATAGTTAATTACCATGGTTAAAATGGAAAATTATTCTTACCCCTTTTTAGGACAGCTGCTGCGCAGACTTGAGGGAGAAGAAAGTGGAAAAAAATCTTGACCCATGACTCACATGTGTTAGCCAATAGGATTTGTCCAAGTTTCTAACTAGGGTTAAATGCATGGTTAACTTATGACTAGGCTTGCAATGTAATCATAACTTAAGAAAAAAAATCTGGCCAAGGGAAGAAGAGAGGGAGAGGCCGAGAGCTTGGAGAGAGGAAGAGGAGAGTTCTTGATTTGCACTTTCATCTTGTCTTGCACCATAACCAAACCTTAAGCTTGTCTTTCCAAAAATCTTGTTCTAGCTAGCTAATTTTCAAGAGTTTTCCATTAATCTTGTGATAAACAAGCTATCAAGGAGTCAAGTAAGAAGAAGAAGGAGAAGGAAGAAGAAGGAAGTGAAGGTTAGGGTTTTCTACAAGCTTGGTAAGGGGAAAGTTCTTACTACATGATTTTCAAAGCCTAGTGGACATATTAGGGTTATGTTTGTGTTGTTGTGATTAAGAGGATGCTATACTATCTTAGGGTTTATGTTGATTGGTAAACCATGTATCTTTGTGCTCTTATGATTATATATGGTCCTTGAGTGATGATTATGCCATATATATGAATTCTTTTGAGTGGCTTGATTATGAAGAACCTTGCTTGATGATGGTTTTGCATGATTATGACCTTGATATGCATAAGGGTAAGTGGCTCTTGGCTATGGAAAACTAACTATGTGGTGAGAGATGAGGTTGCCCTAAGTTAGATACATGATGATCCTTGTACCATGCTTGGTTTAAGTTGATTGAGTTGATTGAGTGATTGTGAATATGATTTCTATCTTGGCATGATGAGTTTGGTACTTGTATGTTAACAAGCTTGGTGTGTGATAGTGATTTTGATTTCATTGCCTTGATGGTTGAGTTCATGGCTTGATGATGAATGATTGTGGCTTGTGAATAATTCAAGGATGGAAAACCTTGCTTATTTTGATCATTTGGTCATGGCTATGTGAATGAAAGATTGATTTGGGTTAGATTTTGAAAATTCGCAAATCTGTCATGCCCTGGGTGTGACTATTTTCGTAGTGAGGAAAAGCTGGAAAACAGGGGACAGTTCTGTTCATACCTCGGGTGTGAAAATTCTCGCGCCTGTGAACAGTTCTGGACCCAGCATTTTTGATAAATGATATTTTTGCGAAAATCATTCTTTTTCCAATTTTTTTTTCATAAAAATGCTTAAGAGAAAATGACATTTTAAATATAAAGGTTTGTAAGTATTTTGGTTAATTAATTTTAGAACTTAAACAATAGTTTGGAAAATACATTTTTGTTAAAAAGATGAACTATCAATAAAAGTGTGAATTGAAAGAGGAGAAAGCCATGTTAATGGAGAAGTGTGCACAAAGAGATGTGATTATCATAAGTGATGATAATGCTATAACCAAGAGTGAAGGTTATATGTGATTGTGCAAGTGATAACCTAGAGAAGAGGTTAAAGTGATTACAAGAGAAACCAAAGCTTAAAAATGCTTGAGATGGTTATTTTGAATGCTTAATGTGATGTGTCATTTTGCATAAAGAGAAAGAGAATTTGGCATGTGGCCAATGAGATGAGCATTACAACCCGGATGGGGTTGAGAATAGGGATAGTCTAGCCACAGTAGCCTATTGGGATTATCCAGGTTGCGAAACCCCTCAGATGGTCAGGTAGGAGATATCCCCTGAGCCGAGGCAAGTCGCACAACCCTGCTTGGATAAATCTGATGGACTTGACTATTCAGGATATGGTGAGATGTAGCTTATCTGAATGATTACTATGAAGTCTGGTGGGACTCTCTGGTAAGTCTGGTAAGTCTGCTACAGCCAATCGCTCAATGGTGTTGGAGGTAGGGAAGTCTCCTTGGAGCACTACGAGGGTGATGTGAGGGGAAATAGAAGTGACATGCATTATAATATATCTGAGTTGATGTTATATTATTTGATGCTGAGTTATGTGTGTAATGCTGAGTTATGTGTGTAACTGTGATTATTTTCATTGTGCCTGTGAGAATATTTTGTTTGCAGGAAAACCTTATACTCGTGTTTTGAAAAGGGTAAGTGGTAGATACTTTTCTAATGCAAATGTGTCTGATAGATGTGGTATATTTCTATATCCGTTGTCTCTTGCTTTGCTATTTGTGTATGAGGATTTTTCACCCTTGCCTATATGTTTTGTGCTCTCTTTTGAACATAACTCATATAGATGGATCACCTGCCCGAGGGGCTAGTGAAGATCTGTAGATTAAGTCTGCTGCCCCGAGGGGCAGAGGGTGAAGGGTGGATCATAAACCCCGAAACCTAGTGGGGTACATACTTAGGGTATGTTACTTCACTCGAGACTTCTGCGGAGGGGCCGCATAGATGGACTGTGGAGGATATGATATTGGATGTAAAGATGCCCATTAAGGAGTTGTGGGATACATAAGGGAGAGAGAAAGACAAAGACAGTCGGTAGCTCAACAGGAGCCTGCCCAGAGACCTGAGCCAGTGCAGTAGGAGCCTGCAAGGCCAGAGACACAGCACCGCAGACCCAAGACTCCGCCTTGCAAGAGATACTACGGTAGATGGAGGCAGACTGCTCGCAAGAGTACTGTGCGCCGTACCCAGACAGTTAGGGTTACATCAGCTGAGAAGGTGCCTACTGGGGAAACACCTACTACCCAGTCTGATAGACCCATCCCAACCATTCCAGTTTCTTTTGCAGAGCTTGGAGGGAGACCGAGACCTTTTCCTTCTACTGTTACGCCATCTTGGCGAACATGAGCTCGTCAGGAGGCCAATGATAGTAAAGGGAAAGGGAAGCAGATAGTGGAGGAGGAGAGTGATTCTTCAGAGGAGTCTGTGGGGAGTGTTTAGGAGCTGACTTAGCGCAGGCTGTTGTGTTATCTGATCTTTTTTTTTGTAGACTGACTCTATACCGGTTTGGGCTTTTGCTTAGAGATATTCTGGATGATTGTACCTTATATTATGTGACTTTACCAGTTGACCAGTGATGTATATGTAGACTTTGGACTAGTAGTATATGCGATGTACATTATTTATTCAGTAGTTGTTTATCTCGTTTTCTTTAATGATACGTTACGACATAAAAGACTTTTCTAAATCGAAATAACGTAAGTGAGAGTTTCAAGTTAAAATGGTTTTCAGCAATAAAAGAAAAAAATTTATACTCAATTTTTGAAATTAACTTAAGATAATTAAAAGGAGAGTTTCTTTAAAAAGAAAATCAGTATTACGGATTTGAAATAATCAGGTTACTTATATTGTAATATCCTTTTATGAGAAAGGGTGTTGCACATCGTCCAGTGTGACCTTGGTACTAATATGTACAATCAATGAGCTGAGCGTCCAAAGGACTCTGATACTTGACCTTGGGTAAGTACCATCCAATGGGCTTTGGATGCTATACGTCCATTTGGTAAGGCATGAGTTGCGTCCATATGGTAAGAAAGCTATGCGTCCATATGGTAAGTGAACAGAGCGTCCAATCTGTTCCATAGTTGCGTCCAACACGCGATGCTATTTATTTCTCTTGCATTTAAATAGCTGTATATGTGCTTTTCCTGAGCTTAATTGTCAACGTTTTCAACTAGCATTTAATGAAAAATATAAAGCACTGTGGAAAGTGTACTTGAGAGATAATGTACTCTGAACATATCTGTCACTCTCTGAATGTACCTTTTCTATCACACAGTGTATTCTTTCTGTCTCAATTGAATATTACCTTTAGCCACTGTGTAATTGAGACTTTGAGTACAGATTGCTTCTGACCTTGGAGAAAGAACTGCACAACCTACGTTGAAGTAGCACTCCATTGAAGCAACGGGAAGATAGTATTTAATGCTATTAGGAAACAGCTATTTTATGAAGGCTGAAGCAAATCAAGTTCAAAGATCAATCTGAAGCTTCACTCAAAGCCTATAAATGTCGTGTACAAGAAGAAGAAGAACAATAGACTGAACTACGTGAAAGATAGAGTCAAAACGCTGTGCAAATTATTTCATATACTTTGTAAAGCTTAGAAAGAATTGTATAGTTCATTCTTCTTGTAAAAGAGAGTTTGTTTAATTCTCGAAGTGCTTAAGATTTCATATTCTCACTTGTGTGAGTTAGCAACACTTAGAACCAAAACACTCTTCTAAGTTGTTTGAGCCTGGAGAGGCTTGACGGTAAAAGAATACTTGGGTTTGAGCATGGAGAGGCTTGTTTGTAAAAGAATACTTGGTTGAGCCTGGAGCGGCTAGGTGTGTAAACAATACTTGTGTAAAGGCCTGAAGAGGCTGTTGAATAATACTTGTAATTCTATCTGGATTGATAGTGAAATCTCTTTTGTTTGAGGGGACTAGACGTAGCTCTTAGGAAAAGGTGAACCAGGATAAATATATGTGTAATTTCTCTATCCCTTAACTCCTTTACTTTTAGTTTATATACTAACTGTGGGGATTGAATTGAAATTATTTTTAACCAACGCTTCAAACGTTTTAAACGCACTAAAACTTGTTTCAAACTTTGTGGATGTTTCTGCGTCCAACTTACCTGTGCGTCCAATACTCGCTGTGTGTTCAACTCCTCTTAAACAGCGTCCAACGATTTGTGAAAAGTTTTAAAAGCTAAGAAACACAATTCAAGCCCCCTTCTTGTGTTTCACCTTGTTACCTACAGTTGGCGTCAGAGCTCGGTCTCTAGGGGTTGAACACCTAATAGTGCAGAGAAGCAAAGATCCATGGAGAACGAGGGACAAGCTGTGAAACAGGCCACCACTGTTCAATGGAGAGGAATACGACTATTGGAAGCAAAGAATGAACACATTCTTTGATTCACAAAATATTGACATGTGGGATGTCGTTGAAAATGGTTACACTGCTCCAGTAGATGAAGCAAGGCAACCATTGCCTAGAGTCCAGTGGACACCTGAGCAGAGGACGAGATTCCAACTGAACTCGAAGACCAGGCACTATCTGATGTGTGCCATTATAAAGTCTGTGTATGAAAAAGTGCACAGCTGCACTACAGCCAAAGAAATGTAGGATACTCTAGCTTTGGCTCATGAAGGATCATCTGAAGTCCATGAATCCAAAATCAGCATATTAATTCATCAATGTGAACTATTTAAAATGGAGGATCACAAGACCATTGATCAGATGTTTGGAAGATTCCAAACAATCATCAACAACCTGAGATCTCTGGGAAAAATCTACACAACCCAGGATCACATCAAAAAAATCCTTAGGAGTTTGCCAAGACAATGGAGACCCAAGGTCACTGCTATCCAAGAAGCAAGGGATCTTTCCACTCTTGCTATGGAAGAACTTCTGGGTTCGCTCAAAGTGCATGAGCTTGAGCTCAAAGAAGAGGGAACAGAAAAAAGGGCAAAGTCCATTGCTCTTAAAGCTCAAAGAAGGAGCACCTCAAAGGCACTGTAGCTCAGATGATGAATTTTCCTTCATCTCCAAGAAAATAAAGTCTATGTGGAAGAAGAAAGATGGCTTCTGAAGGAAGCAATTCAACAGAAGATTTCCACAGGAGAAAATTGAGCAAAAAGAGAAAGCCCCGCGGTGTGCTATGGCTGCAAGAAACCAGGGCACTACAAGGTAAACTGTCTTGAAGCCGAGAGGACAAAGAAAAAGTTCTTTAAGAAGAAGAAGGGGTTAATGGCAACCTGGAAGGATCTTGATGATTCATATGATAATGAGGACGAGGAGGATAAGGAAGAAGCAAATCTTTGCCTGATGGCAAGCCAGCCCTCAATAGATAGTGAGGATGAAGAAGAGGTACTTTTTTATCCTGGACTGAAAAATAATTTTGATGATCTTCTTAGAGAATCGTCCATTCTCTCTGATGAGTACAGATCTTTAAAGAAAAAGTTTTCTCTCATATCTAAAGATTTTGAAAAACTAACTTTAGAAAACCAAGTACTCAGTACAGAGAATGTAGAGTTGAAACTTCAAGTGATTCAACTCAAAGATGAATCTCAAAGAGATTCTGAGTCCAATACCTCTTGTGAAGTATAAGTACTTCAGCAAGAAGCAAATGAACTCACAGGACGATTGTCCAGATTTGTCGGTACCTCTGAAAAACTTGATCAAGTTTTCCAATTTAGAGAAAACCTTCTGACAAAAATGGTTTAGGTTATTTTCCTAAGGAACAATACAAACCAAAACCAAAGTTTTCAAAGAGTCCTTCCAAGTTTAACTTATATTGTGGTCAATGTGGAAATGCTAGACATGTCACCTCGACATGCGTCCACAAGAAAAGGAACATGCTTGAACGCAAACCAAGGACTAACAAGAAAGTACACAAGTCAATCTGGGTACCAAAAAATATGATTATTCTTGTTGCATATTTGCTTGATGGCAGGAAAATAACTCCAGTCATGGTACCTGGACAATGGCTGCTCACGACAAATGATAGGAGAAAGGTCTATGTTCCAAGACCTAAAACCTAGGACAAAGGGTTGCGTCACCTTTGGAGGAGACCAGAAATGCAGAATAGTTGGGATAGGTAAATTTGGTAAGCATCATTTTCCCTCTATTGAGAATGTCTTGTTGGTTGAAGGACTCAAACACAATCTACTTAGCATAAGTCAATTGTGTGACAGTGGATTTGATGTTTCCTTTAACAAGGATAAATGTATTGTCAGAAACCCTGACAAGTCCATACTTTTCCAAGCAAAGAGGCAGGACAATGTTTATAAAATTGATTTTGAAAATCTGTCCAAACAAAATGTCTTATGCTTCATATCCTTAAAGGATGAACAATAGATATGGCACAAGAGACTTGGTCATGCAAGCTTGAGAACCATCTCAAAGCTAAAGAAGCATAACCTCGTGAGAGGATTACTAAATCTTGTGTACAAATCTGAGGTTCTGTGTGAAGCATGTCAGAAAGGGAAACAAGTAAAAAATTCTTTTAACTCCAAAAACATTGTTTCCACTTCTAGACTTTTGGAACTTTTACACATGGATTTGTTTGGACCCACACAAACTGCATCTTTGAATGGAAAGAAATATGGACTAGTTATGGTTGATGACTATATTATATGGATATGGGTTAAATTCCTTGCACACAAGGATGAGTCTTTCAAAGTCTTTACTATATTCTGTAAGAGAGTCCAAAATGAGAAAGGAGTTTGCATAAACTCCATAAGAAGTGATCATGGAGGCGAGTTTGAAAATGCAAGCTTCCAAAGATTCTGTGAAGAGAATGGAATCCTTCACAATTTCTCTGCTCCAAAAACACCTCAGCAAAATGGTGTGGTAGAGAGAAAGAATCGATCCTTACAAGAGATGGTCGGTCCATGCTCAATGACCACTCTTCCTCAAAAAGATTTTGGGCTGAAGCTGTAAATACTGCGTGTTATTTACAAAACAGAATATATGTAAGGCCTATATTGAAAAAGACTCCATATGAATTGTGGAAAGGAAGGAAAGCTAACATATCTTATTTTTATCCATTTGGATGTGAATGCTTCATTCTCAACACTAGGGATCAACTTGGAAATTTTGATTCTAAAGTTGATAATGGAATTTTTCTAGGTTACTCTAAAACTTCCAAGGCTTACAGAGTTTACAACTCAAGAATCTTGACTGTTGAAGAGTCAATTCATATTAAGTTCAATGACAAAAAGCCTAACAAAGACTTGTCAGAGCTAAGTGATTCTCTTACAGATATGAGAATACAAGAAGAAGGTGAAGAAGCATCACCTAAGAATAAAGAAGATGGATCAGACGCAGAGATTGAAGGTCCGTCCAATCCAGACAAGAGAAGAAGCTAACACTTCAAGACTTATCATCCTGATGAACAAATCATTGGAAATGCATATGATAAAGTCAAAACAAGGTCCACATTCAGATAACAAACTGATGTTGCATTCATCTCGGAAGTGGAGCCTAAGAACATTGATGAAGCCCTATTGGTCGAAGGATGGATCTTAGCTATGCAGGAGGAGCTGAATCAATTCAAACATAATAACGTTTGGACACTGGTTGCCCCACCTGAGGATAAGTCCATTATTGGAATCAAATGGGTGTTCAGAAACAAACTGGACGAAGAAGGTAAAGTTGTGAGAAACAAGGCAAGGTTAGTTGTACAAGGTTACTCACAACAGGAAGGTATTGATTTTACTGAAACCTTTGCTCCAGCAGCTAGAATTGAGGCCATTCGCATCTTACTTTCATTTGCTACCCAACATGATATGAGGCTTTATCAAATGGACGTAAAGAGTGCATTCTTGAATGGTATAATAACTGAAGAAGTCTATGTTGAACAACCTCCAGGTTTTGAAGATCAAACTTTTCCAAATTATGTTTACAAACTGAAAAAGACTCTTTATGGCCTTAAGCAAGCTCCTCGAATTTGGTATGAAAAACTTATTTCTTTTCTGATGGAAAATGGTTTTTCAAGAGGAAAAGTTGATACAACTCTTTTCAGAAAATCCATAGACTCGCATTTCATCATAGTACAAATTTATGTTGATGATATCATTTTTGGTGCTACTGATGAATCTCTTTGTGGAGAGTTTTCTGAATTGATGTAGAAGGAGTTTGAAATGAGTATGATGGGAGAACTCAAATTCTTCCTTGGACTTCAAGTAAAACAAACTTCGGATAGGATATATGTGCATCAGTCCAAATATACAAAAGAACTTCTGAAGAAGTTCAATATGGACGATTGTAAACCCATGAACACTCCTATGCACCCATCTTGCATATTGAACCTGAATGACAAAGATAAAAAGGTAGATCAAAAGGTATACAGAGGTGTGATTGGATCTCTCTTATATCTAACTGCATCTAGATCTGATATTATGTGCAATGTTTGTTTATGTGCAAGATTCCAATCAGATCATAGAGATACTCACCTGACTGCTGTCAAAAGGATCTTTAGGTATTTGAAGGAAACTACTAATCTTGGTTTGTTGTTTAAGAAATCAGATGAATACAGATTAGTAGGGTTCCGTGATGCTGATTATGCTGGAGATAAGCTTGAAAGAAAAAGCACCAGCGGTGGATGCCATTTCATTGGATCCAATTTAGTGTCATGGACAAGCAGGAGACAAAGCACTATTACATTATCTACAGCTGAATATGTCTCTGCTGCAAGTTGTTGTTCTCAGCTCTTATAGATTAAACATCAATTGGAGGACTACAATATCTTTGAGAGTAAGATTTATGTTCTTTGTGATAATACTGCTTCAATTAATTTGTCTAAGAACCCAATCTTACACTCAAGAGCTAAGCATATAGAAATTAAACATAATTTTATTAAAGACTATGTACAGAAGGGAGTATTTGATATTCAGTTTGTTAGCACTAAAAATCAATGGGCAGATATATTTACAAAACTCATCTCTGTAGATAGATTCACTTTTATAAGGAAGCATTTAAATATGCACTTTATAAAATAGTGATGTTTAGCGTCCAATATGCTTAAGTTGAGTCTAAGTGCAATGTGACTAAAGTCCAATGGCTCGTCAGTCCAGTGTGACATAGATTCACTCTTTGGCTTCCCGCGCTGAGTCCAAGTTATTTTAAAATAATATATTTTTATCAAAACCTGCTCGCCTGCTCTGAAGCAGTTATTTTTCTTTTTAATGATAACGTTGTGTTTCAAGGCAACAGTTACTATTTTCTCTCTCCAACTTCCCTTCTTACACACATTTTCACTTCACTCTCTCTTCCACTCTTCAGCTTTCTGAAAACCTCTTTGCATTTGCTCTCGTTTTCGAAAACCCTTTCTCAAAACCTTTTTTTCTTCTAAAATCAAACCTTGGTTTTGAAAATGGAGAACATTGAGGATATGGAGGTTCTTGTGGAGCACTGCATTCATCTCTCTTGTTTGATTGAATTGGGTATTGATGTGGTCACTGAAATCATAAAGGTTGGGTGGAAGAATTTCTTCAGAGGACAAATTGACGTTTACCCTAACCTTATCTAGCAATTCTGGTTAACTGCTGAGATTCAAGACGATGAGATCACTGGAACTGTGAATGGAATGAGGATAGTGGTTTCTGATGAAACTATCGCAGCGGCTATCAACTGTGAAGTTGAGGGAGAATGTCCTTTTACTGACTGGAAGAAGGATGTGGAACAGTCAGGAGGAAGCAACATTCTGTTTGATTCACCAGAGTATACTACACCGTTGGTGGCTTAAAAAATGATTGACAAGGCAACAGTCCTGCATCAGTTAATCAACAAAATTATTCTTCACAAAGCAGAATCCAAACACTCAGTGTCAGTAATGCATGAATTTCTGCTAGTAAATCTGCTGAATCTGAAGAAAATAAATCTTCCTCTTGTACTCTTTATAAATTTCAAGAAGAACATAAGCAGAAGACATACGCTGAAGAAAATTCCCTATGAAGCTCTTCTGCAGAGGATCCTGACAAAACAAAGGGCTGGTGAAGGAACAACGCAGAGAATCATACAACCAAGGCTTGACAAAAACAATTTTCAGAAAATGAGACTTCATTCCACTATACGGGGTGAGAAAGAGTATCTTAAAGCCAAAGAAAGAGCTGCCAAAGAAAAGATTCTGAAAGAAGTTGTGAACAAGGAAGCAGAACAAGTATCTCAGAAGGATGTACCAAAAATAGTAGAAATTGAGAAAAGAACAAAAAGAAGGGTTGAAGAAAAGTCCACAGAGAAAGGGACACAACCTTTCGAGTCACCGTCCACAAGGAAGAGACAATCCAGTCAAGAGCCTGCTGGACACCCACAGGTATTCGAAAACCCTCATAGACTATTTCTGAAATTGTAAAGGATTTCAGAAATATTTATATTCGAAAAGGAAGAAAGAATATTGTTGAAGAAACCGTTCCCAGCTCTCCACCTACTGAGTCCATTCCAACAGAGGTACCCTCACCCATTCGTCCAATCCTTCAACAGACCCAAACACCTACCCAAACAGCTCCCACTTGTCCCACACCACAAACAGAACCGTCTCCACAACCACAACATCAACCTGATTTACCCCCATCGTCCACTCAACCACAAACCCATACACCCACACCACCTGCCTCACCTGAACATACTCCCCCATCAGCTTTGGATGCTGAACCATTCCTCACTGGACCACAGTCCATTCCTTCCCAAACACATTCACCTTCACCTTCACCTTCACTTGTCCAAACTCATCTATCCTCACCCACTCCTACCCAAGAGGAATAAGAAGCACCACCATCTCTGTCCTCTTCTGATTTTGTCTACGCAGTCTGGAACAAGGAGTTGTCCTTAGAGGAAATAAGGAGTTGTCCTTAGAGGAAATAAGGGTCAAGTCTGTATCGTCCAGCTCCTTAGGACAAACTACGATGAGGATCTACAGCCACAAGCTAGAGTATTCTCCTCTAACTTTGGAAGAAATGGGTCAATTCATCTCAGTCCCTGATAAGCTGTTCATTAGACACATAGCGGATGGTCTTCAATTCCAGGATAAATTCAATGTCCCTCCGTCTATGAGAATCAAGGCCACAACACAAATAAAGGTGAAGCCTGACAGGATAGTACCAAGGGTCTATCTTGTTGACAGAAATAAAGACAAGTTTCCCAAGAACATCAACAAGAGTCCAATGCCAACACCTATCAAGTTTGATAAGGATTGGGCAAAGAAGCAGCAAGATTACATTGAAATGGACTACCTGATGCACCTGTCTAGAGAAGGCCAAGCCACAGAACATGATGCAAGGACTATCTGGGAAAGCCACCTTAGGCTGTGTGAACAACAGGCATCAACCTCTGGAGTTTCAACTGCTGAAAAGGCTGAAACGTCTACAATGGGAATTGTGACAAGCCGGGATGGACGTAAGATCATATTTGATGACATCTTCGGTGCACCAACACGACCTCCCTTCGAGCATATTGTCGAGTTACCTCCTGAGGAAGAATGTATCCACGTATGTGCAACCAGGTGTTGGACCTGCAAGGAAACCTTAAGAAGCTCCGGTTTAAGACAGGAGTTTGAAGAGCTCAAGTTTCTGCTCGGCCAGTTCATCAAGTACATGCAGTCAAAGAGTGATCTGCAGAAGTCCTGGCCTCATGTTTCTCTTGTTTTTTAATTTTTTTTGGACTATGATGTTCTTTCAAACCTTTTTATCTGATGACAAAAGGGGGAGAAAAAGGGAAAATTAAGTTTTATAAAACTCAAGTCTTAATAAAATGAGATTGAGTCAAATTGCAGTTGTTTTATTGCTTACATATATTACTCTGATTGATTGATTATATATATGTGTTGCTGAACTAACCTGCTATTTCAGATATATTTGTGTTACATATATATCTGATTGACATCTTATTTTGTTTACTTGCTAATATTGCTTGTAAAACTTAATAATGTTTGTCATCATCAAAAAGGGAGAGATTGTTGGAACCAAATGGTTCAAAAGCATTTTTCAATGCTTAAATCCCAAAGTGGTTTTGATGATAACAATTATTAATAAGGATTTTACAAAGTCTGAAAACAAGCTCTTGTAGGTACAACAAAGTTAAGTCCATCGTCCAGTGTGACCTTAGTACTAATATGTACAATCAACGAGCTGAGCATCCAATGGACTCTGATACTTGACTTTGGGTAAGTACCGTCCAATGGACTCTGGATGCATACGTCCATTTGGTAAGGCATGAGTTGCGTCCATATGGTAAGAAAGCTATGCATCCATATAGTAAGTGAACAGAGCGTCCAATCTGTTCCACAGCTGCGTCCATATTTATTGCTCTTGCATTTAATATGAGACATAGTTAATGACCAAATGATTTGAATTAAATAGCTGTATATGTGCTTTTCCTGAGCTTAATTGTCAACGTTTTCAACTAGCATTTAATGAAAAGCATAAAGCACTGTGGACAGTGTACTTGAGAGATAATGTAATCTGAACATATCTGCCACTCTCTGAATGTACCTTTTCTATCACACAGTGTATTCTTTCTATCTCAATTGAATATTACCTTTAACTACTGTGTAATTGAGACTTTAAATACATGTTGCTTCTGACCTAGGAGAAAGAACTGCACAACCTACGTTGAAGTAGGACTCCATTGAAGCAACAGGAAGATAGCATTTAATGCTATTAGGAAACAACTATTTTATGAAGGCTTAAACAATCAAGCTCAAAGATCAATCTGAATCTTCACTCAAAGCCTATAAATGCCGTGTACAAGAAAAAGAAGAACAATAGACTGAACTACGTGAAAGATAGAGTCAAAACGCTGTGCAAATTATTTCATATACTCTGTACATGTTAGAAAGAATTGTATAGTTCATTCTTCTTGTAAAAGAGAGTTTGCTTAACTCTCGAAGTGTTTAAGATTTCATATTCTCACTTGTGTGAGTTAGCAGCACTTAGAACCAAAACACTCTTCTGAGTTGTTTGAGCCTGGAGAGGCTTGGCGGTAAAAGAATACTTGGGTTTGAGCCTGGAGAGGCTTATTTGTAAAAGAATACTTAGTTGAGCCTGGAGAGGCTAAGTGTGTAAACAATACTTGTGTAAAGGCCTGAAGAGGCTGTTGAAGAATACTTGTAATTCTATCTGGATTGATAGTGAAATCTCTCTAGTTTGATGGGACTGGACGTAGCTCTTAGGAAAGGGTGAACCAGGATAAATATCTGTGTAATTTCTCTATCCCTTAACTCCTTTACTTTTAGTTTATATACTAACTGTGGGGATTGAATTGAAATTATTTTTAACCAACGCTTTAAACGCACTAAAACTTGTTTCAAACTTAGTGGACGTTTCTGCGTCCAACTTACCTGTGCGTCTAATACTCGCTCTGCGTCCAACTCCTCTTAAACAACATCCAACGATTTACGAAAAGTTTTAAAAGCTAAGAAACACAATTCTTCACCTTGTTACCTACAAATATCCCCCAAATTAGCTATTTAGGGTTTTTTTTTTAAATCTCATCTGATCTGGAGCGATCTGAGCCCTTAAAGCCACGTAGGATGCCAACTTGTTTAAGTGAACGACGTGGCAAGTGCTTATTTGGACAACTGTTTGCCACGTCATCAAAAACGTTAACGGAGTTAAGAAGAGGGACAAAAAAATAATTTTCCCAAAATGGGGGTACTAAAAAGTTACGTTTTAAAAATGAGGGACCAAAACCAAAATTCGCTGAAATTTGCAGGACTAAAAACAGATTTAAGCCTTTTTTTCTATATTTGGTGTATATAACAAATTAAGACATGTTAAGGATTGAGAATGGACTTTGTAAAATCATACTGCATATGTCCATTGAAAGGGTGCCATTTACGGTGGTGAACTACTAAAAGTTCACCACAATGGTGAAGTGGGCCCTTCACCTATTATAATAGATTGACCAGTTTTCCACTGAATTAGATATTCTCCCCATAAGTATGTATAATTGTTAATTTGCTCCTAAAGTGTAGGAATTAGTAAAATGGCCCAAAACTGTGTAAAATTTGAATTTAGTATTTCATTCCCTTTTCTTTGAACTATTATGAGATTTAATGGATCCTTACATTTTTTTTTAAAATAATTTACTTATAATTGTTGTTAAAATTTTAATTATGTGTTATTAATTATGTTAATCATATTTTTTTTAGAGACGATGCCCTTAATTTTCTTCCTGTTCTTTTAGGTTTGATACCATGGAAGACAACAACAGTGACGTTGTCGGCGATGTTGTTGGCGAGATCGGACTTGTCCTCTGTTGATGAGAAGCGGCAACAACAACAGCAGCATAAACGACAGAATATCTCATGGAATGACGGAGATGGTGGAGATCGGACTCCTCACACTCCAATACATTGCAGATTTGCTTCCCCTGGTACACCTTCGACATGGCCTTGTCCAACGGGTCCACGGAGGAACCCTCCAGCGAGTCAAACAGCGTCGACTAGTAGTGCAGCAACTCTGTGAACTGGTCCAGGAAAGACAAAATATCTGTGTTATATTCTTCTCCCTATCTCTTTATAGTTTTTTTGTTTCATAGTTTAACTAGACTGAAACACCTCCTCTGGTTAAGAAGGTTCATACAAGCTTGCGATAACTGTTCTCTTAACAAAACTCTTACAATTCTTACTTGTTAAAGAAAATATCATTTAAAGAAAGTTTTGTCAAGACTATTTTTTCTCAGAAAGAAGATAAACATAAAACCTCTAGAGAATAGAAGTGGGTTTTGAAATTTCACATTTTTACCTTTCAGACTCAAAACAATAGAAGTGGGTTTGAGAACAACAAGAAGCTCCTCTTTTTTATTTTTGAGTTTTCTTCTCTATACGCAATCGAGTAATTAAACTCTCTAGAGAAAACTCTTTGGTTTTATGCCTAAGGATGTTCTTAAAATCTTTCCATCTAGGAGATAATTTATCAATTATTATAGCCACTTGGAATTGTTCATATAAAGCCATACCTTCGAGATGATTTCATGAGCAATTTTCTGGAGTTCGTGAGACTGAGCTTCTACAAATTTGTCATCCGTCATTTGAAACTTAAGGTTGTGACTAACAACATATTTCTTTGATCCAACCACTTTGGTGTCATATTTTTCTGCAGCACCTTCCAAGCTTGGCAGTGGTATTTGTACTGTAATAATCATAGAGATCATCAGATAAACCTGTTGGAACCAAATGGTTCAGAGACATTTTACCATGTCTAAGAGTTTAACAAGTCTGATAACAAGCTCTTGCAGGTACAATTAATTTAAGTCCATCGTCCAGTGTGACTTTGGTACTTATATGTACAAACTATGAGTTAAGCATTCAATGGACTCAGGTACTTGACTTATGGTAAGTATCGTTCAATGGACTCAGGACGTTATGCGTCCAAATGGTAAGACAACTAAGTGTCTACTCGATTCACAATGTATCTTGAATGCACGTTGTTATTATTTCTCGAAATGCTATTTATTGCTTTTGCATTTAATTTGGGACATATTAAATGAGCAAATGATTTGAAACAAATAGTTGTACAAATGCTTTTCTCGAACTTTAAATATAACTGATGTTGAGATTACATTTAATGAAAAGCATAAAGCACTATGAAAAGTGTACTTGAGAGAGAATGTACTCTGAGCATTTATGGCACTCTGTGTACACGTCTTTTCTTTAGTACAGTATTTTCTCTTTGTCTCAACTGAATATTACTATTAACCACTGGGTATTTGAGACTCTGAGTACATGTTGCTTCTAACTTTGGAGAAAGAGTTAAAAAACCTACGCTGAAGTACAACTTCATTGAAGCAACGGGAAGATAGCATTTAATGCTATTAGTAAACGGCTATTTACGAAGGCTGAAGCAGATAAAAGCTGAAGACCTAATTCAAAGCTTCATCAAGCCTATAAATACCGTGAAGAAGTAGAAGAAAGTAGAGATAGCAAACAAAAGAGATTATCTGAGCTGAACTTTTACACACTTCTGTAACTTAGAAAAACGCTGTCATTTTACTTCTTCTTGTAAAAGAGAGTTTGCTTAACTCTCAATGTGCTGAAATTTTCATATCCTCACTTGAGTGAGTTGAAGCACTTATAAACACTTTAAACTCTTCTGAGTTGAGTGAGCCTGAAGAGGCTAGGTGAAAATAATACTTGTTGTTGAGCCTGAAGAGGCTTGGTGTTAAAAGAATACTTGGGTTTGAGCCTGGAGAGGCTTGTTGATAAAAGAATACTTGGTTGAGCCTGGAGAGGCTAGATGTGCAAAGAATACTTGTTGTAAAGGCCTGAAGAGACTGTTGAAGAATACTTGTAAATCTATCTGGTTGATAGTGAAATCCTTCTAGTTGGAAGGGACTAGACGTAGCTCTTAGGAAATGGTGAACCAGTATAAAACCTCTGTGTGTAAATCTTTTATCCCTTTACTTCTTTACTTTCAGTTTTATTACTAAATATGGGGATTGATTTGAGGTTTTACTTAACAAATGTTTTAAACGCTTTTAAACTATTTTTAAATTAAGTGGACGTTCAGCGTCCAATTTATTTTGTGCGTCCAAAACACGATGTGCGTCCAATACGTCACAACAACGTCCAACGTTTTGCGAAAAGATTTTAAAAGCTAAGAAACACAACTCAACTCTCAACCCCTCTTCTTGTGTTTCACCTTGTTACCTACAAAACCATTTAAAATAAAAATCTTACACAAGAAGTTATTGTCATTCCATGTCTCGAGTTCCTTCAATTGCGCATTAGTCGGATTTTCTGGTAGAGTAGGCTTGTCAATAGTGAGAACGAAATTGACTTTGCACACAGTGAGGAAAAACAACATCTTTTGTTTCCATCTCTTGAAATTTGCCTTCAAATCGGAATGGCTTGTTGAGATCAACTTGGAATGGTGTCGTACTCGGCATACATGGCAGAAAGTATAATGTCTTTAAATTGTTGCTGCAAATGTCAAACATGAACAAAAAATCGAAGATGAGTCACGGACTAGGTCGCTCTCTTTAAGACGTGTTGCGGCTCTGCCTGATATGTGCAGCAGTATACAACTCCGTCGTCCCTAGGATAAAACTACCCTCCAACACTGAGTTAGAGAACTCTCTGCACAGAAGAGAAATCAACAAACCAACACCTAAAAAAACAAACTGATCGATATCTCAATATAGAAACCACAAAATTCTTTCACTTTTTTAGAATTTTTCTCTAATCCCTTTTTTATACTACTTGTAGGGGTTTTATCGTTTATAAGCAAAAGAGACAAAATTTTAATATATTATCTATTATAATATATTGAAACTGAGTCACGGATTTATTCATTGACACTTCAATTCATTGTATGCCACATCATACTATTTTTGCCACATCATATTTATTCTGAGGTGTCACTCTCTAAAACATTATCTACTCTCACTTATATTATATCTACTCTATATTATCCCAATTAGTCCACTTCCTTCTTCTATCCCTTAATTGTCCACGACCTAATCATCTATTTTTTACCGTTTCTAACTATGATTAACCTTTCATTTTAATTACATTTAGAACATATGAACTGGCTCTATATTTTAAAATTCTTAATTTGGTATTTAAAAGAAATCAAATACTGAATCTATATCAATATTTCACATTGTCCAACTATTGAACATTTCTTATTTTGATTTACAAAAACCAATGTGAAATGTAGCTACTTTGTCTCAAACTTGTGGTAATCCAAGGATTACTGCTTTTCCCTTTTTTTAAAAAAAATTATGTTGGTCATCAATCTTAACAGAGAGATTATAGATGGAGGTTGACTGAATTAACACCTATTTGGAAACAAAATGTATGATTATTGCCTTAACTTTGTCTTATTAGTGATATTTATATGATGAGATCCCAAACGAAAAAATAGTAATAATATACATTAATCTCATATTCATCTTATTTCGATGTCATTAAACCAATTTTTTTTTAGAAAGAAAGAAAAAAGGCTGAACCAATTAAAATCATGCATTTTACACACAAAAAACCATATATTGTGAGCTGAAAACCAAAATTTAATTACACTTAACTGCATTCCTTTAATTTAATTATACATTTTTCAATTATTAATTGAATATCCAAACTAATAATATTCCTACCTGTCATTAACATATATTTATTTTAATATTTTAATTCACTTTATATAAACTTGAAACCAAAATTCAGACACTCTAAACCGTATTCCTTTAATTTAATTATATTGTTCCCAATGATTAATTGAATATTCAAATTATTTATTAATAGCTAATTCGTCATAACATAATTCCTATACCTATCATTCACACATATTTATTTTTATTCTTTTCATATAAATGTAACTATCGTAATTACATTTTAAAAACAATACACTTAAACGTATTATAATTAACAACTCTTTTAAATAATTATGTAAATACTCACAACATAACAAAATATATACATCTTAGACTCACCCTCACGATCTCTACCATTCCTAATCCGCAAATAATTACCTCCAATAATTAATAACCACATATAACATCAATTTTTTTACCAAATATAAATGTGTTGAACACGATGATTTGTCTATTGAACTCTATGTGATTCACATGTGGAATGTCTTCACCCCACAAAATGAGTAAGACCTAATCTTCTTAGAAAGTATTTTGCTAGATGAGAAGATATATTTAATCTCTATAATTATTCCTTATTCTATAACAATATTATATTGTAATCTATAATCTACATTATGGATGTACAACAACAAAATAATTTACTTATAATTTCATTATTATTGCTTATACGAAAATACATTATTTTTGACAAACTTAAAAACCAATATTATTGATAAATAATCCCCAACTTATCTTTAGTTATTAACAAGGTTATTGCTATATTCATTATTACACTATGCTCACATTCATTATAATTTCCAAAATTTTTGTCAATTTTCTAATTCTACAATTTCTCATATAATTTTTTTCTATAATTTTTGTTCTTTCAAATGATTTTGATCATTTGCAAAAATATAATTACAAAAAAAGTTTCCCTTACATTTTTAAAAATGTTTATGTAAACAAAAATTGATCACTTACATTCAAATTCAAATTACAAACAACAACAATGCATGCATTGCAAAACATGCAAAAAGCCATGAACACAATATTTACATTAAAATCAATAACATGCAAAAAGACATGAACACAATATTTGCATTGAAATCAATAACTTATATTGGCATTGACAAAAAAAAAATACTCATTGTAACTATTTACTACATTTCAATGTTTCAAATAAATATTTCTTTTTTTGTAACTAAAACCTCTTTGTGCTTTACAATAATATCACCATCAAATTAATTTTGATTCTATATTTTAAATATAAATATTAAATATATTTTAAAAAATAAATATATCTTTTTTCGCATAAAAAAATAAAAAAAATTAATCTGCGCAATGCGCATGTCACATTCTAGTTGTGTTTAAAGCAATTAACCCAATTAAAAGAAAATGTTATCCTCAAGACTGAATAGCAAATAGCTAATGTTAAGAAATAAATAGCCAATGGTAGTAAAAAGCCAATGTTCACAAATTTAATTCTCAATTATATATATTGATTACTAAAACAATTTTTTAATAAAAAATGTTCAACACTTCCCCATGATATTTGTTGCATAAAAGTCAAATTAGTTTGTTATTGCTACATGTAGTTTAGGAGATTAAAAGATTTTGGTAAAAAAATTTTGATTGCAATAATTATATAATGTAACTCAAATAATACGCATGTAAACATGTACAAAACAAAATTAAATACATATCTTTGTAACTACAATAAATTAAAGAAGCGTAATAAATTAGAATAAGTCTTATTCAGTCCATCACCATCCTCGTCATTTTGGAGTATGTACTCCATAGTTATTGTGACTTCAATGCCATACGCTGACGGATATTTCTAGTGATGGAAACACATTGTCACCGAAAATTACTTTTACCCACACCATTAAGGAATCTGTCAGTATAAGTTAGACTTGTATTTTTATTTTATTTGTCACTATTGATTAAGTAAGACATATTAAGAAGTATCAAATCACTAAAATACTCTCAACGACACAAAACCTCGACACTAGCTATTTCACTTTTCTCTTCATTTTTTCTCCGGAATCGACACTCTCAAGCACTCATGGCTTGAAACAGGGTTTGAAATTGCTTGAAATTGAAGATTTGAATCGACACAAAACCTCGACACTCTCTATAATGCTTCACTCAAAGATTTGAATTGCCCGAAATTACTCGCAATGGTCTCCAAAATCACAAGTATCTAAAGTTTGAATTGCTCAGAATCGAACGGAATTGCTTGACGGTCTCCAAAATCACACGTATATGAAGTTTGAGTAGCTCGAAATAGTCTCTGTAATCACACGCAACTGAAGTTTGAATCTCTCATAATAGCTCGAAACAGTCTCCAAAATTTCACGTATATGAAGTTTGAATCACTGATTTCAGGTTTGAATTTCTTTCTGTAATGCTTCAATTGAAGATACGAAGTTTCATTTTACGATTTGAACCATCTTTTTCTCTTTTCAGATTTGATTTGAAGTAATTTAAACTATTTGTAGCAATTAAAAACTAATTTGGCTTTGGTATATGTAGCAAGTACCATGAGAAGGCGTAGAAAGTTGAATATTGTTCAGAAAAGTGATCAATCGCAAGCAAATGTGCAATCAATTGATAGCTCTAATGAAGTCAACCGAAATGATGAAAGCATGGCATTTGAACAACAAGAGGGAAGTCATGTTGAGTCTCATGCTTTTTTTGGTAGTACAAGTGAAAGTTCAAGTAAAGGTAAATATAATTTTGGTCATTTTAACCATTCAAGTATATGCACTTTGCTTGATATTTGTTTCTCTAATGTAGCATTGTTCCATGATATAGGTGGAAAAAAGACAAGAGCTTATACACATATGTTAGATGTGTGGGACATGTCAGATGGAGAATTCATACGTGTTGAAGTAGATCCTTTGGGCAATCCTATAGGCTGGGAAGGAAAATCTCTGTTGAATGCAATTGGGATCGTGGTAAGGAGACACCAATGTGCTCCTATCAATTATCCTAGCTGGAAAGACATGCTTGAGTCCTATATTAATGACATGCTTGAATTGATTTAGGTCTTGTATACATTTATATAAGTTCTATCTCATTTCATTTATTGTAACATTTTCTGTTTTTTGATAATATGTCTAACAAATTGGTTTTTTCACTAATGATTCCCATAATAGGGTAAGTTTTAATTTGTTCTAGAACTGATTGAGCAAACAAAGCAAATACTAAAGGATAACATGAGTGGTAAGTGGAGGCAATTTATGCATGATTTGAAATCAAAGGGATATGTTGAAAGTAAGACTGAGGAGGAAATGGCTACCAACAACCCTGGTACATGGGTTGATCCTTCTCAATATCGTGATTTAGTACATCATTGGTGTTCCAAGAAAGGACAGGTACATGTATAATGTCATTAATCTCGTACAAGAAAAAACAATTAATTAGCATATGCTTGTTTTATTGTTGACCTTTTTTTTATTCACTTGTTATAGGAAATAAGTAACATCAACAAAAGGAATCACTCACAATTTGAGGATTTACATTGCATGGGAACCAAGAATCTTCCAAGGCTAATCCATGAAATGGTTTGTTTCTTTTAGCATTGTTTCTTTCTACGTCACTTGTATAACTATTTTTAACTAATTTCTTAGTACATATAGGATGGTCAAATACACTTCAAAAGGGGACATGTGTGTTGTCTTAGCAACCATCCACGACATGCAAGTTCAAGTGGTTCATCTCAAAGCTCTAATGCTGAAAATAGACTTCAAAAATTAGAGTTTACTTGGAAATTTGGTTGCTGTTCTTCAAACACAATTTTCAAAAGATCCACAGATCAATCATGTTTACAAGCTGTAGTTCAAGAGGTATAAATCATTACGATTCAACTTTTTCAAGAAATTAAACTCTTATACATTATTTTACCGAAAAATATATATTTTTTCATTTAGGTACCCAGTGTTGCAAGTGATCCAAATGATTCCATTGGTAACAATCAACAAACTAGAAGTGATATTGGTGAGTAATTAGTTGTGCCTTTTATGGCAGAACCTAATTTGTTGGTTGTGCTCCTAAATGAAGATCAAACTATTTCCATATTCTGTACTAGCTTAGTTCTTTATAATTCTGTTGACAACTGATGCAGTACTAAACATGTAATAATAGACTTTTTAAACTTACGTAGATTATTATGAAATATTTTGTTCTTTATGCCCAGTTGGTGAAGTGGCCTTAATTGTTGCTATTCCCTGAGTTAATTTTAATAATAAATTGATGAGAATTGTACATAATTATTTCTAAATTTTCAAGATACAAGGTTTATTTCACAACTTCTAGCTGTCCATTTAACAATTGTGTTATGATTGTAGGCAATCATGAACTTCCTACGAAAAAGTACTGATGGCTTCAACATTGCTAACATTCTACTTGATTTTTTTGGAGGAATAGCAAACTATGCACATATGATTGTGTAATCAGTAGATAAAGGTTTGTCATCTAATCATATTTGCTATTGATAGGCCTTTCCATTTGATTCTTTATTTTCACTGACATATTTTAAATCCCAACTTTCCAAATTCATGGGTCAATTTCTATGGAAATATAGGAAGTGTTACTCTCTTTAGTATGGAAAACTCTCTTGAGCACCATACTGGTGAGTAAAGTGATTTGGTTTTAGTTATTTGAAGATTCCATAAAAAGATCTATCTTCATTAGTGCCTTAGGAGTTTGAGTGGCCATCATTCTATTTGAGATGGACCTCTTTTCCATTGTAAATGTGTTGACAACGTGATCTCTTACATGATTGTTAAACCATATTTTGAATTTCATACACATGTATGGGAAATAGGAACTTGTAAATGAATAGTAATATTTCAAGTATATGAATATGGATTCTCTTGTAATTAGATTTTTTTTATCAGTCGGAAAATTAAAACAAATAGAAAACAAAGCTAACTTCTCAAGCGAGCGACACCAAAAGCATCAACAAGGAGGACAGTGAATAAGTTAATTAGATTTCAATATATTTCTTATAAAATGTTGCTCATTTCATTAAAAGATTTATGGATTTATAAGGAAATGGCATTAATTAGCACTTTTGGTTTAATCAAATTAAGTAATAATATTTCATTATTTTGATTCTCTGAATAATGTCTTATTAATTTGTAACAAACAAATAAGGATAATTATGATAATGTGAAATTTGTCTTTATTATGGCTTAAATGTAATGTAAAATAATAAGTTTAAAAAATTATTACAAAAAATTTGGACTAAGAACTCTGTAAAATGAATTTAATGATAGAATATTTAGATAAATTCTTTATTTATTTAATATATTATATAACTATTTTATTATATTTATCGTGAGAAGATTTCTATTATATTTCTCTTATTAACAAATCTAAAATTTGAAATGGTATTTTAAAAAAATTAACTTATATTAAATATATTTCATGTAATAGAAAAATAAAATTTAATTAATTGAAGAACATTCAATCCTGAATTCCTGATATAAAAAAAAAAAAGAATGTTAAATGACAAATGATGACCGTAGGTATAAGTAAGATTTTCAATCAATATCTGCTTTTTACCTACGATTAGAAACCATAGCTACAAGTTAATGCTTTACCTTCGGACACAATAGACTATATTTGAGAGCTATACTGATAGTCAAATAAAAGTGTTGGTAAATGTACTCAGACCGTAGCTAAAGCCTATACTGCCAGTCAAATGGCCGTTGTTATTGGGCATACATAATGCACGACAGAATCGTCCGACGGTCAAAGTCCGGTGCATTTTTACCTACGGATTTTATATATATAGTGATAGATCTGTCACTAAAAGGAAAATTTCTTGTAGTGCTTGATCTATATATGTAATTGGACTATCCATCACCCAAATCATATGCATCTCTAATTTTAGCATGCACAACAACAAGCCAATCATTGTCTTTTATTCACCACATACAAAACTTTCTTAGCTTGAGATGCTAAAATAAATGGGTCATGCATAACATATATTATGATTACAAAAAATTGAAATTTACTAATATCATACCTAAATTATCTCTTGAACTAGCATAACTTCTTGTCTTAATAGTAACGACAATGCCACTGTTTTGGGTCTTTAAGCATCTTTCACGCTTCTTTGTATCAAATCTAATTCCATTAACATAACCGCTATATCTTCTCACTATTTCTATTGGACTATCCATCACCCAAATCATTTGCATCTCTAATTTTAGCATGCACAACAACAAGCCAATCATTTTGTCTTTTATTCACCACGTAGAAGACTTTTTAGCTTGAGATGCTAAAATAAATGGGTCATACATAACATATATCATGACTACAAAAAATTGAAATTTACTAATATCATACCTAAATTATCTCTTGAACTAGCATAACTTCTTGTCTTAATAGTAACGACAATGCCACTGTGTTGGGTCTTTAAGCATCTTTCACGCTTCTTTGTATGAAATCTAACTCTGTTAACAACTCGAAATAGCTTCTCATTTTAATTAGTTTTTAGATTTTTTTAGTTTTTGATTATTTTTAAAATTTGTAACAAACACGCAAAAAAATCTTAATAGTGATTTTTTTTAAAATGATTTTTTTATAAAAAAAAAGCTATAACAAATGGGCTCTAATTTAAAAATGCATTTATCAACATTCAGGATCAAATTGGTGTTTGGTACACCAAATTTTCTATCGGTCCACCATTAGTGGCAACCATACGAAAAGTGCGGTGTGGGTTTGTGTGAAATGTAACGTTGTCTTTGCTTCAAGTTGATGATTGTCTTTTTTCTGATTTCATTGAAGACCCACCAAACCAATTGCTACCCTCCAATTCCATTCCTCTCTATTCCTTCCCACTCCTTGCTCTTTCTTTCTTTCGATTTTTCTGTAAAAGCTTGTTCCTTTCACTTCTTTTTTTTTTATTTTGTTTTTCTCTCCTTGACAGGGCTTCACTACTTGTTCACTTGCTTCCCTTTCAGCTACTTCTCCATTACTGATATCAAATATCCACCTTTTCGATTTTACAAAATTTCATATCAGTGTTTGGTTTACATTTAATTGATCTAATATTTAGTTGTAAGTTATTTGTTTGCTTGCAAAAATTCACCACTTTTTAAAAAAGAAAGGTCTGTTTTCTATTTTTGTCAAGGTGAAAAAGGTCCTTTTGATCTTCGATTTTACACGGTGATTTTGTGTGGCAGGTGTGATTAGTTTTTTTTTTATGTTTTATTTCCAATCTGTTTCAATCTTCACTCGCTACTAATTATCCATTTTCTAGAGACGGGGAGGGGGAGGGCCTGCGAGAAGGGAGAGGGGCTAGAGATAGAGAAGAGAAGAGATAAGAAAAAAATGGATACTTTCAAAATGGTCCCGGGTGACTAGGATGACACGCGGAGAAAATATGGAGAGTCTGCGTCACACTTAACATGCCACATCAACAATGATAAATAAACATTGATAATATAGTTAACTCACACATGATTGACGGAAACTATTTTCAGAGATTATTTTTAATTTGTTTAACTTTAAAGACAATCTTGAAAATACATGATGCAACACATTTTCTCCAAAAAGGATATTACACCATAGTAACGAAGAATTTCGTAAATTACTTAGATAATAATTGTTTTCAATTATAAACTAACTACCTTCAAAAAATGCAGGCAAATTTTTTTTTTCTTTTCTAAAAGATAGGGAATAAATCCCTTTAAGATTTTCTTTTTTGTAAACGTTTAAGTGTGAAAAAGTAAAGTACAACTGCGTACATAAAAGTTTCCTCATCTCATATATATAATCGTCAGAGTTTACAAAGAAAATTCAGTCTACTCGGATACTCAAAATAATTTATACAGTGGACACCTGAGCCGGTCGAATCTCTAGACTTCTACCCAAAAGAAGACAGTAAGTACAGATTCTTCTCGAAATCTCTATCAATTCATGCAGCGTCCTCCTTCAGATCCTCTTCTAAGAGTTAGCCCACTCCTTGGATAAATTATCTACTTAAATATGCATCAACACAACATCGAAAATATGCAAGAGTGAAAACCTTATCATCAATTTATATCATAAGAGACACACAAGTAACACACAGCAGATATAATACACACAGCAAATATAATGTACACAGTAGATAAAATACACATAACAGATATCACGCACAAATAATGTTATACTCATCCTCAAAAGAAATCATACTAAGGCATCCTATTAATTTCACACAACTCATTTAGACATACAACATCAAATTCACAAAGAAGTATCACACTTATCTCATACAGGAAATTTCACACGGTAATATATCTCAAGCAATTGGTAAACATGTACGATACTCTCAAATAAACTCTATACTTTCGGCACTTAGCCACGAGCACCCTGCCCGCTACTCCTCGGGATTTTACTTAATGATATTCGGGACCAACCCACGGGCATTCAGCCCGCTCCCCTGGAGATTCTACTCTCTCAATTTCGGCACACAGCCACGAGAAAAGAACCCGCTTGCTCTTGGAGACTTTACTTCCTTAATTTTTGGCACACGTCCTCGAGAAAAGAACCCACTACTGCTGAAGATTTTACCTTGGGAATTTTGGCACACAGCCACGAGCATTCAACCCGCTACTCCTGGAGATTTTACTTAGTAACCACAGACACCGGTTCCAACTTATGACTTAATGCTCAATTAAACACGGAATCATATTATCTCAAATGAACACAGAATCATATATCACAGGTAAACACAGAATCACACCTCTCAGATAAAAACACAGAATCCCAGATTTCAAGTAAAATATAGAATCTCATAACTCAGATAGCACAATACTCCATTTCTTTAATTCAAATCCCATAGACAAAAATAGTTTATCAGTATAAGATCAATTCTTGAATTTTTCCATTATATCACTATGTTCTGGATTTACGGTAATTTTAAACTCATGATTACATTTTCACAAACAAGCCCGTTGAAAGCTATCTCTGAAGAATTTTCGCCACGTATATACAAACTCCCTAGGTTAGGAAAAATAGTACATCAGTATGGTTCCCAGGAAAGATCTAGAGGTGAGCTGCAGCTGCTAAGAGACCTATCTTTCCTAGCCAGAACAATACCAATGAACTATTCGACCCAACCATCTTTCTGTATATCTATGGTAAAAATTGTAGGTTTTTAACACAAGGAAATAAATTAGCTTTTCTCAAAAATACAATTTCTAAGTTAGGAATTATTGACAGTACATTAGTAGAGTCACCATGACAAGATAGGGGACACAGCCAATACCAGTTCTTTCCTAGCCAGAATCATACCAATGCACTATTTAACCCAAAATACAGATATGTTAACACATAAATTCGATTTTTGGCATTGAACTATAAAAATTCTATTTTTAAACACAGTATTACAGATTATAAAATTTCTAAAATTTAAACGCACTAATTTTCTACAGAAGTTTTAGCCTAACTTCGTTTATATTGATCACACTAAGGCATAGCCCACTGGGTATGATCAAATCCCTAACAGATACAATTTTTCCATTATAACGGTACAAATAATATAATTCCCAAAACCTTACTAATAATAAATCACACACACAATTAAATAAAAGCTATAAAACAATTACAAAACTTATAAACAAATAATAAAACTATAACACATAAACCACCTAAGTGATTAGAACACACAACTTATGTGTTCTCTCATAACTCTCAAGAATTTTTCCCTTACCTCAAAAATATGAAGAAATGAGATTTTGAAAAATAAAGCTTCAAAACTCAAGAGCTAAGCAAGAAACCCTAAAGAACTAGAAAAACTATAAAGAAGGTGAAGAGAATTTGCTTTGTCAACACAAAGACTTGGTGCAAGAAAATATGAAGCTAGCACCCCCACCCCTATTTATAGGTGAAGAGGTGAGCTTACATGAGTGTGGAAACATGGGATTACTTGCAAGATATTTTTTCATAATTAGGTAATTAAATAAATAGATAATGCAAACTAATTTCCTATTGGTCCTAAGGTGATGACCCAAAATGCAATGCCTCTCCTTCTTGCTCAAGGAGGTCTGCCAAGGGGCTGGAAGAGGGAGGAGAGTGAATTGACAATTTTGCCCCTAGGGTTTATGTGAAAAAGAAGTGAAAATCAAGGGCAAAATAGTCCTTTCATAAATCAAAAATTCACAAAATTAATTTAAAATGTGAGAACCAATGAGATTGATTGAAAATGTCATGATAGATTTAAAATAACTTAAGGGCATTATTTTCAAAATTTATTGATAGTGCAATCTCTTTGGTTTTTGCCGTTTCTCAAGTATAACTCTACAAAAGAGAGTAGAAAACGGTATTTTAAAAACTTACACGAAAATAATTTCTAAAATACTCAAATAAATAATTAAAAATAAAATCTAAATTGTTGTGGACTTGTCTCGCGAAATTTTTACACTGCGAAACAAGATTTTTACGTTATTCTCTCCCCTTTAGCGTATTTTTTGGTAAATTTTGAATTTTTTCAAAAATTCTAGAAAATAAAAAATATTAAAAGAAACAACTTTTGTGAAGGAAGATAATTTTTTTGGGTTGATTTTGGCATATACATGCTATTAAAACTTCATCTGTCAGTTAAAACGTAAACCATTTTCTGTCAAAAACCCAACGTCAAACCAAAACTGTTTGTTTCAGAAGGGAGAATGAATATGTATACTTAAACACCATTTTTAGGCTAAAAATAAATTACTAATCATTTATACTTCAAAATTTCCTTTAAACTAGAGTAAAGACGGTAAATAGAAAAACAGATGTTACACATGACATATTAAGGACCAAAATGATAAATTACTTTCAAAATTATCACTATGCCAAGAAAGCATTTCAATAGCGTTTAATTTTAATTCCAACAATGCGTAAAAGCATTGTTGATCTCCCCATTGTTGTTTAAACGCGCTCTTCCCACAACGCCTACAAAGCGCTATTGCTGTCTCACATAAACCCCACTCGCGTTTCCTCACAGATAACACGCAGACAGCAAGTGTTGTGCATGCATCATACATCACAACAAGTGTTTCTAAAGAAAGCGCTATCGAAATGTTATTATTTTTTAAAATATTTGTTTTTCCCGTATTCAAATTAATTAATATCATCACAAATATGAACAGGAACATATATACATATATCTATAGTTATCAAACAAATATATATATATGTACAATTTAATATGAATAGATTAAATCAATTAAATAAATTATCTTCATCTTCATCTTCGTCTTCTTCCTATGGTTGTGTAGGAATTATATGTTCCTCCACAAATTTACACCATTCTTTCACAACTTCAACTTGTTGTTCAGTAGAATAAGTTTTAAACTTGTACCGTTATATATACTGGACAAAATCCAAGTTATAAATTAATTAACATGCATGAAAAAATTCTACAATTAAAACAGAAATCTTAACAAAATTGCACACCTACCATGGGATTTCCTTAACACCTGTGGTGATAATCTCCTTCACGAATCTCATCACAAAGCACACACAGTCGATGTTGTTATCTTGTTTTGGACACTACAAAATAAAATATAGTCCTGGTAAATCAAAATAAATATTTGCAAATAATTACCACGAGCCTTAATTTGTAAAACTATATCTTAATTATAATCCATTCAGGTTTAGTCCTATTTGGCTTATATGCTAACTTTTGGAACTTCTCTACCGCTATGAGAAAAATAGGCACAAATTAAACTTTGATGTAAGTAACAAATATAAAAACACATGCACATCATACATGCTACTTACTTATTGATGGTTTTGTAATTGGGTGTGCCTATCACTCCGCATGCCTTTTTAGAGAATGTAAATAGTATATGATCCCTTGCATTGGTCTAATGGCAACCAACACCCAATGACCACTGGAAAAATCAATAACTAGTCAGCGAACAAGCACATTAAATCAAATAGAAATAAAGATAGCTTTGAAATTATAAAGTCTCTCACCCTGTATTCCATGGCGCAAGAGCCAACTTGTCCGTGTTGAAGTTAACCTTTTCCCTCATCAGATTAGCTATGTCATGAGGTTTTGAATCATTATTATAATTTCCACATGTCATTCCTGGTGACAGGAGGAAGTAATTTCTTTGATAGAAGGAGTAAACCTTGAACAAGCATCTAAGACAGTATAATAAAATTGGGTTAACAATAACGTGGACGAAACTTATAAGCAAACTAAATGATTAAAGTAATTAGGGTAGTTTAAAGTACCTCATGCACATAGTAATAACAGAGGAGCCAAACCATCCATGTTCAAAAAGCTGGTTGATCTCCTTGGGTTCGCGGTACTCGTCAGTCTCATATCCAAAATAGTTTTGGGTTAGCTCAACGTACACGTAGAGCTCTCTTTTCCTTCATCAAAACATCTTTCACTTGTTGACGAACCTTCTCTAAGTTGGTTTGAGGTTGCTGATTTCCTTGAACCAACGATTAGTTTTGTTGAACAACCTTTTTAGGATCTTTTTTTATTGTGTTGGCTAACCCAGAAGTGCTTTTATTCTGGTTGGCTGACCCAAGAGTGTTTTTATTCTGCCTGATCCCGGTGCTTTTATTTTGCCGGTCTCATGTTTTATTCTGCCCAGTCCCAGTGCTTTTCTTCTGCCTAGTCCCGGTGTTTTTGCTCTTTTCCGCGGTAACCATCTTATTTGGATCATTTGGAGCACTCTGCAAAATTGTTTATTACAACATATTGGTTGGTAAAATGATGTAATAATAAAATATGTTGTCTAGTAATGATATCATTGGCGCTCATATACATCATCATCATCCACCATTATTAACGAGATAGGACAGGCCACAAATCCACCTACGACATCCATGACTTTCACCATACCCCTTCTTCGTCTGGTATTGGCAATGGGGCATCTAGGTCAACCACAATCGTTATTGACACTCTTGCATCATTGGCAGGAATCTTGTTGTTGTGTACCAAACTACTTCCAGTGTTTAACACTGATCCCTTAGCCACCGTAATCTGGAAATAATTTTGTGGAATTATAATTTGTTTTTCTAATTAATTAATAATGGTTCTAATTGAAGCATGCTTAATTTAATTTTTAAGTTTTTAACGTTTAGATTTTAATTTAAAGACAGGGGTACATCTCTTCATTTCTTAATGTTTATATATAATGAAACTATCATTCTTGCTTTTGATCAATCAATATAAAAATGCAAATAGGTAATTGTGCGTACTCAAAATTAACAATTTCATTACAAACTTTTAATTTATATATTACAGTATATATAAACAACTTAAAATAGTAATTAAATAAATATATATGATATATTACTTATACTACTCTTGATTGACCTCCTGTAACATCCTAAAATTTCACTCTACAAGACAAAGTATTAATTTTAGAGAATTAGAATCATCCTTAAGATTTTCAGATAAAGAATAATGGATTAGAGATGAAGTAGAATAAGTTGATGATAAGTATGGAAATTTCAGACTTGATTCATAAAAGGTATTTGAGGATATAAATTAGTAACTTGATATTCTATGAATGTTTTAGAAATTAAGTTTAGAATTTCAGAGAAGAGTATAAAGAAAATTACAGTTTCGGTCCCTCTAAGAGAAACTACGTAATCTGTTAGTTAAGAAATAGACAAATACCGGAGATGGAGAAATAGTTAAGATAGATAATCTAGGATCTAGTATGCTTTAGATAGTATAGGAATAATAAGTTTTGTTTGGTATCATAGTCTAAACAGTAAGATAGTTATGCCTTATATAAACAACTGTTTTCTACTTACTATCTATTATCTGTTCTATATGAAAATTTGTGATATAAGTGTTGACTAATTTATTTCTGTCTTATAATTAAGGTTTTTATATGCTTGTTTACTTCTTTCTTTAAAACAGTCATTTTTCACTCAACATTTTGATTTATACAGAAAACAGTTTTCACCGTAATTAACAGATTCGATTTTTAATCAAAAAAGTATATCAAGACCAACCCATAAAATTATCTTCCTTCACAAAATTTATTTCTTTTAATATTTTTGATTTTCTGAAATTTTTCTGAAATTTTTGAAAAACTTTCAAAATTTACAGAAATAAACTCTTAACTGGTACATATAGCATACAGATCTTGTTATACAGCATAAAAATTTCGTGAAAAAAGATCCAAACAATTTATATTTTATTTATTATTCTTTTTTTATGATTTTTAAAAATATTTCTAGACAATATTATTTTTCTACTGTTTTGGCTCTTATATGCGGTATATCAGCCGTATAGAGACAAATAAAGAATAAATGGGTGTGTAAGAGGAACATAGGATTTTTGAGGGTCCTAAAGGCAATTTTATGGAGTCCAAAATAGTGGTGTTGACCCAGCCATTGACCACAATTATTAGGGACATCTGCAATTACCGTTTTACCCTTGATTTTACATTAAAACTACTAAAATCTAAAGTTTTTAACCATGTAATCCAAAGGCTCTCCCTCTCCCCTCTCTTGGTCGACATCCACCTTCATTTTGGAGCCTTGGATGTTGTTTTTCCATATGAGTCACAAGCCTTGTCATGAGCATGAACCAATTAGAAAAAGGATTGATTAAACCTAATTAATAATTAAGCATTTTAAGCCTCATGACTTAGATCACAAGGACAATTTTCTACCTTCCTTGTCCTCAAGAAACCTGCCCCCTCTCCTCTATAAATACCCATCTTGGCTTCATAAGTTCCTACACCAAAAGCCTTTGTGTTAACAAAGCAAAAATCCTCTCTTTTCTCCTTTATAGTTTTCATCTTTCTTGCTTGGTGTTCTTGGTTCAAAAGGTTTTGTTCTTCCAAGTTTTTGTGGCAAAGGTAAGGGGAACCTCTTGTAAATTAATTTGATGAGATATAAGTTTGATTCTTGGTTGTTACCCACTTGTGTGTTTTATGTGTTATAGCTTTGTATTTATTTATTTATTTATGCTTTATAATTGTTTTATGACTTTAATTTATTTATCGTGTGCTTTTATTATTTATAAGGTTATAATGGCAAGATTGGTATATGCCTTATAACTATTTGTTTATTTAAAGCTTTATACTTGTCTTGTAGCTTTTATTTAAATATTGTGTGCTATTTATTAATTGTAGTGTGATAATGCTCAAATTTTGAGGAGACCTTTGTGATAGTATTGTTATGCTGGCCAAATCAATTTTGGGTTTTAAAAAACATACCGTTATAATGGCAAATTTTAGATTTACCGTAAATATGACCTTACCACAAAGAAAGTACAATTTATTCTTTTGTGAAAACCCTGATATTGTCTATCATTGATATACAAGGTGATGGTTAAGATAAACGGTTTATTAGTATGGTTCTGTCTAGGAAAGACAAAGGTCATCCAAGTGGCATTAGCTCACCTTCTCTTTCTTGGAAACTGTACCTATACGCTGTTTGGGGAATTCTTAACTTAGGGACCCGGTATATACGTGACTAAGATGAAGTTGGGAAAGAAGTGGATTTTTAAATAACATATATATAAATAGATTGCATTGGATAAAAGAGTATAACAGTAAAGGATTCCCGGTGAATTCTACTGTTGTAGCATCTGTCATAAAAGATTATAACGGTAAAGGATTCTTGGTGAATTCTACTGTTATACTATCAATCGAAAATTTAGAATAACGGTAAAGAATTCTCGGTGAATTCTACTATTATATTATATGTGGAAAATCTCGAGTGGTGTCCAATCTATATATATATATACTTAACTCAGTTTAATTTTCAATGTCCCTGACAGTGAAAATTAGTGAGGTAGACTTTCAACGGGCCTCTTTCCTAAAAGATAACTGGTGCTTAAGAATTTTAGTAAAGAATCAGATTGATCTCGTTCACTTAGACTATATCGTATCATTTTAAAACTGAGTACTGATTACTGCAGTCGGCTCTGCCGCCGTGTAATCCTTTCATCTTCAAAGTTAATTAAGCCGATATTAATCATTCACTAAGTAAAAGGTATACTTGGGTTTAAGTTTACTATTGATCTCTTCTCTCTTGATCAATCCTAGGTAGCTCTGTCCCGTTTTGGTCTGCTTGAAATAAATTAATAAACTTTAGTTTATATACCGAATCACTCTGTTGGGCTGCTCACCTCAGTTCGGGTCTGCCGCGGAGTGATCAGTCATAAGTTGAATTATTGAAGCCGGGTAAATAACTTAAACTCATAACGATCGGTAAAATAAGTAAAAGAGGGCAAGAATTATTTAATTATACAGAAAAAGGGTTTTTGGTATGTAAAATGAAGTATGTAATAGGGTATTTTTGGTATGTAAAAGGGTTTTAAATAGTTATCTGTTCATTCAAAGAGTTTTTTTTTCATAAAGGGATGAATTATTTCATATAAAGTGTTTTGATGGGAATTAAAGATTTTCAAGAGAAGCAATAGTAAAACAGGGGAAGTTTTGCAAAGAGATGCTAAAGAAATTGTGTATGCAAATTTAGACGAACATTTACATTAAAGACGATGAGCATACAACCTACAAGACGAGGTTGAAAATAGGTTCTGTTGGACTACAATTGTCTACTGGGATTATCCAGGTTTCGAAAGTCTCAATGGCCTTGTCGGTGAATATCCTCGAGCCAAGACAAATCGTATACTCGGCTTGGATAAATCTGACTGGCAGAACTATTTCTGATTTGGTATTTATTTTTAAATGCGGTATTACCGAAGTATTCTCAGGGGTTCAGACGAGACTCCTTGTTTATTCTTTTAAGTTTACCGCAGCCGGTCGCTCAATGGTGTGAAGGTTGGAAAAGTCTCCTTGGAGCATTACACCGGTGTGTTTTGGGAGATATTGAAGTGGCATGCATAAATATACTTTGACTTGATGATATATTTTGTGAAAGTGCATTGTTGTTATAGGTTTACAAGACACAAGGTAAGACCTGTTTGAATGAGATTTATTTATGTCTTGATTGAATTATTACTCTGCTATATGTGTTTTATATGACTTGATGTTATGGTACCTATATGTTTTGGTGATACAAATTAGGTGTTGTATGATCTGTGTTTTGGGTGTGCTTGTACCTTGCTTATTACTTTGTTATAGAGTTTCACCCTTGCCTACTTTTATGTTGTGTTGATGCATGACTGAGTAGATGGTCCATCCTAATACGGGACTAGGGAATGTCCGACACCTTAGCATACTACCCCTAGCCCCTAGGTGGGGATAGTGTAGAGTGGAATATCAACCCCCACATGCATTGGGGCAGGTTTGTGGGAAGGATAGAGACTGTGGATAGCGGAGCACAGCAAGATCCAATTCCTGTACAAGAACAGATTATTTTAGATGTTAAGTTACTCGTACGTCTGTTAGGAGGTGTAGGGATTGGTACAGAAGACATGTTCTTCAACGATGATGATGATGGAGACAGTGGTGGTGGTAGTTCACATCCATCGGGACATGGTGGTGGCGGATCAGATCAGGCATCTCCCCAACCAAGGAGCAAGCCCTCAGATGTGGGCCGAGATGGAACTTCAGCAGCAGCACCCGCAGGAACGGAGGGTTCTATAAGGTACACCCTAGCTTCACCTTTAGGAGAAACAGATCCATCTATGTACACCCCTTGTTCTCATCACTCAGAGGAGGAGGAGATCATATGGTATCCGAATCCCTTTCTGATGATGAAGAGGAAGAGATACCCGAAGAGTCCATCAACTCTTGGGCTACCTCTGACCTCACCCATGACCCTTTACCTAGACCAGATCTGTCCAAGTTTCATATGGATTGGATTCTGATGACTCAAGTCCAGAACCTTGAGTCTAGTCTACCAGGTTTAGGAGGGTCCACTTGGTCGTGTCCTTAGATACAACTGAGTTAGAGTTGGAGTAGTAGATCCTTTTGGGTAGATGATGAGATCATGGCTGGACTGTACATAGTAGCGTATGTTTTTATTTTACCACTTATGTATTTTTTGTTTAGAGTAGTTTTAACTTCTTTTCTTTTGCAGTATCCAAAATCATAGTTTGTCTTAGAACAAACTCTTTTGTAAAATATCATGGTATATATATATGAGAGATGAAGTACTTTTTCAAAGTGTGATGACTTTACCTTATATTTGTAATCCTTTAAGAGGAATCAAGGGAACATATTCCCCATCTTTCTCATCTTTATAAAAGCGAAAAATTTTACCCGTATTTTGTAGAAGGATTACCAACTTTCACCAAATTATTTTCTAAGTCTTTGCGAAACTTTTGGTTACTATAGTGTAATATCCTTTTTAGAGAAAGGATGTTGCACCTCATCTCCTTTTGACCTTGACCTGACTCTGTCTTTGATGGTCCAGATTGTGTATCTGCCCTAGTTGGATTCAAAGGATCAATGATGCGGAGCCGAAGTCTTAGTTCTCTTGTCCTTTCATCTCTTACTTCCTCTTTGGATTTCACATAGATGTTCATCCTTTTAAGGTGGAGAATTCCAAAATCAGGTGTTGGTATCAAATCACCATAAGGTCTTTGTTCCTATGTATCCATGCGATTAAACACGGCCATAACACCCTGGTCTCGAAAGATGAGAGTTAGCAAAACAAGATACATCATAGGAGAGAGGCCTGCAGTGACGCGGTCAAACATATTTAGGAAACGGCTAAACACCAAATGTGGTAGATTAAATTTTCTCTTCCATAGCAAGTTACAAAGATAGAATTTTTGGAGTTCAGAAACATCTTCATCGTCCACTTTTGGTAAAACAACGTTGTTGAGGACTTTGAGAAGTACCCTGGCCTTGTCTGTCATTTGTGAGGCTCTTTTCAAAACAGCCTCGTCTTTGTAAAGCAAGCAACGATCAACCGAATAGAATGCCCAATCCCAGCTATCCTCATAGATGACACCCTCATCTGGACAAATCGTTGCCTGTGCAATAGAAGCCCTGGAGACAGAGACATGCACTCCAAGCACAGAAGAAACCATCTCGTCTCCTATTATTCTTGCGTTTGTTCAAAACTCCAAAATCAGAGGAGGCAACACCCATAGTTTGCCCATGTCCATATAGCCAAACCATCCATCCCCAGTAAACTCGTCATTGAGAACCATTAATGAGTACTCAGCAAGACGGTATAGGTCGAAGACAAACTCACATAGCATGAAAGCCACATTGAGAACCATTTTTGGAGTTTGGAGTGTGTGTGTGAAGTGAACACTTGAAGGGCAAGGAAATGAAGGGAAGACTAAGAAAAAGTATACGTAAAGCGGCAGAGGGCAAGTAGTACAATGAAGAGTGAAATGTACGATTTCTACTTATATATATTTATAATAGACCAAGCATAGTGACGATTCGTTTGAAGCTTTGTGAACAGTCGTTCCTCGTCCAGAGTGAGCATCACATCATGAGGGAGCGCGTGCAATACCCTTTCTCCAAAAAGCATATTACACTATAGTAACCAAAATTTTCGCAATAACTTAGAAAATATTGAAAGAGAACTCAGTATTCCTTCTCCAAAAATACGGCTAAATTTTTTTGCCTTTTAAATAATGAGAATGATGGAGAATACGTCTCCTTAATTCTTTTCGAAAGGTTTGAATGCGGAAATATAACCCAACACACTTTGTAAAAGTATCTCATCTCATATATATATAAACTATCATAATTTTACAAAAGAAGTTTTCATCACTACAAGCTATGGTTTAAGTACTGCAAAAGTAAAGAAAGCAATAAATACTAAATAAACTGAAAATACAAAAGTGGTAAAAGAAAAATATACGCTACTATGTATATGTGAGCCAGATCAATCTCAGACTAACTACCCAACACAACCATCTTTAAACAAAGGTGTAACAACAGTAGCAACCTTCTAACCCTAAAGCGGGGTTTTCTCCTCTGAGCAGTCTCTCTACACCTCTCGACCTTCCTGGTGTTGCAGTCTTCTCTCCGGATGATATCTCTCATCTGCTCCAGGGGTAGCATAACGTCTAAGACTAACCGGTTCTCTACTCTCCAGTTGGGTCTATTGACCCTGCCTAGAGTGGTAAGCACATACCCAGAATATGTACCCCACTGCGTTTCGGGGTTTATCTTCCACCCGACCCTCACAACCTCAAGGGGTTGAATTCTAAGACGCCGGATCGGAACCAACCCACTCCTCAGGCAAACCATCTACTTGTACATACACAAGCACAACAAAGAAACATGCAAGGGTGAATCTCTAATTCAAAGTAATAAGAGAAGTATAAGCACATACCCACAAATCATACAACACTCAATACATATATCAAGAACACATAGCAAAACACTCTATACAGTACATGCCGTACACTCGGAACTACACATACATAGATCATGCTTTGGATTTAAATACTGTAAAGCAATGCAGACTTAAAAATATATCATCAATACACTGTGTATTTATGCATGCCACTTTTATATCTCTTGAAACCACACCAGTGCACTGCTCCAATGAGACTTTTCTAACCTTAACACCCTTGAGCGATTGGTTGTAACAAACTTATCAGAATAACCAGGGAACCCCTCCAGACCCCTGAGAATCCATCGGTAATACCACATTTAAAATGTATACCATATCATAGATAGATCTGCCAGTCAGATTTGTCCAAGTCGGGTATACGACTCATCTCGAGGGTTATCACCTTCCCAGCCATTGAGACTTTCGAAACCTGGATAATCCCAGTAGACAATTGTAGTCCAACAAGAACCTATTTCCAATCTTTCCTCCAAATTGTAAGCTCATACGTCTTTATGCAATGACAGTTCAAATTGCATATAAATTCACTTTTCTCAAATAAACACAGTTTCTCATATTCCTCAAATAAATACAAAATTCTCTCTTCTCAAATAAACACAATACTACATCTCTTTCATTCTCATACATCAAATTCGTAAAACAAGAACGTTTTACCAACACAGAATTAATTAATAAAATTATTTCGTATGTTACTTCTTTCTCCGGTTTAATTTGTTTAATTAAAGAGTGATCACACTGCGGCAGCACCGAACTGAGGTGATTAACCCATAACAATCAGAGTGATTCGACATATATCACAACTAAAGGTGATTAAAGCTTTAAACAAAATCAAAACGGGGGAAAGCCATCGAGATCGATTGAGTGAGAAGAGATTAACAGTAATTTTAACCCATGTTTGCTTTTTAACCGGTAAGTGATTTTTCTTGGATTTTAAATAAATATGATGATATAACGATCACACGGCGGCAGAGCCGACTGCGGTGATCAGTGCCCAACTTTTATAGTGATTCGATATAGAACTAAGTGAACGAGATCAAGCTGATATTACCGAAATAGTTAAACACCAGTTTATTTTTAGAAAAAAACCGTTGAAGACTTACCTCACTAATTTTCACTGTCAAAGAGTATGACATTGAAAACTAAATTGAGTTTTCGTATATAACGGATCCCAAACCAAGAATTTCTAACAAATAGTATAACAGTAGAGTTCACTGAGAGCCCATTACTATTATACCATTTACCCAGTCAGTCGTATATATGTATTAGCGAAATCATGGTTAACAGTTCAAGATCAATTAAAAGAAAAGACTGAGTTTACGGCATTGCCGACATCGCTCGATCTAAAGAGAGAATAGATTTATTTTAAACGCATATTCGTTTATAGTAGCATCCCAATAAAATCTTTCCAAATTTATCTTACCCACGTATATACAGACTCCCTAGGTTAAGACAGCATATTGGTATGGTTCCCAGGAAAGATCTAGAGGTGAGCTGCAGCTACTAAGAAACCCGTCTTTCCTAGCCAGAACCATACTAATAAACCATTCATCCCAACCATCTTTTTGTATATCAATGGCAGACAAATCTCAGGGTTTTTACAAAGGAATATATTTCACTAGTTTTACGGTAAAATTATATTGCGGTAGTCTAAAAATTCGCCATTATAACGGTACAATTATTAAAGCTCAAAACTGATTTTGCCATTATAACATTACTATCACAAAAACACTTAAACAATTTAGGCATTATAACACTACAAATAATAAAAGCTCATAACAATTAAGTCAAAGTCATAAAACAAGTATAAAGCTTAAATAAACAATTATAAAGGTATAGCACATAAATCACCTAAGTGATTGGCAATCAAAAATGAAACTTATAACTTTTTAAATTATTTTGCAAGAGCTTCCCCTTACCTTTAGAAGAAAAAAGCTTGGAAGAACAAAACTTGAAAAAAGACTAAAACACAAAGAGAGAATATAAAAGCTTTAAAGAGGGAGAGGTAAGAATGCTTGGAATATCACAAGACTTTGGCGCAAGAAATTATGAAGCATGAAGGGGGTATTTATAGGGTGAGGGGGGCGGCCAAAGGAGGACAAGGAATGAAGTAAAATGATCAAGTGATGTAAGTCATGACTCTTAAAACACTTAATTAGTTAATTAGGTAAATCAACCTTTTTTCTAATTGGATTAAAGGCATGTCACAAGGATTGGATCCAAGTGAAAAATCAAATCCAAGGCTCCAAAATCCCTTAGCTATGTCGACCAAATGAGGAGAGAAAAGAGCCATGGGATAGCTAGGTTAAAAATTTTAGGTTTTGGTAGTTAAGTGTACAACCAAGGTTAAAATAGTAATTGTACATTGCCCTCCACTATTCATGGTCAATGGCTGAGTCAACATATATTTTAGACTCCTTAAAATTGCATTTGAGTCCCCAAAAATTCTAAGTCCCTATACCATACCCGTTAACTCTCTATTCGTCTCTATTCGGCTGATATACCACAAATAAGAGCAAAAACGATACTTTAATAATCTTATCTAAAAATAATTTCTAAAATCCTTAAATAATGAATTAAAAATAAAATATAAATTGTGTGTGGACTTGTATCACGAAAATTTATATTGTAAAATAATATAGTTGCGCTATTCGCGTTCATTAAGTGTATTTTTCTGTAAATTTGAAAAGTTTTCCAAAAATTTCAAAAAAATTCTAGAAAATAAAAAATATTAAAAGAAACAATTTTTTTTGAAGTAAGATAATTTTCTAGGTTGGTTTTGGCATGTTCATGCTATTTAAAACCTAATTCGTTAATTACGGCGAAAACCGTTGTCTATAAAACCCAACGTCAAATGAAAACTGTCCGTTTGAATGAAAAAAATGAATAAGCATATTAAAACCCTATTTTAAGATAAAAATAAATTACTAAACACTCATATCACAAAAATTCATATAAAACAGCAAACAAAAAAATGGATGTTACAGCACGCGCGTTGCAACACCCTTTCTCCAAAAAGGATATTACACCATAGTAACCAAAAGTTTAGCAAATGTTTAGGTGAAAGTTAGTAATCCTTCTTCCAAAATGCAAGTAAAATTTTCGCTTTTTAAAGAAGATGAGAAGGATGGGGAATATGTTCCCTTATTTTCTTTCAAAAGATTTCAAGTGTAAAGTAAAGCCAACATATACTGAAAAGATACTCCATCTCATATATATATATAACATGATACTTTACAAAAGAGTTTGTTTCAAGACAAACTATGATTTTTGATACTGCAAAGGAAAAAGAAGTTAAAACTACTCTAAACCAAAAAGAACAAAAGTGGTAAAAAAAACATACGCTACTATGTACAAACGAGCCATGATCCCATCAACTACCCAAAAGGGATATATTACTCTAACTCCAACTCAACTACGTCTATGGGCAGGACCAAGTGGATCCTCTCAATCCTGGTAAACTAGACTCAAGGTTTCGGGCCTGAGTCACAAGAACCCAATCAAAGCCAAACCTAGATAGATCTGGTCTAGGTAAAGGGTCATAAGTAAGGTCAGAGGTAGCCCAAGAGTTGATGGACTCTTCGGGAATAGCCTCAAACTCATCATCAGATAGGGAGTCAGATAACCATATAATATTGAATATTGTTCAGAAAAGTGATCAATCGCAAGCAAATGTGCAATCAATTGATAGCTCTAATGAAGTCAACCGAAATGATGAAAGCATGGCATTTGAACAACAAGAGGGAAGTCATGTTGAGTCTCATGCTTTTTTTGGTAGTACAAGTGAAAGTTCAAGTAAAGGTAAATATAATTTTGGTCATTTTAACCATTCAAGTATATGCACTTTGCTTGATATTTGTTTCTCTAATGTAGCATTGTTCCATGATATAGGTGGATTAAAGACAAGAGCTTATACACATATGTTAGATGTGTGGGACATGTCAGATGGAGAATTCATACGTGTTGAAGTAGATCCTTTGGGCAATCCTATAGGCTGGGAAGGAAAATCTCTGTTGAATGCAATTGGGATCGTGGTAAGGAGACACCAATGTGCTCCTATCAATTATCCTAGCTGGAAAGACATGCTTGAGTCCTATATTAATGACATGCTTGAATTGATTTAGGTCTTGTATACATTTATATAAGTTCTATCTCATTTCATTTATTGTAACATTTTCTGTTTTTTGATAATATGTCTAACAAATTGGTTTTTTCACTAATGATTCCCATAATAGGGTAAGTTTTAATTTGTTCTAGAACTGATTGAGCAAACAAAGCAAATACTAAAGGATAACATGAGTGGTAAGTGGAGGCAATTTATGCATGATTTGAAATCAAAGGGATATGTTGAAAGTAAGACTGAGGAGGAAATGGCTACCAACAACCCTGGTACATGGGTTGATCCTTCTCAATATCGTGATTTAGTACATCATTGGTGTTCCAAGAAAGGACAGGTACATGTATAATGTCATTAATCTCGTACAAGAAAAAACAATTAATTAGCATATGCTTGTTTTATTGTTGACCTTTTTTTTATTCACTTGTTATAGGAAATAAGTAACATCAACAAAAGGAATCACTCACAATTTGAGGATTTACATTGCATGGGAACCAAGAATCTTCCAAGGCTAATCCATGAAATGGTTTGTTTCTTTTAGCATTGTTTCTTTCTACGTCACTTGTATAACTATTTTTAACTAATTTCTTAGTACATATAGGATGGTCAAATACACTTCAAAAGGGGACATGTGTGTTGTCTTAGCAACCATCCACGACATGCAAGTTCAAGTGGTTCATCTCAAAGTTCTAATGCTGAAAATAGACTTCAAAAATTAGAGTTTACTTGGAAATTTGGTTGCTGTTCTTCAAACACAATTTTCAAAAGATCCACAGATCAATCATGTTTACAAGCTGTAGTTCAAGAGGTATAAATCATTACGATTCAACTTTTTCAAGAAATTAAACTCTTATACATTATTTTACCGAAAAATATATTTTTTTTCATTTAGGTACCCAGTGTTGCAAGTGATCCAAATGATTCCATTGGTAACAATCAACAAACTAGAAGTGATATTGGTGAGTAATTAGTTGTGCCTTTTATGGCAGAACCTAATTTGTTGGTTGTGCTCCTAAATGAAGATCAAACTATTTCCATATTCTGTACTAGCTTAGTTCTTTATAATTCTGTTGACAACTGATGCAGTACTAAACATGTAATAATAGACTTTTTAAACTTACGTAGATTATTATGAAATATTTTGTTCTTTATGCCCAGTTGGTGAAGTGGCCTTAATTGTTGCTATTCCCTGAGTTAATTTTAATAATAAATTGATGAGAATTGTACATAATTATTTCTAAATTTTCAAGATACAAGGTTTATTTCACAACTTCTAGCTGTCCATTTAACAATTGTGTTATGATTGTAGGCAATCATGAACTTCCTACGAAAAAGTACTGATGGCTTCAACATTGCTAACATTCTACTTGATTTTTTTGGAGGAATAGCAAACTATGCACATATGATTGTGTAATCAGTAGATAAAGGTTTGTCATCTAATCATATTTGCTATTGATAGGCCTTTCCATTTGATTCTTTATTTTCACTGACATATTTTAAATCCCAACTTTCCAAATTCATGGGTCAATTTCTATGGAAATATAGGAAGTGTTACTCTCTTTAGTATGGAAAACTCTCTTGAGCACCATACTGGTGAGTAAAGTGATTTGGTTTTAGTTATTTGAAGATTCCATAAAAAGATCTATCTTCATTAGTGCCTTAGGAGTTTGAGTGGCCATCATTCTATTTGAGATGGACCTCTTTTCCATTGTAAATGTGTTGACAACGTGATCTCTTACATGATTGTTAAACCATATTTTGAATTTCATACACATGTATGGGAAATAGGAACTTGTAAATGAATAGTAATATTTCAAGTATATGAATATGGATTCTCTTGTAATTAGATTTTTTTTATCAGTCGGAAAATTAAAACAAATAGAAAACAAAGCTAACTTCTCAAGCGAGCGACACCAAAACCATCAACAAGGAGGACAGTGAATAAGTTAATTAGATTTCAATATATTTCTTATAAAATGTTGCTCATTTCATTAAAAGATTTATGGATTTATAAGGAAATGGCATTAATTAGCACTTTTGGTTTAATCAAATTAAGTAATAATATTTCATTATTTTGATTCTCTGAATAATGTCTTATTAATTTGTAACAAACAAATAAGGATAATTATGATAATGTGAAATTTGTCTTTATTATGGCTTAAATGTAATGTAAAATAATAAGTTTAAAAAATTATTACAAAAAATTTGGACTAAGAACTCTGTAAAATGAATTTAATGATAGAATATTTAGATAAATTCTTTATTTATTTAATATATTATATAACTATTTTATTATATTTATCGTGAGAAGATTTCTATTATATTTCTCTTATTAACAAATCTAAAATTTGAAATGGTATTTTAAAAAAATTAACTTATATTAAATATATTTCATGTAATAGAAAAATAAAATTTAATTAATTGAAGAACATTCAATCCTGAATTCCTGATATAAAAAAAAAAAGAATGTTAAATGACAAATGATGACTGTAGGTATAAGTAAGATTTTCAATCAATATCTGCTTTTTACCTACGATTAGAAACCATAGCTACAAGTTAATGCTTTACCTTCGGACACAATAGACTATATTTGAGAGCTATACTGATAGTCAAATAAAAGTGTTGGTAAATGTACTCAGACCGTAGCTAAAGCCTATACTGCCAGTCAAATGGCCGTTGTTATTGGGCATACATAATGCACGACAGAATCGTCCGACGGTCAAAGTCCGGTGCATTTTTACCTACGGATTTTATATATATAGTGATAGATCTGTCACTAAAAGGAAAATTTCTTGTAGTGCTTGATCTATATATGTAATTGGACTATCCATCACCCAAATCATATGCATCTCTAATTTTAGCATGCACAACAACAAGCCAATCATTGTCTTTTATTCACCACATACAAAACTTTCTTAGCTTGAGATGCTAAAATAAATGGGTCATGCATAGCATATATTATGATTACAAAAAATTGAAATTTACTAATATCATACCTAAATTATCTCTTGAACTAGCATAACTTCTTGTCTTAATAGTAACGACAATGCCACTGTTTTGGGTCTTTAAGCATCTTTCACGCTTCTTTGTATCAAATCTAACTCCATTAACATAACCGCTATATCTTCTCACTATTTCTATTGGACTATCCATCACCCAAATCATTTGCATCTCTAATTTTAGCATGCACAACAACAAGCCAATCATTTTGTCTTTTATTCACCACGTAGAAGACTTTTTAGCTTGAGATGCTAAAATAAATGGGTCATACATAACATATATCATGACTACAAAAAATTGAAATTTACTAATATCATACCTAAATTATCTCTTGAACTAGCATAACTTCTTGTCTTAATAGTAACGACAATGCCACTGTGTTGGGTCTTTAAGCATCTTTCACGCTTCTTTGTATGAAATCTAACTCTGTTAACAACTCGAAATAGCTTCTCATTTTAATTAGTTTTTAGATTTTTTTAGTTTTTGATTATTTTTAAAATTTGTAACAAACACGCAAAAAAATCTTAATAGTGATTTTTTTTAAAATGATTTTTTTATAAAAAAAAAGCTATAACAAATGGGCTCTAATTTAAAAATGCATTTATCAACATTCAGGATCAAATTGGTGTTTGGTACACCAAATTTTCTATCGGTCCACCATTAGTGGCAACCATACGAAAAGTGCGGTGTGGGTTTGTGTGAAATGTAACGTTGTCTTTGCTTCAAGTTGATGATTGTCTTTTTTCTGATTTCATTGAAGACCCACCAAACCAATTGCTACCCTCCAATTCCATTCCTCTCTATTCCTTCCCACTCCTTGCTCTTTCTTTCTTTCGATTTTTCTGTAAAAGCTTGTTCCTTTCACTTCTTTTTTTTTTATTTTGTTTTTCTCTCCTTGACAGGGCTTCACTACTTGTTCACTTGCTTCCCTTTCAGCTACTTCTCCATTACTGATATCAAATATCCACCTTTTCGATTTTACAAAATTTCATATCAGTGTTTGGTTTACATTTAATTGATCTAATATTTAGTTGTAAGTTATTTGTTTGCTTGCAAAAATTCACCACTTTTTAAAAAAGAAAGGTCTGTTTTCTATTTTTGTCAAGGTGAAAAAGGTCCTTTTGATCTTCGATTTTACACGGTGATTTTGTGTGGCAGGTGTGATTAGTTTTTTTTTTATGTTTTATTTCCAATCTGTTTCAATCTTCACTCGCTACTAATTATCCATTTTCTAGAGATGGGGAGGGGGAGGGCCTGCGAGAAGGGAGAGGGGCTAGAGATAGAGAAGAGAAGAGATAAGAAAAAAATGGATACTTTCAAAATGGTCCCGGGTGACTAGGATGACACGCGGAGAAAATATGGAGAGTCTGCGTCACACTTAACATGCCACATCAACAATGATAAATAAACATTGATAATATAGTTAACTCACACATGATTGACGGAAACTATTTTCAGAGATTATTTTTAATTTGTTTAACTTTAAAGACAATCTTGAAAATACATGATGCAACACATTTTCTCCAAAAAGGATATTACACCATAGTAACGAAGAATTTCGTAAATTACTTAGATAATAATTGTTTTCAATTATAAACTAACTACCTTCAAAAAATGCAGGCAAATTTTTTTTTTCTTTTCTAAAAGATAGGGAATAAATCCCTTTAAGATTTTCTTTTTTGTAAACGTTTAAGTGTGAAAAAGTAAAGTACAACTGCGTACATAAAAGTTTCCTCATCTCATATATATAATCGTCAGAGTTTACAAAGAAAATTCAGTCTACTCGGATACTCAAAATAATTTATACAGTGGACACCTGAGCCGGTCGAATCTCTAGACTTCTACCCAAAAGAAGACAGTAAGTACAGATTCTTCTCGAAATCTCTATCAATTCATGCAGCGTCCTCCTTCAGATCCTCTTCTAAGAGTTAGCCCACTCCTTGGATAAATTATCTACTTAAACATGCATCAACACAACATCGAAAATATGCAAGAGTGAAAACCTTATCATCAATTTATATCATAAGAGACACACAAGTAACACACAGCAGATATAATACACACAGCAAATATAATGTACACAGTAGATAAAATACACATAACAGATATCACGCACAAATAATGTTATACTCATCCTCAAAAGAAATCATACTAAGGCATCCTATTAATTTCACACAACTCATTTAGACATACAACATCAAATTCACAAAGAAGTATCACACTTATCTCATACAGGAAATTTCACACGGTAATATATCTCAAGCAATTGGTAAACATGTACGATACTCTCAAATAAACTCTATACTTTCGGCACTTAGCCACGAGCACCCTGCCCGCTACTCCTCGGGATTTTACTTAATGATATTCGGGACCAACCCACGGGCATTCAGCCCGCTCCCCTGGAGATTCTACTCTCTCAATTTCGGCACACAGCCACGAGAAAAGAACCCGCTTGCTCTTGGAGACTTTACTTCCTTAATTTTTGGCACACGTCCTCGAGAAAAGAACCCACTACTGCTGAAGATTTTACCTTGGGAATTTTGGCACACAGCCACGAGCATTCAACCCGCTACTCCTGGAGATTTTACTTAGTAACCACAGACACCGGTTCCAACTTATGACTTAATGCTCAATTAAACACGGAATCATATTATCTCAAATGAACACAGAATCATATATCACAGGTAAACACAGAATCACACCTCTCAGATAAAAACACAGAATCCCAGATTTCAAGTAAAATATAGAATCTCATAACTCAGATAGCACAATACTCCATTTCTTTAATTCAAATCCCATAGACAAAAATAGTTTATCAGTAAAAGATCAATTCTTGAATTTTTCCATTATATCACTATGTTCTGGATTTACGGTAATTTTAAACTCATGATTACATTTTCACAAACAAGCCCGTTGAAAGCTATCTCTGAAGAATTTTCGCCACGTATATACAAACTCCCTAGGTTAGGAAAAATAGTACATCAGTATGGTTCCCAGGAAAGATCTAGAGGTGAGCTGCAGCTGCTAAGAGACCTATCTTTCCTAGCCAGAACAATACCAATGAACTATTCGACCCAACCATCTTTCTGTATATCTATGGTAAAAATTGTAGGTTTTTAACACAAGGAAATAAATTAGCTTTTCTCAAAAATACAATTTCTAAGTTAGGAATTATTGACAGTACATTAGTAGAGTCACCATGACAAGATAGGGGACACAGCCAATACCAGTTCTTTCCTAGCCAGAATCATACCAATGCACTATTTAACCCAAAATACAGATATGTTAACACATAAATTCGATTTTTGGCATTGAACTATAAAAATTCTATTTTTAAACACAGTATTACAGATTATAAAATTTCTAAAATTTAAACGCACTAATTTTCTACAGAAGTTTTAGCCTAACTTCGTTTATATTGATCACACTAAGGCATAGCCCACTGGGTATGATCAAATCCCTAACAGATACAATTTTTCCATTATAACGGTACAAATAATATAATTCCCAAAACAAAATTTTGGCATTATAACCTTACTAATAATAAATCACACACACAATTAAATAAAAGCTATAAAACAATTACAAAACTTATAAACAAATAATAAAACTATAACACATAAACCACCTAAGTGATTAGAACACACAACTTATGTGTTCTCTCATAACTCTCAAGAATTTTTCCCTTACCTCAAAAATATGAAGAAATGAGATTTTGAAAAATAAAGCTTCAAAACTCAAGAGCTAAGCAAGAAACCCTAAAGAACTAGAAAAACTATAAAGAAGGTGAAGAGAATTTGCTTTGTCAACACAAAGACTTGGTGCAAGAAAATATGAAGCTAGCACCCCCACCCCTATTTATAGGTGAAGAGGTGAGCTTACATGAGTGTGGAAACATGGGATTACTTGCAAGATATTTTTTCATAATTAGGTAATTAAATAAATAGATAATGCAAACTAATTTCCTATTGGTCCTAAGGTGATGACCCAAAATGCAATGCCTCTCCTTCTTGCTCAAGGAGGTCTGCCAAGGGGCTGGAAGAGGGAGGAGAGTGAATTGACAATTTTGCCCCTAGGGTTTATGTGAAAAAGAAGTGAAAATCAAGGGCAAAATAGTCCTTTCATAAATCAAAAATTCACAAAATTAATTTAAAATGTGAGAACCAATGAGATTGATTGAAAATGTCATGATAGATTTAAAATAACTTAAGGGCATTATTTTCAAAATTTATTGATAGTGCAATCTCTTTGGTTTTTGCCGTTTCTCAGGTATAACTCTACAAAAGAGAGTAGAAAACGGTATTTTAAAAACTTACACGAAAATAATTTCTAAAATACTCAAATAAATAATTAAAAATAAAATCTAAATTGTTGTGGACTTGTCTCGCGAAATTTTTACACTGCGAAACAAGATTTTTACGTTATTCTCTCCCCTTTAGCGTATTTTTTGGTAAATTTTGAATTTTTTCAAAAATTCTAGAAAATAAAAAATATTAAAAGAAACAACTTTTGTGAAGGAAGATAATTTTTTTGGGTTGATTTTGGCATATACATGCTATTAAAACTTCATCTGTCAGTTAAAACGTAAACCATTTTCTGTCAAAAACCCAACGTCAAACCAAAACTGTTTGTTTCAGAAGGGAGAATGAATATGTATACTTAAACACCATTTTTAGGCTAAAAATAAATTACTAATCATTTATACTTCAAAATTTCCTTTAAACTAGAGTAAAGACGGTAAATAGAAAAACAGATGTTACACATGACATATTAAGGACCAAAATGATAAATTACTTTCAAAATTATCACTATGCCAAGAAAGCATTTCAATAGCGTTTAATTTTAATTCCAACAATGCGTAAAAGCATTGTTGATCTCCCCATTGTTGTTTAAACGCGCTCTTCCCACAACGCCTACAAAGCGCTATTGCTGTCTCACATAAACCCCACTCGCGTTTCCTCACAGATAACACGCAGACAGCAAGTGTTGTGCATGCATCATACATCACAACAAGTGTTTCTAAAGAAAGCGCTATCGAAATGTTATTATTTTTTAAAATATTTGTTTTTCCCGTATTCAAATTAATTAATATCATCACAAATATGAACAGGAACATATATACATATATCTATAGTTATCAAACAAATATATATATATGTACAATTTAATATGAATAGATTAAATCAATTAAATAAATTATCTTCATCTTCATCTTCGTCTTCTTCCTATGGTTGTGTAGGAATTATATGTTCCTCCACAAATTTACACCATTCTTTCACAACTTCAACTTGTTGTTCAGTAGAATAAGTTTTAAACTTGTACCGTTATATATACTGGACAAAATCCAAGTTATAAATTAATTAACATGCATGAAAAAATTCTACAATTAAAACAGAAATCTTAACAAAATTGCACACCTACCATGGGATTTCCTTAACACCTGTGGTGATAATCTCCTTCACGAATCTCATCACAAAGCACACACAGTCGATGTTGTTATCTTGTTTTGGACACTACAAAATAAAATATAGTCCTGGTAAATCAAAATAAATATTTGCAAATAATTACCACGAGCCTTAATTTGTAAAACTATATCTTAATTATAATCCATTCAGGTTTAGTCCTATTTGGCTTATATGCTAACTTTTGGAACTTCTCTACCGCTATGAGAAAAATAGGCACAAATTAAACTTTGATGTAAGTAACAAATATAAAAACACATGCACATCATACATGCTACTTACTTATTGATGGTTTTGTAATTGGGTGTGCCTATCACTCCGCATGCCTTTTTAGAGAATGTAAATAGTATATGATCCCTTGCATTGGTCTAATGGCAACCAACACCCAATGACCACTGGAAAAATCAATAACTAGTCAGCGAACAAGCACATTAAATCAAATAGAAATAAAGATAGCTTTGAAATTATAAAGTCTCTCACCCTGTATTCCATGGCGCAAGAGCCAACTTGTCCGTGTTGAAGTTAACCTTTTCCCTCATCAGATTAGCTATGTCATGAGGTTTTGAATCATTATTATAATTTCCACATGTCATTCCTGGTGACAGGAGGAAGTAATTTCTTTGATAGAAGGAGTAAACCTTGAACAAGCATCTAAGACAGTATAATAAAATTGGGTTAACAATAACGTGGACGAAACTTATAAGCAAACTAAATGATTAAAGTAATTAGGGTAGTTTAAAGTACCTCATGCACATAGTAATAACAGAGGAGCCAAACCATCCATGTTCAAAAAGCTGGTTGATCTCCTTGGGTTCGCGGTACTCGTCAGTCTCATATCCAAAATAGTTTTGGGTTAGCTCAACGTACACGTAGAACTCTCTTTTCCTTCATCAAAACATCTTTCACTTGTTGACGAACCTTCTCTAAGTTGGTTTGAGGTTGCTGATTTCCTTGAACCAACGATTAGTTTTGTTGAACAACCTTTTTAGGATCTTTTTTTATTGTGTTGGCTAACCCAGAAGTGCTTTTATTCTGGTTGGCTGACCCAAGAGTGTTTTTATTCTGCCTGATCCCGGTGCTTTTATTTTGCCGGTCTCATGTTTTATTCTGCCCAGTCCCAGTGCTTTTCTTCTGCCTAGTCCCGGTGTTTTTGCTCTTTTCCGCGGTAACCATCTTATTTGGATCATTTGGAGCACTCTGCAAAATTGTTTATTACAACATATTGGTTGGTAAAATGATGTAATAATAAAATATGTTGTCTAGTAATGATATCATTGGCGCTCATATACATCATCATCATCCACCATTATTAACGAGATAGGACAGGCCACAAATCCACCTACGACATCCATGACTTTCACCATACCCCTTCTTCGTCTGGTATTGGCAATGGGGCATCTAGGTCAACCACAATCGTTATTGACACTCTTGCATCATTGGCAGGAATCTTGTTGTTGTGTACCAAACTACTTCCAGTGTTTAACACTGATCCCTTAGCCACCGTAATCTGGAAATAATTTTGTGGAATTATAATTTGTTTTTCTAATTAATTAATAATGGTTCTAATTGAAGCATGCTTAATTTAATTTTTAAGTTTTTAACGTTTAGATTTTAATTTAAAGACAGGGGTACATCTCTTCATTTCTTAATGTTTATATATAATGAAACTATCATTCTTGCTTTTGATCAATCAATATAAAAATGCAAATAGGTAATTGTGCGTACTCAAAATTAACAATTTCATTACAAACTTTTAATTTATATATTACAGTATATATAAACAACTTAAAATAGTAATTAAATAAATATATATGATATATTACTTATACTACTCTTGATTGACCTCCTGTAACATCCTAAAATTTCACTCTACAAGACAAAGTATTAATTTTAGAGAATTAGAATCATCCTTAAGATTTTCAGATAAAGAATAATGGATTAGAGATGAAGTAGAATAAGTTGATGATAAGTATGGAAATTTCAGACTTGATTCATAAAAGGTATTTGAGGATATAAATTAGTAACTTGATATTCTATGAATGTTTTAGAAATTAAGTTTAGAATTTCAGAGAAGAGTATAAAGAAAATTACAGTTTCGGTCCCTCTAAGAGAAACTACGTAATCTGTTAGTTAAGAAATAGACAAATACCGGAGATGGAGAAATAGTTAAGATAGATAATCTAGGATCTAGTATGCTTTAGATAGTATAGGAATAATAAGTTTTGTTTGGTATCATAGTCTAAACAGTAAGATAGTTATGCCTTATATAAACAACTGTTTTCTACTTACTATCTATTATCTGTTCTATATGAAAATTTGTGATATAAGTGTTGACTAATTTATTTCTGTCTTATAATTAAGGTTTTTATATGCTTGTTTACTTCTTTCTTTAAAACAGTCATTTTTCACTCAACATTTTGATTTATACAGAAAACAGTTTTCACCGTAATTAACAGATTCGATTTTTAATCAAAAAAGTATATCAAGACCAACCCATAAAATTATCTTCCTTCACAAAATTTATTTCTTTTAATATTTTTGATTTTCTGAAATTTTTCTGAAATTTTTGAAAAACTTTCAAAATTTACAGAAATAAACTCTTAACTGGTACATATAGCATACAGATCTTGTTATACAGCATAAAAATTTCGTGAAAAAAGATCCAAACAATTTATATTTTATTTATTATTCTTTTTTTATGATTTTTAAAAATATTTCTAGACAATATTATTTTTCTACTGTTTTGGCTCTTATATGCGGTATATCAGCCGTATAGAGACAAATAAAGAATAAATGGGTGTGTAAGAGGAACATAGGATTTTTGAGGGTCCTAAAGGCAATTTTATGGAGTCCAAAATAGTGGTGTTGACCCAGCCATTGACCACAATTATTAGGGACATCTGCAATTACCGTTTTACCCTTGATTTTACATTAAAACTACTAAAATCTAAAGTTTTTAACCATGTAATCCAAAGGCTCTCCCTCTCCCCTCTCTTGGTCGACATCCACCTTCATTTTGGAGCCTTGGATGTTGTTTTTCCATATGAGTCACAAGCCTTGTCATGAGCATGAACCAATTAGAAAAAGGATTGATTAAACCTAATTAATAATTAAGCATTTTAAGCCTCATGACTTAGATCACAAGGACAATTTTCTACCTTCCTTGTCCTCAAGAAACCTGCCCCCTCTCCTCTATAAATACCCATCTTGGCTTCATAAGTTCCTACACAAAAAGCCTTTGTGTTAACAAAGCAAAAATCCTCTCTTTTCTCCTTTATAGTTTTCATCTTTCTTGCTTGGTGTTCTTGGTTCAAAAGGTTTTGTTCTTCCAAGTTTTTGTGGCAAAGGTAAGGGGAACCTCTTGTAAATTAATTTGATGAGATATAAGTTTGATTCTTGGTTGTTACCCACTTGTGTGTTTTATGTGTTATAGCTTTGTATTTATTTATTTATTTATGCTTTATAATTGTTTTATGACTTTAATTTATTTATCGTGTGCTTTTATTATTTATAAGGTTATAATGGCAAGATTGGTATATGCCTTATAACTATTTGTTTATTTAAAGCTTTATACTTGTCTTGTAGCTTTTATTTAAATATTGTGTGCTATTTATTAATTGTAGTGTGATAATGCTCAAATTTTGAGGAGACCTTTGTGATAGTATTGTTATGCTGGCCAAATCAATTTTGGGTTTTAAAAAACATACCGTTATAATGGCAAATTTTAGATTTACCGTAAATATGACCTTACCACAAAGAAAGTACAATTTATTCTTTTGTGAAAACCCTGATATTGTCTATCATTGATATACAAGGTGATGGTTAAGATAAACGGTTTATTAGTATGGTTCTGTCTAGGAAAGACAAAGGTCATCCAAGTGGCATTAGCTCACCTTCTCTTTCCTGGAAACTGTACCTATACGCTGTTTGGGGAATTCTTAACTTAGGGACCCGGTATATACGTGACTAAGATGAAGTTGGGAAAGAAGTGGATTTTTAAATAACATATATATAAATAGATTGCATTGGATAAAAGAGTATAACAGTAAAGGATTCCCGGTGAATTCTACTGTTGTAGCATCTGTCATAAAAGATTATAACGGTAAAGGATTCTTGGTGAATTCTACTGTTATACTATCAATCGAAAATTTAGAATAACGGTAAAGAATTCTCGGTGAATTCTACTATTATATTATATGTGGAAAATCTCGAGTGGTGTCCAATCTATATATATATATACTTAACTCAGTTTAATTTTCAATGTCCCTGACAGTGAAAATTAGTGAGGTAGACTTTCAACGGGCCTCTTTCCTAAAAGATAACTGGTGCTTAAGAATTTTAGTAAAGAATCAGATTGATCTCGTTCACTTAGACTATATCGTATCATTTTAAAACTGAGTACTGATTACTGCAGTCGGCTCTGCCGCCGTGTAATCCTTTCATCTTCAAAGTTAATTAAGCCGATATTAATCATTCACTAAGTAAAAGGTATACTTGGGTTTAAGTTTACTATTGATCTCTTCTCTCTTGATCAATCCTAGGTAGCTCTGTCCCGTTTTGGTCTGCTTGAAATAAATTAATAAACTTTAGTTTATATACCGAATCACTCTGTTGGGCTGCTCACCTCAGTTCGGGTCTGCCGCGGAGTGATCAGTCATAAGTTGAATTATTGAAGCCGGGTAAATAACTTAAACTCATAACGATCGGTAAAATAAGTAAAAGAGGGCAAGAATTATTTAATTATACAGAAAAAGGGTTTTTGGTATGTAAAATGAAGTATGTAATAGGGTATTTTTGGTATGTAAAAGGGTTTTAAATAGTTATCTGTTCATTCAAAGAGTTTTTTTTTCATAAAGGGATGAATTATTTCATATAAAGTGTTTTGATGGGAATTAAAGATTTTCAAGAGAAGCAATAGTAAAACAGGGGAAGTTTTGCAAAGAGATGCTAAAGAAATTGTGTATGCAAATTTAGACGAACATTTACATTAAAGACGATGAGCATACAACCTACAAGACGAGGTTGAAAATAGGTTCTGTTGGACTACAATTGTCTACTGGGATTATCCAGGTTTCGAAAGTCTCAATGGCCTTGTCGGTGAATATCCTCGAGCCAAGACAAATCGTATACTCGGCTTGGATAAATCTGACTGGCAGAACTATTTCTGATTTGGTATTTATTTTTAAATGCGGTATTACCGAAGTATTCTCAGGGGTTCAGACGAGACTCCTTGTTTATTCTTTTAAGTTTACCGCAGCCGGTCGCTCAATGGTGTGAAGGTTGGAAAAGTCTCCTTGGAGCATTACACCGGTGTGTTTTGGGAGATATTGAAGTGGCATGCATAAATATACTTTGACTTGATGATATATTTTGTGAAAGTGCATTGTTGTTATAGGTTTACAAGACACAAGGTAAGACCTGTTTGAATGAGATTTATTTATGTCTTGATTGAATTATTACTCTGCTATATGTGTTTTATATGACTTGATGTTATGGTACCTATATGTTTTGGTGATACAAATTAGGTGTTGTATGATCTGTGTTTTGGGTGTGCTTGTACCTTGCTTATTACTTTGTTATAGAGTTTCACCCTTGCCTACTTTTATGTTGTGTTGATGCATGACTGAGTAGATGGTCCATCCTAATACGGGACTAGGGAATGTCCGACACCTTAGCATACTACCCCTAGCCCCTAGGTGGGGATAGTGTAGAGTGGAATATCAACCCCCACATGCATTGGGGCAGGTTTGTGGGAAGGATAGAGACTGTGGATAGCGGAGCACAGCAAGATCCAATTCCTGTACAAGAACAGATTATTTTAGATGTTAAGTTACTCGTACGTCTGTTAGGAGGTGTAGGGATTGGTACAGAAGACATGTTCTTCAACGATGATGATGATGGAGACAGTGGTGGTGGTAGTTCACATCCATCGGGACATGGTGGTGGCGGATCAGATCAGGCATCTCCCCAACCAAGGAGCAAGCCCTCAGATGTGGGCCGAGATGGAACTTCAGCAGCAGCACCCGCAGGAACGGAGGGTTCTATAAGGTACACCCTAGCTTCACCTTTAGGAGAAACAGATCCATCTATGTACACCCCTTGTTCTCATCACTCAGAGGAGGAGGAGATCATATGGTATCCGAATCCCTTTCTGATGATGAAGAGGAAGAGATACCCGAAGAGTCCATCAACTCTTGGGCTACCTCTGACCTCACCCATGACCCTTTACCTAGACCAGATCTGTCCAAGTTTCATATGGATTGGATTCTGATGACTCAAGTCCAGAACCTTGAGTCTAGTCTACCAGGTTTAGGAGGGTCCACTTGGTCGTGTCCTTAGATACAACTGAGTTAGAGTTGGAGTAGTAGATCCTTTTGGGTAGATGATGAGATCATGGCTGGACTGTACATAGTAGCGTATGTTTTTATTTTACCACTTATGTATTTTTTGTTTAGAGTAGTTTTAACTTCTTTTCTTTTGCAGTATCCAAAATCATAGTTTGTCTTAGAACAAACTCTTTTGTAAAATATCATGGTATATATATATGAGAGATGAAGTACTTTTTCAAAGTGTGATGACTTTACCTTATATTTGTAATCCTTTAAGAGGAATCAAGGGAACATATTCCCCATCTTTCTCATCTTTATAAAAGCGAAAAATTTTACCTGTATTTTGTAGAAGGATTACCAACTTTCACCAAATTATTTTCTAAGTCTTTGCGAAACTTTTGGTTACTATAGTGTAATATCCTTTTTAGAGAAAGGATGTTGCACCTCATCTCCTTTTGACCTTGACCTGACTCTGTCTTTGATGGTCCAGATTGTGTATCTGCCCTAGTTGGATTCAAAGGATCAATGATGCGGAGCCGAAGTCTTAGTTCTCTTGTCCTTTCATCTCTTACTTCCTCTTTGGATTTCACATAGATGTTCATCCTTTTAAGGTGGAGAATTCCAAAATCAGGTGTTGGTATCAAATCACCATAAGGTCTTTGTTCCTATGTATCCATGCGATTAAACACGGCCATAACACCCTGGTCTCGAAAGATGAGAGTTAGCAAAACAAGATACATCATAGGAGAGAGGCCTGCAGTGACGCGGTCAAACATATTTAGGAAACGGCTAAACACCAAATGTGGTAGATTAAATTTTCTCTTCCATAGCAAGTTACAAAGATAGAATTTTTGGAGTTCAGAAACATCTTCATCGTCCACTTTTGGTAAAACAACGTTGTTGAGGACTTTGAGAAGTACCCTGGCCTTGTCTGTCATTTGTGAGGCTCTTTTCAAAACAGCCTCGTCTTTGTAAAGCAAGCAACGATCAACCGAATAGAATGCCCAATCCCAGCTATCCTCATAGATGACACCCTCATCTGGACAAATCGTTGCCTGTGCAATAGAAGCCCTGGAGACAGAGACATGCACTCCAAGCACAGAAGAAACCATCTCGTCTCCTATTATTCTTGCGTTTGTTCAAAACTCCAAAATCAGAGGAGGCAACACCCATAGTTTGCCCATGTCCATATAGCCAAACCATCCATCCCCAGTAAACTCGTCATTGAGAACCATTAATGAGTACTCAGCAAGACGGTATAGGTCGAAGACAAACTCACATAGCATGAAAGCCACATTGAGAACCATTTTTGGAGTTTGGAGTGTGTGTGTGAAGTGAACACTTGAAGGGCAAGGAAATGAAGGGAAGACTAAGAAAAAGTATACGTAAAGCGGCAGAGGGCAAGTAGTACAATGAAGAGTGAAATGTACGATTTCTACTTATATATATTTATAATAGACCAAGCATAGTGACGATTCGTTTGAAGCTTTGTGAACAGTCGTTCCTCGTCCAGAGTGAGCATCACATCATGAGGGAGCGCGTGCAATACCCTTTCTCCAAAAAGCATATTACACTATAGTAACCAAAATTTTCGCAATAACTTAGAAAATATTGAAAGAGAACTCAGTATTCCTTCTCCAAAAATACGGCTAAATTTTTTTGCCTTTTAAATAATGAGAATGATGGAGAATACGTCTCCTTAATTCTTTTCGAAAGGTTTGAATGCGGAAATATAACCCAACACACTTTGTAAAAGTATCTCATCTCATATATATATAAACTATCATAATTTTACAAAAGAAGTTTTCATCACTACAAGCTATGGTTTAAGTACTGCAAAAGTAAAGAAAGCAATAAATACTAAATAAACTGAAAATACAAAAGTGGTAAAAGAAAAATATACGCTACTATGTATATGTGAGCCAGATCAATCTCAGACTAACTACCCAACACAACCATCTTTAAACAAAGGTGTAACAACAGTAGCAACCTTCTAACCCTAAAGCGGGGTTTTCTCCTCTGAGCAGTCTCTCTACACCTCTCGACCTTCCTGGTGTTGCAGTCTTCTCTCCGGATGATATCTCTCATCTGCTCCAGGGGTAGCATAACGTCTAAGACTAACCGGTTCTCTACTCTCCAGTTGGGTCTATTGACCCTGCCTAGAGTGGTAAGCACATACCCAGAATATGTACCCCACTGCGTTTCGGGGTTTATCTTCCACCCGACCCTCACAACCTCAAGGGGTTGAATTCTAAGACGCCGGATCGGAACCAACCCACTCCTCAGGCAAACCATCTACTTGTACATACACAAGCACAACAAAGAAACATGCAAGGGTGAATCTCTAATTCAAAGTAATAAGAGAAGTATAAGCACATACCCACAAATCATACAACACTCAATACATATATCAAGAACACATAGCAAAACACTCTATACAGTACATGCCGTACACTCGGAACTACACATACATAGATCATGCTTTGGATTTAAATACTGTAAAGCAATGCAGACTTAAAAATATATCATCAATACACTGTGTATTTATGCATGCCACTTTTATATCTCTTGAAACCACACCAGTGCACTGCTCCAATGAGACTTTTCTAACCTTAACACCCTTGAGCGATTGGTTGTAACAAACTTATCAGAATAACCAGGGAACCCCTCCAGACCCCTGAGAATCCATCGGTAATACCACATTTAAAATGTATACCATATCATAGATAGATCTGCCAGTCAGATTTGTCCAAGTCGGGTATACGACTCATCTCGAGGGTTATCACCTTCCCAGCCATTGAGACTTTCGAAACCTGGATAATCCCAGTAGACAATTGTAGTCCAACAAGAACCTATTTCCAATCTTTCCTCCAAATTGTAAGCTCATACGTCTTTATGCAATGACAGTTCAAATTGCATATAAATTCACTTTTCTCAAATAAACACAGTTTCTCATATTCCTCAAATAAATACAAAATTCTCTCTTCTCAAATAAACACAATACTACATCTCTTTCATTCTCATACATCAAATTCGTAAAACAAGAACGTTTTACCAACACAGAATTAATTAATAAAATTATTTCGTATGTTACTTCTTTCTCCGGTTTAATTTGTTTAATTAAAGAGTGATCACACTGCGGCAGCACCGAACTGAGGTGATTAACCCATAACAATCAGAGTGATTCGACATATATCACAACTAAAGGTGATTAAAGCTTTAAACAAAATCAAAACGGGGGAAAGCCATCGAGATCGATTGAGTGAGAAGAGATTAACAGTAATTTTAACCCATGTTTGCTTTTTAACCGGTAAGTGATTTTTCTTGGATTTTAAATAAATCTGATGATATAACGATCACACGGCGGCAGAGCCGACTGCGGTGATCAGTGCCCAACTTTTATAGTGATTCGATATAGAACTAAGTGAACGAGATCAAGCTGATATTACCGAAATAGTTAAACACCAGTTTATTTTTAGAAAAAAACCGTTGAAGACTTACCTCACTAATTTTCACTGTCAAAGAGTATGACATTGAAAACTAAATTGAGTTTTCGTATATAACGGATCCCAAACCAAGAATTTCTAACAAATAGTATAACAGTAGAGTTCACTGAGAGCCCATTACTATTATACCATTTACCCAGTCAGTCGTATATATGTATTAGCGAAATCATGGTTAACAGTTCAAGATCAATTAAAAGAAAAGACTGAGTTTACGGCATTGCCGACATCGCTCGATCTAAAGAGAGAATAGATTTATTTTAAACGCATATTCGTTTATAGTAGCATCCCAATAAAATCTTTCCAAATTTATCTTACCCACGTATATACAGACTCCCTAGGTTAAGACAGCATATTGGTATGGTTCCCAGGAAAGATCTAGAGGTGAGCCGCAGCTACTAAGAAACCCGTTTTTCCTAGCCAGAACCATACTAATAAACCATTCATCCCAACCATCTTTTTGTATATCAATGGCAGACAAATCTCAGGGTTTTTACAAAGGAATATATTTCACTAGTTTTACGGTAAAATTATATTGCGGTAGTCTAAAAATTCGCCATTATAACGGTACAATTATTAAAGCTCAAAACTGATTTTGCCATTATAACATTACTATCACAAAAACACTTAAACAATTTAGGCATTATAACACTACAAATAATAAAAGCTCATAACAATTAAGTCAAAGTCATAAAACAAGTATAAAGCTTAAATAAACAATTATAAAGGTATAGCACATAAATCACCTAAGTGATTGGCAATCAAAAATGAAACTTATAACTTTTTAAATTATTTTGCAAGAGCTTCCCCTTACCTTTAGAAGAAAAAAGCTTGGAAGAACAAAACTTGAAAAAAGACTAAAACACAAAGAGAGAATATAAAAGCTTTAAAGAGGGAGAGGTAAGAATGCTTGGAATATCACAAGACTTTGGCGCAAGAAATTATGAAGCATGAAGGGGGTATTTATAGGGTGAGGGGGGCGGCCAAAGGAGGACAAGGAATGAAGTAAAATGATCAAGTGATGTAAGTCATGACTCTTAAAACACTTAATTAGTTAATTAGGTAAATCAACCTTTTTTCTAATTGGATTAAAGGCATGTCACAAGGATTGGATCCAAGTGAAAAATCAAATCCAAGGCTCCAAAATCCCTTAGCTATGTCGACCAAATGAGGAGAGAAAAGAGCCATGGGATAGCTAGGTTAAAAATTTTAGGTTTTGGTAGTTAAGTGTACAACCAAGGTTAAAATAGTAATTGTACATTGCCCTCCACTATTCATGGTCAATGGCTGAGTCAACATATATTTTAGACTCCTTAAAATTGCATTTGAGTCCCCAAAAATTCTAAGTCCCTATACCATACCCGTTAACTCTCTATTCGTCTCTATTCGGCTGATATACCACAAATAAGAGCAAAAACGATACTTTAATAATCTTATCTAAAAATAATTTCTAAAATCCTTAAATAATGAATTAAAAATAAAATATAAATTGTGTGTGGACTTGTATCACGAAAATTTATATTGTAAAATAATATAGTTGCGCTATTCGCGTTCATTAAGTGTATTTTTCTGTAAATTTGAAAAGTTTTCCAAAAATTTCAAAAAAATTCTAGAAAATAAAAAATATTAAAAGAAACAATTTTTTTTGAAGTAAGATAATTTTCTAGGTTGGTTTTGGCATGTTCATGCTATTTAAAACCTAATTCGTTAATTACGGCGAAAACCGTTGTCTATAAAACCCAACGTCAAATGAAAACTGTCCGTTTGAATGAAAAAAATGAATAAGCATATTAAAACCCTATTTTAAGATAAAAATAAATTACTAAACACTCATATCACAAAAATTCATATAAAACAGCAAACAAAAAAATGGATGTTACAGCACGCGCGTTGCAACACCCTTTCTCCAAAAAGGATATTACACCATAGTAACCAAAAGTTTAGCAAATGTTTAGGTGAAAGTTAGTAATCCTTCTTCCAAAATGCAAGTAAAATTTTCGCTTTTTAAAGAAGATGAGAAGGATGGGGAATATGTTCCCTTATTTTCTTTCAAAAGATTTCAAGTGTAAAGTAAAGCCAACATATACTGAAAAGATACTCCATCTCATATATATATATAACATGATACTTTACAAAAGAGTTTGTTTCAAGACAAACTATGATTTTTGATACTGCAAAGGAAAAAGAAGTTAAAACTACTCTAAACCAAAAAGAACAAAAGTGGTAAAAAAAACATACGCTACTATGTACAAACGAGCCATGATCCCATCAACTACCCAAAAGGGATATATTACTCTAACTCCAACTCAACTACGTCTATGGGCAGGACCAAGTGGATCCTCTCAATCCTGGTAAACTAGACTCAAGGTTTCGGGCCTGAGTCACAAGAACCCAATCAAAGCCAAACCTAGATAGATCTGGTCTAGGTAAAGGGTCATAAGTAAGGTCAGAGGTAGCCCAAGAGTTGATGGACTCTTCGGGAATAGCCTCAAACTCATCATCAGATAGGGAGTCAGATAACCATATAATATTGAATATTGTTCAGAAAAGTGATCAATCGCAAGCAAATGTGCAATCAATTGATAGCTCTAATGAAGTCAACCGAAATGATGAAAGCATGGCATTTGAACAACAAGAGGGAAGTCATGTTGAGTCTCATGCTTTTTTTGGTAGTACAAGTGAAAGTTCAAGTAAAGGTAAATATAATTTTGGTCATTTTAACCATTCAAGTATATGCACTTTGCTTGATATTTGTTTCTCTAATGTAGCATTGTTCCATGATATAGGTGGAAAAAAGACAAGAGCTTATACACATATGTTAGATGTGTGGGACATGTCAGATGGAGAATTCATACGTGTTGAAGTAGATCCTTTGGGCAATCCTATAGGCTGGGAAGGAAAATCTCTGTTGAATGCAATTGGGATCGTGGTAAGGAGACACCAATGTGCTCCTATCAATTATCCTAGCTGGAAAGACATGCTTGAGTCCTATATTAATGACATGCTTGAATTGATTTAGGTCTTGTATACATTTATATAAGTTCTATCTCATTTCATTTATTGTAACATTTTCTGTTTTTTGATAATATGTCTAACAAATTGGTTTTTTCACTAATGATTCCCATAATAGGGTAAGTTTTAATTTGTTCTAGAACTGATTGAGCAAACAAAGCAAATACTAAAGGATAACATGAGTGGTAAGTGGAGGCAATTTATGCATGATTTGAAATCAAAGGGATATGTTGAAAGTAAGACTGAGGAGGAAATGGCTACCAACAACCCTGGTACATGGGTTGATCCTTCTCAATATCGTGATTTAGTACATCATTGGTGTTCCAAGAAAGGACAGGTACATGTATAATGTCATTAATCTCGTACAAGAAAAAACAATTAATTAGCATATGCTTGTTTTATTGTTGACCTTTTTTTTATTCACTTGTTATAGGAAATAAGTAACATCAACAAAAGGAATCACTCACAATTTGAGGATTTACATTGCATGGGAACCAAGAATCTTCCAAGGCTAATCCATGAAATGGTTTGTTTCTTTTAGCATTGTTTCTTTCTACGTCACTTGTATAACTATTTTTAACTAATTTCTTAGTACATATAGGATGGTCAAATACACTTCAAAAGGGGACATGTGTGTTGTCTTAGCAACCATCCACGACATGCAAGTTCAAGTGGTTCATCTCAAAGCTCTAATGCTGAAAATAGACTTCAAAAATTAGAGTTTACTTGGAAATTTGGTTGCTGTTCTTCAAACACAATTTTCAAAAGATCCACAGATCAATCATGTTTACAAGCTGTAGTTCAAGAGGTATAAATCATTACGATTCAACTTTTTCAAGAAATTAAACTCTTATACATTATTTTACCGAAAAATATATTTTTTTTCATTTAGGTACCCAGTGTTGCAAGTGATCCAAATGATTCCATTGGTAACAATCAACAAACTAGAAGTGATATTGGTGAGTAATTAGTTGTGCCTTTTATGGCAGAACCTAATTTGTTGGTTGTGCTCCTAAATGAAGATCAAACTATTTCCATATTCTGTACTAGCTTAGTTCTTTATAATTCTGTTGACAACTGATGCAGTACTAAACATGTAATAATAGACTTTTTAAACTTACGTAGATTATTATGAAATATTTTGTTCTTTATGCCCAGTTGGTGAAGTGGCCTTAATTGTTGCTATTCCCTGAGTTAATTTTAATAATAAATTGATGAGAATTGTACATAATTATTTCTAAATTTTCAAGATACAAGGTTTATTTCACAACTTCTAGCTGTCCATTTAACAATTGTGTTATGATTGTAGGCAATCATGAACTTCCTACGAAAAAGTACTGATGGCTTCAACATTGCTAACATTCTACTTGATTTTTTTGGAGGAATAGCAAACTATGCACATATGATTGTGTAATCAGTAGATAAAGGTTTGTCATCTAATCATATTTGCTATTGATAGGCCTTTCCATTTGATTCTTTATTTTCACTGACATATTTTAAATCCCAACTTTCCAAATTCATGGGTCAATTTCTATGGAAATATAGGAAGTGTTACTCTCTTTAGTATGGAAAACTCTCTTGAGCACCATACTGGTGAGTAAAGTGATTTGGTTTTAGTTATTTGAAGATTCCATAAAAAGATCTATCTTCATTAGTGCCTTAGGAGTTTGAGTGGCCATCATTCTATTTGAGATGGACCTCTTTTCCATTGTAAATGTGTTGACAACGTGATCTCTTACATGATTGTTAAACCATATTTTGAATTTCATACACATGTATGGGAAATAGGAACTTGTAAATGAATAGTAATATTTCAAGTATATGAATATGGATTCTCTTGTAATTAGATTTTTTTTATCAGTCGGAAAATTAAAACAAATAGAAAACAAAGCTAACTTCTCAAGCGAGCGACACCAAAAGCATCAACAAGGAGGACAGTGAATAAGTTAATTAGATTAAAATATATTTCTTATAAAATGTTGCTCATTTCATTAAAAGATTTATGGATTTATAAGGAAATGGCATTAATTAGCACTTTTGGTTTAATCAAATTAAGTAATAATATTTCATTATTTTGATTCTCTGAATAATGTCTTATTAATTTGTAACAAACAAATAAGGATAATTATGATAATGTGAAATTTGTCTTTATTATGGCTTAAATGTAATGTAAAATAATAAGTTTAAAAAATTATTACAAAAAATTTGAACTAAGAACTCTGTAAAATGAATTTAATGATAGAATATTTAGATAAATTCTTTATTTATTTAATATATTATATAACTATTTTATTATATTTATCGTGAGAAGATTTCTATTATATTTCTCTTATTAACAAATCTAAAATTTGAAATGGTATTTTAAAAAAATTAACTTATATTAAATATATTTCATGTAATAGAAAAATAAAATTTAATTAATTGAAGAACATTCAATCCTGAATTCCTGATATAAAAAAAAAAAGAATGTTAAATGACAAATGATGACTGTAGGTATAAGTAAGATTTTCAATCAATATCTGCTTTTTACCTACGATTAGAAACCATAGCTACAAGTTAATGCTTTACCTTCGGACACAATAGACTATATTTGAGAGCTATACTGATAGTCAAATAAAAGTGTTGGTAAATGTACTCAGACCGTAGCTAAAGCCTATACTGCCAGTCAAATGGCCGTTGTTATTGGGCATACATAATGCACGACAGAATCGTCCGACGGTCAAAGTCCGGTGCATTTTTACCTACGGATTTTATATATATAGTGATAGATCTGTCACTAAAAGGAAAATTTCTTGTAGTGCTTGATCTATATATGTAATTGGACTATCCATCACCCAAATCATATGCATCTCTAATTTTAGCATGCACAACAACAAGCCAATCATTGTCTTTTATTCACCACATAGAAAACTTTCTTAGCTTGAGATGCTAAAATAAATGGGTCATGCATAACATATATTATGATTACAAAAAATTGAAATTTACTAATATCATACCTAAATTATCTCTTGAACTAGCATAACTTCTTGTCTTAATAGTAACGACAATGCCACTGTTTTGGGTCTTTAAGCATCTTTCACGCTTCTTTGTATCAAATCTAACTCCATTAACATAACCGCTATATCTTCTCACTATTTCTATTGGACTATCCATCACCCAAATCATTTGCATCTCTAATTTTAGCATGCACAACAACAAGCCAATCATTTTGTCTTTTATTCACCACGTAGAAGACTTTTTAGCTTGAGATGCTAAAATAAATGGGTCATACATAACATATATCATGACTACAAAAAATTGAAATTTACTAATATCATACCTAAATTATCTCTTGAACTAGCATAACTTCTTGTCTTAATAGTAACGACAATGCCACTGTGTTGGGTCTTTAAGCATCTTTCACGCTTCTTTGTATGAAATCTAACTCTGTTAACAACTCGAAATAGCTTCTCATTTTAATTAGTTTTTAGATTTTTTTAGTTTTTGATTATTTTTAAAATTTGTAACAAACACGCAAAAAAATCTTAATAGTGATTTTTTTTAAAATGATTTTTTTATAAAAAAAAAGCTATAACAAATGGGCTCTAATTTAAAAATGCATTTATCAACATTCAGGATCAAATTGGTGTTTGGTACACCAAATTTTCTATCGGTCCACCATTAGTGGCAACCATACGAAAAGTGCGGTGTGGGTTTGTGTGAAATGTAACGTTGTCTTTGCTTCAAGTTGATGATTGTCTTTTTTCTGATTTCATTGAAGACCCACCAAACCAATTGCTACCCTCCAATTCCATTCCTCTCTATTCCTTCCCACTCCTTGCTCTTTCTTTCTTTCGATTTTTCTGTAAAAGCTTGTTCCTTTCACTTCTTTTTTTTTTATTTTGTTTTTCTCTCCTTGACAGGGCTTCACTACTTGTTCACTTGCTTCCCTTTCAGCTACTTCTCCATTACTGATATCAAATATCCACCTTTTCGATTTTACAAAATTTCATATCAGTGTTTGGTTTACATTTAATTGATCTAATATTTAGTTGTAAGTTATTTGTTTGCTTGCAAAAATTCACCACTTTTTAAAAAAGAAAGGTCTGTTTTCTATTTTTGTCAAGGTGAAAAAGGTCCTTTTGATCTTCGATTTTACACGGTGATTTTGTGTGGCAGGTGTGATTAGTTTTTTTTTTATGTTTTATTTCCAATCTGTTTCAATCTTCACTCAGCTACTAATTATCCATTTTCTAGAGACGGGGAGGGGGAGGGCCTGCGAGAAGGGAGAGGGGCTAGAGATAGAGAAGAGAAGAGATAAGAAAAAAATGGATACTTTCAAAATGGTCCCGGGTGACTAGGATGACACGCGGAGAAAATATGGAGAGTCTGCGTCACACTTAACATGCCACATCAACAATGATAAATAAACATTGATAATATAGTTAACTCACACATGATTGACGGAAACTATTTTCAGAGATTATTTTTAATTTGTTTAACTTTAAAGACAATCTTGAAAATACATGATGCAACACATTTTCTCCAAAAAGGATATTACACCATAGTAACGAAGAATTTCGTAAATTACTTAGATAATAATTGTTTTCAATTATAAACTAACTACCTTCAAAAAATGCAGGCAAATTTTTTTTTTCTTTTCTAAAAGATAGGGAATAAATCCCTTTAAGATTTTCTTTTTTGTAAACGTTTAAGTGTGAAAAAGTAAAGTACAACTGCGTACATAAAAGTTTCCTCATCTCATATATATAATCGTCAGAGTTTACAAAGAAAATTCAGTCTACTCGGATACTCAAAATAATTTATACAGTGGACACCTGAGCCGGTCGAATCTCTAGACTTCTACCCAAAAGAAGACAGTAAGTACAGATTCTTCTCGAAATCTCTATCAATTCATGCAGCGTCCTCCTTCAGATCCTCTTCTAAGAGTTAGCCCACTCCTTGGATAAATTATCTACTTAAACATGCATCAACACAACATCGAAAATATGCAAGAGTGAAAACCTTATCATCAATTTATATCATAAGAGACACACAAGTAACACACAGCAGATATAATACACACAGCAAATATAATGTACACAGTAGATAAAATACACATAACAGATATCACGCACAAATAATGTTATACTCATCCTCAAAAGAAATCATACTAAGGCATCCTATTAATTTCACACAACTCATTTAGACATACAACATCAAATTCACAAAGAAGTATCACACTTATCTCATACAGGAAATTTCACACGGTAATATATCTCAAGCAATTGGTAAACATGTACGATACTCTCAAATAAACTCTATACTTTCGGCACTTAGCCACGAGCACCCTGCCCGCTACTCCTCGGGATTTTACTTAATGATATTCGGGACCAACCCACGGGCATTCAGCCCGCTCCCCTGGAGATTCTACTCTCTCAATTTCGGCACACAGCCACGAGAAAAGAACCCGCTTGCTCTTGGAGACTTTACTTCCTTAATTTTTGGCACACGTCCTCGAGAAAAGAACCCACTACTGCTGAAGATTTTACCTTGGGAATTTTGGCACACAGCCACGAGCATTCAACCCGCTACTCCTGGAGATTTTACTTAGTAACCACAGACACCGGTTCCAACTTATGACTTAATGCTCAATTAAACACGGAATCATATTATCTCAAATGAACACAGAATCATATATCACAGGTAAACACAGAATCACACCTCTCAGATAAAAACACAGAATCCCAGATTTCAAGTAAAATATAGAATCTCATAACTCAGATAGCACAATACTCCATTTCTTTAATTCAAATCCCATAGACAAAAATAGTTTATCAGTATAAGATCAATTCTTGAATTTTTCCATTATATCACTATGTTCTGGATTTACGGTAATTTTAAACTCATGATTACATTTTCACAAACAAGCCCGTTGAAAGCTATCTCTGAAGAATTTTCGCCACGTATATACAAACTCCCTAGGTTAGGAAAAATAGTACATCAGTATGGTTCCCAGGAAAGATCTAGAGGTGAGCTGCAGCTGCTAAGAGACCTATCTTTCCTAGCCAGAACAATACCAATGAACTATTCGACCCAACCATCTTTCTGTATATCTATGGTAAAAATTGTAGGTTTTTAACACAAGGAAATAAATTAGCTTTTCTCAAAAATACAATTTCTAAGTTAGGAATTATTGACAGTACATTAGTAGAGTCACCATGACAAGATAGGGGACACAGCCAATACCAGTTCTTTCCTAGCCAGAATCATACCAATGCACTATTTAACCCAAAATACAGATATGTTAACACATAAATTCGATTTTTGGCATTGAACTATAAAAATTCTATTTTTAAACACAGTATTACAGATTATAAAATTTCTAAAATTTAAACGCACTAATTTTCTACAGAAGTTTTAGCCTAACTTCGTTTATATTGATCACACTAAGGCATAGCCCACTGGGTATGATCAAATCCCTAACAGATACAATTTTTCCATTATAACGGTACAAATAATATAATTCCCAAAACAAAATTTTGGCATTATAACCTTACTAATAATAAATCACACACACAATTAAATAAAAGCTATAAAACAATTACAAAACTTATAAACAAATAATAAAACTATAACACATAAACCACCTAAGTGATTAGAACACACAACTTATGTGTTCTCTCATAACTCTCAAGAATTTTTCCCTTACCTCAAAAATATGAAGAAATGAGATTTTGAAAAATAAAGCTTCAAAACTCAAGAGCTAAGCAAGAAACCCTAAAGAACTAGAAAAACTATAAAGAAGGTGAAGAGAATTTGCTTTGTCAACACAAAGACTTGGTGCAAGAAAATATGAAGCTAGCACCCCCACCCCTATTTATAGGTGAAGAGGTGAGCTTACATGAGTGTGGAAACATGGGATTACTTGCAAGATATTTTTTCATAATTAGGTAATTAAATAAATAGATAATGCAAACTAATTTCCTATTGGTCCTAAGGTGATGACCCAAAATGCAATGCCTCTCCTTCTTGCTCAAGGAGGTCTGCCAAGGGGCTGGAAGAGGGAGGAGAGTGAATTGACAATTTTGCCCCTAGGGTTTATGTGAAAAAGAAGTGAAAATCAAGGGCAAAATAGTCCTTTCATAAATCAAAAATTCACAAAATTAATTTAAAATGTGAGAACCAATGAGATTGATTGAAAATGTCATGATAGATTTAAAATAACTTAAGGGCATTATTTTCAAAATTTATTGATAGTGCAATCTCTTTGGTTTTTGCCGTTTCTCAGGTATAACTCTACAAAAGAGAGTAGAAAACGGTATTTTAAAAACTTACACGAAAATAATTTCTAAAATACTCAAATAAATAATTAAAAATAAAATCTAAATTGTTGTGGACTTGTCTCGCGAAATTTTTACACTGCGAAACAAGATTTTTACGTTATTCTCTCCCCTTTAGCGTATTTTTTGGTAAATTTTGAATTTTTTCAAAAATTCTAGAAAATAAAAAATATTAAAAGAAACAACTTTTGTGAAGGAAGATAATTTTTTTGGGTTGATTTTGGCATATACATGCTATTAAAACTTCATCTGTCAGTTAAAACGTAAACCATTTTCTGTCAAAAACCCAACGTCAAACCAAAACTGTTTGTTTCAGAAGGGAGAATGAATATGTATACTTAAACACCATTTTTAGGCTAAAAATAAATTACTAATCATTTATACTTCAAAATTTCCTTTAAACTAGAGTAAAGACGGTAAATAGAAAAACAGATGTTACACATGACATATTAAGGACCAAAATGATAAATTACTTTCAAAATTATCACTATGCCAAGAAAGCATTTCAATAGCGTTTAATTTTAATTCCAACAATGCGTAAAAGCATTGTTGATCTCCCCATTGTTGTTTAAACGCGCTCTTCCCACAACGCCTACAAAGCGCTATTGCTGTCTCACATAAACCCCACTCGCGTTTCCTCACAGATAACACGCAGACAGCAAGTGTTGTGCATGCATCATACATCACAACAAGTGTTTCTAAAGAAAGCGCTATCGAAATGTTATTATTTTTTAAAATATTTGTTTTTCCCGTATTCAAATTAATTAATATCATCACAAATATGAACAGGAACATATATACATATATCTATAGTTATCAAACAAATATATATATATGTACAATTTAATATGAATAGATTAAATCAATTAAATAAATTATCTTCATCTTCATCTTCGTCTTCTTCCTATGGTTGTGTAGGAATTATATGTTCCTCCACAAATTTACACCATTCTTTCACAACTTCAACTTGTTGTTCAGTAGAATAAGTTTTAAACTTGTACCGTTATATATACTGGACAAAATCCAAGTTATAAATTAATTAACATGCATGAAAAAATTCTACAATTAAAACAGAAATCTTAACAAAATTGCACACCTACCATGGGATTTCCTTAACACCTGTGGTGATAATCTCCTTCACGAATCTCATCACAAAGCACACACAGTCGATGTTGTTATCTTGTTTTGGACACTACAAAATAAAATATAGTCCTGGTAAATCAAAATAAATATTTGCAAATAATTACCACGAGCCTTAATTTGTAAAACTATATCTTAATTATAATCCATTCAGGTTTAGTCCTATTTGGCTTATATGCTAACTTTTGGAACTTCTCTACCGCTATGAGAAAAATAGGCACAAATTAAACTTTGATGTAAGTAACAAATATAAAAACACATGCACATCATACATGCTACTTACTTATTGATGGTTTTGTAATTGGGTGTGCCTATCACTCCGCATGCCTTTTTAGAGAATGTAAATAGTATATGATCCCTTGCATTGGTCTAATGGCAACCAACACCCAATGACCACTGGAAAAATCAATAACTAGTCAGCGAACAAGCACATTAAATCAAATAGAAATAAAGATAGCTTTGAAATTATAAAGTCTCTCACCCTGTATTCCATGGCGCAAGAGCCAACTTGTCCGTGTTGAAGTTAACCTTTTCCCTCATCAGATTAGCTATGTCATGAGGTTTTGAATCATTATTATAATTTCCACATGTCATTCCTGGTGACAGGAGGAAGTAATTTCTTTGATAGAAGGAGTAAACCTTGAACAAGCATCTAAGACAGTATAATAAAATTGGGTTAACAATAACGTGGACGAAACTTATAAGCAAACTAAATGATTAAAGTAATTAGGGTAGTTTAAAGTACCTCATGCACATAGTAATAACAGAGGAGCCAAACCATCCATGTTCAAAAAGCTGGTTGATCTCCTTGGGTTCGCGGTACTCGTCAGTCTCATATCCAAAATAGTTTTGGGTTAGCTCAACGTACACGTAGAGCTCTCTTTTCCTTCATCAAAACATCTTTCACTTGTTGACGAACCTTCTCTAAGTTGGTTTGAGGTTGCTGATTTCCTTGAACCAACGATTAGTTTTGTTGAACAACCTTTTTAGGATCTTTTTTTATTGTGTTGGCTAACCCAGAAGTGCTTTTATTCTGGTTGGCTGACCCAAGAGTGTTTTTATTCTGCCTGATCCCGGTGCTTTTATTTTGCCGGTCTCATGTTTTATTCTGCCCAGTCCCAGTGCTTTTCTTCTGCCTAGTCCCGGTGTTTTTGCTCTTTTCCGCGGTAACCATCTTATTTGGATCATTTGGAGCACTCTGCAAAATTGTTTATTACAACATATTGGTTGGTAAAATGATGTAATAATAAAATATGTTGTCTAGTAATGATATCATTGGCGCTCATATACATCATCATCATCCACCATTATTAACGAGATAGGACAGGCCACAAATCCACCTACGACATCCATGACTTTCACCATACCCCTTCTTCGTCTGGTATTGGCAATGGGGCATCTAGGTCAACCACAATCGTTATTGACACTCTTGCATCATTGGCAGGAATCTTGTTGTTGTGTACCAAACTACTTCCAGTGTTTAACACTGATCCCTTAGCCACCGTAATCTGGAAATAATTTTGTGGAATTATAATTTGTTTTTCTAATTAATTAATAATGGTTCTAATTGAAGCATGCTTAATTTAATTTTTAAGTTTTTAACGTTTAGATTTTAATTTAAAGACAGGGGTACATCTCTTCATTTCTTAATGTTTATATATAATGAAACTATCATTCTTGCTTTTGATCAATCAATATAAAAATGCAAATAGGTAATTGTGCGTACTCAAAATTAACAATTTCATTACAAACTTTTAATTTATATATTACAGTATATATAAACAACTTAAAATAGTAATTAAATAAATATATATGATATATTACTTATACTACTCTTGATTGACCTCCTGTAACATCCTAAAATTTCACTCTACAAGACAAAGTATTAATTTTAGAGAATTAGAATCATCCTTAAGATTTTCAGATAAAGAATAATGGATTAGAGATGAAGTAGAATAAGTTGATGATAAGTATGGAAATTTCAGACTTGATTCATAAAAGGTATTTGAGGATATAAATTAGTAACTTGATATTCTATGAATGTTTTAGAAATTAAGTTTAGAATTTCAGAGAAGAGTATAAAGAAAATTACAGTTTCGGTCCCTCTAAGAGAAACTACGTAATCTGTTAGTTAAGAAATAGACAAATACCGGAGATGGAGAAATAGTTAAGATAGATAATCTAGGATCTAGTATGCTTTAGATAGTATAGGAATAATAAGTTTTGTTTGGTATCATAGTCTAAACAGTAAGATAGTTATGCCTTATATAAACAACTGTTTTCTACTTACTATCTATTATCTGTTCTATATGAAAATTTGTGATATAAGTGTTGACTAATTTATTTCTGTCTTATAATTAAGGTTTTTATATGCTTGTTTACTTCTTTCTTTAAAACAGTCATTTTTCACTCAACATTTTGATTTATACAGAAAACAGTTTTCACCGTAATTAACAGATTCGATTTTTAATCAAAAAAGTATATCAAGACCAACCCATAAAATTATCTTCCTTCACAAAATTTATTTCTTTTAATATTTTTGATTTTCTGAAATTTTTCTGAAATTTTTGAAAAACTTTCAAAATTTACAGAAATAAACTCTTAACTGGTACATATAGCATACAGATCTTGTTATACAGCATAAAAATTTCGTGAAAAAAGATCCAAACAATTTATATTTTATTTATTATTCTTTTTTTATGATTTTTAAAAATATTTCTAGACAATATTATTTTTCTACTGTTTTGGCTCTTATATGCGGTATATCAGCCGTATAGAGACAAATAAAGAATAAATGGGTGTGTAAGAGGAACATAGGATTTTTGAGGGTCCTAAAGGCAATTTTATGGAGTCCAAAATAGTGGTGTTGACCCAGCCATTGACCACAATTATTAGGGACATCTGCAATTACCGTTTTACCCTTGATTTTACATTAAAACTACTAAAATCTAAAGTTTTTAACCATGTAATCCAAAGGCTCTCCCTCTCCCCTCTCTTGGTCGACATCCACCTTCATTTTGGAGCCTTGGATGTTGTTTTTCCATATGAGTCACAAGCCTTGTCATGAGCATGAACCAATTAGAAAAAGGATTGATTAAACCTAATTAATAATTAAGCATTTTAAGCCTCATGACTTAGATCACAAGGACAATTTTCTACCTTCCTTGTCCTCAAGAAACCTGCCCCCTCTCCTCTATAAATACCCATCTTGGCTTCATAAGTTCCTACACCAAAAGCCTTTGTGTTAACAAAGCAAAAATCCTCTCTTTTCTCCTTTATAGTTTTCATCTTTCTTGCTTGGTGTTCTTGGTTCAAAAGGTTTTGTTCTTCCAAGTTTTTGTGGCAAAGGTAAGGGGAACCTCTTGTAAATTAATTTGATGAGATATAAGTTTGATTCTTGGTTGTTACCCACTTGTGTGTTTTATGTGTTATAGCTTTGTATTTATTTATTTATTTATGCTTTATAATTGTTTTATGACTTTAATTTATTTATCGTGTGCTTTTATTATTTATAAGGTTATAATGGCAAGATTGGTATATGCCTTATAACTATTTGTTTATTTAAAGCTTTATACTTGTCTTGTAGCTTTTATTTAAATATTGTGTGCTATTTATTAATTGTAGTGTGATAATGCTCAAATTTTGAGGAGACCTTTGTGATAGTATTGTTATGCTGGCCAAATCAATTTTGGGTTTTAAAAAACATACCGTTATAATGGCAAATTTTAGATTTACCGTAAATATGACCTTACCACAAAGAAAGTACAATTTATTCTTTTGTGAAAACCCTGATATTGTCTATCATTGATATACAAGGTGATGGTTAAGATAAACGGTTTATTAGTATGGTTCTGTCTAGGAAAGACAAAGGTCATCCAAGTGGCATTAGCTCACCTTCTCTTTCTTGGAAACTGTACCTATACGCTGTTTGGGGAATTCTTAACTTAGGGACCCGGTATATACGTGACTAAGATGAAGTTGGGAAAGAAGTGGATTTTTAAATAACATATATATAAATAGATTGCATTGGATAAAAGAGTATAACAGTAAAGGATTCCCGGTGAATTCTACTGTTGTAGCATCTGTCATAAAAGATTATAACGGTAAAGGATTCTTGGTGAATTCTACTGTTATACTATCAATCGAAAATTTAGAATAACGGTAAAGAATTCTCGGTGAATTCTACTATTATATTATATGTGGAAAATCTCGAGTGGTGTCCAATCTATATATATATATACTTAACTCAGTTTAATTTTCAATGTCCCTGACAGTGAAAATTAGTGAGGTAGACTTTCAACGGGCCTCTTTCCTAAAAGATAACTGGTGCTTAAGAATTTTAGTAAAGAATCAGATTGATCTCGTTCACTTAGACTATATCGTATCATTTTAAAACTGAGTACTGATTACTGCAGTCGGCTCTGCCGCCGTGTAATCCTTTCATCTTCAAAGTTAATTAAGCCGATATTAATCATTCACTAAGTAAAAGGTATACTTGGGTTTAAGTTTACTATTGATCTCTTCTCTCTTGATCAATCCTAGGTAGCTCTGTCCCGTTTTGGTCTGCTTGAAATAAATTAATAAACTTTAGTTTATATACCGAATCACTCTGTTGGGCTGCTCACCTCAGTTCGGGTCTGCCGCGGAGTGATCAGTCATAAGTTGAATTATTGAAGCCGGGTAAATAACTTAAACTCATAACGATCGGTAAAATAAGTAAAAGAGGGCAAGAATTATTTAATTATACAGAAAAAGGGTTTTTGGTATGTAAAATGAAGTATGTAATAGGGTATTTTTGGTATGTAAAAGGGTTTTAAATAGTTATCTGTTCATTCAAAGAGTTTTTTTTTCATAAAGGGATGAATTATTTCATATAAAGTGTTTTGATGGGAATTAAAGATTTTCAAGAGAAGCAATAGTAAAACAGGGGAAGTTTTGCAAAGAGATGCTAAAGAAATTGTGTATGCAAATTTAGACGAACATTTACATTAAAGACGATGAGCATACAACCTACAAGACGAGGTTGAAAATAGGTTCTGTTGGACTACAATTGTCTACTGGGATTATCCAGGTTTCGAAAGTCTCAATGGCCTTGTCGGTGAATATCCTCGAGCCAAGACAAATCGTATACTCGGCTTGGATAAATCTGACTGGCAGAACTATTTCTGATTTGGTATTTATTTTTAAATGCGGTATTACCGAAGTATTCTCAGGGGTTCAGACGAGACTCCTTGTTTATTCTTTTAAGTTTACCGCAGCCGGTCGCTCAATGGTGTGAAGGTTGGAAAAGTCTCCTTGGAGCATTACACCGGTGTGTTTTGGGAGATATTGAAGTGGCATGCATAAATATACTTTGACTTGATGATATATTTTGTGAAAGTGCATTGTTGTTATAGGTTTACAAGACACAAGGTAAGACCTGTTTGAATGAGATTTATTTATGTCTTGATTGAATTATTACTCTGCTATATGTGTTTTATATGACTTGATGTTATGGTACCTATATGTTTTGGTGATACAAATTAGGTGTTGTATGATCTGTGTTTTGGGTGTGCTTGTACCTTGCTTATTACTTTGTTATAGAGTTTCACCCTTGCCTACTTTTATGTTGTGTTGATGCATGACTGAGTAGATGGTCCATCCTAATACGGGACTAGGGAATGTCCGACACCTTAGCATACTACCCCTAGCCCCTAGGTGGGGATAGTGTAGAGTGGAATATCAACCCCCACATGCATTGGGGCAGGTTTGTGGGAAGGATAGAGACTGTGGATAGCGGAGCACAGCAAGATCCAATTCCTGTACAAGAACAGATTATTTTAGATGTTAAGTTACTCGTACGTCTGTTAGGAGGTGTAGGGATTGGTACAGAAGACATGTTCTTCAACGATGATGATGATGGAGACAGTGGTGGTGGTAGTTCACATCCATCGGGACATGGTGGTGGCGGATCAGATCAGGCATCTCCCCAACCAAGGAGCAAGCCCTCAGATGTGGGCCGAGATGGAACTTCAGCAGCAGCACCCGCAGGAACGGAGGGTTCTATAAGGTACACCCTAGCTTCACCTTTAGGAGAAACAGATCCATCTATGTACACCCCTTGTTCTCATCACTCAGAGGAGGAGGAGATCATATGGTATCCGAATCCCTTTCTGATGATGAAGAGGAAGAGATACCCGAAGAGTCCATCAACTCTTGGGCTACCTCTGACCTCACCCATGACCCTTTACCTAGACCAGATCTGTCCAAGTTTCATATGGATTGGATTCTGATGACTCAAGTCCAGAACCTTGAGTCTAGTCTACCAGGTTTAGGAGGGTCCACTTGGTCGTGTCCTTAGATACAACTGAGTTAGAGTTGGAGTAGTAGATCCTTTTGGGTAGATGATGAGATCATGGCTGGACTGTACATAGTAGCGTATGTTTTTATTTTACCACTTATGTATTTTTTGTTTAGAGTAGTTTTAACTTCTTTTCTTTTGCAGTATCCAAAATCATAGTTTGTCTTAGAACAAACTCTTTTGTAAAATATCATGGTATATATATATGAGAGATGAAGTACTTTTTCAAAGTGTGATGACTTTACCTTATATTTGTAATCCTTTAAGAGGAATCAAGGGAACATATTCCCCATCTTTCTCATCTTTATAAAAGCGAAAAATTTTACCCGTATTTTGTAGAAGGATTACCAACTTTCACCAAATTATTTTCTAAGTCTTTGCGAAACTTTTGGTTACTATAGTGTAATATCCTTTTTAGAGAAAGGATGTTGCACCTCATCTCCTTTTGACCTTGACCTGACTCTGTCTTTGATGGTCCAGATTGTGTATCTGCCCTAGTTGGATTCAAAGGATCAATGATGCGGAGCCGAAGTCTTAGTTCTCTTGTCCTTTCATCTCTTACTTCCTCTTTGGATTTCACATAGATGTTCATCCTTTTAAGGTGGAGAATTCCAAAATCAGGTGTTGGTATCAAATCACCATAAGGTCTTTGTTCCTATGTATCCATGCGATTAAACACGGCCATAACACCCTGGTCTCGAAAGATGAGAGTTAGCAAAACAAGATACATCATAGGAGAGAGGCCTGCAGTGACGCGGTCAAACATATTTAGGAAACGGCTAAACACCAAATGTGGTAGATTAAATTTTCTCTTCCATAGCAAGTTACAAAGATAGAATTTTTGGAGTTCAGAAACATCTTCATCGTCCACTTTTGGTAAAACAACGTTGTTGAGGACTTTGAGAAGTACCCTGGCCTTGTCTGTCATTTGTGAGGCTCTTTTCAAAACAGCCTCGTCTTTGTAAAGCAAGCAACGATCAACCGAATAGAATGCCCAATCCCAGCTATCCTCATAGATGACACCCTCATCTGGACAAATCGTTGCCTGTGCAATAGAAGCCCTGGAGACAAAGACATGCACTCCAAGCACAGAAGAAACCATCTCGTCTCCTATTATTCTTGCGTTTGTTCAAAACACCAAAATCAGAGGAGGCAACACCCATAGTTTGCCCATGTCCATATAGCCAAACCATCCATCCCCAGTAAACTCGTCATTGAGAACCATTAATGAGTACTCAGCAAGACGGTATAGGTCGAAGACAAACTCACATAGCATGAAAGCCACATTGAGAACCATTTTTGGAGTTTGGAGTGTGTGTGTGAAGTGAACACTTGAAGGACAAGGAAATGAAGGGAAGACTAAGAAAAAGTATACGTAAAGCGGCAGAGGGCAAGTAGTACAATGAAGAGTGAAATGTACGATTTCTACTTATATATATTTATAATAGACCAAGCATAGTGACGATTCGTTTGAAGCTTTGTGAACAGTCGTTCCTCGTCCAGAGTGAGCATCACATCATGAGGGAGCGCGTGCAATACCCTTTCTCCAAAAAGCATATTACACTATAGTAACCAAAATTTTCGCAATAACTTAGAAAATATTGAAAGAGAACTCAGTATTCCTTCTCCAAAAATACGGCTAAATTTTTTTGCCTTTTAAATAATGAGAATGATGGAGAATACGTCTCCTTAATTCTTTTCGAAAGGTTTGAATGCGGAAATATAACCCAACACACTTTGTAAAAGTATCTCATCTCATATATATATAAACTATCATAATTTTACAAAAGAAGTTTTCATCACTACAAGCTATGGTTTAAGTACTGCAAAAGTAAAGAAAGCAATAAATACTAAATAAACTGAAAATACAAAAGTGGTAAAAGAAAAATATACGCTACTATGTATATGTGAGCCAGATCAATCTCAGACTAACTACCCAACACAACCATCTTTAAACAAAGGTGTAACAACAGTAGCAACCTTCTAACCCTAAAGCGGGGTTTTCTCCTCTGAGCAGTCTCTCTACACCTCTCGACCTTCCTGGTGTTGCAGTCTTCTCTCCGGATGATATCTCTCATCTGCTCCAGGGGTAGCATAACGTCTAAGACTAACCGGTTCTCTACTCTCCAGTTGGGTCTATTGACCCTGCCTAGAGTGGTAAGCACATACCCAGAATATGTACCCCACTGCGTTTCGGGGTTTATCTTCCACCCGACCCTCACAACCTCAAGGGGTTGAATTCTAAGACGCCGGATCGGAACCAACCCACTCCTCAGGCAAACCATCTACTTGTACATACACAAGCACAACAAAGAAACATGCAAGGGTGAATCTCTAATTCAAAGTAATAAGAGAAGTATAAGCACATACCCACAAATCATACAACACTCAATACATATATCAAGAACACATAGCAAAACACTCTATACAGTACATGCCGTACACTCGGAACTACACATACATAGATCATGCTTTGGATTTAAATACTGTAAAGCAATGCAGACTTAAAAATATATCATCAATACACTGTGTATTTATGCATGCCACTTTTATATCTCTTGAAACCACACCAGTGCACTGCTCCAATGAGACTTTTCTAACCTTAACACCCTTGAGCGATTGGTTGTAACAAACTTATCAGAATAACCAGGGAACCCCTCCAGACCCCTGAGAATCCATCGGTAATACCACATTTAAAATGTATACCATATCATAGATAGATCTGCCAGTCAGATTTGTCCAAGTCGGGTATACGACTCATCTCGAGGGTTATCACCTTCCCAGCCATTGAGACTTTCGAAACCTGGATAATCCCAGTAGACAATTGTAGTCCAACAAGAACCTATTTCCAATCTTTCCTCCAAATTGTAAGCTCATACGTCTTTATGCAATGACAGTTCAAATTGCATATAAATTCACTTTTCTCAAATAAACACAGTTTCTCATATTCCTCAAATAAATACAAAATTCTCTCTTCTCAAATAAACACAATACTACATCTCTTTCATTCTCATACATCAAATTCGTAAAACAAGAACGTTTTACCAACACAGAATTAATTAATAAAATTATTTCGTATGTTACTTCTTTCTCCGGTTTAATTTGTTTAATTAAAGAGTGATCACACTGCGGCAGCACCGAACTGAGGTGATTAACCCATAACAATCAGAGTGATTCGACATATATCACAACTAAAGGTGATTAAAGCTTTAAACAAAATCAAAACGGGGGAAAGCCATCGAGATCGATTGAGTGAGAAGAGATTAACAGTAATTTTAACCCATGTTTGCTTTTTAACCGGTAAGTGATTTTTCTTGGATTTTAAATAAATCTGATGATATAACGATCACACGGCGGCAGAGCCGACTGCGGTGATCAGTGCCCAACTTTTATAGTGATTCGATATAGAACTAAGTGAACGAGATCAAGCTGATATTACCGAAATAGTTAAACACCAGTTTATTTTTAGAAAAAAACCGTTGAAGACTTACCTCACTAATTTTCACTGTCAAAGAGTATGACATTGAAAACTAAATTGAGTTTTCGTATATAACGGATCCCAAACCAAGAATTTCTAACAAATAGTATAACAGTAGAGTTCACTGAGAGCCCATTACTATTATACCATTTACCCAGTCAGTCGTATATATGTATTAGCGAAATCATGGTTAACAGTTCAAGATCAATTAAAAGAAAAGACTGAGTTTACGGCATTGCCGACATCGCTCGATCTAAAGAGAGAATAGATTTATTTTAAACGCATATTCGTTTATAGTAGCATCCCAATAAAATCTTTCCAAATTTATCTTACCCACGTATATACAGACTCCCTAGGTTAAGACAGCATATTGGTATGGTTCCCAGGAAAGATCTAGAGGTGAGCCGCAGCTACTAAGAAACCCGTTTTTCCTAGCCAGAACCATACTAATAAACCATTCATCCCAACCATCTTTTTGTATATCAATGGCAGACAAATCTCAGGGTTTTTACAAAGGAATATATTTCACTAGTTTTACGGTAAAATTATATTGCGGTAGTCTAAAAATTCGCCATTATAACGGTACAATTATTAAAGCTCAAAACTGATTTTGCCATTATAACATTACTATCACAAAAACACTTAAACAATTTAGGCATTATAACACTACAAATAATAAAAGCTCATAACAATTAAGTCAAAGTCATAAAACAAGTATAAAGCTTAAATAAACAATTATAAAGGTATAGCACATAAATCACCTAAGTGATTGGCAATCAAAAATGAAACTTATAACTTTTTAAATTATTTTGCAAGAGCTTCCCCTTACCTTTAGAAGAAAAAAGCTTGGAAGAACAAAACTTGAAAAAAGACTAAAACACAAAGAGAGAATATAAAAGCTTTAAAGAGGGAGAGGTAAGAATGCTTGGAATATCACAAGACTTTGGCGCAAGAAATTATGAAGCATGAAGGGGGTATTTATAGGGTGAGGGGGGCGGCCAAAGGAGGACAAGGAATGAAGTAAAATGATCAAGTGATGTAAGTCATGACTCTTAAAACACTTAATTAGTTAATTAGGTAAATCAACCTTTTTTCTAATTGGATTAAAGGCATGTCACAAGGATTGGATCCAAGTGAAAAATCAAATCCAAGGCTCCAAAATCCCTTAGCTATGTCGACCAAATGAGGAGAGAAAAGAGCCATGGGATAGCTAGGTTAAAAATTTTAGGTTTTGGTAGTTAAGTGTACAACCAAGGTTAAAATAGTAATTGTACATTGCCCTCCACTATTCATGGTCAATGGCTGAGTCAACATATATTTTAGACTCCTTAAAATTGCATTTGAGTCCCCAAAAATTCTAAGTCCCTATACCATACCCGTTAACTCTCTATTCGTCTCTATTCGGCTGATATACCACAAATAAGAGCAAAAACGATACTTTAATAATCTTATCTAAAAATAATTTCTAAAATCCTTAAATAATGAATTAAAAATAAAATATAAATTGTGTGTGGACTTGTATCACGAAAATTTATATTGTAAAATAATATAGTTGCGCTATTCGCGTTCATTAAGTGTATTTTTCTGTAAATTTGAAAAGTTTTCCAAAAATTTCAAAAAAATTCTAGAAAATAAAAAATATTAAAAGAAACAATTTTTTTTGAAGTAAGATAATTTTCTAGGTTGGTTTTGGCATGTTCATGCTATTTAAAACCTAATTCGTTAATTACGGCGAAAACCGTTGTCTATAAAACCCAACGTCAAATGAAAACTGTCCGTTTGAATGAAAAAAATGAATAAGCATATTAAAACCCTATTTTAAGATAAAAATAAATTACTAAACACTCATATCACAAAAATTCATATAAAACAGCAAACAAAAAAATGGATGTTACAGCACGCGCGTTGCAACACCCTTTCTCCAAAAAGGATATTACACCATAGTAACCAAAAGTTTAGCAAATGTTTAGGTGAAAGTTAGTAATCCTTCTTCCAAAATGCAAGTAAAATTTTCGCTTTTTAAAGAAGATGAGAAGGATGGGGAATATGTTCCCTTATTTTCTTTCAAAAGATTTCAAGTGTAAAGTAAAGCCAACATATACTGAAAAGATACTCCATCTCATATATATATATAACATGATACTTTACAAAAGAGTTTGTTTCAAGACAAACTATGATTTTTGATACTGCAAAGGAAAAAGAAGTTAAAACTACTCTAAACCAAAAAGAACAAAAGTGGTAAAAAAAACATACGCTACTATGTACAAACGAGCCATGATCCCATCAACTACCCAAAAGGGATATATTACTCTAACTCCAACTCAACTACGTCTATGGGCAGGACCAAGTGGATCCTCTCAATCCTGGTAAACTAGACTCAAGGTTTCGGGCCTGAGTCACAAGAACCCAATCAAAGCCAAACCTAGATAGATCTGGTCTAGGTAAAGGGTCATAAGTAAGGTCAGAGGTAGCCCAAGAGTTGATGGACTCTTCGGGAATAGCCTCAAACTCATCATCAGATAGGGAGTCAGATAACCATATAATATCTTCCTCCTCTGAGTGATGGGAAACAGGGGTATACATGGGTGGATCTTCTACTCCTAAAGGTGAGGTTGGGGTATATCCTATGGAATTCTCATGTCCTGTAGGAGCTGCTGCTGAAGTGTCCTCTGAGGTCTCATCTTTGCCTGTATCTGAGGGCTTGCTCCTTTTCTGGGAAGGCGTATGATCTGGTCCGTCACTACCACGTCCCGATGGATGAGAACTCCCACCACCGCTGTCTCCATCATCATCATTGAAGAGTAGGTCTTCTGGGTCAAGTACCAAAGGTCTTAATTGACGTAAGGGTAACTTAACATCTAGAGGTAGAGGGTCTTGTGGACCTCCACCACCAGTATCTACTGTCTCAACTCTTCCCACGAACCTTCCCCACTGAGTGTAATGGTTTATGTTCCACCACACACATTCCCCACCTTGGGGTTCTATACTAAGATGACGAACCCGTCTCAAACCCGTAGCAGGATGTGTCATCTACTCAGTCATGCATTACCACAACATAAAAGTAGGCAAGGGTGAAACTCTAAACAAGGTAATAAGAGTAGTACTAGTATATTAACACATAGATCACACAACACCCAATTTATATGTCAAAAACATATCAATATCAAGACAATCAAGTCAATACAGTAAAGTAGCAAGTCATATAACAGATTTCAATCAAACAGGTCTTACCTTGTATCCTGTAAACCTGCAAAATAACCCCTTCACAAAATATATACTCACATCAAAGTATATTTATGCATGTCACTTCAATATCTCTTTAATCACACCGGTGTAGTGCTCAAAGGAGACTTTTCCAACCTCACATCATTTGAGCGACCGGCTGCAGTAAACTTATCAGCATAACCAGGGAATCCCACTTAGACCCCTGAGAATACTTCAGAAATACTGCATTTAAAACTTAATACCAAATCAAAAATAGATCTGCCAGTTAGATTTATCCAAGCTGGGTATACGACTCGTCTCGGCTCAGGGGGATTCACCGACAAGGCCATTGAGACTTTCGAAACCTGGATAATCCCAGTAGACAATTGTAGTCCAACAGAACCTATTTTCAACCCCATCTAGTAGGTTGTATGCTCATCGTCTTTAATGCAAATGATCGTCTAAATTGCATCTTAAAATCTCTTTAGCTTCTCTTTGTAAAACTTCTTCTATTTTACTGTGGCTTCTCTTTTAAAAAAACGTCTTTAGATCTCATCAAAAATACTTTATAGGTAATAACTTATCACTTTATAAAAATAATCTTACCTTCTTCACTTGATTCTATGAATCATTACGAGTTTAGTTATTTCTCCAGTTTCAATAATTCAATTTATGACTGATCACACCGCGGCAGAGCCGAACTGAGGTGAGCATCCCAACAGAGTGAATCGATATATAAACTAAAGGTTATTAATTCATTTCAAGCAAACCAAAATGGGGCAGAGCCACCTAGGATTGATCAGGAGAGAAGAGATCAACAGTATTTAAACTTATGTCCACTTTTTAAATCAGCAAGTGTCTGTTCTCATATTTTAGATAGTTCTTTGGGATTGTAATAATTACATGGCGGCTGAGCCGACTGCGGTAATCAGTGTCTGTCTTTTTGAAAACTTAATATAGGCTTAGTGAACGAAATAAAGCTAATTATTTTCACCAAGAATCCATTACTGTCATATTAAATTCTGAAAGATGCTATAACAGTAGAATTCACAGAGAATCCATTACTGTTATACTCTTTTATCCAATCCAATCTATTTATATATACGTTATTAAAAAATCACTTCTTTCCCAATTTATCTTAGTCACGTATATACCGGGTCCCTAGGTTAAGAATTTTCCAAACAGCGTATCAGTACAGTTCCCAGGAAAGAGAGACGAACTTAAAACCCCTTCAAAGGTCTCTGTCTTTCCTAGACGTATCCATACTGATAAATCATTTATCTTAACCATCACCTTGTATATCAATGATAGACAATATTAGGGTTTTCACAAAAGAATAAATTGTATTCTCTTTACGGTAAAATCATGTTTACGGTATATCTAAATTTTGCCATTATAACGGTATGTTTATAAAAGCTCAAAATGATTTTGTCATAGCCACTTTACTCACACGATTTTTAGAGAAAATTTGGGCATTATAACTCTACAATTATTAAATAGCATAAAACAATTAAATTAAAGCTATAAAACAATTATAAAGCATATTTAAATAAATAAAAGCTATAAACACACAGACAAACAATTCAAACACAAACAAGAATCAAACTCATTCTTCTCAAATTAATTTGCAAGAGGTTCCCCTTACCTTTGCCACAAAACTATGAAGAACAAGCTTGAGAACTCCAAAAACACAAAGTAAGAAATTTAAGAACTAAGAAGAGAAAAAGAGTGAATTGTGTTTGCCTTCAATGCTTCTTGGATGTGTGAAAATTTTATGAAGCAAGGGGGGCTATGTATAGTGGGAGGGACGGCCAAGAGGAGGGAGGGAGAGGTAATTAAAAATTTGTGAGCTCATGCACCTTTTTTAGCCTTATGTCATAAGTCCATTTTAATTAAATCATGCATTTTCCTAATTGGCTTCTTCTTACGACTATGCATATGACTCATAACTCATCCAAGGGCCTACATGAGATGGTGATGTCGACCAAGAAGGGGGAAAGGGGGGACCATTGGATTAAAAAGACAAAAGCTTTAGGTTTTGGTAGTTTTGATGTAAAATCAAGAGTCAAATGGTAATTGCACATACCCCTACTGATTAAGGTCAATAGCTAGGTCAACCTTACTATTTTAACTCTATAAAATTATTTTTAGGTCCTTTGAAAATCCCCAGTTCTTATTTCATACCCGTTGCTCTCTATTAGCTTTTATACGGCGGATATACTGCATAAAAGAGTCAAAACAGTGGAAAAATAATCTTGTCTAGAAATACTTTTAAAAATCATGAAATAAAGAATAAAAAATAAAATAAAAATTGTTTGGACCTTTTTCACGAAATTTTCATATACTGTATAGCCACATCTGTACGCGATACGTACCTGTTTACTGTATTTTGCAGTATTTTTTGAAAGTTTTCTAAAAATTCTAGAAAATCACAAATATTAAAGAAGAAACTTTTGTGAAGGAAGATAATTTTCTGGTTTGGTTTGATATACTTTTTATATTTAAAAACTATATCCGTTAGTAAAGGTAAATACGGTTATCTGTAAAAACCCAATCGTCAAAGGAAAACGTCTGTTTTAATGAAATAATTTGATAAGTATTTAAAACCATAATTATAAGACTAACATAATTTTCTTATCACTTAGATCACTCAATTTCATATAAAACAGATAATAGACGGAAAAACAGAAAACAGAAGTCTATAAAAGACTTTAACTATCTTACCACTTTTAACTATAATACCAAACAAAACTTATTGTTTTCTATACTATCAAAAGCATACTAGATCCTAGAGTTTTTATCTTAACTATTTCTCCATCTCCGGTACTTGTGTATTTCCTAACTAGCAGATTACAAAATTTCTTTTAGAGGGACCAAAACTGTAATTCCCTTTATATCTTTCTCTAAAATTTCAAACTTAATTTCTAAAACCTTTATGGAATATCATGTGACTATTTTCTATCCTCTAATATCTTTTGGTAATTAAGTATGAATTTTCCATATTCATTTTCAGCTTATACTGACAGTCAAGAATATCCGTAAAATACCGTTTGACTTCTACGTCAGCTCTAAACCATTATATTTTATCTGAAAATCTTAAAGATGATTCTAATCTTCTAAAATTAATACTCTGTCTTATAGAGTAAAATTTTAGGATGTTACACTTGTTAAGGAGGGAAACAAAATATTTTCAACAACGTTTTACCCAGCAAGCATTGTTTGAATGATGTGTGAAAGCTCTGTGTTTTTAATTACAACAACGTTTGCCCAAAACAGTGCTAACATTATTGATGTGACAAGTTAAGTGCCACTATGGCACACACCATCACACACACCATTTGTGCGGTTGGTGTTGGATTTGTAGGAAGCGTGCATGTGGGTCTCTTTTAACTAGTTAATGACATTGACATTCTTTCTTCAGATTATTCTTTTTCATCACAATCCACCCCATTACTTCTTTGCTTTGCACCATTTTCTGTTAGGGAAATGTGTGTGTCATGGTTGCATTTAACGTGCCACATCAACAACGTAATTAGCACCGTTACCTGACTGACACTAATGTAGAGACTAATTTGATGGATGATCATCAAAGTCAAGGACCAATTTGCCTATTTCCTCATGCCAAAGACCAAAGTGCCAGCGCCGTACAATGTCAAGGACCAACATGATAGTTTACTCGAAAATAAATCAGCCTATAATATAAGTGATTTTAGAGATGTAAAGAAAAAAAACCATGTTGACGGGGCAATTTTTTTCTGTAAAAACTTGGTAAAAATAAAAAGAAAAAATATACTTTTGGTCCCTAAAAAGTTACGACCGTTCAAGTTTAATCCCTAAAAAATCAATTTCAGCGTGTGATATAACATCCAAATAGATTGATAATGTCCAGCTAGACACGTTGACGTGGAGCTCTGCTAGCCATGTCATCACTTAATAGAATAGAGTTGACGGTAGGGATTAAAATAAAACTTTTGCAAAAAAAATAGGGACTACACTTTGTAAAAATATATTTATAGGGACTAAACTTGAACGCTCGCAATTTTTTAGGGACCAAAAATATATTTTTCTCTAATTTTTATTTCACTTGTAGAACTGAATATACTAAATTTAGCTTATGAATTTATCGTGTTGTTTAATGTGTTAATTGATTTACTAAATTAGATTTAGTTTTGGTATTCTATTTAATTTTTTTATTTTTAATAAATATCTATGGATTGCCTTAAAAAACAAATGTCCATGGGTATCTATGAACACCCGCATAATGAATACTCATTTGAAACTGATTTTTATCCAACGGGCGATGAGGAGGGCACAACTAACTACACCCACTCCGCCCCATTGTCGTAGCTAAACTCATCTCTTAGAGCATCTCTAATGGGAAGAGTTTAATGGGTTCTTAAATTAAAGAATTGTATCTTGCATAGTTTACCATTGGAGTTCAATGACATGACATCCAAATCTAAGCTTCGTTGCTTATATAAGCTCCGGTCCTTAAACAATAAAAAAAAAATTATGTTGTCAACCAATGAAATTTAAAATAGAGATATGATGTCATTTGTGGATCCCATTTTGGGTTCTTAAAAATTTCACCATTGAAATGAAATGTGGTTAGAGTTCTTAAAATATCATATACAATGATAGGATCCACCAAAGTGGGTCAAGAACCCAACTGGGATTACACTATTGGAGATAAAGATCTTTTCACATTCAACTCGCTATAGATAGAACAATTTGAAAAAAAATATTAAATGACACTATGTTAAATGACAGTGTGGAGAAAAGCATCAAAATGGTGCAATTTTTTTTGTTTTTTTACCAAAATAGTGCAAATCAACAAGTTATTACCAAATGGGGGTAAGTCGCAGGTGGTATTAGCGACTTCACTTTTTTTTATTTTACTTTTAAAAAAAAGTGAAGTCGCAACTATCACTGGCGACTTCACTTTTTTTTTAAAATAAAAAATAAAAAAATCGCTGATCGTACACAGAGAGTGTCAGGCGGTGTTATTTTGGTCTCTAACAAATACGAAATTAAAAAAAAGATCCTCAACTGTTAGTCGTTAGTCACTTTGGTCCCTGAAAGTGATTATTTATTGTCATTTTAGTTTGACCACAGAGACCAAAGTGACATCGCTGGACACTCTCAGTGAACAAAATAGTTGTTTACTCTCTTAGCATTAGTTTTTTTTCTTACCCACGAATTTAAATTCATATTCAAAATAAACTTTCTATTAAATTCATACTCAAAGCCCTCTTTTAGCATTAGTTATTTTAAAGTCTAACTAGTGAAATCGGATAAAAAAAGTCTAAAAGTCTAATTAGCAAAATAAATAAATAAATAAATAAATAAAAGAGGGCTTTGAGTATGAATTTAATAGAAAATCTATTTTGAGTATAAATTTAAATTCGTGGGTATGAAAAAAAATTAATGCTAAGAGAGTAAACAACCATTTTGGTCCCTGAGAGTGTCCAGCGGTGTCACTTTGCTCTTTGTGGTCAAACTAAAATGACAATAAATAATCATTTTCAGAGACCAAAGTGACTAACGGCTAACAGTTGATGATCTTTTTTTAATTTCGTATCTGTTAGAGACCAAAATAACACCGCCTAACACTCTCTATGTACCATCAGTGATTTTTTTATTTTTTTTATTTTAAAAAAAAGTAAAGTCGCCCGTGGTAGTTGCGACTTCACTTTTTTTTTAAAATAAAAAATAAAAAAAATAAAATCGCCAATACCACCTACGATTTACCCCAATTTAATAATAATTTTTTAATCCGTACCATTTTGATAAAAAAAAAAATTGCACCATTTTGGTGCTTTTCCCGGCCGTGTGGATTTGTAATTTCCACAGAAAAACGGACGACGGAAAATTGGCGCGGAAAACAGAATGAATGTGGCCAAGGTATTGGCTTCATTCAATCGTCTCCCATTGTATTGCACGTGTGGGGCCACCCGCGAAACGCACGCAAAAGAAAGGGACTAGGGTTTTCGTAATTTTGACTTTTCAATTTTCATTACCGCTACAACAACAGTGTCTGCGACACGTGCGTGTTTGGGGTGACTGTTCCATCAGTATCATCAACTTTTACATTTAACATTCGATGTTTAAGTTTTAAAAAGATTTTCTCAGTTCTGATTAATGTTGTTAATCTATTTGCGATTTGTACTCGAAATTTCAATCTCCTGATAAAGCCGTCGTGTGAAAAGTTGTCTTTTTTTTTTTTAATTTCCTTTTTCAAGGTAACCAAACACAAAAGGAAAAACAAAGTACCAGTAAAAATTGGCGAAGATAATGGATTCATCGAACCAGGACAGTGATTGGTTTCTTCAATTTAGTGTTACTAATATATCCTATTAAATGGGTAATGCTATTTCAAAATAAAAATCCAGTCTTTTCGTGAAGACTCACGAGAACCATCGATTGTGGGAGAATTTGAAAGCCAAGCTAAAACTGTTTTCAGGTATTCTCTTTATGCGTGTATACTTACATAATGCGTATCTCTCTTTCCGTTTTTGATGAGTTGTTTATTTGTTTTTGGTTTATACTCATAGTATTTTAGGAAAAAATGAGCCTTGGACTAACCTATGTTCACTCGGGAGGTTAGTAAAGTTTTGTCACGGATTGTTCCGTCACCGGGAATCGAACTCGTTTCTAAGTATATCCCTTAGACGGAGTGCATTAATCACTTATGCCTAACTTTCTGGTTGAATTGTTTATTTATCATTCTATATATGTTTAGTTTTTAATTTTTGCTTCACTAAAATGATGACAGGACTAGATTGGAATCCTCCCTCCACTATCAATGGCTCGTTGTGAAGCATAGGAAGGAGAGGTTAGTTTTGAGTCAAGTTATTATGTTGGACTTTATTCTTCAAAGTTGAATGATCTTTGAAATAGACATTTCGTGGCTCTTGATAGTTTGGAAAAAAGTTGGTGTTTGGGTTCTGTCTCCTTCTGCTAGAAGAAAGAAGTACAACTCTTGTCTTTTGTATATATGGTGCTCAGATAAAGTGGAAGTTAAAATAATAAATGATGTGGTGTGGCGCCACGTTAACGAAAGTGTATGATACAATATTATTATTGTCATACATAACATTATTTTATTGAGTGATGGATTAGTTATGGCTTTGTTATTGTGCATTGCTGTAGATCGGTCAAACTGGATTCTGGTTTTTTCATTTTTTATTTATGGGATGAATTTTTTCGTTCTAGAAGGTTTAATAATTCGATCCATCTTTAATCTTTTTACGGGGTTAAGATTCTTAAAGTAGAGCCTTGATTATTATTTCTAAAAGCATCTCCAATGATAATTCTTAGCTGGGTTTTTAGAGATAAGAACTTGGTTCAGCAATTGAAGAAGACTGAGTTGGTAGTCACATGTAGGAACAGTAACAAAATATTTTGCACCACAAAGAGTAGAGATATGGATCACCCGTGGGACCTATTTTGAATTCTTAAAAGATTGCACTATTGGAGATTTTAAATCTTATATGGCATTTTTTGACCCACCAAAAGTGAGTTAAATAACTCCACTTCAGGTTCACCATTGGAGATGCTATGAGAAACAATATAAACAGATTATATTTGAGAATTTCTTGTCAATATGCTTAAAATGTGAAAGTTGATTTACTTGGTCTGTGCATACAACTTCAAGAATTTGTGTAAAATAAGTTAATCAGAAGATGCATATACTTATATGCACATCATTAAATACTTAATTTCATTACTAAATCCCTAGATTTCAAACTGATTTGTCATATTATCTTTAGTTTATGTACCATATATACCGATAGTCCTCATGTCCTTCAAGTCTTTTGAGTAAATTCAATCTTGAACCAACAAATAGGCTTCTTACCTCCCTCAAGATACAGTGTGACATTGTTAGTTGTGATAGACCAAGGCTCAACTTCTATTTTTCACCTTTTGAACTTCTTGACTTTTGAATAAGCACAACAATTACTGGTTATCACATGATTTAATAATTTATAATAATAATTTCCAGCTGCTGCTAACCTTTGGTCTCTACTCAGTACCTTCTCACACTATATATTTCTTCCCCCAACCCCCATTCTTCTTATGTAGTAAATTATAGGAATGCTACATAAGAACCTGAATTTCTCATCATTCCATGGGTTATTGGTTGGGATTGAACATTGAACTGCTTTAATTTATTTCAAATTTATAACTATTCATGACAGAGGACGAGCCTTGGTACAACACTAAGGTTGCTGCCTTTGTGATTGAGGGTCACGAATTTGAATTTGGAAACAGCCTCTCCGCTTGCGGGGGTAAGGCTGCGTACGTTTACCCTCCCTAGGCCCCAAATGGTGGGAGCCTTATGCACTGGGCCGCCCTTTTTCTTATAACTATTCATGACAGTGACATGTATGTGATTTGGTTTCAGACCTTATTTTTCTATACCTTTTCTCTTTCAGCTTGGCATCCACTTTTGACTTGAAGTTATATAATCCAAAGTAGCTTTACAGCAGTCTTCCTGCTCAACAAGTCTTTAAAACTTCAACCAAGTGACCTTCACCCTTCTGTGAGCTTCCCCTCCCTCTCATTCAGGTTAGTTAAATGTTTCTGAATTATTGCTACTTAGTAATATCTCTTTAATCACTAATCTTCATCTCAAATACCATAGATAGAGGTGCTTGTTGTGTACCTTATTTTCTTCACTTCTGGGTTCTACAAGCATAGAAGGGTATAGGAGCCAGTTCTGAATGCAATATAAACCATGTTCTTGTGATCTAATACTAATACTGCAGTTAAACTATTTCCATTACTAGCTCATAGATGTAAGTTTTTCACCTGGATTACAGTGAAAGTCATTGTTGATGTCCTCAATGGGTCATCCAACTGATGAAAATCTTGAAGCAAAAGAGATGGATGGGAGCAATTTGTCATCTTCACATGGCCAGGAGCCATACGTGCACAGGGTCGGAATTCCTCCAAGACAAAACCTCTTAAAGGAATTTCAATCCACTGTAAAAGAAACATTTTTTGCAGACGATCCTCTACGGTCCTTCAAGGATCAGACGAAATCCCGGAAGTTCATTCTGGGCATTGAAGCCATATTCCCCATACTTAGTTGGGGGAGAACTTATAGCCTCAAAAAGTTTAGAGGGGATCTTATTGCCGGTCTAACTATTGCAAGTCTCTGCATTCCTCAGGTAAATTTTCTTTCAAAATGATGATTTTGAGCTTTTGAAGAACAATAGAATGGTAGATATGAGTAAACAATTGCTATTCCTATACTACCACTTACCTGTTTTCTGAGGTTTTGATACTTGGCTTGAAAACAGGACATTGGATACTCAAAGCTTGCAAATTTGGCTCCACAGTATGGACTGTGTAAGACTCTTGTTGTCTCTGATCAACAGCTCAAGTTGCCTGTGTATGTTTTCTTTGCTTGTTGGACTGAGATTTTGTTGCCTTTTTGTTCTACTACCCTTTACAGACTCCAGCTTTGTTCCACCATTGATTTATGCTGTCATGGGTAGTTCTCGTGACATCGCAATAGGACCAGTTGCAGTGGTTTCTCTCTTGTTGGGGACTTTACTTCAGAGTGAGATTGATCCCAATACAAATCCAACAGACTATAGACGACTCGCTTTTACTGCCACTTTTTTTGCTGGGATTACACAGGCAACTCTTGGGGTTTTTAGGTATGTCACTATGATTCTTGGGGAGTTTACTTTTGAATCTTCCTAGCACTAGTGTTTATGTTCTAACAATAACAAACTCTTATGAAATGCATTACATTTTAATAGACTGGTGACATTCTGGTTGGATGGATCTTTTTTACCAGGTTAGGATTTTTGATTGATTTCCTATCTCATGCTGCTATTGTTGGTTTTATGGGGGGAGCTGCCATCACAATTGCCCTTCAACAGCTTAAGGGTTTCCTTGGTATTGAAAAGTTCACAAAGAAAACTGATATCATCTCTGTGATGGATTCAGTATTCTCATCAGCCCATCATGGGGTATGCTTTCTCTCTCTCTCTCTCTCTATATATATATATATATACCTGCACACAAAAATCATTAATGGGATTTTAATATCTAACATATTGCAGTGGAACTGGCAAACTATAGTAATTGGAGCTACCTTCCTGGCTTTTCTTCTGTTTGCCAAGTATATTGTAAGCACTCTAATTCATTTCACTATATATATTCCTTAGACACATTGATGGGATTGCAAATTCTCTTATATTATATCAATATATGCGGATCAGGGAAAGAAGAGCCAGAAATTCTTCTGGGTTCCAGCTATTGCCCCATTGATATCTGTTGTACTCTCCACTTTTTTTGTATACATAACCCGTGCAGACAAGCATGGTGTTGCAATTGTAAGTAAATATAAATATATTGCCCTTCTCTCATTTGAAAGTACTAATTGCAACAGTAGTAAAACTTTTTTGTCAATTGATATGTGAAGGTAAAACACATAGAGAAAGGGATCAATCCTTCATCTGTGAAGGAAATTTATTTCAGTGGTGATTACTTAGGGAAAGGTGTTAGAATTGGCATCGTGGCTGGCATGATAGCATTGACTGTAAGCGAACTTGACACTGTTGTCTTCATTTAAAGAGTATTTCGCCATTTATTTTGTGGTGTCATTATAAGCTGTTACATTTTGATTATCAGGAAGCCATAGCAATTGGAAGAACATTTGCTTCTATGAAGGACTATCAATTGGATGGAAACAAAGAAATGATGGCATTAGGAGCTATGAATGTTGTTGGTTCAATGACTTCCTGTTATGTAGCAACTGGTAAGCTAAAAGATGTTTTTTGATATTATTATCTGTTATTTCATATTATCAACTTTTTCTGAATTTTTTAATAATATTTTTATGATAGTTGTTTTACCCCAATCAATTTAATTAATAATTATTTTTAAGTAAATGTTTAATTATATAAACAAGCCGTTTTGTATCATGCATGATCAACGTGATTCGTGCAAATGCATGGATCCTGTGCTAGTTTTAATATGATTCAAAGTTCAGGGGGGTTATTTGTAAAAAAAATTAAATTGTAGGAGTAAAATATAATTTACCCTATTTATTTTATTGTAGATTGCTTCATAATTAATCACTGAAATTAAGTGGGTTATAAAGTATAAACTAACTTTTTATAGCCTCTGATCTACTTTCTTGCTATGTTCAGGTTCTTTCTCTCGATCAGCAGTAAATTTCATGGCTGGTTGTGAAACTGCAGTCTCTAATATTGTCATGTCCATTGTTGTGTTCTTAACCCTGCAATTCATCACACCTCTTTTCAAATACACTCCAAATGCCATTCTTGCTTCAATCATCATTTCTGCTGTCATCAACCTTGTAGACTATAAGGCAGCAATTTTGATATGGAAGATTGACAAATTTGACTTTGTTGCTTGCATGGGAGCATTCTTTGGGGTTGTTTTTGCCTCAGTTGAGATAGGACTTTTGATTGCTGTAAGTACTATAAGACTCAGTTATCATATCATGCTCTATAATGTTAAAGTAGTTTGTGATTGGTATAGTATTTACTTGGTTATTGTTGTTATATGTTGTGACAGGTTTCCATATCCTTTGCAAAGATCCTATTACAAGTCACAAGGCCCAGAACTGCTATTCTGGGGAAGATCCCTGGGACAACTGTCTATAGAAACATCCAGCAATACCCAGAGGCCACAAGGGTTCCTGGTGTACTGATTATAAGAGTTGATTCTGCAATATATTTTTCCAACTCCAATTACGTTAAAGAAAGGTAAATATGTAGATTCTGTTTGGATAACTTTTTCTATAAGTACTTATAATATTAGTTTTTGAACCAATAGTTTCTCATATAAGTTAAAATCAATTTTCATAATCCAATTTTATCAAAAGCTTTCTTTTTTAATTTCTCCATAAGTATCTGTCTATTTAACAGTGACAGTTTAACATTCTTTTCTCTTTTCCATATATGAGAAAATAAGAATGTAATACAAAGCTAAATTCTTCATAAGTTAGAAGTTGGGCTTCTGAACCCAAATAGGACCGTATTCCTCCTCTGTACTTTTAACAGATTAGAACTATTATTTAGACTATTTAGATTGAACTGAAAGGAAACACACCAATGATGCAATCTGTATAGTGGTCTAGCTGCATAATCATTTTTGGCAATCATTTAAATGGATAAGGACAGAAGTTATATTATGGTTCAGAAAATGTCAGGGGTCACTAGTTATGCTACATAATGTAAGAAGTTTCAATATGGATGTATGAGGAGAACTCCCAACAAACATCAAGTCTCTTATATGAACTGCCTATATGGCTTAGTGATGTTTGCATGCCATCAGGGCTAAAATTTGATTGTAAATTTGTAACAAGTGAAGTTTAGTTTTATATTCTAAACAGGACAGAAATATGGCCAAAGACAAAATAATAAAGGATGAACCAATTGGATGGTTAGAATATCTGATGGCGTTAACCACTTTACTCTTTCGAGGATTTGTATCTTAAATTTGTAGAATTGTATTTCAAATGTTTCTACAGAATTAAATAGCATTTCTCCCTTCTCGTGAGTACCAATTATCAATTACCATATAAGAAAAGTAAGTCCTTAATTGTGACACATATCATCTTCCAAGTTTTTTATTTTCTGTCAAAATTCTTTGTTTGTTTGATTTTGTTTACTTTAGGCAATAGGAACTAGTTATAGCTTATAAAATGGTATTTTAATAACCTATACCTTTCTTTTTGGGAACTATTATCTTGCAGGATATTGAGATGGCTGATGGATGAGGAAGAACAAGTGAAAGGGGACTACCAAACAAGAATCCAATTTTTGATAGTTGAGATGTCACGTGAGTGTCTATATATTTTTTCCCCTTTGTCGTCAACTAAGCACATAATTTTGGGTTATTCCTAACCTCAAATTTGTGTCTGTTACAGCCGTTACTGACATCGATACCAGTGGCATCCATGCCCTTGAAGAGTTATTTAGAAGTCTTCAGAAGAGAGATGTTCAGGTAATCAAACTAACAATTCTAAACAATTGTACTTGGGTTCATAAACTCAACTTTTAATTCATGGAGAAGTTAGTTTTATTTTGCATTTTTACTTTTCTCACGTATGGAAAAGACGGGAAAAACTATTTGATTTAAATAATTACACTCTTGAATAGATAAGTGCTTATGAAGGGCGGCTCAGTAGGGCTTCCACAATGTGGGGTCTGGTGAGGATAGACCTATGCAGCCTTACCTCCACAAGCGGAGAGGCTATTTCTAAATTCGAACTCGTGATCCTCATATCACAAGGCAACAACCTTACTGTTGCACCAAGACTCTCCCTCTAGATAAATGCCTATGAAGTTAAAAAAAAAAAAAGCTTTTGAAAAAGTTGAAACATAAAAGCAAATTTCAACTTAGACTATTAGTTAAAAAACTCGTTATAAATTGTTATAGACAAACTCGCTTAATATCAATATTGACAATTATATATATATAACTTACCAAATTTAAGGAGTGTCTCATTGTGCAGCTTGTTCTGGCAAATCCTGGCCCACTAGTGATAGACAAGCTCCACACATCAAACTTTGCTAACTTGCTCGGTGAGGACAAGATCTTCCTCACGGTTGCAGAGGCTGTTGCATACTGTTCTCCAAAGCTAGCCGAAGACCCTTGAAAAAATATATGATGGAAAAAAAAATTGATTATGCCATCTTTAGGATAGGAAAGATCAGAAATTGTGATGAAGAAATTAATGAAATGAGGGTAGGTAGAGAGAGACACACATGCGGCTTTTAGCTTGTGTTAATTAGCTGGTGAATGAAGAATTGAGGTGGTCACTAAAAAAGTTAGTAAGAGTGGCACTTTCTGCTGGTTAGTTCTGTGGGGTCCCTTTATTATTGTCTTATAAAATAAAAATAAAACATATAAAGGTGCGCTTTGTTGTACACGTCAATTTGTTTTTACTGAAATGTTCTAACTACACAAAAGGAGTGTTTGTTCCCCCTGTTTTTTAACTCTGATATCATTGTCCATAAAATCGAGGAAGAAACAAAAAAAGCTACAAATTTATTTTTATTTTTCCTTACATTTCGTGATTGCAATTCTTGCTGCAATGGGTTTGGTTTGAGCTCTGATGGAAGTAGTAGAACAAGACAAGATTATTAGTGCAGCAGGAAGATTTTGATGTAATTTAACTTAATTTAGCTTATGTATTAATAGAGTCGCAAAAGACACCAAATTCATCCAAACGGACTTTGTAGAACACACATACTACCATTTTAGTTTGGAGCCTAAAGTACGTTTATTCAGAAAAAAAAAATTTTATTACTTTGAGTTCAAATGTATTTTTGTAATTTTTTAACTGAAAACTAAATATGTACCAAGTAGTTCTAAACTCTCACAACGTTTCGACCAAATAACGAAAGAAAAAAGTCTCGACGTCAGATACGAAAGCATAAGAGATTTTTAACAATTGGCTTAAAGCTGTACCTTTTTTGTTAAATGAAAGAAAAACTTAAAAGTACCTTTTCAGATAACGATATTATTATGTTCTTTTAAATCATTAGGAATGGAAATAGGTCAAGTCGCTCGACAGGGATCTATGACTCAGTTTACATCAGGTCCAAACTAGGTCATATTTTTTCATGAAATATATCAGGTCAAGGCTTTTTGCAATAGGCCAGCCTATTTAAGTAGACACATATATAATTTTTTTATAGTATTATTATTATATTAGATTTTTTATAATGTATTAAAATTATATATTTATTTACTTTTTAAATGTTTAAACACATGTTGACCTACATAGATACTCAAGCTTATAAAGCTTATTGAAGGATAAAGTTGTAATTTATTTAGATGTTTTATCACAAAACTACTTCAATCTTATTCACCTCTATGTCTCTATCATAAATAAAACTGAATTTAATTGTCATATTTTATAGTTTGTTATACACAGAGATTTTCTTCATTGGCCTATTAGCCTATTTAGGGGTAGGTCAGACTACTTTTTTTTTCGGTCGAAGGTCGGACAATTTATTTGAATGCCTTATTAGGAATCGGGTCTTTAAATAGGCTAAAAGGTCAAATCAGGCTTTTAAAAATGTCAGATCAGGCCTAAAAAAAAGCCTATGACAGATAACAAGCCAGACTTAGGCTTTGAAATTTTTAGACAGGTCAGGCCTATTTAGGCAAAGCCTAGCCCAGCCTAGCGTATTTCCATCCCTATAACCATTAAATATTCTATTTCTTTTTGAAAGATTATAATATGATTCAATGACGGATAGATAAAATTAGAGTAAGGGACACAGAGAATAATACAAAAGATTTATTTTGGTTCACTTTTCACCTGAGAATTACGTCCAGTCACTTCAACCTGAAGGCTTTTCTACTATGTAACCAAACTTTTACAATAGTACAATCCGCTCTTCACTCGAGCCTAGACGCGACTATAGTCTGTTGACTACACACCTCCTCTATAACAAACCTAGTATATTTTAACAAACTCTTCACTCGAGCCCAGATGCAACTGTAATCCACTTGATTGCGCGTCTCGTTTATATCAAACCCAGTATAGGATAACAAAGCTCTACACTTGAGCCTGGACGCAATTGTAATCCACTTGATTACACATCTCTTCTATACCAGACCTGATATAGGATTTCACTCAGGCAACAACGCAACTACAATCCACCTAATTACGCGTCCAAACGTAACTGTAGCCCTTGACTACGCGTGTTGTCTATACCAACCTGGTATAGAAATATCAACTAAGTATTCTTTCCTTTAGTCTCTACAGGCTTTCACAATCACCTTTTACAATAATGAATTTTAATACAACACTTCTGATAACTCAAACTGTGAGAATGATAAATGACGCTCAAGTGTTGTCTCTCTCTAGTTCTCTGCTCATATAACTCACAAATTGTGATGATATAACTTCTAATGATTGAGCGAGCTTTCAATGAGCCTTATTGCTCTTCTGATCAGAGAATGTTTCTTCTGTGTAATAAATGAGCAACCAAATGAATGAAGGCTTTGATGTTTTTGAGCTTTTCCTTGAGGGTAGTAAATGTAGCTTCAGTCGTCAACCTTTAACTCTCCATTCTTTTTCTTTAGGAAAAATTACATCTTTAGTCGTTTAACTTCATTTATTTTTTTAATTTGATCCGTTATCCTTTTTTTTTGTAACAAAATAGTCATTTATGTTTTAAAAATAAGTTTAAGTAGTCCTTTTTGTCACACAATTAAGCGTGTATACAGCCTGAAATAGCCCAGCAAAATACTTGAATAGATCAAAATATATATATCAGAATTAGACTATGTGGACAAAAATAGAGACAATATGCATGTCTATAACAATGAAAAAGTGAAAAAAATATAAGGGACCAATTTGAAGAAATAAAGTTATGCGACCAAATTAAAACCAAATTAAGTTAGGGGACCAAATGACTAATTTTGCCTCTTCTTTATATAGCCTTCAATTTAAATGCCATTGCGAAATAGAAACTTCTCGTTGTGAAACAACATTGAATGTTATATATGTTCTGTTGATTTTCCTTGTTCTAGAGATGTAGTCTTTGCAATATAGCCAAGTGGCTGCTTTTCAGAGATATGTACTTTGAAGTAGAGAATCAACCAAAAAATTTCATTTTTGCTGATAGCAAGTATATTCTCTCTTGAAAGTCCTTTATGTCCAAATTGGAGTTGGTACATATTTTGATTTTCCCATTCTGACTTTCTCAAGAAGAACCTTTACCCATTGGGTAATGATATGCTCTTTTGTACTATTTCAACTGCTCTTTTCATAAAGTAATATTTTCTTTTTTTGCTTTTTCCGAAGAGCTTTTCTCCTTCCAGAGACCTTTTTCTTTCAACTATTTTTCAACGAATGTTTATTTCTTCAATTGGTTGCACCTTGTTGACATTGTTGACTTCCACGTCATTTGATTCAGACATAAGATTCAAGACACAATGCTGCTTCTTATCACAAGCTTTTCTTCATCTTGTTCTTTCTTTTGACTCCCTTCTTCTTATCAAACACATACAAGTCATTCGCTTGTTAGTCTCCTTTCTCTCGATTTCTTTTCTTTCTTTGAGACTCTTATGTAGATTTCTCTTTTTGTGATGTCTCAACATGAATCCTGTAACATCCATTTTTTTGAGTTATTGTTTAAAATCCGTTTTATATGAGATTTTTGTGATCTAAGTGCTAAGAGATTTATTTTTATCTTATAATTATGGTTTTAATATACTTATCAAATTATTTCATTAAAACAGACGTTTTTCCTTTGACGTTTGGACTTTTTCAGACAACAGTCTTTTCCGTAATTAACGGATAAGGGTTTAAATAGCCAAAGTATATCAAAACAAACCAGAAAACAAAACTTCCTTCACAAAAGTTGGTTTTTTTAATATTTGTGATTTGCTGGAATTTTCTGAGAATTTTTGAAAAACTTAAAAATTACCGTTTTGGTCCCTATAGCTATAGTAAGAGCTAATAACTGATTCGGGGACCAAACTGAGGTCAGAACGAAATTTTGAGTAGCTGAATCATGTTTTTACATTTTTTAGGATTTTTGGAAATTATTTCATAATTTACTGAAAAACAAATCAAAAGTTACTTTTTTCGATCCCTGTAAAGCATGGAAAACGAGGATTTCTAGTCAAAAATGGATTTTTAGTGATCAGTGAGTACTTAAAATCAAATTTCAAGAGGGATCATTATTGTTTAAATTCAATTTGTGATTTTCTGGGATTTTTTCTGGAATTTTCTGAAAAATGTTCGTTTTGCACTTACGGCGCGTCCGTTTTCCTTTGTTAAGTGCAAACCGTAAAGCCTACCCTTACCGTAAAAATTCAGAAACTCTTGTATGAAGTCTTTATGACTATTATTTGTCATTTTCAAATTTTCCTATAGGTCGTCACCTTTTAATAATTGTTTTTGGAAGTTTTCTTGTAATAGGACCATTTTACCCTTGATTTTCATCTTGTTTACACTTAAGACTCTAGGGGCAAAGATGTAACTTCACTCCCTCCCTCTTCAGCCCTCATAAACCGTCTCACTACTATGCCAAGAAGGGGACTAGGTGCATTTGGTTGTATGAGTCATGGTTTTCGACCAATTAAAAAAAGGATTGATTATAAAACTAATTTATAATTAAGTCATTTAGGAGTCATGGCTTACATCATGGAATCAAATGGCCTTCCTTCCTTCTTCTCTTGGTCGACATCCACACTTGGTAAGGGCCCTTGGATGAGCCTTTTGTCTTATGAGTCATGAGCATAGTCATGAGCTTAGGCCAATTAGATAAAAGCATGATTAAACCTAATTAATAAATAGGTAATTTGTGAATCATGGCTTACATCACACAATTTTTTTATCCCTTCCTTCTCCCTAGCTCTTGGCCGCCCCTCTCCCTATAAATAGGACCCTTGTCTTCATAAAATTTTCACACATCCAAGAAGCCAAGGAGCCTTGAAGACAACAAACACAAATTCTCTCTTTTCACTTCTTAGTTCTTATATTTCTTAGTTGGTGTTCTTGCTTTGTTCTTCCCAAAGGTTGTGGCCAAGGTAAGGGGAACCTCTTTCAATAATAATTTGAGAAGTATGTGTTTCATTCTTGTTTGTGCTTGTCTTGTATGCTTTATGTGTTTTTGCTTTTATGCTTTAATAATTCTTTTATAGCTTTAAATTAATTATTTTGTGCTAATTATTAATAGTAGGGTTATAATGCCTAAAATTCTTTAAATTTTCGTGTGAGTAAGGTGGTTATGTTAAAATTAATTTTGAGCTTTGTAAACATACCGTTATAATGGCGAATTTTAGTCTTACCGTAAAAATGATTTTACCATAGAGAAAATGAAATTATTCTTTTATGAAAACCCTGATATTATTTATCATTGATATACAAGGTCATGCTTAAGATAAATGATTTATCAGTATGGATCTATCTAGAAAGGAAAGAGACATTTGAAGGGGCTTTTATTTAGTCCGTCTCTATCCGGCCTGAGATCTGTATTGATACACTGTTTGGGGAATTCTTAACCTAGGGACTCGGTATATACATGGCTAAGATAATTGGGGAATATAATGGCAATGGATTCTCGGTGAATTCTGCTGTTATATATTTTTGGTTCAGTATTCTCTATGTTTTTAACAGTGGAAATTTGTGAAACAAACTTTTAATGGGTTTTTTCTGAAAATAAACCAGTGTTCAAGTATTTTCGAAATAATTTAGTTTTGAACTACTTCAATAAATTAAATCACTTTTAGTTCTGTCAAATACTGATTCATTCTTAGGGATTTGAATAAAAATGAAGTATGAGTTATCTAGGATAAATGGTTCTATGATTCTATCTGAGTGGTAAAATTCTGTGTTTTTCCTGAGATGTGTGATTTGGTATTCTTGTCTGTTAAATGTGGTTTTGTGTTTTTCGGTAACTATGTTGTTTGAGATAAGTGATTTTGAGTGGTTGGAAGTGAAAGAGATATGCCTAATGAAAGACGATATTCCCACTTGATGTTCCTACTCGATGTTCCCATATGCTTTGTTTAAAGCGATGTTCCTACTTGATGTTCCTACTCGATGTTCCCAAATGCTTTGTTGAAAGCGATGTTCCCACTGGATGTTCCCAATATGCTGTGTTTTAAGCAAAGTTTTTATCTGATGGTTTCCATAAGTTTTCCTTGACCTGTTTGTGAAGTTCTTATTATGCTGATATATTGATTAGTTAAGTATGATTACTTAGTATTTGTGCTGAATACTGCTGGGTGCATATACTTTTCCTATTACTTTGTTTAGAGTTTCACCCGTGCCTACTTTGTTGTGTTGATGTATGACGGAGTAGATGTTTTTCCCAAGAAGTAGCCTATCTCTTAGAAGAAGATTTGAGGGATGTTGTTGTATAGATGAATATGGATTACAAGAAGAATAGATGGTTACTATATTGTTTTGGGTAGAGGTTAAAGACCAGACTGGCTCAGATGTTCACTGTATTATTTTTAAATCTTTCCTTGTAAAAAACTTTGATGATTATATGAAATGAGATTTTATTCATAAAAAAATGTCGTTTTATGCTTCTGCGCTTAAAACCTTTTGAAAAGATTAATACATATTCTCCATCCTTCTCTGTGTTTAAAAGAAGAAAAAAAAATTTACACATATTTTCGGAGAAGGAATGTTGAGCTTTCAATAAATATTTTCTAAGTTATTTTGAAATTCTTTGTAACTATGGTGTAATGTCCTTTTTGGAGAAATGGTGTTACAAATCCTATCATTCATGAGTTTCTTTCTTGGGTATTTATCTGCACACTAAACCAAATACGTCAAGTACCAAAAACCAATTGTTCATTAATCTAAACTTTTGTTATTGTCAAAATCTTAGAAAAGATTAGACACTTAGTTGTCTTTGTTTCAACATATATGACACCACGTGTCAGTCCACATGTATGCCTCGTCACAGGGACCAAAATGACCAGTAAAAGCGAGGGACTAAAATGAAAGATTTAGGAAAAAAAATAGTCTTATAAGTCACTAGAGCTAGGTATATAGGCCTTGTCTCATGAACAGCCCATTGAGCCTACAGCCTGCTCAAGCTACGGGCCACATAAATATAGGCCCTTTAGATGTGGGCTTTTTTAGCCCAGTCTGTTTAACATACAAGCTAAGCGAGTTTGGTATGTCAATTGGCTCGTGGGCCAATTATTTTTTGTAATCTAAATTTTTATTTAATTTTTAAAGTTTTTAATGTTAAATATTTTTCATAAATTATTTTTAATTATTTTTTATTCTTTGGTAGGCCTATGTGCTAGCTCAGTTCGTTTATATGCTGGCCAATACGAGTCAGGCCTAAGCAGACTAGGCTGGCCCGTATAGCAATCTCTTTAAGTCACTAACCCTTCCCTTCAGTGAGACACTTAACATTTTCTTCCCAAAAAACTCTGCCCTGTTTTTCGCGAGATTGTTCACGGTTGAATTTTTTTAGCGGAGTCGTTCATGGCGGCACAGCAGTAGAGACACGGTGGAATGCAGTGGAGACTGTTCAATTCTCATTAAGTGGCACCAGCCCGCAAGCCTAATAAAGAATAAAAAATAATCAAAAAATTGTTTTTAATTTAAAAAATATTTAACATTAAAAACTTTTAAAATTAAATAAAAAATAGATTATAAAATAAAAAAAATTGCCCACGGATCAAACCTGCTTAGCTTGTGAGTTAATAGTAGCTTCTCTATAACCCCTATTCCAAAAATCATTCACTTTAGTCCCTAATTTTTACTTGCTATTTTGGTCCTTGTGACGAGACATATTTACACATTGACTAACACGTCGTGTACTCGTACAGGGCAATAAATATGGCAACTCAACCTCACAAACGGTGTTAAATGACTCTAATGACGTTAGGGACCAGACTGACTAACAGATTGCACAGTGAAAACTTTTTTTAATTTCGTTACTTTCATGGACCATTGTGACAACGCCTGCCACTTTCAGGGACCAAAATGATTGTTTACTCTTTTTCGTCTTTCCAATATGTATTTACACCTTATTAGTAGCCTTTAAGAATTGATACCTTCATTATATGTATGTAATTTTTCAATTACAATGAAAAAATAACAATTGCTGAGAGTTGAGAGTTGAGATATAATTAGAGGTGAGGTGCTTTCCTTTTTTTACGCATATGATTTTAAGGAGTATCCCTGGTCATTCAAAGAGACTAATAGCTCCTTTGGTGGAGGTGCTTTCCTTTTGGTGGACTTAAAGAGATAAGGTGATTTTAATTTAAAATGTGTTCAACAACGATGTTACCATCCCGTTTCACACATATAGAACAATGGAAGTGCCACCCCTACAAGCCATTGGACGGCTCCGTATAGAAAAGACAATTGAAAATCCAAATTGTAGAGTAGCAATTAGCAAATGAGACGACTCCAACATAATTTATATTGGAACAAAAAAAATAGTACCCAATAAAGAATTGATTGATGCTCACATAATAATAATTTGCATATATATGTACATCTCATTTTGAGAACCCTTTTGTTTCAGATTTATGCGCCAATATGTGCTTCAGAATCAGCAGGGAACTCACCAAAGAAGAGTTAAAAGAGAAAGAGAGAAGAAATAAAGCAAAACTCAAGGAAACAGAAAGGAAAGAAAAGGAGAGGAAAGTCAAAGAGAAAGAAAAGAAAAAGAACGAAGAAAGACAGAGAAAGGAAGAGGAAGAGAGAAAGAGAAAAGAGGAGAAGGAGGAGAAGAAGAGACAAGCACAAGTGGCGATGACAAGAAAACAAGAGAATGAAAGGAAGAGGCATGAAGGGTTGAAAAGAAAAGAGAAGGAAAAAGAAAAGAAGCCGAAACTGAAGCACAAAAAAAATTGGTGATTAATACATCATAAATTGTGTTGTTTCGAAACCAAATCAGCGTGATATCACGTAATTTATTATTACGTCGAAAATCACAAGGTTATTTTATCATTTGGTGCCTTCAATATTTTGCGATGCTATTCATATTTCATGAAAAACTTAAATATGTTTTTGTCTCTATAATATAAGTGTTATTTTTCGTTTTAATCCTCTAAAAACAAATTTTTATTCTTGGTGTTTCTATAACTATTTTTTCATTTTAGTCCCTGCTATCAATTAAGTGATAAGGTGGAGCTAACAAAATTCCACCTCACCACCACGACATAGCATCTAAACCTTACACCTCACTGGACACCTAGACTAGCTACTTTTCCACATTAGCAAACACCTCACCTTTAACCCCTCTCTCTCCCCTTTTCCCTTCCCGAGCTTCCCTCCTCCCCCACTAGGGCTGGACAAAAAAATGCAGCCCGATCCGAACTCGAAATACCCGAGCCCAATAACATGTAAATGGGTGGATTCGGGCGGGTCACATGTCATCGGGTAGAGGAAAATTGGGTTCAAACGGTCCGTTTTGAGCGGGCTCAGTTTTGTTAAAAAAATTTGTCAAAAACCGAGCCCGACTGCGTTTAACCTTAATATAACAGTGTAGATTCATTTTTATTTTTGGACGTGATCTGAGCCATTAGATCCTTTTGGGATACAACCCTAATTTTCACCCAAAGCCTTAGCGCCTACACATCCCCTTTCATTTTCTTCTTTTTTTTTCTCTCTCTCCATCCCTACTTCTCTATCTTTTCTCCCAAAATGCCACCGCCTTTGCCACCTTTCACCTCCATTTTTGGCCACCATACTTCTCGGCTTAGGGTTTCACATGCACTGATCGCAGAAATGAAATGGTAGAGTGACTGAGTGAGAGTGTATCATTTTGTTCTCTATTTTATACAGTGCTAGATGTTGTTTTCTTCTATCTTTTTTATTTATTTATTATTTATGCTTCCCTCTTCCTCCTCTTGTTTTATGTTTTTTTTGAGATCTAGGATTTCAGTTGGTTTTTGAGATCTAGGGTTTCAGTTCTCTTTTGTTTAAAGTTTGGTGCTTTCTACCTGTTGGAGTTTTGTAATTATGTTTAAGTTCTGTAATTTTTTTTCTCATTTAGAGTTTAGAGTTTGAAGGTTGTAGATTGAGGATCTTGTATGTTTCTAGAATTGATTAATTTCTACAAATTGTTCTCATTCTGGAGTTTCTTCATCTTTTTTCTGTTTTTTTTTAATCAAACCCGTGGCAACCCACCCATCTAAATTGACAACCAACCAACCCGTCACCCGAACAAACCGTGTGTTCATGCGAACAGAAACGGACTTAGATGTGAATATCTCGATTTCAGTCAGTTTGGGATTTTTGGGCCAAAAATCGACCGTAACTGACCGATGTCCAACGACCTATCCCCCACCCCCACCACACATGTATAGTCAATAGTTTTGTAGACTTTATACAACAATGGTTTCAAATTGCGGTCTACACCAGTTGATGCGGCCACAATATTGCTGTTGTGGGGGTGACTACAAACACATCACACCGCAGTTGCGCTGTTTTTGAAAATCACAGAAAAAACCACAACGTTGGAACGGCCGCAACATAGCAGGTGGAACGGCCGCATCAAGCCGCATCGAACTGCATTAGGCCGCAATAGGCATTAAAGTCTCCACAAAAATTATTTTTATTCTTTCTCTTTTTTATTTAGTATACTTATAATGAATTTTGAAAGGTTAGAGATATATTAAGATGATAATGAGCTACTGATGAGGGAGAGAGTAGGATTTGGGAGGGAAAACTAGAGATATGAGATTTTAAAGATGAGTCATGATGAATTATATCTGGTGCAAACTTAAAATATGTTTAAGCTGCAATGGCTGTAGTACGCATCGCAACAGCCGCAATACCCACAATCACAGTAGCTGCATCCGCAACCACAATTTGAAACCTTGCAACCAGTTCTCAAATACGTACCATGGAAGAAACCCGCACCACCCTACTTCTCCTCACCCTAGCCCAGTAACCCTCGCCCCTCCTCCATTTCCCTGCCACCACCACATCCACTGTACCCCGTGCAAAACGCGCCTACAAGACTGCAATCCCAATCATTGATTGATCTTTTTTGTAAAGAGAACAAAATGCAACCAAATCATCGACAACACAAAGTCGTCATTGTTTCCCTCTAATATGCCAAAAAACATAAAAATGTACTGTCTCTAGAACCTAATAATAAACAACATCAAGAAATCAAGAAAATAAAACAAAGCAAAACTTCCATGGGCTTCTTCCACCGCCACCATGTCGCATGGCCAACGGTGCGAGTGGGTTGGGTTTGGGTTGTGGGGTGGCGGGGTAGGGGTTCAGAGTGAGAGAAAAAAGAGTGGGGATCAAATACATGTGTGTTCACTGTAAATCTACTCACTCACGGTGAGCAACTTTCTGGAGCTACTCTGGAGCTGCTCACCCTAGAAAAAGCCTTCAAACGAGAACATATATGAAAAAAACTGATTGGTTTTATCACTTTTATATATGAAATGAAGATCTTAATAATTGATCATGTGAAGCATATGAAGCATTTCTTCACTAGCTTTCTCATTTAGGTGGCATTTAGAATGAACCAATGCATAAATTGATCCACGAAACCCCAATAAGTTTTTACCTGAGATAGGAGATAAACCCAATTTTTTAGTATTTGCAAAAATGCCCAAAAAAATTATATAATTATAAATTGAAATTTATGAAATGGACCACAAAACAATATAAAATTACAAAAATTTACCAACTTTTGATATAATTAAAAAGATGGCAACCACAAGTTTATTATTATTAAATTCATTTACTTCCTGCTCTCTCTCTCTCCCTGATCTTCATCTCTCCCCTCTCTCGCTCTCTCTCCCCCGCTCTCTCCCTTTCTCTCTCTCCCTCTCCCTCTCCCACTCTCTTGGTCTCTCCTCCCTATCTCTCTCTCTCTCCCTCTCCCCCGCTCTTTCCCTCTCTCTCTCCCTCTCCCACTCTCTCAGTCTCTCCTCCCTATCTCTCTCTCTCCCTCTACCACTCTCTCCCCCGCTCTCTCCGCCTCTCCCACTCTCTCGGTCTCTCCTCCCTATCTCTCTCGCTCACTCACGCCGCCTCTCTCTCTTGCTCTCTCTCCCTTTCTCTCTCACTCACTCTCTCTTTCCCTCTCCCCCCTCTCTTGCTCTCTCTCCCCCGCTCTCTCCCTTTCTCTCTCTCTCGGTCTCTCCTCCCTATCTCTCTCACTCACTCTCCCTCCCCCTTTCTTTCTCGCTCCCTCTATTAAAAATAACAATCAATTGTTAATAACTATTTGCATTGAAAAAGTTATTTTTATAATAATAGGGACCAAAAAAGTTTACTAAATTTTTAATGGCTAAAAACAAAACACCCGTATATTATAGGAACAAAAAACATATTTAAGCCAAAAAAATTATCATCAATTTCATTTTTTAATTATGGGATTTATTTCGGTGAAAGTGTAATTTCATATAATTATGTGGGTTATTTCTAAATTGTCGTTTTTTATTTACTATATTCTGCAGACCCCTTTCTACAATTACATCTAACATTTAAAAATACCTACCTAGCAGGTAAACCCCCAGAAATCCTGACCGTATCTTTTAAATATAAATATATCAATTGCTGACAATTGATTGGGGTTTGGTGGACCAATTTATTATTAGCCCATTCTAAATGCCACCTCACGTTTAATCATCTGTCTTTTTGAAAAAAACTTTTACGTTACCTCTTCTCTATCTTTTGAGAAAATTATTTTTTGAATTTAAATTCAAATGGTTATTTATCTTCTAAAAAAGAAGATAATATATTTTCTTTTTCCTTATCTTATTAAACTTAGAACAGCTATCACTTTTTAAAATTTCTATTTCATCATTACTTTATTTGAATTTAGGCTTAAATACTTTTTTCGTCCCTACAAAATGATCGAGTTTCATTTTTCGTTCTTGTAAAAAAAAAATTTGTTTATGATCCTTGCAAAATAAAAAGTTTTATTTTTAGTCCTCTCTATTTTGTTTTAGTCTCTGAAATATTCAATTTATACTAAATTAGTCATTATAATATGTGGACAATTTTGTTTTTAGACCCTATAATATTATAAAATATTATATCAATTTTATTTTACAGGGACTAATTTAACATGATCTAAATATTACAGGCCTAAAACAAAATAGTAAAGACTAAAAATAAATTTTTTTATTTTGTAGGGATCATAAACAAAAAAAAAATTTACAGGGACGAAAAATGAAACTCGATCATTTTACATGGACAGAAAGGTATTTAAGCCTTGAATTTAAATATTTTAAATCTGTATGATCAAAAGGCTTAATATTAATGGGCTTGGCCCTTCATTGTTATAAAAAAAGGCTTAATATTAATTGAAACGTATTTAAAAATAAAAACTTGCACTGCACATTAGTAGCTAGCGATAATGGAAACTTGAACAGAAAATAAACGACACAACAGCCTGAATTTTTTTTTAAATAACAAACTTTAGTATAATAAAGAGATAAAGTATTCACAATATACCAGAAGGTGAATCCCCCTACGACTAGAATTAAACACTTAATAACAATTAATTCAGTACGTCATAATAACCAAAATAATAATTAAAGCGTTATATATAAACGACAAAATCCCTAACAGAAATAAACAAAGAAAACATTAATGATCAAAAGAACAACTACTGAAATTGAATGGGCCGGTTGAATCGCTAGGGATGCGGAAGATTGGGTTGGTCTTGAAATTGGTGGTAGGGATGATGGAGAATTTGGAGCATGACTTGGAGCTTGCTTTGGACTGGCCTCTGAAGGGGATTGTGAAGGACTTTCGTTTTCTGGAGCTAGGCTTGGACCAACTGGCACTGGAGCATCAGCTTCAATGTCACAAAAAAAAAGCAAACATAAATTCATAACAATTAGTAATTAGAAATTGTTTTAGATCTTTGACCAAAAAAAATTTGTTTTAGATTTTGCCTATAATCTCACCATAATAAGTTACGAAGTTATTTACATGCTTAAAAACTTGTGGCTAATGATTCCATTTCATTGTACTTTACTTCAACCGATTCTATTAATTTAAATATCGCCTAAAAAATAATACTCAAAGGGTGTGTGTGGATATGTTGACAACAAACATTTTTGGAGAGGAAAAAAGGAGTGTAAGTGTGGCTAAGCCTGTAGCGGAGCTTGGACAAAAAATTTGAGGGGGCCAAAATAAGATTTAGGATGTGTTTAGGTAAACGATTGAATAAGTAGGGATGTTCAAAGAACCATTATGAACTGAACCGTACTTATGAACCGAACTAAACTGTGCCTATTTAAACTGAACTTTTTAATACCAGTTGCAAACCAAACATGATTTTTAAAACGATTCTGTTAACCAAACTATTGTATAAACTCAGTTCGGTGAACTCTCAAAACCAAACTGCAAAAGTTGCATTCATGACTCGCGAAAGACGTTAAGGTGGTGGATGAGTAGATGGACTGTGAGACTGGATGGGGACACGTTGAGACTGCCATGAGCACGTGAAACATAAACTTTAAAGAACTATAGTAAATACCAACGAGATTTCTTATAGTATTGACTAAAACATTAAAAATTAAAATTAAATAAAAATTATTTACTAAAGAATGTAATTTAGTTTTGGTGGTCGTCAAGTTCGGGTTGGACTATTCGATCAAAGAATGTAATTTATTAAATTAAATTAACACATTAAATATTATAATTTTAATATATATATATTTTTATTTATTAATTTTTAAACTGATACTCTATAAACATTCATCAACAAATTCATGGAAGATTTAGCGAATACAAACAGCCATGTCGTTTCGTCGGGCGTATAGAGTTCCAAACGTGGAGCGGTGGTCTTTGTTTGTGATTACTTCCTCCACCTTTAGTTTCATTGGGTAAAGAACCAGTTCGGTTTGTGAGTTCAAAAACCAGTGAACCAAATCTATGAATCAGTTTTGTTCAGTTTAGGATGTAGCTAAATCAGTTTGGCTCGGTTTTACTAAACTGATTTCCAGTTCAATTTGGTTCAGTCCAGTTCTCCAATGATAACTGAACCATGAACACCCCTATGAATAAGTGCTTATCATATAAACACTTATAAATAAGTTGTTTATATAATGAAAAAGGGAATATGATTAAACTATTTTCATATCAGTTTTCATAAACAATTATGGGGAACTTATTGAAATAGGCTAAAAATAGTTTATTGACATGTCATAAGCTATCTTTATAAGCTTTAGTCAAACACCTACACAAGTATACCGTTATAAGATAAGTCCAAGTAAATTGTAAATAAGCTCTTCTAAACACACCCTTAATGCATAAATCAAATATGCAATATCATGTTATATATCTAAAATTTTAAGTTGTAATTTAAACACAAATTTGATTATAAAAATAATTTAGAAATTATCTTGGTGCTACTCTATGCCTTTTGAGTGACTTGAAATATTCAATAATTAGATCATAACTAATTGAAAATATTATTATATTTTTTACTCATTTTATTTATTTTTATTTATATATGTATATACATAAAATTAAAAAAGGGCTTGAGGGGGCCATGGCCCCGCTATGTCCCTTAGAAGCTCCGCGAGTGGGCTAAGCCACGAACCAATTAGGATTAATTCCATAGCCGTCTCAAAGAATCAAATCTTGTGGGAATTCCTTCGACACTCACGATGAGCCAAAGGCCCCAGTTACCGTGGTTAGAAGAAGAAAAATAGTCTAAAAAATAATATTCATGTAACAACAATAAACTGAGTCATCAACGTTGCAGATCTGAAGGCGTAGGTACTCTGGTCAATATGAGTTTGTCATTTTTGTAGGCATTATCATTTTGCTGTGTTATGCTATTAACTTGGGTGCTGTGAGCTTGTTCAGAGATTCATCCCTTTCAGTTTTTAACGATGTTGAATTTGTAATATCTTCGATGTATTTTACCGATTTAAATGAATGAATACCTTTTGTTGTCAAAAAAAAATGTAACAGCAATAAAACAAACAAATGAAAATTAATGTTCGTACGTATAATTGGCCCTGACATAGTTAATTTCTCGCTAAAAATGTGACAAAAGGAAATTATAAAGGATAGTATAGATACCAGGTGATGGAGCAGGACTAACATGTACTGCAACATGAACATGAAAAACGTTATTAGTATTTATTAAACAATGTATATAAAATTATATTATGAATATATATAAATTTAGAAGAGAATATTATCATGGAATTCCTTACCGTCACAGGGGAGTGCTACCCCGCAAATAGTAGGAAGCGTCATTGCCCTTATGACATCCAATGGCAAATTGTAAATTCCCATAGTCTCGCAAATGCAATCTGCATCGGTTAACACAATAGATTCAATTGCAGAACAACATGTTTCATCTGGTCTTGATTGGTATTCCAAGAAAAATGGTAGACACTCCACAATGTCAGTTATATTCGATCTACAATCTGTAGCTGGTGCTGGAAAATTCGACTGAACTATGAAGCCATCGGCATTCGTTAAATCCGGAAACGGAAATAAGGCATGGCCTTTGGAGAATATCAATGCAAGTAAATAAGCCAAAATAATGAAAAGTTTTGCCATCTTGATTGCTTCACTTAATTAAAATCTCTAGTTTCTCACTACTGAATGGGAAGAGAATATATAGAACTGGGTCATATAAATTCTGATGGTATGGTTTTAAACTCAATATTTTACTATTTATTTTTTGTTAAACGATAAATATCATTATCTAAATCAATGAGTCTGGATTTTGAGATAAAACTATATCTCTTTAGAAATTATAGTCCTGTACTGCACGCAATCCTTATTAACAGTTAAGATTTTGAAATCTTTGTGAGATAAACTATTTAAAACTATAGATGTACACAAATGGTAGAGATAAGATTTTTTTTCAGTTATTAAAATTAAATTAAATTAAATTGTGTGGATTAAGATATATCACCATTTTTGTCTCTTTAAAATTTGCCTTTAATAATTCAACATATATGTTATGATTGAATAAAATTAGGTAATATGCTATTTCAAATATAAAATACATATGGAAGAAAATCATAAAAAATATACCTGAGGTAGAAAATGCTATGTAGCTCATTAAGAATGAAATAAAATGGGATAAATCCACACATTGAATTATAGGAGTTGATTCCAAATTAGCATTTTTCTTTTATTTTTTATGAACAATTTCCTTTTATTGATATGATTTAAAATAAATAATATGAATTTCATGTAAATGTTAGGGGATAATTAGTATAAATATATCTATCTATATCTATATAATAATAATAATAATAATAATAATAATAATAATAATAATAATAATAATAATAATAATAATAATAATAATAATAATAATAATAATAATAATAATAATAATAATAATAATAATATATACATTTAAGAAGTACTCCCAATGCAAGAAAACTTTTTGCACGTGTCATGAATATATAATTTTTCTATAAGTTTCCAACCTAGTGATCTATCAATCTATATTAATCTATATCTATATTTATCTATATCTATATCTATCAATATTTATAGGCTTAAATATATTTCGGGTCCTTTTAAATTTGGTCGTTTTGATTTTAGTCCTTGCAAATATAAGTCAGTTTTTTGGTCCTACAATTTTTATTTAGTCCTTTTATTGATTTGGGGCTAAGGTGGCATGGACACGTCACCTCATTAATCAAACGTGTCATATTCAAATGTCAACTAATCATGTCATGTAATTTTAAATTTGGAGGGACCGACATGTGGACCTAATTTTTTTTCTTCCCTCCATCTCCACCACCACCTTCGTCCACCGCCACCTTCCTCCAGCTACGTGCACCCCACCACCGGAATATTTAGACCCTCTACCCCATGTTGGTCATAGATATGCGGATCACTCAGCACCTAACAGAAAAATCTCAACCCCCAACGTAAAAGTAAGCATCACCCAGAAACAAAAATTAAAACCTGGAAACAAAAAATTGGAACTTTGATTGAGATCCACTGTGATTAGCAAAAAAGGTGAAATTTTTGTGACACCTACGCCGACCTTTCAGGAGCAAGATTTCTGAAACACCACCACGCAACTCTGAAACAGAGTCAACAACAACAACCACCACCACCCTTAGAACTAGATCTGGAATTAAAGGGAATTCTAAAACCAGAATGCAAAAAGAAGGGAAGCAAATACTGGAAATGAAGAATACAAATTGGAGAGTATTTGGAGTGGTGGTGGTTCGGTTCAGAGAACTGGCTTGGAGTGGGTGTTCGGTTCGATCCCTGGAAACATTCTTAACTTCACAAGAGTCCCCCTCAGATCAGAGAACTGGCTTGACACAGCCAAAGAAAAGAGGTTAGCTCGATCCCAGATTGAACCGAAGCCTACTTCCTTTTTAGTTCAATCCCGGAATGAAGAATACAGATTTGTTGAGATGCTCAACAAATTGAAGGGAAATGGAGTGAGTTGGTGATGAAGAGGAAAGGGGGCGTAGGTTTTCTGAGGGAGATGGGAAAAATGGTTTTTTGAGGGAGGAAGGTGGTGGTGGGGGTGGGGGCTGGGGTGAGAGAGAGAAAGAGAAAACGAGAGAGACTTTTTGTGGGGTGGGGGTTGTGCTAAGAGAGAGAGAAAACGAGAGAGTGTGTGTGGGTGGAGGAAGATGGTGGTGGTGGTGGTGGTGGTGGTGGAGATGGAGGGAAGAAAAAAAATAGGGCCACGTGTCGGTCCCTGCAAATTTGAAATTACACAGCATGCTTAGTTGGCAGTTGAATATGACACGTCTGATTAATGAGGTGACGTGTCCATGCCACCTCAGCCCTAAATCACTGAAATGACTAAAAATAAAATAAAAATTGTAGGACCAAAAAACTTTGACTCATATTTGCATGGACTAAAATCAAAATAGCCAAATTTAGAAGGACTTGGAACATATTTAAGCCATATCTATATCTATATCTATATCTATAAGAAGTACGTACTCTCAAGAAAATTGTTTAAATGTGTCATCATATAATGAAAAATCTATATACACTAGCGTAGTAACCTGTGTCATTCACATGACATATAATGCACATTAATTATTTCTCAACTTTTAAGTAGAGTACAAAAATTATAAATTATGGCTAAAGTAACTATAAAATAGTTTACATCGTTGTTGTGACTAAACATGTCAAAAACTCAAATCCAATGGTACTCACTCAAACCCCGCCCCAACTATGATGGGGATAACCTGCTTCGATGGGTTTTCAACTCGAGTTTGGGTTTTTCTTATTTTGCAAAGGCGGAGACATTGGCAGGATATTGCACATGCCATTAAATCTGCCATGCTATTTAGAATATTATATTAATTTAAAAAATAATAAAATTGTGGGCTCGATTTTCAGTTTTAGGTTAGTTATAGAAGTTTGCACCTATCGGATATTATTGTCACTTCATGTAAAATGATCAAAACAAAGGAAACTATATAGTATGTAGGCTTGTGTGACGCACAATATATATTAAAAATAGGCCAAATTGCATTTTTTTATCCCCCTAGTATAGTGGTGTGGCAATTTTGGTCTCTATACTTTCAAAATGTGAATTTTGATTTATCTGTAAACTTGAGATCCAAAATTTAACAGAGATATTGACGTGACAGTGTAGTGCTAACATGGGTGTACTGACGTGGCTGTAGAGTACTGACATTGTGTGTTGATGTGGATTTGGAGTGCTGACACATGTGTGAACACGTGAAGCTTACGAGGATTTAGAAATTCAGGGTTTTAGAAAGATGTTGAGAAGAATTACAAGCACAATAGAAGGAAGAAAGCAACAAACGTTCAAAATTTGAAAATTAAACATGGTGTTAATAGCTATTAACTCAAGGAGGTGCGTTTGTACATGGATAATGCCAAAATAGCTGGAACAACTTTATGATTTAATATTCTTTTTTATCTAATATTTAGGTTGTTATATTTGCTTAAATTTTAAGATTAAGATAATGTTAGTTATGATTAGAATAAGATGCATTTTAATTAGATTTGGTTACATTTTAGCTCTATTTATAAAGCCAAGTAATAATAATATAAGAGAACTCATCCGAAAAAATATTCTACATCCTCCAACAAAATATCCTATAACAGAGAAAGACCCTATTTGGATAACAAACTTATTTACTGCTTATGACATAAGCTATATAAGTTATTTTTATAATCGAAGAAAAATTATAGTAAAACTTATTTTATATAAGCCATAAGCTGTTTTGATAAGCTATCCTGGGTAGCTTATAAAAAATAAGCCCAAAATAGCTTATGAATCAGTCATAAGCTGTGTTTATAAACTCTGCATAAGTCAATCCAAACAGACCCAAAATATCCCATCACAACCACGTAAATAGCAAGAATGACAAGATTCCATGGAGTAGGAAATCGTGCTCGACACAAAACTCATATCTTTTGTTCAGAAAGTTGAATCGTTTCTCACTCCTTGGAGTTGGGATCCCAAGGCTTTTTAACAATAAGACATCAAGCTCAGTGAAAGAAAAGCAATAGCACTTTTACTTTGAATTTGACGAAGAGTCATATTTTTCCATACAGGTAATTTTTCTTGTTTATAATTAATTTCTAAGTGACAAGTATCTTTTTTGGTTCTTGGTCACGTTGTGTCCTGATGTTCTGTTCTATTAAGGCTATATATAAATTTGGAAAGTTTCAAATCATTAGAGCAAAAAGAAACCCACTAATAGTCTAATATGTGCCTACTCCCTAGTTAATGTAAATAAGACTTTGGTTCTTTTCATTGCTATTTTTAGGTATTTGACTCGCTCTGGTTGACTGGTCCTTGGGTTAACAATCGCACAGGCAGAATACAACCTAACGTTGAAGATGATAAACGTGTAGCTTAAAATTTTCCCGTACTGATTTTTGCATACAAAGTAGCTTCTTTTCTTGCATGTACCTTGATATAATTGCATATTGAAACGTTATTAAGATGTACCTCCACTCCTATATATACAATGTGACTTTAATTAATTAAACTATAAAGTCAATATATCAATCGGCTGTGTTATCTTATTTGATTTTAATTATTACTAGCGTAGTGAACCGTGACATGCACAAGACATATAATGTGCATTAATTATTTCTCAACTTTTAAGTAGAGTAAAAAAAAATATAAATTATGGCTAAAGTAATTATAAAATAGTTTAAATTTGTTTTTGTGAGTAAGTATATCAAAAACTCAAATCTGTGGGTACCTGAACCCGCCGCAACTTTGACGGGGATAACCTGCTCTGATGGGGTTTCGGGTCAAGTTTGGATTTTCCCTTTTTGCAAAGGCGGAGACAATAGTAGGATATTGCACCTGCCCTTGAATTCGCCCCGCTATTTAGAATATTATATTAATTTAAAAAATAATAAAATTGTGGGGCTTGGTTTTCAGTCTTAGTTGGTTTTAGAAGTTTGCACCTCTCAGATATTAGTGTCACTTCATGTAAAATTTTCAAAGAAAAACAAACTATATAATATGCAGGTCCATGCGATGTGCAACACCATTTCTCGAAAAAGGATATTACACCATCGTAACCAAAAGTTTCGCAACATCTTAGAAAATATTTTGATGAGAACTTAAAAATCCTCCTCCGAAAATGCGGTTAAATTTTTTTCTCTTTTAAATATAAAGTAAGTGCAGAGTAATATTACCATACTTGTAAAAGTACTTCATCACACATATATATAAACCATGATATTTTACAAAAAGTTTGCTTCAGTACAACTATAGTTTAGATTCTGAAAAAGTAAGGTGAGCAAGAAATGCTAATAAACTGAAAATACAAAAGTGTTAAAAGAAAATATACGCTACTATGTATATATGAGCCAGATTAATCCCGGACTAACTACCCGACATAACCATCTTTAAACGAAGATGTAACAGTAGCAACAACCTTCTAACCCTAAAGCGTTGTTTCCTCCTCTGAGCAGTCTTCCTCTGCTTCTCCACCTTCCTTGTGTTGCAATCTTCTTTTTGGATGATATTTTTCATCTGCTCCAAGGGTAGCATAACGTCTAAGACTAACCGGGTCTCTACTCTCCAGTTGGGTTTATTAACCCTCCCCGCAGTGGTGAGTACATACCCAGAATACGTACCCCACTGTGTATCAAAGTTTATCCTCCACCTCGCCTTCTCAACCTCAAGGGGTTGAATCCTAAGACGCCGGATCGAAACTAACCCATTCATTGGGCAAACCATCTACTCAGTCATGCATCAACACAACAAAAGTAGGTAAGGGTGAGACTCTAAATCAAAGTAATATGAAAAGTATAAGCACACCCAAAACATAGATTATACATCACCCAATTTAGGGGTCGCAAAACGAGCCGGCCCGTATTCAGAAATGGGCTGGAAAATTCACCCCGGCCTCGTTTTAAGGGATGGCCATGCGGGCCGTCGGGCCAAAAACGGGCCGGCCCGTCAAAATAATAATAAAAATTTAAAAAAATCAGAAAAAAAAGTATTATTTTATTTGGAAAAAAAAAACGAAAACGGGCCGGACCCGCTGGCCCGTTTTCGGGCCAATCCACTTTTGGCCCTTTTTTGCGGGCCTAAACGGGCCAGGGCTCAAAAATATTGGCCCGACCCCGTTTTACGGTCCAAACGGGCCAGCCCGTTGGGCTGGGCCCATATTGCCATCCCTGACCCAATTCATACAACAGAAACATATAGATCAGAATAGCAACTTATATAAAAGCATTGCACAGTCAGGAAATATATCATCAAGTCAAGTTATATTTATGCATGCCACTTCCATATCACTTGAAATCACTTCCAACCTTAACACCCTTGAGTGATCGGCTGCTGCAAACTTAACAGAATAATGAGAGTATCCCACTTAGACCCCTGAGAATCGTTCGGAAATACATCATTTAAAATGAATACCAAATCATAAATAGACATGTCAGTCAGATTTATCCAAGCCAGGTATTCGACTCATCTCCGCTGGAGGGTTATCAACGTCACATTCATTGAGACTTGCGAAACCTGGATAATCCCAGTAGACAATTGTAGTCCAACAGAATCTATTTTCAATCTCATCTTGTAGGTTGTATGCTCGTGCGTCTTTATGCAAATGACAGTCTAATTTTGCATGAGTTTAGAACCCAGTTCCTTATATTCCTCAAAAATCTCAAAAGAACTCTCCTCAAAATACAATATTGTATCTCTTTTATTTTCTTATTTTCAAAAACGGTAAAATAAGAACATCTTAGCAATATAGAATCAATTTTAAACAAATTACTTCTTATGTCACCACTTTCTCAGACTTATTTTGTTTAATTAAAGAGTGATCACACCGCGACAGTGCCGAACTGAGGTGATCGACCCATCAGAGTGATTCGGTATATTAACTAAAGGTTATTAATTCATTTCAAGCAGACCAAAACAGGACAAAGCCACCTAGGATTGATCAAGAGAGAAGAGATTAAACAGTAACTTAAACCCAAGTACACTTTTTATTTGGCGAATGATTTCTATTAGCTTGAATAACTTTGAAGATGAAAGGATCACACGGCGGCAGAGCCGACTACGGTGATCAATGCCCAACTTTAAATGATTCGATATAGACTAAGTGAACGAGATCAAGCTGAGTTATTACTGAAATACTTAGCACCAGTTTACTTCTAGGAAAAGAAGCCTGTTGAAAGCCTACCTCACTAATTTTCACTGCTAGAGGCATTAAAAATTAAACTGAGTTAATTATATTATATACATATACAGATTTGAACACCAACCCAAGATTTCCAATTGATAATATAACAGTAGAATTCACCGGGAATCCTTTACCGTTATACTAAATTTTCGATAGATGCTACAACAGTAGAATTCACCGAGAACCATTACTGTTATACTCTTTTACCCAATCCAATCTATTTATGTATACGTTTATTTACAGAAATCACTTCTTTCCCAATTTATCTTAGTCACGTATATATCGAGTCCCTAGGTTAAGAATTCCCCAAACAGCGTATAGACATAGTTTCCAGGAAAGAGAGGTGGGCTAAGGCCGCTTGGATGACCTATGTCTTTCCTAGACAGAACCATACTAATAAACCATTTATCTTATCCATCATTTTGTATATCAATGACAGACAATATCAGGGTTTTTACAAAAGAATAAATTGCACTTGTTTCACGGTAAGAGATATTGCAGTATTTTAAATTTCGCCATTATAACGGCACAATTATTAAAGCTCAAAATTGATTTTGCCATTGTAACCTTACCTTCACGAAAATCACGTAGAAATTTGGGCATTATAACACTATAATTAATAAAAGCACATAACAATTAAATTAAAAACTATAAAATAATTATAAAGCTTAAATAAACAAATATAAAGCTATAACACATAAATCACCTAAGTGATTAGCAACAAAAAATCAAACTCATATCTTTTCAAATTATTTTGCAAGAGGTTCCCCTTACCTTTGGGAGAGAAAGCTATGAAGAACAAAACTTTGGTACCAAGAACACAAAGAGAGAAATATGAAAAACTATAAAGAGGAAGGAAAGAAGAAACTTGGAGAGCTTCACAAGTTTGGTGCAAGAAATGAATGAGTCATGAGGGGGTATTTATAGGGAGAGGGGGACGGTTTTGGCAAGGGAGAAGGAGGGTATAAAAATTTGTGTGGTCATGATACTATTCATGTATTATGTCATAATTCCTTAATTAGGAATATTAATCTAATTCCTCATTGGTTCAAAGCACTTCACAAGGATTGGATCCAAGTGAAAGAAGCCATCCAAGGGTCCTAAACGAAGGAGGGGGGGCGGCCATTTGAAGCAAGTGGGGAAGAAGAGATAAGATCAAAGGTTAATGACTAGGTTAATTAGGAATATTAGATTTAATCCATCCTTTTTCCTATTGGCTTCAAGGCTTTCCCTAGGATTGTGATCCATGTGACAAGCTCATCCAAGGCTTCAAAATGCCTCATGGATGTCGACCAAAAGGGGGAGGAAGAGAGTCATTGGATAGCTTGGTTAAAAACTTTAGGTTTTGCTGTTTAAGTGTAAAATCAAGGGTAAAATAGTAATTGTACATGTCCCTACACTATTCATGGTCAACGATTTTGTCTACAGATATTTTAGGCTTCTTAGAATTGCATTTGAACTCCTCAAAAATCCTAAGTTCCTATATCATATCCATTATGTCTCTATTTGCCTCTATTCGGCTGATATACCGCAAATAAGAGCAAAAACAGTAGAAAAAAATATTGTCTAGAAATATTTTTAAAAAACCTAAAAAAAATAATATATAAATTGTTTTGCACCTTTTTCATGAAATTTTTATACTGTAAAACGAGATTTGTACATTATACGTACTAGTTAAGTGTATTTTTTGGTAAATTTTGAAATTTTTTCACAAATTTCAAAAAAATTCTAAAAAATCACAAATATTAAAAGAACCAACTTTTGTGAAGGAAGATAATTTTCTGGGTTGATTTGATATACTTTTGCTATTTAAAATCTTATCATCAATTACGGTAAATATAGTTCTCTGTAAAAATCCAAACGTCAAAGGAAAAACGTCTGTTTCAATGAAATAAATAAATAAACATATTAAAACCTTAATTATAAGATAAAAATAAATCATTTAGCATTTAGATCACAAAATTCCATATAAAACAGAATTTAGACGGTAAACTAAAAAAGTGGATGTTACAATTCTACCCCTCTAAAAATAATTTCGTCCTCGAAATTACATACCTAAAACAACGTCAGATAAAGCTTACGAATGTTGTCCTCTAATTCCCATGTCGCATCGCCTGTAACCTCGTCCCAAATGACTTTGACCAAAGAGATTTGTTTATCCCTGAGTTGCTTGATTTTTTGATCCTCGACCCGTAAATGGTTTGTATCATATGTCAAGTTTTCTCTCAATTGTACTATGTCTAGTTTGATTATATGAGACGGGTCGGCAACATATTTTCTCAATTGTGAAACGTGAAAGACACTATGAAGATTTGAAAGAAAAGGAGGTAAAACAATTTGATAAGCTACAGGACCTATCCGACGAAGAATTTGGAAGTGAGTTTCTTGGATTTAATAACTCTACCTACCCCAGCCATGGGTGTGACTCTCAAGAAAACATAATCACCTTCTTGGAATTCAAGAGGTCTTCTCCGTTTATCGGAGTAGCTCTTTTGTCTGCTTTGTGCTGTTCTCGTTCTTTCTTGAATCTGCCTTACTTGCGCATTTGTTTGCTGTAACAGATCTGGTCCTAAGATTGTACTAACCCCTTCCTGGTACCAACACAAAGGTGTTTGGCATTTTTTCCCATACAATGCCTCAAAAGGTGTCATAACTATGCTAGAATGATAGCTATTGTTATACGTAAATTCTATCAATGGCAGCATATCATCCCAACTTCTGTAACATCCCGGCTGCCGTTCGGATTGACGACTGTCCCCACACACCAACACGAGTCTTTTCAGCACGCTTTGTCCTCACTCACATGCTTCCCGGGAAACTTCCCAGAAGGTCACCCATCACGAAATTGCTCCAAGTCAAGCACGCTTAACTGTGGAGTTCTTAAGTGATAGGCTACCGAAAAGAAGATGCATCTTGTTGGTATGAGTAGTACCAATCAATTCCATTAAGCTTTCCTCAGCTGTACAGTCCCATACCTGCATAGTCTCAGAATTCCTCTCATTCGGGTATGATTTCGGTTCATTCATGTACCCCTTCGCCTAGAAGCATGCCAGGAGCTGCTCCTTGTCCGTGCCTCTCTGCACCGGCGATCACTCCCCGCCCTCGTCGGCCTCAGGGTGTCACATGCCCACCAGCTTCCGCTTGGTTCGTCCCCAAACCATACCGTACTGGGAGAGGACCGGCTCTGATACCATTTGTAACATTCCGGCTGCCGTTCGGATTGACGACTGTCCCCACACACCAATACGAGTCTTTTCAGCACGCTTTGTCCTCACTCACATGCTTCCCGGGAAACTTCGCAGAAGGTCACCCGTCACGAAATTGCTCCAAGTCAAGCACGCTTAACTGTGGAGTTCTTAAGTAATAGGCTACCGAAAAGAAGATGCATCTTGTTGGTATGAGTAGTACCAATCAATTCCATTAAGTTTTCCTCAGCTGTACAGTCCCATACCTGCACAGTCTCAGAATTCCTCTCATTCGGGTATGATTTCGGTTCATTCATGTACCCCTTCGCCTAGAAGCCTGCCAGGAGCCGCTCCTTGTCCGTGCCTCTCTGTACCGGCGATCACTCCCCGCCCTCGTCGGCCTCAGGGTGTCACAACTTCCACTTTGGTCTAGCACACATGCCCTCAATAAATCTTCTAAGGATTGAATCGTTCTTTCTGAATGACCATCCGTCTAAGGATGATAAGCAGAACTCAATCTTAATTTAGTTCCTAAGGCTTGATGTAGACTTTGCCAAAATCTTGAAGTAAACCTAGGATCTCTATCAGAAACAATACTAGAAGGTACTCCATGTAACCTAATATTCTCTCGAACATATAACTGGGTAAGCCTCTCTAAAGAATACTTCATGTTAACAGGTAAGAAATGCGATAATTTTGTCAGCCTATCTACAATCACCCAAATTCTGTCACAAAGTCCATGAATATACTCTCCCATTTCTACTCTGGGATATCCAAAGAATGCATCATTCCTACAAGTCTTAGGTGTTCTACCTTAGCTTTCTGGCAAGTTAAACATGCTGTCACATACTCCTCAACTTGTTTCTTCATTCTTGGCCATCAAAATCTTTGTTTTAAATCCTGATACATCCTTGTGGTTCCAGGGTGAATGCTCAACTTACTTTTGTGTGCTTCATCTAAAATCATTTTCCTCATTTCCAAATTATCCGGCACACAAATTCTGTAACGCCATTTTTCCCCACAAGGATTGTTACGTAAAAATAAAAGAAACTTAATGCGGAATTAATAAAAAACTGGTTTGTCTTAAAATATAACTCTTTCATAATTGAAAAATACCAAATTTCGTGGCTAATTTTTTTTTTAAAAGTCTCATACGAAGAAGAATACTCACAACTCTTTTAGCCATCCAGAAACTCAGAAAAAGAAACATACATCATATGTATATATATATATATATAACATCATGGTCAATATACACAAGTCTTGGGCCCACAAGTATAGTCAAGAACCACAACAGAGTGGCAAAAATACATCATCCTGACATAAAGGAATAAAGCGGTAAACTAAACCTAGGAAAAATAGTAAATCAAAAGATGTGTCAAATACACGACATGCACATCTACTCCCCAAACCTAGGCTGGTTGGCTAACTGACAACCCATAGCCTAGCACTAGACACCCCACAACTAAAGACCTAAGACGATGACGTCTCCTCGGGGTCCTCCTCGGGATCCTCCTCAGGGTCCTCCTCATTCTCGGATATCTCAATGAATACCCGCTCTAGCTCGTCTCTAACCTTCCTCTTCCTGTAGGTAACAAGATGAAACACAAGAAGGGGGGGTTGAATTGTGTTTCTAAGCTTTTAAAACTTTTCGCAAATGTTGGATGCTGGCTGTTAAAAACGTTGGACGCACAGCTTAGTTCAAATATTGGACGCACAGTGTTTTCTGAAATATTGGACGCACAGAGTGCTAAAAACACTGGACGCACAGAATAGTGAAATATTGGACGCACAAAAGATTGGACGCTGAGGCTTCCCTCTTAGTTCAAAAACTTGTTTTCTTTGTGCGATTAAAGGTGTATGAAAAACTTGTTTAAAACAAAATCAATTCAATCCCCTTGGTTAGTAATAAGCACAGATATAATAAGAGATAAGGGAAGGAAGAAATAACACAAGTTTTTATACTGGTTCACCCTTTCCTAAGAGCTACGTCCAGTCCCCTCAAACTAGAGAGATTTCACTATCAACCTGATAGAATACAAGTATTCTTTGCACACAGCCTCTTCAGGCTAAAACCCAAGTATTCTTTGCACACAGCCTCTCCAGGCTAAATCCCAAGTATTCTTTGAACACAGCCTCTTCAGGCTAAAACCCAAGTATTCTTTGAACACAGCCTCTTCAGGCTAAACAACTCAGCAGAGTTTTTGATTCAAGTGCTGTCTAACTCACACAAGTGAGGATATGAAATCTAAAGCACTTTGAGAGTTAAGCAAACTCTCTTTTACAAGAAGAAAGAATAAATACAAGACTTTCTATACAGAGTATAACAAATTGCACAGCAGTTCAGCTCTTTCTTTTTCGTTGTTCAGTGTCTTATATTCTTCTTCTTGCTTCTCGGTATTTATAGGAGTAGTGAAGCTTCAGACTTGTTCTTCAGTTGCTCAACTTCAGCTCTCATAAAAGTTACCGTTCTCTAATAGCATTTAATGCTATTTTCCCGTTGCTCTGAGGAGATCTACTTCATTGTGCATGTCTGCGTTTCTTTCTCCTAAATCAGAAGCAACCTGTACTCAAAGTCTCAATTGTACAGTGGTTAATAATAATATCTTATTGAGACAGAGAGAATACACTGTGTAAAGCAGAAAGATGTGTTCAGAGATATATAGAGTAGTTAAAAGTACATTCTCTCTCTTAGTACACTTTCCACAGTGCTTTATGCTTTTCAAAAGTACGTTCAGAAACGTTGACAAAGTTGTACAGAAAAGCATTGTGTACAGCTATTCAATTCCAATAGTGTTGCTCAATAAAAACGTTTGATATTAAAAGCAAGAGCAATCGAATAGCAAATAATGAATTCTGCATATAGTGTATTGGACGCAGCAAGTAGAAGTTATTGGACGTATACCTTGCACTTACCAATCACACAGAATTCATTCATTGGACGCATACCTTTCTGTTGATCAGATGTCAAGTAGCATTGGACGTATGCCTCATTCTGGTTATTGGACTTTTGCAATTTCCTAGCTGTTCCATTGGACGATGAGCAGTGATTGTTGTACATTTGTTTTTCTGCTTCATTGGACGATGAATAATAGACTGAGAACTTGTCCTACTTTGCTGCATTCATCGTGTAACACTTTGTTCTTGTTCTTCTCATTTATCGGACGCAGAACAGTGCTTGAGTAACTCTGACTTCATTGGACGCAGAATGTTCAGTTTCATTGGACACAGAGTTGCACTCTTGCTCATGCTGAACATTGGACTTTTGTCCTTCATATGCATTGGACGCTCACTGAATCTGTTCCTTTGAAAATCATTGGACTCTTACTGCAATTCTGCTTCTCATAAAAACATTGGACTTATACCAGTATTGCCTTGTACTTATCATTGGACGATCAGCATTCTTGAATATTGGACTTATGTCTTCAATGCCTTCTCATGAATCATTGGACGTATGAAATTGTCCTTGTGCCTTGTACTGAATTATTGGACGCACAACATTACTTGCCTTTGCTCAAACATTGGACGCAGAACTCTTCCTTCTGCTTCAAACATTGGACGCAGAATTCTTCCTTCTGCTCAAACATTGGACGCAGAACTCTTGTGTCCATTTCAGTGCCAACATTGTGATGAGCTAGCTTATTGGACGCAGAACTGCTTTGCCTCTTATATCAGTAACTTCCTTCTGCCAAAATCACTGGACGCAGAACTCTTGGTATTTATGTTTCAGTGCCAACATTGGACGCAAGACTCACTTTGAATGCCAGCCAATGTCATGAAGAACTGATTGGACGCAGACTGCAATAAGCTTAGTTAGGCAGCATTGTTATTCATTGTACAAGCTTAATACATTTTGTTTATCCTTTGTAAAAACCTTAATAGATTTTGTTATCATCAAAACCATAAAATCACTTAGGGAGTTTTTGTATTAAAATCACTTTTAACCAATTTGGTTCCAACAATCTCCCCCTTTTTGATGATGACAAACATTATTAAGTTTTACAAACAATAAAGCATAAACCAGATAAATAGTCAGTAAAAACAGAAATTTCAAAGAGAAACTCCCCCTGAGATAAACATCTCAGTTTTTCCTTACTCTTCTCCCCCTGAGATAAACATCTCAGTTTTTCCTTACTCTTCTCCCCCTGAGACTTAGAGTACCTGAAAATTTCTTTTACTCATAAAACAAAGATTAGTCCACAAATAGCTTATCAAAATAACATGGTAATAAGACTAGTGCAATCAGACTTAATCTTTCTCCCTTTTTGTCAAAAACTTAATCCCATTCTTTCTCCCCCTTTTGTCATCAGGCCAAAAGGTTCATAGAACATCATAGTCCAAAGAGAGTTTTGAAAAAACTTGGAGCTTTTAAAAACATAATCCTCTTTAAAACTGAAAAACCCTTTTTAGAAACAATCTCCCCATTTTCTTGAAAACAAGAATGATCAACAAACTGAAAGTTACTGCAAAGCATTTGTAAGATATCAACTGTAAAATATATCTTTATGAAAAATAGATTGGACTCAGCGTGGGATGACTAAGATGTGAAAGCTTTTGAGTCTTTAAAAAAATTTCTAAGTCTCAAATAGACTGTCGTGTCCTGTTGGACTCTAGTCACATTGGACTCAGACTCAACTTAAGCATATTGGACGCTAAACATCAGTCTTTTATAAAGTGCATATTCAAATGCTTCCTTATAAAAATGAATCTATCTACAGATAGGGGTTTTGTAAATATATCTGCCCATTGATTTTCAGTGCTAACAAACTGAATATCAAATGTTCCCTTCTGCACATAGTCTCTTATAAAATGATGTTTAATTTCTATATGCTTAGCTCTTGAGTGTAAGATTGGGTTCTTAGATAAATTGATTGCAGCAGTATTATCACACAGAACAGAAATCTTACTCTCGAAAATGTTGTAGTCCTCCAATTGATATTTAATCCATAAGAGCTGAGAACAACAACTTGCTGCAGAGACATATTCAGCTTCGGCTGTTGATAATGCAATTGTGCTTTGTCTCTTGCTTGTCCATGATACTAAATTGGATCCCATAAAATGACATCCTCCACTGGTGCTTTTTCTTTCAAGCCTGTCTCCAGCATAGTCAGCATCACATAATCCTACTAATCTATACTCATCCGATTTCTTAAACAACAAACCGAGATTAGTAGTTTCTTTCAGATATCTAAAAATTCTCTTGACAGCAGTCAAATGAGAATCTCTAGGATCTGATTGAAATCTTGCACATAAGCAAACACTGAACATAATATCAGGTCTAGATGCAGTAAGATATAAAAGAGATCCTATCATACCTCTATATACCTTTTGATCTACCTTTTTATCTTTGTCATTCAGGCTCATTATGCAAGTTGGATGCATGGGAGTATTCATGGGTTTGCAATCATCCATCTTGAACTTCTTCAGAAGCTCCTTCGTGTATTTGGACTGATGCACATATATCCCATCTTTAGTCTGTTTCACTTGAAGTCCAAGAAAGAACTTCAACTCTCCCATCATACTCATTTCGAATTCTTTCTGCATTAACTCAGAGAATTCTCTACACAAAGATTCATCAGTAGCACCAAAAATAATATCATCTACATAAATCTGTACTGTGATGAAATGTGAGTCTATGGATTTTCTGAAAAGAGTGTTATCAACTTTTCCTCTTGAAAAACCATTTTCCATTAAAAATGAACTCAGTTTTTCATACCAAGCTCGAGAAGCTTGCTTAAGGTCATAAAGAGCCTTTTTCAATTTAAAAACATGATTTGGAAAAGTTTGATCCTCAAAGCCAGGGGGCTGTTCAACATAGACTTCTTCTGTTATTATACCATTCAGAAATGCACTTTTTACATCCATTTGATAAAGCCTCATGTCATGTTGGGCAGCAAATGAAAGTAAAATGCGAATGGCTTCAATTCTAGCTACTGGAGCAAAGGTTTCAGTGAAATCAATACCTTCCTGTTGTGAGTAGCCTTGAGCAACTAACCTTGCTTTGTTCCTCACAACATTACCTTCTTCGTCCAGCTTATTTCTGAATACCCATTTGGTTCCAATAATGGACTTATCTTCAGGTGGGGCTACCAGAGTCCAAACATCATTTCTTTTGAACTGATTCAGCTCCTCCTGCATTGCTAAAATCCATCCTTCATCCAATAGGGCTTCATCTATATTCTTTGGCTCCAATTCAGAGATGAATGCTACATCAGTTTGCTCTCTGAATGTGGACCTTGTTCTGACTTTATCATCTGCATTTCCAATAATTTGATCTTCAGGATGATAAGTCTTAAAATGCCAGCTTTTACCACCTGCAGTATTAGACGCATGACTGTCTCCTGCGTCTGGTCCAACTTCTTCAATCTTGCTTGATGATTCTTCACCTCCTGGTTGTATACCTTGCACTTACCAATCACACAGAATTCATTCATTGGACGCATACCTTTCTGTTGATCAGATGTCAAGTAGCATTGGACGTATGCCTCATTCTGGTTATTGGACTTTTGCAATTTCCTAGCTGTTCCATTGGACGATGAGCAGTGATTGTTGTACATTTGTTTTTCTGCTTCATTGGACGATGAATAATAGACTGAGAACTTGCCCTACTTTGCTGCATTCATCGTGTAACACTTTGTTCTTGTTCTTCTCATTTATCGGACGCAGAACAGTGCTTGAGTAACTCTGACTTCATTGGACGCAGAATGTTCAGTTTCATTGGACACAGAGTTGCACTCTTGCTCATGCTGAACATTGGACTTTTGTCCTTCATATGCATTGGACGCTCACTGAATCTGTTCCTTTGAAAATCATTGGACTCTTACTGCAATTCTGCTTCTCATAAAAACATTGGACTTATACCAGTATTGCCTTGTACTTATCATTGGACGATCAACATTCTTGAATATTGGACTTATGTCTTCAATGCCTTCTCATGAATCATTGGACGTATGAAATTGTCCTTGTACCTTGTACTGAATTATTGGACGCACAACATTACTTGCCTTTGCTCAAACATTGGACGCAGAACTCTTCCTTCTGCTTCAAACATTGGACGCAGAATTCTTCCTTCTGCTCAAACATTGGACGCAGAACTCTTGTGTCCATTTCAGTGCCAACATTGTGATGAGCTAGCTTATTGGACGCAGAACTGCTTTGCCTCTTATATCAGTAACTTCCTTCTGCCAAAATCACTGGACGCAGAACTCTTGGTATTTATGTTTCAGTGCCAACATTGGACGCAAGGCTCACTTTGAATGCCAGCCAATGTCATGAAGAACTGATTGGACGCAGACTGCAATAAGCTTAGTTAGGCAGCATTGTTATTCATTGTACAAACTTAATACATTTTGTTTATCCTTTGTAAAAACCTTAATAGATTTTGTTATCATCAAAACCATAAAATCACTTAGGGAGTTTTTGTATTAAAAACACTTTTAACCAATTTGGTTCCAACACTTCCCCCTCTCTACGTGTCCTGATGGTCCGACAAAAGTGTCAGAAGAGCAACGCACAAAACGTCCAGACGGTGCGACGTACGGAACAGGAAGCATCGGTCTCACAGTCTCTGATGGTGAAGCTGGTGTCACTGGTGGAGCCATCCTCGGTAAACATGCCCTGTCCAAGGAACTCTTCCTTGGAGTGTGACGAAAAAGACGTCGGTACTTCGGAACAGACCCGGTTACCCGCGAGGGTAATGGTCTCTCCTCCTCTTGAGTCTCCCTCCTCGGCTGCGCCACGGGCTCTCTACTCTCCTCGGCCCCACTACGTGCATAGGGTGCGTCTGCCAGCCAGCTGCACATCCTCTCGATGGGTATGTAAGCGTCCAGAATCATATCCCGCTCCAAAACCTCCTCAGGGCCTAGCACCCCTCCTCTAGCCTTGACCACGTGTCCAGTCACAGTGGCCCATTGGGAGATGGGATCATACGTCCATCCCCCACCATCGGCCTCAAGAGGCCGGAAACTCTCCCTCACTCGGGCTACCAGAGGCCTCGAAGTGGACATCTACGCGTCACATACATACAAATACAGAAAAACATGCAAGGGTGAATTTCTTTGCACAAGTTGAAATCCACGAAAGGGTGCATATGAAAAATAAAATACTACATAATACATTCTAAGAATGTATATATAGAATTACTCTTTCGCAAATCTTTCTCTAAGATATTCATTCACCAAAAGAGAACACATCATCAAGTTAAACACATATAGCACTCTAGCATAATGCATGTCACTTCAATATCTCTTTTCATACACCGGTGCACTGCTGCATGGAGACTTCTCTTCCTCAACTAAGTAGAGCGATACGGCAGGAACGTATACCTAACATAAATGCAAATTGACCATCACTCTCGGCCATCGTTTGTCATTCATTCGGACAGACCCATTGTGCTAACGTCGTACACCATATCTCAAATAAGGCAGCCGGTCAGGATCATCCAAGCCGGGTACACTATTCTTCTCGGCACAAGGGGATTCACCGCAAGGCCATTGAGAATTCCGTAACCTGGATGCCCTCAAAGACTTATAGTCAGACCATACTTATTTACAATCCCCACTATAGGATTGTATGCTCTAATTTGGCAAAAGCCACATCTTTAATGCTAATGACAGTATAAATTTGCAAACACAAACAAGACAATTTATGCAATCCCACATCTTAGGATTTTCGTCGTCACGTGTTTGCTTTCTTCCAACACTGTGTAGCATTATTTGTCCATAAGACTTCATCGTCACCACGTATTGACCCTCTTTCAATACCGTGTAAAAATGTTATTTAAAACATAAGTTTTAAAGAAAGCTTCTCTTCAAAAATTAAAGTTCCTCTTTAATTTTAAAATCTCAAATCTTCAATTGTTTTAATAAAAGAATTACCTTTTATTTAAAACCAACTTTATTATTTTTCTTCCCACTTCTCATTGTAAAAAGATTTAATTAAAAGTCTTAATTAAATACTTTGATAAAACTTTACTTAAATTTATTTACTTCTAAGTATTTAAAATTTGACCCTTAAATGTCCAGTTTCACGCTTCAGCCCTTGATTTCTGAAAAATTATGTTTTTGCCCCAAAAATGCTCAGTTTCACGTTTGTGCCCCAAAACTTCTGTAAATTACGATTTTGGCCAAAAATACCCAGTTTTCGTTTTCTGCACCAGAATTTCAAAAATTTATACTTTTGGCCCAAAATACACCCAGTTTTCATTTTTAACCCCTTAAAAATATAAAATTTAATTTTTCCCTCATTAATTAATTTCCTAGCTTACTTAGGGTTTTTTGGAAAAATAGGATTTAGTATAAAGTCCATTTGAAGCTTATACTTAAAATTAAGTGGAAATTATCTAATCAAGTGTTGACTTGAATGCTAATTAATTTATTTGATTTCATTGAAAAAAACTTTTTCATTAAAACTTCTAAGTCCTCTTCCCACACTTGGGTAACAATGCTTTAAATCCAATCCTAATCACAATGAATCAAAGCACACAAAACACCCAAGAATCAACATACATCAAATAGGCAAGAACACACTCAAGCCATAAAGTATACATACACTCAAAGTAACCATCCATAGCATTTTAAAATACATCATTAACATAGCATCAAACATTACTTCATCAAGCATGCATTAGGCATTCCAATCACTTCAAAACAATACATATGATTTTCCAAGAACACATAGATTTTCAAAAATCATCATTCATCAACCAAAATCATGCTTTAAAACTTTAAGATATAAATATGTAAAAATAGATATTACTAAGAGAATGATTTCTCATTCAACAACCAATAGAAAAACTCAAATCTTTGAGTTTAACCTCAAACATACAACATACAACCACACACATACACATCTTTCCCAACTTATTGAGAAAATCCCCTTACCTCTTGAAGCTTACTAAAAGGACAAACACCAAAGGTCTCCTTCAACACTAACACCAACACCAAGAGGTCACCCAAATATCTTGATGCTCCCAACACTTAGAAAAATCAACCTTATACAAAATACACAAGAAAACCACCATAAAAATGCAAGTTTTATGAGAATACCCAAACCCTAAAGTATAGAAATTTGAGTAGAGAAATACTTACTCAAACCTTGAAACAAAATAGATCCAAGATGGTTTTCAAGCTTGTAGGTTCCAAGGGAATGAACCCAAACCAAGAACAAAGCTTACTTTTAGCAAAAGTGAAGAACACAAGATTCTTGAAAAATGAAAATGATGAGAATGGAAAAATGAAAAGAGATTATGGATTAGAATCATGATCCAAACCTTTTGTGTGAAGCTTGAATAGCTAGAACTCAATAAAACTCAAGACTTTGGCTATGTAAGCGAGCTTTGGGAATGAGAGAAAATAGAGTTTTTTGCAAGATTGGAGAAGATGAAGTGAAGAAGAATGAAACCTCTCTCCTCCCTTGCCTTGAAGAAACTCGGCCAGACCAAGGAGACAAGGAGGCATGGGTTTGCTTGCTTTGATTGGATGGGAACCATACCTCATTTCTTTAATTGGAAAAAAATTCAAAAATTAACCATTTGACCCACTTTGACTTTGAGATATTTCAAGAGTGAAATTTTGGGCTCTAGGTTCGGCCAAGGCAGACCCGAAAAATGGTGGGATTATGTCCCATCATGTTAGGGTTTAATTGGTGGTTCAAAGTAGGAAAAATGCTTATTTTCATAATCCCTTTTAAGATAAATATTTTCTAAAATAGGTAACAACATGAGAAATTACTTTTATGACTCAAATATGATAGACAAAAATTTAGAATCTCAAAACTAAATTTTTTTGGACTATTTTTCATCTCCCGGTTGCGCTCGGTTTACCTGTAAAGCTCCAAACGCGGGTAAAATAAAGTTTTTCTGAAAAATTTCCAGAAAATTTTCTAAAAATCACAAATATTATAAAAACAACTTTTGTTTCATTAAAATATTATTTTGGAGTAGAAATGATTTCTAAAAAAATACTAAACCGTTCCCCGCATCACGCAAGAATGCAGTTCTCGCAAAAACTCAGTTTTGCGAACTTGGCTACTCTTGACTCTTCTAAAACAACTTTAAGATATGAATATCATTACTCACACCTTAAGATCCCAAAATTATTAATTAAATAATTTTAAATAAATTAAAACAGATTAATAGTCAACAGAAACTATATAAAAATGAGGGTGTTACAAATTCTACCTTTACACCTTAAGATTCCATCACTTCCAATACTAAACTCTGCAACCTTCCCTTGCTCTAATAGCTTTTTCTTTTCCATCATATGTTCATCGGTTGCTTGTTGCTCCTTAATCTCACTCATCAAATCACTAGAGATCTTAATCATATTCAGGCAAATCCTATCTCTATGCACATCTATGTTCAAATTAAGATCACATAATTCCTCTAACAACTCTAGTTCTTTTATCATCATTCCTGACATATGTACAATTTTTCTACTTAATGCATCAGCTACTACATTTGCTTTTCCGGGATGATACATCAAGGAAAAGTCATATGTCGGGCATGATATTAGAGGGACTAAAACAACAATATTCTTTTATACTGTTCTCTAAAATTCTAAACTCAACTTCTAAAACCTTCATATAACACTAAGATACAATTTATATCCTCAAATACTTTTTATGAATCAAGTCTGAAATTTTCATATCATTATAAACTTATTCTGACAGTAAAAACGTCCGTAAAATACTGTTGTGACCTCTACGTCAGTTCTAAACTATTACTTAATATCCGAAAATCTTAAACGTAATTCTAATCCTCCAAAATTAATACTTTGTCTCATAGAGTAAAATTTTGGGATGTTACATTCTTCTCCTCTTAAAAAAATTTCGTCCTCAAATTTCGCGGGTATTCTTAAGTGAAATAACTCTTATTATCTGAATATGACAATTTAACCAATATCCCTTCACTTGTTTATATACTAAGTTTGCCTAACTTCTGAATTACTTACTCACCTATGTCCTGGTTTATCTTCATTTCCTGCTACTAAGTAATTTCTTCTCCTTTCATCAAGTTCTGAATTTCTTTCTCTAAAAATTTCGACCATGTTGGTCTACCTTAACCATCCCTTTTCAAAAAGAACTTGTTAATTTCTAGAAATCCCATAGATATCTTTTTCCTATTCTTGCTGTACTCCGATCCTCTTAGAAATTACCTTGGTAAGTTATTCCAATGACTGTTGAATTCTTGACAATAATCCTTATCTGTTGAAAATTTCTAATACTATTCTACTCAGCTATAGGCTTTAGCTATTAACCTTAGAGATAACATTCTTGCATTCCTTTGAATATTGTTACCTCAACTACCGAATTTTTCCTTTCCTTCTATCGGAACCAAACCTTAAGTTCCTCCATTCTTAGGAATTTTGACCTACCAGTTCATACCCATCACCATTATTATCTTTCTACTACCGGGAAGTTAATGGATTGATTACGTCCATACCTTGACCTTAAGTAGTAAGAAAACAATAATAATTTTATGACTGATTTGTGTCATTCAGATCATAACTTAGTTTGTAAGGGTAAGTCTCTACTTATAGAAATAAACAAAATATATACATATAAATAAAATTAACACAACATCAAAGCAAACAAACACTTATATATTCATATATATATATATATATATATTGCCACCAAGCACAAACATTTCCTAATAGGCTCTAAACCTATGGAACGTCTCCAAAAACTATACTCCAACTTTGGGTGTTATGATTCAAGCCTACTAAAAACTAGATCACATCTATAAAAACAGAAAGCAAAACAACGCATCGTCCTAGATCCCACTAACCGGAGAAAGATCTTCCTTTGTTCGCTCCAGGATCCTTGTGTTGCAAAGTTTGATTGTTGGCTACTGGCTTTTGCTTCCTACAATCCCTATACATGTGCCCGATCTTCCCGCACTTGAAGCAAGTTGCGCCCTTCTGATTACACTGGCTGGCCTGGTGACCAGTCTTCCCACAGTTATGACACTTAACCACATTTGAGCCTTGGTTTACATTATTCTTACCCCATCCAGCAGGTGCACTATTGTGGTTCCTGAGTCTCCTCTAGTTCCTCGTATAAGGCGTGTTCTGAAACTGCCTTCCATTCTGAATTTGTGGCTGGGACCTAAACGGTCCACCCACATTACTTTTTACTACTGCTTTCTCTTTTTGTAAAATCTCCATCTTTCGACATTTTTCAACTAAGGTTTGAAATTGACGGATCTCCAATGCTGAAACAGCCTCCTTAATATTGTAACGAAGTCCCGCTTCGAAACGTTATCACTTCCAAGCCTCATCAGGTTGAAGCTGGAAAAAAAGGGAAAATACTTGGCCCAAGTTTCAAACTTAGCTGCATATACATCCACAGACCACAGACATCTCTTTCTGCTGTAGACTCAGGAACTCCTGTTCCCTTTCAATCCTAGCACTATGAAGAAAATACTTGGTCAAAAACCTTGTACGAAAAATCTCCCAAGTTATCTCTTGATGCTCAGCTTCCAACAGTTGTTGTACCCCTTTCCACCTGTACTCTGCATCACCAATAGGTAGGTACACAGCATAAGATACCTTAACTCCCTCAGATTAGCTTTCTCTAGATCAAGTTCCCCATTAAACTGTTGCGGATCATGCTTCCTAAAATCAGTAACTCCTTTAGCCGCAGCAGCCCTATCCGCCCTTAACTGAGACTATATGTCCCTTTGTTCTGCCTGTTCCGCTTGCTGGGCCATGGTAGCAGCCACAGTGTTCATCGCTCTGATCGCTTGTTCCATCACCTCAATGTTACGTGTAGACATCGTTTTCTAAGGTGTAGCTAATAAGAACATGTCTACCCTTAAGAAAACAAGTTAACAAGCAATTTCACACAAAAACATTCAAAGTCTATACTTTTCTGTAATAATCTGGTGATCTTTCGAATTAACGACTTTTTCCCTACAAATCAACATGAATTCCAACCACATGTTCACTTACATGTTTTTTGTAACACCTTTTCTCCAAAAATGATATTACACCATAGTAACCAAAACTTTCGCAAAGACTTAGAAAATATTTAAATAAAAGTTGGTAATCCTTCTCTAAAATGATGGTAAAATTTTTCGCTTTTTCTAAAACATAAGAAGGATGAGGAATATACTTCCCTAATTCTTTTCAAAATGTTTTTGAATGCGGAAATGTGATCAACACCTTTTGTGAGCATAAGCTCATCTCATATATAAAATTATCAGAGTTTACAACAGAGGTTTTTACAGTGAACACTGAGCCAATTCTGTCTCTTGACATCTACCCCAATCTAAGACAATAGATATAGATTCTTCTTGGAATCTTTATCAATCTAAGCAACATCCTCCTTCGAGCCCTTCTTCTAAGAGTTAACCCACTTCTTGGGTAAAGCATCTACTCAGTCATGCATCAACACAACAAAGCAGGCAAGGGTGAGACTCTTAAGACAAAGTAATAAGAAAAGTAGGAATACACCCAACACATATAGATCACTCAACAATCAATTTGCACACCAAGCAAATAACAGATCAATCAAGGCTTATAAACAGATCTCGTTTAAGCAGATCTTACCTTTGTACTGGAACCCTACAAAAGCAATGCATTCACAATAATATATCACCAAGTCCAAGTATATTTATGCATGCCACTTCAATATCTCTCAAAACACACCGGTGTATTGCTCCTAGGAGACTTTACCATCCTTAACACCATTGAGCAACTGGCTGTAGTAAACTTATCAGAATAACCAGATAGCCTCTTCAAGACTTCCGGAGATCCTTCGGTAATACTAACATTTATTACTTTAAATACCAATTTATGAATAAGTCAGTCAGTCAGATTTATCCAAGTCGAGTATACGAATTGTCTCGGCTCGAGGGCATTACCTACTCGGCCACATAAGACTATCGAAACCTGGATAATCCCAATAGGCAGTTGTAGCCCAACCGTATTATATTCTCAACCACACTACTTCGGGTTGTAATGCTCAAAAATTCTTCATGCAAATGACCGTCTATATTTGCACACCAATTCTCTTTAGTATCTCTCTGAAAGCTTTCTTTGTTTCACTGTAGCTGCTCTTTTGAAAATCTCTAAATCTCACCAAAATACTTTGTATGAAATAACTCATCTCTTTAGGATAGGAATACTTTTGAATAGACAGATAGCTATAAAAACCCACATTTTTCTCTTTATATCAGAAAACTCTTTTACTGTTTTTAAATAAATAGCTCTTGCTCTTTTTACCCATTTTACGGATCGTTTATGAGTTAAGTTATTTGTCCGGCTTCAATAAGTCAATTTATGACTGATCACATTGCGGCAGAGCCGAACTGAAACGAGCAGCCCAACAGAGTGATTTGGTATATGAACTAAAGTTATTACTTCATTTCAAGCAGACCAAAACGGGGCAAAGCTACCTAGGATTGATCAAGAGAGAAGAGATCGACTGTATTTAAACTTACGTATGCTTTTTAGTCAATAAATGTCTGTTCTCAGATTTTACACAATGCTTTGGAAATGGAATAATTACACGGCGGCTGAGCCGACTGCGGTAATCATTGTCCGTCTTTCTAAAACTTGATATGTACTTAGTGAACGAAGTAAAGCTAATTCTTTTCCGGCTTAAGTTATTTTCGAAGATGAAAAGATCACACGACGACAGAGCCATCTTTGGTAATCAATACCCATTCTTAAAAATCGATCCTATATCACTAAGTGAACGTAGTTCATTTGTTTCTCTTCAGAAATATGTAAGCTCCAATTATCTTCCAGGAAAAAGGCCCATTGAAAGCCTATCTCACTAATGTCCACTGCCGTAGACATTGGAAATTAAACTGAGTTATGTGCATATATATATACAGATTGGATACCCACTCGATATTTCCAACTAATAACATAACAGTAGAATTCAGCGAGAATCCATTATCGTTAGATTATTTTTCCGAAAGATGTTATAACAGTAGGTTCACCGAGAATCCATTACTGTTACACTCTTTTATCCATTCCAATCTATTTATATATACAGTATTAATAAAATTGCTTCTTTCCCAATTTTATCTTGTCATATACTGGGTCTCTAGTGTTAAGATTTCCCCAAACAGCGTATCAATACAGATCCCAGGCCAGAGAGAGACGGACTGCTTTAGCCCCTTCATAGGTCTCCGTTCCTTTCTAGACAGATCCATACTGATAAACCATTTATCTCAACCATCACCTTGTATATAAATAACAGATAATATTGGGGTTTTCATAAAATAATATTTTGTGTTTTCGTTGCGGTAAAATTATCTTTACGGTACGTTTAAAATTCGCCATTATAACGGTATGTTTACAAAAGCTTAAAAGTGATTTTGCCATAACCCTCTTACTTTCACGAAATTTAATATAAAATTGGGCATTATAACTCTACAATTCATAAATAGCATAAAACAATTAATTTAAAGCTATAAAACAATTATAAAGCATAAAAAACTAAAAACACATAAGCAAGCAATTCAAACACAAACAAGAATCAAACTCATACTGTTCAAATTAATTTGCAAAGAGAAAACCCCTTACCTTGGCCAAACTTGATGAAGAACAAGCAAGAACACCAAGAACACAATAGTAAGAAATTTAAGACTTAAAGAGAGAAAAGAGAGAGAAAGTGTTTGCCTTGCTTCTTGAATTGTGTTGTGTGAATTTTATGAAGCCAAGGGGTCCTATTTATAGGGAGAGGGGCGGCCAAGAGCTAGGGAGAAGGAGGGAATTAAATGGCTTTGTGTGGTAAGCAATGACCTCACAAAATGCCTAATTATAATTAAGTTTAATCCACCCTTTTTCTAATTGGCTTAAGCCAATGACTAAGCCTCATGACTCATATGAAAAAAACTCATCCAAGGGCTCTAATCAAGAGTGGATGTCGACCAAATGAGGGGGAAAGAGGGCCATTGGATTGCTTGGACAAAAGCTTTAGGTTTAGGTAGTTTTAAGTGGAAACCAAGGGTAAAATGGTCTTTGTATATGCCCACCATACTATTCAAGGTAATCATGATGTCTACTACTCTCTTATACTTCTTAGATTTGTATTTGAACCCCTCAAAGTTTCTAAGTTTCCATATCATAGCCACTATGTCCCTATTCGTCTCTATTCGGCTTATTCCGTAAATAAGGGTAAAAATGGTCTTTTTATAAATCTATCATTCAAAAATAATTTTAGATAGTAAGAATCAATGAGGAATCTTGAAAATGACATGTAAGAGTCTTATGGAAGAGTTTTGGGAATTTTACGGTAAGGGCAAGCCTTACTGTTTGAAAAAACAAAGGAAAACGATCGCACCGTAAGTGAAAAACGAACATATTTCAGAAAATTCCAGAAAAAATCCCAGAAAATTGCAAATTGAATTTAATCACTAATGGTCCCTCTTAAAATTTGATTTTGAGTACTCACTAATCACTGAAAATCCATTCTGGTTTCCGTAATCTTCGTTTTGCGTACTTTACAGGGATCGAAAAAGTAGCATTTTTATCTGTTCTTCAGAAAATTATGAAATAATTCCTAAAAATCCCCAAAAATATAAAAACATGATTCAGCTTTTCAAAATCTTTTTCTGACCTCAGTTTGGTCTCCGAATCAGTATTTATCTCTTACTGTAAGTAACAGGGTCAAAACGGTAATTTCTAAAGTTTTTCCAAAAATTCTAAGAAAATTCCAGAAAATCAAAAATATTAAAAGAACCAACTTTTGTGAAGGAAATATGTTTGTCTAAGTTGGTTTAACATACTTGTACTACTTAAAACTTTATCTATTAATAACGGTAAATACGGATGTCAAACGTCAAGGAAACAGTGACTGTTTTAATGAAATAATTTCATATAAGTATTTTAAAACCTTTATTATAAGACTAAAATAATTTTCTTATCACTTAGATCACACAATATCGTATAGAACAGATAAAAGACGGAAATACAGAAAACAGAAGTCTATATAAGACTTTAACTATTTTACTATTTATGCTATAACATTTAACCGTAACTGATCATTCTATTTTTCTTAGGTTTCTATTAAGTCTCTGTAGTCTCTATCTTATCTATTTTTCCATCTCTAGTAGTTATCCCTTTCCTAACTAACGGTTTACGGAGTTCCTTCTAAAGGGACTAAAACTGTAATTTCTTTATTTCCTCCTCAAATAATCCAAACTTAATTCCTAAAATCTTTATATGTCACCAAGCTATTATATCTTCCATTAAATACCTTTCGGAAGTGTTTGTATGAATTTTCCAAATTCATTTATCATTTATCCTAATAATCAGAATGTCCGTACATAATTTCCTGACTTCCGTATTTAGCTCTAAACTACTAAGTTTTTATCTAAAAAACTTCAAAGTAATTCTAATCCTCAAAAATTAATATTTTGTCTTAGAGTGAAAATTTTGGGATGTTACATTTTTCAGAAGGTCATTCTCTCTTGTACAGTCCCCTACCTGTATAGTATCGTTGGCATATGTAGTACCAATTCAAGTTTTACACAAAAATCACGTAGCACACCACCTATCAGGGTTCACGCAACTTAGGCTTAGTAGACTTATACCCTAACATTCCCAAAAAGACTAAACCTGGCTCTGATACCACAAAATGTAACACCCTTTCTCCAAAAAGGATATTACACCATAGTAACCAAAAGTTTCACAATGGTTTAGAAAATATTTTGATAAAAGTTGATAATCCTTCTTTGAAAATGCGAGTAAAATTTTTTGCTTTTCTAAAAGGTGAGAAGGACGGGGAATAAATCCCTGTAAGACTTTTTCCTTGTAAATATTTAGGTGTAAAGAGTAAAACATAACTTCGTACTCAAAAATTCCTCATGTCATATATGTAATCATCAGAGTTGTACAACAGAGGCTTATACAGCGAACACCTGAGCCGATCAAGTCTTTAGACCTCTACCCAATCTAAAACAGTAAATACCGATTCTTCTCGAAATCTCTATCAATCTATACAGCATCCTCTTTCAGATCCTCCTTCTAAGAGCTAGCCCACTTCTTGGGTAAATTATCTACTCAGTCATATATCAACACAACATAAAAGTAGGCAAGGGTGAAACTCTAAATCAAAGTAATAAGAAAAGTATGAGCACACCCAAAACACAGATCACACATCACCCAATTTGCACATCAACACATTTATATGTCAGAACAGCAAGTTATCTAAAATAGCAGATCATTCAAGATATATAACCAGATCTCGTTTAAACAAATCTTACCTTGTGCTGCAACCCTACAAAAGCAATGCATTCTAAAAAATATATCATCAAGTCAGAGTATATTTATGCATGCCACTTCTATATCTCTCAGAAACACACCGGTGTATTACTCCATGGAGACTTTACCAACCTTAACACCATTGAACAATTGGCTGTAGTAAACTTAACAGAATAACCAGACAGCCCCTTCAGGACTTCCGGGGATCCTTCGGTAATACTAACATTTATTACTTAATACCAATTTATGAATAAGTCAATCAATCAAATTTATCCAAGTCGGGTATACGAATCATCTTGGCTCGAGGGTATTACCTACTCGGCCACCTAAGACCATCAAAACCTGGATAATCCCAATAGGTAGTTGTAGCCCAACCGTACTATATTCTCAACCACACTACTTCGGGTCGTAATGCTCAAAAACTCTTTAATGCAAATGATCGTCTAATTTTGCACACAACTTCTCTTTAGCATCTCATTATAAAACTTCCTCTGTTTTACAGTAACTTTTCTTTGAAAATCTTTATTTCTCATCAAAATACATCATATGAAATAACTCATCACTATAGAAATACTTTTGAATGAACAGATAGCTGTTAAAATCACTTTGATCACTTCAGATAAAAACCTTTTTCTGTATCATTTAAATACTTCTTGCCATCTTTTACTCATTTTATTGCTTGTTATGAGTTAAGTTATATTCTCGGCTTCAATAATTTCAATTAATGACTGCTCACACCGCGGCAAAGCCGAACTGAGGTGAGCAGCCAAACAGAGTGATTCGATATATCAACTAAAGTTATTAATTCATTTCAAGCAGACCAAAACGGGGCAGAGCCACCTAGGATTGATCAAGAGAGAAGAGATCAACAGTAATAAAACTTATGTCCACTTTTTAATCAGTAAGTGTCTGTTCTCAAATTTTAGATAGATTTTGGTAAAGGAATAATTACATGGCGGCTGAGCCAACTGCGGTAATCAGTGTCTAACTTTCTTTGAAAACTTGATATAGAACTGAGTGAATGAAATAAAGCTGATTAATTACCGGCTTAGTTAATTTTGAAGATGAAAGGATCACACGGCGGCAGAGCCGTCTTTGATGATCAATGCCCAACTTTAAAAACGATTCGATATAGACTAAGTAAACGAAATCAAGCTGATTCTCTTCTGAAATACTTAAGCACCAGTTATCTTCCAGGAAATAGGACTGTTGAAAGCCTACCTCACTAATTTTCACTGCCAGAGATATTGAAAATTAAACTGAGTCTGATTATATATATATATATATATCGATTGGATACAAACTCGATATTTCCCCACTGATAATATAACAGTAGAATTCACCAAACATCCTTTACTGTTATATTAAATTTCGATAGATGCTATAACAGTAGAATTCACCGAGAATCCATTACCGTTATACTCTTTTTACGACAGATGCTATAACAGTAGAATTCACCGAGACTCCTTTACTGTTATACTCTTTTATTCAGTCTAATCTATTTATATATATGTTTATTAAGAAATCACTTCTTTCCCAATTTGTCTTAGTCACGTATGTACCGGGTCCCTAAGTTAAGAATTCCCCAAACAACGTATCAGTACAGTTCCCAGGAAAGAGAGATGGACTAAGGCCCCTCAAAGTTCTCTGTCTTTCCTAGACAGACCCATACTGATAAACTATTTATCTTAACCATCACCTTGTATATCAATGATAGACAACATCAGGGTTTTCACAAAAGAATAAATTGTATTTTCTTTACGGTAAGATCATATTTACGGTAAATCTAAATTTCGCCAATATAACGGTATGTTTACAAAAGCTCAAAATTAATTTTGCCATCACCATCTTACTTCCACGAAATTTTAAAGAAATCTGGGCATTATAACACTATAATTAATAAATAGAACAAAACAATTAAATTAAAACAATAAAACAATTATAAAATATAAATAAATAAATAAAGACTATAACACATAAATTAGACAAGTCAATCACAAACAAGAATCAAACTCATGCTTCTCAAATTAATTTGCAAGAGGTTCCCCTTACCTTTGCCACAAAATCTTGGAAGAACAAGGCTTGAAGAACCAAGAACACCAAGCAAGAAAACTAAGAACTATAAAGAGAAAAGATAGGATTTGTACTTTGTCAATACAAAGGCCTTTTGGTGTAGGAATTTTATGAAGCAAAGATGGGTATTTATAGGGGAGAGGGGGCGGCCAAGAGGGGAGAGGGATGTAATAAAATTTTGTGTTGTCATCTTACTTTATTAGCCATATGTCATAAAACCATTTTAATTAAATCAACCCTTTTGCTAATTGGCTCTTCCTCATGAATAGGCTTAGTGACTCATATGGAAAAAGCACACCCAAGGATCTAAACTTGATGATGATGTCGACCAAGCAAGGGGGAAGGAGAGCCATTGGATAGCTTGGTTAAAAACTTTAGGTTTTGGTAGTTTAAGTGAAAATAAGGGTAAAATAGTCTTTTCATTAATAAAAAATTTTCAAAATTAATTTAAGGTGTGAGAACCAATAGGAGATCTTGAAAATGCCATGTAATAGCTCTAATAGCTTCATGGAAGACTTTCTGGATTTTTACGGTAAGGGTATGCTTTTGCGGTTCGCATAAGTAAAGGAAAACGGACACGCCGTAAGTGCAAAACGGACATTTCTCATAAAATTCCCAGATAATTTTAAAAAATCACAAATTCAATATAAACACTAATGATCCCTCTTGAAAAATGATTTTGAGCATGCCCTGATCACTAAAAATTCATTTTCACTCCAAAAACCCTCGTTTCTCGTATTTATAGGGATCGAAAAAATAATTTTGATATGCTTTTCAAATTTTTTTTAAATAAATCCCAAAAATCCTAAAAAAAATGTAAAAACATGATTTAACTTCTAAAAATCTCTTTCTGACCTCATCTTGGTCTCCGAATTAGTTCTCAGCTCTTACCGTCAACTATAGGGACCAAAACAGTAATTCTAAAATTTATTATTTCCAAAAATTCCAGAAAATCACAAATATTAAAAGAACCAACTTTTGTGAAGGAATTGTAGTTTCTGGGTTTGTTTTGATATACTTTTTCTATTTAAAATCTTATCCGTTAGTTACGGTAAATACGGTTGTTTGTAGAAATCCAAACGTCAAAGGAAAAGTGACTATTTTAATGAAATAAATGAATAAGCATTTTAAAACCTTAATTTTAAGATAATCATAAATCACTTAACACTTAGATCACAAAATTTCATATAAAACAGAAAACAGACAGTAAATGGAAAAACGGAGTTTACCCTATCTGTTTAAAACTTAACGTCAAATAAAACTATCTGTTTCTTTTCTAAAACTGGATAAGCGTATTAGAACCATTTTTATAAGATGAAAATAAATCAATAAACATATACACACAAGGTACTTAGAATAATATAGAATAAATACGGCAGTGATGCAAACAGAAGTTATATATAAGGCTTATCTGTCTTAACGTTTAAACTACAACACCAAACAAAACTTATCATTTCTATACTATCTAGAATTCTATTTGATCTTGTAGTCTTTATCAAGACCATTTCTTGTTTCCGGTATTTATCAATTTCTTAACTAGCAGATTACGTAGTTTCTCTTAGAGGGACTAAAACAACAATATTCATTTATACTGTTCTCTAAAATTCTAAACTTAACTTGTAAAATCTTCATATAACACTAAGTTACTATTTATATCCTCAAATAGTTTTTATGAATCAAGTCTAAAATTTCCATGTCATTATAAACTGTTTTTGACAGTCAAAAACGTCCATAAAATACTATTTTGACCTCTACGTCAGTTCTAAACCATTACTTATTATCTGAAAATCTTAAAGGTAATTCTAATCCTCCAAAATTAATACTGTCTCAAAGAGTAAAATTTTGGGATGTTACACCTATCCTCTACAGTCATTTGCTAAGTGTCTAATCTTTTCACACTTGAAGCAAGTCGTTCCTTTCTGTGTACAATTGCTAGAGTGGTGTCCTGGCCTTCCGCAATTAAAACACCTCATCATATTTGGCCTCTATTGACCAAAACCTCCACTCCCACCAGTCGGTGCATTATTCCTATTTGGTTGTGATGGTCTGAAGTTCACTAGATTCCTGTTGTAAGGTTTATTCTGAAACTGTCTCTTATTCTGATACTGCGGCAAAAACCTAAACGGTCCGCCAACATTGCCTTTTCCTACCACCTTCTCCTTCTTCAGTATTTCCAACTTCTGACATTTTTCAAACAGAGGTTGAAATTGACGGATCTCATAAACAGATACAGTTTCCTTATATCGTAACGAAGTCCTGCTTCGAAACGTTCGCACTTCCATGCCTCATCAGGTTGAAGCTGGAAAAAGCGAAAGTACTTGGCGAAAGTTTCAAACTTAGCCACATGCGCATCCACAAACGTCTCTTTCTGCAGTAGACTCAGGAACTCTTGTTCCCTTTCTGTCCTAGCACTCTGAGGAAAGTACTTGGTCAAAAACTGGGTGCGAAAGATTGCCCAAGTTATTTCTTGTTGCTCAACTTTCCGCAGTTGTTGCACTCCTTTCCACCAGTATTTGGCATTACCAACGAGCAGGTACACAACATAAGATACCTTGACTCCCTCAGCACAGTTTAAAGCCACAAATATCTTTCCCAAGTCCTGAATCTAAAGATCAGCCTTCTCTGGATCAGGTTCCCCATTGAACTGTTGTGGATCATGCTTCCTAAAGTCAGTAAGTACTTTAGCCACAGTGATCCACCTTCCTTGTGTTGCAATCTTCTTTTCGGATGATATTCTTCATCTGCTCCAGGGGTAGCATAACGTCTAAGACTAACCAGGTCTCTACTCTCCAGTTGGGTTTATTAACCCTCCCGCAGTGGTGAGTACATACCCATAATACGTATCCCATTGTGTATCAGGGTTTATCTTCCACCCCGCCTTCTCAACCTCAAGGTATTGAATCCTAAGACGCCGGACCGGAACTAACTCATTCCTCGGGCAAACCATCTACTTTGTCATGCATCAACACAACATAAAAGTAGGCATTGGTGAGACTCTAAATCAAAGTAATATGAAAAGTATAAGCACACCCAAAACATAGATCATACATCGCCCAATTCATACAAGAGAAACATATATATCAGAATAACAAGTTATATAAAGCATTGCATAGTCAGGAAATATATCATCAAGCCAAGTTATATTTATGCATGCCACTTCCATATCTCTTGAAATCACACCGGTGCAATGCTCTAAGGAAACTTTTCTAACCTTAACACCCTTAGCGATTTGCTGCAGTAAACTTAACAGAATAATCAGAGAATCCCACTTAAACCCCTGAGAATCTTTCGGATATACTGCATTTAGAATGAATACCAAATCATAAATAAACCTGCCAGACAGATTTATCCAAGCCAGGTATACGACTCGTTTTGGCTCCAGGGTTATCACCGTCACGACCATTGAGACTTGTGAAACCTAGATAATCCCAATAGACAATTGTAGTCAAACATAAACTATTTTCAATGCTATCCTGTAGGTTGTATGCTCGTACGTCTTTATGCAAATGACAGTCTAATTTTGCATATGAGTTTAGAACCAAGTTCCTTATAATCATCAAAAATCTCAAAAGAACTCTCCTCAAAACACAATATTGTATCTCTTTTATTTTTTTTATTTTCAAAAACGGTAAAATAAGAACATCTTACCAGTATAGAATCAATTTTAAACGAATTACTTCTTATGTCACCACTTTCTCCGGTTTATTCTATTTAATTAAAGAGTTATCGCACTGCGGCAGTGTCGAACTGAGGTGATCGACCCATCAAAGTGAATCGGTATATTAACTAAAGGTTATTAATTCATTTCAAGTAGACCAAAACAGGGCAGAGCCACCTAAGATTGATCAAGAGAGAAGAGATTAAAAGTAATTTAAACCCAGGTACGTTTTTTATTTGGTGAATGATTTCTATCGGCTTAATTAACTTTGAAGTTGAAAGGATCACACGGCGGCAGAGCCGACTGCAATGATCAATGCTTAACTTTAAATGATTCGATATAGACTAAGTGAATGAGATTAAGCTGTGTTATTACTGAAATACTTAGCACCAGTTTACTTCCAGGAAAAAGGCCCGTTGAAAGCCTACCTCACTAATTTTCACTACCAAAGGCATTAAAAATTAAACTGAGTTAATTATATACATATACAGATTTGAACACTAGCCTGAGATTTCCGACTGATAATATAACGGTAGAATTCACCGGGAATCCTTTACCGATATACTAAATTTTTTATAGATGCTACAACAGTAGAATTCACCGAGAATCCTTTACTGTTATACTCTTTTACCCAATCCAATCTATTTATGTACACGTTTATTTAGAGAAATCACTTCTTTCCCAATTTATCTTAGTCACGTATATTGTAACATCCGTTTTTCTGAGTTACCGCTTAAAATTATATTTTATATGAAATTATGTGATCTAAGTGCTAAGTGATTTATTTTAGTCTTATAATTAGGGTTTTAACACACTTATCAAATTATTTCATTAAAACAGTCACTTTTCCTTTGACGTTCTAGAACCGTACTTACCGTAATTAACGGATAAGGGTTTAAATAGCTAAAGTATATCAAAACAAACCAGAAAACAAAACTTCCTTCACAAAAGTTGGTTCTTTTAATATTTTTGATTTTTTAGAATTTTCTTAAATTTTTTGGAAAACTTGTAGAAATTACCGTTTTGGTCCCTATAGCTATAGTAATAGCTAATAACTAATTCGGAGACCAAACTGAGGTCAGAAAAAGATTTGAAAGGCTGAATCAAGTTTTCATATTTTTTGGGATTTTTGGAAATTATTTCATAATTTTCTGAAAAACAGATCAAAAGCTACTTTTTCAGGTCCTTGTAAAAGCACGAGAAACGAGGATTTCTGATCAAAAATGGATTTTTAGTGATCAGTTAGTGCTTAAAATTGAATTTCAAGAGGGATCATTAGTGTTTAAATTCAATTTGTGATTTTCTGGGATTTTTTCTGGAATTGTCTGAAAAATATCCGTTTTGCACTTACGGCGCGTCCGTTTTTCTTTGTTTTTGTAAACCGTAATGCTTACCCTTACCGTAAAAATTCCAAAACCCTTCCATGGAGCTCTTACATGTCATTTTTGAGATTCCTCATTGGTTCTTACCATTTGAAATTATTTTTGAATATTTGATTTGTAAAAAGACCATTTTACCCTTGATTTTCACTTAAAACTACTTAGACCTAAAGCTTTTGACCAAGCAATCCAATGGCCCTCCTTTCCCCTTTGTTTGGTCAACATCAAGGAGCATTTAGGAGCCTTGGATCTGATTTCCCATATGAGTCACCTAGCCTTGTCATGAGCCTTAACCAATTAGAAAAAAGGATTGATTAAAACTAATTAATAAATATGTATTTTGATAGTCATGGCTTACATCACTCAAGCTTTCTTCTTCCTTCTTTGCCCTCCCTCTTGGCCGCCCCTCTCCCTATAAATAGGCCCCTTGTCTTCATAAAATTTCACACACAAATCCAAGAAGCATTCAAGGCAAACACCATTCTCTCTTTTCTCTTCTTAGTCTTAAATTTCTTACTATTGTGTTCTTGGTTCTTCAAGCTTGTTCTTCATAGTTTTGTGGAAAAGGTAAGGAGGACCTCTTGCAAATTAATTTGAGTAGTATGAGTTTGATTCTTGTTTGTGTTTGAATTGTTTGTTTGTGTGTTTATAGATTTTATTTATTTAAACATGCTTTATAATTGTTTTATAGCTTTAATTTAATTGTTTTATGCTATTTAATAATTGTAGAGTTATAATGCCCAAATTTTCTCTAAAAATCGTGTGAGAAAAGTGGCTATGGAAAAATCATTTTTGAGCTTTTGTAAACATACTGTTATAATGGTGAATTTTAGACTGACCGTAAATATAATTTTACAACAAAGAAAATACAATTTAGTATTTTGTGAAAACCCTGATATTGTCTATCATTTATATACATGGTGATGGTTAACAAAAATGGTTTATCAGTATAGAGCTGTCAAGGAAAAACAGAGACCTTTGAAGGGGCTAATTAAAGTCCGTCTCTCTTTCCTAGGAACTGTACTGATACGCTGTTTGGGGAATTCTTAACACTAGGGACCCGGTATATACGTGACTAAAATAAATTGGGAAAGAAGTGATTTCTTAATAAACGTATATTTATAAATAGACTGGACTGGATAAAAGAGTGTAACGATAATGGATTCTCGGTGAATTCTACTGTTATAGCATCTATCGGAATTTAATATAGACAGTAATGGATTCTCGGTGAATTCTACGGTTATATTAACAGTGGAAAATATTGAGCGGATATCCAATCTGTATATATATATAATTAACTCAGTTTAATTTTCAATGTCTACAGCAGTGGAAATTAGTGAGGTAGGCTTTCAACGGGCCTCCTTCCAGGAAAATAATTAATGCTTAAGTATTTCCGTAAATAAGCAGTTGATTTCATTCACTTAGCCTATATTTTATCTGAATGGTGAGATTCTATGTTTTAACTTAAGATATGTGTTATGTTCGGAGTGGTTTGGAAGTGAAAGAGATGTGCTTGGTGAAAAGCGATGTTCCTATATGCTTTAGTAATAATGCGATGTTCCCATATGCTTTGTTGAAAGTGATGTTCCTACTCAATCTTCCCATATGCTTTGTTCAAAGCGATGTTCCCTCCTGATGTTCCCACTTGATGTTCCTACTTGATGTTCTCATATGTTTGTTTAAAGCGGTATTCCTATCTGATAATTTTCCTATGATTTCCTTGACCTGTTTGTGAAGTTCTTATTGTTTGTTATGTTAATACACTGATTATTTAAGTATGATTCCTTAGTATTTGTGTTGTATATTGTTGTGTGCCTATACTTTTCCTATTACTTTGAGTTAGAGTTTCACCCTTGCCTACTTTGTTGGGTAGAGGTTAGAGACCAGACTAGCTCAGATGTTCACTGTGTTATTTTTAAATCTTTCCTTGTAAAAACTCTGATGATTATATGAAATGAGATTTCATTCATAAAAATGTCATTTTATGCTTCCGCACTTAAAACCTTTTGAAAAGGATTAATACATTTTCTCCATCCTTCTCTTTCTTTAAAAGAAGAAAAAAAATTTACACACATTTTCGGAGAAGGAATGTTGAGCTTTCATTAAATATTTTCTAAGTTATTCGAAATTCTTGGTAACTATGGTGTAATATCCTTTTTGGAGAAAGGGTGTTACATATATACCGAGTCCCTAGGTTAAGAATTCCCCAAACAACGTATAGGCATAGTTCCCAAGAAAGAGAGGTGGGCTAAAGCCGCTTGGATGACCTATGTCTTTCCTAGACAGAACCATAATAATAAATCATTTATCTTAACCATCACTTTGTATATCAATGATAGACAATATCAGGGTTTTCATAAAAGAATAAATTGCACTTGTTTCAAACAAGAGCATATTGCAGCATTTTAAATTTCGCCATTATAACGACACACTTATTAAAGCTCAAAATTGATTTTGTCATCGAAACCTTACCTTCACGAAAATCACATAGCAATTTGGGCATTATAACACTACAATTAATAATAGCACATAACAATTAAATTAAAAGCCATAAAACAATTATAAAGCTTAAACAAACAAATATAAAGCTATAACACATAAATCACCTAAGTGATTAGCAACAAAAAATCAAACTTATATCTTTTCAAATTATTTTACAAGAGGTTCCCCTTACCTTTGGGAGAGAAATCTATGAAGAACAAAGCTTTGGAACCAAGAACACAAAGAGAGAAATATGAAAAACTATAAAGAGGAAGGAAAGAAGAAACTTGGAGAGCTTCACAAGTTTGGTGCAAGAAATGAATGAGGCATGAGGGGGTATTTATAGGGAGAGGGGGACGGTTTTGGCAAGGGAGAAGGAGGGTATAAAAATTTGTGTGGTCATGGCACTATTCATGTATTATGTCATAATTCCTTAATTAGGAAAATTAATCTAATTGCTTATTGGTTCAAAGCACTTCACAAGGATTGGATCCAAGTGAAAGAAGCCATCCAAGGGTCCTAAATGAAGGAGGGGGCGACCATTTGAAGCAAATGGGGAAGAAGAGATGGTTAATGACTAGGTTAATTAGGAAAATTAGATTTAATCCATCCTTTTTCCTATTGACTTCAGGGCTTTCCCTAGGATTGTGATCCATGTGACAAGCTCATCCAAGGCTTCAAAATGCCTCATGGATGTCGACCAAAAGGGGGAGGAAGAGAGTCATTGGATAGCTTAGTTAAAAACTTTAGGTTTTGGTAGTTTAAGTGTAAAATCAAGGGTAAAATAGTAATTGTACATGCCCATACACTTTTCATGGTCAACGATTTTGTCTACAGATATTTTAGGCTTCTTAGAATTTCATTTGAACCCCTAAAAAATCCCAAGTTCCTATATCATACCCACTATGCCTCTATTTGCCTCTGTTCGGCTGATATACCGCAAATAAGAGCAAAAAGCAGTCGAAAAATAATCTTGTCTAAAAATACTTTTAAAAAACCTTAAAAAATAATAAAATATAAAATATAAATTGTTTTGAACCTTTTTCATGAAATTTTTATGTTGTAAAATGAGATCTGTATGCTATACGTACTAGTTAATTTTTTAGTAAATTTTGAAGGTTTTCCAAAAATTTCAAAAAAATTCCAAAAAATCTAAAATATTAAAACAACCAACTTTTGTGAAGGAAGATAACTTTCTGGATTGGTTTGATATAATTTTACTATTTAAAATCTTATCCGTCAATTATGGTAAATACGATTTTCTGTAAAAATCCAAACGCCAAAGGAAAAATGTTTGTTTCAATAAATAAATAAATAAGCATATTAAAACCTTAATTATATGACAAAAATAAATCACTTATCACTTAGATCACAAAATTCCATATAAAATAGAATTTAGACGGTAAATTAAAAAATGGATGTTACAGGACGCACAGTATATATTAAGAAAATATAAATTTTATATTTAATAATTTATATTATTGTTTAATTTCTACTAATATTTTCACCCATCGTAAGTTTTTTTTAAGGATTCACCCATAGTAAGTTAAACAGTAATGTTACTTCATATATAAATTGTGCAAAGTAAAGTATATAATTGTAGGCTCATGCTACACAGGGATATATTAAAAATTTTGAATTTTATATTTTAAAATTTATATATTAATGGGTAATTTTTACTAAAAATTTTATTCATATTTGTAACAACCCAAATTTTCACTCTATGAGACAGAGTGTTAATTTTAGATAATTAAAATTATTCTTAGAATTTTCAGATGATGAGTAATTATTTAGAACTGACGTAGAAGTCAACACATTATTCTATGGACGTCTTTAACTGTCAGAATAAGTTTATAACGATATGAAAATTTTAAATTTGATTCAGAAGAAGTATTTGAGGATTAAAATTGTGACTTGACAATTTTATAAGTTTGAAATTTTAGAGAAGAGATAAGAAATATTACCATTTTAGTCCCTCTAAGATGAATCACGTACGTTAATTGGGGAACGGATAAATACCCAGAAAATGATCGAGATTAAAACTAAAAGGACGAATAGAGTTTTATCTAGTATAGAAATTAGAAGTTTTGTTTGGTATTGTGATTCAAAAGAAAAACTAGTTTAAGTCTTATATAACTTACGTCTGTATCATTTCCGTCTTTATTTTGTTTTAAATTGAACATAATGTGATATATGTGTTTATTGATTTATTTTCATCTTATAAAAATGGTTTTAGTATATATATTCATTCTCTATATTAAAACGGTTAGTTTTCGTTTGACGTTGGATTTTAAACAGAAAACAGTTTACATCGTAACTGATGGTATAGGTTTTAATAGCATGAATATGTCAAAACCAACCCATAAAATTATATTCCTTCACAAAATTTCTTTATTTTAATATTTATGAGTTTCTGCAATTTTTCTAGAATATTTAGAAAACTTTCAAAATTTACAGAAAAATACGTTAAACGGGAGCGAATAGCGTAAAGAAGTTGTTTCACAGTATAAAATTTTGTGACACAAGTCCAAAATCCTTTTATTTTATTTTTAATTATTTATTTGGGGATTTTAGAAATTATTTGTGTATAAGATTATTAAAACATTGTTTGTTCACTTATATGCGGTATATTAGCCGAATAGAGACGAATAGAGGGTTAACGGGCATGATATAGGAACTTAGGATTTTTTAGGGATTTTTATGCAATGTAGTCAACTGTAGACGAAATTGTTGACCATTTTAGAAAAATATTTATCTAAAAAGGGGTTCGAAAACTACGCATTTTTACTACTTTGAACTACCGATTAAACCCTAACTTGATGGGATTTAATCCCTCCAATTTCCAGTCAGTTTGGGGCGCATAAGGGGGGCTGATTCACTCTCCAAAAATATCCCAAAAGTCAATTGGGTCAAGTGGGTTTAATTTTGAATTTTTTTTCAAATTAGGTGAGTGAGGTATGGCTCCTAACTACCAAAAGCATGCAAGCCCATACCTCCCCCCACTCCTTTGTGTTCAGCCGAGTTTGATAGGGAGAGGGAAGAGAGAGGCTTTCATTTTTTCTCACTTCATCTTCTCCAAGTTTCCAAACTCCATTTTCTCTCATATTCCCAAGCTTTTTCATACACCAAAAAGACCAAGTTTTATTGAGATTTTGCATAGTCAAGCTTCACCAAAAAGGTTTGGATCATCATTCTAATCCATAAACTTCTTTCATTTTTTCATTTCCACCACTTTCAATTTTTCCATGAAGTTTGTATTCTTCTCTTTACTAAAAGAGAGTTTTTTCTTGGTTTAGGTTCACTCTATTGGAACCTACAAGCTTGAAAACTACCTTGGATCCATTTGCCTTCAAGATTTGAGTAAGTATTCATCTACTCAAATTTCTACTCTTTAGGGTTTAGTGGTTTTCATAAAACTCATATTTTTATGGTTTTATTTTGGTGTATTTTGTGAAAGGTAAATTTTTCTAAGTGTGGGAACATCAAGGCTTTAAGGAGGCCACTTGGTGTTGGTGAGGAGTGAAGGTGATTTGTGGTGTTTGCCCATTTTCATAGTCTTCAAGAGGTAAGGGGAATTTCTCAATAAGTTGGGAAGGATGTGTATGTGTGTGGTGTATGTTGTGTTGATCTAAGTTAAACTCAAAGACTTGAGTTTTTCTCTTGGTTGTTGAATGAATATTTCATTCTCTTAGTAATATGTATTTTCATATATCTATATCTATATATGAGTTCAAACATGATTTTTGGTTGATGGATGAGTATGATGCATGCTTGATGAGTTGATGATTTTATGCTATGTTCATAATGTATGTTCATATGCTATGGATGGTCAGTTTGAGTGGATGTATGGTTTATGGCTTGATTGTGTTCTTACCTAATTGATGTATGTTGATTTCTTTGAATATTCCATATACCTTGATTTCCTTGTGATTGGGATTGGTTTGGAAATATTTGACTAAGTGTGGTAAGAGGAGTTAACAGCTTTAATGAAAGAGTTGTCTAAAAGAAATCAAATAAGTTAATTGGGATTCAAGTTAATACATACTTAGATAAATTTCATAAAATTGCTAAGTATAAGTCTCAAGTCAATTTCATACTAAATCATTTTCTCCATAAAACTCTAAGTGAGCTAGGAAATTAATTAATGAGGGAGAAAAATCAAATTTCTGATTTTTAGGGGTCAAAAACGAAAATTGCATGTGTTGGGGTTAAAAATGCAAAATTCTGGAGTTCTGGGCTTAAAATAAAAAAACTGGACACTTTGGGCCAAAAGTATAATTTTATAAAAGTTCTGGGTAGAAAACGCAAAGATTGGACAATTCTGGGGCAGAAACGTGAAGACTGGACAATTCTGGGGCAGAAACGCGAAGATTGGATAATTCTGGGGCAGAAAACGTAAAGTCTGGGCAGTGTTGGGGCAGAAACCTAATTTTTCATAAAGTAGTGGTTTAAAAACATGAAATAGAATATTCTTAGAGGGTCAGAATTTCAAATACTTAAAAGTAAAGGAACTTAAGTAAAGTTATCAAAACAATTAACTAAGACTTTGAATTAAATCTTTTTACAAAGAGAAGTGAGAAGAAAATAATAATGAGGATTTGAGAGTTAAAGTTAAGGAAGAGCTTTAATTTCAGAGAGGAACCTTCCATAAAACTTATGTTTTTAAATAAACGCTTCTACACGGTATTGAACGAGGATCAATACATGGCGAAGATAAACTTGAAGACAATAATATTACACGGTGTTGGATGAAAGCTAACACGTGGCGACGAAAAACCCTAAGACGAGAGACCGCATTAATCGTATTGTTGTGATTGCAAATATATTGTCATTTGCATTAAAGACGTGGCTTTTGCTGTAACGTCCGTAAATTTTGATTCTGTTTTAATTTTATTTTATGCGTGTGATGTGTGCTTACGCATGTTAGATATATTTTAGTAAGAATAAATTCATAGACAAAGTTTCTCTGACGTTAGAAAGTAGTGGTTTAAGTTGGACGTTTAGAAACAGACAGAGTTCTGTTTACCGTAAATAGACAGAGTGAAGACTTTATGAAGTAGAAACCCTAGATTTAGGTTAAGAATGAGATTTGAAGGTACCAACAGTGATTTTCCAAGATTTGAGGATTTTAGAAATTTATTCTGGAATTTTCTGAAGAACAAATAAAAATATTACCATTTTGGTCCCTGTAGTGTGACTAGGTTGAACTGTGAGTGGATTTGGAGACCAGAACATGTCTAGAAATATTTTTGAGGATGCCAAATGATGTTTTCTAATATTTTAGAATTTTAGAAATTATTTTGGGAATTTTTAGAATGACAGATAAAGAATTGCGGTTTTGGTCCCTGTAGAACGAGAATAGGATAGCAGGGAGAGCAGGTGAATGCCAGAGGCTTAGGAAATGATCCAAAATCAACCAAAAGAGTACCCAATGGTGTTTTTAAATATCTATGATTTTTAGAAATTTTCTAGAAATTTTCTGAGAAAGTTCATTTTTACCCTAAGTTACGGGTTACGGTAAAAACTGAAAAGTTACCGTAATGCTTCTAAGCTTCATCTTTTTGAACCAAGACTTTTGTGGCATCTTATTTACATGGCTTAGGACTTATTATAAGGTTTACGAGAGTTTTACCCCAATAGGTTAAGTTTGGACAATTTTTACTATGAAATACAAAAGTTACCACTCTTAATTACCTTGGAGATTTACCATTTACCATGGTTAAGGTAAAAAAAATTAATTACCCTCCCTTGGACTACAGACCTGCGCTGAATTAGAGGGGAAGGATGTGGAATTTTCTTGACTCATGACTCATGAGGGTTAGCCAATAGGATTAGGGCAAATTGCTAACTATGGTTAAGGAATGGTTAAGAGTAATTGAGTTAGGAAAAAATCTTTTTAGATAGGAAGAGAAGAGGGAGAGGGACGAGTTTTGGGAGTAGAGGAGGGAGAAGCTCTTGCTCATCTTCTTCATTTTGTCTCTTCACCATAGCCAAGCTCTAAGTGCTCTTTTCATAAATCTTGTCCTAGTTAGCTAATTTCCAAGAGGTTGTGCTCAATCTTGTGACCAACAAGCTCCAAGAAGGCAAGCAAGAAGGAGAAGGAAGAAGAAGAAGTGAAGGTTAGGATTTTCTACAAGAAATTGGTAAGGGGAAAGTTCTTCCTACATGATTTCAAGGCCTAGTGGACATGTTAGGGCTACGATTGTGCTATGTTGATCAAGATGATGATAAATTTATCCTAGGGTTCATGTTGATTTGTAAGCTTTGTAACTATGTGTTCTTATGAAAAATGGATGGTCTTGAGTTATGTTTGTGTTTGATATGAGTTCTTTTGAGTGGCTTAATTATGAACAAACTTGCTTGATGATTGTTTTCCATGGTCATGATCTTGATGTGAACAAGGGTTAGTGATTCTTGCCTATGGAAAAATTGACTATGTGGTGAGAGATGTGTTTGCTCTAACTTGGATGCATGATGAGTTTTGTGCCATGCTTGGTTTGAGTTGGTTGAATGATTGTGGTTGTGCATATGTTTCAATCATGGTATGAGAAAGTGGTATGTACATGTTGATGAGCTTGGTGTGTAATGGTAATTGTGTTTCCATTGCCTTGATGATTGAAACCATGGCTTGATGATTGAAGGTTGTGTCTTGGGATTGATCTAAATATAGTAAACTTTACTTATTTTCACTCATTTGCACCTAACTATGCAAAGAGATGTTTTATTTTGGTTGAACATTGGATTTTCGAGCTGCTGTCATGCCCTGGGTGTGACCAGTCTCGCGGTTGGGAAAAGCTGGAAAACAGGGGACAGCTCTGTTCATACCGCGGGTGTGAAAAAACCTCGCGCCTGTGAACAGTTCTGGACCCAGCGTTTTTGGAAATTAATATTTTTGTGAAAATCAGTTTTTCCAAATTTTTCCATAAACATACTTAAGAGAAAATGATATTTTTAAATATGAAAATTGGTAAATATTTTGGTTAATTAATTTTAGAACTTAACAATGTTTTGGATAATGGATTTGGCTAAAAGAGGAACCATTAATAAGAGTGTGAATTGAAAGAGGAAAAAGAGCCATGTGATGGAGAATTATGCACAAAGAGATGTGATTATCATAAGTGATGATAATGCTATAACCAAGAGTGAATGTTATATGTGATTGTGCAAGTGATAACCTAGAGAAAAGGTTAAAGTGATTACAAGAGAAACCAAAGCTTAAAATGCTTGAGATGGTGATTTTGTATACTTAATGTGATATGCCATTTTGCATAAAGAGAAAGAGAATTTGGCAAGTGGCCAATGTGATGAGCATTACAACCTGGATGGGGTTGAGAATAGGGATAGTCTGGCCACAGTAGCCTAAAGGGATTATCCAGGTTGCGAAACCCCTCAGATGGCCAGGTAGGAGATATCCCCTGAGCCGAGGCAAGTCGCACAGCCCTGCTTGGATAAATCTGACGGACTTGACTGTTCAGGATATGGTGAGACGTAGCTTATCTGAAGGATTACTATGAAGTCTGGTGGGACTCTCTGGTAAGTCTGGTAAGTCTGCTACGGCCAATTGCTCAATGGTGTTGGAGGTAGGGAAGTCACCTTGGAGCACTACGAGGGTGATGTGAGGGGAAATAGAAATGACATACATTATAATATATCTGAGTGTATGATATATTCTTTGATGCTGAGATATGTGACATATTGTTTGATACTGAGATATGTGGGTGACTGTGATTATTCTCATTGTGTCTGTGAGAATGTCTTATTTGCAGGAAAATCTTATCCTCGTGTTTTGAGAAGGGTAAGTGGTAGATGATTTTCTAATGCAAATGTGTCTGATAGATGTGGTATATTTCTATATCTGTTGTCTCTTTGCTTTGCTATTTGTGTATAAGGATTTTTCACCCTTGCCTATATGTTTTGTGCTCTCTTTTGAACATGACTCATATAGATGGATCGCCCGCCCGAGGGGCTAGTGAAGGTTCGTAGACTTAGTCTGCTGCCCCGAGGGGCAGAGGGTGAGGGGTGGATCATCAACCCCGAAACCCAATGTGGGACATACCTGGGATATGTCTCTTCACTCGAGACTACTGCAGAAGGGCCTCACAGATGGACTGTAGAGGATATGATTCTGGATGTAAAGATGCCCATGCGGGAGTTGTGGGACACATGGAGGGAGAGAGAAAGGCCAGAGACCCAGCATAGAAGACCCAAGACCCCACCCTGCAAGAGATACTTTGGTAGATAGAGGCAGACTGCTAGCAAGAGTACTGTTCGCCATACCTAGACTGTTAGGGTTGCATCAGCTGAGAAGGTGCCTGCTGAGAGGCCACCTGCTACTCAGTCTGACAGACCCATTCCTGCTATACCAGTTTCTTTTGCAGAGCCTGGAGGGAGCCCGAGACCTTTTCCTTCTACTGTTATGCCATCTTGGCAAACACCAGCTCGTCAAGAGGTCAATGATAGTAAAGGGAAAGGGAAGCAGATAGTAGAGGAGGAGAGTGATCCCTTTGAGGAGTCTGAGGGGAGTGTTTAGGAGCTGACTTAGCGCAGGCTGTTGCGTTATATGATCTTGTTTTTTTTGTAGACTGGCTCTATACCGGTGTGGGCTTATGCTTAGAGTTATTTTGGATGACTGTATCTTATATTATATGACTTTACCAGTTGACCAGTGATGTATATGTGCACTTGGGATCAGTAGTGTATTTGATGTATATTATTTGTTTAGTAGTTATTTTCTCCTGTTTCTCATTTCTTTACTGATACGTTACGACATAAAAGAGTTTTCAAAATCGAAATAACGTAAGTGAGAGTTTCAAGTTAACATGGTTTTCAAAAACAAAAAGAAAAAAAAATTATGCTCATTTTCAAAAATTAACTTAAAACAATTAAAAGGAGAATTTCTTTAAAATGAAAATCAATATGACGCATTTTAAATAAATCAGGTTACTTATGTTGTAATATCCTTTTATGAGAAAGGGTGTTGCATTTGCCAAATTAGAGTATACAATCCTAAGTAATGGATTGTGAATAGTTGTAAAACTTGTTCACGAAAAAGGGGACCGATGGATACCATGTCCATGAAAAAGGGGACCGATTGGTTTATTATGTTGCTCTACCGAAGAATTGTAAAACCTGTCCATGAAATAGGGGACCGATGGTTACCATGTTCATGAAAAGGGGACCGATTGGTTTATTATGTTATGGTGATAGTAGCTCTACTGAATAATTGTAAAATCTGTTCATGAAAAAGGGGATAGATTGGTTTATCATGTTCGGTTTACGCTACAGCCATTTCGCTCTACTTAGTAGAGGAAGAGAAGTCTCCATGGAGCAGCACACCGGTGTAGTAAAGAGATATTGAAGTGACATGCATTATGCTAGAATGCTATGCGTGTGCTTGACTGTGTGTTTAACTTGATGATGTGCCTCTTGTTGATGATTGGATATCTTAGATAAAGATTTGCGAAAGAGTAGTTCTATATATATATATATTCTTGGAATGTATTATGTAGTATTTTATTTTTCATATACACCCTTTCAGTGGATTTCAACTTGTGCAAAGAAATTCACCCTTGCGTGTTTTTCTGTTATCCGTATGTACGCTACACTTAGATGTCCACTTCGAGACCTCTGGTTGCCAGAGTGAGGGTGAGCTTCCGGCCTCTTGAGGCCAATGGTGGGGGATGGACTTATGATCCCATCTCCCAATGGGCCATAGTGTGTGGACACGTGGTCAGGACGAGAGGAGGGGTGCTGGGCCCCGAGGAGGTTTTGGAGTGCGACATGGTTTTGGACGCTTACATTCCCCTAGAGAGGATGCGCAGCTGGCTGGCAGCCGCACCCGAGGCACCTGTGGAGCAGCCGAGGAGAGAAACTCAGGCGGAGGAGAGACCTTTACCCTCGCGGGGAACCGGATCTGCTCGAGAGCCGGATCTGCTCGGGAGCCGGATCTGCTCGGGAGTATCGCTGTATGTTTTGTCGCACGCGTCTCACTCCAAGGAAGAGTACCTTGGCGCGGGATCGTCTACCGAGGATGGCTCCACCGGTGACACCAGCTTCACCACCGAAGACAGTGAGATTGACGCTTTCCGTTCCTTACATCCCACCGTATGGGCGTTTCGTGTGTTGCTCCTCTGACACTTCTGCCGGACCATCGGGACACGCAGAGAGGGGGAAGAGGAAGGTTCGAGATGAGCCAGAGCGGGTATTCATTGAGATATCCGAGGAGGAGGAGGACCCGGAGGAGGATCCCGAGGAGGACCCCGAGGAGACATCATCGTCTTAGGTCTGTAGTGGTAGTGCTAGGTTGTGGGTTGTCTGTTAGCGACCAGCCTAGGTTGGGGTGTACATGTTCAGTGTCGTGTATGTGACACACCTTTTGATTACAACTTTCCTAGGTTTAGATTTATCGTTTCGTTTTCTTTACGTTATGATGATGTATTTTGGCCACTATGTTGTGGTTCCTAACTATACTTGCGGGCGCAAGACTTGTGTATATTGACATGATGATATATATATATGTATGATGTTTCTTTTCTTCTGTGTTTTCTGGATGACTACATGAGATGTGTGTGATCTTTTCGTAAAAGACTTTTCAAAAAAAAAATTAGCCACCAATTTTGGTAACCTTGATTTATGAAAGACGATTTTTCGCATTAAGTTTTAGTTTTTCATATGACGTTCCTTGTGGGAAAAAAGGGCATTACATAGAGTTATGTGCAATTATCATTTTACCCTTGGTTGTACACTTATTTACCAAAACCTCAGCTTTTTAACATAGTTATCCAATGGCTCTCCTTTAGCCTCATTTGGCTGCCCTCTTCATGTGATTTTGGAGGCTTGGATTGCCCTTGCCACTTTGATTAAATCCTTGTGAATTTGTTTGAACCAATTAGGATTTAGTTAATTAGTTTTTGTTTATTTTACTTCCTTTTTTCCTAAACCATGGTTTGAATAAAACCATGGGCTCTTACCATGTGCTCTTGGCCGCCCCATTCACCTATAAATAGGGGTGAAGGTGCTTCATAATTTTCTACACCAAAATCTTGAAGCATTTCCAAGATTTCTCTTTCTCCCTCTTTATTGCTTTCTTAGTTCTTTTCCAAAAGTTCTTTTCATGGTCTTGAGTTTTAGAGCTTTGATCTTCAAAGTTCTTCATCATAAGTGGTAAGGGGAAAATTCTTGAGAGTTATGAGAGAACACATGAGTTTTATGTGTTTGATCTTACTTTCTAACCACTTAGGTGGTTTATGTGTTATAGCTTTGTTATTTAGTTATTTCTTGTTAATTGTTTTATAGCTTTAATTTAATTGTGAGTTTTATTATTAGTAATGTTATAATGGCCAATTTGTTTATGAGTTTTAGGGATAGTAATATTATAATGGCAAAATTGGTTTTGAGCTTCAATAATTATACCATTATAATGGTGAATTTTAGACTATCACAGTATAATTGAACCGTAAAACCATTGTAATCTATTTTCTTTATGAAAAACCTTGATATTTGTCTACCATTGATATACAGAAATATGATTGGGATGAATGGTTTATTGGTACTGTTCTGGCTAAGGAAATATAAGGTCTCTCGAGAAGCTTTAGTTCGCCTCTTTTTCCTGGGAATCATACCAATATGCTGTTTATGAAATCTTAACCTAGGGAGTCTCTATATACATGGCTAAGATAAATTGCGAAAAGATTTTTATGGGGTTATTGACTATACACGAATGTGCGTTTAAAATAAATCTCTTCTCTCTTTAGATCGAGTGCAGACGGCTCTGTCAGAAAACTCGGTCTTTGCTTTTAAGTGATCTTGAATTGTTAACAATGATTTCGTTATATCTAAAAACTCATTTTAGTTTTCAATGTCATACTGCTATGCAAAGGCTGATTGGGTAAAATAGTACAATAGTGAAGAGTTTTCGGTGAACTCTACTGTTATACTATTTGGTAGAAATTCCTGGTTTGGGGTCCTTTACATATTTGACAGTGAAAATTAGTGAAGTAAGTCTTCAACGGGCTTTTTTTGAAAACAAACTCGTGTTTAAATATTTCGGTAATAAATTACTACCTCCGTCCCTAAATATAAGAACTTTTTAACTAATTCACACCCTTTAAGAAAATTAGTTAGGTTAGTTAATAGCAATAAATTTGTCAATGATTTACTATACTTTTCCAAAACTAACCCTAACACTTATTATTATCTCTCTTCCCCCTCTCTCTCCTCACTTAATTAATGCATTGGAAAAGATAGAGTAGTTGGGTGATCATAAGGGCATTTTAGTCAAAAAATAATTAATGTAAACTAATTTTTTGGAAAGGTTCTTATATAAAGGGACTTTCATTTTTTTGTAACGGTTCCTATATTTAGGGACGGAGGTAGTAGTTTAATCTAGTTCACTTAGTTTTTTTAACAAGTCACTCTAAAAGTTGGGCGTTGATCACCGCAGTCGGCTCTGCCGCCGTGTGATCATTCTGTCATCAGTTTTATTTAAAACCAATGAATGTAATTTCGTGCTTATTTGAGGAATATGATTATGTGTTTATTTGAGGAATATGATTATGTGCTTATTTGAGGAATATGATTCTGTGTTTAATTGAGGAATATAATTTTGTGCTTATTTGAGGAATGTGAAATTGTGTTTATTTGAGAAATGTGATACTTTGTTTATTTGAGAAATGTGATGTTGTGTTATTTGAGAAAAGTGATTTCGTGTTTATTTGAGAATTAGAGTGATGTCTTGCATTACGGTAATTTAAACCGGTGATGTCTTGGGCATACGAGATGTCAATCCGGAAATATTTTTAATACAGTTATCCTAACCGGTGACGTCTTGCATTATGATACTCCAAACCAGTGATGTTTTGACACGCGATGTTTCCAATACAGCAATATGGTGTTTTTCAATATGATGTTACAATACGATGTTTTAATACAATGTTTTCATTTAATGATGTCATTAAATATGTATTTGATTTCTTTTGTTAATGAACATGGTGTTGTGTATATCTTGTATCTGATGTATGTTGCTTGTGTATTCTCTTATGATATAACTTGATGATAAGGTTTTCACCCTTGCGTGTTTTCTTTGTTTGTGTTTGATACATGTTAAGTAGATGGTTTACCCAAGGAGTGGGCTAGTTCCAATCCGAAGGTTAATTCTCAGAAGGGGATCTGAGCACTGCATGGATTGATAGGGATTCCAAGCAGAAGCTGTGTTCATTGTCTTGTTTTGGGTAGAGGTCTAGAGACTTGACCGGCTCAGATGTTCACCGTATAGTTCATTTTGAAAATTTGAGTATACTGAACTTTCATTGTAAAACTCTGATGATTATATATATGAGATAAGATTACTTTCACAAGTGTGTTATTTTATATTTCCACATTTAAAACCCTTCGAAAAGAATTAGAGAGACATATTCTCCATCCTTCTCATTATTTAAAAGGCAAAAATTTTACCCACATTTTCGGAGAAGAAATACTGAGTTTTTCATCAAATATTTTTCTAAGTTATTACAAATTTTTTGGTTACTATGGTGTAATATCTTTTTTGGAGAAAAAGTATTGCAATATTAACTTCGACATTAATGTTCTTTAATTTAAAGTTTCAAATCTCTTTACAATATATTTTTATTTAGTATAAAATATCATACGACTTTTATTTATAATTAATTAAGGAGTTAGTTTGAAAGCATACATTATATTCAAAATAGAAAAGTATTAAATTAATAAATAAAATAATTGTTTTCCAGTTAAAATGATTTTTTGATACTCCAGAAATCAATTAAAAAGTTTAAATTCATATTTCAAGTTAGTTGATGAATTTTCACTTAAGGAAATATTAAAAAAAACTCTTTAGCCTAGGCCCTTTTTACTTTCCAAAAAAAAAAGAGTAACAAAAACTAATAGATCCAAAATTTCATGACATCATGGTTGCAGTGCGTTGCACGGATAGTCAATTTCAATCATATTATCAATCTGATAATTCAAATTATAGGTATGCAAATCATAGGTATTCACATTGTAGGCTTATTGGCAACAGACCTTTGAATTCAATCTAAATGGGGAGGACCTATTCTAACCATATTATCAGTCTGAATTCAAAATATAGGTAAAATACATTATAGGATTTAAACTAATTAGTATTCTTGTACAAGCCTCTGCAGGCTTACAACCAGTATTCTTGTCCTAGCCTATGCAAGCTAACTAAGTATTCTTGTAGAAGCCTCTTCAGTCTTTTGCCAATACAAGAAATCTCACAGATTGCACAACCTTTTCCTTTCACACACTCAGCTCTCCCTAGCTAGCTTGAAAGGAATCCCAACAATAAGTACGAAAGATTGTTTGTTGAGTTACATCTAACGCTCACAGAATAAAATCAAACAAATACAAAGTTGTATTACACTCCCATTTTTCTGTTCTAACTAGGCAAATAGATTGGAGTGTATGGGTGAAGATGATGATGAGAAATCTTTGATTGTAAGAGTGTTTTACTCAAGTTGAATGCATTTCTCACACCTTGCACAACTGAACTTTGGTGTAATATAGAGCTTCGACCCTTCATTCACGTTACAGACTTTCGGAGATAGAAGAGAGAGAAACATCACTACCAGGTTCAGCACACTACAACACAGTATAGTTGTGTTTCTTCACCTTTTGCATAACTTTACAACTCACATGTTTGCTGTCAATTGAACCTCCTCTGGATGCTTGTTTCTAGATTAACTTCCCACCATAAGCCTTATCTGAACCTCCTTTGGTTCCAGTATGAGCTTTCTCTGGAACTTCCTCCGGTTCCAGTATGAGCCTTCTCTAGAACCTTCTCTCGATATTCGTTGCTAGAGTAGTTTCTTAGCAGTTCTGCATTACTTGAACATCAATATTCATTACTTGAACATCTTCAAGACTCTTTTTACTGTGTAGAGTGAGGAATACTTCGATGTAGAGATCTCTTAGGTTTTTGATAATTTGTTCTTCAACCATGTGTGCTTCATTTCTTGAAAAGCTTCTCAACTTGATATTCAGTTTTGCACACTTTATTCTCAAATATTGCTTCAATATTATGTACTTCCACATCTGAGAGACTTCTTATCGTGAGGAGCTTCTTCTTCTTAATGAGCTTCTTTGTTTGAGTAGCTTCATACTTTGATGACCATCTCTGCTAGAGGAGCTTATATTCTTAGTAGCTTCTTAACATAATACTCATCTTCTCATGGTTCCTCTTTAACCTCTTTTTGTAGAGAGCATATCTTCTCTATAATCTCATTTCTATCTTAGGCATGTTTGCTTTAATTGATCTTCTTAGTCTTTAATACATGAATAGCCTTGACTCAAAGCTTCTCTGACTTCCATATACTTAGTTCCTGTTATTGTCTTAAATAGTCTCAAGAAAACTATTGGTGTAAGACAAACTTAGAAGACTCAAGCCATTATTCACAAGGTTTGTTATCGTCAAAACATCAAGCTTGAAAGGTCATGTTTCAACATTGAGTTCATCTTGTCAAGTTGACTGTTGTCAAATTACTCTTTCGTAAAGGCGAATTCATTATTTGCGAGATTACCGTAATGCTCGTAGATCTCAAAATCGACTGATTAAAAATTAAGTAATGTAATCATTTTATTTGACTAAATCGAAAAGGCCCGTAAATACTTTGTTTTGAATAATAATATAAAATATTAAGTCATGTAATCATTTAATTCTAGGTGTCAATGTAACTTAAGTGTCATTAATCGAATATCAATTTGTTAATTTTTTACAAGTTCATATTTACATTATATTAAGTTTATTTTAGGCTCAATTGCACTTTTGGTGCCCCAATTATCATGATTGTGCAATTTGGGTCCCCAGTTTGAATGAATTGGGTCTTCCAATTATCACAATTATTGCAATCAGGCCCCTCCATCGCTACTTCGTCCAATTTTTAACAGTTGGAGCCTACATAGCACATGTGGGACAGATTAGACAATAAATTGGGTCACCTTGGCATTGAGTCGGGACATCTTGTCACTGATGGAATGACAAAAACTCACACACGTAAGAAATTTAAACAACAAGTATTGCATCACATATGTTATCGGCGTGCTTCAAAAAAAAAATAGCATCCTACATTGTGCCAAGGTGACATGATTTAGTGTCAAATTTGTCCCATGTGTGCCACGTAGGCTCTTAGTATTAAAAATTGGATTAAATAACGATGAAGGGTCTGATTGCAACAACTGGAATAATTGGGGGACCCAATTTGCTCAATAAGAAACTGGGGGACCCAAATCACACAATTAAGAGGTGTTTAAAACTAACCGTGAACATATATTTTTTTGACAGTAGCCATAAACATATATGTCCAAATGACAATAATAATAAGAATATATTACACGTCTCTCCCTTGAGAGATGGCTAAATGACACTCTTCTCGTATCTTATGTGAAAATACACATTCCCCTCCCTAAGAAATACCATTTTAACACGAAAGAATCTTTTAATGGTGGTGAACGACTTTGAACAATCACTACGCCAGAAACGTATAACACCAACGGTTTTCTAATAACGCGTGAAGCAAGAACCACTGTTATAGAAAACACAAAGCTTTCACAAAACGCGTTTCTAGGCAAACATTGTTGTAATGAAAAACACGAAGCTTTCACAAACCGTTCACTCCAGCAATTGCTATTGTAGAGCTCCGTGTTTTCTTTATAATAAGTAGCACAAGATGTTAGAAAATGTTCACGTTAGTAAACGTTGTTGTAATTTAAAACACAGAGATGTTAGACAACGCTTGCTGGAAAAAATGTTGTAATTAAAAACATGGAATTGTTAGACAGCGGTTGCTGAAGGAAACACTGTTGTAATGGAAAAGACAAATCGTTTCACAACTCGTTCCTCACGGCAAAGTGTCTTCTCAGTTTCTCATGATATATGTTTCGCTGAGAATACCAACTATGCAACATTTTCCAACGAACATCATTCATATCATTTAAAGTCTCTCTTAATGCATATGCACCGGATGCCAAAACGTTCTGTCTCTTGAATTGCTGGGTCACTTTGTTCTGAAATTAATCATCATCAGCCACTAAATAGTGTTATATAATGAACCCTAAAATAGATAGTTTCACACTTTCTATACTTGCCTTTTTTGTTTCCTTGTTGTTGCCTTCTCTATTCCATACTTACTTTCCAAGTTTTCACCTTCTCTGTTTCTCAAAATGAACCCAATCGCAACATTCATCTTTACATTCCCATATTTCTAGAGTGGAGGGTCAACTAGGAATGCCTCTGTGACTATGGGACGGACGTGATAGAATAACTTACAAGGGCTGGATAGGTTGAATGTTTCTCCCAAGACTCATCCAATGTTCATGTCAAAATGATCCAGGACTTTTGGTCCAGTGCAACTATATTCAAAGAGACGATTGTTAGAAAGGTGGCTGGTGTGCACGTCACTGTCTCCCGGGAATCTATTTCCCAAGTAACTGGTTGTGCAAATAAGAGGCTCAACTATGATGAGGGATAGGAGGCTTCACTCTCATTCAAGGAGGATAAATTTGTGGATGTTCTTTTGATGAATACCTTTGACATGCTGCCAGAAACTTGTGATTGGTTCGCCAATGACTCCCTTTTTCCTGTTGAGACTCTTTAGACTGCCTCCCAGATGAATAGTAAGGCTAGAATACTTCATAAATTCCTCAACAAAATGGTTTTACCAAACTTTGGTGAGGAAGATGAAGTAACTGTTCTTCAAAAGTTTTGTCTTGTTAACTTGGTTATCAAGAAACGTTGTCATAATGTCTAAGTGAGTTAAAAGAAAAATGAATGTTCTTTCCCTCCATACTAGTCTCCCCCTCCTCTCTGTAAATTAAACACGATATCTCACCTCCACTGCGACCACTATGCTATTGCCTTTCACTATCTTTCGTTGCCGTCTCCGTCACCATCACTGTGCCTTACAAGTTTGTTTCTCTTTACCTTCTCTCTTTTGTGGTTATCTTCTCTCTTTTGTTGTTCTCTATCTAGTTTTCACTGAGAGTGATAACTCTATAGACACTTCCTGTAAGAGTGAAAACTCTTATTACATAATAGCTTGTTTTGAACTAAAGGTATGGATCGAAAATGGATGTCAGCTGATAGAATCACACAAGAATGTGAGGATGGATGCAAAGAGTTTATTAGGTTTGTTGTTGAGCATGTTGAAGACCCAAGAAAATCATTTGTCCTTGCATGGAATGTTGTTATTCAAACAGAGTCAATGCAGATGAATTGTAAGATCGTTTAATTATATATGGAATTGATAAAACCTATACATTATGGACAAGGCATGGTGAGAAAAAATGCATGTATGCTAATTCTATTCAAAGGCATTTTTCAATGCTTAAATCCCTAAGTGGTTTTGATGATAACAATTATTATTAAGGACTTTACAAAGTCTGTTTACAAGCTCTTCTAGGTACAACAAAATTAAGTCTATCGTCCAGTGTGACTTTGATACTTATATGTACAGTCAGTAAACTGAGCGTCCAATGAACTCTGATACTGACCTTGGGTAAAGTATTGTCCAATGGACTCTGGAAGCTAAGCGTCCATATGGAAGGAAAGCCTGTGTCCATATGGTAAGAAAGCTATGCGTCCATATGGTAAGTGAACAGAGCATCCAAATCTATTCCACAGCTGCGTCCAACACACGAGCTGAAATACTTTTAGAAAATGTTATTTATTGCTCTTGCATTTAATATGAGACATATTTAATGAGCAAATGATTTGAAATAAATAGTTGTATGCAATGCTTTTCCTGAGCTTAATTGTCAGCGTTTTCAACTAGCATTTAATGAAAAGCATAAAACACTGTGTTAAGTGTACTTGAGAGAGAATGTAATCTGAACATATTTGTCACTCTCTGAACTTACCTTTTCTTTAATACAGTGTATTCTCTTCGTCTCAACTAAATATAACCTTTAACCACTGTGTAATTGAAACTTTGAGTACAGGTTACTTCTGACTTTGGAGAAAGAACTACACACATCTATGCTGAAGTAGCACTCCATTGAAGCAACGGGAAGATAGCATTTAATGCTATTAGGAAACGGCTATTTTATGAAGGCTGAAGCTGAGCAAGATCAATCTGAAACTTCACTCAAAGCCTATAAATACCATGAACAAGAAGAATAACTAAAAAGACTGAACTACATGAAAGATAGAGCAAAAACGCTGTGCAATTATTTTCATACACTCTGTAACGATTAGAAAGATTTGTATAGTTCATTCTTCTTGTAAAAGAGATTTTGTTTAACTCTCGAAGTGCTTAAGATTTTATATTCTCACTTGTGTTAGTTAGCAGCACTTAAAACTAAAAACACTCTTCTGAGTTGTTTGAGCCTGAAGAGGCTTAACTGCAAAAGCATACTTGTTTGAGCCTGGAGAGGCTTGTCTGTAAAAGAATACTTGAGTTTAGCCTGAAGACACTGTGTGCAAAGAATACTTGGGTATGAGCCTGGAGAGGCTAGGTGTGCAAATAATACTTGTTGTAAGGCCTGAAGAGGCTGTTGAAGAATACTTGTAATTCTATATGGATTGATAGTGAAATCTCTCTAGTTTGAGGGGACTGAACGTAGCTCTTTAGAAAGGGTGAACTGGGATTAATATCTGTGTAATTTCTCTATCCCATAACTCCTTTAAATTCAGTTTATATACTAACTGTGGGGATTGAATTGAAATTATTTTTAACAAACCTTCAAATACTTTAAACGCACTAAAACTTGTTTTAAACCAAGTGGACGTTTCTGTGTCCAACTTAAATGTGCGTCCAATACATGCTATGCGTCCAACCTTTCCTGTACAGCGTCCAATCTTTTGCGAAAAGTTTTAAATAGCTAAAAAACACAATTCAACACCCCTTCTTGTGTTTCACCTTGTTACCTACAATTGGCATCAAAGCTCGGTCTCTAGGGGTTAAGCACCTAACAGTGCTAAGAAGCAAAGATCCATGGAGAACGAGGGACAAGCTGTGAACGGGCCACCACTGTTCAATTTGAGAGGAATACGACTATTGGAAGCAAAGAATGATCACATTCTTTGATGCACAGAATATAGACATGTGGGATGTCCTTAAAAATGGTTACACTGCTCCAATAGATGAAACAAGGCAACCATTGCCTAGAGTCCAGTGGACACCTGAGCAAAGGACAAGATTCCAGTTGAACTCGAAGGCCAGACACTATCTAATGTGTGCCATTACAAAGTCAGAGTATGACAAAGTGCACAGCTGCACTACAGCCAAAGAGATAAGGGATACTCTAGCTTTAGCTCATGAAGGATCATCTCAGGTCCGTGAATCCAAAATCAGCATGCTAGTTCATCAATATGATCTATTCAAAATGGAGCATCACGAGACTATTGATAAGATGTTTGGGAGATTCCAAACAATCATCAACAACCTGAGATCTCTGGGAAAAATCTACACAACCCAGGATCACATCAGGAAAATCCTAAGGAGTTTGCCAAGACAATGGAGACCCAAGGTGACTGCTATACAAGAAGCAAAGGATCTTTTCACTCTTGCTATGGAAGAACTTCTGGGTTTGCTCAAAGTGCATGAGCTTGAGCTCAAAGAACAGGGAACAGAAAAAACGGCAAAGTCCATTGCTCTTAAAGCTCAAAGAGGGAGCACCGCAAAAGCACTGAAGGCCAATGGCTCAGATGAAGAGTCATGCAGCTCAGAAGGAGAAAAAGACTCAGATGATGAACTTTCCTTCATCTCCAAAAAGATAAAATCAATGTGGAGAAAGAAAGATGGCTTCAGAAGGAAGCAATTCAACAGAAGATTCCCACAGGAAAAAGTTGAGCGAAAAGAGAAAAGTCCAGTAGTGTGCTATGGCTGCAAGAAACCAGGCCACCACAAGGCAGATTGTCCTGAAGCTGAGAGGACAAAGAAAATGTTCTTCAAGAAGAAGAAGGGTCTTATGGCAACCTGGGAGGATCTTGATGATTCATCTGATGATGAGGATGAGAAAGATAAGGAAGAAGCAAATCTTTGTCTGATGGAAAGCCTACCCTCAACAGACAATGAGGATGAAGAAGAGGTACTTTCTTATCCTAAACTGAAAAATAATTTTGATGATCTTCTTAGAGAATAATCCATTCTCTCTGATGAGTATATGTCGTTGAAGAAAAAGTTTTCACTCATATCCAAAGATTTTGAAAAATTCACCTTAGAAAACAAAGTACTCATATCAGAGAATGAAGAGTTGAAACTTCAAGTAAGTCAACTCAAACATGAATCTCAAAGAGATTCTGAGTCCAATACCTCTTGTGAAGTACAAGTACTTCAACAAGAAGTAAATGAACTCACTGGACGATTGTCCAGATTAGTCAGTAACTCTGAAAAACTTGATCAACTTTTGAAAATTCAGAGAAAACCTTCTGACAAGAGTGGTTTAGGTTATGTTCCTAAGGAACAAGACAAACCAAAACCAAAGTTTTCTAAGAGTCCTTCCAAGTTTAATACATATTGGGGACAATGTGGAAAAGCTAGACATGTCACCTCGATATGCGTCCATAAGAAGAGGAACATGTCTGGACGCAAACCAATGACTAACAAGAAAGGACACAAGTCAATTTGGGTACCTAAAAATATGATAATACCTGTTGCAGATATGCTTGATGGCATGAAAGCAACTCTATCTGGACGGTGGGTGCTTGTAATGCCCCTTTTCCCCACAAGGAACGTCACATGAAAAACTAAAACTTAATGCGGAAAATCGTCTTTCATAAATCAAGGTTATCAAAATTGGTGGCTAATTTTTTTTTAAAGGGATCTTATAAGAAAAGATTACACACATCTCATTTAGCCATCCAGAAACTCAGAAGAAAAGAAACATCATACATATATATATATATATCATCATGTCAATATACACAAGTCTTGCGCCCGCAAGTATAGTTTGGAACCACAACATAGTGGCCAAAATACATCATCCTGATACAAAGAAAATAAAGTGATAAATCTAAACCTAGGAAAGCTGTAAATCAAAAGGTGTGTCAAATACACGACACTGAACATGTACACCCCAAACATAGGCTGGTCGCTAAAAGACAACCCACAACCTAGCACTAGATACCCCCCACCTCTACATACCTAAGACGATGACGTCTCCTCGGGGTCCTCCTCGGGATCCTCCTCCGGGTCCTCCTCCTCCTCGGATATCTCAATGAATACCCGCTCTGGCTCATCTCGAACCTTCCTCTTCCCCCTCTCTGCGTGTCCCGACGGTCCGGCAGAAGTGTCAGAAGAGCAACGCACGAAAAGCCCATACGGTGGGACGTAAGGAACGGAGAGCGTCGGTCTCATTGTCTCCGGTGGTGAAGCTGGTGTCACTGATGGAGCCATCCTCGGTAGACGATCCTGCGCCAAGGTACTCTTCCTTGGAGTGAGACGCGTGTGACAAAACATACGGCGATACTCCCGAGCAGATCCGGTTACCCGCGAGGGTAAAGGTCTCTCCTCCTCCTGAGCCTCTCTCCTCGGCTGCTCCACAGGTGCCTCGAGTGCGGTTGCCAGCCAGCTGCGCATCCTCTCTACGGGAATATAAGCGTCCAGAACCATGTCACGCTCCAAAACCTCCTCGGGGCCCAGCACCCCTCTTCTCGTCCTGACCACGTGTCCACACACTGTGGCCCATTGGGAGATGGGATCATAAGTCCATCCCCCACCATCGGCCTCAAGAGGCCGGAAGCTCACCCTCACTCTAGCAACCAGAGGTCTCGAAGTGGACATCTACGCATAGCGTACATACGGATAACAGAAAAACATGTAAGGGTGAATTTCTTTACACAAGTTGAAATCCACTGAAATGGTGCATATGGAAAGCAAAATACTACATAATACATTCCAAGAATATATATATAGAATTACTCTTTCGCAAGTCTTTTAGCTAAGATATTCAATCATCAACAAGAGACACATCATCAAGGTAAACACACAGTCAAGCACACACATAGCATTCTAGCATAATGCATGTCACTTCAATATCTCTTTTCATACACCGGGGCACTGCTCCATTGAGACTTCTCTTCCTCAACTAAGTAGAGCGATGTGGCGGAATCATATACCTATCATTAATGCAAACTGACCTTCACTCTTGGCCATCGTTGGTCATTTATTCGGTACAGACCCATTGTGCTACGTCGTACACCCCATCTCAAATAAGGCAGCCGGTCATGATCATCCAAGTCGGGTACACTACTCTTCTCAGCACAAGGGGATTCATCGTAAGGCCATTGAGAATTTCGTAACCTGGATGCCCTCAAAGACTTATAGTCAAACCATACTTATTTACAATCCCCGCATAGGATTGTGTGCTCTAAAATTTGGCAAAAGCCACGTCTTTAATGCAAATGATAGTATATTTGCAACCACAATCAATGCAGTCCCTCGTCTTAAGGTTTTTCGTCGCCACATGTTAGCTTTCATCCAACACCGTGTAATATTATTGTCCTGAAGACTTTATCGTCGCCACGTTTTGATCCTCGTTCAATACCGTGTAAAATCGTTATTTGAAACCATAAGTTTTTAGAAGAAATTCCTCTTTGAATTCTTAAGTTCTCCTTTAACTTCAAAAATCTTAAATCTTCACTTGTTATAGAATTACCTCTTATTTAAAACCCACTTTATTAATTTTTCTTCCCACTTTTCATTATAAAAGGTTTTAATTAAAAGCTTGAGTAGATTCTTTGATAATTTTACTTAATTTCCTTTACTTTTAAGTATTTGCAATTCTGACCCCCTAAGAAGTCTCGCAGTTCAGCCCCTGATTTTCTGAAGAATTAGGTTTTTGGCCCAAAGTGCCCAGACTTCGCGTTTCTGCCCCAAACCTTTTGTAAATTGTATTTTTGTCCCAAAAGCACCAACATTTCGTTTTTAACCCCTTAAAAATCTGAAATTTGATTTTCTCCCTCATTAATTGATTTTCTAGCTCACGTAGAGTTTTATGGATAAAAAGGATTTAGTATGAAATTGATTTAAGACTTATGATTAGAAACTTAATGAAATTTATCTAATTAAGTGTTAACATGAATTCTAATTAATTCATTTGATTTCATTTTGGAAAACTTTTTCATTAAAGCTTTTAAACCCTCTTCCCACACTTAATCAAATATTTTCAATCCAATCCCAATCACATTGAATTAAAACATAAGAGACATTCGAGAATCAACATTCATCATTTTGGCAAGAACACAACCAAGCCATAAATCAAACATACACTCAAAGTAATCATTCATAACATATCAACATACATCATGAACATAGCATAAAGCATACTTCACCAAGCATACACTGAGGCATCCAAAATCACCCCAAAGCATACATATGATTTTTCCAACAACACATAGGCTTATAAAAAATTATCATGCCTCAACCAAAATCATACTTTAACTCATATACATAAATATATAAAATTACATATTACTAATAGAATGAAACTCATTCAAACACCCAATATAAAAACTCAAGTCTCTGAGTTTTTCATGAAACATACAACATACACCAAACACACACACATCCTTCCCAACTTATTGAGAAAATCCCCTTACCTCTTGAAGCTAAGGAAATGGGCAAACACCAACAATCACCTTCACTCTACACCAACACCAAGTGGCCTCCTTGAAGCCTTGATGTTCCAACACTTAGAAAAATTAACCTTTTACAAAATACACCAAAACAAAACCATAAAAATGCAAGTTTTATGCAAACCACCAAACCCTAAAGAGTATAAATTTGAGTAGATGAATACTTACTCAAATCTTGAAGGCAAATGGATCCAAGGTAGTTTTCAAGCTTGTAGGTTCCAATGGAGTGAACCTAAACCAAGAAAAAGTTCTCTTTTAGTAAAGAGAAGAATACAAGCTTCGTGGAAAAATTGAAAGCGGTGGGAATGAAAAAATGAAAGAAGTTTATGGATTAGAATGATGATCCAAACCTTTTTTGTGAAGCTTGGGTGGCCAAAAACTCAATAAAACTTAGTCTTTTGGTGTGTAGAAAAGCTTGAGAATATGAGATAAAAATGGAGTTTGGAAACTTGGAGAAGATGAAGTGAGAAAAAAATGAAAACCTCTCTCTTCCCTCTCCCTATCAATCTCGGCTGAAGCAAGGAAGGCATGGGGGAGGAATGGGCTTGCATGCTTGAGTGGTTGGGAGTCATACCTCTCTCACCTAATTTGGAAAAATTCAACATTAAATCCATTTGACCCAATTGACTTTTGAGATATTTTTGGAGAGTGAATCAGCCCCCCCTTTGTGCGCCCAAACTGACTGGAAAATGGTGGGATTAAATCCCATCAAGTTAGGGTTTAATCGGTAGTTCAAAGTAGTAAAAATGCGTAGTTTTCGAACCCCTTTTTAGATAAATATTTTTCTAAAATGGGTAAAATCATGAGAAATAAATTTTATGATTTGAATATGTCATAGAAAAATTTAGAAACTCAAAACTAAATTTTTGGACTATTTTTCATGTCCCAGTTGCGCCCGGTTTACCCGTAAAGCACCAAACGCGGGTAAAATAAAGTTTTTCCGAAAAATTTTCAGAAAAATTTCTAAAAATCACAAATATTATAAGAATAACTTTTGGTTCTTTAAAAAATTATTTTGGAGTAAAAATGACCTCCAGAAAAATACTAAACCCTTCCCCGCATCACGCGAGAAAACAGTTCCCGCAAAAACTTAGTTTTGCGAACTCTATTACTCTAAACCCTTCAAAAATAAACCTAAGATGTGAATATTATTATTCACACCTTAAAATCACAAAAATCATTAATTAAATAATTTTAATTAAATTAAAACAGATTAAAAATCAATAAAAACTATTTAAAAAAATCAGGGCGTTACAACTCTACCCCTCTAAAAAGAATTTCGTCCTCGAAATTACATACCTAGAATAATGCAGGGCACTGTTCTCGGATCTTGTCCTCCACTTCCCATGTTGCATCTCCGGTAACTTCGTTCCAGATAACCTTGACTAAAGGGATTTGTTTATCCCTGAGCTGTTTGATTCTTCTATCATCGATTCGTAGAGGGTTTGTTTCATAAGTCAGGTTATCTCTTAATTGTACCACATCAGACTCGATTACATGAGACGGGTCAGGAATATATTTCCTCAGTTGTGAAACATGAAAGACATTGTGAAGATTAGAAAGATTTGGCGGTAAAGTTATTTGGTAAGCAACATGACCAATACGACAAAGAATTTGGTATGGTCCTATGAATTTAGGAGTGAGTTTTCTGGACTTTAGAGCTCTGCCTACCCCAGTCATCGGAGTGACTCTCAGAAAAACATGATCGCCTTCTTGGAACTCGAGAGGTCGTCTCCTCTTATTGGAGTAGCTCTTTTGTCTGCTTTGTGCCGTCCTCATCTTTTCTCGAACTAGTCTCACCTTCTCCGTGGTTTGTTGTAAAAATTTAGGTCCTAGTATTGCACTCTCCCTGTCTTGGTACCAACACAAAGGTGTTTGGCACTTTCTCCCATACAAAGCCTCGTACGGTGCCATTCCTATGCTCGTATGAAAACTATTGTTATAGGTGAACTCTATCAATGGCAAAATATCGTCCCAACTTCCCCTATGATCCAAAACACATGCTCTCAGCAAATCCTCAAGGGATTGAATGGTTCTCTTTGACTGACCATCCGTCTGAGGATGATAAGCAGAACTTAATCTCAGCTTAGTTCCTAGGGCTTGTTGCAAACTTTGCCAAAAACGGGACGTAAACCTAGGTTCTCTATCAAAAATAATACTAGATGGCACTCCATGCAAACTAATTATCTCTTTCACATACATCTGAGCAAGCTTATCTAGGGAATACTTCATGTTGATGGGTAGAAAATGCGATGACTTTGTCAGTCTATCTACAATTACCCAAATCCCATCAAATCCCTTTGATGTTCTTGGTAATCCAGATACAAAATCCATCGATATGCTCTCCCATTTCCACTCCGGAATATCCAACGATTGCATCATGCCCACAGGTCGTTGGTGTTCCACTTTTGCTTTTTGACAGGTTAAGCACGCTGCTACATATTCCGTAACTTGTTTCTTCATCCCCGACCACCAAAATCTTTGCTTTAGGTCTTGATACATTTTCGTGGCTCCAGTGTGAATACTCAAATTGCTCTTATATGCTTCATCAAGAATCAGCTTCCTCAATTCAAAATTGTTTGGCATGTATACCCTTCCTTTGCATCTCATAATTCCATCATTGCCTAAACTAAACTCTGCCACCTTACCTGCCACCTTAGCATAAGTCAATTGTGTGACAGTGCATTTGATGTTTCCTTTAACAAGGATAAATGTATAGTCAAAAATCCTGACAAGTCCATTCTTTTCCAAGCAAAGAGGCAGGACAATGTTTATAAAATTGATTTTAAAAATATGTCCAAACAAAATGTCTCATGCTTCATATCCTTAAAGGATGAACAATGGATATGGCACAAGAGACTTGGTCATGCAAGCTTGAGAACCCTCTCAAAGCAAAATAAGCATATCTTGTGTACAAATCTGAAGTTCTGTGTGAAGCATGTCAGAAAGGGAAACAAGTGAAAAATTCTTTTAACTCCAAAAACATTGTTTCCACTTCTAGACCTTTGGAACTTTTACATATGGATTTATTTGGACCCACACAAATTGCATCTTTGAATGGAAAGAAATATGGACTAGTTATAGTTGATGACTATACTAGATGGACATGGGTCAAATTCCTTGCACACAAGGATGGGTCTTTCAAAGTCTTCACTATATTCTGTAAGAGAGTCCAGAATGAGAAAGGAGTTTGCATTAACTCCATAAGAAGTGATCATGGAGGTGAGTTTGAAAATGCAAGCTTTCAAAGATTCTGTGAAGAGAATGGAATCATTCACAATTTCTCTACTCCAAGAACAGCTCAGTAAAATGGTGTGGTGGAGAGAAAGAATCGATCCTTACAAGAGATGGCCAGGTCTATGCTCAATGATCACTCAACCTTTAAGAGGTTTTGGGCTGAAGCTGTAAATACTGCTTGTTATTTACAGAACAGAATATATGTGAGGTCTATATTGAAAAAAGACTCCATATGAATTGTGGAAAGGAAGGAAACCCAACATATCTTATTTTCATCATTTTGGATGTGAATGCTTCATTTTCAACACTAAGGATCAACTTGGTAAATTTGATTCTAAGGTTGATAATGGAATTTTTCTGGGTTACTCTGAACTTCCAAGGCTTACAGAGTTTACAACTCAAGAACCTTGACTGTTGAAGAGTCAATTCATATAAAATTCAATGACAAAAAGTCTGACAAAGAATAGTCAGAGCTAAGTGATTCTCTTGCAGATATGAGAATACAAGAAGAAGGAAGAGAAGCTTCACCTAAGAATAAAGAAGATGGATCAGACACAGAGACTGAAGGTCCGTCCAATCCTGAAAGGAGAAGAAGCTGACATTTCAAGATTTATCATCCTGAGGATCAAATCATTGGAAATGCAGATGATAAAGTCAGGACATGGTCCACATTCAGAGAGTAAACTGATGTTGCATTCATCTCTGAGTTGGAGCCAAAGAACTTTGATGAAGCCCTATTGGACGAAGGATGGATTTTAGCTATGCAGGAGGAGCTGAATCAATTCAAACGTAATGATGTTTGGACGCTGGTTGCCCCACCTGAAGATAAGTCCATTATTAGAACCAAATGGGTGTTCAGAAACAAACTGGATGTAGAAGGAAAAGATGTGAGAAACAAGGCAAGGTTAGTTGCACAAGGTTACTCACAATAGGAAGGTATTGATTTTACTGAAACATTTGCTCCAATAGCTAGAATTGAAGCCATTCGCATCTTACTTTCATTTGCTGCTCAACATGATATGAGGCTTTATCAAATGGATATAAAGAGTGCTTTCTTGAATGATACAATAACTGAAGAAGTCTATGTTAAACAACCTCCCAGTTTTGAGGATCAAACTTTTCCCAATCATGTTTTTAAATTAAAAAATGCTCTTTATGGCAAGCTCCTCGAGCTTGGTCTTGGTATGAAAAACTTAGTTCATTTTTTATGGAAAATGATTTTTCAAGAGGAAAAGTTGACACAACTCTTTATGTGGATGATATTATATTTGGTGCTACTGATGAATCTCTGTGTGGGGAGTTTTCTGAATTGATGCAGAAAGAGTTTGAAATGAGTATGATGGGAGAACTCAAATTCTTCCTTGGACTTCAAGTAAAACAAACTTCGGATGGGATATATGTGCATCAGTCCAAATATACAAAGGAGCTTCTGAAGAAGTTCAATACGGACGATTGCAAACCCATGAAGACTCATATGCACCCATCTTGCATACTAAACCTAGATGACAAAGATAAAAAGGTAGATCAAAAGGTATACAGAGGTATGATTGGATCTCTCTTATATCTAACTGCATCTAGACCTAATATTATTTTCAGTGTTTGTTTATGTGCAAGTTTTCAATCAGATACTAGAGATACTCACTTGACTGCTGTCAAGAGGATCTTTAGGTATTTGAAGGAAACTACTAATCTTGGTTTGCTGTTTAAGAAATCAGACGAATACAGATTAGTAGGGATCTGTGATGTTGATTTTGCTGGAGATAGGCTTGAAAGAAAAAGCACCAGTGGTGGATGTCATTTCATTGGATTCAATCTAGTATCATGCACAAGCAGGAGACAAAGCACTATTACATTATCTACAGCTGAAGCTGAATATATCTCTGCTGCAAGTTGTTGTTCTCAGCTCTTATGGATTAAACATCAATTGGAGGACTACAACATCTTTGAGAGTATGATTTCTGTTCTTTGTGATAATACTACTGCAATCAATTTGTCTGAGAACCCAATCTTACACTCAAGAGCTAAGCATATAGAAACTAAACATCATTTTATTAGAGACTATATGTACAGAAGAGAGTATTTGATATTTAGTTTGTTAGCACTGAAAATCAATGGGCAGATATATTTACAAAATCCCTCTCTGTAGATAGACTCACTTTTATAAGGAAGCATTTAAACATGCATTTTATAAAAGAGTGATGTTTAGCGTCCAATATGCTTAAGTTGAGTCTGAGTCCAATGTGACTAGAGTCCAATGGCTCATCAGCCCAATTGTGACTTAGAAGAATTTTAAGACTTAAAGTCTTTTAACTCTTAGGCTTCCCGCTCCGAGTCCAAGTTTTTTTAAAATAATATATTTTTATCAAAACCTACTCATCTGCTCTGAAGCAATTTTTCTTTTTAATGATCACACTTTGTTTCAAGAAAATAGTTATTATTTTCTCTCTCCAGCTTTTCTTCTTACACACGTTTTCACTTCACTCTCTCTTCCACTCTTCAACTTTATGAAAACCTCTTTGCATTCTCTCTCGTCTTCGAAACTTCTCTCTCGAAACCTTTGGTCTTCTAAAAATCAAACATTTACTTTCAAAAATGGAGAACATTGAGAACATGGAGGTATATGTGGACTACTGGGCAAACCTTTCAACTTTGGCAAACCTGGGTATTGACATTTCAACTGAAATCTTCGCTGCGAGATGGGAAACTTTTTTGGAGTTGAAATAGATGTCTATCCTGAGTTATTCGACAGTTCTGGAAGTCGATGAAGGTTAAGGACGTTGGAATCAAAGCAACGGTAATGGGAAAAGAGATAAGTGTAACCATAAATAGCATCTCAGAAGCAATTGGCTGTGAATCTGCTAGAGTTTACTTTTACACAAATTGGACCCATGAGTTCGGAGGAGACTTGAAAATCAGCAAAACTCTGCTCAAGGCAGGAGAAGGGGGAAAACTGATATCTTCAAAGATGAATGACAAAGCCAGATTACTCCATCAAATTCTCAACAAGAATGTGCCTCACAAGATTGGCTCCAAAGATTTTGTATCAGGGATACATGAGTTTCTACTGGTACATCTTCTAACCCATCAACAAATAAATCTTCCTATGGTTCGTTTTACAGTTTTAGGAGAGATGCAAAGGGAAGAGGGAAAAAGACTGGTATTCCCTTTGGAGCACTACTTCAAAAAATCATGAATACTCAAGGAATAATGGAAATTCTGGAAGCGTATTCTTGGGAAGATAAAGCTGCTTTATCAAAAAGAATTAACCAACAGCCTTTTGGAGGATCAAACATTTTGAGAATGCGGCTAGTCACTGTTGAAGAACATCTAGCTCAGCTCAAGGAGAAAACAGAGGATGACGAAGAAGCCATTAAAGCTGAAATTAAAAGAAAAATCAGAGAAATAGTACTATGCAAACATAATCCACAAGGGGAGACACTATTGAAGCCCCTGTTGCAAAGAAGAAAGCTACTTCCAAGAAAACTATGAGGGAGTTAGTCATGGCTGAGTCTGATGAAGAAACAGTTGGAGAATATCTCTCCAAGAGGACCAAGCCTGCTCCTGAGAAAAAGCCAAGCAAAAAGAGGACACTTTCTAAGTCCAATGTGGCTGAGGAGGAAACTGTTGGACCAAGAGTGAAGAAAGCCAGAACTCTGGTCAAAGGCTAAAAGAAAGTGTCCACTAAAAAAGATGCTGGAAGCAAAATATCTGAGGTACCTGAAGAACCTGCATCCAGTACTCCTAGTGGACCTGTTGAAGAGGTAGTTGAATCTATTGTTGCATCTATCCTGGAGACTTCTGAGTCTATTCCAACAGAGCACCTACAACAGTAAGTCCAATCCTTAAACAAACTCCAACACAAGCCCAATTACCCATTCTTTAAATCCCTAAACCACAAACTCAACAGACCCAAACACTTACCCCAAACAGCACCCGCTTCTCCCACACCTCAAACAGAATCACCTCCACAACCACAAAATCAACCTGTTTTATCCCCATCGTCCACTCAACCACAAACCCATACTCCTACACCACCTGCCTCATCTGAACCTACTCCCCCATCACCTTTTATCCCTGAACCACCGTCCATTCCTACCCAAACACATACACCTTCACCCTCACATGTCCAAACTCAACCATCTTCAACCACTCCTACCTAAGAGGAATTAGAAGCACCATACTATCTCTGTCAGCTTCTGATTTTATCTACACGGTCTGGAAGCCCTGTGTTTTGACAAAGGGCGTAAAGATAGTTGAGATTCCTCTTCAGGAGGAAAAGGAGAAGGACAAGGATCTGTCCTTAGAAGAAATAAGGGTCAAGTCCATATCGTCCAGCTCTTCAGGACTAGCCAAGATGAGGATCTACAGTCACAAGCCAGAGTATTCTCCTCTGACTGTGGAAGAAATGGGTCCATTCCTCTCAGTCCTTGATAAGCTGTTTATCAGACATATAGCGGAAGGTCTTGAATTCTAGAATAAATTCAATGTCCCTCCGTCTATGAGGATCAAGGCCACAACAACAATAAGGGTGAAGCCTGACAGGATAGTACCGAGGGTCTATCTTGTTGACAGAAACAAAGACAAGTTCCCCAAAAAGTACATCAACAAGAGTCCAATGCCAACCCCTATCAAGTTTGATAAGGATTGGGCAAAGAAGCAGCAAGATGGCATTCAAATGGACAACTTGATGCTCTTGTCTAAGGAAGGCCAAGCCACAGAACATGATGTAAGGACTGTCTGGGAGAGACATCTTAGAATGTATGAACAACAAGCATCAACCTCTGGGGTTTCAACTGCTGAAAAGGCTGAAACGCCTACAATGGGAATTGTGACAAAAAGGAAGGAGGACCATAAGACCATGTTTGGCGACATCTTTGGTGCACCAACACAACCTCCTTTTGAGCCCATTGCTGAGCTGCCTCCTGACGAAGACGACCTTGTTGTATCTACTGATGTGCAACCAAGAGCTGCATCTGAACAGAAACCATCACAAGATTCAGTTCCAAGAGAAGTTTTTGAAGATCTTGTGTTCCTCTTTGGATAATACATCAAGTACATACAGTCAAGGAGTAATCTGCAGCAGTCCTGACCTCATGTTTCTCGTGTTTTTCTATTTTTTTTCTTTTTGGACTATGATGTTTTACCAAACCTTTTTGTCTGATGATTAAAGGGGGAGAAAAAGGCAAAATTAAGTTTTAAAGCACAAGTCTTAATAAAATGAAATTGAGTCAAATTGCAGTAGTCTTATTGCCTATATATATTTATCTGATTGATTGATTATATATATATGTGTTGTTGGACTAATCTAATTTTCTTATTGCCTACATATATTTATTTGAATGATTGATTATATATATATATATATGTGCTGCTAGACTAATCTGCTTTTTGAGATAAAGAACTTTTCAGGTACTCAACCAGTTGAATATCCAAAACCTATGAGATGTTTATCTCAGAGGGAGTTGAGTAAGTTCAAAGGAATACTGAGATGTTTATCTCAGGGGGAGTTTCCTTGAAAGAATTTTTTTTTTAATGCTTATGCCGACATCTTATTTTGTTTACTTGCTAATATTGTTTGTAAAACTTAATAATGTTTGTCGTCATCAAAAAGGGAGGAGATTGTTGAAACCAAATTGTTCAAAGGCATTTTTTAATGCTTAAATCCCTAAGTGGTTTTGATGATAACAATTATTATTAAGGACTTTACAAAGTCTGTTTACAAGCTCTTGTATGTACAACAAAATTAAGTCCATCGTCCAGTGTGACTTTGGTACTTATATGTACAGTCAGTGAGCTGAGCGTCCAATTGACTCTGATACTAACCTTGGGTAAAGTATTCTCCAATGGACTTTGGAAGCTAAGCATCCATATGGTAAGGAAGCTAAGGATCCATATGGTAGGAAAGTCATGCGTCCATATGGTAAGAAAGCTATGCGTCCATATGGTGAGTGAACAGAGCGTCTAGATCTGTTCCACAGCTGCGTCCAACACGCGAGCTGAAATACTTTTAGAACATGTTATTTATTGCTCTTGCATTTAATATGAGACATATTTAAGAGCAAATGATTTGAAATAAAGAGTTGTATGCAATGCTTTTCCTGAGCTTAATTGTCAACGTTTGCAACTAGCATTTAATGAAAAGCATAAAGCATTGTGTTAAGTATACTTGAGAGAGAATGTAATCTGAACATATCTGTCACTCTCTGAACTTACCTTTTCTTTAATACAATGTATTCTCTCTATCTCAACTAAATATTACCTTTAACCACTGTGTAATTGAGACTTTGAGTACATGTTGCTTCTGACTTTGGAGAAAGAACTACACACACCTATGCCAAAGTAGTACTCCATTGAAACAACGGGAAGATAGCATTTAATGCTATTAGGAAACGACTATTTTATGAAGGCTGAAGCTGAGCAAATTCAAGATCAATCTGAAGCTTCACTCAAAGCCTATAATACCGTGAACAAGAAGAAGAACTAAGAAGACTGAACTACGTGAAAGATAGAGCAAAAATGCTATGCAATTACTTTCATACACTCTGTAAAGATTAGAAAGATTTGTATAGTTCATTCTTCTTGTAAAAGAGAATTTGCTTAACTCTCGAAGTGCTTAAGATTTTATATTCTCACTTGTGTGAGTTAGCAGCACTTAAAACCAAAAACATTCTTCTGGAGTTGTTTGAGCGTAAAGAGGCTTGACTGTAACTGAATACTTGTTTGAGCCTGGAGAGACTTATCTGTGAAAGAATACTTGAGTTTAGCCTGAAGAGGTTGTGTGCAAAGAATACTTAGGTTTGAGCCTGGAGAGGGTAGGTGTGCAAATAATACTTGTTGTAAGGTCTGAAGTGGCTGTTGAAGAATACTTGTAGTTCTATCTGGATTGATAGTGAAATCCCTCTAGTTTGAGGGGACTGGACGTAGCTCTTAGGAAGGGGTGAACCAGGATAAATATCTGTGTAATTTCTCTATCCCTTAACTCCTTTAAATTTAGTTTATATACTAACTGTGGGGATTGAATTGAAATTATTTTTAACAAACCTTCAAACGCTTTAAACGCACTAAAACTTGTTTTAAACCAAGTGGACGTTTCTGCGTCCAACTTACTTGTGCGTCCAATACACGTTATGCGTCCAACCTTTCCTATACAACGTCCAACGTTTTGCGAAAAGCTTTAAAAAGCTAAGAAACACAATTCAACCCCCCTTCTTGTGTTTCACCTTGTCACCTAAATGTTGAAGTGAACAGTTGAGTCACAAGAAAGGGGGTTAAATTTTGATCTTTTTAAAATTTTAACCTAAAAGGAAACACTTTCTGAATATATACTCAAGTTACTACTTGATGTTTAGAAAGGACAGCTTATATAAACTGTTAGTATAATTCAGAAAGGATACCTTTCTGAGTAAAACACCTTTCTGTTGGAAATCAGAATATATAAAAATGATTTCTTTAAACTTTTTTAAAAATATGTTTGAAATCAAATACAACAGATATCTTTTAAAACCTTTTCTTGAGTAAAATAAATATTACTTTCTTTAAGAGTGGGTTGAGAAAGGTGTTTAGCACAAGCTTTCAGAAAGAGTACATTTCTGAGCAATTTAAATCAAACGTAAAAAACAAGTGTAGAATATGTAAGGAGTTAAGGGATAGAAGATACTACACAAGGATTTATCCTGTTCACCCAAACAATTTTTAGGCTATATCCAGTCCTCACACACAGTGAGATTTTTTCACTATTTGCAAACCATAATACAACCACCAAAGGGGCACAACCAATATTCTTTTATCGCAGCCTCTGCAAGCTTTACAACCAGTATTTTTTTACCTCAGCTCTGGAACACCCTTTCTCCAAAAAGGATATTACACCATAGTAACCGAGAATTTTCGTAAACATTTAGCTTATCCACTTTAAAATAAAGTTTATTTCCAAAAATACGAATAAAATTTTTGCCTTTTCTAAAAGATGAGAAGAATGGGGAATTCATTCTTTTAAGTATTTCCATAGAAAGATAAGACTGAGAATTTATATTAAATACTTGCGTAAAAACAACCTCGTCTCATATATAGATATATCAGAGTTTTCTCAAAAAGCTGGTATTAGTACAAGCATCTGGTTTACAACCCAATTGTACGTAAGTAACTATGGAAAAACTAAAAAAAACTATATAAAGTTTTTAAGAAAACTGAAAATAAAACATAAGCTAGATAAACAAAATGAAAGGTACTTAGTGTACATCTGAGCCAGTTCAATCACCAAGCTACCCAAAATATATATGTATCCACAGGTGGATACTCAAGAATCTACTCTGCTTCCATCTTCTCTAAGTCGCCTGACAAGTGGTAAGAGGAAGCTTTTGTTCTCTAACATGTTATAAGATTTTCACCCTTGCACATTTTCTGGGTTCTTCGCATGTATGTTTAAGTAGATGAGTTACCCGAGGAGTAGGTTGGATACGATCAGGCGACTTAGAGAAGATGAAAGCAGAGTAGATTCTTGAGTATCCACCTGTGGATACATATATATTTTGGATAGCTAGTGGTGTCTGAACTAGCTTAGATGTACACTTAATACCTTTCATTTTGTTTATCTAGCTTATGTTTTATTTTCAGTTTTCTTAAGAACTTTATACAATTTTTTTTAGTTTTTCCGCATTTACTTACGTATAGTTGGGTTGTAAACTAGATGCTTGTACTAATACCAGCTTTTTGAGAAACTCTGATATATCTATAATGAGACGAGGTTATTTTTACGCAAGTATCTAATATAAATTCTTAGTCTTATCTTTCTACAGAAATACTTAAAAGAATGAATTCTCCATTCTTCTCATCTTTTATAAAAGACATAAATTTTACTCGTATTTTTGGAAATAAACTTTATTTTAAAGTGGATAAGTTAAATGTTTACGAAAATTCTTGGTTACTATGGTGTAATATCTTTTTTGGAGAAAGGGTGTTACAGTCAGCATGGGAATAAGAACAGAACTAGCCCCAATAAAGAAGGAAAAATGTCAATATCTTCCTCCGGCAGCTCATACTCTATCTAGAAAAGAAAAAATTATTTTTTGTAGGTCTCTTCATGATGTGAATGTCCCGGAGGGCTACTTGTAATAAAAGTAATATAATCACAACTTAAACTCATTTTTTTTAAAAGCCCTTTGGAAGATGATCAAGTAATCCTCGCCATGTATATATAAACTCCCTAGGATAGAAAAATAGCGCATCGGTATGGCTCCTAGGAAAGAGAATGTGAGCTAAGGCCGCTTGGAAGACCTTTGTCTTTCCTAAACAGAACAATACAAATGAACTACCTTAACCCAACCATCAGTCTGTATATAAATAGTAAAAATTGCAAGTTTTTATATATCAGGATCCCAAATCAGGAATTTCTACCAAATAACATAGCAATAGAGTTCACCGAGAACTATTTACTATTAAATTATTTTACCCAAATTAACCTATATATATATATATATATTTTCGAAAACAGTATATTGCCATGAAAGAAAACACTTGTTCAGAAATTTTAGCATATTTAATCACTTTCCTCACGTAATAATGTCCAAGAGAGATACGGCCCCTGAGCCCGATCTAACAGTACACCAAGGGTGCACTCTCCTGCCTGACCAACCACAGTATTCCCAATTTGCCAAAAGAACATCGGAGGGTTAATTTTACGAATTTAGATTTGTTGATCACGAAGGCATAGCCCATCGAGTGATCAAGCCTTTATAATTAAAATTTCGCCAGCGTAACGGTAAAATTTATTAAAATTCATAAATAAATTGAACATTATAACTTTACTAGTTCTAAACTCACAATTAATTAAATAAAGCATAAATCAATTAATTAAAGCATTAAAACAATAATATAAAGCATATAACAATTAATTAAAGCTTATAACACTTAAACCACCAAAGTGGTCATCAAAGCAAGATCAAACCAACAATTAGAAGATTTCCCCCTTACCTCTTCTAAAGAACTTGAAGAACACTAAGAACACAAATAAAATTTGCAAGAGGTTAGTTAAGAAAAACCAAAGAAAAGCTTAAAGGAAAACTATAAAGGCGAGAGAAAGAGATTCTTTGGTATTGCTTCAAAGAATTGGTGTGAAGGAAAATCAAGAGCTACCCCCCTATTTATAGGTGAAGTGGTCGACCAAGGCAAGTGGGGAGGAAGAGATAATGCTTGATTTTTCATTTATCCAAACTTAAAAACCCTAATTATCTAATTGGTTTAAAACTAATGTCTCACAAAATATCTAAAACCCTAGAAGCATTGAGAAGCTCCTAGATCCTCCATGAGTCATGAAGAGGGCGGCCAAAACTAGCTGGAAGGTGGGCGAAGTGAAATTACCAAAGTAACCCTAGGGTTTGTATGAAAAATGCAAGGAATAAAGGCTAAAAATGACTATTAATAAATTAACATTTGAAATAATTGATTAAATTGGTGAGAACCAATGAGAATGCTTAAAAATGCCATGATAGCTTTAAATAAATTCATGGTATCATTTTTAGAATTTATTGGTAGTGCAATCTCTTTGGTTTTTGCCTTTTCATACAGATAACTCCGAAAAAATGAAGAAAATAGGATTTTCGAAACTTATACAGAAATAATTTCTAAAATTATAAAATAAATAATTAAAAATAAAATATAAAATATTTGTGGACCTTTGCCACGAATTTTAACACTGCGAAATAAGATTTTTATGCTATACGCTTTCGTTTAGCGTTTTTTTCTGTAAATTTTTGAAAATTTTCCAAAAATCCCAGAAAATCAAAAATATAAAAAGAACCAACTTTTGTGAAGAAAGTTTATTTTCTGGATTTGTTTGACACACTCAAACTATTCAAATCTCCTACCATCAGTTTAAACATAAACCGTTTTCTGTAAAAAGATCCGACGTCGACTGAAAAACTACCATTTCAGAAGTATTCCAGAATATGTATATTTGATCCCTAATTTAAAGCCAAAAATAAATCACAAAACATTTATGTCACAAGAATTCATATAAAACAAAAAAAGGACGGTAAAACAAAGAAACAGATGTTGCAACTAAACCTTACATTAGCTGAAAATTAACCGTTTTCTGAAGTATTCTCAAAAATCTATATTTAAATCCTATTTTTAAGCTAAAAATAAATCACTCAACATTTATATCACAATAATTCAAATAAAATAGAATAATGACGGTAAACAAAGAAATGGATGTTACAGAAGACTTAAACTGATTTCCGTTTGAATTACAACATCAAACGAAGACAAAGTCTGAAGCTTCATAAAAGCCTATATATACCGTGAACAAGAAGAAGAATACAAGAAGCTTGAACCACGAAAAGAAAGAGTCAAAACGCTGTGCAAATATTGTCATACTCTGTAATCTTAAGAAAGTCTTGTATATTTTCTTTCTTTTTGTAAAAGAGAGTTTGCTTAACTCTCGAAGTGCTTTAGAGTCCATATTCTCACTTGTGTGAGTTAACAACACTTTCATCAAAAACACTCTTATGAGTTGTTTGAGCCTGGAGAGGCTTGTTTAGAAAAGAATACTTGTTTGAGCTTGCAGAGGCTTGTCTGTAAAAGAATACTTGGGATTAACCTGAAGAGGTTGTGTGCAAAGAATACTTGGGTTTGAGCCTGGAGAGGCTTGCTTGTAAAACAATACTTGGGTTGAGCCTGGAGAGGCTAGGTGTGCAAAGAATACTTGTTGTAAGGCCTGAAGAGGTTGTTGAAGAATACTTGCATTCTATCTGGATTGATAGTGAAATCTCTCTAGTTTGAGGGGACTAGACATAGCTCTTAGGAAATAGTGAACCAGGATAAGTACTTGTGCAATCTCTCTATCCCTTAACTCTTTTATTTTCAGTTTATTTACTAACTGAGGGGATTGAATTGTAACTATTTTCAACAAGTTATTCAAACCTTTTAATCGCACTAAAACTTGTTTTAAACTAAATGGACGATTCTGCGTCCATCTTAACTGTGCATCCAATACACATAAGCTGTGCGTCCAACATTTTCATGAGCACCGTCCAAGGATTTGCGAAAAGTTTTAAAAGCTAAGAAACACAATTCAACCCACCCTTCTTGTGTTTCATCCTGTTACCTACAGTTGGCATCAAAGCTCGGTCTCTAGGGGTTGAGCACCTAACAGTGCAGAGAAGCAAAGATCCATGAAAAACGAAGGGCAAGCTGTGAACAGACCACCACTGTTCAATGGAGACGAATATGACTATTAGAAGCAAAGGATGATCACATTCTTTGATGCACAGAATATCGACATGTGGTCGTTGAAAATGGTTACACTACTATAGTAGGTGAAGTAGGGCAACTAGTGCCTAGAGCTCAGTGGACACCAGATCAGAGGACAAGATTCCAGCTACACTCAAAGGCAAGGCACTATCTGATGTGTGCCATTACAAAGTCAGAATATGACAATGTGCATAGCTGCACCACTGCCAAAGAGATATGGGACACTCTAGCTTTGGCACATGAAGGATCAACTCAAGCCCATGAGTCCAAAATCAGCATGGTAGTTCATCAATATGAACTATTTAAAATGGAGGATCACGAGACAATTGATCAGATGTTTGGAAGATTCCAAACAATCATCAACAACCTGAGGTCTCTGGGAAAAGTCTACACAAACCAGGACCACATCAGGAAAATCCTAAGGAGTCTGCCAAGACAATGGAGACCCAAAGTGACTGTTATACAAGAAGCAAGAGATCTTACCACTTTTGCTATGGAAGAACTTTTGGGTTCACTCAAAGTACATGAGCTTGAACTCAAAGAAGAGGGAACAGAAAAAAGGGCAAAGTCCATTGCTCTTAAAGCTTAAAAAGGGAGCACCTCAAAAGCGTTGAAGGCAAATGACTCAGACGAAGAGTCATGCAACTCAGAAGGAGAAGAAGGTTCAGATGATGATGAACTCTCCTTCATCTCCAAGAAAATAAAGTCCATGTGGAAAAGGAAAGGTGGCTTCAAAAGGAAGCAATTCAATAAAAGATTTCCACAAAAAGAAGCTGAGCAAAAGGAGAAAAGTCCAGTAGTGTGCTATGGCTACAAGAAACCAGGCCACTATAAGGCAGATTGTCCTGAAGCTGAAAGGACAAAGAAAAATTTCTTCAAGAAGAAGAAGGGTCTCATAGAAACATGGGAAGATCTTGATGACTCTTCTGATGATGAGGATGAGGAGGATAAAGAAGAAGCAAATCTTTGCCTAATGGCAAGCCAGCCCTCAACTGATAGTGAGGATGAAGAAGAGGTACTTTCATATCCGTAACTAAGAAATAATTTTGATGATCTTCTTAGAGAATCATCCATTTTATCTGATGAATTTTCACTTATAACCAAACATTTTGAAAAGCTTACTTTAGAAAATAAGGTACTCAAATCAGAAAATGAAGAGTTGAGACTTCAAGTAAGTCAACTCAAAGATGAATCTCAAAAAGATTTTGAGTCCAATACCTCCTGTGAAGTACAAGTACTTCAATAAGTAAATGAACTCACTAGACGATTGTCCAGATTTGTCAGTAGCTCTGAGAAGCTTGATCAAATTTTAAAAATTCAGAGAAAACCTTTTGACAAAAGTGGTTTGGGTTATGTTCCTAAGGAACAAGAAAAGCGAAAACCAAAGTTTTCTAAAAGTCCTTCCAAGTTTAAATTATATTGTGGTCAATGTGGAAAGGCTGGACATGTCACCTCGACATGTGTCCATAACAAAAGGAACCTGCCTGGACGCAGACCAATGACTAAGAAGAAAGGACCCAAGTCAATCTGGGTACCTAAAAACATGATAATTCCTGTTGCAGATATGCTTGATGGCAAGAAAGCAACTCCAGTCATGGTACCTGGACAGTGACTGCTCACGACACATGACAGGAGAAAGGTCTATGTTCCAAGACTTAAAGCCTAGGTCAAAGGGCTGGGTCACCTTTGGAGGAGACCAAAAAGGCAGAATAGTTGGGATAGGTAAAATTGGTAAGCATCCCTTTCCCTCTATTGAAAATGTCTTGCTAGTTGAAGGACTCAAACTTAATTTGCTTAGCATAAGTCAATTGTGTGATAGTGGATTTGATGTTTCCTTTAATAAGGATAAATGTATAGTTAGAAACTCTGATAAGTCCATACTTTTTCAAGCAAAGAGGCAGGACAATGTTTACAAAATTGATTTTGAAAATCTGTCCAAACAAAATGTCTCATACTTCATATCTTTTAAAGATGAACAATGGATGTGGCACAAGAGACTTGGTCATGCAAGCTTGAGGATCATCTCAAAGCTAAATAAGCATAACCTCGTGAGAGGACTACCAAATCTTGTGTATAAATCTAAAGTTTTGTGTGAAGCATGTCAGAAAGGGAAACAAGTGAAAAACTCTTTTAACTCCAAAAATATTGTTTCCACTTCTAGACCTTTAGAACTCTTACACATAGATTTGTTTGGACCCATACAAACTGCTTCTTTAAATGGAAAAAAATATGGACTAGTTATAGTTGATGACTATACTAAATGGACATGGGTTAAATTCCTTGCACGTAAGGATGAGTCTTTCAAATCTTCACTATATTCTGTAAGAGAGTCCAGAATGAGAAAGGAGTTTGTATAAACTCCATTAGAAGTGATCATGGAGGTGAGTTTGAAAATGCAAACTTCCAGAGATTCTGTGAAGAGAATGGAATCCTTCACAATTTCTTAGCACCAAGAACACCTCAACAGAATGGTGTGGTGGAGAGAAAGAATCGATCTCTACAAGAGATGGTCAGGTCTATGCTCAATGATCGCTCAACCTCTAAAAGGTTTTGGGTTGAAGCAGTAAACACTGCATGTTATGTACATAACAGAATATATGTGAGGCCTATATTGAAAAAAACTCCTTATGAATTGTGGAAAGGAAGAAAATCCAACATTTCTTATTTTCATCCTTTTGGATGTGAATTTTTATTCTCAACACTAAGAATCAACTTGGCAAATTTGATTCCCAAGTTGACAACGGAATTTTTCTGGGTTACTCTGAAACCTCCAAGGATTACAGAGTTTATAACTCAAGAACCTTGACTGTTGAAAAGTCAATTCACATAAAGTTCAATGACAAAAAGCCTGACAAAGAATTGTTAGAGATAAGTGATTCTCTTGCAGATATGAGAATACAAGAAGAAGATAAGGAAGCATCACCTAATGATGATGAAGATGGATCAGACGCAGAAACTAATGATGCATCCAATTCAGAAAGAAGAAGAAGCTGGCATTTCAAGACCTATCATCCTGAAGATCAAATCATTGGAAATGCTAATGACAGAGTCAGAACAAGGTCCACATTCAGAGAACAAACTGATGTTGCATTCATCTCTGAATTGGACCCAAAGAATGTTGATGAAGCCCTATTGGACGAAGGATGGATTTTAGCTATGCAGGAGGAGCTGAACCAATTCACGCGTAATGATGTTTGGACGCTGGTTGCCCCACCTGAAGATAAGTCCATTATTAGAACCAAATGGGTATTCAGAAACAAACTGGACGAAGAAGGTAAAGTTGTGAAAAACAAGGCAAGGTTAGTGGCTCAAGGTTACTCACAACAGGAAGGTATTGATTTTACTGAAACCTTTGCTCCAGTAGCTAGAATAGAAGTCCTTCGCATCTTACTTTCATTTGTTGCCCAACATGATATGAGGCTCTATCAAATGGATGTAAAGAGTGTTTTTCTGAATGGCATAATAACTGAGGAAGTCTATGTTGAACAACCTCTTGGTTTTGAGGATCAAACTTTTCCTAATCATGTTTTCAAACTGAAAAATGCTCTTTATGGCCTCAAGCAAGCTCGCTCCTCGAGCTTGGTATGAAAAACTAAGTTCTTTTTTAATGGAAAATGGTTTTTCAAGAGGAAAAGTTGATACAACTCTTTTCAGAAAATCCATAGACACACATTTCATCATAGTACAGATTTATGTGGATGATATTATTTTTGGTGCTACTGATGAATCATTGTGTGGAGAATTTTCTGAGTTAATGCAGAAGGAGTTTGAAATGAGTATCATGGGAGAATTGAAATTCTTCCTTGGACTTCAAGTAAAACAGACTCAAGATGGGATTTATGTGCATCAGTCCAAATATACAAAGGAGCTTCTGAAGAAGTTCAATATGGACGATTGCAAACCCATGAACACTCCTATGCATCCATCTTGCATACTGAACTTGAGTGACAAAGATAAAAAGGTAGATCAAAAGGTATACAGAGGTGTGATTGGATCTCTCTTATATCTTACTGCATCCAGACCTGATATTATGTTCAGTGTTTGTTTATGTGCAAGATTCCAATCAGATCCTAGAGATACTCACTTGACAGCTGTCAAGAGAATCTTTAGATATCTGAAGGAGACTACTAATCTTAGTTTGCTATTTAAGAAATAAGATGAATACAGATTAGTAGGATTTTGTGATGCTGATTATGCTGGAGACAAGCTTGAGAGAAAAAGCACCAGCGGAGGATGCCATTTCATTGGGTCCAATCTAGTATCATGGACAAGTAGGAGACAGAGAAGAAGAATACAAGAAGCTTGAACCACGAAAAGAAAGAGTCAAAACGTTGTGCAAATATTGTCATACTCTGTAATCTTAAGAAAGTCTTGAATATTTTCTTTCTTCTTGTAAAAGAGAGTTTGCTTAACTCTCGAAGTGTTTTAGAGTCCATATTCTCACTTGTCTGAGTTAACAACACTTTCATCATAAATACTCTTCTGAGTTGTTTGAGCCTGGAGAGGCTTGTTTAGAAAAGAATACTTGTTTGAGCCTGAAGAGGTTTGTCTGTAAAAGAATACTTGGGATTAGCCTGAAGAGGCTGTGTGCAAAGAATACTTGGGTTTGAGCCTGGAGAGGCTTGTCTGTAAAACAATACTTAGGTTGAGCCTAGAGAGGCTAGGTGTGCAAAGAATACTTGTTGTAAGGCCTGAAGAGGTTGTTGAAGAATACTTGTACTCTATCTGGATTGATAGTGAAATCTCTCTAGTTTGAGGGGACTGGACATAGCTCTTAGGAAAGGGTGAACCAGGATAAATACTTGTGCAATCTCTCTATCCCTTAACTCTTTTATTTTTAGTTTATTTACAACTGAGGGGATTGAATTGAAACTATTTTCAACAAGTTATTCAAACGTTTTAATCGCACTAAAACTTGTTTTAAACTAAGTGGACGATTCTGCGTCCATCTTAACTGTGCGTCCAATACACATACACTGTGCGTCCAACATTTTCATAAGCAGCGTCCAAGGATTTACGAAAAGTTTTAAAAGCTAAGAAACACAATTCAACCCCTCCTTCTTGTGTTTCATCCTGTTACCTACACTTCTGACAAACAAAATAACTAATCAAGACTACCAAGATATTGAGGATGATCCTTACTCAGGGACATCACAAAGAAAATTAACAAAAAGATGATATTATGCATTTTAAAGACGATCACGAGGAGGACATTTGGATCAATCCATCATTCGGTGTCAATTAGACACATAAAAGTCTAAATCTGACAAAGAAGAGGAAAATATAGAGTATTTGAACTGGAATATGTTGAATATGTGGTATGAATAACTCAATAACTCTTTTAAATTGTTTGAATATGTTGTCTGAATAACTCAATAACTCTTTTAAATTGTTTGAATATGTTGTCTGATCGCATTTTTCTTCTTTTGCAAGTAATTAATGTCACAAAAAACTAAGAGTAAAAACCTCTACAGAGTGGTAAAAAAGCAAGGTATATATATTCTTACTATTCATGAATTCTTGATTTGATTCATTTATTTCATTGTGTAACTTTATATATCATAATTAACTTTGTTTTCTTTTTGCAGTACTTTGGTGGCTACATGTCATGACCAACATGTTCTAGCCTACAACTAGAGTTAGCAAAATGAATCGGGCCTGGCGAACCGGGCCGAAAAAGCCCAAAAAATATAGGGCTCGGCCACACAAATTTGATCCCGTTTTCAATCTGGGCTTTTTTGCCCCGGCCCGACAAAGCCCGAACCCGGTATAGCCCGAGCCCGAAGCGAGTCGGCCCAAAAATAAAAATATAGGCTAAAGCTCGAACCTGGCCCAAAAAATGGAGGGCTCGGGCAGATAAAGTTGAGCTCATTTTCAATCTGTGCCTTTTTGGCCCGGCCCGATAAAGCCCGAACCCGATGCGAGCCAGCCCGACCTGAAAGCCCGTTTTGCCAGCTCTACCTACAACTAACTGAGCTTAAGGACACCAATTTGTTGCTGCTTCATCATGTAATTTAATTTGAATTGATTGTTTCAACTTGATCGGATTTAATATGGTTAATTTAATTGCTATTTATTGTATTCTATTTGTGGTGATTTGAAATTGTATGTGTCTGTCTGAACATTTGAATATTTCTTGAGAAATCAGAAAAACAAAAACTGATTTTTTTTAAAAAAAATTATTTGGACAACGCTTCCTTCTGAAAACGTTTTTGTGAGGTACAATTCAACTACAACGCTTGTTGTTCCCCCCGCGTTATCTATATGTGTCAATCACGACAACGCTTTGCATGTCACGCGTTATCTGTGGAGGGAACGCGGTGTGGTTTATGTGAGACATCAACACTTCTGAGGCATTGTTGTAGTTGCGGTGCAAACAACAATGTTTTTACGTGTTGTTGGAATCGAATTTAAAAGCTGTTGAAAACGTTTCTCGTCGTAGTGAGTCATTTTATTACAAAAATCTTTCTTTATTATTTTTAATATCAATGGAAACTATTCTTCATCACTTTATTGTTGATTTTATAACTTTAGACCTTTTATCGGGTTTAAATCTTTGATCAAAATCTCTATTTTTTCTTTTATTTTTTTATAGTTAATAACATAGGTTCAAAACCATATATTAATGGTCTTAGGAACAAAAAAGTATAACAAAAAATATGCAAAAGAAGCTTGATTATATTAAAATGGACTTAAGTGTAATATATATTTATTTTTTAAGAAATAAGAGTATATATTCTCACATAAGATAAAAAAGGTGCGTTATTTAACATTCTCTTAGAGGAGAGGAGGGTAATTTATTCTAATAGAAAACATACATGTTATAAATTATTAGAATTCTAAATATTTATGCAGTTATATAAATTGAATCACTTTTTTTATGTTATTTATTGTGTGTAACTGTCATCTTTTGGTGGTGTGGTCCCCAACTACAGGACACCCACGCCGCCGCGTCTGTTTAAGCTAAGGCCATTGCCCCTTCCGTCCCCCCAACGTGTCCTTTGTTTGTTGTTGTTTATAAACCATAGTCAATCAAAGAAATAAAAAAAAACGTGAATGGAGAAATTATAAGACCGTACCCAATTCAGCATAAGAAAACATTAACAGAAAAAAGTCAGTTAAATTTTTAATAAATTTTTATTCTTATTTACAGATTTTATTAATGAATTATTTATAAATATTATTAATTATTATTATATAATATATAGTATGTTCTTGAAATTTATTATAAAGTTTTCTTCGGAATTCCTTCTCCCACCAGGCCACCAGGCTCCAAAATGAATCTGTTTTCTATAGCTGTTTAGTAATGGTGCAAAGTGGGACCAACTGCTATTGCAATTGCAAGGCTGAGTAAGCCACTGATTCCTTTCTCCTGATGCTACCCCTTCCAAAATAAATTTGCATGGATTTCCTTTTTATTATGTTAAAACTTAAAAATATCGCTTTTTTTTTGTTTTACTTTTTTTTTAGAATTTATGTTCGTGCAAAATTGGTAGTTTTATATTGTAATTTTTTTACATGTATATATATATGCTCTCTCAAAATAATATTTAAAATTAATTACTGTGGAATCACAAACTAATTAATATTTAACAATTTTCCATAAAAAGTTAAAAATTATTTAAATATTATTAAAAAAAAACTTAAGTACGACAACAATTACAAATGATAGTTAAAAGAATTGATTTTGAAAAAAATCGAGTTTGAAAAATTGATTTGTGCTTGATAATGATATTTCAAAAGTAAATTCAAAATAATTGATTTCGTTTAGATGATAAAAGAATCACTTTTGATACGTAAATATAAAGAATTTTGTGAATCTCATGCCTAGAATTAATTTTAGAGTAAAATACACTCATTTCCCCTGAGAGATACCAATATTACACTTTCCTCCTCTATTGTTTGAAAACACACACTCCTCTCCCCTGAGAGATATCAATATTAAACTTTCATCCACTCTTGTTTGAAAACACACACACATTTCCTTTCAAAGATAAAATATAATACACTTTTCTCCATTTTTGTAATTTTTCGTTAACGTAAAAGTTAGCATCCGTTAAAATATTTTTTATTACCATAATAACCTTTTATCTTTTATTTTATTTCCATTTTTGCCCCATTTTTTTTCCCATTTCAGTTTCTGATTCCTGAAATCAGAATCGCCATTTCATCGTCGTTCACCACTACATTGAAACATTGATTCTAATTTCAAGAATCAAAAATTAGAATGGGAAAGAAAATAGGGCAAAAACAGAAATGAAATGAAAGATAAAAAGTTCTTATGGTAATAAAAAATATTTTAACGGAGACTAACTTTTACGTTAATGGAAAATTACAAAAATAGAGAAAATTGTATTATATTTTATCTTTGAAGGGAAGGGAGGGTGCGTTTTCAAATAAAATGGGAGAGGTATGTAATATTGGTATCTCTCAGGGGATGAGAGTGTGTGTTTTCAAACAAGAGGGGAGGGGATTGTCATATTGATATCTTTCAGGGGAGGGGATTGTATTTTACTCTTAATTTTATTTTATTCAACACAAGAGCTAAGAGTTGTTGCTTCTATCATAATCAAATCTACCCACTCTAGAATCAATTTTATCCACCATAATTTTGCCACTCAAACACAACAACATTCACTTTTAGTGTGTGTTTGGTTTTGCAGTGATCAAAATTGATTCTGATAGAATTGATTTTATAGAATTGATTTAGGTTAAAAGTGAATTGAACGTAACGTGATTTATGTTTGGATATATTGACAGGAAAGTGATTTTTATCAATTCTTGGTGTTTGGATATGTTGGATCAAAATTGCTTTTGTGTGTATAATTACCAAAATGGGCACTCCAAAGGAATTATTTAAAGTGAATTGCTTAAATTATTTTAATGTATCCCTTAATTAATTCCACATAATTCAATTATTTATCGAAAAAGTTAATCCAATTAAATTAAATTAAAAACAAAGAAAATAGTAACTTAAAAAAAAAGGAAAAAACGGTTTGACAAAAACAAAAAAGAAAATAGTGCAATTCAAATTCAATTAAATAAAAAAAATGGAATTGGATGGTCTAGAACCATCCATAAAAATAGCTTCCCTTACTCTCTCTCATATTGCCTTTTGTTTCTCTCCACCCATTTCATTTTCTCAGATGAATCCCTCGTCCCCTCCGTCAGCATCTCAGGGACTCAATCCAAGTCTCAGGGATCATTTATTCTCCACCATTTTTCTGCGCTCCTTGTTTCTGCAATTTTTCTCCCTCCTTTTCTGTTGCTATTTGGTTGAATGATCTGTTGATGAAAAATTGAAGGAAGGAAAGGGTAATGAAGGGAAATATACCTATCACACCCCATTAAAAATTTAGAATCGATTTTAGTGCACCGTGAAAGCTCCAATTTGTAGCTTCTGGTAGAATCAAGTTTGGGGAGCAAAATCGATTTTGTTTCAAGTAACCAAACAACTAAAAAATGAGAAAAGTTGAGTCTGACAGTGTGTAACATGCGTTGAGGGGATTTCGCTGCGGTACCAAACACACTATCAATTCTATTGACCTTGTTTTTACCCCAAAATTGATTCCAGACTCTCTAAAAACTAAAACAAAACAGTGAATGACAAATTCTATTATTTGATTTTAATGATTTTTATTCATATTATTTGTAAATATGTTATATTTTAATAATACTTGTATTATATATTACTTTGTTTTAGAATAGAATAACTTTCTTATTCAATTATTTGTCCTATATATACTTTCATTTACCAATAAAAGTACCTAACAATTTCTTTATTTAGCTAAAGAAGTTGCCGCTTTCATCGCTTACAAATATGGAAAATGCAACCACTAAATACGTTATTTGCAGCTCCAATGAGAACGAAGAAGATTTTGATTTATTTATTGATAATTAAGCAAGATTTTGATGAAATTTCTTTCATGTGAGATTTCATTTTACTTCATAATAATAAACTTCGGAAACAAAATAATAAACAGAAGGACATAAGCGCCTGGCATGATATATAAATTGAAAATATATTGGCTATATACATAAGTAACCCCCTAAATCTCACATGAATTAATCATTCTTAATCTTCTCTGTATCTTACACTTCACTATTTTATTAGAAGAAAAACTTTGAAAAAAGTTACCTATATTTAAAGGTTAAAACATGTCACGAGTCCTAACAATGATGAATCTTGATTATTATTTTCACAAGTTTCTGTAAGGGTCCCAAGCTGTCTATTTTGTTATTTGGAATCTGCACCGCAACTTGCACTTAATTGGTAATAGTGTGACACTGTGACGGCACTACGGGTTGCTCTTGTTCGTTTTCCTCACCTCTCTATTATTTGTTTGTTTAGACTATAGAGGATGGTTTTTCGGATGCTATAAAGTTAATTGTTATTATCTTCCTATTAATTTTTTATTATCATTATTATTGTTATTATTATTATTATTGTTAATTTGTTATTATCTGAATATGTTCCTCAATTATTTGACGTTTGATAACACTATCGACGGGACCAAGACATCAAATCTACGAGATGCTGTAGAAGTCTCATTATAACTATAGATGAATTGACTTGCCTCTATCCCTTTGGGAAATTCATCAAAAAATGCTGAAACCCATTGGAACTGCCCAAGGATCCGTTATAATGTAATGTTATGGCATGTACAGATAAGAAACAGTCCACTGATTTGTTGGATTGATCATCACCAGTGTTCATATTACTGACTTAAAATTAATAAAATAGGAGACCTTCATCAATAAAAATAATTAAGGATATTTAATTATATAGAACTGAGTATAAACTATAAAATTTGTTCCAACGCAATTATAAAGACTCCCGGCCATCGCTATTCTTAAGTAATTCCCACAAATATAGATATGGTTAATTAAACAAAGACCCAGTTCAGTACCACAACAAACAACAATAATGTGAAAGAGGAAGGATATGGATGAATTTTTCCAGTTACTACCCAGAATATATATATAGAAAAAAACAGGTGGGGAACAAATTATGAAATTTGCAGATATTGTTTTCAATTTATCAAAATCAAAATCCGATATATCGATCGAGGAGATTACTAAAGGTACTTCCAAAAATAATTCTTGCCTAGTTGCCCAACTATCCAAAAGAGGCGCCACAGTAAAAATTACCCAAAAATATTAAGCAAAACAAAAAAAATAAAAACTTACGAAGCAAACAAGAGATGCGAGAGCAAGAGAGGGGGAAAAGGTAATCATAAACATATTTGATAAAGACATCAAACATCATGATGATAAGCTAGGTAGGAATAGGATAGGATAGGCAGTGCATCGATCCATCCTTTGCTTTGGGGTTGTTTTACTTAACAACTACAAGGCAATAGCCACGGTGGTTTCACCTTTGGTGGTGCTCACTTTAGAAGACCCAGAAGATGGGGTAGCCACAGCGGCCACAACTTGTTGTTTCTTTGATGATGCCACAAAATACTTCTCTTTTCTCTCATCCTTGTTCATCTGTTGTTGACGACACTCTAGGCTGCAAAAAGCACTATCACCTCTGCGAAACAAAAAAAATATTAAAAGTCCAATTACAACAATTTAAAACTCCAATCGAGAGTCCAAAAACAAAAAAAAAAATTGAGTGGACAGCAAGCTTAGTAGCTTGGTTTCAATTTTTTTTTTTATGGTTTCAATATATATAAACAAAAAAAAAACCAAAATCGTATGATGGAAAGAAAAGGGGAAAACAAATTGTGAAGCGTGATTGGGATATCAGTTAAATAATTAATTAGGTAACAAAAATTAACGACAACAACATGGGTTGGTACATATGATTAGACTCTGCAGCATTTTGTGTTTGAATCCTGAATTTCTCACTAAAATGCATCATAAATTATAAAATCCTCACTGAGATTGGCAATTATTGGTCTTGCTCGTGAGTGTGTCTCTCACTATCTCAATTTTTAACCATCTCACAAACTAAACCAGAATGAATTGATTACCAACGGAATTAAGTACCTGTACATGTAGATGTCACGACCGGGTACGAGACGGCGTTTACAGAGAGAGCAAGAACGCAAGAAATCAGGGGTTTCTACGAAATCCATGGAATGCCTTCTTTGGTTTCTGGGCGGCGGTGCTGCTGCTGTTAATAACGCCTTGCTCTGAGCCTGATCTAACCCATGGGACCCACCACCACCGGATCTGTGGCAGTTCAAGTTGTCAACAACCTCCGTGGTGGTGTTCAGATCCAACGTTATTTCCGACATGCTCGTGGTTCTCTTCATTGGAGGACGAGGTCTCTTCCCCAGCAACATCTTTTCAAAACAAAAAAAAAAATCCCCCCCCCCTCTCTCTCTCTCTCTTTCTCTCTCTCTCTCTCACACACACACACACACACTAGTTCACTTTAATTCCTTCTTCTGTTGGTTTACCAGATAATTATTAAAATATACATGTCTATATGTGTGAGTATAGAGAGTGCTGATTTTGGTGGTTTTTTCTCTGTGAAGAAAGCTAAGAGAAAGAGAGAAGAGTGTCTGTGAGGAGTAGAGGAGAGGGAGGGTGCAGGTAGTTTGAAGGTGAAAAACTGTGGTGCCTGCGGGGAGAAGAGAGATAAATAATAATAATAATAATAATAATAATAATAATAATAATAATAATAATAATAATAATAAAGAGCCCGAAACCGAGGAATGAAGCTGTGCCGTTGATTTTTGGTGAACTGAGAGTGATGTTGTTCATCCATCATCATTAACGAGAAATGAAATCTCACGTCAGCCCTTTTTCCTTTTCAATTAATCACATTATTATTATTTTTTTATATAAATTAATCTCGTATTGACGTATTGTATTTTGGAGAAAAATAAATAAAATCGGGCTATTATGGATTGTTCTATTACTGCAAATCAAATTCGAATATTAGCTAAGTTTATTTTTTAGATGGAGTGCATTAACCTATCCGATTTTGTGGTTATTATTATTATTATTATTTTTTAAAAATCGTGGTTATTATTATTGGAGTTTGTATTATAGTATTTAATATTTATTTTATTTTATTGTTTTTTATTTTATTTTTCATTTTATGTGCCAAACAAGGGCTTTGGATACTTTCGAGTCTCTGAGACAGATGTCACTTTGCCTGAAGCTTATTGGCTAACCGAATCTTCACATCACTGTACAAAATACTACCTCCGTCCCTAAATATAAGAACCTTTTAACTAATTCACACCCTTTAAGAAAATTGGTTAAGTTAGTTAATAACAATAAATTTGTCAATGATTTACTATACTTTTCCAAAACTAGCCCTAACACTTATTACTATCTCTCTTCCCCCCTCTCTTTTATCACTTAGTTAATGCATTGGAAAAGGTAGAGTGGTTGGGTGATTTGTACAATAAATAAGGGCATTTTAGTCAAAAAATAATTAATGCAATTGATTTTTTGAAAAGGTTCTTATATAAAAGGATTTTTACTTTTTTGTAAAGGTTCCTATATTTAGGGACGGAGGTAGTAATATCGAAACGGAATGCTAGATCTATCTATCTACCAGTAAATGAGGGTAAATAGTTTTTTTTCTAATTATTTAAGTGAAAAAACAGTGACTGAAAAAACAGTGACTGAAAACACATTTGCATTTAATACTTCAGATTTGTTTTTTACTTTTCTTTTTTCTTTTTCAGGAATAAAAATAAGGTAAGGACTGGTCTAAAATATAATTAAGAAAGTACATATATTTATATATATTTTTATTTTCATTAATATATTTCATTATTTAAAAAGGTACATATTCAACTATTTTATATTTTAATTATTTTATTTAAGATTTCCAAGGTATTGATTGATATTTTTCATTAAAATTTATGAGTTAATTTTGTGATAAGAACTTAATTAAGGCTTTTGTTTTAATTATTTTAAAACTTTAAAATAATATTAATTACTTTTTAAATTATGCATTTGTGACTCTTCAAAACAAAATTATTCATTTGTGAAGATATAACATTATTAACAAAAGAGATATAAAATAGTATAACGATATATTAGGAAATTATCCTATGCAAATTTTTACCTCAAATGACACTAAGAAATGAAGTGAAGAAGTATCTTTTACATCAGTATATAATAATCTTTTGGAAATAATTTTTATAAAACTGGAAGTTAAACTAATTTTGTATATGTTTATAGTTTTGCCAAATCTTTAACTGAGTGTCTATAAATCAATTTTTTTAATTAGGTTATTCTTGTTTTAGAATTTTATAATTATATCCTTAAAGACTAAGCCCCTGTACTGTCCTTAAATATTCATGTAATGTTTCTGCTATGACAAGTACTCTTGCATTTTCTTATTATCTCCATTTTTTAACACTCTTTTAGAACTTTCACAGAATATTGTAACTATGAAATTTTTTTGGATGTGTTTGTAATGTTTTCTTTTTTATATTATGAATAACAACAGCACTTGTTGATTACATATATAGTTGGATATCTTACGTTATTTTTCACTTGAAAACAGTACTTCCACCAAATAATAAGGTGCATGTAATTTGTAAATTTTATAATTAACCACGAAATTCTTAAAGGACTAACTGAACATTTAGTGACATAACTTATAGATTAATCTAATCATAAATGATTAAGATTAAAACATACACACACATGTTAGATTAATTGATGGGTACCTTTGTCTCTAGGATACTGTAGGTAAAAAAAATACACAATATATATGTTATTGCAGAAGCTTGGAATATGTGCTGAACTTAGAATGGCGTAAGTTTTTAACTCCCTTATTTTTTTTTAAAAAATATCAATGGAATCATTTTCAATATTCTTGAAAAGTTATTACCACCTATAAGAATAATTATATTCTAATTAATATTCAATAGATAAGTTTTATATACAATTGATATATATTTTTAATCAGATATAAATGTTTTACTGATATTTCAAACTAGACCTTTTAAAAAATGTAAGTAATAATTTAAATTCTAAAATATGATTAATATAGATTATGGGCAGTGAATTAGACTGATAGATGAACAGAATTTTATATGGACGTGTGGCTCAATTGTCACCAAGGTTTGTACTCCATTTTGTAAAACGTGTAGCTAGGGCTTACTGTGCATCCGGACAAAACGTTCTGGTAGTTCTAAAAGAAAATTATATAATTGTCCCTTAACACCAAGCACTGAACAATTATTTAACAATTAGCGTAATGGGATAGTTATTACATCTTGTGTGGCATGTATAAAGTATATGATGTAATGCGCACAACATTATTATTATAGTAAAAGAAGGAGGAAAATTCATAAAGAAAGATAAAAGGTAAAGATAAATTTAGTTGTAGTGGAAAGTTACGCAATACAATCAAAGCATAAGCGACTACCGGGAGCTTGGATGAAATGACACGGATTTTTTCAAGCTTTTTAATTGGTAGTTTTGGGTTTGAATTTAGGTTCTAGAAATACAAAAGTCATAAATCTCGCGTGGTAGAGTTTTGCAGGATTCTAATCCTTTCGAATCTACCAGCCGGCTCGAAGAGATTAGTATCCGCATATGCGCGGAGAATACTCTGATCTAGAATAAAAAAATCAAAGCATAAGCGAAGATAATTAGTAAACTAGTAGAACTTAATTGGTTGGGACGTAAGCTTATTCTGTCATTAGAAAACAAACAAAATGTGGGGTGAATGTGGTGCTTGGAAGACAACCAGCAGCAGGGGTAGGACTACCCCACTGTAGTGGTCTCGTGTGGTTGCCTTGTCTTGTTCGACTTCGATAGTACCCCCATCAGAAGTGGCACCAATAATTTTGGCTGGTCCACGCACCCCAATTTTTCACTTTAAGCTTTTTGGGTGTGCATGGTATAGGATACCACATTCTTTCATGACATAATGACCCAAAAGTATTCCCTCCCCACTTTTTCTTGTAGTCTCCCATTTAAGTTCAAACTTTACATCATTTAGTATATAGTTACGATCAAAATGCGCCCTCTAATTATAATATTCTGAAAAATATGTGAAATCTTGTTCTTGTTTATTGGAAAAAAAGTTAAGAGAAGAGATTGTTGATTCGTTTTCTTTATCCCTCAACTAATTAAGGCTATGTTCGGTTATGAAGAAGAAAAAATTGAAAAGGAAAGTAAAAGAGTAAAAAATGTGATGATTTTTTTAGTTGTTTGGTAGGAGAAAAAGTAAAAATAAAAAGAAAAACTAAAATTCTTCTCTCTCTTTTTTTTAATTTTATTGGATAGAAAGTGAGTGAAAAAAATATATTTATGAAATGATAGAAATACCCTAAAATTGAAATAAAATATCATAGACGATGTTTTTATCTTAATAGCTTTAGTATTTTACTGGTTTTACCTTGTTTTACCCTTTCTATTTTACCTTTTCCTTTTTTCCCTCCTTTACATGTGTTAGTTTTGCCAGCTGTCCTAAGTTTGTTAGTAGTGCTATGTAGCTCGGGTATAAGGACACCTTTCTTGTATTGTGCTACTTGATTGAATCAATTAATCCATAATTAATCCATACAGTTTCAGAGAGGTTTTTCTCTCTTCTCTATCTTTCCATGATTTACTGATATGGCACTAGAGCTCTCGTTTTGAGAGTCTATGCTGCGCTACTCTGTCCAAAATGCCAAAGCACACTTCCAACTCCTCCAAACAACCCTCTGGTGTATGCTCCGATGGATCTGATGCAAAATCCAACTAGCCCATTCTACGTTCACCCGAACGAGAATCCTGCGGCTTCGACCGTGAACAAGCAGCTCAACTCGAACAATTATCACTCATGGGTGCATCTAATGAAGAAGGCCCTAATCGGAAAAGGAAAGTTTAGGTTCGTTGATGGTTCTCCTAAGGTTTCAGATTGTTTTGATCCAACCTATGATGCTTGGGAATGTTGTAATGATATAGTTCATTCCTGGATTATCAATTCTGTTTCCCCATCCATAGTTGAGAGCGTAATGTATATGGAAAATGCCTTTGATGTTTGAAAAGACCTTAAGGATAGGTTTTCCCAAGGTAATCGAGTTAGGATTGCTGAGTTACAACATGAGTTGTACCAATTGAAGCAAGGAGCACTTTCTGTTACTGATTACTGTTAGGCGTTTCGGCAAGTGTACCGAATCGTACAAGTAATAGAGTGATGAGTGAGTTATCGTTCCCAACGAGGATCGATTGCCGAGTATCAACTACTACCAATTGCTATACTATTTGGACTCTGAAAAATATGCAGTGGATTGTGAAAGTTAAGATAAAATATAAACACGAAGACACAATGCAAATGCAACACAAACGTTTAAAGAAACACTTGGTGGGCACAAGACAAATAAAAAACACAATGCAAAGATTAGACATAGGAATCACTCAATTGTCACTAGATGCAATCACCAATCTCAATCGATTATCATTCAAGTTCTCTAAAGTAGATTAAACCCAATCCCTTGGTGAATAACCCTTTCCTCTTAATTAGAACCCTAATTTCTTAGGTGAAACTCAATTAATTGAAAGCATTAAGATTAAGAATTCATGAAGAATGCACATGAACCAAAGTCTATTCCTAGATCTCTGCACTCATATGGTTTCAATCCAAATCGAATCTCATACCTAACTTCCATTAGATAAGAGACCATCACAACAATTTCCATGGTGGCCAATCAAGGAAAAGCATTAAGCAAAGGATTAAAAACATAAATTGAATTAAAATTGGAGAACAAAATAGTCAAATTACATCAAGATCCAAAAGAGTTCATCTTAGCCTAATCAAAACAAATCAGCCAAACATGGCAAAGAGACAAGAAAAACCGTAAAGCGAAGAAGATGAAGAAGGTGGATCCATTGAATCTTCAAGTCTTGTTCCCAAGGCTTGAATCTTCATTGGAGAGGCACAGAGGGGTCTCTAGAGGTTGTCTCGTCACTTTCCAAGTCCAGAAGAACTGCCAAAATAGGTCAGAACGTGAACATTTATACTTCGGTAACGTCTTGGGCGCTGGGCGCCAAGATCTTGGCGCTGGGCGCCAGAATTCTGCCTTTAGAAGTTGAAACGCGCAGTCAGGGACAGCATTGGGGTGCTGGGCGCTGGTCATGGGCGCTGGACGCTGATATTCTGTCTTCCAGGTCCAATTTTTAGTGCAAATCTGGACAGATTTGGTATTTTGCATTTTTGACCATCAATACATCTGAACTGGGCTTCGGTGTCAACATGAAAGTTGTAGGTCTACTTCTTATCTTTCCAACGCCATCAAGATCACTTAAATCGGATAAGTACAGCCCAAATTATGATCAGGACAGCATTGCAGAGCTGAGCGCCCCAGTATGGGCGCTGGGCGCCCAGTTTCTGCCTTCCAGATTAGATTTTCTAAGTTCGGGTCAGGTTTAGGGCGCTGGGCGCTGAGATATGAGCGCTGGGCGCTGGCATTCTGCCCTCCAGGAGAAATACTTCGCAGTCCATACCAAAATCCGAGAGCTGAGCGCCAGGAATCAGAGCTGAGCGCCAACTACCTGTCTAACACAAAAAATAGGTCAAAAAGCAACTTCCTGTTACAAAACTCTCTACTCATGCAAAATAATCTATTCTAACCTAAACTAGCACTAATATTTACACTGTTTAGTCCAATTAATCCATTAAAACTCATATCAAAATATACAATTGTAGAGATTCATCACAACCCCAAACTTAAAGATTTTGCTTGTCCTCAAGCAAACATTAAAACACACATCAGGGGTCGGAGTGAATGAGTATGAATGATTCCCACTATGCATCACTCCATCATTGTCAAGTTCCAACCATGCACACTCTATACTCATGAAAACAAACACAAGCAACATACTCATCCATTCCAGCTTGCATTGATTCCCATTTCTGCAATTCAAGACAACAAACACATTAACTCTATTGCAAGCACATGATTTTCTTCACTATCCTCTCCAGATAAGTGTTTCCCTTTCACTCAAGTGTTTAAGGGTACTCTTTACTCTCAAAAGGTACCATAAGCAACCATCTACCATAGGCTTGATAAAATTCTAAGTTAGAAGCTATAATGTAACAGTTACATACATCAAGAGGTCTTTTAAGGGTTGTAATGAGGCTTAGGTGGGGTAGGAAAAATTTGAAATCTAAGCTTTCTTAACTGGAGTTAAGAGATGTAATATTCTAGAGCACTCATAAGTTTTCCACACAACAATATATACTTTATCTCCCCAATTACAATTTATTTTATTTTCTTCTCTGTCACACTTGCAGCTTTTCAATTTTTTTTCTTCTTTTTTTTTTCTCTTTTGCTTTTCTTCAATTTTTTTTAATAGAATAGCTGGTGTGACAAAACTATAAGCATGTATCCCCACCCAAAACTTAGAGATGTTGCTTGTCCTCGAGCAACCCCAAACTTAATCTACAAGCCTCTAGAATATGCACCCTTAACTCCACTTAACAGGGACTCATGGTTTTTCAGTTCATTGGCTTGTATTGAGCTAATTATATAAAAAAAAATAGGATTTAGGCTCAAAGGGGTTAGCAAAGGTATAAATACAGTAGGGTGAGTCAATTTAGGCCCTGAGTTAAAGAACAAAACTGCCTCAATCATTTGTATGCAACCAATACACCACAGATTCACAGAGAATAGTGTCAAGTTCTAGAGATATATCACATGTGATACCACACACAAAACAAACAAAAAAATGCAATGAAGGCTCAAAAGCTCACTAGTGTGTTAGAGTGAAGAAATCATGCACAAACAACTTTGTTACCGTGAGAGTTGCCAAAAATTTCTAACATGGTTCATATTTTAATCAGGAATTTAGAGTATGAGCAAGTAATGCAATCATGAACATAAACTGCAGAGGCAAACTCAAACAATAATCTCATGTGCAGAGCAACAAGTCAAGCATCACAAACACTTTCAAAAGTGAAAACAGCACACAATAAGAACAATTATCAATGGCAATTTAATAGCTCAACATAAAAAAACTGAAGTTAGAAAAACTTCTCTGTAGGCATGAGCTGAGCATATCATGAAAGTGCATAGCCATCTGAAAGGTGATGATGTGCTATGTCCCTACACAACTGCAACACAAAAAGGTGAGTTCTGGACAAATAAGACTACAGTGTTTTATTTATTTATTTTTTATTTAAAAAAAACTGAGAAAATTGGGTTGCCTCCCAATAAGCGCTTCTTTAACGTCATTAGCTTGACGCCTTAAAATCACTATTATGGTGGCCAATAGGACACAAAGAATATGTCATTGTTCTTTCTCCTCCTGGGAAGGAACTCCATGAATTTGGCATAGAAATGAAGTTCTTCCCAAGAACTTGCATCACTTGAATCATTGGAGTGCAACTTCTTGAGAATTTCTAAAACAGATACAAGTTGCTCCTCCTTATTCTTCAACATAGGATTGTTTTCTGTTCTTTTCTTTTCTTTGCTTCCTGTTACTATGCCTAAACTCTCCTCATTGCTCTTGTGTACTATGTCAACCTCTTGCTCTGCACTCAACTCCTCATTAATAAAATTCTCAACAACTGGTGCAAGTATTTTTCCATTTGAAGTATCAGCAATCCAAGTTTCCTTCACTTGATGAGCTAATATCCCAACCTGAACTGTAAGATTTATGATTGAGTTGTTGACATTCTCGAAATTCAGTTGAGTGACACGTATAAACTCAATGAGTGTCTCCTCAAGAGTGGCTCTCCTATCATCGATTTGTTGTGGTGGTGGCTCATTGTAAAGCTGAAAATCTTGTTGCCATGGGAAGTTACTATGATCACTCCATCCCATGTCACAAGTCTCTTGAACGAACAAATCAATCTCACAGTATCCATTATCATGCTTTCCACCACAGACATCACATTTGATAGGCTCCAATTGTGCAACTTCCAATTGCATTAATTGGACTTGCTGAGTTAAAGCTTCCAAGCGTTGAGCAGCACCTTGTTGAGCTAGAAAAGAGGCTTCAAAAGTTTGCATTAGTAGCAATGAATCCATGTCAAAGAGCAAAAAATAGCAGCAAATTTTTTTTTAAAATATATATTATTAAAGCAAAGACACAAACAAAGACACTACAAAATACAAGCAAAAGAAAAATGCCCAAATTAGTAAGCAATTAGATTCGTTGATATTGGTATCAATCAATCCCCGGCAACGGCGCCAAAAACTTGTTAGGCGTTTCGGCAAGTGTACCGAATCGTACAAGTAATAGAGTGATGAGTGAGTTATCGTTCCCAACGAGGATCGATTGCCGAGTATCAACTACTACCAATTGCTATACTATTTGGACTCTGAAAAATATGCAGTGGATTGTGAAAGTTAAGATAAAATATAAACACGAAGACACAATGCAAATGCAACACAAACGTTTAAAGAAACACTTGGTGGGCACAAGACAAATAAAAAACACAATGCAAAGATTAGACATAGGAATCACTCAATTGTCACTAGATGCAATCACCAATCTCAATCGATTATCATTCAAGTTCTCTAAAGTAGATTAAACCCAATCCCTTGGTGAATAACCCTTTCCTCTTAATTAGAACCCTAATTCCTTAGGTGAAACTCAATTAATTGAAAGCATTAAGATTAAGAACTCATGAAGAATGCACATGAACCAAAGTCTATTCCTAGATCTCTGCACTCATATGGTTTCAATCCAAATCGAATCTCATACCTAACTTCCATTAGATAAGAGACCATCACAACAATTTCCATGGTGGCCAATCAAGGAAAAGCATTAAGCAAAGGATTAAAAACATAAATTGAATTAAAATTGGAGAACAAAATAGTCAAATTACATCAAGATCCAAAAGAGTTCATCTTAGCCTAATCAAAACAAATCAGCCAAACATGGCAAAGAGACAAGAAAAACCGTAAAGCGAAGAAGATGAAGAAGGTAGATCCATTGAATCTTCAAGTCTTGTTCCCAAGGCTTGAATCTTCATTGGAGAGGCACAGAGGGGTCTCTAGAGGTTGTCTCGTCACTTTCCAAGTCCAGAAGAACTGCCAAAATAGGTCAGAACGTGAACATTTATACTTCGGTAACGTCTTGGGCGCTGGGCGCCAAGATCTTGGCGCTGGGCGCCAGAATTCTGCCTTTAGAAGTTGAAACGCGCAGTCAGGGACAGCATTGGGGCGCTGGGCGCTGGTCATGGGCGCTGGACGCTGATATTCTGTCTTCCAGGTCCAATTTTTAGTGCAAATCTGGACAGATTTGGTATTTTGCATTTTTGACCATCAATACATCTGAACTGGGCTTCGGTGTCAACATGAAAGTTGTAGGTCTACTTCTTATCTTTCCAACGCCATCAAGATCACTTAAATCGGATAAGTACAGCCCAAATTATGATCAGGACAGCATTGCAGAGCTGAGCGCCCCAGTATGGACGCTGGGCGCCCAGTTTCTGCCTTCCAGATTAGATTTTCTAAGTTCGGGTCAGGTTTAGGGCGCTGGGCGCTGAGATATGAGCGCTGGGCGCTGGCATTCTGCCCTCCAGGAGAAATACTTCGCAGTCCATTCCAAAATCCGAGAGCTGAGCGCCAGGAATCAGAGCTGAGCGCCAACTACCTGTCTAACACTAAAAATAGGTCAAAAAGCAACTTCCTGTTACAAAACTCTCTACTCATGCAAAATAATCTATTCTAACCTAAACTAGCACTAATATTTACACTGTTTAGTCCAATTAATCCATTAAAACTCATATCAAAATATACAATTGTAGAGATTCATCAATTGCTTTACCCAGTAGAAGCTTATGTGGGAGGAATTGGAAAATTATCGTCCAATTCCTAGCTGTGTGCATTGTCAGGTGTACTTGTGATTCCAATAGAAATGCAAGAGTATTTCGTGAGGAAGATCATGTCATTAGATTCCTAATGGGGCTGAATGATAATTATGCTATGGTGAAGTCTCAAATGTTAATGATGAATCCCTTTCCCTCATTGAATTATGCTTTTTCCACTATCATCCAAATATATGAGGCAACATGGATTAAATCTGAGTAATGAAGAGGAACCTGTTATGGTAAATGTTGTTGATGGAAAGAAGTTCAGTGGTAATTTTGGCAAGAACAAAGGATTTTATTGTGGTAAAATCTGCACCCATTGTGGGAAGACAAGACACACAATTGACTCTTGTTATCGCAAACATGGTTTTCCACCTAATTATAGTTCAAGAATAATGGATCTTATGCAAATTATGCTAGCAACAATGATTCAAAGAACAAAACTGATGAGATTGGCTCGATTAAGTAGCAAAATGTTCAGCCATGCAATCCTACTTTCACACTTGATGAGTACAAGGCCCTTAAGTCACTTTTTGAAGTATTCAGCGGGGAAGTTGAATGTGGATGTTCAAGAGGCACATGTTGCCAACCAGTTTGCAAGTCTGAATCGTATCTCTGGGAGTTTAGTCCAGGCAACTTATTCCAATGAAGGTAATATGTTATCTTCAATCTGCTGTTCAGTAGGATTTTTCAATGATGAATGGATCATAGACTCTGGGGCTACATATCATATATGCAATTCTTTGAGATGGTTTGATAGTCATAGGAAGATAAAATCAGTAAAAGTAAGGCTGCCTAATGGGAGTGTGACTACTGCAGAATATGCAGGGGTTGTTCATTTGAATGAGTGCTTAGTTTTGAAAGACGTGTCGTACATACCTGAGTTCAACTTCAATATGTTTTCAATTTCTTGCCTTACAAGTGCTTTGAAATGCTCTTTCTTATTCACTGATAGAGGTTGTTACATTTAGGATGCTTTGAAGAGGACCATTGGTTCGAGTAAAGTGCTCAATGGACTCTACTGTTTTGAAAACCAGCAAGTACAGGTTTCAGTTTCTAATACTATAGGAAGTAAAGCTTGTGGTTCTATAGCTATTCCTGATAACCTATGGCATTTCAGATGAGGACACCTTTCTAATTCTGGTTTGGAAAAGATGTGTACACGATTTCCATATTTGCACATGAATAAACGAGGTATTTGTGATATTTGTCATTATGCTAAGCAAAAGAGATTGCCTTATTCAATTAGTTCAAGTAGAGCTTTGCATTCTTTTGAACTCTTGCATATGGATATTAGGGGGCCGTATGCTATTTCTTCCATTCATGGTCACAAATATTTTTTAACTATAGTGGATGATCATAGTACTTAGTAGATTCACTTGGGTGATCATGATTAAAGGTAAACATGAAGTTGGTTATCAAGTACAGAAGTTTGTGTTGGAACCAAATTGTTCAAAGACATTTTTCAATGTTTAAATCCCTAAGTGCTTTTGATGATAACAATTATTATTAAGGACCTTACAAAGTCTGTTTACAAGCTCTTGTAGGTACAACAAAATTAAGTCCATCGTCCGGTGTGACTTTGGTATTTATATATACAGTCAGTAAGCTGAGCGTCCAATGGACTCTGATACTGACCTTGGGTAAGTATCGTCCAATGGACTCTGAAAGCTAAGCGTCCATATGGTAAGGAAGCTAAGTGTCCATATGGTAAGGAAAACTATGCGTCCATATGGTAAGTGAACAGAGTGTCCAAATCTGTTCCACAGCTGCCTCCAACACGCGAGCTGAAATACTTTCAGAACATGCTATTTATTGCTTTTGCATTTAATATGAGACATATTTAATGAACAAATAATTTGAAATAAATAGATGTATACAATGCTTTTCCTGAGCTTAATTGTCAACGTTTTCAACTAGCATTTAATGGAAAACATAAATCATTGTGAAAAGTGTACTTGAGAGAGAATGTAATCTGAACTTATCTGTCACTCTCTGAACAAACCTTTTCTTTAATACAGTGTATTCTCTCTGTCTTAACTAAATATTACCTTTAACCACTATGTAATTGAGACTTTGAGTACAAGTTGCTTTTGACTTTGGAGAAAGAACTGCACAACCTACGCTAAAGTAGCACTCCATTAAAGCAACGGGAAGATAACATTTAATGTTATTAGGAAACGACTATTTTATGAAGGCTGAAGCTGAGCAAGTTCAAGATCAATCTGAAGCTTCTCTCAAAGCCTATAAATACCGTGAACAAGAAGAAGAACATACAAGACTGAACTACGTGAAAGATAGAGCAAAAACGATGTGCAATTATTTTCATATACTCTATAAAGTTTAGAAAGAATTGTATAGTTAATTCTTCTTGTAAAAGAGAGTTTGCTTAACTCACGAAGTGCTTAAGATTTTATATTCTCACTTGTGTGAGTTAGCAGCACTTAAAACCAAAAACACTCTTTTGAGTTGTTTGAGCCTGGAGAGGCTTGACTGTAAAAGAATACTTGTTTGAGCCTGGAGAGGCTGTGTGCAAAGAATACTTGGGTTTGAGCCTAGAGAGGCTTGTCTGTAAAAGAAAACTTGGTTGAGCTTGGAGAGGCTAAGTGTGCAAATAATACTTGTTGTAAGGCCTGAAGAGGCTGTTGAATAATACTTGTAATTCTATCTGGATTGATAGTGAAATCTCTCTAGTTTGAGGGAACTAGATGTAGCTCTTAGGAAAAGGTGAACCAGGATAAATATCTGTGTAATTTCTCTATCCCTTAACTCTTTTAAATTCAGTTTATATACTAACTGTAGGGATTGAATTCAAATTATTTTTAACAAACCTTCAAATGTTTTAAACGCACTAAAATTTGTTTTAAACCAAGTGGACGTTTCTGCGTCCAACTTACCTGTGCGTCCAATACACGCTGTGCGTCCAACCTTTCCTATACAGCGTCCAACGTTTTGCGAAATGTTTTAAAAAGATAAGAAACGCAATTCAACCCCCCTTCTTGTGTTTTACCTTGTTACCTACAGTTTGTTAATATGATTGAAATGAAGTATAATGCTACAGTAAAAAGGGTAAGGAGTGATAATGGGCCATAATTCTTGATGCCTTCATTTTATGATTCAAAAGGGATTCTCCATGAATGCAGCTGTGTTGAGATCCCTCAACAAAATGGAAGAGTTGAGCGAAAACATCAACATGTTTTAAATGTTGCAAGAGCTTTATTATTTCAGTCACAGTTGCCCAAAATGTTTTGGAGTTATGCTGTTCTAATGGCTGTCTATATTATTAATAGAGTTGATTGCAAGGTTCTTGGAGATAGAGTCCTTATCAGGTTCTATTTAGTTCACTACCAGATTTAAACCAAATTAGAGTTTTTGGCTGCCTCTGTTATGCATCAACTCTCACTGGGCACGTGTCAAAATTTGATTCCCGATCTAGGAAATGTGTTTTCCTAGGATATATATCCGGGGTGAAAGGTTTTACAGTTTATGATTTGTAGACTAGAGAAATATTTGTGACCAGAAATGTGGTCTTTCATGAGTTATATTTTCCTTACAAAGATCACCACGATCTCAGCCACTTTCCATCATGAGAATATCACGATAGTCTCACTACTCACCCATATTCACCCCAGAACCATTCACCAACCATTGACTCAAACACTGACCCAAACACTCACCCAACAACCACAAACACTACACCAAATGCCAATTCTCAAATAGAATCCCAACCTACCATTAGATAGTCCATCCAACCCAAATTACCACCTAAATACCTCTCAGATTATCACTGCACTTCTGTCTCTAACTCCATTGCACAACCTCTATCATCTTACTTGTCCTATTCCAACATTTCTCCCTCTCACCATGCTTGCTGTGCATCCCTTTCCATTGAGACAAAACCACACAGCTATGCATAGGCTTGCAAGCATCAACATTGGATAGATGATATGCAAAATGGCATTTGAGGCCAATCACACTTAGATCGTGGTGGATCTTCCTCCTAGTGTTACTCCTATTGGCAATAAATGGGTTTATAAGGTGAAGAGGAAATCAGATTGGACCATTGAGAGATTCAAGGCAAGGCTTGTGGCAAAAGGGTACACATAAACAGAAGGCTTGTATTATATGGATACTTTTTTTCCAGTAGCCAAGATAACAACCATCCGATTACTTTTAGCCCTTGCTTCCATACATCAATGGCATGTTCACCAACTAGATGTGAACAATGCATTCCTCCACGGAGACCTTCATGAGGATGTATACATGGTCTTGTCCCCAGGTGTTACTCTTCCTCTCCAAACCAAGTGTGCAAGCTTACCAAGACCCTTTATGGCTTGAAACAAGCTAGTAGGCAATGGTATGAGAAGCTATCTACACTTCTACTGTAGTGTGCTTATTTGCAGGCTCATTCAAACCACTCCTTGTTCATTAAGAGAGCTGGTGATACACTCACAGTTTTGATTGTCTATGTAGATGATATTGTGCTCAAAGGCAACTCTCTTTCTGAAATTAATGCAGTAAAAGAAGTCTTGCAGTCTTGGTTTGGAATAAAGGATTTAGGGGTTCTTAAGTATTTCCTTGGTTTGGACGTGGCTCATTCATCCAAAAGAATTTATCTATGTCAGACACAATATTGTTTGGACCTTCTTAATGATAGTGGGATGTTGGGCAGCAAACCAACTAGTTCTCCTCTTCAACCAGGCACACATCTATATCAAGATGACAGTCCTCTTTATGATGATGCTGCTGGTTGCAGACGCTTAATTGGCCGCTTAATCTATTTGACTAACACTCGGCCTGATATCTGTTTTGCCACAAAGTGTCCTCAGATATCTCAAAGGAGCCCCTGGTCGTGGTCTATTCTTCTTGCGGTCTGCCTCTTTACACCTTATGGGCTTTTCTGATGCTGATTGGGGTGGCTGCCTGGACTCGCGATGCTCCATCAGTGGTTACTACTTCTTCCTTGGTAGCTCTTTCATATGATGGAGGTCCAAGAAGTAGACTACGGTGGCTTGTTCCTCTTCAGAAGCAAAGTATAGGGCTCTTGCTTCGGCCAACTGTGAGTTGCAGTGGCTCACTTTCCTGTTACGTGATCTTGGAATTCAATGTTGCAAGGTGCCTGTTTTGCAATGTGAAAATCAAAGCGCCTTGCATAATGCTACCAACCCTCGTCTTCCATGAACGGACAAAGCATCTAGATATTGATTGTCATATTGTCCGCGAGCGTTGTACTTCTAGGTTGATGAAGTTGCTGCTGGTTTCCTCTTCTTATAAGACTGTTGACATTTTTACCAAGGCTTTACTTCCTACGTTGTTTTTCCACTTTGTATCCAAGCTGAGCATGATTAACATATATCATTCTCAGCTTGAGGGGGTAATAGCTTTAGTATTTTACTGGTTTTACCCTTTCAATTTTACCTTTTACCTTTTCCTTTTTCCCTCTTTTACATATGTTGGTTTTACCAGCTGTCCTAAGTTTGTTAGTAGTGCTAATAGCACCTTGTTGTAGCTCGGGTATAAGGACATCTTTCTTGTATTGTGCTACTTGATTGAATCAATTAATCCATACAGAGAGGTTTTTCTTTCTTCTCTATCTTTTCATGCTTTACTGATATATCTTTTAATTTAAAAAAAAATAACATTTTTGCAATATTCTGCAACAAACCTTTTTTTATCTCAAATCTAATATGTCTTCCCTCTTACTTTTTAGGCAAAATAGCACCTTTGGTCCCTTAGGTAATTTTATTTTTTCAAGTTGGTTCCTTATCTTTATTTTTTGACAATAAGGTCCCTTATGTTTATTTATTTTTTCAATTTGGTCCTTTTCTTCATTTGTTGATGACGTGTCATTTACTGATTGGTCTGAGGTGATGGTGTACAGTAAATTGAGACCAATCAGAAACTGACACATCATCAACAAATGAAGAAAATGACCAAATTGAAAAAATAGATAAATATAAGGGACCTTATTGTCAAAAAATAAAGATAAGGGACTAACTTGAAAAAATAAAATAACCTAAGGGACCAAAGGTGCTATTTTGCCTACTTTTTACTACTGCAAATAAATTATCTTCTGGGTATCTATTTTTTTCTTTCTTCACTTTTTTCCTCGTATAAATTCTGTTATTTCAAATGAGTCATAAATGTGTACATTGTATTTAGGCCTAATTTCATTTTTGGACTCCAGTTATTTATCACAATTGTGCAATTAATTTTGGTCTCATAGTTTTTAATTTTGCGAATTGGGTCTCCAAATTAATTATCCTAATTGTTACAATCAAGTCTCTCTATCTCTACGTTGTCCAATATTTCACACCAGGAAGCTACGTGGCACATCTGGATTGATTTGGCACCGAGTCAAGCCACATTGGCACAGTGTATGTTGTAAAAAAATTTCCCAAAGCAATTCGTTCACACATGTGACACAACATGTATTGTTTAAAATTTTTGACTTGTGAGGGTTTCTTTCATGCTATCTGTGCCAAGATAGTCTGATTCAGTGCAACATAGGCTCCTAGCATTAAAAATTGGACGACATAGTGACAGAGACATCTAATTGTAACAATTGGAATAATTGGATAACCCAATTCGCATAATTAAAAATTGGGAAATCAAAATTACACAATCGCAAATCACAATAACTGAGGAACCAAAAATACAATTAAGCTTTGAGATAACGGAAAGCTAATTTAGATGTAATTCTATTACAAAATATTATGCATTGATATATATTTACCAAATTACCTTTTATATTACTATAACTTATATAGCATTTGACATGAAATACTTGTAGTTTATTTAATTCTATCTTTTAGTATAAAATTAAAATTAAAATATATCTTTTATTTTTATATTACATATTATTTTTTTTCTTTTGCTTTAATGGAGGTCCAAAAGCCACTACACGACTACCATACACAAAAGATCACTAAGATAACATTTTTTTTCTTCCATAAAATATTATCCAAATGTTATCTTTAGATAATGCTTTCTTGACAAAGTGTCAATCTAAGTTATTTGAAATCGTCATTCAGGCAATAACGCTTTCTATAGCAAACGTTATCCAAATAAATATTTTTAAAATATTTTTTTGTTTTTTTATTTTCCCATATACAAATATCAGTGAGACAAATACAATATTATCAAATTAATTAACATAATCAAATTAAACTAATTACCAATTAAATGAATACAATATATGAACATGTTGATACAATATGAATAGACATACCAATTAAATGAATACAATATATGAACATGTTGATACAATATGAATAGACATATATGTATAATATGAATATGTTTAACCCAATCAATTAAATAAATCCAATCAATCAAATTAACACAAAGAAATATAAAAAATTTACCTTTTAAAAATTAGTTTGTTGGCCACGAATGTACATCATTATTCTACAACTTCATTTAGTTGTTCAGGAGAATAAGTTGGGCAACCTACAAGGTACGGCAAAAAGAACCAAGTTAATTATTAGATATTATAAGTTATATGAAATAAATCAATTCAGGAAAAACTAGAACAAAAAATCGTATACCTCATCTGGAATCGATAATTGACTTGTGGAGGCAATCTCCTCTAAGAATCTTGTAACATAGTAATCATAGTCTATGTTGTTATATTGTTTAGGACAGTATAAAGTGAAAAATAGCTTAAATCAAAACAAATATTTGCAGTGTAATAAAATGATTACACTGAGCTATACCTTAATTGGTTTCCACTTGGCTTTGCTTAATTGACCCCTTGGTAGCGAAGCTCTTACCCGAGATCCGTAAATCTACAAAGACCTAAGAAAATCAAACAAATTAAGTTCAATGTAAGTAGTAAATACGATGAAAACACATGCACACACTAAGATATCACGCATGAATACTTACTAATTGAAACAATTCATCATTTCTTGGCGAGCAACATGCAAAGGATATCTAGATAATATATTATCCCTTCCACCACATTGATTGCGAGCAACACCCAATGTGCCCTACAAAAATGACAATAGTCAGTGAACATTGACATTAAAGCATTATTATCGCAAATAGAGCTTGGAAGAAGGTCTCACCGCACAAGAATCAACTTGTCTTGTTTGTTGCCAACATTCCACACTAGTAGATCAACTATGCCACTCACTCTTTCCGCACCAACATAAGTGGTTGTCTTCACTGGTGATATGAAGAAGTACTTCCTATCAAACTTATGTGGAATGAGTTAGGTCTCATGCAAGAATCTCAGACAGATAATAAAATTGGACTAACAATAATGTGGAGTTATTAATCCAAATAAATAACTTAAGAGTCATCTCGTAGTCAAGAAGGTGGTTGATGTCCTTGCATTAAAAAATTCTAGATCTCATTGCAAAGCCTCCCAACCAATTTCCCGAAAAGTCTCCCAAAATATCCATGCAAGTTGCATGAAGTTCAATAGGCAACCAATTATAGCCATCTACATTACATTTTATCCACCTTGTTATTGGAACCAAGATGACGAAACGTCTAAATCCCTTGAATGATTTTCATGATAACAAAGTCATAGATTAGCAGACAATTAGTTTTGGGCATTTAATGTGTCTTGTTTAGTGTGCAGATTAAAGAACAAAGAATATATAAGTAAAAGACTCATACTGGATTTTTTGCATGAAGAAGACTACAAGACGGATGAAATATGTGGTCTAAGAAAAGAAATGAAAAGGAAGACATGTGTCTTATGAGCTGAAGACACGAAGAAAACAAGAAGATTACATAACGTAGAAACCACAAGCAAATGTCAAGCACCAAAAGTATACAAGACAATCAGATACAAAGCACTGCATCTTACACACAACATCTTATGGATGATGTAGAAGGATCAATGGAAGTGAACAAGTTAATAAATGAAAATATCATTTGAGAAAGGATTGAAAAAAGGCTCTCAAGTGAAGGAAAACCTCTTTAGATCATAGAAAAACAAAGTAACTTTTCAAAAAGAGATTAGAAAAAGCCATACAAGGATGAAGCTCGTTGCCTAGTGGGTCAAGAGCCTCTTCAAGAAAGTTAGATCTCATAATTCAAAATGTGTTCAAACTTCAAATTGGACAAGAAAGACTTTCAAGAAAGAGAATGTGCTTGCCTTCAGCAAAAAGGAAATATTTGGTTGAAACTCTGCTTTAAAGTACAATCTCTAAAACAGAGCCAACTGGCTATTCTGCAAACGCTACACATACTGAACAAGGAAAACCAGCATAATGGATATAAATGTAACACCCCTTGGCAGTAAACCAAAAATTTCATTTTAAAAACTTACTCCAGATCAATTTGGTTGATTTGCTATCAATTAAAACTGTTTTATTATGGTGACATACTCAAAACTTTCCAAAATGTTTTCGCAACAACACAAGATAAATCACGATAATTATTGAACATTGAAAACTCAGCGGAAGAAAATCAAATTTAAAGTTTTCATATATAAATCCGTAGTTGATACATTTCATTTCAATTACATCGATTTAAACATGATTATAGAAATACATAACAAAAATACAAATATAGACTCCTAAGAGTAGGTCGCTACGACTAAACTTCTACATATACTATGTCTTCAATCTGGCACTCCATAATCAGGACTCCACAAGAAGTGAAATCGTTCTTGTTATGACCCTTGGCCACCATTCACCTTGCTCAGCATGGAAGGTAAGTTGATCTCTAATCTCAGAGAGATGATGTCCTTGACCACCATTGACTAGGCATGGGAAACAAACCCATACTTGTGGGTACTCGCCCGATCCCAGCCCAATTTTCATGGGGGAAAACCCGCTTTGACGGGATTTGGGGCTGGTCGGGTTTTTCCTATTTTTCAAATGTGGGGCAGGGACGGGGGATGATGATATCCACCTCGATCCCGCGCCCTTGAATTCATACACAAGCATCAACAAAAACATGATAGATGACACACACATACACAGACACACACACATATACATATACAAGTATACATTTTCATACTCACATAAGCATGTCAATCAATCAAAATTTATATCATACATCAATGATGTACCAACGATGCATACTCATGCATGAGACTCTTTTGACTCTACTCCATGGAGAGACTTAATTCCAGAGGAGATTATTGAGATAAATCGTCTTTTAGACTCAATAGTCTCAATTCGTAGTGCCAATTACAATACCGTAATGTGCACAACTTGGCTCACCAAAACACGTATCACCAATTGCGAGAAAATTAGTTGTTGGTCAGACACGGGCTACTGCGTTGCACGAGATACCGCAACTCAAGGATGCTACCCCTTAGTCACTTGCAATATACCACATTGTAGTTAGGCCCCAAGGTCGTCCATACCCCACCTTCCAACTCACACCCTCACTAAGGTGTACTCTCTCAGTAGGCTTTCTCCATAATAGACTCATATTTAACACGTATGAAGATGCAGATCACACAAGTCATATTACAAATTATCTTATATCATAATTCAGGCCCTTAGCCCTATTCTTTCATGACTTCGACTCTTGGCCTTTTTTTTGTTTTTATACTCAATATCCTTCGGCATTCCGCTGGTTATCATGACTCATATCTCAATCTCGTTAGTTGACCACTCGGGCTCAATATCCATATTTCATTCAACAAGATTTAAGGCTTTATTAAGTTCACAAGTCTTATGGAATACGTCTTTCCTACGTATTATGGACACTCATTAAATTATGGAATCATCGTTCTTTAATGATCAATTTTTATCCTCACCTTCTTTAACAATATCTATTAAATATTATTTTTGTTGAGATTTTTATTCAAAGTAATGTAACTTTCTCACTAATCTTTTCATTCTTTTCATTTTTTTATGGATAGGCAAATGTTAGTAAATTATTATGTTATGGTAGTGGGGGGAGGTTTGAACCCATGACTTCCTTATCACTCCAACTTTTATGTTCTTCCCCCAAACCACCAAACCACCTTGTAACTCCCTTTTTCATTCTTTTCATTGGGTTATTTTAACCTTTTTTTTTGTCTTAACATTTACTCCTTCAATCTTACCTAAATTTTTACTCTTAATTATTATCTACTTGGTTACTAACTTAAGGGCGAAGGTTATCTAAGTTTTCTTTGAGATTTATCCAAAACAACGCAAATAACAGCAGTGGAAAATCCCACACCCGTGGTGTAAAGGTGTCAAACTTAATTTCGTGTCCAAGCTGAGGCATTCACTAGTGTGAACACTTTCGCATCGGCGGTGTCATCGCGTCTGTCTTGCTTATTCCATTTGGTCCTTTGTTAACCACTTAAGTTTTCTTTAAATCTTCTCACATTAATAATTAATCACTTAACTTAAGAACCTAAGATAACTTAAGTTTTAATATGAAATCTTACGTCCTTATATCTTAAGTAAAAATACAGATTTGTCGTTATGTCCTTGAAGATTGTGTTCAAGGAAAACAAGTGAAGTCCAGTTTTAAACCTAAGAATGTAGTGCATACTCAAAAACCTCTTGGAGGAAAGAAAATGTTTTTGTCATAGTGGATGACTACTCTAGCTTCACATGAACTTTTTTTCCTATCCCACAATGATATTAATGAATTTAATGAGTTTTTCGTGTGACAACGGTATAGGAAAGTACTTTAGAGAATTAAGAATCCCGTCCCTTCTCCCTTTGTTTCTCTTCCTTTAATTGGTGGGCCAATTATTTGAAAGCTTTAGAATCCACACATACAACCAGCTCATTTTAGGGCGAAAGGGCAATACTCTATAAACTACCAAACTAGTCACTTTCTATGCAATGATGAACAAGCCAAGTGACATATCACTTAAAAATTACGGAGATTCACAAGTGGGCATTTGGGGGAGAGGGAAAAAATGTATAAGTTATAGTCAAGGTAGTTATAATTGGACCGGTTATTTTACATGTGAAGACACTGGTTCAAGGATCAATGGTCCAATCGGTGTTGAACCGGGTTATAATTAAATAATATTATTTTAAATTTTAATATAATATATAAAATAACATTGAGCAAAAATAAATATAAAATTCATAAAGAAAAATTAAACTTCACAAATAGAAACATAAATAACCAGTGACCTGCAATTGCTAAGGATTCATTCTCTGATTGAAGCACATTGCAGATATCATCAAATATATAAAATGTAACATCCACAATCAAATATATTAAATATATTAATATATAACCACATTGCAAAATGGAAGTTTTTAATTTTGAAAAGGCAACAAGCTAAGTCAGTCCAATTCACATTTGATGCCAGAAACAAACCAGCATCAAAATCCCAAACTGATACCAATAACACATCTGATCCCAAAAACAAAATAATGAACCCCAATAAACCATCAGTTTTCTGGTTTTGACTGGTTTTCAATCAGATCTCCAGTTTTCCAAGCATTTATGTGCCAAGGTGGTTATTGGGTTTGTCCAGACCGGGAGGGGTTCGGTTCCCGATTGGAGCGGTTGAACCGGCCAGTCTGGTCCGGTTTTCACTACCTTGGTTATAGTTAGAGGAAAATTATTATTGAGAAGTAAAAGGTAAGGCATCGAAACTTTGTGAGAAAAATTAACTATATATTGCAAATCTAATGGATTCATAGATCAAATAGGACCATCCATTAAATCTACACAATTTTATTATTTAAACTTCTTAAGGAAATTTTAGACAGAGGTGGATCTTCTTAGTGGACTGGGGCAACCATGAGGCCCGCAAATATATATCTATGTGTGTGTATCGAGTATATTTCAAGTGAGATATGTGTTTATATTGATCACATGGGGCACTTAATAAAAATCACATGATGACTTTATATTTTAATCTCGTGGTCAATATTCACTCCTCTAACTCATAATAAAAGTTATGATCCCTCACTTGATATGCTCTCTCACACACACACATATTTGACATGTGGCCCTTAATTAAAATTACTACTTCCATCCCTAGATATAAGAGGTTTTTAACAAGTTTTTTTGTCCCCTTTTATAAGAGTTCTTTGAAATGTGTCTTGTATTAATTATTTTTTTACCCAAATTGCCCTTATTTATTGTGAACACTTTGTCTCTCTCTCCTGTGATGAATGGAGAAGAAAGAGATAATGCATTAATTATGTGGGAGAAAGAAAGTGGAAAGAGACAGATACTACTAAGGCCAATTTTGGGAATAAAATATAAATTATTGACAAATTTAATGTTTTTAACTAAACTAACTAATTTTCTTGGTGGGTGAGAATTAGGTAAAAGTCTCTTATAATTAGGGACAGAGGTAGTGATTAGCATACAATAATATATATATATATATATATATATATATATATATATATATATATATATATATAATATTATGAATTTGCTGATAATTTTAGTTTTGGTTGGAATATTGATGAGTTCAAAAATTTGAAATAACAGAAAACAGTAATTTAAGTGATGTGATTGTTATATTGCATTGTGTACTTACTTTTGTATATATACATTGTAGGTAACAAGGTGAAACACAAGAAGGGGGTTGAATTGTGTTTCTTAAGTTTTAAAACTTTTCGCAAATCGTTGGACGCTGCTTATGAAAGATTGGACGAACAGGTAAGTTGGACGCAAAATCGTCCACTTAGTTTAAAACATGTTTCAGTGCGTTTAAAACGTTTGAATAGTTTGTTAGAAATCCCCACAGTTAGTATATAAACTGAAAGTAAAGAAGTTAAGGGATAGAGAAATTACACAAGTATTTATCCTGGTTCACCCTTTCCTAAGAGTTACGTCCAATCCCCTCAAACTAGAGATATTTCACTATCAATCCAGATAGAATTACAAGTATTCTTCAACAGCCTCTTCAGGCCTTACAACAAGTATTATTTGCACACCTAGTCTCTCCAGGCTCAACTCAAGTATTGTTTTACAGACAAGCCTCTCCAGGCTCAAACCCAAGTATTCTTTGCACACATCCTCTTCAGGCTAATCCCAAGTATTCTTTTACAGACAAGCCTCTCCAGGCTCAAACAAGTATTCTTTTCTAAACAAGCCTCTCTAGGCTCAAACAACTCAGAAGAGTGTTTTTAGATATAAGTGTTGTTAACTCACACAAGTGAGAATATAGACTCTAAAGCACTTCGAGAGTTAAACAAACTCTCTTTTACAAGAAGAAAGAACTATACAAGACTTTCTATGATTATAGAGTATGAAACAAATTTGCACAGCGTTTTTGCTTTTTCTTTCAAGTAGTTCAGTTTGTTGTCTATTCGATCATCATCGTTCTTCTTCTTGAATACGGTCTATATAGGCTTTGAGTGAAGCTTCAGACTTGTTATCTTGAATATGCTCAGCTTCAACCTTCATAAATATAGCCGTTTCCAAATAGCATTAAATGTTATTTTCCCGTTGCTCTGTAGGAGTGCCTCTTTAGCGTGTTTCTGTGCAGTTCTTTCTCCTATGTCAGAAGCAACCTGTACTCAAAGTCTCAATTACACAGTGGTTAATAATAATATTTTATTAAGACAGAGAGAATACACTATAAGTGAAAAGGTGTGTTTAGAGAGATACAGAAATGTTTAGAGTACATTCTCTCTCTTAAGTACACTTTTCACAGTGTTTTATGCTTTTCATTAAATGCTATTTTAAAAATGTTGACATTTATACACAGAAAAAATATTGTATACAGCTATTTATTTCAAATCATTTGCTCATTAAATATGTCTCATATTAAATGCAAGAGCAATAAATTGCATATTATAGACGTTCACGTGTTGGATGCAGCTCGTGGAACAGAATGGACTTTCTGTTCACTTACCATATGGACGCATAACTTTGCTTACCATATGGACTCAAAGCTTACTTGGACGCAAGGCTTTCCTTATCATTGGACGTTTAGCACCCAGAGTCCATTGGACGCTCAGTTCTTTGACTGTACTTATAAGTACCAAGGTCACACTGGACGATGGACTTAGCTCTGTTGTACCTACAACAGCTTGTTACCAGACTTTGTAAAAACCTTAATAATCATTGTTATCATCAAAACCACTTAGGGATTTAAGCATTTAAAAATGCTTTTAAGTAATTTGGTTCCAACATACATATGACATATGAAGCTCTGATTTAAGCAAAAAAAAAAAACCTAGCTTCATTTTTTGTTGTTGCTTAAACCGGAGGTGAGAGTACCTAGGTTTTGCCATTGTTGGTTGTTGAGCTCAGATCCACGAGATCTAAGATTCAATTCAGCGGTTTCTTCATGAGGGTGACGCGACAGACCTAAACGTCCTTCTTGAGCGATTTGTCGTAGGTCCGGCGCACCTTGGTTTCGCGCTCTGCTTTGACCACTGAGGGGGCGGAGAGGTGGTGGAGCGCTCAGCGGAAGGGTGATGGAGGCGGCGGCGGAGGGGTTGTGTCCTTGCAACACCCTTTCTCCAAAAAGGATATTACACCATAGTAACCAAGATTTTTGTATTTAAAATATAAGTTCTGATGTTTCTTTCTTCAATATCCATTTTTAAACAATGTTTGTTACCCAAAAATGTGAGTAATTTTTTTCCTTTTCTGAAAGATGAGAAGAATGGGGAATTCATTCTTTGCAAGATTTTCCATAAAATTTCAAATGCTGAAAATATAAAGTGTACAAACTCAAGAGAAAATAAAACTAATGTCATATATATATCAAAAGAAACTTGCATCAGTACAAGCATAAGGTTTGTCAAGTTAAGCGGGGTGTACTCCTTCTTGCTCTTTTCCTACGTCTACCAAAATACGATATAAACGGTATACCACGAACTGGTGCTTCGTTCCTCCTCGTCTCGTTGTCCATCCTCCAGACCATATCTCTCATTAGCTCGACAGGTAGCATAAAATCAAGGATCATACGCTCCCCCGTCCTCGTCTCGGGTTCATCGACCCTACCTTCTGTGATAAGTACATACCCAGCATATATACCCCACTGCGTATAAGGGTTTATCTTCCACCCTACCCTAACCACCTCAAGAGGTCGGATACTAAGACGTTGTCCCGAAATCAACCAACTTTGAGGGTAAATCATCTACTCAACATACATAAACACAACATAGAAAACACGCAAGAGTGAAAATCTTATAAACAAGTTATATCGTAAGAGAATACATAAGGAAGATAATAGCCAAAGATCATGCCTTGTATAAAATAAATCTAAACACAGACTATAACACACACATCACAAACACATGCCTTATATAAAATAAATCTACACACAGGCTATAACACGCACATTACACACTTAAAAATTATATTATCAATTTAAGATATATTTATGCATGTCACTTCTATATCCAAAAACCACACTGGTGTAATGCTCAAAGGAGACTTTCTTTAGTCCAACTCCATTGAGCGATTGGCTGTAGCAAACCTAACATGAATAACCGGATAGTCCCTTCAGGACTTCTGGAGATCATTCGGTAGTGCTACATTTAAAACTTAATACTATATCATGAATAGGTCGGTCAGTTAGATTTATCCAAGTTGGGTATACGACCCGTCTCGGCTCGAGGGATATCACCTACTCAGCCATTGAGACTTTCAAAACCTGGATAATCTCAATAGGCATTTGTAGCCCAACCAAACACTATTCTCAACTCTTTCATTCACAGGTAGTATGCTCAAAAAATCTTTTAATCAAATGCAAATGATATTTCTTTTGCAATAAATCATAATTCTCATCTAAAACCTGAATCGTTTTACCTCAAAATCGTTGAGAAATAAATCATATATGTATCGCCAACATTTTATATGTAAATCCTCATCTCCTTTTAAACCATTTAATCATGTAAAACACTCTTTATTTTTTTCAACAGATGAATAACTCTTGCACTTGCTTCTTGTTTTACGGCTCTAGATACGATAGGTGATTTTCCCCAGCTTTACTAGTTTAATTACAATCCTGATTTAAACGTAAGTTTGTTTTTAATTGATTATAATTTATTGAAGATTCTATTTGAAGTAAAAAGTCCTTTGGAAGCTTTCTCTATTAATTTGTCTATTGGCCAAAAGTATATACAAACCCTAAGCCAGGAAGAAAAGTACATCAGAAATGCACTATCTAACCCAACCAACCTTTATATATACATATGGTCAATGAAATTATAGAGATTTTGTGCAAAAGAATTATATTAGTGTTTCTCTAATAATCTTGCCCAAAAATATATACAAACCCTAAATCAGGAAGAACAGTACACCAGGAGAGTTCCCAAAAAAGAGAGGTGAGTCAAAGACTACTTAAATACCAAATCTTTCCATGCCAGAACTTTCCCAAAATGCACTAACTAACCCAATCAACCTTTATATATATGGATGGCCAATTTATAGAGATTTTGAGGGAAAAGAATTAAATTATCTTTTCTCTAATAACTTTACCCAAAAGTGGTACGTACTCGAAGCAGACATGATAGTACATCAGAAATGCACTTTTATACCAAATCGTACACTAGTGGCCAATAAAATTACAGAGATTTTAATTGCAAGGAATTGATTTAAGAGAAAAGATTGAGTTTTCCGGCATAGCCTCATGTAAACGATCTTAGGAGAGAAGAGATTGACAAAGCGGTAATAAATAAAAAAATGCATAAAAATGCTCAAATTAAAATTTGCCATTATAACATTACTATATCAAAGCTCATAAACAATTAAAATAAAGTTCATAAATAATTCAAATAAAGCTCATAAACAATTAAAATAAAGATTATAAACACGTAAACCACCTAAGTGGTTGATCATTCAAAATCAAACATATAGAAAACTTATGTAAACTCTAATAACTTTGAAGAATTTTCCCTTACCACTAAACTTTGAAGAAAAAAGATTTTGAAGATCAAAGCTTCAAAACTCAAGAACTAAAGCAAGAAAAATTTGAAGAAAACTTAGAAAGCAAAGAGATAAAATCGGAGCAAGAAAGAAATCTTTAGACTTTGTGCCTTAAGATGGTGCAAGGATTTATGAAGACCCCTACCTCCTATTTATAGGGGAGGAGGGCGGCCAAGCAAGGACATGGGAGGAATAGGAATTGTTTGACGATGTAATGCCAAAGATGTCATAATTAGGAAATTAGATAAATAGAAAAATCAACTAATTCCTTATTGGTTCAAATTAATTCCCAAGGATCACAAACATGAATAGTGGGGCGGTCCAAGGGCTTTGTGAGAGGAGGATGTGAAGTTAAAATTTTACCCTTGATGGTTTAAGTGAAAAAGAAAGAAAATGGAAGGGTAAAATGATCTTTTCATAAATAAAAATTCCACATAATTAAATTAAATTATGAGAACCAATGAGAATGCTAGAAAATTCCATATTAGCCTTAATAGCTTCATGGAAAATCTTTTGGAAAACTACAGAAAGGGTAAGTCGTTGGTACTTACCATTTTTGCGCATAAGTTCCCTAAGGTAGGGGTGGGCAAAACCCGACGACCAGCCCGAAACCTGAGAAAACTGCCAAAATAGCTCTGTAAACGGGTGGGTCAATGCGGGTTATTGGGTCAACAACGGTTTCACTCAGCTTCATTTGGGCATGTTCGGATGGATTCGGTTTTGTAAAAAAAATTTGGCACACGACTGTAACCGACCGAAGATAGAGTTGATTGGCAGAGATTTTCAATGATCACTAGGATAAGTGACGTGGCCACAACGAACGGCTTAGATATGTTTATTTGTGTTTCTTCAAAACTGAAAACTTTTGGCATATCCCAAGATTCCCAAAGTCCCACTCTTTTTTTTTGAATTTGGTCAAAGCCCCACTCAAGTCTATTAGTCTAGACTCTAGAATACTCAATGACTCCGCGTGAATCTCTGACTGCCCCACTCCCACCCTCGGTTTCTTCTCTCTCCATTCCAAGGCCCCAACCTTTGTTTCTTCTCTCTTCCCAATCTTTCTCCCCCTCCAAATCCCATTGTGGCAACCATGGAACTGTAGAAATGAAGATTCCAGACCTCTCTTCCCAATCTTTTCTCCCCCACCACTGTCCCTAATGACAGTACCCGCGAGACGCCGTCGATCTCTCTCTCTCCCCCTCTAAAACTGGCATTGTCTTTCCCTCTTCCTGTGATGACTGCATTTGTGCTGAGGCTAGGATCGGAGATGGCGGACTACAACGGCAACCCATGTGAGACGAGGAAGAGGCAACGTGCAACCTAACCACGGTGGCCCCAACGAGAAGCGACAACATCGGTGGGACGAGGACGGCGACGGTGACTCCCAAGAGCGCAGCGAGGAGGAGCAACAAAGAACAATATTGGAACATAAAACATGGCATTGGCAACACCGGGAACCAGAGCATTTGATGTTGGTGGTTTTTTGCTTTTTTGATTCAGTATTTGACCACTTATCATGGATTATGGCAACTATTTGTGCTTCTGGTTTGGTTTGATGTTTAGATCTTTCATTAATAAATTTCTGTATTGCTTTTTCTTCTACCCATTTGCTTTTCTTTTTGTAAATATTTTGCACTTCATTGGCTAAATGTAGAGAAATGAGAAAAAAATGAGGTCTTTCATATTTTTCCTTTGCATTTGGTCATTTTGCTACTAGGGTTTCAACTCGTTCTAACCCACCCATTCTACTCGTCACCCATTCTACCCGTCACACGAGCAAATCGAAGCTTCCCACGGACGAAAACGGGCCTAGATTTAGAGATATTGATTTTGGTCAGTTTAGCAATTTTTTGCCCGAAATCGACCGAAACCGCCCTTTGCTCAGCCCTACCCTAAGGGCAAAATGTTAATTTCACAAACCTATACAGAAAAAATTTCTAAAATTCACAAACAATAAATTAAAAATAAAAAATGACAATTTTTGTTTTATGAATAGTAACTTAAAGGGTTTAAACGGTTTAATCTAGGGGTATTTCCATCATTTGTCAACGACATGACATTTTTCAGAAATTTTTCAAAAATTCCAAAAAAATTATCATAAATCACAAATAATGGAAAACCACTATTTTAAATAGTAAAATATTTTTTTGAATTCGTTTAGGATTTCTCCGCTAATAAAACCATATTCCGTCAGTTAAAACGTAAACCATTTTCTATTTAAAACTCAACGTCAAATAAAAACTACCAATTTCTAAAAATAAATACATATATTAAAACCATTTTTCTAAGAGAAAATCATTTAAATATAACACATATCACAGAATATTTAATTAAAATAGAATAAGGACATAAATGAGAAAGACCAGAGATTACATAAGACGTAAACCAATTTCCGTTTGAATTTCCATATCAAACGAAAATTACTAATTTCTATACTAGTTAAAACTCTATTTGTCCTTGTAGTTTTTCATTTTGATCATTTTCTAGTCTCCGGGTATTTATCCGTTCCCCATTTAACGTGTTATGTGATTTATCTTAGAAGGATTATAACAGTAATATTTCTTATTCGTATCTCTGAAAATTCCCAAATAAATTCTTAAAATCCTCAAATAACATCAAATCACTATTTGAATCCTCAAATAACATCAAATCACTATTTGAATCCTCAAATTTCTTTTCTAAGCCAAATCGAAATTTTTATATCATTATAAACTTATTCTGACAGTCATAGACATCTACAAAATACCGTTTTGACTTATTCGTCAGTTCTAAACCATTACTTTTCATATAAAAATTCTAAGAATAATTATAATCCTCTAAAATTAATATCCTGTCTCATAGAATAAAAATTTAGGGTGTTACAGTCCTCGCCGCCGGCACGACGTAGATGGCTAGGATTTGTTAACGCAATTGGTGCTCTAGGAGAAACGAAACATTTCGACTTCATGCAAACCGTCGTGTGAGTAGGGACTAGGTCTTCTTTTAGTTTTTTAACTTATTCATAAAAATGTTTGCGGCGGTTACCAAAAACGGTCGCACGAACCGCTGTTATGTTTGAGTGAGGGCGGTTCGATTTGAACCGTACGTAGTGAAGTGAGTGTCACCGTTTTTATTTTTTCTTGTAGTGGCTCCGCAAGCCCCACTAATTTTAGGGCTGATCTAGCGTACTTCATGCATGTACTAATATATTATTATATAGTGCATGGTATATCATGATGTCATTTTATAACAAAATCCTATTCCCTCTTGGCTCAAATATAAACAAAAAATAGTCCAAGTGTGGTAGACTCAAATATAAGCAAATCATTAATTAATGATTTTTTCTGCAAAATATTATTCCTTTAATGCAAATTTTAATTTCAAAGACCCCTTTTATTATGGACAGTTTAGGGAACGAAGTTCAATATTTGATATGATCAAGAAAATTAAATAAATTTAACTAACTTTCTTAATTAGTGTAAATTTAAATATTTTTACTTATATTTGAGTTTGGAGGGAGAAATTAATAACTTTATAACTTATACTACACTTTTATGTTCGCAACAGATAATCCGTAATTAGTTTACAACTGAAAAATTAGGTTACATATGTAGACAATCCCATTAATTATACTAAATCATGTTAATATTATGTCTACTTTCCCGATTATGTGTACGTATCCCATGGGCGTGAATTTATCAGTTTTGGTTAAAATGAGAGTCGAAAACAAGCAAACATCTTTCACCATCAATAGGAGAAAAATGGAAAATTAAATATCATTGTACATAGTTGTGGGGACAGGGTGTTAAGGGTACATGCTCTATGGTCACGATCGAGAGCATAACCACAATATGCATTTAGCCATTTACCATTAGAAAGTATGATTTAATTTACTCATCTACGGCCACATTCAGTGAAAATGCACAAGTGAGAGATATGATTTGCTCCCTTGTCCTAGAATTGAATCTATAAACTGGTATTAGTAGGGCCTATAAAGAGTGGGAATGTGATATTCATGATGTTTCCTACCATGACCATCATGGTCATCGACAAAACTTATTATGTCTCCATAAAGGTTCTGGGGTCACTTACTAGTTACTGTACGCAGTCACCCATGGATACTACCATTTTCTAATTCTTCAATTGAATATTAACGTGCGTTTGATTTGCAAAAAAGTAAGGTATTGGACACCATAAAAGTAATTATTTAATGTTTGATTTGAAAAGTATTATTGGTATTGGACAAAACAGAAAACAATGGACAACACGGTACAAAAGCCTCAATTCTTCTCCCTGAACAAACCATGAGACAAATTTTTGTCACAAGGACAAACTACAAAAAGACAAAACTACCCAACTTAATAACTATGTTATATATATATGGATGTGATCAATTGACACTAGGTGTCAAACTTTTACATTTATATACTTAGAGTTCTCAATTCGGGCTGGGCAGGCATGAACGGGCCAACACATTTTTGGGCCGGGGCCGGGCCGGGCTAAAATAAATGTGGGCTACTAATTTGCCAGCTCAGCCCAGCCCTCCACGGGCTGTGGGCCAAACGGACTGGGCCATCGGCTCATTTTTTTTTTTTTAAATATGTTTATAGAAACCTGACGCATTCACACCTGTAGAATTAATCACACCATAGGTATGAAACGCACTGTAAGCTAGTTTAGCACTGAAAAATACGACAGTTGCAAGAGCCTGACGCTTTCACACCTGTGAAAACATTCACACCACGATCTGTAAGCGAGTTTAGTACCAGAAAAAAGATAGTCCAAAAAAATCTGACGCTTCCACACCTGTGTAATTATTCACACCCATGGTCTGAAAAAGTCTATAAGCAATTTTAGCAAATGATAGTCTGGTTAGCGGGCCCACCACGGGCTAGCCCACTTCGGGCCAATAATTTTTTGGGCCGGGCCGGGTTGGGCCAAAAAATTTTCAGGCCTAGATTTTACTAACACAACCCATTTTTTTATTGGGCTAAACAGGCTAGCCCATCGGGCCCGGCCATATGAATACTCCTACGCACTACATTTCTTGTTGGAATTTGAGAGAAAAGATCACACACATGCACACACTCATAGTATAGAAGAGATTGGAACAAAGTTGAGGGATTGAAAAAGAAATTATTTTACACATGAAATCTGCTCTTTTTCAATGATCGCTTAGCCTTTTATACAACACACATATAAGTCCCACATCAAACACTTGGAAATGCACTTGCAATGCTTACAGACGCGGCACGCGGGTATTCGCTAACTAACCCACACTAACTAACTAACAAACACAACTAAATCTTTAACAAACTAAACTAACTTTGAATTACATCACTCAACACTCCCCCTTAATTCAAAGTAGCTAATGACACAACATTTAGTAGCTTCCTTAATTCCTTAAACTTCGCTTCCTTCAAAGGCTTTGTTAGGATATCAGCCTGCTGTAACTCGAACTTCCAAAAGTTCAGCTCCAACTTCCATTCACTAGTGCAAAAACTGGAATAAAAACAACCATTTAAAATCGGTTAAAAAGGAACCGGCTTGGAAACTGAACGCGGTGGTACAATCGTAAATAAAATGAAAACTTTTAATGACGGTTATGAAGGAACCCGACTTGGAAAGCCAACGCGGTGGCACAATCGTAAATAAAATGAACCAGCTTCAAACATTTCAAATCGGTTATGAGGACACCTGACTTGGAAAGTGTTTTAAAATTATTCAAAAATTTCTTCCAACGTTAAGTCGCGCGAGACCCTTCTCCCTCAATCCCTCGTTCTCACTCTATCCCCTCCCTGCTCCACCGTCTCTCCTGGCCATTCCCTCGTTGCTCCGCCGTGTTGAGCCGTCATTCCCTAATTCCTCCACCGTGTCGCGCGAGACCCTTCTCCCTCATCCCGTCCTTCACTCCGCCATCACTGAACTGCAAGGCCTCACCACGAGGAACATCCTATTCGTCGTTGCAAGGGTTCGAGTTCGCGGTCCACCATTGTCGTGCCTTGCACCGCCACAAACCCTCACACACCGTCGATCCCACCATTTGTAGTTTCGAGTTCGTGGTCTTTGCTCCGCCGCCGCGAATCCTAAACGCCACCGCGAAGCCCGCTGTTCGTTGTCTCGCCACCACCATTCTACTCGTTGAGCTGCCAGTGAGTGAGTGTGTGACTGATAGTTACTGCTTTACTGTGAGGCTTAGCCTGTTTGTTGACCTTTTTGTGTAACGATGAAAAGCTTGTAACCCTGCCAATTTGTGAGACAGTAAGATTGAAACTCTGATATCATAGGGATAGGTTGCAACTTACAAGATAACTAATTTGATTTGGAATTATTTTTTAATTCAATGTGGGTATATCTCGATGTTTTCAATTAATAATGTTTGAAGTATACCTATTCTCTTTGCACCTAAACTAGCCATAAGAGAGGATTGCATTTATGGTTTCTCTTCAATATTCTGCTCAAGTCTTTTGCTTTGTTTTCTTTTTAATGAACTTTCTTTTTCTATCAGAATTGTAATAATAATGTTTGATGTAAAATAATAGTCTCTGTTGCCATTTGAACTTTAGACTTGGAACAGTAAGAAGGTATATGTTACCATTGACATTTTGGCAAGATATGCATTAAACTCTGGAGTTTGAATTGCTTCTTGGGTGTCAAATGTAGCACTTTTATGTTATAGGGAATAACCAGCCTCCTAGTCTTTGAATTGAAGGAGTGTGCTGAAGAATCTTAAAATTTATAATCACCATACCACACTGCATCTTCACCATTTGGAAACGAGGAGCGCTATTTCTTACAAATGTTAATCATGATTTCTTGACTGTTCTTTGTAAAATGTTTCTTATTATCGATCATTTCCATTTGGAAACCTATTCTTTTATCTTTTTCATGCCTTTTCTATTTTTATGGTACTGTAATGTAAAGATCCCCATATCAGCCTATATATTTTACCTAATCTAGGCCAAGCTTTTCAAAGAAACACATTAGTCTCATCCGTAGCTTCTGATTAAACCTCATGCATCATGTACTGTGGAATTTTCTATTCAACAACCATATGGATTTAGTTTGACTTTGTTAGGTAAATAGAAAACTCACAAGTTCCATGCTCCAAACGGTATAATATTTTAAGAACTTAAAATGAATCTCATAGTGACCCACATCTTTATATTTTTTTTATGGTACTAAAGTATTGTTTTTATGTTAAGTCAGTTCTTATATGTCAAGTTAGACTTATCTAATGGCAGTATGCTAAGAATCAATTCTTATGTTTAAGACCCCCACTAAGAACTACCTTTCCTCCTACCTTTCATTTTTCGTTTGGACTTGGAGATTAAATCCTTCCTGAGAGTTCTATAGCAACTTCTTGGTTAGTGGAATTGTTTTTATTTTCTGAACGAGAACAACATTAATATTTTTTGGAGTTCGAGACTTAAGATTATACATACCTCACCTATGTATTATTATGACCTGTTGCAGAATGTATCATTGAAATTTTTCAAATCTTGAAGTGTATTTTAGTAAGATAATAAGTGTCGGTGATTGCTTGATAGTGTGTTATGTGCATTTCCTCTTGGTCGTGAAGTGAATTGACATGAATGCTAAGTTGTATTTAATTTGGCGTGTGACTAAAATATTGTGATGTGTTTAAGCTTGTGATGATCGCGTGTGAATAAAATAGTATGAAAATAAAATATTTTTTCTATTGTGATGCAGGTTTGGGTTGTTTACTAGTTTGGACTTCTCTGTGTGCGTGTTAGCTTCACCAATTTGGACTCTTCTTCACACTAAGTACTTGAGTTAATTCCTTTTAATACTACTATTTACAATATGACTGAATTATGATTTTCATATTTGAGATTGGTGTGAAATCATGACATAGATTATTGAGTGAGACTAGTTAAAAATCTAAGTATTTAATTTGTTTCTTTAACATGATTAATTAAGCGAGGTTGCATTTTTAAAGTCGCATGAGCGCAAAAAGTCTTGTACGTTGATGGCTTCAAGGAGGCCACTATATGGTCCCTCTTTTAGGAGTGAAGCGTATTTTGTAATTTAAGTTAAATTGGAGTGAAGCGTTAGTTTCCCGTGTGAGATCCAATATAATGAGCATGTGTTTATATTATTTCAAAAGTAGTTATGAATCGTAGCTAGATGCAAAGTAATCGTTTAAGTGATGAGTATGCGAATGGAGTGGAAGAGTTTCTCGAATTTGCTCAAAGAAATCTTCCTGATAGTAATGGGAGGTTTGATTGTCCTTGTGTTAATTGTGCAAATCTGAATGCACTCAAAGTTGATGAAATACGGGATCATCTCTTTGTTAATGGGATCTGCAGAGGTTATACGACATGGACTTAGCATGGTGAAATCTTAAACAGGCCAAGTGTGTCTGAAAGAGCAAAAGTTGAAGTAGACATGGACGATCGACTAGATGACATGATCCGTGATATTGGAAATGAGTCTTTTAAGCATGCACATGTGTATGATACTTTGTGCAATGACAAGGAAGAGCCTTTGTATCTGGGGTGCACAAATTTTACACGGTTGTTAGCGGTGTTAAGATTGTTCAATCTGAAGGCGATAAATGGGTGGACTGATAAAGGCTTCACCAAATTGCTTGAGCTGTTGAAGGACATGTTTCCGGAAGGTACCACATTGCCTAACCGTACCTATGAGGCGAAGAAGATATTGTATCCGATGGGTGTGGAGGATAAGAAAATACATGCATGCCCCAATGATTGCATATTGTACCAGAAAGAGTTTGAAGAGGTGCATAAGTGTCCCAGGTGTGGGGTATCACGCTACAAAGTGAAGGATGGTGATTCCAGTTGTGAGGAGGGCAAAAAGGGTCCTCCTGCGAAGGTGTTATGGTACCTTCCAATAATTCCAAGGTTCAAGCGATTGTTTGCTAATGTAAATGATGCAAAGAACATTGGATGGTATGTAGAAGAGAGGAAATGTGATGGATAGCTTCGCCATTCGGTTGATTCTTTGTTTCCGGATTTCGGGAATGAGCAAAGAAACATTAGGCTTGGACTTGCTACGGATGGAATAAATCTATATGGTAGCTTAAGTAGTATCCATAGTTCATGGCCTGTTCTCTTGGTAATTTACAACCTATCTCCTTGGCTGTGCATGAAGCGCAACTACATTATGTTATCTATGATGATCTCGGGCCCAAAACAGCCAGGAAATGACATAGATGTTTATCTAAGTCCCTTAATTGAAGACTTGAGAATGCTATGGGAGGAAGGTGTGGATGTGATTGATGGGTATTCCGGTGAATATTTCAAGCTGCGTGCCATGTTATTCTGCACCATCAATGACTTTCCAGCATACGGGAACTTGTGCGGGTATAACGTTAAGGGACATAAAGTGTGCCCTATATGTCAAGAAGACACATGCTACCATCAACTACGACATGGAAGGAAGACTGTTTACCTTGGGCATCGGAGATTTCTCAGACGTGATCACTCGTATCGTAGGTTGAGAAAGCTTTTAATGCATGCCAAGAGTATGAACTTACTCCGAAAGCCTTAACTGGAGAAGAAGTCTACCAACGGCTGAAGGACATCAATGTTACATTTGGAAAGAAGCAAAAGCAGTCTACTGAGAAAAACATATGGAAGAAGAGGTTGGTCTTCTTTGATCTTCCATATTGGTCCAGTCTTGATGTAAGGCACTATATTGATGTGATGCATGTGGAGAAAAATGTGTGTGATAGTGTAATCGAAACGCTTCTCAACATTCAGGGGAAGACAAAGGATGGTTTGAATGCTTGCCTAGATCTAGTTGCGATGGGCATAAGAGAGCAATTAGCTCCATAACCAAGAGGTAACAAAACATTTTTGCCCCCAGCATGTCATACCTTGTCAAAACAAGAGAGAAGAAGTTTATGTGAGTGTCTAAAGGGCGTCAAAGTGCAACAATGTTACTCTTCAAATGTCAATAGGCTTGTTTCAATGAAAGATCTAAAATTAGTTGGCTTAAAGTCTCATGATTGCCACGTCTTGATGCAACAACTACTACCAGTGGCTATTTGTGGCATCTTGCCAAAAAAGGTTCGAGATACAATTGCTAGGTTGTGCATATTCTTCAGTGCTATATGTAGCAAAGTCATTGACCCTCAGAAATTGGATGAGTTGGAAAATGAGGCCGTTCTTATCTTGTGTCAATTGGAGATGTATTTTTCTCCTTCATTTTTCGACATCATGGTTCACTTAATTGTTCATCTAGTGAGGGAGATTAGATTGTGTGGGCTAGTTTATTTAAGGTGAATGTACCCAGTTGAACGATACATGAAGATCTTGAAAGGGTATGTCAAGAATCCACACCGTCCTGAAGCATCTATTATTGAAAGGTACATTGCAGAAGAAACTATTGAGTTTTGTTCGAACTAGATGTTAGAGGTAGATCCTGTAGGGCTTCCCAAGTCTTGTCATGAGGGAAGATATGAAGGTAAGGGTACACGTGGTATGGCCATTAAGAGCATGGGTAGGGAGAAAGTGCTCCAAGCACATTTGTATATATTGAATAACATTGATGAGGTTGTACCTTACGTATCTGATCACAAAAGCATTGTCAAGGAGAAAAACCCTAAAATGAACGAAAAATGGTTATTGAATGAGCATAACAAGACTTTCTTAGATTAGTTTAAACAACAAATTGCAAATGACAACAGTGCTTCTGAGACATTAAAATGGCTAGCATATGAGCCTAGTTTTAGAGTCGTATGTTGGCAAGGATACGATATTAATAAAATTTCCTTCTATACAAAGTTAGAGGATGACAACAGTACCGTGCAAAACAGTGGTGTTATGGTCATGGCTTCTTCCATGCATTTCTCTAGTTCAAAAGACAAAAACCCCATTATGACATCCATACCTTACTATGGGGTCATTGAAGAGATTTAGGAGGTCGATTATTGTAAATTTACAATGCCTCTTTTTAAATGCAAGTGGGTTGACAGTAACAATAGTGTCAAAATCGATGAACTTGGATTTACATTGGTGGACCTTCATAAGGTAGCTTATAAGGACGAGCCCTTCATCATGGCAGTCCATGCAAAACAAGTGTTTTATGTCAATGATCCTTCCATCAAAAAGTGGTCAGTGGTCTCCAAAGAGGAAGCATGCATGATCTTGATGAAAATGAAGATTCAACTCTAGATATTTGTTAGACTCCTCGTTCTTTCATTGAAGAGAATGAAGTTGACGTTGTACATGCCACTCGTGATGATCATTAAGAAGGGATATGGGAGAATATTCATACTTGACCACAATGTACTTTATAAGTTAATACGAATGTCTGTTATTTTTCCATTGTTTATATTTAATATAATTATTTTTTAAACATGTTTCTGACCTTTATTTTTGTTTGTCTAAATAGGCACATGGATGACTCATCAAGTATCCTTCCCTCACATGGTGGCCCCACAGATAGCATGTCTACCCATCCAAATACTAGAGGACCCACAAAGTTGAAAGGTGTGGCTGCTAAACTTCGATCCGACCAAAAGCTCGAGGTTGCGTTTGATGAGGTTGGTCGACCCATTGGTGAGCATGCCAAGGTGTTCAACAGCTATGTTGGGATGCTTGCTTGGACCAAAGTCAGTATTCTGCCTTTAGAATGGGATGACGTAGCCCGTGATGTGAAGGACATGATTTGCCAAGATTTATCGGTATGTAAGTTTTGCACTGAATTATAATTTTGTCTATATTGTATATTAACAATATGTATTGTATTGTAGGAAACCTTTACTATTCTAGATGATGAATTGTTGAAGAAGAGATTGATTTCATATGCGGGTGAGCGGTGGAAGACATTTAAGAAAACCCTCACCAGAGAATACGTATTTGGTTCTAAGGGTTCGCCCTGTGGGAAGTATTCCTCTATTTCAGATGATGTTGGCAAAGGTTTGTTGAGATCAGACAGGAGCCTGAGTTTCAGGTTTGTTGTCATTAAATTTTTTTAACTTAGCCTCACTTATACTACCTCCGTCCCTTAATATAAGAACCTTTTAACTAATTCACACCCTTTAAGAAAATTGGTTAAGTTAGTTAATAGCAATAAATTTGTCAATAATTTACTATACTTTTCTAAAACCAGCCCTAACATTTATTACTATCTCTCTTCCCCCTCTCTCTCTCATCACTTAATTAACGCATTGAAAATGGTAGAATAGTTGGGTGATTTGTACAATAAATAAGGGCATTTTAGTCAAAAAATAATTAATGCAACTGATTTTTTGGAAAGGTTCTTATATAAAGGGACTTTCATTTTTTGTAAAGGTTCTTATATTTCGGGACGGAGGTAGTACAATTTTGTACTGAATTTTGTTGGGTGTTATTTATACTAGGCGAAAAGACAAAAGGGGATTGAAAATCAATCAAAGAATAAGTATCCCCATAATTTGTCTCGTGGGGGTTATAAATGGCTTAAGCAGAAAATGACCCAAGCATCGGGTGATGGTGAGGCCTCCATTGTTGATCCTCTATGCCATGAAATGTGGAAGCAAGCCCGAATTAAAAAGTCGGGTGAACATACATCTGAGGCCTCAGCATTGGTTGCTGAGAAGATGTAAATAACTACTCAATACTAATTGTAATTTTAATTGTAACAAGCTTATACGATCTTTGACACGTCTTTCTTGTAGGATTCCCTGGTTGAGTAGAGCACACAGGGTTCTTTTGTTCCACATGGCCGTCAAGATATCTTGATTGCTGCTATTGGAACTCTCGAGCATCCTGGCCGTGTCCGCACTGCTGGATGAGGTGTGGGCTTACGGAAGTACTATGGACCACATTCACGTTGTGGCCCCACCTTAGGAAGTATACATACTAATCAGTTGGAGGAAGTAATAAACATGAAAGTACAACAGCAGGTGGAAAAGAAATGGCAAGAGGGGATGGAAGAGAGGATGGAGAAGATGTTACAGGAGGTATGCATAACATGACAAATTTGCAATTGTAATTGATCTTTAAGAATTTAATTAATGTTTATGTTTATGAAATTTGATATTGCAGAAGATGGCACTTGTGGTGGCATCTATGAGTTCCCAACAACCCCTAGATGTCTAGTCGCCTAGTTCTCCTAGAGCTACTATGTATGCGAGCACTAAGGGTACTTGTGTAGCTGTCGCATCCACTGACGGGCCTAAGCTACCCCCTGCACAGGAATTGGCTCTGAAGTAGTTGGATTCGATGGACATGCTGTTAAGGTTAATTTGGAGCATGAAAATCTTCCATGTTATCTTGTCAGCACACACGACATTCTTGATCTCATTGGCAATAAAATCTGGCTTTCAATGACCATTGTTCAACTATGGTGCTCATAAGTATCTCATTTTTATAAATGCTGTTAACTTTAAGTTTCAATTATAATTAATTTTTACCTCAACTTTTCAGGTATATACACCGGGAGTGTAGCAGGAGGCAAATCAGTGATGTGTATTGTATCTTGGACCCATTCAAGGTTAGTCCTTCGGTGCTCCAGCCAAGAATCGAAACTCAGAAATACATCATGGAAAAACTGAAAAAGGGCAAACAAATATACCTTGCACCGTACTTGCATAGGTAATTCATGTTGTTGTTATAGTATTTTTAATATAATTCATGTTATACACCACTTATTGTTTGTACCCAATGCAACAATCATTGGCAATTGTTTATCATTCGTTGTGAAGAAAGTGTTATAGTCTGGATGTGTTCATTGGATTATAACCCGGATGCCGAAATAAAGAGTACTATCGAATAGTAAGTTTTTTACCATACTTCTTCATTGTCATATGTATCATTACTTTGTCATAGTAACTTACTTTTTGCAATGCATATTACTTTTTTCAAAGGGTGGTGAATACATATAGGATGAAGAAGGGTGAAAGAAGGAAGGCTGTTGAATGGATAAAAGGCACGGTAAGCACAATTAAGAATTGAATTCTGATCCCCTTTTGTATTATCTTGCTTTCTAAATCTAAAATCTCTCAATGTTATGTTCTAATTCTACCTCTCTCGTATATTTCATTTGTAGACGCCTATACAAAATGGCACGTGGGAGTGCGGGCACTATGTGATGCAAAATATGTTGAATGTAGTTATGGGAAGAGTTAGGTAATAGAACGTTTAGCATTTGCACCTTAGTTATTATCTTTTTTGTTTTAACTATAAGCTAATTAAATTTCAACTTGCAGATCTTCAATGACTCTTCACCATTTCCTGACAAAGTCAATGATGAGAATAAAGACCTTTGGGCAAGCTATTTTTTTGGAACTTTATGTGATGCGAAATAATGACATGTTTGTAGTTAAGTGTTTTAGGACTTGTTCAAGTTGCATGAACATGTTTAGTATTTTGCTCTTTATTGGTAGTTGATTGTTTGTTAGCTCATTTGTTTGTATGTGTAACCATGGTTGTTTTGAAGTATAATTTAAATAGCTCACTGTGTGTGGTATTTGTTGTTGTTCTATATTGAATTAGACTGCAAATGAGTATTTATTATGCGTACTGTGAAGTCTAACAGGGATGGGATATGAAAAACTGATTCTGCTATAAAAAAAATCCACTTTCCAAGTCGGTTATTACCGTAACCAGTTTCAAAACTCGACTTTCCAAGTCGGTTGTCTTTCATAACCGACTTGGCAAGTATCCTTTCCAAGTCAGGTTTCGTTTTAACTGACTTGGAAAGTCTAGTTTTCAAGGGGATAATCCTATTTGTCACCACACCAATCAAAATCTGATAATCCTATTAAATCTTCTCCACTTTAGATATCTCAATATCCTCTTTGTTACCAGCATATGTGATTGTTTAGGAAACTCCATGAATCTGCTAACCAATCCCACTCCATATGAAATGTCTGGCCTGCTGTTACATATATACCTCAAAGAACCAACCAATTGCTTGAATTTAGTGTTGTCCACACCTTTTTCCTCTTCATCCTGCACTAACTTTGTTCCTGTGTCAACTGGAACTGTTGCTGAATTGAAGGCTTGCATATTAAACCTACTTAGCAATTCATTTATATACTTCTTTGGATGCAGCATAATTCCTCCTTTAGTCCTCACAAATTCTAATCCATGGAAGTAAGTTAACTCCCCAAGATCAGTCATTTCAAACTCAGATTTCATCTTGATTTTGAATGCTACAATCTCATCAAGATTAGTGTCAGTAATCAATAAATCATCTACATAAAGGCATACCAGTATTAGATCAGCAGCTTCCCTCCCTTTGACATAAATTCCATGCTCCAAAGAAATGTACTTAACTTTTTTTTTGAAATTTTTTAAAATAATGTCGGGCTGGCGGGTCTCGCCGCAGCTGGCCCACCAAGTTAGCGGGTTGGCCCGGCCTGGCCCGCCTATTATCGCGAGCCCAAAATGTCATCCCAACCTGCCAAAAAAGCCAAGTTGGCGGGCCGACCCGCTTTGCCACCCTTGAGCCTTGCTGTCTCCAATCTTGCCACAGGTGCAAATACTTCTGAATAGTCTATACCATCATTTTGTAGGAACCCCTTGGCCACCAACCTGGCCTAGTGTTTGGCAATGGATCCATCTAGGAATCCGGATTGCCTGCATTCAACAAATTCACGCATTCACGCAGTCAGGCGATCTAGACCGTTCAATCGAGATCGGACGGTCGGAGATTTTTATTTTATTTTAAGCCGAGTTCTACTTCGGAAAATTGCTAGCCATCCGATCTCAATCGAACGGCTCAGATCGCTTGACTGCGTGATTGCGTGAATGCTGGGAATCCGAATTGTCCATCTAGATTGTGCTTCACTTTGAATACCCACTTGACAACAATTGGTTGCTTCTTTGTGGGCAAATCAACTAGTTCCCAAGTTGCATTCTTATCAATTGATCTCCGTTTTTCTTCCATTGCATTTTTCTAGACTTCATACTTCAATGTTTCCTCCCAGTTGATAGGTTCAAAATCAGCAAATAGTGCCAAATGCACTAAATCTCCATCATCATCAATTATGTGGTCTGAGAACACATGGTAATCTCTGAATCTCGATGGATGATTTCTCACTCTCTGACTTTTGACTATTTCACCTTCATTAGCTGGTGCTGGTTCCTGATTAATTTTAGGTTCTAGATCTTCGAAGGTCACAGGAACATGTGTTTCTGACTGTGATTGATCCTGCCAATGCCAACAATCCTTCTCGTCAATAAAAACATCTATACTTGTAGAAATTTTATTTGTCAGAGGATTGTATAGCCTATATGAGCTAGCTGTGTGATAGCCATTTAGGATCATTACTTCACTTCTATCATCAAGTTTCATTCTCTTCTCACTGATGGTTTTTTTCCCAGTCCATACTTCTTCAGGCACTTTGGAGGGAAGTCTTTTGGTAGGGAACTTATTCAACACATAAGCAGTTATGGTTGCTACTTCTCCCTAGAACTTGTGAGGCAACTGCTTGGTCTTCAGCATGCTCCTAGCCATGTTTAAAATTGTACTATTCCTTCTCTCAGCCAAGTCGTTATGCTGAGGGGTATAAAACGTAGTTACCTCATGAGTCACACCATTATCTTCTCAAAAGCTTTCAAATTCTGAGGATGTAAATTCTCCTCCACCATTAATTCTGAGAAACTTAATTTCTCTTTCACCTTGTTTTTCAGCCATCACCTTGAACCTTTTGAAAATGGACAACACCTCATCTTTGGTTTGGATCAAATATATCCACAATATCCTGCTAAACTCATCAACAAAAGATACAAAATATCTATTTCCACCAAGTGATGGTGTGACACCCTGAGGCCAACGAGGGCGGGGAATGACTGCCGGTGCAGAGAGGCACGAACAAGGAGCGGCTCCTGGCAGGCTTCTAGGCAAAGGGATACATGAATGAACTGAACTCATACCCTAATGAGAGGACTTCCGAGACTGTACAGGTATGAGATTGTACAATAGAGGAAAGCTTAATAGAATTGATTGGTACTACCCATACCAACAAGATGCATCTTCTTTTTGGTAGCTTATCACTTAAGAATTACACAGTTAAGCGTGCTTGACTTGGAGCAATTTCAGGATGGGTGACCTTCTAGGAAGTTTCCTAGAAAGCATGTGAGTGAGGACAAAACATGCTAAAAAGACACGTGTTGGTGTGTGGGGGCAGTCGTTAATCCGAAAAACAACTGGGATGTTATAGAATGGTATCAGAGCTGGTCCTCTCCCTGTACGGTATGGTTCGAGGACGAACCAGGCAGAAGCTGGTGGGCATGTGACACCCTGAGGCCAACGAGGGCGAGGAGTGATCGCCGATGCAGAGAGACACGGACAAGGAGCAGCTCCTGGCAGGCTTCTAGGCAAAGGGGTACATGAATGAACTGAACTTATACCTGAATAAGAGGAATTCTGAGACTATATAGTATAAGAAAGCTTAATAGAATTGATTGGTATTGCCCATACCAACAAGATGCATCTTCTTTTCGGTAGCCTATCACTTAAGAACTCTACAGTTAAACATGCTTTACTTGGAGCAATTTTAGGATGGGTGACCTTCTGGGAAGTTTCCTAGAAAGCATATGAGTGAGGACAAAGCATGCTGAAAAGACCCGTGTTAGTGTGTGGGGATAGTTGTCAATCCAAAAAGCAGCTGGGATGTTATAGATGGAGGTTCAAATGGTCTACAAACATCAGAATGGACTACTTTTAACAAATTCCTAGCCCTCATTTGAATATAAGAAGTAAAAGCATTTCTAGGTTGTTTGCCTATTAAGCAATTCTCACATGTTTTATCAGGACATTTGATCAAGGAAAGACCAGTCATCATCCCTTTGTCCTTTAGTAGCTTTCAACACTTAAAATTCAAATTACCATACGTCCAATGTCAATGCCAGGAATCATTTTGTTTAGCTGCTGCAGCTAGGCATTATTTTTCTGCAGCTTGAATTTGCACTTGAAATGTCTTGTTCTCCAGTAGAGGAGCACTGAGAATTCTTCTCTGGCTTCTATCATACACCTCTAGGCACTAGGCATTCCTTCTCCATGTGCACTATGAATCCTCTTGATAGCAGCTGGCCGATGCGTTGCAGGTTGCTTCTCATTTCTAGCACATACAAGACATCTGAAATCAATGCATTCTTGCCATCTTTCTTTTTGATCAGGATGTTGCCAACTCCTTCAACTGGGACAGTTATATCATCAGCAAACCTCAATTTGCTTTTCTTGGAATGGTCAAAATCAACCAGCCATTGTCTATGACTGGTCATATGGTTGGAACAACCAAAGTCGAGATATTAGGTTTCAGAATTGGACAATTCTGAATTTGTAGTTACCATGGTTCATGAGAACCACAGGATCAAAATCAGAACTATCACCTTCAGCAAGATTAGCTTCATCATCATCCTTTTTCTTGCTGTGACACTAATCTGCAAAGTGTCCAAACTTGCTGTAGTTGTAGCACTGCACCTTCTTTTTATTAAACTACTTCTTCCCTTTATGATTCTGATTTCCTCTTTTGAATTTTGACTGGAATTTCTCCTTCTCCAAGAGCTTTCTGGCTGATCTGAGCCAGACTTGTGTTGCTCCTTCCCTCGATTGTTTCCACTATCATGATCTTTATACATTTTATCTTCCTTTCCACTTCTCTGATCCTCCATGTAACGTCCGTAATTTTAGGTTTCTGACTTTATTACATTTTAATATGTGGATATGTGATTCATGTGAATTAAATATATTTTAGGAAGATTAAGTTGGTAGATGAAGTTTTCCTAACGTTAGAAAACAGTAGTTTAAGTCGGACGTTGAGATCCAGACAGAGTTCTGTTTACCGTAAATATTCAGAATGGTGACTTTGTGAAGTAGAAACCCTAGATTGAGGTTAAGAAAAATATTTGAAGGTATGAATAGTGATTTTACAATATTTGAGGATTTTAGAAATTTATTTGGAAATTTTTTGATAAATGGATAAAAAGAATTACAATTTTGGTCCCTGTAGTATGACTAGTATGGACTGTAAGTGAGATAGGAGGTCAAAACAAGTGGGAAGAATATTTTTATGAGTCAAATAATGTTTTTACATTATTTTGAAATTTTAGAAATTATTTTGGGGATTTTTAGAATAGCAGATAAAGAATTGCGGTTTTGGTCCCTGTAGAATTAAGGACAGGGTAAATGGGAGATCAAATGGATACCAGAAGGTTAGGAAATGATCCAAAATCAAATGTAAAGGTCACCAATATTATTCTTATAAGATTTATGATTTTTAGAAATTTTTGGGATTTTTCAGAGAAAGTGCAGTTTAACCCTAATTTACGGGTTACGGTGAAACCAAAAAACAACCATGCCTGTGAACAGTTCTGGTCTCTATTAAAAATAACCCACAACTTACGAAATTTAATTTTAAAAGCTTATCAAACAGAGCCTTTTTAAGGGAAGAATATCAAATTTGAGTTTGGAAATCATTAGGTATTTTTGTTCAATTTTTCTTAAAGGTTAAACATTGAAAACGGAAAATACTGTCTTTGGAAACAGAATTATAATGCAATAAGAGAATTGAATGCAAAAGAGAAATAGATGTTTTGATTGAGATTAGTTTGCCTTTGATGTGGATTGTTTGGATCCTTGTGTGATTGAGATTGGGTTATCTTTGATGTGGATTGTTCTTGGTGGTGGAGAAATAATTGCCTTGTGTGTGTTGGTCTTGATTTATGTTTTGTGTGTGATGATCTTACTATATGATTGGAGTGTGAAGATCTTGCTTCATGTCTTGTTGAATGTTTCGATCAAGAGCTTGATGTTGAGTTATTATTCTTTTGAGATTGAAGAGCAATTGGAATGGTAGAAAACTCAAGGTGTTGTTCCTAATTTGAAAGGCTTTGTAATTGATCCAAAAATATAATTTTGTCTATTTTTATTCATTAGGTCTTAACCATGTTAAGAAAAGATTAATTTGGTTTGAACTTTATGAAAATCGGACTCCAGGCATGCCCTGGGTGTGGTCATTTTCGAAGCTGGGAAAATCTGGAAAACAGGGGACAGTGCTGTCTGCACCGCGGGTGTGAAAATATTCGCGCCTGGGAACAGTTCTGTATTCTGGAAAATAAACAGCCCAGAATTTTGTGAACAAACATTTTTTTTCAGCTTTTTAAATAAATCTTTTTAAGACAAAAAGGTCATTTTTAAATTTAAAAGTGGGCTAGTATTTTAGTTAACTTATTTTTAGAACTAACATATTGGATTTGGAAAATGCTATTGTTATAAAGAGACAATGATTAACTAAGAGTATTGAATGAAAGAGAAAGAGACATATTGTTTGAGAAGAATCACAAAGAGAATTTATAAATGACCAAGAGATAAGGTCATGTGGTGTTGTTACAAGAGGTAACATAATGATGAGTATATAACCAAGAGAGGGTTATGTGGTGATTGTTACAAGTGGTAACATAGAGAAGTAATTGTGATGTTATTGTGTATGCAAAATATGCCATGCCATTTGCATAAAGAGATTCTCTTGGCTTTGCCAAGTGGTCATACCCAGAGAGGGTTGTAGTGTGACGTGAGCTACAACCCAGAGAGGGGTTGAAAATAGGATACGGTTGGGCTACAATTGCCTACTGGGATTATCCAGGTTTCGAAAGTCTCAATAGCCACGTGGTGACTCCCAGTGAGCCGAGAACGAGTAGAGTACCCGGCTTGGATAAATCTGACTGACTGACCTATTTGTGATATGGTGTCACTGAGTGCATTAAATAATTGTTACTTGGACTTTACTGTTTGTTTAGCCTTAAACAATTATGACTTAAACATGGCTTTCCTGAATACTGTCTTGGACTTTATTGGAGGTTTAGCCTTGAACAAGTATGTTAGGGATTGACTGTGGCCTATCGCTCAAATGTGGTTGAGGAAGAGAAAAGTCTTCATGGAGCATTACACCGGTGTTGAGAGGGAAATAGAAGTGTCATGCATTTTAAATATATCTGTGTGATGATATATTGCTTTGGTGATATTATATGTGTGTAATTATACATTACTGTGACTAAATTTCATGTGCTTGTGGTAATGTATATTTGTAATAGAGAACTGCGTGCTATAGGATAATAAGTTATTATGAATGATATGCATGAGTTTCCTTTAATTCTTCTATTGTTATTGTTTTGAGATAACTTTTGTACGAGGATTTTTCACCCTTGCCTATATGTTTTGTGCTCTTTGGAACATGATTCATATAGATGTACCACTAGTCAAGTGGATTGACCAGGACGGAGGAATGAAGAAGATTATCGTTTGGAGTGGCTTGTGTCTAGATTGTCTTTTGGGGGTGATCGGAGACTCGACCGGCTTAGGCTCATTTGGGGTAGACTGTTATTATTATCCTTGTTGGATGATTGTATTAGGGATCCTTAAGTGACAATGTAATCTATTGTAACTGTGTACAATGTATATAGTAATGAGAGCTACTTTTGTAAGAATGGATTTGGTGTACTTTTGGACTGTTTCCTTTTGAGAAATTTTTATATAATGTAATTTCCACTCTTTCAGCTTTCTAAAAGAAAAAAAACCACTCACTATTTGGGAAATAAATATAAGTTGCAGAAAGGAGATTTTTCCGAAATTAAACTGAACAATACTTACTTTTCAAAAATAAATGGTTGCTTATGTTGTAAGGCTCTTGGGAAAAAGGGTGTTACACTCCCTTCTTGTAAGCTTGAGCCTGCAAAGCTTGACTAGGATTTCTTCCACATTCCTCTCATTCATTGTTTGCTCATGAGCTTTAAGGGAGAGTTCCACAACCTTCATATCCCCCACATTCTTTGACTCTTCAATGTAACTGCAACAGAATCAAATCTAGGGGTTAAGATCCTCATGATTTTCCTGACAACCTCCCCGTCTAAAACTACTTCACCACATCCTTTCATCAAGTTGGTGAGATTCTTGACCCTTGTGAAGTAGTCAGCCACCTTTTCATTGTCCTCCATTTGAAGCAACTCAAATTGCCTCTCGATAATTTGTAATCTAACAGTTTTTAACTTCTTGTCACCTGCATAACACTGTTCCAATGTGTCCCAAGCCTTCTTTGCAGATTCAGCATTGGCCACCCTTTCAAAATTGTCTTAATCAACACATTGATGAATCAAGAACAATGCCCTGTAGTCCTTCTTTGTTTGCTCTCGATGAGTTTCTCTTTGTGCATCCGTGGGATTGTCTTCAAGGGCTTGCACTCCACCATTGACAATACTTCTTGATACCCGAAGATCACTTCATTTGGATGCACCATTGTGAGTTGTTCTTGCCATCAAGAACCGGTAGAACACCAGGGAAATGACCATTGGATCCTGTCATTGCTCACCCTCTCAACCTCACACTTTCACACATGTGTTTCCTCATAAGTCCCAATCAAAATCGAGCTCTACATACCACTCTGTTGGAATTAGAGAGAAAAGATCACACACACTCATAGTATAGAAGAGATTAGAAGTGAGTTGAGGGATTGAAAAGGAAATTGCTTTACACATGAACTCTGCTCTTTTTTATTGATCACTTAGCCTTTTATACAACACACATATAAGTCCCACATCAGACACTTGGAAATGCACTTGTAGTGCTTATAGACGCAACACGCGGATATTCACTAACTAACCCACACTAACTAACTAACAAACACAACTAACTCTTTAACAAACTAAACTAACTTTGAATTACATCACTCAACACTTCTCATCCCTTTGGCGTGCAATAATGCATAATGTGAGGTTGAGCCATAAGCTCTTAATAGATACATAGCCCTTGCTATGGGTGGTGGGTGCTATAGAGATGCACTTGGTGTATCTACCTACGTGAGTGTGAAGGAATAGGTCACCTTCCATGAAAGACTTAGACAATCTTTCTAGAGCACTCATAAGCAACCCAAGGTATACATAAGGGCCTCCTTAATGATTGTTGAAATATTTTATTGTGGAGCTATCACAATTCTAAAGGTAAAGTGTGTGTTGTTGGGGTCTTATCTAAAGTCTATGAAGTTTAAGAGTAATTCACTTATTTGAGGGAAAATTTCTGGTGAAAATAAGGAGCACTAGATGTGTAAATGTTATCGTTTTGATTTGATGAGGCATAGGTACCCATGGGTCTTGCCTAAACCCATCCCGACTTTGACAGGAAAAATTTGCTTTGACTGGTTTTGGGTTTGGGTTTGGGTTCAGGATTTTCCCGTTTTTCAAAGATAGGGACGGGATGCTGATGCTCGCTCCACTTCTGCCACTATTTAAAATATTATAATAATTTAATAAAAATAGATTTTTTATGAATTTTATTACAATATAATAGAATTTTATAAATATAAATTTTTATTTAAAAAATTATTTGATTAATTATAATTTTATTTATTTATTTGATAATACTATATAGTTTAATTTAATTAATTAAATCTATAAATGTTTTTGTTAAACGATTTTAAAAAATACATTTGGGGCAGGGGTGGGGTAGAGAAACTCAACCCCTGCAGAGGTGGGGATGGATACCAATTTACCATCCTCGGCAGGGATTGGGGGCAGGGGCGATGATGGTTTATAATGTCAGGGTCGAGGATGTAGTTAACAAGATGAAACACAAGAAGGGGGGTTGAATTGTGTTTCAAAGCTTTTAAAAACTTTTCGCAATGTTGGATGCTGGCTTGTGAAAAACGTTGGACGCACAGCCAAATATGAAAACTGGACTCACAGTGTTTTGAAGTATTGGACGCACAAAATGTTAAAACATTGGACGCACAGAGTGCTAAAACATTGGACGCACAGAGTGCCAAAACACTGGACTCACAGAGTTGTAAAATATCGGACGCACAGAAAGATTGGACGCAGAGGCTTCCCTCTTAGTTTAAAAACTTGTTTTCTTTGTCCGATTTAAAGTGTATGAAAAACTTGTTGAAATAAAATCAATTCAATCCCCTTGGTTAGAATAATCACAGAAATAATAAGAGTTAAGGGAAAGAAGAAATAACACAAGTTTTTATCCTGGTTCACCATTTCCTAAGAGCTACGTCCAGTCCCCTCAAACTAGAGAGATTTCACTATCAAACCAGATAGAATACAAGTATTCTTTGCACGCAGCCTCTGCAGGCTATAACCCAAGTATTCTTTGCACTCAGCCTCTCCAGGCTATAACCCAAGTATTCTTTGCACTCAGCCTCTCCAGGCTAAATCCCAAGTATTCTTTGCACACAGCCTCTTCAGGCTAAACGACTCAGCAGAGTGTTTTTGATTCAAGTGTTGTCTAACTCACACAAGTGAGGATATGAAAACTAAAGCACTTCGAGAGTTAAGCAAACTCTCTTTTACAAGAAGATAGAAAATATACAAGACTTTCTATACAGAGTATAACAAATTTCACAGCGTTTTTGCTCTTTCTTTTTCGTTGTTCAGTCTCTTGTATTCTTCTTCTTGTTCACGGTATATATAGGCTTTGATGAAGCTTCAGATTTGTTCTTCGAATAGCTCAGCTTCAGCCTTCATAAATATTACCATTCTCAAATAGCATTAAATGCTATTTTCCCGTTGCTCTGAGGAGTTCTACTTTAGTGAGTATGTCTGCGTTTCTTTCTCCTAAATTAGAAGCAACTTGTACTCAAAGTCTCAATTGTACAGTGGTTAATAGTAAAATCTTATTGAGACAGAGAGAATACACTGTGTAAAGTAGAAAGATGTGTTCAGAGATATACAGAGTAGATAAAAGTACATTCTCTCTCTTAGTACACTTTCCACAGTGCTTTATGCTTTTCATAAGTACGTTCAAAAACGTTGACAAAGTTGTACAGAAAAGCATTGTATACAGCTATTTATTTCAAATCATTTGCTCAATAAATATGTTTCAAATTAAATGCATGAGCAATAAATAGCAAGTAATGGACTCTGCATTTTGGACGCAGCATATGGAATTTATTGGACGCAGCATGTAGAATAAAGTTGGACTTTCAGTCCTTTTAGCAAATGGACGCATACCTTGTACTTACCATTTGCACATGATATTCATTCATCCATTGGACACATCCTCATGCTTACCATTTCATTCCATTTGATGCAAGGCAGTATTGGACGTATTGCCTCATGCTGATAATTGGACTTTTGCCATTGCCTTTCTGTTCCATTGGACGTAGAGCAGTTGACTGTTGTACTTTTGTCCTTCTGCTTCATTGGACGCAGAACAGTCTTTTGTCATTCTGCTTCATTGGACGCAGAACAATTGACTGATGGACTTGTCCTATTCTGCTTCATTGGACGCAGACAATGTTGTGCATATTGCCTTATGCTGATCATTGGACTTTTGTCCTTCTGTTACATTGGACGCATACTCACTAGTTCTGCTTCTTTGGAAATCATTGGACGCAGAGAGTAGTATTGTCTTCATGAGTGATTCCTTGTACTTCTGCGATTCTGCTTCTTTAGAAAACACTGGACGCAGAGAGTAGCATTGCCTCCTACTGATTATTGGACGCAGAACATCATTGCCTCATATTGTTTATTGGACGCATAGAATCATTGGACGATGAACAGTATTTCCCAATACTGATCATTGGACGCAGAACTCTTGGTGTCCATATATGTTCCAGTGCCAACATTGGACGATGTCTTTACCATTGGACGCAAAGCTTCTCAGACTTTGAATATGAGCCAATGTCATGATGAACTTATTATTGGTCGCAGACTGCAACATCCTTTAATAAACTTAGATAGGCAGCTTTGTTATACATTGTAAAAGCTTAATACATTTTGTTATCATCAAAATCATAAAAACACTTAGGGAGTATTTGTATTAAAAAAACTTTTAACCAATTTGGTTCCAACAGAGGATAGAGAAGGAGAAACCCGCCATGACCTACCCTGTTGCCAAGCTTAGTTTTGACACTATGTGAGGGGATGAGAGCAGCTCTAGAGATAGGCAAAAAAGTGATAACTTGAGACCAAAATTTTGGCTTTTTTATTTTAGGGTTAAATATGTTTGTAGTCCCTATAAATATGCTAATTTTTGCTATTAGTCACTAAAAAGTGATCTCTTTTTAGTCACTCAATTTTAAAAATATGTCACTTCTAGTCCTTGTGGTCAAATTTTAAAATAAGAAAAGGTTAAATATGTTTTTAGTCCTTATAGATTAGGAAATATTCATTTTTTGTCCCTCATTTTTTAAAAGTCTCATTTCAGTCTTCTATTTTTTGAAATAGACCACTTGTAGTCCTTCATGGCAACTTCATTGAGGTATAAGAGGGGTAAGTTAAAGAGGGACTAAAAGATAGTCCCTCTTTACCTAAATAAAGATAGTATGAGGGACTACAAGTGGTCTATTTTAGAAAATGGGGACCAAAAGAGGATGTTTTAAAAATGAGGGACCCTAATTCTTTGTTTGCGAAGTAAAGATCAGAATCTTATGGAGAATGTCTTTACAAAGAATAGGAGCTCCTCTATTCAAGAAATCAGGGGGAGCTTTTCCTAAGAAAAATTTCCTTTTGAAATATATGTTGGCTGCTTATTGGTTTTTATCTGCTTTACTGCTTGTAAAACTTAATAATGTTTGTCATCATCAAAAAGGGGGAGATTGTTGGAACCAAATTGGTTAAAAGCATTTCTAATGCAAAAATTCCCTAAGTAGTCTTTGTGGTTTTGATGATAACAAAGGTTATTAAGGATTTTACAAAGTCTGCTGACAAGCTCTTGTAGGCACAACAAAGATAAGTCCATCGTCCAGTGTGACAATGGCACATATATGTAAAATTCAAGAGTGAAGCGTCCAATGGACTCAAAGAGGCAATACGTCAAATAAAGATTTGCGTCCAAAGAAGCAGAACCTATAAGCGTCCAAGTAATCACTCATGGAGACATGCTATACTTTGCGTCCAAAGAAGCAAAAGTGATAAACGTCCAATAAGTGTTATAGAGACGTACCCCATCAGAGAAGCAAAGTCATAAGTCCATATGGTAAGCAATGAGTATGCGTCCATATAGACCAAGCTGTCTCAAGTACAAATGGTAAGCAAAGGTATGCGTCCGTTTTGTACATAACCTGAATAGTTCATACATTCTAAATGCTGCGTCCACAACGCAGAATACATAACTTGCTATTTATTGCTCTTGCATTTAATATGGAACATATTTATTGAGCAAATGATTTGAAATAAATAGCTGTATTCAACGTGCTTTGAACATGCATTTAATGAAAAGCATAGAGCACTGTGGAAAGTGTACTTAGAGAGAGAATGTACTATGTTTATTTCCATATCTCTCTGAACACTACTTTCTGATTTACACAGTGTATTCTGTTTGTACCTTTGTGCAATTGAGACTATAAGTACAGGTTGCTTCTGAATCAGGAGAAAGAAATGCAGGCAAATACGCTAAAGATGAACTCCTCAGAGCAACGGGAAAATAGCATTTAATACTATTAGAGAACGGTTATATTTATGAAGGCTGAAGCTGAGCTAGTCGAAGAATAAGTCTGAAGCTTCAACAAAGCCTATAAATACTGAAAACAAGAAGAAGAATGAAGACCAGAGAGCGCTGAACTACTGAAAGAAAGAGCTGAATCGCTGTGCACATATTCTCATACTCTGATTTGTTAAGAAAGTCTTGTATATTTTCTTTCTTCTTGTAAAAGAGAGTTTGCTTAACTCTCGAAGTGCTTAAGATTTTCATATTCTCACTTGTGTGAGTTAGATAGCACTTTAAGTCAAAAACACTCTTCTGAGTTGTTTGAGCCTGAAGAGGCTTATTTATAAAGAATATTTGTGTTGAGTCTGGAGAGGCTTGTCTGTAAAAGAATACTTGGGATTTAGCCTGGAGAGGTTGCGTGCAAAGAATACTTGAGGTTAAGCCTGGAGAGGCTTGTTTGTAAAGAATACTTGTTTTGAGCCTGGAGAGGCTAGGTGTGCAAAGAATACTTGTTGTAAGGCCTGAAGAGGCTGTTGAAGAATACTTGACTTCTATCTGGATTGATAGTGAAATCTCTCTAGTTTGAGGGGACTGGACGTAGCTCTTAGGAAAGAGTGAACCAGTATAAATACTTGTGTTTTTCTCTCTTTCCCTTATCTCTAGTTATTTATTTATTTATACTAACTAAGGGGATTGAATTGAATTTTATTTTAACAAGTTTTTCAAACTCTTTAAATCGCACAAAGAAAACGAGTTTTAAAACTAAGTGGAAGCCTCTGCGTCCAACTTGCTTGTGCGTCCAATATTCAGATGCGCTGAGCGTCCAATAGTTTCACAGCCAGCGTCCAAACATTTGCGAAAAAGTTTTAAGAAGGCATTGAAACACAATTCAACCCCCCTTCTTGTGTTTCTCCCTGTTACCTACAAGGCATAGTGGTTCCTTTCCAGCTTCTTTGCCAGTCCTCGATGGCAATAACTACTCCAAATGGTGCATTCAAATGTGGGTTCTTCTTGATTATCAAGAAGTGCTCAAGATCGTGATTGGTGGTGTGGAGGCGTTGCCTGACAATGTAATAGATGTTCAACGATTAGCCCAAAATGTAGGTAACAAGATGAAACACAAGAAGGGGGGTTGAATTGTGTTTCTAAACTTTTAAAAACTTTTCGCAATGTTGTACGCTAGTTTGTGAAAACGTTGGACGCACAGCGTACTAAAATATCGGACGCACAGAGTTTCGAAATATTGGACGCACAAGAGTTTTGAAACACTAGACGCACAAAGATTGGACGCAGAGGCTTCTGTTAAGTTAAAAACTTGTTTTCTTTGTGCGATTTAAAGTGTATCAAAAACTTGTTGAATAAAAATCAATTCAATCCCCACGGTTAGAATAAGCAAAGAAATAATAAGAGTTAAGGGAAAGAAGAAGTAACACAAGTTTTTATCCTGGTTCACCCTTTCCTAAGAGCTACGTCCAGTCCCCTCAAACTAGAGAGATTTCACTATCAAACCAGATAGAATACAAGTATTCTTCAACAGCCTCTTCAGGCCTTACAACAAGTATTCTTTTACAGACAAGCCTCTCCAGACTCAAACAAGTATTCTTTTACAGTCAAGCCTCTCCAGGCTCAAACAAGTATTCTTTTACAGACAAGCCTCTCCAGGTTCAAACAAGTATTCTTTTACAGTCAAGCCTCTCCAGGCTCAAACAACTCAGCAGAGTGTTTTTGATTTAAGTGCTGTCTAACTCACACAAGTGAGGATATGAAAAACTTAAGCACTTCGAGAGTTAAGCAAACTCTCTTTTACAAGAAGATAGAAAATATACAAGACTTTCTATACAGAGTATATGTACAGCTGTTCAGTCTCTTCTATTGTTGAAGTTCGTTCTAATTGTCTCTGTCTTCTTCTTCTTGTATCACGGTATTTATATGCTTTGATGAAGCTTCAGACTTGTTCTTCGAATAGCTCAGCTTCAGCCTTCATAAATGTTACCGTTCTCTAATAGCATTAAATGCTATTTTCCCGTTGCTCTGAGGAGTTATACTTCAGTGAGTATGTCTGCGTTTCTTTCTCCTAAATCAGAAGCAACCTGTACTCAAAGTCTCAATTGTACAGTGGTTAATAGTAATATTTTATTGAGACAGAGAGAATACACTGTGTAAAGTAGAAAGATGTGTTCAGAGATATACAGAGTTAGTCAGGGTACATTCTCTCTCTTAGTACACTTTCCACAGTGCTTTATGCTTTTTATTTTAATGCACGCTCAAAAACGTTGACAAGGTTGTACAGAAAAGCATTGTATACAGCTATTTATTTCAAATCATTTGCTCAATAAATATGTTCCATATTAAATGCAAGAGCAATAAATAGCAAGTTATGGACTCTGCGTTTTGGACGCAGCAAGTAGAATTTATTGGACGCAGCATGCAGAATATAAGTTGGACTTTCAGTCCTTTTAGCAAATGGACGCATACCTTGTACTTACCATTTGCACATGATATTCATTCATCCATTGGACGCATCCTCATGCTTACCATTGTATTCCATTGGACGCAAGGCAGTATTGGATGTATTGCCTCATGCTGATTATTGGACTTATGCCATTGCCTTTCTGTTCCATTGGACGCAGGGAAGTATTTGTTGGACTTTTGTCAATTCTGCTTCATTGGACGCAGAACAGTTGACTGTTGGATTTTTCCCATTCTATTCCATTGGACGCAGAGCAGTTGATTGTTGGCCTTTTCCAATTCTGTTCCATTGGACGCAGAACAGTCTTTTGTCATTCTTCTTCATTGGACGCAGAACAGTTGACTGATGGACTTGTCCCATTCTGCTTTATTGGACGCAGGGCAGCATTGTATGTATTGCCTTATGCTGTTGGACTTTTCCATTCTGCATCATTTCACTCTCCATAGTTGACTGATGAACTTTTGCCATTTTGCTCTATTGGACGCAGAGTGGTACTGTCTGTATTGAACATTGGACGCAGAAGCGTATTGCCTTATACTGAACATTGGACGATGAACAATATTTGCCTTATACTGATTTATTGGACGATGAGCAGTATTCTGGACGATGAGCAGTATTCCCTTATTCTGATTATTGGACTCATAACTGATCATTGGACGCAGAACTAACTGTATTGCTTTACTGATCATTGGACGCAAAGCTCTCAAACTGTGTGTATATTGCCAATGTCATATTGGACGATGGACTTATCATTGTTGTACCTACAAGAGCTTGTCAGCAGACTTTGTAACATCCTTAATAAACTTTCTTATACTTTGTGAAAACCTTAATAAGCTTTGTTATCATCAAAACCACAAAACCACTTAGGGAATTTTTGCATTAGAAATGCTTTTAACCAATTTTGTTCCAACACAAAAAGAAGCAACAAAAAAGGATCGAAAAGCACTCTTCTTGATCCACCAGTGTGTGGATTCAGGAAATTTTGAGAAAATTTATGGAGCTAATTCGGCTAAGGAGGCATGGGGCGTCCTTGATAAAGCGTTTACAGGAGAAGAAAAGGTCAAGAAGGTGAGACTACAGTCATTGCGCAGAGATTATGAGAACCTAAATATGGAGGAGAATGAATCTACAGCTGCTTGTTTCACCAGATTGCAAACCCTGGTGAATCTGATGAAGGCCTGTGGGGAGAAATTCACAGAACAGATGTTCGGTGAGAAAGTGCTTCGCAGCTTGACACCAAAATTCGAATACATTGTGTGTGCCATAGAAGAATTAAGAAACATGGAAGACTTGAAAATGGATGATCTTCAACGCTCTATTGAGGCTCATCAGCAAAAGCTTATTTCAAGAAGTAAAGATAAGTCTCCAATTCAGGCACTTTAACCACAGTCAAATCGAAGGTATGATGGAGAAAGCAGTAAACAAAAGAAGGGCAAGTGGAAATCAGGCAAGTGGAGGGGATCTGGTCCTGGCCAAACCAGCACTTCCAATCAGTCTGACAGTGATAAGCAACATAAGAAGAATGATTCTCATGCCAAGGGTCCCAAGAAGAAGTTTCACAGAAAAGGGATCCAATGTTACAATTGCCAAATGTATGGTCATTTTGCATGAGTGTAAGGGGAAGAAAGTGCCAAGAAAAGACGATGAGCCACAAATGGCACAAGAAGAAGATCCAGCAGTGAATAAGAATAGGTTCTCCTAATGGTAACTACAAATTCTGATCCTGACACTTCAGATCAATGGTACTTGGACACTGGTTGTTCAAACCACAAGTCAGGAAGGAAGGAGTGGTTTTTTGAGCTTAATGAGACATTCAAAAGCAAAGTACGATTTACAGATAATTCAATAATCACTGCAGAAGAAGTGAGGAAAACGATGATTAGAAGGAAGGATAGAGAGGTGGCACGCATTTCTGATGTGTTATATGTTCACAGTATGAAGAACAATTTTCTAAGCCTGGGTCAACTGGTTGAAAAGGGTTATTCAATGATCCTAAGTGATAATGAAATGAAGTCTTTGACTACAACCAAAGGCTAATTTTGAAGGCTCCTCTTTCTAAGAATAGGACATATAAAATTGGCATTCAAGTCCTTCAACATGTTGGAACCAAATTGTTCAAAGACATTTTTCAATACTTAAATCCCTAAGTGGTTTTGATGATAACAATTATTATTAAGGATTTTACAATGTCTGATAACAAGCTCTTTAGGTACAACAAAGTTAAGTCCATCGTCCAGTGTGACCTTGGTACTTATATGTACAGTCAGAGAGCTGAGCGTCCAATGGACTCTGATACTTGACCTTGGGTAAGTATCGTCCAATGGACTCTGGAGGCTATACGTCCATATGGTAAGACAGGCTATGCATCCATATGGTACGTGAACAGAGCGTCCATTCTGTTCTGCAGCTGCGTCCAACACGCGAGCTACTATAACATGCTATTTATTTCTCTTGCATTTAATATGAGACATATTTAATGAGCAAATGATTTGAAATAAATAGCTGTATGCAATGCTTTTCCTGAGCTTAATTGTCAACGTTTTTCAACTAGCATTTAATGGAAAGCATAAAGCACTGTGAAAAGTGTACTTGAGAGAGAATGTAATATGAACTTTTCTATCTTTATCTGAACACACCTTTTCCTTAATACGGTGTATTCTCTTTGTCTCAACTGGATATTACCTTTAACCATTGTGTAATTTAGACTTTGAGTACTGGTTGCTTATGACCTTGGAGAAGAACTGCACAATATACGCTAAAGAAGCACTCCATTGAAGCAATGGGAAGATAGCATTTAATGCTATTAGGAAACGGCTATTTTATGAAGGCTGAAGCAAAATCAAGCTCAAGATCAATCTGAAGCTTCACTCAAAGCCTATAAATACCGTGAACAAGAAGAAGAACATAACGAGACTGAACTACGTGAAAGATAGAGTCAAAACATTGTGCAAATTATTTCATACACTCTGTAAAGCTTAGAAAGAATTGTATAGTTCATTCTTCTTGTAAAAGAGAGTTTGTTTAACTCTCGAAGTGCTTAAGATTTCATATTCTCACTTGTGTGAGTTAGTAGCACTTAGAACCAAAACACTCTTCTGAGTTATTTAAGCCTGAAGAGACTTGACTGTAAAAGAGTACTTGGGTTTGAGCCTGCAAAGGCTTGTTTGTAAAAGAATACTTGGTTGAGCCTGGAGAGGCTAGCTGTGCAAACAATACTTGTGTAAAAGCCTAAAGAGGTTGTTGAAGAATACTTGTAATTCTATCTGGATTGATAGTGAAATCTCTCTAGTTTGAGGGAACTGGACGTAGCTCTTAGGAAAGGGTGAACCAGGATAAATATCTGCATAATTTCTCTATCCCTTAACTCCTTTACTTTCAGTTTATATACTAACTGTGGGGATTGAATTGAGATTGTTTTTAACAAACGCTTCAAACGTTTTAAACGCACTAAAACTTGTTTTAAACCAAGTGGACGTTTTTGCGTCCAACTTATCTTGTGTGTCCAAGACTTGCTGTGCGTCCAACTCTTCTCGAGCAGCGTCCACCGATTTGCGAAAAGTTTTAAGAAAACTAAGAAACACAATTCAACCCCCCCTTCTTGTGTTTCACCTTGTTACCTACAGAACAAAAGTGCCTGAGTGCTACAACTGAAGACTTGAATTGGCTGTGGAATTACAGACATGGCCACCTAAATTTCAGGAGCCTAAAACAGCTTCAAAGTGGTAGCATGGTGCAATGACTTCCCCTGTTGCAACCTCCAACTGAATTATGTGAACATTGTTATGTGAGCAAACAACCAAGGAATGCATTCAAGGCCAAGGCTCCTCATAGATCAAAGGCCAAGTTAGAAGTGTTGTATTCAGATGTTTGTGGTCCCTTTGAGACTCCATCAATTGGAGGTAATAACTACTTTATTTCCTTCATTGATGAGTTTACTAGAATGTTGTGGATTTACTTGATTGAAAGAAAAAGTGAAGCACTGACTGTCTCTAAAAAGTTAAAGCTGATGAGTGAAAGACAAAGTGGCAAGCAGATTAAAATTCTAAGTTCCAGAATTTTTGTGATGAAGCAGGTCTCATCCATGAGGTGACTGCTCCTTACACACCTCAACACAATGGAATGGCTGAAAGAAGAAACAAGACAATCCTCAATATGGCCAGAAGCATGTTAAAGGGAAGGAACTTGCCAAAGAACTTCTGGGGAGAAGCAGTTTCAACAGCTGCATTCATACTAAACAGATGTCCTACAAAGAGCCTAAAGAATGTGACTCCAGAAAAAGCCTGGTCAGGTACAAAACCTGATGTATCTCACTTTAAAATCTTTGGTTGCTTGTGCTTTAGACATGTGCTTGAACAAGTGAGAAAGAAACTTGATGATAGAGCTGAACCAATGATTTTTCTAGGGTACCATCCTACTGGATCTTACAAATTATATCATCCAAAAGCTCAGAAAGTTGTGATAAGTAGGGATGTACTATTTGACGAGACAAAGTGGTGGAATTGGGATGATAAGGTTCCCAAAAATTTCATTCAAATGCATCTGGATGAAGATCATTCACAACCTATGCCTCAAGTGAATGAACCACGGTCACAAAGACCACAAAGAAACAGGCATGCCCCACAAAGACTTGCTGATTATGAAGTATGGCCCGATGCAGCTGTTACAGTAAAAAGGTGATTTACTTCACCTGACTATATTTACAGAATCTAAGCCTATGATGTTTGATGAAGCTATTAAGAGTGACAAGTGGCTAGCTGCACTGGAGGAGGAATTGAGTTCAATTGAAAAGAATCAAACCTGGGAGGTAAAAGACCTATTGATGTGAAATGGGTCTACAAAATTAAGATGAAGCCCGATGGGTCCATAGCAAAGTACAAAGCAAGGCCGGTTGCTCAAGGTTTTTTTGCAGCAGCCTGGAGTTGACTATCAAGAAGTTTTTGCACCTGTGGCTAGAATTGAGACAATCAGGCTTGTTACAGCAATTGTAAGTTCCAAAGGTTGGAGATTACATCAATTTGATGTAAAGTCAGCATTTTTGAATGGACCTTTAGATGAAGAAGTGTATGTCAGCCAACCACCTGGCTTTGTCATACAAGGGGAAGAGAATAAGGTCTACAAGCTGAGAAAAGTCCTATATGGCCTGAAGTAGGCTCCATGGGCTTGGAACAAGAAGACAGACTCCAGCTTGCTGCAACTTGGTTTTTAGAAGTATACAACTGAGCATGGAGTCTATATCCGACGCTCTAATTTTGATGACTTGCTGATTGTATGCTTGTATGTAGATGATCTTTTGATTACAGGAAGTAGAGAAGATGAGATCACTGAATTCAAGAAGAACATGTTGGCCACTTTTGAGATGACAGACATGGGGAGGCTCAATTACTTCCTAGGCATGGAGTTTCATACTACTAAGGCAGGAATCTTCATGAGTCGGAAGAAGTATGCCTGTGATACTTTGAAGAGGTTCAAAATGGTGGATTGCAATCCCGTTTCAACACCTGTTGAAACTGGAACAAAGCTGAGAAAGGATGGAACTGAGGAGTTAGTGGATGCAACCAAATTTAGACAACTGGTGGGATCTCGAAGGTTTCTTTGTAATACTAGACCAGACTTGGCATTTGGAGTTGGTCTGATCAGTAAATACATGGAGAGGCCAAATACCTCTCATTATGCAGTGGCAAAGAGGATTTTAAGGTATATCAAAGGAACACTTGATTATGGCTTATTGTTTCCTACTGAGTTGAAGATGGAGGATGCAAAGATGGTGGGGTACACTGATTATGACTGGTGCGAGGATCAAGATGATAGAAGAAGCACTTCAAGATATCTGTTCCAGTATTGTAAAGGCACAATCTCTTGGTGTAGCAAAAAGCAAAATGTGGTGGCTCTATCTAGTAGCGAGGCTAAGTATATTGCTGCTGTTGTGGGATCTTGTCAAGCAGCATGGTTAGAGAATCTGATGGATGAAATGAGGCTGCAGCATCCAAAGCCAATGATGTTGTTGATTGATAATAAGTCAGCAATTAATTTGGCCAAACATCCAGTGGCGCATGGGAGATCAAAGTATATTGAAACACATTTTCCATTTCATCAAGGACCAAGTGAAAGGCAAACTAGAGTTGGAGCATCGCAAAACAAATGAGCAGCTGACTGACTTTTTACCAAAGCACTGAAAGTGGATACTTTTAAAGAGCTAAGGCACAAGATGGGAGTTGTTTCATTTACTAGTCTGAATTAGGGGGTTGTGTTAGAAAGTCAATTGTAATTCAGTTAGTGGTGTTAGTTAGTGGCGGTTAGTTACTTAGTCGTTAAGTGAAGTGTTAGTGAACTAACTAAGGACCGCGTGTGTGTAAGTGCACGAGTGAATCCGATGTGGGACTTCACTGTTAGTGGTGTATAAAAGGGCGCATATGCTATGATGAATGAAAATAGTGAATGTGATCAGTGTGTGGTCACTGCCAAAAATCTTGTTCCTTTGTTCCCTTTCTCTGTGTTCAATTCGTGAGAGTGCATTACTTGAGTGTGGAGTGTTCTTACATCATCAACCTTGACACTTACTCCCTCCAGTCCAAAACAAAGGTAGTTTAAGGTTTTAGCACACAGATTAAGAAACAATTAAGTGTGTAAATTTTAGACTATATTACCCCTATTTCATTTTTTATAAATGTTTTCTTTTTTTTGTAGTATTCAATTATTACTTTAATTGCTCCTTATTAAATTCATTGAAAGGTGATATGGAAAGGTGCACTTTGTTGTATCAGAAAAGAAAAAGGCAAGAGTCACTTGTTGGTAATTGGTGCATTTCATTAATCACAATACCAAATTACCAATAACAATTAATTGTCCATCATAATTTTTTTATTAAAAAAATAATTGCATTAATTTATCTTTGTAATTAATTCTAGGGGTACAGTTGGAAAAACAAAGATAAATTATACCTTGAAAATCTAAAACAACTAAAAATTTGGGACAGAAAAAAAAACTAAAACTACCTTTGTTTTGGTTCGGAGGGAGTATGTTACATCAAACAAATGGGTGATGATGGCAAGAACAATTGCGCTCGATGTCTTAATACGTTGGAGGCTAATAACTACATTTCTTTAGCCTGGGAATGAACTTGAAGCCAATGGAAAATGTTAGGGATGAATTTAAAAATTTACTCGTCAAAAGTATTTTAATCCCATATTTGAGACATTAGTTTTTTGTTGTTTCTTGTTCTTTTCCTGTTTTCCTACTGATTAAGAAAAATAACTGTGGTTCCAATAGCTTTTTTTTTCCTCTTTCTAATAATTAATTAATTACAAATTTATGTTCCAAACTCTTTTTTGCAATATCGATTTTACTTTCTCCCTAGTACAACATTACCCATAAATTTAGCATATTACTTCATTGCAAAAAAAACTTTCCAAGGTCATGAATGTGTTGCAAAATAATGAAGACTTCCATTATTTTCAAGCTTCTTTGCTAATGAATGAATCTACAACCTTATTCCTTCCTTTGTGGATGAAGAACATAAAGGCTCTAAAGCTTGACATGAGCATAATCAATACTGTCACCAAAGGATCACAGAACATTACGATAGGGAAGTGCACCACAGGTCCCCAGGAGAAAGCTAGCATTATATTTTGTAGTCTATAACGACAACTTTCTAAAGGTTTTTTTTTTGGGTCAAAGACAACTTTCTAATCTTTTTTTGGTCGAAACAACTTTCTAAAGTTTTTTTTTTGGGTCAATACTTTCTAAAGCTTTTTTTTTTGGTCAATTTTCTAAAGCTTGATGTAACCATTTTTGATCATCCACTCCAGACTCCAATGGGTGTTGGCATTCTTGAAAGCCCAATAAGCCCAACCAAATGAAGCTCGCCCAAAAACATCTGTTTGGGCCTTGCCAAATCTTTGGAAGTCCTCTTTTGTAGCCCCTTGAACGCGCCAATCAGCAACCCATTCACCTTGAATTGGAATTAAATGGGCCAGTTTAAATATTAAATTAAATAATGTGAAGTCCAAAGTCCAGAATAAAAAAAAATATCCCCCAACATAGCTCAAGTGGAAAAATGAACTGCGGTAATACTAAATGGTGGGGTTCGATCCCCTACCTCCCCAAATTCCCCCAAAATCCCCCAAATGACCAAAAAAATAAAATAAAAAAATGTGAATTCTAAAATAACATCAAGTTATGGTTTGATCCTTTGGTGGAGAGATCAGCAATAGTTTAGAGAACTTAAAATTTATAATTTCATAAAGTAAAACATCATAAACATTTTAAACAATTTTTTTGTCTTTTGACCAAAAAAAAACTATTTTTTTGTCTTTAATATATTAAAAATATTCTGTAATTCATTTCAATGTTCAAAAATTATGTATTTGAGTACTTCATATCAAGCGAATCATAAAAACGTTACTTAATTTACTAGAGTTTCATTAAAATAAACATTATTTTAAAAGTGTTCATGTAGAATGTTGATTAAAATCAAACCATATTAATAATAGGGAGAATAATGGGTCATTACCGACAAAAGTAAGAGGGCCATTTGAGGTTGTGATAAAATTCAACTCCGATGAGCGGTTAGTGTAAATGAAATCAATGTTCTGTTGGGCAGTCATGTTTTCAAACAAATCATCAAAGATGTTGTAGTAGTGGACATCAATCACAGAACGCATAAGGCCAGTAGCAAGAGGAAACAGTTCCTTGGGCTCAGAGGGTCCTAGCCTATTTGATAAAACCACGTAAGCAGTGGAAGAGTGTTTGCGCACAGCTTCATAACCGGCCTTGTAGTACTTGTTCAATCTCTCTAGTGTCACACCAGGTGAGAGAGGCTCGTTTAAGAGCTCAACTGCATATAGGCTCGGGCTTTTTGCATACCTGTGATGCATAGAAATAGAAATATATATAATCCGGCCACACACACACATGGGGCAAATCATCATCATATCTAACATCTTGAATGAAATTAGTAATGTGTTTTAAAATCGGATTGATTATTAAATTGGTAAATACACTGATTCAAGATTCATTGGTTGAATTGTGGTTGAACCGATAATAATTTAATATGTTTTTTAATATTATATAATATATCAAATAATAAATTAATATAAAATACTAAGAAATTAAAACACATCAAAATTTAAATTAATATAAATTGATCATATTATATATTTTTTGAGATAAAAACTTAAAAATAAAAAGGTAGATGATAAAAAAAATTCACATATAAAATTTTGTAACTTACTAATGTGTCTTTAGTTGGCTAAAAACTATTTTTGTAAAACAAAAAATAAAAAATAAAACTTTTTGAAAATTGAAAAATGAAATGTTTAAATTGACTTTTGACGGCTCTCACCAATTTTGAAACCAATCGGATTTTTTGGTTAAATGAACCGGACATTTGACCGATTCTTGGTCCAACTAGTCGAACCAGCAATTCCAATATGATTTTGATTACTATATTAAAATTAGCATGCTAATAATACTAAATGTATATATAAACCTTGCAGTTAGGAAGTTTATAACATGAACTGTTTGTTGGATGTTTTCATCTGATTTTCCCCATTCTTGAGAACCATCTCTTGAAGAGCTGTGCTGAAAACCATTTTGAGAATCGGGGGCAGCATGAATATCAATGATGATTTTTAATCCATATTTCCTGCAAATAAATCGTTAATCCCTATGTTAACGTGCAATACAAATTCATCATTAATTAAGGTATTTGCATTTTAGAATCTAGCTAAAGCAAAATAAATATCTTAGAAAAAAAAAGGAGTGCATGCATTTAGTTTTATGGACTTAGACTTACTGTGCCCACAAGAAGGCATTGTCTAGTGCGTGCAAGGAACCCCCAACATAAGGCCACGGTGGAGTTGGGTCACTTGCTATCCACCATCCCACTGGTATTCTAACAGCATTTAGTCCATTATTGGCTATGAACTTAAAATCACCTTCCACAATAAAAGTGCTCCAATGGTCCTGAAATAAAACGCACGCCATCAATCACTCCCTTTACAACTCGCTAAAATATCTGAGATTTGATAACATGATCACAATATTGAGAAAAAAAAAAGATCATGCTAATTATCATAAATATACTTGTTAAAGAAAAAAACTTAAGAAAATCCTTTAAAATATATTATTATTTAATAGATTAAAAACTTTTAAAGTTGTATTTCTTATTTAATATTGTCTATTTTAGAATTCATAACAACCTAGTGACTTAAAGACATTCATTTAATTTTTTTTTGTTCAAAGACATTCATTTAATTTTGATGAATGAAAATTGTGAATGGACATCGAGAAAGTCAAGCCCCTAGCTAATTTCCATAACTCTTAGTTTGTAGTTTGGACCATATCCATGTGAACGGAAAAATTGACATGCAACAAGATAACAGTAGTCTCTCTGAATTTTCAAAATCATACACAATCTAATTTATTATGGGAAATAATGTTATTAATATATATCTTTCGATACTTTTTTTTTTTTTGACTGATCTTTCGATACTTTTCTTTTAAATTCTTTTTAGTATTAAGTATAATATAATGTTATATTCAGTTCACTGAATAACTTGAGCTTATTCTTTATTAATTAGTGGAGACAATATAAAATTCTATCTAATAATAATAATAATAATTAATAAGTTCTTTGAAAAAATGATAATGTCAAATAATATATATTATCATCTTAGTTTTTAAAATTCTAGTACGTTGCTGTTAACTTAATCTCTGAAATTATTAATATTTTAGTTCAATCTCTAAAATTGAAAATTTTAGATTACATTTGTCTCTAAACTGACAATTTCATGGACTAAATTATCCGATTTAAACGGACTATATGATCAAGAATTTTTAAATTCAGAGATTAATTTAAAATATTAATAATTTTAGAAAGTAAGGTGACAACACACTAAGACGATTGTGATTATTCACTCCAAATTTATGGCTTGTATTGTAGATATATATATATATATAGTTCATTTATTTTGACTTGCAACTTATCCTAACGTACACCTTAGTTATGTAGCCAACTCAAAATAATAATTAATTACCTTCATAACTTGCGGAGCTTCGATGGGCCCATAACCATTTGTAACTTGGAATTCACCTTGCAATCTTGCAGCAATTGTCATTACAAAAACGGTTGGGTCATCATCTCTCCATCCTCCAACCTTTGAAACATCAGCGGTCACCATTTCCTCTGTCTTCGCCTGCAGGAAGTGTCCATTGTATGCTTTGATTCTAACACGAGTGGAATTCTCACTTTCCTTGACAATACGAAACGTCTCATGAGAATCAGTGGAAGTATTGGACACAGCCACCACGTTAATCCCATCTAACCCCACAAACTGTTTGTTAAACACCCTGAGTCTGAAACTGTCCTCGTTTATTCTCCACAACTGCACAATATCACAGGGAATATATATCATAAATCACATGCAATCACTTTTTAATGCAATTCAGTTATAACTAACTAATAGTAGCAAGGTTTTAAATTTGCGGTCCGCAACTGCAATTGCGACCGCAATATAAAGGGTTTTGGAGTTTCCGAAACTGCACCACAATCACAATTCTGACCACATCGACTGTATTTGTCTGCAATTTCTCGCAATATTAAGAATTGTGACACGACTACAATTGCAATTTAAAACCTAGCAGTAATTAAGTATCTGACTCACTCTGAATGTTTCCCAACCCGAAGCAGCTGTGCGGTTTGCAACAAGGATAGTTCCTCCACCGGACTCTGCACAGAGATATTTCCCTGTTGTCACTGACTTGAACTGAAGACCAGTTCCATCCTACAAAAAATTGAGAGACTTCCCTTATTGAATAGAGCTATAGAAATAATAAGCATATATAAGAAATCATATCATATATATGATAATTGTAATGCAAAAATTTTGTGTATAATTATTATTGACTGACCAAGAAGTCCTTATTTGGAATGCCATCGAAGAGGGAAGGTTTCATCCAACCTTCAGTAACCAACCAACCACCCAGATTCACTGCTCTCACTCGAAGCTCCGGATTTGGTCTCCCATGGGTGATAGAAAGCTTAACAAACAAGATAATAATCAAGACGAGTGGCGATATTTTGAGGCTGGTCATCATTAGATTAGATAGATAGATAGATAGATGTCTATAATGTATTTGATCTTAATTTGTCACACACCCCAGTTTTGAAATGTGATATTTATACAGGGAATGGAATAGTGTAGTCAGACTCTAGAAGCTTTGACCAATATCAGGCTGCGTTAACAATATTAATTCTTAAATATCAAAAGAAGATTATTAGTGTTCCGGCCTGTAGAGGACCATGTTTTGTCTATAACGTGACTATTTCACACACTAATTATTTACATTCATTTCATACTTCTTTTTGGCATTACCTAACATATTTTTTTATTTTATTTTGACTTAATTTTATTTTTAGTCTCTAATAAGATTTTGGTTTTAATCTCCATTCTAATTGTACAGTTTTAATCCCTCAAGTATCTCAATCGTTACAATCAAGTCTATGTATAGTCTAAATTTTAATACCAGGAACACATGAGTTTGATTCGATACTGTGGATATGTATGTTGGTTCAAAGAAAGGAAGGAGGGTGGGATTTTAGTAGAGGGGAGAGGAGGGGAGAAATTTAATTAGATATTGTGTAATTGGTTTGCAAGAGGAAAGGAAAGGGACGAGATTTTAATAGAAGGAATAGACTAATTTACTTTTTAGACCCTTCTGAGTCTTTATGTTAAATTTAATATAAAATTATTTAAGTAAATATTTTTAAAATTTTTAAAATTTTGTTCTCTGCCCTCCAAATCCCCCCATATTGAAGGAGAGTCAAATCCCTCATAAAAAAATGAACCAAATTAACAAGAAATATTTAAAATATTCCCTCCTCTCCCCTTCTCTTCATTCCATTTCCCTCCAACCAAAAATTATGTTAAGTCGGGCCATCTTAGCACACATGACATGGCAAAGACTCTCATGTATGAGAAATTTTAAACATGTACATCACGTGTGTTATTTGACTTGTTTTTAGAGATTTTCTAGCAATACACATTATCCATCATGTCAAAGTGGCCCGATTTTGTCAAATAAGTTATGTTTCCTAGTAGAATAATCTAATTGTAACAATTAGAATACCTGTAGACCTTTTTGCTTCAAAAAAGAATATTTATAGACCAAAATTTCACAATCGTAAATGACACAATCTTAATAAAACAAAACAATTAAGCTTTTTCTTCTTATCTCTTTCCTTATCCAGAAGGTGTACACAGCTCAAGTGTGAAAAAAATATTTATTTTTCTAACGAAGTCAAAGACATTCTTCGTTGTTGAAATTTCACCACCGCATTCCGTCCACCGCCGCATTCATTACCGTCTTTTCCCTCTTGTCCTTTGGCTTGCTGTCATTTTCAGTTGACTCATATTTGTCAATGTTTTCGTTCATGCTTCACTTTCAAATGCTTCAGGGTAAGGATGTCATTATTTTCCAATTTTCTCTATCTATATTTAAAATTAAATTAAAATATATCTACAAATTGAACTTTTAAAAATAATAACTTATATTTCTCTTTAGTTCTTAAGAGTATTTTAGTTTATAAATTAGTCCCTAAAGTATATGCAGAGTTGGTCCTAAGATTTTAGATGCCTAAGGCGAATTGAGAAAATTATGCCCTTTTTTATAACTTAGCAATCAAGTTAAGATAATGCTCATGTCAATATGCTATTTTTAGCTTCGTTTGATGGAAAATAAGAAAAAGGCAATATAAAATCATATTTTATTTAATATTATAAGATAAAGTATTAAACAAAATATAATTCAAAGTACAACACAAACTTTAATTATATATATAGAAACAAAAATTTAGTGCCCTTTGAAATTGAGGCCGGGGGTGGTCGCCGTCCTGAGGGCCAGCCCTGAGTATATATCCTTCCGTTCACAAATTTTTATAAATCCAATTCGGTAAGATATACATGCACTTACATAAACATTCATATAAACATTTTATATACATGACGCTGTACTACACATAACGTGCCATAACAACTCAATATTTCATTACATATTATTTGTAGTAGTTGATAGAAAGACTAAATTGTAAAGATAAAACAACGGATATGTAAAGTTGACATGGTAAGGGACTTTAATTAGGGATCAAAGTAACACTAGTAATTACCATTTTAAGGGATCAAGGTCTATATCATTGTTTCTTAAAATGAACCGACTATTGAATCTATGAAGACATACGGCAATAATTAAATAACACTTATTAAAAAATTGGTTTAATTGCAGTTTTAGTTCCCTATCTTTCGCGAATGTGCAATTTTGGTCCTCTTTCTTTTAAATGAGTCAATTGGGTCCCCTATGTTTTATAAGTGTGTAATTTTAGTCCAACCGTCAATTTACTAACAGCGTTTACTGACTTGGACAAATGGCACTGACATGACAATGACAACATGGAGCTTAAGTGCTGACTCATCAATTTCCATTAATTTTTTAATTTTTTTAATTAAAGTTTTAGATTTTTTAATTTAAATGTTTTATTACAATTTAGGATTAGGGTTCATGTTGTTCCCTTCCCTCTCCCACAGCACCACTGCCAAAAATCAATTGTAGAAATGAGAAGAACATTTTCTGGTTTTAGGTCTGTGGATAATAACATGCTCTCTGTGCAAGTAATACCATTGATGAGTACTTGAGCAGTTAGTCCGTGGAGTAAATCATTCATCATTCAATTTCTATTGCATAAGCCCTATTCTTCATTCTTGTTTTTTTAGTGTAACATCAGAAACCTCTATTGTTGGCCAAGTCTTGCAAATCGGGGAAGATTGAAAAAATGGGAAAGGAGGAGGAGGAGGAGGAGGGAAGAAGAAGAAGAAAAGAAGAAGAAGAAGAAGAAGAAGAAGAGAAGAAGAAGGAGGAGGAGGAGGAGGAGGAGGGAAGAAGAAGAAGAAGAAGAAGAAGGAGGAGGAGGAGGAGGAGGAGGGAAGAAGAAGAAGAAGAAGAAGAAGAAGAAGAAGAAGGAGGAGGAGGAGGAGGAGGAGGAGGAGGAGGAGGAGGAGGAGGAGGAGGAGGAGGAGGAGGAGGAGGAGAAGCAGAAGCAGAAGAAGAAGAAGAAGAAGAAGAAGAAGAAGAAGAAGAAGAAGAAGAAGAAGAAGAAGAAGAAGAAGAAGAAGAAGAAGAAGAAGAAGAAGAAGAAGAAGAAGAAGGAGAAGCAGGAGGAGAAGGAGAAGAAGAAGAAGAAGGAGAAGCAGGAGAAGAAGGAGAAGAAGAAGAAGAAGAAGAAGAAGAAGAAGAAGAAGAAGAAGGAGAAGAAGGAGAAGAAGAAGAAGAAGAAGAAGAAGAAGAAGAAGAAGAAGAAGAAGAAGAAGAAGAAGAAGAAGAAGAAGGAGAAGAAGGAGAAGAAGAAGAAGAAGAAGGAGAAGAAGAAGAAGAAGAAGAAGGAGAAGAAGAAGAAGAAGAAGAAGAAGAAGAAGAAGGAGAAGAAGAAGAAGAAGAAGGAGAAGAAGGAGAAGGAGGAGAAGAAGGAGAAGAAGGAGAAGAAGGAGAAGAAGAAGGAGAAGAAGGAGAAGAAGGAGAAGGAGGAGAAGAAGGAGAAGAAGGAGAAGAAGGAGAAGAAGGAGAAGAAGGAGAAGAAGAAGGAGAAGAAGGAGAAGAAGGAGAAGAAGGAGAAGAAGGGGTTGGGTTGTCACCCCAGATCGCCGCTACCCTCCTCTCCTGTGCCGAAGAAGAAGAAGAAGGGGTTGTCACCCCAGATCGCCGCAAGGGGTTGGGTTGTCACCCCAGATCGCCGCTACCTCCTCTCCTGCGCCGAAGAAGAAGAAGGGGTTGTCACCCCAGATCGCCGCTACCTCCTCTCCTGCGCCTTCGAAGAAGAAGAAGAAGAAGAAGAAGAAGGGGTTGTCACCCCAGATCGCCGCTACCTCCTCTCCTGCGCCTTCTCCGCCATCAAATCCAGAGATCGAAACAGATCAACCGCCCCTCCTTCCCCCTTCATCGGACCACCGCAGAGTTCCCTCCTTCGCGTCACCCGCCGCGCACGGCGCGGTTTTTCTTTCCTTCAGCCGTGAAATCGCGTCAACTGCTCCTTTGCGTCAACTGCCACGTCGCATTAACTGCTTCGTCGCGTTAAGTGCCGCGTCGCGCAAGCACAGCCATGCCGCCGGAGGTCTTCCCTTTCTCCTCTTCTTCCCTGTACGGCGCCCTTGCCCCATTTCTCTCTGATCGGAGCCTGAAAATTAGGGATTTGGACCCCAACATTTTCCCCATTTCTCTCTAAATGAAATAATTCATATTTAACCCATTTTTATTTAATTATTTTAAATTTTAAATGAGATGAGATGCCACGTAAGTTCCATGTTGTTATTGCCACGTCAGCGCCGTTTGTCCAAGTCAGCAAACGCTATTAGTGAATTGACGGTTGGACCAAAATTGCACACTTATAAAACATAGAGGACCCAATTGGCTCATTTAAAAGAAGGGGGACCAAAATTGCACATTCGCGAAAGATAAGGGACTAAAATTGCAATTAAACCTAAAAAATTTAATATAATATATTAAGTAATATTAAAAGCATAATATTTATTCTTACAAATTTTTTTGATTTTTTTTTGGTTTTATTTTTTCATTTATATATTATATAATATATGTTAATAGTAAGTTTTTCTGACTTTTGCGCAGATGATATATACCTATCTTTGAGAAATTAACAACATTCAACTAAGATGATAATTCATTCCCAAAATGAAGAGCATCGAATTATACATTATTTATACTAAGAGATGATTAGTTGTTTATCATTTCTACCCATTAATTTAAACTATTATAGAACCGAAAGAAGTATTTTTTTTACTATGATTAAAATCTGTTGACCCTATTTCATATAGTAAATTCTGTTTTGGTTCATGGGCAATATAGCATGGCTTGGAATTTCTCTGCAGTGAAACTGAACCAATGCAGTATAAACTAATGCTCCTAACAGAATGCACCAAAAATAAGACCAATGCATCAATGAACGTAAACAGAACTAATGCACTAATGCAGCATCAATGCAGTATCATTCAAATCCAGTAAAAAACTGAACCAATGCAGTATGCACTAATGCTCCTAACAGAATGCACTAATGCACATAATCCAAAATTTAAATAACACCAAAGACAGCCACAGAATGCAGAAACAAAAAATCATAGAACCATAAATTGCATATCATTGCCATGATTTGGAAGTTGCCACATTACACCACACTTGTCCAAAAGATTGATAACAGTATCATGGCATGAAGCATCATTACATAATTACATAACCATTGAAACACCTAACCTAACAAAGAATTCCATAATTACATAACCATTGAATCAAAAAGGACTCCTTCACTGAGTTACTAATCCTATAGCAGCTGTCAACATGAAGTGATTACAAAAACTCCTCCATGACTACCAAGTTGATCCTCTAGCTGCTTGAGATGCTTGTTGTGTTCGAGTTGCTTGAGGGGCTTGAGATTCCCCTTCTACCCGAAACTCAAAGTCACAAATCTGTCGCACGTCCAACAAGTGGTCCCTTCAAAGAAAGCTGTAGCACTTCCTCAAATGCGCATTAGCCAGGATTAGTCATTAGTTCCACTATTTTGTACTATTGAAATAAACACATTAGCCAGGAATGAAAAAAATAAACAAAGAATTAGCAAAACTTGCTGGACAACTATTATATATGCCTACTCCTGAACGAAAACTGCACACATGTTAATATATGAAAATTCATTCAAATAGGTGGAAAATACAAAAAGATAACTCATAAAAATATATGAACACATGTACTTATCTGAAGAATGCAGGGAACAAAAAAAAACACTAAAAACAAATACTTATGTGCAAATAATCAACTTTGACATCAAACACTGAATATATCTTTATATTAAGCATCACATTCTTTTTCATTCCAACACTACCAAACACCATACATTTAAGCAATATCAATATTATAAAGAACAACACTAACACACTGAGAATTGTAAATCGCTAACCTTGAATATTAAATGAGAAGAAGAACAGCTATTTCCAAACTGAAACTGCAGACTAATAGGTGGGGTAAAAAAAAATAGTAAAATACAGTGATAAAAATTCGGTTATGCTGAAAATATAAAAATCATTATCTGATAAACAGAAAAGGTTACCTTTAAGCAAAAGAAAAAAACATCGATTTTTTTAACCTGAATCTAGTTTTAGCAATGACAGCCACTGTATCCCCACTTCTGACTGTGAATCAAAGAGAAGAGGTGCAAAGAGATTTGCTCCAAAGAGAAGGAACAAATAAAATGAAGGAACAAAGAAGGAGAAGAAATTTGAATGATGAGAAATATACCTGAGTTTCTATTCTGGAAGGAGGATCAAACGTTTGCCCTGCCCTCATTGTTCCATTGCCTTTATGCAATGATTTTGGGCAGTGCTTCTCAATGGTTGGATTCATTTTATTTAATTTTTAAAATGCAAAAATACATTTTGTTTTATTTTATTTTTATTGAAAAATGACAATTGAAATGGAACAGAAGACACACTACCCACACTTACCAACCAAGAATGAAAGAGGAGGAGGTTGAATTCAGCACTAGCGCAGAGACATCAAAATCTGCATTTTTCTTATTCTCTGCGCCTCCAACGCTTTCTTGCTTCTCTGCCACCTTCGACTCTCCTCCAAATACTTTTCGCACCGCTCCTCCAGCCAGTGTAAGATACCAATAAGCTCTATCGGTGTCGCCGGCGGTGAGGAAGTCGCGGCCTTATACATTGCGCGGTGGCAGTTCCTCTTTGGTGCCGGAGGCGGCGAGGGAGTCATGATGGAATCCAACGACAACGGCAACGGAGTGCAGAATCCATCATCACATGGCGTTGAGTCCCCCTGCGCATCCATCATTCAACTCAGCATCCATTTAGTCAATTAAAAGCAAGAAGCAAGGGCATATTTAGCAAACACCAATTAATATTACATTCATAATGTTCTATACCCAAGTCCTCTGCTTCAACTATTTATACATGTCAAATCATCACATGTAAGGTAACAACTAGTTAAAATCTAAATCACGCAACCAAGTATTAACCCCACATATTCATCACTGAGACAACTTAAATTCAAAATAACAACTGCTCAAACATAGAATTAAAGGCTCTATTAATCTCCTTGCCCATAATTATGAATAAGTTGTGAAGTACTTAAAAAAATGAAATTTTTCCTAGCAGCTTTTGTCTAGCCAACAGTTGCATTTACCAACTGCATAAATTAACCCGAATTTTCCATATGGAGCCTACAAATTCATAACTTGACAAAACCATCCAGAACCCCCCCAAAAAAACACAAATTCTTCAAATTCTCCAATCAGATGATTCAGACCCAGATAATCAAATTCAGAAAGAAAGTTTCAAACTTGCCACAACCCCAGTTCGCAGAAACACACTAAAATCAGAACCAGCCAAACAAAATTCAATTTTTCAAAAAAAAAAAGTAGAAAAATAAAACTTTGTTACCAGTTTGTGTTCTCCGCATAGATTATCCTCCTCCATGTATTCCCTCCTTCCTCTCTTGCAGTACACAGAGAACCCAAATGTGAGAGAATTAGAAACGGGTATGTCAAGCCTCGCGGGTCTCGTCCTCCTCAAAACGGTGCCGTTTTCGGACGATGAGGAGGCGGCGACGGAATCCGGCGCCGGAGTACGGAAGCCATCATCACGAGTCGGTGAGTCCCACTGCGCATCCATCACTTATCACTTATAATAATATGCAATTATGTGAGTGATGAAATATATCTATAAAAAGCAATAACAGTATGAAAAAGTATGAAAAGATTGAGAGAGAGAGAGAGAGAGAGCTCGGAAATGAGGAACAAGAGACAGAGCTAGCGAATGTGAGTGAGAGAGCTTTGCAGTTCTTTTTCGCGGGTAAAATGAGAGCGAGAGAGCGAATAGCGAATACTGAGCGCGTTTTCTTGACGAGCGAGCGAGAGAGCCAGAACCTTTAAATAATAAATTGTTTTCGCGGGCGGGTAAAGGCGGTGACCTAAGTTGCGTTTCTTTTGTTGTCTTTTCTTTTTTTTTGACAAAAGTTTCTTTTATTGACAGTTTGTTATTGAAATATGCAAAACTTTTATGTATTTTATGCTTCCAAAAAAAAACTTTTATACAGTCTGTCTATTTCTAAACTACAGCAATTTTATTTTTTCTAAAATTATTGCAAATTTACAATTTTTAAGTGTTATTAATTATTTTTTTATGTATTTAATAATTACTAGTGGGAGTAGTTGACATTAATAGTATAAAAATTTGTAGATAATTTATCGTAAGTATTTTTCTATTAAATAAAGATATTTTAGTCTATATATAATAATATTTTACTATATATAATAATATTTTACTTTCATTAAGTATCTTTTAATATACATTGCATATGTATTCCTTTATAAGTTGGTAAGAGAATATCTTTAATACAAAAGTAATACCAATAAGAATTAATTATTCGTTATAAATTTTTAGTAAAAAATAATTTTATTAATTTATCTTTTAATTAATACCAAGGGTATAGTTGAAAAATAAATAGTAAATTATATCTTAAAAATCTAAAAACAACTAAAGACTTGAAACAAGAAAAAAAAACTAAAACTACTACAATTTTGAAGTGCAGAGAGTATAGTTTTGGAACAAAGGGAACTTTTTTTCTTTTGCTGAAAACAAAACTTTAATGTACTTGACAACGGATAGGGTCGTAGTTTTGATAAAGTTGTAGTATTAAAGTCGTAGTATTCATGAAGATTAAATTTAAAGTAATTTTTTTTTGTTTGAGCTTTTATATAAAGCAGAAATGTTTTTTTCATTACTAATAAATCGTTGACCCGTACGGTTGGTGGGTCGCGTTTGTACATATGATATGAAATAACTTATTTATATAATAATAATTGAATATATCATATACTCTAAATTAAACACAGTGTTGGTTTGATGACATTTTGCATCTTAGTTAAATATAAAAATTTCATGTTATAAGTTGTCAACAATTGCTTTGTTCAAAAAAAAAGTTGTCAACAATTGCTCATATCAATAAGAAAATAAAAAGCCAAATCAGATGAATAAAATAAATAGAGAAAAATAATTAAAATAATTTTCTAGTTCCATTGACAAAACATAAATGAAACTTAAGCAAAAACTATTTTATTAATAAAAAAATTAAAAAAAATTTATAACCTAGAATTTTATAGGAACAAATAAAATGAATGAAATTCATAAGTAAAAACTATTTTATTCATCAAAAAATACAATTAAAGGGGATATAATTTTGTAAACTGAAATTTATAGAAATAAAAAAACATGAATAAACTCAGTAAACAAATACTATTTTATTCATAAAAAATAAGATGAAAAGAAAAAAATAATTTTGTCACATGAAAATTTATAGGAACAAAAAAATATGAATGAAACGTGTAAACAAACACTATTTTATTTATATAAAAAGAAAAATATGTTTTTAACTAAAAATTTATAGAAACACGAATAAATGAATCAAGCTTATAAGTAAATATTATTTCATCTATCAAAAATAAATTAAAATAAAAATAATTTTACAACTTAAAAATTTACATGAACAAAAAAATGTATAAAATGCATGAGTAAACAATATTTTATTTATCAAAAATAAAATTAAAAAATAATTTTGCAACTTGATAATTTATAGAAATAAAAAGACAAGAATAAAAACCGTACACAAAAGCTTCGGGAAGAAACTTGCACTCGCCTGTACAAAATACACAAAAACAAATTATTGTTTATGTATTATAAAAAAAGGGACATGGGCGGGAATACTTACTGTTATTAACCAGAAATTATATAGTATTTGATAACAAAGGCCAACGTACACCAAATTCATTTGTTTTTTTTCATCAAAACTATTTTTTTAATTACTTTGTTTTAGTTTTAAATATATTTTTGGTACCTCATATTTGACTTATGTTCATTTTTAGTCCTCAAGTTCAAAGAGTATTTTTCTAGTCCCCGATATTTTGAAAATTTGTCACTTTTAGTCCCTAGACTTGACTCTGTTAAGTTTATTGCTGACGTGGCAAACGATGTTACACGTAGGACATTGCCACGTCAGTCACTTATACAAGTTGTCATCTAGGTGTTTTGGACGGTTTAGATTGATCCAGCAGACATTTGGGTGAGATTGAAAAATTGTGAACCCTAAAATTACAAGTTGAACCAGAGAGAAGTGTCACTTGTGAGCCCTAAGGTGTACCCAGAGAACGGCGTTTACGTCCTTCAACCGCGTTTTTGAGCTTCAACGACGTCAGACTCACGGCGTTAGTTCGAAGCAGAGGGCGTGGCCATTGATTTGGTGAAGCAGAGTTCACATGGGTCCAATGCAAAGCAGAGGACCTCCATCATCACCGTGTTGCCTTTATTCGGTGAAGTAGAGTTCGCGGGGGTCTAGTGCGAAGCAATATCATGGCCATTGATATGTTATGACCATTTCCATTTTTGGTCATTATTGGATGAGAGTAAGACGTGTTTAGTCTTTGGGGGGATGCGGGTTCTAGTTAAATTGCATTTTTGGTCATTTTTTATTGCGATTTTTGGTTCATTAGAAAGGGTTTCTGGTTTTTGGTTCATTTGCGTTTTTTGGTTTATTACAATGTGTTTGAAAATAGTTTCTAATTATGGGTTTTTATTTGCCACAAAAATGGCATTGTTCTCTATTGCATTTTAGCACATGGGGAAGTTTATACATAAACCAACACTACACTATGTAGGAGGTGAAGTCCATGTTGTTCTTGGTCAAGACATTGATCGCTGGTCATTCTTTGAAGCACTTGGTTTAGTGAAGGATCTAGGTTATTCAGAAAATGTCAATCTGTGGTGGAAAACCCAAGGAACCAATTTTGCTAGAAATTTGAAACCTCTTTTGGCTGACAATGATGCATTGGAGCTAGGGAATCATGCTTGAAGGAACAAGTGTGAGGCTGACATTTATGTGGAACATTTCCCATCAATTGCAAGAACGTTGAACCCAATTGAATGTGATGATAATGGTCAGACCAAAGAAGGGGATTCAAGAATTGAAAATGGTGAGAATAGTCAGGGAAAAGAAGAAGATGGAATCAATACTAGTGAGAGTAGTCAGGGGCAGGGCACAAAAGGGGATGGATTTGTTTATTTGGGTTAATGTTGGAAAGATAATTCTGACAGTGATGATGACTCATTGAAGGGGGTCCACTTTTCTGATAGTGAGGATGAGAGGGCAGTGGATGTTGATGATGGTTTTGACTTACCTGAGATGGGTCATGCAAAGGTGTCACTTATTGAAAAGATTGTAAGATGAGGGTGAAATCAACGCTAATGAAAAGGCCATTTAGATCACCATTGAAAAGGCAAGATGCGGATAGGGCTGAGAGGGAAGAGGAAATTGATAATGAAGTAGTGCGGGAGCAAGTGGAAAATGATGGGAGGGATGAGAGGGTAGACCAAATGAATAACGAAGAAGGGCAGGAGGAAGTGGAAAATGAGGGGAGGGATGAGAGGGAAGAGGAAGTTAACAATGAATCCAATAAGGAGCAAGTGCAAAATGATGGGGGGGTTGGTGTAAACAATGAAGTAAGTGATGATCAATTTTTTTTTTTTGAATTTGTTCTGCCAATAAATCATGAACTTGATGATGAATACTCAAGTAAGGAGTTGATAAGTGATAGTGAGAACAGTGATGATGGTAGGGGTGAAAGGCCAAAGTAAAAAGTGTTTAGCAAGGAACACATGTGCAAAGATTTCAAGTTTAAACTTGGAATGAAATTTTCATCGCTCAAACATTTCAAACAGGCTATATTAGAACATTCTATTTTGAATGGCACACAAGTGAAATTTAAAAAGAATGATGCAATTAGAGTAAGAGTAGTGTGCAAGCAAGAATGAAATTTTGTTGCACTTTATAGTAAGGTTGGAGAGAAGGAAACTTTTAGGATTAACACATTAGTGGGGAAACACACACGTGATAGGGTATTCCACAACAAGAATGCTGGTTCAAAGTGGGTTGCCAAGGCCGTGATGGACAAGTTCAGTTCTTCTAATAGGATGTCACTAAATGAAATAGGGACTAAGGCCTTTACGATTTATATGGTTATGGGAGGTAAAGTCGGATCACCGATCATCTTATCGATTGGGTAGTGATGACGTATTGCTAGATGCTAATCATCGTTTATAATAGTTAGCATTAATTAATATGTTGATATTAATTAATACTAATTATTATTGTCAATGCTATAAATGCCTATAAGGTCACACACAAAAAATGGTGTGTCTGTGAGTTTATATTTAATTAAATATAATTTAGTTAAATATGGAGCAATGTCTAATTAAATATGATTTAATTAGATGTGTATTAATTAAAATAATTAATTAAATGAGATTTAATTAATTATAATATAAAGGAATAATTAATCAAATGAGATTTAATTAATTATGATTTGCATTTTAATTTAAATTGGACTTGAATTTAAAATGTGATCCCATGTGGTAAGACCACTTAAGGTACGCGGTGGGGAGGAAGGCAAACCCTAACTCTATGAAAAGGAGCCAAGCGCCTCCCTCATATATCAAATTTGTTAGTGAGCACAGTGAACACACTCTTCACCCCTTTGGCTCCATCCACAGCTAGCACTGCTCCCAGACGGTGTCATTTGCGTGGACTGAGTAGAGAGCGTCTCCTTTGGCGCTTGTTGATCGATTTGCTCACGCTTCAAGAGGTAAATCTTTAACCTTGTGATTCTTGGTTGCTTGAAAGGTCTCGACAAGGGGTTGTTCCGCTAGTGGGTCTTTTAGAAAATTTAAAATTGTCGCATCAAACCCCAACAATCGTATGAGAGCAATGGTTGTTCTTGCGAGGTTGTTTGCCTCTGTGATAACATGCTTAATGTAACAGTTACTATTTTTTGTGTCTGTTAAAATCAATGGTAATTTAAAGATTATGTTCATGGTTGAAAAATGGCTTCTAATAATGGCATTATCGTTTTAGGGTACCATGACATTGGCGGGAGTATCCTCTGGCTACTAGCACAGAGACTAATCTCCCTCGGGACCTTGGTTGCATTAAGGCTATCTCTCCCAGCGCCATTTTTTTATCAAACCCAAGGCTCGAACACAAGACCTTGGGATGAGAACCAACCGCAGTTGCTAGTCGAACCAACAGACGTTAGTATTTTAATTATTTATTTAATTGAATTGTTTAATTATTTAATTAATTAAAATTGAATACATGTGATGTATGATAAGTGTATGTTTAATATGCTTGGCTTTTATGCATGCTTCTATTTAATTATTTAATTGAATGAGAGATGCATGGAGCGACAACGCTTATATGTGATACTAAGTGCAGTGAGATCGACCTAATAAAATTCCCTCAAAGATAATAATAAGTCTTTAATGCCTTTCGATGTTGTGTACTCATCAAGGCCATAATCATTTGAGCAGTGGGCCATGCCATAGTTGGGCACCTCGAGTTTATTGTGGTGAGGCGCGAAGAGGGTAATCCTCGCCTACATACCATTAGGTTGGACTTATCTGAGTGACTCCAATAGGATTGGACACTTAGAGGCAAAAGCATTGGGCATCAACTTATAAGATAAGCTGGAATAATGAGTTATTCACCCAACAGATCTAAGAGTTCATAAGATGAATTGGAAAGAGTTTCCTATTTAAATAGCCAAATTCTAGGTGATTAGCTCTAGCTGACTCAGGATGAGGTGAAATATGTGTCTTGGCTATGAGAATCTTCCAATGGGATTCTCCGAATCAATAATTGAGGGTTATTGGTTTGAAGAAAATAGTGGGAGCATATTTAATGAAGTCCTATTAAATATGTGTTAATCATAATACTTATCGTTTGCATTTATTTTCTATAGTAATGGCTGCACAAACAAACACTATATCGTTGCGATCTGTCCTTGAGAAGGACAAGTTATCCAGGAATAATTTCCTAGAGTGGTAAAGAAACTTGGGAATGGTTCTCAAGTAGGAAAGGAAGCTCTATGTTCTTGAGCAAGCAATTCCTGAAGCACCTGCTGCCAATGGCCCTAGGGCAAAACGGGACGCCTACACAAAACATGCCAATGATGCCCTAGATTTCGCATGCCTTATGCTGGCAACCATGACTCCCAAGCTGCAAAAGCAGCACGAGAACATGGAGGCGTATGATATGATCGCAGAAGCTTCCTAAGGGCAGGCCAGGCCAGGCATGAGCGCTATGAGGCTTCCTAAGCCCTATTTAACTACAAGCTGGCAGAAGGGAGCCCAGTTGGGCCTCATGTACTCCAGATGATTGGGTACGTTGAGAGTCTGGAAAGGCTGGGCTTTCCTCTGGGCCAAGAGTTGGCCACTGATGTTATCCTAAAATCTGGACCTTCCACCGCGGTGAGACCGGACATTGGAAGAGAAACTGCCACAAGTACCTGAAGGAGAAGAAGGGAGGTGGGACCTCCGGATCAGGAATTTATGTTATTGAAATTCTTATGTCTACTTCATCCTCATGGGTATTAGATACCGGTTGCGGATCTCACATTTGTGTTAACAATGTGCAGGATCTCAAAAGGAGTAGGACATTAAGGAAAGGCGAAGTCGAGCTACGTGTTGAAAACGGAGCAAGAGTTGCTGCTCTAGCTGTAGGGACTTATGTAATGACTTTGCCTTCTGGGCTGGTTTTGGAGCTTGATAATTGTTATTTTGTTCCTAGCATTTACAGAAACATTATTTCTATTTCTTGTTTGGACAAGTTTGGATTTACTATTATAATAAAAGACACATGTCTTTCTATTTATAAAAGTGATGTTTTCTATGCAAGAGCACCTTTGTGCAATGGAATTTATGTCCTAGATCTCGAGATGCCCATATATAACATAAATACGAAGAGGGTTAAACCCAATGGTTTGAACCCCACCTACCTATGGCATTGCTGTTTAGGCCATATAGGTGAGAAACGCATATTCGAACTCCACAAAGATGGATTTTTGGATACATTTGATTATGAATCATTTGATACATGTGAGTCTTGTCTATTGGGGAAGATGTCTAAGACTCCATTCACCGGTCAAGGTGAGAGGGCTAGTGATCTTCTAGGCTTGATATATACCGATGTATGCGGGCCTCTAAGTCAGGAATCAAGAGGAGGTTATTCCTAGTTTATCACATTTACTGATGACTTTAGTAGATATGGGTTTGTGTATATTATTAAACACAAATCAGAATCCTTTGAAAAGTTCAAAGAATTCAGGAATGAAGTAGAGAAACAACTTGGCAATAGTATTAAAGCCATCTGATCAAATTGTGGTGGCGAATACTTAAACCAAGAGTTTGACGACTATTTGAAGGAGTATGGGATTCTTTCACAACTCACTCCTTCTGGAACACCACAACACAATGGTGTGTCCGAAAGGAGGAATCGCACCTTGTTGGACATGGTACAGTCTATGATGAGTCAATCAGATCTTTTTGACTCTTTCTGGGGGTACGCTTTGCTCACAACAACATTCATACTTAACCAAGTTCTATCAAAAGCAGTTGAGACATATGAGATATGGGATGGGAGAAAGCCTAGTTTTTCCTTCTTAAAGATTTGGGGTTGTAAGGCTTATGTAAAACGTCAAGTTTCTGATAAGCTAGGACCCAAATCTGACAAGTGTACATTTGTGGGGTACCCAAGGGAAACCAAGGGATACTTCTTCTATAACACCTCTGAGAACAAAGTGTTTGTTGCCCGGACTGGAGTGTTCCTTAAGAAGGAACACATTTCCATGGGAGCCAGTGAGAAGACTATAGAACTTGGAGAAATCCAAGAACCACAAAGTACAAGTGCACTCGTGATGGAACAAGAACAGGTTCGACCAGATGTTGTGGATAGACCGCCTGTTCGAGTAGCACAAGAACCTCGTAGTTCAAACAGGACTCGTAGTTAGCCTGAGAGATGTGGGCTACTCATGACTCAAGGTGATGATATACTGATCAAGGATCAGGATGAACCTGCTTCCTACCAGGAGGCCTCTACGAGGCCTGAATATGAGGAGTGGCTTATGGCCATGGGATCTGAAATGGAATCCATGTACACCAACCAAGTATGGACTTTGGTTGACGCACCTGAGGGGCAAAGTCCATAGGGTGCAAGTGGGTCTTTAAAAAGAAGACTGACATGGATGGGAAGGTTAATACCTTCAAGGCTCGGCTGGTTACAAAAGGTTTCAGCCAAATACATGGCATAGACTATGATGAAACCTTCTCTCCAGTCACGATGATAAAGTCCGTTAGGATTCTACTTGCTATTGCAACATACTATGATTATGAGATATGGCAGATGGATGTCAAAACCGCATTCCTTAACAGGAATCTTCCTGAGGATGTGTACATGACACAACTTGAGGGTTTTGTCGATCTGGATAATTTTGCTAAGGTATGCAAATTGCAACGATCCATTTATGGACTAAAGCAAGCTTCCAAAAGCTAGAATATTTGATTTGATGAGACTGTGAGACAGTTTGGATTCATCATAAACAAAGACGAACCTTGTATCTACAAGAAGGTTAGTGGGAGCTCAAATGTCTTTCTAGTGTTGTATATGGACGACACACTCCTGATCGGGAATGACATACCAACCCTACAACAAGTGAAGACTTGGCTGCGGCATTGCTTCTCTATGAAGGACTTGGGTGAGGCAGCCTATGTGTTAGGCATCAGGATCTATAGAGATAGATCACTGAGAATGCTTGGCCTAAGTTAGAGTACATACATTGATAAAGTGCTTAGGCGTTTTCAGATGCAAGATTCAAAGAGGGGATTCTTGCCTATGACACATAGCATCAGTTTGTCCAAGGGACAATCTCCCTCTACATCAGATGAAAGGGAGCGTATGAACAAGGTTCCATATGCTTCGGCTATAGGATCTATCATGTACGCTGTAACTACCTAAAATTTCACTCTACAAGACAAAGTATTAATTTTATAGGATTAGAATTATCCTTAAGATTTTCGGATAAAATATAATGGTTTACAGCTGGCATAGGAGTCAAACAGTATTTTACGGACATTTTTGTCTGTCAGAATAAGTTGATAATGAATATGAAAAATTCATACTATATATCTAAAGAGGTATTTGAGGATACAAATAGTAACGTAGTGACATATGAAGAATTTAGAAATTAAGTTTGGAATTTTAGAACAGTATAAAGGAATATTGCTGTTTTAGTCCCTCTAAGAAATTCTGTAATCTGTTAGTTAAGAAATGGATAAATACCGAAAATGGAGAAATAGCTAAGATAGAGACTCTAGGATCTAGTATACTTATGATAGAATAGAAAAATATAATTCTTGTTTGGTATTATAGTTTAAAACGGTAAGATAGTTAAGTCTTATATAGACTTCTATTTTCTATTTACCGTCTATTTTCTGTTTTATGTGAAATTGTGTGATCTAAGGGTTTAGTAAATTATGTTGGTCTTATAATTAAGGTTTTAAAATATTTATCAAATTATTTCATTGAAACAGACGTTTTTCCTTTGATATTTGGGTTTTTACCAAGGTAGTTAAAACTGGACTGGTCACTGAACCGGTGAGGGCAGAAGTTCAAGGTTCAGAGGTTCGACCGGGGTATAATAAAATAATATTATTTTAATTATAAATATAATATATAACATTATATATGATATATAATATTATTTTAAACTCTAAACCTATACAATATTGAGCAAAAATTAACATAAAAGTCATAACTTTGTAAAGAAAAATTAAACTTTACTACTAAATGTCATAATTCATAATATAAAATATCCAAAATTACAAATAATTAAAGAAAGTGATATATTTTTATTTAAAAAAATAAAAATATTTTTTTTTATTTTTTTTTAAAAATAAAAGTGTGAACCGGTTCAACCCGGTTTTTCTGGTTTTGACCGATTTTTGACCGGTTCTTTGCCAGACCGGTTTTCTGGAACTACCGGACCGGACAGGGGTCCGATTCCCGGTTCAACCGGTCGGCCGGACTGCCCGGTCCGGTTTTAACTACACTGGTTTTTACAGATAATCGTATTTACCGTAATTAACGAATAAGATTTTAAATAGTTAAAGTATATCAAAACAACTCAGAAAACAAAATTTTCTTCACAAAAGTTGGTTCTTTTAATATTTTTGATTTTCTGGAATTTTCTTAGAATTGTTGGAAAAAGAATTTTGAAAATTACCGTTTTGGTCCTTATAGTTTACAACAAGAACTAAATAACTGATTCAGATACCAAGTTGAGGTCAAAAAGAGATTTTAAGAAGCTGAAACATGTTTTCACATATTTTTTTAGGATTTTTGGAAATTATTTCAAAATTTTCTGAAAACCAGATCAATAGTTACATTTTCAGTCCCTGTAGACACGAGAAACGAGGGTTTCTGAACGGAAATGAATTTTTAGTAATTAGTGAATGCTCAAAATCATTTTTTAAGAGAGATCATTAGTGTTTATATCAGATTTGCAATTTCTTAGAAATTTTTCTGGAATTTTCTGAAAAATGTCCATTTTGCACTTACGGCGTGTACGTTTTCCTTTGTTCTTGCAAACCGCAAAGCTTACCTTTACCGTAAAAATCCAGAAACTCTTTCATGTAGCTCTTAGGGATATTATAAGGTATTTTCGAGATTTCCTATTGGTTCTTAACATTTAAATTAATTTTGGTAATTTTTTATTAATGAAAAGTCCATTTTACCCTTGATTTTCATCCTTTTTCACTTAAAATCCTAGGGGCAAAGATGTAACTTCACTTCCTCCCTCTTCAGCCCTCAAAACCGTCTTACTACCAAGCCAAGAAGAGGACTAGGTTCATTTGGTTGTGTGAGTCATAGGTTTGGACCAATTAGAAAAAGGATTGATTAAATCTAATTAGTTAATTAGGATTTTATAGGCCTCATGGCTTACATCACTCAAACAATTCTCTTCCTCCCTTATCCCTCCTCATGGCTGCCCCCTCTTCTTCATCTAGAGCCCTTGGATGATGTTTTTCACTTGGATCAAATCCTTGTCATATGCTTTGGACCAATTAGGATTTAAATAATTAGTTTTTAGTTGTTTTAATTACCTTTTTCCTAAACCATGGTTTTGGTAAAACTATGGGCTAATACCACTAACGCTTGGCTGCCCCCTCACCTATAAATACCCCCCTTCATACTTCATAAATCCTACACCAAAGCCTTTGTATTGACAAAGCAAAAATCCTTCCAAATTTTTTTCGTAGTATTATCTTTTCTCTCTTTGTTCTTGAGTTCAAACTTTGATCTTCAAAGCTTTGTTCTTCCAAACCCTTGCCTCATGAAACACGCCCCCTTTCCTCTTTGAAATACCCATCTTTGCTTCATAAATTTCCCACATCAAGAAGCCTTGTGTTGACAAGCAAAATCTCTCTCTTTTCTCCTTGAAGTTCTTAGTTTTCTTGGTTCTTCAAGGCTTATTCTTCCAAGTTTTTGTGGCAAAGGTAAGGGGAACCTCTTGTAAATTAATTTGAGAAGTATGAGTTTGATTCATGTTTGTGCTTGACTTGTGTGTTTGTGTGTTATAGCCTTGTTTGTTTATTTATGCTTTATAATTGTTTTATGGCTTTAAATTAATTGTTTTGTGCTATTTATTAATTGTAGTGTTATAATGCCCAAATTTCTATTAAACTTCATGTAAGAGGGCTATGGCAAAATCAATTTTTAGCTTTCGTAAACATACCGTTATAGTAGCGAAATTTAGATTTACTGTAAATATGATCTTACGTAAAGAAGTGCAATTTATTCTTTTATGAAAACCCTGATATTGTCTATCATTGATATACAAGGTGATGGTTAAGATAAATAGTTTATCATTATGGGTCTGTCTAGGAAAGACAGAGACCTTTGAAGGGGCTTTTAAGTCCGTCCCTCTTTCCTGGGAACTGTACTGATATGTTGTTTGGGGAATTCTTAACCTTGGGACCCGGTATATACGTGCTAAGATAAATTGGAAAATAAGTGATTTCTTAATTAATGTATATATAAATAGATTGGGTTGGATAAAAGAGTATAACAGTAAAGGATTCTCGGTGAATTCTACTGTTATAGCATCTGTTGGATAAAAGAGTATAATGGTAATGGATTCTTGGTGAATTCTACTCTTATAGCATCTATCGGAATTTAATATAAACAGTAACGACTTCTCGGTGAATTTTACTGTTATATTATCAGTGGAAAATATTGAGTGGATATCCAATCTGTATATATATAATTAACTTAGTTTAATTTTCAATATCTACGGTAGTGAAAATTAGTGAGATAGGCTTTCAATGGGCCTTTTTCCTGGAAGATAACTAGTGCTTAAGTATTTCAGTAAAGAAACAGCTTGATCTCGTTCACTTAGTCTATATCGAATTGATTTTAAAATTGGCCATTAATCACCGAAGGCGGCTCTGCCGCCGTGTGATCTTTTCATCTTCGAAAATAACTTAAGCCGAAAATAATCAGTTTTACTTCGTTCACTAAGCCTATATCATGTTTTCAAGAAAGACGAACACTGATTACCGTAGTCGGCTCAGCTACCGTGTAATTATTCCTTTACCAAAATCTATCTAAAATATGAGAACAGACACTTACTGATTAAAAAGTGGACATAAATTTTATTACCGTTGATCTCTTCTCTCTTGATCAATCCATGGTGGCTATGCCCCATTTTGGTCTTCTTGAAATAAGTTAATAATCTTTAGTTTATATATCGAATCACTCTGTTGGGCTACTCACCTTAGTTCGGCTCTGCTGCGGTGTGATTAGTCATAAATTGAATTATTAAAACTGGGCAAATAACTTAAAACTCATAACGATTGGTAAAATGAAATGAAAGAGGGCAAGAATTATTTAATTCTACAGTGAAAAGGTTTTTGATATAAAGGATGTGGTTTTAAACAGTTATCTGTTCATACAAAAGCATTTTTATCGTAAAGTGATGAATTATTTCGTATAAAGTGTTTTCACAAGAATTAAAGATTTTCAAGAAGAAGCAACAGTAAAACAAAGGAAGTTTTACAATGGAATGCTAAAGAGATTTTGTAAGTGCAAATTTAGACGATCATTTGCATTAAAGACAATGAGCATACAACCCACTAGACGTGGTTGAAAATAGGTTCTGTTGGACTACAATTGTCTACTGGGATTATCCAGGTTTCGAAAGTCTCAATGGCCTTGTTGGTGAATACCGCCGAGCCACGACAAGTCGTATACCCGACTTGGATAAATCTGACTGGCAGATCTATTTCTGATTTGGTATTAAGTTTTAAATGCAGTATTTCTGAAGTATTCTCAGGGGTTTAGATGGGACTCTCTGTTTATTCTGTTAAGTTTACCGCAGCCAGTCGCTTAAATGATGTGAGGTTGGAAAAGTCTCCTTAGAGCACTACACCGGTGTGATTTGAGGGATATTGAAGTGACATGCATAAATATACCTTGATTTGGTGTTATATTCTTGTGAGTATATTATTTTTGTAGGTTTACAAGACACAAGGTAAGATTTGCTTAAACGAGATTTGTTTATAAGTCTTGATTGTTCTGTGATTTTTTATATATGTTTTTGATGTGCGAATTGATTGATATATAATCTGTGTTTTGGGTGTGTTTGTACTTTACTTGTTACTTTGTTTAGAGTTTCACCCTTGCCTACTTTTATGTTGTGTTGCTGCATGACTGAGTAGATGGTTTACCCAAGAAGTGGGTTAGCTCTTAGAAGAAGGATCTGAAGGAGGATGTTGTATAGATTGGTAGAGATTCCGAGAAGAATCGGTAATTACTGTTTTAGATTAGGTAGAGGTCTAAAGACTTGACTGGCTCAGGTGTTCGCTATATAAACCTTTGTTGTAAACTTTGATAATTACATATATGAGATGAGAAATTTTTGAATACAAGTTATGTTTTACTCTTTACACTTAAATATTTACAAAAAGAAAATCTTACAAGGATTTATTCCCCGTCCTTCTCATCTTTTATGAAGGCAAAAAATTTTACTCGCATTTTCAGAGAAGGATTGTCAACTTTTATCTAAATATGTTCTAAAGTAATTGCTAATCTTTTGGTTACTATGGTGTAATATCCTTTTGGAGAAAGGGTGTTACATTTTGTGGTATCAGATCCTGGTTCAGTCTTTTTGGGAATGTTAGGGTATAGGTCTGCTAAGCCTAAGTTGCGTGAACCCTGAATGACTTGTTTGATTCTGTGAGACTTTGGTGCCAAAGCTATACTGATATGGGACAGTACAGCTGAGGAAATCTGGATTATACTGGTATGGGACAGTATAGTTGAGAAGAACTTAATAGAATTAATTGGTACTACCTATGCCAACGATACTGTATAGGTATGAGACTGTGTATGAAAGGATTCCCTTCTGAAAAGCATGTAAGTGAGGACAAAACATGTGGATTGGAATTCATGTTGGTTTGTAGGGAAAAAGTCATTAATTCGAAAGGTCACCAGATTATTACAGAATAGTATAGACTTTGGTTGAAATTGTGTGCAATTGATTGATTTTTCTTGTAGATTTAAAGCAGTTAGGGTAAGCTCTAATTGTCTTTAACTCGAATAGTTGTTTAGTAGAAAACCATGGCAAAAAGAGGGAATCATAATGATGATGATCTGGCAAAGGCCATTTGGGAAATGGCAATTGCTTTTCGACGTAGAGAAGGAGAAAATCACAGGATAGAACTTTGTCATGCCGATCTGATTCAATTCAAGGGAAGATATTACCCTGAGGAGCACATTTATGGATTCATAAGTTAGAAAAATTCCTTCAAACGATGGCTTGCTCGGACGGACGAAAGGTGATGTTTACTGCTTCCTTGTTGATAGACGATGTTCAATTTTGGTGGTGGGGAATGCGTCTGTTATTGGAGATTGAAGGAACAACTATTACTTGGACTATCTTTCGAGATCGTTTTCTGGCGAAGTATTTTCCTATCTGTGTTCGTCGAGTAAAGGAGATGGAATTCCTAGGTTTAAAACAAGAGGAGATGTCAGCAGGGGAGTACGTTATTAAGTTTGAATCTCTCTCTAAGTTTTTCTAGTATTTTCAAATATGTCATGACCCAGCGTGGAAATGCAAAAAGTTTCAAGAAGGGTTGGAACATGATTTACGTGAGGCAATGTTTCCTTTCAAAAATTGTGTGTTTAGCGAATTGATAGAGCGTTGCTATATAATTGAGAAAATACTAAAGAAGGAAAAAGTGATAGGAAAAGGTAATGTGGGCGGACCCTTTAGGTCCCAGCCACAAAATCAGAATAGAAGTCAGTTTCAGAACACGCCTTATACAAGAACCTCGGGGAGATTCAGGAACCACAATAGTGCACTTGCTGGATGGGGAAAGAATTATGTAAACCAAGGCTTAAATATGGTTAAGTGTTATAACTGTGGGAAGACTTGTCACCAGGCCAGCCAGTGTAATCAGAAGGGCACAACTTGCTTCAAGTGCGGGAAGATCGGGCACAAGTATAAGGATTGTAAGGGAGCAAAAGCCAGTAGCCAACAATCAAACCTTGCTACATAAGAGTCCTGAAGCGAACAAGGGAATATCTTTCTCCAGTCAGTGGGATCTAGGATGATGCGTTGTTTTGCTTTCTGTTATTATAGATATAAACTAGTTATTAGTAGGCTTGAATCATAACACCCAAAGTTAAAGTATAGTTTTTGGAGACATTCCATAGGTTTAGAGCCTATTAGGAAATATTTTGAAATTGGTTACTATATATATATATATATATATCTATAAATATATAAGTGATTGTTTGCTTTGATGTTGTGTTAATTTTATGTATATGTATATATATATATTATGTTTATTCCTATAAGTAGAGGCTTACCCTTACAAACTAAGTTTTTGATCTGGATGACACAATCAGTCATAGAATTATTATTGTTTTCTTACTACTTAAGGTCAAGGTATGGAAGTAATTAATCCATTAGCTTGCCGATAGCAGAAAGATAATAATGGTAAATGAGTATGAACTGGTAAGTCAAAATTCCAAAGAATGGAGGAATTTAAGGTTTGAAACTAACAGAAGGAAATACAATAGCTGTTAAAAGCTAGGGCTCAGGAAATTTTGAGCGATATTTCTCACAAGTATTAGCAAAGTATTTTTTTTCATCAAGTACTCAAAAGAAAGAAGAGTCTTTTTGAGTTACCACAGACATATATGACAGTAGGCATGTACGCAACTAATAGTGGAACCTTTGGCTAAGGTACTTTTGATTTCTAGTTTCAAAACTTGATGAAGTTTAGGAGTGCAAATGATTTTTGAGGCAAAACTTAGTTATGGAATAAGCACATGGATTTTGCGCTCTAGATTCATCAAAATGAAATGTCGGAAGATGGAGAAAGAGGAAGGAAACAAGAAAATACTGGTAGACTGTCTGGGTTATAACAAATGGAGTTAGGACAAAGAAGCAAGAGATTACACTCCAAACTATTAAATGGGCGAGTATGTTATATCTAAAGGTTGATAGTAGATCATTTGAATAAATACAGTGGTGTTAGGTAATGAGAATTGTCCCAGATGGAGGATATTGCCCAGATATGCTTATTCACGGAATTTCGAGGACGAAATTATTTTTAGAAGGGTAGAATTGTAACATTCTAAATTTCACTCTACAAGACAGAGTATTAATTTTAGAGGATTAGAATTATCCTTAAGATTTTCAGATAAAGTATAATGGTTTAGAGCTGGCATAGGAGTCAAACAGTACTTTACGAATATTTTTGAGTGTCAGAATAAGTTGATATTGAATATGGAAAATTCATACTATATATCTAAAGAGGTATTTGAGGATACAAATAGTAACTTAGTGTGTAACACCCTAATTTTTATACATAGTTTTTATTGATTTTTAATCCTATTTAATTTAATTAAAATTATTTAATTATGATTTTTGGGATTTTAAGGTGTGAATAATAATATTCATATCTTAGGTTTGATTTTGAAGGGTTTAGAGTAGTAGAGTTCGCAAAACTGAGTTTTTGCAGGAACCGCATTCTCTCCTGATGCGGGGATAGGGTTCAGTATTTTTCTGGAGGTCATTTTTACTCCAAAATAATTTTTTAACGAACCAAAAGTGGTTCTTATAATATTTGTGATTTTTAGAAATTTTTCTGAAAATTTTTGAGAAAAACTTTATTTTACCCGCGTTTGGAGCTTTACGGGTAAATCGGGCGCAACCGGGACATGAAAAATAGTCCAAAAATTTAGTTTTGGGTTTCTAAATTTTTCTATGACATATTCAAGTCATAAAATTCATTTCTCATGATTTTACTCATTTTAGAAAAATAGTTATCTAAAAAGGGGTTCGAAAACTACGCGTTTTTACTACTTCGAACTACCGATTAAACCCTAACTTGGTGGAATTATATCCCACCATTTTCCAGTCAGCCTTGGGGCGCATGGAAGGGCTGATCCCACCCTCAAAATCCTTCCAAAAGTCAAATGGTCAAATAGGGGTTAATATTTGAGTTTTTCAAAATTAGGTGAGAGAGGTATGGCTCCCAACCACCAAAAACATTGAAGCCCATACTCCCCCATACTCCTCATGTTCTGGCCGCTGCACATAGGGAGAAGGAAGAGAGAGATTTCATTTTCCAACTTCATCTTCTCCACTTGAATCATACAAACTCCATTTTCTCTCCATTTTCCAAGCTTTTCCATACACAAAATGACCAAGTTCTATTGAGATTTTGCATAGTCAAGCTTCACAAAAAAGGTTTGGATCATGATTCTAAACCATAATATCTTCTTAGTTTTCCATTCTCATCATTTTTAATTTTTCCATGAAAGCTTGTATTCTTCTCTTTACTAAAAGAGAGTTTTTTCTTGGTTTAGGTTCACTCCATTGGAACCTACAAGCTTGAAAATCATCTTGGATCTATTTTGCTTCAAGATTTGAGTAAGTATTCCTCTACTCAAATTTCTATACCTTAGGGTTTGGTGGTTTTCATGAAACTTGCATTTTTATGGTTTATTTTTGGTGTATTTTGTGTAAGGTGAATTTTTCTAAGTGTTGGAACATCAAGGCTTCAAGGAGGCCACTTGGTGATTGTGTAGAGGGAAGGTGATTAGTGGTGTTTGCCCATTTTCCTAAGCTTCAAGAGGTAAGGGGATTTTCTCAATAAGTTGGAAGGGTTGTGTATGTGTGTGACTATGTGATTTGTTCTTGATGATGAACTCAAAGACTTGAGTTTTCATATTGGGTGTTTGAATGAAGTTTCATTCTCTTAGTAATATGTATTTTTACATGTATATGTATATGAGTAAAAATATGATTTTGGTTGAGGCATGATAATTTTGATGAGCCTATGTGTTGTTGGAAAAATCATCTGTATGCTTTGGGGTGATTTTGGATGTCTAAGTGTGTGCTTGTTGAAGTATGATTTAATGTTATGTTCATTATGTATGTTGATATATTATGAATGAGTATTTTGAGTGTATGTTTGATTTATGGCTTGGTTGTGTTATTGCCTAATTGATGTATATTGATTTATGTGTATTTCATATACTTTGATTGTGATTGGATTGAAAAGATTTGATTAAGTGTGGGAAGAGAGTTTAAAAGCTTTAATGAAAAAGTTTTCCAAATGAATTAATTAGAATTCAAAGATAACACTTAATTAGATAAATTTCATCAAGTTTCTAATCCTAAGTCCTAAATCAATTCCATACTAAATCCTTTTATCCATAAAACTTTAAGTGAGTTAGAAAATTAATCAATGTGGAAGAAAAATCAAATTTTGGATTTTTAGGGGTCAAACGAAAACTGGATTTTTTGGGGTCAAAAATGCAAATTCTGGAATTCTGGGCTTTAATTGCGAAATCTGTACTTTTGGGCCAAAATATAATTTACGAAAGTTTGGGGCAGAAAACACGAATTCTGGAGACTTTTGGGCCAAAATTATAATTTACGAAAGTTGTGGGTAGAAACGCGAAGTCTATGTACCTTTGGGCCAGAATTATAATTTATGAAAGTCTTAGGGTAGAAAACATAAATTCTGGGCATTTTGGGCCAGAAACCTAATTTTTTAGAAAATTGGGGGCTGAACTGCGAAATTGAACTTCTTAAGGTGTCAGAATTGCAAATACTTAAAAGTAATGGGATTTAAGTAAAATTATCAAAGAATTTAATTAAGTTTTAATTAAATCTTTTTATGATGAATAAGTGGGAAGAAAATTAATAAAGTGGATTATAAATAAGAGGAAATTCTTTTATAAACAAGTGAAAGTTTAAGAGTTTAAAGTTAAAGAAAAAACTTAATAATTCAAAGAGAAAATTCTTCTAAAAACCTATGGTGTTAAATAACAATATTACACGGTATTGGAAGACAACCAATACGTGGCGAAGATAAAAGTCTTAAGGACAATAATATTACACGGTATTGGAAGAGAACCAATACGTGACGAAGATAAAAGTCTTAAGGAAAATAATATTACACGGTATTGGAAGAGAACCAATACGTGGCGAAGATAAAAGTCTTAAGAACAATAAAATTACACGGTGTTGGATGAAAGCTAACACATGGCGACGAAAAACCCTAAGACAAGGGACCGCATTGATTGTATAGTTTGTGAGTGCAAATATAATGTCATATGCATTTGAGATATTGGCTTTTGCAAGGCTAGCTTTATGCTATGATGAGAGCATACAATCCTATGCGATGGATTGTGAATAATTGTAAAACCTGTCCATGAAAAAGGGGACCGATGGTTACCATGTCCATGAAAAAGGGAACCGATTGGTTTATTATGTTAGGTCTCATAGTAGCCTACTGAATAATTGTAAAACCTGTCCATGAAAAAGGGGACCGATGGTTACCATGTCGATGAAAAAGGGGACCGATTGGTTTATTATGTTATGGTGATAGTAGCTCTACTGAATAATTGTAAAACTTGTTCATGAAAAAGGGGACTGATGGTTACCATGTCCATGAAAAAGGGGACCGATTGGTTTATTATGTTAGGTTTATGCTACAACCATTTCGCTCTACTTGGTTGAGGAAGTCTCCATGGAGCAGTGCACCGGTGTATTAAAGAGATATTGAAGTGACATGCATTATGCTAGAGTGCTATTTGTGTGTTTGACTGTGTGTTTAATTGGATGATGTGCTCTCTTTTGGTGTATGAATATCTTAGAGAAAGATTTGCGAAAGAGTAGCTATATATATTCTTGGAATATATTATGTAGTGTTTTCTTTTTGTATACATCCTTTCAGTGGATTTTAACTTGTGCAAAGAAATTCACCCTTGCGTGTTTTTTTTCTGTTATTTTATGTACGTTATGCGTAGATGTCCACTTCGAGACCTCTGATAGCCCGAGTGAGGGAGTGCTTCCAGCCTCGTGAGGCTGATGGTGGGGGATGGACTTACGATCCCATCTCCCAATGGGCCATTGTGTCTGGACACGTGGTTAGGACTAGAGGAGGGGTGTTGGGCCCCGAAGAGGTCTTGGAGAGGGACATGGTTTTGGACGTTTACATACCCGTTGAGAGGATGCGCTACTGGTTGGGAGATGCACCCTTTACACGCAGCATCACCTTGGAGGACCGGGAGGCCAGAGTTCCACCCACAGCACAGCCTAGGAGAGAGGCAAGGGAGGATCAGAGACGTACACCTCAGCGGATAGCCGAATCGGTATCTAACCGTTGTCGTCTGATTCGTCGCACTCCAAGGAAGAGTTCCTTGGAGAGGGCACGCTTACCAAGGATGGCTCCACCAGTGACACCAGTTCTATCACCCGAGACTGTGAGACCTACACTTCCTGTTCCATACGTCGCACCTTCTGGACGTTTGGTGCGCTGTTCTTCTGACACTTCTGCCGGACCTTCGGGACACGTAGATAGAGGGAAGAGGACGGTTAGAGACGAGCCAGATCGTGTACTATTCGAGGTGTCTGAGGTTGAGGAGGACCCCGAGGAGACGTCATTGTCTTAGGCCTGTAGAGGTGGGGGTGTCTAGTGCTAGGTTGTAGAGTGTCTGTTAGCGACCAGCCTAGGTTTGGGATGTACATGTTCAGTGTCGTGTATTGGACACACTTTTTGATTTATCGTTTTTCCTAGGTTTAGCTTTATCGCTTTATTTTCTTTGTGTCAGGATGATGTATTTTGGCCACAATGTTGTGGTTCCAAACTATACTTGCGAGCGCAAGACTTGTGTATATTGACTTGAGGATATATATATATGTGATGTTTCTTTTCTTCTGAGTTTCTGGATGGCTAAATGAGTTGTGAGCAAATCTTTTCGTATATAAGATCCTTTAAAAAAAAAAATTAGCCACCAATTTTGGTAACCATGATTTATGAGAGACGATTTTTCGCATTAAGTTTAGTTTTTCATGTGACGTTCCTTGTATGAAAAAGGGGCGTTACATAGTGACATATGAAGAATTTAGAAATTAAGTTTGGAATTTTAGAACAGTATAAAGGAATATTGTTGTTTTAGTCCCTCTAAGAAATTCCGTAATTTGTTTGTTAGGAAATGAATAAATACCGAAAATGGAGAAATATCTAAGATAGAGACTCTAGGATCTAGTATACTTATGATAGAATAGAAAAATATAAGTCTTGTTTGGTATTATAGTTTAAAACAGTAAAATAGTTAAGTCTTATATAGACATCTGTTTTCTATTTACCGTCTATTTTCTGTTTTATGTGAAATTGTGTGATCTAAGGGTTAAGTAAATTATTTTGGTCTTATAATTAAGGTTTTAAAATACTTATCAAATTATTTCATTGCAACAGACTTTTTTCCTTTGACATTTGGGTTTTTACAGATAACCGTATATACCGTAATTAACGGATAAGATTTTAAATAGCTAAAGTATATTAAAAAAACTCAGAAAATAAAACTTCCTTCACAAAAGTTGGTTCTTTTAATGTTTTTGATTTTCTAGAATTTTCTTAGAATTTTTGGAAAAATAATTTTGGAAATTATCGTTTTGGTCCCTATAGTTTACAGCAACAATAAAATAATTGATTCAGAGACTAAACTGAGGTCAAAAAGAGATTTTAAGAAGCTGAATCATGTTTTCACATGTTTTTAGAATTTTTGGAAATTATTTCAAAATTTTCTGAAAAGCAGATCAACAGTTACTTTATTAGTCCCTGGGACACGAGAAACGAGTGTTTCTGAACGAAAATAGATTTTTAGTGATCAATGAATACTCAAAATCATTTTTTAACAAGGATCATTAGTGTTTATATCAGATTTGCAATTTCTTAGAAATTTTTCTGGAATTTTCTTAAAAATGTCCGTTTTGCACTTACGGCGTGTACGTTTTCCTTTTTTTTTGCAAACCGCCAAACTTACGCTTACCGTAAAAATCCAGAAACACTTTCATGAAGCTATTAGGGCTATTATAAGGTATTTTCGAGATTTCCTATTGGTTCTTAACATTTAAATTAATTTTGGGAATTTTTTATTAATGAAAAGTCCATTCTACCATTGATTTTCATCCTTTTTCACTTAAAACCCTAGGGGCAAATATGTAACTTCACTCCCTCCCTCTTCAACCCTCAAACTACCAAGCCAAGAAGAGGACTAGGTTCATTTGGTTGTGTGAGTCATAGGTTTGGACCAATTAAAAAAAGGATTGATTAAATCTAATTAGTTAATTAGGATTTTAGGCCTCATGGCTTACATCACTCAAACAATTCCCTTCCTCCCTTATCCCTCCTCATGGCCGCCCCCTCTTCTTCATCTAGAGCCCTTGGATGATGTTTTTCACTTGGATCGAATCCTTGTCATATGCTTTGGACCAATTAGGATTTAAATAATTAGTTTTTAGTTGTTTTAATTAGGCTTGGCAATGGGGCCCGAACCCGTGGGTACCCATCCGAACCCGTCCCGACTTTGACGGGGAAAACCCGTTTTGACCGGGGTCGGGGACGGGTTCGGGTTTTCCCCGCATTTAAAAGTCGGGGTTGGGGTCGGGGTTGGGGAAACTAATACCCACCCCGAACCCACCCCAAACCCGCCCCGTACATTTATTACACTTATAATATAATATTTAATGCATTAATATTATAAAAAATTACATTTTTAATTTTTTATTTCTTCATTATTATTTGTCTAACAAAATATATTAAAAAATGTCTTAAAAAATAGAGTATTAAATTTCTTTAATTCTATCAAAATTAAAATTCTAAAATAAAAATTTGGATTCTAAAATACTAGGTGCGGGTGCGGGGGCGGGGCGGGGAAACCCGACACCCGCCGGGGGCGGGGATGGGTGTTGATTTTTCAACCCCGACCAAGATCGGGGGCAGGGCGGGGAAACCCGAGCACTATCGGGGGCGGGGACGGGGAATGTAAAACCCGCCCCCGCCCCGCCCCGTTGCCATGCCTAGTTTTAATTACCTTTTTCCTAAACCATGGTTTTGGTAAAACTATGAGCTAATACCACTACCCTTGGCTGCCCCCTCACCTATAAATACTCACCTTCATACTTCATAAATCCTACACCAAAGCCTTTGTATTGACAAAGCAAAAATCCTTCCAAATTTCCTTTGTAGTCTTATCCTTTCTCTCTTTGTTCTTGAGTTCAAACTTTGATCTTCAAAGCTTTGTTCTTCCAAACCCTTGCCTCATGAAACACGCCCCCTTTCCTCTTTGAAATACCCATCTTTGCTTCATAAATTTTCCACATCAAGAAGCCTTGTGTTGACAAGAAAAATCTCTCTCTTTTCTCCTTGAAGTTCTTAGTTTTTTTGCTTAGTGTTCTTGGTTCTTCAAGCCTTGTTCTTCCAAGTTTTTGTCGCAAAGGTAAGGGGAACCTCTTGCAAATTAATTTGAGAAGTATGAGTTTGATTCTTGTTTGTGCTTGACTTGTGTGTTTGTGTGTTATAGCCTTATCTGTTTATTTATGCTTTATAATTGTTTTATGGCTTTAAATTAATTATTTTGTGCTATTAATTAATTATAGTGTTATAATGCCCAAATTTCTGTTAAATTTCGTGTGAGTAAGAGGGCTATGGAAAAATCAATTTTTAGCTTTTGTAAACATACCGTTATAATGGCAAAATTTAGATTTACCGTAAATACGATCTTACCTTAAAGAAGTGAAATTTATTCTTTTATGAAAACCCTGATATTGTCTATTATCGATATACAAGTTGATGGTTAAGATAAATGGTTTATTAGTATGGGTCTGTCTAGGAAAGACAGAGACCTTTAAAGGGGTTTTTTAAGTCCGACTCTCTTTCTTGGAAACTGTACTGATACGTTGTTTGGGAAATTCTTAACCTAGGGACCCGGTATATACGTGACTAAGATAAATTGGGAAAGAAGTGATTTCTTAATAAATGTATATATAAATAGATTGGGTTGGATAAAAGAGTATAACAGTAAAGGATTCTCGGTGAATTCTACTGTTATAGCATCTGTTGGATAAAAAAGTATAACGATAATGGATTCTCGGTGAATTCTATTGTTATAGCATCTATCAGAATTTAATATAAATAGTAACGAATTCTCGGTGAATTTTACTGTTATATTATCAGTGGAAAATATTGAGTGGGTATCCAATCTGTATATATATAATTAACTCTGTTTAATTTCCAATGTCTACGGCAGTAAAAATTAGTGAGATAGGCTTTCGATGAGCCTTTTTCCTGGAAGATAACTAGTGCTTAAGTATTTCAGTAAAGAAATAGCTTGATCTCGTTCACTTAGTCTATATCGAATCGATTTTAAAATTGGCCATTAACCACCGAAGACGGCTCTGCCGCCGTGTGATCTTTTCATCTTCGAAAATAACTTAAGCCGAAAATAATCAGTTTTACTTCGTTCACTAAGCCTATATCATGTTTTCAAGAAAGACGAACACTGATTACCGCAGTTGGCTCAGCCGCCGTGTAATTATTCCTTTACCAAAGTCTATCTAAAATCTGAGAACAGACACTTACTGATTAAAAAGTGGACATAAGTTTTTTTACTATTGATCTCTTCTCTCTTGATCAATCCTAGGTGGCTATTCCCCGTTTTGGTCATCTTGAAATAAGTTAATAACCTTTAGTTTATATATCGAATCACTCTGTTGGGCTACTCACCTCAGTTTGGCTTTGCCACGGTGTGATCAGTCATAAATTTAATTATTAAAGCCAGACAAATAACTTAAAACTCATAACGATTGGTAAAATGAAATGAAAGAGGGAAAAAATTATTTAATTCTACAGTGAAAAGGTTTTTGATATAAAGGATGTTGTTTTAAACAGTTATCTGTTCATACAAAAGCATTTTTATCGTAAAGTAATGAATTATTTCGTATAAAGTGTTTTGACAAGAATTAAAGATTTTCAAGAAGAAGCAACAGTAAAACAAAGGAATTTTTACAACTAAATGCTAAAGAGATTTTGTAGGTGCAAATTTAGACGATCATTTGCATTAAAGACGATGAGGATACAACCCACTAGACGGGGTTGAAAATAGGTTCTGTTGGACCACCAATTGTCAACTGGGATTATCCAGGTTTCGAAAGTCTCGATGGCCTTGTCGGTGAATACCCCCGAGCCGAGACGAGTCGTATACCCGACTTGGATAAATCTGACTGGTAGATCTATTTCTGATTTGGTATTAAGTTTTAAATGCGGTATTTCCGAAGTATTCTCAGGGGTTTAGACCGGACTCTTTGTTTATTCTCTTAAGTTTGCCGCAGTCAGTCGCTCAAATGATGTGTGGTTGGAAAAGTCTCCTTGGAGCACTACACCGGTGTGATTTGAGGGATATTGAAGTGACATGCATAAAAATACCTTGACTTGGTGTTATATTCTTGTGAGTATATTATTTTTGTAGGATTACAAGACACAAGGTAAGATCTGGTTAAACGAGATCTATTTATAAGTCTTGATTGTTTTGTGATTTTTGATATATGTCTTCATGTGCGAATTGATTGATATATAATCTGTGTTTTGGGTGTGCTTGTACTTGTTACTTTGTTTAGAGTTTCACCCTTGCCTACTTTTATGTTGTGTTGATGCATGAATGAGTAGATGGTTTACCCAAGAAGTAGGTTAGCTCTTAGAAGAAGGATCTGAAGGAGGATGCTGTATAGATTAGTAGAGATTCTAAGAAGAATTGGTAATTACTGTTTTAGATTAAGTAGAGGTCTAAAGACTTGACCGGCTTAGGTGTTTGCTATATAAACTTCTATTGTAAACTCTAATGATTACATATATGAGATGAGAAATTTTTGAATACAAGTTATGTTATACTCTTTACACTTAAATATTTACAAAGAGAAAATCTTACAGGGATTTATTCCCCGTCCTTCTCATCTTTTATGAAGGCAAAAAATTTTACCCGCATTTTCAGAGAAGGATTATCAACTTTTATCTAAATATTTTCTAAAGTAATTGCTAATCTTTTGGTTACTATGGTGTAATATCCTTTTTGGATAAAGGGTGTTACATACGCTATGTTATGTACTCGGCCAGATGTCACGTATGCCTTGAGCATGACGAGCAGATATCAGTCCGATCCCGGTGATGGCCACTGGACTGTAGTCAAGAATATCCTAAAGTACCTGAGAAGGACTAAAGATTCATTCTTGGTCTATGGTGGTGAGGAAGAGCTAGTTGTAAAAGGTTACACAGATGCAAGCTTCCAAACCAATAAGGATGATTTTAGATTGCAGTCAAGATATGTGTTTTGTTTCAATGGACGCGCTGTGAGCTGGAAGAGTTCCAAGCAGGAGACTGTCGCTTCTACTACAGAGGTCAAGTGTATCGCCGCCTCAAGTGCATCTAAGGAGGTCATTTGGATCAAGAAGTTCATTACTAACTTGGCATAGTTCCTAGCACCGTGAACCCGATTGACCTCTATTGTGACAACAATGGAGCAATCGCGCAAGCTAAGGAACCCAGATCTCGCCAGCGATCCAAACATATACTTAGGCACTTCTATCGCATTCGAGAGATTGTCGATAGAGGAGATGTGAAGTTATGCAAGGTACCAACAGATGATAATGTAGCAGACCAATTGACGAAGCCTTTAGGTTAGCAGAAGCATGATGGGCACACTAGGTCAATGGGCGTAAGGGTTATACCAGATTGGCCATAATGCTAGCGAGAGATTGTTGGTGTAAGCCCTAGTGGCCAATCTCTTTTATAGATTTTGTATCAAGACTCTTGTGTTTATATATAAATTAATGCATTCAGGCAAGATTCATTATTGTCATTTATTTCATAGCATTCAATGAAGTCCTTAGAATGCAACGTTCAGTTCATAGGAACATCATGTGTGACTTGATCGTGATACCTCTATGACTAACATGAACGCTATTATTTAAGTATCCGTAGTCAAGTATTATTGTTAATAAGGATAACTATAATACATAGAGACTACTACGTGAGTAGACTGATGGCCACATCTCACGGGCCATGGGCAAGGAGTTGCCAAGTCAGCACGTAGGTATGAACGTTAGAGCAATGTTCATACTGGATTGACCCCCTACTGGAAGACTTCATAACAGTTATGCAAGTGTCATAAGCTTTTCCTAAGGTAAACTTGGTAAAACAAGTCCTTAGAATTGAAGTCACTACGATCCCTACTTCGAGGGATCGTATGCTTAAGTGCTTTCAAATGTCATGCCGTACTGGATGATCATAAAGTTAGTGCTCGAGCATACCACGAATCAAGTGGAGGAGTGTGAGTGATGTAGAGAGGATTCGTCCCTCCCTCATATCGGGGGTAATGTCCTAGGCCACTCAATGGAGTGTGGTGTGGTAAAGTATCTAGCCAGATTGGCATTAGGACAATATATGATATTGGACAAATGTGTTTGCACACCCTTTCTGGGATCGAGAAACTATGATTGGATATAATGAGGATGACACTATGTATGCCTCATGTTCAATCGGGACTAAAGGACGAAGGGACTAAGGCCTTTACGGTTTATATGGTTACGGAAGGTAAAGTCGGATCATCGATCATCTTATAGATTGGGTAGCGATGACGTATTTCTAAATGATAATCATCATCATAATAGTTAGCATTAATTAATATGTTGATATTAATTAATACTAATTATTGTTGCCAACGCTATAAGAGCCTATTGGGTCACACGCAAAGAATGGTATGTGTGTGAGTTTATATTTAATTAAATATGGAGCAACGTTTAATTAAATATGATTTAATTAATAGAAGGGAATAATTAAATAAATGAGATTTAATTAATTATAGTATAAGGGAATAATTAATCAAATGAGATTTAATAATTAATTATGGTTTGCATTTTAATTTAAATTGGACTTGAATTTAAAATGCGATCCCATGTGGTAAGACCACTTAAGGCACGTGGTGGGGAGGAAGGCAAACCTTAACTCTATTAAAAGGAGCTAGGCGCCTCTCTCATATATAAGACTTGTTACATGCTTGTTTGAAAGATACATAGTGAGCACAGTGAACACACTCTTCACCCCTTTGGCTCCATCCATAGCTAGCACTGCTCCCAGACGATGTCGTTCACATGGACTATGCAGAGAGTGTCTCCTTTGGCGCTTGGTTATCGATTTGCTCACACTTCAAGAGGTAAATCTTTAACCTTGTGATTCTTGGTTGCTTGAAAGGTCTCAGACAAGGGGTTGTTCCGCTGGTGGGTCTTTTAGAAAATTTAAAATTGTCACATCAAACCCCAACATAGGCATGCATTTTGTTTCTTCCCAAGATGTGATGTTCTTGTGAATAATTTGTCTGAAGCCTTTAATAGAACTATCTTACTTGCTAGAGACATGCCCATATTAACAATGTTTGAATGGATTAGGACGTACCTCATGGGTAGGTTTGCTTCACTGAATGAAAAAAATTTCTAAACATCAAGGAAAGCTTATGCCCAAGCCAAGAAACAGGCTGGACAAAGAGATAGAAAAGAGTTGGAAGTGGTTGGCATCTTGGGATGGGGATTCAAGATTTGAGGTCACACACTATGTTACCTGATAAGTTCAAAGTAGACCTTAGAGCTAAGTCATGTGAATGTAATTTTTGGGAATTGTAGGTGTTCCTTGTATACATGATGTTGTTGCAATTACTTACCATTGTGAAGATCCGGAATCATATGTGCATATGTACTATCATAGATCTGCAACACAAAATTCTATTGTGACTGGTGTTAGAGGTGTCAAAATTGGCCTGTGTTATAGGCCTATCGGGCCAAGCCCTAATTTTTTGTGCTTTCATGGTACTTTGGTGTTTTTTCCTTTGTAAAAGGTGCGGGCTAGGCTGGGCTATTTTAGGCTTGACTGGGCCACTAAATATGAGGCCTATGGGAAATATGCGCTGGCCTGACCTGGCCCGATTTTGTAATTTGGCCCGGTGGGTCGGGCCATCCCGTTTTGACAACTCTAGCTGGTGTAGATACCAATTTTTGTCCTCAATTTTTATTTTTGTTTTTTTTTAGATTTGCTATGTTTTAGTCTCATTGGGGATCCATTCTTCAAAATTGACTCAAGCCCATTAGGAATTTTGTCCTCTTTCAAAAAATGTTTATTTACTGGGTTGAGTCTTTGTTTGCTTGGACTAACTACTTGATTTGAAGTGGGCATATGTTTTTTTTTTCATTTTTTTTGTTGGATCCTCTTTTGATACACTTGACCAAAAAATAACTTTTTGCATAGTTTTTTTTACATATATAACAAATACGAAAAATACAAAATGAAAGTACAAAAAAATCAGAAAATGAATAAAAACAAAATTTACAAAAAGAGAAACAAAGGATGGAACGGTTTTGGTGTGCCTTTACACCTTCTCCCATTTCTGGCTAATCAACAAAGCTTCTTTCTGCTGGTCTTCTCTTTTTTTTTTTTTTTACTTTTTTGCTCCAACAGCACAACTTTGCAGGCACCTTAGCAACTGCACACCATGCCTCCTCTGCTGTCTAGCCAGAGCAGTCACGCCAAGGGTAGCCAAGGGCAACCACACCAATTTCCCTTCCACTTCTCCCGCAAAAGAATTATCTCTATGCCTATAAATTGAAGAACAAGGAGGAAGGAGAAGGTTACACACACACAGAGAAAATTATCACCATTATTGAAAAAACTGGGAGCTCAACATTAGAGCAACCAGTTAATTAATTGAGTGTAAGAGAGTGAGGGTGGTAGAGTTAGATAAAAAATACTTGTCGATACCAATTTTTGTCCTCTTTATTTTATATTTGTTTTGGTCTAATTGGTCTAAAGGGGTCCATTCTTTATATTGATTTAAGCTTATTAGTGTTTTGGTCCTCTCACAACTGTTTTTAATTTCTTTGGGCCTTTTTTTTGCTTGAATTAGCTACAACTGGGCCTATAATTTTCTGATGGGTCCTCTTGTGATTCAATTGACCAAAAAAGGTTTTTGCACTTTTTTTCCAGTAAAGTCCAAAATACAAAAAATATATAAAACAAATATAAAAAAAATCAAAAAGGTCAAAATTGACAAAAATCAGGAAAAAACAAAAAAGGAAAGAAGGGCTCTTTGCTGCCATGCACCCCTCTTTCTCAAATCCTCTCTCAGCTGTTGCCCCATGATCTGCATAATGCCCAAAATGCCAAAATTATTAAATCGAGCAAACAAAAGGGAAAACCAAGAGGCTTAAATCAGAATGCAATGGAAGGGAGCAAAAAAGGAAATAATTGCTTGAGGACAAGTACACTAACAAGGGAAAGCACACCAAAGACAAAAAAAAAAGCAAAAAGCAGCAACACAAAGCACAGCAGCAGCAAGCATACACTCGTCCAGTACTACCCCGCCACACCACCACACCACGACCCTCTTGGCTATTTTGCCCTACATTTTGTGCCTCTTGGATTCTTCCCCCTCCCTTATATATAGCCAATGCAACAGTAAACGAAGGGACACGTAGAAAAAGAGAGAAAGGAGAGGAAAACAGATTGGGTGGATAAGCACATCTTTTGTTTATCTATCTCAGCGTGAAAAAACACATACACACAGTTCAGCAGAGCAAAGGAGTAATAGAGAAGAGGCAGTTGAGAGGAGCAGCAGAGAAGAGAAAATTACCTTCACTATTTCGTTAGCCACTAGCAGGTAAAGGAAAACTCTGTTCTTCCTTAAGCTCTGTATGTGAATATGTTATGGCTTGTTGTGTTGCAATTTTTGTTTCTTATGTCCCTATAATAAGAGGTATTAAATATAGTATACCAGTAAAGCAATCACACATGGTAAAATGAGTCAAAAACAGAGAGTAAAAAAACTAGAGAAAGTAAAGAACCAATGAGTGATAGTTAGGAAGGGAGAGGGCCTTACCACCGCCATCGACAACCACTGCGGCTTTAAACTGCCCTTTTTTATTTTTCCCTTTGGTTCTTCTTTGTTTCTTCTTCCATTTGTCCTTGCTGTTAACAAAAGCAAACATTAGAGAGCAAACAAAGTAGAAAAAACAGAGAACAGTGAGGAAGTAGCCAGAGAAGAGGGAGGAGCCACCCTCGCCGCCGCCCGTGGCGGCGCGGCCGGAACGCGGCCCTGTCCTCACCACCCAAGACCTTGCCGTTCTTTCCACCATGTCCATTCTCCTTTAACGCGCCGTCGCAAATCCCCTATCACCGCAAGTTGCACTCTGTCGCGGAGGCGACTGTGGACGCGACCATCGTCACGTCCTCGTCATTCCTCATGCGGCCATGGTCGCCGCCCTTCTTCTTTCCCCCTCTTCTTTCCCCTCCCCCCTCATCACTATTTTTTCCTCTCTCTCCCAAGCACCGCCGCTGCGAATCGCGGCTCCCTAAGACCACCACGGCGTCGCGCAGTTAGCCTCGCTGCAGACGCCGCCACGGACACACCACCAAGCCCGTTGTCGCACCGCCAGCAAACAGCCATGGTCGCCTCCCCCTTTCTCCTTTCTCCCTCTCTCAGCTTCTCTGTGTGTTTCAAATTAGGGATTTAGACCCTTTTCAATCGTGTATCCATTTATTTTCCTTTCTTTTGTTTTATTTGTTTTTGTCTTTTTTTTTAATTTCATTTTATGCAATAACAAAACTGAGGTTGTGTGGTGTTAGGACCTTTGGCCTAGGTGTGTCAAAACGGGCCGGGCCGGCCTGGCCCGTCCCGACCCGCACGAAAAACGAGCCAGCCCGGCCTGTATTCGAAAATGGGGCCAAAAATCGATCCCGACCTATCCCGTGGAGGGCTACGCGGGCTGACGGGCCAAAAACGGGCTAGCCCGTCAAAATAATAATAATAAAATTTTTTTCAAAAAATTTAAAAATCAGAAAAAAAAAATTATTTTATTTGGAAAAAACAAAAAAAATGAAAACGGGCCAGCCCGACCCGTTTTTGGGCCAACCACTTTTGGTCCTTTTTTCGCGGGCCTAAACGGGCCGGGCCCAAACGGGCCAGGGCTAAAAAATATTGGTCTGGCCCGGCCCGTTTCACAGGCCAAACGAGCCAGCCCGTTAGGCTGGGCCCATATTGCCATCCCTTTGGCCCACTCTTTTTTTTTCCTACAATAAATCCTGATGCATGACCTTGGGGCTTTGGCCCATTTTTGTCTTTTAAAGAATATCTGGTTCGGTGTATGGGCTTAGCCCAATCTCGTTTTTTTTCCTTCCTATTGTTTTTTTATCTGCTTCTATGTGTTGGGCCTAGCCTATTATTTTTGTTATTTACTCTTATTGTTATGACCCATGATTATTGTCCAAGTTTACTCCATAAATATAAAATAAAGTTATCTTATTAAATTAACATTTCTTTTTATTTGACTTTCCTAAATTATATATGTCTTGAAAATATATATTAATCATAACCTCTTTCGAAATTTTATTTAAAAATATGGAGTAAATAGTGATGACCATTTTGGATCATCTTCCTATTTTATTGTGAAAACTTCATTTTTTTTAATTAATCAATTAACTAAATAATTAGTGATAGTCATTTTAGATCTTCTTCCTATTTGACTATTGTGAAAACCATTTTGGAGTAATTAGTGATGGCCATTTTGGATCCTGTTCTTGTTTGGCTATTGCGAAAAACTTCTCTGTTGTAGTCGATCAAAATTAGTAACCATTTTGGGTCCTCATTCTATTTGGTTACTATGAGACCGGGTTGTTAAAATAAATTATTTTAAAAAAATCAAAATTGACAATAATTAAAACAAGTCAACACACAATTATTTTCTAAAGAACTATGTAGCTTTGATTTCCTCGCTGCACCTGAGGATACGTAGAAACAGGGACCTTCCCTATCAAGCACAAAAATAAATTTTTATAATTTTTCTCCCTTTTTTGTAAATATATAAAAAAGAAATCTTTCTTTGGGGTAGAATAAATATTTTTAAAAGTTAACAAAATTTGCACATTTAGCTAATACCTTCCCTATGCGTAATTGATTCCCGAACCCAAAATCTGGTTTCGAGACTATTTTCATTTTAAAATGGGTTTCTTCCAATGTTTTCCCCAAAAATTAAACTTTGGTGGTGACTCCTCTGTTTTGTCGAGTTGCTTCAGCTGGCGATTCCACTGGGGACATTCGAGAGTTCAAGCCTAACATAATTAAATGTGCAAAAAAATTGTCAACTTTTTCTTTATTTATTTTTAACCCTTTTCTTTTGTTTCTTACTCTGTGTCTCCTGTAAATATGTGTCATCGTTGTAAATATATTTGTTTAAGTAGAACCTTAGGATAGATAACTATTGATCTTGTTATATAGCAAGTATTCTTTTGTTTTGTAGCTTGGGTAGCTTTAGGTTGCCCCCATCACACACTACACTTACACTATTCACACACTTATGAGCATGGCCCTATACCCGGGCTGAGTGCATCTTAGGGAGAGCGAGGTTGGCAGTGGTAATCATTTTGGATTCTCTTCCTATTTGATTATCGCGGGAACCTCATCCAGAGTATGACTCTTTCGCGAATGCCCACATTTTGGATCCTTTTCCTATTTGTGGTCCACATTCCGGAATGGGTACTTAGCTCTAGAGGCCTTTTGTATGCAAGCGAATTAGAACCACCCAAGCAGCGAGTATCCACGGATTAAAAGGACTTATGGGCCGCTAAGGTAGAAATCTTCAAAATTAAGGTGAAACCCACGGATTAAAAGTTATCCGGCTTTCAACAAAAGACTCTCGTGCATTAGTATAGGCATTCCAACTTTTGCACTATCATGTAAAAGAAGGTTGTAAAAAAAAAGTGTGAGAAAGATTGTTGTGTTATCATGCATTTACCATGTTGCACATGCCAATCCATTGTATCATCAAGACACTTGCATATCATGTGTTGCATGCACTCTCATTTTATCCTTTTCGGACTAGGGTTGCCGAAGAACCGTAAGAAGACATTGTTTGTGAGTGAGATAATATGGGATCAGCTAGTGAAACAGCCTCGACCCTGACAAAGAGGCTTATACATGCGAAAGCAAAAAGGCCTGAAGTGGAAAGTTTAAAAGCTCTTGGAGACTTGTTAAAAGGGAATCAACGTTCTACCTTCTACAAGGATTATGGAAAAATTCTTGATTTGCTGAAAGTCAAAGTACAAGTAGAAGCTATCACCGCATTGGCTCAGTTTTACGATTCTCCTTTCAGATGTTTTACTTTTCGAGATTTCCAGCTAGCCCCTACCTTGGAGGAGTTTGAGCAGATTTTAGGATATCCTTTGAAGAAGGGGAAGCCTTATCATCATGTGGGGCATTACCCTTCTATCCCCTTAATTGCTGAAGTATTGAAAGTTACCGAGAGAGATTTGAGCAAGAGAAGAGAGAACAAAAAAGGCACTGATGGGATCTCAAAGAGCTATTTGGAGAAGAAAGCACATGACCTAGCAAAAAGGGAAGATTGGGGCACCTTCAAGATGTGTTGGCTCTCACTATTTTTGGGATTGTTTTGTTTTCGAATGCTGATGAGCTTGTAGACTTCGCTGCAAACGATGTTTTTTTGGCTTTTAAACTAAGGAAGGAGAACCCAGTACATGCAGTTTTTGCTGATGTGTATCACACCCTTAATTTTTGCCATGAGAAGAAGGGTAAAAAGATTCTGTGCTACTTTCCTTCTTTATACATTTGGCTCGTCACCCATGTGTTCAATAGTGGGTGCAAAACCTGTTGTCCCATTGATGATTTCAAGACGTGTCAAGTCAAGACTAACACCAGTCATGAATGGGCCCAAACTCTGGTGAACCTTGGCGAAGGAACAATTCAATGGTATCTAAAGTGGAAAGAAATAGAAAGGTGATTTATCAATGCAGAGGCTTTCCCAATGTGCCACTCATGGGAACCAGAGGTTGTATCAACTATAATCCTGCTTTGGCTTTGAGAGAGCTTGGTTATCCCATCATGGGGCCACCAACAGATGAGGTGATCACTCCTTTTGTCCTGGATGATATGGGCCCACAAAACAGTGAGATGATGAGGAAAGTTTTGCGAGCCTGAGATAAGGAAGTCACCAAAAAGGGGCGCGAGATTGGAGTAAGGAGTTGTGATGCGAAAGACAGTTATCGCCAGCGTCTCAAGGATAGGGTGTTGAAGATCGAATTACCATTTTATGGTCTAATATCTGTCATGGAGGAGACACCAGTTCAAGAACCAACATATAATGAAGAGGTAGGAAAGTTGAAAGTAGCGTTGGCCAAGAGTGATGAGGAGAAGAATAGGCTACAGAAGGAACTTGCTGAAGTAAGATGAGCCTATGAAAAGTTGTAGTTAGAAAATACCCAAAAGACAACCTCTCTCAAGAAGACAAATAAGAGAGCCAGGTCGGAGGAGGAACGTAAGATCAGAACTCGAGATTGCTTGTATGCTGCTGACACAGAATTGGGAAAGCGAAGACAAGAGAGGGATGAGGCGTTGGCTGCAAATCAACAGTTGAAAGACATGTTGAAGAATTCCAAAGTAACCAAGCGGAATGCGATAAAATAGCTTAGGAATTTAAATGAACAATTGATAAGGGTTGTGGTCGAATATGATAAAAGAGTCGACAGTGAAATGTAATGCAAGGAAGATGCGGTAGAGATGGCTGCATTCCATGAAGAGGCATTAAGGGGAGAGCAAGAAAAAACGTATAAGTTGAAAAATCTCATTGAAGACCAGAGGGTGATCATCAAGCAACTCAATGACGAAAACACCTACTTGAGGGATCACCTCATAAGGTTGAATAGCTTTGCCGAGTGCCAAAAGACCCTTAAGCAGCTCCGAAAGGAAAGCGAATTTTGGAGGGATCGATACGCAAAGTTGGTAAAACTCACCAAGGAGGTTGATGCACATAAACTTCTTCATTTATGAAGCCATTTAAAAAGGCACTTTTAACATCCATTTGAAAAAGTTTTATGTTTTTATATGCAGCAAATGCAAGAAGGATTCTTATAGCTTCTAATCTAGTTATAGGTGCAAAGGTTTCATTATAGTCTATACCTTCTTGCTGGTTATATCCTTGAGCTACTAACCTTGCTTTTTTTCTTACTACCTCACCATACTCATCAAGCTTGTTTCTAAACACCCATCTGGTTCCAATGACTGTTTGGTGCCTTGGTGGAGGAACAAGAGTCCATACTTGATTCGTATCAAACTGGCTCATCTCTTCTTTCATGGCATTTATCCATGAATCATCAGTTATGGCTTCATCAATTGATTTCGGTTTAACTTCTGAGATTAGAGCCATATCACATTCATCTCTCTTGAAGGATGATCTTGTTCTGATTCCCTCTAAGGTTTCTCCAATGATTAATTCTTGAGGAAGATTTGTAACCATTTTTTAGCTCTTAGGTAAGTTCTGGACTTCATAATGTTGTGGAGAACGTTCATCATTCTACCTTGAGAATGTTCAACATTATGATCTTTTGAATCTTCTTTGATTTGAACAGAAGTATGAGATTCGTCTTGAATCTTTAATTTTTCCAGTTTTTCCTCAAGATTTGCTTTTTTTCTTTTCTCAGACATACTATTAGTTTCATTAAATATGACATGCATACTTTCTTCAAAGGTATTATTTTTCAAATTGAAGATTCTATACGCTTTAGAAGTCTGAGAATATCCTAAGAAGATAGCCTTATCCGTTTTGGAATCAAATTTTCCAAGATTATCTTTGTTGTTCAGAATAAAGCATTCACATCCAAAGACATAAAAGTAGGAGATATTTGGTTTTCTCCCTTTCCACAACTCATATGGAGTTTTGTTCAGAATGTTTCCAATTGAAACTTTGTTCACAATATAGCAAGAGGTGTTTACAACCTCTGCCCAAAAGTTGTAGGTAACAAAGTGAAACACGAAGGGGGGTTGAATTGTGTTTCTTAGCTTTTAAAACTTTTCGCAAAACGTTGGACGCTGCTTATAAAAGATTGGATGCACAGCGTATATGCATATTGGATGCACAGTTTAAGTTGGACGCAGAATCGTCCACTTAGTTTAAAACAAGTTTTAGTTCGGTTAAAAACGTTTCAATCCAATCCCCTCAGTTAGTATATAAACTGAAAATAAAAGAGTTAAGGGATAGAGAAAATGCACAGTATTTATCCTGGTTCACCCTTTCCTAAGAGCTATGTCCAGTCCCCTCAAACTAGAGAGATTTCACTATCAGTCCAGATAGAATACAAGTATTCTTCAACAGCCTCTTCAGGCCTTACAATAAGCATTCTTTGCACACCTAACCTCTCCAGGGTCAACCTAAGTATTGTTTTACAAACAAGCCTCTCCAAACTCAAACCCAAGTATTCTTTGCACGCAGCCTCTTCAGGCTTAATCCCAAGTATTCTTTTTCAAACAAGCCTCTCCAGGCTCAAACAAGTATTCTTTTCTAATCAAACCTCTCCAGGCTCAAACAACTCAAAAGAGTGTTTTTGATGAAAGTACTGTTTGTAACATCCCGAAAATTTCACTCTAAGACAAAATATTAATTTTTGAGGATTAGAATTACTTTGAAGTTTTTTTAGATAAAAACTTAGTAGTTTAGAGCTAAATACGGAAGTCAGGAAATTATATACGGACATTCTGATTATTAGGATAAATGATTTGGAAAATTCATACAAACACTTCCAAGAGGTATTTAAGGGAAGATATAGTAGCTTGGTGACATAGAAAGATTTTAGGAATTAAATTTGAGGAGGAAATAGAGAAATTACAGTTTTAGTCCCTTTAGAAGGAACTCCGTAACCCGTTAGTTAGGAAAGGGATAACTACTAGAGATGGAAAAATAGATAAGATAGAGACTACAGAGACTTAATAGAAACCTAAGAAAAATAGAATGATCAGTTACGGTTAAGTGTTATAGCATAAATAGTAAAATAGTTAAAGTCTTATATAGACTTCTGTTTTCTGTATTTCTGTCTTTTATCTGTTCTATATGATATTGTGTGATCTAAGTGATAAGAAAATTATTTTAGTCTTATAATGAAGGTTTTAAAATATTTATGAAATTATTTCATTAAAACAGTCACACTTTCTTTGACGTTTGACATCCGTATTTACCGTTATTAATGGATAAAGTTTTATGTAGTACAAGTATGTTAAACCAACTTAGACAAACAAACTTCCTTCACAAAAGTTGGTTCTTTTAATATTTTTTATTTTCTGGAATTTTCTTAGAATTTTTGGAAAACTTTAGAAATTACCGTTTTGACCCTGTTACTTACAGTAAGAGATAAATACTAATTCGGAGACCAAACTGAGGTCAGAAAAAGATTTTGGAAAGTGGAATCATGTTTTTATATTTTTGGGGATTTTTAGGAATTATTTCGTAATTTTCTGAAGAACAGATAAAAATGCTACTTTTTCGATCATTGTAAAGCACGCAAAACGAAGATTACGGAAACCAGAATGGATTTTCAGTGATTAGTGAGTACTCAAAATCAAATTTTAAGAGGCACCATTAGTGATTAAATTCAATTTGCAATTTTTTGGGATTTTTTCTGGAATTTTCTGAAATATCTCTATTTTTCACTTACGGCGCGACCATTTTCCTTTGTTTTTTTCAAACAGTAAGGCTTGCCGTTACCGTAAAAATCCCAAAACTCTTCCATGAAGTTCTTACATGTCATTTTCGAGATTCCTCATTGGTTCTTACCATTTAAAATTATTTTTGAGTGTTAGATTAGTAAAAAGACTATTTTAACCCTTATTTATGGAATAAGCCGAATAGAGACAAATAGGGACATAGTGGCTATGATATGGAAACTTAGAAACTTTGAGGGGTTCAAATACAAATCTAAGAAGTATAAGAGAGTGGTAGACATCATGATTACCTTGAATAGTATGGTGGGCATACACAAATACCATTTTACCCTTGGTTTCCACTTAAAACTACCTAAACCTAAAGTTTTTGTCCAAGCAATCCAATGGCCCTCTTTCCCCCTCATTTGGTCGACATCCACTCTTGATTAGAGCCCTTGGATGAGTTTTTTTCATATGAGTCATGAGGCTTAGTCATTGGCTTAAGCCAATTAGAAAATGGGTGGATTAAACTTAATTATAATTAGGCATTTTGTGAGGTCATTGCTTACCACACAAAGCCATTTAATTCCCTCCTTCTCCCTAGCTCTTGACCGCCCCTCTCCCTATAAATACGACCCCTTGTCTTCATAAAATTCACACAACACAATTCATGAAAAAAGGTGAAACGCCCCTTTTTCACACAATGAACGTCACATGAAAAACTAAACTTAATGCGGAAAATCGTCTCTCATAAATCATGGTTACCAAAATTGGTGGCTAAATTTTTTTTTTAAAAGTCTTATACGAAAAGATTTGCTCACGACTCATTTAGCCATCCAGAAACTCAGAAGAAAAGAAACATCACATATATATACATATATATATATCCTCAAGTCAATATACACAAGTCTTGCACCCGCAAGTGTAGTTTGGAACCACAACATAGTGGCCAAAATACATCATCCTGACACAAAGAAAATAAAGCGATAAAGCTAAACCTAGGAAAAACGATAAACCAAAAGTGTGTCCAATACACGACACTGAACATGTACATCCCAAACCTAGGCTGGTCGCTAACAAACACTCTACAACCTAGCACTAGACACCCCCACCTCTACAGGCCTAAAACGATGACGTCTCCTCGGGGTCCTCCTCAACCTCAGACACCTCGAATAGTACACGATCTGGCTCGTCTCTAACCTTCCTTTTCCCACTATCTACGTGTCCCGAAGGTCCGACAGAAGTGTCAGAAGAACAGCGCACCAAACGTCCAGAAGGTGCGACGTATGGAACAGGAAGTGTCGGCCTCACGGTCTCGGATGATGGAACTGGTGTCACTGGTGGAGCCATCCTTGGTAAGCATGCCCTCTCCAAGGAACTCTTCCTTGGAGTGCGACGAATTAGACGACAACGGTTAGATACCGATTCGGCTATCCACTGAGGTGTAGGTCTCTGATCCTCCCGTGCCTCCCTCCTAGGCTGCGCCGTGGGCGGAACTCTGGCCTCCCGGTTCTCCAAGGTGATGCTGCGTGCAAAGGGTGCATCTCCCAGCCAGTAGCGCATCCTCTCGACGGGTATGTAGATGTCCAAAACCATGTCCCTCTCCAAGACCTCTTCGGGGCCCAACACCCCTCCTCTAGTCCTGACCACGTATCCAGACACAGTGGCCCATTGGGAGATGGGACCGTAAGTCCATCCCCCACCATCGGCCTCACGAGGCCGGAAGCACTCCCTCGCTCGGGCTATCAGAGGTCTCGAAGTGGACATCTACGCATAACGTACATAAAATAACAAGAAAAACATGCAAGGGTGAATTTCTTTGCACAAGTTGAAATCCACTGAAAGGATGTATACAAAAAGAAAATACTACATAATACATTCCAAGAATATATATAGCTACTCTTTCGCAAATCTTTCTCTAAGATATTCATACACCAAAAGAGAGCACATCATCCAATTAAACACACAGTCAAACACACACATAGCACTCTAGCATAATGCATGTCACTTCAATATCTCTTTAATACACCGGTGCACTGCTCCATGGAGACTTCCTCAACTATGTAGAGCGAAATGGCTGTAGCGTAAACCGAACATAATAAACCAATCTATCCCCTTTTTCATGGACTTGGTAACCATCTGTCCCCTTTTTCATGAACAGGTTTTACAATTATTCAGTAGAGCTACTATCACCACAACATAATAAACCAATCGGTCCCCTTTTTCATGGACATGGTAACCATCGGTTCCCTTTTTCATGGACAGGTTTTACAATTATTCAATAGGCTACTATGAGACCTAACATAATAAACCAATCGGTCCCCTTTTTCATGGACATGGTAACCATCGGTCCCCTTTTTCATGAACAGGTTTTACAATTATTCACAATCCATCGCATAGGATTGTATGCTCTCATCATAGCATAAAGCTAGCCTGGCAAAAGCCAATATCTCAAATGCATATGACATTATATTTGCACTCACAAACAATTTGGTCCCTCATCTTAGGGTTTTCCGTCGCCACGTGTTAGCTTTCACCCAACACCGTGTAATATTTCTGTCATTAAGACTTTTATCTTCGCCGCGTATTGGTTCTCTCCCAATACCGTGTAATATTATTGTCCTTAAGACTTTTATCTTCGCCACGTATTGGTTCTCTCCCAATACCGTGTAATCTTGTTATTTAACACCATAAGTTCTTTAGAAGAATTTCCTCTTTGAATTCTTAAGTTTTTTCTTTAACTTTAAACTCTTAAACCTTCACTTGTTTATAAAAGAATTTCCTCTTATTTATAACCCACTTTATTAATTTTCTTCCCACTTATTCATCATAAAAAGATTTAATTAAAACTTAATTAAATTCTTTGATAATTTTACTTAAATTCCTTTATTTTTAAGTATTTGCAATTCTGACCCCCTAAGAAGTTCATATTCGCATTTCAGCCCCAAATTTTCTGAAAAATTAGGTTTCTGGCGCAAAATGCCCAGACTTTACGTTTTCTTCCCCAAGACTTTTGTAAATTATAATTCTGGCCCAAATGTACACAGACTTGGCGTTTTCTGCCCCAAACTTTCGTAAATTATATTTTTGGCCCAAAAGTCCAGATTTTGCAATTAAAGCCCATAATTCCAAAATTTGCATTTTTGACCCCAAAAACCTGCAGTTTTCGTTTTTAACCCCTAAAAATCCAAAATTTGATTTTTCTCCCACATTAATTAATTCTCTAACTCACTTAAAGTTTTATGGATAAAAAGGATTTAGTATGAAATTGATTTAAGAGTTATGATTAGAAACTTGATGAAATTTATCTAATTAAGTGTTATCTTTGAATTCTAATTAATTCATTTGGAAAACTTTTTCATTAAAGCTTTTAAACCCTCTTCCCACACTTAATCAAATCTTTTTAATCGAATCCCAATCAAAGTATATGAAATACACATAAATCAATATACATCAATTAGGCAATAACACAACCAAGCCATAAATCAAACATACACTCAAAATACTCATTCATAATATATCAACATACATCATGAACATAGCATTAAATCATACTTCAACAAGCACACACTTGGACATCCAAAATCACCCCAAAGCATACATATGATTTTTCCAACAACACATAGGCTTATAAAAATTTATCATGCCTCAACCAAAATCATATTTTTACTCATATACATATACATATAAAATACATATCACTAAGAGAATGAAACTTCATTCAAACACCTAATATGAAAACTCAAGTCTTTGAGTTTTTCATGATCATACAACATAAACCACACACATACACATCCTTCCCAACTTATTGAGAAAATCCCCTTACCTCTTTAAGACTTGAAAATGGGTTAACTCCAAAATCACCTTCACACCACACCAACACCAAGTGGTCTACTCAACACCTTGATGTTCCCACACTTAGAAAAATTTACCTTACACAAAATACACCAAAAATAAACCATAAAAATATGAGTTTTATGAAAACCAACAAACCCTAAAGAGTAGAAATTTGAGTAGATGAATACTTACTCAAATCTTGAAGACAAATGGATCCAAGGTAGTTTTCAAGCTTGTAGGTTCTAATGGAGTGAACCTAAACCAAGAAAAAACTCTCTTTTAGTAAAGAGAAGAACACAGCTTTCATGGAATTATGAAAGTGGTGGAAATGAAAAAATGAAAGAAGTTTATGGATTAGAATGATGATCCAAACCTTTTTTGTGAAGCTTGGGGTATGGAAAATATCAATAGAACTTGGTCTTTTTGGTTTATGAAAAAGCTTGGGAATTGAGAGAAAATGGAAAATGGAACTTGGAGAAGATGAAGTGTATGAAGCAAATGAATTTCTCTCTCCTTTCTCCCTAGATGAATTCGGCCAGACCACAAAGGAGCATGGGGGAGTATGGGCTTCAATGCTTTTGGTGGTTGGGAGCCATACCTCTCTCACCTAATTTTGAAAAATTCAAATATTAACCCCTATTTGACCATTTGACTTTTGGAAGGATTTTGAGAGTGGGATCAGCCCCCTTATGCGCCCAGCTGACCCGAAAAATGGTGGGATTAAGTCCCATCAAGTTAGGGTTTAATCGGTAGTTCGAAGTGATAAAAACGCGTAGTTTTCGAACCCCTTTTTAGATAAATATTTTTCTAAAATGAGTAAAATCATGAGAAATGAATTTTATTATTTGAGTATGTCATAGAAAAATTTAGAAACCCAAAACTAAATTTTTGGACTATTTTTCATATCCCGGTTGCGCCCGATTTACCCGTAAAGCTCCAAACGCGTGTAAAATAAAGTTTTTCTGAAAAATTTCCAGAAAATTTCTAAAAATCCCAAATATTATAAGAACCACTTTTGGTTCGTTAAAAAATTATTTTGGAGTAAAAATGACCTCCAGAAAAATACTGAACCCTATCCCTGCATTAGGAGAGAATGTGGTTCCCGCAAAAACTCAGTTTTGCGAACTTTATTACTCTAAACCCTTCAAAATCAAACCTAAGATATTACTATCACTATCCTCACCTCAAGATCCCAAAAATCATTAATTAAATAATTTTAATTAAATTGAATAGGATTAAAAATCAATAAAAACTATATATAAAAATCAGGGTGTTACAACTCTACCCCTCTAAAAAAAAATTTCGTCCCCGAAATTTCGTACCTAAACTACGTTTAACCATCAATATAGAAAAACTCTCATCCGATAAATCTTTCTATCACTCCTACTTTAGAAATAACATATTCTCGTTCCTTCGAGCATTCTTACTCTCACTACAAGGTATCCTCACACTATCCATAAAAAATCATCACTATCCAATCCAAACTTTAAGAATTCAACAATGTAAGTCTATATCAATTATCATTGTGCCCCATCTACTACCGGCAAGCCAATGGGTTAATTACTCCCACGCCTTGTCCTTAAGCAATCAGAAAACGATAATAATTTTATAGCTAATCACATCATTGTCCAAATCATTCCTGAATATAACAACTGGTATATCCTACCATCATTTATCCGATTCGTCCAAAACTTCTTCTTCCCCTATTTTATCTTCAAGATCTACTAATGCTTTGCGACCCTTCACTGTATTATCTTTTTCTTATACCCATCCCTTAATACTCGTTACAGTACTCCTAGATAACTGTTGACTATTGTTCATACGCCACCCACTCTTTGCTAAAGGATCCTTGGCAAAAAAAAAAATTTCCTATGAAAATTTCTATTACAACTCACACTATCATCTATAGGGTTTTAGTTTCCCTCAAAGTCGACCCAGAATAGGAAAATCATTTTACAAACGAGATTATCACTACTAGTGAGAGTTGGTTTGACAAGATGGACAATCAGAAAGATTATTAGATAGGAAGATAGAAAAATAACTAGGTAAGAAGATAGACAGATGAGATTACTGAATAACTTCATATATAGAGTACGGAAAGTTTTGGAAACAGACAGACATAAGAATTTCTAGAAGGTTACGTATTTAAGTAGTAGCGGAAGAAATTTAAAACATAGAGTCAGATTTTGAATCTAAAACTTATAAGAAATTAAAGCATACATCACACAAAAAGTTTTCCTAATCAAAACAAAACTAGTCTTCCGTAATCTTCAAAAACTTGCAGAAAACCACCTATTCCAAACATCCCTGAAGCCCCTAGTCTTCAAAATTACCAGCTATATCATTCCCTTCTTATAGGGAATCCTCTGAAGGTGAAACTTCAGTACCACTCATAGTGTAAACACGTCCTTTTGTCTTCGGCCTTCCGGCTTTGCCAGTGTTGATTTCCGGCTTGGGTTTGGGCATATTACAGTCTTTTGCTATGTGTCCAAATTTTCCACAGCTATAACACTTCTTTCCTTGTTGAGTACAGGCATGAGAATAGTGTCTTAGTTTCCCACATTTGAAACATGTCACTGGAGCGCTTGCTCCTTGACTTCGCTAGTTGGTACCACCAGTAGAAAAATTTACATTGCTCTTTTGTTGATTCCCCTGATCCTTATAGTAGGGCTTGTTTTGATTCTGCTTTCCTTCCTTCTCTTGTGGATATGACCTAGACGGTCCACCCACGTTCCCGTTATTCACTCTTCCTCTCATCAGGTTCTCCATCTTTCTACACTTTTCCACCAGCAGTGGAAATTGACGAATATCTAGGGAAGCTACAGATTGACGCACCTCGTACCTCAACCCCGCTTCGAACCTCTCGCATTTCCATCCTTCGTCCGGTTGGACTTGGAAAAACCGAAAGTACTTGGCAAGTGACTCAAACTTTGCCGCATACTCTCCTACCGACATATCTCGTTGCTGCAGTTGCAGAAACTCTTGCTCCTTTTCCGACCTCGCGCTCTGTGGGAAATACTTCTCGAGAAACTTCTCCTTGAATATCTCCCACGTCACAGCTTGGTTTCCAGCTTCCAACAGTTGGCGAACTCCCTTCCACCAATATTCTGCGTCACCCAACAGTAGGTAGACTGCATATTGCATCTTCTCAGCTGCTGTGCAATGCAGGATCTCGAAAATCTTTTCCAACTCTTCTATCCATAATTCTGCTTTCTCGGGCTCAGCTCGCCATGAAACTGTAGCGGATTATGGTGTCGAAAGTCAATCAATCTCTTGGCTTCAGCAGCTCTCTCGACCCTAACTCTATCCTCAGTATCGCTTTGCTGTCTCTCAATGTCCCTTTGTTCCGCACGAACAGACTGCTCAGCCATCTGAGCCGCCATGTTAGTCATAGTCGCGATAACCCTCTCCATCGTGTCGTCACGATCCTCAGTGTCAATGCGATTCATCGGTCGTCCTCGACGTGCCATGGGTTTCTACAAGTCAACCAGGTTGCACTACTCAAAACCCATTCAAGAAAACAATCAATTTCACACATTGTTTCATAAGGAAACAATACAACCAATGTCACACAATGCTAATCAGAGATTCACACAACTTAAACTTATTAAGTCTATAACCTAAGCAAACTCCATCAAAGTTCACATAACTTAGACACAGTAGACCTATAACCTACAGTCCCGACAGACATCGACCAGGCTCTGATACCACAAATGAAACGCCCCTTTTTCACACAAGGAACGTCACATGAAAAACTAAACTTAATGCGGAAAATCGTCTCTCATAAATCATGGTTAAAAAAATTGGTGGCTAAATTTTTTTTTTTAAAAGTCTTATACGAAAAGATTTGCTCACGACTCATTTAGCCATCCAGAAACTCAGAAGAAAAGAAACATCACATATATATACATATATATATATATATATATATATATATATCCTCAAGTCAATATACACAAGTCATGCGCCCGCAAGTATAGTTTGGAACCACAACATAGTGGCCAAAATACATCATCCTGACACAAAGAAAATAAAGCGATAAAGCTAAACCTAGGAAAAACGATAAATCAAAAAGTGTGTCCAATACACGACACTGAACATGTACATCCCAAACCTAGGCTGGTCGCTAACAAACACTCTACAACCTAGCACTAGACACCCCCACCTCTACAGGCCTAAGACGATGACGTCTCCTCGGAGTCCTCCTCAACCTCAGACACCTCGAATAGTACACGATCTGGCTCGTCTCTAACCTTCCTCTTCCCTCTATCTACGTGTCCCGAAGGTCCGGCAGAAGTGTCAGAAGAACAGCGCACCAAACGTCCAGAAGGTGCGACGTATGGAACAGAAAGTGTCGGCCTCACAGTCTCGGATGATGGAACTGGTGTCACTGGTGGAGCCATCCTTGGCAAGCGTGCCCTCTCCAAGGAACTCTTCCTTGGAGTGCGACGAATTAGACGACAACGGTTAGATACCGATTCGGCTATCCGATGAGGTGTAGGTCTCTGATCCTCCCTCGCCTCCCTCCTAGGCTGCGCCGTGGGCGGAACTCTGGCCTCCCGGTTCTCCAAGGTGATGCTGCGTGCAAAGGGTGCATCTCCCAGCCAGTAGCGCATCCTCTCGACGGGTATGTAGATGTCCAAAACCATGTCCCTCTCCAAGACATCTTCGGGGCCCAACACCCCTCCTCTAGTCCTGACCACGTATCCAGACACAGTGGCCCATTGGGAGATGGGATCGTAAGTCCATCCCCCACCATCGGCCTCACGAGGCCGGAAGCACTCCCTCACTCGGGCTATCAGAGGTCTCGAAGAGGACATCTACGCATAACGTACATAAAATAACAAGAAAAACACACAAGGGTGAATTTCTTTGCACAAGTTGAAATCCACTGAAAGGATGTATACAAAAAGAAAATACTACATAATACATTCCAAGAATATATATAGCTACTATTTCGCAAATCTTTCTCTAAGATATTCATACACCAAAAGAGAGCACATCATCCAATTAAACACACAGTCAAACACACACATAGCACTCTAGCATAATGCATGTCACTTCAATATCTCTTTAATACACCGGTGCACTGCTCCATGGAGACTTCCTCAACTAAGTAGAGCGAAATGGCTGTAGCGTAAACCGAACATAATAAACCAATCTATCCCCTTTTTCATGGACTTGGTAACCATCTGTCCCCTTTTTCATGAACAGGTTTTACAATTATTCAGTAGAGCTACTATCACCACAACATAATAAACCAATCGGTCCCCTTTTTCATGGACATGGTAACCATTGGTCCCCTTTTTCATGGACAGGTTTTACAATTATTCAATAGGCTACTATGAGACCTAACATAATAAACCAATCGGTCCCCTTTTTCATGGACATGGTAACCATCGGTCCCCTTTTTCATGAACAGGTTTTACAATTATTCACAATCCATCGCATAGGATTGTATGCTCTCATCATAGCATAAAGCTAACCTGGCAAAAACCAATATCTCAAATGTATATGACATTATATTTGCACTCACAAACAATTTGGTCCCTCGTCTTAGGGTTTTTCGTCGCCACGTGTTAGCTTTCACCCAACACCGTGTAGTATTTCTGTCATTAAGACTTTTATCTTCAGTGTCGTGTATTTGACACATCTTTTGATTTACAGTTTTCTTAGGTTTAGATTTACCGCTTTATTTCCTTTACGTTATGATGATGTATTTTGGCCACTATGTGGTGGTTCCAAACTATCCTTGCGGGCGCAAGACTTGTATATTTTGACATGATGATATATATATATATGTGCATGATGTTTCTTTTCTTTTGAGTTTCATGATGGCTAAGTGTGATGTGAGAAATCTTTTCGTTTAAGATTCTTTTAAAAAAAAAATTAGCCACCAATTTTGGTAACCTTGAGTTATGAAAGATGTTTTTCCGCATTAAATTTTAGTTTTTCACGTGACGTTCCTTGTGGGAAAAAAGGGTGTTACATTTGTGGTATCAGAGCTGGTTGATGTCTTTCGGGAGTGTCTAGGTTATAGGCTTACTAAGTTAAGTTGTGTGATCTCTGATTAGCATTGTGTGACATTGTTTGTATTGTTTCCTTATGAAGCAATGTGTGAAATTGATTGCTTTCTCGAATGGGTTTTGAATAGTGCGACTGATTGGTTCACTTGCAGAAACCCATGGCACGTCGGGGACGACCGATGAATCGTGTTGACGCTGAAGACCGTGACGATACGATGGAGAGGGCTATAGCGGCTATGACTAACATGGCGGCTCAGATGGCTCAACAGTCTGTTCGTGCGGAACAAAGGGATGTCGAGAGGCAACAGAGGGACGTTGAGGATCGATTGAGGGCTGAGAGGGCTGCTGAAGGAAAGAGGTTGGTCGACTTTCGACACCATAATCCGCCACAGTTTCGTGGTGAGGCCGAGCCGGATAAAGCAGAACTATGGATCGAGGAGCTGGAAAAGATCTTTGAGATCTTACACTGCACGGCAGCCGAGAAGCTACAGTATGCGGTGTACCTGCTGTTGGGTGACGCAGAATACTGGTGGAAGGGAGTCCGACAGCTGTTGGATGCTGGAAACCAAGAGGTGACGTGGGAACTTTTCAAGGAGAAATTTCTTGAGAAGTACTTTCCACAAAGCGCGAGGTCCGAGAAGGAGCAAGAGTTTCTGCGACTGCAGCAACGGGACATGACTGTAGGGGAATACGCGGCAAAGTTTGAGTCACTTGCCAAGTATTTTCGGTTCTTCCAAGTTCAACCGGACGAGGGATGGAAGTGTGAGAGGTTTGAGGCTGGATTGAGGTACGAGGTGCGTCAATCTGTGGCTTCGCTGGATATCCGTTAGTTTCCACTGCTGGTGGAAAAATGTAGGAAGATGGAGAACTTAATGAAAGGGAGAATCAACAAAGGGAACGTGGGTGGACCGTCTAGGTCATATCCACAAAGTCAGAAGGGGAAGCAGACTCAACACAAGCCTTATTTCAAGAACCAGAGGAGTCAGCCGAACCGCAATGTACCATTTTCTGCTAGTGGTACTAACAAAGGCTATCAGGGAACGGGCGCTCCGATTGTATGTTACAACTGCGGAAAGCCCGGACACTTGTCCACAGCATGCAACCAGAAGGGGATGACATGCTTTAGCTGCGGGAAGATCGGACATGCAGCAAAGGATTGTCGGATGGGCAAACCGAAACCAGAGGTGAACGCCGTCAAAGCCAGAAGGCCGACGACGAAAGGACGAGTTTACACCATGAGTGGTGTTGAAGCTTCACAATCAGAGGATCTCATACAAGGTACTTGTGACATAACTGGAAATCCCTTAATTGTACTGTATGATTCGGGTGCTACCCATTCTTTCATATCTGAAAACTGTGTGAAACGACTGAAATTGCCTGTGTCTTTGATGTCTTTTGATCTTGTTGTTTCTATGCCTACTGCTGAAACTGTTATTGCAAATTCTGTATGTCTAAAATGCCCTGTTGTTATTTCCAATAGGACATACCTTGTTGATTTGATATGTTTGCCTTTGACACAATTGGATGTGATTTTAGGCATGGATTGGTTATCTTCCAACCATATCCTTTTAGACTGTGCCAATAAATCTTTGATTTTCCCTAATGCTGAGAATTCTGGATTTTTGACTGCCAATCAAGTGAGAGCTTCTTTGAAAGAAGGAGCTCAGGGATACATGTTTTTATCCTTCTTGAAAGTCGAGGGGGAAGTTGTATTGAGCAACGTGCCCGTCGTTAGAGACTTCTCGGAAGTATTTCCGGAGGATGTTCCAGGTCTACCACCTGTGAGGGACATAGAGTTTTCCATAGACTTAGTACCTGGTACTGGTCCAATCTCTATTGCCCCGTATAGAATGTCGCCAATGGAGCTGGCTGAACTGAAGAAGCAATTGGAAGATTTGTTATCCAAGCAATTCGTAAGACCAAGTGTATCGCCGTGGGGAGCTCCTGTGCTGTTGGTGAAAAAGAAGGACGGAACTTCCAGATTGTGTGTGGACTACCGTCAGTTGAACAAGGTGACGATCAAGAATAAGTATCCATTGCCACGCATCGACGATCTGATGGATCAACTTCGCGGTGCAGCTGTATTTTCTAAGATTGACTTGAGGAGTGGCTATCACCAGATTAGGGTTAAGAGTGATGATATTCCTAAGACTGCTTTTAGGACTAGATATGGTCATTTTGAGTATCTTGTGATGCCGTTTGGAGTGACTAATGCACCGGCAATATTCATGGACTATATGAATAGGATCTTTAGACCTTTCTTGGATCCATTTGTGGTAGTGTTCATAGATGACATTTTGATTTACTCTAAGAGTCATGAAGAACACGAGGAACACCTAAGACAAGTATTGCAGATTTTGAGTGAGAAAAAGCTTTATGCAAAGTTGTCTAAGTGTGAATTTTGGTTAGAAAAAGTACAATTTCTAGGCCATGTGATTTCAAAAGAGGGTATAGTTGTAGACCCAGAAAAGGTAGAGGCAGTAATGTCATGGGAAAGACCCACGACGGTGACTGAGGTTCGTAGTTTTGTAGGGTTAGCGGGTTATTATCGAAGGATTTTCGAAGATAGTAGCCCCAATGACACAACTCACTAGGAAAGATCATCCTTTTGTGTGGACTGATGAGTGTGAGTCAAGTTTCTTGAAGATGAAGGAACTACTGACAACCTCGCCTGTACTGATTTTGCCTAATCCTGAAGAACCTATGGAGGTTTACTGTGATGCTTCATACCAAGGACTTGGGTGCGTGTTGATGCAAAATAGAAGAGTAGTGGCATACGCATCCCGTCAATTGAAAAATCACGAGAGGAACTATCCAACTCATGATATTGAGCTGGCAGCTGTAGTGTTCGCTTTGAAGATTTGGAGGCATTATCTATATGGATCAACGTTTAACGTCTTCAGCGATCATAAGAGTTTAAAATATCTGTTTGATCAGAAAGAGCTCAATATGAGACAAAGACGTTGGATGGAATTCCTAAAGGATTATGATTTTACCTTGATGTATCATCCCGGGAAGGCAAATGTCGTGGCTGATGCCTTGAGTCGGAAAACTGTTCATGTGTCTGCCATGATGGTTAAGGAACTAGAGTTGATTGAGGAGTTTAGAGATCTAGGCTTAAACATGGAGAGACACAAGGATAAGATTAGTCTAAGCATGATCAAAGTGTCGAATGGATTAATTGATGACATTCGGGAGCAACAAGCAACCGATGAGAGTCTGAAAGAAAAGAGAGAGTTGATGGAACAAGGCAAAGTGGCAGAGTTTAGTTTAGGCATTGATGGAATACTGAGATGCAAAGGAAGGATTTGTGTGCCAAACAATCCTGAATTGAGAAAGCTGATTCTCGATGAAGCACATAAGAGCAATTTGAGTATTCACCCTGGAGCCACGAAGATGTATCAAGATCTGAAGCAAAGATTCTGGTGGTCGGGGATGAAGAAACAAGTTGCGGAGTATATCGCAGCGTGCTTAACATGCCAAAAAGCAAAAGTGGAACACCAACGACCTGCGGGCATGATGCAATCGTTGGATATCCCAGAATGGAAATGGGAGAGCATATCGATGGATTTCGTGTCTGGATTGCCAAGGACATCGAAAGGATTTGATGGGATTTGGGTAATTGTGGATAGACTGACAAAGTCATTGCATTTTCTACCCATCAACATGAAGTATTCCCTAGATAAGCTCGCTCAGATGTATGTGAAGGAGATAATTAGGTTGCATGGAGTGCCATCTAGTATTATTTCTGATAGGGATCCTAGATTTACGTCCCGTTTTTGGCAGAGTTTGCAACAAGCTCTAGGAACTAAGCTAAGATTAAGTTCTGCTTATCATCCTCAGACGGATGGTCAGTCAGAGAGAACTATTCAATCCCTAGAGGATTTGTTGAGAGCATGCGTTTTGGATCATAGGGGAAGTTGGGACAATATTTTGTCATTAATAGAGTTCACCTATAACAACAGTTTTCATGCGAGCATAGGAATGGCACCCTACGAGGCTTTGTATGGGAGAAAGTGTCAAACACCTTTGTGTTGGTACCAAGATGGGGAGAGTGTGATATTAGGACCTGAATTTTTACAACAAACCACGGAAAAGGTGAGACTAGTTCGAGAAAAGATGAGGACGGCACAAAGCAGACAAAAGAGCTACTCTGATAAGAGGAGACGACCTCTCGAGTTCCAAGAAGGCGATCATGTTTTTCTGAGAGTCACTCCGATGACTGGGGTAGGCAGAGCTTTAAAGTCCAGAAAACTCACTCCCAAATTCATAGGACCATACCAAATTCTTCGTCGTATTGGTCCTGTTGCTTACCAAATAGCTTTACCGCCGAATCTTTCTAATCTTCACAATGTCTTTCACGTTTCACAACTGAGAAAATATATTCCTGATCCGTCTCATGTAATCGAGTCTGATGTGGTACAATTAACAGATAACTTGACTTATGAAACAAACCCTGTGCGAATCGATGATAGAAGAATCAAACAGCTCAGGGATAAACAAATCTCTTTAGTCAAGGTTATCTGGAATGAAGTTACTGGAGATGCGACTTGGGAAGTGGAGGACAAGATCCGAGAGCAATATCCTGCGTTATTCTAGGTATGTAATTTCGAGGACGAAATTCTTTTTAGAGGGGTGGAGTTGTAACACTCTGTTTTTTTTTATATATAGTTTTTATTTATTTTTAATCTGTTTTAAATTAATTAAAATTATTTAATTAATGATTTTGTGATTTTTAAGGTATAATTAATAATATTTATATTTTAGGTTTATTTTTGAAAGGTTTATAGTGATAGAGTTCGCAAAACTGAGTTTTTGCGAGAACTGCGTTCTCGCGAAAGGCGGGAAGGGTTTAGTATTTTTTCCGGAGGTCATTTTTACTCCAAAATAAATTTTTAACGAACCAAAAATGGTTCTTATAATATTTGTGATTTTTAGAAGTTTTTCTGGAAATTTTTCCGAAAAACTTTATTTTACCCGCGTTTGGTGCTTTACGGGTAAACCGGGCGCAACCGGGACATGAAAAATAGTCTAAAAATTTAGTTTTGAGTTTCTAAATTTTTCTATGACATTTCAAATCATAAAATTTATTCCTCATGATTTTACTCATTTTAGAAAAATATTTATCTAAAAAGGGGTTCGAAAACTACGCGTTTTTACCGCTTCGAACTACCGATTAAACCCTAACTTGATGGGACTTAATCCCACCATTTTTCTGGTCAGCTGGGCGCATAAGGGGGCTGATTCAACTCTAAAAATTCTTCCAAAAGTCAAATGGTCAATTAGGGGTTGATTTTTGAATTTTTCCAAAATTAGGTGAGAGAGGTATGACTCCCAACCACCAAAGCATGCAAGCCCATACCTCCCCCATGCCCTTCTTGCTTCAGCCGAAATTCATCTAGGGAGAAAGGAGAGAGAAATTCATTTGCTTCATACACTTCATCTTCTCCAAGTTCCATTTTCTATTTTCTCTCCATTCCCAAGCTTTTTCCATACACAAAAAGACCAAGTTCTAGTGAGATTTTCCATACCCAAGCTTCACAAAAAAGGTTTGGATCATCATTCTAATCCATAAACTTCTTTCATTTTTTCATTTCCACCACTTTCATGTTTTCATGAAAGCTTGAGTTCTTCATTTCACTAAAAATAAGCTTTTCCTTTGTTTAGGTTCACTCCATTGGAACCTACAAGCTTGGAAACTACCTTGGATCTATTTTCTTTCAAGATTTGAGTAAGTATTCATCTTCTCAAATTTCTACTCTTTATGGTTTCTTGGTTTTCATAAAACTCATATTTCTATGGTTGTATTTTGGTGTATTTTGAAAAAGGTATATTTTTCTAAGTGTGGGAACATCAAGGTGTTGAGTAGATCACTTGGTGTTGGTGTGGTGTGAAGGAGGTGATTTTGGAGTTAGCCCATTTTTTTCAAGTCTTCAAGAGGTAAGGGGATTTTTCTCAATAAGTTGGGAGGGTTGTGTATGTGTGTGATTATGTGATTTTGTTCTTGATGATGAACTCAAAGACTTGAGTTTTTCATATTGGTTGTTGAATGATTTTTCATTCTCTTAGTAATATGTATTTTTACATGTATATGTATATGAGTAAAAATATGATTTTTGGTTGAGGCATGATAAATTTTTATGAGCCTATGTGTTGTTGGAAAAAAATCATATGTATGCTTTGGGGTGGTTTTGGATGTCCAAGTGTGTGCTTGGTGAAGTATGTTTTAATGCTATGTTCATGAATGAGTACTTTGAGTGTATGTTGATTTATGGCTTGGTTGTGTTATTGCCTAATTGATGTATATTGATTTATGTGTATTTCATATACTTTGATTGGGATTGGATTGAAAAGATTTGATTAAGTGTGGGAAGAGAGTTTAAAAGCTTTAATGAGAATGTTTTTCCAAATGAATTAATGAGAATTCTAATCATAAGTCTTAAATCAATTTCATACTAAATCATTTTACCCATAAAACTTTAAGTGAGTTAGAGAATTAATTAACGTGGGAGAAAAATCAAATTTTGGATTTTTATGGGTTAAAAACGAAAACTGCAGGTTTTTGGGGTCAAAAATGCAAATTCTGGAATTCTGGGCTTTAATTGCAAAATCTGGACTTTTGGGTCAAAATTATAATTTAAGAAAGTTTGGGGCAGAAATGAGAATTCTAGAAACTTTTGGGCCAAAAAGATAATTTACGAAAACTTGGGGCCGAAACGCGAAGTCTGGTACATTTGGGCCAGAATTGTAAATTACGAAAGTCTTGGGGAAGAAAACGTAAAGTCTGGGCATTTTGGGCCAGAAACCTGATTTTTCAGAAAATTTGGGGCTGGACTGTGAAACTGAACTTCTTAGGGGGTCAGAATTACAAATACTTAAAGTAAAAGATTTTAAGTAAAATTATCAAAGAATTAAATTAGGTTTTTAATTAATTCCTTTTATGATGAATAAGTGGGTTTTAGATAAAAGATAACTCTTTTATTGAAAATAAATGAAGCTTAAAGATTTTAGAGTTAAAAGAAAACTTAAGAATTCAAAGAGGAATTTCTTCTAAAAACTTATGGTGTTAAACAATAATATTACACGGTATTGGAAGAGAACCAATACGTGGCGAAGATAAAAGTCTTAATGACAATAATATTACACGGTATTGGAAGAGAACCAATACGTGGCGAAGATACAAGTCTTAATGACAAAAATATTACACGGTGTTAGGTGAAAGCTAACACGTGGCGACGAAAAACCCTAAGACGAGGGACCAAATTGATTGTGGTTGCAAATATACTGTCATATGCATTTGAGATATTGGCTTTTGCCAGGCTAGCATTTATTGCTATGATGAGAGCACACAATCCTATGCGGGGATTGTAAATAAGTATGGTCTGACTATAAGTCTTTGAGGGCATTCCAGGTTACGAAATTCTCAATGGCTTTGCGGTGAATCCCCTTGTGCCGAGAAAAGTAGTGTACCCGGCTTGGATGATCCTGACCGGCTGCCTTATTTGAGATGGGGTGTACGACGTAGTACAATGGGTCTGTACCGAATAAATGACAAACGATGGCCAAGAGTGAAGGTCAGTTTGCATTAATGATAGGTATACGATTCCGCCACATCGCTCTACTTAGTTGAGGAAGAAAAGTCTCCATGGAGCAGTGCACCGGTGTATGACAAGAGATATTGAAGTGACATGCATTATGCTATAATGCTATGTGTGTACTTGACTGTGTGTTTACCTTGATGATTTGTCTCTTGTTGATGATTGAATGAATAGCTTAGCTAAAAGATATGCGAAAGAATAACTCTATATAAATATATTCTTGGAATGTATTATGTAGTATTTTATTTTTCATATGCAACCTTTCAGTGGATTTCAACTTGTGAAAAGAAATTCACCCTTGCATATTTTCCTGTATCTGTATGTACGTTACGCGTAGATGAGGCCTCTGGTAGCCTGCGTGAGGGAGAGCTTTAGGCCCCTTGAGGCCGAGTCCGAGGGAGGGGGATGGACTTATGATCCCATCTCCCAATGGGCCACTGTGTGTGGACACGTGGTCAGGACTAGAGGAGGGGTGCTGGGCCCCGAAGAGGTTCTGGAGCGCGACATGGTTCTGGACGCTTACATTCCACTCGAGAGGATGCGCAGCTGGCTGGCAGCCGCACCCGAGGCACCCGTGGAGCAGCCGAGGCGAGAGACTCAGGCGGAGGAGAGACCTTTACCCTCACGGGTAACCAGATCAGCTCGGGAGTATCGTCGCATGTTTCGCCGCACGCGTCTCACTCCGAGGAAGAGCACCTTGCCGCGAGATCGTCTACCGAGGATGGCTCCATTAGTGACACCAGCTTCACCACCAGCGACAGGGAGACCTACGTTTTCCGTTCCTTACGTTCCACCGTATGGCCGTTTCGTACGCTGCTCTTCTGACACTTCTGTCGGACCGTCGGGACACGCAGAGAGGGGGAAGAGGAATGTTCGAGATGAGCCAGAGCGGGTACTCATTGAGATATCTGAGGAGGAGGAGGACCCGGAGGAGGACCCGGAGGAGGATCCTGAGGAGGACCCCGAGGAGACGTCATCGTCTTAGGTCGTAGTGGTGGGGGTGTCTAGTGCTAGGTTGTGGGATGTCTGTTAGCGACCAGCCTAGGTTTGGGATGTTCATGTTCAGTGTCGTGTATTTGACACATCTTTTGATTTACAGTTTTCTTAGGTTTAGATTTACCGCTTTATTTCCTTTACGTTATGATGATGTATTTTGGCCACTATGTGGTGGTTCCAAACTATCCTTGCGGGCGCAAGACTTGTATATTTTGACATGATGATATATATATATATGTGCATGATGTTTCTTTTCTTTTGAGTTTCATGATGGCTAAGTGTGATGTGAGAAATCTTTTCGTTTAAGATTCTTTTAAAAAAAAAATTAGCCACCAATTTTGGTAACCTTGAGTTATGAAAGATGTTTTTCCGCATTAAATTTTAGTTTTTCACGTGACGTTCCTTGTGGGAAAAAAGGGTGTTACATTTGTGGTATCAGAGCTGGTTGATGTCTTTCGGGAGTGTCTAGGTTATAGGCTTACTAAGTTAAGTTGTGTGATCTCTGATTAGCATTGTGTGACATTGTTTGTATTGTTTCCTTATGAAACAATGTGTGAAATTGATTGCTTTCTCGAATGGGTTTTGAATAGTGCGACTGATTGGTTCACTTGCAGAAACCCATGGCACGTCGGGGACGACCGATGAATCGTGTTGACGCTGAAGACCGTGACGATACGATGGAGAGGGCTATAGCGGCTATGACTAACATGGCGGCTCAGATGGCTCAACAGTCTGTTCGTGCGGAACAAAGGGATGTCGAGAGGCAACAGAGGGACGTTGAGGATCGATTGAGGGCTGAGAGGGCTGCTGAAGGAAAGAGGTTGGTCGACTTTCGACACCATAATCCGCCACAGTTTCGTGGTGAGGCCGAGCCGGATAAAGCAGAACTATGGATCGAGGAGCTGGAAAAGATCTTTGAGATCTTACACTGCACGGCAGCCGAGAAGCTACAGTATGCGGTGTACCTGCTGTTGGGTGACGCAGAATACTGGTGGAAGGGAGTCCGACAGCTGTTGGATGCTGGAAACCAAGAGGTGACGTGGGAACTTTTCAAGGAGAAATTTCTTGAGAAGTACTTTCCACAAAGCGCGAGGTCCGAGAAGGAGCAAGAGTTTCTGCGACTGCAGCAACGGGACATGACTGTAGGGGAATACGCGGCAAAGTTTGAGTCACTTGCCAAGTATTTTCGGTTCTTCCAAGTTCAACCGGACGAGGGATGGAAGTGTGAGAGGTTTGAGGCTGGATTGAGGTACGAGGTGCGTCAATCTGTGGCTTCGCTGGATATCCGTTAGTTTCCACTGCTGGTGGAAAAATGTAGGAAGATGGAGAACTTAATGAAAGGGAGAATCAACAAAGGGAACGTGGGTGGACCGTCTAGGTCATATCCACAAAGTCAGAAGGGGAAGCAGACTCAACACAAGCCTTATTTCAAGAACCAGAGGAGTCAGCCGAACCGCAATGTACCATTTTCTGCTACTGGTACTAACAAAGGCTATCAGGGAACGGGCGCTCCGATTGTATGTTACAACTGCGGAAAGCCCGGACACTTGTCCACAGCATGCAACCAGAAGGGGATGACATGCTTTAGCTGCGGGAAGATCGGACATGCAGCAAAGGATTGTCGGATGGGCAAACCGAAACCAGAGGTGAACGCCGTCAAAGCCAGAAGGCCGACGACGAAAGGACGAGTTTACACCATGAGTGGTGTTGAAGCTTCACAATCAGAGGATCTCATACAAGGTACTTGTGACATAACTGGAAATCCCTTAATTGTACTGTATGATTCGGGTGCTACCCATTCTTTCATATCTGAAAACTGTGTGAAACGACTGAAATTGCCTGTGTCTTTGATGTCTTTTGATCTTGTTGTTTCTATGCCTACTGCTGAAACTGTTATTGCAAATTCTGTATGTCTAAAATGCCCTGTTGTTATTTCCAATAGGACATACCTTGTTGATTTGATATGTTTGCCTTTGACACAATTGGATGTGATTTTAGGCATGGATTGGTTATCTTCCAACCATATCCTTTTAGACTGTGCCAATAAATCTTTGATTTTCCCTAATGCTGAGAATTCTGGATTTTTGACTGCCAATCAAGTGAGAGCTTCTTTGAAAGAAGGAGCTCAGGGATACATGTTTTTATCCTTCTTGAAAGTCGAGGGGGAAGTTGTATTGAGCAACGTGCCCGTCGTTAGAGACTTCTCGGAAGTATTTCCGGAGGATGTTCCAGGTCTACCACCTGTGAGGGACATAGAGTTTTCCATAGACTTAGTACCTGGTACTGGTCCAATCTCTATTGCCCCGTATAGAATGTCGCCAATGGAGCTGGCTGAACTGAAGAAGCAATTGGAAGATTTGTTATCCAAGCAATTCGTAAGACCAAGTGTATCGCCGTGGGGAGCTCCTGTGCTGTTGGTGAAAAAGAAGGACGGAACTTCCAGATTGTGTGTGGACTACCGTCAGTTGAACAAGGTGACGATCAAGAATAAGTATCCATTGCCACGCATCGACGATCTGATGGATCAACTTCGCGGTGCAGCTGTATTTTCTAAGATTGACTTGAGGAGTGGCTATCACCAGATTAGGGTTAAGAGTGATGATATTCCTAAGACTGCTTTTAGGACTAGATATGGTCATTTTGAGTATCTTGTGATGCCGTTTGGAGTGACTAATGCACCGGCAATATTCATGGACTATATGAATAGGATCTTTAGACCTTTCTTGGATCCATTTGTGGTAGTGTTCATAGATGACATTTTGATTTACTCTAAGAGTCATGAAGAACACGAGGAACACCTAAGACAAGTATTGCAGATTTTGAGTGAGAAAAAGCTTTATGCAAAGTTGTCTAAGTGTGAATTTTGGTTAGAAAAAGTACAATTTCTAGGCCATGTGATTTCAAAAGAGGGTATAGTTGTAGACCCAGAAAAGGTAGAGGCAGTAATGTCATGGGAAAGACCCACGACGGTGACTGAGGTTCGTAGTTTTGTAGGGTTAGCGGGTTATTATCGAAGGATTTTCGAAGATAGTAGCCCCAATGACACAACTCACTAGGAAAGATCATCCTTTTGTGTGGACTGATGAGTGTGAGTCAAGTTTCTTGAAGATGAAGGAACTACTGACAACCTCACCTGTACTGATTTTGCCTAATCCTGAAGAACCTATGGAGGTTTACTGTGATGCTTCATACCAAGGACTTGGGTGCGTGTTGATGCAAAATAGAAGAGTAGTGGCATACGCATCCCGTCAATTGAAAAATCACGAGAGGAACTATCCAACTCATGATATTGAGCTGGCAGCTGTAGTGTTCGCTTTGAAGATTTGGAGGCATTATCTATATGGATCAACGTTTAACGTCTTCAGCGATCATAAGAGTTTAAAATATCTGTTTGATCAGAAAGAGCTCAATATGAGACAAAGACGTTGGATGGAATTCCTAAAGGATTATGATTTTACCTTGATGTATCATCCCGGGAAGGCAAATGTCGTGGCTGATGCCTTGAGTCGGAAAACTGTTCATGTGTCTGCCATGATGGTTAAGGAACTAGAGTTGATTGAGGAGTTTAGAGATCTAGGCTTAAACATGGAGAGACACAAGGATAAGATTAGTCTAAGCATGATCAAAGTGTCGAATGGATTAATTGATGACATTCGGGAGCAACAAGCAACCGATGAGAGTCTGAAAGAAAAGAGAGAGTTGATGGAACAAGGCAAAGTGGCAGAGTTTAGTTTAGGCATTGATGGAATACTGAGATGCAAAGGAAGGATTTGTGTGCCAAACAATCCTGAATTGAGAAAGCTGATTCTCGATGAAGCACATAAGAGCAATTTGAGTATTCACCCTGGAGCCACGAAGATGTATCAAGATCTGAAGCAAAGATTCTGGTGGTCGGGGATGAAGAAACAAGTTGCGGAGTATATCGCAGCGTGCTTAACATGCCAAAAAGCAAAAGTGGAACACCAACGACCTGCGGGCATGATGCAATCGTTGGATATCCCAGAATGGAAATGGGAGAGCATATCGATGGATTTCGTGTCTGGATTGCCAAGGACATCGAAAGGATTTGATGGGATTTGGGTAATTGTGGATAGACTGACAAAGTCATTGCATTTTCTACCCATCAACATGAAGTATTCCCTAGATAAGCTCGCTCAGATGTATGTGAAGGAGATAATTAGGTTGCATGGAGTGCCATCTAGTATTATTTCTGATAGGGATCCTAGATTTACGTCCCGTTTTTGGCAGAGTTTGCAACAAGCTCTAGGAACTAAGCTAAGATTAAGTTCTGCTTATCATCCTCAGACGGATGGTCAGTCAGAGAGAACTATTCAATCCCTAGAGGATTTGTTGAGAGCATGCGTTTTGGATCATAGGGGAAGTTGGGACAATATTTTGTCATTAATAGAGTTCACCTATAACAACAGTTTTCATGCGAGCATAGGAATGGCACCCTACGAGGCTTTGTATGGGAGAAAGTGTCAAACACCTTTGTGTTGGTACCAAGATGGGGAGAGTGTGATATTAGGACCTGAATTTTTACAACAAACCACGGAAAAGGTGAGACTAGTTCGAGAAAAGATGAGGACGGCACAAAGCAGACAAAAGAGCTACTCTGATAAGAGGAGACGACCTCTCGAGTTCCAAGAAGGCGATCATGTTTTTCTGAGAGTCACTCCGATGACTGGGGTAGGCAGAGCTTTAAAGTCCAGAAAACTCACTCCCAAATTCATAGGACCATACCAAATTCTTCGTCGTATTGGTCCTGTTGCTTACCAAATAGCTTTACCGCCGAATCTTTCTAATCTTCACAATGTCTTTCACGTTTCACAACTGAGAAAATATATTCCTGATCCGTCTCATGTAATCGAGTCTGATGTGGTACAATTAACAGATAACCTGACTTATGAAACAAACCCTGTGCGAATCGATGATAGAAGAATCAAACAGCTCAGGGATAAACAAATCTCTTTAGTCAAGGTTATCTGGAATGAAGTTACTGGAGATGCGACTTGGGAAGTGGAGGACAAGATCCGAGAGCAATATCCTGCGTTATTCTAGGTATGTAATTTCGAGGACGAAATTCTTTTTAGAGGGGTGGAGTTGTAACACTCTGTTTTTTTTTATATATAGTTTTTATTTATTTTTAATCTGTTTTAAATTAATTAAAATTATTTAATTAATGATTTTGTGATTTTTAAGGTATAATTAATAATATTTATATTTTAGGTTTATTTTTGAAAGGTTTATAGTGATAGAGTTCGCAAAACTGAGTTTTTGCGAGAACCGCGTTCTCGCGAAAGGCGGGAAGGGTTTAGTATTTTTTCCGGAGGTCATTTTTACTCCAAAATAAATTTTTAACGAACCAAAAATGGTTCTTATAATATTTGTGATTTTTAGAAGTTTTTCTGGAAATTTTTCCGAAAAACTTTATTTTACCCGCGTTTGGTGCTTTACGGGTAAACCGGGCGCAACCGGGACATGAAAAATAGTCTAAAAATTTAGTTTTGAGTTTCTAAATTTTTCTATGACATTTCAAATCATAAAATTTATTCCTCATGATTTTACTCATTTTAGAAAAATATTTATCTAAAAAGGGGTTCGAAAACTACGCGTTTTTACCGCTTCGAACTACCGATTAAACCCTAACTTGATGGGACTTAATCCCACCATTTTTCTGGTCAGCTGGGCGCATAAGGGGGCTGATTCAACTCTAAAAATTCTTCCAAAAGTCAAATGGTCAATTAGGGGTTGATTTTTGAATTTTTCCAAAATTAGGTGAGAGAGGTATGACTCCCAACCACCAAAGCATGCAAGCCCATACCTCCCCCATGCCCTTCTTGCTTCAGCCGAAATTCATCTAGGGAGAAAGGAGAGAGAAATTCATTTGCTTCATACACTTCATCTTCTCCAAGTTCCATTTTCCATTTTCTCTCCATTCCCAAGCTTTTTCCATACACAAAAAGACCAAGTTCTAGTGAGATTTTCCATACCCAAGCTTCACAAAAAAGGTTTGGATCATCATTCTAATCCATAAACTTCTTTCATTTTTTCATTTCCACCACTTTCATGTTTTCATGAAAGCTTGAGTTCTTCATTTCACTAAAAATAAGCTTTTCCTTTGTTTAGGTTCACTCCATTGGAACCTACAAGCTTGGAAACTACCTTGGATCTATTTTCTTTCAAGATTTGAGTAAGTATTCATCTTCTCAAATTTCTACTCTTTATGGTTTCTTGGTTTTCATAAAACTCATATTTCTATGGTTGTATTTTGGTGTATTTTGAAAAAGGTATATTTTTCTAAGTGTGGGAACATCAAGGTGTTGAGTAGATCACTTGGTGTTGGTGTGGTGTGAAGGAGGTGATTTTGGAGTTAGCCCATTTTTTTCAAGTCTTCAAGAGGTAAGGGGATTTTTCTCAATAAGTTGGGAGGGTTGTGTATGTGTGTGATTATGTGATTTTGTTCTTGATGATGAACTCAAAGACTTGAGTTTTTCATATTGGTTGTTGAATGATTTTTCATTCTCTTAGTAATATGTATTTTTACATGTATATGTATATGAGTAAAAATATGATTTTTGGTTGAGGCATGATAAATTTTTATGAGCCTATGTGTTGTTGGAAAAAAATCATATGTATGCTTTGGGGTGGTTTTGGATGTCCAAGTGTGTGCTTGGTGAAGTATGTTTTAATGCTATGTTCATGAATGAGTACTTTGAGTGTATGTTGATTTATGGCTTGGTTGTGTTATTGCCTAATTGATGTATATTGATTTATGTGTATTTCATATACTTTGATTGGGATTGGATTGAAAAGATTTGATTAAGTGTGGGAAGAGAGTTTAAAAGCTTTAATGAGAATGTTTTTCCAAATGAATTAATGAGAATTCTAATCATAAGTCTTAAATCAATTTCATACTAAATCATTTTACCCATAAAACTTTAAGTGAGTTAGAGAATTAATTAACGTGGGAGAAAAATCAAATTTTGGATTTTTATGGGTTAAAAACGAAAACTGCAGGTTTTTGGGGTCAAAAATGCAAATTCTGGAATTCTGGGCTTTAATTGCAAAATCTGGACTTTTGGGTCAAAATTATAATTTAAGAAAGTTTGGGGCAGAAATGAGAATTCTAGAAACTTTTGGGCCAAAAAGATAATTTACGAAAACTTGGGGCCGAAACGCGAAGTCTGGTACATTTGGGCCAGAATTGTAAATTACGAAAGTCTTGGGGAAGAAAACGTAAAGTCTGGGCATTTTGGGCCAGAAACCTGATTTTTCAGAAAATTTGGGGCTGGACTGTGAAACTGAACTTCTTAGGGGGTCAGAATTACAAATACTTAAAGTAAAAGATTTTAAGTAAAATTATCAAAGAATTAAATTAGGTTTTTAATTAATTCCTTTTATGATGAATAAGTGGGTTTTAGATAAAAGATAACTCTTTTATTGAAAATAAATGAAGCTTAAAGATTTTAGAGTTAAAAGAAAACTTAAGAATTCAAAGAGGAATTTCTTCTAAAAACTTATGGTGTTAAACAATAATATTACACGGTATTGGAAGAGAACCAATACGTGGCGAAGATAAAAGTCTTAATGACAATAATATTACACGGTATTGGAAGAGAACCAATACGTGGCGAAGATACAAGTCTTAATGACAAAAATATTACACGGTGTTAGGTGAAAGCTAACACGTGGCGACGAAAAACCCTAAGACGAGGGACCAAATTGATTGTGGTTGCAAATATACTGTCATATGCATTTGAGATATTGGCTTTTGCCAGGCTAGCATTTATTGCTATGATGAGAGCACACAATCCTATGCGGGGATTGTAAATAAGTATGGTCTGACTATAAGTCTTTGAGGGCATTCCAGGTTACGAAATTCTCAATGGCTTTGCGGTGAATCCCCTTGTGCCGAGAAAAGTAGTGTACCCGGCTTGGATGATCCTGACCGGCTGCCTTATTTGAGATGGGGTGTACGACGTAGTACAATGGGTCTGTACCGAATAAATGACAAACGATGGCCAAGAGTGAAGGTCAGTTTGCATTAATGATAGGTATACGATTCCGCCACATCGCTCTACTTAGTTGAGGAAGAAAAGTCTCCATGGAGCAGTGCACCGGTGTATGACAAGAGATATTGAAGTGACATGCATTATGCTATAATGCTATGTGTGTACTTGACTGTGTGTTTACCTTGATGATTTGTCTCTTGTTGATGATTGAATGAATAGCTTAGCTAAAAGATATGCGAAAGAATAACTCTATATAAATATATTCTTGGAATGTATTATGTAGTATTTTATTTTTCATATGCAACCTTTCAGTGGATTTCAACTTGTGAAAAGAAATTCACCCTTGCATATTTTCCTGTATCTGTATGTACGTTACGCGTAGATGAGGCCTCTGGTAGCCCGCGTGAGGGAGAGCTTTAGGCCCCTTGAGGCCGAGTCCGAGGGAGGGGGATGGACTTATGATCCCATCTCCCAATGGGCCACTGTGTGTGGACACGTGGTCAGGACTAGAGGAGGGGTGTTGGGCCCCGAAGAGGTTCTGGAGCGCGACATGGTTCTGGACGCTTACATTCCACTCGAGAGGATGCGCAGCTGGCTGGCAGCCGCACCCGAGGCACCCGTGGAGCAGCCGAGGCGAGAGACTCAGGCGGAGGAGAGACCTTTACCCTCACGGGTAACCAGATCAGCTCGGGAGTATCGTCGCATGTTTCGCCGCACGCGTCTCACTCCGAGGAAGAGCACCTTGCCGCGAGATCGTCTACCGAGGATGGCTCCGTTAGTGACACCAGCTTCACCACCAGCGACAGGGAGACCTACGTTTTCCGTTCCTTACGTTCCACCGTATGGTCGTTTCGTACGCTGCTCTTCTGACACTTCTGCCGGACCGTCGGGACACGCAGAGAGGGGGAAGAGGAAGGTTCGAGATGAGCCAGAGCGGGTACTCATTGAGATATCTGAGGAGGAGGAGGACCCAGAGGAGGATCCTGAGGAGGACCCCGAGGAGACGTCATCGTCTTAGGTCGTAGTGGTGGGGGTGTCTAGTGCTAGGTTGTGGGATGTCTGTTAGCGACCAGCCTAGGTTTGGGATGTTCATGTTCAGTGTCGTGTATTTGACACATCTTTTGATTTACAGTTTTCTTAGGTTTTGATTTACCGCTTTATTTCCTTTACGTTATGATGATGTATTTTGGCCACTATGTGGTGGTTCCAAACTATCCTTGCGGGCGCAAGACTTGTATATTTTGACATGATGATATATATATATATATATGTGTGCATGATGTTTCTTTTCTTCTGAGTTTCAGGATGGCTAAGTGTGATGTGAGAAATCTTTTCGTTTAAGATTCTTTTAAAAAAAAAATTAGCCACCAATTTTGGTAACCTTGAGTTATGAAAGATGTTTTTCCGCATTAAATTTTAGTTTTTCACGTGACGTTCCTTGTGGGAAAAAGGAGCGTTACAATAAATCAAACATACACTCAAAATACTCATTCATAATATATCAACATACATCATGAACATAGCATTAAATCATACTTCAACAAGCACACACTTGGACATCCAAAATCACCCGAAAGCATACATATGATTTTTCCAACAACACATAGGCTTATAAAAATTTATCATGCCTCAACCAAAATCATATTTTTACTCATATACATATACATATAAAAATACATATCACTAAGAGAATGAAACTTCACTCAAACACCCAATATGAAAACTCAAGTCTTTGAGTTTTTCATGATCATACAACATAAACCACACACATACACATCCTTCCCAACTTATTGAGAAAATCCCCTTACCTCTTGAAGACTTGAAAATGGGCTAACTCCAAAATCACCTTCACACCACACCAACACCAAGTGGTCTACTCAACACCTTGATGTTCCCACACTTAGAAAAATTTACCTTACACAAAATACACCAAAAATAAACCACAAAAATATGAGTTTTATGAAAACCAACAAACCCTAAAGAGTAGAAATTTGAGTAGATGAATACTTACTCAAATCTTGAAGACAAATGGATCCAAGGTAGTTTTCAAGCTTGTAGGTTCTAATGGAGTTAACCTAAACCAAGAAAAAACTCTCTTTTAGTAAAGAGAAGAACACAGCTTTCATGGAAACATGAAAGTGGTGGAAATGAAAAAATGAAAGAAGTTTATGGATTAGAATGATGATCCAAACCTTTTTTGTGAAGCTTGGGTATGGAAAATCTCAATAGAACTTGGTCTTTTTGGTTTATGAAAAAGCTTGGGAATTGAGAGAAAATGGAAAATGGAACTTGGAGAAGATGAAGTGTATGAAGCAAATGAATTTCTCTCTCCTTTCTCTCTAGATGAATTCAGCCAGACCACAAAAGAGCATGGGGGAGTATGGGCTTCAATGCTTTTGGTGGTTGGGAGTCATACCTCTCTCACCTAATTTTGAAAAATTCAAATATTAACCCCTATTTTACCATTTGACTTTTGGAAGGATTTTGAGAGTGGGATCAGCCCCCTTATGCGCCCAGCTGACCAGAAAAATGGTGAGATTAAGTCCCATCAAGTTAGGGTTTAATCGGTAGTTCGAAGTGATAAAAACGCGTAGTTTTCGAACCCCTTTTTAGATAAATATTTTTCTAAAATGAGTAAAATCATGAGAAATGAATTTTATGATTTGAATATGTCATAGAAAAATTTAGAAACCAAAAACTAAATTTTTGGACTATTTTTCATATCCCGGTTGTGCCTGGTTTACCCGTAAAGCTCCAAACGCGGATAAAATAAAGTTTTTCTGAAAAATATCCATAAAATTTCTAAAAATCCCAAATATTATAAGAACCACTTTTGGTTAGTTAAAAAATTATTTTGGGGTAAAAATGACCTCCAGAAAAATACTGAACCCTATCCCCGCATTAGGAGAGAATGCGGTTCCCGCAAAAACTCAGTTTTGCGAACTCTATTACTCTAAACCCTTCAAAATCAAACCTAAGATATTACTATCACTATCCTCACCTCAAGATCCCAAAAATCATTAATTAAATAATTTTAATTAAGTTAAATAGGATTAAAAATCAATAAAAACTATATATAAAAATCAGGGTGTTACAAAAGGCAAACACTTTCTCTCTCTTTTCTCTCTTTAAGTCTTAAATTTCTTACTATTGTGTTCTTGGTGTTCTTGCTTGTTCTTCTTCAAGTTTTGGCCAAGGTAAGAGGTTTTTCTTTCAAAGTAATTTGTGAAGTATGAGTTTTGATTCTGGTTTGTGTTTGAAATTGCTTGTTTATGTGTTTATCGCTTTATATGCTTTATAATTGTTTTATAGCATTAAATTAATTGTTTTGTGCTATTAATGAATTGTAGAGTTATAATGCCCAATTTTATACCAAATTTCGTGAGTAGAGAGGTTATGCTAAAATCACTTTTGAGCTTTTGTAAACATACCGTTATAATGGCGAATTTCAGACATACCGTAAAGATGATTTTACCGCAAAGAAAATACAATTTTATTGTTTATGAAAACCCAAAATTATCTGTTATTTATATACAAGGTGATGGTTAAGATAAATGGTTTATCAGTATGGATCTGTCTAGAAAGGAATAGAGGCCTATGAAGGTGCTAAAGCAGTCCGTCTCTCTTTGGCCTGGGATCCGTGCCGATACGCTGTTTGGGGAATTCTTAACACTAGGGACCCAGTATATACATGACAAGATAAAAGTGGGAAAGAAGCAATTTTCTTAATACCGTATATATAAATGGATTGGAATGAATAAAAGAGTGTAACAGTAATGGATTCTCGGTGAACCTACTGTTATAGCATCTTTCGGAATATAATCTAACAGTAATGGATTCTCGGTGAATTCTACTGTTATGTTATTAGTGGGAAATATCTAGTGGGTATTCAATCTGTATATATATGCACATAACTCAGTTTAATTTCCAATGTCTACGGCAGTGGAAATTAGCGAGATAGGCTTTCAACGGGCATTTTTCCTGGAAGATAATTGGAGCTTAAATATTTCTGAAGAGAAACAAATGAACTACGTTCACTTAGTGATATAGGATCGATTTTTAAGAATGGGTACTAATTACCGAAGATGGCTCTGCCGTCGTGTGATCTTTTCATCTTCGAAAATAACTTAAGCCGGAGAAGAATTAGCTTTACTTGGTTCACTAAATACATATCAAGTTTTAGAAAGACGGACAATGATTACCGCAGTCGGCTCAGCCGCCGTGTAATTATTCCATTCCCAAAGAGTTATCTAAAAACTGAGAACAGACACCTACTAATTCAAAAAAAAAAAAAAACAGACGTAAGCTTAAATACTGTTGATCTCTTCTCTCTTGATCAATCCTAGGTGGCTCTGCCCCGTTTTGGTCTTCTTGAAATGAGTTAATAATCTTTAGTTTCTATATCGAATCACTCTGTTGGGCTACTCACCTCAGTTCGGCTTTGCCGCAGTGTGATCAGTCGCAAATTGACCTATTAAAGCCGGATAAATAACTTAACTCATAAAAGATCCGTAAAATGGGTAAAAAGAGCAAGAGCTATTTATTTAAAAATAGTAAAAGAGTTTTCTGATACAAAGAGAAAAATGTGGGTTTTTACAGCTATCTGTCTATTCAAAAGTATTTCTATCATAAAGAGATGGGTTATTTTATACAAAGTATTTTGGTGAGATTTAGAGATTTTCAAAAGAGCAGCTACAGTGAAACAAAGAAAGCTTTCAGAGAGATACTAAAGAGAATTGGTGTGCAAATATAGACGGTCATTTGCATAAAGAATTTTTGAGCATTACAACCCGAAGTAGTGTGGTTGAGAATATAGTACGGTTGGGCTACAACTGCCTATTTGGATTATCCAGGTTTCGATAGTCTTATGTGGCCGAGTAGGTAATGCCCTCGAGCCGAGACAATTCGTATACCCGACTTGGATAAATCTGACTGACTGACTTATTCGTAAATTGGTATTTAAAGTAATAAATGTTAGTATTACTAAAAGATCTCTGGAAGTCTTGAAGAGGCTATCTGGTTATTCTGATAAGTTTACTACAGCCAATTGCTCAATGGTGTTAAGGTTGGTAAAGTCTCCTAGGAGCAATACACCGGTGTGTTTTGAGAGATATTGAAGTGGCATGCATAAATATACTTGGACTTGGTGATATATTATTGTGAATGCATTGCTTTTGTAGGGTTCCAGCACAAAGGTAAGCTCTGCTTAAACGAGATCTGTTTATAAGCCTTGATTGATCTGTTATTTGCTTGGTGTTCAAATTGATTGTTGAGTGATCTATATGTGTTGGGTGTATTCCTACTTTTCTTATTACTTTGTCTTAAGAGTCTCACCCTTGCCTGCTTTGTTGTGTTGATGCATGACTGAGTAGAAGCTTTACCCAAGAAGTGGGTTAACTCTTAGAAGAAGGGCTCGAAGGAGGATGCTGGTTAGATTGATAAAGATTTCAAGAAGAATCTATATCTACTGTCTTAGATTGGGGTAGATGTCAAAAGACTGAATTGGCTCAGTGTTCACTGTAAAAACCTCTGATAATTTTATATATGAGATGAGCTTATGCTCACAAAAGGTGTTGATCACATTTCCGCATTCAAAAACATTTTGAAAAGAATTAGGGAAGTATATTCCCCATCCTTCTCATCCTTTAGAAAAGCAAAAAATTTTACCTGCATTTTAGAGAAGGATTACCAACTTTTATTTAAAATATTTTCTAAATCTTTGCGAAAGTTTTGGTTACTATGGTGTAATATCCTTTTTGGAGAAAGGGTGTTACACTGTTAACTCACACAAGTGAGGATATAGACTCTAAAGCACTTCGAGAGTTAAGCAAACTCTTTTTTTCAAGAAGAAAGAAATATACAAGACTTTCCAAGATTTACAAAGTATGACAATATTTGCACAGTGTTTCGACTCTTTCTTTTGCTTGGTTTAGTCTCTTGTATTCTTCTTCTTGTCCACGGTATTTATAGGCTTTGAGTGAAGCATGAGAGTTGATCTTGAATAAGCTCAGCTTCAGCCTTCATAAATGTAGCCATTCCCTAATAGCATTAAATGCTATTTTCCCGTTGCTCTGTAGGAGTGCCTCTCAGCGTATTTCTTTGCAATTCTTTCTCCTATGTCAGAAGCAACCTGTACTCAAAGTCTCATTTACACAATGGTTAATAGTAATATTTTATTGAGACAGAGAGAATACACTGTATAAGTGAAAAGGTATGTTCAGAGAGACATAGAAATGTTCAGAGTACATTCTCTTTCTTAAGTACACTTTTCACAATGCTTTATGCTTTTCATTAAATGCTTATTCAAAACGTTGACAAATATGCACAGGAAAAGCATTGTATACAGCTATTTATTTCAAATCATTTGCTCATTAAATATGTCTCATATTAAATACAAGAGCAATAAATAGCATGTTATAGACTCTGCGTATTTGACGCATCTTTGTGAAACAGAATAGACTTTCTGTTCACTTACCAAATGGACGCATACCTTTGTTTACCATTTGGATGCAAGACTTCTCTTGATCATATGGACGCATACCTATGCTTACCATATGGACTCATATCTTTGTTTCTTTGGACGTACAACTTTTCTGATTATTGGACTTATATTATTCTGCTCATTTGGACGCATAGCATCCAGTGTCCATTTGGACGCTCAGCTCTTTTGATTGTACTATGATTGCCAAGCTCACACTGGACGATGGTCTTATCTTTGCTGTAGCTACAAGAGCTTGTTAGCAGACTTTGTAAAAACCTTAATAATCATTGTTATCATCAAAACCACTTAGGGATTAAAGCATATGAAAATGCCTTTGAACAATTTGGTTCCAACAATCTCTCCCTTTTTGATGATGACAAACATTATTAAGTTTTACAAGCAATATAAGCAAGTTAAACAAAATAAATAGTCAGCATAAGCATTTAACTAAAACTTTTCTCATTAAGTGAAACTCCCCTTGAGATAAACTTCTCATTGTTTCTTACTTTTCTCCCCCTGAGATAAACATCTCATGGTTTTTAGATTTTTCAATCTATTTAGTTCCTGAAAAGTAATTTTTCTCAAATGGCAGATTAGTCAAACAGTATATATATAATTAGAGCAATCAAACTCAGAGTATAGACTAAACATAGCATATATATATATAAGCAATAAAACTACTGCACTGCAATTTGACTCAATCTCATTTTATTAATAACTTGAGCTTTTAAAACTTAATATTCTTCTTTTTCTTCTCCCCCTTTTGTCACCAAACAAAAAGGTTCATAGAACATCATAGTCCAAAAATGATTTTAAAAAAAATTGGAGAACAGGAAATCAGGACTTCCATAGATTCTTCCTTGAGTCCATGTACTTGAGATACTAGCCCAACAGAAATATCAAGTCTTCAATTTCTTCGCTTGAGGGTGGAGCTTGGATAGATGTAGGGCTTGGTTCCTCAGTTGTAGAGACAATAGCATCTTCTGGCTCAGGAGATAGCTCAATTATGGGTTGAGTGGATCGAGTTGGGGCACCAAAGAGGTCATCAAACATGTATCTCAAATGCTCCTTGTTCTCTAAAACTGATCCCCCAGTAGGCGTTGCAGCCTTCTCAGCAGCAGATACCCCTGAAGATGATGCTTCTCGTTCACACAAACTGAGGTATCTTTCCCAGACAGTTCTTGCATTATGTTCTGTTGCTTGACCAGTTTTGGATGTGAACATTAAGAAGGCCATATCTATGTCACCCTGTGCCTTCTTTGCCCAATCATTTTCAAATCTTATAGGATTTGGCATTGTACTTTTGCTGATTGGCTTCCTGGGGAACTTGTCCTTGTTCCTGTCCACAAGATAGACCCTTGGTACTATCCTGTCAGGTTGCACTCTTATTGTTGTTGAAGCCTTGATCCTCATAGACGGAGGGACATTGAATTTATTCTGAAGCTTAAGTCCGTCCGCTATGTTTCTGATGAACATCTCATCGTGGACTGAGAGGAATGGACCCATCTCTTCTGCAGTCAAAGGAGAGTACTTTGGTTGATTGCAGTAGAGTCTCATCCTAGCATGTCCTGGGGAGCTGGATGATATGGATTTGGCTCTTATCTCCTCCAGGGACAAGTCCTTGTCCTTCCTCTTTTCCTCCTGAAGGGGAATTTCTATTGTCTTGATCCCTTTGGTTAGGACAGTAGGTTTCCTGACTCTGTAGACATATTCAGAAGGTGCCAAAGGGACTTCTGATATATCTTGACTGGAAGATGGTGAGGATGTCTGAGATTGGTCATGTGAGGGTGAAGGTGTGTGTGTTTGGGTAGGAATGGGTGATGGTGGTCTAATATCAAGAGTTAATGAGGTAGAGGGTTCAGGTGAGGCAATGGGTGTAGGTGTTTGAGGTCTTGGTTGAGTGGACGATGGGGGTGAGAGAGGTTGAGGTTGAGTTTAGGAAGGTTGATCTGTTTGAGGTGGAGAAACTGTTTGAGTTTGTGGTTGTGGTTGGGTTTGAGAAGGTGGTTTTGTTTGTGGTGTGAAAACTGTTTGAGGTTCAGGGATTGGACGAATAGGTGAAAGAATGGACTCTGGAGGTGGAGTGGAAGGAATAGTTTCTTTAACAGTTTCCTTTCTCCCTTTCCGAATATAGACATTTCTAAAATCTTTTGCAATCTCAGAAATAGTCTTTGAAGGTTTTCTAGTACTTGTTCATTTCTTAACAAGTCATCCAGCAGGCTCTTGACTGGATTGCCTCTTTCTGGAGGGTTGTGTTTCTTTCAACTTGGACCTTTCTTCAGTCCTTCTTTTAGTTCTCCTTTCAGTTGCTACTTCTTCTAGCACAGCTTCTTGAGATACATGTTCTGCTTCTTCAGACATAACTTCTTTCAGAATCTTTTCTTTCATTGCCCTTTCTTTGACTTCCAGATATTCCTTTTCACCTCGAATAGCTGAATGGAGCTTCATTTTATCAAAATTGCTTTTAGTAAGCCTGAGTTGTTTGATACTGCTCAGGGACAGGGATGTTTCATCATCAACCCCTTTTTTTCTCAATATCTTCTGTAGAAGAGCTCCATAAGGGATTTTCTTTAACGAGTACTTTCTGCTGACATGTTTCTTGAAGTTCATAAAGAGAACAAGAGGCAGATTAATCTTCTTTCGATTCAGCAGATTTACTAGCAGAAACTCATGTATTGCAGATACAGAGTTTTTGGATCCTACTTTATGGAGAATCATTTTGTTGATAATCTGATGTAGAACTCGTACCCTGTCGTGCATTTGTGATGCAACTAATGGTAGAGTGTATTATGATGAATCAAATAGAATGTTGCTTCCTCCTGACTGTCCCATCTTCTTCTTCCAATCAGTAAGGAATTTCTCTCTCAGCTTCACAGTTGATAGTCTCTGAGATGGTTTCAACCGAAACTACTATTCTCTTGCCAGCAACTGTTCCAGTAATTTCAGTATCTTGAACTTTAGCAGTTAACCAGAACTGTTTAATTTAGTTAGGGTAAACTCTGATTTCTCCCCTGAAGAAGTTATTCCAGCCAGCACTGGTGATTTCCTCAGCCACAAAGATTCCCAGTTCAGCCAAAATGGAGAGATAGATGCAATGCTCCACAAAGACTTCCATGTTCTCAATGTTCTCCATTTTTTAAAGTAAAGTTTTGATTTTTAGAAACATTGGGTTTTGGAAGGGTTTAAAAAACGAGAGCAAAAATAGAGAAAGTTTTTTTTCCATAAACTTAGGAGAGTGGAAGAGAGTGGAGAGCAAACATGTGTAAAAAGGAAGTTTTGGAGAGAGAAAACAGTAACTATTTCTTGAAACACGACGTAATCATTAAACAGGAAAACTGCTTCAGAGCAGGTGAACGGGTTTTGATAAGAATATATTATTTTAAAAATAACTAAGACTCAGCGCATGAAGACTAAGAGTTAAAAGCCTTTAAGCCTTAATAAAAATTCTAAGTCTCAAATGGACTGACGTGTCCTATTGGACGCTAGTCTTATTGGACTCAGACTCACCTTAAGCATATTGGACGCTAAACATCACTCTTTTATAAAGTGCATATTTAAATGCTTCCTTATAAAAGTGAATCTATCTACAGAGAGGGATTTTGTAAATATATCTGCCCATTGATTTTCAGTGCTAACAAACTGAATATCAAATACTCCCTTCTGTACATAGTCTCTAATAAAATGATGTTTAATTTCTATATGCTTTGCTCTTGAGTGTAAGATTGGGTTCTTAGACAAATTGATTGCAGTAGTTTTATCACAAAGAACAAAAATCTTACTCTCGAAAATGTTGTAGTCCTCCAATTGATGTTTAATCCATAGGAGCTGAGAACAACAACTTGCAGCAGAGACATATTCAGCTTCAGCTGTAGATAATGCAATTGTGCTTTGTCTCCTGCTCGTCCATGATACTAGATTGGACCCAATGAAATGGCATCCTCCGCTGGTACTTTTTCTTTCAAGCCTGTCTCCAGCATAATCAGCATCACAAAACCCTACTAATCTGTACTCATCTGATTTAGTAGTCTCCTTCAGATATCTAAAGATTCTCTTGACAACAGTCAAGTGAGTATCTTTAGGATCTGATTGGAATCTTGTACATAAATAAACACTGAACATAATATCAGGTCTAGATGTAGTAAGATATAAGAGAGATCCAATCATACCTCCGTATACCTTTTGATCTACCTTTTTATCTTTGTCACTCAGGTTCATTATGCAAGTTGGATGCAAAGGAGTGTTCATGGGTTTGCAATCGTCCATATTGAACTTCTTCAGAAGCTCTTTTGTATATTTGGACTGATGCACATAAATCCCATCTTGAGTTTGTTTTACTTGAAGTCCAAGGAAGAATTTCAATTCTCCCGTCATACTCATTTTGAACTCTTTCTGCATTAACTCAGAAAATTCTCTACACAGAGATTCATCAGTAGCACCAAAAATAATATCATCTACATAGATTTGAACTATGATGAAATGTGTGTCTATGGATTTTCTGAAAAGAGTTGTATCAACTTTTCCTCTTGAAAAACCATTTTCCATTAAAAATGAACTCAGTTTTTCATACCAAGCTCGAGGAGCTTGCTTGAGGCCATAAAGAGCCTTTTTCAATTTAAAAACATGATTGGGAAAAGTTTGATCCTCAAAACCAGGAGGTTGTTCAACATAGATTTCCTTAGTTATTATACCATTCAGAAAGACACTCTTTACATCCATTTGATAAAGCCTCATATCATGTTGGGGAGCAAATGAAAGTAAGATGCGAATGACTTCTATTCTAGCAACTAGAGCAAAGATTTCAGTAAAGTCAATACCTTCCTGTTGTGAGTAACCTTGTGCAACTAACCCTGCCTTGTTTGTCACAACTTTACCTTCTTCGTCCAGTTTGTTTCTGAATACCCATTTGGTTCCAATAATGGACTTATCTTCAGGTGGGGCAACCAACGTCCAAACATCATTACTCTTGAATTGGTTCAGCTCCTCCTGCATAGCTAAAATCCATCCTTCATCCAATAGGGCTTCATCAACATTCTTTGGTTCCAATTCAGAGATGAATGCAACATCAGTTTGTTCTCTGAATGTGGACCTTATTCTGACTCTATCATTTGCATTTCCAATGATTTGATCTTCAGGATGATAGGTCTTGAAGTGTCAGCTTCTTCTTCTTTCAGGATTGGACGCATCCTCAGTTTCTACGTCTGATCCATCTTCTTCATTCTTAGGTGATGCTTCTTCACCTTCTTCTTGTATTCTCATATCTGCAAGAGAATAACTTCGCTCTAACAATTCTTTGTCAGGCTTTTTGTCATTGAATTTTATATGATCTGACTCTTCAACAGTCAAGGATCTTGAGTTATAAACTCTGTAAGCCTTGGAAGTTTCAGAGTTAACCAGAAAAATTCCATTGTCAACCTTGGAATCAAACATGCCAAGTTGATCCTTAGTGTTAAGAATAAATCATTCACATCCAAAAGGATGAAAATAAGAAATGTTGGGTTTTCTTCCTTTCCACAATTCATATGAAGTCTTTTTCAATATAAGCCTCACATATATTCTATTTTGTAAATAACAGGCAGTGTTTACTGCTTCAGCCCAAAACCTCTTAGAGGTTGAGTGATCGTTGAGCATGGACTTTGCCATCTCTTGTAAGGATCGATTCTTTCTCTCCACCACACCATTCTGTTGAGGTGTTCTTGGTGCTGAGAAATTGTGAAGGATTCCATTCTCTTCACAGAATCTCTGAAAGTTTGCATTTGCAAACTCACCTACATGATCACTTTTAATAGAGTTAATACAGACTCCTTTTTCATTCTGGACTCTCTTACAGAATATAGTGAAGACTTTGAAAGACTCATCCTTATGTGCAAGGAATTTGACCCATGTCCATCTAGTATAGTCATCAACTATAACTAGTCCATATTTCTTTCCATTCAAAGATGTAGTTTGTGTGGGTCCAAACAAATCTATATCTAAAAGTTCCAAAGGTCTAGAAGTGGAAACAATATTTTTGGAGTTAAAAGAGTTTTTCACTTGTTTCCCTTTCTGACATGCTTCACATAGAACTTCAGATTTGTACACAAGATTTGGTAGTCCTCTCACGAGGTTATGCTTATTCAGCTTTGAGATAGTTCTCAAGCTTGCATGACCAAGTCTCTTGTGCCATATCCACTGTTCATCCTTTAAGGATATGAAGCATGAGACATTTTGTTTGGACAGATTTTTGAAATCAATTTTGTAAACATTATCCTGCCTCTTTGCTTGAAAAAGTATGGACTTATCAGAGTTTCTAACTATACATTTGTCCTTATTAAAGGAAACATCAAATCCACTGTCACACAATTGAATTATGCTAAGCAGATTGTGTTTGAGTCCTTCAACCAGCAAGACATTCTCAATAGAGGAAAAATGATGCTTACCAATTTTACCTATCCCAACTATTCTGCCTTTCTGGTCTCCTCCAAAGGTGACACAGCCCTTTGTCCTAGGCTTTAGGTCTTGGAACATAGACCTTTCTCCTATCATGTGTTGTGAGCAGCCACTGTCCAGGTACCATGACTGGAGTTGCTTTCCTGCCATCAAACATATCTGCAACAGGAATTATCATATTTTTAGGTACCCAGATTGACTTGGGTCCTTTCTTGTTAGTCCTAGGTCTGCGTCCAGGCATGTTCCTTTTCTTATGGACGCATGTCGAGGTGACATGTCCAGCCTTTCCACATTGACCACAATATAAATTAAACTTGGAAGGACTTTTAGAAAGCTTTGGTTTTGGTTTTTTTTGTTTCTTAGAAATATAACTCAAACCGCTTTTGTCAGAAGGTTTTCTCTGGATTTTTAAAATTTGATCAAATTTCTCTGAACTACTGACAAACCTGGGCAATCGTCCAGTGAGTTCATTTACTTCTTGTTGAAGTACTTGTACTTCACAATAGGTATTGGACTCAGAATCTTTTTGAGATTCATCCTTGAGTTGACTTACTAGAAGTTTCAACTCTTCATTTTCTGACTTGAGTACTTTATTTTCTAAAGTAAGCTTTTCAAAATCTTTGGTTATGAGTGAAAACTTTTTCTTCAAAGATTTGTGTTCATCAGATAAAATGGATGATTCTCTAAGAAGATCATCAAAATTATTTCTTAGTTCAGGATAAGAAAGTACGTCTTCTTCATCCTCACTATCAGTTGAGGGCAGGCTTGCCATCAGGCAGAGATTTGCTTCTTCCTTATCCTCCTCATCCTCGTCATCAGAAGAATCATCAAGATCTTCCCATGTTGCCATGAGACCCTTCTTCTTCTTGAAGAACTTTTTCTTTGTCCTTTCAGCTTCAGGACAATCTGCCTTGTAGTGGCCTCGTTTCTTGCAGCCATAGCACACTACTGGATTGTTCTCCTTTTGCTCAACTTCTTTCTGTGGAAATCTTCTATTGAATTGCTTCCTTCTGAAGCCACATTTCCTTTTCCACATGGACTTTATTTTCTTGGAGATGAAGGAAAGTTCATCATCATCCGAGCCTTCTTCTCCTTCTGAGTTGTATGACTCCTCATCTGAGTCATTGGCCTTTAAAGCCTTTGAGGTGCTCCCTTTTTGAGTTTTAAGAGCAATGAACTTTGCCCTTTTTCTGTTCCCTCTTCTTTGAGCTCAAGCTCATGCACTTTGAGTGAGCCTAGAAGTTCCTCCATTGCAAGAGTGGAAAGATCCCTTGCTTCTTGTATGGCAGTTACATTGGGTCTCCATTGTCTTGGCAGACTCCTTAGGATTTTCCTAATGTGATCCTAGGTTGTGTAGATTTTTCCCAGAGACCTCAGGTTGTTGATGATTGTTTGGAATCTTCCAAACATCTTATCAATTGTCTCGTGATCCTCCATTTTAAATAGTTCATATTAATGAACTAGCATGCTGAACTTGGACTCACGAACCAGAGATGATCCTTCATGCGCCAAAGCTAGAGTGTCCCATATCTCCTTGGCAGTGGTGCAGCTATGCACCTTGTCATATTCTGATTTTATAATGGCACACATCAGATAGTGCCTTGCCTTTGAGTTCAGCTGGAATCTAGTCCTCTGATTTGGTGTCCACTGAGCTCTAGGCACTGGTTGCCCTGCCTCACCTACTGGAGCAGTGTAACCATTTTCAACGACATCCCACATGTCGATATTCTGTGCATCAAAGAATGTGATCATTCTTTGCTTCCAATAGTCATATTCATCATTATTGAACAGTGGTGGTCTGTTCACAGTTTGTCCTTCGTCTTCCATGGATCTTTGCTTCTCTGCACTGTTAGGTGCTCAACCCCTAGAAACCTGGCTCAGATACCAACTATAGGTAATAAAGTGAAACACAAGAAGAGGGATTGAATTGTGTTTCTTAGCTTTTAAAACTTTTCGCAAAACGTTGGATGCTGCTTATAAAAGATTGGACGCATAACGTATATGCATATTGGACGCACAGTTTAAGTTGGACGCAGAGTCGTCCACTTAGTTTAAAACAAGTTTTAGTGCGGTTAAAACGTTTGAAAGACTTGTTAAAAATGTTTAAATCCAATCCCCTCAGTTAGTATATAAACTGAAAATAAAAGAGTTAAGGGATAGAGAAAATGCACAAGTATTTATCCTGGTTCACCCTTTCCTAACGTCCAGTCCCCTCAAACTAGAGAGATTTCACTATCAGTGTAGATAGAATACAAGTATTCTTCAACAGCCTCTTCAGACCTTACAACAAGTATTCTTTGCACACCTAGCCTCTCCAGGTTCAACCTAAGTATTGTTTTACAGACAAGTCTCTCCAGGCTCAAACCAAAGTATTCTTTGCACGCAGCCACTTCAGGCTTAATCCTAAGTATTCTTTTTCAGACCAGCCTCTCCAGGCTCAAACAAGTATTCTTTTCTAATCAAGCCTCTCCAGGCTCAAAACAACTCAAAAGAGTGTTTTTGATGAAAGTGTTGTTAACTCACACAAGTGAGGATATAGACTCTAAAGCACTTCGAGAGTTAAGCAAACTCTCTTTTACAAGAAGAAAGAAATATACAAGACTTTCTAAGATTTACAGAGTATGACAATATTTGCACAGCTTTTCGACTCTTTCTTTTGCTTGGTTCAGTCTCTTGTATTCTTCTTCTTGTCCACGGTATTTATAGGCTTTGAGTGAAGCTTCAGAGTTGATCTTGAATAAGCTCAGCTTCAGCCTTCACAAATGTAGTTGTTTCCTAATAGCATTAAATGTTATTTTCCCGTTGCTTTGTAGGAGTGCCTCTCAGCGTATTTCTTTGCAATTCTTTCTCCTATGTTAGAAGCAACCTGTACTCAAAGTCTCATTTACACAATGGTTAATAATAATATTTTATTGAGACAGAGAGAATACACTGTATAAGTGAAAAGGTATGTTCAGAGAGACACAAAAATGTTCAGAGTACATTCTCTCTCTTAAGTACACTTTTCACAATGCTTTATGTTTTGCATTAAATGCTTGTTGAAAACGTTGACAAATATGCACAGGAAAAGCATTGTATACAGCTATTTATTTCAAATCATTTTCTAATTAAATATGTCTCATATTAAATGCAAGAGCAATAAATAGCATGTTATAGACTCTGCGTGTTGGACGCAGCTTTGTGAAACAGAATAGACTTTCTGTTCACTTACCAAATTGACGCATACCTTTGCTTACCATTTGGACGCAAGGCTTCTCTTCATCATATGGACGCATACCTATGCTTACAATATGGACTCATAGCTTTGCTTCTCGGACGTACAACTTTACTGATTATTGGACTTATATTATTCTGCTCATTTGGACGCATAGCATCCAGAGTCCATTGGACGATACTTACTCGAAGTCAAGTATCAGAGTCCATTTGGACGCTCAACTCTTTTGATCATACTTGTGATTGACTAGGTTACATTGGACGATGATCTTATCTTTGTTGCACTTACAAGAGCTTGTTAGCAGACTTTGTAAAAACCTTAATAATCACTGTTATCATCAAAACCACTTAGGGATTAAAGCATCTGAAAATGCCTTTGAACAATTTGGTTCCAACAAAAGTAATTCTGAATTCCTAATTCATTTAGCATTGTTCTTGCCATTTCTTGCAGTGATCTATTTTTCCTTTCTACAACTCCATTTTGTTGAGAAGTTCTAGGACAAGAGAAATTATGAGTAATTCCATTCTCATCAAAGAATGTTTGGAATTGGTGATTCTCAAACTCACCTCCATGGTCACTTCTTACAAAGATTATGTTAGACCATTTTTCATTCTAAACCTTCTTACAGAACTTTCTGAAGGCTTCAAAGGACTCATCTTTGTGGATTAGAAATAATACCCAAGTGAATCTAGAGTAATCATCCACAATAACAAAACCATATCTCTTTGCATCAAGACCTGCAGTTTTAGTAGGACCAAACAGGTAAATGTGTAATAATTCAAGTGGTTTTGAAGTTGAAACAACATTCCTAGAATGGAAACTTGATTTTGTTTGTTTTCCATGAACACATGCTTCACAAATTTTGTCTTTTTCAAATTTTATTTTGGGTAATCCCTTTACAAGATCTTTTTGCAAAAATTTTGAAATGGTTTTCATGTTCATGTAACCTACTCTTCTATGCCAAATCCATTTGTCATTTTCAAAGGTTGCAAAGCATGTTTGATCAGAAAGTTCTTCAATGCAGATGCTATAAAGATTTTTATTTTTTTTTCAAAGAGAAGGTTGCCTATGGATTTTTCTCTAATTTCACAAACTGTAGGTTGAAACAATACTTCAAAGCCACTGTCACATAATTAACTAATACTAAGAAGGTTGTGTTTTAACCCTTTGACATAATAAATATTTTCAATTTTGGTGAAGTCTTTATTACCTACTGTACCTATATGATGAGAATCAAGGATCAACAAGCTTGGACAATGAAGAGGGTAGCTTTTTTTCTTGGTCAATGAAGAGACATGCTTGAAGATGCTATGCTAAAAGAGTTGGGCCAAGCATTGTCAATTAGGCCCAATGAAGATGTGAAAGATTATAAATTTAATACAAATTAGTGAAGCATCTAATGAGACTTGAAATAATTGTAATTAGGATTTTTATTTGTAATTAGGTGTTTTAGACCATGTTTTGACTTTGGGTCTTGAGCTTTGCTTATTATACATTAGGACTTGTGTAAGAAGCTTTAGGTATGAGTTTTGGGCCTTTTCCTTGGACCATATACCTTAGGGTTTTAGGGACTATTTAAGCTTCTTTTGTAAAATTCATTTGATAACTTTGATGAAATTAGAATTTGACTCAATTTTGAGTGAGGGTAGAGCAAAAGCTCCTGTAGGGTTCTTGTGTGAAACCAAGCTTGATCTTATCAAAGGCTCCATCCTTTGTGGCGATCCTCATCAAGACTTATCAATCAATCTTCCTTGGGGTTTGATTGTGGCGTCTCATTCATCTCTTCTTCTTCCATCTTTTTGATTTTATTATTCTCTTTTGGTAAGAGTTCTGGTTCTTTAGTTGTTTTGTGTGTGAATCCAATCAAAGGTAGATCTTTGTTTTTTATCATGTGCTATCTTTGAGCTTGGCACCTTTGATTTAATAAAAAAAAAACATTGTCTCGTTGTTTCTAGCGCATCTCAAATTTAATAAATAAAGAAAAGCGCAATAGTGAATCCTATTTGTTCTTTCCTCGTTATTGTTATTGTGCCATTTTTCTTTGATTTTGAGTGCATCAATCCTTTTGTCCATCGTCAAGTGCAGTTCCGATTTTGATGTATCAATGTTTTAGCACTTTGTCTTAATCTTTGATTTTTTTAATGTGTTTCAAATTACGTGTCAATCTTAGTCCGATTTGAGTTTGCTTTAATGTTGTTATATGCACACTATGATATTAGTCTACCACATGTTTGATTATTGAGTAAACGGTCAATATGGTCCCTGAAATTGTAATGCGGTGTCAAGTTAGTCCTTGAAACTAATAAAACTACGAAAAGATCCCTGAATTTGATTATCGTCAGTCATATTAGTCCTCAACGTCACATCCGTTACTTAACACCACTGACGGTGCTGATGTGGCAAGTTAAATGCCAAACAAGCATCCAAGTGTAACTCCACTTATACGCCTAGTGGCAGGGACTAAATAGAAATTTGATGATTCATCATCCCTTCACCATCCCTATCCCTTTCTTCAACTTCTCTCTCCCACCACCACTCCACACACCCCACCACCGTTCCCAAACAACATAAGAAAAATGTCAAAAACATAGACAACAACCACAACAACAATCTTCATGCAAATCGGGACTCTCCTCCTCCTTCGATGTTGCAAAATGTCAAAGACCAATGGGAATATTCACATCGCACTCCTCCTAGAAATTTGCACCATTAATCCTCCTTCCTCCGCCACCGACAACCAAGATGACCACCACAATGATGATCGCCCTCTTATGTTCACCACTTTCAACTACCCTGAGAAGCCCCCAACCCGACCACCACCCCTTTTCCCTATAACTCCAACCTTCATCCTTGATCTCAAATCTAGGGTTTCTATTTCTATGAAGCCACCGCCACCGCCACGGGTCGGCACAAACGATGTCACACCAAGAGGCCAAGAACGAGGAGGAAATCGGGAACCAGAGGATGACCCACATTGCGTTTGAGCGCAATCAAAGGAAACAGATGAACGAGTACCTTGTTGTCCTCCAAATGCAAGACCACTGCTGCCAACACCTTCATCTTCATTGTCGGCGCCAGAATTCTGGGCCTCCCCTACATCTTCAAGAGGATGGGTTTGGCCACAGGGCTCTTCATGCTCTTCGCCGTTGCTTTCCTCACCTACCACTGCATGATGCTTCTTGTCCACACCCACTGCAGGCTCGAGTCCCTCTATAGGCTTCTCCAAAATCGAGTCTTTCGACGAGTTCGGCTTCGCCCTCCCCTTCCTCGCCAGCAACGCCGCCGACGAGATGGTCCTTATCTTCCTCAGCTTGGCCCATAACATTTTGTTCCTCTAGGGCTGTTTCCCCTTTCAGTTAGGGTTGAATTCACCGGAGCTGTTGATATTGCTGCCAAGAGTGTTGTGATGGTGGTGTTGTCCCTCTTTAAGAGCTCCAAGAAGCTTTTGGAACCTGAAGTTCATTGTTTTGTTTTGGGGTTGGGGAACCGTGATGGGGTGGGGCCGTGGGGGTGGAGTGTGGGTGGCAGCGGTGGTGGGGTGTGAAGTGGTGGTGGGAGAGAGGAGTTGAAGCCGCAGAGAGGGATAGGGACGGTGAGGTGAAGGGATGATGATCATCAAATTTCTATTTAGTCCCTGCCACTGGGTGTATACGTAGAGTTACACGTGGATGCTTGCTAGGCATTTAACTTGCCACATCAACACCGTTAGTACGTGGTGTTAAGTAACGGATGTGACGCCGAGGACTAATATGACCGACAGTAATCAAATTCAGGGATCTTTTTGTAGTTTTATTAGTTTCAGGTACTAACTTGACACCGCATTACAATTTCAGGGACCATATTGACCGTTTACTCTTTGATTATTTGTCTCATTGAGTTCTTGGTGTTGTTCTTGAAATTAGCCTACTATATGTTTGATTAATTGACTCATTGAGTTCTTGGTGTTCATGTTGCTATTAGCCAACCACATGTTTGATTAGTGGACTCATTGAGTTTAATTTTTTGGTGTTCTTGAAGAAAAAAAATTCAAAAAAAAATGAAAACTCAAAAAAAGAGTGCAAAATAAAATAAAATAAAATAGAACAGTGGCTTGTTTGTTTTCATGTGTTCACTTCATTTTCATGACCATTGTGATACTTCTTTGTGTCTTGTTTGATTTTCATGTTTCTTTCTTCTTCTCCTAGTTTGTCATACATTGTGAATCTCTGAGTTTAGTTTTTCCTTTTCTAATTAGCTTTTCTTATTTGTCATTTGTGGACTCTTGTGTGTTTTGTCTTTAAGTTGTTCCATTTTTTTTTTGTGGCTTCTAGGTTGATTCATAGGTTTTATGTTGGTTGCTACAATTGTTGTGTTTCTTTGAAACTTGGTTCCATCTAAGACCTCCAAGAAGGGCCATAGGGAGTGAAAAAAGGCAAGAGAGTACATTACATAAAAGCCTTATTTTGAGTGCAAACACGAGTGGCTTGAGTGTATACATGTGAGAAGAGTGGTGAGGATTCTCTTATCATTTCTTGTTATTTGCTAACTTGTGTTTTGTGAAGGATGTCAAGGGAATATGTTGATAGTAGTGAAGACACTATCTCTCAAAGGACGGCTAATTTGACCGCCCAATTGAATAGATAAATGGAAAAACAAATGGAGAGGATGGAGAGACTCTTGGCCACACAAAGAGATGAATTTAATGAGAGATTTGAGGCTATGAGAGAGAGGAGGCATGGGCATAGAAGGAGACATAGGAGGAAGAGAGAACATGAGAGAAACTATGATGAAGAGAGTGAGAGAGAAAATGATAGGAGAGGAAGACACCATAGAAGAGATAGAGATGATAGACTTGAGGGTATAAAGGTGAAGGTACCTAAATTTCAAGGAAAGAATTATCTGGAAGCTTACCATGAGTGGGAGATGAAAGTGGAGCAAATCTTCCAATGTCACCATTATAGTGAGGAGAAAAAGGTGAAGATTGCCTCATTGGAGTTTTCCGATTATGCACTCATTTGGTGGGATCAATTACAAAAGGAGAGAAAGCGGAATTGTATGCATCCCATAAATGATTGGGAGGAGATGAGAGCTATCATGAGAAGGAGATATGTGTCATCTCATTACATTAGAGAGATCCATAACAAGTTGCAAAGGTTTGTTCAAGGGAGCAAAAGTGTTGATGAATATCATAAGGAGATGGAAGTAGCATTGTTGAGGGTTAATGTTCAAGAGGAACCTGAGGCTACTATGGCTAGATTCTTGCATAGCTTGAATCATAACATTAGAGATGTTGTGGAGTTGCACCATTATGTTGAACTTGAAGAGTTAGTGCACCAAGCTATCAAGGTAGAGCAACAATTGAAGAGAAAGAGAACATACAAGAAATATTCCTCCAACTACAACTCAAGTTGGAAAGACAAGTCTAAGAGGGAAAGAGCATCATCATTGAAAGAGAATGAGCACAAAGAGGTTTCGGCCTCTAAGGCAATTTCTGCTAAACCTTCTACTTTTAATGCTTCTCCTTATTCATCTCATAAGTCTAGAAATATAAAATGTTTTAAATGTTTGGGGAATGGTCACATAGCCTCACAATGCCCTAATAAGAAAACCATGGTCTTGAGGAATGAGGTTATTGAAAGCGAGTCATCATCATATTCTACTTCTTCTTCCTCATCTAGTGAAAGTGAGAGTGAATGCGAGGCCATACCACAAGAGGGTGATTTGCTTATGGTTAGAAGGTTGTTGGGAAATCATATGATAGATGTAGGTGATAGCCAAAGGGAAAACATTTTCCATACTAGATGTTTAGTGCTAGGCAAGACTTGTTCTTTGATCATTGATGGTGGGAGTTGTACCAATGTTGCTAGCACTAGATTGGTTGATAAATTGGCTTTGTCTACTTCCCCTCACCCGCGGCCATATAGATTGCAATGGCTTAGTGAAAATGGTGATTTGCTAGTTGATAAGCAAGTTTTGATTTCATTTGAGATTGGAAAATATAGAGATGAGGTTTTATGTGATGTAGTGCCCATGGAGGCCGCCCATATCTTGTTAGGAAGGCCATGGCAATATGATAGACATGTTACTCATGACGGTCTTTCCAACAAGTTCTCATTTGTTTTCAATTCATTGAAGATTACTCTTGTACCACTTTCTCCAAAGGAAGTATGTGAAGATCAAGTCAAATTGAGAATAAAAAGAGAGAGTGAAAAAAGTGAGATGAGAGAAAAAGAAAGTGATAAAGAAAATAGTATGAAAAGAAAAGTGGAAAATTTTGAGGGAAAAATTAAAAACGAGGGAAAAAGAGTGAAGAGAGAAGAAAAGAGAGAAAATAAGAGTGAAGAAAAGATAGAGAGAAAAGTGGAGAGTCTTATTAAAAAAGAGAGAGGTGAAAAGAGCTATGTTAGCAAGGCCTTATTGTTTTCATATTAATGCTAACCTTGATGCTTCTTTGCCTATTGATGTTACAACTCTTTTGAAGGAATCTAAAGGTGAATTTTCCAAGGATATACCGCAACAAGTTCAACATTTGCAAGAAATTGAGCAACAAATGGATCTCGTTTCAAGTTCTTTGAGCACTAATGTGCAAGAGTCTTGTTTTACTTATAGTGGAGTTGATAATTGGCATGACTCATTGCATAATTCTTATCATTTTTCTCAAAGAAAGACTTTTGAAGCCATGAGACATTATGCATTTAATCCATACAATACTTCTATGCTTCATATGGCTTTCATGAACCAACTCTTACATGAATGCATTGATAAATGTGTTGATAGGATATATAGTGGAAAGTTGCGTCATATAAATAACATTGAAGGATGTGTTGAATTAGACACACTCAAAAAGCATGTGTTGAGTGAAGGACTTTGTGATGGGATATTGATTTATCACTTCCTATATGATCCGGGTGAAAAAGTTTCATATCATTCTTTAACAAATTGACTGCTCTTCCTTCATGTAGGCTATGGTGACAAAGTAAACTCGAGGACGAGTTCTCTTGAGGAGGGAGAGTATGATGAGAATCAAGGATCAACAAGCTTGGACAAAGAAGAGGGAAGCTTGAAGATGCTATGCTAAAGGAGTTGAGCCAAGCAGTGCCAATTAGGCCTAATGAAGATGTGAAATATTATAAATTTCATACAAATTAGTGAAGCATCTAATGAGGCTTGAAATAATTGTAATTAGGATTTTTATTTGTAATTAGGTGTTTTGGACCATGTTTTGACTTTGGGCCTTCAACTTTGCTTATTTTACATTAGGACTTGTGTAAGAAGTTTTAGGTATGAGTTTTGGGCCTTTTCCTTGGGCCATATACCTTAGGGTTTTAGGGACTATTTAAGCTTCTTTTGTAAGACTCATTTGACAACTTTGATGAAATTAGAATTTGACTCAATTTTGAATGAGGGTAGAGCAAAGACTTCTCTAGGGTTCTTGTGTGGAACCAAGCTTGATCTTATCAAAGGCTCCTTCCTTTGTGGCGATCCTCATCAAGACTTATCAATCAATCTTCCTTGGGGTTTGATTGTGGCGTCTCATTCATCCCTTCTTCTTCCATCTTTTTGATTTTATTATTCTCTTTTGGTAAGAGTTCTTGTTATTGAGTTGTTTTGTGTGTAAATCCAATCAAAAGTAGATCCCTATTTCTTATCACTATACCTTTGATCCAAGCTTTTTGTTATTACCAAAGGTTATAGCACCACCATCTACCTTCTTAAGGAACTTACTCTTATCTCCAGTCATGTGTCTTGAGCAACCACTGTCCAAGAACCATAGCATTCTTTTCTTGGCAGTCATAAGGCATTCCTGCATTTTCAGCAAACACAGACTTAGGTACCCATATTTTATTGGGTCCTCCTTGGTTAGTTACCATTCTCCTAGGTATTTTGTTCGTATACTAACATTCTGAGACAGTGTGTCCAAGTTTGTTGCAGTAAGAACAGAATTTCTTGCCCTTGTTGAACTTAAGAACATTCTTAGAATGTTTCTGAGTTTTGTGTTGGTAGTAACATTCTGTGTCTGTATGGCCATACAGATTGCAGTAGTGACAAAAGTTTTTCTTACTGTGTTTATGAGCTTTCTTACTCATGGTTGAGCCTTTTGTCTTATAAACACAGTCCAAAGGCAAGTGGCCATACATCTTACAGTTGGGGCAATATTTCCATGACCTTCTGGCATTTTCAAAATTTATTTTCGTAGGAGTTTGCTTTTCATTACTATTGAATCCTAGCCCTGTCATATCAGAAGGATTCTTTTGAACACCCATTAATTATTCCAGATTTTTTGATCCTTCAACAAATCTAGATAAGTCATGAGTTAACACATTAACTCTTTCTTTCAAGATACTGTTTTCTTCTAGAACAGTTTGACTATCTTGAATTGGTGTTTCAGAAGCATCTTTTCTAATAGACTTGACTTGCTCAGAAAAGTTTAAAATGAGATTCTTGAAGACATTGATTTGTTTTAAACATTCTTTCATTTTCTTCTTTGAGTTTCTCATTTTCTTTCTTTGCTTCAGAAAGTTATTCTTTTAAGAAGGCACATTTTTTAACTAAAGTGTTTGAATCATTCAACAGATTATCAAAGACAAATTCGAATTCTTGATAAGATGGAGTATTGTTTACCTCATCAGTTTCAAATTCTGACTGATTCGCATGAGACACAGATTTGCTTCTTCTTGCTCATCTTCTCCATATGATTCTTCTGAGTCGTCCCAAGTGGCCATCCTGGCTTTTTTCTTTTGAAAGTTTTTTGGACTTCTCTTAGGATTAGGATGTAACGCCCCAAATTTTCACTCTAAGAGACAGAGTGTTAATAAGGGAGGATTATTGTTAATATTACGATATCGATTAGATTAACAATGGTTTAAAAGTGACGTAGAAAGTCAAACGAAAATTCTATAGACGTTTTGACTGTCACAATAGGCACATAATGATATAGAAACCCTAATTTCGAGTCAGAAAAGATATTTGAGGATACCAATAGTGATTTTATATTATTTGAGGATTTTAAAAATTTATTTGGGAATTTTCTGAGAAATAGAGTAGAAATAGTACCGTTTTGGTCCCTGTAGTATGACTATGATGAACTACGAGTGGATTTGGAGACCGGAACAAGTTAGAAAAATATTTTGACAAGCCAAAAAGTGTTTTTACATTATTTAGGATTTATGGAAATTTTTTTGGAATTTTTGGGAAAAATTCTGAAAATTACCAAAATGTCACTGTTATTGGCAAAAGACCAAAATACCCCTAGCTGGAACAGTTTAGTTACTATTCATAAAACCAAAAATGGTAATTTTTATTTTTATTTATTTATTTGAAGATTTTAGAAAATATTTCTATAAGAGTTTAGTGAGATTACCATTTTACCCTTGGTGCGGGGAAAACCGAAGAACGAGTAAAGACCGGGTACCAGCATTTAGACTGCAGGGAAAGTAGGACCCATGTAGCATAATATCGTTGACTTTTATTATGTTTACATGGGAAGATACTAAAGTATCCTTGATCTTACTCTTTAATTACCAAAACCATGGAAAATACATTTTTATCCTTTGTCCTTTTTGGTAATTTCCATCCAATTGAATTTGAGCTTATCCTCTCCTTCCCATCAGCCCAAAACCGCCCCCAATTAAGGCCAAGATGTGGTCTAGATTCATTTTGCGTTAAAGAAGTTGGAAGCCAAGAGAGATATTTATTTTACAAAGCTTTATTTGATAATGGTTTGAAATCCAACCATAGGATTTGGACAAGTGGTGACCTTTTGTTTGTCCTTTATTCCTCCAAGTGACAAACAATTTCTAGCCTAGTATTTTGGGGAAGGGGGCGTGAGATAAGGAGAGGGAGGAAGAGAGTTATGCATTTTTCATGATACTTTCTCTCTCTAAGCTTCCATTTTCTCTAACTTCTCTCTAAAAGCTTCATCTCTTTTCTTTGATTTCCTCCATAGTTCTTCAAGTTTTCTTCATATTCACCCATGGTTTTTGATCTTCCACATACTAATCAAGTGTGGGTGATCACTTTTTAAACACTTGTAAACACAAAGCCTTCATCTCTTTTGATCTTCAAGTGTTCTTATTTTTCAAGAGCACCAAGCTAAGGATTTTTGGACTTTGGGTAAGCCATCAATCTTGGTATCTTGTTTGCAATCAAAGGTTGTGAACAAGTTACTCTATTTTATTTCTTTTTGGGGTTAGATGATTTTAGTAAAGGGTGAAAACCCTTTTGATTGATGTTTTGTGTTCTTGTATGTGTTTATGAAGGAGTTTGAGTTCTTGGACTTGGGGACCACGAAATTTTGAAGGAGAAAGACCAAGAGGTTAGGGAAAAATTCTCTAGTTATCATGGTTAGATAAGCTTGTGTGTTGTATGTGATTTCTTATGCTTTGGTGATGGTTTCTTATGTTCTTTGTGAAATGATTCCTTGTTTGTGGTGATTGATTTCTTATGTGTTGGTAATGATTTCTTATGTGAGGTGAAGTGATTTCTTATGAGTTTGGGTTTGTAATATTTAAAGTAGATTTATGACTTTAAATATTATTGTGTTTGATTGGTGATTGAAAAAGTTATGAGGAAAAAGGATTTGTGTAAGATTATGTAACTAAATACCCAAGCAAATTGGAGCAAGTGGTGAGGAAAGGACATGCGAATAAAGTAACTATTTTGAAAAGAATAAATTAGAAAACAAAGTCCAAAGCTTTGTTTAGGATTTTTCTTAATCCAATCATTCTTTCAAGAAAGCCAAGTCTCCAAGGAAATTTCCAAGCAAAGTTAAGAAAAAAGAATTTTTAAAGGTATCATATTTAACCCAAAATTTTATATGTTATTATCAAGTTTTAGTTTTGTGAAAAATGCTTCCAAAGGGCTATGTAAAGAACTTTTAAAAATCTAAGTAAATGAACCAAAGTTCATGAAGATAAAATCTGGGTTTGATGCTTAAAAATGTTGGAAATAAATCAAGCAATCAAATTCTAAAAGAAAGATAAATTTTCGGATTTTTTTATAATTCTTCCCGAACTGTTCACACCCTGGGTGTGATATTTTTCACAGGCTGTGAACTTCTCTGTTTCGAAAAACACTGTTTTGAAAATACAAGGACCAAAAATGTAATTTCTGAAAGTTCAGGGACCAAAAGTGTAATTTTAAAGCACAGGGACTGAAATCGTAATTTAGATATTTAGAGGACTAAAAATGTAATTTTTAAAGTATAGGGACTAAAAATGTAATCTGGATACTTCGAGGATTAAAAATTTAAATTTTGAAGAATGTTGACATTTTTTATAATTAATTAAAATAAAGGGATATTTTGTACTAAAGTGAAGAATAAGGTGGTTTTAAAATTAATAAACTCAAGTAAGGGAGAGTATTACCATGGAGTTTTATCAAAGAGGCCAAAGCCTAATTGATTGAGTTTTTCCAAAGTAAGTTTCCAATTGAATTCTTAAAAGTCGAAGAGTGGGTAATATAAGCGTAGTGTACCAAAAGAAAATGGACCTAGCGTTTAAAAACAATGAGATGTGAGGTCGTGGACTAAGTGTCTGTAACGGTGAGATGTTTTTGGACTGAGTGTCTGGAGTTGAGAAATACTTTTGAACTGAGTGTTCAGGGTGTGAAAATTAAATTAGGACTGAGTGTCCGAGGTAGTGAAAATGACGTTCCTGGAATATATGAGTAAATAACGGTGTGAAAAGTCTGTGTGACTAAATTATATTGAATAAAGATGAATTAAAGCGAGTGAAGGAAGATTGGATGTGTGCCATTAGGCTGTGTGCCGTTTCATTGGTTGTGTGTCGTTGCACCAGGCTGTGTGCCATATGAGTCACAATTCACGTATACGTGGTTGGGGATTGATATGGTTGGGCTACAATTGTCTACTAGGGTTATCCGAGTTTCGAACTTCCACCAATGGCCAAGTGTTTGCATCCTTGAGCCGGGGAAAATCGTACACGCGACTTTGATAAACCTGACTGACCAGTCTTTTCAGGATCAGGTGAGAGTGGCTTTTATGGAATGGTTGTGAGAGCATACCCGAAGAGAAAAGGCTGTGTGTAACATCCATTTTTTTGAGTTACCGTTAAAATCCGTTTTATATGAAATTTTGATAACTAAGTGCTACGTGATTTATTTTAGTCTTATAATTAGGATTTTAATATACTTATCAAATTATTTCATTAAAATAGTCACTTCTCCTTTGACGTTTTGGAACCGTACTTATCGTAATTAATGGATAAGGGTTTAAATAGCCAAAGTATATAAAAAATACCCAGAAAACAAAACTTCCTTCAAAAAAGTTGGTTCTTTTAATATTTCTGATTTTCTGGAATTTTCTTAGAAATTTTGGAAAATTTTAGAAATTACCGTTTTATCCCTATTACTTACAGTAAGAACTAAACGCTGATTCGAAGACCAAGATGAGGTCAGAAAAATATTTTCAAAGGCTGAATCATGTTTTTTCATTTTTTAGGATTTTTGGAAATTATTTTGTAATTTTTTGAAAAACAGATCAAAAGCTACTTTTTTTTATTTCCGTAAAGTACGGAAAACGAGGATTTCTGGTCAAAAATTTTTTTTCTAGTGATTAGTGAGTGCTTAAAATCAAATTTCAAGAGGGATCATTATTGTTTAAATTCAATTTGTGATTTTCTGGGATTTTTTTTGGAATTTTCTGAAAATGTCCATTTTTCACTTACGGCGCACCCGATTTCCTTTGTTTTTGCAAACCGTAAAGCCTACCTTTACCGTAAAAATCAAGAAACTCTTGTATGAAGTCTTTAAGACTATTATTTGTCATTTTCAAAATTTCCTATAGGTCCTCTGTAACATCCGTTTTTTTGAGTTACTGTTTAAAATCTGTTTTACATGAAACTTTGTGATCTAAGTGCTTAGTAAATTATTTTGGTCTTATAATGAAGGTTTTAAAATACTTAACAAGTTATTTCAGTAAAACAGTCACTCTTTCCCTGACGTTTGACATCCGTATTTACCGTTATTAACGGATAGGGTTTTAATAGCACAAGTATGTTAAAACAACATAGACAAACAAACTTCCTTCACAAAAGTTGGTTCTTTTAATATTTCTGATTTTATGGAATTTCCTTAGAAGTTTTAGAAAACTTTGAAACTACCGTTTTGTCCCTGTTACTTACAGTAAGAGCAAATAACTGATTCGGAAACCAACTTGAGGTCAGAAAAAGATTTTGAGTAGCTGAATCATGTTTTTATATTTTTTGAGATTTTTGGAAATTATTTCATAATTTTCTGAAAAGTAAATCAAAACGCTACTTGTAACGCCCCTTTCTCCCACAAGGAACGTCACATGAAAAACTAAAACTTAATGCGGAAAAACATCTTTCATAAATCAAGGTTACCAAAATTGGTGGCTAATTTTTTTTTTAAAAGAATCTTATACAAATTGATTTCTCACATCACATTTAGCCATCCAGAAACTCAGAAGAAAAGAAACATCATACATATATATATATATCATCATGTCAATATACACAAGTCTTGCGCCCGCAAGTATAGCTTGGAACAACAACATAGTGGCCAAAATACATCTTCCTGATACAAAAAAAATAAAGCGATAAATCTAAACCTAGGAAAGCCGTAAATCAAAAGGTGTGTCAAATACACGACATTGAACATGTCCATCCCAAACCTAGGTTGGTCGCTAACAGACAACCCACAATCTAGCACTAGACACCCCCTCCACTACATACCTAAGACAATGACGTCTCCTCGGGGTCCTCCTCTGGATCCTCCTCTGGGTCCTCCTCCTCCTCGGATATCTCAATGAATACTCACTCTGGCTCATCTCGAACCTTCCTCTTCCCCCTCTCTGCGTGTCCCGACGGTCCGGCAGAAGTGTCAGAAGAGCAACGCACGAAACGCCCATACGGTGGGACATAAGGAATGGAGAGCGTCGGTCTCACTGTCTCCGGTGGTGAAGCTGGTGTCACTGGTGGAGCCATCCTCGGTAGACGATCCCGCGCCAAGGTACTCTTCCTTGGAGTGAGACGCGTGCAACAAAACATACGGCAATACTCCCGAGCAGATCCGGTTACCTGCGAGGGTAAAGGACTCTCCTCCGCCTGAGTCTCTCTCCTCGGCTGCTCCACAGGTGCCTCGGGTGCGGCTGCCAGCCAGCTGCGCATCCCCTCTAAGGGAATGTAAGCGTCCAAAACCATGTCACGCTCCAAAACCTCCTCGGGGCCCAGCACCCCTCCTCTCGTCCTGACCACGTGTCCACACACTGTGGCCCATTGGGAGATGGGATCATAAGTCCATCCCCTACCATCGGCCTCAAGAGGCCTGAAACTCTCCCTTACTCGGGCTACCAGAGGCCTTATCTACGCGTAACGTACATACAGATACAGGAAAACATGCAAGGGTGAATTTCTTTGTACAAGTTGAAATCCACGAAAGGGTGCATATGAAAAAGGAAAATACTACATAATACATTCCAAGAATATATATATAGAATTACTCTTTCGCAAAACTTTAGCTAAGATATTCAATCATCAACAAGAGACACATCATCAAGGTAAACACACAGTCAAACACACACATAGCATTCTAGCATAATGCATGTCACTTCAATATCACTTTTCATACACCGGTGCACTGCTCCATGGAGACTTCTCTTCCTCAACTAAGTAGAGCGATGTGGCGGAATCGTATACCTATCATTAATGCAACTTGATCTTTACTCTTGGCCATCGTTTGTCATTTATTTGGTACAGACCCATTGTGCTACGTCGTACACCCCATCTCAAATAAGGCAGCTGGTCAGGATCATCCAAGCCAGGTACACTACTCATCTCGGCACAAGGGGATTCATCGCAAGGCCATTGAGAATTTCGTAACCTAGATGCCCTCAAAGACTTATAGTCAGACCATACTTATTTACAATCTCCGCATAAGATTGTCTGCTCTAAAATTTGGCAAAAGCCACGTCTTTAATGCAAATGACAGTATATTTGCAACCACAATCAATACAATCAATACAATCGTGTTAGCTTTCATCCAACACCGTGTAATATTATTGTCCTCAAGACTTTATCGTCGCCACGTGTTCGCTTTCATCCAACACCATGTAATAACATCATTTTAAAACTTAAGTTTTATGGAAACTCCTCTTTGAAATTAAAGTTCTTCTTTTAACTTTCAACTCTCAAATCCTTATTATTTTTCTTCTCACTTCTCATTGCAAAAAGATTTAATTACAAGTCTTAGACTCTTTGATAAATTTTACTTAAGTTCCTTTACTTTAAGTATTTGAAAATCTGACTCTTAAGAATATTCTATTTCATGTTTTTAAACCACTACTTTCTGAAAAATTAGGTTTCTGCCCCAGCACTGCCCAGACTTTATGTTTCTGCCCCAGAATTGTCCAGTCTTCGCGTTTTTGCCCCAGAATTGTCCAGTCTTCACGTTTCTGCCCCAGAATTATCCAGTCTTCACGTTTTCTACCCCAGAACTTTTATAAAATTATACTTTTGGCCCAAAGTGTCCAGTTTTTCGATTTTAAGCCCAGAACTCCAGAATTTTGCATTTTTAACCCCAACACATGCAGTTTTCGTTTTTGACCCCTAAAAATCAGAAATTTGATTTTTCTCCCTTATTAATTAATTTTCTAGCTCACTTAGAGTTTTATGGAGAAAATGACTTAGTATGAAATTGATTTGAGACTTATACTTAGCAATTTTATGAAATTTATCTGAGTATGTATTAACTTGAATCCCAATTAACTTATTTGATTTCTTTTAGACAACTCTTTCATTAAAGCTTTTAACTCCTCTTACCACACTTAGTCAAATATTTCCAAACCAATCCCAATCACAAGGAAATCAAGGTATATGGAATATTCATAGAAATCAACATACATCAATTAGGCAAGAACACAATCAAGCCATAAACCACACATCCACTCAAAGAGACCATCCATAGCATATGAACATACATCATGAACATAGCATAAAATCATCAACTCATCAAGCATGCATTTTTCAAAGAACACATAGGTCTTTCAAACATACTCATCCATCAACCAAAAATCATGCTTAAACTCATATATAGATATATGAAAATACATATTACTAAGAGAATGTAATATTCATTCAACAACCAAGAGAAAAACTCAAGTCTTTGAGTTTAAGTTAGAACAACACAACATACACCACACACATACACATCCTTCCCAACTTATTGAGAAATTTCCCTTACCTCTTGAAGACTATGAAAATGGGCAAACACCACAAATCACCTTCACTCCTCACCAACACCAAGTGGCCTCCTTGAAGCCTTGATGTTCCAACACTTAGAAAAATTAACCTTTCACAAAATACACCAAAATAAAACCATAAAAATGCAAGTTTTATGCAAACCACCAAACCCTAAAGAGTAGAAATTTGAGTAGATGAATACTTACTCAAATCTTGAAGACAAATGGATCCAAGGTAGTTTTCAAGCTTGTAGGTTCCAATGGAGTGAACCAAAACCAAGAAAAAACTCTCTTTTAGTAAAGAGAAGAATACAAGCTTCATGGAAAAATTGAAAGTGGTGGAAATGAAAAAATGAAAGAAGTTTATGGATTAGAATGATGATCCAAACCTTTTTTGTGAAGCTTGGGTGGCCAAAATCTCAACAAAACTTAGCCTTTTGCTGTATGGAAAAGCTTGCGAATATGAGAGAAAATGGAGTTTGGAAACTTGGAGAAGATGAAGTGTGTGACAAAATGAATTTCTCTCTCCTTTCTCCCTTAGTAATCTCGGTTGAAAACAAAGGAAGGCATGGGGGAGGTATGGGCTTGCATGCTTGAGTGGTTGGGAGTCATACCTCTCTCACCTAATTTTGAAAAATTCAAATATTAACCCCATTTGACCCAATTGACTTTTGGAATATTTTTGAGAGTGGAATCAGCCCTTCTTATGCGCCCAAGTATGACTGGAAAATGGTGGGACTAAATCCCATCAAGTTGGGGTTTAATCGGTAGTTCAAAGTAGTAAAAATGCGTAGTTTTCGAACCCCTTTTTAGATAAATATTTTTCTAAAATGGGTAAAATCATGAGAAATGAATTTTATGATTTGAATATGTCATAGAAAAATTTAGAAACCCAAAACTAAATTTTTGGACTATTTTTCATCTCCCGATTGCGCCCGGTTTACCCGTAAGGCTCCAAACGCGGGTAAAATAAAGTTTTTCTGAAAAATTTCCAGAAAAATTTCTAAAAATCACAAATATTATAAGAACCACTTTTGGTTCGTTCAAATATTATTTTGGAGTAAAAATGACCTCTAGAAAAATACTGAACCCTTCCCCGCATCACGCGAGAAAGCGGTTCCTGCAAAAACTCAGTTTTGCGAACTCTATTACTCTAAACCCTTCAAAAATAAACCTAAGATATGAATATTATTATTTACTCCTTAAAATCACAAAAATCATTAATTAAATAATTTTAATTAAACTAAAACAGATTAAAAATCAATAAAACTGTATAAAAATCAAGGTATTACACTACTTTTCCAATCCTTGTAAAATACGAAAAGCGAAGATTTCTAGTCCAAAATGGATTTTTAGTGATCAGTGAGTGCTTAAAATCAAATTTCAAGAGGGACCATTAGTGTTTAAATTCAATTTGTGATTTTCTGAGATTTTTTCTGAAATTTTCTGAAAAATGTCCGTTTTTCACTTACGGCGCTTCCGTTTTCCTTTGTTTTTGCAAACCGTGAGGCTTACCCTTACCGTAAAAATCCAAAAACTCTTCCATGAAGCTCTTACATGATATTTTCTTGAATCCTCATTGGTTCTTATCATTTAAAATTATTTTTGAGTATTAGATTAGTAAAATGACCATTTTTACCCTTATTTACGGAATAAGCCGAGTAGAGACAAATAGAGATTTAGTAGCTATGATATGGAAACATTGGAACTTTTAGGGGTTCAAATACAATTCTAAGAAGCATTAAAGAGTTGTAGACATCATGATTGCCTTGAATAGTATGGTTGGCATGTCTAATGACCATTTTACCCTTGGTTTTCACTTAAAACTACCAAAACATAAAGCTTTTTACTATGCAATCAAATGGTCTTCCTTCCTCCTCCTTTTGGTCGACATCAAGCTCCATTTTAGGCCCTTGGATCAGATTTTCCATGAGTCACAAGGCATAGTCATTAGGATTAGTCAATTAGGTAAAAGCATGATTTAACCTAATTAATAATTAGGTATTTATATAGTCATGGCATGCATCACACAAATTTTTATTTCCTTCCTTCTCCCTAGCTTTGGCCACCCCCTCCCATCTATAAATAGACCCATTGGCTTCATAATTTTCCACACACCAAGCCAAGGGAGCTCTTGAAGACAAAGTTCTCTCACTTTTACTTCTTAGTTCATAAATTTCTTTTGGTGTTCTTGCTTGTTCTTCATCAAGTTTTGACCAATGTAACGGGTTAATCTTTCAATATTAATTTGAGAAGTATGAGTTTTGATTCTTGTTTATGCTTGTCTTGTATGTTTTATGTGTTTATGCCTTCATGCCTTAAATAATTGTTTTATAGCTTTAAAATAATTATTTTGTGCTAATTATTAATAGTAGAGTTATAATGCTCAAATTTTGTTAAATTTTCGTGAAGCAAGGAGGGTATGTTAAAATCACTTTTGTGCTTTTGTAAACATACTCTTATAATGCCGAATTTTAGATTACCGTAAAAATAATTTTATTGCGGAGAAAATACAATTTATTATTTTGTGAAAACCCTGATATTATCTATCATTGATATACAAGGTCATGGTTAAGATAAATGGTTTATCAGTATGGATCTTTCTAGAAAGGAAGTGAGACCTATGAAGGGGCTAAAACAGTCCGTCTCTCTCTGGCCTAGGATCTGTACCAATACGCTGTTTGGGGAATTCTTAACTTAGGGACTCAGTATATACGTGACTATGATGATTGGGGAATATAATAGTAATGGATTCTCGGTGAATTCTACTGTTATATATTTTGGTTCAGTATTCTCTATATTTTTTTAACAGTGGAAATCTGTGAAACATGCTTTCATTGGGCTTTTTCTGAAAATAAACTAGTATTCAAATATTTTAGAATAATTCAGTTTTGACCCCTTTTCAATGAATTAATTACTTTTTAGTACTGTTATATACCGATTTATTTTTGAGGGACTTAAATATAAACAAAGTATGAGTTATCTGGAATAAATGGTTCTATGATTATCTGAGTGGTAAGACTCTGTGTTTTTCCTGAAATGTGTGAATTGGTATTCTTATCTGCTAAATGTGGTTTTGTGTTATCTGGTGATTCTATGTGGTTTGAGATAAGTGATTCTGAGTGGTTGGAAGTGAAAGAGATAGGTCTGGTGAAAGGCGATGTTCCTACATGATGTTCCTACATGATGTTCTTACTCGATGTTCTCACACGATGTTCCTACTTGATGTTCTTACTCGATGTTCCCAAATGCTTTGTTTAAAGCGATGTTCCCACTGGATGTTCCCATTGTGCTGTGTTTTAAGTAAAGTGCTTATAGTTTGTTATGTTGGTATGCTGATTAATTTGGTATATTCCCAATGTATCTAAGTGTTGTATGTTGCTGTGTGCCTGTACTTTTCCTATTAATTTGTTTAGAGTTTCACCCTCGCCTGCTTTGTTGTGTTGATGCATGACAGAGTAGATGTTTGACCCGAGAAGTGGGTTAGCTCTTAGGAGAGGATCTAAAGAATGTTGCTGTATAGATGAATATGGATTCCAAGAAGAGTAGATGGTTACGGTATTATGTTGGGTAGAAGTCTAGAGATTAGACTGGCTCAGATGTTCACTGTATCATTTTCAATCTTTTCTTGTAAAGACTCTGTTGGTTATATGAAATGAGATTACACTCATATAAGTTTTATTTATGCTTCCGCACTGAAAATCGTTTTGAAAACATTTAAAAAGGAATCAAGGGAACATACTCCCCATCCTTCTCATCTTCTTTAAAAAGGCAAAAAAATTTACCTGTATTTCAGAAGAAGGATTTCCAATTTTCACTAAATATTTTCTAAGTTATTCGAAATTCTTGGTAACTATGGTGTAATATCCTTTTTGGAGAAAGGGTGTTACATCCTCACCTTTTAATAATAGTTTTTGGAATTTTTCTTGTAAAAAGAACTATCTGGGATGAATAGTTCTATGTTCTATCTGAGTGGTGAAACTCTGTGTTTTTCCTGAATTGTGTGATTTGGTATTCTTATCTGAGAAATATGATTTTGTGTGTTCTGGTGATTCCGTGTTTATTTGAGACTTAAGTCGTAAGTTGGGGGTCTGTGGTTACTAAGTAAAATCTCTCGGAGTAGCGGGCTGAATGCTCGTGGCTGTGTCGAAATTCCTATGGTAAAATGTCCAAGAGTAGCGAGTGACTTACTCGTGGGTGTGTCCCGAATATAAGTGGTTAAGTCTCCAGGAGCAGCGAGTTCTTTTTGTAACGTTCGTAATTTTAGGTTTTTGACTTTATTATATTTGAATATGGGCATATGTCATTCATGTGGATTAAATATATTTTAGGAAACTAAATCCCTTAGATATGATTCTCTTGAGCTTAGAGATCAATAGTTTAAGTTCAACGACCACAATCAAACGGAAAAGCGGTAGTGTTTTAACTGTCGGAATGGTTGCGTTATGGGGAAGAAACCCTAAATTGAAGTTAAAAAAAGGATTTGAGGATACCAATATTGATTTTATAATATTTGAGGATTTTAGAAATTTATTTGGGAATTTTCTAATAAACGGATAAGAAGAATTACAGTTTTGGTCCATGTAGTATGACTAGGATGGACTGTGAGTAGGATTGGAGGCCAGAATAAGTGGGAAAAATATTTTTATGGGTCAAATAATATTTTTACATTATTATGGAATTTTAGAAATTATTTTGGGAATTTTTAGAATAGCAGATTAAGAATTGCAGTTTTGGTCCCTGTAAAATGAAGAACAGTGTAAATGGGAGAACAAATGGATGCCAGAAGGTTAGGAAATGATCCAAAATTAAATGTGATGGTAACCATTATTGTTCTTATAATATTTATGATTTTTAGGAATTTTCTTGGAATTTTTAGAGATAAGTCAATTTAATCGTAGTTTACGGGTTACGGTGAAACCGAAAAATTACCGTGTTGCTTCTGAATCTGATTTCTAGGTACCAAGACTCTTTTGACACTTTGATTTCGTGGTCTTGGCTCATCATAAGGATTATGAGAGCTTTTTATCTCAATAGGTTATTTTGAACAACTTTAACCTTGAACCGCAAAAGTTACCCTAGTTTATTACCGTAATTTACCTTTTACCATGGTTAAAAGTGAAAAATTATTTACCTTACTTCTTGACCAAGTCAGAACCGCCCTGCACTAGTGTAGAAGAGTGTGGAATTTTCATGACTCATAGGAAAATACCATTTTGCCCTTAGCTTAAATAATTAATTACTAAGTAAGGAAATGACCACTTTGCCTCTTTGGTTTTGCCCTTTGGTTTTGCCACTTAAATAATTAATTATTAAAGAACCCAGCAGCCCTCTTATTCATTTTAGACCCTTGATTAGGAACCTTATTTAATGAAGAGAACATCTTGGCCATTGATTTCATTTAGTTACTCAAGTCTAGTTTAAATCTAACCAAGGTTGGTTTCATTTTAACTAGACTTTAAAACCTATTTAAATTAGTCTTATCTCTTCCTTTTATTTTTATGCTGGCCGCCCAACTCCACCAAATGGGTAGACATTAATCATTTTCTTATTGAGTCATAGGGCTTAGTCATTGCTTTTAGCCAATTAGGAAAAAGATTATTTATTCAATTATCTAATTAATAAATCAAGTGATAATACCACAATTGATGCAAGCTTATCCTAGTGCTTGGAGAGGGGGGCTGAGGTCGTGGGGCTATAAGGAGAAAAAGAAGAAGAATTTGTTCATTTTACCCTTATCTTTTCTTGCTTTCCAAAGCTTTGTCTCTCTTTTCTTCCATGGAAGTTCATACTTGTTCTTCTTCCTCCATAGCCTCAAGCCATCATCATCTATTCCTCTATTCATAATTTTGATTTTTATACACTAATCAAAAGGAGAGAATTCATTTTTAAAACCCAAGCCTTCGTCAAGATCATCAAGTTCTTCATAGATTTTGCTCTTTTGATTTTGAATCTTCAAGCTACAAAGGTTCTTGGTATGGGTAAGAGTTTCATGAATCAAGCTCCTAACATCTTCCTTTTGGTTCATATGTCTAGGGTTTGATTTATATATATTATATCTTAAGTTTTTCTCTTGGTATTTTTGGAGATGTTTATGCTTGATTGGGAGGTGGAGATCAAGGTGTAGTAGGAGGCCAAGAGCTAGGGTTTTCTATACAAGCTAGGAGTAAGAGGTAAGGAGAAATTTCTCTTACAAAGTTATTTGTGTGCTTGAGATGCATATGCTATGTTTGTCTATGATTATCTTGTTCATGTGTTTTGGATGGGTCACTATGTATGTTTGTGTATGATAGAGATTTTTATTGAATATAGATATAAAGACAAGTGGTTGATGAGGATTTTTGTGATGCTTGAATTTTGTGTGATGGATGATGATCTTGGTTGTCCCATGACAAGTGATTGAGGATGATTTTTGGCATGCTTGAATTTAGTAAGAGAGATGATGACCTTGGTTGTCCTATGACAATGATTTTGGGGGTGGAGTGACCTCTAGCTTGTGGTGATGATCTTGTGTCCTATGTCTGGATTATGGCTTTGATCAATAGCTTGTGTTTGATGCTTAATCCTCTATGCCAAATTGGTATTAGAAATTGGTAGAGTAAAGATTTTAATCCAAGTTTTACAAGAGTCCTTTATGGAAGGCAAGTTTTGAATGAGTTTTCTAAAAAAAAAAATCAAAGTATTTGTTCATGATTTGGAAAGCTTTTGAAATGGTCCAAGAGCATATTTTTATTTAATTGATCTTAATTAGGTTAAATTATGTTTAGAACAATTTTAAATGGGTTTAACTTTGTGAAAACTGGACCTGTCACGCCCTGGGTGGCTTCTTTTCCAAAGCTGTGAAAATCGTACTCTGTTTGAGAAACAGGGGACAGACCTGTTCACGCCGCGGGTGTGAAAATTACCATGCCTGTGAACAGTTCTAGTCTCTGTTAAAAATAACCCAGAATTTACGAAAATTACTTTTAAAAGCTTATCAAACAGAGCCTTTTTAAGGGAAGAATATCAAATTTGAGTTTGGAAATCATTATGTATTTTAGTTCAATTTTTCTTAAAGGTTAAACATTGAATACGGAAAATACTGTTTTTGGAAACATAATTATAATGAAATAAGAGAATTGAATGCAAAAGAGAAAGAGATGTTTTGATTGAGATAATAAAAAATAGATGAGTATTACATAACCAAAAGAGAAGGTTATGTGTGATTGTTACAAGAGGTAACAGAGAAGAGATTGAGAATGTTACAAGTGGTAACATAGACATGTGCATGAGGTAAATTACAAGAGAAACCAATGTGAAAGTGATTGTGATTGACCTTGTGTGCAATGTGTCATGCCATTTGCATAAAGAGATTTTCTTGGCCTTGCCAAGTGGTCATACCCAGAGGGGTTGTGACATGAGCTACAACCTAGAGAGGGGTTGAAAATAGGATACGGCTGGGCTACAATTGCCTACTGGGATTATCCAGGTTTCGAAAGTCTCAATGGCCGTATGGTGACTCCCAACGAGCCGAGATCGAGTAGAGCACCTGGCTTGGATAAATCTGACTGACTGACCTATTTGTGATATGGTGTCAATAGAGATGAGTGAACTGTTATCTGAATTTTACAGTGTAGAATCAGGAACAATTATGACTTAAACATGGCTTTCCTGAATACTGTCTTGGACTTTACTGGAGGTTTAGCCTTGAACAAGTATGTTAAGGATTGACTGTGGCCTATCGCTCAAATGTTGTTGAGGAAGAGAAAAGTCTCCATGGAGCATTACACCGGTGTTGAGAGAGAAATAGAAGTGTCATGCATTTTAAATGTATCTGTGTGACGATATATTGCCTTTTTTTTGCGCAAAAATGGAATGCAAAGACATCACAATAGAGAAAGACATCCCAACCAGGTTGGCACCTCAGTCTCTACCAATCATTTGCAGCATACCAAAGTTTTATTAAAAAAAAGGAAAAGTACAAGAAGAGCATGGGGGACCAGACCAAAACCCATGAGAAACAGAGAAAAAGTAGTGGAAATTACAGTGACTCAAAGCAAGACCAGTCCCTAAGTGTGCCTCGTTAAAACCTTTCCAGGCTAAAAACCCAAAAATAGGGGAAAAAAGTCGAGGAGGAAAAAGAGTACACACAAACACAAGGACAAAGAAGAGCAAAGGGGAAAAAGAAGACACCCCACACAGGGACGACAATCCACTCCAAAAAGATTAGGGGCGAAACCTAAAGTAAGGCAAACTAAACCTGTTACGAAAGAAGTCTTCCGAAAAAAGAGGGTGGCAAATCCCACCACGTAAAGCTGTGACTCTGAATGCCATAAGAAGCCAATTTATCTGCACAGGAGTTACCTTCCCTATAGATGTGTGAGACATGAAAACGCATCTTCTTGGTGAGACCAATACAATTCCGCCATCTATTTTTATACTTCCATGGGATGAGGTCCTGATTGCTGAAGGATTGCACCACAAGCAGTGAGTCGCATTCCAGCCAAAGGGACCACCAGCCTCTATGGTAAGTGTAACATCCGTTTTTCTGAGTAACTGTTCTAATTTTTGTCTTATTTGAATTTTTGGAAAATAAATATTTTGAGACTTATTTTTTAGTTACAAATAGTATTTAAATACACATGTTTAAAATTACTTCTGAAAACAGTCAATATTCAGCTTTTGTCAGGTCTACATACACGATCTGTTTCCTTGTCTATTCGTCTCTATTCTGTTTTATTTGAATTCTTGTGGAAAAAATGTTTTGTAGTTTATTTCTAGCTTAAAATTATGGGAAAAATACATGTATTTCGAAATACTTCTAAAACGGTAGTTTTTCAATCAATATCGGGTCTTTTTACGGAAAACGGTTTACGTCTAACTGACGGAAAGAGATTTAAATAGCTTGTGTGTGTTAAACAAACTCAATAAATAAACTTCCTTCACAAAAGTTCGTTCTTTTATTATTTTAGATTTTCTGGAATTTTTCTGGAATTTTTGGAAAACTTTCAAAAAATACCAAAAACTACGCTACCCGGTGACGTTTAAACGCAAAAACCTTGCTTCACAGGTATAATTTTCGTGTAAAAGGTCCATAAGTATTTTATATTTTATTTTTAATTTTTTATTTCATGATTTTTAAAATTATTCCTGTGTAAGTTTTGAAAACCCTATTTTTCTGCTTTTTCGGGTTTATACCTGCGAAACAATGAAAACCGAAGAGTTTGCACTATCTATAAATTTCAAAATTAAGTGCCACGAAATTTTTTAAGCTTGTCTTGGCATTTTCTAGCATTCTCATTGGTTCTCATCAATTTTAGTTAATTATTTCAATTTTTGATTTATGAAAAGACATTTTTACCCTTGTTTTTCATCCAAATCCTAGGGGTATTTTGGTCAAATCACTTCCCTTTCCTCCCAGCTCATTTTGGCCGACCTGAACCTTGTCTTGGAGGGTCTTGAAGCTTCTCAAGTGTTCTAGGAGCAAGATATTTTGTTAGATATTTTTTTTAGATATTTATTATGTAATTAGGATTTATTAATTTACCAAAAATGAAAAAAATCAAGATATTTTCTTTCCCCCCACCTCCATTCAGCCGTGGACCTCTCCCTATAAATAGGGAGGGGGGGTTCTCTCATTTTTCTTCATCCTTCACTTGTAGAAATCTCACTCAAAATCATTTTTCTTTCCTTTGTTTCCTTTGGTTTTTCCTTGTGTTACTAATCAAGTTTTTGTGTTTTTGTTCTTGGTGTTCTTAGTGTTCTTCATTGTTCTTGGCCAAGGTATGGGGAAATTCTTCTTAAAGATGGTTTTGATCTTTGTTTTGATGAAAATTTGTGTGTTGGGTGTTTATTGTTTTAAATAAATTGTTATATATTTGTTAAATTGTTTTAAATGGTTACTATGTCCAATTTTTATTTAAAAATGTGATTTTTCAAATAGTAAAGTTATAATGCCCAATTTATTTATAAAGTTTAATAATTGTATCGTTATGCTGGCGAAATTTTATCGATAAAGGCTTGATCACCCAGTGGGCTATGCCTCCGTGATCAACAAATTTAAGAAATTATAAAATTGAACCTCTGTAGTTCTTTTGACGGATATGGATGGGGTGCTTTGGTCAGGCGTAAGAATACATCTTCGGTGTACTCATACGGTCGGGCTCAGGGGCCGTATCTCTATTACGCCATTAGGACGTGAGCAAGTGACTAAATACGTTAAAAATCCTAAACTGATGTTTTTCTTCCATTTCCATGTTCTTTTCAAAAATATATAAAACCTGTGATTTTTACTGTTTATATACAGACTGATGATTGGGTTGAGATAGTTCATTTGTATGGATCTGTCTAGGAAAGACAAAGGTCATTGAAGGAGCCCAAAAGCTCACCAAGATCTTTCCTGGGAACCATACCGATGCGCTATTTTTCCTATCTTAGTAAGTTTGTATATACGTGGCGAAGATTACTTGACTAGCTTCCAAAGGGCTTTTCCCAAAGAGAATGAACCTAAGTAATAATTTTTGTTAATATTATTACAGTTATGATCCGTTACCGCGTTTGACCCTGTCACAGTGTAATTATTCTTAAAATAAATTAATAAAGCCGAAAAGAGTAAAGTGACAAGAGTATTTTGGAGTATGATGTTTTACCTGAGATTCTATGTTTTATCTGAGTTAAGGGATTTTGTATTTCTTTGAGAAATGTGATTTTATTCTTATCTGATTTTAGTGTTATCTGAGCTATGTGATTCGATATTCCTATCTGAACAGTGTGATTCTGTGTTTGATTGAGATATGTGACACTGAGTTCGTACCTGAGAAACGTGATTCTGTGTTTACTTATGATTCCGTGTTTATTTGGGAGTTAAGTTGTAAATTGGTGTATGTGGTTAACGAGTGACTTACTCGTGGGTGTGTCCCGAATTTAAGTGAAAAATCTCTCGGAGTAGCGGGCTGAATGCTCGTGGCTGTGTGCCGAAATTCCTATGGTAAAATCTCCATGAGTAACGAGTGACTTACTCGTGGGTGTGTCCCGAATTTAAGTGAAAGTCTCCAGGAGCAGCGGGTAGATATACTCGTGGGTGTGTCCCGAAGGTCATTAAGTAAAATTCCCAAGTGTAGCGGGCAAAGTGCTTGTGGGTGTGTCCCAAAAGTTTAGAGAGTCTATGTGAATTAATATACTATTGATATTTTGTGTTGTTTTCCTATTACAGTACGGGCAAGGACTTGACATTTATATTTATTTTGAGGATGAGTATAACAGTATTATTGCGTGATATTTGTCGTATGAATTTTATTTACTGTGTGCATTATATCTATTGTATGTTTTAAATGATGAAGATTTTCACCCATGCCTACTTTCCATGTTTTGTCCATATGTGGTTGAGTAGATGTTTTTCCCAAGGAGTGGGCTAAGCCTTAGGAGAAGATCTGATGGAGGTTGCTACGCGAATTCCAAGAAGAACAAGTGTTTCCCGTATCGCTTTGGGTAGAGGTCTAGAGATTTGACCGGCTCAGATGTTCACTGTTCAAAGTATTTTGAGTATCTTGGATTTGCCTTGTAAACTCTGAATATTTTTATATGAGATGAGATTCTCTTTACAAGTGTATTATCTTACGTTTCCGCATTTAAAACTTTAAGAAAAGATTAGGGAAGCATATTCCCCATCCTTCTCATCTTCTTCAAACAAAGAAAAAAAATTTTACCCGCTTTTGGAAGGAGGATTTCCAACTTCCACTAATATATTTTCTAAGTATTCGAAAATTCTTGGTAACTATGGTGTAATATCCTTTTTGGAGAAAGGGTGTTACAGTAAGCAGTGTAGGTAACAAGATGAAACACAAGAAGGGGGGTTGAATTGTGTTTCTAAGCTTTTAAAACTTTTCGCAAAAGTTGGACGCTGGCTGTTAAAAACGTTGGACGCACAACTTAGTTCAAATATTGGACGCACAGTGTTTTTCTAAAATATTGGACGCACAGAGTGCTAAAACACTGGACGCACAGAGTCTTTATAAAAACTGGACGCACAGGTTTTCTAAAGATTGGACGCACAGAATGCTTCCCTTTCAGTTTGAAAAACTTGTTTGAATAAAATCAATTTCAATCCCCTTTGTTAGTAATAAACACAGATATAAAAGGAGTTAAGGGAAAGAATAAATAACACAAGTTTTTATACTGGTTCACCCTTTCCTAAGAGCTACGTCCAGTCCCCTCAAACTAGAGAGCTTTCACTATCAACCTGATAGGTACAAGTATTCTTTGCACACAGCCTCTTCAGGCTAAAACCCAAGTATTCTTTGCACACAGCCTCTCCAGGCTAAATCCCAAGTATTCTTTGAACACAGCCTCTTCAGGCTAAAACCCAAGTATTCTTTGAACACAGCCTCTTCAGGCTAAACAACTCAGCAGAGTATTTTTGATTCAAGTGTTGTCTAACTCACACAAGTGAGGATATGAAATCTAAAGCACTTTGAGAGTTAAGCAAACTCTCTTTTACAAGAAGAAAGAAAAAATACAAGACTTTCTATACAGAGTATAACAGATTGCACAGCGTTTTTGCTCTTTCTTTTTCGTTGTTAAGTCTCTTGTATTCTTCTTCTTGCTTCTCGGTATTTATAAGAGTAGTGAAGCTTCAGACTTGTTCTTCAGTTGCTCAACTTCAGCTCTCATAAAAGTTACCGTTCTCTAATAGCATTTAATGTTATTTTCCCGTTGCTCTGAGGAGATCTACTTCATTGTGCATGTCTGCGTTTCTTTCTCCTAAATCAGAAGCAACCTGTACTCAAAGTCTCAATTGTACAGTGGTTAATAATAATATCTTATTGAGACAGAGAGAATACACTGTGTAAAGCAGAAAGATGTGTTCAGAGATATATAGAGTAGTTAAAAGTACATTCTCTCTCTTAGTACACTTTCCACAGTGCTTTATGCTTTTCAAAAGTACGTTCAGAAACGTTGACAAAGTTGTACAGAAAAGCATTGTATACAGCTATTTATCTCAAATCATTTGCTCAATAAATATATTCCATATTAAATGCATGAGCAGTAAATAGCAAGTTTATGGATTCTGCGTATTGGACGCAGCATGTAGAAATCATTGGACTTTCAGTCCTTTTAGCAAATGGACGCATACCTTGTACTTACCATTTGCATATAATATTCATTCAATCATTGGACGCATCCTTATGCTTACCATTTCATTCCATTCAAGGCAGTATTGGACTTATTGCCTCATGCTGGTTATTGGACTTTTGCCATTTCCTTACTGTTCCATTGGACGTAGAGCAGTTGATTTGTTGTACTTTTGTTCTTCTGCTTTATTGTGTTCCATTGGACGCAAAGCAATATTGTTGTCCTTCTTATTTATTGGACGCAGAACAGTACCTTTGTCACTCTGATTTCATTGGACGCAGAGCAGTTCTTTTGTTTATTCAGTTTCATTGGACGCAAAGCAGTTCTTTTGTTTGTTCAGTTTCATTGGACGTTGAACTTCAATGCCTTCCTGAACATTGGACTTTTGTCCTTCTTGCTCTATTGGACGCTCACTGAATCTGTTCCTTTGAAAATCATTGGACTCTTACTGCAATTCTGCTTCTCATAAAAACATTGGACTTATACCAGTATTGCCTTGTACTTATCATTGGACGATCAGCATTCTTGAATATTGGACTTATGTCTTCAATGCCTTCTCATGAATCATTGGACGTATGAAATTGTCCTTGTGCCTTGTACTGAATTATTGGACGCACAACATTACTTGCCTTTGCTCAAACATTGGACGCAGAACTCTTCCTTCTGCTCAAACATTGGACGCAGAATTCTTCCTTCTGCTCAAACATTGGACGCAGAACTCTTCCTTCTGTTGAAACATTGGACGCACAACTTTTGTGTCCATTTCAGTGCCAGCATTGTGATGAGCTTAGCTTATTGGACGCAGAACTGCTTTGCCTCTTATATCAGTAACTTCCTTCTGCCAAAATCACTGGACGTAGAACTCTTGGTATTTATGTTTCAGTGCCAACATTGGACGCAAGGCTCACTTTGAATGCCAGCCAATGTCATGAAGAACTGATTGGACGCAGACTGCAATAAGCTTAGTTAGGCAGCATTGTTATTCATTGTATAAGCTTAATACATTTTGTTTATCCTTTGTAAAAACCTTAATAGATTTTGTTATCATCAAAACCATAAAATCACTTAGGGAGTTTTTGTATTAAAAACACTTTTAACCAATTTGGTTCCAACAAGCAGTCTCAATCGATATCATGGCTGCAATTAATTCAGCACGGAAGGAAGTCTCAATGCCTATGAAATCTACCATGCAACCAAGGATGGCGCCGCTAGAGTCATGGAAGATTGCCCCACAGGAGGCTTCGCCCGGGTTCCCGCGAGAAGCACCGTCAGAATTGCACTTTATCCAGCCACAAGGGGGTTTGATCCAGTCAACTTGAATGATGGAGGGGGCTTTAGAGACATGGCATTCAATGGAAAAAAATTTCAAAATAGTAAACTCCTGAACAAAATTGGATCCACAACCATTGGAGATGCTACTAGTGAGCGAGACTTCACAATCTGAATCGCTTTGTGCAAAGGAGTGCTAGTATTTTGGAAATAAAGCTAGCGGCGAGCAAACCAAGTAGCCCAGAGAACGTAGGTAATGGCAGAGAGGACCACGTCGTGGACTTGAGCACTCCAGCCTTTGTAGCACAACTTCAAGACAGTCGCAATGGAAGGGTGATCAATCACACAGTTTAGCGTATGGCCAAGCCAAGTCCAGAGGGTAGATGTAACACCCGCATTTTTAGATCTATAGTAAATTCTATACTATTAAGCTAGTAGATCAAATTGCATACTATAAGATAATACTAGAAAATGAAATGTCATGACTACAGTTGCTCATAGTAAAACAACTAGGATTTCGAGTTGAAATTGGAAATTTCAACAGAAAACAATTTTGGTTATAGACAGAAAAATAAGATTTTACTGATTTGAAGGACAAGACAATGCCATCATGAGAAATTAAAGAGACAAATAGTATTTTTATATTATTTAAGGATTTTAGAATTTTAGTTTGGAATTTTCTGATATTAGGATAAAGATGTTACAGTTTTGGTCCCTGTAGAATGGACTACGTGACACGTAATGAACAGATAATTACCAGAGGGCTAAGAAATAATCCAAATGGAAAGTTAGGGATATCATTAGTGTTTTTGGATTATTTATGATTTTTAGATGGGTAGAAATTGGAAGAAATCGAAAAACTGAAAAATAGCGTAAACCGTGACTCGGTTTGCAAACGTCGAAGGTTTTATATTTTTCCGGAGACCGTTTTTATGTCAAAAAAAATATTTTAACGAAACAAAAGTTATTTCTTTAATATTTATGATTTTTAGGAATTTTTCTAGAGTTTTTCAGAAAATTTTTATTTTTAGCCATTTTTAGTACGTTACGGGTAACCGTAGCGCAAACGGGGTATCAAAAAATGATCAAAACTTGAGTTTTGAAATTCTAACCTTTATTATATTAATTTTAGGTCTCAAAAATAATTTTTCCATTAATCAATTATTTGGAGAAATATTTATTTCAAAATATATATTATAATAAGCAATTTTTGGCCACTTGTGCTTCCAAAAGCAAAACCCCAAGTGTGAACACTCCTTCCTCTCATTTTCAGCTGCAATCTTGCGCCCCACACAGCCCCCAAAATTCTGATTTGTGCCCATGTGCTCATGCCTTGAAAGTCTTGGTTGGAAGAAATATTAAAACACCTTTAATTCTTAATTTAATGCAAGATAATACCAAGTGGACAAAAGCTTATCCTTGACCATTTCTTTTTGGGTTCAGCCGTGACTTAGGAAGGGAAAAGGAGAGGGTTTGCTTTACTTTTCATTTCCTTTCTCTCTCCAAAGCCAAATACTCCATTGTTGCTCTTAAGCTTTCAAGCTTTTTCCTAAACTATTTCTTTGATTTCCAAGAGCTTTGATCCATCAATCTTCTTCAACCAAGGTTGGTTTATGATTCTAAACCATCAATCTTTCATATACTTTCATGATCTATCTCTTTTGGTTTTTAGATCATGTGTTTCTTCATTATTTTGAGGAAATATCTTTGTTTTGAGCTTTAGGTTCTTATCCTTGGAACCAAGAAGCTTAATCTTCATTTTGATCCATTTTTCTTCAAGATCAAGAGTAACAACTCCTTGTCTCATGTTTTTGATTTTAGGATTTGGGTAATTTTCATAAAGGCTTGGTTTTTATGCTTGTGTTTTATGATTTTATTTTGTAAGGGTTGATTTCTAGATTGGAACAACAAGCTAGGAAAAGTGAGTTTGGTGTTTAAAGCTTCTCTTCAAGAGGTAAATAGGATGTTCTTCTAAAAGACATAATTTTTATGTAGTAGTTGTTGGAACCAAATTGGTTAAAAGTGTTTCTAATACAAAAACTCCCTAAGTGATTTTATGGTTTTGATGATAACAAAATGTATTAAGGTTTTTACAAAGGATAATCAATATGTATTAAGCTTGTACAATGTGTAACAATGCTGCCTAACTAAGCTTATTGAAGGAAGATTGCAGTCTGCGTCCAATAAGCTAGCTCATCACAATGTTGGCACTGAAATGGACACAAAAGTTCTGCGTCCAATGTTTTAGCAGAAGGAAGAGTTCTGCGTCCAATGTTTGAGCAGAAGGAAGAGTTCTGCGTCCAATGTTTGAGCACAAAGGCAAGTAATGTTGTGCGTCCAATAATTCAGTACAAGGCACAAGGACAATTTCATACGTCCAATGATTCATGAGAAGGCATTGAAGACATAAGTCCAATGTTCAAGAATAACCATACGTCCAATGATCAGAATGCTTATAAGTCCAATGATCAGAACATAAGTCATAAGTCCAATGTTCAGGATGTGTTCTTGACCAAGGTAAAGAATGCTGATCGTCCAAAGATAAGTACAAGGCAAGACTGGCATAAGTCCAATGATAAGAACAAGGCAATACTGGCATAGTCCAATGTTTTTATGAGAAGCAGAATTGCAGTAAGAGTCCAATGATTTTCAAATGAACAGATTCAGTGAGCGTCCAATGCAGATGAAGAATAAAAGTCCAATGTTCAGCATGAGCAAGAGTGCAACTCTGCATCCAATGAAACTGGACAAACAAAAGAACTGCTCTGCGTCCAATGAAATCAGAGTGACAAAGGTACTGTTCTGCGTCCAATAAATAAGAAGGACATCAATCAAGTGTCATACGACCAATGAAGCAGATTGACAAAGGTACATCAAACAACTGTTCTGCGTCCAATAAAGCAGAAGAACAAATGTACAACAATCAACTCTGCGTCCAATGGAACTATAAGGAAATGGCAAAAGTCCAATAACCAGAATGAGGCAATACGTCCAATGTTGCTTTGCAACTAATCATCAGAATGGTAAGCATAAAGATGCGTCCAATGATTGAATGAATATCATATGCAATTGGTAAGTACCAGGTATGCGTCCAATGATTTCTACATGCTGCGTCCAATACGCAGAATCCATAAACTTGCTATTTATTGCACATGCATTTAATACGGAACATATTTATTGAGCAAATGATTTGAAATAAATAGCTGTATACAATGCTTTTCTGTACAACCTATTGTCAACGTGTTTGAAAGTACATTTGAAAAGCATAAAGTACTGTGGAAAGTGTACTAAGAGAGAGAATGTACTTTTATCTACTCTGTATATCTCTGAACACATCTTTCTACTTTACACAGTGTATTCTCTCTGTCTCAATAAGATATTACTATTAACCACTGTACAATTGAGACTTTGAGTACAGGTTGCTTCTGATTTAGGAGAAAGAAATGCAAACATGCTCACTGAAGTAGATCTCCTCAGAGCAACGGGAAAATAGCATTTAATGCTATTAGAGAACGGTAACTTTTATGAAGGCTGAAGCTGAGCTATTCGAAGAACAAGTCTGAAGCTTCATCAAAGTCTATAAATACCGTGAACAAGAAGAAGTATACAAGGGACTGAACAACGAAAAAGAAAGAGCTGAACTGCTGTGCAATTTGTTATACTCTGTATAGAAAGTCTTGTATATTTTCTTTCTTCTTGTAAAAGAGAGTTTGCTTAACTCTCAAAGTGCTTTAGATTTCATATCCTCACTTGTGTGAGTTAGACAGCACTTGAATCAAAAACACTCTGCTGAGTCGTTTAGCCTGAAGAGGCTGTGTTCAAAGAATACTTGGGTTTTAGCCTGAAGAGGCTGTGTTCAAAGAATACTTGGGATTTAGCCTGGAGAGGCTGTGTGCAAAGAATACTTGGGTTTTAGCCTGAAGAGGCTGTGTGCAAAGAATACTTGTATCTATCTGGTTTGATAGTGAAATCTCTCTAATTTGAGGGGACTGCAGGTACCTCTTAGGAAAGGGTGAACCAGTATAAAAACTTGTATTATTTCTTCCTTCCCTGATCTCTTATTATATCTGTGCTTATTACTAACCAAGGGGATTGAATTGATTTTGTTTAAACAAGTTTTTCATACACCTTAAATCGCACAAAGAAAACAAGTTTTTAAACTAAGAGGGAAGCCTCAGCGTCCAATCTTTTGTGCGTCCAATATTTCACAATTCTGTGCGTCCAGTGTTTTAGCACTCTGTGTATCCAATGTTTTAGCACTCTGTGCGTCCAATATTTCAGAAAACACTATGCGTCCAATATTTGAACTAAGCTGTGCGTCCAACGTTTTTAACAGCCAGCGTCGAACGTTTGCGAAAAGTTTTAAAAGCTTAGAAACACAATTCAACCCCCCCTTCTTGTGTTTCATCTTGTTACCTACAGTTGGCATCAGAGCCTGGTTTCTAGGGGTTGAGCACTTAACAGTGCAGAGAAGCAAAGATCCATGGAGAACGAGGGACAAGCTGTGAACAGACCACCACTGTTCAATGGAAATGAATACGACTACTGGAAGCAGAGAATGATCACATTCTTTGATGCTCAAAATATGGACCTATGGGATGTCGTGGAAACTGGCTACACTGCTCCAGTAAATGAAGCAGGTCAACAAATACCAAGAGCTCAGTGGACAGCATATCAAAGGACCAGATTCCAGCTGAACTCGAAGGCAAGGCACTACCTAATGTGTGCCATCACAAAATCTGAATATGACAAGGTGCACAGCTGCACCACTGCCAAGGAAATGTGGGACACTCTGGCCTTGGCACATGAAGGCTCATCTCAGGTTCGTGAATCTAAGATAATTAAACTAGTTCATCAATATGAACTATTTAAGATGGAAGAACAAGAGTCCATTGATCAAATGTTTGGAAGATTCCAAACTATTACCAACAACCTGAGATCCTTGGGGAAAGTCTACACAACCCAGGAACATGTAAGGAAGATTTTGAGGAGTCTGCCCAGATAGTGGAGACCCAAAGTTACAGCAATACAAGAAGCAAGGGATCTTTCCACTCTTACTTTAGAAAATCTTCTAGGCTCATTGAAAGTACATGAGCTTGAGCTGAATGAAGAGGGAATCGAAAAAAGGGGAAAGTCCATTGCTCTTAAAGCTCAAAAAGGGAACACCTCAAAAGCCTTGAAGGCAAATGATTCTGATGAAGAATCATGCAGCTCAGAAGGAGAAGAAGGCTCAGATGATGATGAACTCTCCTTCATCTCCAGGAAAATAAAGTCTATGTGGAAAAAGAAGGGTGGCTTCAGAAGGAAGCAATTCAACAGAAGATTTCCACAGAAGGAAGCTGAGCAAAAGGAGGAAAGTCCAGTGGTGTGCTATGGATGCAGGAAACCAGGCCACTACAAGGCAGACTGTCCTGAGGCTGAGAAGACAAAGAAGAAAGTCTTCAAGAAGAAGAAAGGTCTCATGGCAACATGGGAAGACCTCGATGATTCCTCTGATGATGAGGATAAGGAAGAGGCAAATCTGTGTCTAATGGCAGGACTCTCCTCAGTTGAAAGTGAAGACGAAGAGGAGGTAATTTCTTATTCTGAATTAAGAAATAATTTTGATGAGCTTCTTAGAGATTCATCCATTCTATCTGATGAGTACAGGTCTTTAAAGAAAAAGTTTTCTCTTATAACAAAAGATTTTGAAAAGCTTTCTTCAGAAAACAAAGTACTTAAATCAGAAAATGAAAAGTTAAGACTTCAAGTAAGTCAACCAAAAGATGAATCTCCAAAGGATTCTGAGTCCAGTACTTCCTGTGAAGTACAAGTACTTCAACAAGAAGTAAATGAACTCACTGGACAATTGTCCAGATTTGTCAGTAGCTCTGAAAAGCTTGATCAAATTTTAAAAATTCAGAGAAAACCTTCTGACAAAACTGGTTTGGGTTATGAAAAACCGAAACCAAAGTTTTCCAAGAGTCCATCAAAGTTTAATATATATTGTGGATACTGTGGAAAGGCTGGACATGTCACATCGACATGCTTCCATAATAAATGGAACAAGCCTGGACGCAGGCCAAGGACTAACATGAAAGGACCCAAGAAAATCTGGGTACCTAAGAACATGATCATTCCTGTTGCAGATTTGCTTAATGGGAGGAAAGCAACACCAGTCATGGTACCTGGACAGTGGGTGCTCACAACACATGACGGGAGAAAGGTCTATGTTCCAAGACCTCAAGCCTAGAACAATGGGCTGAGTCACATTTGGAGGTGACCAGAAAGGCAGAATAGTTGGAATAGGTAATATTGGTAAACATCTTTTTCCCTCTATTGAAAATGTCTTATTGGTTGAAGGACTCAAACATAATCTGCTTATCATAAGTCAATTGTGTGATAGCGGGTTTGATGTTTCCTTTAACAAGGATAAATGTATAGTCATAAATTCTGATAAGTCCATACTTTTTCAAGCAAAGAGGCAGGACAATGTTTACAAAATTGATTTCGAAAATCTGTCCAAACAGAATGTCTCATGCTTCATATCCTTAAATAATGAACAAAGGATATGGCACAAGAAGCTTGGTCATGCAAGCTTGAGAACCATCTCAAAGCTTAATAAGCATAGCCTCGTAAGAGGACTTCCAAATCTTGTGTACAAATCTGAGGTTCTCTGTGAAGCATGTCAGAAAGGGAAACAAGTGAAAAACTCTTTTGATTCTAAAAACATTGTTTCCACTTCTAGACCTTTAGAACTTTTACATATGGATTTGTTTGGACCAACACAAACTGCTTCTTTGAGTGGAAAGAAATATGGACTTGTTATAGTTGATGACTATACTAGATGGACATGGGTTAAATTCCTAGCACACAAGGATGAGTCTTTTAAAGTATTCACCATATTTTGTAAAAGAGTCCAAACTGAGAAAGGAGTTTGTATCAACTCCATTCGAAGTGATCACGGAGGTGAGTTTGAAAATGCAAACTTTCAGAGATTCTGTGAAGAGAATGGAATCCTTCACAATTTCTCTACACCTAGAACACCACAGCAAAATGGTGTAGTAGAGAGGAAAAATCGATCTTTACAAGAGATGGCCAGGACCATGCTCAATGATCACTCAACCTCTAAGAGGTTTTGGGCTGAAGCTGTAAACACAGCATGTTATTTGCAAAACCGAATTTATATAAGGCCTATACTGAAAAAGACTCATTATGAATTGTGGAAAGGAAGAAAACCCAACATTTCATATTTTCATCCTTTCGGATGTGAGTGTTTTATTCTTAACACCAATGATCAACTTGGTAAATTTGACTCTAAAATTGATAATGGAATTTTTCTGGGTTATTCTGAAACATCCAAGGCATATCGAGTTTACAACTCAAGAACCTTGACTGTTGAAGAGTCAATTCACGTTAAATTCAATGACAAAAAGCCTGACAATAATCTGTCAGAGCTAAGTGATTCTCTTGCAGATATGAGAATACAACCAGGAGGTGAAGGATCATCAATCAAGATTGAAGAAGATGGACCAGACGCAGGAGACTGTCATGCGTCCAATACTGCAGGTGGTAAAAGCTGGCATTTTAAGACTTATCATCCTGAAGATCAAATTATTGGAAATGCAGATGATAAAGTCAAAACAAGGTCCACATTTAGAGAGCAAACTGATGTAGCATTCATCTCTGAATTGGAGCCAAAGAATATAGATGAAGCCCTATTGGATGAAGGATGGATTTTAGCAATGCAGGAGGAGCTGAATCAGTTCAAAAGAAATGATGTTTGGACTCTGGTAGCCCCACCTGAAGATAAGTCCATTATTGGAACCAAATGGGTATTCAGAAATAAGCTGGACGAAGAAGGTAATGTTGTGAGGAACAAAGCAAGGTTAGTTGCTCAAGGCTACTCACAACAGGAAGGTATTAATTTCACTGAAACCTTTGCTCCAGTAGCTAGAATTGAAGCCATTCGCATTTTACTTTCATTTGCTGCCCAACATTATATGAGGCTTTATCAAATGGATGTAAAAAGTGCATTTCTGAATGGTATAATAACAGAATAAGTCTATGTTGAACAGCCCCCTGGCTTTGAGGATCAAACTTTTCCAAATCATGTTTTTAAATTGAAAAAGGCTCTTTATGGCCTTAAGCAAGCTCCTCGAGCTTGGTATGAAAAACTGAGTTCATTTTTAATGGAAAATAGTTTTTCAAGAGGAAAAGTTGATAACACTCTTTTCAGAAAATCCATAGACTCACATTTTATCATAGTACAGATTTATGTAGATGATATTATTTTTGGTGCTACTGATGAATCTTTGTGTGGAGAATTCTCTGAATTAATGCAGAAAGAATTCGAAATGAGTATGATGGGAGAGTTGAAGTTCTTTCTTGGACTTCAAGTGAAACAGACTAAAGATGGGATATATGTGCATCAGCCCAAATACACGAAGGAGCTTCTGAAGAAGTTCAAAATGGATGATTGTAAACCCATGAATACTCCCATGCATCCAACTTGCATAATGAGCCTGAATGACAAAGATAAAAAGGTAGATCAAAAGGTATATAGAGGTATGATAGGATCTCTTTTATATCCTACTGCATCTAGACCTGACATTATGTTCAGTGTATGCTTATGTGCAAGATTTCAATCAGATCCTAGAGATTCTCATTTGACTGCTGTCAAAAGAATTTTTAGATATCTGAAAGAGACTACTAATCTCGGTTTGTTGTTTAAGAAATCGGATGAGTACAGATTAGTAGGATTCTGTGATGCTGACTATGCTGGAGACAGGCTTGAAAGAAAAAGCACCAGTGGAGGATGTCATTTTATGGGATCCAATTTAGTATCATGGACAAGCAAGAGACAAAGCACAATTGCATTATCAACAGCCGAAGCTGAATATGTCTCTGCAGCAAGTTGTTGTTCTCAGCTCTTATGGATTAAATATCAATTGGAGGACTACAACATTTTCGAGAGTAAGATTTCTGTTCTGTGTGATAATACTGCTGCAATCAATTTATCTAAGAACCCAATCTTACACTCAAGAGCTAAGCATATAGAAATTAAACATCATTTTATTAGAGACTATGTGCATAAGGGAACATTTGATATTCAGTTTGTTAGCACTGAAAATCAATGGGCAGATATATTTACAAAACCCCTATCTGTAGATAGATTCATTTTTATAAGGAAACATTTGAATATGCACTTTATAAAAGACTGATGTTTAGCGTCCAATATGCTTAAGTTGAGTCTGAGTCCAATGTGACTAGAGTCCAACAGGACACGACAGTCTATTTGAGACTTAGAAATTTTTTTAAAGACTCAAAAGCTTTTACCTCTTAATAATCCCACGCTGAGTCCAATTTTTTCATAAAGTTATTTTTTACAGTTGGTATCTTACAAATGCTTTGCAGTAACTTTCAGTTTGATGATCATTCTTGTTTTCAAGAAAATGGGGAAATTGTTTCCAAAAAGGGTTTTTCAGTTTTAAAGAGGATTCTGTTTTTAAAAGCTCCAAGTCTTTTCAAAACTCTCTTTGGACTATGATGTTCTATGAACCTTTTTGCCTGATGACAAAAGGGGGAGAAAGAATGGGATTAAGTTTTTATATCTTGACTAAAAGGGGAGAAAGATTTTGACAAAAAGGGAGAAAGATTAAGTCTGATTGCATTAGTCTTATTACCATATTATTTTGATAAGCTATTTGTGGACTAATCTTTGTTTTATGAGTAAAAGAAATTTTCAGGTACTCTAAGTCTCAGGGGGAGAAGAGTAAGGAAAATCTGAGATGTTTATCTCAGGGGGAGTTTCCCTTAGAAAATTTCTGTTTTTGCTGACTGATTTTGGTTTATATGCTTTATTGTTTGTAAAACTTAATAATGTTTGTCATCATCAAAAAGGGGGAGATTGTTGGAACCAAATTGGTTAAAAGTGTTTTTAATACAAAAACTCCCTAAGTGATTTTATGGTTTTGATGATAACAAAATGTATTAAGGTTTTTACAAAGGATAATCAATATGTATTAAGATTGTACAATGTGTAACAATGCTACCTAACTAAGCTTATTGAAGGAAGATTGCAGTCTGCGTCCAATAAGCTAGCTCATCACAATGTTGGCACTGAAATGGACACAAAAGTTCTGCGTCCAATGTTTTAGCAGAAGGAAGAGTTCTGCGTCCAATGTTTGAGCACAAAGGCAAGTAATGTTGTGCGTCCAATAATTCAGTACAAGGCACAAGGACAATTTCATACGTCCAATGATTCATGAGAAGGCATTGAAGACATAAGTCCAATGTTCAAGAATAACCATACGTCCAATGATCAGAATGCTTATAAGTCCAATGATCAGAACATAAGTCATAAGTCCAATGTTCAGGATGTGTTCTTGACCAAGGTAAAGAATGCTGATCGTCCAAAGATAAGTACAAGGCAAGACTGGCATAAGTCCAATGATAAGAACAAGGCAATACTGGCATAGTCCAATGTTTTTATGAGAAGCAGAATTGCAGTAAGAGTCCAATGATTTTCAAAGGAACAGATTCAGTGAGCGTCCAATGCAGATGAAGGATAAAAGTCCAATGTTCAGCATGAGCAAGAGTGCAACTCTGCGTCCAATGAAACTGAACAAACAAAAGAACTGCTCTGCGTCCAATGAAATCAGAGTGACAAAGGTATTGTTCTGTGTCCAATAAATAAGAAGGACATCAATCAAGTGTCATACGACCAATGAAGCAGATTGAGAAAGGTACATCAAACAACTGTTCTGCGTCCAATAAAGCAGAAGAACAAATGTACAACAATCAACTCTGCGTCCAATGGAACTATAAGAAAATGACAAAAGTCCAATAGCCAGAATGAGGCAATACGTCCAATGTTGCTTTGCAACTAATCATCAGAATGGTAAGCATAAAGATGCGTCCAATGATTGAATGAATATCATATGTAATTGGTAAGTACCAGGTATGCATCCAATGATTTCTACATGCTGCGTCCAATACGCAGAATCCATAAACTTGCTATTTATTGCTCATGCATTTAATATGGAATATATTTATTGAGCAAATGATTTGAAATAAATAGTTGTATACAATGCTTTTCTGTACAACCTATTGTCAACGTGTTTGAAAGTACATTTGAAAAGCATAAGGTACTGTGGAAAGTGTACTAAGAGAGAGAATGTACTTTTATCTACTCTGTATATCTCTGAACACATCTTTCTACTTTACACAGTGTATTCTCTCTGTCTCAATAAGATATTACTATTAACCACTGTACAATTGAGACTTTGAGTACATGTTGCTTCTGATTTAGGAGAAAGAAACGCAAACATGCTCACTGAAGTAGATCTCCTCAGAGCAACGGGAAAATAGCATTTAATGCTATTAGAGAACGGTAACTTTTATGAAGGCTGAAGCTGAGCTATTCGAAGAACAAGTCTGAAGCTTCATCAAAGTCTATAAATACCGTGAACAAGAAGAAGTATACAAGGGACTGAACAACGAAAAAGAAAGAGTTGAACTGCTGTGCAATTTGTTATACTCTGTATAGAAAGTCTTGTATATTTTCTTTCTTCTTGTAAAAGAGAGTTTGCTTAACTCTCAAAGTGCTTTAGATTTCATATCCTCACTTGTGTGAGTTAGACAGCACTTGAATCAAAAACACTCTGCTGAGTCGTTTAGCCTGAAGAGGCTGTGTTCAAAGAATACTTGTGATTTAGCCTGAAGAGGGTGTGTTCAAAGAATACTTGGGTTTTAGCCTGAAGAGGCTGTGTGCAAAGAATACTTGTATCTATCTGGTTTGATAGTGAAATCTCTCTAATTTGAGGGGACTGGACGTAGCTCTTAGGAAAGGGTGAATCAGTATAAAAACTTGTGTTATTTCTTCCTTCCCTTATCTCTTATTATATCTGTGCTTATTACTAACCAAGGGGATTGAATTGATTTTGTTTAAACAAGTTTTTCATACACCTTAAATCGCACAAAGAAAACAAGTTTTTAAACTAAGAGGGAAGCCTCAGCGTCCAATCTTTTGTGCGTCCAATATTTCACAATTCTGTGCGTCCAGTGTTTTAGCACTCTGTGCATCCACTGTTTTAGCACTCTGTGCGTCCAATATTTCAGAAAACACTGTGCGTCCAATATTTGAACTAAGTTGTGCATACAACGTTTTTAACAGCCAACATCCAACGTTTGCGAAAAGTTTTAAAAGCTTAGAAACACAATTCAACCCCCCCTTCTTGTGTTTCATCTTGTTACCTACAGTAGTATGTTGTATGTTTTGGATGGCTTGATGATAACTCAACAACCTTGAGTTTCATCTTTGATTTGAGTGATTAAAACCATCCTCGATGGGTTTTAGATCACTAAACTGAGATGAGTTAGCTCTATGGTTTTTGTATGGTAAAAATCTTGCGTTTTGATTGTATGATTGTTCTCTTGATTGTGTATGATAAAAATGGCATGTATTGAAGTGATTATGTGTATTTAATTAATTGTGCTTTATTTGATCCATTTGGGATAATTGTAATATTTAAAGTAGTGTTATGCTTTATTTATTATGGGCATGAAATCGAAAGTTTGGGCACTTTGGGCCAAAAGCATAATGTTATAAAAGTTCGGGGGTAGAAAACGTGAAAACTGGACGCAGAAATTGGACGCAGAAACTGGACGCAGGAATTGGACACAGAAACTGGACGCAGAGACTGGACGCAGGAATTGGACGCAGAGACTGGACGCAGGACTGGACGCAGAGACTGGACGCAGAAACTTGACGCAGGACTGGACGCAGACTGGACGCAGACTGGACGCAGAGACTGGACGCAGGAACTGGACGTTTTGGGGTCAAAATATAATTATATAAAGTTATGTTGTTTTAACAAATAATAAGAAGTAAGGGGCATTTTTATAAATGCGAAGAGTCCCACACGTATTTGGAAAAGAGTCCAAACGTGGCGTTGTTAACTTAAAATTTTACACGTTGTTGAGAGAGGGTCAACACGTGGCGAGTTGAAGATTCGAGGAATAATGCTACACGGTGTTGGGAGAGAGCTAACACGTGGCGATGAAAATCCTAAATGAAGGATTGCATTATTCTCCTTGTATGTGTGTATGAATTGTATTGTCATATGCATTTGAGATATTGGCTTTTGCCAGGCTAGCTTTATGCTATGATGAGAGTATACAATCCTAAGGTGATGGATTGAGAATAAGCATAGTCTGACTATAAGTCTTTGAGGGCGTTTAGGTCACGAAATTCTCAATGGCCTTGAGGGGAATCTCCTTGTGTCGAGAAGAGTAGTATACCCGGCTTGAATGATCCTGACCGGCTTGTCTTATTTATGATGTGGTGCACGAGTTAGCACAATGGGCCATACCGAATAAATGACAACGAGGGCTAAGAGATGGTCAGGTTGCATTTATGTTAGGTACAAGTTCCGCCATATCGCTCTACTTAGTTGAGGAAAGAGAAGTCTCCATGGAGCAGTGCACCGGTGTGATGAGAGATGATTGAAGTGTCATGCATATTGTTTGGATCTAATTGGGTGATTTTCGTGATGATGTGTCTTGGGTAATTTTGTGAACTTAGAGAAAAGTTTTCAAATGATATCTGCTTATTTTTGAAGTATAATAAGTAGTATTTTTCCTTTTACTATGTATGTTTCTTGATTCTGGCTTTTGGGAGAAACTCACCCTTGCCCATATGTTTTGTGCCCTTCGGGACATGATTCATATAGATTGATTACTAGCTGAGTGGACTAGACAGGACTCGAAAAACGAGACGTGCATTGAAGACGTGTCAACAAAGTGAGAGGACGTACGAGTCCTAGTTTTGTTGGAGTTTTTCTTATTTGAACTTTTTGTAGAAGTTCTTAGTGCTTGATCAGCATAGAGAGTTTGTACTGATTTGGGAAAGGGATTTCTTGTGTATGATACATTCCATTATAATTGAATAAGTTTTAGTTCCTATGTTGTTTTCTGGTTGGTGTTTATTCTCACAAAGTATTTCCTTTAGAAAAAAAATTGACAGAGAAAATCCATTTGTGAAAATTAAATAAATTTTGACAGCGTTTTTCGAAAGAAGAATAAGAAGAAAGATTTTAATTTCCGCATTAGAGGTTCAGTTACGAAGTGTAATGCCTCCTGAGAAAGGGGTGTTACATTAGTGGTATCAGAGCTGGTCGATGTCTTTCGGGAATGTAGGTTATAGGTCTACTGTGTCTATGTTGTGTGAACTCTGATGGAGTTTGCTTGAATTGTTTCTTGTAGAAACAATTGCATAAGTTGTGAGTGGAGTTTGTTTGTGATATGTGAATTTTTGTTAAAATTTTGTTTGGATTGTTCTTCTTGAAGGACAATTGTGTAATTCTGTTTGATTCTTGTGTGAATTTTTCTCTCGTTGAAACAATGTCTGTTAGTACAACCAATAAGTATTTCTTGATAGATTCCAATAGTTTTAAACCTATAGGAATCCATAGCTAGTGGAAAAAAAAATTGATTAAAGGAAATGACAATCGAAATGAAGGTATGAAAAAGGTCTAAGGATGATATTAAGAAGGTCTGTGTTATCACTTGAGATCCATTGATTTTACAATTTGATAGAAATGTATAAGAGGGTAGAGACAGTGACAAAAAGGAAATAGTCTTAGGAGAAAGTCATATTCCTAACATAGAATGGGTATACCGAGTGACCAATCGTAGTGTGATGTTATACTTATTTCTAGTGGAAAAGATTAAGCTACCACAATTCAAGGTGCAAATTATAGATGTTACCAGCGTGAGAACGAGGGTATCATAAATCCCGCCTAGAGGAGAGAGACGTACGTTATTGATGTGGAGAAATCGAATATATGTAGATATATCCACAAATTCTAAAGTATCAAAGGTTAAACCAGTTGATCATAATATTAGAGCTATAAAGAATAGGAGTAAGAGGAATGGTTTACACCAAAATAAGAATTGAAACTTTATTAGATGATTTAGTACTAGACAACCAGACAAAGTAGGATTTATTTGGATATTTTGACAGTGGGAGACCATAGCTTTATTTTTTTTATTAGGAAATATTTTGGGTGATGTTTGTTTTAAATTTCATAAGCTTTATTCTCAAAACTCGATGCTATGTTTAATTTTCATTCGCTACTTCCTAAGTACGTGACCTTCTCGTAATTCTTATGTCTGCCTGTTTCCAAAATATTTCGCAATCTACGTATGAAGTTATTCAGTAATTTCATCTATATGTTTTTATTACCTAGCTGTTTTCTGTCCCTCTATCTAATTGTCTTTCCGGTTGTTCATCATGTCTAATCATTTCTTATCAAAAGTGGTAATCCTGTTTGTAAAAATTGATTATCCTATCCAAGGTCACCTTAAGGAAAGCTACAATCCTATAGATGATAGTTTGAGCTGTAATACAAATTTTTATTAAAAAAAAAATTCCATTAGCAAAGAGTGGTTGGGGTACAGACAATAGTTGATAGTTATCTATGAGTACAATAACAAGTATTAAGGGACGAGTATAAGAAAAGAGTAATATAGTGAAGGGGTGGCGAATTATTAGTAGATCTTGGAGATAAAATAGGAGAAAAAAGAATTTTTGAAAGAATCGGATAAATGATAGTAGGTATGTGTCAGATGTTATATTTACTAATGATTTGGACAATAATGTGATTAGCTATACAATTATTATTGTTTTCTAACTACTTAAGGACAAGGTGTGGGATTGATCAAACCATTGGCTTGCCGGTAGTAGAGAGGGGACGATGATATTTGATATGGACCAACATTGTTAAGTTCTTAAAGTTTGGATTGAATAATTATGAGCCTTGATGGTTAGTGTGAGGATACTTTGTAGTTGGAGTAGGAATACTCGAAGGAACGAGAGTGTTTTATTTCTAAAGTAGAAGTAACAATAAAAAGAAAAAAAATTTATCGGATGAGAGTTTTTCTCTATTGGTGGCTAAACGTAGTTTATCTATGAAATTTCGAGGACGAAATTCTTTTTAGAGGGGTAGAGTTGTAACACCCGCATTTTTAGATCTATAGTAAATTCTATACTATTAAGCTAGTAGATCAAATTGCATACTATAAGATAATACTAGAAAATGAAATGTCATGACTACAGTTGCTCATAGTAAAATAACTAGGATTTCGAGTTGAAATTGGAAATTTCAACAGAAAGCAATTTTGGTTATAGACAGAAAAATAAGATTTTACTGATTTGAAGGCCAAGACAATGCCATCATGAGCAATTAAAAAGACAAATAGTATTTTTATATTATTTAAGGATTTTAGAATTTTAGTTTGGAATTTTCTGAGATTAGGATAAAGATGTTACAGTTTTGGTCCCAGTAGAATGGACTACGTGACACATAATGAACAGATAATTACCAGAGGGCTAAGAAATGATCCAAATGGAAAGTTAGGGATATCATTAGTGTTTTTGGATTATTTATGATTTTTAGATGGGTAGAAATTGGAAGAAATCGAAAAACTGAAAAATAGCGTAAACCGTGACTCGGTTTGCAAACGTCGAAGGTTTTATATTTTTCCGGAGACCGTTTTTATGTCAAAAAAAATATTTTAATGAAACAAAAGTTATTTCTTTAATATTTATGATTTTTAGGAATTTTTCTAGAGTTTTTCAGAAAATTTTTATTTTTAGCTATTTTTAGAACGTTACGGGTAACTGTAGCGCAAACGGGGTATCAAAAAAAGATCAAAACTTGAGTTTTGAAATTCTAACCTTTATTATATTAATTTTAGGTCTCAAAAGTAATTTTTCCATTAATCAATTATTTGGAGAAATATTTATTTCAAAATATATATTATAATAAGCAATTTTTGGCCACTTGTGCTTCCAAAAGCAAAACCCCAAGTGTGAACACTCCTTCCTCTCATTTTCAGCTGCAATCTTGCACCCCACACAGCCCCCAAAATTCTGATTTGTGCCCATGTGCTCATGCCTTGAAAGTCTTGGTTGGAAGAAATATTAAAACACCTTTAATTCTTAATTTAATGCAAGATAATACCAAGTGGACAAAAACTTATCCTTGACCATTTCTTTTTGGGTTCAGCCGTGACTTAGGAAGGGAAAATGAGAGGGTTTGCTTTACTTTTCATTTCCTTTCTCTCTCCAAAGCCAAATACTCCGTTGTTGCTCTTAAGCTTTCAAGCTTTTTCCTAAACTATTTCTTTGATTTCCAAGAGCTTTGATCCATCAATCTTCTTCAACCAAGGTTGGTTTATGATTCTAAACCATCAATCTTTCATATACTTTCATGATCTATCTCTTTTGGTTTTTAGATCATGTGTTTCTTCATTATTTTGAGGAAATATCTTGTTTTGAGCTTTAGGTTCTTATCCTTGGAACCAAGAAGCTTAATCTTCATTTTGATCCATTTTTCTTCAAGATCAAGAGTAACAACTCCTTGTCTCATGTTTTTGATTTTAGGATTTGGGTAATTTTCATAAAGGCTTGGTTTTTATGCTTGTGTTTTATGATTTTATTTTGTAAGGGTTGATTTCTAGATTGGAACAACAAGCTAGGAAAAGTGAGTTTGGTGTTTAAAGCTTCTCTTCAAGAGGTAAGTGGGATGTTCTTCTAAAAGACATAATTTTTATGTAGTAGTATGTTGTATGTTTTGGATGGCTTGATGATAACTCAACAACCTTGAGTTTCATCTTTGATTTGAGTGGTTAAAACCATCCTCGATGGGTTTTAGATCACTAAACTGAGATGAGTTAGCTCTATGGTTTTTGTATGGTAAAAATCTTGCGTTTTGATTGTATGATTGTTCTCTTGATTGTGTATGATAAAAATGGCATGTATTGAAGTGATTATGTGTATTTAATTAATTGTGCTTTATTTGATCCATTTGGGATAATTGTAATATTTAAAGTAGTGTTATGCTTTATTTATTATGGGCATGAAATCGAAAGTCTGGGCACTTTGGGCCAAAAGCATAATGTTATAAAAGTTCGGGGGTAGAAAACGTGAAAACTGGACGCAAAAATTGGACGCAGAGATTGGACGCAGAAATTGGACGTGAAAACTGGACGCAGAAATTGGACGCAGAAACTGGACGCAGGAATTGGACACAGAAACTGGACGCAGAGACTGGACGCAGAAACTGGACGCAGGAATTGGACGCAGAAACTGGACGCAGGAATTGGACGCAGAGACTGGACGCAGAGACTTGACGCAGGACTGGACGCAGACTGGACGCAGAGACTGGACGCAGGAACTGGACGTTTTGGGGTCAAAATATAATTATATAAAGTTATGTTGTTTTAACAAATAATAAGAAGTAAGGGGCATTTTTATAAATGCGAAGAGTCCCACACGTAGTTGAAAAAGAGTCCAAACGTGGCGTTGTTAACTTAAAATTTTACACGTTGTTGAGAGAGGGTCAACACGTGGCGAGTTGAAGATTCGAGGAATAATGCTACACGGTGTTGGGAGAGAGCTAACACGTGGCGATGAAAATCCTAAATGAAGGATTGCATTATTCTCCTTGTATGTGTGTATGAATTGTATTGTCATATGCATTTGAGATATTGGCTTTTGCCAGGCTAGCTTTATGCTATGATGAGAGTATACAATCCTAAGGTGATGGATTGAGAATAAGCATAGTCTGACTATAAGTCTTTGAGGGCGTTTAGGTCACGAAATTCTCAATGGCCTTGAGGGGAATCTCCTTGTGTCGAGAAGAGTAGTATACCCGGCTTGAATGATCCTGACCGGCTTGTCTTATTTATGATGTGGTGCACGAGTTAGCACAATGGGCCATACCGAATAAATGACAATGAGGGCTAAGAGATGGTCAGGTTGCATTTATGTTAGGTACAAGTTCCGCCATATCGCTCTACTTAGTTGAGGAAAGAGAAGTCTCCATGGAGCAGTGCACTGGTGTGATGAGAGATGATTGAAGTGTCATGCATATTGTTTGGATCTAATTGGGTGATTTTCGTGATGATGTGTCTTGGGTAATTTTGTGAACTTAGAGAAAAGTTTTCAAATGATATCTGCTTATTTTTGAAGTATAATAAGTAGTATTTTTCCTTTTACTATGTATGTTTCTTGATTCTGGCTTTTGGGAGAAACTCACCCTTGCCCATATGTTTTGTGCCCTTCGGGACATGATTCATATAGATTGATTACTAGCTGAGTGGACTAGACAGGACTCGAAAAACGAGACGTGCATTGAAGACGTGTCAACAAAGTGAGAGGACGTACGAGTCCTAGTTTTGTTGGAGTTTTTCTTATTTGAACTTTTTGTAGAAGTTCTTAGTGCTTGACCAGCATAGAGAGTCTGTACTGATTTGGGAAAGGGATTTCTTGTGTATGATACGTTCCATTATAATTGAATAAGTTTTAGTTCCTATGTTGTTTTCTGGTTGGTGTTTATTCTCACAAAGTATTTCTTTTAGAAAAAAAATTGACAGAGAAAATCCATTTGTGAAAATTAAATAAATTTTGACAGCGTTTTTCGAAATAAGAATAAGAAGAAAGATTTTAATTTCTGCATTAGAGGTTCAGTTACGAAGTGTAATGCCTCCTGAGAAAGTGGTGTTACAGTAGACGCGTATTCGCAGTCAAAGAATAAGTGACTAATGGACTCAGATGTTTTCTGGCAGAGACAGCAAACAGAAACAAGCACCGCGCCCCGCATTCTGAGTTGGTCGTCCGTGGGAACCTTATTGTGCAGAATGCGCCAGACCAAAAACGATCTAGAGGGAGGTATGGCGCTAGACCAGATCCTCTTCCCCCAATTAACCTGGCTACCACCATGACTAACCTTGGAGTAAGCGTCCTTAAAGCTTAAGAGGCTCGTGTCATTATCCATCCAGTAAAGCTTATCCTCACCAGGGAAATCACAGAGAGTGATTTGTTGCATTCAGACACAATAGGGGCAAACCTGGTGGCAAAACAAGTAGGAATATCCCACCTACCATTGTTGATGAAGTCCGCAACTGTCGCTTTTAAGCGGGAACGACTAGAGTGGGGAAAGTTAAAACGATCCACCAAAGGTTGGCCAAGCCAGTTATCCAACCAAAAATTCACCTGCTTACCATCACCGATGCACCAACGACTACCATCAGAGAAGATTGCAAAAACTTTCTAATACCCGGCCAGATGGAAGATTTAGCATAATAAGAAACAGGTTTGTTAAAGCGAACAAACCTGGCCTTGAGAAGAGTGGCCCACTGCTGGTCAGAAGAGAGCATGTCCCATGAGAGCTTGAGCATAGCCGCCTCATTAGTGTAGCGAAGAGATCTAATCCCAAGACCCCCTTGCTCAACCGGAGCACATAATTGATGCCACGCAGCAGTAACAGATTTCCTCTCATAAATATCCCCAGACCAAATAAAATTCCTTATCCAATTATCTAGAGTCTTAAGCAAGGAAATAGGCCAGGCGTACACATGGAAGCTATATATGAGCATTCCCTGGATAACAGACTTCACCAACTGAGCTCTCCCCATAATAGACAGCATAGAGCCTTTCCAGGAGGAGAGCTTATTTTTAACAGTGACGATATATTGCCTTGATGATGAGTTGTGTTTTATAAGCTGCTATAGCATATTGCTGTGGTGATATTATATGTGTGTAATTGTATATTACTGTAATGAAATTCAATGGGCTTGTGTTAATGTATTATTGTGATAGAGAACTGCATGCTATACGATAAAGAGTTATGATGTACGATATGTATGAGTCTCTTTTATTCTTTTTATTTTCATTGTAGTGAGATAACTTTTGTACGAGGATTTTTCACCATTGCCTATATGTTTTGTGCTCTTTGGAACATGATTCATATAGATGTACCATCAGTCAAGTGAATTGACCAAGACGGAGGAATGAAGAAGACTACCGTCTGGAGTGGCTTTTGGCTAGATAGTCTTTTGGGGGTGATCGGAGACTCGACCGGGTTAAGCTCATTTGGGGTAGACTGTTATTATTATCCTTGCCGGATGACTGTACTATTTTATATGACATTACTAGCTATTCGGATTGATGTACTTGTAAAATTTTGGACCAATATTATATATGATGTATATTATTCATTCAGATGATGTTTATCTCGTTTTTCAGTAATACGTTACGATATAAATAAGTTTCGAAATCTAAACAACGTAAATGAGAGTTTCAAGTGAAAATAATTTTTAGGAATTAAAAGAAAAAAAATTTATACTCATTTTCGAAATAGACTTGAAATAATTAAAAGAGAATTTTCTTTTAAAATTAAAGATTAATATTATTTTCGATAAATAAGGTTACTTATGTTGTAATATCCTTTTATGAGAAAGGGTGTTGCACTTTTCTCGTGGGTGTGTCCCGAAATTATGTCGTAAAATCTCTCGGGGTAGTGGGTTCTTTACTCGTGGGTTTGTCCCGAAATTATCAAGTAAAATCCCCAAGAGTAGCGGGCAGGATGCTCGTGGGTGTATCCCGAAAGTATAGAAAGTCTTGTGTGTTTGATAAATCCTTGAGATAGTATTACGTGTGAAATTCTCTGTTTTAGATATTAATTGATCTGTGTTTGTTTTAGTACTTGTACTACTCTTATTACTTTGTTTAGAGTTTCACCCTACTTTCTATGTTGTTGGTACATGGTTGAGTAGATGTTTTCCCAAGGAATGGGTTAGCTCTTAGAAGTGGATCTGAAGGATGTTGTTGTATAAATGGGCAGAGATTCCAAGAAGAATAGACATTTATTGTATTGTTTTGGGTAGAGGTCTAAAGACCAGACTGGCTCAGATATTCATTATCTTTCCTTGTAAAAACTTCGATGATTTACGAAATGAGAATGTATTCATAAAGAGATTGGTTTATGCTTCCGCACTGAAAACCCTTTTAGAAAACATTTAAAGAGGAATCAAGGGAACATACTCCCCATCCTTCTCATCTTCTTTAAAAGGCGAAAAATTTTATCCGTATTTTAGAAGAAGGATTTCCAACTTTCACCAAATATTTTTCTAAGTTATTCAAAATTCATAGTTACTATGGTGTAATATCCTTTTTGGAGAAAGGGTGTTACATTTTGTGGTATCAGAGCCAGGTCGAGTCTTTTGGGTGTTGTTGGGTATAGGTTTACTGTGTTTTCATTGTGTGAACTCTGATGAGTTGTTTGTGTTGTGTGAAATTGTGTGAATCTTGGATTGTTTGTTAGGTTTATATTGTTCTAGAAAATTCTGGTTTTAAAGTTGTACTGGAATGGGACGGTACAACCGAGGAATCCACAACTGTGCTGGAATGGGACGGTACAGTTGAGGGAAACTTAGTAGGATTAATCAGACTGCCTATGCCAACAATATTGTATAGGTATGAGACTGTACAGGAGAGGATGACCTTCTGAAAAGCATGTAAGTGAGGACAAAACATGTGGTTGGAATCCGTGTTGGTTTGTAGGGATAAAGGCGTAAATCTGAAAGTAGCCAGGTGATTTCAGAATAATATAGACTTGAGTAACTCTGTTTGGTTATTTATTGTGTGAAACTTTTGTCTAAGTGTTTTGGGGACTTCTCAAATGTGTTATGACTTAGTTTTACTTGGGTAGTTGCCTTATAGGAAACCATGTCTGGAAGAGGAAATGGAATCAATGCAAACTTGGCAAATGCTATCCGAGAGACGGCAACTGTCGTAGGACAAAGAGAAGGAAATGGGCACAGTTTGGCAGACTTCCGTCGCACCAAACCAACTCAATTCAAAGGGGGTTATGACCCGGAAGGGGCGGAACTGTGGATTCAAGAATTAGAGAAGATCTATGTAGCTATGGCATGTACAGATGAACGGAAGGTAACCTTCGCTGTTTACATGCTGGTAGGAAATGCTGAGTTTTGGTGGCGTAGGGTACATCAGTTGTTGGAGGCCGAAGAAATACCCATTACCTGGGCTCTTTTCCGGGAGCGTTTCCTGACTAAGTACTTTCCTCAAAACGTCCGTTATAACAAGGAGATGGAGTTCTTGAGCCTGAAGCAGGGGGAGATGACTATGGGAGAATATGCAGCTAAGTTTGAATCACTCTCTAAATTTTCCCAGTACTTCTAGATGCATCCTGATCCATCATGGAAGTGTAAGAAGTTCCAGGAGGGACTAAAGTATGATCTAAAGGAGGCAATGGCACCTCTGAAGGTGGAGGAGTTTGGTGAGATAATAGAGCGTTGCTCTATGATAGAGGAAACTAAGAGGGGAAAGGAAGTAGTAAACAAAGACTTTGGACCATCTAGGTCCGATAGGGGAAAAGGCAACAAGGATCAGAGGAAACCTTACCATAGGCCACCAGGAAACCAACAAACTTACCAGAATATTGCACCTGTTTTTAGCAGTCAAGGGAGATTTAATATGAATGGTCAGAAAGATACCCGAAAATGTTTTAGGCTTGGAAAACAAGGTCACTTAGCTGACGCTTGTCGGGGAAATGTGATTACCTGCTTCCAGTGTGGACAAACTGGACACACGGCAAGAAACTGTCGAACGGTGAAAAATGGACCGGTTGCAAACAGTTCTAATACTAATAGACCAACAACCACTGGGAGAATTAATAATCTGACAGCTACACAAGCCATGTATAGGAAGGCCATTGATGAGGCGATTAAGTGAAAATTTTGGATTTTAGGGATTTCATAGTCGAAGTCTGTTTTGCTTTAGGTAGTATAGATGTCCTCTAGTTATCCGTAGGTTTGGATCTTGAGACTTACTAGTCATATGGACACTTTTAGGAGATGTTTTATAGATTTACAGTCTATTAAGAATGTTTTGTTCTTACTACTATTATATAAATATATGAAGTAATTGGTTTCATTGATATTGTGTTGATTGTATACATGTGCTTGCAAATTATCTGTTATACTTAGAAACTTGGTTATCTAAAAATGTGTTTTTGGGGTGAGATTATTAGTCATGAACTTATTATTGCTTTCTTGCTACTTAAGGTCAAGGTTTGAGTTGGATCAACTCATTAGCTTGCTGGTAGCAGTGAGATAACAATAGTATTTAGTATGAACTGATAAGTTAAATCCCTAAGTGTATTCACGAATTTCGAGGACGAAATTCTTTTTAGAGGGGGAGAATTGTAACATCCGTTTTTCTAAGTTACCGTTTAAAATCCGTTTATATGAAATTTTGAGATCTAAGTGCTAAGTGATTTATTTTAGTCTTATAATTAGGATTTTAATACACTTATCAAATTATTTCATTAAAACAGTCACTTCTCCTTTGACGTTTTGGAACCGTACTTACAGTAATTAACAGATAAGGGTTTAAATAGCCAAAGTATATCAAAACTACCCAGAAAACAAAACTTCCTTCACAAAAGTTGGTTATTTTAATATTTCTAATTTTCTGGAATTTTCTTAGAATTTTTGGAAAATTTTAGAAATTACCGTTTTGTCCCTATTACTTACAGTAAGAACTAAACGCTGATTCGGAGACCAAGCTGAGGTCATAAAAATATTTTGAAAGGCTGAATCATGTTTTTTCATTTTTTAGGATTTTTGAAAATTATTTCGTAATTTTTTAAAAACAGATCAAAAACTACTTTTTCCAATCTCCGTAAAGTACAGAAACGAGGATTTCTGTCAAAAATAGATTTTTAGTGATCAGTGAGTGCTTAAAATCAAATTTCAAGAAGGATCATTAGTGTTTAAATTTAATTTTTGATTTTCTGGGATTTTTTCTGGAATTTTTTGAAAAATGTCCATTTTTCACTTACGGCGCGTCCGATTTTCTTTGTTTTTGCAAACCGTAAAGTCTACCCTTACCGTAAAAATCCAGAAACTCTTGTATGAAGTCTTTAAGACTATTATTTGTCATTTTCGAAATTTTCTATAGGTCCTCAACTTTTAATAATAGTTTTTGGAATTTTTCTTATAAAAAGACTATTTTACCCATGGTTTTCCGTTTATTTACCAAACCATAAAGTTTTTTACTATGCAATCAAGTGGCTATTCTTTTCCCTCATCTTGGTCGACATCACCATCTCCTTAGGGCCCTTGGATGAACTTTTTGGTCATGACTCATATGCATAGTCATAAGCTTAGGCCAATTAGATAAAAGCATGATTTAACCTAATTAATAAATGAGTAATTTATGAATCATGGCTTACATCACACAATTTTTGTATTCCTTCCTTCTCCCTAGCTCTTGGCCGCCCCATCACCTATAAATAGGACCCCTTGGCTTCATAATTTTTCACACCAAAGAAGCCAAGGAAGCTCTTGAAGGCAAACACTCTCTCTTTACTTCTTATTTCTTAAATTTCTTTTGGTGTTCTTGCTTAGTTCTTCTCCAAGTTTTGGCCAAGGTAAGGGGTTTCTCTTTCAAGTTAATTTGAGAAGTATGTGTTTGATTCTTTTGATGCTTGTCTTGTATGCTTTAGGTGTTTTTGCTTTTATGCTTTAAATAAATTGTTTAATAAGCTTTAAATTAATTATTTTGTGCTAATTACTAATAGTAGGGTTATAATGCCCAAAATTCTTTAAGATTTTCGTGAAGTAAGATGGTTACGTTAAAATTAATTTTTGAGCTTTGTAAACATACCGTTATAATGACGAATTTTAGATTACCGTAAAAATGATTTTATTGCGGAGAAAATACAATTTATTATTTTTGTGAAAACGATGATATTATCTATCATTGATATACAAGGTCATGGTTAAGATAAATGGTTTATCAGTATGGATCTGTCTAGAAAGGAAAGTGACCATTGAAGGGGCTTTTATTTAGTCTGTCTCTATCTGGCCTGGGATCTATATTGATACGCTGTTTGGGGAATTCATAACCTAGGGACTCGGTATATACGTGGCTAAAATGATTGGGGAATATTTTGGTAATGGATTCTCGGTGAATTCTACTGTTATATATTTTTGGTTCAGTATTCTCTATGTTCTTAACAGTGGAAATTTGTGAAACAAGCTTCAATGGGTTTTTTATGAAAATAAACTGGTGTTCAAGTATTTTTGTAATAATTCAGTTTTAAACTTCTTCAATAAATTAAAACACTTATAGTTCTGTCATATACTGATATATTTTTTGGATTTGAACGAAAAGCGAAGTATGAGTTATCTGGGATAAATAGTTCTATGTTCTATCTGAGTGGTGAAACTCTGTGTTTTTCCTGAAATGTGTGATTTGGTATTCTTATCTGAGAAATATGATTTTGTGTGTACTGGTGATTCCATGTTTATTTGAGAGTTAAGTCGTAAGTTGGGGTCTATGGTTACTAAGTAAAATCTCTCGGAGTAGCGGGCTGAATGCTCGTGGCTGTGTGCCGAAATTCCTATGTTAAAATCTCCAAGAGTAGCGAGTGACTTACTCGTGGGTGTGTCCCGAATATAAGTGGTAAAGTCTCCTGGAGCAGCGGGTTCTTTCTCGTGGGTGTGTCCCGAAATTATGTCGTAAAATCTCTTGGGGTAACGGGTTCTTTACTCGTGGGTTTGTCTCGAAATTATCAAGTAAAATCCCCAAAAGTAGCGGGCAGGATGCTCGTGGGTGTGTCCCGAAAGTATAGAAAGTCTTGTGTGTTTGATAAATCCTTGAAATAGTATTACGTGTGAAATTCTCTGTTTCAGATATTAATTGATCTGTGTTTGTTTTAGTACTTGTACTACTCTTATTACTTTGTTTAGAGTTTCACCCTTGCCTACTTTCTATGTTGTTGGTACATGGTTGAGTAGATGTTTTCCCAAGGAATGGGTTAGCTCTTAGAAGTGGATCTAAAGGATGTTCCTGTATAGATGGGCAGAGATTCCAAGAAGAATAGACATTTATTTTATTGTTTTGAGTAGAGGTCTAAAGACCAGACTGGCTCAAATATTCATTATCTTTCCTTGTAAAACCTTTGATGATTATCCGAAATGAGAATGCATTCATAAAGAGATTGGTTTATGCTTCCGCATTGAAAACCCTTTTAGAAAACATTTAAAGAGGAATCAAGGGAACATACTCCCCATCCTTCTCATCTTCTTTAAAAGGTGAAAAATTTTACCCGTATTTTTTAAGAAGGATTTCCAACTTTCACCAAATATTTTTCTAAGTTATTCAAAATTCATAGTTACTATGGTGTAATATCTTTTTTGGAGAAAGGGTGTTACACTATGCAATCATGTTAAGTATTTAGCTACGCCTATCACTCAAACGTTGTTGGGATAAGTCTCCACGGAGCATTGAGAAATTATGTTCTTACAGAGCTCTTAGTAGTGTCATGCATATATACATATTTCTGTGTGAAATTGAGGTGATTCTTGAGTGTGAATTCTTTTGAGGATGAGTATAGCACTGTGTGTGTATAATATTTATTGTATGCATTATATCTATTGTGTGCTGCTTGTGTAACTGTGACGATATAACTGCGAATGAGATTTTCACCCTTGCAATGTATTGTTTTCCTATATGCAAATATGTTTTTCTTAAGTCGCTACGCCGGAGATTAAAGCGGAGTTCAGGAGGAGGCAAGGACAGGCGGTACGTCGACACCGAGGATGGACGTGTGCGTTTTAGATTAAGGGTTGGGTTTTCTCATTTAAGTTTTTATAGAATTTTCAGTGTTTGACCAACATAAGGAGTCTGTATTTAATTAGTTTGGGGGAAAATTATATTTTATTGTATTGGATATTATTACATTGAAGAATGCTTCATGTTTCCTAAATTGAATTTTTTCAAAGTAAAGTGTTGACATATTTTCATCTTTTAAAAAAAATTAACTATGAAAAATCATTTGTGAAAATTAAATAACTTTGACATTATTTTCTGAAAGAAAGTCAGTAATTAAATAAATTTGTTTCCAAGTTTGAGTTGGTTACTAAATGCAATGCCCTCCGGGAAAGGGGGTGTTACATAGGACAGTCTGACTTGATGTGTCCTGGCTTATTGCATCCATAGTAGATGACTTGCCTTTTGTTGCCTTCTCCTTTCTGAAAGTCTTTCCTTGATTGGAAGTTTTTTCTCCATTTACCTCTATTTCTCAACATTCTCTGGATCTTCTTGGATATGAATACAGGTTCATCTTCATTCTCAGAGATGTCTCCATCATTACTGCTTGTATCATCATCAGATTCAGCCACAGAGTTCAAGGCTGAGGATTGATGTCTAGAAGAAGTTTTTCCTTTCTTCTGTGTAGCTTTAAGTGCTAAATCTTTTCCTCTTTTGGGTTGGAGTTCATCCATTATTTCTTGCTTGTGGTGCACCTTCAGTGATCCCAACATTTCATCTAACCTTAGTGTAGAAAGATCCTTTGCTTCTTGAATAGCAGTTACCTTAGGTCTCCAAATTTTAGGAAGACTTCTCAGTATTTTTCTGATTTGCTCTTGATTGTAATAGGTTTTTCCAAGAGATTTGAGATCATTTATGATCACAATGAATCTAGTATGGCACAGTGATCGCGCGATCCAAATCCTCTCCCGCAATAATTTTGAGCATCTCTCTTCGGCCACAATTTACAACCGTTAGATTAATCTAACGGTTGGGAGATAAAAATTGAAAAAATGGCACCTGCAATGAAAAACACGGGAAAGTTGAAAAAATGCATTAAACTATCTTTGCGCGCCCACATTTGTTGCAGCGTTTTCTGATTTCTTTCTTTCCCAGTAGAACTTTGTATTGTTTTTCTTGTTGAGCATGATACAGAGGTAATTTGAGCATTATCTTTTTTCTAAAAAAAACATTGTCTCTTCTTTTTGTTGATACAAAGGTAGAATTTTTTCTTGCTAAGCATGATAAATTGATAATCTTTAAGCATTATTATTTCTTTTTTTTTCCTAAAAAGTTGCGGGAAAGTGAGGAAGTGTGAAAACATGAGTAGAGGAAGTAAAGAATAAGTTGAAGATGAATGTCGATGGGGAGATGTGGTAGTGATCCTTGGGACAAGGTTGTCCGCAACTGCGTGGCAGGGGTGCTCATGTTTTCACCATACGGGATTATTGAGACAGCGCTAGTGATAGACGGTTGTTTGGCAGATGGATGCGGCAGAAGAACAGGACGCTTACGGTGGTGGTAGTCCGCCTCGACGACGGCGTAATCGGCGAGCCTTGAGTGTTTGTGATGGGTCCAGCAGAGGCGAAACCGTGCAACGAGATGGTGCCCACAGTGGTTATGTTAGTAGTTCGTGGCGGTGGCGATTGTCAAAGGTGGTCCAGGGCAGTGAAAGCTGAGCAATGATTTTTGCATGAAGGTGAAGGGGATAGGTATAGATGACAATGGTTAAGGGGGAGATGGTTGTTTCTTCTGAGAAAAACTTTACTTAGTAGGAAGAGGATGCAGGGAATGATACCAGCAAACAAACACTATTTTATTGATCAGAAATACAATCAAAAGAAGAACAATTTTGCATCCAAAAAATTTACAAAAACAAAGAATGGTGAAATTGGACCTTAAGCAAATACTGAAGTGGGCCAAAGGATAACAAGAAGGGGGGTTGAATTGTTACCCTTTTTAAATTCTAACCTATAAGAATGTTTGAGGAACCTTCTCAAGTATGATTACTTGGAAATCAGATTGAGGTACCTCAGTTAGTTTGTAAACAAATGTCAATAATGATTCAACAGTTAATGATCAGTTTATAAACTTATGAAAGTGGATGAAGGAATTTCATATCAATTTGTTCACTTCAGAATGTTCCCTTCTTGAGAACGTTCTGAAGTTACTGTTGAGTATGAACTTTCTTATGTTCTTCAACCTTCTTAGGTTGTTGAACTTTCTCAAATAACTTTCTGAAAATGTGTGTGTGTATGTGAAGCAGTTATAAATAAACACTTAACACAAGTATGAATGAGAGGGATAGAGAATACCACACAAACGATTTTATCCTGATTCACCCTTAACTCCTGGGTTACGTCCAGTCCCTACACCCTGTGAGATTTCCCACTAGTTTAACCACCAGTATAAGTATTCCTCACACAGCCTCTTCAAGCCTTTACAAGTATTCTTTCCTTTTGCCTCTTCAGGCACCAACACTAAGTATTCTTTCGTTACTTAGCCTCTCCAGACTTTACACTTTTCTTCTACTCACACTAGTGCTCACTCATTATGTAGTAAAAGAACAACCTTTACAGATTTAAAGATATTGGTTGTGCCACTGTTTTATAGCTTACAAATCATTCATAAACGAAGAAATGAAAACTGTATTCAGATTTGAGAAAATGTTTCAAGGAGTGAGTATTTCAAGTTCAGACTTGATGGGAAGATTGATCTTGGTTCAGATTTGAGATTTTGCAATAAGCTCTTCCAAGTTGTCCAGTAGTGTTTGCCTTTGCTTTTAATAAAGTTCCATGGTGAAACTAGTCGTTAGACACATAGCAAAAAGCCTATGTTCGTACAGCTGGACGTTCCCTAGCTTGCTTTTACCAAAAGTTGATAGTGACAGCTCACTTCTGGTACTAGTTCATCAGAATATTCTGATGAACCTTCTGATGAACATTCTGATGTCCATCCTTCTGATGAACAATCTGATGTTCATTCTTCTGTTGAACATTCTGATGTTCATTCTTCTGTTGAACATTCTGATGTCTATCCTTCTGATTATCTTCTTAGATGTCAGATGTCTTCTTTCTTCTGATATTTCTCAAGCTTCTGTGTGAGAACACTTATACCTTAGATGGTTAAATTAAGTTCATTGAACCTGTTCTTATAAAACATTCTCAATCACACTATTAGTTCCTTTAACATTCTTAATGGTTAAATTAAGTTCAGAAAGTTTGTTGTCATTAAAACCATCTTCTAAGGGTTTTGGCCAACAAATACAATTATATTGATAAGAAAATAAATAAATTTGCAACATAAAAATGTTCAGGAATAAAGAAATATGAATGGAACCCGTAAGCAAATACTAATTTGTTTATCAAAAATAAAATCAAAAAAAATATAATTTTGCAACATGAAAATTTACATGAACAAAGAAAGGTGAATGAACCTCGTAAGCTAACACTATTTTATTAACGAGAAATAAAATTAAAAGAAAAAATAATTTTGCAACCTGAACATTTACCCGAGAAAAGAAAAATGAAAGGAATTGTAAGCAAACATTATTTTATTGATCAGAAAAAAATAATTTTACAACATGAAAATGTACAGGAAAAATTAAATATGAATAAAACCTGTAAATAAAAACTATTTTAGTGATCATAAAAATTCAAAAGAAAAACAATTTTGCATCCTACAAATTTACAAAAATAAAGAATAATGAAATGAAACCGTAAACAGACACTATTTTGTTGATCAGGAATAAGATGAAAAGAAAAATAATTTTGCAACCTGGAAATTTACAGAAGCAAAGAAAGATGAATGAAACCCATGAGCAAATACTATTTTATTTATCAAAAAATAATAATTTTCCAACCTGAAAATATACAGCAACAACTAAATATGAATAAAAACTGTAAACAAATATTATTTTTTTGATTAGAAAAAAATCAAAAGAAAAATAATTTTATAACCTGAAATTTACAGGAACGAAGACAGATCAAAGGAACCCGTAAAGAAACACTAATTTATTGATCATAAATAAAATCATGAAAAAAATAATTTTAAGATAAATGAAACTTGTAAGCAAATACTATTTGTACTATTTTGTTGATTAAAAATAAAATTTAAAATAATAATTATACAATCTTTATATGCAAATATATGAAATTGACCAACTGAGGTTGACGTGAGTGGTTAAAGTCTCTCGCCCCTTAATCAAGGTCTCGGGTTCGAGTATTCGGTATGGAAAAAATCTTAACGGGGAGGGATGTCATTCATTAGAGGTGCCGAACAAACTCTTGCAGGAGATTAGTCTCTGTCGTGCAGGTGGTGGGATACTCCTCGATGTAAAATAAAAAAAATATATGAAATTGAAATGAAAAAAATTGAAAAAAGAAAGAGTGATCCACAGTGCTATAGCGTTTTTTATGAAGACAAAAGAATTAGAAGGTAGTAGGAGCAAGAGACGCTAGACGGTGGTGATTGTACAGTAAAAAGTTCTATAAGTTCAATATACTTGTTAGATTATTACATTTTTGTAATAAAAGAAAAAAGTGGAGCCTGAGAAGCTTTTTGGAGGGAAAAGAAATCATTGAGTGATCAACACGTGTCCCCTAGGACTTTTTTTTTCTTAAGTTCTGTTTGGATTGACTTATGCAGAGCTTATGAACACAGCTTATGACTGATTCATAAGCTGTTTTGGGCTTATTTTTCATAAGCTACCCATGATAGCTTATCAAAACAACTTATGGCTTATATAAAGTAAGTTTCACTATAATTTTTCTTCGATTATAAAAGTAGCTTATACAACTTATGCCATAAGCAGTAGATAAGCTTGTTATCCAAAGAGGACCTTAGTACGGTAACCGATAGTGGACAGCTAAGTTTGAATGCTCCACGTGTCAGCTACTTATGCGAAACAAATTATCCATCGTGGTCTGTGGAGGATAGACGGAGGACAACAATCACTAATTTGTGTGTGGTTGCATTTCCCAAAAGAAAAAAAAAATATCTCTTCTTAATTAATTGAATGCATATTATAGCACAGAGCTGAAGTGGTGCTTTGTTCTCGGCTAATCAAGTTCCAAGTTCCAGCTAAAGATATGGGAGAAGCGCCAGAAAGGTAGGTACATATATAGTAACACACTCAAAGATATACCTTTTGCTCCTAATCATTGTGAGATTGTTAGGTATGCAGTTGTGACGGGGGCAAATAAAGGAATTGGACTAGAGATAGTTAGGCAGTTAGCTTCAGCTGGAGTCAAAGTGGTGCTTACGGCAAGAGATGAGAAAAGGGGTCTTGAAGCATTGGAAACACTCAAAGCCTCAGGTCTATCCGACCTTGTAGTTTTTCATCGTCTAGATGTGGCTGATGCTGCAAGTGTTGCTACTCTCACAAATTTTGTCCAAACTCAATTTGGGAAACTTGATATTCTGGTAATTAACAATTAACATGGAAATTTGATATAAATATACACTCCTGTCCTGTTTTGCAATAACTGAAGAAATAGCACTAACTGAAACGGAGATGAAACACTAACTAACTTGATGAACTGCAGAGACACATACAATTAATATTCCATTTGCATTATTTATTCCTTTTATTGTGTGGCAGTGGTTCTATGCATTACTGGGTTCTGCATGTTAGATTTTTTTTTAACATTTTTTTCTTTTAATTGGCTTAAATTTTTTTATTGTGTACCTAATCGTGTTCCCTTAATTTTTGTATTCTCTGAATTATATTCACTTATACCTACTGTTCTTTTTACCAAAAAGCCTGATGTAATTATAAATCCCCTTGATAACTGTCAGTTGTATGTCCTGACATTTCTATCGTCTTGCTTTTATATTTCACGAAGAAAGACCTTTTTTTACTATAAGCAAATAATTTATTGAACTAAAGATCGGTCAAACCGGTAAGGAGTTTGGTTATCCTAAACAATGTTTTGGGTTTGAGTCTTGTGAATAGAAAAAATAGACGTTATAAAGAGCTTTATTCCCTTATATGATCACCTTATACTCAAACCCAGTTAGATAAAGCTCACAATTATTTCATGAATACAGATTGTATCGTGCAGGTTAACAATGCAGGGGTTGGCGGAGTTGAAATTAAAGACGGTGATTTATTCACTTCAGCAATCATTAATTGCGCGGTTAATTAGTAGCACCACACGTTATGGTATATACAAGTCAATGATAGATGCGGAAAGTTTGAAACTTATGCACATTGTACTGAATGGAACCTCGTTTTTCTAGTTCTCTTGATCATTTTGTGCACGCATGATGCACTGAAATTGCATTAAAATTTATACCAAACCAAACACTCCAACATCTAATATTGTCCCATTAAACATTTTTAATCGTTAATTAATTAAAAAAAGCTTTAACATGTCTTAGGTTCATGTAATATAAGGAGTTTTTGAGTTAGACCCTTATAAAAAACGTCAAACATTTTTTGTCCTTCATTTTTTTTATTTTAATCCTTGACCAGAGTTGACCGCTGATGTGGCACTATGAGATCTTTATAAAATTTCTACGTGGCACCTCATTAAACATACGTGGCTTACACGTCACCTGACATATACTTATAAAAATATTCAGTGTACCACATCAGCGGTCAACTTAACACAGAGACTAAAATAAAAAAAATGGAGGACGAAAAAAGTATGACTTTTATTATAGGGACTAAATTAAAAAATTCAAAATATTACATGGAGCCAAAACATATTAAAGCCTTAAAGAAATGAAGATTTTTTTTCTTCTGATTTTAGCTATGTAGTTTATGGCATTCCGATAGACAATGTTCAATATTTCAACCTAAATACTTAAATATTAGGTACACCCTCCGGATTAAATTATAAGCAAAAAAAATCTCATATGTGGTAGTCTAAAATATAAGCAAATAATAAATAATCTTACCTTATTCAATAAATTTTTTTCCACAAAATATCCTTCACTTAATGCATATTTTAATTTCAATGGCTCTTTTATTAAGGGCAATTTAGAGAATCAAATACATTTCTTTGATAAAATCAATAAAATTAAATGTTGTTAACTAACTTTCTTAATTAGTATAAATTAGTTATTTTTTACTTATATATGAGTCTAGAGTAGTACTGCATGTATACGAAAGTCTATAAGCTGTCTTACGGAATTTAAACTGTTCTGAAGCTTCTCTATATTTGGTAGAATTGTTTTATTTTAGTTTAAGGCTGGAGAAATTGTTATTAGTTTGAAAAACTTCTATTTAATTTGCTGAATAGTATTAATTAGTTGTTCTCACTTTGCAGGCATTAACTGAGGATGAATTGAGGAAAGGAATGACGCAAACTTATGAGTTAGCTAAAGAATGTTTGCAAATAAATTATTATGGGGCTAAAAGAATGTCCGAATCCCTTCTTTCCCTCCTTCAGCTATCTGATTCACCAAGATTAGTGAATGTATCATCCGCACTTGGGAAGATAGAGGTAGGCTACAATTCATACATTAACAAATTCTTATGAATGATTAAGCATGAAATTCTTGTGTTATCCGGCTCAAAATGACTTAAATGTTTTTTTTAATAAGCAAAAAGTTAAATAATGCATTGAAATAACAGCCAAATCTGACAAAAAGGCCTAAAACAGGATTATAAGCTCTCAACTGCAATGTGTGTTCTCAATAAACTTTATCACAAGTACTGGACTTTTCATAAAATCAGAATTGACAGATCGCCATAATCCAAAATTCCTGTTATAAATCACAGCCATATGATGAAAGAGTCAACGTTTAATCTTTCAACTAGCTGCATTAACTGCTCCACACACTAGGTACTTGAGAACTGATATCCAATCCCAAGATCTGATTTTAACTTCCTCTATAATCTGTTCTACAGAGGCCACTTAATCTAAAAATCGCAACTGGTTCCTAACCAACCAAATAGTCCAAACTATAATGTGCCACATTGTTTTCCATTTACCTCCCTACTTTATGAGTTGCAATCCGGTAAGCCCGAAAACTGAAGGAAATGAAGCCTACAATCATTATGCAGTGCTGTACAGAACCCAAACCAACTTAAAGAAATATGATCTGTAGTCTCCTATGCAGAATTACATGCCAAACATCCTCCCTGCTCAACATGTACTACTCCTCTCTGCATCAAATTCTGCATAGAAGGAATTCGATCAAAAACTACTCTCGAAGCAAAAGCTGCCACTTTTCGAGGAATGTGTTTAGCCCATATATTCTTAAATGTGAAATCTGATTGAGAATTCTCTGAGTCTGAGCTAATGATATACCTATACTAATATATAAGCTGATGCAACAATGTATATACCTGAAGATTCTTTTAACCAAACCAATTTATGGTCTGAATAATTTTAAATTTTTCTATATTTTATTCATAAAAATTCTCCTAATTATTAAATTAGAAAAGAATTAAATGTTTTTTATATTTTTAAGATATTAAATGCATATGTACCAATAAAAGATATTAAATGCATTCACTTTTTCATTTAATATTTACCTTATAAAGTAGTAGGAGGATATGTAAATGGATATTTAGCATAATATAGCATTACTCTTATCCTCCACTTCTTCCTGCAACAAAGTTGACTGCAATACCGACTCAAGACTGGTAATAAAATCTAATTCCCACTGAAAAAGATGTTTCATCCATCGTATTCTCCATTTCCATACAACCCCCTCCCCCTCTCCAAAAGTTTTATAGGAATTTCTTCATATTCAATTAGTTTATGTTTTTACCCTGTCTCCTTTAATTTAATTTGCATGCACAGGATCTCTGACAATATTGCTCATTGATGTGTCAAATCAGTGTGTATCAAATGAATGGGCTAAAGGAGTCTTCAGTGATTTTGATAACCTTACAGAAGAGAGAGTGGATGGAGTATTGAAGGAATTTCTCAAAGATTTCCAAGAAGGGTCACTAGAAAGCAAAGGTTGGCCTAGATATATGGCTGCCTATACTCTCTCTAAAGCTTCCATGAATGCCCATACAAGAATTCTTGCCAAGAAATTCCCCACCTTCTGCATCAATTGTGTTTGCCCTGGTTATGTCAAGACAGATTTGACTGTTAATACTGGCTTCTTCACAGTAGAAGAAGGTGCTGCTAATCCTGTGAGGTTAGCACTGCTCCCAAATGGGAGTCCCTCTTGCCTCTTCTATATCCGGAGTGAAGTCTCTTCTTTTGATTGATGATTGAGTAAATTACACTCCTCTCCCCTAAGAGATGATTGAATTATACTCCGCTCTCATCTTATATGAAAATATACACTCTCCTACCCTGAGAAATAAATATGTATGAGATGATATTATCCTATATCACAGAACCATTTTATGGATTTTGTGGACAAATTAACTGCATTGCTGGTCAATAATTAGTGAGTACTCGCTTAAGATATATAACTTTATGTTAACTTTTTTTGTGGTAGTTGGTAATTAGCATATCTTTGTGCCAACTTTTTCTTTGTTCAACAACGAGGCTTCAGCACAGTACTATATATGTATGTCTTGATCATAGCATTGGCTATATGCTAGCCTACTATTTGTGTTTGTCATTCATATTAAAAACATAGCATTGGAGACAGATTTGGGTTTGGCTTTGTTAGATTCAAAAAGTTATGAACCTGTGGAAACTAGAATTGGAACTACAGCAGATATGGATTGGGGATTTTAAACTTGAGGCAAATATTGCCTGGTGTGAAAGGGATATCGTCCATCCGAAGGAAGAGAGCCAAAATGTTAGAGTCTCACATTGGAGAGTCTCACCTAAGAAGTGGAGCTTATAAGTCAAGTGTTCTCCTATCTAAATGTTATTTCCCTTTTTTTTTTCTTGTTACAAAGTTTTTTGATTTTTTTTCCTTCTACCGGAGTTAACTGCATACTTTAATTCAGTACATTTTTCCAGCTCAAAGGCAAAAGGGAAAGCAATCATGGAATGAAGCAAGCTCCAAATCTTAGTAACTATATATGATGCCAGGTATTAACAACTCAGGTTGAAAAACTATGTTTTAATATTTCATTTTTTGGTCAAACATGAACAAATCATAGAATGGGCAAAACCTAGCCAAAACGGCATCTACAACCAAATAAGTCAAACACACTGGCCAAAGCCAACACAGCATATGCAATCTCATCCAAATACAACATTACAATACCAAGACACATTGCTGTAAACAATGAAATGAAGCCAAAACCTAAAAATAACAAGAAAACTAACAAAAAAAAAAAGGAACACAACGAAAGGAACATGATACCAACCAGAGCTTACACAGACAAGTAATTTGAAATTTTCTTTGAGGGGGGTTGGGTTAGGCCCATTTGGGGCACCCAAATCCTTCTGCCTCAACATTTTTATCCCACATGTCTCTTTTTCCATAAACCCAGACAATTGTAACAAACTGGGCCTAGCCCACAAGGATACAAGCAATGCCCTTACCAGAAAACCACGGTTGAAAGCTTTGCAGTGGCGGTGCGCGGCAAAGAGGGGCGGCGGCAGGGCGAGTAGGACAGCGGCGCAGGCGGACAGAGGAGACATCTGTAGGGTGGGGAGATTAATGGACTCTAGTAGATACATCAGGTGAGGGCGCGACTGCCGCAAGAGAGACTAGCAGCTCCATCGACGTGGCGGAGAAGCACAAGGCGACGGCGCTCCAGCAGATCTGGAGAGTTGGACGGCAGCAATTCTGCCGAGAAGTGTGCCGCACAGAGGATGCAGGAAACCTAGGCTTCAAACCCTAGGAGATGGACGACGGCAGTTCCATTCGAGAGACGCGACAACGGTTCCTTCGACGGACACGACAATGGTTTCGTCGAGGGCGGCACCGCTCACTGGAACCCTAGGAGAGCGGATTTTTTACTCTTTTACTTGATCCATTCCTTTATGGGCACAAGTGTGTTTCTTATCTCCTTTGTAGTGGAACAACCGTAAACCTTGTTGTACTCAAACCTACTTAATGCACATGTTAAGAAGTATTTGGGCCATTGAGTTTAGCTAAACTCTAGATGTGATAAGCTATCCATCGTGCTCTTAGAATGAGATTTCCTACTTCATCATGTGGCCATAGGGGCCATTTTCTATCACATCCCATGAATCTACGTTAGAAGACTTGATGAAAAGTCTTGTATTGTTTATCTAGTAAAGGTAAGGTATTGTAACAAAAGTTCTTTCTAAGTTATAATGTTGTTAATTAGCTAGTGTTTGGTTCTATCATAATTGCTAGCATGGATACGAATACCAGTTTGCCTATTTACAAATAAAGAGATGTAATTGAAGGCAATTAATCAAGAGATACAAGATCACATTGGTAAAAAAAAAAAAAGATACAAGATCGCAGTATAGAACAAAAATAATATACTTATATTTTATCGTTTTGGTCATTTTAAAATTGTGTTTCGTCCCTATACAAAAAATTTCCTACGTTTCGATTCTTGTCATTAGCTTTCCTTTATCAAGGTAAGTGACAAAAGTCCACATCATTAACTACATCACGGGCACCATCTTAAGCCAAATAATAACACAGTCACTATACCACATCATCAATCAACCCTAAACCTAAAACCCTCTCTTGCTCCCTCACAGTCACCCCCTTCCCTTTCCCTTTCCCTTTCCCCTCCTTAGCAACCCCCTTCCCGTTTCCCCTCATCCCAGCTAGCAATAGCGTGGTGGTTCAAATAAAATGTTTAGTTATACTACTCATTACAGCAAAAATGAGTTTTTGCAGCGGTTAAAATTAAAAGCGGCGGCGGTTAAAATCGCCGCTAAAAGTATCTTGCGGCGGTTAGCAAACCGTAGCAAATTCGTCCGTCGCCAGCTTGCTTGTAACCGCCTCACACGCTTTTGCGGCGGTCAGATATTCCCGTCGCAAATTGACTAGTGAAATATTTCTGATGATAGCGGTTCCCCAACCGCCGCAAAAATTATACAAATTTTTTTTTAATTCAATTATTGATTTTACCGAAACAATTTATTAATTAAATTTTATATTAATTAATTAAATGTTTATCTAAAATAAAATAAATAAAGCTAATAAAATAATTCAAGTAAAAAATATTAAAACCCATACATTAGTAAAAATGATTAATCATAATATAATGTGTGCATGCACAATCAAAGTTAGTAGTAGTCCAAAAATTGTTCAATAATATTAAAATATAAGTGAAATCTCTCAAATTCATATAAATGAAATCCCTTGATGATGTTCCATGGTTTTCAGGCATGTGACTAGACGCGGTCAAACGTCTTTAATCTCTCGGTGACTCTAAATCAACCGACTGAAATTAAAAAAAAATCATAAATTAGATAATCAACCCAAAAGCAATTAACAAGACCACATTAGCCTTTCTATCATAATATATCCCAATTTAATGAATGATATGGCAGGTTTCAGATTACCCAACAATCATCAACCTAAAAAGGCTGGTTGGATTAAAAAATATTGAATGACCAAGAAAGAAGATGTTTTGCTAGAAAGATGCTAAGAAGCGACTATACACAGCGACAACTAAAACTTCTCCAAGTTGCAGCATTTGGAAGCTTCAAACCACAACAAAACAAATGAGATCCAATAAAAACTTGAAAAATAAACACAAGGCTGGAGTGGATCACAGCTAATATAAAACACTAGAAGCTTGAAGGTATGTATGTCTTTTTGATAAGGTTCAAATTAAAATATGTCAAAAGCTGAGATAATAGTTTATAATACCATCCTGATATGTATACCTGCATATCCTTTGTACTAGAAGCATTTCTACTACAAATGAAAAACAAAAATCTCAGAGAGTAAGGTGACTTTTTCATTCTTATCCACCACATGGTAAAAGGACAAATACTATTACCTCGTCAGCTATAAAGCATGTGAAATAAGGAAACAATGGATGAAGTTCTGAATCAGTAGCCAAACTTACTAATGCTTCTTTAAAGAGGACCGAATCAGACTCATTCAGAGTTAGCTCAGCCACTTTATCAAAATACAGCTGTAAGTAAAAATAAAACTAATGTAAATGAACTAAATGATGAGAGACAAGATAGCTTGCAGTGGCTTGATAAATTTAATACCTGAAGCTCTTTAGATAATAATACATGCTTAACAGGTAATTTGATGTCAACTGGAAGGTTATCATCCTTCTGTTCATTCTTTTTGATATCAGAAGGAGCTGAAATTACTGCCAATAAAATAATGGGAAAAACAATTATTCTTAAAAGAGGCATCAAAGGAACCTTTGTTGTACCTAATTGAAGTATCATTCAGTTGCTAACATAGAAGCAAGGAATATACCTTGATTTTCAATATATTCAACATATCCACCCAGTAAGAATGAAAACCATGCTTTTTCCTGTTTTCCATCTTCTACTCGAGGTAGATTAATTAGAACTCCAAATCCCATTACATAGGCTCCTGTCCACTGGCTTCCCCTGGAAACAGCTTAAAATAGTGGACACACCGTGACAATAGTGGCAAGGTGATTTGAGGCAACCTTTACCAGGTCAACATTGTAATAGATCTAATTATATTGATGCATAAAATTGGAAAGGTTAATTAGAAGAAATAAAGACAAGTAAAGTAAATCATAGAATTCAATTCATAATGTAAACAGATTTTATACATATTTCTAATTATACTTTTTTGCCATATTGTAGATAAATTTTAAAAAGTTATATCATGATGTGGCAAAATGTTGAAATATGAATATAGTCTGTGTAAAATGTTTACTAAGGCAAAATTGTGTCAGTGAGTTTGGAGTAAGGAGAACTTGATTTATTAGTACTCACCCCAAGAATTTTCAGATTTGGGTGTGCAGGTTGCGGTGGCATACACAATTGGGTGTCCAAAGTAGCAATTTCATTCACTCACATCATCAATACGTTGCTCTGTCCTAGAAAAAAAAAACATCAATACTTCGTTAATCACTTATGGAAAAATAAAACATGATTTGAACATAATAAATTATTAACATGATTTGCTCTGTCCAGTGAAGTCCACCTTGCTCTGTCGAGCAATCTTCATCCTCATATGCCGAGCCATGACTAGGTCCTTCACATAATCATTTTTTGAAAATTAAAGATATTATTAGAATTATTTATGTACCAAAAAATAGATTAATATTATTCTATGATTGACCTTGTTAACTTTCGAGTTGTGTCTTCTACTAGGTAATAAACTAACAATAAAGCATCAGAAACAAGAATGTAGTAAAGACACCCAAAATCACAGTTATCTCAAAGACTCAGTCACAAAATTTACCAACAAGAATGTAGTAGCCATATAGGTAAGCAATTGAATAGATACTACTTAATAGCCAAGCTCAAGAGTAAGTATTGCCTCACCAAAGTATCTTCACAGTGGTGGCAATTGAGAGGCCACTTAGTGGCTGCAGCACCAAAAACTAACATGCAATTTCAGTGTTGTCTGTTGAATGAAAATGGAAAAAAAAAAAACTAAACCGATGTAGTAACTGGGAAAAGGCAGTGAAATTTCACCTCAACTATAGCTGATAACCTTCTTGAGAACTTGGGTTAAAATAGTTGGACTAGACTGTTGTTAACAATTTATTTGGTACTTGGAAGTTGTTCTGAACTGCCTATTGTTTGAAATGGTCCTCATACTCCATTTCTATCAGAAAGCCATAAACGATAATTCGTTACTATTTTACATCAAACACCATAAAAAAATTCATAAAAGAGAAAATAGGAACAGTGCAAATAAGGGGAGGACAAGACATTTTTCAAATTTTAAAACAGAAAAAAAAGATAAGAAACATCACTTTCATTATGTAAGGTATAACCATGAAAAGAACAAGTAGTGGACAATGCAAGAGAGTTTTTCAATCTCTCTATCATGTCAGAAATGGCAACTCTCATAGAAAAAGCCTAGAACAGATAAAATACAAGATCTTTATGATGCATACCTTGACCGACTTAATTGTATCTTTTGAGTGTATTGTCTTCATGATAAAAACCACTCATTTACTCCAATTTCTTAGCCCTAAGCAATGCAAAAGCCAAAACCAATCTATATAGCAACATCACATCAAGGGAAAAAAAAATTCAAAACAAAGCTCAACTTATATTTTTTACATACCAACATCAAACTCTGGATATTCTTCAGAATGCAAGGATCATGTCCTGTCACTCAAAATAAATAAATGCTCAAAAAGAAAAACCAAAACCAATTTATATAGCAAAAATGCCTTGAATGTTATTCACCTTTTCATTTGTCAAGTCCACATTATGTGCCATCAAGAAGCCAATGAATTCCATACATTCTGCTTTCATGGAGCAATATGTTTCATTGAAAGCATGTAAGGAACACAAACCTTGGAAGATAGTCAAATTGTACATACTTAGAAGAAAATGTCACCTGTAAATAATGGGAAATAGACTGCTAGCAACAAAAGTCATGGCAATCACATCTGTAGAACAGTGCAGAAACTTCATGTAATGTCAAATGAATTATATTCAATAACAAGGGGGACATTGGACAATAAAAAATCCTTTTAATTAACCAACACAAAAACAATTTACTAACAGGATAATTCACTAACACGATAAGCCAAGATATACATCTTCGTTCAATGACTCAATCCAATTAAATGTAACCATAAACCTCAATCAAATTCAATCCTCTTAAATTTCAGTTCCTTTCTACTTTCACACTACACTTATTGAAGTTCAAATTCAAAGCATATCAATTCTCCATTTCAAATCGAAATCGATAGAGAACCCAACCAAGCAAAACCTCACCGCCAGTCGCAAGGGAAGCAACATTCACCACTGAAACCGTGGTCAATTCACTCACTGGAATGGTTCTCGCCTTCATCGCTGCCGTCAAGTCGAACTCCTCGCAAGGAAACGAGGAAGCCACCTTCCCTCCTCTGCGGCAACCCGGCGACAGAGCAGCACGAAGAGACCCAAACGGAAAGAGTGGGGAATCAAATTCGCTTGCAAATCTTTTCCAGCACGAAACGAGACATCGCCGTTTCCGTTCCGAGAAATGAAACTCGCGAATTGCAATTGAGTGGAAAAATTGGAAATCAAATCTACGAAAAGGGGAGAAAATGGAACTGGAATTTTGCTCTGAGAGAAAAGGGAAACGCGGGTGAGTATGAAGAAAATCTAACGAGATGGTCTTTTCTTTATTTTTTTCAGAATCACTAAATACACCGGCGGCGGTTGCTAAACACCGCCGCATGAACCGCCGCTACACTCAAGCGTGGACGGTTTTGAGTAAACCGTCGCAAACCTGTCGTCGCTAAATTCACATTTTCTTGTAGTGACTGGAAGCTGAGTGTAACATCTAAATTTTTTGTAAATAATACATTTTGTTACATGAAATTTATTATATTTAGTAGAAATAGACAAATTATGGATTGTTATGAATATTTTGTGGATGTCTATTATTGAAGAGGTTGATACTAATTGGATTAGGTGATATCATTTCCTATTATGAGAGAAGATTGTATATCACTGTTTCCTTAATTATGATAACATTAGGGTTAGCTTACTTTGTGGCTATATATATCAGCTTTATTGTACATGATTTGATACCCTGAAGCAAAGCAATAAAACATTATCTTATTCTCTCATTTCTCTCATCTCTCTTTCTCCCTTGTCTCTATACTTTACTTTTATTTCGATCATTTTATAACACGTTATCAGCACGAGACTCTAACCAACTGAGATTCGAAGCTTGGAGGTGTTGTGCAAAAGGCGAAGATGAGACCTTTATAATCATTCGATCGGTACTATTTATTTGCCTGTGTTTTTTTGGAATTGCATTTTGAGACATTTGCCAAAATGGCGATTCAAGACTTAAGGTATGTATTTGAATTATTTATTCTGAATAAAAACTTTCTTTTGCATCTAATATGCTCATGCAGTAACATTATCGAATAAAAAGAATGATTTAAGAAATGTTTTGAATCGATTTCTTGTGACCGAACAAAATAATAAATTTTTTATCACGAGGTCCCTCCCGCTGGCGCTGCTCTATTCCCAGAAGTGAATGTAGTAATATACAATTCTTATACTTATTGGAAATATTAAAGTCCATCCCACTAGCACTGCTTCATTCCCAGAAGTGAATGTAGAGTCAAGTGATTATTATAATTATGGAAAAAGAATTATTTATCTTGTTAATTGGTATTATGAAATTTATTTAGATGCAAATGATCTTGGAGACATTATCAAAGAAGAGAATAAAACATCTAATCAATATATGACCAAAGCTATAACATTTTTCCCTAGAAGTGGAAAAATAGTGAAAAGAAAATAAAGTCAAAGTTATGACATTTCTTCCCAGAAGTAAAGAAATTGTATTGTGAAGGCAAGGGTCATTGGTTGCATACCTGTCGTATGCCAAAACATCTTGTAGATCTTCAATAAGATTCAAACAAATATTGTGATTATGAAGATTGTGATTATGATTATAGTCATATGAATATCACTTACTCGTTGATTTATTTACTTATATTTTAATGTTATTAAATCTCAATTTTTTTATATGTTTTTATTCTTTAATTGAACTTTATGTTTATTTATTATTTATTTTTAATTTTATTTACGGAAGAATGAGTTTTGCACTAACATCAATAATGAGAATAACTGAATGCTCCGGAAGAGCTAATATATTTTAGTAATGCAAGGAATAGATGTTAGTACATTTAGTACAACAAGGATAATTGGTGTGCCTCCAGAAGAGTAAATGTATTGTTACCAGAAGTAACAAACCGATGCTAGTAATATATCTATTACAATAAATTAAGATAAATGGAGGCTTTAGAAAAACTAATATTTTGTTACCTGAAGTAACAAACCAATGTTACTACTATATCCGGTGCTATAAAAATAATTTGAGACTCCGGAAGAGCCAATGTATTATTACCAAAATAACAAAATTAATATATTCTTAGTAATGCAAGAAACCAATATTAATACCATGTATGGTACTATAAAGATAATTTGAGGTTCCAGAAGAGCTAATGTATTGTTACTTGAAGTAACAAAGTTACATATTGTTAGTTTCAATCCGTTCAGATGGTTACCATGTTGAAACAAGAAATAAAGGAGATATTGAATATTTTTATAGCATTGAACTACATATTATAAACCAGAAGTTTACAAACTATGATAAGTTTGTTGTTGGCATATGACTGGTTGGGCCATCCCGGTCTATTATAATGCGAGAAATGATTAAAAATTCATTTAGACACATATTGAAGAGCCAGAAGATTCTTCAATTTGATAATATCTTAAGCACTATTCGTTCCCCAAGAAAATCTTAGAAGTTGATAAAGAGAATGATTCTCTCACACGTTTAGAATATATGCAAGGTGATATTTGTGAGCCATAGAACCACCATGCGGACCATCTATATTTTATATGATTTTAATTGATGCATCAACTAGCTAGACGGTCACTTGTTTGTTTGTCGTCAACTCGCAACCAGACGTTTGTGAGATTAATTGATTGAGAGCTCATTTTCTTGAAGAAAATACACCTTGAAAATGCAATTTATTTTATATCTCGGGCATTTAATGAGTATTATATATTTATTGAAATTGATATTGAACATCCTGTAGCATATGTTCATACACAATGATAATCTTGTAGATTCATTCATTAAATGTCTAAAGTTAATTGCAAGACCATTACTAATGAGATTAAAACTTGCAATTTCTACTTGGGGACATCTAATCTTGCACTCGCATCAAACCAACAAATTTTCACAAGTTATCCCCTTTACGATTGGTTTTTGGTTAGGGGCCTAATATCTCCTATCTAAGAATTTTTGGATGTGTTGATCCATTACAACACACTAAGATGGGTCCCCAAAGAAGGTTGGGAATATATATGTTTGTTAAGAATCTCTATCTATAATAAAATATCTTGAGCCAGCAAAATATATCGAACCAGTAATTAGAGATTCGTTTACAACTTGGTTTGCTAATTGTTAGTTTTCCCAACATTAGGGGGAGAGAATAAGCAACTGGGAAAGGTCAATTTAGAATGAATTATCATCTTGATCCTCATACAAAACTATGTGAACCAGAAGTTCAAAAGATAATTCAATTGCAAAATTTAGCAAACCAATTACAAAATGCATTCACTGAAAAAATGACTAAACCAGCTGTTGTTGCTCCAATCAAAATTGATGTCCCAGTTGGACAATCACGCACGAGGCGTGGTAGACTATCGGTTCCAAAGATAAAAATCCTCAAACAAAAAAAAATGGAGCTAAAAGGCAAGATGACCCGTTTGAGGATATTGACACTCTAGAAGAGTTATCAGACATAACTGATTTTGCAGTCCAAGAAGAGACTGATCAGGTACCTGAAATTTGTGAAAATAAAGAGATCTCAATTATGTCATGAATGGAATATGACGGAACCGAAAGGAAGTCAACGTTGACGATGTTTTCTTCAAAATGTAGAGCTAGATGTGACAAATGATAACGAGGATCATGAAACAAATTCTATTAAGGATTATAGACAAAAGCAATGATTGGCCAAAAATGAAAAGATGCCATTGAAGCGGAATTATACTCGATTTGTTAGCGAAAATTCTTTGGACCTGTAGTCCAAAAACCTGAAGGTGTAAAGCCATTTGGATACAAATAGGATTATGTGCGAAAACAAAATGAGAAAAGATAAATTATGAGATATAAAGATCGATCTTGATTTTGAAAATCACAAAGACCTGGCTTTGATTTTGACAAGGTATAATGCTAGTCAAGTAGCATATTAATGACTCAATTTACATTTGATGAATGTTGTTTGGCTCACTTGATAATGATATTTATATAAAACTCCCTGAAGGATTTAATATGCCTGAAACATACAATTCGAGCTCTCGAGAAGAATACTCAATCAAATAGAATAAGTCTTTCTATGGACTACAATAATTTGGGTGCATAATCGCCTCAGTGAATATTTGAAAAAGGGAGGCTATCAAAATGACTCAATTTGTCCAAAAATATTGTCGGGCGGAACTACTGAAGAGCTTCCAAAAACTATAGATTGCTTAAAGAAATAGTTTGAGATGAAAGACTTATGAAGAATAAAGTTTTGTTTGGAATTATAGATTGAGTATTTGAAAAATAGAATTTTTGTGCATGTCATTATATCATGTATTTATTCTATTAAATATTTAAGTTATTATATGAATTATATTTTCTTTAAATATTCTTAAATATTATAGAATATGAATATGACAAAGGTGCTGAAGAGGTTTTATATGAACAAGTCACATTTATTGTGTACTCCAATGATAGTAATATCACTAGAAGTGAACAAAGGTCATTTTAGACCTCGAGAAAATGATAAAGAACTATTTGGTCCAGAAGTACCACATCATAGTGCAATTGAGACACTAATGTACCTTGTTAATTATACATATCTTGATATATTATTTGTTATTAGCAAGATATAGTTCTTCCGTAAGTCATGAAGACATTGGAATGGAATCAAACATATGTTTTGTTACCTTACGAATCACAAACAAGTCATGCGAAAACTTTGGCACCACATGAGGCAAGTCATGAATGCACTTGGTTGAAGTCTATGATTCAACACATACAAGAGATTTGTGGTTTATCTTTTGGATAAATAATTGCAACTGTCCCATATGCGGACAATACCGCATGCATTGCTCAGATGAAGGAAAAGTCTCTTTTCAAAGTCACTGCTGAGTAAAATTTTGAGCAACTGGTACAACGAATCAGTCTTTGCCGTCTTAGAGATTATTGTCTTCATGAGGGGGAGAAATAGATGTGTTCTGCACTCTTTTTTCCTTCGCCATGGTTTTGTCCCACTGGGTTTTCCATGCAAGGTTTTTAACGAGGCAGATCTTACGCAATGGATATTGTACTCTTTTTCCTTCACTAAGATTTTTTTCCACTGGGTTTTTTCTTAGCAAGGTTTTAATGAGACATATCCTTAACGGACATCCAAGGGGGAGTGTTATGAATATTTTGTGGATGTCTATTATTGAAGAGGTTGATACTAATTGGATTAGGTGATATCATTTCCTATTATGAGAGAAGATTGTATATCACTGTTTCCTTAATTATGATAACACTAGGGTTAGCTTACTTTGTGGCTATATATATCAGCCTTATTGTACATGATTTGATACCCTGAAGCAAAGCAATAAAACATTCTCTTATTCTCTCATTTCTCTCATCTCTCTTTCTCCCTTGTCTCTATACTTTACTTTTATTTTGATCATTTTATAACATGGATAAAATTATATATTTATAGTGTTATTCAAATGACAATGTATATCCACACTACCATTTGTAGCGACTATAAATCTGCAAGAGATTTAAAATTAGTAAGAGTTGCCACCAAAGTTTTTTGGTGGAAAAACATTGAAAAACCCAAAGAAAGAAAAAAAAATGGTCTTCGAAACCATATTTGAGTTCGGGAGTCGATTACGTGTAGGGAAAATGTTAGCACCCTACAACATCCGTTAAAAAACGGTTACCTCTAATTAAATGTGCAAAAACTTTGTTAATTTTTAAAATATTTATTTTACCCTGAAAAATGAAAAGAATTTTTTATTTATTTAAAAACTATGGTTTTTGAAATAAGATGAGAAAAATTAAAAAAATTTATTTTTTGCACTTGACAAGGGTGGGCCCTTGCTCCTACGTATCCCTCGGTGCAATAGGGAAATCAAAGCTACGTAGTTCTTGATAGAAAATGATTGTGTGTTGGTTGATTTTATTTTTAGAAAAAAGGAATTATTTTGGAAAAGAGATTTTTGAATTTCTGAGCTAGTTGTCGCAACTCATACGTCTGAAAAATGAAATTAACAAAGGTGTCACACCCAAGTTAATTTCTAAGAAAAAGATTTTAGAGTCACCAAGCTGTCACAACTTGTGCCTCCAAAATTAAAGCATTAAAAAGATGTTACATCTAATTAACACTAAAAGTTTTTCTTGTTTTTCAAAATATTTATTTTTATTGGGTTTTCACAAAAAATGTACATGTGTAAAAAAACTGGTCAAATAGGCCAAAAAACACATGCCCAGTCCAACAAAAAACCAAAAACAGACAAGAAATTACTCTGGGCTGCGCCCAAGTGCAATACCTACTACACACACACACAACAAAAAAAGGAAAGGGGCAAGAGCCCAAATACACATACAACAAACAAAACAAATAAAACCTAAACGGCTGGAGCCCAAACGAAAGTTAATTAAATTAAATATTAAATAAAATAAACAAATGAAACAAATAACATAAAAATAAAGAAATAAGATAAAAAAAATGAAAGGACCAGACAAGGGGGCAAAGGGTTCATTTGAACCCAAGCCCCATTTTTCCAAAATAGAGCGTGAGAGTAAGGAGGAGAGGGGGCAGCACCGCCCCCCATGAGAGAAGAGGAGAGAGAAGAGGGAGAAGAAGATGCCGCGGCCATGGAGGGAAGGAGGCCGCGCCTCACGGGGGCGCAGGGAAGAGGGAGAGCCGCGCGGTGGCGGCGGTGGTGAAGGCCGCTCTTCGCCACGGTTTTGGCCGCGATCTCTGGCAGAGGAACGGAGTGAGAGAGGAATGGAGGAAGAGTGGTGGCCGCTGCGGCCGCCATGCATGGAGAAGCCGCCTTCGAGGCGGCGGTGGGAGAGGGAAGGTTGCGGCGGCCGTGTGGCGGAGACGAAGCGAGACCACTTACAGTGGCGGTGGCGAGGAAAGCATCGTGATCCGCGGTGGTGGGGGAACGAGAGGGAGGCCGCGCGCGGCGGCGATGGATGCCGGCGCGGCGGCCATGGGAGAGCTGCCTCTCTTCTTCTTCTGCTTCTCTCTGTTCTTTGTCTTTTTTTTTTTTGCATTCCTCTTCTCTACTTTATCTCTTTTTCTTTCTTTCTTACCCTCTCTGTTTTTTCTGTGTTTTTCTTCTCTGATTGCTTCCCTATTCTACTGTTCTAACACTGCTAAAGTGCTTTTTGTTGCAGGTTAATGGCTATGGGGGAACAAGGGATGGAAGAAGGCAACACAGGAGGGTGAAGCTAAAGCTGCAGGGGCTTTCTGTATTTAGCTCTTGTTTTTGCTGTTTTTGTATTTACTCTATTTTGCATTTGTTCATTTTGCTATGTTGTATTATTGAACTGAGACTGCTGTTGTTACTGCTACTGGTTTATTATAATTCACAATGAAGCACAGAGTATTCATAACAACTTAGAACATACAATAGAGCACAATAATCAAATACCTGATTTCTCTCTAAATCTCTACTCTTTTGTTATGCTTCTTCCTTGTTTTTTCAAAGAGACATTAATTAATTTATCTGTTTTTCACTCTTAAGATTAATAACCAAAGATTGTGATTATTAATCAATCTATTTAGACTCTATGAATTCACTCTCTGCACTCTCTCCTTCTCTATAATCTCCTTCTCAAACTGTGTCTGTAACTATAATCTGTGACTGTAACCTTCAACCCATCCCCTTCTTCTCTATTTATACACCACAAAAAGCAAACTTAAACTCATTCACTTGTTCAAAACATCATTACAAATGCAAGTTGAGGTGTTAACTTGCTGGAGAGGAGAAGATTGGGGGGGCGCCTCCCCTTCTTTGGCTGCATGACAGGGGCGGTGCCCCCTTCCTTGACTTTTTTTGTTTTTTTTTTATTTTTGTGTTTTTTTTTTGTCTTTTGTGCTATTTAAAAATAAACATTTTATTGGCTGAGGATTGGGCCACTGGCCCAGAAAACTTTATTTTTAAAAAAAAATAAAATAAAATAAGTAAAATAAAATTGGGTAATGAATTTGGGCCAGTGGCCCAGAAAGCAGTTGTTTTGAAGGATTTTTCTAAAGGCACATACCACCTTTTCTAACCACATATACACTAAATTTAAAATGCCCAAAATACTCCAATCGCGTTTGTTATTTTTTTTCATTGTTTCGTTATTGTGCGGAACTATTAGTTTCGCACTACAATAGTTTCGCATGTGTTATTTGTAATGCAGAATTAATAGTTCTGCACGTGTTATTTGTATGTGCATGTGTTACAAATAACACGTGCGGAACTATTAGTTCCACATGTGTTATTTGTAGTGCAGAATTAATAATTTCGCATGTGTTATTTGTAGCACATGCACATACAAATAATACGTGCAGAACTAATAATTCTGCACGATAACGAAACAACGGAAAAAAAAACAAACGCGATGAGGGCATTTTAGACGTTTGACTTGTTATGTATGTGTAGTTAGAAAAGTAGGTATGTGCCTTTAGAAATTGCCTTTTTTGAATTAGACCAAAAAACAAAACATTGGGCCCAATTGGCCCCTGTTTGGTTTTTTTTCAATTAATGGGCCTAGCTTGGCCCAAACCAAAAAAAGTCAATTATCCAATAAAATAAAAGGAGAACAGGACAAAATTGGGTGTTTACACCATTGAAGAATAGTTAGAGTTAGAATAAGATAAATTTTATTATTGAATATCAGAGAATTAAATTATTTTTCCTAGCAATTAGGATGTAAACTATAATTTTAGGTCGTTAAATTAGTAAATTAAACTAGCCTTTTAAACCCTTTATTAGTGAGTTAAATTAATTAAAGGTAAAAAAATCCTTCCCGACAATTAACAAACATTTCAAAATAACCATTAAAATCAGAAATTTTGAACTAATACCACTTTGTTATTCGCATTTTGCTCTAGACTCCAGTATTCTCTCTTAAATTTTTAAATTTATTTTGGTACCCCATGTTACATTTTAAATGTCATAGTACCCTCCCTTAAGTTTAGACAAGTTACTGGAGAATTATTTGGCGTGTGCCATGTAGGTTACTTGAGAATTATTTTTAAAGTACCTCTTTGAGACTGATGAGTTACTGAAGAATTATTTTGGTACATGTCTAGATACTCATTTGAGACTTTGTAGGTTACTAGAAAATTACATATTAAAATCTATTTATCTCTCTAGGTTGTTGTAATGCAGCTGGGGAGTGTTATATTGTTATGTGGTGGGGGATGCTCTTTGTTGAAGAGTATATGTCAGCTTGACTTTTTGTACTATGTTTAGACTTCGCACATCTTATGCTAATTTGTCCTATATTAATTCAGTTTAGCCTTTAAAAAATACAGAGATCAACAGTTGTGATTAAATATGGCTCTCCATCAATCCTTTTTTAAAAAAAAGTGAGTAATTGAGTAAATATTTGCCCATGATTTAATTTAAAATGTATTATAATTTTAACTCAACAAATTAGTGACTACGTCGTTTTTAATTATGAAACAAACTTATATGAAACGGAGATGAAGTGCTGACCATAACATAATAATCATATATAATTATTATGGAGGAATCACTCAGGCAAATAAATGAAAGGGAGACGAAGTGTGGCCTTAAAGAGGAAACTATATATCTTTTTTTTGGTCAAGAAGAGGAAACTATCTAAAGCTTTTTTTTAAAAAAATTCTATATTACCTAAAAAAATTTATGGTATAGATACTTGACCAATAGTCTTTTTTCATGTGTATTCCTTTGGTCATGTCGCATTATTATTTTTATTTCTATTTATTTACAAATATATCCCTGATACAGGTATGTTATATATGCTATTCTTCACTCTTCTACCTGATTTTTTTTTTTTGAACTGCCTGCTTCTAATATCACACTTAAGCTTTGTCGTCGCATTTTGAGCAAAAAAAAGCTTTGTCGTCGCATACCCTTAAAACTGTGTCATATACAAAACATGCCTGAGATCGGTTGGCTCTTGTGGCATCTTGTGCCTTGTGTGAGGTTTGGGTGGGTTCAAGTAATACGTCACAACTCGCAAGGTGGTTGTGGACAAAGGCATAGGGATACAATTCTTAGTGCGTGTTTGGTAATTTGGTGAAAGCATTCAAACTCAAGTTTGTGGGGGCTAAATGTGATTTTCATTTTATACAAAGGTGTTTGGATTCTTGCAGTAAAAACAATTCTACTATTCAAAATTGATTCTACTAGAAGCTAGAATTTATAGCTTTTGCATTAAGTTGAAAATTTTACACTAACTTTTACCTCAAACTTGCTTCAAGAGTAAAAACATTCAAATATAAATCACTTTACTTCAAACTCAATTTTAACCAAAATCAATTTTTCAAAATCAATTCAGTCAAAATCAATTTTTGTCACTGCCATACCAAACACACATTTAATCTGCTTTGTTTTTCCTTATTTTTTTTACAGCATTGTTTTTCCTTATTTACCTTCAGAGAAGACTACCCCTTTCACTAGGTTTGTGGTTCCAGATTTTTGGGTTTCTGTTTTTTTTTGTTCTAGGGTTCCGATTTCTTTTCCAATTCGATTTTCCTTTCTGGGTCACTGCCGAATTCTCGATCCCATTCACCCCCTTTTTTTGTTGGTTTTTGTTTTCTAGGGCTCGGTTAATTAGAAGTTATTAGTCTAAAAAAAAAAAGAATTGGGGCCTATTTGGATTGACTTATGCAGAACTTATGAACACAACTTATTACTGATTCATAAGTTGTTTTGGGCTTATTTTTCATAAGCTACCCATGATAGCTTATATGAAATAAGTTTCACCATATTTTTTTTCGATTATAAAAATAGCTTATACAGCTTATGCCATAAGCTATTATGCCAAACATGGCCTTGGTAATGTCCCCTGTTTTGGAATTGGTACTGACTGCAATTGATGATCCCATAAAATTCAATACCCTGTTTTTTCATTATAATAAAGGGATGTATCTGCAAATAGATAGAAATAAAAATAATAAAGCCACATGATCAAGGAAGTACACATGAAAATATATTATTGGTCAGGAATTGGTACCCATAAATTTTTCTAGGTACCATAGCAATCACTTTTGTTTTTGGTCAATCAAAATCTAAAGCTTTTTTTTTTTTTGGTCATTAAAAAAAATCTAAAGCTTGATATAACCATTCTTGATCATCCACTCCAGACTCCAGTGGTTGTTGATGTTCTTGAAAGCCCAATAAGCCCATCCAAATGTTGCTCGCCCAAAAACATCTAATTGGGCCTGCGCGAATCTTTGGTAGTCTTCTTTTGTCGCTCCTTTAACTTGCCACTCCGCAACCCATTCACCTTGAATTCGGTATAAAAATAATTCAAACTTCAACCCAAAATATATTTAAATTTAAGTTGTTAAAAATGAATCGAAATTAATATTGAGCCAATAAAGTAAATAAAATGAATTCTAAAATTCTAAAATAAAATAAAAAGTTATCATTTGATTTTTTTTTCCCGATGGAAAAAGATCGATAATCGATTATATATGAGAGCATATAAATTTTATATTTCCTATATTGAAACATCATCAATACTTTTAAACTACATCATATATTTTAATATAAGAAAAACTAATCAATCGTTAAGATTGATGACAAAAATATGTGTTTTGAGAGTACTTTTTGTTATATTTCGATGGTCACTGAAGTAGCTTTATAATTTGAAGGCTTAATTACACTTTTAGACCTCCGATTATCACAATTGTACAATTTGAGTCTCCAATTTTCAATTGAACGAATTAAGTCCATCAATTATCCCAATTGTTACGATTAAGTCCCTCTATCACTATGTCGTTACCCAATTCGCTCAATTGAAAACGAGACGACCCAAATTACACAAACGCGGTAACTGGAGACAAAAAGTACAATTAAGCCTAATTTGAAAGTGTTACGGTATAAAATGGTGAGTAAAATTAATCTATATTCTTAGGGAGAGAGTGAAGAGTATTTGAAGACTTACCGACAAAAATAAGAGGGCCATTTGAGGATGTCACAGAATTCAACTCTGATGAGCGGTTGGTTTTAATGAAATCAATGTTCTGTTGGACAGTCATGTTGTGAAATACATCGCCAAAGATGCTGTAATAGTGGACATCAATCACAGATCGCATAAGGCCATTGGCTAGAGGCAAGAGTTCCCTAGGCTCCGAGGAATCTAGCCTATTTGACAAAACCACATAAGCAGTGGAAGAGTGCTTGCGCACAGCTTCATAACCAGCCTTGTAGTACTTGTTCAACCTCTCTAGTGTCACACCACCCTCACCACGGGGCTCGTTTAAAAGCTCAACTGCATAAAGGCTTGGGCTTTTTGCATACCTACAACGCATCACGAATAGCAATATAAGACTGGTTATATATCTTGGATGCAAATAGCGTGCAAGAACTATAAGTTAACTAGTCTATATACAAATCCGATTCATATAAACTATAAGTCTTTTTTCAATAAAAAATAGTAAAAAATTTAACAAATAAAATAATTTTAGTTGAAAATAAAAAAATTATGAGGTGATACGTGTCACAGTCTGATATTCAATACTTAATTTTCTTATATAGATATATAAGTAAGAAAGTGATGTATAAAATAGTGTTTGTATGTGACATGTGTAAACCTTGCAGTTAGGAAGTCTATGACTTGAACTGTTTGTTGAATGTTTTCATCCGTTTCCCCCCATTCTTGTGAACTATCTCTTGAAGAGCTGTGCTCATAGCCATTTTGAGAACCGGGTGCAGCATGAAGATCAATGATGATTTTCAGTCCATATTTCCTGCAGGTAGATCATTAATCCTAATATTATTGTGATCCTATTTCAAACCCATCATCAAGATTTTGAATTGTGATTTGAAACTTGTAATGTCAAAATTTTGAATTTGACTAAGTAAAATGAACACTTTAGAAAGTAAAATAAGTAATCTCTTGATTGATTAATAAATCAATATAATGATTAAAATTACATATACCTACATAATAAATCATGGATGTATTAAAAAAAATCAATGATCAATTGATTTTTTCAATAATGATGGAGATATAAAGTTTTTAAAGTTTCACAAGCAACGGAAACCACATATGTGTATAATTTTTTTTAATGTCAAAGGTTGTGATGTAATTGCATTTGGGGATTGAACCTTAGTCCCACAAACTCAAATTGTGTTGTCAAATGAATCACATCCATCGAGTGCAATTTAAAACATTTTTTTACGGGGGTGCAATTTAAAACATTAATCATATATTAAATAAGCCATTTTCATTTTAGAATATTTTAGCTAAAGTCGTATATATAAACTAGAATAGAAATTTATTTAATTTTTATGGACTTACTCTGCCCACAAGAAGGCATTGTCTAGTGCTTTCAAGGAGCCTCCAACATAAGGTGAGGGTGGAGTTGGGTCACTTGCGATCCACCAGCCAACGGGAATTCTAACAGCATTTAATCCATTACTGGCTATGAACTTAAAATCATCCTCGACAATGAAAGTGTTCCGATGTTCCTGGAAAAATGCACACAATTAATCAATTGTTGACATTTACAACGGGCTAGATAGAAATAAAGAAATTCAGGCCCTACATCTAATACTAGTCTTTGCTCTTTGGACAACCATCCCGTGTGAACCGGGAGATTGAGGCTTTTTTATCAAATTATAAGTGTAATTTCATGTATAAATTATTGATTTGGTGTAGTTTTTAAATTATTTAACAAAATGGAGTAAATCGTATACTCATAGGCGACTTTCAACTTTTTTTTTCAAAGTCGTACATGGCACGTACAACTTCATGTTTTTAATTTTTTTTTTTACACATTTGATACAAGTCGTATATATGGTATACGATTTTATATTTTTTTTTACGTTTCAAGCAAAGTCGTATACCATATTATCATATATATGACTTTGCATGTTTTTATTTTTTATTTTTAAAAATCTTAGAGAAGTTGTATATGTATTTTATGACTTTACATTTTTTTTTATATTTTTCAGTTTTAAGGAAAAGTGGTATTTAGTAAACACGATTTTCACTCTATTTATTTTAGAAAAAAAAATATTGTGACTGAAAACTACAATGTTCTAGATTGTAGTTTGCTCTATTATAAAGGTGCCATTTTTATATAAAACCGTCGTCGTTGTCCTTTGCGGAACATCGCAACGTAGTCCTCCAAGCTTGCTAAAGTTTGCTTGGTTTTCTGTGCTGCCTCCATCTTCTGCTTCGCCATAGCCACCGTGCTCACTACCATCTCTATCTGTTTCATCGTCGGCCACCACCTTCTTCACCATCGCACCCCTCCTTTTCCCGTCTGACAGTTGCGTCGTCTTTCCCTGTCGGCCACTACCATCTTCGATCCCCTCCTTTCTCTGCCTTATCGACATCGTTGCCCCCTTCGCCTTCGCCGCTGCCCTTCTCCGCCCCGCCGACGCCCATATACACATTGTCTCTGTTCCCCCTCACCCACCCACTGCCTTTCGGTCACTGTTCCCCCACCCCTACCTTTTTCTGTTCCTCGATCCATTACCCCTATTTTTTGCTTTGGTTTGCTCTGCTGTCATCCGTATCCGGTACCCATTCCAGCCCCCACCAGAGCCTCCACCCCCGAAGTGTTGACAAGCTAATATCGCAACCTGCCTAAAGCTCTATGCATCTCTCTCCTTCCTTCTGCTCTGGGTTTCGAAGCTCGTTTTTTGCCCTGGTTTTGTCCCAAATTAGTTGGATCCTAAAGCGTTCATAGAAGACCTGTGGCCTGTTTTTCCCTTCCTCTACCATCATCATGCCCCCGCTTTTGAGGCTGCAGGTTAGGCATGGGTTTGAAGTTTCACACTGAGAAGCAGGCTTGGTGGAGTTGATGATGAAGGGCAATTTCATCTATCTTTGTTGGGAACTTGCAGGAAACCCTTATGGGCCAGGTCCCATTGTTGGTAGCTTTTACGGCTTGTAGGATCTAGGGAGCATAGGTTTTAGGAGATTTTATTTCGCTTGTTGGCAAGTTATATGTTAGTTTCTTTTCAGATTTATGTGTGTTCGATTTGTCAGGTGCGTGTCTATGAATTATTGTTAGTATGCTTAGGGACACTGCATTAAACTTGACTGAGGCCAGTTGTTTATGGGGTCATTTGTACTGCCTTTGGGTTTTGGGCTTTGCCCATTTTCAGTGAACCTTTGACAAAAAAAAAAAAACACGACTTCCTTTCAAATTAAAAGAATAAAATAAAACAAGGATGTTGTATATAGTACTACGACTTTCTCTTAAAACTAAAAAAGAATGTTAAAGTCGTAAAATACATATACGACTTCTCTAAGATTTAAAAAAAAAATTAAAAACATGCAAAGTCATAAATGTGGTAAATGACTTTGCTTGAAACATAACAAAAACTAAAAAAACATGCAAAGTCGTATACCACGTATATCACATATATGTGCCATGTATGACTTTGAAAAAAAAATTTGAAAGTCACCAACAGAGTATACGACTTATCCTATTTTGGTAAATAATTTGAAAACTACACCAAACCGGTAATTTTACATGAAATTACAGTAGTTTGGTGAAAAAGCCGGGAGATTGACATGCCAACAATAATTCAATAAGTAGTCAATTTACTCGTCCATCGCACGAGTTGTGTTGGTTTTTACATATGATATGAAATTAATGATTTGTTTATATAATAATAAAATGATATATGATATACTCTAAATTAATAACAACATTGATTCTATAACATTGTACATCTTATAAGTTAACTATGCTATGCAACTTCGTTCAAAATGATAAATTTATCATTATTATAATTTTGATCACAACTTAAATAATACTATGACATTCTTAAAATTAATTTATTATATAATTTCTGTGATCAAAATTAATTGATCCTTCATTAAAGTAATTAATAATCAGATAACAAATCATGTTTGTTTTGATAAAGTATAGAGTCCTCGTGAAGAGTCAATAAATCCTACTTGCTCAAAAAGCACCATTAGCATAACATGGCTACTTGGAAGACAAATTAATTGCTTGAACACCCAATGTCCTTTCTCAACAACAACTTAATAGGCAACAATTACTACCCAAACAAACGAGTCTCAATTTATACAATTACTAAATCAACTGTTATATTAAAATTCTACACTTAAAATTATAAGTGGTGCACAATATGTAACCAACATTAAAGTCAATTCTTAAAATAAATATGTTTTTAAAGCTAATTCATTATTACTATAACTTCAACAAACAACTGAAACTCAATGAATAGTACTTGATAATATAAGATAATTGAGAATATCAATACCTTGTGTGAAATGATAAACAAATTCCAACATTGCAACACATGCACATATTCTTCTTTTCATACTTATTTAGAAGGAACAAAAGACTCTATAAGTTGGAGCATTCTCAAATAATGCAACTCCAAATTATAAAAAACACATTAATAGACAAAAATAAATAAAATAACGTGGATGAAACTTAAAAAATACCATTTTATCTATGAAAAAAAAATTATGTTGTAACCTAAAAATTATTTAAAAAAAAACATGAACGAAAACTGTAAGCAAAAACAATTTTTATTTACCAAAAATAAAATTAAATAAAAAATAACTTTGCAACCACAAATTTATAGGAACAAAAAAATATGAATAAAGCTTATAAGCAAACAATATTTTATTAATAGAAAATAAAATTAAAAAGAAAAACAGTTTTGCAAAACTAATAAAATATATAAACTAAAAACAAATAAAACACATAAACAAACATTATATTGTTTATCGAAAATAAAATTAAAAAAAATTTAATTTTGGAACTTGAGAATTTACATGTATAGAAAAGATAAATGAAATCTGTAAGTAAATTACATCATTTTATTTTAAAAAAAATTAAAAAAAAAAATTTGCAACCTGAACTATAACAAGAACAAAAAACATGAATGAAACATAAGTAAATACTATTTTGTTTATAAAAAGTAAAGTAAATAATTTTTCATTCTTAAAGATTACAAAAAAAAAATATGAAACCCGTAAGTAAATACTGTTTAATTATTTATCAAAATTAAAAATAAATAAAAAAATGAAGATTAATTATGTATTTAATGAAAAAGTAAATTTCAATCAATGACTTAGTGTCCACCGAGTTGACGACTAGTTTTTTTTTTTGACGGGGAGTTGATGACTAGTTTTTTTTTTATCAGTGTTGATGACTAGTTGAAGACTAATAAATTAGTTTGAATATAAAATGAAGGTTTTAAAGTTTAAATAAAATAAGAGTAAAAGTTTCAATTTATAATAAGATATGCCAAAACAAAAACATGTTTGGTTTAAATATTTTTTTAAAAGTTTTTAATTCATAGACCATTTTAGAAAATAAAATAATGCAAACACTCGTTATGTGTTGTGGCTGTATAGTGTTGACTGTTGACCTCCAGCTAATGGCAAGCTACCCACATGACCAGCAACTTGCCGTAAGACCTTGCGCGTGGTCAATTCTTTATACTCTCTCTCTCTCTCTCTTTTTCAAGAATTATTTAAGTTTTTAAATAATGTTTAGTATTTCTTTGAAGGAATTAGTCTCCGCAGTTGTATATAGAAAATATTTTAAAAATTTAAAAAATAATATTTAGTATTTACCTTCATCACTTGAGGAGCTTTCCTGGGCCCATAACCATTTGTCACTTGGAATTCGCCTTGCATCATTGCAGCGATTGTCATCACAAAAACAGTAGGGTCATCATCTCCCCATCCTCTAACCTTTGAAACATCAGCTGTCACCACTTCCTCTGTCTTTGCCTGCAAACCCACTCCGTTAATATAATAAAAATATGCATTGTTGATTATTATGTAACACTACGCACATGTGGGTGGGATAATAAAAGAGATCCACAATTGGAAAACACAATGACCATTTCCTAATTAAAAATTGTTCTCTATTGCAACGAGGTAATTTATAAAGTACAAAAGTGATACCAAAATCACTCCATTTTGTCAATACCCTTAATTAACTAAACTGTGTTGTCAACTTGCTAGCACTTAACGGCCTCCTATAACCACAAAGAGGTTGGACATAAATAGTTAATGTATGTGCTCCATTTAAGAGATCATGTTTAGCTAGTTTTTTTTTTTTGGGTGGGTGATGTTCAGCTAGTTTGATGATAAAACAATGCGTGACTAGACTTTACTTATCTCTTGGCTAAATACATACTAATCTAAGGAGGCAGAAGAAGCATTTTCATCTATTCAATTTTTTTAAACCTTGAAACAGGGAAAACATATAAAAATGCAGAGGACAGGATCACCTGCAAGAAGTATCCATTCGATGCTTTGATTCGAACACGGCTTGAATTGCCACTTTGCTTAACAATATGAAACGTTTCAGAATCAGTGGAGTTATTGGACACAGCAACCACGTTAATCCCATCTAACCCCACAAACTGTTTCTTGAACACCCTGAATCTGAAAGTAACCTCGTTTATCCTCCACAACTGCACAATATTAAAAGGGAACATCATCAAAACATAACTTCCAAATCCAACATCATGAGTAAATGGTAATACAGTAATATACATAGGATAGCTTACTCTAAATGTTTCCCAACCCGAAGCAGCTGTGCCGTTTGCAACAAGGATAGTTCCTCCACCGGACTCTGCACAGAGATATTTCCCTGTTGTCACTGACTTGAACTGAAGACCAGTTCCATCCTACAAAAAAAATTGATAGAAATTAATTAAGAACTTCCCTTATTGAAGAGAGCTATAAAATTTGTTTTTATAAGCTAAAATATTATTAAAAAGAAAGCAATTAAACCAGAGCACAAGTTATATCCAGATTTTTAGCTATTGAAAGAAAACCAAATTTGTTTGCTATACAAAATCCACTCAGCTCCTACCATTTATACTTTTTTTCTTAGGGATCCTACCATTTATACTTAAAAGCCACAAATGAGAAAAATTAATAAATTCACCCCCAATAAGCATATATATAATTAAGAAACCATATATTTGATAATTGTAATGCAAAAATTTTGTGTATAATTATTATTGACTGACCAAGAAGTCCTTATTTGGAATGCCATCGAAGAGGGAAGGTTTCATCCAACCTTCAGTAACCAGCCATCCCCCAAGATTCACTGCTCTCACTCGAAACTGGGTGTTCTGGCTTCCGAAGGACAAGGAAAGCATGCTACAAAAGGTAACCAAGCTAAGAAGCCGTGTTTTGAGGTTGACCCAGCTCGTCATCTTTAGATGTGTGTGTTTGATTTTTGTCTAAAACCCCTCATATATACCTCATGATTTGAGATGTGGATATATAAAAAGAACAACGTACGTAGACTAATCCGACAACGTTTCTGAAACTAAGTGAGTAATAATTATTTTTTCTCGGAACATCGTGCTTAAGGAATCTATTATGTACTACCCGTACTATACCATGTTGGTATAAAGTGTATACCATGTTGGTATAAAGTGAGCAATAATAGTTATAAGAATTCGTAACTTTATAATTTCGTTATATTAGATATAAAAATTTAAATTTTTTATAAAAAGATAAATATATAGAATATTTTTCAAAAACCCATATACATTTTAAACATACTAGCCAGCCTGTCCCATTAGGTTACATGCAAGGCCCCATACTAGATTACCATGGGCGATAGCCACCGGATCACCAAGCCGAGTCAAGGTCAGTTGCTCCTGGGAGGACCCGTGTCAAGAAAGTTGAAGCGCAGATAGGCCCAGAAACCAGAATCGCTAAAACTGACCTGGTCTATCAGGAGAGCCAGAGTGACTCTATCAAGACTGTGGCAACGAAGACAATGGCATTGGAGGTGGTGTTATAGGCGCTGCAGCGATGTTCCAGAGTTGGCCTTCGCAGCATGGAGCGGACCTTAATCTAGTGATTCTGGTGGTGGTAGGAGGTGGATCACCGTTGTTAACCACTCCGAGGTAGGCTGCTGGATTCAAAAAGCTCAACTACTAGGGCCACTACGAGCAAAGGGTTGGCAGTGGCGCAAAGGAGCAGTGGCGGGACGAATAGGCGGCGGTGACGTCGACAAGGCAAAAACAGGGGTGGCAAAGATGGTGTGTCGAAATTAAACAGTGGAGGCAACACAAAAACTCTAGGCCTGGAGGAGGATGTCGCGGCGTTCCACGAAGGACAGTGACAACAGATCCGTCGAGAATAGAGCCACTACGGCGGCGCCAGCTCAGCCTAGACAAACCCTAGGAGGCATGACCTATCCCATTTAACTCATCAAGTGTGGGGCGGGTCAACACCTGAGGCCAAACTACCACTCATTTTATAATTTTTTCCAATTTTCTTTTACTTTTTTATCTTCCAATATTTTTTAAAAGTTCATAATATTTTAATCTATTGCATTCTATAATATGTTAATTATTTTATAATTTTTTATTATTTATATTTTTTATGGGTCAACATGTGAACCGACCAACTCGCTTTTGTGATTTTTATCAATATTTTTATTGTTAAAAATTTTCATTTAATATTATTTTAATTTTGGAATCCATAATAATTTAATTTTTAAATATTCTTCATGATTTTAATTTAATTTTTTGTCTGTCTAATCCGCCAAACCCCACTAAATGGGGTGGGTTAAAGATTTCAACCCATTTTCTATAAATAGATCAATCCACCCCACTTTTGGGATGGGTTTAAAGATTTCAATTCATTATATATTTTTTTTTGGCTAACAATTCATTATATTTAAATTCACTAAAATATATCAGATATTCATCGTTTAAAGAATTTTTTTTGTATAATTCCATTCCCGGCGTGCGTCAACGCTCACGGAGTTTTCAACCCATTGGCCAGTGGCCACACACACAGTGATAGTGATCTGATAGATCCACAATATGGCAGGCAAATACTAATTCTCCACCACCTGTCCCTACCAATAAAAATTCACCTCATATTCTCACAGTTATCCAAATGTAAGATTTTAAATGGTTTTTTTTTGGATAAGTAAGATTTTAAATGGTTTTGATAGATGTGGTATCTAAACATATCGATGAACCATGAGTATGTGTGGTATAAAAAATTTAAAAATTTAAAAAATTTAAAACAAAACAAAATTTTATTTTTCACCCATGGCGGATCTAGAAATTTTAAGATGTGGAAATAATATTTATATATGTAAATATATAACATACCAACGGGGGTTGGGTCTAGCGGAAGGGGCTACTCCTCCACAACGTGATGAACCACGGTTCGAATCACCGCTGGGAGAGGTGTCCACATTTAGTACCCGACCGTGCCTCGAACAGGATTGCCTCCGATGGAGGATACCTGTGGGAAACCAAAAAAATATATATATAACATTAAAAATATATTATATTACACTCATCTTCCCTCTTGTTTGAAAACCCAAACATTCCCGAAAGACTCGACCAGCTCTGATACCACTAATGTAACACTCTCTTTCCCAGAGGGCATTACACTTAAGTAACTAACCCAAATGCGGATAATAAATTTCGTTAAGTCTGGTTTTCTTTCGGAAACATACTGACAAACTTATTTAATTTTCACAAATGGATTTTCATTGCCATTTTTTTTCTAAAGATATTAAAAATATTAAAAGAAGGCATAAATAAATTAACATTCGACATATAAGAATGGAAGACAGTCATTGAATACCATTTACATCCTTCTTCATAACCAATGTTGAGAAATAATACAACATTTAAGAAACTCTTCCTTCCCAAAAGAGGACTGACTCCCTATGCTGGTCAAGCACTGAAAATATACAGACTCTAACAAAACTCAAGTCTTGGCTTCTCACGTTCACGGCTTCCACCGTCTTAATGAACCCTCGTACTTGTATCCTCATAGACATCTAATGATGACTAATCCACCGAGCTAGTGGTCCGTCTATATGAGTCATGTTCCAAGGAGCACAAAACATATAGGCAAAGGTTAAAATCTCTTTCGCAGTTAACACCATAATCATACAAGTAGCATATCACAGAAATTCATGCAAAATCATACCATGACCATTTATAGGAAAAATCACTCACACATGCATATGTAGCACAATCAGTTTAAGTCACACAGACACCTCTTCACACAGAAGTCACATCTCATCTTCACATATCCAACAAGGTCACACAGACACTAGTCACACCGATCACAATGTCTAACTTCACACAGAAGCATCACCGTTTCACACAGAAACATATCACAAGAATTCAATATATATATACACACAAGACACTTCTATGGGCCCTTTCTTTACAACAGATTCGACACACAGTCACGAGCACGTAGCCCGCACTCCATGGAGATTACTTTTCCCCAAACTCCTCATTTATTCGACACTCAGTCACGAGCATTTAGCCCGCACTCCATGGAGATTACTTTTCACATAGCACGAAATGTCACTTAGCATTTCCGAGAGCACACAGCTCTAGCACGAAATGTCACTTAGCATTTCCAAGAGCACACAGCTCTTCTCACACGACATTTGGCACACAGCCCTTTTTCACATAGCTCATGGCACATAGCCCTTTGCACACAACACACAACATTTAAAATGACACATAGCCTATGGCACACAGCCTCTCACATAGCACACATCATTTATATCACATAGCATTTCTCAAATCACACAGCCTTCACATACTACTATATTTAGGTCACACAGACTTTGTACCACACAGTATCTATATCACATCGTAGTTATCACACAGAATATATATATCACACAGAATTTATTTAACTCCCCTTATTGGCACTTAATTCCCCCCAATCATTTTTCATCATCCATTTCACAACCCCCTTAAACACATAGCTATTCCTCTATTTAAACTTTATTCCGAAATGTCCTTTTACGTACTGGATTCATTATTCTTGAAACCCCCAATTTATATTATATTCTCTTTGACTTTTATGACTCACTTAGGAAAACTTTTTTAAGGAAAACTTTCAATAATTATGTTTCCGACTCCAAAACATTCATATTTTCATTTTTGCCCCAAAACTTCTGAAAATTATACCTTTGGCCCAAAAAATTCCTTTTACAAATTAGCCCTTATATTTTCGAAAATCACAACTTTACCTTCTGTTTTCAGAACTTTCAAAATTACACTTTTGCCCCAAACTTTTTGAAAATTACATTTTGACCCCTAAATTCTCGAGCACAGCAGTTTCAGGGCAGAGGAGTTCACACCTGTGAAAACCCTCACACCCAGGGAGTGAACAGTGCTGGAAACTTGTCTAAAAATCCGAAAATTGATTTTCTTTTTGGGATTTGATTCTTTACTCCATTCCTATCATTTTTAAGTACCAAAACCAGATTTTAGCTTCATGAACCTTGGTCCATTAAATTGGTTTTCAAGAACATAATTAGGTAGACACTTAAAGATCCAATTTTCTTGAAAAACATAGTTTTAAGCTTACCAATCCATCAACTCCCCCCCCCCCCCAAATTTCCAATCATCACTCATAAGCATATCATAACCATGCCTTTATTAAAAATCTCATATCACCAACTCATAAGAAAATCTCTTCACCCACACATAGGAAATCACTCCATCAATACACAAAAAAAATCACTTATCAACACATAACAAATCCTTCACCAACACAAAATAAATCATCCACCAACACATAGAAATTCACTTCACTAATAACATAAGAAAAATCCTATCACAAAAAGCATAAGAAATCTTCCACCAAAAATATATGTAAAGTATCATCATCAAAGCAAAAGATATCATATACAACACAAGTTTAGATGATCATGGTAGCTAGAGAGAGTTTGTCCCTTACCTCTTCCTCTAGCTTGTGAAAAATATCCCTAACCTCTAGCCCTTCTTCTTCTTCTCCTTCTCCTTCTTGACTACTTCCAAATACCTTAATAGCTCGAAGATCCCAAAATCAAGAGCAAACTTTGGAAAAGCTTGATTATTTTTAGTGCAAACTTGGAGAGAAAAATGGAAAAAATGGTTATGGTGTGAGAGTAGAATGGAACAAAATGGAACAAGAGCTCTCTCCTCTCCTCCCTAAGTCTCGGCCATCTCCTCTCCTTTTGCCTCTTGTGAAGATTTTTTCTAAGTTATTATGACTATAAAAAATGAGTCATTAGTGTAATTAATCCAAGAATTTTCTTATTGGTCTAAACTTGTGAGTCATAGATATTTTAAAGTCTCTACACTCTTCTACACAGTCCAGGGCGTGCAGCTGTCCAAGGAGCATGGTAAAAATATTTTTTCACTATAACCATGGTAAAAGGTAAGTTTTCAAGGTAATTAGGTGTGGTAACTTTTGTATTTCATAGTAAAAATTATCCAAAAATGACCTATTGAGGTAAAAACTCACATGGAACTTAAAATAAGTTTTAGGCCATGAAATTAAGGTACTAAAAAGGTCTGGGTTTGTAACAATTAAGTTTAGAAGCATTACGGTAATTTTTTCAGTTTTACCGTAACCCGTAAATTAGGGTTAAAATCAACTTTCTCAGAAAAATCCCAGAAAATTTCTAAAAATCATAAATATTATAAAAACACCATTGGTTAATCTTTTGGTTGATTTTGGATCATTCACTAAGCTTCTGGCATTCACCTGTTCTCCCAGTTACCCCGTTCTCAGTCTATAGAGACTAAAACTGCAATTCTTTGTCTGCTATTCTAAAAATTCTCAAAATAATTTCTAAAATTGTAAAATAATATAAAACATCATTTGGTATCTCCAAAAATATTTCTTAACTGGTTCTGGTCTCCAAATCAACTCACAGTTTAGCCTAGTCAAACTACAGGGACCAAAACGGTAACATTTTTATTCGTTTCTCAGAAAATTCCCAAATAAATTTCTAAAATCCTCAAATATTATAAAATCACTACTGGCATCCTCAAATAATCTTTCTGACTCCAATTGGGGTTTCTATATCATTATATTCTTATTCTGACAGTCAAAACGTCTACAGTCTTTTCCGTTTGACTTTCCACGCCAGCACTAAACCATTTTTAATCTCATTCAAATCCTAATAGTAACAATAATCCTCCCTCATTAACATTCTGTCTCTTAGAGTAAAAATTTGGGGCGTTACACTCCCTTTTCTTCAAAAGTAAAATATGAAACACTTTTCTCTATTTTTATAATTTTATATTAACGTAAAAATTAGTATCCGTTAATTAGTTTTTTTATTACCATAATAACCTTCTATCTTTCATTTCATTTTCTTTTTTGCTTTATTTCCTTTCTCATTCCAATTTCTGATTTATGAAATCAGATCGCTTCACCGCCATTCATCACCACATTCCACTAAAACTAAATCAAAACCATTGTTGGTGAAATGTGATGGTGAACGACAGTGAAACAGTGATTCTGATTTCAGGAATAAAAAATTGGAATATGAAAGAAAATAAGACAAAAATAGAAAATAAATAAAAAGTAAAAAGATATTATGGTAATAAAAAATATTTTAATGGATGTTAACTTTTACGTTAACGAAAAATTACAAAAATAGAGAAAAGTGTATCATATTTTATCTTTGAAGAGAATGAAGTGCGTGTTTTCAAACAAGAGGGGAGGGAAGTGTAATATTAGTATCTCTCGGGAGAGGAAAATGTGTGTTTTTAAACAAGAGGAGATGAGAGTGTAATATTAGCATCTCTCGGGGGAGAAGAGTGTATTTTACTCAAAATATAAATATGCATTATAATTATTTTCTACAAGTTTTTATATTCTGGAAACATTGAACGATTTTCTCATTTTTAATATTATCAAAAAACTCTATCTAAAAGTAATTAAACAATCATAGAATTTCAATTTTTTTTTATGTTTTGACTATTGTAGTTGTCACCGGTAATATCAAAGTTAATTCTAAAAGCAAATGCGCCAACAGATATATGTATGTTTTTTAGTCTTTACAAATTTTATAGAAAGATCACCAATTCCTCTAATTTTGAAAATGCACTATCAGTGGATACATCTATATATAAAATAATTTTCAAGCTACCTGTAGATAAAAATGAGTGGTATTAAAGATAATTTTATCAAATACAAAAAGAAATTATTAGTGAGTTAAAATGTGAGTAAGTACATCAAATCAAATATAACATATATGATATATGTTTGATATATATATTGGGAAACCAAAATGATAGTGGGCGCAAGTGCCCCCCATCTACAACAAGTAGATTCGCCCCTGGTTTTCACCCATGGTATTTCAAGAAAAATGGTATTTGGACTAGTGTGTGTTCAGTCTGGAGATAAGTAAATTTTGACTATGGATTGTTCCATCATCAAAGATCAAATTTGGATACCACCGAATCTGTCCCTTTAGATAAAAAACATTAATCACTTACAATCAATCTCGGGCTTTAATTTACAATAAATTATACAGTAACAACATAATTTGAAAATAAAACAGAACACTTGAAATTATAATAACAATAAACAATATTTTGTAAAAACACATAGTTCGAATTCGAAACTGAGCACTTTCATAATTAGGATTTTCTATTTCTTTGGTTTATACCCACAGTATCTTAAGGAGAAGGGGTCATTGGACTAATCTGTGTTCAGCCGGATGGAAAGTAAAGTTTGGCCACAGATTGTTCCATCACCGGGGATTGAACACAGGCCCTAGGCGAGCTCATCCCCTTAGATGGAGCACATTAACCACTTGTGCCCAACCTTGGTCCTTGTGGTTAGGATTTTCTATAACCTAGTAGTTAGTAGTTCGAATTTGAAACTGAAATTTGAATGGAGCCCAATTCTTGTTTCTGGTCGTCTAGATAGGTTTTTACTAATTATCAAGACACCAAGATTTGGCCCGGAGATAAAAATAACATGATTTTATTTATCCTTGATATATTTGGATTTACTGATAGACGTACTTTTGTATTTTTGGTCTCGGGTAAAATATTAGCATACTTTGACAGTTTTAATTATTAGTTTAGCATGTTTTGACTTTGTTCAGTAACAAATGTTCATATGTTTCTATCAAGTATCAGGGGTTTATTTCACATATTCTTAGTGAGTGATTTTCTTTTCAATTTTTAATTTGGTACAAGTGTTTGGATGTTGGAATAAGATGTCATATATGGAGACTTTTATCATAGTTTTGTATGCAGTTTGTTTAGAATGATTTGATTATTCCAAAAAATAGGGTAATATGAAACTTCTTAACCTGTACGATCCACACCCCCAATGGCAATAGATTCACAACTGTGCTCAAATCTGTTTTACACTATGCAGCAACTCATTTTATATATAGCAGCAAAATCCACAGCAAGGATGTGAAAATTTTGACAGAGTGTGGTTGCTTCTGATTTTGTGAATGAGCAATTTTGCTTGGTCATATCAAGTGGGTGTTTTGAATTTGTATTTTGTAATTTTTGTAGTTATATACAACCAATATTTTGGGATTGTATTTATATTTGGAGTTGTTATATTGTTCATAACTTATCTTCTATGCAAAATGTTTACCATGAATAAATTAACTTCGGATTTTTACTCTTATTATCATATTTATTATATAACTTTGATTTTTAAGTTACTATGATGTGTATTATAAATGTCAGTTATTTATGGAAGAGTTATGTTAACTTTATGCGCAATATGGTAAATAATTATTAGTATAACTATTAAATTCAAAATAAAGGTAATTGAAACATGTTTACAACAAAATCTTGCCAATTTTTTTGGTTAATAGTTAATTGTATTAAACAGGAAAACCCATCAAACTCCAACAACACAGGCCCAAAAAACGTGCACAACCTAGGGTACCTTTTGTTGAATCTCAAACTTTTTCTTTTTAGAGTACAGGAAAAAAAAAAAGAAGTTTGGAGCAAACCCAAGTTGTTTTTGGTCAGAGGTGAATGATATATTGAAACCAGGAGCAAACCCAAAGCATTACAAGCTTGGCAACCAAAGAGATGGGCCCAAATCCGAAACACACTACCAGGACCAAGCCCAAAGCACATAAAGGGCTAACAAATTGCTGATTCTGAAAAGTCATATATATATTCTCATTTCAACTCCAACAAACATACTACCAAAGATAAGCTAATAATACATCCAATATCAATCTTTCAAACGATTAATTTTCTTAGTTATATACAAAGTGATGTATTTAACCCGTGCGTGCACGGGTACAGATACTAGTTTTAAAACATAGTTGGGATTACTTTTTCTATTGTGATACTTTTGCATGCATTTTTTTATTTTAAAAAAAAGAATAAGAAAAAGAAATCGTGGCTATTTATTTGCAGGAGCTATGAAATTGTACACAAGTGTGAACAAATATGGAATGGAAGTTACATTTTTGTGGCTTGGGTTTGACGCTTTCATACTGGTGGTGCGATTTTTTTCACAGTTGTGAATGGCTCTGGAATGATAAGTCATTCGTGGTTAGTGTCTGACACTTTCACACTAGGGGTGTGTTTTCGACAGTTGTGAAGGGTTCTCTATCTGAATTTATTTTTCTTTTATGGCTTCATTTTAGTGTAGAGATAGCATAGATTTATATCTTTTACTAGAGTGGGATCATGTTTCACATTAGGACTATGTTGAGAAAAATTGTCATGTACGTAGCATTAAGCTGGGATCTCACGGCCCTATATTCTATTTGTTATCTTTGTAAAATATCTGTGATATAGTACTCCTTGTGCTATGTAATATATTTATATCAATAATATTTTCTTTGCCTTTTAAAAAAAATATTACTATTTTATTCAGAACGAGTTCTAAGGGTAGACTTGTCAATCAGGTGAAACCTGAGTTAGGGATAAGTTTAACAGGTATATACATATTAAAGGAGAGTGTCCCCAGAGTGAGGGAACATATATAAAGACAAGCTTCATGACACAATTAACATTGATTTCAGTTGATTTGATGCTTAGGATTTATGAATGTGCCATTTTACCCTTTGCCTTGTTGGAACCAAAGACATTGGATGTGTCTTAATCTATTTTTTGATGATAACAAAAACATTTATGAACTGGCTAAGTGTTGTAACCTTATGCTATGCAGATTCGTCCAATAAGTCATCGTCCAATGGACGCCGGTAGTCTATTGTAAAGCAGTACCGTCCAATGGACTTAAGTTGGTTTATCGTCCAATGCACTCTGCGCTCTTTGTCCAACAAGAGTGAAAAATTGTTCTATCTCTATGGCATGTGTATAAATGCGTTACTGCACTTTTTGGCTAAAAGCAAATTTATCATTAATCATTTGATATTTGCACTTACATTTAATATTTGAAACGTATTAATCATTTAATATTTGAAATAATTAAGTAATTGAAGCAATATTTATATCTCCTCAAACTTAAACAAAATTATTTGATATTACATTTATTACTAAAGTAACACCATTGATGTGAGACAAGTGATTCCTGCTCACTGGACGACACAAGATTTGGCAATTTGGGAGGCTTTTTTTTTTGTTTTTAATCTCCCAGTCGCTAAATTAATCTAATGATTGGAATTTAAGATATACAGGCCGGATGCAAAAGGTACTTTTGCCGAAGAGGATCCAAATGCGGTGTAAGTGGGTCAAACTGAGCCCTGCTCATTAGAAACAAAAAATACAAACCCAATCAGTCAAGTGATATTCTACGTGATACATTCGTTCCCTTAATTACATATTTTTTGGTAACATGTAGAGGAAAAAAGAAAGGAAAAACAGGGACCACCAAAAGCAAAACTAAACACGAGTGAAACATATGCTCGCGGCATCCGCTAACAACAAAGGGTCCAACGAAGGTGGAGGCTGATGAAGAATCACGAGTTTGTCTTCAGAAGCTGCTCCCAACTTGGCCAATAAATCCACACATTGGTTCTCCTGGTGTAGAGTATGATAAACATAGCTTATCCACAGTTTTTTTTACCAAAATGGTGCAAACTGAATTTTTATTACCAATATAGGGCAAGTCGCAGCTGTGGCTAGTGACTTCCCTTTTTTTTTCTCTCTCCACAGCAAAGTCGCAGCTATGGCTGGCGACTTTGCTTTTTTTTTTTCGCAGCAGTACTAAAGTCGCCAATATGAATGGCGACACCAATATGAATGGCGACTTTGCCTTTTTTTTTTTTACTGAAGTCGCCAGTGTCAATGGCGACTTTGCCTTTTTTTAATATTTTTTACTGAAGTCGCCAATGTGGGTGGCGACTTCCCTTTCTTCTTTTTCCCATTTTGCGTTCAATAGCCAGTACCCACTTCTATAAATATCAGCGCTGCATCAGATATAAATGAGAACTGCGTTTGGCTTTAAAATGTCTTCTAATTTTCCCTTTAGTTTTGAGATTTTTGATACAAATCCATTAATTAGAGATAATGTGAGTGAATTTAGTGAAGAGGAAAATGACTGTGAAGAGGAAGATGACTGTGATGAAGCCAATGAAGGAAGCAGTGGAGGTATTCCAGTATCCATCAACACAGAAGAGGCTGCTGCTCCATCGTTCTTTATGTCCAGCATCAATTTTCAAGGGATGCGCAATCCAAATTACCCAGATGGTTACGGAGAAAGAAGAGGAAGCAGTAGTGTAAACACAGACAACAACCTCTCCATTGGTATGCAATTTAATTCTAAACAAGCAACAATTAGTGCAATTAAACAGTGGCACATACGCAATGCATTTGATTATGTAGTGGAAGAGTCCAAACCAGATAGATATGTTGGCAAGTGCGTGAATTTTGGGAGTGGGTGTGAATGGAGGATCAGAGCATCTTTCATTAAAAGTCGTGATAAATGGGAGATCAGGAAGATTAACAGTGTTCACACATGTACATCGTCATCAATATCTCGAGATCACAGTAAGTTAGACTCTTCTTTGATTGTTGATTGTGTGGTTGGCCTTGTAAATGTGAATCCTGGAATCCCAATAAAGGTACTAATTGCAGAGGTGCGTAATCGTTTTGGTTATAGTGTGACTTATAGAAAGGCTTGGAAAGCTAAACAAATAGCACTTGCAAAGGTTTTTGGTGACTGGGAGGAGTCTTATAGTGAGTTGCCTAGATGGATGGATGTTGTTCAACAATTTGTACCTGGTACCATCGTAAAATATCAGACATCATCGCGCATTATAGATGGTATGGAAGACTCATATAGTTTGATTCTTGACCGTGTGTTCTGGTCATTTAAACCATGTATTGAAGGATTTCCATATTGCAAACCAATCATACAAGTTGATGGGACATTTTTAACTGGTAAATATCGTGGCACACTATTGGTTGCTGTTGCACAAGATGGGAATCGGAACATTGTACCGATTACTTTTGCAATTGTGGAAGGGGAGACAAAAGAAGCATGGTCGTGGTTTTTGTATAATCTTTGAACATATGTGACGCCACAGCCAAATTTGTGCATAATTTCAGATAGAGGAAAAGGTTTGTTAGCAGCAATGCGCCAACCACACAGCGGGTGGGTCTCGCCAAATGCTCACTCAGTATATTGCATTCGACATATTGCAAGCAATTTTAACAGAAAGTTTCAGAATTATGAATTAAAGAAACGAGTTATCAACATGGGTAAGAAATTGATCTTAATTGAAATTTTTTTTTATAACCCCAACCTTAATTGATTTTATTTTGGCAGCATATGAGCTTAGACAATCGCGATTTGAGGCAAAGCTTCTTGCACTAAGGTCAGAGTTTCGACAGGCTGCAGAATGGTTGGACAATATTCCTAAAGATAAATGGACTCAAGCCTATGATGGAGGTCGACGCTATGGACATATGACGACTAATCTTGCTGAGTGCATTAACTCGGTTATGAAAGGGGCTCGGTCATTGCCTGTTACTGCCTTAGTAAAATCTACATTTTATAGATTGAGTTCATTGTTTTTAGATAAGGGAACTAAAGCTGTTACTATGAGGAGAGCAGGTCACGTGTATTGTGAAGAGTTAACAATGGTAATGCAGGAAAATCGACGTCAAGCCAGTTCTCACATTGTTCGCAGAATCACGAGAGAGTCATGTGAGTTTGAGATAGAAGAGATTGCAAATCCTCAGATTGGCCGACGTGCCATGGTTTGTGCTGTTAAATTGAAGGAGTGGTGGTGTGATTGTGGAGAATTTCAGGCATTTAGATTTCCATGTTCTCATGTGATTGCAGCTTGCGCGCATTGCAACTTAGATTGTAATCTGTTTATTGACCCAGTACATAGATTAGATTATATTTCTAAAGTCTATGAGCGTGAATTTCACCCCCTTGGAAATGAAGAATATTGGCCTCCATATTCGGGTCCAATTCTTTGCCCGAACCCTGCCATGCGTTGGAGTACTACCGGAAGACCAACAACTTCTCGTATACTTAATGAGATGGATATGCCAAGTCCCAACAAGATAAAAAAATGTGGATATTGTCGATTAGAAGGACATATTCGAAGTCAGTACCCTTACAAGGAATTTGATGTGTAATATGTTTGTATTCTACAATCTGTAATCATGTTATCGTGTTTAATTATGTTTAATTAAGTTGAATATGATGCTTTCACACCCATGGTGTTAACATTTTCATAGTTGTGGTCGATTTTCTTGGGTGGAGTTTCTACATGAGCCTGACGCTTTCGCACCCGTGGTGTTAAATTTTCCACAGCTGTGATTTTGTCTGGCTGATGCGAAACAAACATACAGAGTGTTTCATACTAGGGGTGTGAATAATTTCACACCTGTGAATACGTCAGACTTTTGTGACTATCTTTTTTTTTTTTTTAATTGTGGGTATAGAGATGAGTACTATAATACCTTATCCAGACCCTAAGCATGGTCATTCCTATATATTAACCATTGAGACTTAGGTAATATGACATGGATCTCTCTCTCAGTTTAACCAGAGATTGTAGATCTCTCTCAAATATGCACACTGTAATGGTCATGAACACTTCATTTATTTACACACTTTGCGTAGAGATTCCAAGTCATAGAGCCATGTGAGCTGCAGGGACACTTCATGTCATGCACAATTTGTGAAGAGATTCCAACGCCATGTGAGCTGCAGGGACACTTCAAATCATGCACAATTTGTGAAGAGATTCCAAGTCAAGAGATTCCAAGTCATAGAGCCATGTGAGCTGCAGGGACACTTCATGCCATGCACGATTTGTGAAGAGATTCCATGTCATATAATTAAGCTTCTTGCAGGTTCACACAACATTTGGTTCATGCATCTTTGACCCTCTCACTTAGCATTAAATTCTTCCACTCCTACTCACAACACATGCACCATCTCATCCACTTCTACCCGCGTGAAAGCTTCTTGTGCAAGGATAGTTCATGTCACATGCATCTATTTCTCACTTCTATTTCATAAAAAAAAAATCTACTTCTCACTTGTCTTTCACTTGTAGTTACTACCCACTTCTCTTCTACTTCTACGCCATTTCACTCTACTTTTCTTCCATCTACTTCATCATCTATTTCTAATCATTTTTGTAAGAATCATGGAGCATATTGCGCCAGGACCAGTTGATGGATCGTTGCTACGGCTTCAAAATCATCATGTATCAAATTTAATATGGAATGAAGGAGAACGAATATTACGTCCCAGACATCAGTATGATTGGAGACCTATGCCAGCTGAACCCATAACATAATTAATAACAGCCGCAGGATTTGACAAAGTCTTATCAATTGGGCATGTCACCATAAACCACCATCTTATAATAGACATAATAGAATAGTCAGAGCTGTGTTGTTTAGTGGTGTTTTGCATGAGAACTCTGACTACATGCAGTGGTATATACGTCACACAAGGCGTTATATGACACGCATGGGGGCCTGCACTGCTGGAACGGTATTATTATTTTCTCATATACAAAATTTTATAAAGCTTAAGATTCATATTATGTTACTTTCATTTATTGCTAACGTGAGCTATAAATATTTTTGCAGTATTCTTTTGCGCATTCAATTCATCAATACATTCACTCCCCCCGGTGTTGCTGGGAATCCAATGGGAGCTCGTAATCGCGTTGATTTGACAATGATTGACATGATGAGAGCTTTAGATGAAATACATCCGTCACCTTTTGCAACACAGCGTGAAGAAGCTAGGCCTACCCAACATTTTACAGTACCTAATGATTTGCCTCCATCACAAGCACAAGAGGCCCCCTATGCACAAGCACAAGAGCCCCCCCATGTAGCACCCCAATTTCAATCATTCACCCCATATGTTCCACAATATTCCTTTCACAATGACCCTTCTAGTTCCCAATTTTTTGAAGGAAGTTCATCAATGTTTGGCACTAGTTGTTCCACACCATTATCGGCATACCATCAATCACCCATGGAATGTTATCGTCCTACAATGCCACCAGAAATAAGAGAAGAAAGTGATGATAACAATAACAATGGTGGTGATGGTGGTGGTGATGACAATGATAACAATGATGAACTCCAGCTCTTACCTCGTAGACGAAGGACAACAAGAGGTGGTGTTAGGACAAGAGGTGTTCAAATACAAGAAATAGAGGAACCTCGAAGGATTCAACCGACACGTAGAAGACGGCGTCCACCTTGTGGAACATCTTCAAATCATTAAAGTTATATCCAATGTATTTATGAAATTTTATGTTTTTTACTGAGTGTTTCTATTTTATGTAATATGCGACTTATATATCAAATATGTGTTTTTATGATATTTTACTAATTATATTTTTACAGTATTTTACTAATTAGTGCGGTATTTGCCAACGGTTTTATTTAGAGTAGAGCGTATGCAGACCAATTAGGCCTGCCTAGTAAAATAAACGGGCTAATGGGTTAGTTCAAGACAAAAATACAGAATCGTTCACACCTGGGGTAAATTTCAAACCTCAGGTGTGAATACGTCAGAGAAAGGTTGTACATACTTCTTCCAGAAACAGATTCATTCCCACCTGAAATAATATTCATACCATGGTGTGAACGATTGAACACAAAATGGGAAAAAGAAGAAAGGGAAGTCGCCACCCACATTGGCGACTTCAGTAAAAAATATTAAAAAAAGGCAAAGTCGCCACCCACATTGGCGAATTCAGTAAAAAAATATTAAAAAAAGACAAAGTCGCCATTGACACTGGCGACTTCAATAATAAAAAAAAAAAGGCAAAGTCGCCATTCATATTGGCGACTTCAGTACTGCTGCGAAAAAAAAAAGCAAAGTCGCCAGCCATAGCTGCGACTTTGCTGTGGAGAGAGAAAAAAAGGGAAGTCGCCAGCCACAGCTGCGACTTGCCCTATATTGGTAATAAAAATTCAGTTTGCACCATTTTGGTAATTTTCATATCAAAATGCACCATTTTGGTAAAAAAACCGCTTATCCACTCTCTCGAAATGAATTCCCTAATGATCACCTTTTCCTTACATTTAATATTTATACAATGAATTTTATTAAATAATAAATATGATTGAGCTACGATTCTCTCCATTTGTTTTTCTCTCTATTTCTTCTATTAATTTGCTTTTGGCGGGGAATAAATGCAATAAATGACACTCTCCACTATTTATGTATCACATTTATATCATTTATTTCCCCCAAATTAAAGCATAGTAATGGAGAAAATGGAGAGAAAAATAAATGGAGAGGATCCCAACTCAATATTATTAGTGTGTATTTAAATTAATATATAATTTAAAAACTTTCTAAATAAATTATTTTAAAAAATTAAAGAATAAAAAATGATTTAGTACTAAGAAAACATATAAATTATGGCTATTTTAATAGGGTGGATGTGAAAAAAACTGTCAATATATACTATATATTATGGCAATTTCTAAACCCTTTAATATGTAATTATAATTCTGTGGTTAAATCCGCGCACCATTTGTTGCAAAACTAGCACTCAACATCATTGGGTTTGCTTAAATTCGGATGGAGCATCTCATGGAAGCCATGGTCCATCGGGTTGTGGTGGGCTAGCTGATAAGAAATAGGCAATAGCCTTGGAGAATGGATTTGTGGATTTCCGAAATCATTGGGTCGCTGTTCTGCATTTATGTGCAGAATTGAACTATGGGGAACTTTGGAAGGAATTCATCAGATTGCAATTTCTCGTGGGTACAGACAGATTCATAGAAATTCAGGTGGATTCCTAAGTGGTTGTTCGTATTCTTCAGAAGTGATGCTATGGGGGTTTCTACTCCCCGGATGATTTAAATATATATACACAATGGTACGGTGTTCAATTTTGTACCAAAGATTTAAAAGAAAAATAAAGAAAAAATTAAGTGGGTATGGTCTTGTCTTAATTATAATCACTGTGGAATCATTAGCATCTCTTTTTCGATCAATAAAGTGCATTTGTATAGAGACTAGCTTTACCAAGCAGAGAGCTCATCAATATTCTCGATCCACCCATGTAAATTATTAAAGGAAACAAGACAAAATAGTAAAAATGGAGAATAGCATGCATATATATATATATATATATATATATATACCTGTTAGCTGGTGCTAATTTGCGATGGCATTAGACAGAGCCAAATTAAGTTATACTGAGACCTTAATTAGTTCCTCATTTTACAACTTCACCTAGCAAGAGCATTTTATATATTATTATATGGTCTCTATGATTAATTAGATCAGTTGTCCTCGTGGTCATTGGTTAATTACATATCATAACCTTTTAACAATTATTACAACTTTCGTGTAAATCTTCAACTTTTTATAATTATGATATATTGTATTATTAATTGTTCTCCTGATTTAGTACCAAATAATGTATTTTTGTCAGTTATTATAATTAATTTTTAGAACTGACTTAGCCGTTTCTTAAACATCGGATTCACCCCTAACTCTTTGCTTGCTTCCAGCCGCAAACAACACACACACACACACACACACACACACACCCACGCCCCACGGAAAATAATAACGGCTTCAGACTTGACCGTGTGTGTGTGTTCAAGTATGACGTGGCAGGTTTGACTCCCTAGTCCCTACTTAACTAACTAACTTTCGGGCTCATGCATAGTTGAACTTGCAAGTAGTAGTAGTATTGAGTACGTATATTCGTGATTCGTGAACATACTCCAACTCTCTCACATTCACAGTGACACTTCGCTTGTATCTTAACAAAGACTGAATCTCTCTCTCTCTCTCTCTCTCGTTCTCTCTCTTTGACTAATTTGAAGATGGTACTCAGAATATCATTTCTGCTAGTTTTGTGTGTTCTTCCGGCGATGGTTGCATCTATTCGCCCTCTCAAGAACCCCTTCTGCGTGGAGGGTCGCGTCTATTGTGATCCTTGCCGTGCTGGTTTTGAGACCTCTGCCACTACCTACATTGCCGGTAACCCTTCTCATTATTAATTACTAACTTCCCTTCATTCTTTTCCTCTACTCTGCTTAATATATATAATTCCATTCATTTCTTTTCTAATTAACACTCTTGCTTCTAATTTGTCCCCCATATCCCCAAAAAAAAAGTAGTATTAATTATCCGATGCCAAATCTCAGATCTGTTTTTCAAATTAATGAATTTTATATTTTGAACTTAATTTCTAGTTATATTTGTTTTTGCTTTTTTTTTTTCCTTTCAGTAAGCGCTAATTAAATTAAAGGGTGAAGTCCACAGTCCACGCCAATGAAGTTGCAGTTTGTGTGTTGGTGTTGCCCGCATTAAACATAATACCTGTCACTTAAATAAACTAGATTATATACTGCGATATACTCCCTCCTTATAGTCTACTTTAAAAACTAAAAATGTTTTAAAATGATAGTCCACTTTATGTTTTCAATGTAGTATTAATTTTTTTTTCACTTTTACCCTTATTAATGTATTTTATATTTGTCACTTTGTATTGTCAATATAACATTAATTACAAGGTCAATTTAGTAAAATTGTTCAACTCATTTATTGTATTTATTAATCTTGGTGAAAACACTGTAGTGGACTATTATTTTGAAACGGAGGGAGTCATTAATAAAGATATTGAACAAAGATTTAAGCGCCTAGTTAGTTATTTGATATTAGATCATTGAGAAGTTAACCAACTGAAGTTGACGTGAGTGGTTATGGATATTAGATAATTGAGAAGTTGTTGTTACTATTCCTTCTCAAGAAATTGAGTATTGACTTCTATATGAAAAGTCATTAATGTACATTTGGGTTAACATTTTCAATCCCTAATTTTAGGCACATATCCTTTAAAATGATGAAAGTGAAAATTTTATCTAGAAAATAATTAGTTGTATATAGTATCATTTACTACCAGATCATGAATTGCAAATGCGTCAGGAAAATGAGAAAAAATGATATAATGGAAAGAGAAAAAGTAAAAAAGAAAAAAGAAAAAAGAAAAGAAATGTTTACAATTAACTACACCTCTATGCAAAAGTTACAAAGCATTTTTTGTATCTACATGCACTCACATCTTTAAGTCTTTCATACTCAATTTTAGGGATACACAAACGCACACACAAAACTTCCTCCTGGGTGTTTTTTTATAACAACGTTTTTTCCAATGTTCCCTAGGTGCCGAGGTTATACTTCAGTGCAAGAACAGGACCACAAATGACACTTTGTATAGCAAGCAAGTAAGGACCGACTCATCAGGAACATACAAATTCTTCGTTGATGAAACTGAAGAGAATCAGATTTGTGATGTCAAGCTCGTGAGCAGTCCTCTAGCTGATTGCAAAGAACCCACACCCGGTCGTGACCAATCACGTGTCATTCTCAACCGCTTCAATGGTATTGACACAAATGACAGATTTGTCAACAACATGGGTTTCATGACCAAGGGGGTTGCATCTGTTTGTGCAGAGATTTTTAGGCAGTACCGGGACTTTGATGGTTTAAATTAATTAATTTCGCTTAATATTTACCCGATTTACTAATTTTAATTTGAAATCATGCATTTGGGTGTTCCTGATTTGTATTTAATTTTAGTGTTATTGTAGTTTTGTTTGTGGTTGTATGTTAATGAGCCCACGTACTAATTTGAATAATAGTAGGAAGTTCCTTGTCATTGGTTTAGGGGTTGCACTCACTAATCAATCTTTTTTTAAAAACCAAAATGTATTAAACATTGAACTCGTAGCACAAGGAGTGCCCAAATTCATAAAAAAGAAAGATACATAATAGTTCAGTTACACCATACGCCTACCGCCCATCACTCACTAGTGGAAAAATGGGAATAAAATCGCGTTTTAAAGTCGGATTTAGGTGCCACCGACTTGGAAAGTGGACGCAATGGCAGTCTTGTAATTAAGAGGAACTTTTCCAAGTCGGTTATGTAAACAGCCGACTTGGAAAGTGGACGCGGTGGCAGTTTTCGTAATTTTAACGAAACTTTTGAAGATGGGTATTTTTTACCTGACTTGGAAGGGTCTTGGAAACATTTCAGATTTGAAACCCTTCTCGATCGTTTCCCTCACTCACTCTCACTTTTACATCCCCAAACCCTCACCACCGCGCAAGCCCTCTTCACTCCGCTGTCAGCCACCAAGCCCTCACCACCGCGCGAGCCCTCACTGTTCGTCGCTCAGCCACCACCGCGACAGAGCTCACCACGGCGACATTTTCGTTTCGACTGAGAACCACGACAGATATTTCGTGAGCATCACCGTTTGCGACAGAGCTCACCACCGCGAGCATCTCCGCCACCGTCTGTTCGAGGCACCGTCATGCATTTTCGCGCCTTGCACTGCCGCGTCGCCCTCCGCCAGCCACCACCGTGCCGTGAGTACCTTTCTTTCTCACATTCTTCTCTCCTTCAACCGTGAGTACCTCACCACCGAGAGCTGTTTTGATTTTGTTTTACTTTCTTATGCCCATAGGCAAAGGTCCTTCAACCATGCATGGGAACTCTTGCCCTTCTCTGCTTCAGATTTTGTCCTTCAACCCCAACACCACTTCTTTGTCTACCTCCCCTCTGGTATTCCCCTGAAATCCTACACATATATGTATGTGAATGTGTTAGTATATATGTATGTGTAGAGTGACCCTTTGAAACATTAATATGTCTTGTGTATACTCTTTTTATTTTAAGCTTAGAAACTACTGTTTTCTATGTCTTTTGAAATAAAGGCTTGGAACTAGCTTGCTGCAAATGCTAAGAACTTCATCTACACTTTTCATAATTGGCTTCAGAATCCATCAGTGTATTTGGGGCTATAATTATGTCGTGGGGGGACTTTTGATTCTACTGTCATGTTACATGCATTGTGGGTTTATTGTTCATGTTTTGTGGTTTTTTGTTGTTCATTAGTTAGCCTTATGTTTCATGGTCTCGGGTCTGCAGAATTATGCAGCTAGCATCTTTGGCTTTTATACGTTTTGGTTAAAATTGTAAACTGTTGTAACTTTGCTGTCTCCTTGGTCACACCTTGTGCCAATAGGGGAATTTATTAATGAAATTCTTGTTTTGTCTTTTCATAAAAAAAAGAGAGGGAGGCATATGAAACATGACTTATCTTTATTTAGCAATCTGTATTTTTTTCTTCACTTTATAGTGATATTCAAATTTCTAAGTACAACTGTAGCTACATATATATACAGAGATTATATAGTTATTCATTTAGAAACTAAATGTTCTATAAGGACCGTAAAGATTCTTTACTTAGTACTACCTCCGTCCCTTAATATAAGAACCTTTTAACTAATTCACAACCTTTAAGAAAATTGGTTAAGTTAGTTAATAGTAATAAATTTGTCAATAATTTACTATACTTTTCCAAAACTAGCCCTAACACTTATTACTATCTCTCTTCCCCCTCTCTCTCTCTCATCACTTAATTAATGCATTGGAAAAAGTAGAATGATTAGGTAATTTGTACAATAAATAAGGGCATTTTAGTCAAAAAATAATTAATGCAATTAATTTTTTGGAAAGGTTCTTATATAAAGGGACTTTCATTTTTTTGTAAAGGTTCTTATATTTAGGGACGGAGGTAGTAATAAAATTGATGTGCTCATGCTATTTCATTAGCTCTTCTCTTTAAGGCTTCCGAATTAGTGAACTGTTACTTGATGGTTGATACTCCACGGATGATATTTCTTTTTTGAAGAAAAACATGACAGAATGACACTTGATGATAAGGTAAAAGGTTAAGAACACATGGTATAGAGCATTGAATGGCTCATGGATAGCAAATTAGCTCTTGCCGTATTCATAGATTGATGTCTAGTATCTAAGTAACAGTACTTTATATAAATCTAAACTATTGATATCTAAGTAAGGTATCTCTTGCTATTGATATCTAACGGTAACCCCAGGTTAGATTTGTTAGATTCTTTATAAAATGTATTAGAGTCATTTTTTAGGAGCATTTCATGCTTGTTGGTTCTTCCCAAGTTTACTGCGACTTGTAAAGGTTTTCTATAAGGTCCCCTGTTGTTCCTTCTAAAAAATTACTTTCTCTATATGACTCCCCCTGTTTGCTTAAAAATTTGATGCCAAGCTGTTTCTTTTCTTGTTTGTTACAGGATTTGCCTTCCGGCCGGAGATTATTGATTTATTAAACATCAAGACTTCTTGACACCAAGACTTATTGATTAAAGTTTGGTTTATTTGCAGCTCTTTACTCTCCCAAGACTTGTGAGTTGTGATAAGTAACTAGTTTCTAAAAGAAATATGAAAGTAAATTGGCTTTATGGAATACTTGTGTAACAATTCTTTTTTACTTTAAGTAATCTTGAATGATATGTTACCTATACTGATTATATAGTTTGTGAGTTTATTTTTTTAATTTTCTATTTTTGGTTTATTCTCAGGTCTTATTATTGCTGGATTTGGGGTAGATTATTGCTGGCTTATTCTCAAGCCTCTTTCACATTCACATATAAAGTAAGAAAGGAAACCTATCCCTCTTTGAATTTCTGATTCCCCTTGTTTGGCATAGGGCTTGAGCAATTAAGTGAAGCTGTTAATCATTACTAATGTGCTATTGAATCTTTTAGCCATGTTTGATTCAAAATACCAAACTTTTTTTTAGGATTGTAACTTATGTGGCGCTTGGCTTAGATTGCTAATACCAAATCATTATAAAACATAAATAATTAAATATGTACTTTCTTATCAATGACTTTATTCTTTCTTTAACTTTTTCATATTTTGTGGGATGTAACCATGATAGAATGAGATGAGTTGTAGAAGACAACTTCTCTAATAGATTAAAATAAAACTAATCTAGGTAGAGATGAGCGTGATTCTACTTAGGGACATGATTTGTTGACAACAGATGATGTCGCAAGAGCAGTTTAGTATTGAAGCGTATTTTGTAATTTAAGTTAAATTGGAGCGAAGCGTTAGTTTCCTGTTTGAGATCCAATATAATGAGCATGTGTTTATATTATTTCAGAAGTAGTTATGGATCGTAGCTGGATGCAAAGTAATCGCTTGAGTGATGAGTATGCGAATGGAGTGGAAGAGTTTCTCGAATTTGCTCAAAGAAATCTTTCCGATAGTAATGAGAGGTTTGATTGTCCTTGTGTTAATTGTGCGAATCAGAATGCACTCAAAGTTGACGAAATACGGGATCATCTATTTGTTAATGGGATGTGCAGAGGTTATACGACATGGACATGACATGGTGAAATCTTAAACAGGCCAAGTGTGTCCAAAAGAGCGAAAGTTGCAGTGACAAGGAAGAGCCTTTGTATTCGGGGTGCACAAATTTCACACGGTTGTCAGCGGTGACTGATAAAGGTTTCACCGAATTGCTTGAGTTGTTGAAGGACATGTTTCTGGAAGGTAACACATAGCCGAATCGTACCTATAAGACGAAGAAGATGTAGGTAACAAGATGAAACACAAGAAGGGGGGGTTGAATTGTGTTTCTAAGCTTTTAAAACTTTTCGCAAACGTTGGACGCTGGCTGTTAAAAACGTTGGACGCACAGCTTAGTTCAAATATTGGACGCACAGTGTTTTCTGAAATATTGGACGCACAGAGTGCTAAAACATTGGACGCACAGAGTGCTAAAACACTGGACGCACAGAATTGTGAAATATTGGACGCACAAAAGATTGGACGCTGAGGCTTCCCTCTTAGTTTAAAAACTTGTTTTCTTTGTGCGATTTAAGGTGTATGAAAAACTTGTTTAAACAAAATCAATTCAATCCCCTTGGTTAGTAATAAGCACAGATTTAATAAGAGATAAGGGAAGGAAGAAATAACACAAGTTTTTATACTGGTTCACCCTTTCCTAAGAGCTACGTCCAGTCCCCTCAAATTAGAGAGATTTCACTATCAACCTGATAGAATACAAGTATTCTTTGCACACAGCCTCTTCAGGCTAAAACCCAAGTATTTTTTGCACATAGCCTCTCCAGGCTAAATCCCAAGTATTCTTTGAACACAGCCTCTTCAGGCTAAAACCCAAGTATTCTTTGAACACAGCCTCTTCAGGCTAAATCACAAGTATTCTTTGAACACAGCCTCTTCAGGCTAAACGACTCAGCAGAGTGTTTTTGATTCAAGTGTTGTCTAACTCACACAAGTGAGGATATGAAATCTAAAGCACTTTGAGAGTTAAGCAAACTCTCTTTTACAAGAAGAAAGAAAATACACAAGACTTTCTATACAGAGTATAACAAATTGCACAGCGTTTTTGCTCTTTCTTTTTCGTTGTTCAGTGTCTTATATTCTTCTTCTTGTTCACGGTATTTATAGGCTTTGATGAAGCTTCAGACTTGTTCTTCGAATAACAAGTCTTGCCTTGTACTTATCATTGGACTTATGCCAGTCTTGCCTTGTACTTATCTTTGGACGATCAGCATTCTTTACCTTGGTCAAGAACATATCCTGAACATTGGACTTATGACTTATGTTCTGATCATTAGACTTATGTCTTCAATGCCTTCTCATGAATCATTGGACGTATGAAATTGTCCTTGTGCCTTGTACTGAATTATTGGACGCACAACATTACTTGCCTTTGTGCTCAAACATTAGACGCAGAATTCTTCCTTCTGCTCAAACATTGGACGCAGAACTTTTGTGTCCATTTCAGTGCCAACATTGTGATGAGCTAGTTTATTGGACGCAGACTGCAATCTTCCTTCAATAAGCTTAGTTAGACAGCATTGTTACACATTGTACGAGCTTAATACATATTGATTATCCTTTGTAAAAAACTTAATACATTTTGTTATCATCAAAACCATAAAATCACTTAGGGAGTTTTTGTATTAAAAACACTTTTAACCAATTTGGTTCCAACAATCTCCCCCTTTTTGATGATGACAAACATTATTAAGTTTTACAAACAATAAAGCATATAAACCAAAATCAGTCAGCAAAAACAGAAATTTTCTAAGGGAAACTCCCCCTGAGATAAACATCTCAGATTCTCCTTACTCTTCTCCCCCTGAGACTTAGAGTACCTGAAAATTTCTTTTACTCATAAAACAAAGATTAGTCCACAAATAGCTTATCAAAATAACATGGTAATAAGACTAATGCAATCAGACTTAATCTTTCTCCCTTTTTGTCAAAATCTTTCTCCCCTTTTAGTCAAGATATAAAAACTTAATCCCATTCTTTCTCCCCCTTTTGTCATCAGGCAAAAAGGTTCATAGAACATTATAGTCCAAAGAGAGTTTTGAAAAGACTTGGAGCTTTTAAAAACAGAATCCTCTTTAAAACTGAAAAACACTTTTTGGAAACAAACTCCCCATTTTCTTGAAAACAAGAATGATCATCAAACTGAAAGTTACTGCAAAGCATTTGTAAGATACCAACTGTAAAATATATCTTTATGAAAAATAGATTGGACTCAGCGTGGGATGACTAAGATGTGAAAGCTTTTGAGTCTTTAAAAAATTTCTAAGTCTCAAATAGACTGTCGTGTCATGTTGGACTCTAGTCACATTGGACTCAGACTCAACTTAAGCATATTGGACGCTAAACATCAGTCTTTTATAAAGTGCATATTCAAATGCTTCCTTATAAAAATGAATCTATCTACAGATAGGGGTTTTGTAAATATATCTGCCCATTGATTTTCAGTGCTAACAAACTGAATATCAAATGTTCCCTTCTGCACAGTCTCTAATAAAATGATGTTTAATTTCTATATGCTTAGCTCTTGAGTGTAAGATTGGGTTCTTAGATAAATTGATTGCAGCAGTATTATCACACAGAACAGAAATCTTACTCTCGAAAATGTTGTAGTCCTCCAATTGATATTTAATCCATAAGAGCTGAGAACAACAACTTGCTGCAGAGACATATTCAGCTTCGGCTGTTGATAATGCAATTGTGCTTTGTCTCTTGCTTGTCCATGATACTAAATTGGATCCCATAAAATGACATCCTCCACTGGTGCTTTTTCTTTCAAGCCTGTCTCCAGCATAGTCAGCATCACAGAATCCTACTAATCTGTACTCATCTGATTTCTTAAACAACAAACCGAGATTAGTAGTCTCTTTCAGATATCTAAAAATTCTCTTGACAGCAGTCAAATGAGAATCTCTAGGATCTGATTGAAATCTTGCACATAAGCATACACTGAACATAATATCAGGTCTAGATGTAGTAAGATATAAAAGAGATCCTATCATACCTCTATATACCTTTTGATCTACCTTTTTATCTTTGTCATTCAGGCTCATTATGCAAGTTGGATGCATGGGAGTATTCATGGGTTTGCAATCATCCATTTTGAACTTCTTCAGAAGCTCCTTCGTGTATTTGGACTGATGCACATATATCCCATCTTTAGTCTGTTTCACTTGAAGTCCAAGAAAGAACTTCAACTCTCCCATCATACTCATTTCGAATTCTTTCTGCATTAACTCAGAGAATTCTTCACACAAAGATTCATCAGTAGCACCAAAAATAATATCATCTACATAAATCTGTACTATGATGAAATGTGAGTCTATGGATTTTCTGAAAAGAGTGTTATCAACTTTTCCTCTTGAAAAACCATTTTCCATTAAAAATGAACTCAGTTTTTCATACCAAGCTCGAGGAGCTTGCTTAAGGCCATAAAGAGCCTTTTTCAATTTAAAAACATGATTTGGAAAAGATTGATCCTCAAAACCAGGTGGCTGTTCAACATAGACTTCTTTGGTTATTATACCATTCAGAAAAGCACTTTTTACATCCATTTGATAAAGCCTCATATCATGTTGGGCAGCAAATGAAAGTAAAATGCGAATGACTTCAATTCTAGCTACTGGAGCAAAGGTTTCAGTGAAATCAATATCTTCCTGTTGTGAGTAGCCTTGAGCAACTAACCTTGCTTTGTTCCTCACAACATTACCTTCTTCGTCCAGCTTATTTCTGAATACCCATTTGGTTCCAATAATGGACTTATCTTCAGGTGGGGCTACCAGAGTTCAAACATCATTTCTTTTGAACTGATTCAGCTCCTCCTGCATTGCTAAAATCCATCCTTCATCCAATAGGGCTTCATCTATATTCTTTGGCTCCAATTCAGAGATGAATGCTACATCAGTTTGCTCTCTGAATATGGACCTTGTTCTGACTTTATCATCTGCATTTCCAATAATTTGATCTTCAGGATGATAAGTCTTAAAATGCCAGCTTTTACCACCTGCAGTATTGGACGCATGACTGTCTCCTGCGTCTGGTCCATCTTCTTCAATCTTGCTTGATGATTCTTCACCTCCTGGTTGTATTCTCATATCTGCAAGAGAATCACTTAGCTCTGACAGATCATTGTCAGGCTTTTTGTCATTGAATTTAACGTGAATTGACTCTTCAACAGTCAAGGTTCTTGAGTTGTAAACTCGATATGCCTTGGAAGTTTCAGAATAACCCAGAAAAATTCCATTATCAATTTTAGAGTCAAATTTACCAAGTTGATCCTTGGTGTTAAGAATAAAACACTCACATCCGAAAGGATGAAAATATGAAATGTTGGGTTTTCTTCCTTTCCACAATTCATAAGGAGTCTTTTTCAGTATAGACCTTATATAAATTCGGTTTTGCAAATAACATGCTGTGTTTACAGCTTCAGCCCAAAACCTCTTAGAGGTTGAGTGATCATTGAGCATGGTCCTGACCATCTCTTGTAAAGATCGATTTTTCCTCTCTACTACACCATTTTGCTGTGGTGTTCTAGGTGCAGAGAAATTGTGAAGGATTCCATTCTCTTCACAGAATCTCTGAAAGTTTGCATTTTCAAACTCACCTCCATGATCACTTCGAATGGAGTTGATACAAACTCCTTTCTCAGTTTGGACTCTTTTACAAAATATGGTGAATACTTTAAAAGACTCATCCTTGTGTGCTAGGAATTTAACCCATGTCCATCTAGTATAGTCATCAACTATAACAAGTCCATATTTCTTTCCACTCAAAGAAGCAGTTTGTGTTGGTCCAAACAAATCCATATGTAAAAGTTCTAAAGGTCTAGAAGTGGAAACAATGTTTTTAGAATCAAAAGAGTTTTTCACTTGTTTCCCTTTCTGACATGCTTCACAGAGAACCTCAGATTTGTACACAAGATTTGGAAGTCCTCTTACGAGGCTATGCTTATTAAGCTTTGAGATGGTTCTCAAGCTTGCATGACCAAGCTTCTTGTGCCATATCCATTGTTCATTATTTAAAGAAATGAAGCATGAGACATTCTGTTTGGATAGATTTTCGAAATCAATTTTATAAACATTGTCCTGCCTCTTTACTTGAAAAAGAATGGACTTATCAGAATTTCTGACTATACATTTATCCTTGTCAAAGGAAACATCACATCCACTGTCACACAATTGACTTATGCTAAGTAGATTATGTTTGAGTCCTTCAACCAATAAAACATTTTTAATAGTAGGAAAAGGATGTTTACCAATTTTACCGATTCCAACTATTCTACCTTTCTGGTCACCTCCAAATGTGACCCAGCCCTTTGTTCTAGGCTTGAGGTCTTGGAACATAGACCTTTCTCCCGTCATGTGTCGTGAGCACCCACTGTCCAGGTACCATGACTGGTGTTGCTTTCCTCCCATTAAGCAAATCTGCAACAGGAATGATCATGTTCTTAGGTACCCAGATTTTCTTGGGTCCTTTCATGTTAGTCCTTGGCCTGCGTCTAGGCTTGTTCCATTTATTATGGAAGCATGTCGATGTGACATGTCCAGCCTTTCCACAGTATCCACAATATATATTAAACTTTGATGGACTCTTGGAAAACTTTGGTTTCGGTTTTTCATAACCCAAACCAGTTTTGTCAGAAGGTTTTCTCTGAATTTTTAAAATTTGATCAAGCTTTTCAGAGCTACTGACAAACCTGGACAATCGTCCAGTGAGTTCATTTACTTCTTGTTGAAGTACTTGTACTTCACAGGAAGTACTGGACTCAGAATCCTTTGGAGATTCTTCTTTCAATTGACTTACTTGAAGTCTTAAATGTTCATTATCCGATTTGAGTACATTGTTTTCTAAAATAAGTTTTTCGAAATCTTTGTTTATTTGAGAAAACTTTTTCTTTAATAATCTGTACTCATCAGATAAGATAGATGAATCTCTAAGAAGATCATCAAAATTATTGCTTAATTCAGAGTAGGAAATTACCTCTTCTTCATCTTCACTTTCAACTGAGGAGAGTCCTGCCATTAGACACAGATTTGCCTCTTCCTTATCCTCATCATCAGAGGAATCATCGAGGTCTTCCCATGTTGCCATGAGACCTTTCTTCTTCTTGAAGACTTTCTTCTTTGTCTTCTCGGCCTCAGGACAGTCTGCCTTGTAGTGGCCTAGTTTCCTGCATCCATAGCACACCACTGGACTTTCCTCCTTTTGCTCAGCTTTCTTCTGTGGAAATCTTCTGTTGAATTGCTTCCTTCTGAAGCCACCCTTCTTTTTCCACATAGACTTTATTTTCCTGGAGATGAAGGAGAGTTCATCATCATCTGAGTCTTCTTCTCCTTCTGAGCTGCATGATTCTTCATCAGAATCATTTGCCTTCAAGGCTTTTGAGGTGCTCCCTTTTTGAGCTTGAAGAGCAATGAACTTTGCCCTTTTTTCGATTCCCTCTTCATTCAGCTCAAGCTCATGTACTTTCAATGAGCCTAGAAGATTTTCTAAAGCAAGAGTGGAAAGATCTCTTGCTTCTTGTATTGCTGTAACTTTGGGTCTCCACTGTCTGGGCAGACTCCTCAAAATCTTCCTTACATGTTCCTGGGTTGTGTAGACTTTCCCCAAGGATCTCAGGTTGTTGGTAATAGTTTGGAATCTTCCAAACATTTGATCAATAGACTCTTGTTCTTCCATCTTAAATAGTTCATATTGATGGACTAGTATGCTTATCTTAGATTCACGAACCTGAGATGAGCCTTCATGTGCCAAGGCCAGAGTGTCCCACATTTCCTTGGCAGTGGTGCAGCTGTGCACCTTGTCATATTCAGATTTTGTGATGGCACACATTAGGTAGTGCCTAGCCTTCGAGTTCAGCTGGAATCTGGTCCTTTGATCTGCTGTCCACTGAGCTCTTGGTATTTGTTGACCTGCTTCATTTACTGGAGCAGTGTAGCCAGTTTCCACGACATCCCATAAGTCCATATTTTGAGCATAAAAAGATGTGATCATTCTCTGCTTCCAGTAGTCGTATTCATTTCCATTGAACAGTGGTGGTCTGTTCACAGCTTGTCCCTCGTTCTCCATGGATCTTTGCTTCTTTGCACTGTTAAGTGCTCAACCCCTAGAGACCGAGCTCTGATGCCAACTGTAGGTAACAAGATGAAACACAAGAAGGGGGGGGGTTGAATTGTGTTTCTAAGCTTTTAAAACTTTTCGCAAACGTTGGACGCTGGCTGTTAAAAACGTTGGATGCACAGCTTAGTTCAAATATTGGACGCACAGTGTTTTCTGAAATATTGGACGCACATAGTGCTAAAACATTGGACGCACAGAGTGCTAAAACATTGGACGCACAGAATTGTGAAATATTGGACGCACAAAAGATTGGACGCTGAGGCTTCCCTCTTAGTTTAAAAACTTGTTTTCTTTGTGCGATTTAAGGTGTATGAAAAACTTGTTTAAACAAAATCAATTCAATCCCCTTGGTTAGTAATAAGCACAGATTTAATAAGAGATAAGGGAAGGAAGAAATAACACAAGTTTTTATACTGGTTCACCCTTTCCTAAGAGCTACGTCCAGTCCCCTCAAATTAGAGAGATTTCACTATCAACCTGATAGAATACAAGTATTCTTTGCACACAGCCTCTTCAGGCTAAAACCCAAGTATTCTTTGCACATAGCCTCTCCAGGCTAAATCCCAAGTATTCTTTGAACACAGCCTCTTCAGGCTAAACGACTCAGCAGAGTGTTTTTGATTCAAGTGCTGTCTAACTCACACAAGTGAGGATATGAAATCTAAAGCATTTTGAGAGTTAAGCAAACTCTCTTTTACAAGAAGAAAGAAAATACACAAGACTTTCTATACAGAGTATAACAAATTGCACAACATTTTTGCTCTTTCTTTTTCGTTGTTCAGTGTCTTATATTCTTCTTCTTGTTCACGGTTTTTATAGGCTTTGATGAAGCTTCAGACTTGTTCTTCGAATAGCTCAGCTTCAGCCTTCATAAATATTACCGTTCTCTAATAGCATTAAATGCTATTTTCCCGTTGCTCTGAGGAGATCTACTTCATTGTGCATGTCTGCGTTTCTTTCTCCTAAATCAGAAGCAACCTGTACTCAAAGTCTCAATTGTACAGTGGTTAATAGTAATATCTTATTGAGACAGAGAGAATACACTGTGTAAAGTAGAAAGATGTGTTCAGAGATATACAGAGTAGTTAAAAGTACATTCTCTCTCTTAGTACACTTTCCACAGTGCTTTATGCTTTTCAAAAGTACATTCAAAAACGTTGACAATGGTTGTACAGAAAGCATTGCATACAGCTATTTATTTCAAATCATTTGCTCAATAAATATGTTTCATATTAAATGCATGAGCAATAAATAGCAAGTTTATGGATTCTGCGTATTGGACGCAGCATGTAGAAATCATTGGACGCATACCTGGTACTTACCAATTGCATATGATATTCATTCAATCATTGGACGCATCTTTATGCTTACCATTCTGATGATTAGTTGCAAAGCAACATTGGACGTATTGCCTCATTCTGGTTATTGGACTTTTGCCATTTCCTTATAGTTCCATTGGACGCAGAGTTGATTGTTGTACATTTGTTCTTTTGCTTTATTGGACGCAGAACAGTTGTTTGATGTACCTTTGTCAATCTGCTTCATTGGTCGTATAACACTTGATTGATGTCCTTCTTATTTATTGGACGCAGAACAGTACCTTTGTCACTCTGATTTCATTGGACGCAGAGCAGTTCTTTTGTTTGTTCAGTTTCATTGGACGCAGAGTTGCACTCTTGCTCATGCTGAACATTGGACTTTTGTCCTTCATATGCATTGGACGCTCACTGAATCTGTTCCTTTGAAAATCATTGGACTCTTACTGCAATTCTGCTTCTCATAAAAACATTGGACTATGTCAGTATTGCCTTGTTCTTATCATTGGACTTATGCCAGTCTTGCCTTGTACTTATCTTTGGACGATCACCATTCTTTACCTTGGTCAAGAACACATCCTGAACATTGGACTTATGACTTATGTTCTGATCATTGGACTTATGTCTTCAATGCCTTCTCATGAATCATTGGACGTATGAAATTGTCCTTGTGCCTTGTACTGAATTATTGGACGCACAACATTACTTGCCTTTGTGCTCAAACATTGGACGCAGAATTCTTCCTTCTGCTCAAACATTGGACGCAGAACTTTTGTGTCCATTTCAGTGCCAACATTGTGATGAGCTAGTTTATTGGACGCAGACTGCAATCTTCCTTCAATAAGCTTAGTTAGACAGCATTGTTACACATTGTACGAGCTTAATACATATTGATTATCCTTTGTAAAAACCTTAATACATTTTGTTATCATCAAAACCATAAAATCACTTAGGGAGTTTTTGTATTAAAAACACTTTTAACCAATTTGGTTCCAACAGAAGATATTGTGTCCGATGGATGTGGAGTATAAGAAAATACACGCATGCTCCAATGATTGCATATTGTACTGGAAAGAGTTCATAAGTGTCCCAGGTGTGGGCTACAAAGTGAAGGATGCAACACCCTTTCTCCAAAAAGGATATTACACCATAGTAACCAAAAGTTTCGCAAAGATTTAGAAAATATTTTGATAAAAGTTGGTAATCCTTCTCTAAAATGCGGGTAAAATTTTTCGTTTTCCTAAAAGATGAGAAGGACGGGGAATATGTTTCCTTAATTCTTTTCAAAATGTTTTTGAATGCGGAAATATGATCAACACCTTTTGTGAGCATAATCTCATCTCATATATTTATAAAGATCTTGCTTTAGTACAAGCATGAGTTTATATAAACTGTACATTTGAGTCAATTCAGTCTCTTAACATCTACCTCAATCTAAGACAGTAGATACAGATTCTTCTCGGAATCTCTATCAATCTATGTAGTATCCTTCTTCAGATCCTTCTTCTAAGAGCTAGCCCACTTCTTGGGTAAATCATCTATTTAGTTATGCATCAACACAACATAAAGTAGACAAAGGTGAAACTCTAAACAAGGTAATAAGAGCAGTAGAAGTTTAAAACAACACATATTCACGCAACACCCAATTCATAAGTCAAGAACACATAACTATCAAAGACAATCAAGTCAATCAAGACAAATCAATAAAGTAGCAAGTCATTCAAAACATACAACATATTTCAATCAAACAGATCTTACCTTGCGTCTTGTAAACCTGCAAAATAACTCTTTCACAAAATATAGTCTCACATCAAAGTATATTTATGCATGTCACTTCAATATCTCTCTAATCACACCGGTGTAGTGCTCCAAGGAGACTTTTCCAACCTCACATCATTTGAGCAACCGGCTGCAGTAAACTTAACAGCATAATCAGGGAATCCTGCCTTAGACCCCTGAGAAAATCAGAAATAGATCTGCCAGTCAGATTTATCCAAACCGGGTATACGACTCGTCTCGACTCAGGGGGATTCACCGATAAGGCCATTGAGACTTTCGAAACCTGGATAATCCTAGTAGACAATTGTAGTCCAACAGAATCTATTTTCAACCTCGTCTAGTGGGTTGTATGCTCATCATCTTTAATGCAAATGATTGTCAAAATTTGCACTTTAAAATCTCTTTAGCTTCTCTTTGTAAAACTTCTTCTGTTTTTCCACAACTTCTCCTAAAAAAAGGGTCTTTAGATCTCATCAAAATACTTTATAAGAAATAACTTATCACTTTATAAAAATACTCTTGCCTTCTTCACTCGATTCTATGGATCATTACGGTTTAAGTTATTTTTTCGGCTTCAATAATTTAATTTATGAGTGATCACACCGTGACAGAGCCGAACTGAGGTGAGCAGCCCAACAAAGTGATTCGATATATAACTAAAGATTATTAACTCATTTCAAGAAGACCAAAACGGGGCAGAGCCACGTAGGATTGATCAAGAGAGAGGAGATCAACAGTATTTAAACTTATGTCTACTTTTTAATCAGCAAGTGTCTGTTCTCAGATTTTAGATAGCTCTTTGGGAGTGGAATAATTACACGGCGGCTGAGCCGACAGCGGTAATCAGTGTCTGTCTTTTTGAAAATTTGATATAAACTTAGTGAACGAAATAAAGCTAATTATTTTTCGGCTTTAGTTATTTTTCGAAGATGAAAATATCACACAGCAGCAGAGCCGTCTTCGGTAATCAGTACTCTGTTTTTAAAATAGTACGATATAGTCTAAGTGAACGTAATCAAACTGTTTCTCTTCTAAAATACTTAAGCATCAATTATCTTCCATGAAAGAGGCCAATTGAAAGCCTATCCCACTAGTTTTCACTGTCATAAACATTGAAAATTAAACTGAGTTAATTGCATATATATACAGATTGGATACCCACTATATTTTCCACTGTTAATATAATAGTAGAATTCACCAAGAATCCATTACTGTCATATTAAATTCCGAAAGATGCTATAACAGTAGAATTCACTGAGAATCTATTACTGTTATACTCCTTTATCCAATCTAATCTATTTATATATACGATATTAGAAAATCACTTCTTTCCCATTTTATCTTAGTCATCTATATACTGGGTCTCTAGTGTTAAGAATTCCCCAAACAACGTATCAGTACAGTTCCCAGGAAAGAGAGACAGACTTTAAAAGGCCCTTCAAAGGTCTCTTTTTTTCCTAGACAGATCCATACTAATAAACCATTTAACCATCATCTTGTATATAAATGATAGATAATATCAGGGTTTTTACAAAAGAATAAATCGTATTTTCTTTGCGGTAAAGTTATATTTACGGTAATCTAAATTTTGCCATTATAACGGTATGTTTACAAAGCTCAAAATTAATTTTGCCATAGTAACCTGACTTTCACAAATTTTTAAGAATAATTTGGGCATTATAACTCTACAATTCATAAATAACACAAAACAAATATATTAAAGCCATAAATCAATTATTAAAGCATAAATAAACAAACAAAGACTATAACACACAAACACACAATTCAAGTATAGACAAGAATCAAACTCATACTTCTCAAATTAATTTGCAAGAGGTTTCCTTTACTTTTGCCTCAAAACTATGAAGAATAAGCTTGAAAACTCTAAGAACACAGTAAGAAATTTAAGAACTAAGAAGAGAAAAAGAGAGAATTGTGTTTTTCTTCAAGGCTTCATGGATGTGTGAAAATTTTATGAAGCAAGGGGGGCTATTTATAGATGGAGGGGCGGCCAAGAGGAGGGAGGAAGAGGGTATTAAATATTTGTGTTGTCATGCACCTTTTTAAGGCCTATGTCATAATGTATTTTCATTTAAATCATCCATTTTTCCAATTGGTTCCTTCCTATGACTAAACTTATGAATCATAAGCAAAAAGTTCATCCAAGACTCCAAATTAAGAGTGGATGTCGACCAAGTTAAGGGGAAGGGAGAGCCATTTGATCACTTGGTCAAAAACTTTAGGTTTAGGTAGTTTTAAGTGAAAATCAAGGGTAAAATGGTCTTTTCACTAATCAAATATTCAAAAATAATTTTAAATGGTAAGAACCAATGAGGAATCTCGAAAATGACATGTAAGAGCTTCATGGAAGAGTTTCTTGATTTTTACGGTAAGGGTATGCTTCGCGGTTCGTATAAACAAAGGAAAATGTACGCGCTATAAGTGCAAAATGGACATTTTTCAGAAAATTCCAAAAAAATTTCTAAGAAATTGAAAATATGATATAAACATTAATTATCCCTCTTAAAAAATGATTTTGAGCATTCATTGATCTCTAAAAATTCATTTCCGTTCAAAAACTCTCGTTTCTCGTGTCCGCAGGGACTGGACAAGTAACTTTTGATCTAACTTCAGAAAATTTCAAAATAATTTTCAAAAATCTTAAAAAATGAAAAAACATGATTCAGCTTCTTAAAATCTCTATTTTGACCTCAACTGGGTCTTTGAATCAGTTGTTAGTTTTTGTTATAAACTATAGGGACCAAAACGGTAATTTTTAAAAATTATTTTTCCAAAAATTCTAAGAAAATTTCAAAAAATCACAAATATTAAAAGAACTAACTTTTGTGAAGGAAGTTTTGTTTTCTGAGTTGTTTTGATATACTTTTGCTATTTAAAACTGAATCCGTTAATAACAGTGAAAACTATTTTCTGAAAAAGCCCCAAACGTTAAGTGAAAAATTACTGTTTTAATGAATTAACTTAATAAGCTTATTAATACTATAATTATAAGATAGAAATAAATCACGCAACACTTATATCACACAATTTCATATAAAACAGATAATAGATAGAAAATAGAAAACAGAAGTCTATATAAAACTTTAACTATAATACCAACCGTAACTCATCATTTCTATTTTTCTTAGATTTCCTAACAAGTCTTCTAGCCTCTATCTTATCCTTTCTTTAATTTCCGGTATTGATCCATTTCTTATTTAGCAGATTACGAAGTTTCTCTTACAGGGACTAAAACAGCAGTACTCCTTTATACTGTTCTCTATAATTCCAATCTTAACTTCTAAAACCTTTATATGACACTAAGTTACTATTTGTATCCTCAAATACCTCTTAGAAATATAGTATGGATTTTTCATATTCGTTATCAACTTAGTCCAACAGTCAAAAATATCCGTAAAACATCGTTTAGACTTCTACATCAGCTCTAACCATTTTGATTCATCCGAAAATCATAAAGGTAATTCTAATATTCTAAAATTAATATTTTGTCTTATAAGTGAAAATTTCGGGATGTTACAAAGGATGGTGATTCTAGTTGTGAAGAGGGGAAAAAGGGTCCTCCTGCAAAGGTGTTATGGTACCTTCCAATAATTCCAAGGTTTGAGCGAATTTGCTAATGTAAATGCCGCAAAGAACATTAGATGGCATGTTGAAGAGAGGAAATGTGTGATGGACAGCTTCGCCATCCCGCTGATTCTTTGTAATGGTAGAAAGTTGATTTTTTGTTTTCGGATTTTGGCAATGAGCCTAGAAACATTAGGCTTGGACTTGCTACCAATGGAATGAATCCATATGATAACTTAAGTAGTATCCGTAGTTCATGGCATGTTCTCCTAGTAATTTACAACATATCTCATTGGTTGTGCATGAAGCGAAAATACATTATGTTATCTATGATGATGTCGGGCCCAAACCAGCCCGGAAATGACATAGATGTTTATCTAAGTCCCTTAATTGAAGACTTGAGAATGCTATGGGAGAAAGGTGTGGATGTGTTTGATGGGTATTCCGGTGAATATTTCAAGTTGCGTGCCATGTTATTCTGCACCATCAATGACTTTCTAGCATACAGGAACTTGTGCAGGTATAGTGTTAAGGGACATAAAGCATGCCCTATATGTGAAGAAGACACATGCAACCATCAACTACGACATGGAAGGAAGACTGTTTATCTTGGGCATCGGAGATTTCTCAGACATGATCACCCCTATTGTAGGTTGAAAAAAGCTTTTAATGATTGTCAAGAGTATGAACTTGCTCCGAAAGCCTTAACTTGAGAAGAAGTCTATCAACGACTGAAGGACATCAATGTCACATTTGGAAAGAAGCAAAAGCAGTCTACTGAGAAAAACATATGGAAGAAGAGGCCAGTGTTCTTTGATCTTCCATACTGGTCTAGTCTTGATGTAAGACACTGTATTGATGTGATATATGTGGAGAAAAATGTGTGCAATGGTGTAATCGGAACGCTTCACAACATTCAGGGAAAGACAAAGGATGGTTTGAATGCTCGGCTTGATCTGGTTGCGATGGGCATAAGAGAGCAGTTAGCTCCACAATCAAGAGATAACAACACATATTTGCCCCGACATGCCATACCTTGTCGAAACAAGAGAGAAGTTTATGTGAGTGTCTATGGGGCGTCAAAGTGCCACATGGTTACTCTTCAAATGTCAATAGGCTTGTTTCAATGAAAGATCTCAAATTAGTTGGCTTAAAGTCTTATGATTGCCACATCTTGATACAACAACTACTACCAGTGGCTATTCGTGGCATCTTGCCAAAAAAGGAATTGGCTATTCGTGGTACTTGTGGTGACATCTATGAGTTCCCAACAACCCCTAGATGCCCAACCGCCTAGTTCTCCTAAAGCTACTATGCGTGTGAGCACTAAGGATAGTTGTGCAGCTGCCGCATCCACTGACGAGCATAAGCTATGCCCTACATAGGAATTGACTCTGAAGTTAGTTGGATTCAATGGACAAGCTATTGAGGTTAAATTGGAGCATGATAATCTACCATTTTATTTTGTCAGCACACACGACATTCTTGATCTCATTGGCAATAAAGTATGGCTTTCAATGACCGTTGTTCAATTATGGTGTTTGTAAGTATCTCATTTTTGTAAATGCAGTTAACTTTAAGTTTCAATTATAATTAAAATTTACCTCAACTTTTCAGGTATATACACCGAGAGTGTAGCAGGAAGGAAATCAGTTATGTGAACTGTATCTTGGACCCATTCAAGGTAGTCCTTCGAATCTCCAGCCAAGAATCGAAAATCAGAAATACATCGTGGAAAAACTAAGTAAAGAGGGCAAACAAATATACCTTGCACCGTACTTGTATAGGTAATTCATGTTGCTGTTATAGTATTTTTAATATAATTTGTGTTATACACCACTTATTATTTGTATCCAATGCAACAATCATTGACAATTGTTTATCATTTACCCTAAAAAAATGTTATAGTTTGGATGTGTTCATTGAAGCATGACCTAGATGTCGAAATAAAGAGTACTATCGAATCGTAAGTTTTTTATCGTACTTTTTCTTTGTCATATGTATTATTACTTTGTCATAGTATCTTATTTTTTTTAATGAATTTTACTTTTGTCAAAGGGCAATGGATACATATAGGATGAAGAAGGGTGAAAGGAGAAAGGAATATGAATGGATAAAATCCATGGTAAGTAGTTTAAAACATAATCATACTCATTTACAATTTATAGTAGTCAATGTGTATAATAAAATTTGAAAATGAAACTTTGGTATTCATTTGTAGATGCCTCTACAAAATGGCTCGTGGGAGTGCGGACACTATATGATGCGGAATATGTTGAATGTAGTTATCGGAAAAGTTGTTGGTAATTGGAAAAAGATAATAGAACTTTTAGCATTTGCACATCTGGACTAGTTATTATCTTTTTTGTTTTAACCATGAGCTAATTAAGTTTCAACTTGCAAATATTCAATGACCCTTCACCATTTTCTGACAAAGTCATTGATGAGATTAAAGATATTTGGGCAAGCTATTTTTGGAGCTTTATGAGACAAGATACCAAGAATAGGATAGAATGACATGTTCGTAGTTAGTGTTTTATTACTTGTTCACGTTGCATGCACATGTGTAGTATTTTGCTACTTATTGGTAGTTGATTGTTTGTTAGCTCATTTGTATATATAAAAATAGTTGTTTTGAGGTATAATTTAAATAGCTCACTGTTTTGTGATATTTGTTGTCGTTCTGTACTGGATAGACTGCAAATGAGTATTTATTTTGCGTACTGTGAAGTCTAAAGGGAGGGGATACAGAAAACCGATTCTGTTTTAAAAAAAATACATTTTCCAAGTCGGTTATGACCTTAACTGACTTGGAAAGGGGCACTTTCCAGTTTTCAACGCTAAAAAGGGCTTTCCAAGACGGTTGTCCATTAACCGTCTTGGAAAAGTCCCGACATTCAAAGTCGGGGGATTTCAAGTTGCCACCGAAACCGACTTAGAAAGGCCTTTTTAACTAGTGACTCCCGGCAAACACCCTAATCCAAAACAAACAATACAATTCAAAAAATAAAAACTCAACACAGCAGCAACCAATAAAGCAAACTCTAATACAGACCCATTAGTATCTCTCTGCCACCGAGGATGAGAAAACAAACAGAGCAGCAGAGTGAACCCACAATATACTAATCGAGCCTCCTATTGTCTAGGAATAGTCACAGTACAACTCATTTGCAAGACCCAAGCACACCCTTGGATTGGAAAACCAGTATGATACTAGATAACAGAACTGGGGCCTTCTAGCAGTGATCCACAACCAAGATTTTAGCTTAACTTGCTCCACCATCTACCCCAATTCCACCTTTTCCCCCTTAAAAGTCCTAGAATTTCAAGTGAACCAAATGACCTAAATGATAGCAAACTAGATTAATTCCCATAGTCTATTCTGATTAGGATTACCCGAAAAGAGCCTAGAAAACTGAAAAAAATGGCTCTTGCATTGATCTTCATCCTGTAAGGGTGTGTTTGGGAGTTTTTGAGTTTGACATTTTAAGGAGAAAGTGAAGGAAAAATAAAAAGGAGGATACCCCTACCTTGCATAGATGCTCATTTTTTTTAATAAAAAAAATCAAAATCTCCAAAAATCTCCAATTTGGAGGAACTCCAAAAATGTATTATGGAGAAGGCTTTGACGACATTTGGAGGGTTTTAAAATGTTTTTTAAGTCCTTTCTCCATTTTTATAACACTAAAATGTTGCTAAAAACCATTCGCTCCCCTCCCGTCCTGTCCAAAACTCTCAAATACACCCTAAAGGAGCCATCACTCCCCACCACCTCAACCATTTAGACCATACCAAGGAAAATAATTCACAATGAAAAAATAGTGGTTCGCAATTTCCACATCCTTATTACAACCTTTTCAAACTGCAGATTGAACAGGGATATTTCGCCTAACAAGTTTCTGTAAAGAAGGAACTCGGTCACGTGCCAACTTCCACACAAATGCCTTAAGTAACCTTCAATGGTGCCCCCACACCTTAATTTATTAAAGAACACATCCGCTCCACTTATATCTGACAGACACAACCACTTAAATGCGGTGCCAATTGAATATGTACCAGTACTATCCTTCAATTAACCACGCCCATTTATCTAGCCCCTCAGCTTTTATCCCAACACTCTTTTTTTCTTCCCACTTTACCTTGTTATGATAATTTGAACCATCGCCGTAGAGCTTATAATGGGTTATGGGGGTGATAATAACGATAATAGATTTGTAGCAGCAAGGAGTACTAGTGTGAGGGATGAGTATATATGATGACAATGCAATTGCCGTGCAAGAAGCAGCTTCTGCTAGCATTCACAACATGGAGAGAAACTCATGAACATGATTTTTGAACAGAGGAAGAATCATCATCAGTGCAACACCCTTTCTCCAAAAAGGATATTACACCAAAGTAACCAAAAGTTTCGTAAAGATTTAGAAAATATTTGTTAAAAGTTTATGAAGCTCTTCTTAAAATGTGGGTAAAATTTTTTGTTTTTCATAAAGAAGATGAGAAGGATGGGGAGTAAATTTCCTTGTTTTCTTTTTAAAGATTTCAACCGTAAGGTAAACCATTATGTACAGAAAAGTACTCTTTTTCTCATATATATATAACATGATATTTTACAAAGGAGTTTGTTCTAAGACAAACTTTGATTTTTTACACTGAAAAAGAAAAAGAAGTTAAAACTACTATAAACCAAAAAGTACAAGTGGTAAAAGAAAAACACACTCTACTATGTACAGGCGAGCCATGATCCCATCATCTACACAAAAGGGATCTACTACCTTAACATCCTAACTCAGATATATCTATGGACAGGACCAGGTGGATCCTCCTAATCCGGGCATGCTAGACTTCAGGTGCGGAACCTGAGTCACCGGAACCCAATCAAAGTCAAACCTGGTTAGGCCTGGTCTAGGTAAGGTATCTCTGGTGAGGTCAGAAGTAGCCCAAGAGTATATAGACTCTTCGGGTTCCTCTTTGGGATCCTCTTCGATTTCCTCATCCGATAAAGATTCAGACAACCAAATGATGTCTTTGGATTCTGACTCTGATGGATGGGGTAAATGTGAGTATATTGGTGGATTCGCTTCTCCTTGAGGCGAAACCGGAGTATATCCCACAGAACCTTCAGTCTTTATAGGTGCGGCAACAGAGGTATTTTCAGAGGTTCTATCTTGGTTTTCATATGAGGATTTGTCTCTTGATTTTGAAAGCACATGATCAGAACCATTTCCATCATGTCCTGAAGGATGTGAACTACCACCTCCACTGTCACCGCTATCATCACTACTGAAAGTAAAGTCATCTGAGATACATCCTAAGGGTCTTAACTGACGCCAGGGAAACTTAACATCTAAAATCATTTGTTCCGGATGGGTAGTGGGTTTGGTGGTGCTCTGCCTCCAATATCTAATGTCTCCACATTTCCTACAAACCTGCCCCACTGGGTGCTAGGACATATTTTGCACCATACACAATCTTCACCTTGAGGTTCTATGGTTAAGTGTCGGACAGTTCCCAATCCTTTGTCATTTGGGTCCATCTACTCAGTCATGTATCAACACAACAAAACAGGCAAGGGTGAAACTCTAACTCAAGTTAATAAAAGTAGTATAAGCATATTATCAAACATAGATCACACAATACTTAATTCAAAATATCCAGAACAGATAAATCTCATGGACAACCAAGTTTCTCAAGACAATGTATAAAGTAGCAAAGCATTGAAAACACACAATCACATCTTAATAAGCAGATCTTACCTTGTATCAGTGATCCTGTAAAACCACACATTTACAATAGTATATTATCACATCAACGTCTTATTTATGCATGTGTCTTCTATATTTTTCACATCACACTAGTGTAGTGCTCCAAGGAGACTTTTCCAACCTCACACCATTGAGCGATCGGCTGCAGTAAACTTTACAGTATAAACAGGGAATCCCGTTTTTAGACCCCTGAGAATACTTCGGAAATACTGCATTTAAAACTTAATACTAAATCAGAAATAGAACTGTCAGTCAGATTTATCCAAGTCGGGTATTCAATTTGTCTCGACTCAAGAATATTCACCGACACGACCTTTTGAGACTTTCGAAATTCGGATAATCCCAGTAGACAATTGTAGTCCAACAGAACCTATTTTCAACCCCGTTGTCGTAGGTTGTATGCTTAAAACGTCTTTATGCAAATGCACATATTTTCTCTTGAATTCTCTTTAATTCCTCTTTGATTCTCTTTGTAAAACTTTCTCTGTTTTACTATCTCTTTTTCTCAAAAATCTCTGAATCTCTTGAAAATTCTGTGTAACAGACAAATCAAATCCTTTTATGGAAAAGACCACTTGTATAATTAGATAGCTGTTTTAAAATTAAGGTTTCTCATAAAACTCCTTTTGCTGTACGTATAACTCTTGTCTCCTTTTATTGTTTATTTACGGAATAAATTATCATCTCCGTTTGAATAGCTTTAAATAGCTTAATAATATGAATTGGTAAAGAGTATTTAACTGTATTTCAAGAAGATCAAACCGGGCAAGGCCACTTTGGATTGATCAAGAGAGAATAGATCAACAGTATTTTAAACTTACGTCCGCTTTTTAATTAGTACATGTCTGTTCTTAGATTTTAGATAACTCTTTGGGAATGGAATAATTACACGACGGCTAAGCCGACTGCGGTAATTAGTGTCCAACTTTCTTGAAAATTTAATATGAGTTAGTGATCAAAATTAAAACTAATTAATCATGGATAAAGTTTATTTTCGAAGATGAAAAGATTACACGACGATAGAGCCATATTTGGCAATCAGTACTCTACCATTAAAATTCAATCCACTATACTAAGTAAACGTAGTCCAATTGTTTCTCTTTGGAAATATTTAGGCACTAATTATCTTCCAGGAAAAAGGCCCGTTGAAAGCCTATCTCACTAATTTCCACTACCGTAGACATTGGAAATTAAACTAAGTTACGTGCATATATATATATAGATTGGATACCCACTCGATATTTTCCACTGTTAATATAACAGTAGAATTCACCAAGAATCCATTATTGTCATATTAAATTCCGAAAGATGCTATAACAGTAGGTTCACCAAGAATCCATTACTGTTACGCTCTTTTATCCATTCCAATCTATTTATATATATGGTATTAATAAAATTGCTTCTTTCCAATTTTATCTTGTCACGTATATACCAGGTCTTTAATGTTAAGATTTCCCCAAACAGCGTATCAATACATATCCCAGGCTAGAGAGAGACGGACTTCTTTAGCCCCTTCATAGGTCTCCCTTCCTTGCTAGACAAATCCATACTAATAAACCATTTACCTTAACCATAACCTTGTATATAAATAACAGATAATTATCGGGTTTTCATAAAATAATAATTTGTATTTTCTTTGTGGTAAAATCATACTTTTACGGTACGTCTAAAATTCACCATTATAACAGTATGTTTACAAAAGTTCAAAAGTGATTTTGCCATAACCTCTCCTCTTACTCGAAAATTTATATAAAATTGGACATTATAACTTTACAATTTATAATTAGCACAAAACAATCAAATTAAGACTATAAAACAATCATAAAGCATATTTAAACAACCAAAAAGCTATAAACATACAGACAAGCAATTTCATACACAAACAAGATCAAACTCATACTTCTTAAATTAAAATGAAGAGAGAAGCCCCTTACTTTGGCCAAAACTTGATGAAGAACAACCAAGAACACCAAAGAAATTTAAGACAACAGAAATGAGAGCTTTGTGTTTTCTTCTTGAATCCTTTAGCTTGGTGTGAGTAAAAATATGAAGCAAAGACCCCTATTTATAGTGGTGGGGCAGCCAAGAGGGTGGGGACCAAGAGGGAATTAAAATAAAGTGTGTGGTAAGCCATGACCACATAAATGCTTAATTAGTAATTAGGTAATTTCAAGCTTTTTCCTAATTGGCCTATTCAAGTGACTAAGCTCATGAGTCATAAAGCAAAAACTCATCCAAGGGCCCTAATGAAGGGAGGATGTCGACCAACACAAGGGCAAGGGGGGACCATTTGATCAAATAGTAAAAAACTTTATGGTTTCGTAAATAAACGAAAAACTGATGGCTATATAGTCCTTTTATAAACAGATCTCAAAAATAATTTACTAAAAGGTGAGGACCTACCAGAAAATTTCAAAAATAGTATCTAATAGTCTTAAAGACTTCATACAAGAGTTTTTTGATTTTTACGGTAAAGGGTAGGCTTTACGGTACGTATTAACAAAAGAAAACGGACGCGCCCTCTTAGAATTTGATTTAAACAACAATGGTCCGTCTTAGAATTTGATTTCAAGCCCTCACTGGTCACTGAAAATCTATTCTGGTTTCCATAAACTTCATTTTACGTGCTTACAGGGATTGAAAACATAACTCTTTATCTGTCTTTCGAAAAATTCCAAAATAAATTTCATAATTCATAAAAAATATAAAAACATGGTGTACTGTTCCAGTTTTACATTTTGACATTATTTTGGCATCCGTATCAGTTTTTAGCTCTTACCGTAAAGTGTAGGGACCAAAATTGTACATTCAGAAATTAGTTTCTCCAAAAATTCTAGAAAAATTTCAAAAAATCATAAATATTATAAGAAACAACTTTTGTGAAGAAAGATAATTTTCTGTTTTGGTTTAACATATTTTTACTAATTAAACTCTTTTCTGTCTATTACGGTAAGTATGGTTTTCAAACGTTGTAGAAAAAATGACTGTTTTAATGAAATGAGTTGATGAGTATTTAAAAACCTTTATTATAAGGCTAACATAATTTTCTTATCACTTAGATCACACCAGATCATATAAAACAGATAAAAGACAGAAATACAGAAAATAGAAGTCTATATAAAACTTAACTATTTACTATTCACTCTGTAATACTTAACCGTAACTGGTCATTCTATTTTTTCTTAGGTTCTATCAAGCCTTTGTAGTCTTTATCTTTCCTATTTTCCTATCTCTTGTATGTATCATTTTCCTAATTAACAGACTACGGAGTTCTATCCAAAAGGACTAAAACTGTATTTTCTTTATATTCTCTTCTAAAATTCCAAACTTAATTTCTAAAACCTTTATATGTCTCCATACTACTATTTATTTCCTCAAATACCTTTTAGAAATGACGAATAAATTTTCCAAATTCATTTTGTCATCTATCCTAATAATCAGAGTGTCCGTATCTAATTTTCTGATTTTCGTATTTAGCTCACTACTAAGTTTTTACCCAAAAAACTTCAAAGTAATTCTAATCCACTAAAATTAATACTCTGTCTCTTAGAGTGAATTTTTAGGATGTTACAATCAGCGTGTAGTAACAACAAGAACAGAGTATTAATAACAATAACAAGTCATCTTATAATGATGGCTTTGAATTAATTGGTGTTGTTACAGATGTGGCGGTGAATACATTCAAATAGGTTATTGCTCTCCTTGACAAGCCAAGAACCGGTCAAGCTCGTTTTAGAAGTGCCCCACCAACCATGCAACCACCACCTGTTCCACTTCTTCAATTGCAACAGATGGTGGATTCAGACTCAAATTCATCAAAACCCAAAGTGCCTTCTCTTGTTGTGCAGCCACAACATTTGAAAACAACAGAACAAGTCTCTGCTTTCAAGGTTTCTTGTCCATGTCCTCATTCTCCTCCTCTGCACCCTTTTGCACTCCCTCAAAGTAAAACTTTACCCTCGGAGAAGAACAATGAAGTAGCACAAGGTTCTCTTATGTTTTCGGCTTTACCATTGGTTTCCGCTACCAACTCCTATGTTTTTTTTAGATTGAGAATAGTATGTTCAGATTGAGAGCTACCAACTCCTACGTAGTTAACCGGCGTCAATGAAAATTTGCAACAACGACCCTATTGTTCTTCTTCAAGGTTCCAAATTACCCACGTGGGGAGATGCAGCGGGTTGCGGCCTTGACGGGGGCTTGAATGCACAAACACCTCTTTTCTAGAAGCATCAGGAGTGGGGAAAAGGGGGAAGAAGAAACCCTAACACAGCCATGTCATCTTCTAACTCAGATGCCACATGCCATCACTAATCTCGCATGTCATGTCTAAATAAGACATTTGTTTGCCACATCAACATTTTTTTACAGAGACTGACAGTAGGGGGCCAAATTCAAACAGTTTGGATATTGTTTGGAGGAATAACAAAAAAAATTACAAAGACTAAAATAAAAAACCACTATATTTGCAGGGACAAAAAGGTATTTTAGCCTATTTTAAACAATAGTAAGAGTGAAAGCAGAGTATATATATAGTAGAAAATGGGTCACTAGACCTTTTGACAGCGATTCATATTTAGAACTGCTACACATTTTCATTTTTGGCATAGTAGTTTTATTGAACCGCTAACCAATATCGCCTTGCGTAGCAATTTCTTTTAAGAACTACTAGTAGCGGAGCAGGCATTCCGTGCTTGCATCTATCCACCACAGTTTTTTTCATACAAACATTTTTTTTATGCACAACTTTACATGGATTAGAAGTTAAAAAGGGAAAAGTTAAATGGATTAGTAGTTATATTAACAGTTATATATAGGGGCAAAATATGATAAAAATGTGTACACCAAAAAGGGGTATCCCCTTTATTTTAGTTATAGAAAAGATATAGATTATAGATATATAAGGGCAAAATAGGATAAAAAATGTGTATACTAAAAAGGGATATCCCCTTTATTATAATATTATAATTATAGATTATAGATTATGCAATGTGTAACACCCTTTCTCCAAAAAGGATATTACACCATAGTTACCAAGAATTTTAAAATACTTAAAGAAATATCTGATGAATACTCAGTATTCATTCTCTGAAAATGTGGGTAAAATTTTTTGTCTTTTCTAAAAGATGAGAAGGATGGGAAGTATATCCCTTTAATTTTTCGAAGAGTTTTAAATGTAGAAAAATATAACCAACAATTTTATGAAAGCAACCTCATCTAATATATGTAATCATCAGAGTTTACAAAAAGAACTCAATATTCTTAAAATACTCGAAATATGTTTGTACAGTGAACACCTGAGCCGGTCAAATCTCTAGACCTCTACCCAAAACAATCCAGTAACATTGATTCTTCTCGGAATCTCTATAAATCCGCGCAGCAACATTCTTCAGATCCTCTCTTAAGACTTAGCCCACTCCTTGGGAAAAATATCTACTCAACCACATATGAACAAAACATAGAAAGTAGGTATGGGTGAAAAATGTCATCATTAAAACACACGACAAATATAATACACACAGCAAATAAGATTCATACGACAATTATCATGCACAAATACTGTTATACTCATTCTCAAAATAAACACAAATGCAAAAATCCTCGCCTGTACCGTAATGGCAAAAAAAACACAAAACATCGCAGGTACAGTAATGCCAATCCTCGCCTGTACCGTCTTGGCCAAACACAACACAAAACATCGCTGGTACAGTAATGTCAATCCTCGCCTGTACCGTAATGGCCAAACACAAACAAATCGCCGGTATAGTAATGCCAATCCTCGCCTGTACCATAATGGCCAAACACAAACAAATCGCCGGTACAGTAATACAACATTGCCGGTTCAGTAACCGTATCTTATTTCTCATATAAACATAACTTCACCCATTTCAATTTAAACACAGAATCACACTCGTCAGATAAAAACTCAAAATCACATATCTCAATCAAACACAGAATCACACTGCTCAAATAGGAACATCGAATTATATAACTCAGATAACGCCAAAATCAGATAAGAACAAAATCACACTTCTCAATTTAAAATACGGAATCCCTTAACTCAGATAAAACATCATACTCCAAAATACTCTTATTTCATCAACACAGAAAATAACTCTTGACATTTTACTCTTTTTGGCTTTACTCATTAATTTTTAAGAGTAACCACACTGCGGCAGAGCCGAACTTGGGTGATTACCTAAAAGTGAATCGGCAAAAAATAAGAGTGATCAAAGCAGTAACAGAAGATCTAAACGGGGCAGAGCCACCAGGATTGATCAAGAGAGAAGAGATTAACGATAATTAAACTCACGTTCATATTTAATCGATAAGTAACCTTTTTCTCATTTTTGGGAAAATTGTTACGGAATAGCTACACGGCGGCAGAGCCAGCTGCGATAACCAACCATAACTGTAATAATGTTACTAAAAATTATAACTTAAACTCATTCTCTTTGGGAAAGCCCTTTGGAAGCTGATCAAGTAATCTTCGCCACGTATATACGAAATCCCTAGGATAGAGAAAATAGCGCAACGGTATGGTTCCCAGGAAAGATCACGTGAGCTTTAAGGCCTCTTCAATGACCTTTGTCTTTCCTGGACAGATCCATACAAATGAACTACCTTCACCCACCATCAGTCTGTATATAAACAGTAAAAATCACAAGTTTTTATATATAATAGGGTCCCAAATCAGGAATTTCTACCAAATAACTTAACATTAGAGTTCACCGAGAACCCATTACTATTAATTTATTTTACCCAATCAACCTATATATATATATATTCGAAAACAGAACATGGAAATGGAAGAAAACACTGGTTTATCAATTTTTAGCGTATTTAATCACTTGCTCACGTACTAATGTCTAATAGAGATACGACCCTTGTGCCCGACATGACAGTACACCAAAGATGTACTCTCAAGCCTGACCAACCACAGTATTCCCTATTAGCCAAAAGAACTCCAGAGGTTCAATTTTAGAATTTCTTAGATTTGTTGATCACGGAGGCATAGCCCACTGGGTGATCAAGCCTTTATAATTAAAATTTCGCCAGCGTAACGGTACAATTATTAAACTTTATAATTAAATAGGGCATTATAACTTTATTATTTATAAAATCACATTTTTAAATAAAAATAAGACATAGTAGCAATTTTAAAACAACATAACAAATAAATAACAATTTATTAAAACCATAAACACCCAAAACACGAATCACTCATCAAAACAAGATCAAACCAACTTAAGAAGTATTTTTACGCTATACGCTTCCTGTTTAGCGTATTTTTCGGTAATTTTTACATTATACGCTTTCTGAATTGATTTGACACACACTCAAGCTATTTAAATCCTTTTCCGTCAGTTAGACGTAAACCGTTTTCTGTAAAAAGACCAAACGTTGACTAAAAAACTACCATTTCAGAAGTATTTCGAAATACATGTATTTTACCCCTAATTTTAAGCCAAAAATAATTCGCAAAATATTTTTGCCATAAAAATTTATATAAAACAAAATAGAGACGGAAAAACAAAGAAATGAACGTTGTAACTAAACCTGACGGAAGCTGAAAATTAAGCATTTTCAAAAGTATTTTTAAACATCGATATTTAAATCCTATTTGTAAACTAAAAATAAATCTCAAAATATTTATTTTGCAAAAATTCATATAAAACAGAAATTATAACAGTTATCTAGGCAAACAGATGTTACAACTCTTCCCCTCTAAAAAGAATTTCGTACTCGAAATTCGCGGATATGCTTGGAATTTGACTTTATCAGTTCATATTAGTTACCATTGTTGTCTCACTGCTACCAGCAAGCTAATGGGTTAGCTAGACCCACACCTTGACTTTAAGTAGTAAGAAAACAATAGTAATTTATGACTAATAATATCATTCCCCAAATGATGTCCACACAAACAAGTTTTAGAGAATATAATATTGTAAGCACACATACTCAATTAACATGATATTAATGCAACCAAATACTCATATGTTCATATATAATCAACCAGCACAAACAATTTCTAATAGGTCCTAACCGCCCTCACAGCTTATCCCAAGATTCTCACTACTTTAGCATACCATCACCGAGGAAAGAAAGGTATCACTAGACATGGTTTCCCACCAGACAACTACCCCGGTAAAATTAAGTCAAAACTAACTCAAGAAGTCCCCAAAATCACACACAAAATTTCACACAGAAAACAATTCAGCAAATGCACCCAAGTCTATATTACCCTAAAATCATCTGGCTACCTTTTGATTTACAGCTTTATCCCTGCAAACCAACACGGATTCTAGCATATGTTTTGTCCTCACTTACATGCTTCTCAGAAGGTCATCCTATCCTGTACAATCTCATACATGTACAATATCATTGACATAGGTAGTACCGATTAATCTTACTAAGTTCTCCTCAACTGTACCGTCCCATTCCAGCACAGCTGCGGATTTCTCAGTTGTACCGTCCCATTCCAGTACAACATGACACCAGATTCTTCCAGAACAATATAAACCAAACAAAAAATCATATTCACACAAAATTCACACAATTTCACACAGCACAAACAACTCATCAGAGTTCACACAACAGAACACAGTAAATCTATACCCAACAGTACCCAAAAGACTCAAACCAGGCTCTGATACCACAAAATGTAACACCCTTTCTCCAAAAAGGCCCATAGTTACCAAGAATTTTAAAATACTTAAAGAAATATCTGATGAATACTCAATATTCCTTCTCTGAAAATGCGGGTAAATTTTTTTGCCTTTTCTAAAAGATGAGAAGGATGGGGAGTATATCTCTTTAATTTTTCGAAGAGTTTTAAATGCAGAAAAATATAACCAACAGTTTTGTGAAAGCAACCTCATCTAATATATGTAATCATCAGAGTTTACAAAAAGAACTCAATATTCTTAAAATACTCGAAATATGTTTGTACAGTGAACACCTGAGCCGGTCAAATCTCTAGACCTCTACCCAAAACAATACAGTAACATTGATTCTTCTCGGAATTTCTATAAATCCACGCAACAACCTTCTTTAGATCCTCTCCTAGGACTTAGCCCACTCCTTGGGAAAAATTGTTGGAACCAAATTATTCAAAAGCATTTTTTATTGCACATATTCCCTAAGTGGTTTTGATAATAACAATGATTATTAAGATCTTTACAAAGTCTGCTGACAAGCTCTTGTAGGTACAGCAAAGATAAGTCCATCGTCCAGTATGACTTTGGGAAATATATGTACAGTCCAAGAGTAGATCATCCAATGGACTCTGATACTCGACCTCTGGTAAGTATTGTCCAATGGACTCTGAGAGCAATGCGTCCAATGAAGCTTTGCATCCAAAGAAGCAGAATGATAAACGTCCAATAATCATCATGAAGCTATATGTTCTGAGAAGCAAAGTCATAAGTCCATATGGTAAGCAATGAGTATGCGTCGATACGAACTAAGATGCTTCACGTCCAAATGGTAAGCAAAGGTATGCGTCCATTTGGTAAGAGAACAGAAAGTCCAATCTGTTCTACATGCTGCGTCCAAAATGCAGAATTCATAACTCGCTATTTATTGCTCTTGCATTTAATATGAGACATATTTAATGAGCAAATGATTTGAAATAAATAACTGTACACAATGCTTTTTCTATGAAACATCGTCAACGTTTTTGAACGTGCATTAATTGAAAAGCATAAAGCACTGTGGAAAGTGTACTTAGAGAGATAATGTACTCTGATCATTTATGTATCTCTCTGAACACACCTTTTTGTTTACAGAGTGTATTCTCTTTGTCTCAATAAAATATTGTTATTAACCTTTGTGTAATTGAGACTATGAGTACACGTTGCTTCTGACTTAGGAGAAAGAAATGTAGACAAATACGCTGAAGTTGAACTCCTCAGAGCAACGGGAAAATAACATTTAATGCTATTAGAGAACGGTCATATTTATATGGCTGAAGCTGAGCTATACGAAGAACAAGTCTGAAGCTTCATCAAAGCCTATAAATATCGTGAACAAGAAGAAGAATACAAGAGACTAAACCAAGAAAAAGAAAGAGCAAAAATGTTGTGCAAATATTGTCATACTCTGAAAATCTTAGAAAGTCTTGTATTATTTCTTTCTTCTTGTAAAAGAGAGTTTGCTTAACTCTCGAAGTGCTTAAGTTTTTCATATCCTCACTTGTGTGAGTTAGACAACACTTTAAGTCAAAAACACTATTTTGAGTTGTTTGAGCCTGGAGAGACTTGTTTAGAAATAATACTTGTTTGAGCCTGAAGAGGCTTGACTGTAAAAGAATACTTGGGATATAGCCTGAAGAGGCTGCGTGCAAAGAATACTTGGGGTTGAGCCTGGAGAGGCTTGTTTGTAAAAGAATACTTAGATTGAGCCTGGAGAGGCTTGTTTGTAAAAGAATACTTGGATTGAGCCTGGAGAGGCTAGGTTTGCAAATAATACTTGTTGTAAGGCCTGAAGAGGCTGTTGAAGAATACTTATATTCTATCTGGATTGATAGTGAAATCTCTCTAGTTTGAGGGGACTGGACGTAGCTCTTAGGAAAGGGTGAACCAGGATAAATACTCGTGTTATCTCTCTTTCCCTTATCTCTAGTTATTTCCTTGTTTATACTAACTGAGGGGATTGAATTGAATTTTAATTCAACAAGTTATTCATACTCTTTAATCGCACAAAGAAAACTTGTTTTAAACTAAGTGGACGTTTCTGCATCCAACTTGTCTGTGCGTTCAATATCTCAAATACGTTGTGCGTCCAACGTTTTCACAATCAGCGTCCAACATTTGCGAAAAGTTTTAAAAAGCTTTGAAACACAATTCAACCCCCTTCTTGTGTTTCATCCTGTTACCTATAGTTGGCATCAGAGCTCGATCTCTAGGGGTTGAGCACCTAATAGTGCAGAGAAGCAAAGATCCATGGAGAACGAGGGACAAGCTGTGAACAGACCACCACTGTTTAATGGAGACGAATACGATTATTGGAAGCAAAGAATGATCACATTCTTTGACGCGCAGAATATAGACATGTAGGATGTCGTTGAAAGTGGTTACACTGCTCCAGTAGATGAAGCAGGGCAACCTGTGCCTAGAGCTCAGTGGTCACAGGATCAGAGGACTAGATTCTAGTTGAACTCGAAGGCAAGGCACTATGTGATGTGTGTTATCACTAAGTCAGAATATGACAAGGTGCACAGTTGCGCCACTGCCAAAGAGATATGGGACACTCTAGCTTTGGCGCATGAAGGGTCATCTCAGGTCCGTGAGTCCAAAATCAGCATGCTAGTTAATCAATATGAACTATTCAAAATGAAGGATCACGAGACTATTGATCAGATGTTTGGACGATTCCAAACAATCATCAACAACCTAAGATCTCTGGGAAAAATCTACACAACCTAAGGATCACGAGACAATGGAAACCCAAGGTAACTGCCATACAAGAAGCAAGGGATCTTTCCACTCTTGCTATGGAGAATCTCCTAGGCTCACTCAAAGTGCATGAGCTTGAGCTCAAAGAAGGAACAGAAAAAAGGGCAAAGTCCATTGCTCTTAAAGTTCAAAAAGGGAACACTTCAAAAGCCTTAAAGGCAAATGACTCAGAAGAAGAGTCATGTAGCTCAGAAGGAGAAAAAGGCTCAGATGATGATGAACTTTCTTTAATCTCCAGAAAGATAAAGTCTATGTGGAAAAAGAATGGTGGCTTCAGAAGGAAGCAATTCAACAAAAAATTTCCACAAAAGGAAGCTGACCAAAAGGAGAAAAGTCCAGTAGTGTGCTATGGATGCAGGAAACCAGGCCACTACAAGGCAGATTGTCCTGAGGCTGAAAGGACAAAGAAGAAGTTCTTCAAGAAGAAGAAGGGTCTCATGGCAACACGGAAAGATCTTGATGAATCTTCTGATGATGAGGATGAGGAGAATAAGGAAGAAGCAAATCTTTGCCTGATGGCAAGTCTACCCTCTACTGACAGCGAGAATGAAGAAGAGGTACTTTCTTATCCTGAACTAAGAGACAATTTTAATGATCTTCTTAGAGAATCATCCATTTTATCTGATGAGTACAGATCTTTGAAGAAAAAGTTTTCACTCATAACCAAAGATTTTGAAAAACTCACTTTAGAAAATAAAGTACTTAAATCAGAAAATGAAGAGTTAAGACTTCAAGTAAGTCAACTCAAAGATGAATCTCAAAAGGATTCTGAGTCCAATACTTCCTGTGAAGTACAAGTACTTCAACAAGAAGTAAGTGAACTCACTGGACGATTGTCCAAATTTGTCAGTAGCTCTGAAAAACTTGATCAAATTTTAAAAATTCAGAGAAAACCTTCTGACAAAAGTGGTTTGAGTTATGAAAAACCAAAACCAAAGTTTTCTAAAAATCCTTCTAAATTTAATATATACTGTGGTCACTGTGGAAAGGCTGGACATGTCACCTCGACATGTGTCCATAACAAGAGAAACATGTCTGGATGCAGACCAAGGACTAACAAGAAAGGACCCAAGTCAATCTGGGTACCTAAAAACATGATAATTCCTGTTGCAGATATGCTTGATGGGAGGAAGACAACTCCAGTCATGGTACCTGGACAGTTGCTGCTCATGACAAATGACAGGAGAAAGGTCTATGTTCCAAGACCTAAAGCCTAGATCAAATGGTTGGGTCACCTTTGGAGGAGACTAGAAAGGCAGAATAGTTGGGATAGGTAAAATTGGTAAGCATCCTTTTCCCTCTATTGAAGATGTCTTACTGGTTGAAGGACTCAAACATAATCTGTTTAGCATAAGTCAATTGTGTGATAGTGGATTTGATGTTTCCTTTAACAAGGATAAATGTATAGTCAGAAATTTTGATAAGTCCATACTTTTTCAAGCAAAGAGGCAGGACAATGTTTACAAAATTGATTTCAAAAATCTGTCCAAACAAAATGTCTCATGCTTCATATCCTTAAAGGATGAACAATGGATATGACACAAGAAACTTGGTCATGCAAGCTTAAGAACCATCTCAAAGCTAAATAAGCATAACCTCGTGAGAGGACTACCAAATCTTGTGTACAAATCTGAAGTTCTGTGTGAAGCGTGTCAGAAAGGGAAATAAGTGAAAAATTCTTTTAATTCCAAAAATATTGTTTCCACTTCTAGACCTTTGGAAGTTTTACATATGGATTTGTTTGGACCCACTCAAACTGCTTCTTTAAATGGAAAGAAATATGGACTAGTTATAGTTGATGACTATACTAGATGGACATGGGTCAAATTCTTTGCACACAAGGATGAGTATTTCAAAGTCTTTACTATGTTCTGTAAAAGAGTCCAAAATGAGAAAGGAGTTTGTATAAACTCTATTAGAAGTGATCATGGAGGTGAGTTTGAGAATGCAAACTTCTAGAGATTCTGTGAAGAGAATGGAATCCTTCACAATTTCTCTGCACCAAGAACACCTCAACAGAATGGTGTGGTGGAGAGAAAGAATCGATTGTTACAAGAGATGGCCAAGTCCATGCTCAACGACCACTCAACCTCTAAGAGGTTTTGGGCTGAAGCAGTAAACACTGCCTGTTATCTACAAAATAGAATATATGTAAGACCTATATTGAAAAAGACTCCATATGAATTGTGGAAAGGAAGAAAACCCAACATTTCCTATTTCCATCCCTTTGGATGTGAATGTTTTATTCTTAACACTAAGGATCAACTTGGCAAGTTCGATTCTAAAGTGGATATATAATAGAATTTTTCTGGGTTACTCTGAAACTTCCAAGGCTTACCGAGTCTATAACTCAAGAACCTTGACTATTGAAGCGTCAAGTCATATTAAATTCAATGTCAAAAAGCCTGACAAGGAATTGTCAGAGCTAAGTGATTCTCTTGCAGATATGAGAATACAAGCAGACGGTTAATGAATATCTCCTAAGAATGAAGAAGATGGATCAGACGCAGAAACTGAGGATGCGTCCAATCCAGAATGAAGAAGATGCTGGCACTTCAAGACCTATCATCTTGAAGATCAAATCATTGGAAATGCAAATGATAGAGTCAGAACAAGGTCCACATTCAGAGAACAAACTAATGTTGCATTCATATCTGAATTGGAGCCCAAGGATATTGGTGAAGCCTTATTGGACGAAGGATGGATTTTAGCAATGCAGGAGGAGCTGAACCAATTCAAACGTAATGATGTTTGGACGCTGGTAGCCCCACCTGAAGATAAGTCCATTATTGGAACGAAATGGGTATTCAGAAAAAAACTGGACGAGGAAGGTAAAGTGGTGAGAAACAAAGCAAGGTTAGTTGCTCAAGGTTACTCACAACAGGAAGGAATTGACTTTACTGAAACCTTTGCTCCAGTTGCTAGAGTAGAAGTCATTCGCATTTTACTTTCATTTGCTGCCCAACATGATATGAGGCTTTATCAAACGGATGTAAAGAGTGCTTTTCTGAATGGTATAATAACAGAGGAAGTCTATGTTGAACAACCTCCTGGCTTTGAGGATCAAGCTTATCCTAATTATGTTTTTAAACTGAAAAAGACTCTTTATGGCCTCAAGCAAGCTCCTCGAGCTTGGTATGAAAAACTAAGTTCTTTCTTAATGGAAAATGGTTTTTCAAGAGGAAAAGTTGACACTACTCTTTTCAGAAAATCCATAGACACACACTTCATCATAGTACAAATTTATGTGGACGATATTATTTTCGGTGCTACTGATGAATCTCTGTGTGGAGAATTTTCTGAGTTAATGCAGAAGGAGTTCGAAATGAGTATGATGGGAGAATTGAAATTCTTCCTTGGACTTCAAGTAAAACAGACTCAAAATGGAATTTATGTGCATCAGTCCAAATATACAAAGGAGCTTCTGAAGAAGTTCAATATGGACGATTGCAAACCCATGAACACTCCTATGCATCCAACTTGCATAATGAACCTGAACGATAAAGATAAAAAGGTAGATCAAAAGGTATACAGAGGTATGATTGGATCTCTCTTGTATCTTACTGCATCTAGACCTGATATAATGTTCAGTGTTTGTTTATGTGCAAGATTCCAATCAGATCCTAGAGATTCTCACTTGACTACTAGTAGGAGAATCTTTAGATATCTGAAGAAGACTACTAATCTTGGTTTGCTGTTTAAGAAATCAGATGAATACATATTAGTTGGATTCTGTGATGCTGATTATGCTGGAGACAGGCTTGAAAGAAAAAACACCATCGGAGGATGCCATTTTATTGGGTCCAATCTAGTATCATGGACTAGCAGGAGACAAAGCACAATTGCATTATCTACAGCTGAAGCTGAATATGTCTCTGCTGCAAGTTGTTGTTCTCAGCTTTAATGGATTAAACATCAATTGGAGGACTACAACATCTTCGAGAGTAAGATTTCTGTTATTTGTGATAATACTATTGCAATCAATTTATCTAAGAACCCAATCTTACACTCAAGAGCTAAGCATATAGAAATTAAACATCATTTCATTAGAGACTTTGTGCAGAAGGGAACATTTGATATTCAGTTCGTTAACACTGAAAGTCAATGGGCAGACATATTTACAAAACCCCTCTCTGTAGATAGATTCATTTTTATAAGGAAGCATTTAAATATGCACTTTATAAAAGAATGATGTTTAGCGTCCAATATGCTCAAGCTGAGTCTGAGTCCGATAAGACTAGCGTCCAATAGGACACGTCAGTCTATTTGAGACTTAGAATTTTTATTAAGACTTGAAAGTTTTTATCCCTTAGTCTTCCCGCGCTGAGTCTAAGCTATTTTTATAATAATATTTTTATCACAAACTGTCCACCTGCTCTGCAGCCGTTTTCCCATTTAACAATTACGTTGGTTCTCAAGATTTCTTGAAAGTTGAAACTATCTTTATTGAAAAGAGATACCATCTGTTTCCAAGTCTTTTCAAACTGTTACTTGCACGTATTCTCTGCTCTTCTATTTCTCTCTCTTACAAAAGTTTTTGTTAAAACTTTCAAAGCTGTGCTTGCTCTTCAAAATCCTCTCTCAGAACTTCTCTTAATCCTTATCCTTATACAAGACAATGTCGAGAATAAACCATATGGAAGTAAAAGTGGAAACCTTCATTGACTTCTCTATATCCTTTGAGTTCGGCATCGATGCCAGAAATGAATTCACTGCGGCTGGGTGGTCTAGGTACTTCGATGAAAACACCAAGGTTTTTCCTTCCTTGGTCAGAGAGTTTTGGAACTCAAGAGAAACATTGCAGGACAGCATCAAGGGAACGGTGCTAAACAGGGAGGTCTCTGTGTCTTGCGATTCGATTGCTCGAGCCATCGCCTGTGAACAAGAAGGAGAGCTCTACAGACCTAACTAGAAAGCCGAGTTTGGTGGAGACTCTGAAGTACGCAGACTCTTGCTTAAAACTGCACGTAATGGCCCCATTATTATGTCAAGAATGCATGACAAAATTCGTGTTTTGCACTTGCTGTTAAATAAGACAGTCATTCACATGGTTGGATCAAGGGACTTTGTCTCAGATTTGCATGAATTTCTACTGGTACACCTTATGTCTCTAAACCGAATCAACCTACCATCCATTCTGTTCTTTTGCTTCAAAAGAGACTCAACAAGAATGGACAGAAAGAATGCTATTCCCTTTGGAGTTCTTCTTCAAAAGCTACTGAACAATCAAATCCTTGATGCTATCACTGAACAGCTGTTAACTCTTCAAGGATTCTTTCAACCAAGTCTGGAGAGACTCAGTTTCGTGAGAATGAGACTGACACCAATGGAGAATGTTCAAAGAAGTAACTCAAATGGTGTTCAAGAGGTCTCTGAAGAAAAAGAAGAGAGTGAACGGAACTCTCGAGCTGCAGAAACGGAAGAACAGCGTGAAGCTAGAATCACCAGAGCAAGAGAAGAGATCAGAAAGTTCAAGGAAGATTAGCTGGCTGCTGAAAGGAGAGAAAAAGAAGCCAAGAAGAATAAGAGAAAAGGAAACGAAGTTGCTAAGCATATCCTAAATCTCTTGGATAAAGAAAGCAAAAAAGGAATGCTGAGGACATGCTCACTCCGTCTCAAGCTGAAGAATTTGCAATGAGTGTAGATCCTTGTGAAGTATCTACATCTCAGATAAATCTGGACACTTCTCCTCAAAAGGTTGGTGATCCTCATCAATCTCAGTCAGGCGTAGTAAGAAGGCCTTTTACCAGGTCACTAAGACGAGAGCAGAGTCAGTTGCCTGAAACTTCTTCAAGGGAACAAAGGTCCAAAAGGAGAGCTGAACGCCTTTCTCAAATCAATCAAGGCAATCAAGAACATGAGGCTGTAGAAGACAACACTCCAGTGCCAGAAGCTACTGCTATAGCACCTGAGGCAGGAAATGGTTCCCAAGGTCCTGTATCCAGAGAAGAGTTTCTACAGCTATCGGCCAAAGTGGATAGTCTGATAGCTCTGGTTCAAGACTTTGTCAACAAGAAGGATTGAGGGATTTTTTGGATATTTGTTCTTCAAAAACATTTTTTTTCTCAAAAATTTTGGACTATGATGTTCTGTGAACCTTTTTGTCTGATGACAAAAGGGGGAGAAATTGGAAAGAATTAAGTTTTATAAGCTCAAAGTCATTAATAAAATGAGATTGAGTCTAAATTGCAGTGCAGTAGTTTCTATTACTTATGCATGCTCTGATTATTCTATATTTTATGTTGGACTAATCTATTTTATGAGAAAAAGAAATTTTCAGGTACTCTAAACATGTTGAATATCCAAAACCATGAGATGTTTATCTCAGGGGGAGAAGAGTAAGAAAAACTGAGACGTATATCTCAGGAACAGCTTTCCCTAAGAAAATTTCTCTTTAAAAGTATATGTTGACTGATTATTTGGTTTATCTGCTTTGTTGCATGTAAAACATAATAATGTTTGTCATAATCAAAAATGGGGAGATTGTTGGAACCAAATTATTCAAAAGCATTTTTTAATGCACATATTCCCTAAGTGGTTTTGATGATAACAATGATTATTAAGATCTTTACAAAGTCTGCTGACAAGCTCTTGTAGGTACAACAAAGATAAGTCCATCGTCCAGTATGACTTTGGCAAATATATGTATAGTCCAAGAGTAGATCGTCCAACGGACTCTGATAATTGACCTCTGGTAAGTATTGTCCAATGGACTCTGAGAGCAATGCGTCCAATGAAGCTTTGCATCCAAAGAAGCAGAATGATAAACGTCCAATAATCATCATGAAGCTATATGTTCTGAGAAGCAAAGTCATAAGTCCATATGGTAAGCAATGAGTATGCGTCGATACGAACTAAGATGCTTCACGTCCAAATGGTAAGCAAAGGTATGCGTCCATTTGGTAAGAGAACAGAAAGTCCAATCTGTTCTACATGCTGCGTCCAAAATGCAGAATTCATAACTCGCTATTTATTGCTCTTGCATTTAATATGAGACATATTTAATGAGCAAATGATTTGAAATAAATAACTGTACACAATGCTTTTTCTATGAAACATCGTCAACGTTTTTGAACGTGCATTAATTGAAAAGCATAAAGCACTGTGGAAAGTGTACTTAGAGAGATAATGTACTCTGATCATTTATGTATCTCTCTGAACACACCTTTTTGTTTACAGAGTGTATTCTCTTTGTCTCAATAAAATATTGTTATTAACCTTTGTGTAATTGAGACTATGAGTACAAGTTGCTTCTGACTTAGGAGAAAGAAATGTAGACAAATACGCTGAAGTTGAACTCCTCAGAGCAACGGGAAAATAACATTTAATGCTATTAGAGAACGGTCATATTTATATGGCTGAAGCTGAGCTATACGAAGAACAAGTCTGAAGCTTCATCAAAGCCTATAAATATCGTGAACAAGAAGAAGAATACAAGAGACTAAACCAAGAAAAAGAAAGAGCAAAAATGTTGTGCAAATATTGTCATACTCTGAAAATCTTAGAAAGTCTTGTATTATTTCTTTCTTCTTGTAAAAGAGAGTTTGCTTAACTCTCGAAGTGCTTAAGTTTTTCGTATCCTCACTTGTGTGAGTTAGACAGCACTTTAAGTCAAAAACACTCTTCTGAGTTGTTTGAGCCTGGGGAGGCTTGTTTAGAAATAATACTTGTTTGAGCCTGAAGAGGCTTGACTGTAAAAGAATACTTGGGATATAGCCTGAAGAGGCTGCGTGCAAAGAATACTTGGGGTTGAGCCTGGAGAGGCTTATTTGTAAAAGAATACTTGGATTGAGCCTGGAGAGGCTTGTTTGTAAAAGAATACTTGGATTGAGCTTGGAGAGGTTAGGTGTGCAACTAATACTTGTTGTAAGGCCTGAAGAGGCTCTTGAAGAATACTTGTATTCTATCTGGATTGATAGTGAAATCTCTCTAGTTTGAGGGGACTGGACGTAGCTCTTAGGAAAGGGTGAACCAGGATAAATACTTGTGTTATTCTCTCTTTCCCTTGTCTCTAGTTATTTTCTTGTTTATACTAACTGAGGGGATTGAATTGAATTTTAATTCAACAAGTTATTCATACTCTTTAATCGTACAAAGAAAACTTGTTTTAAACTAAGTGGACGTTTTTGCGTCTAACTTGTCTGTGCGTCCAATATCTCAAATACGCTCTGCGTCCAACGTTTTCACAATCAGCGTCCAACATTTGCGAAAAGTTTTAAAAAGCTTTGAAACACAATTCAACCCCCCTTCTTGTGTTTCATCCTGTTACCTACAAAAACATCTACTCAACCACATATGAACAAAACTTGGAAAGTAGGTATGGGTGAAAAACCTCATCATTAAAACACACAACAGATATAATGCACACAGCAAATAAGATTCATACGACAATTATCGCACACAAATATTGTTATACTTATCCTCAAAATAAACACAAATGCCAAAATCCTCGCCTGTACCATAATGGCAAAAACAACACAGAACATCGCTGGTATAGTTATGTCAATCCTCGCCTGTACCGTAATGGCCAAACACAAACAAATCACCGGTACAGTAATACAACATTGTCGATTCAATAACCATATCTTATTTCTCATATAAACATAACTTCACCCATTTCAATTTAAACACGGAATCACACTCCTTAGATAAAAACTCAAAATCACATATCTCAATCAAACACAGAATCACACTGCTCAGATAGGAACATCGAATCACATAACTCAGATAATGCCAAAATCAGATAAGAACAAAATCATACTTTTCAATTTAAAATACGGAATCCCTTAACTAAGATAAAACATAGAATCACAGATGAAATATCATACTCCAAAATACTCTTATCCCATCAACACAGAAAATAACTCTTGACATTTTACTCTTTTCAGCTTTACTAATTTTTTTTAAGAGTAACCACACTGCAGCAGAGCCGAACTGGGGTGATTACCTGAAAGTGAATCGGTATAAAATAAGAGTGACCAAAGCAGTAACAGAAGATCAAAACGGGGCAGAGCCGCCGAGATTGATCAAGAGAGAAGAGATTAACGATAATTAAACTCAGGTTCATATTTAATCGGTAACCTTTTTCTCGTTTTTGGAAAAATTACTATGGAATAGCTACACAGCGGCAGAGCCAGTTGCGGTAACCAACCATAACTGTAATAATATTACTAAAAATGATAACTTAAACTCACTACTAGAAAATAGGTGATTAGTGACTGAAAATTTTCGGTCACTGTAGAGACTGATTTAGTGACCGATTTTGAAGATTTTCAAAGTTTTTGTTTAATTCAGTCGTGGGTAAGCTTTAAAGACCGAAATAGTGACCGATTTTTCGGTCACTAATTAGAGACCGAAAAAATCGGTCACTAATTAGTGACTAATTCTATATATTAAAAATAAAATAAAACAATTGTTGTTTAGTGACCGATTTTTCGGTCTCTAATTAGCGACCGATTTTTAGAAGTCATGGCTGTGCGAGGCGGAAGGCCGTGCGCGGCGTTGGCACAGGGGTACATCTCCTTATTCCCTTCTCTGTTCACTGTTTCTGATGTTTCTCTGTTTTCTTTTTTGCTTGCTGCTATTGCACTTTGATTCTTCCTCTTTGTTGATTCTCGTTTTCCTTTTTCTTTTGCTGTTGGATTGTTCTTCTATTGTAATTTGTTGTTTTCCTCTCTTTTGCTAAAAGAACTCTCACTGTGTTTGAATGAATGTGCTGGTTCTCTTTCTCTCTTTTTGATTATGCTTTTACTAAGACATAGTCTTGAACACTCTCAATTTTTCTTTCTGTTTTTCTCCAATTTTCTAAGCAATTTTTCCAACTCAATTTTTCCCCTCCATCGATTTTTCAACCCCTTCCCCCTCAATATTTTTTTGCCCAAAATTTCCCTAATTTTTTGAGCTCTCTCCTCTTTTCAATTTTTCTTTGCCCTGTTTGCTGTTTCTTCTCTGTTTTTCTCAAAGTATTGATGAACAAAAAATGTATTTTGATTTTGTGAAAATAGTTTAGCACTCAGATTTTTCTTCTCGGTTTTTCAATCTCATTTTTTGCCAACTTTTCCACACAATTTTCCACCATTTTCTCTCTCTAATAATGAATAGGAATAAAACCTGCAAATACAAGAGCAGTCTTTCAATTTTACCAATTGATTAATGAATAGGAATCAAACTTGCATCTTGTCATTATTATTATTTTGTTTAGTGTAAACTGAACTGGTTATTTTACCAAATGGTCTGAACGGAAGGAGCTGTTGCTGAGCTAACAAAGCTTGCATCAACAAAAAGAATTTCCCCTGGTGATTTTTCTGAAGTTTGTCGAACCTTAAAGAAGGTATTACATATGTTTTGTTTTTTTAATGAAAATGAAACAACTTGGTCTTTTTGCTTGTTAAGCTTGTACACAGTTTGGATCTATATTTCCACTCAAATATGATGTCTGATTGCTAATAACTTAGAATATAATATATGTTTTGTTGATGATCATGTGAAATTGATGTTTTTTCTTATTGGCTAATAGGTGCATAAGTACTTAACTCGGGCATAGGCGTAACAAGTTCAACCCTCTGGAACTCCCTTGGCTTGCCTTTTTATTTTGTTCAACAATGAATAGCTTGCAAGTTTACTTAGTTTTATTATGCATACATGTTTATAAATAAATTGTACCGAAATAGACCATTATGGCTTCATTCAATCATGTTGTTTATTATGAATTTGAGTCTTGATATATGACACATTCTATTAAGAGGGGAAGATATTGGTTTGGGTTATATAGTTCTTTCAAATACTTTCCAATACCGTGCCCAATGCAGAGGTCTACGCCTATTTTTTTGGTAGAATTGATTCATAAAGAATTAATTTTGAAAGAGTATATGTGTTTGGGAATGGAATCATAAAAATAAATTTAATTTTTTTTAATCCAGTGAGAAAATTAGTGACCAATTTTTTAAATCGGTCACTAAATATGTCTACAAATCGGTCACTAAATTGGTCTCTAAAAAATTGGTCGTTAAATCGGTCATTGAAAATCGGTCGCTAAATTGGTCACTGAAAATCGGTCGCTAATCGGTCTCTAAAAAAATCGGTCACTAAAATCAGTCGCTATGGATCAGCAACCAGCGTTTTAGCGACCGATTTTATTCGGTCACAACCTAAATTAGTGACCGATTTTAGCCATTTAGTGACCGATTTTTCGGTCACTAAAGACATATTTTCTAGTAGTAACTCATTCTCTTTGGGAAAACCCTTTGGAAGATGATCAAGTAATCTTCGCCACGTATATACGAACTCCCTAGGATAGAGAAAATAGCGCATCGATATGGTTCCCAGGAAAGATCAGGTGAGCTTTAAGGCCCCTTCAATGACCTTTGTCTTTCCTAGACAGATCCTCACAAATGAACTAACGTTACCCACTATCAGTCTGTATATAAACAGTAAAAATCACAAGTTTTTATATATAACAGGGTCCCAAATCAGGAATTTCTACCAAATAACTTAACAGTAGAGTTCACCAAGATCCCATTACTATTAATTTATTTTACACAATCAACCTGTATATATATATTCGAAAACAGAACATTGAAATGGAAGAAAACACTGGTTTATCAATTTTTACCATATTTAATCACTTGCTCATGTACTAATGTCTAATAGAAATATTGCCCCTGAGCCCGACGTGACAGTACACCGAAGATGTACTCTCAAGCCTGACCAACCACATTATTCCCTATTAGCCAAAAGAACTCCAGAGGTTCAATTTTACAACTTCTTAGATTTGTTGATCACGGAGGCATAGCCCACTGGGTGATCAAGCCTTTATAATTAAAATTTCGCCAGCGTAATGATACAATTATTAAACTTTATAATTTAATTGGGCATTATAATTTTACTATTTATAAAATCACATTTTTAAATAACAATAAGACATAGTAGCAATTTTAAAACAACATAACAAATAAATAACAATTTATTAAAACCATAAACACCCAAAACACAAATCGCTCATCAAAACAAGATCAAACCAACTTAAGAACAATTTCCCCATACCTTAGCCTTAAGAACAATGAAGAACAAGCTAAGAACACAAGAACAAAACACAAGAGTTTTGATTAGTAAAACCAAAGAAAACTTAAAGAAAAACAAAGGAAAGAAAAAGTATTTGAGTGAGATTTGCCTCAAGTGAGGGATGAAGAAAATGAAGAGCACCCCCCTCCCTATTTATAGCCAAAATTTCATGCAAGGCAAGTGGGGGAGGAAGAAAAGATCTTTGATTTTTCATTTTTGGAAAAATAATAAAATCCTAATTACCAAAAATATCTAAAAAAAATATCTAGGCTCCTAGAACACTTGAGAAGCTTCAAGACCCTTCAAGACCATGTGAAGGTCGGCCAAAATGAGCTGGGAGGAGAGGGAAGTGATTTGACCAAAATACCTCTAGGGTTTGGATGAAAAAGGATAGAAATCAAGGGTAATTTTATCATTTCATAAATCAAAAATTGAGATAATTATTTAAAATTGATGTGAACCAATGAGAATGCTAGAAAATGCCACGACAAGTCTAAATAATTTCGTGGGATCCATTTTTGAAATTTATTGATAGTGCAACTATTCGGTTTTCATCGTTTCGCAGGTATAACCTGAAAAATATAGAAAATTAGGGTTTTTAAAATTTACACAGAAATAATTTCAAAAATCATGAAATAAATAATTAAAAATAAAATATAAAATACTTATGGACCTTTGTCACGAAAATAGTACCTGTAAAATAAGATTTTTACGCTATACGTTTCTTGTTTAGCGTATTTTTCAGTAATTTTTGAAATTTCTCCAAAAATTCCAAAAAAATTCCAGAAAATCATAAATATTAAAATAAGAAACTTTTGTGAAGGAAGTTTGTCTTCTGAATTTATTTGACACACTCAAGCTATTTAAATCTTTTTCCGTCAGTTAGACATAAACCATTTTCTGTAAAAACGACCAAACGTTGTTTGAAAAACTACCGTTTCAGAAGTATTCAGAAATACATGTATTTTACCCCTAATTTTAAGCCAAAAATAATTCACAAAACATTTTTTCCATAAAATTCATATAAAACAAAATAGAGATGGAAAAACAAAGAAACAGACGTTGTAACTAGACCTGACGATGCTGAAAATTAACCGTTTTCAGAAGTACTTTTAAACATGGATATTTAAATCCTATTTGTAAACTAAAAATAAATCTCAAAATATTTATTTTGCAAAAATTCATATAAAACAAAAATTAGAACAGCTATCTAGAAAAACGGATGTTACACAATGCCTATATTTGCATAGTAGTTAATAACAAATAGAACCGTTACCTATATATGTTAAGGTAAAAAAAAAAATTATCTATAAGTAGCAGTTTCACGTCAAACTGCTACCATTTTGGCTTATACTATACTAAATTTGATTTATATTAGTGTTTGTTATATAGAATTTGTTAATTAGATGATAAAATATCATGACTAAAATTATATAATTATGAGAGGATTGGCTTACAAAGAGCTTATTTGAGTTTATTTACTGGCAAAAACACTTGTGAAAATGTTTGGGAGAGTTTATGAAAATAGCTTCTGACTGACTCAGAAGTTATATTTGAAGGGAGGACAGTCGACGTAGCGGAGCGGAGGCAACTGTCCCTTGGGCTTGGGCCTTTATGTTTCGGGTTGGGAGGGTGCGGGGGGCTTTGCCCCCTGCGGTACGATACAGGGTGATTTGTTGTAAACTGTATCGCTATAAATAACTGTTGTAACCCTACTTTTGAATATAGTGAAAAATCTGAGCCGTCATAGCTCCGGAGACGTAGGCACAATTGGCCGAACCTCGATAACAAATTGTTTGTCGTTTTCTTTCTTCTCCTTTATCGTTCTTACCTTATAGAAACAGTATCACTGTTACAACACTATCTAGAATAGCTTATCAAAACAATTTATAGCTTATATAAAAACAACTTAATCTCATTCTCCTTTATAAAAACAACTTATATATAAATGCTTATATGATAAATACTTATTCAATAAACACTTGAAATTTGAAGTATGTTTGTTTTAGCTTTTTAAAATAATCAGAAGCTAAAAGAAGCATATAATAGTTTGTATAAACTTTTCTATAAGCACTTCTTTCATGTATTTTTTTATCTAATAACTTCTCACATAAGTTGAAATTAACTTTTGCACTTCACTTTTCTCAAAAGCTATTTTTTTTAACTTCTCCGTAAGCACCTATATCTATTTATTAACAACTATCTATTTAACAATTTTTTCTCTTTTCTATAAATACCTAATTTTTCCACAAGTTAAAAGTTGAACTTCTGCATCCAAAGAGGACCTGTAATAAGAAACTACTTTGAGTAGCTTCTAAAATAAATCTCATATGATGGCAAAAAGAAATGCATGCAGTAGAAGAGAGAGAAGGTAAAATGGAAAACACGGAGAAATATGGTGGCAAAAAAGATCCTGATGTGCTTTTGGTAATTACAAGTGTTTCCCTTTGCTTAGCTGACGAGTTCACATCATCTTCTACCTTCCCACGTTCCTCCTCTACCTCTCTTTCTCCGCTTTGTTTCGTTTTCGTCCAGAATAAACTTTCCATTTCGTCCAGAATCTTATCTCTCCCTCTTTGTTTCGCTTCCATTTTCCATCTTAGTCTTTTGTTTCATCAAAAAATTTTTTTGTTCCATTTAGCGTTAGGTGGGTTCGCTTCCTAAGATACGACCCTTAAGAGCCCCTGTGCTCTTTTGAGTGCTCTTTTTTTTTTTAATCAAATTTGTGTGTTGCTACTTGCTAGCTAGTATTTTATTTTTGCTTGGACCCTTTTTTTTTGTTTTTACTATGTTAAAATGTAGTATTTACATAATATAAAATTATTAAAATATGTTAAAAATTAATAAAATTTAGATTAACATATTTAAGAATTATCACTAAAACTTAAAATGTGATTGTTTAAACAAACATGTTTCCTTCAAATTGGTTTTTTTATGTCCTTTATTGTAATTTTTTTATTTACAAGGAAAACGAAAGCAAAGAACAAAAAGAGAATTTAATGAACAGCAATATATAGAGCGTGGGAGACAGGCTCCATGAGCATCCTCACTGAGAACAAGCTGCAATGGAGGGGGAGGTTCTTCCAGGATGGTCCAAGTGAAGTTACTAGTGTGTACCATGTTAGCTAGGAGATATGCACTCCTATTACCTTCACTGAAGACATGCGCAACAGAGGTGACCCAGTCTGGAGAATCTAGCATCTTCAACACCGCATGAAGTAGATGTTTGTAAGGTAAATCGTGAGTGAAATGCACAGTAACCAAACTATCCACAACTTCTGAATCCAATTCAAACATTACATTGCTAATACTCATACTCTTAGCAAGGTTGATGCCATGGTATAGATCCCATAGTTCTGCTAACGTAGAGTTACAAGCACAAGGTTGCAATGAAAGGCTTGAATGAATCTTCCATTATGATCACGTAGAACGCCTCTGCATGTCAATAACCCTGATGTAGTTCGGTGAGAGCCGTCTACGTTCACCCTGAAGGATTTCTCAAGCAAAGGAGACCATGAAATATGCCTCTCAGTTCTGCTAGCTCCAACATATGGGGGAGTGGGAGTAATAAGAAGGGTCATAATCTGGTACACCTGAGAATTCACATATGTATAACTAGACCATCAGGCAGTTGTGTCTTCCTAGAGAAAACCCACTTGTTTCGATAAGTCCATATGGCTGATGTTGCGATGCTAAAAAGAGTAGGCCAATGAACATGAGGTGAGCCAGCTTCCGTGGTGGTGAGATTCCATTTTAACCAGCCCTTAGTGCCCAAACTAAAAAATTTCACCCAATGAACACGAATGTACTTTTTTGAGAACTCTTGAATGATTTCGCAATCTCTAAGAGTATGCATCAAAGTCTCAAGAGCATCTTTAACCAAAACTTTTGTATGGTTGTACTTAAGTATATAATTTAGTGTGGTGTTGCAGGAGAGAAAAATGGCCTTTTTTTTTACTGTCCATGCAAAAAGTGAGAGAGAAAACACGAAATAAACTCAGCAAATGAGCTCAGAAATGAATTGATCAACATTAGTTTAAGTTACACATGAGTCACAATACTTATACTGTGATCAGAAAGAAGAAATATTAGTTACAACTCAAACTGAATGCTAACAAACTCTTTAACTAACTAAACTAGTTTAACTAACTCAATACATCAGTTAACACCCCCTCAAACTGGAATGTATGTCAAGCATTCCAAGCTTGGTATGCAAGGCTTGAAAAGGACCAGGATGCAGAGGCTTCATGAGAATGTTTGCAATCTGTTCTTGAGAGGATTTGGGCAGCAGGTGCAAAATTCCAGCACTGGCTTTGTCTCTAACAAGGCGACGATCCATCTCAATATGCTCGTGGAACACCAGATTAGCGGCAATGTGCAATACAAATTGACTATCATAGTGTATAGCCATTGCAGTAGGGTGATCGATATGAAAATCTTGCAGCAAATATAAGAGCCACTATGCTTCACATGCGCCTTGAGCAAGGGCACGATCTTCGGCCTTAGCCGAAGAACGAGAGACAACACTACAAGAAATGACCTCATTACCGGCGGCCAATTACCCACAGCCCCGTGGCTGTCGCTAATGACAATGTTACCGACGGCCAGGCCGACGGTACTCCGTCAGTAAGGGGCGAGGGCAAAACGATACTCCTGTGTCTGCATTCCGACGGGTTGGCCATCGGTAATTACCGACAGCTAGGCCCACAGTACGCAAACCACGACATTTCCGACGGCTAAGCCGTCGGTAAATGGTCAAAAAAATGAACAGTCAATGCTTGCAAGCCGTCGGTAAGTTTGGCGCATAGGGAAACTAGAATTGAACACGTTGCATGTTTCCGATGGCTTAGCCGTCGGTAAGTGCAATTTTTAATTACCGACGGCCAAGCCGTTAGTAAATCAAATTTAACCCCACCCCGTGACCCTCCCTTCCCCATTTCCCCCTTTTCTTTCTCTCTCTTTTCTCCCTCGCCTCTGCTCCACTGCCACCACCGCCCCCAAATCGCCCTAATCGCCGCCACAAGCAGCACCCCTCCACCGCTAGCACCGTCCTACCACCGCGCCTCCACCATTGTTAAAAAACCCGAGCCACTGCGTCAACCCTTCACCTCCTCCTTTTCATCGAGACCAAGCCAATCACCACCTCCTGTAACACCCGCATTTTTAGATCCGTAGTTAATTCTATACCACGAAGTGAGTAGATCAAATTACATATTATAAGATGAGATTAGAACATGAAATGTCATAATTATAGTCGCTCATAGTAAAGCAACTAGGATTTCGAGTTGAAATTGGAAATTTCAACAGAAAACGATTCTCGTTATAGACGGAGAAATAAGATTATGTTGTTATGAAGGCAAAGACAAGACCATCGCGAGGAATTAAAGAGACAAATAGCATTTTTATATTATTTAAGAATTTAAGAATTTTAGTTTGAAATTTTCTGGGATTAGAATAAAGATATTACAGTTTTGGTCCCTGTAGAATGGACTACGTGACACGTAATGAACAAAAAATTACCAGAGGACTAAGAAATGATCCAAATAGAAAGTTAGGGGTATCCATAGTGTTTTTAGATTATTTATTATTTTTAGATGGGTAGATAGTCGCAAAACTCGAAAAACAGAAAAATAGCGTAGACCGTGACCCGATTTAAAAATGTCGAAGGGTTTAGTATTTTCTGGAGACCATTTCTACTCTAAAATAATATTTTAACGAAACAAAAGTTGTTTTTAGATAATTTGTGATTTTTAGAAATTTTTCAGAAAAACTTTATTTTACCCTCGTTTGGTGCTTTACGGGTAAACCGGGCACAACTGGGAGATGAAAAATAGTCCAAAAATTTAGTTTTGAGATTCTAAATTTTTCTATATCATATTCAACTCATAAAAGTGATTTCTCATGTTATTATCTATTTTGGAAAAATAATTATCGAAAAAGGGATTATAAAAGTAAGCATTTTTCCTACTTTGAACTACCAATTAAACCCTAACTTGATGGGACATAATCCCACCACTTTTCTAGTCTGTTTGGCCGAGTATGTAGCCCTAGATTTCACTCTTGAAATATCTCAAAAGTCAAAGTGGGTCAAATGCTTAATTTTTGATTTTTGTCAAATCAAAGAGAGGGAGTAGGTGACCAACTCAAATCAAGCCATACTCTCCATTCCCTCTTGTCTCCTTGGCCGAGTTGTGCATAGTAAGGGGAGAGAGAAGTTTCATTTTCACTTCATCTTCTTCCTCTTGCAAAGAGAACTCCATTTTTCTCTCTTTTCCAAAGCTTTCCTCCATAACCAAAGCTTTGAGTTTTCTTGAGTTTAAGACTTTTAAGCTTCACAAAAAAGGTATGGATCATCATTCTAATCCATAATCTCTTTTCATTTTTCCATTCTCATCAATTTCATTTTTCAAGAAGCTTGTGTTCTTCATTTTTCTAAAAGTAAGCTGCTTCTTGGTTTAGGTTCATTCCCTTGGAACCTACAAGCTTGAAAACCATCTTGGATCTATTTTGCTTCAAAGTTTGAGTAAGTATTTCGCTACTCAAATTTCTGTACTTTAGGGTTTGGGTGTTTTCCTAAAACTTGCATTTTTATGGTGATTTTCTTGTGTATTTTGAATAAGGTTGATTTTTCTAAGTGTTAGAAGCATCAAGACCTTTGGGAGACCACTTGGTGTTGGTGTTGGTGTGAAGGAGATCCTTGGTGTTTGCCCTTTTTAGTTGCTTCAAGAGGTAAGGGGATTTTTTCAATAAGTTGGGAAGGTTGTGTATGTGTGTGACTATATGTTGTATGTTTCATGAAAAACTCAAAGACTTGAGTTTTCATATTGGTTGTTGAATGAGAAATCATTCTCTTAGTAAACTATATTTTTATATATCTATACCTTGAAGTGGCAAAGTATGATTTTGGTTGAGGAAAAGTAAATTTTGAAATGTTGGACTCTTGGAAAATATGTATATTGCTTAAAGTGGTTTGTATGCCTAAATGCATGCTTAATGAATGATGTTTGTATTCTTGATATGTTTAAAAATGCTAAAGATGGTTGCTTTTAAATGTATGTATGCTTTATGACTTGAGTGGTGTTCTTGCCTATTGATGTATTTGCTTTCCTTGAGTGATTGGTGTACTTTGATTCACGATGTTGTATTGTAATATTTAAAGTAGCGTAAAACTTTAAATTATTATGACTGTGGTTGTGGTTGATGATTTGATCCAAGACACTTTACCCAAGCATTTTTGGAAGAGGATTTTTAGAGGACTTTAATTAAAAAGTTTTTCAAAGGAAATTAAGGTTTCATTAATTAGATTCAAGTCAATACTTGACTAGGTAATCCCACCTAATTTTAAATATAGGTCTCCAATGGACTTTATGACCAAATTACTTTCAAAAAGCCCTAAGAAATGTTAAGGAATTAATTGGTAAATGAGAAAGTGGAATTTCGAATTTGTAAGGGGCGAAAATGAAAAACTGGGTGCTTTTGGCCAAAATAATAATTTTCAAAAGTTCCGGTGCTGAAAAATGAAAACTGGGTGCTTTGGGTCAGAATCGTAATTTTTCAAAAATCCAGGGGCTGAAACGTAAAACTGGACGTTTCTGGGTCAAAGTCGTAATTTTTCGTAAGTCAGGGGCTAGAAACGAAAAACTGGACAGTTTGGGGTTAATTTCTAAATACCTAGAAATAAATGAATTTAATTAAAGTTTATGTCAAGTATTTAATTTGAGTATTTAATTAAGACTTTTAGGTAAACCCTTTTACAATGAGAAGTTTGAAAGAGAAATACTAAGTTTGGTTTTAAATAAAAGCATATAAGTTTTCAAATGTCTTTTATAAAACTATTTCTTAGTTGTATTTAAACAAATGTTAAAAGGTATTTCATTTGTTAAGAATTTAAAGATTTTGAGACTTTAAAGCTAAAGAGAAATTTATAGATGTTTTCTTTGAAACTTATGTTTTAAACAAATCTTAGTAGAAAAGATTTTTACACGGTGTTGAGAGAGAATCAACACGTGGCGACGTTGAAGATTTGAGGACAAATAATGCTACACGGTGTTTGGAGAGAGCTAACCCGTGATGACGAAAAATCCTAAGGTGAAGGATTGCATTATTGCCTTTGTATGTGTGTGCCAATTATAATGTCATTTCCATTTAAGACGTTGGTTTTTGCCAAGATTAGGGCACACAATCCTAATGTGATGGATTGGGAATAAGTATGGTCTGACTATAAGTCTTGAGGGCATCCAGGTTACGAAGTTCTCAATGGCTGTTTGGTGACGTCCAACGGACCGAGACGAGTCGTAATACCCAGCTTGTGATGAGAATCAAGTCTAGCCAAGGAAAAATGAGTCATTTATTTATGTTTCTTTTATTTAACCTTTTTAGTTTATTTTTAAGAAGTTCCACATTGGATAGGTTTGAGAAGGAGCCACTACCTTTTGGCTATAAATAACCTCTTATTTTCTTTGTATTGGCACATTTGAATTGAATTATAATTTGCACTCTTAAAAGAGTTGTGTGAGAGGAGTTCCTCTTGGGTTCTTGAGTGGACCAACTTTTGGTTCTTATCAAAGGTTTCTATACCTTTGTGGCGAATCCTCACCGGACTTATCACTCTCCAGAGTGTGGCGTCTTCTTCCCATCTTCTTTCTTTCCAGTTTTCATTTTATTTCGATTCTTGTTTTGTTCTTATCTTGTTTTGACTCTTAAAGTTGCATCCTTTACTCGCTTTACTATTTCTTATGCGCTTTCTTCCCGTAGCGCTACATTAGCATAAAGTGTGCATCTTTTCTTTCAAGATCATCTTTTCCTTATTATAACAAGAAGCCTTTTCGAGGACGATCCATAAAAAAACAATGAACTCTCCCTTTGGTTCATATCATGTGGTATCTTGAGCCCGGTTCCTAGAATCGGCCAATTTCTTGTATTTGTGTGTACTGTTCTTTCGCTTTCCAACACCAAGCATAACTAGTTGCTTCGGTGCCATAATCCATTGTACACAGTTTGATCTCTTGATCATTGTCATTCTTTCCAGAGCGGCTACATTGTCTATATTCTGTTCTTTAATTCCTGTCCTTTTTTTTCTGTCTTTTGTTTTCGTTCTTTATTATTCCGTTCTTTTATTTTTTGTTCTTTATCTCTTGCGCAATTTACAGCTTCATTATATTCTGTTTATTTTATTGCTGTAACGACGTTTTTCTGAGCACCTTATTCTTAATTGAACTCTTATTGTTCACAATTGAGCATAAACTTAAAATCTTTTGCGTTAGTGTGAGAAAGAAAAGGGGTAGCGAATTTTACATCAAAAAAAAAAAAGGCAAGAGAAGCCCAAAAGTGCTTCTTTTAAGCTGCTTACCGTAAAAAAAATAGAAAAAAAAAAGAGACAATAGAAGCCCAGAAGTGCTTCTTATAATCATAGTAAAGGAAGCCCAGAAGTGCTTCTTCTAAGCAGCTTGTTTTAAAAAAAATTTGATAAGAGAACCCCTTTGCACAAAAAAAAAAAATATTGCCAATTGTGGAAATTCTTTTTGTGTGGTGCTATAACATTACTACTTGTGTGCATTTGATATTCCTGTTCTTAGTTCCTTTTTGTCTTTGTTTGGCTTTCTTATTTGAGTGTGCCTTTTTTTTTGTTAGCTTTTCTTGTTTGTCCTTTAAATTCCTTTCCAATTTTGTCTTTGTAGTTTTCTTTTTCTTTCAGCGAATCTGGTGATCAACTCTTGTGAGGACCACTACAATTTTTGTAAAAACTTTTGATTTTTGAAACGTGGTTGATCCTATCAAGAACCTAAAGAGAACTTTGAGTGGTAAAAGGCAAGAGCGTTTACATTAAAGTCAAAAGCCATTTTCTGAGTGAAACACGAGTGATCATTTCTTGAGTGAAACACGCGAGCAGAGTGGTGAGGTCCTTTTCACTTTTAACCTTTTTTCCTCATACTACTATACAATGGTTAGTGGTTCTGGTCCCCCTCCCACCCCTAGAGCTACTGCAATGCAAGCTCGCCTAGACGAGTTGACCAATCAATTTGCTCAAATGTTAGAGCACAATCGGAGGAGAGGATGGACAGAAGAGAAAGGCATAGGTCTAGAACCTCCACCCAAAGGAGTGATAGTGGAGATGACGAGGAGGAGGAAGAGAGAGGGAGACCTAGAAGGCGTGAGGATAGGCGAAGGAATGAAAGGAGGCATAGGGAAAATGATAGAGAAGAAAGACCTAGAAGGAGAAATGAGAGGGATGAAGGACTTGATGGGGTTAAAATTAAAATACCTAAATTTCAAGGGAGGAATGACCCCGAGGCTTATTTGGAGTGAGAGATGAAAATAGAGCAAATTTTTGACTGCAATAACTATAGAGAAGATAAGAAGGTGAAATTGGCAGCCATAGAATTTACAGATTATGCTCTAATTTGGTGGGACCAAATACAAAAGGAGAGAAGGAGGATAGGAGATGAACCAGTGAGTACTTGGAGGGAGATGAAAACAATGATGAGAAAAAGATATGTTCCTCCCCATTACCATAGAGAGCTTCACAATAAGCTCCAAAGACTCACTCAAGGGAGTCAAAGTGTGGATGAGTACCAAAAAGAGATGGAGATTGCAATGGTGAGGGCAAATGTTGTTGAAGAGCCGGAAGCCGTAATGGCGCGCTTCCTTCATGGACTCAATCGGGAAATCCAAGATGTTGTAGAGTTACAACATTATGTGCAGCTTGAGGACTTAGTCCATCAAGCCATCAAGGTTGAACAACAACTAAAGAGAAGGAATTCCTATCGAAAGCCCTTTTCAAACTTCAACTCCTCTTCTTGGAAGGATAGGCAACTCAAAGAAGATCCACCCAAATTAACCAAGGAAGGTAAAATCTCTAAAAATTCTAGTCCTTTGGTTTCTACTAACAATACTTCTTCTTCTGTCACTCAAAAAGCCAGGAACATCAAGTGCTTTAAGTGCTTGGGCAATGGGCACATTGCTTCACAATGCCCCAATAAGCATGTCATGGTGTTAAGGGACAATGGGCACCTTTCTAGTGACTCATGCCCCGAAAATGCCCCTACGAGTGAAGAGGAAGATGATTGTGAAGCTTATGCTCCGGAAGGTGACTTGTTAATGGTAAGGAGGCTCTTGGGAAACCAGATTGTGGTTGATGAACAAAGCCAAAGAGAAAACATCTTCCACACAAGATGTGTCATTCAAGGACAAGTGTGCTCCTTGATCATAGATGGAGGAAGTTGCACCAACGTGGCAAGCACTCGTTTGGTGAGCAAACTCAATCTTAGCACCAAACCTCATCCGCGCCCATACAAGCTCCAATGGCTAAGTGAGAATGGTGAGTTGGTTGCTAATCAACAAGTGATGGTAAGTTTTCCCATTGGTAAGTACAAGGATGATGTTTTGTGTGATGTTGTGCCTATGGAAGCCGGCCATATTTTGCTTGGAAGGCCTTGGCGATTTGATAAGCATGCTATTCATGATGGTTTTACTAACAAGTTTTCTTTTTCTCATGATTCTCGAAAAATAACACTTGGACCACTTTCTCCTAAAGAGGTATGCCAAGATCAAGTTGCTTTGAAAATGAAAAGAGAACAAGAGAAAAAGATTTCTAAAGCTAAACATGAACAACATGATAAAAACCAAACTCTTGTACTTGAGAGAAGGATAGAAAGCTTATTTGCTAGGGAGAGTGATATCAAGAGGGCATGTTTTGCAAAACAAGAATTGTACATTTGTGTGTATAAGGACTTGTATTTGAATTCTAACTCTAACTCTCTTCCTAGTGTTGTTGATTCTCTCTTGCAGGAATTTGGAGATGTGTTCCCAAAGAGTGTCCCACCTGGTTTACCTCCCTTGAGGGGAATTGAACACCAAATGGATTTTATGCCGGGGGCCTCTTTGCCCAATAGACCCGCCTATTGGTCCAACCCTCAAGAGACACAAGAGATACAAAAACAAGTTGAGGAGTTGCTGCAAAAAGGTTGGGTAAGAGAAAGTTTGAGTCCTTGTGCTGTCCCGGTAATCCTTGTTCCTAAGAAGGATGGCACTTGGCGAATGTGTACTGATTGTAGAGCTGTTAATAATATAACTATTAAATATAGACACGTCATTCCCCGTTTGGATGATTTGCTTGATGAATTGTATGGTGCATGCTATTTTTCTAAAGTTGATTTAAAAAGTGGGTACCATCAAATTCGCATAAGGGAAGGGGATGAGTGGAAAACAGCTTTCAAAATAAAGTATGGTTTGTATGAATGGTTGGTGATGCCTTTTGGACTTACAAATGCTCCTAGTACTTTTATGAGACTCATGAATCATGTTTTAAGGGAGTTTTTGGGGAAGTTTGTGGTTGTGTACTTTGATGACATATTGATCTATAGCATGACATTAGAAGAGCATACTGAACACCTTAGGGTTGTTATGCATGTGCTTAGAAATGAAAAGTTGTATGCTAATCTAGAAAAATGTGTCTTTTGTACTGATCATGTAGTTTTCCTAGGCTTTGTGGTAAGTTCCAAAGGAATCCAAGTGGATGAAGAAAAAATAAAAGCTATTAGAGAGTGGCCTACCCCAAAATCTGTGAGTGAAGTGAGAAGTTTTCATGGGTTGGTTAGTTTCTATAGGCGGTTTGTGAAAGACTTTAGCACCCTTGCTGCATCTTTGAATGAAGTGGTTAAAAAGAATGTGACTTTTAAGTGGGGAGAGGCCCAAGAAAAGAGTTTTAATGCCTTAAAGGAAAAGTTAACTCATGCACCCATACTTGCTTTGCCCGATTTTTCCAAATCTTTTGAACTTGAATGTGATGCATCAAATGTGGGTATTGGGGCTGTTTTGTTACAAGGAGGTCATCCTATTGCCTACTTTAGTGAAAAGTTGTGTGGTGCTGTTTTGAATTATTCCACTTATGATAAAGAGTTGTATGCACTCATAAGAGCTCTCCACACTTGGCAACATTACCTTTTGCCCAAAGAGTTTGTAATCCATAGTGATCATGAATCACTAAAATATTTGAAAGGGCAAGGTAAACTCAATAAAAGGCATGCTAAATGGGTTGAATTTCTTGAACAATTTCCTTATGTCATTAAGCATAAGCAAGGGAAAGTAAATATTGTGGCTGATGCACTTTCTAGGAGATATACTTTACTTGCCATGCATGAAACTAAAATGCTTGGTTTTGAACACATAAAGGAATTGTACTTGCATGATGATGATTTTGCCAAGATGTATGCTATTTGTGAAAAAGGGGCACATGATGGGTACTTTAGGCATGATGGGTTTTTGTTCAAAGAAAAATATTTATGTGTGCCTAAGTGTTCTTTACGTGAACTCCTTTTAAAAGAAGCACATGAAGGGGGATTAATGGGACATTTTGGGATTCAAAAGACTTGGGATACATTGCATGAACATTTCTTTTGGCCTCGTATGAGACGTGATGTCCATAAGTTCTGTGCTAGATGCATTGTTTGTAAAAGAGCTAAATCCAAAGTTATGCCTCATGGACTTTATACCCCTTTACCTATCCCCAATTCCCCTTGGATTGATTTATCTATGGATTTTGTGCTTGGTTTGCCCAAATCAAAAAAAGGAAAGGATTCCATTTTTGTGGTTGTGGATAGGTTCTCAAAGATGGCACACTTTATACCTTGCCATAAAGTAGATGACGCCACTCATGTGGCCGACTTGTTTTTCAAAGAAATTGTAAGGCTCCATGGGATGCCCCAAAGTATTGTTTCTGATAGGGACTCTAAGTTCCTAAGCCATTTTTGGAGAACACTTTGGAGTAAATTGGGCACCAAGCTCCTTTTCTCTACAACTTACCACCCACAAACTGATGGCCAAACTAAAGTGGTAAATCGGACTCTTTCGGCCTTATTGAGGTCCATCATCAAGAGGAATATTAAAACTTGGGAAGAATGTTTGCCTCTTGTCGAGTTTGCTTATAATCGGGTTGTCCATTCTACTACAGATTTCTCTCCTTTTGAAATTGTTTATGGATTTAATCCCCTCACCCCTCTTGACTTGTTACCTTTGCCTAACATTTCTTCTTTGAATCATAAGGATGGCAAAGCCAAGGCTGAATATGTGAGGAAGCTCCATGAAAAAGTAAAAGCACAAATTGAAAAAAAGATGGAGCAATATGCTAAGCAAGCAAACAAAGGGAGAAAAAGAGTTGTCTTTGAACCCGGAGATTGGGTTTGGGTCCACATGAGAAAGGAAAGATTTCCTTCACAAAGGAAATCAAAACTGTTACCAAGAGGAGATGGACCCTTCCAAATCTTAGAAAGGATCAATGATAATGCTTATAAAGTAGACCTCCCCGGTGAGTATGGAGTTAGTGCCACTTTCAATGTTGCTGACCTAAGTCCTTTTGATGTAGGTGATGAACAACCAAATTCCATGACGAGTTCTTTTCAAGAAGAAGGGTGTCATGAGGACAAGGAAAGCCCAACGGGCACAAAGCCTAACAATGCTCTACAAGGACTTGGAGGACCAATGACAAGGGCTAGGAAAAAGAAAGCTCAAGAAGCTTTGGACCAAGAAGTGAACTACTTTCACTCTCAAGCATTGGGCCAAGATATCATATTTTCCCTAAGCCAAAATCACAATCCAGAGGAAGGATCAAGATTGCTACAGTTGATCCAATCAAAAGAAGAGCTCAATGAGGGAACTTGAATTCTTGCTTTGATGACAAAATAAACTCGAGGACGAGTTCTCTTGAGGTGGGAGAGTATGATGAGAATCAAGTCTAGCCAAGGAAAAATGAGTCATTTATTTATGTTTCTTTTATTTAACCTTTTTAGTATATTTTTAAGAAGTCCCACATTGGATAGGTTTGAGAAGGAGCCACTACCTTTTGGCTATAAATAACCTCTTATTTTCTTTGTATTGACACTTTTGAATTGAATTATAATTTGCACTCTTAAAAGAGTTGTGTGAGAGGAGTTCCTCTTGGGTTCTTGAGTGGATCAACTTTTGGTTCTTATCAAAGGTTTCTATACCTTTGTGGCGAATCCTCACCGGACTTATCACTCTCCAGAGTGTGGCGTCTTCTTCCCATCTTCTTTCTTTCCGTTTTTCATTTTATTTCGATTCTTGTTTTGTTCTTATCTTGTTTTGATTCTTAAAGTTGCATCCTTTACTCGCTTTACTATTTCTTATGCGCTTTCTTCCCGTAGCGCTACATTAGCATAAAGTGTGCATCTTTTCTTTCAAGATCATCTTTTCCTTATTATAACAAGAAGCCTTTTCGAGGACGATCCGTAAAAAAACAATGAACTCTCCCTTTGGTTCATATCAGCTTGGATGATCTTGACCAGGGCTGCCTTATTTATGTTATGGTGCACGAGTTAGCATAATGGGCCATACCGAATAAATGACAACGAGGGCTAAGAGATGGTCAGGTTGCATTTATGTTAGGAACAAGCACCGCCATATCGCTCTACTTAGTTGAGGTAGAGAAGTCTCCATGGAGCAGTGCACCGGTGTATTAAAGAGATATTGAAGTGACATGCATTATGCTAGAGTGCTATGTGTGTTTAACCTGATGATTTGTTCTCTTTTGGTGTATGAATATCTTAGGGAAAGATTTGCGAAAGAGTAGCTATATATATATTCTTGGAATGTATTATGTAGTATTTTCTTTTTCATATGCACCCTTTCGTGGATTTCAACTTGTGCAAAGAAATTCACCCTTGCATGTTTTTCTGTTATCTTTATGTACGTTACGCGTAGATGTCCACTTCGAGACCTCTGGTAGCGCGGGTGAGGGAGAGTTTCCGGCCTCTTGAGGCCAATGGTGGGAGATGGACTTATGATCCCATCTCCCAATGGGCTACGGTGACTCGGGACGTGGTCAGGATGAAAGGAGGGGTGCTGGGCCCCGAAGAGGTTTTGGAGAGGGACATGGTTTTGGACGCTTACATACCCCTCGAGAGGATGCGCAGCTGGCTTGCAGACGCACCCTTTGCACGCAGGATCACCTTGGAGAGCCGGGAGGTCAGAGTTCCGCCCATGGCGCAGCCTAGGAGAGAGGCGAGGGAGGACCAGAGATCTTCACCCCAGCGGGTCGCCGAACCTATTTCTGATCGACATCGTCTGATTCATCGCACTCCAAGGAAGAGTTCCTCGGAGAGGGCACGCTTGTCGAGGTTGGCTCCACCAGTGACACTAGCTCCACCACCTGAGTCGGTGAGACGGACATTTCCTGTTCCTTACGTTGAGCCGTCTGGGCGTTTCGTACGTTGCACTTCAGACTCTCACGCCGGACCATTGGGACTTGGAGGGAGAGAGAAGAGGAAGACCAGAAATGAGCCTGGACGTGGTTGGCTCGTTGAGTCTGAGTCCGAGGAGGAGAAGGATCCCGAGAAGGACCCCGAGGAGATGGCATCTTCTTAGGTCTCTAGGGTGGGGAGTATAGTGCTAGGTTGTGGGTTTGTTAGTTAGCCGACCAGCCTAGGTTTTAGGGAGTAGATGTTCATGTTGTGTATTTGACACACCTTTTGCTTTACGATTTTTCCTAGGTTTAGTTTATCGCTTTATTTTCTTTATACAGTAATGATGTATCTTGACTATACTTGCTGATGCAAGACTTTTGTATAGTGACTATGGGATTTGTGAATGTGATGTATATTTCTTTTTCTGATTTTCTGGATGGCTAAGATATTTGCGAGTATACCTTTTTTGAGAAGACTTTTAACAAAAAAAAAAAGAAAATTAGCCACCAATTTTGGTACTCTTTAATTATGAAAGATGAAATTTTGAAAACAAACCAGTTTTATATTAATTCCGCATTAAGTTTCTTCGTAATTCATGTGACGTTCCTTGTGGGAAAAAGGGGCGTTACATTTGTGGTATCAGAGCTGGTCGATGTCTTTCGGGATTGTAGGTTATAGGTCTACTGAGTCTATGTTGTGTGAACTCTGATGAGTTTGCTTGAATTGTTTCTTGTAGAAACAATTGCATAAGTTTTGAGTGGAGTTTGTTTATGCTATGTGAATTTTTGTTAAACTTTGTTTGGATTGTTCTTCTTGAAGGACAATTTTGTAATTCTGTTTGAATCTTGTGTGAATTGTTTCCTTGTGGAAAACAATGTTTGTTTGTCCAACCAATAGATATTTCTTGATAGATTCCAATAGTTGTAAACTTGTAGGAATCCATGGCTAGTGGTAACTTTGGTCAAGGGAGCAAGAATAGTGACAATAGTATAAAGGAGATTCTTCAAGTTATCATGGATTTGGCTGCAACAGTAGTTTAACTGACAACTACTGCGATACAATTGGTGGAAAGATATGAGAGAATGGAAAACCATATGGGAGGGAGAGTGAACAAGGAAAATGTGGGTAGACCGTCTAGGTCGTATCCACGAGGGTAGAGAGGGAAGTAGAATCAGAACAAACCCTACTATAAGAATTAGGGGAACCAACAAAAGGACATTACCAACGAGGGGAGTCAAGGAGCGGGCACTCCAGTAAGATGTTATAAGTGTGGAAACATAGGACATTATATAAATACCTGTAGCCAGAAAGGAATGACGTGCTATAGCTGAAGTGGCATCTAACGTCACAAGAAGGGGGGTTGAATTGTGACCTCTTGAAAATTTCCAATCTGTGATAACAAATACATCGCTGATGTTTTACTCAGGTGGAACACTTGGTTAATAGGGGTTGGTTCAGAAGGTTTGCTTCATGCTTAGAAGGTTAACTCATGATGTTTGTGGTATGCATGAATATGATGCAGAGAATAGTTTAATCTTCTATGAAAAAGGTTTTAATGTTATACATGAATCAAAGCTGAGAAGATTTATTTCTTGAGAATGTACTCATTATTCTTATGTTAAGAATGTTCTGGTCAATGCATCAGAATATTCAAAACATAACTCAGAAGGTTCGTAGGTACACCATTCTGAAGCTAGAGTTACTTTGAAATATTTTCATATTGAAATCATGAATGCTGATATTCAGTCTTCTGAATATAAAAGATTCACAGAGATTTAAATAGATGTTCAGAAGATGAGAAATCTTGTTCTATATTTGAAAGATATATTTGTTCAGAACATTTTGCACTTTGACAAGGTTGCTGTGAAGAAAACTTCTCAACAATATTTTCATGCTCAAATCTCATTTGATGATTTTATAAAACTTCTTAACTTGATATGTAAATCATTTGAACTGAGTCAAGATGTATTTGATAAATAGTAGAGTTCATACAGTTCAAATATGCAGATTAAATAAGTTAAGCATGCTGAGAATGTTGACAGAACATTTTGAGAATGAACAGAACATTCTAAGAGCGAACAAAACATTCTGAGTATGAGCAGAAGATTCTGAGCATGAACATGTTGATGCAAAATATAAATGAGTTAAGGGTAAGAAGATTTTGCACAGTCATTTTGATCTTGGTTCACCCATGAACTTTAGGCTACGTCCAGTCTCCACACACAGTGAGATTATCCATTATGCAAATCACTTAATACAAGTATTCTTTCCTTTGCCTTTTCAGGTAAATACACTTAGTATTCTTTTCCAAGCCTCTGCAGGCTCTAGTATTCTTTCCCAAGCCTCTACAAGCTCACTAAGTATTCTTTCCCAAGCCTCTCTAGGCTCACTAAGTATTCTTTCACTGTCTCTTCAGGCATTCACGTAGTATTATTTTTCCTCAAGCCTCTACAGGCTTCATACAACACATGTTTTCTATTTCCAAGCCTACACAACAATTTTCCTACCCCAAACCTCGCCTAACCCAGCTAGTTTGAGAGGACTCTCATCTCACGAATGATAAATAATGTGTTTGTGGTTGGTATACAACTTCACAACACTCTTTGAGTGGATTACCATTTAAGTACGAGGTTGTGGTCACTCCTTAACATTCTTTTTGATGTAAGAATGTTTTTCATTGTTATGAGAATGTTCCTTCTTGGTGGGAGAAGGTTGCTGGAGTGGGAAGGATGAAGAGAAATGATCTTCAAATCATGTTTCTGCGTGTGTAATCTCTCTCCCTCATGTTTTGCAGCTACCTTCTGTGTTTAGGTACTGTTCCCAAGTCAATAGAGCCGTTATATGACCGTTGGAGACATTTTGTAGCAGTCTACAGTGTTACAGCTGTCTTCTTGTACTTTTCTGAGAAGCTGTCAAACTTTACAGCTGTCATCGCGAATATTCTGACGAACATTCTGATGATCATTCTAAGGTTTCTTCTACTAAGGCTTCTGAGCAGATTTATGAAGCTTCTAAGTGGATATTTGATGAAGCTTCTGAGAATGTTTTGATGTGAACCTTCTGGTGAACATTATGATGTTCAACCTTCTGATGAACATTATGATGTTCATCCTTCTGATAACTTTCTTAGCTATCAGATGTGTTTTTCTTCTTAATATTCCTCAAGCTTCAATCTTTAAGATGTGCGAAAACACTTGTACCATAGATGTGGTGGTACTTCTTTTCTTCAGAACTTCCTGTGGAACCTTCTGATAGTTGTACTATGCTGTCTTTAGAGAAGGTTCAGCATGTCTTCTGTTCTTGACCATTCTTTGACTCTGAGTAATATTCTGACTTGAGAGATTCTTCATGTCTGACTTTCTTATCATTCTCCCAGTATATTGATATTCCATACAACATGTTTGTGCTTGTGATATCTTGGAAATCTTTGCTCTGGCTTGCAAGGTGTTCATGTTGGTGTACCTTGAATCTGTTGAGAATGTTGGTTATTCTAAGTCTTCTGAACATTCTGAACTTGTTTCTTCTGTGAGACTTGAACATTCTTGATCTGATATAAGCTTCTGATAGATACTACATAACTTTCTGAGTTGATGAATGATCTTCTGATGTTTCTGTAGTAACATTCTGATGTGATGAACAATCTTCCAATATTGAAGAACGTTCTGTACTTAGAATATTCTGAACTGAGAACGTTCTGAACTATGAAACTTCAGAGAGGCTTGTCTTCTAAACATTATGAGACCAGAGCAGCTTCAGTGAATTCCTTGCTCTTGAACATTCTTGGCTAAGAGCAGCCTTCTGATCTGAGAGTCTTTACACCATTAACTTTCTCATGATTCTCTCAGAGCAGTAACCTTCCATTTGACATATTTGCACTTCTTGAACCATGGAGGTCTTTATTTTGTTTGTGTAGAATGTTCATACTATGGCGTGCCATGATCCTTTTGAGAATGTCCCTTGCTCTAAGCCTTCTAATCATTATGAGATTGTTCCAACTATGAGGCTTGAACATTCTGATGGTGTACCTTGTTGGTACTCCTTGACATTCCTGTTCTTATACAACATTCTCAAGCACACCATTAGTAGATCACCATTCAAAACACTTATCATTTAGTTCAGAAGGTTTGTTGTCATTAAAACCATATCCTAAAGGGTTTTGGAGTCAACATTCTCTCCCTTTTTGATGATGACAAACCTTTATGAACAAATTATATGTTTTTTGGATGGATGTATAAGATATGCAGAAATGTAATTATATTCAAGGTGAAACAACAAGCTCCCCCTGAACTTATGCATTAAGTTCATAACAATATATATTTATGCATTTAGCACATGTTATTTCTACATTCAATAATTTAAACTTAATGTATATAACAATGAAGTGTAGAGTTTAAACAAGCGTTCAGAAGCATCCGGTTCACTTAATTTGTTCATATCAATCCTTCATTCTCTCTCCCTTTTGGCATCAATCAAAATGAGGGGGTGCTATGACATTATTCTTGGTCACTTATTATATAACTATTTCCTCTCCCCTTGTCAAGGTTTAGGATTTTGAACTCAGCTTCCATAGAGGGTTTCCCTAAAGGATTACCAAACTTTTTTTTTTGGTAATGGAGGAGGAATTTCCTAGGTTCTTTGAGACTTCAAGCTCACATGCACTTTTTCAACATATTCAAACTAAGATGGAGAAAATGATATGTCATCTAAGATCTCTTTTCCTTTTCTTAGCTTGAGATAGACTCATGTCTATATTCTTATCATCCTTCTCTTTGAAGATCATCTTCAATTGCTTCGATTCTTGTAGAAGCTAAAGGTATATCCTCATAGGCTTTAAAATCATTCTCCTTTTATGCTTTGGCTTCTATGAAGGGTTTTAAAATCAAGAACCTACTTAGTAGATGTTCCTACTTTCATGAAAATTCAGATTACTTCTCTTGAGTTTTCTGAGAAGAGAATTCTTTCTCCTCTAAACCTTAGAAGGTTTATTTCCTTTCTACTTTCTTTCTTCTTTTCTTTTCAACCTCAAGTTTCTTCCATTTCTTCCATTTTCTTTGTGAAATGGATGAGGTATAAAGAAAGAAACCTTTCTATAAAGGGAAGAAATGGAAGAAGGTTCGTAACTTGTGCTTATACCTCATCCATTTCACAAGAAACCGTAGATGTTTCCAACGAATCTACTCATTCCCGTAGATGTTTTTAATATTCCATTTTCTTCTTTACTTTTAAGCACAAGTTGGGAATCTACTCATTCCCTAAATAGAACGAATCTATTGATTTTTATGGTAAGCTCAATCATGTGAGTAGACCTCTATTGCTATCCTTCTTCTCATTTAACATTCTCTCAATAGAGACTTTCATTGTCCTTTTTGATGCATGAGCCTTTTTAGACTTTGACCAATTGCAGTCATTCAAGTATATCATACTCTAATATGATTTCTTACACTCAAATTGCAAGAAGGGTATCTATGATTCTCTTCATGATCTCTTTGATAGGGTTTAACTAATCAAATACCCTTGTTTCCATTTGCACTTGCTAAAGCTCTTTCACGGGCTCACTTGTGATTCAATAAGCATATTTCAAGTCTTAAGAGCATTCAATATACAATAGATGAAAATTAAGCACTTTTGCTCTATAAGCCTTGACGAGGACATATTCACTTGGGTAAAACTATAGGTTACTAACCACTTGATCATAATATGTATCAAACTTAATTTCAGTAATGGTAGTCTAAACCTATATATGTTTGTGACAACTTAAATGATCACAAGAATTATACAGAATATTTCTACACCCCAAGCTATTTTTCTTGCATGTACTTAGGCTAAGTTTCACAAAAGAGTGTGTCTTTTCAAGGATCAAGTTGTGCAAAATTTTTGATTACTTGCTAGCCTTTGTTCCACTTTACAAGATTCATCTTAAGCAAGTATCACAACTATATTTTTCTGCAAGAACAACTCATTATGTAGAAAATTGCATTTCAATTCCTTATCTTCCTCATATCTCTCATTTTTGGTTTCTCAACTAGTAGGTGCTATACTAGAACTATGGGATAACCACAAAACTGCATTTCCTTGCTTAGAGTAAGTCAATTATCATTCCAAGGACACACTTGCAGAACTTATCTTTCATAAACCAGAATAGTAGTTTTCTCATCATTAATCCTCATATTTTCTTATTGAAACTACTAGTTTGGTATAGACAGTCCAATCATAGCAACTCTTGTTGAAATCCTTTCAAAGTTCATTCTTATCCTTTGGTAATCATTTCAAACTTGATGAACAAGGATTCATTAAAGAAACCATATCAGAATTTTCACTTTTGCAAAGCAACATTTGCATTCCTTCACTTAGGCTTCTAGTTGGTTAAGGACTACTCAAAATATGCAAACCATGCCTGGTAATTCTCAAACCTTATACCAAAGCCTATTCATGTATTTAGGACATGTATAGATCAGATTTATCATGAAAAACACATTACATGCTAAACTCTTGCAAACCTTCAATTTGCCTAGTCTTAACAAAGCACAAGCTTTTGTCACTTTGCTCTAAACATTTGGTCTATTGTCTTCCTATTCAAATAGGCTAACTCATACCCTTAAAGACTTTGTTCAACACTAAGAACCAATTTCATATTCTGCATAGAACAGAATTTGTGCAGCAGGACAATTAAGATGCACAGTTAGGCTTATTATCTTGCCTTAGTGGAGTCAACTTGCACTAAACAGTATTGGTTCACTTAAGACCATATTATATCCTTGAATATCCATTAAGGAGGAATCTTATGCAGTGTGTGACTAATAATTATGCATAAAGATGATAGTTGCACAAATAGCACATTTCATAACTCCTTAAAGAATACAACATTTATCAAAAGATAAATTCTTTTGCTAAGGCCTTTAAGTTTAATCTTTTGATCAAGCAATCATTTATTCCATTATTCAAAGGCTTTTCAATAATGAATCATGAATTCATATGAAATAAGATATCCTTAATTCTACCAGAATGTTGACAGTTTGTGCAGTGATGAGGTCAGAAGGTTGAGGATGTTTCTTAGAAGGTTCTGCTTCAACCTTCTCAGAATCTTCTTGCTTCTTAGACGAAGCAACATTCTTTGCTGACTTAGAGAAATATGTCTCTTTCCTCAGTTCTTCATTTTTCTTCATTTGAACCTCTTGATCAAGTTCACTTTGCTCTTCTTCTTGAACTTCTTCAGAAGGTTCATGTTTTTCTTCTTCTTGAACCTTCTCAGGTTCATCTTGCTCAAGGCCTTCTTGAGCAGGTTTCTTTGACACTGACCAGTCTTTTGATCTTTGAGATGCTTGTAGATTATGACTTGATTATCTCTTTCTCAGATCTCTGACTATCTACATCATGCTCTTGTGCTCTTCAAGTCTTAGATGTCTTGTTTTTGGTCTGTGAGAATGTTCATATTGGTGTACTTGATTCTTCTGAGAATGTTGATCATTCTGAGTTCATTTGAACATTCTGACTTGTTCCTTCTGGACCAATCTTACAGTCACTTCTTACTGAACCTATTCTAGTTCATCATTCTCAAGCACGCCATTAGTTCTTATAACATTCTTTTATAGCCATCTTTTCCAGAGACTCTTCTTCTGGATTTTCTTCTTCTCTTGGTTCCTTTTGAACCAACTATTCTAGAGCTTTAAGCACAAACTCTTGATCATATTCCAGAATGTTGGCTTCATCAACATTCTCTTCTTTCTCATCCTTCTCACGATCAGAAGGTTGAGGCTCTTCTTCGACCCTCTTCTTTTTTATGTTATTCCCATATCTTATTGGGTCCTTAAGTGTTAGTATACCTCTATTTAGGAGATTAGTTCATGTAGTAACATTTTGAGGTTTCATGACTAGATTGTTACAGCATGAACTTATAACCTTGGACTTTTGAATATGAAAAAGAATGTTTATGTTTTTTAGAGTTTCTAAAAATAAGTCTAACTTTGCCATACAAACCTATTTTCAAAACTTTGGTGTTATTAATAACACTGACCATTTTTTGAAAAAAACTCATTTATCCTTTTAAGAAAAATTATGTCCTTTAAGACTTTGGAAAACAAATGAGTTTGCTTCTTAGAAGGTTAGTCTTTCAAAAGCATAGTAAGCTTGGAAGGGTTTTTAAAATAATTTTCTTCAATACAATGATTTATCATGAATAAAATTTCATACTTTATCAAGTAGGCATGTGAATGAGCTGATGTAAGAAAGTAAGACAATCATTGTTGAGAGAAACATAAAACTCTTTGTAAGAAGGTTTAGCGAATTGTACCTTCATTTTCTGAATCATTATTGTCTTCCAAGAGACATATGTTTGTTGATGAATCATCTGTATCTTTCCATGTTATCATCATGGTAGTCTTCTTCTTTTTGAACCTTCTTAGAAGCTTACTTCAGTAGATGACAATCTCATCATCCTTTGCTTTTCTCTATTCTTCTGTTTGAATATTTGAAGTTTTTGCCATCATTTACTGAAAATCTCTTTGTACAATGTCCTTCTAAAATATGTACATCAGTACTATGGTTGACCATCACTTCTTCCAAGATCTTTTCCTCTTCACACGGTTAAGTGTGTTCAACCCCAAGAGCCGGGCTCTGATACCAACTGAAGTGGCATCTAACGTCACAAGAAGGGGGGTTGAATTGTGACCTCTTGAAAATTTCCAACCTGTGATAACAAATACATCACTAATGTTTTACTCAAGTGGAACACTTGGTTAACAGAGGATGGTTCAGAAGGTTAGCTTTAGTGATGAGAAGGTTTGCTTCATGCTTAGAAGGTTAACTCATGATGTTTGTGGTATGCATGAATATGATGCAGAGACTAGTTTAATCTTCTATGGGAAAAGGTTTTAATGTTATGCATAAATCAAAGCTGAGAAGATTTATTTCTTGAGAATGTACTCATTATTCTTATGTTAAGAATGTTCTGGTCAATGCATCAAAACGTTCAAAACATAACTCAGAAGGTTCGTAGGTGCAGCATTCTGAAGCTAGAGTTACTTTGAAATATTTTCATCTTGAAATCATGAATGCTGATATTCAGTCTTCTGAATATAAAAGATTCACAGAGATTTAAATAGATATTCAGAAGATGAGAAATCTTGTTCTATATTTGAAAGATATATTTGTTCAGAACATTTTGCACTTTGACAAGGTTGCTGTGAAGAAAACTTCTCAACAATATTTTCATGCTCAAATCTCATTTGATGATTTTATAAAACTTCTTAACTTGATATGTAAATCATTTGAACTGAGTCAAGATGTATTTGATAAATAGTAGAGTTCATACAGTTCAAATATGCAGATTAAAACAAGTTAAGCATGCTGAGAATGCTGACAAAACATTCTGAGAATGAACAGAATATTCTGAGAGCGAACATAACATTATGAGTATGAGCAGAACATTCTGAGCATGAACATGCTGATGCAAAATATAAATGAGTTAAGGGTAAGAAGATTTTGCACAATCATTTTTATCCTGGTCCACCCATCAAATTTAGGCTACGTCCAATCCCCACACACAGTGAGATTATCCATTATGCAAATCACTTAATACAAGTATTCTTTCCTTTGCCTCTTTAGGCAAATACACTTAGTATTCTTTCGCAATCCTCTACAGGCTTCAAGTATTCTTTCTCAAGCCTCTCCAGGCTCTAGTATTCTTTCCCAAGCCTCTACAAGCTCACTAAGTATTCTTTCCCAGGCCTCTCCCGGCTCACTAAGTATTCTTTCACTGCCTCTTCAGGCATTCACGTAGTATTATTTTTCCTCAAGCTTCTACATGCTTCAAACAACACATGTTTTCTATTTCCAAGCCTACACAACAATTTCTCTACCCCAAACCTCGCCTAACCCAACTAGTTTGAGAGGACTCTCATCTCACGAATGATAAATAATGTGTTTGTGGTTGGTATATAGCTTCATGACACTCTTTGGGTGGATTACAATTTAAGTACGAAGTTGTGGTCACTCCTTAACATTCTTTCTGATGTAAGAATGTTTTTCTCTGATATGAGAATGTTCCTTCTTGGTGTGAGAAGGTTGCTGGAGAGGGAAGGATGAAGAGAAATGATCTTCAAATCATGTTTCTGCGTGTGTAATCTCTCTCCCTCATGTTTTGCAGCTGCCTTTTGTGTTTAAGTTATGTTCCCAAGTCAATATAACCGTTATATGACCGTTGGAGACCTTTTGTGTCAGTTTACAGTGTTTCAACTGTCTTCTTGTACTTTTTTGAGAAGCTGTCAAACTTTACAGCTGTCATCGCGAACATTCTGATGATCATTCTGATATGAACCTTCTGGTGAACATTATGATGTTCAACCTTCTGATGAACATTATGATGTTCATCATTCTGATAACTTTCTTAGCTATCAGATGTGTTTTTCTTCTTGATATTCCTCGAGCTTCAATCTTTAAGATGTGCGAAAACACTTGTACCATAGATGTGGTGGTACTTCTTTTCTTCAGTACTTCCTGTGGAACCTTCTGATAGTTGTACTATGCTGTCTTTAGAGAAGGTTCAGCATGTCTTCTGTTCTTGACCATTCTTTGACTCTGAGTAATATTCTGACTTGAGAGATTCTTCATGTCTGACTTTCTTATCATTCTCCCAGTATATTGATATTCCATACAACATGTTTGTGCTTGTGATATCTTGGAAATCTTTGCTCTGGCTTGCAAGGTGTTCATGTTGGTGTACCTTGAATCTGTTGAGAATGTTGGTTATTCTAAGTCTTCTGAACATTCTGAACTTGTTTCTTCTGTGAGACTTGAACATTCTTGATCTGATATAAGCTTCTGATAGATACTACATAACTTTCTGAGTTGATGAATGAACTTCTGATGTTTCTGTAGTAACATTCTGATGTGATGAACAAGCTTCCAATATTGAACTTTCTCATGATTCTCTTAGAGCAGTAACCTTCCATTTGACATATTTGCAGTTCTTGAACTATGGAGGTCTTTACTTTGTTTGTGTAGAATGTTCATACTATGGCGTGCCATGATCCTTTTGAGAATGTCCCTTGTTCTAAGCCTTCTAATCATTCTGAGATTGTTCCAACTATTAGGCTTGAACATTATGATGGTGTACCTTGTTGGTACTCCTTGACATTCCTGTTCTTATACAACATTCTCAAGCACACCATTAGTAGATCACCATTCAGAACACTTATCATTTAGTTCAGAAGGTTTGTTGTCATTAAAACCATATCCTAAAGGGTTTTGGAGTCAACAATAGTTGTGGAAAGGTTGGGCATGTGGCAAAGGATTGCCTTACGAGCAAGCCGAAGTCAGAAGTCAACAATGTCAAAGGCGGAAGGCCAACGACAAACGGGCACGTTTATACAATGAGTGGTACTGAGGCTTCACCCTCAAAGGATCTCTTACCAGAAGAAAATGACGAAAAACTATAGTTTTGTTTTGTTAGGAAACCTTTTGTGTAATGAATATTTTAGTTTCTTATAAGTTTTTGTTTCAAAAATCTGACTCTATGTTTTAAATTTCGTTCGCTACTTCCTATGTATGTAACCTTCTAGTAATTCTTATGTCTATCTATTCCCAAAACTTTCCGTAATCTATGTATGAAGTTATTCAGTGATTTCATCTATCTATTTTCTTAGCTAGCTGTTTCCTATCTCCCTGTCTAATAATCTTTCTGATTGTCCATCATGTTTAATCCAAGGTCAACTTTGAGGGGAGCTAGAACCCTATAAATGATAGTGTGAGTGGTGATAGGAATTTTCATAGGAAAATTTTTGACATAAGTCCTTTAGCAAAGAGTAGATAAGGTACGGACAATAGTCAACAGTCATCTGTGAGTCCTGTAATGAGTATTATGAGACGAGTATAAAAAAAGAGTAATACAGTGAAAGGGTGGTGAAGCATTAGTAGATCTTGAAGATAAAATAGAAGGGGAAGAATTTTTGGAAGAATCGAATAAATGATAGTAGGTAGGTGTCAGTTGTTATATTCAGGAAAGATTTGGACACTACTGTGATTAGCTATACAATTATTATCGTTTTCTAACTGCTTAAGGACAAGGCGTGGGAGTAATTAACACATTGACTTGCCAGTAGTAGAGAGGAGACAATGATATTTGATATGGACTAACATTGTTGAGTTCTTAAAGTTTGGATTGGATAGTTATGAGTCTTGGTGGACAGTGTGAGGATACTTTGTAATTGGAGTAGGGATGCTCGAAGGAATGAGAGTGTTTTATTTCTGAAGTAAGAGTAATAGAAAAATTTATCGGATGAGAGTTTTCTATATTGATGGTTAAACGTAGTTTATCTGCCAAATTTCGAGGACGAAATTCTTTTTAGAGGGGTAGAGTTGTAACACCCGCATTTTTAGATCCGTAGTTAATTCTATACCACGAAGTGATTAGATCAAATTACATATTATAATATGAGATTAAAACGTGAAATGTCATAATTATAGTCAATCATAGTAAAGCAACTAGGATTTCGAGTTGAAATTGGAAATTTCAACAAAAAACGTGCCACCACCAGGAGGTACGTAGACCCCCCCTCTCTCTCTCTATCTCTCTGTCTCTGTCTCTGTCAGGAACTCCGGCCACCGCTAGGCCCGCCACCGTGCACTTGTAAGGCCCTGTCCTCCCCTCTGTGTGTGTGTGTGTTTTTTCTTCTGTGTGCGTGTATTTTTGTGTGTTTGTATGTGTGTGTTTTTTCTTCTCTGTGTGCGTGTGTTTTTCTGTGTGTGTTTTGGTTCTGTGTGTGGGGGGGGGGGGGGTTTGATGTTGTGTGTGTGGTTTTGTGTGTGTGGGTTTAGGGGGTTTGGTTCTGGTTGAGGGTTTTGTGTGTGTGTGGGGGGGGGGGGGTTGATGGTGTGCGTGTGTGGTTTTGTGGGTTTGGTTTTGTATGAGGGTTTGATTGTTTGAGGGAGATAAATGCATAAACAAATTAGGTATTTAATTGTAGTGTGGGTTTGGTTCTATGTCTGTGTGGGCTAATTTGATTGTTTGAGGGAGATAATTGCAATATCAAATCAAGTGTTTAATTAATTGTAGTTTTGGTTTTGTTTGTGGGTGGGTTTGATTGTTTGAGGGAGGTAACTGCATAATCAAATTAGGTGTTTAATTGTATACTAATTAACTTGACTGTAATTATAACCGTCTTTTATTAGTGTGTGAATGCTATGTTTATATGTGTGTGTGTTTTGTGTTTATATGTGTGTGGGTTTTATGTTAGATTGCCTATGTTATGTTATAAAGGTAGGTTAATTTGATTGCCTATGTTATGTTAGATTGCCTGTGGGTTTAATTTGGTTGCCTATGTTATGTTAGATTGCCCTTAATTGTATGTCACATTTAAGGTTCATTTCATTAATTGTATGTCACATTTAACTGTTTGATTGATTATATTTTCTTGTCGCATGAAAATAGTTTTCCTGCATAGTAGACAGTTCGTGAGACTCTTTCGGAGCGTACAGTTCGAGCTTATTGTGGGAGTTTGAGGTAAATAAGGAATTTTGTTTATAGATTTAAATATATAAGTTAAGTGCAACGTATTGTGTGGATTGATGTGTTGCTTGTTAGTGGAGAGCTAAGCTCAATAGGCATTGGAACTGTGTGCTTGTAATTTATGAGTTGCATGTGATTGTGTTGTTTGTTAATGGAGAGCAAAGCCCTAGTCTTTGCCTTCCTGCCTTATGTAGGATTTGGGTGTGTGTGCTGGTAGTAGTACATTTTTTGCATGTGATTGTGTTGTTTGTTAGTGGAGAGCAGAGCTCATTAGGATATATGTTATTTAATTGCTCTATATTGTTTTACGTATTGATTTAGTATTGTTTATGTTAAAAAAAATTAGGAAGGTTTGAAATACAGGGGTTATGCTGCCGAAATTTTTTTTGGCACATGACCCTAGTATCTAAATATGTTTATTTATCAATAGATTTTGGCATATGTTTGTTTAGGTAGTGTTTGCAGTTGTAAAAAAATTTGGGAAAGTCCAAAATACAGGGGTTATGCTGCCGAATTTTTTTTGGCACGTGACCCTAGTATCTAACACGTGAGGTGATTGGATTACAGAAAATGGATTCAAACCGTAGTTGGATGTATGATAGACTTAATCATAGGAGAGGGGGGTTGAAACGAAAGTTTGTAGAAGGGGTTCATGAGTTTGTGCAAAAGGCTTCAGAACAGCCATATTTTTTGAGTGAGGGAGGAATTAGGTGTCATTGTGCCAAGTGCAAGTGTGGGAACATAATGTGTCCTGGTGAAGTAAAGGTTCACTTGAACAAGTCTGGGTTTCAGCCAAACTATTGGTTTTGGACTAATCACGGTGAAGAAGTTCCACAAGTCGATCTAGGCAATTTCCCATAGGCTACTGGGAGTACTACCAATAATGAAGATCATTTTGTGGAGATGCAACACATGGTTGAAGATCGCTTTAGGCCGATGTTTGACACCCAATTTACTCAGGATAGGGGTAACGAGGAATTAAGTTCGGATGAGCCACCTAATGAAGAGGCTCAAAGATTTTATGATTTGCTAACTGCTGCAAATCAGCCCCTATTTGAGGGGGTATCGGAATCAAAACTTTCCTTGTATGTCAGGCTTTTGGCACTCAAATCGAACCATCGTTGTACTAAAAAGGCTCTTGATGAAATGGCAAGCATGCTTGCAGACTCACATCTTTAGGGGGTGCCATTGCCAGCTAATTTTTACCATGCAAAAAGGTTGGTGTCTATGTTAGGATTGAAGTCTCAGAAAATCGATTGTTGTGTTGATGGGTGCATGTTATATTACAAAGATAGTATTGAAGAGCAGGAGTGTAGGTTCTTTCATGAAGCGAGGTATTATCCCGTAGGACTGGGTTGGGTAAGTACAAAGATGTCGCAAAGAAGAGAATGATCTACTTGTCAATCACTTCTAGGTTATAGAGATTATACGCATCACCTGAAACCGCGGTTGCAATGAGATGGCATCATCATAATAGAACGAGTATGGACATCTTACGACATCCATCTGATGGGGAAGCCTGGAAGCATTTTGATGATGTCTATCCAGACTTTGCAAATGAGCCTATAAATGTCAGGTGTAACATCCCAAAATTTTCACTTATAAGACAAAGTGTTAATTTCTAAGGATTAGAACTACCTTGAAGTTTTTCGGACAAAAACTTGGTAGTTTAGAGCTAAATACGGAAGTCAAAAAATTATATACGAACATTCTGATTATTAGTATAAATAATACATGAATTTGGAAAATTCATACAACACTTCCAAAAGGTATTTAAGGGAAGATATATTAGTTTGAGGACATATAAAGGTTTTAGGAATTAAGTTTGGATTTTAAGAGGAAGAAACAAAGAAATTACGGTTTTAGTCCCTTATAGACGAAACTCCGTAATCTGTAGTTAGGAAAAGAATACATACCAGTGATAGAAAAATAGAGAAAATAGGAATTACAGAGACTTGATAGAAACCTAAGAATGACTAATTTCCGGTTAAGTATTACAGTATGAATAGTGAAAATAGTTAAGTTTCTATTGACTTCTGTTTTCTGTATTTTCGTCTTTTGTCTGTTTTAAATGATCTGGTATGATCTAAATTATAAGAAAATTATTTTAGACTTATAATGAAGATTTTAAAATACTTGTGAAATTATTTGATAAAAACAGTAATTTTTCCCTTACTGTTTGACATCCGTATTTACCGTTATTGACAGAAAAGGGTTTTAATAACACAAGTATGTTAACCCAACTTTTTCAAACAAACTTCCTTCACAAAAGTTGGTTCTTTTAATATTTGTGATTTTCTGGAATTTTTTTAGAATTTTTGGAAAACTTTTAAAATTACCATTTTGACCCTATTATTTTTGGAAAGCGTAAAATCCTGATTCAGAGACAGATTTGAGGTCAGAAAAAGATTTTGAGTAGCTGAATCATGTTTTTATATTTTTTAGGATTTTTGGAAATTATTTCATAATTTTCTGAAAAACGGATCAAAACGCTACTTTTCCAACGCTTACAAAATACGGAAAGCGGAGGTTTCTGGTCCAAAATCGATTTAAGTCAAACAATGAGGGCTCAAAATCAAATTTTAAGAGAGACCATTAGTAATTAAATTCAATTTGCAAATTTTCTGGAATTTTCTGAAACAGTGCTGTTTTACACTTACGGCGCGTCCGTTTTCTGTTGTTTTTATAAACTGTAAGGCTTGCCCTTACTGTAAAATTTCCAAAACTCTTCCATAAGACTTTCTATGTGTTATTTTAAGATTTCTTATTGATTCTTACTATTCTAAATTATTTTTAAGTATTAGATTAGTAAAAAGACTATTCTGACTCTTAATTGCGGAATAAGCCGAATTGGGGCAAATAGAGGTATACTAGCTATAATATAGGAACTTAGGAACTTTGAGGGGTTCAAATACAATTCTAAGAAGTATCTAAGAGTGGGGAACATCATGATGGCCTTGAATAGTAAGGTGGGCAAGTAAAAAGACCATTTTGCCCTTAGTTCCCACTTAAAACTACCTAAACCCTAGGCTTTTGTCCAAGCAATCTAATGGCTCTTATTTGGCCTCACTTGGTCGACATCCACACCCATTTAGGGCCCTTGGATGAGTTTTTCATTTATGAGTCATGAGGCTTAGTCATTAGGATTAGCCAATTAGAAAAAGATTGATTAAACCTAATTAATAATTATGGATTTTAGGAGTCATGGCTTACCTCACACATTTTCTTAATTCCTTCCTTCTCCCCAAGCTTGGGCAGCCCCCTCACCTATAAATAGACCCCCTTGGCTTCATAAATTTTCACTCATCACAAGTGGAAATCAAGAAAACAAACACTTTTCTCTCTTTTCTCCTAAATTTCTTACTTTGTGTTCTTGGTGTTCTTGGTTGTTCTTCATCATCTTAAGGCCAAGGTAAGGGGTTAATCTTTCAAAGTAATTTGTGAAGTATGAGTGTTTGATCTTTGTTTGTGTTTGAATTGCTTGTTTTGGTGTTTATAGCTTTTATATGCTTTATGATTGTTTTATAGTCTTATTTTAATTGTTTTGTGCTATTTATGAATTGTAGAGTTATAATGCCCAATTTTAGTCTTAGAACCATGTAAGTAGAGAGGTTATGCCAAAATCATTTTGAAGCTTTTGTAAACATACCGTTATAATGGCAAATTTTATACTACTGCAAACATAATTTTACCGCAAAGGGAATACAAATTATTGTTTATGAAAACCCTGTTATTATCTGTTATTTATATACAAGGTGATGGTTAAGATAAATGGTTTATCAGTATGGATCTGTCTAGAAAGGAAGTGAGACCTTTAAAGGGGCTAAAGCAGTCCGTCTCACTCTGGCCTGGGATCTGTATTGGTACGCTGTCTTCTCAACACTAGACACCCGGTATATACGTGACAAGATAAGATAGGGAAAGAAGTAATTTCTTAATACCGTATATATAAATAGATTGGATTGGATAAAAGAGTGTAACAGTAATGGATTCCCAGTGAATCCTACTGTTATAGCATCTGTCGGATAAAAGAGTGTAACAGTAATGGGTTCTCGGTGAATCCTACTGTTATAGCATCTATCGGAATATAATGTAACGGTAATAGATTCTCGGTAAATTCTATCGTTATATTTTAGTGGAAAATATCGAGTGGGTATCCAATCTGTATATGTATGCACATAACTCAGTTTAATTTCCAATGTCTACGACAGTGGAAATTAGTGAGATAGGCTTTCAACGGGCCTTTTTCCTGGAAGATAAATAGTGCCTAAGTATTTCAGAAGGGAAATAAATTGTCTACGTTTACTTAGTATATAGGATCGATTTTACAGTGGGGTACTGATTACCAAATATGGCTCTACGGTCGTGTAATTTTTCATCTTCGAAAATAAACCTAAGCTGTGATTAATTAAACGTAAATTCAATCACTAAGTCTATATTAAATTTTCAAGAAAACTGGACACTGATTACCGCAGTCGGCTCAGTCGCCGTGTAGTTATTCCATTTCCAAAGAGTTATCTAAAATCTGAAAGCAGACAGCTATTAATCAGAAAATGGACATAAGTTTAAATACTGTCAATCTCTTCTCTCTTGATCAATCCTAGGTGGTTATGCCTCGTTTTGATCTTCTTGTAATACAGTTAATAAGTCTTTTTATACCGATTCACCCAGTTGAGCAACTTAAAATAAATAAAGCCGAGATAATGAATTAGTTCGTAATAAGCAGTAAAAAGAGACGAGAGTCTTATATTTTAAAGTATATAGTAAAAGAGTCCTATGAGAAAATGATTTTTAAACAGTTTTCGGTTCATACGAAGTGGTCTTTTCATAAAAGGATTTGATTTGTTTTTACAAAGAGTTTTTGAGAAGAGTCAGAGATTTTCATAGAGAAATAGTAAAATAGAGAAAGTTTTACAGAGAAAGTGATTTCAAGAGAAAGTGATTTGCAAATTTAGATGATCATTTGCATATGAGAGATGAGCATACAACCTACGAGACGGGGTTGCAAATAGGTTCTGTTGGACTACGATTGTCTACTGGGATTATCCAGGTTTCGAAAGTCTCAATGGCCTTGTCGGTGAATACCCCTGAGCCGAGACGAGTCGTATACCCGACTTGGATAAATCTGACTGGCAGATCTATTTAGGATTTGGTATTAAGTTTTAAATGCAGTATTTCCAAAGTATCTTCAGGGGTCCTGAAGGGATTTCCTGTTTATGCTGTTAAGTTTACTGCAGCCGATCGCTCTATGATGTGAGGTTGGATAAGTCTCCCTGGGAGCAATGCACCAGTGTGATTAGAGAGATATTGGTGTGTCATGCATAAATATATGTGTAGTTGAGAAGATTGTATTTTGTGAATGTGTTATGGAATAGCAGCAAAAAGGTAAGTTCTGCTTAAACGAGATCTCTTTATAAGTCTTGATTGATCTGTTATATGTCTTGAAGTGTGAATTGATTAGTACATGATTATGTTTTGGTTGTACTTGTACTTTACTTGTTACTTTGTCTAGAGTTTCACCCTTGCCTGCTGATGCATGACGGAGTAGATAGTTTGCCCAAGATGTGGGTTAACTCTTAGAAGAAGGATCTGAAGAAAGATGTTGCATAGTTTGATAAAGATTACGAGAAGATTCTATATTCATTACTTTAGATTGGGTAGAGATCTAAAGACTCAACTGGCTCAGTGTTCACTGTATAAACCTCTGTTGTAAACTCTGATTATTTCATATATGTGATGAGGAATTTTTAAGTATAAAGCTATGTTTTATTTCTTACATAAAAACATTTACAAAAAGAAAATCTTAAAGGGATTTATTTCCCATCCTTCTCATATTCTTTAAGAAAAGCAAAAAATTTTATCTGAATTTTAGAGAAGGATTACCAACTTTTATCAAATATTTTCTAAGTCTTTGTGAAACTTTTGGTTACTATGGTGTAATATCTTTTTTGGAGAAAGGGTGTTGCATCAGGCTCGGCTTATGTTCTGGTGGATTCACACCTTACATCCAGGCATCTACGTCCTCGTATTCGTGTTGGTCTGTTGTTGTCACCCCATATAATCTCCCCCCTGAAATGTGCATGACCAAACCGTATATGTTTTTAACTTGTCTCATACCTGGACCATCTAACCCAAAAGCACGCATAGATATGTACTTACAGCCATTAATTGATGAACTTAAACAGTTGTGGAGTGATGGTGTTTTCACATATGATATCTCCACGAAACAAAACTTCGTCATGGTATGTTATTTGGGTGGGGTACTCAGGGAAAATTGGCATGTTCGGTATACGTGAGTGACACAAAGGCTTTTACCTTAAAATTTGGTGGAAAAAACTCGTGGTTTGACTGTCATTGTCGTTTCTTACCACCTGATCATGCGTTCAAAAGAAGTAAGAATCGATTTACAAAGAACAGGGTTGAGAACGATGGGCCACCTCGTATTTTGACGAGTGAAGAGATCTGGAATTGGGTTAGAGGTATTCCAGGTGTGGTAGAACATGGGGTTTTTAGGTTAGCCGGTTATGGGGTTACTCACAATTGGACCAAATGTAGCATATTCTGGGATCTTCCATACTGGAAAGACAATTTGTTACGGCACAACCTTGACGTCATGCACATAGAGAAGAACTTTTTTGACAATGTATTCAACACAGTCATAAATGTTAAGGGCAAAACAAAGGATAACGAAAAGGCAAGAATGGACTTGTCTCTGTATTGTGCGCGCAAGGAATTGGAGTTGGTGCCACAGAATAATGGAAAGATGTTAAAACCCAAGGCGAATTATTGTCTTTCGTTTGAAGAAGCAAAGACCATTTGTGCATGGGTTAAGGAGCTTAGGATGCCAGATGGATATGCTTCAAACTTGGCTAGATGTGCTGATGTTACCCGGGTAAGAATGCATGGGATGAAAAGCCATGATTGTCACGTATTTATGGAGTGTTTACTCCCATTTGCATTTCATTCATTACCTGTACCAATAACTTAAAGATTGATGACCTGCTAAGATTGGAGCAAAAGATCTCAATAATCATTTGCAAACTCGAAAGGATCTTTCCACCTGGTTTCTTTGATTCAATGGAGCATCTCCCGATTCATCTTCCACGGGAGGCAAGACTTGGTGGTCCAGTTCAATACAGATGGATGTATCCATTTGAAAGGCAGAAAAACTTTACTAACTTAATTTACAACTTAATTTCTCTTAATTTGCACACATCTTCAGATACAATTTTTATTTATTATGTAGAATGATGGGAGACTATAAGCGAACCGTGAAAAATAAGGCGAGAGTGGGGGGTTCAATATGTATGTCTTACTTACACCGTGAGACAACATATTTTTGTTTCCATTATTTTAAAAAATTTACATTATGTGGGACAAATATAAAAAATGAAGTTTTTGTTCTGAACAATAGCTCCCCACGGACGCTCTCAATCTTCAATCAACTAGGACGTCCCAGTGGAAGACCCCGGTCGCATTGGTTAGATGATGCTGAATGGATGTCAGCTCATATACATATTGTCATCAATTGCAACGAGATGAAGCCATATATCGAGTAAGTATCATTTAATTAAATTTTAAGTCCTATGTTAGTAAGGTAATATTACAATTAACTCTATGCTTGTTTGCAGTGCATTTTTGCAAAGCAACAACAGCAATGAAAATGATGTCACCACTCGTATCCATGCAGAATTTTTCAACTGGTTTCGGGATTATGTAAGTGTCTTTCACTGTAGAATATCGATTAACTTGTTTTTCGCTTAATTATCTTGTTTGTCTGTATAGGCATTTAATTCAGCCAATGGGGTAACCGACCCAAACATTCTTGCATTAGCTTGAGGTCTAGAATCAGAGGTCACTCTATGGCACAAGTACTTCATAAATGGGTACAAATTTCACACACAAGCATGGAGTGAGGGTAATAAAACTATAAATAGTGGGGTGTATGTAAAGGGAATTACACAAGGAGGAGAAGATGATTACTATGGAGTTATCCAAGAAGTGTTCAAATTGTCGTATCTCCATTTGCCCTACAAAGTAGTCCTATTTTATTGTTTGTGGTTTGATCCAAAATGACCTAAAGGAACAAAGGTTCATCCACACTAATATTGTAGAAATCAAACTGAGAGGGCGATACGAAAATTTTGACCAATTCAACTTTGCTCAAAAAGCTAGATAAGTATATTTTGTTCCATACACTAAGATATGAAAAGACAAAGTTGGTTGGTGTGTAGCAATAAAAACAAAACCCAGAGGTCGTGTGGAGGTTGATGACTTTGATGATGCTGCTACTTATCAAAATGAAGAGTTGTCACATGTTGAGGAGATAACCGAAGTTGAACGACTGACTGGATTGCGTGACGAAACAAACAGTTACGAAGAAGTTGCTCCAATAAGTGCTAGAAACTCCGAACATGATAATGAAGGGGACTCGCCACTAGAAGATAGTGATGAGGACGATCCTGATGATGTGGAAGACATCAGAGAGGACGACAATGACATATCTGATGATTAGCATTAATTTGTAATGGATTATATTTGTTTTTTTGTTATTTGTTATAGTAGTTTGCTAGTATAAGTAACTATGTTTATCACAATTATATTGATTTGTTGTTTATTTTGTTTTTCCTATTAGATGGCTCCGAAAGATAGCTAGAAGGGAGATCGCCCTGCCAAAAAGGGCAAGACCTCTCGGCGTTATGGCATGATTCTACCGCAGCGGGTGGGTCAACATGCTCAGCATGCAGTTGAGACATCATCGCGTCAGCCACAGGACCAGCCGGATGGCATTCCTGAGATGCAGTTTATGCCTACGCCGCGGTTAGTGCCGCAAATGATTCAGCAGGGCATGCAGGGGTACCCTTCATGCCTCCGGCAGCGAGAGGTTCATCCCCTCTAGCAGCGTCCATTGATTCTACATCCCATGCAGCAGCGCCCACACCATATGCATCCCCTGTAGCGACAACCTAGTCATCTTCTGCAGCCGCGGGAGGTTCATCCTCACAGCAACCTCCCGCTGATGAGGAGATACCTGATGAGGAAATGCCTGATGCACCTCAGACGAGCTCGAGGCATAGGCATGCTCCTCACATAGAGCATGCAGACGATGGTCGACCATTCATTAAGCCTGTTGGTCGAGGGTAAGTAAGTATTTAATTATTGTTTCATTTATCTTTATAGTTGTATAATTAATCTGACGTGTGTGTTTGTATTGTTTGCAGGTTTGATCCAGACAGGGTGGCCTCCCAGGCCATCACTGCGACCATTAAGGCCAGTACCGGGAGGCATGGCCAAAGTGGAGTAAGATCCCGCCAAAGACTGTTGAGGATGTATTTTTGCCGAAGTTTGCGATACGTTATAATTATAATTCAATTAAATTATTGTTGTTAGTGTGTCACTTAACATTATTTACATTGTTACAGAAATATGTCACTTGGCGACCCGAAGATGACCACCGGGTGAGGCAGATCTTTAACAGCAGAGGCTCTAAGAGGCTGTCTGAGATGCTGAGGGATGCCAAGATTGCTGGTGAGAAACGAAAGTGGATGGGAGGGAATGTCTGGGCCGATCTTCAACAGTATTAGGGCTCTGATGAATTTAAGGAAGAGAGCGCCCGGTGAAAGCAGAACCGTGCTTCTGCTAAGGGTGGATCAGTCCATACAGGTGGATCCATCTCCATTGTTGAGCACAAGAGGCTGTTGGTAAGTAATTAGGATTAGGATTATAAGTATTCGGTTTATTATTACAATTGAAAATTAATTAAGATACTAACTTTGATTATGTTTTTAGGAGTTAGAGCTTGGTAGAGAGCCCCACTTGGATGAAGTCTTTGTGAAGACTCATATGAAGAAGGACAGCTCCTGGGTTGACAAGAGATCAAATGAGACTTATGTAAGTTAATTAAATGCTTAAGTTGTGATTTTTATTTCAATTTGTGATAACAATAAGTTTAGTATAATATCTCTTAAATGTCACTCTTGCAGGAGTCATATCAGGAGAGGCTCACACAGTTGTCCCAGGCGGGAGAGTCTTCTGGTGGCTCCCAAGAGATCGACCCTGCTACCCAGATAAAGACGTGGATGGATAGAGCTGGGGGAAAGACACGGGGACGTTGCTACGGTACTGGAGCCTATTCGTATATGCTGAGACCAGGTGTGGCTTCTCTCACCCAGGAGTCACACGTCTCAGCAGGATGCACTTCGAGTTCCTCCTCTGCCAATGATGCCTTAGTTGCTCGATTAATGGAGGAGACTCGATAGGCAAACGAGACTGTCCAGACCTTCATGGAGCACCAGCACGAAATGATCCAGCAAGCAGTTAGTCAGGCGATGGCCAAGATGATGAAGAGTTTTCTTGCGGGGTAGCCGATCCTTACTCGCCAGCCGGCCCAGCCTCTTGGCACTCCTATTCAGACCTACGAGGACGAGGAATGACTTTTTTATGATTTTTTATTTTATTTTATGTATTGTTGGATTATTATCAAATTATTGACATTTATTAATTAATGCAATTGATGTTTTTTGTATATATATTTTTGTGAGTTATTTATTATTAATTAAATTTAATATAATTATTGATAATTAATTAGGTGGAATATAAAATATTAAAATTTTAAAAAAATTATTACTATTTAGCCGTCGGTTAATTCAAAAAAAAAAATTAATTCGTCTTTTACCAAGGGCTAAGCCGTTGGTAATTACCGAGAGCTAAGCCGTCGGTATATTTACCGAGGGTTAAGCCGTCGGTAATAACATAGACGGCTTAGCCGTCGATAAACATTACCGACAAAGGATTTCACGACGGCCATGTGGCCGTCAGAAATTTATATTTACCGACGGCTAAGCCGTCGGAAATGCAAATTTTGGCCATCGGTAAGGGACGTTTTTCTTGTAGTGCAATTTGTTTCTTTTTACTCTTCCAAGAAATGAGAGCATTCCCTAGGAAGAAGGAAAAATATGAAACAGATCTCCTAGTATCGGGACACGCACCCCAATCTAAATCAGTAAATTCCTTTAAACAAAAATCTGATTCCTTGGGGAAAAATAAGCCAAGTCCAAGTGAGGACTTGATGTACTTTAGTACTCGAAATGCAGCTTGTTGGTGCACATCAATGGGAGCAGCTAAGTATTGGCTAAGCTTGCTAACTGTGTACCATATATCTGGCCTGGTATGTGTGAGATAAAGGAGACGGCCCACAAGTCTGCAATAAGAGGAGGGATCAGCTATGGGTGTACCAGAATCCTTGCTTAAATTTATGTTGGGATTCATGGGTGTGTTACAAGGCTTGGAAGCAAGTAACCCGATATCTTGTAACAAATCTAGAGAATATTTTCTCTGATATATGGTAATACCAGACTGCGAATGAGCTATCTCAAAGCCTAAAAAATATTTACGATCACCGAGATCCTTGATGCTGAATTTGTGATCAAGTGAGCCCTTAATAGTATGGATTTCAGAATTATCATTTCCTGCAAGTACAAGGTCATCAACATAGACTAAAATAGCTGTAAAATCGGTAGTAGTTTTCTTGGTAAACAGCGAGTGGTTAGCTCGTGATTCAGTGTAGGCAGATGACAGCAATGTCTAAGAAAGTTTAGCATTACATTGGCGGCTTTCTTGTTTCAGGCCATATAGGGATTTTTCCAATTTGCACACCATGGATGGATTATCAAGAGGGAGGCCGGGAGGGGCTTTCATGTAGATTTCTACTAGATATCCATAAAGAAAAGCGATTCACATCCAATTGGTGAAGGTGCCAATTGAGTCAAGTTGTCAAGGACGATAACAATCTCACAATGGTCATTTTTATCACTGGACTGAAGGTCTCAAGTAATCAAGGCCAGCTTTTTGGGTGAAACCCTTTGCAACCAAACGCGCTTTATGATGCTCAACAGTTTTATTAGCTCGATATTTGACTTTGAAGATCCACTTATAGCCAATAGCTCTCTTACCCGCAGGGAGAGAAGTAAGAGACCAAGTCTTGTTTTATCAAGAGCATGCAGTTCTTGATCAATGGCTTTTCTCCAGCATTCATGCTGGACAGCTTCTTCATAATTAGTTGGTTCATTAGTGGAAGATATGGTGAGTGAGAAATGGCGATGGTGAGTGGAAAGTTTATCGTATGAGAGGACATGATCAAGAGGATATTTGGGTTGGATTTGTGGTGTGGAGGAAGAGGTGAGAGAGCAACGATAGTCTTGTAGGTAAGTGGGTGGTCTTCTAGTTCTTGTGGACTGTCTGGTTGGGTTGGAGTTGAGGGAGTTGGGTCAGGTGCGGGTGAATTAGAGGCTTGTGCAGTTGGGTTGGTAGTGTTATTGGGTATGATATTGGTTATGGGAGGTAAAGCTGTGTTAAACCATGGGTCATATGTGTTAAGGTTAGTTGTGAGAGGTGGTGAGGAATCTGTGTTTAATGTTGCGTTGAGCTGAAATGGAAAGGAATGCTCATAGAAGGTGACAAGCCTTGAAACAAATAATTCCCTTGATTGCAAATCAAACAACAAGTAGCCTTTTGTGCTAGGCTTAAAACAAAGGTCAACACACTTGCGAGCTCTCGGGTCCAGTTTCTTTCTCTGGGCAATCAGAGTTGTTGCAAAGCTGAGGCAACCAAAAACTCTTAAAGAATAAATTTTTGGCGGCTACTGACATAGAGCTTCAAATGGTGACCGATTGGAAAGGAATCGGGTGGGAAATCGATTGATGAGAAAGACTGCATGACTAACGGCATAAGTCAAAAAACATTTAGGAACAATTGACTGGAAAATAAGAGCCCGAGTCATACTCATAACGTGTTGGTGTTTGTGCTCTGCAATGCCATTCAGCTGTAGTGTTTCCACACAAGATGTCTGATGAATAATTCCTTTTGACCTGTAAAACTCATTAGTCAAGAATTCTCTACCATTGTTAGACCTCACACATTTAACCTTAGTGTTGTGTTGTGTCTCAACTGAAGAAATAAGAGATTTGATGTGTGTGGAAGTCTCAGATTTCAGCCTCATTGAGAATATCCAAGTGTGTCGTGCAACATCATCAACTACTATCAAAAAGTATCTATGACCAAACATAGAAGGCTCAGATATTGGTCCCATATATCCATATGCAACTATCAAAAGAATTTTTAGATTTAGAATGACTATTAGGAAAAGGTAATTTCTTTTGTTTTGCTATATGACATGTATAATTTGGATCAACTACTTTATTACAATCAACAAAAGGAAAAATTATATGTAGCTGAACTAGTTTTTAATGTGAGGGATGACCTAACCTCAAATGCCTTGCATTGTGTTTATAGGAATTGAAAGTGTTTACAGTATGAGGAGCAAGTTGAAATTTCTTTTGAGGTGAGAATGTGTAGAGTCCACCATCAAGCCTAGCCACACCAATCATCCTCAATGTAGCATTGTCCTGTATGTGACATCCATTATCAATAAAAATGAGTCTACAATTAACAGCACTGATCAACCTTGAAACTGAAATCAGATTCAATGGGAAAGTGGGAATGAACAATACATTAGTGAGAACTAAATCCTTGGAGAAATAAACTATTCCAGCAGTGCTAGTGGTGATTTGTGATCCATCAAGTAATCTAACATTCACAGGCCTAACTCTCTTGTGACATTGAAACATAGACAATGTGTGACACACGTAATCTGTGGCTCTCGTGTCAACAATCCATAATTGTGAACTATCGGTATGCACATCATTACAAAAATTACCTGAACTTTCTCCATAAGACTGCGAGGTCATAAGGTGATTGACATGATTCTTGTGCAGCATGGAGAGTATAGCCTTGTGCTGTTCTGGAGTAAATCCCAGCTTTGTTCAATATCATTTTCAATAGCACAATTGTTCACATTTCCAGTCTTCTGAGAATTCTAAAAATAACTAGGTGGGTATCCATGCTTTTTGTAGCATGTATCAATTGTGTGTCCTGTCTTGTCACAGTATAAACATACTTTGTTTCCTTTGCCTCTTCCCTTGCCTCTAGAATTTTTTCCACCACGATTTGCTCTTCTACCATTATTACCTCTTCCTTTTCCTTGAGTGTCAGTAACATTCATCATGATGCGAACTTCCTCACATTCAGCCTTCATCCGTCTTTCTTGTCGAATGAGGAGGGCAAATGCTCCAGCAATGTCAGGGAGAGGACGCATGAGCATAATTTGAGGTCTGATTGCAGAGTATTGTTCATTAAGTCCCTTGAGGAATCTACTTAGATACTCAATCTCTCTATAGGAAACAAAGGTTGGAATCAATTGGTATGTGCATGGAACAACGCATGTATAGGAAGGAAGTGGCTTGAAATCATTCAACTCCTCCCACGGACCTTTCAGATATGTGTAATATGCAGTAATGGATGCATCTCCCTGCATGTGCATGTGAATTTTTTCTTGCAAAGCACAAATACGAAAAATGTCTCCATGATAATACCTGTTTCGAAGATCAATCCATACAACAGAGGTTGTCTTCATTTACAGGATGCTCTACAAGATGTTTGGATAGCATGAAAGATCCAAGATAGGACAAAGGTATTGCAGCAATCCCAAGCTGCTCGATTAGGATTGCTGATCGGAGGTCTCGATAAGGCTCCATCGACGAAACTGTCCTTGTTATTCGAATTGAGGCATAACTAGGGGTGTTCAGCGATTCGGGCAACCCGCGAGCCTAAACCGAATCGAACCAACCTAGTTTTTTTACATTTTTGCTCAGTTCGGATCGAATCCGATCCAACCCGCTCAGACCCCGGCCTAGTTTGGTTCGGATGACGGGTTTCAAGATTTGGACCCGTGAACCCGTCAATCCGAACCGATGACGTGACACTTAAATTTAAAAAAAAATTCCTACAACTCAGTGGTCAGCAGTAGATTGGGGAGTAACTTCTTCACTTCTCTTCGTGTAAGTGACTTCTTCACTTCTCTTCTTCAGTCTTCACTCAAAAATAGAAAGTAGGGTTCAGTCACTTCTCTTCTTCTACCTCAAGCTCAGCCGCCGCGCCTCCATATCCCTTCACTTCGGCCACCGTCTTCTTGAGCAATCTCCATGCGTTCCCCCGCCACTATGGTTGTTGGCTCATCCCCTCAGTTCAGCAACTCTCTTGTCAACCGACACTCCAAACTTGTAGAACGATGGCGTCGAAGACGAGAATGGAACCACGAATGAGTTCCTGTAAATGATTCGCTTGACGGCGGCGCAGAGCTTGACGAGGAAGATGAACGACGTAAAGCTTGACAAGGAAGATGAATGACGCAGAGCTCGGCGATGCATAGGAAGATGACGGTGACGCAAAGAGCAGGATCAGTTACAGATAGCTACCATGCGTGGTGCGGCGGTGGCTGCCCTTTAGTGTTCACTATTGGTCTTCTTTTGAGATTATGGTTTCAAACCCTTCATTTTTCCTTTTTGGTCTGTAACCCTTCATTTTTCCTATCTGATTTTTTTTTGGGGTCGTTCTGGTTTCAGATTCAAACCCATTTTTTCCTTCTATTTTTGGGCTTGGCCCGTTTCCTTCTTCATTTCTCACTTTCAGTTTTTCGATATTTTAGAAAAGTTTTTTCAAAAGTCCAAACCCGGTGATCTGATCCGAACCAACCCGTTCTTGATCAGGTTGGTTCGGTTCGGGTTTGGTGAGTGAAAAATTAAAAAATCGATCCAACCCAACTCGTCCTATTTTGATCGGTTCAGATAATAGATTTCGCCAAATCCAATCCAAACCGGCCCGTGAACAGCCCTAGGCATAACTACATCGATCTTGACCATTGGTGATAGTTCTCACCATTCAGAGGAGTGGTAACGATAACCAAACCTAGATTCTCATTTTGAGGTAGGTACTAAGGACTCAAGAAATCAGTTAGAATATTCTAATTCATCGCATTCACAGCCAGCTCCGCCATAGATAGAGCTCGAACACGGTGGGAGTCTGGAACAAAGATTAGAGAACAACGGTAGCAACAGTACCCCCTAGAACATGGCTCTAATACCATGTAAAAAATGAGAGAGAAAGCACGAAATAAACTGACCAAATGAGCTCAAAAATGAATCGATCAAGATTTGTTTAAGTTACATATGAGTCACATTACTTATACTATGATCAAAAAGAAGAAAAATTAGTTACAACTTAAACTAAAAGCTAACAATCTATTTAACTAACTGAAACTAGTTTAACTAACTCAATACATCAGTTAACAGTCCATGTCAACTGTGATGAAGATATTAACATTGCCTTCAGAAATTATATTGAACGCAGACAATTCGAGGAGGTAGAATCCGTTATCGGACCATCAGTTTCAACCAAAACCTACAACCAAATACGGAACATAATTATCCTCAATAATATGCTTCATGGGAGAAACGACAAAATTCAAAATACTCGACCCGTTGGAAATGATCAGCCCAAACCGAGGATAACTAATAGGTCAATGGAGGAATTACACTCCAATATGGGTAATAGGCAAAATGATTCTTGGGTCTCATCCATTCCCCAAGATATTCCACAATACAATCAGGAAAGAATGGTGAATACCGCAAGAATCAACAGTATTGATGAACTATATGAGTAGATAGCCCTTTTTTTCTTTCTTTTTTTAATCATTTTTTATAGAGTCAAACTATTATGTATTCATGACATTCATTTTTTTTATATGTTAATGTAAATTGAATAGTCAAGTAAATTTTTTCTTTTAATTTTCATTCTTTTTATCTATTAATTTTTACTTTTTTAATCATTCTTCGTTTGATTTGGACAGCAAAAGAAAAAAAATGAAAATAATAATAAAAAATAAAACTTGGACAAAAAAAAAGAATGTGTTTGGGCCTATATATGGCCCAAATTCCCATTCTCCTACGGAAACAAAAAAGAAGAAAACCCCTCGGAGAGTCCAAAATTCTTTATGGGCCTTGACCTCTACATGCATTCCTTTTTTTATTTTACCTCGACTTGTATTCTTTATAATCTTATTCTTTTTATAAAAAATGATGTAACTCTATAACCTGCGGGCCACTGAAAACAATATATATTGGAGAATCTTATAGGAAAGCTATCTGGTTTCTTTTGCTTCTAAAAAAAGACATATAATACTGGATTTGAACTTGTGATAAACCTTAGATGTATTTCTTAAACATATTTAAGAGCCAATGTTACAATGCATTATTTTTCTCTTTTACAGATGATATATGAAGAGTTGAGAAAGGAAAATTATGTAAAGTAATTATGAAAACATTAAAAGAAGACTTTCATAAAAAAATGAAATGAAAATCTTTTGTGCTCTAACATTAAAAGAAGACTTTCATAAAAAAATTGTGAGACCATATCATAATAAATACATGATGGAAATGAGAAATCTATGAGATCATGTCATACTAAATACACGAGGGCATATCTTAATAATCAATTTTATAAATGGTAATAACTTAGAACAAAAGAAAATAAACAAAAAGTTTAAAATTAAGACTAATTTACACTAACAAATATTCAACTAAAGTGTTATTTTCAATATGCAAGTTTATATATTAATGTGAGTTTTAAAATAGTTTAAATAGTTGTTGTGAGTTGGCATGTCAGAAACTCAAATATGTGGTTACTCACCCGAACCCACCCCGACTTTGATGGGGAACAACCCACTTTGACGGGGGTTTGGGGTCAAGTTTAGGTTTTTCTCGTTTTTCAAAGGCGGAGACATTAGCGGGAATGTTGCACTTGCCCTCGAACCTGTCCCGCTATTTAAAACATCATATCAATTTAAAAATAATTAAAAATAATAAAATTGTAGGATTTGGTTTTCGGTGTTAGGTTGGTAATAGCCAGAGCAAAAGAAAAATTGAAATTAGATAACAGATTGTGAGAAGAAAAGTACCAGAACTAAAACAATCGTGCACAATTAGTGTTGCTTACAATTAGAAAGAAACTTCTATTGCACATAATCAGAAATATTACAATTATTTCTATTGAGTTTTCAGTTTTTCCCTCAAAGGACTAACACAATGTGTCATCTAGTTTATGTCAATTGTCAATCCTATTGTTCCAATGATATAATTACCGAAAGTAATCAAAACTAAAGATCTACACTTGAAAAATGAATTTTCTTGAAGGGCTTGTAATACAAAACTTTGGCTTTCTTGCTTCTTTCAAAACCAATATGACTTTTCAACAAAGAATGGCCCAATAACTTAGGATACCCACCATAGAATTACATAAAGTAGTATCAGCAAAACATTGCAAGAGATGAACAAACTATGAGCTCACACAACTTCTAAAATTTTATTGGAAAAACATTGTCAATCCATTATCTACCAAAATTCAATGGAAGTGACACAAATTATGTAGCCAACGAAACCATCTCTCTAGCACCAAGAACTACAAAAAAAATAGTACCTCCCTAAAGAAGAGTTATAATACAAAATCACACGGTCTAAAAAGAGAACAAAAATAGCTAAAATACGAAATAGTCATAATGACGACAGAATGAATAGATGAAAATGGTATAGAGAACAAATATTTGAAGTTTGACTTAATTTGTATTTTAAAAATAATTTGAAAACCAATTAAAAATATTTTGAATATAATTTAACATCAGAAAACGAATTGAATGGATCAAGAGAGAAGATTAGGTAAAGCCAAATTTAAAATTTGAAAAAATTATGCATTTGAAAAGGTAGAAGACGATATTTTGATTATAGGTTATAAATGATAATTATAAATTAATTACAAAAATAACTGCTAACTGATTTGTCTTAATTTTGATTTATATTTGTATATATGTAATAAACCTGGGTAAATGTTGATTAACAATGCCACAAATGGTATAATATATCAATTTTTGGCAAAAGTAATATCTTGTCAAATGTCTAAATAGTAAATTAAAATGTGTAATTATAGAAAACTATATTAATCAATAACCTGTGGACCTAAATTAAACTAACTCTGTTAATTAACAAATTGGGGAAAGGAAACCAATAATAATCCGTTGTGGGAAACCATATCGTGCAATATAATCAATTTAAAATTTAAAATGTATGTGGCATATGAATTATTAATGTGGTCGAAAACTGATATTGATAAATTGGGTTCGTGTGTATGTGTGAGTTGTATATCGTCATAAAAATATAAATTAAAAATTATTTAGTCTCATTTGTTGTGTTATATCCATACTTTTTATATTGATCAATTTATTTATAGACATTAATGAGAAAAATTTAGATTTTCATGGATAAAAGAAAATATTTAATGAATTAATTATTAGGTGAGAAATTAAGGATTAAGGATCAATAGTCAAAATATAGGGCTGATATTATCAACTATATGACCACTTGCAATCCTACAGAGGTATCTTGTTTAACATAGATATTTAGATAAGAACCGAGCAAAGTAGACATTTAAAAAATGAATATATCACTTTTTTAGTATTCCATTAAGTTGACAACTTAAAACAAAGATGACATCTTTCAAAATTGAATTGAATAGTAAAAGAGATTAGAACAAAACAAATAAACTGTTCTGAAAAAACACCGAAATGAATGGTTATTGGAAAACAAATAGTACATTGCTATCCATAAGTATCATGTCCACGGTTCTATGTACACTTATCAGTTGATAGATCTGACATATGTCAAAGCCTAACAACCCTCACCGACAAAGTCCAAGTTTCATTCTTCGGGTAGCATCCACAACCATATAATCTCTGAGAGCCATTGTTGTCGCGTGATCCTGACTTGAAATTTCCCACCAATGATTTTGTGATGGAAGAGTTGTGCATGCCAGAGACAAGTGAAATAGAGTCCACAAGTTTGAACAACATTTTGAATTATTCAATTAGGGAATCACTCAAATAAAAAAACTCTAATTCAATGTTAGTGAAGGAACAAAAGTGGACGTAATCACACGCTACATAATGTTCACATAAATTTTGTTCACTACTAGAACGGGGTGTTCTAGCGTCAGAATTTAGCGTCGGCCTCGACACCGACGCTAGTTGCGTCAATATAGCGTAAGCCTAGCCCACGCTACGTCAAATTTTGAGTTTAATTTTCTAATTTTTAATTTTTTTATGTTTAGCGTCAACTTAGCCGACGTAAATTACTTGACGCAAATTAATTTTTTTATGTTTAGCGTCGGCCCAGCTGAAGCAAATTTTAAAAAAAAAATTGAATATAGCGTCGGCTGGGCCGACGCAAAATTGATGTTATTATTTGCGTTTCGGTTAGAATTAGCGTCGGCCGACCGACGCAAAAGGCCGACGCTAAATGTAAACAGATAAATTGACCTTTCTCTCTTCATTTGGGCAGATTCCATCTGTCTTCTCCTTCATCTCACTCTCTTCCGAAACCGAAACCCTACGAATTGACGGCGGTGAGGCGTTACGACGAGGCGACGGCGTTGCGGTCACGACAGCGAGGCGGTGCTGTGACTTCACGGAGGTGACACGGTGCTTCTCAGTTTGCAGTGTGAAAGGTAAAATCCCTAAATCAAAGCTTGTGTCTGAGGTAAAAAAAGTCTGTGTAAATGTTATGTAATGAGGGGGTATATATTACTTGTTTTAGCAGCTGTCTAATGAGATGTGACTTAAGCTAGCTATGTACATGTATTTGTTTGTATGGAGGCAAAGCTTGGTTTTAATCCGTGGATCGTGTCTTATGATTAATTTGCAGGTTACCAGTTGTTGAATTTCCTACAAACTAAGTCCCTCCTTATTCTGTGACACAGTAAAAATGTAGAATTGTGATGGAATTCTTTTTATGTGTTGTAAAATCCAAAGACTAATCCTAGTTATTAGAGGATAAAAAAATTGTTTTAGGTTCCTTGTTAAAAATGTAGTGTTAAAATCCTTGTTCAGTGGATATAGTTTTTTATTGATGGAATATTGTTAAGATGCTTTGGGTTTCAAGCTGCTCTTGAGAATGCTGAGTTACTCTGCAGAACCAGGATTGAAGATACTCTCTGTTTGTTGAGTGGATGTACATAAATATCAACGATTCTGCTTCATTTTTGAGTCAATGGTGATTGTTGGCGAGTTGGTGATGGTGGCTCATTTTGGATTTTGGTTTATGCTAAAATGGTTACTTTCAAGTTGTTCCTATTCATGGCAACTGTAATGATGTCGTGCTATTGCTCATTATTGTTAAAGTGAAACTGAAAATTATTTTAATAATGGGAAGGGAGGAATAGAATAAATTCAGGCAAATATAATCAATAATATTTTCAAGTATTATGTATCATTTTTCATCTTTACCATAAAATGACATCCTGAGGCATGTTGATACACGATCTTCTTCTCATAAAATGTACAGATTCTTATCATCTTGTTAACCTTTATCACATAATAAAAGCTATACTTTAAAGGTTAAGATTTATGTTAAGGTTTATATGTACTTTAAATTAAGTCATAGTCAATATGGTTCTACTTTTACTTTTGAAAAAAAAGCTGATTTTGGAAGAGCATGAATTACTTTTACAAGGGATTGTTTTTAGTATCACACAATTTGGAAGATATGATTTCAGGTTCTTTTTTGGTGGTTATTTTACATCATTATTGGTCGTGGTTTGAGGCACTACTGGGGCCTTTGTGTTCGTGGTCAGCATACCAAGACTATTGGCCGCAGGGGAAAGACTGTTGGTGTCTCAAAGAAGTGTTGAAGTTGTTATGCTTTTGGTTTGGTGATTAGAGATGATGTTGAAGAGGCATATTTGAAGTACATTAGACATGTTTCCTATACCTACTTTGATTTGGTTGTTGAATGCGATGACAATTTCAGTTTTGTTTGTTTATTTGCGTCAAGTTTTTCATTTAGTTGAATGTTTTGGTAGAGAACCTTGAATAGTTTTGATGAAATTGCGTATTCGCATTGGTTCCTAAAATGAAAATGCTCTCTTTCTCAAATGAATAATAGTATTAATATTGTTATTTTTTTTAATCACCAATAATAACAAACATAAGATGTAAAATGTTGTGAACTTGGTAAATTGTTGATGTGAATTTGTACAGTGTTTTCGTAACCGGGAGATATATTCTAAAGGTGCTTGTTCACAAAAGGGGTTGAAAAAAGTTGCATTTTTGTCCTAACTCCAAATTGTTAATTTTGTTTAGATGTTGAAAATTGGATTTAATTGTTCCCATCATTGACAATTTCAAGTTCGCTTGGACAAAGTTCTAGCAGATGATGCTCCTTTCGATATTTGTAGTTGCCAGGTGAATGATGCATTCTTACGTTAATTATAAATCATCCGTGTATCAAATGCAAAAAACAGAAATGGATGTGTGCTTCTCGAAATGGAACATTTTCAAAAATGGCCTCTCCTAGTAATTGCCTTGTTTTCTTGCATCAAATTTTGGTCCATATATATTGTTTTAAAAATTCTTATCTTTTCTCTGATTGCAATTAATATTTTGATTTATTTGCCATCCAATTTTGTTCTTGCAATGTCCTTGTTCTACTATTTTACCCTAATGCAAATTAAGTAAACCTTTAACTTGGTGATATGCCTATCATTTATATTTCAATGACTGCCTTTTGTTTCTTCAATAAGCAAAACTACCATACTGTTTGTTAGTGCAAGCAAAACCTCCGTACTGTTTACACTCTTGATCTCACTTCATACAAATTATGAATTTCTTTCCATCATGAAAGTGTATGCTGGTTTCAAATCTGATGAGCTTTTTAAATGATGCAGTTTGCGTTCAAGTACTCATGTTGCCTAAGTAGGTTTGTTTCTTTTCTCTATGACTATTTTGATTATTATTAGTCTGCTTTTTTTCGTTTTATTTTATTTATTGGTTTTGTTTCTGCAAATGTTTCTCTTTCTGTTTGATTAAATGATCCTAAGCAAGTTATTAAGCCTACGCCCTTGTTGATTGTAGAATGTTTCTTTGGCGTTGAACTTGACTCAGTAGCGTCGGCCAAGGCCGACGCTAACTCTAAATGAACTTCTTTTGCATCGAACCTGGTCACTTAGCATGGGCTTAGCCGACGCTAATTAGCGTCGGCCTTGGCCGACGCAAAGTTAGCGCAGGCCAATTTCGTTGCCTTCATGCGTCGGCTTAGCGTGGGCTTAGCCGACGCTAACTAGCGTATGGCCAACGCTAATGCTATGCGACGAGGATTTTAGCGTCTACCCCGTGGCCGACGTAAGGCCGACGCTAAAGTGGCTGTTAGCGTCAATTTTTCGCGTTTAGCGTCGGCCAACGCTAATAGCTGAAATTCTAGTAGTGGTTAAACAAAAACGATAATCATGAGCACTTTAAGAGGAGGGAAAATAGGGCAACCATATTAAAAACAAAATTGCTAAAATTAACCCTTATACCTGGATTGAGATGGGCAACTTCAACCCAAAGAGAGGAAATCGAAGCAAAAAGGCTAGGTTTTTCTCCTCTGATCAGGTAATAGAGACCAGCCTGATCGCAGAGTGAGAGGGCAAGTCAAGAGACACTAGCTGGATGAATTTTTTGAAAATGAAGGGAGTAGAGGGATGGAGCAAGAAAACAAAATAAATGGGAAGGTGAGAGAAATGAAAAAATAATAATATTCTGATTCCATTTTCAAATTTAAATTTAATGCTAATCCGGATACAATAATATTTGATTGATCATGATTTATAGATTTTGTTTGAATTGAAAGAGATTCACCTAGTTCCCATTTTCTGGTAGCCTTTAGAATAAATGCTAAGTGAATTACGACTCAGGGGGAGAAATAGGAGAAATTGATTTCCATTTTTGACTTGTATTTAGAATAAATTTTAGAATAAACGTGAGACAAAATTTGTCTACTTGGCCTGTTTAAGGAGAAAACGACACATGTAGAATATTATTTCAAATTCAACGTAGTGCTGACACGTGTTAAATTTCCTTTCTTAAAACATTTCCATTGTATTGGATAAGATATAACATATAGATATAGATATAGATAGATGTGATATTTATAGATTATTATTAAAATAATTTTGTATAAATTAAATTATTAAATTTTTGGGAACTATAAATTTCAAGATTTTGTATTTTTGTATTTCTATATTTTATATTGCCAATAATATTATTTTCATCAACTAGAGGATTTTTTTAAAAGTACTTTTAATTTTTAATTTTCATTTTTCTCATGTACTCATAAGCACAGGGATAATACACAATACACTAATAAGTTGAGTCGATTTTCATGTTAGTAAGAGAAATTCTCAGGTGAACACACACCTAACAACTCACTGTTACACACATCCAATTAAAAAGTGCCATGTTAGTAAACCTAAAAATAACATAACAAAACACAGTTGTAGTCAATGTCAATTGAAGGACGAGAACCCCGTTGGCCGATGATGTTGAGTGAAACCGACTTCGGGACCAGAGCAAGAACCATTTGGTTTTCCAGCAAGTCAGGACTGCTTCTTGGAGAGAAATACAGTGACCGGAGGAACGAATCGGAGGGAGCACCGACGCTGGGGAAAGACGATTATTTGTTTGAAGGTTGAGGAAAATCCCTACGAGCCATGAAATGCGAGCCACAGCCATAAAAGAGGTCGGGGAAAGAGATGTCGACATTGTCGACGGTGAAGGGGGGAGGAGCGTCGGCGCGTGACGTGGAGGTTGCGCGTAGGGAGGAAAGTGGGGAGTGTGTAGCAGTCGTGGAGGAGGCAGAGCTGGGCGATAGAGAGGAGGCGAAGATGTGGAAGCGGATAATGTCGGTGCACAACGACACCGTTTGAGTCATGTTGGAAGAAGGAAGCGTCGGGGAAGGAGTATGTCGTTAGTATTTGCAGTTTCGTCATTGAAGGAGAGAAGGTTGATTCAAATATTAGAGGTGATGATTGTGTTACAGAAGAGGTCATAGCTTCTCACCCATAGTCCAGCTTCGAATTCCTCGTCGTAGTGTTCATCCCATATTCTCATATCCTTTGTTGTACAAGTTTCCATACCTACATGCCCCTCCTGTACCCAAAATAATAATTCATTCAAGAAATATTAATTTATAGAGGCCACACTGGAAACCGGAGGCTGGGTGTTTTTTAAGAAGGAGATGAATCTCAGTAGGAGGATGAAGAGAAGGAAATTGGATAACGACCCTGATACTCAGACCACTCTTTTTAAAATTCCACCCACCCTACACCTTGCCCATGTGGCAATTTAGTTGACTCAGCCCATGACTCATCAAAAGCAAAGAAAATTTGCTTCATCTCCCGCTCTTTTGCTTCATCTCCCGCTCTTTTTCTCTGCTCTCTTCCTTCATCTCCCTCTCTGTCTCTCTGTTCTCTTCTTCATCTCCTAGTCTATCTCTCTGCTCTCTCTCAAACCACTGACCTTGTCTCTCTCTTTCACGGTTCGCTCTGCTCAGTCTCTCAGCATCGCGCTCGCTCGTTCTCACCATCTCGCTCGTTCACTCACTAAGACCCACTCTACAAATGAAACGGAATGAAGAAACTACCTCTGCAAAATGAAGACGAAATGAAGAAAGGGCGTTCTCTGCAAAACAAAGAAACCATCGCTGCTGAATTCTCTCTGTTGCTGTTCATTTGCACGTAGTGACATTTAACCACCTTTAGAGAACGATTAACCACATATTTCTTCATTATTAACCATGAAAATGTCAGTAATTGATTTACAACTATAATCTCACATGATAAATAATCTCAGTATGTGTGTCTCAATCCTCTCAAAATTGAAAGTCTTTAGCTCAGAAATGTGTTTTTAGCACTTTTGAGTCAAATTTGTCTGTTCATATGCAGGTAGTGGCACTTAACCACCTTTAAAGAATGATTAACCACGTATTTCTTCACTATTAACCACGAAATAGTTGTTAAACTTGCAATGCACAATATAACATGTACTTAACCATGCGTAGCTTACAATTAACCACATTTGTAAATAGAATTAACCACATGAATATGTCTATGAAAACTTTTTCATTTCATCACTAGTTGCCTATTTTTACTTGAACTCCAGGTTTATATATCATTCATAATGTTTAACTTTTATTTGTATAAATGATTAAATGAAGTCCTCATGTGACGTAGTTGAATTTAATCACATATACAACACGATTAACCACATATCGCTTCACATTTAACCAAAGAAATGTCAATGATTGATTCACAACTATACACTCACATGATAAATAACCTCAGTAAATATGTCTGAGTCCTTTGAAAATTTGAAAGTCTTTAATACTGAAATGTGTCGTTAGCACTTATGACTCAAATTTGTATTTTTAATATGACGTAGTTGCATTTAACCACGGATACAACACGATTAACCATATATTGCTTCCCACTTAACCACGGATATGTGAATGATTCATTTACAAATATACACTAACATAATAAATAACCTCAGTAAATATCCTTAACTGATAGAGCTAGCTAACTGACACACCTGTGGTTAGTTGTGACTAATTATGTGGTTAGTCCCTCTATGTCAGTGGTTAAATTTAAATACGTGTCAAAGATATGTCAAATTTGAGTCACAAGTGTTATAGACACATTTATGTGTTCAAGCCTTTGAAACACACTGAAAACTCAGACATATTTCACCATGTTACTTGCCATGTGATTGTATAAATGGAAATCCAATCATTGACAAACCTGTGGTTAGTTGTGAATAATTATGTGGTTAGTCTCTCTCTATCAGTGGTTAAATTTAACTACGTACCAAGGATATGTCAAATTTGAGTCACATGTGGTACAGACACATTTATGTATTGATTCCTTTCTAATTCACTGAAAACTCAGACACATTTTACCCTGTTACTTGTCATGTGATTGTATAAATGGAAACTCAATCATTGAATAGCCGATGGTTAGTTGTGAATAAATATGTGGTTAGTCCCCCTCTGTCAGTGGTTAAATTTAAATACATGTCAATGATATGCCAAATTTAAGTCACATGTGGTAGACACACATTTATGTGTTGAATCCTTTTTAATTCACTGAAAACTTAGACACAATTTCACCTTGATACTTGTCATGTGATTTTATAGTTGTAACTTAATCATTGAATAACCCGTGGTTAGTTATGAATAAATATGTGGTTAGTCCTTCTCTGTCAGTGGTTAAATTTAAATACGTGCCAAGGATATGCCAAATTTGAGTCAGATGTAATTGAGACACATTTATGTGTTGAATCCTTTTTAATTCACTGAAAATTTAGACACAATTTCACCTTGATACTTGTCATGTGATTGTATAGTTGTAACCCAATCATCGAATAACCCGTCGTTAGTTGTGAATAAATATGTGGTTAGTCCCTCTTTGTCAGTGGTTAAAGTTAAATACGTGCCAAGGATATGCCAAATTTGAGTCACATGTAATTGAGACACATTTATGTGTTGAATCATTTCTAATTCACTGAAAACTTAGACACAATTTCACCTTGATACTTGTCATGTGATTGTATAGTTGTAACCCAATCATCGAATAACCCGTGGTTAGTTGTGAATAAATATGTGGTTAATCCTTCTTTGTCAGTGGTTAAATTTAAATACGCGAACCACTGACGAACTTTGATCTACGGTTCTTCCCAACGTCCAAACCTCCGCGAATCAAGTCTTGACCTTTGATCTGTAGTGCTACCAGTTCGTAATGGTGAGGGAAAGAGAAGAGAGAGCGAACAGAAGCACAAATGGTGAGGGAAAGAGAAGAGAGAACGAAGTTAAACCGAGACAGAGTGGGTCTCGACAAATCCGAGAAGTTGAAATGGTGAGGGAAAGAGAAGAGAGAGATCTGAGGATGAAGTGAAAGAGGGAGATGGGGTTGGTCTGCGTTTGCGAAGTGAAAGAGTGAAAAAGGGAGGCGTTCTTGCGAAGTGAAAGAGTGACAGAGGGAGGATACAAGGTCTGCTTTTTTGAGTGAAAGAAAGAGCGGGACTTGAGTCAATGGGCTGAGTCAAAAAAAATGCCACATAGGCAGGTGTTGGGTGGGTGGAGTAGGATATGTGGGTGTCTAACTATCTTTTTCCATTGGATAAACACATAAACAAAGGAGAGAGAGAGAGATGGTGGTTATTCAGAGAGAGAGAGAGAGAGAGAATGATAATGAACACTCATTTTACAGTTGGCTTTTATTTTAATTACATGTAACTTTTTAATTAGTTGTGTCTAAAAATGAGTTATTAAGTGCGTGTCACACAAGTATTTCTCTGTTAGTAAAAAGGAAAATGGGCCACAAGTGCATGATGTTCGTGTTCAAACAAATAGAGATACACACAAACTTGATGGAAAAATTTCCATCAAAGGATGCTTTCCAGCAAGGGAAATCAGCATGACCCGAGGAAGGTGGTTTAACACTAGCAATACGAGAGGATTCACCTAGGTTAATCATATGAGAATCGAATGAGGATTCTCTCATTACTGGAATGGGTTGATTTCCACAGACGTACTTGGACCGTAAAACTTGAACCCAAAAAGCATCAGGCATAGTAATGAGTAACTAGCCTAGCTTGATCATATATGCCTGATTAACCATCCTAAGATTCTTGAAGCCAAGACCCCTAGGCTCCTTTGGTTTACAATACATTTTTTTCCATGAGATAAGATGACACTTTCAAGAATTGGAGACACTTCCCCAAGCAAAACCACAACATAGTTTTTCCACTTCAGAGCAGATAGAAGCATGCAAGACAGTAGTTTGCATGACAAATCTCGGAATGCTCATAATGCTGGACTGCACAAGATCACTCTATACCAACTAATGAGAGTGTCCTGGACTTCCTGATAATTTCCTACGAACATGATAACAATGTGGTTTTAGAGGCTTTTTTTCCTTCGAGATAAGACAATGGGAACACCCAAGTATCTCAGAATATCATCAGCTACACCAGTTCCTAGTTCCTCACACAAAACACCTGCCACATCAGAAGATACAATAGGAAAGAAGCAAACCTTTGATTTAGCTAAATTTACCTTTTGTTCAAAGATAGAGCAGAATCGCTCGAGAACATTTTTTCATTCCAAAACTTTCTTAGAAGATGCTTTTGCGATCAAAAGAATATCATCAGCAAAACATAAGTGAGAGATCTTGGGCCCACCCCTACTGATTTGATAGAGCACCCAATTTCCCTCATTAACTGAATCTAAAATACAATGACCAAGTCTTTCAAGAGTAATAACAAATAAGTAAGGGGAAAGTGGATCTCCCTGACGATCAAAGGCCTCTGGATGGAGATAATGATTCTATGTGCTTATCATTCCAATTAATACTCATGGAGAGAGAAGAGATACAAGAAGAAATCAAGTGTATTAGATCCGTAAGGACTCTGAGAGTAGATAGAACATCATAATCACAAAGCGCCACACCAAACGGTTGTACGTTTTCTCCGAGTCCAGCTTGATTACCATATATCCTTTTATCCCTTTCATCAAATGCATATAGAATGAAGAATTTCTTGAACGATGATGACATAATCTATGGTGCTGCATCCAAGGACAAAACAACACTGGACAAGGGATATAACATAGGGCATGCGTTGAAGCCGGTTAGTAATTACTTTGGTCACAATTTTGTAAATGACATTGCATAATGCAATTGGCCTAAATTGAGCCATGTTAGATGGTGCCACACACTTGGGGGTGAGGGTAAGGAGTGTGTGGTTCACTAAAGTGATACGATCAGGATTGTTAAACATCTTAGAAACTTTGTAAGGAAAAAAAAAGCACTTCTACGTGTCTTAAAATTAACTTTTTCTTAAAAAAGCAATTTTTACGATTGTAAACAAACACAAATTAGTTTCTGTTTTTCTTAAAAATCTCCAAAAAATAATCGCTAAATTATTTTATCTCATAATCACTTTTAATCCGTAACAAGCAAACCCTTAATTAACTTATATACCCAAACACATCCTATATATCAAGTTGATACAATCAGTTCTACATGTCTAAACATTAAATACAATTTTGATTATAATTCCAATATTTTGACTCGCTACATGCTTATCTAAATGAGTAAACAACCACTTTGGTCCTTAAGGGAGGAAGGCAGTGTCACTTTTGTCCCTGGCAGATATGAAATTAAAAAAAAAATCCTCAACTATGCCAGCCATAAGTCACTTTAGTCTCAGCCGTTAGATCTGCTACATAACTATGTTTGGCGTACTGAGGTGGCACATTTGGTTACATGTAGGATTACAACATGGCAGTCCACGTTGGATGCCTCGTCAGAGGGACTGAAATGGACAATAAACTCTTCAATTAATCCTTTTAAATGGAGTAAACCACCACTTTGGTCCCTAGAAGTAACAAAATAAAAAAAAAAGTTTTTGACTGTGCATTTCATTAGTCAATCTGATCCCTTGCTTCACTATAGTCACATAACACTAGGGGTTTTCGTGGTTTGGATTGGATCGGATTTTGAGTGCAAAAACTATCTGATCCAATCATTTCGGTTGTGCTCTTTAACCATCCGTTTGGTTAGGTTTTAAAATCAAATCCAATCCGATCCAATTTATCTCGGTTTAGATTAGATTGGATTGGTTTTCATGAGTTTTCCAAAAACAAATATAAACATTTTTAAAATGGACAAAAGAATTTACAAATAAATAAATAGAATATACTAACAATGGCAGAATTATTACATCACACATCATATTATATAATATATTATCTTAAACATAAATTATCTTAATATCTATTATATAAAAATATAGGGTAGCAGTTTAATTTTGAAAATAATAATATTTGTAACTAAGAGATCGATTTGGATTGGATTGGTTTTCACTGTGGGATTCGAAATCCAATCCAATCTAATAAAAAAATTGATTTTTTTGTTTGGTTTAAATACCTTTTTCGTCCCTGCAAAATGACCGAGTTTCATTTTTCGTCCTTGTAAAAAAAAATTTGTTTATGATCCCTGCAAAATAAGAAGTTTTGTTTTTAGTCCTCGCAAATTTATTTTAGTCCCTGAAATATTCAAGTCATGCTAAATTAGTCCTTGTAATATGTGGACAATTTTGTTTTTAGTCCCTATAATATTATATCAATTTTATTTTACTTTATTTTACAGGGACTAATTTGACGAATATATAAATATTTCAGGGACTAATTCAACATGATCTAAATATTTTAGGGACTAAAATAAATTTGCGAGGACTAAAAACAAAACGTTTTACTTTGCAAGGATCATAAACAATTTTTTTTACAGGGACGAAAAATGAAACTCGATCACTTTGCAGGGACGAAAAATGTATTTAAGCCTTTTTCTTTTCATTTTTTTGATTTTCGACTATTCGGTTCGGTTACCGCGATTTGCATTGGATTTGATCAATTATGAACACCCTTCTTAACACCGTTTGTGAGGATGTGTTGGTACATTTATTGACATGTAGGACACCACGTGTCAGTCCATGTGTGTTTCTCGTCAAATGGACGAGGTATAAGTGTGACAGGCGCAGACGTTGATATGAACCAAAAGGGGGGTTTATGTGTTTTTATCGGACCTTCCTAGAGTTGACTTCTTGTTATCACAAATAAAAGGAACTAAGAAAGTATAAAGATGAAAACTTTACGAATGCTTCTTAAAACCTCTCTTGTATAGAGCACACACTCCTCTTGGAGAAGGAGGAACAATTAAACTTGATCCCTATTGTATTTGAGCGCACAAGAGAAAACAATGATTAATAAAGATGACAACTTTATGCATCAATATTGAAACTGATGGAAAAGAAGACGCCACACTCTAGAAAGAGTGATAAGTCCGGTGAGGATTCGTCACAAAGGTATAGAAACCTTTGATAAGAACCAAAGGTGGTCCACTCAAGAACCCTAGAGGAACTCCTCTCACACAACTCCTTAAAGAGTGCAAAATTCTAATTCAATCAAAAAGTTCCAAAACAAATAAAAAGAAAGGTATTTATAGCCAAAAGGTAGTGGCTCCCTCTCAAACCTATCCAATGTGGGACTTCATAAAAAAAATTACTAAAGAGGTCTAAATAAAAAAGCATAAATAAATTACTCATTTTCCTTGCTTAGACTTGATTCTCATCATACTCTCCCACCTCAAGAGAACTCGTCCTCGAGTTTATTTTGTCATCAAAACAATACTTCAAGTTCTCGCATTGAGCTCTTCTTGTAATTGGATCAAGTGTAGCAATCTTGGCCCTTCCTCTGGACTATGCCTTTGGCTTATGGAAAAGATGACATCTTGGCCCAATGCTTGAGAAAGGAAGTAGTTCACTTCTTGGTCCAAGGCTTCTTGAGCTTTCTTTGTCCTAGCCCTTGTCATTGGTCCTCCAAGTCCTTGTATAGCATTGTTGGGCTTTGGGCCCGTTGGGCTTTCCTAGTCCTCATGACGACCTTCTCCTTTGAAAGGATTCGTCGTGGAATTTGGATCTTCATCACCTACATCAAAAGGACTTAAGTCAGCAACATTGAAAGTGGCACTAACTCCATACTCACCAGGGAGGTCTACTTTATAAGCATTATCATTGATCTTTTCCAAGATTTGGAAGGGTCCATCTCCTCTTGGTAGGAGTTTTGATTTCCTTTGTGAAGGAAATCGTTCCTTTCTCATGTGGACCCAAACCCAATCTCCAGGTTCAAAGACAACTCTTTTTCTCCCTTTGTTTGCTTGCTTAGCATATTGCTCCATTTTTTTTCTCAATTTGTGTTTTTACTTTTTCATGGAGCTTTCTCACATATTTAGCCTTGGCTTTGCCATCCCTATGATTCAAAGAAGAAATGTTAGGCAAAGGTAACAAGCCAGGAGGGATGAGGGGATTAAATCCATAAACAATCTCAAAAAGAGAGACATCTATAGTAGAATGGAAAGCTCGATTATAAGCAAACTCTACAAGAGGCAAATATTCTTCCCAAATTTTAATATTGCTCTTGATAATGGACCTCAATAAGGCCGAGAGAGTCCAATTTACCACTTCGATTTGGCCATCAATTTGTGGGTGGCAAGTGTTAGAGAAAAGGAGCTTAGTGCCCAATTTACTCCAAAGTGTTCTCCAAAAATGGCTTAGGAACTTACAGTCCCTATCAGAAACAATACTTTGGGGCATCTCGTGGAGCCTTACAATCTCTTTGAAAAATAAGTCGGCCACATGAGTGGCGTCATCTACTTTATGGCAAGGTATAAAGTGTGTCATTTTTAGAACCTATCCACAACAACAAAAATGGAATCCTTTTCTATATTTGATAAGGGTAAACCAAGGCACAAAATCCATAGATAAATCAATCCAAGGGGAATTGGGAATAGGTAAAGGGGTATAAAGTCCATGAGGCATAACTTTGGATTTAGCTCTTTTACAAACAATGCATCTAGCGCACAACTTATGCACATCACGCCTCATACCAGACCAAAAGAAATGTTCATGCAACATATCCAAAGTCTTTTGAATCCCAAAATGTCCCATTAATCCCCCTTCATGTGCTTCTTTTAAAAGGAGTTCATGCAAAGAACACTTAGGCACACACAAATATTTTTCTTTGAATAAAAACCCTTCATGCCGAAAGTACCCATCATGTGCCCCCTTTTCACAAATAGCATACATCTTGGCAAATTCATCATCATGCAAGTACAATTCCTTTGTGTGTTCAAAACCAAACATTTTAGTTTCAAGCATGGCAAGTAAAGTATATCCCTAGAAAGTGCATTAGCCACAACATTTACTTTCCCTTGCCTATGCTTAATGACATAAGGAAATTGTTCAAGAAATTTAACCCATTTTGCATGCCTTTTTTGAGTTTACCTTGCCTTTTCAAATATTTTAATGATTCATGATCACTATGAATTACAAACTCTTTGGGCAAAAGGTAATGTTGCCAAGTGTGGAGAGCTTTTATGAGTGCATACAACTCTTTATCATAAGTGGAATAATTCAAAACAGCACCATAGAACTTGTCACTAAAGTCGGCAATAGGATGACCCCCTTGTAGCAAAAGGGCCCCAATACCCACATTTGATGCATCATATTCCAATTCAAAAGACTTAGAAAAATTACGCAATACAAGTATAGGTGCATGAGTAAGTCTATCCTTGAGGGCATTAAAACTCTTTTCTTGTGCCTCCCCCCACTTAAAAGCCACATTCTTTTTAACCACTTCATTCAAAGATGCAGCTAGGGTGCTAAAATCTTTGATGATGTCGTATAGAAACTAGCCAACCCATGGAAACTCCCTACTTCACTCGCAGACTTAGGGGTAGGCCACTCCCTAATTGCTTTTATTTTCTCTTCATCCACTTGTACCCCTTTAGAACTCACACAAATCATAGGAAAATTACATGATCAGTACAAAAGACACATTTTTCTATATTAGCATACAACTTTTCATTTCTAAGCACATGTATAACAGCCCTAAGGTGCTCAAGATGCTCTTCTAATGTCATGTTATAGCTCAATATGTCATCAAAGTACACAACCACAAACTTTCCCAAAAACACCCTTAAAACATGATTCATAAGTCTCATAAAAGTACTATGAGTTTGTAAGGCCAAAAGGCATCACCAACCATTCATACAAACCATATTTTGTTTTCAAAGATGTTTTCCATTCACCCCCCTCCCTTATATGAATTTGATGGTACCCACTCTTCAAATCAATTTTCGAAAAATAACATGCACCATACAATTCATCAAGTAAATCATCCAAACGGGGAATGGAGTGTCTATACTTAAGAGTTAAATTATTAACAGCTTAACAATCAGTACACATTCTCCAAGTGTTATCCTTTTTGGGAACAAGGATAACAGGGACAGCACAACGACTCAAGCTCTCTCTTATACCCAACCTTTTTGCATCAATTCCTCAACTTGCTTTTGAATTTCCATTTGGTGTTCAATACGCCTCAAGGGAGGTAAATTGGGTGGAACACTTTGTGGGAAAACATCCCTAAATTCCTGCAAGAGAGAATCAACAGCACTAGGAAGAGGATTAGAGTTAGTGTTCAAAAACAAATCTTTATACACACAAATGTACATTTCTTGCTTTGCAAAACATGCTCTTTTGATGTCACTCTCCCTAGCAAACAAACTTTCAATTTGCCTCTCAACCACGAGTTTGGTTTTTATCATGCTCTTTGGTTTTAACTTTGGTTTGCTTTTTCTCTTGTTCTCTTTTAATTGTCAAAGCCACTTGATCTTGGTAAACTTCTTTAGGAGAAAGTGGCACAAGTGTCACTTTACGAGAACCATGAGAAAAAGTGAACTTATTAGTAAAACCACCATGAATTGCATGCTTATCAAATTGCCAAGGCCTACCAAGCAAATTATGGCTGGCCTCCATAGGAACAATATCACACAAAACATCATCTTTATACATACAAATGGGAAAACTCACTAAGCCATTGGAGCTTGTATGGATGCGGATGAGAAGAAGTGTTGAGAATGAGTTTACTCACCAAGCGGGTACTGGCCACATTGGTGATCAAGGAGCACACGTTCCCTTCGATGATACATCTTGTGTGAAAAATGTTTTCTCTTTGGCTTTGGTCATCAACCACAACTTGGCTTCCCAAAAGCCTCCTTACCATTAGCAAGTCCCCTTCGGGTGAATAAGCTTTGCACTCCTCGTCTTCTTCACTAGAATGTGCCGATTCAGGGCATGAGTCACTAGACAGGTGCCCATTGTCCCTTAACACCATCACACGCTTGTTTGGGCATTGGGAGGCTATGTGGTCATTCCCCAAACACTTAAAACATTTTATGTTCCTGGCTTTTGTATAAGAAGAAGAAGAAGAAGCACTGTTAGTATCAACGAAAGACTTAGGATTTTTATAAATTTTACATTCCTTTGATTGTGTGGGTGGATCCTCCTTAGGTTGCTTGTCCCTCCAAGAGGAGGAGTTGAAGTTTGAAAAGGGCTTCCGATAGGAATTCCTCCTCTTTAGTTGTTGTTCGACCTTGATGGCTTGATGGACTAAGTCCCCAAGCTCCACATAATGTTGTAACTCTACAATATCTTGGATTTCCCGATTGAGTCCATGAAGGAAGCGCGCTATGACGGCTTCCAACTCTTCAACAACATTTGCCCTCACCATTACAATCTCCATCTCTTTTTGGTACTCATAATCCGCACTTCAACTCCCTTGAGTGAGTCTTTGGAGCTTATTGTGAAGCTCCCTATGGTAATGGGAAGGCACATACCTTCTTCTCATCAAAGTTTTCATCTCCCTCCAAGTATCAACTGGAAAATCTCCTATCCTCCTTCTCTCCTTTTGTAACTGGTCACACCAAATGAGAGCATAATCCGTAAACTCTATGGCTGCCATTTTCACCTTTTTTTTCTTCTATATAATTGTGACAGTCAAATATTTGATCCATTTTCATCTTCCACTCCAAATATGCCCCGTTCTAATGAAACTTAGGTATCTTAACCTTAACCCCCTCTAGACTTTCATCTCTCTCATTCCTCCTACGAGGTCTTTCTTCCCTATTATTCTCCCTATTCCTCCTCTCATTTCTCCTTCTTTCCTCATGTCTCCTAGGTGTTTCATCCTCCTTGTGTTCACTACTACTATCACTCCTTTGGGTGGAGTGTGTAGACCTACGCCTTTCCCTCATTTCCAACCTTTCAGTTATTGTTTCTTGAAACCTCTTATTACTTTCAACCATTTGAGCAAATTGGTTTGCTAACTCATCAAAGTGAGCTTGTGTAACGTCTGTAATTTTGGGATTTCTGTATTAATTATATTTTAATATTGGATAGGTGATTCAGGTATATTAAATATATTTTAGGAAATATAATTCCATAGATAAAGTTTTCCTAAGCTCAGAAAGCAGTAGTTTAAGCTCGACGTCAAAATACAACAGATATCGGTTCACGTCTTTAATTGACAGAATGACTATATTATGAGATAGAAACCCTAAATTGAAGTCAGAAAAGGGATTTGAGGATTTCAATAGTGATTTTACAATATTTAAGGATTTTAGAAATTTAGTTGGGAATTTTCTGAGAAACAGATAAGAAAGAATTGCTGTTATGGTCCCTGTAGAATGAAGAATAGGGTAAACGGGAGAGCAGATGGATACCAAAAAGTTAGGACATGATCAAAATCAAACGTAAGGGTAACCATTAGTGTTCTTATAAGATTTATGATTTTTAGGAATTATTCGGGAATTTTTAGAGAAAGATCGGTTTTACCCTAGTTTACGTGTTACCAGGGAAACCGAAAAATTACCGTTTTGCTTCTAAGCTTGATTCCTATCAACCAAGACCATTTTGGCACATAAATTTCGAGGTCTTGACTAACCAAATGAGTCTTGGGAGTCTTTTATTTCAATAAGTCATGTTTAGATAGTCTTAACCATGAAACGCAAAAGTTACCACATTTTATTACTGTAATTTATCTTTTACCATGGTTACAAGTGAAAAATTATTTTCCTCATTCCTTGACCAGCCCTGGACTTCCTGGAATCTAGGAGAAGAGTTTAGAATTTTCTACTATTTCCATCTCATGGGAAAAGACCATTTTACCCTTTGTCTAAATAACTAATTACTAAGAGAGGAAATGACCACTTTGTCCCATTGATTTTGCCCTCAAGTTTGCTCCAAACTACCAAAGAGCCATGCAGCCCTCTTGTTCAATTTGGACCCTTGATTAAACACTCCATTTGATGGAGAGAACATCTTGGCCATTGATTTAATTTAACTACACAAATTATAGTTAAAACTTAACCTTACTAGTTCCATTTTAACCAAGCTTTAACCATAGTTGGATTTTGGACTTATCCTCTCCTTTTCCCTCAAGCTGGCCGCCCATGTGTTCTAAATGCAAGGGAGATATTTTCTCTTTCAAAGCTTGATTTAATTATATTTTGGAATCCATCAATTAAAAGTTGACAAGTGTTGATTTTTAACTTGTCTTTCATGTAGTGTTTGGTGACTTTAGAAAAAATTCAATTCCTCTTGTCCAAGCCAAGGAGGGCACCACGAAATTAGGGAGAGGAAGGGAGAAATAATCTCATTTTCATTTCATTTGGCAAGACAACTTCTCTCTCTTCAAGCCAATTCTCCAACTTCTCTCTAAACTTCTTCTTCTTCCTCCAAGCTTTTTCTTCCATTTCCATGGAAGCTCTTCACCATCTTCAACCTTGCCTTTGATCCTCTATACAACAATCAAGTGTAGCGCATCTCCCTAATACACTTTCTAAACACTAGCCTTCATCCAATCATCAAGTGTTCTTATTTTCAAGAATACAAACTCTTGAGCTTTGATCTTGATTCTTCAATCTACAAGGTTGGTTCCTTATTTTCAATCCATTTAATCTTCTTCTTGATTCATGATCATCAAGTTCATATTTCTTAAAGTGGATTTTTCTATTTTTGTCTTAAAGGAACCCAAGCTTGTGAAGGTAACGGATCTTTGATCCAAGTTTTGATCTTTCTTTTTCCTTTGGTTTATAACTATCAAGGGTTTGAAAGAAATAATCTTTCCTCTCTTGCTCTTCTTTTCTCTTTGGTAAAAAGGGATCTTATTTGTAGTATTTTTGGCTATGTTCATATCTTGGTTTTAAGGTGGTGATCAAGTAAGGCTAGGAAGCCAAGAGACTAGGATTTTCATTCAAGAAGAGAAGGAAAAAAGGTAAGGGGAAATATCTCTTTTTGTGAGTTGTAGGATTCATGGAGTGCTATGTATTGACTATGATATTTTTCTTTAAAGCTTGAAAATCTTACCATAAACAAAAGAGGACTTGATTCTTCTAAAAGCTTGATTTTTATGAAAAGATATTTATTTTTATTAAAGAAGTAATCTTTAAGGAAAATCATTGGTTTTTACCTAAGTAATAATCATGATCAAGTGGTGATGGTTTTGAAAAGTATAAACTTTCATAAAAAAGACAATCTTGCTTTGGAAAGTAATAATTTTTATTTCAAATAGATGATCTTTTTGGAAAGGTATGATTTTTAATCAAAGAAATGATTTTTATTAAGTGATCATGGAGTGAAAAGTATTGGATGATGACATCTTTGTGTTTATAACTTTGTCTTCATGATTGAAGTTCATATTGTTCTATGTGTGGTTGTGATATTATCTTATGCTTGATGTGGATGTTTTCCTTTGTTTGGTGGTGATGTTTTGCTATGTTTGATGGTGATATTTTGTGCTAAATGTCCTTTGGCTTGTGAGGATTGTCTTTTAGCTATCCTCTATGTTCTATGTTTCCTTTTCTTATTTTTATTCAATTTGGGAATGTAATATTTAAAGTAGGTTATTGTTTTATTATTATTATGTTTGATGCTTGGTGATTGATGATTGAGAAAGAGAATGAAAAGATTAAAGTATGACAAATTGGCTAATGACCCAAGCATTATGGAGTATGGTGAAAAGGACATGGACATGGACAAAAATAAACTTTTCCTAATGAATTAATTAGTACAAAGTCCAAAGCTTTGTTAGGATTCATTAAAGCTAGGAGTTTTTCAAAAATAAAGTCTCCAATGGACTTTAGTAAAGATTTTAAACATAACTTACTGAGTTAAAAATGAACCAATTGAAGGGAAGTCACCATTCTTAACTCAAACATATTGTTTTTAATTTAATTATTTTTAAGTTAAGGGATATGGTGTTTTCAAAATCAAAATGAAGTTTCTAAATCTAATAAACTTTGGAAAAACAGACCTCTCACACCCCTGGTGTGGATTTCAGAAAAGGATGTGAAAATCGGATTTTTGTATAGAAATCAGAAAACAGAGAAACAGAACCGACCACACCAGCGCTGTGATTTTTTCCACGCCTGTGAAAGTGTCAGGGGTTTTAAAATTCGAAAATTCTGAATTGTATGCTTAAAGGCTTCTAAATTAATATATTTTTAAGGGAAAAATATTTATTTTGAAATTAAATTAGCCTAAGTATTTTATATCAATTTTTAAAAGTAAAATCGTGAGTACTTATTAATCGGTTTTTGAATAAAAATGAGATATTTGGTTGAATTGACTAAAGAGAAAGAGTATTTGAAATGACTAGAGATAAAGTCATATATTGAATGTTACAAGAGATAACAAATAAAAGAAATTCAAGAATATACAAGAGAAATCAAAGCAATAAAGGGAAAATTACAACGTTATTGCATGTGCAAAATACGATGTGGCATAAAAGAGAATTTATATGAGACCAAGAGATGTGGTCATGTGATGATTTAATGACCAAGAGATAAGGTCATATGGTGATTGTTACAAGTGGTAACATAAAGAAGTGATTGTGATTGATTGTGTATGTGTAATATGTCATGCCATTTGTATAAAGAGATTTTCTTGGTTTTGCCAAGTGGTCATACCCAGAGAGGGTTGAGATGTGAGCCCACAACCCAGAGAGGGGTTGAAAATAGGGTACGGTTGGGCTACAATTGCCTACTGGGATTATCTAGGTTTCGAAAGTCTCAATGGCCGTGTGGTGGATCCCAGCGAGCCGAGAATGAGTAGAATACCCGGCTTGGATAAATCTGACTGGCGGACCTATTTATGATATGGTATTAAAAGTTTAAATGTAGCTCTACTGAATAATTGTAAAACCAGTCCATGAAAAAGGGGACAATTTGGTTTATTATGTTAAGTTTATGCTACAGCCTATCGCTCAAATGTTGTTGAGGAAGAGAAAAGTCTCCATGGAGCATTACACCGGTGTTTGAGAGGGAAATAGAAGTGACATGCATTATGATATGTCATGTTTGATGATGGATTGTTCGATGAGGATATAAATGATATGTGCTATGAGATAATAACTGTGTATGTTATATGCATGTTTCTTTCTTAATTTCTTGATTTATACCTGTTTTCTGTGATATCTTTATGACTTGCATAAGGAGTGTTTTTCACCCTTGCCTATATGTTTTGTGGTCCTTGGAACATGATTCATATAGATGGACCACTAGCTAGGTGGACTAGCAAGGACTTGAAGAAAAAGGACGGAGACCATCCCTTAGAGGGTGTTTTAAGACTCGACCGACTTAGGCTTGTTTTGGGTAGACTGTGATTACAGTCTTTACTAGAGGATTGTATTAAGTTATTAATTTTTATTTGGCTATGTGGTTTGTTGTGGATATATACCATGTAATATAAATATGAGACATAAGTCTGTAAGAATGAGCTGAGTACTTTTGAACTGTTCCTTTTCGAGAAAATTTTCATTTAACATATTCCCCATTCTTCGCATCTCCATTAAAAGAAAAAAAATTACTCACATTTTTGAATAACAAATAAGTTAATTAAAATTAACTTTTATAATTATTCTGTAAAAATATTTTATTCCTTGCAATATCTTTTTATGAGAAAGGGTGTTGCAGCTTGCATAGTCGCAGCTCTAGGCGGTGATGGGGTACTTCTATCACTAGCCATTGCGAACAGAACAAGTTATATTAGAAAGGACCTCACCACTCTACTCACGTGTTTCACTCTTAGGATTGACCACTCATGTTTCACCCAAAAATGTGCTTTTGATTTTAATGTAAAAACGCTCTTGCTTTTTACCACTCAAGTTCTCTTTAGGTTCTTAAAAAGACCCTCCACGTTTTTCAAATCAAAAGTTGCTATAAAAACAGGAATTTAAAAGACAAACAAGAAAAGCTAACAAAGAAAAACACACTCAAATAAGAAAGCAAAAACAAAAAGACAAAATGGAACTAAGAACAGGAATATCAAATGCGCACAATAGTAACAGTATAGCACCACACAAAATAAAATTTTCACAATTGGCAAATTTTTTTTATTAGTGCAAAGGGGTTCTCTTATCAAGTAATTATTTTTTTAAACGTTGATTGCGTAATTACAAGTTTTTATATATTTTTTTCTTTTTTTAATCAAAACACTTTTGCAACTCCCCTGTTCTCTTTTGCACTAACCTTTTTTTTAATTTATGCCCAATTGTGTGAAATAAGAGTTCAATTCAGAATAAGGTGTTCAGAATAACGTCGTTACAACAATAATATTAACAAAATATAATAAAGCTGTAAATTGCGCAAAAGATAAATAACAAGAAATAAAAGAATGGAATGATAAAGAACAGAAACTAAAGACAGGAAAATAAAAGGACAGGAATTTAAATGGAGGAAGAGTAAAGAACAGAATATAAACAATGTAGCCACTCTGGACGGAATGGCAATGATCAAAAGATCAACTGTGTACAATAAATATGGCACACAAGCAAAGAGTTATGCTTGATGCTAGAAAGCGATAAACAGTACACAAAGACAAGAACTTTGTCAATTCTAGGTTTCGGGCTCAATGATACCAAATGATATGAACCAAAAGGGGGGTTCATGTGTTTTTATCAGACCTTCCTAGAATTGACTTCTTGTTATCACAAATAAAAGGAATTAAGAAAGTACAAAGATGAAAACTTTACGAATGCTTCTTTAAACCTCTCTTGTATAGAGCGCACACTCCTCTTGGAGAAGGAAGAACAAGTAAACTTGATCCCTCTTGTATTTGAGCGCACAAGAGACAACAATGATGAATAAAGATGACAACTTTATGGATCAAGATCGAAACTTCAACAAAATAAGAACAAAGAATAAAATAGAAAAGCGGAGAAAAAAGAAGATGGAAAAGAAGACGCCACACTCTACAGAGAGTGATAAGTCCGGTGAGGATTCGCCACAAATGTATAGAAATTTTGATAAGAACCAAAGATGGTCCACTCAAGAACCCAAGAGGAACTCCTCTCACACAACTCTTTAAAGAGTGCAAAATTCTAATTCAATCAAAAAATTTCAAAACAAATAAAAAGAAAGGTATTTATAGCCAAAAGGTAGTGGCTCCCTCTCAAACCTATCCAATGTCGGACTTCATAAAAAAATACTAAAGAGGTCTAAATAAAAAAGCATAAATAAATGACTCATTTTTCGTGCTTAGACTTGATTCTCATCAGACGTGGACTGACACGTGGTGTCCTACACGTCAATAAACATGCCAACACAGCTTACCAAATGGTGTTAAAAGAATGCAGTGAAGTCAGGGATCAGATTGACTAATGAAATGCATAGTCAGAGACTTTTTTTTTTTAAATTTCGTTACTTCCAGGGACTAAAGTGGCAGCGCCTGCCACTTTTATGGACCAAAGTGGTGGATTATTCCATTTAGAAGGATTATTTGAAGAGTTTATTGATCATTTCAGTCCCTCTGACGAGACATCCAACGTGGACGGCCACGTTAGTCCTACGTGTCACCAAACGTACCCCCTCAGCAGGCCAAACAGAGTTGTATAGCAAATTTAACGGCAGGTAGAGCTGGCAAAATGGACTGGAACTAAAGTGACTAACGACTGACACAGTTGGAGACTGTTTTTAAATTTCGCGTCTACTAGGGACCAAAGCGACATCTCCTATAACTCTCAGGGACCAAAGTGTCTGTTTACTCTTCTCTAAAATATTGCCTTCATCTATTTGTGCAAAAAAAGTCACTTTTTTTTCTAAACAAAAATGAATTAATACGCGACATGAGCACAAGATATACTCAATCTGAATAATACAAACAGTCAAATTGGGTTACCACCACTCACCTATCCCCTCCCAAAAATGAACTCTGGCTTCAATTATCAGAATTGAATTATACGGACATGATATAGTTGATTTATCAAACTCCATTGAACCTGTGAGCGTTTTATAATCATGTAGGAGATGGGTATTGGTTGTTCACTTCTGCTTCCTCCTTTAAGGCACCAATATATTCCAAGGGGATATTCTTTTGGAGACAAATAAAGCACGCATCGTACGTAGTCACTAATCGCTGTTAAGTTTCTTCAAATAAAGACAAATAAAGAGAGTTTGGTGGGATATGTTTGGTCTTTCTAACAAGAGCTTAGTATCAGATCAACACGTGCTTTTTGTGCGTCAACTATCAAACCCACCACGGAAGATGGAGGCCGATTGGTGGCGGCGTGTTTGGTGATGTTTAATATTCACCGTTAATTTGGAGGTGAGGAATGCTAACACACACTTTTTGATTAATACATTCTTGAACTATTTTTATGCTTAATTTTGTCTTTAAAATGTCACAATAATTTATAAAATGTAACTATTTACGATGCAATTAAAATGAGTTTTATAAAATAAATTAATTATAAAGAGTATCAACTGTGATGAATATAGGTTGGGTCGAACAAGGCTTTGCATAGGTCAATTTGTTTAAAAATTTCAAAGTCTAAGTCTAATATGTTACCTGTGATAGACTTTTTTTAGACCTGACATACCTTTTTGAAAGTCTGTCTTAGCCTATTAGGCTACTAAAAAAGCTCTTAAGGCCTTCAAATAATATAGGTCATCTAGAGCCTATTCCTAAATAGACTATTGGGCTGACAGGCCAACCAAGAAAAACTTTACATATAACAAACTATACTCTATGAAAATTAAAACCATCGCTACTGATCAGGGGCATGAGACATAGGAGTACTATGTTAGATTTGTTATATGATATAAGCTTTTTTAAAGGTATGGTAACTTATTTAAAAGCCAAATTTTACAATAAGAGCTCTAAATATTTCATAACTTTATACTTAAATAAGTTTTATAGGCTTGAATTTTTATGTATGTCGAGGTGTTTAAATATTTAAACATGTAAAAAAGTATATGATTTTAACACATTATACTCTCTATTTCCTTTTTAACCTGTCACTTTTTAAGAAGAAATTTGTTACTATTTATTTGTCATTTTGATAGTTTTAGATAGGGTTGGACCGAACCGATAATAGTGCACGGGTTGGGTTGGTTCGGTTTTTTGCATTTTTTGGGTCAAAACCCGAACTAAACCAACCTATGCTAGTTCGGGTTGGTTCGGATTGGGTCTGGGGTTTAATAATAAAAAAATGAAAGAATATGAAAAGGGGAAAATTTTGAAAAGAAACGAGAAAAGAAGGCTGATTTCCTTTAACATTCCAATTAGTTTGATTTTAAAATCAAATTCGATCGTACCCGATTTAGATTGGATAAGAATTTTATTTTTCAAGATAGACTACAAATATTAAAATATTAAAAAATAAATTATAAAATACAGAAGTTAATATCATATGAAACCTTGCATCCCATATATAACTCAGTAATAATTCTAAATATAAATTGTAAGTCGAAGATAATACTAAATAGTTGAAGATAATATTAAATTTTTTATAAAAAATAATAGGGTTAAATATGTTTTTAGTCCCTGTAAATATTTTAATTTTAATTTTATTTTTAGTCGCTCAATTTTTTTTTCTCTTTAGCCCCCATTCTTGAAAATGTGTTGTTTTTAGTCCCTGTGGCATTTTTTAAATTTTAAAAATATTTTTAAAAATTTATTTTTACCCTCCTAATTTTCAATTCCTAATTTTTACCAAACCCTACTTCTCAATTTTGAACTAGACATTTTCTGGCTTAGCCCAACCTAAAACACACTAGAACAACCTAGGATTGTATTAGATTAGTTTTCAACCTAGAATTCAAAGGGGATTGGTAAATATACCCCCGTAATTGCCATCCACCCCACTTAATATTTTTATCAAAGCAAAAATACAAAAATACCCTTCTCCTTCTCCGTTATTTTCACTTCCTCCTTCTCCATTTTTTTCACTTCCTCCAACGGACATACACCCCACGAGCTGGAACCACGAAGAAGAAAAGAGCTGAAAGCACGAAGAAGACAGATCGCAGAAGAGAAGCCAAAGACGAGAGAGGAGAGGATAAGAAAATAGAGAGAGCCTACCATCTCCTTCAACTTCTTCTTCCTCTTCCTCAAATGCCGTAGAGGTACATTTTTTTTAAAATGTCTTATATAAACTGGAAATTAGAATTTACGGATGTATAAAAATTGGAAATTCTAATTGGAAATTTTCGGTATTTATACTATTGGAAATTCTAATTTCCGATAGTATTGGAAATTCCAATTTTTATACTATTGAAAATTCTAATTTCCGATAGTATAAAAATTCAATTTTATAACTACCACAAATTGGAATTTTCGGTATTTATAAAAATTGAATTTTTATACTATTCAGAAATTCCAATTTTTGGTAGTTATAAAAATCCAATTTTTATACATCCGTAAATTTCAATTTCCGGGTGTATAAAAATTTAATTTTTATAACTACATGAAATTTCAATTTTTGTATATATAAAAATTTAATTTCTTCTAATTGAGGTGTGTTTTTTAGTGCTATTCAGTAAATACAAATGGATGACAATCCTTCCATTGATGTGTTCCCTTCATTACTAAATAAATTTGATTGCACCGAAGAATTCACAACTGATGAGGTATTTATTTAACTTTTTTAAAATTGTTGTTGTGATTGTTAAGGTGATTTAGATGTATCTGTTAATATTTTGTCATTGCATCGTGTTTAGGTCTTCTGTACTAAAGATAAAAACGTCAACTCCATAAAATTAAATGAGTCATAATGTGTAGAATACAAAGTTACAAAATAAGCTCGATAGTGTTCAAAGTCCATAAATTAAATAAAACAATCTCTCATTGGGTAGATTGATCCCCCTCCTCCTCCTCATCATCATCAAAAGTGATGGTCATCTCGCCGAATGGCATATGGAACGAGCTAGTCTCCTTATGCTATCACTCTACAAATGCCGAGACAAGCCCCTTATCTCCCAATGAGTAGTTGCACATGAAGAGTGGGTATAATCCTGTATTTAATGGAATATTCCTAACTTCCTGGGACAGTCTAGGGTCGTCTATGAGTTTCCGACCATGTGCTACGATCTTCAACTCTCCACGATCCTGACACAATAATACAATTGTCAAATTTTTATAACAGATAAAATATAATGGTACAAAAAAATCAAAGAGTCTTAAGACTATGTTACTTACCCCTCCATTCCATATATCATAAGCAACATGTGATTCATAGGACCCCAGCAATGACAAATCCTCGGGCCCCGAGATATGACCGAGGCTGCGCAAGTGAAGGTACAGATACGGGTGTCTCCTCAAGTACATCTTAACCAATGTGTTGTCTGCGTGCACGTGTAGATGCAATAGGTAGGGGGCAGATCTACGTTATAGATATTAGGGGCAGCTGCCCCCACTATCTTCTCATTTTTTAACAATATTATATATATATATATTATATTTGGTTGCCCACAACCTCTATATTTCATAAAATTACCTTTAATATCATTAATTTTTTTGTCTCACTCTTAGAGTTTTAAAATAATTAAAAAATATTAAATATCTCATTAAAAATTATTAATTTTTTGATAATATTAAAAATGAAAAAATCATTTAATGTTTGTAGAATATTGTTTTTATGAGAAACGTTTGTAGAATATGAAAATTCATAGATAACAACCATGATGTATTTTATATTTTTGAAAATGATATGATATGTTATATTTTTATTGTTACTAATTTATATTTACAAATATTGCCCCCACAACTTAAAATTTCTAGATCCGCCACTGGCAGTAGGTCGTTGTCGACTTGCCATAACTAGGGGAAAAAAATCAGGTGATGCAAAACAATCAAGTGGTGTACTTAGAATAATGTAAAATTTCAAATTTTGAACTACCAAAATTTCGAATTTTGTATATCCGAAAATTTGAATTTTTGAAAATATAAAAATTGGAATTTTTATGTTGTCGGAAATTCGAATTTCCAGAAGTTCAAAATTTCAAATTTTATAACTATTGAAAATTCGAATTTTCAGTAGTTATAAAATTTTAATTTTCCTGCGTTCGGAAATTCAAATTTTCGATTAAACAATACGAAGAACCAGAATAAAAATTGATTTTCATGGAAGATTCAAAGAGCAAAATAATCCACAAAAGAACCAATACAAACGCAATACAACTCATTGGGACGCAAAATAATCCAGAAAAGAACAAACGAAAGGAAAAAAATGGAACCATAAAAGAACCTGTCAATCCCGCAACGCTCACGGTTCTGCGATGTCACTGGTGGTGCGGTGTAGTGCTGTTCTGCGATGTCACTGGTGGTGCGGTGGAGTTATCTCTCAGTGGCGGCGCGGCGGTTCTGCGGTTCAGTGAAGGGGGAAATGAGGATATCTCAGTGAAGGGGGAAATGGGGAAAGAAACCGGTGAGTTGGGTGTATGGTTTTCGAAACTGAGAAGATGGAAGGGGGGAAGGGAAAAGAGATAAGGGCAATTTGGTATTAAAATTTTCAAACAGCGTTAAGTGGGATGCATGCCAAATACATGGAGGTGTATTTGCCAATTCCCAATTCACAAACCAATCCAATCCGATTAGAAAAAATCGTCTTAAGTGCATTTCGTTTTTTTTTATATTTTATTTCGGTTTTTTGATTCGGGTTTTCTAAATTGTATTGTATTGGATGGATGGATTGAATTGAATTAGCTATGAACGCCGGTAAAAATAAATCGAAGGATATTCTTTGCTGGTTCTGCTTTGCATTAAATACAGAGGTGGAGCAGAAAACACGGGTAGGTAGCGAGTGGCACCTTGGGTAAAAGAAAAAGCTTGGATTTATAGTGCGTGCGAATTGTGGCACCACACTCTTAGTTTTTATCGAACTGCATAAAGCCATAAACTGTCGTCAAACCAAAAAGAACAGCTAGTTCTTCTGACTTCTGTGTCACTAAATAACAACTCCTTTTCCCTCTCAATAATCGACCACTTTTCTCTTTGATCAGTTCGTCGTGGGTTGGTTGGAGTGAATAACGTGCGCAGCTTGTGTAACGCCATCATCTTCCTTCTTAGAATATCTCGTTTTTAAGTATAAACTCTACAATCTACGTTGCTTCCACCAACACCTCGCTTTCATCGCCACCCCGTTACAAAGCAGGTACGTAAATATTCGTGCTTATTATCTCCACCTATATATACACACACACACACTATTATCATACTTTTTCCACTTTCAATTTCGCATGTAGATTATTATCATATATCATATAAGTCGTCTTGCTGCTTTCTTCGGTTAATTGCTGCAGGGTACTCTGGATCACTTTCATTTCGATTTTTTTTTATTCTTTTGTCAACCCAATTTATATATATTCTATCTGGTTTCTTCTTTATTTTTGCTCTGCATTTTTAAAGAGTTTGTTTGGTAGAAGGTTTTTGGAGGAGAGATGGGTCTATACCAATATTTTAATTTTATAAAAAGAGAAGCATAACGTGGAAAAATATTTTAAAATGCTTCAAAAACCTCAAAAACTTTCCTCTAGGAACTGGGAGGTTCGTAACATATCTGAGTAAGGGAAGTGACACGTGTTCCAAACTTTCGGTCGAAAACTTACTTTTTTTATATTGTAATTGAAGTAATTTGATTTCCTTTTTTAATTTTCCATTATTTTTGACATTCAACATGTCTTTTAAGTGGTATTGTCTTGTTTGTTTACAATGTTCAGAGAATGGCTTTTGAAGTGTATCACCAGGCTATTGGGGTTTCTCAATCCCATTCCTGCCTCAACAATTTCAGTCATCACCAAAAGATTGGGAACAATTTAGTAAGAATAGTGACAAAGGATTTCATCAGCAGTAATTGCCTTTCAAGGACTACAGGGAGTAATAATCTCTCTGCCAAGAGGAATTGCGTTGTAATTCGATCTTCAGCTTCTCAAAAATCAGTTTTTGATAGAGTGTCATCCCCTTCAAGAAACAATACTAGTGACACTCACAACAAGAAATCAAGTAAGACAAACTCTGTTGTCAGTTAACATTCATTGAAGGACACACCACCTTCATGTTCATATCCTACTTGAGAAATGTTTCCAACACGGTCTCTGACACAGTAACACACTCGTTCTAATACACTATATCACTGGTTGAAAATCATGTGACCTAGTATCTATTACTTTGGGAATGAGTCCCACCAAATAGGATATGAGATCCACATGATTTAATGGGACCCACATGAATTTCACCCAATCATAGAGAGTATGTTATAAAGAGTGTATCAGAGAATATGTTGCTCGCACTTCTCTATCTTATCTTGAAGTTGTACTCACCAAGTTTTAGGTGATTTCAAATTCAAGAAGTTGAGGTATCCAGGCATTGGATGCTGTCTAACCAATATATGTTTGATACATATTCCTACTCAGATGAAGCTGCTTTGATCCTTATTCGACACGGCGAGTCCTTGTGGAATGAGAAGAACTTGTTCACGGGCTGTGTTGATGTTCCACTAAGCAAGAAGGGCATAGACGAGGCAATTGAAGCTGGCAAAAGAATCAGCAGCATTCCTGTGGATGTCATATTCACATCTGCTTTAATCCGTGCACAAATGACAGCCATGCTTGCCATGACACAGCACCGTCGCAGGAAGGTAACATGAATGGACAACTAACTATCTTCAGGTGTCAAAAGTGACACAATTTCCCACCTAACTTTTACTTCAGAGAAAAGAATAGGAAAATTGATAGGTTATATGATATTTATTGCTGAATGCTGATGATGTATAGTACTGTATTAAAAGTTTACACTATTTGAAGAAATATATTCATTTGCTGTAAAATTGTATTCAAATGCCATTTTCTAAACTATTGATGATCAACCTTCCTGCAGGTGCCTATCATAATACACAATGAGAGTGAACAAGCAAGGAATTGGAGTCAAGTTTTTAGTGAAGATACAAAAAGGCAATCCATTCCAGTTATAGCAGCTTGGCAACTAAATGAAAGAATGTAGTAATCGATCCTTTTCCTATTTTCTATGTTTGAGACTTCTTCTTTACAACCTTGTGAATAACACAAGACTTATATGCCTCGATTGTCATCATTTTAGGTATGGGGAACTACAGGGTCTCAATAAGCAAGAAACAGCAGACAAATATGGGAAAGAACAAGTCCATGAGTGGCGCAGAAGTTATGACATACCTCCCCCAAATGGTGAAAGTTTGGAAATGTGTGCTCAAAGGGCAGTTGCCTATTTTAGAGACCAAGTAATGTGGTTAATTAGTTTTTCATATCATGGCTCCTTTTCATTAAAAAGAAAATACCAGTGATCTAACAATCTCCCTTTTTTCATTTTTTTTCCTTCTATGCAATAATACTCTACATGCTCTATCATTTTGATAACTAATAAGTCAGTGTTATGTGTGTTAAAATTGATATTAAGGTTTGACTCTTTACATTAGAGGGTCCTCATGACTCCATAGTTCCATTTTACAAGCTCGGTGATATTTTTCATTTATATATATCTTTGATGTTTAATGGGACATGTAGTTTCAAGCCTGTGTGTGCTGCAGAGGAAGGATATATGTAGTTTAATATATGTTTTTATGGTCAAATTTCTTGTATGGTTGGTACTTGGTGATAGTAACATGAAACTCCAGTCTTGAAGGCTAAAGTGTTTTCATAACAACTATATATGGAACTGATTCCATTGACATTATGGTGCAGATTGAACCTCAACTTTTATCTGGAAAGAATGTCATGATTGCAGCCCATGGAAATTCACTGAGATCCATTATCATGTATCTTGACAAACTAACTTCCCAAGAGGTGATTGGAGTATTCATAACTATCATGAATCTTATGTTTATGATAGTACACTAGTAATCATGCTTTTTTTTGTTTTTCCTTTCACCTTTTGACAGGTTATTAGTTTGGAATTGTCAACTGGAATTCCCATGCTTTATATTTTCAAAGAAGGAAGATTCATTTGGAGGGGGAGTCCCATAGGACCAACTGAAGCTGGAGTTTATGCCTATAGTAGGGTATGCAGTTATATCTCTTTTATTGTTCATCCCATTTTGCTCTAATGATAGCTTCCTTTTTGCATTATTGTTTGATTTAAGAATTGATATCTATTGCCTGGAAAGCTGAAATGGAACCTTCTGTCCACAAGAAATATATAGAAAGAATAGAACCTCACAATAGTTACATAATTGACTTCAATACTTTAAATTTACTAGCTTAGCTCCTATGAAGTTTCACTCTTCATTCTTCAATTTTTTTTGTTAATGCTAACGTTTGTTGGTCCGAATGGTAAAAAGTTCGATTTTTATTAAATAAGATTTCAGATTCGAGTCTTGTGAATAAAAAAAAAAAGGCTACATTAGGCAATGTATGAATGTTTGAGTCTTGTGAATGGAAAAAACCTGAGAGAACTTTACCCCCTTATATAAATGCACTGGCCCGACTCGGGTTAGTCAGGGTCCAATGTGACTTCTAAATACCGAGGGTCTAGACAAAATAAAAATTCCGTTTTCAAAGTGTTGACAACATTATTACTGGGTCACAGGGTTGGCTCTTTACAGGCAGAGGTTGGATGACCTGTTCCAATAATGCTTTTTAAAGGTTAGGTATACACTCGATGCTTCCTTTCTTCTGTTTATGCTTCTTCCTTAGTGTACATTCATTTTTTTTTATTTCCTTTTTTTTCCTCATTTTATTATCTTTGTTTCAGGTAGTAGTATGTGGAGTCATATAAAACGGGAGAAAACAATATGTTATCAATGTTACAGTTTTTTTTTTGGTCAAAATCAGTATTACAGTTAGATACCCTGAAAACTTGAGCTTGTCATTTGGATGTTTAGTACAGTTTCAAATTGGTGGATCGGGTTACCACCGAGTAATTGCTTCTATGTGCTTATTGTAGATGAATCATTGAATCTTATAGAGATGCTTTTGCGTCCATTATTTAGTTATAATGTAAATTTTACTGGATATCCTAAATGTTTAATTATATTAAGTTCTCATACCAGAGTACTCCTCTCGCATATTTTTATTCTCTCCTCCATCCATTTACAATGAGGATTTACATGAATTTTTGTCTTCAAGTGTTAATGGGTTAAATAAGTTTTTAGTTCTTATAAAATGATGGTTTTTGATTTTGGTCCCTCCAAAAATTTTCTTTGGTTTCCATCCCTCTAAAGGTTTTCATCACCAAGCACAATATTAATTTTCGAACCCAGCATTGCAGTGATTCTGTTGATTTTTTTTTTCTTTCAATTTTTGGTACAATGAGGCAGTAATAACCTGTTACCCTTTATTGTGTTTATACATTGGTTTAATGATTTAATTAAATCACAAGCATTTTTTTTCTATGGGGAAAGTCAAATACCAACAAAGGTTGGATTCGAAAAAGTTTTATTTTGGAATGAGAAAATCAAACTGTTACCTTCAAAAAAGAGAAGGCGAAACATAATGAGGATGAATTTTAAACGAAGTTCCTTTGGCTAACTTTTTAATCCTTATAAAATAGCGTATTTCAAGTTTTATTTTTATTAAGCTTTTTTTTAGTAACTTTTATCTGTTTCATAGTGAATTGGTGACGAAACTCTGCGAAAAGAGCAGTCTAAGAAGAAAGGAAAACACTATTTTTTTAGGAACTAAAATATTTTTTAAATAATAAAAATATAACATTTTTTAAATCTTCATAAAAAATCATTTACTTTTTAACTACCTTAAACATTTGCGTTGAATTTTTTTCACAATAATTTAACCTATAATTTCTATTCATATGACTAAAGGCTAAAGTTAGCACGTCTACTTTAGCAAACATTTATCATATGATCATGATTTCCACCCATAAATGATGATGATGATAATAATAAAGGAAGTGGCTGGTTCATGGTCGATAAAACATACATTCAATATCAAGAAATCTGTTGTACACCGATGGATCTTACATATTTCTACAATGGTCGAAATTTTCCGTGCTTAAACCCTCGTGGATTTGATTTTGAACACTACCCAAAAGGCCTCGTGAACACTACCCAAGAAATCTGTTTCCATGCTTATAAAAGCATGTTCCTCTCCTGTGTTTATGTTTTGAGCTTAAATCCTCGTGGATTTGATTTTGAACACTACCCAAAAGACCTCATATCAATGAGATATTTTCCGTGCTTATAAACTCATATTCTTCTCCTTGTTTAAGCAATGTGGGACTTTGTTTGCACCTCAACAAAATCCAATGTGGTTAAATATCTAAGCTACTTGAAATCGCAAACATTATGTACTAGAGTGTCTAAAAAAAACAAAATAAAGTCTAAAACCCAATGTAAGAGGAAAATTGAAAGGCTGAAGTGCAAGTACTGCAGCCTAGATGTGATAACAAGAAAAACAAGACATGTATGCAATTGGGTGATGGGGAAGATGTACCTCTTGGTATAAATAACAAACAATAAACAATCTTCCATCCATGAGGTAAGAAAACAGAGAAATATTGTCAACCACAAGAGAAGTGAAATACTGCTGGATGCACAAGCAAGCATTCCATGCGCATTTAAAGGTCAGAATCTTCAGTCCACTATGTAAAATCTGTCATATTAAATCCAACATCAAGTTAACAAAAAGTCTCTTGATTCTAAGTTTCAAACAAGAATGTCACAGCAATTGCTATCTCAGTGCCAATATATAATTTCAAAGGCACTAAAGTATGTGTAATTTCTCATTCTAATGCACATCAGCACTGGCATTTCTATCCCCTTGGTTATCCAAGATATTCTGATCAGAGTCAATGGTGCCAGTATCCGTCGCAGGGTCAAGGGAACGGTCAATTTTCTCGTTGTCAGAAGCATCGGAATCTGTGTCTAATTTAATCGAATCTAAAGGAGGAGGAACATCATTTGGGACTGAGGATTGAGAGTTTTCCCTAGTCCAAAACGATGGAATCTTCTTGTCATCCTCTTTCATTATCTCAGCATATTTATTTATGTCAAATGCTGCATTATCATTGCCACCAAATGCAGATTCAAGAAGTTCTAAATCAAATAAATCCTCCATAATCTTCTTGGTATTCAGATCGTCAGAATAACCGAACTTGACTTTGTTATAAGTCTTAGGCTCTAATAGGGGCTTGACCATCTGTAGCAACACATATTTGGTCATCACAAGATTGTACAAGATTAATGAGCAGAATTATTAGCAGCTAAAAATAAATGCACAAGTTAGGAGAAAAAAACTATTAAATTATTCCAACACTGCCATTAAATTCTAGAAACCAGTAAGTGATTCCTTAAAGATAACTACGTACTGATGGTGTGGACAAGTCTTACACAAATGTCCAATTATTTTCACCATCTTGCCACATCATATTTCATTATGGTGGATATTTCTACCAATGTGGCAAGATGGGGAAATATGATTGAATATTTGTGTGAAGTAAACTGTAAAATGTGTATACACTGTCAATACATAGTTATTAGATAAACTCTAAATGAATTGGGTAGTTTTGACTTTTGAGCATCCTCAATGCCTCATTATTAAAAAAATTAAAAATGACAGGTTCAGAAAAAAAAAATGCAGAAAGATCATGATAAGTACCTAAGCACTTGGGGAACCCACCCTTGAAAAGCTAGCTATCAAAGGGGAAGAACCAAGCACTTAAGTACTCCACCGAGCATCCCATACTACCCGATGTGGGACTTGGACACCCCATAATACCCAAGTCCCTATCATAGCACCGCCCCTGAGAGCCGACGTCCTCGGCGGCTTTCACTCCACGACACTTCACTCGGTGGCACTTCACTCCACCGGTCAGAACCCTCCGTGGGTAGCCCTTTCCGAGACGCCGACAACCTGGCTCTGATACCAATTGATAAGTACCTAAGCACTTGGGGAACCCACCCTTGAAAAGCTAGCTATCAAAGGGGAAGAACCAAGCACTTAAGTACTCCACCGAGCATCCCATACTACCCGATGTGGGACTTGGACACCCCATAATACCCAAGTCCCTATCAGATCAAAACTTGGATCCAGTCCATCACACACACACAAAGGAAGGAACGAAAAGAAAAGGAGATTGGATCCGGTGCTTCAATTCTAGACCAAGTGCGCTTCAATTCTAGACCAAGTGCAGTTCAATTTCGATTTCAATTATGACCTTATCTCAAGTGACTCAAATTAGCATGAAACAATAAGAATGAGATTCATTTTTGGACTCATTTTGGCATAGGATATAAAATAGCCAGTATCACATCATCAACTTGTGGCTTCATTCAACACTTCATAAAGTCATTAAAGATAAACCGTATATCATATTACAGCCTAAACAAAAGCAACATGTTTATACAAAAACTAGCAAGAAGATATAGAAGTGTGAAGTGTCAGAATGGAAAAATTCTAATTTAGTTACCGTGAAGAATGGTTCGAAGAACTTAGGTGCATTGTACAGTATTGCCAGACCCAGCCGTTCAGGATAATGTTCTTGTAATACATGGGCAGTTTCGCGTGTCACCTTGATAGATATATGTGACATATTGAAACCCTGGAAGTCAATCAGCCAGACCATCTGTTCCTGTTCTGGAGAAAGATTTAAAATAGCATTCTCCATGCAGTACACCAAATACTTAATTTGTCCTTTTGTTGACTTTGAGTTCTGCATTCCAAATAAATAAGGAACAACTAGAAAATCAATTATATTACAAGATCAAATGGTAAATTAGATTTTAATCAGTTGTGCAGGTATCTATCTATCTATTATAATTATAACATATACAAGCCGAGACACATGAGCTCTACGGTTGCCAGCCATCTCAGCTATTTGAAGTTTGAACTATATTTCAACCATCTAAGCAAATTCTTAACATTCATACTCTTAGGTTGAGTGCCTTTTCATTTTTTTTAGAAAAGTCAATATTATAACTGCTTTGCATTCTTTGTCCTTTCAATTTTTCTCTACATCACATGAGAATATATTAATGATATCAATCAATATTTAGTGTTATTTCACTTGCATTCACATTTACCATGCATAAGAGCCATCAATGAGTGATGGGTTAATACTCTAGTAGTTAACTATTACTTTTGCATATATCTGTCTATATGCAAATATATTTTTTCAAGATATATTAGTTGTAGAGTTATTCATTTTTATAGAAGAAATAATTAAAAACATATTGTGATTTGTGAATATATTGTATAAAAATGAAATTATGTTTTGTGATTAAAAACATTAAATTAATTTTATTTATTAGCCCGCATAGTGTGCGGGTTTGCATCTAGTTATCTATTAAATCTGACATCAATGTCAAAGCATGGAGTAAAAGAGTGCTTTCTAGGAGTTCAAATGGTAGAGATAAAAACTGATAAGGTAGTTGGACAAAACATATTTAAACACACTCCTCATTCTCATTCTTTCATTTTCACTGATTCCAACCAAAATGGTAAACATCTGACTTCGACATGCTAGAGGTTACAAGTGATTGTCTGAAGATACCTGGCAACCAGGTCTCATTACAAGAACTGTTCTCCCATGCTTGTCAATATAATTTGATCTATAGATCTTTCCTGTCTCTGCTTCATGAGCAACATCTTCCTGCATCAACAAAAAGCACACATCAAACAACTTTTATCAGAAGATAGTTACAGAACTGAGATAGTTTGACCTAGTGTGTCCAGATAGTTTGACCTAGTGTGTCCAGATCACAACCATTTCGGATGCATCACTAATTAACCAGGTCAACCGAACCAAAATCAGTTAGTAAGGCTTAAGATCAATATGATATTCAGTTGCTGGTAGGTCAAGTAGAATATTGATCGGACATGGTCAAAGGACCAGTGGATCTGATTGAGAACTTTTAAAGTTAATTCAGGCCTACCCTCGACTACTCTTAATGAGAGGGCAGTGAGAACAAGATATTAGATGCAGAACAAATATCAGCTTAACCACCTTAATCTACTTACATAGAAAGATCTTGAATTAGACATAGCAATACCAACATGGATACATCCCATCCCTGCCATTATTTCTCAAAAGTTATATGAAAAAATGAATAAAAGCAGGCAGCCACTCACCCAGCGGATCTCTTCTGGTTTGTATTCTTCTCTCCATTTTAGGGACTGCTTCAACATTTTAGCTGCCTTCTTGACATTCCAATTTCGTGCCCTTAAATACCTTGCGATGGATGCATCAGAACAATAAATGGATGCCTTACCAGACTGTGGCCGGATTAACCTTCTCACCTCATTGATCTAGAAGGAAGCACACTATTATCAGTTACAATACTCCTTTGCTCAAAATATTGCAGTTCTATATTTTCAAATGTTAAGTGTCAAAACAAAGTGAGAGTATGACATATTAACATATGCAGGGACATACCTTTGCCTGCTGTTCTTGTGGTATTAACATTTTCTCATGGCCATTAGAGGCAGTTTTGTTTAGATCTACACTCATGTTGGTCAGTATAGAGACTCTCTAAAAGTCAACAATGAATACTGCAAAAGTCAATACCAAGTTATCTAAGTAATCACTTATCTTCTAAATATTTACAGAATAACAGAAAGCTAGACACAAAGCTATGTTTTTATCCAATAGCTAATTATGCAGACAGGCTGTAACTCTAATATTACAAGCGATAAAGATAAACTAACTTTAACATTAGAATGTTAAAGATACCATTCAGTAAAATTATGCCAGCTAAACTTAGAAGGGGGTCAATGTGAATTCATGGGAGAACCATCGTTTTTATGTTGAAATGTCAGCATTCATTTAAGGCCACTTAGGATATTTAGTTTATTTATTTAAAATAATATAGATCAGAAGTTCATTGTAAATTTAAATAATACAATTTTTTATTCAAATAAAACTTAGGGATCAAACAAATAACTAAAACCCAGAAAGCAGGGCAGAAGTACATTGAAGCATTTTTTTTTGGGGAGAAGGGGGAGGGAGACCACAACCCCAAAGCTGAAAAAGGTGTCCAAATATTTGGTACTTATTCAATACACACGCACACATGCACATATGTACATATAAGATGTGTGTACTGCAACTAATTTTTTTCTAGTTCCACCTGTGCCAGAAACAAAACATAATAAAGACAAGTTTCATTGTATATCCTGACATCCTAGTAGGCAAGTATTACCAATTAGTGATAAAGTTAATATAATAAAAATAAAGTATAAGGAAGTTGGAAGATAATACAACAATAACAACCACATCTGAAGCCTTTTCTTTGACTATATGGATCAAACAACACCATAATATCCGGACTTTAATTAAGTCCAACAATAGACATTTATGTGCAAAAGGCATGCACACCATGGGACCATCTTTTGGATATATTCAGTAAGTACATCTACAACAAAGATAAAAAGATGAAGGCTCAAAATTGTCACTTGGTATTCTCGCACTAGTTAATACCTTTGATTGCTCAAATGTAAGCAATCATATTCCTTCTACAAATAAATGAAAACCATATGTAGATCTTTGTTATTTCTCCAATATCTCACCATCATTCTTCCTAGCAAGTACATGGCTTCCATGGTTGACATCTTTGGCATAAATCCAAATTAATTTTCTGCAATGTGAGTCCTTTTGTCTTAATATCCGCTCAATTACTGTTTTTCAAAACTCCTTTGTATGATTCATGAGGTTAATCCCCCTATAATTTGTGTAGTTTTGTATGTCTCTTCTATTCTTAAAGAAAGGGATTAAAGTACTTCTCTTCTACTCCCTCGACATCTGGTTAGACCTCATTATCTTGTTGAACAACTTCGTGAGTCATCTTATACCTTTCTCCCCTAGTACCTTCCATACCTCAATAGATAAATTTATCCGGTCCAGCTGCTTTACCATTAGTCATCCTCTCCAATGTTTCTTTTACCTAATATTCTCATAGTATTTGGTAGTAAGAGAAATTTTTTACCCTCCTCTCTAGTGTTAAATCTGCCAGAGTTCACTAAAAACTCGCTTCCTTCATTAAAAAGTTTATAAAAATAACTCTCACATTTCTATATATTTTGTTTTGTGATCAATACTTTTTCCATCACTGTCCTTAATGCATCTCACCTAGTTCAAGTCTCTTATTTTTCTTTCTCTACCTTTAGGTAATAGATTCCATTAAACAGAGTTTCTGAAACGATGAATTTTACCCCGAGAGTTTGAGGCCAATGTTTCAATTACAGGACTGAACGGACTGGTTGAACTAATTGTCTAATTGAACTACGAAATAGTTACGTATCTTATTCAAACATTATCAGATTCAACCATGATTCAATCACGGTTCAACACAAATTTTATCCAATTGAATTAATGGAACCCTGAGGTCTTGCAAATTCAATCGCCGATTCAGTTCTGAAAACACGGTTCCAGACAGTAACAACAAACTCGCTTCTTTATTTAATTTATTTATTATCCATCCAAAAAAATAGCCCTCAGTTATTAGTCAACAACACAGGATCGAATTGCAACTAAAGAAACGGAGTCAACAGAACGAAAAGAACGGAATTCGGAGAAAACAAGATCAGAGAATCGAAAACAGCGTTGAATGGAAATACTACTCACCTGAGTTTCGGGTTGTGGAACGATTCGACGTTTGGCGCGCGATTGTGATGGAGCTGCAGGGGTTACGACTCTGACTGAAAGAGAAGAACAACAGAAATTGGAAAAGTCAACCCTCTCTCTCTCTCTCTCTCTCTCTCTCTCTCTCTGTAGAATACGCTCAACAAATTGAAAGGGAGATACAACAACGACAACGGGAATGGTTTTGGAGATAGCGATTAGCGATGCTGACGCTGATGCAGATGCTGATTCGGATTCCGATTCCGATTCCGATTTTTTGCACTCATCACACATGTGATTCTTGAACTGAATCCATGTGATAGGCGTGATCGAAAATTAGCATTTAATATTTTAGAAAGTTAATTACCATTTTCGCTTGTCTAAATAAAATTACCATTTTCAGACTCAAAAGTCAAGATTTAACTGGAAAATACATTTGTCTGAAATATGAAAACATTAAAAAAAAATTTAAAACATAATTTAATTGATATAAAATATTTATTGATATAGGCTATTTTAATTGTATGAATAGTACATGAGAATTATGAAATATAAATATTTAAAAAATTTAATTTGAAAAAACCACTAAAACTGGTCTATTTTATAGAAAGATATTTTATGGTTAACTTGTCAATTTGTCATTATAACTGATATCTAATATTAATTGAATAAATTAAAGAAAGTAATTTTTAAGTAAGTAACTATTTAAAGAAAAAAGTAATATTAATTCAATAAAAAAATACGCGTTATGATACGAGAAAAATATAAGATTTATAAGAAAAGAGAATATAACGTGAGAATTAAAATTCATGCTAAATTATCCTTTTTTTTAATCACCAATTCACCATGCTAAATTACCTCACTTTATAAAAACGAGAATCCGAATATAATGTATAAGTTTGGATTATTTTCGTTAAAAATTTATTTTAGGATTAATTATATTCCTATACAATAATGTGGATTATTTTCGTTAAAAATATTATTTTAGGATTATTAGTTCTTTATTATTCTGTTTTTCCCTTTAAGGCTTATAGGTTATAACTTCACAATGCTCAAGTACTTTTGTCTTATTTAAAACTATTTTTGTTTTTAATACTAAAAAACAAAAAACTTGTTGGAGCAAGGGTATTGTACATGTTTGATTTTGTTTTCGTTTTTTATGTTTTACAAAACAATATTATGAAGAAGTTTTTAGGAATTGTATATAGGAATGATGTTAATGTAAAAAACAATCTAGTCTTGTCTAGTATTGCCCTACACTCTCTATAGTTGATGTCACATACTATTGCCACCCATCACCTTATATCATCACTATCCGGCACCCCCAATCTCTACAATGCCTATTGGCATTCTCCATCACTTTCTATCAATGTTGCAAATTTTAATATTTACATGCATAACATATACAAAACATTTGATATATATATAATATTTTTATAAGTAAAAGATGAGTCGATAGTTTTTTTCCTAGACATTTTTCAATATTAATATCTTCATTATCTCTCTTTTCTCTTAAAAAACGAGTCGAAAGTTTTCTTCCTAGATATTTTTGCAGTTCATATAAAATTAAAAAATATATATATAAAATAATTCTAGAATAGAATGAAATGCAATTCATATGAACTGAAAAAAATAAACATACCCATAAAACTAATAAACTTGTGTTTGGAACACCAGTATTAATTCTAGAATTTTTAACTTGCAAATCTCATAAAAAAAATACTCTCATACTCAAATGTTAATGGTAATGTGAAGAAGAAACTCGTCTCCTGGATACAGCTTGTGAGTTTTTTCAGTTTTGTGTTTGAGAAGGAGGCAATGTTTTTGACTTTTGAAAAGTTAAAATAAAAAATGACTGTGCGCTAACATAAGACAGGGAGCGGGAGTCTATTATTGTTGCCTACTCAGTAGTTACTTTGAGTTTTCCTTCATGTATCAAAGCTGAGGGAACCACTATTTATATAAAATACTAAATAATTATGAAAATTTTTACTAAGTAGTTCAAAAAATATGGGTGATGCCATGGCCCCTCCACCATTGTTGTCACTCCTTGATACTCCCCTCCATTAATGTCATGGACATATCCTCCACCATTATTGTTGTTGCTAGGCACCTCCCACGGTCACCACCATTGTCCGACACTCTCTACTACTGTCTTTGTCGCTCAATCGCCACTGCCATTGTCATCTGACACCCTCCACTATCACTACTATTGCCATTGTTGCCCATAACACACCACATCCATTATTGGAGCCCGGCCCAACACCCTATGCCACCATTGTTGTTGCCTACAAGAGGTGTTCAAAATCGAACGATCCAAAAAATAACCGAAAATCGATCCAAAAAATCGAAAACCGATCAAAAATCGAAGTTTTTGGATTTTTTTTGGATGACTATTTTGGAAGACCGAACCGAACTGCTCAGATTTTGGATCTCTTCACTAAAATCGAACCGAACCGAACCGCAACTTATAATATTATTCCTTTTGAACTTACATATATAGGTTACTAATCAATTGTTACATTGTGTATTTTTTTAGAATTAACTTTTGCAAGTAGTCTTTGTGTTAAATATTAATTCACAATGACTTATGTGTGTTAAATATTATTTCACATTTTTCATTTCATTTGTTTAGCATATGATTTTGCAAATACTATTTTTCTATAAGACATTTTTTTAGAAATGACATATGTGTGTTTAGAAATTGGCTTTATAATTGATAATCCATCGAGAATTATTAAAACATATGTCATTGAGTTATACTCGGAAATATATTAGAAGTGAAACGGAAGTGGAATCACTTTGGTTGATATTTATTTTCAAAAAAAGTTATAACTGCAAAAAACTGAAAACCGATCCAATCTAAACCGCATTGTTTCGGATCGGATCAGATATTTTTTTGAAAGCAAACCGACCCGAGTCGAATCGCATACTAATTTAAACTTTGGATCGGATGACTTTTTATCTCAAAACCGAACCGAGCCACAAACACCCTTTATCATTGAACGCCCTTTATTGTTACCGTTGTATTGACTAACACCCTCCATCACCAACGTCGTTGCCTAGCACTCTCCACTATTGCTTCCATCACACCACTATAACTTGTTTATTGAATTTTAATTTTAAATTCTTATTCTATAATTTAACTTTTTTTTATATGTACTTTTAAATTTACCTGAATTAATTAACATGTATATGTTATAACTTTAAATACTTTTTATTTATATTTTTCTTAAATTAAAAATACCCATATGCATGGGAAATTTGTTAAATTTAATAATGATTTCTTAACCAAAAACTGCGTATACAAATGTAATTGTTCTTTATTGTAATAATTATCAAATGATTATTTTGTTTTCTAATTTTTTAGCTTAATTACTCAAAAAATTGCCAAAAAAATTATATGTAACTTTTTATAATTTATGAGGCACTTTGTGTTGCACCTATTTCCTTCGTATGTTTGGACAGAAATAGAGTGTTGTGGGAAGGAGGTTGGGAGTGTGGCCTTAACTTTGGTGGCACTCTGATCTCTGGGGAGGAGGAGAAGGATCTCTTTGTAGTTCCTAAGTGTGGGGATGACATTAGAGAACACTCCATTAAACATCCCAAGGTTTGACCAGCTGATCGAGTTGTCTTGGGTATAAGTTAACCGTATTTTACATTTGAGTTGTATTTGATGCTTATGATATTTCGGCTCATCCAACTTCAATAGTCGTGGTTCTTTTATGTTTAATTTTATGAGAGTCTATAACTTAGATCCTTAGAATATAATCCTTTGTGCTTTCAGTTGTGAGACAACTTAGCGACTTTTATAAAATGTTTGTGAATAGTTTTTAGTTAGTAAGAAGTGTTAAAGTTTTCCAAGTGGAAGAGATGTGAATTTTAATTATGAAACTTTAACTTTATTTCCTTATCCTAATATACATGATTGATTTAACGAATTACCATCCATTTTAAAAAAACCCATATTTCTGAACGAGATATTTATACATTAATCATTTCCAAAAGCAAAGTTAGCTTATAAATTAATTTCGCATTGTGTTTGTCTTGTAGCACCGAGTGGTGTTACAAGATGTATTAAATACTTATGATTTCTTTATCTTTTACTTTGTAATGGTTATAAACTTTGAGTTATGTTGAGGTTGTGTTTGACTTAATTTGAGTATGTGATTTGGTTTTTTTGGACTTAGTCCTTTTATTCCGGTTGTGAGATACTTAGTAACTTGTAACAAATGTTGAGAACATTTTTAGTTATTTGTGAAATGCTAAGACTTCCCGGGTGAAGGAAATGTGGACTCATTTATAAATTCTTAAGTTTAATTTCTTACCCCAGTGCAAAAAAATATAGGCTCGTATTTGCGAACATTTCATTTATATTAAAACTTTTTGAAAGCAAAATCAGCTTTATAATTATTTCTGCATTGAGTTTGTCATGTAGCATTAAATGGGTGTCACAGCACCTGCATCTCTTCCATCCATCTCCTTATGTCTTCATTCTCAGTTCGTAGATGTTTGATTACTGTTAATAATTTTTATTTCTCACTTTTCACATTGGTCATCAGCTGCATTGTTGCTTTTTTGGTTCGCACCATCGTCTCTAAGAAGAAGATGAGGCTTGGGGAAGTTAAGTTTTTACTAGGGCCCTACGGTGGGTGTCAAGTGTTTTAGCCTAAATCTAGGAGTGCCTAAGATGAACCCTTGGAGGCACTTTGGTGACGAAACTGACTATGTTCCACAAGCCCTCAACATAAGGTGTACTTGCAAAGACACTCCAATGCCAAATATGAGTATTTTGGATTACCCCAATTGTCAAATAATGGATTTTAGATGAATATAACTCAAGAGAACAATGCTTTCTTATTTATAGTGATTTTGGGAAACTTAGGGTTGATAGTAGCCTAGTGTCATTCATACTGATTATGTTATCTGGAGATCTTATTTTTACTGCTTAAAGATTTCTCAAAGATAACACCTTTATCTATAATATGTTATGTTTATTTGAATTGAATAATAGTCCATATCAGAAAAATGATGAGAAGATTATTACAATATGAGATTCTCACCCATGAAGTTCGGCTAGGGAAGTGGTCGAGCTCTCACTACTAATTTGTAGCCGCCCTATGATGGTCGGGCTAAGATCGTAGTCGGACCATAACCATTATCTAGGAGGATCCATATTCTAAGAGGACCAAATGCTTTCTTGTGTGGTGCTAAAAGAAGAATATGATCAAGCAAAAAAGTGTTGCTAAAGAATACTTTTAGACCACTGGTTAAAAAAATCAGAAATAGAAAATATTTATTAAAAAAATTAAAATCTAACTAATAAATTAAGAAATGTAGATGACACACTTCATGTGCTGGTTGGCATTTGACTAAAGTTCTAAATTGCAATCCACAATAGTTGATGCTAACCACTACAAAATACTCGCAACAGTGGCCACAACCATGACATCTCACAATAACAAAGTGAATAAAAATTGCATAACCCAACCACAATTAATGAAAGATATTGTGGCCACGATGGACATGGAAAAACAACAAGCACTATCACAATGTTGTATTTCCTCTATAACGTTGTAAATAACCAACCACTTTTGTTGTAGTTTAGATCTTCTCATCAAAGCTTGTCTCCTTTACAATTCATGCTCAAGTAGTGACTTTGAATCTTTGGTTATTACTCACATTTTTGTGGTTGATAAGCATTGTGTGTGCTACCAGCAATTGGTGGACGTGGTATCAATTAGTAGGTGATTGTGGCTATTAGTGAGTGTGTTAGATAACTATTGGCTTACTGTAGTGAAACAAAGTTGTTAAGAGGGAGTAAAAGTCAAGAAGTTAAGGAAGAGAGGATGGGAGTTAGAGAAATAATTTGCATGGGGAGGGAAATATTGAGGGGAAAGAAATGAAACTTGTGTAGAAGGTGAGAAAAAATTGTCAAAACTTTTATAGTAGAGAAAGAGAAGCAACTTTTGTGAGGTTTAACATTATAACTATATTTTTTACTTTAGAAAGCTCATAGCAATGGAAAAACAAAAATTATTTTGTTATAATATATATATATATATATAAGAGAAGAGATCCGTTGACACCAGGTGTAAGTCTTTTGACTTACACCAAATCTCAACCATCAAAATCAATGTAGTCAAAATCGGACCGGACCGGCCGGTCGACCGGGAACCGGAGCCATGTCCGGTCCGGAAGGACCTGCTGACCGCTGTGGCAGAGAACCGGGTCAATAACCGAAGAGCCGGTCAAAAATTGATAAAAATCGGCGGTCTGCCGGTTCATCCCGGTTCCTGTGCAGGCCGAGTTTTTTTTTAAAAAAAATTTGGAAACCCTTATTTCCTTTCTTCTCCAACCCGAAGCCCCTTTCTTCCTCATTCTTGGTTCTCTTCTTCTCCAGCGAACAACCACCATCTCATTCTCAGTTCTCCAGCGACCAGCCACCACCCAGCAGCGAACAGCCACCCTCCACCTGTTGTAGCTCCCTCCACCCGCCGTCTCTCCCCGAGCTTGCCTCCCAGCAGCCATAATGGCTCACCCTCAACAGGTATTTGTGGTTGTTGTTGCTTATCTTTCCGCTTTATTTTTCATCATCATCATTTTTCAGCAAGTCATAAAACCAGAAAAACAAGACACAGGCTTTGGGAGAGGAAATCCTCTGTTCTCAATAGTATATTTGAATCTGTATGATTTCTCCAGTGTTGCTTACACCTTTCGGTTCTTTCTATTCTTTTAGTTCTAGTATTACTATTTAAGTATTTATTCAAAACTTACTTCTTTCTATTTCTTTTTTATGCAACGTGTTTCTATCATATGCAAGTATACAACACAATTGCTTTACAGATGTACCGTGAAAAATAAAAGACAATTGCTCTTTTTTCTCAGTCCACGTTCCAATACTCTTTTTCTGATCAGTCCACATTTCAATGTTCTAGCCTCTAATAGATAGAAAGATATACAAAATGAAATATTAAGTTATGACTGTTTATAAAAAATTATTAAATTAGGACTTTTATGTTAATTTTTATTCAATATTATATAGGGTTTAGGGTTTAAAATAATATTATATATTATATATCATATTATATATTACATTTATAATTAAAATAATATTATTTAATTATACTCCAGTTCAACCGGTTGAACCCCTGTCGAACCTCTGAACCTTGAACCCTTGTCATCACCGGTTTAATAACCGGTCCGATTTTGACTACCTTGATCAAAACTAATTAATCGAATCGCGTAGAATATCCCGTATGTCAAACTAAAAATGGTCACGTGATCAGTTGTTTTCTTCTTCCCCTTTCTCCGCCTTTTCAAGTTTCACAGATAACAGAACCTGAATCCTCGAAGCCGACTGCTGCCCAGACTATGTCCATTTTTTCTTCCCAACCATCTATTCAAGAGTCTCTAATAATGAATGTGTAGTGAGTGAATTGTGAAAATATTAATCATGATAGTTAGTATCACGGGGCAGTTAACATCATGAGGATAATATTTGCTGGCTGAATTCGGTCACTTCAAGTGCTAATGGGTTTCAGGTGTACTTGGTCATGGATAGAAATTTTGGAACATTATATTTTGTTTTTTCCAATCCCTTCTCAACATGAATTTTTACTACTTTTTTAATTTGGTTTTACATTTTCTGGGATACATGCTACTGTGTGTCATATAAAATATAGATTATATATGTAGTGCTTCTTCCCCCATGTCGTCCGCCCAATTTCTTTCTCGATTTTTCGATGGCTAAAACGAAGGCATATTGCTTTCCCAAATATTCTCAAAGAAAATACTCACCCATTAATTAAAAATAGATTCAAATCATTGAATGGCTCTGCTTCAGTGCTTCATATGTGGCTTACTGACAAAGTTGGACTGAAAAAGAAAGAAGCTAGGTGGATTAAAATGAGGGAATGAACAGAGCACAAACTAATATGGGGCTCGTTCACAAAGAATAATTTGGGGCAAAATTCTTTTTACTGGAATTGGGTGCATGGAGAAATCAAGGTAGAGAAAAAGGGGAATGAAAGGAAATAGAGAGGACAAGATCTCGGTATCACGTGCCATGTTTCTAATTATTTTTTGTTTTTTTGACTAGGATATTATTAGCCGTGGGATGGATTAGCTTTGATGGTTGAGATTTGGTGTAAGTCAAAAGACTTACACATGGTGTCAACGGATCTCTTCTCTATATATAATTTTGATAATATTTGTGCGAAATTGTCAATAAATATTATAACAACAACTAGGGCTAATCAAGTTGGTGTGACCTGTTCGTACCCGGTAAACCCATTTTCGCTTTTGGGAGTGCGGGTGGTTTCGCTCGGTTTGTTGGGTTCATCATTGTAAAAGAAGGGTAACAGCAAATAAATACAGTCAGTTTCAGGTTCGAATTTCACAACCCATCGGTGCCCGAACCTAACTAAAAACCCTTGATATAAAAGGCAAATTATAACTCTCATCTCCCTTTCCTAGCTTCTATATTTCATAGCCCTAGCCATCGACGAACTTGAGAGTTGAGCTGGAGACTTCGAATTCGAACAACTATGACGATACTTCTTCCTCCCTCGTCCACCGTCGACGAACTTGAGTCATGAGAGATGAGACTTCGAATTCAAACCCTGGTCCTAATTAGAGAGTGAGACGCCGAGAAGCAGAAGGTGATTGACTGAGCATCTTAAGTGTGTGGCTACTGTGACGATACTTCTTCCTTTCTCGTCCACCGTCGACGTTGAGGGCCTAAGGCGTCAATCTCCTCCCTTGCGCACGATTTGGGCAGTGGGCACATTTAGCTATTTCTTTTCTTTTCTAAATTTTGACTATCGCTGTGTTTGTAGAGCATTCATGTGTGGAATTTGGTTCTTGGCAGGGATGTTGATAGACATCAATTTGGGGGTGTTAGTTTGCAGGGGCATGTGCTTTATTCTATTTTAATGTTGTAAGGGTCTGCTAGACTTTAACTTTGTCTAGGGGCGTAGGAGTGAATGGTGCAACACCCTTTCTCCAAAAAGGATATTACACCATAGTAACCAAAAGTTTCGCAAAGACTTAGAAAATATTTGATAAAAGTTGGTAATCTTTCTCTAAAATTCGGATAAAATTTTTTGTTTTTCTAAAGAAGATGAGAAGGATGGGAAATAAATCCCTTTAAGATTTTCTTTTTGTAAATGTTTTTATGTAAGAAATAAAACATAGCTTTATACTTAAAAATTCCTCGTCACATATATGAAATAATCAGAGTTTACAACAGAGGTTTATACAGTGAACACTGAGCCAGTTGAGTCTTTGGACCTCTACCCAATCTAAAGTAATGAATATAGAATCTGCTCGTAATCTTTATCAAACTATGCAGCATCTTTCTTCAGATCTTTCTTCTAAGAGTTAACCCACTTCTTGGGCAAACTATCTACTCCGTCATGCATCAACACAACAGAGCAGGCAAGGGTGAAACTCTAAACAAGGTAATAAGAAAAGTACAAGCACAACCAAAGCATAGATTATGTACTAATCAATTCACACATCGATACATAACCAAGATAACAGATCAACCAAGACTTATAAAGAGATCTCGTTTAAATAGAACTTACCTTTGTGTTGCAATCCCATACTCATTCACAAAACACAATCTTCTTAACTACACATATATTTATGCATGACACACCAATATCTCTCTAATCACACCGGTGCATTGCTCCCAGGGAGACTTTTCCAACCTCACATCATAGAGCGATCGGCTGCAGTAAACTTAATAGCATAAACAGGAAATCCCTTCAGGACCCCTGAAGATACTTCGGAAATACTGCATTTAAAACTTAATACCAAATCGTAAATAGATCTGCCAGTCATATTTATCCAAGTCGGGTATACGACTCGTCTCGGCTCAGGGGTATTCACCGACAAGGCCATTGAGACTTTCGAAACCTGGATAATCTCAGTAGACAATTGTAGTCCAACAGAACCTATTTGCAACCCCGTTCTCTCGAAGGTTGTATGCTCATCATCTATAATGCAAATGCTCATCTTAGATTTGCAAACCATTTCCTCTTGAAATCTCTATCTCTGTAAAACTCTCTCTGTTTTACTGTAACTTCTCTTTCTCAAAAATCTCAGAATCTCTTAAAAACTCTTTGTAAGAAATAAGTCAAATCCTTTTATGGACAGACCACTAGTATAAGTAAACAACTGTTTATAAGTCACTGTTTCCCATAAAAACTCTCTCTTCACTGTATACCTTGAAAAAAAAATCATAAAACTCTTGTCTCGTTTTACTGTTTATTACGGGCTATTTCATTATCTTGGCTTTATTTATTTGAAGTGGCTCCATTGAGTGAATCGGTATAAAAAGTTATTAACTGTATTTACAAGAAGATCAAATCGGGCATAGCCACTTTGATTTCATTGAGAGAGAAGAGATTGACAGTATTTAAACTTATGTCCACTTTCTAATTAATAGCTGTTTGCTTTCAGATTTTAGATAACTCTTTGGAAATGGAATAACTACACGGCGACTGAGCCGACTGCGGTAATCAGTGTCAGTTTTCTTGAAAATTTAATATAGACTTAGTGATCGAATTTACATTTAATTAGTCACGGCTTAGGTTTATTTTCGAAGATGAAAAGATTACACGACGGCAGAGCCATCTTTGGTAATCAGTACCCCACTGTAAAATCGATCCTATATACTAAGTAAACATAGACAATTTATTTCCCTTCTGAAATACTTAGGCACTATTTATCTTCCAGGAAAAAGGCCCGTTAAAAGCCTATCTCACTAATTTCCACTGTCGTAGACATTGGAAATTAAACTGAGTTATGTGCATACATATACAGATTGGATACCCACTCGATATTTTCCACTAATAATATAACGATAGAATTCACCGAGAATCCATTACCGTTACATTATATTCCGAAAGATGCTATAACAGTAGAATTCACCGAGAACCCATTACTGTTACACTCTTTTATCCGACAGATGCTATAACAGTAGGATTCACCGGGAATCCATTACTTTTACACTCTTTTATCCAATCCAATCTATTTATATATACGGTATTAAGAAGTTACTTCTTTCCCTATCTTATCTTGTCACGTATATACCGGGTGTCTAATGTTGAGAAAACAGCGTACCAATACAGATCCCAGGCCAGAGTGAGACGGACTGCTTTAGCCCCTTCAAAGGTCTCACTTCCTTTCTAGACAGATCCATACTGATAAACCATCTATCTTAACCATCACCTTGTATATAAATAACAGATAATAACGGGGTTTTCATAAACAATAATTTGTATTCCCTTTGCGGTAAAATTGTATTTGTGGTAGTATAAAATTCGCCATTATAACGGTATGTTTACAAAAGCTCGAAAATGATTTTGGCATAACCTCTCTACTCACATGGCTCTAAGACTAAAATTGGGCATTATAACTCTACAATTCATAAATAGCACAAAACAATTAAAATAAGACTATAAAACAATCATAAAGCATATAAAAGCTATAAACACCAAAACAAACAATTCAAACACAAACAAAGATCAAACACTCATACTTCACAAATTACTTTGAAAGATTAACCCCTTACCTTGGCCTTAAGATGATGAAGAACAACCAAGAACACCAAGAACACAAAGTAAGAAATTTAGGAGAAGAGAGAGAAAAGAGAGAAAAGTGTTTGTCTTCTTGATTTCCACTTTGGATGAGTGAAAATTTATGAAGCCAAAGGGGTCTATTTATAGGTGAGGGGGCTGCCCAAGCTTGGGGAGAAGAAAGGAATTAAGAAAATGTGTGAGGTAAGCCATGACTCCTAAAATGCTTAATTATTAATTAGGTTTAATCAATCCTTTTTCTAATTGGTTTAGAGCTCTTCACAAGGATTGTTGACTCATGAAGAAATCTGATCCAAGGCCCCTAAATCACTCTTGATGTCGACCAAAAAGAAGGGAAAGAGAGCCATTGGATTGCTTGGACAAAAACCTAGGGTTTAGGTAGTTTTAAGTGGGAACTAAGGGCAAAATGGTCTTTTTACTTGCCCACCTTACTATTCAAGGCCATCATGATGTTCCCCACTCTTAGATACTTTTTAGAATTGTATTTGAAACCCTCAAAGTTCCTAAGTTCCTATATTATAGCTACTATACCTCTATTCGCCCCAATTCGGCTTATTCCGCAATTAAGAGTCAGAATAGTCTTTTTACTAAGCTAGTACTCAAAAATAATTTAGAATAGTAAGAATCAATAAGAAATCTAAAAATAACACATAGAAAGTCTTATGGAAGAGTTTTGGAAATTTTACGGTAAGGGCAAGCCTTACAGTTTATAAAAACAATGGAAAACGGACGCGCCGTAAGTGTAAAACAGCACTGTTTCAGAAAATTCCAGAAAAATTTGTAAATTGAATTTAATTACTAATGGTCTCTCTTAAAATTTGATTTTGAGCCCTCATTGTTCGACATAAATCGATTTTGGACCAGAAACCTCTGCTTTCCGTACGTTATAAACGTTCAGAAAAGTAGCGTTTTAATCTGTTTCTCAGAAAATTACGAAATAATTTCCAAAATCCAAAAAAATATCAAAACGATTCAGCTACTTAAAATCTTTTTCTGACCTCAAATCGGTCTCTGAATTAGGGTTTTACGCTTTCCGCAAATAACAGGGTCAAAACGGTAGTTTCAAAAGTTTTCCAAAAATTCTAAGAAAATTTCAGAAAATTACAAATATTAAAAGAACCAACTTTTGTGAAGGAAGTTTGTTTGAAAAAGTTGGGTTGACATACTTGTGTTATTAAAACCCTTTTCCGTCAATAACGGTAAATATGGATGTCAAACAGTAAGGGAAAAATTACTGTTTTTATCAAATAATTTCACAAGTATTTTAAAATCTTCATTATAAGTCTAAAATAATTTTCTTATAACTTAGATCATACCAGATCATTTAAAATAGACAAAAGACGAAAATACAGAAAACAGAAGTCAATAGAAACTTAACTATTTTCACTATTCGTACTGTAATACTTAACCGAAAATTAGTCATTCTATTTTTCTTAGATTTATATCAAGTCTCTGTAATTCCTATCTCATCTATTTTTCTATCGCTGGTATGTATTCCTTTCCTAACTAACAGATTACGGAGTTCTGTCTATAAGGGACTAAAACTGTAATTTCTTTGTTTCTTCCTCTTAAAATCCAAACTTAATTCCTAAAACCTTTCTATGTCCTCAAACTAATATATCTTCCCTTAAATACCTTTTGGAAGAGTTGTATGAATTTTCCAAATTCATTTATTATTGATTCTAATAATCGAAATGTCCGTATATAATTTTCTAACTTCCGTATTTAGCTTTAAACTACTAAGTTTTTGTCCCAAAAACTTCAAGGTAGTTCTAATCCTTAGAAATTAACACTTTGTCTTATAAGTGAAAATTTTGGGATGTTACAAATGGTGTGGGTAACCTGTTATTAGTGTAGGGTCTATTGTTTCGGTCTTCTGGTGTATCTGGGTGGTATGATAGGTTAAGGTGGGGGTTGATTAGTTAAAGGTTTTGTTTTATTGGTTGTATGTGTAAATTCTACTGTAACACTTTTTAGAACTTGGGACTACTTGTGTTCTCAAGTTGGGTATGTTTTGTTTAGGGTTTAATTTATGGTTTGATATTTTGATTTGCATTAATGTTCACAAACATCTTGACTTATGCTTTCAGGGTCGTTGTCAATTACTGATTTTGCTGATTTTGATTTGTTGATTTTGGTGTTGCAACGGAATTAACGGAGGTTGATCATTATTAATATTCATTCAGTTGTTGGAACACCAGAGGTATTATTTGTGTGATGTTCTTCTACTAAATAATTTGATTAGAGCTTTTGATCATTGCCTTGTTTAAACTTTTTGAAAGTCCAATTTTGTTATCAATTTTATAGTTGTGTTTCTAATCCTAGAGAATGTTTGGGTATGTGTGGGGTGTTGTTAGTGGTTAGTTTATGTGTTGCTTTGTGTTTCAGATTGTATGTATGAAACTCTTTTACCTCTGTTAAAGATCTGGACTGGGCACACCTTGTGTTTATAGTTTGGGCTGTTATTAATAATACTCTAACTTTTTAAATAAAATTACTTAATTACATATATGATATCAATTTGTTCAAAGCTTCTTTTGATGCTTAGGACATATCTCAAGTTAGTATCTCTATGACTCTCTTTTCTAATTAATGGTATATTTGAAGATGTTAAATGCATAGGATATTGATATCAATGTAGTGTGATAATGTAAATTTAATATGTTTATAACAAATCATTATTTAGTATAAACATTTAATATGTTACAGTAATGGAGCAGTTTAGTTAGAACTTGCCTCCATCAATTTAACACAAGCAGAAAGAACATCGTCTCAAACAATAGTGGTTGTGAATCCCACCATTGCTGCACCAACAGTAGGAGGTGGTGGTGGAAGTCAGCCACTAACCAATTAGTAGCTGTAAATGAAGTTGTAGGTGATAATACCACTCCTCTTCCTCCTGATAATACAAGGAAGAGGAGAGCAAATGCTAGTGGTCCTCGGCGAACATCAACTGCATGGAACAACTTCATTAAACTACCTGAAAATGAAGCCAAAGACCCCACTACAACACATAAGTATTGTGGAAAAAAAAAATACTTATGTGACACCAAAACACATGGCACATCAAACATGCTTACTGTAGATACCAATTTTTGTCCTCCTTTTTTTATTTTCCTTTTTTAATTTAATTGATTTAAAAGAGGTCCAATTGATTTTATTCATTGGGCTTTTGTTTGGTTGATCCAATTGTAATTGGGCCTGCGTTTTTTGGTGAGCCTCATGATCCAATTAGCAAAAGGCTTTGTGCGTTTCTTTTTATTATTAAAAGTCCAATCCGAAAAATACAAAAAATACAAAATACAAAAAAAAAACGTAAAAAAGAAAAAGAAAGCAAAAATTGAAAGCAAAAACTGCAGTCCACTCTCAAGCTCTCCCTCCTCAGCTGCTGCTTTTTCATATTGCCCAAAAGATCCAAGCTGCTAACACAAGGGGATTGAAGGGACACAAATCAAAACAAAGGAAAGGAAGGGCAAAATAGGAAGAAATTACAGATTGGAGAGCAAGCAAAACACACACACACACAGTACGTACACACACACACATAATCTGAAAACCACACACACACACAGGCAAAAACACACACACACACACAGAGTACATACACACACCCACAATTTCTGAAAAAATCAGAACACACACACACACAACCGTATTCTCTGAAAAAAAAACGCACACACACAGCACCACAACACACACACCACACCACACTACTCTTTGTTTGCCCTAATTCTTCCTCATATATATAGCACAGTAACAGAAACGAAAACAGGAAAAAAGAGAGAAAAGAGGGGAAATAGCTTTGATTGGTAAACCATTTTTGTTTATCAATCACAGAGAGCACAATTCAGAGACCCAGCAATCCTATACAGTTAAAAAAGCAGCAGAGAGGAGAAAAGGGCTACTCACATTTGCAGTCCGGTAGTAGGTAACGAAGTCTTCTCCTTCCTTATGCGTCTTTTCTCTTTTCTCTGTTATGTCCCTGTAAATCCCAAACAAGCCAAAGTAAGCCAGTATCAGAGAGAATAAAAACAGTGAAAAAAAAACAGAGTAAAAAAATCAGAAATAAAAAAGAGAGGAAGTGAGAGAGGCCACCACCGCCGCGGGTGGTGGCGCGGATGCACTGCAGCTTCGCGTCCATCCCTTCTTCCCCTTCTTTTTCGTCCTCTCTTTTCCTTCTCTCTCTGCCTTATCCTCCCTCTCTCCACCCCTTCTCCCCTCGCGTCCATTTTTTTTCTTTCTCCCCCATCATAGCCGCCGCGCGTACCCCCAACCCCGTCACTGTCGCGCTGCTGTGCTGGCCGCCGTGTAGCCTGCGGCAGTGGCCATCGTGGCCGCCGGGGTCACTATGGGCCGCCGCCCTTCTCCCCTCTCTCTCCACTTCTTCTTTCCTCCCCTCACGTTCCCGTTCCCCTTCTCCCACTGTCCCGTTCCTCTCTTCCTCTCCGTTCGCCGCCGCACCCTTTCTCCTCCACCGCCGCAGGTCGCGGCTACAAACGCCATCGCCACCACTAGCGCTCCTGTCGCGGTGGTCCGCCGTGGTGGTCACCATGGCCGCCACCCCCTTTGCTCCTTTTCCCCTTCCTCCTCGTTCCCCCTATCTCTCTTTCTCTCTCCTCTTCTTCTCCCTTCTCCCTCTTTTTCCTCTTCCCTTTTCCCCCCTCTCAGACCCTCTGTTTTTTTTTATTTAGGGATTTTGAAATCCCGTAACCCATTCTCTCTCTCCCTTCTTTATTTGTCTTTTTTTGCAGTTTTATTTTATTATTTGTTTCTTTTTAGTTTTTTGTTTGTGGTATTTTGTTTGGTTGTTTTGGGACCTGAGTTTGGATGGGCCTCTAGCTCGTTTCTGGCATTTTTTTTCTTTAGCACAATAATCTGATTTGTGGCTTTGGGCTTCTGGCCCATTTTGCGTTTTTACTTTTGCACAATAATCTAATTTGTGGCCTTGGGTTTTTGGCCCGTTTTTGCGTTTTTTTTCTTGTGCATAAAATCTGATTTGTTGCTTTGGGCTTTGGCCCAGTTTGTTTTTTCCTTGTGTTTTTTTTTTTGCATCTATATGTTAGGCTTAGCCCATTATTTATGACTTATGAATCTTGCCCTAATTTACTTCACACATAAAATAAAGGTTTCTAATATTACCACTTCTTATTATTATTTAAGTATGTCTAAAAAACATTAATCATAACCTCTTGCAATTTTTGTTAAAAATATATATAGAGTTGTAGTGATAGCCATTTTGGATCCTCTTCCTATTTGGCTATTGTGAAAACTCTATTTTTTTATGTAATTAATTAATTAAGTAATTAGTGATAGTCAATTTTGGATCTTCTTCCTATTTGACTATTGCGAAAACATTTTAGATGAAAATTCATTAGTGATAGTCGTTTTGGATCCTCTTCCTATTCGGCTGTTGCGAAAAACTTCTTTATCTCAGTCGGTCAAAATTAGTAACCATTTTGGATCCTCTTCCTATTTGGTTACTATGAGACCAAATGAATTATTTTCGAAAGAAGCAAATTCCACAAAAATTAAAACAAATCAACACACAATCTTTTTCTACTAAAGAATTACGTAGCTTTGATTTCCTCACTGCACCTGAGGATACGTAGGAGCAGGGACCTTCCCTGTCAAGCACAAAAATAAATTTTCATAATTTTTCTCCTTTATCTTGTAAATAAATCATAAATCCTTTTTTGGGGTAAAATAAATAATTTTAAAAGCTAATAAATTTGCACATTTAATTAGAGGTAACTGCTTTTTAGTGGATGTCGTAGGGTGCTAACACCTTCCCTACGCGTAATCGACTCCCGAACCCAAAATTTGGTTTCAAAGACCATTTTTTTTTCAAAAATGGGTTTTCCAATGTTTTCCCATTAAATAAACTTTGATGGCGACTCCTCTGTAATTTTTTTGGGTTGCTTCAGCTGGCGACTCCACTGGGACGTTCGAGAGTCAAGCCTTACATAATTAAATGTGCAAAATTGTTAGTTTTTTTCTTTTCTTTATTTTACCCTTTCTTTGTTTGTTGTTTTTATTTGTTTATTTATTGCTTGTTGTAAATATTCTTTATTATTGTTTGTAAATATATCTGCCGAATAGAATCTTAGGATAGAAGACCGTTGGTTCTGCTGTTGTCTGTTTCTATTTTGCAGGTTGGGTAGTTTTAGGGTGCCCCATCACACACTGCACTTACACTATTCACACACTTATGAGTGTGGCCCTATACCCGGGCTGAGTATACCTTAGGGAGTGAGAGGTTGGCAGTGGTAATCATTTTGGATCCTCTTCCTATTTGATTATCGCGAGAACCTCATCTAGAGTGTGACTCTTTCGCGAATGCCCACATTTTGGATCCTCTTCCTATTTGTGGTCCACATTCCGGAATGGGTACTTAGCTCTAGAGGCCTTTTGTGAGTGAGTGATTAGAACCACCCGAGCAAGTATCCACGAAGTAAAAGGACTTATGGACCAAGGTAGAAACCCTCAAATTAAGGTGAAACCCTGGTTTAGGACACAATGGGGCAAACTATCCAGCTGTTAACAAAAGATTCTTGTGCATTAGTAATAGGCATTCCAGCATTGGTACTATTGTAAAAAAAAAAAAAAGATCTGTTGCATTATCATGTTTACCATCCATTGCATCATCAAGACATTTGCATATCATGTGTTGCATCCATTCTCATTTTATCCTTTTCAAACTAGGGTTGTCGGAGGACCGTAAGAAGACATTGTTTGTAGATAGGATAATATGGGATCAGCCGAGGGAACAACCCCAACCATGTCAAAGAGGCTCTTGCATGCGAAAGCCAAAAGGCCTGAAGTGGAAAGTTTGAAAGCTCTTGGAGATTTGTTAAAAGGGAATCAACGCTCTACCTTCTACAAGGAATATGGGAAGATTCTCGACTTGCTGAAAATTGAAGTACAGGTAGAAGCTATCACCGCGTTGGCTCAGTTTTATGACTCTCCCCTCAGATGCTTTACTTTTATAGACTTCCAGCTAGCCCCTACTTTGGAAGAGTTTGAGCAGATTCTAGGGTATCCTTTGAAGAATGGGAAGCCTTATCAGTATATGGGACACTATCCTTCTATCCCCTTGATTGCTGAAGTACTAAAAGTCACCAAAGGAGATTTGAACAAGGGAAGAGAGATCAAAAAGGGCACTGACGGAATCTCAAGCAGCTACTTGGAGCAAAAAGCACATGAGCTAGCAAAAAAGGAAGATTGGGGCACCTTCAGGGACGTGTTGGCTCTTGCTATATTTGGGATTATTTTGTTTCTGAATGCTGATGAGCTTGTGGACTTCACTGCAATCGACGTGTTTCTGGCTTTCAAACTAAGGAAGGAGAACCCTGTACATGCTGTTCTTGCCGATGTGTACCACACCCTTGATTTTTGCCATGAAAAGAAGGGTAAGAGGATTCTGTGCTGCTTGCCTGCCTTATATATTTGGCTGATCACCCATGTGTTCAGTAGTGGATGCAAGACTCATTGTCCAATTGATGATTTCAAAATGTGTCAAGTCAAGACCAAGACCAGTCACGAGTGGGCCCAGACTCTGGTAAACCTAGGTGAAGGAACAGTTCGATGGTATCCAAAGTGGAAGGAGATAGAAGAAGTGATTTATCAATGCGGAGGTTTTCCCAATGTTCCACTCATGGGGACTAGAGGTTGCATCAATTATAATCCCGCTCTGGCTTTGAGACAGCTCGGCTATCCTATCATGGGGCCGCCATCAGATGAAGTGATCACTCCTTTTGTCCTGTATGATATGAGCCCACAAAATGGGGAGATGATGAGGAAAGTCTCACGAGCCTGGGATAAGGTAGTCACCAAAAAGGGGCGTGAGATTGGAGTGCGGAGTTGTGATGCAAAAGACAGCTATCGCCAATGGCTCAAGGAAAGGGTGTTGAAGATTAAATTGCCGTTTTATGGTCTAATAACTGTCACAAAGGATACACCAGTTCAGGAATCTCCCTGTAATGAAGAAGTAGAAAAGTTAAAAGCAGCATTGACCAAGAGTGATGAAGAGAAGAATAGGCTACAAAAGGAACTTGCCGAAGTAAGACGAGCCTATGAAAAGTTGCAGTCAGAAGTTGCTCAAAAGACAACCTCTCTTGAGAAGGCAAATAAGAGAGCCAGGTCGGAAGAGGAAAGTAAGCTCTTGTATGCTGCTGATACAGAATTGGGAAAGCGGAGGCAAGAGAGGGATGAGGCACTAGCCGCGAATCAACGATTGAAAGACATGGTCAGGAATTCCAAGGTGGCCGAGCGGAACGCAATAAAGCAGCTTAGAGATTTAAATGAACAATTGACAAGGGTCGTGGCTGAGTATGAGAAAAGAGTTGACGGTGAAAGGCAGTGCAAGGAGGATGCGATAAAGATGGCTGCACTCCGTGAAGAAGCATGGAGAAGAGAGCAAGAAAAATCACATGGTTTGAGAAATCTCATTGAAGACCAGAAAATAATCATCAAGCAGCTTAATGACGAAAATGCTTACTTAAGGGACCAAGTCATAAGGTTGAATAGTTTTGCAGAATGCCAAAAGACCCTTAATCAGCTCCAAAAGGAAGGTGAATTCTGGAGAGATTGATACGTAAAGTTGGCAGAACTCCTGAAAGAGGCTGAGAAGACAATGAACCCGTTCACAACACCAGTAGAAGTCTCTGATTTTATTAAGCATTGTAAAGAAGAGATTAAAGAGTTGAAAAAAGGGTCTGTGGTTAATGGGGTCCATGTACAAGTTTGGGTGAAATGTACTCCAGTTTGATGAGTTAGGAAATGATGTACTCTGCTTTGGTTATTGAATGAAATCTTTTGCTGTTTTGATCCCATATTATCCTTGATTGATTTTGTTTCAAAAAAAAAAGAGTAATAAAATATGTAGAAAAAGAAAAAAAAAGGAGGATAAAAAAAAAGGGGAAAGAAAGAAAAGAAAAATGAAGATAATGATAATGATTATCCACAAACAATGGAAGTTACGGTTCTCCAAGGCAATAAATTGAGAATGGGCATCATAATTAGGAAACATGCATTTTCATCCATTTTTCATTGATTGCATACTCATATCATTCTTTAGCAGGAAGTAATTAATCAAACGTCAAATTGTTCCCTCGGCACCCCTATCTTACCCGAACTCAAGCGAGGATCATGGCGGAAAGGACCCAGGAAGAGATGAGGATCGAGATTGACCAACTGAAGGAGAAAATGGCCAAGCTGCTAGAGGCCATGGAGAAGAGCAAGAAAACGGATGGGGAACCCCCGATGGCGGATGGAGAGCATTCCACTACTGCGATTTATCCACCTGGATTTAGTCCTGTGTCTCAAGGAATTGTGATACCTTTCCCCGTGTACCCACAAGGGTTCTCACGTCAACCAGGTTCCGATCCTCAAGGTGTACAGACTATCTCATTCCCGCCTTATGGTCTCCCAATCGGATACACACCTCCTTTCGCAACTGCATCGGCAGAGACCCAAACCGTCCAGTTTCAACCTCAAGGGCCTGCTTCCCATTTGGTTATCACTGCTTCTGAAGGTAACCCACAAGCAATCCTTATGCCCAATGTTTCCCAATCCCCGGGACCAGACTCAAATGCTGAAGTAACGCAAGTGCAATCTTCGATCCCTATTCCCATGACATATAACTCACATGCTGGCAATATTCCCTTCCAATTCTTCAGCTCTCCAGAAGTTACTACACCTGCAGTGGTATCAATACCGAATTTCCAAAACCCTGTCGCAGCACAAGCATACCCTGCTGATTCCCAAGGAACCTACACTAGCGCTAACCCTATCATGATGCCGTTGCCTCATCAGGCAGCTGGAGGGCCCGTGCCGATGTCTTCAGTTGAAGACCCTCATAAGGCTAAGTGGCAAACCCTTGAGGATAGATTGAGGGCCATTGAAGGAGTAGGATACTATGGCCTAAATGATGCTTCGGAGCTGTGTCTGGTCCCAGATGTGGTCATACCGCCTAAATTTAAGGTTCCGGACTTTGAGAAATACAGTGGTGTTACTTGTCCGAAAAGCCACCTTACCAAATATTGTAGAAAAATGGCAGCTCATGCTTATGATGATAAGCTTCTGATTCATTGCTTCCAAGACAGCCTGACTGGTGCTGCCGCGAATTAGTATACTCACCTGGAGCGTGTCCACATTCGATGCTGGAAAGACTTGGCTGATGCTTTTCTGAAACAGTACAAGTACAATATTGACATGGCCCCCGATCGTATGCAGTTGCAAAATATGGGGAAGAGAGACAATGAAACGTTCAAGGAGTATGCCCAGCGTTGGAGGGGGTTAGCGGCACAGGTTGAGCCACCCTTGACTGAGAAGGAAATGGTTGCTATGTTCATAGACACTCTACAGTCGCCTTTCTATGACATAATGATTGGGAGTGTGTCGTCGAACTTCTCAGACATGGTCATCATAGGAGAAAGGGTGGAAGGAGGGATGAGAAGTGGAAAAATCGCCCATAATCCAGTTGGGACAAACAATGGAAAGAAACCTCCCACGGGGTTCAACAAGAAGAAAGAAGGAGAGGCCCAGGTAGTGATGGCCAGTCAAGCAGAACAAGCTCCAAGAGGACCTTACCTTTACCCTGCCCATTTCCAAGCCTTTTACCCGCCGCCACCACCATATGTTGCCGCAACTTCCCAAACTCCTTTCCCACAACCCAACTACCCGAGAATGCCTTTTCAACCCTCACACCCTACCGCACCACAAATGCCACCTCCTCAGCCAGCTCACCAACCTAACCAAAACCCCTCCCCTAACCAGCAACAGAGATCATCAAACAACCAAGAGAGAAAACAAGTAAGGTTCGACCCCATCCCTGTGTCGTATACAGAAGTGTTTCGTCACCTCTACGACAATAAGATGATTGCGCCTTGCCCAGCAAATCCAGTTGAACCCCCATATCCACAATGGTATGACCCGAATGCCAAGTGTGAGTATCATGCCGGAGCTATTGGGCACTCGACGGAAAATTGTAGAGCTTTAAAGTTCAAGGTGCAAAATTTGATTGACCGCAAGTGGTTAACCTTCAAGGGTGATGGTCCAAATGTGGGAGGAAATCCTTTACCAGGGCACAGTGGCTCTGCAGTCAATGCAGTTGAAGAGTTTATGGGCCAGGATCTGATCAGGAAAGTAGAAGATATCAGGACCCCTTTTAGAGACATTCTCATTGGATTACGCCAATGTGGCATGATTCAAGGAGGTTGTGAAAAGGAGGGGACTTGTAGCTTTGATGCAAGCTTCGAACACCGCATAGAAGAATGCGATGAATTCAAGAAAGTCCTGCAAAGTTTGATAGACGCACACTTAATCCAGATAAGTCGTGCGGTGGATAATGAAGATGTGTTGACACTTCAATCAGGAGGGGAGGATGCCACATTTATGGTAAAGCCATTGGAAATCCGCTACTCCATGAAAGTACCATCGGAAATCCCCATGGGGCCAAAGCCCATTACCATTCAAGTTCCTACTCCTTTTTCCTACAAGGATAACAAGGCGGTGCCATGGAACTATGATGTGAAAGTTTTCTCTGAAGGGAATCAGACGAGGGTCACTCCTGAATCTGGAAATACTGTTGTTACCAACATTGTAGGCGTTGGTGGGATAACCCGAAGTGGGCGAATTTATACTTCTATTGAGCTGAGAAATGAGGACTCAAAAGAAGGAGATAAGGTCCACCAAGAGAAAGGGAAAGAAAAAGAGGTTGTCAATGAAGAGCATGTAGGAGATACAACAAAAAGGGAACCAGACTGCAAGAAAACGGTGTCTGATGAAGAAGCTTCTGAGTTCTTAAAGATGATTAAGCAGAGTGAGTACAAGGTGGTTGATCAGTTGAACCGTACTCCTGCAAGGATAACTATTTTGTCTCTGCTTTTGAGTTCGGAACCACATCGAAAAGCATTGATGAAGGTGCTGAATGAAGCTCATGTCACCCAAGACATCACGGTTAACCAATTCGATGGTATTGTTGGTAACATCGTTGCCAATAACTACCTCACTTTCACAGATGATGAGGTACCCAAGGAGGGAATGAGGCATAATAAGGCACTGCATATTTCCGTGAAATGTCAAGACCATATCATTGCAAGGGTGTTGGTGGACAATGGGTTGTCTCTAAACGTCATGCCCAAGTCAACGCTTGGGAAGCTGTCTGTTGATGGAACCCACATGAGGCCTAGCACTATGGTGGTACGTTCATTTGATGGATCTAGGAGAGAAGTGATCGGGGAGATTGAATTACCAATTCAAATCGGCCCTTGTGTCTTCGAAGTTGCTTTCCAGGTGATGGATATCATGCCAGCCTACAGTTGCCTCCTGGGTAGGCCCTGGATTCATTCTGCAGGAGCTGTGCCCTCCACGCTTCACCAGAAAGTGAAGTTCATAATAGACAACAAATTGGTAATTATCTCAGGTGAGGAAGACTTGTTGGTGAGCAAACCATCACCAACTCCCTACATTGAAGCAGCGGAAGAAGCGCTTGCAACTTCTTTCCAGGCACTTGAGGTTGCTAATACAACTTTCGTGGGTGAAGGGACTCCGATTGCAAAACCAAGCCTATCCAAGACAGCTATGATGACTGCCAAGATGATGATTCAAGGAGGATTGATGGGGAAGTGTGGAAAGTTGATGGAACTGTCTGACAACAAAGACTGATTTGGGTTGGGATATCACCCTACAAAGGCTGACAAGAGGAGGATTGTAGAAGAGTAGAAAGAGAAAAGACTCGTCAGGCTGGAGAATCGAGAGCCAAGTGCCAAGAGGGTCCCCATTTGTGATATCCGTGAAAGCTTCCGAAGTGTGGGACTTTTGTATCCAGATCAGATAGTCGTTGCTGAAGATGGTTGTGCTGTTACTGATAATATCAATTTGGTTTATCCCTGTTCCCCGCAAGAAGAGCTTGGCAACTGGGAGGTCGTCGAGTTTCCTGTGGTTTTTGTTTCATCGTCAAAGTAATTATGTAATGCAACTCCTATTGCTCTGCCCAAGGCTTTAGGATGATACATTGTTAAATGGGCACACATGTTTCCTTTCAGCATAGTTATTAATAAAGTGCATGCATTTTGAACTTTCTAGCTCATTTTTCTTCCTTTACTAGCCATTCTTTTTTCTTATTTATTGTCTATTCATTTCTTTTCCCTCTTGCAAATCTCAATCTGTGCAGATCAGAAAACGTTCTCCTAGAAAATGGCAATGCTAGCGTCTCATCCTATAACTTTGAATCTCCCATTAATCACACTGATGAGGAAAGTGAGGAAGAGTGGGAGACTCCCCCTGAATTAATGAGGTTAATAGAACAAGAGGCCAAAATAATCCAACCCCATCAAGAAGTGACTGAGATAATCAATTTGGGAACTGAGGATAATAAGAAAGAAATAAAAATTGGCACTCTTATGAAAGAAAGTGAGCGAAACAAGTTGGTTAAACTCTTGTTTGACTATATTGATGTCTTCGCATGGACGTATCAGGACATGCCTGGACTCGACTCTAGCATAGTCGAACATAAGTTGCCACTGAAGCCTGAGTGCCCGCCAGTTAAACAAAAGTTGAGAAGAATGAGGCCTGATATGTCGTTGAAGATTAGAGAAGAGGTCAAAAAGTTGTTTGATGCCGGTTTTCTAGCTGTGGCTACATATCCTGAATGGGTCGCCAATATTGTCCCAGTTCCTAAGAAAGATGGAAGAGTTCGGATGTGCGTTGACTATAGGGATTTGAATAGAGCAAGCCCTAAAGACGACTTCCCTTTGCCTCACATTGATGTTCTTGTAGACAACACTGCTCAGAACTCATGTTTCTCTTTCATGGATGGTTACTCGGGGTATAACCAGATCAAAATGGCAGTTGAGGATATGGAAAAGACAACCTTCATCACACCGTGGGGAACCTTTTGCTATAGGGTGATGTCTTTTGGATTGAAAAACGCTGGGGCAACGTACCAAAGGGCCATGGTAACTCTGTTTCACGACATGATGCACAAAGAGATAGAGGTTTACGTGGATGATATAATTGCAAAATCAAGAACTGATGAAGATCACATAGTAAACCTGCAGAAATTGTTTGAACGCTTAAGGAAGTTTAAACTCAGATTGAACCCCGCTAAATGCACCTTTGGGGTGAGATCAGGGAAGTTGTTGGGATTTATGGTGAGCCAAAAGGGAATAGAAGTTGATCCAGACAAGGTTCGAGCTATCATGGAAATGCCCGCTCCCAGCACCGAAAAAGAAGTTCGAGGTTTTTTGGGAAGACTGAATTACATCGCTAGATTTATATCCCGATTAACTGAAACTTGTGAGCCGATCTTCAAATTGTTGCGCAAGGATCAGGCTGTTGAATGGAATGAAAATTGCCAAGAAGCTTTTGAAAAGATCAAGCAGTACCTACAGAATCCCCCGGTCTTGGTTCCCCCGGTGCCGGGACGGCCCCTCATTATGTACTTGACAGTGCTTGACGAATCAATGGGTTGTGTGCTGGGCCAACATGATGAGTCTGGTAGGAAAGAGCATGCCATTTATTATTTGAGCAAGAAATTCACCAGTTGTGAAGTGAGATATGTAACACCCTTTCTCCAAAAAAGATATTACACCATAGTTACCAAGAATTTTCGAATACTTAGAAAATATATTAGTGGAAGTTGGAAATCCTCCTTCCAAAAGCGGGTAAAATTTTTCACTTTGTTTGAAGAAGATGAGAAGGATGGGGAATATGCTTCCCTAATCTTTTCTTAAAGTTTTAAATGCGGAAACGTAAGATAATACACTTGTAAAGAGAATCTCATCTCATACAAAAATATTCAGAGTTTACAAGGCAAATCCAAGATACTCAAAATACTTTGAATAGTGAACATCTGAGCCGGTCAAATCTCTAGACCTCTACCCAAAGCAATACAGGAAACACTTGTTCTTCTTGGAATTCGCGTAGCAACCTCCATCAGATCTTCTCCTAAGGCTTAGCCCACTCCTTGGGAAAAACATCTACTCAACCACATATGGACAAAACATGGAAAGTAGGCATGGGTGAAAATCTTCATCATTTAAAACATACAATAGATATAATGCACACAGTAAATAAAATTCATACGACAAATATCACGCAATAATACTGTTATACTCATCCTCAAAATAAATATAAATGCCAAGTCCTTGCCCGTACTGTAATAGGAAAACAACACAAAATATCAATAGTATATTAATTCACATAGACTCTCTAAACTTTTGGGACACACCCACAAGCACTTTGCCCGCTACACTTGGGAATTTTACTTAATGACCTTCGGGACACACCCACGAGTATATCTACCCGCTGCTCCTGGAGACTTTCACTTAAATTCGGGACACACCCACGAGTAAGTCACTCGTTACTCATGGAGATTTTACCATAGGAATTTCGGCACACAGCCACGAGCATTCAGCCCGCTACTCCGAGAGATTTTTCACTTAAATTCGGGACACACCCACGAGTAAGTCACTCGTTAACCACATACACCAATTTACAACTTAACTCCCAAATAAACACGGAATCATAAGTAAACACAGAATCACATTTCTCAGGTACGAACTCAGTGTCACATATCTCAATCAAACACAGAATCACACTGTTCAGATAGGAATATCGAATCACATAGCTCAGATAACACTAAAATCAGATAAGAATAAAATCACATTTCTCAAAGAAATACAAAATCCCTTAACTCAGATAAAACATAGAATCTCAGGTAAAACATCATACTCCAAAATACTCTTGTCACTTTACTCTTTTCGGCTTTATTAATTTATTTTAAGAATAATTACACTGTGACAGGGTCAAACGCGGTAACGGATCATAACTGTAATAATATTAACAAAAATTATTACTTAGGTTCATTCTCTTTGGGAAAAGCCCTTTGGAAGCTAGTCAAGTAATCTTCGCCACGTATATACAAACTTACTAAGATAGGAAAAATAGCGCATCGGTATGGTTCCCAGGAAAGATCTTGGTGAGCTTTTGGGCTCCTTCAATGACCTTTGTCTTTCCTAGACAGATCCATACAAATGAACTACCTTAACCCATCATCAGTCTGTATATAAACAGTAAAAATCACAAGTTTTATATATTTTTGAAAAGAACATGGAAATGGAAGAAAAACACCAGTTTAGGAATTTTTAGCGTATTTAGTCACTTGCTCTCGTCTCAATGGCGTAATAGAGATACGGCCCCTGAGCCCGACCGTATGAGTACACCGAAGATGTATTCTTACGCCTGACCAAAGCACCCCATCCATATCCGTCAAAAGAACTACAGAGGTTCAATTTTACAATTTCTTAAATTTGTTGATCACGGAGGCATAGCCCACTGGGTGATCAAGCCTTTATCGATAAAATTTCGCCAGCGTAACGGTACAATTATTAAACTTTATAAATAAATTGGGCATTATAACTTTACTATTTGAAAAATCACATTTTTAAATAAAAATTGGACATAGTAACCATTTAAAACAATTTAACAAATCTATAACAATTTATTTAAAACAATAAACACCCAACACACAAATTTTCATCAAAACAAAGATCAAAACCATCTTTAAGAAGAATTTCCCCATACCTTGGCCAAGAACAATGAAGAACACTAAGAACACCAAGAACAAAAACACAAAAACTTGATTAGTAACACAAAGAAAACTCAAAGAAAACAAAGGGAAGAAAAAGAATTTTGGAGTGAGATTTCTCTTCAAGTTGATGGTGAGGAAAATGAAGAGCAACCCCCTCCATTTATAGGCAAAATTTCGAGCTCAATGGGGTGGTTTTGAAGCCCATGGTTTTCATCCAAAACCATGGTTTAGTTTTTTAAAATATCTAAAACAAAATATCTAAAAATATCTAAAAACCCTAGAACAATTGAGAAGCTCCTAGAGCCTCCAAGAGACATGAAAAAGTCGTGCAAACTGACTGGAAGAAGAGGGAATGTGAATTTCCATTTTTGCCCCTAGGGTTTGGATGAAAAAGAGTGAAAATCAAGGGTATTTTTGTCATTTCATAAATCAAAAATTGAAATAATTAACTAAAATTGATGAGAACCAATGAGAATGCTAGAAAATGCCAAGACAAGCTTAAATAATTTCGTGGCACTTAATTTTGAAATTTATAGATAGTGCAAACTCTTCGGTTTTCATTGTTTCGCAGGTATAAACCCGAAAAAGGAGAAAAATAGGATTTTGAAAACTTACACAGAAATAATTTTAAAAATCGTGAAATAAATAATTAAAAATAAAATATAAAATACTTATGGACCTTTTACACGAAAATTATACCTGTGAAGCAAGGTTTTTGCGTTTAAACGTCACCGGGTAGCGTAGTTTTTTGTATTTTTTGAAAGTTTTCCAAAAATTCCAAAAAAATTCCAGAAAATCTAAAATAATAAAAGAACTAACTTTTGTGAAGGAAGTTTATTTATTGAGTTTGTTTAACACACACAAGCTATTTAAATCTCTTTCCGTCAGTTAGACGTAAACCGTTTTCCGTAAAAAGACCCGATATTGATTGAAAAGCTACCGTTTCAGAAGTATTTTGAAATACATGTATTTTTCCCCTAATTTTAAGCTAGAAATAAACCACAAAACATTTTTGTCACAAGAATTCAAATAAAACAGAATAGAGACGAATAGACAAGGAAACAGATCGTGTAGGTAGACCTGACAGAAGCTGAATATTGACTGTTTTCAGAAGTAATTTTAAACATACGTATTTAAATCCTATTTGTAAACCAAAACTAAGTCTCAAAATATTTATTTTCCAAAAATTCATATAAGACAAAAATTTAGAACAGTTACTCAGAAAAACGGATGTTACAAGATACTCTTTGTTAGAGAAAACCTGTTGTGCCTTGGCTTGGGCCGCTCGCCGATTGAGACAATATATGTTGTGTCATATTACTTGGCTGGTTTCCAAAATGGACCCGATCAAGTATATTTTTGAAAAACCTGCCCTCACTGGAAGGATTGCTCGTTGGCAAGTGCTATTGTCAGAATATGAGATAGTGTATGTCACTCAGAAAGCGATCAAAGGCAGTGCTTTGGCTGACTATCTGGCTCATCAACCCATAGAAGGTTATCAATCAATGCAAAATGATTTTTCTGATGAAGATATAATGGTTCTATTTGGAAAAGAAGGAGAATCCCCTGATGAAGAAAAATGGACCTTGCTGTTTGATGGAGCTTCCAATGCGTTGGGGCATGGGATCAGAGTGCTGTTGATTTCCCCGGAGTCTCAATATATCCCTATCACTGCAAGATTATGCTTTGATTGCACAAACAATATGGCAGAATATGAGGCTTGCGCAATGGGGTTCCAAGCTGCAATTGAATCAAAAGCCAAAATCCTAGAGGTGTATGGGGATTCAGCTCTAGTCATTCATCAGTTAAGAGGTGAATGGGAAACTCGAGATGCGAAACTAATCCCTTACCATGACTATATTAAGGGGTTAATGGAGCAATTTGAGCAAGTGACTCTCCATCACATTCCCCGCGAAGAGAATCAGTTAGCTGATGCACTGGCCACATTGTCATCCATGTTCAAAATAAGCCAAGAAAAAGACATGCCACTCATAAAAATACAAAGCCAAGAACAACCAGCATATTGTCAAGAAGTGGAAGAAGAATTGGATGGAAAACCCTGGTACCATGATATCAAATGTTTTATCCAAAGCCAAAAATATCCCCCAGGTGCTACTGAAAATGATAAAAGAACCCTGAGAAGGTTAGAATGGGTTTCTTCTTGAATGGTGACGTGCTTTACAAAAGAAATTATGACATGGTGTTACTCAGATGTGTCGATGCCGCAGAAGCCGAAAGGATCATGCAAGATATACATGAGGGTTCATTCGGGACCCATGCTAGGGGGCATGCAATGGCCAGGAAGATTTTGAGGGCTGGTTATTATTGGTTGACAATGGAAACTGATTGCTTTAATCATGTCAAGAAATGCCATAAGTGTCAGATATATGCCGATAATATTCATACACCATCAACATCGCTGAACGTCTTGACGGCGCCATGGCCTTTTTCTATGTGGGGAATGGATGTAATAGGGCCGATTGAACCTAAAGCTTCAAATGGACACCGATTCATCCTTGTTGCCATTGACTACTTCACAAAATGGGTTGAGGCGGCATCATATGCGCATGTGACCAGGAATGTGGTAGTTAAGTTCATCAAAAGAGAGTTAATTTGTCGTTATGGTTTGCCAGAAAGAATCATAACAGATAATGCAACCAACCTGAACAACAAGATGATGAAGGAGTTATGTGAAAATTTCAAGATCCAACACCACAACTCTTCCCCATACCGTCCAAAGATGAATGGCGCTGTCGAGGCGGCAAACAAGAATATCAAGAAGATAGTTCAGAAGATGGTGGTAACATATAAAGATTGGCATGAAATGTTGCCTTTTGCCTTACATGGTTATCACACTTCAGTTCGCACCTCAACAGGGGCAACCCCGTTTTCCTTGGTATATGGGATGGAAGCAGTCTTGCCTATTGAGGTAGAAATTCCTTCGTTAAGGGTGTTGATGGAAACAAAGCTAGAAGAGGCGGAATGGGTTCAGGCCCGACTCGATCAGCTTAATCTTATTGAGGGAAAGAGAATGAATGCCTTGTGCCATGGTCAACTGTACCAAAAAAGAATAAAGACTGCTTATGAGAAAAGGGTTCGACCTCGAGAATTTCAAGAAGGGGACCTTGTGCTTAAAAAGATCCTACCAATTCAAAAGGATCATCGTGGGAAATGGACTCCGAACTATGAAGGGCCATATGTTGTGAAGAAGGCTTTCTCCGAAGGAGCCTTGATCCTTACTAAGATGGATGGTGAAGAGGTCCCACTCCCAGTAAACTCTGATGCGGTCAAAAAGTATTACGCCTGAAATAATAAATAAAAACATGTAAAAAAAAGAAGAAGAAGCTCGCTAGGTTGAAAACCTGAAAAGGCAGCCTAGGCAAAAGTTAGAGCGACCCGGTGAGATATTCAGGGTGCACAAGGAATGAGCAGTTGACATCCTCCGAAGTTGGTTAATGGATTTTCAAAGTTATGGGCATGAGAAGCTAGCATCGTCTATTCTAAAGGACAATCCTTCAGCTCAAATTTTGTTTAATTTGTACCTTTGGACAAATTTTACATGCTTGTTTTCCCTTTGTATTTTCCCCATTTCACATGAATAAAATCTGCACTGCATCATATTTCCTGTCTATAAAATGTTCTTGTCTTAACCCTTTCTGCAGGTTCAAAGTGTTACTTTATGATAATCTATGCTGAAATTTGAAACTTGTCTTGACATATTAAAATGCATCATGATTATTATGAAAGCTTCAAAAACCATAGGAAACGCGATCAATCTCTGTGTTGCTTTCAAAAAAAAAAAAAGAGAAAGGGAAATAGCAGAACAAAAAGCTAACAGCACAATCAACATTACAAGTAAGGCGAAACGGTTTAACAAAAGAGTCCCAGTTCCGTACATGGAAGTATAAGGGATTCGCAAAAGTCGGTCAAAAGATTCAAAGGAGAATGGTTTGCCCGTAAGTATCAAGATGGCCTCGCCCGGCAAGGCAAGAAAGGGTTGAGGGATCAAGACGAAAAAGGAAAGAAAAGAAAAGGAAAATTGAGTCATTGGTCTCATTCATTGCATCATGCATCACTCTAGCTGCATCGCATACCAATCATTACTGCACTAGTTCATGCATCTCATGCCATTGCATTATACAAAAAAAAGAAGGAATACAAAAAAAAAGGAACAGAAAAAAGAAAGAAAAAAGAGGAAAAAGAGAAAAGAGAAAAAGAAGAGAAATTTTTTGTCTTGTATCAAAGCCGGGCAGCCGACCCGCACCCTTTTACTTTCCTGTCAAAGCCGGGCATCCAACCCGCACCCTTTTACTTTTTTGTCAAAGCCGGGCAGCCGACCCGCACCCTTTATCTTTCTGTCAAAGCCGGGCAGTCGACCCACACCCTTTTATTTTCCTGTCAAAGCCGGGCAGCCGACCCGCACCTTTATTTTTCTGTCAAAGCCGGGCAGCCGACCCGCACCCTTTTAGTTTTCTATCAAAGCCAGGCATCCGACCCGCACCCTTTTAGTTCTTCTGTCAAAGCCGGGCATCCGACCCGCACCACTTTTACTTTTTCTGTCAAAGCCGGGCATCCGACCCGCACCCTTTTACTTTTCTGTCAAAGCCGGGCAGCCGACCCGCACCCTTTTATTTTTCTGTCAAAGCCGGGCATCCGACCCGCACCCTTTTATCTTTCTGTCAAAGCCGGGCATCCGACCCGCACCCTTTTACTTTTCTGTCAAAGCCGGGCAGCCGACCCGCACCCTTTTACTTTTTTGTCAAAGCCGGGCAGCCGACCCGCATCCTTTATCTTCCTGTCAAAGCCGGGCATCCGACCCGCACCTTTTACTTTTCTGCCGAAGCCGGGCATCCGACCCGCACCTTTATCTTTTTGCCAAAGCCGGGCGCCCGACCCGCACCCTTACTTTTCGTCAAAGGCAAGCTTACAAAAAAAAAAAGAGAAAGAAGAAGAAAAAAGAAAAGAAAAGAAAAGACAAAAAAAAAAAGACAAAAAAAGAGGAAAAAAAAAGAAACAAAAAAGAAAAAATACTCTACTTTGTTTTTCAGCAATAATCGTCGGACAAAATTTTGGTCTCTTTTTCTTTACTTATTTCTTGCCATGATAATATGAAAACACTCGTTATTCGTATTATCAAGCAAAAAATAAGTAAAGAGGGGCAGCTGTAGATACCAATTTTTGTCCTCCTTTTTTTTATTTTCCTTTTTTAATTTAATTGATTTAAAAGAGGTCCAATTGATTTTATTCATTGGGCTTTTGTTTGGTTGATCCAATTGTAATTGGGCCTGCATTTTTTGGTGAGCCTCATGATCCAATTAGCGAAAGGCTTTGTGCGTTTCTTTTTATTATTACAAGTCCAATCCGAAAAATACAAAAAATACAAAATACAAAAAAAAAGTAAAAAAGAAAAAGAAAGCAAAAATTGAAAGCAAAAACTGCAGTCCACTCTCAAGCTCTCCCTCCTCAGCTGCTGCTTTTTCATATTGCCCAAAAGATCCAAGCTGCTAACACAAGGGGATTGAAGGGACACAAATCAAAACAAAGGAAAGGAAGGGCAAAATAGGAAGAAATTACAGATTGGAGAGCAAGCAAAACACACACACACACAGTACGTACACACACACACATAATCTGAAAACCACACACACACACACAGGCAAAAACACACACACACACACAGAGTACGTACACACACCCACAATTTCTGAAAAATCAGAACACACACACACACAACCGTATTCTCTGGAAAAAAAAACGCACACACACAGCACCACAACACACACACCACACCACACTACTCTTTGTTTGCCCTAATTCTTCCTCATATATATAGCACAGTAACAGAAACGAAAACAGGAAAAAAGAGGGGAAATAGCTTTGATTGGTAAACCATTTTTGTTTATCAATCACAGAGAGCACAATTCAGAGACCCAGCAATCCTATACAGTTAAAAAAGCAGCAGAGAGGAGAAAAGGGCTACTCACATTTGCAGTCCGGTAGTAGGTAACGAAGTCTTCTCCTTCCTTATGCGTCTTTTCTCTTTTCTCTGTTATGTCCCTGTAAATCCCAAACAAGCCAAAGTAAGCCAGTATCAGAGAGAATAAAAACAGTGAAAAATAAACAGAGTAAAAAAATCAGAAATAAAAAAGAGAGGAAGTGAGAGAGGCCACCACCGCCGCGGGTGGTGGCGCGGATGCATTGCAGCTCCGCGTCCATCCCTTCTTCCCCTTCCTTTTCGTCCTCTCTTTTCCTTCTCTCTCTGCCTTATCCTCCCTCTCTCCACCCCTTCTCCCCTCGCGTCCATTTTTTTTTCTTTCTCCCCCATCACAGCCGCCGCGCGTACCCCCAACCCCGTCACTGTCGCGCTGCTGTGCTGGCCGCCGTGTAGCCTGCGGCAGTGGCCATCGTGGCCGCCGGGGTCACTATGGGCCGCCGCCCTTCTCCCCTCTCTCTCCACTTCTTCTTTCCTCCCCTCACGTTCCCGTTCCCCTTCTCCCACTGTCCCGTTCCTCTCTTCCTCTCCGTTCGCCGCCGCACCCCTTTCTCCTCCACCGCCGCGGGTCGCGGCTACAAACGCCATCGCCACCACTAGCGCTCCTGTCCCGGTGGTCTGCCGTGGTGGTCACCATGGCCGCCACCCCCTTTGCTCCTTTTCCCCTTCCTCCTCGTTCCCCCTTATCTCTCTTTCTCTCTCCTCTTCTTCTCCCTTCTCCCTCTTTTTCCTCTTCCCTTTTCCCCCCTCTCAGACCCTCTGTTTTTTTTTATTTAGGGATTTTGAAATCCCGTAACCCATTCTCTCTCTCCCTTCTTTATTTGTCTTTTTTTGCAGTTTTATTTTATTATTTGTTTCTTTTTAGTTTTTTGTTTGTGGTATTTTGTTTGGTTGTTTTGGGACCTGAGTTTGGATGGGCCTCTAGCTCGTTTCTGGCATTTTTTTTTCTTTAGCACAATAATCTGATTTGTGGCTTTGGGCTTCTGGCCCATTTTGCGTTTTTACTTTTGCACAATAATCTGATTTGTGGCCTTGGGTTTTTGGCCCGTTTTTGCATTTTTTTTCTTGTGCATAAAATCTGATTTGTTGCTTTGGGCTTTGGCCCAGTTTGTTTTTTCCTTGTGTTTTTTTTTTTTTGCATCTATATGTTAGGCTTAGCCCATTATTTATGACTTATGAATCTTGCCCTAATTTACTTCACACATAAAATAAAGGTTTCTAATATTACCACCTCTTATTATTATTTAAGTATGTCTAAAAAACATTAATCATAACCTCTTGCAATTTTTGTTAAAAATATATGTAGAGTTGTAGTGATAGCCATTTTGGATCCTCTTCCTATTTGGCTATTGTGAAAACTCTATTTTTTTATGTAATTAATTAATTAAGTAATTAGTGATAGTCAATTTTAGATCTTCTTCCTATTTGACTATTGCGAAAACATTTTAGATGAAAACTCATTAGTGATAGTCGTTTTGGATCCTCTTCATATTCGGCTGTTGCGAAAAACTTCTTTATCTCGGTCGGTCAAAATTAGTAACCATTTTGGATCCTCTTCCTATTTGGTTACTATGAGACTAAATGAATTATTTTCGAAAGAAGAAAATTCCACAAAAATTAAAACAAATCAACACACAATCTTTTTCTACTAAAGAACTACGTAGCTTTGATTTCCTCACTGCACCTGAGGATACGTAGGAGCAGGGACCTTCCCTGTCAAGCACAAAAATAAATTTTCATAATTTTTCTCCTTTATCTTGTAAATAAATCATAAATCCTTTTTTGGGGTAAAATAAATAATTTTAAAAGCTAATAAATTTGCACATTTAATTAGAGGTAACCGCTTTTTAGTGGACGTCGTAGGGTGCTAACACCTTCCCTACGCGTAATCGACTCCCGAACCCAAAATTTGGTTTCAAAGACCATTCTTTTTTCAAAAATGGGTTTTCCAATGTTTTCCTATTAAATAAACTTTGGTGGCGACTCCTCTGTAATTTTTTTGGGTTGCTTCACTTACTTACCTTAAAACTTGTCCTAAGTACACATATGTTATCAACCAAGATCCCCACCAAGCTGTCCTTACTTTTGCCCCTGGTAGGAGTGGAAAAGATATTGGTATGGCTGCAGCAAGCCATAGATTTAATCTTAAAACATGTAGAAAGGCATCGGCTATGTTCATAATCTTAGATGAGCAACCATTCAGGGTAGTTGAGGGTGAGGGTTTCAAGCATCTAAGTCAACAATTACAGCCACAATTTATAGTCCTTTCAAGATATACAGTGGCTAGGAACTGTTTTAAGCTTTATTTTGAAGAAAAAGTGAGGTTAAAGGCTTTGCTTAGAGTTGAATGTAGTAAGGAGTCCCTCACCACTGATTGTTGGACATCCATTCAAAACCTCAATTATTTAACTCTCACAACTCATTTTATAGACAAAGAGTGGAACTATCAAAAAAGAATAATTAGTTTCTCTATAGTTCCCAACCATAGAGGTAAGACTACTGGTAGGCATGTTGAGGAGGTTTTAAGTGGATGGGGACTTAGAAATGTATCCACAATCACGGTAGATAATCCATCATCAAATGATGTGGTTGTGACATACTTGAAAAATTGAATAAAGAACATGAATGGGCTAGTGCTTGATGGAGACTTCTTGCACATGAGGTGATGTGCACACATATTGAATCTTGTAGTCAATGATGGTTTGAAGGATATGAATGATTCCAACCATATTGGATGCTGCAGAAAAGTTTGAATATGCATTCGAAAAGCTTCAATATGAGGATTCTTCTTATTTGGATGTCTTTGGTACAGCTAGCCCCCCTAATAAGGTAGAATGGGAGAATGCACGCGCCTTTGTTAAATTTCTTAAGATCTTTTATGAGGCCACAAAAGTATTTTCATCTTCTTTGCATGTCAATATACATTCTACATTCCACCAATTGGACTCAATTCATTCTGAACTTAGACAAGCCACCATGAGCAGTAATTCAGTTTTTAGTAACATGGGGTGGAAGATGAAGAGGAAGTATGACAAGTATTGGGAGAACATTCTAAATATAAATCAACTTATTTATTTTGGTGTGATTCTTGATCTCGTTATAAGCTGTAGGTAGGTCACATGGTCATTTCAAGACATGTACAAAGATGACCTAAATTTTTTCAATCAACTCTTGACTAGTCTTAACCACAATTTGTCTAAGATGTATGGTTGGTAAGTCACTGCTCATGAGCAACAAAATATGAGTAGGAAAGCTTCTCAAGGTTCTATGGAAGGGAGTTCATATGTAGGCTCATATGGTCCTGCTGAAGTCTCCACATTTGGCACGAATAATGCTTTTAAGAATTATTTAAGAGAAAAAAATGAACAAGAAAGGTACTTGGCTGAAATTTGTGTTGATGGAGATGACAAATTTGATTTGCTTGTGTGGTGGAAACATAATTCCTTGAGATTTCCCATTTTGTCAAGCATGGCTAGGGATGTGTTTGGCCACTGTTGTTTCAACTGTAGCTTCAAAAAGTGCTTTTAGCACTGGTGGTAGAGTTTTGGACACATTTAGGAGTTTTTTAAATCCAAAAATGCAGAAGCACTAATCTGTATTCAAAATTGGTTGAAGCCCTCTCTATACCAATTTAAAGACCTAAATCTGAATAAAGACTTTGAGACATCTGAGCAAATTGTCACGAGTACTTCTTACTTTTTTTCTACTTCTTAATTTTTTTCTATATATGTGTCTCTACTAATAAGATGTTGTTAAGATAAAAAAAAAAAAGTTGTAGCTTTTTTTTTCTTTATTCAAGAATTTCATCAAGAATCTTCTAATTTGGGAAGAGTTGGAAGAACAACGATAGGAGCTGGAACTGAAACAAGAGTTGGTCCATCATCTCAATCACAAACCAGTTGGTTGTGATTGAGAAGTTATTAAGTATTTGTTCCTTGTTACTCCTTATTTGATTTTACCTAGTTTATTATGTTTATGTTTTCTGCTAATTTTGTTTTCACAAACTCTTTACAGTTCTACCACTTTTTTGCCTTTTTGGAGTCTTTTGTGAGACATGATTCATTCGATATTTGCTTGGTATATCAACTAAGACTTGTATTTTTGGGTTAGTTCTCTAAATTTTTTAATTTCAGTTTTGTTTCATTTAAAATCAGACATGGAATTTAAGAATTCACTTATATTTGAGTTACACTTTTATCTCTTTACTTATCTTTGCAGTTTTATGTGAGAAATGTTTGTAGTTGTAACACATTTTGCTTTTTTTGGAGTCATTTGTGACACATGACTCATTCTCTTTGGCTGACCAAATTTTTCGATTAGTTATCAAATTGTTTGTATTTCCCTCCACTTTATGTAATCTCTTTAACAAAGTAACAAAAAAACTCATTTCCTTAAGTTTTTCAGTTGTTGCCCTTTGCACTGAACATGCTTTGCAATGCATTAGGGAGAAGATGATGTCATTGACTTAGAGGATAAGTGTTACAAATGAGTATTTATAGACTGACCTTGCTGCCCTTTGCACTTAAGTACTGAATTCTGTGAGTGTTACATCTGAGCATTTCTAGACTGCACTTGGAACAAGCAACCCATTAGCTTTACATAAAACTGTTAGTTTTTTTAACTCCTATATTTAGAAATAATAATTTGATTAATAGATGAGTCTTTCCTTTTTTGGTACGTTTTCTTACTTAGTTGAGTGTTAACTATAATTGTTTTTTTCAATTGTTGCAAATCGTTTCTCCAACTAGTATATTATGGTGCACTCTTTTGCCTTTTGAGCCTGTTGACACACAATCATAAGAAAAGCATCAAGAAAGAAGATTGTTGGACTATATTAAACAATACAGCTGGAAATAGGCAACAAGTACAGGTAAGCAAGCAAATACCAATTATTTGTCAACGTCTATGTCTTTACAGGTTCTATTTTTTTCTACTTCATTGTCTACCTGTAAATCTACATACACAATAATAGTTGTAATCACTTGAGTATCACAACTAGCTCATAAATTTTGATGGATGAGCTGATTTGGATGAAATTTATTTGTTTTACAATGTAAATGTTGTTCAAGTTACAATTTGGCTTAACAAAATCAAGTAATTGCTTGACTAATGTTGCTTAATTAAACCAACTTATCAGTCTTCTTCAAAATGCAAAGTTTGACATTTAAAATGCAGAGTTGCTTGGGCAATCTCAAATGCTACATCTGGTGGAACTCACAAGCCATATCAAGTATGTGATTTTCTTTAATTTGTTGTTCTTTGAAATGCAAACTTCTTGAATTTCTGATATTCTGAAAGAATTGTCACTGTCTGTTTAGAGAGCCTAAAGAATATTCTGAAAGTCGGGGAAGCTGAGAAGAGCCTAGGTAACACTGGACGGTGGAGGTTTTATACTATGCTGGGTGTCTGTTGGGTCGACGAATCTAGAGGGCGAGTCATTGCACATCATGTATATTTTTTAGTCTCAACATTTGTAGGGTCTTCAGAAAGCACATTTGTAATACCCGTAATTTTTATTTCATGAGATAGAGTGTCGATATTAGAGAATTAAAATTATTTTTAGAGATTTTCTGTATCATGAGTAGTGTAACGACCTTCGTTACAATAATGACCACGTACTAAAAGTATGAATTCAATAAAATGGAACAAATTCTAAAAGACAAAATGGACCAAACCATACCTCCACTCTGAATAACATAGAAGTAATAATGGCACATACATAAAAAAAAAAAAAACTTTTGTTCAAGTACCTGCGTCTACTAATATATCCAAACAATAACCAAGAACAAAGTCTAGCATAGATAACTCATCATTGTGGAAATAACATACTAACAACAAGAAGAAAATAAAACTAGAACAAAACACTAAGTCTTCAACTCTCCTCATTCCCAGTGACGTCATCCTCGTGCTCTTAAAACAACACTTTTAAGAGATATAATCCCATTTAAATAAAACAAGTAAAAAAAAAATATGTTTGCAAACAGTGTCGTTCTCAGACGACGTGGTAACATAAAAAATCAACCATGGTCCCACAAAAGTAAAATAAAATCCTTTTCGAAACAAACACAAAAATAAACTAATTATTTTAAACAATCAAACAGTCACAAAACAGAGTGTTCGGCTTGTCATCACTACATAAACTATACAACTATTCGGTTCCCGGAATCAGTGTGAAACCCAGATTCACTAAGGTCCATGAGCTCATATCCATGCAACGATTTTACATTGCATTCTCCATCTCGGATGGAGGATCCTTATATCCCATCCCAAATGCGGATATTTTTAAAATTACAATGTCTCATCCCAGATGGAGATACCTCTCATCTTATTCCAAGAATAAGATGAATACTGTCATCCCTAGGTGATGACCGACTCATTATTAATAATATAATCAGTAATTTGATATCACATCCTAGATGCAGATATCTCTCATTACATTATCTGAATAGAATGTATACCGTCATCCCTTCCCAGAAGGTGATGACCAACTCATTCATAATACCATATATAAATTTATTTGCAACAATATTATCATAATAATTTAATATCATTAACATCAACATTCTTAAATGCCTATAATATCAGTCGCTGGCATAAGCATGATCAGTAAACAATATTACACCCAAGGTTACAAATAAATATGGCCTATGCCATTTATACGGTTCCACTCCAAGTCTCGGAAGAGAAAAAGAATAATTTTTTTTGGGTTAAATATGTTTTGGGTTCCTATAATATTTCAAATTTTGAATTTAGTCTCTATAATAAAAGTCATACTTTTTTAGTCCTCCATTTAATTTTTTTTTGAATTTAGTCTCTGACTAGAGTTGACTGCTGATATGGCACTGTGAGATCTCTATAAAATTCCTACGTGACATTTCATTAAACCTACGTGGCATACACGTCACCTGAAATATTAAGCTTTTAACTTAGTCTCTATGAAATGTGTGTTTTGAATTTAGTCCCTCCTCCCCCTCTCCTCCACCACCACCACTCCCTTCTTCTCTCCGCCTCTCATGGCTTTCCCCTCTTCCACCACCACCCCCCTCCAGCACCACCCCACCTTTCCCCCCACCCACCTTCCACCTCCCACATTCATCATTAAAAGTTTTCGTTTTTCCCAAACCACCATTATTGGGAGCAGAGGCGGCGGAGCAAGGAAAGGAAAGGGAAACCACAGCACCATTATTCAGTCTTGTGACGACAAGGGACACCACACCACACGAAACAACACAACACAACCCAACACACAAGCAAATGTTTGATGGTGGTTATGTTCATCATAGATTGTTAAATTCGGTGGTTTGGTTGTTGAGCAAACCCCACCAATTCGGTGGTTTGGTTGTCATACGACATCTCTGTCAAGCTGTGATACTAATCAAAAATTGATTTCAATGGAAACTAAACTAAAGGCATGAATTCTTTATTGCTTTTAGCCCCTTGTTTGTTACAAGTGCAAGGAAAGGGAAAGCCTAGTTTTGGAAGATGCGTCTTCCCATCGTCCTTCATCAGACAGAAATTATATCTCCTCCTTTTATGAGCGCAAATGGCATGTGTTGTGTGTGTCTGTCAGAGTTAGTAGAGTGGGATGGACGAAGGAGGTTGGGGGAAGGTGGTGGTGAGGGTGGAGGAGAAGGGGAGAGAAGGAGGAGGGGTGGTGGTGGACAAGGGGGGAGAAGGAGGTGAGGGTGGTGGAGGGGGTGATGGAGAAGGGAGAAGAAAGAAAGGGATTAAATTCAAAACAAGTTTTTTTAGAGGGATTAAGTTAAAAATTTAATATTTTTATAGGTATGTGTCAGGTGACATGTAGAAATTTTATAGGGATCTCACAGTGCTACATCAGTGGACAACACTGTCAGCAACTAAAATCAAACAAATAAAATAATAAAAGGACTAAAAAAGTTTGACTTTTTTTATAGAGACCTAACTCAAAAACTCCTTATATTATAGGGACCCAAAACATATTTAATCTAATTTTTTTTAACTGTACAGTAAGACGAAGAAAGCAACGCGACAGTAACCAAATTGAAACAATAGTCTTTGACCATAACAATTCCATTAGTATAAGCTAAACCAGCCAAACAATTAGGACAACATCTAATATATTTGAATACACAAAGGCAATTTAATCGTAGTATCAAGAGCACCTCAAATCCCAATTTTTCATATCACTAAATAAGTAAAAATTATATCTTGAAGATGTCCTACCATGAAGGTTTAATAAAAGAAATTGTATTTTACTCACCTTTGTAAGAGTAATAATCAGTGCCTTTTTCCTTCTTTTTCTCGCTCAATTGCACCTAGCAATTCTCGTCAGTCTCCTTCCTTTTTTTCTCTCACCAGGCATATTCCTCTTTTCTTTTCGGTGGTGCCAACCCTCTGCTCCTTTCTCTCTCTCGAGTATCCAACCTGTAACGCAGCAAAAGAAACTGTCACTCCAATTGTTTGAACGTGTATCAAATCCTATCCCTTTCTAACCGCTGACTCCTTTTTAAATGGAAGTGGGGTCCCATAAGCTTTCTTTTATGAATCCAAATTCTAAGTTGAATAGAGCCTTCTCACTATTACGTGGGTGAGACTCACTTTTTCATTCACTTTCTTTTAATTAATTAATTACTAAATACTAACAATTCAATTTCTAATAAATAATTATACACATAATTTTTAACACTATATTATTTAATCAATTAACTTATTTCTTTTTCTTTATTGGAGGTTCTTAAATAAAATAGGATGTTACAAGTAGTAGAAGGTTGAATAAAAAGTCAAAATACAAACGGAGCCTTATTTGCAATTTTAGAAAACTTGGAATATTATTTTTATATTGCAAATTGGTCCTTGAACAGGTAACTGGTCCAAAAAATACAAATATTTATATTTTTATTATTTAATGATTTTTGAAATTATTTTTGAAATTTTCGAAAAATAGAAATGAAAAGTTATCGTTTTGGTCCCTCTAGTGGAAATTAGTTAAATTGGGGATCGGGTAGAGACCAGGAGACGATGGCAAGGTCAGAAAAGAAAATTACTGAGCCAAATAGTATTTTTATAATATTTGATATTTTTAGAATTTTTTCTAGAATTTATGAAAAAATGACTTTTGCCCCTCTTAGAGGAGTTATAGGGAAACTGGTGTATCCGGAGAACTGGTAAATGTTGGAACCAAATTGGTTAAAAGTATTTTTAATACAAAAACTCCCTAAGTGATTTTATGGTTTTGATGATAACAAAATGTATTAAGGTTTTTACAAAGGATAAACAAAATGTATTAACCTTGTACAATGAATAACAAAAGCTGCCTAACTAAGTTTATTGAAGAATGTTGCAGTCTGCGTCCAATAAATTAGTTCACATCATGACATTGGCTCATATTCAAAGTCTGAGAAGCTTTGCGTCCAATGTTGAAGTCATCATCCAATGTTGGCACTGGAACATATATGGACACCAAGAGTTCTGCGTCCAATGATCAATATTCAGATACTGTTCATCGTCCAATATTCAGCATAAGGCAAAGACAATTCTGAGTCCAATGTTCAGCATAAGCATAAGCAGCTCTACGTCCAATATTCATGAGAAGGCATTGAAGCTATAAGTCCAATGTTCAGAATATAGCTATAAGTCCAATGTTCAGAATATAGCTATAAGTCCAATGTTCAGAATGCTGATCGTCCAATGATAAGTACAAGGCAATACTGGCATAAGTCCAATGATTTATAAGAAAGCAGAATTGCAGAAGTTCAACGTCCAATGATTTCCAAAGAAGCAGAACCAGTGAGTATGCGTCCAATAAATAAGAAGGACATCAATCAAGTGTCATGCGACCAATGAAGCAGATTGACAAAGGTACATCAAACAACTGTTCTGCGTCCAATGAAGCAGAAGAACAAATGTACAACAATCAACTCTGCGTCCAATGAAACAGTAAGGAAATGGCAAAAGTTCATCAGTGAACTATGGAGAGTGAAATGATGCAGAATGGAAATGTCCAACAGCATAAGGCAATACATACAATGCTGCCCTGCGTCCAATGAAGCAGAATGGCAAAAGTCCAACAATACTGCTTGCGTCCAATGGAGCATAAGTCCAATAACCAGAATGAGACAATACGTCCAATGTTGCTTTGCAACTAATCATCAAAATGGTAAGCATAAAGATGCGTCCAATGATTGAATGAATATCATATGCAAATGGTAAGTACAAGGTATGCGTCCATTTGCTAAAAGGACTGAAAGTCCAATGATTTCTACATGCTGCGTCCAATACGCAGAATCCATTACTTGCTATTTATTGCTCATGCATTTAATATGAAACATATTTATTGAGCAAATGATTTGGAATAAATAGCTGTATGCAATGCTTTTCTGTACAACCTATTGTCAACGTTTTTGAAAGTACATTTGAAAAGCATAAAGTACTGTGGAATGTGTACTAAGAGAGAGAATGTACTTTTATCTACTCTATATATCTCTGAACACATCTTTCTGCTTTACACAGTGTATTCTCTCTGTCTCAATAAGATATTACTATTAACCACTGTACAATTGAGACTTTGAGTACAGGTTGCTTCTGATTTAGGAGAAAGAAACGCAAACATGCTCACTGAAGTAGATCTCCTCAGAGCAACGGGAAGATAGCATTTAATGCTATTAGAGAACGGTAATATTTATGAAGGCTGAAGCTGAGCTTTTCGAAGAACAAATCTGAAGCTTCATCAAAGCCTATATATACCGTGAACAAGAAGAAGTATACAAGAGACTGGAAAACGAAAAAGAAAGAGCAAAAACGCTGTGCAATTTGTTATACTCTGTATAGAAAGTCTTGTATATTTTCTTTCTTCTTGTAAAAGAGAGTTTGCTTAACTCTCGAAGTGCTTTAGCTTTCATATCCTCACTTGTGTGAGTTAGACAGCACTTGAATCAAAAACACTCTGCTGAGTCGTGTAGCATGAAGAGACTGTGTTCAAAGAATACTTGTGATTTAGCCTAAAGAGGCTGTGTTCAAAGAATACTTGGGTTTTAGCCTGAAGAGGCTGTGTTCAAAGAATACTTGGGATTTAGCCTGGAGAGGCTGTGTGCAAAGAATACTTGGGTTTTAGCCTGAAGAGGCTGTGTGCAAAGAATACTTGTACCTATCTGGTTTGATAGTGAAATCTCTCTAGTTTGAGGGGACTGGACGTAGCTCTTAGGAAATGGTGAACCAGGATAAAACTTGTGTTATTTCTTCTTTCCCTTAACTCTTTTTATATCTGTGCTTATTACTAACCAAGGGGATTGAATTGATTTTTATTCAACAAGTTTTTCATTCACTCTAAATCGCACAAAGAAAGCAAGTTTTTCAAACTAAAGTGGAAGCCTCTGCGTCCAATCTTTTTGTGCGTCCAATATTTTAGCACTCTGAGCGTCTAGTGTTTTAGCACTCTGTGCGTCCAATGTTTTAGCACTCTGTGCGTCCAATTTTTCAGAAAACACTGTGCGTCCAATATTTGAACTAAGTTGTGCGTCCAACGTTTTTAACAGCCAGTGTCCAACTTTTGCGAAAAGTTTTAAAAGCTTAGAAACACAATTCAACCCCCCTTCTTGTGTTTCATCTTGTTACCTACAGTTGGCATCAGAGGTCGGTCTCTAGGGGTTGAGCACTTAACAGTGCAGAGAAGCAAAGATCCATGGAGAACGAGGGACAAGCTGTGAACAGACCACCACTGTTCAATGGAAATGAATACGACTACTGGAAGCAGAGAATGATCACATTCTTTGATGCTCAAAATATGGACCTATGGGATGTCGTGTAAACTAGCTACACTGCACCAGTAAATGAAGCAGGTCAACAAATACCAAGAGCTCAGTGGACAGCAGATCAAAGGACCAGATTCCAGCTGAACTCGAAGGCAAGACACTATCTGATGTGTGCCATTACAAAGTCAGAATATGACAAGGTGCACAGCTGCACTACTGCCAAGGAGATGTGGGACACTTTAGCTTTGGCACATGAAGGTTCATCTCAGGTTCGTGAGTCCAAAATCAGCATGCTAGTTCATCAATATGAACTATTCAAAATGGAGGATCACGAGTCCATTGATCAAATGTTTGGAAGATTCCAAACAATCATTAACAACCTGAGGTCCTTGGGAAAAATCAACACAACCCAGGAGCATATCAAGAAAATCCTAAGGAGTCTGCCAAGACAATGGAGACCCAAGGTGACAGCCATACAAGAAGCAAGGGATCTTTCCACTCTTGCCATGGAGGATCTTCTAGGCTCACTGAAAGTACATGAGCTTGAACTTAATGAAGAAGGAATCGAAAAAAGGGCAAAGTTCATTGCTTTTAAAGCTCAAAAAGGGAGCACCTCAAAAGCCTTGAAGGCAAATGATTCTGATGAAGAATCATGCAGCTCAGAAGGAGAAGAAGGCTCAGATGATGATGAACTCTCCTTCATCTCCAGGAAAATAAAGTCCATGTGGAAAAAGAAGGGTGGCTTCAGAAGGAAGCAATTCAACAGAAGATTTCCACAGAAGGAAGCTGAGCAAAAGGAGGAAAGTCCAGTGGTGTGCTATGGATGCAGGAAACCAGGCCACTACAAGGCAGACTGTCCTGAGGCCGAGAGGACAAAGAAGAAGTTCTTCAAGAAGAAAAAAGGTCTCATGGCAACATGGGAGGACCTCGATGATTCCTCTGATGATGAGGATAAGGAAGAAGCCAATCTCTGTCTAATGGCAAGCCTATCCTCAACTGACAGTGAGGATGAAGAGGAGGTAATTTCCAATTTTGAATTAAGAAATAATTTTGATGATCTTCTTAGAGATTCATCCATTTTATCTGATGAGTACAAATCTTTAAAGAAAAAGTTTTCTCTTATAACCAAAGATTTTGAAAAGCTTACTTTAGAAAACAATGTACTCAAATCAGAAAATGAAAAGTTAAGACTTCAAGTAAGTCAACTCAAAGATGAATCTCAAAAAGATTCTGAGTCCAATACTTCCTGTGAAGTACAAGTACTTCAACAAGAAGTAAATGAACTCACTGGACGATTGCCCAAATTTGTCAGTAGCTCTGAAAAGCTTGATCAAATTTTAAAAATTCAGAGAAAACCTTATGACAAAAGTGGTTTGGGTTATGAAAAACCAAAACCAAAGGTTTCTAAAAGTCCTTCTAATTGTGGTCATTGTGGAAAGGCTGGACATGTCACCTCAACATGCGTCCATAACAAAAGGGACATGCCTGGACGCAGACCAAGGACTAACAAGAAAGGACCCAAGTCAATCTGGGTACCTAAAAATATGATAATTCCTGTTGCAGATTTGCTTAATGGGAGGAAAACAACACCAGTCATGGTACCTGGACAGTGGCTGCTCACGACACATGACAGGAGAAAGGTCTATGTTCCAAGACCTAAAGCCTAGATCAAAGGGATGGGTCACTTTTGGAGGAGACCAGAAAGGCAGAATAGTTGGAATAGGTAAAATTGGTAAACATCCTTTTCCCTCTATTGAAAATGTCTTATTGGTTGAAGGACTCAAACATAATCTGCTTAGCATAAGTCAATTGTGTGATAGCGGGTTTGATGTTTCCTTTAACAAGGATAAATGTATAGTCAGAAATTCTGATAAGTCCATACTTTTTCAAGCAAAGAGGCAGGACAATGTTTACAAAATTGATTTCGAAAATCTGTCCAAACAGAATGTCTCATGCTTCATATCTTTAAAAGAAGAACAATGGATATGGCACAAGAAACTTGGTCATGCAAGCTTGAGAACCATCTCAAAGCTAAATAAGCATAACCTCGTGAGAGGACTTCCAAATCTTGTGTACAAATCTGAAGTTCTGTGTGAAGCATGTCAGAAAGGGAAACAAGTGAAAAACTCTTTTAATTCTAAAAATATTGTTTCCACTTCTAGACCTTTGGAACTTTTACACATGGATTTGTTTGGACCCACTCAAATTGCTTCTTTGAATGGAAAGAAATATGGACTAGTTATAGTTGATGACTATACTAGATGGACATGGGTTAAATTCCTTGCACACAAGGATGAGTCTTTTAAAGTATTCACCATATTTTGTAAAAGAGTCCAAAATGAGAAAGGAGTTTGTATCAACTCCATTAGAAGTGATCATGGAGGTGAGTTTGAAAATACAAACTTTCAGAGATTCTGTGAAGAGAATGGAATCCTTCACAATTTCTCTGCACCTAGAACACCTCAGCAAAATGGTGTGGTAGAGAGAAAAAATCGATCTTTACAAGAGATGGCCCGGACCATGCTCAATGATCACTCAACCTCTAAGAGGTTTTGGGCTGAAGCTGTAAATACAGCATGTTACTTGCAAAACAGAATATATGTAAGGCCGATATTGAAAAAGACTACTTATGAATTGTGGAAAGGAAGAAAACCCAACATTTCATATTTTCATCCTTTTGGATGTGAATGTTTTATTCTCAACACTAAGGATCAACTTGGTAAATTTGATTCTAAAGTAGATAATGGAATTTTTCTGCGTTACTCTGAAACTTCCAAGGCTTACCGAGTTTATAACTCAAGAACCTTGACCGTTGAAGAGTCAATTCATATTAAGTTCAATGACAAAAAGCCTGACAAGGAACTGTCAGAGCTAAGTGATTCTCTTGCAGATATGAAAATACAAGCAGGAGGTGAAGGACCATCACCTAAGAGTGAAGAAGATGGACCAGACGCAGAAAACTGTGATGCGTCCAATACTGGAAGTGATAGAAGCTGGCACTTTAAGACTTATCATCCTGAAGATCAAATCATTGGGAATGCAGATGATAAAGTTAGAACAAGGTCCACATTCAGAGAACAAACTGATGTTGCATTCATATCTGAATTGGAGCCCAAGAACATAGATGAAGCCCTATTGGACGAAAGATGGATTTTGGCAATGCAGGAGGAGCTAAATCAATTCAAACGCAATGATGTTTGGACGCTAGTAGCCCCACCTGAAGATAAGTCCATTATTGGAACCAAATGGGTATTCAGAAACAAACTGGACGAAGAAGGTAAAGTTGTGAGAAACAAAGCAAGGTTAGTTGCTCAAGGCTACTCACAACAGGAAGGTATTGATTTTACTGAAACCTTTGCTCCAGTAGCTAGAATAGAGGCCATTCGCATTTTACTTTCATTTGTTGCCCAACATGATATGAGGCTTTATCAAATGGATGTAAAGAGTCCTTTTCTGAATGGTATAATAACAGAAGAAGTCTATGTTGAACAGCCCCGTGGCTTTGAGGATCAAACTTTTCCAAATCATGTTTTTAAATTGAAAAATGCTCTTTATGGCCTCAAGCAAGCTCCTCGAGCTTGGTATGAAAAACTGAGTTCTTTTCTAATGGAAAATGGTTTTTCAAGAGGAAAAGTTGATAATACTCTTTTCAGAAAATCCATAGACTCACATTTCATCATAGTACAAATTTATGTAGATGATGTCATTTTTGGTGCTACTGATGAATCTCTATGTAGAGAATTTTCTGAGTTAATGCAGGTTAGTAGGATTCTGTGATGCTGATTATGCTGGAGACAGGCTTGAAAGAAAAAGCACCAGCGGAGGATGCCATTTTATTGGATCCAATCTAGTATCATGGACAAGCAGGAGACAAAGCACAATTGCATTATCAACAGCTGAAGCTGAATATGTCTCTGCTGCAAGTTGTTGTTCTCAGCTCTTATGGATTAAACATCAATTGGAGGACTACAACATCTTTGAGAGTAAGATTTCTGTTCTTTGTGATAATACTGCTGCAATCAATTTATCTAAGAACCCAATCTTACACTCAAGAGCTAAGCATATAGAAATTAAACATCATTTTATTAGAGACTATGTGCAGAAGGGAACATTTGATATTCAGTTTGTTAATACTGAAAATCAATGGGTAGATATATTTACAAAACCCCTCTCTGTAGATAGGTTTACTTTTATAAGGAAGCATTTAAATATGCACTTTATAAAAGATTGATGTTTAGCGTCCAATATGCTCAAGCTGAGTCTGAGTCCAATGTGACTAGAGTCCAATAGGACACGACAGTCTATTTGAGACTTAGAATTTTTTAAAGAAAGCTTTCACATCTTAGTCATCCCACGCTGAGTCCAATTTTTTTTTATAAAGATATATCTTACAGTTGGTTCAGATTTCTATAAACTTCTGTTATCTCTATAAACTTGATTCAGATTTCTCTTCGTTTGGCATCTTTTCTAAAATCATTTTTGTTTGAGAAAGCTTGTTTAGAAAAGGGGAGAAGAAAAAGGATTTTTAAGTTTCTCTCTGTTTTTCAAAACTGTCTTTGGACTATGATGTTCTATGAACCTTTTTGCCTGATGACAAAAGGGGGAGAAATATATGGGATTAAGTTTTAAAAAGAAAGAAGAATATGAGATTAAGTCTGATTGCGTTGCAGTAGTCTTATTACCATGTTCTAATTTGGTCTATTATCTGATAAGCTATTTGCTTTTTATTGGACTAATCTTGTTTGTATGAGTAAAAGAAATTTTCAGGTACTCTAAGTATATTGAATATCCAAAACCATGAGATGTTTATCTCAGGGGGAGAAGAGTAAGGAAAAACTGAGACGTTTATCTCAGGGGGAGTTTCCCTTAGAAAATTTCTGTTTATATATTTGGTTTATGTGCTTTATTGTTTGTAAAACTTAATAATGTTTGTCATCATCAAAAAGGGGGAGATTGTTGGAACCAAATTGGTTAAAAGTATTTTTAATACAAAAACTCCCTAAGTGATTTTATGGTTTTGATGATAACAAAATGTATTAAGGTTTTTACAAAGGATAAACAAAATGTATTAAGGTTTTTACAAAGGATAAACAAAATGTATTAAGCTTGTACAATGAATAACAAAAGCTGCATAACTAAGTTTATTGAAGGATGTTGCAGTTTGCGTCCAATAAATTAGTTCACATCATGACATTGGCTCATATTCAAAGTCTGAGAAGCTTTGCGTCCAATGTTGAAGTCATCATCCAATGTTGGCACTGGAACATATATGGACACCAAGAGTTCTGCGTCCAATGATCAATATTCAGATACTGTTCATCGTCCAATATTCAGCATAAGGCAAAGACAATTCTGAGTCCAATGTTCAGCATAAGCATAAGCAGCTCTACGTCCAATATTCATGAGAAGGCATTGAAGCTATAAGTCCAATGTTCAGAATATAGCTATAAGACCAATGTTCAGAATATAGCTATAAGTCCAATGTTCAGAATATAGCTATAAGTCCAATGTTCAGAATGATGATCGTCCAATGATAAGTACAAGGCAATACTGGCATAAGTCCAATGATTTATAAGAAAGCAGAATTGCAGAAGTTCAACGTCCAATGATTTCCAAAGAAGCAGAACCAGTGAGTATGCGTCCAATAAATAAGAAGGACATCAATCAAGTGTCATGCGACCAATGAAGCAGATTGACAAAGGTACATCAAACAACTGTTCTGCGTCCAATGAAGCAGAAGAACAAATGTACAACAATCAACTCTGCGTCCAATGAAACAGTAAGGAAATGGCAAAAGTTCATCAGTGAACTATGGAGAGTGAAATGATGCAGAATGGAAATGTCCAACAGCATAAGGCAATACATACAATGCTGCCCTGCGTCCAATGAAGCAGAATGGCAAAAGTCCAACAATACTGCTTGCGTCCAATGGAGCATAAGTCCAATAACCAGAATGAGGCAATACGTCCAATGTTGCTTTGCAACTAATCATCAGAATGGTAAGCATAAAGATGCGTCCAATGATTGAATGAATATCATATGCAAATGGTAAGTACAAGGTATGCGTCCATTTGCTAAAAGGACTGAAAGTCCAATGATTTCTACATGCTGCGTCCAATACGCAGAATCCATTACTTGCTATTTATTGCTCATGCATTTAATATGAAACATATTTATTGAGCAAATGATTTGAAATAAATAGCTGTATGCAATGCTTTTCTGTACAACCTATTGTCAACGTTTTTGAAAGTACATTTGAAAAGCATAAAGTACTGTGGAAAGTGTACTAAGAGAGAGAATGTACTTTTATCTACTCTATATATCTCTGAACACATCTTTCTGCTTTACACAGTGTATTCTCTCTGTCTCAATAAGATATTACTATTAACCACTGTACAATTGAGATTTTGAGTACAGGTTGCTTCTGATTTAGGAGAAAGAAACGCAAACATGCTCACTGAAGTAGATCTCCTCAGAGCAACGGGAAGATAGCATTTAATGCTATTAGAGAACGGTAATATTTATGAAGGCTGAAACTGAGCTTTTCGAAGAACAAATCTGAAGCTTCATCAAAGCCTATATATACCGTGAACAAGAAGAAGTATACAAGAGACTGGAAAACGAAAAAGAAAGAGCAAAAACGCTGTGCAATTTGTTATACTCTGTATAGAAAGTCTTGTATATTTTCTTTCTTCTTGTAAAAGAGAGTTTGCTTAACTCTCGAAGTGCTTTAGCTTTCATATCTTCACTTGTGTGAGTTAGACAGCACTTGAATCAAAAACACTCTGCTGAGTCGTGTAGCCTGAAGAGGCTGTGTTCAAAGAATACTTGTGATTTAGCCTGAAGAGGCTGTGTTCAAAGAATACTTGGGATTTAGCCTGGAGAGGCTGTGTGCAAAGAATACTTGGGTTTTAGCCTGAAGAGGCTGTGTCCAAAGAATACTTGTACCTATCTGGTTTGATAGTGAAATCTCTCTAGTTTGAGGGGACTGGACGTAGCTCTTAGGAAAGGGTGAACCAGGATAAAACTTGTGTTATTTCTTCTTTCCCTTAACTCTTTTTATATCTGTGCTTATTACTAACCAAGGGGATTGAATTGATTTTTATTCAACAAGTTTTTCATTCACTCTAAATCGCACAAAGAAAGCAAGTTTTTCAAACTAAAGTGGAAGCCTCTGCGTCCAATCTTTTTGTGCGTCCAATATTTTAGCACTCTGTGCGTCTAGTGTTTTAGCACTCTGTGCGTCCAATATTTGAACTAAGCTGTGCGTCCAACGTTTTTAACAGCCAGCGTCCAACTTTTGCGAAAAGTTTTAAAAGCTTAGAAACACAATTCAACCCCCCCGTTCTTGTGTTTCATCTTGTTACCTACAGTAAAGACCCGAGATCAAGGTTGAACAATGTAGAAACTTGGTGAGCAAAGGAGATGACATAGGGTGATGTCATGGGAGAGAAAGAATTGTTGATTTTGGGGGGGGGGGGTTAGGGTGTGAAATGACATTTTTGCCCTTAAGCTTTCTTCTTAATTACCAATTTATATAACTAGAAATATTTTTTCCTTTTAATTTGCTTGGTACCCAAGCTAGCCGCCCACTTGTTGCTTGGAGAAGTCAATCTCCTTTTTATTTCAAAGTCTGAGTCAATTTTATGTTGGAATCCATCCACGAAAACATGACAAGTGTTGATTCCTAGTTTGTCCTTCATGTGCTTGGGTGAAAAGAAGTGAATTCCCTTTTCTTTCCCCAAGTGAAACTCAGCCACTTATGTGAAGGAAGAGAGCATTTTCACTTTCATTTCATTTTCAAGACAACCATTCTCTCATTTTCTCTCTAAGTCTTCATCTTCCTCCTTTGATTTCTTTCATTGATACACTAAGCTTTCTTCATCTTCCACCGTTGTTTTGATCATTCACACAATAATCAAGTGTGATTGATCCTTTTTAAACACTTACAAACACTAACCTTCATTACTTTTGTTCTAATTTTTCAAGAACACAAGATCTATGATTTTTGACATCAAGTAAGCTATCAACCTTGCTCTCTTGATTTTAACAAGGATTTGTAGAATAAATTAATCTATTCTGTTTAATTTTGGATTAGTTCATGTTCATGAAGGGTGAAACCCTTTTTGTTTGATTTTCTTGTTGTATTCATTTGTGTTCTTGAAGGTGGAGGAGTTTTCTTTGGAGAATAAAAGTAAAACTCTTTTGCCAAAGAGTAAGAGGTAAGGGGAAAATTCTCTAAGTTATGATGGTTACATGAGCTTGTGTGTCTTATGTGATTTGGTGTGGAGGAAACTTAATTATTTGTATTTGATTTTGTGAAATGATTTTTGGGTGAAGTGTTTTCTTATGTGAAATGGTGCGTATGAAATATTTGTTTGAAGCTTGTGTTTTCTTTAAGGTTTTGGGATATGTAATTATTAAAGTACATGTGTTATTGCTTTAATATTATATGTCATGTGATGTGTGGAGGATTGTTCATATGTGCATGTGGCATGATGTGGTTGTGATTGGAGAGAAGGATTTTTAGAAAATACCTTCCAAGCCATTTTCAAGAGACCAAACAGTGAGGACATGATCTTTAGAAGACTCTATAGGTAAAATTGTTTTTGAGAAAAATAACTAGAGGTGCAGAACAAAGTCAAAGCTTTGTAATAAGTGGATGTAATAAAATAAAAGTTTTGTAAAGATAGCTTCCAAAGAGCTATTAAGAGTATCCCTTGAAATTAAAGTTTAATGAAACAAAGTTCATAAAGGGTAACAATATTTTATCACTTAATAATGTTTTAAATGGAATAAGTAATCAAATCCTATTGGAAAAGTAATTTTTGGCAATTAAAAGCAATTTTCCAGAACTTTTCACACCCCCTGTGTGACTATTTTCAAAGCTGTGAACGATTCTGGTCCCTGTCAGAAAATAGTGAAATGGACTGCTCATGTCTTCGGTATGAATTTTACACAATTACGAGATTTTGGTATTTTGAACTTAAATTTGTAACTTAGAGTTTTGAACAAATATTTCTTTTGAAAATATAGGGACTAAAAGTGTAACTTTTATATCATTATTTCAATTAAAAAAGAGGTTTTATTTTTACTAAAGAAGTTAATAACGATATTTTGGAATAAGAATTATATTAATATTGTCAAGTAAAGGATTTTAGCAAAGAGTTTTCTTAAAAAAGTCAAAGTCTAATGAAAATGAGTTAAAGAAATTGAAATGGAGATTCTAGTATTCCAATGGTATTGGGCCTAGTATTCAAATGAGATTTCCTAAAGCAAGTTTTCTAAAATGAGTTCCCAAACGATTTCTCAAGAGTTGAGCTGAGATTGATGTAAGACTAGTGACCCTAGAGAAAAGGGCCTAGCATTTAATATTTTTAGTATTCAAATAGTAATGAATCTAAAAAGTGAAGAGTTTGAGGTATGGATTTGATATCTCGAGTTTTGCAAGTGATGCCTTGCGCCTTATACGAATTAATACGAGAAAGCTGAAATTGGTGTGTTATGTATTCATGATGAGACATGTGCATAGGGTTTGGTTGTGTGCCGTTTGAGTTACAACCCATAATATAAGTGGTTGAGAATTGATACGGTTGGGCTACAATTGCCTAATAGGGTTATCTGAGTTTCGAATTTCCACCAATGGCCAAGAGGTAGCATCCTTGAGCTGGGAAAAATCATATACTCTACTTGGGTAGACTTGATTGACCGATCTATTCAGGATAAGGTGAGAGTGACATTTATGGAATGATTATGGGATCAAACACTAGAGTAACAGGCTGAGCAATTATGAAAAATATCTTGCTGCATCTATCACTCAAAATGTTGTTGGGATAAGTCTCCCCATTGAGAAACGTTGTCCCTACGATGTGTATAGAGCTCTTTGAAGTGTCATGCATACATGAGATTGCCACGTTATATGCTTGAATGGAAATGAAGGTTGTATATGTGTGTGATTTCTTTTGAGTATAATAGGTGTGGTATGTTATTTCTGTTATTTGTTGCTTATTTGACTGTCGCAATATAATTTGTGAAAGAGATTTTAACCATTGCTATGTGTTGTTTTCTTGTTTTTGTGAATGCGTTCTTTGGACGTTTTTGTTGGGGATTAAGATGGAGTTTCAGAATGTGACAAGTACCAGAGATAGGTCAACACAGAGTTTGGACATTCGTGTCCTAGTTTCAGGTTGGGTTCTTTAGTGTTCTTTTCTACAGAAGTGTATAGTGCTTGACCAGCATAAGGAGTCTTAATTAATTATTTGATAAAAGATTTCTTGTAAATGGTATATTCTTTTAATGATGCGTGGAAATTATTTTCTTGAGTAATTTTCCTGACTTATATAAAAAAATATGATAAATGAAAAACCCATTTGTGAAAGATAAATAATTTTATCGGTATTTTTCAAAAAAACCAAAAATTAAATTAGTTTTTATTTCTACATTTGTGTCCGTTACGAAATGTGACACCCTCCGGGAAAGGGATTGTTACAACATTTATTTTGTTGCAAAAAGCATGGATGTCAAATAAATTTAGTTTGTTCTATGGTTACTATTAAATTAATTTCAAGTGGATTATGTGAGTCTCATTCATTCTTTCTTTTGTTGTTATTTGTAGGGCTGTGTTTAAAAAGACTTTAATTTCCCATTATTTGCGACGTGGATTACAAGTTAGATCTATTGTATAAGGAGGTTTTGCACACTTTCAAATGGATAATTAGATGTTTCATTTGTTCGCTATGTATCTTAAAGTTTAAACACTGAGTTCATTGTATTAGATGTTCATTGATGTTTGGATTAATTTCAATGTGCTAGTGCCGCTCACAGAGGAGAATGCAAAATAGAAATATATATATATATATAAATTAGTATGAGACATTAGCAAATAGAAATTATCATTAAATTAAAAAAATGTATTATCTTTAAATTAAATAAAAATGGTATTAGCAAAAAATTAAAAAAGGCCATTACAAATTTAAATGGCCAAATTCATAAGTTTAGGCCCATTTTTATCTTCTTCTTTTTTTTTGTCAAAGGACCATTATTATCTTTAAAAATTTGCCAAAGCAACAAAAAAACTCAAAAAGTCCATTGGTCATAATTGGGCCATAGAAAGCCATTCTCGGATTGGAGTGATTTGGGCCCGCACTCGACCGATGCCTAGCCCTAGCAACAACAACAATCCCCATCCATAATCACGAGTCTCATGATGACAATCATGACCATGATCACAATTTAGATGCTAAATTAAGTGAATTCCTAAATTAATCTCTAAAATTGTAGAGCACTATTTGGTAAGTACTTGGAATAATACAAATTCAAAAAAAAATCTCTTGAAACTAATCGTTGGTCATTTTATAAGTTCAGTTGTTACTCTCTGTTAGCAAATATTGTAAATTAGTCGCTAAAGTTTCATTACTTAAAATCAAATTTGTTCTTGAAGATTAACTACGAATGTCAAAATAATATTAAAAAAATGATAAAAAGCTTAATTATATTTTTGGTCCCTCAAGTATTGCGATTGTACAATTTTAGTCCTCCAGATTCTAAGGGTGTGTTTGGGAGTTTTTGAGGGAGGAGAGGAGAGAGTTTTGACATTTTAAAGGGAAAGTGACGAAAATGGAAGATACTCCCCTATCTTGCATATGGATCCTCATTTTTAATAATAAAAAAAATCAAAGCCTCCAAAAACCTCAAATTTGGAGGAACTCCAAAAATGTATTAGGGAAAGGGCTTTGGAGATTTTTGGAGGGTTTTAAAATGTTTTTTTACATACTTTTCCCCTTTTATAAAACTAAAATGTTGCTATGAATCCTTCCTTCCTCTCCCCTCACTCCAAAACTCCCAAATACACCCTAATTGCAATATGACTTTGATCACCTAGGTATCCCAATTATTACAATCAAATCCCTTTATCTCTATGTTGTCCAATTTTTAACATCAAGAATCTACGTGACACACATGAGATTGACTGAATCGGGCCACCTTAGGACTAATAGTGTGGCAAAGGCCCTCGTATATGTTGCATCACGTGTGTTAATTGGCTTGTTTTGAGAAAATTTTTGAAAATACACACTATGCCAAGATGACCCAACTCAGTGTTATGTCAGTCCCACATGTGTCGCGTAGGTTTTTAGTGTTAAAAATTGGACGACACAGTGACAGAGAAACTTGATTATAACAACTAAGATACCAAGGGAGGCCAAAATCGTGCAATTGAAACATGGGGCAACCAAAATTGCACAATCGTGGGGAATGACAATGGGTAGGGTATGGGTAGGGTACTATAGTACCCGCCCGCATACCCGCAACTTAAAAAAATACCCGTACCTAGACCCAGACCCATACCCGTGTGGGTATCAACTTTGATCCTCGTACCCTTACCCACTGGGTACCTAAGTACCCGTACCCATACCCGTTACTCGCACTTTATTTAACTATCAAAAATTAATTTCTCAAATGCAACACTTAATATTATGTCCAAAAATTACGTAAATTTTACAACGCATAATAAGATTTTAAATACAACAAACATATATCATTTTCCTTACATTTGTTGAATAAATAGATTAATGCAACACAAAATTGTGTCTCACAATGAAGAAAAAAAATGTTTCTTAGGTTACAGCGTCTTGTGGGTGACTAGGATTAGAAAGCTTCTAGGTTTCTTTATGATTTGTTTGGGAGTTTTGGAGGGGAGGGGAGGTTTATTACTAATATTTTACTTATTGAGAGTTTTATAAAAAGAGAATAAGTATCTAAGAGCCCTCCAAAGTCATCTCCCTGATACATTTTTTGAATTCCTCTAAATTGGAGGTTATTTTGGAGGTTTTGATTATTTTATATAAAAAAAAGCATACATACAAGGTAGGGGACTATTTTACATTTCCTTCCCTTCTCTTCCCTTTCAAATTGTCAAACTCTTACCTCTCATTCCCTCCAAAACTCTCAAACAAACCCTTACGAAATTTATTAAATTTAATACTATATATTTGCATATATAAATATAAATTTATAAATATTAATATATATGTGTGCGGGTCTGGGGCGGGGTGGGTACTAAGGTACCTGTACCCGCACTCATCCCCATCAAAATTTAAAGGTAATTACCCGTACCTGTACCCGTACCCATTAAACGGGTAATTACCCTCTCCATCATGGGTAAGTTTTTTGGGTACCTAATGGGTATGAGTCCAATTGTCATCTCTAATTGTGATACCTTTGGGACCAAATTCGCACAATTAAAACTTGAGAGACCAAAATTACATAATCGCGATACCCAAGAAATTAAAAGTACAATTAAGCCTAGATAAAACTTAAAATGCTAATTGAGGACCAATTTTTTTGAATTTGTCTTATATTTTTGAGAATTATATTTTAAAGAATAAGTTGATCGATTACTTTGTGCATATGCTAAAATAATCGAACATCAACGAATTCATCACGGTCTTCTCAACCGATCGCCACGCGTGCGCTTTGAAATCTTCCCACACAAACATTCAATCGTCGATCACTGCATTTATTTGTGTACGAGTTTTCTTAATGTATGTTTTCAAAGTAAAAAGCACTACTCAGATGTGAAATGCTGAAAATAACGATAATGGTTCTTTCATCAAGAGCAAATCGAGCTTTCTAATAGCTTAATTCACGCCTTTACGAGATTTAAAGACTCAATCTTTTGTTGCATCAGACAATGATATTTATAGGGTACTCTTCCTCCCCCACAAGCAACGAATAAGACCCCTCTTCAATCACCTTAGCACCAGCCTCATTTGCTCTGCTAAGATGCTCACATGGGCTTAGTTCAAATCCCACTTGAGCCCTTTCACCTGCTTCAAGCTTCACACTTTGAAAACCCACTAACTGTTTCACCGGATTTCCATTCCTATGTTTCGCCTGCTTCATAAACAACAACACCGGATGCTTCCCAACCATGCTTCCCTGATTTTTAACTCCCAAGGTGACTGAGAATGACATGCTTTGGCACGTTTCTTCACCCAACTCCGAAACCAGTTTGTAACGAATGGTTTCAGAGTTTTCAACTACCATCAAATGGGTAGATGATTGGTTGATGTGAAGGTTTTCCCGTGTGACAGAAATGAACTCGTAGGAATATTTTGAGTAGCTTAGGCCATAGCCAAATTCATACACCTTTGGACCTGTGTAAAAACGGTAGGTTCTCCCTGGATAGCCTGATGCTGGATTAGCTCTCATCCTCATGTCTGTCATTGGTATTCTGATGAAATCTTTTGGGTACCATGTAATTGGTAGTCTCCCCCCTGCATTACATTCACGAAATAAAGAACCCCATTAATTTAGTAATTATTTGGGGCATGGGTCTAATTCTCATTTTGGCCACTATGAAAGAGTTATGAGATTATACTTTTATTCAATGACTTGCATGGAAGTACTCAGAGGATTAAAGTCACTTATCCTTTTTTTTTTTGTCTCCCTCCTTGTCTCATTACATAAAACAAATGCCCATTTATTTTGATAAAATGTTTTCTGTTTTCATTTCTTAACTTTTAAATACAAAATTGTCATATTGATTCAATTTGTTTTTGCTTTCATTGATTTGTACAGAAAACAATGAAAATAACTATGGTTTGTTTTATCTATTTTTTGTACAAATATTTGAAAATAGGAAAACAATTTTGTAATTAAAAATGAAAATATGAAATGAATATAGGAAACAAAAGCAAAAATAAACGGATCCTAAACTTTATTTCTTTCTCTTTAAAATAAACATTATCTAATTCAGTTATTAAATTTTGTGTTGTAGGATTTTTATTGAATAGAGTGGACAGGAGAAAGAGAAAGGAGACAAGAGATTTGGATATGTATATGATGAAGGATGTGTGAATTTAAATACTTTTTTCGTCCTTGCAAAATGACTGAGTTTCATTTTTCGTCCCTGTAAAAAATTTTATTTGTTTGTGATCCCTGTAAAACAAAAAGTTTTATTTTTAGTCCCTGCAAATTTGTTTTACTCCTTGTAAAATTTAGATCATGTTGAATTAGTCTCTGTAATATGTGAACAATTTTGTTTTTAGTCCCTATTAAATTTATTTTACAAGGACTACTTTGGCAATTATCTAAATATTACAGGGACTAATTCAACATGATCTAAATTTTACAGGGACTAAAACAATTTTGCAGGGACTAAAAATAAAACTTTTTGATTTACAGGGATCACAAACAAACAAAAAATTTTACAGGGACGAAAAATGAAACTCGGTCATTTTACAGGGACGAAAAAGATATTTAAACCATTTAAGTTTATCCAAGAATCACACTTTCAAGTGCATGTTTGGATGCACAATGGGTTAAAATTTTGTTTATCCAAGTGTTAATAGATTTTGTTACCATTCTTATGTGTGTTTTATTTGATCAAGGATAAAAATATAGAAGAAAATTCACCTGGGTTATAGTCCCCAAAGATAATCTGGGCCAAGGCCACTCCTCCAAGTTCACCTGGATAACCAGCCCACAAGATGCCCCCAATTTTGTTGTCAAACTTGGCTGAAGTGATATCAACAGGACCTCCACACATAACGACCAAAATGATTGGTCGCTTAGAAGCTCTAGCAACACTATTGATGAGGTCCAATTGCTTGCCTGATTTTTTTTAGATAAGCAAAATATATTATTAAAAAACAATTAAATCAGAGCACAAGTTATACTCAGATTTACCAATTGCTTACCTGGTAACTCTAGGTGATCCCGATCATGTGATTCCCTCTCTTGACTCTGATCCAATCCCATAACCAACACCACATAATCCACCTTTTTCGCTACTTCCACTGCCTGGTCTATTTGAGCATAAGCACATTGTGTTCCATCACTACAGCCAGGGTGATAAATGGTGTTCTTAGCATAGTGCTCAAAGCCTTGCATTAGTGACACCAATTTACAAGGACGGCCATGATAGTTTCCTAGAACAACTTGTGAAGAAGCATTAGCATTGGGGCCTATCACTGCAAGGGAAACACTATTGGGGTTTGATTTTGGAAGTGGGAGAAGTGAAGCAGTGTTCTTCAAGAGGACAATGCCACTTCTTGCAGCTTCTAGAGCTAGTTGTAGGTTTTGTTTAGAGCAAACTTGATTGGGACCAATCGTGCCAAATGTGAGCTTGGTGGGATTTCCATCAAATAGGCCTAGCCGTATTCTAATAGAGAACAGATTCTGAAGGGCACGGTTGATTTGACGTATGGGTACTTTCTTCTGTAACACTGCTGATTTGGCATGCTTAGTCATGTAACTACCACACTCCACATCCATCCCTGAAAAATTGGATAACACAACAAATCAATCATCACAATTCATCAAAACTACAATAGAGCTCAATCTAGAGCAAGTTCAGATAATTATTTCTATAAACACTTATAATGAGTTTTTTTAATTAATAGTTTCTCAAACAAGTTGAAATAAGTTTTTACATTTTATTTTTTAAAAAAAATCCATAAGCACCCTATCTATTTAACAATGATTATTTAACAATTTTTTTCATTTTTTGCATATGAAAAAAATAACAATGCTAAACAAAATCAATTTTTTCATAAGTAAAAAACTGGGTTTTTGAACCCCAAACAGGACCCTAGAGAGATATTGTTCAAACAAACAACACTTTTAAAATAGTGTACATGTGCCAACCCTTACGTAGGTAACTCGAGATGCGAGTGCAAGGGACCAATTTTTGTATATAAAGTGGTATAAAGACGTGTGAAAATGACCGAAAAAAATAAAGATACATGTGAAAAGTTACTCTCAAGGAAAGCGGTATGGGTCCGCCAGCAAAAATATTTGATTAGTAGAAAATGCATTTTTAATCTAGCGGTTTAGAGTAGAGCTTTTTTTTTAATATTAGTTGTTAAACTGTTATAAATTTTATTCTCATTTATTAATTTAATTATATTTCTTCAAAATAAAAATATTTTTTTAAAAAAATTTGTATAAATTTTTTAATATTTGAAACCAATTTTATAATTTTGAAATCTCATCTAGTTTTGTTTAAAAATCAAATATTGTATTAAAACATTCAAATAATATTGTAATAATTAACATAAATACTGAATATATGATTAAAAAATAACATGAAAAATAGTATTCAACAATAATAAATAAATTAAAATATAAGAGAGTGTTTAAGGATTCTACAAAGAGTAATTAAGAGGGGACAAATGAAGAAAAAAAATATATTAATATAATAAGGACAAAAATACAAGAAAAACAGGGGTTATAGGCAAAAACTACTTAAAATAGCATTTCAAAAAACACTACTAAAAAGATAAATTTGTTTACCAAATATCTCTATTTTGGTCAAATTAATAAGATTATAAGCTAGTCAAATTATAAATCTTCTGAGATACCTTATCAAACACACTATTTTTTTTCCTTTTTCTTTTGGGTTACTCAGGCCCAATAGATGCATAAATTAGGCCAAAAATCTAGCATTTTTCCACCTTAGGTAGTAAGAAAACAAAAAGAACATGTAGGCCAATCCTTGACACAGATCTGGAGTCCAGTAGTGGATTTTTGTACTTGATATTTTAATTTGCTCACTGCCAAGGGGGGACCTTGATGGCTCATGAGAATTAGAAATTCAGCATTGGCAAGCGGCATAATGTATTATGTGGGGACCCTAATGAAATTGTGAGCCAAAAATCACATGACTTTGCTACTAATATAAGCAAAGAATATAAACTGACCACATACAAGTGAGAACAGCATCTTGCATTGGGAACATTGATAGGATTAGATAATCATCCCTTCATTCACATTTTGATTTTATTTAGTATATGTTTATTAACTATTAATACTCTATGATTATTGTCAACATAAACAATAGGGATAAAAAAAGAATAGAGAAATTAAGGATGAAGCAGAATCCCACTATACCAGCACGAAGGACATCGGCTACAGCATCCTCTGCAGTTTTGGCATAACCTTGCTCATCGTGTATGATAGCGACTGCTCCACAATCCGACGTAATATACCTGATATTTACAACCAAAACCAGTAGCGTTCAAATTAATCAAGAAGAGAAAAGTAATGTGTCACTCTCATATTCGGGTGAATGAAATCGTAGCTTCAAAAGGAGGGGAAAAAACGTTAGAATGTTTGAATTGAAAATGAAGTTTCACCAAAAAAATTAAAATAAGTGTCGCTCTCTCATTCTTTTCATTCACCCGTGAAATTAACCATTGCTTAAAAAAAAAGGAGGTAAAGCTTAATATACCCATTGAAATTCCACTGTTTTCTTGCGGTTTTGGTTAACAGATCGAAATCTGCACAGTTTGGGACCCCATTGACACGGTTGTAAGCACACATTATCCCACTGGCACGTCCTTTCTGTATGCAACTCTGAAATGGGGGCTGATACGTGTCCGCCAAATCTTGCATAGTGACCTGAATATCACAAAGGGTCGATTTGAAGAAATTGTAAAAATTTTCAACAAAAAAAATGAATTTTTAAAATTGCGAAAGAGAAAAAGGTTGAAAAAGAGGAAAGTAAAAAAAGTCAGTCACAATAATAATCGGGAATTAGTAGTAATAGTATCACATCAAGAAACTAACTTTATATCCAAAGTCCAACAACAAGTAACAAGGTCCTACATAGAATCATGAGTGCATATGTGATTTCACATTTCTTTTTATCGGGTATAACTTGGTCTCAAGAAAAAGAGATGCTAAATCGGTAAAGTACACTCATAAATAAATAGAAACAAAATCACGCAGTTGACAGAAAATCAATTAGGAAATAATGATAAAGCAAAACACTCAATGGGCATTACCACATTACATTGCAACTACAATTACAAAGAATCCGATGCACAATCATGTGTTTTGAAAAAACACACACACACACACACACAAAATGTGATTGCAGAAACTCAGAAACAGACCAAGTAACACGGGACACTACATTATGGTTCCAAATTCGAAGCATTCACCGACGGTATAAAACGAAAAACGATGAATAAATAAACAAATTAACTAAAATCCAATTTGCTATAATTAGAGTAGTATCTGCACACACTTACGCGAGCATCGAAGACAAAGCGATCGATACCCTTCCAATGGTCCAAATCATAGGCGGTGAAGTGCTTGCAACAAGCAGAGGCCTGAAGACGCTGTCCAATGAGTTTGTTCCCTCCGTTAAAGGAATCCCCTTGAAGCCCTCTCACATACGCCACAGCGTACTTTGCATTCACCAAAGGGTCTTCCCCTGCCGTCTCTTGCCCTCTCCCCCATCTCGGGTCCCTGAAAATGTTTATGTTCGGTGCCCAAAATGTCATCCCCTCAGCTTGCCCCGCATTGTACACTGCTCTTGCCTCTGTTCCAATCGCCTAGTTCAAAAGAAAGAAAAACACACGAGATCATCTTCAATGTTGGTTATTACGTGTGTCAATCTATTCTTATTTTTTATAGCATTTGAGTTTGTTGACGTGGTTATCGTATGTAAGAACGGGATTCTTATATCAAAATTAGCTCTTACACATTAAACGATTATTTCATTGCCGAACTAAAATTGATTCTTGCATAGGAGATGTACATGTACTAATGTTTTGTGGGTCTTCACCCACAGTAAGCTAGGGAAAAGGACCTTGAGCTAATTTATGTTTAGCTGCGAGGTAAATAAAGTCTAGTCATAAATTATTTCATCATCAGGGATCGAATTCAAGTAGTAGTCGAACCTGTAACCAGCCACTAATGTTTAAGAACACGTGAACAGTTTTGTACTTCTGTAATTAATGTTTTAAGAAAATGGAGTGAGTGACTGACTAACCTTACTAATTTGGTACCAGAGGTTGGGGTCGAAGGAAGCAGCGGTGAGAATGACTTGAGGGAAGCTAGTTGCGGATTTGATGGTGCCGTTGAGTCTGATGCCGAGACCGGCATCGGCGACACCGTGCAACGCTTCGTTCCACCACTGGTAACCGGGGATCCCGAGTCGGGGAATCGGGGGTGCCGAGTTGACGAGTTGGGCGAGTTTCTCGTCAAGGGTGAGTCGTGACACGAGGTCCTTGGCTCTTTGGGCAATGCGAAGCTTGGGGTTGCAGAAGGCATAGTGTGAGTGTAACGTGCCACAGGCATAGGGTGGCTGAGTTGACTCGGCATGGACGGGGTGGTGGTGGGTGAGCAAAAGCGAAAGGAAAGAGACCAAGGTAATGGTAATGGATGATGAGAGACCCATACTGTGTGATTGAATCACGGAGTGGCAATGCGGGTTGCAGAAAGAACAGAGCATGTGTGTTTTAACTTTAAAGACCAGCGTCTTCGTCTATCTGACGGGAACGTTAACGTGCCGTTGTACTTGTCAGTAATGGATATTATTTTATCGGAAAATTATACTCTCTTTTTTTAGTGAGGAAAATTATAGGCAAAATTATACTTTTGATCCCTTAAGTTATTTTATTTTTTTAAGTTTGTCTCTTATTTTTATTTTTAAATAATAAAGTCTTTTATGTTTATTTATTTTTTCAATTTGGTCATTTTGATGACGTGTCAATTATTGATTAGTCTGAAATGTTGGTGTACAGTAAATCGAGACTAATCAGAAACTGACACATCATCAACAAATGAAGAAAATGACCAAATTGAAAAAATAAATAAAGATAAGGGACCTTATTGTTCAAAAATGAAGATAAGGGACCAACTTGAAAAAATAAAATAACTTAAAGGACAAAAAGTATAATTTTGCCAAAATTATATTGCTAATAAAAATAAAATTAAAAATTTGTATTAAATATCTCAGTTTTAAGTTAATTGATCTATTCAATGTTTTTATTTTTAATATACTAGCGTGGTTGACGAAAAAATATGTTTGAACAATTAATTACAGAAATACAACAAAAAAATAGTTGATTAATTCATAACTTTAAAGTAGAGTACACCGAAAAATTGCATAAATTATAGTTGAAGTAATAAAATAGTTTAAATAGTTGTTGTGAGTAGATATTACAAAATCAAATTTAAATGAAGATAAAAAGAAATTATTACCTAAATTTTAAAATCAAACTCAAAGCAAGATGGAAGAGGTTATTTTAATTTTTTTTATATGATTTTAAACGTTAAAATCAAATCTTTTTGAATTTTGATTTTTTTCCTAATCCTAAAAGAATCAAAAATCAAATTTGAACTCATCAAAGATGTTTTTACCACCTAAAAACAAAAAAAAATCAATGATTTAGAGATTATGAGAAAATAAATCAAGAATATTAAAATACGAATATCTTAATACTATTGTTGTCGCCTTTAGAGTAATTCTAACTCAAAATATCATCTTGTCTGCCCATTTTTTTACACTTGTCACATTCTTACCACATCTCTAACCTCAATCCCAATAAAGGAATTAATTAATCAATTAATGTGTTTAATTTATATTCTATTTTTCATTTCAAAATATTCATTGCATGCCTAATAAACCTGAAAATAGAAATGAATCAATCAATTAACTAATTAATGTGTTTAATCTACATTCTAGTTTTTATTTTGATATATTCATTGTATGTCTAATAAAGCCAATAAAGGAAAGAAATCAATTAATGTTTAATTGATTTTGATTCTTTGAAATACTTATTGCATGTCTGATAAAATCGAAAAAGAAAAAGAATCAATTTATGTGTTCAATTGCATGCAATTTTGATTGCGCAATGATCTCTTTTTAAATTATGCAAACCATTATAATGTTCCATTTCTCTATTGTTGCTTTTTCCACCATATGTCTTTTTGTAATTTTTTATTTTCATTTTTAGCATGTTCCTCGCTAATGACATAGTCATCGTTTTGAATTTCATATTCGCTATTTCTACAAAATAAAATTCTTTCCCTTTTAATTTGTTTGCCATGATATACTTCTATTTGATTTACTGCTATTAATATTAGCTTCATACACAATTACAAATTAAAAACAAAACCATTTACATCAAAGTAAATTTATCGAAATAGAAATTTTGAATGGAAAAATTAAATAATTTATATATATTTTTTAATTAAAACAACTAATACAGTATTACATATATTTTCATGCTAAAAAAGTATGGCATATATTTTCCAAAACAAACATAGTAATATATATAATTATTATCTCGCACATAATTTATTGAAAAATATTGAAAAAATAACAATTTTTTTATTTATGATGCTTCTTCTTGTTTGAGGGAGCAGAATATTGTATCTACAAAGAATAAAAAAAATTAATCAAAAAAGGAAATAAAAAATAAAAAAACTTAGAGACATTAATTCTAAAAAAATAACTGATAACTAAAAATGATTAATAAAAAAAAGAGACTTAGCTTATTGAAAAAGTTTGACTTATTGAATATATAAAAGAGGAAATGAAAAATAAAAAAACTTAGAGACATTAATTCTAAAAAAATAACTGATAACTAAAATGATTAATAAAAAAAAAGACTCAGCTTATAAGAAAAATTTGACTTATTGAATATATAAAAGAATAACGGTGATTTTTGATAGATTCAAAACAAAATCTTCTTTCCCTTAGCTATAAGGTTATAGTTTGTTTATTTTTTGGGGCCGTTAAATTTCAAAAAAAGAATAAAACATAACCTCATTCTTGTTGGAGAGAGAGAAATATTGTATTTGCACATAGTAAAAAACTAATCATAAAAGAAAATAAAAAATTAAAAACTTAACAACGCAAAATATAGAGGCATTAATTCTAATAAACAATTGATAACTAAAAATGATTAATAGAAAAAGTAATCGACTCGTCTTATTGAAGAAGTTTGTCTTGAGGAATATATAGAAGAGTAACGATATATGGTCTTCGATAAAATCAAAATAAAAATCAAATAACATCAATGGATTGGGAGCTATAAAAAATAAATAAACACTAAAAATAAGAAAAACTGATTAATCATAAAATAGAAAAAAAAGCAATAATTACAAACTCACCTTAGATGAGAAGTCATTGTTGATAAAATGGTGAATAACAATAATACAAAGGCCAAAACAAAGTAAACAAATAAAATATATCAATACATGCATATATTAAGATTTAATATCGATTAAAAATACAAAAATTAAAACATATAAAGGATTAATCAAAGTTTCAAGTGATAGTCACTACAATGGAAGATAATAATGAAAAAGACAACGTATATGAAATGATAAAAGAAAACAAAAAAGAGAGAATGAAGGTAACAGGATGAAACACAAGAAGGGGGGGTTGAATTGTGTTTCTAAGCTTTTAAAACTTTTCGCAATGTTGGACGCTGGCTTGTGAAAAACGTTGGACGCACAGCCAAATATGAAAACTGGACTCACAGTGTTTTGAAGTATTGGACGCACAAAATGTTAAAACATTGGACGCACAGAGTGCTAAAACATTGGACGCACAGAGTGCCAAAACACTGGACTCACAGAGTTGTAAAATATCGGACGCACAGAAAGATTAGACGCAGAGGCTTCCCTCTTAGTTTAAAAACTTGTTTTCTTTGTCCGATTTAAAGTGTATGAAAAACTTGTTGAAATAAAATCAATTCAATCCCCTTGGTTAGAATAATCACAGAAATAATAAGAGTTAAGGGAAAGAAGAAATAACACAAGTTTTTATCCTGGTTCACCATTTCCTAAGAGCTACGTCCAGTCCCCTCAAACTAGAGAGATTTCACTATCAACCTGATAGGTAACAAGTATTCTTCAGCCGCCTCTCCAGGCCTTACAACAAGTATTCTTTTACAGACAAGCCTCTCTAGGCTCAACCAAGTATTCTTTGCGCTCAGCCTCTTCAGGCTAAAACCCAAGTATTCTTTGCACACAGCCTCTTCAGGCTAAATCCCAAGTATTCTTTGCACACAGCCTCTTCAGGCTAAACGACTCAGCAGAGTGTTTTTGATTCAAGTGCTATCTAACTCACACAAGTGAGGATATGAAAACTAAAGCACTTCGAGAGTTAAGCAAACTCTCTTTTACAAGAAGATAGAAAATATACAAAACTTTCTATACAGAGTATAACAAATTGCACAGCGTTTTTGCTCTTTCTTTTTCGTTGTTCAGTCTCTTTCTTTCAGTCGCTTGTATTCTTCTTCTTGTTCACGGTATTTATAGGCTTTGATGAAGTTTCAGACTTGTTCTTCGAATAGCTCAGCTTCAGCCTTCATTAAAGTTACCGTTCTCTAATAGCATTAAATGCTATTTTCCCGTTGCTCTGAGGAGATCTACTTCAGTGAGTATGTCTGCGTTTCTTTCTCCTAAACAGAAGCAACCTGTACTCAAAGTCTCAGTTGTACAGTGGTTAATAGTAATACATTATTGAGACAGAGAGAATACACAGTGTAAAGCAGAAAGATGTGTTCAGAGATATACAGAATAGATAAAAGTACATTCTCTCTCTTAGTACACTTTCCACAATGCTTTATGCTTTTCATTTAATGTACGTTCAAAAACGTTGACAATGGTTGTACAGGAAAGCATTGCATACAACTATTTATCTCAAATCATTTGCTCAATAAATATGTTTAATATTAAATGCAAGAGCAGTAAATAGCAAGTTTATGGATTCTGCGTATTGGACGCAGCATGTAGAAATCATTGGACTTTCAGTCCTTTTAGCAAATGGACGCATACCTTGTACTTACCATTTGCATATGATATTCATTCATCCATTGGACGCATTCTCATGCTTACCATTTTGTTCCATTGGATGCAAGGCAGTATTGGAATGAATTGCCTCATGCTGATCATTGGACTTTTACCATTGCCATTCTGATCCATTGGACGCAGGGAAGTATTTGTTGGACTTTTGTCAATTCTGCTTAATTGGACGCAGAACAGTTTACTGTTGGATTTTTTCCATTTTGTTCCATTGGACGCAAAAACAGTTGACTGTTGTACTTTTGTCCTTCTGCTTCATTGGACGCAGGCAATGTTGTGCATATTGCCTTATGCTGATCATTGGACTTTTGTCCTTCTGATACATTGGACGCATACTCACTGGTTCTGCTTCTTTGGAAATCATTGGACGCAGAGAGTAGTATTGTCTCCATAAGTGATTCGTTGTACTTCTGCGATTCTGCTTCTTTAGAAAACACTGGACGCAGAGAGTAGCATTGCCTCCTACTGATTATTGGACGCAGAACATCATTCCCTCATATTGTTTATTGGACGCAGAGAATCATTGGACGATGAACAGTATTTCCCAATACTGATCATTGGACGCAGAACTCTTGGTGTCCATATATGTTCCAGTGCCAACATTGGACGAAAGCTTCTCAGACTTTGAATATGAGCCAATGTCATGATGAACTTATTATTGGTCACAGACTGCAACATCCTTCAATAAACTTAGTTAGGCAGCTTTGTTATACATTGTAAAAGCTTAATACATTTTGTTATCATCAAAACCATAAAATCACTTAGGGAGTATTTGTATTAAAAATAGTTTTAACCAATTTGGTTCCAACAATCTCTCCCTTTTTGACGATGACAAACATTATTAAGTTTTACAAACAATAAAGCATATTAACCAAAAAAAAAACAGTTAGCATAAATAAACAGAAATTTTCTAAGGGAAACTCCCCCTGAGATAAACGTCTCAGTTTTTCCTTACTCTTCTCCCCCTGAGAGAAACATCTCACGGTTTTGGATATTCAATATACTCAGAGTACCTGAAAATTTCTTTTACTCATAAAAACAAGATTAGTCCAATTTATAAAGCAAATAGCTTATCAGATTAAAACATGGTAATAAGACTACTGCAACGCAATCAGACTTAATCCCATATTCTTCTCATATTCTTCTTTCTTTTTAAAACTTAACCCCATATATTTCTCCCCCTTTTGTCATCAGGCAAAAAGGTTCATAGAACATCATAGTCCAAAGACAGTTTTGAAAAACAGAGAGAAACTTAAAAACCCTTTTCCTTCTCCCCTTTTCTAAACAAGCTTTCTCAAAACAGTAGAGAAGATTTTAGAAACAATCAACAGAAATGATTTTAGAAAAGATGCCAAACGAAGAGAAATCTGAATCAAGATTAGAGATAACAGTAAGTTTTTCTTGAAAGCTTAAATAATCATCAAACTGAAAAATACTGCAAAGCGTTTGTAAGATACCAACTGTAAGATATATCTTTATGAAAATAGTTTGAACTCAGCGTGGGATTACTAAGATGTAAAAGCTTTTGAGTCTTTGAAAAAATTCTAAGTCTCAAATAGACTGTCGTGTCCTATTGGACTCTAGTCACGTTGGACTCAGACTCAGCTTGAGCATATTGGACGCTAAACATCAATCTTTTATAAAGTGCATATTTAAATGCTTCCTTATAAAAGTAAACCTATCTACAGAGAGGGGTTTTGTAAATATATCTGCCCATTGATTTTCAGTGTTAACAAACTGAATATCAAATGTTCCCTTCTGCACATAGTCTCTAATAAAATGATGTTTAATTTCTATATGCTTAGCTCTTGAGTGTAAGATTGGGTTCTTAGATAAATTGATTGCTGCAATATTATCACAAAGAACAGAAATCTTACTCTCGAAGATGTTGTAGTCCTCCAATTGATGTCTAATCCATAAGAGCTGAGAACAACAACTTGCAGCAGAGACATATTCAGCTTCAGCTGTTGATAATGCAATTGTGCTTTGTCTCCTGCTTGTCCATGATATTAGATTGGATCCAATAAAATGGCATCCTCCGCTGGTGCTTTTTCTTTCAAGCCTGTCTCCAGCATAATCAGCATCACAGAATCCTACTAATCTGTATTCATCTGATTTCTTAAACAACAAACCAAGATTAGTAGTTTCTTTCAGATATCTAAAAATTCTCTTGACAGCAGTCAAATGAGAATCTCTAGGATTTGATTGGAATCTTGCACATAAACAAACACTGAACATGATATCAGATCTAGATGCAGTAAGATATAAAAGAGATCCAATCATACCCCTGTATACCTTTTGATCTACCTTTTTATCCTTATCATTCAGGTTCATTATGCAAGTTGGATGCATAGGAGTGTTCATGGGTTTGCAATCGTCCATATTGAATTTCTTAAGAAGCTCCTTTGTGTATTTGGACTGATGCACATAGATCCCATCTTGCGTCTGTTTTACTTGAAGTCCAAGAAAGAACTTCAATTCTCCCATCATGCTCATTTCAAACTCCTTCTGCATTAACTCAGAAAATTCTCTACATAGAGATTCATCAGTAGCACCAAAAATGACATCATCTACATAAATTTGTACTATGATGAAATGTGAGTCTATGGATTTTCTGAAGAGAGTATTATCAACTTTTCCTCTTGAAAAACCATTTTCCATTAGAAAAGAACTCAGTTTTTCATACCAAGCTCGAGGAGCTTGCTTAAGGCCATAAAGAGCCTTTTTCAATTTAAAAACATGATTTGGAAAAGTTTGATCCTCAAAGCCAGGGGGCTGTTCAACATAGACTTCCTCTGATATTATATCATTCAGAAAAGCACTCTTTACATCCATTTGATAAAGCCTCATATCATGTTGGGCAGCAAATGAAAGTAAAATGCGAATGGCCTCTATTCTAGCTACTGGAGCAAAGGTTTCAGTAAAATCAATACCTTCCTGTTGTGAGTAGCCTTGAGCAACTAACCTTGCTTTGTTTCTCACAACTTTACCTTCTTCGTCCAGTTTGTTTCTGAATACCCATTTGGTTCCAATAATGGACTTATCTTCAGGTGGGGCTACTAGCGTCCAAACATCATTGCGTTTGAATTGATTTAGCTCCTCCTGCATTGCCAGAATCCATCCTTCGTCCAATAGGGCTTCATCTATATTCTTGGGCTCCAATTCAGATATGAATGCAACATCAGTTTGTTCTCTGAATGTGGACCTTGTTCTGACTCTATCATATGCATTTCCAATGATTTAATCTTCAGGATGATAGGTCTTGAAGTGCCAGCTTCTTACACTTCCAGTATTGGACGCATCATTGTTTTCTGCGTCTGGTCCATCTTCTTCATTCTTAGGTGATCTTAAGCTTTAGGTCTTGGAACATAGACCTTTCTCCTGTTATGTGTAGTAAGCAGCCACTGTCCAGGTGCCATGACTGGAGTTGTCTTCCTCCCATCAAGTAATCTGCAACAGGAATTATCATACTTTTTGGTACCCAGATTGACTTGGGTCCTTTCTTGTTAGTTCTTGGTCTGTGTCCAGGCATGTTTCTTTTGTTATGGACACATGTCGATGTGACATGTCCAGCCTTTCCATAGTGACCACAGTATATATTAAATTTCGATGGACTTTTGGAAAACTTTGGTTTTGGTTTTTCATAACCCAAACCATTCTTGTCAGAAGGTTTTCTCTGAATCTTTAAAATTTTATCAAGTTTTTCAGAGCTACTGACAAATTTGGACAATCGTCCAGTGAGTTCATTTACTTCTTGTTGAAGTACTTGTACTTCACAGGAAGTATTGGACTCAGAATCCTTTGGAGATTCATCTTTTAGTTGACTTACTTGAAGTCTTAACTTTTCATTTTCTAATTTGAGTACTTTGTTTTCTGAAGTAAGCTTTTCAAAATCTTTTGTTATAAGAGAAAAAATTTTCTTTAAAGATCTGTACTCATCAGATAGAATGGATGAATCTCTAAGAAGATCATCAAAATTATTACTTAATTCAGAATAAGAAATTACCTCCTCTTCATCCTCACTGTCAGTTGAGGATAGACTTGCCTTTAGGCAGAGATTAGCTTCTTCTTTATCCTCCTCGTCCTCATCATTAGAGGAATCATCAAGATCCTCCTATGTTGCCATGAGACCTTTCTTCTTCTTGAAGAACTTCTTCTTCGTTCTTTCTGCCTCAGGACAATCTGACATGTAGTGGCCTGGTTTCTTGCATCCATAGCACACCACTGGATTTTTCTCCTTTTGCTCAGTTTCTTTTTGTGGAAATTTTCTGTTGAATTGCTTCCTTCTGAAGCCACCTTTCTTGTTCCATATGGCCTTTAACTTCTTGGAGATGAAGTAGAGTTCATCATCATCTGAACCTTCTTCTCCTTCTGAGCTGCATGATTCTTCATCAGAATCATTGACCTTCAAGGCTTTTGAGGTGCTCCCTTTTTGAGCTTTAAGAGCAATGGACTTTGCCCTTTTTTCGGTTCCCTCTTCTCTGAGCTCAAGCTCATGTACTTTGAGTGAGCCTAGAAGATTTTCCATGGCAAGAGTGGAAAGATCCCTTGCTTCTTGTATAGCAGTCACCTTGGGTCTCCATTGTCTTGGCAGACTCCTTAGGATTTTCCTGATATGCTCCTGGGTTGTGTAGATTTTTCCCAAGGACCTCAGGTTGTTGATGATTGTTTGGAATCTTCCAAACATTTGATCAATGGACTCGTGATCTTCCATTTTGAATAGTTCATATTGATGAACTAGCATGCTGATTTTGGACTCACGAACCTGAGACGATCCTTCATGCGCCAAAGCTAGAGTGTCCCACATCTCCTTGGCAGTAGTGCAGCTGTGCACCTTGTCATATTCTGACTTTGTAATGGCACACATCAGATAGTGTCTTGCCTTTGAGTTCAGCTGGAATCTGGTCCTTTGATCTGGTGTCCACTGAGCTCTTGGTATTTGTTGACTTGCTTCATTTACTAGAGCAGTGTAGCCAGTTTCCACTACCTCCCATAGGTCTATATTTTGAGCATAAAAAAATGTGATCATTCTCTGCTTCCAATAGTCATATTCATTTCCATTGAACAGTGGTGGTCTGTTCACAGCTAGTCCCTCATTCTCCATGGATCTTTGCTCCTCTGCACTGTTAGGTGCTCAACCCCTAGAGACCGAGCTCTGATACCAACTGAAGGTAACAGGATGAAACACAAGAAGGGGGGGTTGAATTGTGTTTCTAAGCTTTTAAAACTTTTCGCAATGTTGGACGCTGGCTTGTGAAAAACGTTGGACGCACAGCCAAATATGAAAACTGGACTCACAGTGTTTTGAAGTATTGGACGCACAAAATGTTAAAACATTGGACGCACAAAGTGCTAAAATATTGGACGCACAGAGTGCCAAAACACTGGACTCACAGAGTTGTAAAATATCGGACGCACAGAAAGATTGGACGCAGAGGCTTCCCTCTAAGTTTAAAAACTTGTTTTCTTTGTCTGATTTAAAGTGTATGAAAAATTTGTTGAAATAAAATCAATTCAATCCCCTTGGTTAGAATAATCACAGAAATAATAAGAGTTAAGGGAAAGAAGAAATAACACAAGTTTTTATTCTGGTTCACCCTTTCCTAAGAGCTACGTCCAGTCCCCTCAAACTAGAGAGATTTCACTATCAACCTGATAGGTAACAAGTATTCTTCAGCAGCCTCTCCAGGCCTTACAACAAGTATTCTTTTACAGACAAGCCTCTCCAGGCTCAACCAAGTATTCTTTGCACTCAGCCTCTTCAGGCTAAAACCCAAGTATTCTTTGCACACAGCCTCTTCAGGCTAAATCCCAAATATTCTTTGCACACAGCCTCTTTAGGCTAAACGACTCAGCAGAGTGTTTTTGATTCAAGTGTTGTCTAACTCACACAAGTGAGGATATGAAAACTAAAGCACTTCGAGAGTTAAGCAAACTCTCTTTTACAAGAAGATAGAAAATATACAAGACTTTCTATACAGAGTATAACAAATTGCACAACGTTTTTGCTTTTTCTTTTTCGTTGTTCAGTCTCTTTCTTTCAGTCGCTTGTATTCTTCTTCTTGTTCACGGTATTTATAGGCTTTGATGAAGTTTCAGACTTGTTCTTCGAATAGCTCAGCTTCAGCCTTCATAAAAGTTACCGTTCTCTAATAGCATTAAATGCTATTTTCCCGTTGCTCTGAGGAGATCTACTTCAGTGAGTATGTCTGCGTTTCTTTCTCCTAAACAGAAGTAACCTGTACTCAAAGTCTCAATTGTACAGTGGTTAATAGTAATACATTATTGAGACAGAGAGAATACACTGTGTAAAACAGAAAGATGTGTTCAGAGATATACAGAATAGATAAAAGTACATTCTCTCTCTTAGTACACTTTCCACAGTGCTTTATGCTTTTCATTTAATGTACGTTCAAAAACGTTGACAATGGTTGTACAGAAAAGCATTGCATACAGCTATTTATCTCAAATCATTTGCTCAATAAATATGTTTAATATTAAATGCAAGAGCAGTAAATAGCAAGTTTATGGATTCTGCGTATTGGACGCAGCATGTAGAAATCATTGGACTTTCAGTCCTTTTAGCAAATGGACGCATACCTTGTACTTACCATTTGCATATGATATTCATTCATCCATTGGACGCATCCTCATGCTTACCATTTTGTTCCATTGGATGCAAGGCAGTATTGGAATGAATTGCCTCATGCTGATCATTGGACTTTTGCCATTGCCATTCTGATCTATTGGACGCAGGGAAGTATTTGTTGGACTTTTGTCAATTCTGCTTCATTGGATGCAGAACAGTTTACTGTTGGATTTTTTCCATTTTGTTCCATTGGACGCAAAAGCATTTGACTGTTGTACTTTTGTTCTTCTGCTTCATTGGACGCAGGCAATGTTGTGCATATTGCCTTATGCTGATCATTGGACTTTTGTCCTTCTGATACATTGGACGCATACTCACTGGTTCAGCTTCTTTGGAAATCATTGGACGCAGAGAGTAGTATTGTCTCCATAAGTGATTCGTTGTACTTCTGCGATTCTGCTTCTTTAGAAAACACTGGACGCAGAGAGTAGCATTGCCTCCTACTGATTATTGGACGCAGAACATCATTGCCTCATATTGTTTATTGGACGCAGAGAATCATTGGACGATGAATAGTATTTCCCAATACTGATCATTGGACGCAGAACTCTTGGTGTCCATATATGTTCCAGTGCCAACATTGGACGAAAGCTTCTCAGACTTTGAATATGAGCCAATGTCATGATGAACTTATTATTGGTCACAGACTGCAACATCTTTCAATAAACTTAGTTAGGCAGCTTTGTTATACATTGTAAAAGCTTAATACATTTTGTTATCATCAAAACCATAAAATCACTTAGGGAGTATTTGTATTAAAAATACTTTTAACCAATTTGGTTCCAACAGAGAAGACATGGGAAATCAGTGTTGATGAATAGAGGAATAACAATAATAGAAATGCTAAAATAATGGAAAAAAATAAAACATATCAATACATGTATGTATTAATATTTAAGATTAAAAATACAAAAATTGAAAAATATAAATGATTAACCATGAATAGAAAACAAAAACTAACATTTAATCGAGAGTTTCAAGTGATTGTCACTGCAATGGAGGAGAATAAAGAAGAAGAAAATGTATATAAAGTGAGAGAAAAAAAACAAAAAAGAGAGAAGATAAAAAAGTCATACCACAGAAGAAAGAGTTGAAATGACACGAAAGTTTGCTGATGCGAAAGGGGATGAGTTGAATAAAAGCTTAAAAAATAAATAGGTAGAGAGATAGGTACGAAAATATTCAACCAATAAAAAGATGAATGAGATGATGTTTATGAGATCTTTAGACATTATTTTAAAATTCATAAAAAACAAGTATTTATTATAAGAATCAATTAAAAATACTAGAAGAAAATATTAAATGTAGAATTGTCATTTATATAATATATCAATTTAAATACCTTCCAAAAAATTAAATACAATATCGAATACAATCAATAATTTTATATGACAATTAGGCACATTAAATTTAAATCATGAATAATCAATCAATAAACCTATCAAATCAATTCAATTCAATTATATCTTGAAATGCTCTTAGAGCGACACGTGTAAAAATTAGTTTTGAGAGGGTTCGTCTTTATATATATTATAGATTATAGATTATAAATTATAGATTTAAGAAACTTAATTTCTCAATCTGTATTTTAAGGATATTATTTAGCAATATCCTGTTTTATTTTAATCTAATATTGCATTATTTATAAATAAATTAAAGACTTAATTGTATTTTTAGTTTTTTTATTATAGTATTGGGTGATTTTGACCCCTCAATTTTTAATTGTTCAATTTTAGTCTCCACATTTTTAATTGCTTGATTTTGAAGTTTACTACATGTAGATGATGTGGGACATGACAACATGGACAGTTAGTGAGTGATGTGTCGTCAAGTATTAAGCTGACTTGGCGAGTTTAGAATTGTTTGCTTTAAAAATACAAAACACTATTCAGTGGAGCTCGAACCCACAACGAAAAAGCACATAAGTGCATACTAGGAGCCAAACATCTGGATTAATTACTTATTTGGTATTATTATGGGAACAGTTTTATATTAGTAATGTTGAATCTTACGAAAAAAAAATTCACACGAATACAACCACAAATCTATGTGGCGTTAACTTTACTTTCTTTTATTCTGCTACTTACCTAGGTATTCTGCTAAATTCAAACGTGATTGATCACCTGATTTTTGTTCCGTAATTCATGCAAAGTTTCTCATAAAATTTAACAGTGCTCATTTTATATATAGAAAAACAATTACAATGCTGAACACAATTAGGCTCTATTTGACATAACAACTTATTCTACAGCTTATGGCGCTATTTTTATAATCAAAGAAAAAATATGGTGAAACTTATTTCATATAAGTCATAAGCTATTTTGATAAGCTATCATGGGTACTTTATGAAAAATAAACCCAAAACAGCTTATGAACTAGTCATAAGTTGTGTTCATAAGCTCTCCAGAAGTCAATCCAAACAGGTATTTAGTGTTACAGACTTGCAACTAAGCAAACAAAATAAAAACTTTGGAGTCTCCACTTCGTGTTTGCATTCCTCGGGCCTCCTTCTTCTAGGGCTATTCACGGGCCTGTTTTGGATCGAATTTGACCAAATCCAATATTCAAATCGATCAAAATAGCACGAGTTGGGTTGGATCGGATTTTATTTTATTTTTTGCCAAATCCGAACCGAACCAATCCAATCGAGAACAAGTTGGTTTGGTTCGGATCAATCGGGTCCAACCTTAAAAAAAACTATTTTTAATTTGGTGAGGTTTGTTGATTTTTACATATGATAGAAAATAATTTATTTATATAGTAATAATTTGATATATAATATACCCTAAATTAATAACAAAGTTGATTTTATAACACTGACATTTTCTATCTTAGCAAAATATGAAAACTTCATGTTATAAACAGTTAACAATTACTCGTATGGATAAAAATAAATGTTAAATCAGATAAATAATATAAATAGAAAAACTATTAAAATAATTTTCCAATCAATAGAGAAAACATAAATAAAACTTATAAGCAAATACTATTTTATTTATAAAACTTAAAATTAAAAAAATCAACATGAAAATTTAAACAATAAAAACCATAAAGAAAAACTATTTTATTCGTAGAAAATAAAATTAAAGGGAGTATAATTTTGTAACATAAAAATCTATGGGAACAAAAACATGAAAAAACTTGTAAGCAAATACTATTTAATGATTTATTAAAAATAAGATTAAAAATAATAATTTTGTAACACGAAAGTTTACCTAAACAAAAAATATGAATGAAACTTGTAAATAAATATTATTTTATTCACCAAAAATAAAAAAAATGAATAATTTTGTTATCTAAAAATGTATAGGAACACGAAACCATGAAACAAATTTGTAAGTAAATGTCATTTCATTTATCAAAAATAAGATTAAAAGAAAAATAATTTTGCAATATGAAAATTACAGTAAAACAAACATAAATGAAACTTGTAAACAAATACTAATTTATTTATCAAAAATAAAATCAAAAGAAAAATGGTTTTCCAATTTGATAATTTACATAAACATAAAGCTTGAATAAAATTTGTAAGCAAATAACATTTTATTTATGAAGAAAATTAACTAAAAAAAATTTGTAGTATGAAGATTTACGGGAAAAAAAACTTAAAATAAACATATAAGTAAACACTATTTTATTTATTAAAAAATAAAATTAAATAAAAATTGTTTTACAACCTTAAAAATGGCCTTATATAATATTCTCATATTGAGGCAAGAATGCAATGTTAAAGAAGAAGTGAAAAATTGAGAGATGCAAAATTTGACACTTGTTCCAACGGGTACAATTTTCTCAAATGTGTAATAAATAGACAGATAATAAGAGAATAATGATTTTAAAAGGAATAATTATTTAAAGAAAAATATAAAAATAAAAACAGAAAGGATTGCTATTGCGCGAAAATATTGTGCCTATAGTTAACCAGAAATTATATAATATATAGAATGTAGATAAATAACAGATTTTATTATTGTATAGTTATATAATTATATAATAATAATAATAATTTAAGAATAATTATTTAAAAAGAACTAAAAAATGTAAACAAAAATGAGGACACTTGTGGGAAAATTGACGTGAAATTAACCAATTATTTTATAGTTATAGATTAATAGAAATAATTAATTTTTAAATACATTAATAGATATTTTATATAAAAAATAGATTAACTGATATTTATAAAAGATAACAATTAATTAACAAAAACAAAAAAAAATGAAATGAAATATGAAGTGGCGGGAACACTGTATATGATGTGACAATAACCTAAAATTATATAGTTATTGATGATATGTAATTTTTTTTAAAGAAATAATAACCAATGGTTGCGAAAAGCCCACCGGCAATACCCACAATACCCATAATGATGCAACAAAAGAACATAAGATATGACTAAGAGAAGAGATGTAAATATACAAGTAGGGAGATGCGAATAAGAAAATGGAGGCTCACTACCCAATACCTACTAATCAACATAGTAGTGAAAACCGAATCGGATTGGCCAGTTCAACCGGGAACTGGATCCCCACTGATACGAACAAACCCCATAACCCCCCTAGCACATTGCTCAGAGAATCAGAAAACTAGTCAAAATTGGGAAAATCGGAGGTCTATCGGTTTGGGGCAGTTCAAAACTTAGGCCATTTTGATTTTTCTTTTTATTTTTTTTTTGCAAATAGAGAGCACAAAATCGAGAAACCCAAACAGATGGGTTTGCCTGCCATTTGTGATTACAGATAGGGATGAGAATAGGTCAAGCCGCCCGATAGGGGCTTGTGGTCTGCCATACTTAAGGCCTGGCATGGCCCGGCTTGTTTGTTAAAAAGACTAGGTTCAGACTTTTTAAAAAGCCTATTTAGGCTTAGACCTATAAAAAAGCCTATTAGGCCTAGTAGGCTGGCCTACTTATATATATATATAAAATATAGAATAATAATATAATATCATAAAAATAAAATATAATAAAAAATGACCTACTTGTTTATTTATTTGTGAATGCCTAGAGACTTATTTATCAGCGGAGGTCTACTAACCTTTTTATCATTAGAGGCCTACATGCCTATTTACAAGTAAAGACCTTATAGGTGGATGTCAATTTAAAAGCTTTATTGAAATATAGGCCTTTAAACAGACTTATAGACTAGGCCAGACTTTGAAATAGGTCAAGTCATGCCTTAAAAATCAGTCTATATCAAACTAGTAGGCCAGACTCAGGCTTTAGGATTTCAAAGTAGGCCAGGCCCAGGCCTTACAAAGCCTGGCCTGGCCTATTCCGACCCATAATTACAGAGAATACAAAGAACACAGCAAAGTGAAACCCTCACTCATAGCCCTAGGACAGAGGACAGCGACCGCCCCACCGCACATCTTTTCGGCGAATGCCCATGTCGCCCAAGTTTGCCCATCGCAACAGTGTGCCCGGCGTCGCCCAATACCGCACAACACATAACTGCTCCAGCTGCAATGTCTCAACGGGTATCTGGTCTAGATTTATTGATTTAATACTGCAATGTTCTTTTTTACTCATTTCAACTGAATACTGCTTTAGATCTTCAGTTTCAGTTCGGGGGTTTTTAATCTGCGCGGTTCTGCATTGCGGGGACGGGATTTTTAATCATGTATTGTTTTGGGGGGTTTACCATTTGAGTCAAATTAGTTTGAGGTTCTTTATTTTGTTTTGGGATTAGATGTGTTATTGGTATTAGTTTGGGATTTCGATGCTGGTTTGTTTCTCACATCAGATGCAATATTGGACTGATTTAGCTTTTTGCCTTTTTCAAATTAAAAACCTCTATTTTTTCAATGTGGTTCTACATTAATATAGAAGTTATAAATTTTATATTAGTTTTTGCTGAATATTATTTTATATATTATATTAAAAATTAAAATAATATTATTTAATTATAATCTAATTGAACCACCGTTGGACCATTGAACCTTGAACCGGTGCCTTCACCAGTTCAATGGCCGGTTAGGTTGTAACTACCTTACTAATCAATACTGCTTTGGCAGTGCACAAGGAAGTCAGGAGTAGCAACGAGTAGGGATATAGATGGAAGAGAAAGGTGGGATTCAAGAAAATAAGTTGAAAACTACAAAGAGGGAGTCGATATTGCACTAGTGCATTTGGAGTTCCAATTCAATGTAAATTGCAGTAACTGAATCAAATAAAATATTTCCTTTCTCCTTTTTCTTATAAAAATAGCGCTTATGTATATAGGGACATATGTAGGATTATTGTGGTTGTCAACATGGTGAATACTGTAACGTCTGTAATTTTAGGTTTATGACTCTATTACATTTTAATATGTGGATGTGATTCATGTGAATTAAATGTATTATAGGAAGATTAAATTGGTAGATGAAGTTTTCCTGACGTTAGAAAAACAGTAGTTTAAGTCAGATGCTGAGATCCAGACAGGGTTCTGTTTACCGTAAATAGACAGAATGGTGACTTTGTGAAGTAGAAACCCTAGATTTAGGTTAAGAATAAGATTTGAAGGTATGAATAGTGATTTTACAATATTTGAGAATTTTAGAAATTATTTTAGGAATTTTCTGAGCAACGGATAAAAATGTTACCGTTTTGGTCCCTGTAGTTTGACTAGGTTGAACTGTGAGTTGGTTTGAAGACCAGAAGAAGTTAAGAAATAATTTTGGGGGTGCCCAATGATGTTTTATTTTATTTTAGAATTTTAGAAATTATTTTGGGAATTTTTAGAATAGCAAACAAAGAATTGCAGTTTTGGTCCCTTTAGACTGAGAACAGGGTAACTGGGAGAACAGGTGAATGCCAGAAGCTTGGAAAATGATCCAAAATCAATCAAAAGAGTGAGCAATGATGTTTTTATAATATATATGATTTCTAGAAATTTTCTGAGATTTTTCTGAGAAAGTTCATTTTTACCCTAATTTACGGGTTACGGTAAAAATCGAAAATTACCGTGATGCTTCTAAACTTGATTTTTATGAACCAAGACCTTTGTGGCACCTTATTTTCATGGCCTAGGACTTAATTTAAGATTCATGAGAGTTTTTACTTCAATAGGTTATTTTTGGACAATTTTTACTATGAAATACAAAAGTTACCACATTTAATTACCTTGGAGATTTACCTTTTACCATGGTTAAAAGTGAAAAATTATTTACCTTGCCCCTTGACCAAGTCAGAACCGCCCTTCCCTAGTGTAGAAGAGTTTAGAATTTTCTTGATTCATGGGAAAAGACCATTTTGCCCTTAGCTTAAATAGTTAATTACCAAGTGAGGAAATGACCACTTTGCCCTTTTGGTTTTGCCCTTAAGTTTGGTTTAAATAACCAAAGAGCCATGCAGCCATCTTGCTCATTTTGGACCCTTGATTTGGCATTTCATTTAATGGGGAGACATCTTGGCCATTGATTTAATTTAATTACACAAATCATAGTTAAAAATTAACCTAATCTAGTTACTTTTTAACCATGCTTTAGCCTTAGTTTGTTTTAAGCTTATCCAAGCCTATCCTTGGAGTGGGCTGGCCGAGTTTGGAGAAGAGAGGAAAAGGGAGAGTTCTTGCTTCATACTTTCCATTTGCTCTTACACCATAACCATTCATCAAGCTTTTCTTTTCAAAATTTCCATCCAAGATAATCAAATTTTCCAAAGTTTGCTCTTGATTTTGGGATCATCAAGCTACCAAGGTACTTCATGAGAACTCCATAGATTAGGTTTTGTTGTCTTCTTCATGGTTTATGAGGTTAGGGTTGAGTTTAGTTGATCTTGAGTTTTCTTCCATGTGCTAAAGATTATCCATGGGTAAGTAAACTTATTTGGTATTTGGATGTGTTGTGTTTGATTTGGAAGGAGATAATCAAGAGGAAGAACAAAAAGGGCTTGAAGCTAGGACTTTTCTTACACAAGCTCAAGGAAGAGGTAAGGGGAGATTTTTTTTATACTAGATTTCTAAAGCTTAGTTGACATAGGTGAGCTAGGGATGGCAAAACGGGCCCGCCCGGACCGCGTTGGCTCGCGCAAAAAACGGGCCAACCTGGCCCGGCCTGTATTTGAAAATGGGTCAAAAAATCCGTCTCGGCCCGTCCCGTGGAGGGCTACGCGGGCTAACGGGCCAGCCCATTTTGACGGGCCGACGGGGCCAAAACGGGTTGGCCCGTCAAAATAATAATAAAAAATTAAAAAAATAATTAAAAATTAAATAAAAAAAGAAAAAATATTATTTTTTTCCAAAAAAGAAAAACGGGCGAGCCCGGCCCGTTTTCGGCCCTTTTTTGATGGGCCTAAACGGGCCGGGCCCAAACGGGCCAGGGCCTAAAAAATTGGCCCAGCCCGTTTTATGGGCCAAACGGGCTGGCCCGTTGGGCCAAGCCCATATTGCCACCCCTAAGGTGAGCTATGTTTGTAGTGGTTTGTTCAAGGAGTTAGTAATTTTATTTAGGGAATATTTTGATCAATGAATGTAAGTGTCTTTTTGTTCATATGGTCTTGTATGACTCAAGAAATATATCTATGCTTGATAGATAGATTTGGATTGCTTGTGTGTTGTGTGAATAAGATTAGTTTGCTTTTGATGTGAGTTGCTCCTTGTTGTGGAAAATTGATGGTGTTGTGTGAGATGATTTTGCTCTATGTTGTGGTATGGTGACCTTGGTTCTATGTCTTGATTGGAATCAATTGAGTGGTTGTTGTTGTTGTTACTAATGAAGCTTGGTGACATAGTTTTGATCTTTGATCATGGATGAGCACATGGTGGGTTGTGATTGATCATAAACATTGAGCTTTTGAATGAAGTCAAGAGAAGGTCTTTATGTTTAATTGGTCCTAAATAAGTTAAATCATGTTAAGAACAATTTCAAATGGTTTTATGATGGCAAATCGCAAATCTCTCATGCCCTGGGTGTGGCCATTTTCGAAGTTGTGGAAAACTGGAAAACAGGGGACAGAACTGTCTGCATCGCGGGTGTGAAAATCAGCGCGCCTGTGAACAGTTCTGGATCTTGAACTTTTAACAGCAAATGAATTTGCGAAAATCACCTTTTTCCAGCTTTTTAAACAAATGCTTAAGAGAAAAATGACATTTTAATCTAAAGGATGGGTAAATATTTTAGTTAATTTATTTTGGAATTAAAACAATGGATTTGGAAAAATGCATTTTTGCTAAAAAGGACAAAGATTAATCAAGAGTGTGTATGAAAAAGGAAGAGCCATGTTGATTGGGAATATGCACAAAGAAATGTGAATATCATAAGAGATGAAAATGCTATAACCAAGAGTGAAGGTTATATGTGATTGTGCATGAGGTAACCTAGAGAAGAGCTTAATTAAATTACAAGAGAAACCAAAACTTATCAATGCTTGGGATGATTACTTTGAATGCTTAATGTGATGTGCCATTTTGCATAAAGAGAAAGAGAATTTCTTGGCTTTGCCAAGTGGTCATACCCAGAGAGGGTTGTGACGTGAGCTACAACCCAGAGAGGGGTTGAAAATAGGATACGGTTGGGCTATAATTGCCTACTGGGATTATCCAGGTTTCGAAAGTCTCAATGGCCGTATGGTGACTCCCAACGAGCCAAGACCGAGTAGAGCACTCGGCTTGGATAAATCTGACTAACTGACCTATTTGTGATATGGTGTCACTGGGTGTATTAAATAATTGTCTTGGACTTTACTGTTTGTTTAGCCTTGAACAATTTTGACTTAAACATGACTTTCCTGAATACTGTCTTGGACTTTACTGGAGGTTTAGCCTTGAACAGTATGTTAAGGATTGACTGTGGCCTATCGCTCAAATGTTGTTGGGGAAGAGAAAAGTCTCCATGGAGCATTACACCGGTGTTGAGAGGGAAATAGAAGTGTCATGCATTTTATATATATCTGTGTGATGATATATTGCTTGATGCTGAGTTATGTGCTGTAACTGTGATGATTTTCCTTATGTATATGAGAATGTCTCATTAGAAGAGAGAGAATATACTTTTGTGCTGAGAAAAGGTAAATGGTATTGTAATGTTTAATGTAGGTTATGTTTGATAAGTCTGATTTACTTTATTCTTATCTGTTGTCACTATACTTTATAATATGTGTATGAGGATTTTTCACCCTTGTCTATATGTTTTGTGCTCTTAGGAACATGATTCATATAGATGTACCACCAGTCAAGTGAATTGACCAGGACGGAGGAATGAGGAAGACTACTGTCTGGAGTAGCTTTGGCTAGATAGTCTTTTGGAGGTGATCGGAGACTTGACCGGCTTAGGCTCATTTGGGGTAGACTGTTGTTATTATCCTTACCGGATGACTGTACTATTTTATAGGACATTACTAGCTATCCAGTTTGATGTACTCGTAAAACTTTGGACCAGTATATATATATATGATGTATATTATTCATTCAGATGATGTTTATCTCGTTCTTTTTAGTAATACATTACGACATAAATAAGTTTCGAAATCTAAACTATGTAAGTGAGAGTTTCAAGTTAAAATAAATTTCAGGAATTAAAGAAAGAAAAAAAAAGTTATACTCATTTTCGAAATAGATTTGAAATAATTAAAAGAATTTTCTTTTAAAAATAAAGATTAGTATTATTTTTGATAAATAAAATTACTTATGTTGTAATATCATTTTACGAGAAAGGGTCTTGTAAATACATGTCGTACCTCCGGCTTGCTGTTCTAGCCTCTCCTCTAAGAGATCCTTTCTTTTCTCCGACATCCTGAGAGAACTTTTGTTGTGCATGTGTATAGGGAAGCAAACCGGTGTGTTGATTGGCTTGCTCATCAAGGACACTCAGCTACTTGGGATTGGGTCCTTGTGGATCATGTTCCACCCATGCTTGGTTTTATTTTGGCTGATGATATGTGTGGGGCTTGTTTACCACGTCAGATATCTCAGGCCTGTTTTTTGTGTTTGTTTGTTATTTCTTTCTTTTTCCAGTTGTATAAAAAAAAGTTTAAAAATCTGAATACTATTAAAACTTTAATCATTCCTAATTACAAATCAAATAAGACTTTGTTTAACATACTCATGAACTCTAATTTTAAACTTAAAGTTCTGTTAAAACTAGTTAATTATACCCTAAAAGTTTCTCAAAAACACATGATTTCTTCATTCTAACTCACATGAATAAAAATCCCTTTTTGATATAAAATAATTGCTCTACAGGAAAATATTTTTAAAACAGATTTAACTAAGAATTATTTCCAAAAATCGAAATTAGACATCAAATAAACAGAAACAATAGAATTTTTGCAGCTATGCAACAGTTTTTTAGAATCTCTACAGCACTAGTAGTTCAACTTTTAACATTTTTCTACCTTACCAAAACTTGTCCAAAAATTATGAAATTAAAACTAGCGCATCCCAACATATATATAATCATCTCAGTGTTTTTATTTTGTCAAAAACTAAACCAGATTCTGCCCAGAAAATTCAAAATCGCAACCTAACGTCCAGAAATACAGTATTCTGGCCGTCAAAGTATTTCATTTAGTAAAAATAGTAAATCATTTTCAAAATTCACAAAATTTTAACCAGCGACTCCCAACACATCAAATGTGTAAACAAAACAAGTCTCATAAAAATGGTTAAGTATATAATTTTTAATAAATTAAACACAGAGGTTGTTCATCAGGAGCTTTCCAGAATTCATGCATTGAGCTATAAACCACATGCATGCACCAAACTTGCTTCCAATGACCATAACCAGCATATTTCCATCATCATAAACATTATCACAAGTCCTTTAACTCCTCAAATACTCAGTTCATACTTAGGGCATCAATATTAAGCTTGATCATCACATGCATATGTCATAAAAAATAGATTTTTCCAACAAGCAATCTATCATTCATCACATGCAAGGTGTAATGATTATAATTGGGCCTCTTGATCATATTTCCAGCAACTTAAACACACCAAAATAGTCAGAAAACGAAATGGGGCAAGGGAAAAGGATATTTAATTTTTACAGCTCCAACAACTAGAGATAAAATGATCAAAACATCATCAAAAACAAAAAATTTCCTACATGTAAGGATCCCTAGTGTTCTTGCGGTTAGGGAGACCAAGAACACTAAGTTTCCAAGCCTCTATCATGCACAAATCAACCACACAAAGCAGCCTTCAATCAATATTCCCTCAAGCTCAAGTAGAAATGGCCATCTTCCTCCCTTCACTTAGGTAACTAGCAATGGAGTGGAAGTTGAAGGTGCAATCTTCAATTCTTCTTCCTCTTGGGCAGCAACCTGGTAATCTCCAAATAAAGAAAATACAAGTTAGAGTGTTTTTGAATTGCAATTTGGGCTTCCTAAAAGTACTTTTGGTTTGCTAAACTTAGTTTGCATCAGTTTGTATGATATTTGGTTATCAGTTTCAAAACTCAGTTTGGCTCCAACCCAGTTTGAACTAGAAGGGACAATGAGGTTATTTCTCTTTTTTACTTTTCAGTTTGAAAAATTAATGGCCATATTAAATTATTAGATTTTGCCTCATGTATTTTCTTGTTATTGTATACTTTTAATTAGGAGCATATGCAATTAATTTTTGATATTTTCTCCACGTATTCAACTTAAATTAAAAAAATAGTCCTATATTTATTTGCAGATTATTGTTTATTTTATTAACATATTAAATTAAAGAATAATGTTTATAATATATTATAAAACACATACCCTTTTTAGTAATTATACATTCAAAAGTGTTTTTGATTAATATATCCAAACAAAATTCATTATGTCTAACATACTTCTGAGAAAAAAATCCAAACATAAATCACGTTAGAGTAAACTCATTTTTAACCAAACTTAATTTGCAAACTGAGTTTATTTCAAACTTACGTTTACGAACTTTAATCAAAACACACACTTAGTTGATGTTCAAAGAGTAAAAATGAAATGAAGAAGTTTGAAGAAGAGAAGGGGCCTAGAGCTTGGAAGAAGGATGGGAAGAAGAGAGTTAGAGAGAAGTTGGAGCAAAGTGTAGAGAGAGGAAGGAAAATGAAATACATACCTCTTTGAGGTATAGAGGCTCAGCCTCTTGACTTATATAGAGGTGGGTTGGGTTTAAAATTGTCATTTGGTCCAAATTACCCTTAATGAAATTAAGAAGCGTGGGGGCAATTAGGGTATTTTGCTAGGTACAATTATTTTTTAGCCGAACTTTAATTAAAAAAATAATTAGGATCATGAGTAATAAAATTTTTGGTAATCAAAACCAAATTTTATCAAAAAAATAAAATTTTTGGTAATCAACTTTGGGTATTTATAATGCTTAGGACAATTAAGAATTATTTATTTTTTATTAAACAATTAAATATAGGAATTGGGTCAATCAGTAGAGACTTATGGAATTAAAACATAGTTAGAAAAATCAGGATGTTACAGTAATCGAACCAAATAACCGAAAAAAAAACCAAAAGCCAAAAAAAATGAACTTTTTTAATTGGATTGGATTTCGGATCCTATTGTGGAAACTGATCCAATCCAATCAAACCGATATTCTATATACATATACTATTATTTTAAAAAAATACACTAATTATCCTATATTTTTATGTAATGGATTTTAAGATAATTTATATTTTATAAGATAATATATTACATAATATGATGTGTGGTGTGGTGATTCTATAATTGCTAATATATTTAATTTATTTATTTTTACCTAGTTTATGAAATGAGGAATAAAAATAATTTTTTAATAAATTCTTTTGACTATTTTAAAAATGTTTTTTTAAAAAATCAAAAACCAATCCAATCCAAACCGAAATAAATTGGATCGGATTGAATTGAATTGAATTTGATTTTAAAATCAAACTGATCAGATGATCAAAGAGCAAAACTAAATGGATGTATTGAGTGACTTTTTCTCTCAAAACCAAACCAATCGAATCCACAATTAGCACCCCTAGTTTTCACTTTGAAGCTACAAGTTTGCCACTGAAAACTTTGACCAGTACAACAATAATTTGCTATGAAAACAATATTGTTTATTTCATTGATAAATATTCACATTGGAGCATTAATCTACAAGTTGTGCTCAATAATATATATGAACATGAACAATGGTTTAACCAACCAAAGGAAAGCTAGTCTGAAATGGGTTATTGCTTTTGTTTCCGAACTTGGATCTATTCCAACTTTATGTACGCCCTTTTGTCAACTTCAAATTCTGGATGTGGAAATCAATAACATGGTCCTTCCACATGCCGTCTTCGAGATATGCCTCAAAGAAACTTACTTCCCCACTTGATCTTACAAATAACGCAGCACTACTCCTAGTGCCACATAGACCCTGCATACGGATTGGTTAGTTAGTACTGGAAAGGAAGGTCCCAATATTCAAACTAAGTGTATTGGGGGTTAAATTAGTCAATTTACCAGAGGTGTTTCAACTTCAACAAAAATGGAGCTCAAACTGTGTTCCCAATCAAGAGAGCAAATATGAGGTAGATGACTTTTGTCAGCTCTTGTTTTGTCCTTCATTAGCTTTTGAATTATTTCCTTTGGAGGTATGTCGCCTACGCCATATTTAGCAAGTTGTTTCTTAAAACCGACTTTGAGACGCATAGCCTGCAATGAGGTAAAGAAAACTTGGGATTTCAATGGGGTAAAGGTTAGATAAGAACTATCTGAAGTTGGATGAAATAATTAGACGTGAGAATCTTTTTAGTTTTTATTAACAACTACAACTATCTTTTATATTTTTTCAATTTATATAAAAATTATGAAAACAATTTTGTAACTTTTCTTTACTAACTTAACAAAAATTCTTAGTTGATTAGAAGAATTTTGATGAAATTTTGCTCTTAGATGTATTATCCCTAAATAATATATAAATAAATAAATAAATAATAATGGGTTAAACATATTTTTAGTCTTTATAAAATGATAAAATGATGAATTTTGATTTTGGTCCCTATAATCTTTTTGTTTTGGTTTTCATCCCTGCAAAAATTTAAAGCACCACATGTGTTTACTGATTATGTGTCTAGCATAAGGTCAAGTGGTCATCCCAAGTGACACCCACTAATGTCTATGGTACCATGTGAACAACATGTGACACCTCGAAATTTTTCTTTAAGCCTGGAAATAAATGATATCAATTTATCCTATAATGAACGCTAACGACCAAAGTTAATTATTTTAGATTTTAAAGGTATGAAAATCAAAGAAATTTTTTTAGCAAGGCCAAAACCAAAAATTGCTCATTTTATAGGGATCAACAATAGTTATTTTAGATTTTGTAGGGATCAAAGCCAAAATTTTTTTTTTATAGAGACTAAAATCAAAATTCTCTTATTTTATAGGGACCAAAATTATATTTAATCACTTTTGTAAAAAAATTATATTTTACCATAATGATTTATGATATTTTTTAGGCTTTAACATGTTTTTGGTTCCTCTAAATATCGATGTTTTGAATTTAGTCCCTCTAAAAAAAGTCAAAGTTTTTTGGTCCCTCAAGAAATTAATTTTTTGATTTAGGTCCCTCTTTTGCGTTGATCGCTGACATGGCACATTGAGGTCCCTGTAAAAAGCTGACGTGACTTACATGCATCTGACGTGACTTACATGCATTGCCATGTTAGCTGACACGTCATTTGTAAGAGGGACTAAAATCAAAACTTCATATATTTAGTGAGACTAAAATCAAAACTTAATATATTTAGAAGGACCATGTGACATCAATCAGACCACCACCACCACCACTCTCTCTCTCTTCCCACAGCCCCCCCACCACCACCACCACCACCACCACACACACACACACACACTCTCTCTCTCTCGTTTTCTCTCTCTCTCTCTCCCCATATCCCCCCCACCACCACCACCCACTCTCTCTCTCCCCACAACCCCTCCACCACCACCACCAGTGCACATAATAATAATATTCTACTTCTATATAAGATGTAGGGAGCTTGCGTTGTAGTTGTCGTGCATTGTAATCTCTGTCGTGCAAACTAAGCAAACAAGATTCGAAGGAAAATCAATTGGAAGAGATCAAAAATGGCGGAAGAAGAAGGACAGGTGATCAGTGTCCACACCGTTGAGTCTTGGACGGAGCAGATCCAGAAGGGAGAGAGAGAGAGTATGTGGTGGTGGTGGTGGGGGGGGGGGCTGTGGGGAGAGAGAGAAAAAAAACGAGAGAGAGAGAGTGTGTGTGTGTGTGGTGGTGGTAGTGGTGGTGGTGGTGGTTGTGGGGGAGAGAGAGAGAAAACAAGAGAGAGAGTGTGTGATGGTGGTCTGATTGATGTCACATGGTCATTCTAAATATATTAAGTTTTGATGTTAGTCCCTCTAAATATATGAAGTTTTGATTTTAGTCCCTCTTACAAATGACGTGTCAGCTGACAGGGCAATGCATGTAAGTCACGTCAGATGCATGTAAGCCACGTCAGCTTTTTATAAGGACCTCAGTGTGCTATGTTAGCGGTCAACGCAAAAGAGGGACCTAAATCAAAAAATTGATTTTTTGAAGGACAAAAAACTTTGACTTTTTTTAAAGGAACTAAATTCAAACGTCGATATTTAGAGGGACTAAACATGTTAAGCCTATTTTTTAACATAATTAATCTTTTTGTCTCTTTTATATATATATAATTTTATTTCAAAATACTCGAAGGTTTAAGTAAGTATTTGTCGGACAAAAAAATAAGATAGAATGTAGTTAGTGTCCATTTACCATTATTGTGACTAGCGGATAGACGGGCACGGTAGTGCCCGTCTATATGCTTTTTCTATTTTTATATCTAATTTTTTATTTTTTGTTACAATAGAAGATATTCAAATTAAAATGTAAGGGAAAATTTTTTAATACCCCACGGCAAATACACATGCACAGTGGGGAGATTATTTCAAAAAAGAAAAATGGTTAAAGGGGGAAGAATTAAATGAGTGGATAGTTATTAGGAGTTTTAAGGACAAAATAAGAAAAAAATATATACACCAAAAAAGGATATCTCCTTTATTATATGTATAGAATAGATGTATAGATGAACCTAATAGGGGATAATTTTTTTTACACAATTGAAAGGGATACTTTTCTTTTGTCATGAATTGAAAGTGGATACCTTATGCCAGGGTGAGTCTAGCCTGGCGTTTGTAAGTACGTGCAGCCCGGGAGTAACCTCTTCGATGGTCATAGGTTGTCCTTTGGGCCTGTTGGTTATGTAAACCATGGATTTAGACGAAATATCGGCCACTATTAAGTTGAATCCATTGTAATAATGCGCCTCTGTTTTCAAGTCTTCTGCAAATTCTTTGGGATGCTTTCTACTCTGCCAATTATAAATTGAAAACAAGGACGAAAACCCAAAACAAAGAAAAGAAGAAACATCAGTGACATCGATCATTTGGATGTCGGAGCAATACAAAATTCTTTAATATTTTCATCTAATCATGTGCAGATATCTTATTTGAGAAAATTAACCACATTAATAATAACAAGATAAATTAAGCTAATTAATATAATAAATTATTATATGTATTTAAAACTATTGGTAAAAAAATGTATTTAAAACTATTTTATATCAACACTACCTTAATTATAATTAAATTAAAGTTATATACATTACGGATGGATAAGATGATGAACAATTGGGACTTCAGACAAAAAACTAATGTAAAAGAAAGGGCTGATTTTGCTCCTCGAGGGATGATGTCGGAGCTCTTGGACTAATTTGTGTTCGGTTGAGAGGTAAATAAAATCTGATTACAGATTGTTCAATTACTTGGGATCAAACTTGGGTACTAGTCGAATCCGTCCTTTTAGATAGAACACATTAATCATGTGTGTCCCAATAATGGGTAATTTATTCGAAATGAGGTTGATACAAATAATAGGTGCCAAAAACCTTACTAAATGAATCACAATACCAAAAAATTTGAATGAATTAAAATTAATCAATATTATACCTTGAGAAATGAGACAGGCAGATCTCCTCGGCTTTTAGCATGAGGGAGGGTACTAAGCTCCAAAACATTGGTAAGCAGAGCAATTCTTCCTTCTCTGGAGCAAGCCAACCATGTCCCTCTTGCCACCTCGTCTCTTCCTCCCAGTATCTCACCACCTTCCCACCATGACACCGGCTTTGTAGGCCTACATCCCATAAAGGAAGAAGAAAACAACAATTTCACTGTTAGATTAATCCAAAGACCGATATCTCTACCGCAGAGTCTAAGACTATATATATGCTCTACAAAACAAACAACTAATTAATAAGAGGGAAAAAAAACTTGCCTGCTGTGGTATTCATCTCTATTGTTTAAAAGAAGAAGAGGGTAGAGCGGGTGGGCTTGCCAAAGAAACAAAGCTATACACATTCTTCAAGAAAATGTTGGGGTTCCAAGAAGTTATTCAGTTGTCTTGAGAACTCTGTAAAGTCAAAACAGAACAATCTTTTGAGCTTGGTAGCAACTAGCGAAAGGAGTCGCTAATTTTCTATGCACAAATAAGCAACTACTAGTGAAAAATGTGACTTAATTTATAGTTGGCGACGCTTCCCACTTATTGTCGTACATAAAGAAAGAGTGAGGGAGGGAGGGAAACGTCATTGACAAATTGAAGAACTTTAAAAATTGCTGCCGTTTGAAAATTTGGAATTTTCTTCCAATCTGTCCAACTTAAACAACGGCGCCCCATTAAACTCTTCTAGTGTCAAATGGGGAGATGCAATTGCGTAGTCACGCGTTAAAAGGTATCTTAACTTGAGCACTTTCTTTAAAGAACATTAATAATATCATCATTTACACTCCTTCCGTTTCATTTTGTTTGTTGTTTTAGCTAAAAAAATTTTTTGTCCAATTTTGATCGTCATTTTACAATATCAATTAAGCATTTAAATTTTTTTCCTATTTATCCTTAAAACATTAATGTATTTTTATAGGTTTATGTAAGAGAGTAATTGATTGTCAATTATTATGAGATAGATGAAGTAACAAAGGGTAAACTAAGAAAGATCAAAATAATTGTTATGAATTCTGAGCTATTAATTATATTTTTTAGTTCCTGTGCCACAACCTTAAACAACAAACAAAGTGAGACCAAGGAGTAGTTTATAGACCTAAATTGGCATCATTCATATATTTAATTATGTCATTAAAAATCTGGATCTTGATTTCAACCAAGCACCGCCACTAATATAATGACGTGGAATAGAATGAAGGACTATCCATTGCGACTTGCGAGCAACCGAAAAGTTTGGTTGCATGTTTTATTATCTGTCTATATCGTGGTTTTCGTTTCCTGGCTGCCTTATGCCCCACCTCCAAGCTTAGAGATAGAGAGAGACGTCTAGCAGTCAAGTCAGGAAAGTTTTAAAGGGTTAATTAAAAGATAGCATAATGATCAATGGACCCTTCTCCCACACTCATGACACTCCTCTCACCTCATTAGGATAAGGTGTGGAGGGGTGGTGTGATGTCTATGTATCATTGCCCTAAGAGATAATGGGTAAGGATTGAAACTCATAAAGAAAAAATGTTTTCAATTTACACTGCTAATAATTATTAATTTATTGACGGTTTTTAATGACGGAAAGTTCATTATTCGTCACTGTTTTAATGGTCACTAATTTAGAGACGGTTATAAATTTCATATAATTCTTGTAATTCATTTTCTAATCTATTTAATCTATTTTCCCTTTTATTTAATTTATTTTGATGTTTTGTTAGGAATTTTGATACCATATCGATTTCATTTGTATTTCCATGTTTTATATGATAATCCAAATGTCTACAAATTAAACTTATATTTTCTCTAGTTCTGTTTATTTTGTCTCTTAAATCATTTATTTTATTTTCATTTTCAATTATTCTGATTTGTATATCTATGATGTTCATATAAATATCCATTCAAGGGTTTGAGTTTTTCTTTTAATCTTAATTTTTCTAATTATTAGGTTTCCAAGTATTATTATAGTTTCTGTAATCTTAGTATTTATTTTAGTTATTTTTATTCTAGTAATCTTAGTACTCGTCATTTTTCTAAAGGTATTTTAATGATCTTAGTGCTCTGATACCAAATTCGCAGGGGGTGTATATATATTTTTCAGGATTCATCTAGGTTATTATTTTCTATACTTTTCATTAATTGTTCATAAGTTTCATCTATTTGCATCCTGGATAATGCTAAATCAAATTCATATTCTAATTCGTTATTATAAATTATTGTTTGTGCGCATAATTTTGCATATTCCTGACATATGTTTCTTTTTAATTCTTTTGGTAGGTTTAATTTCCATATACACTCTAGTTTGTCATAAAAATCTTTTTCGCGGTTTTTTATTTCATCCATATATATTACGTTGTGAAAATCTTTTATTTTTACCCATGCTGTAATAGTTTTATCTTTTATTATAAACTTGGCAGTATTTTTATCGGGTTTATCTTTTATTATAACCTTAGCAATCTCTCTATCTATCTTATTCATATTTTAATCTGAAAATTCATTATTTTCTAAAGAATTTAATAGTTCTTCATAAATATTTAGATTTCTTCCTAAGTTAAAACCTCTTTCTAACTCTTCTTGTTCTTCTTCTAGTTCTAATTTTATTAAAGTTGTAGTTAAAACATAATTCATTTCATCTTCATATAGTGCAATTTGTCCACATATTTTTCCATAATCTTCACATAATTTTATTTTTATTTCTTTTGGTAAATCTAGTTTCCAAATATGTTTTAGTTTTTCAATAAAATCTTTATCAATATTTTTAATATATTCCATATATATTTTTTGAAAAGGATTTCGTTCTTTTACCCATATATTAATAATTTTATCTTTGATATTAAATTTTGCAATATTTTTATTCATATTTTATTTTTCAAATACTGAGTTAAATCATTTACTTGATTTGCTAATTTATTAATTTTATCTTCTTCTATTTCTTTTTCAGAAATATTTGCTAGTAATGGTAATTTACACATTAATAAATTTGGTTTATTTATAAAAGTTCCTAATTCTGTTATTTCATTTCTTTTAGGATAATAAATTTTTCCTATATTTTCAAATAAACTTGGTACATCAATTCTATCATTATTTCTGAAAGTAATACTATGATGTGAATTAGTTAATGCATAATTTACGCAATAAGTTATTGAAAATATTTTGTCTCCTGTTCTCATTAGATTTTTTCTTAAAAATTTATGTGCAAGTGTTAATGATTGTTCTAATCTTTGAGTATTTAAAGGTATTCCAATATTTGGGTGGATTTCAAATTTTAATTTTACATAGGCTAAATTTCCTTCTATTACGCCCAATATTTTATCCTTTATATCGGTTATTCTATCATCTTTTAATATTAATTCTATCGGTGAATTTATTCCTTCTTGGAAAGTTGCTTTTATTAATATTTGGATTGCACCTATATGTATATATCCAATTTTATTTCTATGTTCTTCCTTTTTTATATTCTTTTTTAATTCCATCAATTTTTTCTTATTTAATAACTGTATACTAGTATTTCCTTGAGCTTCTTCAATGTCTATAGGAGCTTCATTAATCAATTTTCCATAATATATAATATTTTCTTTTTTATTAAATCTTTGCATAATTTTTCCAAGTTTTTCCTTACTTTTCATATTAGCATCCTTAGTTAAATTTAAATCTTCCTTCTGTATTTTTCTAAATAAAGCTGAATTAATTAAAATACTTCCTTCATAATAACCATCTTGTTCAGTAATTTGTAAATGTTCTATATCATTATTACTAATTTTTTCACAATCCATGACAAATAAATAAATTAGATGCAAAATAACAACGTACCTGACTTAGTTTAGTGAATTTCGTGCCCACTGCTGCTTCCGCAAACAGACTAAGTAGTGCAATAACTGAAGTCTAAAAATTGAAATAACTCAAGTGTATAAACTGAAATAAGTAGAGATTTTATTTCTGAGTAATACTGAGTACAACTGAGTTGTTAGGTACACTCTCAAGTACCCGACTAATCCTACAGGACTAGCACAAAGTTTCCAAAGGAAACATTTTCTCCAAAGGAGAGGGATGACAGCTTCTATGTTTTTTGCCGTGCCTTTTCCTCTGCCTCAGTCCTGCTATTTATAGACGCTTAAAAGTACTATTTACATATTCCTATCCTACGCTACAGTTGCTGAGACGATAATTCTTATCTTCGTCCAACTTCATCCGCTTCGTCTTTCTTTTCTTTACGTAATCCTTCCTGCCACGTGATCATGATTCTATCTTTGTAACAATCCTGTTACATTTGACTTTTCAAACTTCTTCTTTTTTTTTTTTGTTTTTTTTTTTTTTTTTTTCACTTTGACACGTAGTGTGTGTGTGTGTGTTTTTTTTTTTTTTTTTACACATAATGTACACTGATATTTTACATTGGGTCTTTTTACAAAGAGCCTTACATACTTACATCAGTTTCTACATTACTCTTCTACAATTATTTCATCTGAGCTGTTGTCCTTATCTTCTTTCTGGACTTCTATCTCTGTCTTTGTAGTGCATCTTTCACATGCATGGTTCCCGTTCTGCCTTATCTTTTTGCAGAGTTGGTTAAGTATATCCGGATGGTACTCCATCGTGGGTCCCTCAAGTGCATAGTATGGGTATTCAAATTCTGCTAACGTCCTCATATCTTTTTCTCTGATTATTTTCCCATTTGTTTTATTTAATAATATCAGATGAGGTCCTCTATACATCATTCTGACGAAAGATCCTTTTCCAATGCCCTGGCACTGGTTGTAAATGCTTGCCAACTGATTTGCAATTATTTCCTTCATAAACTCCTCAGTATATGCTTCCTTCTTTGGATCATCCAACAAAGGAAAGTTATTGTTGCTGATGCCTATATACACGAAATGTTTTGCTTGTTGCCCAGTTGAGAAATCTGGGTAGGCTGAGTAGAACTTCAAGAAAATAGTCCTTTCTCGGGCTATATTCTTCTTGAAAGCCTGAACTGCATCTTTGAAACCATGTGGAAACAAACTGATTTCTTCAAGATTAGTATTTAAATAAAGACATTCAATCATCCCGAATTGGAATAAATTGAATACCAGTAATTGAGGTGCTCCTGGTGTAATAATTGCTTTAACACCATAAATATTTCTATCAACTATATAAAAACAGTTGATTTTTTCAGATTCATTCCAATTAATTAATCGTTGGAAATGCTCTTCGAATTTTTCATGAGAAAAGTGAATTCGAAGTTCATGATCCTTTCGACTAATTATTTGAAAATCATCTAAGGAAGAAGGAATTCTCCCTAGTATTTTCATGCCTGATTTAATTGGTGGTGAACTTTTTGCTGTTTCTGAAAAAGTTCTAGGTCCAAGATATATCTCTTTCCCTTTTTTCTTTCTTTCTGCATCATCAAATTCTTCTAAAGCCTTTTTTGCTTTTTCTTCTGATGGATATGATTTGTGGATGATTCCTGGGATTTTTGTGCAATGTGGTGCTGCTTTGTACCAGTCATCATAAATTCCTGGAAATGGTCCATTAAAAATTACGTACCATTTTTTGTTTTCTTCTTCATCTTGATTCTTCAAGGTTGCTGGAACTGCTAATAATCTCAATTCCTCAATTTGTAGCTGTGTTACTTCCATGTCTCTTTTGAGTAATTCTGCTTCTTGCATCTTTTGACTAAAGAGTGCTTGTTGCATTTTTAATTTGCTCTCCAATTTCTTCAAGTCCTGCTCCATTCTCTTGACAGTATATCTGCAAGAACATTCTTTTCACCTTTAATATGAGATATTGTATAATTATATTCAGCTAACTTCATCTGCCACCTTATTAGTCTTCCCTGTTTATAAGTACCTTTATGGTTAATATTTTTAAAACCTGCAACATAAGTACTATCAGTTCTAACAATAAATTCTTTATCTAACACATAAATCCGATGCTTTTCCAACATTCGAATTAAGGCTAATGTTTCTTTTTCATGTGTGGGATAATTAATTTCACTGTCTGAAAAGGTTCCAGACATGTATCGACATAATAATTCTTTCTTTTGTCCTGGAGGTTTTGCCTTCATAACGCCTCCCCAACATTCATTTGATGCGTCTGTTTCAATAATAATTAAATCATCATCTGAAGGATGATATAATTCAGGAAGATCTCGACATAAATGTTTTAATTTTGTAATAATTTCTTCATCTTCTTCGGTCCATGACCAAAGAGCATCTTTCTTCAATTTCTGCTGGAGTTTTCTTCTTTCAGCTGCAAGATTCTTTATAAAACCTTCATTTGAAATATAAGTTAGTAATCCAAGAAATCTTTGTAATTCCTTTTTATCCTTTAATTTGGTTGGAAAATTCTGAAGTTTTTCTAATACATGTTTTTGCATTACTATTTTTCCTCTTTCTATTTCTAATCCTAAATAGTTAATTTTGGTCTGGGCTAGAACTGCTTTTTTCCTACTTAAAACCACTCCATTTTCTAAACATCTTTTAAGAACTAATTTTATCTTATTAAAATGATCATTTAAATCCTTATTAGTAAAAACTAATATATCATCAATATATATAAGGCAAAAGTCTTTATAATCTTTAAGCACAGAATCCATTCTTCTTTGGAAAATACCTGGTGATTGTTTCATTCCCATTGGTAAGACATTCCATTCATATTGTCCTTGAGGACAACTAAAAGCTGTTAATGCTTTTGATTCCTCTGTAAGCCTGATCTGATAGAATCCTGACTTACAGTCAAAAGTACTAAACCATTTCATATTCCTAACTCTTTCAATAATTAAGTCTTTTCTAGGTAAAAAATATGCATCTCCTTCCATGGCATCATTCATCTGCTTATAATTTATTACCATTCTCCTTTTTCCTCTCTTAATTTCATTATGATTTTCAACATAAAATGCTGGTGCTGAATGTTTACTTTTTGATGGTCTTACTAATCCTTTTTCACACATTTGTTTAATGTCTTCTGCAAACTCATCTCTATCCTGTTTTGTATAAATCATAGGTTTACATTTTATTTCTTTTATAGGGTCTTTTAATTTTAATTCTACTAACTCTGTATTTTTATTATTAATTTTTGGATCTAGTGGGTTTTCACTACATACCTTATCTAAAAGTTCTTCAATATTTGCTGGAATAATTCTACCTTCTTCTGCATTCATTAGTACATGTCTCATTTTTTTACATACTATTCCTATAATCTCACCACGTTTCAGCTGACTAAACTCTGAGTAATGACACTTTGTATAGTGAAGGATTGGTATCCTAATTATTTCTCTTATTTGCTTTCCTCTAATATAAGGGGTTCTTAACGTCATATAATCTAAGTATTGGCAAAAGGGTGCGTATAATCTAAGAAAATTATTTCCTAGTATCATATCTACACCTGTTTGTTGTTGATATATTATAGGTATTATAAATAATTTATTTTCTATTATTAAAGTTGTTTTCTTTGCTATCCAACTTAGAGAATGTACAGATCCATCTGCAATTGATACTCTTGCTGGGTTTCTTACTTTTTCCCATTTATCAAATAATGCTTTTGTTGCTATACAAATACTTGCTCCAGTATCTATATAAGCTTCCGTTTCTCTATCATTGTTTTTAATTATTATTTTAATATAAGTACTATTCTGATTCTGTCTGTGAAGATAATTCATCTTCTGAATATTCATATATACTCTCTTCAGAATTACTTAATTCTTCTTCTAATGGTTCTAAATCATATATTTGATATATTCTCTCTATTAGTTTTGACTTTTCTTTTACACCTTTCTCTTTTCTCTGAGGACACTCATTTGCGTAGTGGCCTTCTTGGTTACATAACCAACACATACATTTTTTCTTTCCTTTCGGACAATATTTTCTAGGGATTTGTCTTTTCTTTCTAAAATATTTTTTATTCCTATTTTTATAAGCTCTTTTCTTTGGATATGTTTTTCTTAGCTTAGGTTTCTTCCTGTAATATTTTTTCCTTTTTCTAGGTTGTTTACATCCATAGTTTCCTGGTAATTCTAATTCTGGTAGGTCACAACATATTTCATTTCTTCCCCTATTTAATTGTCTAATTGTTGCTCTAGCTAGGCATTGATTTCTCATTTCTTCATATACTATTTGTATAACTCCTCCTAAGGTATTAGCTATTTCTCCTATTCTTGTTTTCCAAATGTCTTTTATCTTTATATTAAGAGGGTATGGTAACTTATCAATAAATAATTCTTTATACGTATCCTTTGATGTATTATCTAGTTGATAATAATATTTTTGATATTCGCAGATAAAACTCCCTATCTGACACATATCACATATTTGCATTTTATTTAAGTGTGACTTTGCATTTTCATGTAATAAGTTATTTACTCCTATTTTATTATGAAGATATTCATATCCAGTAAATTCTCTAGAAATTAGTTCACTAATTAATTTAGCAAAATCTTGGTTAGTATTTACAGTAGCTGCATATCTATACCACATTTCATCACTGATAGTCGTTAAATATTGTCTAACATTTCCTGCTGTTTTCATTAGAATTAATCCTTTTATATTATCTAAAGAAAGATTGCTAAATCTATCATCTGTTGAAATTAGTAATATTATTTCATTAACCCATTCTATAATTACATCCTCTTTATTTCTAACACAATCTAGATTTAATATATTTCCAGATTTAGTATATTCATTATGAGGTTTAAATTCATCTGGTATTTTTGACCATTTTCCATCTTTTCTAGCATATCCTTTATTTTTCATTGTTTCTTCTTCATATTTATCCCATGCACCATCTTTATTATAATAATATTCATCCCATTTTCTTTTTTCTTGTTTTACTCCACTTGTTTCACCTTTTTCCATAAATATTTCATCATATTCAGAGTCTGATGGGCTATTGTAGGCTAAAATTATTTCTTCATTTTCATTATTTTCTTTAGGGGTTTGGTTTTGCTCAATTTTTTGTATTTGATTATTATCATCTTCTATTATTTTTAATTGTTCTAACAATTGTTGAATTTCTTCTATATCATTTGATTTTCTTAAATTTTCTAAATATTCATCTTTTAATTCTTCCATGTAGATAATGGCTTGCTAAAATTTATAGGTTTCTGTTCTCTCATTTTTAATAAATCTTCTAAATCTTTTCTTGTTATACATCTATTGTTTTCTTCGTATTCTAATAGATTTTCAAGTTGTTGGAGGATTTCTTTGATTTTTTCAATCAAGTTGTTGGAGGATTTCTTTGATTTTTTCAATTTCATTATTTTCCTCAATTTCTTTTTCTTCGTTTATATTATCTAAAGTTTCTCTTATATTTTTTATATCATTATGTCCTTTTGATATTCTCATATATGTATATTCTATAATTTTATTTGTGTTTTCTATTAATAAAACTATGTTTTTATTCATTTTTTCTAACATTTTAATTATTTCAAAAATTTCTTCTGATAATTTCATTTCCGTCGCCATTTAATTATTTTCTAGTAGTGTAGTGTTTCGGGTATCCAGTAGGTATCCGGATCCGATTAGCCTATATAGTGTTTCGGGTATCCAGTAGGTATCCGGATCCGATTAGCCTATCACTGCTAATAATTATTAATTTATTGACGGTTTTTAATGACGGAAAGTTCATTATTCGTCACTGTTTTAATGGTCACTAATTTAGAGACGGTTATAAATTTCATATAATTCTTGTAATTCATTTTCTAATCTATTTAATCTATTTTCCCTTTTATTTAATTTATTTTGATGTTTTGTTAGGAATTTTGATACCATATCGATTTCATTTGTATTTCCATGTTTTATATGATAATCCAAATGTCTACAAATTAAACTTATATTTTCTCTAGTTCTGTTTATTTTGTCTCTTAAATCATTTATTTTATTTTCATTTTCAATTATTCTGATTTGTATATCTATGATGTTCATCTAATAATCCATTCAAAGGTTTGAATTTTTCTTTTAATCTTAATTTTTCTAATTATTAGGTTTCCAAGTATTATTATAGTTTCTGTAATCTTAGTATTTATTTTAGTTATTTTTATTCTAGTAATCTTAGTACTCGACATTTTTCTCAAAGTATTTTAATGATCTTAGTGCTCTGATACCAAATTCGCAGGTGGTGTATATATATTTTTCAGGATTCATCTAGGTTATTATTTTCTATACTTTTCATTAATTGTTCATAAGTTTCATCTATTTGCATCCTGGATAATGCTAAATCAAATTCATATTCTAATTCGTTATTATAAATTATTGTTTGTGCGCATAATTTTGCATATTCCTGACATATGTTTCTTTTTAATTCTTTTGGTAGGTTTAATTTCCATATACACTCTAGTTTGTCATAAAAATCTTTTTCGCGGTTTTTTATTTCATCCATATATATTACGTTGTGAAAATCTTTTATTTTTACCCATGCTGTAATAGTTTTATCTTTTATTATAAACTTGGCAGTATTTTTATCGGGTTTATCTTTTATTATAACCTTAGCAATCTCTCTATCTATCTTATTCATATTTTAATCTGAAAATTCATTATTTTCTAAAGAATTTAATAGTTCTTCATAAATATTTAGATTTCTTCCTAAGTTAAAACCTCTTTCTAACTCTTCTTGTTCTTCTTCTAGTTCTAATTTTATTAAAGTTGTAGTTAAAACATAATTCATTTCATCTTCATATAGTGCAATTTGTCCACATATTTTTCCATAATCTTCACATAATTTTATTTTTATTTCTTTTGGTAAATCTAGTTTCCAAATATGTTTTAGTTTTTCAATAAAATCTTTATCAATATTTTTAATATATTCCATATATATTTTTTGAAAAGGATTTCGTTCTTTTACCCATAATTTTATCTTTGATATTAAATTTTGCAATATTTTTATTCATATTTTATTTTTCAAATACTGAGTTAAATCATTTACTTGATTTGCTAATTTATTAATTTTATCTTCTTCTATTTCTTTTTCAGAAATATTTGCTAGTAATGGTAATTTACACATTAATAAATTTGGTTTATTTATAAAAGTTCCTAATTCTGTTATTTCATTTCTTTTAGGATAATAAATTTTTCCTATATTTTCAAATAAACTTGGTACATCAATTCTATCATTATTTCTGAAAGTAATACTATGATGTGAATTAGTTAATGCATAATTTACGCAATAAGTTATTGAAAATATTTTGTCTCCTGTTCTCATTAGATTTTTTCTTAAAAATTTATGTGCAAGTGTTAATGATTGTTCTAATCTTTGAGTATTTAAAGGTATTCCAATATTTGGGTGGATTTCAAATTTTAATTTTACATAGGCTAAATTTCCTTCTATTACGCCCAATATTTTATCCTTTATATCGGTTATTCTATCATCTTTTAATATTAATTCTATCGGTGAATTTATTCCTTCTTGGAAAGTTGCTTTTATTAATATTTGGATTGCACCTATATGTATATATCCAATTTTATTTCTATGTTCTTCCTTTTTTATATTCTTTTTTAATTCCATCAATTTTTTCTTATTTAATAACTGTATACTAGTATTTCCTTGTGCTTCTTCAATGTCTATAGGAGCTTCATTAATCAATTTTCCATAATATATAATATTTTCTTTTTTATTAAATCTTTGCATAATTTTTCCAAGTTTTTCCTTACTTTTCATATTAGCATCCTTAGTTAAATTTAAATCTTCCTTCTGTATTTTTCTAAATAAAGCTGAATCAATTAAAATACTTCCTTCATAATAACCATCTTGTTCAGTAATTTGTAAATGTTCTATATCATTATTACTAATTTTTTCACAATCCATGACAAATAAATAAATTAGATGCAAAATAACAACGTACCTGACTTAGTTTAGTGAATTTCGTGCCCACTGCTGCTTCCGCAAACAGACTAAGTAGTGCAATAACTGAAGTCTAAAAATTGAAATAACTCAAGTGTATAAACTGAAATAAGTAGAAATTTTATTTCTGAGTAATACTGAGTACAACTGAGTTGTTAGGTACACTCTCAAGTACCCGACTAATCCTACTAGGACTAGCACAAAGTTTCCAAAGGAAACATTTTCTCCAAAGGAGAGGGATGACAGCTTATGTTTTTCGCCGTGCCTTTTCCTCTGCCTCAGTCCTGCTATTTATAGACGCTTAAAAGTACTATTTACATATTCCTATCCTACGCTACAGTTGCTGAGACGATAATTCTTATCTTCGTCCAACTTCATCCGCTTCGTCTTTCTTTTCTTTACGTAATCCTTCCTGCCACGTGATCATGATTCTATCTTTGTAACAATCCTGTTACATTTGACTTTTCAAACTTCTTCTTTTTTTTTTTTTTTTTTTTTTTTTTTTTTTTCACTTTGACACGTAGTGTGTGTGTGTGTTTTTTTTTTTTTTTTTTTACACATAATGTACACTGATATTTTACATTGGGTCTTTTTACAAAGAGCCTTACATACTTACATCAGTTTCTACATTACTCTTCTACAATTATTTCATCTGAGCTGTTGTCCTTATCTTCTTTCTGGACTTCTATCTCTGTCTTTGTAGTGCATCTTTCACATGCATGGTTCCCGTTCTGCCTTATCTTTTTGCAGAGTTGGTTAAGTATATCCGGATGGTACTCCATCGTGGGTCCCTCAAGTGCATAGTATGGGTATTCAAATTCTGCTAACGTCCTCATATCTTTTTCTCTGATTATTTTCCCATTTGTTTTATTTAATAATATCAGATGAGGTCCTCTATACATCATTCTGACGAAAGATCCTTTTCCAATGCCCTGGCACTGGTTGTAAATGCTTGCCAACTGATTTGCAATTATTTCCTTCATAAACTCCTCAGTATATGCTTCCTTCTTTGGATCATCCAACAAAGGAAAGTTATTGTTGCTGATGCCTATATACACGAAATGTTTTGCTTGTTGCCCAGTTGAGAAATCTGGGTAGGCTGAGTAGAACTTCAAGAAAATAGTCCTTTCTCGGGCTATATTCTTCTTAAAAGCCTGAACTGCATCTTTGAAACCATGTGGAAGCAAACTGATTTCTTCAAGATTAGTACTTAAATAAAGACATTCAATCATCCCGAATTGGAATAAATTGAATACCAGTAATTGAGGTGCTCCTGGTGTAATAATTGCTTTAACACCATAAATATTTCTATCAACTATATAAAAACAGTTGATTTTTTCAGATTCATTCCAATTAATTAATCGTTGGAAATGCTCTTCGAATTTTTCATGAGAAAAGTGAATTCGAAGTTCATGATCCTTTCGACTGATTATTTGAAAATCATCTAAGGAAGAAGGAATTCTCCCTAGTATTTTCATGCCTGATTTAATTGGTGGTGAACTTTTTGCTGTTTCTGAAAAAGTTCTAGGTCCAAGATATATCTCTTTCCCTTTTTTCTTTCTTTCTGCATCATCAAATTCTTCTAAAGCCTCTTTTGCTTTTTCTTCTGATGAGTATGATTTGTGGATGATTCCTGGGATTTTTGTGCAATGTGGTGCTGCTTTGTACCAGTCATCATAAATTCCTGGAAATGGTCCATTAAAAATTACGTACCATTTTTTGTTTTCTTCTTCATCTTGATTCTTCAAGGTTGCTGGAACTGCTAATAATCTCAATTCCTCAATTTGTAGCTGTGTTACTTCCATGTCTCTTTTGAGTAATTCTGCTTCTTGCATCTTTTGACTAAAGAGTGCTTGTTGCATTTTTAATTTGCTCTCCAATTTCTTCAAGTCCTGCTCCATTCTCTTGACAGTATATCTGCAAGAACATTCTTTTCACCTTTAATATGAGATATTGTATAATTATATTCAGCTAACTTCATCTGCCACCTTATTAGTCTTCCCTGTTTATAAGTACCTTTATGGTTAATATTTTTAAAACCTGCAACATAAGTACTATCAGTTCTAACAATAAATTCTTTATCTAACACATAAATCCGATGCTTTTCCAACATTCGAATTAAGGCTAATGTTTCTTTTTCATGTGTGGGATAATTAATTTCACTGTCTGAAAAGGTTCCAGACATGTATCGACATAATAATTCTTTCTTTTGTCCTGGAGGTTTTGCCTTCATAACGCCTCCCCAACATTCATTTGATGCGTCTGTTTCAATAATAATTAAATCATCATCTGAAGGATGATATAATTCAGGAAGATCTCGACATAAATGTTTTAATTTTGTAATAATTTCTTCATCTTCTTCGGTCCATGACCAAAGAGCATCTTTCTTCAATTTCTGCTGGAGTTTTCTTCTTTCAGCTGCAAGATTCTTTATAAAACCTTCATTTGAAATATAAGTTAGTAATCCAAGAAATCTTTGTAATTCCTTTTTATCCTTTAATTTGGTTGGAAAATTCTGAAGTTTTTCTAATACATGTTTTTGCATTACTATTTTTCCTCTTTCTATTTCTAATCCTAAATAGTTAATTTTGGTCTGGGCTAGAACTGCTTTTTTCCTACTTAAAACCACTCCATTTTCTAAACATCTTTTAAGAACTAATTTTATCTTATTAAAATGATCATTTAAATCCTTATTAGTAAAAACTAATATATCATCAATATATATAAGGCAAAAGTCTTTATAATCTTTAAGCACAGAATCCATTCTTCTTTGGAAAATACCTGGTGATTGTTTCATTCCCATTGGTAAGACATTCCATTCATATTGTCCTTGAGGACAACTAAAAGCTGTTAATGCTTTTGATTCCTCTGTAAGCCTGATCTGATAGAATCCTGACTTACAGTCAAAAGTACTAAACCATTTCATATTCCTAACTCTTTCAATAATTAAGTCTTTTCTAGGTAAAAAATATGCATCTCCTTCCATGGCATCATTCATCTGCTTATAATTTATTACCATTCTCCTTTTTCCTCTCTTAATTTCATTATGATTTTCAACATAAAATGCTGGTGCTGAATGTTTACTTTTTGATGGTCTTACTAATCCTTTTTCACACATTTGTTTAATGTCTTCTGCAAACTCATCTCTATCCTGTTTTGTATAAATCATAGGTTTACATTTTATTTCTTTTATAGGGTCTTTTAATTTTAATTCTACTAACTCTGTATTTTTATTATTAATTTTTGGATCTAGTGGGTTTTCACTACATACCTTATCTAAAAGTTCTTCAATATTTGCTGGAATAATTCTACCTTCTTCTGCATTCATTAGTACATGTCTCATTTTTTTACATACTATTCCTATAATCTCACCACGTTTCAGCTGACTAAACTCTGAGTAATGACACTTTGTATAGTGAAGGATTGGTATCCTAATTATTTCTCTTATTTGCTTTCCTCTAATATAAGGGGTTCTTAACGTCATATAATCTAAGTATTGGCAAAAGGGTGCGTATAATCTAAGAAAATTATTTCCTAATATCATATCTACACCTGTTTGTTGTTGATATATTATAGGTATTATAAATAATTTATTTTCTATTATTAAAGTTGTTTTCTTTGCTATCCAACTTAGAGAATGTACAGATCCATCTGCAATTGATACTCTTGCTGGGTTTCTTACTTTTTCCCATTTATCAAATAATGCTTTTGTTGCTATACAAATACTTGCTCCAGTATCTATATAAGCCTCTGTTTCTCTATCATTGTTTTTAATTATTATTTTAATATAAGTACTATTCTGATTCTGTCTGTGAAGATAATTCATCTTCTGAATATTCATATATACTCTCTTCAGAATTACTTAATTCTTCTTCTAATGGTTCTAAATCATATATTTGGTATATTCTCTCTATTAGTTTTGACTTTTCTTTTACACCTTTCTCTTTTCTCTGAGGACACTCATTTGCGTAGTGGCCTTCTTGGTTACATAACCAACACATACATTTTTTCTTTTCTTTCGGACAATATTTTCTAGGGATTTGTCTTTTCTTTCTAAAATATTTTTTATTCCTATTTTTATAAGCTCTTTTATTTGGATATGTCCTTCTTAGCTTAGGTTTCTTTCTATAATATTTTTTCCTTTTTCTAGGTTGTTTACATCCATAGTTTCCTGGTAATTCTAATTCTGGTAGGTCACAACATATTTCATTTCTTCCCCTATTTAATTGTCTAATTGTTGCTCTAGCTAGGCATTGATTTCTCATTTCTTCATATACTATTTGTATAACTCCTCCTAAGGTATTAGCTATCTCTCCTATTCTTGTTTTCCAAATGTCTTTTATCTTTATATTAAGAGGGTATGGTAACTTATCAATAAATAATTCTTTGTACGTATCCTTCGATGTATTATCTAGTTGATAATAATATTTTTGATATTCGCAGATAAAACTCCCTATTTGACACATATCACATATTTGCATTTTATTTAAATGTGACTTTGCATTTTCATGTAATAAGTTATTTACTCCTATTTTATTATGAAGATATTCATATCCAGTAAATTCTCTAGAAATTAGTTCACTAATTAATTTAGCAAAATCTTGGTTAGTATTTACAGTAGCTGCATATCTATACCACATTTCATCACTGATAGTTGTTAAATATTGTCTAACATTTCCTGCTGTTTTCATTAGAATTAATCCTTTTATATTATCTAAAGAAAGATTACTAAATCTATCATCGGTTGAAATTAGTAATATTATTTCATTAACCCATTCTATAATTGCATCCTCTTTATTTCTGACACAATCTAGATTTAATATATTTCCAGATTTAGTATATTCATTATGAGGTTTAAATTCATCTGGTATTTTTGACCATTTTCCATCTTTTCTAGCATATCCTTTATTTTTCATTGTTTCTTCTTCATATTTATCCCATGCACCATCTTTATTATAATAATATTCATCCCATTTTCTTTTTTCTTGTTTTACTCCACTTGTTTCACCTTTTTCCATAAATATTTCATCATATTCAGAGTCTGATGGGCTATTGTAGGCTAAAATTATTTCTTCATTTTCATTATTTTCTTTAGGGGTTTGGTTTTGCTCAATTTTTTGTATTTGATTATTATCATCTTCTATTATTTTTAATTGTTCTAACAATTGTTGAATTTCTTCTATATCATTTGATTTTCTTAAATTTTCTAAATATTCATCTTTTAATTCTTCCATGTAGATAATGGCTTGCTAAAATTTATAGGTTTCTGTTCTCTTATTTTTAATAAATCTTCTAAATCTTTTCTTGTTATACATCTATTGTTTTCTTCGTATTCTAATAGATTTTCAAGTTGTTGGAGGATTTCTTTGATTTTTTCAATTTCATTATTTTCCTCAATTTCTTTTTCTTCGTTTATATTATCTAAAGTTTCTCTTATATTTTTTATATCATTATGTCCTTTTGATATTCTCATATATGTATATTCTATAATTTTATTTGTGTTTTCTATTAATAAAACTATGTTTTTATTCATTTTTTCTAACATTTTAATTATTTCAAAAATTTCTTCTGATAATTTCATTTCCGTCGCCATTTAATTATTTTCTAGTAGTGTTATATCATGATCACTACAAAATGTTATTGATATGCTAGTATATGTGTGTGCTGTACACTATTTATAATGGCACACAATCGTAACAAATAAAATTTCTTATTTTTTAATATAATACAAACTTCCAAATATTACATATAAAAAACTTCCGAATATTAAAACAGGAAATATATCACATAATTAATTATTTATTTCAATTATATACATCAATTTACGCATTGTCTTTTTTTCAGGACACCTTTTGTTGATTCCAGCCACTTGATTCCTTTTTTTTTTTTTTAAATAACACCAGCCACTTGATTCCTAAGCCCCAATCCAGGGTACCAAGGTCATGGTTTCTAAAATACCAGCATGAGTTGACCAAAAAAAAAAAAAGATCAGCATGACAACACGTAATCCAGATAACGATAAACCGCGAAGCTATGGCTTCAGATTGACGATTTACTCTAATTTGACTTTCCTTGCCATATAAAATAGATAAGTCTAATGAGGGTAAATCTCTCTCTGTGCTTCTATAGGGTTATATTAAAGAGTTTATGGGAGTTGAATTGGGTTTAATATGAGGTTTTTTTTTAATTCCCCTACTCATTAACACTTTGTTTGGATGACAAAAGAATCAGGAAAAAGAGAAATAGAAGAGAAATTGAATAGAAATTATGTGATGTTTGGATGGATATAAATAGAAAAAAGAGAAATATTAATAAAGTTTCTCTTCACTTGTTTGTATGAGTAGAAAGAAATATAACAAAGTGATAAGTAACACATTTATCCTTTATGATCATAATTTAGTAATTTAAAATAGAAATAGTGATTAATAAATTTCGGCCATGTGGAATAATTTTCCCTACTGCTCTTGTTGCTGAATAATCGTGGAGAGCATATATTTTTTCTTTTTTATTAAAATAAAAAACGTACACATCGATTTTGAAAGGACACAGAGAAGCTTGAAAGCTGCACTTTGCCCCCCGGGGGGGGGGGGGTTTATTATTACATCGTAGTTACACGATTCATTTTATGTCAACTAGAACTTGGACCCGAATGATGCATAGATAAATTATGTAAATGAGAAATAATATTTTCTATTTTTCTAAAATAAATATATATTTCTTTTTATTTTTTTGTTAGCACTGATTTGTTCAACAAAATTTCATTTAATGAGTAATTACAGTTGTGAAAATTTTCAGACTCAAAATATAAAAGTGTTAGGTTCAATTCGCAAGTCCAACCGAGGAAATCACATCAGTGGATAATTTCACTTCATGGGTGTGAAGTTGTTAGATCTAATTCAAAGTTGCAACAGATGAAGTCACACCTGTAGATAACACACCATATGTGTGAAGACGTCAGATCCAATTGAAGTTGCAACAGACGTCGAAATCACACCTATGGATAATCTCACATCATAGATGTGAAATCTTCAAGTCCAGTTGGAAATTCCGATCCCCCACCCTTACAAGCAACTCCCAGCACTTTACCATTTGTGCTACAGAGGGGAGTTTATTTTTTTGTTTGTTTATTTTGTTCTATTTTGTTTTTGGTTGGGTCTTTTCATTTTTTTCTTGGTTGGGTCTTGTTTTGTTTTTGTTGCATGTGTTAGTGTTTTAGTGTCCACAAGTTGAGTTCATTTTCCCCATGTGAAGCCTTTGAAGTGTCTCTTTTGAAAAATTCCAATTCTTGCACATCTTGATTTCTTTAATTGTATTCTTTGAGCATCTATGTTGATATTTGATTCATGACTGCGTATTGGTCCTTTCTCACACACCACTCAGCTGGGTTTTGGCAAGATGGCATTTGGGGATGTCTTTAAAATATTTAATAAAATTTAAATACTTGGTTCCCTTGGTGACACTCACTGCATTTGGTTACCGGAGAATTGTCTGTGTTGAGCTGGTGAAAAAAAAAAGAGAAAAAAAGTGGAAAGTGAAAAATTGAAGAAAAAAGAAGAAAAAAAGAAGAAGTGAGTATCCTTTGAGTTCATAGGATTACTAGGGTTGGCAAAGTGGGTCAACTCGCCCCACCCGCAAAAAAACGGGGCAGGCGGGCCAGCCTGCCAAAAAAGTGGCTGGTGGGTTGGCGGGCCAACCCGCCTAACCCGCCAAAAAAACGAAAAAACAAAAAAAAAAAAGAAAATGAGTGTAAAAGCGGCGGGTTGGCCCGCCTAACCCGCCCAAAAATCCAAAAAAAGCACAAAAAAATAGGAAAAAAAAAAGAAAACGGGTTGGCCCGGTTGGCGGGCCAACCCGCCAACCCGCCGAGCTAGCCCGTTTTGAACCCACATTTGGGCGGGTCAAAACGGGTTGCGAGTTGAAAACCCCAACCCGGCCTGCCCTTTTTTGGCGGGCTGGCCCGCCGGGCCCAGCCCACATTGCCACCCCTTACTAGGGAAATATATTTATAGTACTCTTTTGAGACTGATTGACTACTAGGAAAAGAAGACACTCCTTTGAGACCAAGTGTGGCAAGTGTGATATGCATTTGAGTGGAAGGATCCATACATAGTTGGCAGGTAAGTGTCTTCTATGCTGAGAGCCTAGCTTAAAGTGAAAAGAAAAAAATCATAATAATTGGCAGGTAAGTGTGGGGTGTGATGAGTCTTAATTTATAAATACTTTTTAGTTAAGTTTTTATTATCTTTTTAGTTTATTTTATTTTTTAATTAGTTTTATTAGGAATAAATTACTTTTAATTTTTGTTTTGTTATTTGTTAGAAAATAAGAATTTTAATTGTTTTTTTAGTGATTGGTTAAAAATATCAATTTGTGTTAATTGGGTGATGGTACAGTGATCTTAGATTTTGTTCAGTGGCAATCAATTCTCGATGGGGGCTTGGGCAATTAGTGGCTTGAGCATTTCGGATTGAAAAGTTTATAAAAGGTTGTTGGTCCTAAACGGCGGAAATAACGAATCCTACGATCAAACGAAGAACAGTCGAGTAGAGGAACAATGAAAACTAAAACGAATGCAGAAACTTAAACCAGTAAAGGCTGAAAACCGGAAGAACAAGAACTACGTAAAAGAGATTATGAGAAAGAAACGACACAACGTTTACGTTGTTCGACCAATGCGATCTACATCCACAGGATAGAGCAGACACTTCACTATATCGATCAAATGAGTATAATTACAAGATCAAAGTTAACCTTCTTCGAGCCTTGTTCCTATGTGTTCAACATGAACACTATCCTTATGAACCTTGCTTTTTTTTTTTTCACTCAATCTTTTTCCTCTCTTTCCCAATGATCTATGATAACATACCAATACATAGAGAAGAGGTGGATGAGAAAAAGGGGAACCTTTGCTAGGGTTTCATTAGAATAATAATAGAAAAGTCTAAGTAATACAAGAAAATAAGAAATATATATATATATGCAAAAGATTAAAGGACTAAACTACCTTTAATATTATCTAACATTCCCTCTCAAACTCACGATGCATTAATAGGGAGCATCGAGAGTTCGTCAACTAGAAAACGAAAACGTTTAATAGAATGCGATTTTGTAAACAAGTCAGCAATCTGCATGGAGGAAGAAACAAAAGGCAGAGTAATGGTGTCATGTTGAAGATGATGACGTGTGAGATGACAATCAATTTCAATATGCTTTGTGCGCTCATGAAAGACCGAATTATGGGCAATTTGGATGGCACTCTTGTTATCACAATACATAGGAGTCGGTCAAGAGAGAGAAACACCCATATCAAAAACTAGCCACCGTAACCAAACTATCTCTGCAGTGGTGGATGCCATGGTACGATACTCAGCTTCTGTAGAAGAGCGGGAAACAATGTATTGTTTCTTGCTCTTCCAAGAGATAAGAGAATCTCCTAGAAAAATGCAAAACCCCGTGGTAGATTTTCGATCAATGGGGTCACCAGCCCAATCGGCATCAGAGTAAGCTCGCAACTCCAAGGAAGAAGATGATGGAAAAAAGGAGACTCTGAAACTGAGTACCTCGAAGATACCGAAGGATGCGAAGAACAGCAGCCCAATGCACTGTAGTGGGAGAGACAACAAACTGAATAACAACATGCATTGCATAAGCAATATCGGGTCTAGTAATGGTGAGATACACCAAGTTGCCAACCAATGTACGATACAACGTGGGATCAGATAAAGGGACACCATCAGAGGAGACATATTTTGCATTAATCTCAAGAGGAGTATCTACTGCTCGAATATTAGAAAGACGGGCTTGATCAAGAATGTTGGCAATATACTTAGACTGAGAGAGAAGATAACCTCTAGGAGAATAGACAACTTCAATCCCCAAAAAATAACGAAGAGGACCTAAATCCTTCATTTCAAACTGTTTTGCTAGCTACCATTTTAACTCTGCAATCCCATCAACATCATCCCTTGTGATAATCATGTCGTCAACATATAAGGAGAGTACAATACGACCATGAGAAGAGATATTCAAAAACAAGGCAGAATCATGATCACTAGAATGAAAGCAAAGGGACGCAATCACAGTAGAAAACTTCTTAAACCAAGCACGTGGAGCTTGTTTAAGACCATAGAGAGCCTTCTTTAACTTACACACCTCCCCTGGATTATGAGAAACACCTGGTGGAGGTACCATGTAGACCTCCTCTTGAAGATCACCATTTAAGAATGCATTTTTGACATCCATCTGAGAGATATGCCACTGACGAATAGATGCAACTGCGATAAGAGTGCGAATGGTGGTCATCTTGGCAACTGGAGCAAAAGTTTCTTCATAATCCAGACCATATTGTTGTGATAATCCTTTAGCAACAAGACGAGCTTTGTAACGCTCAACTAACCCATCAGATTTTGTTTTGATCTTGTAAACCTAGCGAGACCCAATAGCATGTTTCCTTGGTGGAAGAGGTACCAAGTCCCAAGTATCTGTCTTGTGTAAGGCAGAAAGTTCTCCTGTCATAGCCTGCTGCCAAAGTGGATCAAGAATAGCCTCTTTGTAGGAAGAAGGCTCAGACAAACTGTAAATAGAGGTTAGGAAAGAAACAAAAGAAGTGGAATAGGTGGAGTAAACAAAATCTGGTAATTGAGTGGACTTACAAACACGTGGAGGATAACGAGGAGAAGGATCAACAACCGTAGGAGGTTGTTGGTAGGCCGTGGGGACATTAGGGACATCTTGACCTGTAGAAGTATCATCATCAACCCTGCAATGCTCAACATCAGAGTTATTGACATCATCAATATCCTCATGGCAAAAGGATCAAAACGGATGAGATCAGACCTTGTAGGATTGCGAGAATCAGAAGAAAGTGAATAAAAAGGTATGTGCTCAAAAAAGATAACATGACGGGAAACATAGAGTTTTTGACTTGTAGGGTTATAACAACGATAACCCTTCTGACCGTCCCCATAACCAAGAAAAACACAAATTGCAGAACGAGAAGACAATTTACTACATTCTACTTGTGGACGAAGAACAAAGCAAGTAGAACCAAACACTTTCAAAGATGAGTAGTCAGGAACACAACCATACAATTTTTGGAAGGGAGACAAACCTGAAGTAACAGAAGATGAGATTCTGTTAATAACATGGACAACAGTAAGAACAGTTTCACCCCAAAACTGACTTGGAACTGAAGCAGACAACAGAAGGGATCGAGCAGTTTCAACAATATGACGATGTTTTCTTTCAGCAACTCCATTCTGTTGAGGAGTGTCAGTACAAGAAGTCTGATGAAGAGTACCATCGGAGGCAAGTAACTCAGAAAATTTATTAGAAGTGTATTCACCCCCTAAATCACATCAAAAATATTTAATAACTGCATTATGTTGAGTTTTGACCAAAGCACGAAACATATGATAAATGTCAAAAAATTCAGAACGATGTTTCATAAGATAAACCCAACAATAACGAGTATGATCATCAATAAACGACACATAATATCGAGATCGACCTTTGGTAGGAACCGGTGATGGACCCCATACATCATAATGAACCAAGTCAAAAGGTGCATTAGAAGTTGAGACACTTTTACTAAAAGGCAAAGCTGTAAATTTAGCAAGTTTACAACCACAACAATAAGAGATATCATTGGTTTTCAACTTTCCTAAAGCACTAGTAGAAGCTAAGTATTTTAAACGAGAAGAAGAAACATGTCCAAGACGCGAATGCCATAAATAGAAACTAGATGATGCCAAATTCAAACGAAAAGATGACAAGTCAATTGTGGATGCTGCAACATCTGGAACCTTCAGCTCATCCAACATATAAAGTCCCCCTATCTACGGCCTGTCCCAATCAGCCACCTGGATTGTGGATCCTGCACGTAACAATGAGTGGAAGTAAACAAAATTGGGTAACTAGAATCACATAGTTGACCAACAGAGGCAAGATTCAAAGTGAATTTAGGAATATAATAAAAATATGAAAAGACAGATATAGAAGAGGCAGGGTTTTAAAGACACAAAAGACTTAGGATCATATGACATATGATGTGACGCTCCAGAATCAAGAATCCATATAGGAGAAGATATACCTGACGAACTAGAGGAATGCAAACCTTTAAGGGAGGAGACAGACATGGCATGGGACTGAGCAGCAAGAAATTTTTGGAACTGTTCTGCAAGATCAACTACTTGGGAGGGAGTCTTAGAAGTGGTGGGAGCCATTTTTAGATTAGCAGAAACGTGCAGAAGTCGCGAAATAGAACAGAGGACGATCATGAACTGGGCCGAACAGATCAAATTTTCGGGGCGTCAGACCCCAAAACGATGTAAACCACTACGAAGACAGTATCGCTCAAAGTTGTGAGAAAAATCGTCCCCCTGGTGTGAAAGCGTCAGACCCCAAAGCTATGAAAAACACTGTGAAGACAGATACGTTCACAGTTGTGAGAAAAACCCTCCCCCTGGTGTGAAAGCGTCAGACCCCAAAGCGATGAAAACCACTACGAAGACAGATACGTTCGCAGTTGTGAGAAAAATCCTTCCCCTGGTGTGAAAGCGTCAGCCCCCAATGCGATTTAAAATGCCAAAGCAGCGACGAACACAGGTGTGGAAAAATTTACACCCCTGGTATGGAAACAAAAACCCTCTTATCTGAGAAGATGACCAACGCTACAGCAACTCCCAAAATCAAACCAAGCTCTGATACCATGATAACATACCAATATATAGAGAAGAGGAGAAGAGGTGGATGAGAAAAAGGGAAACCTTTGCTAGGGTTTCATTAGAATAATAAAAAAAAAATCTAAGTAATACAAGACAATAAGAAATATATATATATATATATATGCAAAAGATTAAAGGACTAAACTACCCTTAATATTATCTAACAATCTAAACTCACTCTGTGTTTTCCACTCTCAATACTTTCTAAGAATTTGTCATAATTACAAAGAAATGTGTATTAAAACCGTATCCAAAACTGATCACAGAAGCCCAAAACCATAACTGAAATCTGTTTCTGATGATGAATTTCGCCATCGCCTAGGCGAATTCTTCTACTGCACGAGACAAAACCTGCAGAGCTCTGGTCGCTTGGGCGAAGCCATTTGTCGCCTGGGCGAACTACCCCTGGATCTTGCAGTGCTGATTTTCGCTTGGGTGAGGCCATTTATCGCCTGGGCAAAAATGCTGAAAGAAGCCTGTGGTCCTGAATTCGCTTGGGCAAAGGCGCAGGGCGCTTGGGCAAAAACAATCAGTTTCTACTGCATAACTTGATGCAAATTTTGAGTCACACTCCACAAAGGCACTTTTGATTTGTCATTTGGGGGGAAGGAGTCACGTAACAGAGGCACCTACGGGTCATTTTGGGGAGTCACGGTTTGTATGAAAGTAGAGAGAAGAGAGCTGGGTTGAAGCTGGGAAGTTGATGCTCCAGTTGGACACTTTGCAATTTGCACAGATCGGTTTTCTTATTTTATTATGTCAACTTAATTTTCTATTGTTAGAGGTAGATGGAACTGCATGTATGACTTGCTCTGAGACTGATTTTTAATTTGAATTTTTGGTTTATCTGAGTTTGAGCATTTGTTCTTAGTTATCTTGAATATTTGCAGTATAAATTTGCACTTGAAAAATTGGGATTTATTTTTTACTGTTAAGAATGAATTATTTTAGTTGTGTTTTCTTAGGCATAAGAACACTCTTTTTTTTTTTTGGTTCAAGGCATAAGAACACTCTTGAATTAGCTTTATTGAGTTGTTTGTGTTCTTAATGCTTCCTTTTCGAGCAAGGATGAAGCTCCAGAAAAATTAACGGAGAGAAGCAAAATAAGAAATAAAATGGTTCATAATTCTTCTTGTCCATTCATTTACAATTACAAAATATATATATTGTGAAAAGAATCCCATACACACAGATCTAATGCCAAGTGTACAGAGAATGCTACTTGAAATAACAGAATGGAAAAGCATAATAGAAAAATAAGAAATACTGTTATGGCAGTCAAAACGTGAGAAAGGAATTCTGAACCTAGACCCATTTGGAGGAGAGCCCAACTCAGGTGAGGAATTTGGACTAATTGTTGTATCATTAAGCCCATATCCCTTGGGGAAATCCTTGTATTCGTATCATTACCCCATGGTTCCAAATCAACCTTGCCCTCAAGTTGTAATTATGACAAGCCTCAAACAATGCAGTGACATCTTCCTGAGTGTCCTCAAATTCTGGTTGACCCTTCCAATGAACAGGAAAACATTCCCCCAAATCCCATTGTTTGAAATGGAAGGACCCTTTGGTATGTGAAAAATAGCAATCTCCTCCTGGGTCCCATTGGTATAATTCTTTCTCTGATACTCCCAAATCAATAGTCACTGTCAGAAACTGTGTATATATTCTAGAATATTTTTTTAGGGTAATTTTGTATTTATTGCCTATTAGTTAGGAAATATCCCTTGATTTTAGGGGTTTGATTATAGAATAGGCTGTCATTTTATTTCCTTTTTTAGCTCTCTAAGTCATGTATATATATCTGATGTAATCTCAGTATTATGCAATGAAAGCATTTTCATTCTACCTTAAATTTCTAGATGGTATCAAAGCTCCCGAAATCTGGGAGGCTCTGACTGCGCACTCAAACCCTAAGACGGCAGCCTTCATTGTTGTCGCAGATCCTTGTGCTTCTATCCCATCAACACTGTGCTGTCGCTGCACAGTTTTTCCTTCTATTCTTCTATCCCTCTGATTGTGTTCCTTGATTGCACACTCCACCATGGCTGAGATTGTTAACCCAGCAACTAAAACAGGGGAAAAAACCTCTGGAGAACTGTAGAGCATTCACAGAACTGCAGAGCATTCACTCTGCTTATCGATTGAATGGGAAGAACTACCTCAAATGGTCCCAACTTATTCGCACCATTCTGAAAGGAAAAGGGAAGGCAAGCCACTTGACTGATTCTACCCCAGATTCAAAGGATCCCAAATTTAAAACATGGGATGAAGAAGACTCTATGATCATGGCATGGCTATGAAACTCAATGATCCCAGAAATCAGTGATACATGCATGTTTCTCGACTCGGCAAAGGAGATTTGGAATGCAGTGGAGCAAACTTACTCTAAAGCCAAGGATGCTGCCCAAATATATGACGTAAAGGTGAAGACTTTGGCAGCAAAACAGGGAAACAATACTGTTACAAAGTATGCTAATCAACTCAAGTCATTATAGACAGAGCTGGACCATTGCAGAGTCATAAAAGCCAAATGCTCAGAAGATTCAGCAATACTCAAGGAATATATTGAACAAGACAGGGTCTATGATTTCCTAGTGGGCCTGAACCCTGAGTTTGATCAGGTCAGAGTTCAAATCTTAGGAAAGGAGAAAGTCCCCGGCCTTAATGAAGTAGTGGCGATCATCTGAAGTCAGGAGAGTAGGAGGGGTCTAATGTTGGAGACTCCAACCATTGAAAATTCGGCCATGATAGCTGATGGGACCTCAGCCATGGCTGCTGAACAGAAAAAGGGGAGAATGATAAATGTGGAGACGAAAAATGAGGGGCTTTGGTGTACCTATTGCAAAAAATCGCACCACACTATAGAAAAATGCTGGAAGTTACATGGAAAGCCCCAAAAACGGGACAAAGTACGGGGACAGAAAGGAGGTTCCTCCAAAAGGGGAGGACAGGCACACCTAGCTGCTGGGACCAATGAAGAATGCAAAGGAGAACCTGTCCAACTTAACCAGAAAGAGATGGAAAGAGTAAGATCCTTCCTTAGCAAATTGGAGAAACCAATAGGTACTTGTTCTCTAGCCTACTCAGGTAAGTTTCCAATTTCTTTTGGATTCAATGTCTTAGATATACCCTTTAACCATTGCTGGATACTAGATTCCAGAGCCACTGACCATATGACACCCCTACCTAAACACTTCTCCACATATTCCCCATGCCCTAGCAATAAGAAAATTTCTACTGCTGATGGAACACTAATAACTGCAGCTGGACACGGAGATGTCCAAATAAGCCCATTAATAACCCTGAAAATGTCCTTCATGTCCCCAAACTGTCCACTAATCTGATCTCTGTGCAAAAACTCACAAAGGATCTGTCATGTAATGTTGTTTTTCATAGTAATGCTTGTATGTTGCAGGACAAGAATTCGGGGAGAATGATTGGACATGCTAGAGAATGGAATGACCTTTATTACATGGAAGAACCAAATCTGCCCAGCAAGAGCCACTCCTTTTTATCTGAATCAGTGATGACCAATAGGGAAAAAATTCTGCTATACCATTGCCGCTAGAGCTGTTTATTCGGGCCAGCCCACAACGGGCCAACACATTTTCGGGCCGGGCCGGGCCAAATTTCATATGGGCCACTAATATGCCAGCCTAGCCTAGCCCAGCCCTCCACGGGCTGCGGGCTGGCCCATGGGCTCATTTATTTTTTAAAGATAATATTTTTATAGAAATCTGACGCAGTCACACCTGTGGGATTAATCACACCCTGGGTATGAAACGCATTGTAAGCTAGTTTAGTACTGAAAAATAAGACATTTGTAGAGCCTGACGCTTTCACACCTGTGAAATTATTCACAATGGTGGTGTGAAACGATCTGTAACGGAGTTTAGTGCCAGAGGCCCAGAACTGACGCTTCCACACCTGTGTAATTATTCACACCCCTGATGTGAAACAGTCTGTAAGCAAATTAAGCAAATAATAGTCGGGCCAGCCCGGCCCACCACGGGCTAGCCCACTTCGGGCCAATGATTTTTCGGGCCGGGCCGGGCCAAAATATTTTCGGGCCTAGATTTTGCTAGCCCAGTCCATTTTTTTATCGGGCTAAACGGGCTAGCCCATCGGGCCTGACCCATTTTGACAGCTTTAATTGCCGCCTTGGACATCCCTCCTTTCGGGTTATAAAAATGTTATTTCCTTCCTGTTTTAAAAAATTAAATGTGGAGAGTCTTCATTGTGAGGTGTGTGAGCTTGCTAAGCACAAGCATGTACCTTTTCCTATTAGCAATAAAATAAGCACTTCTCCCTTTTATCTGATTCATACTGATGTGTGGGGTCCCTCTAATGTTCCAAACATCTCAGGTGCTAGATGGTTTGTGACATTTATAGATGACTGCACTCGAGTAACTTGGGTTTTCCTTCTTAAACAAAAATCTGAAGTTAACTCTGTTTTCCTACAGTTCTTTTCTATGATAAAAAATCAGTTTGGGGTTAATATCAAGAGGCTTAGGTCGGACAATGCTAAGGATTACTTCAATAATGTGATTAACTCTTTTTACCAAAAGGAGGGTATAATTCATGAGTCTTCTTGTGTCAAAACACCCCAGCAAAACGGGATTGTAGAGAGGAAAAATGGGCACCTTTTAGATCAAACTCGGGCTCTCCTTTTTCAGAATAATGTCCCTAAAATTTTTTGGGGGGAAGCTGTTCTTACTGCCACTCACCTAATTAACAGATTGCCCTCTAGGGTCCTAGCCTCAAGGAGTCCTATGGAAGTCCTAGCCTCCTTCTATCCAAATGTGGCCACTACAAATAACCTTATACCTAGAATATTTGGATGTGTGTCCTTTGTCAATGTCCATAGTACAGAGAGGGGAAAACTTGATCCTAGGACCTTGAGATGTGTTTTTATAGGTTACTCATCCACACAAAAGGGATATAAGTGCTATCACCCACGGTCCAACAAATTCTATGTATCAAGGGAGGTCACTTTCCATGAGCAGGAAAGCTATTTCAGCCAACCTCATCTTCAGGGGGAGAGTTTAATAGAGGAAGATGAGACACTCATGATCCCAGACTTGACACGTGGACCGGATGGTGGAGCAGAATCGGGAGGTGATGATGGGACCGAACCTGCACCTGTCACAAATGAAATTGAACATGATTTTGGACCTGCAGCTGATTCTGGACCTGCACCTCAAATTGGAGCTGATCCCGGGCCAGATGTGAGATGGGGGAAGAACCGGGTATACTCAAAGAGAATAAAGGCCATTCCAGGATCCGCCCATGTCCAAGAATCCAACCCAACACCATTACATGAGGTAACATTATCTGATCCTTTAATTTTCAATGATTCAATTTCTGAGCAAGTTGAAACCGATATACAAGAGGACCTAGACCTCCCAATTGCCCTTAGAAAAGGAACCCGAAAATGCACCAAACAACCCCTCTACCCTCTAGCAAACTACCTATCCTTTAAAAATTTCTCACCTACCCATAAAGCCTTCTTCACGAACCTAAACACTACAACAACCACACCTACCTCCCTATCTGAGGCATTGTCTGAATGAAAATGGAAACAAGCCATGGACATGGAGATGGAGGCATTGGAAAAGAATTGTACATGGGATGGACCAATGAGGCTTTATTGTGACAATAAATCTGCAATTAGCATAGCCCACAACCCAATGCAGCATGACAGAACCAAACACATTGAAATAGATAGACACTTCATCAAAGAGAAGCTAGACAGTGGCCTGATCTGCACTCCATATGTGACCTCCCAAAGCCAACTCGCAGACATTCTTACCAAAGGGTTGAACAGTAACAATTTTGAGAAGATTGTGTCCAAGCTGGGAATGGAAAACACCTATTCACCAGCTTGAGGGGGAGTGTCAGAAACTATGTATATATTCTAGAATATTTTTTTAGGGTAATTTTGTATTTATTTCCTAGTAGTACAGATTCTGTAAGTTAGGAAATATCCCTTGATTTCAGCAATTTGATTGTAGAATAGGTTGTCATTTTATTTCCTTTTTTAGCTCTCTAAGTCATGTATATATATCTGATGTAATTTCAGTATTATGCAACGAAAGCATTTTCATTCTACCCTAAATTTCTAGAGTCACCAATCCAGATTCGTCCTCATAAATGAATTCCACCTCTTTTGAATCAACTATTATCAGCTTAGGCCGAGCCGATGAGTAAGCACCCAAGTGGCTACACCCTCGGAATTTCATGTTAACATGTGTACTACTTCCATTAGAACCTGAACTGAACTCTTTGACAACAGCTCTTGCATTGAACATCTTAATTAAACTAATAGAAGCAAATTTGACACCATTTGTTAACTCCTTCACGGGAGCTAATGTAAAAACTTCATATTCTCGAGAGTTCATGGTAATTGGCATAGATGCATCATTTGGAAGGTAAACTACTTCTCCACTAACATGGGAAAATATAATGACATCTCTAGTAGTATCAGTAAATAAGCAATCCTTCGTTGGTCTTCCAGGAAGTTTAACTCTTAATATAGAACCATCAGGAAGTGCAAGCTTATTCAAAAGACTAAATTCATGGTGTTCAGGCTTTTTACTGACATAGATAAGGCATCCTCTAACGGATCATGCAATAGCATGATATTCAACCATTGGATTGAAGCTTTGAAATATATCCCAATCGGGCTGCATAGTTTCACTAAGAAAGATAGTATTGTAAGCAACTGATGCAATGTGAATTGTGTGGGATGCAGGGTCTCTTGGCCAGAATTCATCTAATGCTCTAATAATAGCTAAATGCTTTGCAAAGTACAATCCATCAGTATTGTGACTCATGCAACAAATGGTTCCATTATCAGGGAAGTCCCCGGATATTGATGCCTCCAAGGCCTGGTGGTACTTCCTTGCAAGTTTCACCCTCCCACCATGTCCTGCCCCAAGAGTTTCAAAGATATTTGAACATCAACTTTGACACCACCAATACTAGCAAATGCAAGATATGGTGAAGTTCATCATAAAAGTGATAAACATGTTTAGGATTCTTAAGCGCATGTAGTTCTTTATTTTGGATCTTGTTAATGGCCATGATGGCCAAATTGATTGCATGTATATGCCTTGTGATATCAACAGCAGGCAAGGATGATGTCAGTTCAACCAGCCCCACACCAAAGATTAGACTTCTTCCCATGGTTTGACTTTCTATCACAGAGTCTTTTGAAGATGGATCAGAAGAGAGGTGCTGAGATTGTATATATGGCATTGCATAACTATACTTTCGGTGCTTAAATAAATAGAAGCCAGCAGTTACTACAAGAATTACTCCCAACACAGCAAGAACAACACCTATTGATGGAGATCAAGAGGCCCAATGAAGGAACATGGTTTTATAGTTTTATTTTATTAAGTATTGAAGAATTTTTTAATTTTTAGTTTTTTGGTTTTTAATTTTATGTTGGGTTATTTTTATGTAATTTTAGTTTTTTCAGTATAAGTGGTTGAAGTCCCACATTGGAAAGGAAGGGGAGGGAGCCACCACCATAAGGCTATAAATAACCTTTCTTTTGTCTTGTATTGGCACCTTGGAATGAATTAGAATTTTGATCTCCTTTTGGAGTTTGTGGGAGCTAAGTCTCTATGTGTTCTTGAGTGGACCAACCATTGGTTCTTATCAAAGGTTTCCATACCTTTTTGGCGAATCCTCACCGGACTTATCACTCTCTATAGAGTGTGGTGTCTTCGTTTCCATCTTCTTTCTTTCCGCTTTTTATTTTTCTCTAAAGTTTGCATCTTTGCTTTTCTTAAGAACTGTTATTTCATTCTTCATCTTCATTGTTCTTATTTGGTTTAAACAAGAAGTCAATTCAAGGAAGGTCCGATAAAAACACATGAACCCCCATTTGGCTTATATCACCTATAATGATTTTCTTCTCCCAATTACATTTGTTATCACCATCTGTTATGGACCATGATGAGGATGATATTAATGTTGCAGAACCAATTCCTTTGGGTTCACTGGCTAAGACTCGGGCTAGGCTTAGCAAGGAGAGGCCCAAGTGGATGAGGGGTTATGAGATGACTTGAGTCCAGTAGTTATTGGAATAATCTAGATGCTCTCCAATAGTTATTTCCTTTTATGTTATTTTCATTACTGTTATTTTTCATTGCTTTGTTGAGCACCACTTTTGTGTGGAAACGGTTAGGATTGCAATATATATAATGGAGAGTGGAATGAAATGATTTATGAAAGAGAATATTCATAGATTTGCTTTTCTGTTAGTAGCCTTAGCCTAGCTATTCTTCTTCTTCTTCTTCTTCTTCTTCTTTGTTAGTAATTTGCAGAGCCTTACAATTTGGTACTTTCATTGCCATGGCCTCACCATCCCACACCTCTTATGAACTAAAAGCCACTCTCAAATTTAATCTCCAAAATCAGCAATCATTCTAGAACGACCTTACCATCCTAGCCACTAAACTCAACCAAATGAGACACCGATTCGGAACCCCTGGATTTTCTCCCCATCGCCCAGACAAGCCTTTCACTCATCCCTTCGCACCTACATCCATTAAACTCGATATTCCTCGCTTCAATGGCACTGAACCACTCTCTTGGATCTTCAAAATCAACCAATTTTTTCATTTCCACCATACTGTCAATGATCAGCGCCTCCATCTTGCTTCGTTCTACATGGAGGGAGAGACCCTTACCTAGTTTCAATGGATGCACTCCAATGGCCAATTGTTGTATTGGCCTATGTTTTCTGCACACTCTCGAACTGCTTTTTGCTCCTTCGCAGTACGAAGATCCTAAGGGTGCCCTATTTAAGCTGTGTCAGACCACTACATTTAAGATATACCAGACTGACTTTGAAGCTCTTGCCAACCATATCGTGGGATTGCCTCCTCCTTTTTATCTAAGCTGCTTCATTTCAAGTCTAAAACCAGAAATCCGACGATAGGCCCAAGCATTTCAGCCCACCTCCCTCTCCCACGAGATTAGTCTCGCCAAACTACAGAAAGAGAAGATTAATGACCGACCCACCACCCATTTTGCCTGGAAAAACACAACCTCACCTTCAGGCACCGCCCCTAACCATGCACAAACACAAACCACCACAGTTCCCCCCAAACCAAAACCCTCATTACCCATTAAGCACCTCTCTTCGACAGAGCTTCAAGCCTGACGTTATAAAGGGCTTTGTTATAATTGTGACAAAAAGTTTTATACTGGTCATCATTGGAAGGCTCAATTTCATTTCTTGGTTTCTGTTCTTGACACTCCTGAGGTTGAAGACGCAACCTTAACCCAATTACTGCTTGAATCTGCCCCACCCAGTGTACTCGATCCACCTGCGTCCTTGGACCCTCTCTCAGCCCAAATCAGCTCGCATGCACTATTGGACCACTTGATGCCTGAAACTCTTCGCGTGATGGGCCAGATTGTGAAGAAGCCCATAGTTGTGTTGGTGGATGGAGGCAGTACTAACAACTTCATCCAGGATCAATTGGGCCTCCCTATGCAATTGGCCCAATCCTCTCAAGTCCTTGAGGGTAATGGGGAATAGTTGCAATGTTCCTTCATGTGTCCTCAAACCCAATTGTAGTTGGGCTCACACCAATTTCTCGTTGATTTGTTTGTCTTGCCACTTAGTGGAGCTCAATTAGTGTTCGGGGTGCAATGGCTTAAGACCCTGGTCCATATCTTAACTGATTATGAAAAACTTACAATGAAATTCATGCGTGCAGGTCAATTGGTGGAGCTCATGGGGCGCATCTCTCATCCAGAGCTGGAAGAAGCATCTTTGCACCAGCTAAGATGCCTTGTGTCAACCCATATGGTGGACACCGTTTTTCACTTGCATCTCATTTCCCCCACCTCACCGCATCCTCACAACCCACCCACCGTGACACCCCCACCCGAAATTAAACCACCATGGCTTGATTCTCTACTCACTTCTTATACCGAACTTTTCAATCAACCCACCAACCTACCTCCTCCTCGGCTTGTTGATCATTCCATTACCTTAATCAACAACGCTAACCCAGTCAATGTTCGTCCCTGCAGATACCCTCACTTTAAAAAAAAGAGATTAAAAATCAAATTCGTGAGATGCTAAACAGGGGATAATCCATCCAAGTACCAGTGCCTTCTCATATCTGGTGCTCTTAGTGCGTAAAAAAGATGGCACACGGAGGTTCTGTGTTGATTACCGTGCCCTCAACGCCATTACCATCAAAGACCGCTTTCCCATCCATGCCATCGATGAGCTCCTCGATGAACTTTATGGTACTCAGTGGTTCTCCAAATTGGACCTGTGCGGTGGCTACCACCAGATACGCATGACACCTGAGGATGTGCACATGACAGCATTGAGCACACACCAACGTCATTATGAGTTCTTGGTTATGCCTTTTGGGCTCTGCAACGCTCCATCAACTTTTCAGGCTACAATGAATCTTCTCTTTCAACCTTACCTGCGTAAGTTTGTCATCGTCTTCTTTGATGACATCCTCGTCTACAGTCGTTCCTTAGAGGACCATCATACTCATTTGGAGTGTGTGTTTCAATGCATAGTAGACAATTAGTTTTTCCTCAAGCAATCCAAGTGCACTTTTGCCCAACCCACCATTTCTTATATGGGTCACATTGTTTCGTAGGACTGATCACGAGTAGATTGGGTCGGGTTTGGGGGGGAAACGAAACTGAACCAAAGATATGAACTCGGGTTGGGTCGGGTCGATTTTGGTCATTTTCTACTATGTAACCCAGCTATTGACAGATCGGGTCGGGTTGGGTAATCGGGTTCAGGAAAAAATGAAAACTTGGTCGAGTGGAGGAATGAAATAAAATAAAAAGATGAAAGTGGGCCAATAGCCCTGTTGAACCAAAAATGAAAAAAAGAAAAAAAAACAAATGCAGGGGTTCTGTGAAATCTGTCGCTCACTCTTTCTGATAGAGCCTTAATTTCTTCAAGGGTATGTGGCGGCGTGAAGCTGCCAGGGATTGAGAGGGGTGAATGGAAGGTGTCGTGGCAAACGACGGTGGTGGTTAACCAGTATGGTAAGTGGACGAAGGATGAGAACTATGAGATGAGAACAGCGACGAATGACAAATGATGATGCGTTAATGGCAGACGACGAATGGTAGATGGCGAACGGCGAACGACGATGCCCATGACCGATGACGCGAATGGTGTACCACCCAGTGGTGGTTTCCAATCCCAGCCATTGCAGGATCTTCTATGTTTCTTGGGTCCTTTCATCTCTGCGAAGCTTGTGGACACGTGGAATCCTTTCGTTCTCTCTTTCTCGCTCTCTAACTCTTGAGTTTCAGTAAGAGAGAAGAAGCTAGTTTCAGAAAAAATCTAGATCTGAAGCTGCTGCGCATGAGTGATTGAAGGGTTTTTATTCCCTCAATGGCATGTGGGTCAGGTTACACGAGTGCAGAATGTTGTAAACCCAATACCCGACCCAAGGTGGTTGGGTTCAGCATCATCTTACCCAATTAGACCCGCGGGTCCAACCCAACCCGGATATTTTGCTCGGTTCGGGTTGGGTCGATCGGGTTGGTCGGGTCGACTCAACCCATGATCACCCCTATTGTTTCGGCATAAGGAGTGGGTCCTGATCCAGAGAAAATTCAAGCCATGCTCACCTAGCCAACTCCTCGCACACTCAAGCACCTTTGTGGGTTTTTGGGCTTAACAAGTTTTTATCGAAAACTAGTTGTGTGACCCGTGCGATGCACGGGTGAATAATCGTAGGGTGAAAAATTCCAAATTTTTATTTAAAAGAAAAGTTAGACAGTAATGTAAAATGCAAAGGAAAGGAATTAATAACATTATGTGATGCAATGTGGATCAAAAAATTGAAACTACAATATGTGATGCAATTTGAAACTGAAAAAGCTGGAGAAAGTAAATTTGCAGGGTGTTGGTGATTTTTTCAGCAGCACAAAAACCTATTATATGAAGTGAAAACCAATAATTAGTCGTAAAACATGTCATATTTTGTAATTAAGGTAGGTTACAGATAATGGTTAACAATTCATTGAATAGAGAGTATAATGTCTATAAAATGTCAAAGAACTTCAAAATCTGTAATACATATAGAAAAGGTACGGTTACTCAATAGAAATTGTGTATTTTATAATTAGGACAATTTGCATATAGTTGTTAATAACTTATTGATTAGACATAACCTTTTTTTGGCAATTAGTTACTCATGATTTGAAAGAATGGTACAATACAATTTATATGTCTAATTAATTTCTACCGAGAATTAAGAGTAAAAGATAAAAAAGTTATGATTTGAACATAATTAATTATAGTAATTAATTGTTTATCCCGATCTTAAATAACAATTTAGAAAATAACAAAGTAATTTTCTAACAAAGTAATCTATATGTCATTATAATTGTTAAATAGTTTGCAATTTGAACAAAATGGAACTCAGTTTTAAAAAAGAAACACGCCTGCTCACTACCCAATGTTTGTTCCTTTTCCAATTTCCAGTAGGGTCTTTGTTAGTCTCATATTAATCATAGAATTTGGATGTTGATATTTTTCACACATGAGGCCAAGTCTTCTAGGAAAGTTTTTGCCTTGATTATTACGATATTTAGCATTTCATTTAACACATGCTTTTGGTTTTGATTCTTTTGAAGTTGTTGAATGACACACTATATATAACTTAGTTGCCCAAATGAGAATGAAACATGGACGTGTTTTTTTATTACATTTTGCTTTCATACTGTAATAAATTGGCAGCCTCATGCCAATGTGTACCCGCTACCTTACAATAACACTAATCATGAGGATAACCCCACCGAATACATCAATCGTATAATTTCAAAAGAAGCACAATTACTAACTAATTGAAGAAAAAACTTAAAAGAGGATAGTGGAAGTGGCATTGAAACCATGAAATACTGCACTTTGCCACTTATGCATCAAGAGACAACCCTGCATCCCTTAGACACTTTAGTCTAGTAGTGCTCGGAAAGAGACCTTGAAATTCATCAGCAGATAATATTAGACAGATCATCCTCAAAACAACCTAAAAGAAGAACTTGAAGCAAAATTAGTTGTAAATAACATAAGAAGAAAGATTAATACAATAACAATATACATGTGTCTGTGACTTGGTCTGCAAAAACGCATATCCTCTCATATCAAATCTTCCATTGTAGCTGTGCAGTTGTGCAGTTTATCTCAACAGATAATATAGTATAAGCAAACCACCATTTTTTTTATCATAATATGAATGTTAAGTGAATGTAAGGCCATGTAACCGAACAAAGTTATTTTTTCTAATACCTAACTCATACTTTTTTCTACTAAAAAAATTGAGTTTCTAAAGCTAATTATTCTCCAAAATAGATACAGTAACAGATGTTATGAAAATTAATTAATAAAGCAATATAAAAGGAGGGAGTGTGCAAACTTAAGACAAAAAGTATAAAGTTGAACAAAAGGAAAATGAGGCCTGCCACAGAGCAATTTTGTTGGCTTTTAACCACCTCATAGGAAAATGTGTCCTAAGATTAATACAATGTTCATGTTTCCAGCACTCGAGAATGCTTCTGAATTGCTTTTCTTTTCAATATAAGAGGAATGTGTCCTAAAGGTCTTTAGCTTAGATGCTTCATTCCAGGTAAATGTTCCATCCCGAAAATTTGCTACCAAATAGCAGTCCTTTTCAAAATGCTTCATGCCTGCGTAGATTATTCTTAAGAGATCAAATATCTTATGGCTTCTCACCTTGCTTCAAACCTTATCATACATAGAAAAATGACCTTCCTTTTCTCTTAGCAGTTGATAATTTGCCTGATAGCTTTTTTCTTGAACTCCTAATGGATGCATGCTTTATGACTTTTCTAGATCTGTTGATTTTTGTTGTTCAACATCATTAAATTCTTCATCTCCATATGAATTAAGTTATTATTAACATGAATAGATTCACACCTCAAACATTCCAGCAAAGTAGCAAATTAATTGTGGCAGCAGCCTATTACATAGCCTCAGTTGTTACAATACATTATTATGTGTTCCAATACTGTTACTTCATGAAATACCATTCCCTCTTGGTTATTAAATATGGAAGGAAGTTTTCCTTCTGGTCAGAAGCTTAGTTTAGTAAAACAAATCAATTACAATAAAATTACTCAATTTTATGATTACCTGTAAACACTTGAGCTGCATACCAAACAGCAGCCATAGAGACAATCCTACCACAAATAGATCTAAGGTCAACATGACCACTTCAAAAATTTCAACCATTCTTATCTCGACAAATTTCCCAATACAATTCATTTGTGTTCTCACTTATTATTTGTTTTCATTTTTATGAGGGATAGTTTATTTCATGTGGCAGCGCCATCTATGTAAACTGAGTCAAAGACAATATAGGATAAAAAATTTGTATTTGTCTTTCTTCCATAGTTAGATGAAGTATTGAAAGTCAAAAGTAAGACAAACCAAACTAAATGCATTGCCTCATCTAATTATTCGTTGCATGTAAAACAACTATATATGAATGTAAAACACTATTAACAGCAATGGGGGAGACCATAAGTTACAAAGTTCTTATTGTCGCTACTGGTGCTCAGGTATTAAAACAAATCTTACTAAGAATCTTCCTGCTTTAAAGTTCTCATTGTACCATTAATATGAAGCTTTCCTGCATTATATAATTTTCTAACCAAGAAAGAAAAATACTCTAATTTCAAGTGATGCACAAATTATAACAAAACATAATTCCATCAATAGAAACTGAAACCTTTTGCCCCCCTATTCAGCAGACAAAAATGCAAACCCAACATGAATAATGAAAGGTAGATGAAAGCAATTAACAGAAAAAAAAATTAAACATTTACCAATTTAAACCTTCACCTTAGCAGATTTTACATGCAGAACGCGACTAAATACACACCTCCAAGATGATGAAAACTGTGAACAGGCAAAAAAAATCATATTAACCATCAAAAAATTGTGCAGGAACGACAACATAATAGAAGAACCATATGTCTATGCAAGAACCATTTATACAATAGTAACTATGCATAATATACCATCGATTCTTGCACGAAAACCCAACCTTCTAAGCGGTTCAAACTGTAAACACAATGAAGGAGAAGATGGGGCTAAAAGGTGACCCAATATTCTCTCTTGTTGGATGTTTGAAGTGGTGCTTCAACCAAGATACCAAACATTTCTCCTTTTCAGTCAATATAACTGATTATAGAAATCAACGTAGTTGATTGAAAAACATAAATAATGGATATACCATTGTTAATTCACAGAAGATTGAGCCAATCCTTGGTAAAGGATTAGAATTCTAAGATACAGCTCTTAGATTGCATAAGTTTGTACACCAATCAATAAGCTTACAAAGATGAGAGTTCGAAACATTGGCCCCTTCAACCCAGCATGCTACAATTAATTAATTACAATATCAAATCTTCATTTCTATCTATCACACATACAACACTTTACCACCAATGAAGCATGATGTTAGAAAAGCTAAGATTTAAAAAATTCAAACATCCATGGATACAAAATCATCATGGTGACACCATGAAGAGGAAAAAGAGTGATTAATTAATCAATAAACCTACATAGTCCATTATTAATAGGTCACAATGAAATATTTTTTACATTAAATAAACTATTAAAGTTTAAAGTAATTGTGAACTATATATTTAATTTAATTCAATAACAACTTCATAAGTGCTTTATGTCAATGAAAATAATTCAGCAGACTCAGTACACACCAAAGCATGTCAAAGCATGCTTCCCCTGGTGCAATTAGGAGGTGCAAATTTTGTAGATTATCTTTTAGCTTAAGCTGAAATATAATAATTGTAGACTTGGTTAAACATCAATTGGGAAGCAATATAATATTATAATAATATAAATTACATCTGTTAAAACATATACTCAGATTATTTGAAACAAATATCAGGAACGAAGAACCCTGCTGATTGCACTGAAAGATGAGTTCCACTTGCTCCCATTTCTATATTTCGCAAGGCACTGCAAAATCAATGGCCATATTTTTTCTTGGATGCTTTGTTGTTTCAGATTTAGTCTTTCCATTCTAAAAGTGCATATCACAATGTTCACTCCAATTTCTTTTTTTTAAAATATCAAAGAAGAATAGTAACTATAATAATTAAATCGTTCCCCATCCCATTCCACTGGGTAATTTCAACTCTTGATGCCATACTCTAATACTAATTAAGAACAAAAGATCAGGGGGACAAAAACATATAGATAAATGTTTATATACTCATATGATAGTAATGATACCTATACTCACTTCTTCCAGTTGTTTTCCATTGCCATCACCAAGCAAACTAACATAACAAAAATGACAATAATTAAAAACTCATGTAAAGAAAATCAGAAAGGTGGATGAATGCTCTGTAAAAAATTAAAGCAAACCCAAAAAAAAGGTAAGTAACTTAATAAAAAATGACAACATTAAAGAAAATGGTAACATGAAATCATAATCGTCATATGTAGAGTACTTAAGAATTTCTGAACCACCAAATTTCACCTCTCTATGACTCTATGTACTTGCAGGGCATCCATGGATATTTCTTTCTCTTTTCTTATCTCTTTGTCCTTCACTCCTCCGATCTCTCCTAGCCCTGTCCTTCGTTCGACCGATTCCATTGATGTGTTGCTGCATACAACCCATTTCTCTGCGTGAAGAAATAAGAATATGGAAAACCAAAGAGCAATGAAAAAAAACCCATAACAAAATTAGAAGGAAAACCCAAAAAAATAGTCAAACAAAAAACAGAAAAAAGGACTATGCAACACACAATACACCTTTTTGTTGATAGAAGTATTCACCTTTCTTGTTGAAATAGAAGACACACAACACCTACACCAACCCACAAATATTTTAGAAGAAAGAAGATCTTCTTCTTTGGTAAAGTGAAAAGAAAAAGCTAGGAGAAGACAAAAAAAAAAACCAACCGAAGAATAAATGTTTGAGAACCAAAAAAAAATACCGAAGAAGAAGGAAGAAGAGCTTCTTTTTCGGTAAAGCCACCATCGGAACCTCCAACTGCATCAGATCTGCCTCTTCGTCGTTCAACCATCGTTTGAGAAACCACCAGAAGAAAGAGAGAGGAGAGACTGGTGTGAGTGAGAGAAAGGGCTAGAGAAGACAGAGGTCTGCGAGTTTTGAAAAATTTGGAAAATTTGAAAAATAAAAACAGATAGGCAGATGGCAACAGATCAGCAAATTTACCAAATAGCCCTTAAATGGACACTTGGCAACCAGCTGTGAAGGTCATTTTGGTAAGAAACACAACATTTCTTATGCTTAAGTAGATAGTAGATTTGTCCGCAATTACGCCTCCATTGCTTCCCCCTTGATTGACCTCCTTAAGAAGGACTCCTTTATTTGGTCTCAGGAAGCGCAGGCAACCTCTGTTGCATTGAAGAAGGCTATGTCAGAAACACCGGTATTGGCTCTACCGAATTTTGAGGAGGACTTTGTGATGGAAACGGACGCCTCAGGGTCAGGTATGGGTGCTATATTTTGTCAACAAGGTCACCCCATTTGATATTTTAGTAAAAAATTCTAGGTTTAAATATGTTTTTCGTCCTTGCAAAATGATTGAGTTTCATTTTTTGTCCTTGTAAAAAAAAAAAATTTGTTTATGATTCCTGTAAAACAAAAAGTTTTATTTTTAGTCCCTGCAATATTGTTTTAGTCCTTGTAATATTCAATTCATGTTGAATTAGGTCCTGTAATATTTAGATATTTGCCAAATTAGTCCCTGTAAAATAAAATTGATATAATATTATCGGGACTAAAAACAAAAATGTCAACATATTACAAGGACTAATTTAGCATGAATTGAATATTACAGGGACTAAAACAATATTGCAGAGACTAAATATAAAACTTTTTGTGAGGGAATTATGTGCAATCACCAATGCGGTAAAAAAATGGCGCACTTATTTGTTGTGTAGAAAGTTTACAATTCATACGGATCACCACAGCCTCCGCGAATTGATGACTCAAGTTGTTCAAACTCCAGAACAACAATTTTACTTGGCTAAGCTACTTGGGTATTCATATGAAATTGTTTATAAACCGGGAGCTCAGAATGGCGTGGCGGATGCCTTGTCCAGAATGCATGAACCTTCCTCTCAACTTTTCAGCAATATGGTTCCTCACTGGGAGTTTCTTCCTAAATTGAAAGCTTAATTTGCTGCTCATTCTGCACTCCAGGAACTCGTGCTTAAAGTGCAAAATGACCCGCCCTCATATCCATTTTTTAAGGTACACCGTGGCCTACTGTTCTTTAAAGATAAACTGTACATTTCTTCCAATTCCCCTTTAAAACATGTTCTGCTTGAAGAGTTACACATCTCTCCTTTGGGTGGTCATAGTGGTATACATAAGACTTATGGGCATCTTAGTGAGAATGTATATTGGGAGGGGATGAAAAAGGATGTCACTGCATTTGTGAATGCCTACAAAACTTGTCAGTTTACCAAAACTCCTGTACAAACCTCTTTCGGTGCTACAGGGTGTTTGGGAGGATATTTCCTTAGACTTTATTATAGGGCTCCCTTCCTTCCAAAACCATACTATGATTCTGGTCGAGGTAGACCGTTTCTCTAAAGTTGCTCATTTTGGCATGCTTCCTTCTTATATTACTGCCATTAAAGTAGCTGATTTATTTGCTAAGATGATTTACAAACTTCATGGCATGCCCAAGAGTATTGTTTTGGACCGTGACCAGATATTCCTTAGCCATTTTTGGAAGGAGTTATTTCGCTTAAGTGGTACCAAGCTGCGGATATCCGCCGCATATCATCGTCAAAGTGACAATGAATCTAAGATCATTAACAAAATGTTGCAATAGTACCTCCGTTGTTTTGTGCATGATCAACCAAGTGCTTGGGACAAGTTTCTCCATTGGGTGGAGTGGCATTATAACATTGCTCAACACTCTTCTACTGGTGTTTCACAATTTCAAGTGGTGTGTGGCAAACCGCCAGCATCCTTGCCACATTACCTTGCGGGTTTTAGCCAACTGGAAGCAGTGGATTCTGAATTATTGGACAGGGAGTGTATTATTCAGCTACTTCTCAAGAAGCTTATAAAGGCACAAGAAACCATGAAAATGTATGCTGACAAGAGGAGATTGCCTCACTCATTTCAAGCAAGTGAGCTAGTTTTGGTCAAATTAAGGCCTTATCGTCAAGTGTTTGTGGCTGGACAACGGGTTCATAAACTTTCCAAGAGGTATTTTAGACCTTTTAAATTGCTGCGACAAATAGGTGAAGTTGCTTTTGAGCTAGAATTACCTGTTGGTAGGAAAATACACCCGATATTTCATGTTTCGCAATTGAAACATTACAACGGTCCAATGGATTGTCCTTCCTCCCTACCTCCGGATGCTATGGATAATCATCCTATTTTACAACCTTTGGCTGTGATTGACTGGAAAGTGCGCAAGGAACTTGCGGATCACAAGGTGCTAATTCAGTGGCAAGGGACATTTCTTGAGGATGCTACTTGGGAGTCTTATCAAGAGATGTTGGCTGTTATCCAGACTTACACCTTGAGGACAAAGTGTCTTTTGAAGATAGGAGGGATGTTATGGACCTTGATGAGGATGATATAATGTTGCAAAACCTATTCCTTTGGGTTCATTGGCTAAGACTCGGGATAGGCATAGCAAGGAGAGGCCCAAGTGGATGAGGGATTATGAGATGACTTGAGTCCAGCAGTTATTGGAATAATCTAGATGCTCTCCAATTGTTATTTTCCTTACTGGTATTTTTACATTGCATTGCTGAGTCACCACTTGTTGGATGGAAACTGTTAGGATTGCAATATATGTAATGGAGAGTGGAATGAAATGATTTATGAAAGAGAATATTCATAGATTTGCTTTTCTGTTAGTAGCCTTAGCCTAGCTATTCTTCTTCTTCTTCTTCTTCTTCGTTACTCATTTGCAGAGCCTTACATCGCCACAACATTTTGGGTAGGACAAATCCCTCCAGAAATAGAGGAGCACATGATAATTATCAAAGCCATAACGGCCACCATTTTTCTCATCGTGCTGGCAACTAGGTACAGTCCAATTCAAATGAAACCCCATCTTTAAAACCTTAATGTAATTCATTCGAAATAAGCTAGTAAAGTTAATAGTGGCATTCATGGTCAATGGTGCATGAACCACAAACTGACACTCATTCATGGAATAGTTTATGTGCTCAAGTGCCTCCTTACGAAAAACTGTAAAAGAGTAGTGAGTGGCATTTTTTTACAGTTTACTGCAGAAGTGGGCAATATGTAGGTTCTGAGGCACAATTGTAGAAGAAAGAGAGATTGGACTTCTCAAGACTATAGGTAAATGAAGTCTGATCAAGTTTGTAATTATGCATGGGAGTAGGACACTTGTCTGCATAGACAGTTAAGTTGCTGCAGCAAATGAAGTGGGAAATCCACATTTTGCAAAAAAATTGAGCAGAGAAATCCAAAAATGTGCATCTGGGTCAACCCCACTTTGCAATTGGAGTTCATGAATGGGCATTCCCTCATTCAAAGTGTTGAAACAAGACCCTCTCAAGCTTGTAGTTTCAATGATGACAAACCTTCTGAACAATAGCCTAAGTCTTCTAAGCATGTCATGTACTAATGGTTTCCTTGAGATTATTAAGAGACATAACAGGAATGAAAGTATGGAAACCAGAGAAGCTTAGAATTAAGGCTATTCATGGTATAAAGGATGAGAAGATCACATGAATACGCATAGAATGCAAACAAGTAAAGAGGTTTAGAATGAGGCAAGCTTCTAAGCTTAAGGAAAAGATAGTTCTCAGCAGAAAAGTGAAAGAGGCACTCTGAGAAGATCAACAGTCTGTTAAGAGAATAAACTTCTCTGGCAGAGAAGGTTAGCCTGCTGGGAAGGTACTGAGAAGATGATCTTCTCTGATAAAGAATGTATTGAAAGGTTAAGCTTCTCCAGAAAGGGGAGACATCAAGATAAGAAGCTACTCAAGAAGAGAAGCCCACAGATGAAGAAGAAGATGCTCCTCAAGGCAAGAAGCATCACAACTGGTTGAAGTATACTACTAATACACAGTTGGAAGATTCAAGACATGAAGCTTCTAAGGAATCCATGAGATACTTGATCAGTTTATAAACCTCAAATAAAATAAGATCTCTCTAAATCAAAGGTATTCTTCATTATACACAGTATAAAATTTCTGAAAGAAAGTCAGAGGTACAATGCATTGTATCTATGCTGAAGACCTTTTCTAGTCACACGTTTCCAGAAAAGGTCAGAGAAGGCTCCTGTTTGGACCACAATATGTCCAGAGAAGATCTACATCAAAAGAGCACAGAAGGTCTACACTGGACCAGAATAGGTCCATACTATTACTGAGAAGATCTCCTCTGGAACCACAAAAGGTCCCTGAGAGACTTGAACGAGGAACCTACTCAAGCATTGTGTTCCAGAGAAGGTCTGATGACAGTAAAACACGTGAGCTGTCAAAGTGTGTCATAAAGTGAAAAAGTACAAAAACACTGTTTCATTTCAGAACCCGATATGTGATGTTCTCTCTCCTCTTTGTGTCTAACGGTTAGAAACTCAAAGGATGGACTGAGAGCTCTATATTACAACGGATGGAAGTGAAGCAAACTGTGAGAAATACATCCAAGTTTGAGCAAACACAATTAAACAATAAGATATTTCTCATCAGCACTCACTCATACACTCCTACCCATATTGCTGTGCTTTGACACGAAAAATAGGAGTGTAATACAACTTCATCTTAGTATTTGTTCTGTAAACATTGATTAGGAGCTGTAACACAATAAACACTATTTTCATTCTTCTTGTTGTGATTTTCTTTCAAGCTAGCTAGTGAGAGCTGAGCGTGTGAAAGGAAAGATTTTGTGCAATCTGTGAGGTTGCTTGTAGTGGGTTAGCTTGCAGAGGCTAGGACAATACTACTGGATGTTAGCTTGCGGAGGCTAGGACAATACTACTGATTTGAAGCCTGAAGAGGCTTGGACAAGAATACTGTTTACGGCCTGAAGAGGCTCATTGAAGATACTTAAGAGGATAGTGGATAATCTCACTGGATGTGGGGACTAGACGTAGCCCAAGGTTTGGGGTGAACCAGGATAAACCTTCTGTGTGATATCTCTTCTCTATCTCCTTTACAGTTTTTCTGCTTAACATTTTTTCACTGCATCAAAACACCTTCTCTAGCTGAGAAGGTCTAACCTTTTGTAAAGCAAATTTATCAGCAAGTTTTTCTATTAACCTCATTGTGATAAAGAAATTATTTTAGTGAAAAGCTTGTGAAATCGTATTTTAAAAAGGGAGATAAAAACCTCCAAAGAAGGTCTTTTCCATTAACCTTCTCTGGTTGAGACTGTACTGTTGAACTCATTTCAAAGTAAGGAACTTGGTTTTTCTGTTAACCTTCTCTGGCAGAGAAGATCACATAAAACAAACATTTTACTTAAGACCAATTACATTTTCTAGCTAATAGGCTTATTATCTAACGTTTGTTTTACATCTTCTCTGAACACCAAGTGTTTAACACTTGAGAAAGGTTCAAAATCTATAGGAAAAAGTCAAAGAATTTCAAAGGGTCACAATTCAACCCCCCCTCCTTGTGACTCTTGGTACTACTTCAATTGGTATCAGAGCTCGGCCTCAGGGTTGAGCTACACTTAACAGTGTAAGAGGAAAAAGATTCAGGAAGAAGTAATGGCTGCTCAAGTTCCTGGAATTTTCATTCCTGAAGGTTCATCTACAAACAGACCTCCAACATTCGATGGAAAAGATTATTATTAGTGGAAAGACAGAATGAGATTGTTTTTGAAATCTCAAGATATTGATCTTTGGGAGATAGTTGAGGAAGGCCCTTGCACTCCTTCCATCTTAAATGCTGAAGGTGTCTCTACATCAAAACCAAAAGAGAACTGGACAGCTGATGAAAAGGCAAGAGTTCTTCTCAACTCAAAGGCAAAATTCTATCTAATATGTGCCTTGAGTAGAGGGGAATATGACAAGATAGCTGGATGCACAACAGCAAAAGAAATCTGGGATACGCTCAGAATAGCTCATGAAGGTACTGATCAAGTAAAAGAATCAAAAATTAACATATTGATTCATCAATATGAGCTATTCAAAATGAATGAAGGAGAATCCATTAATGAGATGTTCAGTAGATTCACCATCATTATCAATGATCTAAAGTCTCTAGGGATGACTTATACAAATCAGGAACAAATAAGAAAAATCCTGAGAAGCCTTCCCATGGTCTGGAGACCCAAGTGACTGCAATCCAAGAAGCAAAGGACTTAGCTGTTCTAAAGCTGGATGGACTTCTTGGATCATTAAAGGTCCATGAACAAGAAATCATGGATGACATACTGCCAAAAAGAGGAAAATGATAGCTCTCAAGACATCTCAGAAGATGATGAAAACAACTTCTCATAGCTCATCATCCTCAGCATTCAACTTAGTAGCAGAATCAGAAGATGATTCAGAAGGTGATGAATCAGCTACTGAGGCAGAGAATGAACTTTCTCTGATCTCTAAAAAGATCCAAAGAATGTTGAGAAGAAGGGGTAAAGGAAAGAGAACCTTCTCACGCAGAGAAGGTCAGAAAAATGAAGGAGTCAGAAATCAGATCATTTGTTATGAGTGTAACAAACCTGGGCATATAAGAATAGAATGCCCAAATCTGAAGAAGAATATTAAAAGTCATCCAAAGAAGAAGGCAATGATGGCCACATGGGATGATTCAGAGAAGTCATCATCTGAAGAAGGTGTAGAAGAGGAAGCAAACTTTTGTCTCATGGCAGATTCAGAAAATGATGAGGCAATAACTCCAGATTGTACACCTGACAAAGTTCTTGAAACTGCTTTTGAAAATCTTCTTAATGACTCACATATCTTGGCACAAACTTGTGCCACTCTTAAAACTCAAGTTGTGGAATTTAAGAAGATGAATGAGGAGTTGAAAGCTCAAAATGAAGGATTAAGCAAATCTCTTTATATTTTACAGCAATCTCATTTTAAGCTTTCAGAGCAACAGAAGTTACTTACGAGTAGATCTTCTGATGTTCCAGCTCATGAACACCTTAACCTTCTCAAGGAAAATACTGATCTAAAAAATAAGGTGCATGAGCTGACTCTAGATCTAGTTAACTTTGTCAACAGTACCAACACTCTTGATAAAGTCTTAAATTCTCAAAAAGGATTGTATGACAAAGCTGGCTTAGGTTTCAAACCTCCTCAACAAAAGCAAGTTCATAACAATGGACCTTCTCACCGTGAAAATGTGCATAAAACCAAGTCTTCTCAGAATAGTAAGACACTTGGTCATAAACCTCCTCAGGCAGGAGAGTTCACAATTATAAACCTACTCAAGAAAGACAGGTTTATATATATGAATCCCCTCAAGGGAAGAGAACTTATAAGAACTCATTTGTTAATACTAAAAGGCCTAAGAAGAGATGTTCTTACTGTAACAAATGGGGTCATGATGTCTCTATATGTTATCATAAGAAAAGACCTTCTCAAGGAAAGGTAACTAACAAATCAGGACCCAACAGAATTTGGGTACCTAAAGTTTTATTGATTTCTGATGCAAGAATGTCTGCTCACCACAAAGAAGAACAAGCAATGGTAGTTGGACAGTGGCTGCTCCAGACATATGACTAGAGACAGAAATAATTTCATTGAACTCAAAGAAAAGGATGGAGGCATTGTCACATTTGGTGATAATGGAAAAGCCTAGATAAAAGGCATAGGTAAAGTAGGTAAATCTGACTCTGCTCATATACAGAATGTTTACTATGTGAAAGGTCTAAAACATAACCTTCTTAGCATTAGTCAATTGTGTGACAGTGGCTATGAGGTTAAGTTTGAACCAAAAGTATGCATGATTAGAGAAGCATCCATTGGAAAAACTCTTTTCTCAGGAACAAGAGATAAAAACCTATACAGTGTTTGTCTTGAAGACTTGCCTGAACAATCATGTTTTGTATCTTTTGAAAATGACAAGTGGACTTGGCATATGAGAGTAGGCCATCTCAATATGAGAAGTATTTCCAAAATTTCTAAACTTGAGATGGTTAAAGCACTTCCTAAACTTAATTTCGAAAAAGACAAAATCTGTAAAGCTTGTGTTCAAGGAAAACAAGTGAAGTCCAATTTCAAATCTAAAAATGTGGTTTCTACACAAAAACCTCTTGAATTGCTTCATGTTGATTTGTTTAGTCCTACTAAAACAGCAAGTCTTGGAGGTAAAAAAATATGGTTTTGTGATTGTGGATGATTTCTCTAGATACACATGGGTTTTGTTTCTTGCCCATAAGGATAAGTCATTTGAAGCTTTTAAAAACTTCTGTAAGAAGGTTCAAAATGAAAAAGGATCTAGCATCATCTCTATAAGAAGTGATCATGGTGGGGAGTTTGAGAATGCATATTTTAAAACCTTCTTTGATGAAAATGGCATGTCTCACAACTTCTCTTGTCCTAGAACTCCTCAACAGAATGGACTAGTGGAAAGGAAAAACAGAACTCTACAAGAAGTGGCTAGAACTCTTCTAAATGAATCAGATATTCATAAATATTTTTGGGCAGAAGTTATTAATACTTCTTGCTACATTCTGAATAGAGTTTTAATTAGAAGCATTTTGAACAAGACTCCATATGAATTATGGAAAGATAGAAAACCAAACATTTCATACTTTCATATTTTTGGATGTGAGTGCTATGTGCTTAATAATAAAGATAATCTAGGAAAGTTTGATTCTAAATCAGACAAGGGAATTTTTCTTGGATACTCTACATCTTCAAAGGCTTATAGAGTATATAATCTAAGAACTCAAACTGTGGAGAAAAGTATGCATGTTGTTTTCAATGAATCTAATGACTTGATTGATGAGAGAAAGGTTATTGACTTAGAAGAAGATCTAAATAAAAGAAATGTTGAAACCTCCTCAGCCAGAGAAGGTCTACAATACAAGATCAAGGAGGAACCAAACTAAAAAAAAGACCTTTTCAAGATCAGACACAACAATCTTCTCAGGAAGAAGAAATGCCTAAATGCTGGAAACTGGTGCCTGCACATCCACAGAATCAAATCATAGGAGATGTGTCTGTAGGAGTCAGAACCAGATCTTCTCTGAATAGAGAAATCAACAGCATGGCTTTACTCTCGAATATAGAACCTAAAAACATCAATGATGCTCTTGATGATCCATCATGGGTAGAAGCTATGAAAGAAGAACTGTTACAATTTGAGAAAAGCAAAGTCTGGAACCTTGTGCCACCTCCTCAAGATCAAACCATTATTGGCACAAGATGGGTTTTCAGAAACAAGCTTGATGAAGAAGGAAAGGTAATTAGAAATAAAGCTAGACTGGTAGCACAAGGATATAATCAACAAGAAGGTATAGATTATGATGAGACTTTTGCTCTAGTTGCAAGGTTAGAAGCTATTAGAATTTCACTTGCTTATGCTGCTTTCAAAAATATCAAATTGTATCAAATGGATGTAAAAAGTGCTTTCTTAAATGACTTTATTAATGAGGAGGTATATGTTCATCAACCTCCTGGCTTTGTTGATCGAAAGAAAGCTAATCATGTTCTTAAACTAACAAAAACCTTTTATGGGCTGAAACAAACTCCAAGAGCTTGGTATGAAAGATTAAGCACCTTCTTGATCAACAATGGCTTCTCAAGAGGAAAAGTGGACACTACCCTCTTTAGAAGGATTCATCAAGAGGATTTATTAGTTGTTCAAATATATGTTGATGATATTATCTTTGGAGCCACTAATGAGTCTCTTTGCAAGGAATTCTCAAACTTAATGAAAGGAGAATTTGAGATGAGCATGATGGGTGAACTAAAGTTTTTCCTTAGACTACAAATTAGACAATCCAAAGAAGGAATCATTATTCACTAAGAAAAGTACATCAGAGACCTTCTCAAGAAATACAAAATAGGAGAAGCCAAACCCATGGCTACTCCAATGCATCCTTCAGTGGTAATTAATAAGGATGAAAAAGGTAAAACAGTATCTTATAACGAATACAGAGATATGATTGGTTCACTATTATACCTAACTGCAAGTAGGCCTGACATATTGTTCTCAGTTAGTCTGTGTGCTAGATTCCAATCTTCTCCAAGAGAATCACATGTGGTTTTGTGAAAAGAATATTCAGATATTTAGTTGGCACCATTAATCTTGGTATTTGGTATAGGAAAGGAATGAATTTTGATCTTGTAGGCTTTTGTGATGCTGACTATGCTGGTGACAAAATTGAAAGAAAGAGCACTAGTGGGAGTTGCTACTTCTTGGGAGAGGCTCTAATCCCTTGGTCATGCAGAAAGCAAAATACCATAGCCCTCTCAACAACAGAAGCTGAATATGTATCTGCAGCAAGCTGCCGTTCACAAGTGCTCTGGATCAACAATCAATTGGAAGATTACTCCTTAAGGTATTCCAAAATTCTTATATTCTGTGACAATACAAGTGCAATTAATTTGTCAAAAAATCCTATCCAACATTCAAGATCAAAGCATATTGACATAAAACATCATTTCATTCATGATCATGTTCAAAAAGAGGATATTGAGCTGTTGCATGTAGACACAGAAAATCAGCTTGCTGACAATTTCACAAAACCTCTTCTGGAAGAAAGATTTAATTATATTAAGGAAAAACTGAACATGATCTCTGTTACATAGGTGTGATATGTGAAATGTATCTCATAAATGTCTGAAATGTGTTTAATGAATGAATTATTTTGTTTAGAAAAGGTTGTGGATGTGACTGACTAGGTAGGATTGAATTTCTGAAACGTAACATTGGACCTTCTCAAGCAGAGAAGATTCGTTCCCTTAGACCTTTTCAATCTAAGAAGATCAGAATACTTGTAAATTATCTGACTTGAGTTTGGGAGTTACTTCCTAGAAAATGTTACCGTTACTAAAAACGGTAATAATAATAATAACCGCTCTGGTAGTTAAATCTATAGTCACAATGGCTAGTTTCCTCTCCGAACGGCTAGGTGAGCGAACAACTCCCTATAAAAAGGATACAAGGGCAGTTCAGAAACACTTTCTCAAAATCTGAGTACTGTCTCGCTTTTTTTCCCATTCAATCACACCTCACTCATCTACATTCTCAGAATTTCAAATCCTCTAAGAATGGCCAGAACTAAGAACGTTGCTAGAAGAAGCCCAAGTAAGATGACCAGTACTTCCTATCCTTCTCCATCACCGCCTCCTTTGTCATCTTCATCTCCATCTCCGTCCAAGGAGAAAACTCCAACTCCTCCTCCACCTTCACCTCCAAAGCACAGAATCAAGAGGACTGCTGGACGCAATCCTATCACTATGAGAAGGCCTGAACCAGAGTCTGAGTCTTCATCCTCTCAGTCCATAGAGAAATCTGATCCTGAGAAGGTTTCTCCTTCTCCTTCTCCTTCACCCAAAACGTCTGCAAAGACTGCACAGAAGAAAAAGGGGAAGGCATCCAAGACTTCATCCACTCCAAGTAGAAGGTCTGAGAGACTGATTTCTGGAATGATGAAGTCTCAACCAATAAAAAAGGGCAAGGAGAAAGAAGTGATCATCAACGGGTCTGATGATGAGCCCTCAAAATAGACCATCTCTACCAAAAGAAAAAGGCAGAGGTTGTCTCATCTAAAGAACCTTCTCAAAGGAAGGGAAAAGCAAAGAAAGAAGAATTGAAGGAGAAATGGGAAAACAAACCCATCATTGCTGGAAGGGTGTTCATCTTCAAAGAACTTGCTGAAGTTGGGTGGAATCTGGAGGATTTCCCTGACGGTCTTAAATGGACTTCATTTCTAAAGATGGAGGAACCAATCTATTCTGGATTGGGTAGAAAATTTTATGCTGCTGCAAAGGTGCATAAGGAAGAGTTATATTTGGAAAGCACCGTAAAAGGGGTATCTATGGTGTTGACTCCATAATCAATTGTTGAGACTTTGGGCATCGAAGACTATGGCATAAGACTGTTTGAAAGCCAATGGTACTCCACTGCTCAAGTCAGAAAAAGCCAAGTGCTGGAAAGGCTTCTCAAGGACTCTAGTGATGAGGTCAAATCTGTGAATCTAAATCCCTTCGCTAGAATAATGCATAACATGAGTGTGCATTCCATTCTTCCTCGTGCTGGATCTTATGATAAGATCACAGATCAGGATCTTCTAGTCATCCACTACCTGTCATCCAAGATCCCTCTCAACTTGCCAAACCTCATCCTTCATCACACGATGGCACAGCGTTTTTGCTCTTTCTTTTTCGTTGTTCAGTCTCTTTGTATTCAGTCGCTTGTATTCTTCTTCTTGTTCACGGTATTTATATGCTTTGATGAAGCTTCAGACTTTCTCTTGAATAGCTCAGCTTCAGCCTTCATAAATGTTACCGTTCTCTAATAGCATTAAATGCTATTTTCCCGTTGCTCTGAGGAGATCTACTTCAGTGTGCATGTCTGCGTTTCTTTCTCCTAAATCAGAAGCAACCTGTACTCAAAGTCTCAATTGTACAGTGGTTAATAGTAATATCTTATTGAGACAGAGAGAATACACTGTGTAAAGTAGAAAGATGTGTTCAGAGATATAAGAGTACATTCTCTCTCTTGGTACACTTTCCACAGTGCTTTATGCTTTTCATTTAATGCACGTTCAAAAACGTTGACAATGGTTGTACAGAAAGCATTGCATACAGCTATTTATTTCAAATCATTTGCTCAATAAATATGTTCCATATTAAATGCATGAGCAATAAATAGCAAGTAATGGACTCTGCGTTTTGGACGCAGCATATAGAATATATTGGACTTTCAGTCCTTTTAACAAATGGACGCATACCTTGTACTTACCATTTGCACATGATATTCATTCATCCATTGGACGCATCCTCATGCTTACCATTTCATTCCATTGGATGCAAGGCGGTATTGGACTTATTGTCTCATGCTGATTATTGGACTTATGCTCCATTGGACACAAGGCAGTTGACTGTTGTACTTTTGTCCTTCTGCTTCGTTGGACGCAGAGCAGTATTGTTGGACTTTTGCCATTCTGCTTCATTCTGTTCCATTGGACGCAGAGCAGTTGACTGTTATACTTTTGTCCTTCCGCTTCATTGGACGCAGAACAGTCTTTTGTCATTCTGCTTCATTGGACGCAGGCAATGTTGTGCATATGCCTTATGCTGATCATTGGACTTTTGTCCTTCTGATACATTGGACGCATACTCACTGGTTCTGCTTCTTTGGAAATCATTGCCTCAAGCTTATTATTGGACTTTTGTAATTCTGTTTCATTTCACTCTCCATAGTTGACTGATGAACTTTTGCCATTTTGCTCTATTGGACGCAGAGTGGTACTGTCTGTATTGAACATTGGACGTAGAACAGTATTGCCTTGTACTGATCATTGGATGCAAAGCTCTCAGACTGCGTATTGCATTGGACGCAGAACAGTATTGCCTTATACTGTTTATTGGACGCAGAGAATCATTGGACGCATGGTCTCATAATGATTATTGGACGCATAGCTCTCAGAGTCCATTGAACAATTCTTGTCCGAGGTCAAGTATCAGTATCATTGGACGCATCACTCTTGGTGTCCATATATGTGCCAGTGCCAACATTGGACGAAGTCTTTAACATTGGACGCAAAGCTTCTCAGACTTTGAATATGAGCCAATGTCATGATGAACTTATTATTGGTCGCAGACTGCAACATCCTTCAATAAACTTAGTTAGGCAGCTTTGTTATACATTGTAAAAGCTTAATACATTTTGTTATCATCAAAACCATAAAATCACTTAGGGAGTATTTATATTAAAAATACTTTTAACCAATTTGGTTCCAACAATCTCCCCCTTTTTGATGATGACAAACATTATTAAGTTTTACAAACAATAAAGCATATTAACCAAAAAACAGTCAGCATAAATAAACAAAAATTTTCTAAGGGAAACTCCCCCTGAGATAAACGTCTCAGTTTTTCCTTACTCTTCTCCCCCTGAGATAAACATCTCACGGTTTTGGATATTCAATATACTCAGAGTACCTAAAAATTTCTTTTACTCATAAAAACAAAATTAGTCCAATTTATAAAGCAAATAGCTTATCAGATTAAAACATGGTAATAAGACTATTGCAACGCAATCAGACTTAATCCCATATTCTTCTCATATTCTTCTTTCTTTTTAAAACTTAACCCCATATATTTCTCCCCCTTTTGTCATCAGGCAAAAAGGTTCATAGAACATCATAGTCCAAAGACAGTTTTGAAAAACAGAGAGAAACTTAAAAACCCTTTTCCTTCTCCCCTTTTCTAAACAAGCTTTCTCAATAAAGTAGAGAAGATTTTAGAAACAATCAACAGAAATGATTTTAGAAAAGATGCCAAACGAAGAGAAATCTGAATCAAGATTAGAGATAACAGTAAGTTTTTCTTGAAAGCTTGAATAATCATCAAACTGAAAATTACTGCAAAGCGTTTGTAAGATACCAACTGTAAGATATATCTTTATGAAAATAGTTTGGACTCAGCGTGGGATTACTAAGATGTAAAAGCTTTTGAGTCTTTGAAAAAATTCTAAGTCTCAAATAGACTGTCGTGTCCTATTGGACTCAGATTCAGCTTGAGCATATTGGACGCTAATCATCAATCTTTTATAAAGTGCATATTTAAATGCTTCCTTATAAAAGTAAACCTATCTACAGAGAGGGGTTTTGTAAATATATCTGCCCATTGATTTTCAGTGTTAACAAACTGAATATCAAATGTTCCCTTCTGCACATAGTCTCTAATAAAATGATGTTTAATTTCTATATGCTTAGATCTTGAGTGTAAGATTGGGTTCTTAGATAAATTGATTGCAGCAGTATTATCACAAAGAACAGAAATCTTACTCTCGAAGATGTTGTAGTCCTCCAATTGATGTTTAATCCATAAGAGCTGAGAACAACAACTTGCAGCAGAGACATATTCAGCTTCAGCTGTTGATAATGCAATTGTGCTTTGTCTCCTGCTTGTCCATGATACTAAATTGGATCCAATAAAATGGCATCCTCCCCTGGTGCTTTTTCTTTCAAGCCTGTCTCCAGCATAATCAGCATCACAGAATCCTACTAATCTGTATTCATCTGATTTCTTAAACAGCAAACTAAGATTAGTAGTCTCTTTCAGATATCTAAAAATTCTCTTGACAGCAGTCAAATGAGAATCTCTAGGATCTGATTGGAATCTTGCACATAAACAAACACTGAACATGATATCAGGTCTAGATGCAGTAAGATATAAAAGAGATCCAATCATACCTCTGTATACCTTTTGATCTACCTTTTTATCTTTATCATTCAGGTTCATTATGCAAGTTGGATGCATAGGAGTGTTCATGGGTTTGCAATCGTCCATATTGAATTTCTTAAGAAGCTCCTTTGTGTATTTGGACTGATGCACATAGATCCCATCTTGCGTCTGTTTTACTTGAAGTCCAAGAAAGAAATTCAATTCTCCCATCATGCTCATTTCAAACTCCTTCTGCATTAACTCAGAAAATTCTCTACATAGAGATTCATCAGTAGCACCAAAAATGATATCATCTACATAAATTTGTACTATGATGAAATGTGAGTCTATGGATTTTCTGAAAAGAGTATTCTCAACTTTTCCTCTTGAAAAACCATTTTCCATTAGAAAAGAACTTAGTTTTTCATACCAAGCTCGAGGAGCTTGCTTAAGGCCATAAAGAGCCTTTTTTCAATTTAAAAACATGATTTGGAAAAGTTTGATCCTCAAAGCCAGGGGCCTGTTCAACATAGACTTCCTCTGTTATTATATCATTCAGAAAAGCACTCTTTACATCCATTTGATAAAGCCTCATATCATGTTGGGCAGCAAATGAAAGTAAAATGCGAATGGCCTCTATTCTAGCTACTGGAGCAAAGGTTTCAGTAAAATCAATACCTTCCTGTTGTGAGTAGTCTTGAGCAACTAACCTTGCTTTGTTTCTCACAACTTTACCTTCTTCGTCCAGTTTGTTTCTGAATACCCATTTGGTTCCAATAATGGACTTATCTTCAGGTGGGGCTACTAGTGTCCAAACATCATTGCGTTTGAAATGATTTAGCTCCTCCTGCATTGCCAGAATCCGTCCTTCGTCCAATAGGGCTTCATCTATGTTTTTGGGCTCCAATTCAGAGATGAATGCAACATCAGTTTGTTCTCTGAATGTGGACCTTGTTCTGACTTTATCATCTGCATTCCCAATGATTTGATCTTCAGGATGATAAGTCTTAAAGTGCCAGCTTCTTCCACTTCCAGTATTGGACGCATCACAGTTTTCTGCATCTGGTCCATCTTCTTCACTCTTAGGTGATGGTCCTTCACCTCCTGCTTGTATTTTCATATCTGCAAGAGAATCACTTAGCTCTGACAGTTCCTTGTCAGGCTTTCTGTCATTGAATTTAATATGAATTGACTCTTCAACAGTCAATGTTCTTGAGTTATAAACTCGGTAAGCCTTGGAAGTTTCAGAGTAACCCAGAAAAATTCCATTATCTACTTTAGAATCAAATTTACCAAGTTGATTCTTAGTGTTGAGAATAAAACATTCACATCCAAAAGGATGAAAATATGAAATGTTGGGTTTTCTTCCTTTCCACAATTCATAAGGAGTCTTTTTCAATATCGGCCTTACATATATTCTGTTTTGCAAGTAACACGCTGTATTTACAGCTTCAGCCCAAAACCTCTTAGAGGTTGAGTGATCATTGAGCATGGTCCGGGCCATCTCTTGTAAAGATCGATTTTTTCTCTCTACCACACCATTTTGCTGAGGTGTTCTAGGTGCAGAGAAATTGTGAAGGATTCCATTCTCTTCACAGAATCTCTGAAAGTTTGCATTTTCAAACTCACCTCCATGATCACTTCTAATGGAGTTGATACAAACTCCTTTCTTATTTTGGACTCTTTTACAAAATATGGTGAATACTTCAAAAGACTCATCCTTGTGTGCAAGGAATTTAACCCATGTCCATCTAGTATAGTCATCAACTATAACTAGTCCATATTTCTTTCCATTCAAAGAAGCAGTTTGAGTGGGTCCAAACAAATCCATGTGTAAAAGTTCCAAAGGTCTAGAAGTGGAAACAATATTTTTAGAATTAAAAGAGTTTTTCACTTGTTTCCCTTTCTGACATGCTTCATACAGAACTTCAAATTTGTACACAAGATTTGGAAGTCCTCTCACGAGGTTATGCTTATTTAGCTTTGAGATGGTTCTCAAGCTTGCATGACCAAGTTTCTTGTGCCATATCCATTGTTCATCTTTTAAAGATATGAAGCATGAGACATTCTGTTTGGACAGATTTTCGAAATTAATTTTGTAAACATTGTCCTGCCTCTTTGCTTGAAAAAGTATGGACTTATCAGAATTTCTGACTATACATTTATCCTTGTTAAAGGAAACATCAAACCCGCTATCACACAATTGACTTATGCTAAGCAGATTATGTTTGAGTCCGTCAACCAATAAGACATTTTCAATAGAGGGAAAAGGATGTTTACCAATTTTACCTATTCCAACTATTCTGCCTTTCTGGTCTCCTCCAAAAGTGACCCATCCCTTTGATCTAGGCTTTAGGTCTTGGAACATAGACCTTTCTCCTGTCATGTGTCGTGAGCAGCCACTGTCCAGGTACCATGACTGGAGTTGTCTTTCTCCCATCAAGCATATATGCAACAGGAATTATCATACTTTTAGGTACCCAGATTGACTTGGGTCCTTTCATGTTAGTCCTTGGTCTGCGTCCAGGCATGTCCCTTTTGTTATGGACACATGTTGATGTGACATGTCCAGCCTTTCCACAGTGACCATAGTATATATTAAATTTTGATGGACTTTTAGAAAACTTTGGATTTGGTTTTTCATAACCCAAACCACTTTTGTCAGAAGGTTTTCTCTGAATTTTTAAAATTTGATCAAACTTTTCAGAGCTACTGACAAATCTGGACAATCGTCCAGTGAGTTCATTTACTTCTTATTGAAGTACTTGTACTTCACAGGAAGTATTGGACTCGGAATCCTTTGGAGATTCATCTTTGAGTTGACTTACTTGAAGTCTTAACTCTTCATTTTCTGATTTGAGTACTATCTTTTCTAAAGTAAGCTTTTCAAAATCTTTGGTTATAAGAGAAAACTTTTTCTTTAAAGATTTGTACTCATCAGATAAAATGGATGAATCTCTAAGAAGATCATCAAAATTATTTCTTAATTCAGAATAGGAAATTACCTCCTCTTCGTCCTCACTGTCAGTTGAGGATTGACCTGCCATTAGACAGAGATTGGCTTCTTCCTTATCCTCATCATCAGAGGAATCATCGAGGTCCTCCCATGTTGCCATGAGACCTTTTTTCTACTTGAAGAACTTCTTCTTTGTCCTCTCGGTCTCAGGACAGTCTGCCTTGTAGTGGCCTGGTTTCCTGCATCCGTAGCACACCACTGGACTTTCCTCCTTTTTCTCAGCTTCCTTTTGTGGAAATCTTCTGCTGAATTGCTTCCTTCTGAAGCCACCCTTCTTTTTCCACATAGACCTTATTTTTCTGGATATGAAGGAGAGTTCATCATCATCTGAGCCTTCTTCTCCTTCTGTGCTACATGATTCTTCATCAGAATCATTGGCCCTCAAGGCTTTTGAGGTGCTCCCTCTTTGAGCTTTAAGAGCAATGGACTTTGCTCTTTTTTCGGTTCCCTCTTCATTAAGCTCAAGCTCATGTACTTTCAGTGAGCCTAGAAGATCTTCTATAGCAAGAGTGGAAAGATCCCTTGCTTCTTGTATTGCTGTTACCTTGGGTCTCCACTGTCTTGGCAGACTCCTCAGAATTTTCCTTATATGCTCCTGGGTTGTGTAGACTTTTCCCAAGGACCTCAGGTTGTTGGTAATTGTTTGGAATCTTCCAAACATCCGGTCAATGGTCTCGTGATCCTCCATTTTGAATAGTTCATATTGATGAACTAGCATGCTGATTTTGGACTCACGGATCTGAGACGATCCTTCATGCGCCAAAACTAGAGTGTCCCACATTTCCTTGGCAGTAGTGCAGCTGTGCACCTTGTCATATTCTGATTTTGTAATGGCACACATCAGATAGTGCCTTGCCTTCGAGTTCAGCTGGAATCTGGTCCTTTGATCTGCTATCCACTGAGCTCTTGGTATTTGTTGACCTGCTTCATTTACTGGAGCAGTGTAGCCAGTTTCCACGACATCCCAAAGGTCTATATTTTGAGCATCAAAGAATGTGATCATTCTCTGCTTCCAGTAGTCGTATTCATTTCCATTGAACAGTGGTGGTCTGTTCACAGCTTGTCCCTCGTTCTCCATGGATCTTGCTTCTCTGCACTGTTAAGTGCTCAACCCCTAGAGAACGAGCTCTGATGCCAACTGTAGGTAACAAGATGAAACACAAGAAGGGGGGGTTGAATTGTGTTTCTAAGCTTTTAAAAAACTTTTCGCAATGTTGGACGCTGGCTTGTGAAAACGTTGGACGCACAGCGTACTAAGATATTGGACGCACAAAGTTTTGAAATATTGGACGCACAATAGTTGTGAAATATTGGACGCACAAAAGGATTGGACGTAGAGGCTTCTGCTAAGTTAAAAACTTGTTTTATTTGTGCGATTTAAGGTGTAAGAAAAACTTGTTGAAATAAAATCAATTCAATCCCCTTGGTTAGTAATAAGCACAGATATAAAAAGAGTTAAGGGAAAGAAGAAATAACACAAGTTTTTATCCTGGTTCACTCTTTCCTAAGAGCTACGTCCAGTCCCCTCAAACTAGAGAGATTTCACTATCAAACCAGATAGGTTACAAGTATTCTTTGCACGCAGCCTCTTCAGGCTATAACCCAAGTATTCTTTGCACTCAGCCTCTCCAGGCTATAACCCAAGTATTCTTTGCACACAGCCTCTTCAGGCTAAATCCCAAGTATTCTTTGCACACAGCCTCTCCAGACTATAACCCAAGTATTCTTTGCACACAGCCTCTTCAGGCTAAATCCCAAGTATTCTTTGCACACAGCCTCTTCAGGCTAAACGACTCAGCAGAGTGTTTTTGATTAAAGTGCTGTCTAACTCACACAAGTGAGGATATGAAAACTAAAGCACTTCGAGAGTTAAGCAAACTCTCTTTTACAAGAAGATAGAAAATATACAAGACTTTCTATACAGAGTATAACAAATTGCACAGCGGTTTTGCTCTTTCTTTTTCGTTGTTCAGTCTCTTTGTATTCAGTCGCTTGTATTCTTCTTCTTGTTCACGGTATTTATATGCTTTGATGAAGCTTCAGACTTTCTCTTGAATAGCTCAGCTTCAGCCTTCATAAATGTTACCGTTCTCTAATAGCATTAAATGCTATTTTCCCGTTGCTCTGAGGAGATCTACTTCAGTGTGCATGTCTGCGTTTCTTTCTCCTAAATCAGAAGCAACCTGTACTCAAAGTCTCAATTGTACAGTGGCTAATAGTTATATCTTATTGAGACAGAGAGAATACACTGTGTAAAGTAGAAAGATGTGTTCAGAGATATAAGAGTACATTCTCTCTCTTGGTACACTTTCCACAGTGCTTTATGCTTTTCATTTAATGCACGTTCAAAAACGTTGACAATGGTTGTACAGAAAGCATTGCATACAGCTATTTATTTCAAATCATTTGCTCAATAAATATGTTCCATATTAAATGCATGAGCAATAAATAGCAAGTAATGGACTCTGCGTTTTGGACGCAGCATATAGAATATATTGGACTTTCAGTCCTTTTAACAAATGGACGCATACCTTGTACTTACCATTTGCACATGATATTCATTCATCCATTGGACGCATCCTCATGCTTACCATTTCATTCCATTGGATGCAAGGCGGTATTGGACTTATTGTCTCATGCTGATTATTGGACTTATGCTCCATTGGACACAAGGCAGTTGACTGTTGTACTTTTGTCCTTCTGCTTCGTTGGACGCAGAGCAGTATTGTTGGACTTTTGCCATTCTGCTTCATTCTGTTCCATTGGACGCAGAGCAGTTGACTGTTATACTTTTGTCCTTCCGCTTCATTGGACGCAGAACAGTCTTTTGTCATTCTGCTTCATTGGACGCAGGCAATGTTGTGCATATTGCCTTATGCTGATCATTGGACTTTTGTCCTTCTGATACATTGGACGCATACTCACTGGTTCTGCTTCTTTGGAAATCATTGCCTCAAGCTTATTATTGGACTTTTGTAATTCTGTTTCATTTCACTCTCCATAGTTGACTGATGAACTTTTGCCATTTTGCTCTATTGGACGCAGAGTGGTACTGTCTGTATTGAACATTGGACGTAGAACAGTATTGCCTTGTACTGATCATTGGATGCAAAGCTCTCAGACTGCGTATTGCATTGGACGCAGAACAGTATTGCCTTATACTGTTTATTGGACGCAGAGAATCATTGGACGCATGGTCTCATAATGATTATTGGACGCATAGCTCTCAGAGTCCATTGAACAATTCTTATCCGAGGTCAAGTATCAGTATCATTGGACGCATCACTCTTGGTGTCCATATATGTGCCAGTGCCAACATTGGACGAAGTCTTTAACATTGGACGCAAAGCTTCTCAGACTTTGAATATGAGCCAATGTCATGATGAACTTATTATTGGTCGCAGACTGCAACATCCTTCAATAAACTTAGTTAGGCAGCTTTGTTATACATTGTAAAAGCTTAATACATTTTGTTATCATCAAAACCATAAAATCACTTAGGGAGTATTTATATTAAAAATACTTTTAACCAATTTGGTTCCAACAATCTCCCCCTTTTTGATGATGACAAACATTATTAAGTTTTACAAACAATAAAGCATATTAACCAAAAAACAGTCAGCATAAATAAACAAAAATTTTCTAAGGGAAACTCCCCCTGAGATAAACGTCTCAGTTTTTCCTTACTCTTCTCCCCCTGAGATAAACATCTCACGGTTTTGGATATTCAATATACTCAGAGTACCTAAAAATTTCTTTTACTCATAAAAACAAAATTAGTCCAATTTATAAAGCAAATAGCTTATCAGATTAAAACATGGTAATAAGACTATTGCAACGCAATCAGACTTAATCCCATATTCTTCTCATATTCTTCTTTCTTTTTAAAACTTAACCCCATATATTTCTCCCCCTTTTGTCATCAGGCAAAAAGGTTCATAGAACATCATAGTCCAAAGACAGTTTTGAAAAACAGAGAGACTTAAAAACCCTTTTCCTTCTCCCCTTTTCTAAACAAGCTTTCTCAATAAAGTAGAGAAGATTTTAGAAACAATCAACAGAAATGATTTTAGAAAAGATGCCAAACGAAGAGAAATCTGAATCAAGATTAGAGATAACAGTAAGTTTTTCTTGAAAGCTTGAATAATCATCAAACTGAAAATTACTGCAAAGCGTTTGTAAGATACCAACTGTAAGATATATCTTTATGAAAATAGTTTGGACTCAGCGTGGGATTACTAAGATGTAAAAGCTTTTGAGTCTTTGAAAAAATTCTAAGTCTCAAATAGACTGTCGTGTCCTATTGGACTCAGATTCAGCTTGAGCATATTGGACGCTAATCATCAATCTTTTATAAAGTGCATATTTAAATGCTTCCTTATAAAAGTAAACCTATCTACAGAGAGGGGTTTTGTAAATATATCTGCCCATTGATTTTCAGTGTTAACAAACTGAATATCAAATGTTCCCTTCTGCACATAGTCTCTAATAAAATGATGTTTAATTTCTATATGCTTAGATCTTGAGTGTAAGATTGGGTTCTTAGATAAATTGATTGCAGCAGTATTATCACAAAGAACAGAAATCTTACTCTCGAAGATGTTGTAGTCCTCCAATTGATGTTTAATCCATAAGAGCTGAGAACAACAACTTGCAGCAGAGACATATTCAGCTTCAGCTGTTGATAATGCAATTGTGCTTTGTCTCCTGCTTGTCCATGATACTAAATTGGATCCAATAAAATGGCATCCTCCCCTGGTGCTTTTTCTTTCAAGCCTGTCTCCAGCATAATCAGCATCACAGAATCCTACTAATCTGTATTCATCTGATTTCTTAAACAGCAAACTAAGATTAGTAGTCTCTTTCAGATATCTAAAAATTCTCTTGACAGCAGTCAAATGAGAATCTCTAGGATCTGATTGGAATCTTGCACATAAACAAACACTGAACATGATATCAGGTCTAGATGCAGTAAGATATAAAAGAGATCCAATCATACCTCTGTATACCTTTTGATCTACCTTTTTATCTTTATCATTCAGGTTCATTATGCAAGTTGGATGCATAGGAGTGTTCATGGGTTTGCAATCGTCCATATTGAATTTCTTAAGAAGCTCCTTTGTGTATTTGGACTGATGCACATAGATCCCATCTTGCGTCTGTTTTACTTGAAGTCCAAGAAAGAAATTCAATTCTCCCATCATGCTCATTTCAAACTCCTTCTGCATTAACTCAGAAAATTCTCTACATAGAGATTCATCAGTAGCACCAAAAATGATATCATCTACATAAATTTGTACTATGATGAAATGTGAGTCTATGGATTTTCTGAAAAGAGTATTCTCAACTTTTCCTCTTGAAAAACCATTTTCCATTAGAAAAGAACTTAGTTTTTCATACCAAGCTCGAGGAGCTTGCTTAAGGCCATAAAGAGCCTTTTTTCAATTTAAAAACATGATTTGGAAAAGTTTGATCCTCAAAGCCAGGGGCCTGTTCAACATAGACTTCCTCTGTTATTATATCATTCAGAAAAGCACTCTTTACATCCATTTGATAAAGCCTCATATCATGTTGGGCAGCAAATGAAAGTAAAATGCGAATGGCCTCTATTCTAGCTACTGGAGCAAAGGTTTCAGTAAAATCAATACCTTCCTGTTGTGAGTAGTCTTGAGCAACTAACCTTGCTTTGTTTCTCACAACTTTACCTTCTTCGTCCAGTTTGTTTCTGAATACCCATTTGGTTCCAATAATGGACTTATCTTCAGGTGGGGCTACTAGTGTCCAAACATCATTGCGTTTGAAATGATTTAGCTCCTCCTGCATTGCCAGAATCCGTCCTTCGTCCAATAGGGCTTCATCTATGTTTTTGGGCTCCAATTCAGAGATGAATGCAACATCAGTTTGTTCTCTGAATGTGGACCTTGTTCTGACTTTATCATCTGCATTCCCAATGATTTGATCTTCAGGATGATAAGTCTTAAAGTGCCAGCTTCTTCCACTTCCAGTATTGGACGCATCACAGTTTTCTGCATCTGGTCCATCTTCTTCACTCTTAGGTGATGGTCCTTCACCTCCTGCTTGTATTTTCATATCTGCAAGAGAATCACTTAGCTCTGACAGTTCCTTGTCAGGCTTTCTGTCATTGAATTTAATATGAATTGACTCTTCAACAGTCAATGTTCTTGAGTTATAAACTCGGTAAGCCTTGGAAGTTTCAGAGTAACCCAGAAAAATTCCATTATCTACTTTAGAATCAAATTTACCAAGTTGATTCTTAGTGTTGAGAATAAAACATTCACATCCAAAAGGATGAAAATATGAAATGTTGGGTTTTCTTCCTTTCCACAATTCATAAGGAGTCTTTTTCAATATCGGCCTTACATATATTCTGTTTTGCAAGTAACACGCTGTATTTACAGCTTCAGCCCAAAACCTCTTAGAGGTTGAGTGATCATTGAGCATGGTCCGGGCCATCTCTTGTAAAGATCGATTTTTTCTCTCTACCACACCATTTTGCTGAGGTGTTCTAGGTGCAGAGAAATTGTGAAGGATTCCATTCTCTTCACAGAATCTCTGAAAGTTTGCATTTTCAAACTCACCTCCATGATCACTTCTAATGGAGTTGATACAAACTCCTTTCTTATTTTGGACTCTTTTACAAAATATGGTGAATACTTCAAAAGACTCATCCTTGTGTGCAAGGAATTTAACCCATGTCCATCTAGTATAGTCATCAACTATAACTAGTCCATATTTCTTTCCATTCAAAGAAGCAGTTTGAGTGGGTCCAAACAAATCCATGTGTAAAAGTTCCAAAGGTCTAGAAGTGGAAACAATATTTTTAGAATTAAAAGAGTTTTTCACTTGTTTCCCTTTCTGACATGCTTCATACAGAACTTCAAATTTGTACACAAGATTTGGAAGTCCTCTCACGAGGTTATGCTTATTTAGCTTTGAGATGGTTCTCAAGCTTGCATGACCAAGTTTCTTGTGCCATATCCATTGTTCATCTTTTAAAGATATGAAGCATGAGACATTCTGTTTGGACAGATTTTCGAAATTAATTTTGTAAACATTGTCCTGCCTCTTTGCTTGAAAAAGTATGGACTTATCAGAATTTCTGACTATACATTTATCCTTGTTAAAGGAAACATCAAACCCGCTATCACACAATTGACTTATGCTAAGCAGATTATGTTTAAGTCCGTCAACCAATAAGACATTTTCAATAGAGGGAAAAGGATGTTTACCAATTTTACCTATTCCAACTATTCTGCCTTTCTGGTCTCCTCCAAAAGTGACCCATCCCTTTGATCTAGGCTTTAGGTCTTGGAACATAGACCTTTCTCCTGTCATGTGTCGTGAGCAGCCACTGTCCAGGTACCATGACTGGAGTTGTCTTTCTCCCATCAAGCATATATGCAACAGGAATTATCATACTTTTAGGTACCCAGATTGACTTGGGTCCTTTCATGTTAGTCCTTGGTCTGCGTCCAGGCATGTCCCTTTTGTTATGGACACATGTTGATGTGACATGTCCAGCCTTTCCACAGTGACCATAGTATATATTAAATTTTGATGGACTTTTAGAAAACTTTGGTTTTGGTTTTTCATAACCCAAACCACTTTTGTCAGAAGGTTTTCTCTGAATTTTTAAAATTTGATCAAACTTTTCAGAGCTACTGACAAATCTGGACAATCGTCCAGTGAGTTCATTTACTTCTTATTGAAGTACTTGTATTTCACAGGAAGTATTGGACTCGGAATCCTTTGGAGATTCATCTTTGAGTTGACTTACTTGAAGTCTTAACTCTTCATTTTCTGATTTGAGTACTATCTTTTCTAAAGTAAGCTTTTCAAAATCTTTGGTTATAAGAGAAAACTTTTTCTTTAAAGATTTGTACTCATCAGATAAAATGGATGAATCTCTAAGAAGATCATCAAAATTATTTCTTAATTCAGAATAGGAAATTACCTCCTCTTCGTCCTCACTGTCAGTTGAGGATAGACCTGCCATTAGACAGAGATTGGCTTCTTCCTTATCCTCATCATCAGAGGAATCATCGAGGTCCTCCCATGTTGCCATGAGACCTTTTTTCTACTTGAAGAACTTCTTCTTTGTCCTCTCGGTCTCAGGACAGTCTGCCTTGTAGTGGCCTGGTTTCCTGCATCCGTAGCACACCACTGGACTTTCCTCCTTTTTCTCAGCTTCCTTTTGTGGAAATCTTCTGCTGAATTGCTTCCTTCTGAAGCCACCCTTCTTTTTCCACATAGACCTTATTTTTCTGGATATGAAGGAGAGTTCATCATCATCTGAGCCTTCTTCTCCTTCTGTACTACATGATTCTTCATCAGAATCATTGGCCCTCAAGGCTTTTGAGGTGCTCCCTCTTTGAGCTTTAAGAGCAATGGACTTTGCTCTTTTTTCGGTTCCCTCTTCATTAAGCTCAAGCTCATGTACTTTCAGTGAGCCTAGAAGATCTTCTATAGCAAGAGTGGAAAGATCCCTTGCTTCTTGTATTGCTGTTACCTTGGGTCTCCACTGTCTTGGCAGACTCCTCAGAATTTTCCTTATATGCTCCTGGGTTGTGTAGACTTTTCCCAAGGACCTCAGGTTGTTGGTAATTGTTTGGAATCTTCCAAACATCCGGTCAATGGTCTCGTGATCCTCCATTTTGAATAGTTCATATTGATGAACTAGCATGCTGATTTTGGACTCACGGATCTGAGACGATCCTTCATGCGCCAAAACTAGAGTGTCCCACATTTCCTTGGCAGTAGTGCAGCTGTGCACCTTGTCATATTCTGATTTTGTAATGGCACACATCAGATAGTGCCTTGCCTTCGAGTTCAGCTGGAATCTGGTCCTTTGATCTGCTATCCACTGAGCTCTTGGTATTTGTTGACCTGCTTCATTTACTGGAGCAGTGTAGCCAGTTTCCACGACATCCCAAAGGTCTATATTTTGAGCATCAAAGAATGTGATCATTCTCTGCTTCCAGTAGTCGTATTCATTTCCATTGAACAGTGGTGGTCTGTTCACAGCTTGTCCCTCGTTCTCCATGGATCTTGCTTCTCTGCACTGTTAAGTGCTCAACCCCTAGAGAACGAGCTCTGATGCCAACTGTAGGTAACAAGATGAAACACAAGAAGGGGGGGTTGAATTGTGTTTCTAAGCTTTTAAAAAACTTTTCGCAATGTTGGACGCTGGCTTGTGAAAACGTTGGACGCACAGCGTACTAAGATATTGGACGCACAAAGTTTTGAAATATTGGACGCACAATAGTTGTGAAATATTGGACGCACAAAAGGATTGGACGTAGAGGCTTCTGCTAAGTTAAAAACTTGTTTTATTTGTGCGATTTAAGGTGTAAGAAAAACTTGTTGAAATAAAATCAATTCAATCCCCTTGGTTAGTAATAAGCACAGATATAAAAAGAGTTAAGGGAAAGAAGAAATAACACAAGTTTTTATCCTGGTTCACTCTTTCCTAAGAGCTACGTCCAGTCCCCTCAAACTAGAGAGATTTCACTATCAAACCAGATAGGTTACAAGTATTCTTTGCACGCAGCCTCTTCAGGCTATAACCCAAGTATTCTTTGCACTCAGCCTCTCCAGGCTATAACCCAAGTATTCTTTGCACACAGCCTCTTCAGGCTAAATCCCAAGTATTCTTTGCACACAGCCTCTCCAGACTATAACCCAAGTATTCTTTGCACACAGCCTCTTCAGGCTAAATCCCAAGTATTCTTTGCACACAGCCTCTTCAGGCTAAACGACTCAGCAGAGTGTTTTTGATTAAAGTGCTGTCTAACTCACACAAGTGAGGATATGAAAACTAAAGCACTTCGAGAGTTAAGCAAACTCTCTTTTACAAGAAGATAGAAAATATACAAGACTTTCTATACAGAGTATAACAAATTGCACAGCGGTTTTGCTCTTTCTTTTTCGTTGTTCAGTCTCTTTGTATTCAGTCGCTTGTATTCTTCTTCTTGTTCACGGTATTTATATGCTTTGATGAAGCTTCAGACTTTCTCTTGAATAGCTCAGCTTCAGCCTTCATAAATGTTACCGTTCTCTAATAGCATTAAATGCTATTTTCCCGTTGCTCTGAGGAGATCTACTTCAGTGTGCATGTCTGCGTTTCTTTCTCCTAAATCAGAAGCAACCTGTACTCAAAGTCTCAATTGTACAGTGGCTAATAGTTATATCTTATTGAGACAGAGAGAATACACTGTGTAAAGTAGAAAGATGTGTTCAGAGATATAAGAGTACATTCTCTCTCTTGGTACACTTTCCACAGTGCTTTATGCTTTTCATTTAATGCACGTTCAAAAACGTTGACAATGGTTGTACAGAAAGCATTGCATACAGCTATTTATTTCAAATCATTTGCTCAATAAATATGTTCCATATTAAATGCATGAGCAATAAATAGCAAGTAATGGACTCTGCGTTTTGGACGCAGCATATAGAATGTATTGGACTTTCAGTCCTTTTAACAAATGGACGCATACCTTGTACTTACCATTTGCACATGATATTCATTCATCCATTGGACGCATCCTCATGCTTACCATTTCATTCCATTGGATGCAAGGCGGTATTGGACTTATTGTCTCATGCTGATTATTGGACTTATGCTCCATTGGACACAAGGCAGTTGACTGTTGTACTTTTGTCCTTCTGCTTCGTTGGACGCAGAGCAGTATTGTTGGACTTTTGCCATTCTGCTTCATTCTGTTCCATTGGACGCAGAGCAGTTGACTGTTATACTTTTGTCCTTCCGCTTCATTGGACGCAGAACAGTCTTTTGTCATTCTGCTTCATTGGACGCAGGCAATGTTGTGCATATTGCCTTATGCTGATCATTGGACTTTTGTCCTTCTGATACATTGGACGCATACTCACTGGTTCTGCTTCTTTGGAAATCATTGCCTCAAGCTTATTATTGGACTTTTGTAATTCTGTTTCATTTCACTCTCCATAGTTGACTGATGAACTTTTGCCATTTTGCTCTATTGGACGCAGAGTGGTACTGTCTGTATTGAACATTGGACGTAGAACAGTATTGCCTTGTACTGATCATTGGATGCAAAGCTCTCAGACTGCGTATTGCATTGGACGCAGAACAGTATTGCCTTATACTGTTTATTGGACGCAGAGAATCATTGGACGCATGGTCTCATAATGATTATTGGACGCATAGCTCTCAGAGTCCATTGAACAATTCTTATCCGAGGTCAAGTATCAGTATCATTGGACGCATCACTCTTGGTGTCCATATATGTGCCAGTGCCAACATTGGACGAAGTCTTTAACATTGGACGCAAAGCTTCTCAGACTTTGAATATGAGCCAATGTCATGATGAACTTATTATTGGTCGCAGACTGCAACATCCTTTAATAAACTTAGTTAGGCAGCTTTGTTATACATTGTAAAAGCTTAATACATTTTGTTATCATCAAAACCATAAAATCACTTAGGGAGTATTTATATTAAAAATACTTTTAACCAATTTGGTTCCAACAATCTCCCCCTTTTTGATGATGACAAACATTATTAAGTTTTACAAACAATAAAGCATATTAACCAAAAAACAGTCAGCATAAATAAACAAAAATTTTCTAAGGGAAACTCCCCCTGAGATAAACGTCTCAGTTTTTCCTTACTCTTCTCCCCCTGAGATAAACATCTCACGGTTTTGGATATTCAATATACTCAGAGTACCTAAAAATTTCTTTTACTCATAAAAACAAAATTAGTCCAATTTATAAAGCAAATAGCTTATCAGATTAAAACATGGTAATAAGACTATTGCAACGCAATCAGACTTAATCCCATATTCTTCTCATATTCTTCTTTCTTTTTAAAACTTAACCCCATATATTTCTCCCCCTTTTGTCATCAGGCAAAAAGGTTCATAGAACATCATAGTCCAAAGACAGTTTTGAAAAACAGAGAGAAACTTAAAAACCCTTTTCCTTCTCCCCTTTTCTAAACAAGCTTTCTCAATAAAGTAGAGAAGATTTTAGAAACAATCAACAAAAATGATTTTAGAAAAGATGCCAAACAAAGAGAAATCTGAATCAAGATTAGAGATAACAGTAAGTTTTTCTTGAAAGCTTGAATAATCATCAAACTGAAAATTACTGCAAAGCGTTTGTAAGATACCAACTGTAAGATATATCTTTATGAACGCAGAGTGGTACTGTCTGTATTGAACGCAGAGTGGTACTGTCTGTATTGAACATTGGACGTAGAACAGTATTGCCTTGTACTGATCATTGGATGCAAAGCTCTCAGACTGCGTATTGCATTGGACGCAGAACAGTATTGCCTTATACTGTTTATTGGACGCAGAGAATCATTGGACGCATGGTCTCATAATGATTATTGGACGCATAGCTCTCAGAGTCCATTGAACAATTCTTATCCGAGGTCAAGTATCAGTATCATTGGACGCATCACTCTTGGTGTCCATATATGTGCCAGTGCCAACATTGGACGATGTCTTTAACATTGGACGCAAAGCTTCTCAGAATTTGAATATGAGCCAATGTCATGATGAACTTATTATTGGTCGCAGACTGCAACATCCTTCAATAAACTTAGTTAGGCAGCTTTGTTATACATTGTGAAAGCTTAATACATTTTGTTATCATCAAAACCATAAAATCACTTAGGGAGTATTTGTATTAAAAATACTTTTAACCAATTTGGTTCCAACAAGTCTCACTGAGAAAGAGGAGCAAATGGTTGAGGCCAACATTGCTTTGAATCAACTAGGGGATCAAGATCCCCTCAACCTACAAGAGGTTGTGTTTACTACACCTTCATCCCCTATGCAAGTGAGACTTGCTGAGGAGATCCCACAGAGTGAACCTTATCAGCAACCAAAAGAGAAGGATGAAGGACTGGACAAGGAAGCTGTTGTGTTTGCTGAAGCTGCACTTGGATCAGGACCAACCTCCATGGAAAAAATCTTTGTGTCTCCACCTAAAGTGAGTCAAGTCTCTTTGACATCTGATATGCCTCACAATTTCTTATTCTCTCCTAAGTTTGATACTTCTGCTCCACTCGCTGCTAGATCCTCTCAGCCAGCACCTATGGAATCTTCTCTGCCTGATATTTCCATTAATCTGGGATCAATAGGATCCTTCTTCAATCATTCTGATATGAACATGCCTGATGCTTCACAGAAGAAGTCTTCTGAAGGCTTTCCTGAGAAGGACGCTAATCAGGAAAAAGAAGTCTCTCCCAAGTCAAGACTTGGGGTTCAGGGAGTGGTTTACTGACAAACTTCTCTCTGCCCTTGCACCAGAAATTGCTCCACCTGCTCATATTCCATGTCCTCCTCCTCGAGCAGCTCCAAAGCCTTCCACCTCCTCAAGCTTTGATGACTCCAGCCCCTCTAAGTAGCTTAGTCATATTTTTTTTCTAGGCTTATCTTCTATGTTCTTACTGTTTGTATACCCCTCTTTATTCTTTTGATTGATGACAAAGGGGGAGAGATTAGAAGGATGTAGAAGATAGGTGTAGAATTAAGGGGGAGTCTTTACTTTGCTGCTTTATCTTGCTGACTTACTTTAATTTCTTAATGACCAATGTATACATGGGCTATAATGTATTAACATTCAAATATTTTGATGAATGATATGTGGTTGATTGGCTGTTCATGTTGTGGTTCTGGTTTTCATGACTATCATTTGATTATTGATTGATTAATTCTAACGATTGATAAATGATGTCTCAACATGTAAAATCAGTAAGAATAATATTAATGAATTATGCAAAGTATTTGCTTGAACCAAGATTAAGCATATGTTCAGGGGGAGTAATCTGATAAAATTGCAACATGCATATGCAAATTTCATTAAGACAGCTTAGAAAACTTAGCCATTTATTCATAGGGTTTGTCATCATCAAAAAGGGGGAGATTGTTGAAACAAGACCCTCTCAAGCTTGTAGTTTCAATGATGACAAACCTTCTGAACAATAGCCTAAGTCTTCTAAGGATGTCATGTACTAATGGTTTCCTTGAGATTATTAAGAGACATAACAGGAATCAAAGTATGGAAACCAGAGAAGCTTAGAATTAAGGCTATTCATGGTATAAAGGCTGAGAAGATCAACATGAATACGCATAGAATGCAAACAAGTAAAGAGGTTTACAATGAGGCGAGCTTCTTAGCTTAAGGAAAAGATAGTTCTCAGTAGAACAGTGAAAGAGGCACTCTGAGAAGATCAACAGTCTGTTAAGAGAATAAGCTTCTCTAGCAGAGAAGGTTAGCCTGCTGGGAAGGTGTTGAGAAGATGATCTTCTCTGATAAAGAATGTATTGAAAGGTTAAGCTTCTCCAAAAAGGGAAGACATCAAGATAAGAAGCTACTCAAGAAGAGAAGCCCACAGATGAGGAAGAAGAAGCTCCTCAACACAAGAAGCATCACAACTGGTTGAAGTATACTACTAATACACAGTGAGAAGATTCAAGACATGAAGCTTCTCAAGAATCCATGAGATACTTGATCAGTTTATAAACCTCAAATAAGATAAGATCTCTCTACATCAAAGGTATTCTTCATTATACACAATATAAAATTTCTGAAAGAAAGTCAGAGGTACACATGTTGAGAAGATCACATAAACAGACCAAGTAAGCCATTGCATTGTGTCTATGCTGAAGACATTCTCTAGTCACACGTTTCCAGAGATGGTCCCAGCGAAGGCTCCTGTTTGGACCACAATATATCCAGAGAAGATCTACATCAAAAGAGCACAGAAGGTCTACACTGGACCAGAGCAGGTCCACACTATTACTAAGAAGATCTACTCTGCAACCAAAGAAGGTCCCTGAGAGATTTGAATGAGGAACCTACTCAAGCATTGTGTTCCAGAGAAGGTCTAATGACAGTAAAACACATGAGTTGTCAAAGTCTGTCATAAAGTGAAAAAGTACAAAAACACTGTTTCATTTCAGAACCCGATATGTGATGTTCTCTCTCCTCTTTGTGTCTAACGGTTAGAAACTCAAAGGATGGACTGAGAGCTCGATATTACAACAAATGGAAGTGAAGCAAACTGTGAGAAATACATCCATGTTTGAGCAAACGCGATTCAACAATCAGATATTTCTCATCAACACTCACTCATCTTAGTTTTTGTTCTGTAAACATTGATTAGGAGCTGTAACACAACAAACACTATTTTCATTCTTGCTGTTGTGATTTTCTTTCAAGCTAGCTAGTGAGAGCTGAGCGTGTGAAAGGAAAGGTTTTGTGCAAACTATGAGGTTGCTTGTAGTGGGTTAGCTTGTAGAGGCTAGGACAATACTACTGGTGTTAGCTTGCAGAGTCTAGGACAATACTACTGATTTGAAGCCTGAAGAGGCTTGGACAAGAATACTGTGTAAGGCCTAAAGAGGCTCATTGAAGAATACTTGAGAGGATAGTGGATAATCTCACTGGATGTGGGGACTGGACATAGCCCAAGGTTTGGGGTGAACCAGGATAAACCTTCTGTGTGATATCTCTTATCTATCTCCTTTACAGTTTTTCTGCTTAACAATTTTTCACTGCACTAAAACACCTTCTCTAGTTGAGAAGGTCTAACCTTGTGTAAAGCAAATTTATTAGCAAGTTTTTCTATTAACCTCATTGTGATAAAGAAATTATTTTAGTGAAAAGCTTGTGAAATCGTATTTTAAAAAGGGAGATAAAAACCTCCAGAGAATGTCTTTTCCATTAACCTTCTCTAGTTGAGACTGTACTGTTGAACTCATTTCAAAGTAAGGAACTTGGTTTTTCTGTTAACCGTCTCTGGCAGAGAAGATCACATAAAACAAACATTTTACGTAAGACCAATAAACTTCTCTAGCTAAAAGGCTTATTATCTAACTTTTGTTTTACATCTTCTCTAAACACCAAGTGTTTAACACTTGAGAAAGGTTCAAAGTCTACAGGAAAAAGTCGAAGAATTTCAAAGGGTCACAATTCAACCCCCCTCCTTGTGACTCTTGGTACTACTTCACAAAGCCTCACTCACAGTACAATCACCATTGAGGACTCGTCCGAGTATTGTCCATGACCTTCCACGAGTGGAGCTGGGTTTTGGCTAGCATGATTGCGTGAGTTGGAGAGGTTGCTACGGTTGAGAAATTAAAATGAAATGGATTCAAATGGGAAGATGGTCATAAAGCGAAACTGAGAAGTGGTTGCTAGGGCATTGGTCATATGGACTGTGTCTAGGGTAGACACAGTGACGGAGGCATTGTCGCTATTAAAATCGCAACCCTCGAAGCATCGCAGTGGTACTATGTTTGATAGTGTCAAACAACGTATAAAGAAGGGGGGGTTCCTGCCACTTCGACCCCCAAACCCATCCGTGGTTGGGTTGTCGTCTTTCCGCTCCATATCATCGAAATCCTTGATACTGTCTTCCTTGAATGATGATTCCTCAACAACATCACCACTTAGCGCCAACAACTGTTCGGAGCCCCAATTCGGCTCCTCTTTCACATATGATAATGGTAAAGCATCCCAAAATTCTGACTTAAAATGCCAAAGAAAAAAACCGGTAAATGAGTTCCAACTCACCTATGAGTGACGAGGAGACCACCAACGCCACCATTTGAGAGAAGGACCTCTCATTGCCGACGCAGCTGCCGTCATCTTCTCTGCCGCGAGTCTTCCCTTTGCAAGGTATCCACCAGTCGGCATCTTCATCTCTGTCGAACACTCAAATCTCCATTACCGACATCAGTTTAGTGGGAATGAGATCGAGAATGAAAGCACCAAATGATAGTATCCTTTTCTAGCGAGGATGAGGCTCTAGAGAAATTAAGGGAGAGAAGGAAAACAAGAAATAAAATGGTTCATAATTCTTCTTGTCCATTCATTTGCAATTACACAATATATATAGTGCGCAAAGAAGCCCATACACACAGATCTAATGCCAAGTGTACAAAGGATGCTACCTCAAATAACAAAATGGAAAAACATAATAGAAAAATAAGAAATACTGTTATGGCAATAAAAACGTGAGCAAGGAATTGTGAACCTAGACCCATTCGGAGGAGAGCCCAACTCAGCTAAGGAATTTGGACCAATTGTTGTATCATTAAGCCCATAACCCTTGGGGAAATTGTAATACCATTTCTCCAAAAAGGATATTACACCATAGTAACCAAGATTTTCGCAATTAATTTACATATTCATTTAAAATAATGTTTGCTTCTAAAAAATGTGAGTAAATTTTTTTTCTTTTTAAAAGATGAGAAGGATGGGGAATAAATGTCTTTCAATATTCTCTGTAGAAATTCGAATGCTGAAAATGTAAAATACATATTTTTACAAGAACAGCCTCATCTCATATATGTTTACATTATAGTTGTACAAAAGGCTTGCGTCAGTACAAGCATAAGTTAGATAAACAAAATATAAGCTACCATATGTACACCTGAGCTGGTTCAAGTCTCTAGACACCACCCACAATAAACAGAAAAGCAAACAAGGATCCCACTCGAAATCCCTATCTATCTACGTTGAGTCCTCCTCTGGATCCTTCTCCCAAACTTCGTGCTACGTTGCCTGACTGAAACCAACCCATGCCTCTGCCTCCGGTAGTTCATCTACTCAAACATACATAACCACAACATAGAAAACACGCAATGGTGAAAATCTAATAAACAAGTTATATCATAAGAGAATACATAAGGTAAAATAACCAGCTCTTATCATGCATCAAAGAACACATAAAGAAAACATTCAACACAAATCATACCTGAAGAAAATACATCAAGACAACAACCAGTACAAATTATGCATTATATACAGTCAATATTTGTCACATATATCATCACCCAAAATACATCGATGCATGCCATTTCTATATCTGTAAACCACGCCGGTGTAATGCTCTAAGGAGACTTTTTACACCTTAACTCCATTGAGTGATTGGCTGTAGCAAACTTAACATGAATAAATAGACAGTTCCTTCAAAACTTCTGGAGATCATTCGGTAATGCTAACATTTATTACATAATACCAATTCATGAATAAGCCAGTCAGTCAGATTTGTCCAAGTCGGGTATACGACTCATCTCAGCTCGAGGGTTATCACCTGCTCGACCATTAAGACTATCGAAACCTGGGTAATCCCAATAGGCAATTGTAGCCCAATTGTACTACATTCTCAACCTCATTACTTCAGGTTGTAATGCTAAAAATTCTTTATGGAATGACACATGAAATAAATTACTTCTTATCCCCCCACTTTCCATATTTAAACAGTTAAAAATACTCTTTCATCCTTCCTCTTTATAACTATAAATAAAACTCATGTAAAAACCTTGTTTTGTATAACCATAAAATTCGAGTAAAACCTTGTCTGGATTGTATGCTCATTATTCTCAAATAAACACATAATCACATCTCTTCATTCCTCTCCATTATATCTTTATTAATTTACGTGAAAACCCTTTATTTGATCAACAGATGAATAATTCTCACTCTCGTTACTTATTTTACTGATCATTACGCGATAGGTATTTTTTCCCGGCTTTAATAGTTCAATTGAAGAATGATCACACCGCGGCAGTGTCGAATTGAGGTGATCAAACCATAGCAATTAAGCGTGATTCATAATAATATAGCATAGGTTCATTTTTAGTAAAAGGCCCTTTGAAAGCTTGCTCCAATAATTTTTGCCAAATATATATATATATATACGAACCCTAAGTCAGGATTTATGAATAGTACATTAATAAAGTTCTTAGGAAAGAGAGGTGAGCCAAAGCTCCTTAGACACCCGGTCTTTCCTTAGCCAAAACGATACCAATGCACTATCTAACCTAACTTAACCGCGATATATATCCATGACATAAAATTACAGGGTTTTTGATACAGACAATAAAAGTACAGAAGTTTTAACTTGTTAATTACTTTTCTCCCGTAATGATAACCGAAAGAGATACGTCCCCTGAGCTAGGCAGGACAGTACATCGCTAGATGCACTCTCATACCTAATAAACAAAAGTATTCTCTAGTGGCCAAAAGAACTACAGAGATTTTAGCATACAAATATTAAATTAACTTATCTCCAATAATTTTGTCCAACAGTGATACGAACCTGAAGCAGGCAGGACAGTACATAGGAAATGCACTCTCATACTGCAACACCCTTTCTCCAAAAAAGATATTACACCATAGTTACCAAGAATTTTAAAATACTTAGAAAATATATTAGTGGAAGTTGGAAATCCTCCTTCCAAAACGCGGGTAAAATTTTTCACTTTGTTTGAAGAAGATGAGAAGGATGGGGAATATACTTCCCTAATCTTTTCGTAAGGTTTTTAAATGCGGAAACGTAAGATAATACACTTGTAAAGAGAATCTCATCTCATATAAAAATATTCAGAGTTTACAAGGCAAATCCAAGATACTCAAAATACTTTGAACAACGAACATCTGAGCCGGTCAAATCTCTAGACCTCTACCCAAAGCAATACAGTAAACACTTGTTCTTCTTGGAATTCGCGCAGCAACCTCTATCAGATCTTCTCCTAAGGCTTAGCCCACTCCTTGGGAAAAACATCTACTCGACCACATATGGACAAAACATGGAAAGTAGGCATGGGTGAAAATCTTCATCATTTAAAACATACAACAGATATAAAGCATACAACAAATAAAATTCATACGACAAATATCACGCAATAATACTGTTATACTCATCCTCAAAATAAATATAAATGCCAAGTCCTTGCCTGTACTGTAATAGCAAAACAACGCAAAACATCAATAGTACATTAATTCACATAGACTCTCTAAACTTTTGGGACACACCCACGAGCACTTTGCCCACTACACTTGGGAATTTTACTTAATGACCTCCGGGACACCCCCACGAGTATATCTACCCGCTGCTCCTGGAGACTTTCACTTATATTCAGGACACACCCACGAGTAAGTCACTCGTGACTCATGGAGATTTTACCATAGGAATTTCGGCACACAGCCACGAGCATTCAACTCGCTACTCCGAGAGATTTTTCACTTAAATTCGGGACACACCCACGAGTAAGTCACTCGTTAACCACAGACACCAATTTACAACTTAACTCCCAAATAAACACGGAATCATAAGTAAACACAAAATCACGTTTCTCAGGTACGAACTCAGTGTCACATATCTCAATCAAACACAGAATCACACTGTTCAGATGGGAACATCGAATCACATAGCTCAGATAACACTAAAATCATATAAGAATAAAATCACATTTTTCAAAGAAATACAGAATCCCTTAACCCAGATGAAACATAGAATCTCAGGTAAAACATCATACTCCAAAATACTCTTGTCACTTTACTCTTTTCGGCTTTATTAATTTATTTTAAGAATAATTACACTGTGACAGGGTCAAACGTGGTAACGATCATAACTGTAATAATATTAACGAAAATTATTACTTAGGTTCATTCTCTTTAGGAAAAGCCCTTTGGAAGCTAGTCAAGTAATCTTCGCCACGTATATACAAACTTACTAAGATAGGAAAAATAGCGCATCGGTATGGTTCCCAGGAAAGATCTTGGTGAGCTTTTGGGCTCCTTCAATGACCTTTGTCTTTCCTAGACAGATCCATACAAATGAACTATCTTAACCCAATCATCAGTCTGTATATAAACAGTAAAAATCACAAGTTTTATATATTTTTGAAAAGAACATGGAAATGGAAGAAAAACACCAGTTTAGGAATTTTAACGTATTTAGTCACTTGCTCACGTCCTAATGGCGTAATAGAGATACGACCCCTGAGCCCGACCGTATGAGTGCACCGAAGATGCATTCTTACGCCTGACCAAAGCACCTGATCCATATCAGTCAAAAGAACTACAGAGGTTCAATTTTACAAATTCTTAGATTTGTTGATCACGGAGGCATAGCCCACTGGGTGATCAAACCTTTATAATTAAAATTTCGCCAGCGTAACGGTACAATTATTAAACTTTATAAATAAATTGGGCATTATAACTTTACTATTTGAAAAATCACATTTTTAAATAAAAATTGGAGATAGTAACCATTTAAAACATTTTAACAAATATGTAACAATTTATTTAAAACAATAAACACCCAACACACAAATTTTCATCAAAACAAAGATCAAAACCATCTTTAAGAACAATTTCCCCATACCTTGCCCAAGAACAATGAAGAACAAAACTAAGAACACAAAGAACACAAACAAAAACTTGATTAGTAACACAAGGAAAAACCAAAGGAAACAAATGAAAGAAAAATGATTTTGAGTGAGATTTCTACAAGTGAAGGATGAAGAAAAATGAGAGCACGCCTCTCCCTATTTATAGGGAGAGGTCCACGGCTTAATGGAGGTGGGGGGAAGAAAATATCTTGATTTTTTTCATTTTTGGTAAATTAATAAATCCTAATTACATAATAAATATGTAAAAAAATATCTAACAAAATATCTTGCTTCTAGAACACTTGAGAAGCTTCAAGACCCTCCAAGACAAGGTTCAGGTCGGCCAAAATGAGCTGGGAGGAAAGGGAAGTGATTTGACCAAAATACCCCTAGGGTTTGGATGAAAAACAAGGGTAAAAATGTCTTTTCATAAATCAAAAATTGAAATAATTAGTTAAAAATGATGAGAACCAATGAGAATGCTAGAAAATGCCATACGAAGTCTAAATAATTTCGTGGCACTCATTTTTGAAATTTATAGATAGTGCAAACTCTTCGGTTTTCATCGTTTCGTAGGTGTAACTCCGAAAAAGCAAAAAAATAGGGTTTTCAAAAATTACACAGAAATAATTTTAAAAATCATGAAATAAATAATTAAAAATAAAATATAAAATACTTATGGACCTTTTACACAAAAATTATATATGTGTAGCAAGGTTTTTGCGTTTAAACGTCCCCGGGTAGTGTAGTTTTCGGTATTTTTTGAAAGTTTTTCAAAAATTCCAGAAAAATTTCAGAAAATCGAAAATAATAAAAGAACCAACTTTTGTTAAGCAAGTTTATTTATTGAGTTTTTTTAACACACACAAGCTATTTAAATCTTTTTCCATCAATTAGACATAAACCGTTTTCGTAAAAAGACCCGATATTGATTCAAAAGTTACCGTTTCAGAAGTATTTCGAAATACATGTATTTTTCCCCTAATTTTAAGCTAGAAATAAACCACAAAACATTTTTGCCGCAAGAATTCAAATAAAACAGAATAGAGATGAATAGACATGGAAACAGATTGTATAGGTAGACCTGATAGAAACTGAATATTGACTGTTTTTAGAAGTAATTTTAAACATATGTATTTAAATCTTATTTGTAAAACAAAAAATAAGTCTCAAAATATTTATTTTCCAAAAATTCATATAAGACAAAAATTAGAACAGTTACTCAGAAAAACGGATGTTACACGTACCATGCCAAATCATCGTATTCACTAGTGGCCAATAGCTAAGGAGGTTTTAGCGTCAAGAAATTTAATTAACAGCAAAGATCAAATTTTTCGACATAGCCGTATTCACACGATCTTTAGAGAGAAAAGATTTATAAAACGGCGATAATTAAAATTACGTTTAAAATGCTCAAATTAAAATTTACCATTATAACATTACTAAATCAAAGTTCATAAGCAATTAAAAAAAGTTCATAAATAAAGCTCATCAACAATTAAAATAAAGCTTATAAACACATAAACCACCTAAGTGGTTTGCAAACAAAGATTAAACTTATGTAAACTCTAATAACTTTGAAGAATTTTCCCTTTACCTCAAAACTTGAAGAAAAAAAGTTTTTGAAGATCAAAGCTTCAAAACTCAAGAACTAAAACAAGAACATTTGAAGAAAGCTAAAAACTCAAGAAAGGAAATAAAGGAGAAAGAAAGAAGAAATCTCAGAAATGCTTCAAGATTTGGTGCAAGTGAAAATGAAGGCCCCTCCCCTCTATTTATAGGGAGTGGGGCGAGCTTATGTGTGTAATGGAAGCATGCAATTATAATTTCTTTTGCTTAATAACTAAGTTAGGTAATTACGAAAATAATTAATTAGCTAATTTTCCAATTGGTTTAAAATTGTGACTCAAGGCTTCAAGAAGGATCAAGACTCTTCCTCTCTAGGGAAAGGGGCGGTTTTGAGGGCTGGAAGAGGAGGGTGTGGAGTTACAATTTAACCCTTGATGTTTTTAAGTGAAAAGGAAGGAAAAAGAAAGGATAAAATGAACTTTTAATAAATCAAAATTGAAATAATTGATTTAATTGATGAGAACCAATGACAATGCTTGAAAATGCCATGTTAACCCTAATAGCTTCATGGAAGAGCTTTTGGAAAAATTACGAAAAGGGTAAATCGTCGGTACTTACTTTTTATCGCATATACGTTCAAAAAACCCAAAAGGGTAAAACAGTAATTACACAATTCTATACAGAAATAATTTCTAAAATCGATAAAAAATAAATTAAAAATATAAAAGTCAATTTTTGTTTTTTGAAAAATCACTTAAAGGGTTAAAATAGTTTAATCTAGGGGTATTTCCGTCATTTGTCAACGATAGGGCATTTTTAAAAAAGTTTCCAAAAATTCCAATTTTTTTTAGTAAACTAAAAATAATGTAAAACCACTATTTTGTGAAGTAAAATATTTTTCTGGATTGGTTTAGTATTTTTATGCTATTTAAAACCTATTTCATCAGTTGAAACGTAAATCGTTTACTGTTTACATCTCAATGTCAAACAAAAACTATCTTTTTCTATACTAAGAATAATTATGTATACTAAAACCATTTTTGTAAGATCAAAATAAATTAATAAACACACATATCACATATAATTAAATAAAACAGAATAAATCCTCAGCTGAACCTACCATACTATAGGGAGTAAAACAGTATCACTTCTTATTTGTTTCTCTAAAAATTCCCAGATAATTTTCTAAAATCCTCAAATAATATCAAATCAATATTTGAATCCTCAAATTTATTTTCTAAGCTAAATTGAAATTTTCTATATAATTATAAACTTATTCTGACAGTCAGAAACGTCTACAGAATACCGTTTTGAATTCTACGTCAGTTTTGAACCATTACTTATCATATGAAAATTCTAAGTATAATCTTAATCCTCTAAAATTATCACTCTACCTCATAGAGTTAAAATTTGAGATGTTACAGAAATCCTTGTGTTTGTATCATTTTAGTTGTGTTTTCTTAGGCATAAGAACACTCTTGAATTAGTGTTATTGAGTTGTTTGTGTTCTTAACATGGTAGTCAAAATCGGACCGGACCGGCCGGTTTGACCAGTTCAACCAGGAACCGGACCCCCTTTCCGGTCCGGACAACCCCAATAACCGCCCTAGCATAGAACCGCCCTTGAAACCGGAGAATCGGTTGAAAACCGGGCAAAACTAGAAAAATAGGCAGTACTACTGGTTCGGTGCAGTTTAAAACAGAAACCAACTTTTTTGGGAAAAAAGGTCAAAACAACGTTGTTTTTTTCAGAAAAAGACCAACATTGAGAAATCAGAAACAGAAACCCAAACGCGGTTGAATCTGTGAACTGCAATTGCAGTAAACGCAAAGTCCAAACCCTCATCAGAGCACAACAGCCGCCGCCCGCCACATACCACACACCGCACAACGACGATAGCCACGAAGGTTCTCAACGGGTTGTGAAAAAACTAAGAAAGAAATAGTAGAGAGTGAAGATGAAGGAAGAAAGAAGTCAAAGAACTGATGATTATTAGAAAACAAAGAATGGGTAGAAGAGGAGTAGCCTCTTATTGGAAAGTGGGGAGGTGCTCCATAGCCTCTTATTAGGAAGTGGAGAGATTAGAAAGCAGATGAGCCACCTAGCTTGTAGTCTAGTAATAGCGTAGCAATTGAGAACAGTCCTGTAATTTTTTTTAATTTTTAGTTTTAATGATTTTTATAAAACAATTAACTCATACAATATGATAGAAAAACAAGTATGCATACGTAAATCTAAATAATACATAGTTTTATTTTATTATTAATTATAATATATAATTATTTATTAAAAATAAGTACTATTATATTATCTTATAATTTATATTTATATACTAAAAATTGGTGTCACTCTTGTATCATAAATAATTAACATAAAAATATACTTAATATATTATACTAAACATTTAAAAATTATTATTTAATTATAACCCGGTTGGACCCCGGTTGAACTTCGGTCGAACCTTTGAACTTTAAACCCCTGCCCTCATCGGTTCAATGACCGGTCCAGTTCTGATTACCTTGGTTCTTAATGCTCTTGTTGAATTGTTAATTGTCAAGGAATTGAAATTACTATTTGATGGGAAGATTTATCCATCAAAGGAATTAAGGGTAAATTATCTATACTCGGCTTCTTGAATTCTTATGAAACTGACAGATTAAAATCCAATGTTAGGAGTGTTGTGTTTTATGTTGTGGGATATTTCCAAAAGTTACAAGTCCCACATTGCTTGGCCTAAGAGATTTTTAAGGCTTTATATACTAAGTTGTGCCTCAAGGTTCTAAACAAGTTAGAAAAAGAGATGGCCTCGCGCGCACACAAGCACAGGCCAAATTGGACGATTTCAGTGTAAATCCTCCGATTTGCCCCCCCCTGCGCGCAATATAATGGGCCTCACGACCTTTTGCTTCAGCCTGGTTTTTCGAAAATATTTTTGAACTTCAGAAGCCTTATCCGGAAGTTCTTGTTTTCAGCCTCAACCGATATTTGATCCTAGCCTCCCTTAAAATTCGCCCACTAGCGGATTCCTTTCACCCTCAACGTTTTAATTTGGCCCTCACAGGTGTCCAGGTTCATTCGTACCAAATCTTTTAAAACGGCTAGCAGATCTTTATCTACAGATTTTTCCTCTCCTTATCGGCACGCTCCATGCTTTTAAAACCGTGTTACTTGTCATTGATAGATGTATAACTCCTACTCGCCTCTTTTTCCCTTCCTTTCCTTTATTCCCCTGGGTTAAACCTCTGCCTGCTTCTCCCTCGAATTCGACCTGTTCTGATATCCTCGGCTACCGCTGAGACGAGCCTGCTGTACCCCTGGAGGATTTGTGCAGCCCGCGGATAAATCCTTGAGGGCAGTGCATTCTGCACGCCTCAGGCTTCTCCTCGCCACCCTTCTGCAGTTCATTTCTAACGTATTTTTTGCAGGTGCGCTAACAATCTCAAGGATTTATTAGCTATGGCCGACGACGACAATCAACAGAACAGTGGTGGTCAACAGAACAGTGATGGACCGAATGCCGGTCTTGCGCCTGTCGTCCAACCTGCTCCTGCTGTGACCTTTGCGAAGCCGTTTCCGGATATCTCTAAGATCGAGGTGTTCGACGGCCAGAATTACCGACGTTGGGTGGAACGAGTTCACACGGTCCTTGACATGCATGGCGTCGCTTGGGTCCTCGACAATCCTAAACCGCCCTCCGAAGATAAAAAACGCATGGATGAGTGGACCTATGCAAATAAGGTATGCCGCCACACTATCATTAGCACTCTTTCTAATGAGCTTTTCGATGTCTACTGCCAATATAAGGAAGCCAAGAAAATATGGGACAACATGAATGTTAAGTATACGGCTGAGGACGCTGGCAAACAAAAATTCGTTATTGGCAACTACTATCACTGGGAGATGACCGAAGACAGAGATATCAAGGTGTAAATAAATGAGTACCATAGGCTGCTGGAGGATCTCAAGGCTGAAAACATCGACTTGCCAGGTGCATTCATCGCTGGACTGCTCATTGAAAAGCTGCCTGAATCTTGGAAGGACTACAAACAGCAGTTGAAGCACAAACAGAAACAGCTCTCGCTGACGGACTTGATCAAGCATATCATAATTGAAGATACCAACCGCAAGGAGTGCAAGGCTGCAAGGGCAAATGCATTGTCATCTCGAGCAAATTTAGTCCAAAACAAGCCTCAAAACAAGTCTCACAACAAGAAAAGGTATGACAATAAACCTGATCATGTACCTAGAGTTGCTAACCCTAACTCAAACTTCAAAAGAAGAAGTACTTGCTTTGTTTGTGACAGCCAGGTCATCATGCACATCAGTGTAGACATCGGGTGATGAGGAATGACAATCCTCCTAAACCCAAGGCTAACTTGGTTGAAGGAGATGATGTTATCGTTGCGGTCGTTTCTCAAGTGAACCTGGTGAGTAATGTGAGCAAATGGGTGGTAGACTCTGGAGCTACCAGGCACATCTGTGCTAACAAAGCTGCCTTTACCTCCTACTCCGCTGTGGGGGATGGAGAAGATGAAGTTTTTCTTGGTGATGCTAGAACTGCTGCGGTTCTAGGGAAAGGCAAAGTAATGTTGAAGCTCACATCTGGGAAGACCTTGGCTTTGTGTGATGTGCTGCATGTGCCTACTATTAGGACTAATCTGATTTCTGTAGCACTTTTAAGCAAGGGTGGGGTTAAGGTGTCATTCGAATCTGATAAGATAGTAATGACAAAGAACAATGTGTTCATTGGGAAAGGGTATTGTGATCAGGGACTTTTTGTACTTAATATTTCTGAAGTTATTAATAATAATGCATCTTCTTCTGCGTACTTGGTTGACTCGTATGATATTTGGCATGCTAGACTAGGACATGTTAATTATTCGTATGTTAAGAAATTGAAATATCTTGGCATGATATCGGGTTGTAGTAATAAACTATTATATAAATGTGATGTATGCCTTGAATCAAAATTAACCAAAAAATCATGTCATTCTATGCATCGTGTGTCTGAATTGCTTGATCTAATTCATACCGACCTAGGAGATTTGAAACAAACTCCTACTAGAGGAGGTAAAAGGTATTATGTGACTTTTATTGATGATTTCTCTAGATATGCTAAGGTTTACTTGATAAGGAATAAAGACGAAGCCTTTGATATGTTTCTTTCATATAAAGCAGAAGTAGAAAACCAACTAAATAGGAAGATTAAAAGGATTAGATCTGATAGGGGTGGTGAATACATTCTTTTTAATGAATTCTGTGATAAGGAAGGTATTATACATGAGGTAACTCCACCGTATTCGCCTGAGTCTAATGGTGTAGCTGAGAGGAAAAATAGGACTTTAAAGGAAATGATGAATGCTTTGCTTGTTAGTTCTTCTGCACCTGACAACCTTTGGGGTGAAGCTATTTTAACTGCATGTTTTTTACAAAATAGGATTCCTCATAAGAGAACAGGTAGAACACCCTATGAGTTGTGGAAAGGTTATCAGCCTAACTTGCAATATTTGAGAGTGTGGGGGTGCTTAGCCAAAGTTATGTTACCTGACCCTAAGAAAAGGAAAATAGGATCTAGGACTTCTGATTGCATGTTTATTGGTTATGCTGAACATAGTGCTGCATATAGATTTCTTGTTCTTAAAAGCGATGTTCTTGATAGCAACACTGTTCTTGAGACCAAAAATGCTGATTTCTTGGAAAATGTGTTTCCTCTCAAACCTGGAAATGTTTCTCACACTCCTTTAGAACTTGCAAGTAATAACCAATATGAGGATTTGAGAAGAAGTAAGAGACAAAGGAAAGAAACGTCCTTTGGAAATGATTTTTATACTTACCTTGTTGAAAAGGATCCTGAAACTTTTTCTGAAGCTATTTCTTCTTCTGATGCAAAATTTTGGAAAGAAGCTATTAAAACCGAAATTGATTCTATTTCAAAATGTAATACTTGGATTTTGGTAGATTTACCTCCTGGAGCAAAACCAATTGGTTGTAAATGGATTTTCAAAAGGAAATATAATCCTGATGGTTCTATTGAAAAATATAAAGCTAGGCTAGTAGCCAAAGGTTTTACACAAAAATTAAATATTGATTACTTTGATACATTTGCTCCTGTAACCAGAATTTCCTCAATTCGAGTTTTAATAGCTTTGGCTTCTATTTATAAACTTGTTATTCACCAAATGGATATGAAAACAGCTTTTTTAAATGGTGATTTGGAAGATGAAATATATATGGTTCAACCCGAAGGATGTATAATTTCTGGTCAAGAGCATAAAGTGTGTAAACTTCTCAAATCTTTATATGGTTTAAAACAAGCACCGAAACAATGGCATGAAAAACTCAATCAAACCTTGATTGATGATGGTTTCTCTTCTGTTGAAGTAGATAAATGTGTGTACACCAAATCTTTGAATGGTGAATGTGTGATTATATGTTTATATGTTGATGACATGCTTATTTTCGGTACTTGTGATGATATTGTGATTAAAACTAAATCTTTTCTTGCCTCTAAATTTGATATGAAGGACATGGGTGAAGCAAGTGTAATTCTGGGAGTTAAAATCATAAGGAAGGGTGATAGTATCATACTATCCCAAGAACATTATGTTGAAAAACTTCTAAAGAAGTTTGGCTATTTTGACTTTAAGTCAGTGAGTACCCCTTATGATGCTAACTCTCAGTTGAAGAAAAATAGAGGTGATCCTGTTGATCAAACTCAATATGCCCAGATTATTGGGAGCTTACTGCATGTGATGAACTTTTCTCGACCTGACATTGCCTATGCAGTAGGTAGATTGAGTAGATATACCCATAGTCCAAATCAGGACCATTGGGATGCACTTGCTAGACTCATGAGATATTTGAAGGGTACCATAAATTATGGTATTGAGTATAGTGGATTTCCCGCTGTATTAGAAGGATACAGCGATGCTAACTGGATCTCTGATTCAGATGAGACAAAGTCCACTAGTGGTTACGTGTTCACACTTGGTGGTGGTGCGGTGACATGGAGATCAGCAAAACAAACCATAATTGCTAGATCTACTATGGAATCAGAGTTTGTAGCTCTAGAACTGGCTGGCAGTGAAGCTGAGTGGTTAAAGAACTTCTTAGCTAATATTCCGTTGGGAATAAAACCCACCCCATCGGTGTCAATGCATTGTGATTGCCAATCGGCTATAGCTGTTGCAAAGAATAAAACTTTCAATGGCAAAAACAGACATATACAATTGAGACACAATGTTGTGAAGCAGCTGCTAAAAGATGGGATAATATCAATTGATTATGTTAGGTCAGAGATGAATTTGGCTGATCCTCTGACGAAACCCCTAGGGAGGAACATGATATATGGAACATCGAGGGGAATGGGACTTAAAGCCATTTGAAATTAATAAGTGATGGGAACCCAACCTTTGTGATTGGAGACCCCATGAAGAAGGTTCATATGGGTAAAAACAAGTCACTTATTAATTCTGCTAGCACTAAGTTTACTTAGTCCATTCCTATGGTGTGAGAAAGTGCTAGATACTGCATTACTTGAGGGATAAGCCAAAAAGCTTTTAATGACTTCCATAGCCCTTACGGGTGGTGTATGATTTGCAGCATACACTTGATGGAATCACCTATATGAGTGTCAAGTGGGGCCGCTTGTATGAGATCTTGGCGAAATCTCTAGAGCACTCATGAATACCAGGCACGCGCATGGCCTATTCGCGCAACACAGCGTTAACAGCGAGAATTGTGGGGGTGTGGTGCGATTGATAGACCTCTAACACATAAGAAGTGTCTCTGGTTCATAAAGCTTGCTTTACCAATTCACTGTGTGTTAAGCCTAATCAGTCTAGGTCTGGTTCATAAAGCATGCTTTACCAGATTGATGCACTGTACTCACGATGTTTAACCCAGGAAACCTCTTTTGTCTCTTTAAAAGTATTTTGAAACTTTTGAAATATGTGGGGGATTGTTGTGTTTTATGTTGTGGGATATTTCCAAAAGTTACAAGTCCCACATTGCTTGGCCTAAGAGATTTTTAAGGCTTTATATACTAAGTTGTGCCTCAAGGTTCTAAACAAGTTAGAAAAAGAGATGGCCTCGCGCGCACACAAGCACAGGCCAAATTGGACGATTTCAGTGTAAATCCTCCGATTTGCCCCCCCCTGCGCGCAATATAATGGGCCTCACGACCTTTTGCTTCAGCCTGGTTTTTCGAAAATATTTTTGAACTTCAGAAGCCTTATCCGGAAGTTCTTGTTTTCAGCCTCAACCGATATTTGATCCTAGCCTCCCTTAAAATTCGCCCACTAGCGGATTCCTTTCACCCTTAACGTTTTAATTTGGCCCTCACAGGTGTCCAGGTTCATTCGTACCAAATCTTTTAAAACGGCTAGCAGATCTTTATCTACAGATTTTTCCTCTCCTTATCGGCACGCTCCATGCTTTTAAAACCGTGCTACTTGTCATTGATAGATGTATAACTCCTACTCGCCTCCTTTTCCCTTCCTTTCCTTTATTCCCCTGGGTTAAACCTCCGCCTGCTTCTCCCTCGAATTCGACCTGTTCTGATATCCTCGGCTACCGCTGAGACGAGCCTGCTGTACCCCTGGAGGATTTGCGCAGCCCGCGGATAAATCCTTGAGGGCAGTGCATTCTGCACGCCTCAGGCTTCTCCTCGCCACCCTTCTGCAGTTCATTTCTAACATATTTTTTGCAGGTGCGCTAACAAGGAGTAGGAAGGGCAGTGAAATCGATCATCTGACAATTTGTTTTGATTGTTTTAAAAACCAATTTGTGTTTTTTTAACTTTATTAATCTGAAAAAAAATATAAAAAATAATTTTAATTCTATTTGATTTTGCAAGTTAGAATTACGTACAAATTACTCAATTTTTGGTTGCTCAAATAGAACTAAATTAATTAGTAAGCTAGCAGTTAACAATACAATCCCTGAGGACGATATTTTTTGTGCTACAGTAGCGATTTGTTATACTAGTCAAAGTACTCATCATTCCACGCAGAGAACAACACGATCAGCGATTCAGAGCTCCACCGCTTGGAATTCCACCTCGAACTAGAGCTCATCGAAGCTGACTCAATGCCAAAGATGATTAGCGACTTCGGTGAGAACGACGTGGAATTTTCACTGTTGTTGTTTCCAAGGGAACAAGTTGTAGGTAGCTCACTATAATACTTTATGTTATTTAACTAGTACATAACATAAAAGTAGTACATTTAACATGGTATAAGGAAACGAAATTTACAAAATCTAAAAGGTAATTGAGAACTTTGCTTAATATAAATATCTGTCTCAATATACTTCTAAAGTACATGACTACAATTTATTACCCAAAGGTACGTTATCAAGTCTTATATAAAACTATAAATTCCTCAATTACAACTAGAGAATATAAATTTCTCTCTAAAACTTCAAGTCTGCAATGGTCACAGCCACTGAACTAAACCTGTTCATCTGAAAACAAAAAGGATAAGTGGTGACAAATAATCTTAGTGAGTCCCAAAGGGGTAAATCTTATATATTGCATATATAATCTACTCTATCTAATACATATACAATTTATATACACATAATTAAAGCAATCTCAGTAATACTCTCAGTAGTAGTTTCAAGGTTAGTCTCAGTCATAATCTTAGTGTTAGTCTCGGTTATAGTCTCATAATTAGTTTCAATCATAGTCTTCATAATAGTCTCATGCTCACAATCAAATATCTAAGTCATGAACTTTATCATCTTAATTTTATTTTGAAAAACTTGTTATACCACTAATTGTGAGCAACTTGGGATGGTATAGCCTCTTATAAGGCATGTCAGACATCTATGACCACAAGTAACACTAAAAAAAGTAACATACAACAACCATAAACTTAGGTAATGTTACCATCAATTTACAAACACATTAGCACCCAATTATATCATGGAAATATACATTTAACTAGCTTGGAATGAGTCCACTGTATCACAATACTTTAATCGCAAGAAATGAGTTTGAATCGGCACCATTTAAAACCCAAACTATCAAATTTTGGGTCTGTGAATTGATTCATGACTACATTGAATCGAATCATAGAAAGCAAAAATTGAAAACTGATAAAAACAGTCTTTGTAAATCGATTCACAGGCAGTGTGAATCGATTCACACTGTTAATTTTGCAGTAAAAATACGATTTTTTTATAGAAAAATGCAATACAATCTATCAAGTTCAACTCAAATAGAAAATGGTATTCCAAAGGCTTTCAATCAACATGCAAAAGTGAAACCATACCATGATTTTCCATTACCAAAACATAATCTAAGAAATGAACTTAGAAAAACCCCAAATCTTAACATGTAATCTCCCACACATCAACCCAACTCTAAAATCTGATTTTTCATGAACCATAACCAGTAGACAGTAAAATCAAAATCAGAATCTTTAAGTTTGGAGAAATACAAACAGATAATAGCTTCCTTTGCATGTCTTCATCTTTACACAACATCACCATTAAAGGGTCTATACTAAAACATCAGAAAAACCTATTGGAGGAGAAGGGGGACTCACATGCAGCTTAAAAAGTGGACTGAACTTGATAAATGGAAGACAAAATGGAACCAAAACTTTCAGCTTTCTTCTTTCCCTCTTCTATTTCTCCCGTCTCCCCTATCTTGGTTCCTCTCTTTTCCGCTCTCTTTCTTTTCTAAAATGTTGAGTGTGTTGAGTGATGTGTGTGAGTGTCGTTTAGGGAGTAAGGGGGAGTTAAGTGTAGATATGGCCGAGAGAGTGTGTGTGCCATGTGAATGTGTGTGTGGGTGTTGGGAAAATTTGAAATTAACTGAGAGTGGGTGCTCCCATACTCTCCCTCACTAACATTTTAGTCCCCATACTTTCATTTTTCTCTCAAACCATTCTACTCTATACTTTCTATAATTATGAATAGTACTAAATATTTTTATCTCTACATAATCAAGGACATTTTGATGGGAGAAACAACAACACAATACCAAAAATAGTAATACGCAGCGGAAATTAATTCTCCCAAACTTGCAAGAATCAGTGAGGAGCAATAACAAATATGCAGCAATAAAAGAATAGCAAAATCACAGACACCAAGATTTTAACGTGGGAAAACCTCTCAATGTGAGAGTAAAAACCCACGAGTCGTCCAAACCAATGAAATAGCTCCACTATGATCAAATAGGGTACAAAAGAGTCTCAAACAAATAGCACAAACTGTGCCTACAATCAGCCAAAAACAACAAAGCACCAATGCTCTCAAATAAGAAACAAGAAGATGAAAATAGTACCCAAAAAATAGAGTTGCAGTGTGATCTATTTTTCTCAAACTCCAGACCTCTAATCTCCGATCCGACCGTTGAAAACGAAGAACCACACCTTACGAACCTGTTATCCAAATTTCAGCCCGATCTAACGGTGAACGAATTCTCAGTCGCGGTCTGAATGTGGCTGCCAGGTGAGTATGCGAGTTGGCTTTCTCTCTTCTCTTCTCTCTTGTTGGTAGCTACTCTCTCAGTGAATGACTCTCACTTCTCAACCCTAATCTGACCCCTCTCCACTTGGATAAGTGAGACTAAAGTGGACCTCAATATTTGGGCCTTTCTCCACATAGGAAGGGAGTCCAAAACCCAACATATCTCCCCCTCACAACTATGTCGAGATAACCGCCAAACCGGCGATATCACAAGTCTCAATTTTCCCTCTTGGTAATGCTTTAGTCATCATATCAGCACCATTATCATCCGTATGAACTTTAGCCGGCTCCAATGACTTAGCATCCAAAGCATCACGTATCCAATGATACCTCACATCAATATGTTTGGACCTAGAATGAAAAGTTGGATTCTTACCAAGATGAATAACACTCTGACTGTCAACAAACAATGGATATCTATCCTGAACAAAACCAAGCTCCTGCAAGACTTTCTTCATCCATAGCAACTCCTTGCATGCTTCAGTAATGGCAATGTACTCTGCCTCTGTAGTAGACAATGTTACACACTTCTGCAACTTAAACTGCCAAGCCACAGCTCCCCCTACAAATTTGATCATGAAGCTCGAAGTGGACTTCCTGGAATCAATGTCTCCAGCCATATTTGAGTCTGAGTACCCTACCAAGGTAGGCTTATCACCACCAAAACAAAGCCTCAAACTAGCAGTACCACAAAGATACCTCAAAATCCATTTCACAATATTCCAATGCTCTCTACCTGGATTTGACAATAATCTACTGATTGTACCAACAGCATTTGCAATATCTGGCCTTGTACACACCATTGCATACATCAAACTACCCACAGTAGATGCATAAGGAACCCGTTGCATATCTAATTTCTCAGCTTCATTTGAAGGACTTTGTTTACCACTCAACTTAAAATGAGTAGCAAGAGGGGTTCTTACCGCCTTAGAATTTTCCATCTGGAATCTATGCAGCACCCTTTTAATGTAATCTTCTTGTGACAGCCAAAGCTTTTTCTCCTTTCTATCACACATGATTCTTATACCAAGAATCTGTTTAGCAGTTCCCATGTCTTTCATGGCAAATGACTCGCCCAATTGCTTTTTTAACATGTCAATTCTGGAAATATTTTTCCCAACAATAAGCATGTCATCAACATATAATAACAGGATAATGAAGTCATCATCAGAAAACTTTTTGACAAAGACACAATGGTCAGAAGTAGTCTTCTTGTAGCCTTGCTCACACATGACAAACTCAAACTTCTTATACCACTGCCTCGGAGCCTGCTTCAAGCCATATAAGCTCTTTCTCAACCTACACACATAGTCTTCCTTGCCTTTAACTTCAAAGCCATCAGGTTGCTTCATGTAGATCTCTTCCTCCAAATCACCATGAAGGAAAGCAGTTTTCACATCTATTTGCTCTACCTCCAGATCAAGAGTAGTAGCCAAACTTAACACAGTTCTAATGGATGACATCTTTAAGGTGAGAAAATCTCATTAAAATCAACACCATTTCTCTGTCTGAAGCCTTTCACCACTAATCTGGCTTTATACCTCGGAGACACAGAATTTCTCTCATACTTCACCCTGTAAATCCACCTGTTTTCTAAGACCCTTTTTCCTTTAGGCAACTTTACCAAATCATAAGTGTGATTATCATGCAAAGATTTCATCTCATCTTGGATTGCATCCAACCACTTTTGATTTTCCTCACCCTGCATGGCCTCTTCAAAACACTCAGGTTCTCCCCCATCGGTCAAGGTAACATACTCATCATAAGGATACCTCATAGATGGTTGTCTCTGCCTATTAGACCTCCTGAGTTGGACTTGAGTTAGCTCGGGAGCATCACCAAGATTATCATCCAGTGACATATGATCAAATTCCCCCTTCTCATCATCAGCGGGAACATCAAACTCATCTCCAGGCTGCTGATTGTAACGCCCTCATTTTTCATATCGTTTTCATTCCGCTTTTAGGTGTGTTTGATTTATTTAAATTTTTTAAATTATAATTTTTATATCTTTTTATTTTAGAATATTGATTTATATGATTTTAGGAATTTTTGGAAGGGTAGAAAAAGTGGAAGAACTCGAAAAATAGAAATTAATTAGCGTAAACCGTGACCTGGTTTGTAAACGTCGGAGGTTTTATATTTTTCCGGAGACCGTTTTTGCTCCAAAAAAATATTTTAACGAAACAAAAGTTATTCTTTTAATATTTTGGATTTTTGGGCATTTTTCTAGAGTTTTTCAGAAAAACTTTATTTTTAGTCGTTTTTAGCACGTTTCGGGTAACCGTAGCGCAAACGGAGTATCAGAAAATGATCAAAACTTGAGTTTTGAAGTTCTAACCTTTATTATATTAATTTTAGGACTCAGAAATAATTTTTCCATTAATCAATTATTTGGAGAAATATTTATTTCAAAATATATAATATAATAAGCATCTTAGCCCACTTGTGCTCCCAAAAGCAAAACCCTAACTTGTGAACTCTTCTTCCTTCCTTTCCAGCTGCATTTGGGCGCCCCACACAGCTCCCAAAATTCTGATTTATGCCCACGTGCTCTTGTCTTGAAAGTCTTGGTTGGAAGAAATATTAAAACACCTTTAACTCTTAATTTATTCCAAGATAATACCACTTGCATCTAAGCTAATCTTGGCCCTCCATTTCTTTTGGTCCAGCCGAATTATACAAGGGGAAGGGGAGAGAGAAATTCATCTTCCTCATTTGCATCAAAACTTCCAAAGAAAAAACCCATTTTCTCTCTAAGTTCCAAGCTTTTCCATAAGCTATATCCTTGGTGTTTGGAGAGCTTTTGCACTTCAAGCTTCACAAAAGAAGGTTGGTTGATGATTCTAAACCATAAAACCTTCTCATTTTTCCATTATCTCCATTCTTTGATTTTTTTAGATCATGTGTTCTTCCATTTTTAAAGCCAAGCTTTATTCCTTTGGCATAGGTTTGCACCTTGTGAACCAAGAAGCTTGAAACCACTCCTTGATCTATTTTTTTCAAGGGCTTGAGTAAGTTATCATCCTCTCATATTTTTCATCTTAGGTTTTGGCTATTTTCAACAAAGAAAGTATATTTATGCTTGTATGTTGTATAATATTTTGAAAGGTGTTTTGATACTAGTGGAACAACAAAGCTTTGAAGAGTGATTTTAGGACTCAAGTGGTCTTCAAGAGGTAAGGGCATGTTCCTTCTAAAAGGCATAATTTTTATATAGTGGTGTGTTGTATGTTTTGGATGGCTTGATGACAACTCAATAACCTTGAGTTCCATCTTTGATTTGAGTGGTTAAAACCATCCTTGATGTGTTTAAATCACTAAGCTAAGATTTTTAGCTCTATGGTTTTTGTATGAGGATTTTTAGAATTTTAATACTATGTATGTTTTTATAAAAGACTTGGATTAAAAATGAAGAGTGAAGAAATTTACCTAATAAGGGAAATATGTGTGTATGCTTGGATTTATTAAAAATGTAAATTTTGGCATGTGTTAACTCTATGGTTTTTGTATGGTAGAAATCTTGTGTTTTGTTGTATGATTGTTCTCTTGATGTTGTATGAGAATATGATATGTTTTGGAGTGATTGAGTGCATTGATTTATTTGTGATTCATTTGATCCATTTGGGATGATTGTAATATTTAAAGTAGTGCTATGCTTTATTTATTTTGTGTATGTGATGTTTGTTGTGATTGGATAAATATAATCAAGAGGAAATAAAACAAGTGACCCAAGCATCATGGAAGAGGAAGTAGAGGACTCTATAACAAAAAGTATTTTAAAGACAAAGACTAAATTGATAAGCCAAAGTTTCATTTTGGACTTTACTAATTAATTCATTTGAATAAGTCTCCAATAGACTTTAATGGAATTTTTCTTAAAATAAAGAAGTTTTGAAAGTTCCATTTATATCAAGTTTAGCACATAAGTTTTTAATCAACAAGATTAGGCAATTATTTGTAAAAAGGGAATAAAATGGGTGTAACTAATCTTTTTGAAAATCCAAAGCTAAATAATTAAGTTTCATAGATGGGTAATTAAATTTTGAGGTTTAAAAATATTGGTATTGGAGGGTTTAATAAAATCCAAGGAAAGTGAAATTTTTGAATTTTAAAGGGTTTTGGGGTCAAAAGTTTAATTTTTAGAAGTTTTGGGGTGAAAATCGAAATCTAGACTTTTTGGGGTCAAAATCTTAATTTTGAAAGTCTAGGAGAAAAAATAAAAAATCTGGATGTTTTGGGGTCAAAATGTAATTATAAAAAGTCACGTGGTTTTAATAAATAATAAGAAGTGAGGGGTATTTTCATAAATGCGAAGAGTTCCACACGTCATTGAAAAAGAGTCCAAACGTGGCGATGTTAAATAGAAGAGGGTTTTACACGTTGTTGCAACAGGGTCAACACGTGGCGAGGTTAAAAAAGAAATCCTAAGATGAAGGATTTACACTATTATTGTTTCTTTTATGAGTGTGTGCAATTTTGACGACATTTGCATATTAAGACGTTGGCTTTTGCCAAAAAAAACTTAGAACATACAATCCTATGCGGGGATTGTAAATAAGTATGGTTTGACTATAAGTCTTTGAGGGCATTCAGGTCGCGAAATTCTCAATGGCCTTGTGGTGAATCCCCTTGTGCCGAGAAGAGGAGCATACCCAGCTTGAATGATCCTGACTGGCTGCCTTATTTGATATGGGGTGTATGACGTAACACAATGGGTCTGTACCGAATAAATGACAAATGATGACCAAGAGAAAAGGTCAGTTTGCATTAATGATAGGTATACGATTCCGCCACATCGCTCTACTTAGTTGAGGAAAGAGAAGTCTCCATGGAGCAGTACATCGATGTATAAAGAGACGATTGAAGTGTCATGCATATACCTTGATTGAAATAGATGATTTATGTGATGATGTGTGTTGGGTAGTTTTGTGATCTTAGAACAAAGTTTTCAAATAATATTTGTTATTTCGAAGCATAGACAGTAGTATTTTTCTTTGCTATGCATGTTTCTTGATTGTGACTTCTGGGAGAAACTCACCCTTGCCTATATGTTTCGTGCCCCTTATTGGGACATTATTCATATAGATGGATCAGGAGAGGCCTCTGTTTCCGAGGGTGAGGGAGAGCTTTAGGCCTTGAGGAGGCGCGGGTGGGGGTTGGATTTACGACCCCGTCACTCGATGGGCCACGACGACTGGTCATGTGGTCCGAACACGTGGGGGAGCGTATGGATCGGAGGAGATACTGGAGCGCAACATGGTGCTCGATGTATGGATTCCATTGGAGGAGATGGGTTTGCAGCTCGACACACACAGCGAGTGCGGAGAGACGGAGGGGCCTAGGGAGGAGCCTAGGGAGATGCCGAGGCCGGAGTCGAGGCGACCGATGGGCACTGCTGTAGACTACCATCGTCACTTCAGGAGGAAGCGTCTCACCCCGAGGAAGAGTACCTTGCCGAGAGCTCGCCTGTCAAAGCTCGCGCCTACTGTTACTCCAGATGTTCAGCCACGAGATTTGAGGCCGACATATGCTGCTCCTGTTTTCTTTCCCCCAACACCAGGTCGCGTTTTGCCTAATGCTGTAGGCGCGTATGCTGGACCATCTGGGTGTACGGGGAAAGGGAAGAGGAAGATGTGCGATGAGCCCGAGGCAGCAACTCCTGTAGATTCTGATGAGGAGGACCCCGAGGAGGAGCCGGAGATGGATCCGTCTGCTTAGATTCCTAGTGGTAGATGTAGGAGTCAGCTAGGTTGTCATGTTGTTTAGCTGCCGACCAGCCTAGGTTTTGAGGTCTTAGATGATTTTACTGTGTAGGTGACACATATTTTGTTTTATAGTTTTCTTAGGACTTAGCTTTATTGCTTTGCTTTACTTCTGCTGACAGTCTGTATTTTGCCACTTTGTTGTGGTTATGAACGATGCTTGCTAGTGCAAGAGACCTTGTGTACTTTGATGATTATATATATATATATATTATCGTGTGATGTATTTCATACGACTTTGGGTTATTGAGTATCTTAATTTGATCATTGAATACATGAGAAAAGAAAAAAAAATTATTCACAACTTTGAGCTTTTAATAAGATATAAAGATCTAATTTGGAAAAATAAAACCAATTTATCTTAATTCCGCAATGAGGTTTCTAGTTACTTTGGTGTAATACTCTTTCGGGGAAAAAGGTGTTACATTTAGTGGTATCAGAGTTGGTCGATGTCTTTCGGGATTGTGTAGGTTGTAGGTCCATTAGGTTGAAGTTGTGTGACCTCTGATTAGTATTGCTTGAATTGTTTCCTTCTGAAATAATGTGTGAAATTGTTCGTTTTCTTGAATGGGTTCTGAATGGTACGACTTAACTGGTTGACTTGCAAGAACCCATGGCACGCAGAGGACGGATAACTGATCGTACTAACGTAGATAACCGTGAGAACCGTGACGATACGATGGAGAGAGCAATCAATGTTATGACTAACATGGCGGCTGCGATGACTCAACAAGCTGTTCGTGCGGAACAGAGAGACATTGAGAAACAATAGAGAGAGGCTGGAAAACAAGCGAGGGCTGTTAGAGCTGCTGAGGCTAAGAAATTAGCCGACTTTAGACACCATAATCCACCACAGTTTCGTGGAGAAACTGATCCTGAGAAGGCTGAGTTATGGATACAAGAACTAGAAAAGATCTTTAATATTCTGCACTGCGCAAAGGCGGAGAAGTTGAACTATGCCACTTATCTACTATTGGGAGATGGAGAATATTGGTGGAAGGGTGTGTTACAACTGTTAGGAGCCGAACACCAAGTGGTGACGTGGACGATATTTCGTACCAAGTTTCTGGAGAAATACTTTCCCCAGAGTGCGAGGTCTGAAAAGGAGCAAGAGTTCCTGCGTTTACAACAAAGAGACATGACGGTGGGGGAGTACGCGGCGAAGTTTGAGTCGCTAGCCAAGTACTTTCGTTTCTTCCAACTCCAACTTGATGAGGGATGGAAGTGCGAACGCTTTGAGGCTGGTTTGAGGTATGAAATCAAGCAGTCTGTGGCTTCACTAAACATACAACAATTTCCACTTCTGGTGGAAAAATGTAGGAAAATGGAGAACCTGATGAAGGGGAGAGTAAACAAAGGGAATGTGGGTGGACCGTCTAGGTCATATCCACAGGGACAGAAAGGAAAACAGAACCAGTACAAACCCTACTATAAGGGGAACCAACAGAAGAGCAATGCATCATTTTCTACTGGTGGCACTAACCAGAGTCATCAAGGAGTGAGGGCTTCGATTGTTTGCTACAATTGTTGGAAGCCCGGACACTTGTCCTCAGCATGCAATCAGAAGGGGATGACGTGCTTTAGCTGCGGGAAGGTTGGTCATGCAGCAAAGGATTGTCGCTCGGGCAAACCAAAGCCAAAGGTTGACAATGTCAAAGTTGGAAAGCCAATGACGAAATGACGAGTTTATACCATGAGTGGAGTTGAGGCTTCACAATCAGAGGATCTCATACAAGGTACTTGTGTCATAAATGGAAATCCTTTAATTGTGCTATATGATTCGGGTGCAACCCATTCTTTCGTATCTGAAAACTGTGTGAAAAGATTAGAATTGCATGTGTCTTTTATGTCCTTTGATCTGGTTGTTTCTATGCCTACTGCTGAAACAGTTACTGCAAATACTGTTTGTCTAAATTGTCCTGTTGTTATCCTGGATAGAAAATATCTTGTTGATTTAATATGCTTGCCTTTGACACAATTAGATGTGATTTTAGGCATGGATTGGTTATCTTCATCCATATCCTTTTAGATTGTGCAAACAAAACTTTGATTTTTCCTGATGCTGAGATTTCTGGATTTTTAACTGCCAACCAAGTGAGAGCTTCTTTGAAATAAGGAGCTCAGGGATACATGTTATTATCCTCTTTAAAAGTCGAGGGGGAAGTTGAATTGAGCAACGTGCCTGTCATTAGGGATTTCTCGGAAGTTTTTCTGGATGATGTTCCAGGTTTACCACCTGTGAGAGGTCTAGAATTTGCCATAGATTTAGTACCTGGTACTGGTCCGATTTCCATTGCCCCATATAGAATGTCGCCAATGGAATTGGCCGAGCTGAAAAAGCAATTAGAGGACTTGCTGTCCAAGCAATTTGTAAGACCAAGTGTGTCGCCATGGGGTGCGCCGGTGTTGTTAGTAAAGAAAAAGGATGGAACTTCTAGATTGTGTGTAGATTATAGGCAGTTGAACAAGGTGACAATTAAGAATAAATACCCATTGCCACGTATTGATGATTTGATGGACCAACTACGTGGAGCATCTGTTTTCTCGAAGATAGATTTAGGAGTGGATACCATCAGATTAGGGTTAAGAATGAGGATGTGCCTAAAACTGCTTTTAGAACCAGATATGGCCATTTTGAATACCTTGTGATGCCATTTGGAGTGACAAATGCACCTGCCATATTCATGGATTACATGAATAGGATCTTTAGACCTTTCTTGGACCGTTTTGTTGTAGTGTTCATAGATGACATTCTAATTTATTCTAAGAGCCATGAGGAACGCAAGGAACATTTGCGACTAGTGTTGTAGATTTTGAGTGAGAAACAACTTTATGGCAAGTTGTCTAAGTGTGAGTTCTGGTTAGATAAGGTACAATTTTTAGGGCATGTGATTTCAAGAGAGGGGATAGCCGTAGATCCAGCAAAGGTAGAAGCAGTAGTTGCATGGGAAAGACCCAAGACTGCGACTGAAGTCCGTAGTTTTGTAGGATTAGCGGGTTATTATCGGAGATTCATCGAGGGATTTTCGAAAATTGTAGCCCCAATGACCCAACTCACTAGGAAAGACCACCCTTTAGTTTGGACTGATGAGTGTGAGGTGAGTTTCTTGAAGATAAAGGAACTACTGACGACCTCACCGGTGTTGATTCTACCTAATCCTGAAGAGCCTATGGAAGTTTACTGTGATGCTTCATACCAAGGACTTGGGTGTGTACTGATGCAAGACCAGAAGGTGGTGGCGTAAGCATCCCGTCAGCTGAAAACTCACGAGAGAAATTACCCGACTCATGATATTGAGTTAGCTGCGGTAGTTTTCGCTTTGAGGATTTGGAGACATTTCTTGTATGGATCGACATTTAACGTCTTCAGCGATCATAAGAGCTTAAAGTATTTATTCGATCAAAAGGAACTCAACATGAGACAGAGACGATGGATGGAATTTCTGAAGGATTATGATTTTACATTGATGTACCATCCTGGAAAAGCAAATGTGGTGGCCGATTCCTTAAGTCGGAAGATTGTTCATGTATCTACTATGATGATCAAGGAGTTGGAATTGATAGAAAAATTTCGCGATCTGAACTTAACGATGGAAAGATACAAGGACAGGATTTGTTTGGGTATGATTAAGGTATCGAGTGGATTGATGGAGGACATACGGGAGCAACAAACAACCGATGAGAGTCTGAAGGAAAAGAAGGAGTTGATGGAACAAGGGAAAGTGGCAGAGTTTAGTTTGGGCAATGACGGAATATTGAGATGTAAATGAAGGATATGTGTGCCAAACAACTCTGAAATGAGAAAGCTAATTCTCGGTGAAGCGCATAAGAGCAATTTGAGTATTCACCCTGGAGCCACAAAAATGTATCAGGATTTGATGCAAAGGTTGTGGTGGTCGGGGATGAAGAAACAAGTTGCGGAGTATGTAGCAGCATGCCTGACTTGTCAAAAAGCAAAAGTGGAACATCAACGACTTGCCGGAATGATGCAATCGTTGGATATACCAGAATGGAAATGGGAGAGCATCTCCATGGATTTTGTGACAGGGATGCCAAGAACATCCAAAGGATTTGATGGGATTTGGGTAATTGTGGATAGACTGAAAAAGTCATCACATTTCCTACCTATCAACATGAAATATTCCCTAGATAGATTAGCTCAGCTGTACGTGAAAGAGATAATCAGGTTGCATGGAGTACCAACTAGCATTATTTCTGATAGAGACCCTAGGTTTACGTCTAGGTTCTGGCAAAGTTTGCAACAAGCCCTAGGAACTAAGTTAAGATTGAGTTCTGCTTATCATCCTCAGACGGATGGTCAGTCGGAGCGAACAATTCAATCCCTAGAGAACTTGCTGAGGGCATGTGTGTTAGATCATAGAGGGAGTTGGGATGATCTTTTGTCGTTAATTGAGTTCACCTATAACAACAGTTTCCATTCAAGCATAGGAATGGCACCCTATGAGGCTTTATATGGGAGGAAATGCCAAACACCATTGTGTTGGTATCAAGATGGGGAGAGTACAATTCTAGGACCCGAATTTTTACAGCAAACCACCGAGAAAGTGAGACAAGTCCGAGAGAAAATGAGGACAGCACAAAGCAGACAAAAGAGCTACTCCGACAAAAGGAGACGACCTCTTGAGTTTCAAAAAGGTGATCATGTATTTCTGAGAGTCACTCCGATGACTGGGGTAGGCAGAGCTTTAAAGTCCAGGAAACTCACACCAAAATTCATAGGACCATATCAAATTCTTCGTTGTATTAGTCCTGTAGCGTACCAAATTGCTTTACCACCATCTCTTTCTAATCTCCACAATGTATTCCATGTTTCACAATTGAGGAGATATGTCCATGACCCCTCACATATCATTGAGTCTGACATAGTACAATTGCGGGATAACCTGACTTATGAAACAAACCCTGTGCGAATCGATGATAGAAGAATCAAACAGCTCAGGGATAAACAAATCTCTTTAGTCAAGGTTATTTGGAGCGATGTTACCGGAGATGCAACTTGGGAATTAGAGGACAAGATGCGAGAGCAATATCCATCGTTATTCTAGGTACGTAATTTCAAGGACAAAATTTTGTTTAATGAGGGAGAGTTGTAACGCCCTCATTTTTCATATCGTTTTCATTCTGCTTTTAGGTGTGTTTGATTTATTTAAATTTTTTAAATTATAATTTTTATATCTTTTTATTTTAGAATATTGATTTATATGATTTTAGGAATTTTTGGAAGGGTAGAAAGTGGAAGAACTCAAAAAATAGAAATTAATTAGCGTAAACCGTGACCTGGTTTGTAAACGTCGGAGGTTTTATATTTTTCCGGAGACCGTTTTTGCGTCAAAAAAATATTTTAACGAAACAAAAGTTATTCTTTAAATATTTTGGATTTTTGGGCATTTTTCTAGAGTTTTTCAGAAAAACTTTATTTTTAGTCGTTTTTAGCACGTTTCGGGTAACCGTAGCGCAAACGGAGTATCAGAAAATGATCAAAACTTGAGTTTTGAAGTTCTAACCTTTATTATATTAATTTTAGGACTCAGAAATAATTTTTCCATTAATCAATTATTTGGAGAAATATTTATTTCAAAATATATAATATAATAAGCATCTTAGCCCACTTGTGCTCCCAAAAGCAAAACCCTAACTTGTGAACTCTTCTTCCTTCCTTTCCAGCTGCATTTGGGCGCCCCACACAGCTCCCAAAATTCTGATTTATGCCCACGTGCTCTTGTCTTGAAAGTCTTGGTTGGAAGAAATATTAAAACACCTTTAACTCTTAATTTATTCCAAGATAATACCACTTGCATCTAAGCTAATCTTGGCCCTCCATTTCTTTTGGTCCAGCCGAATTATACAAGGGGAAGGGGAGAGAGAAATTCATCTTCCTCATTTGCATCAAAACTTCCAAAGAAAAAACCCATTTTCTCTCTAAGTTCCAAGCTTTTCCATAAGCTATATCCTTGGTGTTTGGAGAGCTTTTGCACTTCAAGCTTCACAAAAGAAGGTTGGTTGATGATTCTAAACCATAAAACCTTCTCATTTTTCCATTATCTCCATTCTTTGATTTTTTTAGATCATGTGTTCTTCCATTTTTAAAGCCAAGCTTTATTCCTTTGGCATAGGTTTGCACCTTGTGAACCAAGAAGCTTGAAACCACTCCTTGATCTATTTTTTTCAAGGGCTTGAGTAAGTTATCATCCTCTCATATTTTTCATCTTAGGTTTTGGCTATTTTCAACAAAGAAAGTATATTTATGCTTGTATGTTGTATAATATTTTGAAAGGTGTTTTGATACTAGTGGAACAACAAAGCTTTGAAGAGTGATTTTAGGACTCAAGTGGTCTTCAAGAGGTAAGGGCATGTTCCTTCTAAAAGGCATAATTTTTATATAGTGGTGTGTTGTATGTTTTGGATGGCTTGATGACAACTCAATAACCTTGAGTTCCATCTTTGATTTGAGTGGTTAAAACCATCCTTGATGTGTTTAAATCACTAAGCTAAGATTTTTAGCTCTATGGTTTTTGTATGAGGATTTTTAGAATTTTAATACTATGTATGTTTTTATAAAAGACTTGGATTAAAAATGAAGAGTGAAGAAATTTACCTAATAAGGGAAATATGTGTGTATGCTTGGATTTATTAAAAATGTAAATTTTGGCATGTGTTAACTCTATGGTTTTTGTATGGTAGAAATCTTGTGTTTTGTTGTATGATTGTTCTCTTGATGTTGTATGAGAATATGATATGTTTTGGAGTGATTGAGTGCATTGATTTATTTGTGATTCATTTGATCCATTTGGGATGATTGTAATATTTAAAGTAGTGCTATGCTTTATTTATTTTGTGTATGTGATGTTTGTTGTGATTGGGTAAATATAATCAAGAGGAAATAAAACAAGTGACCCAAGCATCATGGAAGAGGAAGTAGAGGACTCTATAGCAAAAAGTATTTTAAAGACAAAGACTAAATTGATTTACATGCAAGCCAAAGTTTCATTTTGGACTTTACTAATTAATTCTTTTGAATAAGTCTCCAATAGACTTTAATGAGATTTCTCTTAAAATAAATAAGTTTTGAAAGTTCCATTTATATCAAGTTTAGCACATAAGTTTTTAATCAACAAGATTAGGCAATTGTTTGTAAAAAGGGAATAAAATGGGTGTAACTAATCTTTTTGAAAATCCAAAGCTAAATAATTAAGTTTCATAGATGGGTAATTAAATTTTGAGGTTTAAAAATATTGGTATTGGAGGGTTTAATAAAATCCAAGAAGGAAAGTGAAATTTTCGAATTTTAAAGGGTTTTGGGGTCAAAAGTGTAATTTTTAGAAGTTTTGGGGTGAAAATCGAAATCTAGACTTTTTGTGGTCAAAATCGTAATTTTGAAAGTCTAGGAGCAAAAATAGAAAATCTGGATGTTTTGGGGTCAAAATGTAATTATAAAAAGTCACGTGGTTTTAATAAATAATAAGAAGTGAGGGGTATTTTCATAAATGCGAAGAGTTCCACACGTCATTGGAAAAGAGTCCAAATGTGGCGATGTTAAATAGAAGAGGGGTTTACACGTTGTTGCAACAGGGTCAACACGTGGCGAGGTTAAAAAAAAATCCTAAGATGAAGGATTTACACTATTATTGTTTCTTTTATGAGTGTGTGCAATTTTGACGACATTTGCATATTAAGACGTTGGCTTTTGCCAAAAAAAACTTACAGCATACAATTCTATGCAGGGATTGTAAATAAGTATGGTCTGACTATAAGTCTTTAAGGGCATTCAGGTCGCGAAATTCTCAATGGCCTTGTGGTGAATCCCCTTGTGCCGAGAAGAGTAGCATACCCAGCTTGAATGATCCTGACCGGCTGCCTTATTTGAGATGGGGTGTATGACGTAGCACAATGGGTCTGTACCGAATAAATGACAAACGATGGCCAAGAGAAAAGGTCAGTTTGCATTAATGATAGGTATACGATTCCGCCACATTGCTCTACTTAGTTGAGGAAAGAGAAGTCTTCATGGAGCAGTACATCGATGTATAAAGAGACGATTGAAGTGTCATGCATATACCTTGATTGAAATAGATGATTTATGTGATGATGTGTGTTGGGTAGTTTTGTGATCTTAGAACAAAGTTTTCAAATAATATTTGTTATTTCGAAGCATAGTCAGTAGTATTTTTCTTTGCTATGCATGTTTTTTGATTGTGACTTCTGGGAGAAACTCACCCTTGCCTATATGTTTCGTGCCCCTTATTGGGACATTATTCATATAGATGGATCAGGAGAGGCCTCTGTTTCCGAGGGTGAGGGAGAGCTTTAGGCCTTGAGGAGGCGCGGGTAGGGGTTGGATTTACGACCCCGTCACCCGGTGGGCCACGACGACTGGTCATGTGGTCCGAACACGTGGGGGAGCGTATGGATCGGAGGAGATACTGGAGCGCAACATGGTGCTCGATGTATGGATTCCATTGGAGGAGATGGGTTTTTTGCAGCTCGACACACACAGCGAGTGCGGAGAGACGGAGGGGCCTATGGAGGAGCCTAGGGAGATGCCGAGGCCGGAGCCGAGGCGACCGATGGGCACTGCTGTAGACTACCGTCGTCACTTCAGGAGGACGCGTCTCACCCCGAGGAAGAGTACCTTGCCGAGAGCTCGCCTGTCAAAGCTCGCGCCTACTGTTACTCCAGATGTTCAGCCACGAGATTTGAGGCCGACGTATGCTGCTCCTGTTTTCTTTTCCCCAACACCAGGTCGCGTTTTGCCTAATGCTGTAGGCGCGCATGCTGGACCATCTGGGTGTACGGGGAAAGGGAAGAGGAAGATGTGCGATGAGCCCGAGGGAGCAACTCTTGTAGATTCTGATGAGGAGGACCCCGAGGAGGAGCCGGAGATGGATCCGTCTGCTTAGATTCCTAGTGGTAGATGTAGGAGTCAGCTAGGTTGTCGTGTTGTTTAGCTGCTGACCAGCCTAGGTTTTGAGGTCTTAGATGATTTTACTGTGTAGGTGACACATATTTTGTTTTATAGTTTTCTTAGGACTTAGCTTTATTGCTTTGCTTTACTTCTGCTGACAGTCTGTATTTTGCCACTTTGTTGTGGTTATGAACGATGCTTGCTAGTGCAAGAGACCTTGTGTACTTTGATGATTATATATATATTATCGTGTGATGTATTTCATATGACTTTGGGTTATTGAGTATCTTAATTTGATCATTGAATACATGAGAAAAGAAAAAAAAATTATTCACAACTTTGAGCTTTTAATAAGATATAAAGATCTAATTTGGAAAAATAAAACCAGTTTATCTCAATTCCGCAATGAGGTTTCTAGTTACTTTGGTGTAATACTCTTTCGGGGAAAAAGGTGTTACACTGATCATCAACATCCTCATCTTGAACATTGTTCTCAGTAGTATCCAGATTATGAACAGGCAATCGAACTGGATCAACATCAGACAAACTATCAGCTTTATCAGGTGTAGTCTTCTCCACCTTATTAATGTCTTCAATGGTTTGGTCTTCCATGAACTCCACATCACGGCTTCTAACAAGCTTTTTCTCGACTGAGTCATACAACCTGTAACCAAATTCATCCTGACCATAACCGATGAAGATACACTGCCTAGCCTTTGCATCCAACTTGGATCTTTCATCCTTTGGAACATGCACAAAAGCCTTGCAACCAAAGACTCTCAGGTGATCATACCATACATTCTTGCCAAACCAAATTTTGTCTGGCACCTCACTGTTCAAAGCAACTGCATGATTGAGATTAATAACATGCACCGCCGTGTACAGTGCCTCACCCCAATAGTGCTTGGGTAACTTGGCCTCAGAGAGCATACACCTCACTCTCTCAAACCAGTGTTCTATTCATCCTTTCTGCTAAACCATTCAGCTGAGGAGTTTTAAGAGGAGTCTTTTCATGTGTAATACCATACTGCTTGCAATAAACATCAAAGGGTCCACAATACTCACCACCATTGTCAGTACGAATGCGTTTCAGCTGCTTACCTGACTGTCTCTCAACCAAAGCATGAAACTCTTTGAACTTCTCCAGCACTTGACCTTTTGTCTTCAAAGCATAGACCCAAAGTTTCCTGGAACAATCATCAATAAAGGTAACAAAGTAAAGTGCACCACTAAAAGATTTTACCTTCAACGGGCCACAAATGTCAGAATCCACCAATTCAAGCAACTCTGATTTCCTGGAGGGAGGATGCTTCTTGAAGGATACTCTGGTCTGCTTACCAGCCATGCAATGAGAACACCTCTCCAACTTTGCACTCTTCAATCCCGGAAGCATATCCTTTTTAGCCAAACAATTCAGCCCTTTTTCACTGATATGACTAAGCCTTCTGTGCCACAAAGATGCCCCCATCATATCAACGACATTCACACTGTCTTTAGCAACCAAAGCTTTTGTCCAATACAGTTCAGAAATTTTCTCCCCTCTAGCCACAACCAAGTTACCATTGTTGAGTTTCCACTTTCCAGAACCAAAGTGATTATCATAACCACCATCATCAAGCACCTGCATAGAAATCAAATTAAAGCGAACATCTGGAGCATGTTTGACTCCTCTAAGCAACAATTGCACTCCCATGTTGGTCTCCAGGCAAACATCACCAACACCAATCACCTTGGACACACCCTCATTACCCATCTTCAGCACTCCGAAGTCACCTGAAGTGTAAGAGGTGAAGAACTCCTTCCTCGGTGTAACATGCAGCGTAGCACCACTATCAATTATCCACATGCTCTCATTCGATACAAGATTAACAGACTCATGGTCACGGAGAATAACAAGATCATCACTGGTAGTAGTAGTGACACGCTCATCATCATCATGATATCTCTCTTTCTGCTTACCCTTCTTGCCTTTGTTCTCCTTTTTCCACTGAAAGCAATTCTTCTGTATGTGCCCTGTTTTGTGACCATAATGGCACTCCACATTCTTGTATCGTGATTTGGACTTACTCCTGCTCTTCTCTCTACCACCATTCGATTCTTTTTTCTGACTTCTCCCCCTGTTTTCAGTGACAAGCACCTCAGACTGAGATGAAGTACCCTGTGTCTTCCTTCTCATCTCCTCATTAAGAGCACTACTCTTTGCTATTTGCAAAGAAACAACACCATTAGGGGCTGAACTAGTAATAGAAACCCGAAATGTCTCCCAAGACTCGGGTAGAGATAACAGTAGCAATAGTCCCAACAGCTCATCATCAAACTTGATACCCATTCTTGACATTTGATCAAAGAGCCCTTGAAATTCATTCAAGTGATCTGAAATAGAAGTCCCCTCCTTGTACTTCAAGTTGATAAAACTATTCAGTAGAAACAATTTATTGTTCCCTGATTTAGCCGCATACAAGGACTCTATCTTCTCCCACAAAGATCTTGCATGTGTCTCACTAGCAATATGATTATAAACATTATCTTCAACAAATTGCCGAATAAAAGCACACACCTGTTGATGCTTAAAATCCTATTCTTCATCAGTCTTGGAATCTGGCTTCTGAGTAGCAAAGATAGGAAGATGCATATTCTTCACAAATAGCAAGTCCTTCATCTTTCCTTTCCACAAATTATAATTAGTGCCATTCAAACTGACCATCTTTGAATTTGCCTCCATCATTCAAGCAAGAAGTCAAATAGCCCCAAACTAGGCGCTCTGACGCCACTCTGATGGGGGAAACAACAACACAATACCAAAAATAGTAATACGCAGCGGAAATTAATTCCCCCAAACTTGCAAGAATCAGTGAGGAGCAATAACAAATATGCAGCAATAAAATAATATCAAAATCACAAAGACACCAAGATTTTAACGTGGGAAAACCTCTCAATGTGAGAGTAAAAACCCACGAGTCGTCCAGACCAATGAAATAGCTCCACTATGATCAAATAGGGTACAAAAGAGTCTCAAGAAAATAGCACAAACTGTGCCTACAATCAGCCAAAACAACAAAGCACCAATGCTCTCAAATAAGAAACAAGAAGATGAAAATACCCAAAAAATAGAGTTGCAGTGAGATCTGTTTTCCTCAAAATCCAGACCTCAAATCTCCGATCCGACCGTTGAAAATGAATAACCACACCTTGTGAACTTGATATCCAAATTTCAGCCCGATCCAACGGTGAACGAATTCTCAGTCACGGTCTGAAGGTGGCTGCCAGGTGAGTATGCGAGTTGGCTTTCTCTCTTCTCTTCTCTCTTGTTGGTGGCTACTCTCTCAATGAATGACTCTCACTTCTCAACCCTAATCTGACCCCTCTCCACTGGATAAGTGAGACTAAAGTGGACCTTATAACACCCTTTCTCCAAAAAGGAGATTAGACCACAGTAACCAAAAATTAGTAAAGATTTAGAAAATATTTTGATGAAAGATGGTAATCCTTCTCTAAAATGCGAAAGATGAGAAGGATGGGGAATATGTTTCCCTAATTCTTTTCAAAATGTTTTTGAATGTGGAAATATGATCAACACCTTTTGTGAGTGTAATCTTATCTCATATATATATAAAAATCTTGCTTCAGTACAAGCATAAGTTTAAATAGACTGTACATCTGAGCCAATTCAGTCTCTTGATATCTACCCCAGTCTAAGACAGTAAATATCGATTCTTCTCGAAATCTCTATCAATCTATGCAGCATCTTCCTTCAGATCTTTCTTCTAAGAGCTAGCCCACTTCTTGAGTAAATCATCTACTAAGTTATGCATCAACACAACATAAAGCAGACATGGGTGAAACTCTAAACAAGGTAATAAGAGCAGTAGAAGTACTAAACAACACAGATTCACACAACACTCAATTCATAAGTCAAGAACACATAACTATCAAAGACAATCAAGTCAATCAAGACAAATCAATAAAGTAGCAAGTCATTTAAAACATATAACAGATTCGAATCAAACAGATCTTACCTTGCGTCTTGTAAACCTGCAAAATAACTCTTTCACAAAATATATCCTCACATCAAAGTATATTTAAGCATGCCACTTCAATATCTCTCTAATCACACCGGTGTAGTGCTCCAATGAGACTTTTCCAACCTCACATCTTTTGAGCGACCGACTGCGGTAAACTTAACAGAATAAACAGGGAATCCCCTCTTTAGACCCCTGAGAATACTTCGGACATACCACATTTAAAACTTAATACCAAATCAAAAATAGATCTGCCAGTCAGATTTATCCAAGCCGGGTATACGATTTGTCTCGGCTCAGGGGGATTCACCGACAAGGTCATTGAGACTTTCGAAACCTGGATAATCCCAGTAGACAATTGTAGTCCAATAGAACCTATTTTCAACCCCAGCCTCTAGGTTGTATGCTCACAGTCTATAATGCAAATGATCGTCTAAATTTGCAAACCATTTTCTCTTTAATTTTCTTTATAAAACTTCCTTTGTTTTACCGTCACTTTTCTCAAAATCTCTGAATTCCAAAATCTCTTCATAAAAAATAAAACTCATCACTTTATAAAAATCTATAGATAACTGTTAAAATCACTTTCTCTTGTAAAAACCTTTCACTGTATAATTGAAAGAAATAATCCTTGTTCTCAATATTGTTTTTACGGATCGCTACGGTTTTAACTCATTGACTCGGCTACAATAATTCAGTTTTATGATTGATTTCACCGCGGCAGAGCCGAACTGAGGAAAACAACCTAACAAAGTGATTCGGTATATGAACTAAAGGTTATTAACTTATATCAAGAAGACCAAAACGGGGCATAGCCACCTAGGATTGTTCAAGAGAGAAGAGATCAACAATATGAAAACTTGCGTCCGCTTTTTAATCAGTAAGTGTTTGTTCTCAGATTTTAAACAACTCTTTGGGAATTGAATAATTACACGGCGGCTGAGCCGACTGCGGTAATCAGTGTCCGTCTTTCTTAAAACTTGATATAGACTTAGTGAGCGAAATACAGCTGATCGATTTATCGGCTTAAGTTACTTTTGAAGATGAAAGGATCACACGACGACAGAGCCATCTTTGGTGATCAGTACCCAATCTTTAAAATCGATCCACTAAAACTAAATGAACGTAGTCCAATTGTTTTTCTTTGCAAATATTTAAGCACTAATTATCTTCGAGGAAAAATACCCATTGAAAGCCTATCTCACTAATTTCCACTGTCATAGACATTGGAAATTAAACTGAGTTATGTGCATATATATACAGATTGGTTACCCACTCTATATTTTTCCACTGTTAATATAACAGTAGAATTCACCGAGAATCCATTACTGTCATATTAAATTCCGAAAGATGCTATAACAGTAGAATTCACCGAGAATCCATTACTGTTACACTCTTTTATCCCACATATGCTATAACAGTAGAATTCACCGATAATCCATTACTGTTACACTCTTTTATCCAATCCAATCTATTTATATATACGGTATTAAGAAATCACTTCTTTCTCAATTTATCTTAGTCACGTATATACCAGGTCCCTAGTGTTAAGAATTCCCCAAACAGCGTATCAGTACAGTTCCCAGGAAAAAGAGACGGACTTATTAAGCCCCTTCAAAGGTCTCTGTCTTTCCTTGACAGCTCCATACTGATAAACCATTTATCTTAACCATCACCTTGGTATATCAATGATAGACAATATCAGGGTTTTCATAAATAATAAATTGTATTTTCCTTGCGGTAAAATCGTATTAACGGTAAGTAAAATTCACCATTATAACGGTACATTTGCAAAAGCTCAAAAGTGATTTTGCCATAGCCTCTTTACGCACACGATTTCTTGAAGAAATTTGGGCATTATAACTCTACAATTATTAAATAGCATAAAGCAATTAAATTAAAGCTATAAAACAATTTATAAAACATATTTAAATAAATAAAAGCTATAAACACACAAACAAACAATTCAAACACAAACAAGAATCAAAACTCATACTTCTCAAATTAATTTGCAAGAGGTTCCCCTTACCTTTGTCACAAGACTATGAAGAACAAGCTTGAAGAACCAAGAACACAATAGTAAGAAATTTAAGACTAAGAAGAGAAAAGAGAGAAAAGTGTTTGCCTTGAAATGCTTCTTGGATTTGTGTGAGAATTTTATGAAGCCAAGGTTGCTATTTATAGGGAGAGGGCGGCCAAGAGTGAGGGTAAAGGAGGAAGAAGAAAATTGTGTAGGTAACAAGATGAAACACAACAAGGGGGGGTTGAATTGTGTTTATAAGCTTTTAAAAGCTTTTCGCAATGTTGAACGCTGGCTTGTGAAAAACGTTGGACACACAGCTTATTTCAAAGAATTGGACGCACAGAGTTGTGAAATATTGGACGCACAAAAGAATTGGACGCAGAGGTTTCCACTTAGTTTAAAACTTGTTTTCTTTGTGCGATTTAAAGTGTATGAAAAACTTGTTGAAGTAAAATCAATTCAATTCCCACGGTTAGAATAAGCACAGAAATAATAAGAGTTAAGGGAAAGAAGAAGTAACACAAGTTTTTATCCTGGTTCACCCTTTCCTAAGAGCTACGTCCAGTCCCCTCAAACTAGAGTGATTTCACTATCAAACCAAATAGAATACAAGTATTCTTCAACAGCCTCTTCAGGCCTTACACCGAGTATTCTTTGCACACCTAGCCTCTCCAGGCTCAAACAAGTATTCTTTTACAGACAAGCCTCTCCAGGCTCACACAAATATTCTTTTACAGTCAAGCCTCTCCAGGCTCAAACAACTCAGCAGAGTGTTTTTGATTTAAGTGCTATCTAACTCACACAGGTGAGGATATGAAAAACATAAGCACTTCGAGAGTTAAGCAAACTCTCTTTTACAAGAAGATAGAAAATATACAAGACTTTCTATACAGAGTATAACAATTTGCACAGCATTTTTGCTCTCTCTTTTTTCGTTGTTCAGTCACTTGTATTCTTCTTCTTGTTCACGGTATTTATATGCTTTGATGAAGCTTCAGAATTGTTCTTCGAATAGCTCAGCTTCAGCCTTCATAAATGTTACCATTCTCTAATAGCATTAAATGCTATTTTCCCGTTGCTCTAAGGAGATCTACTTCAGTGAGTATGTCTGCGTTTCTTTCTCCTAAACAGAAGCAACCTGTACTCAAAGTCTCAATTGTACAGTGGTTAATAGTAAAATTTTATTGAGACAGAGAGAATACACTGTGTAAAGTAGAAAGATGTGTTCAGAGATATACAGAGTTAGTCAGGGTACATTCTCTCTCTTAGTACACTTTCCACAGTGCTTTATGCTTTTTATTTAATGCACGTTCAAAAACGTTGACAATGGTTGTACAGAAAAGCATTGCATGCAGCTATTTATTTCAAATCATTTGCTCAATAAATATGTTCCATATTAAATGCAAGAGCAATAAATAGCAAGTTATAGACTCTGTGTTTTGGACGCAGCATATAGAATATAAGTTGGACTTTCAGTCCTTTTAGCAAATGGACGCATACCTTGTACTTACCATTTTGACTTAGTTCGTTTCAGTTGTATAGCCTTATGCTGATTATTGGACTTATGCACTTATGCTGCATTTGACGCAAGGCAGTATTGTACTTCTGCTCCATTGGACGCAGAGCAGTATTGTTGGACTTTTGCCATTCTACTTCATTCTGTTCCATTGGACGCAAAGCAGTATTGCACTTCTGCTCCATTGGACGCAGAATAGTGTTGTACGTATTGCCTTATGTTGATTATTGGACGCAGAGCGTCATTGGACGCAGAGCTCTTAGACTGTGTGTACATGTGCCAATGTCACTTTGGACGATGGACTTATCTTTGTTGTACCTACAAGAGCTTGTCAGCAGACTTTGTAAAATCCCTTAATAAACTATGTTAGACTTTGTGAAAACCTTAATAAGCTTTGTTATCATCAAAACCACAAAACCACTTAGGGAATTTTTGCATTAGAAATGCTTTTAACCAATTTGGTTCCAACAAATTGGAGTGATGTAAGCCATGACCATCAAAATCCTTAATTATTAATTAGGTTTAATCAATCTTTTTTCCCATTGGCTCTTTCCTATGACTAAGCTTATGACCCATGAAGCAAAAGCACATCCAAGGGCTGAAAATGAGAGTGGATGTCGACTAAAAGGAAGGGAAACGAAGGCCATTGGATTTCATGGACAAAAACTTTAGGTTTAGGTAGTTTAAGTGAAAATCAAGGGTAAAATAGTCATTATACATGCCCCTGCACTATTTATGGCTAATGATGATGTCCACAGATATTTTATGCTTCTTAGAATTGTATTTGAACCCCTCAAAGTTCCTAAGTTTTTATATCATAACCACTATATCTCTATTCGGCTAATATACCGTAAATAATGGTCAAAATAGTCTTTTCTTTAATCAAATATTCAAAAATAATTTTAAATGGTAAGAACCAATGAGGAATCTCGAAAATGACATGTAAGAGCTTCATGGAAGAGTTTTGGGATTTTTACGGTAAGGGTAAGCTTTACGGTTTGCAAAAACGAAGGAAAACGGACGCGCCGTAAGTGCAAAACGGACATTTTTCTGAAAATTCCAGAAAAAATCCCAGAAAATCACAAATTGAATTTAAACACTAATGATCCCTCTTGAAATTTGATTTTAAGCACTTACTGATCACTAAAAATCTATTTCTGATCAGAAGTCATCGTTTCTCGTGCTTTACGAGGATTTGAAAAAGTGACTTTTGATCTGCTTTTCAGAAAATTTTGAAATAATTTACAAAAATCTTAAAAAATGAAAAAACATGATTCAACTTCTTAAAATCTCTTTCTGGCCTCAATTCGGTCTCCGAATCAGTTATTAGCTCTTACTGTAAGTACAGGGACCAAAATAGTAATTTCTAAAGTTTTTCCAAAAATTCTAAGAAAATTCCAGAAAATCACAAATATTAAAAGAACCAAATTTTGTGAAGTAAGTTTTGTTTTCGGGGTTGTTTCAATATACTTTGGCTATTTAAAACCTTATCTGTTAATTACAGTAAGAACTACTTTCCGTAAAAGCCCCAAACGTAAAGAAAAAGTGACTGTTTTAATGAATCAACTTAATAAGCCTATTAATACTATATTTATAAGATAGAAATAAATCACACAACACTTAGATCACACAATTTCATATAAAACAGATAATAGACGAAAAAATAGAAAACAGAAGTCTATATAAGACTTTAACTGTTTTATCGTTTTAAACTATAATACCAAACAAAACTTATTACCTTCTAGACTATCAAAAGTATACTAGATCCTACAGTCTCTATCTTAACTATTTATCTATCTCTGGTATTTATCCATTTCCTAACTAATAGATTACGGAGTTTTCCTTAGAGGAACTAAAACTGTAATTCTCTTTATATCTTTCCAAACTTAACTTTCTAAAACCTTTATGGAACATCATGTGACTATTGTCTATCCTCTAATACCTTTTAGGAATCAAGTATGAATTTTCCATATTCATTATCAGCTTATTCTGACAGTCAAGAATATCCGTAAAGTACCACTTGACTTCTACGTCGGCTCTACATCATTATATTTTATCTGAAAATCTTAAGGATGTTTCTAATCTTCTAAAATTAATACTTTGTCCTATAAGTGAAAATTTCGGGATGTTACTGACCTCGATATTTGGGCCTTTCTCCACATAGGAAGGGAGCCCAAAACCCGACACATTTAATATAAATCAAAGAAAAACTCAAACCATGAAATATTTAATAAAATAGATTGACAGTTTTAACATAAAGTCCTAATATTTAGGGGTATTACACTCACGACGGTTTTGTGCTCGTTATTGGCAACGTTGTGAAGAAGAAGAGGAGGAGGAGGAGCTAAATGGGAGACTTGAACGCCTGCAAGAATTGCCTCTCTAGAGATATACTAAATTCATGGTCGGGTTTCCTTTGACTTTGTTCGGGCAAAACAATTTATGTTCGGAGCCCTATTAGGGGAATGCATAGTAGAACCGAGCAAACCCAAATCCGAAGTCATGCAGCAACATCCTAACAACAGTGTCATTTGGATCAAGTAAAATGCCAAGAACATCAAATAATAAAAGACATGAAAACAGAGCTTCTGGTAATGATAGCTTCAACTTTCAATCTAGTTTACCTATAAGTTCGCTTGTTAGATTGGTTCGGAAAAATGGAGAAGATTCAAAAGGATGGAGGAGGAACAACTCTGGATAGAGGAAAGGAAGGGTGGAAGGAGGAAGAGAAAGAAAGAGGGTAGATAGTGTACCATATCACTCATCGATTTTAAGTTATAAACCATTGATGAATTTAATACATGTATACATGTATAGATACAAAAGGAGTGCTAGCAACACACTCTTTCCAACACACTCTCATTGATTGGTTGAAATTCACATGGGTCCCATTAAATCATGTGGGTTCCACATCCTATTTAGTGAAACTCATTCCCAAAGTAGTGCGATCTACATACATTTCAACCAATCAATGAGATTGTGTTGGAAAGACTGTGTTACAAATTGTGTTGCTAGCACTCCTCATAGATACAAATTATAACATGTCAATTATCATACTCATGAGATAGATCAAGATTTGTGTACTTGCCATGGTAGCATCCATAGTTCTTGATTGATGAGAGCATTGCTTCTTAGGAAGAAACTGAACATGAGAGTAAACTGCTCTCTTTCGGATAAGAGAGCAAGTAGAATTATACTGCTGGAGACAATATTATAACTTATCAACAGAGTCCAGGGATCACTCAACGTGCTACTATTGGGATCGCCCAACCCATCATAAGGTCATTCCCAAACAAAAAGCCCAGTACAATATTCATCAATTGATTGGGGTGCTATATTAATTCCTAATAATTGATTCCTTATGATCGATCACCCTTTCCCGATGGTCCAGTCAGTTTTTCTTTCTTCACTTCCTTTATGTTGCTGCTAGGATAGATGCGTTTAGCTAGAAATCTGCCTTATTAAAGAAGAGAAGATAAATCTTATAGAAAGTGGTTTCCAAGTAATAGTAGGGATTTCACTTTGCTTTCCAGAATCCATATAATATAATTGATTAATTAAATAATTAATCTAACAATAAAACCTTTTTTAAAGGAAAATAGGCAAATAGGAAGGATAACAATTGAGTCTACTTTTTCATTTCGGAGGATGAGAGATTAGATAACCCCCACTAAAATTTTTGACAAGTACAATAATAATTTGTTATCAAAACATTATTGTTTATTTCATTGATGAATACAGACATTGGAGCATTAATCTACCAGTTGTGCTCTGTAATATATATGAACATGAACGATGGTTTAACCAACCAAAGGAAAGCTAGCCAGACATGTGTCATTGATTTTGCTTCTGAACTTGATCTATTCCACCTTTATGGGTGCCCTTTCGTCCACCTCAAATTGTGGATATGAAAATCAATAATATGCTCCTCCCAAACGCTGTCATCGAGATATGTCTCAAAGAAACTTGCTTCCCCATTTGATCTTACAGATAACGCAGCACTACTCCTAGTGCCATATAGACCCTGCTTCAATGGATTGGTTAGTTAGTATTAAAAGGTCCAAAGATTCATATTTAAGTGTATTGGGGGGATAAAATAGTCAATTTACCAGGAGTGTTTCAAACTCAAAAAAAATGGAGCTCGAACTATGTTCCAAATCAAGAGCGATTATATGAGGTAGACGACTTTTGTCAGCTTTTGTTGTCTTTCATTAGCTTTTGAATAACTTCCTTCACAGGTATCTCCCTACTCTATATTTAGCAATTGTTTCTTAAAACTGACTTCAAGACGCTGAGCCTACAATATAAAGAAAATTTGGGGTTTTAATGGGGTAAAAGTTACATAAGAACTATGTGAAGTTGGATAGAATGTAATTAGTGGCTGGAGGTGTTTCTAACCCATCCAATCCAACGCAAATCACGGTAACCAAATCGAATAACCGAAAACCGAACAAACTAAAAACAAAAAAAAAAATCAAATTTTTTATTGGATTGAATTGGATTTTGGATCCCGTTATAGAAACCAATTCAATCCAATCCAAACCGACATTCTATACACATGTACTATTATTTTAAAAAATACACTAATTATCCCATATTTTTTATATAAAAGATGTTGAGATAATTTATATTTGAAGACAATATATTATATAATGTGTGGTGTGGTGTGGTGATTCTATAATTGCTAGTATATTCTATTTATTTATTTGTACCTAGTTTATAAAATAAGGAATAAAAATAAACTTTTACTAAATTATTTTGTCAATTTTGAAAATGTATATATCTTTTTTAAAAAACCAAAAACTAATCCAATTCAAACCGAAATGCATTAGATCAAATCGGATAGAAATTGATTTTAAATAAAAACCGAATAGATGGTCAAAGTGCAAAACCGAAATGATTGGATCGAATGATTTTTTCTCTCAAAATCGATCCAATCCAATTTACAAATACCCCTATTAGTGGCCATTTACCATTATTTATTTATTTTTTGGTCCAATCCATTTACCAGTATTTTGATGAACCTAACAGACGGTATTTTTATTTTTTTAACATAACTGATAACACAATGGAAAGGTATACCTTGTGCCAGGGTGAGCCTAGCCAGGCATTTGTAAGTACGTGCAGCCCGGGAGTGACATCTTCAATGGTCATAGGATGTCCTTTGGGCCTGTTGGTTGTGTAAACCATGGATTTGGACGAAATATCGGCCACCATTAAGTTGAACCCATTGCAATAATGCGCCTCTGTTTTTAGGGTTTCTGCAAATTCTTTGGGATGCTTTTTCTCTGCCATTTATAAATGCAAGAAAAGAAGAAACATCAACGACATCGATCAATTTGGATGTTGGAGGAATACCAAATTCTTTAATATTTTCAGCTAATCATGTGTAAGATATATTAATTGAGAAAATTAACCACATTAATAATGACAAGAGATATTAAATTAATTAATAATTAATATATTAATAAATTACTAAATGTATCTTAAAACTATTTTATATCAACACAAAATTACCTTATAATTAAATTTATGTACACTACTTACGGATGCATAAGAAGAATTGGGACTTTAGACAAAAAAACTAAGGTAAAAGAAAGGAGAAATAATAGATTAAATTATTTTGTATCTTCTTTTAAATTTATTAATTTTTAAGTTAATTTAAAAGCTTCTAGTCAAATTAGGAAATTGATTGTAATTGGTTAATAACTTAATATGCTCTATCTAATGGGACGGGCTCAAAACAAAAACAAAAAAGCTTCAAATCAATTTTTTTAATTTTTTTTTAATTAATTTCTTATTATTTATTAGTTTTTTGTTTAATTTTAGAAGCTTTTTTAATATAATTATAGAAGCTCATTTAAAACCTTAGATAACCTATAATAATATATTGAAAGACAACAACATTGAATTAGTTCTAGCACTTCATCCAAATTCAGATGAGTTTATATAATACAAGAAAAGTCAACAGTTAGTTAGTGGTCAAGAATTTATTTAAGAACTTTGATAAATATAAGGACTCCAATAGAAAATCTTTTAAAACAACAAAAATATACAAACTTAGAGTTTAATCAATTAATCAATTACTATTATACAAAATTAGAATCTGATTCTTAAGTGTCACTTATCAAATTGTAACATGTGTCACCTTTCCAATTCTTTACTTCTAACCCATACTAAAATTGTTTTATTTATTGAATTTTTATACTATTTTTGTTAATAAAAGACTCATTTTATATGAGTCAAATCGTCAGATCCATAAACTAGTTTTTTTACCCTTGGTTTAATCCAAGTTGAGTCGGTGGACCTATACAAGATCACAAAGCTTTCTCAGCGCCTATTTTCTTCCTTCACAAGACTTAGATCGAGACTTTTTGGTAGTCTGACTATTTTATTCTAAACAACATGTGCCAATACATGATTGAACAAAAGCATTGACCAAAAAATAATATAGAACAAAAGCTTGAGTGAATTAAAATTCGACTCAATTAACCATACCTTGAGAAATGAGACAGGCACATCTCCCCGGCTTCTAGCATGAGGGATGGTATGAGCTCCAAAACATTGGTAAGCAAAGCAATTCTTCCTTTTCTGGAGCAAGCCAACCATTGTAGGTAAGAAGATGAAACACAAGAAGGGGGGTTGAATTGTGTTTCAAAGCTTTTGAAAACTTTTCGCAAATGTTGGACACTGATTATGAAAAACATTGGACTCTCAACGCAACTCGTTTATTGGACGCACAGATACGTTGGACGCAAAAACATCCACTTAGTTTAAAACAGGTTTTCTTTGTGCGATTAAAGTGTATTGAATAACTTGTTAAAATAAATTCAAAATCAATCATCTCAGTTAGTATAAACAAATAAATTAACAGAGATAAGGGATAGAGAAAATAACACAAGTGTTTATCCTGGTTCACCCTTTCCTAAGAGCTACGTCCAGTCCCCTCAAACTAGAGAGATTTCACTATCAATCAAGATCGAATACAAGTATTCTTCAACAGCCTCTTTAGGCCTTACACAAGTATTCTTTGCACACCTAGTCTCTCCAGGCTCAACACAAGTATTCTTTAACAACCAAGCCTCTCCAGGCTTAACCCTAAGTATTCTTTACACGCAGCCTCTCCAGGCTATATCCAAAGTATTCTTTTACAGACAAGCCTCTCCAGGCTCAAACAACTCAGAAGAGTGTTTTTGACTTAAAGTGCTATCTAACTCACACAAGTGAGAATATGAAAATCTTAAGCACTTCGAGAGTTAAGCAAACTCTCTTTTACAAGAAGGAAGAAAATAATACAAGACTTTTTACAATAGACAGAGTATTTGCACAGCGTTTCAGCTCTTTCTTTTGCTTGGTTCAGTCTCTTGTATTCTTCTTCTTGTTCACGGTATTTATAGGCTTTGATGAAGCTTCAGACTTGTTCTTCGAATAGCTTAGCTTCAGCCTTCATAAATATGACTGTTCTCTAATAGCATTAAATGCTATTTTTCCATTGCTCTGAGGAGTTCCACTTCAGTGTGTATGTCTGCGTCTTTTTCTCCTAAGTCAGAAGCAACCTATACTCACAGTCTCAGTTGCACAAAGGTTAATAGTAATATTCTGTTAAGACAAAGAGAATACACTGTGTAAATCAAAAAGGGGTGTTCAGAGAGATATAGAAATAGTCAAAGTACATTATCTCTCTAAGTACACTTTCCACAGTGCTATATGCTTTTCACTTAATGCATGTTCAAACACGTTGAATACAGCTATTTATTTCAAATCATTTGCTCAATAAATATGTTCCATATTAAATGTAAGAGCAATAAATAGCAAGTTATGAATTCATCGTTTTAGACGCAGCATGTAGAATATTTAGACTTTTCAGGTTATGTACAAAATGGACGCATACCTTTGCTTACCATTTGTACTTGAGATAACTTGATTCATATGGACGCATATTCATTGCTTACCATATGGACTTATAACTTTGCTTCTCTGATAGTACGTCTCTATGACAATCATTGGACGTTTATCAATTCTGCTTCTTTGGGCGCAAAGCATAGTACATCTCCATCAATAATTACTGGACGCTTATAGGTTCTACCTCTTTGGACGCAAAGCTTCATTGGACGTATTGCTTCTCAAGGTCCATTGGACGATACTTTTCTGAGGTTAAGTATCAGAGTCCATTGGATGCTCCACTCTTGGATTGTATATATATGTGCCAATGTCACATTGGACGATGGACTTATCTTTGTTGTACCTATAAGAGTTTGTCAGTAGACTTTGTAAAACCTTTAAATAATTATTGTTATCATCAAAACCACTTAGGGAATTCATGCATTAGAAATGCTTTTGAATAATTTGGTTCCAACAACCATGTCCCTCTAGCGATCTCGTCTGTTCCACCCAGTATCTCACCACACCTTCCCACCATGACACCGGCTTTGTAGGCCTAACTCATCCCATAAAAGGAAAAATAAAACAACATTATTCTCTACCGACCGAACAAGTAATTATTAATAAGAGTGGGGAAAAAGACTTACCTGTTGTGGTATTCATCTCTGTTGTTTAAAAGAAGAAAAGGGTAGAGCGGGTGGGATTCCCAAAGAAACAAAGCTATACACATTATTCTTTTCAAGAAAAGGTTGGGATTTGAACAAGGTATTTAGTTGTCTTGAGAACCCTCTGTAAGAGTCAAAATAGAACAAACATTTGATTTTGAGCTTGGTAGCAAAAGGAGCACTTATTGACTTAATTGCAATAGTGGGCGAATGGCGACGCTATCCACTTACTCCCTACTGCATTATTTATTAAAAAAGTTAAATATATTTTTAGCCCTGCAAACATATCATTTTTAGTCTACTCCACAATTTCTCGAAATGTATTATTTATGAAAATGTATCATTTGTAGTCCCTGTGGCCATTTTATAAATTCAAAAATATTTTTTATAAATTCAATTCCATTCCTAAATATTTTTTAAAATTCAATTTTTTACAATATTTTCAATTCTCAATTTTCACCAAACCCTCATTTTTTATTCTTAAAGATGTCAATTTTGGCTCGACTCGATGACCTAAACCCGATGGGTCCGTACTTTAGGCTACACTAGACTCGTTAATAAGAGGCTCGAAAAAAATCAAGCAATTTTGGCCCGGCACAATGTGTTCGTCGGGCCAAGCCAAACCCATATTTTATGCATTTTTTAGTACTTTGAGCTATTTTTCTTTGTAAATAATTTGGATTTGGCTTGACCCAGTGTGTTTTAGGTTGGGCTAAGCCAGAAAATGTCTGGCCCGAAATAGAGAATGAGGATTTAGTAAAAATTGGGAATTGAAAATTAGGAGGGGTGAAAAAGAGTTTTTAAGAATATTTTTAAAATTTAAAAAGGCCACAGGGACTCAAAACGATATATTTTTAAAAAATGGAGGACTAAAAATAGACAAAAAATTGAGAAACTAAAAGTCAACATTGACCTATTTACAGGGACCAAAAACATATTTAACCCTTACAAAAAACAAGACTAAGGAAATGCCAAGCAACAACACGAGTGAGACCTTGACACGATATCTTCACTAAAAACCTTAGAGCATGTTTGTTTCAAGATATACAAAATTATTCCCGGGAAAGTGAATTGGGAATGTGGCATCTCCATGTTTGTTTCAAGTTTGAAAAAAAAATATTCTTGGGTATAATTTATTCCCTATAATATTGTTTATACATGTTTTCTCCAATTTTCATTCCCATGTTAGGGGATGTGAATATTACATTTCCATGTGAATATAGGTAGTTTTATAACTATCTCAATTAATAACTTCTCATGCGCACTTCATTTCACCATATTTTTAAAAATTTTAAATTAAATAAATTTTAAAAAATATACCTAGCAATACTACATAACAACCAAACACAATATAAATTATACCCAGGAATCATATTTCCAGTAATAACATTTCCAGAACGAATCGTTCTGGGGAATATAATTTTATAACCTGAAACAAACACCCCCTTACGATATGGAATATACGAGTCTTGTCTCTGGTATTCTCTATACTTGGCCAATACCTAGCTATCGTGAAACTAACAACTCACACTTTAATTTTCAGCACAGGTTAACACCCACTGGGTTATTCGGTATGACACACTATATATAATGGCACACTATCTTAACAATTAAAATTAACAATCAAAAAAATCTTAACAATTAAAATTTCCTATTTTTTAATTTTAATATACTACAATCTTTTAACTATTAAAACAGGAAATGCCACATGATTTATTATTTAGGTTTTAATATTAATTTGGTCTCTGTAATCTGTGGGTTTTTGAGTTAGGTCCCTATAAAAAAGTCAAACTTTTTTTGTCCTTCTTTTATTTATTTTTTTAAATTTAGTCCCTCACTGACATTGACCGCTGATGTGGCCATGTGAGGTCCCTGTAAATTCTTACGTAGAACCTCATTAAACCTACGTGGCTTACACGTCACCTGACACATACTTATAAAAATATTAAGTTTTTAACTTAGTCCTTATAAAAAATATGTTTTGAATTTAATCCCTCTCTTTCTCCCCCTTCTCCACCACTACCCCTCCTCCACCACCCCCACCTCCTTCTCTCCCCTCCTCCACCAGCACCCTCTCCTTCTCCGGCCACCCACCACCCCCTCTTCATATCCATTCCCTTATCTTCTCCTTTCTTCTTCTCTGGTTCTCTCAAGTTCCATTCTCTCCCAAACCCCAAAACACGCAAAAAAAACTCGAAGAAACTGCAAAACAGAATCCAAAACTCGAAGAAAAATGGATGAGGTAATTTCATTTCTAACACCACTGAAAATTTTGACAAATATGCAAGTCTCTTGAATCCTCCTCCTCTTTTTTCACGTGCTGTGTCTTTGTCCTACCAATATGGACAGAACCAGCAACCCCCTTTGCTTCCTCTTCCCCATGTTTATGCAATTCATCACCAACCTTTGGTTACACGAAGCCATAGCACCCAACACCCAAGGCCCACCAGCGAGTTGAAAAGGCAGAAGCAGAGACATGTCTCTGACACCTAAGAGGAGGTGGGGGTGGTGGAGGATGGGTGTTGGTGGAGGGGGGTGGTGGTGGAGAAAGGGGAGAATGAGGGGGTGGTGGTGGTGATGGTGGTGGGGGGAGGGCTTGGGGGACTAAATTCAAAACTTTTTTTTTCAGGGGGACTAAATTAAAATTTAATTTTTTTATAGGGATAGTTAGGTGACGTGTAAGTGCACATCAGCGTTTCGTGCCACGTAGGAATGATGATTGGGCCATAAGTGTGTCACCTAGCAAGTCAACTTACTCCAGGGACTAAAATTAAGTGTGTTACCTAGCAAGTCAACTCACTCCAGCGACTAAAATCAAAAAATAAAATAAAAGGAGGACGAAAAAAGTTTGACTTTTATTATAGGGACTAAATTCAAAATCAAAAATATTACAGGGACCAAATTAATATTAAAGCCTATTATTTATTTCAATTATATACATCAATTTACGCATTGTATTTTTTTTTCTCAGACACCCTGTGTTGACTCCAGCCACCTGATTCCAAAGCCCAAATCCAAAGTACCATCCAAGGCCATGGTTTTTAAAAAATCAGAACGTTTGAGCCAAAAAAAAAAAGATCACCACGAAAACACGTATTCGGATAATGATAAATCGAAAACTTCTAATGACAAACTTTTTCCCTAGCACCTTTCAGAAACCCTAGCACAGAGACGCCGTCGCCGCCTCCTGTTTTGCTTCCCCGCCATATCCAAATTGAATAAGGCTGCTATAGAAGGGCGATCCTAGGAGGTTCAACGCCGCCGATGCTCAGGCTGATGGAGTGTTGGGGGAACCGCAGCTGCTCGGGTCGAACGCGGGTCGTCCCTTGACAGGGTTGCGCTGTCGTCTCCCTCGTCCAGCTTGGAGCATGTTGTGCGTTGTGGTCCTTTGGGTCTCGCCATACAGAGCAGCTCTGGTTGCTGCCATGTCTGGTGGCAGTGGTTTGCGGTTTACCGCGACGTTGTGTGGGTTAGGGGTTTTCTATTTTTGTCTGGTTTTGTTGTTTATGTTTTGTGGGCTTGTTGTTTATACTGTCTGGATCTCATTTGCATCACCTAGCACTCGTCCTTCTGTGCTGTTCGTCAAGCAGGGCCACTGTTGTGCGCCGTCCTACTGATTGTGTTGGCCACGGCCTGGAGATAAGGTGGTTGTCTTCCATGGAGGATTCCGGGTTGTAACATCCGTATTTTTAGGTTATTAGATAGAATTTCTGTTTTATATGGAATACTGTGATCTAAGTGCTAAGAAAATTATTTTTGTCATATAATAATAAATATAAAACACTTACGAAATCATTTTATCAAAACAGTAACTTTTTCCTTACTGTTTGACATCCGTATTTACCGTTATTGACGGAAAAGGATTTTAAAAACACAAGTAGGTTAACCCAACTTTTACAAACAAACTTCCTTCACAAAAGTTGGTTCTTTTAATATTTGTGATTTTCTAGAATTTTCTTAGAATTTTTTGAAAACATTGGAAATTACCGCTTTGACCCTGTTATTTGCGGAAAGCATAAAACACTGATTCAGAGACCAAATTGAGGTCAGAAAAAGATTTTGAGTAGCTGAATCATGTTTTTATATTTTTTAGGATTTTTGGAAATTATTTCATAATTTTCTAAAAAATAGATCAAAATGCTATTTTTCTTACGCTTATAAAGTACGGAAAGCGGAGATTTCTGGTCCAAAATCGATTTATGTCGAACAATGAGGGTTCAAAATCAAAATTTAAGAGAGACCATTAGTGTTTAAATTCAATTTGTAAATTTTCTGAGATTTTTCACTTACGGCGCGTCCGTTTTACTTTGTTTTTGCAAACTATAAGGCTTACCCTTACCATAAAATTCTCAAAACTCTTCCATAAGACTTTTATGTGTTATTTTCAAGATTCCTCATTGATTCTTACTATTTTAAATTATTTTTGAGTATTAGATTAGTAAAAAGACTATTCTGACTCGTAATTGCAGAATAAGCCGAATTGGGAGGAATAGAGATATAGTGGCTATAAAATAGGAACCTAGGAACTTTGAGGGGTTCAAATACAATTCTAAGAAGTATATAAGAGTGGGGAACATCATGATTACCTTGAATAGTAAGGCGGGCAAGTAAAAAGACCATTTTACCCTTGGTTTCCACTTAAAACTACCTAAACCCTAGGCTTTTGTCCAAGCAATCCAATGGCCCTCTTTCTCCCTCATTTGTTCGACATCAAGGAGCTCTTGGAGGCCTTGGATCAGATTTTCTACCTTGTCATCAATCCTTGTGGAGAGCTTTAAAACAATTAGAAAAAAGATTGATTAAACCTAATTAATAAATAAGGATTTTAGGAGTCATGACTTACATCACAAACTTTCTTAATTCCCTCCTTCTCCCTAGCTCTTGGCCGCCGCTCTCCCTATGAATAGGACCCCTTGGCTTCATAAAATTCTCACACAATCAAAGGAAGCATTGAAGACAAACACTAGATCTCACTTTTCTCTCTTTTCTCCTAAATTTGTTACTATTGTGTTCTTGGTGTTCTTGCTTGTTCTTCATCATCTTAAGGCCAAGGTAAGGGGTTTTTCTTGCAAAGTAATTTGTGAAGTATGAGTGTTTGGTTCTTGTTTGTGTTTGAATTGCTTGTTTATGTGCTTATGGCTTTTATATACTTTATGACTATGTTAAAGCTTTAAATTAATTACTTTGTGTTAGTAATGATTTGTAGAGTTATAATGCCTAAATTTATAGAGATTTTCGAGTAAGAGGGGAGGTTATGCCAAAATCACTTTTGAGCTTTTGTAAACATACCGTTATAATGGCGAATTTTAGACTACCATAGATACAATTTTACCGCAAAGAGAATACAGATTATTGTTTGTAAAAACCCCAATATTATCCGTTATTTATAGACAAGGTGATGGTTAAGATAAATGGTTTATCAGTATGGGTCTGTCTAGAAAGAAGTGAGACCTTTGAAGGGGCTAAAGCAGTCCGACTCACTCTGGCCTGGGATCTATATTGGTACGCTGTTTTCTTAATGCTAGACACCCGGTATATACGTGACAAGATAAAACTGGGAAAGAAGTAATTTCTTAATACCGTATATATAAATAGATTGGATTGGATAAAAGAGTATAATAGTAATGGATTCCCGGTGAATTCTACTGTTATAGCATCTGTCGGAATATAACGTAACAGTAATGGATTCTCGGTGAATTTTACTGTTATGTTATTAGTGGGAAAAATCGAGTGGGTATCCAATCTGTATATGTATGCACATAACTCAGATTAATTTGCAATGTCTACGGCAGTGGAAATTAGTGAGATATGCTTTCAATGGGCCTTTTTCCTAGAAGATAAATAGTGCCTAAGTATTTCAGAAGAGAAATAATTTGTCTACGTTTACTTAGAGCATAGGATTGATTTTTCAGTGGAATATTGATTACCAAAGATGGCTCTGCCGTCGTGTAATCCTTTCATTTTCGAAAATAAACTAAGCCGTGATTAATCAGCTTAAATTCGATCACTAAGTCTATATTAGATTTTCAAGAAAGCTGGACACTGATTACCGCAGTCGGCTTAGCCGCCGTGTAATTATTCCATTTCCAAAGAGTTATCTAAAATCTGAAAGCAGACAGTTATTAACCAAAAAGTGGACGTAATTTTAAATACTGTTAATCTCTTCTCTCTTGATCAATCCTAGGTTGCTATGCCCCATTTTGGTCTTCTTGAAACAAAAGAATAACTTAATTTACAATGAGTGAGTAATGAAGAAAAAGAGTATTTTTCTAGAAAGAGATACGTTTTCTATACAATGGTATTGAAGAGAAGCTACAGTAAAACAGAGAAAGTTTTACACAGAAAGAGATTTCAAGAGAAAATGGTTTGCAAATCTAGACAATCATTTGCATTATAGACGATGAGTATACAACCTACGAGATGGGGTTGAAAATAGGTTATGTTGGACTACAATTCTCTACTGGGATTATCCAGGTTTCGAAAGTCTCAATGGCCTTGTTGGTGAATCCCTCTGAGCCGAGACGAGTCGTATACCCTACTTGGATAAATTTGACTGGCAGATCTATTTAGGATCTGGTATTAAGTTTTAAATGCAGTATTACGGAAGTATCTTCAGGGGTCTAGAGGGATTCCCTGTCCATACTGTTAAGTTTGCTGCAGCCAATCGCTCTATGATGTGAGGTTGGATAAGTCTCCTTGGAGCAATACACTAGTCTGATTAGAGAGGTATTGGAGTGTCGTGCATATATATTTGTTAGTGAGGAGATTGTATTTTGTGAATAAGTTATGGAATTGCAGCAAAAAGGTAAGTTCTGCTTAAACGAGATCTGTTTATAAGTCTTGATTGTTCTGATTAATTATTCGATGTGCAAATTGTTTGATGAGTGTTCTATATGTGTTGGGTGTACTCCTACTTTTCTTATTACCTTGCTTAGAGTCTCACCCTTGCCTGCTCTGTTGTGTTGATGCATGACTGACTAAATGGTTTACCCGAGGACTGCGCTAGTTCCGATCCGACGTCTTAGGATTCAACCCCTTGAGATTAGGATGTCGAGGCGGAAGATGAACCCTAGTACACAGTGGGTTACATATTCTGGTTATGTACTTACTACCACTGGAAGAGTGGACAAACCAAACTGGAGAGTAGAAACCCGATTAGTCTTAGACGTTAAGCTACCCTTGAAGTAGATGAAGGATATTATCTGGACAGAAGATGGAAACGCGAAGAAGGTAAAGAAGTGAAAAAGGCTGCTGAGAAGAACGTTTATCGGGTTAGTGTTAGAAGGTTACTGCTACCGTTACATCTTCGTCTTAAGATGCTTAAGAGAGGTGGTTAGTCTAAGATTGGTCTGGCTCACACCTACATAGTAGCAATATATTTTTCTTTAAACACTTTTGTAATTTTTGACTTATTAGTATTTTTAGTTTTATTACTCTTGCAAAATCTATACTTAGGATTGTACTTATGCAAACCCTTGTAAAATAGCATGGCTATTATCTATAGGATAAAGTATTTTTCCAAACCCCAGAGGTATTTCTTTATGCTTACCAATCACTTTAGAAAAGAAAAAAAAATTCCGCATTTTTTAGAATTACTTACAAAATTTTTTATCCAATATTTACTAAGTCTTAGGAAACTTTTGGTTACTATGGTATAATATCCTTTTTGGAGAAAGGGTGTTGCATTTTGTGGTATCAGAGCCTGGTTTACAATCTTATTGGGGGAGTGTAGGTTATAGGTCTATTAGGCTTACGTTGTCTCACCGTGATTGACATTGTTTGATACTTTGTGCTGTGTGACGTTGTGTGAAATTGCTTGTTATCATGTTTTTCTAAGGGTAGGTATGTTCTTCTTAAGTCTTTTCTAGTAAAACGATGGCTGCACGTAACAACAAAGCAATGCAGCGAGCAATTGGGGCAATGAACAATATGGCTGCTACTATGGCTCAGCAAGTTGAAAGGGCTGAACAAAGAGATATACAGTCTCAGCTGAGGGCAGATAGGGCTGCTGTGACTAAAGGACTTACTGACTTTAGGAAGCATGATCCACAACAGTTTAGTGGAGAACCTGATCCAGAGAAAGCTAATCTTTGGATCCAGGATTTGGAAAAGATATTTTTGGCTCAAAATTGTGCTGAAGAAGTCAAGGTATCATATGCTGTATACCTGCTCATTGGAGATGCAGAATACTGGTGGAAAGGAGTACAACAACTGCTGGAAGCTGAACGACAAGAAATAACTTGGACAATCTTTCGCACTAGATTTCTGACTAAGTGCTAGGACTGAAAGGGAACGAGAGTTCCTGAGTTTACAGCAGAAAGAGATGTCTGTGGATGCGTACGCAGCTAAGTTTGAAACTTTGGCCAAGTACTTTCGCTTTTTCCAGCTTCAACCTGATGAGGCATGGAAGTGCGAACGTTTCGAAGTAGGACTTCGTTACGATATCAAGGAAGTAGTATCTGTTCATGAGATCCGTCAATTTCAACCTTTAGTTGAGAAATGTCGGAAGCTAGAAATTCTGAAAAAGGAGAAGGTAGTAGTGAAGGGCAATGTAGGTGGACCATCTAGGTTTCAGCCTCAGTATCAAAATAAGAGGCAGTTCCAGAGCAAACCCTACAATAGGAACCCTGTGAACTTCAGGCCATTTCAGCAAAATAGGAACAATGCACCAACCAGTGGAAATGGAGGTTTTGGACAACAAAGGCCCAGTATACTGAAGTGTTTTAACTGCGGGAAACAAGGACACCATGCCAGCACTTGTACACAAAGGGGAATGACTTGCTTCAAGTGTGGAAAGATTGGACACCGAGCAAATGATTGTAGGGGACAAAGGCCTGCACTTGTTGTCAAGAATGCGCAACCAGCAAGACCAGCTGCTAAGGGACGAGTTTTTACCATGAGTGGCGAAGAGGCTTCTAACTCCGATGACTTAATACAAGGTGATTGTAGCATATCTAGTAATCCCTTAATTGTACTATATGATTCGGGCGTAACACATTCTTTTATTTCTATGGATTGTGTGAAACAGTTAGGATTGTCTGTGTCTTTGATGCCTTTTGATTTAATAGTTTCTTTACCTACTGCTAAACCTGTTATTGCAAACACCATTTGTTTGAATTGTCCTATCACAATTCTGGACAAAGAATACTCTGTTGACCTGATATGTTTGCCTTTAACACAATTAGATGTGGTTTTGGGCATGGATTGGTTATCTTTCAACCATATCCTCTTAGACTGTTCCAACAAAACTCTTGTTTTTCCCAACCCTGAGATTCCTGGATTTATACCTATCAACAAATCTGATGTTCCTTCGGAAGAAGAAACTCAGGAGGTGCAATACCCTTTCTCCAAAAAGGATATTACACGATAGTTACCAATGAATTTCGAAATAACTTAGAAAATATTTAGTAAAACTCAACATTCCTTCTCCGAAAACGTGAGTAAAATTTTTCTTCTTTTAAACACACAGAAGGATGGAGAAATATGTACTAATTCTTTTCCAAAAGGGTTTAAGTGCGGAAGCATAAAGCAATACTATGCGAAAAAGATCTCGTCTCATATATATATAAAACATCAGAGTTTGTACAAGAAAGAGTTTAAAGTAAGACAGTGAACATCTGAGCCAGTCTGGTCTCTAAACCCCTACCCAAATAACACAGTAACCATCTAATCTTCTTGAAATCCATAACATCTACTATACAGCATCCTTCAGCTCCTCTTCTAAGAGCTAACCCCCTTCTTGGGTCAAACATCTATTCCGTCATGCATCAACATAACAAAGTAGGCAAGGGTGAAACTCTAAACAACTTAATAAGGAAAGTACGGCACACAGCAACATACCGCACAAACACTAAGTAATCATGCTAAAGAAATCAATGTATCCACACAATAAGAATTTCACTCAAACACAGCACATTTGGGAACATCCAGTGAGAACAATATACAACAAAGGAATCAGTCAACATCATAAACAGGGAATTTCACACAAGACTCTCTATACTTTCGGGACAAACCCACGAGCATCCTGCCCGCTACTCTTGGGGATTTTACTTAAGAATTTTGGCCCACAGCCACGAGAAAAGAACCCACTACCCCTAGAGATTTTACGACATAATTTCGGGACCACACCCACGAGAAAAGAACCCGCTGCTCCTGGAGACTTTACCACTTATATTCGGGCCACACCCACGAGTAAGTCACTCGCTACTCAAGGAGATTTTACCATAGGAATTTCGGCACAGAGCCACGAGCATTCCGCCCGCTACTCCAAGAGATTTTACTTAGTAACCACAGACACCAGCTTACGACTTAACTCTCAAATAAACACGGAATCACAAGTACACACAGAACCACGTTTCTCAGATAAGAATACCAAAGCACACATCTTAGGAAAACACAGAATTTCACTACTCAGATAAAACACAGAACCATTTATCTCAGACAACTCATACTTCATTTTCATTCAAAGGTATGTAATAGTACTAAAAAGTAGTTAATTTATTAAACAGGGGTCAAAACTGAAATATTTTGAAATACTTGAACACCGGTTCATTTTTCAGAAAAAAAGCCCATTGAAACTGTTTCACAAATTTCCACTATTGAAAACATAAAGAATACTGAACCAAAAATATATAACAGTAGAATTCATCGAGAATTCATTACCATTATATTCCCCAATTATCTTAGTCACGTATATACCGAGTCCCTAGGTTAAGAATTCCCCAAACAGCGTATCCATACAGATCCCAGGCCAGAGTGAGACGGACTACTTTAGCCCCTTCAAAGGTCTCACTTCCTTTCTAGACAGATCCATACTGATAAACCATTTATCTTAACCATGACCTTGTATATCAATGATAGACAATACCAGGGTTTTCACAAAATAATTAATTGTATTCCCTTCGCGGTAAAATTATATTTGCAATAGTATAAATTTTGCCATTATAACGGTATGTTTACAAAAGTTCACAAATGATTTTGGCATAGCCATCTTACTATCTCGAAAATTTAGAGAAAATTGGGCATTATAACTATACTATTAATATTTAGCACAAAATAATTATTTAAAGGCTATAAAGCCATTTATTAAGGCTTATGGTAAAAACACCTAAAGCATACAATTCTAACACAAACAAGAATCAAAACTCATACTTCACAAATTAAATTGCAAGATTAACCCCTTACCTTGGCCAAAACTTGATGAAGAACAACCAAGAACACCAAGAACAAATAATAAGAAATTTAAGACTAAAGAGAGAAAAGTGTTTGTCTTCTTGATTTCCACTTTGGATGAGTGAAAATTTATGAAGCCAAGGGGGTCTATTTATAGGGAGAGGGGGCAGCCAAGGGGTTCATAGTTTGGCTTTTAATAAAAATCAAAACAATTAACTAATTTCTAATTGGCCTAAACCACTTCACAAGGATTGAATCCAAGTGAAAGATCATCATCCAAAGGTCCAAGTTGAGGAAGAGGGGCGGCCAAGGAGCAAGGAGAAGGAAGGAATAAGGAAAGTATGTGATGTAAGCCATGACTACTAAAACACACATTTATCTAATTGGTTTTAATCAACCTTTTTCTAATTGGTTTTAAAAGTTTGACTCATGGACCAAATGCACCTAGTCCTCTTCTTGGCAAGGTGGTAGGACGGTTTATGAGGGCTGAAAAGGGAGGGAGTGAAGTTACATCTTTGCCCCTAGGGTTTTCAAGTGAAAACGGATGAAAATCAAGGGTAAAATTGACTTTTCACTAATCAAAAATTCTTAAAATTAATTTAATGATTGAGAAATGATAAGAAATCTTGGGAATACCATGTAATAGCCCTAATAGCTTCATGGAAGAGTTTCTGGAATTTTACGGTAAGTGTAAGTTATGCGTTTAGCTCAAAGAACGGAAAAACGGACGCTCCGTAAGTGAAAAACAGACATTTTTCAGAAAATTACCAAATAATTCTCAAAAATCACAAATTTAATTTAAACACTAATGGTCCCTTTTGAAATTTGATTTTGAACTCCCATTGATCAATATAAATCCATTTTGGCCAAGAAATTCTCGTTTTACGTGTCTTACAGAGTTTTGAAAAAGTGACTTTTGATCTGTCTTTCAGAAAATTCCAAAATAATTTCCATAAATCTTAAAAAATAGAAAAACATGTTTTGGCTATTCAAAATCTTTATCTGACTTTAACTTGAGCTCTGAATCAGTCTGTCAGCTCAAGCGGTTTACTATTTGGACCAAAACGGAACTTCTAAATCTTTTTACTTCCAAAAATTCTAGAAAAATTCCAAAAAATCTAAAATATTATAAAAACCAACTTTTGTGAAGGAAGTTTATTTATTGAAGTCATTTGATACTTTTAAACTATTTAAAACTCTTTCCGTCAGTTAGACGTACTGTTTTCTGTAAAAAGACCTGATATCAATTGTAAAACTACAATTTCTGAAGTATTCTGGAATATATGTATTTTACTCCTAATTTTAAGCTAAAAATAAATCACAAAACAGTTATGGCACAAAAATTCATATAAAACAGAAAAAGTACGGTTTTAAACAGAGAAACGGAAGTTGTAACTAGACCTGACGGAAGCTGCGAATTAACCGTTTTCAGAAGTAATCTTAAACATGTATATTTAAATCCTATTTTTAAGCTAAAAATAAATCTCAAAAGACTTATATCTCAAAAATTCATATAAAACAGATTTGTAAATATTAACTCAGAAAAATGGATGTTACAAGAGGGAAGCTGAATTGAGTAAAGTGCCTGTTATCCAAGATTTTGCAGAGGTATTTCCGAAAGATATACCAGGTTTGCCGCCAGTACGAGAGATCGAGTTTTCAACAGACATAGTTCCTGGTTCTGGACCAATCTCTATAGCTCCTTATAGAATGGCACCAACGGAATTGACCGAGTTAAAGAAACAGTTAGAAGATCTGTTGTCTAAACAGTTTATTAGGCTAAGTGCATCCCCTTGGGGAGCGCTGGTGTTGTTAGTCAAAAAGAAGGATGAGACATCTTGGTTATGCGTAGATTATAGACAATTGAACAAAGTAACCATTAAGAATAAATACCCTCTACCCCGAATAGATGACTTAATGGATCAACTTCGTGGAGCCACTGTCTTTTCTAAGATAGATTTGACAAGTAGATACCATCAGATTAGAGTTAAGAAAGAGGATATACCAAAGACTGCGTTTAGAACTCGATATGGCCATTATGAATATCTTGTAATTGTATTTGCGGTGACCAATGCACCAGCTATATTCATGGATTACATGAATAGAGTCTTTAGTTCTTTCCTAGATCAGTTTGTTGTTGTATTCATCGATGATATATTGATCTATTCCAAAACCCGTAAAGAACATGAGCAACATTTGCGACAGGTAATGCAAGTGTTAGAAGAGAAACAGTTATATGCTAAGTTAAAAGTGTGAGTTTTGGCTTAGTGAGGTACAATTTTTAGGACATGTGATCTCTAAAGAAGGAATTGCAGTGGATCCTACAAAGGTAGAAGCGGTACTTGCATGGGAAAGACCCACAACCATAACCGAGATTCGTAGTTTTGTAGGATTAGCAGGTTATTATCGAAGGTTTATTGAAGGATTTTCTAAGATTGTAGCTCCGTTAACCAAGTTAACTAAGAAGGATCAACCATTCATATGGACAGACGAATGTGAAGAAAGTTTCACTAAGATAAAAAGGTTACTGACAACCTCACCCGTTTTAGTCTTACCAAACCAAGATGAGCCAATGGAAATATACTGTGATGCTTCTTACCAAGGATTAGGATGTGTGTTGATGCAGCACAGAAAGGTTGTAGCTTATGCATCCCGACAGTTGAAAGTTCATGAACAGAATTATCCTGCCCATGACCTAGAATTAGTTGTAGTAGTTTTTGCTCTAAGAATATGGAGGCATTATTTGTATGGATCAACATTTAATGTCTTCAGTGATCATAAGAGTCTAAAATACCTGTTTGATCAAAAGGAACTTAATATGAGACAGAGGAGATGGATGGAATTTCTTAAGGATTATGATTTTTCTTTGATGTATCATCCCGGAAAAGCTAATGTGATAGCTGATGCCTTAAGTAGAAAGACCGTACATATGTCAGGTATGATGATAAAGGAATTAGAGTTAATAGAAGAATTCCGTGATTTGAATTTGAATATGAGTATATATAAGGATAGGATCTGCCTGAATATGATCAAGATTACTAGTGATTTGATGAGTGAGATTAAGGAGCAGCAGACAACCGATGAACAAATAATGGAAAAGAAGAAGCTATTAGAGCAAGGGAAGGTTGCAGAATTTAGCATGGGAAGTGATGGAATTCTGAGGTGTAATAGAAGAGTTTGTGTGCCAAGTAATATGGAAATGAGGAAGATGATTTTAGATGAAGCACACAAAAGTAAGTTAAGTATTCACCCTGGAACCACAAAAATGTATCAGGATTTAAAACAAAGATTCTGATGACCAGGAATGAAGAAACAAATTGAGGAGTATGTATCAGCATGTTTAACTTGCCAGAAAACTAAGGTAGAACACCTAAGACCTGCAGGAATGATGCATTCTTTGGATATCCCAGACTGGAAATGGGAAAGTATATCCATGGACTTGGTGACAGGATTACCTAGGACTTCAAAAGGATGCGATGGAATTTGGGTGATTGTAGATAGACTGACAAAATTATCGCATTTCTTACCCATTAACACGAAATATTCTCTTGAGAGACTTACCCAGCTGTATGTTAGAGAGATCATTAGGTTACATGGAGTGTCTTCTAATATTATTTCTGACAGAGATCCTAGGTTTACTTCTAGATTTTGGCAGAGTCTACATCAAGCCTTAGGAACTAAGTTAAGGTTAAGTTCTGCTTATCATCCTCAGACGGATGGTCAAACAGAAAGAACTATTCAATCCTTAGAGGATTTGTTAAGGGTATGCGTGTTAGACCAAAGTGGAAATTGGGATGAGATGCTGCCACTAATAGAGTTTACATACAACAATAGTTACCATGCCAGTATTGGAATGACACCTTTTGAGGCATTATATGGGAGAAAATGTCAAACACCTTTGTGTTGGTACCAAGAAGGGATTAGTACAACCTTAGGACCTGAGTTATTGCAGCAAACTAATGCGCAAGTAAGGCAAATTCAAGAAAGGATGAGAACAGCACAGAGCAGACAAAAGAGCTACTCCGATAAAAGGAGGAGACCTCTTGAATTCCAAGAAGGTGAGCATGTTTTCTTGAGAGACACTCCAATGACTGGAGTGGGTAGAGTAATAAAATCCAAGAAACCCACTTCAAAGTTTTTAGGACCCTATCAAATTCTTCGTCGGATAGGTCCTGTTGCCTATCAAATTGCTTTACCTCCTTTTCTTGCAAATCTTCATAATGTCTTTCATGTTTCACAATTGAGAAAATATGTTGCCGACCCATCTCATATAATTGAACCTGATATAGTACAATTGAGAGAAAACTTGACTTATGATGCAAACCCTGTACGGGTCAAGGATCGAAAAATCAAGCAACTCAGAGATAAACAAATCTCTCTGGTCAAAGTCATTTGGGATGAGGTTATAGGAGATGCAACATGGGAATTGGAGGACAACATGCGTAAACTTTATCCGACGTTATTCTAGGTGAGTAATTTCAAGGACGAAATTATTTTAGAGGGGTAGAATTGTAACATCCGTATTTTTAGGTTATTAGATAGAATTTCAGTTTTATATGGAATAATGTGATCTAAGTGCTAAGAAAACTATTTTGGTCATATAATAATAAGTATAAAACACTTATGAAATCATTTTGTCAAAACAGTAACTTTTTCCTTACTGTTTGACATCCGTATTATCTACTCCACCACATATGAAAAATATGGAAAGTAGGCAGGGTGAAAAACTTACACAAGTTAAGAATGTTAGTTTCAAAGAGTATACATACAATACTTATTCAGTATATTTTCAGAGTCTTACCACCCAAATCACACTTAGGAATAAAACACTGTAAAACCAAGAAACAATCAAGAATAGATTACCAATCACAGAAGTAACGTCAATCCCAGAGAAACACATCAATCACAGATATATTGTCAATCACATCCATAACACCAATCACAGATATAATTATGCATGACACTTCAAACTTTCTGATAATACACCGGTGTGCTGCTCCAAGGAGACTTTTCCCACCAAACTCCATTGAGCGATAGGCCTGCGACAAGTCTTAACAGAACAACCAGGTAATCCCCCCCAGACCCCCTGGCAGTCATTCCGAAATGCGCATTCACATCCATATCATGAAATAGGTCCGTCAGTCAAATTTATCCAAGCCGGGTATACGACTCGTCTTAGCTCAAGGGTATTCACCATGCAAGGCTATTGAGAATTTCGAAACCTGGATAATCCCAGAAGGCAATTGTAGCCCAATGCAACTCTATTCTCAACCCTCTCTGGGTTGTACTGCTCAAAAATCTTTATACAAATGATCACTCAAACATTGCATAATATCACTTTGGTTTCTCTTGTAAAATCTTCTCTGTTTTACTGTATTAAATCTCTTAATACAAAATCACATAGAATACTCTTATTCTATCATCACAGAAATACTCTTGAAAACTTAACCATTATATTACTCTTTTCGGCTGTACTCATTTATTTTAATAATAATTACACTGTGACAAAGTCAAATGCGGTAACGAACTTAACCAGAATAATATTAACTGGAATTATTACTTAAGTTCAGTCTTTTTGGGAAAGCCCTTTGGAAGCTAATCAAGTAATCTTCGCCACATATATACAAACTTATTAAGATAGGAAAAATAGCGCACCGGTATGGTTCCCAAGAAAGATCTTGGTGAGCTTTTGGGCTCCTTCAAAGACCTTTGTCTTTCCTAGACAGATCCATACAAATGAACTATCTTAACCCATCATCAGTCTGTATATAAACAGTAAAAATCACAAGTTTTATATATTTTTAAAAAGAACATGGAAATGGAAGAAAAATACCGGTTTAGGAATTTTTAGCGTATTGAGTCACTTGCTCACGTCCCAATGGCGTAATAGAGATACGGGCCCTGAGCCCGACCGTATGAGTACACCGAAGATGTATTCTTATGCCTGACCAAAGCACCCCATCCATATCCGTCAAAAGAACTACAAAGGTTCAATTTTACAATTTCTTAAATTTGTTGATCACGGAGGCATAGCCCACTGGGTGATCAAGCCTTTATCGATAAAATTTTGCCAGCGTAACGGTACAATTAGTAAACTTTACAATTAAATTGGGCATTATAACTTTACTATTTGAAAAATCACATTTTGAAAATAAAATAAGACATAGTATAATTTTTCAAAACCATTTTACAAATAAATAACAATTATTTAAAATATAAACACCCAAAACTCAAAAATCCATCAAAACAAATATCAAACTAACTTTGGAAGAATTTCCCCATACCTTAGCCTTATGAAGATGGACGAACAAGCTAAGAACAAACAAGAACAACACAAAGAAAAGCTTGATTAGTAACACAAAGAAACTTAAAGAAAACAAAGGAAAAGAAAAGAATTTTGGAGTGAGTTTTGTGAGGATTTCTTCAAGTGAGAATTGTGAGAAATGAAGAAGCACCCCCTCCCTATTTATAGGGGAGGGGTTCGGCCAGAGCTTGGGAGCAAGTGGGGGAGATCTTTTTATTTTCCTATTTTCCAAATAATGCAAAAATCTTAATTTCTAAAAATATCTAAAAATATCTAATAAAATATCTATGCTCTAGAACATTGGAGAAACTCCTAGACCCATCAAGAGGAGGCGAAGGGCGTGCAGGTCAGGGCTGGGAAGGAGAGGATGTGAATTTCCAAAAATACCCCTAGGGTTTGGATGAAAAAGAGTGAAAATCAAGGGTATTTTGGTCTTTTTATAAATCAAAAATAGAAATAATTAGCTAAAAATGATGAGAACCAATGAGAATGCTAGAAACTGCCACAAGAAGTCCAAATAATTTCGTGGCATCCATTTTTTAAATTTATAGATACCGCAAACTCTTCGGTTTTCATCCCCGAAAAATACAGAAAAATAGGGTTTTCAAAACTTACATAGAAATAATTTTAAAAATCATGAAATAAATAATTAAAAATAAAATATAAATTGGTTATGGACCTTTGTCACGAAAATTATACCTGTTAAACAAGGTTTTTTGCGTTAAAACGTCCCCGGGTAGCGTAGTTTTCGGTATTTTTTTTGAAAGTTTTCCAAAAGTTTCAGAAAAATTCCAGAAAATCTAAAATAATAAAAGAACCAACTTTTGTGAAGGAAGTTTATTTATTGAGTTGGTTTAACACACTCAAGCTATTTAAATCACTTTCCGTCAGTTAGACGTAAACCGTTTTCTGAAAAAGACCCGATTTTGACTAAAAAACTACCGTTTCAGAAGTATTTCGGAATACATGTATTTTATTACTAATTTTAAGCCAAAAATAAATCACACATCATTTATGGAACAAAATTTCATATAAAACAGAAAAAGGACGGAAAACACAAAGAAACGAACGTTGTAACTAGACCTAACAGAAGCTATAAATCAACCACTTTCAGAAGTATTCTTAAACATGTATATTTAACTACTATTTTTAAGCTAAAAATAAATCTCAAAACAATTATATCACAAAAATTCAAATAAGACGAAAATAAATAGTTAGTCAAAACAACGGATGTTACAACTCTTTCCCTCAAAAAATAATTTCGTCCTCGAAATTACGTAATGAAACAGCCTTTCTTATCTCATATTTCAACCCTGGCTCAAAACGTTCACACTTCCATTCCTCATCTGGTTGAATTTGGAAGAAACGAAAATATTTGGCCAATGACTCAAACTTTGCTGCATATGCATCTACAGTCATATCTCCTTGCTGTAGATTCAAAAACTCGTGCTCCTTTTCAGACCTAGTACTTTGTGGAAAATATTTCCCTAGAAATCTAGTACGAAACACTTCCCATGTTATCACCTGATGTTCAGCCTCCAATAACTGTTGCACTCCTTTCCACCAATACTCTGCATCTCCCACCAGCAGGTAAGATGCATAATGCACCTTCACCTCTTCAGGACAATGCAAAACAAGAAATATCTTCTCTATCTCCTGGATCCATATATCCGCTTTATCTGGATCAGGTTCCCCCACAAACTGTGGTGGATCATGCTTCTTAAAATCAAACAATTCCTTGTTCTCAACAGCTCTCTTAGCCCTCAGCTGATTCTGAACATCCCTTTGTTCTGCACGATTAGCTTGTTGTGCGATCGTAGCTGCCATATTAGTCATAGCACCAATAGCTCTTTCTAACCCGTCGTCGTGATCAACGTTATTTCCGGAGCGTGGTCCTCTACGTGCCATGGATTCCTACCACTCAAGTCTAATCGGAACCCTAAAAAGAATTGCCTATAATATGTATTAATACCCATTGCTTCAATCAAGAAAACAAACTAGACAAGTTTCAATCAACTTCCACACAGCACGTTCAAGACTCACTTAAAACTTATGCAATTGCTCCAATCAAGGAAACAATTCACCAAAGTCAATCAATACCAATCAATGTCAATCAATGTTAATCAGAGTTCACACAACTTAGACTTACTAGACCTACACTACACTCCCAAAAGACTCGACCAGGCTCTGATACCACTAATTGCAACACCCTTTCTCATAAAAGGATATTGCAAGATAATAAGATGTTCTTACAAAATAATTATAAAATAAATTTTTATTTCGAAAGTTATTATTTTAATAACTTATTTGTTATTCAGAAATGTGAGTAAATTTTTTTTCTTGTTAAAGAAGATGAGAAGAATGGAAAATACATCAATTGAAAATTCTTCTCAAAAAGAAACAGTTCACACAAATACTCAAACTCATTCTTACAAACATATGTCTCAAATATTCATATTACATTGTAGATATCCACAACAAACCACATAGTCAAGCAAGGATTAATAATTTAATAAAATCCTCTAGCAAGGACAGCAATCACAGCCTACCCAAAATGAGACTAAGTCGGTCGAGTCTCAAAGCACCCTTTAAGGGTAGTCTTCGTTCCTCTTCTTCAAGTCTTGACTAGTCCACCTAGCTGGTGGTCTATCTATATGAATCATGTTCCAAAGAGCACAAAACATATAGGCAAGGGTGAAAAACACTCTTATGCAAGTCATAAAGATATCACAGACAATAGATATAAATCAAGGAATTAAGCATAACGTACACAGTTACTATCGCATAACACATATCATTTATATCCTCACCAAACAATCCATCAACAAACAAGACATATCATAATGCATGTCACTTCTATTTCCCTCTCAAACACTGGTGTAATGCTCCATAGAGACTTTTCTCTTCCTCAACAACATTTGAGCGATAGGCTACAGTCAATCCCTAACACACTGTTCAAGGCTAAACCTCCAGTAAAGTCCAAGACAGTATTCAGGAAAGCCATGTTTAAGTCACAATTGTTCAAAGCTAAACAAACCATAAAGTCCAAGTAACAATCATTTAATGCATTCTGTGACACCATATCACAAATAGGTCAGCCAGTCAGATTTATCCAAGATGGGTGCTCCACTCAATCTCGGCTCGCTGGGAGTCACCACGCGGCCATTGAGACTTTTCGAAACCTGGATAATCCCAGTAGGCAATTGTAGCCCAACCGTACCCTATTTCCAACCCCTCTCTGGGTTGTAGCTCACGTCCTCTCTGGGTATGACCACTTGGTAAAACAAAGAAAATCTCTTTATGCAAATGGCATGGCATATTTTGCATACACACAATCAATCACAATTACTTCTCTATGTTACCACTTGCAACAATCATCACATAACCTTCTCTTGGTTATACACTCATCATTATGTTATCTCTTGTAACAAACACCACATGACCTTCTCTCTTGGTCATTAAATCATCACATGACCTTCTCTCTTGGTCATTTCATCGTCATATGACCTTATTTCTTGGTCATTTCATAAATTCTCTTTTTGCTTTGATTATCTAAATCAAAATATCTCTTTCTCTTTTATTTCATTCTCTTAGTCATCTTATAAATTCACTTCATTGGTTATCTCTACCAAAATAATATATAGTATTCTCTTTGATTATCTTGACCAAAATATATTATATACGCTTCTCTTTGGTTATCTCAACCATAATATATCTTTTTTTCACAAAAATCGATTTACCGTATTTATCGTATTGCCTTAAAAAATTAATATAAAAATACTTAGGCTAAGGTAATATCAAAATAAATATTTTTCCCTTAAAAAGACATTAATTTATGAGCCTTTAAGCATAAAATTTATAAATTTCGAATTTTAGGACTCCTGACACTTTCACAGGTGTGAGAAAAATCACAACGCGGGTGTGAACAGCTCTGTTTTTCAGTTTTCTGATTTCTATATAATACCCGATTTTCACACCCTTTTTCTGAAAACCACACCAGAGGTGTGACTGGTCTGTTTTTCCAAGGTTTATTAGATTTAGAAACTTCATTTTAATTTTGAAAACACCATACCCTTTATTTTAAAATTAGTTAAATTAAAAACAACATATTTGAGTTAAAATTGCGACTTTTCTTCTAGTGATTCATTTTTAACTTATCGAGTTATAATTAAAATCTTTACTAAAAGTCCATTGGAGACTTTATTTTTGAAAAACTCTTAGTTTAATGAATCCTAACAAGGCTTTGGACTTTGTACTAATTAATTCATTATGAAAAATTCCTTTTTGTCCATGTCCTTTTCACCACACTCCATAATGCTTGGGTCATTAGTCAATTTGCCATACTTTAATATTTTCATACTCTTCCTCAATCATCAATCACCAATCACCAAGCATAATAACAATAAAACAATAACCTACTTTAAATATTACATTCCCAAATTGAATAAAAATAAGAAAAGAAGCACAAAACATAGAGAATAGCTAGATGACAATCCCACTCAAGCCAAGGAACATCAAGCACAAAATACATCACACTCAAACATAGCAAAGCATTATCATCAAGCAAAGGAAAGCATCCACATCAAGCATAAACCAATATCACAATCACACATAGAACAACATAAACTTCAATCATAAAGACAAAGTTACAAACACAAAGATATCATCATCCAATACTTTTCACTCCATGATCACTTAATAAAAATCATCTCTTTGATTAAAAATCATATCTTTAACATAGATCATGGCTTTCACAAAGATCAATTAAAAATCATAGCTTTATAAAAGATTATTACTTTATAAAAGACTCATCATTTGAATAAAGGTCACTACTCTAGTAAAGATCATTATTTTTCATAAAGATCACTTCTTTATTAAAAATCAAAGCTTTTATAAAGATCACTCTTTTATGAGAAATCAAAGCTTTTTATAAAGATCACTTCTTTATTAAAAAATCAAAGCTTTTTGTAAAGATCAAGACTTTAGTAAAAATCATAGTTTTTAGAATGATCAAGTCATCCTTTTTAAACATGATCCTCAAGCTTTAAAAAATATCATAAACAAGCACATAGCACTCCATGAATCCTACAACTCACAAAAAGAGAGATTTCCCCTTACCTTGTCTTCTAGCTTCTTGAGAAAAATCCTAACTTGTAGGATTTCCACCACACCTTGATCACCACCTTTCAAAAGCAAGCATAACACACCCAAAAATACTAAAGTAAGATTTTTTTTCTCCTTCATGAAACCATCTTAAAACTCAAGGGAAACTCTAAAGAAGATGGATATTTTACCAAACCCTCTTTGAAGATAAAATCAAGAGGTTGATCTTGAATTTGTTCCAAGAACACAAAGTCCCTTCAAGAAAAAAGTTGAAGAAACCCATTTTTAATCATATGAACAAAAAGATCATGAATCAAGAAGAAGATTTAATGGATTGAAAATAAAGAACCAACCTTGTAGCTTGAAGAATCAAGATCAAAGCTCAAGAGTTTGTATTCTTGAAAAATAAGAACACTTGATGATTGGATGAAGGCTAGTGTTTAGAAAGTGTATAAAATAGATTCTCTACACTTGATTATTGTATAGAGAATCAAAAATATGATTGAAGATGGTGGAGAGCTTCCATGGAAATGGAAGAAAAAGCTTGAAGGAAGAAGAAGAAACTTAGAGAGAAGTTGGAGAATTGGCTTGAAGAGAGAGAAGTTGTCTTGCCAAATGAAATGAAATGAAATCCTTCCTCCCTTCCCTCTTCAATTTTGTGCTGCCCTCCTTGGCTTGGGCAAGAGGAATTAATTTTTCTAAAGTCACCAAACACTACATGAAAGACAAATAAGATCCTTACAAGTGTTAGGCTAGGATGTGTGGACCTAAAATGGAATTTATCCAACTTTGAGTGAGATAAAATCCACATTATCCCATGTGCTTTAGGGGGCAGCCAGCTGCTCCAAAATGAAAGAGATAAGCTCAAAACCAACTATGGTTAAAGCTTGGTTAAAAGAAACTAGACTAGGTTAAGTTTTAACTATATATGATTTGTGTAGTTAAATTAAATCAATGGCCAAGATGTTCTCTCAATCAAATGGAGTGCTTAATCAAGGGTCCAAATGGAACAAAAGGGCTGCATGGCTCTTTGGTAGTTTGGAGCAAACTTGAGGGCAAAATCAAAGGGACAAAATGGTCATTTCCTCTCTTGGTAATTAATTATTTAGGCAAAGGGTAAAATGGTCTTTTCCCATGAGATGGAAATGGTAGAAAATTCTAAAATCTCCTCCTGGCTTCCAGGAGGTCCAAGGCTGGTCAAGGAATGAGGTAAATAATTTTTCACTTTTAACCATGGTAAAAGATAAATTACGGTAATAAGATGCGGTGACTTTTGCGTTTCATGGTTAAAACTATCTAAACTTGACCTATTGAAATAATTGACTCAAGAATCATATGGTTAGTCAAGGCCACGAAATTTATGTGCCAAAATGGTCTTGGTAGATAGGAATCAAGCTAAGAAGTAAAACGATAATTTTTCAGTTCCCTCGGTAACACGTAAACTAGGGTTTAACCGATTTTTCCCTGAAAATTCCTAGAAAATTGCTAAAAATCATAAATCTTATAAGAACACTAACGGTTACCCTTAAGTTTGATTTTTGATCATTTTCTAATCTTCTGGTATCCACCGGCTCTCCCGTTAACCCTGTTCTTTATTCTACAGGGACCAAAACTGCAATCCTTAATCTGCTATTCTAAAAATTTCCAAAATAATTCTCATAATTCTAAAATAATGTAAATACATTATTTGTCTTGGTGAAATATTTTTCTAAAGTGTTTTGGTCTCCAAACCCACTCGTAGTTCATCCTAGTCATACTACAGGGACCAAAACGGTACTCTTTCTTATCCGTTTCTCAGAAAATTCCTAATTAAAATTCTAAAATCCTCAAATATTGTAAAATCACTATTGGAATCCTCAAATCCCTTTTATGACTCCAATTTAGGGTTTCTATCTCATAATACAGTCATTCTATCAGTTAAAAACGTGAACCGATATCCGTCTATATCTTGATGTCGAACTTAAACTACTGCTTTCTGAGCTTAGGAAAACTTTATCTATTGAATCATATTTCCTAGAATATATTTAATACACTTGAATCACTTATCCATATATTAAAATATAATTAATACATAAATCTCAAAATTACGGACGTTACAATTCTCCCCCTCTTAAATAATTTCGTCCTCGAAATTACGTGAATATACTTAGTAAAATATTAACCATCATTACTTTGAAAAACTCTCATCCAATAAAACACTCAATATCATCTCACTTACCTATATGTACAATCTGCTAACCTTTTAATCAATACACCTTTGTTCATTCGAGTATCCCTACTCCCACTGCAGTGGAATCTTTGCTCTATCAGAAATCAAAAACTCATATCTCTCTCTGTCCTGGTAACTTGATGATGCAATCCATAGCAATCACTAACATCATCTATTAACATCAAGAGAAATTGTCGATACCCAAAATCTCTTATTTAACATAAATATCATTTCTCTGACTTAGCTAAACACTGATCCTCTTCTTAATAACTCTGTCTCGTATTATGAATAGAACCTATTTACCATAATAACTATTTCTTTAGCCGTCCCGAAATATTCACTTCACGGAACACATATGATCATGTTGACCTCATCTCGTATATTCCTCAAGAATGTTCCTACACTGTTGATCTTACTCTTGTAACCTTCAACTTATGTTCTTACGCATCTATGATATGCTTCCATAAATCCAAATAATTGTTCCTTCCTCCTATCAAGATTTTGATCTTGACATAATTTACAATACTCTAGAGCTCTAAAATGTTGGTCCATTCCATTCATCAAGATTTTCGCTCTACTATTGGCGAGCTAATGGGTTGATCAGTCCCACACCTCATCCTTTAGTAATTAGAAAATAATAATGATAGCATGGCTAATTCACCTCATCATCTAAGCTATATCCATTGGACTACACACTATCATTTATTCAACTGTTCCAAATTCTTTTTCTCTGACTCTTTCCCCAATGTTTCCAAAGGTTTCACTACAATTTTTCACTGTACCATTAAAATCTTTATATACATCTCTAAATTCCCAGTAGTATACCTATTAGTAACTATCATCCAATATTTGTACCTCCACTATTTCATACCATTGAAATTATCTCAGATCAAATCTCCCTATAAAATTTACAAATCAGCACTTCACTTATTCGTCGACCTTAAAGTAAAATCAAGATAATCAATCCATTGGTTGTCAATTTACTCCAACGTTCACTTATCATCATTTCTGATTCTTATCTAACCATCACAAATCATCAATCATTCTTGTCTAAACTCAACTTAACTATGCCATTTATATGGTTGCAATTCTACTACCTCAGAGTCAACCCATAAGTGTACCAAATCTTAATTTCATACTCTTAAAATCAATCGAACAATCTAATCCCTCTCAACCATGATACGCTCTCCTTGTGTTTACAGTATCTATAATAACTTCCTATCACAACTCCCAATTATCAGGCTGACTATCTTAGTTCCTTCGAAATTTCATAAGGTATGATAATCAATTTGTAAACAGTATTTTTATCTCGAAAGTAGTAGAAACAAGTTCAACAGACAGTCAAATAGCTAAATGAATAGGTAGACATGTAGATGAACAAATAGATTGATAGATAGTTAGATAGATAGAATATCTAGATAGCTGGATGGTAAGAAGTTTGAAATGAACAGACATTCTATCAGTTAAAAACGTTAACCGATATCCGTTTATATCTTGACGTTGAACTTAAACTACTGCTTTCTGAGCTTAGGAAAACTTTATCTATTGAATCATATTTCCTAAAATATATTTAATACACTTGAATCACTTATCCATATATTAAAATATAATTAATACATAAATACCAAAATTACGGACGTTACAAGATGCATAAGCTACAACTTTTCCATGCTGATTCAGCACGCCTCCTAATCCTTGATACGAAGCATCACAGTATACTTCCATTGGTTCCTCTGGGCTTGGTAATACTAACACAGGTGATGTTGTTAACAATCTCTTAATCTTGGTAAAACTCTCTTCGCACTCCTCAGTCCAAACAAACGGCTGATTCTTCCTAGTCAACTGGGTCATCGGAGCTACTATCTTAGAAAATCCTTGAATAAACCTCCGATAATACCCTGCTAAACCTACAAAACTCCGAATCTCTGTTACTGTTGTTGGCTTCTCCCATGAAAGTACTGCTTCTACTTTTGCAAGATCCACTACAATTCCTTCTTCTGAAATCACATGACCTAGAAACTGTACTTTACTTAGCCAAAACTCACACTTAGACAGCTTAGCGTACAACTGTTTCTCGCTCAACACTTGCAATACCTGTCGCAAATGCTGCTCGTGTTCCTTGCGAGTCCTAGAGTAGATCAGAATATCATCTATGAACACAACCACAAACTGATCTAAGAACGGGCTAGAGACTCTATTCATGTAATCCCTGAATATAGCAGGTGCATTTGTCACACCGAATGGCATCACAAGATATTCATAATGACCATATCGTGTTCTAAACGCAATCTTGGGTATATCTTTCGATTTTCTTAGAGCGTGTGTTTTGGATCATAGGGGAAGTTGGGACGATATTTTGCCATTGATAGAGTTTACCTATAACAATAGTTTTCATGCGAGCATAGGAATGGCACCCTACGAGGCTTTGTATGGGAGGAAGTGCCAAACACCTTTGTGTTGGTACCAGGATGGGGAGAGTGCAATATTAGGACCTGAGTTTTTACAACAAACCACGGAAAAAGTGAGACTAGCTCGAGAAAAGATGAGGACGGCACAAAGCAGACAAAAGAGCTACTCCGATAAGAGGAGACGACCTCTTGAGTTCCAAGAAGGCGATCATGTTTTTCTGAGAGTCACTCCGATGACTGGGGTAGGCAGAGCCCTAAAGTCCAGAAAACTCACTCCTAAATTCATAGGACCATACCAAATTCTTCGTCATATTGGTCATGTTGCTTACCAAATAGCTTTACCGCCGAATCTTTCTAATCTTCACAATGTCTTTCATGTTTCACAACTGAGAAAATATATTCCTGACCCGTCTCATGTAATCGAGTCTGGTGTGATACAATTAAGAGATAACCTGACTTATGAAACAAACCCTGTGCGAATCGATGATAGAAGAATCAAACAGCTCAGGGATAAACAAATCACTTTAGTCAAGGTTATCTGGAACGAAGTTACCGGAGACGCAACATGGGAAGTGGAAGACAAGATCCGAGAGCAATATCCTGCGTTGTTCTAGGTATGTAATTTCGAGGACGAAATTTTTTTTAGAGGGGTAGAGTTGTAACACTCTATTTTTTTATATAGTTTTTATTGATTTTTAATCTGTTTTAAATTAATTAAAATTATTTAATTAAGGATTTTGTGATTTTAAGATGTGAATAATAATATTTATATCTTAGGTTTATTTTTGAAGGGTATAGAGTAATAGAGTTCGCAAAACAGAGTTTTTGCGGGAACTGCGTTCACGCGGAATGCGGGAAGGGTTCAGTATTTTTTTGGAGGTCATTTTTACTCCAAAATAATTTTTTAACGAACCAAAAGTGGTTCGTATAATATTTGTGACTTTTAGAAATTTTCTGAAAATTTTTCAGAAAAACTTTATTTTACCCGCGTTTGGAGCTTTACGGGTAAACCGGACGCAACCGGGACATGAAAAATAGTCCAAAAATTTAGTTTTGAGTTTCTAAATTTTTCTATGACATATTCAAATCATAAAATTTATTTCTCATGATTTTACTCATTTTAGAAAAATATTTATCTAAAAAGAGGTTTGAAAATTACGCGTTTTTACTACTTCGAACTACCGATTAAACCCTAACTTGGTGGAATTAAATCCCACCATTTTCCAGTCAGCCTTGGGGCGCATGGAAGGGATGATCCCACCCTCAAAATGATTCCAAAAGTCAAATGGTCAAATGGGTTAATTTTTGAATTTTTCCAAATTAGGTGAGAGAGGTATGGCTCCTATTCCTTCCAAGTAAGCTAGCCCATACCTCCCCCATGCCTTGCCTTGCTTCAGCCGAGTTTTGTGTGGGAGAAGGGAGAGAGAAAATTCATTTCACTCACTTCATCTTCTTCATGCTCTTGAAACTCCATTTTTTTCACTCATTCCCAAGCTTTTTCATACACCAAAAAGACGAAGTTCTATTGAGATTTTGCATAGTCAAGCTTCACAAAAAAGGTTTGGATCATCATTCTAATCCATAAACTTCTTTTATTTTCTCGTTTCCACCACTTTCATGCTTCCATGAAAGTTGTGTTCTTCTCTTTACTAAAAGAGATTTTTTTCTTGGTTTAGGTTCACTCCATTGGAACCTACAAGCTTGAAAACCACCTTGGATCCATTTGTCTTCAAGATTTGTGTAAGTATTCATCTACTCAAATTTCTACTATTTAGGGTTTGTTGGTTTTCATAAAACTCATATTTTTATGGTTTTATTTTGGTGTATTTTGTGAAAGGTAAATTTTTCTAAGTGTGGGAACATCAAGGCTTCAAGGAGGCCACTTGGTGTTGGTGAGGAGTGAAGGTGATTTGTGGTGTTGCTCATTTTCATAGTCTTCAAGAGGTAAGGGGATTTTCTCAATAAGTTGGGAAGGATGTGTATGTGTGTGGTTTATGTTGTATGTTCATGAAAAACTCAAAGACTTGAGTTTTCATATTGGGTGTTTGAGTGAGAAATCATTCTTTAGTAATATGTATTTTTATATATTTATGTATATGAGTGAAAATATGATTTTGGTTGAGGCATGATAATTTTTGATAAACCTATGTGTTGTTGGAAAAATCATATGTATGATTTGGATTGATTTAGAATGCCTAAGTGTATGTTTGAGGAAGTATGCTTTATGCTATGTTCATGATGTATGTTGGTATGTTATGAATGATTACTTTGAGTGTATGTTTGATTTATGGCTTGGTGGTGTTTTTACCTAAATGGATGAATATTGATTGTTGGATGTTTCACATGATTTAATTCAATGTGATTGGAATTGGATTGAAGTATTTGATTAAGTGTGGGAAGAGGTTTAAAAGCTTTAATAAAAAAGTTTTCCAAAGTGAAATCAAATAAATTAATAAAGATTCAAGTTAACACTTACTTAGATAAATTTCATAAAATTGCTAAGTATAAGTCTTAAATCAATTTCATACTAAATCATTTTTACTCATAAAACTCTAAGTGAGCTAGAAAATTTATGAATGAGGGAGAAAATCAAATTTTCGAATTTTTATGGGTCAAAAACGAAAACTGGATGTTTTGGGGTGAAAAATGCAAAATTCTGAAATTCTAGACTTAATTTTGAAAATCTGGGCACTTTTGGCCAAAAGTATAATTTTACAAACGTTCTGGGGTAGAAAACGTGAAGTTTGGAAAATTCTGGGGTAGAAACGTGAAGACTAGACAATTCTGGGGTAGAAACGTGAAGACGGGACAATTCTGGGGAGAAAACGTGAAGACTGGACAGTTTTGGGGCAGAAACCTAAATTTCAAAAAATAAAGGCTGAAACTTGAAAAACAAAATATTTTGGGGCAGATTTTAAATACTTAAAGTAAAGGAACTTAAGTAAAATTATCAAAGAACTTAACTAAGATTTTTAATTAAATATTTTTACAATGAAGAGTGAGAAGTAAAATAATAAAGATTTGGGAGTTAGGAGTTAAGAGAAGTTTTCATTAAACTTATGTTTTTAAAAATAACGTTATTACACGATATTGGAAGAGGACCAATACGTGGTGATGATAAAAGTCTTAAGGACAATAATATTACACGGTATTGAAAGAGGATCAATACGTGGCGACGATAAAGTCTTAAGGACAAAAATATTACACGGTGTTGGATGAAAGCTAACACGTGGCGACGAAAAACCCTAAGACAAGGGACCACATTGATTGTATCGATTGTGGTTGCAAATATACTGTCATATGCATTTGAGATATTGGCTTTTGTCAGGCTAGCATTTATTGCTATGATGAGAGCACACAATCCTATACGGGGATTGTAAATAAGTATGGTCTGACTATAAGTTTTTGAGGGCATCCAAGTTACGAAATTCTCAATGGCCTTGCGGTGAATCCCCTTGTGCCGAGAAGAGTAGTGTACCCGGCTTGGATGATCCTGACCAGCTGCCTTATTTGAGATGGGGTGTACGACGTAGCACAATAGGTATGTACCGAATAAATGACAAATGATGGCCAAGAGTGAAGGTCAGTTTGCATTAATGATAGGTATACGATTCTGCCACATCGCTCTACTTAGTTGAGGAAGAGAAGTCTCCACGGAGCAGTGCACCGGTGTATTAAAGAGATATTGAAGTGACATGCATTACGCTAGAATGCTATGTGTGTGCTTGACTGTGTGTTTACCTTGATGATGTGTCTCTTGTTGATGATTGAATATCTTAGCTAAAAGATTTGCGAAAGAGTAACTCTATATAAATATATTCTTGGAATGTATTATGTAGTATTTTATTTTTCATATGCAACCTTTCAGTGGATTTCAACTTGTGAAAAGAAATTCACCCTTGCATGTTTTCCTGTATCTGTATGTACCTTACGCGTAGATGAGGCCTTTGGTAGCCCGTGTGAGGGAGAGCTTCTGCCCTCTTGAGGACGATGGTAGGGGATGGACTTATGATCCCATCTCCCAATGGGCCACAATGTGTGGACACGTGGTCAGGACGAGAGGAGGGGTGCTGGGCCCCGAAGAGGTTTTCGAGTGTGATACGGTTCTGGACGCTTACATTCCATTAGAGAGGATGCACAGCTGGCTGGCAGCCGCACCCGAGGCACTTGTGGAGCAGCCGAGGAGAGAGACTCAGGTGGAGGAGAGACCTTTACCCTCACGGGTAACCGGATATGATCGGGAGTATCGCCGTATGTTTTATCACACGCGTCTCACTCCAAGGAAGAGTACCTTGGCGCGGGATCGTCTACCGAGGATGGCTCCACCAGTGACACCAGCTTCACCACCAGAGATAGGGAGACCGACGCTCTCCATTCCTTACGTCCCACCGTATGGACGTTTCGTGCATTGCTCTTCTCACACTTCTGCCGGACCGTCGGGACACGCAGAGAGGGGGAAGAGGAAGGTTCGAGATGAGCCGAAACGGGTATTCATTGAGATATCCGAGGAGGAGGAGGAGGAGGACCCGGACGAGGATCCCGAGGAGGACCCCGAGGAGACGTCATCGTCTTAGGTCGTAGTGGTGGGGGGTGTCTAGTGCTAGGTTGTGGGTTGTTTGTTAGCGACCAGCCTAGATTTGGGATGTACATGTTCAGTGTCATGTATTTGACACACCTTTTGATTTACAGCTTTCCTTGGTTTAGACTTATCGCTTTATTTTCTTTGTATCAGGATGATGTATTTTGGCCACTATGTTGTGGTTCCAAACTATGCTTGCGGGCGCAAGACTTGTGTATATTGACATGATGATATATATATGTGTATGATGTTTCTTTTCTTCTGAGTTTCAGGATGGCTAAATGTGATGTGAGAAATCTTTTCGTATAAGATTCTTTTAAAAAAAAATTAGCCACCAATTTTGGTAACCTTGATTTATGAAAGATGATTTTCCGCATTAAGTTTTTAGTTTTTCACGTGACGTTCCTTGTGGGAAAAAGGGGCGTTACACACGACGGCTGAGCCGACTGCAGTAATCATTGTTCAGCTTTCTGAAAAATTAGTTATATATGTAGTGAACGAAATATAGCTGATTAATTTTCGGCTTAAGTTATTTTTTAATATGAAAAGATCACACGACGGCAGAGCCATCTTTGGTAATCAGTACTCTAAAAATCGATCCACTATACTAAGTTAACGTAGTCCAATTTATTTCACTTTGGAAAAATACTTAAGCACTGATTATCTTCTAGGAAAAAGACCCGTTGGAAGCCTATCTCACTAATTTTCACTGTCTTAAACATTGGAAATTAAACTGAGTTATATGCATATATATACAGATTGGATACCCACTCGATATTTTCCACAATTAATATAACAGTAGAATTCACCGAGAATCCATTACTGTTATATTAAATTCCGAAAGATGCTATAACGGTAGAATTCACCGAGAATCCATTACCGTTACACTCTTTAATCCTTTCCAATCCATTTTTATATACGTTATTTAATAAATCAATTCTTTCCCAAATTATCTTGAACACGTATACACCCGGTCTCTAGTGTTAAGATTTTCAAACAGCGTATTAATATAGATCCCAGACCAGATAGAGACGGACTTTATATTAGCCCCTTCAAAGGTCTCTATTCCTTTCTAGACAGATCCATACTAATAAACTGATCAAATCATAACCATCACCTTGGAATATATAAGTGCTAGATAACATCAGAGTTTTTCTCAAAAGATTTAACCTTATTTTTCTTTTACGGTAAACGGTAATTACAGTAAGCTCAATTTTGAGATTATAACGGTATATTTACTAAACTCAAAAATTAATCCTTGCAACCTTACCTCATTCCCACGAAAATCTAAGGATTTTTGGGCATCATAACACTACAATTTATAATTATCACAAAATAATCATTTTAAATCAATAAAACAATTTATAAAGCATAAACAACCATTTAAAAACTATAACACCCAAAGCACACAAATCAAGCACAACCAAAGATCATACAAATACTCCTCAAATTATTTTGCAAGAGTTTCCCTTACCTTAGCCAAAATACCTTTGAAGAACAAGGCAAAACTCCAAGAACACCAATATAAGAAATTTTAGACTTAAGAGAGAAAAAGGGAGAAAGTGTTTGCTTCTTGAATCCTTGGGCTTGGTGTGAGTTTAGTGAAGAGTGAAGGGGGGTATTTATAGTGGAGGGGGCAGCCTTAGGGGTTGGTTAAAGTAACCTAGGTTAGTTTAAAAAGATATCATAGTTTAGCTTTTTAAAATAAACCAAAACAATTATCTAATTCCTAATTGGTTTATGCTACTTCACAAGGTTTGAATCCAAGCGAAAATTCATCATCGAAGGGCTCAAAACAAGCAAGAGGGGCGGCCAAAAGGATTGAAGAAGAAAGAAGAAAGTTTGGTTTATCATAATTGCTAAATTAACTATTTATCAAATAAATAATTAAGTTAAAACATGATTTATTCTAATTGGTTAAAACCAATGACTATGCCCATGACTCATGCAACAAAAAGCTCATCCAAGGGCCCTAAAAAAATGGTGATGTCGACCAAGAAGGGAGCCAAGGGGGACCATTGGAATAAATACCAAATGCTTTATATTTTGGTAAATATGTTGCAAAATAAATGATTAAATAGCCTCCATTCAAACCCTTCTTGAACAAGGCTTGTAGCTGAGTCAAAAACACTATTTTAGACTTTATAAAATTATTCCAAGGTCCTTTGGAAATTTCCAGTTTTTATTTCAAGTCCGTTTGCTTCCTATTCGCTTTTATACGGCGAATATACAACGTAAAATAGCTAAAACAGTAGAAAAATAATCTTGTCTAGAAATATTTTTAAAAATCATGAAATTAAGAATAAAAAATATAATAAAAATTGTTTGGGACCTTTTTTCGAAATTTACATATACTGTATAGCAAGTTCCATACGCTACACGTACCCGTTTACTGTATTTTTTGGTATTTTTCGAAAGTTTTCCAAAAATTTCAAAAAAATTCCATAAAATCAAAAATATTAAAAGAAGAAACTTTTGTTAAGTAAGATAAAATTCTGGGTTGGTTTGTCATACTTTCTCTTAATAAAATCTTTATCCATAAATAACGACAGAATACGGGTTTTCGTAAAAACTCAAACGTTAAAGAAAAAATGTCTGTTTTGACAAAGTAATTTGACGAGTATTCTACTATCATGATTCTAAGACTAACATAAATTAATTAGCACTTAGTTCACACAATTTCATTAAAAATAGATAATTGACAGAAAATAGCATACGGAAGTCTATATAAGACTTTAATTATCTTGCCGTTTAGAACTATGATATCAAACAAACCTTATTATCTCTATACTATCTAGAATATATCATATCCTAAAATCTTAACCTCCTTTATCTTTCTTCCTCCGGTATTCAACATATTCTCTATTTACAGTTTACAGAATTTCTCTTAAAGGGATCAAAACCGTAATTCCCATTTATCTATTCTTCTATAATTCAAACTTAGCTTCTAAAACCATTTTGAGTATCATAATAAATTATCATCTATCTTCTAATATTCTTTGGAACTTAACATGAATTTTCCATATTCATTTTCCGCTTATTCTGACTGTTCAGAATGTCCGTGTTTTACTGTTTAATGCTTGCGTCAGTTCTAAACCATCTGTTTTTGATCTAAAAAATCCTAAGATTAATTCTAATCCTTCAAAATTAATATTCTGACTCATAGAGTGAAATTTTGGGATGTTAGAATTCTACCCCTCTAAAAATAATTTCGTCCTTGAAATTCCGCGAATTCATCTGAGCAATATCCCTTATTTGAAATATATAAATCCATTACTTATTATCATTGTTTTTCAAATGATCTACTATTATCTTTTAGATATAACATACTCTCCTATCAAATGGTTCGGAGTATTACCTCTTTTTTTTTTCTTCCGTCCCAACTCCGTTTTGTTGCAGTCTAGACAATTTCACCAGCATTTCCTTTTGCTTGTTTATTGTTTTCCTTCCTTCATCTGCGGATTTTCCTTCTTAATAGATCTCTAATATAGTATCATTTCCTTAATTTTATTACTAAGTCCTGCTTCAAAATCATTTGTACCTCTAAACTTCATCAAATCTTTGAAACTAAATTTCAAGAGTACTTCAGCTACAATTTCCAAACTTTAGCTGCTGTTATACTTATCTTTATTTGGATCCGTTTCTTAAATCTATCCTTATTTCTCCTTTCTACCTCTAATATTTCATAAGAACTTATCATCTCTAAGGTTTTTCTATATAATCCTTTCCTATTCTTCTATACCTTGATCTTCTTATCATCAAAATACTTTTGTTCAGTTATTTCCAATAACTGCCAAATCTATAATTTACCCAATTCTATTTCACTAACTTAGTTTATTCCCTTACTTACCCATGCAAAACAACTTATTCATATTTCTCTTGAAATATTCTTACTTAGTCATAAGAATTCTTCTAGACATCTATTTTGGTATTTCTTCATTCTCTTCAGAATGTTTGACTCTTAGTTCATCTAAATTGCCATTGCCAAATTTCTGCTACCAGCAAGCTGATGAGTTGATCGGACTCATACCTTGACCTTAAGTAGAAAGAAAATAATAAAATTCTTATGACCAATCCTGTCATCATTCATATCCCATGCATAATTCTTTAAGGGTAGATTTCTATAAAACACATAATCTACACAATAAATTATATAGTCAAGTAATTAATAACAGGTATATAGCAAACCAACATACTGATATTATACAAAGTAGATATTTTACAAGCAACGTTTATTTTGGCTCTACTGCTATATGTACTTCCCAAAAGATTATGTCCCATCTATGGGTACCATAATTTCAACCTACTAATGCTAAGCTATATCTTACATTGCATATTACAACATTGCTAACTTCAGTCTTTACTACCTACTATATATATTTCTTCACTTACTTGCAGTCCTTAGACTTATGCCCTATCTTTCCACATCTAAAGTAGGTAATCTCCATTTGTGCGCAAGTGTCTACCATATGACCTCGTCCTCCGCACTGATAACACTTCCTATCTAACATCCCAACTTTAGGAACGAACTTCCCTTTCCCAGCATTCTCAAGCCTAACACAATACTTGACTAACTTGTCCATATCTCCAATCTGTAGAGGTACCACTATCTCTTGCAGATCTTGCCTTAATCTTTCCTGGAACTTCCTGCATCTCCAGGCCGGATCAATCCGATACTAGAAATACTGCAAAAACTCCAAGAGTGACTTAAACCTTTTGCTATACTGTTCTACAGTCATCTCCCCCTGCCTTAAGTTCAGAAATTTTAATTCCTTCACTTGACAAATGTCTGTAGGCAAATACTTAGCTAAAAAGTGATCACTAAGGATAGCCCAGGTGAGAATTATTCCTTCAGCTCTTAATGCTAAACTCATTTGAGACCACCAGAATTCCGCATCATCAACCACCATAAAAGCAGCAAACCTCACTTTTTGCTCTTCGGTGCAAACCAATGTTCCTAATGTTGGAACCAAATTGGTTAAAAGTGTTTTTAATACAAAAACTCCCTAAATGATTTTATGGTTTTGATGATAACAAAATGTATTAAGGTTTTTACAAAGGATAATCTATTTGTATTAAGCTTGTACAATGCATAACAAATGCTGCCTAACTAAGTTTATTGCAGTCTGCGTCCAATAAATTAGTTCATCATAACATTGGCTCATATTCAAAGTCTGAGAAGCTTTGCGTCCAATGTTGGCACTGGAGAGCTCTGCGTCCAAAGTTTGAGCAGAAGAAAGAATTCTGCGTCCAGCGTCCAATGTTTGAGCAGAAGGAAGAGTTCTGCGTCCAATGTTTGAGCAGAAGTTCTGCGTCCAATGTTTGAGCAGAAGGCATTGAAGTTCTGCGTCCAATGTTTGAGCAGAAAGCATTGAAGTTCTGCGTCCAATGTTTGAGCACAAAGGCAAGCAATGTTGTGCGTCCAATAAATCAGTACAAAGCACAAGGAAAGAACAAAGTTCTGCGTCCAATGTCTTCTGAAGAAGCAGAATCGCAGAAGTAGAAGAAATCAAGTCTTGAAGACACGCTACTTTCTGCGTCCAATGTTTTCCAAAGAAGCAGAATCAGTAAGCGTCCAATAGAGCAAGACTGGCATAAGTCCAATGATAAGAACAAGGCAATACTGGCAGAGTCCAATATTTGTATGAGAAGCAGAATTGCAGTAAGAGTCCAATGATTTTCAGAGGAACAGATTCAGTGAGCAATGAAGGATAAAAGTCCAATGTTCAGTGTGAGCAAGAGTGCAACTCTGCGTCCAATGAAACTGAACAAACAAAAGAACTGCTCTGCGTCCAATGAAGTCAGAGTTACTCAAGCACTGTTCTGCGTCCAATAAATAAGAAGGACAACAATATTGCTTTGCGTCCAATGGAGCACAAGGAAGCAGATTGACAAAGGTACATCAAACAATTGTTCTGCGTCCAATGGAGCAGAAGAACAAATGTACAACAATCAACCTTGCGTCCAATGGAACTATAGGGAAATGGCAAAAGTCCAATACTGGCTTGCATTCAAATGGAATAGATTGGTAAGCATCAGGTATGCGTCCAATGTTTGCATGAGTTCTGTGCAAATTGGTAAGTGCAAAGGTATGCGTCCAATAGATTCTATATGCTGTGTCCAAAACGCAGAGTCCATTACATGCTATTTACTGCTCATGCATTTAATATGAAACATATTTATTGAGCAAATGATTTGAAATAAATAGCTGTACACAATGCTTTCTGTACATCTTTGTCAACGTATGTGAATGTACTTCTGAAAAGCATAAAGTACTGTGGAAAGTGTACTAAGAGAGAGAATGTACTTTTAACTACTCTATAGATCTCTGAACACACCTTTCTGCTTTACACAGTGTATTCTCTCTGTCTCAATAAGATATTATTATTAACCACTGTACAATTGAGACTTTGAGTACAGGTTGCTTCTGATTTGGGAGAAAGAAACGCAGACATGCACAATGAAGAAGATCTCCTCAGAGCAACGGGAAAATAGCATTAAATGCTATTAGAGAACGGTAATATTATGAAGGCTGAAGCTGAGCTATTCGAAGAACAAGCCTGAAGCTTCATCAAAGCCTATAAATACCGAGAAGCAAGAAGAAGAATACAAGTGACTGAAAACGAAAAAGAAAGAGCTGAACTGCTGTGCAATCTTTTATACTCTGATTAGAAAAGTCTTGTATTTCTTTATCTTCTGGTAAAAGAGAGTTTGCTTAACTCTCAAAGTGCTTTAGATTTCATATCCTCACTTGTGTGAGTTAGACAGCACTTGTATCAAAACTCTGCTGAGTTGTTTAGCCTGAAGAGGCTGTGTTCAAAGAATACTTGGGGTTTTAGCCTGGAGAGGCTGTGTGCAAAGAATACTTGGGTTTTAGCCTGAAGAGGCTGTGTGCAAAGAATACTTGTATTCTATCAGGTTGATAGTGAAATCTCTCTAGTTTGAGGGGACTGGACGTAGCTCTTAGGAAAGGGTGAACCAGTATAAAAACTTGTGTTATTTCTTCTTTCCCTTAACTCCTTTTATATCTGTGTTTATTACTAACAAAGGGGATTGAAATTGTTTTTATTCAAACAAGTTTTTCAAACCAAAAGGGAAGCATTCTGTGCGTCCAATCTTTAGAAAACCTGTGCGTCCAGTTTTTATAAAGACTCTGTGCGTCCAGGGTTTTAGCACTTTGTGCGTCCAATATTTCAAAAAGCACTGTGCGTCCAATATTTGAACTAAAGCTGTGCGTCCAACGTTTTTAACAGCCAGCGTCCATCATTTGCGAAAAAGTTTTAAAAGCTTAGAAACACAATTCAACCCCCCCCCTTCTTGTGTTTCATCTTGTTACCTACACCTAAGAATTCTTCGAAGTCTTGAATCCATAATTTCATCCCTTCAACCTCATTTCCTTCTCCAAACTGCTCTATGTTGACATGACATAGCTCTATTCTGAAACGCTTCGTTTTGATAAAACAAAGAAAATAATATAATAATAACACCCCCCCCCCCCCACATAAAGCACACACACACGTAAAACACACACACACACACACCCATTTTTAGCCAAAGAAAAGAAAGCAGCGGGAGGGAAGAAAAGAAAAACGAGAAAGAAGAAGAGGGAAGGGGTGAGGTGTTGTGCTACATCTTGCATTCTCCATTTTTCTTACACTCTCACCTTAGTTCTATGTATCCATGAGAGGTGAAGATGAGGGGTTAGTGTTTTTGGTTGATTGGAAAATACCCACTTCTAGAAATTGTCTCTTTGAAGCTCTTTGAGATTTGTTGGAAAATAATCTGGTTGCTCCTCCCGAAGGCTCTTGAAGAGAGTTAGCTGGTTCTTCGTAGTAGTGAGTAGCTAATTTACTTAGTGACATTTTTCTTATAGCTATATTTTATATGGAGAAGTAAACTGCTTTAAGGGTAAGTTTTCCTACGAATGAGTTAAAATGTTATTTCTATTTGAGAAAAATTGGTTTTAATGTTTATGAGCATTTTGAAGATACACGATATCACTATAAATTATTTCTCTTGCTATTGGTTTAGATTTTATGGTTCTAAAGATGTTCATGTTGTTTTTGGGATATTACTAAGTTATTTATTTTAATTTTTCAAGTGGATGATATTGGTGATTGGGTGAATGAGTAGTGATTTGAATTGTGAAATGTGATGATATGATGCACTCTTGATATTACGGTTAGATTTGGTTATCATGAATTATTTTGAATACAGATTGTGATTTCCCATTGTGAACGCTATGAAAGAAAAGCCGTTTGCCGCAACGAAGAGAGAATGCAGCCTATGAGCTGAGTGCTCATAGTCCCTATGATACCGTTTGCTGCAACGAAAAGAGAATGCAGCCTATGAGCTGAGTGCTCATAGTCCCTAAGAATTCTGTTCGCCGTAGCGAAGAGATAATACGGCTTATGGGCTAAAGTGCTCATAGTAATTTAAGTGATTTCCGTTCGCCGTAACGAAGAGATAATACGGCCTATGGGCTAAGTGCTCATAGTATATTAAATGATTGCCGTTTGCCACAACGAAGAGATAATGTGGTATATGATAACCGTTCACCACAACGAAGAGATAATGTGGCCTATGTGCACATAGTATGTTTTGGTTCCGGGTGAGGCAAGGCCTACGGGTTATGATATGATTGATTTATGACATGGAGGGTTGAGATTATTCTCTTTTTTGGTACTGATATAGTTCTTTATATGTAACCTGCTTTGGATAGTGTTATGAGTTTTAAGAAGATTATTATTCCTAATGTTGGAGCATGTTATATCATGGTTGAGTTATTAAAGATTGAAATCTTGAGTTTGAAGATTGGTTTTGCAAGATTATTTTTACATATCCTTCTTTTACTTTGTGTTCGAAATGTTTATTGCATTAAACACGCGTGTTATGTTCACTTTTCCTCCTTGTCCTCTTTGTTTATTATGCTCTCACTGAGTCCTTGTGACTCACTCCATTTCCTTTCCTTTTTTCCACAGATTCACAGGTAGCAGAGTAGATAGTTTCTGAGGTTTACATACCTCCACAACGGTTCTTTCTTTTGGTATGCCCCTATTTTGATGTGGTGAATAAAGTTGTGTCGACTTCAATATAATGCAGCTATAGGGACAGGGTCTTTCTTTTCTTTTGGATTGTATGTAAGTAGTCGTAGATGAAGTCTTATATGTATATATTGAGTACTTGAGAACTTATGAAACATTGTATATGAGAATGATGATACTCTGGTTGGTGAATTCTTGTCTATTGGTATAATTGGTGTTGACAGGTACTATTATGTTGAGATGTCTAAAATACAGAGGAGACTGCCAAATTTTCAGAAATTCTTTAATTTACGATGCTTATGTGTTGAAGTGTGTCAGGCTTGCCAGGCTAAGTGGATGTTGAGTTAGTGTTAGTCTGTGCGCCGGTCATGACCTAAGCGGGCGTCGTGACATATTCCTTCGAGATTCCTTACTTCCCTTTTCCTAATAGCAGTGGTCATTTCCCTAATAGTTGTTGCCAACTCTTCCATACTAAAACTTCTGTTACTTGTCGTAGCGTCCTATCAAGCAACTTAACCAATAAATAATAGAAATTATCATAGTTTTTTCTAAGTCTATAGGGTTAATCAAAATAATATCATATGAATAGTCACATAAATAATCACATTAGTAACTAATATCGCAGAAATAATCATATTAGTAACTAATATCACACAAATAATTATATTAGTAATATTACTATCATGTATAATACTACTATATATTTTTCTCAACCATACTGTTCCATACCAGCATAGTTCAGAATCAAACAAAGCAATCAAGTTCACAACAATTTCGTACCACTCGCATCCTATCAGGGTTTTACGCAACTTAGACCTAGTAGACCAATACCCTAACACCCCCAAAAGACTGAAACTAGGCTCTGATACCACAAAATGTAACACCCTTTCTCCTAAAAGGATATTACACCATAGTAACCAAAAGTTTAGCAAAACTTAGAAAATATTTAATTAAAAGTTGGTAATCCTTTCTTGAAAATACGAGTTTAAAAATTTTCCTTTCTTGAAGAAGATGAGAAGGATTGGGAGTATATCCCTTTAATTCTTTGTAACTGTTTTTCGAAATATAAATTGAGAGCAACACATTTGAAAAGTACCTCATCTCTCTCATATATGTACCATGATATTTTACAAAGAGCATGCACTAAGACAAACTATGTTTTCTGATACTGCAAAGCAAAAGAAAGTTAATACTACGCTAAACCAAAAAGTACAAAAGTGGTAAAATAAAAACACATATTAAATACCATTGAGCCATGATCCCATCTTTTACCTGAAAAGGATCTATTATCTCTAACTCTAAACTCAACTACTTCTAAGGGCAGGACCAGGTAGATCCTCCTACCCCTGGAAGACTAGAATCAAGATTTCGGGCCTGAGTCACCGAAACCCAGTTTATCCCAAACCTGGCTAGATTTGGATGATATGAAGGAGTTTTGGATAAGTTAGAGGTATCCCAAGTGTTAATGGACATGTCAGGTGTCTCATTAACTTCATCATCAGAAAGAAACTCGGATAACCAAATGATATCCTCCGACTCGGACTGATGAGAGTAAGGGGTATACATGGTTGGTTCTTTTTCTCCTAAAGGTGAAACTGGGGTATACTCTACGGAACCCTCAGTTTCTACGGGTTCAACTACAGGTGACTTCTTTTTAGAGTATTTGACTCGTCCTTTGCTTGAAGATCTGCTCCTTCGACGCTGGTCTCCATGATCCGTTCCACCACTATCGTGTACAGATGGATGTGAACTGCCTCCGCCTCTATCTCCACCATCATTACCGTCAAATGGTAAGGTATCGGAGATAATTCCTAAAGGTCTTAATTGTTGCCAAGGTAACTTAACATCTAATATGATTTGTTCCTGAATAGGGAGTGCATTTGGCGACGCCCCACCTCCGGTATCTAGAGTTTCCACATTCCCTACGAATCTTCCCCATTGTGTACTAGGACATATCTTCCACCATACAGTATCACCACCCAAAGGTTCTATGCATAAGTGTCGAACAGTTCCCAGTTCTCTATCTTGCGGGTCCATCTACTTAGTCATGCATTAACACAACAAAGTAGGCAAGGTGAAACTCTAATACAAATAATTAAAGTAGTACAAACAAGGAAAACTCATATCACACAGCACCTAATTTCTACAAACAAGTAATTACCAGAGACACTCAAAACGTTCAATCAGGTATTCAATCTTCCACACAAGTCCAATATATTAAAGTCAAGTAAACCTTACCTTGCACATCATAAACCTATAAATAACTTCATACACAATTTATATTCTCACATCAAAGTATCGTTATGCAAGTCACTTCAATATTTCTCTATTCACACCGGTGTAATGCTCCAAGGAGACTTTCTCTTCTTCCCAACTTCTTGAGCAATCGGCTGCGATAAACTTAACAGAATAATCAGGAAATCCCGTCTTTAGACCCCTGAAAATCACTTCGGTAATACTGCATTTAAAATGATTTACCAATCATGAATAGGTCACCCAGTCAGATTTATTCAAGCTGGGTGTGCGAATTGTCTCGACTCGAGGGTATTCACTCACTCGGCCACTTAAGACTATCGAAACCTGAATAATCCCATAAGGCAATTGTAGCCCAACTTAACCCTATTCTCAACCACGTCTTATAGGTTGTAAGCTCATCGTCTATAATGCAAATGCTCGTCTAAGTTTTCTCTTCAAAATCTCTTTCTCTTAATAAAGTTGCTTACATATACTACTGTAGCTTCTCTTCAATACCATCTCTTGGTCTCACTCATCTCTTTGTGGTTTCCCCTTTTACTCTTGCCCTTAATACACTAGTTATCACAATTCAGTTTATTTTTTCGGCTTTATTAACTTAATTATGACTGATCAAATCGCGGCAGAGCTGAACTAAAATGAACAGCCCAACAGAGTGATTCGATATATGAACTTCATTTTTATTAACTCATTTTAAGAAAACCAAAACGGGGCAGAGCCTCTCTGAATTTGATCAAGGGAGAAAGAGTAACAGTAAATAAACTTACGTCCGCTTTTGAACCCAATAACGTCTGTTCTCTGTTTTTAAGTAAATCTTTGGAAATGGAATATTTACACTGCGGCTGAGCCGATTGCGGTAATCATTGTTCAGCTTTCTGAAAAATTAGTTATATACGTAGTGAACGAAATATAGATGATTAATTTCCGGCTTAAGTTATTTATGAAGATGAAAAGATCACACGACGGCAGAGCCATCTTTGGTAATCAGTACTCTAAAAATCGATCCACTATACTAAGTGAACGTAGTCCAATTTATTTCACTTTGGAAAAATACTTAAGCACTGATTATCTTCCAGGAAAAAGGCCCGTTGGCAGCCTATCTCACTAATTTCCACTGTCTTAAACATTGGAAATTAAACTGAGTTATATGCATATATATACAGATTGGATACCCACTCGATATTTCCCACAATTAGTATAACAGTAGAATTCACCAAGAATCCATTACCGTTATGTTAAATTCCGAAAGATGATATAACGGTAGAATTCACCGAGAATCCATTACCGTTACACTCTTTAATCCTTTCCAATCCATTTATATATAAGTTATTTAATAAATCAATTCTTTCCCAAATTATCTTGAACACGTATACACCCTGTCTCTAGTGTTAAGATTTTCAAACAGCGTATTAATACAGATCCCAGCCCAGATAGAGACGGACTTTATATTAGCCCCTTCAAAGGTCTCTATTCCTTTCTAGACATATCCATACTAATAAACTGATCAAATCATAACCATCACCTTGGAATATATAAGTGCTAGATAACATCAGGGTTTTTCTCAAAAGATTTAACCGTATTTTTCTTTTACGGTAAACGATAATTACAGTAAGCTCAATTTTGCCATTATAACGGTATGTTTACTAAACTCAAAAATTAATCCTTGCAACCTTACCTCATTCCCACGAAAATCTAAGGATTTTTGGGCATCATAACAGTACAATTTATAATTATCACAAAATAATCATTTTAAATCAATAAAACAATTTATAAAGCATAAACAACCCTTTAAAAACTATAACACCCAAAGCACACAAATCAAGCACAACCAAAGATCATACTGTAACATCCTTTCTCCAAAAAGGACATTACACCATAGTAACCAAAGTTTAGTAAAACTTAGAGAGATATTTTAGATAAAAGTTGATAATCCTTCTCTGAAAATGCGGGTAAAATTTTTCTTTTTACTAAAAGAAGATGAGAAGGACAAGGAATAAATCCTTGTTAGGTTTTCTCTTTAAAAATACTTTAAGTGTAAAGAGTATAACATAACTTCGTACTCAAAATTTATTCATCTCATATATAAAAATTATTAGAGTTTACAACAGAGTTTGTACAGTGGACTCTTGAGCCAGTAAAGTTCTTAGACCTCTACCCAATCTAAAATAGTAAATACCAATTCTTCTCGGAATTTCTATCAATCTACACAACATCCTCTTCAAATCCTTCATCTAAGAGCTAGCCCATGTCTTGGATAAATTATCTACTCGGTCATGCATCAACACAACACAAAGCAGCAAGGGTGAAACTCTCAACAAAGTAATAAGACAAGTAGGTACACAAGCAAAACATAATTATACATATAAATCACTTTGCACAGCAAGACACACACACATCAAGACACAGAACAACCAAGACATATAAACAGACATTGTTTCAGATGAATCTTACCTTTGTGTTGAAACCCTGCAAAACAATTCATTCACAATAATATATCACCAAAACCAAGTATTTTTATGCATGTCACTTAAATATCTCAAAAGTCACACCGGTGTAATGCTCCAAGGAGACTTTCTCTTCCTCACTTCTTTTGAGTGATCGGCTGCGATAAACTTAACAGAATAATCAGGGAATCCCGCTTTAGACCCCTGAGAATCACTTCGGTAATACCGCATTTAAAATGAATACCAGATCATGAATAGGTCAGCCAGACAGATTTATACCAGATCATGAATTGTCACGACTCGAGGGTATTCACTCACTCGGCCACTTAAAACTATCGAAACCTGAATAATCCCAGAAGGCAATTGTAGCCCAACTTAACCCTATTCTCAACCACGTCTTATAGGTTGTAAGCTCATCGTCTATAATGCAAATGATATACACTTCTCTTCGTCATCTCTTGAAAACCTCTTTCGTCTTACTGTAGCTCTCTCTTTTTGAAAAATCTTTCTGGAATCACTCACATTTTGAAGAAATACTCTTGCTCTTTATTTTATTGCGCATTAAGTTATTCTTCCAGCTGCAATAATTTAGTTTATGACTACTCACACCGCGGCAGAGCCGAACTGAGGTGAAAAGCCCAACAGAGTGATTCGATATATATATATATATATATATATATATATATATATATATATATATATAACTAAGTTCTTAACTGTATTCAAGCAGACCAAAACGGGGCAGAGTCACTCTGAATTTGATCAAGGGAGAAAGAGTAACAGTAAATAAACTTACGTCCTCTTTTGAACCCAATAACGTCTGTTCTCTGTTTTAAAGTAAATCTTTGGAAACGGAATAATTACACGGCTGCGGAGCCGACTACGGTAATCAGTGTCCATTTTTTCTGAAATCTTGATATAAACTTGATGAACGAAATAGGGGCTAATCATTTTTACCGGCTTACTTAATTTTGAAGATGAAAGGATCACACGACGGCAGAGCCATCTTTGGTGATTAGTACCCATTTCCAGAAATCGATAGAACTTAGACTAAGTGAACGCAATTCAATTACTTCTCTTCTGAAATATTTAAGCACTGATTATCTTCCAGGAAAAAGGCTTGTTGGAAGCCTATCTCACTAATTTTCACTGTCATAAACATTGGGAATTAAATTGAGTTACGTGCATATATATACAGATTGGATACCCACTCGATATTTTCCACAATTAATATAACGATAGAATTCACCGAGAATCCATTACCGTTACATTAAATTCTGAAAGATGCTATAACAGTAGGTTCACCGAGAATCCATTACTGTTACGTTTTTTAATCCTTTCCAATCCATTTATATATACGTTTTTTAATAAATCAATTCTTTCCCAAATTATCTTGAACACGTATATACCCGGTCTCTAGTGTTAAGTTTTTCAAATAGCATATTAATACAGATCCCAGGCCAGATAGAGCCGGACTTTACATTAGCCCCTTCAAAGGACTCTATTCCTTTCTAGACAGATCCATACTAATAAACCGATCAAATCATAACCATCACCTTGGAATATATAAGTGCCAGATAACATCGGGGTTTTTCTCAAACGTTTTAGCCGTATTTTTTTTTAGGGTAAACGGTAATTGCGGTGAGCTAAAATTTGCCATTATAACGGTATGTTTACTAAGCTCAAAATTCATTTTGCCATTCCAACCTTACTCCCACAAAAATCTCAAGAAGATTTGGGCATTATAACCCCACAACAATTGAAAAATAAAGACAAGCACTTTTCAAGCCACATAAACACCAAAAAGCACTTAAGCACACAACACTCAAGATTAAACACAAACTTCTCAAATTATTTTGCAAGAGGTTCCCCCTACCTTTCACTAAAAAATGCATGAAGAACAAAGCTTGAAGATCAATAACATCAAGCAAGAACACCAAGAACTTCAAAGAGGAAAAGAAGAGTTTTTTGCTTGAAAACACAAAGCTCTTTGAGGTGGAATGTTTTTATGAATCAAAGAGGGATATTTCAAGAAGAAGAGGGGGGTTTCTTGATACTAAAAGTGGGAAGAACAAAGCTTGAAAGATCAGGCTTGAACTCAAGAACAAAGAGGAAAAAGGCTAGGAATTCAAAGGGAGAAAGAAAGGATTTTCCTTTGTTAACACAAAGACTTCGGTGTAAGAATTATGAAGAGTGAAGGGGGGTATTTATAGTGGAGGGGCCAGCCTAGGGGTTGGGTTAAAAGGATCATGGTTAGCTTAGAAAGTAACCGTGGTTAGGGTTTTGAATAAATCAAAACAATTAACTAAATCCTAATTGGTTTAAACCAATGACTCATGGTGTGACTCATGGCATTACTCATCAAGGAAGACCTAGGAAACAAGCTAAACTATGTGAGTCATGAAGGGGACGGACGGTTTTGGCAAGAGAAAGAAGGAAAGAAAGTAACACAAAGGTTAAATGTTTAAATCTTAAGTTTTAAACCATCATTTTTCTAATTGGCTTAAAGACTTTCACAAGGATTGAATCCAAGTGAAAATTATCATCCAAGGGTCCAAGATAAGGAAGAGGGATCAGCCAAGGTAAAAGGAAGGAAGGAAGGAAGGTGAAGCCATGATGTAAGCCATGACTACTAAAATACACATTTGACTAATTAATCTAATCAATCCTTTTTCTAATAGGTTCAAAACTATGACTCACATAACCAAACGAACCTAGTCCTCTTCTTGGCTTTAGAGTAGGACAGTTTTGAGGGCTGAAAGAAGTAGGAAGTGAAGTTACATTTTTGCCCCTAGGTTTTTAAGTGAAAAGGATACAAAATCAAGGGCAAAAGTGACTTTTCGCGAATCAAAAATTCCCAAAATGAATTTTAAGGATGAGAACTGATAAGAAATATTGGGAATACCATGTAATAGCCCTAATAGCTTCATGGAAGAGTTTCTGGAATTTTACGGTAAGTGTAAGCGTTGCGTTTTGCATAAAAACAGAAAAACGGAAGCGCCATAAGTGAAAAACAGACATTTTTCAGAAAATTCCCAAATAACTCTCAAAAATCACAATTTTAATTTAACACTAATGGTTCTTTGAAAATTGATTTTGAGCTCTCACTGATCAAAAAAAAATCCATTTCGGTTTAAAAACGTTTACTTTACGTTCTTTACGGAGTTTTGAAAAAATGACTTTTAGTACGTCCTTCAGAAAAATCCAAAATAATTTCCATATATCCTAAAAAATGGAAAAACATGTTCTAGCTATTTAAAATCTTCATCTGACTTTAACTCGAGCTCTGAATCAGTTAATCAACTCAAGCGGTTTACTATTTGGACCAAAATAGAACTTTTAAATTTCTTTACTTCCAAAAATTCTAGAAAAATTCCAGAAAATCTAAAATATTATAAAAACAAACTTTTGTGAAGGAACTTTATTTATTGAAGTCTTTTGATGTTTTTAAAGCATTTAAAACTTCTTCCGTCAGTTAAACGTACTGCTTTCTGTAAAAAAAGACCGGTTATCAATTGTAAAACTACTGTTTCAGAAGTATTCCGGAATATGTGTATTTTATTCCTAATTTTAAGCTAAAAAAAATCACAAAACATTTTTGCACAAGAATTCATAATTCATATAAAACAGAAAAAGTATGGTTTAAAATAAGAAATGGACGTTGGATCTAAACCAGACGGAAGCTACGAATTGACCATTTTTAGAAGTAATCTTAAACTTGCGTATTTAGATCCTATTTTTAAACTAAAAATAAATCACAAATCATTTATATTGCATAAATTCATATAAGACAGGAAATAGACGGAAAAAAAGAAGTCTATATAGGACTTTAACTATCTTACCGTTTCAACTATAACACCAAACAACTTATGATTTCTATACTATCTAAAGTATACTACCTCTTAGAGTCTTTATCTTAACTATCTCTCTATTTCCGGTATCTATCCATTTCTTAACTAACAGAGTACAAAGTTTCTCTTAGAGGGACTAAAATTATAATTCTCTTGTTCTGTTATCTAAAATTCCAAACTTAGTTTCTAAAACTTTAATATATCACTAAACTATTTGTCATATCCTCAAATACTTCTTATAGTATGAATTTTCCATATTCATTATCAACTTATTATGTCAATCAAGAATGTCCGTAAAATACCATTTGACTTCTACGTCAGCTCTAAACATTATGTTAATCTAAAAATCCTAATGATGGTAATAATCTTCTAAAATTAATACTCTATCTTATAGAGTGAAATTTTAGGATGTTACACATACAAATACTCCTCAAACTATTTTGCAAGAGTTTCCCTTACCTTCGCCAAAATACCTTTGAAGAACAAGGCAAAACTCCAAGAACACCAATATAAGAAATTTTAGACTTAAGAGAGAAAAAGAGAGAAAGTGTTTGCTTCTTGAATCCTTGAGCTTGGTGTGAGTTTAGTGAAGAGTGAAGGGGGGTATTTATAGTGGAGGGGGCAGCCTTAGGGGTTGGTTAAAGTAACCTAGGTTAGTTTAAAAAGAAATCATAGTTTAACTTTTTAAAATAAACCAAAACAATTATATAATTCCTAATTGGTTTATGCTACTTCACAAGGATTGAATTCAACTGAAAATTCATCATCCAAGGGCTCAAAACAAGCAAGAGGGGCGGCCAAATGGATTGAATAAGAAAGAAGAAAGTTTGGTTCATCATAATTGCTAAATTAACTATTTATCAAATTCTCAGTTTTTATTTCAAGCCCGTTTGCTTCCTATTCGCTTTTATACGGCGAATATACAACGTAAAATAGCCAAAATAGTAGAAAAATAATCTTGTCTAGAAATATTTTTAAAAATTGTGAAATAAAGAATAAAAAATAAAATAAAAATTGTTTGGGACCTTTTTTCGAAATTTACATATACTATATAGCAAGTTCTATACGCTATACGTACCCGTTTACTGTATTTTTTTGGTATTTTTTGAAAGTTTTCCAAAAATTCCAGAAAAATTTCATAAAATCAAAAATATTAAAACAAGAAACTTTTGTGAAGGAAGACAAAATTCTGGGTTGGTTTGACATACTTTCTTTTAATAAAATCTTTATCCATAAATAACAACAGAATATGATTTTCTGTAAACACTCAAACGTTAAAGAAAAAATGTCTGTTTTGATAAAGTAATTTTACAAGTATTCTAATTTCATGATTCTAAGACAAACATAAATTACTTAGCACTTAGTTCACACAATTTCATTAAAAACAGATAATTGACGGAAACAGCATACGGAAGTCTATATCAGACTTTAATTATCTTACCGTTTAGAACTATAATATCAAACAAACCTTATTATCTCTATACTATCTAGAATATATCATATGCTAAAGTCTCAACCTCCATTATCTTTCTTCCTCCGGTATTCAACCTATTCTCTATTTACAGTTTACAAAATTTCTCCTAAAGGGATCAAAACCGTAATTCCCATTTATCTATTTTTCTATAATTCAAACTTAGCTTCTAAAACCTTTTTGAATATCATAATAACTTATCATCTATCTTCTAATATTCTTTGGAGCTTAACATGAATTTTCCATATTCATTTTCCACTTATTCTGATTGTTCAGAATATCCGTATTTTATTGTTTAATGCTTACGTCAGTTCTAAACCATCTGTTTTTGATCTGAAAAATTCTAAGATTAATTCTAATCCTTCAAAATTAATACTCTGTCTCATAGAGTGAAATTTTGGGATGTTACAGTAGACATGTCCTATTTGAGGGACCATCGATGGTGGCGGATCACTACATCCTCCTCCAACGGTGGCATCTGAACTTCCATAAGAGTGCTGAGAAGGAAAGCAAGGTTGCAGTATGGGTTCGAATCGCTGAATTACCTCTGGAACTATACAATGATAATTTCTCAAAAGGTTAGGCGCTACATTTGGTATCCTTCTAAAAATTAACAGACTTACCTTGATTTATTCGCGTGGCCAATTTTCAAGGATTTGTGTAGAAGTGGATATCGCAAAACCTCTCATCCCACAGGTAGAGGTTAGAGGAGAGGTTATAAAACTTGAATATGAAGGATTGTACTCAGTTTGCTTCAATTGCGGAGTTTATGGACAGTGAGAGGCTTCTTGCAAAGTGTCGTAACCCAACACGGTTGTTCCGACTACTCAAGCGGGTGGAGGTAATGGCGAAGGGGAAGTGACAGTGGTGGTGCAACAGGTAACCATGAGGGCTGACGTCAACAAGGATGGTGAAGACAAATCTAGTGCTATCCATGCAATGAATGAGGATCTTCCCCAAAAAGAAAATGAAAAGTAATACTAAAGTGGCCCAATCCAAGAATGTTAATAATTCTAGAACTAAACAGATTGGACAAGTGGGCTATGGGACGCATGGGCCTAAGGTAAGGGGTACAAGATTCAGCCTGCTGAGCTATACTGACGAGGAGATGGATGGCGGGATGGAAGAGCCCAATTCATCTCAGCCCATGCAAATTACCCAAGATGGCATCAATCCTGACAACACTGTCGCCATAGTCATGCAGAAGGCCCAAAGTAACAAAAAATGTCCAAATCACCATTAAAGTTCGTAACAAGAATGGGGTGGAAAAGCCCCTAACTTGGCCCAAAGCTCCGTGACATGAAGAAGGCAGCAAGAGGAGGTGGCCAAACCCAACATGCCATCAGCAAAACAAATGGGCCAAAAGGAGGGAAGACTAAGGAGAGCATCAATCCCAACAAAAAGACTGGAAAAAACCCTTGCTCCTGTGAGGGACTTCTCCGAGATAGCCCAGGAAATTCTGAAAAGGGACCTTGAGCTATTTGGGAATAGTACTATTCTTGCACTTGTTAAGGTCAACAACACCAGCGATACTCCAAATAGGGATGGCAAAAAAACCCGTACTCGCGGATATCCACGGATAAAATCCGTTACAAGTATGAAATGGGTACTTTAACAGGTACCTGCGGGTAAATTAAACTGGTATTTAAGGTACCCGCCAATAAATAGAGGTGGGGGCGGGTAGTGAGATGTCCGTACCCACGGGTATCCGTACCCGTTAGTAAAATTACAAAAAATATTCTTTTATTTATATACATACCTAAAAGTCTAAAACACCAATCCACAATTTGACAAGTATTAGAGCAGGCAGGGTGAAACTCTAACTCAAATTAACAAAAATAGTACAACTATATTATCAAACACAGAACACACAATACTCAAACCTCAAAACACATAGGTAACACAGACAATCAAGTCATTTCAATTAACAGAACAATATAGCAAGCCATTAAAAACACATAGTCACATCAAACCAGCAGATCTTACCTTTTGTCCATGCAATCCTGTAAACTAATATATTTCACAAGAATATATCACATCATTAATGCATGACACACCAATATCTCTCTAATCACACCGGTGTATTGCTCCCAGGGAGACTTCCAACCTCACATCATAGAGCGATCGGCTGCCCGTACACTTAACAGCATAATCAGGGAATCGCTCCCGACCCCTGAAGATACTTCCGTGATATTGCATTTAAAACTTAATACCAGATCATAAATAGAACTGCCAGTCAGATTTATTCAAGTCGGGTATACGACTCGTCTTGACTCGAGGGTATTCACCATACTCGGCCACATAAGACTATCGAAACCTGAATAATCCCAGTAGACAATTGTACTCCAACAGAACCTATTTGCAACCCCGTCTCCTAGGTTGTATGCTCATCTCTCAGATGCATATGATTATTTAAATTTGCTAATCATATTCTCTTGAAATCACTCTCTCTGTAAAACTTTCTCTGTTTTACTATTTCTCTATGAAAATCTCTGACTCTTCTCAAAAACTCTTTGTAAGAAACAACTCAAAACCTTTTAGGGAAACACCACTTGTATAAACAGATAACTGCTAAAAATCATTTCTCTGATAAAAACTCTTTTACTGAATACTTTAAAACATAAAACTCTTGTCTCTTGTTACTGCTTTTTACGAACTAATTCATTATCTTTGCTTGATTTATTTTAAGTTGCTCAACTGAGTGAATCGATATAAAAAGAGTTATTAACTGTATTACAAGAAGATCAAACCGGGCATAGCCACTTTGATTTGATTGAGAGAGAAAAAGGTCAACAGTATTTAAACTTACGTCCGCTTTTGAAATAATATATGTCTGTTCTCAGTTTTTAGATAGCTTCTTGGTAATGGAATAATCACACGGCGACTGAGCCAACTGCGGTGATCAGTGTCCAGTTTTCTTGAAAACTTGATACAAACTAAGTGATCGAAATTACGTTTAATTAGGCACGGCTTAGTTTATTTTTGAAGATGAAAGGATTACACGATGGCAGAGCCATCTTTGGTAATCAATACCCCACTTATAAAACCAGTCCTACATACTAAGTGAACGTAGTCAATTTATCTCTCTTCTGAAATACTTAAACTCCGATTATTTTCCAGGAAAAATGCCCGTTGAAAGCCTATCTCACTAATTTCCACTGCCGTAGACATTGGAAATTAAACTGAGTTATGTGCATACATATACAGATTGGATACCCACTCGATATTTCCCACTAATAATATAACGATAGAATTTACCGAGAATCCATTACCGTTACATTATATTCCGAAAGATGCTATAACAATATAATTCACCGAGAATCCATTACTGTTACACTCTTTTATCCGACAGATGCTATAACAATAGGATTCACCGGGAATCCATTACTGTTACACTCTGTTTATTCAATCCAATCTATTTATATATACGGTATTAAGAATTTTACTTCTTTCCCAATCTTATCTTGTCACGTATATACCAGGTTTCCCTCTGTTAAGATTTCCCCAAACAGCGTATCAGCACAGATCCCAGGCCAGAGTGAGACGGACTGCTTTAGCCCCTTCAAAGGTCTCACTTCCTTTCTAGACAGATCCATACTGATAAACCATTTATCTTAACTACAACCTTGCATATAAATAACAGATACTAATGGGGTTTTCACAAATAATTAATGTTTGCTTTGCGGTAAACTCTCGTTTGCAGTACATATAAAATTTGCCATTATAACAGTATGTTTACTAAAGTTCAAAAATGATTTTGACATAACCTCTCTACTCACATGGCTCTAAGACTAAAATTGGGCATTATAACTCTACAATTCATAAACAACACAAAACAATTAAAATAAGACTATAAAACAATCATAAAAGCATACTAACCAAACAAAAAGCTATAAACAACCAAACAAGCAATTCCATACAAAAACAAGATCAAACTCATACTACTAAAATTAAGATGAGAAGAGAAGACCCTTACCTTAGCCAAAATGTTGATGAAGAACAACCAAGAACACCAAAAGAAATTTAAGAAACTAAGAGGAAAAAGAGAGAGAACTTCTTGTTGGCCTTGCTCCTTGAATTGGTGTGAGTTCAATTTATGAAGCAAGGACCCCTATTTATAGTGGTGGGGGCGGTTATGAGGTGGGGACCAAGGGGGAATTAAAATTTGCGACCTCACCTAGCTTTTTGGCCAATATGTCATAATTCCTAAAAATACAAAAGATCCAATTTATGAAGCAAGGACCCCTATTTATAGTGGTGAGGGCGGTTATGAGGTGGGGACCAAGGGGGAATTAAAATTTGTGACCTCACCTAGCTTTTTGGTGCATATGTCATAATGCATAATTAGTTAAATGATCCATTTTTCCTGTTGGCTAGTTTAGGTGACAAGGCTCATGAGTCATAAGCCAAAAAGCTCATCCAAGGGCTCCCAATGCATGAGGATGTCGACCAACATCTAGGGGAAGGAGGGCCATTTGATCAAATAGTGAAAAACTTTATGGTTTCGTAAATAAACCGAAAACTAGTGGCATTTACGTCCTTTTGCAAATAGATCTTGAAAATAATTAGTAGAAAGATGAGGACTCGTTAGAAAATGTCAAAAATAGTTTCTAATAGTCATAAGGTCTTTATACAAGAGTTTCTGGATTTTTACGGTAAAGGAGAGGCTTTACGGTACGTACTAACGAAGGAAAACGGACGCGCCGTAAGCCCAAAACAGTAATTTTTCAAAAAATTCCCAGAAAATCACAAATTTAATTTAAACAACAATGGTCACTCTTAGAATTTAATTTTGAGCACTTCCTGACCACTGAAAATCCATCCTGGTTTCCGTAAAACTTCGTTTTGCATGATCATAGGGACCGAAAACGTAACTCTTTATCTGTCTTTCGAAAAATTCCAAAATAAATTTCATAATTCTTTAAAAATATAAGAACATGGTGTACAGTTCCAGTTTTTTGTTTTGACTCCGTTTTGGTCTCCGAATTAGTTTTTTAACTCTTACCGTAACTTTGCAGAAACCGAAACGGTACTTTTGAAAATTAGTTTTTCCAAAAATTCCATAAAATCATAAATATTATAAGAAACAACTTTCGTGAAGGGAGATAATTTTCTGGGTTGTTTTAATATATTTTTATCAATTAAATTCTTTTCCGTCTATTACGGTAAGTACAGTTTGCAACCGTCGTAAGAAAATGACTGTTTTAGTAAAATAACTTAATAAGTATCTTAAAATCTTAATTATAAGACTACACTAATTTTCTTATCACTTAGTTCCTACCAGAATATTTAAAAGAGACAAAAGACAGAAATACCGAAAACAGAAACCTATAAAAATGTAACTATTTTACTATTCACGTTGTAACACTCAACCGTAACAAGTCTTTCTACCTTTCTTAGATTTCTATCAAACCCATGCAATCCCTATCTCATCTATTTTTCTATCTCTGGTATGTCTCATTTTCTAACTAACAGATTATGGAGTTCTGTCTAAAAAGGACTAAAACCGTAATTTCCTTTATTTCTTCCTCTTAAAATCCAAACTTAATTTCTAAAACCTTCATGTATAATTCATACTACTATGTCTTCCCTTAAATACCTTATATGAATTTTCCAAATTCATTTCACCATTTATCCAATAATCGGAATGTCTGTATATAATCCTCTGACTTCCGTATTTAATTCTAAACTACTAAGTTTTTATCTGAAAAACTTCAAAGTGATTCTAATCCTCTAAAATTAACACTCTGTCTCTTGGAGTGAAATTTTAGGATGTTACAATTGTCATCTCACTGCTACCAGCAAGCTAATGAGTTGATCCGACTCATACCTTGACTTTAAGTAGCAAGAAAACAATAATAAGTTTATGACTAATAATACCATCCCAAAAACATATTTTGATATTCAGGGTTATAAGCATAACAGATAATTTGCAAGCACATGTATAGAATCAACACAATCTCAATGAAACCAAACACTTCATATATTCATATAATGGTAGTAAGAACTAAACATTCTTAATAGATTATAAGTCTATAAAACATCATCAAAAAAATTCTACATGACTTATAAGTTTCATGACCCAACCCTACGAATAACTAGAAGACATCTATATAATACTTAAAGCAAAGTAAACTTTGGCAATGAAATCCCTAAAATCCAAAGTTTTCACTTAATGGCTTCATTGATGGCCTTCCTATACATGGCTTGGGTAGCGGTCAGATTATTAATCCTTCCAGTGGTTGTTGGTCTACTAGCATTAGCACTATTTGCAACCGGTCCATTCTTCATGGTTTGACAGTTTCTTGCCGTGTGTCCAGCTTGTCCACACTGGAAACAGGTAATTACATTTCCCCGACAAGCGTCAGCTAAATGACCTTGTTTCCCACACCTATAGCATTTTCGGGTATCTTTCTGACCATTCATATTACTTCTCCCCTGACTACCAAAAGTAGGTGTAGCATTCTGGTAAGGTTGTTGGTTTCCTACTGGTCTATAGTAAGGTTTCCTCTGATCCTGATTGCCTCTTCCCCTATCAGACCTAAAGGGTCCTGAATCCTTATTCACTACTTCTTTTCCCCTTTTTGTTTCCTCTATCACAGAGCAACGTTCTATCATTTCACCGAACTCCTCTACCTTCAAAGGTGCCATTGCCTCCCTTAGATCATACTTTAGTCCCTCTTGGAACTTCTTACACTTCCATGATGGATCAGGGTGCAACTGGAAGTACTGGGAAAACTTAGAGAGTGATTCAAACTTAGCTGCATATTCTCCAACAGTCATCTCTCCCTGCTTCAGACTTAAGAACTCCATCTCCTTGTTATGACGGACATTCTGAGGAAAATACTTAGTCAGGAAACGCTCACGGAAAAGAGCCCACGTAATGGGTATTTCTCCGGCCTCCAACAGCTGATGTACCCCACGCCACCAAAACTCAGCATCTCCTACCAGCATGTATGCAGCGAAGGTCACCTTCCGTTGATTTGTACATGCCATAGCTACATAGATCTTCTCTAATTCTTGAATCCACAGTTTTGCCCCTTCCGGGTCATAACCCCCTTTGAATTGAGTTGGTTTGGCACGACGGAAGTCTGCCAAACCCTGCCCATTTCCTTCTCTTTGTCCTACGACATTTGCCATCTCTCGGATAGCATTTGCCAGGTCTGTATTCATTCCACTTCCTCTTCCAGACATGGTTTCCTATAAGGTAACTACCCAATGATACTAAGTCATAACCCATTCAAGAAATCCCCCAAATCGACTATTAATAAATCGATATGTCACATAGTACTTAATCACATAATTTTACTTAAGTCTCTATTATCCTGAAATCACCTAGCTACTTTTAGATTTACCACTTTATCCCTATAAACCAACATGGGTACCAACCACATGTTTTGTCCTCACTTACATGCTTTTCAGAAGGTCATCCTCTCCTACATAGTCTCATACCTATACAGTATTGTTGGCATAGGTAGTACCGAATAATCTTACTAAGTTCCCCTCAACTGTACCGTCCCATACCAGCACAGTTGTGGATTTCTCAGTTGTACCGTCCCATACCAGCACAACTTTAAAACCAGATTTTCCCAGAATAATATAAACTAAGCAAACAAATCAAGAATCAAGATTCAGACAAAATTCACACAATTTCACACAGCACAAACAACTCATCAGAGTTCACACAATGAAAACACAGTAAACCTATACCCAATAGCTCCCAAAAGACTCAACCAGGCTCTGATACCACAAAATGTAACACCCTTTCTCCAAAAAAGATATTACACCATAGTTACCAATGAATTTCGAAATACTTAGAAATTATTTAGTGAAAACTCAATATTCCTTCTCCGAAAACGTGAGTAAAAATTTTTCTTCTTTTAAACACAGAGAAGGATGGAGAAATATGTATTAATTCTTTTCAAAAGGGTTTAAGTACGGAAGCATAATGCAATACTATGCGAAAAAGATCTCGTCTCATATATATATAAAATCATTAGAGTTTGTACAGGGAAGAATTTCAAGTTAGATAGTGAGCATCTGAGCCAGTCTGGTCTCTAAACCCCTACCCAAATAACACAGTAACCATCTAATCTTCTTGGAATCCATATCATCTAATCAGCAGCATCCTTCAGCTCTTCTCCTAAGAGCTAACCCACTTCCTGGGTCAGACATCTACTCCGTCATGCATCAACACAACAAAGCAGGCAAGGGTGAAACTCTAAACAACTTAATAAGGAAAATACGGCACACAGCAACCTACCACACAAACACTAAGGAATCATCCTAAAGAAATCAATGCATCCACAAAATAAGAATTTCGCTCAAACCCAGCACATTTGGGAACATCCAGTGAGAACAGTATACAGCAAATGAATCATCCAACATCTTAAACAAGGAATTTCACACAAGACTCTCTATACTTTTGGGACAAACCCACAAGCTTCCTGCCCGCTACTCTTGGCGATTTTACTTAAGAATTTCGGGACCACACCCACGAGAAAAGAACCCGCTACCCCTAGAGATTTTACGACACAATTTCGGGACCACACCCACGAGAAAAGAACCCGCTGCTCCTGGAGACTTTACCACTTATATTCGGGACCACACCCACGAGTAAGTCACTCGCTACTCAAGGAGATTTTACCATAGGAATTTCGGCACAGAGCCACGAGCATTCAGCCCGCTACTCCAAGAGATTTTACTTAGTAACCACAGACACCAACTTACGACTTAACTCTCAAATAAACACGGAATCACAAGTACACACAGAACCACGTTTCTCAGATAAGAATACCAAAGCACACATATCAGGAAAACACAGAATTTCACTACTCAGATAAAACACAGAACCATTTATCTCAGACAACACATACTTCATTTTCATTCGAAGGTATGTAATAGTACTAAAAATAATTAATTTATTAAACAGGGGTCAAAACTGAAATATTTTGAAATACGTGAACACCGGTTCATTTTTCAGAAAAAGCCCATTGAAACTGTTTCACAAATTTCCACTGTTGAAAACATAGAGAATACTGAACCAAAAATATATATAACAGTAGAATTCATTACCATTATATTCCCCAATTATCTTAGTCACGTATATACCGAGCCCCTAAGTTCAGAATTCCCCAAACAGCGTATCAATACAGATCCCAGGCCAGAGTGAGACGGACTGCTTTAGCCCCTTCAAAGGTCTCACTTCCTTTCTAGATAGAACCAGATTGATAAACCATTTATCTTAACCATGACCTTGTATATCAATGATAGACAATACCAGGGTTTTCACAAAATAATTAATTGTATTCTCTTCGCGGTAAAATTATATTTGCAATAGTATAAATTTTGCCATTATAACGGTATGTTTACAAAAGTTCAAAAATGATTTTGGCATAGCCATCTTACTATCTCGAAAATTTAGAGAAAATTGGGCATTATAACTTTACTATTAATATTAAGCACAAAATAATTATTTAAAGGCTATAAAACTATTTATGAAGGCTTAATAGTAAAAAACACCTAAAGCATACAATCCTAACACAAACAAGAATCAAAACTCATACTTCACAAATTAAATTGATAGATTAACCCCTTACCTTGGCCAAAATTGATGAAGAACAAAGCAAGAACACAAGAGAAATTTAAGAAAACTAGAGAAAAAAGAGAGAGAATTTTGTGTTTGTCTTCAAGTGCTCCCCCTTGGCTTCTTGGATGTGAAAATTTATGAAGCCAAGGGGTCTGTTTATAGTGGTGGAGGCAGCCAAGAGGAGGGACTAAGAGGGAAATAAAAACTTGTGATGTCATGGTACTTTTTAAGGCATATGTCATAAAACCCTAATTAAAAAACTATCCATTTTTCTAATTGGCTAATCCTAATGACTAAGCCTCATGACTCATAAGAGAAAAACTCATCCAAGGGCCCTTAATTGATGATGATGTCGACCAAAATGAAGGGAAAGGAAGGCCATTGGATTTGCTTAGTCATAGGTTTAGGTTTTGGTACTTTTAAGTGGGAACTAAGGGCAAAATAGTCTTTTTACTTGCCCACCTTACTATTCAAGGCAATCATGATGTTCCCCACTCTCATATACTTCTTAGAATTGTATTTAAAACCCTCAAAGTTCCTAAGTTTCCATATCATGGCCACTATACCTCTATTCGTCTCTATTCGGCTTATTCCGCAATTAAGGGCTAAAACAATCTGTTTACTAATCTAACACTCAAAAACAATTTTAAATAGTAAGAATAAATGAGGAATCTCGAAAATGACATAAAAGAACCTCATGGAAGAGTTTTGGGATTTTTACGGTAAGAATACGCCTTTCAGTTTGTAAAATCAACAGAAAACGGGCGCGCCGTAAGTGAAAAATGGACATTTTTCAGAAAATTCCAAAAAAAATCCTAGAAGATCACAAATTGAATTTAAACACAAATGGTCCCTCTTGAAATTTGATTTTAAACACTCACTGATCACTAAAAATCCATTTTTGACCAGAAATCCATGTTTTTCGTACTTTATGAACGTCCAAAAAAGTAGCATTTTTATCTGCTTTTCAGAAAATTATGAAATAATTTCCAAAAATCCCCAAAAATATAAAAACATGATTCAGCTACTTAAAATCTTTTTCTGACCTCAAATCGGTCTCTGAATCAGGGTTTTACGCTTTCCGCAAATAACAGGGTCAAAACAGTAATTTCCAAAGTTTTCCAAAAATTCTAAGAAAATTCCTGAAAATCACAAATATTAAAAGAACCAACTTTTGTGAAGGAAGTTTGTTTGAAAAGGTTGGGTTAACACACTTGTGTTATTAAAACCCTTTTCCGTCAATAACAAAAAATACGGATATCAAACAGTAAGGAAAAGTTACTGTTTTAATAAAATAATTTCATAAGTATCTTATACTTATTATTATATGACCAAATTAATTTTCTTAGCACTTAGATCCTAGTATTTCATATAAAACAGAAATTCTAACTAATATCCTAAAAATACGGATGTTACATATGGCATCCTCCAAGATGATCAAGGAAACTGGGTTGGTAAGCAACAAAAGCTTGAAGAGATTGTGCCCAACTACTTCAACACCCTATTTACTGAGGAGGGAAATCATGAGCTAGCTTGCATGTCTAGAGCTTTCCCCTCCATAATAGAGGAAGACAAAAGAATGCTTGATCGCGAAGTGACCACCAGTGAGTTTTTCAATGTCATCAACCACATGGGTACGTTCAAAGTCGGGGTGGCACAACGGGTTAGACCGTCGGGTCGACACGTTTAGCCTACCTTTTTGGCGAGCCAAGGCGGGGTTCTCAATCCACCAACCCGTTTTGACCCGCCCTGTATAACCCACTAAGAAGGGGGGCCAAAGGCGGGGGGCGGGCGGATTGACCCGTCGGGTTACCATTTTATTCTTTAAAACAATTTTTTCTTACTTTTTAGTATTTTTTAAATATTTTTTTACAAGTCAACTGCCTAACTACATACCCTTTTTTGTTGATTTGTTCTATTGTTAAAGTTTTATTATCGATGGTGGGCCAACCGTCAACCCGTCACGGGGCGGGCGCGGGTTGGTACTTTCAACCCACCTATCAAATCTAACTTGTCCCGTCTCGTTTTTGGCGGGTTGATGGCGGGGCGATCCGAGATGGGACGGGTTGGCCCGCTTTGCCATCCCTAGTTCAAAGCCCCAGGTCCTGATGCTTACAAGCAGTTTTCTACCAATCTAGTGGCAGGTAATTGGTGAGTCTATTTGCAATCCTGTCAAAGGCATTTTCAGGGATCCATCACAGGTAAATGAGGTAAATAAAACTTTTCTAACTCTTATTCCTAAAGTGCATCAGGTGTGCAACGTCAAATATTTTAGACATATCAGTTTATGTAATGTATCTTATAAGATTATTACTAAAATTCTTGTCCAACGCCTTAGAGTGGTTATGGGCATGCTTACTAATCCTTGTTAAAGTAGTTTACATTCTCATTGCTCAGGAGATCTTCCACTCTATGCGTAAGAGGAAAGGGAAGAAGGGCTGGATGGTAATCAAATTAGATCGTGAGAAGGCCTATGACCACAAAACTGAGATGTATAAAAGAAGAGAAGGGATCCGTTGACACCAGGTGTAAGTCTTTTGATTTACACCAAATCTCAGCCATCAAAACTAATCCATCCCACGGCTAATAAAATCCCTGTCATAAAAACAAAAAATATGGCACGTGATACCGAGATCTTGTCCTCTCTGTTTTCTTTCATCCCGTTTTTTCTCTACCTTATCTCTCCATCCCCCCAATTCCAATGAAAATAATTTTGCCCCAAATTATTCTTCGTGAACGAGCCCCATATTAGTTTGTGCTCTATTCATTCCCTCATTTTAATCCACCTAGCTTCTTCCTTTGTCGGTCCAATATTCTTTTTTGTCAGTAAGCCACATATGTAGCAGGAGGTGATCCTGGCATGTGAGGTGAGGAAGCACTGAAGCAGAACCATTCAATGATTTGAATCTATTTTTAATTAATGGGTGAGTATTTTTTTTTAGAATATCTGGGAAAGCAATATGCCTTCGTTTTAGTCATCGAAAAATCGAGAAAGAAATTGGGCAGACGACATGCGGGAAGCACTATATATATAATCTATATTATATATGACACACAGTAGCATGTATCCCACAAAATGTAAAACCAAATTAAAAAAGTTGAAAAATTCATATTGAGAAGGGATTGAAAAAAAAAATATAATGTTCCAAAATTTCTATCCATGACCAAGTACACCTGAAACCCGTTAGCGCTTGAAGTGACCAAATTCAGCCAGCAAATATTATCCTCATGATATTAACTCCCCCGTGATACTAACTATCATGATTAATATTTTCATAATTCGCTCACTACGCATTCTTTATTAGAGACACTTGCATAGATGGTTGAGAAAGAAAAATGGACATAGTCTGGGCAGCAATCGGCTTCGAGGATTCAGGTTCTGTTATCTGTGAAATTTGAAAAAGGCGAAGAAATGGGAAGAAGAAAACAACTGATCACGTGACTTTTTTTAGTTTGACACACGGGAGATTCTGAGCCATTCGATTAATTAGTTTTGATGGTTAAGATTTGGTGTAAGTCAAAAGACTTACACCTGGTGTCAACAGATCCCTTCTCATAAAAGAAACTATGGAAGACATTGGCCTGCCTCGAAGATTTATCAACATGGTCATGCATTACATTTCCACTACGCATATGAAAGTGTCATGGAATGGTGAGGCTTTGGAAGAATTCTTCCCTGGTCAAGCTATCAGGCAAGGCGACCCCCTTTCCCCTTATCTCTTTGTGCTTTATATTGAAAAACTATTTCAAATGATTATTGTGGCCGTTGACCATAACCATTGGAAACCCATTCAGCTGGTTAGAGGGGGACCACGCATTTCCCATCTGCCTTTGTAGATGATGTCTTGTTTTTTGTAGAGGCAGACGAAGGCCAGATTACTCTGATGAAAAATGTTCTAGATTTGTTTTGCACGTTTACAAGTCAAAAGATAAGCGAGGCAAAAACTAGGAAATTCTTCTCAAGGAATGTGGACAATAATGTGAGAAGAAGCATATGCGTGGTGGCAGGCTTCCAAATGACGAATGATCTTGAAAAGTATCTGGGGGGTCCCTATTCTTCACAAGAGGGTTAACCGCAATTCATTCTGTTTCATTCTGGACAAAGTTGATCAAAGGCTGAGCAATTGAAAGCTAAAACTTTATCTATTGCTGGGAGAGTCATGCTAACCAAATCTATTCTCCAAGCGCTTCCAACTTATGTCATGCAATCCATGTATCTCCTCAGACACATTTGGATGAGATTGACAAAAAGTGTAGGAGTTTTGTGTGGGGAGAGACGGAAGGTGAGCGGCATGTGCATCTTGTCAACTGGCAATGCATCTGTACTCCCAAGACATAGGGAGGTTTTGGGCTAAGAACGACTAGGCAGATTAATCAGGCCTCTCTTATGATGGCGGGGTGGCTACTAATTGATCACAGGCAAGATATGTGGGTGAACGTTATCCGATCTAAATATCATTGTGGGAGGGACTTTATTCCTAGGATTATTCCCCTATTTCTGGTTCCAATTTCTGGAGAGGAGTGTGCAAAGCCTGGAAAGATGTGGAACAGCATCTATCATGGAGGTTGGCCACGTGAAGAAATATAAACTTATGGGAGGACACGTGGCTAGCGAATGGAACCAAACTAGGTCACATGGTGGTGAGACCTTTGATGGGTAATGAAGCCTTCATTATGGTGTGTGACATTACCAATGATAATGGTGAGCAGGACCTGGCTAGGATTGGGGACATTATAGTTGATGAGAAAAAGCAAGTCATTCTCCAAATGAACCCACCAATGCCTTTTGGAGAAGAAGGTCGTGTCGCTTGGAGCAAGTCCAAATATGGTACCTTCTCAAATCTTTCCGTTTATGAGTCGCTACTTGACCCTAATTTCAATACTTGTGGGACACTGTTTAAAAACATATGGAGATGGTCATGTCTGCAACGTGGCCATTTGCACTCGTGGTAAATGGCCATGGGAGCTTTCCTTATGAATGTGGCTAGACAGATGAGGGGTCTAGCTCAGACGGCGTTGTGTCCTCTTTGTAATTTGGAAGAGGAAACCATTATTCACCTTTTCAGGGATTGTAACTGAGTGAATGAAATTTGGTGGAATGTCTCCAAAAGCTCTCTTACTCCATCTTTCTTCAATGAAGACGAGACCAGCTGGCTAGAGACCAGCGTTGCTGAAGATTCTAGCTTTGGAGGAATGGGCTGGAATGTTTGGTTTGGAATCACAGCAATGACTATCTGGCAAAGCACAACGAGGTAGTTTTCAAAATAGCCAATCCTTCTAGTGACCAAGCCTTTCACCATATCTACCAATAGGCGAGTTGGGTTAGGATTTCCATCTAAGATGTCAGTCGTACCCAAGCCTTGATAGTGGATAGCATGCGTAGGCAAACATGGTGGCAACCACAGGCGAAGAAATGGCTAAAGCTCAACTGCGATGCAGCCATTACTGACCTTGGAGACAGGGCGATTAGGGGTGTGCTTTGGAATGAGGTGGGTGGTTTCGTTCTAAGCTTTGCCATGGACATTGTCGGGGCCACTATCACTACGGCTGAGTTCAAGGCCATTGCTGCTGGCTTGAAGGTGGTCCATGCGAGAGGTTACTCCAGAATCTTGATAGACTCTAACTCCCTAAATGTGGTGAGGATGATTCAAAGGGGTTGTCCCAACTTACACCCCTATTTTCAGCTAGTGAGGGAGACTCGGAATCTGATGCGCCAAATGGGCGAGTGCACCATAAGTGACACACTCAGAGAGGCCAACCAAGTGACTGATTGCTTTGCTAAGTTTGATCTGAACCTTAGCTCCTGCATTAGGATTTTTGATATTATGCATCCTTTCATTTCGAATCCGTTAAATGCAGACCTTGGAGGGACTGTTTTTCCTAGAGGCTTTTAGCTTTGCTGCTTTGTGTATGTTGTTGGGGGTGATCCCATTTCTTTCAGCAAAAAAAAAAGCTACCCTATGAACTTGAATATATATTCCTATTGTATTTAACATTAATTAATTTTTCAATTAACCAATTTAATCTACATACGTCAAATAGTTCCACTCACTAACTTTTCCAATATTAGCGAGCTTTCACTTAAGTTAAGGTGATCAGACTTAACTCATTGTATACAAACAGTAATGCAATTTGATAAAAGAACTGAATATAAGAGTAGCTATTCTTCACCCATAAAAATCCTTACAAAGTCATAGTGCCCTAACCAAGTGGACTTTAGCTCATGTTACAGAATTTAAACATTAAAAACAGAGTCATTACATAGCTTAACAGAAGTTAAACGCTGAGAAAATAAAACCAAAGATAGGGTTCAAAAAGATAGCAAAGAACTCTTCCAAGTGATGCTTCCTAGCTTCCTAGCCTCAACTTCAATGGTGGAATGTGAGATGAAAAATGGAGGTAGAAAATTAGAAATAGAAAATGGTGGTTGTGTGTAATGGAAGAGTGATGTCTCTCCCATTTTTAGGGTATATTACTTATTCTAATTCTAATATATCATATTGTTTCCCCATTTTGCACCTTTTTGGACATCTTTTTCTCTTTATTTGCTTTCTGGGTACTTTTTGTCCATTTCTATTAAAAGAGTATTAATGGCCGATTTTACAAATGTTCAACTTCAATAAATGGTGGGGACCACATTGATGCTCTTTTGCTTCCTTGTGCAACACCATTTCTCCAAAAAGGATATTATATGTAACATCCATATTTTTAGATCCGTAGTTAATTCTACACCACGGAGTAAGTAGATCAAATTACATATTATAAGACGAGATTAGAAAATGGAATGTCATGATTATAGTCGCTCATAGTAAAGCAACTAGAATTTTCGAGTTGAAATTGGAAATTTCAACAGAAAACGATTCTCGCTATAGATGGAGAAATAAGATTATATTGATATGAAGGCCAAGACAATGCCATCATGAGGAATTAAAGAGGAAAACAGTATTCTTATATTATTTAAGGATTTTAGAATTTTAGTTTGAAATTTTCTGAGATTAGAATGAAGATGTTACAGTTTTGGTCCATGTAGAATGGTATCAATGACGTATAGGGAACAGATAATTAGCTAAGGGCTAAGAACTTATCCGAATGGAAAGTTAGAGATATTATTAGTGTTTTTATATTATTTATGATTTTTAGATGGATAGATAGTTTCCAGATTCGAAAAGTAGAAATTTGACAGAAAATCGTATTTCGGTTTTAGTACGGTGAGGGTTTAGTATTTTTTTTCGGAGGTCATTTCTACTCCAAAATAACATTTTCATGAACCAAAAGTTATTCTTATAATATTTGTGATTTTTAGAAATTTTTCTGAAAATTTTTCAGAAAAACTTTATCTGACCCGCGTTTGGAGCTTTACGGGTAAACCGGGCGCAACCGGGACATGAAAAATAGTCCAAAAATTTAGTTTTGGGTTTCTAAATTTTTCTAGGACATATTCAAATCATAAAATTCATTTCTCATGATTTTACCCATTTTAGAAAAATATTTATCTAAAAAGGGGTTCAAAAACTATGCGTTTTTACTACTTCAAACTACCGATTAAACCCTAACTTGGTGGAATTAAATCCCACCATTTCCAGTCAGCCTTGGGCGCATATGAAGGTCTGATTTCACTCTCTAAAACATTCCAAAAGTCAATTGGTTCAAATGGGGTTAATATTTGAATTTTTCCAAATTAGGTGAGAGAGGTATGGTTCTCAACCACCAAAAGCATGCAAGCCTATACCTCCCCTGTAGGTAACAAGATGAAACACAAGAAGGGGGGGTTGAATTGTGTTTCTAAGCTTTTAAAACTTTTCGCAAATGTTGGACGCTGGCTGTTAAAAACGTTGGACGCACAGCTTAGTTCAAATATTGGACGCACAGTGTTTTCTGAAATATTGGACGCACAGAGTGCTAAAACACTAGACACACAGAATTGTGAAATATTGGACGCACAAAAGATTGGATGCTGAGGCTTCCCTCTTAGTTTAAAAACTTGTTTTCTTTGTGCGATTTAAGGTGTATGAAAAACTTGTTTAAACAAAATCAATTCAATCCCCTTGGTTAGTAATAAGCACAGATATAATAAGAGATAAGGGAAAGAAGAAATAACACAAGTTTTTATACTGGTTCACCCTTTCCTAAGAGCTACGTCTAGTCCCCTCAAACTAGAGAGATTTCACTATCAAACCAGATAGGTACAAGTATTCTTTGCACACAGCCTCTTCAGGCTAAAACCCAAGTATTCTTTGCACACAGCCTCTCCAGGCTAAATCCCAAGTATTCTTTGAACACAGCCTCTTCAGGCTCTTCAGGCTAAAACCCAAGTATTCTTTGAACACAGCCTCTTCAGGCTAAATCACAAGTATTCTTTGAACACAGCCTCTTCAGGCTAAATGACTCAACAGAGTGTTTTTGATTCAAGTGCTGTCTAACTCACACAAGCGAGGATATGAAATTTAAAGCACTTTGAGAGTTAAGCAAACTCTCTTTTACAAGAAGAAAGACAAATATACAAGACTTTCTATTCAGCCTTCATAAATATTACCGTTCTCTAATAGCATTAAATGTTATTTTCCCGTTGTTCTGAGGAGATCTACTTCAGTGTGCATGTTTGCGTTTCTTTCTCCTAAATCAGAAGCAACCTGTACTCAAAGTCTCAATTGTACAGTGGTTAATAGTAATATCTTATTGAGACAGAGAGAATACACTGTGTAAAGTAGAAAGATGTGTTCAGAGATATACAGAGTAGTTAAAAGTACATTCTCTCTCTTAGTACACTTTCCACAGTGCTTTATGCTTTTCAAAAGTACGTTCAAAAACGTTGACAATGTTGTACAGAAAAGCATTGCATACAGCTATTTATTTCAAATCATTTGCTCAATAAATATGTTCCATATTAAATGCATGAGCAATAAATAGCAAGTTTATGGATTCTGCGTATTGGACGCAGCATGTAGAAATCATTGGACGCATACCTGGTACTTACCAATTGCATATGATATTCATTCAATCATTGGACGCATCTTTATGCTTACCATTCTGATGATTAGTTGCAAAGCAACATTGGACGTATTGCCTCATTCTGGTTATTGGACTTTTGTCATTTCCTTATAGTTCCATTGGACGCAGAGTTGATTGTTGTACATTTGTTCTTCTGCTTTATTGGACGCAGAACAGTTGTTTGATGTACCTTTGTCAATCTGCTTCATTGGTCGTATGACACTTGATTGATGTCCTTCTTATTTATTGGACGCAGAACAGTACCTTTGTCACTCTGATTTCATTGGACGCAAAGCAGTTCTTTTGTTTGTTCAGTTTCATTGGACGCAGAGTTGCACTCTTGCTCATGCTGAACATTGGACTTTTGTCCTTCATATGCATTGGACGCTCACTGAATCTGTTCCTTTGAAAATCATTGGACTCTTACTGCAATTCTGCTTCTCATAAAAACATTGGACTATGCCAGTATTGCCTTGTTCTTATCATTGGACTTATGTCAGTCTTGCCTTGTACTTATCTTTGGACGATCGGTATTCTGTACCTTGGTCAAGAACACATCCTGAACATTGGACTTATGACTTATGTTCTGATCATTGGACTTATAAGCATTCCGATCATTGGACGTATGGTTTTTCTTGAACATTGGACTTATGTCTTCAATGCCTTCTCATGAATCATTGGACGTAGAATTCTTCCTTCTGCTCAAACATTGGACGCAGAACTCTTCCTTCTGCTCAACCATTGGACGCAGAATTCTTCCTTCTGCTAAAACATTGGACGCAGAACTTTTGTGTCCATTCTAATGTCAACATTGTGATGAGCTAGCTTATTGGACGCAGACTACAATCTTCCTTCAATAAACTTAGTTAGGCAGCATTGTTACACATTGTACAAGCTTAATACATATTGATTATCCTTTGTAAAAACCTTAATACATTTTGTTATCATCAAAACCATAAAATCACTTAGGGAGTTTTTGTATTAAAAACACTTTTAACCAATTTGGTTCCAACATCCCCCACACTCTTCTTGGGTCAGCTGAATTCATGTAGGGCAAGGGAGGAGAGAGAATTCATTTCTTCTTCACTTCATCTTCTCCAAGTTCCAAACTCCATTTTTCTCTCATATTCTCAAGCATTCCTACACACCAAAAGGCTAAGTTTTATTAAGTTTTTGGCCACCCAAGCTTCACAAAAAAGGTTTGGATCATCATTCTAATCCATAAACTTCTTTCATTTTTTCATTTCCACCACTTTCTTTTTTTCATGAAAGCTTGAGTTCTTCATTTCACTAAAAGTAAGCTTTTTCATGGTTTAGGTTCACTCCATTGGAACCTACAAGCTTGAAAACTACTTTGGATCTATTTTCCTTCAAGATTTGAGTAAGTATTCCTCTACTCAAATTTCTATACCTTAGGGTTTGGTGGTTTTCATAAAACTCATATTTTTATGGTTTGATTTTGGTGTATTTTGTGAAAGGTTAATTTTTCTAAGTGTGGGAACATCAAGGCTTCAAGGAGGCCACTTGGTGATTGTGTAGAGGGAAGGTGATTTGTGGTGTTTGCCCATTTTCATAGTCTTCAAGAGGTAAGGGAATTTTCTCAATAAGTTGGGAAGGATGTGTATGTGTGTGGTTTATGTTGTATGTTCATGAAAAACTCAAAGACTTGAGTTTTCATATTGGGTGTTTGAGTGAGAAATCATTCTTTAGTAATATGTATTTTTATATATTTATGTATATGAGTGAAAGTACGATTTTGGTTGAGGCATGATAATTTTTGATAAACCTATGTGTTGGAAAAATCATATGTATGATTTGGATTGATTTGGAATGCCTAAGTGTAAGTTTGAGGAAGTATGTTTTATGCTATGTTCATGATGTATGTTGATATGTTATGAATGATTACTTTGAGTGTATGTTTGATTTACGGCTTGGTGGTGTTTTTGCCCAAATGGATGAGTATTGATTCTTGGATGTTTCACATGATTTAATTCAATCTAATTGGAATTGGATTGAAGTATTTGATTAAGTGTGGGAAGAGGGTTTAAAAGCTTTAATGAAAAAGTTTTCCAAAGTGAAATCAAATAAATTAATTAAGATTCAAGTTAATACATACTTAGATAAATTTCATAAAATTGCTAAGTATAAGTCTCAAGTCAATTTCATACTAAGTCATTTTTATCCATAAGACTCTAAGTGAGCTAAAAAATCAATTAAAGAGGAAGAAAAATCAAATTTTAGATTTTTAGGGATCAAAAACTAAAACTGGATGTTTTGAGGGCACAAATGCAAAATTCTAGAATTCTGGGCACAATTTCGAAAGTCTGGGCACCTTGGGCCAAAAACATAATTTACAAAAGTTTTGGGGTAGAAAACGCGAAGTATGGGCATTTTGGGCCAGAAATCTAATTTTTTCAGAGAATTAGTGGCTGAACTACGAAACTGAATTTCTTAGGGGGACAGAATTGTAAATACTTAAAAGTAAAGGAAATTAAGTAAAATTATCATGGAATCTACTCAAGCTTTTAATTAGACCTTTTATAATGAAAAGTGAGAAGAAAAATTAATAAAGTGGGTTTTAAATAAAAAGTAATTCTTTTATTAAAAACAAATGAAGATTAAAGATTTTAGAGTTAAAAGAAAACTTAAGAATTCAAAAAGGAATTTCTTCTAAAAACTTATGGTTTCAAATAACGTTTTAAAAACGGCATTGAAGAGGATCAAAACGTGGCGACGATGAAGTCTTGAGGACAATAATGCCACACGGTGTTGGAAGAGAGCTAACACGTTGTCTCAACTGAATATTACTATTAACCTTTGTGCAATTGAGACTATGAGTACAGGTTGCTTCTGAATTAGGAGAAAGAAACGCAGACAAATATGCTAAAGATGAACTCCTCAAAGCAACGGGAAAATAACATTTAATGCTATTAGAGAACGGTCATATTTATGAAGGTTGAAGCTGAGCTAGTCGAAGAATAAGTCTGAAGCTTCAACAAAGCCTATAAGTACCGAAAACAAGAAGAAGAATCAAGGCGTGAGCGCTGAACTACTGAAAGAAAAAGATGAATCGCTGTGCACATATTCTCATACTCTGATTTGTTAAGAAAGGCTTGTATACTTTCTTTCTTCTTGTAAAAGAAAGTTTGCTTAACTTTCGGAGTGCTTAAGATTTTCATATTCTCACTTGTGTGAGTTAGACAGCATTTAAAGTCAAAAACACTCTTCTGAGTTGTTTGAGCCTGGAGAGGCTTGTTTGTAAAAGAATACTTGGTTGAGAGAGGCTTGTTTGTAAAAGAATACTTGGTTGAGCCTGGAGAGGCTTGTTTGTAAAAGAATACTTGGTTGAGCCTAGAGAGGCTAGGTGTGCAAAAAATACTCGTTGTAAGGCCTGAAGAGGCTGTTGAAGAATACTTGTTTTCTATCTGGATTGATAGTGAAATCTCTCTAGTTTGAGGGGACTGGACGTAGCTCTTAGGAAAGGGTGAACCAGGATAAACACTTGTGTTATTCTCTCTTTCCCTTATCTTTAATTATTTTTCCGTTTATATTAACTGAGGGGATTGAATTGAATTTTAATTCAACAAGTTTTTCAGATTCTTTAAATTGCACAAAGAAAACATTTTTTAAACTAAGTGGAAGCCTCTACGTCTAATTTACTTGTGCGTCCAATATTCCGATACGCTGTGCGTCCAACAGTTTCACAGCCAGCGTCCAAACATTTGCGAAAAAGTTTTTAGAAGGCTTTGAAACACAATTCAACCCCCCTTCTTGTGTTTCTCCCTGTTACCTACAGTTGGCATCAGAGCTCGGTCTCTAGGGGTTGAGCACCTAACAGTGCAGAGAAGCAAAGATCCATGGAGAACGAGGGACAAGCTGTGAACAGACCACCTCTGATCAATGGAGACGAATATGACTATTGGAAGTAGAAAATGATCACGTTCTTTGATGCGCAAAATATAGACATGTGGGATGTCGTGGAAACTGGCTACACTGCTCCAGTAGATGAAGCAGGTCAACCAGTACTAAGAGCTCAGTGGACGCAAGATTAAAGGACCAAATTCCAGCTGAACTCAAAAGCAAGACACTATCTGATGTGTGCCATCACTAAGTCAGAATACGACAAGGTGCACAGCTGCACCACTGCCAAAGAAATATGGGACACCCTAGCCTTGACGCATGAAGGATCGTCTCAAGTCCGTGAGTCCAAAATCAGCATGCTAGTTCATCAATATGAACTATTCAAAATGGAGGATCACGAGACTATTGATCAGATGTTTGGACGATTCCAAACAATCATTAACAACCTCAGATCTCTGGGAAAAATCTACACAACCCAAGATCACATCAGGAAAATTCTAAGGAGTCTTCGTAGACAATGGAGACCCAAGGTGACTGCCATACAAGAAGCAAGGGATCTATCCACTCTTGCTATGGAAAATCTCCTCGGCTCACTCAAAGTGCATAAGCTTGAGCTCAAAGAAGAAGGAACAGAAAAAAGGGCAAAGTCCATTGCTCTTAAAGTCCAAAAGGGAAGCACCTCAAAAGCACTAAAGGCAAATGACTCTGATGGGGAGTCATGTAGCTCAGAAGGAGAAGAAGGCTCAGATGATGATGAACTTTCCTTCATCTACAGAAAGATAAAGTCCATGTGGAAAAAGAAGGGTGGCTCCAGAAGGAAGCAATTCAACAAAAGATTTCCACAAAAGGAAGCTGAGCAAAAGGAGAAAAGTCCAGTAGTGTGCTATGGATGTAAGAAACCAGGCCACTACAAGGCAGACTGTCCTGAGGCTGAGAGGACAAAGAAGAAGTTCTTCAAAAAGAAGAAGGGTCTCATGGCAACATGGGAAGATCTTGACGAATCCTCTGATGATGAGGATGAGGAGGATAAGGAAGAAGCAAATCTTTGCCTGATGGCAAGCCTACCCTCAACTGATAGTGAGGATGAAGAAGAGGTATTTCCTTACCCTGAACTAAAAGAAAATTTTAATGATCTCCTTAGAGAATCATCCATTTTATTCGATGAGTACAGATCCTTGAAGAGGAAGTTTTCACTCATAACTAAAGATTTTGAAAAACTTACTTTGGAAAATAAAGTACTCAAATCAGAAAATGAAGAGTTAAGACTTCAAGTAAGTCAACTCAAAGATGAATCTCAAAAGGATTCTGAGTCCAATACTTCCTGTGAAGTACAAGTACTTCAACAAGAAGTAAATGAACTCACTGGATGATTGTCCAGATTTGTCAGTAGCTCTGAAAAACTGGATCAAATTTTAAAAATTCAGAGAAAATCTTTTGACAAAAGTGGTTTGGGCTATGAAAAACCAAAACCAAAAGTTTCTAAAAGTCCTTCTAAATTCAATTTATACTGTGGTCACTGTGGAAAGGTTGGACATGTCACCTCGACATGTGTCCATAACAAAAGGAACATGCCTGGACGCAGACCAAGGACTAACAAGAAAGGACCCAAATCAATCTGGGTACCTAAAAGTATGATAATTCCTGTTGCAGATATGCTTGATGGGAGGAAGTCAACTCCAGTCATGGTACCTGGACAGTGGCTGCACACAACACATGACAGGAGAAAGGTCTATGTTCCAAGACCTAAAGCCTAGATCAAAGGGCTGGGTCACCTTCGGAGGAGACCAGAAAGGCAGAATAGTTGGAATAGGTAAAATTGGTAAGCATCCTCTTCCTTCTATTGAAAATGTCTTACTGGTTGAAGGACTCAAACATAATCTGCTTAGCATAAGTCAATTGTATGACAGTGGATTTGATGTTTCCTTTAACAAGGATAAATGTATAGCCAGAAATTCTGATAAGTCCATACTTTTTCAAGCAAATAGTCCGGATAATGTTTACAAAATTGATTTCGAAAATCTATCCAAACAAAATGTCTCATGCTTCATATCTTTAAAGGATGAACAATGGATATGGCACAAGAAACTTGGTCATGCAAGCTTAAGAACCATCTCAAAGCTGAACAAGCATAAACTCGTGAGAGGACTACCAAATCTTGTGTACAAATCCGAAGTTCTGTGTGAAGCATGTCAGAAAGGGAAACAAGTGAAAAACTCTTTTAACTCTAAAAATATCGTTTCCACTTCTAGACCTTTGGAACTTTTACACATGGACCTGTTTGGACCCACTCATACTGCTTCTTTAAATGGAAAGAGATATGGATTAGTTATAGTTGATGACTATACTAGATGGACATGGGTCAAATTCCTTGCACACAAGGATGAGTCTTTCAAAGTCTTCACCATATTCTGTAAAAGAGTCCAAAATAAGAAAAGAGTTTGTATCAACTCCATTAGAAGTGATCATGGAGGTGAGTTTGAAAATGCAAACTTCCAGAGATTCTGTGAAGAGAATGGAATCCTTCACAATTTCTCTGCACCAAGAACACCTCAGCAAAATGGTGTGGTGGAGAGAAAGAATTGATCTCTACAAGAGATTGCTAGGTCCATGCTCAATAATCACTCAACTTCTAAGAGGTTCTGGGCTGAAACTGTAAATACTGCGTGTTATTTACAAAACAGAATATATGTGAGGCCTATATTGAAAAAGACTCCATATGAATTGTGGAAAGGAAGAAAACCCAACATTTCATATTTTCATCCCTTTGGATGTGAATGTTTTATTCTTAACACTAAGGATCAACTTGGAAAGTTTGATTCTAAAGTGGACAATGAAATTTTTCTGGGTTACTCTGAAACTTCCAAGGCTTATCGAGTCTATAACTCAAGAACCTTGACTGTTGAAGAGTCAATTCATATTAAATTCAATGATAGAAAGCCTGACAAGGAATTGTCAGAGCTAAGTGATTCTTTTACAGATATGAGAATACAAGCAGAAGGTGAAAGACCATCACCTAAGAATGAAGAAGAAGGATCAGACGCAGAAAATGATGATGTGTCCAATACTGAAAGAAGAAGAAGCTGGCACTTCAAGACCTATCATCCTGAAGATCAAATCATTGGAAATGCAAATGATAGAGTCAGCACAAGGTCCACATTCAGAGAACAAACTGATGTTGCATTCATCTCTGAATTGGAGCCCAAAAATGTTGATGAAGCTCTATTGGACAAATGATGGATTTTAGCAATGCAGGAGGAGCTAAATCAGTTCAAACGCAATGATGTTTGGACGCTAGTAGCCCCACCTAAAGATAAGTCCATCATTGGAACCAAATGGGTATTCAGAAACAAACTGGATGAAAAAGGTAAAGTAGTGAGAAACAAAGCAAGGTTAGTTGCTCAAGGTTACTCACAACAGGAAGGTATTGATTTTACTGAAACCTTTGCTCCAGTAGCTAGAATAGAGGCAATTCACATCTTACTTTCATTTGCTGCCCAACATGATATGAGACTTTATCAAATGGATGTAAAGAGTGCTTTTTTAAATGGTATAATAACAGAGGAAGTCTATGTGGAACAACCACCTGGTTTTGAGGATCAATCTTTTCCTAACTATGTTTTTAAATTGAAAAAGGCTCTTTATGGCCTTAAGCAAGCTCCTCGAGCTTGGTATGAAAAACTAAGCTCATTTCTTATGGAAAATGGTTTTTCAAGAGGAAAAGTTGACACTACTCTTTTTAGAAAATCCATAGACTCACATTTCATCATAGTACAAATCTATGTGGACGATATCATTTTTGGTACTACTGATGAATCTCTGTGTGGAGAGTTTTCTGAGTTAATGCAGAAGGAGTTTGAAATGAGTATGATGGGAGAATTGAAATTCTTCCTTGGACTTCAAGTAAAATAGACTCAAGATGGAATTTATGTGCATCAGTCCAAATATACAAAGGAACTTCTGAAGAAGTTCAAAATGGACGATTGCAAACCCATGAACACTCCTATGCATCCAACCTGCATAATGAACCTGAATGATAAAAATAAAAAGGTAGATCAAAAGGTACATAGAGGTATGATCGGATCTCTCCTGTATCTTACTGCATCTAGACCTGATATAATGTTCAGTGTTTGTTTATGTGCAAGATTCCAATCAGATCCTAGAGACTCTCATTTGACTGCTGTCAAGAGAATTTTTAGATATTTGAAGGAGACTACTAATCTTGGTCTGCTGTTTAAGAAATCAAATGAATACAGATTAGTAGGGTTCTGTGATGCTGATTATGCTGGAGACAAACTTGAGAGAAAAAGCACTAGCGGAGGATGCCATTTTATTGGATCCAATCTAGTATCATGGACGAGCAGAAGACAAAGCACAATTGCATTATCTACAGGTGAAGCTGAATATGTCTCAAGTCAAACACACATAGCACTCTAGCATAATGCAAGTCACTTCAATATTTCTTTTTACACCGGTGTGCTGCTCTATGGAGACTTCTCTTCCTCAACGAAGTAGAGCGATATGGTTGATGCTTGTACCTAACATAAATGCAACCTGACCATCTCTCAACCCTCGTTGTCATTTATTTGGTATGGCCCATTGTGCTACATGCACCATATCATAAATAAGGCAAGCCGGTCAGGATCATTCAAGCCGGGTATACTATTCTTCTCGGCACAAGGAGATTCCCCTCAAAGCCATTGAGAATTTCGTGACCTGAATACCCTCAAAGACTTATAGTCAGACTATGCTTATTCTCAATCCATCACTTTAGGATTGTATACTCTCATCATGGCATAAAGCCAACATGGCAAAAGCCAATATCTTAAATGCATATGACAATACAATTCATACACAGATACAAGGAAAATAATGCAATCCTTCACTTAGGATTTTCATCGTCACGTGTTAGCTCTCTCCCAACACCGTGTAACATTATTTATCCTTGAATCTTCAACTCGCCACGTGTTGACTCTCTCTTAACAACGTGCAAATCCATTCGATTAAGACTGTTTTAAAACATAAGTTTTAAAGAACATCTCTATAAATCCCTCTTTAGCTTTTAAGTCTCAAAACCTTTAAATACTTGCATCATGAAATACCTTATTAACGTTTTTATGTATAAACCAAGAATAGTTTTTATGAAAAGTCATTTGAAGATTTAAATGCTTTTATTGAAACCAAACTTAGTATTTTTCATTGTAAAAGTTTGACTTAAGAATCTTAATTAAAACTCAAGCTCCACACTTGATGAAATTTTACTTAAAGTCTTTTACTTCTAATTATTTAAAATCTGACCCTCAAAGTATCCAGTTTCACGTTTTAGCCCCTAATTTCTGAAATTTACGATTTTGACCCAGAAAACTTCTAGTTTTACGTTTCAGTCCCTGGGTTTTTGATAATTTACGTTTTTGACCTAAAATGCCCAGATTTCGTTTTTAGGCCCAGAACTTCCGAAAATTAATTTTGCCTCAAAATGCACCCAGTTTTCATTTTAGCCCCTTTAAAATTCAAAATTTTGCTTTTTCCCCTAACCATTAATTCCTTAACTTAATTAGGGTTTTTTGAAAAGTAAAATTGGGAAAAGGTCCATTAGAGACTTAATTTCAAGATTAGGTGAAAATGCCTAGTCAAGTGTTGACTTGAATTCTAATTAATTAAATTTTGATTTTCATTTGGGAAAACTTCTTCTTAAAGTCCTTTAATCCTCTTCCATATGCTTGGGTACATAGTATTTGTCCTCTTTGAAACCAATCACCAATCACAACAACAACAATCATAGTAAATTTAAAGCTTTAACTACTTTAAATATTACAATCCACAACATAATAAAAAACACACCATATCACCCAAGAATCCAATACAATCAATACATCAAGAATACCAAACAAAGCATTAGGCATAAACCACTTCAAGTCATAATATATTTTTCAAGAGACATTAAGCTTTTCGAAAAATCATCTTCATCAATCAAAATCATATATATAAAACCCTAATCATACATAGGTAAAAATATATTTTACTAAAAGAATGATAAATCATTTAACACCCAACATGACAATTCAAATCCTTGAGTTCATCATCAAGCACACAACATACAACACCCACACTTACAACCCTCCCAACTTATTGAGAAAATCCCCTTACCTCTTGAAGCACTTCAAAGAAAATCACTAAGAGGTCTTCTAGCAAACAAGCCACCAACACCAACACCAAGACTAAGAGATCTCCTCACCACCTTTGATGCTCCAACACTTACAAAAATCAACCTTTTCCAAAATATATAAAACACATAACCATAAAAATATGAGTTTTATGAAAATATACAAACCCCAAAGTATAGAAATCTTGAGTAGAGAAATACTTACTCAAGGCTTGAAGAAAAAGAGTTCAAGAAGGTTTTCAAGCTTGTAGGTTCCAAGGGTTTCAACCTAAACCAAGAAAAAGCTCTCTTTTAGAAAAATGGAGAACACAAGATTCTTGGAAAAAAATTAAAAGTGATGAGAATGGAAAACTAAGAAGATATTATGGTTTAGAATCATGATCCAAACCTTTTTTGTGACAAAAACTCAAGAGAACTCAAGCTTTTGGTTATGGAGAAAAAGCTTGGAAAAGAGAGGAAAAATGGATTCCTTTGGGTCAAGGTTGAAGATGAAGTTGAGAAATGATTTTTCTCTCCTCTTGCCCTAGAGGAACACGCCTAAGGAGACAAGGAAGGATGGGGAGCATGACTTTGATTCAATTGATTCACCTACTCCATTCTTTTAATTAGAAAAATCCAAGATATTTCCCAATTTGGTCAAAGGTGCATTTTTGAATTTCAAGAGTGAATTTTTGGTCAAGGGTTCGGCCAACACACCAAAAAAATGGTGAGATAATGTCCCATCAAATTAGGGTTTAATTGGTAGTTCAAGGTAGTAAAAACGCTTAGTTTTATAACCCCTTTTTAGATAAATATTTTTCTAAAATAGATAAAATCATAAGAAATCAATTTTATGACTTGAATATGATATAGAAATTTTTAGAATCTCAAAACTAAATTTTTGAGCCATTTTTCATGTCACAATTGCGCCCGATTTACCCATAAATCTCCAAACGCGAGTAAAATAAAGTTTTTCTGAAAAATTTTCAGAAAAATTTCTAAAAATCACAAATATTATAAAAATGACTTTTGGTTCGTTAAAATATTATTTTGGAGTAAAAATGACCTCCAGAAAAATACTAAACCCTATCCCCGCATTAGGAGAGAATGCGATTCTCGCAAAAACTTAGTTTTGCGAACTCTACTACTCTCGACTCTTCTAAAATAAATCTAAGATATGAATATCCTTATTCTCACCTCAAGATCCCAAAATCATCAATAAAATAATTTTTAATCCAATTAAAGAAGATTAAAAATCAATAAAAACTATTTAAAAATGAGGGTGTTACACACTAGGCTAATCAGTGTAACCAAAGGGGTGCAACTTGTTTCAATTGCGGGAAGATTAGGCACATGTATGGGGATTGTCCGGAGCAAAAGCCAGCACCAGTGGTCAATCATAAGGGTTCCGGAGTGAACAGATGAAGATCTTCCTATAGGCGTAGGGTCTAGGACTATGTGTTGTTTTGTGAGATATATAGTATTGTTATTAGTAGGCTTGAATCATGATACCCGAAGTTAGGGCATAATCTTTTGGAGACACTTATAGATGTAAAGCCTATTAGCGTTGCTTGTAACATAACTACTATATATAAATATATGAGTGTTTGCTTGCATTGATGATTGTGTTAATTTTATATATATATATATATTTATGTATGTGTGTTTATAGTATTTTGTTTATAGGTAGAGACCTACCCTTACAAACTAAGTGTATGATTTGGATGATGATACGATTCTTAGAAAACTCAAACCACTTTTGTCAGAAGGTTTTCTCTGAATTTTTAGAATTTGATCAAATTTCTCAGAGCTACTGACAAATCTGGACAATCGTCCAATGAGTGCATTTACTTCTTGTTGAAGTACTTGTACTTCACAGGAGATATTGGACTCAGAATCTTTTTGAGATTCATCTTTGAGTTGACTTACTTGAAGTTTCAAATCTTCATTCTCTGATTTAAGTACTTTCTTTTCTAATGTGAGTTTTTCAAAATCTTTGGTCATAAGAGAAAACTTTTTCTTTAAAGACCTGTACTCATCAGATATAATGGATGATTCTCTGAGAAGATCATCAAAATTACTTCTTAGTTCAGGATAAGATAGTACCTCTTCTTCATCCTCACTGTCTGTTGAGGGCAGACTTGCCATTAGGCAAAGATTTGCTTCTTCTTTATCCTCCTCATCCTCATCATCAGAAGAGTCATCGAGATCTTCCCATGTTTCCATGAGACCCTTCTTCTTCTTGAAGAACTTTTTCTTCGTCCTCTCAGCCTCAGGACAATCTGCCTTGTAGTGGCCTGGTTTCTTGCAGCCATAGCACACTACTAGACTTTTCTCCTTTTTCTTAGTTTCCTTTTGTTGAAATCTTCTGTTGAATTGCTTCCTTCTGAAGCCACCTTTCTTCTTCCACATAGACTTTATTTTCTTGGAGATGAAGGAAAGTTCATCATTTGAGCCTTCTTCTCCTTCTGAGCTGCATGACTCTTCAATTGAGTCATGGGCCTTGAGAGCTTTCGAGGTGCTCCCTTTTTGAGCTTTAAGAGCAATGGACTTTGCCCTTTCTTTTATTCCCTCTTCTTTGAGCTCAAGCTCATGTACTTTGAGTGAGCCTAGAAGATCCTCCATAGCAAGAGTGGAAACATTACCTTGGGTCTCCATTGTCTAGGCAGACTCCTTAGGATTTTCTTGATGTGATCCTGGGTTGTGTAAATTTTTCCCAGAGATCTCAGGTTGTTTATGATTGTTTGGAATCTCCCAAACATCTGATGAATTGTCTCGTGATCCTCCATTTTAAATAGTTCATATTGATGAACTAGCATGCTGATTTTGGATTCACGGACCTGAGTTGATCCTTCATGCGCCAAAGCTAGAGTGTCCCATATTTCTTTGGCAGTGGTGCAGCTGTGCACTTTGTCATATTTTGACTTTGTAATGGCACACATCAGATAGTGCCTGGCCTTTGAGTTCAGCTGAAATCTTGTCCTCTGATCCTGTGTCCATTGAGCTCTAGGCACTGGTTGCCCTGCTTCACCTACTGGACCAGTGTAACCATTTTCAACGACATCCCACATGTCGATATTCTGTCCGTCAAAGAATGTGATCATTCTTTGCTTCCAATAGTCATATTTGTCTCCATTGAACAGTGGTGGGCTGTTCACAGCTTGTCCTCCGTTCTCCATGGATCTTTGCTTCTCTGCATTGTTAGGTGCTCAACCCTTAGAGACCGAGCTTTGATGCCAACTGTAGGTAACAAGGTGAAACACAAGAAGGGGGTTGAATTGTGTTTCTTAGCTTTTAAAACTTTTCGCAAAACGTTGGACGCTGTATGGAAAGGTTGGATGCACAACGTATATTGGACGCACAGATAAGTTGGACGCAGAAACGTCCACTTGGTTTAAAACAAGTTTTAGTGCGTTTAAAGTGTTTGAAGACTTGTTAAAAAAATAGTTTCAATTCAATCCCCTCAGTTAGTATATAAACTGAAAATAACGAGATAAGGGATAGAGAAAATACACGAGTGTTTATCCTAGTTCACCTTTTCCTAAGAGCTACGTCCAGTCCCCTCAAACTAGAGAGATTTCACTATCTGTCCAGATAGAATTACAAGTATTCTTCAAAAGTCTCTTTAGGCCTTACAACAAGTACTATTTGCACACCTAGCCTCTCCAAGCTCAACCCAAGTATTGTTTTACAGACAAGTCTCTCTAGGCTCAAACCCAAGTATTCTTTGCACGCAGCCTCTTCAGGCTAAATCCAAGTATTCTTTTACAGACAAGCCTCTCCAGACTCAAACAAATATTCTTTTCTAAACAAGCCCCTCCAGGCTCAAACAACTCAGAAGAGTATTTTTAATGGAAGTGTTAACTCACACAAGTGAGAATATAGTCTCTAAAGCACTTCGAGAGTTAAGCAAACTCTCTTTTACAAGAAGAAAGAATTACACAAGACTTTCTAAGATATACAGAGTATAAAAAAATATTTGTACAGCGTTTTGACTCTTTCTTTTTTATAGTTCAAGCTTCTTTTATTCTTCTTTTTGTTCATAGTATTTATAGGCTTTGAGTGAAGCTTCAAACTTGATCTTGAATAAGCTCAGCTTCAGCCTTCATAAATGTAGCCATTCCCTAATAGCATTAAATGTTATTTTCCCGTTGCTCTGGAGGAGTGCTTCTTTAGTGTATATTTGTGCAGCTCTTTCTCCTATGTCAGAAGCAACCTGTATTCAAAGTCTCATTTACACAGTGGTTAATAGTAATATTTTATTGAGACAGAGAGAATACACTATATAAGTGAAAAGGTATGTTCAGAGAGATACAGAAATGATCAGATTACATTCTCTCTCTTAAGTACACTTTTCATAGTGCTTTATGCTTTTCATTAAATGCTTGTTCAAAAACGTTGACAATTATGCACAGGAAAAACATTATATACAACTATTTATTTCAAATCATTTGTTCATTAAATATGTCTCATATTAAATGCAAGAGCAATTAAATAGCATGTTGTAGACTCTGCATGTTGGACGCAGCTTGTAGAACAGAATGGACTTTCTGTTCACTTACCAAATGGACGCATACCTTTGCTTACCATTTGGACGCAAGGCTTCTATGGTCATATGGACTCATAACTGTTCTTCCCATATGGACTCATAACTTTGCTTCTCTGGACATAAAACTTTACTGATTATTGGACGTATATCATTCTGCTCATCTGGACGCGTAGCATCCAGAGTCCATTGGACAGTACTTACCCAAGGTCAAGTATCAGAGTCCATTGGACGCTCAGCTCTTTGAATGTACTTATAATTACCAAGGTCATACTGGACGATGGACTTATCCTTGTTGTACCTACAAGAGCTTGTTGGCAGACTTTGTAAAAGCCTTAATAATTATTCTTATCATTAAAACCACTTAGGGAAATACACATTGAAAAATGCTTTTAAACAATTTGGTTCCAACAGTACATATTTTGGTTATGTACTTAACACTGCGGGGAGGGTTAATAAACCCAACTGGAGAGTAGAAACCCGATTAGTCTTAGACATAAAATTACCCCTGGAGCAGATGAAGAATATCATCCGGAAAGAAGATTGCAACACAAGGAAGGTGGAGAAGCAGAAGAAGACTGCTCAGAGGAGGATACACCGCTGTAGGGTTAGGAGGTTGCTGCTGCTGTTACATCTTCATTAGAGATGGTTATGTTGGGTAGTTAGTCTGGATTGATCTGCCTCTTATCTACATAGTTGCATATATTTTCCTTTTAACACTTTTGTATTTTCAGTTTAGGTTTAAATACCTTTTTTGTCCCTGCAAAATGACCGAATTTCATTTTTCGTCCTTGTAAAAAGAAATTTTTGTTTATGATCCCTGTAAAATAAAAAGTTTTATTTTTAATCCCTGCAATATTGTTTCAGTCCCTGTAAAATTTAGATCATGTTGAATTAATCCCTGTAATATTTAGATATTTGCCAAATTAGTCATTGTAAAATAAAATTGCTATATTATAATAAAGACTAAAAACAAAATTGTCCACATATTACAATGACTAATTTAACATGAATTGAATTACAGGGACTAAAAATAAAACTTTTTGTTTTACAGGGATGATAAACAAATTTTTTTTTACAGGGACGAAAAATGAAACTCGGTCATTTTGCAGGGATGAAAAAGGTATTTAAGCCTTTCAGTTTATTAGTATTTCTTGCTTCCTTTACTTTTGTAGAATTTAAACTATAGTTTGTATTGAGACAAACTCTTTGTAAAATATCATGGTTATATATATATATATATATATATATATATATGATGAAGTACCTTTACAAAAAATGATGACTTTACTTTACTTTTAAAAAGAAAAAAAATTTACCCGTATTTTCGAAGGAGGACTACCAAGTTTTTATCTAAATATTTTCTAAGTTATAATAAAACTTTTTGTTACTATAGTGTAATATCCTTTTTGGAGAAAGGGTTTTTAACACAAGAAAAATAAATTAGCTTTTCTCAAAAATATAATTTCTAAGTTAGGAATTATTAACAGTACATTAGTAGAGTCGCCAGGACAAGATAGAGGACACAGCCGATACCATTTCTTTCCTAGCCAGAATCGTACCAATGCACTATTTAACCCAACAAAAGAAGTATGTTAATACTTAAATTTGATTTTTGGTGTTGAACCACAAAAATTCTGGTTTAAAAACACAGTATTACAGATAATAAAATTTATGAAATTAAACCTACTAATTTTTTGCAGAAATTTTAGCATAACTTCGTTTGTATTGATCATACGGAAATATAGCCCACCGGGTATGATCAAATCCTTAGCAGATATAATTTTTCCACTATAACGGTACAAATAATAATTCCCAAAACAAATTTTGGCATTATAACTTTACTAATAATAAATCACATAAACAATTAAATAAAAGCTATAAAACAATTATAATAAAGCTTATAAACAAATAATAAAGCTATAACACATAAACCACCTAAGTGGTTAGATCACACAACTTATGTGATCTCTCATAACTCTCAAGAATTTTCCCCTTACCTCAATAGATGAAGAAAGGAGATTTTGAAGAACAAAACTTCAAAACTCAAGAGCTAAATAAGAAACCTAAAAGAACTAGAAAAACTATAAATAGGGAGAAGAAATTTTTGCTTTGTTAACACAAAGACTTGGTGCAAGGATTCAAGGAGACCCCTCACCCCTATTTATAGTGACGGAGGGCGCAGCCAAGGGGGGTTATTGGATTACTTTTTTTTGCCCTTTTGGTTCAAGTGTAAAGGAAAGGGTAAAATAGTCTTTTGATAATTAATAATTCATGCTAAATTCTCATTGGTCCAAAAGTGATGACTGAAAATTAAATTCCTCTCCCACTTGCATGAGGAGGTTGGCCAAATGGGGCTGAGTAAGGGAAGGAGTGAAGTTACATCTTTACCCCTAGGGTTTCAAGCGAAAAAGAAGTGAAAACCAAGGACAAAATTGTCTTTTCATACATCAAATTTTCACAAAATTAATTTAAAAAGTGAGAACCAATTAGATTGCTTAAAAATGGCATGATACATTTAAAATAACTTCAGAGTATCATTTTCGAAATTTATTGATAGTGCAATCTCTTCGGTTTTCGCCGTTTCTCAAGTATAACGCTAAGAGAGCAGAAAATTGGATTTTTAAAACTTACACAAAAATAATTTCTGAAATCCCCAAATAAATAATTAAAAATAAAATATAAATTGTTGTGGACCTTTGTTACGAAATTTTATACCGCGAAACAAGATTTTTAAGCTATTTGCTCCCGTTTGGTGTATTTTTTAGTAAATTTTGAAAGTTTTTCAAAAATTCTAGAAAATCACAAATATTAAAAGAAACAACTTTTGTGAAGGAAGATAATGTTCTGGATTGATTTGATATACTTTTTCAATTTAAAATCTAATCCGTCAGTTACGGCAAAAATCGTTTTCTGTATAAAACCCAACGTCAAATGAAAATTGTATGTTTCCATGAAATAAATGAATAAGTATATTAAAACCTTATTTTTATGACAAAAATAAATCACTTAACACTTAAATCACAAAATTTCATATAAAACAGAAAATAGACAATAAACAGAAAAATGAAGGTTTTTTTTCGTTTAAAACTCAACGTCAAATAAAAGCTATCCATTTCTATAATGAGAATGAATAAGTGTTCTAAAACCATTTTTCTAAGATGAAAATAAATCAATAAACATATATAAGTTATAACATTCATTTAAAACAGAATAAAGACGGTAATGATACAGAAGTAAGTTATATAAGACTTAAACTAGTTTTTCGTTTGAATCACAACACCAAACAAAACTTCTAATTTCTATACTAGATAAAACTATATTTATCCCTTTAGTTCTCATCTTAATCATTTCCTAGCCTCCGGGTATTTATCCATTTCCCAATTAACGAGTTACCTGATTCATCTTAGAGGGACTAAAATGGTAATATTCCTTATGCTTATCTCTAAAATTCCAAACTTAGTTTCTAAAAATCCTCATATAACTTTAAATCATTATTTCAATCTCCAAATACCTCTTCTACATCCAACTGAAAATTTCTATTTCGTTATAAACTTATTCAGACAGTCAAAAACATCTATAGATTACCGTATTGACTTCTACGTCAGTTCTAAACCATTACTAATCATCTGAAAATCTTAAGCATAATTCTAATCCTCCAAAATTAATACACTGTCTCATGTAGTGAAATTTTGGGATGTTACATATAACATGCATTTTTTTAACTACCGTTTAAATTCTGTTTTATATGAATTTGTGTGATATAAGTGCTAAGTGATTTATTTTTATTTTATTATTAGGGTTTTAATATACCTATCAAATTATTTCGTTAAAACAATCACTTTCTCTTTGACGTTTGAGAACCGTATTTACCGTAATTAACGGATATGATTTTAATTAGCTAAAGTATATTAAAACAAACCAGAAAACAAAACTTCCTTCACAAAAGTTGATTATTTTAATATTTGTGATTTTCTGAAATTTTCTTAGAATTTTTCGAAAAATAAATTTTAAAAATTACCGTTTTGGTCCCTATAGTTTACAGTAAGAGCTAACAACTGATTCAGAGACCAATATGAGGTCAAAAAGAGATTTCAAAAAGCTAAATCATGTTTTTACATTTTTTAGGATTTTTGGAAATTATTTCATAATTTTCTGAAAAATAGATCAAAATTTACTTTTTCAGGTCCTTGTAAAGTAGGATAATCGAGGATTTCTAAACAGAAATGAATTTTTAGTGATCAGTGAGTGCTTAAAATCATTTTTCAAGAGGGATCATTAGTGTTTAAATTCAATTTGTGATTTTCTGGGAATTTTTATGAAATTTTATGAAAAATGACCATTTTGCACTTACGGCGCGTTCGTTTTCCTTTGTTTATGCGAACTTCGAAGCATAACCTTATCGTAAAAATCCAAATTTTTTTTCATGAAGCTCTTACATGTCATTTTCGAGATTCCTCATTGGTTCTTATTTGATTTAGTGAAACGACCATTTTAGAATATTTGATTTAGTCAAACGACCATTTTACCCTTGATTTTCACTTAAAAGTACATAAACCTAAAGTTTTTAACCAAGCTATCCAATTGTTCTTCTTCCCCCATACTTGGTCGACATCAACCTTCATTCTAGGCCCTTGGATGTGCTTTTCTCCTATGAGTCACCAAGCGTAGTCATAAGCCTTAACCAATTAGGAAATGGAATGATTTAATTAAAAGAGATGTATGACATATGGCTAATAAAGTACCATGAGCTCACAAATTTTTAATACCCTCTTCCTCCCTAGCCTTGGCCGTCCCATCCACTATAAATAGAAGGACAGTGCTTCATAAATTTATCACCAAACCAAGAAGCCTTGTGTTGACAAGCAAAATCTCTCTCTTTTCTCCTTAGAATTGTTAAATTTCTTACTTGGTGTTCTTGGTTCTTCAAGCCTTGTTCTTCCAAGTTTTTGTGGCAAAGGTCAGGGGAACCTCTTGCAAATTAATTTGAGAAGTATGTGTTTGATTCTTGATTGATTGTGTGCTTGTATGTTTTTGTGTTATAGCTTTTATTTAATTGTTTATAGCTTTAAATTTATTGTTTTGTGCTATTTATGAATTGTAGAGTTATAATGCCCAAATTATTCTTAAACTTTGTGTGAGTAAGGTTACTATGGCAAAATTAATTTTGAGTTTTTGTAAACATACTGCTATAATGGCAAAATTCAGATTTACCGTAAATATAGCTTTACCGCAAAAAAAATACAATTTATTCTTTTGTGAAAACCTTGATATTGTCTATCATTGATATACAAGGTGATGGTTAAGATAAATGGTTTATCAATATGGGTCTGTCTAGGAAAGATAGAGACCTTTGAAGGGGCTTTTTAAAGTTTGTCTCTCTTTCCTGGAAACTGTACTGATACGCTGTTTGGGGAATTCTTATCCTAAGGACCCGATATATATGTAACTAAGATAAATTGGGAAAGAAGTGATTTCTTAATAACGTATATATCAAGTTTTCAAAAAGACAGACATTGATTACCGCAGTCGGCTTAGTCGCCGTGTACTTATTCCATTCCCAAAGAGTTATCTAAAATATGAGAACAGACACTTACTGATTAAAAAGTGGACATAAGTTTAAATACTGTTGATCTCTTCTCTCTTGATCAATCCTAGGTGGCTATGCCCCATTTTGGTCTTCTTGAAATGAGTTAATAATCTTTAGTTATATATCGAATCACTCTGTTGGGCTGCTCATCTCATTTCGGCTCTGCCGCGGCATGATCAGTCATAAATTGAATTATTACAGCTGAAAGGATAACTTAACTCGTAAATAAATGAGTAATAAAGGCAAGAGTATTTTACCAGAAAGAGATAAGTTATTCTATACAATGGTATTAAAGAGAAGCTACAGTAGAACAGAAGAAGTTTTACAAAGAGAATTTAAAAAGAAGTTATATGTGCAAATTTAGACGAACATTTGCATTAAAGACGATGAGCATACAACCTACTAGACGGGGTTGAAAATAGGAGCACTACACCGGTGTGTTTTGAGAAATATTGAAGTGACATGCATAAATAAGACTTGGACTTGGTGATAAATTATTGTGAATGTATTATTTTTGTAGGATTGCAACACAAAGGTAAGATCTGCTTAAACGAGATCTGTTTATAAGACTTGATTGATCTGTTAAATTAATATATGTTTTGTCTTAGAGTCTCACTCTTGCCTACTTTATGCTGTGTTGATGCATGACTGAGTAGATAGTTTACCCGAGGAGTGGGCTAGTTCCGGTCCGACATCTTAGGATTCATCCCCTTGAGATTGGAAAGTCGGGGTGGAAGATAAACTCTGGTACACAGTGGGGTACGTATACCGGTTATGTACTTACCACTGCTGGAAAAGTCGATAAACCCAATTGGAGAGTATAAACCCGGTTAGTTTTAGACGTTAAGCTACCCCTGGAGCAGATGAAGAACATCATCCGGACAGAAGATGGCAACGCAAGGAAGGAGGAGAAGCACAAGAAGACTGCTCAGAAGAGGATTTACCGTGTTAGGGTTAGAAGGTCGCTGCTACCGTTACATCTTCGTTTTAAGATGCTTAAGTTAGATGGTTAGTCTAAGGTTCATCTGGCTCACACATACATAGTAGCATATATTTTTCTTTAACATTTTTGTATTTTCAGTTTACTAGTATTTTCAATTTTCTTACTTTTGCAGAATCCTTACTAAGGTTTGTACTGAAGCAAACCCTTTGTAAAATAGCATGGTTATTATGAAGTACTCTTTTCAAATACGATGACGTTATTCTATACTTACCATTCACTTTAGAAAAGAGAAAAAAATTTATCCGCATTTTTGGAGGATGATTATAAACTTTTATCAAAATATTTTCTAAGTCTTTGTGAAACTTTTGGTTACTATGGTGTAATATCATTTTTGGAGAAAGGGTGTTGCATTATGCAACACCCTTTCTCATAAAAGGATATTACAACATAAGTAACCTGATTATTTAAAATACGTAATACTGATTTTCTTTTTAAAGAAACTCTCCTTTTAATTATCTTAAGTTAATTACAAAAATTGAGTATAAATTTTTTTTTCTTTTATTCCTGAAACTCATTTTTAACTTGAAACTCTCACTTACGTTATTTTGATTTCGAAAACTCTTTTATGTCATAACGTATCATTAAATAAAACGAGATAAACCACTACTGAATAAATAATGTACATCGCATATACTACTAGTCCAAAGTCTACATATACATCACTGGTCAACTGGTAAAGTCACATAATATAAAGTACAGTCATCCATAATATCTCTAAGCAAAAGCCCAAACCGGTATAGAGTCAGTCTACAAAAAAACAAGATCAGATAACGCAACAACCTGCGCTATGTCAGCTCCTAAACACTCCCCACAGACTCCTCAGAAGGATCACTCTCCTCCTCCACTATCTGCTTCCCTTTCCCTTTACTATCAGTGGCCTCTTGACAAGCTCGTGTCCGCCAAGACGACATAACAGTAGACGGAAAAGGCCTCGGTCTCCCTCCAGGCTCTGTAAAAGAAACTGGAATAGCTGGGATGGGTCTATCAGACTGGGTAGTATGTCCTCTCAGTAGGCACCTTCTCAGTTGATGTAACCCTAACTGTCTGGGTACGGCGCACAGTACTCTTGCGAGCAGTCTGCCTCCATCTACCGTAGTATCTCTTGCAAGGTGGAGTCTTGGGTCTTCGGTGCTGTGACTCTGGCCTTGCAGGCTCCTGCTGCACTAGCTCAGGTCTCTGGGCAGGCTCCTGTTGAGCTACCGACTGTCTTTGTCTTTCTCTCTCCCTCCTGTAGGTAACAAGATGAAACACAAGAAGGGGGGGTTGAATTGTGTTTCTAAGCTTTTAAAACTTTTCGCAAAAGATGGACTCTGGCTGTTAAAAACGTTGGACGCACAGCTTAGTTCAAATATTGGACGCACAGTGCTTTTTGAAATATTGGACGCACAGAGTGCTAAAACACTGGACGCACAGAGTCTTTATAAAAACTGGACGCACAGGTTTTCTAAAGATTGGACGCACAGAATGCTTCCCTTTTGGTTTGAAAAACTTGTTTGAATAAAAACAATTTCAATCCCCTTTGTTAGTAATAAGCACAGATATAAAAGGAGTTAAGGGAAAGAAGAAATAACACAAGTTTTTATACTGGTTCACCCTTTCCTAAGAGCTACGTCCAGTCCCCTCAAACTAGAGAGATTTCACTATCAAACCAGATAGGTACAAGTATTCTTTGCACACAGCCTCTTCAGGCTAAATCCCAAGTATTCTTTGCACACAGCCTCTCCAGGCTAAAACCCAAGTATTCTTTGGACGCAGCCTCTTCAGGCTAAACCCCAAGTATTCTTTGAACACAGCCTCTTCAGGCTAAACAACTCAGCAGAGTTTTGATTCAAGTGCTGTCTAACTCACACAAGTGAGGATATGAAATCTAAAGCACTTTGAGAGTTAAGCAAACTCTCTTTTACAAGAAGAAAGAAAATATACAAGACTTTCAATACAGAGTATAAAAGATTGTTTGCACAGCGTTTTTGCTCTTTCTTTTTCGTTGTTCAGTAACTTGTATTCAAATTCTTGCTTCTCGGTATTTATAGGCTTTGATGAAGCTTCAGACTTGTTCTTCGAATAGCTCAGCTTCAGCCTTCATAAATATTACCGTTCTCTAATAGCATTTAATGCTATTTTCCCGTTGCTCTGAGGAGATCTACTTCATTGTGCATGTCTGCGTTTCTTTCTCCCAAAACAGAAGCAACCTGTACTCAAAGTCTCAATTGTACAGTGGTTAATAATAATATCTTATTGAGACAGAGAGAATACACTGTGTAAAGCAGAAAGGTGTGTTCAGAGATATATAGAGTAGTTAAAATTACATTCTCTCTCTTAGTACACTTTCCACAGTACTTTATGCTTTTTCAGAAGTACATTCACACACGTTGACAAAGATGTACAGAAAAGCATTGTGTACAGCTGTTTATTTCAAATCATTTGCTCAATAAATATGTTTCATATTAAATGCATGAGCAGTAAATAGCATGTAATGGACTCTGCGTTTTGGACGCAGCATATAGAATCTATTGGACGCATACCTTTGCACTTACCAATTTGCACAGAACTCATGCAAACATTGGACGCATACCTGATGCTTACCAATCTATTCCATTTGAATGCAAGGCAGTATTGGACTTTTGCCATTTCCCTATAGTTCCATTGGACGCAAAGTTGATTGTTGTACATTTGTTCTTCTGCTTCATTGGACGCAGAACAATTGTTTGATGTACCTTTGTCAATCTGCTTCATTGTGTTCCATTGGACGCAAAGCAATATTGTTGTCCTTCTTATTTATTGGACGCAGAACAGTACCTTTGTCACTGATTTCATTGGACGCAGAGCAGTTCTTTTGTTTGTTCAGTTTCATTGGACGCAGAGTTGCACTCTTGCTCATACTGAACATTGGACTTTTATCCTTCATCTGCATTGGACGCTCACTGAATCTGTTTCTTTGAAAATCATTGGACTTTTACTGTAAATCTGCTTCTCATACAAACATTGGACTCTGCCAGTATTGCCTTGTTCTTATCATTGGACTTATGCCAGTCTTGCTCTATTGGACGCTTACTGATTCTGCTTCTTTGGAAAACATTGGACGCAGAAAGTAGCGTGTCTTCAAGACTTGATTTCTTCTACTTCTGCGATTCTGCTTCTTCAGAAGACATTGGACGCAGAACTTTGTTCTTGCCTTGTGCTCAAACATTGGACGCAGAATTCTTCCTTCTGCTCAAACATTGGACGCAGAATTCTTCCTTCTGCTCAAACATTGGACGCAGAACTTTTGTGTCCATTTCAGTGCCAACATTGTGATGAGCTTAGCTTATTGGACGCAGACTGCAATCTTCCTTCAATAAGCTTAGTTAGGCAGCATTGTTATACATTGTACAAGCTTAGTACATATTGATTATCCTTTGTAAAAACCTTAATACATTTTGTTATCATCAAAACCATAAAATCACTTAGGGAGTTTTTGTATTTAAAAACACTTTTAACCAATTTGGTTCCAACACCTCCATGTATCCCACAACTCCTGAATGGGCATCTTTACATCCAATATCATATCCTCCACAGTCCATCTATGCGGTCCCTCCGCAAATGTCTCGAGTGAAGTAACATACCCTAAGTATGTACGCCACTGGGTTTCGGGGTTTATGATCCACCCCTCACCCTCTGCCTCTCAGGGCAGCAGACTTAATCTACGGATCTTCACTAGCCCCTCTGGCGGGCGATCCATCTATATGAGTCATGTTCAAAAGAGAGCACAAAACATATAGGCAAGGGTGAAAAATCCTCATACACAAATAGCAAACAAAAGAGACAACAGATATAGAAATGCACCACATCTATCAGACACATTTGCATTAGAAAATCATCAGACACATTTGCATTAGAAAATCATCTACCACTTACCCTTCTAAAAAACACGAGGATAAGATTTTCCTACAAGTAAGACATTCTCACAGACACAATGAAAATAATCACAGTCACACACATATCTCAGCATCAAACAATATATCATCAACTCAGATATATTATAATGCATGTCACTTCTATTTCCCCTCACATCACCCTCGTAGTGCTCCAAGGAGACTTCCCTACCTCCAACACCATTGAGCGATTGGCCGTAGCAGACTTACCAGAGAGTCCCACCAGACTTCATAGTAATCATTCAGATAAGCTACATCTCACCATATCCTGAATAGTCAAGTCCATCAGATTTATCCAAGCAAGGTTGTGCGACTTGCCTCGGCTCAGGGGATATCTCCTACTTGGCCATCTGAGGGGTTTCGCAACCTGGATAATCCCAATAGGCTACTGTGGCCAGACTATCCCTATTCTCAACCCCATCCGGGTTGTAATGCTCATCACGTTGGCCACATGCCAAATTCTCTTTCTCTTTATGCAAAATGGCACATCACATTAAGCATACAAAATAACCATCTCAAGCATTTTTAAGCTTTGGTTTCTCTTGTAATCACATTAACCTCTTCTCTAGGTTATCACTTACACAATCACATATAACCTTCACTCTTGGTTATAGCATTATCATCACTTATGATAATCACATCTCTTTGTGCACACTTCTCCATTAACATGGCTTTTTCCTCTTTCAATTCACACTTTTATTAATAGTTTCTTTTTTAACAAAATGTATTATCCAAAACATTGTTTAAGTTCTAAAATTAATTAACCAAAATACTTACCAATTTTCATATTTAAAAATGTCATTTTTCTCTTAAGCATTTTTATATAAAAAAATTGGAAAAAAATGATTTTTCGCAAAACATTAATTATCAAAAATTCTGGATCCAGAACTGTTCACAGGCGCGAGAGATTTCACACCCGAGGTGCAGACAGTGCTGTCCCCTGTTTTCCAGTTTTCCCCAACTACGAAAATGACCACACCTAGGGCATGGCAGATTTGCGATTTTTCAAAACTTAACCCAAAACAATCTTTTCTTTACATAGCTATGACCAAATGAACAAAAATAAACAAAGTTTATCATCCTTGAATCAATCACAAGCCACAATCATTCATCATCAAGCCATGAACTCAACCATCAAGGCAATGGATCAAGATCACTATCAGACACCAAGCTTGTTAACATACAAATACCAATTTCATCATGCCAAGATTGAAATCATATTCACAACAATAATCACTCATTCAACTCAACCAAGCATGGAACAAGAATCATCATTTATCCAACTTAGGGCAAACTCATCTCTCACAACATAGTTAATTTCCATAGCCAAGAACCACTTTCCTTATTCACATCAAGATCATAACCATGCAAAACTACCATCAAGCAAGGTTCTTCATGATCAAGTCACTCCAAAAGAATTCATAATAAGCATAATCATAACTCAAGGAACATCTATAATCATAAGAACACAAGGCTACATGGCTTACCAGTCAACATAAACCCTAAGATAGTATAACATCCTCTTAATCAAAACAATACAAACATAGCCCTAATATGTCCACTAGGCTTTGAAAATCATGTATGAAAACTTTCCCCTTACCAAACTTGTAGAAAACCCTAACCTTCACTTCCTTCTTCTTCCTTCTCCTTCTTCTTCTTACTTGACTCCTTGATAGCTTGTTTATCACAAGATTAATGGAAAACTCTTGAAAATTAGCTAGCTAGAACAAGATTTTTGGAAAGACAAGCTTAAGGTTTGGTTATGGTGCAAGACAAGATGAAAGTGCAAATCAAGAACTCTCCTCTTCCTCTCTCCAAGCTCTCGGCCTCTCCCTCTCTTCTTCCCTTGGCCAGATTTTTTTTCTTAAGTTATGATTACATTGCAAGCCTAGTCATAAGTTAACCATGCATTTAACCCTAGTTAGAAACTTGGACAAATCCTATTGGCTAACACATGTGAGTCATGGGTCAAGATTTTTTCCCACTTTCTTCTCCCTCAAGTCTGCGCAGCAGCTGTCCTAAAAAGGGGTAAGAATAATTTTTCATTTTAACTATGGTAAATGGTAAGTCTCCAAGGTAATTAACTATGGTAATTTTTGTATTTCATAGTAAAAATGGTCCAAACTTAACCTATTGGGGTAAAAACTCTCATGAACCTTGAAATAAGTCCTAATCCATGAAAATAAGGTGCCACAAAAGTCTTGGTTCAAAAAGATCAAGCTTAGAAGCATTACGATAACTTTCGATTTTTACCGTAACCCGTAACTTAGGGTAAAAATTGACTTTCTCAGAAAATCTCAGAAAATTCCTAAAAATCCCAAATATTGTATAAACTCCGTTGGTTAGTCTTTTGGTTGATTTTGGATCATTTCCTAAGCTTCTGGCATTCACTTGCTCTCCCTGCTATCCTGCTCTCAGTCTACAGGGACCAAAATCGTAATTCTTTGTCTGCTATTCTAAAAATTCCCAAAATAATTTCTAAAATTATAAAATAATATAAAACATCATTTGGCATCTCCAAAAATACTTCTTAACTTGTTTCAGTCTCCAAACCAACTCACAGTTCAACCTAGTCAAACTATAGGGACCAAAATGGTAACATTATTTTCTGTTCTTCAGAAAATTTCCAAATAAATTTCTAAAATCCTCAAATATTATAAAATCACTATTTGTACCTTCAAATCTCTTTCTTAACCTAAATCTAGGGTTTCTACTTCACAAGGTCCTCATTCTGTCTATTTACGGTAAACAGAACTCTGTCTGTATCAAAACGTCCCACTTAAACTACTGTTTTCTAACGTCAGGGAAACTTTGTCTATGAAATTACTCTCACTAAAATATATCTAACATGTATAAACACACATCACACAATTAAAATAAAATTAAAACAGAATCAAAATTTACGGATGTTACACATTACACCTGGCTTTCTGTGCAAGATGGAAACTGTGATGACTAGGCAGGCGATGGGTCTTGATCATATTAATAGTCGTGAGCGAGTCAGATTCGACCTCAACTTTGGAAAGGCCGCGGGAACTAGCAAGGCGGAGGCCCAAGACAATACGCCAAAGTTTGGCCTGCATGATAGAGCAGTGCCGATACCAATTTTTGTCCTCTTTATTTTATTTTCATTTTTTTAATCTCATTGGTGCAAAGGAGGTCTACTCTTCAAAGTTGACTCAAGCCCATTGGAAATTTTGACCTCTTGTAAAAAATGTTTTTTTATTTGATTTGGGCCTTTGTTTGCTTGAATTAAGCTACTTAGTGGAATTGGGCCTTTGAGTTTTTCTGTTGGGTTACCTTTTGATCCATTTGACCAAATTTTTTTTTTGCACAGTCTTGTTTTTTTATGCACATTACAAGTCCGAAAATACAAAAAAATATACAAAACAAATATAAAAAAAATTAAAAAAGTGAAAAACAAATTTACAGAAAAAAAACAAAAAAAGAAGGAAAGGACTATTTGCTGCTCATGCGAACCCATGACCCTGCACAATAACAAATGTTGTTGATAGAAAAGACAAAAAAAAGAAGCAAAAAAGCATAAGGACACAACACATAACAACAACAGCTCGTACAAGTAGTATGAGAACCACTACACCACTACCCATTACCCTCTTGGCTATTTTGCCTTACAATTTGTGCCTCTTGGCCTTTCCCCTATCCATATATATATATACACCTCAATGCAGCAGTAACAGGGACGTAGAAAAAAAAAGAAAAAAAAGAGAGAGGAGGGAGTAGTGGAGAGATTAATTTTCAGAGAGTTCAAACACTTGATTGGTGAACACATCCTTTGTTCATCAATCCCAGAGTGCAAAATACAGAGTAAAATACAGAGCAACCATAATACAAGCAGCAGAATGCATTAGGATTTCAAGTGATTAGGCAGGGGAGAGATTGAATTACCTTTTTCTCCATTTCAATTGTTAGCTGGTAGCAGGTAAACTTCCTCATCTCTATCACTTGCTGTTATGTGATATTGTATGTTCCCTATCCTGTCATTTTGAAAAAAATTAACTCAGATCAAATACATTCATCATAGGAGCCTTAGCCATATTTGGCTAGCAGCCATAGGAGTAAAAATCTAAACAATGAAAATATAAAGAGGAAAGGAAGAACAAGGTATAAAAATCAGAGAGAAAATTAGAGCAATAGAAAAGAAAAAAGGAGAGTCAATGATTGAGAGAGGAAAAAATTAAGAAAAACAAATAGAGTCATATAACCAGACCAATGAATAGAAAAAAAATAGAGAAGAGGAGTGAATGAGAGCAAGTAAGAACAGAGAAGAGAGGAAGTGAGAGAACCAGAGAGAAGGGGTGTTTGACCCCATCGCAGCGCCGCGTCGTCAGCAGCACGTCCCGCAGCCTCCAGTGGTCTCCTTCCCCTTGCCCAGCACCTCCTAGGTCTTCATTTTCCCTCTCATCACGTTCTTCTCTTTCTCCCGTGTCCTCGCTACGAAAACCGTGGCTCCCTTCTCCACTGCCGCAAATTGAGTTGTTGGCTGTAACATCCGTATTTTTAGGTTATTGTTTAAAATTTCTGTTTTATATGAAATTATGTGATCTAAGTGCTAAGAAATTTATTTTGATCTTATAATAATAACTATAATATACTTATGAAATTATTTCATTAAAACAGTCACTCTTTCATTGACGTTTGACATCCGTATTTACCGTTATTAATGGATAAGGTTTTAAATAACACAAGTGTTGGTTCAATTGTGCAGAAATATAACGAATCCTACGATCAAGCAATAAAGACAAACGCGAGTAGAACGAACAATGGGAACAAAACTAACTTGCAGCAATCTTAAACTCAGTAATTCATGCAATTGAACACTAGAACAATTAAACGTAAAAAAGTTTTAGGGAGAAGAGATTGAACACCGGATTTACGTGGTTCGGCCAGTGTAGCCTACATCCACGGGAGAGAGCAACCAAATTCTTCACTATGATCAAAGATTACAGCAGTTGATGATAACCTCTTGGTTCTTAGTTTCTAAACTGATTCAAGGTGAATCACATTACATGAAACCCAATCCCCAATCTCACCAATCTCTCAATCTTCTCTTAATTGATCCTCAAGTGTTTAAGCCCCAATTGAAAAAATCCTCTGTCTGAGTCTTACACTTCCTCAAGAATATTTATCCCAAAGTCCCAAAACTGAACTCTCTAACTGAACACGTGCTTCGAAACGAACTTATAACTGATTCTGTTACAAGCTCCTTGCTTAGCCTGGGAACTCTGCTTAAGCGAATTTTAGCCAGTGAAGGACACCTGCACGTCTGCGTCCAATGCCTGAGTCCAACGCCTGCGTCCAACAGTCTGCGTCCAATGTCTGCGTCCAACAGTCTGCGTCCAACAGTCTGCGTCCAATGTCTGTGTACAGCTCCTGCGTCCAAAGTCCGAGTGAGACTCCTGCGTCCAATAAGGCTTGATTTTGAGTCACCAACTTACAATTCTCCACCTTGACTCCAAATCACTCTCCAATCAAACTCAGAGTTTCAACATTCATCCTCTGATATGGTTGCTCCCCCACTTAACTTCATCAATTTTCTCAGAAGTTTATCAAGCCCAAGCATTTCTTGAACTTGATCTTTGGCAAGGACTTAGTAAACATGTCAGCTGGGTTTTCTTCGGTGCATATCTTTTCAATCACCACTTCCTTTGATTCTGCAACATCTCGAACGAAGTGAAGTTTGATGTCAATGTGTTTAGTCCTTTCGTGATAGACTTGATGGCTTGCCAAATGAATTGCACTTTGACTGTCACAATGAACCACAACACTTTCTTGAGCTATTCCCATCTCATTCAACATCCCCTTCAACCAAAGAGCTTCCTTCACCCCTTCTGCAAGTGCTACATACTCTACTTGTGTTGTTGATAATGCCACCACCGATTGTAAGGTAGACTTCCATGTAATTGCAGTGCCATACAAGGTAAACACATAACCTGAAAGTGACTTTCGTGTGTCCACATTCCCTGCATAATCCGCATCTACATATCCCACAATGGCTTTAACTTTCCCTGCTGTCTTCTTGTACATGAGTCTAGAACTTAGAGAACCTCTCAAATACCTCAACACCCACTTTAAAGCTTCCCAATGTGCTTGCCCGGGATTGCCCATGAATCTACTGACGATGCTGACTGCATGTGCTAAATCTGGTCTGCTGCAAACCATCCCATACATAATGCTCCCAACACCACTTGCGTAAGGTACTGAATTCATCTTTTCCCTTTCCTCATCTGTGTTAGGACATTGAGTAACTGAGAGCTTAGTGTGATGTCCTAAAGGTGTAGTGACTGCCTTGCATTCATGCATGCGAAACCTCTCCACAACCTTCTTCAAGTAACCTTGCTGAGATAAGAACAATTCCCCTTTCTTCCGGTCTCTTACAATGTCCATGCCAAGAATACGCTTTGCTTCACCAAGATCCTTCATCTCAAACTGTGAATTGAGCTGTTCCTTGAGTAACTTGATTTCGTCCTTTCTAGTGCTTGCCATGAGAATGTCGTCTACATATAAGAGGAGGTAAAGAACACAGGTTTCCTCCCTCTTAAGCATGTAAACGCAGTTGTCGTAGTTGCTTCGTAAGAACCCCATCTTCAGAAGAAAATCATCGAATTTCTTGTACCACTGCCTTGGGCTCTGCTTCAACCCATAAAGAGACTTCTTTAACAGACAAACCTTGCTCTTGTCTTCTGCATATCCTTCCGGTTGTTCCATGTAGATGGTCTCCTCCAAGTCTCCGTGTAGGAATGTTGTCTTGACGTCCATTTGCTCTAACTCAAGGTTGAACTGTGCAACAATCGCCATTAAAATTCTTATAGAGCAATGTTTCACCACAGGAGAGAAGATTTCATTGTAATCTATCCCCTCTACTTGTATGAAGCCTTTTGCTACAAGCCTTGCCTTGTATCTCGCCTTTTCAACACCTGGAATACCTTCCTTTCGCTTGAAGATCCACTTACAACCAACAACCCTTTGATTCTTGGGAAGTGGCACAAGGGACCAGGTTTGATTTTTCTGCAAGGACTCCATCTCCTCTTCCATAACATATAACCAATTCTGCTTGTCTTTGCTTTCCAATGCCTCCCTCAAGTTCCTCGGTTCAGTTTCCTCCACCTCTTGAGCTGCATTCAAAGCATAGCATATCAAATATGCATATCCGAATCGTTTAGGAGGTACAATGTCCCTCCTCACTCTATCTCTTGTCAACTGATAGTCCGATACTTCTGGCTGCGATTGATCTTCCTCTTCCGGTTGTTGAGAGCTTGATCCCTCTGCACTTTGATCCTGAGACTCCACCTCAAACTGAGCTTTCTCCTTTCTCACAGTTTCGGTACTGCTTCCATCATTGTCTCTGCTTGAGATAGCCATCCTTGTTTCATCAAACGTGACATCTCTGCTGATGAAGCACCTAGAGCCTCCACTTGCGTCCAATCTCCACAGCTTGTAACCTTTCACACCTTTCGGGTAGCCAATGAAGATGCACTTCACTGCCCGAGGGTCTAACTTTCCCTCCTTCACATGTGCAAATGCTAGAGAACCAAACACCCTTAGCTTGGTGTAGTCTGCTGGCTTCCCACTCCACATCTCCATAGGTGTCTTGAAGTTTAAAGCGGACGAAGGACAACGGTTGATCAAATACGCTGCTGTGTTTGCAGCCTCACCCCAGAAGCTTTTAGGCAAGCCTGCGCCTAAAATCATACATCTCACTCTTTCCAAAATAGTCCTGTTCATTCTTTCTGCAAGACCATTCTGCTGTGGTGTGTGAGTCACCGTCTTGTGCCTCTTGATTCCCTGTTTTCTGCAAAACTGATTAAACTGCTCTGAAACGAACTCCAGGCCATTGTCAGTCCTTAAAACATTCAGTTTAGTGCCTAATTGATTGGCTACTAGTGTGTGCCACTCCTTAAACCGAAGGAAGGCTTCTGTTTTATCCTTGAGGATAAACAACCACACTCTTCTTGAGTAGTCATCAATTATGGTGAGAAAATAGGATCCTGCACCGTGAGTTTTAACTCTTGAAGGACCCCAAAGATCTGAGTGAACATACTCAAAAGGTCTACTAGAATGATGCTTACCAACACCGAATTGAACTCTATGTTGTTTACCCAGTATCCAATGATCACAAAATTCTAGTTTCCTTATTTTATCACCATTAAGCAAATCTCGTTTAGACAGTTCATGCAGGCCTTTCTCACTAACATGACCTAGTCTAAGATGCCACAACTTAGTCTTATCATCATGCGATTGGCTAGCTACAGATGCATGAGCAATCACAGTGGAACCATTCAAGATATACAAACCATTATTCTTAGTTCCCTTAGCAATGATCATAGCACCATGCGAAATCTTAATCATGCCACGTTTTATCTTAGTGCAATAACCCAAGGAATCAAATACACTAAGAGACAAAAGATTTCGTTTAAGTTCAAGAACATACTTGACCTCTTGCAGCAGAATTTCACGGTTATCAAACATTTTTAATCGGATGGATCCCATACCTTGCACTCTGCATGACTTGTTGTTGCCTAACAACACCATGCCTCCTTCCTTGAGCTCTAGTGACTCGAAGAAATCCTTCCTTGGACACATGTGGTATGAGCACCCTGAATCCATAACCCAATTCCTCTGCGATTCTGAACTTGAGACAACCAACGCACCTGCAGACTCATAGCTGAGACTGTGACTACGTCTGCAGAATCAACCGAACTAGTGTCATTACGGTCCCTCCTCCTCAACGGTTCTGGACAATCCTTGCGCCAATGCCCCAACTTGTAGCAGTTGAAACACTTGTTCTTGTTGTCCTTGGAACCATCCTTTGCGAACTTGGATTTTGACTTGGACCTCTTCTTTCCCTTGTTCCCTTTCTTGCCATTCCTTCCCCTCTGCATATTCAAGCTCTCACCATCGCCATCATTTCTTTGGTCTTGCTGTTTTTGCAAGTCTTTGGTGTGTATAGCAGTTACCACCTCTTCAAGAGTGATGGTTTGGTCTTTGCCATACAATAGGGCATCCTTGAAGTGCTCATAGGTTTTAGGCAATGAGCTTAGGAGCAGTAGAGCCTTGTCCTCATCATCCAATTTCACTTCGATGTTCTCTAGGTCGTCAAGGAGCTTGTTGAACTCAGAAAGTTGTTCAACCAATGATCTTGACTCATTCATCCGGAATGAATACAATTGTTGCTTTAGACATAAACGGTGTGCTAGGGACTTCGTCATGTACAGTGATTCCAGCTTTGTCCACATTGAGGCGGCAGTTTTCTCTCTTGAAACTTCTCTGAGCGCCTTATCACCAAGGCACAAGATGATAGCGCTTCTTGCCTTGTCAATCATTTGTTGCTTCTCTTCTTGTGTCAGCGAAGAGGACATTTTCGCCTCTCCCTTCAACGCTTCTGCAACTCCCTGCTGCACCAAGATGGCCTCCATCTTGATCTTCCATAAGCCAAAGTCGTTGTTATCCGAGAATTTCTCTATATCAAATCTTGCTGACCCCATTCTTGTAGTTCTTGATTCGATCCACTTCCCACAGACGGCGCCACTTGTTGGTTCAATTGTGCAGAAATAGAACGAATCCTACGATCAAGCAATAAAGACAAACGCGAGTAGAACGAACAATGGGAACAAAACTAACTTGCAGCAATCTTAAACTCAGTAATTCACGCAATTGAACACTAGAACAATTAAACGTAAAAAAGTTTTAGGGAGAAGAGATTGAACACCGGATTTACGTGGTTCGGCCAGTGTAGCCTACATCCACGGGAGAGAGCAACCAAATTCTTCACTATGATCAAAGATTATAGATTACAGCAGTTGATGATAACCTCTTGGTTCTTAGTTTCTAAACTGATTCAAGGTGAATCACATTACATGAAACCCAATCCCCAATCTCTCAATCTTCTCTTAATTGATCCTCAAGTGTTTAAGCCCCAATTGGAAAAATCCTCTGTCTAAGTCTTACACTTCCTCAAGAGTATTTATCCCAAAGTCCCAAAACTGAACTCTCTAACTGAACACGTGCTTCGAAACGAACTTATAACTGATTCTGCTACAAGCTCCTTGCTTAGCCTGGGAACTCTGCTTAAGCGAATTTTAGCCAGTGAAGGACCCCTGCACGTCTGCGTCCAATGCCTGAGTCCAACGCCTGCGTCCAACAGTCTGTGTCCAATGCGTCCAACAGTCTGCATCCAATGTCTGAGTATAGCTCCTGCGTCCAAAGTCCGAGTGAGAAGCCTGCGTCCAATAAGGCTTGATTTTGAGTCACCAACTTACAACAAGTATGTCAAACCATCTTAGAAAAACAAACTTCCTTCACAAAAGTTGGTTCTTTTAATATTTTTGATTTTCTGGAATTTTCTTAGAATTTTTGGAAAATTTTAGAAATTATCATTTTGACCCTATTGCTTACAGTAAGAGCTAAACGCTGATTCGGAGACCAAGCTAAGGTCAGAAAAAGATTTTGAAAAGCTGAATCATGTTTTTATATTTTTTTGGGATTTTTGGAAATTATTTCATAATTTTCTGAAAAGCATATCAAAACGCTACTTTTTCCGATACCTCTAAAGCACGTAAAACGAGGATTTTTGGTCAAAAATGGATTTTTAGTGATCAGTGAGTGCTTAAAATCAAATTTCAAGAGGAATCATTAGTAATTAAATTCAATTTGCAATTTTTTGGGATTTTATTTCTGGAATTTTCTGAAAAATGTCCGTTTTGCACTTACGACGCGGCCGTTTCCCTCCCTTTGTTTTTGCAAACAGTAAGGCTTGCCCTTACCGTAAAAATCCCAAAACTCTTCCATAAGATTCTTGCATGTCATTTTCGAGATTCCTCGTTGGTTCTTACCATTTTAAAATATTTTTGAATATTTGATTAGTGAAAAGACCATTTTACCCTTGATTTTCACTTAAAACTACTTAAACCTAAAGCTTTTGACCAAGCAATCTAATGGCTCTCCTTTCCCCTTGCTTTGGTCAACATCAAGAGGCATTTAGGAGCCTTCGATCAGATTTCCTTCATGACTCACCTAGCTTAGTCATAAGCCTAAACCAATAGGAAAAAGAATGGATTAAACCTAATTAATAATTATGTATTTTAGGAGTCATGGCTTACATCACTCCACATTTCTTCTTCCTCCTTTGCCCTTCATCTTGGCCGCCCCTCTCCCTATAAATAGGACCCATTGGCTTCATAAAAAACTCAACACAAATCCAAGAAGCAAGGCAAACACCATTCTCTCTCTTTTCTCTCTTTAGTCTTAAATTTCTTACCATTGTGTTCTTGGTTCTTCAAGCTTGTTCTTCATAGTCTTGTGGCAAAGGTAAGGGGTTTTTCTTGCAAAGTAATTTGTGAAGTATGACTTTTGATTCTTGTTTGTGTTTGAATTGCTTGTTTATGTGTTTATAGCTTTTATTTATTTATATATGCTTTATAATTGTTTTATAGCTTTAATTTTATTGTTTTGTGCTATTGATGAATTGTAGGGTTATAATGCCCTATTTTATACTAAATTTCGTGTGACTAGAGAGGTTATGGCAAAATCACTTTTGAGCATTTGTAAACATACTGTTATAATGGTGAATTTTAGACTTACCGTAAATAAGATTTTACCGCAAAGAAAATACAATTTATTATTTGTGAAAACCCGATATTATCTATCATTTATATACAAGGTGATGATTAAGATAAATGGTTTATCAGTATGGATCTGTCTAGAAAGGAAGAGAGACCTATGAAGGGGCTAATGCAGTCCGTCCCTCTCTGGCCTAGGATCTGTACTGATACGTTGTTTGGGAAATTCTTAACACTAAGGACCCGGTATATACGTGACAAGATAAAATTGGGAAAGAAGCAATTTCTTAATAACGTATATATAAATAGATTGGATTGGATAAAAGAGTGTAACAGTAATGGATTCTCGGTGAATTCTACTGTTATAGCATCTTTCGGAATATAATCTAATAGTAATGGATTCTCGGTGAATTCTACTGTTATATTATTGGTGGAAAATATCGAGTGGGTATCCAATCTGTATATATATGCACGTAACTCAGTTTAATTTCTAATGTCTACGGCAGTTAAAATTAGTGACATAGGCTTTCAATGAGCCTTTTTCCTGAAGATAATTAGTGCTTAATATTTCCAAAGAGAAACAATTGGACTACGTTCACTTAGTATAGTGGATCAAATTTTGAAGGTTGAGTACTTATCACCAAAGATGGCTCTGTCGTCGTGTGATCCTTTCATCTTCAAAAATAACTTAAGCCGGTAATTAATCAGCTATATTTCGTTCACTAAGTATATATCAAGTTTTTAGAAAGCTGGACACTGATAACCGCAGTCGGCTCAGCCGCTGTGTAATTATTCCATTTCCAAAGCATTGTGTAAAATCTGAGAACATACACTTATTGACTAAAAAGAGGACGTAAGTCTCAATACTGTTGATCTCTTCTCTCTTGATCAATCCTAGGTGGCTATGCCCCGTTTTGGTCTTCTTGAAATAAAGATAATAAACTTTAAATTTTAGAATCACTATGTTGGGCTATTCACCTCAGCTTGGCTTTGCCACAGTGCAAATAGTCATAAATTAGAATATTTCAGCCGGAAGAATAACTTAACTCGCGATAAATGAGTAAAAAGAGACAAGAGTAGTTTTTCCAAAAAGAGACAAGTTATTCTGTACAATGGTATTGAAGAGAAGCTACAGTAAGACAGAGGACGACTTATAAGAGACAACAAAGAAAAGCAGAGTAGATGCAAACTTAGACAATCATTTTCATTATAGACGATGAGCATACAACCTAGAGGTTGGGGTTGAAAATAGTTTCTGTTGGACTACAATTGTCTACTGGGATTATCCAGGTTTCGAAAGTCTCAATGACCTTGTTGGTGAATCCCCCTAAGCCAAGACGAGTCGTATACCCGGCTTGGATAAATCTGACTGGCAAATCTATTTCTGATTTGGTATTAAGTTTTAAATGCAGTATTTCCAAAGTATTCTCAGGGGTCTAACGACGGGATTCCCTGTTTATGCTGTTATGTTTACTGCAGCCGGTCGCTCAAATGGCGTGAGGTTGGAAAAGTCTCCATGGAGCACTACACCGGTATGATTAGAGAGATATTGAAGTGACATGCATAAATATACTTGGATATGATAATGTATTTTGTGAATGAGTTATTTTGTAGGATTGCAGCACAAAGGTAAGATCTGCTTAAACAAAATCTGTTTATAAGCCTTGATTGATCTGTTATTTGCTTGGTGTGCAAATTGATTGATGAGTGATATATATGTGTTGGGTGTATTCCTACTTTTCCTATTACTTTGACTTAGAGTCTCACCATTGTCTGCTTTGTTGTGTTGATGCATGACTGAGTAGATGGTTTACCCAAGGAGTGGGTTAGTTCCGGTCCGACGTCTTAGGATTCAACCCCTTGAGATTGGGAAGTCGGGGTGGAAGATAAACCCTGGTACACAGTGGGGTACATATTCTAGTTATGTACTTACTACCGCTGGAGGGGTGGATAAACCAAACTGGAGAGTAGAAACCTGATTAGTTTTAGACATTAAGCTGCCCCTGGAGCAGATAAAGAACATCATTAGGACGGAAGATGGCAACGCAAGGAAGGTGGAGAAGAGGAAGAAGGTTTACCGTGTTAGGGTTAGAAGGTTGTTGCTACTGTTACTGCAACACCCTTAGAAGATATTCACATTTCTATTCCAACAACAGAGTACTTCCTTGCTTTCTATCGAAAATTCAAACCTCAATTTCTGCATTCTTAGGAATTGACTTATTAGTTCATGCTAATTACCATTGTTATTTTACTACTCCCAGCAAGCTGATGAGTTGATCAGGCTCATACCTTGACCTTAAGCAGTAAAGAAACAATGATAATTTTATGATTTATCGTGTCATCATTCAGATTATAAGCTTAGTTGTAAGGGCAGGTATCTACCTATAAAAGAAGATACTTTACATACATATATATAAGGTCAATACCACATCAATGCAAGCAAACACATATATTTATATATAGTACTTATTTTACAAGCAACACCAATAGGCTCTATATCTATAAGTGTCTCCAAAAGATTAGGCCCCAACTTCGGGTATCATGATTCAAGTCTACTAGTAACTAGATCATACCTATATATATAAGACAGAAAACAAACAAAGCATCATCCTAAAACTCACAACTCGTAGAAAATCTTTACTTGTTTGCTCCAGAACCCTTATGCTGCAATGTTTGACGGTTGACTACTAACGCTGGATTTTGCTCTCTACAACTATTAGCCAGGTGTCCAATCTTGCCACACTTGTAGCAAGTCGCCCCTCTCTGAGTACGTTTGCTAGAATGATATCCTAGCTTCCCACAGTTATAACACTTAATCACATTTGGCCATTGATAGCCATATCCTCCATTCCCATTAACAGGTGCATTATGGTGTTTCCCAAAATTTCCGGAGTCCTTTGCATACGGCGTATTTTGAAATTGCCTTCCTTCATGATTCTGTGGCTGGGACCTAGACGGTCTGCCAACATTGGTCTTTCCCACTACCTTACCCTTCTTCAAAATCTCCATCTTCCTACACTTCTCAACTAGAGGTTGGAATTGTCGGATCTCTAGTGCAGACACAGCTTCCCTAATGTCGTAACGAAGCCCTGCTTCAAAACGTTCGCACTTCCATGATTCATCAGGCTGAAGCTGGAAGAAACGAAAGTACTTGGCCAAGGATTCAAACTTGGTTGTGTACGCATCTACAGACATGTCCTTCTGCTGCAGACTCAGGAACTCCTGTTCCCTTTCACTCCGAACACTCTGTGGAAAATACTTCGCTAGAAACCTAGTGCGAAATACTGTCCAAGTAACTTCTTGATGCTCTGCTTCCAAGAGCTGTTGTTGCCCTTTCCACCAGTATTCTGCATCCCCTATCAGCAGGTACAATGCATAGGATACTTTCACCTGTAACGCCCCTATTTCCCACAAGGAACGTCACATGAAAAACATAAACTTAATGCGGAAAATTGTCTTTATAAAATTCGTGGCTAATTTTTTTTTAAAAGATAAGTCTTATCATAAGAAGTATGCTCATAAAACTTTAGCCATCCAGAAACTCAGAAAAAGAGACATTGCAACACCCTTTCTCCAAAAAGGATATTACACCATAGTTACCAATGAATTTCGAAATAACTTAGAAAATATTTAGTAAAAACTCAATATTCCTTCTCCGAAAACGTGAGTAAAATTTTTTCTTCTTTTGAACACAGAGATGGATGGAGAAATATGTATTAATTCTTTTCCAAAAGAGTTTAAGTGCGGAAGCATAACACAATACTATGCGAAAAAGATCTCGTCTCATATATACATAAAATCATCAGAGTTTGTACAGGGGAGAGTTTAAAGTAAGACAGTGAACATCTGAGACAGTCTGGTCACTAAACCCTACCCAAATAACACAGTAACCATCTAATCTTCTTGAAATCCATATCATCTACTCAGCAGCATCTTTCAGCTCCTCTCCTAAGAGCTAACCCACTTCTTGGGTCAGACATCTTGGCCAAAAACTTGATGAAGAACAACCAAGAACACCAAAAGAAATTTAAGAAACTAAGAAGAAAAAGAGAGAGAACTTGTATGTTGTCTTGCTCCTTGGCTTGGTGTGTGAATTTTATGAAGCCAAGGGGGTCTATTTATAGTGGCCAAGAGGGAGGACATAGAAGGAATAAAAGGCTTTTGTGTGGTAAGCAATGACTACATAAATACACTTTTATTAATTAAGTTAATTCAAGCTTTTTCCTAATTGGCTTAAACTTATGACTCATGGCATGACTCAAGGCTTCTTGAAGACACAAATTTCTCCTATTGGCTAAGAGGGCATGACAAGGATCATGAGGTCATGGAGCTTTTCTTGCCCTATGTCATGCAACCTATGTCATAATGCTTATTTAGGTAATTAGGAAAATCAATCTTTTTCTAATTGGTCCAAAGGAGTGAGTCATGGTGATGACTCAAAATTGAGTTCTTCCGCTTGCTTCATGAGGCGGTTTTGAGGGCTGAATAGGGAGGGAGTGAAGTTTCATCTTTGCCCCTAAGGTTTTCAAGTGAAACGTATGAAAATCAAGGGTAAAATAGACTTTTCACAAATCAACTATTTCCAAAATAAATTAAAATGGTGAGAACCAATGGGGATTCATGAAAATACCATGGAAGAGCTTCATAGAAAAGTTTTGGGATTTTTACGGTAAGGGTAAACCTTACGGTTTGCATAAACAAAGGAAAACGGCCGCGCCGTAAGTGAAAAACGGACATTTTTCAGAAAATTCCAGAAAAAATCCCAGAAAATCACAAATTGAATTTAAACACTAATGGTCCCTCTTGAAATTTGATTTTGAACACTCACTGATCACTAAAAATCCATTTTTGACCAGAAATCCCTGTTTTCCGTATTTTATGAACGTTAGAAAAAGTAGCGTTTTTATCTGCTTTTCAGAAAATTACGAAATAATTTTCAAAAATCCCCAAAAATATAAAAACATGATTCAGCTACTTAAAATCTTTTTCTGACCTCAGTTTGGTCTCCAAATCAGTGTTTAGCTTTTACTGTACGTAACAGGGTCAAAATGGTAATTTCCAAAGTTTTCCAAAAATTCTAAGAAAATTCCAGAAAATCTTAAATATTAAAAGAAGCAACTTTTTGTGAAGGAAGTTTGTTTGTCTAAGTTGTTTTGATATACTTTGGCTATTTAAGCCTTTATCCGTCTATTACGGTAAATACGGATGTCAAACGTCAAGGAAAGAGTGACTGTTTTAATGAAATAACTTCATAAGTATTTCAAAATTTTCATTATAAGACTAAAATATTTTACTTAGCATTCAGATCACTCAATTTCATACAAAACAGATAATTGACGAAAAAATAGCAAACAGAAACCTATGTAAGACTTAACTATCTTACCGTTCTAAACTGTAATATTAACAAGACTTATTACTTCTATACTATCCGAAGTATACTAGATCCTCAAGCCTCCATCTTAATTATTCCTCTATCTTCAATATGTTGGAACCAAATTGGTTAAAAGTGTTTTTAATACAAAAACTCCCTAAGTGATTTTATGGTTTTGATGATAACAAAATCTATTAAGGTTTTTACAAAGGATAAACAAAATGTATTAAGCTTGTACAATGTATAACAATGCTGCCTAACTAAGCTTATTGCAGTCTGCGTCCAATCAGTTCTTCATGACATTGGCTGGCATTCAAAGTGAGCCTTGCGTCCAATGTTGGCACTGAAACATAAATACCAAGAGTTCTGCGTCCAGTGATTTTGGCAGAAGGAAGTTACTAATATAAGAGGCAAAGCAGTTCTGCGTCCGATAAGCTAGCTCCTCACAATGTTGGCACTGAAATGGACACAAAAGTTCTGCGTCCAATGTTTTAGTAGAAGGAAGAATTCTGCGTCCAATGTTTGAGCAGAAGGAAGAGTGCTGCGTCCAATGTTTGAGCACAAAGGCAAGTAATGTTGTGCGTCCAATAATTCAGTACAAGGCACAAGGACAATTTCATACGTCCAATGAATCATGAGAAGGCATTGAAGACATAAGTCCAATGTTCAAGAATAACCATAAGTCCAATGATCAAAACATAAGATATAAGTCCAATGTTCAGGATGTGTTCTTGACCAAGGTACAGAATGCTGATCGTCCAATGATAAGTACAAGGCAATACTGGTATAAGTCCAATGTTTTTATGAGAAGCAGAATTGCAGTAAAAGTCCAATGATTTTCAAAGGAACAGATTCAGTGAGTATGCGTCCAATGAAGGACAAAAGTCCAATGTTCAGTTTAAGACATTGAAGTTCAACGTCCAATGAAACTGAATAAACAAAAGAACTGTTCTGCGTCCAATAAAATCAGAGTGACAAAGGTACTGTTTTGCGTCCAATAAATAAGAAGGACAACAATCAAGTGTCATACGACCAATGAAGCAGATTGACAAAGGTACATCAAACAACTGTTCTGCGTCCAATAAAGCAGAAGAACAAATGTACAACAATCAACTCTGCGTCCAATAACCAGAATGAGGCAATAAGTCCAATGTTGCTTTGCAACTAATCATCAGAATGGTAAGCATAAAGATGCGTCCAATGATTGAATGAATATCATATGCAATTGGTAAGTACCAGGTATGCGTCCAATGATTTCTACATGCTGCGTCCAATACGCAGAATCCATAAACTTGCTATTTACTGCTCATGCATTTAATATGAAACATATTTATTGAGCAAATGATTTGAAATAAATAGCTGTATACAACGCTTTTCAGTACAACCATTGTCAACGTTTGTGAATGTACTTTTGAAAAGCATAAAGTACTGTGGAAAGTGTACTAAGAGAGAGAATGTACTTTTAACTACTCTATATATCTCTGAACACATCTTTCTGCTTTACACAGTGTATTCTCTCTGTCTCAATAAGATATTATTATTAACCACTGTACAATTGAGACTTTGAGTACAGGTTGCTTCTGATTTAGGAGAAAGAAACGCAGACATGCACAATGAAGTAGATCTCCTCAGAGCAACAGGAAAATAGCATTAAATGCTATTAGAGAACGGTAACTTTTATGAGAGCTGAAGTTGAGCAACTGAAGAACAAGTCTGAAGCTTCACTACTCTTATAAATACCGAGAAGCAAGAAGAAGAATACAAGACACTGAACAACGAAAAAGAAAGAGCTGAACTACTGTGCAATTTGTTATACTCTGTATAGAAAGTCTTGTATATTTTCTTTCTTCTTGTAAAAGAGAGTTTGCTTAACTCTCAAAGTGCTTTAGATTTCATATCCTCACTTGTGTGAGTTAGACAGCACTTGAATCAAAAACACTCTGCTGAGTTGTTTAGCCTGAAGAGGCTGTGCTCAAAGAATACTTGGGTTTTAGCCTGGAGAGGCTGTGTGCAAAGAATACTTGGGTTTTAGCCTGAAGAGGCTGTGTGCAAAGAATACTTGTATTCTATCAGGTTGATAGTGAAATCTCTCTAGTTTGAGGGGACTGGACGTAGCTCTTAGGAAAGGGTGAACCAGTATAAAAACTTGTGTTATTTCTTCCTTCCCTTATCTCTTATTATATCTGTGCTTATTACTAACCAAGGGGATTGAATTGATTTTGTTTTAAACAAGTTTTTAAACTAAGAGGGAAGCCTCAGCGTCCAATCTTTTGTGCGTCCAATATTTCACAATTCTGTGCGTCCAGTGTTTTAGCACTCTGTGCGTCCAATGTTTTAGCACTCTGTGCGTCCAATATTTCAGAAAACACTGTGCGTCCAATATTTGAACAAAGCTGTGCGTCCAACGTTTTTAACAGCCAGCGTCCAACATTTGCGAAAAGTTTTAAAAGCTTAGAAACACAATTCAACCCCCCCTTCTTGTGTTTCATCTTGTTACCTACAGTTGGCATCAGAGCTCGGTCTCTAGGGGTTGAGCACTTAACAGTGCAGAGAAGCAAAGATCCATGGAGAACGAGGGACAAGCTGTGAACAGACCACCACTGTTCAATGGAAATGAATACGACTGTTGGAAGCAGAGAATGATCACATTCTTTGATGCTCAAAATATGGACCTATGGGATGTCGTGGAAACTGGCTACACTGCTCCAGTAAATGAAGCAGGTCAACAAATACCAAGAGCTCAGTGGACAGCAGATCAAAGGACCAGATTCCAGCTGAACTCGAAGGCAAGGCACTATCTGATGTGTGCCATCACAAAATCTGAATATGACAAGGTGCACAGCTGCACCACTGCCAAGGAAATGTGGGACACTCTGGCCTTGGCACATGAAGGCTCATCTCAGGTTCGTGAATCTAAGATAAGCATACTAGTTCATCAATATGAACTATTTAAGATGGAAGAACAAGAGTCCATTGATCAAATGTTTGGAAGATTCCAAACTATTACCAACAACCTGAGATCCTTGGGGAAAGTCTACACAACCCAGGAACATGTAAGGAAGATTTTGAGGAGTCTGCCCAGACAGTGGAGACCCAAAGTTACAGCAATACAAGAAGCAAGGGATCTTTCCACTCTTGCTTTAGAAAATCTTCTAGGCTCATTGAAAGTACATGAGCTTGAGCTGAATGAAGAGGGAATCGAAAAAAGGGCAAAGTCCATTGCTCTTAAAGCTCAAAAAGGGAGCACCTCAAAAGCCTTGAAGGCAAATGATTCTGATGAAGAATCATGCAGTTCAGAAGGAGAAGAAGGCTCAGATGATGATGAACTCTCCTTCATCTCCAGGAAAATAAAATCTATGTGGAAAAAGAAGGGTGGCTTCAGAAGGAAGCAATTCAACAGAAGATTTCCACAGAAGGAAGCTGAGCAAAAGGAGGAAAGTCCAGTGGTGTGCTATGGATGCAGGAAACCAGGCCACTACAAGGCAGACTGTCCTGAGGCTGAGAAGACAAAGAAGAAAGTCTTCAAGAAGAAGAAAGGTCTCATGGCAACATGGGAAGACCTCGATAATTCCTCTGATGATGAGGATAAGGAAGAGGCAAATCTGTGCCTAATGGCAGGACTCTTCTCAGTTGAAAGTGAAGACGAAGAGGAGGTAATTTCTTACTCTGAATTAAGAAATAATTTTGATGAGCTTCTTAGAGATTCATCCATTCTATCTGATGAGTACAGGTCTTTAAAGAAAAAGTTTTCTCTTATAACAAAAGATTTTGAAAAGCTTTCTTCAGAAAACAAAGTACTTAAATCAGAAAATGAAAAGTTAAGACTTCAAGTAAGTCAACCAAAAGATGAATCTCCAAAGAAGTCTGAGTCCAATACTTCCTGTGAAGTACAAGTACTTCAACAAGAAGTAGATGAACTCACTGGACGTTTGTCCAAATTTGTCAGTAGCTCTGAAAAGTTTGATCAAATTTTAAAAATTCAGAGAAAACCTTCTGACAAAACTGGTTTGGGTTATGAAAAACTGAAACCAAAGTTTTCCAAGAGTCCATCAAAGTTTAATATATATTGTGGATACTGTGGAAAGGCTGGACATGTCACATCGACATGCTTCCATAATAAATGGAACAAGCCTGGACGCAGGCCAAGGACTAACATGAAAGGACCCAAGAAAATCTGGGTACCTAAGAACATGATCATTCCTGTTGCAGATTTGCTTAATGGGAGGAAAGCAACACCAGTCATGGTACCTGGACAGTGGGTGCTCACGACACATGACGGGAGAAAGGTCTATGTTCCAAGACCTCAAGCCTAGAACAAAGGGCTGGGTCACATTTGGAGGTGACCAGAAAGGTAGAATAGTTGGAATCGGTAAAATTGGTAAACATCCTTTTCCTACTATTAAAAATGTTTTATTGGTTGAAGGACTCAAACATAATCTACTTAGCATAAGTCAATTGTGTGACAGTGGATGTGATGTTTCCTTTGACAAGGATAAATGTATAGTTAGAAATTCTGATAAGTCCATTCTTTTTCAAGCAAAGAGGCAGGACAATGTTTATAAAATTGATTTCAAAAATCTGTCCAAACAGAATGTCTCATGCTTCATTTCTTTAAATAATGAACAATGGATATGGCACAAGAAGCTTGGTCATGGAAGCTTGAGAACCATCTCAAAGCTTAATAAGCATAGCCTCGTAAGAGGATTTCTAAATCTTGTGTACAAATCTGAGGTTCTCTGTGAAGCATGTCAGAAAGGGAAACAAGTGAAAAACTCTTTTGATTCTAAAAACATTGTTTCCACTTCTAGACCTTTAGAACTTTTACATATGGATTTGTTTGGACCAACACAAACTGCTTCTTTGAGTGGAAAGAAATATGGACTTGTTATAGTTGATGACTATACTAGATGGACATGGGTTAAATTCCTAGCACACAAGGATGAGTCTTTTAAAGTATTCACCATATTTTGTAAAAGAGTCCAAACTGAGAAAGGAGTTTATATCAACTCCATTCGAAGTGATCATGGAGGTGAGTTTGAAAATGCAAACTTTCAGAGATTCTGTGAAGAGAATGGAATCCTTCACAATTTCTCTGCACCTAGAACACCACAGCAAAATGGTGTAGTAGAGAGGAAAAATCGATCTTTACAAGAGATGGCCAGGACCATGCTCAATGATCACTCAACCTCTAAGAGGTTTTGGGCTGAAGCTGTAAACACAGCATGTTATTTGCAAAACCGAATTTATATAAGGCCTATACTGAAAAAGACTCCTTATGAATTGTGGAAAGGAAGAAAACCCAACATTTCATATTTTCATCCTTTCGGATGTGAGTGTTTTATTCTTAACACCAAGGATCAACTTGGTAAATTTGACTCTAAAATTGATAATGGAATTTTTCTGGGTTATTCTGAAACTTCCAAGGCATATCGAGTTTACAACTCAAGAACCTTGACTGTTGAAGAGTCAATTCACGTTAAATTCAATGACAAAAAGCCTGACAATGATCTGTCAGAGCTAAGTGATTCTCTTGCAGATATGAGAATACAACCAGGAGGTGAAGAATCATCAAGCAAGATTGAAGAAGATGGACCAGACGCAGGAGACAGTCATGCGTCCAATACTGCAGGTGGTAAAAGCTGGCATTTTAAGACTTATCATCCTGAAGATCAAATTATTGGAAATGCAGATGATAAAGTCAGAACAAGGTCCACATTCAGAGAGCAAACTGATGTAGCATTCATCTCTGAATTGGAGCCAAAGAATATAGATGAAGCCCTATTGGATGAAGGATGGATTTTAGCAATGCAGGAGGAGCTGAATCAGTTCAAAAGAAATGATGTTTGGACTCTGGTAGCCCCACCTGAAGATAAGTCCATTATTGGAACCAAATGGGTATTCAGAAATAAGCTGGACGAAGAAGGTATTGTTGTGAGGAACAAAGCAAGGTTAGTTGCTCAAGGCTACTCACAACAGGAAGGTATTGATTTCACTGAAACCTTTGCTCCAGTAGCTAGAATTGAAGCCATTCGCATTTTACTTTCATTTGCTGCCCAACATGATATGAGGCTTTATCAAATGGATGTAAAAAGTGCATTTCTGAATGGTATAATAACAGAAGAAGTCTATGTTGAACAGCCCCCTGGCTTTGAGGATCAAACTTTTCCAAATCATGTTTTTAAATTGAAAAAGGCTCTTTATGGCCTTAAGCAAACTCCTCGAGCTTGGTATGAAAAACTGAGTTCATTTTTAATGGAAAATGGTTTTTCAAGAGGAAAAGTTGATAACACTCTTTTCAGAAAATCCATAGACTCACATTTCATCATAGTACAGATTTATGTAGATGATATTATTTTTGGTGCTACTGATGAATCTTTGTGTAGAGAATTCTCTGAGTTAATGCAGAAAGAATTCGAAATGAGTATGATGGGAGAGTTGAAGTTCTTTCTTGGACTTCAAGTGAAACAGACTAAAGATGGGATATATGTGCATCAGTCCAAATACACGAAGGAGCTTCTGAAGAAGTTCAAGATGCATGATTGCAAACCCATGAATACCCCCATGCATCCAACTTGCATAATGAGCCTGAATGACAAAGATAAAAAGGTAGATCAAAAGGTATATAGAGGTATGATAGGATCTCTTTTATATCTTACTGCATCTAGACCTGATATTATGTTCAGTGTTTGCTTATGTGCAAGATTTCAATCAGATCCTAGAGATTCTCATTTGACTGCTGTCAAGAGAATTTTTAGATATCTGAAAGAGACTACTAATCTCGGTTTGTTGTTTAAGAAATCGGATGAGTACAGATTAGTAGGATTCTGTGATGCTGGAGAGGCTGTGTGCAAAGAATACTTGGGTTTTAGCCTGAAGAGGCTGTGTGCAAAGAATACTTGTATTCTATCAGGTTGATAGTGAAATCTCTCTAGTTTGAGGGGACTGGACGTAGCTCTTAGGAAAGGGTGAACCAGTATAAAAACTTGTGTTATTTCTTCCTTCCCTTATCTCTTATTATATCTGTGCTTATTACTAACCAAGGGGATTGAATTGATTTTGTTTTAAACAAGTTTTTAAACTAAGAGGGAAGCCTCAGCGTCCAATCTTTTGTGCGTCCAATATTTCACAATTCTGTGCGTCCAGTGTTTTAGCACTCTGTGCGTCCAATGTTTTAGAACTCTGTGCGTCCAATATTTCAGAAAACACTGTGCGTCCATTATTTGAACAAAGCTGTGCGTCCAACGTTTTTAACAGCCAGCGTCCAACATTTGCGAAAAGTTTTAAAAGCTTAGAAACACAATTCAACCCCCCCTTCTTGTGTTTCATCTTGTTACCTACAGTCAATATTTATCCATTGCTTAACTAACAGATCACAGAGTTTCTCCTAGATAGATAAAAACTGTAATTTCCTTTATATCATTCTCTAAAATTCCAAACTTAACTTCTAAAACTTTTATGGAATATCAAGTCACCATTTCATATCATCTAATACCTTTTGGGAAATCAAGTATGAATTTTCCATATTCATTTATTAGCTTATTCTGACTGTCAAAACATCCGTAAAACACCATTTGACTTTTACGTCAGCTCTAAACCATTACTTATTATCCGAAAATCTTAAAGGTAATTCTAATCCTCCAAAAATGAATACTTTGTCTCAGAGTGAAAATTCTGAGATGTTACAGACATCATCATATATATATCATCAGAGTTAATATATACAAGTCTTGCGCTCGCAAGTATAGTCATGAACCACAACAGAGTGGCCAAAATACAACATCCTGACCTAAAGAGAAATAAAGCGATAAAAACTAAACCAATAGAAAAACTCAAGTCTTTGAGTTTAACTTAGAACATACAACATACACCACACACATACACATCCTTCCCAACTTATTGAGAAAATCCCCTTACCTCTTAAAGCTAATGAAAATGGGCAAACACCAAAAATCACCTTCACTCTACACCAACACCAAGTGGCCTCTTTGAAGCCTTGATGTTCCAACACTTAGAAAAATTAACCTTACACAAAATACACCAAAAATAAAACCATAAAAATGCAAGTTTTATGAAAACAACCAAACCCCGAAGAGTAGAAATTTTGAGTAGATGAATACTTACTCAAATCTTGAAGCAAAATGGATCCAAAGTAGTTTTCAAGCTTGTAGGTTCCAATGGAGTGAATGTAAACCAATAAAAAGTTCTCTTTTAGTAAAGAGAAGAACACAACCTTCATGGAAAATGAAAATGGTGGAAATGAAAAAATGAAAGAAGTTTATGGATTAGAATGATGATCCAAACCTTTTTTGTGAAGCTTGACTAGCCAAAATCTCAACAAAACTTAGCTTTTTTGGTGTATGGGAAAGCTTGAGAATGGAGAGAAAAATGGAGGATTTCTTTGCAAGAGGAAGAAGATGAAGTCAAAAGTGAAAATCTCTCTCTTCCCTCTCCCTATGTGCAGCGGCCAGACCTCAAGGAATGGGGGGAGTATGGGATTGCTTACTTTGGAGTAGATGGGAGCCATACCTCATTTACCTAATTTTGAAAAAAATTCAAAAATCAACCCTTTTTGACCATTTGACTTTTTGGATATTTTTGAGTGAAAATATGCCCCCCTTACTCGCCCAACAGACCAGAAAAAATGGTGGGATTAAGTCCCATCAAGTTAGGGTTTAATCGGTAATTCAAAGTAGTAAAACGCATAGTTTTCGAACCCCTTTTTAGATAAATATTTTTCTAAAATGGGTAAAATCATGAGAAACCAATTTTATGACTTGAATATGATATAGAAAAATTTAGAATCTTAAACTAAATTTTTGGACTATTTTTCATGTTCCGGTTGCGCCCGGTTTACCCGTAAAGCTCCAAACGCGGGTAAAATAAAGTTTTTCTGGAAAATTTCCAGAAAAATTTCTAAAAATCACAAATAATATACAAACCATTTTTGGTTCTTTAAAATATTATTTTGGAGTAAAAATGACCTCCATAAAAATACTGAACCGTTCCCCGCATCATACGAGAATGTGGTTCCCGTAAAAACTCAGTTTTACGAACTGGCTTCTCTAACCCTTCAAAAACAAATCTAAGATATGAATATTATTATTCACACCTTAAAATGTCAAAAATCATTAATTAAATAATTTTAATTAAATTAAAGAAGATTAAAAATCAATAAAAACTATTTAAAAATGAGGGTGTTACATCACCCCTTCCTCACAACGTAGAGATGTAAAAATCTTCTCTATGTTCTGAATCCAAAGGTCTGCCTTCTCCGGATCAGGTTCTCCGTTAAATTGTTGGGGATCATGCATCCTAAAGTCTGAAAGCCCTTTCCCAATAGCTGCTATCTCAGCTCTAGCCTGCTTTTGCAAGTCCCTCTGTTCTGCTCTCTCAGCCTGTTGTGCCATAGTGGCAGCCATCTGATTCATTGCCCCTATTTCCCTTTCCATTGCTTCGTTGTTTTGTGCCATATCTTGCCTATAAATTAACCCAAAACGTAAACACTAACTCACAACAAAGAAAACACAGAGAAACAATCAATGTCACACATCACTTCACAGAGAAATAAATCAAACAATGTTAGTCAGAGTCACACAACCTAAGCTTAATAGACCTACAATCTAACATTCCCCCTAAAAGATTGAACCGGACTCTGATACCACAAAATGCAACACCCTTTCTCCAAAAAGGATATTACACCATAGTAACAAGTATTTTCGCAATATTTTCCTTAATGACCTTTGATCAAAACCGAGTTTTGTTTCCAAAAATGTGAATAAAATTTTTGCCTTTTTAAAAGATGAGAAGAATGGGGAGTCCATCCCTTCCTTTTCCAATGCATGGTAAAATACGGATAGTGTTAGAAGAAACATTGAAGTAAAAACAACCTCCTCAAATATATATAGCCAAAAGCTTGCATCAGTACAAGCAAGGAGTTTTCTAAAACTACTATACATCAAAAAGTAGTAAAACTCTAAATAAAATGACTGGAATAAAAAGCTACTAAGTAATATAAAAGCCAGGTTCAATCTCTAACATCTACCCGGATTAACCGTTCATATCCGAAAGTATAACAGCAGACGCATCCTTCCTACTCTAAAACGAAAAGTAGATCTCCCTGCTGACTTCCTACGCCTTCTATAAAACGATATGAATGGTGCCTCCAGAGTTGGCACCTTCCTCATCTTTCTCCTCTGTAAGTCGGAGTAAGACTTCCACTCCTCCACCTTAAAAGGATGGTTACCAGACCTCCAACTCGTACCCGATCTAAACCTCGGCAACGTCATCTACTCAACCACATATGAACAAAACATGGAAAGTAGGCAGGGTGAAAAACTTGCACAAGTTAAGAATGATAGTTTCAAAGAGTATGCATACAACACTTATACAGTATATTCTCAGAACCTCATAAACACAGATCACACCTGGAAGCAAAATACCGTAAACCAAGAAACAATCAAGAATAAATCATTAATCACAGAAGCAACGTCAATCACAGATATAATATCAACCACAGATATATTATCAATCACATCTATATCATCAACCATAGATATATTTATGCATGACACTTCAATCTCTTTACTAATACACCGGTGTGCTGCTCCAAGGAGACTTTTCCCACCAAACTCCATTGAGCGATAGGCCTGCGACAGGACCTAACAGAATACCAAGAATTCACTCAGATTTCCTGGATAAACATTCAGTATGCGCATCTCAACCATATCATGAAATAGGTCCGTCAGTCAGATTTATCCAAGCCGGGTATACGACTCGTCTCAGCTCAAGGGCTATCGCCATGCAAGGCTATTGAGACTTTCGAAACCTGGATAATCCCAGAAGGCAATTGTAGCCCAACCAGACTCTATTCTCAACCCACTCTGGGTTGTACAGCTCAAAAACCTTTATGGAAATGATAACTCAAACATTGCATAATATCACTCTGGTTTCTCTTGTAAAACCTTCTCTGTTTTACTGTATTATCTCTCATAATACAAAACCACATATAATACTCTTATTCTACCAACACAGAAATATCTCTTGAAACTTAACCGTTTTGTTACTCTTTTCGGCTGTACTCATTTATTTTTAAGAATAATCACACTGTGATAGAGTCGAACGCGATAACTAACTTAACCGAAATAATATTAATGGAAAAATATTACTTAAGTTTGTTCTTATTGGGAAAGTCCTTTGGAAGCTGGTCAAGTAACCTTCGCCGCGTATATACGAACTTTCTAAGATAGAGAAAATAGCGCATCGGTATGGTTCCCGGGAAAGATCAGGTGAGCTTGTAGGCCCCTTCAATGACCTTTGTCTTTCCTAGACAGATCCATACAAATGAACTATCTTCACCCATCATCAGTCTGTATATAAACAGTAAAAATCACAAGTTTTTATATATAACAGGATCCCAAATCAGGAATTTCTTCCAAATAACTTAACAGTAGAGTTCACCGAGAACCCATTACTATTAACTTAATTTACCCAATCAACCTGTATATATATATATTTTCGAAAAAGAACATGGAAATGGAAGAAAAACACTGGTTTAGTAATTTTAGTGTATTTAATCACTTGCTCACGTATTAATGTCTAATAGAGATACGGCCCTTGAGCCCGACGTAACAATGCATCGAAGATGCATTCTTATGCCTGACCAACCACAATATTCCCTATTAGCCAAAAGAACTCAAGAGGTTCAATTTTACAAATTCTTAGATTTGTTGATCATGGAGGCATAACCCACTAGGTGATCCAACCTTTATAGTTAAAATTTCGCCAGCGTAACGGTACAATTATTAAAATTTATAATTAAATTGGGCATTATAACTTTACTTTTGATAAAATCATATTTTAAATAAAAATAAGACATAGTATAATTTTTAAAACCATTTTATAAATAAATAACAATTATTTAAAGCATAAACACCCAAAACACAAAAACCCATCAAAACAAAGATCAAACTAACTTTGGAAAGAATTTCCCCATACCTTAGCCTCAAGAACAATGAAGAACAAGCTAAGAACACAAGAATAACCACACAAAAACTTGATTAGTAACACAAAGAAAACCAAAGGAAAAATAAAAGAAAGAAATGGAAAGTTTGGAGTGATTTCTCTTCAAGTCGATGGTGTGAAGAATGAAGAGCACCCCCTCCCTATTTATAGGGGAGGGGTTTGGCCAAGAGGGAAGGAAGAGGGGGGAGATATTTTGATTTTCTATTTTTCACAAAAATCATAAAATCATGGAAATTAAAAATATCTACCAAAACCCTAACAAATATCTAGCTTCTAGAAAAATGGAGAAGCTTCAAGACTCTTCAAGGCCTTGTGTGAGGCGGCCAGAATGGGCTGGGAGGAGAGGGATGTGAGTTTACAAAAATACCCCTAGGGTTTGGATGAAAAAGAATGGAAATCAAGGGTATTTTGGTCTTTTCATAAATCAAAAATTGAAATAATTAATTAAAATTGATGAGAACCAATGAGAATGCTAGAAAATGCCATGACAAGTCTAAATAATTTCGTGGCACTCATTTTTGAAATTTATAGATATTGCAAACTCTTCGATTTTCATCGTTTCACAGGTATAACCCCGAAAAAGCAGAAAAATAGGGTTTTCAAAACTTACACAGAAATAATTTCTAAAATCATGAAATAAATAATTAAAAATAAAATATAAAATACTTATGGACCTTTTACACGAAAATTATACCTGTGAAGCAATGTTTTTGCGTTTAAACGCCCCCCGGGTAGCGTAGTTTTCGGTATTTTTTGAAAGTTTTCTAACAATTCCAGAAAAATTCCAGAAAATCTAAAATAATAAAAGAACCAACTTTTGTGAAGGAAGTTTATTTATTGGGTTTGTTTAACACACTCAAGCTATTTAAATCTCTTTCCGTCAGTTAGACGTAAACCGTTTTCTGTAAAAAGGCTCGATGTTGATTGAAAAGCTACCGTTTCAGAAGTATTTCGAAATACATGTATTTTACTACTAATTTTAAGCCAAAAATAAATCACAAAACATCTATGGAACGAAAATTCATATAAAATAGAAAGAAAAAAAAGACAAAAAATGCAAAGAAATGGATGTTGAAACTAGACTTAACAGAAGCTGAAAATCAACCATTTTCAAAAGCATTTTTAAACATGCATATTTAAATCCTATTTTTAAGCTAAAAATAAAACTCAAAATAATTATATCGCAAAAATTCATATAAGACGAAATCAATTAGTCACAAAAGCGGATGTTACAGTTACATCTTCGTCTTAAGATGTTTAAGCTAGATGGTTAGTCTAAGATTGGTTTGGCTCACACCTACGTAGTAGCATATATTTTTCTTTAAACACTTTTGTAATTTCAGTTTAGTAGTATTTTTAGTTTCTTACTCTTGCAGAATCCATACTTAGGTTTGTACTGAAGCAAACCCTTTGTAAAATAGCATGGTTATTATCTATATGATGAAGTACTTTTTCCAAACTTGAAGGCATTATTTTATACTTACCATTCACTTTGAAAGAAGAAAAAAAGTTTCTGCATTTTTTAGAATACTTACAAAACTTTTATCAAATATTTTCTAAGTCTTGAGAAACTTTTGGTTACTATGGTGTAATATCATTTTTGGAGAAAAGGTATTGCATTTTGTGGTATCAGAGCCTAGTTTGTCAATCTTATAGGGGAGTGTAGGTTATAGGTCTATTAGGCTTAAATTTTTTTCATATTGAATAATATGTAAATTTTTGGCGGGGCAAAAAAAATCACTGAGAAAAAAATTTAATGTCAATTCATAATTTTTTCATGTTGAATAATATGAAAAGAATTTTTAGATTTAAAGCTGAATAAAAAGTAAGCAATTTTACCATTTTTTTACAAAATCTATTACTAATTAAGCTGGTGTATCTAAGTATCAAATGTAACAATGAATAAATTGATATAAAAATAATATTTAATTATAAGATAATATATAACATATATGGTTTTTTGGTGGAAAATATATAACATATAACATATATGTGTACACCCCAAAAAAAAAATATAACATATGTGTGTGTTTGTAATATAATAATATAATATTAACATATGTGGGTATGTATATAAAACAATAAAGTTGAGGGTCACGTTAGATTTTACGCATGATATAAAATAACTTATTTATATATTAATAATTTAATTATGATATATATTTATATTTATAATAGTCATGATTCTATGACATTTTGCATCTTATTTAAATATGTAAGTTTAATATTATAAACAATCAACAATTGCTCATATTGATAAAATTGAATGCCAAATCAGTTTTTTTATGGAATTGAATACCAAATCAGTTGAAAAAATAAATAGAAAAATAATTAATACAATTCTTTAGTCCATAGATAAATCATGAATCAAACCGGTAAGTAAATATTGTTTTGGTTATAAAAAATAAAATTTAAAAAAATAATTTTGTAATATGAAAATGTATAAGAACAAAAAAATGAATAAAACACATAAATAAAAGCTATTTTATTCATTGAAAATAAAATTAAAAAAATATAATTTTGTAACATGAAAATTTATAGGAACAAAAAACATGAACGAAACTCATAAGCAAATACTATCTTATTAATTAAAAATAAAATTAACAGAAAAATACTTTTACAGCGCGAAAATTTACAGGAATAAAAAAATTTGAATGAGAATATACAAGAACAAAAAAATATGAATGAAATATAAAAAATAAAATAAAAAAATAGTTTTGTAACCTGATAATTTACATGAACAAAAAGACATGAATGAAATTTGTAAGCAAAGTACTATTTTATTTATAACAAATTCAAAATAAAAAAAATTTGCACCTTGAAAATTTTTTAGGACAAAAAACATGAATACAACTCGTAAGTAAACATTATTTTATTTATTAAAAATAAAATCAAAAGAAAATAATTTTGTAACCTGAAAATTCAGTGGAATAAAAAAACATAAATTAACATATAAATAAATACTATTTTATTTACTGAAAAATTATAATTAAAAAAATAATTTTACAATTAAAATTGGCTAGATAAATACTATAATATTAAGGTAAGAATGCAATGATGAAAAAGAAATAAGATATTATTATCTAAAAGGAAAAGAAATGAGATATTGAAAAATATAAAATTTGACACGTATTTCAATGTATTCAATTTTTCTTAAATAGGTAAGAGCATCCCAAATGGGGAGAGTTTAGTGGGTTCTTGAAATTTAAGAAATCATTCCTTGCATAGTTCACTATTGGAGTTCAATGACATGACATTCAAATTTAAGTTCCGTTGCTTATGCAAGCTCCGATCATTAAACAATAAAAAAATATTTTTTATGTTATTAACCACTGAAATTGAAAGTAAAAGTAAAGATATGATGTCATTTGTGGGTTCCATTTTGGGTTCTTAAGGATTTCACTAAGTGAAAAGTAGTCAGAATTCTAAAAATATGATATGGCATGATAAGACACACCAAAATGGATTAAGCAACCAAACTTGGATTGCACCATTAGAGATGATTTAATGGATAGGTAATAGATAAATGAGTGTAATTTATTTATTATTTTTTTGTAATCAATGATACTTATTTACTGAATCAACAAATGAATAAATAAAATAAAATATAAAATATATTCTTATCATTATTTTTCGGGGCCACTAAAATTTTTTTTGACACTCGATGATTACTGATTACCGAATTGCTTTAGTCATCGAATCAATTAAAAAAATAATAATTAATTAAAGAAAGAAAGTTAGCGCAGGAACATTGCAACTGTATTAACCAAAAATTATAATATAATATATCTCATTCCAAAATATAATATAATATAATATAATATTCTAATTTTTTTTTGCTACAAATATTCTAATTTTTTGGGTGACAAATGAAAAATTCATCAAAAAAATTTAAGAAACAGAAAGCAAAAGATGATGGGCAGGGAATAGGCATTGACAGCGAAAATTAGATGATGAATTTTTTTTTTCATGAGTGATGAATTGGAACTTGGAAAACACAATGATGATATTATACAGATTTTTTTTCCGATGACAATGATATTATACATCGGGGGAGTATTTGTGAAGGATTAAAGCAAAAGGATTGGCGGGAATTGGTTGATTTGACATTAACCAAAAATTTTATATTTATTGATGATTAGGGATTTGAAATCATGGATCCCCTTTTTTTTTCATTTCTTTTGTTTTATTTGTCTTTTTTTTGTTAATTTTATTTTTTTGTCAACATGAACAATGTCATAAAAGGGAAAAACCCCAGCCATACGACATCTACAGCAAGGAAAATAGCATATGCAGAGTCACAAGAAAAACACCAATCCTAACCAAGACACGCTGCTGTAACCTACACCAAGCTGTAACACACTACAGATAAGGAAAACAGTTAAAACTAAAAAATAAAACAGCCAAAACACAAAAGAACACAGAAAAACCTACACCTAGCACACCAAAAAGGATACCAAAAAAAGGATACAGACATGAAGAATATCCTTGAGATATCCTTAAGTGGGTTGGGTTTGGCCCATTTGGGACACCTAGAACCTTCTGTCATAACCAATAAAGCTCACATGTCACGGCTCCAGAACCCAGCACATATCAACCACCCAGGACCTGGCCTAAACAGAATCAGCAGGGGCGATGCAGCAAAGGGTGGTGGTGGTCCCTCATGATGCACGGTGGCAAAGACACAACATCCAACTGTTGGAACCAAATTGGTTAAAAGTGTTTTTAATACAAAAACTCCCTAAGTGATTTTATGGTTTTGATGATAACAAAATGTATTAAGGTTTTTACAAAGGATAATCAATATGTATTAAGCTTGTACAATGTGTAACAATGCTGCCTAACTAAGTTTATTGAAGGAAGATTGCAGTCTGCGTCCAATAAGCTAGTTCATCACAATGTTGGCACTGGAATGGACACAAAAGTTCTGCGTCCAATGTTTTAGCAGAAGGAAGAATTCTGCGTCCAATGGTTGAGCAGAAGGAAGAGTTCTGCGTCCAATGTTTGAGCAAAAGGATTAATGTTGTGCGTCCAATAATTCAGTACAAGGCACAAGGACAATTTCATACGTCCAATGATTCATGAGAAGGCATTGAAGACATAAGTCCAATGTTCAAGAAAAACCATACGTCCAATGATCAGAATGCTTATAAGTCCAATGTTCAAGAATAACCATACGTCCAATGATCAGAATGCTTATAAGTCCAATGATCAGAACATAAGTCATAAGTCCAATGTTCAGGATGTGTTCTTGACCAAGGTAAAGAATGCTGATCGTCCAAAGATAAGTACAAGGCAAGACTGGCATAAGTCCAATGATAAGAACAAGGCAATACTGGCATAGTCCAATGTTTTTATGAGAAGCAGAATTGCAGTAAGAGTCCAATGATTTTCAAAGGAACAGATTCAGTGAGCGTCCAATGCAGATGAAGGATAAAAGTCCAATGTTCAGCATGAGCAAGAGTGCAACTCTGCGTCCAATGAAAATGAACATTCTGCGTCCAATGAAGTCAGAGTTACTCAAGCACTGTTCTGCGTCCGATAATGAAGAAGGAAAATAACAAAGTGTTCCACAAGCAATGAAACAGAATGGAACAAGTTCATTATCTACTGTTCTGCGTCCGATAAATGAGAAGAACAAGAACAAAGTGTTACACGATGAATGAAGCAAAGTAGGACAAGTTCTCAGTCTACTATTCATCGTCCAATAAAGCAGCATAACAAAGTGCAATTGAAAGCATCAGGTATGCGTCCAATGTTTGCATGAGTTCTGTGCAAATTGGTAAGTGCAAAGGTATGCGTCCAATAACTTGCTAAATGCTGCGTCCAATGTTTCATATATTATGCGCCCAATACACAATACGCAGAATCCATTACTTGCTATTTATTGCTCATACATTTAATATGGAACATATTTATTGAGCAAATGATTTGAAATAAATAGCTGTATACAATGCTTTTCTGTACAACCTATTGTCAACGTGTTTGAAAGTACATTTGAAAAGCATAAAGTACTGTGGAAAGTGTAATAAGAGAGAGAATGTACTTTTATCTACTCTATATATCTCTGAACACATCTTTCTGCTTTACACAGTGTATTCTCTCTGTCTCAATAAGATATTACTATTAACCACTGTACAATTGAGACTTTGAGTACAGGTTGCTTCCGATTAAGGAGAAAGAAACGCAGACATGCTCACTGAAGTAGATCTCCTCAGAGCAATGGGAAAATAGCATTTAATGCTATTAGAGAACGGTAATATTTATGAAGGCTGAAGCTGAGCTATTCGAAGAACAAGTCTGAAGCTTCATCAAAGCCTATAAATACCGTGAACAAGAAGAAGAATAGAAGACACTGAACAACGAAAAAGAAAGAGCAAAACCGCTGTGCAAATACTCTGTATAGAAAGTCTTGTATATTTGTCTTTCTTCTTGTAAATAGAGAGTTTGCTTAACTCTCGAAGTGCTTTAGATTTCACATCCTCACTTGTGTGAGTTAGATAGCACTTGATATCAAAACTCTGCTGAGCTGTTTGAGCCTGGAAAGGCTTGTGTGAAAAGAATACTTGGTTTAGCCTGAAGAGGCTGTGTGCAAAGAATACTTGGGATTTAGCCTGGAGAGGCTGTGTGCAAAGAATACTTGGGATTTAGCCTGGAGAGGCTGTGTGCAAAGAATACTTGTTGTAAGGCCTGGAGAGGCTGCTGAAGAATACTTGTTACCTATCAGGTTGATAGTGAAAGCTCTCTAGTTTGAGGGGACTGGACGTAGCTCTTAGGAAAGGGTGAACCAGTATAAAAACTTGTGTTATTTCTTCTTTCCCTTAACTCCTTTTATATCTGTGTTTATTACTAACAAAGGGGATTGAAATTGATTTTATTCAAACAAGTTTTTCAAACTAAAAGGGAAGCATTCTGTGCGTCCAATCTTTAGAAAACCTGTGCGTCCAGTTTTTATAAAGACTCTGTGCGTCCAGTGTTTTAAAACTATTGTGCGTCCAATATTTCAGAAAACGCTGTGTGTCCAATATTTGAAATAAGCCAGCGTCCAACATTTGCGAAAAGTTTTAAAAGCTTAGGACCACAATTCAACCCCCCCTTCTTGTGTTTCATCCTGTTACCTACAGTTGGCATCAGAGCTCGGTCTCTAGGGGTTGAGCACCTAACAGTGCAGAGAAGCAATGATCCATGGAGAACGAGGGACAGCTGTGAGCAGACCACCACTGTTCAATGGAAATGAATATGACTACTGGAAGCAGAGAATGATTACATTTTTTGATGCCCAAAATATCGACCTATGGGATGTAGTGGAAACAGGCTACACTGTTCCAGTAAATGAAGCAAGTCAACAAATACCAAGAGCTCAGTGGACAGCAGATCAAAGGACTAGATTCCACCTGAACTCGAAGGCAAGGCACTACCTGATGTGTGCCATCACAAAATCTGAATATGACAAGGTGCACAGCTGCACCACTGCCAAGGAAATGTGGGACACTCTGGCCTTGGCACATGAAGGCTCATCTCAGGTTCGTGAATCTAAGATAAGCATACTAGTTCATCAATATGAACTATTTAAGATGGAAGAACAAGAGTCCATTGATCAAATGTTTGGAAGATTCCAAACTATTACCAACAACCTGAGATCCTTGGGGAAAGTCTACACAACCCAGGAACATGTAAGGAAGATTTTGAGGAGTCTGCCCAGACAGTGGAGACCCAAAGTTACAGCAATACAAGAAGCAAGGGATCTTTCCACTCTTGCTTTAGAAAATCTTCTAGGCTCATTGAAAGTACATGAGCTTGAGCTGAATGAAGAGGGAATCAGAAAAAGGGCAAAGTCCATTGCTCTTAAAGCTCAAAAAGGGAGCACCTCAAAAGCCTTGAAGGCAAATGATTCTGATGAAGAATCATGCAGCTCAGAAGGAGAAGAAGGCTCAGATGATGATGAACTCTCCTTCATCTCTAGGAAAATAAAGTCTATATGGAAAAAGAAGTTTGGCTTCAGAAGGAAGCAATTCAATAGAAGATTTCCACAGAAGGAAGCTGAGCAAAAGGAGGAAAGTCCAGTGGTGTGCTATGGATGCAGGAAACCAGGCCACTAGCCGAGAAGACAAAGAAGAAAGTCTTCAAGAAGAAGAAAGGTCTCATGGCAACATGGGAAGACCTCGATGATTCCTCTGATGATGAGGATAAGGAAGAGGCAAATCTGTGTCTAATGGCAGGACTCTCCTCAGTTGAAAGTGAAGACGAAGAGGAGGTAATTTCTTACTCTGAATTAAGAAATAATTTTGATGAGCTTCTTAGAGATTCATCCATTCTATCTGATGAGTACATGTCTTTAAAGAAAAAGTTTTCTCTTATAACAAAAGATTTTGAAAAGCTTTCTTCAGAAAACAAAGTACTTAAATCAGAAAATGAAAAGTTAAGACTTCAAGTAAGTCAACCAAAAGATGAATCTCCAAAGGATTCTGAGTCCAGTACTTCCTGTGAAGTACAAGTACTTCAACAAGAAGTAAATGAACTCACTGGACGATTGTCCAGATTTGTCAGTAGCTCTGAAAAGCTTGATCAAATTTTAAAAATTCAGAGAAAACCTTCTGACAAAACTGGTTTGGGTTATGAAAAACCGAAACCAAAGTTTTCCAAGAGTCCATCAAAGTTTAATATATATTGTGGATACTGTGGAAAGGCTGGACATGTCACATCGACATGCTTCTATAATAAATGGAATAAGCCTGGACGCAGACCTAGGACTAACAAGAAAGGACCCAAGTCAATCTGGGTACCAAAAAGTATGGTAATTCCTGTTGCAGATATACTTGATGGGAGGAAGACAACTTCAGTCATGGCACCTGGACAATGGCTGCTTACTACACATAACAGGAGAAAGGTCTATGTTCCAAGACCTAACGCTTAAGATCACCTAAGAGTGAAGAAGATGGACTAGACGCAGGAAAACTGTGATGCGTCCAATACTGGAGGTGGAAAAAGCTGGCATTTCAAGACCTATCATCCTGAAGATCAAATCATTGGAAATGCAAATGATAGAGTCAGAACAAGGTCCACATTCATAGAACAAACTGATGTTGCATTCATGTCTGAATTAGAGCCCAAGAACGTAGATGAAGCCCTATTGGACGAAGGATGGATTTTGGAATGCAGGAGGAGCTAAATCAATTCAAACGAAATGATGTTTGGACGCTGGTAGCCCCACCTGAAGATAAGTCCATTATTGGAACCAAATGGGTATTCAGAAATAAGCTGGATGAAGAAGGTAATGTTGTGAGAAACAAAGCAAGGTTAGTTGCTCAAGGCTACTCACAACAGGAAGGTATTGATTTCACTGAAACTTTTGCTCCAGTAGCTAGAATTGAAGCCATTCGCATTTTACTTTCATTTGCTGCCCAACATGATATGAGGCTTTATCAAATGGATGTAAAAAGTGCATTTCTGAATGGTATAATAACCGAAGAAGTCTATGTTGAACAACCACCTGGTTTTAAGGATCAATCTTTTCCAAATCATGTTTTTAAACTTAAAAAGGCTCTTTATGGCCTTAAGTAAGCTCCTCGAGCTTGGTATGAAAAACTGAGTTCATTTTTAATAGAAAATGGTTTTTCAAGAGGAAAAGTTGATAACACTCTTTTTAGAAAATCCATAGACTCACATTTCATCATAGTACAGATTTATGTAGATGACATTATTTTTGGTGCTACTGATGAATCTTTGTGTAGAGAATTCTCTGAGTTAATGCAGAAAGAATTCGAAATGAGCATGATGGGAGAGTTGAAGTTCTTTCTTGGACTTCAAGTGAAACAAACTCAAGATGGGATATATGCGCATCAGACCAAATATACAAAGGAGCTTCTGAAGAAGTTCAAGATGGATGATTGCAAACCCATGAATACCCCCATGCATCCAACTTGCATAATGAGCCTGAATGACAAAGATAAAAAGGTAGATCAAAAGGTATATAGAGGTATGATAGGATCTCTTTTATATCTTACTGCATCTAGACCTGATATTATGTTCAATGTATGCTTATGTGCAAGATTTCAATAAGATCCTAGAGATTCTTATTTGACTGTTGTCAAGAGAATTTTTAGATGTCTGAAAGAGACTACTAATCTCGGTTTGTTGTTTAAGAAATCAGATGAGTACAGATTAGTAGGGTTCTGTGATGCTGATTATGCTGGAGACAGGCTTGAAAGAAAAAGCACCAGCGGAGGATGCCATTTTGTTGGATCCAATCTAGTATCATGGACGAGCAGGAGACAAAGCACAATTGCATTATCTACAGCTGAAGCTGAATATGTTTCTACTGCAAGTTGTTCTTCTCAGCTCTTATGGATTAAACATCAATTGGAGGACTACAACATCTTCGAGAGTAAGATTTCTGTTCTTTGTGACAATACTGCTGCAATCAATTTATCTAAAAACCCAATCTTACACTCAAGAGCTAAGCATATAGAAATTAAACATCATTTTATTAGAGACTATGTGCAGAAGGGAACATTTGATATTTAGTTTGTTAACACTGAAAATCAATGGACAGATATATTTACAAAACCCCTCTCTGTAGATAGGTTTACTTTTATAAGGAAGCATTTGAATATGCACTTTACAAAAGACTGATGTTTAGCGTCCAATATGCTTAAGTTGAGTCTGAGTCCAATGTGACTAGAGTCCAACAGGACACGACAGTCTATTTGAGACTTAGAATTTTTTTTTAAAGACTCAAAAGCTTTCACATCTTAGTCATCCCACGCTGAGTCCAATCTATTTTTCATAAAGATATATTTTACAGTTGGTATCTTACAAATGCTTTGCAGTAACTTTCAGTTTGATGATCATTCTTGTTTTCAAGAAAATGGGGAGATTGTTTCTAAAAAGGGTTTTTCAGTTTTAAAGAGGATTCTGTTTTTAAAAGCTCCAAGTCTTTTCAAAACTCTCTTTGGACTATGATGTTCTATGAACCTTTTTGCCTGATGACAAAAGGGGGAGAAAGAATGGGATTAAGTTTTTATATCTTGACTAAAAGGGGAGAAAGATTTTGACAAAAAGGGAGAAAGATTAAGTCTGATTGCATTAGTCTTATTACCATGTTATTTTGATAAGCTATTTGTGGACTAATCTTTGTTTTATGAGTAAAAGAAATTTTCAGGTACTCTAAGTCTCAGGGGGAGAAGAGTAAGGAAAATCTGAGATGTTTATCTCAGGGGGAGTTTCCCTTAGAAAATTCCTGTTTTTTGCTGACTGATTTTGGTTTATATGCTTTATTGTTTGTAAAACTTAATAATGTTTGTCATCATCAAAAAGGGGGAGATTGTTGGAACCAAATTGGTTAAAAGTGTTTTTAATACAAAAACTCCCTAAGTGATTTTATGGTTTTGATGATAACAAAATGTATTAAGGTTTTTACAAAGGATAATCAATATGTATTAAGCTTGAACAATGTGTAACAATGCTGCCTAACTAAGTTTATTGAAGGAAGATTGCAGTCTGCGTCCAATAAGCTAGCTCATCACAATGCTGGCACTGGAATGGATACAAAAGATCTGCGTCCAATGTTTTAGCAAAAGGAAGAATTTTGCGTCCAATGGTTGAGCAGAAGGAAGAGTTCTGCGTCCAATGTTTGAGCAGAAGGAAGAGTTCTGCGTCCAATGTTTGAGCAAAAGGATTAATGTTGTGCGTCCAATAATTCAGTACAAGGCACAAGGACAATTTCATACGTCCAATGATTCATGAGAAGGCATTGAAGACATAAGTCCAATGTTCAAGAAAAACCATACGTCCAATGATCAGAATGCTTATAAGTCCAATGTTCAAGAATAACCATACGTCCAATGATCAGAATGCTTATAAGTCCAATGATCAGAACATAAGTCATAAGTCCAATGTTCAGGATGTGTTCTTGACCAAGGTAAAGAATGTTGATCGTCCAAAGATAAGTACAAGGCAAGACTGACATAAGTCCAATGATAAGAACAAGGCAATACTGGCATAGTCCAATGTTTTTATGAGAAGCAGAATTGCAGTAAGAGTCCAATGATTTTCAAAGGAACAGATTCAGTGAGCGTCCAATGCAGATGAAGGATAAAAGTCCAATGTTCAGCATGAGCAAGAGTAAACTCTGCGTCCAATGAAAATGAACATTCTGCGTCCAATGAAGTCAGAGTTACTCAAGCACTGTTCTGCGTCCGATAATGAAGAAGGAAAATAACAAAGTGTTCCACAAGCAATGAAACAGAATGGAACAAGTTCATTATCTACTGTTCTGCGTCCGATAAATGAGAAGAACAAGAACAAAGTGTTACACGATGAATGAAGCAAAGTAGGACAAGTTCTCAGTCTACTATTCATCGTCCAATAAAGCAGCATAACAAAGTGCAATTGAAAGCATCAGGTATGCGTCCAATGTTTGCATGAGTTATGTGCAAATTGGTAAGTGCAAAGGTATGCGTCCAATAACTTGCTAAATGCTGCGTCCAATGTTTCATATATTATGCACCCAATACACAATACGCAGAATCCATTACTTGCTATTTATTGCTTATACATTTAATATGGAACATATTTATTGAGCAAATGATTTGAAATAAATAGCTGTATACAATGCTTTTCTGTACAACCTATTGTCAACGTGTTTGAAAGTACATTTGAAAAGCATAAAGTACTGTGGAAAGTGTACTAAGAGAGAGAATGTACTTTTATCTACTCTATATATCTCTGAACACATCTTTCTGCTTTACACAGTGTATTCTCTCTGTCTCAATAAGATATTACTATTAACCACTGTACAATTGAGACTTTGAGTACAGGTTGCTTCCGATTAAGGAGAAAGAAACGCAGACATGCTCACTGAAGTAGATCTCCTCAGAGCAATGGGAAAATAGCATTTAATGCTATTAGAGAACGGTAATATTTATGAAGGCTGAAGCTGAGCTATTCGAAGAACAAGTCTGAAGCTTCATCAAAGCCTATAAATACCGTGAACAAGAAGAAGAATAGAAGACACTGAACAACGAAAAAGAAAGAGCAAAACCGCTGTGCAAATACTCTGTATAGAAAGTCTTGTATATTTGTCTTTCTTCTTGTAAATAGAGAGTTTGCTTAACTCTCGAAGTGCTTTAGATTTCACATCCTCACTTGTGTGAGTTAGATAGCACTTGATATCAAAACTCTGCTGAGCTGTTTGAGCCTGGAGAGGCTTGTGTGAAAAGAATACTTGGTTTAGCCTGAAGAGGCTGTGTGCAAAGAATACTTGGGATTTAGCTTGGAGAGGCTGTGTGCAAAGAATACTTGGGATTTAGCCTGGAGAGGCTGCGTGCAAAGAATACTTGGGTTTTAGCCTGGAGAGGCTGTGTGCAAAGAATACTTGTTGTAAGGCCTGGAGAGGCTGCTGAAGAATACTTGTTACCTATCAGGTTGATAGTGAAAGCTCTCTAGTTTGAGGGGACTGGACATAGCTCTTAGGAAAGGGTGAACCAGTATAAAAACTTGTGTTATTTCTTCTTTCCCTTAACTCCTTTTATATCTGTGTTTATTACTAACAAAGGGGATTGAAATTGATTTTATTCAAACAAGTTTTTCAAACTAAAAGGGAAGCATTCTGTGCGTCCAATCTTTAGAAAACCTGTGCGTCCAGTTTTTATAAAGACTCTGTGCGTCCAGTTTTTATAAAGACTCTGTGCGTCCAGTGTTTTAAAACTATTGTGCGTCCAATATTTCAGAAAACGTTGTGCGTCCAATATTTGAAATAAGCCAGCGTCCAACATTTGCGAAAAGTTTTAAAAGCTTAGGAACACAATTCAACCCCCCTTCTTGTGTTTCATCCTGTTACCTACACCAACAACACCAGAACAAACATCAACAACAGACAACAAAAACCACAAAACGAAACAACAAAACGAACAATAGAAGCGCAACAACAGAAAAACAAAACCAACAACAGGAACCAAAAACCAGATCAAAAAACAGCAAACACAGCAACAGCAACACCAAGCTCTAACAGATATGGAGATAGAGACGGTGACCCAACCCCTTGAAAGGCGGCGGCGGTTGCAGCATCCGCCAAGAGTGTCCACGCAAGAAGGAGACAACATCACAGCCCAACGCGAGAGGAACATGGTCAACCCGCTGTTGAGTGCGGTGGCTCCAACCAAAGCCATGGAACTTCATGATCACAACGACGCCAACAGACCAACAAGAGTGCCGTCTCTGCACAAAGAACGAAGAGGACGAAAAAATGAAGGAAAAAGGACCAAATCAAAAAAATGGAGAGAAAGGAAAAAGAAGAAGAAAAGAGGGGGGCCTTGCGCTGGCGATGGGGGGGCGAGGAAGAAACCACCGAGCGGTGCAAGGCCAACGAAAGGGAACGAAGAAAAACTACAAAACGGAACGAAGAAGAAGAAGAAAAAAAACGAAGGAAAAAAAGGAACGAAGGAAGACCACCGGCGCAGCAGCCCCCAAGCAAGAGGGGGGACGAAGGAAAAAAAGGGGGAAGGCTGCGCCGCACGGCGCTAGGGTTTTCTTTGATGCAAAAATCTGATGTGTGTGGTGTTGGGTAATCAAGCCCACTTTTGTTTTTTTATATGTCTGATGGACTTAATGTAACATCTATTTTTTTTTGTTTGTCGTTTATATTCTGTTTTATATGAAATTTTGTGATTCAAGTACTAAGTGATTTATTTTTAGCTTATAATAAAGATTTGAATATACTAATCAAATTATTTCATTAAAACAGTCACTTGTTCTTTGACGTTTGACAACCATATTTACCGTAATTAACGGATAAGATTATAAACAGCTAAGGTATATCAAAACAAACCAGAAAACAAAACTTCCTTCACAAAAGTTGGTTCTTTTAATATTTATGATTTTTCAGAATTTTCTTAGAATTTTTGAAAAATAATTTTAGAAATTATCGTTTTGGTCCCTATAGTTTACAACAAGAACTAACAACTGCTTCAGAGATCAAGATGAGGTCAAAAAGAGATTTAAAGAAGCTGAATCATGTTTTTACATTTTTTTGAGATTTTTGGAAATTTATTTCAAATTTTTTTGAAAAACAGATCAAAAGTTACTTTTTCAAGTCCCTTTAGACACGAGAAATGAGGGTTTTCTGAACGGAAATGAATTTTTAGTGATCAGTGAGTGCTTAAAATCATTTTTCAAAGAGGGATCATTAGTGTTTAAATTTAATTTGTGATTTTCTGGGAATTTTTATGGAATTTTTTGAAAAATGACCGTTTTGCACTTACGGCGTGTCTGTTTTCCTTTGTTTATGCGAACCGCGAAGCATACCCCTTACCGTAAAAAGCCCAAAACTCTTCCATGAAGCTCTTATATGTCATTTTCTAGATTCCTCATAGGTTCTTACCATTTAAATTAATTTTTGAATATTTGATTAAGTGAAAAGACCATTTTACCCTTGATTTTCACTTAAAACTTCTTAAACCTAAAGTTTTTAACCAAGCTATCCAATGGCTCTTCTTTCTCCATACTTGATCGACATCAACCTTCATTCTTAGCCCTTGGATGTGCTTTTCTCTCATGAGTCACCAAGCTTAGTCATAAGCCTTAACCAATTAGAAAATAGATTGTTTTAATTAATTAGGGTTTATGACATAATCACCAAAAAGTACCACGAGCTCACAAATTTTTATTTCCCTCTTCCTCCCTAGCCTTGGCCGCCCCATTCACTATAAATAGGAGGGGAGTGCTTCATATTTTTCTCACAAAACCAAGAAGCCTTGTGTTGACAAACAAGATCTCTCTCTTTTCTCCTTAGAATTCTTAAATTTCTTACTTGGTGTTCTTGGTTCTTCAAATCTTGTTCTTCCAAGTTCTTGTGGCAAAGGTGAGGGGAACCTCTTGCAAATTAATTTGAGAAGTATGAGTTTGATTCTTGTTTGTGCTTGACTTGTGTGTGTTGTGTGTTATAGCCTTTGTTTGTTTATTTATGCTTTAATAATTGATTTATGGCTTTAATATAATTGTTTTGTGCTATTTATGAATTGTAGTGTTATAATGCCCAAAATTCAATAAATTTTCGTGGAAGTAAGGTTACTATGGCAAAAATTAATTTTGAACTTTTGTAAACATACCGTTATAATGGCAAAATTTAGATATACCGTAAATATGATCTTACCGTAAAGAAGTGAAATTTATTCTTTTGTGAAAACCCTGATATTGTCTATCATTGATAAACAAGGTGATGGTTAAGATAAATGGTTTATCAGTATGGGTCTGTCTAGGAAAGACAAAGACCTTTGAAGGGGCTTTTTAAGTCCGTCTCTCTTTCCTGGGAACTGTACTGATACGCTGTTTGGGGAATTCTTATCCTAGGGACCCGGTATATACGTGACTAAGATAAATTGGGAAAGAAGTGATTTCTTAATAACGTATATATAAATAGATTGGATTGGATAAAAAGAGTATAACAGTAATGGATTCTCGGTGAATTCTACTGTTATAGCATCTTTCGAAATTTAATATAACAGTAATGGATTCTCGGTGAATTCTACTGTTATATTAACAGTGAGAAATATAGAGTGGGTATCCAATCTGTATATGTATGCAATTTACTCAGTTTAATTTCCAATGTCTATGACAGTGAAAAATAGTGAGATAGGCTTTCAATGGGCCTCTTTCCTGGAAGATAATTGATGCTTAAGTGTTTCCGTAAATAAACAGTTGATTTCGTTCACTTAGATTATATCGAATCATTTTTTGGCACTGATCACCGAAGACAGCTCTGCCGCCGTGTGATCTTTTCATCTTCGAAAATTAACTAAGTCGAAAATGATCAGCTTTACTTCGTTCACTAAGTCTATATCAAGTTTTCAAAAAGACAGACATTGATTACCGCAGTCGGCTTAGTCGCCGTGTACTTATTCCATTCCTAAAGAGTTATCTAAAATCTGAGAACAGACACTTACTGATTAAAAAGTGGACATAAGTTTAAATACTGTTGATCTCTTCTCTCTTGATCAATCCTAGGTGGCTATGCCCCATTTTGGTCTTCTTGAAATGAGTTAATAATCTTTAGTTATATATCGAATCACTCTGTTGGGCTGCTCATCTCATTTCGGCTCTGCCGCGGCATGATCAGTCATAAATTGAATTATTACAGCTGAAAGGACAACTTAACTCGTAAATAAATGAGTAATAAAGGCAAGAGTATTTTACCAGAAAGAGATAAGTTATTTTATACAATGGTATTGAAGAGAAGCTACAGTAAGATAGAGGAAGTTTTACAAAGAGAAGACAAAGAGAAGCTGAATGTGTACAAATTTAGACGATCATTTGCATTATAGACGCTGAGCATACAACCTAGAGGTTGGGGTTGAAAATTGGTTCTGTTGGACTACAATTGTCTACTGGGATTATCCAGGTTTCGAAAGTCTCAAATGGCCTTGTCGGTGATAACCCCCGAGCCGAGACGAGTCGTATACCCGGTTTGGATAAATCTGACTGGCAGATCTATTTCTGATTTGGTATTAAGTTTTAAATGCGGTATTTCTGAAGTATTCTCAGGGGTCTAAGAAGGATTCCCTGGTTATGCAGTTAAGTTTACTGCAGCCGGTCACTCAAATGATGTGAGGTTGGAAAGTCTCCTTGGAGCACTACACCGGTGTGTTTTGAGAAACATTGAAGTGACATGCATAAATAAGACTTGGACTTGGTGATATATTATTGTGAATGTATTATCTTTGTATGAATCCAGGACAAAGGTAAGATCTGCTTAAACGAGATCTGTTTATAAGCCTTGATTGATCTGTTATTTTTTATATGTGCCTTGATGTGCGAATTGGTTGTTATATAACCTTTGTCTTTGTGTGTACTCCTACTTTTCATGTTACTTTGTCTTAGAGTCTCACCCTTGTCTACTTTTATGTTGTGTTGATGCATGACTGAGTAGATGGTTTACCCGAGGAGTGGGTTAGTTCCACTCCGACGTCTTAGGATACAACCCCTTGAGATTGGGAAGTCAAGGTGGAAGATAAACCCTGGTACACAGTGGGGTACGTATACTGGTTATGTACTTACCACTGCTGGAAGAGTTGATAAACCCAACTGGAGAGTAGAAACCCGGTTAGTCTTAGACGTTAGGCTACCCCTGGAGCAGATGAAGAACATCATCCGAACAAAAGATGGCAATGCAAGGAAGGAAGAGAAGCAGAAAAAGACTGCTCAGAAGCAGATTTACCGTGTTAGGGTTAGAAGGTTGCTGCTACCGTTACATCTTCGTTTTAAGATGCTTAAGTTGGGTGGTTAGTCTAAGGTTGATCTAACTCACATCTACATAGTAGCTTACTTTTTCTTTTAACACTTTTGTATTTTCAGTTTATTAGTACTTCCTGTTTTCCCTACTTTTGCAGAATCTATACTAAGGATTGTACTGAAGCAAACCCTTTGTAAAATAGCATGATTTATAATATATATGATGAAATACTCTTTTCAAATACGATGGCGTTATTCTATACTTACCATTCACTTTAGAAAAGGAAAAAAATGTATCCGCATTTTTGGAGGATGATTATAAACTCTTATCAAAATATTTTCTAAGTCTTTGCGAAACTTTTGGTTACTATTGTAGGTAACAGGGAGAAACACAAGAAGGGGGGTTGAATTGTGTTTCAATGCCTTCTTAAAAACTTTTTCGCAAATGTTTGGACGCTTGCTGTAAAACTGTTGGACGCACAACGTATCTGAATATTGGACGCACAAGCAAGTTGGACGCAGAGGCTTCCACTTAGTTTTAAAACTCGTTTCCTTTAAGCGATTTAAAGAGTTTGAAAAACTTGTTAAAACAAAATTCAATTCAATCCCCTTAGTTATTATAAATAAATAAATAACTTGAGAAAAGGGAAAGAGAAAAACACAAGTATTTATACTGGTTCACTCTTTCCTAAGAGCTACGTCCAGTCCCCTCAAACTAGAGAGATTTCACTATCAATCCAGATAGAAGACAAGTATTCTTCAACAGCCTCTCCAGGCCTTACAACAAGTATTCTTTGCACACCTAGCCTCTCTAGGCTCAAAACAAGTATTATTTACAAACAAGCCTCTCCAGGCTTAACCTCAAGTATTCTTTGCACGCAGCCTCTCCAGGCTAAATCCCAAGTATTCTTTTACAGACAAGCCTCTCCAGGCTCAACACAAGTATTCTTTATAAACAAGCCTCTTCAGGCTCAAACAACTCAGAAGAGTGTTTTTGACTTAAAGTGCTATCTAACTCACACACGTGAGAATATGAAAATCTTAAGCACTTCGAGAGTTAAGCAAACTCTCTTTTACAAGAAGAAAGAAAATATACAAGACTTTCTTAACAAATTAGAGTATAATAAAATGTGCACAGCGATTTAGCTCTTTCTTTCAGTAGTTCAGCACTCTCTTGTCTTGATTCTTCTTCTTGTTTTCGGTATTTATAGGCTTTGTTGAAGCTTCAGACTTATTCTTCGACTACCTCAGCTTCAGCCTTCATAAATATGACCGTTCTCTAATAGCATTAAATGCTATTTTCCCGTTGCTCTGAGGAGTTCATCTTTAGCGTATTTGTCTGCGTTTCTTTCTCCTAATTCAGAAGCAACCTGTACTCATAGTCTCAATTGCACAAAGGTCAATAGTAATATTCAGTTGAGACAAAGAGAATACACTGTGTAAATCAGAATGTAGTGTTCAGAGAGATATGGAAATAAACATAGTACATTCTCTCTCTAAGTACACTTTCCACAGTACTTTATGTTTTTCATTAAATGCATGTTCAAAACACGTTGAATACAGCTATTTATTTCAAATCATTTGCTCAATAAATATGTTCCATATTAAATGCAAGATCAATAAATAGCAAGTTATGTATTCTATGTTTTGGATGCAGCATATAGAATGTATGAACTATTCAGGTCATGTACAAAACGGACGCATACCTTTGCTTACCATTTGTACTTGAGACAGCTTGGTCTATATGAACGCATACTCATTGCTTACCATATGGACTCATGACTTTGCTTCTCTGATGGGGTATGTCTCTATAACACTTATTGGACGTTTATCACTTTTGCTTCTCTGGACGCAAAGTATAGCATGTCTCCATGAGTGATTACTTGGACGCTTATTGGTTCTGCTTCTTTGGACGCAAAGCTTTATTTGACGTATTGCCTCTTTGAGTCCATTGGACGCTCCACTCTTGAATTGTACATATATGTGCCAATGTCACACTGGATGATGGACTTATCTTTGTTGTACCTACAAGAGCTTGTCAGCAGACTTTGTAAAATCCTTAATAACCTTTGTTATCATCAAAACCACAAAGACTACTTAGGGAATTTTTGCATTAGAAATGTTTTTAACCAATTTGGTTCCAACAATCTCCCCCTTTTAGATGATGACAAACATTATTAAGTTTTACAAGCAGTAAAGCAGATAAAAACCAATAAGCAGCCAACCTATATTTCAAAGGAAATTTTTCTTGGGAAAAACTCCCCCTGAGATATAGACTCAGTTTTTTTTTTCCTTACTCTTCTCCCCCTGAGATAAACATCTCATGGTTTTGGATATTCAATAAGTCCAGAGTACCTGAAAAAAAATTTCTTTCTCACAGAGCAGATTAGTCCAGCACATAAGTATATTATAATCAAAACATGCATAAGTAATAAACTACTGCACTACAATTTAGACTCAATATCATTTTGTTAGTGACTTGTGATCTTTAAAACTTAATTCTTCCCATTTTCTCCCCCTTTGTCATCAGACAAAAAGGTTCATAGAACATCATAGTCCAGAAAAAAAAAAAAGAAATGAAATGAAAAACAGGGAACATGGATTTTTGAAAAAGAAGAACAAGTCTTTCATGGATTCTTCCTTGATTCCAGATACTTGCGGTACTGCCCCAACAGGAATATCAAATTATCAATATCTTCTGTTGAAGGTGGAACTTGGACTTGTGCACTTTTGGATTCCTTATCTGTAGAGTCAATGACATCTTTTGGCTCAAGAGGAAACTCAATAATTGGCTGAGTGGATCTAGTAGGAGCACCAAAGACATCGTTAAACATATATCTTTGATGTGCCACGTTTTCTGTGACTGATCCTTCGGTCGGCGTTGCAGCCTTCTCAGCATCTGAAACTCCTAAAGTCTATGCTTCTTGCTCACACAACAAAAGGTATCTTTCCCAGAGGGTTCTTGCTTCATGCTTCGTTGCTTGTCCTGTCTTGGACAAGAACATTAAGAAATCCATATCCACATTCTCTATGGATTTCTTTGCCCAGTCGTCATCAATCCTGATAGGAGATGGCATTGGACTCTTGTTGACGCTCCTCTTAGGAAACTTGTTCTTATTTTTGTCAACCAGATAGACCCTTGGTACTATCCTGTCAGGTTGGATTTTTATTGTTGTTGTTGGCCTGATCCTCATAGATGGAGGGACATTGAAGTGGTTCTGTAGTTGAAGTCCGTCCTCTATGTTTCTGATGATCATCCTGTCCAGAGGGGAGAGGAATGATCCCAGTTCTTGTGCAGTCAGAGGAGAGTAAGTTGGCTTGAAGTCATATATCCTCATTCTTGAAAGTCCTAATGAGTTAGGCGCTATGGACTTAGCCCTTACTTCCTCCAAAGACATATTTTCCTTTTTCTTATCCTCCTGAAGAGGAATCTCTATGACCTTGATCCCTTTTGTCAGGATATCCAGTTTCCCAACTGTGAAGACATACTCAAAAGGTGATGAGGAAGGAACTTCTAATATGTCCAAGTTGAAGGAGGGTGAAGGTGAGGTTGATGGTTGCAGTTGTTCATGTGAAGGTGAAGGTGAGTGTGTTTGGATGGGATTGGACGATGGTTCAAGATTGAAAGGTGATGGAGGAGTGGTTTCAGGTGAGACGAGAGGTGGTGTTTGTTCTCTTGATTTGGTGGACGGAGAGGGTGAGATAGTTTGAGGTGGTGTTTGGGATGGTTGTTTAGGTTGAGATGGAGGAGCTGTTTGGGTTTGAGATTGTGGTTGTGGTGCAAGAATAGTATGAATGGGTGATGGTGATTGAGTTTGAGGGTCAGGGATTGGACGAATGGGTGAGGGAATGGACTCAGGATTTTTCGAGATTGTTGTAACCACAGATTCAATTATTTTATCCACAGACTTGTCAGGATTAGCACAAGTAAGTACCTCTGTTGCTTCCTTATCAGCAATCTTGGCAGTGGATGCTTTCCTTTGAGATCTTGCCTTCTTTGTTATGGGTCCAATGACTTCTTTTTCAACTGTCTTGGACTCAGAGGCTTTTCTCTTTTTGGTTGCCTTTCCAGCAGCAAGCTTGGCTCTTTTGGAGAGAAATTCTCCAACTGTTTCTTCATCTGAATCAGCCATGACTAACTTCCTTGCAGATTTCTTGGAAGTAGTTTTCTTCTGTGTAGCAGGAACTCCACTAGAGACTCTAGTTGCTTGTTCCGCTTGTTCAGCTCTATTTCCTTCAATCGCAGCCCTGATAGCATCCTTATTGTCTTCTTCTTCTACCTCTTTGAGTTTGGCCAAATGTTCTTTGACCGTTACCAGTCTCATTTTTAGAATATTGGTTCTACCAAAAGGTACTTGAAAGATTATCTTGGAGAGAACAACTTTATCTTCTCCAGAGTATGTTTCCAGGATTGCCATGATTCCTTGAGTAGTAAGAAGTCTCTGAAGCAGAGCTCCGTAGGGAATAACAGTTCTTTTCCCTTTCCCCTTTGCATCTCTTTTAAAACAGTAGAACAGGGTATGAGGAAGATTGATTCATTTATGGGTTAGAAGATGTACCAGCAAAAACCCATGTAGTGACGATACAGAGTCCTTTGAACCGATCTTATGAAGCACCATTTTGTTTAGGATTTGATGAAGTACTCTGGCCTTGTCAGTCATCTTTGAAGAGATTAGGTCTCCGTCTTCCTCTCCTGCCTTTAGCAATATTTTACTGATTTTTGGCTTTCCACCAACTTCATGAGCCCATCCTCCATGAAAACAGACTCCAGCAGAGTCATGGCGAATAGCCTCTGAGATGCTTTCTATGGATACGATGACTTTCTTGCCTAGGACTGTTCCTGTGATAAGGTTGTCCTGGATCTTCATAGTCTTCCAGAATTGACAAATTAAACTTGGATGAACATTTACTTCTTTTCCAAAGAAATTTTCCCATCCAGCGGCAAAAATTTCATGTGAGATATCCACACCCAGGCCAGCCAAAATTGAGAGGTCTGTCCAGTATTCCACATTGACTTCCATGTTCTCAATGTTCTCCATTTTTGAAAGATAAAGAAGTGCTTTTTCAAAGAGGAGGGTTTTGGAAGGGTTTTACGAAAGAGAGAGCGAATACAGGGAGGATTTGAAGGAAGATGGAAAACTAAAAGAGAGTGGGGGTAAAAACGTGTGTAAGAAGGGAGAGAGACAACAATAAATTTTCCTTGAAAACAAGCGTAATCATCAAACGGGAAAACGGCTGCAGAGCAGGTGTACAGTTTGATAAAAATATATTATTAAAAAAAATTTAGACTCAACGCGGGAAGACTAAGAGACAAAAGCTTTTAAGCCATAAACAAAACTTCTAAGTCTCCAATAAACTGACGTGTCCTATTGGACGTTAGTCATATTGGACTCAGACTCAGCTTGAGCATATTGGACGCTGAACATCAATCTTTTATAAAGTGCATATTTAAATGCTTCCTTATAAAAGTAAACCTATCTACAGAGAGGGGTTTTGTAAATATATCTGCCCATTGATTTTCAGTGTTAACAAACTGAATATCAAATGTTCCCTTCTGCACATAGTCTCTAATGAAATGATGTTTAATTTCTATATGCTTAGCTCTTGAGTGTAAGATTGGGTTCTTAGATACATTGATTGCAGCAGTATTATCACAAAGAATAGAAATCTTACTCTCAAAGATGTTGTAGTCCTCCAGTTGATGTTTAATCCACAGGAGCTGAGAACAACAACTTGCAGCAGAGACATATTCAGCTTCAACTGTAGATAATGCAATTGTGCTTTGTCTTCTGCTCGTCCATGATACCAGATTGGATCCAATAAAATGGCATCCTCCGCTGGTGCTTTTTCTCTCAAGTCTGTCTCCAGCATAATCAGCATCACAGAACCCTACTAATCTGTATTCATTTGATTTCTTAAACAGCAAACCAAGATTAGTAGTCTCATTCAGATATCTAAAAATTCTCTTGACTGCAGTCAAATGAGAGTCTCTAGGATCTGATTGGAATCTTACACATAAACAAACACTGAACATTATATCAGGTCTAGATGTAGTAAGATACATGAGCGATCCGATCATACCTCTATATACCTTTTGATCTACCTTTTGATCTTTATCATTCAGGTTCATTATGCAGGTTAGATGCATAGGAGTGTTCATGGGTTTGCAATCGTCCATTTTGAACTTCTTCAGAAGTTCCTTTGTATATTTGGACTGATGCACATAAATTCCATCTTGAGTCTGTTTTACTTGAAGTCCAAGGAAGAATTTCAATTCTCCCATCATACTCATTTCAAACTCCTTCTGCATTAACTCAGAAAACTCTCCACACAGAGATTCATCAGTAGCGCCAAAAATGATATCGTCCACATAAATCTGTACTATAATGAAATGTGAGTCTATGGATTTTCTAAAGAGTGTAGTGTCAACTTTTCCTCTTGAAAAACCATTCTCCATAAGAAATGAGCTTAGTTTTTCATACCAAGCTCGAGGAGCTTGCTTAAGGCCATAAAGAGCATTTTTCAATTTAAAAACATAGTTAGGAAAAGATTGATCCTCAAAACCAGGTGGTTGTTCCACATAGACTTCCTCTGTTATTATACCATTTAGAAAAGCACTCTTTACATCCATTTGATAAAGCCTTATGTCATGTTGGGCAGCAAATGAAAGTAAGATGCGAATTGCCTCTATTCTAGCTATTGGAGCAAAGGTTTCAGTAAAATCAATACCTTCATGTTGTGAGTAACCTTGAGCAACTAACCTTGCTTTATTTCTCACTACTTTACCTTCTTCATCCAGTTTGTTTCTGAATACCCAATTGGTTCCAATGATGGACTTATCTTTAGGTGGGGCTACTAGCGTCCAAACATCATTGCGTTTGAACTGATTTAGCTCCTCCTGCATTGCTAAAATCCATCCTTCGTCCAATAGAGCTTCATCAACATTTTTGGGCTCCAATTCAGAGATGAATGCAGCATCAGTTTGTTCTCTGAATGTGGACCTTGTTCTGACTTTATCATTTCCATTTCCAATGATTTGTTCTTCAGGATGATAGGTTTTGAAGTGCCAGCTTCTTCTTCTTTCAGTATTGGACATATCATCATTTTCTGCGTCTGATCCTTCTTCTTCATTCTTAGGTGATGGTCTTTCACCTTCTGCTTGTATTCTCATATCTGTAAAAGAATCACTTAGCTCTGACAATTCCTTGTCAGGCTTTCTGTTATTGAATTTAATATGAATTGACTCTTCAACAGTCAAGGTACTTGAGTTATAGACTCGATAAGCCTTGGAAGTTTCAGAGTAACCCAGAAAAATTCCATTGTCCACTTTAGAATCAAACTTTCCAAGTTGATCCTTAGTGTTAAGAATAAAACATTCATATCCAAAGGGATGAAAATATGAAATGTTGGGTTTTCTTCCTTTCCACAATTCATATGGAGTCTTTTTCAATATAGGCCTCACATATATTCTGTTTTGTAAATAACATGCAGTATTTACAGCTTCAGCCCAGAACCTCTTAGAGGTTGAGTGATTATTGAGCATGGACCTAGCAATCTCTTGTAGAGATCGATTCTTTCTCTCCACCACACCATTTTGCTAGGTGTTCTTGGTGCAGAGAAATTGTGAAGGATTCCATTCTCTTCACAGAATCTCTGGAAGTTTGCATTTTCAAACTCACCTCCATGATCACTTCTAATGGAGTTGATACAAACTCCTTTCTCATTTTGGACTCTTTTACAGAATATGGTGAAGACTTTGAAAGACTCATCCTTGTGTGCAAGGAATTTGACCCATGTCCATCTAGTATAGTCATCAACTATAACTAATCCATATCTCTTTCCACTTAAAGAAGCAGTATGAGTGGGTCCAAACAGGTCCATGTGTAAAAGTTCCAAAGGTCTAGAAGTGGAAACGATATTTTTAGAGTTAAAAGAGTTTTTCAATTGTTTCCCTTTCTGACATGCTTCACACAGAACTTTGGATTTGTACACAAGGTTTGGTAGTCCTCTCACGAGGTTATGCTTGTTCAGCTTTGAGATGGTTCTTAAGCTTGCATGACCAAGTTTCTTGTGCCATATCCATTGTTCATCCTTTAAAGATATGAAGCATGAGACATTTTGTTTGGATAGATTTTCGAAATCAATTTTGTAAATATTATCCTGCCTCTTTGCTTGAAAAAGTATGGACTTATCAGAATTTCTGACTATACATTTATCCTTGTTAAAGGAAACATCAAATCCACTGTCACACAATTGACTTATGCTAAGCAGATTATGTTTGAGTCCTTCAACCAGTAAGACATTTTCAATAGAAGGAAGGGGATGCTTACCAATTTTACCTATTCCAACTATTCTCCCTTTCTGGTCTCCTCCGAAGGTGACCCAGCCCTTTGATCTAGGTTTTTGGTCTTGGAACATAGACCTTTCTCCTGTCATGTGTCGTGAGCAGCCACTGTCCAAGTACTGTAACATCCTAAAATTTCACTCTAAGAGACAGAGTGTTAATTTTAGAGGATTAGAATCACTCTGAAGTTTTTCGGATAAAAACTCAGTAGGTTAGAATTAAATACGGAAGTCAGAGGATTATCTACAGACATTCCAATTATTGGATAAATGGTGAAATGAATTTGGAAAATTCATATGACACTTCCAAAAGGTATTTAAGGGAAGACATAGTAGTATGGATTATACATGAGGGTTTTAGAAATTAATTTTGGATTTTAAGAGGAAGGAATAAAGGAAATTACGGTTTTAATCCTTTTTAGACAGAACTCCATAATCTGTTAGTTAGAAAAAGGATACATACCAGAGATAGAAAAATAGATGAGATAGGGATTGCATGGGTTTGATAGAAATCTAAGAAAGGTAGAAAGACCCGTTACGGTTGAGTGTTACAACGTGAATAGTAAAATAGTTACGTTTTTATAGGTTTCTGTTTTTGGTATTTCTGTCTTTTATTTGTTTTAAATGTTCTGGTAGGAACTAAGTGATAAGAAAATTATTGTAGTCTTATAATTAAGAATTTAAGATACTTATTAAGTTATTTTACTAAAACAGTCATTTTTCTTACAACGGTTGCAAACTGTACTTACCGTAATAGACGGAAAAGAATTTAATTGATAAAATTATATTAAAACAATCCAGAAAATTATCTTCCTTCACGAAAGTTGTTTCTTATAATATTTATGATTTTCTGTAATTTTTCTAGAATTTTTTGAGAAACTAATTTTCAAAAGTACCGTTTCGGTTTCCGCAAGTTTACGGTAAGAGTTAAAAACTGATACGGAGACCAAAACGGAGTCAAAATGAAAAACTGAAACTATACGCCATGTTTTTATATTTTTAAAGAATTATGAAATTTATTTTGGAATTTTTCGAAAGACAGATAAAGAGTTACGTTTTCGGTCTCTATGAGCACGTAAAACGAAGTTTTACGGAAACCAGGATGGATTTTCATTGGTCAGGGAGTGCTCAAAATCAAATTCTAAGAGGGACCATTGTTGTTTAAATTAAATTTGTGATTTTCTGGGAATTTTTCTGGAATTTTCTGAAAAATTACTGTTTTGGTCTTACGGCGCGTCCATTTTCCTTCGTTAGTACGTACCGTAAAGCCTACCCTTTACCGTAAAAATCCAAAAACTCTTGTATAAAGTCCTTATGACTATTAGAGACTATTTTTGAAATTTTCTAATGGGTCCTCACCTTTCTACTAATTATTTTCAAGATCTGTTTGCAAAAGGACGTAAATGCCACCTGTTTTCGGTTTATTTACAAAACCATAAAGTTTTTCACTATTTGATCAAATGGCCCTCCTTCCCCTAGATGTTGGTCGACATCCTCATGCATTGGGAGCCCTTGGATGATCTTTTTGGCTTATGACTCATGAGCCTTGTCACCTAAACTAGCCAATGGGAAAAATGGATCAATTAACTAATTATGCATTATAACATATACACCAAAAAGCTAGGTGAGGTCACAAATTTTAATTCCCCCTTGGTCCCCACCTCATAACCGCCCCCACCACTATAAATAGGGGTCCTTGCTTCATAAATTTTTCACACCAATTCAAGGAGCAAGGCCAACAACAAGTTCTCTCTCTTTTTCCTCTTAGTTTCTTAAGTTTCTTTTGGTGTTCTTGGTTGTTCTTCATCAAGATTTTGGCTAAGGTAAGGGGCTTCTCTTCTCATCTTAATTTTAGTAGTATGAGTTTGATATTGTTTGTGTGTGGAATTGCTTGTTTGGTTGTTTATAGCTTTTTGTTTGTTTAGTATGCTTTTATGATTGTTTTATTGTCTTAATTTGATTGTTTAGTGCTAATTATAAATTGTAGAGTTATAATGCGCAATTTTATTTAAGAATTCGAGTAAGAGGAGAGATTATGGCAAAATCACTTTTGAACTTTAGTAAACATACCGTTATAATGGTAAATTTTACACGTACTGCAAACGAGAGTTTACCGCAAAGCAAACAATAGTTATTTGTGAAAACCCCATTAGTATCTGTTATTTATGTGCAAGGTTGTAGTTAAGATAGATAGTTTATCAGTATGGATCTGTCTAGAAAGGAAGTGAGACCTTTGAAGGGGCTAAAGCAGTCCGTCTCACTCTGGCCTGGGATCTATGCTGATACGCTGTTTGGGGAAATCTTAACAGTGGAAACCTGGTATATACATGACAAGATAAGATTGGGAAAGAAGTAATTTTCTTAATACCGTATATATAAATGGATTGGAAAGGATTAAAGAGTGTAACAGTAATGGATTCCAGGTGAATCCTACTGTTATAGCATCTTTCGGAATATAATATAACGGTAATGGATTCTTGGTGAATTCTATCGTTATATTATTAGTGGGAAATATCAAGTGGGTATTTAATCTGTATATGTATGCACATAACTCAGTTTAATTTTCAATGTCTACGGTAGTGGAAATTAGTGAGATAGGCTTTCAACGGGTCCTGGAAAATAATCGGAGTTTAAGTATTCCAGAAGAGAGATAAATTGACTATGTTCACTTAGTATGTAGGATCGGTTTTATAAGTGGGGTATTGATCACCAAAGATGGCTCTGTCGTCGTGTAATCTTTTCATCTTCGAAAATTAACCTAAGCCGTGATTAATCAAACGTAATTTCAACCACTAAGTTTGTATCAAGTTTTCAAGAAAACTGGACACTGATCACCGCAGTCGGCTCAGCCGCCGTGTAATTATTCCATTACGAAGAAGTTATCTAAAAACTGAGAACAGACATCTATTATTTCAAAAGCGGACATAAGTTTAAATACTGTTGACCTTTTCTCTCTCAATCAAATCAAAGTGGCTATGCTCGGTTTGATCTTCTTATAATACAGTTAAATAACTCTTTTATACCGATTCACTCAGTTGAGCAACTTAAAATGAATAAAGCCGAGATAATAAATTAGTTCGTAAAAAGCAGTAAAACGAGACAAGAGTTTTATGATTTTTCAAGGTATACAGTGAAGAGAGGGTTTTTATGAGAAACAGTGACTTATAAACAGTTGTCTACTTATACTAGCGGTCTGTCCATAAAAGGATTTGACTTATTTCTTACAAGGAGTTTTTAAGAGATTCTGAGATTTTTGAGAAAGAGGAGTTACAGTAAAACATAGAGAGTTTTACAGAGATAGAGATTTCAAGAGGAAATGGTTTCCAAATCTAAGATGAGCATTTGCATTATAGATGATGAGCATACAACCTTCGAGAGAATGGGGTTGCAAATAGGTTCTGTTGGACTACAATTGTCTATTGGGATTATCCAGGTTTCGAAAGTCTCAATGGCCTTGTAGGTGAATCCCCCTGAGCCGAGACGAATCGTATACCCGACTTGGATAAATCTGACTGACAGATCTATTTAGGATTTGGTATTAAGTTTTAAATGCAGTATTTCCGAAGTATCTTCAGGGGTCCTGAAGGGATTCCCTGTTTATGCTATTAAGTTTACCGCAGCCGATCGCTCTATGATGTGAGGATGGATAAGTCTCCCTGGGAGCAATACACCGGTGTGATTAGAGAGATATTGGTGTGTCATGCATTAGTAGAACACTGATATGATATATTCTTGTGAAATGTATTGTGTTACAGGGTTGCATGGACAAAAGGTAAGGTCTGCTTGTCTGATGTGATTGTGTGTTTTCAATGGCTTGCTGTATTATTTTGTTAATTGAAATGACTGGATTGTCTGAGTTACCTATCTATTTTGAGGATTGAGTATTGTGTGTTCCGTGTTTGATAATATACTTGTACTATTTCTGTTAATTTGAGTTAGAGTTTCACCTTGCCTGCTTTGTTGTGTTCCTACATGACTGAGTAGATGGAGATAAATCCACAAGATAAAGGATTGGGAACCGTCTGACATCTACGTATAGAACCTTTGGGTGGAAACAATGTACGTTGGAATATATGCCATGGTACGCAGTGGGGAAGGTTTGTAGGATATACGGAAACCTTAGATACCGGAGGTAGAGCCCCACCAAACCCACGACCTATTCAAGAACAAATGATATTAGATGTTAAGTTACCCTTACATCAGTTAAAATCCTTGGTGTTTGACCCAGAAGACTTGTTCGAGAGTAATGAGGATAGTGGTGATAGCAGTGGGGGTGGTAGCTCACATCCCTCGGAACATGATGGAAATGGTTCTGGTCATGTACCGACGAGGTCGAGAGATAGATCTTCTGACAAAAACCAGGATGGAACCTCTAAAGACAGATCCGCAGCAGCACCTGCAAGAACTGAGGGTTCTGTAGGTCATGTACCAGTTTCGCCTCTGGGAGAAGCGAATCCTCCAACTTATTCTCCTTTACCCCGTCCTTCTGATTCAGAGTCAGAAGACATAATCTGGTTATCCGAATCCTTGTCGGATGAGGAAATAGAAGAGGAATCCGAGGAGTCTATAGACTCTTGGGCTACCTCTGACCTTACTAGTGATACTATGCCTAGACCAGATCTAGCTGGATTCAACTTTGATTGGGTTCCAGTAACTATAGTCCCGCCTCTATACTCCAACTTCCCTGGACTAGGAGGACCTACCTGGTCTTGTCCATAAGTATGTATATGAGCACATGTCGAGGTGACATGTCCAGCCTTTCCATAGTGACCACAGTATAAATTGAATTTAGAAGGACTTTTAGAAACTTTTGGTTTTGGTTTTTCATAACCCAAACCTCTTTTGTCAGAAGGTTTTCTCTGAATTTTTACGATTTGATCCAGTTTTTCAGAGCTACTGACAAATCTGGACAATCGTCCTGTGAGTTCATTTACTTCTTGTTGAAGTACTTGTACTTCACAGGAAGTGTTGGACTCAGAATCCTTTTGAGATTCATCTTTGAGTTGACTTACTTGAAGTCTTAACTCTTCATTTTCTGATTTGAGTACTTTATTTTCCAAAGTAAGTTTTTCAAAATCTTTGGTTATGAGTGAAAACTTCCTCTTCAAGGATCTGTACTCATCAAATAAAATGGATGATTCTCTAAGGAGATCATTAAAATTTTCTTTTAGTTCAGGGTAAGGAAATACCTCTTCTTCATCCTCACTATCAGTAGAGGGTAGGCTTGCCATCAGGCAAAGATTTGCTTCTTCCTTATCCTCCTCCTCCTCATCATCAGAGGATTCGTCAAGATCTTCCCATGTTGCCATGAGACCCTTCTTCTTTTTGAATAGCTTCTTCTTTGTCCTCTCAGCCTCAGGACAGTCTGCCTTGTAGTGGCCTGGTTTCTTACATCCATAGCACACTACTGGACTTTTCTCCTTTTGCTCAGCTTCCTTCTGTGGAAATCTTTGGTTGAATTGCTTCCTTCTGGGGCCACCCTTCTTTTTCCACATGGACTTTATCTTTCTGGAGATGAAGGAAAGTTCATCATCATCTGAGCCTTCTTCTCCTTTTGAGCTACATGACTCCTCATCAGAGTCATTTGCCATAAGTGCTTTTGAGGTGCTTCCCTTTTGGACTTTAAGAGCAATGGCCTTTGCCCTTTTTTCTGTTCCTTCTTCTTTGAGTTCAAGCTCATGCACTTTGAGCGAGCCGAGGAGATTTTCCATAGCAAGAGTGGACAGATCTCTTGCTTCTTGTATGGCAGTCACCTTGGGTCTCCATTGTCTAGAAAGACTTCTTAGAATTTTTCTGATGTGATCTTGGGTTGTGTAGATTTTTCCCAGAGATTTCAGGTTGTTAATGATTGTTTGGAATCGTCCAAACATCTGATCAATAGTCTCGTGATCCTCCATTTTAAATAGTTCATATTGATGAACTAGCATGCTGATTTTGGACTCACGGACTTGAGACGATCCTTCATGCGCCAAGGCTAGGGTGTCCCATATTTCTTTGGCAGTGGTGCAGCTGTGCACCTTGTCGTATTCTGACTTAGTGATGGCACACATCAGATAGTGTCTTGCTTTTGAGTTCAGCTGGAATCTGGTCCTTTGATCTTGCGTCCACTGAGCTCTTGGTACTGGTTGACCTGCTTCAGTTACTGGAGCAGTGTAGCCAGTTTCCACGACATCCCACATGTCTATATTTTGCGCATCAAAGAACGTGATCATTCTCTGCTTCCAATAGTCATATTCGTCTCCATTGAATAGAGGTGGTCTGTTTACAGCTTGTCCCTCGTTCTCCATGGATCTTTGCTTCTCTGCACTGTTAGGTGCTCAACCCCTAGAACCTGGCTCTGATACCAACTGTAGGTAACAGGGAGAAACACAAGAAGGGGGGGTTGAATTGTGTTTCAATGCCTTCTTAAAAACTTTTTCGCAAATGTTTGGACGCTTGCTGTAAAACTGTTGGACGCACAACGTATCTGAATATTGGACGCACAAGCAAGTTGGACGCAGAGGCTTCCACTTAGTTTTAAAACTCATTTCCTTTGAGCGATTTAAAGAGTTTGAAAAACTTGTTAAAACAAAATTCAATTCAATCCCCTTAGTTAGTATAAATAAATAAATAACTTGAGATAAGGGAAAGAGAAAAACACAAGTATTTATACTGGTTCACTCTTTCCTAAGAGCTACGTCCAGTCCCCTCAAACTAGAGAGATTTCACTATCAATCTAGATAGAAGACAAGTATTCTTCAACAGCCTCTCCAGGCCTTACAACAAGTATTCTTTGCACACCTAGCCTCTCCAGGCTCAAAACAAGTATTTTTTACAAACAAGGCTCTCCAGGCTTAACCTCAAGTATTCTTTGCACGCAGCCTCTCCAGGCTAAATCCCAAGTATTCTTTTACAGACAAGCCTCTCCAGGCTCAACACAAGTATTCTTTATAAACAAGCCTCTTCAGGCTCAAACAACTCAGAAGAGTGTTTTTGACTTAAAGTGCTATCTAACTCACACACGTGAGAATATGAAAATCTTAAGCACTTCGAGAGTTAAGCAAACTCTCTTTTACAAGAAGAAAGAAAATATACAAGACTTTCTTAACAAATCAGAGTATAATAAAATGTGCACAGCGATTTAGCTCTTTCTTTCAATAGTTCAGCACTCTCTTGTCTTGATTCTTCTTCTTGTTTTCGGTATTTATAGGCTTTGTTGAAGCTTCAGACTTATTCTTCGACTACCTCAGCTTCAGCCTTCATAAATATGACCGTTCTCTAATAGCATTAAATTCTATTTTCCCGTTGCTCCGAGGAGTTCATCTTTAGCGTATTTGTCTGCGTTTCTTTCTCCTAATTCAGGAGCAACCTGTACTCATAGTCTCAATTGCACAAAGGTCAATAGTAATATTCAGTTGAGACAAAGAGAATACACTGTGTAAATCAGAAAGTAGTGTTCAGAGAGATATGGAAATAAACATAGTACATTCTCTCTCTAAGTACACTTTCCACAGTACTTTATGCTTTTCATTAAATGCATGTTCAAAACACGTTGAATACAACTATTTATTTCAAATCATTTGCTCAATAAATATGTTCCATATTAAATGCAAGATCAATAAATAGCAAGTTATGTATTCTATGTTTTGGACGCAGCATATAGAATGTATGAACTATTCAGGTCATCTACAAAACGGACGCATACCTTTGCTTACCATTTGTACTTGAGACAGCTTGGTCTGTATGAACGCATACTCATTGCTTACCATATGGACTTATGACTTTGCTTCTCTGATGGGGTACGTCTCTATAACACTTATTGGACATTTATCACTTTTGCTTCTTTGGACGCAAAGTATAACATGTCTCTATGAGTGATTACTTGGACGCTTATAGGTTCTACTTCTTTGGACGCAAAACTTTATTTGACGTATTGCCTCTTTGAGTCCATTGGACGCTCAACTCTTGAATTGTACATATATGTGTCAATGTCACACTGGACGATGGACTTATCTTTGTTGTACCTACAAGAGCTTGTCAGCAGACTTTGTAAAATCCTTAATAACCTTTGTTATCATCAAAACCACAAAGACTACTTAGGGAATTTTTGCATTAGAAATATTTTTAACCAATTTGGTTCCAACAACTATGGTGTAATATCCTTTTTGGAGAAAGGGTGTTGCACTTAAGGGCTTGAGCCCAATTTCGTTTTTTGTGTTTTTTGCCCTTTTATGTCTTGGGCCTCTATGAGTTGTGTTCTGTTATTTTTCCTTTGTTTTTTTTATGTGATTTTTGTGGTCATGGCCCATGTTTATTTTGTGAAGAATGTTTAAGTATAATTGATACATAAATCAAGAATGTCTCATTAAATTATTTTTATTTTATTTTATTTGAATTAAACTATTTTTAAACCAATATATTAATTATAACCTTTTGTGAAACTCTATTTAAAAATTTGGGATAATTAGTGATAGCCATTTTCGATCTATTTCCTATTTGGCTATCGCGAAAACTTCTTTTTTAATTAATTAATTAAATAATTAGTGATAGTCATTTTTAGATCTTCTTCCTATTTGACTATTGCAAAAATATTTTTAAAATAGAGTAACTAATGATGGCCATTTTGGATTCTCTTCTTATTTGGACATTGCGAAAAAACTCCTTTGCTTTAGTCGGTCAAAATTGGTAGTCATTTTGGATCATCTTCCTATTTGGTTACTATGAGACCGCGATGTTAAAATAAATTATTTTTGAAAAAATATTAAAATCAAAATTAAAACAAGTCAACATACAATTATTTTCCAATGAACTACGTAGCTTTGATTTCCTCACTGCACCTGAGGATACCTAGGAGCAGAGGCCTTCCCTGTCAAGTGCAAAAATAAATTTTCATAATTTTTCTCCTTTTATAAATAAATAAATAACTTCTTTTTTGGGGTAAAATAAATATTTCAAAAGCTAACATTAATTTGCACAGTTAATTAGATGTAACCGCTTTTAGCGAACGTTGTAGGGTGCTAACACCTTTCGTACGCGTAATCGACTCTCGAACCCAAATCATGGTTTCAAAGACTATTTTTCTCTTAAAAAGGTTTTTCCAACAATTTTTTTAAAAAATAAACTTTAGTGGCAACTCTTCCGCTTTTAAATTCACTTTTAAATTCGCAATTCACTTTGCGAATTTTGAGTTGATTCAAGCAGGAACCCAACTTTGAAGCAAACCCAGTATGAACGCCCCCTAATCATTACGAAAAACTCCACCACAGGCAGCAGTTGTAGTGGTAGCCGAAAACGCCCCATCCGTGTTGATCTTTGCCCAACCCTCCAACGGTGGCTGCCAACGAACCTGACGATAGAACCAATGGGAAGGGCCTAGCGGTCTGACAAGGCCACGATGGTTAGCAGCCATCCTCAAATATTGGATCATGTTCCTCGCATAAGTGATTACTTCATTCAGCGAGCACAGGATATTCTTAAACACCTTTTCATTCCGTCGTTGCCAAAGTTGCTCCATAACTATTCCAAAGAGGCGGGACCACTCCAGACTTTGGTCGTCATGCGCACAAATATTCTGCTGAATCCAATCCTCCCTATCAGAAGCAAAGAACGCCCTAGCTCTTGAAGAGGGAAGAAAATAGTCCCACATCGAACGCTGCTCTGGACAATCACGCAGGGAGTGCAGGGTGGTCTTCTCCAGGGCACCACAAAGCGGGCAAGTAGCATCAAGCGTCATTCCACGTCGATGACGCTGCACATTTGTCATTAAAACATCTGTTGCTACCTTCCAAAGGAAAGCACGAGTTTGTTCAGGGCCATCCCACTTCCAAACCGCAGCATAAAGAGGGATGGAGGACCCATTCGCCACGCCGGAAACTTGAAGGTAGGCCATCTTCATGGAGAAAGAGCCGTCATTGGAGGAAGCCCAGGCTATTCTGTCATCATCCAGCCCCGGGGATGGAGGAAGTATAGCAAGAATACGGTTACAAATGTTGGACGAGAGTGTTTGTTCTATGACCGCGCGCCATATTCCAACTCCCATCTTTAAGAACAAAATCACGGACAACTTTGCTACGTTCGTGAAGGCTAAGGTCAATCATGGTATAAGTAGATCGAAAATGTTTAACCGACCACTTCAAATTGCATACCGCTGATAGACACCTCCTTCGTGGCACACACTTGGCAATTTATTTGAGTCAGCAAATTGACTCGTGGCTCGGCAAAGAAAGAGAGAGATTTTTGAGAGAAAGCACGCGGGACTTGAAACAGAATCATTCCCTTATCTTTTTCTCTTTGTCCCTGTTCTCTGTGGCCATCGATGGGGAGGGAGGACACTTCGCTCAACTGTACCGGGGGTTAGTGCGGCTGTTTTCCGTAACCACCGCAAACACTTCTATGAAATAATAAAACTTACAAGACATCGATCACTGCTCAGCGCTCACCAGACGCATGAGTACCAAAGTCACTTACGTCACCGTCGTGCCGGTAGCAAGGACGCAACTCCTCCGGCAACGCCTCTGCCGGTGCCCTTCTCGTAGCCGCCCTCGAAGACCGCATTGACACCGCCATCGCAAGATCCAGTCCCTCCGCCACTTAGCCGGACCTCCACTACCTCTCCGCTGCCGCCTCAGGCTGAGCGCGACGCCGAGGTGCGCCGGATCTACGAGAAATCGTACAAGAAGGACGTTGAGGTCCGCCACCGCTTCTCGAGGTTGTACCCGCCGCCGGCGATACGCAAGACTGTGTTTGTCTTGGTTGTTGAGTTTGTTATTTTATTTTACTTTTAATTTAATCTTTACCTTGGTTGTTGAGTACAACATTCACCAACAGAAGAAGCAGATAAAAAAAAAAAAGGGAAAACTGCACGCAGCTAGCGAATAAAGTCAAAACTCGTTGGAATGTTTCACTCTGATAAAAACTGAAGGTAGTGTTTTCAATTTCTCTTTTTCATTGCTATGGACCCTCAGATTACAGATCTTTGATTTAGTGTGTACTTCGATTTCGATTGGAATTTCAGGAATCGAGAGGGTAAAAAGGGGGTTAGGGCTTGGAAACCATAATGTCGTCTCCTGTGTTACTTGGTCTGTTTCTGAGTTTCAAGCATTTCGGTTGTGTGTGTGTCTGTGTGTTTTCAAAAGACATGATTGTGCATCAGATTCTTTGTAATTGTAATTGCAGTGCAATGCAGTAATGCCCATCGAGTGCTTTATCATTTTTTCCTAATTGATTTTCTGGCAACTGTGTGATTTTGTTTCTATTAATTTATTAATTTATGAGTGTACTGTAGTGATTTAGCATCTCTCTGTTCTTGAGACCAAGAGAATCATTTTATACCCGATAAAATAAATGTGAAAACACAAATGGATGCATGATTCTATGTTTGGTCACTTTGGTGAGCAATCATAAGCTTGCTAAATGTAGTCTTCTATTATAAGTTTAATAAGAATGGCTAGATTTAACAGTTGGCAGCAACCTGTAATTTCCATTTCCAATATAGCACCAACTCATTAAAAACCACTCCTACTAAAACTGGAAATGAGGTCCCTTGAATTAAAGTCTTGCTTTCCAAAGTATGACAACACATATGTTCTTGTCTTTATTTAAATTGTGATAGTTTAAATGTAGATACAATGGTATTGATAAAAAAAATCATATCATTGATAAAAAAATGTAGATAGTGTGGATTACAACATCAAAAAATGGTTACAATCAAAAGCTTTCAACCTTGTTCTTGAAGAGAAAAAATATTGAAGTTTGACATGACATTTTTTTCTTTTGCAGAGCAAGCATTTTCCCCAATCTGAATCTGGTGTATCAACATAAGCACAAAGGGTGAGAAACCGAGAATCCTATTTTGAATCCTGTTGTCACAGTGAGTCTTGTTATGCCTTTATTGTGCCCTTTCTTTTTAGATTTTTTTTTTGTGTGGTTTCTGATAGAGATACTTCTTATGGGTGGTTTATGCTGAAAATGATAGGATAACAAGTGAAATTCAGATGAAAAAAAAGATATGGAAGATGGAAAGAACATGCAAGAGAGGTTGAAGAAATTGGCAATACTACTTTATCCATGCTGGAATTGCATTTTATAGCTGAGTTTTTGGTTTTAACTTTTGTTTGTGTTTTCATGGCATTCAGCTAGCTTCTGCAATTATTTGTGTTCGTGTCCTTTAACTCAAACTACTGTGGGCTCATTTGAATAGGTTTACATAACCTCGGAGATAAACTAGACTTCCATATCGTCCTATATATTCCTAACCTTGGCACTACTTATAATGTACTCTGATTTGTTTATAAATGATAAATGATTTCCTATAAATGAAATTAATATGAAAGGATTTGGCAAGAGCTTTTCGCTGAGGTTCTTGGTAAATGATAAGGCCAGCAAATCAGCATTTTATTCTCTTTTAGCACTCCACAATTGTTTGTTCTCTCACAATTTCTTTTGATGTACTATCACAGAAAGCTCCAAGTACAAGGGAACTAGTTACATGACTCAAATTTGTCATATCCTTGTCACGTAGTTAAATGTAACCACTGATAGATCGAGACTAACCACATAATTCTTCACACCTAACCACATATATATTTTCCACATGTAAAATACAAGCCGTAGAAAGTAGTACATAGAGTTGTTTCTGGTATCACTATTCCCAACACTACATAGACATAATCACTACGCCAAATTTGTCTTCAGAAAACGCTGTTCTGATAGCGTTTAAAGGTGGAAATGCTATCCAAAGAGACACTGATCTTTCAGATAGCACTTTATATAGTAAGCGTTTTCTGAGTGTATCACTCAGAAAGCGCTTTTACTTAAAATGCTATTGGAATCTTAACACTCAGAAAACGCTTTTTACTTAAATGCTATTGGAATCTCAACATTCAGAAAACGTTTTAACTAAAAGTGCTATCTAATGATATTTTTTTTTTATTTTTAATTATTTTTATATTCAAATAGCACTTTATAATAGAAATGCTATTGGAAGGTTAACATTCAGAAAGCGCTTTTTTCTTAAGTGCTATTGGAATCTCAACATTCAGAAAACGTTTTAACTAAAAGTGCTATCTAATGATATTTTTTTTTTATTTTAAATTATTTATACATTCAGATAACACTTTAAAATAAAAATGCTATTGAAAGGATAACATTCAGAAAACGCTTTTAAATTAAAAGTGCTATAGGAAGTTTTAAAGTTTCACATTCAGAAAACACTTCTAGTTAAAAGTGCTCTCGGAAGTTTTAATTCAACTTAAGTGCTAGTTCTTCCCTAATATTCTTCCCTATTCAGAAAACTTTTACTCCCGCGCGACCTTCGTTCTTGCAGCGTCTTCGACCTTCGTTCCAGCAAGCTCGCGACCGTCGTTCATCCTTCGTTGCCAGTTCCAGCAAGCTCACGACCTTCTCCACCATTCTGCAGCGTACGTCTTCGTTCGTTCCACCGTTCCTAGCACTGCAGCGTCTTCGTCGTTCCCAGTTCTCCTTCATCCTTCGTTCGTTCTAGCTGTGCAGCGTTTGTTCGTCCTTCGTCCTTCATTCTCCTTCATCCTTCGTTCGTTCCCAGCTCTGCAGCAAGCTCCTTTGTCTGCAACAAGCTCCTTCGTTCGTTTGTTCTCTCAGCTTTGAAGCTCTCCTTCGTTCGTTCTCGTCAAGGTCAAGATCTTCCTTCATTCTTCATCGTTCTTCCTTCGTTCCCTGCGTGGATAGTTAATTTGTTCTCTGCAAGTTGTCTGTGGTTGAAGTTCACTGCCTTCCTCGAAGCTCCCTGTGAGTAAAGCTCTTTTCTCTTTTGACTGCAAACTGCCCGTTAAAATGCCTGAATGATTGGATTCATAGCTTGCATTGTTGCTTAGTGTTAATTATTATTATTATTTTCGTTTTTGTTTTGCAGTTATTTCGTATTCTTTGACTTGCATCATTCAGTTGGGATCAAGAGACTAACAAAGTTAAGGTAATTAAAGAACATATGATTCAATTCGTGAATTTTGTCTGCACTCCTGTGACTTTATTTTGTTTTACTTGAATGTTCAAATGACGGTGTAGGAATAGGACCATAGAAGAAAATTTACTTCTTGTGTTTGGAAAAATGAATTTGAGTGTTATTGAAGAATGGAGGACATGTAATAATTTACTGGGGAAAAAGATATTTGACATTAGGGAAAATTCACGTTCTTGTTCTTTTGTTTTCCCAATCAATTTTCAGTCTGTATTACTGAATTCTTAGTGCGTCATTGTTCATTATTGGAGGTGGAGGAGTGCACTAGGCATCTTGTTTCGTTTATTTGTTGATAGTGGTATATTCAGAAGTGAATTTGTTCTGTTTTATTTTCTACAAGTATCATATAAGAGATTTGTGTGTGCTGTAATAGGTAAATTACTTGTGTGACTGTTTTGATCAAAATGCTTAACTGATGTCTATGACATTGTCTTGGAGCACTGCATAAACACGCATATAGGGCATTCAGTTGCACTGAAGTATGCCATTCCTCCCGAGCTTTCATTGAATGTTGTTGTGCAGAAAAATGATCACCTTTTAGAAAAGCATTAGTAGCTGCCCTCTGAATGTCACGATGCTGATCTGTTTAATTGATAGGGTATAAAGTCTCAATGCTTAGTGACAATCTGAAAAGGTTCTTGGTTGAAGACCATTGAGGTAGCATCCACTTTGTTTGAAGTCTTGCAGTTTCTACAAAATTAGGTTTGGCATTCTTTGTTGCTCATATATATATATATATATATTTTGTGAGTTATTATGTATACATGAGATTGTTCCACTTGTAGATTAGCAGAGGGGTTTTTAACTCCTGAAAACACATATTACTATTGAAAATCAATATCATAGTTCAAAGGCTATTCTTTGTTTTGCATATTCGCTTCTTGTTTGGAATACCAATGTGCTTAAAATCTTAGAATTACTGCTATGACTTGCACCCATTTATGTAATGTTGTGGTTAGTTACTTGGGTTGAATGGATTGCTTTTGTGCCTTTGTTATTGGCAGTGGGCAAGTACAATTAATGATGGCACCAAACAGCTACCAACAAAGTTCTTAATACTCAGTAGCTAACAACTGAGACATCAGCCCCATTTCCTTCTTGAGACTTTTATATGGCAAGCCTGCTATGGGTTGCCCAATTTTCATCTACCATATTGATGGCTTTGCTCCAATAACTTGTCCTAATCCCTATTAGGCCGTCCTTTTTTTTTTGTTCCTGTCTTCTTATCCTAACTAATAGTCCTTCTTTCTTCTTTTGTTAATTTTTTTATTTTGGTGGTTTGCCTACCGGGCAAACATACACGTTCAGTAGTTTCCTTGTAGTTTCTCCCTCCACATTCTCAATAATTTTATTAAGTTCATACGTACCTTAAAAGACAAGGTCACAAATACCATAGTAATATCAACAGAAAAATAAAAATGTATTTGCAGACAAACCTAAAGTAATGTGAAAGTAGGACAAATGTATCGAGAACCCAACATTTCATAACTGTCTAATGGGTTTGCATATTGTTGGAAGGTAACAGTGGATTTTAGTCTATGAAATATGGAATATATATTGACTAATTTATAAATTACAAATATTAATTCTAATACAAACAAATATTAGAGAGACTAAAACAAAAGCAATAAAGATTAAAAATAAATTTTTTGATATTTCAAGAACTAAAATCTAAAGAAACTTTTTACATTGATAAAACAAAAAAAATATATTCACATTAGCATTAACTAGCTATAATATTGTCTTTGTTAGACTTTCGGTTGATTCCGAGGGGGCCATATACTGCAAAATGCAAAACAATTGCCTCTTCTCAAGTTATTAATCAAATTCTTTATTGTCTTAATTTCTTTGGCAGATTACTATATTGTAGGAAGTGTGGGTCAGGGGCTTTCAAAGGAGACACCAAAAGCAAGGTAAGATTGTCCTGTTTTAACACTTTTTGCAACTTTCCATTATTTGTGTTGTCTTGTGATGAATTCGATCTGGGGTCTAAAGGAGGGATGAATTGCTTTTAATTTATTCAGTGGCTTTGGCTGTCTAATTTAAGGATTATTTTTTTTTTGATAAATTAATTTAAGGATTGTTCCTTGTTCTTTTGCAAAAAATCTGAAGATTTAATTTGGGCCTATGTATTTAAATGGAGTTGATTACTGAACTCCTATTAAATCGTGTTTCAGTAAGTCTATTCAGTATTAAAGCCTAATAATCAAACGTTCCAAGACTCTATCTATATGAGAAATTCTTTTTTTCCCTAAATCTTTGCTGTACCTCTCTTGAGATATATAGTACAAAAACAGTGATGTGTTCCTCTTACTTCATTTTTGTCAAAGGATTCAATAATTCTGCATTCTAAAATCAGTTATTAGCCTACACCGCCTGCTCAACTATAATTTATAGCTTGTTGCTTTGCAAATAATTCTATCAAATTTTATTTAAATTTACATTTTCGTTGAACAAGAAACTTTATATATTATGAAGAAAGATGAATAAGAAGGTAACATGAAATTTAAGCACTTTTCTAGGAAGATGGACTATTATATATTATAAATTGGCTTGCTACTTGTTTTGGACCTAGGTTTATACTGTTGAATATTGTAGATTCAACTCCTTTGATCTGAAAGCACCCATTGTTACTAATTTATCAGTTAGAAGAAGAATCTATGGATCGCAAGTTGATATTCTAAGTTTTGATGCATGTGTTTTTGGCCTTTTGATCTTTTCATGTCTTTTGTTTTGATCTAGGTCATGGACATTATGCTTGTCTAGATGATAGCTACATGTATCTTGTTGGTTGTTGTCTTAAGCTAGCTCATATCTTGGCGGTTGATTAAGCTTTTTTGTTAGCCCTATTATTGTAATTTGAAACATTTGTGTATATATATATATACTGTTAGTATTGATTTGCCAAAATCGATTACTGTCTCTGGTGTTGCGATTGCTGTCTCTGGTGTTGCTAGGTTATGCTGGGGATATAAGAAAAATAGAAAAGTTATTTAAAAAAAAAAATTCACTCAGATAGCGCTTATTGAGAAAGCGTTTTCTGATGTGATATCAGATAGCGCTTTTTAAAAGGAAGTGTTATCTGATATTAAAAATTCAGATAACACTTTATACTAAAAGTGCTTTCTGTTATAAAACTTCAGATAGCACTTTTCAACGAAGTGCTATCTGTTTAAAAATATTCCGAGAGCGTTTACTAAATAAGTGTTATCTGTTATAAAATATTCAGAAAGCATTTTTTTAAAAGCGCTATCGGAATGTAACTTCCGATAACGCTTTTTAAGTGCTATGGGAATACAGATAACGCTCAATCAGAAGACGCTTAAAAGCGCTGTCTGAATGTAAAAAAAAGCGCTGTCTGAATGAATTTTTGGCATAGTGAATATTGGTTAATAAAGCGATCTGATTGGTTAAAATGAATTCTTCAAGTAAAATTGTCAACTAGTGATGAAATTCCATATCCTACTACAACAAAATTATATTGATAACTTGAAAAAACTATTTATGGGAGGATATTGTTGAACATTAACTATGTACTATAGAGATAGGTGGTTTAAAACTTGTAAAATTCATTACTAGGTTATTTCCATACCATGAATTAATCATTTCAAATATGGTTAATAGTACACACAAAATGGGTTAATCATGCGATCCATATGGTTAAATGCAATTTCGTGTCCTACTATATTGAAGTTTGCTTGTTAACAATAAAAAAACACTTTATGGGAGGATCCTGGTATTCAAGTAAAATTAGACAACTTTTGATGAAAAACTATCACAAACATATCAGTGTGGTTAATTCATTTTACAAGTAAGGTTATTTTCAGGTTGCATGTGGTTAAATATATGTTATATGATATCATTCCTCCAATAGTTATGTACTATGGAGATAATTTATCTAAAGCCTGTAAAACTCAATGGAGATTTAGAGTCTTATACCATATCATGTGAGTGAATAGTTTTCTAATCCTTGAATCAGTCACAAAATCTGGTTAATAGAATACATAAAATAGGTTAATCATGAGATTATTGTGGTTAAATTTAACAACACACATGATTAAGTACATTCTATTTGATACAAACTTGTTCAACATCATTTTTAGCAGAACTCAAGAAAAAGTACAAGGTAAAGCCCCTAATAAATACACCAAACAAAACCAGAAGAATTTCAGAACTCCAACAAACTAGAAGCAACCAGGAGAAACAATTCGAAGAAAGCAACCATCAAGGCCAACATAATAGTAACAGTAGATAGAATCTTAGGACAGTAGCGAAGATAGAGTTTTGATTATGAGTGCACCCAATATTATTCAAGGCTTCCAAAAGCAACACATCCCAACACCATGATTAATTACTTCCATGTCTTCACGCCAAAGCATTGTAAGTGATTACAGCAATCCCAAATCCTATGATATTGTCACCTATGATACTAACTTGCTAAGATACAACCCCCAATCACAAAAGGACTTTTTACCATAATTATTGTTTTAGCTTTCAGGAATCAGGCTATTATTATCTAATCCAATGTCTGCATACTGCAAAAATTACCCATGCTCACTCAATATTCTTGAAGTAGCTCTTGGAACGCGAGTGCTGTCGTGATGAGGCGACCAATAGCTACTGCTTCGAGAAATCAAAACCAATCACCTACAACACAAAAGATTCACAAAACCATAATTTCACTAGCAAACTAAAAAAATTCCCCAAAAATGCAAAAACAAAACACAGAGAAAGAGAGAGAACACTTTACCATCGGAGCGAACTTTCTCGGACAAAAGAAATGCTAAATCCCCACTTCCACAACACATGTCCAACACATGTATCCCACCTTTGCTCTGTTCTCAAATTCACAGAAACACAAAATTAATTAATTTTTATTTTTCTATAAGAAAAGGTTATGTTTTGAAGGAAAAAATGTAGTGAACAAAATTGAAGAGAAAGGCAATACTGTCCCTATCCGGTCCAGGAAACTACCAACCATTACCACAAATTAAAACTTCACATTACCAACAAAAGACATCCAACAAGTTGATTCTAAACATATAAGACATACCTTCAAGCCAGAACCAAGAAAAGATGAACAACAAGGTAGAGAGTGACTAATTTTTCCCCTCTTCTTCTTCGTTGAAGTCGGGGGACCCAGGCATCTGTTGTAAAAATATTATTATTTATTTTAAAGCCAACTATTAAAATTATTTAATTATTTTTGACTTGGTATTGTACTTATCTTTTACTCTCACAAGTTTGTTATCCTAACAAGTCTTATCCCTGTTTTTTAGCCCTTTATCGGTGAAACTTGTTGGTGAGTTTTGGATTTGAGATATTCTCTATATATATAATATATCTTGGCCTTACGTTTTTTTAAGAAAAAAATTCTGAGTTTTCAATCCTTTTCTTTTTCCTTCTATCTCTTGCACACAAGGGTCAGGGCTGATACATACCTTTGGGTTTTTCTCCACTGTTCACAAAATTAATCTCTCATGCTATCATTTTATTTCAACCTGTAGTGATTAATGCCAAAACATATGTGCATTAATTTTATGTGATTTTTTATCCTAGGTTCATCGCCTGATAATTGTGTTCTTGCTGTTCTGATACCTCAGTTATTACTGGGATGAGCTTGTTGTATCCTGGGGATTTGCTCCTATGGGCGGATAAATTCTTAAGGGCAGTCTAACTGACACCTCAGTTCTTTTGTTTTCCCTCACTGTTATTGTTTTGCAGGTTTCGTTATTCACCTATTGTGGATCGTGCATTGTTATTTTGCAAATATATACAACAATCTTGAGGATTTACTTCCCTTCCCACCGTCATTAATGTTGAGTGCCGTATCTACGTGTTCCTGCATTTACCGTATTTCCGAACATGTATGAGGTTAGGAAAAAGAAGATATCCAAAAAGAGGCCGAGAGGGTTGAAAGCAATGGGCAACATGGACTGCGACTCTGAATACAAGGAAGGCAATGAAGAGAGGAACAGAGGGCGTTGTGGAGAATGAAAAAGCTAATCCAAAGGGAAGTCATCATCACCTCTCATATTCCCAGGTGTTGTCATTTCCAACTTTTATTTTAAGAAATTGATCTTTTATTGAACTTGGATATGGTGATTTCATTATGATTCCTATGTATGCGTTATTTGTGATATATAGGGTTTAGTGAGAGAAAAAATTCTCGAATTAAGGTTGACATACCGTTGCTTTGAAAAATCATAGTATATATGGTTATGTCCACTTCAATTATAGCTAGTGAAATTTCTATATTAACACATCACTACTTTGAGTATATGATATATATATTCTGATAACACGTGCCGTGTGTTTATGACATATGTTGACTCAAATTTATTTGCACATTTATTTATTTTTATTGCATCTAGCTTACTAACTCCACCATTTAAAATGCTATTTGATGGTGTGGTGGAATGTGGGGGTGTCACTTTTATGCTCAATATATCCTTCATCTGATTGTCATATCATTTTAGCATTTTTTCAGAGGATGAGTTTCACATAGTAGGCTCTTTGAGTGCAGTAAAGTCGGTTATGCATGTGGACTATATATTGTTTATTAGAAAATATATGATATTTTTGTGTTTGCCGGAGTTGTACACATAACTGCATAAGTCTTATGATTTGAGAAATTTTTTCTTAATAATTGTTCTCAATTTGAGATTTATTGAAATCTAATGAGTTAAACACGTAATGTGTTGAGGACAATTTGGTTGAACTAGCGGTACATATTTTCTATTTGTGGTAGTGTTTATGGATGTGTATATATATTATATTGGTGCTCTTGATCACTCATTTACATGTGTACATATAAGTTTGTGATTTGAAAAATATTAATTTACTATGAAGTATCATAGTTAATTTTTGTTGTTGTCAAGGGCGTTGTCATTGGACAATATTGAGAAGTGGAAATATATATGTGATAGTCATTAGGTAAACAAGCACAATTTTTGGTGTTGAATCATAAGAAAGAGTGATAGAATGATTCTATCACTAGAATGTTACATTGAGAAACTTCTTATGAAGTTTGAAAATTTTGAGCTAAATCATGGAGTATCCCTTATGATGCCAACACATAAATCAAAGAAAAATAGAGGTGATATTGTTGCCCAATATGAGTATATCCAAGTTATTGGAAGTTTGTTGCTTTCAATAATTTGATTAAAATTGTTGCAAAAATATTTTGTGGCACTTGTTAAATTCATGTAATTTTGAGAGGTACCATTAATTATGGTACTATATATATGAATTTTCCACTGTATCAGAGGAATACAGTGATGATAATTTGCTTTGAGTCATATGAGAATAAATCTATAGGTGGTGGACTTATTTAATTTTGTTGTCACCTAGAAAACATCTAAGTAGACCTGCGTGTACTTCAATCCACTATGGAGGTCAAATTTATTACTCTCGACTTGGTAAATTTTGTAACAGATTGACTAAGAATTTCTTAGCCAATTTTTATTGATGGAAGGAAATTGTGTTTTCCTTATTTATACATTGTGATTGCCAAGTGGCAATATTAAATATTGAAAACAGAGACATACATATGTGTTGAAATTGTGAAATGTAGCTACTATAATGATGAGGCCTAATTATTGTAAGGTCAAAATTGAATTTGGCCTATACTTCGAAAAAACCCCTTGGGAAGAATTTAATTTGTGATACATCGAGGGGAATGGGACTTAAAGCCATTTGAAATTAACAAGTGATGGGAACCCAACCTTTGTGATTGAAGATCCCATGAAGAAGGTGCAATGTGGTAAAAATAAGTCACTTGTTAGTTCTGCTAGCACTAAAAGATTAATTTAATATTTTCCTTCGTCCCTTTCCTATGATGTCTTTGAGAATGTGCTAGACACTGCATTATTGAGAGGTTAAGCTTAAAGACTTTTAACGATTTTCGTATCCCTTATGGGTGGTGTATGATTTGCAGCATGCACTTGATAAAATCACCTATATGAGTGTCAAGTGGGGCCGCTTGCATGAGATTATGGCGAAATCTCTAGAGCACTCATGAATACCGGGCGCGCGCATGACTTATTGCGCAAAACGGCGTAATAGCAAGAATGTGGGGGTGTAGTGTGATTGGTAGACCTCTAACATACCTAAAGTGTTTTTGGGTTCAATAGCTTGCTACACCGATTCACTGTGTGTTAAGTCTTATCAGTCTAGAGTCTGGTTCAATAGCTTGCTACATTAGATTCGATGCATTACAGCCATGATATCAACCCAGGAAATCTTTTCTTTGACTTTAAAATAAATATGTGGGGGATTGTTGTAAAAATATTATTTATTTATTTTAAAGCCAACTATTAAAATTATTTAATTATTTTTGACTTGGTCTTGTACTTATCTTTTACTCTCTCACAAGTTTGTTATCCTAACAAGTCTTATCCCTGTATTTTAGCCCTTTATCGCTGAAACTTGTTGGTGAGTTTTGGGTTTGAGATATTCTCTATATATATAATATATCTTGGCCTTTCGTTTTTTTAAGAAAAAAAATCAGGAGAGTTTTCAATCCTTTTCTTTTTCCTTCTATCTCTTGCACACAAGGGTCAGGGCTCATACATACCTTTGGGTTTTTCTCCACTGTTCATAAAATTAATCTCTCATGCTATCATTTTATTTCAACCTGTAGTGATTAATGCCAAAACATATGTGCATTAATTTTACGTGATTTCTTATCCTGAGTTCATTGCCCGATAATTGTGTTGTTGCTGTTCTGATATCTCAGTTATTACCGGGATGAGCCTGTTGTACCCTAGGGGATTTGCGCCTATGGGCGGATAAATCCTTAAGGACAGTCTAACTGATACCTCAGGTCTTTTGTTTTCCCTCACTATTATTGTTTTGCAGGTTTCGTTATTCACCTATTGTGGATCGTGCAGTGTTATTTCGCAAATATATACAACAACATCTTCCCAGAACCGGACATTGTCCCCTTTGCCCACACGCCATATAATGCCCTCCATCAGATGCTTCCAACTTGCATGTACACCACGCCACAAGTTGGACACCAAACCTTTGAATTCAACACGTGGAATGTTATGGGGCCTGCATTTATATTTATTTCGTACCATCTCCACCCACAGTTTGGATGGCTCCGTGCATAATTCCCATCCAATCTTCGTTGTGCTAGCAGTATTGACATCATGAGCTCGCCTCACCCCTAGACCACCTTGATTCTTTGGAGTGCACACCTCATCCCATGCCAAAAGATGAACTCATTTTTTCTCATCTGTATCCCCCCATAAGAAATTGCGACAAATTCTATCAATATCGTTACAAACCAAGGCAGGAAGCTAGGAAGATTGCATGGAGTAGCTCGGTAAGGCCGATAAAACAGACTTGGTCAGAGTCAAGCGACTCGCGAAGGATAAATTCCTGGATTTCCAGGAACTGAGATGTTGGGAAGCTCATTCCAAACTACCACTATATGTACCTCGAGACACCCGTTGATGATGCAGGGGAACCCCGAGATATTTGCCCAAGTCATCGGTGCGCATGAAACCCAAAGCTGAACTAATTTGGGTTTGAACCTGCCAATGGACGTTACTAGACAAAAAAAACCCGAGTTTTGTCCTTACTAATTTGGGTTCGATCAAGTCACATTTGATGTTCCAATGAACTAAATATTGTCATTCTAAGGACTTCATTACACTATAAAATAAATAGTACAATGAATCTTGCCTATATAGATAGACTTATAAATACTTATAAATCAAGAGATCATGATACAAATATAAAATCTATCAAAATAGATTGGTCACTGGGGCTTACACTAACAACCACCAGCGAAGCTTCCCACGACAACGTGCAAGGAGCGATCAAAATGTGACGGAGGAACTGGCGTGTAAGCAGTTGCTGGTTGAACAGGATGGAGCTGCACGTCCACTATGGTGAAGGTCTCATCTTCATCTGCTATTGGTGCATAGATTGTATGGTTGCTTTCTTGCTGGTGACTCGAAGATGCGTTTCTCCTGGTAGTAATCATGGTGTTCCGCGATAGAGGAGAAAGAAGATAAAGCTAAGGAATTGGTTCAACGATTCACACAGACGGCGTCAATGCTCGTGTCTGAACTTTGAGTGGAGAAACACAATGGCCAGAGAGCGTTGCCGGAGATGCAATCCAAAATGGAACATGGTTGAAGATGCGACAGAGAGAGATGGAGCTACCTGCAAAAGACTACAACGCTTAAGTCCGTGTTTAAGCTATATGAGAATGAAAGTTTTTGGATCTAGAGAATCTACGTGTTTTCTGAATGGAGATGAGTATTTGTACTCTACTCATAGTTAGAAGAGTTCTAATGGTTTCCGCTATTTCTAGTGGGCTTGCCATGCCCGCTTTGGAACACTATATAAATGAGATTTTTTTTTATATTTACAAGTTGTACAGATATATAAAAAATAAATAAATAAATAATTCTCCTAAAAGAATACCTGTTGCAATACGTTTAAGGATGACAATTAGACTAAGACCTAATGGGTACTTGCACAAATTATCCACAATGGGAGAGTAATTACACGCTAAATGCTAACGAGCACGAGTGATTACCTGTAAATTATCCCAATTACACTAAAAATGGGGGAGAAGTCCATGGAGCATGTGCAGCTATGGCAGCCTTGCCGGAATCCCATTTTTTTGTGCAGTACTCCGTTGCGCTTCTCTTCTTCGTCGAGCCCGCTGTCGGAGATCGCCATGACATCCAGCAGCGACGCAGCTGCGAGAACATCTTACGGTGCATGTAGAGGGGAGAGACGATGGAAGTCATGAACGAAGAAGAGGTAATGACTGTCTACGATAGTACTCACAAGTCACGTGAGTTTATAATTGGGTTTTTAAATGAGTCGTTAATTTCGATCAAACGATTGTGATTAATAGTTCTCGTTTCTCGCAATAGAAAGGAGTTCTCACCGGATACGTCTATATATATATATATACATATATTAAATATTAAATTTAATAAATTTCCTAAAGAAACCTGGAAGTGTCCTAATCCTAAAGCAACCCACAAGACACTACAGCTGTGAGAAACATTTATATCTTTGTTTTCCTTCACCGTGAGACACATCTATGTTGCCTAATCTAATTTTATTTTAATGTTATAGTTTCTATTAGTATTATTGGACCTAAACAATATCTACATGTGAAATATAAACATTTGCAGTTATTTCAAAACTCTGATTATGATGATGAGATAAGACAATCAAATAATATGTTATTAATGTTGACTTTACAACTCAAATATTTTTAAATAGATTTTGGAGAGTACCAGCTCCAGGGATGGATCCAGAAACCAATATAACCGGGGGCCGACAATTTTTTATAATAAATTTTTATGAAGCATTAAATCATAGTAGTAGTAGTAGTTAAATACATTCCGTAAAAAATAGTTAAATACATCATATTGTTTATCTAAACTGTAGGTAACAAGATGAAACACAAGAAGGGGGGTTGAATTGTGTTTCAAAGCTATTGAAAAACTTTTCGCAAACGTTGGACGCTGATTATGAAAAACGTTGACTCACAGCGCAACTGGTTTATTGGACGCACAAATACGTTGGACGCAAAAACATCCACTTAGTTTAAAACAGGTTTTCTTAGTGCAATTAATGTGTATGGAATAGCTTGTTAAAATAACTTCAAAATCAATCCCCTCAGTTAGTATAAACAAATAAATTAACAAAGATAAAGGATAGAGAAAATAACACAAGTGTTTATCCTGGTTCACCATTTCCTAAGAGCTACGTCTAGTCCCCTCAAACTAGAGCGATTTCACTATCAATCAAGATGGAATACAAGTATTCTTCAACAGCCTCTTCAGGCCTTACACAAGTATTCTTTGCACACCTAGCCTCTCCAGGCTCAACACAAGTATTCTTTGACAACCAAGCCTCTCCAGGCTTAACCCCAAGTATTCTTTGCACGCAGCCTCTCCAGGCTATATCCCAAGTATTCTTTTACATATAAGCCTCTCTAGGCTCAAACAACTCAGAAGAGTGTTTTTGACTTAAAGTACTATCTAACTCACACAATTGAGAATATGAAAAACTTAAGCACTTCGAGAGTTAAGCAAACTCTCTTTTACAAGAAGGAAGAAAATAATACAAGACTTTCTACAATAGACAGAGTATTTGCACAACTCTTTCTTTTGCTTGGTTCAGTCTCTTGTATTCTTCTTCTTGTTCACGGTATTTATAGGCTTTGATGAAGCTTCAGATTTGTTCTTCGAATAGCTCAGCTTTAGCCTTCAGAAATATGACCGTTCTCTAATAGCATTAAATGCTATTTTTCCGTTACTCTGAGGAGTTCCACTTCAGTGTGTATGTCTGCGTCTTTTTCTCCTAAGTCAGAAGCAACCTGTACTCACAGTCTCAATTGCACAAAGGTTAATAGTAATACTCTGTTGAGACAAAGAGAATACACTGTGTAAATCAGAAAGGGGTGTTCAGAGAGATATAGAAATAGTCAGAGTACATTCTCTCTCTAAGTACACTTTCCACAGTGCTTTATGCTTTTCATTTAATGCATGTTCAAACACGTTGAATACAACTATTTATTTCAAATCATTTGCTCAATAAATATATTCCATATTAAATGCAAGAGCAATAAATAACAGGTTATGTATTCTGCGTTTTGGACGCAACATATAGAATATATGGACTTTTCAGGTTATGTACAAAATGGACTCATACCTTTGCTTACCATTTGTACTTGAGATAACTTGGTTCATATGGACGCATATTTATTGCTTACCATATGGACTTATGACTTTGCTTCTCTGATAATACGTCTCTATGACAATTATTGGACGTTTATCAATTCTGCTTCTTTGGACGCAAAGCATAGTACATCTCCATGAATAATTACAGGACGCTTATAGGTTCTGCTTCTTTGGACAGAAAGCTTCATTTGACGTATTGCTTCTCAAAGTCCATTGGACGATACTTTTCTGAGGTTAAGTATCAGAGTCCATTGGACGCTCCACTCTTAGACTGTACATATATGTGCCAATGTCACATTGGACGATGGACTTATCTTTGTTGTACCTATAAGAGCTTGTCAGCAAACTTTGTAAAACCTTTAATAATTATTGTTATCATCAAAACCACTTAGGGAATTCATGCATTAGAAGTGCTTTTGAATAATTTGGTTCCAACAATCTCCCCCTTTTTGATGATGACAAATATTATTAAGTTTTACAAGCAGTAAAGCAGATAAAACCAGTAAACAGTCAACATATACTTTTTAAAGAGAAATTTTTCTTAGGGAAAACTCCCCCTGAGATATATGTCTCAGTTTTTCTTACTCTTCTCCCCCTGAGATAAACATCTCACGGTTTTGAATATTCAATATATTCAGAGTACCTGAAAAATTTCTTTTTCTCACAGAGCAGATTAGTCCAACATATAATATAGCATAATCAGAGCATGCATAAATAATAAGACTACTGCACTGTAATTTAGACTCAATCTCATTTTATTAATGACTTTTGAGCTTTAAAACTTAATTCTTCCCAATTTCTCCCCCTTTTGTCATCAGAAAAAAAGGTTCACAAAACATCATAGTCCAAAAAAAAAAGTAAAACAAAAGAAAGATTAAAGAAGATTTGGAGAAGCATTGGAGTGTGGAGTCAGGGCTTTTGCTGAAGTTTCTGGGTGTACTTGATATACTGTCCAAAGAGAAACATAAGTTCTTCATATTGTTCCCTTGGAATTGAATCTTGTGCTTGACTCTGTTCAGTAGTAGCTTGAGGTTGCACTTCTTGCATAGCTTCAAGATCTTCAGGCTCAGGAGCCAGCTCAACGATGGGCTTAGTAGAACGAGTTGGTGCTCTAAGGGCATCATTAAACATGTATATTTGATGCTCCTTGTGAACTGATATTGATCCCATTGTTGGCGTTTCAGCCTTTTCAGTGGCAGAGACCCCTGAAGATGAAGCTTCTTGCTCACACAAGATGAGGTGTTTTTCCCAAAAAGTTCTTGCTTCCTGCTCCGTTGCTTGTCCAGTCTTGGACAAGAACATTAAGAAATCCATATCAACATCCTCCATAGATTTCTTCGCCCAGTCCTCATCAATCCTTTGTCAACAAGATAGACCCTTGGTGCTATCCTGTCAGGCTTGACCTTTATTGTTGTGGTTGGCTTGATTCTCATAGACAGAGGGACATTGAAGTTATTCTGGAGCTGAAGTCCGTCCGCTATGTTTCTGATGATCATTCTGTCAAGGGGTGAGAGGAATGATCCCAGTTCTTCCGCAGTCAGAGGAGAGTACTCTGGCTTGAAGTCATAAATTCTCATCCTTGAGAGTCCCAAAGAGCTAGGCATGATTGACTTAGCTCTTACTTCCTCTGAGGTCATGTTCTCCTTTTTCTTATCCTCCTGAAGAGGGATTTCTATGACCTTCAACCCCTTAGTCAGGACATCCAGTTTCCTGACTGTGAAGATGTATTCAGAAGTTGATGAAGTGGGGGCTTCTGATATATCCAGGTTTGAGGAAGGTGAAGAAAGTTGAGAGTGATCACGTGAAGGTGAAGGTGGGTGTGTTTGGATGGGATTGGACGAGTGGGTGAGGGAATGGACTCAGGAATTTCTGAGATTGATGCAACCACAGATTCAATTGTTTCATCAACAAATTTGTCAGGATTAACACAAGCAGGTACCTCCGCCGTTTTCTTCTCAGCAATCTTGGCAGTGGATGCTTTCCTGAGAGATCTTGCTTTCTTTGTTATGGGTCCAATGACTTCTGTTTCAACTGTCTTGGACTAAGAAGTTTTTCTCTTTTTGGTTGCTTTCTTAGCTGCAAACTTTGCTCTCTTGGAGAGATATTCTCCAACAGTTTCATCGTCTGATTCAGCCATGACCAACTTCCTCATAGATTTCTTGGAAGTGGTCTTCTTTTGTGCAGCAGGAACTTCACTAGGGACTTTAGTTGCTTGTTCCGCTTGTTCAGCTCAATTTGCTTCAATCGCAGCCCTGATGGCTTCCTTGTTGTCCTCCTCTTCTACTTCTTTGAGTTTGGCCAGATGTTCTTTGATTGTATTCAGGCCCATTCTTAGAATATTGGTTCTTCCAAAATGAGTTTGACGTTGTATTTTGGAAAGAGCAGGTTTGTCTTCCCCAGTGTATGCTTCAAAAACTTCCATGATTCCTTGAGTGTTGAAAATTTTCTGAAGTAATCCTCCATAGGGAATAGCTGTCCTTTTCCCTTTCCCTAGTGCGTCTCTTCTGAAGCAGGGAAACAGTATAGACGGAAGATTGATTTGTTGAAAGGTTAGAAGATGCACCAGTAAGAACCCATGTAATGACGATACACAGTCCTTTGATCCAACCTTGTGAAGTATCATTTTATTAAGTACTTGATGAAGTATTCTAGCTTTGTCAGTCATTTTTACTGAAGGTATCACTGTTCCTTCTACTACCTCTCCTTCCTTTACCAAAATACTTTTCATTTTCTCCAATCCACCATCTTTGAGTCTCCAATTTTTGTAAAAACATACTCCAACGGCGTCACATCCTGTAGCTGCTGAGATGCTTTCTGTGGATACATAGACCTTCTTGCCTAGAACTGTTCCTGTGATTAGGTTGTCCTTGATCTTCATTGTTTTCCAGAACTGACGAACCAACTCGCAATACACAAAGATTTCCTTTTCCTTTCCAAAAATGCTCTCCCATCCAGCAGTCATGATTTCAGGAGCAATATCCACACCCATACTGGCTATAGTTGCGAGATCAGCCCAGTACTCCACATTAATTTTCAAACTGTCAATGTTCTCCATTTTTTAGAGTAAAGGTTTGATTTTTCGAAAGAGAGGGTTTTGGAAGGGTTTTTCCAAGAGACGAGAGTAAACACAGAGTTTTCAGAAAGATGAGTAAGTGGAAGAGAAGGAGTTAAAAACGTGTGTAAGAAGGAAGTTTTTGGAGAGAGAAAATAGTAAATTTTCTTGAAATTGGCGTAATCATCAAATGGGAAAACGGCTGCAGAGCAGGTGTACAGTTTGTGATAAAAATATATCATTATAAAAATAGCTTAGACTCAGCGTGGGAAGACTAAGAGTTAAAAACCTTTAAGAAAAAGAATTCTAAGTCTCAAATAGACTGACGTGTCTCATTGGACGCTAGTCTTATTGGACTCAGACTCAGCTTAAGCATATTGGACGCTAAACATCATTCTTTTACAAAGTGCATATTTAAATGCTTCCTTATAAAGATGAATCTATCTACAGAGAGGGGTTTTGTAAATATGTCAGCCCATTGATTTTCAGTGTTAACAAACTGAATATCAAATATTCCCTTCTGTACATAGTCTCTAATAAAATGATGTTTAATTTCTATATGCTTAGCTGTTGAGTGTAAGATTGGGTTCTTAGATAGATTGATTGCAGCAGTATTATCACAAAGAACAAAAATCTTACTCTCGAAGATGTTATAGTCCTCCAATTGATGTTTGATCCATAAGAGCTGAGAACAACAACTTCAGCAGAGACATACTCAGCTTCAGCTGTAGATAATGCAATTGTGCTTTGTCTCCTGCTTGTCCATGATACTAGATTGGATCCAATAAAATGACATCCTCCGCTAGTGCTTTTCCTTTCAAGCCTATCTCTAGCATAATCAGCATCACAGAATCCTACTAATTTGTATTCATCTGATTTCTTAAACAGCAGACCAACATTAGTATTCTCTTTCAGATATCTAAAGATTCTCTTTACAGCAGTTAAGTGAGAATCTCTAGGATTTGATTGAAATCTTGCACATAAACAAACACTGAACATAATATCAGGTCTAGATGCAGTAAGATATAAGAGAGATCCAATCATACCTCTGTATACCTTTTGATCTACCTTTTTATCTTTATCATTCAAACTCATTATGCAAGTTGGATGCTTAGGAGTATTCATAGGTTTGCAATCGTCCATATTGAAATTCTTAAGAAGCTCCTTTGTGTACTTGGACTGATGCACATAGATCTCATCTTGAGTCTGTTTTACTTGAAGTCCAAGAAAGAATTTCAATTCTCCCATCATGCTCATTTCAAACTCCTTCTGCATTAACTCAGAAAATTCTCCACATAGAGATTCATCAGTAGCACCAAAAATGATATCGTCCACATAAATTTGTACTATGATGAAATGTGTGTCTATGGATTTTCTGAAAAGAGTAGTATCAAATTTTCCTCTTGAAAAACCATTTTCCATTAGAAAAGAACTTATTTCATACCAAGCTCGAGGAGCTTGCTTGAGGCCATAAAAAGTCTTTTTCAGTTTAAAAACATAGTTGAGAAAAGCTTGATCCTCAAAGCCAAGAGGATGTTCAACATAGACTTCCTCTGTTATTATACCATTCAGAAAAGCACTCTTTACATCCATTTGATAAAGCCTCATATCATGTTGGGCAGCAAATGAAAGTAAGATGCGAATGACATCTATTCTATCTACTGGAGCAAAGGTTTCAGTAAAGTCAATACATTCCTGTTGTGAGTAACCTTGAGCAACTAACCTTGCCTTGTTTCTCACAACTTTACCTTCTTCATCCAGTTTGTTTCTGAATACCCATTTGGTTCCAATAATGGACTTATCTTCAGGTGGGGCTACCAGCGTCCAAACATTATTGCGTTTGAATTGATTCAGCTCCTCCTGCATTGCCAAAATCCATCATTCGTCCAATAGGGCTTTATCTATATTTTTGGGCTCCAATTCAGAGATGAATGCAACATCAGTTTGTTCTCTGAATGTGGACCTTGTTCTGACTCTATCATTTGCATTTCCAATGATTTGATCTTCAGGATAATAGGTCTTGAAGTGCCAGCTTCTTCTTCTTTCAGTATTGGACCCTCAGCTTCTGCGTCTGACCCATTTTCTTCATTCTTATGTGATATTCCTTCACCTTCTGCTTGTATTCCCATATCTACAAGAGAATCACTTAGCTCTGACAATTCCTTGTCAGGCTTTTTGTCATTGAATTTAATATGAATTGACTATTCAACAGTCAAGCTTCTTGAGTTATAGACTCGATAGGCCTTGGAGGTTTCTGAGTAACCTAGAAAAATTCCATTGTCCACTTTAGAATCAAATTTCCCAAGTTGATCCTTAGTGTTATGAATGAAACATTCACTTCCAAAGGGATGGAAGTATGAAATGTTGGGTTTTCTTCCTTTCCACAATTCATATGGAGTCTTTTTCAATATAGGCCTCACATATATTCTGTTTTGTAAATAACACGCAGTATCTACAACTTCAGCCCAAATCTCTTGGATGTTGAGTGATCATTGAGCATGGACCTAGCCATCTCTTGTAAAGATCGATTCTTTCTCTCCACCACACCATTCTGTTGAGGTGTTCTTGGTGCAGAGAAATTGTGAAAGATCCCATTCTCTTCACAGAATCTCTGGAAGTTTGCATTTTCAAACTCACCTCCATGATCACTTTTAATAGAGTTGATACAAGCTCCTTTCTCATTTTGGACTCTTTTACAGAATATGGTGAAGACTTTGAAAGACTCATCCTTGTGTGCATGGAATTTGACCCATGTCCATCTAGTATAGTCATCAACTATAACTAATCCATATCTCTTTCCATTCAAATAAGCAGTTTGAGTGGGTCCAAACAAATCCATGAGTAAAAGTTCCAAAGGTCTAGAAATGGACACAATATTTTTGGAATTAAAAGAACTTTTTACTTGTTTCCCTTTCTGACATGCTTCACACAGAACTTCAGATTTGTACACAAGATTTGGTAGTCCTCTCACGAGGTTATGCTTATTCAGCTTTGAAATGGTTCTTAAGCTTGCATGACCAAGTTTCTTGTGTCATATCCATTGTTCATCTTTTAAGGATATGAAGCATGAGACATTTTGTTTGGACAATTTTTCGAAATCAATTTTGTAAACATTATCCTGCCTTTTTGCTTGAAAAAGTATGGACTTATCAGGATTTCTGACTATACATTTATCTTTGTTAAAGGAAACATCAAATCCACTATCACACAATTGGTTTATGCTAAGCAGATTATGTTTGAGTCCTTCAACCAATAAGACATTTTCAATAGAGGGAAGAGGATGTTTACCGATTTTACCTATCCCAACTATTCTGCCTTTCTGGTCTTCTCCAAAGGTGACCCAGCCTTTTGATCTAGGCTTTAGGTCTTGGAACATAGACCTTTCTCCTATCATGTGTCATGAGCAGCCACTATCCAGGTACCATGACTGGTGTTGTCTTCCTCCCATCAAGCATATCTGCAACAGGAATTATCATATTTTTAGGTACCCAGATTGACTTGGGTCCTTTCTTGTTAGTCCTTGGTCTGCGTCCAGACATGTTTCTCTTGTTATGGACGCACATCGAGGTGACATGTCCAGCCTTTCCACAGTGACCACAGTAAATATTAAATTTTGAAGAATTTTTAGAAAACTTTGGCTTTGGTTTTTCATAACCCAAACCACTTTTGTCAGAAGGTTTTCTCTGAATTTTTAAAATCTGATCAAGTTTTTCAGAGCTACTGACAAATCTGGAAAATCGTCCAGTGAGTTCATTTACTTCTTGTTGAAGTGCTTGTACCTCACAGGAAGTATTGGACTCAGAATCCTTTGGAGATTCATCTTTGAGTTGACTTACTTGAAATCTCAACTCTTCATTTTCTGATATGAGTACTGTATTTTCCAAATCAAGTTTTTCTAAATCCTTGGTTAAGAGAGAAAACTTTTTCTTCAAAGATCTGTACTTATTGGATAAAATGGATGATTCTCTAAGAAGATCATTGAAGTTGTCTCTTAGTTCATAATAAGAAAGTACCTCTTCTTCATCCTCACTATCAGTTGAGGGTAGACTTGCCATCAGACAAAGGTTTGCTTCTTCCTTATCCTCCTCGTCCTCATCATCAGAAGATTCATCAAGATCTTCCCATGTTGCCACGAGACCCTTCTTCTTCTTGAAGAATTTCTTCTTTGTCCTTTCAGCCTCAGGACAGTCTGCCTTGTGCATAGCACACTATTGGACTTTTGTCCTTTTGCTCAGCTTCCTTTTGTGGAAATTTTTTGTTGAATTTCTTTCTTCTGAAGCCACCTTTCTTTTTCCACATAGACTTTATTTTCCTGGAGATGAAGGAAAGTTCATCATCATCTGAGCCTTCTTCTCCTTTTGAGTTGCATGACTCCTCATCTGAGTAAAGTGCCTTTAGTGCCTTTGAGGTGCTCCCCTTTTGGGCTTTAAGAGCAATGGATTTTGCTCTTCTTTCTGTTCCTTCTTCATTGAGCTCAAGCTCATGCACTTTAAGTGATCCCAGAAGATTTTCCATAGCAAGAGTAGAAAGATCTCTTGCTTCTTGTATGGCAGTTACTTTGGGTCTCCATTGTTTTGGCAAACTCCTTAGGATTTTCCTAATATGATCCTGGTTTGTGTATTCTTTTCCCAGGGATCTCAGGTTGTTGATGATTGTTTGAAATCTTCCAAACATTTGATCAATAGTCTCATGATCCTCCATTTTGAATAGTTCATATTGATGAACTAGCATGCTGATTTTGGACTCACGGACCTGAGTTGATCCTTCATGTGCCAAAGCTAGAGTGTCTCATATCTCCTTGCCAGTAGTGCAGCTATGCAACTTGTCATATTCAGACTTGGTAATGGCACGCATCAGATAGTGCCTTGCCTTTGAGTTCAGTTGAAATCTTGTTCTTTGATCCTACGTACATTGAGCTCTTGGTACTGGTTGACCTGCTTCATTTACTGGAGCAGTATAGCCAGTTTCCACGATATCTCATATGTCTATATTCTGCGCATCAAAGAATGTGATCATTCTTTGTTTCCAATAGTCGTATTCGTCTCCATTGAATAGTGGTGGTCTGTTCACAGCTTGTCCCTCGTTCTCTATAGATCTTTGCTTCTCTGCACTGTTAGGTGCTCAACCCCTAGAAACCTGGCTCTAATACCAACTGTAGGTAACAAGATGAAACACAAGAAGGGGGGTTGAATCGAGGTCGTGTTCGTTCACGTATTGGAGATGATTCCTCTAGCACCACAACGGATCCTAGGTCCAATAGCATATCTCCTAACGGGAGAGTGAAGCGCGTTATTAGCCCTGGTAGTTGGCAAAAGGGTGGGCTTTTGGGGCGTGGTTCGTTTGGATCTGTCTTTGAAGGAATTTATGAGTAAGTGCTGCTGCTTTCACTCATCCTCTTCACTTGTGTCCTTTCTCGTTTCTATTGTTAGCATGTTTAATTAACCCTTATCGTTTCATGCTATGTATGCTACGGATTGGTAATTTTGGGAGTTGGGAAGATTAGTTTAAGAATATTGCTAGTTAGGGCTGGTTATGAAGATAGAATAGAAAGGAAATTGATTAAAACTCTGTTTAGCATATTAATTTAAGCAATCAAGTAAAGAAACATATTTATTGAAAAAGTTTAGCATTCAATATACTAGTGACTTAAAACTCTGTTCTATTCAATAAATTCTTTTCACTTTTAACCCTTTACCAATGCCTCAATTCTTAAGGCACTTATTAGCATTTGCCAAATAAAAAAAAATGTTGTGCTGCCAATTCTGTTATGAATGTCAATGTATCTGTCTAACAAAAAATAGGATGGAGAAACATTCTTGGTTATATTTTACCAACAATCATTGTCTCAAAATATTATTTTGAAAATAACTGAGGAATGTTGAGAAGATGATTTGCTGTCAATTCTTTCATTTCCTTTTCTTTAAAAGCAGTGAACTTTATGGACAGTTTATTAGCAAAATGCTTCGGAACCCTGTTGTTGTTTTTTTGTTTTTTGTCAACAATATGCTGAAAAAGAGTATGAAGATGACATCCCTTTGTTGCATGTGTTATTGACATTTTGCAAAGTGGGTTTGATTCTTGACCCAGTGGGCTAGGGCCCAAATTGGTCTAAGTATTTTTATTTATGAAGGGGGCTAAATTTGTAATTCTGCCTACCAAGTTTATATTTGGACTTAATGGGCCAAGTCGTGACTATGGAATACAATGGGCACACATAGGCATTCTCTTACTGTTGTTGCGACTACATAGATCAGAATGGGCAAGCAACAATAGGGATGATTACTTAGCTGCTGCAATTAACGTTGGCCATTATAGCTTATTAGTATCTCACGTTGGAAATTACAGTGATTAAGTTTTACAGCCTATTGAGCAGTAAATTGGAAGGAATTGTTCATTCTACTGAAGCTACAATAATGCCCAGAAGAAGTGTTTCTTATGTTTTCAGTTTTCAACCTTGAGGTGAGGACAAGGTTGAACTCCAAGGTGACGGTATTGGTAGGACCCAAAAGAATAAGGGTCTGTTTTGATAAATAGCTTATTTAAACACTTATGGCATAAGTGCTTACAATATAACCACTTATGTATAAGCTATTTTTATAATCGAAGAGAGAATGTGGTGAAACTAATTTCATATAAGCTATAAGCTATTTCTATAAGCTGTTTCGATAAGCTATCATGAGGAGCTTGTGAAAATAAGCCTAAAACAGGTTATGAATCAGTCATAAGCTGTTTTCATAAGCTCTGCCAAACACGCTGACAAGTGCTTATGTCAGTAGATAAACCCAGATAAGCTCTGCATAAGTCAATCCGATCAGGGACTAAATGGGAACAGGGTTAGAGATAGATAGACACCTGCATGTCTATCTAGTTAGTTATAGTTCAAATCTATCATGGGGATGGGTAGTTAGGTAGAAGGGTTTAAATAGCAGGACCTGGAGAGATGAGAGGCATTTAGAATTTTAGATGTGAGAACTGAATAGAGGCTCTAATGTAAGAGGAAACCCTTGGAGGAGAATTTGTTCTCTTGTTCTGAGTATTTTCAATAAAATTGTTCCTTTCCTCTGTTTGTTCTCATTCATTTCCCATTTCTCTTCCTTCGGTTCCTAACAAGTTTTTTTACAGTGTTTGATATTTGATTACTTCAAACTTTTGTCAGATGTGAATTTTGTGAAAAAGGAATATCCTTTTCATCAATATCAGACTGGGTTAAGGTTAAGAGGTTGAATGATTTGCCAAATCGAAAAGCAAAGATGAGAATTAGTGATATGTAATCCACTTATTTAATTAATTAGTTAGATGGCTAGGCTGTGATTTGTATAACTAAGAGGAAGGCATTAGAGGGAGGAAAGGTAGTCATTTTGAAAGAGAGAGTTAGGGCCTATGGGCATAGGGAGGTGCAGACTGTCAAAGTTATGCAGCGTTTTATCTTTGTAATTGAGGTTTATCGCTATTTTTTTAATAAAAAAATACCAGTTCCTATCAACTGGTATCAAAGCTCCGATCTTGGAGTTGTGTTCTCAAAAACACAAGATCGACATCATATGGTAGCACAAGGATGGAGGCAGTAGTACACATGGAGACCATGGAAAAAGGTTTGCAAGAATTGAGGCAAAAGAGGAAAAAGGCAGAGCAATGGTTGCGGGTGGATGCTAGTCTCAGGAATATCGAGGCTATGGTGCCAGAAATCTTGCGCAGGATGAATGAGATTCTTACCAACCTAATTGACACCTTGAGGAGAACTGTATCCGTGTTGGGCACAACAAAAGTGGAAAAGAATCAATAACAACAATAATAAGAGAAAAAGCCAGTAGAGTGAAGTCAAAATTAGAAAATGACTTAAAATTGGAATCGATGGCATATGACGATGAGATCAAGAAATCAAAAGCAAGGAAGTCAGAAATATGAAGCATTCCAGGAGGAAGAAAACCAACAAAAGCAGCAGACAAGAAAAGCAACATTGTGGATCAGGAATCATAAATCAGAAGCACAAATGAAACTACAAAGATGGAGAGCAAGAACCATTCTGGTGGAGAAGCATAACAGGGTGAATTAAAAATTGAGTGCAAAAATGACCTAGCAATGGAGGTGAAAATCTTGGCAAGGGAGAGACAAGGAGTAAAGAGAAATGAGAAAAATGAGTAGTAGAACAGAGAGGGAAACGGGGAAAGAAACCCTCCTTTTGGGTTGCACAACAGTGGAAGATCTTAGAATTTAGGCTTAGGGCCAAACTCAACCACACAAAACCGACTTGTAAGGTGAGGACTGTCCAAGCCTTATAAGGACTACGTTGGCATATGTCTAATCGATGTGGGATCTCAATAGAAGAGAAGGGAAAAAATAAAGTTATGACCATGTAGGTTAAGGTTTTGACCAACATCATCCCACCACCATTGCGGAAAGCACCATGCTCGAGTTCTTCTGCAGAAGGGTCATCAATCGAGACAGATTTTTGGTTTACACGCACGCTGATCCAGCTTCCACCGCCAGACCCAACTCTTGATGCGGTTACCGGGGAACCCCTACAACTGAGATGTAAGCACAAGTTACTGGATCACCACCTCATATAGGTTGCACAAGAGGGAAGGAGCAAAAAGCTAGATCAGGAACAAAGTTCTAGATATTGGGCCAATTTGTGGCTCTAATGAGTCAGACCAATATTATTGTTCGATGTGGATTCTGTGCAGATGTTAATAAATCAACAAGTTAACCAAGCTGCAAGACGCTACTGCAATAATTCAAGGCGCTTATCCAACACTTAAATATGATTGGGTATGTATCTTTCCAACAATGGGACCCAGGGGGAGTTTCTGGCTGTCCTTGTTTCGGATATTCATGGGGAACCTACTGACAACAATGCAGTGATCAAATGGCAATAGCTACGGGACTATAAAAGTTAGTAGTAGTCTTCAGTTTCTGAGCATTTTACATAACCCTTAGGGGTAGTATTGATAAGTAACCCCCTTAGTGAGAGGGTTAGACTGTGATGTATATAAATTAGAGGAAGGGATTAGAGGGAGGATCGTTAGTCATTTTGAAATAGAGTTGGCGCTGTAACACCCTTTCTCCAAAAAGGATATTACACCATAGTAACCAAAAGTTTAAGAAAACCTAGAAAATATTTTAGGTGTAAAGAGTACAACATAACTTCATACTCAAAATTTGATCCTCACATATATAAAAATTATCAGAGTTTACAACAGAGTTTGTACAGTGGACTCCTGAGCCAGTCAAGTCTTTAGACCTCTACCCAATCTAAAAATAGTAAATACCAATTCTTCTCGGAATCCCTATCAATCTACATAGTATCCTCTTCAAATCCTTCTTCTAAGAGCTAGCCCACGTCTTGGATAAATTATCTACTCGGTCATGCATCAACACAACATAAAGCAGATAAGGGTGAAACTCTAAACAAAGTAATAAGACAAGTAGGTACACAATCAAAACACAATTATATATATATACATCACTTTGCACAGCAAGACACACACATCAAGACACAGAACAATCAAGACTTATAAGCAGACATTGTTTCAGATAAATCTTACCTTTGTGCCGAAACCCTGCAAAACAATTCATTCACAATAATATATCACCAAAACCAAGTATTTTTATGCATGTCACTTCAATATCTCAAAAGTCACACCGGTGTATTGCTCCAAGGAGACTTTCTCTTCCTCACTTCTTTTGAGCGATCGGCTGCGATAAACTTAACAGAATAATCAGAGAATCCCGCTTTAAACCCCTGAGAATCACTTCGGTAATACCGCATTTAAAATGAATACCAGATCATGAATAGGTCAGCCAGTCAGATTTATTCAAGCCAGGTGTACGAATTGTCTCGACTCGAGGGTATTCATTCACTCGGCCACTTATGACTATCGAAACCTGAATAATCCCAGAAGGCAATTGTAGTCCAACTAAACCCTATTCTCAACCCCGTCTAGTAGGTTGTAAGCTCGTCGTCTTTAATGCAAATGATATAACACTTCTCTTCATCATCTCTTAAAAAAAAAACCTCTTCCGTCTTACTGTAACTCTCTCTTTTGACAAATCTTTTGGAATCACTCACTAATTTTGAAGAAATACTCTTGCTCTTATTTTATTGTGCATTAAGTTATTCTTCCGGCTATAATAATTCATTTATGACTGTTCACACTGCGGCAGAGCCGAACTAAGGTGAACAGCCCAACAGAGTGATTCGATATATGAACTTAATTTTATTAACTCAATTAAGAAGATCAAAACGAGGCAGAGCCACACTGAATTTGATCAAGAAAGAAAAGAGTAACTGTAATTAAAATTACGTCCGCTTTTTAATCCAATAACGTCTGTTCTCTGTTTTTAAGTGAATCTTAGGGAATGGAGTAATTACACGGTGGCTGAGCCGACTGTGGTAATCAGTGTCCAGTTTTCTAAAAACTTGATGAACGAAATAGAGCTAATCATTTTACCGACTTACTTAATTTTTGAAGATGAAAGGATCACACGACGGCAAAGCCATCTTTGGTGATCAGTACCCATTTTCAGAAATCGATAAAACTTAGACTAAGTGAACGCAATCCAATTACTTCTCTTTGGAAATATTTCAGCACTGATTATCTTCCAGGAAAAAGGCCCGTTGAAAGCCTATCTCACTAATTTTCACTGTCGTAGACATTGGAAATTAAACTGAGTTACATGCATACATAAACAGATTGAATACCAGCCCAATATTTCCCACCTGCTAAAACAACAGTAGAATTCACCGAGAACCCATTACTGTCATTTCAACTTCCGAAAGATGCTATAATGGTAGCATTCACCAAGAATCCATTACCGCTACATTCTTTTATCCAATCCAATCTATTTATATATACGATATTAAGAAATCACTTCTTTCCCAGATTATCTTAGTCATGTATATACCTGGTCCCTAGTGTTAAGATTTTTAAATAGCGTATCAATACAGATCCCAAGCTAGAAAGAGATGGACTTTATAATAGCCCCTTCAAAGGTCTCTTTCCTTTCTAGACAGATCTATACTAATAAACCAATCAAATCTTAACCATCACCTTTGAATATATACATGTTAGATAACATCAGGGTTTTTGGAAAAGAAGAAAACATATTTTCTTTATGGTGAAATCATTTTTGCTGTAAACTAAAATTCGCCATAATAACAATACTTTTAATAAGCTCAGAAATTCATTTTGCCATTCCAACCTTACTCCCACGAAAATCTCAAGAAGATTTGGGCATTATAACCCCACAAAAATTGAAAAACAAAGACAAACACTTTTCAAGCCATGTAAACACCAAAAAGTACTCAAGCACACAACACTCAAGATCAAACACAAACTTCTCAAATTATTTTGCAAGAGGTTCCCCCTACCTTTCACTAAAATTTCGATGAAGAACAAGGCTTTGAAGATCAAGAATACCAAGCAAAATACCACGAGTTTCAAAGAGAAAAAAAAGAGTTTTTGTTTCAAAACACAAAGCTCTTTGAGGTGGGATGTTTTTTTATGAATCAAAGAGGGTATAAACAAAGGAAGAGGGGGTGGGTTTCTTGAAGCCAAAAGTGGGAAGAACAATGCTTTGAAGATCAAGCTTGAACTCAAGAACAAAGAGAGAAAAAGGCTAGGATTTCAAAGGGAGAAAGAAAGGATTTTGCTTTGTCAATACAAAGGCTTTGGTGTAAGAATTATATGAAGCATGACGGGGTATTTATAGTAGTGGGGGCAGCCATGGGGTTCGGTTTAAAGTGATCATGGTTGGCTTAAAACATAACCTTGGTTAGGCTTTTAAATAAATCAAAACAATTAACTAAATCCTAATTGGTTTAAACCAATGATTCATGGTGTGACTCATGGCATGACTCACCAAGGAAGACTTAGGAAAGAAGCTAAACTATGTGAGTCATGGGAAGGAAGGGCGGCCAAGGCAAGAGGAAGAAGGAAGGAAAGTATGGCATAGTTAAACTTGATTAAATCTTAAGTTTTAAACCATCATTTTTCTAATTGGCTTTAAGACTTTCACAAGGATTGAATTCAAGTGAAAATCATCATCCAAGGGTCCAAGATGAGGAAGAGGGATCAGCCAAAGCAAAAAGGAAGGAAGGAAGGAAGGTGAAGTCATGATGTAAGCCATGACTACTAAAATACACATTTAACAAATTAGTTTTTAATCAAACTTTTCCTAATTGGTTTAAAAATATGACTCATTGTTCTCAATGCATCTAGTCCCCTTTATGGCATAGTGGTGAGACGGTTTTGAGGGCTTAATCAAGGAGGAAGTGAAGTTACATCTTTGCCCCTTGGTTTTCAAGTAAAAAGGATACAAATCAAGGGTAAAAGTGACTTTTCACTAATCAAAAATTCCCAAAACGAATTTGAAAGATGAGAACTGATAAGAAACCTTGGAAATATTATGTACTAGCCCTAATAGCTCCATGGAAGAGTTTCTGGAATTTTACGGTAAGTGTAAGCATTGCGATTTGCAATAAAACAGAAAAATGGACGCGCCGTAAGTGAAAAATAGACATTTTTTAGAAAATTCACAAATAATTCTCAAAAATCACAAATTTAATTTAAACACTAATGGACCCTTTTGAAAATTGATTTTGAGCTCTCGCTGATCAATATAAATCCATTTCGGTTTAAAAACGCTTACTTTACGTACTTTACGGAGTTTCGAAAAAGTGACTTTTGGTATGTCTTTCAGAAAATTCTGAAATAATTTCCATAAATCCTAAAAAAAATGGAAAAACATGTTCTGGCTATTTAAAATCTTTATCTGACTTTAACTTGAGCTCTGAATCAGTTTATCAGCTCAAGCGATTTACTATTTGGACCAAAACAGAACTTTTAAATCTTTTTACTTCTAAAAATTCTAGAAAAATTCCAGAAAATCTAAAATATTAGAAAAACCAACTTTTGTGAAGGAAGTTTATTTATTGAAGTCATTTGCTGTTTTTAAGCTGTTTAAAACTTCTTCCGTCAGTTAGACGTACTGCTTTCTGTAAAAAGACCTGTTATCGATTGTAAAACTTCTGTTTCAGAAGTATTCCAGAATACGTGTATTTTACTCCTAATTTTAAGCTAAAAACAAATCACAAAACACTTATGGCATAAGAATTCATATAAGACAGAAAAAGTACAGTTTAGAACAAGAAACAGACGTTGTAACTAGACCTGACGGAAGCTGCAAATCAACCATTTTTAGAAGTAATCTTAAACTTGCGCATTTAAATCCTATTTTTAAACTAAAAATGAATCACAAAACATTTATATTGCAACAATTCATATAAGACAGATAATAAACGAAAAAACAGAAGTCTATATAGGACTTTAATCGTCTTACCGTTTTTTAAACTATAATACCAAACAAGACTTATGATTTCTATACTATCTAAAGTATACTAGATCTTAGAGTCTATATCTTAACTTTTTCTCCAATTCCGGTATTTATCCATTTCTTAACTAACGGAGTACAGAGTTTCTCTTAGAGGGACTAAAACTGTAATTCCCTTATATTGTTCTCTAAAATTCCAAACAAAGTTTATAAAACCTTCATATGACTAAACTATTTTTCATATCCTTCAATACTTTCTATAGTATGAATTTTTCCATATTATCATAAACTTATTCTAACAGTCAAAACGTCTGTAAAATACCATTTTTGACCTCTACGTCAGTTCTAAACCATTAATTATTATCCGAAAATCTTAAGGATAGTTCTAATCCTCTAAAATTAATATTGTCTTATAGAGTGAAATTTTAGGATGTTACAGGCGCCATTAGGCATTGGGAGGTGCAGACCCTCGAAGTTCTGCAATGTTCTATCTTTGTAATTGGGGCTTATCCCTGTTTCTTTCTAATAAAAAAATACCACTTCCTATCAATTAGCCTAAGAAAAAACTAAGTATTTAAATTGTAGATATAGTGTATAAGAAACGTGCCCACTTGTTCTTGGAACTTGAAACTGTATAAGTATATATGCCACATGAGGGTTTTATTGTTAGAAATTTTAATGAGTAAAGTTTTATTTCTTTTTTGGTTTATGCTCACAATTTCTTTAGCATATTTTTTTTTGTATTTCTGTATCATTCATATAGTGTCATGAAGCAATGTTTGTAATTTTAACTTGATTTTTTGAATTTGAATATTTCACTAATTAAATCACGAGAATATACACATATTTATACTAGAGAAATCCTAATCTAGAAAGGAAAACAAATCGTATCATGAAGCATCTTATCATGATCCTATAATTTTGAAATTCAAATCAACTATCCCTATCTATGCTTAATAAGGAAACAGAATATAACTGAATATAAGATTGGATTACAATCAACACTCCCCCTCAAGCTGGAGCATATATGTCAGATGCATCCAGCTTGTCACATATATAAGCTATTCTAGGACCCCGTAAGGATTTAGTCAACATGTCTGCAAATGCTCATTAGAACCCACAAAGGTGGTCTTGATGATGCCGGAGGTGATATTCTCTTTAATGAAGTGACAATCAACCTCTATATGTTTAGTCCTCTCATGAAACATTGGATTTGATGAGAGGTATAGAGCTGATTGGTTATCACAAGCAAGTTCCACAGGACCTATCTCACAAAACTTTAACTCTTGAAGTAAATGCCTTAGCCATAAGAGTTCACAAGTCGTATTAGCCATAGCACGATATTCTGCTTCGGTACTTGACCTTGCAACCACTGTCTGCTTCTTGCTTTTCCATGAAATCAGGATACCACCAATGAGTACGTAGTAGCCTGTTATGGATCTTCTATCTCCTGCATCGCCTGCCCAATCTGCATCTGTATATCCAATGATATTTGTATGACCCCTATCCATATAAATAAGTCCCTTACCAGGCGATCCTTTGATGTATCTCAGGATTCGAACAACTGCATTCCAATGACTATCACATGGTGAATTTAGGAACTAACTAACAACACTGACAGGGTAAGCAATGTCGGGTCTAGTCATTGTGAGATAATTCAACTTCCCGACTAATCTCCTATATCTTCCTGGGTCAGGATAGGATTCCCCCTGATTTGGTAAAAGCTTCACATTCGAGTCCATAGGAGTATCAACGGGCTTACAATCAAGCATCCCTGTTTCTTCCAAAATATCAAGAGCATATTTCCTCTGAAAAATAGCAATACCTGTCCTTGACTGAGCTACTTCAATTCCAAGGAAGTATCGCAATCGGCCAAGATCTTTGGTCTGAAAATGTCTAAACAAATGTTGCTTCAAGTCTTTAATGCCTTCTTGATCATCACCTGTAATGACAATATCATCCACATACACCACAAGATAGATCAACTTATTCAAAGGTGAACGTTTAAAGAACACGAAATGATCTGTCTCACAGCGAACCATGCCAAACTGCTGGATAACTCTACTAAACTTCCCAAACCAAGCTCGAGGTGATTGTTTTAAACCATACAAGGACTTCTGCAACTTGCAAACAAGACCAGACTTCCCCTGAGCAACAAAGCAGGGTGGTTGCTCCATATAGATTTCCTCCTCCAAATCACCATGTAAAAAGGCATTTTTAATATCAAGTTGGTACAAGGGCCAATGCCTCATGGCAGCCATAGATAAGAACAAACGAACAGATGCCATCTTAGCAACAGGGGAAAAAGTATCCCCATAATCCAAACCATAGATTTGAGTGTATCCTTTGGCCACCAATCTGGCTTTCAATCGATCCACCTGTCCATCAGGGCCAACTTTAACAATAAACACCCACCGACAGCTGACTGTAGACTTCCCAGGAGGGGAGGGAACGAGAGTCCACGTATTATTAGACTCCAAAGCACTCATCTCATCAAGTAGTGCTTGTCGCCACCCAGGATCTGCTAGTGCTTCCTGAACATTCTTAGGAATAGTAACAGGTTGCAAAGCGAAAACAAAGGCACTGTGACATGAAGATAACCGGTGGTAGCTCACGAAATTGTAAATGGGATAAGGGTTTAGAGTGGAGCGTTTACCTTTACGGAGAATAATAGGTAGGTCAGCAAGCATCAGGTGGGACCGCGACGGGAGAAGGGATCGGAGAAGGAGCTGAATCAGTAGTAGGAGCTGGAGCAATCTCTGGGGCTTGAAGAGGGCGACGTTCATAAGTAATACCAAATCGACGCTCATCCTGTAATTGGGGCACTGGAAGAATTGGAGGATCAGAAACAGGTGACTCCAAAAAAGGAACAGGTAGTACTTGAGACTTCATAGAGTCTGGGGCAGCCGATGACCCGAAGAAAGGTGTATCCTCAAAGAATGTAACATCTGCAGACACATAAAAATGATGTGTAGTAGGACAATAACAACGATAACCCTTTTGGACTCGAGAATACCCAAGAAAGACACTTGACAGCCCGAGCAGACAATTTATCACGACCAAGAGAGAGATCATGAACAAAACAAGTGGAGCCAAACACACGAGGGGGAACTGCATAAAGAGGTTTGTTAGGAAACAAAATAGAGTGAGGAATTTTATTATCAAGAACCGAGGATGGCATTCGGTTGATCAAGTAGCAAGCGGTGAGAATAGCATCCCCCCAAAACTTCAAAGGTTCATGAGCATTTATCAACAAAGTTCGAGCTGTATCAACAATATGACGATGTTTACGTTCTGCCACACCATTTTGTTGGGGTGTGTGAGGGCAACTAGACTGATGAATGATGCCGTGAGAGCTCAAAAACGAGCTGAAGGGCGCAGAAAAGTATTCTTTTGCATTATCACTGCGCAAAACTCGAATTGTTTTCCCAAATTGATTTTGTATTTCTGAACAGAAAGCTTGAAAAACATCAAATAACTCAGAATGATCTTTCATTAAAAATAACCAAGTACTTCTTGAATAATCATCAATAAAGGTAACATAGTACTTATGACCTAAAATAGAAGGAATACAACTAGGACCCCAAACGTCAGAATGAATAACATCAAAAGAAGACACAGATTGACTGTTAACACTACTGGGGAAGGAAACTCTAACATGCTTGCCGAGTTGACATGACTCACATTCTAAGGTCTTCAACTGGGAAAGACCAGGGACCATCTGTTTTAACTTATCCAGACTTGGATGACCCAGACGATGATGAAGAAGCTCAGGAGACTCTGAAGCAGCACATATGGTGGATGAGGAAGGTTGAAGGTAGTAGAGACCCCGTGATTCAGATCCAACTCCAATCGTCTGCCCCGTGCTCCGGTCCTGTATAACAAAGGAATCAGATGAAAATGTTATGGAACAATTGAGAGTGCGAGTGAGTTGACTGATCGAAATTAAATTAAAGGGGCAGCCAGGTACAAATAAGACTGTATTTAAAGGTAAGGATGGAAGAGGTGACGCCTGACCAATACCAGTGACATGTGTCTTGGATCCATCAGCAAGAGTTATAAAATGAGGTGTCTTAGGAGGTGACAGTTTAGAGAAAAGAGACGGGTTACCAGCCAGGTGGTCAGAAGCACCAGAATCCAAAATCCAAGGTCCAATAGATGGAGAGTGGGAGAGGCAAACAGTAGAATTACCCGTGTGAGCAATAGTGGCCGTGGAAGAAGCAGTTGGTTGAGTTGCCTTAAACTGAAGATACTCCTGGTATTCACTAGCAGATAGCTGATGATTTTCCTCAGGCTGGATATTCCTCTGAACAACTGATCCTGAGGACTGAGCTACATTGGCAGATTTGGCCGAAAATCCAATTAAGAAGTAGCACCAATCCTTAGTGTGTCCCTCCTTTTTATAGTTAGTACAATAAAAAGGTTTACCCTTGTCACGATCACCACCTTTACCACGACCACGACCGCGGCTTCCTCCACGATTAGTTGAATTGGAGACAGAAGAGGAAGACTCAAATGTTGTTTGAGAATTATCTCCACATGACACCTCTGGTGAAGGAACTCTGAGCAAACGATCAATAAGCTCCTCCAGTGTAGGAATATTCGGATTTGTCAGGGTCTGATTCCGAACAGATTCAAGATTTTTATGGAGTCCATGAAGAACAAACACCATAAGCATGTTATCCAACTTTGCAGACATCTTAACCGCATCACTGTTGGTCAGCATTAACTTAACCTCCTCACACATAGATTGGGCCTTATTCAGATAAGAAGGCAGATCAGTCATCCGAAGCGTGGCCAAGCCATGGATTGCCTCATATAATCGTTGTATATCATTAGCATAAATGGTATGGGCCTTCTTCCAAATGTCATAGCATGTTTTATAGGGACGAAAGTGTATCATCAAACGTGGTTCGATAGCTTGCCACAACAATGCTACGAGCTGGTAATCAGCCAGTGTCCACTCTTCCTTCTCAGCTTCAGGAATATCATCAGGCTTCTTGTTCAGATGATCAGACAATCCTTGACCCAAAAACCATATCTCGACAGCGTTACGCCAATCCAAATAGTTCTTGCCATTCAGTTTTTCAGATGTGATGATGGGAGACCCGGAGAATGCGAACGAGATCAAACTCTTCTTCTCCGCCATCATAAAAAGGAAAGAGGGCAGAACAGAACCAGAGCAGTTTGGGAAATAGACCCCAAAAGCGCACAGAATAGAATCAAACAATAGCACCAAAGAACGGCTTGAAATGCCTCTCAATAGTGGGACCCACAAGATGGGAGAGGTTCCAAAAGAACCAGAAGACGCCGGCGAGTCGGGTGGCACCGGCGGTACGGAAAACGGAGGGCTGTAAGGCGGTGCGTGTATGTCACGCGCCGAAAAGTGCAGCGGCGGAAGGTGGCGCGTGAGGCTGTTTCCGGCGAAGGCGATTTGACAGAACTGTAGATCGGCTGACGACGATTTGAATGGTGGTGGTTTCGCCTGGAAAACTCGTCAGAAATTTTTTTTCGGAGGCCGCAGGCGGCGGAGAATAGGTCGGCGACGTCTGGGACGGTTGCCGGTGTGACTGGTGATTAGATGGAAATAAAAGAAGGGATAGGGCCAGCGCTCACTCCGGCGGCTGAAACCCAAAAAAAAGAACGACAAATATGATTGAACCTATAGAGCTCTAAATACCATTTTGAATCTAAATATTTCACTAATTAAATCACGAGAATATACACATATTTATACTAGAGAAATCCTAATCTAGAAAGGAAAACAAATCCTATCATGAAGAATCTTATCATGATCCTATAATTTTGAAATTCAAATCAACTATCCCTATCTATGCTTAATAAGGAAACAGAATATAACTGAATATAAGATTGGATTACAATCAATATGATTAAAGGGATATTAAATGTGCTAATATATTAGTGGATGCAAATGGATCACTCAAGCTTGCAGATTTTGGATTGGCAAAGGTGACTTTCCTCAGTTTATGCTCTGCTTTCTGTTCTCTTGTTTCTATCAAACATCTATTTCAGTCATATGTATCTGAACAAGCATCAATTGCTTTCAGTTTTTTAATATTGCTTTATGGCTATTGTTTTTCAGGCAATCAAATTAAATGATGTTAAATCGTGCAAGGGAACAGCATTCTGGATGGCCCCGGAGGTTTGTCTTCAATCTTCTCTTCCAAAGAGAATTGTTGAATAATGGTTTAACATATTTATTAAATAGTTGTTTCTAACTACTTAATAATTTCTTTAACAGTTAATTGTTAAGTTTGTTGCCGGATCCATGGTTCTAGATTGAATTTATGCTTTTCTTCTGACACCTGTTAAGTGAAATTAAATTGTCATACAGCTATCATAAGCATTATGGATTTAACATTCTACTAGCCTAAATGTTTGCTTTGCTCATCTGATAATGTGAAGTCATTGGACCATCCCACCTAGAACCTAAGCATATTATTTATTCATATGGAAATCCTACCATACAAAATCAACCAAGCAACATTGGGTTATTTTGCAATTTTTAATAGGGTTGTTTCAAAAGCTGAAACAGTGAATCTCTGAAGTGTTGCATGGACATCAAGATGTAACTTACAATGTTATACACATGTAGGGAAGCATAACTTTATAATCACAAGTTTTCTAGGTTTCATTAACTTAATTATTGGGTCATCTTTTGGATCAGCCTAAATTGTTGTTCGTACACCTTTCTATTTTTCATATGTCCCATTTATTCACCATAATTCTCAATTAAATTAATGAAATTGATGGATATGATTAGTGATAATGGTGTTGTAGTATACTTATTTGTTTCAACAATTCATTAGTTTCATGATAAAAGACAAACATCCCTTTGCCTTTACACTAGAAATCTTAAACTTGCTGGGCTTCATAAACCTTCCTAGCAGCACCCCATGCTACCCTCCCAAAAGAGAAAAAGAAAAAAATGTTTCATTTTTTTTATTCTCATTAGCATAGCCAGTGATAGTTAAGTTGTACTGTGGTAATATGCAGGTTGTAAGAGGAAAAAATAAAGGTTATGGGCTTCCGGCTGATATATGGAGTCTAGGATGCACTGTGTTGGAGATGTCAACGGGTGAAATTCCATACTCTCCTATGGAATGGGTATGTATCATATTCTTACCACTTTCACTTTCGTTACAGTTTCCAGATCACATAATCCAACTTTGTTTCTCCTTTTTACCATGGTCTAGAAGTGTGTGTGGGGTCTAGATTTACTCCTCTCACTGAATACACCCCATACATACAAAATCTGTGCAACATTGCAGTACTGCTGGTTCTAATTTCGGGATTTGATGAATCTCTTTTCACAACATGTCACCGCAATGTTTAGAATTGGGAAAGGTGAGCCACCTCATGTGCCTAATTCTCTTTCAAGAGATGCAGGCGATTTTATCCTGCAGTGTCTTAAAATTAATCCAAATGATCATCCCACTGCAGCACAACTCTTAGACCATACATTTGTCCAGAGGTGATTTTCCTAGTCTTCTGGCTCTACATCTCCATACATTCCGAGAAGAGGTTAAACTTGTCATCTCCAACTATGAAACATAATGAAGGTAAAAATTGTTATATACCATCTCATTTTGCTGCCCTGTTTCATCACACCCAAAGAAAACTATTGTCATGACTATCAAGAATTTTCATTCATAACTCGAGATAAAATGTCTAAGATGCTTGAAGTACTAGTTTCGGTTAATTGGATGAACATATGATGCACAACACTTTAAGTCGGGTGCGGTTCAATTGTGTTCTCATTTTTATTTGGGGGCAAATAGTCTTGCTAATAAATAATTTCTGAATTGGAGGAGGAAAAAGAGGACATAATCTATGAAAAATTACATCTATGAAAATCATTGCAACATGGGTTTATTTTATTTTCTTCACTGGCTTATTTGATTATTTTGCTCTTGATGCCAGATCTGTCAATAATCAGTTGACATGCCTCCAATGTTCAGTCTTCATGTTGCTAGAGATGGTCTCGGGTGCATTTGTTGTAGCAATTGTTGGTCGTGTTGTGCCTTTAGATTTCAGTTTTCTTGCAAGTAAAATTTTTTTAACCATTGCTTCGGTTCCAACAATTAATATGGCACCCTAGAGAATTAGCTTACCGGCTGGCTCAGATATCTCATTTGCAAATTATGGTCCACGTGTTATCTAAATAATATATAATTTCTGGTCAAGACTAAAACAGTATTCCCGCCATTGTTTTATTATTTTTTTAATCTGTTTTATTTATTTTAAAATGTGACTCATTATGTTGGGTTTGCAACAAGTGATCTATAATTATGTGATAAGTGGTTAAAGTCACTGTCAAATTCTCGCGCGCGTCCCCTTCCATCATTTTATTTTTAATTTTTAATTTTTTTAATATCTTCTATTATAATAATAATAATAATAATTATTATTATTATTATTATTATTATTATTATTATATAACATAATATTTTTTTATTCTACATCGAGGAGTATCCTACCGCCTGCACAACAGAGGTTATTCTCCCGTGAGAGTTTGTTCGATACCTCTTATGGGTGGCATCCCTTCCAGCTGAGATTTTTTCCATGCCCAACGCTCGAACTCGAGACCTTGGATAAGGGGCGAGAGACTTTAACCACTCACGCCAACCTCAGTTGGTATTATATAATATAATCTATTATTTATTTATATATTATAATAATAGTAAACAACCACTTTGGTGTCTGAGAGTGTCAAGCGATGTCACTTTAGTCCCTGATAGATATAAAATTAAAAAAAAATGTCTTCAACTATCAGCCCTTAGTCACTTTAGTCCCTAAAAATGATTATTTACTGTCATTTTAGTCCCTAAAAATAATTGCTTACTGTCATTTTTGTTTGACGACAAATACCAAAGTGACTAACGACTGACACCAGTTGATGATTTTTTTTTAATTTCATATCTATCAAGGACTAAAGTGACACTATTTAACACTCTCAAAGACCAAAATAGTTGTTTACTCTTCATGTTAACTATCGATATAGTATCATCATGCAGTAACATTCCTTTTTGTTTCTATTTTTAATTTTTAATTGATTATTCTTTTATTTTCTATTTAAGAAAATTGTATCCGCCAAAATACTTGTCAAATTTTGTATCTTGTAATTTCTTGCTTCTTTTTCAACATTTAATTTTTGCCAATTTTATGAAATTTTTTATTTTTATTTTATTTTTTTATAAATAAAATAGTACTTGTTTATAGGTTACATTCAAGTTTTTTTTTGTTTTCATACATTTTTATGTTACAAAATTATTTTTTACTTAATATTATTTTATCTTTTAAAAATTAAAATATTATTTACTTACGAGTTTTCTTTAAGTTTTTTTGTTCTTATAAATTATAAAATTGCAAAACTATTTTTATTTTATTTTTGATAAATAAATTAATATTTGTGTACAAATTTCATTTATGTTTTTTGTTCTTATAAATTATCAGGTTGTAAATTTTTTTTCTTCTAATCTTATTTTTCATAAAAGAAATAGTATTTACTTACATGTTCGATTTCTGTTTTTGTATTCTTATAATTTTTAGAGAAAAAAATCATTTTTCATTTAATTTAATTTTTAATAAATAAAATATTGTTTGTTTACGAGTTTCATTTATATAAATTTTTAGGTTACAAAATTATATCCAATTTTTTTTTATTTTTATGAATAAAAAAGTTTTTGCTTATGTGTTTCATTCACTTTTTTGTTGCTGTAAATTATTTTTTTAATTTATCTTTATATAAATAAAATAGTATTTGTTTACATGTTTCATTTATGTTTTCTCCATAGATTAAAAAAAAGATTTTAATTATTTTTTCTATTTATTTTGTTCATCTTATTTGGCCTTTATTTTTATCGAAATTAGCAATTGTTGACTACTAATTACATGAAAATTTTATTTTTAGCTAAGATACAATAGGTCAATGTCATAGAATTAAACTTTTATGTTAGTTTAGAGGATATCATATATTAAGTTATTATTATATAAATAAATTATATAATATCATATCATATATAACAACCAACATGACTCGCCAACTAGTGCGAATGCAAGGGTCAACAGTCTAGTCTAATTAAATAACGATAATTTGTTTGTCATAGCAAGTTGAAAGTCTAAAATATCATCGAGGGTTGCCCTGGTCTTCTCAACTTTTATGCGTTTAACCAGTGAAAGGATTTGTAGGTAGGCTGCAACACCCTTTCTCATAAAAGAATGTCACAATTTAAGTAACCAATTTTTATACGAAATGGAAATGTTAATTCTAAATTTAGAAAAGATATTATTCTAATTAACTTATTTGTTATCAAAAAATGTGAATGAATTCTTTTTATATATATATATAATATACATCACATACAATGCTTGCCCTCGTGCAATCTGGATAACACCCTATATGTACATCGAACTAAAAGACAGTAAGTAAACCTAGGAAGCGATAAAATGTGCCTCAAGTAATGTCATATAATACAATACAGATCATCGCAAAATATATCTAAACTAACACCTATCTGGTCGAGTCCGTCTACAAAAAAAACATGATAACCCAACAGTCAACACTACAACAGCTCCCGTATCAATCCGCATCCACTCCCAAGTGCTGCCCTACTGACTCCTCCGAAGTCTGTCGCTCATACTCCTCTCCCAGCTTCCCTTTACCCTTCCTGGTCGCGGCCTTTTGTCGAGCTCGTGCTCTCCAGGATAGCAGGGCTGTAGGAGAAAAGGGCATCGGACTACCGTCAGGTACAACATACGAAATGGGAACAGCCGAAATAGGAGTGCTAGCCCCCATTGCCGGTGTCGTCTCATAGACATCCCCCTGCTGGTGTCTCCACAGCCGGACGTGGACAGCGAATCGTGCTCTTGCGAGCCATCTGCCTCCACTTACCGTAGTACCTACGGAATGGTGGAGTGTTGGGTCTGTGCTATTGTGACTCTGGCCTAACTGGCTCCTGCAGTATGAGCTCAGGCTGTGCCTGCTCCTGCTGAGCTGTCTCTTGTCTAAGCTCTCGAGACTCTCTCCAAGAGTCCCAAAGCTGGTGTATCGGCATCTTCACATCCAAAATCATATTCTCCATAACCCACCTATGGTGTCCTTCCGTCGACGTCTCTAGGGACAGTACATATCCGGTGTACGTCCCCCACTGGGTGCTTGGGTCAATCACCCACCCAGCACCCTCTCCCCCTCGGGGCTGTAGAGTAAGTTTGCGGACCTTGGTCAATCCACCCAGCTGGTGGTCCATCTATATGGATCATGTTCTAAAGAGCACAAAACATATAGGCAAGGGTGAAAAATTCTTGCACGCAAGTTATATAATAACAGTGACAACAGGAAAGAAGAAAGTAAATCATGCTTACCATACATAATTAACTATATCAACAACCTATATCATGCATTTCTCTACCACATAACTTTTCCCATCACAAAAATGTATTGTCACACATAGAGTAATATATTATCATATACACAATTGAAATCATCACAGTTATGGCATGCAACTCATCATCAAGCAATATATCCTCATCTTGGATGTATTATAATGTTTGTCACTTCTATTTCCCTCTCAACACCGTCATAATGCTCCAAGGAGACTTCTCTACCTCCAACAACCTTTGAGCGATTGGCTGTAGCAGACTTAACAGACTTATCATATAGTCTCTCTAGACTTCATCATAATCATTCAGATAAGCTACATTTAAAACACAGTACCATATCATGAATAGGCAAGTCAGTCAGATTTATCCAAGCCGAGGGTTGTGCGACTTGTCTCAGCTCAGGGGTTATTGCAACACCCTTTCTCCAAAAAGGATATTACACCATAGTAACCAAAAGTTTCGCAATAACTTAGAAAATATTTGGATAGAACCTGGAAATCCTTCTCCAAAAATGTGGGTAAAATTTTTTGCCTTTATAAAAGATGAGAAGGATGGGGAATATGTCTCCCTAATTCTTTTCGAAATGTTTTTAAATACGGAAATATGACCAACACCTTTTGTGAAATTAATCTCATCTCATATATATAAATATCTCGCTTCAGTACAAGCATAAGTTTTATAAAATAAATTGTACATCTGAACCAATTCAGTCTCTTGACATCTACCCCAAACTAAGACAGTAAATACAGATTCTTCTCGGAATCTCTATCAATCTACGCAACATCTTCCTTCAGATCCCTCTTCTAAGAGTTAGCCCACTTCTCGGGTAAATCATCTATTCAGTCATGCATCAACACAACATAAAAGTAGCCAAGGGTGAAACTCTAAATCAAAGTAATAAGAGAAGTACAAGCACACCCAAAACACAGATCATTTAGCATCCAATTCACACATTAAGATCATTTAGATACTAGAACATCAAGGCATTTAAAACACATATAGCAGCGTAGCAATTCATTCAAGACATATAAATAGATCTCATCCAAACAGGTCTTACCTTGGGTTTTGAACCTACAAAAGCAATGCATAGTCGAGAATATATCATTAAGTCAAAGTATATTTATGCATGCCACTTCTATATCTCTCAAAACACACTGGTGTACTGCTCCATGGAGACTTTTCCAACCTTAACACTATTGAGCGATCGGTTGCAGTAACCTTAACATAATAACCAGGGAATCCTATATGAACCCCTGAGAATACTTCGGTAATACCGCATTTAAAATGAATACCAAATCATGAATAGGTCAGCCAGTCAGATTTATCCAAGTCGGGTATACGACTCGTCTCGACTCGAGGGGATCCACCTACACGACCATTGAGACTTTTGAAACCTGGATAATCCCAGTAGGCAATTATAACCCAACTAAACCCTATTCTCAACCCTAAGCTGGAGTGTATGCTCAAACCACTGTATGCAATGACAACTTATTTTGCACATAAAAATCACTTTAATTTCTCTTTGTAAAACTTTCTCTGTTTTACTGTATTTCTCTTTGAAATCCTCTTTCTCAAAAATACTCTTGTATGAACAGATAACTGTTAAAATCACATCATTTTATTCCTCTACTTCATATTGTAAAACCTTTTACTGTTACCTCAAATAAATAATTCTTGCCCTCATTACTCATTTTACTGATCATTACGAGTTAAGTTATTTTCCTGGCTTCAATAGTTTCAATTAATGACTGATTACACCACGGCAGAGCCGAACTGAGGTGATCAATCCAACAGAGTGATTCGGTATATCAAACTAAAGGTTATTAATTTATTTCAAGCAAACCAAAACGGGGCAAAGCCACCTAGGATTGATCAAGAGAGAAGAGATCAACAGTAAATTTAGACCCAAGTATACTTTTTATTTGGTGAATGATGTCTACCGGCTTTATTTAATTTTGAAGATGAAAGGATTACACGGCGGCAGAGCCGACTGCAGTAATCAGTGCTCAACTTTAAAACGAATCGATATAGACTAAGTGAACGAAATCAATCTGAGTTTATTATTGAAATACTTAGCACCGGTTTACTTCCAGGAAAGAGGTCCATTGAAAGCCTACCTCACTAATTTTCATTGCCAGAGACATTGAAAATTAAACTGAGTTAATTATATATATATATATATACAGATTGGACACCAACCCGAGATTTTCAACTGATAATATAACAGTAGAATTCACCGAGAATCCTTTACCGTTATACTAAATTTTCGATAGATGCTATAACAGTAGAATTCACCGAGAATCCTTTACCGTTATACTCTTTTATCCAATCCAATCTATTTATATATATGTTTATTTAGAAATCACTTCTTTCTCAATTTATCTTAGTTGCGTATATACCGAGTCCCTAAGTTAAGAATTCCCCAAACAGCGTATATGCATAGTTGCGTATATGCACCGTTTATCTAAACCATCACTTTGTATATCAATGATAGACAACTTCGAGGTTTTGACAAAAGAATAAATTGCACTAGTTTTACGGTAAGAGAATACTGTGGTATTTTAAATTTTATCATTATAACGGTACAATTATTAAAGCTCAAAATTGATTTTGCCAGCGTGACCTTACTATCACGAAAATCACATAGCAATTTAGGCATTATAACACTACAATTAATAAAAGCACATAACAATTAATTTAAGGCCATACAACAATTATAAAGGTTAAATAAACAAGTATAAAGCTATAACACATAAATCACCTAAGTGATTAACAACCAAAAATCAAACTCATATCTTTTCAAATTAATTTGTAAGAGGTTCCCCTTACCTTTGGGAGAGAAAGCTATGAAGAACAAAGCTTTGGAACCAAGAACAAAAAGAGAGAAATATGAAAAACTATAAAGAGGGAGGAAAGAAGAAACTTGGAGAGCTTCACAAGTTTGGTGCAAGAATTATATGAAGCAAGAGGGGGGTATTTGTAGGTGAGGGGCCAGCCAAGAGGTAGTGGTATTAGCCCATGGTTTTACCAAAACCATGGTTTAGGAAAAAGGTAATTAAAATAAATAAAAACTAATTAACTAAATCCTAATCGGTCCAAAGCCATTCACTAGGATTCAATCCAAGTAACAAGCATCATCCAAGGGCTCTAAATGAGGAAGAGGGGGCGGCCAAGCAAGCAAGTGGGTGGAGAAGGATAAGATCAAAGACTTAATGACTAGGTATTTAGATAATTAGATAATTAAGTTAATCCATTCTTTTTCCTAATTGGATCAAGGCATCTCCCTATGATTGAATCCATGTGAAAAAGCAGAAAGCAGATCCAACCCTCCTAATTCACTTGAGTTAGTTGGCCATATGAGGAGAAAGAAGAGTCATTGGATAGCTTGGTCAAAAACTTTAGGTTTTAGTAATTTAAGTGTGAAATCAAGGGTAAAATAGTAATTGTACATGCCCCTACACTATTCATGGTCAACGATTCAGTCTACAGATATTTAGGCTCCTTAGAATTGCATTTGAACACCTCAAAACTCCTAAGTTCCTATATCGTACCCTTTATGTCTCTATTCACCTCTATTCGGCTGATGCAAATAAGAGCAAAAATAGTAGAAAAATAATATTGTCTAGAAATATTTTTAAAAATCCTAAAAAAATAATAAAAAATAAAATATAAATTGTTGTAAACCTTTGTCACAAAATTTGTATACTAAAACAAGATATGTACGCTATACGTACCAGTTAAGCGTATTTTTTGGTAAATTTCAAAAGCTTTCCAAAAATCCCAGAAAAATTTCAGAAAATAAAAAATATTAAAATAAACAACTTTTGTGAAGGAATATAATTTTCGAGGTTGGTTTGATATACTTTTACTATTTAAAATCTTATCCGTCAGTTATAGTAAATACGATTGTCTATAAAAATCCAAACATCAAAGGAAAAGTGATTGTTTTAATGAAATAAATAAATGAGCATATTAAAACCTTAATTATAAGACAAACATAAATCACTTAACACTTAGATCACAAAATTTCATATAAAATAGAAAATAGACAGTAAGCAGAGAAACAGATGTTATATAAGACCTAGTTGTCTTACCGTTTAAACTATAACACCAAACAAAAACTTATCTTTTTCTACACTATCTAAAATTCTACTAGATCCTATAGTCTCTATCTTGACCATTCCTTAATCTCCGGTATGCATTCGTTCCTCAATTTAACAGATTATGTAGTTTGTCTTAGAGGGACTAAAATCACAATATTTCTTTCTGCTCCTTTCTAAAATTCCAGACTTAATTTCTAAAATCTTCATAGAACACTAAGCTACTATTTATATCCTCAAATACTTTTTATGAATCAAATTTGAAATTTCCATATTCATAATAAACTTATTCTAACAGTCAAAAATGTTCGTAAAATACCGTTTTGATTTCTACATCAGTTCTAAACCATTACTTATCATCCGAAAATCTTAAGGATAATTCTAATCCTCCAAAATTAATACTCTGTCTCATACAGTGAAATTTTGGGATGTTATAGTTATTACCTACACTGGCCATTAGAGGGGTTTCGCAACCTGGATAATCCCAATAGGCAAACCCTCTCTAGGTTCTAAGCTCATCTCATGGCCTCTTGCCAAACCACTTTATGCAAATGACATATCATATTTTGCACACAAAATACTCATCACAATCATTTTTTTTCTAACGCTTTGGTTTCTCTTGTAACCTTCTTAATCTCTTCTCAATGTTACTTCTTGTAACAATCACATATAACATTATCTCTTAGTTATGTAATAGTCATCTCTTTTTTATTATCTTAATCAAAATATCTTTTTCTCTTTCATTTAATTCTCTTGCTCAATTGTCACTCTATTTCTCAAAACCGATATTTTCCGTATTTAAATGTTTAAGCTTCAAGAAAAAATAGAACTTAAATACCTATTGATTTCTAAATTTAAATCTGGTATTTTTACTTTAAAAAGACTTTATTTTATAAGCTTTTAAAAATAAATTTCATAAATTCTGGTTTGGTTTTTCGCAGAGTCAAGATCTGTTCACAGAAGTGAAAATTTCCACACCAGGGGTGTGAACAGGACTGGTTTCTGGTTTTCTAAATAACTTGCGATTTTTCACAGCTTTGAAAATAATTCCACCCAGGGCATAACTCATTCGGTTTTCACAAGATTAAAATTAATTAAATTTCTTCTTTACATGATTAAAACCTAATTAGAATGAATAGGTAAAAGTATATTCTTGAATTAATTTAAAGGCTTTACAAGTTATAAGCAATTACCTTGATTTTACAAAAGTTCATTGGAGACTTAGCTTTTATAAAAAGATTCTAGCAAAACCCTAATACAAAGCTTGGCTTTACTTTCTAATTTTCATTTTACTTTATCAAATATGTTTTCATTTTCATGTCCTCTAATCACCACTCCAAATAGCTTAGGTGTCTCACATGATTATTATTCTCTTAGGATTCATGATTTCACAACTACTCGAACCAAATTCATCAATCACAATACACAACACTCTCAAAGTCATAAACCTAAATTAAATCTTACACCACCAAATTCAATATAAGTTGGCATAGAGAAGCAAACAACAACAACAACAAGTTATTTATTAAAGCTCTAAAACAAGACATAGGAAACAAAATCATCACCACAAGTTAAATATTACTTCACACCCAAAAATCATTGTCATAAAACAATAAAGACCAACATCAACCATACATGATTCAAACACTCCAAAAATCATCATCAAACACTTATCATGACAAATCTATTCAATGAAAAATCTCTATCATGCATAAATATATATCTTAGCCTATCCAAATCATCATATGAACAAGAAAAATCACTTATTGTAATAATCAAGTTATTCTTTAAATATAGTTCTCAAGCTTCTTGGAGAAACCACAAACAAACATAGCACATACATCTTAAAACCCCTAATAACTTTGTAAGAGAAATTTCCCCTTACCTTGTCTCCTAGCTTGTTGAGGAAAAACCCTAGCTTCTTGGTCTCCTACTACACCTTGATTCCCACCTTCCAAAACAAGCATAACACACCCAAAATACCAAAGTAAGTTTTTTTCCTATCTCATGAACTATCCTTAAAATTACCTTGGAAAACTTGAGATGAAATAAATATAAATCAAACCCTTGTCATATGAACCAAAGAGAAGATAATAGAAACTTGGTTCATGAAGCTTTTACCTACACCAAGCACCCTTGTAACTTGAAGATTCAAAACCAAAAGGGCAAAACTTGTGAAGAACTTGATGATTTTGGAAGAAAAACTAGAGAGAAAAAGTGAGAGAAATGTTTTTAGTGAGACAGTGAAATGGAAGAAATGAAGTATGAACCCTCTCCCTCTCCCTTATGGCTCGAAATCTCTCCCTCCCCTTGGCTTCTTGGAGAAGCTTGCCCAAAAGTAATCATTACTTTTAATTATTAATTAGGAAAAATAAAATCAAGAATTTATCTAATTGGCTAACAATTATGACTCATGAAATTGAAGAAAATTCCAACCTCTTCTCCAAGGACAAGGGCGGTTATGGCTGGGTCAAGTGGAGAGGTAAATAAATTTTTACTTTTACCCATGGTAAAAGGTAAATTACAAGTAATAAAGTGTGTAACTTTTGTGTTTCATGGTCAAAACTATCCAAACATGACTTATTGAAGTGAATGACTTTCATGGCTCACATGGGTTAGCCAAGATCATGAAATTTAAGTGCCCAAAGGGTCTTGGTGAATAGAAATCAAACTCAAGAGCAAAACGGTATTTTATCGATTTCCTCAGTAACACGTAAACTAAAGTTAAACTGACGTTTCTCTGAAAATCCCCAGAAAATTCCTAAAAATCATAAATCTTATAAGGACACTAATGGTTACCATTACATTTGATTTTGATCATTTTCTAACTTTCTGGTATCCATTTGCTCTCCAATTTACCCCGTTCTTCATTCTACAGGGACCAAAACAACAAGTTTTAATCTGCTATTCTAAAAATTTTCAAAATAATTATCAAAATTTTAGAATAATATAAAAACATTATTGGGCTCAGAGAAATATTTTCCTAACTTGTTCTGGTCTCCAAACTAACTCACAGTTCATCCTAATCATACTACAGGAACCAAAACGATAATATTTCTTATCCGTTTCTCAGAAAATTTCCAAATAAATTTCTAAAATTCCCAAATATTGTAAGATGACTATTGGTATCCTCAAATTCATTTTCTAACCTCAATTTAGGGTTTCTACCTCATAACGCAGTCATTCCATCAATCTAACCGCTCACCGAATTCCGTTTGAATATCAACGTCAGACTTAGACCACTGATTTCTAAGATCAAGAAAACTTTATCTATGGGATTAATGTTCCTAAAATATATTTATTACACACAATTCACATATTATATATTTAAAATATAATAAAAATGGAAATCCAAAAATATAGACATTACATAGGCTAATTAACCTCTAGGAGCAATAGGAGCTAGAATTGGGCACTGATGTTTCTATTTCCTATTTGTACACATTACTTTCATTAGCAGGCAATTATCTTTGCACATCTTTATTCCCGAACTTGTTCTCATTTTCATCATTGTTTCTAATTTTTTTCTCTTTAATGTTGATGTTCTGTTGCTTAAAATTTTAAATAAAAGACGCAATAAACAGGTTTATTATATTTCTTCTCTTACAAGGACAAAATTCAGCAAAAAAAAAAACATATATTACAAGGACATAGGTTTCTTTTTGGTCAAAAGGGACATAGGTTTGTAACTGATTATTATTCTCTGCCATAATTTTTTATCTGTAATCAAACCACGCCCTGGCTGTGGGTTAGATGATTTTTTTGGGCCTAATAATAGAACAGAGCGGCCAGATAACGGAACAATATTGGAAGGGATTGATAATTCAGTAATTAACATTTTGGCCCAGAGAGGAATTGGGATTGAGATTTTTCAGAACACACAGAATAATCTTGCGATAGTCCCTGCCCATACTTCCGCTTTACCTATGGGGTCTGATTGCAACTCGGTCTTGGACCCCCCTGGGCAATCACAATGCAGCTCGAAACTAAATAGTGAGACGACCTCCCCTGTTATAGTGAGGGGTAGCAAAGAACGCAGATCTGGTCAAGCTTTGCGTTTGAGAAAGAAGAGGGGAAGACCCAGAAAAAAAGAAAGATCCCATGGAAAGGTGGTGGATGCAACAGATTCTGATATTCTTAGATGCAATGAGGCATTTTGGAGAACGTATGAGTGTGAGCAATCGCAGAACAAAGATGCTTCCGTGGCAGAGAAAGTTGCGTAAGGTTTTAAACTGCGGACCGCATCATGTGATGCGGCCGCAATATTGCGGTTGCGGAGGCCTCCGCAACCGCATCACACCGCAATTGCGGTGTGATTTGAAATCACACTAAACGGCCACAACATAATACTGCAACGGCCGCATCGGACCCGCATCAGACCGCATCAAGCCGCATCAGACTGCAACGGACCACAACGGACTCTGTTTTGTTCATCTTTCACATTAAAATCAAAAATTTCATATATAAAAGATATAGAAAGAATAAACATAATTATAGAATTTATTTTGCAATCGGTGCAAATATAAAATAAATTCACGCCGCAGTGACCGCAATGCGCGTCGTAGCAACTGCATTAGCCGCAATCGCAGTGACCGCATCCGCGACCGCAACCGCAATTTAGAACCTTGGTTGCGTCCATGGCTAAAGAGATTGGGGTGACAGGTTTTGGGGAGGATTCAACCCTGGTGGAGGCAATTAAGAAATTGGAGGACAGGGATGATATGGCCAGAGTTAATAGAGGGGATACAGTTAAGTTTCCATGAAGATTTTATCGCTAAATGTGAGAGGGTTAAGGGATCGGGCTAAGAGACGAAGATTGCGGTCCCTGTTATTAGAAGGTAAATTTCAATGTTGTTTTCTTCAGGAGACTAAATGCTCTGATGTGAATAGCATGATAGTTGAAAGTGTTTGGGGTGGCAGTGAGTATAATTGGGTGGCAAGGAAAGCTGAGGGATTATCAGGGGGGTTGTTAATAATTTGGAATTCTAATCTAGCTGATGCTGTTTTTTCATTTTCGGGGAGGGCGTTTGTGGGTGTATGTGCTAAATGGAAAACATCCAATAACATATGTTTTTTGGTAAATGTTTATTCCCCTTGTGACTTTGATGGGAAAAAGGAATTGTGGAAGGATTTGTTATTATGCAAGAGGTGTTTTGGTGGAGGTGTATGGTGCATAGCAGGCGATTTTAATGCCATCTTTGCTGTAGAAGAGAGAAGGGGTGCATCGAGGATGTATGGGGGGAGGGAGATATCAGGATTTAATCAATTTATTTCTGATATGGAGTTCATAGACGTATCTGTTCTGGGAAAAAAATATACATGGTTTAGTGGGGATGGTAGCGCTAAGAGTAGGTTGGATAGATTCCTTTTGACTGAGGAAGCCATTAGTACTTGGAAAGTGGCTGCCCAATGGGTGGGCAATCGTGATATTTCTGACCATTACCCTATTTGGTTGGATTGCTCATCATATGATTGGGGCCCAAAACCCTTTCGTTTTAACAATTGTTGGTTACAGCACAAGGATTTTAAAGATTTTGTTGACAAAAGTTGGAGGAGCTTTAATGTAGATGGATGGAGAATGTATGTGTTTAAGGAAAAATTGAAAATGTTAAGAGAGAAGCTGCGGGTATGGAATAAGGAGGTATTTGGATTCCTAGATTTAAACATCAAGAATATTGTAAATGAGATCAATGCCCTGGATGAACTTGTTGGGGGGAGCAATTGTCAGGAGGTAGAAAGAAGAAAGGAATTATCATCTCTTTTCTGGCATCAAGTACAGGCTAAAGAGAGTTTAATTAAACAAAAAGCAAGGTGCAGGTGGATAGCAGAGGGGGATGCTAATACGCGTTACTTCCATGCGTTTGTAAGGGGTAGGAGGAGGAGAAATCAAATTGTGGCTCTGAAAAAAAGGGGAAGCATGGATAGAAGGTGTGGAGGACATAAAGAATGAAGTTAAGTCTCATTTTCAAAATTTATTCTCTGAACCGATGGAGTGCAGACCGGTCTTGGATGGTGTCCATTTTAATCAAATTTCAGATCTGGATAATGAAAATCTGACTGCTCCTTTTACTATTGATGAGGTTAAAGAGGCGGTGTGGAGCTGTGATGGGGAGAAAAGCCCGGGGCCAGACGGGTTCAATTTCTCTTTCTACAAACAGTTTTGGGAGCTAATTAAAGGAGAGGTATGTGCCTATATTCAGGAATTTTTTGTTAATGCTAGGTTCCCTAAGGCTGTTACAACATCGTTTATTGCTCTAATTCCAAAAACGGACCACCCACAATCGCTCTCGGAGTATAGGCCTATTTCTCTAATAGGAAGCATGTATAAAATTGTGGCTAAATTGCTTGCCTCAAGGTTGAAAGGCTGCTTAGGGAAAGTTATCTCCAATTGTCAGTCTGCTTTTTTACCTGGTAGACAAATCTTGGATGGTGTAGTAGTTGTCAATGAAGTGGTAGATTATGTGAAAAAAAAGAAGGATAAATGCTTGTTGCTTAAAATGGATTTTGAAAAGGCATACGACTCTATTTCTTGGAGTTTCCTGGATTATATGCTCTCTAGATTGGGGTTTAATGTAAAATGGAGACGGTGGATGATGGCTTGTGTGGGATCTGGATCTGTTTCAGTTTTAGTAAATGGCAGCCCAACTGATGACTTTTATGTAAGGAGGGGATTGCGCCAAGGAGATCCTCTTGCCCCTTTTCTTTTTTTGGTGGTGGCTGAAGGGTTGACTGGGCTGGTTAGAAGTTATGTTGATAAGGGGTTGCTTGTCGGGTATTCTATTGGTGAAAATATAAATTTTCCTATCTTGCAGTTTGTTGACAACACCATCCTGTTGTGTGAGGCCTCTCGATCTAATTTATGGGCGATTAAGGCTATTTTTCGAAGCTTTGAGATGGCTTCCGGACTGAGGGTTAATTTTTTCAAAAGCTGCATGTATGGTATTAACATTGATGAATTCTTTTTGAACAGTGCAGCGGAGTTCCTATCTTGTACTTTGGGAAATTTGCCTTTCAAATTTCTTGGCATCCCAGTAGCAGCTAATCCAAGATGGGCTAGCACATGGAATCCAGTTGTGAAATCGATGAAGAGCAGATTGCAAAGATGGAAGGGGAGGTTCTTGTCTATTGGAGGTAGAATATCTTTAATTAATTCTGTGCTGAACAGTTTACCTCTGTACTTCTTCTCATTCTATAGAGCTCCAAAAAAATGTTGCAAAATTTGGTCTCAATACAAAGAAAATTTCTTTGGGGTGGTGGAGTGGAATCTAGAAAGATTTGTTGGGTGTCTTGGGATAGAGTATGTTTGCCAAAGAAAAAGGGGGGTTTGGGTGTGAAAGATTTAAATTTGTTTAACATGAGTATGCTTGCCAAATGGAGATGGCATTTTGCCACGGATAACTCGGCGCTTTGGCGTGATGTGTTGAGATATAGATATGGTGATATTTTGAATAATGGTGGCATAGGGCATTCAATCCCACAAAATGGTTCTTGCTAGATGAAAGATATCATTCTTTTAGAGTATGACAGGGGGGAGTTAAATCCATGGTTCTCTAATGCTATGTGTAGGAAGCTAGGGAATGGTTCAAATGTAAGTTTTTGGCATGAGATATGGGTGGGGACAGCGAGGTTAAAAGATCTATTCCCTCGACTGTTTCAATTGTCTGAGTGCAAGGAGGGAAGGGTGGCGGATATGGGGGAATGGATTGGAGAAGTCTGGAGGTGGAAGTGGAGTTGGAGGCGTGCTCTTTTTGAGTGGGAAACGGAGCTGGTTAGGGAATTTGATAATGTTTTATTGCAGGTTTCTCCTTCTAAATATGCAACTAACTTTTGGTGCTGGAAACCGGACTCATCTAAGAACTTTTTAGTGAAGTCTGCGTACATACGGTTACAGGAAGCACAGAATTCTCAAACAATCAACCAGCAATTTTGCTTGGTTAGCAATCGAATATGGCATTGTGACGTACCTTCAAAAATCTCTATCTTTGCGTGGAGATTACTGCAAAGTAAGCTTCCAACAAGGGACATGCTTCTAAGTAGAGGGGTGTTGAATGCTAACAGTAATATTTCATGTGTTTTTTGCTCCAGGGAAAGTGAAGACACCAATCACTTATTCTTCTCTTGTGATTTCTCATACCATGTGTGGATGGCTATTAATAGGTGGACAGGGGCTATGGGTCCGATGCAAAACAGCGGGTATAATCACTTCTTGCAGTTCGCTGATGTCTTAAAAGGTAAAAAGCATCGCAGGGGGAGACATATTATCTGGATGGTTGTGGTGTGGGTTTTGTGGTTGACGCGCAATGATGTTATTTTCAAGCAACAACAGGTTGATTTAATTGATGTAGTAGCAAAAATTAAGATTTTCTCCTGGAATTGGTTTGTAAATAGGAAGGGTAGACATAGTGGGATTTTATATTCTGAATGGTGTTCTAACCCTTTGGGATGCATTTCAATAAGTTGAAAGTAAGTGTGAATAGTGTTTTAACAGGTACCTTTTTACCTTTTAATGCACTATTATTAGCTAAGGTTGATGCTTTGTAATGGAGGTTTTGTACATCTAGCGGGTGGGGGGACGCTTCTTTTGTAGAGGGATGGAGATGTATTCATGTACATTATATGGTTCTGGCATTTGGATTGGGCATATCTTGTGCTTAATCCCGCTTTAATACAATTTGATTTATCAAAAAAAAAAACCACGCCCTATTGGGTTTTGGCAACCCGATTAAGAATAAGTGAAATTTCATAAAAGCACGATTTAACTTTGCTCATGATATTTTGTTTGTTTTTTAAGCTTTTGATACCTGATTAGATAAATATTATTCTAAACATATCTAGTAAAACGGGACAATTCCAGGAATTACCTAGTTAACCGAAAATGTGTTTCACATGAAGTAGGGTCATTCAAGATCATTGGCAAGTCACAAGTGCATAAGTGAAAATCTACCTTGCATGGAAGATATTAATGTGGGTGCATACATACATTGTTAATGGGGATTATTGGCGGTTATTCGGCAATGGCACCGAAATTTACATATATATGTCTTCACCCTATTTACTTAGGATGTACACTTTTTTTTTTTTGTTCAAAACTTAGGATGTTCACTGAGAGATGATGTACACTGAGAGATAATGGGTGAATGTTGTGTTTTTTTTTTTTGGTCAATTGAATGCCGTGTGTTAGATTCTCCTCAAAGACAGGATAAATCCTAATGGGCCTGAATGTACCATAACAGAGTTTGGACTCTAAACCCGATCCAAAACACTTTATTCATTTTTTTATTTGTAAAATATTGTTAATCATTAATTAGCTTTTTCTTCTCACACACACCCCTGTTTTTTCTCACAAAAACTTAATTTTTATTTTTTGAAAATCACCAAAATACTTTTTAGTTCCATAACACAAAATTTGTATATCGGAACTAAAAGTTTTATAAGTCAATGTGGGAATAGTTACATTTGACTTACAGAACTATTAGTTCCGATATGAATTAGTTCCGTAACACAATAAGTTACTTATGACAAATTTTGGTTGCAGTACTATCATATATGACAGTGTATTTGTGTTTGCAAATCTTATATGTTCTCTGGTTAATAAATTTTGCATTCCGAAACTATTAGGGCTTGTTTGGTACACAGGATAGTGGTAATTTGGAGGATTTTGGTGTGACTGAGAAGGTTTCTGGCATTTGTGGTAGTGGTAATGTGGAGGAAGTGGTAATTGATAAAGATGGCCTTGATGGTGAGGAGTCTGATAATGATGACTCAGTCAATGGAGTGTAGTTTAATGATTCTGAAGAGGAGAGAGCCACAGGAATTGATGATGGATTTGACACAAATGAGGTTGGAAATGCTGAGGCAACACTGAATGAGAAGATAACTAAAGTGAAGAAGAATATTGTTCCGGATAAAAGGACATTTGAGTCACCTTTGAGAAAATAAAGAGCAACAGATCCTTGTCAAAACAATGAGTGAGATGGTGGTGATGGAGTTGGAGGCAGTGAGGGAGCTGGAGGCCGTGGGTATGTAGGTGATGGGATTGGAGTTAGTGCGGGAGATGGAGGTGATGGGATTGGAGGAAATGAGGAGATGAAGGGTAGTGACAGACTCTATGTCTCTACATTCCATTTTGTGATATGGAACTATTAGTTTCGTAACACAAAATTTGCATATCAAAACTAATAGTTCCATAACCAATTTTTTTGTGGGCTCTAGCTGGATGCCGCGATGAGGGGTATTTTGGTTTTTTCAAAAAAATAAAAATTAAGTGTGTGTGTTTGAAGAAATAGGTGTATGTGTGAGGAAAAAAACCTTACCAATTTACAATGGGGCTAATGCCCAATGCATTTACGTGTAGCGATGGCAACGGCGGCGGGGTGGGCCGGGTAGTAGTCCCCCCATCCCATTTGGATGAGAATTCACCTTGTACTTGTCCCATACCTATATGGGTATCCATTCTGCGGATTTTAAATAGGTTTTATGAATATTTGCGGATATTCTTGGGTATTCATGAATATAGTTTAAATATAAAAATATTAAAATAAAATCTAATTTAAGACTTCAATTAAGACGCTAATCAAAATAATTTAATTTAGAAGCAAAATTTAGTATATTTAGTCTCATACGTGAAACAAAAATTATTAAATTACACTCAACACAATTCAAAAACATGCAGAAGTATATTAATAATTAAAAATTCTTTAAATTTTGTATATCGGGTGTCCGTAGGTTGAGATACATCAATATTCGCCTTTGCCCCCATTAATAAGTGGGTAAAGAAAAAAATTCATTTATTTTACTTGTGAATACCCATGAAACTATCCAATTTCTACCGTAATGGATTTTATCCATAGGCATCCACGGGTACGGTTACTTTTGCTCACTCTCTTGTGGTCCTTGTATATAAAGTTGTATGGAAAATTGAGATATTGTTGGTTAGCCAAGAAAATTAGGACTAAAGAATTTCGGGGTGATCATGGCCTAGTATGACATGATGATAAGTTAGGCATGATATCGATTTTGATTTGATATGAATCAATCTGACTCTAATTGGTTTGAATATTATATTATGTTTTTTAACCTTGTCAAATTTGTACTAATTTAATTACTTTAATTTTACTATTTGAAATATTAAAAAACAATAATACTATTTTAAACTTGCGCTATTTTATTAAATGGTCTTTGACATATTACTATGATATTATATACTATTATTAATTCATGTTGAACAATTGTATATATGCAAGTGTGGGTGAATAATTGCGAAACTGTATTATTTCCTAGAAATAATTAAGAATTATCGCAAAAGAGTATCCCATATATTCTCTAGAGCTATAAGCTCTTTATAGAGACTCAAAAAATAATTATCTACCTTACTGAATCTGCACTACTAACAATAAGCATAACTAACTTTTCTCTACCTCCACTCCACTCATATATCCCCCCATACACATGTAACCCCAAACCTAACTAACTATGCTACTCAACTATCCCTTTTACTTTCCTTTCCTTTCGCATCCCTCCTCTCATACACACCAGATTGTGAACTTACATACTTCTTCACTTGGGCTTTTCTCTCCCTAGATACCTATATTGATATTTTGTTGGTTTTAAGTCTCATCAATGCCACATGTTTTGATTCTGTAATATAAAAATAGAATATTTTAAATTCTAGAAAAATATGATTCAGGATTAAGGATGTGAAACCAAGCCTCTTGGCCCAGTGGTTGTAAGGCCTGCCCTGGACACAGGGGGTCGACTTGGAGCTCCCAGGATCGATTCCCGCAGTGTACAAAATAATGCTTGGCCAGCGGAAGCCACGCCCCGCGAGCGCAGATTAGTCATTCGTTGAAAGCGTTGGGACACTGCGTGGGTAGCCTGCGATGGTCTCCGAACCAAAAAAAAAAGATTAAGGATGTGAGGATAAAGATCACTAAATAATTAAACACGTTCCATAACTGAATGGGTGTTGATCATAAGACGTAGAAAAAGCGTTTATTCCATAAAAATTAAGACACCGATGAATTTGAAGGCTTGATGTTCGAGATATGGATCTTTGGGCCTGAGTGGCCAAAACGCATGATATAATTTTGGGATAAGATATCGACTTCATGCCAAAGAACTACGAAAATTTGGATGAGATATCGACTTCATGCCAAAGAACTACGAAAATTTGGATAAGATAAATCAAATGTCATGGATTGTTAATGATTGACTGCATTCATGACATACACATGATTGTTGTCAAGGAGAGAGTTATCCCTTAGTGCGGGGGAGAGTAGAGTTAGCGGAGGTCGCCAAAGACCTTGGAGACATTTGGGCAGTCATAATTTTACAAGTGACTAGGTGGTACCACCCTTTGGTCATGGTAATGCTATCATACTCAGGATCATGGGTGGATGTTCTGGTGCATAGATAGATAGATAGACAAACACGTACATGAGATTTTCACCGATATGATTACAGTAAATGGAACGTATTCTCCCGATCACTCCTTCGATATATGAGTTAGCTCCATGGAGTATGATTGATTCTGAGTCTGAGTCTCATGCATGAGTTCATACCATTGTATATTTTAATATGGGACATTGACCAGAGTCTTTGGCATACTTGTATGTTTATATATACATATATATCTGTGTGTGTGTGTGTGTTTGATATATATATATATGTCATGCTTCCTGTTACTTGCTTATATATGGATTCTTACCTCTTTGTAAGTTTGTATCATTTTTTTTGTTCGGGGATTCGATCCCACCCTATGAGTCTATGGCACGACACAATTTGCACCTTGACATGCTCAGGATTGAGTACGACGATGACGATAGTGAAGATTGTAGTGTATGGCACCTTGACCTTGAGGGCCAATGTGACGTATATGAGAGTGACCTTATCTTTACGTACAATACCATTTGTCGTTTCACCTTCACATTTTCTATTTGGCTGATCCGAGTTCATAATACCTTTGGAGCACATGTGGCAAGTTGTAACGTCTCAAATTTTCACTCTAAGAGACAGAGTGTTAATTAGAGATGATTCTTATTAATATTAGAATTTTGATATGATGAGTAATGGTTTAAAACTGACGTAGAAAGTCAAACGAAATTTTGTAGACATTTTGACTGTCAGAATAGGAATATAATGATATAGAAACCCTAATTGGAGTCAGAAAAGAGATTTAAGGATACCAATAGTGACTTTATATTATTTGAGAATTTTAAAAATTTATTTGAGAATTTTCTGAGAAACGGATAAGAAATGATACCGTTTTGGTCCCTGTAGTATGAATAAGTTGAACCGCGAGTTGATTTGGAGACCAGAACAAGTTAGAAAAATATTTCACTCAGTCAAATAGTATTTTTATATTATTTAGGATTTATGAGAATTTTATAAAAATTTGAGAAATTTTTTCTATTTTGGCCCCAATTATGAGTAATGGGTAAAAACTGTAATTATTGAGAAGCTTGTAAAAGACTCAGGAGCAAGACTAGGAGTTACAGGGAAATTATCATAATAAGGATGATGACACACATGGTGATGTCATGGCTAAGGGTGTCATTATTTCTAATTTTTGGGAAAAGACCATTTTGCCCTTTTATCTTTACCCTTGTTTTTGCTCTAAATTACAAATGGACCAAGCATCTTTTTGGCATCTTAGCCACTTGAGTCAGCCACCCCTCTTGTCCAAGGGGATAGGATCAATATTGATTTCAAAGCTTGATTTAATTCTTGATTGAAATCCACCAATCAAGGCTAAACACTTGTTAGCTTTTAACTTGTCCTTCATGGTGTGCATGGAAGAATTTCGTGCAACCCTTCTAAGAAGCCAAGGGGGATGTGTTACATCTCATTTTTTATTTTATTTCCTAAGTGTAAGATAACTTATCTCTCTAAACTTCCATTTTCTCCAACTTCTCTCGAGCTTTATCTTCTTCATTCATCCTTTTCTTCCATTTCCATAAGCTTCGATAACCTCTTAACATATATTTTTGATCCTCTACACAATAATCAAGTGTAGAGAATCCATTTTTAAACACTTATCATCAAGTATTCTTATTTTTCAAGAACACCAAGCTTAGGATTTTTGGTCTTTGGGTAAGCCATGAATCTTGTTGTCTTGTTTACAATAAAAGGTTGTGAACAAGTTATTCTATTTTATTCCTTTTGGAGTTAGATGATTTTAGTAAAGGGTGAAAACCCTTTTGATTGATGTTTGTGTTATTGTGTTATTGTATGTGTTTATGAAGGAGTTGAGTTCTTGGACTTGAGGACCACAAAATTTTTGAAGGAGAAAGAGTAAGAGGTAAGGGGAATATTCTCAAGTTATCATGGTTACATAAGCTTGTGTGTTATATGTGATTTCTTATGTTTTATGGTATATGATTTCTTTTGTGTTGGTGAATGATTTCCTATGCTTTGATAAAGTGACTTCTTATGTTGCAATAAAGTAATTTCTTATGTGGTGATAAAGTGATTTCTCATGAGTTTGGGACATGTAATATTTAAAGTAGATGTGTATTGTTTTATTATTATGTGTGTGGTGATGTGACGTGCGATTGCATATTTATATATATGCTTGTGATTATTCATGTATGCTAGAAGCATGTTGATGTGATTGGAGAAGTGTTATTACCAAGAGAATTCCTCAAGAGAGAGCATAAGTGTGAAGAGGTGATTTCAATTTTCATTTTCAAGAGAGAAGTCGTAATTTTATAGGACTTAAAACAAGTTTTGAAAAGTGCTTCCAAAGAGCCATTATAATAGCTTTTGAAAATCAAAGTTAATGAACCAAAGTTCATGAAGATAAAATCTTCTTTTGATACTTAAAAAGGTTAGAAATAAGTTATGTAATCAAATTCTAAAATAAGAGTAAATTTTTGGATTTTTGATAAAATTTCCATAACTGTTCACACCCATGGTGTGCGATTTTTCACAGGCTGTGATCTCCTCTGTTTCGAAAAAACACTGTTTCGAAAGTACATGGACTAAAAGTGTAATCTGGATGGTTAGAGGACTAGAAATGTAATTTTGGAAGAAATTAAACATTTTAAATGATTAAGCTAAGGAAGGGATTTTCTTATAAAAGTGATATACATGGGGATTTTGAGAGTAATAGTATTGATAATATCAAGTGAAGGATTTATAAAAGAGTTTTCTCAATGGGGCCAAAGTCTAATTTGAATGAGTTTTTTTTTTAAGTGAGTTCCCAAATGAATTCTTATAAGTTGAAGTGGAGAGGATATAAAACTAGTGTTCCAAGAGAGATGGAGCTAGCATTCAAAAACAATGAGATGTGAGGTCGTGGACTGAGTGTCCGTAACGGTGAAATATTTTTGAACTGAGTGTCCGGAGTTGTGAAATACGTTGGGACTGAGCGTCTGGAGTTGTGGAATATGTCGGGACTAAGTGTCTCTCTTTTCTTTTCTTTTTCTTTTTTCCCTTTTTTGTCCTCCTTTTTTATTTTTTTATTTATTTTATTTTATTTTGATCTAAAAGAGGTCGAATTGATTTAAGTCCATTAACATTTTGTTTTTAATTCATTGAGTTTTGATTTGGTTGAACCAATTGTAATTGGACTTGTGTTTTTTGATGAGTCTCATGATCCAATTAGCAAAAGGGTTTTGTACATTTTTTTTATTATTATTACAAGTCCAATACAAAAATACAAAATACCAAAAAGGCAGAAAGAAGGAAAAAATTGAAAAGACAATAAAAAAGAAGCATCATGTAGTCCCTCTCTCAAGCTCTCCCTCCTCAGCTGCTGTTTTTTATTATTATGCCCAAAGAGCCCAAGCTGCAAGCACAAAAAAGATAAAAGGGCACATGTTAGAATGGAGGAGGAAAAGGGCAAAAAAGGAAGAAAATATGAATTAGGGAGCAAGCAACACAACACACACTCACAACACACACACAATTCTTAAAAAAATAACACACACACACACACACACAGACATAACATACACACACACACACACGAACCGTACACACACACACACACACACACAATTCTGAAAACGGAATGCACACACACAGCCACCATCACACACACCACACCACACCACACCACCACATGGTTTGCCCTATTTTTTCTCATGTCTCTTGGCCTTCCCTTATTGTATATATACCCCAATAGCACAGTAAACCACACACATAAAAGAGAGGAAAGAAGAGAGAAAACAGCCTTGATTGGTAAACCAATTTTGTTTATCAATCACAGAGAGCAAAACACAGAGGCCAACAATCATACACAGTTCAGGAAACAACAACATAGGGGAGGAGAAATTTACCCTCACGTTGTAGGTCGGTCACTAGCAGGTAAACAAGTCATCTCCTTCCTTATGCAGCTTGCTGTGTTCCATTCCTTTTTCCTTTTCATATCCTGCATCCGAAATAAGTAAGCATGTGGTGAGAAAATAAAAAATAGAGAGAAGAAAAAAAAACCAGAAAAATAAAAAGTGCAGAGAGAAAGGAGGGCTTGGGAGCACCTACCTCGGCCGCCGCCGTCGCGGCCGTGCCACCATGACCCCCCCTTCTGTTCAAGCCACCTCTTCCTCCTTCCCCTTCCCCTCTTCACGTGCTCCCTCTCTCCCTTTCATCACCGCCAGGGACCACCATTGTGTCGCGTGGCAGGCCCAGCCGTTGGCGCTCCACCCACCCGCTGCCGTCAGCGACCCAGTCGCGAGGGGTGGCCACCGTCACCCCTTCGTTCTCTTCCTTCTTCCTTTTCGTTCCCTCCTCTCTCCTTCTCTCTCCACCGCGTCCCCTTCTCCCCTCTCCCTCACGATCACTCACCTTTCTTCTCCGCCCAGTCCATGGTCGTCTGGGAACGAGCCACCGCCGTGGGTGGCCACCATGACCGCCGTCCCTCTCTTCTCCCTTCTCCCTCTTTTCCTTTTTCCCCTCTCTCCTCTGTTAGGGATTTTGAATCCCGATCCTTTCTCGTCCTTTCCCCTTTTTTTTTGTCTGTTGTTTTGTTTAAATTTTTAGTGGCTGTTGTAGTTTTTTATTTATTTTATTTATTTGTTTTCGTTTTTTGTATATATGTGGTATTTTCGTTTTTTTGTCCCATAGCAGATCTGATTGCATTGTTTGGGCCTTTGGGCCACTGTTTGTGTTTGTTGTCTTCTCCTTCTTCATTTTTTAACAAAAACTGATTTCTAACTTTGGGCCTTGGCCCAGTTTCGTTTTTTTTAAAAAAGGAAGAAAAGAATAGATGACTAGTTTGTTGTCTGGGCCTAGCCAGTTTCGTTTTTTTTAAGAAATGAAGGGAAATTCTGATTTAGTCTCTGGGCCTAGCCCAGTTGTGTTTTTTTTTTCTACCTCTATATGTTGGGCCAAGCCCATTATTTGTGTTATTCTTTTGACCAATGATTTTTGCCCTAATTTACTTCACAAATAAAATAAAGTTATTTCTAAATTAACTCTTATTATTATTATTTAAATATGTCTAGGAAAATACATTAATCATAACCTCTTGCATTTTTATTAAAAAATATATATGGAGTTGTTAGTGATAGTCATTTTGGATCCTTTTCCTATTTGGCTATTGTGAAAACTCCATTTTTTTAATTAATTAATCAAGTAATTAGTGATAGTCAATTTTGGATCTTCTTCCTATTTGACTATTGCGAAAACATATATAAGAAAACTCACTAGTGATAGTCGTTTCGGATCCTCTTCCAATTCGGCTATTGCAAAAAAACTTCTTTATTTCAGTAGGTCAAAATTAGTAACCATTTTGGATCCTCTTCCTATTTGGTTGCTATGAGACTAAATGAATTATTTTCGAAAAAAAGCAAATTCTACAAAAATTAAAACAAATCAACACACAATCTTTTTCTACTAAAGAATTACGTAGCTTTGATTTTCTCATTGCACCTGAGAATACGTAGGAGCAGGGACCTTCCCTGTCGAGCGCAAAAATAAATTTTCATAATTTTTCTCCTTTGTTTTGTAAATAAATAAATAATAAATTATTTCTCTTTGGGGTAAAATAAATATTTTAAAAGCTAACAAATTTGCATATTTAATTAGAGGTAACTGCTTTTTAGCAGACGTCGTAGGGTGCTAGTACATTCCCTACGCGTAATCGACTCCCGAACTCTAAATCTGGTTCCAAAGACCATTTTCTTCAAAAATGGGTTTTTCCAATGTTTTCCCTAAAAAATAAACTTTGGTGACGACTCCTCTGTATTTTTTTTGGGTTGCTTCAGCTGGCGACTCCACTGGGGATGTTCGAGAGTCAAGCCTTACATAATTAAATGTGCAAAATTGTTAGTTTTTTTTTTTTTATTTATTTTACCCCTTCTTTTGTTTGTTATTTTAGTATGTTTGCTGTAAATATTCTTTATTATTGTTTGTAAATATATTTGCTGAATAGAATCTTAAGATAGAAGACCGCTGGCTCTGCTGTTGTTTGTTTCTCTTTTGCAGGTTAGGTAGTTTTAGGGTGCCCCCATCACACACTACACTTACACTATTTACACTTATGAGCGTGGCCCTACACCCGGGCTGAGTGTACCTTAGGGAGTGCGAGGTTGGCAGTGGTAATCATTTTGGATCCTCTTCCTATTTGATTATCGCGAGAACCTCATCTAGAGTGTGACCCTTTCGCGAATGCCCACATTTTGGATCCTCTTCCTATTTGTGGTCCACATTCTGGAATGGGTACTTAGCTCTAGAGGCCTTTTGTGAGTGAGTGATTAGAACCACCCGAGTAAGTATCCACGAAGTAAAAGGACTTATGGACCAAGGTAGAAACCCTCAAATTAAGGTGAAACCCATGGTTTAGGACACAAGGGGGCAAACTATCCAGCTGTTAACAAAAGATTCTTGTGCATTAGTAATAGGCATTCCAGCATTTGTACTATTGTAAAAAAAAAAGATCTGTTGCATTATCATGTTTACCATGACAATCCATTGCATCATCAAGACATTTGCATATCATATGTTGCATCCATTCTCATTTTATCCTTTTTGGACTAGGGTTGTCGGAGGACCGTAAGAAGACATTGTTTGTGGATAAGATAATATGGGATCAGCCGATGGAACAACCCCAACCATGTCAAAGAGACTCATGCATGCGAAAGCCAAAAGGCCTGAAGTAGAAAGTTTGAAAGTTCTTGGAGATTTGTTAAAAGGGAATCAACGCTCTACCTTCTACAAGGAATATGGGAAGATTCTCGACTTGCTGAAAATTGAAGTACAGGTAGAAGCTATCACTTCGTTGGCTCAGTTTTACGACTCTCCCCTCAGATGCTTCACTTTTCGAGACTTCCAGCTAGCCCCTACTTTGGTAGAGTTTGAGCAGATTCTAGGGTATCCTTTGAAGAATGGGAAGCCTTATCAGTATATGGGACACTACCCTTCTATCCCCTTGATTGCTGAAGTATTAAAAGTTACCGAAGGAGATTTGAACAAGGGAAGAGAGATCAAAAAGGGCACTGACGGAATCTCAAAGAGCTACTTGGAGAAAAAAGCACATGAGCTAGCAAAAAATGAATATTGGGGCACCTTTAGGGACATGTTGGCTCTCGCTATATTCGGGATTATTTTGTTTCCGAATGCCGATGAGCTTGTGGACTTCGCTGCAATCGACGTGTTTCTGGCTTTCAAGCTAAGGAAGGAGAACCCTGTACATGCCGTTCTTGCTGATGTGTACCACACCCTTAATTTTTGCCATGAAAAGAAGGGTAAGAGGATTCTGTGCTGCTTGCCTGCCTTATATATTTGGCTGATCACCCATGTGTTCAGTAGTGGATGCAAGACTCATTGTCCAATTGATGATTTCAAAATGTGTCAAGTCAAGACCAAGACCAGTCACGAGTGGGCCCAGACTCTGGTAAACCTTGGTGAAGGAACAGTTCAATGGTATCCGAAGTGGAAGGAGATAGAAGAAGTGATTTATCAATGCGGAGGTTTTCCCAATGTTCCACTCATGGGAACTAGAGGTTGCATCAATTATAATCCTGCTCTGGCTTTGAGACAGCTCGGTTATCCTATCATGGGGCCGCCATAAGATGAAGTGATCTCCTTTTGTCTGTATGACATGGGCCCACAAAATGGGGAGATGATGAGGAAAGTTTCGCGAGCCTGGGATAAGGTAGACACCAAAAAGGGGCGTGAGATTGGAGTGCGGAGTTGTGATGCAAAAGACAGCTATCACCAATGGCTCAAGGAAAGGGTGTTGAAGATTAAATTGCCGTTTTATGGTCTAATAACTGGCACAAAGGAGACACCAGTTCAGGAACCTCCCTGTAATGAAGAAGTAGAAAAGGTAAAAGCAGCGTTGACCAAGAGTGATGAAGAGAAGAATAGGCTACAAAAGGAACTTGCTGAAGTAAGACGAGCCTAAGAAAAATTGCAGTTAGAAGTCGCCCAGAAGACAACCTCTCTTGAGAAGGCAAATAAGAGAGCCAGGTCGGAAGAGGAAAGTAAGCTCAAAACTCGAGATTGCTTGTATGCTGCTGATACAGAATTGGGAAAGCGAAGGCAAGAGAGGGATGAGGCACTAGCCGCGAATCAGATTGAAAGACATGATCAGGAATTCCAAGGTGGCCGAGCGGAATGCAATAAAGCAGCTTAGAGATTTAAATGAACAATTGACAAGGGTTGTGGCCGAGTATGAGAAAAGAGTTGACGGTGAAAAGCAGTGCAATGAGGATGTGATAAAGATGGCTGCACTCCGTGAAGAAGCATGGAGAAGAGAGCAAGAAAAATCACATGGTTTGAGAAATCACATTGAAGATCAGAAAATAATCATCAAGCAGCTTAATGAAGAAAATGCTTACTTAAGGGATCAAGTCATAAGGCTGAATAGTTTTGCAGAATGCCAAAAGACCCTTAAACAGCTCCAAAAGGAAGGTGAATTCTGGAGAGATCGATACGCAAAGTTGGCAGAACTCACCAATCAAGCACTCATAAATCTACCAAGATTCCTGAAAGAGGTTGAGAAGACAATGAACCCGTTCACAACACCAGTAGAAGTCTATGATTTTATTAAGCATTGTAAAGAAGAGATTGAAGAGTTGAAAAAAGGGTCTGTGGTTAATGGGATCCATGTACAAGTTTGGATGCAATGTACTCCAATTTGATGAGTTAGGAAATGATGTACTCTGCTTTGATTATTAAATGAAATCTTTTGCTGTTTTGATCCCATATTATCCTTGATTGATTTTGTTCCAAAAAAAAAAAGAGGGAGAGTAATAAAATATGTAGAAAAAAAGAAAAAAGATAAAGATAAAAAAAGAAAAAGAAAAGAAAAATGAAGATAATGATAATGATTATCCACAAACATTGTAAGTTACGGTTCTCCAAGGCAATAAATTGAGAATGGACATCATAATTAGGAAACATGCATTTTCATCCATTTTCTCATTGATTGCATACTCATATCATTCTTTAGCAGGAAGTAATTAATCAAACGCCAAATTGTTCCCTCGACACCCCTATCTTACTCGAACTCAAGCGAGGATCATGGCGGAAAGGACCCAAGAAGAGATGAGGAACAAGATTGACAAATTGAAGGAGCAAATGGCCAAGCTGCTAGAGGCCATGGAGAAGAGCAAGGACGCGGACAGGGACCCCCTGATGGCGGATGGAGAGCATTCCACTACTGCGGTTTATCCACCTGGATTTAGTCCTGTGTCTCAAGGAATTGTGATACCTTTCCCTGTGTACCCACAAGGGTTCTCACGTCAACCAGGTTCCGATCCTCAAGGTGTACAGACCATCTCGTTCTCACCTTATGGTCTCCCAATCGGATACACACCTCCCTTCGCCACTGCATCGGCGGAGACTCAAACTCTCCAGTTTCAACCTCAAGGGCCTGCTTCCCATTTGGTTGTCACTGCTTCTGAAGGTAACCCGCAAGCAATCCTTATGCCCAACGTTTTCCAATCCCCGGGACCAGACTCAAATGCTGAAGTAACGCAAGTGCAAGCTTCGATCCCTATTCCCATGACATATAACTCACAGGCTGGCAATATTCCCTTCCAATTCTTCAGCTCTCCAGAAGTTACTACGCCTGCGGTGGTATTAATACCGAATTTCCAAAACCCTGTCGCAGCACAAGCATACCCTGCTGATTCCCAAGGGACCCACACTAGCACTAACCTTATCATGATGCCGTTGCCTCATCAGGCAGCTGGAGGACCCGTGCCGATGTCTTCAGCTGAAGACCCTCATAAGGCTAAGTGGCAAACCCTTGGGGATAGATTGAGGGCCATTGAAGGAGTAGGTTACTATGGCCTAAATGATGCTTCGGAGCTGTGTCTGGTCCTAGATGTGGTCATCCCGCCTAAATTTAAGGTTCTGGACTTCAAGAAATACAGTGGTGTTACTTATCCGAAAAGCCACCTTACCAAATATTGTAGGAAAATGGCAGCTCATGCTTATGATGATAAGCTTCTGATTCATTGCTTCCAAGACAGCTTAACTGGTGCTGCCGCAAACTGGTATACTCACCTTGAGCGTGTACATATTCGATGCTGGAAAGACTTGGCTGATGCTTTTCTGAAACAGTACAAGTACAATATTGACATGGCCCCCGATCGTATGCAGTTGCAAAATATGGGGAAAAGAGACAATGAAACGTTCAAGGAGTATGCCCAGCGTTGGAGGGGATTAGCGGCACTGGTAGAGCCACCCTTGACTGAGAAGGAAATGGTTGCTATGTTCATAAACACTCTACAGTCGCCTTTCTATGATAAAATGATTGGGAGTGTGTCGTCAAACTTCTCAGACATGGTCATCATAGGAGAAAGGGTGGAAGGAGGAATGAGAAGTGGAAAAATCGCCCATAATCCAGTTGGGGAAAACAATGGAAAGAAACCTCCCACGGGGTTCAACAAGAAGAAAGAAAGAGAAGCCCAAGTAGTGATGGCCAATCAAGCGGAACAAGCTCCAAGAGGACCTTACCTTTACCCTGCCCATTTCCAACAACCATACCAAGCCTTTTACCCGCCGCCACCAACATATGTTGCTGCAACTTCCCAAACTCCTTTCCCACAACCTAACTACCCGAGAATGCCTTTTCAACCCTCACCACCTACCGCGCCACAAATGCCACCTCCTCAACCAGCTCGCCAACCCAACCAAAACCCCTCCCCTAACCAGCAACAGAGACCATCAAACAACCAAGAGAGAAAACAAGTAAGGTTCGACCCCATCCCTGTGTCGTATACGGAGATATTTCGTCACCTCTACGACAATAAGATGATTGCGGCTTGCCCAGCAAATCCAGTTGAACCCCCGTATCTACAATGGTATGACCCGAATGCCAAGTGTGAGTATCATGCCGGAGCTATTGGGCACTCGACGGAAAATTGTAGAGCTTTAAAGTTCAAGGTGTAAAATTTGATTGACCACAAGTGGTTAACCTTCAAGGGTGATGGTCCAAATGTGGGAGGAAATCCTTTACCTGGGCACAGTGGCTCCGCAGTCAATGCAGTTGAAGAGTTTATGGGCCAGTGCCTGATCAGGAAAGTAGAAGATGTCAGGACCCCTTTGAGAGACATTCTCATTGGATTACGCCAATGTGGCATGATTCAAGGAGGTTGCGAAAAGGAGGGAACTTGTAGCTTTGATGCAAGCTTCGAACACCGCATAGAAGAATGCGATGAATTCAAGAAAGTCCTGCAAAGTCTGATGGACGCACACCTAATCCAGATAAGTCGTGCGGTGGATAATGAAGATGTGTTGACAATTCAATCAGGAGGGGAGGATGCTACATTTATGGTAAAGCCCTTGGAGATCTGCTATTCTATGAAAGTACCAGTGGAAATCCTTGTGGGACCAAAGCCTATTACAATTCAAGTTCCTACTCCTTTTTCCTACAAGGATAACAAGGTAGTGCCATGGAACTATGATGTGAAAGTTCTCTCTGAAGGGAATCAAACGAGGGTCACTCCTGAATCTGGAAATACTGTTGTTACCAACATTGCAGGTGTTGGTGGGATAACCCGAAATGGGCGAATTTATACTCCTGTTGAGCTGAGAAATGAGGACCCAAAAGAAGAAGATAAGGTCCACCAGGGGGAAAGGGAAAGAAAAAGAGGTTGTCAATGAAGAACAAGTGGGAGATACAACAAAAAGGGAACCGGACTGCAAGAAAGCGATGTCTGATGAAGAAGCTTCTGAGTTTTTAAAGATGATTAAGCAGAGTGAGTACAAGGTGGTTGATCAGTTGAACCGTACTGCAAGGATAACTATTTTGTCTTTGCTTTTGAGTTCGGAACCACACCGAAAAGCATTGATGAAGGTGCTGAATGAAGCTCATGTCACCCAAGACATCACGGTTAACCAATTTGATGGTATTGTTGGTAACATCGTTGCCAATAACTACCTCACTTTCACAGATGATGAGATACCCAAGGAAGGTATGGGGCATAATAAGGCACTGCATATTTCTGCAAAATGTCAAGACCATATCATTGCAAGGGTGTTGGTGGACAATGGGTCATCTTTGAATGTCATGCCCAAGTCAACGCTTGGGAAGCTATCTGTTGATGGAACCCACATGAAGCCTAGCACTATGGTGGTACGTGCATTTGATGGATCTAGGAGAGAAGTGATCGGGGAGATTGAATTGCCAATTCAAATCGGCCCTTGTGTCTTCGAAATTGCTTTCCAGGTGATGGATATCATGCCAGCCTACAGTTGCCTTCTGGGTAGGCCCTGGATTCATTCTGTGGGAGCTGTGCCCTCCACGCTTCACCAGAAAGTGAAGTTCATAATAGACAACAAACTAGTGATTATCTCAGGTGAGGAAGACTTGTTGGTGAGCAAACCATCATCAACTCCCTACATTGAAGCGGCGGAAGAAGCACTTGAAACTTCTTTCCAGGCACTTGAGGTTGCTAATACGACTTTTGTGGGCGAAGGGACTCCGATTGCAAAACCAAGCCTATCCAAGACAGCTATGATGACTGCCAAGATGATGATTCAAGGAGGATTGGTGGGGAAGTGTGGAAAGTTGTTGGAACTGTCTGACAACAAAGACCGATTCGGGTTGGGATATCACCCCACAAAAGCTGACAAAAGGAGAATTGCAGAAGAGAAGAGAGAGAAGAGGCTCGCCAGGCTAGAGAATCGAGAGCCAAGTGCCAAGAGGGTCCCCATTTGTGATATCCGTGAAAGCTTCCGAAGTGTAGGACTTTTGTATCCAGATCAGATAGTCGTTGCTGAAGATGGTTGTGCTGTTACTGATGATATCAATCTGGTTTATCCCTATTCCCCGCAAGAAGAGCTTGGCAATTGGGAGGTCGTCGAGTTTCCTGTGGTTTTTGTTTCATCTTCAAAGTAATTATGTAATGCAACTCCTATTGCTCTGCCCAAGGCTTTAGGATGATACATTGTTAAATGGGCACACATGTTTCCTTTCAGCATAGTTATTAATAAAGTGCATGCATTTTGAACTTTCTAGCTCATTTTTCTTCCTTTACTAGCCATTCCTTTTTCTTATTTATCGTCTATTCATTTCTTTTCCCTCTTGCAAATCTCAATCCGTGTAGATCAGAAAATGTTCTCCTAGAAAATGGCAATGCTAGCTTCTCATCTTATGACTTTGAATCTCCCATTAATCACACTGATGAGGAAAGTGAGGAAGAGTGGGAGACTCCCCCTGAATTAATGAGGTTAATAGAACAAGAGGCCAAAATAATCCAACCCCATCAAGAAGTGACTAAAATAATCAATTTGGGAACTGAGAATAATAAGAAAGAAATAAAAATTGGCACTCTTATGAAAGAAAGTGAGCGAAACAAGTTGGTTAAACTCTTGTTCGACTATATTGATGTCTTCGCATGGACGTATCAGGACATGCCTGGACTCGACGCTAGCATAGTCGAACATAAGTTACCACTGAAGCCTGAGTGCTCGCCAGTTAAACAAAAGTTGAGAAGAATGAGGCCTGATATGTCACTGAAGATTAGAGAAGAGGTCAAGTGTGGCTACATACCCTGAATGGGTTGCCAATATTGTCCCAGTTCCTAAGAAAGATGGAAGAGTTCGGATGTGCGCTGACTATAGGGATTTGAACAGAGCAAGCCCTAAAGACGACTTCCCTTTGCCTCACATTGATGTTCTTGTAGACAACACTGCTCAGAACACATGCTTCTCTTTCATGGATGGTTACTTGGGGTATAACCAGATCAAAATGGCAGTCGAGGATATGGAAAAGACAACCTTCATCACACCGTGGGGAACCTTTTGCTATAGGGTGGTGTCTTTTGGATTGAAAAACGCTGGGGCAACATACCAGAGGGCCATGCTAACTCTGTTTCATGACATGATGCACAAAGAGATAGAGGTTTACGTGGATGACATAATTGCAAAATCAAGAACTGATGAAGATCATATAGTAAACCTGCAGAAATTGTTTGAACGCTTAAGGAAATTTAAACTCAGATTGAACCCCGCTAAATGCACCTTTGGGGTGAGATCAGGGAAGTTGTTGGGATTTATGGTGAGCCAAAAGGGAATAGAAGTTGATCCAGACAAGGTTCGAGCTATCATGGAAATGCCCGCTCCCAGCACCGAAAAAGAAGTTCAAGGTTTTTTGGAAAGACTGAACTACATCGCTAGATTTATATCCCGATTAACTGAAACTTGTGAGCCGATCTTCAAATTGTTGCGCAAGGATCAGGCTGTTGAATGGAATGAAAATTGCCAAGAAGCTTTTGAAAAGATCAAGCAATACATATAGAATCCCCCGGTCTTGGTTCCCCCGGTGTCGGGATGGCCCCTTATTATGTACCTGACGGTGCTTGACGAATCAATGGGTTGTGTGCTGGGCCAACATGATGAGTCTGGTAGGAAAGAGCATGCCATTTATTATTTGAGCAAGAAATTCACCAGTTGTGAAGTGAGATACTCTTTGTTAGAGAACTCTTGTTGTGCCTTGGCTTGGGCGGCTCGCCGATTGAGACAATATATGCTGTGTCATACTACTTGGCTGGTTTCCAAAATGGACCCGATCAAGTATATTTTTGAAAAACCGGCCCTCACTGGAAGGATTGCTCGTTGGCAAGTGCTATTGTCAGAATATGAGATAGTATATGTCACTCAGAAAGCGATCAAAGGCAGTGCTTTGGCTGACTATCTGGCTCATCAACCCATAGAAGATTATCAATCAATGCAAAATGATTTTCCTAATGAAGATATAATGGCTCTATTTGGAAAAGAAGGAGAATCCCCCGATGAAGAGAAATGGACCTTGCTGTTTGATGGAGCTTCCAATGCGCTGGGGCATGGGATCGGAGTGCTGTTGATTTCCCCGGAGTCTCAATATATCCCTATCACTGCAAGATTATGTTTTGATTGCACAAACAATATGGCAGAATATGAGGCCTGCGCAATGGGGTTCCAGGATGCAATTGAATCAAAAGCCAAAATCCTGGAGGTGTATGGGGATTCAGCTCTAGTTATTCATCAGTTAAAAGGTGAACGGGAAACTCGTGATGCAAAATTAATCCCTTGCCAGAAAGAATCATAACAGATAATGCAACCAACCTGAACAACAAGATGATGAAGGAGTTATGTGAAAATTTCAAGATCCAACACCACAACTCTTCCCCGTACCGTCCAAAGATGAATGGTGCTGTCGAGGCGGCAAACAAGAATATCAAGAAGATAGTTCAGAAAACGGTGGTAACGTATAAAGATTGGCATGAAATGTTGCCTTTTGCCTTACATGGCTATCGCACTTCAATTTGTACCTCAACAGGGGCAACCCCGTTTTCCTTGGTATATGGGATGGAAGCAGTCTTGCCTATTGAGGTAGAAATTCCTTCATTAAGGGTGTTGATGGAAACAAAGCTAGAAGAGGCGGAATGGGTTCAAGCCCGACTCGATCAGCTTAATCTTATTGAGGGAAAGAGAATGAATGCCCTGTGCCATGGTCAACTGTACCAAAAAAGAATGAAGACTGCTTATGAGAAAAGGGTTCGACCTCGAGAATTTCAAGAAGGGGACCTTGTGCTTAAAAAGATCCTACCAATTCAAAAGGATCATCGTGGGAAATGGACTCCGAACTATGAAGGGCCGTATGTTGTGAAGAAGGCTTTCTCTGGAGGAGCCTTGTTCCTTACTAAGATGGATGGTGAAGAGGTCCCACTCCCAGTAAACTCTGATGCGGTCAAAAGGTATTACGCCTAAAACAATAAATAAAAACATGTAAAAAAGCTCGCTAGGTTGAAAACCTGAAAAGGCGGCCTAGGCAAAAGTTAGAGCGACCCGGTGAATTGAAAACTCAAAAGAGCGACTCAGGCAAAAGTTAGGGTCAAAAAAAAAGAAAAAAAGAAAAAAAGAAAAAAGGGCGAAATAAACAGATGTTCAATGCTGCAAGGCTAGGGCATGTGAGATGTTCAGGGTGCACAAGGAATGAGCAGTTGACATCTTCCGAAGTTGGTTAATGGATTTTCAAAGTTATGGGCATGAGAAACTAGCATCGTCTATTCTAAAGGACAATCCTTCAGTTCACATTTTGTTTAATTTGTACCTTTGGACAAATTTTACATGCTTGCTTTCCCTTTGTATTTTCTCCATTTCACATGAATAAAATCTGCACTGCATCATATTTCCTGTCTATAAAATGTTATTGTCTTGACCCTTTCTGCAGGTTCAAAGTGTTACTTTATGATAATCTATGCTGAAATTTGAAACTTGTCTTGACATATTAAAATGCATCATGATTATTGTGAAAGCTTCAAAAACCATAGGAAACACGATCAGTCTCTGTGTTGCTTTCATCAAAAAAAAAAAAAGAGAAAGGAAAGGGAATAGAAGAACAAAAAAGCCAGCAGCACCATCGACAGTACAAGCAGGGCGAAACGGTTTAATAAAAGAGCCCCAGTTCTGTACATGGAAGTATAAGGGCATCACAAAAATCGGTCAAAAGCTTCGAAGGAGATTGGTTCGCCTGTGAGTATCGAGATGGCCCCGCCCGGCAAAGCGAAAGGGGAAGGGGATAAAGACGAAAAAGAAAAGAAAAGAAAAGAAAAGAAGAAGAAAATGCACAACTGCATTTTGAGTCATTCATTGCATCGTGCATCACTCTAGCTGCATTGCATACCAATCATTACTGCACTAGTTCATGCATCCCATGCCATTGCATTATACAAAAAAAAAAGTAGAGAAAAAAAAAAGAAGAGAGAAGAAAAGAAAAAAGAAGGAAGAGAAAAAAAAAAGAGAAATTCTTGTCTTATATTTCATTTCCTATTAAAGCCGGGCGTCCGACCCGCACCCTTTATTTTCCTGTCAAAGCCGGGCATCCGACCTGCATTCCTTTATTTTCCTGTCAAAGCCGAGCAGCCGACCCGCACCCTTTTACTTTCCTGTCAAAGCCGGGCATCCGACCCGCACCCTTTTATTTCTCTGTCAAAGTCGGGCATCCGACCCGCACCCTTTACTTTTCTATCAAAGTCGGGCATCCGACCCACACCCTTTTACTTTTCTGCCAAAGCCGGGCATCCGACCCGCACCTTTTATTTTTCTGTCAAAGCCGAGCAGCCGACCCGCACCCTTTTAGTTTTTCTGTCAAAGCCGGGCATCTGACTCGCACCCTTTATATTTTTTCCAAAGCCGGGCAGCCAACCCACATCTTTTTACTTCTTTGTCAAAGCCGGGCATCCAACCCGCACCCTTTATTTTCCTATCAAAGTCGGGCATCCGACCCGCATTCCTTTATTTTCCTGTCAAAGTCGGGCAACCGACCCGCACCTTTTTACTTCTCTGTCAAAGCCGAGCATCTGACCCTCATTCCTTTATTTTCTGTCAAAGCCGGGCAGCCGACCCGCACCCTTTTACTTTTCTGTCGAAGCCGGGTATCCGACCCGTACCTTTATCTTTCCACCAAAGCCGGGCGCCCGACCCGCACCCTTATTTTTCGTCAAAGGCAAGCTTACAAAAAAGAAAAAAAGAAAAGAAAAGAATACAAAAAAAAAAGAACAAAAAAGGGAAAAAAGAAAAAGAAAAAGAAAAGAGAAGAGAAGGAAAAAGAGGAAAAAAAAAGAAGAAGAAAAAGAAAAAAGAATATTCCACTTTGTTTTTCAGCTTTAATTGTCGGACAAATATTGGTCTCTTTTTCTTTACTTATTTCTTGCCATGATAATATGAAAACACTCGTTATTGATATTATCAAACAAAGAATAAGTAAAGAGGGGCAGCTGTAGACACCAATTTTTGTCCTCCTATTTTTATTTTATTATTTTTTTTATTTTTTTATTTTATTTTGATCTAAAAGGGGTCCAATTGATTTAAGTCCATTAACCTTTTGTTTTTAATTCATTGGGTTTTGATTTGGTTGAACCAATTGTAATTGGACTTGTGTTTTTTGATGAGTCTCATGATCCAATTAGCAAAAGGGCTTTGTACATTTTTTTTATTATTATTACAAGTCCAATACAAAAATACAAAATACAAAAAAGGCAGAAAGAAGGAAAAAATTGAAAAGACAATAAAAAAGAAGCATCATGTAGTCCCTCCCTCAAGCTCTCCCTCCTCAGCTGCTGTTTTTTATTATTATGCCCAAAGAGCCCAAGCTGCAAGCACAAGGAAGATAAAAGGGCACAAGTTAGAATGGAGGAGGAAAAGGGCAAAAAAGGAAGGAAATATAAATTGGGGAGCAAGCAACACAACACACACTCACAACACACACACAATTCTGAAAAAAATAACACACACACACACACAGACACACACACACAAACAGCATCACACACACACACATGAACCGTACACACACACACACACAATTCTGAAAACGGAATGCACACACAGCCACCATCACAGCCACCACACCACACTACACCACACCACACCACCACATGGTTTGCCCTATTTTTTCTCATGTCTCTTGGCCTTCCCTCATTGTATATATACCCCAATAGCACAGTAAACCACACACAGAAAAGAGAGGAAAGAAGAGAGAAAACAACCTTGATTGGCAAACCAATTTTGTTTATCAATCACAGAGAGCAAAACACAGAGGCCAACAATCATACACAGTTCAGGAAACAACAACCTAGGGGAGGAGAAATTTACCCTCACGTTGTAGGTCGGTCACTAGCAGGTAAACAAGTCATCTCCTTCCTTATGCAGCTTGCTGTGTTCCATTCCTTTTTCCTTTTCATATCCTGCATCCCAAATAAGTAAGCATGTGGTGAGAAAATAAAAAATAGAGAGAAGAAAAAAAAACCAGAAAAATAAAAAGTGCAGAGAGAAATGAGGGCTTGGGAGCACCTACCTCGGCCGCCGCCGTCGCGGCCGTGCCACCATGACCCCCCCTTCCGTTCAAGCCACCTCTTCCTCCTTCCCCTTCCCCTCTTCACGTGCTCCCTCTCTCCCTTTCATCACCGCCAGGGACCACCATTGTGTCGCGTGGCAGGCCCAGCCGTTGGTGCTCCGCCCACCCGCTGCCGTCAGCGCCCCAGTCGCGAGGGGTGGCCACCGTCACCCCTTCGTTCTCTTCCTTCTTCCTTTTCGTTCCCTCCTCTCCCCTTCTCTCCCCACCGCGTCCCCTTCTCCCCTCTCCCTCACAATCGCTCACCTTTCTTCTCCGCCCAGTCCATGGCCGTCTGGGAACGAGCCACCGCCGTGGGTGGCCACCATGACCGCCACCCCTCTCTTCTCCCTTCTCCCTCTTTTCCCTCTTTTCCTTTTTTCCCCTCTCTCCTCTGTTAGGGATTTTCATTTCTTTTTCTACTGTTTTTCATTAAAAGGACCATGGTAATGAAAGTAGATAGCTCGAAACAATTTATATAGCCGATATTCTTGGCTACAAGGATTAATTAGAGAAATGCTAACAACAAACTTTTTAACATATTTTTTTTAACACACTTTACATGATTGGTTGCAATTCATACGGGTCCCACTAAATAGGATATGGGACCCATCAGATTCAATGAGATCCACGTGGATTTCAACCAACATGTGGAATGTGTTGGAAAAAAAGTATTAGTAGCACATCTCAATTAAGTTTAAGTATGATCATTTACTTGTAGGTAACAAGATGAAACACAAGAAGGGGGGTTGAATTGTGTTTCTAAGCTTTTAAAAAACTTTTCGCAATGTTGGACGCTGACTTGTGAAAACGTTGGACGCACAGCGTACTAAGATATTGGACGCACAAAGTTTCGAAATACTGGACGCACAATAGTTGTGAAATATTGGACGCACAAAAGGATTGGACGCAGAGGCTTCTGCTAAGTTGAAAACTTGTTTTCTTTGTGCGATTTAAGGTGTATGAAAAACTTGTTGAAATAAAATCAATTCAATCCCCTTGGTTAGTAATAAGCACAGATATAAAAAGAGTTAAGGGAAAGAAGAAGTAACACAAGTTTTATCCTGGTTCACCCTTTCCTAAGAGCTACGTCCAGTCCCCTCAAACTAGAGAGATTTCACTATCAAACCAGATAGGTACAAGTATTCTTTGCACACAGCCTCTTCAGGCTAAAACCCAAGTATTCTTTGCACACAGCCTCTCCAGGCTAAATCCCAAGTATTCTTTGAACACAGCCTCTTCAGGCTAAAACCCAAGTATTCTTTGAACACAACCTCTTCAGGCTAAATCACAAGTATTCTTTGAACACAACCTCTTCAGGCTAAACAACTCAGCAGAGTGTTTTTGATTCAAGTGCTGTCTAACTCACACAAGTGAGGATATGAAAGCTAAAGCACTTCGAGAGTTAAGCAAACTCTCTTTTACAAGAAGAAAGAAAAATATACAAGACTTTCTATACAGAGTATAACAATTTGCACAGCGTTCAACTCTTTCTTTTTCGTTGTTGAGTCTCTTTTTTTTAGTTGCTTGTATTCTTCTTCTTGTTCACGGTATATATAGGCTTTCATGAAGCTTCAGATTTGCCCTTCGAATAGCTCAGCTTCAGCCTTCATAAATATTACCGTTCTCTAATAGCATTAAATGCTATTTTCCCGTTGCTCTGAGGAGATCTACTTCAATGTGCATGTCTGCGTTTCTTTCTCCTAAATCAGAAGCAACCTGTACTCAAAGTCTCAATTGTACAGTGGTTAATAGTAATATCTTATTGAGACAGAGAGAATACACTGTGTAAAGTAGAAAGATGCGTTCAGAGATATACAGAGTAGATAAAAGTACATTCTCTCTCTTAGTACACTTTCCACAATACTTTATGTTTTTCAAAAGTACGTTCAAAAATGTTGACAATGGTTGTACAGAAAGCATTGCATACAACTATTTATTTCAAATCATTTGCTCAATAAATATGTTCCATATTAAATGCATGAGCAATAAATAGCAAGTAATGGATTCTGCGTATTGGACGCAGCATGTAGAAATCATTGGACGCATACCTGGTACTTACCAATTGCACAGAATTCATTCATTCATTGGACGCATCTTTATGCTTACCATTCTGATGATTAGTTGCAAAGCAACATTGGACGTATTGTCTCATTCTGGTTATTGGACTTTTGCCATTTTCTTATAGTTCCATTGGACGCAGAGTTGATTGTTGTACATTTGTTCTTCTGCTTCATTGGACGTATGACACTTGATTGATGTCCTTCTTATTTATTGGACGCAGAACAGTAGCATTGTCTCCTTCTGGTTATTGGACGCAGAGCTCTTAGACTGCGTATTGCATTGGACGCAGAACATCAATGTCTTATATTCGACTTTTGTCCTTCTTATACATTGGACGCATACTCACTGGTTTTGCTTCTTTGGAAATCATTGGACGTTGAACTTCTGCAATTCTGCTTTCTTATAAATCATTGGACTTATGCCAGTATTGCCTTGTACTTATCATTGGACGATCAGCATTCTGAACATTGGACTTATAGCTATATTCTGAACATTGGACTTATAGCTTCAATGCCTTCTCATGAATATTGGACGTAGAGCTGCTTATGCTTATGCTGAACATTAGACTCAGAATTGTCTTTGCCTTATGCTCAATATTGGACGATGAACAGTATTTCCTAATACTGATTATTGGATGCAGAACTTCTCAGACTTTGTACATGAGCCAATGTCATGATGAACTAATTATTGGACGCAGACTGCAACATCCTTCAATAAACTTAGTTAGGCAGCTTTGTTATTCATTGTACAAGCTTAATATATTTTGTTTATCCTTTGTAAAAACCTTAATACATTTTGTTATCATCAAAACCATAAAATCACTTAGGGAGTTTTTGTATTAAAAATACTTTTAACCAATTTGGTTCCAACAATCTCCCCCTTTTTGATGATGACAAACATTATTAAGTTTTACAAACAATAAAGCACATAAACCAGATATATAAACAGAAATTTTCTAAGGGAAACTCCCCCTGAGATAAACGTCTCAGTTTTTCCTTACTCTTCTCCCCCTGAGAAACATCTCATGGTTTTGGATATTCAATATACTTAGAGTACCTGAAAATTTCTTTTACTCATACAAACAAGATTAGTCCAATTTATAAAGCAAATAGCTTATCAGATTAAAACATGGTAATAAGACTACTGCAACGCAATCAGACTTAATCCCATATTCTTCTCATATTCTTCTTTCTTTTTAAAACTTAATCCCATATATTTCTCCCCCTTTTGTCATCAGGCAAAAAGGTTCATAGAACATCATAGTCCAAGGACAGTTTTGAAAAACAGAGAGAAACTTAAAAAAAAACCTTTTCCTTCTCCCCTTTTCTAAACAAGCTTTCTCAAAACAGTAGAGAAGATTTAATCAACATAAATGGTTTTAGAAAAGATGCCAAACGAAGAGAAATCTGAAACAAACCATAAAAGATGCCAAAGCGTTTGTAAGATACCAACTGTAAGATATATCTTTATGAAAAAAGTTTGGACTCAGCGTGGGATTTCTAAGATGTAAAAGCTTTTGAGTCTTTGAAAAAATTCTAAGTCTCAAATAGACTGTCGTGTCCTACTGGACTCTAGTCACATTGGACTCAGACTCAGCTTGAGCATATTGGATGCTAAACATCAATCTTTTATAAAGTGCATATTTAAATGATTCCTTATAAAAGTAAACCTATCTACAGAGAGGGGTTTTGTAAATATATCTGCCCATTGATTTTCAGTGCTAACAAACTGAATATCAAATGTTCCCTTCTGCACATAGTCTCTAACAAAATGATGTTTAATTTCTATATGCTTAGCTCTTGAGTGTAAGATTGGGTTCTTAGATAAATTGATTGCAGCAGTATTATCACAAAGAACAGAAATCTTACTCTCGAAGATGTTGTAGTCCTCCAATTGATGTTTAATCCATAATAGCTGAGAACAACAACTTGCAGCAGAGACATATTCAGCTTCAGCTGTTGATAATGCAATTGTGCTTTGTCTCCTGCTTGTCCATGATACTAGATTGGATCCAATAAAATGGCATCCTCCGCTGGTGCTTTTTCTTTCAAGCCTGTCTCCAGCATAATCAGCATCACAGAATCCTACTAATCTGTATTCATCTGATTTCTTAAACAGCAAACCAAGATTAGTAGTTTCTTTCAGATATCTAAAAATTCTCTTGACAGCAGTCAAATGAGAATCTCTAGGATCTGATTGGAATCTTGCACATAAACAAACACTGAACATGATATCAGGTCTAGATGAAGTAAGATATAAAAGAGATCCAATCATACCTCTGTATACCTTTTGATCTACCTTTTTATCCTTATCATTCAGGTTCATTATGCAAGTTGGATGCATAGGAGTGTTCATGGGTTTGCAATCGTCCATATTGAATTTCTTAAGAAGCTCCTTTGTGTATTTGGACTGATGCACATATATCTTATCTTGCGTCTGTTTCACTTGAAGTCCAAGGAAGAACTTCAATTCTCCCATCATGCTCATTTCAAACTCCTTCTGCATTAATTCAGAAAATTCTCTACATAGAGATTCATCAGTAGCACCAAAAATGATATCATCCACATAAATTTGTACTATGATGAAATGTGAGTCTATGGATTTTCTGAAAAGAGTATTATCAACTTTTCCTCTTGAAAAACCATTTTCCATTAGAAAAGAACTAAGTTTTTCATACCAAGCTCGAGGAGCTTGCTTAAGGCCATAAAGAGCCTTTTTCAATTTAAAAACATGATTTGGAAAAGTTTGATCCTCAAAGCCAGGGGGCTGTTCAACATAGACTTCCTCTGATATTATACCATTCAGAAAAGCACTCTTTACATCCATTTGATAAAGCCTCATATCATGTTGGGCAGCAAATGAAAGTAAAATGCGAATGGCCTCTATTCTAGCTACTGGAGCAAAGGTTTCAGTAAAATCAATACCTTCCTGTTGTGAGTAGCCTTGAGCAACTAACCTTGCTTTGTTTCTCACAACTTTACCTTCTTCGTCCAGTTTGTTTCTGAATACCCATTTGGTTCCAATAATGGACTTATCTTCAGGTGGGGCTACTAGCGTCCAAACATCATTGCGTTTGAATTGATTTAGCTCCTCCTGCATTGCCAAAATCCATCCTTCGTCCAATAGGGCTTCATCTATGTTTTTGGGCTCCAATTCAGATATGAATGCAACATCAGTTTGTTCTCTGAATGTGGACCTTGTTCTGACTTTATCATCTGCATTCCCAATGATTTGATCTTCAGGATGATAAGTTTTAAAGTGCCAGCTTCTTCCACTTCCAGTATTGGACGCATCACAGTTTTCTGCGTCTGGTCCATCTTCTTCACTCTTAGGTGATGGTCCTTCACCTTCTGCTTGTATTTTCATATCTGCAAGAGAATCACTTAGCTCTGACAATTCCTTGTCAGGCTTTTTGTCATTGAACTTAATATGAATTGACTCTTCAACAGTCAAGGTTCTTGAGTTATAAACTCGGTAAGCCTTGGAAGTTTCAAAATAACCCAGAAAAATTTCATTATCTACTTTAGAATTAAATTTACCAAGTTGATCCTTAGTGTTGAGAATAAAACATTCACATCCAAAAGGATGAAAATATGAAATGTTGGGTTTTCTTCCTTTCCACAATTCATAAGGAGTTTTTTTCAATATCGGCTTTACATATATTCTGTTTTGCAAGTAACACGCTGTATTTACAGCTTCAGTCCAAAACCTCTTAGAGGTTGAGTGATCATTGAGCATGGTCCGGGCCATCTCTTGTAAGGATCGATTTTTTCTCTCTACCACACCATTTTGCTGAGGTGTTCTAGGTGCAGAGAAATTGTGAAGGATTCCATTCTCTTCACAGAATCTCTGAAAGTTTGCATTTTCAAACTCACCTCCATGATCACTTCTAATGGAGTTGATACAAACTCCTTTCTCATTTTGGACTCTTTTACAAAATATGGTGAATACTTTAAAAGACTCATCCTTGTGTGCAAGGAATTTAACCCATGTCCATCTAGTATAGTCATCAACTATAACTAGTCCATATTTCTTTCCATTCAAAGAAGCAGTTTGAGTGGGTCCAAACAAATCCATGTGTAAAAGTTCCAAAGGTCTAGAAGTGGAAACAATATTTTTAGAATTAAAAGAGTTTTTCACTTGTTTCCTTTTCTGACATGCTTCACACAGAACTTCAGATTTGTACACAAGATTTGGAAGTCCTCTCACGAGGTTATGCTTATTTAGCTTTGAGATGGTTCTCAAGCTTGCATGACCAAGTTTCTTGTGCCATATCCGTTGTTCATCTTTTAAAGATATGAAGCATGAGACATTCTGTTTGGACAGATTTTCGAAATCAATTTTGTAAACATTGTCCTGCCTCTTTGCTTGAAAAAGTATGGACTTATCAGAATTTCTGACTATATATTTATCCTTGTTAAAGGAAACATCAAACCCGCTATCACACAATTGACTTATGCTAAGCAGATTATGTTTGAGTCCTTCAACCAATAAGACATTTTCAATAGAGGGAAAAGGATGTTTACCAATTTTACCTATTCCAACTATTCTGCCTTTCTGGTCTCCTCCAAAAGTGACCCATCCCTTTGATCTAGGCTTTAGGTCTTGGAACATAGACCTTTCTCCTGTCATGTGTCGTGAGCAGCCACTGTCCAGGTACCATGACTGGTGTAGTTTTCCTCCCATTAAGCAAATCTGCAACAGGAATTATCATATTTTAGGTACCCAGATTGACTTGGGTCCTTTCTTGTTAGTCCTTGGTCTGCGTCCAGGCATGTCCCTTTTGTTATGGACGCATGTTGAGGTGACATGTCCAGCCTTTCCACAATGACGACAATATATATTAAGTTTAGAAGGACTTTTAGAAACCTTTGGTTTTGGTTTTTCATAACCCAAACAACTTTTGTCAGAAGGTTTTCTCTGAATTTTTAAAATTTGATCAAGCTTTTCAGAGCTACTGACAAATTTGGACAATCATCCAGTGAGTTCATTTACTTCTTGTTGAAGTACTTGTACTTCACAGGAAGTATTGGACTCAGAATCTTTTTGAGATTCATCTTTGAGTTGACTTACTTGAAGTCTTAACTTTTCATTTTCTGATTTGAGTACATTGTTTTCTAAAGTAAGCTTTTCAAAATCTTTGGTTATAAGAGAAAACTTTTTCTTTAAAGATTTGTACTCATCAGATAAAATGGATGAATCTCTAAGAAGATCATCAAAATTATTTCTTAATTCAGAATAGGAAATTACCTCCTCTTCATCCTCACTGTCAGTTGAGGATAGACCTGCCATTAGACAGAGATTGACTTCTTCCTTATCCTCATCATCAGAGGAATCATCGAGGTCCTCCCATGTTGCCATGAGACCTTTTTTCTTCTTGAAGAACTTCTTCTTTGTCCTCTCGGCCTCAGGACAGTCTGCGTTGTAGTGGCCTGGTTTCCTGCATCCATAGCACACCACTGGACTTTCCTCCTTTTGCTCAGCTTCCTTCTGTGGAAATCTTCTGTTGAATTGCTTCCTTCTGAAGCCACCCTTCTTTTTCCACATAGACTTTATTTTCCTGGAGATGAAGGAGAGTTCATCATCATCTGAGCCTTCTTCTCCTTCTGAGCTGCATGATTCTTCATCAGAATCATTTGCCTTCAAGGCTTTTGAGGTGCTCCCTTTTTGAGCTTTAAGAGCAATGGACTTTGCCCTTTTTTCGATTCCTTCTTCATTAAGTTCAAGCTCATGAACTTTCAGTGAGCCTAGAAGATCCTCCATGGCAAGAGTGGAAAGATCCCTTGCTTCTTGTATGGCTGTCACCTTGGGTCTCCATTGTCTTGGCAGACTCCTTAGGATTTTCCTGATATGCTCCTGGGTTGTGTAGATTTTTCCCAAGGACCTCAGGTTGTTAATGATTGTTTGGAATCTTCCAAACATTTGATCAATGGACTCGTCATCCTCCATTTTGAATAGTTCATATTGATGAACTAGCATGCTGATTTTGGACTCACGAACCTGAGATGAACCTTCATGTGCCAAAGCTAAAGTGCCCCACATCTCCTTGGCAGTAGTGCAGCTGTGCACCTTGTCATATTCTGACTTTGTAATGGCACACATCAGATAGTGCCTTGCCTTCTAGTTCAGCTGGAATCTAGTCCTTTGATCTGCTGTCCACTGAGCTCTTGGTATTTGTTGACCTGCTTCATTTACTGGAGCAGTGTAGCCAGTTTCCACGACATCCCATAGGTCCATATTTTGAGCATCAAAGAATGTGATCATTCTCTGCTTCCAGTAGTCGTATTCATTTCCATTGAACAGTGGTGGTCTGTTCACAGTTTGTCCCTCGTTCTCCATGGATCTTTGCTTCTCTGCACTGTTAATTGCTCAACACCTAGAGACCGAGCTCTGATGCCAACTGTAGGTAACAAGATGAAACACAAGAAGGGGGGTTGAATTGTGTTTCTAAGCTTTTAAAAAACTTTTTGCAATGTTGGACGCTGACTTGTGAAAACGTTGGACGCACAGCGTACTAAGATATTGGACGCACAAAGTTTCGAAATACTGGACGCACAATAGTTGTGAAATATTGGACGCACAAAAGGATTGGACGCAGAGGCTTCTGCTAAGTTGAAAACTTGTTTTCTTTGTGCGATTTAAGGTGTATGAAAAACTTGTTGAAATAAAATCAATTCAATCCCCTTGGTTAGTAATAAGCACAGATATAAAAGAGTTAAGGGAAAGAAGAAGTAACACAAGTTTTATCCTGGTTCACCCTTTCCTAAGAGCTACGTCCAGTCCCCTCAAACTAGAGAGATTTCACTATCAAACCAGATAGGTACAAGTATTCTTTGCACACAGCCTCTCCAGGCTAAATCCCAAGTATTCTTTGAACACAGCCTCTTCAGGCTAAAACCTAAGTATTCTTTGAACATAGCCTCTTCAGGCTAAATCACAAGTATTCTTTGAACACAACCTCTTCAGGCTAAACGACTCAGCAGAGTGTTTTTGATTCAAGTGCTGTCTAACTCACACAAGTGATGATATGAAAGCTAAAGCACTTCGAGAGTTAAGCAAACTCTCTTTTACAAGAAGAAAGAAAAATATACAAGACTTTCTATACAGGGTATAACAATTTGCACAGCGTTCAGCTCTTTCTTTTTCGTTGTTGAGTCTCTTTTTTTCAGTTGCTTGTATTCTTCTTCTTGTTCACGGTATATATAGGCTTTGATGAAGTTTCAGATTTGTTCTTCGAATAGCTCAGCTTCAGCCTTCATAAATATTACCGTTCTCTAATAGCATTAAATGCTATTTTCCCGTTGCTCTGAGGAGATCTACTTCAGTGTGCATGTCTGCGTTTCTTTCTCCTAAATCAGAAGCAACCTGTACTCAAAGTCTCAATTGTACAGTGGTTAATAGTAATATCTTATTGAGACAGAGAGAATACACTGTGTAAAGTAGAAAGATGTGTTCAGAGATATACAAAGTTGATAAAAGTACATTCTCTCTCTTAGTACACTTTCCACAATACTTTATGTTTTTCAAAAGTACGTTCAAAAACGTTGACAATGTATGTACAGAAAGCATTGCATACAGCTATTTATTTCAAATCATTTGCTCAATAAATATGTTCCATATTAAATGCATGAGCAATAAATAGCAAGTAATGGATTCTGCGTATTGGACGCAGCATGTAGAAATCATTGGACGCATACCTGGTACTTACCAATTGCACAGAATTCATTCATTCATTGGACGCATCTTTATGCTTACCATTCTGATGATTAGTTGCAAAGCAACATTGGACGTATTGCCTCATTCTGGTTATTGGACTTTTACCATTTCCTTATAGTTCCATTGGACGCAGAGTTGATTGTTGTACATTTGTTCTTCTGCTTCATTGGACGTATGACACTTGATTGATGTCCTTCTTATTTATTGGACGCAGAACAGTAGCATTGTCTCCTTCTGGTTATTGGACGCAGAGCTCTTAGACTGCGTATTGCATTGGACGCAGAACATCAATGTCTTATATTGGACTTTTGTCCTTCTTATACATTGGACGCATACTCACTGGTTTTGCTTCTTTGGAAATCATTGGACGTTGAACTTCTGCAATTCTGCTTTCTTATAAATCATTGGACTTATGCCAGTATTGCCTTGTACTTATCATTGGACGATCAACATTATGAACATTGGACTTATAGCTATATTCTGAACATTGGACTTATAGCTATATTCTGAACATTGGACTTATAGCTTCAATGCCTTCTCATGAATATTGGACGTAGAGCTGCTTATGCTTATGCTGAACATTGGACTCAGAATTGTCTTTGCCTTATGCTCAATATTGGACGATGAACAGTATTTCCTAATACTGATTATTGGACGCAGAACTTCTTAGACTTTGTATATGAGCCAATGTCATGATGAACTAATTATTGGACGCAGACTGCAACATCCTTCAATAAACTTAGTTAGGCAGCTTTGTTATTCATTGTACAAGCTTAATACATTTTGCTTATCATTTGTAAAAACCTTAATACATTTTGTTATCATCAAAACCATAAAATCACTTAGGGAGTTTTTGTATTAAAAATACTTTTAACCAATTTGGTTCCAACATTACTAGTTGCCAAAAAAGCCTCATATTTTTTTAAGTTCAAACATAGCATCCCCTATCTACATCGTCCAATCTTATTATCTCAAATAGGTGGCTGCAATGAAATAGGATTAATTTTTTTTTATCTCTATAAAATTGAGTAAAATTGATTTTGGTCACTATAAAATTTTTATACCATTTTAATCTCCAAAAAATGTATGAAAATAAATAATATTTTACACACTACTTTTTGTTAAATGAGAGACTAAAAACAAATAAATTTTTATAGAAACTAAAAATATTTTTTTTTTGACTAAACTAAACATATTTAACCATGCTAATATTTCCATAAAAAATATATGCAAATACAGGGGTAGTAAAGAGGTTGGCTTTAAGATATGCAAATATATGTATTTTTTTTATACTTCAATATACCATAGGACTTCTACAACAATGAATTTCCTGTTTGCTATGTTTAGTTTTACACTACTGAACACACAACAAATGGACGAGCGTTTTTATCTCCCATTTTTGTAACCTTCCAAATCTTGAACTAATTAAGAAATACCATGACACCGAGGATGATAGTTTTTGTGCTTCTAACCGTTAGAAAAAATAACGGATCAAATAGAATCAGTTTTCCATCTATCCATTGATGTGTACAATCTGCATTTTAACACCTTTTTGTAATAAAAAAAATTACACTTTCTTCTATTATTTTTAAGTTCAACAATATTAAGCTTGAGATTTCAGCTAAAAGGAAAGCAAATTAGAGTCGAAAGATAATACTCAAGCATCAATGCCAAATAATATGTTTCAAGATGAAGGAAACAGAAAAGGACACCAATGAATTGAAACTATCTGTTACCTTACATAAGATCACGATCTTAATCTTCTTTACCACTTGATTTCTTTGCATGACAGTTTTTCAACATTCTCTTCAATTTCCTCTGAAAATAAAAATTAAAAAAGAGGACAATATATCCAAATCAAAATACACAATCAAGCCATTCTAGGTGTTGTTATCAGATTCTTTTTGTCAAAAAAAAAAAGGTGTTGTTATCAGATTCTAACACAAAAAGTAAAAAATAATGAGCCACAACGTGTAATATCATATATTACCAAAAATGAGCAACAATTGTTTCCTCTGCCCTCTCTCTTCATGGACCAGTTTATTTCTTTTCTCCCTTTGGGTTCCACAAATGTACTTAAACTTGCTGGTATTTGGGATGAAGGCGAGCATATTCGAGCTAGTTGGGCTAGCCATAAATGCTTCTGCTAAAAAATCACAAGAAAATCTAAAAGAGCTCCGATGCGTGGACACCTGTTACACCCATGCTACACCCATAACAGTGACAATTTTACCTTCTTATCTCTCATGAAAAGGTGTGCCAGGGGTGTACCAGGTGTTTGTGTAATATTTTCCAATCTAAAATTTGATGACGCATAACATGGCATGCCATGGATACCATTTTCCTACACATTTGGTATTTGAAGAAAGCCAAATCGTTGCCAGAGAAGAAAAGAGAGAACTTGCCTTGCTTTTAGGCCGTGACTGATTGCAGGGCAATTGAATTTGAACCTTTTTGGAGCCTTCATTTCTGAGTTGTCTAGAGTATGCAAGAAGTTGAGCTCTACGATCATAGCCACGTGTACCTACAGCTTGCGCCATTATAAAATGTGGGTGTGGCTTAGTTTTCTTTGTGGGACCCTTTGATGATGGTTTCGTTGAGCGGGTTCTTGATGATTCCACGTAGACTGTGATCACAACCCCGTTTGTCATGGTGTTTCCATTATTTGTATTTTGGCTCTGTTTCTTCTCTGCTACCATTTTTTTCGATGGATGATGTGGAAACAGAGGTTTCGATATCAATGTTGAAATTATCCGTCCTTCTAACGATTACCAATAGAAGCAAACAGTGAATCATGGGAGATAGGAGATGTTATATATTGCCATTGAGTTCTATTGTTTTCAGAAGATATGTATGTGAACTTAAAGAAAGGTACCTCTCCCATTCACACACATATATATCAAGGATTGGTCTGAAAACAACAGTATGACGATTTTGGCATTAACGGATCTGAGAAATGAAAAAGGGTGTCTATGTATATAAATACAAATACATAAATATGAGTTAAAAGCGTGCGTGAGGGCAATTAATTTGACTATACAATAGTTATAAATAGTGAAGATTAATTTTATTTGAAATTAATCTTAATTATTTTTATAGAAATATATGATTAAAACTAATTATTATTATATATATAAAGATGAGAGTATATTCTCAACAAAGAAATTTTAATTGTTTTGTTAATTATCTATAACTATTATAAAGGGGATATGGGGTTTTGGTGTATACATTTTTATTGCCCATTATGCCCCCCTAATTAATGAGTTGTAAGTTTGTAACTGCACATATTTATTTCTTTCAACAAAAAAAAACTACCTGTGTCCCACAACTCAAATCAAAACTGCCAATAACCACTCTCATACATGAACCACCCTATCCATTATTAAAAATTAAAAATAAAATATTAATTAGTAGTTATCACCGTCTTTCTAATATATTAGATATATAAGTTATATACAACATATTATTACTAAATATTATATGAATGAGTATATAATACTCAATTAAATTTATACACCAACATATAATTTTATATTAAACAAAAATAAAAAAAAGCGGACAGACGGGCACTGCCGTCTGCTATTATATATAATTAAGATTATTCATTTTTTTTATTGAAATGGACTTAAGAGCCCAAAAACCAAAACCAACTAAGAAGCCCTATGATATATTTTTTTTGGTCAATTGAGGGATGGGGGAAAGGGGCTTGGGTGAGGATTGAACCCGCACCCAAATATAGGTAAGCAATTAAAACGATAAAGAGAAGAAGACAGAGCAGAGAGGGATTTTTTATTTCTTATTTTTTATGATAATCGATCTGTACATTGGAGAATATAAAAGCAGAGTTGGTCTACAATTAAGGAAACCATTCTGCAGAATCAGGAATAAATCAAAACAGAAAAGATACCTTATCATCTATCAGGTAACAAATTTTATCCTAATATGATACTGAATAGATTTCCTTCTAATCCTAATTAATACATAAGAAAAAAAGGAAACAAATAAAGGGAGATAAACTAGGAAATAGTACAAGGAGGATCGCACATCATATCTCAACACCCCCCTCAAGTTGGTGCATAGATATCTATCATGCCCAATTTGCTTACAAGAAATTCAAAGTTATTTCTGAATAGCCCTTTAGTGAGGATATCTGCCACTTGTTGTGATGTTGGAACAAAAAACATGCAAATAGTCCCATTCTCTAGTCTTTCTTTGATGAAATGTCTATCAATCTCCACATGCTTGGTTCAATCATGTTGAACAAGATTTTGGGCAATGTTAATTGCAGCCTTGTTATCACAATACAGTTTCATTGAAAGGTTAATGCCATTCCAAGCTCTTCAAGAACTCCTTTAGCCAAATCATCTCACAAATACCTTGTGCCATTGACCTATATTCGGCCTCAACACTACTCCTAGCAACCACACTTTATTTTTTGCTTCGCTAAGTAACAAAGTTTCCCCATTCAAAGGTGCAGTACCAGAAGTAAACCTTCCATCAATGATGGAGCCTGCCCAATCGGCATCCATGTATGCCTCAATGGATTGATGAGCAGGTTTTTTGAGCAACAACCTTGTACCTAGGGTACTCTTTAGGTACCTTAGGATTCTATAAACAACTTCAAGAGTTAATAAAAAAAAAGATTCTATAAACAGTTTCAAGATGTTCTTCATAGGGAGAGTGCATAAATTGACTTATAAGACTTACTGAGAAAGCGATATCTAGCCTTGTGTGAGCCAAGTAGATGAGTTTCCCAACAAGTCTTTGGTAGTGAGTAGTATCCACATGATCCCCTTCCTTGCCATCTCCAAGTTTTTTGTTTGGATCTATGGGTGTTTCAGCTGGTCTACACTCACTCATGTCGGTTTCCTTTAGCAGGTCAAGGACATATTTCCTTTGTGAAAGCACAATTCCCTTCTAAGAAAATATCTCAAGGACCCCAAGTCTTTAATTTATTTCAAATTCTTTAGAGAGAGTTTCCTTGAGTCTTCTCATCTCATGTAAATCATCACCCGTGAGGATGATGTTGTCCACATAGACAATAAGGACAACAATTTTCCCTTCATTTGATCTTCTCACAAACATTGTATGATTTGTTTGGCCTTGAGTGTATCCTTGCTTCTTGACAAATTGTCAAACCTCTCAAACCAGGCCCTAGGGGGACTGTTTTAGTCCATAAAGGGCCTTTTATAGCTTGCATACTTTCAGGTAGTATCCTTGCTCGAAGCCTGGGGTGCATCCATGAAGACCTCTTCTTCCAAGTTTCCATTTAGGAAAGCATTCTTCACATCTAGCTGTTCTAAAGGCCAATCAAGATTTGCAGCTAGGGACAAGAGGACTCTCTTATGGTGTTGAGCTTTGCCACTGGTGCAAACGTTTCTGAGTAATCAATGCCATGGGTTTGAGTGTAACCTTTGGCAACAAGCCAAACTTTGTATCTTTCAAGAGTACCGTCAGAGTTGTACTTGATGGTGAACACCCATTTGCACCCCACTGTTTTCTTCCCTTTTGGTAGCTCTACAATCTCCCAAGTCTAATTTTTTTCAAGAGCTCTCATCTCTTCTAAAATAGCCCCCTTCCACTCGGGAACCTTCAAAGCTTCCTGTATATTATTTGGAATTTCCCTAAAAAATAGCTGTGAAGTAAAGGCTCGAAAAGAAGGTGATACTTTTCATATGACACAAAATTAGATAGAGGGTGTTTGGTACCTCACACCCTTTCTAAGAGCAATGGGCATACAAGAATTATCTAAATGGGTTCTTGATCATTTTTGCCATTGTGCATAATTTCAAGAGGATTGTCACATTGTGATTTCTTAGAATCATGGCAATTCGAGATTAGATTTTTGGATTCATTTTTCTCCTTGAGAAAACAACATTAAATGGTTTTATACCCCTAAAGGTATCTCTTGTCTCAATTCTGTCTGTTTCTAAAGAGTGGTTGTTATCTTCATGACGGACAGTGCTGTCTTTATAGCTTTGTCCCTTGATTTCATCACCATTACTAAGAGAGTCATTGCTGGCCTCTTCTCCTTCATCTCCAATATCACACACCAAGTTTTCAAAATAATTTGAATTTCGCAAATTTTCGTAATTATTTTCTGAATCATTATTTAAAATGCAATCAATTGGTGAGTGATCTTGGAGAGGTTGTATCGAATCTTCACATATTCTCCCCCTGAAGATGAGTCTTAAAAAAGGGTTGTGATTAAAAAAAGGTAGCAACTATGGTGACATAAAATTTATTAGAGGTAGGATCAAAGCACTTGTAGCCTTTTTGTGTGGGAGAGTAACCCACAAATACACATTTCTTGGCTCAGGGGCTGAGTTTACTTTGGCTTGGTTCATGGTTATGAACAAAAATAGTGCATTCGAAGATCTTTAGGTGGATTTTGGACAACAACCTATTTGAGGGAAAATTTTCCAAAAATATCTTGATAGAAGTTTTGAAATTCAAAATTTTACTTGGCATATGCTTAATCAAATAGGCAATGTTAGGATAGCTTCTCCCTAAAGGTATTTGGGCATAGAATTTTGAAAAAGTAAGGCCCGGGCAACTTCAAACAAATTTTTTCTTTACAATGGACTCAACTTCTAATTTTTCCTTCATCAAATACACCCATGTAGTCCTAGTATGGTCATCAATAAAGGTGACAAACCACCGTTTATCCGAAGGTGTGGGATGCCTACTAAGGCCCCAAACATCACTATGCATGATTGTGAAAGGGCTGTATGATTTGTAAGGTTGAGGAGAATAAGAGGAACGATGATGTTTTGCAAGTTGGCATGTTTCACAATTTAAAGAAGACATAATGTTATTATTGAAATAATCAAGAAATAAATGTTTCATCTAGTTGAAATTTGAATGACATAATCTATAGTGCCATAATATAATTTCATTATTCTTAGAAATAAGGCTAGAATGGAGACAGGTACTTTGATGATGTATTCCCAAATCCTTTTCGTCTTCAAATAAGTAGAGTCCATCAATTTGTCTAGCATTGCCAATCATCTTCCTCGAAATCAACTCCTGAAATTTACGACTAGATGAGTCAAATATGGCACGACAATTTTGATCAAGAGTGATTTTGCTTACAAAAAGTAAATTGCAAGATAAGTTGGGGACATGAAGGACATTATGTAAGGTTAAAGAGGGAGAGAGAGGGATGGATCCAATGCCGGCAATTGCAGAAAAAGAACCTTATGCAACTTTGATTTCTTTTGTTGCCTGCACAAGGACTATAGGAAGAGAAAAGTTTTAAACAAATGGTCATATGGTCAGTAGCTCTAGAATCGATAATCCAAAGAGGTTTTAGATTATTTTTTGTATGACAGAGAGAAGCAATAGGGTGAGTACCTTTTTGGGCCGAGGAACAAGAAGGACCAGCTGTCAATTTTTGGGAAAGGAGTTTCTACAGGTGCTCTAATTGTTCCTTAGTGAAAAGGGTTGTCTCAGCCGAGGATGATTGCTCTTTAACCCCCTCTATAGTGGTTTGAAAAGCGCTGCCCTCTCTGTTAGATTTTTTCTTGAAGTTAGCTGGTTTGCCATGAATTTTCCAGCAAGTATCTTTGGTATGCCATGGTTTTTTACAATGTTTACACCATGGTTTCTTTCTTCTATCTCCATCAGGATCAAAACCTTTAGTGGCAAGGCCTGATCCTTCCACTTGAGTGAGAGATTTTGGAGCATTTAACATAACTCTTCTTCTGGACTCCTCACACCGAACCTCGGAAAAAACTTCATGAATAGAAGGTAAGGGTTTTCGAGCAAGAGTCCTGCCCCTAACCTTATATATATTCCAATCTAGGCCAGCAAGATACATGTAGACACGATCATTCTCTTCACTTTTCTTGAATCGGGCCGCATCCTTGGCGGTTCTCCCAATCCTCTTCATAGAATTTATCCAACTCTTGCCATAGAGTTAGCATCAAATTGTAGTAGGTGGTGACATCACGATCACCCTGTTTGGATTGCCATAGGTGAGTTTTCAGATGACAGATTTGAGAGCAATTTTCTAAATCAGAGTAGCAGTCCCGCACATCTTCCCAAACCTTCCTCGCAGTTGAGAGGAAGAGATATGGTTTTCCTATGTTTGGTTCCATGGAATTGATCATCCATGACATGATCAAAGAATTTTTAGCCTTCCATTTCTTCCATGTGGGATCAGGTTTATTAGGTTCCTTCGCTTCACCTATCAAGTAACCCACTCGGCTCTTCCCTTCTAATGACAGCTTGAAGGACTGTGCCCATTCGAGGTAGTTTTTTCCATCGAGTTTGTGCACAGTGAGTGGCAGGTTTAGGGTATGAGATAGAGCCTCAGTGATGTAGGTGGTAATTGTTGGAACCAAATTGGTTTAAAGCATTTCTAATGCAAAAATTCCCTAAGTGGTTTTGTGGTTTTGATGATAACAAAACTTATTAAGGTTTTCACAAAGTATAACAAAGTTTATTGAGGCAATATGTACAACACTGCCTGCGTCCAATGATGCAGAATGGAAAAGTCCAACAGCATAAGGCAATACATACAATGCTGCCCTGCGTCCAATGAAGCAGAATGGGACAAGTCTATCAGTCAACTATTCTGCGTCCAATGGAGCAGAAGTGAAATACTGCCTGCGTCCAATGGAGCTGAAGTACAATACTGCCTGCGTCCAATGGAGCATAAGTGCAATACTGTCGTGCGTCCAATGGAGCAGAAGTGCAATACTGCCTTGCATCCAAAGGAGCAGAAAAGCAATACTGCTTTGCGTCCAATGGAACAGAATGAAGAAGAATGACAAAAGACTGTTCTGCGTCCAATGGAACAGAATTGGAAAAGGCCAACAATCAACTGCTCTGCATCCAATGGAATAGAATGGGAAAAATCCAACAGTCAATTGTTCTGCGTCCAATGAAGCAGAATTGACAAAAGTCCAACAAATACTTCCCTGCGTCCAATGGAACAGAAAGGCAATGGCATAAGTCCAATAATCAGCATGAGGCAATACATCCAATACTGCCTTGCGTCCAATGGAATAGAATGGTAAGCATGAGGATGCGTCCAATGGATGAATGAATATCTTGTGCAAATGGTAAGTACAAGGTATGCGTCCATTTGCTAAAAGGACTGAAAGTCCAACTTTATTCTACATGCTGCGTCCAATAAATTCTACTTGCTGCGTCCAAAACGCAGAGTCCATAACTTGCTATTTATTGCTCTTGCATTTAATATGGAACATATTTATTGAGCAAATGATTTGAAATAAATAGCTGTATACAATGCTTTTCTGTACAACCTTGTCACCGTTTTTGAACGTGCATTAAAATGAAAAGCATAAAGCACTGTGGAAAGTGTACTAAGAGAGAGAATGTACCCTGATTAACTCTGTATATCTCTGAACACATCTTTCTACTTTACACAGTGTATTCTCTCTGTCTCAATAAAATTTTACTATTAACCACTGTACAATTGAGACTTTGAGTACAGGTTGCTTCTGCTTAGGAGAAAGAAACGCAAACATACTCACTGAAGTATATCTCCTCAGAGCAACGGGAAAATAGCATTTAATGCTATTAGAGAACGGTAATATTTATGAAGGCTGAAGCTGAGCTATTCAAGAAAAAGTCTGAAGCTTCACAACACATATATATACCGTGATACAAGAAAAAGAAAATAGATACAAGGGACTGAACAACGAAAAAGAGAGAGCAAAAACGCTGTTCAAATTGTTATACTCTATATAGAAAGTCTTGTATATTTTCTATCTTCTTGTAAAAGAGAGTTTGCTTAACTCTCGAAGTGCTTAAGTTTTTCATATCCTCACTTGTGTGAGTTAGACAGCACTTAAATCAAAAACACTCTGCTGAGTTGTTTGAGCCTGGAGAGGCTTGACTGTAAAAGAATACTTGTTTGAGCCTGGAAAGGCTTGACTGTAAAAGAATACTTGATTGAGCCTGGAGAGGCTTGACTGTAAAAGAATACTTGTTGTAAGGCCTGGAGAGGCTGCTGAAGAATGCTTGTATTCTATCTGGTTTGATAGTGAAATCTCTCTAGTTTGAGGGAACTGCACGTAGCTCTTAGCAAAGGGTGAACCAGGATAAAAACTTGTGTAACTTCTTCTTTCCCTTAACTCTTATTATTTCTGTGCTTTTTCTAACCGTGGGGATTGAATTGATTTTTATTCAACAAGTTTTTGATACATTTTAAATCGCACAAAGAAAACAAGTTTTTAACTTAGCAGAAGCCTCTGCGTCCAATCTTTTTGTGTGTCCGATATTTCACAACTTTGTGCGTCCAGTGTTTCAAAACTCTTGTGCGTCCAATATTTCGAAACTCTGTGCGTCCAATATTTTAGTACGCTGTGCGTCCAACGTTTTCACAAGCCAGCGTCCAACATTGCGAAAAGTTTTTTAAAAGCCTAGAAACACAATTCAACCTCCCCTTCTTGTCTTTCATCTTGTTACCTACAGTTGGTATCAGAGCTCGGTCTCTAGGGGTTGAGCACCTAACAGTGCAGAGAAGCAAAGATCCATGGAGAATGAGGGACTAGCTGTGAACAGACCACCACTGTTCAATGGAAATGAATACGACTATTGGAAGCAAAGAATGATCACATTCTTTGACGCGCAAAATATAGACCTATGGGATGTGGTGGAAACTGGCTACACTGCTCCAGTAGATGAAGCAGGTCAACCAGTGCCAAGAGCCCAGTGGACACCTGATCAAAGGACCAGATTCCAGATTCCAGCTGAACTCAAAGGCGAGGCACTATCTGATGTGTGCCATTACAAAGTCAGAATATGACAAGGTCCACAGCTGCACTACTGCCAAGGAGATGCGGGACACTCTAGCTTTGGCGCATGAAGGATCGTCTCAGGTCCGTGAGTCCAAAATCAGCATGCTAGTTCATCAATATGAACTATTTAAAATGGAAGATCACGAGACCATTGATCAGATGTTTGGAAGATTCCAAACAATCATCAACAACCTGAGGTCCTTGGGAAAAGTCTACACAACCCAGGAGCATATCAGGAAAATCCTAAGGAGTCTGCCAAGACAATGGAGACCCAAGGTGACTGCTATACAAGAAGCAAGGGATCTTTCCACTCTTGCCATGGAAAATCTACTAGGCTCACTCAAAGTACATGAGCTTGAGCTTAATGAAGAGGGAATAGAAAAAAGGGCAAAGTCCATTGCTCTTAAAGCTCAAAAAGGGAGCACCTCAAAAGCCTTGAAGGCCAATGACTCTGATGAGGAGTCATGTAGCTCAGAAAGAGAAGAAGACTCAGATGATGATGAACTCTCCTTCATCTCTAGAAAAATAAAGTCTATGTGGAAAAAGAAGGGTGGCTTCAGAAGGAAGCAATTCAACAGAAGATTTCCACAAATGGAAGCTGAGCAAAAGGAGGAAAGTCAAGTGGTGTGATGTGGATGCAAGAAATCAGGCCACTACATGTCAGATTGTCCTGAGGCAGAAAGAACAAAGAAGAAGTTCTTCAAGAAGAAGAAAGGTCTCATGGCAACATGGGAGGATCTTGATGATTCCTCTGATGATGAGGATAAAGAAGAAGCTAATCTCTGCCTAAAGGCAAGTCTATCCTCAACTGACAGTGAGGACGAAGAGGAGGTAATTTCTTATTCTGAATTAAGTAATAATTTTGATGATCTTCTTAGAGATTCATCCATTTTATCTGATGAGTACAGATTTTTAAAGAAAAAGTTTTCTCTTATAACAAAAGATTTTGAAAAGCTTACTTCAGAAAACGAAGTACTCAAATCAGAAAATGGAAATGAATCTCCAAAGGATTCTGAGTCCAATACTTCCTGTGAAATACAAGTACTTCAACAAGAAGTAAATGAACTCACTGGACGATTGTCCAGATTTGTCAGTAGCTCTGAAAAGCTTGCTAAAATTTTAAAAATTCAGAGAAAACCTTCTGACAAAAGTGGTTTGGGATATGAAAAACCAAAACCAAAAGTTTCTAAAAATCCTTCAAAATTCAATTTATACTGTGGTCACTGTGGAAAGGCTGGACATGTCACATCGACATGCATCCATAATAAAAGGAACATGCCTGGACGCAGACCTAGGACTAACAAGAAAGGACCCAAGTCAATCTGGGTACCAAAAAGTATGATAATTCCTGTTGCAAATATACTTGATGGGAGGAAGACAACTCCAGTCATGGCACCTGGACAGTGGCTGCTTACTACACATAACAGGAGAAAGGTCTATGTTCCAAGACCTAAAGCTTAAGATCACCTAAGAATGAAGAAGATGGACCAGACGCAGAAAACAATGATGCGTCCAATACTGGAAGTGTAAGAAGCTGACACTTCAAGACCTATCATCCTGAAGATCAAATCATTGGAAATGCAAATGATAGAGTCAGAACAAGGTCCACATTCAGAGAACAAACTGATGTTGCATTCATCTCTGAATTGGAGCCCAAAAAACATAGATGAAGCCCTATTGGACGAAGGATGGATTCTAGCAATGCAGGAGGAGCTAAATCAATTCAAACGCAATGATGTTTGGACGCTAGTAGCCCCACCTGAAGATAAGTCCATTATTGGAACCAAATGCGTTTTCAGAAACAAACTGGACGAAGAAGGTAAAGTTGTGAGAAACAAAGCAATGTTAGTTGCTCAAGGTTACTCACAACAGGAAGATATTGACTTTACTGAAACCTTTGCTCCAGTAGCTAGAATAGAGGCCATTCGCATTTTACTTTCATTTGCTGCCCAACATGATATGAGGCTATATCAAATGGATGTAAAGAGTGCTTTTCTGAATGGTATAATAACAGAGGAAGTCTATGTTGAACAACCCCCAGGCTTTGAGGATCAAACTTTTCCAAATCATGTTTTTAAATTGAAAAATGCTCTTTATGGCCTTAAGCAAGCTCCTCGAGCTTGGTATGAAAAACTAAGTTCTTTTCTAATGGAAAATGGTTTTTCAAGAGGAAAAGTTGACTCTACTCTTTTCAGAAAATCCATAGACTCACATTTCATCATAGTACAAATTTATGTGAATGATATCATTTTTGGTGCTACTAATGAATCTCTTTGTAGAGAATTTTCTGAGTTAATGCAGAAGGAGTTTGAAAAGAGCATGATGGGAGAATTGAAGTTCTTTCTTGGACTTCAAGTAAAACAGACGCAAGATGGGATCTATGTGCATCAGTCCAAATACACAAAGGAGCTTCTTAAAAAGTTCGATATGGACGATTGCAAACCCATGAACACTCCTATGCATCCAACTTGCATAATGAGCCTGAATGATAAAGATAAAAAGGTAGATCAAAAGGTATACAGAGGTATGATTGGATCTCTTTTATATCTTACTGCATCTAGACCTGATATCATGTTCAGTGTTTGTTTATGTGCAAGATTCCAATCAGATCCTAGAGATTCTCATTTGACTACTGTCAAGAGAATTTTTAGATATCTGAAAGAGACTACTAATCTTGGTTTGCTGTTTAAGAAATCAGATGAATACAGATTAGTAGGATTCTGTGATGCTGATTACGCTGGAGACAGGCTTGAAAGAAAAAGCACCAGCGGAGGATGCCATTTTATTGGATCCAATCTAGTATCATGGACGAGCAGGAGACAAAGCACAATTGCATTATCTACAGCTGAAGCTGAATATGTCTCTGTTGCAAGTTGTTGTTCTCAGCTCTTATGGATTAAACATCAATTGGAGGACTACAACATCTTTGAGAGTTAGATTTCTGTTCTTTGTGATAATACTGCTGCAATCAATTTATCTAAGAACCCAATCTTACACTCAAGAGCTAAGCATATAGAAATTAAACATCATTTCATTAGAGACTATGTGCAGAAGGGAACATTTGATATTCAGTTTGTTAACACTGAAAATCAATGGGCATATATATTTACAAAACCCCTCTCTGTAGATAGGTTTACTTTTATAAGGAAGCATTTAAATATGCACTTTATAAAAGATTGATGTTTAGAGTCCAATATGCTCAAGCTGAGTCTGAGTCCAATGTGACTAGCGTCCAATAGGACACGTCAGTCTATTTGAGACTTAGAAGTTTTTATTTAAAGACTAAAAAGTTTTTATATCTTAGTCTTCCCACGCTGAGTCCAAACTATCTTTATAAAGATATTTTTTACACCTGCTTTGCAGTTGTTTTCCCGGTTGATGTTTTTTCTTGTTTTTAAGAAAAATGGGAGAAGAAAAACATATTATGTTTTAAAAGCTCATTTAATTTTAAAATGATTCATTTCTTTCTGTTTTTCAAAACTGTCTTTGGACTATGATGTTCTGTGAACCTTTTTGCCAGATGAAAAAAAGGGGGAGAAGAAAAAGAGGATTAAGTTTTAAAGTTTTTAAAAGAGATTGAGTTTTAAAAGCTCAAGTCTTTTAAAGGGGGAGATGTTTTAAAGGGGGAGAAGAAAAAGCATTAAGTTTCAAAAGCTCAAGTCATTTGTAGATTGAGCTTAAGATTGAGTTGCAGTAGTCTTATTATCTTTTTGTCCATTCTCTGATAAGCTGTTTGCTTTATATATTGGACTAATCCTTTTATGAGTAAAAGAAATTTTCAGGTACTCTGAGTATATTGAATATCCAAAACCATGAGATGTTTATCTCAGGGGGAGAAGAGTAAGAAAAATTGAGACGTATATCTCAGGGGGAGTTTTCCTTAGAAAATTTTTTGTTTAAATATACTGACTGATTATTTGGTTTATGTGCTTTATTGATTGTAAAACTTAATAATGTCTGTCATCATCAAAAAGGGGGAGATTGTTGTAACCAAATTGGTTAAAAGCATTTCTAATGCAAAAATTCCCTAAGTGGTTTTGTGGTTTTGTGGTTTTGATGATAACAAAGTTTATTAAGGTTTTCACAAAGTATAACAAAGTTTATTGAGGCAATATGTACAACACTGCCTGCGTCGAATGATGCAGAATGGAAAAGTCCAACAGCATAAAGCAATACATACAATGCTGCCCTGCGTCCAATGAAGCAGAATGGGACAAGTCTATCAGTCAACTATTCTGCGTCCAATGGAGCAGAAGTGCAATACTGCCTGTGTCCAATGGAGCAGAAGTGCAATACTGCCGTGCGTCCAATGGAGCAGAAGTGCAATACTGCCTTGCGTCCAGAGGAGCAGAAGTGCAATACTGCTTTGCGTCCAATGGAACAGAATGAAGAAGAATGACAAAAGACTGTTCTGCGTCCAATGGAACAGAATTGGAAAAGGCCAACAATCAATTGCTCTGCGTCCAATGGAATAGAATGGGAAAAATCCAACAGTCAACTGTTCTGCGTCCAATGAAGCAGAATTGACAAAAGTCCAACAAATACTTCCCTGCGTCCAATGGAACAGAAAGGCAATGGCATAAGTCCAATAATCAGCATGAGGCAATACATCCAATATTGCCTTGCGTCCAATGGAATAGAATGGTAAGCATGAGGATGCGTCCAATGGATGAATGAATATCTTGTGCAAATGGTAAGTACAAGGTATGCGTCCATTTGCTAAAAGGACTGAAAGTCCAACTTTATTCTACTTGCTGCGTCCAATAAATTCTACTTGCTGTGTCCAAAACACAGAGTCCATAACTTGCTATTTATTGCTCTTGCATTTAATATGGAACATATTTATTGAGCAAATGATTTGAAATAAATAGTTGTATACAATGCTTTTCTGTACAACCTTGTCAACGTTTTTGAACGTGCATTAAAATGAAAAGTATAAAGCACTGTGAAAAGTGTACTAAGAGAGAGAATGTACCCTGATTAACTCTGTATATCTCTGAACACATCTTTCTACTTTACACAGTGTATTCTCTCTGTCTCAATAAAATTTTACTATTAACCACTGTACAATTGAGACTTTGAGTACATGTTGCTTCTGTTTAGGAGAAAGAAACGCAGACATACTCACTGAAGTAGATCTCCTCAAAGCAACGGGAAAATACCATTTAATGCTATTAGAGAACGGTAATATTTATGAAGGCTGAAACTGAGTTATTCAAGAAAAAGTCTGAAGCTTCACAACACATATATATATCGTGATACAAGAAGAAGAAAATAGATACAAGGGACTGAACAACGAAAAAGAAAGAGCGAAAACGATGTGCAAATTGTTATACTCTGTATAGAAAGTCTTGTATATTTTCTATCTTCTTGTAAAAGAGAGTTTGCTTAACTCTCGAAGTGCTTAAGTTTTTCATATCCTCACTTGTGCGAGTTAGACAACACTTAAATCAAAAACACTCTGCTGAGTTGTTTGAGCCTGGAGAGGCTTGACTGTAAAAGAATACTTGTTTGAGCCTGGAGAGGCTTGACTGTAAAAGAATACTTGTTTGAGTCTGGAGAGGCTTGTCCGTAAAAGAATACTTGATTGAGCCTGGAGAGGCTTGACTGTAAAAGAATACTTGTTGTAAGGCCTGGAGAGGCTGCTGAAGAATACTTGTATTCTATCTGGTTTGATAGTGAAATCTCTCTAGTTTGAGGGGACTGGACGTAGCCTTAGGAAAGGGTGAACCAGGATAAAAACTTGTGTTACTTCTTCTTTCCCTTAACTCTTATTATTTCTGTGCTTTTTCTAACCGTCGGGATTGAATTGATTTTTATTCAACAAGTTTTTGATACACTTTAAATCGCACAAAGAAAACAAATTTTTAACTTAGCAGAAACCTCTGCGTCCAATCTTTTTGTGCGTCCGATATTTCACAACTTTGTGCGTCCAGTATTTCAAAACTCTTGTGCGTCCAATATTTTAGTACGTTGTGCGTCCAACGTTTTCACAAGCCAGCGTCCAACATTGCGAAAAGTTTTTTAAAAGCCTAGAAACACAATTCAACCCCCCCTTCTTGTGTTTCATCTTGTTACCTACATTAATGGTTTCCACGCGAGGTATATTGTCCTCGGTTCTGGTATTTTCTTCCACGCTGGTGGAGGAACGAGTAGTGGTCCCGGTCATCGCCTTTTTGACCATCGGAGAAGGCATGTTTTTGACCCCTAGAGCTCTGATGCCATAAATCGCTAAAGAGAAGAAGATATATCAGAGAGGGATTTTTTATCTCTAATTTATGAAGATAATCGATTTGTACATGGGAGAATATAAAGGCAGAGTTGGTCTACAATTAAGGAAACCAATCTGCAAAATCAGGAATAAATCAAAACAGAAAAGATATCTTATCATCTGATCAGGTAACAGATTTTATCCTAATCTGATACTGAACAGATTTCCTTCTATTGAAACAAGATCCTCTCAAGCTTGTTGTTTCAATGATGACAAACCTTCTGAATAATAGCTTAAGTCTTCTAAGCATGTCATGTACTATTGGTTTTCTTGAGATTATTCAGAGACAGAACAGGTATCAAAGTATGGAAACCAGAAAAGCTTAGAATCATAGCTATTCATGATGTAAGGACTGAGAAGATCCATGTGAACACACATTAAGTCTTAAAGACGAAAGAGATTTAAAGTAACATATGCTTCTAAGATAGAAGAAAAGATAATCTTCAGCAAAGGAGTAAAAGAGGAATCTTGAGAAGATGAATATCCTGCTAAGAAGCTACTGAGAAGATAAGTTTCTCTGGAAGAGTGGGTCATCATGGTAGGAAACCATTGAAGCAGATAAGCTCACAGATGAGGAAGAAACTCCTCAAGGCAAGAGGCCTCACAACTGATTGAAGTATGCCACTCAAAATGACAAAGTGAGAAGATTCACATGATAAGAAGCTTGTCAAGAATCTGTAACATACTTAATCAACCTATAAACCTCAAATAAAATAAGATCTCTCTACATCAAAGTATTCTTCAGTCTACACAATATGAAAATCTTGAAGTTATTCAAAGTTCTGAATACTGAGATGATCATAGAAGCAGACCAGGTGAGCCATCATATTTCAACTTTGCTGAAAACCTTCTCTAACAACACATACCCAGAGAAGGTCCCATCTCATGATTGGACCAAAGGAGAGTCCAGAGAAGGTCCCATCTCATGATTGGACCAAAGGAGAGTCCAGAGAAGGTCCCATCTCATGATTGGACCAAAGGAGAGTCTAGAGAAGGTCTATGCTGGTCCAGAGAAGGTTCAAACTGATTCAGAAAAGATCTGTACTAGAACCAGAGAAGGTTCCTGAGATGGTTTAAGTTAAGGAGCCTACTCAAGTAGTAACTTCCAGAGAAGGTCTATTGACAACAAACACGTGAGTTGTCACAGTCTGCAAAAAGGTGATAAAGTACAACTGTACTGTACTATTCTGAACCCGATAGTGATGTTTCTCTCTCCTCTACCTCTCTAACGGCTAAAAACAAAAATGAAGGGATGAGAACACTATATTACCACAGAACTCAGTGAAGCAATGTGTGAGAAATACATCCAAGCTTGAAAAAACGCTACTGCTATCAAAGATTTCTCATCATCAACTTCACCCATACACTCCAACCCATTTGTTGTGCTTTAACAGAAAAATAGGAGTGTAATACAACTTTATTTTAGATTTTATTTTGTAAACATTAATCAAAAGCTGTAACACAACAAACAAAATCTTCATCTTTGTTGTTGTGATTTCTTTCAAGCTAGCTAGTGAGAGCTGAGCATGTGAAAGGAAAGGGTTGTGCAATCTGTGAGATTGCTTGTAGTGGAATAGCTTGAAGAGGCTAGGACAAGACTACTACTGGGTGTTAGCTTGCAGAGGCTAGGACAATTCTACTGGTTGGAAGCCTGAAAAGGCTTGTATAAGAATACTGTGCAGAGGCTCATTGAATAATACTTGAGAGAATAGTGGAAAATCTCACTAGAAGTGGGGACTGGACGTAGGAGTGAACCAGAAGAAAATATTTGTGTGATATTTCTCTCCCTATCTCTTTTACAGTTTTCTGTTTCATAGTTGAACTACACTGAAACACCTTCTCTAGCTAAGAAGGTCCATACGAGTTTGTGAAACCTATTTTATCAGCAAAGCTTTTTACAATTCTTACTTTACTTGTTAAAGAAAATATTTTTCTAAGAAAGCTTTGTGAAACTGTATTTTAGAAAGAAGATAAAGTCAAAACCTCTAGGGAAAATCTTTTGATCAACCTTCTCTAGTTGAGATGTTTCTGCTCACATTTCTAAAAACAAGGAACTTGATTTTCTGATAACCTTATCTAATTGAGAAGATCTTTTAAAACAAATAGTACACTTAATTCTGATAACCTCCTCTAGCTGAGGAGCTTACATTCTGACGTTTGCTTTAAACCTTATCTGAACTCACTATGCCAAAAATTCATTCAGATAGCGCTTTTTTTTGCATTCAGATAGCGCTTTTAAGCGTCGTCTGATTAGGCGTAATCTGAATTCCGATAACGCTTTTGAAGCGTTATCTGAAGTTAGATTCCGATAGCGCTTATGCAAAAAACGCTCTCTGAAGTTTTTATAACAGACAGCACTTCTTTGAAAAGCGCTCTCGGAATGTTTTATAAGAGATAGCACTTCCTTGAAAAGCGCTCTTGGAATGTTTTATAAGAGATAGCACTTTTGTTGAAAGTGCTATCTGAAATTTTATATCAGATAGCACTTTTATAAGAAAGTGTTATTTGATATCACATCAGAAAACACTTTCTCATTAAAGCGCTATCTGAGTGATTTTTTTTTTTTGAATATTTTTTTTCTATTTTTCTCTTATCATACAAATCAGAAGCCAACAACACCAAACAATAATCGATTTGGCATATCAATACTAACAAGTTACACAATTCAAAACATATCAATACTAACTTACACAATTCAAATTACAATATCGATTAATAGTCCTAACATAAGTAAGACATCAACCAAGATAGGCTTAAGACAACAAACAACAAGATATTTATCATCTATCTAAGACAAGCATAATGTCCATGAGCTATCTCAAAATAAAAGTAAGGCATGAAAAGATCAAAAGATCAAAAGGTCAAAATACCTATGCATCAAAAACTAGACATACAACCAACTAACTAATATCTATCCTCCAGCTTTAAAGGCAAGCATAATGTCCATGAGCTAGCTCTAATGTCACCTGCAGCTTCAAAACAATAAAAATTTAATATGTTCAAGTAACAAACTAATGAATTTTAATATATATCAAACCAAATCTATAATTCACATAATATAGATATATATAGCTATTTCTTTCTTCTAATTGTAATGCAGAGTATATCTTATCCAATACATTACGTTATAACATAATACTTGTGTCGGACTAAAATGCTCTAGATATTGGGCTGCTAATTATGCAAATTATTTGCAGTCCAAACAATGTCATTAATAAACAGCTTAGAAACTATACCAAAGAAAGTAAAATGTAGAAAGAAAAAAAAATTATATCCACATATTATAAGGATGCAAACCTCCTCTTGGGCCCATCTTCCTTAACTTGAATATGAGTTGCAATATCAATATCAAGCTACACAAAACAATAATAATATAGTAGATGTTTGCAAGACTAAAATATGCATTGGACATGATTAGTTGAACGACCTTCTACTGGGAAATGAAATAAACGAATTAAATATCATGTCAGAGTTTAAGGCCTAAAATTCATTCAAGCACACAAAACTTTGGACTAGCAGATAAATTGAGAAATAGCACACACAAAAAAAGTAAGGAGAATAAACGCAACCATACTAAAGTGCAATTTGAATGGGAACATATATTTATAAGAGAATAAGTATATCTAGTTCACATTCACCAGCCAATTTGAAAAGCAAAGTTGCCTAATAGAAGACTTAATCATTGGCTAGAAAGTAAAAAAGGGTGCTTCAGAAAGCTAACCACCCACTCCCTATGACCTTGCAAACCATTCAAGTCCAACCTTTTCACAGCTATCCATGCATTGTTGCCTACAGGCTTTGCTAATTTAGAGCCAATATCACATACACTTCTTACTTTACGTCTATCTTAAAGAGCAAATGCATACCAGCCTGCAAAACAAACAGCCTGCACGTAGTAAATGGCCTAGTTCCTTATTCCTTTATTTGATTTTTATTTACAGATACTGATAAAGCATATTGTTGACACTTAACCATGTTATGAAATAAATAAAAAGGAAGAGGAAAACTTACTAGAGTATCAATTTGGAGCACTATATTTGCATAATGCAAACAAAGGCCTGCAGAACCTAGTCTTAGCAAACACAAATCATTCACACTTATCTCTAGTGCATGAAGATCATGAAATATACCATTTTGCAGAGATAATCAGAATTGGGTAAAAAAATTGCTTGGAAAATTAGAGTACATCAATTTTCTCTTATCCCAAAGTGGCATCTTAGATACTCCATGTTCTCTTTAATGTAATCAGTTAGATAATGCCATGTTCTCCACTCAAATTGGAAACACTAGCATAAAAGAACAGAGAATAAAAATTAAGCATGGATGCAAAGAAAAATAGATATTATATATGTACTTGATATTATATATCTATCTTCCATCTTAAGGTAAGCATAATATCCTTCAGCAAACTCTAACACCTGCAACTTCATGACAATAAAAATTTAAGAAGGTCCAGTTAACAAATTTTTCTTTTGAAGAGGCAAAAGAATTAATGCGCTAAATACTTAGCAAGTGCCAAGCCAAGGAAAAGAAAGAAAAATTACTAGAGGATCAAGTTAAAACGATATCAACATTTAATACATAAATTTGATGCTATTTGCTTTGCGAATTGCAAATATGATAATAACTAGCTGTTGTGTAAGAAGAATATTCAAGTAAGGTCTAATTTATATAACAATAAGGATTCTGAAGTAACTGAAATAGGATAAGATATATGTGTTTAACATCTATAATTACAATTTTAAGCATAAGACAAAATACTGTGTGATACCACTACATAGATTCACTTGTAAAAATGCATTAGGCATGCTCATAAAATCTTAGAGGGAAAAAACTTATCCCAAATAAGCAGAAAGCTCTTCTGATAGAACAGAGTGGGGATCAAGTGCTCTTGGTACGCGTGCATTACAAATTTGATCATACAGACCACCAGATAAAGGGATCATGTTTACAGCTTTGAATGAAACAAATAAAGGAAAAAAAGAGCACAATCGAAACATCAAAATGAAACAAATAAAGAATTTGAACCACCTTAGCATACAACAGTCAAGTAGTATAACATTCAAGCAAAATATCAAAACTTTGACCCTTAGAGAAAAGAAAGTAAAATATTAAGCCATACTAAATGCCAGGTAAAAAATTACTCTTAACCTTTTGCTAAATTGACTTGGCTAAGATAAACTCTTTCATTCTGATCAACTAATACTAGTTGAGCTTTGGCTAGTGTTGCAGACAAGTAAATAACAAAAATATTTAAAACAAATACAAACTTTCACATGAACCTTTTCCTATGAATATTTGCATTTGTCTGGGTGAACCATCAATGAGAACAACAAAAGGTTAGCAAAACTATGTGATAGAGGTCTATAGAAAAGTTAAAACAACCCTCAGCCAAATGAAGGAGAACCAAGCACAACCAAACTAAAATGCAATTTGAATGGGAACATGTATTTAAAAGAGAATAAGTATATCTAGTTCACACTCGCCATGAATGAACGAAGGCCTATAAGTATGTTGCATTAATATTTCACAAATTGAAAATATCAGTACAAAAGCTAGCTTTAGAAATCAGCTTTAAGAAGAAAATCTTGACTAACAAAGCCAAAATTATTTTCCTAAAACAAATAACTCCTAGATTCACATGCCCCAAATAAAGGTGATTCAAACAACATAATTATCATTCATTATTCCCGTAGAAGAAAAAGAAAGAAACACTATAGATATCAATTGTTCGACGCTGGGAATTGGACTCAAAAGAATTTACTGAGAAACTAAAAAAAAAAAAATCATAGAATAACGGAATGCAAACGCAATTAATATATGGAGGGATGCTCAAATTTGACAAGAGAACATGAAATGAGAGATCGAAAAAGTGAATGAAAGATTTGGGGGAAGGGGAATTAACCTGAGACGTGAAAAAGCATGAGCACTTTCCGATCGGTCGGGATCTTTAGCAAAGTCATCTTCCCTGCACAAACGCGATAAACGAACTTAGCGCACAGAAAAGGGTTTCGTTGGGTTGAAATTTGTTAAGGTCCAAACCAAAGCAACGCGACAAACGTGACGACAGCGAGGGTTTTTCGGTAGGACTGGAAGTCCACCCAGAGCGCCGCCGAGGACGACCTTGAGCCGGAGCGAACCGGAGTCCCAGGTTGTTGCACGAACGGAGATTTCTGGTGCTCCGTGTAGAAGGAACTGATCGCAGAGAAGGGATTCATGTGCAGCAGGATCACCGCCAAGTTCGCCGGCACCGTTCTGATAGGAAGCACTGCCACCGCCAAGTTCGCCGGCACCGTTCTGATAGGAAGCACTGCCACCGCCACCTCCGGCTCCATTGCGACATTGACACCACACGAGAGATGGAAAGAGAGGCTGGAAAAAGGGAAGCCGAAAAGTAAAGACATGGGAGGTGTTGGAACCAAATTGGTTAAAAGTGTTTTTAATACAAAAACTCCCTAAGTGATTTTATGGTTTTGATGATAACAAAATGTATTAAGGTTTTTACAAAGGATAATCAATTTGTATTAAGCTTGTACAATGCACAACAATGCTGCCCAACTAAGCTTATTGCAGTCTGCGTCCAATCAGTTCTTCATGACATTGGCTAGCATTCAAAGTGAGCCTTGCGTCCAATGTTGGCACTGGAATGGACACAAGAGTTTTGCGTCCAATGTTGGCACTGAAATGGACACAAAAGTCTGCGTCCAATGTTTGAGCAGAAGGAAGTATTCTGCGTCCAGCGTCCAATGTTTGAGCAGAAGGAAGAATTCTGCGTCCAATGTTTGAGCAGAAGGAAGAATTCTGCGTCCAATGTTTGAGCACAAGGCAAGAACAAAGTTCTGCGTCCAATGTCTTCTGAAGAAGCAGAATCGCAGAAGTAGAAGAAATCAAGTCTTGAAGACACGCTACTTTCTGCGTCCAATGTTTTCCAAAGAAGCAGAATCAGTAAGCGTCCAATAGAGCAAGACTGGCATAAGTCCAATGATAAGAACAAGGCAATACTGGCAGAGTCCAATGTTTGTATGAGAAGCAGAATTGTAGTAAGAGTCCAATGATTTTCAAAGGAACAGATTCAGTGAGCATGAAGGATAAAAGTCCAATGTCCAGTGTGAGCAAGAGTGCAACTCTGCGTCCAATGAAACTGAACAAACAAAAGAACTGCTCTGCGTCCAATGAAGTCAGAGTTACTCAAGCACTGTTCTGCGTCCAATAAATAAGAAGAACAAGAACAAAGTGTTACACGATGAATGAAGCAAAATAGGACAAGTTCTCAGTCTACTTTTCATCGTCCAATAAAGCAGCATAACAAAGTGCAATTGAAAGCATCAGGACAACAATCAAGTGTCATACGTCCAATGAAGCAGAAGAACAAAAGTACAACAATCAACTGCTTCTGCGTCCAATGGAGCATAAGTCCAATAATCAGCATGAGGCAATAAGTTCAATACTGCCTTACATTCAAATGGAATAGATTGGTAAGCATCAGGTATGCGTCCAATGTTTGCATGAGTTCTGTGCAAATTGGTAAGTGCAAAGGTATGCGTCCAATAGATTCTATATGCTGCGTCCAAAACTCAGAGCCCATTACATGCTATTTACTGCTCATGCATTTAATATGAAACATATTTATTGAGCAAATGATTTGAAATAAATAGCTGTACACAATGCTTTTCTGTACATCTTTGTCAACGTGTGTGAATGTACTTCTGAAAAAGCATAACGTACTGTGGAAAGTGTACTAAGAGAGAGAATGTACTTTTAACTACTCTATATATCTCTGAACACACCTTTCTGCTTTACACAGTGTATTCTCTCTGTCTCAATAAGATATTATTATTAACCACTGTACAATTGAGACTTTGAGTACAGGTTGCTTCTGATTTGGGAGAAAGAAACGCAGACATGCACAATGAAGTAGATCTCCTCAGAGCAACGGGAAAATAGCATTAAATGCTATTAGAGAACGGTAATATTTATGAAGGCTGAAGCTGAGCTATTCGAAGAACAAGTCTAAAGCTTCATCAAAGCCTATAAATACCGAGAAGCAAGAAGAAGAATACAACTTACTGAACAACGAAAAAGAAAGAGCAAAAACGCTGTGCAAACAATCTTTTATACTCTGTATTGAAAGTCTTGTATATTTTCTTTCTTCTTGTAAAAGAGAGTTTGCTTAACTCTCAAAGTGCTTTAGATTTCATATCCTCACTTGTGTGAGTTAGACAGCACTTGTATCAAAACTCTGCTGAGTTGTTTAGCCTGAAGAGGCTGTGTTCAAAGAATACTTGGGGTTTAGCCTGAAGAGGCTGCGTCCAAAGAATACTTGAGTTTTAGCCTGGAGAGGCTGTGTGCAAAGAATACTTGGGTTTTAGCCTGAAGAGGCTGTGTGCAAAGAATACTTGTATTCTATCAGGTTGATAGTGAAATCTCTCTAGTTTGAGGGGACTGGACGTAGCTCTTAGGAAAGGGTGAACCAGTATAAAAACTTGTGTTATTTCTTCTTTCCTTTATCTCCTTTTATATTTGTGTTTATTACTAACCAAGGGGATTGAATTGATTTTGTTTAAACAAGTTTTTCATACACCTCAAATCGCACAAAGAAAACAAGTTTTTAAACCAAGAGGGAAAGCCTCAGCGTCCAATCTTTTGTGCGTCCAATATTTCACATTTCTGTGCGTCCAGTGTTTTAGCACTCTGTGCGTCCAATATTTCAGAAAACACTGTGCGTCCAATATTTGAACCAAGCTGTGCGTCCAAAGTTTTTAACAGCCAGCGTCCAACTTTTGCGAAAAGTTTTAAAAGCTTAGAAACACAATTCAACCCCCCCCCTTCTTGTGTTTCATCTTATTACCTACAGTTGGCATCAGAGCTCGGTCTCTAGGGGTTGAGCACTTAACAGTGCAGAGAAGCAAGATCCATGGAGAACGAGGGACAGGCTGTGAACAGACCACCACTGTTCAATGGCAACGAATATGACTACTGGAAGCAAAGAATGATCACATTCTTTGATGCTCAAAATATGGACCTATGGGATGTCGTGGAAACTGGCTACACTTCTCCAGTAAATGAAGCAGGTCAACCAGTAACAAGAGCTCAGTGGACACAAGATCAGAGAACAAGATTCCAGCTGAACTCGAAGGCAAGGCACTATCTAATGTGTGCCATTACAAAGTCAAAATATGACAAGGTGCACAGCTGCACTACTGCCAAGGAGATGTGGGACACTCTAGCTTTGGCACATGAAGGTTCATCTCAGGTTCGTGAGTCCAAAATCAGCATGCTAGTTCATCAATATGAACTATTCAAAATGGAGGATCACGAGTCCATTGATCAAATGTTTGGAAGATTCCAAACAATCATCAACAACCTGAGGTCCTTGGGAAAAATCTACACAACCCAAGAGCATATCAGGAAAATCCTAAGGAGTCTGCCAAGACAATGGAGACCCAAGGTGACAGCCATACAAGAAGCAAGGGATCTTTCCACTCTTGCTATGGAGGATCTTCTAGGCTCACTGAAAGTACATGAGCTTGAGCTTAATGAAGAGGGAACAGAAAAAAGGGCAAAGTCCATTGCTCTTAAAGCTCAAAAAGGGAGCACCTCAAAAGCCTTAAAGGCAAATGATTCTGATGAAGAATCATGCAGCTCAGAAGGAGAAGAAGGCTCAGATGATGATGAACTCTCCTTCATCTCCAGGAAAATAAAGTCTATGTGGAAAAAGAAGGGTGGCTTCAGAAGGAAGCAATTCAATAGAAGATTTCCACAGAAGGAAGCTGAGCAAAAGGAGGAAAGTCCAGTAGTGTGCTATGGATGCAGGAAACCAGGCCACTACAAGGCAGACTGTCCTGAGGCCGAGAAGACAAAGAAGAAGTTCTTCAAGAAGAAAAAAGGTCTCATGGCAACATGGGAGGACCTTGATGATTCCTCTGATGATGAGGATAAGGAAGAGGCAAATCTGTGTCTAATGGCAGGACTCTCCTCAGTTGAAAGTGAAGACGAAGAGGAGGTAATTTCTTACTCTGAATTAAGAGATAATTTTGATGAGCTTCTTAGAGATTCATCCATTCTATCTGATGAGTACAAGTCTTTAAAGAAAAAGTTTTCTCTTATGACAAAAGATTTTGAAAAGCTTTCTTCAGAAAACAAAGTACTCAAATCAGATAATGAACATTTAAGACTTCAAGTGAGTCAATTGAAAGAAGAATCTCCAAAGAAGTCTGAGTCCAATACTTCCTGTGAAGTACAAGTACTTCAACAAGAAGTAGATGAACTCACTGGACGTTTGTCCAAGTTTGTCAGTAGCTCTGAAAAGCTTGATCAAATTTTAAAAATTCAGAGAAAACCTTCTGACAAAACTGGTTTGGGTTATGAAAAACCGAAACCAAAGTTTTCCAAGAATCCATCAAAGGTTAATATATATTGTGGATACTGTGGAAAGGCTGGACATGTCACATCGACATGCTTCCATAATAAATGGAACAAGCCTGGGCGCAGCCCAAGGACTAACATGAAAGGACCCAAGAAAATCTGGGTACCTAAGAACATGATCATTCCTGTTGCAGATTTGCTTAATGGGAGGAAAACAACACCAGTCATGGTACCTGGACAGTGGGTGCTCACGACACATGACGGGAGAAAGGTCTATGTTCCAAGACCTCAAGCCTAGAACAAAGGGCTGGGTCACATTTGGAGGTGACCAGAAAGGCAGAATAGTTGGAATAGGTAAAATTGGTAAACATCCTTTTCCCTCTATTGAAAATGTCTTATTGGTTGAAGGACTCAAACATAATCTGCTTAGCATAAGTCAACTGTGTGATAGCGGGTTTGATGTTTCCTTTAACAAGGATAAATGTATAGTCAGAAATTCTGATAAGTCCATACTTTTTCAAGCAAACAGGGAGGACAATGTTTACAAAATTGATTTCGAAAATCTGTCCAAACAGAATGTCTCATGCTTCATATCCTTAAATAATGAACAATGGATATGGCACAAGAAGCTTGGTCATGCAAACTTGAGAACCATCTCAAAGCTTAATAAGCATAGCCTCGTAAGAGGACTTCCAAATCTTGTGTACAAATCTGAGGTTCTCTGTGAAGCATGTCAGAAAGGGAAACAAGTGAAAAACTCTTTTGATTCTAAAAACATTGTTTCCACTTCTAGACCTTTAGAACTTTTACATATGGATTTGTTTGGACCAACACAAACTGCTTCTTTGAGTGGAAAGAAATATGGACTTGTTATAGTTGATGACTATACTAGATGGACATGGGTTAAATTCCTAGCACACAAGGATGAGTCTTTTAAGGTATTCACCGTTTTTTGTAAAAGAGTCCAAACTGAGAAAGGAGTTTGTATCAACTCCATTCGAAGTGATCATGGAGGTGAGTTTGAAAATGCAAACTTTCAGAGATTCTGTGAAGAGAATGGAATCCTTCACAATTTCTCTGCACCTAGAACACCACAGCAAAATGGTGTAGTAGAGAGGAAAAATCGATCTTTACAAGAGATGGCCAGGACCATGCTCAATGATCACTCAACCTCTAAGAGGTTTTGGGCTGAAGCTGTAAACACAGCATGTTATTTGCAAAACCGAATTTTTATAAGGCCTATACTGAAAAAGACTCCTTATGAATTGTGGAAAGGAAGAAAACCCAACATTTCATATTTTCATCCTTTCGGATGTGAGTGTTTTATTCTTAACACCAAGGATCAACTTGGTAAATTTGACTCTAAAATTGATAATGGAATTTTTCTGGGTTATTCTGAAACTTCCAAGGCATATCGAGTTTACAACTCAAGAACCTTGACTGTTGAAGAGTCAATTCACGTTAAATTCAATGACAAAAAGCCTGACAATGATCTGTCAGAGCTAAGTGATTCTCTTGCAGATATGAGAATACAACCAGGAGGTGAAGAATCATCAAGCAAGATTGAAGAAGATGGACCAGATGCAGGAGACAGTCATGCGTCCAATACTGCTGGTGGTAAAAGCTGGCATTTTAAGACTTATCATCCTGAAGATCAAATTATTGGAAATGCAGATGATAAAGTCAGAACAAGGTCCACATTCAGAGAGCAAACTGATGTAGCATTCATCTCTGAATTGGAGCCAAAGAATATAGATGAAGCCCTATTGGATGAAGGATGGATTGTAGCAATGCAGGAGGAGCTGAATCAGTTCAAAAGAAATGATGTTTGGACTCTGGTAGCCCCACCTGAAGATAAGTCCATTATTGGAACCAAATGGGTATTCAGAAATAAGCTGGACGAAGAAGGTAATGTTGTGAGAAACAAAGCAAGGTTAGTTGCTCAAGGCTACTCACAACAGGAAGGTATTGATTTCACTGAAACCTTTGCTCCAGTAGCTAGAATTGAAGCCATTCGCATTTTACTTTCATTTGCTGCCCAACATGATATGAGGCTTTATCAAATGGATGTAAAAAGTGCTTTTCTGAATGGTATAATAACAGAAGAAGTCTATGTTGAACAGCCCCCTGGTTTTGAGGATCAATCTTTTCCAAATCATGTTTTTAAACTGAAAAAGGCTCTTTATGGCCTTAAGCAAGCTCCTCGAGCTTGGTATGAAAAACTGAGTTCATTTTTAATGGAAAATGGTTTTTCAAGAGGAAAAGTTGATAACTCTCTTTTCAGAAAATCCATAGACTCACATTTCATCATAGTACAGATTTATGTAGATGACATTATTTTTGGTGCTACTGATGAATCTTTGTGTAGAGAATTCTCTGAGTTAATGCAGAAAGAATTCGAAATGAGTATGATGGGAGAGTTGAAGTTCTTTCTTGGACTTCAAGTGAAACAGACTAAAGATGGGATATATGTGCATCAGTCCAAATACACGAAGGAGCTTCTGAAGAAGTTCAAAATGGATGATTGCAAACCCATGAATACTCCCATGCATCCAACTTGCATAATGAGCCTGAATGACAAAGATAAAAAGGTAGATCAAAAGCTATATAGAGGTATAATAGGATCTCTTTTATATCTTACTACATCTAGACCTGATATTATGTTCAGTGTTTGCTTATGTGCAAGATTTCAATCAGATCCTAGAGATTCTCATTTGACTGCTGTCAAAAGAATTTTTAGATATCTGAAAGAAACTACTAATCTCGGTTTGCTGTTTAAGAAATCAGATGAGTACAGATTAGTAGGGTTCTGTGATGCTGATTATGCTGGAGACAGGCTTGAAAGAAAAAGCACCAGTGGAGGATGTCATTTTATGGGATCCAATTTAGTATCATGGACAAGCAAGAGACAAAGCACAATTGCATTATCAACAGCTGAAGCTGAATATGTCTCTGCAGCAAGTTGTTGTTCTCAGCTCTTATGGATTAAACATCAATTGGAGGACTACAACATCTTTGAGAGTAAGATTTCTGTTCTTTGTGATAATACTGCTGCAATCAATTTATCTAAGAACCCAATCTTACACTCAAGAGCTAAGCATATAGAAATTAAACATCATTTTATTAGAGACTATGTGCAGAAGGGAACATTTGATATTCAGTTTGTTAGCACTGAAAATCAATGGGCAGATATATTTACAAAACCCCTCTCTGTAGATAGGTTTATTTTTATAAGGAAGCATTTGAATATGCACTTTATAAAAGACTGATGTTTAGCGTCCAATATGCTTAAGTTGAGTCTAAGTCCAATGTGACTAGAGTCCAACAGGACACGACAGTCTATTTGAGACTTAGAAATTTTTTTTAAGACTCAAAAGCTTTCACATCTTAGTAATCCCACGCTGAGTCCAATTTTTTTTAAAGATATTTTTTACAGTTGGTATCTTACAAATGCTTTGCAGTTTTTTTTAGTTTGATGATTATCCAAGCTTTCAAGAAAAACTTCTGTTTTCTCTATAAACTTGATTCAGATTTCTCTTCGTTTGGCATCTTTTCTAAAATCATTTCTGTTTGAGAAAGCTTGTTTAGAAAAGGGGAGAAGAAAAAGTTTTTTTTTCAGTTTTAAAGAGGTTTCTGTTTTAAAAGCTCCAAGTCTTTTCAAAACTCTCTTTGGACTATGATGTTCTGTGAACCTTTTTGCCTGATGACAAAAGGGGGAGAAAGAATGGGATTAAGTTTTTATATCTTGACTAAAAGGGGAAAGATTTTGACAAAAGGGGAGAAAGATTAAGTCTGATTGCATTACCATGTTGTTATTTTGATAAGCTATTTGTGGACTAATCTTGTTTCTATGAGTAAAAGAAATTTTCAGGTACTCTAAGTATATTGAATATCCAAAACCATGAGATGTTTATCTCAGGGGGAGAAGAGTAAGGAAAAACTGAGATGTTTATCTCAGGGGGAGTTTCTCTTTGAAATTTCTGTTTTTACTGACTATTTATCTGGTTTATGCTTTATTGTTTGTAAAACTTAATAATGTTTGTCATCATCAAAAAGGGGGAGATTGTTGGAACCAAATTGGTTAAAAGTGTTTTTAATACAAAAACTCCCTAAGTGATTTTATGGTTTTGATGATAACAAAATGTATTAAGGTTTTTACAAAGGATAATCAATTTGTATTAAGCTTGTACAATGCACAACAATGCTGCCCAACTAAGCTTATTGCAGTCTGCGTCCAATCAGTTCTTCATGACATTGGCTAGCATTCAAAGTGAGCCTTGCGTCCAATGTTGGCACTGGAATGGACACAAGAGTTTTGTGTCCAATGTTGGCACTGAAATGGACACAAAAGTCTGCGTCCAATGTTTGAGCAGGAGGAAGAATTCTGCGTCCAGCGTCCAATGTTTGAGCAGAAGGAAGAATTCTGCGTCCAATGTTTGAGCACAAGGCAAGAACAAAGTTCTGCGTCCAATGTCTTCTGAAGAAGCAGAATCGCAGAAGTAGAAGAAATCAAGTCTTGAAGACACGCTACTTTCTGCGTCCAATGTTTTCCAAAGAAGCAGAATCAGTAAGCGTCCAATAGAGCAAGACTGGCATAAGTCCAATGATAAGAACAAGGCAATACTGGCAGAGTCCAATGTTTGTATGAGAAGCAGAATTGTAGTAAGAGTCCAATGATTTTCAAAGGAACAGATTCAGTGAGCATGAAGGATAAAAGTCCAATGTCCAGTGTGAGCAAGAGTGCAACTCTGCGTCCAATGAAACTGAACAAACAAAAGAACTGCTCTGCGTCCAATGAAGTCAGAGTTACTCAAGCACTGTTCTGCGTCCAATAAATAAGAAGAACAAGAACAAAGTGTTACACGATGAATGAAGCAAAATAGGACAAGTTCTCAGTCTACTTTTCATCGTCCAATAAAGCAGCATAACAAAGTGCAATTGAAAGCATCAGGACAACAATCAAGTGTCATACGTCCAATGAAGCAGAAGAACAAAAGTACAACAATCAACTGCTTCTGCGTCCAATGGAGCATAAGTCCAATAATCAGCATGAGGCAATAAGTTCAATACTGCCTTACATTCAAATGGAATAGATTGGTAAGCATCAGGTATGCGTCCAATGTTTGCATGAGTTCTGTGCAAATTGGTAAGTGCAAAGGTATGCGTCCAATAGATTCTATATGCTGCGTCCAAAACTCAGAGTCCATTACATGCTATTTACTGCTCATGCATTTAATATGAAACATATTTATTGAGCAAATGATTTGAAATAAATAGCTGTACACAATGCTTTTCTGTACATCTTTGTCAACGTGTGTGAATGTACTTCTGAAAAAGCATAACGTACTGTGGAAAGTGTACTAAGAGAGAGAATGTACTTTTAACTACTCTATATATCTCTGAACACACCTTTCTGCTTTACACAGTGTATTCTCTCTGTCTCAATAAGATATTATTATTAACCACTGTACAATTGAGACTTTGAGTACAGGTTGCTTCTGATTTGGGAGAAAGAAACGCAGACATGCACAATGAAGTAGATCTCCTCAGAGCAACGGGAAAATAGCATTAAATGCTATTAGAGAACGGTAATATTTATGAAGGCTGAAGCTGAGCTATTCGAAGAACAAGTCTGAAGCTTCATCAAAGCCTATAAATACCGAGAAGCAAGAAGAAGAATACAAGTTACTGAACAACGAAAAAGAAAGAGCAAAAACGCTGTGCAAACAATCTTTTATACTCTGTATTGAAAGTCTTGTATATTTTCTTTCTTCTTGTAAAAGAGAGTTTGCTTAACTCTCAAAGTGCTTTAGATTTCATATCCTCACTTGTGTGAGTTAGACAGCACTTGTATCAAAACTTTGCTGAGTTGTTTAGCCTGAAGAGGCTGTGTTCAAAGAATACTTGGGGTTTAGCCTGAAGAGGCTGCGTCCAAAGAATACTTGAGTTTTAGCCTGGAGAGGCTGTGTGCAAAGAATACTTGGGTTTTAGCCTGAAGAGGCTGTGTGCAAAGAATACTTGTATTCTATCAGGTTGATAGTGAAATCTCTCTAGTTTGAGGGGACTGGACGTAGCTCTTAGGAAAGGGTGAACCAGTATAAAAACTTGTGTTATTTCTTCTTTCCTTTATCTCCTTTTATATTTGTGTTTATTACTAACCAAGGGGATTGAATTGATTTTGTTTAAACAAGTTTTTCATACACCTCAAATCGCACAAAGAAAACAAGTTTTTAAACCAAGAGGGAAAGCCTCAGCGTCCAATCTTTTGTGCGTCCAATATTTCACATTTCTGTGCGTCCAGTGTTTTAGCACTCTGTGCGTCCAATATTTCAGAAAACACTGTGCGTCCAAAGTTTTTAACAGCCAGCGTCCAACTTTTGCGAAAAGTTTTAAAAGCTTAGAAACACAATTCAACCCCCCCTTCTTGTGTTTCATCTTATTACCTACAGGAGGCTTTTTTCATAAGGGCTATGGTAGTGTTTCAATTAATAAATAAAAAATGAAGTTTCAGATAACGCTTTTTAGTGAAGTGTTTTCTGAATAATTTATTCAGATAACGTTTTTTTGGAAAAGTGTTATCTGAGTAAATTACTTCTGATAACGTTTTATTAGAAGTGTTATCTGTGTGTTTTAATTAAAAAAATAAAAAAAAATTAAAACTTTCAGAAAACACATTTCTGGAAAGCGTTATCTGAATGATTCATTCAGAAAACACTTTACTGAAAAGCGCTATCTGAATGATTCATTTAGAAAACGCTTTCAATGAAAAGTGTTATTTGAAAGTTTAATATTTTTTCAGATAACGACTACCCATATAAGCGCTATCTGAAACGCGTTGTCTGAATCCAATTTTGGCGTAGTGACTCCAAGTTGTTTAAATTTGAGAAAGGTTTAAAATCTGTAGGTAAGGCCAAAAATTTTCAAAGGGTCACAATTCAACCCCTCTCCTTGTGACTCTCTATGCCACTTCACCGTCTAATCCTAATTAATACATAAGAAAAAAAGGAAACAAATAAAGGGAGATAAACTAGGAAATAGTACAAGGAGGATCGCACCAACCCTACTATCTCACCCTAGCTTTAGTCTTTCCGTGCGCCTCCAGCCACCCAAGGTCGCTAAAAGACAAAAAGAGACCCACAAAGCATCCAAACTCATCCCTTTAGTTCACATCAAGAATCACAGATAGCAACCTCTTCCTCTCTTCAACCCATATTCGCCTCTCTTCCACAACAGAACCATATAAACAGTCCTAAGAAGAGAATACCAGAGTTATGAACACCAACAGAGAACCATACAAAAAAATCGAGCAAGAAGCAAGGCCGAGAAACAACCCCACACAGCTCCAACAAAAAGAAAACACAACCCTGAGTCAACTAGTAATATGTTTAGTTCTTCTGGAAAGGACGCTACTCTTATCTTTCAACAGGCTCTCTCGAATAGAAGGAGGGTGATTCCAACGCCAACTAGTAGGAAGAACTGCTTGCAGTGTCATCTTAGCTAGAAGGTGAGCTACTTTGTTTCCCTCTTTTGCCACCCAAGTAAAACCACAGCCTCTCAGATTCTGAGGAAAAGATAGAATATCTGCTAAAATGTTCATAATCTCACCCTTTGTTGTCTCTAATCTACAAGTACGTATGAGGTCTAGACAGTCATTCTCCAAAAGCACCATGGATAGACCGAAATTGACTGCAACTGCTGCAGCTTCACGCAAGGCTAAGGCTTCTGCCATGATGAGGCTTATTACTGGAAAATGCTTGGTAATACCAAAAACTACATCTTCATTATAATCCTTTCCAATAATACCTGCACTGCCTATATTATTTTGAATATTAAAACATGCTTCTGTGTTTATCTTACCACAACCCCTATTCTTGGAAGTCGCCAAAGATTGTGCAAGCGGTCTCTGACACCTCTCCCTTCATAATTTCCAGATAGGTCCGCATTTGCTTTTAATATTTCTGCAGTAAGGCTATTTGTTTGTAGAATTGTAGCCATAGGGTTGGGGTCTTTCTTCTCGAAATAGACCTTGTTGCTCTGCTTCCATATTAACCGTAAGACACAACACATAGAAGAAAAAGCAAACTCCTGATTAGTAGGGTCTTGCTTGAACAGTTGAAATTTCCTCCATAGCCACTGGTGAAAACTTGTCATCTCCCCCCTTCTTGGAATGATTTGGACCTGTAGTCCCAGCCACACCAGTCTGACCACTCACAGATAAAAAAAGTGAGTGTTCCACCTTTTCTTCTTCCAGATTGCAAATAGGGCATAAACTCGATCTGACCGTTCTCTTCTTGAAAAGATTTTCCCTCGCAGGTAGGATATTCCAACAACATTTCCAAAGAAAACTTTTCAGTTTCTGGGGGATTTTCATTCAACAGATTGACTTCCACAAATCTTTAGAGATGCTCTCAGATCCTGAGGGTCTTTCCTGTATTTGCCTCTTTGCTTTCCATATTGTTTGATATCCATTCTTGACAATATATTCGCCTTCTCTTCCCCTAAGCCACCATAAAACATCCTGGCCATGAGTCCACCTTATAGAGGTTTGAAGAATCTTAGTGGCCATTTGTGGACTAAAAATGCTCTTGATTAGTTATCTGTTCCATCCACCACCACTAGGGTCAATCAACTCACGAACCTTTTTGACCTGATGTTCTTTGTACCACTTGGGTTTTTTCGTAAATTTCTTCTGTAAATATTTTTCGTAGAAAATATTATTTTGCATTTTTGAATTACTTTAACCAAATAAAGGTCAAAAAATGATTTTCTTTAGCAAAAAAACTATTTTTGTTGAATTTTGACGTCGGATGACGACAGAGCCCTTATTTGCAATTTTAGAAAATGTAAAAATTTCTATAAATTGCAATTTGGTCCCTGGATCAGGGAACTGGTCCAAGGAATATAAATGTTTAGATTTTTGTATTTTGGGGTAGATAAAGATTATTTTTATAGGATTCTGGAGAATAGGAGAAGTATTATAGTTTTGGTCCCTTTAAGATGAATTACGTAGATCGGGGCGAATCAGAGGACAAATAAATTTCCAGAGACCAAAACAGAGACAAATAAAAAGATTAAGATCTACCATTATTATTTATTTATCATTTCCTGTTTTTAGGAATTTGTCTGGAATTTTTTTAGAAAAATTATGGTTTTGCCCCTGTTTGCGGGTAATCAGGTAAACCGGGGAAGCTGGTAAAAGACTAGAGCTTACGGCTAGGGGTTACAGGGAAATTTACCAGGAGGAGGAAAGTGATGCAGAGCGATGTCACTGTAGACGATAATCTTGACTTTTTAGACACATGAGGAGAAAATGATCATTTTACCCCTAACCTTTCTTCTTTGCACCAAAGGGCATTTAAGTCATTTCCACAAGATTCTTTTCATCCATGTGGTGCCTCTAGGGTCTAATTGGCCTATTCAAAAAGTGATTTTATCACAAACACCTTTTATTAATTCATTTTCACTCACAAAGATCAAATTAACCAAGCTTTTTACCTTTTATTCATCTTCCAAACATGTCTGAAGTCATGGAATCTTTTCCCATGTTTGGTTAAGCCCTCTTGGCCCCTCCTCCCTCTTGAAATTAGTCAAGTTTTCATTGGTTAACAAGTCATTCAATTGCCAAGTGTCAAGCTCTAATTGGTTGTTATAAAGCATGTCATGAATAATGAAGAAACTTCAATGAATTTTCTTCTTTCCTTTCCTCCCTCCCTTGGCCGTCCACCCCTCTATAAATAGAGGAGGGTCTTCATTCATTTTCCTTGCTACTTCACTCTCTTCTTAACCTCCCTTTGTTCTTGCTTTCTTGAGTTTTTCATGTGTTTTGAAGAGCTTTTGTGCTTAGTCTTTAGTTCTTGAAAGAAGTTGGTGAGTGGTGCTTGGAAAAAAATGTTGTAACCAAATTGGTTAAAAGCATTTCTAATGCAAAAATTCCCTAAGTAGTCTTTGTGGTTTTGATGATAACAAAGGTTATTAAGGATTTTACAAAGTCTGCTGACAAGCTCTTGTAGGTACAACAAAGATAAGTCCATCGTCCAGTGTGACATTGACACATATATGTACAATTCAAGAGTGGAGTGTCCAATGGACTCAAAGAGGCAATACGTCAAACAAAGCTTTGCGTCCAAAGAAGCAGAACCTACAAGCGTCCAAGTAATCACTCATGGAGACATGCTATACTTTGCGTCCAAAGAAGCGAAAGTGATAAACGTCCAATAAGTGTTTTAGAGACGTACCCCATCAGAGAAGCAAAGTCATAAGTCCATATGGCAAGCAATGAATATGCGTTCATATAGACCAACCTGTCTCAAGTACAAATGGTAAGCAAAGGTATGCGTCCGTTTTGTACATAACCTGAATAGTTCATACATTCTATATGCTGCGTCCAAAACGCAGAATACATAACTTGCTATTTATTGATCTTGCATTTAATATGGAACATATTTATTGAGCCAATGATTTGAAATAAATAGCTGTATTCAACGTGTTTTAAACATGCATTTAATGAAAAGCATAAAGCACTGTGAAAAGTGTACTTAGAGAGAGAATGTACTATGTTTATTTCCATATCTCTCTGAACACTACTTTCTGATTTACACAGTGTATTCTCTTTGTCTCAACTGAATATTACTATTGACCTTTGTGCAATTGAGACTATGAGTACAGGTTGCTTTTGAATTAGGAGAAAGAAACGCAGACAAATACGCTAAAGATGAACTCCTCAGAGCAACAGGAAAATAGCATTTAATGCTATTAGAGAACGGTCATATTTATGAAGGCTGAAGCTGAACTAGTCGAAGAATAAGTCTGAAGCTTCAACAAAGCCTATAAATACCGAAAATAAGAAGAAGAATCAATACAAGAGAGTGCTGAACTACTGAAAGAAAGAGCTAAATCGCTGTGCACATTTTATACTTTGATTTGTTAAGAAAGTCTTGTATATTTTTCTTTCTTATTGTAAAAGAGAGTTTGCTTAACTCTCGAAGTGCTTAAGATTGTCATATTCTCACTTGTGTGAGTTAAATAGCACTTTAAGTCAAAAACACTCTTCTGAGTTGTTTGAGCCTGAAGAGGCTTGTTTATAAAGAATACTTGTGTTAAGCCTGGAGAGGCTTGTCTGTAAAAGAATACTTGGGATTTAGCCTGGAGAGGCTGCGTGCAAAGAATACTTGGGGTTAAGCCTGGAGAGGCTTGTTTGTAAAGAATACTTGTTTTGAGCCTGGAGAGGCTAGGTGTGCAAAGAATACTTGTTGTAAGGCCTGAAGAGGCTGTTGAAGAATACTTGTCTTCTATCTGGATTGATAGTGAAATCTCTCTAGTTTGAGGGGACTGGACGTAGCTCTTAGGAAAGAGTGAACCAGTATAAATACTTGTGTTTTCCTCTCTTTCCCTTATCTCTAGTTATTTATTTATTTATACTAACTAAGGGGATTGAATTGAAGTTTATTCTAACAAGTTTTTCAAACTCTTTAAATCGTACAAAGAAAACGAGTTTTAAAACTAAGTGGAAGCCTCTGCGTCCAACTTGCTTGTGCGTCCAATATTCAGATACGCTGTGCGTCCAACAGTTTTACAGCCAGCGTCCAAACATTTGCGAAAAAGTTTTAAGAAGGCATTGAAACACAATTCAACCCCCTTCTTGTGTTTCTCCCTGTTACCTACAAAAAATAAGACTAGTGATCAAAGAAGGGTTTGCAGAGATTTCTCTTAGTCTTATTATTTTAGTTAAGGTTTTAGTCTTATAAGTAACAAGGGTTTTGTTATGTGAAGGTGGTAAGTGAAGAGGTGGGAGCAAAACAATAAAAAGAGAACTAAGGTAAAGGGAAACATCTTTAGTAAGTTATGAGAGTTACATAGTGTTTGATTGAGTGTTGGGTGTTGATGATAACTCAAGGTTTGAGTTTCATCTTTTGGCATGAATGATCTTGATCATTCCTAATTCATTATATATACTAACATGATATTATTTATTAATCATAAGCATATAGAATAGGTTATATCTTTTCTGTGACTTTTCTTTTCATACTATCTTGTGCTATATTTGATTCTAACCTTGAGCTTTAACTTTTATTTTATGTTATTTATTTATGGACTTGTCCTTGCTCAAAGTCCTTTGCTTTATGCTATTTATTTTCAAGCCCTTTTATTTTATGTTATTTATTTATGGACTTGTCCTTGCTCAAAGTTTGTTTTATGCTATTTATTTTCAAGCCCTTTTATTTTATGTCATTTATTTATGGACTTGTCCTTGCTCAAAGTCCTTTGCTTTAAACTATTTATTTTAAGTTATTTATTTTATGCTATTTATTTATGGACTTGTCCTTATTCTAAGTCCTTTGCTTTATGTCATTTAAATTTAAGTCATTTACTTTGTATTATTTATTTATGGACTTGTCCTAATTCTAAATCCTCATGCCCTTAAATAAATTATTATTTTTTTAATTGCTTTAACCCAAATCTTATCTTATGTCTTCTCGTGATTTGAAATAAGTGATGCGTTAATATTTGGATGTTACTTGAGTTTTGATCATCAAGAGTTTGAGTTGTTGCATGCATGAAATTTGGTGTTGGGATCATTTAAAAAGATGAGGACTAATCAATATTGAAGTTAAGGGACTAAAATCATAACATAAAGTACAAAAGGTAAAAAGAGTAATAACTTGATTTAAAAGAAAAATCACTAAGATCTCCAAAAAGATTTGTTTGAAGTCTTGAATTAAAGTTTTATGAAAAAAATTAAAAGATCTATAAATAATATGTCATTCTTTTACAATAAGTTAAACTATATTTCTTATGTGTTAAAAAGAAGTTTTAAGTCCATTTTTATTAATGAAACCGTGATATTCACACCTTAGATGTGAAAACTTTTTAAAACATAAGAAAAGTTAAATCCTGTCAATTTTCGAAAAATTAGAACACAGACTCGTTCACACCAATGTTGTGAACATAAAGAATTTTACTAAATTCAAAATTTTCCAAAATTATGTCAAAAGACTTCTAAATTATGGTAGTTCTAAGGAAAAAATTCTTATTTGAGATTTCTCATATCAAAGGTATTTTATTTACATTTTTATGTAAATGGTGTACAAAGAGGGAAAGAAATCAATATAGGATTTCTAAAAACATTGTTGCAAAAAGATGAGGCAAAATGTTTGTGGAATTCATGATGAAATTGTTGTTAGGATATTGATCCTTTGATTGCAAATTGAACTGTCATCTGCATAAAGATGAGTTGGGCTTTGTCCCATGTTGAGCTACAATCCAAAGATGAAGGATTGCGAATAGAGCATGATTGGGCTACAATTGCCTACTGGGGTCATCCAGGTCGCGAAGTTCTCAATGGCCATATGGTGAATACCTACGAGCCGAGGCAAGTCGGAAACCCCGCTTGGATGAACCTGACTGACTGGCCTATTTCATGAATTGGTACAAGAGGTTTAAATGTGGCTATACTGAATACTTGTAAATCCAAGCCTAAAAAGGGGGCAGTTTGGTATCTTATGATAGGTATAGGCCACAGTCATTCGCTCAAACGGAGTTTTGGTGGGAAAGTCTCCATGGAGCATTACACCGGTATATTTTGAGGGAAATTGAACTGTCATGCATAATATAAATGTTTGGCGTGTTTTCTGTGTTGATACTATCTGTGCACATGTGATATAAACTTGGATACTATAATTACTTGTGGTGTTTTATGTGTTGATGTTGTGATCTATGTGCACGTGATAGAAATATTAACAAAAGATTTTGAAACTCAATTGATATATTTATTTGTGAGATGTATTATATGGTATTTTTCTTTCTTATGTATCTTTCGTGATATAACTTGCGGACAAGAGTTTCACCTTTGCATGTGTGTTATTGTCTGTTTTGATACAAGGTACCAAATAGATGGATCCGGACGAGGACTTGATTCCCACTATCAGGGAGAGTTATAGGCCCATTGGGGGCAATGGGCAAGGCTGGATATATAATCCAGCCACTAAGCGGGCAAGCTATGCAGGGTATATGATGAAAATCTCGGGAGGAGTAAACGAACCAGATGAGAGACTAGAGAGAAATATGATACTAGATGTCATGATTCCTCTAGATGAAGCACAGTGGGTACAGCCAGGTAACCAGTGTAGCTGCATGGAGTCTGAGGCACCAGCGCCGGAGCCAGAGTCAGAGACAGAAGAATCTCCCCCACTACCGTACATCCACTACGCTGGGAGACGTAGGAGGTGCGCAATAAGGAGCACTCCAAGGCAACCTACAAGTGCATCTACTCCGCCGGTGGTGGAGGATGGTCCTCCAGGATTTACTTCACCCATTCGTGCTACTCCTGTTTCCTTTGTACCTCCATCAGGAATCCCTAGGCCCTACCCATGAGACGCACAGGCCGGGACTTCTAGGCGGGGAAGAAAAGGGAAGGGGAAGATTTGGGAGGAACCGTCGGACGACTAGATGATGCAGCGTTCGTAGTTGTAGATATTCTGGTGGTCCAGAATAGGTCCTAGAAGGGTTTGTGGAACGTGACCGGCCTAGGATGGGTGAGGGCGTCTAACTCGTGTCTTTACTATGCTTTCTAGTTTCGCTTTGACTGTTTATTTTCTCCTTGATGATCATGTGTATAGGTCACTCTGCTGTGGCCAAGACTATTACTTGCTAGAGCAAGCCCCTATATTTCTACCATATGTATGTTATGTGTGGTGTGTTTTCTATAACTATGTGTTTGAAAATAATTTCATGATCATTGATTTTCTACAAAGAAAATTATTTAAAAACATATTCCCCATCCTTCTCATCTTTTTTAAAAAAAAATTCACTTGTATTTTTGGGAAGAGAATATGTAAGTGAAAGTATTATTTTCCAAATACAAAGTATTTTTGAAATAAATATGTAATGCCCTTTTTGGAAAAAAGGGTGTTACATTCTTCTCCTAATTCAACCTTCTCCCCTGAGGCAAGCCAAAAATCATGTCCGAATCCAACGAATCACCACTTCCAATAGACCACCTTGCTGATTTTTTGATTGTATCTCTTCCATGGATTAAACTAACCCATGTCCAAGATTCATTCCTTTGCCTTTTAACCTAAAAATAAACAATGTTAGGAAAATAAATTGCCTCTCGGATTTTCACCCAAAAGGCATCTGGATTTCTGATGAGCCTCCCCGCTTGTTTTGCAAAAATGGAAGAGTTTAGATGAGTAAAATCTTTAAAACCCAAACCCCCGTCCTTCTTGCTGCCAGTGATATGTAGCACTCCAACTCCTCCAATGTATACCGCTTTCATTCCCATAAGAACTCCACCAGAATCTAGCCACTTCAAAGCAGATATTTTTAGAAAAAGTGAAAGGGAATTTAACCATGGCCATCGCATAGGAAGGGATGGCCTGAATGATAGCTTTAATCAGAACTTCTTTTCCCGCCTGATTCAACAATCCCTCCTTCCACCACTGTAATTTACTTTTGACCCTCTCCTTAATAATCCACTCCAAAGTAGACGTCTTGTTTCTCCCAAATTCTGCAGGCAATCCCAAATACTTCCAAGGATTATCCCAACAACTCATACCCAGAATATTGCTTAGGACCACTTTAGATTCCGGCCTCACAAATTTTCCACAAATTATACCGAATTTAGCAATGCTAATTCGTTGACCAAAACAGGAAAAGTAACTATTCAGAATTCTGATAAGCTCATACGCATTTTGAGGGGAAGCTTTGCCAAACAATAAGGCATCATCAGCAAAGAATAGATGGGTGAGGGAGGGAGCACTTCTAGCAAGTTGGAAACCTTCAATTTTTCCTTCCTCCTCAATTTTATTAATGAGACAAGAGAGAACATCCATTGCAAGAAAGAAAAGATAGGGTGATGAGGGGTCGCCCTGTCTTAGACCTCTTTGTGGGGGTTATAATCTCACTGGGGAAGCCATTAATTTTATACCTATAAGTGACTGAAGTGACCAGCTTTAACACCATAGCAACCCATCTAGGATCAAAACCATAGGCTAACAACACCTTTTCTAGAAAATTCCACTCGAACCATTCGTAAGCTTTGTTCATATCCAACTTCATGGCCATAAACTCCTTTCCTCCCCTCTCCTTTCTCTTCAGATCATGAAAAGCTTCATGAGCATCTATTAAATTCTTTGGAATTAGCCTTCGACTCACGAAAGCGCTTTGGTTTTGAGAAATGACCTTCCCCATAAACGTTTTTCACCTCATGACAACCACCTCTGAAATCACCGTATAAATAAAGTTACAATGGCTTATGGGTCTCAAATGATTTAGAGTTTCGGCCATAGGCACTTTAGGGACCAAAGACACAACAGTTTCATTAATTTAACCCGAAAGCATCCTTTTTTTAAAGAACTCCAAGACTGCCCTAATCACTTCTAGCTTGACTGTCTCCCAATGCTTATGAAAAAAACATGCCATTGAGCCCATAAGGATCTGGGGCTGTTAGTGATCCAAGTCCCTCAACAGCCACTTTATTCTCTAGTTCTGAAATCGAAGCCAGTAGTTTATCATTCATGTCCACTGTGATTTTAGTCGGGATGATCTGAATAACCTCTTCCATATTTCCTTGAGCTTCAGAAGTATAAAGGTGCTGGAAATGCTCCAATATATGTCTAAAAATATTCTCCTTTCCTTCAACCCATTTACCCTCTCCATTTCTCAATCTAACAATACGGTTCACTCCCTCCTATGGACAATGGAGGCATCAAAAATTTTTGAATTCCTATCCCCACAATTTAGTCACTTCACCCGAGATCTTTGGTGCCAAAAGACCTCCTCCCTTCTCTAAAGGTTTTTAATACGCTTCTGCAGGTCCTTTACTTGAGCCAAGTTGGCTATACTCCCCTGGTTTAACAACTACTTCAGATGCCCTTTAAGTTTAGCAAGTTCCCGATTTGCTCTTTTGAATTCCTCCTTATTCCACCTCTGCAATCGTTTCTTGCAAGTCTTCATTTTCTCAATAAAGGGGCCCCATGCCATATTAGACTCTTCTCCCTCTGCCCACCCTCTGTTGATTACCTCATTACAGTCAAGATGTTTCTCCCAATATGCCTCGTACTTGAAGGAAATCCCACTTTTCTCTTTCGAACTCACTTGAAAAATCATAGGTGAATGGTCCGAACTGACAATTGGTAAAGCAATAGCTAAAGCATGTGGAATGAAGCTCCTCCATGGCCAATTTACCAACACTCTTTCCAGCTTTTCCCTTGTAACTTTCCTATTCCTTGGATTGCTCACCCAAGTAAATTTGCACCCTTTTAAGTCCATGTCCATAAGCCCTGTCTCCGTGAGGATATTTCTAAACAATTCAGCCCTATAGTGGTCAAAAGGCCTTATCCCATCTTTTTCAAAATGCAACGCCATTTCATTGAAATCACCCATACAACACCAAGGACGATTACAATCCATATTCAGCCCCTTTAATCTACTCCATAAACATCTTTGTTAGAAAATAGGATTCTTATAAACAAAAGCACAATCATAATTAACAACTCCTCTTTGTGTGAATGAAGCAGACTGGTATTTCAAACTTCTCCGTAGTCTTTCCACTCTTCCTCTTGGAACTCTAGTTTCCATGAGGAAGATGACGACTGGCTAAAAGGTCCTGCACACCTCCTACAGCTCAGAGATTGTCGCGGTTGCCGCCATACCACAACAACTCCAGCTTAATAATTTTGAAATTGGGCCCACTCAAGCCCAATAATTAGAAAACAGAAAGGTAGAAAAAACAAAATGGGCCGATTCAGTGCAAAGCAAAAGCTATACAAAAATTGGTCACGTGGGGCTAACAAAAAATATGCAAACAGTCCAAATACACATTTGGGCCCTTGTCCCAACTGTCATCTAACGAAAAAAATACAAAAAAGGTTTGGTCTCGAGGCTCAACTCCAATTTCAAAAACAACAAATACAAAAATAATAATGGATTAAATATGAATTTTTGTCGTCTCTTTTTAGATCCCAATTTCTCATTTTCCCAATTTTTAGCAAACCCTCCTCCATTTCGAGCCATGGACTTATCAGCCTAGCACAGCCTAAAACAGTGTCTGGCCGAACACAAATTATTTACAAAGAAAAATATCTCAAAGTACTAAAAAAATGCATAAAATGCAGGCACTGCCTACCTCGGCAAGCCCATTAGGCTGAGCCAAAGTGGCCCGATTTATTTTGGGTCTATAATTAACGAGCTCAGTCTAGCCTAAACCATAGGCCTATTGGGTCAAGCCGTTGGTTCAGGCCAAATTTGACAGCTCTAGGTAGAGCTGTTAAAACGAGCAGCCCGGCCCGGCGGGCCATACTGCAGAAACGGGCCGGGCCAGGCCAGCCCGAATTCCCAATAGGCCATTGATCCTCTGGCCCAGCCTAGCCCAGTATCAGGCTAACGGGCCAACGGGCCAAAATAGCCTCTCTCTCTCTCTTTTTTTTTTTAAATGGTTGTTGGTATTTGGCAATAGTTTAAAGAATAAAAATTAAAAAAACTCACAAAAACAATACAATTTTGAAGATGAATTTATCCAAAGTCCAAACCAAAAACCTGATCATTTATTAACCCCAAGTTATATTCACTTTAAAATAAAAGAGCAAGGTTCTCTGGGAAAGTGAAAGATCACATTTTATAATATGAACAAAACTGCATATGCAAGAGAATTTTTGCAACATCTTATCAAGCAAATTTACACACTGAAACAGATTAATGAAAATATAAAATAATTATATCATTTTGGACCCCCTTCCTCCAAAGTTTAAAAAATAATAGAATTTGTATATCAAATGATGAATTAATAAATGTATTCAAGTCAGATGATTTAAGTGGTGAGTTTCTCAAAGCACAGCTCTTGGATGCATTTTTTTACTGATATGTTGGTTAGTTGATCTTTAGTCATTGAATTTGCTAAGAGGGAACATAAAATAGAACAAACATTTTGAAAGTATTAGAAAGACAGCTAATCATAATAGAAGGTTTGCTTCTGTATAAGTTTTATCGTGCAAAGTTTCAGAATTTTAATTATTCTTTACCACACACAAACACATTATGAGACGCAAACTAAACATCTGATCATATGAGACGCAAACATAGAGTGCAGTTTTCAAATCTCACCAATCACGGTTGTTAAACTATCTTTCAAGCAAAATATTGTGAAAATTAAACTAAGTTTTCAAGTGTGGAAAGAGCAGCAAAATGAAAACTAAAGGAAACAACAGCAGCATCAAACAACATCTAAATCCGAAATAGCAACAGTTTGTTTCGCAAACAACTGTATCTCCTCTACTTCTGGTACATCTGTAATTCATATTACAAGAGAAGTCAATGACAAAAAAAAATGTATATTGCAATTAAAAAAAAGATGCAAAATACAAGTAAAAAAGAAGCATTATTAATTTATTATTACCAGAAGGTCCAACTTCTTTAAAACCATGCAACCAATTACGAGTGCAGATAAGGGTTTGCACAGTTTTAGGGAGTAAGCAATTTCTATACTTATGCAAGATACGACCTCCGATGCTAAATGAAGATTCAGAAGCCACCATTGTGATTGGAATGCTTAAAATGTCACAAGCCATAATTGCAAGTTGAGGGAATCGGCTCTTATTTAACTTCCAATATTGGAGGATGTCTACATCATTTCCATCAAGGCATGTTTCATTCAAGTATATGTCAAATTGAGACTTGCCATCGTTTGAAGTCTTTTGTCTCTTTTCTTGATTGTATGCCTAGAGTTAGACATGCAAAATTAGATTTTAGACTTGAATAGAAAATTAAAATAATGTAATGAATACAAACTAAATTAATAAAACTTACCTCAAGAATGGATGACTTGCCCAATGTATGGCCAATTGAGCAAGATTGAGTGTCTCTTGATGAATTAACTAAAGATGAGCTTGATGCAACCGTATTGTTTGTATATTCATCAAAGAGATCATACAAACTTTTCTTGATCCTATTCACCTCCTCTTGATAATCAGTTGGATAAAGTCTCTTAAAGCAAAAGGTCAAAAAATCCAACTTTGATGTTGGGTCAAAAACACATCCAAGTGCAAGAGTGGTTGAATATTCACCCCAATAGTTATCAAATTTGAGTTTCATCCTCTTAGCCATATCTTTGATCACATCATCTGTGCTATTCAAATTTTCATTCAATTCCATCTCTATAATTGCAACTTGCATGAAGTATAAGTTAGAGGTTGGATAAGATGACCCGGATATTCAGTTAGTAATAGTATAAAATGGGGCCAAGAAAACACACATCTTCTCCGCTCTTTCCCACTCTTCATTGCTTGGACAAATCTTGTAATGCTTATCATTGTAGCTCAAGTTAATGACTGCACGCCGATACTTAATAGCACTTTCAAGCATCATGTATGTAGCATTCCACTCAGTGGCCACATCCAACCTCAAGAAACCACCACCTACATCACTTAGATGCACTTCTTCAATGCATCTTTGGAAGTCCCTCAACCTCCCCTCCGAAGCCCTCACATACTTAACACTTTCACGAATTTTATGCAATGCGTCCCCCGCCGCCTTCAAAACTTCTTGAACTATGAGATTCAAGATATGTGCACAACACCGCACATGAAAATATTTACCTTTACACAACAATGCATCTTGCAAATTAAGTCTCTCTTTCAAAATAGTTACCATGCTATCATTGGAAGAGGCATTGTCCAATGTCAAAGAAAATATCTTGGCATCTATCCCCCAATCCTTGAGAGCTCCAAGTACTTTTCCGGATAATTCTAACCCGGTATGTGAACTATCCATGTGACAAAATGAAAGCAATTTACTATTTAACTTCCAATCTTGATCAACATAATGAGCGGTGATAGTCATATAACCTTGTGTTGTTACAGCTGTCCAAACATCAGAAGTCAAACATACTCTACCAGGGATAGATGTCAACACACTCTTTAGTTTTTCCTTTTCAATTAAAAACACACTCATGCAATCAGCTTTTGCAGTATTCCTACTAATGGGTTGAAAATCAAGATTCAAGATTTTGTTCACCACCCAAACCCCATCATACTCAGCATAGCTAAATGGAAGATCATGCTTGATAATACACCTAGAAAGTGCATCTCTATAAGCCTTATTATCAAATTTCCATTGCTTCAATAATGTAGCTTTATTATCTAATATGGCCCCCACATCATGATACTTGGGAATTAAATGGCATTTAGGAATATGACGCCTCAAATGATTGGTACCCGAAGCAGCTTTACAGGTATACAATTTCCCACAACTCTTGCATTTACATTTTTCCACCCCATTAACTAGACCAATCTTTTCGAAAAAATTCCAAACTTCAGAGGAATTAGGCCTGGTTTTCTTAGCCTCTTCATTATCATTGTTACCATCCACAGTCTTATTCTTAAGAGTAGCAATGCTACTAGGACCATCATCCATTTCCATATTTATATCCTCCAAATTTGGTTCCATATCCATGGCTGCAATATAACAATACTAGAATGAGTTATGTCCAAATTAAAACAATTTTCTAATCATGCTTTAAAAATCTAAATATATTTTTTGGTCAAAATTTGCACCCACTAATTGGAGATAAATACAACATTAGAGACACACACAACTTAAATTTAATTATTAATCAATCGGTCAATTAATTTAATCTTTTGCTAGTTTCAAATCAGGACACACAAGTTGAATAGTTTTTTTTAAGAAGCCAAAATGGATATTATTAAGATAAAGCCAACTAGTCTAAGAGGACCAAAAGAGTACAAAGCTATGATAATAAAAAATACTTTCGTCCAGGACAATACATAGGCCACACGCCCACACTCCAATCCATGGCATGTATGTACATACATTATGTCTTTATTTTTCTTCTCTCTCTCTCTCTTCAGTCTTCACTACCTAATATGTCTCGAGAGTATTTTTTTTCCTCTCTGTACGCTTAAAAGATCTCAGTTCCACCCTCAAAATGATGAACCCTTTTGTCCCCTTCCCCATCTCTCTATATCGATAAAAATTACTCCTTTTTCTAGCAATATAGTGCAGGACAGCAGGACGTGTTTCACATCTTTGCAAAAAGAAAAAAAATTCAAAAAAAATGTAGAAGAAGAAGATGATACCTTGTCAGGAAAAAAGTGTACAAGTAAAAGATGAGTCGCGATCCTCCTTCACAGGTCCTTCTCCTTCACGGTGATGTTCCGAGCTGGGTGGGGTGATGTTGTTGGTTGGTCACTTGGTTTGCTACTAGGGACAGAGTTGCCTTGCACAGCAACACGAGAATATCTTTGAAAAAAATGAAAATGATCTCTCTGTTTGAGATAAAGTACTAAACTTGATCTTCTTTGCGTGTTTGATTGGTTCTGTCTGTCCATCATGTCACTGTGTCTGGCTGGGCAGCGCGCGCGCGGTTTTTTTTTTTTGGTCAAAGGTTGAAGATATATTGATATGGGCCAAGCCCAGTCATTACACAGAAAGAAGTCAGAATACACAGGCCCAACACAGATATGCTATAGTTAACAGATAAACATTAAACCCAGACTATGCTCTAAAGGAACCCACTAGCTCCCAGCTTGCCCAGTCTTGGCTGTTTTTGGGCCTCTATTCCTAAAGCCCAGCCTAGCCTAATATACGGGTCGGCCAATCGGGCTGGGCCCAAATTGACAGCTCTAGCTCTAGGAATGGAGAAGGAGGGTTGGTGGAAATTGAGAATCGAAAATTAGAAGGGTGAAAATGAATTTAAAAAAAATATTTTGAATTTAAAAATGGTCACAGGGACTACAAATGATACATTTCCAAAAAATAAAAGACTTAAAAGAGACAAAAAAAATTTAAGAGACTAAAAGTGAACATTTAAGTATTTATGAAGACTAAAAACATATTTAATCCAATAATAAAATACAAAAATGCAAAAATAGAGTTATGCTACAGCAGAACAATTCTCACTCCTCTGCTTTCTTTCTCTAGTTGTTGTGGCGCCACCCTACCATTAATTTGTATCCATCAAGCTGTATCTTCCTTATTAGCCCACAATTTCCTCTACAACAACCAAAGATTCTTATTTTATAATTGATGGACCACGCTAGGATAGCTACCCCAGTACCCCTGCTTCAATTGGCCTCTACAAAAGATAGATCATATAACTTCAACTCAAACTATAAATACCAGAGAAAAAATTGTAATTGTTGTTGGAAAGATTGAGAAGAAAAAATTGAGAATGCTAAACCATTGTTGGTGAATACAATTTCAGTGGGAAAGGGAAGTTCTCTGAAGCCCCCTATTTCAATTTGCTGCAAAGAGTAACCCCGAGATAAAAAAACATAAAAAATGGAAGAACCACAACTTAGAAGTATCAAAAGCATAGAATAAAAGAGAGAAGAGGGAGGAAAAAGCAAAAAGAGACAGAGAAAAGGGAATGTTCCCCCTGGTGCCTTTTAGGGTGGTCAAATACATTATTGGTGCACTAAACCCCAATCACATATTAGCCTTTGATATAATATTAATTTAAAGGGATGGTCAGGATGTCCAGTGGGCTACCGGAATAGAAGGTATTTTCGAATGTTAAGAGTTAATTGCAGAAAGGGGTCTGTAGAACATAATAATTAAAAAATGATTATACCGAAAATACCCACACAATTAAGTAAAATTACACTTGTACCAAAATAATTCTCATAATTACAATATAAAATTGATGTTAATTTTTTTTTGACAATGTTAATTATTTTAATTTTAATTTTTTTATTGAATAACATTATAAATAAAAAAATAATTTTATAATTTTAGTTTTTATTATTTGGTAAATTTAAATTTATGAAATTTAGTCGTGATAGGGGTAGCCATACATGGTGTTGGATAGGTAGGGAGAGTGGGGAGGAAGAGAGAGCGAGAGAGATAGGGGGAGAGAGGGAGAGAGGGAGAGGGAGAGAAAGGGAGAGAGGGAGAGAGAGAAAGGGAGTTGAAGCGAGAGAGAGCGAGGGAGGGAAAGCAAGAGAAGGAGAGAGAGTGAGAGCACAACAAAGTGGGAGAGAGAAGGGAGATAGAGCGAGCGAGTGAGGGGAGAGAGATGCATAGGGAGAGTGAGAGAGAAAGAGTGGGAGAAATAGGGGAGAGAGGGTGGGAGAGAGGGAGGGGGAGCGAGAGAGAGGGAGGGAAGGAGAGAAAGAGAGAGGAACTGAGAGAGGGAGAGAGAGCAAAATAAAGAGGGAGAGAGAGTGGGAGATAGAGTGAGCGAGAGAGGGGGAGAGAGATGGATAGAGAGTGAGAGAGGAAGAGCGGGAGCTCCCGAGAGAGATAGGGGAGTGAGGGAGGGAGAGCGACAGAGGAAGAGAGAGAGAGGGAAGGAGAGAGAGAGAGGAGGTAGAGTGAGCGAGAGAGGGGGAGAGAGGGAGCAAGAGAGAGAGAGGGAAGGAGGGAGAGAAATAGAGAGGAAGCAGGGAGAGGGGGAGAGAAGGCGAGAGAAAGAGAAAAAAATAAAAAATTTATCTTTTAAATATTTTTAATTAATTAAATTATTTTTTTATTCTTATATTTTAATTTATTATAATTTTTTAATTTTAATTTTAATAAATAAACATTTGGGAACATGTTGCAATTTTGCTATATAATGGGTTTTTTCATAAATAACAACTACTGAGGGCATTTGTCATTTATCTTTATTTTTTGGGATATTTTCGTAATTATATACAAACCGATATTACCTAATATACTAGGTCAAATTCGATTTGAGTTTGGTACACCAATTAATATATTTGACCACCCTAAAAGGCACCTCCCTGGTATTACCACGGCACTGATGGCGGCCTCCAACACTCCCTCACTATGCGCTCTTTCTCTCCCATGACCACCACAGTCCCCTTCATTTTCTCTGTCCTTGGGCAGCTCTAATGCCTCCTCCCAAGTCATTTCTATTTCTGCGTCGTGCTGCACTTTGAAAAGTAGACTTCGAGAGGGCCTTAAAATCTGAGCCCCTAATTTCCATTTTTGTTATTTTGTGATGCCAATGGTTGGGCTCAAGCCTACTTTTGCCTTTTTTTCCTCTTTTTCTCTTTTTTTCCTTTCATTTGGGCTCGGCCCATTTGAATTTTTTTATTTATTACTATTTTTTACAATTGACTATTTGTTGTAAATATTCATATTTATAGATGACTATCATGTAATAATACAGTAAAAAGAGAGTCCCTTTTCTCTCTTCTCTCTCTTGCAGACAAAAAAAAACCCCGCCGTCGACCCCCCTCGCCGAATCCAAAGGTGTGCTTGCCTCTTCCCCTTCCACCGTTTAGGGGTTGTCTCTGTGCCATGCTGTCCTGCTGACCTTAAGTAGCAAGAAAGTAATAATAAGTTCATGACTAATAATACCATCCCAAAACACATTTTTAGATAACCAAGTTTTCTAAGTATAACAGAGAATTTGCAAGCACATGTATAGAATCAACACAATATCAATGAAATCAAGTACTTCATATAATCATATATAATCCACCAACACAAACAATTTCTAGTAGGCCCTAACCGGCCTTGCAGCTTATCCCTAGATTCTCACTACTTCAACATACCATCACCTAGTGAAGAAATGGTACCACCAGACATGGTGTTCCACCAGACAACTACCCAGGTAAAACTAAGTTAAAACCCACTCAAGGAGTCCCTGAAACACAAGAAGGGGGGTTGAATTGTGTTTCTAAGCTTTTAAAACTTTTCGCAAATGTTGGACACTGGCTGTTAAAAACGTTGGACGCACAGCTTAGTTCAAATATTGGACGCACAGTGTTTTCTGAAATATTGGACGCACAGAGTGCTAAAACACTGGACGCACAGAATTGTGAAATATTGGACGCACAAAAGATTGGACGCTGAGGCTTCCCTCTTAGTTTAAAAAACTTGTTTTCTTTGTGCGATTAAAGGTGTATGAAAAACTTGTTTAAACAAAATCAATTCAATCCCCTTGGTTAGTAATAAGCACAGATATAATAAGAGATAAGGGAAGGAAGAAATAACACAAGTTTTTATACTGGTTCACCCTTTCCTAAGAGCTACGTCCAGTCCCCTCAAACTAGAGAGATTTCACTATCAAACCAGATAGGTACAAGTATTCTTTGCACACAGCCTCGTCAGGCTAAAACCCAAGTATTCTTTGCACACAGCCTCTCCAGGCTAAATCCCAAGTATTCTTTGAACACAGCCTCATCAGGCTAAAACCCAAGTATTCTTTGAGCACAGCCTCTTCAGGCTAAATCACAAGTATTCTTTGAACACAGCCTCTTCAGGCTAAACAACTCAGCAGAGTGTTTTTGATTCAAGTGTTGTCTAACTCACACAAGTGAGGATATGAAATCTAAAGCACTTTGAGAGTTAAGCAAACTCTCTTTTACAAGAAGAAAGAAAATATACAAGACTTTCTATACAGAGTATAACAAATTGCACAGCAGTTCAGCTCTTTCTTTTTCGTTGTTCAGTGTCTTGTATTCTTCTTCTTGTTCACGGTATTTATAGGCTTTGATGAAGCTTCAGACTTGTTCTTCGAATAGCTCAGCTTCAGCCTTCATAAATATTACCGTTTTCTAATAGCATTAAATGCTATTTTCCCGTTGCTCTGAGGAGATCTACTTCATTGTGCATGTCTGCGTTTCTTTCTCCTAAATCAGAAGCAACTTGTACTCAAAGTCTCAATTGTACAGTGGTTAATAATAATATCTTATTGAGACAGAGAGAATACACTGTGTAAAGTAGAAAGATGTGTTCAGAGATATACAGAGTAGTTAAAAGTACATTCTCTCTCTTAGTACACTTTCTACAGTGCTTTATGCTTTTCAAAAGTACATTAAAAAACGTTGACAATGGTTGTACAGAAAAGCATTGTATACAGCTATTTATTTCAAATCATTTGCTCAGTAAATATGTTCCATATTAAATGCACGAGCAATAAATAGCAAGTTTATGGTTTTTACATATTGGACGCAGCATGTAGAAATCATTGGACGCATACCTGGTACTTACCAATTGCATATGATATTCATTCAATCATTGGACGCATCTTTATGCTTACCATTCTGATGATTAGTTGCAAAGCAACATTGGACGTATTGCCTCATTCTGGTTATTGGACTTTTGCCATTTCCTTATAGTTCCATTGGACGCAAAGTTGATTGTTGTACATTTGTTCTTCTGCTTCATTGGACGCAGAACAGTTGTTTGATGTACCTTTGTCAATCTGCTTCATTGGTCGTATGACACTTGATTGATGTCCTTCTTATTTATTGGACGCAGAACAGTACCTTTGTCACTCTGATTTCATTGGACGCAGAGCAGTTCTTTTGTTTGTTCAGTTTCATTGGACGTTGAACTTCAATGCCTTAAACTGAACATTGGACTTTTGTCCTTCATTGGACGCATACTCACTGAATCTGTTCCTTTGAAAATCATTGGACTTTTACTGCAATTCTGCTTCTCATAAAAACATTGGACTTATACCAGTATTGCCTTGTACTTTTCATTGGACGATCAACATTCTTTACCTTGGTCAAAAACACATCCTGAACACTGGACTTATGACTTATGTTCTGATCATTGGACTTATAAGCATTCTGATCATTGGACGTATGGTTTTTCTTGAACATTGGACTTATGTCTTCAATGTCTTCTCATGAATCATTGGACGTATGAAATTGTCCTTGTGCCTTGTACTGAATTATTGGACGCACAACATTACTTGCCTTTGTGCTCAAACATTGGACGCAGAACTCTTCCTTCTGCTCAAACATTGGACGCAGAATTCTTCCTTCTGCTAAAATATTGGACACAGAACTTTTGTGTCCATTCCAGTGCCAACATTGTGATGAGCTAGCTTATTGGACGCAGAACTGCTATCTTCCTCCAATAAACTTAGTTAGGCAGCATTGTTACACATTGTACAAGCTTAATACATATTGATTATCCTTTGTAAAAACCTTAATACATTTTGTTATCATCAAAACCATAAAATCACTTAGGGAGTTTTTGTATTAAAAACACTTTTAACCAATTTGGTTCCAACAATCTCCCCCTTTTTGATGATGACAAACATTATTAAGTTTTACAAACAATAAAGCATATAAACCAAAATCAGTCAGCAAAAACAGAAATTTTCTATGGGAAACTCCCCCTGAGATAAACATCTCAGATTTTCCTTACTCTTCTCCCCCTGAGACTTAGAGTACCTGAAAATTTCTTTTACTCATAAAACAAAGATTAGTCCACAAATAGCTTATCAAAATAACAACATGGTAATAAGACTAATGCAATCAGACTTAATCTTTCTCCCCTTTTGTCAAAATCTTTCCCCTTTTAGTCAAGATATAAAAACTTAATCCCATTCTTTCTCCCCCTTTTGTCATCAGGCAAAAAGGTTCATAGAACATCATAGTCCAAAGAGAGTTTTGAAAAGACTTTGGAGCTTTTAAAAACAGAATCCTCTTTAAAACTGAAAAACCCTTTTTAGAAACAATCTCCCCATTTTCTTGAAAACAAGAATGATCATTAAACTGAAAGTTACTGCAAAGCATTTGTAAGATACCAACTGTAAAATATATCTTTATGAAAAAATAGATTGGACTCAGCGTGGGATGACTAAGATTTGAAAGCTTTTGAGTCTTTAAAAAAATTTCTAAGTCTCAAATAGACTGTCGTGTCCTGTTGGACTCTAGTCACATTGGACTCAGACTCAACTTAAGCATATTGGACGCTAAACATCAGTCTTTTATAAAGTGCATATTCAAATGCTTCCTTATAAAAATGAATCTATCTACAGATAGGGGTTTTGTAAATATATCTGCCCATTGATTTTCAGTGCTAACAAACTGAATATCAAATGTTCCCTTCTGCACATAGTCTCTAATAAAATGATGTTTAATTTCTATATGCTTAGCCCTTGAGTGTAATATCGGGTTCTTAGATAAATTGATTGCAGCAGTATTATCACACAGAACAGAAATCTTACTCTCGAAAATGTTGTAGTCCTCCAATTGATATTTAATCCATAAGAGCTGAGAACAACAACTTGCTGCAGAGACATATTCAGCTTCGGCTGTTGATAATGCAATTGTGCTTTGTCTCTTGCTTGTCCATGATACTAAATTGGATCCCATAAAATGACATCTTCCACTGGTGCTTTTTCTTTCAAGCCTGTCTCCAGCATAGTCAGCATCACAGAATCCTACTAATCTGTACTCATCCGATTTCTTAAACAACAAACCGAGATTAGTAGTCTCTTTCAGATATCTAAAAATTCTTTTGACAGCAGTCAAATGAGAATCTCTAGGATCTGATTGAAATCTTGCACATAAGCATACACTGAACATAATGTCAGGTCTAGATGCAGTAAGATATAAAAGAGATCCTATCATACCTCTATATACCTTTTGATCTACCTTTTTATCTTTGTCATTCAGGCTCATTATGCAAGTTGGATACATGGGAGTATTCATGGGTTTGCAATCATCCATTTTGAACTTCTTCAGAAGCTCCTTCGTGTATTTGGACTGATGCACATATATCCCATCTTTAGTCTGTTTCACTTGAAGTCCAAGAAAGAACTTCAACTCTCCCATCATACTCATTTCGAATTCTTTCTGCATTAACTCAGAGAATTCTCCACACAAAGATTCATCAGTAGCACAAAAAATAATATCATCTACAAAAATCTGTACTATGATGAAATGTGAGTCTATGGATTTTCTGAAAAGAGTGTTATCAACTTTTCCTCTTGAAAAACCATTTTCCATTAAAAATGAACTCAGTTTTTCATACCAAGCTCGAGGAGCTTGCTTAAGGCCATAAAGAGCCTTTTTCAATTTAAAAACATGATTTGGAAAAGTTTGATCCTCAAAGCCAGGGGGCTGTTCAACATAGACTTCTTCTGTTATTATACCATTCAGAAAAGCACTTTTTACATCCATTTGATAAAGCCTCATATCATGTTGGGCAGCAAATGAAATTAAAATGCGAATGACTTCAATTCTAGCTACTGGAGCAAAGGTTTCAGTGAAATCAATACCTTCCTGTTGTGAGTAGCCTTGAGCAACTAACCTTGCTTTGTTCCTCACAATATTACCTTCTTCGTCCAGCTTATTTCTGAATACCCATTTGGTTCCAATAATGGACTTATCTTCAGGTGGGGCTACCAGAGTCCAAACATCATTTCTTTTGAACTGATTCAGCTCCTCCTGCATTGCTAAAATCCATCCTTCATCCAATAGGGCTTCATATATATTCTTTGGCTCCAATTCAGAGATGAATGCTACATCAGTTTGCTCTCTGAATGTGGACCTTGTTCTGACTTTATCATCTGCCTTTCCAATAATTTGATCTTCAGGATGATAAGTCTTAAAATGCCAGCTTTTACCACCTGCAGTATTGGACGCATGACTGTCTCCTGCGTCTGGTCCATCTTCTTCAATCTTGCTTGATGATTCTTCACCTCCTGGTTGTATTCTCATATCTGCAAGAGAATCACTTAGCTCTGACAGATCATTGTCAGGCTTTTTGTCATTGAATTTATCGTGAATTGACTCTTCAACAGTTAAGGTTCTTGAGTTGTAAACTCGATATGCCTTGGAAGTTTCAGAATAACCCAGAAAAATTTCATTATCAATTTTAGAGTCAAATTTACCAAGTTGATCCTTGGTGTTAAGAATAAAACACTCACATCCGAAAGGATGAAAATATGAAATGTTGGGTTTTCTTCCTTTCCACAATTCATAAGGAGTCTTTTTCAGTATAGGCCTTATATAAATTCGGTTTTGCAAATAACATGCTGTGTTTACAGCTTCAGCCCAAAACCTCTTAGAGGTTGAGTGATCATTGAGCATGGTCCTGGCCATCTCTTGTAAAGATCGATTTTTTCTCTCTACTACACCATTTTGCTGTGGTGTTCTAGGTGCAGAGAAATTGTGAAGGATTCCATTCTCTTCACAGAATCTCTGAAAGTTTGCATTTTCAAACTCACCTCCATGATCACTTCGAATGGAGTTGATACAAACTCCTTTCTCAGTTTGGACTCTTTTACAAAATATGGTGAATACTTTAAAAGACTCATCCTTGTGTGCTAGGAATTTAACCCATGTCCATCTAGTATAGTCATCAACTATAACAAGTCCATATTTCTTTCCACTCAAAGAAGCAGTTTGTGTTGGTCCAAACAAATCCATATGTAAAAGTTCTAAAGGTCTAGAAGTGGAAACAATGTTTTTAGAATCAAAAGAGTTTTTCACTTGTTTCCCTTTCTGACATGCTTCACAGAGAACCTCAGATTTGTACACAAGATTTGGAAGTCCTCTTACGAGGCTATGCTTATTAAGCTTTGAGATGGTTCTCAAGCTTGCATGACCAAGCTTCTTGTGCCATATCCATTGTTCATTATTTAAGGATATGAAGCATGAGACATTCTGTTTGGACAAATTTTCGAAATCAATTTTGTAAACATTGTCCTGCCTCTTTGCTTGAAAAAGTATGGACTTATCAGAATTTCTGACTATACATTTATCCTTGTTAAAGGAAACATCAAACCCGCTATCACACAATTGACTTATGCTAAGCAGATTATGTTTGAGTCCTTCAACCAATAAGACATTTTCAATAGAGGGAAAAGGATGTTTACCAATTTTACATATTCCAACTATTCTGCCTTTCTGGTCACCTTCAAATGTGGTCACCTTCAAATGTGACCCAACCCTTTGTTCTAGGCTTGAGGTCTTGGAACATAGACCTTTCTCCCGTCATGTGTCGTGAGCACCCACTGTCCAGGTACCATGACTGGTGTTGCTTTCCTCCCATTAAGCAAATCTGCAACAGGAATGATCATGTTCTTAGGTACCCAGATTTTCTTGGGTCCTTTCATGTTAGTCCTTGGCCTGCGTCCAGGCTTGTTCCATTTATTATGGAAGCATGTCGATGTGACATGTCCAGCCTTTCCACAGTATCCACAATATATATTAAACTTTGATGGACTCTTGGAAAACTTTGGTTTCGGTTTTTCATAACCCAAACCAGTTTTGTCAGAAGGTTTTCTCTGAATTTTTAAAATTTGATCAAGCTTTTCAGAGCTACTGACAAATTTGGACAAACGTCCAGTGAGTTCATCTACTTCTTGTTGAAGTACTTGTACTTCACAGGAAGTATTGGACTCAGACTTCTTTGGAGATTCTTCTTTCAATTGACTTATTTGAAGTCTTAAATGTTCATTATCCGATTTGAGTACATTGTTTTCTAAAATAAGTTTTTCGAAATCTTTGTTTATTTGAGAAAACTTTTTCTTTAATAATCTGTACTCATCAGATAAGATAGATGAATCTCTAAGAAGATCATCAAAATTATTTCTTAATTCAGAGTAAGAAATTACCTCTTCTTCGTCTTCACTTTCAACTGAGGAGAGTCCTGCCATTAGACACAGATTTGCCTCTTCCTTATCCTCATCATTAGAGGAATCATCGAGGTCTTCCCATGTTGCCATGAGACCTTTCTTCTTCTTGAAGACTTTCTTCTTTGTCTTCTCGGCCTCAGGACAGTCTGCCTTGTAGTGGCCTGGTTTCCTACATCCATAGCACACCACTGGACTTTCCTCCTTTTGCTCAGCTTCCTTCTGTGGAAATCTTCTGTTGAATTGCTTCCTTCTGAAGCCACCTTTCTTTTTCCACATAGACTTTATTTTCCTGGAGATGAAGGAGAGTTCATCATCATCTGAGCCTTCTTCTCCTTCTGAGCTGCATGATTCTTCATCAGAATCATTTGCCTTCAAGGCTTTTGAGGTGCTCCCTTTTTGAGCTTTAAGAGCAATGGACTTTGCCCTTTTTTCGATTCCTTCTTCATTAAGTTCAAGCTCATGTACTTTCAGTGAGCCTAGAAGATCCTCCATGGCAAGAGTGGAAAGATCCCTTGCTTCTTGTATGGCTGTCACCTTGGGTCTCCATTGTCTTGGCAGACTCCTTAGGATTTTCCTGATATGCTCCTGGGTTGTGTAGATTTTTCCCAAGGACCTCAGGTTGTTAATGATTGTTTGGAATCTTCCAAACATTTGATCAATGGACTCGTCATCCTCCATTTTGAATAGTTCATATTGATGAACTAGCATGCTGATTTTGGACTCACGAACTTGAGATGAACCTTCATGTGCCAAAGCTAAAGTGTCCCACATCTCCTTGGCAGTAGTGCAGCTGTGCACCTTGTCATATTCTGACTTTGTAATGGCACACATCAGATAGTGTCTTGCCTTCGAGTTCAGCTGGAATCTGGTCCTTTGGTCTGCTGTCCACTGAGCTCTTGGTATTTGTTGACCTGCTTCATTTACTGGAGCAGTGTAGCCAGTTTCCACTACATCCCATAGGTCCATATTTTGAGCATCAAAGAATGTGATCATTCTCTGCTTCCAGTAGTCGTATTCATTTCCATTGAACAGTGGTGGTCTGTTCACAGCTTGTCCCTCGTTCTCCATGGATCTTTGCTTCTCTGCACTGCTAAGTGCTCAACCCCTAGAGACCGAGCTCTGATGCCAACTGTAGGTAACAAGATGAAACACAAGAAGGGGGGGTTGAATTGTGTTTCTAAGCTTTTAAAACTTTTCGCAAATGTTGGACGTTGGCTGTTAAAAACGTTGGACGCACAGCTTAGTTCAAATATTGGACGCACAGTGTTTTCTGAAATATTGGACGCACAGAGTGCTAAAACACTGGACGCACAGAATTGTGAAATATTGGACGCACAAAAGATTGGACGCTGAGGCTTCCCTCTTAGTTTAAAAAACTTGTTTTCTTTGTGCGATTAAAGGTGTATGAAAAACTTGTTTAAACAAAATCAATTCAATCCCCTTGGTTAGTAATAAGCACAGATATAATAAGAGATAAGGGAAGGAAGAAATAACACAAGTTTTTATACTGGTTCACCCTTTTCTAAGAGCTACGTCCAGTCCCCTCAAACTAGAGAGATTTCACTATCAAACCAGATAGGTACAAGTATTCTTTGCACACAGCCTCGTCAGGCTAAAACCCAAGTATTCTTTGCACACAGCCTCTCCAGGCTAAATCCCAAGTATTCTTTGAACACAGCCTCTTCAGGCTAAAACCCAAGTATTCTTTGAGCACAGCCTCTTCAGGCTAAATCACAAGTATTCTTTGAACACGGTCTCTTCAGGCTAAACAACTCAGCAGAGTGTTTTTGATTCAAGTGCTGTCTAACTCACACAAGTGAGGATATGAAATCTAAAGCACTTTGAGAGTTAAGCAAACTCTCTTTTACAAGAAGAAAGAAAATATACAAGACTTTCTATACAGAGTATAACAAATTGCACAGCAGTTCAGCTCTTTCTTTTTCGTTGTTCAGTGTCTTGTATTCTTCTTCTTGTTCACGGTATTTATAGGCTTTGATGAAGCTTCAGACTTGTTCTTCGAATAGCTCAGCTTCAGCCTTCATAAATATTACTGTTTTCTAATAGCATTAAATGCTATTTTCCCGTTGCTCTGAGGAGATCTACTTCATTGTGCATGTCTGCGTTTCTTTCTCCTAAATCAGAAGCAACCTGTACTCAAAGTCTCAATTGTACAGTGGTTAATAGTAATATCTTATTGAGACAGAGAGAATACACTGTGTAAAGTAGAAAGATGTGTTCAGAGATATACAGAGTAGTTAAAAGTACATTCTCTCTCTTAGTACACTTTCCACAGTGTTTTATGCTTTTCAAAAGTACATTAAAAAACGTTGACAATGGTTGTACAGAAAAGCATTGTATACAGCTATTTATTTCAAATCATTTGCTCAGTAAATATGTTCCATATTAAATGCATGAGCAATAAATAGCAAGTTTATGGTTTCTGCATATTGGACGCAGCATGTAGAAATCATTGGACGCATACCTGGTACTTACCAATTGCATATGATATTCATTCAATCATTGGACGCATCTTTATGCTTACCATTCTGATGATTAGTTGCAAAGCAACATTGGACGTATTGCCTCATTCTGGTTATTGGACTTTTGCCATTTCCTTATAGTTCCATTGGACGCAAAGTTGATTGTTGTACATTTGTTCTTCTGCTTCATTGGACGCAGAACAGTTGTTTGATGTACCTTTGTCAATCTGCTTCATTGGTCGTATGACACTTGATTGATGTCCTTCTTATTTATTGGACGCAGAACAGTACCTTTGTCACTCTGATTTCATTGGACGCAGAGCAGTTCTTTTGTTTGTTCAGTTTCATTGGACGTTGAACTTCAATGCCTTAAACTGAACATTGGACTTTTGTCCTTCATTGGACGCATACTCACTGAATTTGTTCCTTTGAAAATCATTGGACTTTTACTGCAATTCTGCTTCTCATAAAAACATTGGACTTATACCACTATTGCCTTGTACTTATCATTGGACGATCAGCATTCTTTACCTTGGTCAAGAACACATCCTGAACACTGGACTTATGACTTATGTTCTGATCATTGGACTTATAAGCATTCTGATCATTGGACGTATGGTTTTTCTTGAACATTGGACTTATGTCTTCAATGTCTTCTCATGAATCATTGGACGTATGAAATTGTCCTTGTGCCTTGTACTGAATTATTGGACGCACAACATTACTTGCCTTTGTGCTCAAACATTGGACGCAGAACTCTTCCTTCTGCTCAAACATTGGACGCAGAATTCTTCCTTCTGCTCAAACATTGGACGCAGAATTCTTCCTTCTGCTAAAACATTGGACACAGAACTTTTGTGTCCATTCCAGTGCCAACATTGTGATGAGCTAGCTTATTGGACGCAGAACTGCTATCTTCCTCCAATAAACTTAGTTAGGCAGCATTGTTACACATTGTACAAGCTTAATACATATTGATTATCCTTTGTAAAAACCTTAATACATTTTGTTATCATCAAAACCATAAAATCACTTAGGGAGTTTTTGTATTAAAAACACTTTTAACCAATTTGGTTCCAACAGTCCCCCTCATTTAAACACTACACACAAAATTTCACACAGAGAACAAGCAAACAACTTCACCCAAGTCTATATTATCCCGAAATCACCTGACTACTTTCAGATTTATGACTTTATCCCTACAAACAAACACGGATTCCAACCACATGTTTTGTCCTCACTTACATGCTTTTCAGAAGGACATCCTTTCCTGTATAGTCTCACACCTGTATAGTAACATTGGCATAGGTAGTACCGAATAATCTTACTAAGTTCCCCTCAACTGTACCGTCCCATTCCAGCACAGTTGTGGATTTCTTGGTTGTACCGTCCCATTCCAGTACAACTTTGAAACCAGATTTTTCTAAAACAATATAAATCTAAACAAACAATAAAGATTCACATAATTTCACACAATTTTCACATAGCACAAACAACTCATCAGAGTTCACACAATGAAAACATAGTAAACCTATACCCAACAACACCCAAAAGACTCGACCAGGCTCTTATACCACAAATGTAACACCTTTTCTCCAAAAAGGATATTACACCATAGTTACCAAGAATTTCATTTAACTTAGAAAATATTTAGTGAAAGCTCAACATTTCTTCTCCGAAAATCAGTGAGTAAAATTTTTTCTTCTTTTAAACCAAGAGAATGATGGAGAATACATATTAATTGTTTTCAAAAAGGCGTTGAGTGCGGAAGCATAAAACAATATTTTGTGATGGTAACTTATTTCATATAATCATCAGAGTTTTTACAAGGAAGTACTGAAAATGATACAGTGAACATCTGAGCCAGTCTAATCTCTATACCTCTACCCAAAATAATACAGTAGCTACTTAATCTTCTCAGAACATCCATCAATCTATTCAGCATCCTTCATCAGATCCTCTCCTAAAATCTAACCCACTTCTTGGGTCAAAATCTACTCCGTCACGCATCAACATAACAAAGCAGGCAATGGTGAAACTCTAAACAACTTAATAAGTAAAGTACAAGCACAACCAAATCATAGATTATACATCACCCAATTCAAAGAACAGATAAACTACGTATAGCAGTCATACCGCGCCCAACAAATGAATCATTCAACGCCGTAAACAGAGAATTTAACACGGTAATATATCTCAAGGAATTATCAAACACACAAGACTATCTACATTTTCGGGACACACCCACGAGAAAAGAACCCGCTGCTCTTGGAGACTTTACTTAATTATTTCGGGACACACCCACGAGAAAAGAACCCGCTGCTCCTGGAGACTTTACCACTTATATTTGGGACACACCCACGAGTAAGTCACCCGCTTCTCCTGGAGATTTTACAATAAGAATTTCGGCACATAGCCACGAGCATTCAGCCCGCTACTCCTGGAGATTTTACTTAGTAACCACAAACCCCAACTTACGACTTAACTCTCAAATAAACACGGAATTCACAAGTAACTGTAGAATAAAAACGTATTCGAAAATAGACTAAGTGAAATCAATTGTTTATTTACGGAAATACTTAAGCACTATTTATTTTCAGGAAAAAGACCCGTTGGAAGCCTACCTGACTAATTTCCACTGTCATAAATGTTGGAAATTAATTTATTGCATATATATACAGATTGGATACCCGCTCTCTATTTCCCACTATTAATATAACAGTAGAATTCACCGAGAATCCATTACTGTTACATTAAATTCCAAAAGATGCTATAACAATAGAATTCACCGAGAATCCATTACTGTTATACTCTTTGATCCAATCCAATCTATTTATATATATGGTATTAAGAAATCATTTCTTTCCCAGATTATCTTAGTCATGTATACCCCTGGTCCCTAGTGTTAAGATTTTTAAACAGCGAATTAATACAGATCCCAGGCTAGAAAGAGACGGACTTTATAATAGCCCCTTCAAAGGTCTCTTTCCTTTCTAGACAGATCCATACTAATAAACCAATCAAATCTTTAACCATCACCTTTGACCATATACATGTTAGATAATATCAGGGTTTTTCACAAAGAATAAAACGTATTTTCTTTACGGTAAAATCATATTTTGCGGTAAATCTAAATTTCGCCATTATAACGGTATGTTTACATAAGCTCAAAATAAAATTTGCCAGAGTAACCTTACTTCCACGAAATCTTAAGAGAAATTTGGGTATTATAACCCTACTATTAATAATTAACACAAAATAATCATTTTAGAACAACAAAACAATTTATAAAGCATAACCACCATTTAAAAGCTATAACCCCGAAGGCATACAAGTCAAGCACAACCAAGAATCAAACATATACTTCTCAAATTAATTTTGCAAGAGGTTCCCCCTACCTTTCACCAAAAATGGATGAAGATCCAAGAACACCAAGAAATTTAAGACTTAAGAAGAGAAAAGAGAGAAAAGTGTGTAGCTTCTTGATTCCTTGGCTTCTTGAAATTCTGTGTGTAATTTTTATTAAGCAAGGGGGGCCATTTATAGGGAGAGGGGGCAGCCAAGGGGTTGAGTTAAAGGAACCTTGGTTAGCTTAGAAAGTAATCATAGTTTGGCTTTTAATAAAAATCAAAACAATTAACTAATTCCTAATTGGCCTAAACCACTTCACAAGGATTGAATCCAAGTGAAAGATCATCATCCAAGGGTCCAAGTTGAGGAAGAGGCGCGGCCAAGGAGCAAGGAGAAGGAAGGAATAAGGAAAGTATGTGATGTAAGCCATGACTACAAAAACACACATTTATCTTATTAGTTTTAATCAACCTTTTTTCTAATTGGTTTTAAAACTTTGACTCATGCACCAAATGAACCTAGTCCTCTTCTTGGCAAGGTGCTAGGATGGTTTACGAGGGCTGAAAAGGGAGGGAGTGAAGTTATATCTTTGTCCCTAGGGTTTTCAAGTGAAAACGGATGAAAATCAAGGGTAAAATTGACTTTTCACTAATAAAAAATTCCTAAAATTAATTTAAAGATTGAGAACTGATAAGAAATCTTGGGAATACCATGTAATAGCCCTAATAGTTGTTGGAACCAAATGGGTTAAAAGTGTTTTAATACAAAAACTCCCTAAGTGATTTTATGGTTTTGATGATAACAAAATGTATTAAGGTTTTTACAAAGGATAATCAATTTGTATTAAGCTTGTACAATGCATAACAAAGCTGCCTAACTAAGTTTATTGCAGTCTGCGTCCAATAAATTAGTTCATCATAACATTGGCTCATATTCAAAGTCTGAGAAGCTTTGCGTCCAATGTTGGCACTGGAGAGTATGCGTCCAATGCTTGAGCAGAAGGAAGAAGCCTTGCGTCCAATGTTGGGACTGGAGTGGACACAAAAGTTCTGCGTCCAATGTTTGAGCAGAAGGAAGAATTCTGAATCCAGCGTCCAATGTTTGTAGCACAAGGCAAGAGCAAAGTTCTGCGTCCAATGTCTTCTGAAGAAGCAGAATCGCAGAAGTAGAAGAAATCAAGTCTTGAGGACACGCTACTTTCTGCGTCCAATGTTTTCCAAAGAAGCAGAATCAGTAAGCGTCCAATAGAGCAAGACTGGCATAAGTCCAATGATAAGGACAAGGCAATACTGGCAGAGTCCAATATTTGTATAAGAAGCAGAATTGCAGTAAGAGTCCAATGATTTTCAAAGGAACAGATTCAGTGAGCAATGAAGGATAAAATTCCAATGTTCAGTGTGAGCAAGAGTGCAACTCTGCGTCCAATGAAACTGAACAAACAAAAGAACTGCTCTGCGTCCAATGAAGTCAGAGTTACTCAAGCACTGTTCTGCGTCCAATACATAAGAAGGACAACAATATTGCTTTGCGTCCAATGGAGCATAAGGAAGCAGATTGACAAAGGTACATCAAACAATTGTTCTGCGTCCAATGGAGCAGAAGAACAAATGTACAACAATCAACCTTGCGTCCAATGGAACTATAGGGAAATGGCAAAAGTCCAATACTGGCTTGCATTCAAATGGAATAGATTGGTAAGCATAAAGATGCGTCCAATGTTTGCATAAGTTCTGTGCAAATTGGTAAGTGCAAAGGTATGCGTCCAATATATTCTATATGCTGCGTCCAAAACGCAGAGTCCATTACATGCTATTTATTGCTCATGCATTTAATATGAAACATATTTATTGAGCAAATGATTTGAAATAAATAGCTGTACACAATGCTTTTCTGTACATCTTTGTCAACGTATGTGAATGTACCTCTGAAAAGCATAAAGTACTGTGGAAAGTGTACTAAGAGAGAGAATGTACTTTTAACTACTCTATAGATCTCTGAACACACCTTTCTGCTTTACACAGTGTATTCTCTCTGTCTCAATAAGATATTATTATTAACCACTGTACAATTGAGACTTTGAGTACAGGTTGCTTCTGATTTGGGAGAAAGAAACGCAGACATGCACATTGAAGTAGATCTCCTCAGAGCAACGGGAAAATAGCATTAAATGCTATTAGAGAACGGTAATATTATGAAGGCTGAAGCTAAGCTATTCGAAGAACAAGCCTGAAACTTCATCAAAGCCTATAAATACCGAGAAGCAAGAAGAAGAATACAAGCGACTGAAAACGAAAAAGAAAGAGCTGAACTGCTGTGCAATCTTTTATACTCTGATTAGAAAAGTCTTGTATTTCTTTATCTTCTTGTAAAAGAGAGTTTGCTTAACTCTCAAAGTGCTTTAGATTTCATATCCTCACTTGTGTGAGTTAGACAGCACTTGTATCAAAACTCTGCTGAGTTGTTTAGCCTGAAGAGGCTGTGTTCAAAGAATACTTGGGGTTTAGCCTGAAGAGGCTGCGTCCAAAGAATACTTGGGTTTTAGCCTGGAGAGGCTGTGTGCAAAGAATACTTGGGTTTTAGCCTGAAGAGGCTGTGTGCAAAGAATACTTGTATTCTATCAGGTTGATAGTGAAATCTCTCTAGTTTGAGGGGACTGGACGTAGCTCTTAGGAAAGGGTGAACCAGTATAAAAACTTGTGTTATTTCTTCTTTCCCTTAACTCCTTTTATATTTGTGTTTATTACTAACAAAGGGGATTGAAATTGTTTTTATTCAAACAAGTTTTTCAAACCAAAAAGGGAAGCATTCTGTGCGTCCAATCTTTAGAAAACCTGTGCGTCCAGTTTTTATAAAGACTCTGTGCGTCCAGTGTTTTAGCACTTGTGCGTCCAATATTTCAAATAGCACTGTGCGTCCAATATTTGAACTAAAGCTGTGCGTCCAACGTTTTTAACAGCCAGCGTCCATCATTTGCGAAAAAGTTTTAAAAGCTAAGAAACACAATTCAACCCCCCCCCTTCTTGTGTTTCATCTTGTTACCTACAGTTGGCATCAGAGCTCGGTCTCTAGGGGTTGAGCACTTAACAGTGCAGAGAAGCAAGATCCATGGAGAACGAGGGACAGGCTGTGAACAGACCACCACTGTTCAATGGCAACGAATATGACTACTGGAAGCAAAGAATGATCACATTCTTTGATGCTCAAAATATGGACCTATGGGATGTCGTGGAAACTGGCTACACTTCTCCAGTAAATGAAGCAGGACAACCAGTACCAAGAGCTCAGTGGACACAAGATCAGAGAACAAGATTCCAGCTGAACTCGAAGGCAAGGCACTATCTAATGTGTGCCATTACAAAGTCAGAATATGACAAGGTGCACAGCTGCACTACTGCCAAGGAGATGTGGGACACTCTAGCTTTGGCACATGAAGGTTCATCTCAGGTTCGTGAGTCCAAAATCAGCATGCTAGTTCATCAATATGAACTATTCAAAATGGAGGATCACGAGTCCATTGATCAAATGTTTGGAAGATTCCAAACAATCATCAACAACCTGAGGTCCTTGGGAAAAATCTACACAACCCAAGAGCATATCAGGAAAATCCTAAGGAGTCTACCAAGACAATGGAGACCCAAGGTGACAGCCATACAAGAAGCAAGGGATCTTTCCACTCTTGCCATGGAGGATCTTCTAGGCTCACTGAAAGTACATGAGCTTGAGCTGAATGAAGAGGGAACCGAGAAAAGAGCAAAGTCCATTGCTCTTAAAGCTCATAGAGGGAGCACCTCCAAAGCATTGAAGGCAAATGATTCTGATGAAGAATCATGCAGCTCAGAAGGAGAAGAAGGCTCAGATGATGATGAACTCTCCTTCATCTCCAGGAAAATAAAATCAATGTGGAAAAAGAAGGGTGGCTTCAGAAGGAAGCAATTCAACAGAAGATTTCCACAGAAGGAAGCTGAGCAAAAGGAGGAAAGTCCAGTGGTGTGCTATGGATGCAGGAAACCAGGCCACTACAAGGCAGACTGTCCTGAGGCCGAGAAGACAAAGAAGAAGTTCTTCAAGAAGAAAAAAGGTCTCATGGCAACATGGGAGGACCTTGATGATTCCTCTGATGATGAGGATAAGGAAGAGGCAAATCTATGTCTAATGGCAGGACTCTCCTCAGTTGAAAGTGAAGATGAAGAAGAGGTAATTTCTTACTCTGAATTAAGAGATAATTTTGATGAGCTTCTTAGAGATTCATCCATTCTATCTGATGAGTACAAGTCTTTAAAGAAAAAGTTTTCTCTTATAACAAAAGATTTTGAAAAGATTTCTTCAGAAAACAAAGTACTCAAATCAGAAAATGATCATTTAAGACTTCAAGTAAGTCAATTGAAAGAAGAATCTCCAAAGAAGTCTGAGTCCAATACTTCCTGTGAAGTACAAGTACTTCAACAAGAAGTAGATGAACTCACTGGACGTTTGTCCAAGTTTGTCAGTAGCTCTGAAAAGCTTGATCAAATTTTAAAAATTCAGAGAAAACCTTCTGACAAAACTGGTTTGGGTTATGAAAAACTGAAACCAAAGTTTTCCAAGAGTCCATCAAAGTTTAATATATATTGTGGTCACTGTGGAAAGGCTGGACATGTCACATCGACATGCTTCCATAATAAATGGAACAAGCCTGAACGCAGGCCAAGGACTAACATGAAAGGACCCAAGAAAATCTGGGTACCTAAGAACATGATCATTCCTGTTGCAGATTTGCTTAATGGGAGGAAAACAACACCAGTCATGGTACCTGGACAGTGGCTGCTCACGACACATGACAGGAGAAAGGTCTATGTTCCAAGACCTAAAGCCTAGATCAAAGGGCTGGGTCACGTTTGGAGGTGACCAGAAAGGCAGAATAGTTGGGATAGGTAAAATTGGTAAACATCCTTTTCCTACTGTTGAAAATGTTTTATTGGTTGAAGGACTCAAACATAATCTACTTAGCATAAGTCAATTGTGTGACAGTGGATGTGATGTTTCCTTTGACAAAGATAAATGTATAGTCAAAAATTCTGATAAGTCCATTCTTTTTCAAGCAAAGAGGCAGGATAATGTTTATAAAATTGATTTCGAAAATCTGTCCAAACAGAATGTCTCATGCTTCATTTCTTTAAATGATGAACAATGGATATGGCACAAGAAGCTTGGTCATGCAAGCTTGAGAACCATCTCAAAGCTTAATAAGCATAGCCTCGTAAGAGGACTTCCAAATCTTGTGTACAAATCTGAGGTTCTCTGTGAAGCATGTCAGAAAGGGAAACAAGTGAAAAACTCTTTTAATTCTAAAAACATTGTTTCCACTTCTAGACCTTTAGAACTTTTACATATGGATTTGTTTGGACCAACACAAACTGCTTCTTTGAGTGGAAAGAAATATGGACTTGTTATAGTTGATGACTATACTAGATGGACATGGGTTAAATTCCTAGCACACAAGGATGAGTCTTTTAAGGTATTCACCATTTTTTTGTAAAAGAGTCCAAACTGAGAAAGGAGTTTGTATCAACTCCATTCGAAGTGATCATGGAGGTGAGTTTGAAAATGCAAACTTTCAGAGATTCTGTGAAGAGAATGGAATCCTTCACAATTTCTCTGCACCTAGAACACCACAGCAAAATGGTGTAGTAGAGAGGAAAAATCGATCTTTACAAGAGATGGCCAGGACCATGCTCAATGATCACTCAACCTCTAAGAGGTTTTGGGCTGAAGCTGTAAACACAGCATGTTATTTGCAAAACCGAATTTTTATAAGGCCTATACTGAAAAAGACTCCTTATGAATTGTGGAAAGGAAGAAAACCCAACATTTCATATTTTCATCCTTTCGGATGTGAGTGTTTTATTCTTAACACCAAGGATCAACTTGGTAAATTTGACTCTAAAGTTGATAATGGAATTTTTCTGGGTTATTCTGAAACTTCCAAGGCATATCGAGTTTACAACTCAAGAACCTTGACTGTTGAAGAGTCAATTCATGTTAAATTCAATGACAAAAAGCCTGACAATGATCTGTCAGAGCTAAGTGATTCTCTTGCAGATATGAGAATACAACCAGGAGGTGAAGAATCATCAAGCAAGATTGAAGAAGATGGACCAGACGCAGGAAACAGTCATGCGTCCAATATTGCAAGTGGTAAAAGCTGGCATTTTAAGACTTATCATCCTGAAGATCAAATTATTGGAAATGCAGATGATAAAGTCAGAACAAGGTCCACATTCAGAGAGCAAACTGATGTAGCATTCATCTCTGAATTGGAGCCAAAGAATATAGATGAAGCCCTATTGGATGAAGGATGGATTTTAGCAATGCAGGAGGAGCTGAATCAGTTCAAAAGAAATGATGTTTGGACTCTGGTAGCCCCACCTGAAGATAAGTCCATCATTGGAACCAAATGGGTATTCAGAAACAAGCTGGACGAAGAAGGTAAAGTTGTGAGAAACAAAGCAAGGTTAGTTGCTCAAGGCTACTCACAACAGGAAGGTATTGATTTTACTGAAACCTTTGCTCCAGTAGCTAGAATAGAAGCCATTCGCATTCTACTTTCATTTGCTGCCCAACATGATATGAGGCTTTATCAAATGGATGTAAAGAGTGCTTTTCTGAATGGTATAATAACAGAAGAAGTCTATGTTGAACAACCCCCTGGGTTTGAGGACCAATCTTTTCCAAATCATGTTTTTAAATTGAAAAAGGCTCTTTATGGCCTTAAGCAAGCTCCTCGAGCTTGGTATGAAAAACTGAGCTCATTTTTAATGGAAAATGGTTTTTCAAGAGGAAAAGTTGATAACACTCTTTTCAGAAAATCCATAGACTCACATTTCATCATAGTACAGATTTATGTAGATGACATTATTTTTGGTGCTACTGATGAATCTTTGTGTAGAGAATTCTCTGAATTAATGCAGAAAGAATTCGAAATGAGCATGATGGGAGAGTTGAAGTTCTTTCTTGGACTTCAAGTGAAACAGACTAAAGATGGGATATATGTGCATCAGTCCAAATACACGAAGGAGCTTCTGAAGAAGTTCAAAATGGATGATTGCAAACCCATGAATACCCCCATGCATCCAACTTGCATAATGAGCCTGAATGACAAAGATAAAAAGGTAGATCAAAAGGTATATAGAGGTATGATAGGATCTCTTTTATATCTTACTGCATCTAGACCTGATATTATGTTCAGTGTTTGCTTATGTGCAAGATTTCAATCAGATCCTAGAGATTCTCATTTGACTGCTGTCAAGAGAATTTTTAGATATCTGAAAGAGACTACTAATCTTGGTTTGCTGTTTAAGAAATCAGATGAATACAGATTAGTAGGATTCTGTGATGCTGATTATGCTGGAGACAGGCTTGAAAGAAAAAGCACCAGCGGAGGATGTCATTTTATGGGATCCAATTTAGTATCATGGACAAGCAAGAGACAAAGCACTATTGCATTATCAACAGCTGAAGCTGAATATGTCTCTGCAGCAAGTTGTTGTTCTCAGCTCTTATGGATTAAATATCAATTGGAGGACTACAACATCTTTGAGAGTAAGATTTCTGTTCTTTGTGATAATACTGCTGCAATCAATTTATCTAAGAACCCAATCTTACACTCAAGAGCTAAGCATATAGAAATTAAACATCATTTTATTAGAGACTATGTGCAGAAGGGAACATTTGATATTCAGTTTGTTAGCACTGAAAATCAATGGGCAGATATATTTACAAAACCCCTATCTGTAGATAGATTCATTTTTATAAGGAAGCATTTGAATATGCACTTTATAAAAGACTGATGTTTAGCGTCCAAAATGCTTAAGTTGAGTCTGAGTCCAATGTGACTAGAGTCCAATAGGACACGACAGTCTATTTGAGACTTAGAATTTTTTTTAAGACTCAAAAGTCTTTACATCTTAGTAATCCCACGCTGAGTCCAACTTTTTCATAAAGATATTTCTTACAGTTGGTTTTCTCTTCGTTTGACATCTTTTCAAAAATCTTTTCTGTTTGAGAAAGCTTGTTTAGAATAGAAGAAAAAGTTTTTCTGTTTTAAAGAGGTTTCTGTTTTTAAAAGCTCCAAGTTTTTTCAAAACTCTCTTTGGACTATGATGTTCTATGAACCTTTTTGCCTGATGACAAAAGGGGGAGAAAGAATGGGATTAAGTTTTCATATCCTGACTAAAAGGGGAAAGATTTTGACAAAAGGGGAGAAAGATTAAGTCTGATTGCATTAGTCTTATTACCATGTTGTTATTTTGATAAGCTATTTGTGGACTAATCTTGTTTCTATGAGTAAAAGAAATTTTCAGGTACTCTAAGTATATTGAATATCCAAAACCATGAGATGTTTATCTCAGGGGGAGAAGAGTAAGGAAAATCTGAGATGTTTATCTCAGGGGGAGTTTCCCTTAGAAATTTTCTGTTTGTTTTTTTTCTGACTGAATGTGCTTTATATGCTTTATTGTTTGTAAAACTTAATAATGTTTGTCATCATCAAAAAGGGGGAGATTGTTGGAACCAAATGGGTTAAAAGTGTTTTAATACAAAAACTCCCTAAGTGATTTTATGGTTTTGATGATAACAAAATGTATTAAGGTTTTTACAAAGGATAATCAATTTGTATTAAGCTTGTACAATGCATAACAAAGCTGCCTAACTAAGTTTATTGCAGTCTGCGTCCAATAAATTAGTTCATCATAACATTGGCTCATATTCAAAGTCTGAGAAGCTTTGCGTCCAATGTTGGCACTGGAGAGTATGCGTCCAATGCTTGAGCAGAAGGAAGAAGCCTTGCGTCCAATGTTGGGACTGGAGTGGACACAAAAGTTCTGCGTCCAATGTTTGAGCAGAAGGAAGAATTCTGAATCCAGCGTCCAATGTTTGTAGCACAAGGCAAGAGCAAAGTTCTGCGTCCAATGTCTTCTGAAGAAGCAGAATCGCAGAAGTAGAAGAAATCAAGTCTTGAGGACACGCTACTTTCTGCGTCCAATGTTTTCCAAAGAAGCAGAATCAGTAAGCGTCCAATAGAGCAAGACTGGCATAAGTCCAATGATAAGGACAAGGCAATACTGGCAGAGTCCAATATTTGTATAAGAAGCAGAATTGCAGTAAGAGTCCAATGATTTTCAAAGGAACAGATTCAGTGAGCAATGAAGGATAAAATTCCAATGTTCAGTGTGAGCAAGAGTGCAACTCTGCGTCCAATGAAACTGAACAAACAAAAGAACTGCTCTGCGTCCAATGAAGTCAGAGTTACTCAAGCACTGTTCTGCGTCCAATACATAAGAAGGACAACAATATTGCTTTGCGTCCAATGGAGCATAAGGAAGCAGATTGACAAAGGTACATCAAACAATTGTTCTGCGTCCAATGGAGCAGAAGAACAAATGTACAACAATCAACCTTGCGTCCAATGGAACTATAGGGAAATGGCAAAAGTCCAATACTGGCTTGCATTCAAATGGAATAGATTGGTAAGCATAAAGATGCGTCCAATGTTTGCATAAGTTCTGTGCAAATTGGTAAGTGCAAAGGTATGCGTCCAATATATTCTATATGCTGCGTCCAAAACGCAGAGTCCATTACATGCTATTTATTGCTCATGCATTTAATATGAAACATATTTATTGAGCAAATGATTTGAAATAAATAGCTGTACACAATGCTTTTCTGTACATCTTTGTCAACGTATGTGAATGTACCTCTGAAAAGCATAAAGTACTGTGGAAAGTGTACTAAGAGAGAGAATGTACTTTTAACTACTCTATAGATCTCTGAACACACCTTTCTGCTTTACACAGTGTATTCTCTCTGTCTCAATAAGATATTATTATTAACCACTGTACAATTGAGACTTTGAGTACAGGTTGCTTCTGATTTGGGAGAAAGAAACGCAGACATGCACATTGAAGTAGATCTCCTCAGAGCAACGGGAAAATAGCATTAAATGCTATTAGAGAACGGTAATATTATGAAGGCTGAAGCTAAGCTATTCGAAGAACAAGCCTGAAACTTCATCAAAGCCTATAAATACCGAGAAGCAAGAAGAAGAATACAAGCGACTGAAAACGAAAAAGAAAGAGCTGAACTGCTGTGCAATCTTTTATACTCTGATTAGAAAAGTCTTGTATTTCTTTATCTTCTTGTAAAAGAGAGTTTGCTTAACTCTCAAAGTGCTTTAGATTTCATATCCTCACTTGTGTGAGTTAGACAGCACTTGTATCAAAACTCTGCTGAGTTGTTTAGCCTGAAGAGGCTGTGTTCAAAGAATACTTGGGGTTTAGCCTGAAGAGGCTGCGTCCAAAGAATACTTGGGTTTTAGCCTGGAGAGGCTGTGTGCAAAGAATACTTGGGTTTTAGCCTGAAGAGGCTGTGTGCAAAGAATACTTGTATTCTATCAGGTTGATAGTGAAATCTCTCTAGTTTGAGGGGACTGGACGTAGCTCTTAGGAAAGGGTGAACCAGTATAAAAACTTGTGTTATTTCTTCTTTCCCTTAACTCCTTTTATATTTGTGTTTATTACTAACAAAGGGGATTGAAATTGTTTTTATTCAAACAAGTTTTTCAAACCAAAAAGGGAAGCATTCTGTGCGTCCAATCTTTAGAAAACCTGTGCGTCCAGTTTTTATAAAGACTCTGTGCGTCCAGTGTTTTAGCACTTGTGCGTCCAATATTTCAAATAGCACTGTGCGTCCAATATTTGAACTAAAGCTGTGCGTCCAACGTTTTTAACAGCCAGCGTCCATCATTTGCGAAAAAGTTTTAAAAGCTAAGAAACACAATTCAACCCCCCCCTTCTTGTGTTTCATCTTGTTACCTACAGTTGGCATCAGAGCTCGGTCTCTAGGGGTTGAGCACTTAACAGTGCAGAGAAGCAAGATCCATGGAGAACGAGGGACAGGCTGTGAACAGACCACCACTGTTCAATGGCAACGAATATGACTACTGGAAGCAAAGAATGATCACATTCTTTGATGCTCAAAATATGGACCTATGGGATGTCGTGGAAACTGGCTACACTTCTCCAGTAAATGAAGCAGGACAACCAGTACCAAGAGCTCAGTGGACACAAGATCAGAGAACAAGATTCCAGCTGAACTCGAAGGCAAGGCACTATCTAAACCACTTCACAAGGATTGAATCCAAGTGAAAGATCATCATCCAAGGGTCCAAGTTGAGGAAGAGGCGCGGCCAAGGAGCAAGGAGAAGGAAGGAATAAGGAAAGTATGTGATGTAAGCCATGACTACAAAAACACACATTTATCTTATTAGTTTTAATCAACCTTTTTTCTAATTGGTTTTAAAACTTTGACTCATGCACCAAATGAACCTAGTCCTCTTCTTGGCAAGGTGCTAGGATGGTTTACGAGGGCTGAAAAGGGAGGGAGTGAAGTTATATCTTTGTCCCTAGGGTTTTCAAGTGAAAACGGATGAAAATCAAGGGTAAAATTGACTTTTCACTAATAAAAAATTCCTAAAATTAATTTAAAGATTGAGAACTGATAAGAAATCTTGGGAATACCATGTAATAGCCCTAATAGTTTCATGGAAGAGTTTCTGGAATTTTACGATAAGTGTAAGATATGCGTTGAGCTCAAAGAACGGAGAAACTGACGCGCCGTAAGTGAAAAACAAATATTTTTCAGAAAATTCTCAAAAATCACAAATTTAATTTAAACAATAATGATCCCTTTCGGAAATTGATTTTGAGCTCTCACTGATCAGTATAAATCCTATTTTGGCCAAGAAATTCTCGTTTTACGTGTCTTATGGAGTTTTGAAAAAGTGACTTTTGATATGTCTTTCAGAAAATTCCGAAATAATTTTCATAAATCTTAAAAAAATAGAAAAACATGTTTTGGCTTTTCAAAATCTTTATCTGACTTTAACTTGAGCTCTGAATCAGTCTGTCAGCTCAAGCGGTTTACTATTTGGACCAGAACGGAACTTCTAAATCTTTTTACTTCCAAAAATTCTAGAAAAATATCAGAAAATCTATAATATTAGAAAAACTAACTTTTGTGAAGGGAGTTTATTTATTGAAGTCATTAGATGTTTTTAAGCTATTTCAAACTCTTTCCGTCAGTTAGATATACTGTTTTTTGTAAAAAGACCCGATATCGATTGTAAAACTACTGTTTCAGAAGTATTCCGGAATATGTGTATTTTACTCCTAATTTTAAGCTAAAAATAAATCACAAAACATTTACGGCACAAGAATTCATATAAAACAGAAAAAGTACGGTTTAAATAGACAAACGGAGGTTGTAACTAGACCTGACGAAGCTGCGAATCAATCGTTTTCAGAAGTAATCTTAAACACGTATATTTAAATCCTATTTTTAAGCCAAGAATAAATCTTAAAAGATTTATATCGCAAAAATTCATATAAAACATACTTTTAAATAATAACTCAGAAAAACGGATGTTACAATTCTCTCCCTCTAAAAAGAATTTTATCCTCGAAATTCGTGGATACACTTAGGGATTTAACTTATTAGTTCATACTAAATACTATTGTTATCTCACTGCTACCAGCAAGCCAATGAGTTGATCCGACTCATACCTTGACCTTAAGTAGCAAGAAAGCAATAATAAGTTCATGACTTATAATACCATCCCAAAACACATTTTTAGATAACCAAGTTTTCTAAGTATAACAGAGAATTTGCAAGCACATGTATAGAATCAACACAATATCAATGAAATCAAGTACTTCATATAATCATGTATAATCCACCAACACAAACAATTTCTAGTAGGCCCTAACCGGCCTTGCAGCTAATACCAAGATTCTCACTACTTCAACATACCATCACCTAGTGAAGAAATGGTACCACCAGACATGGTGTTCCACCAGACAACTACCCAGATAAAACTAAGTTAGAACCCACTCAAGGAGTCCCCCTCATTTAAACACTACACACAAAATTTAACATAGAGAACAATCAAACAACTTCACCCAAGTCTATATTATCCCGAAATCACCTGACTACTTTCAGATTTATGACTTTATCCCTACAAACAAACACGGATTCCAACCACATGTTTTGTCCTCACTTACATGCTTTTCAGAAGGTCATCCTTTCCTGTACAGTAACGTTGGCATAGGTAGTACCAAATAATCTTACTAAGTTCCCCACAACTGTACCGTCCCATTCCAGCACAGTTGTGGATTTCTTGGTTGTACCGTCCCATTCCAGTACAACTTTGAAACCAGATTTTTCCAAAACAATATAAACCTAAACAAACAATAAAGATTCACATAATTTCACACAATTTTCACATAGCACAAACAACTCATCAGAGTTCACACAATGAAAACATAGTAAACCTATACCCAACAGCACCCAAAAGACTCGACCAGGCTCTGATACCACAAAATGTAACACCCTTTCTCCAAAAAGGATATTACACCATAGTTACCAAGAATTTCATTTAACTTAGAAAATATTTAGTGAAAGCTCAACATTTCTTCTCCGAAAATCAGTGAGTAAAATTTTTTCTTCTTTTAAACCAAGAGAAGGATAGAGAATACATATTAATTCTTTTCAAAAAGGCGTTAAGTACGGAAGCATAAAACAATATTTTTGTGATGGTAATCTTATTTCATATAATCATCAGAGTTTTTACAAGGAAATACTGAAAATGATACAGTGAACATCTGAGCCAATCTAATCTCTATACCTCTACCCAAAATAATACAGTAGCTTCTTAATCTTCTCGGAACATCCATCAATCTATTCAGCATCCTTCATCATATCCTCTCCTAAGAGCTAACCCACTTCTGGGGTCAAACATCTACTCCGTCATGCATCAACATAACAAAGCAGGCAAGGGTGAAACTCTAAACAACTTAATAAGTAAAGTACAAGCACAACCAAATCATAGATTATACATCACCCAATTCAAAGAATAGATAAACAACGTATAGCAGTCATACCGCACCCAACAGATGAATTATTCAACGCCGCAAACAGAGAATCTAACACGGTAATATATCTCAAGGAATTATCAAACACACAAGACTATCTACATTTTCGGGACACACCCACGAGAAAAGAACCCGCTGCTCTTGGAGACTTTACTTAATTATTTTGGGACACACCCACGAGAAAAGAACCCGCTGCTCCTAGAGACTTTACCACTTATATTCGAGACACACCCACGAGTAAGTCACCCGCTACTCCTGGAGATTTTACCATAGGAATTTCGGCACATAGCCACGAGAATTCAGCCCGCTACTCCTGGAGATTTTACTTAGTAACCACAAACCTCAACTTACGACTTAACTCTCAAATAAACACAGAATTCACAAGTAATTGTAGAATAAAAACGTATTAAAAAATAGACTAAGTGAAATCAATTGTTTATTTACGGAAATACTTAAGCACTATTTATTTTCAGAAAAAAGACCCGTTGGAAGCCTACCTCACTAATTTCCACTGTCATAAACGTTGGAAATTAAACTGAGTTTATTGCATATATATACAGATTGGATACCCACTCTGTATTTCCCACTATTAATATAACAGTAGAATTCACCGAGAATCCATTACTGTTACATTAAATTTCGAAAGATGTTATAACAGTAGAATTCACTGAGAATCCATTACTGTTATACTCTTTTATCCAATCCAATCTATTTATATATACGGTATTAAAAAATCACTTCTTTCCCAGATTATCTTAGTCATGTATACCCCTGGTCCCTAGTGTTAAGATTTTTAAACAGCGTATTAATACAGATCCCAGGCTAGAAAGAGACAGACTTTATAATAGCCCCTTCAATGGTCTCTTTCCTTTCTAGACAGATCCATACTAATAAACCAATCAAATCTTTAACCATCACCTTTGACCATATACATGTTAGATAATATCAGGATTTTTCACAAAGAATAAAACGTATTTTCTTTACGGTAAAATCATATTTTGCGGTAAATCTAAATTTCGCCATTATAACGGTATGTTTACATAAGATCAAAATAAAATTTGCTAGAGTAACCTTACTTCCACGAAATCTTAAGAGAAATTTGGGCATTATAACCCTACTATTAATAATTAACACAAAATAATCATTTTAGAACAACAAAACAATTTATAAAGCATAACCACCATTTAAAAGCTATAACACCGAAGGCATACAAGTCAAGCACAACCAAGAATCAAACATATACTTCTCAAATTAATTTTGCAAGAGGTTCCCCCTACCTTTCACCAAAAATGGATGAAGATCCAAGAACACCAAGAAATTTAAGACTTAAGAAGAGAAAAGAGAGAAAAGTGTGTAGCTTCTTGATTCCTTGGCTTCTTGAAATTCTGTGTGTAATTTTTATTAAGCAAGGGGGGCTATTTATAGGGAGAGGGGGCAGCCAAGGGGTTGAGTTAAAGGAACCTTGGTTAGCTTAGAAAGTAATCATAGTTTGACTTTTAATAAAAATCAAAACAATTAACTAATTCCTAATTGGCCTAAACCACTTCACAAGGATTGAATCCAAGTGAAAGATCATCATCCAAGGGTCCAAGTTGAGGAAGAGGCGCGGCCAAGGAGCAAGGAGAAGGAAGGAATAAGGAAAGTATGTGATGTAAGCCATGACTACAAAAACACACATTTATCTTATTAGTTTTAATCAACCTTTTTTCTAATTGGTTTTAAAACTTTGACTCATGCACCAAATGAACCTAGTCCTCTTCTTGGCAAGGTGCTAGGATGGTTTACGAGGGCTGAAAAGGGAGGGAGTAAAGTTACATCTTTGCCCCTAGGGTTTTCAAGTGAAAACGGATGAAAATCAAGGGTAAAATTGACTTTTCACTAACCAAAAATTTCTAAAATTAATTTAAAGATTGAGAACTGATAAGAAATCTTAGGAATACCATGTAATGGCCCTAATAGCTTCATGGATGAGTTTCTGGAATTTTACGGTAAGTGTAAGATATACATTTAGCTCAACGAACGGAGAAATGGACGCGCCGTAAGTGAAAAACAGACATTTTTCAGAAAATTCCCAGATAATTCTCAAAAATCACAAATTTAATTTAAACACTAATGATCCCTTTCGAAAATTGATTTTGAGCTCTCACTGATCAGTATAAATCCTGTTTTGGCCCAGAAATTCTCGTTTTACGTGTCTTACGGAGTTTTGAAAAAGTGACTTTTGATTTGTCTTTCAGAAAATTCCGAAATAATTTCCATAAATCTTAAAAAAATAGAAAAACATGTTTGGCTATTCAAAATCTTTATCTGACTTTAACTAGAGCTCTGAATCAGTCTGTCAGCTCAAGTGATTTACTATTTGGACCAAAACGGAACTTCTAAATCTTTTTACTTCCATAAATTCTTGAAAAATATCAAAAAATCTATAATATTATAAAAACCAACTTTTGTGAAGGAAGTTTATTTATTGGAGTCATTAGATGTTTTTAAGCTATTTGAAATTCTTTCCGTCAGTTAGACGTATTGTTTTCTATAAAAAGACCTGATATCGATTGTAAAACTACCGTTTCAGAAGTATTCCAGAATATGTGTATTTTACTCCTAATTTTTAGCTGAAAATAAATCACAAAACATTTACGGCACAAGAATTCATATAAAACAGAAAAAGTACGGTTGAAACAGACAAACAGAGGTTGTAACTAGACCTGACAGAAGCTGCGAATCAACCGTTTTCAGAAGTAATCTTAAACACGTATATTTAAATCCTATTTTTAAGCCAAGAATAAATCTTAAAAGATTTATATCGCAAAAATTCGTATAAAACAGATTTTTAAATAGTAACTTGGAAAAACAGATGTTACAGTTAGCCTGCTGGGAAGGAACTGAGAAGATGATCTTCTTTGATCAAGAATGTATTGAAAGGTTAAGCTTTTCCAGAAAGGGAAGACATCAGGTTAGGAAGATACTCAAGAAGAGAAGCTCACAGATGAGGAAGAAGAAGCTCCTCAAGGCAAGAAGCATCACAACTGATTGAAGTATACTATTAATACACAGTGAGAAGATTCAAGACAGGAAGCTTCTCAAGAATCTATAACATACTTGATCAGTATATAAGCCTCAAACAAAATAAGATCTCTCTACATCAAAGGTAATCTTCATTATGCATAGTATAAAATTTCTGAGAGAAGGAAAAAAATACAAATATTGAGAAGATCACATAATCAGACCAAGTGAGCCATTTACATTGTGCTTATGCTGAAGACCTTCTCTAGACACATATTTTCAGAGAAGGCCTCATAGAAGGCTCCTGTTTGCACAACAATATATCCAAAGAAGATCTGCTTCAAAAGTGCATAGAAGGTCTATACTTGACCAGAGTAGGTCCACATTATTATTAAGAAGATCTACTCTGGAACCAGAAAAGGTCTCTGAGAGCTTGAAGGAGGAACCTACTCAAGCATCGTGTTCCAGAGAAGGTCTGATGACAGTAATACACATGAGCTGTCAAAGTCTGTCAGAAAGTGAATAAGTACAAAAGCACTGTTCCTTTTCAGAACCCGATATGTGATGTTCTCTCTCCTCTTTGTGTTTAACGGTTAGAAACTCAAAGGAAGGACTGAGAGCTCTATATTACAACAGATGGGAGTGAAGCAAAGTGTGAGAAATACATCCAAGCTAGAGCAAACACGATTCAACATCAGATATTTCTCATCAACACTCACTCATACACTCTTACCTTTATTGTTGTTCTTTGATAAGAAAAATATGAGTGTAATACAGCTGTACTTTAGATTTTGTTATGTAAACATATATCTGAAGCTGTAACACAACAAACAATATTTTCATTCTTGTTGTTGTGATTTTCTTTCGAGCTAGCTAGTGAGAGCTGAGCGTGTGAAAGGAAAGGTTTTGTGCAATCTGTGAGGTTGCTTGTCATGGGTTAGCTTACAGAGGCTAGGACAATACTACTAGGTGTTAGCTTGCAGAGGCTAGAACAATACTACTGATTTGAAGCCTGAAGAGGCTTGGACAAGAATACTGTGTAAAGCTTGAAGAGGCTCATTTAAGAATACTTGAGAGGATAGTGGATAAGCTCACTGGATGTGGGGACTGGATGTAGCCCAAGGTTTGGGGTGAACCAGGATAAATCTTCTGTGTGATATCTCTATCTCTATCTCCTTTATTGCTTTTCTGTTTAACTGTTTTTCACTGCACTAAGACTCATTCTCTGGTTGAGAAGGTCTAAGCGTTTTGTGAAGCAAATTTATCATCAAGTTTTTCATTAACCTCACTGTGATAAAGAAAGTATTTTTGTGAAAGACTTGAAAAACATAATTTAGAAAGGAGATAAAAATCTTTAGAGAAGGTCTTTCGTTTAACCTTCTCTAGTTGAGACTGTATCGTTGGCTTCATTCAAAGTAAGAAAATTGATTTTCCTGATAACCTTCTCTGGTAGAGAAGATCACATAAAACAAACATCTTATTAAGACCAACAACCTTCTCTAGCTGAAAGGTTTATTATCTAACGTTTGTTTCATATCTTCTCTGAACTCCAAGTTTTCAACACTTGAGAAATGTTCAAAGTCTACAGGAACAAGCCAAAATTTTCAAATGGTCACAATTCAATCCCCCCTCCTTGTGACTCGTGGTACTACTTCATTGGTTTCCCTTGTAACATTATTAATCTCTTCTGTATGTTACTTCTTCTAACAATCACACATAACCTTCTCTATTGGTTATGTAGTACTCATCTATTTTTAATTATCTCAATCAAAATATCTCTTTCTATTTCATTCAATTCTCTTACTCATGATCTATTTTCCGTATTTAATGTTTAAGCTTCAAGAAAAATAGAACTAAAATACTTATTGATTTCTAAACTTAAATATGGTATTTTTCCTTTAAAAAGACTTTATTTTATAAGCTTTTAAAAATAAATTTCATAAACTCTGGTTTGGATTTTCGCAGAGTCCAGATCTGTTCACAGGAGTGAAAATTTCCACATGCGGGATGTGAACAGGACTGGTTTTTGGTTTTCTAAATAACTTGCAATTTTTCACAACTTTGAAAGTAATTCCACCCAAGGCATAACTAATTCAGTTTTCACAAGACTGAGAATGAATAGGTAAAAAGTATATTCTTGGGTTAATTTAAAGACTTTACTAGTTCTAAGCAAATACCTTGATTTCACAAAAGTTAATTGAAGACTAAGCTTTTATAAAAAGATTTTGACAAAACCCTAACACAAATCTTTGGACTTTGCTCTCAAATTTTCATTTTATTTGCTCAAACATGATTTCATTTCCATGTTCTCTAATCACCACTTCAAATAGCTTAGGTATCTCACATGATTATCATTCTCTTAGGATTCATACTCTCACAACTTCTCCAATCAAAATCATTAATCACAATACCCAGAAGTGTCATAGAGAAATAAATCACAACAACAACAAGCTATTTATCAAAGCTCTAAACAAGACATAGGGGACAAATCATCACCACAAGTTAAATATTATTTCACACCAAAAATCATTGTCATAAAACACTAAAGATCTACATCAACAATACATGATTCAAGCACTCCAAAAATCATCATCAAGCACTTTTCATGACTAATCTATTCAATGAAAAATCACTATCATGCATAGATATATATCTTAACCTATCCAAATCATCACATGAACAATAATCACTTGTTGTAATAATCAAGTTATTCTCTAAACATTAGTTCTCAAGCTTTTTGAAGGAATCTCATACAAACCTAACACATAACAACTTATGAACCCTAATAACTTTGTAAGAGAAATTTCCCCTTACCTTTTACTCTTTCTCCTTCACTTCTCCCTTCTCACAAGCTTGCACTTGATATCAAGAAACCAAAAGCTTGTGTTCTTGGAGAAAATAAGAACACTTGATGAATTGATGAAGGCTAGTGTTTAAAAAGTGTATAAAAGTGATCACTCACACTTGATTAGTGTATGAATGATCTAAACAAGGTTAAATGATGAAAAAAGCTTAAAGAAAAGCTTGAAGACAACAATGGAGTTTAGAGAGAAAAGTGGGAGAAAATGGAGAACTTAGAGAGAGAAATGGTCTTGAAGGTGAGATGAAATGAAATTCTCTCTCCCTTCTCTCCTTAACCTCACGCCCCCTCCCCCAAAATACTAAGCTAGAAATTGTTTGTCACTTGGAGGAATGAAGGACAAATCAAAAGCCACCACTTGTCCAATTCCTATGGTTGGATTTCAAACCATTATCCAATCAAGCTTTGGAAATTAAATATCTCCCTTATTACACAAATGAAACCAGCCCTCTTCTTGCACTATATTGGGGCGGTTTTGGCTGATGGGGAAGGAGAGGATAAGATCAAATTCATTTGGGTGGAAATTATCAAAATGGACAAAGGATAAAAATGTCTTTTCCATGGTTTTGGTAATTAAAGAATAGGAACAAGGGTATTTTAGTAACTTCTCATGTCAACATAAGAAAAGTCAACATTAACATGCTACATGGGTCCCACACTTTCCCTGCAGCTCCCTACTCTAGTACCAGTTAATTTTCTCGTTCCGCGGTTTTACCATAACGCACAAACTAGGGCAAAACTGACATTTCTCTAAAAATCCCCGAATAATTCCTAAAAATAATAAATCTTATACAAACACTAATGGTTACTCTTAGATTTTAATTTTAATCATGTCCTAACCTTCTGGTATCCATTTGCTCTCCAATTAACCTTGTTCTTCATCTTAGAGGGACCAAAACAGTAATTTTTTATCTTCTATTCTAAAAATTTTCAAAATAATTCTCATAATTCTAAAATAATGTAAAATCATTATTTGGCTTAGTAAAATATTTCTCTAACTTTTTCTGGTCTTTAAACCCACTCACAGTTTATCCTAGTCATACTACAGGGACCAAAACGGTACTATTTCATATCCGTTTCTCAGAAAATTCCCAAATAAATTCCTAAAATCTTCAAATATTATAAAATCACTATTGGTATCCTCAAATTCCTTTTATGACTTCAATTTAGGGTTTCTGTCTCATAACACCTTTATTCCGACAGTCAAAACGCAAACCGAATTCTGTTTAAATTTCGACGTCGAACATAAACTACTGATCTCTAAGCTCAAAAGAACTATATCTAAGGGGTTAGCTTTCCTAAAATATATTTAATTCACACAAATCATATATCCATATATTAAAATATAATAAAAATAGAAATCCAAAAATACGGACGTTACATTATGAGTATCCTTAGTATTCTTCTTTGAAGTCCCGTTTTGATTCTTATCAGAATTGTCCTTTCTGAATTCTGTAGTGTTCATAACCTGATGCTTTCTCAATTGCTTCAATGATGCTCTTGTCTTGTCTTGTATTTTTTATGCATCTTGTTATCAGGTGTCTTCTTGTAAGATCACTTAAGCTTTGGCACCTTTCTCATGATGGTGTCAACCATTTTGAGTGCATCTGATGGTGAATGTTTCACCATTCCAAGTGACACCTTTAAGATAACTTAACACTTTGACAATGTAATATTAAGCTTTGAAAAACACATGCTTTCTAAACACAATTAAACTCAGATTTGTAGATACTAATTTTAGGGTTTAGGGTTTATCTCAACAATCTTTTCCCAACACTAACATCTCGTTCCTAATGTAGCAGCTGCCATCATGCGCCACTTCTCACATAAATTGTCCTCATAAAACCACATTTGATTGCCATGAGGCATTCACTTGAAGCAACATATAAGAATTACATGTTTGGAATTCAAATCATACAAATAATTTCATCCAAGTCATGTGAATTAAATCTCCCTCCAATGTGAAAACAAACACACCATGATATAAGTACTGATAGCCATATGAATGTACTAGACTATCTCGCGCCATATCTTTTATAGCAATTCCTACCTTTTTAAGTTTTCTAGATTGACTAAAAAATATTTACTTTAGAGGTTTTCACGCTGGGAATTTGACCCTCGAGCCTGGTGTTCAGATCGAGGGCAACCCCTGGCAAGATGTGAACCTGCCTCCTCCAAGTGTTATGCATCCATTTTTATATTACTTGGTCCATAAATGCGACGAGATAATCATGGGATTTGATTCTCCATCAAAGGGTGATATAATGTTGATTGAGGCAATCTTGCGGGCCCCATGGAGACGCAATCCGACCTACAAATTTGTGGGGACTCGGTCGGGATAATGTCGAAACAGCACACTAGCCCCCTGAACTCCGAACCTAAAAGGCAAAGGGGTTCGAATAAGTGATTGCTCGATTGGGACAACGTCAGGATAGTACAAGAGGGTAAAACAATAAGTGATCCTATCCATTAATAAATTGTCAATATTATGTGTACATACATGACAAAGTATGACTATATTGAAATATCGATCGTTATTTTCTCACTAACGGTTAAAATATTGGCAAAATTATATCTTTAACCTATAACTTAATTTTTTTTTTCAATTTGGTTCTTATCCTTTTTTTTAACAAAATAGATCTTTATTGTTTAAAAATAAGTTTAAGTTGTCCTTTTGTAACATAATCAAACACGTATACAGGTTGAAATAGGCCAGCAAAATTCTTGAATAGATCAAAAAAGATAGGATTAGACTATGTAGATAAAGATAGAAGCAATATGCATGCCTATGACAACGATAAAGTATGTGAAAAAAATATAAGGGACCAATTTGAAGTAGAAAAAAATAAAAGTTATGAGATCAATTTGAAACCAACAATTATGTTAAAGGACCAAATACCCTCAAAAGTATAAAAACTCACAGTCAAATCCAAAAAATAATGTACTGTCTGTATACCCCTTTAGTACAACCGCAAATAGCATAATATTTGATTTCCCTATCATTTTCCCGAGTCACCGAGACATAAAAAACGCGGAGCAAACACTAAGCTAAGCACACTCTAATTTACTTTACTAACTAAGCTACGTACCAGCTAGGTGCCAACACGAACATTAATGTGTAAAGGCCAAACAGGTAACGGCCTTGAATGTACTACGGTTACACTTACAACAGATCAGATTCTCATCAATGCCAATTATGAGAGGGAGAGATGTTACGCAGCTCCAGATGTATCTCCTCCTCTTATGAATTGTTATGATCACTTAGAAACATTTTTATTTTATATATATCCTATTCTTACTGATCTATCTTCTAAAGAGCAATAGAATAGTAGCACCCAAAAAGACAATGTGATGCTTAATTCATGTAATAAGTGTTCATGATTTGATAACTCTAGTCTCTATGTAGGTAGATGAACCAAATTGCTAGCTCTATGGAGGAGTTAGGCAAAATTACATTTGAGGACAAACAATGTAGATTCCGTGTGACTACCACACTTTAAATGTGGATCAAGTTGCTCAAGCTCTAAATTGCCCTTCTTCTGGTTCTTTTTCTTTTTAATGTAAGGGTGCAAGAATTAATATGAATAATCAATATTCCAAAGGGACTGCTTGATTGTATCACGTCATCCATTACGCTTTTCTAATTTCTTTTGTATGAGCTGTACATGCTCAACAGCCAGAGAAAATGGACAAAAAGAAAAGGCAACTGGAGTCTTTTTACTTAAATAATTATTGAAATATTTAGGAGTCAAATAGTGCATATGCACATACTAGTGAACTTTTTCCTATGTATTCTCAAGATCCAATCTTTTTTTTTTTACATCCAAAATCCAATCTCTTGAGAGGGAGAAAATAAGTAATAATCTGAATTCTGAATGGTATCTCTTTTCCCCCCAATAGGCGATACGGGGTGTTCAAAATCAAACCGATCCAAAAAATAACTGTAATTCAATTCAAGAAAATTGAAAACCAATCAAAAATTGATTTTTTTTATTTGTTTGGATGACTTTTTTGAAAAACCAAGTCGAACCGATTGATTTTTGGATCTCTTAACTAAAACTGAACCGAACCACAACTTATAATGTTATTCCTTTTGGACTTGTTTGAATGTATCTTTAATTGTTAATTGAAATCTAGCATAGACTACTAATTAATTGTTGGAGTGCATTGTGCTTTCTTTTTTAAAATTGGCTATTGCAAAAGTATTGTGTGTGTTTTGTAAGTACTATTTTCCTGTAACCTATTCTTCTAGAAATGGCCTCCGTGTGTTTATATATTAGCTTTAGAAATAATAATCCAACAAAAATTGTTAAAACAAATGACATTGAATAGTATTTGTTAATATGTTAGAAGTAAAACGAAAACAACAACACTTGATATAAAAAAAACACTACCATTGATATTTATTTTTATAAAAAATTATAACGGTAGAAAATCAAAAACTGATCCAATCTAAATCGCACTATTTCGGATCATATTGGATCATATATTTTTAGAAAAACAAACTGAATCGATCACATGCGATCTTTAAACTTTGAATTAGATGACTTTTGTCCCAAAACCAAAGCAAGCTGTGAATACCCTTGATAGGCTAGCTATAGTCTCGAATAATTTGAACACCAAATCCTCGTTTCACACGCTTGCCTATTAATTATAACCTATATAATGGAACCAGATGATTTATTTCTCTCACTCATGGCCTATATAATCTCCAGTACTCAGACATAGATACAGCACTCTCACTCGATGAAATAACAGGTGAACATTCGGTAGCCACAGAAGCAGCATTGAATGGACAAGGGAGAAAAAAAAATCTCATGCTGATCAAACTACCGAAGTGACGTTGATATTTTGTGGCATTTTTTTTATTGGGATATTTTGTAGCACTTGTTATACTTGATTCTTGTTTTGTCTTTTGAAAATCTAAATTAATCAATTTTTTTTTTTGATACAATCAAGTTGTTTTTTAATATGAAGAGCAGATTGATTTGTATATATATAGAAGAATCAAATTCAACTAAACTAATTTTATTTCAGCTTAATCAACTTTTGACATATTTTTTTAAATCAATTCATATATAACTTTTGTTATATATCTTTTTATTTTTCAACAAATAAATACTTAAAATTTTAATAAAACATTGTTCATCTATATATATATATAATAATAATTTTAAAAGAACTCCATAAAAAACAATAAACTCATTTAATTAATCATCAAATTATTAATTTTTTTATTCGATTCAATTCTATAAAAGAAAAATCCAATCGAATATAAACTAAAAATAATCAATTTATTTCAGTAATAAACGCCACTAGACATCGTGAGAGAGTGAGGAAAAGAATAGGTATAAAAAGTCCTATATCCGATATAAAAAGTCCTATATCCATAATTTTATAATAATTTATTGACTCCTTTTCAGAACAAAATGTTAGATGTGAACTGTTCTATGATTAATTAGTAACTTTTTGTAGAAACGCAAAGGAATTAACAAAAACAATGAATCTGGGGCTAAGATACAAGAAAGTGAGTGACAATGATAAAGTGATAAAGAGAAGACGGGGGAAGGAGAGGAGGGAGCCACACCACCACATACCAAGGTGACTCCAAGCTTCACCTAAGAGCCAACCTTTACTTATTAACCCCATTGGTCACCAAGTAGCCTCCCCCAGTTAGTGACTTCAATTTGTCTCTCTTTTAATTTTCCCCAAATTGTTGCCAAATTGTAAACCACAACCTGTCTCTCGCTCTTTCCTAGTTTTGGGTTCCTTGGCTATTGGGAGCACCGATGCGCCACTTCGCACTTGCAAAATTGCCCCCTATATTTATAAGCTCCTCCTCCACACCCTTTTTAGTTCAGAAATATAGCTGCTTCAATAGAATTATTTAGCCCCGGTTGCCTCTTTCTTCGATTATCTTTTAGTCTTTTACCATTGGTTGTCCATTAGTGTTTTATATAAATACATTTTTATAATTACTTTATTTGGATAATGTTGATTGTGTATGGGAATCTTGGAGGGATTTGACCTATCTAATTGCTTTGGTTTCGTGTTAAAAAACTTTAATGCAGAAAGAAACAAACCAGCCAATTCTCCAAACCAATCGCCGGCATAAACATTGGAGCCGGATAAATTGCATGGGCTCTTCTTAATTATCCCTTCAATGACCGCAATACTTGTACTAGTACATATCAAAATCGATGAAAAATAAAAATTTATGGATAATAATACTTCCTCCTTCCTTTTTCTTTGGTGATTAAAGTATTTGCACATAAGTTAATAAATAATTAATCGAGTAAATTTTAGACTAAAATATCTCTATTTATTATTTTACAAGTTTTTATATTTTTCACTATTATCAACTATTTTAATTATTACTCCACTCAAAACTCATTAATTAACTAAGGGTATAGTTGAAAAAAATTAAAAAATTGTATCTTGAAATCCTTAAATAATCAAACTTTTGGGACAAAATAAAAAAACTAAAACAACCAAAAAAAAAAGGATGGAGGGAGTAAATAATATATTCATATTCACTGAAACAATTAATTAACCTTACCAAACATTTTGTTTTGTTCTTCTTTTTTCAGAGATTCTTAGAAAAAAAAATAAAAAAGGTTAAAAATATTTTTAGTACCCGTACATATGTCAATATTTGCATTTAGTCTCTCCAAAATTGTATGTCTCTTTTTAGTCCTCATTTTTTAAAAATGTATCATTTTTAGTCCATGTGGCCTTTTCTAAAATTTAAAAAATATTTTTAAAAACTTATTTCACCCCTTCCAATTTTCAATTCCCAATTTTTACCATACTCTCATTCTCTTGAATTTTTCAATTCCCAATACGCTGGACCAAGCCAAGTCCAAATTATTTACAAATAAAAATAGCTCAAAATATTAAAAAAAACGTAAAATGAGGGTCCATCCTAGCTCGCGGACCCATCAAGTCGGGCTAACATAGCTCGATTTCTTTTGAGCATGTAATTAATGAGTCAAATGTAATCTAAAACACAGATCCATCGGGTTGAGCCGTCGAGTCGGATCAAAATTAACATCTCTAGGAATGGAAAAGGAGGGTTTGGTAAAAATCAAGAATTAAAAATTAGGAGGGGTTAAAATAAATTTTTAAAAAATATTTTTTTAATTTAAAAAAAGACCACAGAGACTAAAAACAATATATTTTTAAAAAATGTGAGACTAAAAAGAGACAAAAAAAAATTTGAGAGACTAAAAGCAAACATTATCCTATTTAATGGACTAAAAACATATTTAACCCATAAAAAAATAAACCACATGGAAACCACACGTTTACGTACTTTTCCACATATAAGAACTCTCAACATGCAAAAAAAATAAGATTTTGATAAATATAAATTTAGATTAGGGGAGACACACCCCTATGCAAGCCGAGAATTCAATATTCAAACCCAAGTTACACCTAGTGTAAGCGGAGAGTCCAACCATATGTGTCAATCTCCATCGGCAAAAAAATAAGATTAATTAAACATTGTTTTCTGTCACAAAGATTTTGACATTGTTTTTACGCAATTTCTCCCGTGCTCTTAGAAATGGAAGGGTTTGACATCCAATTACTTATGTATTCTAATAAAAACTCAAAAAAATTTCTTTTCTCTATCTTAATTTCTTTTTAATCTATTCTTCTACATTGAAAGAGGTACTCAAATCCTCCTATTTCAATGGCCGGGTACCATAGCGACGCTCTTTTGATCAATATTTTTAAAATAATAAAATAAATGTAACATGTTTAATTCTTCAAAATAAATGTAATATGGTACCATAGCGATGCACTTTTCTATATTTTCTATATATATTTACTTCTTCAAAAAACAATAATGCACTATTCTTTTTTGGTGAATCTGAGTATCCACCTCTCCCAACAGATATTCTTCCATACACGTAGCCCGTTGATCGAACCCGACATCATGCTTAAGGGACTCAGGTATCTACCATTTGCGCCACACCATGTTTATAATAATGCATTTTTCTATATATATATTTTCAAATAAATAAATAGTTAATAATATGATATAGTATTTTGGTGTAGCCAAGTGAAATTTTGGTTTCGACTAAGGTTCCCTTGTTTTGTTTTTTTGAGATTTCATCGTTTAATTTTTTTTTTGGTGTACACGTTCAAAATTTTAATTTCATGATATTAATTTTGACAAAATATATCTGAATAGATGACTCAATATAAATTAATAGATATTTATTGTAATATATATTTGATTAGTAGATATAATAATGGTAAATTCTATGGTACCTTGAGAAATTTAACTGTTTGGGTACCTTGATAAGATGGTACAATAAAAACACGACAAGTAAGAAAAAACTTAAATATAAAAATGCTAACTCAACATTTACGAAAAACTTCATTATATTCGTATTACTTATTTTTATATCCCCAAGGAGTTTTAATCAAATACTCAAAATCAAATAAAGGTTTTCATATAACTTCTTACAATTTTATTTGTATATAATTGATTTTTAATTTTTGACTTATTTTTTTTTATTTATGGATGAAATTTCTGAATAATGATTTAGGACCTATTTGTTACGGGTTTAAAAAATAAGTAATTTTGAGATAAAATGATTCTCATTTGTTACAGATTAAAAATAAGTGATTTTCATGTAAAATAATTTAAAAATTATTTTTTAGAAATTTTGTTGTGAAGCAAGAATCTAATTTGTGTTTGTTTGTAATCCTAAAATTTACTTTTTTAATATTATCACTCATCTCATTAAAATCAAATTATTTCTCAAAAGCTAGTTATGGATTATTTTATAAAAAATCATTTTTAACGAAATAATCACTTTTAATTGTTTACGGATTAAAAAATAAGTGATTTTTATATAAAATAATTTAGTGATTATTTTTTAGAGATTTTGATCTGAATCATAATCTAATTTGTGTTTGTTTGGGATCCTAAAAATCATTTTTTTAATCTTCTCTCTTATCCCTCACCTCATTAAATCATTAAAGGTGATTTTTTAATTCAATTTTTTATATAATAATATGTAACAAACGCACTGAAATAGTTTCTCATTTAAACTTCAAAATATTTTTGGATTTTGATTATTTTCAAAATCTAAAACGAATAGATAGAAAATCATTAAAAGTGATTTTTTAAAAAATAAATGATTTTTTTATAAAATAATCCGTAACATATGGGATTTTTCTTTTTAAAAAAAAATGATTTGTGTTTGTTTGCGATCCTAAAAATAACTTTTTTAATCTTCTCTCTTATCCCTCACTTCATTAAATCATTAAAGGTGATTTTTAATTCATTTTTTTATATAATAATCTGTAAGAAACGCACTTAAATAACTTTTCATTTTAAACTTCAAATTATTTTTAGATTCTGATTATTTTTAAAATCTAAAACAAACAGATAGAAAATCATTAAAAGTGATTTTTTTAAAAATTAACTGATTTTTTTATAAAATAATCCGTAACATACGGGTTCTTGCTTTTTTTTAAAAATGATTTTATTATAAAAAAGCTATAACAACTCATAATCTAATTTGTGTTTATTTACAATTCTTAAAAAAAGGACACGAAGATTGCTCCTTGCTCCCTGATCCTTCCTTTCTCTCCTTGCTCCCTGATCCTTCCTTTCTCTCCCTCATTTGCTTGCATAATAGCATCATAATAGCACCATAACAAAACAAATTTAAAAAAATATAGGCGAGGAGGCTGGGGTGTAACACCCTTTCTCCAAAAAGGATATTACACCATAGTTACCAAGAATTTCGAATAACTTAGAAAATATTTGGTGAAAGTTTGAAATCCTTCTTCTAAAATACGGGTAAAGTTTTTCGCTTTCCATAAAGAAGATGAGAAGGATGGGGAGTATAGTCCCTTGATTCCTTTTTAAATGTTTTCAAAAAGGCTTTCAATGCAGAAACATAAATAAAACATGTATGAATGTAATATCATTTCATATATATAAAGTCATCAGAGTTTTTACAGGGAATAATTTAAAGTAAGACAGTGAACATCTGAGGCAGTCTAATCTTTAACCTCTACCCAAAACAATACAGTAACCATCTATTCTTCTTGGAATCCATATCAGCCTACGCAGCATCCTCTTTCAGATTCTTCTTCTAAGAGTCGGCCCACTTCTTGGGTAACTCATCTATTCCGTCATACATCAACACAACAAAGCAGGCAAGGGTGAAACTCTAAACAACTTAATAAGAAAAGTACAACACTAAAACAAACACAGGTCTTACTTCATATGTCAAGGACGTATAAGATACATACAACAGGTATAAAGCTCACAACTAATGAATCATTCAATATCTTAAACAGGGTATTTCACACAAGACTTTCTATACTTTCGGGACACACTCATTAGTATCCTGCCCGCTACTCTTGGGGATTTTACTCAATAATTTCGAGACACACCCACGAGTAAATAACTCACTACCACGAGAGATTTTACGACATATTTTCGGGACACACCCACGAGTCAAGAACCCACTGCTGCTGGAGACTTTATCACCTATATTCGGGACACACCCATGAGTAAGTCACTCGCTACTCAATGAGTTTTTACCATAGGAATTTCGGCACATAGCCACGAGCATTCAGCCCGCTACTCCAAGAGATTTTACTTAGTAACCACAGACACCAGCTTACGACTTAACTCTCAAATAAACACGGAATCACAAGTAAAAACAGAACCACCACTACGCCAGATTTTGTCTATTATAACGCACCGTTTGTAGCGTTTTCTATATAAAGCGCTACAAAATATGACACGGAGCTATTTTGTAGCGCTTTATATAGAAAACGCTACAAATGATGTTCTATGTTTTGACTTTTTGTAGCGCTTTCTAGAGAAAGCGCTACAAAAAGTATTTATTTTAAAAATTATAAAAAATAAAAAAGTTATTTTTAGTTTTTGTAGGGCTTTATTTGTAAAGCGCTACAAATGCTCAATAAAAATGTTCCAAACCCGCGAAACCCACTCAGTTCACCGCGTGAAATATTTTTTGCTCTCTCTCTCTCAACTCCGATCTTCCATTCATTCTACTGGCGTTCCAAACCTGCATTTCAGCTCCGCACCGCCACTGCGTTTCAGCTCCGCGCCTCCACTGCGTTTCAGCTCCGTGCCTCGTCGTCGTCATGGAGAAACCCGAAGGAGACGGAAGCCCTCTCTGCAAAATATGCGTCTCTGTGCTATGCTGTGCTGCCGCCGTCCCGTGCCGCCGTCCATCGTCTTTGTTCCGCCGGAGGTATACTCTCTCTCCCTCTCTTATTTCCGTTATCTATCTCTCAATCTCACTCTCGATCAGTACCTATCTCCGTTGTAGCTGTTTAATTTAGGAACGCTATTTAGATTTCATTTTCTTTCTCCATGTAGCGTTAATCGGTGATTCTGGACTGTCGATTTCTTTCACCTTCCACGTTTTTTTGTTTTCTAAAATGAGAATAGTAATCACTTTCTCTATCACTCTTTGATGAAAGGATGGCCGCAACTATGCACGCAAAGATAAACTGAAGAAAGCTAGACAAACTCAATATCATCAAGATCTGGTAACGACTTATTGCTTCAGCTTAGTTATATGCATATTCTTCTTCTTCTAGTATAGAACTACATTACAGCTAACCGAACTCGTTATACGATGTTGTTTGACTTGTTTACAGCGAAGAGATTCTGAATCCATCGATTCCTATGGCTCTCAGACTTTCTGGAATTCTCATGGGCGCTCTCTCTCTTTGATCCTCCATTGTCTTCTTTTTCTCTCTCCATTTCAATTAACAGCTAGGATCATATCTCTGTGCCTCTGTTTAATGATTTTATTTATTGCATTTTTATCAGGAGGAGTACTGATTGTGTATGAGAGAAAAGTGAAGCTTCTTTATGGTAAATTTCGAGTACTTGTCTTCATGATTAATATACCTTAATCTAATGTACGTTTTCAATTTTATCTTATCTATCAATACTGAAGAACATGACTTTACCTTATCGAATGTACGTTTTCAATTTTATAACATGACATCCATTGCTTGCATTACGAAGTACTGAGCATTTGGCATAATTAGCATATACATATGATTCAGATAACTTTAGAATATGACTGGAACTTCTCTAATCTATATTCTCCCACCAATGAGATTTTAAGATAGATAGAACAGCCACAAAGACCAATTCATTAATATTTGAAGTCCTGATCACTGCATCTCTCTCCAATAATAAGGAAGGAAGTGTACTTCACCAGGAAGCTACTATTTCACATGGCTTCCATCTGTCTTAGTATCAGATGTGATCTAAGCAAATAGAAAAATGGGCAGTAATATTTATTTTCTTATTCTAACAGTGCACACACCATGTGTGCATGTGAATATTGAAAGGGAGAAAAGGGATCAAAGAACAAAAACTAAAGAGAAAAGAAATAGTTTTTATATGAGAAAGTGGCAGTTGGTGGGCTCAGACCATGATTGATCAAGTGCAGCACTATTCTCCCATTTCCTTCTGTTTGCAGATTCTTCTTATAATTAATTTATTCTCCATCCTTATTAACATGTCCCTATTTTCATCTATTGTCTATTTCTTCATCTAAAAGGACTGATTTGTGTTTGAAGGAAGAAAAAAAAAAGACTTGCTCTAGATATTAACAAGGATCATATTTCCCGGATGCATTTGAAGATTTTTGGTTTTTATATAATTAACAAATTGTATATTATCATTTTGGCTGGCATGAATGCATATTGTTCTAGTATGTCACCAATGGTCAATTGAGTGTATGTGTGGTTCTCTTGTTTTAAGATACCTCATATTATTTTTGTGGACCTTGCATTTCATTTTCTTTTTAATTTAGTGGATGGTAGAACTGTCTTATTTTCAAGTTTCTTTCACCCTATAACATTGAGGGTGGGCAATATGAATGTGAACATATTCAGTTTTTCATGGAAAGAAAGGCTTATTGTATTTGGTATATCAATGGACTGAGATATTTACTTGTCAACTACAGCCACCTTGTCTGGAAAATTAGAACTGAAGTTTTCTTTTAATTATCTGTATAATCAAGGATGCATTCCAAGGCCTTAGTTTTAAGATACCCCGGTCGTTCTAGTTGTTATGAACTGTGGCTTTTCGGTATTAATGCCATGCAACCCAAGACAAGAAAGATTCTGCAGCTGTTGCGATTGAGACAGGTAATACTTATAATCATATCATGTTAGAGTAGCAATAATCTTATATTGGCTCATTTAATTTGTGAAAAGCAATTGAAGGTGTGGAAGAAGTTTAGTTTTGTTGTTTTGTCTTTGGTAATAAAAGTGTAGCACATTGTTTGGGTCTTGCTGATGCTTTGAGTTTATAATGTATTTTAGAAGATTTGAAGAGCAACGATAATCTAAATTTTTTTGTTGATGTAATAGCAATTTGGTGATCTTTATTTTTCTGATCAACAGATTTTCAATGGTGTATTTCTTAAAGTTAACAAGGCCACAATGAACATTCAATGATAAAACACAGATTTGGCACTGTAACATGGTCACCCAAAGCTCTTGGTGAATATGCATTTGTCATGATTTGGGGTAACTCTGTGCCTGTGTGTGTGTTTTGATATTTTTTTGCACAATTTTCCTGCACTGCAAGTATTAATAGTGTTAAGTGGATTTCAATTATGGAAATTATTCATCAACATTGGGATTTAGCTGTTAAGTGAAGACAGACGAATGATTATTAATCAACTTTGTATCTCTCTCACACACATCATGAAAGTATTGATCATTTCTTTCTTACTTGTCCCTTTATCATTTCTTTCAAGCAATATTACTTGTCCCTTGATCATTTCTTTCTTATAGGACTGTATTTGTTATTCCCTGTGTGTGACTGATATGTGAATCTCATGATTTTCATCTCTTTAATCTGTTTTGATTTTGAATTTATTATATTGGACCTGAGCATTTAACTGATGCGCCTAGAGCTTCAAAAATATTTACTAGTGTATTTCAGAATTTATGGATGTTCTAAGCAATGGTTACATGACATGACAGGCCATTTCATGCTGTCATTAAATTGGTTTGGTCTCTTTTTCATTAGCATTTTCTCTCTCTGACACACATTGTTATTATTATTACTTTAGTGAGTCTTTAAGTTTAGCTTGTGTGCTTCCATGATATTGGTCAAGGTCTCGTTGAATTGAATTTGTAATGAGAATCTACTGTTTACATTGTAACTTAAAATGTTAGTGATCAGATTCTTCAATGTTTTTTTTCTTCAGAATTTCTTGATGGAACAGAAGGATTCTTATTTTACCTTGAACCTTGAACTTATTATTGGGAGGGGCTGCATCAACAAGCCTTGCCTATGACTCTGGATCAAGTAACAGAACCTATTACTGTGTGTGTGATATAAGCTTTATTTTGTGTTTTACTTGCATGCTATACACACGTGCACACATTCAAGTGCATTCTATTTTGAAATAAAGATTATCAAATAAGTTCTATTATTTATTGACAAACGTTTTGTTCATTGATTTGCTTTTCTTTAATGGAGTTTCTATTGGGAAACAGTTTCAGTTTTACTTTAGTATGCAGGCTTTTGCTTTGCATGAGGTTGTTTTTCCTCTTTATTAACCAGTTTCAGTTTTACTTACTATTGTTAACATTTGTCAATCTATGAACAATCTGTCAATCTAAGGAACTTGAGATTTGAGAGAGTATGGAATTTGTCATATTCTCTTTTAAAGTCTACTTGATTTAAGTTGATGTGTTATATATTTTAGTTTCCATTTGAGTAGCATCATTTGTGTAACATTTTAGAGCATGCATATAATTGCATTTGGTTGTTTTGACTGGACTGGATTTTGGATAATTGAGGAGTAAAGAAAAAAATAAGAAATATAAAAAAAAAATAATAATATATATAGCGCTTGTTAAAGAAAGCGCTACAAAATGCTATTTTGGAGACTTGATATAGCGCTTGTTAAAGAAAGCGCTACATCAAGTTGACCAATCATGCCTAATATGTATCTGGGAATTTGACGTAGCGCTTTCCCAAACAAGCGCTACAATAAGTTAGTTTTTGTAGCGCTTTTAAAAACGCTACAAAAAGTGTCTACCCTTTTATGACTATTGGGTTTATAGCGCATGAAAAGCGCTACAAAAAGCAAAAATAAAGCGCTACAAAAAGCATTTTTTGGCGTAGTGCACGTTTCTCAGATAAGAATACCAATCACATATCTCAGGAAAAACACAAAATTTCATCACTTAGAACATAGAACTATTTATCCCAGTTTAACTCATACTCCGTTTATATTCAAGTCCCTTAAAAATAAATCGGTATATAACGGTACTAAAAGTGATTAATTTAATGAAAAGAGGTTAAAATTGAAATATTTCGAAAATATTTGAACACTGGTTTATTTTCAGAAAAAGCCCACGGAAAACTTGTTTCACAAATTTTCACTGTTTAAAAATATAGAGAATACTGAACCAAAATATATAACAGTAGAATTCAACGAGAATCCATTACCATTATATTCCCCAATCATCTTAGTCACGTATATACCGAGTCCCTAGGTTAAGAATTCCCCAAACAGCGTATCGGTACAGATCCCAGGCCAGAGAGAGACGGGCTGCTTTAGCCCCTTCATAGGTCTCACTTCCTTTCTAGACAGATCTATACTGATAAACCATTTATCTTAACTGTGACCTTGTATATCAGTGATAGATAATATCATGGTTTTCACAAAATAATAAATTGTATTCTCTTCGCGGTAAAATTGTATTTACGGTAGTCTAAAATTCGCCATTATAACGGTATATTTACAAAAGCTCAAAAATGATTTTGACATAGTAACCTTAGTCCCACGAAAATTTAGAGAAAATTTGGGCATTGTAACTCTACTATTAATAATTAGCACAAAATAATTAATTTAAAGCTTATAAAATAATTATTAAGGCATAAAAGCAAAAACACATAAACAAACAATCTAAACACCAACAAGAATCAAAACACATACTTCTCAAATTAATATTGAAAGAGAGACCCCTTACCTTGGCCACAAAATTGATGAAGAACTAGCAAGAACACCAAAAGAAATTTAAGAACTAAAGAGGGAAAAGAGAGAACTAGTGTTTGTCTTCTTGATTCCTTGGCTTGGTGTGTGAAAATTTATGAAGCGAATGTCCCTATTTATAGATGAGAGGGGGAGGCCAAGCTAGCGAGAAGGAAGGGATTAAAAATTTGTATGATGTAAGCAATGACTATAAAAAATGAGGGGGGGAGGAAGACCATTTGATTACATGGACAAAAACTTTAGATTTAGGTAGTTTTAAGTGAAAATCAAGGGTAAAAATGGTCATTAGACATGCCCACCACAAATTCAAGGTTAATCATGATGTCCACAGATCTTTTAGGCTTCTTAGAATTGCATTTGAACCCCTCAAAGTTCCTAAGTTTCCATATCATAGCCACTATGTCTCTATTTGTCTCTATTCGGCTTATTCCGTAAATAAGGGTTAAAATGGTCTTTTTACTAATCAAATGTTTAAAAATAATTTTAATTGGTAAGAACTAATGAGGAATCACGAAATTGACATATAAAAGCTTCATGGAAGAGTTTTGGGATTTTTACGGTAAGGGCAAGCCTTACTGTTTACAAAACAAAGGAAAACGGCTGTGTCGTAAGTGAAAAACAGTAATTTTTCAGAAAATTCCAGAAAAATTCTAGAAAATCACAAATTGAATTTAAACACTAATGGTCGCTCTTGAAATTTGATTTTAAGCACTCACTGATCACCATAAATCCATTTTTGACCAGAAATCCTTGTTTTCCGTACTTTACGGAGATCGGAAAAGTAACATTTTTTATCGGCTTTTCAGAAAATTACGAAATAATTCTAAAAAATCCCAACAAATAAAAAAACTTGATTCAGCCTTTCAAAACCCTTTTCTGACCTCAGCTTGGTCTCCGAATCAGTGTTTAGTTTTTACTGTAAGTAACATAGTCAAAATGGTAATTTCTAAAGTTTTCCAAAAATTCTAAGAAAATTTCATAAAATCAAAAATATTAAAAGAACCAACTTTTGTGAAGTAAGTTTGTTTGTCTAAGTTGGTTTAACATACTTGTGCTATTAAAACCCTTATCCGTTAATAACTGTAAATACGGATGTCAAACGTCAAGGAAAGAGTGACTGTTTTACTGAAATAACTTGATAAGTATTTTTAAAATCTTCATTATAAGACAAAATAATTTACTTAGCACTTAGATCACAAAATTTCATATAAAACAAATTTTGAATAGTAACTTGAAAACGGATGTTACATGGGGCCCTTGCCCCCCTTGGATCCGTCCCTGTTATCTACTGATGTAAGCATTTGTGATAGTGTAATTTCACATATTTATGAAAACAGCGCATGACTAGCTCATAAGCTGTTTTGGGCTTATTTTCATAAGCTCTACAAAATAGCTTATCCAAACAACTTACAACTTATATGAAATCTGTTTTATTACATTTTCTCTTCGATTATTTAAATAGCTTATTCATAAGCGTTTAACATATAAGCACTTATGTCATAAGTGCTTAAATAAGTTGTGTCCAAACATGCATGAGAGAAAATATATTTTCGGTCAATGTTATATGTGTGAGAGAGAATAAGAAATACTAATTAATTATAGGGAGCTACGGTGCCGTTAATAAATCAATGATTTTGGTACCGTTATTTTATTAACCAATTACAGATGTGGTTCTACTTATTAATGTCGTTAACCCCGGTTTCTACAGGAATTTTTTGGCAGGTGTGTGGTGATGACGTGATTGCAGCATGTCGAGGTTGGCTAGCTGATGGTGCTATTCCTAGTGAGTTGAATAACACCAACATCACTCTTATTCCCAAGTGTGACCCACCACAATCTATGAGGGACCTTCAACCTATATCGCTGTGTAATGTGGCGTACAAGATCCTTGCCAAGACCCTTGCTAACAGGTTAGCTCTAGTGATTCCTAAATGTATCTCTGAAGAACAATCCACTTTCATTCCTGGCAGGTTTATTATTGATAGTGCATTGCCTCCAAGATTGTGCACTACCTAAAGTGCAAGCAGAAAGGGAAAGTGGGGGAGGCAGCCTTGAAGATAGATATCAGTAAGGCCTATGACAGAGTTAGCTGGGTGTACCTTCGCGCTATTATGATAAAAATGGGGTTTCCCCACCAGTGGGTGGACTAGATGTATATGTATGTTGCTTCGGTCCATTATTCTGTTGTGATGAATAATGAGGAGGTTGGCCCAATCTTTCCCGAGAGGCCGGGACTTCGCCAAGGAGATCCTCTCTCACTGTATCTCTTTATCCTTTGCGTGGAGGGGTTAACTTCCCTTATTAAAAAGGCCGAGAGCTTGGGGGCCATTCATGGAGTTTGCATTTGTCGAGGTGCGCCTACAGTCTCACACCTTTTCTTCGCTGATGATAGTTTCCTGTTTTTCAGGGCCACGGAGAGAGAGTTTCTTGTCATCAAAAATATTCTCTCCATTTATGAGAATGCTTCTGCCCAATCCATTAACCTTCAGAAGTCCAAGGTGCTCTTTAGTTCAAATGTGCCAAACACGGCGTGTGATGCTCTTGTCAATATTATGGGCGTGGTGCAACGTTTGTGGGTGGCAAATACCTTGGCCTGCCATCCTTGGTTGGAAGAAATAGGAGGGCCACTTTTAACTTTATCAAGGATCGAATTTGGCAAAAATTTAGCTCTTGGAAGAGTAAGACGCTCTCTATGGCAAGGAGGGAACTACTTATCAAGTTCGTTGCCCAATCAATTTGTTTGTTCGATTGTGCGAAATAGAAACGAATCCTACGATCAAGCAATAAAGAAATGCGAGTAGAACGAACTATGGAATAATACGAAGAATGCAGTAAACTAAAACTGAGAATTAAACGCTAAACGAATCGCAAGAATAGAAATCTAAACGAAACGTAAAGAGATTAGTGAGAAGAGATTGACACCAGATATACGTGGTTCAGCCAATGTGGCTTACGTCCACGGGAGAGAGCAACCAATCTTTCTTCAGTATGATCAATGGAATCCAGTTACAACAGAGTTAACCTCTTAGCAAAATGTTTCTGTGGTTCGTTCCTATGCGTTCATGCAAGAACACTACCCTTGAACCCACCTTGCTAATCACTCTTGAATCTTCTCTCAATCCCAATTGATACTCTCAAGTGTTTTCCTCAATGTATGAAACCCTAGCAGAGCCCCAGAAATCCCCAAGTGTGTTTCCAGAAGTCCCAAAACGATCTCACTTCGCAAAACAGGCTTCAGATCACCTTATAACCGTTTTCTGTTTTGGTCTGCTCGCTTAGCTAGCCAAATTCGCTAAGCTAATCTGACAGAATTTTTCTTGCTGAGGAATTCGCTTAAGCTAGCCATTTTAGCTTAAGCGAATCTGAGGCAGTAAGGACCACTGTGACTTGCTCGCTAAGTGCCCAGGATTCGCTTAAGCGAATCTAAGGCAGAAACAAGCCCCTGGAGCTGCGTGATCTTGCACTAAGCGAGTGGCATGTGCTAAGCGAATCCTTGACAGGATTTTTGAGTCATTCAACTCACACAATTCCCTCCTATTGCATGAGTATGTACCTTCTTCCACCTTCGCTTGGGGATGAGATTCGACATATGCTTAACTCCTATTGGTGGGGTTCAAACCGGGGAAACAATGGAGGTGTGAACTGGCTTTCTTGGGATAAGCTCGCCATTCCAAAGAAGTGGGAGATTTCCTAGATGCAAGACTGGGTCATAACCCATCGTATTTTTGGCGCAGCCTTTGGTCGAGCCAAGGCATCCTTAAAACCGGTATACGGTGGAGGATTGGCAGTGGCACAAACATACCAGTTTGGGGTGCCACTTGGGTTCGCTCCGGGGACCACCCAATGACAATCCAACCACCAAGTTCAGGAGCCATCAACTTAGTGCAGGTGAATGCTATTATTGACACGCCCATCTCGCTTGCCAATACTGAGGACATGCGCATTTGGGGCCCATCACCAAATGGTGAATGGTCTCGCATCTGGCACCTTAAAATTCCCTCTGATATGAAGATTTTCCTATGGAGAGCCTGCCATGACTGCCTTCCCACGTGAACCCAGCTGCAGCGTAGAGGGGTACATTGCCCTTGTACGTGCCTTCTTTGTGACCAGGAGTTAGAGAATCCATGGCACCTCTTTGTGACCTGCCCGAAGAGCATTTCGTGTTTGACCGAACAAGGACTATGGGGACGTATTCAGGATGCAGCCCAGGGCGCTGATTCTTTTAAGGACTGTTGCTTCAAGCTGTTGAACTTGTTGAACCGTGAAGAGTGTGAGAAGTTTGCAGCCACTGCATGGAGTATATGGAGAGGAAGAAATGAGCTGCTATGGGTCCAGAAAGACACCCCAGCTAGTAATATTTGTTACAGGGCCATTACTTCTCTTTAGTACGGGAACCAGGCGCGAATGGCTCTTCATTGCAACTCGCCCCTGGCTCGGTCATGGACGCCACCCGCTGGTCGCCTCTGCCTCCGAGGTTCATCTCTTGTTGCGTCGATGCCTCCTTCGTCCCGGACTCAGGCAAGACGGGGTGGGGGATGTGCCTTTGCAATGATTCAGGCAAGTTCGTCGCGGCCTAAACTTGTAATTGGTCTCACCCTTGTCTCCTTGTTGTTGAGGGTGAGGCTACAGGTCTCATCCTAGCTGTTTCATGGGTTAGAAGCCTGGGTTTTCAGAAAGTTATCTTTGAGCTTGATTGCAAAACTGTGGTTGACTCCATCCATACTGCTTCAGTGTATGTGTCCGAGTTAGGTGTCATCCTCCGAGAATGCTCAAAGTTATTTTCGTCTTTACTAGCTGCAAGGTCCAGTTTATTCGGAGGCAAGCAAATGGTGTAGCCCATGCCTTAGCTGGGGATGCACTACCTAGTACTAGCCCCCATGTTTATCTTTCAGTTCCTTATTGTATTGAACATTTGATTTCTAATGAATTGCCATGATTTGGCTTCCTTCAAACAAACAAAAAATTAACGTCGTGTCATATTTTTTTTTTTAAGGATTGCAACTCTTTCTTATTACATCGTAGTCACTATATATATTTAAATTTTTTCCAGTTATGTTTAATTAAATTTTTAAAATTAAAATTAAAATGTGTTGATAACTACACCAAAACTATGCCAAAAACTCATTCCTTAACAATGCAATTGTTTTTCATGTAATTTTAAATGAGATAATCATAATTTTAAATAAAAACAAAAAAAATCAAATTTAAATACTTGATATTAAACTGCAATAAATCTACTAAAAAATTTATTGATCAGAATGGTACCAAAAATGATAATTTTTTGACGGTACCGTAGAAATTGCCTTAATTATATATATTTTTGTAAACTCTTGAATGAAATTAACGTGAATTCAACTATTTAAGGAATGGATTCCACCAAATGTAGAGTGGAACATGTGATTAAGTAATTTAAAAGGAGTTGCATAAATTTTAACTAATAAAGAGTGTGTTAGAAAATTTATTAATAATATTGTTTTGTTTGTGTACGATCAAGTGATCAATTCACTCTCAAATATTAAATACTACCTCCGGTCTTATTTATAAAAAATATAGTACTAAAATCACACAAATCAAGGAATGCAATGAAATGTCTTATTTTTTTGTTAATAATGTTATAATTTTAAATTTTTTTCCAGAAATACCCTTACATTAATTTGAAAAAAGTGACATAGTGTAATTAATGACAACCCAAAGAGGTGTGATATTGGTTAATAAGGGTAAAATTGGAAAGAAATAATTAACTTTGTTGAAAAAAAAACAATATTTCTTATAAAAAGGACGAAAGAAAAACCCCTTTTTTTCTTAAACTCACATAATTATTTAAAAGCCACAATTGATCTTTAATTGAGTTGGGTAAACTCATGTAAGGGGTAAAATTTTCCCATTATTTTTTTTTATTCACAAGATTTAAGCAAAGATTTTATTTAAAGGATACCTAACTCCTTGTTGCTTGGATCAAAAAATGTTACCTTTTGCCTATTTTTTTGTTTTAAAGGCCAATGCTTGAAATCAGCTTTTATATTTCAATTTTTTCAAAAATTCTCTCTCTTAACTCACCCATAAACACCTACTTATTTAACAATTAACACTTAACAAATTTTTCCTTTTTCCATATATGAGAAAAATAATAATACAAGGCAAAACTAACTTCTCCATAAGTTAGAAATTGGGTCTTTTTTTTTTAGCAACAACGGGGCTGAGGCCTAAAGAAAAAGACGCTAAGCGGAAACTAGGCAGGGAATAGAAACTCCCCTTACATCATCAAAGAAAACCTGATTGAGGCACGCAGGCACTCGCTCAAACACCGTATACTGGATGCTGGAGTCACACCCCATATTGGCAAGCATATCAGCACTACGGTTCCCTTCTCTGTAAATGTGCCTCATTGTAACTTCCCATTCCACCTGAAGCATTTCCTTGATTCTTCTAAGCAGCATAAAACCCGAAGAACAACCAACTCCACTCTTCAAAATTTTGTGGACTACGCTGGTAGAGTCTAGTTGCACTTCAAGAGCAGCCACTCCCAATTGTTGCATTAACTTTAGTCCTTCATACACGCCCCATAGCTATGTGATATACGCTGAAGTAATGCCAAGATGCTTCGTGTATCCCCGCAACCATCTCCCCTCCGAGTCTCGCAGGACCCCCCGCAGCCAGCCACCCCTGGGGTTCCTTTGGCCGCCTCATCAGAATTGAGGCACACCCACCCAGGTTGAGGCGGAGACCAACCAATATCACGCCAAACCCGAGCCACATTCCCTTCTCCAACAACTTCAGTCTTAGCCTGAGCATACAAAGTGATGACATCTAGGACACACTCCCAAGGCCGATACGGGCTCACAAAATTGGCATCATGCACTCTCAAATTGCGCCATCGCCATAACATGGTGCACACAGTAGCCCAAACCGCATTCCATTGCACTCGCTCCACACTTCCTATCTCATTTCGGATATTTAGCTCCGCCCAGCTTCTGAGATCTCCTAGGAAGAAATCTGTGCGTTGCTCAACCCCAATAAGGTGGACCCAAACCTCACTAGCAATAGGACAATCCCGCAACACATGCAACGTAGTCTCTTCATGCCCTTGCAAGTGGGAGCAATAAGGACCTCCCAATCCCCACGACGCCTTTCTAGCATTGGTGAGCACTCTATTATGCATGACAAGCCAAGCAAAAACATGGACTCTCTCTATGGCATCAATTCTCCAAACCTGGTTCCATAGACCACCTCCTCTGGGCTTGGGGAACCCCTTCAACAGACGGTAGGCACTTGCAACTGAGAAGTTGCCACTCCTATGACCAGGCCAAAGGAAACAGTCTGGCCCATTGTCCGCAGACGGCGGCACCATAGCCAAAAGTCGCTGAACAATATCTCCAGGAAGCAGGGAGTGAAGCACCTCATGGTTCCACTCCCCCTCTGCTGATACCAAGTCGCACACCTGCCATCTCTCCATCTCATCCGGGACACGGCTAGCCACATCCATTAGCCGAACTCCATCCCCCATCCACGCATCACGCCAAGCATGGATGCTACAGCTGTCTCCAACACCCCACATCTGGAACTATTTGATTTTCGGCCAAAGGCGCACAAGAGCTTTCCAAAGCGGGGAGTCGGTGTCCAAGGAGAGCAACTCGCCATGCTCCACCAGCTCTCTTCCATACTTTCCCCGTAACACCCTAGTACATAAAGTACCAGCACCCATTCTGATCGACCACCCCATCTTCATAATGTAGGCATCGTTCATGGTAACAAGATCCCTCAAACCAAGGCCTCCTAAGTGCTTAGGAAGCTGCAGAGTTTGCTTTCCACCAGGTGAGCTCTCCGGTTCTGTGGATCACCACCCCAAATAAAGGCTCGCTGGAGCCTTTGGATCTCATGCAAACAAAATTTTGGCAGAGGCATAGTCATCATGGGATAAACAGGAATTGCTTCATTAACTGCCTTAGAAACAGTGATTCTCCCCGCAAGAGAAAGCTGCCTGGGCTTCCATCCGGAGAGCTTTTGCTTGACTTTATTTACAAGGTACTTGAAGTCCCTCTTCCTCGGGGCACAACCCAAGGCAGGAACCCCCAGGTAGTTCCCCAAAGAGGTCGCAACCTTAAACCCACATTGGTTGATAAGCTCCTCTCGCGTAGCTTGGTTAACATTCCTGGAGAAATAAATCATCGTCTTTTCGTGACTCACCGTTTGGCCCGACATATTGCAAAAGGCGTGAAGGACATCTAGAACAGTCTGCATGGTTTCAATCATTGCTTGCCCAAACAATAATAAGTCATCTGCGGACATCAAATGGGACACAAAGGGACCACTCCTTCCTGCCCTCATCGCTTTCCACCGCCCTCCCTCCACTGCTTCATGGATTAGGTGAGTGAGTTTATCAATGCAAAGCACAAACAAGTATGGCGACATAAGGTCCCCTTGGCGGATACCGCGCTAGGGGCTAAAGAACTCAGACCGGCTGCCATTCCAAAGCACATTAGTGGTGACTGACGTTATACACCCCATGATGAAATTGACAAGCTCCATAGGCAAACCCACTTCAGTCAACACTCCTTTGATAAACGACCACCGAAGTCGATCGTAGGCTTTAGCGAGATCAACTTTAACTGCAAAGAAACCTCTCTTGCTCCTCATGCGACCCATCGAGTGAAGCATCATTTGGGCCACCACTATGTTTTCGTGTATGCTACGACCCGGGACAAAGCCCGCTTGATACGGGGAGATGAGCTTTGGGATAATGTTCTTGAGTCTGCCAATGATAACCTTTGTCAAAATTTTGTAGCTAACATTGCATAACGAAATAGGACGAAACTGGTTCACGAATTCCAGATTAGAAACTTTTGGGATTAGACAAATATTCGTCTGATTGACTTGAACCACAGCTTCAGGATTGCACCAGGACCTCTTCGCGAACTCACACAAACTTTTAGCCACCACATCCCACTCGTGTTGATAGAAGCCTGCAGGAAACCCATCAGGGCCTAGGGCCTTCCATTTGCCCATGTCGAACAAGGCCGCTTTGATTTCCTCTCTTTTAAGAGGTGCTCTTAAACTTGCCAACTCCTCCTCCCCCAACTGAGGGTAGGTATAATTGGTTTGAACCCAATCACCCCCACTCCCATCTTCCGAGAAAAGCGTTTGATAGAACTCTCGTACCATCGTTTTTAATTGGGTATCATCATCCACCCAATCTCCACCGGGCTTTCGAAGCATGAGGATCTTGTTGCGCCGTCTGCGATTGAGGGTCTTTAAATGATAATATCTTGTGTTTCTGTCTCCATCCCGTAACCAAACTGTTCACGATATTTGAAACCACTCCAACTCCTCCTGTCTTAAAACTGTATCCAGATCCATTTGAAGCTATTTTTCCAATCGGCTCAAGAACTGATTTGACGTCCCCGCATATTGACGTCTTTGGATGCCATCGCCATCAAGTCTCTCTTCTTCCTTCGAACACTCCCAAAGATATGATCACGCCACTGAGTCAAATGCAACTCAAGCTTATTAATGTTAGGAAGTAATGATTAGCCGTCATTCCAGGAACTTCACACAGTCTCCTTGAGCATGCTATGCATTAACCAAGAACACTCAAAGCGAAACTTGCGACTACCAGTCTCCAAGGCCACACCATAGGGCGATACAAGGATGGGGTGGTGGTTTGAGAATTCCACGCAGGGGAGAACTGTCACCAAGGCATTAGGAAATGCCATTCTCCAATCATCATTACATAAGGCTCGATCCAGACGCTCATAAATTCTAGTGTGCCCTTCATACAGCGGTCCTTTCCAAGTATAGCGGGATCCCACAACACCCAGATCAATGAGGCGGCAGTTATTTCCACACCATCAAATCCGAGCAAGTTGAAGGTACGCTGCAACCTCCCAGGGTCCACTCGGGTCTCCATAATTACAACTATCTCTGGTCTACAAGCCTCTAAGTACTGCTTGTAGTGTCGAAAGAAGGACGGGCTAGCCGCCCCACGACAATTCCACAGAAAGATACTATTTGGATGACTAATCATTAAAACGATTTAATCAAGAGCCATAGAAACCCCTCCATTCCCTTCATGTGCCAGTTCTGGAGTCTCCCCCACAACCTCCATGTCATCAGTCACACTCGCTTGCTTCCCGTCATCCTTCCCAGACCCCCTCGATGAGACGTCCATGGGAGTAGCATTGGTTTCATGCACCCCATGCAGTGTACCTTCCTGGGTTTGGCGCTGCTTCATTGGATCGGGTGGCCGTGTGGAATGGAACGACCCACTTGAATTATTAGGCCCACCATATCTCACCGTAGCTCCCTCGTCACTTCCTTTTGGCCCATTAGACAGACTTCGCTGGCCCACAACTACCATATGGTTTAGCTCCTTTGTTTCTTTAAAAATAGTCCCGTGTGGTGCACGTGAGGCTGAAGTGTTCACGTCCGCATGATTGCCAGCTGGCCCACTAGTCGCTCCCTTGGTTTTCTCGGTTGATCCCTTGGGCGTTAAATTTTGAATTTGTTTATGATTAGCAACTGGAATCTTCTCGTGATTTGCGATCTATTTCCCCTTATCCTTCCTGATACTCTTCACGTGTTGCGCCATTTTTTCAGGGATAGCTTTCAAAATTTGAACTTCCGCAACCGTAGGGATCTCATTGGTCGTTGTTTCCGTATCTAGAATTTGAAATCTTGATCCCGTTTCCTTCCCTGCGTCCCTGGACCTCCTCTCTCTAGTTCCCGAACCACTACCACTACCAGGACCACCCTCCTTCGGCCTCCGTGGTCACCGCGGTTTCTGAACCACCATCTACGGCCCAGCTTGCTCGTTGGCCACATGGTCAGGGCACCGTGGCTCCCCTTCTCCAGGTGCCCCCTGACCTCCTAGGCACCCTTTCTCTGGGAAACCCTCGACGTAATGCCCAAAGCGACCGCAGGTGAGACACAACATGTGTAGCCCCTCATATTCAACCTTATAATAACGACCCTGCAGCTCGAACATCGCAAGTAATGGCTCTGTTAGATCCACCTCCACACACAGACGAGCATACTTACCTTGCTCCTGTAGCAGGGTGTTGCTATCTACCTTCAATGCACGACCAATCCTGTTTCCAATAAACTTGAGCATCTTCTCATCATAGTACTCAATAGGGAGTCCTGAGAACCGCACCCATGCAACAACCTTCTTGATGGAGTGATATATATATATATATATATATGTATGCAATATGCAATATGCAACAACAACCACATTCATAATGGAGTGATAAGGTGGTTTGGTAGTTGGGGGAGCGACATAACTATTGGAGCGAAAAGAAGGTCATGGGTTCAAATCCCCCCACTAACATAACATATTAATTACTAACATTTACCTATAAAAAAAATCGCATTCATAATTTGTTAGTTTCATATAACACATTTTTTTTATGAATAAAAAAAGTAGTTTTATATAAATAATTTAATAATTAATTTTTAGAGACATTTATGAAAAGTATAAGCTAATTTGTGTTTGCTTACATTTATAAAAATTACTTTTTTAATCTTTTATCTCATCTCTATCTCATTAAAATCATATTATTTCTTAAAAGCCAAATAGCTTTTTGTTTTAATCAAATTTTAGATTATTTTAGATTCAAATTATTTTTAAAAGATGAAATAAACACATAAAAAATTCTTAAAATTGGTTAGTTTTTAAAGGCTTTAATAAATTTTTGGTTCTTGTAATATATAAAAATTTCCATTTTAATCTCTATAAAATTTATTTTTCTATTTATGTCCTCATTAAATTATTATTTTTCTTCTTTTAGTCCTTGTTGTTATCTTGGTCAAAATTGCAAAAACTAAAAGAATAAAATCTTAATTTTACAGGAACTATTTTTTTTTGTCTCTGAAATATATATGACATAGCAATATATATAGTCCTAATAAAATCAACATTTTATTCTTTTAGTCCCTGTAATTTTGGCATTAACAGACTAAATTTAACGAGAACTAAAAAAAGAAAATATAAATAAAGACACAAACAATAAAATAAATTTTATAGAGATAAAAATTAAAAAATATGTACATTAAAAGAACTAAAAAGTTATTTAAGCCTTTTTTTTAAAAGTATTTTTTTGTAAGATAATCGAAACGAATGGACTAAAAAATTAAATAATATGAGAGCATGAGTTGCTTATACGGCAACCAAAATTCCTTTTTTTATGTAAGAATTGATAGACTAGTTGTAGCTTGCCAAATGGATGGTGAAATACTTATATTTAAAGATTGTAAATACACTGTTTGATTTATTTTGCAACCAAGTGAGCACTATATATGGGAAACTTTTTTAAAATTAATTGAGAGGATGCTAATTTGGAATACTGCTATCAGTATAAAAAATATACTATTATTGAAGGGGGCCAATGCTTTTGTCATTTGGCTGTATCTTGATATATTAGTTCTGACCATGTGGTAGTACACTTTGGAACCAAAAAAACTAAAGTGAATTGATTTCTTTAAAGCAAACAATTCATAAAACAATTAAATATTAATCATTATAAGTAAGAATATAAATTTTAACAAATACATAATTTATGCTTACAAAAAATACATAATTTATTATTTATGTGCATGCAAACTAAACTATTAATACTTTTTATTTGCCTTTGAAATCCTTGTACTTTTCAAATGAGTCAAATTTGATAAATAATTACACAGTTTTACATTTTTCACTTTTAACTGTTATCTTTATCCCTTGAAAAAAAACTGTGTTTGTGTTCATTTAATTCAACTTAATTTTAAAATAATCACTACGCCGAGAAAGCAATTCAATAGTGTTTAATTTTAATTTCAACAGCGCGTAAAAACGTTGTTGATAGCCCTGTTGTTGTTTAGACACGCTCTTACCACAACGCCTACGAAGCGCTGTTGCTGCGTCACATAAACCCTGCCCGCGTTTCCTCATAGCCAATGCGCGGGCAGCAAGCACTGTGTGCATCCATACATCACATATGTGTGTGTGTGTGTGTGTGTGTGTACATTTACATATAATATGAGCAAAAATCAATGAATCTTCATTTTGAATCATTGATCTTCGTCTTATTCTTGTGGTTGTGCAGGAATTATTTTTTCATGCACAAATTTACACCATTCTTCCACAGCTTGAGCTTGTTCTTTAGCAGTATAAATACTTTTACACTTTGTACCCGTGTATGTATTGGGGAAAAAATCCAAGTTATTAATTATCTCAATTAATTAACATATATGTATGAAAAAATTATTCAACTAAAGTTGAAATCTTACCTCTACTGGGATTTCCTTAACATCTGAGGTGACAATTAATATCCGTCATGAATCTCATCACAAAGTAAGTGCAATCGTCATTGTTTTTTGTTTTGGACACTACAAAATGAAATACAATCCTGGTTTATAAATCAAAACAGATTAATAATTGCAAATAATTACCATGAGCCTTAATTTTGTAAAAATATACCTGAATTATTTTCCATTCAGGTTGTGCAGTATCTTTCAATTTTTTGATCTTTAGGAACTCCGCTACAACTCTAAGAAAAACAAACACAAATTAAACTTCGTTGTAAGTAATAAATTTGAAAACACATGCATGCCATCATACATGACTACTTACTTATTGACAACTGTGTAAATGGGTGTCTTTTAGCTCCTAATGTTTGTCCCTTTTTTAGAGAATAAAAATAGTATATGACCCCTTTGATAGGTTTCAATGCAACAAACACCCAATGTTGACTAGAAAAATCAATAACTAGTTTGCGAACAAACACATTAAAGCATAATAAAATAAAAGTACCTAGCTTTGAAATTCTAAGGTCTCTGACCCTGTATTCCATGGTGCAAGAACCAATTTCTCCATGTCGAAGCCAAGCTTTTCACTCATAAAATTAGTCATGCCCTGAGGTCTTGTCTCACTATAATTTTCACATGTTTGTGCTGGTGACAAGAGGAAGTAATTTCCTTGATGGTATGGGTAAACCTCTAATAAGTATCTAAGACAGTATAATAAAATTGAGTTAACTATAACATGGACGAAACTTGTAAGCAAACTAAATAATTAATAAACTAATTAGGGTAGTTTAAAGTACCTCATGTACACGATAATAACAGAGGAGCCAGGCCATCTATGGTTGAAAAGCTAGTTGATCTATTCGGGAACAAGGTACTGTTCAGAGTCATATCCAAAAATCCTTTTGGTTATCGGAACACAGAGTTTTTTTTTTCCTTAATCAAAACAACTTCCACATGTTGACGAACCTTGTCCAAAAATATTTGAGGCTGTTGATTTTGTTGGGGCGGCAACTGATTTTGTTGAACTGCAGCCTTTTCAGGATCTTTTTTTTTATGTGCTGGCTGACCGAGGAGTGCTTTTCTTGTGCCAGCCAGTCCCGGTGCTTTTCTTGTACCGATCAGTCCTGGTGCTTCGATTCTGCCCGGTCCCGGAGATTTTATTCTGCACGGTCTCGGTGTTTCTGCTCCTCTGCACGGTAGCCATCTTATTTGATCATTTGGAGCATCCTGTAAAATTGTTTACTACAACATATTGGTTGGTATAAAATGATGTAATAATAAAATATGTTGTTTGGTAATGATATCGTTGTCGCTCACATACCTCATCATCATCCACCGGCATTATTAACGACGTAGGTCAGGCCACAAATCCACCTACGACATCCATGACTTTCATCATACCTCCATTTACTGGCAACGGGGCATTTGGTTTAACCGCAACCGTTATTGACACTATTTCATGTAAGTCAAGAATCTGGTTATTGTGTACTCAACTATTTCCAATGTTTACCAACGATCCCCTAGCCACCGTGTGAAGGTATGGAGTTGACAACAACAAGTTCACATGCCTAAAGAATGCAGTGATAAATAATAAGTATTATGTAAGAGTGAGAACAAAGAATCGCATATAGTAAAGAATAATTACCGGTGGAAGGATGAGAATAGGAACTGTAGCAGCAGCAGCAGCAAAAGTAGCCAGTGGAGGAGTTACAGGGGTAGCTACCTCTTCATGGAGAGAATCGGCAGTATTGATGCAACTGTAATTGGTGCTAGGGCCGAGGGAAGGGACCTGCCCCTACAACAGCTCACATTCTTTCATGTGAGCAAACATCAATTCCTGCACTCTCTTCAACTGGGCTTTCATCTCCTCGAATTCTTCCTCGGATTCTTTCTTTCGCTTAGGGGTTGTGAAACAGTGTCTATGAGAGACCCCAAATCCCATCACCCTAACACGCCCGGGGTACTTTGGTTGCTTTAAGGCCCGGGAAAGTATGTCATTCCGATCAACTTGTTCTATCTTCTCATCTAGAAGTAGAAGTCGTGATAATTGCTCCTGAAACAAAAAATATGGTGGTTAAGGATATATAAGGTTATCACATATAGATATGAGATGAAGGTTAAGGTTATTATACTTACGCATTTATCCATAACGTTTTGAACATTTTCATCATCAATAACCCCTTCTTTGTTGACGCGGGCTCGCTTCCACACTTCATGACGAGATATGCTCGTCACCTCAGATTCGGACTCTTCTTGTTGTTGTAGGCACACAAGTTAAGAATCATTTATAGGTTAATGTAAGAGTGACTATATGAAAACACATGTATGGTGTGACAACTTACCATTTGATGCCCAAGGCGAGCATATCCTAGGCGTGCCTTCCTATAAGGATGTAGCTTCGCTTATTTGGAAGCTCTCTCCCTATTAGCTTTGCCTTTTTCCTGTATATAAAATTAACTAATTAGCAATCATGTCATATATAAGGCATAATACACACTTAATTGTGTTGATGTTAATATTACCTAAAACTCTTCGCTTAAACAATAATCTACAAAATCTCTCCAGTCCTCCTCCTTGATGTGGTGTGCCCTGTCAGTAGGCGACTTGTAGTTCGGGTTTCCCTCCTTATCGTAAAGACACTGTTTCGCCATGTTACACCTCCATTGTTGGTGAAGCTTCTCAGCTTCCTTAAGGATGTGTCTTTATGACGACACTCATCAAGTTCAAAAACTGATAACAAAAAACAAGTATAATCAAAGAAAGTTAGGATGAATTGCATTATGAGAAACATATCATAGCAAAATGTATAGAAGTTAATTGTCAAACCTTCATCTGTTTCATAATTTCATCCTTGTATGGCCTCATTGGATCATCACCATTTTTTCTTGGTTTCCAACCCCTTTTATTGATTGGAATTAACTGGCGGATAAGAGTTCCAAGATAACTGGCAAACATTGCACAGTTGGGCCTTGCTAGTTGTTTAGTTGATTCCATGTAACCTATATCGTCAATGCAAAGAATTTACAATACTAAGATTTCTGAAACAGAAATATGTCAATACAAAGTTTACATTTTAGAAACTTACTGACAATATTTCTCCCTTATTCTTAAGTTGAAGAATGTTCTTCATCTTAACTTGTCGCTTTTTTCTAGTACCTTCTCCGGCAGAACCAACAGTAGGAGAACCGGCACGAGAGCCAGAAGTAGCACAATCGTCACTTGAAGATGCCATTTAGTTACCTACAAGTACGCTTTAAGAGTTATCTACCAGAAAATGAAAATGACCTAGTATACGAAGTTCATTTCTACTCTTAAGCTTGCCTAACATGGAATCTAACCCTAATCAAAGTTCATTTCGTCCATTAATGCCTATATGAAGTTAATATGAAACTAACAAAAAGCATTTTGCATGAAAGTATGGAGCGTGTAGAAAATAAACCTTATTTAGAGCTTTTGTAGCGTTGCGAGGGCACAGTGGGACGATAGGGACATCGACTGGAGACGATGGCGATGATGGAGACGGTTGACAGTGAAGAGTGGGAGTCAATGAGTGCTAAGGTGTTCGTAGAGGAAGAATAGAGACAACAATTCGTATGAGCAAAGTAAGTACACTGAATGGAGGGAATCGAAGCGCCTTTTGCTTTTTCTTTTGGTTTAAATACCTTTTTCGTCCCTGCAAAATGACCAAGTTTCATTTTTCGTCCCTGTAAAAAAAAAATTGTTTATGATCCTTGGAAAATAAAAAGTTTTTCATATTAAAAAAAAGTTTTATTTTTAGTTCTTATAAATTTGTTTTAGTCCCTGTAATATTTAGATCATGTTGAATTTGTCCCTGTAATATTTATATATTCGTCAAATTGGTCCCTGTAAAATAAAATTGATATAATATTATAAAGACTATAAACAAAATTGTCCACATATTACAAGGACTAATTTAGCATGAATTGAATATTACAGGGACTAAAATAAATTGCGAGGACTAAAAATAAAACTTTTTATTTTGCAGGGACGAAAAAGGTATTTGAACTTTTTTTTTTACATTTCGAAAGCATTTCCAAGACCAAGTGATGTTGTAATACTATTATTACGAACACGCTTCATATGGAAAGCGCTATTGTAATCAATTACCAAAACGCTTATACGTTAAAGCGCTGTTGTAATCAATCAAGGATATTATTACCAAAACGCTTTCCTGGTAAAGCGTTGTTGTAGTAGATCAAATAATTAAATTTAATTATGTTTATTTTATTAAATTGACTCTTTGCTCATTAATTGCCTGTGTAATTTAAAAATAATTTTGTGAAATTATAAATTGTTGTTGTAATTAAGTTTTTAATTTTTAAATTTCAATTTAAAGAATTTTGTGGAATTATAAATTGTTGTTCTGATTAAGTTTTTTATGTTTAAATTTCAATTTAAAGACATGGGTACACCTATTCATTTGTCAATGTTTATATTGCTTATTGCTTATATATTAACAATATAAAAATGCAAATTGATAATTGTGGGTATACTCAAAACTAACAATTTCATTAATAAACTTATAATTTAAATATTATATATATAAAAAAGCAACTTAAAAATAAATACATCAAATAATATATTGCTTATTCTTCTTCCTCTGACTTTTGATTGACCTCCTCTCCTTCTTCCTTTGCCAGCTCTGACTCTGTCTTTGATGGTCCAAATGGTGTATCTACCGTAGTTGGATTCAGAGGATCAAAGATGCGGAGACGAAGTCTTAGTTCTCTTGTCCTTTCCTCTCTTACTTCCTCTTTGGATTTCATATAGATGCTCATCCTTTAAAGGTCGAGAGTGCCAAAATGAGGTGCTGGTTCCCAACCACCATAAGTCTATTTTCCCCATTCCTCCAACCGACCAAACACGGCCATACCACCCTGGTCTTCAAAGATGAGAGTTAGCAGAACATGATACATCATAGGAGAGGGGCCTGCAGTGACACCTTCAAACATGTCTATGAAATAGTTAAACACCAAATGTGGTAGATTAACATTTCTCTTCCATAGCAAGTTACAAAGACAAAACTTTACTTCATCGACATCCTCATCATCCTTTTTTTGGTAAAACTACGCTATTGAGGACTTTGAGTGTACTCTGGTCTTGTTGTTCATTTGTAAGGTTGTTGCCAAGGCACGACTTTGAGTGTACTCTGGTCTTGTCGATGCTGAGTTCTGGTGGTATGGAATGTGTCTGTTATTAGAGGTTGAAGGAACGACTGTTACTTGGACTATCTTTCGAGATTGTTTTCTAGCTAAATATTTTCCTATCTGTGTTCGTCAAGTAAAGGAAATGGAATTCCTAAGTTTAAGGTAAGAGGAGATGTCAGTAGAGGAGTACGTTATTAAGTTTGAATCTCTCTCTAAGTTTTCGCAATATTTCCAAATATGTCATAACCCGGCATGGAAATGCCAGAAGTTTCAAGAAGGGTTGAAATATGAGTTACATGAGGTAGTGATCCCTTTCAAAAACTGCGAGTTTAGCGAGTTGATAGAACGTTGCTATATGGTTGAGAAGATACTCAAGAAGGAGAAGATAGGAAAAAGCAATGTAGGAGGACCACTTAGGTTTAAATCACTAAATCAGGAAGGGAGGCAGTTCTAAGATAAGCCATATACTAGGAACTCAGGGAAACTCAGGAACAACAATAGTATACCTACTGTTTGGAATAAGGACCATAAGAATAAACGGATAAGCATGACGAAGTGTTATAAATGCGGGAAGATAGGACATCAAGCCAACAATTGCAGCCAGAAGGGGGCAATTTGCTTCAAATGTGGGAAAATTGGACACATGTATAAGGATTGTAGGGAATAAAAGCCATTAGTTAGCAATCCCACATCACAATATAAGGGTACTATAGCAAAAGAATAAAGATATTTTTACAGATAGTAAGATCTAGGACGATGCATTGCTTTGCTTTCTGTTTTTATAGATATGATCTAGTTATCAGTAGACTTGAATCATAATACCCAATAGATGGGATATGGTTTTAGAGACATTCCATAGGATTAGATCCTATTAAGAAATACTTGAACTTGGTTGCTATATATATATATATATATGAATATATATAAAGTATTTATTTGCTTTATGTTGTGTTAATTTTATGTGTGTATATTTATATATATATAGGTATATATACGTGTATATTACGTTTAATCGATCCTATAAGAAGAAACTTACTTTCAAGTTAAGTATGATTTGGATGACATAATCGGTCATAAAATTATTATTGTTTTCTTACTGCTTAAGGTCAAGGTATGGAAGTAATTAATCCATTAGCTTGCCGGTAGCAGAAAGATAATAATGGTAATGAATGTGAACTGGTAGATCGAAAAGTCCAAAAAATAGAGAAACTTAAGATTTGATCTCAAATAGAGGAAAGAAAATATTCGGTAGTTGCGGTAACAATATCAAAAGAAATACAAAATATTGTCTTTAAGATTAAACAGTTAAAGCCTATAGCTGAGTAGAATAGTATTAGAAATTTTCATCAGATGAGGATTATTACTAAAACTTCAATAGTCATTGAAAATGACTTACTAAGGTATTTTAGTAATAGAAGGATCAAGGGTATAGTATGTTGGAACCAAATTGGTTAAAAGCATTTCTAATGCAAAAATTCCCTAAGTGGTTTTGTGGTTTTGATGATAACAAAGCTTATTAAGGTTTTCACAAAGTCTAACATAGTTTATTAAGGATGTTACAAAGTCTGCTAACAAGCTCTTGTAGGTACAACAATGATAAGTCCATCGTCCAATATGACATTGGCAATATACACACAGTCTGAGAGCTTTGCGTCCAATGATCAGTAAAGCAATACAGTTAGTTCTGCGTCCAATGATCAGTTATGAGTCCAATAATCAGAATAAGGGAATACTGCTCATCGTCCAGAATACTATTCATCGTCCAATGTTCAGTATAAGGCAATACGCTCTGCGTCCAATAATCAGTATGATGCAATGAGTCCAAAGAAGCAGAACCAATATGTATCTAAGTCATGTAGACATGCTACTCTCTGCGTCCAATGATGCATTGCGTCCAATGAAGCAGAAGGACAAAAGTACAACAGTCAACTGCCCTGCTTCCGAAGAAGCAGAAGTGCAATACTGCCTGCGTCCAATGGAACAGAATTGGAAAAGGCCAACAATCAACTGCTCTGCGTCCAATGGAATAGAATGGGAAAAATCCAACAGTCAACTGTTCTGCGTCCAATGAAGCAGAATTGACAAAAGTCCAACAAATACTTCCCTGCGTCCAATGGAACAGAAAGGCAATGGCATAAGTCCAATAATCAGCATGAGGCAATACATCCAATACTGCCTTGTGTCCAATGGAATAGAATGGTAAGCATGAGGATGCGTCCAATGGATGAATGAATATCATGTGCAAATGGTAAGTACAAGGTATGCGTCCATTTGCTAAACGGACTGAAAGTCCAACTTTATTCTACATGCTGCGTCCAATAAATTCTACTTGCTGCGTCCAAAACGCAGAGTCCATAACTTGCTATTTATTGCTCTTGCATTTAATATGGAACATATTTATTGAGCAAATGATTTGAAATAAATAGCTGTATACAATGCTTTTCTGTACAACTTTGTCAACATTTTTTAACGTACTTTTGAAAAGCATAAAGCACTGTGGAAAGTGTACTAAGAGAGAGAATGTACTCCTATATCTCTGAACACATCTTTCTGCTTTACACAGTGTATTCTCTCTGTCTCAATAAGATATTACTATTAACCACTGTACAATTGAGACTTTGAGTACAGGTTGCTTCTGATTTAGGAGAAAGAAACGCAGACATACTCACTGAAGTAGAACTCCTCAGAGCAACGGAAAATAGCATTTAATGCTATTAGAGAACGGTCATATTTATGAAGGCTGAAGCTGAGCTATTCGATGAACAAGTCTGAAGCTTCATCAAAGCCTATAAATACCGTGAACAAGAAGAAGAATACAAGTGACTGAACAACGAAAAAGAAAGAGCAAAAACGCTGTGCAAATTGTTATACTATGTATAGAAAGTCTTGTATATTTTCTATCTTCTTGTAAAAGACAGTTTTCTTAACTCTCGAAGTGCTTATGTTTTTCATATCCTCACTTGTGTGAGTTAGACAGCACTTAAATCAAAAACACTCTGCTGAGTTGTTTGAGCCTGGAGAGGTTTGACTGTAAAAGAATACTTGATTGAGCCTGGAGAGACTTGTCTGTAAAAGAATACTTGTTTGAGCCTGGAGAGGCTAGGTGTGCAAAGAATACTCGGTGTAAGGCCTGAAGAGGCTGTTGAAGAATACTTGTATTCTATCTGGTTTGATAGTGAAATCTCTCTAGTTTGAGGGGACTGGACGTAGCTCTTAGGAAAGGGTGAACCAGGATAAAAACTTGTGTTATTCATTCTTTCCCTTAACTCTTATTATTTCTGTGCTTATTCTAACCGTGGGGATTGAATTGATTTTTATACAACAAGTTTTTCATACACTTTAAATCGCACAAAGAAAACAAGTTTTTAACTTAGCAGAAGCCTCCCCTTCTTGTGTTTCATCCTGTTACCTACAGTTGGTATCAGAGCTCGGTCTCTAGGGGTTGAGCACCTAACAGTGCAGAGAAGCAAAGATCCATGGAGAACGAGGGACTAGCTGTGAACAGACCACCACTGTTCAATGGAAATGAATACGACTATTGGAAGCAAAGAATGATCACATTCTTTGACGCGCAAAATATAGACCTAAGGGATGTGGTGGAAACTGGCTACACTGCTCCAGCAGATGAAGCAGGTCAACCAGTGCCTAGAGCCCAGTGGACACCTGATCAAAGGACCAGATTCCAGCTGAACTCAAGGGCGAGGCACTATCTGATGTGTGCCATTACAAAGTCAGAATATGACAAGGTGCACAGCTGCACTACTGCCAAGGAGATGCGGGACACTCTAGCTTTGGCGCATGAAGGATCGTCTCAGGTCCGTGAGTCCAAAATCAGCATGCTAGTTCATCAATATGAACTATTTAAAATGGAAGATCACGAGACCATTGATCAGATGTTTGGAAGATTCCAAACAATCATCAACAACCTGAGGTCCTTGGGAAAAGTCTACACAACCCAGGAGCATATCAGGAAAATCGTAAGGAGTCTGCCAAGACAATGGAGACCCAAGGTGACTGCTATACAAGAAGCAAGGGATCTTTCCACTCTTTCCATGGAAAATCTTCTAGGCTCACTCAAAGTACATGGTAAGAAATAATTTTGTAGAATTCTTAGAGTAAAATAAGTTCTCTTGGATAAGAAATAAGGAGGAGGATTAAGTATGGATCTAAGAAATTAATAGAAGGTATTCTTGACTCAAATCAAGGCTAGAGAAGTCAAAATAAGTTAGATTGATCTCTGATAGTTAGTAAGATTAAGTGTTAATCAAAGAGGATACAGAAATTGGTAGAAATTAGGCCTCAAGAAATTTTAGGGCAATAGTTTGCACAAGTTATTACAAATATTTTTCTACATAGTACTCAAATGGAAAAGGGTACAGGAGTTTTTGGGGATTACAGCAAATAGGACCTGATTATAAGCATGATTACAGTTAAGTTTGAATATTTGGCAAGGAACTTTTGAGGTCTAGTTCAAACTTGATGAAACATGGGAGTACAAACAATTATTGAGGTAGGACTTAGTATGGATTAAGAAAAAGAATTTTAGTATTAGAGATCCATCAAAAGAAAATGTCGGAAAAATGGAGAAAGAGAAAGCGATAGGGAAACATGATGTTGGAAGGCTATTACAGCAAACGGAGTAAGGACAAAGAAGCAAGAGATTACACTCCGAACCATTAAAAGGACGAGTATGTTATATCTAAAGGTTAGTAGTAGATCATTTGAATAAACATAGTGGTGATAGGTAATGGAAATTATTTCAAAGAGAGGACGATTGTCCTGGATACTTATTTACGAAATTTCGAGGACGAAATATTTTTAGAGGGGAAGAATGTAACATCCCGAAATTTTCACTTATAAGACAAAGTGTTAATTTCTAAGGATTAGAACTACCTTGAAGTTTTTCGGACAAAAACTTGGTAGTTTAGAGCTAAATACAGAAGTCAGAAAATTATATACGGACATTCTGATTATTAGGATAAATAATACATGAATTTGGAAAATTCATACAATACTTCCAAAAGGTATTTAAAGGAAGATATATTAGTTTGAGGACATATAAAGGTTTTAGGAATTAAGTTTGGATTTTAAGAGGAAGAAACAAAGAAATTACGGTTTTAGTCCCTTATAGACGGAACTGCATAATCTGTAGTTAGGAAAATAATACATACTAGTGATAGAAAAATAGAGAAAATAGGAATTACAGAGACTTGATAGAAACCTAAGAATGACTAATTTTCGGTTAAGTATTACAGTATGAATAGTGAAAATAGTTAAGTTTCTATTGACTTCTGTTTTCTGTATTTTTGTTTTTTGTCTGTTTTAAATGATCTGGTATGATCTAAGTTATAAGAAAATTATTTTAGACTTATAATGAAGATTTTAAAATACTTGTGAAATTATTTTGATTAAAACAGTAATTTTTCCCTTACTGTTTGACATCTGTATTTACCGTTATTGATGGAAAAGGGTTTTAATAACACAAGTATGTTAAACCAACTTTTTCAAACAAACTTCCTTCACAAAAGTTGGTTCTTTTAATATTTGTGATTTTTTGGAATTTTCTTATAATTTTTGGAAAAATTTTAAAATTACCGTTTTGACCCTGTTATTTTTTTAAAGCGTAAAACCCTGATTCAGAGACCGATTTGAGGTCAGAAAAAGATTTTGAGTAGCTGAATCATGTTTTTATATTTTTTAGTATTTTTGGAAATTATTTCATAATTTTCTGAAAAATGGATCAAAACGCTACTTTTCCGACGCTTACAAAATACGGAAAGCAGAGGTTTCTGGTCCAAAATCGATTTATGTCGAACAATGAGGGCTCAAAATCAAATTTTAAGATAGACCATTAGTAATTAAATTCAATTTGTAAATTTTCTGGAATTTTTCTGAAATTTTCTGAAACAGTGCTGTTTTACACTTACGGCGCATCCGTTTTCCGTTGTTTTTATAAATTGTAAGGCTTCCCTTACCATAAAATTTCCAAAACTCTTCCATAGGACTTTCTATGTGTTATTTTATGATTTCTTATTGATTCTTACTGTTCTAAATTATTTTTGAGTATTAGATTAGTAAAAAGACTATTCTGACTCTTAATTGCGGAATAAGCCGAATTGGGGCGAATAGAGGTATATTAGCTATAATATAGGAACTTAGGAACTTTGAGGGGTTCAAATACAATTCTAAGAAGTATCTAAGAGTGGGGAACATCATGATGACCTTGAATAGTAAGGTGGGCAAGTAAAAAGACCATTTTGCCCTTAGTTCCCACTTAAAACTACCTAAACCCTAGGCTTTTGTCCAAGCAATCTAATGGCTCTTATTTGGCCTCACTTGGTCGACATCCACACGCATTTAGGGCCCTTGGATGAGTTTTTCTCTTATGAGTCATGAGGCTTAGTCATTAGGATTAGCCAATTAGAAAAAAGATTGATTAAACCTAATTAATAATTATGGATTTTAGGAGTCATGGCTTACCTCACACATTTTCTTAATTCCTTTCTTCTCCCCAAGCTTGGGCAGCCCCCTCACCTATAAATAGACCCCCTTGGCTTCATAAATTTTCACTCATCACAAGTGGAAATCAAGAAGACAAACACTTTTCTCTCTTTTCTCCTAAATTTCTTACTTTGTGTTCTTGGTGTTCTTGGTTGTTCTTCATCATCTTAAGGCCAAGGTAAGGGGTTAATCTTTCAAAGTAATTTGTGAAGTATGAGTGTTTGATCTTTGTTTGTGTTTGAATTGCTTGTTTTGGTGTTTATAGCTTTTATATGCTTTATGATTGTTTTATAGTCTTATTTTAATTGTTCTGTGCTATTTATGAATTGTAGAGTTATAATGCCCAATTTTAGTCTTAGAACCATGTAAGTAGAGAGGTTATGCCAAAATCATTTTTAAACTTTTGTAAACATACCGTTATAATGACGAATTTTATACTACCACAAACACAATTTTACCGTAAAGGGAATACAAATTATTGTTTATAAAAACCCCGTTATTATCTGGTATTTATATACAAGGTGATGGTTAAGATAAATGGTTTATCAGTATGGATCTGTCTAGAAAGGAAGTGAGACCTTTGAAGGGGCTAAAGCAGTCTGTCTCACTCTGGCCTGGGATCTGTATTGGTATGCTGTCTTCTCAACACTAGACACCCGATATATACGTGACAAGATAAGATAGGGAAAGAAGTAATTTCTTAATACCGTATATATAAATAGATTGGATTGGATAAAAGAGTGTAACAATAATGGATTCCCGGTGAATCCTACTGTTATAGCATCTGTCGGATAAAAGAGTGTAACAGTAATGGGTTCTCGGTGAATTCTACTGTTATAGCATCTTTCAGAATATAATGTAACGGTAATGGATTCTCGGTGAATTCTATCGTTACATTATTAGTGAGAAATATCGAGCGGGTATCCAATCTGTATATGTATGCACATAACTCAGTTTAATTTCCAATGTCTACAGCAGTGGAAATTAGTGAGATAGGCTTTCAACGGACCTTTTTCCTGGAAGATAAATAGTGCCTAAGTATTTCATAAGGGAAATTAATTGTCTACGTTTACTTAGTATATAGGATCGATTTTACAGTGGGGTACTGATTACCAAAGATGGCTCTGCCGTCGTGTAATCTTTTCATCTTCGAAAATAAACCTAAGCCGTGATTAATTAAACGTAATTACCGCAATCGGCTTAGTCGCCGTGTAGTTATTCCATTTCCAAAGAGTTATCTAAAATTTGAAAGCAGACAACTATTAATCAGAAAGTGGACATAAGTTTAAATACTGTCAATCTCTTCTCTCTTGATCAATCCTAGGTGGTTATGCCCCGTTTTGATCTTCTTGTAATACAGTTAATAAGTCTTTTTATACCGATTCACCCAGTTGAGCAACTTAAAATAAATAAAGCCGAGATAATGAATTAGTCCGTAATAAGCAGTAAAAAGAGACGAGAGTCTTATATTTTAAAGAATATAGTAAAAGAGTCCTATGAGAAAATGATTTTTAAACAGTTTTCTGTTCATACGAAGTGGTCTTTCCATAAAAGGATTTGATTTGTTTTTACAAAGAGTTTTTGAGAAGAGTCAGAGATTTTCATAGAGAAATAGTAAAATAGAGAAAGTTTTACAGAGAATGTGATTTCAAGAGAAAGTGATTTGCAAATTTAGATGATCATTTGCATCTGAGAGATGAGCATACAACCTACGAGACGGGGTTGCAAATAGGTTCTGTTGGACTACAATTGTCTACTGGGATTATCCAGGTTTCTAAAGTCTCAATGGCCTTGTCGGTGAATACCCCTGAGCCGAGACGAGTCGTATACCCGACTTGGATAAATTTGACTGGCAGATCTATTTAGGATTTGGTATTAAGTTTTAAATGCAGTATTTCCGAAGTATCTTCAGGGGTCCTGAAGGGATTTCCTGTTTATGCTGTTAAGTTTACTGCAGCCGATCGCTCTATGATGTGAGGTTGGATAAGTCTCCCTGGGAGCAATGCACCGGTGTGATTAAAGAGATATTGGTGTGTCATGCATAAATATATGTGTAGTTGAGAAGATTGTATTTTGTGAATGTGTTATGGAATAGCAGTAAAAAGGTAAGTTCTGCTTAAACGAGATCTTTTTATAAGTCTTGATTGATCTGTTACATGTCTTGAAGTGTGAATTGATTGGTACATGATTATGTTTTGGTTGTACTTGTACTTTACTTGTTACTTTGTCTAGAGTTTCACCCTTGCCTGCTCTGTTGTGTTGATGCATGACGGAGTAGATAGTTTGCCCAAGAAGTGGGTTAACTCTTAGAAGAAGGATCTGAAGAAAGATGTTGCATAGTTTGATAAAGATTACGAGAAGATTCTATATTCATTACTTTAGATTGGGTAGAGGTCTAAAGGCTCAATTGGCTCAGTGTTCGCTGTATAAATCTCTGTTGTAAACTCTGATTATTTCATATATGTGATGAGGAATTTTTAAGTATAAAGCTATGTTTTATTTCTTACATAAAAACATTTACAAAGAGAAAATCTTTAAGGGGTTTACTCCTCGTCCTTCTCATTCATTTTTAGAAAAGCAAAAAATTTTACCCGAATTTTAGAGAAGGATTACTAACTTTTATCAAATATTTTCTAAGTCTTTGCAAAACTTTTGGTTACTATGGTGTAATATCCTTTTTGGAGAAAGGGTGTTGCAAGTGCGCCCGCGCGCGTTAAAATGGAGAATAAAATATTTCCTACATTGTTTCACCCATAAAGCATTGTTTGAACGATAAGTGAAAGCTCCGTGAATGTTTGCCCAGGGACGCGTTGTCTAATAGCCCTGTCTTTTTAATTTAAGAAAACACGGAGCTAATAGACAGCGCTTGCTAGAGTGAATGTTGTGTTAAAGCTCTGTGTTTTTCATTTCGACAACTTTTGTCAGGGTACGCACTTTTGTGAAAGCTCTGTGTTTTTTATAACAGCAATTCGTGCTCCAAGCGTTGTTAAAAAACCGTTGTTGTTATGTGTTTCTGGCGTAGTAAACTACTTATACTTTAACTTAATGTTTGTTAATTTTGGTATAATTATTATACATATGTAAATTGAAAACAAAGCCCACAAATTAAATATATAGAGATGAGAAATGTGATTAACACTCTCTCTGACACACTTTTTTCAACACCTCTATAATTGGTTGAAATTTACTACTTTTAGAATGAGTCAAACCAAATAGAATATGACATCCACATGATTTAATAGACAAACTTTTTTCAACATCTCTCTATGATTGATTGAAATTTATATAGATCTTATTACTTTAAGAATGAGTCACACCAAATAGGATATGACATCCACATGATTTAATATATGACCCACATAAATTTCACCCAATTACAAAAAATACGTTGAAAAAGTATATTAGAGAGTATGTTACTAGCACCCGATAGCCAGATATTTTAATTATTGTAGAGGAACGACGAGCATAACATTTCTCCATTTTGCCAACCCTCGTAATACTATCTTTTATGTATCGGATCAAAGAATAAGTCAAAAAAAATTGACAAAAAAGAATAAGTCAATTTAAAATTAATAAAATTTTAACACATATATATATATATATATATATATATATATATATATATATATATTTGTATTTTAGAAGGAGTATACTAAGTAACAAGTTAAATCTTTGAGTGTATTTAATAAATTTCCAGCTATAAGTACTAACGTACTTCTTCAGTTCTTCTATAACAATCAAATAGATGTACGTTAGTAAATCCAACGGGAATTACTAACGTGAACAGCCACTTATTTTTAAGGACTACTACATTATCAAGTTATAATAATTTTTACTCCCTCCGGTCTCAAATATAAGAAAAAAAGTACATGCATCTGGATTAATATATGTACTTTTTTTTTATATTTGAGACCGGAGGGAGTAAATTATAACTTGCTATCATACTCATACTCTTTCTAAAAAATAAGTGAGCTTAAGTTGGTAAATCTTTATATATATTAGTATTATTTTCTGCTTTAACTAATGTAGAATGTATGATGTAATATTTGGGATATGGTCTCTCACAAAGATATTCAATTCTTGAATAACTTCAAACCACAAAACAAACATCAATTTTTCAGCCAGAAAGTTCCAGTTACTCTTTGCGTATGATTAAAAAACGGAAATGAATTTCTCTTATAATTGTGATGTTTGTTCACTGTACAAACGCATCGCATGTGGGCGACGGAGTGAGAAAGTACGTAGATTATCTGGACAAATCCCATCTAGCCAATCAGTATCCTAATCTTTAATTCACGTACTGACATGTAATAATTAATTACCAATAATTACCAATATTAATTAACTTGACATTTCAACGTCTACATAGTATTTGTCTAAAACAAATGAAAGAATTTTTTTTTTCAAGATTGAAAAACAATTTATTATATGATAGCATCGAGCCATCGAGGGGTCGTGGATAAAATCATATCATAGATTATAGATTTAAGTTAGTGTGATAATTACTAGTATTTAATTAATGGCCGAATGATTAACTATAAGGTTGGATGTAAGTGGTTAATGCGCTCTGTCTAAGGAATTAATCGGCTAGTATCCAAGTTCAATATCTGGTGACGGAACAATATGTAGTCAGACTTTACTTACCTCTCGGTCGAATACAGATTCCATGGCTAGACTTTACTTACCTCCCAAATCAATGATATCTTTATGACTCCAACTCCTATATTCCTCCCTTTAAACACCAAACCACCTTATCACTACCCGTGGAACGCAAATTAGTTTAGGGTACGTAATCCAAAAATGGCCGAAGGATTAAGTAAAATTTTCAGCCCGACTAAACCAATCCCCATGGTCAAACCATTCTTCCTTCTTGTTCTCTTCCCGATTTACCGTGCTGTTATTTTTAGGCCTTTTCCCCCCTAAGTTGCATAACCAAATCAAGCCAGTACGATAATAATATAATTCTTTTTAGGCTTAAATATATTTTTAGTCCCTCAAGTTTGGAAAATTGTTATTTTTGGTCCCTCAAATTTAAAATACCTATTTTTGGTCCCTCATTTTTAAAAATGTGTCACTTTTAGTCTCTAGGGTCATATTTTAAATTTAAAAAGTATTTTCTAAATTTGAGAGAGATCAAAATATAAATTTAAAAAATCTTTAAAAGTTAAGAAAAAAAGAGTAAGGTGAGAATCAGAATTTAAGATGGGTCAAAATATAAATTTAAAAAATACTTTTTAAATTGAAAAATAGCCCCAGAGACTAAAAATGACACATTTTAAAAAATGAGGGACAAAAAATAGGCGTTTTAAATTTGAGGGACTAAAAGCAACAATTACCCAAACTTAACGAACTAAAAACATATTTAAGCCTTCTTTTTATGTCTTTAAATTAGAAAATCTTAATTTAATTTTCTTATTATAGGTTTCTCTGTCAAAAAAATAATGTATTATTATTACGTGTAATTTTTTATGTCAAACCAAATATTTTTAAAATTTTATTAATGAAAGAAAAATGATAAATTTTGAAACTAATATTATATTATATATATTATATTCCAAATCAAATGTTTTATGAATAAACTAACTTTATATAGGAAAAAAATATTGATTAATATGAAATTATTACATCATGCATGATATTAATTAGTTGGGCAATGATTAGTGGACCACCATACACCCCCACAACACCCAAAGACAATGAAGAAAATGGGGGATTGGAGGTGTGTGGTGGGTGTATTTTGGGGTCTATATAACATTTTGCTAATTAGTTATGATTAGATGAAGCTTCTTCCACTTTTCGATATCTAAGATGCTGCGCAGGCAGCAGACTTTGCAGCAGCATTGGCGGAGCAGGGAGGACCAAGGCTTAGGACGCTCCACAGGTGGTGGGCTCTGCAACGGCGACTCCGGGCGGCCTTCGCTGAGAAGGGAGGTGTGGGTACCTACAATGGCACTCCGACACCCAAGCTAGATGGGGAATAAGTGTGATAGTAGGAACAGTGCACATACCTGGTGTCCAAGTCCTTTCCCTATTTATAGGGGGTTCTGGGGCAGACAGGAGGGCCTTGATGTGTCACGCGTGACCAGCTTCTGCTACCACGAGATTTGCAGGATGGGTACGGAGGATCAGGGTGCAGAGGTGTGCACGGCGGGTGTCAAGGATAGTCTCCCTTTGCCACACGATTGTTTGGTCGACAGGATCTGCTCCATATCGGTTGTTAGGGCCACGTGGGGTTGGATGTTCCTAGGTCTTAGCCTTGTCGAGCCCCCTTCTCCGAGATTGTCTATCATGTCGAGGCGCATGGGGATGCCGGGATCTGGCTCAAGGGAGAAGTCGCTAAGATCCGACATGAGGGAGAGGTCGCTGAGATCCGATATGAGATCCGGACCTGCGACGTGGTTTTGGTAAGACCCCATAACACTTCTTAACATAGTTTATTAAATCAAATGTATCCAAATAAATATGTTATGATTGAAAGATAAAACATATCGTGTATTTAAATTTAAATTTGTAATAGATCAAATTGTTATAGGACAAGGTTGTTATTGAGATCGAGTTTTTGATAGCCTTATCAAATGAGTCTTATCCTTTTGTACTCTTGGAGTGCCTATATATAGAGGCACACGTTTCACTTGGTTTCATCAATAAAAATACAAAGTTCAAGTACACTTCTCTTTTATGGCATCAGAGCGGGTTGATCCTAGAAAGGAGAAATCAAAGAACAAGCATACCTCCGATGACGACAAGGCTTTGATCCTCACACCGAGCTCGCCTTATTACCCCAGTACTCCCTCAGATAACCCAAGGACACCTCTTGTCGCTACGGTGATCAATGGAGGACAATTGGGTCCATTGAAGGAGAGGAATAAAGCATTGCTAGATGTTGGTCATTGTTTATAATAATTAATATTTATTATTATTGCCAATTTGATGGGAACCTATAGAGTCAAACACATAGAGTAAATTAATTGGAGAGAAATATACTTAATTAAATATTATTTAATTGAATGAGGTTTAATTAAATGAGATTTAATTAAATATGACTTATATTAAATGTGATTTGGAGCCCGTTTGTTATAGTTTCTTTATAAAAAAATAACTTTTTTTAAAAAAGATAATCATTATTAAGAGTTTTCGCGTGTTTGTTATATATTTTAAAAAATAATCAGAAGCTGAAAAAAATTTAAAAACTGATAAAAATGAGAAGCTTTTTGGAGTAGCTTTTTAAAAATAATCTGATTTTAATGAGGTGAAAGACGAGAGAGAAGATTAAAAAATTGATTTTTAGGATTATAAACAAACACAAATTAGATTCTGTTTCACAACAAAATCTCTAAAAAATAATCAATAAATTATTTTATATGAAAATCAATTATTTTTTAATACGAAACAAGCTGGCCCTTAATTAAATGAGATTTTAATTAAGAGTGATTTAATTAAGTTGGGCTCATAGTGAATGAGCCCATCAAGGTTAAGGCAACAAAAAAGGGAAACCCTGGCTGTAACATCCGTTTTTTTAAGTTACCGCTTAAAAATTTGTTTTATATGAAATTTTGTGATCTAAGTGCTAAGTAATTTATTTTTATCTTATAATGATGGTTTTATTATACTTATCAAATTATTTCATTAAAACAGACGTTTTTCCTTTGACGTTTGGACTTTTTCAGACAACTGTCTTTTCCGTAATTAACGGATGAGGGTTTAAATAGCCAAAGTATATCAAAACAACCCATAAAACAAAACTTCCTTCACAAAGGTTGGTTCTTTTAATATTTTTGATGTTCTGGAATTTTCTTAGAATTTTTGAAAAACTTTTAGAAATTACCGTTTTGGTCCCTATAGCTACAGTAAGAGCTAATAACTGATTCGGAGACCAAGCTGAGGTCAGAAAAATATTTTGAAAGGTTAAATCATGCTTTTATAATTTCTGGGATTTTTGGAAATTATTTCATAATTTTCTGAAAAGCAGATCAAAAGTTACTTTTTTCGATCCGTGTAAAGCATAAAAAACGAGGATTTTTGGTCAGAAATAGATTTTTAGTGATCAGTGAGTACTTAAAATCAAATTTCAAGACGGATCATTAGTGTTTAAATTCAATTTGTGATTTTCTGGGATTTTTTCTGTAATTTTCTGAAAAATTACTATTTTGCACTTACGGCGCGTCCGTTTTCCTTTGTTAGTGCAAACCGTAAAGCCTACCCTTACCGTAAAAATCGAGAAACTCTTGTATCAAGTCTTTAGGACTATTATTTGTCATTTTCAAATTTTCCTATAGGTCCTCACCTTTTAATAATTGTTTTTGGAATTTTTCTTGTAAAAAGACTATTTTACCCTTGGTTTTCATTTTAACTATCAAACCATAAAGTTTTTGGACAAGAAATCAAATGATCCTCCTTCCTCCTTGAGCTGGTCGACATCCACACTTACTAAGGGCCCTTGGATGAACTTTTGGCCTATGACTCATATGCATAGTCACATGGATTAGCCAATTAGATAAAAGCATGATTAAACCTAATTAATAAATAGGTAATTTGTGAATCATGGCTTACATAACACAATTTTTTTATCCCTTCCTTCTGCCTAGCTTGGCCGCCCCTCCTAATCTATAAATAGGCATCTTGGCTTCATAATTTTTCACACACCAAAGAGGAAGCCTTGAAGACAAACACAAATCCTCTCTTTTCTCTTCTTATTTCTCATATTTCTTATTTGGTGTTCTTGCTTTGTTCTTCCCAATATTTGTGGCCAAGGTAAGGGGAATTACTTCTAAAATTGGTTTGATAATTGTTTTCATGAGTATTTTGTGGTTTGGGTGTTTATAGCTTTTAATTAAATTGTTATTTGTTGGTTTTATTGTTTTAAATGCTTTATTTTTATTTAAAATTATGGTTTTATAATTAGTAAAGTTATAATGCCCAAATTTTCTCTTAAATTTCGTGTGAGTAAGGTGGTGATGTTAAAATTATTTTTGAGCTTTTGTAAACATACCGTTATAATGGCGAATTTTAGACTTACCATAAATAAAATTTTACCGCAAAGAAAATATAAATTATTATTTTATGAAAACCCTGATATTGTCTATCATTTATATACAAGGTGATGGTTAAGATAAATTGTTTATCAGTATGGATCTGTCTAGGAAAGAAAACAGAGACCTTTGAAGGGGCTAAATAAAGTCTGTCTCTCTTTCCTGGGAACTGTACTGATACGCTGCTTGTGGAATTCTTAACACTAGGGACCCAGTATATACGTGACTAAGATAAATTGGGAAAGAAGTGATTTCTTAATACCGTATATATAAATAGATTTGACTGGATAAAAGAGTATAACAGTAATGGATTCTCGGTGAATTCTACTGTTATAGCATCTGTTGGATAAAAGAGTATAACAGTAATGGATTCTTGGTGAATTCTACTGTTATAGCATCTTTCGGAATTTAATATGACAGTAATGGATTCTTGGTGAATTCTACTGTTATATTAACAGTGGGAAATATATAGCAGGTATCCAATCTGTATATGTATACAATTAACTCAGTTTATTTTTCAATGTTCATGACAGTGGAAATTAGTGAGGTAGGCTTTCAACGGGCCTCTTTCCTGGAAAGTAATTGGTGCCTAAATATTTCAGTAAAGAACAGTTTGATTTCATTCACTTAGTCTATATCAAATACGTTTTGATTCTACATTTACCCATGATTATCTGTTTACTTGTGATTCTATGTTTTACCTGAAATATGTGATTTGATATTCTTATCTGAGAAATGTGGTTTTATGTGTATTTGTGATTCTGTGGTTATGTGAAAGTTAAGTTATAAGTTGGGGTCTGTGGTTACTAAGTAAAATCTCCATGAGTAGCGGGTTGAATGCTCGTGGCTGTGTGCCGAAATTCCAAAGGTAAAATCTCCAGAAGTAGCGAGGGACTTACTCGTGGATGTGTCCCGAATATAAGTGGTAAAGTCTCCAAGAACAGCGGGTTCTTTTCCCGTGGGTGTGTCCTAAAATTATGTCGTAAAATCCCCAAGAGTAGCGGGTTGTTTTCTCGTGGGTGTGTCCCGAAAGTATAGAAAGTCTTGTGTGTTTGATAATTCCTTGATATAATATTACGTGTGAAATTCTCTGTTTAAGATATTAATTGATCCATCTGTTGTGCGCATTAGGTTTACTGTATGTTGTTTATAAATTCTTAACATATAAATTGAATGCAGTGATTTGGATTCGTTTTAGTACTTGTGTTACTCTTATTACGTTGTTTAGAGTATTCACCCTTGCTTACTTTCTATGTTGTTCGTACATGGTTGAGTAGATGTTTTCCCAAGGAATGGGTTAGCTCGTAGAAGAGGATCTGAAGGATGTTGCTGTATAGATGGACAGAGATTCCAAGAAGAATAGATAGTTACTGTATTGTTTTGGGTAGAGGTCTAAAGACCTGACTGGCTCAGATATTCATTATCTTTTCTTGTAAAAACTCTGATGATTATACGGAATGAGATTGCATTCATAAAAAGATTGTTTTATGCTTCCGCATTGAAAACCTTTTTGAAAACATTTAAAAGGGAATCAAGGGAACATACTCCCCATCCTTCTCATCTTCTTTAAAAGGCAAAAAAAATTTATCCACATTTTAGAAGAAGGAATATTAAAACTTTCACCAAATATTTTCTAAGTTTTTTTTTAAAATTCTTGGTTACTATGGTGTAATATCCTTTTTGGAGAAAGGGTGTTACATTTTATGGTATCAGAGTAAGGTCGAGTATTTTGGGTACTGTTGGGTATAGGTTTACTGTGTTTTCATTTTGTGAACTCTGATAAGTTGATGATGCTGTGTGAATTTGTGTGAATTTCGTATGAACATGATTATTTGTTTAGGCTTATATTGTTCTGGAAAAATCTAGTTTCAAAGTTGTACTGGAATGGGACGGTACAGCCGTAGAATTCGTAACTGTGCTGGAATGGGGCAGTACAGTTGAGGGAAACTTAGTAGGATTAATCAGACTGCCTATGCCAACAATACTGTATAGGCATGGGACTATACAGGAGAGGATGACTTTTTGAAAAACATGTAAGTGAGGACAAAACATGTGGTTGGAATCCGTGTTGGTTTGTAACGATAAAGTCGTAAATCTGAACGTAGCCAAGTGATTTCAGAATAATATAGACTTGAGTAAATCTGCATGATTATTTACTGTGTGAAACTTTTGTAAGTGTTTTGGGGACTTCTCGAATGGGTTATGACTTAGTTTTACTTGGGTAGTTGTCTTATAGGAAACCATGTCAGGAAGAGGAAATGGAATCAATGCAGATCTGGCGAATGCCATACGAGAGATGGCAACGGCCGTAGCACAAAGAGAAGGAAATGGGCAGGGATTGGCAGACTTCTGTCGTGCCAAACCAACCCAATTCAAAGGGGGTTATAACCCGGAAGGGGCGGAGTTATAAATACAGGAGTTAGAGAAAATCTATGTAGCTATGGCATGTACAGATGAACGGAAGGTAACCTTCGTTATTTACATGCTGGTAGGAGATGTTGAGTTCTGGTGGCGTGGGGTACGTCTACTGTTAGAGGCCGGAGAAATACCTATTACTAGGCTCTTTTTCGTGAACGATTCCTGACCAAGTACTTTCCTCAGAACGTCCGTCATAACAAGGAGATGGAGTTCTTGAGCCTGAAGCAGGGGTAGATGACTGTTGCAGAATATGAAGCTAAGTTTGAATCACTCTCTAAGTTTTCCTAGTACTTCCATATGCATCCTGATCTATCATGGAAGTGTAAGAAGTTCCAGGAGGGACTACAGTATGATCTAAGGGAGGCAATGACACCTCTGAAAGTGGAGGAGTTCGGTGAGATAATAGAGCGGTTGCTCTATGATAGAGGAAACTAAGAGGGGAAAAGAAATAGTAAACAAAGACTTTGGACCATCTAGGTCCGACAGGGGAAGAGGCAACCAAGATCAGAGAAAACCTTACCATAGGCCACCAGGGAACCAACAAACTTACCAGAATACTGAACCTGTTTCGGGTAGTCAGGGAGATTTAATATGCATGGTCAGAAAGATACCCAAAAATGTTTTAGGTGTGGAAAACAAGGTCACTTAGGTGACGCTTGTCGGGAAATGTGATTACTTGTTTCCAGTGTGGACAAACTGGACACACGGCAAGAAATTGTCGCACGGTGAAGAATGGACCGGTCGCAAACAGCGCTAATGCTGGTAGACCAACAACCACTGGAACAATTAATAATCTGATCGCTACACAAGCAATGTATAGAAAGACCATCGATGAGGCGATTAAGTGAAAACTTTGGATTTTAGGGATTTCATGACCGAAGTCTGTTTTTCTTTAGGTATAATAGATATAGATGTCCTCTAGTTATTCGTAGGTTTGGGTCATGGGACTTACAAGTCATATAGACTCTTTTCGGAGATGTTTTATAGCTTTACAGCCTATTAGGAATGTTTGTGTTTACTACTATTATATATAAATATATGAAGTACTTGGTTTCATTGGTATTGTGTTGATTATATACACGTGCTTGTAATTCTCTGATTTTGCTTAGGAACTTGGTTATCTAAATATGTTTTGGGGGATGGTATTATTAGTTATAAACTTATTATTGCTTTATTGCTACTTAAGATCAGGGTGTGAGTCCGATCAACTCATTGGCTTGCTGGTAGCAGTGAGATAACAATAATATTTAGTATGAACTGATGAATTAAATCCCTAAGTGTATTCACGAATTTCGAGGACGAAATTCTTTTTAGAGGGGGAGAATTGTAACATCTGTTTTTTTGAGTTACCGCTTAAAAATTTGTTTTATATGAAATTTTGTGATCTAAGTGCTAAGTGATTTATTTTTATCTTATAATTATGGTTTTATTATACTTGTCAAATCTCAATAAAATAGACGTTTTTCCTTTGACGTTTGGACTTTTCCAGACAACCGCCTTTTCCGTAATTAATGGATAAGGGTTTAAATAGCCAAATTATATCAAAACAACCCAGAAAACAAAACTTTCTTCACAAAGTTGGTTCTTTTAATATTTGTGATTTCTGAAATTTTCTTAGAATTTTTGAAAAACTTTTAGAAATTATCGTTTTGAACCCTATAGCTACAGTAAAAGCTAATAACTGATTCGGAGACCAAGCTGAGGTCAGAAAAATATTTTGAAAGGCTAAATCATGTTTTATAATTTTTGGGATTTTTGGAAATTATTTCATAATTTTCTAAAAAGCATATCAAAAGTCACTTTTTTCGATCCGTGTAAAGCATAAAAACGAGGATTTCTGGTAAGAAATAGATTTTAGTGATCAGTGAGTGCTTAAAATCAAATTTTAAGAGGGATCATTAGTGTTTAAATTCAATTTGTGATTTTTTGAGATTTTTTCTGGAATTTTCTGAAAATTTACTATTTTGCACTTACGGCGCGTCCGTTTTCCTTTGTTAGTGCAAACCGTAAACCCTACGCTTACCGTAAAAATCCAAAAACTTTTGTATGAAGTCTTTAGGACTATTATTTGTCATTTTCAAATTTTCCTATAGGTCCTCACCTTTTAATAATTATTTTTGGAATTTTTCTTGCAAAAAGACCATTTTACCCTTGGTTTTCATTTTAACTACCTAACGATAAAGTTTTTGGACAAGAAATCAAATGGTCCTCCTTCCTCCTTGAGCTGGTCGAAATCCACAGTTACTAAGGGCCCTTGGATGAACTTTTGGCCTATGACTCATATGCATAGTCACATGGATTAGCCAATTAGATAAAAGCATGATTAAACCTAATTAATAAATAGGTAATTTATGAATCATGGCTTACATCACACAATTTTTTTATCCCTTCCTTCTGCCTAGCTTGGCCGCCCCTCCTCATCTATAAATAGGCATCTTGGCTTCATAATTTTTCACACACCAAAGAGGAAGCCTTGAAGACAAACACAAATCCTCTCTTTTCTCTTCTTATTTCTCATATTTCTTATTTGGTGTTCTTGCTTTGTTCTTCCCAATATTTGTGGCCAAGGTAAGGGGAATTACTTCTAAAGTTGGTTTGATCATTGTTTTCATGAGTATTTGTGGTTTGGGTGTTTATAGCTTTTAATTAAATTGTTATTTGTTGGTTTTATTGTTTTAAATGCTTTATTTTTATTTAAAATTATGGTTTTATAATTAGTAAAGTTATAATGCCCAAATTTTCTCTTAAATTTCGTGTGAGTAAGGTGGTTATGTTAAAATTATTTTTGAGCTTCTGTAAACATACCGTTATAATGGCGAATTTTAGACTTACCGTAAATAAAATTTTACCGCAAAGAAAATACAAATTATTTTATGAAAACCCTAATATTGTCTATCATTTATATACAAGGTGATGGTTAAGATAAATGGTTTATCAGTATGGATCTGTCTAGGAAAGAAAACAGAGACCTTTGAAGGGGCTAAATAAAGTCCATCTCTTTTTCCTGGGAACTGTACTGATACGCTGTTTGTGGAATTCTTAACACTAGGGACCCGATATATACGTGACTAAGATAAATTGGGAAAGAAGTGATTTCTTAATAACGTATATATAAATAGATTGGACTGGATAAAAGAGTATAATAGTAATGGATTCTCGGTGAATTCTACTGTTATAGCATCTGTTGGATAAAAGAGTATAACAGTAATGGATTCTCGGTGAATTCTACTGTTATATTAACAGTGAGAAATATAGAGCAGGTATCCAATATGTATATGTATGCAATTAACTCAGTTTAATTTTCAATGTTTATGACAGTGCAAATTAATGAGGTAGGCTTCCAACGGGCCTCTTTCCTGGAAAATAATTGGTGCCTAAATATTTCAGTAAAGAACAGTTTGTCCCGAATATAAATGGTAAAGTCTGCAGGAGCAGCGGGTTCTTTTCCCATGGGTGTGTCCCGAAATTATGTCGTAAAATCCCCACGAGTAGCGGGTTCTTTTCTCGTGGGTGTGTCCCAAAAGTATAGAAAGTCTTGTGTGTTTGATAATTCCTTGATATAATATTACGTGTGAAATTCTCTGTTTAAGATATTAATTGATCCATCTGTTGTGCGCATTAGGTTTACTGTATGTTGTTTATAAATTCTTAACATATAAATTGAATGCAGTGATTTGGATTCGTTTTAGTACTTGTATTACTCTTTTTACGTTGTTTAGAGTATTCACCCTTGCCTACTTTCTATGTTGTTGGTACATGGTTGAGTAGATGTTTTTCTAAGGAATGGGTTAGCTCTTAGAAGAGGATCTGAAGGATGTTGCTGTATAGATGGACAGAGATTCCAAGAAGAATAGATAGTTACTGTATTGTTTTGGGTAGAGGTCTAAAGACCTTACTGGCTCAGATATTCATTATCTTTCCTTGTAAAAACTCTGATGATTATACGGAATGAGATTGCATTCATAAAAAGATTGTTTTATGCTTCCGCATTGAAAACTTATTTGAAAACATTTAAAAAGGAATCAAGGGAACATACTCCCCATCTTTCTCATCTTCTTTAAAAGGCGAAAAAATTTTATACACATTTTAGAAGAAGGAATATTAAAGCTTTCACCAAATATTTTCTAAGTTTTTTTTTGAAATTCTTGATTACTATGGTGTAACATCCTTTTTGGAAAAAGGGTGTTACACTGGCACTTTACGAACACTGTAGAGCCTCCCTCCTCCTCACTACTGGTAGCCGCGCCCCTAGCCTCCCTGCACAATTAGCACTACTCTCCAATTTGTTGTTTGCTCGCAAGGACTGAATAGAGGTGTTGCCCCTTTGTAGTACTGGTGATCAATCAAACCATCCCGCTCACGTGATTAGGAGGTAAGCACGATAAACTTGTGATTCGTGTTTTTGTTAATTGTGATCCTTAGCATAGGGGATACTCCGCTCATCGAGTTGTTTTGAAAATAAATTTTAACAGTTTATTCCATGAATCCCCAAGAAAGATATGTTTTGGTTGTGAGAAAAACCCTTGTTAGAGTTTTTGCATTTTTCTTCGTTGTAAAAAACTTTGCTTTGGAAATGTTTTCATCTCACTTGGAAAATGGAAATATATGCCTCGGCCATGCTATGCTAAATGTGCTATTGTTCAAAATATGTGTTAGCATGATTTAAGGATGTTTTGTGGTATTTGAAATAAGTATGCATGACTATATGGCATAAAGTTATCATCTTGATAATTATCTTCTTGAGAAAATGTTCGAAGTGTTATCTTTTAAGTTTTATGACTATTGTTAAGATTCTAAAGATCATTGGTTTGGTATGAAATGTTGGGATACAAAAAGATCTAAAAGTACAAGATTAAAAGGTGGAAACTTTAAGTAAAAGACTTGAAAAAGAGACCAAGACGTAAATAACAAAAACATTTGAGACAAGAAATGAACCCTTAAGACTATAGTTTGGATGATAATGGCATAACCCAAGCTTAGCTTCGAAAAAAGACATGAACTTAATGACTTTTAAGCCTACTTAAAAGCACACTAAAGAAAAAATTGAATTTTAGTGGTGGATTTTGTTATTTGGCTAGCGGTGGTTTGACCTTTGTGGTTAATGAGAAATAAGGTACTAAGGTAGTATTCCAAGGTTGCATAGCTGATTTTATGAATGTGTTAGCTCAAATTATTTAAGATGCTTTCTTGGGGTAGTTTATCTTCAAAGAGGGTAGAAATTTAGGTTTTTCTAAATTTGACAACTGTTCACATCCTATGGGGTGTTCGGATTTTGTTAGGTGATGATTAAGCCTTCTTTGATGTTAAAGGGTTGGAGTACCCCTTGTATTCCGTATTTATGTATACTATATTTGCTTATCAAAAAAATAAGAGAAAAAGGAATAATAGGGATAAAATTGTAATTTTACACCTTAAGGGCAAAATGGTTATTTAGTCTCTCAAAATGAAATTAAAGATAAGGTTTAAATACCTGTTTCGTCCCTGCAAAATGACCAAATTTCATTTTTCGTCCCTGTAAAAAAAAATTTTGTTTGTGACCCTTGTAAAATAAAGTTTTATTTTTAGTCCCTGTAATATTGTTTTAGTCCTTGTAATATTTAGATCATATTGAATTAGTCCCTGTAATATTTAGATATTCGCCAAATTAGTCCCTGTAAAGTGTCAACTAAAATTGAATAGGGACTAAAAACAAAATTGTCCACATATTACAATGACTAATTTAGCATGAATTAAAATTACAGGGACTAAAACAATATTGCAGGGACTAAAAATAAAACTTTTTGTTTTACAAGGATCATAAACAAATTTTTTTTTACAGGGACGAAAAATGAAACTCGATCATTTTGCAGGGACAAAAAAATATATTTAAGCCTAAAGATAATTATGAAACATTGAGTTAAGTAATTTAAAATCTTAATGTTAAAATGGTAAAGGTTTAACTTAATAATAAATACAAGCTTTAGAAGGGTAACTTAGTAATTTCACCTCCTAGAGGGGCAACATGGTAATTACACCCAAATTTCAAAAAGAAGTCAGGTTTAATACTTAATTGTAGAACTGAAGTTAATTACGTAAGTTGAAAGTGAAAGAGAACAAGAACACTTAAGAACTCTACAAAAGCACTAAGACTTAACATAAGAATTAAGTATAGATTAAGGGACACTTGGTTCACTTGATTGAGTCAAGGGACATATAGTGGTGTAAGTTGGAGTACATAGGTTCAAACTCCTCCCCCTTTCCTTCTAACAACTAACCCACTAACCATTAACTAGTTACCCTATAAAAAAATGTTGATAATGAGCCTAAATGGCTAATCTCGTGATGTGGGCCTTAAAACAATGACATGAAGATTGAGAGCCAAGTTATGATAAGATGTGTATGTCTATAATCTCATGATATATGCTTGACATGAGTGCATTCATATGCATAGAAGTTGAAAAGATGATGTGTGAATTCCGCAAGTGTACGGTTTTCGTCAAGTAATAAAAGCATCGAATCCACAAGGACTGTATATATGAGTACCAATTAATTAATTTAAACGAGAAATCTTTGGTTTGTTGAAGAAGAGTTGTTATAACTATAAGATAATTATAAATAGGAATCAAGAATCAAGATGATTAGATTTTTCAAATATCAAGAACAATTTCTAGGATTGGGGTTACCACAATGATAACTGACGAATTGAAATTGATTACCCTTTTATTAGTGTTGAATCCTTTTGAAGGTGAATTATCCTATTTTAGTTAACGTTCCCTTGCAAGATAGGGGAACCGTGTCCAATCAAACCAATTCCTACTCATGGTAATTGTATTTAAATTGAACCCTTTAAGTTTTTGATAATTCAATGTCTCCTCAAAAGACCAAAGCTACTTTCATGATTTAAGTCTCAAGTTTAATTCTTATAGTTCCAATACTAAGGTTCATCTTTCGGTCTCTCCCTAAATATCAATGATTATGCAAATAAGGGAACCAACAAATTCACATAACATGAATGCTTAATAAGAATCAAATCAAAAGCTATTCAATCATTCATAAAATAAAAGGGAAACAAAGTCAATAGATCATCAATGTATCGAGGGAATTAGCCAATCCTAGAAACAAGAAAACTACTCAGACATGATAGAATATGAATCCATAAAAATAATAGAGAAGAACATTGAAACCGAAATCCAAAAGAGAAGAAGAAGGACTCTCAAGAGATCTGAATAATCCCTCTCCCAAGTTCTCTTTGGTGGCTAACGTCTTCTCTCTCTCTCTCCTCTAACAATGCCTAAAACCCTTAATTAGGTTAGGCTTTTGATTTGGCACAAAAAGTTTAGCAAAAAAGGGTTTTTAGCAATTTTTAGTGCACCAAAGTAAGTGACAAGGTCGTGCCCATGAGCACACCCGGTCGTGTCAGGCTCTATTTCATAAAATCACAAGGGGAAGCCAACACGGTCGTGCCCACCGGCACACCCGGTCGTGTCGGGCTCTGACTTGCTCTTAGAGCTCATTTTGGCCATAGTTCTTTCTCCGACTTCTCATGCTTTGATTTCCTTCCCTTTATGAATCAAAGTACCATCCTCCCTATGTAGAAAACAAAAGAAAGAGCAGTCATTTGAACTAAAAGAATGAAAAACATGCAAAGACTTAAAGAAAACATGCCTAAATGAACTAAAAATGCAAAAAAAAAAAATGGATAATATCATGCAAATATGGACACATCAAAAGACTAGCTACAACTAAGAGAATGGGTGTGAGTAGAGGTAGTGGAAGTCGCTGCAGACCTTGGAGACATTTGGGCAGCCTTAATTCCATATGTGGTTGGAGGGTAGCTCACCCATGTCGCGGTGAGATGGGTACCCCCACATGAACGGTCTTGATGTGATGATGCAGTACTCATGATAAATTGCAGTGTGTTTACTTGAATATCGTATGATACGTATCACCACGATTAGGATAGTATCGTTTGATAAGATAGCTATGTTAAGGGGCACAATTGGCTAGATCCTTTCTTCGATGATGAATTAACTCCATGGATCGAGTATGAGTCTCATACATGATAGCATACATGATTATCATTATTGATTGACATTTATTCATGTGAATGTTTGATAAATCTACAACATATGTAGATTTACAGGTTTAATTGGTGCATTTTTAGGCATTTAGTTAATAAAATACAAAAGAATTAAGACTATATTTTTATGCTTTAGTGACTATTTATGTATTTAAAGTTTTTTTTATCAAGTCCATATATTTAAAGTTTATAAATATGGCTTAAATATATTTTTCGTCCCTGCAAAAAGGCCGAGTTTCATTTTTCGTCCTTGTAAAAAAAATTTAGTGTATGATCCCTGTAAAACAAAAAGTTTTATTTTTAGTCCCTGCAATATTGTTTTAGTCCCTGTAATATTCAATTCATGTTAAATTAGTCCTTGTAATATGTGAAAATTTTGTTTTTAGTCCCTATTATATTATATCAATTTTATTTTACAGGGACTAATTTGGCGAATATCTAAATATTTCAGGGACTAATTCAACATGTTCTAAATAGTACAGGGACTAAAACAATATTATAGGGGCTAAAAATAAAACTTTTTACTTTACAGGGATCATAAGCAAAAAAAATATTTTACAGGGACGAAAAATGAAACTCGGTCATTTTGCAGGGACGAAAAAGGTATTTAAACCTATAAATATTTATGCATACTTTTAGGTTATTTGTGGTCTTAAATGATGCAAAACATATAACTATAAAGAATTTGGAGCAACATGGATGAGAAGAATTTGTTGCATATCTGTTATGAATTTGTTGCTAATCTTTCTCTATTTAAAGATATGATATCTTTAGAGTTCTTATTTTAGAAGAAAATAGGAAATAGTTATCTAAAATATATTATCCCTATCAAGTTGGAATTTTTATTATCTTATCTTAGATTTGAAAATTAGATTTTTCTTTCCTATTTGTGTTAGAAAAGTTACCCTATTTAAAATAAGGATTAGCTCTGGGAGGAGGACAGCCGCCTTGGAGAGCAAAAAACACCAAGTTGTAGGGCTCTAGAGCTGAGCTGAAGTTTGAAGAGTTAGAGTGAAGATAATTCTTGTTAAAGGGATTCTTTTTATGTTATTCTTCATGTACCCTTTTATGATTTTAGTTTCCGTTACTTCTATGGATAGCTAAATTCCATAATGGGGTTATGGTGAATCTTCTTACTTGAGAAACCTTTTTCCTAAGTTTATTTGAATTCTTATTTATTCTGTTAAATAGATTGTTCTATTGCTTTAATTCTTGTTGAGATTTGATCACCCTTTGGCATGTTTGAATTGATTAATTGATTGGGGCAGTACCGCAATTAATTAGTAGACCTATAGAACAATCAGGATTGGTGTTAATGCATTATCAAACGTTAATCACAATCTTCCAATCAAATTAATTTGTTAACTTAATCAACCTCTATAAACTTCATGATTTCTTTGGGTTTGAATTTTTTACATGATCAAATAGGGAATTAATTTGGGAAAAGATTATTTGCAATTCCTGACCATTGATTGTTAAAAGAATTCATAAAGGGATTTATATTTATGGTTTATAAGATTTATATAAAATTAGGATTGGGGGTTAAAATTACAAGTGAAATCGTAACCCTGGACTCTCTTTTTTTCTTCTTGAAATTCTCAAATTGTGTATTGTTGCTCTCTATATCACTATATTCTTTCTTCTTCTAAAATAAATCTTTCATCTGTCTAAATAACATAAGGATTTCTCTAGTTTGGTACTTGCTAATTAATCTCTTGGGTACGATATCTGAACTTCATTCCTATATTACTATTTTGATAGGGTGCACTTTCCCTGAACTGTGTTTTGAACGCAACAAATTTTTGGCCTCGTTGTCGGGGATTAATTTTATAATATTAGATAAAATAAATCTTGTATGATTGTATATTTGTCATTTTCCTGTTTGTTTTAGTATTGGGATTCTCACCCATTGAAATGGATCAAATAATCAGTAACAATATCAGACAAGAAATAGAATAAGGAAGAAAGAAGAATTTCAGAGAAAGGAGAATTAATACACCACATACAACATACCCAAAACTTCCTTCCCTTTCCCTTCATATACTAGGCCTCACACAAAATCTCTCAGCCACGATTTGGTTACTCTGTCCTGATTGCTCCTCCTCAGGTCCTTCATTTTCATCTTTGTAACAAACTCACTTTCTAGCTGGCCTCCACGTTGTCCAGAGCCACCTGTTTTAACTAATTCACCCGCCACATAGGCTATCTCATTATTTGGACTCATTACATTACTTTCCCCTTTAAAAACAACCTTGTGCTCAAGGTTGATATTAGGATAAATTTCCTGAATCTCTTCCTTGTCCTCCCATCTTGCTTCAGCTATATCACAGCCTGACCACTTAACTAACACCTGTGGTACCTGCAGTTGTTCTCTCACAACAGTGCAGTGCTATAAAATGGATTCTGGTTGCATAATAGACCACAACTCAAAAGTTATTAGGGGTAGTGGTAAGTACAGTTCAATGTCATCACCCTTGAAAGTTTTCAATTGAGATACATGGAACACAGGATGAATTTTGGCAAATTCTCGTAGTTGAGATTTGTAAGCAATTGAACCAACTTTTGCAAAGATAGGAAATGGCTCGAAATAACGCATGCTCGATTTCTGACTCTTGCGCAAAGTTGCTAAATTTTGTCTATATGGCTGTATCTTGACCAAAACTGAATCACCAACCTCATTGGATATTCTTTCTCTTTTTGTCTGCCTGTGCTTTCATAATTTGTTGTGCCCTCCCCAAGTTATGCTTCAGTTCCACAAGCAACATGTCTCTTTCTATCAACTGGGCCAATAAATCAGCAGGGTCATTGATGCTCAGATTATACTTGCTTATTGTGGGTGGTTCTCTGCCATACAACACCTTGAATGGAGTCATCCCCAAACTCATGTGATACGCGATATTATACCAAAATTCTACCCAAGCCAATGTTTTATACCACATTTTCGGGTTATGAAAAGTGAAACACCGAAGATACATTTCAAGGGACTTGTTCAAAGCTTCATATTTCCCATCGGATTGAGGGTGATACGCCGAACCTTGTAGCTGGAATAAATGTTGCCAAAATTTACTAGTGAACACCTTGTCTTTGTCAGAAACAATCGATTTTGGGACCCTAGGAAATTTCACAATATTTCTTATAAAATCTTCTGCCATCTGTTTGCTTGTATAATCGAACTTTAAGGCCATAAAGTTGGCATATTTGGAGAGTCTATCAATAACCACCACGATAATTGTATGGCAAAACAAAATTGGCAAACCCGTGATAAAATCCATAGCAACATCGTCCCAAACTTGATTGGGAATAGGCAATGGTTGTAAGAGCCCATATGGCACAGTATTCATTGATTTAGCAACTTAAATTCATATTTCATAATTTAGCCAAAGTACGCACTATCCCAGATTGCCCACCAATCTGAGAACTATGATACTCTGTCGAAATTTTCTAAATTAAGGGGTTGGACTGAGGCACAACCAGTCTGCATTTCAAATACAATAAGCCTGTTGTGACAGTGTATCGTGGATTACGAGGTGTACTCTCTTGGCATAATGAGATAATTTCCTGTAACAAAGAATTTTCCTATATGGACTGCCTTAATTCATTAACAAGTTGCATTGTGGTTAAGACCAAGCTAACATTAAGACCTGTGACAAGGCATCTACAGCTATACTTTCTTTGCCCGACTTGCACTCAATTACGAAATAATAACCAATAAATTTATGTAACCACGCTTGATGCTCGGGAGTTTGTAAAGACTGGTTCAATAAGCTTTTCAAACTCCTTTGATGTGTACGGATGATAAATTGATGGCCAAGTAAGTAGTGGCAGAACTTTGCCAAGGCTTCATTAATGGCGAAGAATTCTCGTGTGTATGTAGACTATTTCTGCATTCGAGGAGGTAGTTTCTTTGAAAAATAAGTAATAAGGTGCCCACCTTGACTCAACAATGCCCCAGTGCCCATGCCGAATGCGTCCGTTTCCAATATAAATGGCTGAGTGAAATCTGGTAATGCTAACACTGGTGCTGAAGTGATAGCATGTTTCAATGTATGAAAAGCTTCATTTGCTGCTGTGGTCCAATAGAAAGCCTCTTTTTTAAGAAAGAAAATCGATCACATGCTTTTTTTAAACTTTGGATTGAATAGTTTAGCGAACAGAACATGATGCTGCAAGGATGAATTATAGGTGCCAAGTTCTTTTCCAAGCTTGATCTTCGCTCCGGCTATCACCAAATTTTGGTGAACCCCGCAGATAGACATAAGATAGCTTTTCACACTCATCAAGACTATTACGAATGGCTTGTTATGCCATTTGTCTCACTAATGCCCAAGCTACATTCCAATGTTTAATGAACCAAAATTTCTAGAAGGCTTGCAGAAGCTTGTGTTGGTTTTCTTTGACGATATCCTCATTAACTCATCCACTATGGGCATGGGAAAGCTGTCCTTGATGGTGATTGAATTTAAGACCCTATAATTCGTGCAAAATCACTAGCTGCCATCTTTCTTTTTAACCAAAAGAATGGGTGAAGAAAATGGACTGGTACTAGACTGAATAATACCTTAGTCTAACATTTCTTGAACCATTTTTCGATTTGTTCTTTTTGGCTATGAGTGTAAAGATAGGGGCAGTGATCCTGCTCCCTAAGAGGAGGAAGGCCTGAGGGTGTTTGGAATACCATTTTATACGTGTGCAATAGCTTTACTAAATTAGGCAAGGACGGATGTAAGGAGGGACAAGGGTGGGCCTGGGCCCCTTCCTCATCCTTAATTTTTTTTAATGTGTATACATGTATTGTAGCGCATATGAAAAAATTCAAGGAATGGCGCCACGTAGGATCGATCCAGTGTCCTTATCGGAACAAAGACAGCGTATAACCATTGCGACGCTCTTGCGTTTAGTGTATAACTTCTCCATTTTAATATTTTTTTATAGTTAGTATGATATTATTATATAATAAACATATATTTGACTTACATCCGATCTAAAACTTTTTTTTAAATCTAAACTATCACCACAATTATTGGGATTACATTAATTTAATTAAAAACAAAATAGAACATAAAGGATAAAAATCTGCAACAATAACAAATACTTTATCTATCCTTCAATAAAAAAACAAATATCCTATCGACAACTTATTCAAAAATCCAATTTCGAATAAGGAAAAATCTAATTAAGTCTAACATATATATTATAATATTATATATGATAATAGAAAAAGTACAAAAAGTTTTTTAAAATAAAGACTCTGTCTAAAATTTATTCAAAAAGTTCTAGTTGATTGCTTGATTACTTACATTAAGAGAATAATTGTTGAAAAATTTGATATATTATTGATGAATTTTATGATATGAATGAACAAAGAGTACGACATAGATACACGATATGATGTATTTAACTATTATGATTTAATGTTTAATTAAAATTTATCAGTAAAAATTTTGGGCCCCCACTTAGATGGATTTCTGGATCCGTCCTTGAAATCAGTGTCCAAAACTATAGGTAACTCCAATGGCTCGTTGTCTTCATGGGCACTTTGAGTTAACTGAAGGGCAAACATCTCAGAGATAGCCTTGGTATTATGGAGTATGCAAATGTAATGTGTAACATCCTAAAATTTTACTCTATAAGGCAGAGTATTAATTTTAGAGGATTAGAATTAATCTTAGAATTTTCAGATTAAGTATAGATAGTTTAGAGTTGACGTAAACGTCAAACAGTAAAATACGGACATTCTGAACATGAATATGGAAAATTCATGTTAGGTTCCAAAGAGTATTAGAAGATAGATTATGAGTTATTTGGATGTTCAAAAAGGTTTTAAAGACTAAGTTTGAATTTTGGCAGAACAGATAAAAGAGAATTACAGTTTTGGTCCCTTTAGGAGAAACTCCGTATTCAGTAAATAAGAAATGAGTTAGATACTGAAGAAAGAAAGGTAGATAAGGTATAGACTTTGGGATCTTGTATATTCTGTATAGTATAGAAATAATAAGGTTATGTGATATTCTAGTTCACAACGGTAAGATAGTTAAAGTCTTATATAGATTTCTGTATGTTATTTTTCGTCAATTATCTATTTTCAATGAATTTGTGTGAATTAAGTGCTAAGTAATTTATGTTAGTCTTAGAATCATGATATTAGTATACTTATCAAATTATTTTATCAAAACAGACGCTTTTTCTTCAACGTTTGGGGTTTTTACGGAAAACCGTATTCTACCATTATTAACGGATAAGGTTTTAAATAGAGAAAATATCTTAAACCAACCCAGAATTTTATCTTCCTTCACAAAAGTTTCTTCTTTTAATATTTTTGATTATCTGGAATTTTTCTGAAATTTTTGGAAAACTTTCAAAAAATACCGCAAATTGGTCAGTATAACGTATAGAACTTGCTATACAGTATATAAAAATTTCGAAAAAAGGTCCCAAATAATTTTTATTTTATTTTTTATTCTTTATTTCATGATTTTTAAAAACATTTCTAGACAATATTATTTTTCTACTGTTTTGACTTTTTTATGCGGTATTTCTGCCGTATAAAAGCGTATAGGAAGCAAACGGGGTTGAAATAAGAACTGAGAATTTTCAAAAGACCTCAGAATAATTTTATGAAGTTGGAAATAGTGTCTTTGACTCAGCCACAAGCCTTAGTCAAGAAGGATTGGAATAAAGGCTATGTAATCATTTATTTTACATCATAATTACAAAAACATAAAGCTTTTGTTCAAACAATCCAATGGCCTTTCTTCCTCCTTGCTTTGGTCAACAATAAGAGGTATTTAGGGGCCTTGGATCAGATTTCTTCATGAGTCAATAATCCTTGTGAAAGCCTTAGGACCAATTAGAAAAAGGGTGGATTAAACCTAATTAACAAATAGGTATTTTGATGGTCATGACTTACATCACTTGAACAATCCTCTCCCTCCTTTGCCTTCCTCTTTGGCTGCCTCATCTTCCTTATCTAGAGCCCTTGGATGATGATTTTCACTTGGATTCAATCCTTGTGAAAGTCTTTAAGCCAATTAGGAAAAAGTTTGATTAAAACTAATTTGATAAATGGTTAATTTAGTAGTCATGGCTTACATCATGATTCTATCTTCCATCTTCCTCCCTTCATCTCTTTGGCCGCCCCTCTCCTTCCCCAAGAGCCCTTGGATGATGAATTTTCACTTGGATTCAATCCTTGTGAAGTAGTTTAGGCCAATTAGGAATTAGATAAATGTTTTGGTTTATTTTTAAGAACTAAACTATGATTTCTTTCTAAGCTAACCATGGTTCTTTAAACCAACCCCTTGGCTGCCCACTTCCCCTATAAATACCCTCCTTCACTCTTCATAAATCTCACACCAAAGTCTTTGTGTTAACAAAGCAAAATCCTTTCTTTCTCCCTTTGAAATCCTAGCCTTTTTCTCTCTTTGTTCTTGAGTTCAAGCTTGATCTTCAAAGCTTTGTTCATCTCACTTCTTGCCTCAAGAAATACGACCCTCTCCTCTTGAAATACTCCTCTTTGATTCATAAAAATTTCCCACATCAAAAGCCTTGTGTTTACTAGCAAAAACCCTATTTTTCTCCTTGAAGTTCTTGTGTTCTTGCTTGGTGTTCTTGAATCTTCAAGCTTTGTTCTTCATCCATTTTTAGTGAAAGGTAGGGGGTGTTGGAACCAAATTGGTTAAAAGTATTTTTAATACAAAAACTCCCTAAGTGATTTTATGGTTTTGATGATAACAAAATGTATTAAGGTTTTTACAAAGGATAAACAAAATGTATTAAGCTTTTACAATGTATAACAAAGCTGCCTAACTAAGTTTATTGAAGGATGTTGCAGTCTGCGTCCAATAATTAGTTCATCATGACATTGGCTCATATACAAAGTCTGAGAAGCCTTGCGTCCAATGTTAAAGTCATCGTCCGATATTGGCACACGTACATACAGTCAATGATTCTCTGCGTCCAATAAACAGTATAAGGCAATACTGTTGTGCGTCCAATGTTCAATACAGACAGTACCACTCTGCGTCCAATAGAGCAAAATGGAAAAAGTTCATCAGTCAACCATGGAGAGTGAAATGAAACAGAATTACAAAAGTCCAATAATCAGTAGGAGGCAATGCTACTCTCTGCGTCTAGTGTTTTCTAAAGAAGCAGAATCGCAGAAGTACAAGGAATCACTCATGGAGACAATACTACTCTCTGCGTCCAATGATTTCCAAAGAAGCAGAACCAGTGAGTATGCGTCCAATGTATCAGAAGGACAAAAGTCCAATGATCAGCATAAGGCAATATGCACAACATTGTCTGCGTCCAATAGAACAGAATTGGAAAAGTCCAACAATACTGCTCTGCGTCCAATGAAGCAGAAGGACAAAAGTACAACAATCAACTGCCCTGCGTCCAATGGAGCAGAAGTGCAATACTGCCTTGCGTCCAATGGAGCATAAGTCCAATAATCAGCATGAGGCAATACATCCAATACTGCCTTGCGTCCAATGGAATAGAATGGTAAGCATGAGGATGCGTCCAATGATTGAATGAATATCATATGCAAATGGTAAGTACAAGGTATGCGTCCATTTGCTAAAAGGACTGAAAGTCCAATGATTTCTACATGCTGCGTCCAATACGCAGAATCCATAAACTTGCTATTTACTGCTCATGCATTTAATATGGAACATATTTATTGAGCAAATGATTTGAAATAAATAGCTGTATGCAATGCTTTTCTGTACAACCTATTGTCAACGTTTATGAACGTACTTTTGAAAAGCATAAAACACTGTGGAAAGTGTACTAAGAGAGAGAATGTACTTTTATCTACTCTGTATATCTCTGAACACATCTTTCTACTTTACACAGTGTATTCTCTCTGTCTCAATAAGATATTACTATTAACCACTGTACAATTGAGACTTTGAGTACAGGTTGCTTCTGATTTAGGAGAAAGAAACGCAGACATACACACTGAAGTAGATCTCCTCAGAGCAACGGGAAAATAGCATTTAATGCTATTAGAGAACGGTAATATTTATGAAGGCTGAAGCTGAGCTATTCGAAGAACAAGTCTGAAGCTTCATCAAAGCCTATAAATACCGTGAACAAGAAGAAGAATACAAGAGACTCAACAACGAAAAAGAAAGAGCAAAAACGCTGTGCAATTTGTTATACTCTGTATAGAAAGTCTTGTATATTTTCTATCTTCTTGTAAAAGAGAGTTTGCTTAACTCTCGAAGTGCTTTAGTTTTCATATCCTCACCTGTGTGAGCTAGACAGCACTTAAATCAAAAACACTCTGCTGAGTTGTTTTGAGCCTGGAGAGGCTTGTCTGTAAATGAATACTTGATTGAGCCTGGAGAGGCTTGACTGTAAAACAATACTTGGGATTTAGCCTGAAGAGGCTGTGTGCAAAGAATACTTGGGTTTTAGCCTGGAGAGGCTGTGTGCAAAGAATACTTGGGTTTTAGCCTGGAGAGGCTGCGTGCAAAGAATACTTGTTGTAAGGCCTGGAGAAGCTGCTGAAGAATACTTGTTACCTATCTGGATTGATAGTGAAATCTCTCTAGTTTGAGGGGACTGGACGTAGCTCTTAGGAAAGGGTGAACCAGGATAAAAACTTGTGTTACTTCTTCTTTCCCTTAACTCTTTTTATATCTGTGCTTATTCTAACCGTGGGGATTGAATTGATTTTTATTCAACAAGTTTTTCATACACTTTAAATCGCACAAAGAAAACAAGTTTTTAATTTAGCAGAAGCCTTTGCGTCCAATCTTTTTGTGCGTCCAATATTACACAACTCTGTGCATCCAGTGTTTTAAAACTATTGAGCGTCCAATATTTCAGAAAACGCTGTGCGTCCAATATTACACAACTCTGTGCGTCCAGTGTTTTAAAACTATTGTGCGTCCAATATTTCAGAAAACGTTGTGCGTCCAATATTTGAAATAAGCCAGCGTCCAACATTTGCGAAAAGTTTTAAAAGCTTAGAAACACAATTCAACCCCCCCTTCTTGTGTTTCATCCTGTTACCTACAGTTGGCATCAAAGCTCGGTCTCTAGGGGTTGAGCACCTAACAGTGCAGAGAAGCAAAGATCCATGGAGAACGAGGGACTAGCTGTGAACAGACCACCACTGTTCAATGGAAATGAATACGACTATTGGAAGCAGAGAATGATCACATTCTTTGATGCTCAAAATATAGACCTATGGGAGGTAGTGGAAACTGGCTACACTGCTTCAGTAAATGAAGCAGGTCAACAAATACGAAGAGCTCAGTGGACACCAGATCAAAGGACCAGATTCCAGCTGAACTCAAAGGCAAGACACTATCTGATGTGTGCCATTACAAAGTCAGAATATGACAAGGTGCACAGCTGCACTACTGCCAAGGAGATGTGGGACACTCTAGCTTTGGCGCATGAAGGATCGTCTCAGGTTCGTGAGTCCAAAATCAGCATGCTAGTTCATCAATATGAACTATTCAAAATGGAGGTTGATCAAATGTTTGGAAGATTCCAAACAATCTTCAACAACCTGAGGTCCTTGGGAAAAATCTACATAACCCAGGAGCATATCAGGAAAATCCTAAGGAGTCTGCCAAGACAATGGAGACCCAAGGTGACTGCTATACAAGAAGCAAGGGATCTTTTCACTCTTGCCATGGAGGATCTTCTAGGCTCACTGAAAGTACATGAGCTTGAGCTTAATGAAGAGGGAATCGAAAAAAGGGCAAAGTCCATTGCTCTTAAAGCTCAAAAAGGGAGCACCTCAAAAGCCTTGAAGGCAAATGATTCTGATGAAGAATCATGCAGCTCAGAAGGAGAAGAAGGCTCAGATGATGATGAACTCTCCTTCATCTCCAAGAAGTTAAAGGCCATGTGGAACAGGAAAGGTGGCTTCAGAAGGAAGCAATTTAACAGAAGATTTCCACAACAGGAAGCTGAGCAAAAGGAGAAAAATCCAGTAGTGTGCTATGGATGCAAGAAACCAGGCCACTACATGTCAGATTTTCCTGAGGCAGAAAGAACAAAGAAGAAGTTCTTCAAGAAGAAGAAAGGTCTCATGGCAACATGGGAGGATCTTGATGATTCCTCTGATGATGAGGATAAAGAAGAAGCTAATCTCTGCCTAAAGGCAAGTCTATCCTCAACTGACAGTGAGGACGAAGAGGAGGTAATTTCTTACTCTGAATTAAGTAATAATTTTGATGATCTTCTTAGAGATTCATCCATTTTATCTGATGAGTACAGATCTTTAAAGAAAAAGTTTTCTCTTATAACAAAAGATTTTGAAAAGCTTACTTCAGAAAACGAAGTACTCAAATCAGAAAATGGAAAGTTAAGACTTCAAGTAAGTCAACTAAAAGATGAATCTCAAAAAGATTCTGAGTCCAATACTTCATGTGAAGTACAAGTACTTCAACAAGAAGTAAATGAACTCACTGGACGATTGTCCAAATTTGTCAGTAGCTCTGAAAAACTTGATAAAATTTTAAAAATTCAGAGAAAATCTTCTGACAAGAGCGGTTTAGGTTATGAAAAACCAAAACCAAAGTTTCCTAAAAGTCCATCGAAATTTAATATATACTGTGGTCACTGTGGAAAGGCTGGACATGTCACATCAACATGCGTCCATAACAAAAGGGACATGCCTGGACGCAGACCAAGGACTAACATGAAAGGACCCAAGTCAATCTGGGTACCAAAAAGTATGATAATTCCTGTTGCAGATATACTTGATGGGAGGAAGACAACTCCAGTCATGGCACCTGGACAGTGGCTGCTTACTACACATAACAGGAGAAAGGTCTATGTTCCAAGACCTAAAGCTTAAAATCACCCAAGATTGAAGAAGATGGACCAGACGCAGGAAAAAGTCATGCGTCCAATACTGGAAGTGTAAGAAGCTGGCACTTCAAGACCTATCATCCTGAAGATCAAATCATTGGAAATGCATATGATAGAGTCAGAACAAGGTCCACATTCAGAGAACAAACTGATGTTGCATTCATATCTGAATTGGAGCCCAAGAACATAGATGAAGCCCTATTGGACGAAGGATGGATTGTGGCAATGCAGGAGGAGCTAAATCAATTCAAACGCAATGATGTTTGGACGCTAGTAGCCCCACCTGAAGATAAGTCCATTATTGGAACCAAATGGGTATTCAGAAACAAACTGGACGAAGAAGGTAAAGTTGTGAGAAACAAAGCAAGGTTAGTTGCTCAAGGTTACTCACAACAGAAAGGTATTGACTTTACTGAAACCTTTGCCCCAGTAGCTAGAATAGAGGCCATTCGCATTTTACTTTCATTTGCTGCCTAACATGATATGAGGCTTTATCAAATGGATGTAAAAAGTGCTTTTCTGAATGGTATAATAACAGAGGAAGTCTATGTTGAACAGCCCCCTGACTTTGAGGATCAAACTTTTCCAAATCATGTTTTTAAATTGAAAAAGGTTGTTTATGGCCTTAAGCAAGCTCCTCGAGCTTTGTATGAAAAACTAAGTTCTTTTCTAAATGGAAAATGGTTTTTCAAGAGGAAAAGTTGATAATACTCTTTTCAGAAAATCCATAGACTCACATTTCATCATAGTACAAATTTATGTAGATGATGTCATTTTTGGTGCTACTGATGAATCTCTATGTAGAGAATTTTCTGAGTTAATGCAGGTTAGTAGGATTCTGTGATACTGATTATGCTGGAGACAGGCTTGAAAGAAAAAGCACCAGCGGAGGATGCCATTTTATTGGATCCAATTTAGTATCATGGACAAGCAGGAGACAAAGCACAATTGCATTATCAACAGCTGAAGCTGAATATGTCTCTGCTGGAAGTTGTTGTTCTCAGCTCTTATGGATTAAACGTCAATTGGAGGACTACAACATCTTCGAGAGTAAGATTTCTGTTCTTTGTGATAATACTGCTGCAATCAATTTATCTAAGAACCCAATCTTACACTCAAGAGCTAAGCATATAGAAATTAAACATCATTTTATTAGAGACTATGTGCAGAAGGGAACATTTGATATTTAGTTTGTTAGCACTGAAAATCAATGGGCAGATATATTTACAAAACCCCTCTCTGTTGATAGATTCATTTTTATAAGGAAGCATTTGAATATGCACTTTATAAAAGACTGATGTTTAGCGTCCAATATGCTCAAGCTGAGTCTGAGTCCAATGTGACTAGAGTCCAATAGGACACGACAGTCTATTTGAGACTTAGAATTCTTTCAAGACTCAAAAGCTTTTACATCTTAGTAATCCCACGCTGAGTCCAATTTTTGTTTTTTCATAAAGATATATCTTACAGTTGGTATCTTACAAACGCTTTGCAGTAATTTTCAGTTTGATGATTATTCAAGCATTCAAGAAAAACTTACTGTTATCTCTAATCTTGATTCAGATTTCTCTTCGTTTGGCATCTTTTCTAAAATCATTTCTGTTGATTGTTTCTAAAATCTTCTCTACTGTTTTGAGAAAGCTTGTTTAGAAAAGGGGAGAAGGAAAAGGTTTTTTAAGTTTCTCTCTGTTTTTCAAAACTGTCCTTGGACTATGATGTTCTATGAACCTTTTTGCCTGATGACAAAAGGGGGAGAAATATATGGGATTAAGTTTTAAAAAGAAAGAAGAATATATGAGAAGAATATGGGATTAAGTCTGATTGCGTTGCATTAGTCTTATTACCATGTTCTAATTTGGTCTATTATCTGATAAGCTATTTGCTTTTTATTGGACTAATCTTGTTTTTATGAGTAAAAGAAATTTTCAGGTACTCTGAGTATATTGAATATCCAAAACCGTGAGATGTTTATCTCAGGGGGAGAAGAGTAAGGAAAAACTGAGACGTTTATCTCAGGGGGAGTTTCCCTTAGAAAATTTCTGTTTATATATTTGGTTTATGTGCTTTATTGTTTGTAAAACTTAATAATGTTTGTCATCATCAAAAAGGGGGAGATTGTTGGAACCAAATTGGTTAAAAGTATTTTTAATACAAAAACTCCCTAAGTGATTGTATGGTTTTGATGATAACAAAATGTATTAAGGTTTTTACAAAGGATAAACAAAATGTATTAAGCTTTTACAATGTATAACAAAGCTGCCTAACTAAGTTTATTGAAGGATGTTGCAGTCTGCGTCCAATAATTAGTTCATCATGACATTGGCTCATATACAAAGTCTGAGAAGCCTTGCGTCCAATGTTAAAGTCATCGTCCGATATTGGCACACGTACATACAGTCAATGATTCTCTGCGTCCAATAAACAGTATAAGGCAATACTGTTGTGCGTCCAATGTTCAATACAGACAGTACCACTCTGCGTCCAATAGAGCAAAATGGAAAAAGTTCATCAGTCAACCATGGAGAGTGAAATGAAACAGAATTACAAAAGTCCAATAATCAGTAGGAGGCAATGCTACTCTCTGCGTCTAGTGTTTTCTAAAGAAGCAGAATCGCAGAAGTACAAGGAATCACTCATGGAGACAATACTACTCTCTGCGTCCAATGATTTCCAAAGAAGCAGAACCAGTGAGTATGCGTCCAATGTATCAGAAGGACAAAAGTCCAATGATCAGCATAAGGCAATATGCACAACATTGTCTGCGTCCAATAGAACAGAATTGGAAAAGTCCAACAATACTGCTCTGCGTCCAATGAAGCAGAAGGACAAAAGTACAACAATCAACTGCCCTGCGTCCAATGGAGCAGAAGTGCAATACTGCCTTGCGTCCAATGGAGCATAAGTCCAATAATCAGCATGAGGCAATACATCCAATACTGCCTTGCGTCCAATGGAATAGAATGGTAAGCATGAGGATGCGTCCAATGATTGAATGAATATCATATGCAAATGGTAAGTACAAGGTATGCGTCCATTTGCTAAAAGGACTGAAAGTCCAATGATTTCTACATGCTGCGTCCAATACGCAGAATCCATAAACTTGCTATTTACTGCTCATGCATTTAATATGGAACATATTTATTGAGCAAATGATTTGAAATAAATAGCTGTATGCAATGCTTTTCTGTACAACCTATTGTCAACGTTTATGAACGTACTTTTGAAAAGCATAAAACACTGTGGAAAGTGTACTAAGAGAGAGAATGTACTTTTATCTACTCTGTATATCTCTGAACACATCTTTCTACTTTACACAGTGTATTCTCTCTGTCTCAATAAGATATTACTATTAACCACTGTACAATTGAGACTTTGAGTACAGGTTGCTTCTGATTTAGGAGAAAGAAACGCAGACATACACACTGAAGTAGATCTCCTCAGAGCAACGGGAAAATAGCATTTAATGCTATTAGAGAACGGTAATATTTATGAAGGCTGAAGCTGAGCTATTCGAAGAACAAGTCTGAAGCTTCATCAAAGCCTATAAATACCGTGAACAAGAAGAAGAATACAAGAGACTCAACAACGAAAAAGAAAGAGCAAAAACGCTGTGCAATTTGTTATACTCTGTATAGAAAGTCTTGTATATTTTCTATCTTCTTGTAAAAGAGAGTTTGCTTAACTCTCGAAGTGCTTTAGTTTTCATATCCTCACCTGTGTGAGCTAGACAGCACTTAAATCAAAAACACTCTGCTGAGTTGTTTTGAGCCTGGAGAGGCTTGTCTGTAAATGAATACTTGATTGAGCCTGGAGAGGCTTGACTGTAAAACAATACTTGGGATTTAGCCTGAAGAGGCTGTGTGCAAAGAATACTTGGGTTTTAGCCTGGAGAGGCTGTGTGCAAAGAATACTTGGGTTTTAGCCTGGAGAGGCTGCGTGCAAAGAATACTTGTTGTAAGGCCTGGAGAAGCTGCTGAAGAATACTTGTTACCTATCTGGATTGATAGTGAAATCTCTCTAGTTTGAGGGGACTGGACGTAGCTCTTAGGAAAGGGTGAACCAGGATAAAAACTTGTGTTACTTCTTCTTTCCCTTAACTCTTTTTATATCTGTGCTTATTCTAACCGTGGGGATTGAATTGATTTTTATTCAACAAGTTTTTCATACACTTTAAATCGCACAAAGAAAACAAGTTTTTAATTTAGCAGAAGCCTTTGCGTCCAATCTTTTTGTGCGTCCAATATTACACAACTCTGTGCATCCAGTGTTTTAAAACTATTGAGCGTCCAATATTTCAGAAAACGCTGTGCGTCCAATATTACACAACTCTGTGCGTCCAGTGTTTTAAAACTATTGTGCGTCCAATATTTCAGAAAACGCTGTGCGTCCAATATTTGAAATAAGCCAGCGTCCAACATTTGCGAAAAGTTTTAAAAGCTTAGAAACACAATTCAACCCCCCCTTCTTGTGTTTCATCCTGTTACCTACAGGGGGAACCTCTTGCAAAATAATTTGAGAAGTTTGTGTTTGATCTTGAGTGTTGTGTGCTTGAGTGCTTTTTGGTGTTTATATGGCTTGAAATGTGTTTGTCTTTGCTTCTCATTTATTGTGGGGTTATTATACCCAAATTTTCTTGAGATTTTCGTGGGAGCGAGGTTGGAATGGCAAAATGAATTTTGAGTTTAGTAAACATACCGTTATAATGGCGAATTTTAGTTTACTGCAAATATGATTTTACCGTAAAGAAAATACGTTTTATTTTTTGTGAAAAACCCTGATATTATCTAACATGTATATGGTCAAAGGTGATGGTTAAGATTTGATTGGTTTATTAGTATGGATCTGTCTAGAAAGGAAAGAGACCTTTGAAGGGGCTATTATAAAGTCCGTCTCTTTCTAGCCTGGGATCTGTATTAATACGCTATTTAAAAATCTTAACACTAGGGATCAGGGATATACATGCCTAAGATAATCTGGGAAAGAAGTGATTTATTAATACCGTATATATAAATAGATTGGGTTGGATAAAAGAGTGTAACAGTAATGGATTCTCGGTGAACCTACTGTTTAGCATCTTTCAAAAATTAATGTAACAGTAATGGATTCTCGGTGAATTCTACTGTTATGTTATTTGTGGAAAATATCGAGTGGGTATCCAATCTGTTTATATATGCAATGAACTCAGTTTAATTTCCAATGTTTAAGATAGTGGAAATTAGTGAGATAGGCTTCCAACGGACCTTTTTTCTGGAAGATAATCAGTGCTTAAATATTTCCAAAGAGCAGTAATTGAATTACGTTCACTTGATATAGTAGATCGATGTTAAAATAGGTACTGATCACCAAAGATGGCTCTGCCGTCGTGTGATCTTTTCATCTTCAAAATTAAGTAAGCCGGTAAAACGATTAGTTCAATTTCATTCATCAAGTTATGTTAAGTTTTTAAGGAAAAACTGGACACTGATTACCGCAATCGGCTCAGCCGCCGTGTAATTACTCCATTACCAAAGATTTACTTAAAAACAGAGAACAGACGTTATTGGGTTCAAAAGCAGACGTAAGTTTATTTACTGTTACTATTTCTCCCTTGATCAAATTCAAAGAGGCTCTGCCCCGCTTTGATCTTCTTAAATAAGTAATAAAACTTAGTTATATTGATATCGAATCATTCTGTGGGCTTTTCACCTCAGTTTGGCTCTGCCGCGGTGTGATTAGTCATAAATTGAATTAATATGGCCGGAAGAATAACTTAATAAGAGCAAGAGTTTTCTTCAAAATGAGTGAGTGATTCCAGAAAGATTTTTCAGAGTATGGGAGCTACAGTAAGACGGAAGAGGATTTTTAAGAGATAATGAAGAGAAGTGTTATATCATTTGCATAAAGAGTTTTTGAGCTTTACAACCCGAAGTAGTGTGGTTGAGAATAGGGTTTGGCTGGGCTACAATTGCCTACTGGGATTATCCAGGTTTCGAAAGTCTCAATGGTCGTGAAGGCTTGATCCCCTCGAGCCGAGACGAATCGTATACCCAGCTTGGATAAATCTGACTGGCTGACCTATTCATAAATTGGTATTAAAGTAATAAATGTTAGTATTACCGAAGGTTTCCAGAAGCCTTGAAGAGGCTATCTTGTTATTCTGTTAAGTTTACTACAGCCAGTTGCTCGATGGTGTTAAGGTTGGTAAAGTCTCCTTGGAGCATTACATCAGTGTGACTTTTGAGATATTGAAGTGACATGCATAAGAATACTTGGATTTGGTGATATATTATTGTGAATATACTGTTTTGCAGGGTTTCAGCACAAAGGTAAGGTTTGCTTAAACGAGATCTGTTTATAAGTCTTGATTGTTCTGTATTTTGAATGTATGTGTCTTGCTGTGCAAAGTAATTTATATATGTGCAATTGTGTGTGTGTGTCTTGCTGTTTATAAGTCTTGATTGATTGTGTGTGTCTTGTTGTGAACCACTGCTATCGTTAAATAATCAATGTCTGCGGTATCATAATAATCGAAAAAATGTTCAGCCTTAAAAATCCATTCTAACACATTTTTCCATCAAATATAGGAAAATTAAGTTTCACATTCCTTACTTGAAAGGGTTGCCTCACTGAATCCTTGCCTGAGCTCGATGCACCAATGGGAGAGTCGCAATATTGGCTTTCTGGGTCAAAGTCTCCAGCGCCGCTTCAATACGACCCAGGTGTGAGTTGTTATCTGATTCTATTTATTCAAACTGCGCAGCATATGGAGTATCTCGAGCCTCCATTGAATCCATGAGGCACTTGAGGTTCGTCTGCAACTCACAAAGACGTGTATTCTCAGCCATGGTGACAATGAAAGCACCAAATGAAATGGATCAAATAATCAGTAACAGTATCAGAGAAGAAATAGAATGAGGAAGAAAGAAGAATTCCAAAGAAAGGAGAATTGATACATCACATACAGCACACCCGAAACATCCTTTCCTTTCCCTTCATATATATACTAGGCCTCACACATAACCTCTCCACGCTGCCTAGAGCCATTCAGCTAATGCACCCGCCGCATAGGCTATCTCATTATTTGTACTCATTACACCCTTCTCCATATCTCTTCTTCTTCTTCTTCTTCTTCTTCTTCTTCTTCTTCTTCTTGTGCCGCTTCGTCTGAAGAACAAGACCTCTCTACTTCTCAGAGAACCATCGCATTGAGTTCCTCGAAAGCAAAATATCCATTTCTGAAACTATTATAAAGAAAAATTTTAAATAAGAAAAACCAATATTTTTATTTAATATCCGCGTCGAGTTTACAATGTAAAGGTCGGGATTAATGGGGTAAACTTAAAATTTATTTTCAAAATGATCCATTAGCGGAATATTCCTTTTTGCCAAGATCACACACACAGAATAAGAAGAGTCTATCGTGTTCACCTCTAATCACGTGAGCGGGGTTGATTGGTTGATCACCAGTATTGCAAAGCAGTAATATCTCTACTCAGTCCACGTGAGTAAATGACCAGCTAAAGAGGTTCTAGCTGTATTTTGGGAGAGGGGGCTACCAAGGTGTGTGGAGGAGGAGGAGGGACGCATTGCAGTGTATTTAATCTGCCAAAGTTTCCCTCTTCTGTTACCCTAACCTTGATGGGCTCATCCACTATGAGCCAACTTAATTAAATCATGTTTTGTTAAATCATATTTAATATGATCCATATTTAATTAAATGCAAAACTCTCCAATTTTACTCTATGCGTGTGACCCTATAGACTCCCATAAAGTTGGAAATAATAATAAATATTAATTAACAAATTGATAACTAACTATTATAAACAATATTGAGCAGCATCTAGTAATGCACCATTGTCACTTCGTAACCTTCTCGTAACCATAATAACTGTAAGGTCTTCGTCACTTCGTATGTGTGTCCTAATTAAATATGAGGCATAAAATGTGTCATCCTCATTAAGTTTAATTAATAGTGTCTTGATCCCAAAGTAGATGTGCAAACTCATTGGACCCAATATCTCACATTTGCCCAAATCTAGCTTAGCCAAGCATTTCCACATCTCACTCCATCGAGAGGCTCGGGACACTACTCTCGTTATGCAGGAGGGACGAATCCTATCTACATCACTCACATTCTTCAACATGATTTGTGGCACGCCCAATTACTACATCTATAAATATCTTGTTACGGATAATGTTTGGTAGCATTAATGCCTGCAACGTCTCATGTAGAAATCATAGTGACTTCAAGTCGAATGACTACTTTACTTTGGTTACAATGAGAAGCACTTATGATACTTGCATAACTAATATGAAACATTCTCATAGTGGGTCAATCCATTATAAATATTACTCCTAATATTTATACCTACGTGAAGACTTGACAACTCATGTCAATGGTCTATGAGATGTGGCCATCAATCTACTCATAGGGGTGGCAAAACGGGCAGACGCCCCGACCCGCCAAAAAATGGGGCGGGGCGGGCTGGCCCGCCAAAAAAAGTGGGCTGGGGTACCCCAGCCCGGCCAGCCCTGCGGGTGGGTTGGCGGGGCAACCCGCCTAACCTGCCCAAAACAAAAAAAATAAAAAAAGAAAGAAAGAAAAAGTGTGTAGAAGTGGCGGGTTAGCCCGCCTAACCCGCCCAAAAAAATCAAAAAATGCACAAAAAAAATAAAAAAGAAGAAAAAACTAGGCTGGCGGGCCAAAACGTTTTGAACCCACCTTTGGGCATGGCGAAACGGGTTGTGGGTTGAAAACCCCAACCTGGCCCGCCCTTTTTTGGCGGGCTGGCCCGCCGGGCCCAGCCCACATTGCCACCCCTATCTACTCACATAATAGTCTCAATGCATTATTGTTGTCCTAATTAACAATAATATTTTGACTACAAATATTTAAAAATAGTATTCATATTACTCAATATTGGGGTCTCGTGATTTCTATTCTAAGGACTTTATTACGCTTTATAAATAAATAACATTATAAATGTAATGCCTCGCCTCATATATAAATATCAAATATATATAAATAAACGGGTCATTATATAAATATTAAATCTATATATTAAAATAAATTGGCCACTAGGGTTTACACCAACGTAACACCAATTAGTGTTACAAGCTGTTTAGATAACTTCCTAATTATGTCCACATTAATAAATCAGGTGTTTGTGGCATGTCATTTTTCTAAACAAAGAAGAACCTCCTTTCTTTTAAGTATACGAATCAATCTTAACATGCATTCGTACTGTTGCATAGAGCTGGCTATGCGGGTCGGTCTACCCATTTAGGCTCAGCCCACAAAAGCTCGTAATATAAACAAGGCGAGCCAGCCTGGACTCCAAAATAAATGGGTTGAAATATATAGGCCCGCCCCGCATCACATGGGCCTACGGGCTAATGGGCCAACCCGTGATTAAACAATGACAAAAATTACATAAATTCAAAAAAAATCAAGACTCGTTCACACCTGAGGGAATTTTCACACTGCAGGTGTGAATACGTCAGACATATATTGTAAGTCCTTCTTCCAAAGATAGATTCATTCACACCTTCAGAAAAATTCATACCCTTGGTGTGATTATGTCAAACATGTATCTCACTAACGAATTGATTTCAACAAAACATGATATTCCAAATCCTAAAACTATGTTCATTTAAAATCCAAAGCAACAAACAAATTATATAAAAAGGAACAAACCCAACAAAATATCTTAAGTTTTACTAAATAGGTTTATTTATTAAAAAATTCTATTTTTTAGAAAAGCCCACAGGTAATATCCGTTTAATCTATGTTTTATACAGACTGGACTAAAAATACCCACAATTAAATGGTCCTTTATTTTTAGAACCCGTATAGCCCACGCGGGCCTCGGCCTATATGCCCAGCTATATTGTTGCATATACATATATGGGGCCTTATTCAATGCCTTCCATAATCAGCCATATTTCCTCACTATTGTAGATAATTGTAGTAAATTTCACCATATTTACTTATTTTTTATATAATAAAATATGAGGGGAAAAGGCATGTTGTAGCACACACGTTTATCGTTTTTCCCGAATGGAAAAAAAAAGCTATATATACAAGAAGCAAGTTTTATTTTGAATTCGTACAGGCCAATAACTGGTTCAAAATATTGTGTGAACGTGGGTCCTGGAATAACCATTTGCCGAGCACAATTAAAAAGAGGTGATGTCACTGAGTGAAGCATAAACGGCCGAACGTTGATTTTAGTGGGGTCTAATACCAAACCAAGGGCTTCACTTGCGTAACCCACTCACTCTCTCACGTTCCCCTCGCAAGGCCTCTCCCTCTATATAAAACCCATCAAACCCCTTCATCCGATGACCAGATCCCCTTTCTCAAGTATCAGAAAGCGACAGAGAGAGAAAGGAAAGAGGAGAGCCTTTAATTTTATTTTTCTTTCCCTCCTCCGTCCCTCTCAAAATGGCGGCTTCGGTTGACAATCGTCAGTTCGGTGGCCTAAACGGCGTCGTTCGGAGCACCTTCAACCCAAGCGGTAACTGCATCCACGACCTGAAACCGGGTTTCCCGGTGGACTTAGATTCTTACGTCAGCAGCGACGATGACGAAAACGACGACGCTTTAAAGGAGCTCGTACGCAAGGCAAACGCGGAGGTCGAGCCCTCTGTACTAGACCCACGCGATGAGGGAATCGCTGACAACTGGGTCCCACGCAACGCCTCCATGGTCCGTCTCACAGGGAAACACCCCTTCAACTCGGAGCCACCACTCCCACGCCTCATGCACCACGGTTTCATCACCCCGGTCCCACTCCACTATGTCCGTAACCATGGTTCAGTCCCCAAGGCTCGATGGGAGGACTGGACCGTCGAGGTGACCGGTCTAGTAAAACAACCAACCCGGTTCACCATGGACCGGCTCGTCCGCGAGTTCCCGAGCCGCGAGTTTCCCGTGACACTAGTCTGCGCCGGTAACCGCCGAAAGGAGCAGAACATGGTGAAGCAGAGCGTGGGATTCAACTGGGGAGCCGCAGCGGTTTCAACCTCCGTGTGGCGCGGGGTTCTGCTTCGCCAGGTGCTAAAACGCTGTGGGATCCAAGCGCGCTCAAAAGGCGCGCTCCACGTGTCCTTCTACGGCGCAGAGGATTTACCCGGTGGTGGTGGTGGGTCCAAGTATGGAACTAGCATCAAGAGGGAGATTGCGATGGACGATTCGCGTGATGTTATACTCGCTTACATGCAGAATGGTGAGCCCTTGGCGCCGGATCACGGGTTCCCCGTGCGCGTTATCATTCCCGGTTTCATTGGTGGACGCATGGTGAAATGGCTCAAGCGTATCGTTGTGACTGCGGATGAGTGTGATGGTCATTACCATTACAAGGACAATAGAGTGCTTCCTTCCCACGTTGATGCGGAACTTGCCAATGCAGAAGGTATCTTTCACCGTACAGATTATTATTTCCTTTGTTTCTTTTTGCTTATGATAACAATATATATAAGATAACAAAAATAAAATAAATTAAAAGTAAAATGTTTTTCTTTTGTTTGCTCTCTGTGTGGGGTGCAGCTTGGTGGTACAAGCCGGAGTATATTATCAACGAGCTGAACATAAATTCGGTGATTACGACGCCGTGTCACGACGAGATCTTGCCCATTAATTCATGGACTACGCAGAGGCCTTATATACTGAGAGGTTACGCATATTCCGGTGAGTTTTTTTTTTTTCTTTTTCCGTTTTTCTAATATTCCTCTCGCTTTTAGGATCGAGCGAGAAAAATTATGGCAAAAAATTTGCGGTTTTGAATATGAGATTCTTTTTTTTTTTTATTCGTGTAGAATATTTGAGATATTTTGAGGGTACTTTGATGAGGTAGAGAATCTCTATTCAAAGAATTTCTCTATTTAATTCAGAACCCCGACTTTTCTAGATCTGTCCCTGTCCACTTCAAGAACTATATAATATTAGTTTCATTTAATTAATATAAGGGAATTAATTATAGGCAATGAAGTCATCAGCTGAGAATTTTACATCAATTAATGGTTAAGTAAAAAAATCACTGTTTAATAAATATCCACTTTTACTCCATCCCAAAATAATTGTCTTTTTAACAAAATGAGTTTGTCATAATATAAGTGTCGTTTTATATTTTTAATTAATCATCAATTATTTTATTTCAATTTTATCTCAAAAATGCTTTTAGAGTGTTGCTTCGATTTTTGAGCAAAGTAAATAATAAGGTTAATTTGGTAAACTTATTATTTGACTTTCATTCATTTAGTTTTTTTTTAATCTGTGTGAAAAAAATCTTGAAAGACACTTATTTTGGGACAGAGAATATTATTATATCATATCATAATAATATTTCTTAAAAATATTTATAATATGGTAAATTCAATTTAATTTTATATGTGTGTGTGTGTTTTTAAAGGCTATTAAAATTTGAAATATTATATTACGAGAAAAATAAATATAAAACCCCAAATTTGGAATGGAATTTTGCTATTGCGACTTGCACCGCAATTGGGAGGCAGTCAGTTGAAACCTGGCAAAATGTTTTGTAGTTGGAAAGGGTATAAAGGGGGAGTGGTGTTGTTGTACGTGCAGGGGGTGGAAGGAAAGTGACAAGAGTTGAGGTAACACTGGACGGTGGAGAAACGTGGCAAGTGTGCACGCTGGACCACCCAGAGAAAGCAACGAAATACGGGAAGTACTGGTGCTGGTGCTTTTGGTCATTGGAGGTAGAGGTGCTGGACCTGCTTGGAACCAAGGAGATTGCTGTCCGCGCTTGGGATGAGGCCCTCAACACCCAGCCTGAAAACCTCATTTGGAATGTTATGGTAACACCCACCTCCCTAGCTACTTAATAACTCTTCTTCTTTTCATATAAATTAGTAAGAAATAATCGGTTCTTTCTTTCTTTACTTCTTTTTGACATTGTTAAATAATTAATTAATAGAATAAAAGGAGAGACTTTTTCAGTTTTTTGTCCATTATGGAATAATTTTTTTGCATCATTAAAAATATATTTTGTCATTTATGAGTTATCGTTATCTCTCCTTGCAAATTAAATTAAAATTGGTGTGCGCTTCACTTTTCTATAAGCACCCTATCATACTATTCTCAAATCCCAACTACGCCAAATTATCTTACTTAATTTAATCTTGTTATTTTTTTTGATTAAAAATCTTGTTATTATGCTATACATAATAATATAAATTTAATCCGATGATGCGCATTTTTATTTATGTTATACTATATATATATATATGTGTGTGTGTGTGTGTTGTTTATAAAAAATCATAAGTGTGAAGAAAGAGCACAAATCATTATGATACAATTTACACAATGATTGGCACCTATCATTGGCCCCCTAAATTAATGACATCATAATTTTATGAATATGTGCCTTATTTCGATTGAAAATGACTCAACCGGATTTTTGTGTGTTGATAATACATAATAATAGTCATTTTCACGAATTACCGTTCTTACTGTTATTGTATTATTACTATGAAGGAAGTCCAATGAAGTTTATCGTGTGTACTAATTTATGACTTGGGAATGTTGCAGGGGATGATGAACAACTGTTGGTTCAGGGTGAAAACAAACGTGTGCAGGCCCCACCAGGGTGAAATCGGCATAGTATTCGAACACCCAACCCAACCAGGGAACCAAACCGGTGGTTGGATGGCGAAAGAGAGACACCTATCACAAGAGTCGAACCACCCAACCCTGAAGAAGAGTGTCTCCACACCATTCATGAACACCGCCTCAAAGATGTACTCCCTCTCCGAGGTGAAGAAGCACAGCACACGTGACTCCGCGTGGATCATCGTCCACGGCCACGTCTACGACTGCACCCGCTTCCTCAACGACCACCCCGGCGGCGCCGATAGCATCCTCATCAACGCCGGCACCGACTGCACCGAGGAGTTCGAGGCCATCCACTCCGACAAAGCCAAGAAAATGCTCGAAGAATACCGCATCGGCGAGCTCGTAACCACCGGCTACACCTCCGACTCATCCTCCCCAAACAACTCCATCCATGGAAATTCCGAATTTACCCATCTCGCCCCCATCAAGGAAATCACCACCCTTACAACACCACCGCCACGTGGCGTTGCTCTCAACAACCCACGCGAGAAAATCCCATGCAGGCTCGTTTCCAAAAACTCACTCTCCCACGACGTGAGGCTCTTCCGTTTCGCATTGCCCTTCGAGGAGCAGCTCTTGGGTTTACCCGTGGGGAAGCACATTTTCCTATGTGCAACCATTGATGGGAAGCTATGCATGCGAGCTTATACACCAACGAGTAGCGTCGATGAGATTGGTTATTTCGAGTTAGTAATCAAGGTTTACTTCAAAGGCGTGCACCCGAAGTTCCCCCACGGTGGGGTCATGTCTCAGTATTTGGACTCACTCCCAATTGGGTCCGTTTTGGACGTGAAAGGCCCATTGGGCCACATAGAGTACACCGGGAAAGGGAACTTTATGGTTCACGGGAAGCACCGGTTCGCGAAGAGGTTGGCTTTGTTGGCCGGTGGGACCGGGATCACGCCGGTTTATCAGGTGGCCAAAGCGGTTTTGAAGGACCCTGAGGACTGTACCGAATTGTATGTGGTGTATGCGAACCGGACGGAGGATGATATATTGTTGAGAGAGGAGATGGATGAGTGGGCGAGGAAGTACGGTGATCGGTTTAAGGTGTGGTACGTGGTGGAAAACGCGAGGGATGGGTGGGGATACAGTGTGGGGTTCATCACGGAGAGTATCATGAGGGAGCATGTTCCTGAGGCTGCAGAGGATGTGTTGGCTTTGGCGTGTGGGCCACCACCCATGATTCAGTTTGCTGTGCAGCCTCATTTGGAAAAAATGGGGTATGACATCAAGAACGATTTGCTTGTGTTTTAGGGCACAGTAGGAGAATTGTATTTGTGTATGTTGTTTTGTGTATTGTTTTGTGTATCGGTGCTGTTGTTGGTTGAGTATATTTTGTTATTTCATTCGTTCTTTATAAGGAACAAAAATAAGAAATATTGTAAATGAACTGTGTGAGGCTTATAACTCTTCTCCATTCTCAGGCTTTGATGTAGACAGGTAGTCAAGATTTTTTGGCTGCTGTTAGTTGTGTAAATAAAAGTTATAAGTGGATTTGCACTAAAGATACAATTGATTTGCCCTAAATAAAAGTATATATGCATGTATGTGTTTACGTGTATATAAAGGGATTAGCTTAATGTAAGACACTGTCCCATTTTAAATTATTTAATAATTTTATCTGAAAATCTACCATTGAATTGAATTGGAAGTTGCAATCATATATATAAATCACACACGCACACATCATTATGAAATTATTTAATATCTCATTAATACACACGACTCAAGTCATTGAGAATGATAACTTTTGTAAAGAAGTTTATTAGTGGCACGTAATTAATCTCGGTGTGAAAGGTTAAGGATGTACATGTGCATCATTACTTTCCAACTCGCTAAAGACAAAAAAGCTTGACAGATTTTTTTTATGAATACAAAAAATGCTTGATAGGTGAGAATTTTGAGTTATGATAACGAAGTTGCTTTTTATATAAAAGTAATTATCCTAAGATCTGTGTATTAGATTGTAATTCCAAGACACAAGTAATAGGAGCAATTTAGTATTTCAACTTTTATCAAAAAAAAAATTTAGTATTTCAACGTTTTTTTTTGTCTAAACTTAATGTATCTTCTGGGCACGTACGGAGACTAATCATTTTGAGCCGGATAGGACATTATAGGTAACAAAGCTCTACCATGCGAATTTTAGGCTGCTGTATTCTCATAGCTTGGAACCAAATCCATTAATTCAACGTATTTGTATTCTATTAATTTATTTAAGATTTTAAACGATCTGGGGATTATAATATTGGTCAATTAAGTTTATTTGATCTTATATAACATGCATTTATAGTAACAATTTACTTTAGTTATAAAAAAACATACATTTTATAGTAGTTAATTAATAAATATTATATGCTGTCAAAGAAAAATTAATAAATATTATAAAATTTTTACTAGAATTTAATTAATATGCAATGACAGTATAAAAATATTTTAAACTAAGGTCCAATCATATCTCACTATATAGATCTTTTTACAGACATTTTAAGAATTAATGTTATGGAGTGAAACTATGATAATATATGATTAGATATATTTGTAAAATATTTTTATATTGTAATTAAATTATTGTCAAGAAATTAATACTAATGTACAGATTGTAATTTATATATCATTGGGATATTTGTTAGAGATTTTTTTGAATAATGATATAGGGATAATTCTGTAGTACTCACAATCCATCCAATATACATCTCATTTGTATTTAGAGTTTTGATCTTTAAACAATCACCCACTTTTAACACTCATCCAATACTTCTATTTCTTTTTATCTTTTTCTACTTGTTGCATCACTTATCTATCATATCTATCATTTTTCTCTCTTCTATCTCTATCTCTCTCCAAGTGTAGGAGAGCATAAAGGTGTCTATGAAACTTTTTCCTTATTTTTATTTCTCTTTTCTTGTCACATATCTACAATTTTTATTTTTAAACACCCTTAATTTTTAACACATATACAACACTTCTATCTCTTTCTATCTCTCTTCTTGTCACATTAACTCATATATCACATCCATTACTTATATTTCTTCTATTTCTATCTTTAGGTGTGTATTTGAACATTTGGGTGTTCGAATATCATGTTATCTCTCTAAGTGAGTGTAGATCACTCATTGGGTTACGAAACATTTTCTGATTTTTTTAGGAAGTTGTCAACATTTTTATTTTTTTAATATTCGAAGAAACTCAATATTATAAGCATGATCCATTTTGTTATAACAAGAAAAAACTCTAGTGGTGGTAGGGGGATTATGTTAAAAGCAACATATATGCTTAGATATTTACTTAGTTGAATGAAGAGATCCTCTAGTCCTAGACGACTACTCTATGAATGGAGAGAATATACACGACCCTCACCCTTCACATTAGCATTAGGCCAAGCGAAAGTGCTGTTTGGTGCGCGGAAAGGTCACTTTACTATGTAAAATGTTCGAGTTTCCACAAACAGCCATGCGCCCTTTCTCGTCACTTTGATCTCCTTTTGTCCTATTAAGGAATCTCCGGTTAGCTCCAAAATTTCTTATCTCCCACTGTCCATGTGTTTAAATTAAATATAATATTTTCCTTTGCTTTTCAATAAAGGAATCACTGGTCCTTGGTTGTTTCTTACATGCGAACCTTAATTTTTTATGAACTATCCATTAATTAAATTAAACCTTTTTGGTCCGTTTTTTAGCACCATTGGAACTATTGTATTTCGTTTCTGTTTGACTGGATTGGTTGCTGTGTTGTTGCTTTTTTTGAATTATTTATATACGAATTACGTGCGAATATATACCACCTATGTGGTTCATAGCTACTCATGTTATTTGTTAAAGGTATGTTTGGATAAACTTTCCGTAAACATTTTTAATATATATATATTTTTCAACTAATAACTTTTTATATAAATTGAAATTAACTTTGTACTTCATTTTTCTAAAAATCTATCTTTTTTAACTTCTCTACAAGTACCTATTTATTTATTAGCAACTATTTATTTAACAACTTTTTCTCTTTTCCATAAACACCTTACTTCTTTATAAGTTAAAAGTTGAGCTTCTACATCTAAACAAGAGCTAAGTTAATTTAAGTCGGAAAAATAAGGGAAGGGTACTCCAATACTGATGTACGTAAGTTGGTACGTATTGTGTCTATAAATTGTCAATATCATATAAGAAATTAAGTTAAAATTACTATAGAAAGAGTTATTAATATCAATAACATATAATAACACATATAATGTGTTGAGAGAAGTAGTTTTGAATTCCAGCTGTAACAATATGTTTCAATATAAAAAGTTCATGTTGATAGTTTAAGTTAATAGTTAATATAATACTAGCTTCTTTTTTTGACTCAATATACAATACTAGCTTAATTAAATTATATTGGATTATTAATTATTAATTAATTTTTAACTAGAAACATTAAAAAATTACATGTCTGCATCATTCAATTTGTTGACTAATATTTAAAAATGAATGGAAATTGATCTATAACATCAAGAGATCTAGCAAATTGCATGCAAGCTAGCTATCTCAATCAAGCTAAGTAAATAATTATATATATTATTGCTAATAATAATATAATATAATTAATTAATTAATAACAAAGGAATCCACATATTTGGAAATGAGCTCCAAGGACGTTGGGGAAATAGTCAAATCTTTACACAAGCGGATCATTAATTATAATTAATTAATTAGTCCTTTTTGGGGTGAATGGCGAAGGAAAATAATAAATTTTTAAACATTAAATCATCTTTGATTTGTTTTGACGATGACGTGGAAAGCGGATCATTAAATAAGAAATACTATATCCTCCTACAAATCTTCCTATATATCATTCTACTACTTTATAAAGTAAGAAAGAGAATACAAATGATATCTTAAAAACATAAAAAATATTTAATTTTTTCTCCATTTAGTAATTAGGATGATTTATAGGAATAAAAGATATGAGGATTTAGAATTATTCTCATTAATTTTCAAACATTTAAAGCATGATTATTTTTTTTGTGTTAAAGGTGGCTAGTTTAAACTTTGATGGTTGAAAAATATTATGTACACTAGTATAGAGACCCGTGCCATGCACGTGACATATAATGTGCATTAATTATTACTCAACTTTAAAGTAGAGAATAGCAAAAACAAAAAATTATTGTTTGTTATGTAACTAATCGAAACAAGAGAAAAATATAGGGATAAGAGAGAAAGATAGATAAAATAGAGAAAGAGAGAAGAGAGAATAGGAGAATATTTTATTGCTACTTTGTAGGGTATCGAACCATGTACAATGAAGGTGGTATTTATAGCCACCGGGAAACCTAATCCTTATTCTAGATAAATACAATTGAGATCTTATCTTGATAACAGAATCTGATCTTATCTAATCTTGATCTTATCTCTTCCGGAGATGGACATCCACAAAATATTTATAACACCCCCCCTTGGATGTTCATTAAGGATTTGCCTCATTAAAACCTTACTAAGAAAAAACCCAGTGGGAAAAAAAATATTAGTGAAGGAAAAAGCGTACAATATCATTTGCGTAAGATCTGCCTCGTTAAAACCTTGCCTGGAAAACCCAGTGAGACAAAACCATGGCGAAGGAAAAAAGAGTGCATAATGCATCTATTTCTCCCCGTCACGCAGGCAATCATCTCTAGTTGCTCCTAATTTTACTCAGTTGCGACTTTAAAAAGAGATCTGCTAGATCATCATAAGAACGAATTTGTTGAATGCTTATATCACCACTCTTTTGAAGATCATGATAAACCATAAGTCTCTTGTATGTGTTGAATCGTAGACTTCAACCAAGTGCATTCATGACTTGCCTCATGTGGTGCCAAAATTTTCGCATGACTTGTTTATGATCTACCATTATGAGAGTAAGACAAAAAAATCTGCATCTTCATAACAAATCAAGCCCAACTTGGATACATTTGAATAAAATAAATTCATATCCATCGTACCTTAAGGTAACAAAACATATGCTTGATTCCATTCTAGTGTCTTCATGTGACTTAGGGGAAGAACTATATCTTGCTAATAACAAATATATCAAGACGTGTATAATTAGTAAGGTACATTAGTGCCTTAATTGCACTAAGATATGGTACTTCTAGACCAAGTAGTTCTTTATCATTTTCTCAAGGTCTAAAATGACTTCGTTCACTTCTAGTGACATTACTATCATTAGAGTACACAATGAATGTGACTTATTCATATAGAACCTATTTAGCACCTTTGTCATATTAGATTAGAAATATAACATATTCTATAATATTTAAGAATATCTAAAGGAAATATAATTAGATAATTATCTTAAATTACTTATATATCTAATAAGGATAAAAACATGATATAATGACTATAATATAATAACATGCACAAAAACTTCATTCTTCAAATACTCAATTTGTAATTTTAAACAAAACTTTATCCTTCATAAGTCTTTCATCTCAAACTATTTCTTTAAGCAATCTATATTTTTTGGAAGCTCTTCAAGAGTTCCGACAATATTTATGTCATCAATATGAATAGCAATTATAGCAAAATCATTTCAAGATCTTTTCATAAAAATATATGGATAAATGGAGTCATTTTTACATCCTCCTTTTTCCAAATATTCACTGAGGCGATTATGCGCTCAAATTATTTTAGTCCATAGAAAGACTTATTCGATTTGATTGAGTATTCTTCTCGAGAGCTCGAATTGTAATGTTCAGGCATATTATATCCTTTAGGGAGTTTTATATAAATGTCATTATCAAGTGAGCCAAACAACATCCATCAAATGTAAATTGAGCCATTCATATACTACTAGACTAGCATTATACCTTGTCAAAATCAAAGCCAGGTCTTTGCGATTTTCAAAATCAAGATCGATCTTTATATCTCATAATTTTTCTTTTCTCATTTTTTTCACACAAAATTCTATTTGTATCCGACTGGCTTTACACCTTTAGGTTTTCGGACCAAATCGATTATAATTCCGCTTCAATAGCGTATTTTCATTTTGGTCAATCATTGTTTTGTCTATAATCCTTAGACTTTGTTTCATGATCTTCATTATCATTTATCACATCTAGCGCTATATTATGAAGAAAACATCGTCAACGTTGACTTCCTTTCGGTTCCGTCATATTCCATTCATGACATAATTTATTGAGATCTCTTTATTTTCACAAATTTCAGGTACCTGATCATTATCTTCTTGGACTACAAAAATCAATTATGTCTGATAACTCTTCTGGAGTTTCAATATCCTCAATTGGGTCATCTTGCCTTTTAGCTCCTTTTTTGTTTTAGGATTCTTATTTTTGGAACCGATAGTCTACCACGCTTCATGCGTGATTGTCCAACAGGGACATCAATTTTGATTGGAGCAACAACAACTGGTTTAGTTATTCTTTCAGTGAATGCATTTTGTAATTGGTTTGCTAAATTTTGCAATTGAATTATCTTTTGAACTTTTGGTTCACATAGTTTTGTATGAGGATCAAGATGATAATTCATTTTAACTTGTCCTTTCCCAACTGCTTATTCTATCCCCCTAATGTTGGGAAAACTAACAATTAGCAAACCAAACTGTAAATGAATCTCTAATTACTGGCTCAATATATTTTGTTGACTCAAGATATTTTATTATAGATAGAGATTCTTAACCAACATATATATTCCTAACCTTCTTTGAGGACCCATCTTAGTGTGTTGTGATGGAGCAACACATCTAAAAATTCTTAGATTAAAAATATTAGGTCTCTGACCAAAACCAAATTTAAAGGGGAGGACTTGTGAAAATTTGTTAGTCTGATGCGAATGCGAGATTAGATGTCACAAAATAGAAATTGGAAGTTTTAATCTCATTAGTAATGGTCTTGCAATTAACTTTAGACACTTAATAAATGAATCTGCAGGATTATCATTTTGTGTATGAACATATGCTACAGAATGTTCAATATTAATTAATTCCAATAGACATATAATACTCATTAAATGCCCGAGATGTAAACTAAATAGCATTATCAAGGTGTATTTTCTTCAAGAAAATGAGCTCTTAATCAAATAATATCGCAAATATCTGGTTGCGAGTTGATGACAAACAAACAAGTGACCATCTAGTTGATGCATCAATTAAAATCATAAAAAATATCTAAATGATCCACATGGTGGTTGTATTGGCTCACAAATATCACCTTGTATACGTTCTAAACGTGTGAGAGAATCATTCTCTTTATCAACTTCTAAGATTTTCTTGGGGAACGAGCAGTGTTTAAGATATTATCAAATTGAAGAATCTTCTGGCTCTTTAATGTGTGTCTAGATGAATTTTCAATTATTTCTCGTATCATAATTGACCGGGATGGCCCAACTAGTCATATGCCAACAACAAACTTATCATAGTTTGTAAACTTCTGATTTACAATATGTAGTTCAATGCTATAAAAATATTCAATATCTCCTTTATTTCTTGTTTCAATATGGTATCCATTTGAACGGATTGAAACTTAACAAATTTATAAATTAAAGAATATAATGCAATATCAATATGTAACAAAGTTACTTCAAGTAACAATACATTAGCTCTTCTGGAGCCTCCAATTATCTTTGTAGTACTAGATATGGTATTAACATTGGTTTCTTGCATTACTAAGAATATATTAACTAACTTTGTCATTTTAGGTAACAAGGCTCTTCCGGAGCCTCAAATTATCTTTATAGCATCAGATATAGTAGTAGCATTGGGTTGTTACTTTAGGTAACAATATATTAGTTTTTATAAAGCCTCCAATTATCTTAATTTGTTGTAATACATATATTACTAACATTGGTTTGTTACTTCTGATAACAACATATTAGCTCTTCCAGAGCCATACCAATTATCTTCGTAGTGCCAAATGTACTAACATCTATTTCTTGCATTACTAACAATATATTAGCTCTTTCGGAGCATTTAGTTATTCTCATTATTGATGTTAGTGCAAAATGCAACACCCTTTTTCCAAAAATGGTATTACACTATAGTAACAAGTATTTTCGCAAAATATTCTTAAGAACTTTTAATAGAAAACGAGTTTTGTTCCCAAAAATGTGAATAAAATTTTTGCCTTTCTAAAAGATGAGAAGAATGGGGAATACATTCTTTTTAAGTTCATTGTGCGATAAAACAAGAACAGTAAATAGTAAAGAAAACTAATGTGAAAGTAACCATATATGTATAACAAAAAGCTTGCCTCAGTACAAGCATGGAGTTTTCTACAAACTATTGTATATCAAAAAGCTGTAGAAACTCTAAGAAAACTAAAGGAAGATGACAGAAATAAAAAGCTACTAAGTAATATAAAAGCCAGGTTCAGTCTATGACCTCTAACCGTAATGAGACTCAGACAATTCCCAAGAGATCTATTCCTTGCGTCCCTCCTCTACTTTTTCTTCCCCCTTCTTGTTTTGTTCCAGGGCTTCAGCCCGAGATACTGCCTCCCAAGAATAACGGGAAGAGACAAACACAGGAAGAGATTCCTCCGGAAGGTAGGCAAGTGCATAAACTCTCTCTGACCGATGAGCAGACTCTTCCACGCCAGAGTCCTCAACAGAAGGCATCCCAATAGTGGCATCCTCCTCAACTAGTGAGGCTGAGCGGGGTTTCCTTCCCCGTGATGGTATCCTACGTCGTCCGTAAAAAGATATAAATGGTGTTTCCAGTGCTGGTACGTCCCTCATCCTTCTTTCCTGAAAGTCAGAGTAGATCTTCCTCTTTACCCTCCTAGCCTTGAAAAGATGGTTACTAAACCTCCGACCCATACCCAATCTAATCCTCGGATACATGATCTACTCAATCATTCATCAACACAATATACAAGTAGGCAAGGGTGAAAAACTTTCACAAGAATGATAGCACAAGGAATATACATACAACATTTATACAATATATTTTCAGAATCTCACAAACACAGATCACACCTGGAAGTAAAATACCGTAAATCAAGGTAAATTTAGAATATACCATACAATCACAATTCGCACTCAGTAATAAAATACCATAAATCAAGGTATACTCAAAATATATCATCAATCATAGATATATTTATGCATGACACTTCAATCTCTTTTTTTAAAAATAATACACCGATGTGTTGCTCCTGTAGGTAACAGGATGAAACACAAGAATGGGGGGTTGAATTGTGTTTCTAAGTTTTTAAAACTTTTCGTAAATGTTGGAGGCTGGTTATGAAAACGTTGGACGCACAACATATTTGAGTTATTAGACGCACAGACAAGTTGGACGCAGAAACGTCCACTGAGTTTAAAACAAGTTTTCTTGTGCGATTAAAGCGTATGAATAACTTGTTAAAATAAATTCAAATTCAATCCCCTCAGTTAGTATATAAAAAGAAATTAACAGAGATAAGGGATAGAGAAAAAGACACAAGTGTTTATCTTGGTTCACCCTTTCCTAAGAGCTACATCCAGTCCCCTCAACCTAGAGAGATTTCACTATCAATCCAGATAGAATACAAGTATTCTTCAATAGCCTCTTCAGGCCTTACAACAAGTATTATTTGCACACCTAGCCTCTCCAGGCTCAACCCCAAGTATTCTTTGCACACAGCCTCTCCAGGCTATATCCCAAGTATTCTTTTACAGACAAGCTTCTTCAGGCTCAAACAAATATTCTTTCTAATCAAGCCTCTCCAGGCTCAACCAACTCAGAAGAGTGTTTTAACTTAAAGTGCTGTCTAACTCACACAAGTGAGGATATGAAAAACTTGAGAACTTCGAGAGTTAAGCAAACTTTCTTTTACAAGAAGATAGAAATAATACAAGACTTTCTAGAATAAATAGAGTATAACAATATTTGCATAGCGATTTGACTCTTTCTTTTGCTTGGTTCAGTCTCTTGTATTCTTCTTCTTGTTCACGGTATTTATAGGCTTTGATGAAGCTTCGGACTTGTTCTTCGAATAGCTCAGCTTCAGCGTTCATAAATATTACCGTTTTCTAATAGCATTAAATGCTTTTTTCGTTGCCCTGAGGAGTTCTACTTCAGCATATTTTCTGCGTTTCTTTCTCCTAGGTCGGAAGCAACCTGTACTCAATATCTCAATTACACAAAGGTTAATAGTAATACTTTATTGAGACAAAGGGAATACACCGTGTAAAGAAAAAGGTGCGTTCAGAGAGATACAGAATTGATCAGAGTACATTCTCTCTCTTAGTACCCTTTCCACAGTGCTTTATGCTTTTTATTTAATGCACGTTCAAAAACGTTGATAATGTTGCACAGAAAAAATATTGTATATAGCTATTTATTTCAAATCATTTGTTCATTAAATATGTCCATATTAAATGCAAGATCAATAAATAGCCTGTGATTGAGTCTGCGTTTTGGACGCAGCATGTAGAACAGATTGGACTTTCTGTTCTCTTACCAAATGGACGCATGTCTTTGCTTACCATTTGAACGTGAAACATCTTAGATCATATGGATGCATATTCATTGCTTACCATATGGACTTATGACTTTGCTTCTCAGGGCGTATATCTTCATGATGATTATTGGACGTTTATCAGTTCTGCTTCTTTGGACGCAAAGCATCATTGGATGCATTGCTCTTAGAGTCCATTGGACGATCTACTCTTGGACTGTACATATGTTTGCCAAAGTCACACTGGACGATGGACTAATCTTGTTGTACCTACAAGAGCTTGTTAGCAGACTTTGTAAAATCCTTAATAATCATTGTTATCATCAAAACCACTTAGGAAATTTATGCATTAAAAAATGCTTTTAAACAATTTGGTTCCAACAGTTCCAATGAGACTTTTTCCACCTTAACTCCATTGAGCGATAGGCCTGCGACAAGACTTAACAGAATAACCAGGGAATCCCTCTAGACCCCTAGAAATCATTCGGTAATGCGCATCTCAACCATATCATGAAATAGGTCCGTCATTCAGATTTATCCAAGCCGGGTATACGACTTGTCTCGTCTCAAGGGTTATCACCTACAAGGCCATTGAGACTTTCGAAACCTGGATAATCCCAGAAGGCAATTGTAGTCCAACCAAACTCTATTCTCAACCCTCTCTGGGATGTAAGCTCTAATCTCTTTATGCAAATGACAGCTCAAAATTGCATAATATCTCTTTGATTTCTCTTGTAAAACCTTCTCTGTTTTACTGTATTAATTCTCTTAATACAAAACCACATAGAATACTCTCATTTTATCAATGCAGAAATAACTCTTGTGTATTATCCGCTTTATTACTCTTTCTGGCTGTACTCATTTATTTTAAGAGTAACCACACCGCGGCAGTGCCAAACTGAGGTGATTACCTGAAGTAGATAAAATGAATCGTTATAAAATAAAAGTGATCAAAGCAATAACAGAAGATCAAAATGGGGCATAGCCACCGGGATTGATTAAGAGAGAAGAGATTAACGCTAATTTAAACTCAGGTTCATTTTTAATCGGTAAGTGACTTTTTTCTTGTTTTTGGAAAAAGTTGCTATGGAATAGCCAATCGGCGGCAGAGCCAAACGCGATGACCAACCATAACTACAATATAAATGAAAATAGTTATAACCTAAGTCCATTTTTTTTTCGAATAAGCCCATTGGAAGCTGATCAAGTAATCTTCGCCACGTATATACGAACTCCCTAGAATAGGAAAAATAGTAACCATACAAATGAACTACCTTAACCCAACCATCAGTCTGTATATAAACAGTAAAAATCACAAGTTTTTATATATCAGGACTCCAAACCAGGAATTTCTAACAAATAACATAACAATATAGTTCACTGAGAACCCTTTATTATTAAATTATTTTACCCAATCAGCCTGTATATATATATTTTTGAAAGCAGTATATTGCAATGAAAGAAAACATTGGTTCAGAAATTTTATCGTATTTAATCACTTTCTCAACGTACTAATGTCTAATAGAGATACGACCCCTGAGCCCGACCTGACAGTACACCAAGGGTGCACTCTCCTGTCTGACCAACCACAGTATTCCCAATTAGCCTACAGAGGTTCAATCTTACTGATTCTTAGATTTGTCGATCACGGAGGCATAGCCGACTGAGTGATCAAACCTTTATACTTAAAATTTTGCCATAACAATTTAATTAAAGCCATAAACACCCAAACCACAAAACACTCATCAAAACAAGATCAAACCAACTTTAGAAGAATTTCCCCTTACCTTGGCCTCAAGAACTTGGAAGAACACTAAGAACACAAAACAAAATTGCAAGAGGTTTGTTAGGAAAACCAAAGAAAAACTTAAAGAAAACTATAAAGGAAAGAAAGAGATTTTGTGGTGTTGCTTCATGGAATTGGTGTGAAGAAAAATGAAGAGCAACCCCCACTATTTATAGCCCAAATTTCATGCCAAAGGGTGGTTAGAAGATGACCATGGTTGGCTTGGAAAGCAACCATGGTTCATGTTAAATAAAAATCAAAATAATTATCTAAAATCTAATTGGTTAATCCTAATGACTCACAAGGCAACTTGCACAAATATCTTCCCCCACTTGACAAGAGAAGGGCGGCCAAAATGGCTGGAAGAAGAGGGAAAGTGAATTTCCATTTTTACCCCTAGGGTTTTAATGAAAAAGGATGAAAATCAAGGGTAAAATAGACTTTTCATAAATCAAAAATTGAAATAACTTAATTTAATTGATGAGAACCAATGAGAATGCTTAAAAATGACATGATAGCTTTAAATAAACTCAGGGTATCATTTTTGAAATTTATTGGTAGTACAATCTCTTCGATTTTCACCATTTCGCAGGTATAACCCTGAAAAAGTGCAAAAAATAGGATTTTCGAAACCTACACAGAAATAATTTCTAAAATCATAAAATAAATAATTAAAATAAAATATAAAATGCTTGTAGATCTTTGTCACGAATTTAAACACTGCGAAACAAGATTTTTGCGCTATACGCTTCCGTTTGGCGTATTTTTTGATAATTTTTGGAAGTTTTCCAACAATCCCAAAAAAATTCTAGAAAATCATAAATATTAAAATAACCAACTTTTGTGAAGAAAGTTTATTTTCTAGGTTGATTTGATAAGCTCAAGCTATTTAAATCATTTTTCGTCAATTAGACGTAAACCGTTTTCTGTAAAAAGACCCGACGTCGACTGAAAAACTACCATTTCAGAAGTATTCCAGAATATGTATATTTGATCCCTAATTTTAAGCCAAAAATAAATCACAAAACATTTTTGCCACAAGAATTCATATAAAACATAATAAAGACGGATAAACAAAGAAACAGACGTTGCAACTAAACCTAACGTTAACTGAAAATTGACCATTTTCAGAAGAAATATTAAACATGTATATTTAAATCCTAATTTTAAGCTAAAAATAAGTCACTCAACATTTATATCACAATAATTCAAATAAAACAGAATAAAGACGGTAAACAGAGAAACGAAACTACGAATTTCTATGCTGGATCAAACTCTATTTGTTCTTGTATATCCGTTTGAACCAAACAGACCCTTAGTCTCCGGGTATATATATCCGTTTCCCAATTTACGTGTTACGTGATTCATCTTAGAGGGACTGAAATAGTAATCTTTCTTATACTTTTCTCTAAGATTCCAAACTTAGTTTCTAAAATCCTCAAGTGACATCAAGCCAATATTTCAATCCTCAAATATCTCTTCCGATTTAAAATTTGAAATTTCCTATATCGTCATAAACTTATTCTGATAGTCAAAGATGTCCACAGAACACCATTTTGACTTCTGCGTCAGTTCTAAACCATTACTTATTATCTGAAAATCTTAAGGATAAAAGCTAATCCTCCAAGGTTAACACTCTGTCTCAAAGAGTGAAACTTTGGGATGTTACACAAAACTCATTCTTTCACAAATAAAATTAAAAATAAATAAGAAATAAACATAAAGTCCAATTAAAGAATAAAAACATACTAAAATTGAGATTTAATAACATTAAAATATAAGTAATTTATTTCTTGATACCCTTACCTTCAATAAGGAGATCAATTTTCATATATGGATTAGTAAAGAAATAAGCGAGTAAGTAATATTCATATGACTATAATCATAGTCATCATCTTCATAAGCAAAATGTATTTTTATCTTTTTATCTTTTTCATTTGTTTGAATCTTATTAAAGATCTACAAGATACTTTGGCATACGACAGGTAACCAACACTACGAGAATTTTGTCCGTTAGCGTCGGCCAAAAGCCCACGCTAAAGGCAAAAAACCGACGCTAACGGCCACTTTAGCGTCGGCCACGAGGCGACGCTAAAATGCTCGTCGCAAAGCATTAGCGTCGGCCGTAGTATGGCCGATGCTAGTTGCGTCGGAAAAGCCGACGCTAAGCCGACGCACGAATTCAATTTAAATGGCCTACGCTAACTTAGCGACGGCCATGGCCGACGCTAAGTAGCGTCGGCTTAGCCGACTCTACAAAGACAGGTTCGACGCTAGAAATGTTTATTCTGCATTAGCGTCGGCCTTGGCCAAGGCCGACGCTATTGACGCTAGTTGATGTAACACTACAAGAAATTCTATGATTAGCCAAGACAAGTTTAATAGCTAATTTCTAGCAAGACAATTTAGCGATACAAACTAACAACAAAAGTAGTGGAAGCAAAAATTAGGAGTCAATCTATATTATAATCCATAGACAACGATGATTTAATTAAAACAAACAATCAAATTGATCATATAAACCATCAAAAGATATCAATTTTGTAGCTCTAAACATGGCTCAAACAAGTTTACAGAACAAAGTATAACCAATCAATCTAAGTTTGCTTAAAACTCTACCAAAGTATAACATAAGAATGAAACAATGATGCTGATTAATTAGCAGGGTCAATCAAAGGCAACTGAAAACTTGATTAGGGAAAAAAAAACATGCTTGGATCGACAAATTCAGCCACAAGTTCATCTCCCACCTATAATATATAAAAATAATCTTATTAAATTCAAGAAATAAGAAATGATAACTAGTATAAAGTACCTGTTGTTTAAGTAAGGACTTTGAGTCCTGTTTCTACAGAATATGAAGCATTGACCATAAAAAGTGGTTACTAAGAAAATGACTTATTAGAGTCCAAATATTCTCTCAAGTTAAAATTTCCTTCCAACAATCTCCTGCAGTTTTCCAGAGATCCTGTTTAACCAAAACAATACCAACCAAATCATATATCCACTTTTACCCAAACTAGCAAAATCAAAGGCAGTATATAGCTTTAGGAAAAATTAATTGAGTAATAAATTCAACAGACAAGCATTTCTATAGGAAAAATTAACTGAATAAAATGGATTTTAAGATCCAAAAGAAAAGAAGCAAATATCTTTCATCAAAGAATAGTTGGAGAAAAGGAAAATAAAAATCAAAGCAGCGAAGAAACATTTGAAACAGAAGCTTACTTTATCTTTATTAAGTTGTCCCTTGAGTTCTTGTAATATATAAATCATAGGTACTGAAATAGTGAGCAAACAAATACCTCTGAAAATCAATTGCCAATATGTAAGGGAAATCTTACACCATATGACAATAAAGAAGAACCTTTGGTTAATCATTCATGAGCATGCCAAAAAGCAGGGGAACATTTAATTGCTCAAGAACGGCTAAGCAAGAAACAACGATTTCTCATAACATTGATTATGCAGCTAATTTAATTTTTGTCCTTCTCTTCTCTTTACCAAATAAAACAAAATCTATTGGAATCTAAGTATATCAGGCAGTACCATGAAAAGTCAAAACTGCTCTCTTTCCTTTTGTTCAAGACAAATATATATATGCTTAATATCAATAAACTGTTTCAAGTTACCAGACCAGAAAGAAAGCTAAATCATGTGAAAATGTACATTGATGAAGACCTTGTCATAAATCTTAAAATATATATAAAGCCAATCAACCAATTGAAAATAAAGCAAAATAGAGAATACTCCCACCTGCTGAAGTTGGAAAATGCTCTGTTTCGCCTGCTACCTTCATCCAGCAAAGACACCTCCCTTCACCACAAAAAAGAATCTATCACTGCAAGAATAGAAAATGCACTCCCCTGTCAAAACAAGGCAAATTATAAAGCTAATAAAATGAATGACTTAACGGTATTTGAAACAAGCTTGATATTATAATTGCAGGAGTCTTTTGTTTTATCAGTTATGAATACAAAAGACTTCAAATATTGTAGCTGTCACAAATAAAATTTGCAAATCACAGCCTACAAATGGTTAATACTTGCACACAATGCAAAAGTTCTCTAGTTGTTAATATTATCCTGTATTACCAATATGTATAGAACAACAATCAGAATATTGTATTGGATATGACATAATAATGTATTCCCTTTGTAAGGTAAGTAAAGAACATTTAAAGTTTTTTTGAAACAATACTGTTGTAATGGTGTCAACTAATTTTTCATTTTCTCTTTTGATCCCACTGGTTTTGTACTAGCCAGAACAAACAATGTGCACTACCTACCTAAAAATAAAAGCAAGGAATATAAAAGCAATGCAAATATTTAAGCAAAGAATAACAACAGCATTCCCTGCCATCGATAAGGGCGAGCTTGAGCAAATTTTCACATTATTAGCATTAGCTACATGCAATTCCTATAGCAATCGATATCAAATTAAACTATAGTTACATATTATAGTGGCATAAAAATATATTGTACCAAATGGAAATTAAGGGTAACCATAAGAGCTCCGGTGTAGGTGGCACACTTAGTATAAACCAAGGGACAATTCCAAAACCACGAGTCTTTTAAGGATATCATGCTTGAATTAGACTTAATTTAGAAGAATACAATTATTAATTTTGTCTTTTCACAATTGATTGTCAAGAATCAATGCTTGCTTAGTTAGCATGATAAACCAAATGCATAATCAAGAATCCAGGGAAGATTGACACTGTTACAACATATATAAGAAATAAGCCAAATGCATAATCAAGACTCTCAAGAAATAATTGTTTGTTGCTCAACTGTTCCCCATGTTTGTTATCATATCCGTCCTACAAAAATTTCAAAGCCATTTAGGACATGATAAAAAAAAATATCTTCATGGGATGTAATGGATTATTGTTTAGCATCTTAATTATGTGTTACTTGATCATAAGTCTTTATTTGAATGCCAGCAGCAGCAAGGTCAGCTTAAACAGCTTTTGATCCCTCTAAGGCTGCTTTTGAACGGTAATATTTCACTATGGGCAGTTTGACGAAGTAGATAGCATACAGGACAATACAAAGAAACACGATGAATGTGGAGAGTGCAAAGAATAGTACTGCAAAAAATAAGAATTCACACATCACTATACTGTGACAAAATCACTTAATCAAGAGAAGATAAAATATAAGACCACCAACATATATGAGCATTATTGTAAAATAAGAATTACACATATTGAGGAGTATAGATTGCACATGTTTACACATTTTTACGCTGCTGATAAAATAAAATAAACTTTCAATGATAAGAAAAGGAAAAACACAGATAGTGGCATTTTTGCCTGAAGTAACCAAAATGACAGTTCATGATTTCAGCCATCTCTTCCCAAACCTTCTCAGTCCCACCCCATTCCTACTCACCCACCACAATCCCTCTCTCTCATTTCCTTCTTCTCCCTCTCTTCTCCAAAAACCCACCTCTTTTTTTGTTTCTGTTTCAGCCATTCCTCAGCAACCTCCCCCTCGTCGAACTCACCACTGCCGCAGAAACAGAGGGCCCCATCAAACTCCCATTTGATTCCACCCAAAAAAAGCCCCAATCCAAAACCTAAATCAAGATAATTAATAAAATTGTCCTTACCAAGAGAGACCACCGCTGAGACCCAAGGATGAGCAAAAGGTCGGATGAATGACACCTTCAACAGGGAGAGCCGCCGCTGCAACAAGGAGAACCGCCGCCGCAACAGGGACCAGCTAGCTACGGGGACGAAAAATGGGCTACAGGGACTTGCTACAGGGATGAACGACGCCACAACAGGGAGAACCACCACCGGAACAAGAAGAACCACCACCTCGACGCCGAAATCCTAGCCACCGTCGTCTTGCCGCACTTGGTTTCGCTCAGAGATTGAGAAAGAAGAGAGAGAGAGCGGAATCTATCAAAATGAAGGAGAAACGTATAAGTTTAGAAAACTCAGTTTAGCGTCGGCTAAGCCGACGCTAAATTCAACGGGAAAATTTGAAATTAATGGACAACTTTGCGTCGGCTTAGCCGACGCTAATAATTTTTAAAATCTTGCGTCACAAAGTTAGCGTTGGCCTAGCCGACGCTAATCCTAAAAAATAAAAAAAATTCAAAATTCGACGTAGCGTGGGCTCGGCCGACGCTAAATCGATGCAATTAGCGTCGGTGTCGAGGCCGACGCTAAATTCTGACGCTAGAACAACACATTCTAGTAGTGCAATGACCCTTGTCTCCACAATATGTTTACTATTTTGCTCACCTTTTTCTTTTTCATTATTTTTACTATTTCTTCACTTCTGGAGAGAAATGTCATAGCTTTGGCCTTATTTTCTTTTCACTATTTTTCCACTTCTAGGGAAAAATATTATAGCTTCAGACATATATTGATTAGATGATTTATTCTCTTCTTTGATAATGTCTCCAAGACCATTTGCATCTAAATGAATTTAAATAGCATTAATAAGATAAGTAATTCTTTTACCATAATTATAATAATCACGTGACTCTACATTCACTTCTGGGAATGAAACAGTGCTAGTGGGATGGGCCTTAATATTTTCAATAAGTATAATAATCGTGCGTTGCTACATTCACTTCTAGGAATGAAGCAGTGCCAATGGGATTGGCCTCGTGATTTTTCATCAAAAACTCATTGTTTTGTTCAGCCACAAGAAATCAATTCAAAATATTTCTTAACTCATTTTTTCTTCAATAATACTACTGCAGGAGCATATTACATGCAAAAGAAAGTTTCTATTTTGTAATCAATTATTTGAAAAACTGAGTCCATCTATATGATCAAAAGATCTGAAGCTCATGCATTCAGTAATACTCCATATACAAAATAAATAATTCAAATACATACCTTAAGTCTTGAAACACCCTTTTGGCAAATGTCTCAAAATGCAATTCCAAAAAACACAGGCAAAGAAATAGTACCGATCGAATGACTATAAAAGTTTCATCTTCTCCTTTCGCACAACATCTCCAAGCTTTTGAATCTCAGTTGGTTAGAGTCTCGTGCTGATAACGTGTTATGTAACTAATCGAAACAAGAGAAAAATATAGAGATAAGAGAGAAAGATAGATAAAATAGAGAAAGAGAGAATAGGAGAATATTTTATTGCTACTCTTTAGGATATCGAACCATGTACAATGAGGGTGGTATTTATAGTCACCGGGAAACCTAATCCTTATTCTAGATAAATACAATTGAGATATTATCTTGATAATAGAATCTGATCTTATCTAATCTTGATCTTATCTCTTCCAGAGATGGACATCCACAAAATATTCATAACATTATTAAAGTAATAACATAGTTTAAATCATTGTTATGAGTAGATATTCAAAAACTCAAATTCGCAGGTATATATTCACCTCAACCTGCAACAACTTTGACAGGGATAACCTGTTTTGATGGGGTTTCAGATCGAGTTTGGGTTTTTCTCGTTTTTCAAAGGCAGAGAGATTGGCAGTGGGATGCTCACAATGAACCCATATTTTTGTCATTATTATTTTATGTTATATAATGAATCTTTTTATAATGAAAAAAAATGTTTATAACGATTGTCAAAGAGCGAAACAAATTATGAAATTATTTTTCATATAAATTTTGTTCAGGGAATACAAAAAATAATAATCATAATTTTAGTTTTTTTTTCACAATGAGAATCAAGGATCATCAAAGAAAAGCAAGTTTGAAGAAGCTAGGAGAAGCTTTGATCAAGAATATTTCTTGTAATTAGGATTGGATTGTATTATTTGATATCTTGTAAATAGGATTGCCTTGTATTACTTGAGATGCTTTTAAGACCTTGTAGAAGCATTTTTGGACTTATCAAGGGTTCTAAAGTCTAATAAAATGCAGTCAAATAAAAGTTTAAGCACAAAAGGCCCACAAACAAAGGGATAGTAATATGCCATTGACCATTGTATCTTGACAAACTAATACTACCTTTGACAAAAAAAAAACTAGTATACTACCTGTGCGATTGTACAGACGAATAAATTTTATGCAATTTTTTTAAAAAAAATTCATAAACTTTTTATCATATAATTTTCTTGGTTTATGCATAAAATAGCAAACATTTTTATGTGGTAATATTTTTAAATTTAAGAAATGAAGTATTTAATTTAAAATTATAAAAATATACAATATAAATTTTTTATAGTAATATAATAATGCACAAATATATAATAGTATATTTCAAGTGTAGAGCATCTCCTTTATACACTTTTTAAACACTAGCCTTCATCTAATCATCAAGTGTTCTTATTTTTCAAGAATACAAACTCTTGAGCTTTGATCTTGATTCTTCAAGCTGCAAGGTTGGTTCTTTATTCTCAATCCATTAAATCTTCTTCTTGATTCATGATCTTTTTGTTCATATGATTAAAAGTGGGTTTCTTCAACTTTTTCTTGAAGGGACTTTGTGTTCCTGGAACAAGTTCAAGATCAAACTCTTGATTTCATATTCAAGAGTATTTGGTAAAATATCCATCTTCTTTAGTTTTCCTTTGAGTTTTTAAGATGGTTTCATAAAAGAGAAAAACCTTGTTTTAGTGATTTTTTTAGTATGTGTTATGTTTGTGTTTCAAGAAGGTGACAAAGGGAGCTTGTGAACCAAGAGAGTAAAGTTTCTTCCCAAGGAACTAGGAGTAAAGGTAAGAGAAAATCTCTCTTTTTGTGAGTTATAAGATTCATGGAGTGCTATGTGTTGTCTATGATATTTTTTAAAAGCTTGAAAATCTTACTACAAACAAAAGAGGACTTGATTCTTTTAAAAGTTTGATCTTTATGAAAATATATATATTTTTATTCAAGAAGTAACCTTTATGGAAAATCATTGATTTTTATCTAAGTAATAATTATGATTAAGTAGTGATTGCTTTGAAAAGTATGATCTTTCATGAAAAAGACAATCTTCCTTTGGAAAGTAATAATTTTTATTTTAAAGAGATGACCTTTTTGGAAAAGACATGATTTTTAATCAAAGAGATGATTTTTATTAAGTGATCATGCAGTAAAAAGTATTGGATGATGACATCTTTGTGTTTGTAACTTTGTCTTTGTGATTGAAGTCCATATTGTTCTATGTGTGATTGTGATATTATTTTATGCTTAATGTGGATGTTTTCCTTTGCTTGATGATGTTGCTTTGCTATGTTTGATTGTGATGTTATTTGTGCTTGATGTCATTTGGCTTGTGAGGATTGTCTTCTAGCTATCCTCTATCCTCTATGTTCTATGTTTTTTCTTTCTTATTTCTATTCAATTTGGGAATATAATATTTAAAGTAGGTTATTGTTTTGTTATTATTATGCTTGATGATTGATGATTGGTGATTGATGATTGAGAAAGAGTATGAAAGGATTAAAGTATGGCAAATTGGTTAATAACCCAAGCATTATGGAGTGTGGTGAAAAGGACATAGACATGGACAAAAAGGAATTTTTCATGATGAATTAATTAGTACAAAGTCCAAAGCTTTGTTAGGATTCATTAAGCTGAGTTTTTCAAAAATAAAGTCTCTAATGGACTTTTAGTAAAGATTTTAAACATAGCTTAATAAGTTAAAAATGAATCATTAGAAAAAATGTCACAATTTTAACCCAAATATATTATTTTAATTTTATTAATTCAAATTAAGAGGTATGGTGTTTTCAAAATTAATATGAAGTTTCCAATCTAATAAACTTTGGCAAAAACAGACCAGTCACACCTCTGGTGTGGATTTCAGAAAAGGATGTGAAAATCGGATTTTTATTCAGAAATCAGAAAACAGAGAAACAGACCAGTTCACACCCGCACTGTGATTTTTCTCACACCTGTGAAAGTGTCAGGGGTTTTAAAATTCGAACTTTGTAAAATTTATGCTTAAAGGCTCATAAATTAATGTCTTTTTAAGGGAAAAATATTTATTTTGAATTTACCGTATTCTAAGTATTTTATATCAATTTTTGAAAGAAATACGGTAAATCAGTTTTGTGAAACAGAAATATATTTTGGTTTAGATAACCAAAGAAAAGAGTATATATTATTTTGATTGAGATAATTCAATGATAAGTGGATTTATATGATGACTAAGAGAATTAAATAAAAGAGAAAGAGATATTTTGATTGAGATAATAAAAAAGAGATGAGTATTACATAATCAAGAGAGAAGATTATGTGTTGATGTTACAAGAGGTAACACAAAGAAGAGAATTTATAAAGTGACCAAGAGATAAGGTCATGTGGTGTTTGTTACAAGAGGTAACATAATGATGAGTATATAACCAAGAGAAGGTTATGTGATGATTGTTACAAGTGGGAACATAGAGAAGTGATTGTTGTAGGTAACAAGATGAAACACAAGAAGGGGGGGTTGAATTGTGTTTCTAAGCTTTTAAAACTTTTCGCAAAAGATGGACTCTGGCTGTTAAAAACGTTGGACGCACAGCTTAGTTCAAATATTGGACGCACAGTGCTTTTTGAAATATTGGACGCACAGAGTGCTAAAACACTGGACGCACAGAGTCTTTATAAAAACTGGACGCACAGGTTTTCTAAAGATTGGACGCACAGAATGCTTCCCTTTTGGTTTGAAAAACTTGTTTGAATAAAAACAATTTCAATCCCCTTTGTTAGTAATAAACACAGATATAAAAGGAGTTAAGGGAAAGAAGAAATAACACAAGTTTTTATACTGGTTCACCCTTTCCTAAGAGCTACGTCCAGTCCCCTCAAACTAGAGAGATTTCACTATCAAACCAGATAGGTACAAGTATTCTTTGCACACAGCCTCTTCAGGCTAAATCCCAAGTATTCTTTGCACACAGCCTCTCTAGGCTAAAACCTAAGTATTCTTTGGACGCAGCCTCTTCAGGCTAAACCCCAAGTATTCTTTGAACACAGCCTCTTCAGGCTAAACAACTCAGCAGAGTTTTGATTCAAGTGCTGTCTAACTCACACAAGTGAGGATATGAAATCTAAAGCACTTTGAGAGTTAAGCAAACTCTCTTTTACAAGAAGATAAAGAAATACAAGACTTTCAATACAGAGTATAAAAGATTGCACAGCAGTTCAGCTCTTTCTTTTTCGTTTTCAGTCTCTTATATTCTTCTTCTTGCTTCTCGGTATTTATAAGAGTAGTGAAGCTTCAGACTTGTTCTTCAGTTGCTCAACTTCAGCTCTCATAAAAGTTACCGTTCTCAAATAGCATTTAATGCTATTTTCCCGTTGCTCTGAGGAGATCTACTTCATTGTGCATGTCTGCGTTTCTTTCTCCCAAATCAGAAGCAACCTGTACTCAAAGTCTCAATTGTACAGTGGTTAATAATAATATCTTATTGAGACAGAGAGAATACACTGTGTAAAGCAGAAAGGTGTGTTCAGAGATATATAGAGTAGTTAAAGGTACATTCTCTCTCTTAGTACACTTTCCACAGTACTTTATGCTTTTTAGAAGTACATTCACACACGTTGACAAAGATGTACAGAAAGCATTGCATACAGCTATTTATTTCAAATCATTTGCTCAATAAATATGTTTCATATTAAATGCATGAGCAGTAAATAGCACGTAATGGACTCTGCGTTTTGGACGCAGCATATATAATCTATTGGACACATACCTTTGCACTTACCAATTTGCACAGAACTCATGCAAACATTGGACGCATCTTTATGCTTACCAATCTATTCCATTTGAATGCAGGGCAGTATTGGACTTATTGCCTCATTCTGGTTATTGGACTTTTGCCATTTCCCTATAGTTCCATTGGACGCAGAGTTGATTGTTGTACATTTGTTCTTCTGCTTCATTGGACGCAGAACAGTTGTTTGATGTACCTTTGTCAATCTGCTTCATTGTGTTCCATTGGACGCAAAGCAATATTGTTGTCCTTCTTATTTATTGGACGCAGAACAGTACCTTTGTCACTGATTTCATTGGACGCAGAATGGTTCTTTTGTTTGTTCAGTTTCATTGGACGCAGAGTTGCACTCTTGCTCACACTGAACATTGGACTTTTATCCTTCATCTGCATTGGACGCTCACTGAATCTGTTCTTTTGAAAATCATTGGACTTATGCCAGTCTTGCCTTGTACATATTATTGGACGCACAATCATTGTTTGCCTTTGTGCTGAAACATTGGACGCAGAATTCTTCCTTCTGCTTCAAACATTGGACGCAGAACTCTTCCTTCTGCTTCAAACATTGGACGTAGAATTCTTCCTTCTGCTCAAACATTGGACGCAGAACTCTTGTGTCCATTTCAGTGCCAACATTGGACGCAGAACTCTTGTGTCTATTTCAGTGCCAACATTGGACGCAAGGCTCACTTTGAATGCCAGCCAATGTCATGAAGAACTGATTGGACGCAGAATTCTTGTGTCCATTTCAGTGCCAACATTGGACGCAAGGCTCACTTTGAATGCCAGCCAATGTCATGAAGAACTGATTGGACGCAGACTGCAATAAGCTTAGTTAGGCAGCATTGTTATTCATTGTACAAGCTTAATACAAATTGATTATCCTTTGTAAAAACCTTAATACATTTTGTTATCATCAAAACCATAAAATCACTTAGGGAGTTTTTGTATTAAAAATACTTTTAACCAATTTGGATCATGTGGTGTTTGTTACAAGAGGTAACATAATGATGAGTATATAACCAAGAGAAGGTTATGTGATGATTGTTACAAGTGGGAACATAGAGAAGTGATTGTGATTGATTGTGTATGTGTAGTATGTAGTGGCATTTGCATAAAGAGATTTTCTTGACTTTGCCAAGTGGTCATACCTAGAGAGGGTTGTGACGTGAGCTTACAACCCAGAGAGGGGTTGAAAATAGGGTACGGTTGGGCTACAATTGCCTACTGGGATTATCTAGGTTTCAAAAGTCTCAATGGTCGTGTGGTGGAACCCAGCGAGCCGAGAATGAGGAAAATACTCGGCCTGGATAAATCTGACTGGCTGACCTATTTATGATATGGTATTAAATTTTAAATGTAGCTCTACTGAATAACTGTAAAATCAGTCCATGAAAAAGGGAATAGTTGGTTAACCAAGTCCATGAAAAAGGGGACAATTTGGTTTATTATGTTAAGTTTATGCCACAGCCTATCGCTCAAATGTTGTTGAGGAAGAGAAAAGTCTCAATGGAGCATTACACCGGTGTTTGAGAGGGAAATAGAAGTGACATGCATTATGATATGTCTTGTTTGTTGATGGATTGTTTGGTGAGGATACAAATGATATGTGCTATGAGATAGTAATGGTGTGTGTTATGCATGATTCTTTCTTAATTTCTTGATTTATATCTGTTGTCTGTGATATTTTTATGACTTGTATAAGGAGTGTTTTTCACCATTGCCTATATGTTTTGTGGTCTTTGGAACATGATTCATATAGATGGACTATTAGCTGGGTGGACTAGCAAGGACTTGAAGAAAAATGATGGAGACCATCCCTTAGAGGGTGTTTTAAGACTCGACCGGCTTAGGCTCGTTTTGACTATGTGGCCTGCTGTGGATATGTACAATGTAATATGAATATGAGACATATGTCTTTAGGAATGGGTTTATGTAATTTCTTTTTGAGAAGAATTTTTATTTAACATATTTCCCATTCTTTTCATTTTCTTTAAAAAGAAAAAAAAATCTACTCACATTTTTAAATAACATATAAGTTATTAAAATAATAACTTTCGAAATAAAAATTAACTTTTATAATTATTTTGTAAAACTATTTTATTATCTTGCAATATCCTTTTATGAGAAAGGGTGTTGCAACATGTATCCCATAAAAGAGATGGTATTTAAAAATGTGGACACATGTTCAGTCAGGGCATATTTTCAGGGCATATTTTTTTAAATAGAAACAGATAGCTAGGTTTTTTTTATTTGCTTATGCTTAAAGAGAAATATGGTTAACAACCTCCCCAAATTCCTAAGATGTTAGATCTCTCCTTCTCTTCTTTTTGCATTTTTCCTATTTTATTTCATAAAACATAAATTGTATCCTGATAAGAAATTCCTTTTCTTCCAAAAATGGGGGATGAATCTAGGTTTTTCTAACTAGCTAGCCTGTACGTAGGGTTTTTTGAAATCTAAGACTTGGAAAAAATTTGGGATCACAAATTTGGTACAACATCCATGGTTTATGTTGTTGGGAAAGGGGAGGAGTGAGGGGTTTAGAGTTAGGAATGACTAATAGATGATATGTGACACATGACAGGGTGAGGTGGACTTTTGTCAGCCACCTCACCACTTAACGGATGTTTTCGAATGGTAGGAATAAAAAACAAACGAAAAGATATTTCAGGGACTTAATAGATGCTAAAAAAATCCTATATTATAGGGACTAATAGATAATTAAGCCAATAAACTAATAATAACTTATAGATATGTTATAAGTTACTTTTGTAGTATATTGAAACACTAATCTAATTTATTTTTATAAATTATTCAAATATTAACATAAATTTATGTTATGAAATAATCCAAATAAACTTTTTTTTGGGTCCAAAAATAACATTTCATTAAGAAAGGCCGAGCCCAAAAGCCCACAGGCTAATACAATGAAAAACCAAGAAGGTGTTGTTCAAAAATCTAGCGAATTTTGACCAAAAAAAAGAAAGGACACGCAATATGGACAAAAAAAAAAGAGAAAGGACACACAATGGTCAAAAAGTACATCTCATAGATACACCGAATCTAAGAGATGGTAACCATAAAACAGCTAAGATTACTCCGCAACAAAGGTACAAACTACAAAGATCTAAGATTACTAGAGGAAGAAGAAAAGCACCCCTAATTGTTCTTGCTTGAACACAGAAGCTTCAATTGTTCTACGTAAATCAGTGACACTGAGAAATTGAGACTTGACATATAATCATATACATTTTTTTGGTCAAATATAATCACATACTTGGCCTTTTCTATTTTATTTGTGGTCAAGTTGGCTTAGCCTTTTTTTTTTGGTCATGAAGTTGGCTTAGCCTGAGGTCCAAATTCAAATCAATTATATTATGGGCCATGCCATGACTGAAGAGGTTCGCTAGTTCTTTGTGTCCGTAGTGTATCATGTACGAAAAGCTACTGTTTTTTTTTGGTCAACTAAAGCTGCTGTTTAGATGGACACTGCTTTTTCGACCAAAAAAAAAAGATGGACACTGCTTTTGACCCAAAAAAAAGATGGCATTTTCTAAACACACATACATACACTTCTAAACACACATACACTTAATAATAAAAAGACCAAAACACCCTCAAATCTTCACACACACAGTTCACGTGCACATACAGACTCACATAAAAAAATTACATTGCAAAACTATTAATTCCGCAATGTAACGCAACGTAAATTTACATTGTGGAACTAATAGTTCCGCAATCCAAATTTACATTACAAAAAAAATTACATTGCGTTGCGGAACTAATAGTTTTGTAATGTAATTTTACGCGGAACTATTAATTCCGCAATGTAAACAAATGAAACTGGTAAACAAATGTTATTTTATTTTTCAAAAAGAATTCAATAAAAAATAATTTTGTAACCTGAAAATTTACATGAGCAAAAAAAATATGAATGAAACGCACAAGCAAACACTATTTTATTTTGTTCATAAAAAAAACACTATTTTATTTTTCTATTTACCCAAAGGAAAAAAAATTGCAACCTTAAAATTGATGATAACAAAAAGAATATGTATAAAACCCGTTAACAAATACTATTTTATTCAATCAGAGTAACGACGACGGTTCGGAGAAAACAACCGTATCTCTAATGTCCATTCAGGGAGGATTAGAATGAAAATTGTAAATTAAGAGGGGCAATTATAAATTCTAAAATATATTTTTAGTTTTGAAATATGGTTATAGGGAACGTAAGTGACACATTTTCATAAACTGAAGACCAAAAAGAGACAATTTTTTAGGGACTATAAGTTAACATTTCCTAATTTATAGTGACTGAAAACATATTTAATCATTTAAAATGATTGATTGAAAGCAAGAAAAATGAATAAAACTCATAAACAAATACTATTTTATTCAAAAAAATTTATAAGAAACACTATTTTATTTATCAAAAACAAAATTATTTTAACAAACAAAAAATAGAATTAAGAGAAAAAAATTTACCTGAACAAAAGAATATAAGTGAAACACGTTAGCAAACACTATTCTATATATCATAAAAAAAATAAAAAAAATTGATTTAAAGTATTACAAAATGTAATATTTAAAATAATTTATTAAAATAATAAAAAGTAAGAAAAATGAATGAAACCTACACTGAAGCTTTTTTTTTTCATTTTCCCGCACCGCCTCTGCTCGTGGACTTGTTTGAGATGTGCTTAGTTTGGATTTTTATATATTTTATTGTCCCATATATATATTATTGATATAAATCTGGCGTGGATGAATGTGTCCTAACCATTACTTTGCTGGCATTAAAAAATGGGAATTTGGTTGGCGGGAACACTGTTATGGATTTAACCAAAAATTATATAACTATAGATTATTTTAATTCTACTGATGGTATAATTAGCAAATATTGCATTATACTGTATATAACAAGAGTTTCTCTCTTTATAAAAAAAATTCATATGCATAATTCTCTAAATGAATCTGATTTTTAAAGTTTTAAAAAGAAAAATTTAATTATTAAGGATGTGTATCAATATTTAAAGGAGAATAATTGAAAGAGTAATTCGCAAAAGTGTATCTTATAATTTTTTTTATCAGTAGTGTATCTAGCTTATAATTTAATTACAAAGATAAGTAAATTTAATTAAAATAACAAAATACTAAAGAATAATCTTTGCTTTCGTCTTTATTCGGTGATGATTCTGCTGTGAGGAATAGTATAAATGGCATAGTGACCTTATCGGTATAAAATAGATATTTAGTTGTTCAATATATATAATATTAAACTCTTGATATGTCTTCACCAAACGATATAAGCTTTCAAAAAGATGTAATGTATATTAAGAGTGAAATAGAATTTAATGTCATATTCAGTTTTTGGTGAATAAATTTTATCTAACTTTATTCCCAAAGAAAAGGGTGAAGATAAGAATGAATAAACTTTACAAGCATTAGATCCTATTCCCACCCAAATGCGAACAATATTGGTCCCTAATTTCAGCTATATAAAGTTGCAGATTAATGCACACATCTAGCAATAGACAATTACAAAGTAGCAACCCACTTTAATTATAAGCTTCAATACAATTACATGGCTCAAATGGGTTCTCTCTCTGCTGAAATGGAGACACTGAACCATGTCCTGTCACTAGTGGAAGCATTCAGAGCTTTCGACTCAGACAACGATGGGCGAATTACAGAGGCAGAGCTAGGTGGAATCATGGGTTCAATTGGGTACAAAGCAAGTGAACAAGAAGTGAGGGCAATGATGCAACAAGGGGACAAGAACAAGGATGGGTTACTGTGCATAAATGAGTTCTTGGAGCTGAACACAAAGGATTTGGAGACTGGGAATCTTGGAAATGTCCTAAGCGCGGCGTTTGAAGCGTTGGATGAAGATGCGAACGAGATTTTGACTGGGGAAGAGCTACATGAGGTGATGGAGAATTTGGGTCTTGGGTTGTCTCTAGAAAAGTGTTGTAATATTGTTACATCTCTTGATGTGGATGGAGATGGAGCTGTGAGCTTGGATGATTTCAGACTCATAGTGGATTCCCTCCTTTGAGATACATATATATAGTCTGTGGCGGATATGGTCTCGGATCAATAGGAATTATTTTTTTCGCTATCTTTTTTAGAGAACCTCCTAAAATTCCAACTAAAAAGACGAAATGATTTTTCATTATCTCAATTGAAGCAATGAGCCTCCAATATTGGGATATTGAGGGCTCATTACTTCAACATATGTATATGATTTGAGAAATATATATGTATTTTCTTAATTAATTAAGAAATAAGATCAGCATGGCGTGCTAGTTGGTTTACAAATAAAATGCATATCTAGTTGATGTACACACTAATCACTATGTAGGCGGGGTGGGAATATGTTTGTTTGGTCGAGTTAGACTTTGTTTATAGGCTTGATGTGTTTAAAAATTGAGAAATGATATATTCTCCTACAAATTCTCCTATTTATCCTCCTACTACTTTATAAAGTAAAAAAGAGAATACAACTAATATCTTGAAAACATAAAAAACATTTAACGTTTTCTCCATTTAGTAATTAGGAGGATTTGTAGGAATAAAAAGTAGAAAGATTTAAAATTATTCTTAAAAATTTTAAGGCTTAAGTCTGGTATATTATATGCCATAAATTTATTTTAGGTCTGATTGAGCTTTTTTGAAAGTCTGATTTGACCTGTTAGCCTATTTAAAAGTCAAATTCCTAATAAGGTATTCAAATAGGTCATCTGACCTACTCCAAAATAGGCTAATAAGCCAACGAAGAAGAGCTTTATGTATAGCAAACTATAAACTATGAAAATTAAAATCATTGTTATTTAAGATATGAGATATAGGAGCGAATAAGACTTTATTAGGGCATATTTGATATATTTTTGTAAAGGTCTAACATGACCTTCATGATAACCTATGCACAAGTTTATTTTTAAAATAAGGCCTAAACAGGTCACAACTTTATCCTTCAGTAAGATTTATAGGTTTGAGTCTTTATGCAGTTCAACATGTTTAAACATTTAAAAGGTAAATAAGTATATGATTTTAACACATTATGAAAAATTTAATATAATAATAATACTATTAAAAAATTATTATCTATGTTTACTTAAATAGATCAGCCTATTTGGCTTAAAAGAATTTCTAAATGGCCTAGACACTTTTTAGATAAATAGGCTTTTAAAAAAGTTTTGACTTCTAAAAAAAGCCTAATCTAGCTTGAACATGATGTAGGCAATAAGTTAGGCTATAGTCCCTCACGAGCAACTTGGCCTAATCCCAACTCCAGCCGTATACACATATGAAAGAGTGTCACGTAGAATAAAGATAGGCAATACATTTTTTTTTGATATAAAGATAGGCAATACATTACTAAAAGGATATTTACAAACTTAGTATTTGTAGATACCCGAATTTAAATTCTCTCCCCTGTGAAAATAAAGTGAGGAACATAGCATTGACATGCCCAACTGATACTTGCGCGCGCGTAGCATATTTTCACACCTATTCTTGTGCGCAATAAATATGATTATGATTTTATTTGATTGATCTTTCTCTTTACTTTAGTAGGCAACACGCAAGGAATTATTTCGCTTCTTCATTCCCATAACATGACAATTGAAGCAAGACAATTTTTTTAAAAATTTTGAATAGGGAAGTATCCTTTATTGCGTAATGGTCATACAAGAAAAATATTTAATTACACTTTTGATATTTCTACCCTATTTGATGTGTGGTTTTGGTTTCTTGATTGTGTTGGTCAAATTTGCTTTTTTTTTTTTAATTTTTTTAATTACCACAGTTAAGTCCTTTTATTAGTTTTCACTATTACATTAAACCCTAAATTATATTTTTATACTCAAAATATAAACTGATTTAATTGTTCTCTTTGGCTTCTAAGTAACTCATTTCAATTAAAACATTAATATATTTTACCTAAAATTTAAAAATATCAAGATTTATCTGCCTTAGAATCCTAACCTCATCTTCTACAATTAAAATCCTCTACTTTTTCATCAAATTCTCACTAAATTTGTCAAAAAAAATTCTCACTAAACTTTCATATTCCAAATATTTCAAATAATCTTATCTTAAATCTCCTATTATTTGAGTTGAAAATACAAATTTTGAATTTTAGTTAGACAAAAATTTATTTTAAAAACATAACTACAACTATAATAGGCACTAATTCAGATAAACAATTCTCAGGGTCAAAATCATATTCTTAAGCAATAAAATAAAATATAAAGAGAAACTTATAAATCAACCCAAAACAAAAGCGATGTGTTGTAACCCAAAAAAAAAACACAGAGTGATGTGTGCCCAGGGGCTAGACCCAAATCGAATTGGGCTTTTGGATTTAAACAACAGGGGAGGAATGGGATAAGGCTATTACGGCTATCCTTGATTCCTTGTTCATCTTACTTCGGACACGTCAGAGTAGCGAAAGGAAAACGAAAAAGGAAAGCTGACATATGATGGCACAGACGGTGGCAACGCCTGTGGCTCTCTCTCTCTCCATCAGCAGCAACGGTTTTGTCACCAAATCCTTTTCCAAAACCATCTCATTTCTGGTACCCAACCATCCTAAGGTAACTAACCAACTTTACGTTTTGAGAAATGTTACATCTTTCTATAAATCCTACTACATATCCTTTTTTTTTATGAGCTAATGGGGTAAAGCACCCCAACTAGCAAACAATGCAGAACTAGAAACCTCTAGGGAACGTAGTCCCAGTCAAATCCGCATAGAACGGCAGCGATATAAAAAGCGGTAAACTCTCAAAGGTCCTGCTACAATTAATCAAGGATAGACCAAACTTGGCCAGCCCATCCACCACTTGGTTAGCCTCCCGAAGCACATGCTCAATCGAACACTCTCTGATGCTCTGAATTCTTCTCTGAATATCCCTTATAATCCCATAGCTAGGGTGCAAAGATGAACACCCATCCTTGATCAACCGAACCGCTAGGAGGGAATCACTCTCAATGGCCACGCGCTTGAAGCCTCTAGCGTGCACCAAGCTACTTCCCATAAGAATGGCGTTAAGTTTTGCTTCCAGAGTATTGCAACCCCCCATCGCGGATGAGTAAGCCATAATGAACTCACCATCAGCACCTCGCACGATGCCCCCCATTGCGGCCTTTTCACCTAGATTAACCACAGCCGCATCACAATTCAATTTAATCCACCCATTGTCCAGTTGCCTCCACCTGATCCTACCACCATCATCCTAATCATGATGAGATGAAGGCATGGATCTCTGCGTTGTCATGCTAGCTTGCAAAGCCTCAGCATACCTCTTAATCCGAATCAAGCTTTTGCTCAAGTCAGGTGGAACTCCCTAGAACACCAGTTCGTTTCTCACCTGCCATAGATGCTGGATTGTAACCCCAAAGATGGTACTCCATGTAGTGCCTCCTCTTGTCGAGTGGTCATCAATATTCATGCTCATCCAATACTGCAGGTCTGAATTATAAAACTGATTAGGCAAGACTCCATCCGCAAGCGCCCACCACAAATTCTTAGCAAACGCACAGTCCCTAAGTAAATGAATGGTGGCTTCTTCTCCGCTGTTGCAAATAGGGCATTGGTTCGAAGTAGCAATGCCCCTTCTCCACCTCACCATGTTGGTGGCTAGCGCCTTATGGACACATCTCCACATATGCATCCTACCTCGCTCCATTCCAGCCCAACTCCATATCTTCTTAAACAAACCACTACGGCTTCTTAAGGTTGGCTCAAGCAAAGCCTCATACGCGGAAGAGAGGGAGAAGACACCATTGCCAGTCAATCCCCACACCACCGAATTGGGAGAACCATCTAGCTTGGGAGGTTGCATGCGCAGGATACAGTCAAGAACCTCCTCAGGGAGCAAGTTGGACACACGACTCATGTCCCAATCCCCACTAGGTGTGCCTAGATCACACACTCTCAAATTACGCTCACTGTCATCAAGTGGTCTTAATATCATGTCGTTCAAAATTGTTCCACCCGAAAGCCACCTATCTTTCCAGACATTGATCATTGTGCCAGACCCAACACGCCAATTTATCTTGCTTTCCATGCAATGCCCTTTCTCATAAAAGGATATTGCAATGTGAAAAGATATTTTGTGAAAATAATTAAGTTATTGATTTTAATTTCAAATAATATTGTTTTATTACTTTATTTGTTTTCCAAAAATGTGAATAATTTTTTTTTCTTATGATAGAAAATACTTTATTAAAATGGAACTCTTAATTGAAAACTTTAGCGTTTAAAGAAAAACCAAACACAACGTATATAGAAATATACCTCATATATATACATGCATATTGTACATCACATACAATGTTTACCCATGCAAACTAGGATAAGCACACCATATATACAAGAGCTAAAAGCAATAAAGTAAAAGTAAAGTAGAGTCATAAATATTATACAGTCATCCAAAATAAACTAAGCTATAAGCCTAGCCCATAGAGTCATCACTACCAAAAAGAAATGGGATCCTGACTGCATCAGTCCCAAAGTCCCTAGCAGAACTCTTATCTGACTGGGCTTGCTAAGACTCCTACACCATCGGTTCCTCAGAACCCTGCCCCTCCGGACCCTCTCCTAGAATCCCCTTCCCCTTATCCCCCTGTGCAGCTGCCTCCTGCCTAACTCGGGCTCTCCAAACAACCAGGTCGATAGGGGAAAAGGGCATGGGACTACCCCCAGGCAGTGCATAAGAGATAGGGATAGAAGGGATTGCTGGGTCAACCACCATAGCAGTTGCCTCCTCAACAGGTGCTCCTCCAGCTGGCACCTCTGGATATGGACAGGGTTGTCTCACTGTACTCTTCCTAGCAGTCTGTCTGGTCCTACCAAAATACCTCCGGCATGGCAGAGTACTAGTACCTCTGTGCTATGTCTCTGGTCGTCTTGCTTCCGGCGGCACTGAGTCCTGTCTCCTCCAATGCTCCCTCAACTCATGAAGAGGCATTTGTACATCCAACACTAAATTCTCTTCCACCCACCTTTGCGGTCCACCTGACATAGTCCTCAGGGACATAGTGTTTCCAGCATATGTCCCCCATTGAGTATGTGGGTTAATCACCCACCTGCTACCCTCTCCCCCGCGGGGACAGTAGCTAATTCGTCGGGTCCGGATCAACCTATAGGTAACAGGATGAAACACAAGAAGGGGGGGTTGAATTGTGTTTCTAAGCTTTAAAAACTTTTCGCAATGTTGGACGCTGGCTTGTTAAAAACGTTGGACGCACAGCTTAGTTCAAATATTGGACGCACAGTGTTTTCTGAAATATTGGACGCACAGAGTGCTAAAACACTGGACGCACAGAGTGCTAAAATATTGGACGCACAAAAAGATTGGACGCAGAGGCTTCCACTTAGTTTAAAACTTGTTTTCTTTGTGCTATTTAAAGTGTATGAAAAACTTGTTGAAGTAAAATCAATTCAATCCCCACGGTTAGAATAAGCACAGAAATAATAAGAGTTAAGGGAAAGAAGAAGTAACACAAGTTTTTATCCTGGTTCACCCTTTCCTAAGAGCTACGTCTAGTCCCCTCAAACTAGAGAGATTTCACTATCAACCTGATAGGTAACAAGTATTCTTCAGCAGCCTCTCCAGGCCTTACAACAAGTATTCTTTTACAGACAAGCCTCTCCAGGCTCAACCAAGTATTCTTTTACAGACAAGCCTCTCCAGGCTCAACCAAGTATTCTTTTACAGACAAGCCTCTCCAGGCTCAACCAAGTATTCTTTTACAGTCAAGCCTCTCCAGGCTCAATCAAGTATTCTTTTACAGACAAGCCTCTCCAGGCTCAAACAACTCAGCAGAGTGTTTTTGATATAAGTGCTGTCTAACTCACACAAGTGAGGATATGAAAAACTTAAGCACTTCGAGAGTTAAGCAAACTCTCTTTTACAAGAAGATAGAAAATATACAAGACTTTCTATACAGAGTATAACAAATTGCACAACAGTTCAGCTCTTTCTTTTTCTTTTTCCAGTCTCTTGTATTCTTCTTCTTGTTCACGGTATTTATAGGCTTTGATGAAGCTTCAGACTTGTTCTTCGAATAGCTCAGCTTCAGCCTTCATAAATATTACCGTTCTCTAATAGCATTAAATGCTATTTTCCCGTTGCTCTAAGGAGTTCTACTTCAGTGAGTATGTCTGCGTTTCTTTCTCCTAAATCAGAAGCAACCTGTACTCAAAGTCTCAATTGTACAGTGGTTAATAGTAATATATTATTGAGACAGAGAGAATACACTGTGTAAAGTAGAAAGATGTGTTCAGAGATATACAGAGTTAGTCAGGGTACATTCTCTCTCTTAGTACACTTTCCACAGTGCTTTATGCTTTTCATTTAATACACGTTCAAAAACGTTGACAAAGGTTGTACAGAAAAGCATTGCATACAGCTATTTATTTCAAATCATTTGCTCAATAAATATGTTTCATATTAAATGCAAGAGCAATAAACAGCAAGTAATGGACTCTGCGTTTTGGACGCAGCATATAGAATGTATTGGACGTAGCATGTAGAATATATTGGACTTTCAGTCCTTTTAACAAATGGACGCATACCTTTGCTTACCATTTGTATATGATATTCATTCATTCATTGGACGCATCCTCATGCTTACCATTTCATTCCATTGGATGCAAGGCAGTATTGGACGTATTGCCTCATGCTGATTGTTTGACTTTTGCCATTGCCTTTCTGTTCCATTGGACGCAGGGAAGTTTTGTTGGACTTTTGCCATTCTGCTATATTGGACGCAGAACAGTTGCTGTTGGATTTTTCCCATTCTATTCCATTGGACGCAGAGCAGTTGATTGCTGAACTTGTCCCATTCTGCTTCATTGGACTTTTCCATTCTGCATCATTGGACGCGGCAGTGTTGTACATATTGCCTTATGGGATCATTGGACTTTTGTCCTTCTGATACATTAGACACATACTCACTGGTTCTGCGTCTTTGGAAATCATTGGACGCAGAGAGTAGTATTGCCTCCTACTGATTTTTGGTACTTCTGCGATTCTGCTTCTTTAGAAATCATTGGACGCAGAGTGGTACTGTCTGTATTGAACATTGGACGCAGAAGCGTATTGCCTTATACTGAACATGACGATGAACAGTATTTGCCTTATACTGATTTATTGGACGATTGGATGATGAGCAGTATTCCCTTATTCTGATTATTGGACTCATAACTGATCATTGGACGCAGAACTAACTGTAACATCCTTAATAAACTTTGTTATACCTTGTAATAACCTTAATACATTTTGTTATCATCAAAACCATAAAAACACTTAGGGAATTTTTGCATTAGAAATGCTTTTAACCAATTTGGTTCCAACAATCTCCCCCTTTTTGATGATGACAAACATTATTAAGTTTTACAAGCAATACAACAAATAAACCAAAAAATCAGTCAGCATGAACACAATTTTTTTAAGGGAAACTCGCCCTGAGATACGTCTCAGTTTTTCCTTACTCTTCTCCCCCTGAGATAAATATCTCATGGTTTTGGATATTCAATATACTCAGAGTACCTGAAAATTTCTTTTACTCATAAAAAGATTAGTCCAAAACTTAAAGCAAACAGCTTATCAGAGAATAGACAAAGTTAAAACATGGTAATAAGACTACTGCACCGCAATCTTAAGCTCAATCTTCTTTTTCTTTAAATGACTTGAGCTTTTAAGACTTAATCCCTTTTTCTTCTCCACCTTTAAAAGACTTGAGCTTTTAAAACTCAATCTCTTTTAAAACTTAATCTCCTTTTCTTCTCCCCCTTTTGTCATCAGGCAAAAAGGTTCACAGAACATCATAGTCCAAAGACTGTTTTGAAAAACAGAGAGAAATGAATCATTTTAAAAACTTAAAAATCCTTTTTCTTCTTCCCTTTTCTTGAAAACAAGAATAATCAACAAACGGGAAAATAACTGCAAAGCAGGTGTAAAATATATCTTTATAAAAAAGTTTGGACTCAGCGCGGGAAGACTAAGATGTAAAAGCTTTTTAGTCTTTTAAAAAAAAATTCTAAGTCTCAAATAGACTGACGTGTCCTATTGGACGCTAGTCATATTGAACTCAGACTCAGCTTGAGCATTTTGGACGCTAAACATCAATCTTTTATAAAGTGCATATTTAAATGCTTCCTTATAAAAGTAAACCTATCTACAGAGAGGGGTTTTGTAAATATATCTGCCCATTGATTTTCAGTGTTAACAAACTGAATATCAAATGTTCCCTTCTGCACATAGTCTCTAATAAAATGATGTTTAATTTCTATATGCTTAGCTCTTGAGTGTAAGATTGGGTTCTTAGATAAATTGATTGCAGCAGTATTATCACAAAGAACAGAAATCTTACTCTCGAATATGTTGTAGTCCTCCAATTGATGTTTAATCCATAAGAGCTGAGAACAACAACTTGCAGCAGAGACATATTCAACTTCAGCTGTTGATAATGCAATTGTGCTTTGTCTCCTGCTTGTCCATGATACTAGATTGGATCCAATAAAATGGCATCCTCCGCTGGTGCTTTTTCTTTCAAGCTTGTCTCCAGCATAATCAGCATCACAGAATACTACTAATCTGTACTCATCTGATTTCTTAAACAGCAAACCAAGATTAGTAGTCTCTTTCAGATATCTAAAAATTCTCTTGACAGTAGTCAAATGAGAATCTCTAGGATCTGATTGGAATCTTGCTCATAAACAAACACTGAACATGATATCAGGTCTAGATGCAGTAAGATATAAAAGAGATCCAATCATACCTCTGTATACCTTTTGATCTACCTTTTTATCTTTATCATTCAGGCTCATTATGCAAGTTGGATGCATAGGAGTGTTCATGGCTTTGCAATCGTCCATATTGAACTTTTTAAGAAGCTCCTTTGTGTATTTGGACTGATGCACATAGATCCCATCTTGCGTCTGTTTTACTTGAAGTCCAAGAAAGAACTTCCATCATGCTCATTTCAAACTCCTTCTGCATTAACTCAGAAAATTCTCTTCCTGTTGTGAGTAGCCTTGAGCAACTAACCTTGCTTTGTTTCTCACAACTTTACCTTCTTCGTCCAGTTTGTTTCTGAATACCCATTTGGTTCCAATAATGGACTTCTCTTCAGGTGGGGCTACTAGCGTCCAAACATCATTGCGTTTGAATTGGTTTAGCTCCTCCTGCATTGCCAGAATCCATCCTTTGTCCAATAGGGCTTCATCTATGTTCTTGGGCTCCAATTCAGAGATGAATGCAACATCAGTTTGTTCTCTGAATGTGGACCTTGTTCTGACTTTATCATCTGCATTCCCGATGATTTGATCTTCAGATTTTGAAGTACCAGCTTCTTACACTTCCAGTATTGGACGCATCACAGTTTTCCTGCGTCTGGTCCATCTTCTTCACTCTTAGGTGATCTTAAGCTTTAGGTCTTGGAACATAGACCTTTCTCTTGTTATGTGTAGTAAGCAGCCACTGTCCAGGTGCCATGACTGGAGTTGTCTTCCTCCCATCAAGTATATCTGCAACAGGAATTATCATACTTTTTGGTACCCAGATTGACTTGGGTCCTTTCTTGTTAGTCCTAGGTCTGCGTCCAGGCATGTTTCTTTTGTTATGGACACATGTCGATGTGACATGTCCAGCCTTTCCACAGTGACCACAGTATATATTAAATTTCGATGGACTTTTGGAAAACTTTGGTTTTGGTTTTTCATAACCCAAACCACTCTTGTCAGAAGGTTTTCTCTGAATCTTTAAAATTTTACTTGTACTTCACAGGAAGTATTGGACTCAGAATCCTTTGGAGATTCATCTTTTAGTTGACTTACTTGAAGTAAGCTTTTCATTTTCTGATTTGAGTACTTTGTTTTCTGAAGTAAGCTTTTCAAAATCTTTTGTTATAAGAGAAAATTTTTTCTTTAAAGATCTGTACTCATCAGATAGAATGGATGAATCTCTAAGAAGATCATCAAAATTATTACTTAATTCAGAATAAGAAATTACCTCATCTTCGTCCTCACTGTCAGTTGAGGATAAACTTGCCTTTAGGCAGAGATTAGCTTCTTCTTTATCCTCCTCGTCCTCATCATTAGAGGAATCATCAAGATCCTCCCATGTTGCCATGAGACCTTTCTTCTTCTTGAAGAACTTCTTCTTCGTTCTTTCTGCCTGTAGTGGCCTGGTGTCTTGCATCCATAGCACACCACTGGATTTTTCTCCTTTTGCTCAATTTCTTTTTGTGGAAATTTTCTGTTGAATTGCTTCCTTCTGAAGCCACCTTTCTTGTTCCATATGGCCTTTAACTTCTTGGAGATGAAGTAGAGTTCATCATCATCTGAACCTTCTTCTCCTTCTGAGCTGCATGATTCTTCATCAGAATCATTGGCCTTCAAGGCTTTTGAGGTGCTCCCTTTTTTAGCTTTAAGAGCAATGGACTTTGCCCTTTTTTCGGTTCCCTCTTCTCTGAGCTCAAGCTCATGTACTTTGAGTGAGCCTAGAAGATCCTCCATGGCAAGAGTGGAAAGATCCCTTGCTTCTTGTATTGCAGTTACCTTGGGTCTCCATTGTTTTGGCAGACTCCTTAGGATTTTCCTTATATGCTCCTGGGTTGTGTAGACTTTTCCCAAGGACCTCAGGTTGTTGATAATTGTTTGGAATCTTCCAAACATCTGATCAATGGACTCGTGTTCTTCCATTTTGAATAGTTCATATTGATGAACTAGCATGCTAATCTTAGAATCACGAACCTGAGATGAACCTTCATGTGCCAAGGCTAGAGTGTCCCACATCTCCTTGGCAGTAGTGCAGCTGTGCACCTTGTCATATTCTGACTTTGTGATGGCCCACATCAGATAGTGCCTTACCTTTGAGTTCAGCTGGAATCTGGTCCTTTGATCTTGCGTCCACTGAGCTCTTGGTACTGGTTGACCTGCTTCATCTACTGGAGCAGTGTAGCCAGTTTCCACGACATCCCACATGTCTATATTTTGCACATCAAAGAATGTGATCATTCTTTGCTTCCAATAGTCGTATTCATTTCCATTGAACAATGGTGGTCTGTTCACAGCTAGTCCCTCATTCTCTATGGATCTTTGCTTCTCTGCACTGTTAGGTGCTCAACCCCTAGAGACCGAGCTCCGATGCCAACTGTAGGTAACAGGATGAAACACAAGAAGGGGGGTTGAATTGTGTTTCTAAGCTTTAAAAACTTTTCGCAATGTTGGACGCTGGCTTGTTAAAAACGTTGGACGCACAACTTAGTTCAAATATTGGACGCACAGTGTTTTCTGAAATATTGGACGCACAGAGTGCTAAAACACTGGACGCACAGAGTGCTAAAATATTGGACGCACAAAAAGATTGGACGCAGAGGCTTCCACTTAGTTTAAAACTTGTTTTCTTTGTGCTATTTAAAGTGTATGAAAAACTTGTTGAAGTAAAATCAATTTAATCCCCACGGTTAGAATAAGCACAGAAATAATAAGAGTTAAGGGAAAGAAGAACTTACACAAGTTTTTATCCTGGTTCACCCTTTCCTAAGAGCTACGTCCAGTCCCCTCAAACTAGAGAGATTTCACTATCAACCTGATAGGTAACAAGTATTCTTCAGCAGCCTCTCCAGGCCTTACAACAAGTATTCTTTTACAGACAAGCCTCTCCAGGCTCAACCAAGTATTCTTTTACAGACAAGCCTCTCTAGGCTCAAACAAGTATTCTTTTACAGTCAAGCCTCTCCAGGCTCAATCAAGTATTCTTTTACAGACAAGGCTCTCCAGGCTCAAACAACTCAGCAGAGTGTTTTTGAAATAAGTGCTGTCTAACTCACACAAGTGAGGATATGAAAAACTTAAGCACTTCGAGAGTTAAGCAAACTCTCTTTTACAAGAAGATAGAAAATATACAAGACTTTCTATACAGAGTATAACAAATTGCACAGCAGTTCAGCTCTTTCTTTTTCTTTTTCCAGTCTCTTGTATTCTTCTTCTTGTTCACGGTATTTATAGGCTTTGATGAAACTTCAGACTTGTTCTTCGAATAGCTCAGCTTCAGCCTTCATAAATATTACCGTTCTCTAATAGCATTAAATGCTATTTTCCCGTTGCTCTAAGGAGTTCTACTTCAGTGAGTATGTCTGCGTTTCTTTCTCCTAAATCAGAAGCAACCTGTACTCAAAGTCTCAATTGTACAGTGGTTAATAGTAATATATTATTGAGACAGAGAGAATACACTATGTAAAGTAGAAAGATGTGTTCAGAGATATACAGAGTTAGTCAGGGTACATTCTCTCTCTTAGTACACTTTCCACAGTGCTTTATGCTTTTCATTTAATACACGTTCAAAAACGTTGACAAAGGTTGTACAGAAAAGCACTGCATACAGCTATTTATTTCAAATCATTTGCTCAATAAATATGTTTCATATTAAATGCAAGAGCAATAAACAGCAAGTAATGGACTCTGCGTTTTGGACGCAGCATATAGAATGTATTGGACGCAGCGTGTAGAATATATTGGACTTTCAGTCCTTTTAACAAATGGACGCATACCTTTGCTTACCATTTGTATATGATATTCATTCATTCATTGGACGCATCCTCATGCTTACCATTTCATTCCATTGGATGCAAGGCAGTATTGGACGTATTGCCTCATGCTGATTGTTTGACTTTTGCCATTGCCTTTCTGTTCCATTGAACGCAGGGAAGTTTTGTTGGACTTTTGCCATTCTGCTATATTGGACGCAGAACAGTTGCTGTTGGATTTTTCCCATTCTATTCCATTGGACGCAGAGCAGTTGATTGATGAACTTGTCCCATTCTGCTTCATTGGACTTTTCCATTCTGCATCATTGGACGCAGGCAGTGTTGTACATATTGCCTTATGGGATCATTGGACTTTTGTCCTTCTGATACATTGGACGCATACTCACTGGTTCTGCTTCTTTGGAAATCATTGGACGCAGAGAGTAGTATTGCCTCCTACTGATTATTGGTACTTCTGCGATTCTGCTTCTTTAGAAATCATTGGACGCAGAGTGGTACTGTCTGTATTGAACATTGGACGCAGAAGCGTATTGCCTTATACTGAACATTGGACGATGAACAATATTTGCCTTATACTGATTTATTGGACGATTGGACGATGAGCAGTATTCCCTTATTCTGATTATTGGACTCATAACTGATCATTGGACGCAGAACTAACTATAACATCCTTAATAAACTTTGTTATACCTTGTAAAAACCTTAATACATTTTGTTATCATCAAAACTATAAAAACACTTAGGGAATTTTTGCATTAGAAATGCTTTTAACCAATTTGGTTCCAACACAACCCACTCTGCTGGGGATCCACCTATATGAATCATGTTCAGAAGACCACAAAACATATAGGCAAGGGTGAAAAACACTCTTATGCAAGTCATAAGAATATCACAGGAAACAGATATAAATCAAGAAATTAAGAAGGAATCATGCATAATATACACAGTTACTATCTCGTAGCACACATTAGGTATGTCAACACCAAACCATATATCGTCATATAAGATATATCATAATGCATGACACTTCTATTTCCCTCTCAAACACCAGTGTAATGCTCCTAGGAGACTTTTCTCTTTCCCCAACAACATTGAGCGACCGGCTGTAGCAGACTTAATAGACTTATTGTAACACCCTTTCTCCAAAAAGGATATTACACCATAGTAACCAAAAGTTTAGAAAATATTTTGATAAAAGTTGGTAATCCTTCTCTAAAATGCGGGTAAAATTTTTCTCCTTTTCTAAAAGATAAGAAGGATGGGGAATATACTTCCCTAATTCTTTTTCAAAATGTTTTTGAATGCGAAAATATGATCAACACTTTTTGTGAGCATAATCTTATCTCATATATATATATATATAAAGATCTTGCTTCAGTACAAGCATAATGTTTAAATAGACTATACATCTGAGCCAATTCAGTCTCTTGACATCTACCCCAATCTAACACAGTAAATAAAGATTCTTCTCGGAATCTCTATCAAATTATGCAGCATCTTTCTTCAGATCCTTCTTCTAAGAGCTAACCCACTTCTTGGGTAAACCACCTACTCAGTCATGTATCATCACAACATAAAGCAGGCAAGGGTGAAACTCTATAACAAAGTAATATGAAAGGTAGAAGTACACCCGAAACTCAGATCATACATCACCCAATTTGCACAACAAGACGCACATAAAAATTAATAGATCAATCAAGACTTATAAACAGATCTCGTTTAAACAGATCTTACCTTGTGTTGGAATCTAACAAAAGCAATGCATTCAGAATAATATATCACCAAATCCAAGTACATTTATGCATGTCACTTCAATATCTCTCAAAACACACTGGTGTATTGCTCCAAGGAGAGTTTACCAACCTTAACACCATTGAGCAATCGACTGTAGCCAACCTAACAGAATAACCAGATAGCCCCTTCAGGACTTCCGAGAATCCTTTGGTAAGGCTAACATTTATTACTTAATACCAATTTATGAGTAAGTAAGTCAGTCAGTCAGATTTATCCAAGTCGGGTATACGAATTGTCTCGGCTCGAGGGCATTACCTACTCGGCCACATAAGACTATCGAAACCTGGATAATCCCAATAGGCACTTGTAGCCCAACCGTACTATATTCTCAACCACACTACTTCGGGTTGTAATGCTGAAAAACTCTTTAATGCAAATGTACAGAATTTCTCTTTAATTCTCTTTATTTCTCTTTAACCTATCTTTGTAAAACTTCCTCTGTTTTACTGTCACTTTTTTTAAAAATCTCCGAATCTTCTCAATACTCTTTGTATGGAATAACTCATCTCTTTAGGATAGAAATACTTTTGAATATAACAGATAGCTGTTAAAACCCACATCTTTCTCTTTATATTAGAAAACTCTCTTTCTGTTTTTAAATAAATAGCCCTTGTTCTTTTTACCCATTCTACGGATCGTTTATGAGCCGAACTGAGGTGAGCAGCCCAACAGAGTGATTCGATATAGAAACTAAAGATTATTAACTCCTTTCAAGAAGATCAAATCGGGGCATAGCCACCTAGGATTGATCAAGAGAGAAGAGATCAGCAGTATGAAAACTTATGTCTGCCTTTTATTCAGTAAGTGTTTGTTCTTAGATTTTAAACAGCTCTTTGGGAATGGAATAATTACACGGTGGCTGAGCCGACTACGGTAATCAGTGTCCAGCTTTCTTAAAACTTAATAAGATTTAGTGAGCGAAATATAGCTGATTAATTATCGGCTTAAGTTATTTTTGAAGATGAAAGGATCACACGACGGCAGAGCCATCTTTGGTGATCAGTACCCAACCTTTAAAATCGATCCACTATAACTAAGTGAACGTAGTCCAATTGTTTCTCTTTGGAAATATTTAAGCACTAATTATCTTCTAGGAAAAATGCCCATTGAAAGCCTATCTCACTAATTTCCACTGCCGCAGACATTGGAAATTAAACTGAGTTATGTTCATATATATACAGATTGGATACCCACTCGATATTTCCCACTAATAATATATTAGTAGAATTCACCGAGAATCCATTACTGTTACAATAAATTCCAAAAGATGCTATAACAGTAGAATTCACCAAAAATCCATTACTGTTACACTCCTTTATCCAATCCAATCTATTTATATATACGGTATTTAAGAAATCACTTCTTTCTCAATTTATCTTAGTCACGTATATACTGGGTCCTTAGTGTTAAGAATTCCCCAAACAGCGTATCAGTACAGTTCCCAGGCCAGAGAGACGGACTTTAATTAGCCCCTTCAAAGGTCTTTTCCTTTCTAGACAGACCCATACTGATAAACTATTTTTCTTAACTATCACCTTGGTATATCAATGATAGACAATATCGGGGTTTTCACAAATTTATAATTTGTATTTTCTTGCGGTAAAATTGTATTTACAGTAAGTCCGAAATTCGCCATTATATACGTTTACAAAAGCTCAAAAATGATTTTGGCATAGCCATCTTACTCACACGAATTTCTTGAGAAATTTGGGCATTATAACTCTACAATTATTAAATAGCATAAAACAATTAAGGCTTAAATATGTTTTTAGTCCCTCATATTTGGTTTAAGTTCGTTTTTAGTCTCTCAAATACCAATAATATTATTTTAGTCCCTAATCTTTTGAAAATCAGTCACTTTTGGTCCCTCACATGATTATTTTAGTCCCTAATATTTTAAAAATGTGTCACAATTAGTCTCTCATATTTCAAGGAAAAGCACCAAAAGTAACTGATTTTCAAAAGATTAGGGACTAAAATAATATTCTTGGTATTTGAGGGACTAAAAACGAACTTAGGCCAAACATGAGGGACCAAAAACATATTTAAGCCAACAATTAAATTAAAACTATAAAACAATTAAAAAACACATATAAATAATTAAAAGCTATAAACACACAAACAAACAATTAAAACACAAATAAGAATCAAAACTCATACTTCTCAAATTAATTTGAAAGAGAAACCCCTTACCTTTGCCACAAAACTATGAAGAACAAGCTTGAAGAACCAAGAACACAATAACAAGAAATTTAAGACTAAGAAGAGAAAAAGAGATAATTGTGTTTGCCTTGAATGCTTCTTGGAATTGTGTGTGAATTTTATGAAGCCAAGAGGGTCTATTTATAGGGAGAGGGGGCTGATTTCATGAGGACAAGGAAGGAAGGAAAAAGAGCATGTGATGTAAGCCATGACTCCTAAAATGCTTAATTATTAATTAGGTTTAATCAATCCTTTTTCCCATTGGCTCTTTCCTATGACTAAGCTTGTGACTCATGAAGCAAAAGCACATCCAAGGGCTGAAAATGAGAGTGGATGTCGACCAAAAGGAAGGGAAAGGAAGGCCATTGGATTTCATGGACAAAAACTTTATGTTTAAGTAGTTTAAGTGAAAATCAAGGGTAAAATGGTCATTATATATGCCCCTGCACTATTCATGGCTAATGATAATGTCCACAGATATTTTATGCTTCTTAGAATTGTATTTGAACCCCTCAAAGTTCCTAAGTTTCTATATCATAGCTACTATGTCTCTATTCGCCTCTAATCGGTTTATATTCCGTAAATGAGGGTCAAAATAGTTTTTTCCCTAATAAAATATTCAAAAACAATTTTAAATGATAAGAACCAATGAGGAATCTCGAAAATGACATGTAAGAGCTTCATGGAAGAGTTTTGGGATTTTTATGGTAAGGGTAAGCTTTACGGTTTTCAAAAACAAAGGGAAACGGGCGCGCCGTAAGTGCAAAACGGACATTTTTTAGAAAATTTCATAAAAAATCCCAGAAAATCACAAATTGAATTTAAACAATAATAATCGCTCTTGAAATTTTATTTTAAGCACTCACTGATCACTAAAAATCCATTTCTGATCAGGAATCCTCGTTTCTCGTGCTTTTACAGGGACCGAAAAAGTAGCTTTTGATCTACTTTTCAGAAAATTATGAAATAATTTTCAAAAATTCCAAAAAATATAAAAACATGATTCAGCCTTTCAAAATCTCTTTCTGACCTCAGTTTGGTCTCTGAATCAGTTATTAGCTCTTACTGTAAGTAATAGGGACAAAACGGTAATTTCCAAAAGTTTTCCAAAAATTCTAAGAAAATTTCATAAAATCAAAAATGTCAAAATAATCAACTTTTGTGAAGGAAGTTTTGTTTTCTGGGTTGTTTCCATATACTTTGGCTATTTAAAACCTTATTTGTTAATTACGGTAAGAACTACTTTCCGTAAAAAGCCCCAAACGTAAAGCGAAAAGTGTGTTCATTATAACTTATTCTGACAGTCAAAAACGTCTGTAAAGTACCGTTTGACTTCTACGTTAGCTCTAAACCATTATATTTTATCTGAAAAACCTAAGGATGGTTCTAATCTTCTAAAATTAATACTCTGTCTCATAGAGTAAAATTTTAGGATGCTACACTTATCAGATAGTCCCTCCAGACTTCATGATAATCATTCAGATAAGCTACATTTAAAACAAAGTACTGAATCATGAATAGTCAAGTCAGTCAGATTTATCCAAGCCGGGTTGTGCGGCATGCCTCGGCTTAGGGGTTATCACCTACACTAGCCATTAGAGGGGTTTCGCAACCTGGATAATCCCAATAGGCATCTGTGGCCCAACTATCCCTATTCTCAACCCTCTCTGGGTTGGATGCTCGTCTCGTGGCCTCTGCCAATTCTCTTTATGCAAATGACATATAATATTTTGCATACACAGAACATCATAAATATCTCTATATCGCTTTGGTTTCTCTTGTAACCTTTTTGAACCTCTTTTCTTTGTTACCTCTTGTAACATTCAATATATGACTTTATCTCTAGTCATTTTACAGCTTCTCTTCTCTTTGTTAGCTCTTATAACATTCAATATATGACTTTATCTCTTAGTCATTTTATTAATACTCTTTCTCTTTGGTTATCTTAACCAATTTATCTTGTTTTTTTTTTTACAAAACCGATTTACCGTATTACTTTAAAAAATTGATATAAAATACTTAAACTAAGGTAAATTCAAAATAAATATTTTTTCCTTAAAAAGACATTAATTTATGAGTCTTTAAGCATAAATTTTATAAATTTCGAATTTTAAAACACCTGACACTTTCACAGGTGTGATAAAAATCACAGCGCTGGTGTGAACCTGTCTGTTTCCATTTTTCTATTTTCTAATTAAAATCCGATTTTCACAACTTTTTTCTGGCAATCACACCAGAGGTGTAATCTGGTCTGTTTTCACTAAAATCCATCAAGTTAAACTTCATTTTAAATCTTCAAAATTTCCAAACCTTTTAATTTGATTTAATTGAATTAAAAGCAAGTTGTTTGTGTTCAAACTTAGGCTTTATACCAGAAGTTCACTTTTAACTTAACTAATCATTATTAGAACTTTGATTAAAAGTCCATTGGAGACTTATTTATTTAAAAACTCTTTTGTTTAATGAACCTAAACAAAGCTTTGTACTTTGTTAGTAATTACTTCATCCTTAATTATTATTCCTTTTAGTTCATTTCTATGTCCTCTTCAAGAACATAGAAAATGAAAATCAAGAACAACAAGAGAACAATCATCACAAACCAAAATAACATCAACATCAAGCATAGAGTGATATCAACATCAAGCAAAGAATGATATCAACTTCAAGCATAAAGACAAAAGTCATAAGTACAAAACATCTTCATCAAGTGATCATTATATCCACATCAAAGCATATAAATACTTCAAGAAGTCTTTATCAAACACTTTTCACTTCATGATTAATCAATAAAAATTATCACTTGATTAAAACTATACCTTTTACCAAAAAGATCATCTCTTTGAATAAAATTTATTACTTTTCAAGAAAAGATTATCTTTTTCATAAAAGTTCTTACTTTCTAAAGAATTCACCACTTGATCAAAATCATTACATAGATAAAGATCAATACTTTTGCATCAAAATCACTTCTTTAATAAGAAAAATATAACTTTTCATAAAGATCAAAACTTTTAGAATAATCAAGTCATCCTTTTTAAGTATGATTCTCAAGCTCTTTGAGAAATCATAAACAAACAAAATACATAGCACACCATGAATGCTATAACTCACAAAAAGAGAGATTTCCCCTTACCTTTCTTCTTCCTTTGGGAAAGATCCTTGATCTCTTGGCCACTTCCTACCCCTTGGTCACCACCTTGAAAAATCAAGATATGAACATAGCCAAAAACACTACAAATAAGATCCTTTTACCCAAACAAGAAAAGAAGAACTAGAGAGAAATGATTATTTCTTCTCAAACCCTTGTTGCTAAGAACCATGAGAAGAAGAAAAATCAAAGCTTGGATCAAAGATTCCTTTACCTTAAAAAAGCTTGAGTTCCTTCAAGACAAAAATGAATAAACACAATTTTAGTTACATAAACATGATGATAATGGATAACAAAGAAGATTTAATGGATTGAGATGAGAAATCAACCTTAGTTGCTTGAAGATCAAAGATCAAAGGCTTTGGAAAAGTGAAATAACACTTGGAAGAACTCTTGGAATTTTGAGAGAAAAGTGAGAGAAAATGGAAGAGATGAGTTTAGGAATGTAACGCCCCAAATTTTCACTTTAAGAGACAGAGTGTTAATAAGGGAGGATTATTGATAATATTAGGATTTCAATGACATTAACAATGGTTTTAAAACTGACGTAGAAAGTCAAACGAAAATTCTGTAGACGTTTTGACTGTAAGAATATGAACATAATGATATAGAAACCCTAATTGGAGTCAGAAAAGATATTTGAGGCTACCAATAGTGATTTTATATTATTTGAAGATTTTAGAAATTTGTTTGGGAATTTTCTGAGAAACGGATCAGAAATAGTACCGTTTTGGTCCCTGTAGTATGACTATGATGAACTGCGAGTGGATTTGGAGACCAGAACAAGTTAGAAAAATATTTTTGACGAGCCAAAAAGTGTTTTTACATTATTTAGGATTTATGGAAATTTTTCTGAAATTTTTGGGAAAAATTATAAAAATTACCAAAATGTCACTGTTATTGGCAAAAGACCAAAATACCCCTAGCTGGAACAATTTAGTTACTATTCATAAAATCAAAAATGGTAATTTTTATTTTTATTTATTTATTTGGAGATTTTAGAAAATATTTCTAGAAAAATATAGTAAAATTACCATTTTACCCTTGGTGCGGGCAAAACGAAGAAATGGGTAAAGATCGAGTGCCAGAAATTGGATTGCAGGGAAAGTGGGACCCATGTAGCATAGTATAGTTGACTTTTATTGTGTTGACATGAGAAGTTACTACAATATCCTTGATCTTACTCTTTAAGTACCAAAACTATGGAAAATGCATTTTTACCCTTTGTCCTTTTTGGTAAATTCCACCCAAGTGAATTTGATCTTATCCCTTCCTCCTTGTTCAGCCCAAAACCGCCCCACTTTAGGCTAAGATGAAGTCTAGATTCATTTTGTGTAATAAGAGAGATATTTATTTTACAAAGCCTTATTTGATAATGGTTTGCAATCCAACCATAGGATTTGGACAAGTGGTGCCTTTCGATTTGTCATTCATCCACTTAGGTGACAAGCAATTTTTGGCCAAGTATTTTGGGGAGGAGGCGTGAGGCTAAGGAGAGGGAGGAAGGGAGCAAGAGACTCATGGCCAAGTATTTTGGATTTTGGGTAAGCCATCAACCTTATGATCTAGTTTACATTAAAAGTTAGTGAACAAGATATTCTTTTTCATTTCTTTTGGGTTAGGATTCATTTTTGTGAAGGGTGAAACCCTTTTTGCTTGATTGTTGTTGTTGTGTTCTTGTTGTGTACTTTTGAAGGAGTTGTTTTTGAGCTTGGTGGATTTTCGATTTGTGAACAGGGAAAAGAGAAGGAGAAAGATTTAAGATAAGGGGAAAATACTCAATTTATCATAGTTACATAGGCATGCATGTGGTGTGTGAATTTCTTGTGATGGTGAATGATTTTCTATGCTTTGATTAAGGGATTTCTCATACTTGGTTTGTGTGATTTCCTATTCTTTGATGATTTGATTTCTTGTCTTGTGAGGTGTTGATGATGATTTCTTATGTGTTGTGAAATAATTCCTTACTTGTCATGGTTTGATTTCTTACAAAGTGATTTCTTATGAGTTTGGGTTTGTAATATTTAAAGTAGGTTTATGACTTTAAATATTATTGTGTTTGATTGGTGATTGGTAATTGGAAAAGTGATGAGGAAAAAGGATTTATGTAAGATTATGTAACTAAATACCCAAGCATATTGGAGCAAGTGATGAGGAAAGGACATGGAAATAAAGTAATTATTTTGAAAAGAATAAATTAGAGAACAAAGTCCAAAGCTTTGTTTAGGATTTTTTTAATCCAATCATTCTTTCAAGAAAACCAAGTCTCCAAGGGACTTTCCAAGTAAAGTTAAGAAAATGAACTTTTAAAGGTATCATATTTAAATTAACATTTTATACGTTATTATCAAGTTTAAGTTTGTGAAAAATGCTTCCAAAAGGCTATGTAAATAACTTTTGTGAAATCCAAGTTAATGGATCAAAGTTCATAAAGGTGAAAACTGATTTTTGGGTTTAAAAGGGTTGGAAATAAGTTATACAATTAAATTAAAAAGGAAAAATACATATTCGGATTTTTATAAAATTTTCTCGAATTGTTCACACCCCGGGTGTGATATTTTTCACTGGCTGTGAACTTCTCTGTTTTGAAAAACACTGTTTTGAAAGTTCAGGGACCGAAAATATAATTTTTTAAAGTTTAGGGACCAAAAGTGTAATTTGTAAAGTACAGGAACTAAAAATGTAATTTTTCAAAGTACAGGGATTGAAAGTAAAATCTGAGTATTTTAGGGACCAGAAATGTAATTTAGAAGAAGTTGAGTGATTTCAATTGATTAAGAGGAAATAAAAGGGTATTTCTATTAAAGAAATTAACAAAATGATTTTGAAAAGAGTTGTACAAATTATGACAAGAGAAGAATTTTAACAAGAGTGTTCATAAGAAGGCTTAAGTCCAAAAGAGTTATGTTTTTCCTAAAATGAGATTCCCAATGGTTTCCCAAATGATTTCTTAAAATTGAAAAAGTGGAAGTAAGTTTAGGTTCCAATAGGGATAGGCCTAGCATTCGAATCGTGATTTCTTAAACGAAATGAAATGATGTTAATGTGAGACTAGTGACCCGAAGGGGGAGGACCTAGCAAGTAAATCTTTGAGTTTTGATGATCATACCCTCAACGATGACCCAGGGTTATGGATAGTGGGTGTCTATGGACAGAGAGCCATTGAATTGTGAGTGTATATGACTGGATGTCATTGGACTGGGTACCTATGGACAGAGTACCAATGGATTGTGAGTGTCTATGACTGAATGTCATTGGACTGTGTGTCTATAAGGACGGAATACTTTATAGCATTTTCAATGTTTGACAAGTATAGGGAGTCTGTATTTAATTAGTTTGGGGGAAAACTATATTTTATTGTATTGGATATTATTATATTGATGAATGCCTTATATTTCCTAAGTTGATTTTCTTAGAGTAATGTGTTGACATATTATCTTAAAAAAAAATTAACTATGAAAATCATTTGTGAAAATTAAATAACTTTGACATTATTTTTCTAAAGGAAGTCAGTAATTAAGTAAATTTATTTCCGCGTTTGGGTTGGTTACTAAATGTAATGCCTTCGAGAAAGAGGGTGTTACAAGGAAAGAGATTGGAAATGAAGAAATGAACAAGACTCTCCTCTCCCTCCTCTCATCACACGGCCAAGTTGTAACATCCTAAAATTTCACTCTAAGAGGCATAATATTAATTTTAGAGGATTAGAATTTCTTTGAAGTTTTTCGGATAAAAACTTAGTAGTTAGAACTAAATACAGAAGACAGGAGATTAGGTACAGACACTCAGATTATTGGGATAAGTGACAAAATGAATTTGGAAAATTCATTCGTCACTTCCAAAAGGTATTTGAGGAAAATACATAGTAGGTTGGTGACACATAAAAGGTTTTAGGAATTAAGTTTAGATTTTAAGAGGAGGATACAAAGAAATTACAGTTTTAGTCCTTTAGACGGAACTCCGTAGTCTGTAAAGTTAGAAAAATACATACTAGAGATAGGAAAATAGATGAGCTAGAAACTACAAAGACTTGATAGAAACCTAAGAAAAATAGAATGACCAGTTACGGTTAAGTATTATAGTGTGAATAGTAAATTAGTTAAGTTTATATAAGTTTCTGTTTTCTGTATTTTTGTCTTTTATCTGTTTTAAATAATCTGGTGTGAACTAAGTGATAAGAAAATTATGGTAGGCTTATAATAAAGGGTTTATAATACTTATCAAGTTATTTTAGTAAAATAGTCATTTTTCTTACGACGTTTACCGTACTTACCGTAATAGACGGAAAAGAGTTTAATTAGTGAAAATATGTTAAACCAATCCAGAAAAATTATCCTTCTTCACAAAAGTTGTTTCTAATAATATTTATGATTTTCTGAAATTTTTTTAGAATTTTGGAGAAACTAATTTCTGAAATTACAGTTTTGGTCCCTACAGTTTACGGTAAGAGCTAAAAACTGATACGGAGGCCAAAACGATGTCAAAATGAAAAACTGGAACAGCACCCCATGTTTTTATATTTTTCATGAATTATGAAATTTATTTTGGAATTTTTCGAAAGACAGATAAAGAATTACGTTTTCGGTCCCTATGAGCACGTAAAACGAAGTTTACGGAAACCAGGATGGATTTTCATTGGACAGGGAGTGCTCAAAATCAAATTCTAAGAGGGACCATTGTTGTTTAAATTAAATTTGTGATTTTCTGGGAATTTTTGTGGAATTTTCTGAAAAATTACTGTTTTGGGCTTACGGCGTGTCCGTTTTCCTTCGTTAATGCGTACCGTAAAGCCTACCTTTTACCGTAAATATCCAGAAACTCTTGTATGAAGTCTTTAAGACTATTAGTAGCTATTTTCAAAATTTTCTTGAAGGTCCTCACCTTTTAACTAATTATTTATGAGATCTGTTTGCAAAAAGACTATATAGTCATCAGTTTTCTGTTTATTTACGAAACCATAAAGTTTTTCACTATTTGATCCAATGGCCCTCCTTCTCCTCTATGTTGGTCGACATCCCCATCATCTAAGAGCCCTTGGATGAAGTTTTTGGCTTATGAGTCATAAGCCTTGTCGCTAGTATTAACCAATTAGAAAAATGGATCTTTTATATAATTAAGCATTATGACATATACATCAAAAAGGCACATGAGGTCACAAATTTTTATTCCCTCTTGGTCCTCACTTCATAACCGTCCCCACCACTATAAATAGACCCTCTTGCTTCATAATTTTTACACAACACCAAGAAGGAGCAAGACCACTTCCAAGTTCTCTCTCTTTTCCTCTTAGTTTCTTAAATTTCTTTTGGTGTTCTTGGTTGTTCTTCATCAAGATTTTGGCCAAGGTAAGGGGTTTCTCTTTTCAATTTAATTTAAGTAGTATGATTCTTGTTTGTGTTTGCTTTGGGTGTTTGGATGTTTATAGTTTTGCTTGTTTATATATGCTTTATGATGCTTTATAGTCTTAAATTAGTTATTTGGTGCTATTTATAAATTGTAGTGTTATAATGCCCAAATTAATCTAAAATTTCGAGTAAGAGGAGAGATTATCCCAAAATCACTTTTAAGCTTTTGTAAACATACCGTTATAATGACAAAATTAAGACGTATCATAAATATGATTTTACCGCAAGAAAATACAATTTATTGTTTATGAGAACCCAAAACTATCTATTATTTATATACAAGGTCATGAGTAAGATAAATGGTTTATCAGTATGGATCTGTCTAGAAAGGAAGGGAGACCTTTGAAGGGGCTAAAGCAGTCCGTCTCTCTCTGGCCTGGGATCTGTATTGATACGTTGTTTGGGAAATCTTAATATTGGAGACCAGGTATATACGTGACAAGATAAAATTGGAAAAGAAGCAATTTTTCTAATATCGTATATATAAATAGATTGGATTGGATTGGATAAAAGAGTATAACAGTAATGGATTCTCGGTAAACCTACTGTTATAGCATCTTGCGGAAAATAATCTAACAGTAATGGATTCTCGGTGAATTCTACTGTTGTATTATTAGTGAAAAATATCGAGTGGGTAACCAATCTATATATATATACACGTAACTCAGTTTAATTTTCAATGTCTACGGCAGTGGAAATTAGTGAGATAGGCTTTCAATGGGCCTTTTTCCTGGAAGATAACTGGAGCATAAATATTTCTGAAGAGAAATAAATGAACTACGTTCACTTAGTGATATAGCATCGATTTTTTTAAGAGTTACTAATTACCAAAGATGGCTCTGCCGTCGTATAATCTTTTCATCTTCAAAAATAAACTAAGCCGTGATTAATCAGCTTAAATTCGATCACTAAGTCTATATTAAATTTTCAAGAAAGCTGGACACTGATTACCGCAGTCGGCTCAGCCGCCGTGTAATTATTCCGTTACCAAGAAGTTATCTATGCCTGGTTTGATCTTCTTGGAATACAGTTAAGCACTTTTTATAAATTCACTCTATTGAGCTATTTAAAATCAAAAGAATGAATCACACCATAATTAAAGTAGTAAAAGAAGATAAGAGTTTTATGTTTTTCAAAGTATTCAATAAAAAGAGTTTTATGAGAAACAATGATTTTTAAACAATTATCTGTTCATACAAGTAGTCTTTCCATAAGAGGATTTGATTTGTTCCTTACAAAGAGTTTGAGAAGAGTCAGAGATTTTCTGAGAAAGAGAGATAGTAAAACAGAGGAAGTTTTACAAAGAGAATTAAAGAGGAATGTAAGAGTATTCAAGAGAAAATATGTGCATGAGCATAAAGACGTTTGAGCATACAACCTACGAGACAGGGTTGAAAATAGACACTGTTGGACCACAATCGTTTACTGGGATTATCCAGGTTTCGAAAGTCTCAAGAAGCGTTGCCTGGCGATAGCCCTTGAGCTGAGACAAATCGAATACCCGACTTGGATAAATCTGACTGACAGTTCTATTTCTGATTGGGTATTAAGTTTTAAATGCGGCAATTCTGAAGTATTTTCAGGGGTCTAAGACTGGATTCCCTGATTATGCTATTAAGGTTACAGGCAGCCGATCGCTCACTGGAGTTAAGGTTGGAAAAGTCTCCTTGGAGCACTACACCGGTGTGATTTGAGAAATATAGAAGAGCCATGCATAAATAAGACGTTGATGTGACTATATACTCTTGTGAATGTGGGGTTTTACAGGTTCATGGATACAAAGTAAGATCTGCATATTTGAGATGTGATTGTTTGTTTCCAATACTTTACTACACTGTTATATTGATTTGGATGACTTGATTGTCTATGTTATCTATTTGTTCTGGATGTTTGAGTTGAGTGTTGTGTGATCTATGTTTGATAGTGTGCTTGTACTACTTCTATTAACTTGAGTTAGAGATTCACCCTGCCTGCTTTGTTGTGTTGATGCATGACTAAGTAGATGGACCCAAATGACAAAGGATTGGGAACTGTTCGACACTTAACCATAGAAACTCAAGGAGGAGACAATATAGAGTGGAATATCTGTCCTAGCACACAGTGGGGCAGGTTTGTAGGAAGAGTGGAGACATTAGATACTGGAGGTGGAGCACCCCCAAACCAACTACCCATTGGGGAACAAATGATATTAGATGTTAAGTTACCCCGGCGTCAGACAAGGCCCCTAGGATATATCTCAGATGACCTTACCTTCGGTAGTATTGATAGTGGTGACAGTGGAGGTGGTAGTTCGCATCCCTCCGGACATGGTGGAAATGGTTCTGATCATGTACCTTCATAGACAAGTGACCAATCTTCAGATGAGAACCAAGACAAAACCCTCTGAAGATACCTCTGTCGTAGCACCTGCAAGAACTGAGGGTTCTGTGGGTCATATATCAGTTTCGCCTCTGGGAAGAGCAAATACACCTACCTATTCCCCTTTACCTCATCCGTCTGAGTCAGAGCCAGAAGACATCCTTTGGTTATCCGCATCTCTATCGGATGAAGAAATCAGAGAAGAACCCAAGGAAGAGCTTGAGGAGTCTATTTACTCTTCAGCAACTTCTGACCTTACTAGTGAATCTTTTCCTAGACCAAAACCATCCAGGTTCGACTACGATTGGGTGCCGGTGACTCGAGTCCCACACTTACAGTTTAGCTTTCCCGGATTAGGTGGATCCACCTGGTCTTGTCCATAGATGTGTTTGAGTTAGAGTTTAGTGTAGTAGATCCCTTTTGGTGTAGATGATGGGATCATGGCTCGACTGTACATAGTAGCGTATGTTTTTCTTTTACCACTTTTGTACTTTTTGGTTTAGAGTAGTTTTCACTTCTTTTTCTTTTGCAGTGTAAAAACAAAGTTTGTCTTAGAACAAGCTCCTTTGTAAAATATCATGTTATATATATGAGAAAGAGAGTGCTTTTCTGTACATGATGATTCACTTTGCATCCAAAATATTTATAAAGAAATTAAGGGATTTTAATCCCCATCCTTCTCATCTTCTTTTATGAAAAAGGAAAAAAAATTTACCCATATTTTGTGAAGAGCTTTATAAACATTGGACAAATATTTTCTAAATCTTTGCGAAACTTTTGGTTACTATGGTGTAATATCCTTTTTGGAGAAAGGGTATTGCACAAGTCCTCCCCCAAGGGTGACTTAGATAAGCTTTGCAAAATCTCATCATTACACTTATGACTCATGCCCTTCTAGAAGCTTCTAGTCCCCTTCTTGGCCTCGAGAGGTGGCGGTTTTAGGCTGAAGATAAGGGAGGATAAGACCAAAATACTTACCTTGGTTTAAGCTAGGTTAAAGTAACTTAAGTGTGGTAACTTTGATATTTCATGGTTAAAACTATTCCTACAAGGCTTGTTTGTGTGCATGGGTCACATGGAGCAGCCCAGCCACGAAATTAGTAAGATAAAATGGCTTTGAGTTAGCTTGCTTTATGGCTTGGTAATTAAATACCTGACTTAGAGGCAAAACGGTCTTTTCACCGAAAAAGTAATCATTACTATTTTTCCTATGACATCACTACCCCTACATCATCATTCCTCTACTAATAAATGATTTATAACCTCCTAACTTTATTTTTGAGACTTTACTAATTTTCCCGATACTGCTATTTTTAACCGTATACCCGCTATTAGGTCAAAATGGTCAACTTTTCAGAAAATTCCAGAAAAATTTCCAAAATTCCTAAATATTGGAAAAACACTATTTGGTTCGTCGAAATGTTTTTCTAACATGTTCTGGTCTCCAAACCCACTCGCAGTTTAGCCTACTCAAACTACATGGACCAAAACGACACTATTTCTTACCCGTAACTCAGAAAAATCCCAAATAAATTTCTAAAATCCTCAAATATTGTAAAATGACTATTGGTATCCTCAAATCATTTTTTCGACTCCAATTCAAGGTCTTTGTCTTACAACATAGCTATTCCGTCAATTTACCATAAATCGTATTCTGTCTTATTATCAAAATCCAACTTAAACTACTGACTTCTGAGATCACAAAGGCTTTATCGAAAGGAATATCTTTCCTAAAAAAATATTTAATAAATCCCACATAATATATATATTAAAAAATAATAAAGACGAAACTCTAAAAATACGGACGTTACATTCCACCCCCTTCCAAGTATGACAAATACCACGCCACAGATTAGATCTTGGTATGTTGGCATCAATCTTAGGAATAGGGTGTCGACCACACTTGTACTTGGTTCGAACGACCTCCACCCACAAATCATCCTTATTGGATATAAGATTCTAACCCGCCTTCATCATAGACGTCTCATTCATATTCCTCATGGATCGCAATCCGAGCCCTCCCCATTGCTTAGGGGTGAACACTTTCTTCCAATTTATTGGATGCATTCTTTTGGCTCCATCAGTCTCCCCCACACAAATCTACAGCACTTCTTGTCAATCTCATCGCAGACATGTCTGGGTAGATAAATTGATTGCATGATATAGGAAGGCAAGGCTTGAAGGATTGCCTTCGTCAAGGTAATGTGACCTGTAAAAGATAATGTTCTCGCTTTTCAGTTGCTCAGCCGCTGGTCCACCTTATCAAGAATAAAACGAAACGAATTTCGATTAATCTTCTTGTGGAGAGTGGGGACTCCCAGATATTTGCCCAAGTGATCAGTGATCTGGAACCCCGCAACATCACAAATCCTCCGCTTCAAGCTCCCACAAACATTGTTGGAGAAGTATATCCTGGTCTTTGCCTCACTAATCTTCAGACCTGAACACCTGCAAAACAAATCCAACACATATCTCATCAGAGTAATCTGGCCTTCGCTCGCCTCCGCAAAAAGAAGGACATCATCCGCGAAGGCCAGATAAGAAATTTTAGGCCCTCCTCTTACCAAACTGATTGGTTTCCATTGATCATGCTCAGTGGAAACGTTAATCAACTGGAAGAGTTTCTCAATGCATAAGACAAAAAGATAAGGGGAAAGAGGGTCACCCTGTCTAACACCCCTAGTCGGTTGGAATTCCTCAAGCGTTTCTCCGTTCCGGAGGACCTTCATCCTGGATGTGGATATGCAATGCAAGACAACATTGACGAATATAGGAGGGAGCCCAATATCCTCCATGGTTTCCTTTATAAAGCCCCATTTGAGCCTGTCATATGCCTTCTCAAGGTCAATATTGATGCCCATCCACCTCGTCTTCCCTTTCTTGTACCTCATGGAGTGGAAGATCTCTTGAGCAATAACAATATTATCTTTACTTTGCCTATTGGGAATAAAGCTGGTTTCGTATGAGTTGACCAGATGACTCATTACAGGTCTTAGACGCTGCGCCAAAATCTTGGTAACAATTTTATAAGTAACATTACATAAACTGATAGGTCTAAAATCACAAATGTTACATACTTGGTCCACCTTATGGATGAGGGTAATGAAGGTATCATTGATCTCACTAACCTGGGTCATACACCTGAAAATGTCGCATATAAGCTTACAAACAGTGTCTCCCATGACCTTCCATTGGCTTTGAAAGAATGCTGCTTGAAACCCTTCTGGTCCCGGTGCCTTAAACGCACCCATGTGGTTCACGGCATTGAAAATCTCACTCCTGGTGACATCCCTTCCAAGCAATCTTTTATCCTCCCTACTTATCTCGGGGAAGGCGCCCTGGAGGAAGGCCGGCTCGCTAACCCCATCATCAGTGAAGAGGTTTTTAAAATACTCAGTGACCATAGTTTCCAGCTAGTCTTGGTCGCCAACCCAATTCCCCTCATTGTCTTGAAGCATCTCATAAGTGTTCCTCCTTCTCCTCACGGCCGTCACACCATGGAAGAAACGGGGGTTCCGATCACCACGCTGAATCCATTTGGTTCTAGATTTCTGATACTAGAGAACCTCCTCTTGGAATAAGACCTGCTCATATTCTCTCCAGATATTCTTGTGGATGTTGTCCAAAGCCGCAGAAGGAGTGATAGTAAGGTTATGTGCCACTTCTTCAAGGCGGTTAATAAGTTTCCTCTTCCGCTCAAAGATATTGCTGAACACTTCCTTGTTCCATTTCTGGATAGCCTTTTGAACCTTTGGCACCTGGGGACCCCAGGGGGCCCCCTTGCCCCACACATTCTGCATGAGGGTTGGGAAATCTTTATGAATGAGCCAAGACCCCAAGAATCTGAACGGTCTCCGTTTCCTATTAGGAGTCATTTTTTTCTTCATTTGCATCATGATCACCCTATGGTCTGACTTGAAGAACGACAAATGGAACACTGCCGCATGCTGGAATTTGAGTCTCCACCTGAGGTTGATGAGGATTCTATCCAACCGCTCGAACAAGTTGTAGGTAAGAAGGTGAAACACAAGAAGGGCAGTTGAATTGTGTTTTACACCTTTTAAAAACTTTTCGCAAATCATTGGACGCTGTTTTAGGAAAGATTGGACGCACAGGCAAGTTGGACGCAGAATCGTCCACTTGGTTTAAAACAAGCTTCAGTGCGTTTAAAACGTTTGAAAGGTTTGTTTAAAATAATTTCAATTCAATCCCCACAGTTAGTATAAAAACTGAATGTAAAGGAGTTAAGGGGTAGAGAAAATACACAAGTGTTTATCCTGGTTCACCCTTTCCTAAGAGCTACGTCCAGTCCCGTCAAACTAGAGAGATTTCACTATCAATCCAGATAGAATTACAAGTATTCTTCAACAACCTCTTCAGGTCTTACAACAAGTATTATTTGCACACCTAGCCTCTCTAGACTCAACCCAAGTATTGTTTTACAGACAAGCCTCTCCAGACTCAAACTCAAGTATTCTTTTACAGACAAACCTCTTCAGGGTCAAACAAGTATTCTTTTCTAAACAAGCCTCTCCAGACTCAAACAACTCAGAAGATTGGTTTTAGATAGAAGTGTTGTTAACTCACACAAGTGAGAATATAGACTCTAAAGCACTTTGAGAGTTAAGCAAACTCTCTTTTACAAGAAGAAAGAACCATACAAGACTTTCTAAGATTACAGAGTATGAAACAAATTGCACAGCGTTTTTGCTCTTTCTTTCACGTAGTTCAGTCTCTTTTATTCTTCTTCTTGTTCACGGTATTTATAGGCTTTGAGTGAAGCTTTGATCCTGAACTTGATTTGCTTCAACCTTCATAAATTAGCGTTTCCTAATAGCATTAAATGTTATTTTCCCGTTGCTCTGTAGGAGTACTTCTTTTGCGTATTTCTGTGTAGTTCTTTCTCCTATGTCAGAAGCAACCTGTACTCAAAGTCTTAATTACACAGTGGTTAATAGTAATATTTTATTTGAGACAGAGAGAATACACTGTATAAGAGAAAAGATATGTTCAGAGAGATACAGAAATGTTCAGAGTACATTCTCTCTCTTAAGTACACTTTTCACAGTGTTTTATGCTTTTCATTAAATGCTAGTTTGAAAATGTTGACAATTATGCACAGAAAAGCATTGTATACAACTATTTATTTCAAATCATTTGCTCATTAAATATGTCTCATATTTAAATGCAAGAGCAATAAATAACTTATTATAGACGCTCGCGTGTTGGACACAGCTTGTGGAACAGAATGGACTTTCTGTTCACTTACCATATGGACGCATAGCTTTGCTTACCATATGGACTTATAGCATGTTTGGACGCAAGGCTTCCCTGATCATTGGACGTATAACATTCCGCTCATTTGGACGCATAGCATCCAGAGTCCGTTGGACGATACTTACCCAAGGTCAAGTATCAGAGTCCATTGGACGCTCAGTTCTTTGAATGTACTTATAAGTAGGGCTGGGCACGGGTCAGTTTGGTTCGGGTTGAGGGCAATTCCCGAACCGAACCGAGGAATAGAGGTCGGATTGGGTTGGTTCGGTTTCGCACATTTATTGGGCACAAAACCGAACTGAACCAACCCGTGCTAGTTCGGGTTGGTTTCGTTCGGGTAATCAGTTTTAATAATAAAATAATACTAGACAGAAAAAAAAATTGGAAAAAAAACATTCTGAAAAAATAGAAACAAATCTGGAAAAATAGAAGGAGGATCCAACATCCAGCAGCCTTCTTAGCAGCCAACAAGGGACCATGAAAACCTGTCCTGAAAATCTCCCTAAGCAAAAAACTACCAACAACACTCTCATACTTATCTCTACCAACAACAGTCTCATCGTTTTGGTCGTTTTCTTCTTCTTCTTCTACTTCGGATTGAATCTGTGAGAAAGGGGAAAGTCATCGTTTTGGTCGTTTTCTTCGTCTTCTTCTTCGGATTGAATCTATGAGAAAGGGGAAAGGCCAGCTTGAACGACAACGGCATCGGGTTTGATTTCTCTGGTGAGGCACTTTTCATCGGAAGCGGATCGAGAGAGAGATTGTGAGAGAGAGCTCGAGAGCGAGAGAAGGACTGAGGGAGGACTCGCCGTCTCACCACTGTCTCGTTGTCGCACCACCACTATCTCCTCTTCGCACCATCGTCGCAGGGGGATGGACTGAGGAAGGAGGCCACCGCGGCTAGGAGGGAGGAGTGAGGAAACCATAGAGAAAGGAAAGTGAAAGTGAGGAAGGAAATTGGAAAAGACACGCTCGGGTTCAATCCTATGGCTATCAGTACGCGTTTTTTTTTTCTTTAGTGAGTACTCCTGTTCGGTTCGGGTTAGATCGGTTTGTAGTTTTGCAAAACCGATACCCAATCCGGTTTTGACCGGGTTGCTACCCCTTGGTTCAGTTCAACTCTTCGGTTCGCGGGTTCGATTTTTTAACTCTTCGGTTCGGTTCGGGTTGGCCAGGTTCACAGGTTCACCCGAACCCGTGCCCACCCCTATTTATAAGTACAAAGGTCACACTGGACGATGGACTTAGCTTTGTTGTACCTACAAGAGCTTGTCAACATACTTTGTAAAAACCTTAATAATCATTGTTATCATCAAAACCACTTAGGGATTTAAACATTCAAAAATGCTTTTAAAAGATGTGGTTCCAACACAAGTTGCCATGCTTCCACGTGAACGAGCTACCCTGGAAACCTGCATCAATAAGATTACAAGAATCAATCATACTACGAAAAGTTAAATGATTTCTATCAGAAAAGTTCAAGGAACCTCCTTTTCTTTCATGAGAAGCAGCAATAGTGTTAAAGTCTCCCACGACCATCCAAGGCTCATCCAAGGATTCAGACAGTCGAATGAGATCATCCCACAACTGATGTCTTCTCGAGGGACTCGGGCTAGCATAAACTGTCGTGATAAGCCAAGTGATGTGCCCTCTCCACATCACCCTAACATGAATGAATTGGTGGCCCGACTCCAGAACCTCCACCTTCCACAAAGCCTCATCCCACAAGCACCAGAGCCCACTGGATTGTCCCCTGGAATTAACAGTGAAGGTACCAGAAAACCCGGTCCGCTTGGCCTGCCTGTGAGCTTTATCTCCACTAGCATGTGTCTCCATCAAAAATTCAAAGATGACTCGTATTTCTTACGCAAATCTTTGACAAAGGTTGAAAACCCCTTGGTCGCTGTTCCGCGACAATTCCAAGAGATAATATTCATGAGGACAAGTTATTGATTTTTGGCTCTAAGAGCCCCTCCCCCTGCATCATCGCACTTGTCCCACTTGGACTAGCTTCAGCCGGTCTTTTACCCCTATCGGTAATCTCAATATCTTTTATGAATCCCAGTAAGGGATTAGGATCACAGTCCTTCAACTTTATTGGGTCCATACCTGCCATGTTGGTTGTGGGCTTGCTCGGCTTCACCCAGGCTTGCTTATCTCGCTCCATAAGCTCCCTTGCCAGCTCGGTAACATCTTTAAAAATAGGCCCTTTCTTTAACGTCCGTATTTTTAGACTTCTGACTTTATTATATTTTAATATATGGATATGTGATTCGTGTGAATTAAATATATTTTAGGAAAGCTAATTCCATAGATATAGTTCCCTTGAGCTTAGAGACCAGTAGTTTAAGGTCGACATTGATATTCAAACGAAAATATGGTTGCGTTTTAATTGTCGAAATGGCTGCGTTATGAGGTAGAAACTATGAATTGAAGTTAGAAAAGGGATTTAAAGATACTAACATTGATTTTACAATATTTGAGAATTTTAGAAATTTATTTGGGAATTTTCTGAGAAATGGATAAGAAATAGTACCGTTTTGGTCCCTGTAGTATGACTAGGGTGAACTGCGAGTTGGTTTGAAGACCAGAACAAGTTAGGAGAATATTTTGATGAGACAAATAATGTTTTTATATTATGTTAGAATTTTGAAAATTATTTGGGGAATTTTTAGAATAGCAGATTAAGAATTGCTGTTTTGGTCCCTGTAGAATGAAGAACAGGGTAAATTGGAGAACAAATGGATACCAGAAGGTTAGAAAATGATCAAAATCAAATGTAAGAATAACCATTAGTGTTCTTATAAGATTTTTGATTTTTAGAAATTTTCTGGGGATTTTCAAAGTAAAGTCAATTTAACCCTAATTTACGGGTTACCGGGGAAAACCGAAAAATTACCATTTTGCTTCTGAGTTTGATTCCTATCTACCAAGACCATTTTGGAACATAAATTTCATGGTCTTGGCTAACGATATGAGTCATGAGAGTCATTGACTTCAATAGGTCATATTGGGATAGTTTTAACTATGAAACGCAAAAAGTTATTGCAGTTTATTATGGTAATTTACCTTTTATCATGGTTAAAAGTGAAAAAATTATTTACCTTTTTCTCTTAACACAGCTCAGTCACCCTAGATAAATTGAGAAGGGTGTAGAATTTTCTTGAATTTCATGACTCATAATTATTAACCAATAGGAAATTATTTAATTAATTCTTTTCCTAAAATTAATTAAATGTAATGATGATTTTGTTTGCTCAAGCTTATCCAACCCTTCCCTTGGGGGAGGGCTGACCATGAAATTGGAAGGGAGAGGGAGAGGCTTCATGCTTCATGCTTCATTTCTTCATTTCACCTTCTCACTAAAGACACTTTCTCTCATTTTTCTCTCTTTTTCTTTCACCAAAAACATCAAGTTCTTCATAGATTTTGCTCTCTTGATTTTGAATCTTCAAGCTACAAAGGTGCTTGGTGTAGGTAAGAGCTTCATGAATCAAGTCCCTAACATCTTCTTTTTGGTTCATATGCCTAGGATTTGATTTATATTTATTTCATCTCAAGTTTTCCTTTGGTGTTTTAAGGATAGTTCATGAGCTAGGAAAACTTACTTTAGTATTTTGCATATGTTATGCTTGTTTGGAAGGTGGTGAACAAGGTGTAGTAGGAGATCAAGAAGCTAGGGTTTTTCCTATACAAGCTAGGAGACAAGGTAAGGGGAAATTTCTCTTACAAAGTTATTAGGTTTCTTAAGATGTATGTGCTATGTTTGGTTATGATTTCTCTTGCTCATGTAATGATTTAAATAGGTTAAGAGGTATATTTATGTATGATAGAGATTTTTATTGAATATAGATATCATGATAAGTGCTTGATGATGATTTTTGGAGTGTTTGATTCATGTGTGATTGGTGTTGATGCTTAATGTTCCATGACAATGATTTTTGTGTGTGAAGAAATATTTCACTTGTTTTGAGGACTTTGGGTTCTAAATCTTGTTTAGAGGTTTAATACGTGCTTGTTCTTGTTGTTGTTGTTTAACTCTCTATGTCAACTATATTGATTTTAGTGGTGTAAGATTTAATTTGGGTTGATGGACTTGAGAGTGTTATATATTGTGATTGATGAACTTGGTTGAAGTAGTGAAAAAATCAAGATTATTGTTTATAATCATGTAGAAGGAATTTAATTGGTTTTAATTTTGTAAAAAAACCGAATCTGCCATGCCCTGGGTGGAATTATTTTCAAAGCTGTGAAAAATCGCATGTTCTGTTTTAAACCAGGAACCAGTCCTGTTCACCTCCCGGGTGTCGAAATTCCCACTCCTGTGAACAACTCTGGACTTTGTGAAAAACCAACCCAGAATTTATGAAATTTATTTTTAAGAGCTTATAAAATAAAGTATTTTTAAGGGAAAAATACCAGTTTTGAGTTTAGAAATCAATAGGTATTTTAGTTCTATTTTTCTTGAAGCTTAAACATTGAATACGCAATATACTGATTTTTGGGAAACAGAGTTATAATTAAGTAAGAGAATTGAATGAAAGAGAAAGAGATATTTTGATTGAGATAATCAAAAAGAGATGAGTATTACATAACCAAGAGAGAAGGTTATGTGTGATTGTTACAAGAGGTAACATAGAGAAGAGATTAATGATGTTACAAGAGTAACCAATGTGAAAGTGATTGTGATTGATTTTGTGTGCAATATATTATGTCATTTGCACAAAGAGAAAGAGATATGGCAAGAGGCCATGGGATGAGCTACAACCCAGAGAAGGGTTGGAAATAGGTGCAGTTGGGCTGCAATTGCCTACTGGAATTATCCAGGTTTCAAAAGTCTCAATGGACGTGTGGTGACTCCCAGCGAGCCAAGAACGAGTAGAACACCCGGCTTGGATAAATCTAACTGGCTGGCCTATGTATGATATGGTGTCGCTGAGTGCACTAAATAATTGTTACTTGGACTTTACTGTATGTTTAGCCAGGAACAATTATGACTTAAACATAACTTTCCTGAATACTGTCTTGGACTTTACTAGAGGTTTATCCTTGAACAAGTATGTTAAGGATTGACTGTGGCCTATCGCTCAAATGTTGTTGAGGAAGAGAAAAGTCTCCATGAGCATTGCACCGGTGTTGTGACAGAAATAGAAGTGTCATGCATTTTAAATATATCTTGCGTGATGATATATTACTTTGATGATGAATTGAATGATATAAACTGTGCTAATGTATTACTGTGACGATATCATATGTGTGTGTGTGTGATCATACATTACTGTGATTAAAATTAAATGTGCTTGTGATAATATATGACTGCGATAGAGAAATGCATGCTATAGAGTAATGAGATATTAATTGTGTATGATATGCATGAGTTTCTTTTATTCTTTTCTGTTGTCATTGTTGTGATATAACTTTCATACAAGGATTTTTCATCCTTGCCTATATGTTTTGTGATCTTTTGGAATATGATTCATATAGATGTACCACCAGTCGGGTGTGTTGACCAGGACAGAAGAAGGAAGAAGGCTATCTTCCGGAGTTGTATGTGTCTAGAAAGTTTTTTTGAGGGGATTTAAGACTTGACCGGCTTAGGTTCGTTTTGGGTAGTTTGTTGTCATTATCTTTGTTGGATGACTGTATTAAAAATTCTTAAGTGACAATGTATTCTGTTGTAATTATGTACAAGGTTATATAACAATGAGACCTACTTTTGTAAGAATGAATTGGTGTAATTTTTGGACTGTTTCTTTTTGAAATAATTTTTTATATGACGTAATTTTCACTCTTTCATCTTTCTTAAAGAAAAAAAAATCTACTCGCTTTTGGGGAAATAAATATGAGTTTCAGAAAGTACATTTTATTTTAATTTTTGAAAATAAAACTAACAAGATTCTATTTTTCACAATAAATGGTTACTTAATGTTGTAATCATCTTTTGGAAAAAAAAAAAAGGTGTTGCGCTTTCCCACCTGGGCCTTTTTTATTCGGGTGCATATTCTCCTTCTTTTGCGCCGTGCCTACTCCATTATTCAGGCTGATGGCCGCTTTTAATTGCCCACCTCCGCGGGCTGCCTTTTTTGCATCCCTCACACGAATCCCAAGCTAGTGGTTCTTCCTACCAAGGTTGTTCCGAACGTGAACTGTCGCAAATTTGGACCCTATCCTCGTTCCTTGATCATTTTCAACCTTTTCTCCACTTGGTTCAATAGATTGAAGCATTTTATTACACATTGTCTAAATGCAAACCGGTCCAAAACAGCATCAGAAAAATATTTACCAATCTGAACTTGTATCATTTATAATTCTTCCTAAACATATCCATTTCAAATGCTTCCAAAATCAAAGCTGTAGCATTTTATCTCTAGTTTCATATGGCACAGAAAACACAAGAATACAGTAATTATACTTTCTATTATGCACAGTTTATCAGGCTATGCTCATATCAAGATTTCAGTAAATCCTGTCAAAATTTTAATAATTCAGTTGCAACTTCAAGTAATGATTTCTAACTCAATTCTTATACAAATCTAGTCAAACCAAAGCCTAAAATGAAGAGCTTTATGTCTAGTTTGATATGAGATATAAATAAGATCAATTGGACTTCTAGGTAGAGAGAATCGAACAAATCAATACACACTGCCAGAATCACAAAAATGCAGAACAGCAACAGGAAGGTTTTATAAAACTGAAACTTGTAAAATTAATTACTCTACTTATACACCTCCAAATCAGGTGATTCCAAAGCCTAAGTTGCTTAATTTTATGTCTAGTTTCATACTTGACAAGAATCAGGTCGATTTGACAACTAAGGAGGGAGTTAAATCCTTTTAATTACATGCTGCCCGAATGCCAATTTCACAGAACAGCATCAGTGGTCATATTCTAAACTGAAACTTGTAAGGTTAATATCTCTATCTAGGCTACTCCAAATTCTTCAAAACAAAGGCTCAAATCAAATCATTTTTAGTCTACTTTAACATGAAACAAACGGAACCACATTTGGATAACCACACAAAGAGTTACAAGCAATTCTTTGGACACTGTCAGAATACGAAAATCATTGGACAGCATAAACAACTTTAAACATCAACCACCATAAACCAACATCAACCACAATCAAACACTATAAACAACAACAACCAACAATAAACTATCATCAACATCAACAATCATCAACTACCACTCAAATTTATGACAAGAAAACAAGGATCAAAGAGAAAAATCAAATAAAAAGGGGGAAAGGAGAGAAAGGAGACTCACCAAACCCTACCTCATCTTCTTCCTCTTTTCCTTTCTTCTTCTTCTTCTTCTTCTTCTTCTTCTTCTTCTTCTTCTCTCCCTTTCTCGAGCTCTCTCTTTCTCTCTTCTCTTTCTCTTGGTCTCTTCTCCCTCTTTTTTTCTCTCTTTCTCTCTTCTTCCTTCTTTTCTTTCTTTCTTTCTTTTCTTCTCACTCCCTCACGTCTCCCTCTCTCACTTTCCCTTTCTCTTCTTATTTCTTTTCTAACAAGTGTGGGTATGTGAGTGTGGGAGTGAGTGATATTTATTTTAAAGAAGTGGGAGCTAATAAAAGCTAGAGATAAATATGTAAAGTGTGAGTGAGATTAAGTGATACTCTCTCACCCTTCCTAACTTTAATAATTAAATCCCTACCTTTTCTTCCTCAATCTCACTTAACATAATAAATCATGCTGTAATTAAAAATCAACACAGTTTATAAAAAAAATACAAATAAGCATCTATAACTTAACTAATTCACCAAGTATTAAAACGCAAAGTTCTAACTTGAGAATATTAAAGCTACATAAGTAATAACTTAATATTTATAAATCAAGGTTCTAATATTAGGGATATTACAATATCACAAATAGGTCAGTTAGTCAGATTTATCCAAGCCGGGTGCTCTACTCGATCTCGGCTCGCTGGGATCCACCACACGGTCATTGAGATTTTCGAAACCTGGATAATCTCAGTAGGCAATTATAGCCCAACCGTGCCTATTTCCAACCCCATCCGGGTTGCAATGCTCATCTCATGGCCATCCGCCAAAATCTCTTTCTCTGTATGCATATGGCATAACACATTGCACACAAAGTCAATCACAATCATTTCCACTTTGGTTTCTCTTGTAATTTATCTCATACACATCACTATGTTACCACTTGTAACATTCTCAATCTCTTCTCTATGTTACCTCTTGTAACAATCACACATAACCTTCTCTCTTGGTTATGTAATACTCATCTTTTTTTTTATTATCTTACTCAAAATATCTTTTTCTCTTCCTTGATTATCTCAACCATGATATCTCTTTCTCTTTCATTTAATTTTCTTACTCAATTATAATTCTGTCCAAAAATCGTATTTTCCGTATTCAATGTTTAAAACCTTTTAGAAAAATTGAACTAAATACCTAATGATTTCCAAACTCAAATTTGATATTCTTCCCTTAAAAAGTCTCTGTTTGATAAGCTTTTAAAATTAAATTTCGTAAATTTTGGGTTATTTTTAACAGATACCAGAACTGTTCACAGGCATGGTAATTTTCACACCCGCGGCGTGAACAGTTCTGTCCCCTGTTTCTCAAACAGAGTACGATTTTCACAGCTTTGGAAAAGAAGCCACCCAGGGAGTGACAGGTCCAGTTTTCACAAAGTTAAAGCCATTTAAAATTGTTCTAAACATAATTTAACCTAATTAAGATCAATTAAATAAAAATATGCTCTTGGACCATTTCAAAAGCTTTCCAAATCATGAAAAAATACTTTGGTTTTTAGGAAAATTCCTTCAAGAATTGACTTACATAAAAAGACTCTTGTAAAACTTGGGTTAAAATCTTTACTCTACCAATTTCTAATACCAATTTGGCATAGAGGATTTAAGCATCAAACACAAGCTATTGATCAAAGTCATAATCAAGGCGTAGAGCGCAAGATCATCACAACAAGCTAGATGTTATTTCACCTCAAAGATCATTGTCATAGGACAACCCAAAACCAACATCCTTCACACAAGATTCAAATATCACAAAAATCATCATCCACCCCTTGTCATGATATCTATATTCAACAAAGATCTCTATCATACACAAACATACATATTAAATCATCCAAAACATCACATGGGCAAGGAAAATCACACAAGCATGTCACACCCATGTTAAGAACACAAATAACTTTGCAAGAGAAATTTCCCCTTACCTCTTACTCCTAGCTTGTGTAGAAAACCCTAGTTTCTTGATCTCTCCCTACACCTTGACCATCACCTTCCAAGCAAGCATAACATACCCAAAAATCAAGAGAAAAGCTTAAGATATATTATATGTAAATCAAACCCTAGACATATGAACCAAAAAGGAAGATAATAGAAACTTGGTTCATAAAACTCTTACCTAAGCCAAACACCTTGGTACCTTGAAGATTCAAAATCAAGAAAGCAAAATCTACGAAGAGCTTGATGATCTTAATGAAGGCTAGGGTCTTAAAATGAATTCTCTACACTTGATGCTTGTGTAAAGAATTAGACATATGGTAGGAGATGGTGAAAAGCTTCCATGGAAATGGAAGAAAAAGCTTGAAGAACTAGATAGTTTTTGGAAGAAAACAAGGGAGAAAAGTTAGACAATGGAGGAATAGACTTGGAGAAGATGATAGCAATTGAAGAGATGAATAAAACCCTTCTCCTCTCTTCATCAAGCTCACGGCCAAGCTTCAAGGTAAGGCTTAGAGATTAAGTCTTTTTCATCCATGAAATGATTACTTAATAAAATATCTAAGTGAATAAATTAATTATCTAATTTTCTATTGGACCAAAACTCATGACTCACACATATAGAAATGATGAAGATGCTTCCTAGTTAATGATGTGGGGCGGCCAAGGCTGATCAAAAAGAAAGGAATAGGCTTAAAGTCAACTAAGGTTAGAGCTTGGTTATAACTAAACTAGGTTAATTTGACTTAGGTTTGACTAATGGAATGGAATCAATGGCCAAGATTATTTCTCCCACCAAATAGGCACCTAATCAAGGGTCCAAAATGAGCAAGATGGCTGCATGGCTCTTTGGTAATTTAAACCAAACTTAAGGGCAAAACCGAAAGGGCAAAGTGGTCATTTCTTCATTTGGTAATTAACTATTTAAGCTAAGGGCAAAATGGTCTTTTCCCATGAATCAAGAAAATTCTAAACTCTTCTACAAGAGTGCAGGGCGGTTCTGACCTGGTCCAAGGGTTAAGGTAAATAATTTTTCACTTTTAACCATGGTAAGAGGTAAATTACGGTAATAAAATGCGGAAACTTTTACGTTTCATGGTTAAAACTATTCCCACATGACTTATTGAAGTAAATGACTCCCAATACTCACATGGTAACCCAAGACCACGAAATTCAAGTGCCAAAAAGGTCTTGGTGGATAGAAATCCAACTTAGAAGCAACACAGTAATTTTTCGGTTTTACCATAACCTGTACATTAGGGTTAAACTGCATTTTCTCTGAAAAATTTCAGAAAATTCCTAAAAATCATAAATCTTATAAGAACACTATTGGTGACCTTTACATTTGATTTTGGATCATTTCCTAACCTTCTGGTATCCATTTGATCTCCTATTTTCCCTGTCCTTAATTCTACAGGGACCAAAACTGCAATTCTTAATCTGTTATTCGAAAAATTCTTAAAATAATTTCTAAAATTCTAAAATAATGTAAAAACATTATTTGACTCATAATAAAATTCTAAAATAATGTAAAAATATTATTTGACTCATAAAAATATTTTTCCCACTTGTTCTGACCTCCTATCTCACTTACAGTCCATACTAGTCACACTACAAGGACCAAAACTGTAATTCTTCTTATCCGTTTATCAGAAAACTCCCAAATAAATTTCTAAAATCTTTAAATCTTATAAACTCAATATTGGCATCCTCAACTCCCTTTTCTAACTCCAACTTAGGGTTTTTTCTTCATAACGCAGTCATTTCGACAGTTAAAACACTACCACTTTTCCGTTTGATTTTTAACTTCGAACTTAAACTATTGATCTCTAAGCTTAAGAGAATCATATCTACTAGATTTAGTTTCCTAAAATATATTTAATCCACATAAATCACATATCCACATATTACAATATATTAAGATCAGAACCTAAAAATGCAGACGTTACACCATGCGCATGCAACATATAATTAAGTTGTGGTGTGCAGTCAATTCGTTTACAATTAGGTTATGGGTTGCTTATAAATAGGGAAGAATCGCCACACAGAATGCACGTTTTCTTAATACCCACACTGCACTTATCACATTCTTCGTATAACTGTTGAAGTCAGTTGGTTTAATCTGAACGCATGGCGAATAGGACTGATTCTATTGCTTCGATCACCCCTGCGAAGGAAACAAGGTCCATTGTAGCTTGTGTTGTACGACTCTGGTTTGTTACGGACTTCAGCAAACAAAAAAACCCTTTTTCCAAGGAAATGTTGCTGATGGATGATAAGGTCATATACCCATATATATAATTTCTATTTGTTTTCCATCATTTTACTATCATGCTTATATTTATGTCTGCTTAAACGCAATATGTATGGTTATATGTTTTTTGGGTTATGCTTGCAGGGTGATAGGATTCACGCTTCAGTTAGAAAAACATTGATTTATAAGTTTGAGAGGAATCTGAAGGAGGGCTTTGTATACTCTATCCGCAATTTTGGGGTTGCTTGCAATGGAGGTAGCTTTCGTATCAGTAGGCACGAGTACAAGATTAATTTTTAGATTAGAACAAAGGTTTTGAATGTCGAGAGAGTCATAATGTCATGCTCTCCTTTTAGTTTTGTGGCTTTTTGTGATATCAATGAAGGATATGACACAAATTACTTGATCGGTTAGTTTTTTACCTCTGGTCTGAATTATAATGTGTTTGTCTCATGGATTATAGGTTTGATTGTATTTATAATTTCCCTAAATGTGTTTATATGTTTGATGTTTGATATTTTTTGCATAGATGTCATTGGATTGTTCACTGGTGTTGGTACTGAAAGGCAATATGAGAGAAATGGACTACCTACAAAAATGAATGTTATTGAATTGGAGTCTGAAGGGTATTGATAATTAGCCTTTTAAATTAATTATTACTTATATATCTCAGATAGAAAGTAGTTAACTATTTAACTATTTCATTGTAGAGCGAAGATTGAATGTGCACTGTTTGGACCCTATGTGGACGACCTGAATTCATTCCTTGCAACTGGTGAACTTCACTGTCCAATTGTTATTTTGCAGCTGGCCAAGGTTAAACCTTTTCAAGGTATTGGGTTAATTTCCTTTTGGATGGTTTTGTTATATTATGTTATATAATCGTTATGTATGGTTATTATTTAATTTATATTTTAATATTTGAATATTGTAATTTCTTATTTTGTTGCTAGGTAAAATCCAACTTCAAAATGCTATGAGTTGCACAAAGCTCTTATTTAATCTAGACTGTGTGGAGGCTAATGCTTTGAGGCAGAGGTTTGTTCTTTTTGTTTCATTTGTTATATTGGATATTCATACATGAATATAATACATATATTGATATTGATTTAATAAAAATTGGAGCACCTTTATTTGACTCACCATTTAGGATATCTAACAAAGATGATTCCCCATCACCAATGCTGAGTCAATTGGCTGAGACACCCAAAATATCGTTAGAGGATGAATTTTTATGCTTGAGTATGAAGAAAATCGTACTCGATATTAAGGAGTGCAAGGATGAGGCATTTGGAGTAGTACTGGCCACTATTAAGCATGTTTTGGAGGATGCAGATTGGTGGTACACTGCATGTACTTGCAACAAGGCGGTTTATCCAGATTCTAAGATATGTTTTTGTGATAAATGCAATAGGCATGTGGTTAATGTTAGTCCCAGGTTAGTATTGTAACATGTAACGTTAATATCTATTTAATTCGATGTGTAATCTAGATATGTAATTTGGTTTCACATGTAATGTTCTGATGTTTGTATGTAGATATCGAATTAAGGTCAGGGTGGTCGATGACACAGATTCTGCAACGTCTGTGATTTTTGACAAAGATGCTCAAATTCTGCTTAACAAGACATGTTCTGTTATGGTTGAGACATTTGACAAGGTTGTTATTTTTATTTTGTTTACTCTTTAAGTGTCATGTCGTCAGAATACAGGCAGATATATTTGATTTGTATTGTTACTATGTTTAAAACATTATTTTTTTTGTTGTAACAAAATGCTATTGGTTCTGAATTTCCTGCTGAAATACTGGGCTTGGTGAATAAAACATACATTTTCAAGGTTGATCTGAGGAATAACTTTGGTTCAAGATTTGATCAGTCATTTTGGGTTAAGCGAATTTGTACTGATGAGCTCGTGATTGAGAAATTCAAGGCTCTGAAATCTTTTTCTAAGACTACAGAGGTAAGATAGTATTTGCTTTGTATTTTTTTTATCAAAAAAAGTAACTACGGGTATCTTTGTAATCTTACTTCATCATGATTTTTTTATGCCTGGATGTTGTCGATGGGGTTGAATCTGGAGAAGCTTCCATGCAGGTATACCCTACATATACCTATCTTATTATTTTCTTACATGTTTAAATTAATGTGCGATTTTGTTAACTACAATGTCCTTTTTCATGTAGGACTTAATGACAAAATTTAGTGATGCTGTAAGTGACAGCCAAGCATTGGACTCTGTCCTTACTGATAGTTTGCCTCCTCCAAATGCAATTGATGATAGCTAACCAGGACCTGATGATATTGTTAGTTTAGACTGCACCCAGAATGATGCCATTGTTGAATTTGGAGCAACTCCAGTTAAAAGGCACATTGAAGTTGAAGGTCATGCTGGTGAAGGAAGCAATTCAGGGATCAAGAAGGCAATTAAAGTTGAGAAGGATTGACCTGTTTCATGTGTGTCTTCTCTTATTTATTTACTTAATATATTTACACATTGTATATTTTTATTTGACATAGTTTAATCCACGTATTGAATAGATTGTTTTCTAAATTGTGTTTGTTCATCATATTGATTATAGGAGTACGTTGAAGTCTCTGACTCTTTCTATAGAAGTTTCAAGATTGAAGTTCCTATTGGTTTAAAGATATTGTAGGTACAAGAATTGGAATAATACTGGACAAGTTCGATGATCATGGTTATTTCTCCCATGGACTATTCAATGTTCTCAGGCATTACAATCTGATGGATGGAGCATGGCTCAAGATTTGGTACGAAGGAGGTAATGAATTTGCGATCAAGGTTAAGGATTTGCATGTTAAGAAGGTTATTTATCCTGTTCCTGCCACACATTATGACTTTGTTCTGAAGTACTTGCCCCCAGAATACCATGACTACACTACTCACACTAATGACTTTATGTTTCAACTGATGGAGAGGTGGGAATTGACCCTGACCCATAAACAGGCAACAAAGAACAACATGGTAAAAGGAATTACCTTTCATATATCACTACTAGAAAAATCAGATTTAGAGACGGATTTTAGCGACGGAAACATTTTCCTCTCTATTACCGATGAATTTTATGACGGAAATGATTTTATTAAATTAGCGACGGATTTAGAGACGGAATTGCCCCTCTCTAAATATTTCGTCACTAAATCCGTCACTAAATGTGCAACTTAACTTTAGCAAGGGAATTAGAGACGGAAGTGATGCCTCTCTAAACGTATTCGTCACAATGTTCATAGGTCCTCAATCGAATTACATTTAGCGAGGGAATTTGTGACGGAATGTTCCCTCTCTAATGTTATCCGTTATACCAATCTGTCACAAATATTTATTAAACGGGTTGCGAGGGAATACTTCCGTCGCTAAAAATATATATTAACCGATGTCTAAAGTCATTAAAACAACAAAAAACGTGTCCTGCTCCCTCAGGTTCTCTCACTCGCTCTCACTCAAACTAAATCCCCAAACCCATTGTACCTTCTTCTCTCACTCCCTCCTCTCCCTTTCCACACACGCACTCAGATCTGAAGGAGGTGATAGTAGAAGCTCGTTGACGGACGATGCCGATGGCGATGCAGTGGTCGCCGGACGAGGTCGTTGACGGCGTTGAAGACGGCTTACTCCGAATCGTAGTGTGTAATAACAATACGCCAACGCTTTCTTCATAGATGTTTTCTCAGGGGTCGAGGATCATAGAGATGAGAATCAGAGCTCCATCTATGGCAGGCACCTGCATCGAACCTCTTAAACTCCGGTTCCCTTGTGAGTTTTCTTTTCTCTGGATCAGTTTGTCTGCTTCTAGGGTCTGAATTGCACATGTTTGATTTCTTTTTCCTTTTATCGTTGATTGATGGTGTTTGTTTGATTCTAGGGTCTGTTTCCGGAGCTAACACCAATTTTCTCTTAGACATAAGCTCCTCCGCGGTCTTCTCCCTCCTCCTCGGTCTTCTCTGTTCTCTGTCAACGAGGCACCACCGCGAGGCATTCCTCCTCCGCTACATTTGTGTTGCTTTGGGTACTGTTGAATAAATTGCAGTTGTGAGTTTTATTTGTGTGTGGGTTTTTTCTGTTTTTTCGATCTGTTATTGTGCTCTATTTGTTGTTTGTTTGGTCCTTTTCTTTTACTGGTGTTGTGTCATTCTAAAGCTATAGAAAATGGTGTTGATTCTGAATTTTGGTTTTGAGTCTTTTGACATAGTTTGGAAATAGGCTCAGGACAGATTAATTTGGCACTTACACCACTTCCTCTTCATAAGAGTTTTTAATGTATTTTAAACTGGAATCTAATTAGGCAGAGCTTGACAGATTTACATATGGACTTGGGAGAAGTTTTAAGCTGATGTTTATTTATTTTATTATTGTTATTGGATATCAAGAGGATTCCTGATATTTCTGCTCTAACATTTCTTCTTTCTTGGAAATGTCATTTAGTGAAGCTAATAAACATCAAAGACATTTGTTCGTCGAAATTTGTAATAGTTAAAATTTGATGAAGTAAAGCTTGGATAAAAGAGCAAAATAAGTCATCTCTTTTTCCCCCTCTTCTGTGTTAATGAGTCATCTCTATTTTACATGCTACTATATAATTTCATCTCAAGCACTACATGTGTCAATTGTACTGTGTGACAATCTTGGTATGAAACTCAAAATTAAATTGCTTATAGCTCCGTGAATCCTCTTCTTTGAACTGTGAACTATCAACTATTTATGTGAACTATGATTCTTCACATTAGTATGAAATACAAGATTCATTTTGATGTGGATCTAAGTTTTAGTCATTCCCTGCATCTGGAAATGCTAATGAATGAGTAATGAGCTTGTGCTCATCAAATTAGTAGTTATCTGTCACTGCGCATTCCATTCATATACATTACTAGTTAATTTAACATTACTTTGCTGTTGGATCTACATTTTTTTTTGCTCAATACAACTATAGGCTGATGTTCTGGATTTTTATTTATTGGAGTTCTTTCATTTTAATTTTAGCTCTGAATTGTCTTGTTAACATTATTTTGGAATCATGATTCACTTGAAATATTTAACAAAATTAATATGCCTTTGACCATGTCTTTGTCATGGCAATGTCTTTTTTCTAATGTGACATTACCCTCGTCCTTCAATGCTTGGGCTAATTGGATTCTGACTTCTTCGTTTCAACTACATTGTTAACTAAATAGATATTGCTACAAGGTATATACATGGTAAAATAAATTCTCAGTTTTGTGCTAATTTTTGCTTCCTTTAGAATTGATTCATGCCTTTGATGTCTTTTTTTCTGTTTCATATGCAGCATCTACACTTAATTGTAGTATGATATATTTGGTTGATTTAATAGCATTTATTTTTGCTACCTTATGAGCACATGAATAATTTTTGCCTTTTTTTACACCTAATTCATTTCACCCCTTTGTTGTGGCTTTTCTTGTATTTTAGGTGCAAATGTTTTATACCTAATTCAATTTTTGCTTTTCTTTGTCTGGAACCACAATGCTTTTCATCTTTGTTATTGTATTTGGTTGGCCACTCCAACTCATGTGGACAAGGATCACAAGTGGCTATTATGTAGATTGAAGAAATTCCTAGAAGTGGCACAGGAAGTTGGCTTTCAACAACAAACTTTCAATGATAGATTAGATTAATTAGACGATAAGTTAGGTAGACTTTTGATGTATTATTTTTTTGCACTAAATTAAGTTGTATACTTTGATATTTTTATGAAACATTATTATTAATGGTTTTATGGATCTTATATATGAATGGTTGATTTTTATTTCTTTGGATGCTAATGCTATGTTGTTTAGAAGTTTCATTTTATTACAATTATTTTTATCCATGAAATTTTTTTATTTAAAAATAAAACTGATTTTTTTTATATAAAAAACACCTCTAAATATTAGAGAGGGATAAATTCCGTCACTAATTAGAGACAGATTTTGTGACGGATTAGTATCCTTAACTTTGTCCCATTCGTCGCAAATTCCCTCGCTAATTAGTGAGAGACGGATTCCGTCACTGATTAGCGAGGGATTTGTTTTCCCTCGCTAATTATTTTGCGGCGCCCATTTTAGCGACGAATATATGTCCGTCACAAAATCTGTCGCTAAAGTAGTTTGTGACGGAATTTTATATATTTAGTGACAGATTTGTTCCCTCTCTAATTATAATTTTTCATCATGCTTACTTATTAAGTATTTTGTTCTTTAATTTGAGTTTTTATACAAGTTTTAAATTTCCAGAATTTACCAGTTGATTTGGTTAGTTGCTTTTTCAAAATGGATGAAACCAAATAAGTTGAAATCGAAGATCAAAGTGGCAAAAAGTGGATCTGCAATGTCTGGTGGGGGAAGAGAGTAGGTCAAGCTCACTTTACACATGGATGGACTAACTTCTGCACAGCAAATGGCTTGAAGAGAGGTAGCAAGGTTATTTTGGCTGTTGATCCAGAGGATCATTGCAAGTTATATTCCAGAGTTGTGCGCCACTAGATTTAGTGTTATGGTGACTTGATGAAGTTTTTGTTGGGTTGTTTTCCCAGTTTGTCGATGAACGAATTTTGAAGAGACAATCATGTTATGTTATTTCTTTTTAATTTTATGTAGGTCGTACTTTAATTTCTGATCTCATGTATCAGTTTGAACCTTAATATGTCATATTTTGCTTTTTATGTTGCGTACATTGTCCTTTTTATAATTCTGTTATCCTTTTACTATACACACTGAATTGCTTGAATTAGTTTGCTTGGATAAAATCAACTTGATATTTAGACACACTCATGTAGCATAAAACAAAAACAACCAATATTTTTAAATTCATAGTCAAATCAATATATTATTAATGCATTTTCTAAACATCTATTAAATTTATTAGATTATTAAATTATTAATTATTCATTATTCATTATCAATTACATCAAAATATTATATAAACAACATTTCAAATTTAGTATTTGTAATAAAATTATATTATATTCTTCATGCATTGTTTCGCCCGTGCATTGCACGGGCTAACACACTAGTAGGAACATAGATCTGGTTTAAATGAATGACAAAAAATTCATTAGCACACATTGGTAAATACTTTGATAAAATTGACCGTTTAATATCATGTATCCACAAATTCGAGTCCATCATATGGTGGTGTAACATTCCCAATTTTAGGATTTTATATGATAGGTGTTAAGTTATTATAAATGTAATGGTATAAGTGATATTTCTTTTATTAATTATGTCATTGTTTGAACTCTACTTTATTTTTAAATTAATTGTGATTGATTAGGTAGAGATAGAAATATTTGGTACTGTTTATAATTATAGAAAGAGTAGAGTTGAGGGGTTTGAGTGAAAAATAAAAGTATGGGGACTAAAAATGCAAGTTTTAGTTTTAATTTCTCCCTACTCACACACACCTACACGCACACACTCCCTCACACTCTTAAAAGTTAAAACACACTTAACTCTCTCTCACACTACACAGCACACACACATAACCTCAAGAAAAGAAAAGAGGAAGAGAGAAACCAAGAGAGGGAGAAAGAAGAAGAAGGGAGAAAGGAAGAAAGGAAAAAGGGAAAGTAGGAAGCTGATAATTTCTATTCCTATTTTCCTTCTATCTATTCATTTCAATCCTTCTCTTTAGTTGCATGTGAGTTCCCATTTCTTCCTTTATTTCTTGGTTTGATTTTCTGAAAATGCATGTTGGATTGATGAAGAATGAGTAACCTTTCTTCCTTCTTAGGTTTATGGTGATTTTGTGATGAATGATTACATATGAGTTCCTCCCCTTTTCTCTATTTTTATTTTTATCCTCTGATGTGGTGAGGAATACCTATGAATGTCTAGCTGTAGTTTATGTTGCTCACCATGTGTTTGATTAATTGCTTAAGTGAGTCCTTTCTCCTTTAGTTTTGGTTAGTGTATAAGCGCCACCCTTGTGTGTGTGTGTTCTGAGTTGAGAGAGATTATAGGGAGTCTAGAAATGACCTTGCATGTTACTAATAAGTGAGGATATGGGGCTCGTGGGTTCATGTGTTGGTTGCATGTCCTTGATGGCCAAAAATTCGAGCTCAAGAGGGTTGAGTAATGCTGTTTATTTTTGAAATTCCTGGTCTGGTAGTGGTGATTGTTTCGTCTGTATCTCTCTGGTCAATTACTGTATTAATGTGCTCTTTGTGTCATATGAAAATAGACACATTTATCTTCACTTTAGGATTTGGGTTGACCCTGTTTGGATTGTATTGCATTAGCAATTATCTCTTTAAGTTTCAGTTGTGGTACGGTAATTTTGGAATGAGCAATGTCTGATAAAATGCTTGTAACTGATAATGTACTCACTTTATTGTTGTGTTTTCTATATCATACGAAACTAGACATAAAACGCTTCATGTTAGGGTTTGGTTTGACTAGATTTGGATAAGAATTGAGTTAGCAATCGTTCCTTGAAGTTGCAGCTGAGTTATTAAAATCCTGATATAATTTACAAAAATCTTGATATGAGCATCGTCTGATAAACTGTGTATAAATGAGAATGTACTTACTGTATTGTTGTGTTTTCTGTACCATACGAAACTAGACATAAAAATCTTCATGTTAGGCTTTGGATTGACTAGATTTGGATAAGAATGGAGTTAGAAATCGTTCTTTTAAGTTGCAACTGAGTCACTGAAATTCTGACATGACCATTGTCTGTTGAATAGCACATCTCTGTTAATGTGTTTACTATATTGAGCTATTCTTAGCTTCGTTAGAAACTAGATACAAATATCTTGACTATGAGCACTGGTGACTCTGTTTGGTTGAGAATTGAGTGAGAAATCATGTTATTAAGTTACAGTTTTGGTTTCTAAAATTATAGAGACCTTATAGTGGTGTTAGGCTGATAATTCTTTGTACACCAAATGGATTGGATTGAAATCGGTGTCATGGGAAACCTAATAAAAAAATCGTCAATTATGAGTTGTGTTATGAACAGTGTAGTTAAAACCGGACTAGACCGGACCGGCCGGTCCGACCGGTTGAACCGGGAACCGGACCCCTGTCCAGTCCGGTACATCTTGAAAATTGTCCTGTCAAAGAACTAGTCAAAAATCAGGAAAACAGGTCAAAAACTGGCCAAAATCAGGAAAATCACCTAAAAACCGAGTTGAACCGGTTCACTCTTTTTTCTTTTTTTTTTAATGAAATAGATATTACTTTCTTTAATTATTTGTAATTTTGAATATTTTATGTTATGAATTATGACATTTAGTAGTAAAGTTTAATTTTTCTTTATAAAGTTATGACTTATGTTAATTTTTGCTCAATATTGTATAGGTTTAGGATTTAAAATAATATTATTTTATTATACTCTGGTTGAACCCCGGTCGAACCTCTGAACCTCAAACCCCTGCTCTCACTGGTTCAGTGACCGGTCCGGTTTTAACTACCTTGGTTATGAAACGTGATGCCTCAAGGTCAAAATTTATATAATTATTGAGATTGTATATTATGGTGATTAATTAATAGAAGATGTGTTTGTCTTGAATGAATGGAGATAATCATTGTATTGAATCATAGTTACATTCCTAGAGAATGTCATTGTTACCCTTTGGAAACAAAGGTACGGTATGGCTAGGTAAGTTGAGACACCACTTACAGGTTATAAACATCTAAACATTCCATACTTTAGATCATGGCATCGGTTTGGTGATCGTCAGACTCGGTAGCGTAGAGTATGCAATCGGTCTGGTGATCATCAGACCCAACGACGTAGAACCCGGTGTTCATTTAAGCCTGGCAGCGTGGCATCGGTTCGGTGACCGTTTAGGCCTTGCGACATAGATTCAGTTCAATGTTATTGAACCCTAAGGGAAAATTTAAATTGAATCGAGTAGCGTAATTTTATGATGACTGATATGACTCTATGAATATGCATATGTTTAGAAATGTTTATTCTTACATGTTTAATATAAGTTCTTTGACTATAAGTGATAGGGTAACCCTAAATCCCTATCATCGAGTCTTGTTTGTTTGTGGGGACTCACTGAGATTTAACCATCTCATCACTAATTAATGTTTATGTTTTTCAGATAACAGGTGTCCATGGTGAACTGAGAAGTACACTTTGAAGTTTATTAACAATTGAGCTATAGAGACGAGAACCGAATCAGTCTTAGATAGGAGTTTTTATTTTCTTCTATTTTCCTTACTTTTAGATTATGAACTTGTACATGTATGTATACTTTATAAGTTGTATGTTTATGGTTTAAATGATAATAGGATTATGTACTATCTAGTAGTATCCTACTAGGAAGCAAGGTGTTACAGGTGGCATCCATTCTTTTGCATATTTTTCAATGAGATAATCCAATTGTTGTTGTTTGTTGACATCCTTCTCTATAATGGGTGATTAATATGTTTTGTTATAAAGAAATTGTGAATGATAAATATAAGCTGAGATTGTAAGTTGGTGTTGTTGAACCAACAGTGTTGGTATAAAGAAAACGTTATCTTGAGTGCAACCAATTCTACCATCTATCAAGTAAATAGATGGAAATGTGTTAATAATAAAATGTAAGATAGAGAACATCTATATAATGCATTACGCATAGTCCACATTGATTACCTCTAACGAAATGCTCCTTCCAGGACATAGGTATGAAGATCCTTCCTTGTTGCTTTCCATTTGCCAAGTCCAAAAATTTCCTCACTGTTTTATAAGATGATAAAGGCATTAGGATGTCATATTTTAAGGTAACAAATGTATTATTGGGTAAAGGGGTGCATTACCTAGGGTCATGGTCCTTGTTATAGGCATAGGTTGACACGTGGATTTGATGTGGTTTGAGTTTCATTTCATGAGTTTGTTTAAATGTGGTCCTAATGATTTGTGTGGTGACACAAAAAAAATTAATTACAAAAGTTAGAGTACAATTGTTTATGCCAATTTTTGGTAAAACAAACAATATTTTTGAATTTTGGGCGTTGGTGTGTGAATGTACCCTTTTCGAATGTTGGGTTCTTCAAAGTGCGCACAATTAACTTCAATTGCAAAATGTAGAATTCGAGGGAACGTTTTGGAAATACCTTTAAGAAGATGGCAATGAATTTTAATTAAACATAAGTCCTTACAATCAAATGTCTAAACTCTAAATTTAAAAGAGTCTATAGTTACGAAACGAAAAATAAAGATTACGTCATTGTAAGTGATGTAAAGCTAAAATTGAAGGACGGTCAAATGCCACTTGAGATTTTGACTGGATCAGACTACCTCGCCTGAGGGAGGGTCTTCCCGTTCATGGTTCTCGTTGACCACGTCGTCTAGAGAGTCTATTAACTCCTGAAGCATTCTGTTGAAATGTCCAACTGAAGACACCAAATGGCCCACCATGGCCAATAACTTGTCTAAGATTAAGTCTTGTGGCGTCCCGCGTCTAATCCCTGGCATACTGAAAGTTTGCCATTCCAAAGATGGTTTCAAATTCCTCATGCAAGGATGCCCATAATCAAACACTTATAGTGATGAAGACATGCAACTTAAAGAATCAAATCATGGCAAAGCGAATCAAACATAAAAGAGAAACATGTGAAACAATGAGTGAATTGAAGCAATAACTAAAATGAATATAAGTTTTCATTCCATTGAAGTACGAATTTAAATGACCTAAAGAAGAAAAATGGTCATCTTTCTGCATTCAATCTACCTTGGGTGTTCACCGTGAGCGTCACACTGGGGACTAAGGTTACTTGTAAGGGGTTTAGAGATTAAGAATTCCAACCTTGTTTACGTATATAATTCCCCTATTTATAGCCAAAACCCCCCACAACAGTTCACACCCACTCCCTGTCATTCTTAGCTTGTGCACAATCATGTGTAACTGCTTCTTCGAGTGTTTGCCACTTGTCCCACATTTTGAGCCACGTCCAAAGTAAGTTCTCTTTAAATACAATGTCTTTCATCAGAAGCCAACTTCTCAAGGCCGCTATGATTTTCCCATTTCGATTATCTCAGGCCTCTTTGATTCCCTTGGACCGTTGTTTCGAATCAGATACCCACTGGGTCTCTTTAAGCTCTGAATACAGCCCCTTGCGATATTTGGGCCTTTGTTCTTGTCTGGAGTAAAATATAGATGATTTTTGTTATAATGATTTTCGTATACTTTGGATGAGTTATTCCTCACTAGAGTATGTGTTTCATTGGCTATGGAGTTATATACAATTGACTTCTCCTTTTGTTTGCTCTTTGAGTCCAATCCTACTCTAGCATTTTTATTTTTCCTTTTCGAAGGAGTCATTTTATTTGTTGGTTCTTTAGGTGGTGTATGACATGTGTTCTTATTGGGTGATCTCTTGAATGAAAATTTCCTACCAGCAGGCGAGGATCCCATATCAGTCGAGTTGACTTTATCAACCTGTTAGAATATTCAAAATGCAATAGGACCACAAAAATGTGAGTTAACATATTTGTAAAATTGAAATGGAAATACAATTGTAACATCGAAATTAATCATAAATCATACCCTACTCAAATGATTTTTTTCAGCTTGGGAATAATCACACTTCCCATAGTATTTTTCATACTCAGTTTTGATAAAGCTTCTACCGACTGGAGTGGGTATGTAAGAAGTTTTTGGGGTGAAAGGAGAACCCCCACTATTGATTTTGTCAAGTTGAAGTTCGAGCTCGTCATCGTCATCTGATAACACATGGATACCATCATTGATGTTAGTTCACTGGGTGGAAGCTTAAAATCATTCCAGGGAGAGTTTTTGTGGTCCACGGGAGATGACTCTCCGATTTGTGGTGCCACATCCTGGTAATCGATGTTCATTGGTGGCTTGTCATTTGACTTTTCCTTGTCAAAACCAAAGTCTCCAAAGCTTGTCTTTTCTTGATTCGACATCATGTTGCTGAAAGCAAGTTCTCCAAAGTCCATGTTTTGTTGATTCAGCTTACTTTCCATGCTAAATATTTTGTTAAGCCTGACTTGAATCAGATTTTCCAAGTCTTGGAGTTATGATTTGAAGCCTTACAACGAAAGGTTGGCATTAAGCATTGAATAAACCGTTGGAAACACAATAAATATTTGATCAATATGAAGATTATATGTTATAATCCAACTTACCTGAATGGTCTGTGTGTTAGAGTTAATGGAAGCCAAAATTTTGGTCATTAAAGGTTGTCCATCATTTATCATCTTTTGCTCTCCTCCATTAAGGCACTCAAAACTGCAACAAATCATATGAAATACATTTATGAAAATCATTAATGAAACGCACCAACCCAACCATCACATGATAGTATTTGGATTGTTAACCCTTCGATATCAAAATTTTGTCCCTCTTGTGGCATCTTCATTTCTCTCAGAATCTCATCCACAGTGTTCATTGGTTGCATTGATGAACTTAGTTTTACTAGTTGAGAGGTAGTTGAATAGTAAAGATGGGTGAGAAAGTTTAACAATTTTGTTGTGAGAGTTTAAGAATGATAATTGACTTAGGTGTAGTGTCTCGGTTTTGTTGCACCAATATTAGAACGTACTGTATTATGGTCATTTATATTGATTACACTTTTAAAGTAAATATGGCATACATAGGACATGCTTACCAGAACAAGTAATGCCATAAAGATGAAACTTATTTGGGTCACATCGGAGGCTACCTACAAGGGGCGGTTCCTTGTGTTAAACACCCAATATTTGATTTGTTCCTCGAGAATGAGCATTGACTTTTAATTAATTGGTCAACCCGTAGAGTGAGATGTGTTATATAAAAACTAATACTTCTTTCATCATTGTGGCTCGCAATGGGACAGACTTATTTAAAAACGTGTCATGTTTACATCTTAATCTTCCATTTGAATTTTTTATTCCATGTTAGCATTTTCGTTTATCAGTGTGAAAGGTATGAGAATTCTTTTTTTTTTGGTCAATGGAAGAGATATGCGAATTCGTTATTATAATAGAAAATACATTTTGGGTTCCAAAAAAAAAAAGATATGTTGCATTGTAGGTGGCATTTTTGGGTTTGCGTCTTATGCTTAATCTGGCCTGTTTAATGAATACTTGTTTGTTAGGAAAAAATGGATACAGTTTTACCCAAAAAAAAGGGTACAACAACGTCAATTTTGCCAATGATTTAAAACTTAATTGCATAATAGATACCATGCAATTATGACATTATGAAAGAATTCAAACATTACAACGGTTTGAAATTTTTTATGAATTACCAATAGTATGAATTATTTTGACTTAAAAAAATTGAAAAAATTATAATTGATATATTATTATAAAAAAATTCCCATGATGGCATTATATGTAATTATTGGTATATTATGTGTCCAAAATTATTATTGTACATAATTCATACTTGTTTTTATAATTTATGCATTTCATTTGAGTCGAGCGCTTCACTTTTCGGTGAAGGAATGATGTGTGACCTAGTCCATCACACGTATGGGTTAACTATGAGATGTGTTAACACCCAATTTTGTCCAGGTATAATAATAATTAGAATAAAGTAATAGTGACAATGGTAATAAAATTAAAAGGGTCTATTGGGCAAATAAATAATAAAAATAATTGGTGTTTGAATTTGAATAAAGGCAATTAAGGTAATTTTAGAAGAGATCACAATGAAATCAATCAGTACCATGGTTGTTTATGATTAAATCAAATAAAATTGTGTTTGTTCATAATTGAATCAAGTGTGATCATGATAATGGATTCTAATAATTAAAAATCAGATGATATCTGTAACGCTCCTTTTTTTCACAAGAAACGTCACGTAAAAATAAAATAAAACTTAATGCGGAAATAAATAAAATTGGTTTGTCTTCAAAAATACGTCTTTCATAATTAAAGGATACCAAAATTCGTGGATAATTTTTTTTTAAAAGTCTTATAAGAAGAAGTATACTCACAATATTTTAATCATCCAGAAAAACAAAAAGAAGAAAACATACATCATATCATATATATACATATCTCTAAGTCACTGTACACAAGTCTTGCGCCAGCAAATATAGTCAAGAACCACAACAAAGTGGCCAAAATACATCCTCATGACATGAAATAAAATAAAGCGATAAAACTATCCTAAAGAAAATAGTAAAGCAAAAAGATGTGTCAAATACACGACATGAATATCTACTCCCCCAACCTAGGCTGGTCGGCTAACTAGCAAACCCACAACCTAGCACTATACTCGCCACACCTAGAGACCTAAGAAGATGTCGTCTCCTCGGGGTCCTCATCGGGATCCTCCTCCTCCTCCGACTCAGACTCCACGAGCCAACGGCATCCAGGCTCGTCTCTGATCTTCCTCTTCCCTCTCCCAGCATGTCCCGATTGTAACGTCTCTTTCTTACACAAGGAACGTCACATGAAAAACTAAAACTTAATGCGGAAAATCATCTTTCATAAATCAAGGTTACCAAAATTGGTGGCTAAATTTTTTTTTTGAAAAGTCTAAAACGAAAAGATTACTCACATCTCATTTAGCCATCCAGAAACTCAGAAGAAAATAAACATCATATATATATATATATATCATCATGTCAATATACACAAGATCTTGCTCCCACAAGTATAATCATGAACCACAACAGAGTGGCCAAAATACAACATCCTGAAAGAAAGGAAATAACGCGATAAAACTAAACCTAAGAAAACAGTAAAACAAAACATGTGTCAAATACACGACATGAACATCTACTCCCCAAAACCTAGGCTAGTCGGCCAACTAACAAACCCACAACCTAACACTATACTCTCCACCCTAGAGACCTAAGACGATGACGTCTTCTTGGGGTCCTCCTCATCCTCAGACACCTAGAATAATGCACGATCTGGCTCGTCTCTAACCTTCCTTTTCCCTCTATCTACGTGTCCCGAAGGTCCAGCAGAAGTGTCAGAAGAACAGCGCACCAAACGTGCAGAAGGTGCGACGTATAGAACAGGAAGAGTCGGCCTCAAAGTCTCGGGTGATGGGACTGGTGTCACCGGTGGAGCCATCCTTGGTAAGCGTGCCCTCTCCAAGGAACTCTTTCTTAGAGTGCGACGAATCAGACGACAATAGTCAGATACTGATCCGGCTATCCGCTGAGGTGTAGGCCTCTGATCCTCCCTCGTCTCTCTCCTAGTCTGTGTCGTGGGTGGAACTCTGGCCTCCCGGTTCTCTAAAGTGATACTGCGTGCAAAGGGTGCATCTCCCAGCCAGTAGCGCATCCTCTCGATGGGTATGTAGACGTCCAAAACCATGTCCCTCTCCAAAACCTCTTCGGGGCCCAACACCCCCCTCTAGTCCTGACCACGTGGCCAGTCACAGTGGCCCATTGGGAGATGGGATCGTAAGTCCATCCCTCACCATCGGCCTCACGAGGCCGGAAGCACTCCCTCACTCGGGCTATCAGAGGTCTCGAAGTGGACATCTAAGCTTAACGTACATAAAATAACAGAAAAATGCGCAAGGGTGAATTTCTTTGCACAAGTTGAAAGTCCACTGAAAGGATGTATACGAAAAAGAAAATACTACATAATACATTCCAAGAATATATATAGCTACTCTTTCGCAAATCTTTCTCTAAGATATTCATACACCAAAAGAGAGCACATCATCAAATTAAACACACAGACAACACACACATAGCACTCTAGCATAATGCATGTCACTTCAATATCTCTGTAATACACTGGTGCACTGCTCCATGGAGACTTCCTCAACTAAGTAGAGCGAAATGGCTGTAGCATAAACCGAACATAATAAACCAATCGGTCCCATTTTTCATGGACATGGTAACCATCGATCGGTCCCCTTTTTCATGAACAGGTTTTACAATTATTCAGTAGAGCTACTATCACCATAACATAATAAACCAATCGGTCCCCTTTTTCATATACATGGTAACCATCAGTCCCCTTTTTCATGAACAGGTTTTACAATTATTCACAATCCATTACATAAGATTGTATGCTCTAATTTGGCAAAAGCCACGTCTTTAATGCAAATGACAACATATTTGCAATCACAACAATATGATTAATGCGGTCCCTCGTCTTAAAGTTTTCGTCGTCACGTGTTAGCTTCCTTCCAACAACGTGTAGCATTAATGTCCTCAAGACTTCATCGTCACCCCGTTTTGATCCTCTTCAATGCCGTTTTAAAACGTTATTTGAAAACATAAGTTTTTAGAAGAAATTCCTCTTTGAATTCTTAAGTTCTTCTTTTAACTTCTAACTCTCAAATCTTTATTATTTTACTTCCCACTCTTCATTGTAAAAAGATTTAATTAAAAATCTTAGTTAAGTTCTTTGATGATTTTACTTAAGTTTCTTTACTTTAAGTATTTAAAAATCTGACCCTCAAAATATTCTGTTTCACGTTTTCAGCCCTTATTTTTTTGAAAATTAGGTTTCTGCCCCAAAATTGTCCAGTCTTCACGTTTCTGCCCCAGAATTGTGCAGTCTTCACGTTTCTGCCCTAGAATTGTCCAGTCTTGACGTTTCTGCCCCAAAACTTTTGTAAAATTATATTTTTGGCCCCAAGTGCCCAGATTTTCGATTTTATGCCCAGAATTCCAGAATTTTGTATTTTTGACCCCAAAACATCCAGTTTTCGTTTTTGACCACTAAAAATTTAAAATTTGATTTTCTTCCCTCATTAATTGATTTTCTTGCTCACTTAGAGTTTTATGGAGAAAAATGATTTAGTATGAAATTGACTTGAGACTTATACTTATCAATTTAATGAAATTTATTTGAGTATGTATTAACTTGAACCCTAATTAATTTATTTGATTTCACTTTGGAAAATTTTTTCATTAAAGCTTTTAAGTTCTCTTCTCACACTTAATCAAATACTTCAATCCAATCCCAATCACAAAGAATCAAAGTATGTGAAATATCCAAAGAACTCAACATGCATCAATTAGGCAAGAACACAATCAAGTCATAAATCATACATACACTCAAAGTAACCACCCATAGCATATCAACATACATCATGAACATTAGCATAAATCATCAACTCACAAGCATGCATTTTTCCAAGAACACATAGGCTTTTCAACATAATCATTCATCAACCAAAAATCATGCTTGAGCTCATATATATATAAAAATACATATTACTAATAGAATGAAAACTCATTCAACACCCAATAAGAAAAACTCAAGTCTTTGAGTTTCTCATCAAGAACAAAACACACCACCACCCACATATACAACCTTCCCAACTTATTGAGAAATTCCCCTTACCTCTTGAAGACAATGAAAATGGGCAAACACCAAAAATCACCTCCACTCTTCACCAACACCAAGTGGCCTCCTTGAAGCCTTGATGTTCCAACACTTAGAAAAATTAACCTTTCACAAAAGACACCAAAATAAAATCATAAAAATGCAAGTTTTATGCAAACCACCAAACCCTAAGGTATAGAAATTTGAGTAGAGGAATACTTACTCAAATCTTGAAGTAAAATAGATCCAAGGTAGTTTTCAAGCTTGTAGGTTCCAATGGAGTGAACCTAAACCAAGAAAAAGCTCTCTTTTAGTAAAGAGAAGAATACAAGCTTCATGGAAAATTTGAAAGTGGTGGAAATGAAAAAATGAAAGAAGTTTATGGATTAGAATGATGATCCAAACCTTTTTTGTGAAGCTTGACTAGCCAAAATCTCAACAAAACTTAGCATTTTGGTGTGTAGAAAAGCTTAAAAGTGGAGAGAAAATGGAGTTTGGCAAACTTGGAGAAGATGAAATGAGTGAAATGAATTTTCTCTCTCTCCCTTCCTATCCAAAGAATTCGGCTGACCCAAGGGAGCATGGGGGAGGTATGGGCTTGCATGCTTTTGGTGGGTGGGAGCCATACCTCTTTCATCTAATTTGAAAAAAATTCTAAAATCAACCCCATTTGACCCAATTGACTTTTGGGATATTTTTTAGAGTGGATCAGCCCCCATACTCGCCCAAAACTGACCAGAAAAATGGTGGGATTAAATCCCATCAAGTTAGGGTTTAATCGGTAGTTCAAAGTAGTAAAAACGCTTAGTTTTATAACCCCTTTTTAGTTAAATATTTTTCTAAAACGAGTAAAATCATGAGTGCAACACCCTTTCTCCAAAAAGGATATTACACCATAGTAACCAAGATTTTCGTAAAATATTTCTAAGAATTCTTTGATTAAAACAAGTTAAGTTCCCAAAAATGCGGATAAAATTTTTGCCTTTTCAAAAAGATGAGAAGAATGGGGAGTCCATCCTTTTCTTTTCTATTGCATGTTGAAACAAGAACAATATAAAAAAAACACCAAAGTAAAAGTAACCTCCTCAAATATATATAACCAAAAGAGCTTGCATCAGTACAAGCTAGGAGTTTTAAAACTACTATACCTCAAAAAGCAGTAAAAACTCTAAAACAAACTAAAAAGAAAATGACTGGAACAAAAAGCTACTAAGTAATAAGAAAGTCGAGTTCAATCTAACTACTAATGACGGTGAGACTCAGCAGCTGAGTCTCCAGGAACATCGCCCTTATGCTCCTCAGATACCTTCCCCTTGCCCTTGCGGAGACGCTCCCAAATGCTATCCTGAGCCTCAAGGGATCTATCCTCCAACCTAACCCATCTGCCTCCAGGGATTGGACGCTAAAACGTCGTCCCAGACTCAAGTCCCTCCGCGGGTCCGTCATCTACTCAACCACATATGGAAAAACATGGAAAGTAGGCAGGGTGAAAAACTTACACAAGTTAAGAATGTTAGTTTCAAAGAGTAAACATATAATACTTATACAGTATATTTTCAGAGTCTGACCACCCAATCACACTTAGGAATACAACACTGTAAAACCAAAAAAAACAATCAAGAATAGATCATCAATCACAAAGCAACGCCAATTACAGATAAAACATCAATCACGGATATATTATCAATCACATCTATATTATCAACCACAGATATAATTATGCATGACACTTCAATCTCTTTGATAATACACCGGTGTGCTGCTCCAAGGAGACTTTTCCCACCAAACTCCATTGAGCGATAGGCCTGCAACAAGTCTTAACAGAACAACCAGGAAATCCCCCTCAGACCCCTGGCAGCCATTCCGAAATGCGCATTCACCTCCATATCATGATATAGGTCCGTCAGTCAGATTAATCCAAGCCGGGTATACGACTCGTCTCAGCTCAAGGGTATTCACCATGCAAGGCTATTGAGACTTTCGAAACCTGGATAATCCCAGAAGGCAATTGTAGCCCAACGCAACTCTATTCTCAACCCTCTCTGGGTTGTACTGCTCAAAAACCTTTATGCAAATGACACTCAAAAATTGCATAATATCACTTTGGTTTCTCTTGTAAAACCTTCTCTGTTTTACTGTATTAAATCTCTTAATACAAAACCACACAAAATACACTTATTCTATCACCACAGAAATACTCTTGAAAACTTAACCATTTTTATTACTCTTTTCGACTGTACTCATTTATTTTAATAATAATTACACTGTGATAGAGTCAAACGCAGTAACGAACTTAACCAGAATAATATTAACGGGAATTATTACTCAAGTTCATTCTTTTTGGGAAAGCCCTTTGGAAGCTAATCAAGTAATCTTCGCCACGTATATACAAACTTATTAAGATAGGAAAAATAGCGCACCGGTATGGTTCCCAGGAAAGATCTTGGTGAGCTTTTGGGCTCCTTCAAAGACCTTTGTCTTTCCTAGACAGATCCATACAAATGAACTACCTTAACCCATCATCAGTCTGTATATAAACAGTAAAAATCACAAGTTTTATATATTTTTTAAAAGAACATGGAAATGGAAGAAAAATATCAGTTTAGGAATTTTTAGCGTATTTAGTCACTTGCTCTCGTCCCAATGGCGTAATAGAGATACGGCCCCTGAGCCCGACCGTATGAGTACACCGAAGATGTATTCTTACGCCTGACCAAAGCACCCCATCCATATCCGTCAAAAGAACTACAGAGGTTCAATTTTACAATTTCTTAGATTTGTTGATCACGGAGGCATAGCCCACTGGGTGATCAAGCCTTTATCGATAAAATTTCGCCAGCGTAACGGTACAATTATTAAACTTTATAAATAAATTGGGCATTATAACTTTACTATTTGAAAAAATCATATATAAAAATAAAAATAAGGCATAGTATAATTTTAAAACAATTTTACAAATAAATAACAATTTATTTAAAGCATAAACACCCAAAACTTAAAAACTCAACAAAATAAAGATCAAACTAACTTGGAAAGAAATTCCCCATACCTTAGCCTTATGGAGATGGAAGAACAAGCTAAGAACAAAGAAGAACAACACAAGAACTTGATTAGAAAACAAAGGAAAACTTAAAGGAAAACAAAGGAAAAGAAAAGAATTTTGGAGTGAATTTTTGTGAGGATTCTTCAAGTGAGAGTTGTGAGAAAATGAGAGCAACCCCCTCCCTATTTATAGGGAGAGGTCTTGGCCAGAACTTGGCAAGTGGGGGGAAGATCTTTTCAATTTCCTATTTTCCAAATAATGCAAAAATCTTAATTTCTAAAAATATCTAAAAATATCTAATAAAATATCTATGCTCTAGAACATTGGAGAAGCTCCTAGACCCATCGAGAGGAGGTGAAGGGCGTGCAGGTCAGGGCTGGGAAGGAGAGGATGTGAATTTCCAAAAATACCCCTAGGGTTTGGATGAAAAAGAGTGAAAAACAAGGGTATTTTGGTCTTTTCATAAATCAAAAATAGAAATACTTAATTAAAATTGATGAGAACCAATGAGAATGCTAGAAAATGCCATAAGAAGTCCAAATAATTTCGTGGCATCCATTTTTGAAATTTATAGATAGTGCAAACTCTTCGGTTTTCATCGTTTCGCAGGTATAACCCCGAAAAATACAGAAAAATAGGGTTTTCAAAACTTACACAGAAATAATTTTAAAAATCATAAAATAAATAATTAAAAATAAAATATAAATTGTTTATGGACCTTTGTCACGAAAATTATACCTGTTAAACAAGGTTTTTGCGTTAAAACGCCCCCGGGTAGCGTAGTTTTCGGTATTTTTTTGAAAGTTTTCCAAAAATTCCAGAAAATCTAAAATAATAAAAGAACCAACTTTTGTGAAGGAAGTTTATTTATTGAGTTGGTTTAATACACTCAAGCTATTTAAATCACTTTCTGTCAGTTAGACGTAAACCGTTTTCTGTAAAAAGACCCGATTTTGACTGAAAAACTACCGTTTCAGAAGTATTTCGGAATACATGTATTTTATTACTATTTTTAAGCCAAAAATAAATCACACATCATTTATGGAACAAAACTTCATATAAAACAGAAAAAGGACGAAAAACGCAAAGAAACGAATGCTGTAATTAGACCTAATAGAAGCTATAAATCAACCACTTTCAGAAGTATTTTTAAACATGTTTATTTAACTACTATTTTTAAGCTAAAAATAAAACTCAAAATAATTATATCGCAAAAATTCAAATAAGACAAAAATAAATAGTTAGTCAAAACAATGGATGTTACAATGAGAAATCAATTTTATGACTTGACTATGATTTAGAAAAATTTAGAAACCCAAAACTAAATTTTTGGACTATTTTTCATGTCTCGGTTGCACCTGATTTACCCCTAAAGCTCCATTCGCGAGTAAAATGAAGTTTTTATGAAAAATTTCTAAAAATCACAAATATTATAAAAACAACTTTTGGTTCGTTAAAATATTATTTTGGAGTAAAAATGGTCTCCAGAAAAATATTGAACCCTTCCTCGCATCACACGAGAACGCGGTTCTCGCAAAAACTCAGTTTTGAGAACTCTACTACTCTAAACCCTTCAAAAGTAAACCTAAGATATGAAAATCCTTATTCACACCTTAAGATCCCAAAAATCATTAATTAGATAATTTTAATTAAATTAAAACAGATTAAAAGTCAATAAAAACTATTTAAAAACGAGGGTGTTACACCGATGGTCCGACGTGAGAGCCTGAAGAGCAACACACGAAATGTCCCAATGGCTCTACGTAAGGAACAGGAAGCGTCGGTCTCACAGACTCAGGTGGTGGAGTTGGTGTCACTGGTGGAGCCAACGTAGGCAAGCGTGCCCTCTCCAAGGAAATCTTCCTTTGAGTGCAACGAATCAGACGACAACGATCAGATACCGATCTGGCTACCCATTGGGGTGTAGGTCTCTGATCCTCCCTCGTCTCCCTCCTAGGCTACGCTGAGGGCGAAACTCTGACCTCCCTGCTCTCCACTGCCACACTACGTCCATAGGGTGCGTCTACCAGCCAGCTGCGCATCCTCTCAATGGGTATGTAGGCATCCAAAACCATATCTCTCTCTAGCACCTCTTCGGAGCCCAGCACCCCTCCTCTTGTCCTGACCACGTGTCCAGACACCGCGGCCCATTGGGAGATGGGATCGTAAGTCCATCCCCCACCATCGGCCTCAAGAGGCTAGAAACTCTCCCTCACCCGCGCTACCAGAGGTCTCGATGTGGACATCTACGCGTAACGAACATAAAGATAACAGAAAAACATGCAAGGGTGAATTTCTTTGCACAAGTTGAAATCCACGAAAGGCGCATATGGAAAAGAAAATACTACATAATACATTCTAAGAATATATATATAACTACGCTTTCGCAAATCTTTCTCTCAGATATTCATACACCAAAAGAGAACACATCATCAAGTTAAACACACATAGCACTCTAGCATAATGCATGTCACTTCAATATCTCTTTAATACACCGGTGCACTGCTCCATGGAGACTTCTCTTCCTCAACTAAGTAGAGCGAAATGGCTGTAGCGTAAACCTAACATAATTGCCCAGTCCCCTCCAGGATCCAATCTCACAATTATTCAGTAGAGCTACTATTTAATTACCATAACATAAATAAAAGCAGCCAGTCAGGATCATCCAAGCCGGGTATACTACTCTTCTCGGCACAAGGGGATTCACCGCAAGACCATTGAGAATTTCGTAACCTGGATGCCCTCAAAGACATATAGTCAGACCATACTTATTTGCAATCCATCGCCTTAGGATTGTATGCTCTAATTTTGGCAAAAGCCAACGTCTTTAATGCAAATGACATTTATAATTTGCAAACACATACAAGATAAATAATGCAATCCCTCATCTTAGGATTTCTAACGTCACGTGTTAGCTCTCTTCCAACACCGTGTAGCATTATTTGTCTTCAAGGCTTCATCGTCGTCACGTATTGACTCTCTCTCAATACCGTGTAAAAATGTTATTTAAAACATAAGTTTTAAACAAAACTTCTCTTTGGAATTTAAAATTCCCCAAAATATTAAGTATTTTCTCTAAAACCCTTTTTAGTTTTAAAGTCTCAAACTCTTTAAGTGTTTTGACAAAAGAAATAACTTTTAACATTTTTAAATGTAAACTAAGAATAGTTTTTTTGTGAAAGTCTTTAGGAAACTTAAATACTTTTATTTAAAACTAACTTCTCATTGTAAAAAAATTTACTAAAAGGTCTTAATTAAATACTTTGATAAAACTTACTTAAATTTATTTTCTCATAATTATTTAAATCTGAACCCCTAAAATGTCCAGTTTCACGCTTCAGCCCCTTATTTCTGAAAAATTATGCTTTTTGCCCAAAAATGTCCAGTTTCTCGTTTCAGCCCCAGAACTTCTGCAAATTACGATTTTGGCCCAAAACACCCAGTTTTCGTTTTTAGCACCAGAACTTTCGAAATTTATCATTTTGGCCCAAACCACACCCAGTTTTCGTTTCAACCCCTTGAAAATCTAAAATTTCACTTTTTCCCTTATCAATTAATTTCCTAAATTACTTAGAGCTTTTTGGAAAGTAAAATTTGTTTAAAGTCCATTGGAGACTTATACTTAAAATTAAGTAAAAATTTCCTAATCAAGTGTTGACTTGAATTCTAATTAATTTATCTTGATTTCATTGGAAAAACTTTTCATTAAAGTCCTCTAAACCCTCTTCCAAATGCTTGGGTAACAATGCTTTGGATCCAATCACCAATCACAACCACAATCATAATAAATTAAAGCTATACACTACTTTAAATATTACAATCCAACATCATGAATCCAAAACACAATATCTCCCAAGAATCAAATACATTAAATAGGCAAGAACACAACTCAAGTCATAAAGCATACATACACTTAAAGCAACCATCTTTAGCATTTTAAACACATCATGAACATTAGCATCATTCATTAATTCATTAAGCATGCATTAGGCATACAAACCACTTCAAACAATATATATAATTTTTCAAGAATACATAAATTTCAAAAATTGCTTTTCCCTCAACCAAATATCATGCTTTAAACTTCAAAATATAGATATGTAAAAATAGATATTACTAAGAGAATGATTTCTCATTCAACAACCAATATGAAAACTCAAGTCTTTGAGTTTATCATCAAGCATACAACACATAGCCACACACGTAGCAGTGCTATTTGGCTCGACATGTAGTGTGCGACACAGTAACGAAATGCTGTATAAAATTCATGGGTGGTTGAAAGTAGGAGAGAGAATAACCATACATGGGTTGGAATGATCTAAAAGATAGCCACGTAGCATCCGTTTTTCCATTTACCGTCTTTATTCAGTTTTATTTGAAATTTTGTGATATGAGTGTTTAGTAATTTATTTTTATCTTAAAAATAGGTTTTTAATATGCATATTAATTTTCTATATTAAAATGGATAGTTTTCGTTTGACGTTGAGTTGTAAACAGAAAACGGTTTACGTCTTAACTGACGAAATAGGTTTTAAATAGCATGAATATACCAAACCAACCCAGAAAATTTTCCTTCTTCACAAAATATATTTCTTTTGAATATTTGTGATTTATTGGAATTTTTCTAAAATTTTTGGAAAACTTTCAAAATTTATAGAAAAATACGTTAAAAGGTAGCGATTAGCGCAAAGATCTTGATTCACAGTGTAAAATTTCGTGATATTTTTTTTTTGGTTACAATTTCGTGATATAAGTCCACAACCATATTATATTTTATTTTTAATTAGTTATTTAGAGATTTTAGAAATTATTTTTGTATAAGATTATTAAAACATCGTTTGTTCACTAAAACGTGGTATAACAGCCGAATAGAGACGAATAGAGAGTTAACGGGTATGATATAGAAACTTAGGATTTTGGAGGGACTTTTATGCAATTTTATGAAGTATGAATAGTGGGTTGACTCTTGTGTTGACCATGAATAGTTAGGGTTATGTACAATTACTATTTTACCCTTGGTTATATCTTGAATGACGTAAACCTAAAGCATGAAACCAAAGCAATCCAATTGCTCTTCATCCCCCTCATTTGGTCGACATACTAGGGAAAATAGGGAGGGTTGATTTGCTTCTTGATCCATGTAGAAATCCGAGTGAATTGCCTCTAAACCAATTAGAGAATTACTTGATTTTCTTAAATTCCTAAATACCTAGCTTAGTAATGAAGTTAACTTGTTGAACAAGCACTACCAAGCCTTCCTTCTTCCCCTCCTTGGCCGAGTTTTCTCCCTATAAATAGGGGTGAGGGTGCTTCATTAATTCCTACACCATTCTTTGAAGCATCCAAAGAATTCTCTTTCTCCCTCTTTATAGTTTTCAAGTTTTCCTTAAGTTTTCTTCCCAAAGTTCTTGAGTTTTTCTCGTTCAAAGTTATTTTCTTCAAGTATCAAGTAAGCGGAAAATTCTTTCAAAGTATTTGGTTTGATCTTTGTGTGCAAATCACTTAGGTGATTGATGTGGTATAAGCTTTATTTAATTGTTTTTAAGCTTTCCTTAATTGTTTATGAGCTTTTATTAATTGGTTTATGAGCTTTAGTAAGGTTATAATAATGAAATTATTTATAAGTTTTAATAATTGTATCATTATAATTGCAAAATTAATTGGAAGTTTTAAGAATCGTACCATTATAATGGCAAAATTTTAACTATTAAGGTTTGATCACCTCAGTGGGCTATGCCCCCGTGTGATCAATACAAACAAATCGAATTTAAGCTAAAACTTCTGTAGTTTTTTTGGCCACTAGTGTATATTACGATTTGGTATGAAAGTACATTTCTGATGTATTTTCTGCCTGATTTAGGTACGTAACACTTTTTGGACATCATTACGTGAAAAAAGTAATTAACATGTAAAGACTTTCTTGCTTTAATTATTTTGAACTGTTAAATGATTTTGCGATTATATAGAGGCTGACTGGGTAAAATAGTATACACAGTAGGGTTCTTTGGGAACTCTACCGTTGTACTATTTGGAAGACATTCATATAAAGGCTGACTAGGTAAAATAGTGCAAATTGTGGGGTTCTCTGGGAACTCTACCGTTGTACTATTTGGAAGAAATTCCTAGTTTTGGTGTCCTTCCATATATAAAACCTGCAATTTTTACCATAGATATACAGAAAAATAGTTGGGTATAGTTCATTGGTATGGTTCTGGCTAAGGAAAGACCTGGTCATTGAGAAGTTTTAACTCACCCCTCTTTCCTGGGAACCTTCCTGATGTGCTATTTATCCTAAACTTAGGGATTTTGTATATACATGGTGAAGATTATTTGGATATAAGCTTTGAAAGGGCTTTTTATGAAAACAGACTTAAGCTATATTATTATCGCTTTTAAACTACTATGGTTTGGTCACCTCAGTCGGCTCTGCCACCGTGTGATCATCCTGTCATCAGATTTATTTAAAATCGAGAAAAAATCATTTACCGAGTAAAAAGCAGTAACAGAGATAATGCGTACGATAATTTATTCTGTGTTGAAAGAGTAAGAGTATTTTTACGAGATTTTGTATTACAAGAGGTAATACAGTAAAACGTGAGGAAGTTTTACAAGAGAAACTAAAGTGAATTTATATGTAATTTGAATTGTCATTGCATAAAGACGTATGAGCTTACAACCTAGAGGAAGGGTTGAAAATAAAGTCTTGTTGGGCTACAATTGCCTACTGGGATTATCTAGATTTCGAAAGTCTCAATGGCCGCGTAGGTGATAACCCTCGAGCTGAGACGAATCGTATACCCGACTTGGATAAATCTAACTGACGGACCTATTTATGATTTGGTATTCATGTTAAATGTAGTATTACCGAATGATTTCCAGAGGTCTGGTGGGATTCTCTGGTTATTCTGATAAGTTTACTACAGTCAATCGTTCACTGGAGTTAAGGTTGGAAAAGTCTCATTGGAGCATTGCACTGGTGTTTTCTTTCAAGAGATATAGAAGTGGCATGCATAAATATATCTTGTATTGATGATATTTCTGAGTACGCATTGCTTTGCTGTATTTAATTACAAGGCATGATCTGTGTATGTGCAATTCTGAAGATATGAAGCATGACTGTTGTGTTTTATATCTCTTGTATTTTTCTTTATGACTTTGTGAAGATTTTCACCCTTGCGAGTTTTCCTTGTTGTGTTTGCTGTATGTTTAAGTAGATGAGTTACCCGGAGACTAGGCTGGAGCCAGTGAGTCGGCTTAGTATTTTACCCCTCAGAGAAGACGAGGTGAAATGGCAAATAAACCATTTCACTCAGTGAGGCATGTTTGTAGGACATGCGCTCACTACCGATGGGATAGTTGGAGGGCACGCATGCGAGAGACAGGAGATGATGGTGCTTCACGTGAAGATACCACTGAGGCAGTTGAGAGAGGCACCTACGAAGTTAGGGAGTAGCCCTGACGATATGTTTGCGGAAGGTGGAGGAGTTATTTTGGCAGGAGGAGGAGGACTGCTAGTAGGTCTTCACCCTCTCACTCGAATATTGAAGTCGTTATTGCACACGACTTTTCTTCTGAAATGGACCCGATGACATACGCCCCGCGTTCACCCCTGCAGTACCGCAGAGAGAAGGGAAAGTTGTTAGCCTCGAGAGGTACCGCCCCGAGTCGCTAGGTTTTTATGGAGAGACCTGTCTTTCCGATAGACCTCTTGCTGTATAGGCTTGGGCAGCTGAAGCTCGAGCTAGGATTCTGGAGCGTCGCAAGAAGGGGAAGTTAGTAGAGGGACATGAGGGATATGTCCCTAGAGACTCGTCTATTGAGTCTTATTATCGATAGAGGTTGTAGGGCTGACCTAGCTTATGTATACATAGTAGTTTTATTTCTAGTTTATCTAACTTATAATTTCTTTTTAGTTTCTTAGGACTTTACAGCTTACTTTAGTTTTCAACAGGTTCTTATGTACAGTAACTTTGTAAAATCTCAATGCTTGTACTAATGCAAGCTTTTGATATATATATATATATATATATGAAGGATATTTTTACACAGGTGTTTAATTTTAAATTTTCTGTTCTTAACTTTCAACAAAAAGAATTTGGAAAGAATGAATCCCCCATTCTTCTCTTCTTTTAGAAAAGCAAAAACTTTACTCATATTTTTTGGAATAAACTTCGTTTTTAAATCAAGGTTACTTAAGAAATTTTACGAAATTCTTGGTTACTATAGTGTAATATTCTTTTTGGAGAAAGGGTGTTGCAGAAAACATGGTTTGAAGCCAAATTAATAGAATTCCTAGCCAGTGAATGTGCAGTAACATTGGCACTTCTTTTAACAAACTTAACAGCAAAAGAAGAATTTTCTAACAGAATTTGGTTGCACTAAGAGATAAGTTCCCCAAAGTTTGCTTGCACTTCTTGTAGTATTCAATGAAAGATCCAAACTGGTTTTTTTTTTTCTCAAATTCACTTAATAAGATTTTGATAATAAACTAGTTCGAATACAAAATAAACTTAAGACTTAAATATGCTTTTCGTCCTTGCAAATAAGGGGTCCTATTTTTTCGTCCCTGTAAAATTTTTTTTCTTTTCGTCCCTACAACATTCTAACCCTCATTTCTTGGTCCCCCACGTGGCACTTGCTGACTAGATTGAGTGCTGAGTCAGCATTCATTAACCCATTTAATCATAATTTAATCTTATTATTTAAGTATAATTTAATTAAAAATAAACTAATTACTATATAAAAAACAAATTACTTATCCCTATACGTAACGTCCATGAGCATCACCATTGTCAAGCTTGACTCCTTAATAGCCTTGAAATTTTGAATCTTTTATCCAATACCCTCATTGAAGAAATACCTGCTTCTATTGGGGACTTGATTTGGTTGAAAAATCTCTTTGGCTTCAAACACTGTTTCTTGGTATTTGATAAAAAAAAACTCTGTTTCTTGGTATACTTCTGTATGGCTTAAAAACGCAGGATTCACATTCACCCACATTCATGCAGGATTCACCTTTTTTTTTGTAAAGTTCTGCTTTAAAATAAGAGCAGAAAAGAAAATAGAAAAGAAGGAAATAAAAACACAAAGGGATTTTAAGGCCTCACAGAAGCCACCCTCGCCGCATCAGAAATCAACAATGGCGATAAACCAGCTGGAGGATCTGTAACGCCCCTTTTTCCCACAAGGAACGTTACGTAAAAATACCAAAATCTGTGGCTAATTTTTTTATGCTCACAAATATTTAGTCATCCAGAAAAACAGGAAAAGAAAAACATACATCATATATTCACAATTCTCCAAGTCACTGTACAAAAGTCTTGCGCTCGCAAGTATAATCAGAAACCACACCAAAGTGGCCAAAATACAACCCCAAAACATAAAAGAAAATAAGGCAATAAAACTACCCTAAAGAAAACAGTAAAGAAAAATTGTGTCAAATACACGACATGAACATCTACTCCCCAAAACCTAGGCTGGTCGGCTAACTGACAAACCCACAACCTAGCACTATCCTCCCCACACCTAGAGACCTAAGAAGATGCCGCCTCCTCGGGGTCCTCCTCGGGCTCAGACTCAGCCTCCATAAAAAATCCGCATTTGGGCTCGTCCCTAAACTTCCTCTTCCCTTTCTCTGCATGTCTAGATACAGTGGCCCATTGGGAGATGGGATCATAAGTCCATTCCCCCACCATCGGTCTCAAAAGTCCGAAAACTCTCCCTCACTCGGGCTACTAGAGGTCTCGAAGTGGACATCTACGCGTAACGTACATACAGATAACAGGAAAACGTGCAAGGGTGAATTTCTTTGCACAAGTTGAAATCCACTAAAGGTGTATATGGAAAATAAAATACTACATAATACATTCCAAGAATATATATATATAGTTACTCTTTCGCAAATCCTTCTCTAAGATATTCACACACCAAAAGAGAACACATCATCAAGTTAAACACACAGTCAAACACACAGAGCACTCTAGCGTAATGCATGACACTTCAACATCTTCCAAAACATCTCAACCCACCCTCCACTCGCAATCCCCCAAGCTGGATTGCACAATCCTCCAAGCTGGATTGTAGCTCAAATTTGGCAAAGCCAATCACCGCATGCAAATGACATCTATATATTTATTGCACAATCCTCCATGCTGGATTGTGGCAATGACATTTACATATGTATTGCACAATCCTCCACGCTGGATTGTGGCAACGACATCTACATTTATTACAGAATCCTCCAAGTTGGATTATAGCAATGACCTTTGTATTTGCAATCACACAAAATTCTTATATCAAGAATTTTAGCACCGCCACGTGTTGACTCTTTCTCAACACCATGTAAAAATCTTTGCTACGAAGATTGTTTAAAACATAAGTTTTAAAGAAACTTCTCTTTGGAAAATGGTTGACTTAAAAGTCTTAATTTAATACTCAATTTACCTACTTGATAAAGCTTTACTTAAATTGAAAATCTGAACCCTTAAAAATCTAGTTCCACGCTTCAGCCCCTGACTTCAAGAAAATTATGCTTTTGGCCCAAAAATGCCTAGTTTCTCGTTTCAGCCCTAAAACTTCTGTAATTTATGATTTTGGCCCAAAACACCCAGTTTTCATTTTTTCAGCACTAGAACTTTCGAAATATATTCTTTTGGCCCAAAGACACCTAGTTTTCGTTTTTAGCCCCAAAAATATCTAAAATTTCACTTTTTTCCTTTATCAATTAATTTCCTAACTTACTTGGAGCTTTTTAGAAAAATAGAATTTGTTATAAAATCGATTGGAGACTTATACTTAAAATTAAGTAAAAATTTACCTAATCAAGTGGTGACTTGAATCCTAATTAATTCATATTGATTTTATTGGAAATCTTTTCATTAAGATCCTCTAAGTCCTCTTCCAATGCTTGGGTAAAATGCTTTGGATTCAATCCCCAATCACAACCACAATCATAATAATTTAAAACTTTACACTACTTTAAATATTACAATCCAATCACCATGAATCAAAGCACACAAAACACCCAATAAATCAAATTTACCAAATAAGCAAGTAGGCATAATCAAATCATACAACATATATGCACTTAAAGTAACCACTTTAGCATTTTCAACACATCATGGACACTAGCATCATTCATTAATTCATTAAGCATGCATTTAGGCATATAAGCCACTTCAAACAATATATATTTTTCCAAGAGTCCATATTTTCGAAAATCATCATCCATCAACCAAAAATCATACTTTGAAACTTCAATACATAGATATGTAAAAATAGATATTACTAAGAGAATGAAAAACTCATTCAACACCCAATAAGAAAAACTCAAGTCTTTTGAGTTTATCATCAAGAACAAAACACATAGTCACACACATACACAACCTTCCCAACTTATTGAGAAAATCCCCTTACCTCTTGACGCAACTTAAAGACAAATACCAAGAGGTCTCCTTCAACACCAACACCAAGAGGTCTCCTTGAAGTCTTGATGTTCCAACACTTTAAAAATCAACTCAAACTTTGAAGCAAAATGGATCAAGGATGGTTTTTCAAGCTTATAGGTTCCAAAGGTATGAACCTTTTTTGTGAAGCTTGAATGGCTAGAACTCAAGAAATCACAAAGCTTTAGTTATGGAATCAAGCTTTGGAAAGGAGAGAAAATGAAGTTTTGCTAGATGAAGAAGATGAAGTGGATGAAGAAAATGAACTTCTCTACTCCCTTCCCTATACAAAACTCGGCCAGCACATGGAGGTATGGGGGAGCATGGGTTTGAGTTGATTTGGCTACCTACTCCATTTTCTTTTAATTGAAAAATTCAAATAATTAACCATTTGACCCACTTTGACTTTGAGATATTTTGTGAGCACATTTTTGGCTCATAGAATTCGGCCAAGACCAGACCAAAAAGGGTGGGATTTTGTCCCATCAAGTTAGGGTTTAATTGGTGGTTCAAAGTAGGAAAAGTGCTTATTTTCATAATCCCTTTTGAGATAAATATTTCTCTAAAATAGGTAACAACATGAGAAATCACTTTTATGACTTAAATATGATATACAAAAATTTAGAATCTCAAAACTAAATTTTTGGACCATTTTTCATCTCCCGGTTGCGCTCGGTTTACCCGTAAAGCACCAAACGCGGGTAAAATAGAGTTTTTTTGAAAAATTTCTAGAAAAATTTTTAAAAATCACAAATAATATAATAACAATTTTTGTTTCGTTAAAATATTATGTTGGAGTAAAAATGACCTCCAGAAAAATACTAAACCCTCCCCCCCAGCATCACACGAGAATGCAGTTTCCGCAAAAATCCAGTTTTGCAAACTTTTCTATTCTTGACTCTTCTAAAATAAATCTAAGATATGAATATCCTTATTTTCATCTCAAGATCCCAAAAATTATTAATCAAATAATTTTAAATAAATTAGACAGATTAAAAGCCTAAAGAAACTATTTAAAAAATGAGGGTGTTACAGGATCTACCCAGAGCCGTCATCAATCGTCTTTCGTCGCTCCCAATCTCGCCAAAAAATCGGCGCTAGCATTTCCCTCTCAAAGAGTGTGTATCATAGCAACCTCCCAATCCTATTGAAGAACAACTCTAACCTTCACTGCAACCAAGACACCCACATTAACCCCAAACACCCAAAGCAACAAAAACAATAAAGAAGAAAAAAACCCAACAACATAGATCTGGATCCCGGAGAAAAAAACCCAACAACACATATCTACAGTGGCACAGTCGTGTCCTCCATGCCCATCTTGAGGCGCAATGCCTTCAACTTCAAGGACCGCACCTTCACCCAGAAATGAGAGCGGGTTTCAGAGATTAGAAGAAGAAGGAGGAGGGAGGGAAGCCATGGTCGATGCTAGAAAGAGAGAGTCCGAGGAAGAGGGGGGTGGGGTGGGGTGGGGGTGGGCGGCGGTGGGTTTCGCGAGATTAAGAAGAAAGAAGGGTTTCAATTTTTTGATGTTATGATGTGCACTAATTTTTTTTATTTTGTTAATGTTAGAGAGAGAGAAGAGGGAAGGGAGGTGTGACTTGTGAACTTTGGGTTGTGGCTTAGAATTTGTGTTGAGTGACTCTGTAACAGACTACTAGGAGTAGAAGCCATGGTTGATGTTGGAGGGAGGGAGTCTGAGGAAAAGGGGGTGGGGTGGGATGGGGTGGGCGGTAGTAGGGGAGAGGGGGAAGAAGAATAACATAAACCCTAATCCCAAATTGTTAAACTCACATTTAATTTTAAAAAATTATAAGAATTAAGGTTTAATTAAGTTTTGATTTGATTAATTAAGTTTAAAATGATTAATGAATGCTAAGTAAGCGCTTAGTCCAGTCAGCATATGCCACGTGGGATCACTCATCCAGCGTGGCACTGCCATCTGGACGTTCGTCTGCCACATCTGCATTTTTGTAAGGTAGTTGACGGTAGGGGCCAAAAAAAGAGAGTTAGAATGTTGCAGGGACGAAAAGAAAAAATTTTTACAGGGACAAAAAAATAGGACCCCCTATTTGCAAGGACGAAAAGCATATTTAAGCCTAAACTTAATCAAATAGTGCACAAATGAATGCCTCTTTAACATTATTTTTGTCAACTGATACAAGTGTATATAAGTGGGCTACTTACAAAAGTTTTCTCTCATCCAACACATACGATTTACAAATGAATCTAAAATCTTACAAGAGGTACAAAATGAAAATTAAACAAACCAACAGGACTTGTGGCAAATCAATTTCTCAAGTTGTCCAAGGAGCTTTGCAACTCTTCAGACCAGCAAAGAAGCTCCCGTTGTTGGAAGCATAGTTTTGCAAACCATAGCAGCAACTAAATTGTCTCCACTTGTTCTCTTTAAGGCTTCATGAAACAGGTCCTTACTTGGATCAATTTTGGTAGTTGCTCTCCTAATTCTTCATCTCCTGTTGCACATGTGCAGTTGAATCTATATTATATAGACAATAAATGACCATTGCTAGAAGCTAACATTGAACTTCCAAAACTTAATTTCAGGCATGTGGTAACTGAATCAATCTCATGAATAAGAAAATATTTGTACTAGTGTCCCAAATTGCAACTCCAAATTTTACTATAGCTGCTACTGCAGCCACAGGTTCAAAATATGAACCAAGGGTGGAAGAACCTATGAACCAGAAAATGCAAAGTTCAAATTATGATAACAGAAAACAGTGATTAAAAGTGGAATAACATCACATTTTCGAAATGGGTTTGGTGAGTCGGTGGCGTCCTCATCGTCTCGCTTGTAAGTAGGGTGAGTCGGTGGCATCCTTGTCGTCTCGTCTGCAAGTAGGGTGAGTCGGTGGCGTCCTCGTCGTCTCGTCTCATTTCCTCGTCTCTCGTCTCGTCGCCTCGAAACTCATAAGCCCTTCAAATGCTGTCGCGAAGGAAATGTGTTTTAGCATAGAGGGTGGGGGCGAAGGTAGAAGAAGCATCGCGGAGAAAGAGAAAGGTGAAGGTGGCATCAGAGGAAGAAGAAACGCCACCGAGCATTTGGTAATCGGAGTAATGGCAGTTGTGGAAGAAGGAGGGGGCGGTGGATCCAGACTGAACGAGGGTTATGGTTGTTGCCCTTGTTTTTAATTTCAAATATTGACTATTTTATCTCATTAAACAAGCTGGTTTTTCCAGTTTTTAATTTTATTAACTGTCAAGTTTTTAGTGGTTGTGTGCAAAGGTGACGTGTTAAGTTGTGCCCACCCAAGAATTTCTCAATGTGGATATCCCAAACAACAAGCGAATCGAGTACTCGCTTCAATACATTCATCGGGTTGGGCGAAACAGGGCGCGTCAAATCCTATGTGACATCAACATGGACAACAAGATCACCAAGGACTTATCCAAGGAAGAACTTATCACTCTCAAGGATGAAATCTCCAAGTACAGTATTGAAGGCGACTTGGTTTGTACCTCTCTTATCTCTCACACCACACTATCCTTTAGCATGGTGATTATATGTGTAATTAATTAAAGGAATTTGTTAACTTACACCTAAGGAGTAGGTTGGTTAGGGGTGTCAATTTAGGCTTGGCCCGCCGTAAAACGGGCCAGGCCGGGTCGATATTTTTAGGCCCTGGCCCATTTAGACCAGTCAAAAAAAGGGCCAAAACGGATTGGTCCGAAAATAGGTCGGGCTGACCCACTTGGCCCTTTTTTTAAAAAATAATAAATTTTTTCTTTTTTTTTTAATTTTTTATTATTATTTTGACGGGCTAGCCCATTTTGGCCCATCAAAACGAGTTGCCCCGTTAGCCCTCCTTTAAAACAGGTCGGACTAGGTTTTTGAGCCCACTTTTGAAAACGGGCTGAGCCGGCTAGCCCGTTTTTCACGCGGACTGGGACGGCCCATTTTGCCACCCCTAAGGTTGGTAAGTTACACATTTGGGTGTAACAAATTTTAAGTTATGATTTTCTAACGTGGGATTTGTTAACTTAAACCCATTTGTATTAAAAATATTAAAATATATCAAAATGATAACAATAGAAGAATACTAACAAAATAAGCATGTATTTATGCAAGAACTATGGGTAAGTGAATAACCAAAATTGCCTTTGTAGATACTATTTAGTTAGTCTCTAAAATTATTAATATTATAAATTAGTATCTGAAATTGAAAATCTTCTATCACATTTTTTTTGTCAATCAATTTAGTATTAAAAATATTTGATAATGACTAATGTGATCGAGAATTTTCAATTTAAGTTTGAAATATTAATAAGTTTTGAGACTAAATTGACAATGTCTCAAAATTTCATGACTAAATTGGTGATTCGTGGTCACTCTCTCTCCTTTGATCTAGCTATTCATCTCTTTCTAACAATTAATAATCTCTTTCTGGGGTGCTTAATTAAGAGAAGGTTTAATGCGCTTAATATAAAGACGCTAAAGGATATCTAGTGCTACAGAGGAATCGGGCATATCAGGGGCTTCCCTGCAGAGGACAACGCACCAAGAACAACTATCGGACCTTGAAGGGTAAGAAGGTTGCCATTGTAGGGAAGAAAAAGAAGTGAATACCCTTCTATTATTCCTTTTAAATCCCTCTTGAGCAAGCTCCTAGTTTTATTGTTGGTTTTATCATTGTTTATGTAAACATCAATGTCTATTTTAAGTTCAATTCAGTCGCAATTTATCCTTTTTGAGAGTTCAACTGAAATTTATTAGCAATTCATCCCGCGAACTAATTTGTTGGGCATATTGTGAATTTAGAACTGAACGGATGGACGTCCTCCCCTGTTCTTGAATGTCAGGATATAGTGCTCCTAAAAAGATAAAGGATTAATTAAAAAAACCATCCCTCTGTTTTAATACCAATAGCAAATTCATCTCACTATTTTAGGTTGTGTGATTATCATCCCTTTATTTATGAAAGACTTAATTGCATTTCTGGTCCCCTAATTTCTAATTGCCTGATTTTGGTTTCCATATTTTCAAAATGTGCAATTTTGGTCACTTGACACCCAAAATTGAACGGAGACGCTGACATGGCGGTATAGTGCTGTTATGGGTGTGCTAATATGGCCGTAGAGTGCTGATATGGTGCGTTGACGTGGATTTGGAGTGCTAACACGTGAACAAATGTGGAGCTTTCATGGCTTTAGAAATTCGAGGTTTTAACGGGCACATGATAGGCACATGATGTAATACTATGACTATGCCAGGACACTACTAGCAACTAAATACACATATTAATTTTATAGAAAATAAATAAGTAAATACAACATATAAAGCAATTTAAAACCCAAGACTACGACTTTGATATAAAAACTAGGACTCTGATCCGGTCTTTGGTACTATGGAATAACTGTTAAGCAATTCCAGAGCTTGCTTCCCAGTACTCATAGTGCACCTCGTGTTATCTGAAACAAAGAGATAAGTAGTGAGATATAAAATCTCAGTGAGTCCCTACAAACATATAAGACGCCGATAGGGATTTATGGTTATCCTATCACCTCATAATCAATTAACTCACATTATTGGCGCATATATTCATATACATAAGCATATCCTCACCTCAACCATCATAATCTTCTCTTAGTGGTATAGCTTAACATACTCTTTTATTGCTTGTACTTTGATCAAAGTGCACATCACAGGATCATACATACTAAATAAAGACTAGTTAAGACCTATACCACTCTTAAAGTAACTCAACCTTTCATCACCAGCTCATTAACTAGGTCCTTACTCGGTGTAGAATTATTCTTCAATGATGTTTCATGTTCATAAACAAGCCTCTAAGTCATGAACTTATCATTTTCATTTTATTTTGAAAACTTCTATACAACCAAGCGTGAGTAACTTGGGATGGTATAGCCTCGTGTAAGGCAGCTCAGACGTCTATGACTGCAAGCCAGCGTCTCGAACTTGCTATGCACTTACCCTCAACCTTCGTCAACAAAGACTAAAACTAACTCACACTTTGTTGATAGTTTGTTTAAGTATAATACTTAAACTAAGACTACCCTCTTAAATGAAAGTTCATGACGTGGGTAAAGTAATTTATCTTTTGAATTTTGTTTATTTGAAATTACAACTAAACAACTAATCAATTTTTCACATATATTTAATTTTTTGCTTGATAAAATGTATTTCATTATTTCTGGGATATCGTAATGACGTAATCAGTTGTCTGTAATTTTAGTGTCTCAAAATATCCACTAATTTGTTATGTAAATTTTAACAAATAGAATATCTTAGAGTAAATTACGCCACACAGATATGCAAGTATTACACTCATCTCCCCTTTTGTTTTAAAACATACACTTTGGTCCATTTAACTTAACACCGTTAAAGAATATTATTTAAAGGATTTTTAAATATATTTTTAAAATAAATGTATATTAAAATATTTTTTACTTACTAAATTACCCTTTACCCACTTTGTCAATTCTATACCCTAACCTATGTTACTGCATCTCAGCATTGCTACGATAATAATCGAAAGATAATTTAGATATAGATCGAACAAGTTCGACCCCAAATTGAGGAATTTTTAGCCATTTTTTTTAAAGCATCCAATAACGTGGCCCTCAATATCAAATGAAAGGAATTCAATATCAAATGGTAGGAATTCAAATTGTCTGTTCTAATTTCTATAACAACAATTCAAAACTCAATATCACAATATGAGTACAACTTTGATGGGGAACAACTTTCAAGTTTCATCCCAGCAGGTATTCTCATAAACACTTCTTATAATATTTGGAGTAAAAACTTCACTAAGAAACAACTGTGGCAATCGCAAGAGAAGAGGAACATAGGATGATAGAGAAAAGGTTATTTTAGTAAAAACGTTATTATCTCTCGAACCCTTAACGACGGCTTAACAGATAATTTTTAAAAGGGTTAAAATGTATTAAGTTTTTATCTATTAGGAGAAGGGAGTATATGTTTTAAAAAAAAGGAGAGAGGAGAGTGCAATACTTGCATCACTCAAGGGATGGGGATGTAATTTACTCAATATTTTAACAAATAACATGCAAAAATATGTAATAATGCATTGTATAAAAACTAATTAGGACAAGATTCTACTCGTATAGAGTGAAATCTTACATATTTTTATTTTACATTTTAAGAATTTTTCCACAAATATAAGTTTTACTTTTGTAGACAAAATACTATATCCAATTGAATCTGCAACTGTTAATATGACATCCGTGGTAGCACACTTGGATCATTTGAATTATGAATTTCTAGGTTTGATTCCCGACTACGGATTTATTTATGCCATGAACTATTTTTTTTAATATTTTTTATAAGTCTAAATATGTGCTTTACATTTGGTGTGAGTGAAGTCTCGTAACTTAATTTTGGTTTTTAATAATTGTTCTAAGTTAAAAATTGAAGTTAAGATAAAGTAATTTATCTTTTGAATTTTGTTTATTTGAAATTATAACTAAACAACAAACGAATTTTTCACATATATTTAATTTTTTTGCTTCATAAAATGTATTTCATTATTGTTGGGATATCGTGTTGACGTAACTACTTGACTAAAATTTTTGTGTCTCAAGATACCCACTATTTTTTTATGTCCATTTTGAGACTTAGGATATTTTAACAAATAACGTGAAAAATATGTAATAATGCATTGTATGAAAATTAATTACGACTAGATTCTACTTGTATAGAGTGAAAACTTACATATTATTATTTTTCATTTTAAATTTTTTTCCAGAAATAGAAGTTTTACTTTTGTAGACGAAATACTATATCTAATTGAATCTGCAACTACTAACATGAAATCCGTAGTAGCACACTTGGATAATTCGAATTATGAATTTCCGGGTTTGATTCCCGGCTACAGATTTATTTATGCCTTGAACTATTTTTTTTTAATATTTTTTACAAATCTAGATATGTGTTTTACATTTGGTGTGGGTGAAGTCTCGTCACTTATTTTTGGTTTTTAATAATTATTCTAAGTTAAAAATTGAAGTTAAGATAAAATACTGGCTTAAACACATTTTTTGTCTCTTTAAAATAACTGAGTTTCATTTTTCATATCTGTAAAAAAAAAATTGTTTATGATCCCTGCAAAATAAAAAGTTTCATTTTTAGTCCCTACAATATTGTTTTACTCCCTGTAATATTCAATTCATGCTAAATTAGTCCTTGTAATATATGGACAATTTTTTTTAGTCCCTATAATATTATATCAATTTTATTTTACAGGGACTAATTTGGCGAATATCTAAATATTACAGGGACTAATTCAACATGAATTGAATATTACAGGGACTAAAACAATATTGTTGGGACTAAAAATAAATTTTTTTATTTTATAGGGATCATAAATAAATTTTTTTTTACAGGGACGAAAAATGAAACTCGGTCATTTTGCAAGGACGAAAAAGGTATTTAAACCTAAAGTAAGGCTTTATCTTTTGAATTTTGTTTATTTGAAATTATAACTAAACAACTAATCAATTTTTTACATTTATTTAATTTTTTTGCTTGATAAAATGTATTTCATTATTTCCGGGATATCGTAATGACGTAATTACTTGTCTGTAATTTTAGTGTCTCAAAATATCCACTAATTTGTTATGTTAATTTTAAAAAATAAAATATCTTAGAGTAAATTACGCCACCCACCCTGTAACACCCTCTTTCTCGAAGGCATTATATTTAGTAATCAACCCAAACACGGAAATAAATTTACCTAATTGTTGACTTTCTTTCGGAAAATAATGTCAAAGTTATTTAATTTTCACAAATGATTTTCATAGTTAATTTTTTTTAAAGATAATATGTCCACCCATTACTCCAAGAAAATCAACTTAGGAAACATAAGACATTCATCAATATAATAATATCCAATACAATAAAATATAGTTTTCCCCCAAACTAATTAAATACAGACTCCCTATGTTGGTTAAGCATCGAAAATTCTATAAGGACTCAAATGAGAAAACTCAACCCTTAATCTAAAACGCGCACGTCCATCCTCGGTGTCGACGTACCGCCTGTCCTTGCCTCCTCCTGAACTCCACTTTAATCTCCGGCGTAGCGACTTATGAAAAACATATTTGCATACAAGAAACAATACATTGCAAGGGTGAAAATCTCATTCACAGTTATATTGTCACAGTTACACAAGCAACACACACTAGATATAATGCATACAGCAATTATAATGCACACAACAAGTATAATGCCCACATAGTGTTATACTCATCCACAAAAGAATCCACTCACATGCATCACATCAATTCCTCACAGCAGGCCATTCAGTCCAATGACACTTAATCCATAGACACCCAGCCCAATGACATTCAGTCATAGACACTCACAATCCAATGGCACTTTGTCCATAGACACCCAGTCCAATGACATCCAGTCATAGACACTCACAATCCATTAGTACTTCATCCATAGGTACCCAGTCCAATGACATTCAGTCATAGACACTCACAATCCAATGGCACTCTGTCCATAGACACCTAGTTCAATGACATCTAGTCATAGACACTTACAGTCCAATGACTCTCTGTCCATAAACACCCACTATCCATAACCTTGGGTCATCGTTGAGGGTATGGTCACCAAAACTCAAAGATTTACCTGCTAGGCCCTCTCCCTTCAGGTCACTAGTCTCACGTTAATATCATTTCATTTCGTTTAAGAAATCACGATTCCAATGCTAGGCCCATCCCTAGTGGAACCTAGACTTACTTTCACTTTTTCAATTTTAAGAAATCATTTGGAAAACCATTGGGAATCTCAGTTTAGGAAAAACTTAACTCTTTTGGACTTAAGACTTCTTATGAACACTCTTGTTAAAATTCTCCTCTTGTCATAATTTGTACAACTCTTTTCAAAATCGCTTTGTTAATTTCTTTAATAAAAATACCCTTTATTTCCTCTTAATCAATTGGAATCAATCAACTTCTTCTAAATTACATTTCTGGTCCCTAAAATACTCAGATTTTACTTTCAGTCCTTGTACCTTGAAAAATTACACTTTTGGTCCCTAAACTTTCAAAAATTATATTTTCGGTCCCTGAACTTTCGAAACAATGTTTTTCGAAACAGGGAAGTTCAAAGCCTGTGAAAAATCACACACCCGGGGTGTGAACAGTTCTGGATAATTTTATAAAAATCCAAAAATGTATTTTTCCTTTTTAATTTAATTGTATAACTTATTTTCAACCGTTTTAAACATAAAAACCAGTTTTCACCTTTATGAATTTTGATCCATTAACTTGGATTTCACAAAAGTTATTTACATAGCCTTTTGGAAGCATTTTTCACAAACTTAAACTTGATAATAACATATAAAATGTTAATTTAAATATGATACCTTTAAAAGTTCATTTTCTTAACTTTACTTGGAAAGTCCCTTGGAGACTTGGTTTTCTTGAAAGAATGATTGGATTAAGAAAAATCCTAAACAAAGCTTTGGACTTTGTTCTCTAATTTATTCTTTTCAAAATAATTACTTTATTTCCATGTCCTTTCCTCATCACTTGCTCCAATATGCTTAGGTATTTAGTTACATAATCTCACATAAATCCTTTTTCCTCATCACTTTTCCAATCACCAATCACCAATCAAACACAATAATATTTAAAGTCATAAACCTACTTTAAATATTACAAACCCAAACTCATAAGAAATCACTTTGTAAGAAATCAAACCATCACAAATAAGGAATTATTCCACAACACATAAGAAATCATCATCAACACCTCACAAGACAAGAAATCAAATCATCAAAGAATAAGAAATCACACAAACCAAGTATGAGAAATCCCTTAATCAAAGCATAGAAAATCATTCACCAACACAAGAAATTCACACACCACATGCATGTCTATGTAACTATGATAACTTGAGTATTTTCCCCTTACCTTAAATCTTTCTCCTTCTCTTTTCCCTCTTCACAAATCAAAAATCCTCCAAGTTCAAAAACAACTCCTTCAAAAATACACAACAACAACACAACAACAACAATCAAGCAAAAAGGGTTTCACCCTTCACAAAAATGAATCCTAACCCAAAAGAAATGAAAAAGAATATCTTGTTTGCTAACTTTTAATGTAAACTAGATCATAAGGTTGATGGCTTACCCAAAATCCAAAATCCAAAGCTTAGTGTTCATGAAAAAATAAGAACACCTTGAAGATCAAAAGTGATGAAGGCTAAGTGTTTTAAAAGTGTTTAAAAATTGATCACCCACACTTGATTAGCATGTGGAAGATCAAAGACCATGGGTGAATATGAAGAAAGCTTGAAGAACTATGGAGGAAATCAAAGGAAAGAGATAAAGCTTTTAGAGAGAAGTTAGAGAAAATGGAGGCGTAGAGAGATAAAGTATCATGAAAAATGCATAAACTCTCTTCCTCCCTCTCCTTAGCCTCACGCCTCCTCCCCAAAATACTTGGCCAAAAATTGCTTGTCACCTAAGTGGATGAATGACAAATCAGAAGGCACCACTTGTCCAAATCCTATGGTTGGATTGCAAACCATTATCAAATAAGGCTTTGTAAAATAAATATCTCTCTTATTACACAAAATGAATCTAGACTTCATCTTAGCCTAAAGTGGGGCGGTTTTGGGCTGAACAAGGAGGAAGGGATAAGACCAAATTCACTTGGGTGGAAATTACCAAAAAGGACAAAGGGTAAAAATGTATTTTTCGTAGTTTAGGTAATTAAAGAGTAAGATCAAGGATATTGTAGTAAATTCTCATGTCAACACAATAAAAGTCAACTATACTATGCTACATGGGTCCCACTTTCCCTGCAATGTAAATTCCAGTTCCCGGTCTTTACCCGTTCTTTGATTTTTCCCGACACCAAGGGTAAAATGGTAATTTCACTAAATTCTTCTAGAAGTATTTTCTAAAATCTCCAAATAAATAAATAAAAATTACCATTTTTGATTTTATGAATAGTAACTAAACTGTTCCAGCTAGGGGTATTTTGGTCTTTTGCCAACAACAATGGCATTTGGGTAATTTTTAGAATTTTTTCTAAAAATTCTAGAAAAATTCCCATAAATCCTAAATAATGTAAAAACACTTTTTGGCTCGTCAAAATATTTTTCTAACTTGTTCTGGTCTCCAAATCCACTCCCAGTTCATCATGGTAATACTACATGGGCCAAAATAGTACTATTTCTGATCCGTTTATCAGAAAATTCCCAAATAAATTTCTAAAACCCTCAAATATTATAAAATCACTATTGGTATCCTCAAATCTCTTTTCTGACTCCAATTAGGGTTTCTATATCATTATGTTCGTATTCTAACAGTCAAAACATATACATAATTTTCGTTTGACTTTCTACGTCAGTTTTAAACCATTATTAATCTCATCAAAATCGTAATATTAACAATAATCCACCCTTATTAACACTCTATCTCTTAGAGTGAAAATTTGGGGGGTTACTCACCCTTGAGAAATGCAAGTATTACACTTAACGCCCTCTTGTTTTAAAACATACACTTTGATCCATTTAACGTAACACGGTTAAAGAATATTATTTAAAGGATTTTTAAATATATTTTTAAAATAAATGTATACTAAAATATTTTTTACTTACTAAATTACCCTTTACCCACTTTGTCAATTCTATACCCTATCCTATGTTACTGCATCTCAACATTGCTATGATAATACTCAAAAGATAATTTAGATATAGATCAAACAAGTTCGACTCCAAATTAAGGAATTTTTAGCCATTTTTTGAAAGCATCCAATAATGCGGCCCTCAATATCAAATGGAAGGAATTCAATATCAAATGGTAGGAATTTAGATTGTCTGTTCTAATTTCTATTTCTAATAACAATAATTTAAAACTCAATATCAGAATATGAGTACAACTTTGATGGGGAACAACTTTCGAGTTTCATCCCAGCAGGTATTCTCATAAACACTTCTTATAATATTTGGAGTAAAAACTTCACAGAGAAACAACTGTGCCGACAATCGCAAGAGAAGAGGAACAGGGGATGATAGAGAAAATGTTATTTTAGTAAAAACATTATTATCTCACAAATCCTTAACGACGCCTTAACAGATAATTTTTAAAAGGGTTAAAATGTATTAAGTTTTTATCTATTAAGGGGAGGGAGTGTATGTTTTAAAAAAAGGAGAGAGGAGAGTGCAATACTTCCATCTCTCAAGGGAGAGGGATGTAATTTACTCAATATTTTGACAAATAATAACATGCAAAAATATGTAACAGTGCATTGTATAAAAACTAATTATGACGAGATTCTACTCGTGTAGAGTGAAATCTTACATATTTTTATTTTCCATTTTAAGAATTTTTTCACAGGTATATGTTTTACTTTTGTAGACGAAATACTATATCTAATTGAATCTGAAACTATTAACATGACATCTGTAGTAGCACACTTGGATAATTTGAATTATGAATTTTTGGGTTCGATTCCCAGCTACGGATTTGTTTATGCCTTGAACTATTTTTTTTAATATTTTTTATAGGACTAGATATGTGCTTTACATTTGATGTGGGTGAAGTCTCGTAACTTAATTTTGGTTTATAATAATTATTCTAAGTTAAAAATTGAAGTTAAGATAAAGTAATTTATCTTTTGAATTTTGTTTATTTGAAATTATAACTAAACAACTAATGATTTTTTCACATATATTTAATTTTTTTGCTTGATAAGTTGTATTTAATTATTTCTGGGATATCGTAATGACGTAATTACTTGTTTGTAATTTTAGTGTCTCAAACTTTTTCCTGCTGATCAAAAAAAAAAAGTGTCTCAAAATATCCACTAATTTGTTATGTAAATTTTAACAAATAGAATATCTTAGAGTAAATTACGCCACCCACCCTTGAGAGATGCAAGTATTACACTCATCTCCCCTCTTGTTTTAAAACATACACTTTTGTCCATTTAACTTACCGTTAAAGAATATTATTTAAAGGATTTTTAAATATATTTTTAAAATAATTATATACTAAATTATTTTTGATACAAATTACCCTTTACCCACTTTGTCAATTCTATACCCTAACCTATGTTAATGCATCTCAGCATTGCTATGATAATACTCAAAAGATAATTTAGATATAGATCGAACTATAATAAGTTTTGTATTAAAGCTGTGTTTAAACTCGCTGTTAGTGGTCCATACGTTTTGCTTCTGAAAGGTCACACTTTGGCTGTAGTGCTCCATCAGTTATGGAGTTGAAGAGACAAACTTAAGTGGCACAATCAATGGGTGGTAATGGCTACTAAAGTGCATTCTTGGTGGTAGAATGCTTATAAATAGCAAGTGTTGTTGGTCCCTGAGCTCATCTTTCATTTTTGTCTGATCCACCATATACAGAGAGAGAGTGAGAGTTTGGAAGAACCAAAACAGAGCAGCTTTTTCATGGCAATGGCTGGAGGTAATTTTCGATTCAATTTTTTGCCTTTTATTACTGACCTGTGTTCATTCATGTTATTAGAAACATCAGAAGTTCATTGTTTAATTCTTACACGAACAAGTTCGACTCCAAATTGAGGAATTTTTAGCCATTTTTTTGAAAGCATCCAATAATGCGGCCCTCAATATCAAATGGAAGGAATTCAATATCAAATGGTAGGAATTCAGATTGTCTATTCTAATTTCTATTTCTAATAACAATAATTCAAAACTCAATATCAGAATATGAGTACAACTTTGATGGGGAACAACTTTCGAGTTTCATCCTAGCAGGTATTCTCATAAACACTTCTTATAATATTTGGAGTAAAAACTTAACTGAGAAACAACTGTGCCGGCAATCACAAAAGAAGAGGAATAGAGGATGATAGTGAAAATGTTATTTTAGTAAAAACATTATTATCTCACAAACCCTTAACAACGCCTTAACAGATAATTTTTAAAAGGGTTAAAAGGTATTAAGTTTTTATCTATTAGGGGAAGGGACTATATGTTTTAAAAAAGAGAGAGAGGAGAGTGCAATACTTCCATCTCTCAAGGGATGGGGATGTAATTTACTCAATATTTTAACAAATAACCAAGGTAGTCAGAACTGGAACGGTCATTGAACCGGTGAGGGCAGGGGTTCAGAGGTTCGACTAGGGTTCAACCGGGTTATAATTAAATAACATTATTTTAATTTTTAATATTAATTTTATTAATTTTATAATAAAGAAACACACACACAAATATATATATATATATATATTACATGTCCGCCTATTGTCCAACATATATTAAGATTACTTAGTGAATCAGACACGCATTAAACAAAGATTTATTCTGGAGTTTTTTTGTCCTTTTTTAATATTTATTACAGCAGCATCAGACGCACAGGAGCAAATAGTTACTTTAGTCCCTGAGAGATACAGTCGGTGTCACTTTGCTCCCTGAGAAATGGAAAATTAAAATATAGTCCCTGAGAGAGACAAACGTTTTCCACTTTGGTCCCTACCGTGATATCTCCGTTTGCAGTGCTTAGTTGGCACGTTAAAGGCCACGTAGGACTCCTACGTGGCAGTCCACGTGGAGATGGAGGTCAGGCCACGCTGGACTACTGATAACATGGACTAAAATGACATTAAGTATACACTGTCAGGGACCAAAATGACATTACGTATACACTGTCAGGGACTGATTATGCTTTTTGTCTATTTTTTGTAGGGTCTAATTCCAGCAATGCAAGAGGTCATGCCTGGTGTGCATCATCGATATTGTGTTATGCACTTGTGGAGAAATTTCACAAAGACATATAAGCCTTGAGGCTGTGCAGATTGATTTTCTTGAGGCTGAGCAGGTTGATCACCTTGAGGCTGTGTAGGTTGATTTTCTTGTGGCTGCTCAGGTTGATCTTTAGGTAATGGACACCCCTTGCGGTTATGACCTTTAGTACCACACCTTGAACATGTAACCGGAGCCAATGTCCTCCTAAGCTTACCGTTACTCACAGGTTCCTCATTTCCATCCTTCCTTATTGTCCTCTTGGGTCTTCCTGGACGCCTCTTAATTAGTGGGGGAACAGGCTTGTCATAGTTAGTTACCTCCCAAAATTCCACCCCTTGAGTAGGTTGAATGAAATACTCATATGTTGTGTTGTATGCACCTAAAGTTAGCCATGCATGGCAAAAATCTTTAGGCTTTAGATTCTTATGTGCAATAGCTGCAATAGCATGAGCACATGGCATACCTGACCAGCAAGTAGAAAGAGTTAAAACTCTACAAATCTTTGAATGAAATACTCATATGTTGCGTTGTATGCACCTAAAGTTAGCCATGCATGGCAAAAATCTTCAGGCTTTAGATTCTTATGTGCAATAGCTGCAATAGCATGAGCACATGGCATACCTGACCAGCAAGTAGAAAGAGTTAAAACTCTACAAATCTGAAAACTTAAAATTTGAATGCATCATATGTCAAAAAACTTAAACACTAAAAATTTGAAATATACTTGTCAATTGCCAAAACCTACAAGTACATGTGTGAGTAGTGAGATTGACATCCATCTTAGCCTGCCAATTTTGTACCTCATATCGGGTGCCCGCACCATCACCAGCCCAATGTGGGGTCCACTTGTTGCTTTCAATTTTCTCCTTATCCAATCTAGCCTGCTGCATTGGACATAGTGGACCTGAACGGCTGGCCAACTTCAGCTTGTTAGTGCTCATTGTCCTCATGATGTAGCACCTTATCTCCTCAACCATCATCAAAATTGGCTTCCCCCTCCACTTTACAATTTTTGCATTGAATACTTCACATGTATTGTTGGTTATATTGTCTACCTTAGGATGCTCACTGAAATGTGCCTTAGTCCACGCCTCTACAGGGCACTTGTTTAAATACTCCCATGCCTTTACATTTTTCCGCTTCACTCTTTCCATGTGAGCATTGAACTGGGCAGGTGTGGTTGATTTTGCACACTCCTATACCACACCTCTCAACTCTTTATCCTTATATGCCTTAGTGAAATTTCTACACAAGTGCATAGCACAATATCGATGATGCACACCAAGCATGACTTCTTGCATTGCTGGAATCAGACCCTACAAAAAATAGACAAAAAACAGAATTAGTCCCTGACAGTGTACACTTAATGTCATTTTAGTCCCTATTATCAGTAGTCCAGCGTGGCCTGACCTCTATCTCTACGTGGACTGCCACGTAGGAGTCCTACGTGGCCTTTAACGTGCCAACTAAGCACTGCAAACGGAGATATCACGGTAGAGACCAAAGTGGAAAATGTTTGTCTCTCTCAGGGACTATATTTTAATTTTCCATCTCTCAGGGACCAAAGTGACACTGGCTGCATCTCTCAAGGGCTAAAGTGACTATTTACTTGATGCACAGGGGACACAATGCGAGACGTGTAGGGAACCCAGCAGCTATCATGCAGTGTCAGATGCACAGGGGACGACAGCTGTCACATTTTTCGAGAACATGCAATTTCCAGCAGCCATTATTGAAGACTGCACTGAACTGGAAGACTGTCGATTTTCTCAGTTTTAGCCAGTTTTCCACCAATTTTTTGATTTTTCTAGCGGTTCTGTGCCAGTGCGGTTTTCAGGTTAGTCCAGAGCAGGAGAGGGTCCGATTCCCGATTCAACCGGTCTAGTCCGATTTTCACTACCATGCAAAAATATGTAATAGTGCATTGTATAAAAACTAATTACGACGAGATTCTACTCGTATAAAGTGAAATCTTACATATTTTTATTTTCCATTTTAAGAATTTTTTCACAAATATAAGTTTTAATTTTGTAGACGAAATACTATATCCAATTGAATCTACAACTATTAACATGACATCAATAGTAGCACACTTGGATAATTTGAATTATGAATTTTTGGGTTCGATTCCCAGCTACAGATTTATTTATGCCTTGAACTATTTTTTTTTAATATTTTTTATAGGTCTAGATATGTGCTTTACTTTTGATGTGGGTGAAGTCTCGTCACTTAATTTTGGTTTATAATAATTATTCTAAGTTAAAAATTGAAGTTAAGATAAAGTAATTTATCTTTTGAATTTTGTTTATTTGAAATTATAACTAAACAACTAATGATTTTTTCACATATATTTAATTTTTTTCTTGATAAGTTGTATTTAATTATTTTTGGGATATCATAATGATGTAATTACTTGTCTGTAATTTTAGTGTCTCAAAATATCCACTAATTTGTTATGTAAATTTTAACAAATAGAATATCTTAGAGTAAATTACGCCACCCACCCTTGAGAGGTGCAAGTATTACACTCATCTCCCCTCTTGTTTTAAAACATACACTTTTGTCCATTTAGCTTACCGTTAAAGAATATTATTTAAAGGATTTTTATATATATTTTTAAAATAAATATATACTAAATTATTTTTTATACAAATTACCCTTTACCCACTTTGTCAATTCTATACCCTCACCTATGTTACTGCATCTCAGCATTGCTATGATAATACTCAAAAGATAATTTAGATATAGATCGAACAAGTTCGACTCCAAATTGAGAAATTTTTAGCCATTTTTTGAAAGCATCCAATAATGCGGCCCTCAATATCAAATTGAAGGAATTCAATATCAAATGGTAGGAATTCAGATTGTCTTTTCTAATTTCTATTTCTAAAAACAATAATTCAAAAGTCAATATCAGAATATGAGTACAACTTTGATGGGGAACAACTTTCGAGTTTCATCCCAGCAGGTATTCTCATAAACACTTCTTATAATATTTGGAGGAAAAACTTCACTGCGAAACAACTGTGGCAATCACAAGAGAAGAGGAATAGAGGATGATAGAGAAAAGGTTATTTTAGTAAAAACATTATTATCTCACAAACCCTTAACGGCAGCTTAACACATAATTTTTAAAAGGGTTAAAATGTATTAAGTTTTTATCTATTAGGGGAAGGGAATTTATGTTTTAAAAAAAAGAAAAAAAAAGAGGAGAGTGCAATACTTGCATCTCTCAAGGGAGAGGGATGTAATTTACTCAATATATTAACAAATAACATGCCAAAATATGTAACAATATAATGTTTAAAAACTAATTACGATGAGATTCTCCTCGTATAGAGTGAAATCTTACATATTTTTATTTTACATTTGATGAATTTTTCCACAAATATAAGTTTTACTTTTGTAGATGAAATACTATATCCAATTGAATTTGCAACTATTAACATGATATCTGTAGTAGTACACTTGGATAATTCGAATTATGAATTTCTGGGTTCAATTCCCGTCTACGGATTTATTTATGCACTGAACTATTTTTTTAAGTCTCGTAACTTAATTTTGGTTTTTAATAATTATTCTAAGTTAAAAATTGAAGTTAAGGTAAATTAATTTATCTTTTGAATTTTGTTTATTTGAAATTATAACTAAACAACTAATCAATTTTTCCCATATATTTAATTTTTTTGCTTAATAAAATGTATTTCATTATTTCTGGAATATTGTAATAACGTATTTACTTGTCTGTAATTTTAGTGTCTCAAAATATCCACTAATTTGTTATGTAAACTTTAACAAATAGAATATCTTAAAGTAAATTACGCCACCCACCCTTGAGAGATGCAAGTATTACACTTGCGACACCCTTTCTCCAAAAAGGTCATCACACCATAGTAACCAAGTTTTTTCATAATAACTTAGAAAATATTTGATTAAAACTTTGTATTTTTTCCCAAAATGTGGATAAATTTTTTTCCTTTTAAATGAAAAGAATGATGGGGAATATGTTTCTCTAATTCTTTTCGAAGGGTTTTTAAATGCAAAAATATAAAGCAAAACACTTGTGAAAGTAATCTCATCTCGTATATATATAAAACCATCATAGTATGCAAAAGGAATTTGCATCAATACAAGCTATGGTTTCAAAAGGTCTCTGTACATCCGTATTGCAAAAATACTAAAGAAATGCGGTAAATCCTAACTAAACTAAAAGAAACATAAGTGGTAAAAAAAATATATGCTACTATATACATGTGAGTCAGTTCAATCCCAAACTAACTGCCCAACTTAACCGTCCTTAACTGAAGGTGTAACAGCAACAACAACCTTCCAACCCTAAAGCGGTGTTTACTCCTCTGAGCAGTCTTCCTACGCCTCACACCCTTCCTTGTGTTGCTGTCTTCTTTCCAGACGATCTCTCTCATCTACTCCAGGGGTAGCATCACGTCCAAGACTAAACGTTTCTTTACTTTCCAAATGGGTCTTTGAACCCTACCTACAGTGGTAAGTACATACTCGGAGTATGTGCCCCACTGTGTCTTGGGATTTATCTTCCACCCCCACCTTTCCAATCTCAAGGGAACACAACAAAGAAAACATGCAAGGATGAAACTTAAATCCACAGCAAAAAGAGAAGTATAACCACACCATTCACAGATCATGCATCACTCAATACATACATCAAGAACACATAGCAAAGCACTCAATACAGTACATGCCTTATATACTCAGTTTCATTTTTAACACAGCATATCTATATCAGTATTTCAGGTACAATTATGCATATCCCTTCTATATCCAAATCACACTGATGTACTGCTCCAAGGAGACATTTCTCACCAAAACTCCATTGAGCGATAGGCCTGCGACAAAACTTCACATGAATAACTCAGACAATCCACTCTAGATTTCTGGAAATCATTCTGTAATGCGCATCTCAACCATATCCTTAATAGGTCAGTCAGTCAGATTAATTCAAGTCGAGTATTCGATTTGTTTCGGCTCAAGGGTTGTTACTAGTCGGCCATTGAAACGTTTGAAACCTGGATAATCCCAATAGGCTTGTAGCCCAACCATACACTATTCCCGCACACGAAAACCATGCAAAATCGTGTTCCTCAAAACGTGATGCAAATGATAGTCCACATTGCATATGGAAACCACTTTAAATCCTCTTGTAAAACCTCAACCATTTTACAGTATAAAATTCATAAACCGATTCTTGTAATCAGATCAAAAACCACAAGACAAAACCTTTTGTCAACACAAGTTATACTCTTGAAAGTATCCATTATTTCCACTCTTTGGCTTTACTCACTTGTTTTTAGAAAGAGTGATCACACCGCGACAGTGCCGAACTGAGGTAATCGACGCCCAACTTTTAGAGTGATTTGATAAAGAAACAAAGTGAACGAGATCAAACTGATTTATTATAGAAATAATTAAACACAAGTTTGTTTTCAGAAAAAAAAAAACCCCCCTGTTGAAGGCTAGCTCCACTAATTTTCCCTATCAAATATGTAAAAGACCTCAACGAAAAATTTATTCTGAATAGTAAAGAATGGTGTCTAAAAAGAGACAATTTTTTAGAGACTAGAGCAAATTGACCTATTTACAAGAATTAAAAACATATTTAGTCCAAAAAAAATATGACAGCCATATTAACCTTAGACAGACCTATTCAGATCAAAACAGGACTACACAAATCAAAAAGACATTCAATGCAATCTAAATAAACTAAAGGAATTTTTCTATAATTTCCAAACAAAAGGACAATACTTTGGTGGTGTCTACAAGAATTATAAATAATAAAGGGGGTCATAAGGTAATTTAGAGAACGAGCATAGAAATTGACGTGATAAGAAAGTCGTAAATCAAACCTCTCCCATTAATATAACATATTAATTTATTAACATTTGTCTATAAAAAATAATTAAAAATCTCAATCTCAATATTATACAGTTTCAGATCACTATTTGGAGTCTTTTTTCTACGTGTCCTTCTCGCAATAAATAGCTTCTCACACACACTTTGCATCAAAATTAGCCATTTAAGGAAATAATAACCCACAAAGAAGAGAGATACAGACACATAACAATGAAGAAATTGGAGAGAAGTATACACAACACCGAAAAGCTAACAAAGGATAGAGATAGACACAAAACCAAAAACCTTCTCGTGCTCTTACTTTTTAGATTTCTTTTGAATTTTATATTAAGAAGTAGTTTGAAAAATATATATTAAACAAATGTGAGAGTTTGAAAGGAAAGAGGGAGCATTTAATGTGAGAAGACCTTGCACCACCTACCCATAAGAGAAGATGAAAACACAAGATCAAAAACTCTCGTGCTCCATCTAAACCGTAAACCTTTCCAAAGAACAGCCTTCATTTGTTCACTTTTCAGTTTATTTTTTAATTTTATATTATACTTATATTATTAAACAAATGAGAGAGATTGAAAGGAAAGAGGGAGCATTTAATGCAGGCAGACCCTTACACCCCCTACCCACCAGATAGCAATTAATGCATGAAGAGAGAAACAAGCTTTGGGCGCCCCAAACCTACACCATCGAGCAAGACTGAAGTGTTACAGTGTATAGATTAAATGAAAAATCTGCTTCTTTTCTCTGTCATTGAGAGGAGAGATTGTACTCCATCCCACTCCAATCTTAGCTTTCACTCCTCCTGTATGACGCATTGTATCTCATTTTTTGAAGCAAAATGTCATGCGCATGGTTTGAAGGCTAAGAACAAAGACCATGCGCGCAGATGGAAGTCTTATCGCCGAAAGCTTTTGGTGTCCATCAGACAAACAACCAGAGAACGAGAAGGAGATAAATAGTCACAAATGCTTTAGAACTCTGATACACCTTCCTATATTTGCATCTTTTGTCCATATCTTTTGATTTGATCATTGATCAATATATTTTATCCAGCAAATTTCATCATTTGTTGTGCATCAATCTTCTTTTTATAAGTTTTTTTTATTTAATTTTATTTTCTATTTCAGATTTTTGATATCTCTGACTGCCTATATATTGGTTGATAGGGTTTGTTTGTTTTGCATTGCCTCTACAAGAGAACTGAAAACCTTAGAGTATAATAGTTTTGAGCTTCGAATTCCTTAAGAAAATATGGCCTTGGTTTTCAGTCCTATTTCTGAAATTTCAGGTGCACAAGAGACATGGACCATACTAGCAAAAGTTGTTAGGCTGTGGGTTGTCTCAGATTTCTCCAAACACAAAATACCCTTCTCGATTGAAATGGTTCTTATGGATGGAGAGGTGAATGTCTTTTTTAACTATATATACTTGGTTTTTTTTTGGTATTTCAGTTGTTTCTCAGTTGCAAAGTTGCAATGGTTGCTGTTGCATTATTTCTCATGTTTTTGTTGTTGTTTTTGTTTTTGCAGGGAACCAGGATTCATGCTTCTGTGAGGAGGACTTTGGTCTATAAGTTTGTGAACGAGTTGAAGGAGGGTTGTGTTTATCATCTTCAATTTTTGGGTGTTGCTGCAAGTGTTGGTGAATATCGGACCTGCCGCCAAGCCTATAAGTTGAACTTCCAGTTTACCACTAAGGTCAACCCAATGGATAGTGGTCGTGTTTTGGGTGAAGGTTTTCAGTTTGTTCCTATTCCTGACCTGACTGTAGTTGCTGGTGTTAACACAGACATTTTGGTTGGTGAGTAATGTTTTGAATTTTTTATTTTTTATTTTGTTTTTATTGTTTTTTTTATTTGATGATTGATGATACTGCTGCACTCCTTAATATTGCTTCACTTAATGGTGTAGATGTTGTTGGAATGCTGACTGGAGTTGGAAGCGAACGACAGTATGAGAGGAATGACACTAAGACTAAGCTCAATGTGATCAGTATGAGAGGAATGACTGGACTTGGACAGTTTCACTCCAAAAAAGAGAGTATCTCCAACTGAAATGGAGAATGCTGATGACCATGTTCCTCTGAAATTCCTCAAGAAGACCATCAAAAAGGAGAAAGATTAGAACATGGTGTTTGTTTGGATATGGGATATGGGATGAAGAATTGATATTGTGATGAAAATCTTTTGCTGTCGTTTTTTACCTTTTCCAGTTTCTATGTTTATGTTTTTATTGATGACTATGGCTATTCTGTGTTATGTATGTAATGGTGGACAATGGATATCATATGCTGGAGTTGTATTTTGTGAAGAACCTTCCTAGGTAGTAAGGTTCTTTATACTTCAGATGAACAATTATGTAACCAGATCCTTCTACTAATTTTAAGTTAAATGTTGTGTGTTTTATTTGTGTGATTTGGTTTTATTTTATTATTTCATTATACATTATATATGTTATCATTTACCGCTTTATTGATTATTTACATTACATTTACATTGATTTTGTCCAATTATATAACCTAATATCTAATATCTAATCTAATATCTAATATCGAATTACATTATTATTTTCAAAAACCATTTTTCACATTTTTTAAACATAAATTAAGATAAAACTAATAAAACTATGAAATTATTACAAATAACTGAAATAATTTCCCAAACCGAACGAAGAGGTCACACTGTATTACTTGATTTTTTTTAATTTATTTTTTAACTTTAAATTGTAATTACGGTATTTAAAGATTAGAGAATATATAGATTAGAGATTAGAGATTACAGATAGAGAAATTACTTTATGTTTTGGTTAATTTTCGATTGAATTGAGTTGTCATTTGTAATAATAGTAGAGTAAGTATAGCGTACAGAGTATAGAATATAGAGTAAGAGTAGGTTGAGTATTGAGTAGTGAGTATGAAATAATTATTAAAATATTATTTGGTTATAGGCAGTAGGTAATCATGACCAGTGTATTTGGAAGAAATGTAATCAATTCCAAGCCCATACGCCTTCTCAAATAGCACAGCACACCAATACAGAGATTCCAAAGGATAACCTTCACACTTCTGTTTTGATCTGATGTTGAAATAAGCAAATATTTTTATTGTTTTAACAATTATTATATATTAGAAATATGTAGAAATGTGTTTATTTTTTTAATTTTAAATTATGTAGAAATCTTAAAAAATCTGAATAAAAGTAATAATTTGAATTTTTTTTTAAATCTGTAGAAATCTTAAAAAATCTGAGTAAAAGTAATAATGTATATGTATATATATATATAAGTCTTTATCGAAATGAAATTAAGATGAAATCAGGTAAAACAAATAAATATCAAATAAAGAAGCAATATAAATTAAAGGAATGTTTCCTCAAAGAAATCAATTAAAGGAAGGTTATTTTAGTGTCATTTTATATTCTCACCGTGCAGCCTTTTCGCCAAGACTGAAGCATTTTTTGCTCTCGCAAGGTACTGTGAAGAAGTCCATTCGTTTTGTCTTCTACTTTCTTACTTCTACGTTTTGGAGTTCTTCTTCTTCTGGGTAACTGTTCTTGCAAAAAACTGTCAAGTTTTAGTTCATTCTTTTCATTTGTTTAATTTAGTCTTCTTCATTTCAGTCGAATAGCCATTGCAAAAAACCCAAAGTGATAGATGGAAGACTTCCATGGTATTGTGAAGAGAAGAAGCAAGGGAGAGTTTCGTACAATAAGCGTCAACGATGAGGTATGATTTCTGTTGGGTTTGTTTTCATTTTGTTTCCATTTTTTTAGTTTCATTTTGGGTAACTACATTTGATGCATGCATTTACTTTCACAGCCGTATGGTGAGGTAGAGAAGGAGTTTGTTGAAAAGTTTAAGAACGAGCTTGGGCCTATGTGGACTTTCATTGACTATCATGGGAATCGATTTATGGTAACATACAATAGAGATGCTAATAAACCACTTCTTACCGATGGATGGTCTTCATTGCGGCTATTTTATGGACTGACTGGTGATCATGCTGTATGGTTGCGTTATGTTGGAGATTCAACCTTCCAAGTCACTGTTTTTAAGAAACCATCGACCCCCATATCATTCCCAAGGTTTCATTCAAAGTATAGAAAACAGCTTCATGTAGAACAATAAGAAACATCTCAGTCACGTGGTTCTGTTAGCCAAGAGAGGTGGAATGAGCAACCATTCTCATTCTCCATTACTCTGACTCACTATAAAGCAACGGGAAGTCAACTAGTGGGTGAGGTTTAAATCTGTTATTTTGTTCTTCTGTTGAATTTGAATGATATGATAAGTGTAGACAAATATTAATATTAATTTTTTTATAATTTTTGTTTGAAGAATGTGTAGACAAATATTAATATTAATTTTTTATAATCTTTGTTTGAAGAATTTGTCACCGGACTTTGCTGAATTCCTTTGGAATTTTGGATTCTCAACCTTGCTACTGGTTGGTCCTTCTGGAGTTGCAAACAAATGTGATCTTTTACGCCGCAGAGTACCAAGAAGATCCATAAAGATTGGAAAAGGTTGGAAGCATTTCTGTGTGGAGAATGGTTTGCGTATGAATGATGAGATTGTTTTTGAATTTTATAATGGAAATGCTAATTTAGTGAAAGTGAAGAAATAGGCTTTTAAGTAAAGCTTTAAAGCTTTTGCTAATATTTCAAGTTATGGGGGACTACTATGTTTTATAAGTTTTATGGTGTAGTAAACTCATTTGTAGCACTGTCTTTTTCTGAAGGTTGAATGTTTGATAAGTTTTATTATGTAAGACTATGTTTTATGTTTAATAAGTTTTATCATGTAGTTAACTTATTTGTGGTTACCCGTAAATTAATTTTAAAGGTTGAATGTCTTCCCATTTCAGTATTTTTTTGTCATGTAAGATTGAATTGAAATAAAACAAAGGCCTAAAGCCTACAAATATTCCCTAATCACCGGCCCAAGTTTAACCACGCAACGCTGAATCCATAAATCCTCCATGTTTAAAGGTTATATGTCAAGTCCTAATGTAATCAATTTGATTTGAACCAAGAATGTAATCCCTTTATATTATATATACATATATATATATATATAATATTTATTTATTATTTATTTATTTATTATCCTAAATTTTATCAATTGGGTACAATAACACAAAGCAGTTACCTATTTTTAATAATAGCTTCATCAGCTAAGTATCAGCAAACCCAACATTTGCTATAAGTAACCCACGTAAAATAACTTAAATGAAGTTGACCCAAAAAACAACAAAACTATAAAATGGAGGTGTAGTTGAGTGAGAGAATCGAGAAATAGTATATATATATGGTGGCTTCTAAGGTGAGGGGCCTTGCAAGGCCCTCACCGGTGAGGGGGCCAGTTTACCTGCCATTGCAAGTATATGTGGGGTCTGGTACGTAATATTAAATTATACAGTGCCAAAAAATGAAACAGTGGCAAAATTGCAAAGAAGTCCTGCAGCTCAGCGGCTATTTTCATACACTTTAGTTGCTCAAACAGAGATTGAATGCCGTGGAGGTAGGGCCAAAAATGCAAAACAATGGTGAGAAGAGAAAGGATAGACTTGATCGGGGATCTTGTTAACCCACTAACCAATGGTTTTTCATATTTGGAATTCTCAACTTCACACCGGGGATATTACGTTTTTTACAGTTGTGGACTTCTCTGGATTCTATTCTGTAGTGCAGTGTCCCATTTGGGTCTGATGCTTTCTAGATTGGGGTGGGAATCTTTCCACAACTGTGCTCTGTTCGGGTTTAGATTTGAATTCTGGGTCTGACGATTTCACACCGTCGATGTGGCATTTTTCACAGCTGTGGACTGCTCTGGTTTCATCTCTGCACTTTCGCATTTGGGTCTTTCGATTTCACACCGGGAGTGTCACGTTTTTCACAGCTGCGGACTGCTCTGGTTTCTTCTCTGGACTTTTGCATTTGGGTCTGACGATTTCACTCCGCGGGTGGGAATTCCTCCACAATTGTGATCCGATCTGGTCTGTTCTATGTAATCTCATATTGTAGCGGGTCGACGACATGATCGACTCGAGAATGGTGAATGAGCTAGTTGGCTCTGTTTTTTGACTCAGACGCGGCGCACAAAAGCCATTTGGGTTCCCGAGTTCAACAGCGAGAGTGAGAGGGAGGAGGGGCTACGATTGGAGGGGCTTACGTGAAAGCGTCGACACTTCCCGTGGGAGGCTCACATGGAGAGGAACGCTTGCTGTTCTTCAACGAATATTGGGAGATTAAATTTAATCCTATCTCTTTGTAATAATAAATTTTGTGGGGGTTGTTTTAAGATTTTACCATAAACTTCTTATAGCAGGTTACTAGATGATTATTTCAGTTAATCTCATCCGTTCATTTAAAAATTATTATATCTAACGATAGTCATTGTCCCCTCACCGGTGAGGGCCTTGCAAGGCCCCTCACTTTAGAAGCCACCTATATATATATATAAAACGAAATATAAACATATAAATATATAAATTATGTAAGTATAATGTAAACCATACGCATGGAAAACCTTCCTTTCAAAGGTGACGTTGAAAACTTATTAAAAAATAATAATGGTCAAAAACCAATGGACAATAAAGGCACAATTTTCGCTGACTTGATATGATAAAGCAAGGTCAAATTAGACAACCACAGTAGTGAGGAAGTCTGATAAGTGCAGTTCTCCTTTTACTTTTCTCTTGGTTCACGTTTTTAGAAAAGTTGTTTTATAGCTGATAGACTACCTCTAACTTTGACATAGAAGAGATACACTTGCAAGGCACAAGAGATACACTTGCAAAATGGATGAAACACCATGTCAAAGCGCAAGAAGGAAAAGGAAGATTATCATGATGCATAAGAAAGAAACCACGAAATATGAAGCCATTGTTAGAAAGAGGGGAACTTCAGTCTCATCTTTGTCTGATGAAAACCAGACTCCTAATGGGTTACAGCAGCAGAGTCATATCTTTAATGTTAAAGGAACAAATAGAGTTCAACTTCAACATTGTGTAATGGTAAATCTTTTTATGTTTCTGTTTTCATATTCATTGTCTTTAAATTTCGTTTGTGTAATGTAAACTGATATATAAACGGTTTGTGTGAGAAATCAGCACAAAGACCAGTTCATAACAACTCTTCAGGTTGCAATGGTGGATACGCTGTTACAAAGAAAACGACTTCTAAACGACAAAAGACCTTTATTCCAGCTATTCCATCATTTGTTTCTTGCAGTGCTGGTAATATTTAAATAAATTTAACTGATGTTTTTCATGTTTACTTTATATTACTTGCTTTAACTGTTACAACTGTGTATTTTAATTTGTCATTTGTTATTTTATATATTTTAATTTTGTAAGATTGATTTATATTGTTGTTGTTATTCATACTATTGATGAAGCAGGAAGTTTGAGGGAGAATAGTAGCTTTTGTGGAAGTAATTCATCCCCAGTTTGTGGAACTCTAAAGTCCATACATATCAATGATGCAGGATATTCGAACACACCATCATGTAAGTAAATGGATGAATGATCATTGGTTTATATGTGTTGTTAAATAAATAATAATTAAGTAAATTACTTAATTAAATATGTAATTAAATGTTGTTCATTTTTCGTACAAGTAGTAGTTGTTGCTCCTCTTGATTGCTGTACTTAGTAGTTGTAAATTAATGTGTTACTGTTAACAGTTGGACAAGGGTTGAATCAGTTTGTTACTCCAAACTCCTTACATGGTTGTTCTGGGTTGTCAGAAGTATTAAATCCTTCATCCCAGTTGTTATATAATAAGAATAAGAATGTAAGACAATCAGATGCTGTACTCGAGTCAGTGGGTAGATCTAAATTAAATTTTGAGGCTTCTGATGATTGGAGTGAACATGGTAGTGGTCCTACACCAGGTGAGTATGTAGCTTTTGTTTTTCCTTCATTAGTTGTCTTTAGTAATTATGCTGGAATCACTCTAATGTACATTCATCATTCTTATTTGAATATGATAACAGCTTCTATGCATAATAATCAAAATTCAGAATCATTCAGATGTGATTTGTATTCAAATGCTGAAAGAGAAGGTACATTGTGTGTTGTTACTCGATCTCCATTTTCAAATAAGTAACAAATTTGTGGGGGCAAAATTTTCTAATCAGTAATATTAAATCACAACTTCTTTTGTATTGTTTTTGCTTATAGAATCTCTTAACTTTGGAGATCCTTCAATTAAATGTCAATATTGTGGTGCAAAAGTTTGGTTTGAAGAACGATCTGAGAAAGTTAGGAAAGGGAAGGATGTCAAGTTCTCTATTTGTTGTCAAAAAGGAAATGTGCAACTTCCATTGCTTAAGAAACCTCCACATTTGTTGTACTCATTAATATGTGGTGCTGATCATAGGAGTAATCATTTTAGGCGGAATATTAGGAAATACAATAGTATGTTTTCATTCACGTCAATTGGTGGTAAAGTAGACTCTTCAATCAATGATGGAGGTGGACCGCCTCAGTTTATACTTAATGGTCAGAATTTTCATAGAATTAGAAGTCTATTGCCAGATAATGGAGACAAGCCAAAGTTTGCACAACTTTATATTTATGACACCCAGAATGAAGTAGAAAACCGAACTATGCATTTTGGGTATGCTAAATTTAATTTTTTGTTGTGTAATTATATTTTTCGAAAACATTACATTAAAAACTTTCATGTTTATTAACAAACTACTTTGTACTTGCAGGGGTCAGAAACAATCTGATTTGTTTGATAAATCATTGGTTGAAGATCTCACTGTCATGATTGATAAATTTAATGTTCTTGCTCAATCATTCAGGAGAGTTAGAGATTTTTCCACACTAAACCAGACATGCAATTTCAGTTTGAGGTTGTTTCGTAATAGATGTAAGGATGCAAGGCTCTATAATCTTCCAACATCGGATGAAGTGGCAGCCTTGATAGTTGGAGATTTAGGAAACATGGATGTAGGAAGAGACATTGTGGTGAAGAAAATATCTGGTCACTTGAGTAGGCTTCATGAGACCCACACTGCATTCATTCCTCTTCAATATCCACTGCTTTTCCCTTATGGAGAAGATGGATATCAAGAAGATATTCCAATCAGAGATGCTGAACATGAATCTCAGAGTCGTGTAAGACTTAGGGTGACCTTGCGAGAGTTTATTGCATTTAGAATACAAGATAGACAAACTGAATTTGGTAATGTGGTCAATGCAAGAAGATTATTCCAACAATTTTTGGTTGATTGTTACACCATGATAGAAGCACAGAGATTGTCTTTCATTAGAGGAAATCAAAAAATCATCAGGTCTCATTTCTTAAGTGGGATAGAAGAAGCAGTAAATAGAGGAGAAACTGATTCCTCTGCTGTCGGAAAACGTGTTGTCTTGCCTGCATCTTTTACAGGTGGTATGCGGTACATGTTCAACAATTGCCAGGATGCTATGGCTATATGCAAAAAATTTGGATATCCTGATTTGTTCGTTACGATTACGTGTAATTCAAATTGGCCTGAAATTCGTGATTTTGTCACTGAAATAGGATTCACAGCGGCTGATAGACCTGATATTGTGTCTAGAGTATTTAAGATGAAGCTAGATCAAATAATGGATGATTTCAAAAGAAAACAAATTTTTGGGAGAGTTAATGCAGGCAAGTGTAAAGGTTTCATGATATTGTTTATTAACTCATTTTAATTTTGATTTTACTATTTCTTATTCTTATATTATGTGTGTTTTTTTAGGAATGTATACTGTGGAGTTTCAAAAAAGAGGTCTTCCTCATGCACACATATTGTTGTGGTTGGATGGTGATAATAGATTACGTTCAACAGTAGATATTGACAAGTTCATATCTGCTGAATTACCCCATCCAGATCTATATCCAAGACTAGCAAATGCAGTTTCAACCTTCATGATACATGGTCCATGGGGATTTGCTAATCTCAAATCTCCTTGCATGAAAGGAAGGAAATGTTCAAAGTACTATCCGAAGAAATTCCAACAGTCTACTACCATAGATGAGGATGGCTACCCATGTTACAAGCGCAAAGATTTCGGTTTATTCATTGAAAAAAATGGTGTTAAGCTGGACAACAGAAGTGTAGTTCCTTATAATCCCATGCTTTTGTTGCGATATCAAGGGCATGTCAATGTCGAATATTGCAACAAATCTAATTCGATCAAGTATTTGTTTAAATATGTGAACAAGGGTCCTGACAGAGCTACTATTGAGATAAGTAATAGTCAGGATGATGTTCAAGATGCAGTTGTCGTTGATGAAATCAAAAAGTACTATGATTGCAGATATTTGTCACCATGTGAGGCTGTTTGGAGGACTTTTGGTTTTGATATTCATCAAAGATGGCCATCTGTTCAGCGGTTGCTCTTCCATCTTCTGAATGAGCAATCTGTTCTATTTAAGGATGAGGACGAGATTGACACGGTTTTAAAAAAAAGAAAAATGAAGACACTATGTTTCTTGCTTGGTTTGATGCAAATAAAAAGTATACAGATGGAATGGATCTAACTTATGCAGAATTTCCAACCAAATTTGTGTTTAAATATTCAAAAAAAATTTGGGAGCCAAGGAAGAAAGGTTTTTCTATTGGTAGACTTACATATGTTCCACCTGGGACTGGTGAATTGTACTACATGAGGATATTATTGACAGTCCAAAGAGGTTGCACCAGTTATGAAAGTCTTAGGACAGTGAATGGCAAGATGCACAAAACATTCCAAGAGGCATGCTATGTGTTAGGTTTGTTGGCAGATGACAAAGAGTTTATTGATGCAATCATTGAAGCGAGTGAACTTGCTTCTGGAAATCAGTTGAGGAGGTTATTTGTGACGTTGCTCATCATGAACACTATGTCAAAGCCAGATGTTGTTTGGAACTCAACTTGGACTTTATTATGTGAAGGGATTGAATATCAAAGGAGAAACACATTGAATGTTCCTGGTAATTCCCTTTTAATTTTATCATACACCTACACTCTATTTTTTTAAACATTGTAATTCTGGTACATATGTCTAATATACGTTTTTTATTTAGGTTTGCAGATTGGAGAAAATGAATTGAAAAATCTTTGTCTAATAGAACTGGAGAAGTTGCTAATAACAAATGGGAGATCTCTAAAGAACTATGACTGTCTACCACTCCCACAGTTTCATGATATGTTGGAGTACCAGAACAAATTTATTGTTGATGAATTGAACTATGATAGAGAGGAATTAGCTGGACTTCACGCATCTTTTATGGAACAACTGACAGATGAACAGTTAAGTGTTTACCATTGTATCATGAATTCAGTATTATCTGATGCTGGTGGTCTATTTTTTTTGTATGGGTATGGTGGAACTGGAAAGACTTTCTTGTGGAATACATTGTCTGCTGCTCTTAGATCACAGCGAATGATAGTTCTCAATGTTGCTTCGAGTGGTATTGCCTCTTTATTGTTGCCAGGAGGAAAGACTGCTCATTCTACCTTTTGCATTCCATTGGTAATGAATGAGGAATCTACTTGCAACATTACTCAAGGAAGTCTACGCGCAAAATTATTGATAGAGACCAAATTGATCATTTGGGATGAGGCTCCAATGATTAATAGACTTTGTTATGAGGCCCTTGATCGCACTTTAAGGGACTTGATGAAATCAAAGTCAGCAGATAATAATGAAAAACCATTTGGTGGTAAAGCTGTTGTATTTGGAGGAGATTTTAGACAGATTCTTCCAGTGGTTAGAAAAGGAAGCAGAAAATATATTGTTCAAGCAACCATTAACTCTTCTGCTATATGGAAATTTTGCAAAGTTCTAAAGCTGACCAAAAATATGAGATTAAGTACTGCGAAAACCAATGATACTGCCAATGAAATCAAACAATTTGCTGATTGGATACTTCGCATTGGAGATGGTGAGATGGACTGTAATGAATATGGAGAGAGTGAGATTTCCATACCAAAAGAACTATTGATTGCAGACAATGAAAATCCTCTACTTTCATTGATTGAGTTTGTATATCCAAACATCTTGGATAATCTAAAAGATAGGACGTTTCTTCAAGATCGAGCAATCCTTGCTCCTACACTTGAAAGTGTTGAACATGTTAATGATTTAATGTTGTCTCTTATCTCAGGAGATGAAAAAGTCTATTTGAGTTCTGACACCCCTTGCCATTCGGATGAAGATCATGAGGTTCAAGGTGAATGGTTTACATCTGAGTTTTTGAATGATATGAAATGTTCTGGTGTTCCAAACCACCGTTTGAGACTAAAGGTTGGAGTTCCTGTTATGCTTATGAGGAATATTGATCAAGCAAATGGTTTATGCAATGGAACAAGATTGCAGATTACAGATTTAGGGAAGAATGTCATCACAGCAGCTGTTTTGACTGGAAAAAATATTGGGGAAACCATTCTTATTCCAAGGATGGATTTGGTACCTTCTGATCCTGGATTTCCCTTCAAATTTCAAAGAAGACAATTTCCCTTGGCTTTATGTTTTGGAATGACAATTAACAAGAGTCAAGGACAATCCCTTTTAAAGGTTGGAATTTATCTTCCATGTCCAGTTTTTACACATGGTCAACTATATGTTGCTGTTTCTAGAGTAAAATCAAAAAAAGGGCTCAAGATCTTGATATTGGATGACGATGGTAAGGTATGTACAACTACACAAAATGTGGTGTACAAGGAAGTATTTGAAAACCTGTAGGAATGGTAGAACTACAACTCCATTTTGATTTTTTGTTCTTGAATTTGTAAAGGTTGATTTAATTGTAGAATTGTTAATTATATTTTTGGTCTCTAATTTTGTAGTTATTATATTTTGTACTCCTTCACATGGTGAGATCAAAAATATATTTAAATCAAATTCAAAATTTTAAAGTAGCACAACCTTTTCTTCATTTTTTTGTATACCATATTGATCTTAATCTACATATGATTGTATGAAAATTTAAATGGATAATGTTTGTCATATGAAATATGAAATTAAATTACTTCCTAAAGTTCATTTTGGTTAATTGACAACAGTGACGTCTATTTTATTATGGATATTTTGTATTTCATTTGTACTATTAGTCGTACGCTATGGTCCACTAAATTTGCAAGAAGTAGATCAAATCACAGTCGTGAACAAAGTTACACTTTTTGTGAGGTCTGATGGATTCACACTGGGGCTGTCAAGTTTTTTACAGTAGTGAACGACTCTGTACTCTGAAGTTCATTTTCGTAAAGTCTGACAGATTCACACCGAGGATGTGAATATTTTTACAGTTGTGAACAATTCTGTATTTAGAAGTTCATCTTCGTCAAGTCTGACGGATTCACACTGGGGATGTGAAGTTTTTTGCAGTTGTGAACGCCTCTGTATTGGGAAGTTCATTTTCGTATGCTCTGACACATTCACACTGGGGGTGTGAAATATTTTACAGTTGTGAACGACTCTGTATTTAGGAGTTCATCTTCTTGAGGTCTGACGGATTCACACCGTGGATGTGAAATATTTTACAGTTGTGCGTAGTTCTGGAATGACAACTCGCATTTTTATGGATAGGTCTGAGGCTTTCACACTTGGTGTGTGAAACTTTTAACAGCTGTGAATACTCTTCTGGAATCATTAAACTGCATTTCGTGGTGAATTTCATGCTTTCACACTGGTGGTGTGAATTTTTCCACTGTTGTGAATGTATCTGAATTTAAATTTAACTTATATGTCCTCTATGCTGTCAATTTATATTTAACCATTTTTATTAATTATTTTAATTAAACAACATCAGCATTTCTTTACAAATTGAATTTCCTAGCCCGTGCATTGCACAGGTATAAATACTAGTAATAGATATAATAGATAATAAGATATACCAAGAAATGAGAAATAAAAAAATAAAAGATATAAAATATGATAAATGATATGATGTCATAAAAAAAATAAAAAGAAACCAGAGCTATTTTTTTTTATCAATAGAAACAAAAGCTATTGAATATTCATATATAGATTACTCTAACCAAAAATAGAGTAACCATTAACCAATTCCGGGTGGCGGTGAGAACTTGTTAAAGCAAAAATAGATATAGGTCCAATTTGGATAAACTTTTCCATAAAGCACTTCTAGCATATATTTTTTAACTAACAACTTCTCACATAAGTTGAAATTAACTTTTGTTCTTCATATTTTTTGAAAACTATCCTTTTTAACTTCTCTAGAAATATCTATCTATTTATTAATTATCATTAAACAGTTTTTTTTCTTTTGCATATACAAGAAAATTAATATGTAAAATAAAACTAACTTCTGCATAAGTCAAAAGCTGAAGTTTTTATATCCAAACAGAACGACAGATAAACCTCATAAACCTCATACAATACAATCGACTCCATATTTAACGAAAAACATCTGTTACATGATATCATCAACAACAAAAATCTAATCATAAAAAAAAATCAACAAGAAAAAATCTGTTTTGTCAAAATAAAACAACAAAAATCTGTTAAATTTTAACTTGTTTCCAATAGAATCGATCGAGTTCTGGAGGAAAAATTAAGAAAACATGAGACACGACCAGCTAGAAAATAGCCATAACAGCAGGAACTTAGAAGACTGTCATGGCCATTCAGTAATCTGTAGTTACCAAAAATATACCCAACATATCTTAGGAGCAGGCTTAGAAATCATCAATATATATTACAGCATAACAAACAGCAGAAAAACATATATACCCATCATCCAAATGCAAAATCTATACCAAAGAAAAAATATAATCATAATCACAAATCATAAATAAATACACAGCTGAACTGAATAATAAACATTAAACCACAGGTAATTTAGTAAATCAATTAACAATTTAACATGAAACCACATGTTTTCAGTTAATTGCCTTTACTTCATCTATTGCAATTATACTATTGGATTTTTGGGTTTTGGGATTCATGTATTACAGTTTGGTTTGGTTAATATAATGTAGGGGTTTTATCTTACTCTGGCTGCGGTATTCTTTGAGCTTGCTATTAGATAACACATCTTGCAGTGCTCTCATTTTGGTTTGCTCCTCATTATCAATAAATTCTTAACTTAATAAAAAAAACATTAAACCATAGGTAATTTGGCACAACTAAATGATTTAACAGAATTACTAGAAGACCATTACAATTTACAATAGGAGAAAATCCCAGCAACAAACCCTATTTGAGCAGAGCAATTAATTCCCAAACCCATGTTTCCAATTCACCCCGGATGGTTAAGCATGGCATAGACAACCCCATCAAATTCCAGGGGGAGAATGAAAACACGGGAAGCTCCAGAGACATCAATGCTCAGCAACCTAAAACACAAGTTAGACACTACTGCTACTACTACTATACATGCGGTTAGAACAGAACAACAAAATGTCTTAAGCCCTAGGGAACCCAAGTACCATGTTCCCAACATGAAAACCCAGAAAGGGTTAATCCTAATTTCCTAAACACACCACACAACAACTACATCCTAGGCTAGACTAACGAAAAACGCAGCAAGGAAAGGATGATTCACCATCATCAAATCCAAGAGTCCAAGCAAGAAGAAAAGAGCCCCCAACCTAGCAATCAAAATGTAAATGGACCGTCAGGATTAAAACCCTTGTAGAAAAAACAAAGGACGTACGGAAAGGGACACACACGACTCGAGGCTTTTTTTCATCATTGGTTTTGGAAAGAAAAAGCACGGTTTCCTATGCTTCTTTTAGGCAAGCCCCATATGTGTTTTCCCACTGGGGTTCCTTTCACTCGGCGATTTAAACCGTCACGAGCTTCTGAGAATACAAAGGGGAGAAAATCTCGAGTGTCGCACCGGAAAAGTTTTTGGCTGAAAATCCTCATCAAGTTATCTTTGCCCTGCAGAAATGACGCACCAACAAAAAAAAAAGGACAAAATAAACAAACGAGACAATAGAAAAATTTAATTAATGCGAGTCCCATTTTCATCACCGATTTAGAAATAGAAAGAAAGAACAACACGAACCTGATATTCAGCTTTGTTTATTTCACACGTCTTGCGATTCTCATTGACATTCCACACGAAACCGTGAAACTGCTTGTAGAACTTGAAAGCAGCTTTAGGTGTGGTGAAGTTGACGAACGCGTATCCCAAATTCGACATCCTTTTCTCTAGCGCGTGCTTTCTGCAAAAATTAAAAAAAAAAAAAGCAACATTAGCTACGCCAAAAAATGAGTTAACGAAGAGACACAAAAAAAAATGAAAACAAAACCAGTTATTCCAGAATGTCCCTTTTACCTGAAATCCATTGGAAGGTACAGAAAATCGAACTTGGACCAATCAGCGGGATCATCGGCGGTCTTGTTCTGCTCAAAGCAGTGTTCGTCGAGTATGAGTAACAAGTCCTCAAAACTAACAAATTTTAACAAACAAACAAAAAAGTGTTCAAAACTGCACTCTCACGCGACATTCACTCCAACAAAGGGAAAAAGACATTAGCTAGTAATCTTCATAACAGAAATTAGTTTTTCTGTTACAAAGATTACTAGCTAATAAAAGATTTGAAAGAAGAGTGGTTAGTTAGTTACTTGTATTGGTTGGGGACGTTCCGAATCATCACGGTTGTAATGCGGAAGTCCTCGGCTTCCTTGATAGTGTTTGGGAATGGAATAACAGTTCGACGACTACGAGAAGTGCTATCTCCTTTTGGTACCTTTTTAACGCGCCATTCGGTTCTGGTGGTAATGACATTGTGGTGGTTCCGCCAGTTTCTGTTTCTCTTTACCGACACCCTCCAACGCTGTCGCGGATAGAAGGGTTCCGCGTTTGGGTTAAGTGGCTGAGACTGAGACTTGGGTGGCATTATGATGGGATGGGAAATGGGAGGGGTTAGGGTGGTCTTTGTGAAACAGTGGTTTTGGTGGAGACGGAGGATTACAATACAGGCCATGGTTTATAGCGCAACGACAAGAAGGAAGAAAGGTATATATAGCAGAGAGAGGATACTGAGTGGGAGTGGGTGTGGGAGTGGGTGAAGGGAAGAGGCAGAAGGGGCTTGTTATAGGAGCAGTGGCTACAAGGAGGTGTGCGTGTGTGTGTGCATATATGATGGTTTTCGTGTCTGTGGTTTTGGGATTTGCAGATATGTAATGATTATACCCGGGGAAGAGCTCGATGCTTTAAGCGGAGCAATTTTTTCATATTAATCGAACAATTATTTAATTCACAGATTTTTTTCATATTATTTATTTCTTATCTTTATCTTTTCACTATTTTATTATATCTATTTATTCTCTATATTAAAGTGTATACAAAAAGATGTTAAAAAAATTTATACAAAATATATAAAATAATTAATAATAATAAATGTATAATTGATAAAATACAATGTTAAACTAACAAATCATATATAAATAATAACAAATTTTAAAAAAAATTTAACAATTTAAAAGCAAAGAAAGGAGTATGAAAATGAAAGATGCTCTTTTGACCATCAACTGCTATTATATATCTAATGAGATATAGAAATAAAAAAATAAAATTAATGTGAAAGATGAGTTGAGTAATATGACAAGAAGATAAAGATAAAAATAAATAGAGATATTAAATAGTATTAAAAATATATATTATATTTTTTAGTCTATTTTAATATAAAAAAAATAAATAAATTTTTGAAAGTTTGACGGATGAATGTAAATGAGTATAAGGGTGAAATTTTTTGTTTTTATTTAATCTCATTATCAGTTAATTTTGAATGTTATTTTTTTTATTAATTTTACGACTTTAAAAGATAAAATAACTTTTGAATATCTATTTTATCAATTTCAAAATTTTGTCTAGCATATTTATTTCATTTTTCAATGTCTTATATGTGATAGTTCAGTTCATAGTAAAATTTCAAAACTATATATTAAAAATACAAACAATCATAAATTAACAAAATTGTACACCAAAATCTGTCAAAAACAATTGTACACCAACAATTTATTTGCTTTAAAACAAAATAAAGTGTCATGCATATTTATTCTTCGGGTGTAGGATTTTAAATAAGAGCATAGGAAAATATAATTTAAACTTTTCTCAAATAATGAAAGTGTGATTTCTATAATAGAAAAAGAGTTTTGATTTTTAGTACACATCTCTCAATTTTCAACACTTATATAATATATTTTTCTATTTTTCGTATTACTCTTCCATCATATCTATCATTTACATCTCTCTTTTATTCTTATCTCTCTCTAAGTGTAAAATAGAGATTAGGGTGTCTAAAAATCATTTTTCAATAAAAAAATCAACATTTCTATTAATCAATATTATTTTAAATCTAAAATAAATTAAAATATTAATAAAAAATAATAACTGATAAATATATTAAAAATACTATCACATTAAATGGGCTAATAATATTTATCTGCTAGACAACTAGAGCATTTCTCATTTCAGGTCTTAATTAATATATTTATATAAAACTATTTACATTTTATATATATAACATTTTCCCCACCTGAAACCTATTTCATATTGCATTAAGATTTTCTATTGATGGGGAGACCAATTTTTTTATTTACTATATCATTATTCTTTTTATGTTAAATACATCAAAGTATCAAACTACTTTATTTTTTTTAATCATTTTGTCGCTTTATTTTTTTATACTTTCTAACAAATAATAAAAAAACTAAAATAAATATTCCTAAAAAATAAACAAAATAATAAAATAAACTAAAAAGTTAACAAAAACTTAATTAAAAATATCTACAAATTAAAATTCATCATGCACTGTGTAGATGAAGATTTGCAGCTCCTCTTCCATATTGAACCGACCCAAAACCATTTGCACCACCGCTATCATAGGTTCTCGTGTGACAAGATCACGCCTTGGTTGGGTCCTGTATACTAGTGTGGTGGTCGTGTCCTCCTGGTTGACGCACTCCCTCACTCCTGATGAAAATGGCCCTTGATCGGTGTGGCTAAGGGCTAACCGATGGGCAATACGCAATAGCTAACACACTGTTTGATATAGTAGAAAACAACAGGAAAGAAAAGAGAGGAGATGAAAGGGAAAGGAAAAGGCATGCTTCAACTGTTTGGTTTATCTTGGGAAGAGTGAAGGAAAGAAAAAACTATAGACCCCACTATAAAAGGCAATCCTCTCAATTTGGGCAGAAAACAGACGGAAAGCGTATTTTTTTATTTTAAAAGATATAAAGCCCCTATGCCTTAACCATGCTTCCTCCGTTTATTTTAATTTTTTAATAGTTTTATTTGTAAATAATATTTTAAAATTTGTCTTGCAGCATTTTGTATTTCATTTTAGGAGATAAAATTAATAATTTTAAAAATTGACAATTATTAATTTATTTTGGTTCTATTTAAATGTTTACAGGATTAAGTTTAAATTTATAATAGCTTAACGACTTGTTTTTAAAAAAAATTATAGCTTAACGAATTTTTACATGTTCCATCAAAAAATATTAGTTAAGCTACAAAAATAAATACTTATACATATTTTTTTATAAGAAAAATACTAATACATATTAAAATATATTATTGTTGTTATTGTTGCCCATTGTTGTTGTTACTGAAAAATGACTATATATTTATATTTATATATTTTGTTGGGAGGATTAATATTGGTGAAGCATGTATTACGCAAAAATCATCATGGTTATTATTTACTTAGAATAAAATTGAAATAAAAATTTAATATTTTTCTTGGAAATCTATAATATAAATGTTTAGATCGTAAAACGCCACTTTTTTTTTCTTTTTTCTTTTGGATTAAAAACGTCACTACTTATTTAATAACTGAGAGTGTATTATTTCCCATTTTCTTAATTAGAGTTACAGCACTCATTTTTATTAAAAGATTTATAATTTATCTTTTTTTTTATTTTTTTTATTTTATTCATTTCATGATTTTGTTCTCATTGAGTTTAGGAGACCTTTAGAAAGTTTATTTATAGCTTTTTTTTAAATTTATCTCATTTTATGAATACTTATACTAATATTTAAATACAATTATAAAAGTAATTTATAACATACTTATGATTTTTTTAATTTATTTAAATAAACTTTATAGAATAATTTATGAATAAATATTTAACTAAATTTTTTAAAATAATTTATTCATTATCTATCTTAATTTTTGTATTATATTCGTTCTATATCTATTAATGTTTTTTTTTTTTTCAAAATTATTGATATTTTAGAAATCTAATAGATAATTAATCAGTCTTTTAGTCATAAATTTTTTAACAATTAATATTAAAATATTATAAAAACTTGTAATGTAATTATAAATTAAGATGGACAACACTAAATTAAATAAAAATATTTTAATTTTATTTTATATCAAGTAAATATTTCTCAATGTTGTCACCAAAAAATATTTCCCAACGTAAAATGTAATTGAATCAACAGAGTGAGCGTGGAGACCAGATAGTAGAGGCAGGGTCAGCATACGCCGCTAGAGATCAGGAATGGCAGGGAAAAGAAGAGTCTGTTTTGACTTGTATGAGAAGCAGAGCATTAAATGCGAGGCGATATATGTACACATTGTCGGGCATCGATTCTTTTCAGGTGTATCGCTATCATTGCTTAGGTTGTCTTTGGCAAGTTTAATATGTTAACAGTTAACAGATTTAGTTAGCGAATACTAAATTTGAAAAAAAATAAAAATATTTAGTAACAGATAGTGTTCAGTATTTTTTAATAGTATTTAGCATTTTTTAGACACTACTTAAAAGTAGCGTTTGACTTTATAGTAAATAGCGTATAATTTTTTTTCTCATTTTTTTTATTTTTATTAAATTTCTTCTCTATTCTCTCTTAAATAAAATAAAATAAAAGATTATTATAATAACAATAATTAAAAAATAAATAAATAAATAAATTATTTTATGATAATAAATAAACACGTAAATAAATACAACTATAAATAAAATAAAATAAATTTAAATATAATGATTTTAACTAATAAAAATTATTTTCATGAGGTCACAATAGATAATAAGTGAAGCAACCCGAAAAAATTACAGAGGGGTCGCCACCAAAGTTTATTTAATGGGAAAACATTGGAAAAACTCAATTTTGAAAAAAATGGCCTTTGGAACCAGATTTTTGGTTCGGGAGTCGATTACGTGTAGGGAATGTGTTAGCACCCTACGACGTCCGCTAAAAAGCGGTTACCTCCAATTAAATGTGCAAATTTTGTTAGCTTCTAAAATATTTATTTTACCCCAAAAATAAATTATTTATTTACAAAATATAATTTAAATTAAAAGAGAAGAAAAAAATTATGAAAATTTATTTTTGCGCTCGACAGGGAAGGTCCCTGCTCCAACGTATTCTCAGGTGCAATGAGAAAATCAAAGCTACGTAGTTCTTTAGTAGAAAAAGATTGTGTGTTGATTTGTTTTAGTTATTGTAGAATTTATTTTTTCGAAAATAATTTATTTGGTCTCATAGTAACCAAATAGGAAGAGGATCCAAAATGGTTACTAATTTTGACCGACTGAAATAAAGAAGTTTTTCGCGATAGCCTAATAGGAAGAGGATCCAAAACGACTATCACTAATGAGTTTTCATCTAAAATGTTTTCGCAATAGTCAAATAGGAAGAAGATCCTGTTGGAACCAAATTGGTTAAAAGTGTTTTTAATACAAAAACTCCCTAAGTGATTTTATGGTTTTGATGATAACAAAATGTATTAAGGTTTTTACAAAGGATAATCAATTTGTATTAAGCTGTACAATGAATAAATGCTGCCTAACTAAGCTGATTGCAGTCTGCGTCCAATAAGCTCTTCATGACATTGGCTGGCATTCAAAGTGAGCCTTGCGTCCAATGTTGGCACTGGAATGGACACAAGAGTTTTGCGTCCAATGTTGGCACTGGAATGGACACAAGAGTTTTGCGTCCAATGTTGACACTGAAATGGACACAAAAGTTCTGCGTCCAATGTTTGAGCAGAAGGAAGAATTCTGCGTCCAGCGTCCAATGTTTGAGCAGAAGGAAGAATTCTGCGTCCAGCGTCCAATGTTTGAGCAGAAGGAAGAATTCTGCGTCCAATGTTTGAGCACAAGGCAAGAACAAAGTTCTGCGTCCAATGTTTTCCAAAGAAGCAGAATCAGTAAGCGTCCAATAGAGCAAGACTGGCATAAGTCCAATGATAAGAACAAGGCAATACTGGCATAGTCCAATGTTTGTATGAGAAGCAGAATTGCAGTAAGAGTCCAATGATTTTCAAAGGAACAGATTCAGTGAGCATGAAGGATAAAAGTCCAATGTCCAGTGTGAGCAAGAGTGCAACTCTGCGTCCAATGAAACTGAACAAACAAAAGAACTGCTCTGCGTCTAATGAAGTCAGAGTTACTCAAGCACTGTTCTGCGTCCAATAAATAAGAAGGACAACAATATTGCTTTGCGTCCAATGGAGCACAAGGAAGCAGATTGACAAAGGTACATCAAACAATTGTTCTGCGTCCAATGAAGCAGAAGAACAAATGTACAACAATCAACTTTGCATCCAATGGAAATGGCAAAAGTCCAATACTGCCTTGCATTCAAATGGAATAGATTGGTAAGCATCAGGTATGCGTCCAATGTTTGCATGAGTTCTGTGCAAATTGGTAAGTGCAAAGGTATGCGTCCAATAGATTCTATATGCTGCGTCCAAAACGCAGAGCCCATTACATGCTATTTACTGCTCATGCATTTAATATGAAACATATTTGTTGAGCAAATGATTTGAAATAAATAGCTGTACACAATGCTTTCTGTACATCTTTGTCAACGTGTGTGAATGTACTTCTGAAAAGCATAAAGTACTGTGGAAAATGTATTAAGAGAGAGAATGTACTTTTAACTACTCTATATATCTCTGAACACACCTTTCTGCTTTACACAGTGTATTCTCTCTGTCTCAATAAGATATTATTATTAACCACTGTACAATTGAGACTTTGAGTACAGGTTGCTTCTGATTTGGGAGAAAGAAATGCAGACATGCACAATGAAGTAGATCTCCTCAGAGCAACGGGAAAATAGCATTAAATGCTATTAGAGAACGGTAATATTTATGAAGGCTGAAGCTGAGCTATTCGAAGAACAAGTCTGAAGCTTCATCAAAGCCTATAAATACCGAGAAGCAAGAAGAAGAATAGAAGTCACTGAACAACGAAAAAGAAAGAGCAAAAACGCTGTGCAAACAATCTTTTATACTCTGTATTGAAAGTCTTGTATATTTTCTTTCTTCTTGTAAAAGAGAGTTTGCTTAACTCTCAAAGTGCTTTAGATTTCATATCCTCACTTGTGTGAGTTAGACAGCACTTGAATCAAAACTCTGCTGAGTTGTTTAGCCTGAAGAGGCTGTGTTCAAAGAATACTTGGGGTTTAGCCTGAAGAGGCTGCGTCCAAAGAATACTTGGGTTTTAGCCTGGAGAGGCTGTGTGCAAAGAATACTTGGGATTTAGCCTGAAGAGGCTGTGTGCAAAGAATACTTGTATCTATCTGGTTTGATAGTGAAATCTCTCTAGTTTGAGGGGACTGGACGTAGCTCTTAGGAAAGGGTGAACCAGTATAAAAACTTGTGTTATTTCTTCTTTCCCTTAACTCCTTTTATATCTGTGTTTATTACTAACAAAGGGGATTGAAATTGTTTTTATTCAAACAAGTTTTTCAAACCAAAAGGGAAGCATTCTGTGCGTCCAATCTTTAGAAAACCTGTGCGTCCAGTTTTTATAAAGACTCTGTGCGTCCAGTGTTTTAGCACTCTGTGCGTCCAATATTTCAAAAAGCACTGTGCGTCCAATATTTGAACTAAGCTGTGCGTCCAACGTTTTTAACAGCCAGAGTTCATCTTTTGCGAAAAGTTTTAAAAGCTTAGAAACACAATTCAACCCCCCCTTCTTGTGTTTCATCTTGTTACCTACAGATCCAAAATTGACTATCACTAATTTACTTAATTAATTAATTGCAAAAGGGGAGTTTTCACAATAGCCAAATAGGAAGAGGATCCAAAATGACTATCATTGACAACTCCATATATATTTTTAATAAAAAAAAGCAAGAGTTTATGATTAATACTTTAAGACATTTTTAGATAATAATAAAGAGGAGTTAATTTAGAAATATTTTTATTTTATGTGTGAAGTAAATTAGGGCAGGATTCATAAGTCATAAATAATGGGCTAAGCTCAACATATAGATGCAAAAAAAACAAAAGGAAAAAAACAAACTGAGCCAAAGCCCAAAGCCACAAATCAGATTATAAAAAAAAAGAAACAAAAACGCAAAAATGGGCCAAAGCCCTAACACCCATGCAAACATTCCTTCTCTAAATTTTTAAAAAAAACGAAGTTGGGCCAAAGAACTCAAAAGCCCATAGCCATATATCAAATTTTATTTCCTTTAAAAACAAACTGGGCCACAGCCCCAAGGTTACAAAACAGACTTGTTATATGAAGGGAAAAAAGAGAGACAAAAAGACACAAACAATGGGCCAATGGCCCCCAACCACAAAACCAGATCAGTTAACAAAGGAGAGGAGAAAAAAAATGAAAATCACACTTAATTACACAAATCGAAAATCAAACAAAAAAAAACTAAACTACACAGCAACAAAAAGGAAAGCTAAAAAAAAGGAAAGGGAACTGAGAAGGGGGATCGGGATTTCAAAATCCCTAACAGAGGAAAGAGGGGAAAAAGGGAAAAGGGGGAGAAAGGAAATGGGGAGGAGGGGCGGCCATGGTGGCCATGATGCAGGGCAGTGACGGCGGCAGCCATGATGGCCGCTACTGCAGGTCACGCAGCGGCCAGCTCGGAGGCGCGACGGCAACGTGGCTGGGAGGCGCGATCCGTGGCGGTGAAGGGAAGAGGAAAAGAGAACGCGGTGGAGAGACAAAGAGAGAGAGATGAAGGAAGAGGGAGCAAGAGGACGAAAGGAGAGGGAAAGGGGTGGTGCGGCCGCGCCGCCTGTGGCGGCGGTGGAGGTATTTTCTTCCTCTCTTCTCTAATTTTCTTTCCATTTTCTCTGGTTTTTCCTCCTCTTTTTTTGGTTTTCTATTAACTGATATCTTGCCTCTTGCTCACAGGTCATGAAGGAAAGAAGAAAGGATAAGAAAGGAAAAAGAGAAGGAAAAAAAAATGGGGGCCAAGGTCGCGGTGGCCGCAGCCGCGCCAGCAATGGCAATCGACAGCTGCGGCGGTGAGGTCTCTCTTCTCTCACAATGGTTTACAGCCTATCTTTCTGGTTTTCCCTGATTTTTACTCTTTCTCTGTGTGTTCATTCGGGTTGCAGGGCATGAAAAAGGAAAGAAAAAATGGAACATAGCAATCCGTATGATGAAGGAGAGTGTTCTTACCTGCTAGTGGACTACAAATGTGAGTAACCCTCTTCTCCTTGCTGCTATTTCTTGAACTGTATATGATTGCTATGTCTCTATATTGTGCTCTCTGTGATTGATGAACAAAATTGGTTCACCAATCAAAACTGTTTTTCCTCTCCTTTTTCTCTCTTTTTCTGTGTCTTTTTTCACTGTTCCATTGGGTATATATACAAGGGAGGGGTACCAAATGTAGGGCAAACCATAGTGTGGTGTGGTGTGGTAGTGTAATGGTTTGTGTGTGTGTGTGTGTTATTTTTCAGAATTTTGTGTGTGTGTGTACGGTGTGTGTGTGTGTGTTGTGTTTGCTGAATTGCAGAATTGTGTGTGATGGGTGCGTGTGTGTGCTGCTTTTTTGTCCCCTGCTGATGCTATTGCTTGCCCTCCAATATAATTTCTTCCTTTTTTGCCCTCCTCCTCCTTCATTCTAACTTGTGCCCTTTAATCTTCCTCTATGTTAACAGCTTGGTTCTCTTGGCATTATGCAAAAATGGACTACAGGGAGAGGAGGCTCTTGAGGGAGGGGCGCCTGCTTTCTTTTTTTTGCCTTATTTTCTTTCAATTTTCACTCTTTTTATTACTTTGTATCAGTTTTTGTTTTTGTATTCACTCGAACCTGGACTTGGACACAAGAATGCACAACAACCCTTTCCCTTTTTTTTTGACTAATTGGATCATAATAGAACTCAAGTCCAATTGTAGTTAGTTCAACCAAGCAAAGGCCCAAACAGATTCTTTTTTGAAAAGAGCACAATATTAATGGACTTAAGTCAATTGGACCCCCTTTAGACCAATTAAATTAAAAAAATAAAAAATAAAAAAAGGAGGACAAAAATTGGTGTCTACAATAAGTAAATAAATTAATAAATAATATCATTAAGATATAAATTTTAAAATTTTAATTTCTAAATATCATAATAATTAGTTTATTATTTATAAATATTTTACCATATTTAATATTTAATATTTAATTTAATATTGATTAAAGAAATATAAGCAATAATTAAATATATCATTTTATGTCATTATACATTTATCAGCTAGTTTAACCGCTAATTTTACCAAATACTTTAAATTCAATTTAGTAGCTTATCCGCTATCAGCTATCTACTATAAGCTCATCTGTTATTTGTTCTAATTTTTGCCAAATAGAGCTTTAATCTTTCATCCAAAAAAAAGTATCATTATTTAACCAGCACAAACAGTTTTCATTTTTTTTTTATGAATACGATATGATATGAGTGATTGATAGTTAGACAACTGAATCCCTTAAACATGATATTGTTCCGAGTACATCTAAAAAAGAGTTTTGATTTTTTAACCCATTAATTTCTAATTTGTGACCACTGCTACAAGCCTCCCTCCATGCTCTTCGTTTCACACCTACTCGGCTACTTTCTATCTACATAAACCACAGTTGCTGTCCGAGTGCTTCTTTCACTGAAAAAAGAAATTGAATAAAAGAAAATAAGTAAGAACATGTTAATTTGGTTAAAGTTTTTTAAAACAAATGAAAAAATTACATTTGTTATTTTTTAATAAAATTGTTTTTGAAATCTTATAGAAGCTAAACTAAACAAGCTAAAAAAAATTAAAAAAGACCTAAATAAATTTTATAAACTTCTTAAACTGATAGAAATTAAAAAATAAATAAAAAACTGTTTGTTTTTATTGATTACAGTAATAGAAGTGTAACACCTTGATTCCTATCAGAGTACTACTGGCTAATAATTATACATTTTTATCTAATCAAACATAAGAATACAACTTAAAAATACAAGCTATAAGTAAATACAACATGCTTATTACAAGGTCATACTCTATATAAGGTACAAAAACTTAAACTTCTAACTTAGACTCTGATTCGGTTCTCGACTCTATTGAAGACTGGTAAGCAACTCCAAAAATTGTCACTCAGTATCCAATGCGTACTTGCTATCTGGAAAAAAAAAACAACTAATGAGATATAAAATCTCAATGAGTCCCAAGGGAAAGAAAGTTAGAGTATTAATTTTAGAGGATTAGAACTATCCTTAAAGATTTTCAGATAAAGTGTAATGGATTAGAGTTGACATCGAAGTCAAATGGTACCTTACAGACATTTTGACTGTTAGAATAAACTGATAATGAATATGAAAAATTCATACTCGATTCCCAAGAGGTATTTGAGGATATATAATAGTATCTTGATGTTCTATGAAGATTTTAGAAATTAAGTTTGGAATCTTAGAGAAGACTATAAAGGAAATTACACTTTTGATCCCTCTAAGAGAAACTACGTAATCTGTTAGTTAAAAAATGGATAAATACCGGAGATGGAAGAATAGGCGAGATAGAGACTCTAGGATCTAGTAGAATTTTATATAGTACAGATATAATAAGTTCTGTTTGGTATTATAGTTTAAAACTGTAAGATAATTAAGTCTTATATAGACTTCTGTTTTCTATTTAACGTCTATTATCTGTTCTATATAAAATTTTGTGATCTAAGTGTTGAATGATTTATTTCTATCTTATAATTAAGGTTTTAAAATACTTATTCATTTATTTCATTAAAACAAACGTTTTTCCTTTGACATTTGGATTTTTACAGACAACCGTATTTTCCGTAATTGACAAATTCAGTTTTAAACAGGAAGAAGTATATCAAACCAACTCAAAAAATTATCTTCCTTCACAAAAATTGTTTCTTTTAATATTTAGGATTTTCTAAATTTTTTCTGAAATTTTGAGAAAACTTTCAAAATTTACTAAAATATACGCTTAAACAGGTACGTATAGCGTACATATCTTGTTTTACGGTATATAAATTTCATGAAAAAAGGTCCACACAATTTATATATTTTTTTTATTCTTTTTTTATGATTTTTAAAAATATTTTTGGACAATACTATTTTTCTACTGTTTTGACTTTTATATGCAGTATATCAGCCGTATAAAGACGAATAGAGAATAAACGGGTGTGTGCTTAGGATTTTTGAGGGACTTAAAGGCAATTTCATGGAGTCCAAAATAGTGGTGTTGACCCAGCCATTGACCACAATTATTAGAGATGTAACATCCCGAAATTTTCACTTATAAGACAAAGTGTTAATTTCTAAGGATTAGAACTACCTTGAAGTTTTTCGGACAAAAACTTAGTAGTTTAGAGCAAAATACGGAAGTCAAAAAATTATATACGGACATTCTGATTATTAGGATAAACAATAAATGAATTTGGAAAATTCATACAACACTTCCAAAAGGTATTTAAGGGAAGATATATTAGTTTGAGGACATATAAATGTTTTAGGAATTAAGTTTGGATTATTTGGGAAGGAAATAAAGGAATTATGGTTTTAGTCCCTTATAGACGAAACTCCGTAATCTGTAGTTAGGAAAAGAATATATACCAGAGATAGAAAAATAGAGAAAATAGGAATTACAGAGACTTGATAGAAACCTAAGAATGACTAATTTCCGGTTAAGTATTACAGTATGAATAGTGAAAATAGTTAAGTTTCTATTGACTTCTGTTTTCTGTATTTTTGTCTTTTGTCTGTTTTAAATGATCTGGTATGATCTAAGTTATAAGAAAATTATTTTAGACTTATAATGAAGATTTTAAAATACTTATGAAATTATTTGATTAAAACAGTAAATTTTCCCTTACTGTTTGACATCCGTATTTACCGTTATTGATGGAAAAGAGTTTTTTTAACACAAGTATGTTAACCCAACTTTTTCAAACAAACTTCCTTCACAAAAGTTGGTTCTTTTAATATTTGTGATTTTCTGGAATTTTCTTAGAATTTTTGAAAAACTTTTGAAATTACCGTTTTAACCCTGTTATTTTTGGAAAGCGTAAAACCCTGATTCAGAAACCGACTTGAGGTCAGAAAAAGATTTTGAGTAGCTGAATCATGTTTTTATATTTTTTAAGATTTTTGGAAATTACTTCATAATTTTCTAAAAAACGGATCAAAACGCTACTTTTTCAACGCTTGTAAAGTACGGAAAACGGAGGTTTCTGGTCCAAAATCGATTTATGTCAAACAATGAGGGCTCAAAATCAAATTTTAAGAGAGACCATTGGTAATTAAATTCAATTTGCAAATTTTTTGGGATTTTTCTGGAATTTTCTAAAACAATGTTGTTTTTCACTTACGGCGCGTCGATTTTTCTTTGTTCTTGCAAACCGTAAGGCTTACCCTTACTGTAAAATTTCCAAAACTGTTCCATAATACTTTTATGTGTTATTCTTAAGAATTCTTATTGATTCTTACTATTCTGAATTATTTTTAAGTATTAGATTAGTAAAAAGACTATTCTGACTCTTAATTGCGGAATAAGCCGAATTGGGACGAATAGAGGTATAGTAGCTATAATATAGGAACTTAGGAACTTTTAGGGGTTCAAATACAATTCTAAAAAGTATCTAAGAGTGGGGAACATCATGATGGCCTTGAATAGTAAGGTGGGCAAGTAAAAATACCATTTTGCCCTTAGTTCCCACTTAAAACTACCTAAACTCTAGGCTTTTGTCCAAGCAATCTAATGGCTCTTATTTGGCCTCACTTGGTCGACATCCACACCCATTTAGGGCCCTTGGATGAGTTTTTCTCTTATGAGTCATGAGGCTTAGTCATTAGGATTAGCCAATTAGAAAAAAGATTGATTAAACCTAATTAATAATTATGGATTTTAGGAGTCATGGCGTACCTCACACATTTTCTTAATTCCTTCCTTCTCCCCAAGCTTGGGCAGCCCCCTCACCTATAAATAGACCCCCTTGGCTTCATAAATTTTCACTCATCACAAGTGGAAATCAAGAAGACAAACACTTTTCTCTCTTTTCTCCTAAATTTCTTACTTTGTGTTCTTGGTGTTCTTGGTTGTTCTTCATCATCTTAAGGACAAGGTAAGGGGTTAATCTTTCAAAGTAATTTGTGAAGTATGAGTGTTTGATCTTTGTTTGTGTTTGAATTGCTTGTTTTGGTGTTTATAGCTTTTATATGTTTTATGATTGTTTTATAGTCTTATTTTTATTGTTTTGTGCTATTTATGAATTGTAGAGTTATAATGCCCAATTCTAGTCTTAGAACCATGTAAGTAGAGAGGTTATGCCAAAATCATTTTTAAGCTTTTGTAAAACATACCGTTATAATGGCGAATTTTATACTACCGCAAACACAAGTTTACCGCAAAGGGAATACAAATTATTGTTTATGAAAACCCCGTTATTATCTGTTATTTATATACAAGGTGATGGTTAAGATAAATGGTTTATCAGTATGGATCTGTCTAGAAAGGAAGTGAGACCTTTGAAGGGGCTAAAGCAGTCCGTCTCACTCTGGCCTGGGATCTGTATTGGTACGCTGTCTTCTCAACACTAGACACCCGGTATATACGTGACAAGATAAGATAGGGAAAGAAGTAATTTCTTAATACCGTATATATAAATAGATTGGATTGGATAAAAGAGTGTAACAGTAATGGGTTCTCGGTGAATTCTATTGTTATAGCATCTTTCGGAATATAATGTAACGGTAATGGATTCTCGGTGAATTCTATCGTTATATTATTAGTGGAAAATATCGAGTGGGTATCCAATCTGTATATGTATGCACATAACTCAGTTTAATTTCCAATGTCTACGGCAGTGGAAATTAGTGAGATAGGCTTTCAACGGGCTTTTTTCCGGGAAGATAAATAGTGCCTAAGTATTTCAGAAGGGAAATAAATTGTCTACGTTTACTTAGTATATAGGATCGATTTTACAGTGGGGTACTAATTACCAAAGATGGCTCTGCCATCGTGTAATCTTTTCATCTTCGAAAATAAACCTAAGCTGTGATTAATTAAACGTAAATTCGATCACTAAGTCTATATTAAATTTTCAAGAAAACTAGACACTGATTACCGCAGTCGGCTCAGTCGCCGTGTAGTTATTCCATTTCCAAAGAGTTATCTAAAATCTGAAAGCAGACAACTATTAATCAGAAAGTGGACATAAGTTTAAATACTGTCAATCTCTTCTCTCTTGATCAATCCTAGGCGGTTATGCCCCGTTTTGATCTTCTTGTAATACAGTTAATAAGTCTTTTTATACTGATTCACCCAGTTGAGCAACTTAAAATAAATAAAGCCGAGATAATGAATTAGTCCATAATAAGCAGTAAAAAGAGACGAGAGTCTTATATTTTAAAGTATATAGTAAAAGAGTCCTATGAGAAAATGATTTTTAAACAGTTTTCTGTTTATACGAAGTGGTCTTTCCATAAAAGGATTTGATTTGTTTTTACAAAGACATTTTGAGAAGAGTCAGAGATTTTCATAGAGAAATAGTAAAACAGAGAAAGTTTTACAGAGAAAGTGATTTCAAGAGAAAGTGATTTGCAAATTTAGATGATCATTTTCATCTGAGAGATTAGCATACAACCTATGAGACGGGGTTGCAAATAGGTTCTGTTGGACTACAATTGTCTACTGGGATTATCCAGGTTTTGAAAGTCTCAATGGCCTTGTCGGTGAATACCCCTGAGCCGAGACGAGTCGTATACCCGACTTGGATAAATCTGACTGACAGATCTATTTAGGATTTCGTATTAAGTTTTAAATGCAGTATTTCCGAAGTATCTTCAGGGGTCCTGAAGGGATTTCCTGTTTATGCTGTTAAGTTTACTGCAGCCGGTCACTCTATGATGTGAGGTTGGATAAGTCTCCCTGGGAGCAATGCACCGGTGTGATTAGAGAGATATTGGTGTGTCATGCATAAATATATGTGTAGCTAAGAAGATTGTGTTTTATGAATGAGTATGGGATTGCAACACAAAGGTAAGTTCTACTTAAACGAGATCTCTTTATAAGTCTTGGTTGATCTGTTATCTTGGTTATGTATCGATGTGTGAATTGATTGGTACATAATCTATGCTTTGGTTGTGCTTGTACTTTTCTTATTACCTTGTTTAGAGTTTCACCCTTGCCTGCTCTGTTGTGTTGATGCATGACGGAGTAGATAGTTTGCCCAAGAAGTGGGTTAACTCTTAGAAGAAGGATCTGAAGAAAGAAGCTGCATAGTTTGATAGAGATTACGAGAAGAACCTATATTTACTACTTTAGGTTGGGTAGAGGTCTAAAGACTCAACTGGCTCAGTGTTCACTGTATAAACCTCTGTTGTAAACTCTAATTATTTCATATATGTGATGAGGAATTTTAAGTATTAAGCTATGTTTTATTTGTTACATGAAAACATTTGCGAAAAGAAAATCTTAAAGGGATTTATTTCCCATCCCTCTCATCTTCTTTAGGAAAAGAGAAAAATTTATCCGAATTTTAGAGAAGGATTACCAACTTTTATCAAATATTTTCTAAGTTTTTGCGAAACTTTTAGTTACTTTGGTGTAATATCCTTTTTGGAGAAAGGGTGTTACAAGAGACATGTGCAATTACCATTTTACCATTGATTTTACACTAAAACTACTAAAACCTAAAGTTTTTAACCATGTAATCCAAAGGCTCTCCCTCTCCCCTCTCTTGGTTGACATCATCATCTAATTTGGACCCTTGGATGTGCTTTTTTCATATGAGTCACTAGGCCTAGTCATGAGCATGACCCAATTAGAAAAAGGGTTGATTTAATTAAATTGATTTTATGACATATGGCTAATAAAGTGGCATGACAACACAAATTTTTATTACCTTCCTCTCCCCTCTTAGCCGCTCCTCTCTCCGCTATAAATACCCATCTTGGCTTCATAAGTTTCCTACACCAAAAAGTCTCTGTGTTAACAAAGTAAAAATCCTCTCTTTTCTCCTTTTAAGTTTTCATCTTTCTTGCTTGGTGTTCTTGGTTCAAAAAGCTTTGTTCTTCCAAGTTCTTGTGGCAAAGATAAGGGGAACCTCTTTCAAATTAATTTGATGAGATATGAGTTTGATTCTTGGTTGCTAGCTACTTGTGTGATTTATGTGCTATAGCTTTGTGTTTATTCATTTATACTTTATAATTGTTTTATAGCTATAATTTATTTATCCTATGCTTTTATTAAGGTTACAATGGCAAGATTGGTATGTCTTATAACTATTTATTTATTTAAAACTTTATACTTGTCTTATAGTTTTTATTTAAATATTGTGTGCTATTTATTTATTGTAGTGTTATAATGCTCAAATTTTGAAGAGACCTTTATGATAATATTGTTATGCTGGCCAAATCAATTTTGGGTTTTAAAAACATACCGTTATAATGGCGAATTTTAGATTTGTCGTAAATATGACCTTATCGAAGAGAAAGTGCAATTTATTCTTTTGTGAAAACCCTGATATTGTCTATCATTGATATACAAGTGATGGTTAAGATAAATAGTTTATTAGTATGGTTGTGTCTAGGAAAGACAAAGGTCATTGAAGGGGCACTAACTTGAAGTGGCACAGAGAGTCACAAGAAGGGGGGTTGAATTGTGACCCTTTGAAACTTTTGGTTTTTCCTTCAAACTTTGAACCTTTCTCAAGTTTAATCAACTTAGAGTTTAGAGAAGATTTAAACAAACGTTAGTATGAAAGCTCCTCAGCTAGAGAAGGTTAATAAAACTAAGAGTACTGTTTGTTTAAGAGATCTTCTCAACTAGAGAAGGTTATCAGAAAATCAAGTTCTTTGTTACTAATAGAAGTTCAGTTAAACAGGCTTCTCACGGAGAGAAGGTTAATTAGAAGATTACATCATTTGGTCATACACTTTAACTTCCTCAAATTAATCTTAACAAAGCTTGTTTAATAAACTTATACCAAGTTAAAGAATCAGTTCAAACCATATAAGTTTATAAAACCTTTTTCAAATGCTTTGTTAATAAAATCAGTTTTCACAATATTATGATAAGCTTCTCAACGTGAGTAGAAAAGATTCTCAACCAGAGAAGGTTATCAGTAAACTGTTTCTCACCTAGAGAAGGTTGATTATAAAGTTATGTTCTTTTGAGAAGACAGATTGTAGTTATCTAGTTTTCAGAAGTTTAAGTAAAAGGCTTCTCTGCCAGAGAAGGTTAATCAACAAATCAACTCTTATGAAAACTACTGAAACAAAGCCTCATTTGAAAACTTATATGAAAATATGATTTTGCATATATAAGTTAGTTAAATAAGTTTTTGCAGAGCTTTGTTAATAAAACAGTTTCTCAGTTTTATATGAACCTTCTCTGCGTGAGAAGGTGCTTCTGGTCAGTTTAAATAAATTAAACAGAAACTGTAAAAGAGAAAGGAAAAGAGAATATCACATAGATATTTATCCTGGTTCACCCACAAACTCTCGGGCTACATCCAGTCCCCACATCCAGTGAGATTTTCCACTATTCTCTTAAGTATTCTTCACTCAGCCTCTTCAGGCTTACATGGTATTCTTGTACGAGCCTCCTCAGGCGCCAACGGTATTCTTGTACGAGCCTCCTCAGGCTCACAACCAGTATTCTTGTATGAGCCTCTGCAGGCTTACATTCGGTAGTCTTGTCCTATCCTCTGCAAGCTAACCCAGTACAAGCAATCTCACAGATTGCACATCCCTTTCCTTTCACACACTTAACTCTCCCTAGCTGACTTTAAAGGAATCACAACAAAGAAGATGAAGATTTGTTTGTTGTGTTTACAGCTTAGATCTACACTCATAGAGCAAATAATCATTCAAATACGAACTGTATATCACTCCTTTTTCTCTTTGAAAAATAACCCAAATGTTGGAGTGAAAGATGAAGAGATGGATGAGAAGTTTCTGATTCGCGTTCATGCTCCCTCTTCATGGATGTACTTCTCATCAAGTTGTTTCAGCTGTAGTCTTGTTGTAATATAGTGTTTTTGCCCCCTTGTTACCGTTTATGACCGTTTTTGAGAGGTAGGGAGAGAGAAACGAAGCTATCTGGCACAGTACAGCTGTTGTATTTACCTTTTCGCAGACTTCTGACAGCTCACATCATGCTGTCATAGGCTGTCAATTGAACCTTCTCTGGACCTCATTGCTAGAGTAGGTTCCTTATCACGAACCTTCTCTGGTTCCAGTGTGAACCTTCTCTGGTCCAGTATGGACCTTATCTAGAACTTGCTGCTTGAGTAGGTTCTTTTTCACACACTTTTTCAGGAACCTCCTCTGGTTCCAGTGTGATCCTTCTCTGGTCTAGTATAGACCTTCTATGGACCAATATGAACTTTCTCTGTGAATCTCCTTTGGTCCTAGCATGAGTCTTCTCTGGAACCTTCTCTAGATACTCGTTGTTAGAGTAGGTTCACAACATAGTTGTACTTAAGTTGCTCATGGCTTAGAAGTTCTGCACTTGTGATCTTCTCAGTATCCAGAACTTGAATGTCTTTAAGGTTTCTTTGTGAATCTCCTCTGGTCCTAGCATGAGCCTTCTCTAGAACCTTCTCTAGATACTCGTTGTTAGAGCAGGTTCACAGCATAGTTGTACTTAAGTTGCTCATGCCTTAGAAGTTCTGCACTTGTGATCTTCTCAGTATCCAGAACTTGAATGTCTTCAAGGTTTTCATATTGTGTAGGATGAAGAATACTTTGATGTAGAGAGATCTTATCTTCTTGAGGTTTATTTATTGATCAAGCATGTTGTAGGTCTTGAGAAGCTTCATTTCTTGGGAATCTTCTCAACTTGACATTTTGTAGTGCATACTTCAATCTTGTGGAGAGACTTCCTGTCCTGATGAGTTTTATTATAGATTGTTTCACTCTTGTGTACTTCAACATCGGAGAGACTTCTAGTCCAGAGGAACTTCTTCCCTCGGAGACCTTCTCTGCGTGAGTAGGTTTCCCTCAAAGACCTTTTCTGCAGAATGTCTATCTATTCAGGGTTCCTCTTTAATCTCTGTTTATATCATTGTTGAAGTTTATCTTCTCTTGCTTCACTCTTGTGTACTTCAACGTCGAAGAGACTTCTAGTCTAGTGGATCTTCTTCCCTTGGAGACCATCTCTGCATGCGTAGGCTTCCCTCGGAGACCTTCTCTGCAGAATGTCTACCTTCTCAAGGTTCCTCTTTAATCTCTGTCTTTATCATTGTTGAAGTTTATTTTCTCTTGTGTCTTGGAAGCATATATTCTCTTATGTCTTGGAAGGATATCTTCTCTTGAAACTCATGTATCAGCTGAAGCTTTTCTTCTCTTGTCTTTTTTTAACATCCCGATTGCTTTTTGAATTGACGACTGTCCCCACACACCAGCACGGGTCTTTTCAGCATGTTTTGTCCTCACTCACATGCTTCCCAGGAAATTTCCTAGGAGGTCACCCATCCCGAAATCGCTCCAAGTCAAGCACGCTTAACTGTGGAGTTCTTAAGTGATAGGCTACCGAAAAGAAGACGCATCTTGTTGGTATGAGTAGTGCGAATCAATTCTATTAAGCTTTCCTCAACTGTACAGTCCCATACCTGCACAGTCTTGGAATTCCTCTCATTCGGGTATGATTTCAGTTCATTCATGTACCCCTTCGCCTAGAAGCCTGCCATGAGCCGCTCCTTATCCGTGCCTCTCTGCACCGGCGATCACTCCCCGCCCTCGTTGGCATCAGGGTGTCACATGCCCACCAGCTTCTGCTTGGTTCGTCCCCGAACCATACCGTACTGGGAGAGGACCGGCTCTGATACCATTTGTAACATCCCGGATGCTTTTCGGATTGACGACTGTCCCCACACACCAGCACGGGTCTTTTCAGCATGTTTTGTCCTCACTCACATGCTTCCCAGGAGGTCACCCATCCCGAAATCGCTCCAAGTCAAGCACGCTTAACTGTGGAGTTCTTAAGTGATAGGCTACCGAAAAGAAGATGCATCTTGTTGGTATGAGTAGTGCGAATCAATTCTATTAAGCTTTCCTCAACTGTACAGTCCCATACCTGCACAGTCTTGGAATTCCTCTCATTCGGGTATGATTTCGGTTCATTCATGTACCCCTTTGCCTAGAAGCCTGCCAGGAGCCGCTCCTTGTCCGTGACTCTTTGCACCGGCGATCACTCCCTGCCCTCGTCGGCATCAGGGTGTCACATGGTGATACCATTTGTAACATCCCGGCTGCATTTCGGATTGATTGACTGTCCCCACACACCAACACGAGTCTTTTCAGCATGCTTTGTCCTCACTCACATGCTTCCTAGGAAACTTCCCAGGAGGTCACCCATCCCGAAATCGCTCCAAGTCAAGCACGCTTAACTATGGAGTTCTTAAGTGATAGGCTACCGAAAAGAACATGTATCTTGTTGGCATGAGTAGTGCGAATCAATTCTATTAAGCTTTCCTCAACTGTACAGTCTCATACCTGCACAGTCTTGGAATTCCTCTCATTCGGGTATGATTTCGGTTCATTCATGTACCCCTTTGCCTAGAAGCCTACCAGGAGCCGCTCCTTGTCTGTGCCTCTCTGCACCGACGATCACTCCCCGCCCTCGTCGGCATCAGGGTGTCACATGCCCACCAGCTTCTGCTTGGTTCGTCCCCGAACCATACCGTACTGGGAGAGAACCAGGCTCTGATAGCATTTTTAACATCCTGGCTGCTTTTCGAATTGACGACTGTCCCCACACACCAGCACGGGTCTTTTCAACATGTTTTGTCCTCACTCACATGCTTCCCAGGAAACTTCCCAGGAGGTCCCCCATCCCGAAATCGCTCCAAGTCAAGCACGCTTAACTGTGGAGTTCTTAAGTGATAGACTACCGAAAAGAAGATGCATCTTTTTGGTATGAGTAGTGCGAATCAATTCTATTAAACTTTCCTCAACTGTACAGTCCCATACCTGCACAGTCTTGGAATTCCTCTCATTCGGGTATGATTTCGGTTTATTCATGTACCCCTTCGCCTAGAAGCCTGCCAGGAGCCGCTCCTTGTCCGTGTCTCTCTGCACCGGCGATCACTCCCCTCCCTCGTCGGCATCAGGGTGTCACACTTTTCTTGTATCTCAATTGACTTAGGCATCATGTTTATTTGGATGGATCTTCTCAAGAAGCTTTGCACATGATTAGCCTTTATTCTAGGCTTATCTTGCCTTTAAACTTGGTTCCTGTTGCTGTCTCAAGTAATCTCAATGGAACCATTTGCAAGTAAAAAGCTTAGAACACTGATACTAATATTCAGAACATTTGTTATCATTAAAACATCAAGCTTGAGAGGGTTTTGTTTCAACATAACTCACCTTCTCTTTCCTGGGAACTATGTCTATACGTTGTTTGGGGAATTCTTAACCTAGAGACCCAGTATATATGTGACCAAGATAAATTGGGAAAGAAGTGATTTCTAAATAAACATATATATAAATAGATTGGATTGGATAAAAGAGTATGACAGTAAAAGATTCTCAGTGAATTCTACTGTTGTAGCATTTGTCGTAAAAGAGTATAATGGTAATGAATTCTCGGTGAATTCTACTGTTATAGCATCTATCGAAAATTTAGTATAACGGTAAAGGATTCTCGATGAATTCTACTGTTATATTATTTGTGAGAAAAACTCGAGTGGTGTCCAATCTGTATATATATATATATATAATTAACTCAGTTTAATTTTCAATGTCTTTGGCAGTGGAAATTAGTGAGATAGGCTTTTAACGGACTTCTTTCCTGGAAGATAACTGGTGCTTAAGTATTTCAGTAATGAATCAACTTGATTTCATTCACTTAGTCTATATCGAATTGTTTTAAAGTTGGGTATTGATCACCGAAGACGGCTCTACCGCCGTGTGATCCTTTCACCTTTAAAAATTAATTAAGCCGGTAATTAATCAGCTTTACTTCGGTCACTAAGTTCTATATCAAGTTTTCAAAAAGTCAGACACTGATTACCGTAGTCGGCTCAGCCCCCGTGTGATTATTCCTTTCCGAAATATCTATCTAAAATTTGAGAACAGATACTTACCAATTACAAAGTGAACATAAGTTTTAATTACAGTTGATCTCTTCTCTCTTGATCAATCCAAGGTGACTTTGCTCCGTTTTGGTCTGCTTGAAATAAAGTAAGAACCTTTAGTTTATATATCGAATCGCTCTGTTGGGCTGTTCACCTCAGTTCGGCTCTGCCACGGTGTGATCAGTTATAAATTGAATTATCAAAGCCGGACAAATAACTTAAAACTCATAACGATCGGTAAAATGAGTAAAAGAGGGCAAGAATTATTGGATTCTACAGTAAAAAGGGTGTTTTATATAAAGGATGTGGTTTAAAACAGTTATATGTTCATACAAGAGTATTTTTATCATAAAGTGATGACTTATTTCATATAAAGTGTTTTGATGAGAATTAAAGATTTTTGAGAAAAGCAACAGTAAAAGAGAGGAAGTTTCACAAAAGGATGCTAAAGAGATTGTGTGTGCAAATTTAGACGAACATTTGCATTAAAGACGATGAGCATACAACCTACAAGACGGGGTTGAAAATAGGTTTTGTTGGACTACAATTGTCTACTGGGATTATCCAGGTTTCGAAAGTCTCAATGGCCTTGTGGTGAATATCATTGAGCTGAGACAAATCGTATACCCGGCTTGAATAAATCTGACTGGCAGAACTATTTCTGATTTGGTATTTAATTTAAATGAGGTATTACCGAAGTATTTTCAGGGGTCTAAGTGGGATTCCCTGATTATTCTGTTAAGTTTACCGCAGCTGGTCGCTCAATGGTGTGAAGGTTGGAAAAGTCTCCATGGAGCATTACACCTGTGTGTTTTGAGAGATATTGAAGTGGCATGCATAAATATACTTTGATTTGATGATATATTTTGTGAAATTGCATTACTGTTGTAGGTTTACAAGACACAAGGTAAGACCTATTTGAATGAGATTTATTTATATGTCTTAATTGAATTATTACTCTACCATGTGTGTTTTATATGACTTGATGTTATGGTACCTATGTGTTTTGGTGATACAAATTGGGTGTTGTGTGATCTGTATTTTGGGTGTGTTGTACCTTGCCTATTACTTTGTTATAGAGTTTCACCCTTGCCTACTTTTATGTTGTGTTGATGCATGACTGAGTAGATGGGCCATCCTGACACGGGATTAGGGAATGTCCGACACCTTAGCATACTACCCCTAGGTGGGGATAGTGTAGAGTGGAATATCAACCCTCACACGCATTGGGGCAGGTTTGTGGGAAGAGTAGAGTTTGTGGATAGCGGAGCACAGCAAGATCCGATTCCCGTACAAGTACAGATTATTTTAGATGTTAAGTTACCCTTACGTCATTTAGGAGGTGTAAGGATTGGTACAGAAGACGTGTTCTTCAACGATGATGATGATGGTGACAACAGTGGTGGTAGTTCGCATCCATCGGGGCATGGTGGTGACGGATCAGATCAGGTATCCCCCCAACCAACGAGCAAGCCCTCAGGCGTGGGTCAAGACGGAACTTCAGAAGATACTTCAGCAGCAGCACCTGCAGGAACGGAGGGTTCCATGGTGTATACCCCAGCTTCACCTTTAGGAGTAGCAAATCCATCTATGTACACCCCTTATTCTCATCACTCGGAGGAGGAGGATATCATATGGTTATCAGAATCCCTTTCAGATGATGAAGAGGAAGAGACACCCGAAGAGTCCATCAACTCTTGGGCTACCTCTAACCTCACCTATGACCCATTACCTAGACCGGACCTGTCCAGGTTTGGTATGGATTGGATTTCGATGACTCAGGTCCGAAACCTTGAGTCTAGCTTGCCAGGTTTAAGAGGATCCACTTGGTCATGTCCTTAGATACAGCTGAGTTAGAGTTGGAGTAGTAGACCCCTTTTTGGGTAGATGATGGGATCATCGCTCGTATGTACATAGTAGTGTGTGCTTTATTTTACCACTTTTGTATTTTTGGTTTAGAGTAGTTTTAACTTCTTTTTCTTTTGCAATATCCAAAATCATAGTTTGTTTTGAAACAAACTCTTTTGTAAAATATCATGTTATACATTTAAAATCTTTTAAAAGGAATCAAGGGAACATATTCTCCATCCTTCTCATGTTTTATAAAAGGAAAAAATTGTATCCGTATTCTGAAGAAGGATTACTATTTTTGTCAAATTATTTTCTAAGTCTTTTCGAAACTTTTAGTTACTATAGTGTAATATCCTTTTTAGAAAAAATGTGATTCAAGTCTCATCGGATATACGTCCAGAGTCTCAAGGCATAAAAGCCCACAGTCTCATGGAACAATTTTGTAATAGTCTCCTCCTATTAGTTCGAACTTACTTTCTAACATAAATATCAACTTATCATTTAAAGCATCAACCTATCATTAACGGACTATTGTTAACATTACCTTACCTCCTATTAATAATAACTAAAAGGTCATTAATTACCTAATGCATACGTCTACAAGGACAATAATAATATAACCAATACCAGCGATGTTTGTATATATATATATATAAGTTACTTAGAATTACCATACCATCACACAATAAGTATAAAGGAAAAGCTAAAATCAACATCAATTACAGATCCCACAATCATTTAAATACTACTCATTAGTTTTTCTAGAATGTTTCCAGAATGGGCAGTACATGTTCTGCAATTTGTCTACCTTATCAAAACATGTCCAAAAATTTCGAAATTAAAACTAGAGTATCCCAAAACATGTACAATCATCTCAATATTTTTATTTTGTCAAGAACTGAAACAAAGTTTGCCCAGAAAATTCAAAACCGTAGCCCCATGTCCAAAAACATATCAGAATGGCAGTTCTTGGTTTTTAAGCTAGTTTATGGGGTAAATCACGACCAAAAATTATGAAATTTTAAACAGAGATGCACAACACATCAACGGTTCAAATGGAATAGATTTCATAAAAAACGAACAAGCATATAATTTATAACAATCACTACAACATAAATTAGATTTTGTGGCTGTTAAAAGATAAAGCGGCGGCGGTTATAACCGCCGCTAAAAACATCTTGCAGCGGTTAGTGAACCGTCGCAAATTCCTCCATCGCGAGCAGAATTACGGCAGTTAAGTATAACCGCCGCACAAGTTTTTGCGGTTAAAAACCGCCGCTAAATACATATTACCTCCTGTCGCAAATTGACTAGAAAATTTTCTAAAGAAATAGCGGCGGTTCCCAACCGCTGCAAAATTATAAATCAATTTTTAAAAAAAAATTATTTTTTGCATTTACCGTAATAATTTATTAATTACCTTTTTTATCTTATTTTAATGTTTATCTTACAATAAAATAAACAAAGAAAATATAATAATACAAGTAAAAAATATTAAAACCCATATATTAATCCAATGATGAGCCATATAATGTGTGCATACAAACTATCAAACTTAGAGTAGTCCAAAAATGGTTCAATAATATTTAAATACAAGTGAAGTCCCTCAACTTCATATAAATGAGATGGTATCCCTTGATGTTCCATGGTTTACAGGCATGTGACTAGATGCGAACGGAAGTCTTTCATCTCTTGGTAACTCTAAATCAACAGGAAAATATTGCACAAGGATTTAGAATTATTGAGAATCAAATATTGATCAGAGGTTCAATCACTGCTTCATAACTCTTTAGCAAAGAAATGCCAAGAAAAGGGAAATATGAGGCAAATGAAACAAAAAACCTGGTTAGTCCAGAAATTAAAAGAAAAAATTAGGGATTGGGAAATATGCCACCTTGGGAAAGACTAAAATCCTTATCTCCATCTTCTTCTCCAGCATTGGGAGAGAGAACCAGATTAAAATCAAACTTGTGAAAACTGACAATTATTTAAATTAAAGAGAGTAGAACAGTTCTTTAACATATATACTCAGTATTGTGGTCATATTAGCAATTATGTATTGATCAGAACTTGTTTCTAACCCCTGAAAGAGTAGGTGAGGTAAGCATGCCAAAATTGCAACTAATTCGTCAGCCGTGTTTAATTTTTAATCTCAAAACAGCACATTTTAATATATGGCATAAACAATTACATAACAACTATATAAAGAGCATAGAAGAGACTGAACCAATGAAGAGACCATTCTTGAAAGTGCCTTTCATTAATCAAGCTCTAGCCAAAACTACAAATTCTAGAGAATGCAGAGACATTATTCACAACATTAATAAGGACCAATTTAAGGTGCTATAAATTCTGGAGGACAAAAATTGACATTTATTCAATAATTTTCAGTATGATAGAGTGCAAGCAACTAGAACTATAATAGCTGAACCAGAAAGAGCATAACCATAGTCAAACATTGATTAATCATGGATACAATATGGCCCAATCAAACTTACAGCATTGAAACTGACAAGAACATTATACAGTTTATCAACTGAAATTAAAATATATAAACTGGAATAGTAGTAGACAAAGTCACCATGAAATAATACAATTTATACTTAAATAGAGTAATATGCACCTGTGCAACCTCTCGTTTATTCTTTCCTTTCTTATCTGCAACATTCAAAAAGAGCAATGTATGTACAAAATATATAATTGTATCACAGAGTGAAAATAAGTAAATAAATAAAGTCATTTTGTATGTTAGTGGCATGAAGAAGTACTACTACTCACAAAACTCTCTTTTGCCAATGTTAAACAATATAGTAGTTAACTATCTAAATTAAATAAATTGAAATTCAAGGATAGTAAAGATATGACAAATCCATAAAGTTAAAATATGCAGACAATTAAAGCACCCAGAGAAATAAAGATGGCCCAACCTGCATTTGCAGAAGTGACAAAACCAATTCCAAGATGCATTTTTTTTATCCTTGATCCTGTCGGAAATAAATGTAAAGTATCTAGAATTAATAACACATCAATCATCATGATGCTTTACATGAGCAATAAATCTAGCTTGTAATTTAGCATGGAACTCCCTGGGTGACTCACATTTTTCTGACATAAAATGGAAAGTGAATAAAAGATTGGAAATGATTACAGGAGCCCCCTCCACAACCCCATTAGTCACAACTCTACGCAACCAAATCATGTAATGATTGAACTTTAAGAATGTAATTGAATAACAATATGTATCTTTATTAATTAATCTAAGCAGAGATCACACATACCACTCGCAATCCAAGCAATATGTAAGTGGCCAAAACAAAGCCCATCAGTGCACTTTTTCTAAAAGCACCTTGCAAAAACATGTAATAAGATTAGCATTATTTTTAGATCGCTAAAAACATAAACACACATAAGGTGCCTGCTGTGAAGGTCAAACCAGGATAGAAAGTCCCACCAATTACACGACCAAGGGGATACCTTGAATTTTTACAAACCCTCACAAAATTTATGGCATGCCACCAACTAGCTCAGTGCTATCAATTCAATAATACACCTAGCATAGCATCATAGCAAATCATAAATCATAAAATCAAATGAAAAATATGCACCAAACGTGCAATGATAATACATTATTAAAAAAGGAAATAGGTGAACAGATCAACGAAGAAAACGCAACAAATCGCACATCAAAATTCATGGCAATCAATGTGATTCAATGTATAAGAGAATACCTTGAGGACCTTAAGCTTGAGCTGCCATGGACGAGGTCGAAAGTGACTCGCGATTCCTGACAGAGAAACCCGCGTCACAGTTCCCATTCCCGTTCCCCTCCATCACCGCCGAGCCAGATGGTGGTTAACGGCGCCGACTACGACTTGGCCGAGTGAGGCAACGGATTTGTTAAGTGATTTGGGGAAGTGAGGGTTAGATTCAGAGTGAGATAGGGTTTGAGAGATTTGGGAGATTTTGAGAGAAAACGCAAGATGGTGATTTGAGAGAAGAGAAGTTTTGAGACTTTGGAGAAAAGGGTAAGAAAAATTTCTGGAGAAAACTCGCGCGTCTCTACGTGCTCGGATTTTAAATTTTTTAAAAATTATTTTACAACTCTGCGGCGGCTCTTAGTAATCGCGCTTGAACCGTCGCAAAGAGCAAGCGTCGGCAGTTTTCCTTGAACCGTCGCAAGTTAACTGACGCAAAAATCAAAATTTCTTGTAGTGAATTTTCGCACTGAGTCTGTTCATCAGGAATGTCTAGAATTCGTTTTTCATGTTAAATCTCACATGCATGCACCAATTTCTCATCTCAAGGCCACAAAATCAATCTCTTCAATCATTCAAAACCAACTAGTACATCAATAGAGCAGATCAAACTTACAAATATCAATATGCAACTTCGTTTTGTGAATAGAACACAATATACCATACCACAAATTATTCCATACATATGCATGTCATTCAAAGAGGGAAAAGCAACAAAGGGAACTCACTCAAACAAGCACAACAAAACTCAAAACGAAAGGGGAGGAGACTCACTCTTGAGAGGGCAGTCAACAATCCAAGGAACAAAGCTAAGAACCTCCCTTTTTTCTCCTTCTCTCTTGCTTGAACTCTCTCTCCTTCTTTCCTCTTCTTCTTCCTTTTCTCAGCTCCTTCTCCCTTTGTCTCTTCTCTTCTCCTCCTCCTCCTCTCTTCCTTCTTCTTTAATTTTCTCTCTTTTCTCCTTCCCTCTCACTCTTGGCTGACTCTCTCTTTTCTCTCCATCTCTTTTTTTTTTTTCATCTCTCGGTTCAGTCTCTTTCTCTCCTTCTCTTCTTTGTCTGATTTCCCTTTTTAATTCAAATGTGTGGTGTGTGAAGTGTGGATGTTAGTGTGTGTAAGAGAGTAGGTGAGGGTGGGTGGAGAATGTGTGTGTGTCCGTGTGATTTGGAGAGTGAGGAAGGGATTGAGTAGAATCGTGAATAAATGGGTATGTGGTGCTCAGATACTCTCTCTCAATGCTAATTTAATCCCTACACTCACTTTATTCTAAAATTCTACTATTCTATTTTTATTCAAACAATTTAGATAAAACATATTAAATGAATAGCTCAAGCAATCCCGTCATATATCTATTAAAAAATAAAATATATAACTAATCAATTAATTAACATCTAGCTCTGAAGGTTCTAAAAATTGGAGATGTTACCACAAGTGTTTTGCAAATAAAAAAACTAAAGGGGTTGATTTGTATAAATAAAAATAACACCTTCCGAACTTGCTGTAAAAAACAAAATCCATGGTGCCTGAGACACTCGTTTTGAAATTCTGTAATCGAAAAAAAAAATCTGCACAGTAAAAGTCACCACCAAGAAAAATTATGTCCATGTTGTACAGTCTATTAAGGCAAGCATGGTTTTGTTTTCTTTCCGTATTTGACAAGTAATTTGTCTAAGCTGGTCAAGATATTGTGCGTTATATTGAGTATTCTCCAATTGTTCAGTAAATCAAATATTCAGTCATCAGATATTGGAACTTCACATTCTACTCCTGCAACTCTATCGTTGTTGAATTTTATATAAAATAAAAAAGGAAACAAAATAAAAATTTATCATTAAAACCAGTTCGACAAGGGATAACCGGTGATATAGATATCGAAAACACAACCTATATAAGAGCTTATCTCAATAAAGAAGGGGAAGTGTAAATTTTTGTCTTATTAGCTAGGTTATCTTGTTACTCTGTCAGGTGCTAAATTATCGATGTTTTAAAATTATGGATGTTTTAAAAATTCAAGATCATGTTAAATCTTTTCAAATTATACCCTCATTTAATATTTTGGACCCGTTTGTTTTTTTATCTACCCACACAACCCTCTGTTTAACCCATTCGATGCACGCATCCCGTATTAGTTTATACACATGAACTAGGAAAAGAGTTTAAAGTGAGAGCAACACTTTTTTTTTCCTGTCATTCTCTAGTCGGTTGCAACTAGAGCTATCAATTCGAGTCGAGCCGGTGCATGACGAGCCAAGCTATTTTCAGACCGGTTGGACCGGGACAAACTATTTGAGGGCCGGGTCAAACTCATGTCGGGCTTACATTATGGAGAACATTATTTGACAACTATAGTTGCAACTAAGGAGAACATTTTTTGTAAAGCGTATTTTCAATTCTCAATCTCCTTCTCTTCTCACCGATTTTCATGGCAATCAAAGTATCAAACACAACATAAATTTTAGTAGTTTTGAATTAAATTATTGGGTTAAATATGTTTTTGGCTTAAATATGTTCCAAGTCTTTTTAAATTTGGCCGTTTTGATTTTAGTCCCTGTAAATATGAGTCAAAGTTTTTTGGTCCTACAATTTTTTTTTATTTTGGTCCTTTTAGTGATTTGGCGTTGAGGTGGCATAGACACGTCACCTCATTAATCAGACGTGTCATATTCAAGTGCCAACTAAGTATGCCACATACGTAATTTCAAATTTGCAATGACTAAAATCAAAACAGGCCAAATTTGAAAGGACCTGTGGCCCTAATTTTTTTTCTTCTCTCCATCTCCACCACCACACAGATCTCAATTGTTCTAGTCAAAGCCATTTAATGTTGTAATTCCACGAGATTGATTCCATTGCAGTTGCATGCATTCAGGGAGAGATATGAAATTGATGGCCGCATAGAAGCTTAGCCAAGGATCTATCCCCATTATCGGTAACCACCTCGAGGCAAATTGAGCATGAAAGTGAACCAGAGGACTTGCCTCCTCCACCATCTCCTTCATCCACGACCTTATTATTGTTATTATCCTCTTCCTCGTCGTTACCAAGTCCCATTACGAAAACCCTAAAATCGCAAAAACAAAAACAATAAAAAAGCAAAGGGAGAAGCAAGCGAGAAAGTTGTTGTTAATAATTCAATTGGTGTTTTCTGTGTGTGTGTGTGTGTGTGTGTCGGTTAGGACACGGATTAGATTAGAAAGGTACAGAGACGAGAGGTGTGTAAGGTGGTGGTGGGTGGGTTGAGAGAGAGAGAAAACGAGAGAGAGTGTATGTGTGGATGGAGGAAGGTGGTGGTGGAGATGGAGATGGAGATGGAGGGAAGAAAAAAAATTAGGGCCATAGGTCCTTCCAAATTTGGCCTGTTTTGATTTTAATTCCTGCAAATTTGAAATTACGTATGTGGCATGTTTAGTTGGGACTTGAATATGACACATCTGATTAATGAGATGACGTGTTCATGCCACCTCAGCACCAAATCACTAAAAGGACTAAAAAAATTTATAAGACAAAAAAACTTTGACTCATACTTGCATGGACTAAAATCAAAACGGCCAAATTTAGAAGGACCTATAACATATTTAAGCCATATGTTTTTTAGTTCTTATAAATAGGTCAATATTCGTTTTTAGTCCCTCAAAAGAGATGTACTAGTTATTTTAGTTGGGACTAAAATAATTCGGTTAAAATTATTTTTGTTGCTTCATAAATTAAATATATTTTAGAAAATATCAACTTTAAAAAATTATATTCAAGAATGTATTTGGAAAGGTGTTCTTAGCATTTGTTTTATTCTTTCCCTTCATTCCGCATCCATATCATTATAGCTGGCAAAATGGGCTTAGTCTGCTGGGTCGGCATGAGCCCGCCCGAAAAAATACCGGGCTTGGGCACACAAATTCGAGCCCGTTTTCAATCCGGGCCTTTTTGGCCCGGTCCAACGAAGCCCGAACACGTAAAAGCCCAAACCCGAAGCGGGTCGCCCGAAAAACATAGGCCAAAGCCCGAGCCCAGCCCGAAAAATGGAGGGTTTGCACACACAAATTTGAGTCCGTTTTCAATCTGGGCTTTTTTGGCCCAACCCAACCCGAAAACCCGAATTGCCACCTCTACATATCATTGATTTGACGATTTTTCAATTTCATGTATTTATCCCCGCAGAGCATGAAATATTATTGTAGTTTCTCAAAATTTGGGGTCATTTCCTATTTAAATAACATCTATGATTGTATATGTTAATTAATAAGAAAAAACATCATTACTATACAAAACCATCATGATTGACATTTATAAGTAACATTTTAGAAAATACTTAAATATTTTTTTATTTCATGCAAATATGTCTCTTTTTTATTTAAATCCCTGTTAAAAATTTATTTTTAATGTATCAAAAAATTATTTTTATCCCTTAAAAATAAAAAATTTTCTCTATCGTTTTTGTAATTTTATTTTAGTCATTGCAGTGTTTGTTTCTTTTTAAATTAATTCTTGCAATATATAGACAATATTGTTTTTAGTTCCTAAAATATGATATCAATTTCATCTTATAGGAACTAAGTCGACATACATGATCTAAATATTACAGGAAGTAAAATAAAATAACAATTAACAGAAGTATTTTTTTATTTTTCAGAAACTCAAATTAAAAAAATATTTTTACAGGAACCAGAAGGAGACAGAGATTAAAAATATATTTTAAATCTTTAAAAAAATATTTTTTAATTCAAAAATGCAGAGAGATATTCAATTTTCTATTTTTGACCTTTTTATTATTCCAAAGAAAGTAAATACAAAAGTGGTGTAAGCATTTTCTAGCCTTTTTGTGTGTTTTTTTTTGTCAAAGGAACTTCATTAAAAAACGGGCAAAGCCCGAAAGCCCAAAGACATCACAAAGGCCCAACAGCAAAAGGCCGAAGTCAAGCTTAAGCAGTGTCCCTAATCATATAACAAACAAAGCTCATACACACACCTAACATAAAACACCCTGAACCTAGAAAATACAACCAGCAAATAAAATAAAAGGCTTTTGTGTGTTTTCAAATATCAATTCACTTCACTAATAACAGTCGCATAAGGATAAAATAGCTAGTTTGGTTTATAAATAGTTCTATGGGTGCCAAAATGTGAGAAATAGAAGTGCAATAATAAATGGTTAATTAAAACCAGGAGAGGAAAGGTCAATGCTCCCTCCCCAGGCCCAAAAAGATCAAAGTTCTACTAATCTCAAAACCTGACTCACTGTGGCGCCTACCAACTTTAGACAAAAGGAATGACTGCTCCCAGTTAAAGCCATAGTTAACGGAGATTTGTTTGGGAGTTCAGAAACTTGCATGTACTGTCGGGTTATTCACTATTTTTCAGAGGTTTGTCTCTCATAAAAAGACCTTAAATATGGAAGCATTCGAATCTGCAAAGACCCCCCCCCTCTGTTTTGTGGTGGCACAGTGAGACTTGCATGTACTGTCGGGTAACCCTGTGTTTGGTACAACTGATTTTGTGAAGAGAGAAATAATAGAGAGAGAAGTTGGGGAGAGATACAAAAGTCACCTGGTTTGGTTTAGAAGAGAAACAGCGAAGAGAGAACAAAATACGTGGGTCCCACTCACTTTTTATTTCTCAGCAAACTTGCGAAGAAACTCTGCAGAAAGGCAAACTTTCCATTGTTACCCTTCTCTCCATTTCTTCTCTGTCTCTACCTCACCATCTCTATACACCTCCATTTTTGCTTCTTTGCCATTTTGATGCCCATCTCCTTAACCGTATGCCACCAAATCAGTTGCTTGGCATAGAAAGCTCAATTGAGGTGCAATAGGTATTACTGTGACTATAGTAGTTATAATACTTGGGTGGATACTGCTTGAAGGACCCGATTGAAATCCTCCGCTTTGGACTTTGGTTTCAGAAGACCCCATATGGATGGTGAAATTGGGGTGCTAAAAAAAAGAGAAGGATGTTGACCAAAAAAAAAAGAAAAAGAAAAGGATGAAGAAGGTTTGTTCAGAAAATCACATCCATCGCGATTTATAATTTTAATTTAACAATGTCAATAATTTTAATAATTTTTTGTATTTAACCAAGTGTTTGAATTTTATCAGTCATTCATCTACGTTAATCAAGTATTTAATAATATTTCTTTATTAAAATATAATGGTTTAATTGTATTTATTTTTTGAGTGAAATAAAATAATATTTATTTTTTAATATAAAATATCTCTTTCTTGCTTGAGTGGAACATTTTAAAATGGTAAGGGCATTTTTGTCTTTTAAAAGATAATACACTTCTTTCAATATTTCTCTCTCTTCTATTTTTTTCTTTTTTCTTTTATACCAAACAATACCAAAAATCCACTCTATCTCTCCTCTACTTCTCTTTTCTCAAACTCTCTCTCCTCTACTTCTGAGTTTCTCACTTTCTTCTCTCAACCAAACAAAGGTGATAAACCATATTGACTTCACTATGATGGTGAAGTGGGTCCAAAAATAATATAGGTCTTAGATATAATAGTAAAATAGTCCAATGGATGAGATGTAAAATGGGCTAACTGGACAACAAGTTACCCAAGAACTTTAGTTTAATTGCTAAAGTGGGTATAGTATTTTACTGAAATACGAAATTTAACATTTATTTTTATATATTAAAAAGATACCCTAGTCTATTATAAATCACTGAATTGGCCTATTTGTATAAAATAATCATTATTAGCAAAATTTAGAAGTCAGATAACGCTATCAATAATGAACGTATGAGGTTGATAATGAAAGATTTATTATTTACGTACAAATCTGCCAAAAGCTTATTTGTTTTAGTATTATGTTACTATAATGAGCAACAAGAGAAAATTAATTAGTGTTGTTTTGTTTATAAAAAAATAGCGTGATCAATTACTAAAGAAAAATAATTAGTGTTAATTAGTGTTGCTTTGTTTATACCACAATAATGCTGAGATAATTATACAATAATAATAGTAATACCAAATGAAAAATGTTTTGAAATATGATTTAATATTAATTTAGTCTCTATAATATTACTAATTTTGAATTTAGTCTCTATAAAAAAAGTCAAACTCTCTCTCCCCTTTCCCTTCCCCACCCTTCTCTCTCCTCAGTCCTCACCCCCCCCCCTCCCACCACCACCACCACCACCACCACCACCCCTCCTCCACCCCCACCTCCTTTTCACTCTCCTCCAGCCCCACACCTCCTCCACCAAACCCACCTCAAGTAATCCCTCTCCCCCATCTCTCCTTCACGGTCATCATGGCCGCAACAACAACAAAAGAAAAAGAATTGATTTTTCAAGATCCAATCCCCCACAGCCCCAGTTCTATTCGAAAATCCAATATTCAACAACATGGATCAGGTCTAGCAACGAGAGCGTGAGATAAAGGTGATTAAGAAGGAGAAGCTGAATAATAAGGAGAGGCTTGTGAATGGATGGATGATTATTCGTTGAAACTTTGGAAGGGGGAATGAAATGAAATGAAAATGGGGACCGTACAGTGATAATAAGAAAAGTCCACTTTGGAAATGTTTTTGCCCATGATCGTTAAACCATTTCACCTTCTCTCTCAACGTCGAACTCACAGAAAAAAATTCACTCAACTTTTGCACCCCCCCTCTGGTCTTCATGAATCCCATTATTATTACTTCAATTTCATTTTGAAATAATATGAGAGATTCAACAGTCCCATTCTGAAAAGTAAAAAAATAAAAAAATAAAATGGGTGGTGGGGGTGGTGGAGGAGGTGGGGGTGGTGGTGGAGAAGGGGGAGAAGGAGGTGGGGGTGGTGGGTCGTATTTTGTATTGTCTGCAATTTTGGGGAGAAATATATAATTACCACTAAAACAGGCACTACCTACTACTGCAGGTTGCGGGCTCACTTCACCATGTGGTGAAGTCAATGTGGTTCACCACCTTAAAAGTCACCCTGTTTTGTATTTTTGCGTTGCATTAAAATAGTGAAAAGAGTATTTCGAATCGAAATCTAGCTTGTTTCATCGCTTTGGGAATTTTTCAGCACTGGCATGGGTGAGCATTAAATGCTTCTCTTGGACCTCTCTTCAACCCTATGATATATTGACCGGGGAATCATGATTGTTTTGTGAAACATGACTGATGTGGGAATTGAAGTGGGGACGATGCAAGAATAACTGTGTTTGGTATCACGTTCTGTATCCTTCAATCGCGCGGTGAGCTAGAATTTCCCTCTCTGAACTTCTGCAATATTTTTACATTGGGATGTGGTCATGTGGCACTTCCAAACACGCATTAAGATAAGTTCGTTTAATTCGTTGCTACTCATTTTTAGATATCAAAATTGTAAAAAATAGGCTTCGAAACAAGATAAAAAATGAATATCTAGCTGATTGTTTAATTATTTATCTTTAGAGAAGAATTGCTCAAAAGTTTGAGACACATTCTATTATTAATGAATTTTATGATATGCATATTATGATTTAATATTTAGTTAATATTTACTATTAACATGGTTAAATGTGTTTTTAGTTCCGTAAATAGGTAAATATTTACTTTTAGTTCCTTAAAAAAATTTGTCCCTTTTTAGTTTTTTATTTATGGAAATGTGTCATTTTTAGTCCCTATAACATTTTTAAGATTTAAAAAAAATTAAATTCATTTTTCCATCTCTTAATTTTTAATTCCCAATTTCCATCAACCATGCTTCTCCATTTTGGGTCACACATTTTCTAGCCCAACCTAACCTAAAATACATCAGGTTGGGTCGAATCCAAATTATTTACAAAGAAAATAGTTTAAAGTACTAAAATAATGCATAAAATGCTGGCCCAAACTACCTCTGCTAGCCCATCGGGTTGGGCCAAATTGGTCTGATTTCTTTTGGGCTTGTAATTAATGAGTCCTGTAACATTCGTTTTTTAGGTTTACCGTCTAAATTCTGTTTTATATAAAATTTTGTGATCTAAGTGCTACGTAATTTATTTTTGTCTTATAATTAAGGTTTTAATATGCTTATTTATTTATTTCATTGGAATAGACGTTTTTTCTTTGACGTTTGTAACTGATAGATAAGTTTTTAAATAGCAAAAGTATATCAAACCAACCAAGAAAATTATATTCCTTCACAAAAGTTGGTTTTTTAATATTTTTGATTTTCTGAAATTTTTCTGAAATTTTTGGAAAACTTTCAAAATTTACCGAAAAATGAGCTTAACTGGCACGTATAGCGTATAAATCTTGTTTCAGTGTTAATTTTCGTGACACAAGTCCTGAAATGTTTATTTTTTGTTTTTTATTCTTTATTTGGGGATTTTTAAAATTATTTGTGCATAGGATTTTTAAAATACCGTTTTGGCTCTTATTTGCGGTATATCAGCCGATTAGACATGAATAGAGAACTAAGGGGTATGAAAGAGGAACTTAGGGTTTTGAGGGACTAAAAGGCAATTTTATGGAGTTCAAATAGTAGTGTTGACCTAGCCATTGACCATGATAGGTAGGGGCATGTGTAATTACCATTTTACCCTTGGTTTTATACTTAAACTACAAAAACCTAAAGCTTTTAACCTAGCTATCCAATGGCTCTCTTCCTCGCCCTTTTGGTCGACATCCATGAGGCATTTTGGAGCCTTGGATGAGCTTGTCACATAGATCACAAGCCTAGGGAGATGCTTTCATCCAATGAGAAAAAGATGGATTAAAACCTAATTATGCCTCTACCTAGGGGTGTCAAAATAGGCCGGCCCGGCCCGCGCTGGCCCGTCGAAAAATGGACCGGCCCAGCCTGCCAAGCGAAAGTGGGCTCAAAATCATAGCCTGTCTCATTTTAAGGGAGGGCTGGCAGGCCGACGTGCTAGCTCGTTTTGACGGGCTGGCTCGCCAAAATAATAATACAAAAAAAAAATAAAAAAAATGTATTTTTTTTAAAAAACGCAAATGGGCTAAACGGGCCAGCCTGACCCGTCTTCGGGCCAATCCGTTTTAGCCCCTTTTTGTGGGCCTAAACGGGCGAAGGCCTAAAAATATTGGCTCGATATGGCCCGTTTTATGGGCGAAACAGGCCGACCCGTTGGGCCCAGCCTAAAATTGCCACCCCTACCTCTACCTAGTCATTTAAACTTGATCTTATCTCTTCCTCCCCACTTGCTTCATGGCCGCCTCCCCTTTGTGACTAGAGGTGGCAATTCGGGCTTTCGGGCCGGCCTGCATCAGGTTCGGGCTTTATCGGGGCGGGCCAAAAAGGCCCAGATTGAAAACGGACTCAAATTTATGTGTCCGAGCCCTCTATTTTTCGGGCTTTTTTCGGGCCAGGCTCGGGCTTTGGCATATGTTTTTTGGCGGCCCACTTCGGGCTCGGGCTTTTGCGGGTTTGGGCTTTGTCGGACCGGGCCAAAAAGGCCCGGATTAAAAACGGGCTCGAATTTGTGTGTCCAAGCCCGGTGTTTTTTCGGGCGGGCTCGGGCCGGCCCGACGGGCTAAGCCCATTTTGCCAGCTATATTTGTGACTCACATCAGCCTAGCACGTTCTCAATTCTTCTTGCTTTTGAGTCATGCCATGAGTCATTAGGATTAATCAATTAGATTTTAGATAATTATTTTGATTTTTATTAAACAAGAACCATGGTTGCTTTCCAAACCAACCATGGTCTCCTTAATCCAAGCTCTTGGCTGCCCCCTCCCCCTATAAATACCCCCGTCCATGCTTTATTTTATTTGCACCAAGTCTTTGTGTTGACAAAGCAAAATTTCTCTCCTTCCTCTTTGTAGTTTTTCATATTTCTCTCTTTGTGTTCTTAGTTTTAAAGCTTTGTTCTTCATAGCTTCTTCTCTCAAAGGTAAGGGGAACCTCTTGCAAAATAATTTGAAAAGATATGAGTTTGATGTTTCGTTGCTAATTGCTTAGGTGATTTATGTGTTATAGCTTTATACTTGTTTACTTAAGCTTTATAATTGTTTTATGGCTTTAAATTAATTGGTATGTGTTTTTAATAATTGTAGTGTTATAATGCCCAAATTGCTATGTGATTTTTGTGATAGTAAAGTTATGATGACAAAATCGATTTTAAGCTTTAATAATTGTATCGTTATAATGGCAAATTTTAAACTACCGCAGTATGATCTTACTGTAAAATAAGTGCAATTTATTTTGTGAAAACCCTGATATTGTCTATCATTGATATACAAAGTGATGGTTAAGATAAATGATTTATTAGTATAGTTCTGTCTAGGAAAGATAAATTGGGAAATTCTTAACCTAGGGACTTGGTATATACGTGACTAAGATAAATTGGGAAAGATGTGATTTCTCTAAATAAACGTATATATATATAGATTGGATTGGGTAAAAGATAACGGTAAAAGATTCTCGGTGAATTCTACTGTTATAGTATCTGTTGGAAAGTTAGTGTAACGGTAAAGGATTCTCGGTGAATTCTACTGTTATATTATCTGTTGGAAATTTCGGGTTGGTGTCCAACCTGTATATTTATAATATATATAAAGACGAACCCTCTCAAGAACAAATTTTACACGTGTCGCTTTGAGAGCATTTTAAGGCTTAATTGGACTGATTGGCTTTGAATAGGCTTATTGACTGATTTGTATTGATTGTGTTCGATATGGTATTTATTGTATTGAATAGATTTCAGCCCTAATATCATTTAATATTCTATTCAGATTTATTCAATAAAATTTGATTTTTTTCTCATTTATTGTTAATCTGATTTGACTATAGCAAATTGTATTTCAAATCTAATTTGATAATAATACTAATAATTCTAATAGTAATAATAATTAATAACATTATTAATATTATTTAAACAGTGAGCAAAAGCCACATGTACATCACAATATTAATTAATAAAATAGGATTTCAATATCACTATAGAAAAATGATTACACCCATTTTTATACCAATTTCAATAATTAATAAAATCTCGATTCTTCTTCTCCTCTTTTATTCGAGTGATTCTTCTCTCTTTAAGCCCTCTGCGATTGTGTTTGATATGATATTTATTGTATTGAATAGATTTTAGCCCTAATATCATTTGATATTGTATTTAGATTTATCTATTGGAATTTGATTTTTTTTCTCATTTATTGTTAATTTGATTTGATTATAGGAAACTGTATTTCAAATTTAATAATTCTAATAATAATAATAATAATTAATAATATTATTAATATTATTTAAATAGGATTTCAATAATATTATTAATAACATTATTTAAACGATGAGCTTACATGAAATCAGAATTGAAAAATATCATTTTGGCCCTCCCACATTTAATCCGGGTGGAGGTTTCATGACAGTGATTATGTTTTATTAATTGATTATTTTATGATTCAAATTTAATGTGCATAATTGTTATTTGAAATTGTACTGATTGTATAGATTTGATTTTTTTGGAAAGTATTTCGAACATTCATTATATTTTTTTTTGGTTTTCCAAAACGATATTGTATTAACTTGATTTTGTTTAATTTCAAATTTAAATAGATTTTAACTTTAATATCATTTGATATTGTATTCAGATTTATACATTGAATATTGATTTTTTGCTCATTTATTTGAAATTTGATATGATTATAGCAAATTGTATTTCAAATATCATTTCTCTTTTTATTAGTTTACTTTTAGAGAATATTTTCATATCTATATCTCTACTTATTTATTTTCTAAGATTTTATTCAACTCCTCCCATTTTGCATTGGTAAACTTTTGTCTCTCTTCAACTCTTGATTCTCTGGTGTGACTTTTTTAACTTCTCTCTTTTTTGTTCTTCTTCTCCCTTTTCATGTACATTTTCTTCTTCATTATTCTCCTCAATTGAAGTGACTATCACTTGAAAATTTCGATTGAAGGTTAGTTTTTCATGGTTAATCCTTTATATGTTTAAATTTTTATTTTATATTATTATTTATATTATTAATATTATTATTAAATCCTAATTTACATATGTATTGATACGTTTTATTTGTTCACTTTGTTTCAAACTTTGCATTGTTGTTACTTCTCTGCTTATCAACACTGACTTACTATATATTCTCTCTTTTTTGTTCTTCTTTTCTCATTTGATATACATTTTTTCTTCATTTTTATCCTCCATTGCAGTGATTATCACTTGAAATTTTGATTCAATGTTAGTTTTTGTAATTTTCTCCTCTAAAGATTGAAGGTGAGTTCGTAATTATCGATATTTTCCTATTTTATTGTCAATCATTTCTACTTATTTTTAGTTTTTTTTCATTTTCCTATAACCTTCAAACTATTGATGTTATTTGGTTTTTGTTTTGATTTTGTCGAATACCATCATTACTCTTATATATATATTTCATCAAGCCAACTTCTCCTCTATGACGAGTCTATTTTTTATTAATAATTTTTAGTTATCGATTATTTAATATAATTAATGTTTCTAAATTTTACGTTGTTAGATTTTTTATTTTTCATTTTTTTTGTGATTAGTTTTTTATTATTCTATGCAGATACATTATCTCTCTCTCTCCAACAAGAAGGTGTTTTTTTAGCTAAGGGAAAGAGATTTTTGTTTTGAATCTAACCATCGTTACTCTTCTATATATTCAAAGTCATCAAACTTCTCCTCCAAGGCGATTCTCCTTTTTTATTAATCATTTTTAGTCATCAATTGTTTTTTAGAATTATTGTTTCTATATTTTGCATTGTTTAGTTTTTTTTTATTTTTTTTTCATTTTTTGATTAGTTTTTTCTTATTTTGTGCAGAAATATTATCTTTCTCTCTCAAACAAGAAGAAGCATTACAAATCATAATTATTTATTTATTTTTCAATATTTTTCAATAAATTATCTACTGTATGTCCTCAATTTGTAAATGGTATGTCCTCAATTTATAATAGTGTATCAAGCTTATCATTCGTAGTAGTAAAAATCAAATAGAAGTATATTATAGCGAGCAAAAAATAAAGAAAGAATTCTAATTTGTATAAACAACAAATGTGAAATTCAAAATGATGACTATGTGATTAGCGAAGAATTTTAATTTTATTTTGATATTTATAAAAAGTAATTAAAGCTACAAAAAATAGTTTTTATCGTCTTAATCAATGTTATAATCATTATTTCTTTTTCATTTATAATTTTTCACCTAATAAATTCATTAAATATTTTATTTTGTCCAAATAAATTTGAATTTTTCTCTTATTAATTTGTGTAAATAAAATTATTAAAATAAAAAGTATAGATAAAATACAATAGAGAATAAATATTTCTTTCATTATTATGTTATCATCTAACTAATTTATTGAACATTTTTATTTTTTTTAGAAAATTAGGAGTTTTTATAAATTAATATCTTGATGTAAATTGATTAATGTGGAAATTATAAGTAAAATATAATACACGTGATAACTATTTTACATGAAAGTATACAAGAAAAAGTTATACCTATAACATTGTATCAAATATTTTACGTGAAATCTCATGTGAATTACTTAAAGAATTAAACTTATAAAAATTTATATATAATTTATATACTTTTCTATTTCACTTTATCATAAGTTTAATATGAATATATTTTTATTATTTTTTATTTTATCACCAACTAATTTATTGAAGACTTTCTTTAATATAAGAATATTTAATTTTTTGCTCATTAGTATCTATATATAAATATGAAAAATGATTAATTAGAAACTACACCCTCCAGTCTGATTTATAAGCAAAAAATAACTACCTCACACTAATTAATCTTATGTAATATTCCTAATCTCATTTCCTAAAATACGCTTCATAATATTAATTACATCTATAATAATATATATAAAGACGAACCCTCTCAAGACCAAGTTTTACATGTGTCGCTTTGAGAACATTTCTCAGCACCTCTCCATTAATTCATTTCATTTCAATTGAATTGATGATTTGATTTGTATTGTATTGATTTTATTCGATATTGTATTTAATTTTTTTAAATGTATATCAAATCAAATTGATATTGTATCAAATGGATTCCAAATTTAAATGGATTTACAAATTGATATCATTCAATATTGTATTTAATTAGTATTTTCTTTTGATACATTTTTTGGCTTTGCTCTTTTTAAGACGCAGAGTTGATTTCTGCGACCAATGCCTCTCTCCCCCTCTCCTCCTGGCCCTCGCTTTCTTCTTCCTCGAGATCTCAGTTGAGTTTACCAATTTCTCTTTGCGATTTTGCCTCAGATTTTCGATCTCTTTTACAAAAGATCTTGGCTACTGTGGTTCACGCGACAATGGACGATTCTCAATAGCCGTGGATGGAGTGTGGCGCTCAATTGAGACTATAGGAGATCCTCTTTTTTATTTTTGTTTATATATCTACTTGCTTTGCTCTCTGTATTTGTTCTTTTAGTCCTGTATATTGTTGGGAAGTATTGCATTGCATTGGTTGGTCATATGATTGTATTTTTTTTAGCAAGATAACATACCTATTGGTCCAATGATGACATACCCATTAATATTATGGATTAATATTGCATTGAGCAAGATAACGTACCTATTGGTACAATGATGAGCGCATGTTCAAATTCTGATGAGGTGTGATTTTTTTTTTCCAGCTTTTCTTATATTTTCTTTAATTCTAATTATAAAGAATTATGCTTTTGTGCTCTGGTATAATTGTGTTTTTTCTATCAATTATTTTTTCCAATAAGATTATTGGACTATATTTGATGATAGACATATTCCTATCTAAATAGAATTCTAGAAGTACTTATATTTCTTTAAGCACTATCTTGCTGGAAAACTAGATCCATTGTTCTGAATATTCTATTAGTTGTCATTTTGGTAGAGATGAAATAAAATGTAAAGGCACTGACCCAACAGGGAGATTGGGCGACCACGAACTAATGAGATTGGTCACTTGCTATTCTTTATTATCATAATTTATGTTAATAATAATCAGTTAAACGCATGATTTCACTAAAAGGTTATTTAAACTCTCAATTGGTAGTTGTTGTTTATATGTTTTTTTCTTATATTATTAATTATTAATTGTGCTTAATGTAATTGAGGAAATGGTGAACAAATTCTATCAAAAAAAAGGAAATGGTGAACAAATCTTTGTTGAATTTGAGTTTGATTTTTTTTAGAATTAGGAAAAAAATTCAAAATTTAAGAAGGTTTCAATTTAACATTTTAGACTTTAAAAAAATAAAATAAAAGATCTCTTCCATTTTTTTTAAAGAAGATTTCTCCCATCTTGATTTGAATTTGATTCAAACTTGGGTAATAATTTTGTTTGATCTTAATTTAAAATTGATTTTTCTCAAGATTATGTTGTATCAAATTTGATATCTTTAGCATTAGTATGATTACATTAATTATTGATTTGCCATATTTTATATTGATTACATTAATTGCAAGATCTAGTTTCCCACTACAGTATAATAATAAATTGATATGGGTTTTGATTCCCAATTTGTTCATAGATAGAATCAGTTTAAATTGGGATCATAGGTTTTGGATTAATATAGATATGAGTAAATGGTAAAGAAATCTTTGATGAGTTTGAATATGATTTTTTAGAATTAGGACAAAATTCAAAATGTAAATTGATTTCAATTTATTGTTTTAGACTTGATAAAAAATATAAAAGATCTCTCCAAATAAAAAAATATAAAAGATTTCTTACATCTTGATTTGAATTTGATTTTTAAACTTGGGTAATAATTTTATTTGATCTTAATTTAAGATTGATTTTTTTAAGATTATGTTGATTCAAATTTGATCTCTTTAGGATGATTGATTTGCCACATTTTAAATTGATTACATTGGACGCTATGGTTTTCCATTACGGTAATAATAATAATAATAATAATAATAATATTGGTTTCGATTTTCCAATTTGTTCATTGATAGAATTAGTTTGAATTGGGACTATAGGTTATGAATTAATATAGATTTTTATAATTACACATTTTGAATCACTACTTAATATTTGACAAGATATTGCTTTTGCCACCATAGTAATGATTGATTTGCAATATTTTAAAATTTAAATTGATTACACGGGTTAATATATATTTCCATAATTACACATTTTAAATGACTACTTAACATTATACAAGATATTACTTTTGCCACCCCAATAATGATTGATTTACAATATTTTAAATTGATTATATTTCACAATATGGTTTTTCACTACGATAATAATACTAAAAAATTAACATTGGCTTTAAGGTCTCCTTTCAAACAAAAAAATAATAATTAATATTGGTATCTTTTTCCCAATTTGTTAATTAATAGAATCAAATTAAATTGGGTCCACAGGTTATGGATTAATATAGATTTTCCTAATTACACATTTTAATTTATACTATTTAGACATTTGACAATAAGTATTGCTTTTCCCAATATTTGATATATTATACCATTTATCACATTGCTAATAACATTTATCCATCTTCATTACATATATACAAATATAAATCAATACTAAGCCAAATCAGTTAGCAGTATCTTTATAATTAATTTATAATTTATAAAATAGAATTTCTTTTAAATATTAATTTCTATTCGTAAAGTTACTAATATAAAAAATACTAAATATTTACACATAAAAAAGTAAATATTTATATTGGCAAAGTATTATTTAATGGGGACAAAACTATATAAGATAATTTTTTTTAAGAAAGATATAAGAACACATTTTTAATGGATAAAAATATAGAGTAAAGAAGTTAAAATTATACAGTAACATGTGCAATGCATGAGATAAAATTTAATCTCTTTATATATATATATACACACACACACACACATGGAAGTTAAAAGATAACACATTAGGATGCACAATATTTTATACATGAAAGCTCATTAATATCTACATTAAAATGTTTTTTCATAAAAAATATCTGATTAAAATATATTAATATTTAAAATACATATTAACAAATACAACACGGAAACACCATATATTACATTATCTCTAAAACATCATGTTAAGGGGAGAAGTAGTCTTTTCTAAAACTGTTAAAGAAAAATGACTTGAATACCTCATGTTTCCGAAAAAATCTCCACAACGATTTTCCTCTTGACAGATATATTTAACAGACAAATCAAGTGGAAACCCTTCTCCATGTGGTAGGGTTTGAACAAATTGGTTTAAAGCTTGACCCATAAGAACCCAATAAGAAACAATTTGAGAATCAAACTCAACAATAGTTTCCGAGAAGTGAAAACTTTATAACTAACCTAGAACGAAAATCAAGACCCATCATTTTCAGGAGTGAGTACAACATCCCTACCAATGTCTATGTCATTGAAAAACAGAATAATCGAAACTCGATCCAAACCCATCAAAGTTGAGGGTATTCAGATGAGTACCCACATATTTGAGTTTTTGACATGCCTATTTATATCAACTATTTAAACTATCATATTACTTCAACCATAATTCATTCATTTTTTCGTCCTACTCTACATTAAAGTTGAAAATTAATCAAATAATAAGTGCTTATTATGTATCACGTGCATTGTAAGTGTTAACGCACTAGAGTGGTAAAGGTGTAGTAGAAATTGTATTTTTTTAATAGTTGAGTAGAAATTGTTAGCTTATAATTCATTTAGCATAAACATATCTACACATAATTTATTTCATTAAAGTTATATAAATTATTAATTATATATATATATATATATATACTTTATACAAAATATTTATCCCGTGCATTGCACGGGTCACTATACTAGTATTTATTGCATATGGAAACAAAATTGAAACCAATCATTCTTTCCATCTTCCTAATGTTAACTGCTATTATTAGATTCACCAAAAAAAACTGCTATTATTAGTAAAACCCATCGTTCTTTCCATCTTTCCAAAGGGACGTCTATTCTTGTTGCTGCCCACATGTTTTAATAGTAGGTACAATACTCCTCTTAGTAAATGATGTTATGATGGTGACGTTTCAGTACCTTCAACTCTTTAATTTGTTACGGGAATTTGTTTTAAACATTCTCTCTCTTTCGTTTGATATCTGTGTTGTTATTATTACGAGACAACATTAAAAATAATATAAAGGGTATTTTGGGGATAATAGTATTAAATAGAGTAAATTCAGTTAGAATTTGCTTATATTTTGGACCAACAAATCAGGTCTCAAATTTGCTTATAAATCAGTCCAGAGTAGTATATAGATAATATATAACACACTGGGATGAATAAATACATGAAATTATATAGCAACAAATTAAAGTTAATACACGAGAATGAACATTTTATGTTAAACCATGTTAACATATGAATTACGAGGAAAAAATACACTTTATTATAATCTTATTATTTTTAAATTCACTATTATAATAAGTTTAATATAAACATGTTTATTTCTTAATTTGCTACTATTTTCTCATGTAACTATTTTGTTGAAGATTTTTCGCAAAATAATGGCAATTTTCAATGAGATTGTTACTTAAATCTATCATATAGAATTAACACCTAGAAAAGTTATAAAATTAAGTGTAAGTTACTTTTGGTTTACGAAAAATGAATTATTTACGGTCTTATATAAGAAAATAGTCTTTTTAAAGAAAATAGATTACGGAATAAGTTTCTACCGATTAAATTTGAACGTTAATTTGGCATATACTTGGTAGGTATTATAATTGATACAAATAGAGACAATTTACGATATAAATTTGTAAATAATTGCATGTGGTGGATTGTCCTGTCAAATTTAGGATGGGTTCAAGCGGGTACCGCGAATTTAGGATTTTTGTCATGCCTACCCACAATAGCTATTTTATTGCTTTAACCATAATTTATACTTTTTTTTGGTTATACAATACTTTAAATTTGTGAATTAAAAAATCAACTAATCAACTATTTTTTATAAAGTACATCGTATGACCCATGCATTGCACAGGTAACCACGCTAGTATATATAATAAACTCAGTTTAGTTTTCAATGCCTATGACAGTGAAAATTAGTGAGGTAGACCTTCAACGAGCCCTTTCCTGGAAGAAATTGGTGTCTAAATATTTCAGTAATAAATTCAGCTTGATCTCGTTCACTTAGTTCTATATTGAATCATTTTAAAGTTGGGCACTGATTACCGCAGTTAGCTCTGCCGCTGTGTGATCCTTTCATCTTCAAAGTTAATTAAGCCGGTATAAATCATTTAGCGATTAAAAAGTATACTTGGGTTTAAATTACTTTTAATCTCTTCTCTCTTGATAAATCCTAGGTGGCTCTGCCCCGTTTTGGTCTGTTTGAAATAAATTAATAACCTTTAGTTTGATATACCGAATCACTCTGATTTGTTGATCACCTCAGTTCGGCTCTGCTGTGGTGTGATCAGTCATTAATTGAACTATTGAAGCCGAGAAAATAACTTAACTCATAATAATCAGTAAAATGAGTAACGAGGGCAAGAATTTTTTATTTAATATAACAGTAAAAGGTTTTACAATATAAAGCAGAGGAATAAAATGATGTGATTTTAACAGTTATCTGTTCATACAAGAGTATTTTTATCATAAAGTGATGAGTTTATAAAGTGTTTTGATAAGATTTAAAGATTTTCAAGAGAAGCTACAGTAAAACAAAGGAAGTTTTACAAAGAAATATTAAAGAGAATTTATGTGTAAATTTAGAATGTCATTTGCATAAAGACTATGAGCATACAACCTAGAGGCTAGGGTTGAAAATGAGTTCTGTTGGACTACAATTGTTTACTGGGATTATCCAGATTTCGCAAGTCTCAATGGCCATGACGGTGATAACCCTCGAGCTGAGACGAGTCGTATACCCGGCTTGGATAAATCTGATTGGCAGGTCTATTTATGATATGGTATTCATTTTAAATGCGGTATTACCGAAGGATTCTCAGGGGTCTAAGTGGGATTCCCTGATTATTCTGTTAAGTTTGCTGCAGCCGATCGCTCAAGGGTGTTAAGGTTGGAAAAGTCTCCATGGAGCATTGCACCGGTGTGATTTCAAGAGATATGGAAATGGCAGGCATAAATATAACTTGACTTGATGATATATTCTTGACTGTACATTACTTTCATATGACTTGTTGAGTCAGACCTGTATCTGTCTTATATGACTTGCTATTCTGATATATTTGTCTTAAATGACTTGCTATTCTGATCTATATGTTTCTGTTGTATGAATTGGGTGATGTATAATCTGTGTTTTTGTGTGCTTATACTTTTCATATTACTTTGATTTAGAGTCTCACCATTGCCTACTTTTATGTTGTGTTGATGCATGACTGAGTAGATGGTTTACCCGAGGAGTGGGTTAGTTCCAGTCTGGCGTCTTAGGATTCAACCCCCTGAGGTTGAGAAGGCGGGGTGGAAGATAAACTCTAATACATAGTGGGGTACGTATTCTGGGTATGTACTTACCACTGCGGGGAGGGGTTAATAAAGCCATTTGGAGAGTAGAGACCCAATTAGTCTTAGACGTTATGCTACCCTTGGAGCAGATGAAGAATATCATCCGGAAAGAAGATTGCAACACAAGGAAGGTGGAGAAGCAGAGAAAAACTACTCAGAGGAGGAAACATCGCTTTAGGGTTAGAAGATTGTTGCTGCTGTTACATCTTTGTTTATGGATGGTTATGTCGGGTAGTTAGCTTGTGATTGATCTGGCTCATATATACATAGTAGCATATGTTTTCTTTTAACATTTTTGTATTTTTGGTTCATTAGTATTTCTTGCTTTCCTTACTTTTGCAGAATCTAAACTATAGTTTGTACTAAAGCAAACTCTTTGTAAAATATCATGGTTTATATATATATGTGATGAAGTACTTTTACAAGTATGGTGATGTTGATGAATGATTTATCATGTGTTGGTGAATAATTTCTTATGAGATGGTGAATGATTCCTTAGATGTTGATGAGTGATTTCCTTATGTATTGATGGAGTGATTTCTTATGTGTGGATGAAATGAATTCTCATGAGCTTGGTGATATAAGATTTCAAATAGATTGATTATTGTGATGATATTATGTGGTGGGGATTGATAATTGGAGGGGTTGAGAGATTAATGAACTTAAATCATGTTCCTCAAGAAAATTTAATCTCTAAATGTCTATTTAGTTATCTTTTTGAAAATCAAGCTAACGGATCAAATTTCATGAAGGTGAAAACTGATTTTTGGGTTTAGAAGGGTTGGAAATAGGTTATATAATCAAATTCAAAAGGAAAAATGCATATTCGGATTTTTGTAAAGATTTCAAGAACTGTTCACGCCCGTGGTGTGGACATTTTCACAGGCTGTGAACTCCTCTGCTTTGAAAAGTGCTGTTTTCGAAAATTCAGGGGCCAAAAATGTAATTTTTGAAAGTTCAGGGACTGAAAGTTTAATTTTAAAAATATAGTTTCTGAAATTGTAATTTTGATATTTAGAGGACTAAAAATGTAATTTTTCAAAAGTGCAGGGGCTTAAATGAAAATCTGGGTTTTTTATTATAAATGTAATTATAAAAGAGTTAGGTAACTTATATTAATTATGAGGAAGTGAGGGTATTTTTAATAAAGACTTTTCTTAAAACGGGTTAAAATGATCCTAAGTTTTTCCAAAATGAGATTTCTAAATGTTTTCCAAGTGGTTCCTTAAGAATGGAAGAAATGTAAGTCTAGGGCTCTAAATGAGTGTTGAACCTAGCATTTTAAAAAGATAGATCCAAGTAAAAAGTTCTGAGTGGACGGTCTAGGTGACGTAGTTCTGAGTGAACGGAACACAACCATTGTGTGTAGTGCATTCATGATGAGCATATGCATGTTATAATGCTTTATGCCATTTTATTGGACTGTGAGTATCTATGGACAGAGTGCCATTAGACTGTGAGGGTCTATGACGGAATGTTATTGGATTGAGTGTCTATGGACGGAGGGCCATTGGACTGTGAGTGTCTATGACTGATTGTCATTGGACTAGATATCTATGGATTGTGCAAAGTGTTGTGTGCAAAACAAAAGTAATCTCCATGGAGTGCGGGCTAAATGCTCGTGACTGAGTGTCGAATATATAAGGAGTTTGGGAAAGTAATCTCCATGGAGTGCGGGCTACATGCTCGTGACTGTGTGTCGAACATGTGAAAAATGCAAAGATGATTGAAGTGTCATGCATATATATATTTATAGAATTCTTATGATATGTTTCTATGTGAAACGGTGATGCTTCTGTGTGAAGTTGCAAATGGTGGTCCGTGTGACTAGTGTCTGTGTGACCTATGTTGAATATGTGATGTGATTATTGAATGTGGTTTCTTTTGAGGATGAGTATAGCACTGCGAGTGTATATGTACTGTGTGATTTATGTCTATTCTGTGCAATATATTTAAGCATGATGTTTTCTGTATGTACTTGTGTGGCTGTGACTATATAACTGCGAAAGAGATTTTCACCATTGCCTATATGTTTTGTGGTCTTTGGAACATGATTCATATAGATGGACCACTAGATGGGTGGACTAGCCAGGATTTGAAGGATGAGATGTGCATTCAAGATACGTCTACCAAGTCGAAGGACATGTGGATCCTTGTTTTGAGTTGGAGTTTTCTTATTAGAGCTTCTTGCAGAAGTTCTTAGTGTTTGACCAGCATAGGGAGTTAGTATTCTCTTGGGAAGGAAAAGTTTCTTGTATGATATATTATTTCCAAACACTGATTTATAAAGAGAGATGTCAATTGTATTCAATGATTGTTTTCCGTTCTTATATGTCGAGTTTTACGTTATTCATGTTTCCATTTAATGTCTTTTAAAAAAAATGGCAACGAAAATCCATTTGTGAAAATTAAGTTTGTCAGTATTTTTCCAAAAGAAAACCAGACTTAATGAAATTTTAATTTCGCATTTAGGTTGGTTACTAAATGTAATACCCTTCTGGGAAGAGGGTGTTACATTCCTCGTTGCTATTAAATTTTTGTTTTAGTCCCCAAAAAACCTTAATCTTAATTTTAGTTCTTAATTAATTTTTTACATAGATTTAGTTAAAAACTTTTGGCTTAAATATGTTATATGTAACATCCCGAAATTTTCACTTATAAGACAAAGTATTAATTTTAGAAGATTAGAACAATCCTTAAGATTTTCAGATGAAATATAATGGTTTAGAACTGACGTAGAAGTCAAACAGTATTTTACGGACATTCTTAACTGTCAGAATAGGCTGATAAATGAATATGAAAAATTCATACTTGATTTCCAAAAGGCATTGGAGGATATAAAATAGTTACTTGATGTTCCATAAAGGTTTTAGAAGTTAAATTTGGAATTTTAGAGAACAGTATAAAGGAATACTGTTGTTTTAGTTCCTTTAGGAGAAACTCCGTAATCTGTTAAGATTAAGAGACAGATTAAATACCAGAGATGGAGAAATAGTTAAGATAGTGACTCTAGGATCTATTATGCTTCAGATGAAATAGAAAAATAAATAAATCTTGCATGGTATTGTAGTTTCAAATAGTAAGATAGTTAAGTCTTATATAGACTTCTGTTTTCTATTTTTTCGTCTATTATCTGTTTTATATGAAACTGTGTGATCTAAGTGTTGTGTGATTTATTTCTATGTTATAATTATAGTATTAATAGGCTAATTAAGTTGATTCATTAAAACAGTCACTTTCCCTTTGACATTTGAGAACCGTACTTACTGTAATTAACGGATAAGAGTTTAAATAGCCAAAGTATACCAAAACAACTCAGAAAACAAAACTTCCTTCACAAAAGTTAGTTCTTTTAATATTTATGATTTTTTAAAATTTTCTTAGTATTTTTGGAAAACTTTTAGAAATTACCATTTTGGTCGCTATAGCTACAGTAAGAGCTAATAACTGATTCAGAGACCAAGCTGAGGTCAGAAAAAGATTTTCCAAAGCTGAATCATGTTTTTATATTTTTTGGGATTTTTGGAAATTATTTCATAATTTTCTGAAAAGCAGATCAAAAGTTACTTTTTCCGATCCCTGTAAAGCACGAAAAGCGAGGATTTCTAGTCAGAGATGGGATTTTAGTGATCAGTGAGTGCTTAGAATCAAATTTCAAGAGGGATCATTAGTGTTTAAATTCAATTTGTGATTTTTTGGGATTTTTTCTGAAATTTTCTGAAAAATGTCCGTTTTGCACTTACGGCGCGCTGTTTTCCTTTGTTTTTGCAAACCGTAAAACTTACCTTAAAAATCCCAAAACTCTTCTATGAAGCTCTTACATGTCATTTTCGAGATTCCTCATTGGTTCTTACTATTTAAAATTATCTTTGAATATTTGATTAGTGAAAAGTCCATTTTACCCTTGATTTTCATTCGTTTTCACTTGAAAACCCTAGGGGCAAAGATGTAACTTTACTTCCCTCTTCTAGAAAACCTCTTGGCCGACCTCCATGGTGACTCCCCATGGTCTTGAAGCTTCTCCCTCCTTCTAAGGTGTTGAGTCATGCCATGTGTCGTTTGCCTAAACCAATTAGAATTTAGATAATTGTTTTTATTTTTATTAAACCAAAACCATGGTTACTTTTCAAGCTAACCATAGTCTTCCTAACCCAACCCCTTGGCTGATCCCTCTCCCTATAAGTAGCCCCCTTGCTTCGTAAAATTTCACACACAAATCCAAGAAGTATTCAAGGCAAACACTTTTCTCTCTTTTCTCTTCTTAGTCTTAAATTTCTTACTATTGTGTTCTTGGTTCTTCAAGCTTGTTCTTCATAGTTTTGTGGCCAAGGTAAGGGGAACCTCTTGCAAATTAATTTGAGAAGTATGAGTTTGATTCTTGTTTGTGTTTGACTTGTTTGTTTGTGTGTTTATAGCTTTTATTTATTTATTTATCTTTTAATAATTGATTTATGACTTTAATATAATTGTTTTGTGCTATTTATGAATTGTAGTGTTATAATGCCCAAAAATCCTTAGAATTTCGTGGAAGTAAGGTTACTATGGCAAAATTAATTTTGAGATTTGTGAACATACCGTTATAATGGCGAAATTTAGATTACCGTAAATATGATTTTACCGCAAAGAAAATACAATTTATTATTTTATGAAAACCCTGATATTGTCTATCATTTATATACCAGGTGATGGTTAAGATAAATGGTTTATCAGTATGAATCTGTCTAGAAAGGAAAGAGACCTTTGAAGGGGCTAAAAGAAGTCCGTCTCTCTCTGGCCTGGGAACTGTACTGATACGCTGTTTGGGAAATTCTTAACACTAGGGACCCGGTATTGAAGCAACCCAAAAAAAATACAGAGGAGTCGCCACCAAAGTTTATTTTTTAGCGAAAACATTGGAAAAACCCATTTTTGAAGAAAACGGCCTTTGGAACCAGATTTAGAGTTCAGGAGTCAATTACGCGTAGGGAAGGTATTAGCACCCTACGACGTCCGCTAAAAGCAGTTACCTCTAATTAAATGTGCAAATTTTGTTAGCTTTTAAAATTATTTATTTTACCCAAAAAGAAATCATTTGCTTATCTATTTACAAGATAAATGAGAAAAATTATGAAAAATTATTTTTGTGCTCGACAGGGAAGGTCCCTGCTCCTACGTATTCTTAGGTGCAATGAGAAAATCAAAGCTACGTAGTTCTTTAGTAGAAAAAAATTGGGTGCTGATTTGTTTTAATTTTTGTAGAATTTGCTTTTTTCAAAAATAATTCATTTGGTCCATAGTAACCAAATAGGAAGAGGATCCAAAATGGTTACTAATTTTGACCGACTGAAATAAAGAAGTTTTTTGCAATAGCCGAATAGGAAGAGGATCCGAAACGACTATCACTAGTGAGTTTTCATATATATGTTTTCGCAATAGTCAAATAGGAAGAAGATCCAAAATTGACTATCACTAATTACTTAATTAATTAATTAAAAAAAATGGAGTTTTCACAATAGCCAAATAGGAAGAGGATCCAAAATGACTATCACTAATTACTCAATTAATTAGAAAAAGATGTAATTATCGCGACAGCCAAATAGGAAGAGGATCCAAAATGGCTCTCACTAATTGTTCTTTATTTTTAAAATTAAAAATCCATATATATTTTATTTCAAAAAAAAAATTATATTAATGCAAAAAAAGCAACTAAGAGCTGAAACTATACAATTAACACATTGAAACATTTTTTTTGGGTTTTTTATTTTGTTCATTGTTACTCTCATGTTTATTAATAAAACAATAACAAGTCCAACTAAATATCAAAACTAGAACTAACTCATCCTTTTTTAATTCAGACCACCAAGCATCGCAAACCACAACAATAAATAAATAACAAGTAAATATTGACAAGAAAAAAAACAATAGCAAGTAAATAAAGTTAGACAATAATATACAGTGTAATAACAATATAAAAAAAAAGCATAACTAGAGATGGCATGAATGAAAGAGACCCGAGGCAATGGTTTTGGCATGAACGTCGAGTTGCGGTGATGGCGGCTTCTGACTGGTCCCGGTGTTGCTCTATAGTGCCATGTAGGTGGAGGAAAAATGGTGGAGAAAGGTGGATGATGATAGTATTTATGGTGGTGGGTGATTGTAATGGTTGATGGAATGATGGAGTTGTGAAAAGAAAAAAAATGGTGAAGAAAAAATAGGAGTTCATGTGAAAGGTAGATGATGAAGAGAAAAGTTTATAGTCATAGGGTTGTTTTAAGAGAATAGGGAAATCGGTTGCAGAGGAGGAAAATGAAAAAAAAGGAGAGGAAAAGGAAGACGGGCGCCGCTGGCTGGAGCTCGTAGGTGAAGGGTGAAGAAATGGTAGGGTTCTTCGTGTTATGGGGTTTGGAGTGAACTACAGTGCTTGTGTGTAGGCGAGGGTGCACGGTGAAGACACGGAGAACGCACCGCGTTTCAACTTCTCGTCTCACATCGGGAGGTTGTTACCGTGTGGCGAGGTGCACGATTGATACGGTGCAGATGCGGAGCGATATCCTCTTCCTTGGACCCTGCTACGGTGTGCGAGAGCACACGGAGCTTACGGTGAGGTTTCAGCGTTGTCTTTCTTTCTTTTTCTTTTATTCTCTTTTTCTTTTTTTTTCTCTTTTTCTTTTCTATCTTTTTTCTTCTTTTTCCTTTTCTCTTTTTTTTTGTAAATTTGAAAATGAATAAGAATCCGGACAAAATTGGGTTTCTACAGGTATATACATGACTAAGATAAATTGGAAAAGAAGTGATTTCTTAATACCGTATATATAAATAGATTGGATTGGATAAAAGAGTATAACAGTAATGGATTCTCGGTGAATTTTGCTGTTATAGCATCTGTTGGATAAAAGAGTATAACGGTAATGGATTCTGTACCATCTCGGAATTTTCACTTTGAGACAAAGTATTCATTTTTGGAGGATTAGAATTACCTTTAAGATTTTCGGATAATAAGTAATGGTTTAGAGGTGACGTAGAAGTCAAATAGTGTTTTACGGATGTTTTGACAGTCAGAATAAGCTGATAAATGAATATGGAAAATTCATACTTGAATTCCCAAAAGGTATTAGATGATATGAAATGGTGACTTGATATTCCATAAAGGTTTTAGAAGCTAAGTTTGGAATTTTAGAGAATGATATAAAGGAAATTACGGTTTTAGTCCCTCTAGGAGAAACTTTGTGATCTGTTAGTTAAGAAATGGATAAATACTAGAGATGGAGGAGTAATTATGATGGAGACTTGAGGATCTAGTGTACTTTGGATAGTATGGAAATAATAAATCTTGTTGATATTACAGTTTAGAACAGTAAGATAGTTAAGTCTTATATAGACTTCTGTTTGCTATTTTTCGTCAATTATGTGTTTTATATGAAATTGTGTGATCTAGGTGCTAAGTAAATTATTATAGTCTTAGAATTAAGGTTTTAAAATACTTATCAAGTTATTTCATTAAAACAAACATTTTTCAGTCACTGTTTGGATTTTTACGGAAAACCATATTTACCGTAATAGATGGATAAGGGTTTAAATAGCCAAAGTATGTTAAACCAACTTAGACAAACAAACTTCCTTCACAAAATTTGGTTCTTTTAATATTTCTGATTTTCTGGAATTTTCTTAGAATTTTATGAAAACTTTGAAAATTACCATTTTGTCCCTACTACTTACAGTAAGAGCAAATCACTGATTCGGAGACCAACTTGAGGTCAGAAAAAGAATTTAAGTAGCTGAATCATGTTTTTATATTTTTGGGGATTTTTTGGGAATTATTTTATAATTTTCTGAAAAGTAGATAAAAACACTACTTTTTCTGACGTTCATAAAGTACGGAAAACAAGGATTCTGGTCAAAAATGGATTTTCAGTGATCAGTGAGTACTTAAAATCAAATTTCAAGAGGGACCATTAGTGTTTAAATTCAATTTGTGATTTTCTGGGATTTTTCTGGAATTTTCTGAAAAATGTCCGTTTTTCACTTACGGCGCGTCCGTTTTCCTTTGTTTTTGCAAACCGTAAGGCTTACCCTTACCGTAAAATTCCCAAAACTTTTCCATGAGGTTATTACATGTTAATTTCATGATTCCTCATTGGTTCTTACTATTTAAAATTATTTTTGAGTGATAGATTAGTAGGAAGACTATCTTTTCCTTATTTACGGATTAAGCTGAATAGAGGCGAATAGAGACATAGTGGCAATGATATAGAAACTTAGGAACTTTGAGGGGGTTCAAATATAATTCTAAGAAGCCTAAGAGAGTTGGGGACATCATGATTACCTTGAATAGTATGATGGGCATGTATAAAGACCATTTTGCCCTTGGTTTTCACTTAAAACTACATAAACATGTAACTTTTGACCAAGCAATCCAATGGCCTTCCTTCCTTCTCCTCTTGGTCGACATCATGCTTCGATTTGGAGCCTTGGATCTGCTTTTTGGCTTATGAGTCACTAGCTTAGTCATAAGGGATGGCCAATAAGAAAAATGGATCATTTTTCAATTATGGATTTATGACATATGGCTCATAAAGTGCCATGACCTCACAAATTTTTAATACCTTCCTTCTCCCTAAGCTTGGCCGCCCTCCTCTTCCTATAAATAGACCCCTTGGCCTCATAATTTTAACACACACCACAAGCTTGAAGACTAAAGCACAAAATTCTCTCTCTTTTCTCTCTTAGTTGTCTTAAATTTCTTTTGGTATTCTTCGTTGTTCTTCATCAAGTTTTGGCCAAGGTAAGGGGTTAATCTTTCAATATTAATTTGAGAAGTATGAGCTTTGATTCTTGTTTGTGTTTAGATTGCTTGCTTTATGTGTTTTTACTATTATGCCTTAATAAATTGTTTTGACTCTAAAATAATTATTTTGTACTAATTATTAATAGTAGAGTTATAATGCTCAAATTTTGTTAAGATTTTTGTGAAGCAAGGAGGGTATGTTAAAATCACTTTTTAGCTTTTGTAAACATACCGTTATAATGGCAAATTTTAGACTACCGTAAATATAATTTTACCGCGAAGAAAATGAAATTATTATTTTGAGAAAACCTTGATATTATCTATCATTGATATACAAGGTCATGGTTAAGATAAATAGTTTATCAGTATGGATTTGTCTAGAAAGGAAGAGAGGCCTATGAAGGGGCTAAAGCAGTCCGTCTCTCTCTGGCCTGGGATCTATACGGATACGCTGTTTGGGGAATTCTTAACTCAGGACTCGGTATATACGTGACTAAGATAATTGGGGAATATAATGGTATTGAATTCTTAGTGAATTCTACTGTTATATATTTTTGGTTCAGTATTCTCTATGTTTTAACAATGGAAATTTGTGAAATAAGCTTTCAATGGGTCTTTTCTGAAAATAAACCAGTGTTCAAGTATTTTTGGAATAATTTAGTTTTGACCCCTTTTCAATGACTTAATTACTTTTTAGTACTGTTATATACCAATTTACTTTTGAGGGACTTAAATATAAACGAAGTATGAGTTGTTTAGAATAAATTGTTCTATGTCTATCTGAGTGGTAAGACTGTGTGTTTTTCCTGAGATGTGTGATTGCGTATTCTTATCTGTTAAAATGTGGTTTTGTGCTTTCTGGTGATTCTATGTTGTTTGAAATAAAGTGATTCTGAGTGGTTTGAGATAAGTGATTCTGAGTGGTTGGAAGTGAAAGAGATAGGCCTGGTGAAAGGCGATGTTCCTACTTGATGTTCACACGTGATGTTCTCACTTGATGTTCCTACTCGATGTTCCCAAATGCTTTGTTTAAAGTGATGTTCCCACTGGATGTTCTCAATGTGTTGTGTTTTAAGCAAAGTGCTTATTGTCTGTTATGTTGATATACTGATTACTTAAGTATGATTCCTTAGTGTTTGTGCTGAATATTGTTGGGTGCCATACTTTTCCTATTATGTTGTTTAGAGTTTCACCATTGCCTGCTTTGTTGTGTTGATGCATGACGGAGTAGATGAGTTACCCAAGAAATGGGCTGACTCTTAGAAGAAGAATCTGAAAGAGGATGCTGCGTAGGCTGATATGGATTCCAAGAAGAATAGATGGTTACTGTATTATTTTGGGTAGAGATTAAAGACTAGACTGGCTCAGATGTTCACTGTCTTACTTTAAATTCTTCCCTGTAAAAACTCTGATGACTTTATATATATGAAATGAGATTACATTCATACAAGTTTTATTTATGCTTCCGCATTTAAAACCTTTTTGAAAACCTTTAAAAAGGAATAAAGGGAACATACTCCCCATCCTTCTCATGTTCTTTATGGGAAGCGAAAATTTTTACCTGTGTTTTTGAAGAAGGATTTCCAACTTTCACTAAATATTTTCTAAGTTGTTTTGAAATTCATGGTAACTATGGTGTAATATCCTTTTTGGAGAAAGGGTGTTACAGATTCTCGGTGAATTCTACTGTTATAACATCTTTCGGAATTTAATATAACAATAATGGATTCTCGGTGAATTCTACTATTATATTAACAGTGGAAAAAATAGAGATGGTATCTAATCTGTATATATATACACATAACTCAGTTTAATTTCCAATGTCTACGGCAGTGGAAATTAGTGAGATAGGCTGTAACGTTCGTAATTTTTTATTCTATTTTAATTTTATTTTATTTGTGTGATGTGTGCTTGTGCATGTTAGATATATCTTGGTAAGATTAATTTCATAGAAAAAGTTTCCCTGGCGTTGGGAAACAGTAGTTAAGTTGGACGTTTAGATATAGACAGAGTTCTGCTTACCGTAAATAGACGGAGTGGTGACTTTGTGAAGTAGAAACCCTAGATTTAGGTTAAGAAAGAGATTTGAAGGTACAAATAGTGATTTTATAATATTTGAAGATTTTAGAAATTTATTTGGGAATTTTCTGAAGGACGGATAAAAATGTTACCGTTTTGGTCCTTGTAGTTTGAGCAGGTTGAACTGTGAGTTGGTTTGGAGACCAGAACAAGTTAAGAAATATTTTTGGAGATGCCAAATGATGTTTTATATTATTTTAGAATTTTAGAAATTATTTTGGGAAATTTTAGAATAGCAGACAAAGAATTGCGGTTTTGGTCCCTGTAGACTGAGAACAGGATAACTGAGAGAATAGGTGAATGCCAGGAGCTTGTAAAAGGATCCAAAATCAATCAAAAGAGTACCCAATGGTGTTTTTACAATATTTATGATTTTTAAAATTTTCTGAAATTTTTCTGAGAAAGTTCATTTTGCCCTAGTTTACGGGTTACGGTAAAACCGAAAATTACCGTAATGCTTCTAAACTTGATTTTTATGAACCAAGACTTTTGTGACACCTTATTTTCATGGCTTAGGACTTATTTTAGGATTCATGAGAGTTTTTACCCCAATAGGTTATTTTTGGACAATTTTTACTATGAAATACAAAAGTTACCACATTTAATTACCTTGGAGACTTACCATTTACCATGGTTAAGATGAAAAATTATTGGGTTAATTATGTTTTTAGTCCTTTAAAAATTGCCAGATTTGAGTTAGGTCCTTTAAAAAAAAGTCAAACTTTTTTAGTCCTTTAAAATTTTTTTTGTTTGATTTAGGTCCTTTAAGTGAGTCGACTTGCTAGGTGGCACATTTTGACCCAGTCATCATGCCTACGTGGCACGAAACACTGACGTGGCAATATTAACTTTTGAATTTAGTCCTTCTAAAAATTGAGTTTTGATTTTAGTCCCTCTAAAAATTGATGAGTTTTGATTTTAGTCCCTCTAAAAATTGAGTTTTGATTTTAGTCCCTCTGGTTTCTCTCTCTCTCTCTCTATTTTTAGTCCCTCTGTTTTTTCTCTCTCTCTCTCACCCCCACCACCACCACCACCACCACCACCACCACACACTCTCTCTCTCTCACCCCCACCACCACCACTCTCTCACTCTCACTCTCTCTCTCGTTTTCTCTCTCTCTCACCCCCACCACCTCAACTCTCTCTCTCTCTCTCTCTCGTTTTCTCTTTCTCACCCCCTCCACCACCACCACTCTCTCTCTCACCCCCACCACCACCATTAATTTGTTATTGATTTATCAAGGCTCACGATTTGTTATGTAACAAATCGTTTGTTATGTAACAAATCGTGAGAGAGAGAAAACGAGAGAGAGAGAGAGAGAGAGAGTGGTGGTGGTGGGGGTGAGAGAGAGCGGGAAAACGAGAGAGAGAGAGAGAGTGGTGGTGGTGGTGGTGGAGGGTGTGAGAGAGAGAGAAAACGAGAGAGAGAGTGGCAGCGGTGGGGGTGAGAGAGAGAGAGAAAAACCAGAGGGACTAAAATCAAAACTCACCAATTTTTAGAGGGATTAAAATCAAAACTCATCAATTTTTAGAGGGACTAAAATCAAAACTCAATTTTTAGAGGGACTAAATTCAAAAGTTAATATTGCCATGTCAGCGTTTTGTGCCACGTAGGTATGATGACTGAGTCAAAATGTGCCACCTAGCAAGTCAACTCACTTAAAGGACCTAAATCAAACAAAAAATTTTAAAGGACTAAAAAAGTTTGACTTTTTTTTAAAGGACCTAACTCAAATCTGGCAATTTTTAAAGGATTAAAAACATAATTAAACCAAAATTATTTTTACCCTCCCTTTAGGACAGCTGCAGCACCTAGCCATGCCTTGAGAAGAAGAGTGTAGAGTTTTCTTAATATCTATGACTCATGAGTAGTGACCAATAAGAGCAATCCAAGTGACTAACTAGGGTTAGGATGCATGGTTAGTTTAATCATGACTTAAGAAAAAATCTTGGTTGATAGGAAAAGGAAAGGGAGAGGCTGAGTTTGGGAGAGAAGGAGGAGGAGAGCTTCTTGTTCATTTCTTCACTTATGCTCTTGCACCATAGCCATAGTTTTCAAGCTTTTTCTCCAAATTTTCATCATAGTTAGTAAATTCCAAGGGTTTGCTATTAAGTTGAGATTAACAAGCTACCAAGGAGCCAAGCAAGAAGGAGAATGAGAAGGAAGAAGAAGGGGTTGAAGGTTAGGGTTCTCTACACAAGCTTGGTAAGGGAAAATTTTCTTATACAAGGTTTTTAAAGCTTAGTGGACATATGAGAACTATGTTAGTATTGGTTTGATTAAGATGATTTTAATTTAACCTAGAGAACATGATAATTGTTGAGCCTTATATTTTTATGTTCTTATGGTGATAGATGAGCCAAAGGTTGCCTTATGCTTGATATGAATTCTCTTGAGTGGTTGGGTTATGAAAAACTTGCTTGATGGTAGTTTTGGATTGTTTTAATCTATGTGTAAATAAGACTAAGTGGTCTTTGATTGTGGATTGCTCTTTGTTGGGAAGAATAGTTGAGTTGCATGACATGATTTTGCTCTATGTTAGATGCATGATGATCCTTGTTTCATGCTTGCCTTAAGTTGAATGAGTGTTGGATTGTGACTATGTTTTCAAGCTAGGCATGATGGAAGTGATCTTAGTATGATAATATATGCTTGGTGTGTGATGATGATCTTGATTCATTGCCTTGATGAGTTTGGAACCATGGCTTGATGATGAATGATTGTGTCTTGTGATTGCCCCAACATGGTAAACTTTACTCATTTTTATTCATTTGATCATAACTATATAAAGAAAAGATTGATTTTGGTTGAACTTTGAAAATTCGAGTTCCTGTCATGCCCTGGGTGTGATCATTTCTGAAGGTGTGGAAAACTGAAAAACAGGGGACAGAACTGTCTGCACCGCGGGTGTGGGAATTCTCGCGCCTGTGAACAGTTCTGGATCCTGGATTTTGAACAGGTAATGGTTTTGCGAAAATCACTTTTTTTCCAAGTTTTTAAACAAATATGCTTAAGAGAAAAATGACATTTAAAAACCTAAAGATTGGTAAATATTTTGGTTAATTTATTTTAGAATTTAAATAATGGATTTGGAAAATGCATTTTTGTTAAAAAGGACAAAGATTAATAAAGAGTATGAATGAAAAAGGAAGAGCCATGTTGATTGGGAATGAGCACAAGAGATGTGAATATGATAAGAGATGAGAATGTCATAGCCAAGAGAAGGTTATGTGTGATGTCACTAAGAGAGGAGAATAACATAACTAAGAGAAGGTTATGTATGATGGTGACAAAGAGTGACATAGAGAAGAGATTGGTTATGTTACAAGAGAAACCAAGGCTTAAAATGCTTGAGAATGACTATTTTGTATGCTTAATGTATGTGTCATTTTACATAAAGAGACTTGGCGGATGGCCAAGAGATTTTGGCGGATGGCCAAATGATGAGCAGTACAACCCGGATGGGGTTGGGAATAGTGACAAGTTGGGCCACAGTTGCTTATTGGAATTATCCAAGTTGCGAAATTCCTCAGGTGGCCAGGTAGGCGATATCCCCTGAGTCGAGGCAATCGCACAACCCGACTTGGATAAATCTGACTGACTTGACTATTCATGATACGGTACAGTGGTTTAAATGTAGCTTATCTGAATGATTATCACGAAGTCCGGATGGGACTATCTGATAAGTGTGTTAAGTCTGCTACGGTTGATCGCCCAATGGTGTTGGAGGTAGGGAAGTCTCCTTGGAGCACTACGAGGGTGATGTGAGGGGAAATAGAAGTGACATGCATTATAAAATATCTTAGTTGATAATATATTGCTTGATGCTGAGTTATGTGCAGTGACTGTGATATTTCCCTTGTATCTATGAGGATGTTTTATTGGTAAAATACCTTTATACTATTGTGTGGAAAAAGGTAAATGGTAGAGATATGCATACTATAGCTATGTTTGGTAGATCTAATTTACTTTAATCTTATCTGTTGTCACTATGCTTTATTATCTGTGTATGAGAATTTTTTACCCTTGTCTATATGTTTTGTGCTATTTGGAACATGATTCATATAGATGAGTCGCCAGCTGGATGGTCTGACCAGAGTCAGGAGGCTTAGTCTGATGCAGTCACCTGCAAGTTAGCGTTTTAGAGGGGATGCAAATGATACTAGAGCTGCGGTAGAGAGAGAGAGACCGTTGGACTCTTTTGTTCTTATTTTGTAGTTGATTCAGCCAGATAGGCAATAGTGTGGATATTTCTTTTGGGATGACTGTACTATAATTTGTGACACTATTTGATGTACATGATGTATATTAATTATGTTTAGTTGAGACCTGTTACTTATTAGTAAAGTGTTGTGATGCGAGCTAATTATCGAAGCGTGAAAGTTTTAAGTGAGAGTTTCAAGTTAAATAATTTTTCGATTAAAAGAAAAAAAAATTCATTCATATTTTTAAATAACGAATAATCTAATCAGAATTAATATGGACATCCGATAAAATAGGTTACTTATGTTGTAACATTCTTTTATGAGAAATGGTGTTGCAATTAGTGGTATCAGAGCCCGGTTGAGTCATCTTAGGGATGTATAGGGTATAGGTCTATTAGGCTTGGTGGCCAATAATGTGTGCATTGTTTGATTTTCTTGAATGGATTCTGGAGTGTACCTTTATTGGTTATATTGCAGGAATCCATGGCTCGTAATACAGATGCATTAGAAAGGGCTGTTGGCGCCATGACCAATATGGCAGCCACTATGGTACAACAGGCCGAACGTGCTGAACAAAGGGAAATTGAAAACTAATAGAGAGCTGCTAGGGTTGCTGAAACTAAAGGACTTTTTGACTTTAAAAAACATGATCCACCTCAATTTGATGGGGAACCTAACCTTGAGAAGGCTAATTTATGGATTCAGGAGATAGAGAAAATATTTCTCGCTCTACGCTATGCTGAGGAAGTTAAGGTACCCTATGCCACTTATATATTGATTGGTGATGCTGAATATTGGTGGAAGGGGGTACAACAGCTGCTTGAGGTTGAACACCAGGTTATTACTTGGGAGGTTTTCCGTAATAGATTCCTAGAAAAGTATTTCCCTCAGAGTGCTAGAACCCAGAAAGAGCTAGAATTTCTGAGTCTGCAGCAGAAAGAAATGACTGTAGATGCTTATGCAGCAAAGTTTGAAACCCTAGCTAAGTATTTTCGTTTCTTTCAACTTCAACCTGATGAGGGATGGAAGTGTGAGAGATTCGAAAAGGGGTTGCGATATGAGATTAAGGAAGCCGTATCACCTCTAGAGATTCGCCAGTTTCAACCACTGGTGGAGAAGTGTAGAAAAGTAGAGATTTTGAAAAAGGAAAGAGTGATAAAGAGTAATGTGGGTGGACCATCGAGGTTTAGGCCACAGAGTCATAAGGGAAAACAATTTCAGAGGAAACCTTATACTAGACTTGGAAATTTTAGGATCAACAGCAAAACCGTAGTGTAGTACCTGCTGGTTGGAATGGAAATCGTGGAAGTCAGATGTGATTAGGTGTTTTAAGTGTGGGAAGCCAGGACATTACTCTACCAGCTGAATCATGTTTTTTCATTTTTTTGGATTTTTGGGAATTTTTTCATAATTTTTTGAAAAATAGATCAAAATGCTATTTTTCGATCTTTGTAAAGTACGGAAAACAAAGATTTCTAGTAAAAAATGGATTTCTGGTGATCAATGAGTGCTCAAAATCAAATTTCAAGAGGGACCATTAGTGTTTAAATTCAATTTGTGATTTTCTGGAATTTTTCTGGAATTTTCTAAAAAATTATTGTTTTGCACTTACTGCGCGTCCGTTTTCCTTTGTTTTTGCAAACTGTAAAGCCTATCCTTTACCGTAAAAATCCAGAAACTCTTGTATGAAGTTTAGTAACTATTTTTGAAATTTTTCAAGAGGTCCTCATCTTTTAATAAATTATTTTTGGGATCTGTTTGCAAAAGGACACTTTTACCATCGGTTTTCCGTTTACTTACCAAAACATAAAGTTTTTCACTATGCAATCAAATGGCTACTCTTCTCCCTCATCTTGGTTGACATCCATACTTCCTTAGGGCCCTTGGATGAGTTTTTCCTATGGGAGTCACCATGCTTAGTCATTGGTTTTAACCAATTAGAAAAATGAATCATTTTTGAATTATGGATTTATGACATATAGCCTAAAAAGTGTGATGACCTCACAAATTTTTAATACCTTCCTTCTCCCTAAGCTTGGCCGCCCCTCTCCCTATAAATAGGGACCTTGGCTTCATAATTTTAACACACACCAAGCCAAGGATTCAAGAAGACAAACACTTTTCTCTCTTTTGTCTCTTAGTTCTTAAATTTCTTTTGGTGTTCTTGCTTGTTCTTCTTCAAGTTTGGCCAAGGTAAGGGGTTAATCTTTCAATTTAATTTGAAAAGTATGTGTTTTGATTCTTGTTTATGCTTGTTTTGTATGCTTTATGTGTTTTTACTTTTATGCCTTAATAATTGTTTTATAAGCTTTAAATTAATTATTTTGTACTAATTATTAATAGTAGAGTTATAATGCTCAAATTTTCTCAAGATTTTCGTGAAGCAAGGTGGGAATGTTAAAATCATTTTTGAGCTTTTGTAAACATACCGTTATAATGGCGAATTTTAGACTACCGTAAATATGATTTTACCGCGAAGAAAATATAAATTATTATTTTGTGAAAACCCTGATATTTTCTATTATTGATATACAAGGTCATGGTTAAGATGAATTGTTTCTCAGTATGGATCTGTCTAGAAAGGAAGAGAGGCCTATGAAGGGGCTAAAACAGTCCGTCTCTCTCTGGCCTGGGATCTGTACCGATACGCTGTTTGGGGAATTATTAACTTAGGGACTCGGTATATACGTGACTAAGATGATTGGGGAATATAATGGTAATGAATTCTTGGTGAATTCTACTGTTATATATTTTGGTTCAGTATTCTCTATATTTTTAACAGTGGAAATTTGCGAAACAAGCTTTCAGTGGGCTTTTTCTGAAAATAAACTAGTATTCAAATATTTTAGAATAATTCAGTTTTGACCCCTTTTCAATGAATTAATTACTTTTTAGTACTATTTTGTTCCAATTTTTTTAGGGACTTAAATATAAACGAAGTATGAGTTGTCTGGAATAAATGGTTCTATGTCTATCTGAGTGGTAAGACTGTGTGTTTTTCCCGAGATGTGTGATTGGGTATTCTTATCTGTTAAAATGTGGTTTTGTGCTTTCTGGTTATTCTATGTTGTTTGAGATAAAGTGAGATAAGTGATTCTGAGTGGTTGGAAGTGAAAGAGATAGACCTGGTGAAAGGTGATGTTGCTACTCGATGTTTACACATGACGTTCTTACTCGATGTTCTCACACGATGTTCCTACTTGATGTTCCCAAATGCTTTGTTTAAAGCGATGTTCCTGCTGGATGTTCCCATTGTGCTGTGTTTTAAGCAAAGTGCTTATAGTTTGTTATGTTGGTATACTGATTAATTTGGTATATTCCCAGTGTATCTGAGTGCTGTATGTTGCTGTGTGCCTGTACTTTTCCTATTAATTTGTTTAGAGTTTCGCCATTGTCTGCTTTGTTGTGTTGATGCATGACAGAGTAGATGTTTGACTCAAGATGTGGGTTAGCTCTTAGGAGAGGATCTAAAGGATGCTGTTGTGTAGATGAATGTGGATTCCAAGAAGAATAGATGGTTACGGTATTATTTTGGGTAGAGGTCTAGAGATTAGACTGGCTCAGATGTTCACTGTATCATTTTCAATCTTTTCTTGTAAAGACTCTGTTGGTTATATGAAATGAGATTACACTTATACAAGTGTTATTTATGCTTCCGCACTGAAAACCTCTTTGAAAATATTTAAAAATGAATCAAGGGAACATACTCCCTATCCTTCTCATCTTCTTTAAAAGGCAAAAAATTTTACCCGTGTTTTAGAAGAAGGATTTCCAACTTTCACTAAATATTTTCTAAGTTATTTTGAAATTCATGGTAACTATGGTGTAATATCCTTTTTGGAGAAAGGGTGTTACACGATCCGTAAAAAGAATATTGAGAACAAGGGTTATTTATTTAATTATACAGTGAACGGTTTTTTCAAGATAAAATAATTTTAACAGTTATCTAAAGATTTTTATAAAGTGATGAGTTTTATTTTATATAAAGAGATTTTGAAATTTAGAGATTTTGAGAAAAGAGACAGTAAAACAGAGAAAGTTTTACAAAGAGAAATTAAAGAGAAAATGATTTGCAAATTTAGACGATCATTTGCATTATAAACGATGAACATACAACCTAGAGGCTGGGGTTGAAAATAGGTTCTGTTGGACTACAATTGTCTACTGGGATTATCCAGATTTCGAAAGTCTCAATGGCCTTGTCGGTGAATCCCTCTGAGCCGAGACGAGTCGTGTACCCGACTTGGATAAATCTGACTGGAAAATCTATTTCTGATTTGGTATTAAGTTTTAAATGTGGTATTTCTGAAGTATTCTCAGGGGTCTAAAGACGGGATTCCCTAATTATGCTGTTATATTTACTGCAGCCGGTCGCTCAATGGTGTGAGGTTGGAAAAGTCTGCTTGGAGTACTACACCAGTGTGATTAGAGAGATATTGAAGCAACATGCATAGATATACTTTGATGTGAGAATATATTTTGTGAATGACTTATTTTGCAGGTTTACAAGACACAAGGTAAGACCTGTTTGATTGAAATTTGTTTATAATGTCTTGATTGATCTGTTATCTTTGATATGTGTCCTGGTGTGCGAATTGATTGGTACAGAATCTATGTTTTGTTTGTGCTTGTACTTTACTTATTACTTTGTTTAGAGTTTCACCCTTGCCTGCTTTATGTTGTGTTGATGCATGACTGAGTAGATGGTTTACCCAAGAAGTGGGCTAACTCTTAGAAGAATGATCTGAAGGACGATGCTACTTAGATCAATAGAGATTCTAAGAACAATCTGTATTTACTGTCTTAGATTGGGGTAGATATCAAGAGACTGAATTGGCTCAGATGTACAATCTCTTTAAACTTATATTTGTACTGAAGCAAGATCTATATATATATATATATATATGAAATGAGTTTATGTTCACAAAAGGTGTTGATTATATCTCCGCAATAAAAATCATTTTGAAAAGAGTTAGGGAAACAAATTCCCTATCCTTCTTATCTTTTAGAAAAACAAAAAATTTTACCCGCATTTTAAAGAAAGATTACAAATTTTTATCATAATATTTTCTAAGTCTTTGCAAAACTTTTGGTTACTATGGTGTAATATCCTTTTTGGAGAAAGAGTGTTGCATTACACATCCCTGCAAAATGACCAGTTTTTTGCTGTCGTCCCTCCAAAAATCGTTTTTGGGTTCTGATCCTTGCAAACACTGAAATAAGCTATTTTCATCCATGCCATCTATCACCGTTCCAAAAATCGCAACGTGGCAAACGAAAATCCAAGTCAGCATGCCACCTCAGTCGCTAATCACACATGCAACTGACTGGACATCTTACATGGCCAATGTGTTGATTTATTTTTCAAAAATAAAATGTTGTTTTCCTGTTCATTCCCCCTTCCCCACGCCAAACCATATGTTGGGATTCAATTCAAATTTTCAATCAATTAATTAAAGTGTGAGATTCCAATGCATAGTAAAATGGTAAGTTCTTGGAATTATTAATAATTTTGACTGTGGAGAAGCTACAATTCAACTTTGGAAGAAGGAGTAGATATTTTCAATGGCATGACTAATGTGATATGCCATTAATATCCACTATCTCATTCATGGATGAAGGCACATCCCTTCTACTATAAAAAGGGACCTTGTGAAGAGTTCAAGCAAGAGGCAAGTTCAAGAGAGTGAGCAAAGTGTAGATATCACTTGTAGTGAGAGTCTCTTGTGAGTGAGTGTTATCATTCTTGTAACTCTTTAATGAGGGGCTTTAGTTTATAGAGTGATACACTAGCTTGTAATCTTGTTTGAGATAGTGAATACTTGGTTGAGGTGTTTCCGTGGACGTAGGCAAGAGGTGCCGAACCACGTAAATTCTTGTGTTTTCTTACGTTTCCTCTTGTGTGTGCTCTCATCGTTGACCTTTGATGTGTGCGGGTTTTACCCAACAGTGTTATCAGAGTTATGGCAGGGAGCACACCGAAGTTTGAGATCCCGTTGTTTGATGGGAAAATAAATTTTACAATTTCGCAGAGAACCATCCAAGACCTCTTGGTGCAGCAAGGTCATCATCAAGCTTTAGAGGAGGAGAAGCCAGCTACCATGAATGCAATTGAATGGAGTAAAATTCAATGAAAGTCGGTGGGTACAATTCGGTTAGCTCTCGAGATTAAATACAATGTGTTGAAGGAAACCACACTAAAGGCCTTGTGGGAGAAGCGCGAGAGCATCTATGCGTCGAAGTCACTAACCGATCACCTTTGTTTGAAGATGGAGTTGTACCAACTCAAAATGGAGATGGGAGGAAATCTCCATGACCACATTAATACATTCAACCAGCTAGTATGCCAACTATTGAATGCTGATGATAAAATCTCTGAAGAGGAGCAATCATTGCTGATGTTGGCTTCTTTACCAAGGTCCTACAAACCTTTGGTTCAAACGTTGATTGTAGCGAGGACAACGTTGACGTTGGACGAGGTGACTGTAGCTTTACGAGAAAATGAGAGAATGACGAGAAATGAGGATATCAATGAAGGAGATGGTATACTAGCTGTGGAGGAGTCTGAGCGAGGGAGGAGTCTATCAAGGAAGCAAGGTGGTCCAAGAGAAAGATCAAAGTCGCAATCGCGTCCACAACGTGATATGAGTAATGTGGAGTGCTACTACTCTGGGGAGAAGGTGTACAAGCTAGATGTGAACAAATGAGGGAGGACTTGAAGAAATTAAGAGAGATGAAGAAGGACGACTCCCAAACCAATGTGGTTCGAACCATTGAAGATGATGATGTGTTCTTAGCAACAATTGAGGAGGTTGCTAAAACAAAATGGGTGATGGATTCTGCTACCTCAAATCATATTTGCTGAGACTAAGCGATGTTTGACAGCTTGAAAACTAATGGAGAGTTTGGCCATTTCAAGTTAGGAAATGGAAACGAAAAGAAAGTTGAAGGCATTGGAAGTGTGAAAATGAAGCTCCATAATGGTGCAGCCCAAACTTTCCATAATGCGAGGTATGTACCTTCTGCTGTTGCCAACATCATTTCTTTGGGTGAGATTAAGGGTACAAGTTTGTTGGTTCAAAGTGTAGATGCAAGGTGTACAAGGGGAGATGATTGGTTTTGTGAGGCCAGAAAAATGAGAAGAACATTTGCTACTTAGAAGGAGAAGCGGTGGTAGCAAAATGAGAAAGGAAGGTAAAATTTTCTAATGAAGTGAAAGTTTGGAAATTTTAATTGAGGGAGGATTTTTTGGGATTCAATTCAAATTTCCAATCAATTAATTAAAGTGTGAGATTCCAATGCATAGTAAAATGCTATGTTCTTGGAATTATTAATTTTGACTATAGAGAAGCTACAATTCAACTTTGGAAGAAGGAGTTGATATTTTCAATGGCATGAAAAATGTTAAGAGCAGATATCTCATTCATGGATGAAGGCAAATCCCTTGTACTATAAAAAGGGACCTTGTGAAGAGTTCAAGCAAGAAGCAAGTTCAAGAGAGTGAGCAAAGTGTAAAGATCACTTGTAGTGAGAGTCTCTTGTGAGTGTTGTCATTCTTGTAACTCTTGAGTGAGGGGCTTCAGTTTGTGTAGTGATACACTAGCTTGTAATCTTGTTTGAGATAGTGAATACTTGGTTGAGGTGTTTCTGTGGATGTAGGCAAGAGGTGCCGAACCACATAAATTCTTCTGTTTTCTTACGCTTCCTTTTGTGTGTGCTCTCATCTTCTATCCCTGGTGTGTGTAGGTTTTACCCAACACCATAGACACTCTGTTAATACAGGAATAAAAGATAGCTAGAAGATAAGATTTATGGGGGCCTCTGTTTTACGCCATCCAACCACCTCACCACCTCAATTGCATTTTTGACAAACCGCCACACCATCAAACCTCCATCGGCAAAAAAGCACATCATCAAGTCACTATCATGAACAACTTCTTGATCAACCCCTATTCGCCGCATGCATTTTCGAACCCATGTACAACCACCCCAAGGTATTGGTATTGCCTTCTTCTTTTACTGTCCCTGGGGATCTTCCACACATAGGTTCGCTCCTCCGGTCTCGTGCGCAAAACCGCGCTGGAGGTGTCGTCGGTGGAGGTGCATCCCACACCGATGAGGGAGTCCGAGGAATCGAACCGGCGTTGAAGGGAACATACTTGTCGGCGGCTTCGACCCTTATGTTGTTGGCTGGCAAAGGAGAAGGTAACTATGATGAGTGGTCGTTGGTGGTGGTGAGTGGAGAATAAGGGTGCAATGTGGCGTGTGAATGTCACCATAATGAGAACAGAGGAGGAGTTAGGGGACTGACGAGGGAGGAGAAGTAAGGATTGAGCTGAGAAAATGATGAAGCAACAAAAATCCCCAACTGTCAAACCCTAAGGGATGACTACCATTTCCACGTAAGATTACAGGTGGATTGAGTAAATGACAGGGCATTAATCTTTTAATGACATGGGGTGAGTGACGTGAACTTCCGTATGCCATGTCACATTTTTTGAAACGGTGATAGATGGTAAGGACTGAAATAGACAATTTCAAAATTTGAAGGGATTAGAACCCCAAAAAAAAAATTTAGAGGGACCAAAGCCAAAATCGGTCATATTGTAGGGACGTCGAACATATTTAAGCCAATTTCTTAATCGCTTCATCCAGTTTCACCTTTACATAATCAACATCAACATGCAAAATTACGTACGTATATATATATATATAACAGTGTAGTAAAAATCGAATTGAACCAAGCGGTCGGATCGGGAACTGGACCCCCTTTCGGTCCGGATGAAGCCTGTAACCGGCCTTGCACAGAATCGGTAGAAAAACCAGAGAACCGGTTGAAAACTGGCAAAATCGACAGGCGAACGGTTCACATTTGGGATCAATTTTTCTTGCACAGGCCAAACAAAGTTATTTTTGTGAGATTTTTTTTTTAAAAAAAAGGTGCAAAAACCAGAAAGGAGGAGAACAGAGAAAGAAGCAACACACGCATAGCCCTCATTTGCGATTGCAGAAGACGAAACCATCTGTGATTTCTGAACAAATTCAAATGAACAGAGAGGAGAATCAAGAAAGGAGGATCACAAAACAAAGCCTTTGAGCAGCCATTGGGGAGCCATTGCACTTTCTGCTCTCATTCTCTTCTTGGCGGCGCATATACATTGAGGAAGTTAGGTCAAAACTTCAAATGAGTTAATAATGTTAAATCAGACCCCTTTCTTACTTTTTTTTTGGGTTTGTTTTACTTTATTTTCACTGGGCCAAGCCCAGCTTCTTTATTTTCTTAATCTTTCTCCTATTTTATTTTTTTTGTGTTACAAATGATAAAGGAAAAGAAAAGTCAAGCAAACAGGACCCACATTGCAATGATACGTGTGAGGGTTTTTAATGCTTTTAAATTAAAATATTGTTTCCTCTTCTTCTTCTTCTTCTATATATTTGGGTTTGACCCTTAAGTTACATTTTGTTTAATATCATATTAAAAATTAACATATTATTATTTAATTAGAACCCAGTTGAACTCCAGTTGAACATTTGAACCTTGAATCAGTGTTTTCGCCGATTTGTTTTTGTAATTTTGAATGTTTTATGTTACGAATTATGACATTTTGTATTGACATTTAATTTTTCTTTATGAAATTATGAATTTTATGTTAATTTTTACTCAATATTGTGTTATATATTATATTAAAAATTAAAATAATATTATTTAATTATAACCCGGTTGAACCTCGGTCGAACCTCTGAACCTGAAACCCCTGCCCTCAGCAGTTCAATGGTTTTGACTACCTTGATATATAAATTATTTTATGCCACTAAATATATTTTGATTATCCATATTTAGTGAATGCTTGTTACTCTTCACATGCGTTAAATGCTTGTAAGTCAGAGAGGCTCATGAAATCATTGCTTGTCTATATTATTAAGAGGGTGCATTTCCTTGCATAGTGCTTAATTTGTATGCTTGATTTTGAGGTGATGGTGGAAATAGATAAACAATAGATTGAAAATTCAAAAAAGGACTAAATTTGGGTAAAAAAATAACAAAGTACTAAACTAAAAATTTAAATTTTATGGGAACTAAAACTAAAATTTAAGAATTTTATAGCGAGAAAAAATATACTTAAAATGGCACATAAAACATTTGTCATATGGCATATGATGTTGCAACCATGAGGTATTTGACGTGTTTTCCATGTCACATCATTTGTCCCCGTAAGCGTGTTGGAACCAAAGACAAATTAACGTCTAATCCCTAAGATTATGATGATAACAAAGATGATTGTAGTTAACTAACTTGTGTGTTATTTGTGAAGCAGGGCAAATGTAACACCCTATTACAATCACAATATATTTATATAGAGATAAATAATAATAACAATAGTAAAACAATCTACTAAAATTTTGACAGGATTCTCTCTTAAAATATGGACATCCCAAATATCTTTTTACTACATGTACAAACCCATCAATCTAATAACAACCCACACCACTAAATTCTAAATCAAAAGAAAACCCTAGAGATTGGCCATACCAGAGATTTACTTCGCTGCCAGTTTTGAACATCCAACCACTGACATGATGCTGATTTCAGTAACACCAGATACTCCATCCTTTGTCAATGCAAAACATTACTTTCATAGTCGCCACGTCTAACATGTACGGTCTCTTTATTAGAAGAATCTGCCATAATATCCAAACAATAGAAAGCATACATAGATAAAAGGGGTAAGAATGTGATCAACAAGTAAAACAGCAAGATATTACCATAAATAGTAGTTAATTTCACAATTTATATTAATTCTAAATAGGTTAGTTATATATAGCAGAATATTAAAAGAAAAAGAGAAGAATGCAATGCATGATAAAACAATGCAATGCATGTCATAAACCCAAAAACTGACTCAACTTTCATGGAGTATACTTTGTAGTTCGGAGAAGCGATTGGACAGTCGTGCATCCCCCGTAAACCAAACATAAGTGCATTTCATTTCAGTTTGCGCGACATTGGTTAACAGATGCACACTACACTAATCATAAGATAACTAGTGGCTAGTTGGGATTACTAATGTTGTTTTTCAGCCTTTAGGTGCCATGGCACAGGGGAGCTACCACCTGGCCACTTGTGGAGTTCCACACAATAGAATCCCCAAGGTCTCCAAGGCCTCCACTAACTTAGCTTACACCTACACTCTCGGCGTGGCTCCATCTCGACATATAGCCCAAATCAACAAAAATCTTTTTCCAATGCAAGTATGTTCATGAAAATCACAATCGAAATCACATGATAAGATTTAAGCTCAAAATCTAAAAGTGTGTTGGACATTGATACTCCTTATTATGGTCTCAATTGAGCCTTTATAACACGTTAGACCAATAACTTACTTTCTTCACTTGATGCAACCTTCCTCACTTGGTTAAACCCAATTCAACTATATTTTGATCTCAATCTGATTATTATTCTATATTTGTAACAAAATATACTCAACTATTTATTTCATGTTTTCTTTTTATTTAAAGCCTTGATCTTCTAGAAAGAGGTAACTAATTAATTTTAAAATCATTTAATTTAATTCATTTAATTTCCTAAATTACTCGACTGAAGTCCTTCAAGGGGATTTTTCTGAGAAAGTTCATTTTTACTCTAAGTTACGGGTTACGGTAAAAATCGAAAAGTTACGGTAGTGCTTCTAAGCTTGATCTTTTTGAACCAAGACTTTTGTGGCATCTTATTTTCATGGCTTAGGACTTATGATAAGGTTCATGAGAGTTTTTACCCCAATAGGTTATGTTTGGACAATTTTTACTATGAAATACAAAAGTTACCACACTTAATTACCTTGGAGACTTGCCATTTACCATGGTTAAGGTGAAAAATTATTTTTACCCTCCCTTGGACCAGTGCTGCGCCAGATTGAGAGGAGAAAAGTGTGGAAAATTCTGGACTCATGACTCATGAGTGGTTAGCCAATAGGATTAAGGCAAGTGATTAACTAGGGTTAAACCATGGTTAGTGTAATCATGACTTAAGAAAAAAAAATCTTGGATAGTGGGAGAAGAGAGGGCTGCACGAAATTTCCAGGGAGAGAAGAAGAGGGAGAGCTCTTTGCTTGTGCACTTTCATCTTGTCTCTTCACCATAGCCATAATCCAAGTGGTGCTTTACAAAATCTTGTCCAAGCTAGCCAAAATCCAAGTGCTTGTTCTTAATCTAGTGACCAACAAGCTACAAGAGCCAAGCAAGAAGGAGAAGGAGAAGGAGAAGGAAGAAGGAGAAATTGGTGGTTAGGGTTTTCTACAAACTTGGTAAGGGGAAAGTTCTTCCTACATGATTTTCAAAGCCTAGTGGACATATTGGGGCTATGTATGTGTTATTTTGATTAAGAGGATGTTATGTTATCTTAGGGTTCATGTTGATTGGTAAGCCATATAGTTTTGTGTTCTTATGATTATATATAATCCTTGAGTGATGATTATGCCATATATATGATTTCTTTTGAGTGGCTTGATTATGAGGAACCTTGCTTGATGATGGTTTGGCATGATTATAACCTTGATATGCATAAGGGTTAGTGACTCTTGTCTATGGAAAAATTAACTATGTTGTGAGGGATGAGTTTGCCCTAACTTGGATGCATGATGATTCTTGTTCCATGCTTGGTTTGAGTTGATTGGATGATTGTTGTTGTGCATATGATTTAATCATGGCATGATGAAGTTGGCAATTGTATGATAACAAGCTTGATGTGTGAGAGTGATTTTGATTCATTGCCTTGATGATTGAATTCATGGCTTGATGATAAATGATTGTGGCTTGTGGTTTATTCAATGATGGTAAACTTGGCTCATTTTTGCTTATTTAGTCATAGCAATGTGAAGAAAAGATTGGTTTGGGATAGGTTTTGAAAAATCGCAAATCTGCCATACCCTGGGTGTGGTTATTTTCGTAGTGGGGAAAAGCTGGAAAACAGGGGACAGTTCTGTTCATACCGTGGGTGTGACAATTCTCGCGCCTGTGAACAGTTCTGGACCCAGAATTTTTGATAAATAATATTTTTGCGAAAATCATTCTTTTTCCAATTTTTTTTTCATAAAAATGCTTAAGAGAAAATGGCATTTTAAATATAAAGATTGGTAATTATTTTGGTTAATTAATTTTAGAATTCAAACAAATGGATTTTGGAAAATGTATTTTGTTAAAAAGGACAAAGATCACTAATAAAGAGAATGAAGGAAAGAGGAAAAGCCATGTTGATTGAGAATAAGCACAAAGAGATGTGAATATTGAGATGAGAATATCATAACCAAGAGAAGGTTATGTGTGAATGTTACAAGTGGTAACATAGAGATGTGTATGAGATGAATTACAAGTGAAATCAAAGTGAATTAATTGTGCTTGAGCTTGAGGTGATTATTTTGAAATGCAAATATATGTGTCTTTTTGTATAAAGAGCCTTGGCGGATGGCCAAGAGATTTGGCGGATGGCCAAGAGATATTGTGTGTTTAATGTGTTATGTCATTTTGCATAAAGAGCCTTGGCGGATGGCCAAGAGAGCCTTGGCAAATGGCCAACAGACTTGGCGGATGGCCAAGTGATGAGCAGTACAACCCGGATGGGGTTGGGAATAGTGACAAGTTGGGCCACAGTTGCCTATTGGGATTATCCAGGTTGCGAAATTCCTCAGGTGGCCAGTGTAGGTGAATACCCCTGAGCCGAGGCAATCGCACAACCCAACTTGGACAAATCTGACTGACTTGACTATTCATGATACGGTACAGTGGTTTAAACGTAGCTTAGCTGAATGATTATCATGAAGTCTGGATGAGACTATCTGATAAGTCTGCTACGGCCGATCGCTCAATGGTGTTGGAGGTAGGGAAGTCTCCTTGGAGCACTACGTGGGTGATGTGAGGGGAAATAGAAGTGACATGAATTATAGTGTATCTGAATTGATGATATAATGCTTGATGCTGAGATATGTGTTGTGACTGTGATTGTTTTCTTATGTATATGTGAATATCTTATTGGCAGGAACACAATATATATAGATGTCGAGAAAGGGTAAATGAAAGAGAAATGCATAATGCTGATATATTTGGATGATCATGATTTAGTCTATATATCTGTGGTCTCTATGCTTTATTATCTGTGTATGAGGATTTTTCACCCTTGCCTATATGTTTTGTGCTCTTTGGAACATGATTCATATAGATGAGTCACCAGCTGGATGGGTTGACCAGAGTCAGGAGGCTTAGTCTGATGCAGTTACCTGCCAGATAGCATTTGAAGAGGATGCAGTTTGATGTTAGAGCTGTGGTAGAGAGAGAGAGATAGACTATTGGACTCTTTTGTTCTTATTTTGTAGTTGACTTAGCCAGATGGGCAGTAGTATGGATATTTCTTTTGGGATGACTGTACTATACCATATGACACTACTCGATGCATATGATGTAAATTAATTATGTTTAGTTGAGACCTGTTATTTATTAGTAAAGTGTTGTGATGCGAGCTGATTATCGAAACATGAAATTTTTAAGTGAGAGTTTCAAGCTAAATAATCTTTCAGTTAAAAGAAAAAAAAATTCATTCACATTTTTAGATAACGAATAATCTAATCAGAATTAATATGGATATCCGATAAAATAGGTTACTTATGTTGTAACATCCTTTTATGAGAAAGAGTGTTGCAAAATTCCTTGCACACAAGGATGAGTCTTTCAAAGTCTTCACTATATTCTGTAAGAGAGTCCAGAATGAGAAAGGAGTTTGTGTTAACTCTATTAGAAGTGATCATGGAGGTGAGTTTGAAAATGCAAACTTCCAGAGATTATGTGAAGAGAATGGAATCCTTCACAATTTCTCTGCACCAAGAACACCTCAACAGAATGGTGTGGTGGAGAGAAAGAATCGATCTTTACAAGAGATGACCAGGTCCATGCTTAATGATCACTCAACCTCTAAGAGGTTTTGGGCTGAAGCAGTAAACATTGCCTGTTATGTACAGAACAGAATATATGTAAAGCCTATGTTGAAAAAGACTCCATATGAATTGTGGAAAGGATGAAAAACCAACATATCTTATTTTTATCCTTTTGGATGTGAATATTTTATTCTTAACACTAAGGATCAACTTGGCAAGTTTGATTCCAAGGTTGACAATAGAATTTTTCTGGGTTACTCTGAAACTTCCAAGGCTTACAGAGCTTATAACTCAAGAACCTTGACTGTTGAAGAGTCAATTCATATAAATTCAATGACAAAAAGCCTGACAAAGAATTGTCAGAGCTAAGTGATTCTCTTGCAAATATGAGAATACAAGAAGAATGTGAAGAAGCATCACCTAAAAATGAAAAAGATGGATCAGACGCAAAAATTGGTGATGCATCCAATTCAGAAAGAAGAAGAAGCTGGCACTTCAAGACCTATCATCCTGAGGATCAAATCATTGGAAATGCTAATGATAGAGTCAGAACAAAGTCCACATTCAGAGAACAAACCGATGTTGCATTCATCTTTGAGTTGGAGCCAAAGAATGTTGATGAAGCTCTATCGGACGAAGGATGGATTTTAGCTATGCAGGAGGAGCTGAACCAATTCAAGTGTAATGATGTTTGGACGCTAGTTGCCCCACCTGAAGATAAGTCCATTATTGGAACCAAATAGGTATTCAGAAATAAAATGGATGGAGAAGGTAAAGTTGTGAGAAACAAAGCAAGGTTACTTGCTCACGGTTACTCACAACAGGAAGGTATTGATTTTACTGAAACCTTTGCTCCAGTAGCTAGAATAGAAGTCATTCACATCTTACTTTCATTTATTGCCCAACATGATATGAGGTTTTATCAAATGGATGTAAAGAGTGTTTTTTTGAATGGTATAATAACCGAGGAAGTCTATGTCGAACAACCTCTTGGTTTTGAGGATCAAACTTTTCCTAATCATGTTTTCAAATTGAAAAAGACTCTTTATGGCCTCAAGCAAGCTCCTCGAGCTTGGTATAAAAACTAAGTTCATTTTTAATGGAAAATGATTTTTCAAGAGGAAAAATTTTCTGAAAATCCATAGACACACACTTCATCATAGTACAAATTTATGTGGACGATATCATTTTTGGTGGTACTGATGAATCTTTTTGTGGAGAATTTTCTGATTTAATGTAGAAGGAGTTTGAAATGAGTATGATGGGAGAATTAAAATTCTTCCTTGGACTTCAAGTAAAACAGACTCAAGATGGGATTTATATGCATCAGTCCAAATATACAAAGGAGCTTCTGAAAAAGTTTAATATGGACGATTGCAAGCCCATGAACATTCCTATGCATCCATCTTGCATACTGAACCCGAGTGACAAAAATAAAAAGGTAGATCAAAAGGTATACAGAGGTATGATTGGATCTCTTTTATATCTTACTGCATCTAGACCTGTATTATGTTCAGTGTTTGCCTATATGCAAGATTCTAATCAGATCCTAGAGATACTCGCTTGACTACTATCAAGAGAATCTTTAGATATCTGAAGGAGACTACTAATCTTGGTTTGCTTTTTAAGAAATCAGATGAGTATAGATTAGTAGAATTCGGTGATGCTGGTTATGCTAGAGATAGGCTTGTGAGAAAAAGCACCAGCGGAGGATGCCCTTTTATTGGGTCCAATCTAATGTCATGAACAAGCATGAGACAAAGCACAATTGCATTATCCACAGCTGAAGCTGAATATGTCTCTGCTGCAAGTTGTTGTTCTCAGCTCCTATGGATTAAACATCAATTGGAGGACTACAACATTTTCGAGAGTAAGATTGCAGTTCTTTGTGATAATACTGCTGCAATCAACTTGTCTAAGAACCCAATCTTACACTCAAGAGCTAAACATATAGAAATTAAACATCATTTCATTAGAGACTATGTACAAAAGGGAGTATTTGATATTCAGTTTGATAGTACTGAAAATCAATGAGCAGATATATTTACAAAACTCCTCTCTGTAGATAGATTTACTTTTATAAGGAAGCATTTAAATATGCACTTTATAAAAGGGTGATGTTTAGCGTCCAATATGCTTAAGCTGAGTCTCAGTCCAATTAAGACTTAGAAATTTTTTTTAAGCTTAAAGGTTTTTAACTCTTAGTATTCCTGTGCTGAGTCTTAGTTATTTTTTAAAATTATATATTCTTATCAAAACCTGTTCACCTGCTCTGAAGCAGTTTTCCTGTTTAATGATTACGCCATGTTTCGAGAAATAGTTACCGTTTTCTTTCTCCAAAACTTCCTTCTTACACGTTTTCTCTCCACTCTCTCATCCACTCTCAGCTTTCTGAAAACTCTCTGTTTTTGCTCTCGTTTTCAAAATCCTCCCAAAACCCTTTTCGTTCTAAAAATCAAATCTTTACTTTAAAAAATGGAGAACATTAAGAACATGGAAGTCCTTGTGGAGCACTGTATCTATCTTTCCATTTTGGCTGAACTGGGAATCTATGTGGCTGAGGAAATCACCAGTGCTGGTTGGAATAACTTCTTCAGGGGAGAAGTCAGAGTTTACCCTAACCTGGTTAAACAGTTTTGGTTGACTGCTAAGGTTCAAGATGCTTAAATCACTGGAACAGTTGCCGATAAGAAAGTTGTAGTTTCTGATGCAACTATCTCAGAGACTATCAACTATGAAGCTGAGGGAGAAATCCCCTTTACTGATTGGAAGAAGCGGATGGAACAGTCTGGAGGAAGCAACACTCTTTTTGATTCACCAGAATACACTCGACCATTAGTTGCATCACAAATGCACGACAGGGCACGAGTTCTGCATCAGATTATTAACAAAATGATTCTTCACAAAGAAGGATCCAAAAACTCTGTATCTACAATGCATGAGTTTCTGCTAGTAAATCTGCTGAATCGAAAGAAAATAATTTGTCTTTTGTTCTCTTTGTGAATCTCAAGAAGCATATTAACAGAAAATATTCGTTAAAGAAGATTCCCCATGGAGTGCTTCTACAAAAGATAATGAGAAAACAAGGAGTTGATGAAGAAACAACTGTGAGTATCAAACAATCAAGGCTTACCAAAAGCAATTTTGAGAAAATGAAGCTTCGTTCAGTTATTCGAGGCGAAAAGGAATACCTTGAAGTCAAAGAAAGGGCTATGAAAGAAAAGATTCTAAAAGAAGTCATGTCTGAGGAAGCAGAGCAAGTACCACAAGAAGTTGTACCAACAGAAGAAGTATCAACTGAAAGGAGAACTAATAGAAGGTTTGAAGAAAAATCCACAATAAAAGAAACGCAGCCTTACAGAAAGAGGCAATCCAGTCAAGAGCATGCTGGACGACCTGTCAAGAAAAGAACAGGTACTAGAAAACCCTCAAAGACTATTTCTGAGATTGTAAAGGATTTTAGAAATGTCTATATTCGAAAAGGAAGAAAGAATACTGTTGAAGAAACTATTCCTGCCAATCCACCACCAGAGTCCATTCCCTCACCCATTCGTTCATTCCCTGAACCTCAAACACAACCACAAACACAAACCCAATCAGTTCCTACACCTCAAACAGAACCACCTCAACCTCTCTCACCCCCATCATCCACTCGACCTAGACTTCAAACACCCACACCATCTGCCTTACTTGAACCCACTCCCTCATCACCTTTTGACCATGGACCTCTGTCCAATCCTATCCAAACACATATACCTTCACCCTCACATGACCAATCTCAACCATCTCCACCATCTTCCAGCCAAGATATATCAGAAACACCTTTGCAACCTTCTGAATATGTCTACACAGTCAGGACACACACTATCCTGACCAAGGGGATCAAACCAATAGAAATTCCCCTTTAGGAGGAAAAGAGAAAGGACAATGAGTTGATAAGGGCCAAATCCATATCATCCAGCTCCTCAGGAATGGCTAGGATAAAGCTCTACTGCGATCAGCCAATGTACTCTCCTTTGACTGCAGAAGAAATGGATCCATTCCCCTCAGTTCCTGATGAAGTACTCATTAAACACATAGCGGACGGACTTAAACTTCAGAATAAGTTCAATGTTCCTCTGTCTATGAGGATAAAGGCTACAACAACAATAAGAGTGCAGCCTGACAGGATAGTGCCAAGGGTCTATCTTGTGGACAAGAATAAGGACAAGTTTCCTAGGAAGCACACCAATAAGGGTCCAATGCCAAATCCTATCAAGTTTGATAAGGTTGGGCAAAGAAGGCACATGATGATGTTGATATGGCCTTCTTGATGTTCATGTCCAAAACATGCCAAGCAACAGAACATGATGCAAGAACTATCTGGGAAAGATATCTCAATTTGTGTGAACAACAAGCATCATCTTCAGGAGTTTCTGCTACTGAGAAGGCTGAAACGCCGACTGCGGGATCAGTTACAGAGAAAAAGGCGCATCTGAGATATATGTTTGATGATTTCTTTGGTGCCCCAACTTGGTCCACTCAGCCCATTATTGAGCTACCTCCTGAGCCAGAAGATCTTGTTGACTCCACAAATGAGGAGCCCAAAACTGCATTTGCACAAGCTCCACTATAAAGAGAAGAAATTGAAGACCTTGTATTTCTGTTGGGTCAGTACCTCAAATACCTAGACTCAAGGAAGAATCTGCAGAAGCCATGATCTCATGTTCCCCAAAAAAATTTTGTTTTTCAATTTTTGTTTTGATTTTTGGGATATGATGTTCTATGAACCTTTTTGTCTGATGACAAAAGGGGGAGAAATTGGGAAAGGAATTAAGTTTTAAAAGCTCAAGTCTTTAATAAAATGAGATTGAGTCACAATTGAAATTGCAGTAGTGTTATTGCTTATATATATATATAAGAATTCCGATAGATCAGAGCATAGAGCATATATATATATATGCTCTGATCTATCGAAATTCTGATATATATATATATATATATATATGCTATTGGACTAATCTATTTTTTTTTAGAAAAAGAACTTTCTAGGTACTCAACACTTTCAATATTCGAAACCCATGAGATAGTTATCTCAGGGGGAGAAGTGTAAGAAATGTTGAGATGTTCATCTCAGGGGGAGTCTTCACTAATGAGAAAAGTTTTTTTTTGTCACTGACTGATTATTTTGTTATGCTTGCTGACATTGCTTATAAAACTAATAATGTTTGTCATCATCAAAAAGGGGGAGATTTTTGGAACCAAATCATTTAAAAACATTTTTCAATGTGTATTTCCCTAAGTGGTTTTGATGACAACAATGATTATTAAGGTTTTTACAAAATCTGCTAACAAGCTCTTGTAGGTACAACAAAGATAAGTCCATTGTCCAAAGTGACCTTGGTAACTATAAGTACATTCAAAGAGCTATGTGTCCAATGGACTCTGATACTTGACCTTGGGTAAGTATCGTCCAATGGACTATGGATGTTATGTATCCAATGGACTCTGATACTTGACCTTGGGTAAGTATTGTCCAATGGACTATGGATGTTATGCGTCCAAATGAGCAGAATGATATACGTCTAATAATCAGTAAAGCTGTACGTCAAGAGAAGCAAAGCTATGAGTCCATATGGTAAGAACTGTTATGAGTCCATATGACCACAAAAGTCTTGCGTCCAAATGGTAAGCAAAGGTATGCGTCCATTTGTTAAGAGAACAAAAAGTCCATTCTGTTTTACAAGCTGCGTCTAACACATAGAGTCAATGACATGCTATTTAATTGCTCTTTCATTTAATATGAGACATATTTAATGAGCAAATGATTTGAAATAAATAGTTGTATACAATGCTTTTTCTGTGCATAATTGTCAACGTTTTTGAACAAACATTTAATGAAAAGCATAAAGCACTATGAAAAGTGTACTTTAGAGAGAAAATGTACTCTAAACATTTCTGTATCTCTCTGAACATACTTTTTCTCTTATACAGTGTATTCTCTCTGTCTCAATAAAATATTACTATTAACCACTGTGTAATTGAGACTTTGAGTACAGATTGCTTCTGGCATAGGAGAAAGAATTGCAAAGAAATATGTTGAAGAAGCACTCCCACAGAGCAACGGGAAAATAACATTTAATGCTATTAGAAAACGACTACATTTATGAAGGCTGAAGCTAAGCTTATTCAAGATCAAGGCTGAAGTTTCACTCAAAGCCTATAAATACCATGAACAAGAAGAGGAATACAAGAAGCTTGAACTACGAAAAAGAAAGAGTCAAAACGTTGTGCAAATATTGTCATACACTGATAATCTTAGAAAGCCTTGTATAAATTTCTTCTTGTAAAAAGAAAGTTTTGCTTAACTCTCGAAGTGCTTTAGAGTTTATATTCTCACTTGTGTGAGTTAACAACACTTTCATTAAAAACACTCTTCTGAGTTGTTTGAGCCTGAAGAGGTTTGTCTGTAAAAGAATACTTGGGTTTGAACCTGGAAAGGCTTGTCTGTAAAAGAATACTTGGATTGAGCCTGGAGAGGCTAGGTGTGCAAATAATACTTGTTGTAAGGCTTGAAGAGGTTGTTGAGGAATACTTGTATTCTATCTGGATTGATATTGAAATCTCTCTAGTTTGAGGAGACTGGACGTAGCTCTTAGGAAAGGGTGAACCAGGACGAACACTTGTGTATTTTCTCTATCCCTTAATTCTTTTATTTTCAGTTTACATACTAACTGAGGGGATTGAATTGAAACATTTTTAAACAAGTTATTCAAACATTTTAAACGCACTAAAACTCATTTTAAACTAAGTGGACGATTCTACGTCCAACTTAAACTGTGCGTCCAAGACACGCATAAGCTGTGTGTCCAACCTTTTATAAGCACCGTCCAAAGTTTTGCGAAAAGTTTAAAAGCTAAGAAACACAATTCAACTCCCCTTCTTGTGTTTCACCTTGTTACCTACATGAAACACCAATTCAATTTCATGTATAAAGTTTGTCTTACTCAAATTAATGTTACTTTATTAGAATAGTAAATTTCTCTTTAACCCATTTTTCTTCCTTAGTTGTATAGCCATTTAAGGCAAGATGCAAAAGTTAAGTTTCCTCCCATTTATACCCCTGTTCACCTTGCTGAATGGTCTCCCATTTCCCTAAAGGATTAAAATTTCAAACCTTGCTCTTCCTTCTATATAAAGGCTTCAAGAAGCCATTTCTCCACTTTGCAACACTTAGAACAATTTTTGTTCTCCTTCTCCCTCTCATTTCTCCCCATTGTCCTCCCTTCCACCATCTTTTGCTCTCCCATTTTTGGAGAGCAAGAGCAAAGAATCTATTCTCCAAGCTTCATCCTTGGAGTTCTCCTTCAAGAGTAAGTTTGGTTCTTCATCTCTTTGGAGTTTCTAGACAAGAGGTAAAATGAAATACCCAATCTTCCCTTCCTTTCTTCTCCTTCATTTTCAAATTTCATGATCATGATACTCATTCCTTCTTTTCTTCTTTCATGGTGTCTTGATGTTTTGGGTTGAGTCTTAGAAGATTGAGAGCTCTGTGGTCGGAAAAGCTTGAAGCTTGGAAACTCAAAGACAAAGCTTTTTGGAAATCTAAAAGAGGTACTGGAGATGAACTCTCAAGCTTTAGAGAACATGATAGGCTTGTATGTTGATGTTTGGGTAAAACCTTAGATCTAAGGTTTTGCCTTCGCTATGCTAGATTTACCCTTTTTATAGCACATCATTTATAGCGTTTTATGGAAAAACACTACAAAAAAAACATGAGTTTTTTTGTAGTGTTTCTTTAAAAAAAACGCTACATCTGAGTCTCTTCGTTTTGACTTGATGTAGCGTTCTCTCAATAAAACACTATGCCAGAGGGAGGGGACGGTGGCACCGGCACTGACGCCTCCGTGGTGAAGGAGATCTTCGGTGGGGCCTTGAGGCTTTATAGGTGACATGTATGTTAATCTGCGACTAACAGTTCTCCCTCTTCTTTATTGTTTTGTATGTTCCGCACTTCTCTCTATTTTTGTATTTGTATTAATCTTTGATTCTTTTTGGATGAAATTCACTATCACAAAATTGCCTCCTCCTTCCTCTTGTTTTTCACATATTTTCACCATGTCAAACTGTTAATCTCGGTTCATAGTATAGTTTGTGATTTGTTAGAGAAGCAAGCTTCTGTTGGTATGTTATGCATGCTATGTTAATCTCTGGTTGTTGATGTGGGAGGCAGACCATTAATTTATGATTGTTGTTGAGTTTTAGCAAGCTTGTCTAGGTATATTCTATTCTGGTTGTTTAATTATTCGTTCATAGAAAACATACTTTATGTCTCCCAATTATCTCTCTTCCTATCAAATTTACAGTGTTGCAAGTCTCACAAGTTCATTCACTGATTATATCATCATAATGTTACTGAATATACAAGCAAGTTTAAAAGAACAAAAAGTAAACACTATACATTCACTAATGCACACTAAAGAGTTCAAACACCCACCCAATTACTGGCTACACTTCATGCCATTGGCTATTCTAAGTTTGCTTTTTCCTAAACTTTTTTTATGCCAACCTTGGGGTAGATAGTAAGGCAGAAGTTGAGTGAAGGAAGAAAGGTAGTTGAACATATTCTCTTCCAATACTCTTTTGTGCCAATGATGCATGTTTCAGCCTTCAGGCTTAGTTTGTTCGTTGTTTTGGCCTTCTAGAAATTAACAGATCTTGTGATTGTAAGAAATATATCTATTTGGGTGACCACCAACTACTACCTTAGATCTTAATCTATTACAGGTTAAATTATTTTGGTTTAAATACCTTTTTTATCCCTGCAAAATGACTGAGTTTCATTTTTCATCCCTGTATTTTTTTTTTGTTTATGATCCCTGCAAAATAAAAAGTTTTATTTTCAGTTCTCGCAAATTTGTTTTAGTCCCTGTAATATTTAGATCATGTTGAATTTGTCCCAGTAATATTTATATATTCGTCAAATTGGTCCCTAAAAAATAAGACTTCAATAACTATATTAGTCATTGTAACATGTGGACAATTTTGTTTTTAGTCTCTATAATATAATATCAATTTTATTTTACAGGGACTAATTTGACGAATATCTAAATATTACAGGGACTAATTCAACATGATCTAAATATTTTAGGGTCTAAAACAAAATAGCGAGGACTAAAAATAAAACTTTTTATTTTGCAGGGAGCATAAACAAATTTTTTTTACAGGGACAAAAAATGAAATTCAATCATTTTGCAATGATGAAAAAGGTATTTAAGCCAAAAAATAAAGATAAAATACTTCCCTTTTGCAAGTAACTGTAGTTGAATTCAAATTGGTCATAGAAATTCCACTATCATGTAAAGTCAAATCTTGATATTTTTTATAAGAATGGAGAAAATACTCATAGGTCTTAGGAAATCAACATGATCAACTTCTAGAAAGTAAGGAACTAATCCAGCAAAGGCATATGATGTTGAGAAAGCCAATTCAAATGCACGATTCATCAAGAAACCTCCGAATATTCGACTGTGTATGTTCCTTTGTTGTGGACGACATATTATAGAGTTCTCAAGGCTGGTATCCCTTAGAAGAATGCTATCTCGGCTAATGCCGACATGTCACAGAAAAATCTTCCCTAAGCAACAAGTCCTGAAGTCTTTTCTCTTCCCCATTCTCAAAGTCTCTCTGTTCCCCTCCTCTTTTCCTCTTTTTCAAATTGTTCCTTGCTTCAGTTTGATCAAAAAGAAGTTTTTCCTGGGCAGTTGTGGGCAGTGCACGAGTGCTTGTATATGGTCTTTATGGATTTTTCCCTCTTCCCTCTTTCTCCCTAACACTTCAATTAGTCCCTGCAAAAAAAAAAACCCTTCAATTTAGTCCCTGTTGATTGGGCAAAACGTGTCAGGCCAGCTGGATGCTGAGTGGCACTTAACGTGCCAACTCATAACACGAAACGGAGTCAGAAAACAGATGTAACGACATGGACTAAGTTGACCGATGGTATACAATTTCAGGGGCTAAATTGCATTTTCGTTAGTTCCAGGGACCTAAGTGAGACTACTTTACAATTTTAGGGACTAGAATGACAGTTAACTCTAGAAAATGTTTCATAAATCAGATGATATCAGGAGTGCTTATGATTAAATAAAAAAATATCATGCTTTTATGACAAATCAAAATAAAAGGATCCTAATAATTAATTTTGATTCAAATTAAAAAAAAAGATTTGGTTGAAATTACTATTACCTTCTTACCATAGCTAAAACACCCCATGGGTGGCTATAAATAGAGAGGTAGTCTTCAGGGGAAAACGCACACAAAAAACTCAGAACAAAGGTTCGAGGAATGAAAACACGAGAAAACTTTTGGTGAGAGAAGATACATGTTTCTTAGAGTAGAAGAGTAGGGGAGTCATTGCAAGAAAAGGAGAAGCGTGGAAAAGTGAATATCTTGAGTCTTGTTAGTCACAATAACCAAATAAGTGTCTAACACTTTTTCTTTGTAATTTTAAGTTTTTGGGTTACTTTATTGCCCGCACATGTACATATATTTTGCTATGTAATTTGCTATCATTGCATGAATATATATATATATATATATATATATATATATATATATATATATATATTCCATTTGCATGTAAAAGAAGACACTTTCTTACAAGGGTTAATTGATGTAACAAAAAAACCAAAATAAATCGATTGCAAAAACTCAAACCATCTTGAGGGATTAGTTGGGTATAACACCCTTGTAAATCTCATTTCTTTTAGGACACAAGTTGGGACAACTTAGTTGTGAGGTCTTAACCCTTATGATAGCTACGGGTTTACCACTATTGGGCTTTACCGGGTCTATCGGGCCAGTGCTCCCCCCTCATGGTCTTCTCTACCCCCCATGTAGAGTTTTTGCCTTCCGTGGGATCCGAACCATGTACCTGGGGCTAAGTACAAAGATTCTTAAGAACCCACTACGGCGGTAGTGGGTTCTTAAGGATCTTTGTACTTAGCCGTAGTGGGTTCTTAAGAATCTTTGTACTTAGCCCCAGGTACATGGTTCGGATCCCACGGAAGGCAAAAACTCTACATGGGGGGTAGAGAAGACCATGAGGGGGGAGCACTGGCCCGATAGACCCGGTAAAGCCCAATAGTGGTAAACCTGTAGCTATCATAAGGGTTAATTTTGAATTTTTCCAAATTAGGTGAGTGAGGTATGACTCCCATTCCCTCCAAGTAAGCTATCCCATATTCCCCCCATTCCCTTGTGCTGGCTGAAATCTGATTTGGGAGAGGGAAGAGAGAGGTTTTCGTTTTTCTCACTTCATCTCTTTCACTCTTGCAAAATCCTCCATTTTTCTCTTCACTTCCAAGCTTTCCTCCATAGCCAAAGCTTGAGTTTTATTGGGTTTTTGGCTATTCAAGCTTCACAAAAAAGGTTTGGATCATCATTCTAATCCATAAACTTCTTTCATTTTTTCATTTCCACCACTTTCATGTTTCCATGAAAGTTGTGTTATTCTCTTTACTAAAAGAGATCTTTTTCTTAGTTTAGGTTCACTCCATTGGAACCTACAAGCTTGAAAACCACCTTGGATCCATTTGTCTTCAAGATTTGAGTAAGTATTCATCTACTCAAATTTCTACTCTTTAGGGTTTGTTGGTTTTCATAAAACTCATATTTTTTATGGTTTTATTTTGGTGTATTTTGTGAAAGGTAAATTTTTCTAAGTGTGGGAACATCAAGGCTTCAAGGAGGCCACTTGGTGATTGTGTAGAGGGAAGGTGATCTTTGGTGTTTGCTCATTTTCATAGTCTTCAAGAGGTAAGGGGATTTTCTCAATAAGTTGGGAAGGTTGTATATGTGTGTGGCTATGTGTTGTATGTTTCATGAAAAACTCAAAGACTTTAGTTTTCATATTGGTTGTTGAATGAGTTTTCATTCTCTTAGTAATATGTATTTTTATATATTTATGTATATGAGTGAAAGTATGATTTTGGTTGAGGCATGATAATTTTTGATAAACCTATGTGTTGTTGGAAAAATCATATGTATGATTTGGAGTGATTTGGAATGCCTAAGTGTATGCTTGATGAGTTGATGATTTTTATGTTATGTTCATGATGTATGTTCATATGCTATGGATTGCCACTTTGAGTGGATGTATGATTTATGGCTTGATTGTGTTCTTGCCTAATTGATGTATGTTACTTTCTTTGAATATTCCATATACCTTGAATTCAATGTGATTGGAATTGGATTGAAGTATTTGATTAAGTGTGGAAAGAGGGTTTAAAAGCTTTAATGAAAAAGTTTTCCAAAGTGAAATCAAATAAATTAATTAAGATTCAAGTTAACACTTACTTAGATAAATTTTATTAAATTACTAAGCATAAGTCTTCAATCAATTTCATACTAAGTTATTTTTATCCATAAAACACTAAATGAGCTAGAAAATCAATTAATGAGGGAGAAAATCAAATTTCAAATTTTTAGGGGTCAAAAATGAAATCTGGATGCTTTGGGTCAAAACTGCAAAATTCGGAAATTCTGGGCATAATTTCGAAAATCTGGGCACTTTGGGCCAAAAATATAATTTTCAAAAGTTTTGGGGCAGAAACGCGAAGTCTGGGTACTTTGAGCCAAAAACGTAATTTAGGAAAGTATTGGGGCAGAAAACGCGAAATCTGGGCATTTTGGGCCAGTAACCAAATTTTTCAAAAAATCAGGGGCTGGACTGCAAAGCTGGATTTCTTAGGGGGTCAGAATCGTAAATACTTAAAATTAAAGGAGATTAAGTAAAATTATCAAAAAATCTACTCAAGTTTTTAATTAACCCTTTTATAATGAAAAGTGGGAATAAAAAACAAATAAAGTGAGTTTTAAATAAGAGGTAATTCTTTTATAACAATTAAAGATTTAAGATTTTGAAGTTAAATAAGAACTTTAATTCCAAAGAGGAGTTTCCATAAACTTATGTTTTTAAAATGACGTTTCTACACGGTATTGGAAGAGGACCAATACGTGGCGATGATAAAAGTCTTAAGGACAATAATATTACATGGTATTGAAAGAGGATGAATACGTGGCGACGATAAAGTCTTAAGGACAATAATACTACACGGTATTGAAAGAGAGTCAATACGTGGCGACGATGAAGTCTTGAGGACGATAATGCTACACGGTGTTAGGAGAAAGCTAACACGTGACGAAGAAAATCCTTAGTGAAGGATGACATTATTTTCCTTGTATGTGTGTGCAAATTGTATTGTCATATGCATTTGAGTTATTTGCTTTCGCCATGTTGGCTTTATGCCATGATTAATATTGGTTTTTGCCATGTTGGCTTTATGCCATGATTAGAGCACACAATCCTATGTGGGGATTGTAAATAAGTATGGTCTGACTATAAGTCTTTGAAGGCATTCAGGTCACGAAATTCTCAATGGCCTTGAGGGGAATCCCCTTGTGCCGAGAAGAGTAGTATACCCGGCTTGAATGATCCTGACCGGCTGCCTTATTTGAGATGGGGTGTACGACGTAGCACAATGGGTCTGTACCGAATAAATGACAAACGATGACCGAGAGTGAAGGTCAGTTTGCATTAATAATAGGTATACGATTCCGCCACATCGCTCTACTTAGTTGAGGAAGAGAAGTCTCAATGAAGCAACACACCGGTGTAACAAGAGATATTGAAGTGACATGCATTTCGCTAGAAGGCTATGTGTGTTTGACTTGATGACTGTGTGCTCTTTTGAGTGTATGTATAACTTAGAGAAAGATTTGCGAAAGAGTAGCTATATATATTCTTGGAATGTATTATGTAGTATTTTCTTTTTCGTATACATCCTTTCAGTGGATTTCAACTTGTGCAAAGAAATTCACCCTTGTGTGTTTTCCTGTTATTTTAAGTACGTTATGCGTAGATGTCCACTTCGAGACATCTGATAGCTCGAGTGAGGGAGTGTTTCCGGCCTCGTGAGGCCGATGGTGGGGAATGGACTTATGATCCCATCTCCCAATGGGCCATTGTGTCTGGGCACGTGGTTAGGACTAGAGGAGGGGTGTTGGGCCCCGAAGAGGTTTTGGAGAGGGACATGGTTTTGGATGTATACATACCCGTCGAGAGGATGCGCTACTGGCTGGGAGATCCACCCTTTGCACGCAGTATCACTTTGGAGAACCGGGAGGCCAGAGTTCCACCCACGGCGCAGCCTAGGAGAGAGGCGAGGGAGGATCAGAGGCCTACATCTCAGCAGATAGCCGAATCGGTATCTAACCGTTGTCGTCTGATTCGTCGCACTCCAAGGAAGAGTTCCTTGGAGAGGGCACGCCTACCAAGGATGGCACCACCAGTGACACCAGTTCCATCACCCGAGACCGTGGGGCCGACACTTCCTGTTCCATACGTCGCACCTTCTGGACATTTGGTGCGCTGTTCTTCTGACACTTCTGCCGGACCTTCGGGACACATAGATAGAGGGAAGAGGAAGGTTAGAGACGAGCCAGATCGTGTACTATTCAAGGTGTCTGGGGTTGAGGAGGACCCCGGGGAGACGTCATCGTCTTAGGCCTGTAGAGGTGGGGGTGTCTAGTGCTAGGTTGTAGAGTGTCTGTTAGCGACCAGCCTAGGTTTGTGATGTACAAGTTCAGTGTCGTGTATTTGACACACCTTTTGATTTACAGCTTTCCTAGGTTTAGCTTTCTCGTTTTATTTCTTGATGTCAGGTTGTTGTAGTTTGGCCACTCTGTTGTGGTTTATAACTATACATTGCGAGCGCAAGGTTTGTGTACTTTGACATGATGATGTACATATTTATGTATGATGTTTCTTTTCTTCTGAGTTTTCTGGATAGCTAAATGAGATGTGTGTAATCTTTTCGTTTAAGATTCTTTAAAAAAAAAAATTAGCCACCAATTTTGGTAACCTTGATTTATGAAAGACGATTTTCCGCATTAAGTTTTTAGTTTTTCACGTGACGTTCCTTGTGAGAAAAATGAGCGTTACATTAAGACCTCACATTAGTGGTCTTGAAATAAAATCAAAGCAAAAGAATTAAGTTGGGTGTAACACACTTCTTAAATTCCTTTTTTAAGACACAAGTTGTGACAACTTGACAGTCGTAAATCATCTTCTTTCTATAAACAAAAAATAAAAAATATAAATATAAATAATAATAAAATCAACCAACCTACAACTATTTTCTACCATAACTACGTAGCTTTGATTTCTCTATTGCACATAGGGATATGTAAGATCCGGGACCACTCCTGTCAAGCCAAATAAAAATAAACTCTTTTTTTCTCTTTCATTGCATTGTTAAATATTTATGTATAGCTATAGTTATAGTTCTTTATTGGTGCATGATAAATATTTTAAAAGCTATTATAATTTCACATAATAAATTAGAGGTAACTGTTTTTTTAAATGGACGATGTAGGGTGTTAATACTTTCCCTACTCGTAATTAATTCTTGAATTCTCTTTTTGGTTCAAGACATTTTTTAGGGTTTTTTTAATGTTTTCCCTCACTAAATAGACCTTAATTAGTGGCGACTCTGATGTTTTTCTGAATTCCTTGCGAATTTCTGGCTGCTTCGACTGGTAGCTTCACTGGGGACTTTTGATAATCAAACCTAACATAATTAATTGCGTGAAATTATTAGTTTTTCTTTTATTTATTTTACTCCTTTCTCTGTTATTTTATTTATTAATTGTAGATATTTTTATTATTAATGTATATATTTTACTTGAATTAAACCATAGGATATGAACTGTTGGTTTTGCCATATATATTGTTTTTGTACAGTTTGGATTGTTCTAGGTTTTGCTCACTTCATATACTGCACTTACACATTCTCACACACTTATAAGTAAGGCCCTATATACAATACCCTTTGTCCAAAAAAGATATTACACCATAGTAACCAAGAATTTCGAAACAACTTAGAAAATATTTGGTGAAAACTCAACATTCCTTCTTCGAAAATGCGTGTAAAATTTTTTCTCCTTTATAAAAGATGAGAAGGATGGAGAACATGTCTTAATTATTTTCGAAAGGTTTTAAGTGTGGAAGCATAAAACAATACTTTTATAAATGTAATCTCATCTTATATAATCGTCAGAGTTTTTACAAGGAAAGCTTTAAAATAATACAGCAAACATCTGAGTTAGTCTGGTCTCTAGATTTCTACCCAAAACAATACAGTCACCATCATTCGTCTTGGAATCTCTATCCATCTATACAACAACTTCCTTCAGATCCTCTTCTAAGAGCTAGCCCGCTTCTTGGGAAAAACATCTACTCAACCATGTACCAACAACATAGAAAGTAGGCAAGGGTGAAAATCCTTGTCATTGAATTATATCATAAGAGAATTCACAAGCAGCACACAACAGATATTATATATAGTAAATTATATCATAAGAGAATTCACAAGCAACACACAGCAGATATTATATATAGTAAATTAACAGCAGATGTAATGCATACAACAATATAAAGCACAAATACAAAGAAATCACACTCATGAAATCAGTATATCTACGTAAGAAATAATAAGAACTTCACCAAAACAGATCAAGAAAATTTCACAAAAATCATCAAATAAGAACACTGCTTTAAACAAAGCATATGAGAACATCGTGTAGGAACCTCACTTTAGACAAAGCATGTGAGAACATCGTGTTAGTACTAAGCATATAGGAACATCGCTTTTCACCAAGCATAACTCTTTCATAATCCAAACCACTCAGAACATAGTGTCACATATCTTAGATAAAATTCTGAATCGCATATCTTAAGTTAAAACACAGAATCTCACCACTCAGATAAATCATAGACTAAGTGATCGAAATCAACTGTTTATTTATGGAAATACTTAAGCATCAATTATCTTCTAGGAAAAAGACTCGTTGAAAGCCTACCTCACTAATTTCCACTGTCGTAGACATTGAAAATTAAACTGAGTTGATTATATATATATATATATACATATTGGATATCCACTCAATATTTCCCACTTATAATATAACAGTAGAATCCACCGAGAATCCGTTACTGTGTATATCAAATTCCGATAGATGCTATATCAGTAGAATTCACCGAGAATCCATTACTGTTATACTCTTTTTATCCAATCCAATCTATTTATATATACGTTTATTAAGAAATTAATTCTTTTTCAATTTATCTTAGTCACGTATATACCAGGTCCCTAGGTTAAGAATTCCCCAAATAGCGTATCAGTACAGTTCCCAGGAAAGAGAGACAGATTTAAAAAGTCCCGTCAAAGATCTCTATCTTTCCAAGACAGACCCATACTGATAAACCATTTATCTTAACCATCACCTTGTATATCAATGATAGACAATATCAGGGTTTTCACAAAAGAATAAATTATATTTTCTCTACGGTAAGTCTAAATTTTGCCATTATAACGGTATGTTTACAAAAGCTCAAAATTAATTTTGCCATTACCACCTTATTCCCACAAAAATTTAATAAAATTTGGGCATTATAACATTACAATTAATAAATGGCACAAAACAATCAAATTAAAGCCATAAAACAATTCTAAAGCATAAATAAATAAATAAAAGCTATAACACACAAAACACACAAGTCAAGCACAAACAAGAATCAAACTCATACCTCTCAAATTAATTTGCAAGAGGTTCCCCTTACCTTCAAACTTGAAGAAAAGGTATATTTTGAATATCAAAGCTTCAAAACTCAAGAACTTTTGAAAAAAAAAACTTAGAAAACTATGAAAAATTATAAAGAGGGAGAAAAGAGAATTCTTAAAATTGCTTCAAGAATTTATATGAGGATTTAATGAAGCCCCTCTGCTCTTTTATAGGCAACGGAACAGCCAAGGGAAGTAATTTTGGAACCCATAGTTTTCATTAAAACAATGGTATAGGAAAAAGGATTTAAATTAATTAAAACTAATTAATTAAAACCTAATTAGTCCAAAGAGATGACTCATGTGATGACTCAAAATCTAGAAGGATTGAGAAGCCTCTAGACCTTGGGGAGTCACCATGGGAGGCAGCCAAGAGCTGTTCTAGAAGAGGAAAGTGAAGTTACTGTTGGAACCAAATTGGTTAAAAGTGTTTTTAATACAAAAACTCCCTAAGTGATTTTATGGTTTTGATGATAACAAAATGTATTAAGGTTTTTACAAAGGATAATCAATTTGTATTAAGCTGTACAATGAATAAATGCTGCCTAACTAAGCTGATTGCAGTCTGCGTCCAATAAGCTCTTCATGACATTGGCTGGCATTCAAAGTGAGCCTTGCGTCCAATGTTGGCACTGGAATGGACACAAGAGTTTTGCGTCCAATGTTGGCACTGGAATGGACACAAGAGTTTTGCGTCCAATGTTGACACTGAAATGGACACAAAAGTTCTGCGTCCAATGTTTGAGCAGAAGGAAGAATTCTGCGTCCAGCGTCCAATGTTTGAGCAGAAGGAAGAATTCTGCGTCCAATGTTTGAGCACAAGGCAAGAACAAAGTTCTGCGTCCAATGTTTTCCAAAGAAGCAGAATCAGTAAGCGTCCAATAGAGCAAGACTGGCATAAGTCCAATGATAAGAACAAGGCAATACTGGCAGAGTCCAATGTTTGTATGAGAAGCAGAATTGCAGTAAGAGTCCAATGATTTTCAAAGGAACAGATTCAGTGAGCATGAAGGATAAAAGTCCAATGTCCAGTGTGAGCAAGAGTGCAACTCTGCGTCCAATGAAACTGAACAAACAAAAGAACTGCTCTGCGTCCAATGAAGTCAGAGTTACTCAAGCACTGTTCTGCGTCCAATAAATAAGAAGGACAACAATATTGCTTTGCGTCCAATGGAGCACAAGGAAGCAGATTGACAAAGGTACATCAAACAATTGTTCTGCGTCCAATGAAGCAGAAGAACAAATGTACAACAATCAACTTTGCGTCCAATGGAAATGGCAAAAGTCCAATACTGCCTTGCATTCAAATGGAATAGATTGGTAAGCATCAGGTATGCGTCCAATGTTTGCATGAGTTCTGTGCAAATTGGTAAGTGCAAAGGTATGCGTCCAATAGATTCTATATGCTGCGTCCAAAACGCAGAGTCCATTACATGCTATTTACTGCTCATGCATTTAATATGAAACATATTTATTGAGCAAATGATTTGAAATAAATAGCTGTACACAATGCTTTCTGTACATCTTTGTCAACGTGTGTGAATGTACTTCTGAAAAGCATAAAGTACTGTGGAAAGTGTATTAAGAGAGAGAATGTACTTTTAACTACTCTATATATCTCTGAACACACCTTTCTGCTTTACACAGTGTATTCTCTCTGTCTCAATAAGATATTATTATTAACCACTGTACAATTGAGACTTTGAGTACAGGTTGCTTCTGATTTGGGAGAAAGAAACGCAGACATGCACAATGAAGTAGATCTCCTCAGAGCAACGGGAAAATAGCATTAAATGCTATTAGAGAACGGTAATATTTATGAAGGCTGAAGCTGAGCTATTCGAAGAACAAGTCTGAAGCTTCATCAAAGCCTATAAATACCGAGAAGCAAGAAGAAGAAAAAAGTCACTGAACAACGAAAAAGAAAGAGCAAAAACGCTGTGCAAACAATCTTTTATACTCTGTATTGAAAGTCTTGTATATTTTCTTTCTTCTTGTAAAAGAGAGTTTGCTTAACTCTCAAAGTGCTTTAGATTTCATATCCTCACTTGTGTGAGTTAGACAGCACTTGAATCAAAACTCTGCTGAGTTGTTTAGCCTGAAGAGGCTGTGTTCAAAGAATACTTGGGGTTTAGCCTGAAGAGGCTGCGTCCAAAGAATACTTGGGTTTTAGCCTGGAGAGGCTGTGTGCAAAGAATACTTGGGATTTAGCCTGAAGAGGCTGTGTGCAAAGAATACTTGTATCTATCTGGTTTGATAGTGAAATCTCTCTAGTTTGAGGGGACTGGACGTAGCTCTTAGGAAAGGGTGAACCAGTATAAAAACTTGTGTTATTTCTTCTTTCCCTTAACTCCTTTTATATCTGTGTTTATTACTAACAAAGGGGATTGAAATTGTTTTTATTCAAACAAGTTTTTCAAACCAAAAGGGAAGCATTCTGTGCGTCCAATCTTTAGAAAACCTGTGCGTCCAGTTTTTATAAAGACTCTGTGCGTCCAGTGTTTTAGCACTCTGTGCGTCCAATATTTCAAAAAGCACTGTGCGTCCAATATTTGAACTAAGCTGTGCGTCCAACGTTTTTAACAGCCAGAGTTCATCTTTTGCGAAAAGTTTTAAAAGCTTAGAAACACAATTCAACCCCCCCTTCTTGTGTTTCATCTTGTTACCTACAGTTACATCTTTACCCCTAGAGTTTAAGTAAAAATCAAGGGCAAAATAGTCTTTTCACTAATAAAAAATTCTCAAAATTAATTTAAAGGGTGAGAACCAATAAGAAATCTTGGAAATGCCATGTAATATCGCTAGTAGCTTCATGGAAGAGTTCCTGAAAATTTACTGTAAGGGTATGCTTTGCGGTTCGCATAAACAAAGGAAAACGGACACACCGTAAGGGTAAAACGGACATTTCTTAGAAAATTCCCAATTTTTTTTTAAAATCACAAATTTAATTTAAACACTAATGATCCCTTTTGTAAAATGATTTTGAGCATGTCCTAATCACCAAAAATCCTTTCCCGCTTTGAAATAAATCCCAAAAGTCCTAAAAAATGTAAAAACATGATCTAGCTTCTAAAAATATATTTCTGACCTCATCTTGGTCTCCGAATTAGTTCTCAACTTTTACTGCCAAACTATAGGGACCAAAATAACAATTCTTAATCTGCTATTGTAAAAATTTCCAAGATAATTTACAAAATCCTAGAATAAAGTAAAAACATTATTTGGCTCATCAAAATATTTTTCCAACTCATTCTGGTCTCCAAACCGACTTGCAGTTCGTCCTTGTCATACTATAGAGACCAAAACGATAATACTTCTTATCCGGTTACCAAAAAAATCCCAAATAAATTTCTAAAATTATTGAATATTATCAAATCACTATTTGTATCCTCAAATCTCTTTTCTGAATCAAATTGGAACTCTTATATCATTATAAACTTACTCTGACAGTCGAAAACGTCTCTAGACTATCGTTTTGACTTCTATGTCAGCTCTGAACCACAAGTTTTCATTTGAAAATTCTAAGATTAATCTTAATCCTCTAAAACTTACTCTCCATCTCATAGAGTGAAAATTTGGGATGTTACACTATACCCAGGTCTGAGTGCAACTTAAGAGAGGCATGTGGCTGAGTAGCGATAGCCTGTTGGATGTACATCCAACTTGGTTATCACGAAGGCCCAACCTAGAGTTTGATTTCTTTTGAGATTATTGTCACTCTTAATAGTTTACCTTTTGTTGTGGGCAATATTCCAAAACAGAATCCTTGCCTCTAGGGACCCAAATTTAGAATCCTAGATCCACCTATTAGGAGGCCCACTTGATGTAGAGGCCCATAGACTTTCAGATAGGACCAGCCTATATAGGCTGCAAAAAAAGCATACTCTACCGCTGCTTGTATTAATATAATTTTTTAAAAAAAAGCAAAAAAAGAAAAAGAAAAAACAGTAATTCTTTTTTCCTCTTCATCATATACCATGACCATGCATGCTTTTGCCATTACATTATCATAACATTTTGCATTCATTCTCATTTAACCTCAGGACTATCATAATATTCTTCATAGCTAGCATGCTCATACCATAGTCCTTGTTAGGAAAAATCATACGACCATCATGACATTTTGCATTCATAACATGCTCATATCAAAGTTTTTGTGAGAAAAATAACAATTCAAGCAAAAAACTACTTGACATGTTCCTAAGCCTAAAGACAAAATGAATTTAAAAAGACCCAAGAGGAGTTGAGAGACATAACTAAGATTCTTGGGGTCTTATGTCATTTGAAAGATGAATGGCATAAATGAAAATATTTCAATAAATGGCAAGTCACTGGGCACTCCTACCTAGCTGTGTCGCTTCACTCCATTGTCATTATAGCCTTTAGAGTGGTCTAAGGTGTTAATTGATGAACTAATGTTAATTTTCTCTGAAGCATCCGTTTAAATAACTTGCATGCTATGTGGATATTCCCCTTGTTTGAGTCATTCCCTTTCTTTACATTGTTTAGCTCTTTCTCTTTCCCACCTTGCAAAATCACCCAAAATGATTTTGGTTCTCCTTATTCCTAGCCTTAAATCTCATAAAGGAACAACTTGAAGGTTCCACATTAGGGCATATCCATTACATTGTTAGTCCAAATTGTTAGACACTTGGGACAAGTTCTTTTGGGAAAAAAAAACGAACTACAAAACTAAAAAAAAAGAGAAAAAAGAAGAAGATATCCCGTTAGGCTGAAAACCCATAAGGGCGGCCTAAGTAAAAGTTAGGGCATACAAAAGAAAAGGAGCAAATGTTTTGTCCTAAACTTAAATGAGCAATCGCAATTTGAAATGAAGTTTAGCCATTTTTCTCTATCATGAAAAAAATAAGATATCCCTTGCTACCCATTTTGAGCCTAAAAAGATTTTTTTTTCCTTCATATACCCCAAACAAAGATCAATTTTACTCGGCTCGTGATTCTAAAGTAAAAGGCACAATTGTGTGGTACTGTTAGGATTCAACATTATAATCAAGATCAATGTCTCTATACTGTCCAAAAATTAATGGGGGCAGTCAAGGTTGTCAGTAAGAACACTTTGATGCAGTAAAAATTGACAAAAATAAAAGGAGAAAAAAGAAAAAATTAAAATAGAAACGAATTAAAAGCAAGAAGATGCATAATCAAGTATTGTGTTGATGAATCATGAAGTACGTCATTGTGCTAAGGATCTTTGTTTTGTCTAACCTTTAAACACTTAATATTTGAGCCATAGATATCCTTCCTTTCATAACCCCTTTAGACACTGGCCACGTTACAAGCCTAATAAAGTCCATTATGATCAATGAGAGGTTGCTCGTAATTTTAGGACATAACATTTCTTGGTATGTTTGCTCAAAAGAAAAAAAGAAAAAAGATGCTCTCAAGACTTGTTCATCGAAATATTATCCAACAAAGACAAATGTTGGGGTAGGATATTATACTCACCAGCTTGTGGGAATCTTTCAACTGAGAATGAAAGAAACCTATATTGAAGAAGTCACTTACTTCACCTCTCATTTTGATATATCCCCAAAAAAATTTAAGGTTTAAATACTTTTTTCGTCCCTGCAAAATGACTGAGTTTCATTTTTCGTCCCTGTAAAAATTTTTGTTTGTTTGTGATCCCTGTAAAACAAAAAGTTTTATTTTTAGTCCCTGCAAAATTGTTTTAGTCCTTGTAAAATTTAGATCATGTTGAATCAGTCCCTGTAATATGTGAACAATTTTGTTTTTAGTACCTATTAAATTTATTTTACAAGGACTACTTTGGCAATTATCTAAATATTACAGGGACTAATTCAACATGATCTAAATTTTACAGGGACTAAAACAATTTTGCAGGGACTAAAAATAAAACTTTTTGATTTACAGGGATCACAAACAAACAAAATTTTTTACAGGGACGAAAAATGAAACTCGGTCATTTTACAGGGATGAAAAAGATATTTAAACCAAAATTTAAATTGGGGCAATTTCACTATTCATGCCATCCCCTGAAATAAAAAATGAGGCAGCTTTTTCACCTTTCCTTGAATCCAGACTGGATAATTACCCAATTCTCTTCTAACTACTATGACTACTCTTTGTCATCTTTCTTGGTCTAGGAGGAAACTACTTGTTCTTGAAATTTGGCTTGGGGCAATCTTATATTTCTTATATCAGGGCAACTATCTATCATTTAATTTAACAAATGCCCCAAAATCCTTTCTTGGCCTTAGCTCCCAAATCTACTTTCACAATAATGCAAGTTGGTTAACCAAATGCTTCAAAAAATAAAGATCATAAGTTCAAAAGCATCAAATCTCTTAACATCTTATAGACCAAAAGGATTCAGTTGGCTTAGATTTGACTATCTAAATGAAAGCATGTCAATGGGTTACGGTCAAATGCTACCTTGATCATAATGATCGGCAAGTTCTCTGCCCATTTAGACAAGGTTGGAGTGCAAGGTCACATACAAGTAGTTGACAAGTTGGAGTTTATTCAAATTTATCCAATCAACTCAAGAGTTATTTTTCTCATACAATTGCATCATGCATCACTTTTGCATCAGTGGTTGATCTCACCTATAACATCAAACATCTTACAGAATCAACTAATCTTATATACAACATCATGCATCATTTTGCATCATATCATCCATTCATTTCATATCTTGCATTACACATTTGTTTTGCCTCTTTCTCTTAGCCGAGAAGACAACCCACACCTCAAAGACGGGATGACGACCCGCACCCAAAGCCTGGATGATTGCCCACAGCCAAAGCTGAGAAGACGACCCGCACCCTCAAAGTCGGGATGACGACCCGTACCCCCAAAGCCAGGATGACGACTCGCACTCAAAGCCTGGAAAATGACCCGTACCCTTTTATTTTTTTGCTAAAGCTAGGATGACAACCTACACCCTTTTTCTGCTAAAGTTGGGATGATGACCTGTACCTCAAAGTTGGGATGAAGACTCGTACCCCTTTATTTTTCTGCTCAAGCCAAGATGACGACCCACACCTGAAGCTGGGAAGATGACCCACACCCCTTTATTTTTTTGCTAAAGTCGGGATGACGACCCTCACACAAAATCGGGATGACGAACCACCCCCTTTATTTTTTTGCTCAAGCCGGGATGACGACCTTTACTCTTCGGTCTTTCTAAAGTCGGGATGATGACCTACACTCTATTACTTTTCTTTTTCTACCAAAGCCGAGAGGACGACCTGTAACATCCCAAATTTTTACTCTATGAGACAAAGTATTAATTTTGGAGAATTAGAATTATCCTTAAGAATTTCAGATGATAAGTAATGGTTTGGAACTGACGTAGAAGTCAAAACGGTGTTCTGTGGACGCTTTTGACTGTCAGAATTAGTTTATAACGATATGAAAATTTCAAATTGGATTCAGAAGAAGTATTTGAGGATTGAAATAGTGACTTGATTTTATTTGAGTATTTTAGAAACTATGTTCGGAATTTTAGAGAAGAGCATAAGAAATATTATCGTTTTAGTCCCTCTAATATGAATTACGCAACATGTTAATTGGGGAACGAATAAGTACTAGACACTAGGAAATAATCGAGATGAAAAACTAAAAGGACACAGAGAGTTTTATCTAGTATAGAAATTAGAAGTTTCGTTTGGTGTTAAAATTCAAATGAAAAACTAGTTTACGTCTTATGTAATTTTCTTCTATATCATTTCCATTTTTATTCTGTTTTATTTACAAAATTGTGTGATATATGTGTTTATTGATTTATTTTTATCTTAGAAAAATTGTTTTAAAATACATATTCATTCTCTATATTGAAACCAATAGTTTTCGTTAGACGTTGAATTTTTAACAGAAAACAGTTTATGTTATAACTGACGGAATATGTTTTAATATTGGAAATATGTGAAAACCAACCCAAAAAATTATCTCCTTCACAAAAGTTGTTTATTTTAATATTTGTGATTATCTGAAATTTTTGGAAAACTTTTGATATTTACAGAAAAATATGCTAAACTTGAGCGAATAGCATAAAGATCTTATTTTACATTATAAAATTTCGTGATAAAAGTCCAAAACCCTTTTATTTTTATTTTTAATTATTTATTTGTGAATTTCAAAAATTATTTTTGTATTGGATATATAAAACATCATTTGTTCACTTATATGCGGTATATCAGTCGAATAGGAGGGTTTGATTAGATGGATGGCTCTGCTAGGTTTTCCTCTCACGTGAGACCTTAAGGTTTTGCATGCTTTCATGGCTACGACTACACCAATCTGTCCATGGGGTTTTCTAGCCCCTAGCCCTCCTTCCTCCCCATAACCTTCTACCACAAGGAACGTCTCTCAGCAATGGAAATCTTTCGTGCAGGCACTAAACAATTCTGTCTCTTTTCCTTTGAGTCAGCTTCCTCGCCCTTGTCTCAAAGGGGATGCGCTATCAATTAAAATCACTGAGGAAGAGTATCAAGCAGGTCTTACAGGTTGTAAGCACAATCTGCATGGGCACCTAATCCTTGCAAAAGGTGATTCCCCAATCAAAATTCAAGACCTGCGCGCAAAGCTTTCTAATTTATGGAAACCCCTTGGGCAGTGGTGGGTGGTACCCCTTGGCAAAGGATTTTATGAGTGCAGTTTCACCGCACCGGAGGATCTTCGTAGCGTTTGGACTATGGGTTCTTGGAATCTGCAACCTGGGATCTTGAGGCTCTCGCTTTGGACACATGACTTTAATCCTAATTCCTTGCGTAGTACTCATGCACAATGATGGATTCGTATTCTGGGCCTTCCCAAGGAATATTGGCGACCGAAGATTTTGTTTGAAATAGCGAGTGGCATTGGCACTCCATAGCTTTGGATTAGGCGACCACAAATCGCACTTTCGGACAATTTGCGAGAGTGCAGGTTGATGCAACACCCTTTCTCATAAAAGGATATTGCAAGGTAATGAAATGTTCTTACAAAATAATTATAAAAGTTAATTTATTTTCGAAAGTTATTATTTTTATTAACTTATTTGTTATTAAAAAATGTGAGTAATTTTTTTCTTTAAAAGAAGATGCGAAGAATGGGGAATACGTTAAATGAAAATTTTCTCGAAAAGAAACAGTTCAAAAATACTCAACTCATTCTTGCAAAAACATGTCTCTTGGTCATATTACATCATACATATCCACAACAGACCACGTAGTCAAACAAAGATTAATAATTTAATGCCATCTCTAGCAAACATTGCAATCACAGCCTACCCAAAACGAGTCTAACCCGTCGAGTCTCAAAACACCCTCTAAGGGTAGTCTTCGTCCCTCTTCTTCAAGTTTTGGCTAGTCCACCTAGCTGGTGGTCCATCTATATGAATCATGTTCCAAAGACCACAAAACATATAGGCAATGGTGAAAAACACTCCTTATGCAAGTCATAAAGATATCATAGACAACAGATATAAATCAAGAAATTAAGAAAGAATCATGCATAACATACACAATTACTATCTCATAGCACATATCCTCACCAAACAATCCATCAACAAACAAGACATATCATAATGCATGTCACTTCTATTCCCCTCTCAAACACCGGTGTAATGTTCCATTGAGACTTTTCTCTTCCTCAACCACATTTGAGCGATAGGCCACTGTCAATCCCTAACATACTTGTTCAAGGCTAAACCTCCAGTAAAGTCCAAGACAGTATTCAGGAAAGCCATGTTTAAGTCATAAATTGTTCAAGTCTAAACAAACAGTAAATTCTAAGTAACAATTATTTAATGCACTCAGCGACACCATATCATAAATAGGTTAGTCAGTCAGATTTATCCAAGCCGGGTGCTCTACTCGATCTCGGCTCACTGGGAGTCACCAGATGGCCATTGAGACTTTTCAAAACCTGGATAATTCCAGTAGGCAATTGTAGCCCAACCGTACCCTATTTTCAACCCCTCTCTAGATTGTAGCTCACGTCACAACCCTCTCTGGGTATGTCCACTTGGCAAAGCCAAGAAAATCTCTTTATGCAAATGGTATGACATATTTTGCATACACAATAACATCACAATTACTTCTCTATGTTACCACTTGTACCAATCATCATATAACCTTCTCTTGGTTATATACTCACATTATGTTACCTCTTGTAACAAACACCACATGACTTTATCTCTTGGTCATTTTATAAATTCTCTTCTCATTGTTACCTCTTGTAACATTAACGCGTAACCCTCTCTCTTGGTTATGTAATACTCATCTCTTTTCGATTATCTCAATCAAAATATTTCTTTCTCTTTTATTGAATTCTCTTATTGATCTTATAAATTCATTTCTCATTGGTTATCTCTACCAAAATAATATAGTCTTTTCTTTGGTTATCTTGACCAAAATATATTATATATGCTTCTCTTTGGTTATCTCAACCATAACATATCTTTGTTTCACAAAACTGATTTACTGTATTTATTGTATTACCTTCAAAAATTAATATAAAATACTTAGGCTAAGGTAATTTCAAAATAAATATTTTTCCCTTAAAAGACATTAATTTATGAGCCTTTAAGTATAAAATTTATAAATTTCGAATTTTAAAATCCCAGACACTTTCACAGGTGTGAGACAAATCACAGCGCTGGTGTGAACGATTCTGTTTCCGTGTTTTCTGATTTCTTTACAAAAATCCAATTTTCACATCCTTTTCTGAAATTCACACCAGAGGTGTGACAGGTCTGTTTTTCCAAAGTTTATTAGATCTAGAAACTTCATTTTGATTTTGAAAACACCATACCCCGTAACTTAAAATTAATTAAATTAAAAACAATATATTTGAGTTAAGAATAGTGACTTCCCTTTAATTGATTCATTTTTAACTTATTAAGTTATGGTTAAAATCTTTATTAATGTCCATTGGAGACTTTTTTTTTGAAAAACTCTTACCTTTAATGAATCCTAACAAAACTTTGGACTTTGTACTAATTAATTCATTATGAAAAGTTTATTTTTGTCCATGTCCATGTCCTTTTCACCACACTCCATAATGTTTGGGTCATTAGCCAATTTGCCATACTTTAATCTTTTCATACTCTTCTCCACTCATCAATCACCAGTCACCAAACATCGAGCATAGTAATAAATAAGCATTATCCTACTTTAAATATTACATTCCCAAATTGAATAAAAATAAGAAAAGGAAACATAGAACATAGAGGATAGCTAAAAGACAATCCTCACAAGCCAAAAGACATCAAATGCAAACTAACATCACAATCAAACATAGCAAAGCATCACCATCAAGCAAAGGAAAACATCCACATCAAGCATAAAATAATATCACATCCACACATAGAACAATATGAACTTCAATCATGAAGACAAAGTTACAAACACAAAGATGTCATCATCCAATACTTTTCACTCCATGATCACTTAATAAAAACAATCACTTTGATTAAAAATCATGTCTTTTCCAAAAAGATCATCTCTTTGAAATAAAAATTATTACTTTTTAAGAAAAGATTGTCTTTTTGCTAAAAGTTCTTTCTTTTCAAGGCAATCACCACTTGATCAAAGTTATTACTTAGATAAAAATCAATAATTTTCCATAAAGGTTACTTCTTTAATAAGAAAATCTATCTTTTTATAAAGATCAAATTTTTAGAAGAATCAAGTCATCTTTTTGTTTATAGTAAGATTCTCAAGCTTTAAAAAAATAACATAGACAAGCACAAGGCACTCCATGAATCCCATAACTCACAAAAAGAGATATTTTCCCTTACCTTTTTCCTTCTCTCTTAGAACAAAGGTCCTAGTCTCTTGGCTTCCTAGCCTTACTTGATCACCACCTTAAAACCAAGATATGAACATAGCCAAAAAATACTACAAATAAGATCCTTTTTAATCTTAAAGAGAAGAAGAAAAAGAGAGGAAAGATTATTATTATTATTTTTCAAACTCTTGATAGTTATGAACCAAAGAAAGAAGAAAGATCAAAGCTTGGATCAAAGATCCTTTACCTTCACAAGCTTGGGTTCCTTCAAGACAAAAATAGAAAAAACCCACTTTTAGAAATATGAACTTGATGATCATGAATCAAGAAGAATATTTAATGGATTCAAAATAAGGAACCAACCTTGTAGCTTGAAGAATCAAGATCAAAGCTCAAGAGTTTGTATTCTTGAAAAATAAGAACACTTGATGCTTGGATGAAGGCTAGTGTTTAGAAAGTGTATAAAGGAGATGCTCTACACTTGATTATTGTATAGAGGATCAAAAATATGATTGGAGATGGGGAGCAGCTTCCATGGAAATGGAAGAAAAAGCTTGAAGGAAGGAGATGAAACTTAGAGAGAAGTTGGAGAATTGGCTTGAAGAGTGAGAAGTTGTCTTGGAATAATGAATGAAATTCTCTTCTCCTCTCCCTATGATTCACGCATTCACACACTAAGTAAGTCTTAGAGATTAAGTTTGCTAAGATCACTTTGCATTCCATGAAGTTAAATGAAAGACAAATAAAAAATTAACACTTAGCAAATTCTAATTGGTGGAATCCAAATAACCTTCCAATTAAGCTTTGAAAGAAAAATATCTCCCTTAGTTTTTAGGAGCACATGGGCGGCCAAGGATGAGTCAAGAAGGAAGAGATAAGCTCAAAGCCAACTAGGGTTAAAGCTTGGTCAAAATGGAACTAGACTAGGTTAAGTTTTAACTATGATTTGTGTAGTTAAATTAGATCAATGGTCAAGATATTCTCTCCATCAAATGGAGTGTTTAATCAAGGGTCCAAATTGAACTAGAGGGCTGCATGGCTCTTTGATAGTTTGGAGCAAACTTGAGGGCAAAATCAAAGGGACAATGTGGTCATTTCCTCTCTTGGTAATTAGTTATTTAGGCAAAGGGTAAAATGGTCTTTTCCCAAGAGATGGAAATGGTAGAAAATTCTAAACTCTTCTCCTAGCTTCCAGAAAGTCCAGGGCTGGTCAAGGAATGAGGTAAATAATTTTTCACTTGTAACCATGGTAAAATATAAATTATGGTAATAAAATGCGGTAACTTTTGCGTTTCATGGTTAAAACTATCTAAACTTGACTTATTGAAATGAAAGACTCTCAAGACTCATATGGTTAGTCAAGATCACAAAATTTATGTGCCAAAATGGTCTTGGTAGATAGGAATCAAGCTTAGAAAAGAAACGGTAATTTTTCGGTTCCCTTGGTAACACGTAAACTAGGGTAAAATCGGTCTTTCTCTAAAAATTCCCGAATAATTCCTAAAAATTATAAATCTTATAAGAACACTAATGGTTACCCTTTTGTTTGATTTTGGTCATGTCCTAACTTTCGGGTATCCATCTGCTATCCCGTTTACCCTGTTCTTCATTCTACAGGGACCAAAACAGCAATTCTTAATATGCTATTCTAAAAATTCCCAAAATAATTCTCATAATTCTAAAATAATGTAAAAACATTATTTGTCTTGGTGAAATATTTTTCTAAAGTGTTCTGGTCTCCAAACCTACTCGCAGTTCATCCTAGTCATACTACATGGACCAAACCGATACTCTTTCTTATCCGTTTCTCAGAAAATTCCCAACTAAAATTCTAAAATCCTCAAATATTGTAAAATAAATATTGATATCCTCAAATCCCTTTTCTGACTCCAATTTAGGGTTTCTATCTCATAATACAGTCATTCTGTCAGTTAAAAACGTCAACCGATATCCGTCTGTATTTTAATGTCGAACTTAAACTACTGCTTTCTCAGCTTAGGAAAACTTTATCTATGGAATTATATTTCCTAAAATATATTTAATACACCCGAATCAACTATCCATATATTAAAATATATTTAATATAGAAATCCCAAAATTACGGACGTTACAATTCTCTCCCTCTTAAATAATTTCGTCCTCGAAATTACGCGGATATACTTAGTGAAATAACCATCATTATTTTTTTTAAAAAAAAAACTCTCATCCGATAAAACATTCAATGTCATCTCACTTATCTATATGCACAATCTACTAACCTTTTAATCAACACACTTTCCTTTATTCGAGTATCCTTACTCCCATTGCAACGTACTTCTAGTTCCATCAGAAATCGAAACTTTATATTCCTCACTCTTAGGAACTTGGTAATGTTGATTCATAGAAATCACTCATACTTCTTAACTTCAAGAGAAATTGCCGATACCTAAAATTTCTCGTTTTAACATGAACATCATCTCTCTGACCTAACTATACACTGATCATTTTCTTAATAACTCCGTCTCTTATTAAGAATATAATCTATTAACCAGGATAACTATTTCTTTATCCATCCTGAAAAATTCATTTTACTTAATACATATGATCATGCTAGCCTCATCTCATCTATTCCTCAAGAATGTTACCTACAGTATTGATCTCACCTTCATCACTTTCAACTTATATTCTTACACATCTATGATATGCCTCCATAAATCCAACTATTCCTTCTTCCCCTTATCAGGATCTTGATCTTTACTTTATTTGTAATACTCTAGGACTCTATGATGTTGGTCCATTTGATTCATCAAAATTTTGGGTTTACTATCGGCGAACTAATGGGTTTCTCAATCTCACACCTCATCCTTTAGTAGTTAGAAAGTAATAATGATAGCATGGCTAATTCACCTCGTCATCTAAACTATATCCATTTACTCATACACACTATCATTTATTCATCTATTCCAAATTCTTTTTCTCTGATTCTCTCCCCAATGTCTCCAAAGGTTTCACTACAATTTTTCACTGAACTATTAAAATCTTTATATACATCTCTAAATTCCCAGTATTATACCTATTGGTAACTATCATCCAGTATTTATACCTCCACTATTTCATACCATTGAAATTATCTCAGATCAAATCTTACTATAAAATTTACAAATCCGCACTTTACTTATTCGTCGACCTTATAGTCTTCAAAATATTTGATGTAAAATCAAGATAATCAATCCCTTGGTCATCAGTTTACTCCAGCATTCACTGATCGTTATTCTTGATTCCTACCTAACCATCACAAGTCTTCCATCATTCTTATCTAATCTTAACTTTCCACTTATACGATTGCAATTCTACTACCTTAGAATCAACTCATAAGTGTATCAAATCTTAATTTCATACTCTTAAAATCAAACGAACAATCTAATCCCTCTCGACCATGATACACTCTCCCTATTCTTACAGTATCTGTAATAACTTCCTATCATGACTCCCAATTATCAGGCTAACTATCTTAGTTCCTTCGAAATTACACTAGGTATGATGATTAATTTGTAAATAGGAACAATTTGTAAACAGTATTTCTAACCCATTATTAGGATTTGTGCAAAACCAATTTGAAAGTCCTGCTGGTCACGCAGGAGGCCCTGTGCTCGTGCTTTTGGAAATCGAAGTTGAACCCAACAAGGTGGGGCCTGAGGGAGGGGCAGCTGGCATTGCGGTGGAGAATACTCCTATTGCTGAGGAGGCTGATTCGGTTGGAGGGGGTGAAGATGTCAGCTCAGAGGGAATTCTAGTGGTGGACGCACAAAGCTCCCCATCGAATGCTGGTTTGATTGGGGAAACACCAGTTGTGGTGCAAAAGGATCTCAGAATCCTCTCAAAATTTTGGCGTGATGAAATGGATGAGGAAGAAGAGGAGGAGGAGTTACAAAACCCGCTTGAAAATTCTGCTCCAGTGCAGGGTGAGGATCCTCCATTTGAGGTGGCTTTATCTAAATCTCAGAGGAAGAAATTGAGACAGAAGAAGAGTAAGCATGGCAAGTCTGATCGGCATATCACCCGTTCGCGGGTAGGCCCCAGAAATCATGCGTAATGAGAGCCCTCTACTGGAATGTTAGAGGGTTGGGAAACCTGGACACCAGGCTGATTATTAAGCACCTTTGTCTTTCTCATAAGCCGGATATTCTCTTCTTATCAAAATCGATGATCTCAATTGACTAGCTGCATTCTGGATTTTGGCAGGCATTAAAAATGCGCGTTTTTGCTACTAAAAGTCGAGTCTCTTTGCAACCTAATATTTGGTGCCTTTGTGCCGAGAGCATTACTCCTACAATCATTTCCACCTCCTCTCAGCAAGTATCTTGTTCGATTAAAGTGAATAATTGTGAGGTCTTCATCGCCGCAATTTATGCTAGCACATCTTACCTTACTAGAAGGCAGTTGTGGTAGGATCTAAGCAACTTACAGCATCTTTGTCCGGGCCTTGGTGCTTTTTTGGTGACTTCAATGCAATTTTGGGGGCCCATGAGCAGAATGGTAGCTATTTGCCGCTGCAGATCTCGTGTGATGATTTTCGGACTTGGTCTGACACCAATCTCTTAATGCATTTATTGACTAGAGGCATTCAACTTACGTGGTCTAATGGGCATAGAGGCGCGACCTATACGGCGAAAAGGCTCGATCATGCAATCTATAATGACGCATAGTTGGATTTCTGGACTAAAATCTCTTGTTGCACCCTTCCCAAAAGCAACTCGGATCATTATCCTCTACTGTTGGAATTTCAGACGGAAATGGTCCTGCATAAATCTGCATTCAAGTTCCAAAGAATTTGGGCTAGTCACCCAGATTGTCGCCAGATTATCGCTGATGTCTGGAACGAGAATGTTGTTGGGTGTCCAATGATTGTTCTCAACTCCAAGCTTAAAGCGCTGAAGCAAAAACTGAAGCACTGGAACCTCACTATCTTCGGGAATGTGCATGAGCAGGTTAAGGAGGCAATGCTGAAGTAAATGGTGTGCAAGCTCATATTGATCAGTTTGGGCCCTCAGATGCATTGTTTGAGCAGGAAAAGGAGGCTTTGTTGGGGATGCAACAGGCGCTTCATTATCAAGAAGAATTCTGGCTTTAGAAATTGCACCTCCATTGGCATATTCACAGGGATAAAATTACCGCTTTCTTTCACAAGCTCACTAGAATCCGGAATGTTTCCAAGCAGATTTCATTTCTACGCAATGGGGACAACATGCTGCATTCTCAGGCAGAAATTGAAAGTCATGTAGTGGGTTTCTATGAAGAGCTCTTTGCCACTACCGACCCCTGCTTTGATAATGGGTTGATTGAGGAGGTCATTCCTTTGCTTGTTACTTCAGAAGACAACATTATGCTCACAAAATTACCTTCAGTTGAGGAAGTCAAACTTGCAATTTTTTCTATGAATGGAGATGGCGTGCCTGGCCCTGATGGTTTTGGACCTTTTTTTCCAAAAATATTGGGATATCATTCAAAAAGATGTTTTCAATGTTGTGTTTCAATTTTTCAAGTATAATTAGCTGCTGCCCAATTTTAATTCCAACATTGTGGTTCTTATTCCGAAGGTGTAGGGTGCTGATAAAGTGGATTTGTATAGGCCTATTGCTCTAGCAAACTTGAAATTCAAAATTATTACCAAGGTCATGGCGGATAGGCTTGCTAAGGTAGCCTAGAAAATTATTTCCAGCAACCAACATGGGTTTGTTCAAGGAAGATAGATTTTCGACTGCATTTGTACGGCCTCAGAGGCGATCAATTTGCTGGATAAAAAGTTTTTTGGTGGCAATATTGCACTAAAAATTGACATCAAAAAAGCCTTTGACACTATTGATTGGTATTTCCTTCTTAAAGTTCTCAGGACTTTTGGGTTTGATTTGAAGTTCATTAACTAGATAAATGTGATCCTCCATTCTACTAAGCTCTCTATTTCGGTGAATGGGAATGCGGCTGGGTTTTTCTCTTACTCGAGGGGAGTGCGTCAAGGGGCCCCCCTGTCCCCTCTCTTTTTTTGTTTGGCGGAAGAAGTCTTAAATTGAGGGCTCACCAAGCTTGTGACTAGTGGCAAACTTAGTTTGATGACAGGTTCAAGAGGCACTCATGTTCCCTCTCATGTGCTTTACGCAGATGATATCATGATCTTCTGCAAAGGAACCCAGCGTAATTTGAGAGGCTTGATGTCTATTTCAAAAATATGGGGAGATATCGGGACAAATCATCAATCCTGGAGAATCCACATTCTACTCGGGCTGCTTATCTCTCCATAGGCAGGTTTGTATAGCAAGAGATCTTGGTTTTGCGGTTGGAAAACTTCCCTTTGTTTACCTTGGCATCCCGTTGTTTTAAGGGAAACCCCAAAAGGTCCACCTGCAACCAATTGCGGACAAAATCAAAGCTAAATTGGCTAGTTGGAAAGCCTCACTTACAGCTTCCATGTCTACGCTTGGCCTGCGAGTCTAATCAAAATGGTGGATAGATGGATTCTCAATTTTATTTAGTCAGGTGATATTGAAACCAAGAAAATTGTCACTGTGGATTGGCATAGGACTTGCCGCACATTTAAGGAGGGGGACTTGGGTATCAAATCTCTCAAGGCCATTAATAGAGCTTCTATGCTGAAGCTTTGTTGGGAGCTTATTAATTCGCATAGTCAATGGGCCATCCTGCTTAAAACACGGGTGTTTAGAGACAATATTCCCTTAACATATCATGTCCACTCTTCCATTTGGAATGGCTTAAAGTCCAGCCACGACACAATAATGGGTAACTATTCTTGGCAATTAGGTACTGGTTCTTGCATTAATTTCTGGACAACTCCCTGGTTGTCCAAGCCTTTGGTGGAGATCATGCAGATTCCTAGCCAGATTCACAGCTCCCTTCAGGCTACAGTGCAAGATATTATTAGCCAAGGAAATTGGAATATCCCAACTGTCGTCTTCCAAAAATGCGCTGCTTTGAATGAGGAGTTGAAGCGGGTTGCTATTCCCCATTTCGATTCTGATGATCGCAGGGTTTGGAGTTCAACCACTTCAGGGGAAACTTTGCAAGATGCCTTTCTCTTCCTGAATAGTCCAGGACAAGAGTTGTCATGGTGCAAGTTGATCTGGACCAAATTCATCCCTCCATCTAAATCTTTCATTACTTGGAGAGCCATGCACAATCGATTGCCTACGGACGACAATCTTCGGTCAAGAGGCTGCACTACCGTTTCAGTTTGCAGCCTTTGTGGAGCTGCAAAAGAAACTACTCACCAGTTGCAAGCCTTTGTGGAGCTGCAAAAGAAACTACTTACCAGTTGTACATGGCTATGTGCTAAGTCTTTCTGTCGATACCTCCTCTCTGGCCAGCATTCTCTCCATTTGCAATAAAAATTAGATTTCTCAGTTGCAAGAAGTGATCATGGCAGGTGTGGTGAGTACAATCTGGACAATTTGGCACTGCCAGAACAAACTTCGGTTCGATAATCAGCGGGTTCACCTTCGGTCCACCATCAACGTGATCAGGTCCAATGTGACTCTTTCTGGTAAACTCGGTTCTGGGGTCATGTCCTCCTCCATTCAAGAGCTTCTTATTCTCAGATCTTTCAACCTTGAGGGTAGGCTGAGAGGAGCTCCATCCATTCTTTAGGTTTCTTGGTTCCCACCGTTGTGCAATTGGACTAAGTGCAACATAGATGGAGCAGCGAAGGGATTGCCAGGCCCTGCTGCTTGCGGGGGTATCTTCCGTGACCACAGTGCGGCGGTTATGGGATGTTTTGCGGCCAATCTAGGAATTGCAAATGCTCTTCACGCTGAACTGATGGCCGCAATAATGGCCATTGAGCTAGCCTATGAGAAGGGTTGGCACAAACTTTGGCTGGCATGTGATTCGAAACTGGTTTTATCCTCTTTCACTCCATTCAAGTGGTTCCCTAGAATCTTAGAAACAGGTGGCAAAATTGTTTGCAGCTTGCTAACAGGATGAGTCTTATTTTTTTGCACATTTATCGAGAGGGAAATAGTTGTGCAGATAAGTTAGCCTCTCGTGGTACAGTTATACACAATTTTCAGCGGTGGGATTTAATTCCTAGTTTTATTAGTGAAGATTTTTTCCATAACCGGTTTGGTCTTCCTAATTATAGATTCAAATAATTTCATTCTTGGGTTTTGGTTGATGTCCCCCAAGTTTTCTTTTTGTATTCTTTTTCTTTTATTAATATTATTTGGGTGTGCTGCAGATGATGGTTGATGGCTGGGGTGCCGACCTAGTTGGGATCGTAGTCATCATTGTGATCCATTTGCACTCCCTCGTTTATGGAAAAAAATCAGCCAAATAGATACGAATAGAGAATTAACGGGTATAATATCAGAACTTAGGATTTTTGGGATACTTGAATGCAATTTTATGAAGTGTAAATAGTGATTAGTCAACTGTAGAAAGAAATGTTGACCATGAATAGTGTAGGGTTATGTACAATTACTATTTTACCCTTGGTTGTACACTTATTTACCAAAAGCTAAGCTTTTTAACCTAGCTATCCAATAGTTCTTCTTCCCCCTCATTTTGGTCGACATCCTCAAGGCATTTAGGAGGGTTAGATTGCTCTTGTCACATGGATTGAATCCTTATGAAATACTTTGAACCAATTACGATTTAGTTAATTAGTTTTGATTTATTTATAATGAACCATGGTTAGGTTAAAAGTAAACTAGAGTTGCTTAATTAGCCCAAGCTTGGCCGCCCCCTTACCCTATAAATACCCCCCTCCATGCTTCATAATTTTCTACACCAAACTTGAAGTATTTCCAAACTTATTCTTTCTTACATCTTTAAAGCTTTCATATTTCCTTCTTTGAGTTTTAGTTCTTTTCAAGTTTTGTTCTTCATAAGCTTTTCTTCAAAAGGTAAGTTTTTCTTCACTTAGGTGATTCATGTGTTATAGCTTTATAGTTATTTATTTAAGCTTTATAATTGTTTCATGGCTTTGATTTAATTATTGTGAGCTTTTATTTTAGTAATGTTATAATGGCTAATTTGTTTGAGTTTTTGTGATAGTAATGTTATCATGGCAAAATTGTTTTTTAGCTTTAAATATTTATACCGTTATACTGACGAATTTTATACTATCACAGTATAGTTGAACTGTAAAACTATTGTAATCTATTTCTTTATGAAAAATGTAACACCCTCGTTTTTAAATAGTTTCTTTAGACTTCTAATATGTTTTAATTTAATTAAAATTATTTTATTAATGACTTTGGGGTCTTGAAGTGAGAATAAGGATATTCATATCTTAGGTTTATGACTCGAGAGTAGTAGTGTTCGCAAAACTGAGTTTTTGCGGGAACTACATTCTCTCCTGATGCGAGGATAGGGTTCAGAATTTTTCTGGAGGTCATTTTACTCCAAAATAATATTTTAACTAAACAAAAGTTGTTTTTATAATATTTGTGATTTTTAGAAATTTTTCTGAAAATTTTTCAAAAAAATTTTATTTTACCCGCGTTTGGAGCTTTACGGATAAATCGGGCGCAATCGGGACATGAAAAATAGTCCAAAAATTTATTTTTGAGATTCTAAAATTTTGTCTATCATATTTGAGTCATAAAAGTAATTTTTCATGTTGTTACCTATTTTAGAAAATATTTATCTAAAAAGGAATTATTAAAATAAACATTTTTCCTACTTTGAACCACCAATTAAACCCTAACTTGATGGAACATAATCCCACCATTTTTCTGGTCTGTTTGGCCGAACCCATAGCCCTAAAATTCACTCTTGAAATATCTCAAAGTAAAAGTGGGTCAAAAGGTTAATTTTTGAATTTTTTCCAATTAAAGAAATGAGGTATGGTTCTCATCTGATCAGAGCAAGCAAACCCATGCTTCCTTGTCTCCATGGGCTGGCTGAGTTTCGACTAGGGTAAGGTAGGAGAGACATTCATTTTTTCATTCACTTCATCTTCTTCATCTAGCAAAACTCCATTTTCTCTCCGTTCCAAAGCTTTCCTTCATAACTAAAAGCTTAAGTTTTCTTGAGTTTTTGGCTATTCAAGCTTTACAAAAAAGGTTTGGATCATGATTCTAAACCATAATCTCTTTTCATTTTCCATTTCCATCACTTTCATTTTTTTTCATGAAGCTTGTGTTCTTCATTTTGCTAAAAGTAAGCTTTTTCTTGGTTTAGGTTCATACCCTTGGAACCTACAAGCTTGAAAACCAACTTGGATCTATTTTGCTTCAAGCTTTGAGTAAGTATTTCTCTATTCAAATTTTTATATTTTAGGTTTGGGTGTTTTCCTAAAGCTTGCATTTTTTATGGTGATTTTCTTGTGTATTTTGTATAATGTTGTTTTTCTAAGTGTTGGGAACATCAAGATCCTTGGGAGACCACTAGGTGTTGGTATTGGTGTGAAGGAGATTTTTAGTGTTAGCCGTTTTATTTGCTTCAAGAGGTAAGGGAATTTTCTCAATAAGTTGGGAAGGTTGTGTATGTGTGTGGTTGTATGTTGTATGTTTAAGGTTAAACTCAAAGAAATGAGTTTTCCTATTGGTTGTTGAATGAGAAATCATTCTCTTGGTAATATCTATTTTTATATACTTATATATATAAGTTTAAAGCATGATTTTGGTTGATGATGATGATTTTTGAAAGCCTATGTGTTCTTGGAAAGTCATATGTATGATTTGAAGTGATTGGAATGCCTAAATGCATGCTTGATGAAGTTATGTTTGATGCTATGTTTATGATGTATTTTAAAATGATATGTATGGTTACCTTGAGTGTATGAATGCTTTATGACTTGTGTGTTCTTGCCTATTTGATGTATGTTAATTCTTGGGTATTTTGTGTACTTTGATTCATTGTGATTGGTGATTGAATTTAAAGTATTGCTACACAAGCTTTGGAAGAGGACTTAGAGGAGTTAATGAAAAAGTTTTTCCAATGGAATCAAAATAAATTAATTAGAATTCAAGTCAACACTTGATTAGGTAAACTTCACTAAATTTTTTAAGTATAAGTCTCCAATAGGCTTCATACTAAATCCTATTTTTCCATAAAGCTCTAAGTATGTTAAGAAATTAATTAATGAGGAAAAAAGTAAAATTTCAGATTTTCCAGGGGTTAAAACGAAATTGGGTGTGTTTTGGGGCAAAAAAATAAATTTCAAAAGTTATGGCGCACAAAAACGAAAACTGGGTGTTTTGGGCCCAAAATGTAATTTACAGAAGTTCTGGGGCAGAAACGAGAAACTAGGCATTTTTGGGTCAAAAACATAATTTTTCAGCAATTAGGGGCTAAAGCGTGAAGCTGAATTTTTAAGGGTCAAATTTTAAATACTAGAAGTAAATAAATTTAAGTAAAGTTTTTATCAAAGTATTTAATTAAGACTTTTAATTAAATCTTTTTACAATGAGAAGTGGGAAGAAAAATAATGAAGTTGGTTCTAAATAAAAGGTATTTCTTTCACTACGACAAATGAAGATTTGAGATTTTAAAGTTAAAGATGAACTTTAATTTCAAAGAGGAGTTTTTCTCTAAAAACTTATGTTTTTAAATAACATTTTTACACGGTATTGAAAGAGGATCAATACGTGGCGACGATAAGTCTTGAGGACGAATAATGCTACACGATGTTGGAAGAGAGCTAACATGTGACGACGAAAATCCTAAGATGAGGGATTGCATTATTTACCTTGGTTGTGTTTGCAAATTATGTTGTCATTTGTATTAAAGACGTTGGTTTTGCCAAAACCAGAGCATACAATCCTAAGGTGATGGACTGTGGATAAGTATGGTCTGACTATAAGTCTTGAGGGCATCCAGGTTACGAAGTTCTCAATGGCCGGTTGGTGACTCCCAACGGACCGAGACGAGTCGTAATACCCAGCTTGGATGATCCTAACCAGGGCTGCCTTATTTATGTTATGGTGATAGTAGCTCTACTGAATAATTGTAAAATCAGTCCATGAAAAAGGGGACTGCTGGTAACCAAGTCCATGAAAAAGGGGACATATTGGTTTATTATGTTAGGTTTACGCTACAACCATTTCGCTCTACTTAGTTGAGGAAGAGAAGTCTCCATGGAGCAGCACACCGGTGTAAAAAAAAATATTTGAAGTGACATGCATTATGCTAGAGTGATATGTGTGTTAACTTGATGATGTGTTCTCTGTTGTTGGATGAATATCTTAGAGAAAGATTTGCAAAAGAGTAGCTATGTATATATATTCTTAGATTGTATTATGTAGTATTTTATTTTTCATATGTACCCTTTCGTGGATTTCAATTTTTCAAAGAAATTCACCCTTGCATGTTTTTCTATTATCTATACGTACACTAAGCGTAGATGTCCACTTCGAGACCTCTGGTAGTCCGAGTGAGGGAGAGTTTTCGGCCTCTTGAGGTCGATGATGGGGGATGGACTTACGATCCCATCTCCCACTGGGCCACGGTGTGCGGACACGTGATCAGGACTAGAGGAGGGGTGCTGAAACCCGAAGAGGTTTTGGAGAGGGACATGGTTTTGGATGCTTACATACCCATCGAGAGGATACGCAGCTGGCTAGCATACGCACCCTTTGCATGCAGTATCACCTTGGATAGTTGGGAGGCCAGAGTTCCGCCCACGGCACAGCTTAGGAGGGAGATGAGGGAGGACCAGAGACCTACACCGCAGCGGGTAGCCGAACCGATTTTTTATAGCCGTCGTCTGCTTCGTCGCACTCCAAGGAAGAGTTCCTTGGAGAGGGCACGCTTGCCGAGGTTGGCTCCACCAGTGACACCAGCTTCACCACCTGAACCTATGAGACCGACGCTTCTTGTTCCTTACGTAGAGCCATCGGGTAATGCAGGGAGAGGGAAGAGGAAGATCAGAGATGAGTCTTGATGTGGTTGGCTTATGGAGTTTGATTCCGAGGAGGACCTCGAGGAGATGGCATCGTCTTAGGTCTCTAGGTGTGGGGTGTAGAGTGCTAGGTTGTGGGTTGTCAGTCAGCCGACCAGCTTAGGTTTTGGGGAGTAGATGTTCATGTCGGGTATTTGACATACCTTTTGCTTTACCGTTTTCTTTAGGATAGTTTTATCGCCTTATTTTCTTTCATGTTATGATGTTGTATCTTGACTATACTTGCGGGCGCAAGACTTTTGTATAATGACCATCGGAATTGTAAATGTGATGTATATTTCTTTCTTTTTGATTTTCTGGATGGCTAAAGTTTTATGAGCATACTTCTTTCTTATAAGACTTTTAAAAAAAAATAACCACCAATTTTGGTATCCTTTAATTGTTAAAGAGGTATTTTCTAAAGACAAACCAGTTTTATATTAATTCTGCATTTAGTTTTGTTTTTTTTTCAAGTGACGTTCCTTGAGAGAAAAAGGGGCGTTACAAAAAACCCTAGAATTTGTATAGCATTGATATATAGAAAGATGGTTGAGATGAATGATTTATTGGTATTGTTCTGGCTAAGGAAAGATAAGGTCTCTTGAGAAGCTTTAGCTCGCCTCTCTTTCCTGAGGACCATATCGATATGCTGTTTATGAAATGTTAACCTAGAGAGTTTATATATACGTCGCTAAGATAAATTTGGAAAGATTTTATTGGTTACTGACTATACACGAATATGCATTTAAAATAGTAGAATTGTAACATCCCAAATTTTCACTCTATAAGACAGAGTATTAATTTTGGAGGATTGTGATTATCCTTAAGATTTTCAAATAATAACTACTGGGTTAGAACTGACGTAGAAGTCAAAACGGTATTCTGTGGACGTCTTTGAATGTCAAAATAAGTTTATATCGATATGGAAAATTCAAATTGGATTCAGAAGAGCTATTTGAGGATTAAAATAGTGATTTGATGTTATATAAGGATTTTAGAAGTTAAGTTTTGAATTTTAGAGAATAGCATTAGAAATATTACTGTTTTAGTCCATCAAATATAATCACGTAACACGTTAAATTGGAGAACATATAAATACCCGGAGACTAAGAAATGATCAAGATGAGAACTAAAGGGACAAATAGAGTTTTATTTAGTATAGAAGTTAGAAATTTCGTTTAGTGTTGTAATTCAAACGAAAAACCAGTTTACGTCTTAAATAATTTTCGTCCGAATCATTTCTATCTTTATTCTGTTTTATTTGAATATTATGAGTTATATGTGTTTATTGATTTATTTTCATCTTAAAAAAATGGTTTCAGTATACAAAATTATTCTCTATATTAAAATAGATAGTGTCGTTTGATGTTGAGAATTAAACAGAAAATGGTTTACGTTGTAATTGATGGAGTAGGTTTTTAAATAGAATGAATGTGCCAAAAACAAACCCATAAACTTATCTTCCTTTACAAAAGTTATTTCTTTTAATATTTTTGATTTTCTGAAATTTTTCTGGGCTTTTTGGAAAACTTTCAAAATTTATAGAAAAATATGTTGAACAGGAGCAAATAGCATAAAGATCTTGTTTCACAATGAAAAATTTCGTGATAAAATTCCAAAAACCTTTTATTTTTAATTATTTATTTGAAGATTTTAGAAATTATTTGTATATAAGATTATTAAAACATCATTTGTTCACTTATATGCGGTATATGAGTCGAATAGAGACGAATAGTGAGTTAACGGGTATGATATAGGAACTTAGAATTTTTGAGGGACTTTTATGCAATATGAATAGTGATTAGTCAACTGTAGACGGAAATATTGACCACAAATAGTGTAGGGTTATGTACAATTACTATTTTACCCTTGGTTGTACACTTATTTTACCAAAACACCGGAAAACCCAAAAGAAAAGAAAAAAATGGTCTTCAAAACCAGATTTGGATTCGGGAGTCGATTACGAGTAGGGAAGATGTTAGCATCCTACAGCGTCCGTTGAAAAACAGTTACCTCTAATTAAACGTGCAAAACTTTTGTTAACTTTTAAATTATTTATTTTACCCCGAAAAAAGAAAAGATTTTTTATTTATTTACAAATTTTGGTTTTTTGAAATAAAAAGGAAGAAAATTAAGAAAATTTATTTTTGTCGCTTGACAAGGGTGGGCCCTTGCTCCTACATATCCCTCGGTGCAATAGGAAAATCGAAGCTACGTAGTTTTTTGTAGAAAATGATTGTGTGTTGGTTGCTTTTATTTTTTGAAAAATAAGAATTTTAAAATTTGAGGAAAAGGGGTTTTCGAATTTCTGAGCTGTCACAACTCATATGTTTGAAAAACAGAATTAACAAAGGTGTCACACCTAAGTTAATTTCCTTGAACAATTTGATATTTTTTGGAAGACAATTTTAGTTTCAAAGAGGATTTCACCAAGCTGTCACAACTTGTGTCCCTAAACAAAAGGTTAAAGAGATGTCACATCAAATTAACCATCTTTTAATTAAAGAAAAGAAAAAAATGTCTTAAGAAAATTCTTAAATTTCATATTCACACAAAGAAAAAAGCAAAAACAAAAAAAAACAAAAAGAAAAAGGATAAAAAGATAAAAAAAAAGGGAAGAAAGGAAATAAAAAAAGTGAAAGGAAGAGTGGGCTTGAGCCCAACTGGTTTTAAAAAGGAAGAATAAAAAAAACAAATTGAAAACGAAGGAAACGGAACAGAAACGAAAGAAAGAACAAAAGGAAATGGGGAAAAACCAATAGAGCTCAGTCTCAAATCTGATGGAGAGGCATTTTGCCCCTTGTGGCTGCGCGACGGAGATGAAAGTAAAAAAAAAAACAAAGAGAAGCTTGCGACCATGAGTGAGAAGAGAAGCTTCACGGTCCGGTAGTGGAGTTGCGGCTGTTCGGGGTGACGCAGAAGGCGGTGCATGGCGGCGGATGTGTTTTGATCACTCTAAGTTTTTCCCTTCTGTAACGTCCCTTTTTCCCACAAGGAACGTCACGTGAAAAACTAAAAACTTAATGCGGAAAATCGTCTTTCATAAATCAAGGTTACCAAAATTGGTGGCTAATTTTTTTTTAAAAGAATCTTATACGAAAAGATTTCTCACATCACATTTAGCCATCCTGAAACTCAGAAGAAAAGAAACATCATACACATATATATATCATCATGTCAATATACACAAGTCTTGCGCCCGCAAGTATAGTTTGGAACCACAACATAGTGGCCAAAATACATCATCCTGATACAAAGAAAATAAAGCGCTAAGTCTAAACCTAGGAAAGCTGTAAATCAAAAGGTGTGTCAAATACACGACACTAAACATGTACATCCCAAACCTAGGCTGGTCGCTAACAGACAACCCACAACCTAGCACTAGACACCCCCACCACTACGACCTACGATGATGACGTCTCCTCGGGGTCCTCCTCGAGATCCTCCTCCGGGTCCTCCTCCTCCTCGGATATCTCAATGAATACCCGCTCTGGCTCATCTCGAACCTTCCTCTTCCCCCTCTCTGCGTGTCCCGACGGTCCGACAGAAGTGCATATGAAAACATGCAAGGGTGAATTTCTTTGCACAAGTTGAAATCCACTGAAAGAGTGCATATGAAAAATAAAATACTACATAATACATTCCAAGAATATATTTATATAGAGTTACTCTTTCGCAAATCTTTTAGCTAAGATATTCAATCATCAACAAGAGACACATCATCAAGGTAAACACACAGTCAAGTACACACATAGCATTCTAGCGTAATGCATGTCACTTCAATAACTCTTTAATACACCGGTGCACTGCTCCATGGAGACTTCTCTTCCTCAACTAAGTAGAGCGATGTGGCAGAATCGTATACCTATCATTAATGCAAACTGACCTTCACTCTTGGCCATCATTTGTCATGTATTCGGTACAGACCCATTGTGCTACGTCGTACACCCCATCTCAAATAAGGCAGCCAGTCAGAATCATCCAAGCCGGGTACACTACTCTTCTCGGCACAAGGGGATTCACCGCAAAGCCATTGATGATTTCGTAACTTGGATGCCCTCAAAGACTTATAGTCAGACCATACTTATTTACAATCCCCGCATAGGATTGTATGCTCTCATCATAGCAATAAATGCTAGTCTGGCAAAAGCCAATATCTCAAATGCATATGACAGTATATTTGCAATCACAATTAATACAATCAATGTGGTCCCTTGTCTTAGGGTTTTTTGTCGCCACGTGTTAGCTTTCATCCAACACCGTGTAATATTTTTGTCCTTAAGACTTTATCGTCGCCACGTATTGAACCTCTTTCAATACCGTGTAATATTATTGTCCTTAAGACTTTTATCATCGCCACGTATTGGTCCTCTTCCAATACCGTGTAATAACGTTATTTTAAAAAAATATAAGTTTTATGAAAACTTCTCTTAACTCCTAACTCTCAAATCGTTATTATTTTACTTCTCACTCTTCATAGTAAAAAGATTTAATTAAAAATCTTAGTTTAGTTCTTTGATAATTTTACTTAAGTTCCTTTACTTTAAATATTTAAAATCTGCCCCAAAACTATCCAGTTTTCAAGTTTTTGCCCCAGAATTGTCCAGTCTTCACGTTTCTGCCCCAGAATTTTCCAGACTTCACGTTTTCTACCCTAAAACTTTATTAAAATTATACTTTTGGCCCAAAGTGCCCAGATTTTTGAAATTAAGCCCAGAATTCCAGAATTTTAAATTTTTCTCCCCAAAACATCCAGTTTTTGTTTTTGACCCCTAAAAATTCGAAATTTGATTTTCTCCCTCATTAATTGATTTTCTAGCTCACTTAGAGTTTTATGGATAAAAATGACTTAGTATGAAATTGATTTAAGACTTATACTTAGTAATTTAATGAAATTTATCTAAGTAAGTGTTAACTTGAATCTTAATTAATTTATTTGATTTCACTTTGGAAAACCTTTTCATTAAAGCTTTTAAACCCTCTTCCCACACTTAATCAAATACTTCAATCCAATTCCAATCACATTGAATTAAATCATGTGAAACATCCAAGAATCAATATTCATCCATTTAGGCAAAAACACCACCAAGCCATAAATCAAACATACACTCAAAGTAATCATTCACAACATACCAACATATATCATGAACATAACATAAAGCATACTTCCTCAAACATACACTTAGGCGTTCCAAATCAATCCAAATCATACAGATGATTTTTCCAACAACACATAGGTTTATCAAAAATTATCATGCCTCAACCAAAATCATATTTTCACTCACATACATAAATATATAAAAATACATATTACTAAAGAATGATTTCTCACTCAAACACCCAATATGAAAACTCAAGTCTTTGAGTTTTTCATGAACATACAACATAAACCACACATATACACATCCTTCCCAACTTATTGAGAAAATCCCCTTACCTCTTGAAGCTTAGGAAAATGGGCAAACACCACTAATCACCTTCCCTCTACACAATCACCAAGTGGCCTCCTTGAAGCCTTGATGCTCCCACACTTAGAAAAATTTACCTTTCACAAACTATACCAAAATAAAACCATAAAAATATGAGTTTTATGAAAACCAACAAACCCTAAAGAGTAGAAATTTGAGTAGATGAATACTTACTCAAATCTTGAAGACAAATGGATCCAAGGTGGTTTTCAAGCTTGTAGGTTCCAATGGAGTGAACTTAAACCAAGAAAAAGATCTCTTTTAGTAAAGAGAAGAACACAACTTTCATGGAAACATGAAAGTGGTGGAAATGAAAAAATGAAAGAAGTTTATGGATTAGAATGATGATCCAAACCTTTTTTGTGAAGCTTGGGTGGCCAAAAACTCAATGAAAACTTAGTCTTTTGGTGTGTAGGAAAGCTTGAGAATATGAGAGAAAAAGATGGAACTTTTGATTCAAGGTTGAAGATGAAGTGAAAAAATGAATTTCTCTCTCCTTCCCTCCCCTAGATGAATTCGACTGAGCAAGGAAAGGCATGGGGGAGGTATGGGCTTGCATGCTTTGGTGGTTGGGAGTCATACCTCTCTCACCTAATTTGGAAAAATTCAAAATTAAAACCATTTTTGACCATTTGACTTTTGGAAGAATTTTGAGGGTGGATCAGCCCCTCTCTTGTGCGCCCAAGCTGACTGGAAAATGGTGGAATTTAATTCCACAAAGTTAGGGTTTAATCGGTAGTTCGAAGTAGTAAAAACGCGTAGTTTTCGAACCCCTTTTTAGATAAATATTTTTCTAAAATGAGTAAAATCATGAGAAATAAATTTTATGATTTGAATATGTCATAGAAAAATTTAGAAACTCAAAACTAAATTTTTGGACTATTTTTCATGTCCCGGTTGCGTCCGGTTTACCCATAAAGCACCAAACGCGGGTAAAATAAAGTTTTTCTGAAAAATTTCCAGAAAAATTTCTAAAAATCACAAATATTATAAGAACCACTTTTGGTTAGTTAAAAAATTATTTTGGAGTAAAAATGACCTCCAGAAAAATACTGAACCCTTCCCCGCATCACGCAAGAAAGCGGTTCCTGTAAAAACTCAGTTTTGCGAACTCCATTACTCTAAACCCTTCAAAAATAAACCTAAGATATAAATATTATTATTCACACCTTAAAATCACAAAATCATTAATTAAATAATTTTAATTAATTGAAAACAGATTAAAAATCAATAAAAACTATAAAAAAAAACAGTGTTACAACTCTACCCCTCTAAAAAAATTTTCGTCATCGAAATTATATACCTATAATAACGCAAGGTACTGTTCTCAGATCTTGTCCTCCACTTCCCATGTTGCTTCTCCGGTAACTTCATTCCAGATAACCTTGAGTAAAGAGATTTGTTTATCCATGAGCTGTTTGATTCTTCTATCATCGATTCGCACAGGGTTTGTTTCATAAGTCAGGTTATCTCTTAATTGTACCACATCAGACTCAATTACATGAGACGGGTCAGGAATATATTTCCTCAGTTGTGAAACATGAAAGACATTGTGAAGATTAGAAAGATTCCGCGATAAAGCTATTTAGTAAGCAACAGGACCAATACGATGAAGAATTTGGTATGGTCCTATGAATTTAGGAGTGAGTTTTCTGGACTTTAAAGCTCTGCCTACCCCAGCCATCGGAGTGACTCTCAGAAAAACATGATCGCCTTCTTGGAACTCGAGAGGTCGTCTCCTCTTATCGGAGTAGCTCTTTTGTCTGCTTTGTGCCGTCCTTATCTTTTCTCGAACTTGCCTCACCTTTTCCGTGGTTTGTTGTAAAAATTCAGGTCCTAATATTGCACTCTCCCTATCCTAGTACCAACACAAAGGTGTTTGGCACTTTCTCCCATACAAAGCCTCGTAGGGTGCCATTCCTATGCTTGCATGAAAACTATTGTTATAGGTGAACTCTATCAATGGCAAAATATTGTCCCAACTTCCCCTATGATCCAAAACACACACTCTAAGCAAATCCTCAAGGGATTGAATGGTTCTCTCTGACTGACCATCCGTCTGAGGATGATAAGCAGAACTTAATCTCAGCTTAGTTCCTAGGGCTTGTTGCAAAGTTTGCCAAAAACGGGACATAAACCTAGGGTCCCTATCAGAAATAATACTAGATGGCACTCCATGCAACCTAATTATCTCCTTCACATACATCTGAGCAAGCTTATCTAGGGAATACTTCATGTTGATGGGTAGAAAATGCGATGACTTTGTCAGTCTATCCACAATTACCCAAATCCCATCAAATCCTTTCGATGTCCTTGGTAATCCAGACACAAAATCCATCGATATGCTCTCCCATTTCCATTCTGGGATATCCAATGATTGCATCATGCCCGCGGGTCGTTGGTGTTCCACTTTTGCTTTTTGGCATGTTAAGCACGCTGCGACATACTCCGCAACTTGTTTCTTCATCCCCGACCACCAGAATCTTTGCTTTAGATCTTGATACATCTTCGTGGCTCCTGGGTGAATACTCAAATTGCTCTTATGTGCTTCATCGAGAATCAGTTTTCTCAATTCAGGATTGTTTGGCACACAAATTCTTCCTTTGCATCTCAGAATTCCATCATTCCCCAAACTAAACTCTGCTACTTTTGCTTGTTCCATTAACTCTCTCTTTTCTTTCAGACTCTCATCGGTTGCTTGTTGCTCCCGAATGTCATCAATTAATCCACTCGACACTTTGATCATGCTTATACTAATCTTATCCTTGTGTCTCTCCATGTTTAAGCCTAGATCTCTAAACTCCTCAATCAACTCTAGTTCCTTAACCATCATGGCAGACACATGAACAGTTTTTCGACTCAAGGCATCAGCCACAACATTTGCCTTTACGGGGATGATACATCAAGGTAAAATCATAATCCTTCAGGAATTCCATCCAACGTCTTTGTCTCATGTTGATCTCTTTCTGATCAAACAGATATTTCAAACTCTTATGATCGCTGAAGACGTTAAACGTTGATCCATACAGATAATGCCTCCAAATCTTCAAAGCGAACACTACAGCTGCTAACTCAATATCATGAGTTGGATAGTTCCTCTCGTGATTTTTCAACTGACGGGATACGTATGCCACTACTCTTCTATTTTGCATCAACACGCACCCAAGTCCTTGGTAGGAAGCATCACAGTAAACCTCCATAGGTTCTTCAGGATTAGGCAAAATCAGTACAGGTGAGGTCGTCAGTAGTTCCTTCATCTTCAAGAAACTTGACTCACACTCATTAGTCCACACAAAAGGATGATCTTTCCTAGTGAGTTGTGTCATTGGGGCTACTATCTTCGAAAATCTTTCGATAAATCTTCGATAATAACCCGCTAACCCTACAAAACTACGAACCTCAGTCACTGTCGTGGGTCTTTCCCATGACATTACTGCCTCTACTTTCTCTGGGTCTATAGCTATACCCTCCTTTGAAATCACATGGCCTAGAAATTGTACTTTTTCTAACCAAAATTCAAACTTAGACAACTTTGCATAAATCTTTTTCTCACTCAAAATCTGCAATACTTGCCTTAGGTGTTCCTCGTGTTCTTCATGACTCTTAGAGTAAATCAAAATGTCATCTATGAACACCACTACAAATCGATCCAAGAAAGGTCTAAAGATCCTATTCATATAATCCATGAATATTGCTGGTGCATTGGTCACTCCAAACGGCATCACAAGATACTCAAAATGACCATATCTAGTCCTAAACGTAGTCTTAGGAATATCATCATTCTTAACTCTAATCTGGTGATAACCACTCCTCAAGTCAATCTTAGAAAAGATAGCTGCACCGCGAAGTTGATCCATCAGATCGTCGATGCGTGGCAATGGATACTTATTCTTCATTGTCACCTTGTTCAACTAACGGTAGTCCACACACAATCTGGAAGTTTCGTCCTTCTTTTTCACCAACAGCACAGGAGCTCCCCAAGGTGATACACTTGGTCTTACAAATTGCTTTGACAGCAAATCCTCCAATTGTTTCTTCAGTTCAGCCAGCTCCATTGGCGACATTCTATACGGGGCAATAGAGATTGGACCAGTACCAGGTACTAAGTCTATGGCAAACTCTATGTCCCTCACAGGTGGTAGACCTGGAACATCCTTCAGAAATACTTCCGAGAAGTCTCTAATGACGGGCACGTTGCTCAATACAACTTCCCCCTCGACTTTCAAGAAGGATAAAAACATGTATCCCTGAGCTCCTTCTTTCAAAGAAGCTCTCACTTGATTGGCAGTCAAAAATCCAGAATTCTCAGCACTTCGGAAAATCAAAGATTTATTGGCACAATCTAAAAGGATATGGTTGGAAGATAACCAATCCATGCCTAAAATCACATCCAATTGTGTCAAAGGCAAACATATTAAATCAACAAGGTATGTCCTATTGGAAATAACAACAGGGCATTTTAAACATACAGATTTTGCAATAACAGTTTCAGCAGTAGGCATAGAAACAACAAGATCAAAAGACATCAAAGACACAGGCAAATTCAGTCGTTTCACACAATTTTCAGATATAAAGGAATGGGTTGCACCCGAATCATACAGTACAATCAAGGGATTTCCAGCTATGTCACAAGTACCTTGTATGAGATCCTCTGATTGTGAAGCCTCAACACCGCTCATGGTGTAAACTCGTCCTTTCGTCGTCGGCCTTCCGGCTTTGATGGCGTTCACCTCTGGTTTCGGTTTGCCCATCCGGCAATCCTTTGCTGCATGTCCAATCTTCCTGCAGCTAAAGCATGTCATCCCCTTCTAGTTGCGTGCTGTGGACAAGTGTCCAGGCTTTCCACAGTTGTAACATACAACTGGAGTGCCCGCTCCCTGATAACCCTTGTTAGTACCACTAGCAGAAAATGGTACATTGCGGTTTGGCTGACTCCTCTGGTTCTTGAAATAAGGCTTGTGTTGAGCCTGCTTCCCCTTTTGACCTTGTGGATACGACCTAGATGGTCCACCCACGTTTCCTTTGTTAATCCTTCCCTTCATCAAATTCTCCATCTTCCTACTCTTTTCCACCAGCAGTGGAAACTGACGGATATCAAGCGAAGCCACAGATTGACGTATCTCATACATCAATCCAGCCTCGAACCTCTCGCACTTCCAACCCTCATCCGGTTGGACTTGAAAGAATCGAAAATACTTGGCGAGTGACTCAAACTTCGCCGCATATTCCCCCACAATCATGTCCCGCTGCTGCAGTCGCAGAAACTCCTGCTCCTTCTCAGATCTCGCGCTTTGTGGGAAATACTTCTCAAGAAATTTCTCCTTGAAAAGTTCCCAAGTCACAACTTGGTTACCAGCATCCAACAGCTGTCGGACTCCCTTCCACCAGTATTTCACGTCACCCAACAGCAGGTACACCGCGTACTGTAACTTCTCAGCTGCCGTACAGTGTAAGATCTCAAAGATCTTCTCCAGCTCCTCTATCCATAGTTCTGCTTTATCCCGCTCAGCCTCACCACGAAATTATGGCGGACTATGGTGTCGAAAGTCGACCAACCTCTTGCCTTCAGCAGCCCTCAGTCGATCCTCAACGTCTCTCTATTGCCTCTCAACATCCTTCTGTTCAGCACGAACCGACTGTTGAGCCATCTGAGCCGCCATGTTAGTCATAGCCGCTATAGCCCTCTCTTCGGCGTGAACACGATTCATCGGTCGTCCCCGACGTGCCATGGGTTTCTGCAAGTGAACCAATCAGTCGCACTATTCAAAACCCATTCGAGAAAGCAATCAATTTCACACATTGCTTCATAAGGAAACAATACAAACAATGTCACACAATGCTAATCAGAGATCACACAACTTCAACTTAGTAAGCCTATAACCTAGACACTCCCGAAAGACATCGACCAGCTCTGATACCACAAATGTAACGTCCCTTTTTCCCACAAGGAACGTCACGTGAAAAACTAAAAACTTAATGCGGAAAATCGTCTTTCATAAATCAAGGTTACCAAAATTGGTAGCTAATTTTTTTTTAAAAGAATCTTATACGAAAAGATTTCTCACATCACATTTAGTCATCCTGAAACTCAGAAGAAAAGAAACATCATACATATATATATATATCATCATGTCAATATACACAAGTCTTGCGCCCGCAAGTATAGTTTGGAACCACAACATAGTGGCCAAAATACATAATCCTGATACAAAGAAAATAAAGCGATAAGTCTAAACCTAGGAAAGCTGTAAATCAAAAGGTGTGTCAAATACACGACACTGAACATGTACATCCCAAACCTAGGCTGGTCGCTAACAGACAACCTACAACCTAGCACTAGACACCCCCACCCCTACGACCTACGATGATGACGTCTCCTCGGGGTCCTCCTCGGGATCCTCCTCTGGGTCCTCCTCCGAGTCCTCCTCCTCCTCGGATATCTCAATGAATACCCGCTCTGGCTCATCTCGAACCTTCCTCTTCCCCCTCTTTGCGTGTCCAAACGGTCCGGCAGAAGTGTCTGAAGAGCAACACACGAAACGTCCATACGGTGGGACGTGAGGAACGGAGAGCGTTGGTCTCCCTGTCTTTGGTGGTGAAGCTGGTGTCATTGGTGGAGCCATCCTCGGTAGACGATCCTGCGCCAAGGTACTCTTCCTCGGAGTGAGACACGTGCGACAAAACATACGGCGATACTCCCGAGCAGATCCGGTTACCCGCGAGGGTAAAGGTCTCTCCTCCGCCCGAGTCTCTCTCCTCGGCTGCTCCACGGGTGCCTCAGGTGCGGCTGCCAGCCAGCTGAGCATCCTCTCTAAGGGAATGTAAGTGTCCAGAACCATGTCACGCTTTAAAACCTCTTCGGGGCCCAGCACCCCTCCTTTCGTCCTGACCACGTGTCCACACACTGTGGCCCATTGAGAGATGGGATCAAAAGTCCATCCCCCTCCCTCGGACTCAGCCTCAAGAGACCGGAAGCTCTCCCTCACACGAGCTATCAAAGGCCTCATCTACGCGTAAGGTACATACAGATACAGGAAAACATGCAAGGGTGAATTTCTTTGCACAAGTTGAAATCCACTGAAAGGTTGCATATGAAAAATAAAATACTACATAATACATTCCAAGAATATATTTATATAGAGTTACTCTTTCGCAAATCTTTTAGCTAAGATATTCAATCATCAACAAGAGACACATCATCAAGGTAAACACACAATCAAGCACACACATAGCATTCTAGCGTAATGCATGTCACTTCAATATCTCTTTAATACACCGGTGCACTGCTCCATTGAGACTTCTCTTCCTCAACTAAGTAGAGCGATGTGGCGGAATCGTATACCTATCATTAATGCAAACTGACCTTCACTCTTGGCCATCGTTTGTCATTTATTCGGTACAGACCCATTGTGCTATGTCGTACACCCCATCTCAAATAAGGCAGTCGATCAGGATCATCCAAGCCGGGTACACTACTCTTCTCGGTACAAGGAGATTCACCGCAAGGCCATTGAGGATTTCGTAACCTGGATGCCCTCAAAGACTTATAGTCAGACCATACTTATTTACAATCCTCGCATAGGATTGTGTGCTCTCATCATAGCAATAAATGCTAGCCTGGCAAAAGCCAATATCTCAAATGCATATAACAGTATATTTGCAACCACAATCAATACAATCAATGTGGTCCCTTGTCTTAGGGTTTTTCGTCGCCACGTGTTAGCTTTCATCCAACACCGTGTAATATTTTTGTCCTTAAGACTTTATCGTCGCCACGTATTGATCCTCTTTCAATACCGTGTAATATTATTGTCCTTAAGACTTTTATCATCGACACGTATTGCTCCTCTTCCAATACAGTGTAATAACGTTATTTTAAAAAAAACATAAGTTTTATGAAAACTTCTCTTAACTCCTAACTCTCAAATCTTTATTATTTTACTTTTCACTCTTCATTGTAAAAAGATTTAATTAAAAATCTTAGTTATGTTCTTTGATAATTTTACTTAATTTCCTTTACTTTAAGTATTTAAAATCTGCCCCAAAATATTCTGTTTTTTAAATTTCAGCCCTTATTTTTCTAAAATTTAGGTTACTGCCCCAAAACTGTCCAGTCTTCACGTTTTTGCCCCAGAATTGTCCAGTCTTCACGTTTATGCCCTAGAATTTTCCAAACTTCACTTTTTCTGCCCCAGAACTTTTGTAAAATTATACTTTTGGCCAAAAGTGCCCTGATTTTCGAAATTAAGCCCAGAATTGCAGAATTTTGCATTTTTTTCTCCAAAACATCCAGTTTTCGTTTTTGACCCCTAAAAATTTGAAATTTGATTTTCTTCCTCGTTAATTGATTTTCTAGCTCACTTAGAGTTTTATGGATAAAAATGACTTAGTGTGAAATTGATTTAAGACTTATACTTAGTAATTTAATGAAATTTATATAAGTAAGTGTTAACTTGAATCTTAATTAATCTATTTGATTTCACTTTGGAAAACTTTTTCATTAAAGCTTTTAAACCCTCTTCCCACACTTAATCAAATACTTCAATCCAATTCCAATCACATTGAATTAAATCATGTGAAACATCCAAGAATCAATATTCATCCATTTAGGCAAAAACACCACCAAGCCATAAATCAAACATACACTCAAAGTAATCATTCATAACATACCAACATATATCATGAACATAACATAAAGCATACTTCCTCAAACATACACTTAGGCGTTCCAAATTAATCCAAATCATACAGATGATTTTTCCAACACATAGGTTTATCAAAAATTATCATGCCTCAACCAAAATCATATTTTCACTCATATACATATATATATATAAAAATACATATTACTAAAGAATGATTTCTCACTTAAACACCCAATATAAAAACCCAAGTCTTTGAGTTTTTCATGAACATACAACATAAACCACACACATACACATCCTTCCTAACTTATTGAGAAAATCCCCTTACCTCTTGAAGCTTAGGAAAATGGGCAAACACCACTAATCACCTTCCCTTTACACAATCACCAAGTCGCCTCCTTGAAGCCTTGATGTTCCCACACTTAGAAAAATTTACCTTTCACAAAATACACCAAAATAAAACCATAAAAATATGAGTTTTATGAAAACCAACAAACCCTAAAGAGTAGAAATTTGAGTAGATGAATACTTACTCAAATCTTGAAGACAAATGGATCCAAGGTGGTTTTCAAGCTTGTAAGTCCAATGGAGTGAACCTAAACCAAGAAAAAGATCTCTTTTAGTAAAGAGAAGAACACAACTTTCATGGAAACATGAAAGTGGTGGAAATAAAAAAATAAAAGAAGTTTATGGATTAGAATGATGATCAAAACCTTTTTTGTGAAGCTTGGGTGGCCAAAAACTCAATGAAACTTAGCCTTTTGGTGTGTAGGAAAGCTTGAGAATATGAGAGAAAAAGATGGAGCTTTTGATTCAAGGTTGAAGATGAAGTGAAAAAATGAATTTCTCTCTCCTTCCCTCCCCTAGATGAATTCGGCTGAGCGAGGAAAGGCATGGGGGAGGTATGGGCTTGCACGCTTTGGTGGTTGGGAGTCATACCTCTCTCACCTAATTTGGAAAAATTCAAAATTAAAACCATTTTTTACCATTTGACTTTTGGAAGAATTTTGAGGGTGGATCAGCCCCTCTCTTGTGCGCCCAAGCTGACTGGAAAATGGTGGAATTTAATTCCACAAAGTTAGGGTTTAAACGGTAGTTCGAAGTAGTAAAAACGCGTAGTTTTCGAACCCCTTTTTAGATAAATATTTTTCTAAAATGAGTAAAATCATGAGAAATGAATTTTATGATTTGAATATGTCATAGAAAAATTTAGAAACTCAAAACTAAATTTTTGGACTATTTTTCATGTCCCGGTTGCGTCCGGTTTACCCATAAAGCACCAAACGCGGGTAAAATAAAGTTTTTCTGAAAAATTTCCAGAAAAATTTCTAAAAATCAAAAATATTATAAGAACCACTTTTGGTTAGTTAAAAAATTATTTTGGAGTAAAAATGACCTCCAGAAAAATACTGAACCCTTCCCCGCATCACGCGAGAAAGCGGGTCCCGCAAAAACTCAGTTTTGTGAACTCTATTACTCTAAACCCTTCAAAAATAAACCTAAGATATAAATATTATTATTCACACCTTAAAATCACAAAATCATTAATTAAATAATTTTAATTAATTTAAAACAGATTAAAAATCAATAAAAACTATAAAAAAACATAGTGTTACACCTTCCCTACTCTTTCAACTAATTTTTGCAACCATTTTTTTCAATTTTTTTTTACTTCCATCCTCTAACTCACATTTTTGTCTGTTCTTCACCATTTTTCCACATATTTTTTCTACAATTTTTGTCCCTTCAATCGTTCTGTATTCCCCCAAATTTTCCACTCAATTTTTTTGATCTCTCTATTCTATCTCCCTCTTCCTATTTTTCAATTTTTTCCTCTGATTTTCAACTTCTTCCTTTTCATTTCTCTACTCATCCTTTTTTTCCTCTCTTCCTCCTTTTCTCCCTCTGTTGACGATTTGGTTTTGGCTATTTATAGCCACTTGGTTTGCTCCTTTGTGATCTGTGATTTATCTTCAACTTCATCCAAAGATTGCTTTTTGTTGTTTTTTCAGAAATTTGCAGAAGCAAATTGTGGGTAGAGGCGGCTAACAGGGATGAAAAATTGTGGGCTAGAAGGTGGCTGATTTGATCCTTTCTTGTTGAAGAAAAACACAGCAAGTTGGCACTTGCATAAGGAGGCACCAGATTCATGAAGAGAAGCAAGTTGCAAGTTGCAAGTTGGCAGACAGGAGAGAGAGAGCAGCATTTTCTTGGACTTTTGTATTTTCTAATTTTTTGTATTTTTTGGATTGGAATTGGGCCATGAGCCCAAACCCTGTTTTTGTACATTTTTGGGTGAACGAAAGTTGGGCCAAGGGCCTCAATGTGTATTTAGACTGTTTGCTCATTTTTTGAAGGGTCCAAGAGACCAATTTTGGACAAATTTTTGCTTTTAGCCCAATTCCAAAATTCAACATTATTTATTGAAAAATAAAAAAAGGGACAAAATTGGGTGTTTATAGCTGTACCTCTTTACTTATAATTTACTGGTGAATAAGAATAACTGTATTTTTTATATTATCGTTGTAAATGATAAGTAAAGATATAAACTCCAATTTAGTCCGTGATTTATTGAGAAGAGCTACAAACAAGGATGAAAGGTCAAGAGGTGCGGGTTGGCGGTCCCCGGCTTAGACAAGAAAAATAAAAGTTGTGGGTTGGCGGTCTTCGGCTTAGACATGGCTGAGAAAAAAAAGTGCGAGTTGGCGGTCCCCGGCCTAGACAAGAAAAATAAAAGTTGCGGGTTGGCGGTCCTTGGCTTAGACATGACTGAGAAAGGTGCGGGTTCACCAGCTTAGATAAGAGAAAAAAAAGGTACAGGTTGGCGGTCCCTGACTTAAACGTGAAAAATAAAAGGTGCGGGTTGGCGGTCCCTGGCTTTGACAGAAAAAGTAAAACGTATGGGTTGGCAGTCCCCGGTTTGATAGGGAAAGTAACTGGGTGCCAGACAGATACTGGGCTTTGAAAAGAAAAGTAAGTTGGGTGCCAGACAGGTACTGGGCTTAGACGGCAAAGTAAACTGGGCTCCAAACAGGTACTGGGCTTTGACATGAAAAGCAAACTGGGTGCCAGACAGGTACTCGAATTTCATAGAAAAGTAAACTGGGTGCCAGACAGGTACTGGGCTTAGACAAGAAAAGTAAACTGGGTGCAACACATGTACTGGCCTTAGACACGAAAAGTAAATTGGGTGCCACATGTAACATCCATTTTTTTGAGTTACTGTTTAAAATCTATTTTATATGAAACTTTGTGATCTAAGGGCTAAGTAAATTATTTTAGTCTTAGAATGAAGGTTTTAAAATACCCATCAAGTTATTTCAGTAAAACAGTCACTCTTTCCTTGACGTTTGACCTCCGAATTTACCGTTATTAACGGATAAGGGTATTAATGGCACAAGTATGTTAAACCAACTTAGACAAACAAACTTCCTTCACAAAAGTTGGTTCTTTTAATATTTCTGATTTTCTGGAATTTTCTTAGAATTTTCTGAAAACTTTGAAAATTACCATTTTGTCCCTATTGCTTACAGTAAGAGCAAATCACTGATTCGGAGACCAAACTGAGGTCAGAAAAAGGTTTTGAGTAGCTGAATCATGTTTTTTCATTTTTTGAGATTTTTGGAAATTATTTCATAATTTTCTGAAAGCAGGTAAAAATGCTACTTTTTCGACGTTCATAAAGTACGAAAAACAGATATTTCTGGTCAAAAATGGATTTATGGTGATTAATGTAACACCTTGATTTTTATATATAGTTTTATTGATTTTTAATCCTATTTAATTTAATTAAAATTATTTAATTATGATTTTTGGGATTTTAAGGTGTGAATAATAATATTCATATCTTAGGTTTGATTTTGAAGGGTTTAGAGTAGTAGAGTTCGCAAAACTGAGTTTTTGCGGGAACTGCATTCTCTCCTGATGCGGGGATAGGGTTCAGTATTTTTCTGGAGGTCATTTTTACTCGAAAATAATTTTTTTACGAACCAAAAGTGGTTCTTATAATATTTGTGATTTTTAGAAATTTTTCAGAAAAACTTTATTTTACCCGCGTTTGGAGCTTTACGAGTAAACCGGGCGCAACCGGGACATGAAAAATAGTCCAAAAATTTAGTTTTGAGTTTCTAAATTTTTCTATATCATATTCAAATCATAAAATTCATTTCTCATGATTTTACTCATTTTAGAAAAATATTTATCTAAAAAGGGGTTCGAAAACTACGCGTTTTTACTACTTTGAACTACCGATTAAACCCTAACTTGATGGGACTTAATCCCACCAATTTTTCTGGTCTGGTTGGGCGCCCAAGAGGGCAGATTCACTCTCAAAAATAATTCCAAAAGTTAATTGGGTCAAATGGGGTTGAATTTTGAATTTTTCCAAATTAGGTGAGTGAGGTATGGCTCCCAACCACCAAAAGCATGCAAGCACATACCTCCGCCATTCTTTCCTTGGTCAGCCGAATTTGTATAGGGAGAAGGGAGAGAGAAAATTCATTTTTTCACTTCATCTTCTTCACTTGAACCAAAGAACTCCATTTTTCTCTCATTCTCCAAGCTTTCCTCCATAGCCAAAGCTTGAGTTTTGTTGGGTTTTTGACCATTCAAGCTTCACAAAAAAGGTTTGGATTACCATTCTAATCCATAAACTTCTTTCATTTTTTCATTTCCACCACTTTCATGTTTCCATGAAAGTTGTGTTCTTCTCTTTACTAAAAGAGATCTTTTTCTTGGTTTAGGTTCACTCCATTGGAACCTACAAGCTTGAAAACCACCTTAGATCCATTTGTCTTCAAGATTTGAGTAAGTATTCATCTACTCAAATTTCTACTCTTTAGGGTTTGTTGGTTTTCATAAAACTCATATTTTTATGGTTTGATTTTGGTGTATTTTTTGAAAGGTAAAATTTTCTAAGTGTGGGAACATCAAGGCTTCAAGAAGGCCACTTGGTGATTGTGTAGAGGGAAGGTGATCTTTGGTGTTTGCTCATTTTCATAGTCTTCAAGAGGTAAGGGGATTTTCTCAATAAGTTGGGAAGGTTGTTTATGTGTGTGGCTATGTGTTGTATGTTCCATGAAAAACTCAAAGACTTGAGTTTTCATATTGGTTGTTGAATGAGTTTTCCTTCTCTTAGTAATATGTATTTTTACATATTTATGTATATGAGTGAAAGTATGATTTTGGTTGATGAATGATAATTTTTGAAAAGCCTATGTGTGTTTAGAAAAAATCATATGTATGACTTGGAGTGATTTGGAATGCCTAAGTGTATGCCTGATGAAGTATGTTTCATGCTATGTTCATGATGTATGTTCATAAGCTATGGATGGTCACTTTGAGTGGATGTATGGTTTATGGCTTGATTGTCTTCTTGCATAATTGATGTATGTTGCTTTCTTTGAATATTCCATATACCTTGATTTCCTTGTGATTTAGATTGGTTTGGAAATGATTGACTAAGTGTGGTAAGAGGAGATAAATGCTTTAATGAAAGAGTTTTCTAAAAGAAAACAAATAAATTAATTAAGGTTCAAGTTAATACATAATTAGATAAATTTCATTAAATTACTAAGTATAAGTCTTAAATCAATTTCATACTAAGTCCTTTTTATCCATAAGACTCTAAGTGAGCTAGAAAATGAATTAAAGAGGGAGAAAAATCAAATTTTAGATTTTTAGGGATCAAAAACGAAAACTGGATGTTTTTGGGGCAAAAATGCAAAATTCTGGAATTCTGGGCACAATTTCGAAAATCTGGGCACTTTGGGCCAAAAGTATAATTTTACAAAAGTTTTGGGGTAGAGTGCTCTGTGCACCGATGTATTAAAGAGATATTGAAGTGACATGCATTATGCTAGAGTGCTATGTGTGTGTTTGACTGTGTGTTTAATTTGATGATGTGCTCTCTTTTGGTGTATGAATATCTTAGAGAAAGATTTGCGAAAGAGTAGTTATATATATCCTTGCAATGTATTATGTAGTATTTTTTTTTTGTATACATCCTTTCAGTGGATTTCAACTTGTGTAAAGAAATTCACCCTTGCGTGTTTTTCTTCTATTTTATGTACGTTACACGTAGAAGTCCACTTCGAGACCTCTGATAGCCCGAGTGAGGGAGTGCTTTCGTCCTCGTGAGGCCGATGGTGGGGGATGGACTTACAATCCCATCTCCCAATGGGCCACTGTGTCTGGACACGTGGTTAGGACTAGAGGAGGGGTGTTGGGCCCCGAAGAGGTTTTGGAGAGGGACATAGTTTTGGACGTTTACATACCCGTCGAGAGGATGCGCTACTGGCTGGGAGATGCACCCTTTGCACACAGTATCACTTTGGAGGACCGGGAGGCCAGAGTTCCGCCCACGGCGCAGCTTAAGAGAGAGACGAGGGAGGATCAGAGACCTACACCTCAGCGGATAGCCGAATCGGTATCCAACCGTTGTTGTCTGATTTGTCACACTCCAAGGAAGAGTTTCTTGGAGAGGGCACGCTTACCAAGGATAGCACCACCAGTGACACCAGCTCCATCACCCGAGACCGTGAGGCCAACACTTCCTGTTCCATATGTCGCACCTTCTGGACATTTGGTGCGCTGTTCTTCTGACACTTTTGCCGGACCTTCAGGACACGTAGATAGAGGGAAGAGGAAGGTTAGAGACGAGCCAGATCGTGTACTATTCGAGGTGTCTGAGGTTGAGGAGGACCCCGAGGAGACGTCATCGTCTTAGGCCTGTAGAGGTGGGGGTGTCTAGTGCTAGGTTGTAGAGTGTCTGTTAGCGACCAGCCTAGGTTTGGGATGTACAAGTTCAGTGTTGTGTATTTGACACACCTTTTGATTTACAGCTTTCCTAGGTTTAGACTTATTGCTTTATTTCCTTATGTCAGGTTGTTGTATTTTGGCCACTATGTCGTGGTTCCAAACTATACTTGCGGGCGCAAGACTTTTGTATATTGACATGATGATATATATATGTGTATGATGTTTCTTTTCTTCTGAGTTTCTGGATGGCTAAATGAGATGTGTGAAATCTTTTCGTATAAGATCCTTTAAAAAAAATTAGCCACCAATTTTGGCAACCTTGGTTTATGAAAGATGATTTTCCGCATTAATTTTTAGTTTTTCATGTGACGTTCCTTGTGGGAAAAAGGGGCGTTACAATTAATGAGTGCTCAAAATCAAATTTGTGATTTTTTGATAATTTTTCTGGAATTTTCTTAAAAATTACTGTTTTTCACTTATGGTGCGTCCATTTTCCTTTGTTTTTGCAAACAGTAGGGTTTGCCCTTACCGTAAAAATTCCAAAACTCTTCCATAAAGCTTTTACATGTTAATTTCATGATTCCTCATTGGTTCTTACTATTTAAAATTATTTTTGAGTGATAGATTCGTAGGAAGACCATCTTTTCCTTATTTACGGAATAAGCCGAATAGACGCGAATAGAGATATAGTGGCTATGATATAGAAACTTAGAAACTTTGAGGGGTTCAAATATAATTCTAAGAAGCCTAAGAGAGTTGGGGACATCATGATTACCTTGAATAGTATGGTGGGCATGTATAAAGACCATTTTGCCCTTGGTTTTCACTTAAAACTACCTAAACCTAAAGCTATGACTAAGCAAAATCCAATGGCTCTCCTTACCCTTCCTTTTGGTCGACATCTAGAGTCATTTAGGGGCCTTGGATCAGATTTCCTTCATGACTCACCTAGCTTAGTCATTGTCCTAAACCAATAGGAAAAAGGATGGATTTAATTAAATGGGATTTATGACATAATCAAGGAATAGTGCCACGACCTCACAAATTTTTAATACCTTCCTTCTCCCTAAGCTTGGCCGACCCTCTCCCTATAAATAGACCCCTTGGCTTCATAATTTTTCACACATCCAAGAAGCCAAGGAAGCCTTAAAGACAACAAACACAAATTCTCTCTCTTTTTCTTCTTTAGTTCTTAAATTTCTTTTGGTGTTCTTGCTTGTTCTTCATCAAGTTTGGCCAAGGTAAGGGGTTAATCTTTCAATATTAATTTGAGAAGTATGAGCTTTGGTTCTTGTTTGTGTTTAGATTGCTTGCTTTATGTGTTTTTACTATTATGCCTTAATAAATTGTTTTATGGCTCTAAAATAATTATTTTGTACTAATTATTAATAGTAGAGTTATAATGCTCAAATTTTCTCAAGATTTTCGTGAAGCAAGGTGGGAATGTTAAAATCATTTTTTAGCTTTCGTAAACATACCGTTATAATGGCGAATTTTAGACTACCGTAAATATAATTTTACCGCGAAGAGAGTACAAATTATTATTTTGTGAAAACCCTGATATTATCTATCATTGATATACAAGGTCATGGTTAAGATAAATGGTTTATCAGTATGGATCTTTCTAGAAAGGAAGAGAGGCCTATGAAGGGGCTAAAGCAGTCTATTTCTCTCTGGCCTGGGATCTGTACCGATACGCTGTTTGGGGAATTCTTAACTTCGGGACTCGGTATATACGTGACTAAGATAATTGGGGAATATAATAGTATTGAATTCTTGGTGAATTCTACTGTTATATATTTTTGGTTCAGTATTCTCTATGTTTTAACAGTGGAGATTTGGGAAATTAAGCTGTCAATGGGCATTTTCTAAAAATAAGCCAGTGTTCAAGTATTTTCAAAATATTTCAGTTTTGACCCCTGTTCAATAAATTAATTACTTTTTAGTACTATTATATACCTTTGAACGAAAATGAAGTATGAGTTGTCTGAGATAAATGGTTCTGTGTTCTATCTGAGTGGTGAAATTCTGTGTTTTTCCTGAGATATGTGATTGGTGTTCTTATCTGAGAAACGTGGTTCTGTGTTTACTTGTGATTCCGTGTTTATTTGAGAGGAAAGTCGTAAGCTGGTGTCTGTGGTTACTAAGTAAAATCTCTTGGAGTAGCAGGCTAAATGCTCATGGTTATGTGCCGAAATTCCTATGGTAAAATCTCCTTGAGTAGCAAGTGACTTACTCGTGAGTGTGTCCCGAATATAAGTGGTAAAGTCTTCAGGAGCAGCGGGTTCTTTTCTCGTGGGTGTGTCTCGAAATTATGTCGTAAAATCTCTCGGGGTAGCGGGTTATTTACTCGTGGGTGTGTCCCAAAATTATTAAGTAAAATCCCCAAGAGTAGCGGGCAGGATACTCGTGGGTGTGTCCCGAAAGTATAGAAAGTCTGGTGTGAAATTCCCTATTTAAGATATTGAATGATTCATTTGCTGTGTGCATTATACATGCTGTATGTTTCTTGTTTATACCTGCGTTTGTTTTTGAGATAAGTGATTATGAGTGGTTGGAGGTGAAAGAGGTATGCCTAGTGAAAGGCGATGTTCCTACCTGATGTTCCCACATGATGTTCTCACTTGATGTTCCTACTCGATGTTCCCAAATGCTTTGTTTAAAGTGATGTTCCCACTGGATGTTCTCAATGTGCTGTGTTTTAGGCAAAGTGCTTATTGTCTGTTATGTTGATATACTGATTACTTAAGTATGATTCCTTAGTGTTTGTGCTGAATATTGCTGGGTGCCATACTTTTCCTATTAAGTTGTTTCGAGTTTCACCTTTGCATGCTTTGTTGTGTTGATGCATGACGGAGTAGATGAGTTACCCAAGAAGTGGGCTGACTCTTAGAAGAAGAATCTGAAGGAGGATGCTGCGTAGGCTGATATGGATTCCAAGAAGAATAGATGGTTACTGTATTGTTTTGGGTAGAGGTTAAAGGCTAGACTGACTCAGATGTTCACTGTCTTACTTTAAATTCTTCCCTGTAAAAACTCTGATGACTTTATATATATGAAATGAGATTACATTCATACAAGTTTTGTTTATGCTCCCGCATTCAAAACCTTTTTAAAAACCTTTAAAAAGGAATAAAGAGAACATATTCCCCATCCTTCTCATCTTCTTTATGGAGGAAGAAAAAATTTTACCCGTGTTTTAGAAGAAGGATTTCCAACTATCACTAAATATTTTCTAAGTTATTTTGAAATTCATGGTAACTATGGTGTAATATCCATTTTGGAGAAAGGGTGTTACACCACACAGGTACTGGGCTGAGACGAAAAAGTAAACTGGGTACCAGACAGGTACTGGGCTTAGACACGAAAAGTAAACTGGGTGCCAGACAGGTACTGGGCTTGGACACAAAAAGTAAACTGTGTGCCAGACAGGTATTGGGCTTTGACAAAAAAGTAAACTGGGTGCCAGATAGGTACTGGGCTTAGACACAAAAAGTAAACTGGGTGCCAGACAGGTACTAGGCTTAGACGAAAAAGTAAACTGGGTGCCAAACAGGTACTGGGTTTTAACAAAAAAGTGGGAAAGGTCACCAGGCAGATACTGGTTTTTGACTGAGTGCCGATCAAGTTTTGGACTTTGAAAGGGTATTGTAAGGTAGGTACAGGGCCAGATGGAAAATCAAGGGATCACCAAACAGGTGCCCCACTTGTCTTTTCTTTTTGGTTTGTTTTTCTTCTTTTTCTTCTTTTTTTCGACTAGGAAGAATTAGGTGTCGTGCTTGATGAGAGAAACAAAACATCACTGGGCAGGTGCCGATCTTGATGCAACAAATAATGGGTCATTGGGTAGATACCAGGTTCTTGACCTGAAAAGACTGAAGTGCCGGAAAGGTATCAGGCTTGATATGACAAACAAAACATCACGAGGCAAGCGTTGGTCTTCATGTGACATTATGTACACAAGATGTCAGTCATGATTAAAATATTGTGAGATGTACAAACATCTTGATAGGAGATTGATGCAAATATTGATGGATTTGATGCAGGATTGCTGGAGAGATGATGCATAATGCATGATGCATGACATGATATGTGAGGTGCACTTATGATTGACACGATTCTTTTTGCTTTTTTTTTGACCTTATAAATCAGAGTGCCTCAAGATTCAAGAATGAGAATTCATTTGGATTTGCTTTGAACTGCTCCTTGTTCTACCCATGCTTTAGGTGCTTGACTGGGACATTTTTTGAAGTTGCTGCTATGGCATTCATCTTTGAGAATTCATCTTTTAGAATCATCATCTGGTTTTTTATTCCAATGTCTATTTGTAGGAAAACACTGGTAAACCCAAAAGAAAAGAAAAAAAAGGGTCTTCAAAAACAGATTTGGATTCGGGAGTCGATTATGAGTAGGGAAGGTACTAGCACCGTACAACGTCCGTTGAAAAACGGTTATCTCTAATTAAACGTGCAAAATTTTTGTTAACTTTTAAATTATTTATTTTACCCCGAAAAAAGAAAAGATTTTTTATTTATTTACAAATTTTGATTTTTTGAAATAAAAAGAAAAAAAATTAAGAAAATTTATTTTTGTCGCTTGACAAGGGTGGGCCCTTGCTCTTTCGTATCCCTCGGTGCAATAAGGAAATCATAGCTAAATAGTTCTTCGTAGAAAACGATTGTGTGTTGGTTGCTTTTATTTTTTGAAAAAAAAGAATTTTAAAATTTGAGGAAAAGGGGTTTTCGAATTTCTGAGTTGTCACAACTCATACGTGTGAAAAATAGAATTAACAAAGGTGTCACACCAAGTTAATTTCCTTGAACAATTTGATATTGGAAGACAATTTTATTTTCAAAGAGGATTTTATAGCCATCAAACTATCACAACTTGTGTCCCCAAACCAAAGGTTAAAGAGCTGTCACATCAAATTAACCATCTTTTAATTAAAGAAAAGGAAAAAATTCTTTAAGAAAATTCTTTAACTTCATATTCACACAAGAAAAAACAAAAAAACAAAAAGAAAAAGAAAGAAGATAAAAAGATAAAAAAGGAAGAAAGGAAATAAAAAAAAATGAAAGGAAGAGTGGGCTTGAGCCCAACCGGTTTTAAAAAGGAAGAATAAAAAAAACAAATTGAAAACAAAGGTAAGGGAACAGAAACGTAAGAAAGAACAAAAGGAAATGGGAAAAAGCCAATAGAGCTCACTCTGAAATCTGATGGACAGGCATTTTATCCCTTGTGGCTGCACAATGGAGAAGAAAGAAAAAAAAAACAGAGCGAAGCTTGCGGCCATGAGAGAGAAGAGAAACTTCATGGTGCGGCGGTGGAGCTGCAGCTCTTTGGGGTGACGTGGAAGGTGGTGCATGGTGGCGGATGTGTAACATGCCGATTTTAGGACCTTATATGCTAGATGTGAAGTTAATATGTATGTGAGTGTGTATTTTTATTTATTTATTTATTTTACTTTTCATGTGTTTATTAGAAATGTGCTATTGGGGGTTAATTTTAGAAGGAGTTAAAGTAGTGGTGAGAGGGTGAAAGTATGAGGACCAAAATAAAATTGGGATTAAAAGGGTATTACACACCTACTTAATATTCAAATTCACTTTCACTCACTCACTTAACACATTCGAATACTCAGACTTATTCACTACCACTCATTTTTTTCATTCTTACCCACTCTCTTACACACTCACACACACCCACTTATTAGAAAAGAAATAAAAAGAGATAGAAAATAGAGAGAGAGGGAGTCGTGAGGGAGGAAAAGGAAGAAGAAAGAGAGAGAAGAAGAAGAAGAAGAAGAAGAAGAAGAAGAAGAAGAAGAAGGAAAGAGGAAGAAGATGAGTTAGGGTTTGGTGAGTTCCCTTCCCCTTTCTACTTGATTTTTCCTTTGATTTCCTTCTCCTTTCTTGTTGTAGACTTGGATTTGAGGTTGTTGATGATGATTGTTTTGGTTTGTTGATGTTTGGTTTGGTTTGGTTGTTGTTAGTGTTTGATTGTGGTTGATTTTGGTTTTGAGTTATATATGTAGATTAGGATTTTCAATGGTTGTTATTTACATTGTGATTGTGTAAATTAGTTTGAAATTCATGTTTTGGGATGTGATCATATGTTGGGAAAGAAGGAATAGAGTGATTTGATAAGTTAAAGTTGGATTGGGTTGAGTTTTTGGTCCTTCCTTGCCTTCAAAATCGTGTTTTCTGCATATTTATCAGTGTGAATCGATTCACATTCACACTGATATTGAATCGATTCACAGAGACTGGAATTCACAGTTTCTGTTCCTATGCAATATGAATCGATTCACATCCTGTTGTGAATTGATTCACAGCTGTGAAAATTCTCAAAATGGAATTTTAATGATGTAATGCTTTTAATCCTTCAACCTTTGCTTCGGGACTTATATTTGACTATTAAATAACTATGATTTGAGATATTTAAATATAGAGTCTATGTGATAGGAGTACTTTAACGGAGGTGATGTGAGATTATATGATTGGAAAGGATTAGGTATGCATTATGTAACATATCCTTAATGATATATTTTAAGTAAGTTATGCATGAAATCGTATTGTTTAGTATGTTGTAATGTAATGAGTGAATTGATAATATGGTAAGATGAATGAATGTGTAATATGGTGAGGTGCTTATAAATTGAGAATAAAACTATATTAGAGAGTTATTTAATTTGGTTGTATGTGTGGGTTATATATTGGTTTATGACTATGAATTCTATGTTTAATATGTAAATCCATGTATTATGGAATCCAATACTAGTTTAGTTGATTGAGTAATGTATATGTACAGTAATTAATAGAATTAGCAAGTATGTATATGTTATATGTTTCAAGTGATACTTTTGATTGAAATGAAAATGAACTTGGAGAATAAGTCATGAACTTTCATCTAGTAGGATAGCCTATTTTAAGTGATAAATAATTTCACTTAAACATGCTATCAAAAACGTGTGAGTATTGTTTAGTCCTTCTTAACGAAGGCTGAGGGTAAGTGCATAGCAAGTCCGAGATGCTGGCTTGTGATCATAGACGTCTGACCTGCCTTATATAGGTTATGCCAGATAACTCAAGTGACTCACACTTGGTGGCATAACAAGTTTTTAAAAAGATAAATGTAGAGATGCTATGTTCATGACTTAGAGGCTTGTTTATTAATAAAAAACATCAATGAAGAATAACGCTACCCTAAGTAAGGACCCGGTCTTAGAGCTGGTGATAAGAAGGCGAGTTATGAACGAGGTTCTACTTAAACATATGTTTAAGTTTATTAATAATACATACTAGATATGAGATTAATATGTTAATATGATGGATGTGAATGTTTGGACTATGAAGTGGCAGGGTGACCATAAATCCTTGTCGAAGTATTTCATATTGATAGGGACTCACTGAGATTTTATATCTCACTAGTTGTTTCTCATGTTTCAGATAACAGGTACATATTGGAAACTGAATAGCAATTTCCGGAGTTGCTTGCAAGTTATTCAATGGTGAAGAACACCAGATCAGAGTCTTATTTAGGACTTTATGTTTTGTATTTGTATTACGTTGGTTTCTAGCTTTGTATTTTTATATAGGAGTTGTATTATTTTGGTGTAAATAAAAGTTAAGTTTGTATCTTTGCGATCTAGTAGTATCTTGCTAGGGAACTGATTATTACAGGATGTGTTTTGATCACTCTTAGTTTTTCCCTTCCCCACTCTTTCAACTAATTTTTGCAACCATTTTTTTTCAATTTTTTTTACTTCCATCCTCTAACTTCACATTTTTCTCTGTTCTTCACCGTTTTTCCACACATTTTTTCTACAATTTTTGCCCCTTCAATCTTATTGTATTCCCCCAAATTTTCCACTCAATTTTTTCAATCTCTTTGTTCTATCTCCCTCGTCCAATTTTTCAATTTTTTCCTCTGATTTTAAACTTCTTCATTTTCATTTCTCTGCTCACACTTTTTTTTCTCTCTTCCTCCTTTTCTCCCTCTGTTGACGATTTGGTTTTGGCTATTTATAGCCACTTGGTTTGCTCCTTTGTGATCTACGATTTTTCTTCAACTTCATCCAAAGATTGTTGTTTGTTGTTTTTTCAGAAATTTACAGAAACAACTTGTGGGTAGAGGCGGCTAGCAGGGATGAAAAATTGTGGGCTAGAAGGTGACTGATTTGATCCTTGCTTGTTGAAGAAAAACATAGCAAGTTAGCACGTGCATAAGAAGGCGCCGAATTCATGAAGAGAAGCAACTTGCAAGTTGCAAGTTGGCAGACAACAGAGAGAGAGAGAGCAGCAGCATTTTTTGTACTTTTGTATTTTCTAATTTTTTGTATTTTTAATCTTTTTCTATTTTTTGGATTAGAATTGGGCCATGAGCCCAAATCCTGTTTTTGTACATTTTTGGGACAACGAAAGTTGGGCCAAGGGCCTTAATGTGTATTTGGACTATTTGCACATTTTATGAAGGGTCCAAGAGACCAATTTTTGACATTTTTGCTTTGAGCCCAATCCCAAAATTCAACATTATTTATTGAAAAATAAAAAGAAAACCAGACAAAACTGGGTGCTTACAGCTGCCCCTCTTTACTTATATTTTACTAGAGAATATGAATAACCGTAGTTTTCCTATTATCGTTGTAAAAGATAAGTAAAGATATAAACTCCAATTTTGTCCGTGATTTATTGAGAAGAGCTACAAACAAGGATGAAAGGTAAACAGGTGCGGGTTGGCGGTCCCTGGCTTTTACAAGAAAAATAAAAGCTGCGGCTTGGCGGTCCCCGGCTTAGACATGACTGAGAAAAAACAGGCGGGCTGGCGGTCCCCGCTTAAGAAAAATAAAAGGTGCGGGTTGGTGGTCCCTGGCTTAGACATGACTGAGGAAAAAAAGTGCAGGTTGGCAGTCCCCGACTTAGATAGGAAAAATAAAAGGTGCAGGTTGGCGGTGCCTAGGTTAGACATGACTGAGAAAGGTGCGGGTTGGCGATCACCGGCTTAGACAAGAAAAAAAAGGTGTGGGTTGGCGGTCCCCAGCTTAAACATGAAAAATAAAAGGTGCGGGTTGGTGGTCCCCGTCTTATATGAGAAAAATAAAAGGTACGGGTTCGCGGTCCTCGGGTTTGACAGGAAAAGTAAAAAGTGCGGGTTGGCGGTCCCCAGCTTTCATAGGAAAACTAAACTGGGTGCCAGACATGTACTGGGCTCTGACAAGAAAAGTAAGTTGGGTGCCAGACAGGTACTGGGCTTAGACAGAAAAGTAAACTGGGTGTCAGACAAGTACTGGGCTTTGACACGAAAAGTAAACTGGGTGCCAGATAGGTACTGGGCTTAGACACAAAAAGTAAACTGTGTGCCAGACAGGTATTGGGCTTTAACAAGAAAAGTAAGTTGGGTGCCAGACAAGTACTGGGCTTAGACGGAAAAGTAAACTGGGTGCCGGACAAGTACTGGGCTTTGACACGAAAAGTAAACTGGGTGCCAGACAGGTACTGGGCTTTGACAGAAAAGTGGGAAAGGTCAGTAGGTAGATACTGGATTTTGATTGAGTGCCGAGCAAGTTTTGGACTTTGGAAGGATATTGCAAGGTAGGTACAGGGCCAGATGGAAAATCAAGGGATCACCAAACAGGTGCCCACTTTTCTTTTCTTTTTGGTTTATTTTTCTTCTTTTTCTTCGTTTTTTCGACTAGGAAGAATTAGGTGCAGTGCTTGATGAGAGAAACAAAACATCACTGGGAAGGTGCCGATCTTGATGCAACAAATAATGGGTCATTGAGTAGATACCATGTTCTTGACATGAAAAGACTGAAGTGCTGGGAAGATATCAGGCTTGATATGACAAACAAAACATCACCAGGCAAGCGTCGGTGTTGATGTGACATTATGTACACAAGATGTCAGTCATGATTAAAACAATGTGAGATGTACAAACATCTTGATAGGAGATTGATTGATGGGATTTGATGCAGGATTGTTGGAGAGATGATGCATAATGCACGATGCATGAAATGATATGTGAGGTGCACTTATGATTGACACGATTCTTTTTGCTTTTTTATTTGCACTTATAGATCAGAGTGCCTCAAGATTCAAGAATGAGAATTCATTTGGATTTGCTTTTAACTGCTCCTTGTTCTACCCATGCTTTTGGAGCTTGATTGGGACATTTTTTGAAGTTGCTGCTATGGCATTCATCTTTTGGAATCATCATCACGATTTGGTTTTGGCTATTTATAGCCACTTGGTTTGTTCCTTTGTGATCTTCGATTTTTCTTCAACTTCATCCAAAGATTGCTATTTGTTGTTTTTTCAGAAATTTGCAGATGCAACTTGTGGGTAGAGGCGGCTAGCAGGGATGAAAAATTGTGGGCTAGAAGGTGGCTGATTTGATCCTTGCTTGTTGAAGAAAAACATAGCAAGTTGGCACTTGCATAAGGAGGCGCCGAATTCATGAAGAGAAGCAACTTGCAAGTTGCAAGTTGGCAGATTGCAGAGAGAGAGAGCAGCATTTTTTGTACTTTTGTATTTTCTAATTTTTTGTATTTTTAATCTTTTTTTTGTATTTTTTGGATTAGAATTGGGCCATGAGCCCAAACCCTATTTTTGCACATTTTTGGGTGAACAAAAGTTGGGCCAAGGGCCTCAATGTGTGTTTGGACTGTTTGCACATTTTTTGAAGGGTCTAAGAGACCAATTTTGGACAAATTTTTGCTTTGAGCCCAATCCCAAAATTCAACATTATTTATTGAAAACTAAAAGGAAAACCAGACAAAACTGGGTGTTTACAGCTGCCCCTCTTTACTTATATTTTACTAGAGAATATGAATAACTGTAGTTTTCCTATTATCGTTGTAAAATATAAGTAAAGATATAAACTCCAATTTTGTGCGTGATTTATTGAGAAGAGCTACAAACAAGGATGAAAGGTAAAGAGGTGCGGGTTGGCGGTCCCTGGCTTTTACAACAAAAATAAAAGGTGCGGGTTGGCGGTCCTCGGCTTAGACATGATTGAGAAAAAACACGCGGGTTGGCGGTCCACTCTTAAGAAAAATAAAAGGTGCGGGTTGGTCGTCCCCGACTTAGACATGACTGAGGAAAAAAGTGTGGGTTGGCTGTCCCTGGCTTAGACACGAAAAATAAAAGGTGCAGGTTGGTGGTCCCCGTTTTAGACATGATTGAGAAAAAATAGTGTACGTTGATAGTCCCCGACTTAGATAGGAAAAAAAAAGGTGCGGGTTGGCGGTGCCCAGGTTAGACATGACTGAGAAAGGTGCGGGTTGGCAATCGCTGGCTTAGACAAGAAAAAAAAAGGTGTGGGTTGGCGATCCCCAGCTTAAACATGAAAAATAAAAGGTGCAGGTTGGTGGTCCCCAGACAGGTACTGGGCTTTGACAAAAAAAGTAAGTTGGGTGCCAGACAGGTACTGGGCTTAGACGGAAAAGTAAACTGTGTGTCAGACAAGTACTGGGCTTTGACAGGAAAAGTAAACTGGGTGCCAGACAGGTACTAGGCTTTGACAGAAAAGTAAACTGGGAGCCAGACAGGTACTCGGCTTTCACATGAAAAGTAAACTAGGTGCCAGACATGTACTGCGCTTAGACACGAAAAGTAAACTGGGTGCTAGACATGTATTTGGCTTAGACACGAAAAGTAAACTGGGTGTCAGACAGGTACTGGGCTTAGATGGAAAAGTAAACTGGGTGCCAGACAGGTACTTGGCTTTCACACGAAAAGTAAACTGGGTGCCAGGCATGTACTGCGCCTAGACATGAAAAGTAAACTGGGTGTCAAACAGGTACTGGGATTAGACGAAAAAGTAAACTGGGTGCCAGACAGGTACTGGGCTTAGTCACAAAAAGTAAACTAGGTGCCAGACAGGTACTGGGCTACTGCGCTTTGACAGAAAGGTAAACAGGGTGCTAGATAGGTGCTGGGCTTAGACACGAAAAGTAAATTGGGTGCCAGACAGGTAATGGCCTTAGACGAAAAAGTAAACTGGGTGCCAGACAGGTACTGGGCTTTAACAGAAAAGGGGGAAGGTCACCAGGCAGATACTGGTTTTTGATTGAGTGCCGAGCAAGTTTTGAACTTTGAAAGGATGTTGCAAGGTAGGTACAGGGCTAGATGGAAAATCTAGGGATCACCAAACAGGTGCCCCACTTTTCTTTTCTTTTTGGTTTTTATTTCTTCTTTTTCTTCTTTTTGTTCTTTTTTCTGACTAAGAAGAATAAGGTGTCATGCTTGATGAGACAGACAAAACATCACTGGGCAGGTGCCGATCTTGATGCAACAAACAATGGATCATTGGGTAGATACCAAGTTCTTGGCCCGAAAAGACTGAAGTACTAGGAAGGTATATGGCTTGATATGACAAAGAAAACATCACGAGGCAAGCACCAGTCTTGATGTGACATTATGTACACAAGATGTCAGTCATGATTAAAACAATGTGAGATGTACAAACATCTTGAGAGGAGATTGATGCAAATATTGATGGGATTTGATGCAGGATTGTTGGAGAGATGATGCATAATGCACGATGCATGACATGATATGTGAGGTGCACTTATGATTGACATGATTCTTTTTGCTGCTTTTTTTTGCCCTTATAGATTAGAGTGCCTCAAGATTCAAGAATGAGAATTTATTTGGATTTGCTTTGAACTGCTCCTTGTTCTACCCATGCTTTAGGTGCTTGACTGGGACATTTTTTGAAGTTGCTGCTGTGGTATTCATCTTTGAAAATTCATCTTTTAGAATCATCATCTGGTTTTTATTCCGTTAAAGCAAGTTCATCAGGGATTCACAAAGTTTTCTATGATTTTTGAAACCATCAAAACAAGTGTAATACTGGACAAGTCATCATATGTTTCCAATTTCAAAATTTGTTTATCAAAAAATGATGCCTTGAATTAAAAGTGAGTTGTAGGCAGAGATGAAACAGGAAAAAATCAGGCTAACAATGCATAGAATGGGGATGATACACACAAAGGGATTAATTATGGAAATCGGAGAAAAGGGGTTGAAGGAAAATTCCAAGGTCAGGGTCAAGTGGTATTTTTCAGGATAGACACCACTGGTTTTCCATGTCTATAATTTCGACTACTCATCAGTCAGCTTGCAAGGATGTCAATTGCCACCATCCTGCGTGCTTCAAATATCTCTTTTGCCCTGATCTCAACTGATTTGGGTACCTCATTTACCCCAGTTGTAGCTGACTTGGATATATGATTTTGCCCGGTCCTAGCTGACTTGGATATATGGCATTGCCCCGGTCTTACTTGGCTTGTATATTTGATATTGCCTCGGTCTTAGTTGACTTGAATATCTGATATTGCCCTGGTCTTGCGAACTTAAATGTCTGATACTGCCTCGGTCTCAACTGAATTTAGTATCTCATTTTGCCCCAGTTTTTGTACATTTGATATTGCCCCGATCATGCGGACTTCGATGTCTGATAATGCTCCGACATTGCGGACTTGGATATCTAATATTGCCTTGGTCTTGCGGATTTGGATGTCTGATATTGCCCCAGTTTGAGATCTTCACTTCTTTAATGCATCTGGTAAAATCAATTTTCTTATCTTTTTTTTACCCTAATTTTTGCCCGAGTTGCTCTTTCGAGTTTTCAACCCACCAGGTCGCTCTAATTTTTGCCTAGGTTGGTTTTCTTTCTTATTAACTTCTTTTTTTTTTTTTTCTAACACTTATTGGTTTTATCAGAGCTCCTTGGAAATGAGATTTTAGCTATACATCTTCCTGAGGCTTAAGGCTTCTCCTAATGAGACTTTCATTCGCACTACAGGATTCTCCGTAATTCAGGGTCTTTTTTTTTTTTCAATTGCCTGAGCACCAATGTCCACCCTTATTCCAAAATTCGGGGACAAGCCTTCTTTCTTCGACAAACTTTCGGGCTCATTTTGTCTACATTTTGCCCCGACAACACCCTGAAAAGAGGACCTCTAAGGTTCTTCTAGCTATTCTTTTTTCATTTTTTCCATTTTTCCTTTTCTTATATTTCTTTTCTCTTTTTCTCTTCATGGATCACTTGGTGTCCTCAAACCCTGTCATTCACTTGTCTCACATACCACCGACACTGGCATTCTTTACTATCCTTTTCAACATGATTAATGGGTAGCCAAGATTATATAATGGGATCCTAACACTGTCTTCCTTGATGCACATTTTTTAGGGTTAACAGATGAAGAATAAACAGGGGTGGTGTGAGGTGGGGTATATGATAAAAGAACAAGTATGAAATTCAAAACACATTTTTTGAAAACAAGTACTAAAAGGGAACACATGAGCCCATTTTGAGTTATTCTAAAGTCTTGGGCAGAGCAATAGGATTTGCATTACAATATTATTTTGAGTGAAAACAAAAACCATATGAAACACAATGAGTCCCTAACTGTCATGCTCTTAGTGTGAGACAAAATTAAACTAGAATGACAATTCTTTTTTGTTTTTGTTTCTTTGCAGCAACCGCTTGATTCACCAATCCTTGCTTTGATTGCCCCCCGGATGTTAGAGATCAGAACCCCTTCAACGGTTAAGCTTTCCCTCAATCTTTCGTCCCAAAAATTTATTTTTTCTTTTTGGTTGGGGATTCTTTGAAAATATGGCATAGTGACTGGCATGAGATGGAGGGCTTGTGATGAGTTTGGTATGGTTTATTGGGGTTTGGTATTTGGCCGTGGTGTGTAACATGGAGGGAAAATTTTGTTGGAACCAAATTATTCAAAGGGTTTTTCAAATATTTAAATCCCTAAGTGGTTTTGAAGATAACAATGATTATTAAGGTTTTTACAAAGTCTGCTAACAAGCTCTTGTAGGTACAACAAAGATAAGTCCATCGTCTAGTATGACCATGGAACTTATAAGTACAGTCTAAGAGCTGATCGTTCAATGGACTCTGATGCTTGACTTTGAGTAAGTGTCGTCCAATGGACTCGGGATGTTATGCGTCCAAATAAGCAGAATGATATACGTCCAAAAATCAGTAAAGTGGTACGTCCAGAGAAGCAAAGCTATGAGTCCACATGGTAAGAATAGTTGTGCATCCATATGACCAGAGAAGCCTTGCGTCCAAATGGCAAGCAAAGGTATGCGTCTATTTGGTAAGTGAATAGAAAGTCCATTCTGTTCTACAAGCTGCGTCCAACACGCAGAGTCTATTACATGCTATTTAATTGCTCTTGCATTTAATATGAGACATATTTAATGAGCAAATGATTTGAAATAAATAGCCGTATACAATACTTTTTTTGTGCATAATTGTCAACATTTTGAACTAACATTTAATGAAAAGCATAAAACACTGTGAAAATTGTACTTAAGAGAGAGAATGTATTCTGAACATTTCTGTATCTCTCTAAACACACCTTTTCTCTTACACAGTGTATTCTCTCTGTCTCAATAAAATATTACTATTAACCTTTGTGTTATTGAGACTTTGAGTACAGGTTACTTCTGACATAGGAGAAAGAACTGCAGAGAAAATACGCTGAAGAGGCACTCCTACAGAGCAACGGGAAAATAGCATTTAATGCTATTAGGAAACGGCTACATTTAAGAAGGTTGAAGTTAAGCTTATTCAAGATCAATTCTGAAGCTTCACTCAAAGCCTATAAATAGCGTGAACAAGAAGAAGAATACAAGAAGCTTGAATTAAGAAAAAGAAAGAGTCAAAACGCTGTGCAAATATTGTCATACTCTGATAATCTGAGAAATACTTGTATTATTTTTTCTTATTGTAAATGAGAGTTTGCTTAACTCTCGAAGTGTTTTAGAGTCTATATTCTCACTTGTGTGAGTTAATAGCACTTTCATTAAAAACACTTTTCTGAGTTGTTTGAGCCTGGAAAGGCTTGTTTAGAAAATAATACTTGTTTGAGCCAGGAGAGGCTTGTCTTTAAAAGAATACTTGGGTTGAGCCTGGAGAGGTTAAGTGTGCAAAGAATACTTGTTTTAAGACCTGAAGAGGCTGTTGAAGAATATTTGTAATTCTATCTGGATTGATATGTAGGTAACAGGGAGAAACACAATAAGGCGGGGTTGAATTGTGTTTCAAAGCTTTTTAAAACTTTTCGCAAATGTTAGACGCTGGCTGTGAAAGAGTTGGACGCACAGCGTAATTGAGATATTGGATGCACAGGCAAGTTGGACGCAGAAACGTCCACTTAGTTTAAAACTGGTTTTCTTTGTGCGATTAAAGAGAATGAATAACTTATTGAATTAAAAAATTAATTCAATCCCCTTAGTTAGTATAAGCAATAAAATAACAAGAGAAAAGGGAAAGAGAGAATCACACAAGTTTTTATCCTGGTTCACCATTTCCTAAGAGCTACGTGCAGTCCCCTCAAACTAGAGAGATTTCACTATCAATCCAGATAGAATACAAGTATTCTTCAACAGCCTCTTCAGGCCTTACAACAAGTATTCTTTGCACACCTAGCCTCTCCAAGCTCAATCCAAGTATTCTTTTACAGACAAGCCTCTCCAGGCTTAATCCAAGTATTTTTTTTACAGACAAGCCTCTCCAGGCTCAACCCCAAGTATTCTTTGCACATAGCCTCTTCAGGCTATATCCCAAGTATTCTTTTACAGTCAAGCCTCTCCAGGCTCAAACAACTCAGAAAAGTGTTGTTGACTTAAAGTGTTGTCTAACTCACACAAGTGAGGATTATGAAAAACTTAAGCACTTCGAGAGTTAAGTAAACTCTCTTTTATAAGAAGATAGAAAATATACAAGGCTTTCTATAATACACAGAGTATGACAATGTTTGCACAGCGTTTTTACACTTTGCTTTTCGTGGTTCAGTCTCTTGTATTCTTCTTCTTGTTCACGGTATTTATAGACTTTGATGAAGCTTTAGGTTTGTTCTTTGAATAGCTCAGCTTCAGCCTTCATAAATGTTACCGTTCTCTAATAGTATTAAATGTTATTTTTCCGTGCTCTGAGGAGTTCAACTTCAACGTATTTGTCTGCATTTCTTTCTCCTAATTTCAGAAGCAACCTGTACTCACAATCTCAATTACACAAAGGTTAATAGCAATATTTTATTGAGACAGAGAGAATACACTGTGTAAACAAAAAGGTGTTTTCAGAGAGACACATAAAAGATCAGAGTACATTCTCTCTCTTAGTACATTTTCCACAGTGCTTTATGCTTTTTATTTAATTGAAATTTCAGAAACGTTGACAATGTTGCATAGAAAAAGCATTGTATACAGCTATTTATTTCAAATCATTTGCTCATTAAATATGTCTCATATTAAATACAAGAGCAATAAATAGCAAGTTATGAATTCTGTGCTTTGGACGCAGCATGTGGACCATATTGGACTTTCAGTCCTTTTAGCAAATGGATGCATACCTATTGCTTACTAAATTGGACTTATGACTTGGCCCTTTTTAAGACGTATAACTTCATGCTGATTATCGGACTTTTATCATTCTGCTTCTTTGGACGCAAGGCATTATTGGATGCTTTGCTTCCAGAGTCCATTGGACAATACTTACCCAAGGTCAAGCAACAGAGTCCATTGGACGATCTACTCTTGGTCTGTACATAAGTTTGCCAAGGTCTTATTGGAAGATGGACTTATCTTTGGTGTACCTACAAGAGCTTGTCAGTAGATTTTGTAAAGATCTTAATAATCATTGTTATCATAAAAAACATTTAGGGAATTTATGCATTACAAAATGCTTTTAAACAATTTGGTTCCAACAATCTCCCCCTTTTTGATGATGACAAATATTATTAAGTTTTACAAGCAATAAAGCAGATAAAATCAATATTCAGTCAACATATACTTTTAAAAAGAAATTTTTCTTAGGGAAAACTCCTCCTGAGATAATCATCTCATGGTTTTGGATATTCAATATATTCAGAGTACCTGAAAAATTTCTTTTTCTCATAGAGCAGATTAGTCCAGCATAGAATATAGCATAATTAGAGCATGCACAAGTAATAAGACTACTGCAATGTAAATTAGACTCAATCTCATTTTATTAATATAAAACTTAATTCTTCCCAATTTCTCCCCCTTTTGTCATTAGACCAAAAAGGTTCACAGAACATCATAGTCCAAACAAAAAAATTTGAAGGAAAAACAATTGAGAACTTGGAAGAGCAAGAGAACAGGACTTTCACAGATTCTGCCTTGATTCCAGATACTTGCGATACTGGCCCAACAGAAATATCAAGTCATCAATATCTGCTGTTGAAGGTGGAACTTGTGCCGGTGCAATTCTTGATTCCTCGTTTGTGGAGACAATGACATCTTCTGGCTCAGGAGGAAATTCAATTATAGGCTGAGTGGATCGAGTTGGGGCACCAAGGACATCATCAAACATATATCTCTGATGTGCCAAGTTTTCTGTAACTGATCCCCCAGTAGGCGTTGCAGCCTTCTTAGCATTTGAGACCCCTGAAGATGATGCTTCTTGCTCACAGATGCGGAGATGTCTTTCCCACACTGTCCTTGCATCCTGTTCTGTTGCTTGTCCTGTCTTGGACAAGAACATCAAGAAGTCCAAATCAACATTCGCCATGGACTTCTTTGCCCAATCCTTATCAATCCTGATAGGAGTTGGCATTAGACTTTTATTGATGCACCGTTTGGGGAACTTGTCCTTATTGTTGTTGTTGGCTTGATCCTCATAGATGGAGGGACATTGAAGTTGTTCTGAAGTCAGAGGAGAGTACTCTGGCTTGAAGTCGTAGATCCTCATCCTTGAAAGTCTTGAGGAACTGGGTGCTATGGACTTGGCCATTACTTCCTCTAAGGACATATTCTCCTTTTTCTTATCCTCCTGAAGAGGAATCTCCATGACCTTTATTCCCTTTGTCAGGACTTGCAGCTTCCTGACTATATAGACATACTCAGAAGGTGATAGAGAGGGGGCTTCTGAGATATCTAAGTCTGAGGGAGGTGAGGAATGTGAAGATTGGCCTTGTGAGGGTGAAGGTGTGTTTGTTTGGGTAGGAATTGGTGATGGTTCAAAATCGAAAGGTGATGGTGAAGTGGGTTCAGGTGAGGCAAGTGGTGGTGTTTGTTGTCTTGGTTGAGTGGATAAAGGGGGTGAGAGAGGTTAAGGTGGTGTCTGGGATGGTTGTTCTGTTTGAGGTAGGGGAACTGTTTGGGTTGGTGTTTGGGTTTGTGATTCTGGTATTGTATGGACAGGCGATTATGGTTGAGGTTGAGGGTCAAGAATTGGACGGATGGGTGAGGGAATGGACTCAGGAGTTTCTGAGATTGAAGTAACCACAGATTCTATTATCTTATCAATAGATTTGTCAGAATTAACACAAACAGGTCTTCTCAGCAATCTTGGCAGTGGATGCTTTCTTGAGAGATCTAGCTTTCTTTGTTATGGGTCCAATGTTCTCTGTTTCAACTGCCTTGGACTCATAAGTTTTTCTCTTTTTGGTTGCCTTCTTAGCAGCAAACTTGGCTCTTTTGGAGAGAAATTCTCCAATTGTCTCTTCGTCTGATTCAGCCAAAGCTATCTTCCTGACAGTTCCTTGCGCTTGTTCAGCCCGATTTACTTCAATCGCAGGCCTGATGGCTTCCTTGTTATCTCCCCCTTCTACTTCCTTGAGTTTTGCCAGATGTTCTCTGACTGTATCTAGACCCATTCTCAGAATATTAGTTTTTCCGAAGGGAGATTGACGTTGTATTTTGGAAAGAGCAAGTTTGTCTTCCCCAGTGTATGCTTCGAAAATTTCCATGACTCCCTGAGTGTTGAAAATTTTCTGAAGTAGTGCTCCATAGGGAATACTGTCCTTTTGCCTTTCCCTAGTGCATCTTTTCTGAAGTAGGAAAACAGTATAGAAGGAAGATTGATTTGTTGAAATGTTAGAAGATGCATCAGTAAGAACCCATGTAATGATGATACACAGTCCTTTGATCCAACTTTGTGAAGTATCATTTTATTCAATACTTGGTGAAGTATTCTGGCATTATCAGTCATTTTTACTGAAGGTATCACTGTTCCGACTATTACCTCTCCTTCCTTTACCAAAATACTTTTCATTTTCTCCAATCCACCATCTTTGAGTCTCCAGTTTTTGTAAAAGCATACTCCAACGGCGTCACATCCAGTAGCCACCGAGATGCTTTCTGTGGATACATAGACCTTCTTCCCTAGGACTGTTCCTGTGATTAGGTTGTCCTTGATCTTCATAGTTTTCCAGAATTGACGAACCAACTCACGATACACAAAAATATCCGTTTCCTTTCCAAAAAGGCTTTCCCATTCGGCAGCCATGATTTCAGGAGCAATATCCACACCCCCATATTGGCTATAGTTTCGAGATCAGCCCAGAATTCCAGATTAACTTCCAAGTTGTCAATGATCTCCATTTTGAAAGTGAAAGTTTTGATTTTTCGAAAAAAAGGGTTTTGGAAGGTTTTTTCAAAAGTGAGAGCAAACACAGAGATTTTTGGAAGAAGATGAAGAGTGGAAGATGTTGGAACCAAATTGGTTAAAAGTGTTTTTAATACAAAAACTCCCTAAGTGATTTTATGGTTTTGATGATAACAAAATGTATTAAGGTTTTTACAAAGGATAATCAATTTGTATTAAGCTGTACAATGTATAAATGCTGCCTAACTAAGCTTATTGCAGTCTGCGTCCAATCAGTTCTTCATGACATTGGCTGGCATTCAAAGTGAGCCTTGCGTCCAATGTTGGCACTGGAATGGACACAAGAATTTTGCGTCCAATGTTGGCACTGAAATGGACACAAAAGTTCTGCGTCCAATGTTTGGGCAGAAGGAAGAATTCTGCGTCCAATGTTTCAGCACAAAGGCAAACAATGATTGTGCGTCCAATAATTCAGTACAAGGCACAAGGACAATTTCATACGTCCAATGATTCATAAGAAGGCATTGAAGACTTAAGTCCAATGTTCAGGATGTGCTCTTGACCAAGGTACAGAATGCTGATCGTCCAATGATATGTACAAGGCAAGACTGGCATAAGTCCAATGACAAGAACAAGGCAATACTGGCAGAGTCCAATGTTTTTATGAGAAGCAGAATTGCAGTAAAAGTCCAATGACTTTCAAAGGAACAGATTCAGTGAGCGTCCAATGCAGATGAAGGATAAAAGTCCAATGTTCAGTGTGAGCAAGAGTGCAACTCTGCGTCCAATGAAACTGAACAAACAAAAGAACTGCTCTGCGTCCAATGAAGTCAGAGTTACTCAAGCACTGTTCTGCGTCCAATAAATGAGAAGAACAAGAACAAAGTGTTACACGATGAATGAAGCAAAGTAGGACAAGTTCTCAGTCCACTATTCATCGTCCAATAAAGCAGCATAACAAAGTGCAATTGAAAGCATCAGGTATGCGTCCAATGTTTGCATGAGTTCTGTGCAAATTGGTAAGTGCAAAGGTATGCGTCCAACGTTTTTAACAGCCAGCGTCCATCATTTGCGAAAAGTTTTAAAAGCTTAGAAACACAATTCAACCCCCCCTTCTTGTGTTTCATCTTGTTACCTACAGAAGAGAGTGGGGTAAAGACGTGTGTAAGATGGAAGATTTTGGAGAGAGAAAACAGTAAATTTTTTCTTGAAAACAGGCGTAATCATCAAACGGGAAAACGACTGCAGAGCAGGCGGACAGTTTGTGATAGAAATGTATTATTAAAAAACAATTAGACTCAGCGCGGGAAGACTAAGAAAGAAAATTCTAAGTCTCAAATAGATTGACGTGTCCTATTGGACGCTAGTTATATTGGACTCAGACTCAGCTTGAGCATATTGGACGCTAAACATCATTATTTTATAAAGTGCATATTTAAATGCTTCCTTATAAAAGTGAATCTATCTACAGAGGGGTTTTGTAAATATATCTGCCCATTGATTTTCAGGGTTTACAAACTAAATGTCAAATGTTCCCTTCTGCGCATAGTCTCTAATAAAATGATGTTTAATTTCTATATGCTTAGCTCTTGAGTGTAAGATTGTGTTCTTAGATAAATTGATTGCAGCAGTATTATCACAAAGAACAGAAATCTTACTCTCAAAGATGTTGTAGTCCTCTAGTTGATGTTTAATCCATAAGAGCTGAGAACAACAACTTGCAGCAAAGACATATTCAGCTTCAGCTGTAGATAACGCAATTGTGCTCTGTCTCCTGCTTGTCCATGATACTAGATTGGACCCAAAAAAATGGCATCCTCCGCTGGTGCTTTTTTTTTCAAGTCTGTCTCTAGCATAATCAGCATCACAGAGCCCTACTAATCTGTATTCATCTGATTTCTTAAACAACAAACCAAGATTAGTAGTCTCTTTCAGATATCTAAAGATTCTCTTGACAGTAGTTAAGTGAGAATCTCTAGGATCTGATTGGAATCTTGCACATAAACAAACACTGAACATGATATCAGGTCTAGACGTAGTAAGATATAAGAGAGATCCAATCATACCTCTGTATACCTTTTGATCTACCTTTTTATCTTTATCACACAGGTTCATTATGCAAGTTGGGTGCATAGGAGTGTTCATGGGCTTGCAATCGTCTATATTAAACTTCTTCAGAAGCTCCTTTGTATACTTGGACTGATGCACATAAATCCCATCTTGAGTCTGTTTTACTTGAAGTCCAAGGGAGAATTTCAATTCTCCCATCATACTCATTTCGAACTCCTTCTGCATTAACTCAGAAAATTCTCCACACAGAGATTCATCAGTAGCACCAAAAATAATATCGTCCACATAAATTTGTACTATGATGAAATGTGTGTCTATGGATTTTCTGAAAAGAGTAGTGTCGACTTTTCCTCTTGAAAAACCATTTTCTATCAGAAATGAACTTAGTTTTTCATACCAAGCTCTAGGAGCTTGCTTGAGGCCGTAAAGAGCCTTTTTTAGTTTAAAAACATAATTAGGAAAAGTTTGATCCTCAAAACTAGGAGGTTGTTCAACATAGACTTCTTCAGTTATTATACTATTCAGAAAAGCACTCTTTACATCCATTTGATAAAGCCTCACATCATGTTGGGCAGCAAATGAAAGTAAGATGCGAATGGCTTCTATTCTAGCAACTGGAGCGAAGGTTTCAGTAAAGTCAATACCTTCCTGTTGTGAGTAACCTTGAGCAACTAACCTTGCTTTGTTTCTCACCACTTTACCTTCTTCGTCCAGTTTGTTTCTAAATACCCATTTGGTTCCAATAACGGACTTATCTTCAGGTGGGGCTACCAGCATCCAAACATCATTATGCTTGAATTGGTTCAGCTCCTCCTGCATTGCTAAAATCCATCCTTCGTCCAATAGGGCTTCATCAACATTCTTGGGCTCCAATTCAGAAATGAATGCAACATCAGTTTGTTCTCTGAATGTGGACCTTGTTCTGACTCTATCATTTGTATTTCCAATAATTTGATCTTCAAGATGATAGGTCTTGAAGTGTCAGCTTCTTCTTTCTGGAATGGACGCATCCTCAGTTTCTGCGTCTAATCCATCTTCTTCATTCTTAGGTGATATTCCTTCACCTTCTGCTTGTATTCTCATATCTGCAAGAGAATCACTTAGCTTTGACTATTCCTTGTCTGGCTTTTTGTCATTGAATTTAATATGAATTGACTCTTCAACAGTCAAGGTTCTTGAGTTATAGACTCGGTAAGCCTTGGAAGTTTCAGAGTAACCCAGAAAAATTCCATTGTCCACTTTAGAATTGAACTTGCCAAGTTGATCCTTAGTGATAAGAATAAAACATTCACATCCAAAGGGATGGAAATAGGAAATGTTGGGTTTTCTTCCTTTCCACAATTCATATGGAGTCTTTTTCAATATGGGCCTTACATATATTCTGTTTTGTAGATAACAGGCAGTGTTTACTGCTTCAGCCCAAAACCTCTTAGAGGACGAGTGATCATTGAGCATGGACATGGCCATCTCTTGTAAAGATCGATTCTTTCTCTCCACCACACCATTCTATTGAGGTGTTCTTGGTGCAGAGAAATTGTGAAGGATTCCATTCTCTTCACAGAATCTCTGGAAGTTTGCATTCTCAAACTCACCTCCATGATCACTTCTAATAGTGTTGAAACAAACTCCTTTCTCATTTTGGACTCTTTTACAGAGTATAGTAAAGACTTTAAAAGACTCATCCTTGTGTGCAAGGAATTTGACCCATGTCCATCTAGTATAGTCATCAACTATAACTAGTCCATATTTCTTTCCATTTAAAGAAGCAGTTTGTGTGGGTCCAAACAAATCCATATGTAAAAGTTCTAAAGGTCTAGAAGTGGAAACAATATTTTTGGAATTAAAAGAATTTTTCACTTATTTCCCTTTCTGACATGCTTCACACAGAACTTCAAATTTGTACACAAGATTTGGTAGTCCTCTCATGGGGTTATGCTTATTTAGCTTTGAGATGGTTCTTAAGCTTGCATGACCAAGTTTCTTGTGCCATATCCATTGTTCATCCTTTAAGGATATGAAGCATGGGACATTTTGTTTGGACAGATTTTCGAAATCAATTTTGTAAACATTGTCCTGCCTCTTTGCTTGAAAAAGTATGGACTTGTCAGAGTTTCTGACTATACATTTATCCTTGTTAAAGGAAACATCAAATCCACTATCACATAATTGACTTATGCTAAACAGATTATGTTTAAGTCCTTCAACCAATAAGACATTTTCAATAGAGGGAAAAAGATGTTTACCAATTTTACCTGTCCCAACTATTCTGCCTTTCTGGTCTCCACCAAAGGTGACCCTGCCCTTTGATCTAGGCTTTAGGTCTTGGAACATAGACCTTTCTCCTGTCATGTGTCGTGAGTAGCCACTGTCCAGGTACCATGACTGGAGTTGTCTTCCTCCCATCAAGCATATTTGCAACAGGAATTATCATGCTTTTAGGTACCCAGATTGACTTGGGTCCTTTCTTGTTAGCCCTTGGTCTGCGTCCAGACATGTTCCTCTTGTTATGGACGCATGTCGAGGTGACATGTCCAGCCTTTCCACAGTGACCACAATATATATTAAATTTAGAAGGACTTTTAGAAAACTTTGGTTTTGGTTTTTCTTGTTCCTTAGGAACATAACCCAAACCACTTTTGTCAGAAGGTTTTCTCTGAATTTTTAGAATTTGATTAAGTTTTTCAGACCTACTGACAAATCTGGACAGTCGTCCAGTGAGTTCATTTACTTCTTGTTGAAGCAATTGTACTTTATAGGAAGTATTGGACTCAGAATCCTTTTGAGATTCATCTTTGAGTTGACTTACTTGAAGTCTTAACTCTTCATTTTCTGATTTGAGTACTTTATTTTCTAAAGTGAGTTTTTCAAAATGTTTGGTAATGAGTGAAAACTTTTTCTTCAACGATCTGTACTCATCAGATAAAATGGATGATTCTCTAAGAAGATCATTAAAATTGTCTCTTAGTTCAGAATAAGAAAGTACCTCTTCTTCATCCTCATTGTCAGTGGAGGGTAGACTTGCCATTTGGCAAAGATTTGCTTCTTCCTTATCCTCCTCATCAGAAGATTCATCAAGATCTTCCCATGTTGCCATGAGACCCTTCTTCTTCTTGAAGAACTTCTTCTTTGTCTTTTCAGTCTCAGGACAGTCTGCCTTGTAGTGGCCTGGTTTCTTGCATCCATAGCACACTACTGGACTTTTCTCCTTTTGTTCAGCTTCCTTTTGTGGAAATCTTTTGTTAAATTGCTTCCTTCTGAAGCCACCTTTCATTTTCCACATGGACTTTATCTTCCTGGAGATGAAGGAAAGTTTATCATCATCTGAGCCTTCTTCTCCCTCTGAGCTACACAACTCCTCATCATAGTCACTTGCCTTTAGTGCTTTTGAGGTGCTTCCCTTTTGGGCTTTAAGAGCAATGGACTTTCCCCTTTTTTCTGTTCCTTCTTCTTTGAGCTCAAGCTCATGCACTTTGAGTGAGCCTAGGAGATTTTCCATAGCAAGAGTGGAAAGATCCCTTGCTTCTTGTATGGCAATTACCTTGGGTCTCCATTGTCTATGCAAACTCCTTAGGATTTTCCTGATGTGATCCTGGGTTGTGTGGATTTTTCCCAGAGATCTCAGGTTGTTAATGATTGTTTGGAATCGTCCAAACATCTGATCAATAGTTTCGTGATCCTCCATTTTAAATAGTTCATATTGATGAACTAGTATGTTGATTTTGGACTCACGAACCTGAGATGATCCTTCATGCGCCAAAGCTAGAGTGTCCCATATCTCTTTGGCAGTGGTGCAGCTGTGCACCTTGTCATATTCTGACTTAGTGATGGCACACATCAGATAGTGTCTTGCCTTTGAGTTCAGCTGGAATCTGGCTCTTTGATCCTGCGTCCACTGAGCTCTTGGCACTGGTTGACCTGCTTCACCTACTGGAGCAGTGTAACCAGTTTCCACGACATCCCACATGTCTATATTCTGCGCGTCAAAGAATGTGATCATTCTCTGCTTCCAATAATCGTATTCGTCTCCATTGAACCGTGGTGGTCTGTTCATAGTTTGTCCCTCGTTCTCCATGGATCTTTGCTTCTCTGCACCTGGCTCTGATACCAACTGTAGGTAACAGGGAGAAACACAAGAAGTGTAACGTCCGTAATTTTTGACTCTGTTTTTAATTATATTTTATATGGGTGATATGTGATTTTCATATATTAGATTTATTTTAGAGAGATTAAATTTTATAGATAAAGTTTCTTGAAGTTAGAAATCAGTAGTCTAAGTCAGACGTTGAGAGATGGACAGAATTCTGTTTACCGTAAATAGACGGAATGGTAACTTTGTGAAGTAGAAACCCTAGATTGAGGCTAAGAAAAAGATTTAAAGGTACAAATATTGATTTTATAATATTTGAAGATTTTAGAAATTTATTTGGGAATTTTCTGAAGAGCAGATAAATATGTTACCGTTTTGGTCCCTGTAGTTTGATTAGGTTGAACTGTGAGTTGGTTTGGAGACCAGATCAAGTTGAGAAGTAATTTTGGAGAAGTCAAATGATGTTTTATATTATTCTAGAATTTTAGAAACTATTTTGAGAATTTTTAGAATACTAGATTAAGAATTGCAGTTTTGGTCCCTGTAGACCGAGAACTGTAACGTCGTAATTTTTGTTTCTGTTTTAATGTTATTTTATGTATGTAATGTGTGTTTAAATAGGATAAAATATATTTTATTAAGGATAATTAAATAGATGAAGTTCTTTGACATTGGGAGGTGATGGTTTGAGCTAGACGGTTAGATACAGAGAGAATTCAGTTTGCCGTAAATAGACGAAAGAGTGGCTCTGTGAAGTAGAAACCCTGGATTTAGGTTAAGAAAAAGATTTGAAGGTATAAATAGTGATTTTATAATATTCGAGGATTTTAGAATTTTATTTGGAAATTTGCTGAAGAACGCATAAAAATGCTACAGTTTTGGTCCTTATAGTTTGACTAGGTTGAACTGCGAGTGGATATGGAGACCAGGACATATCTAAAAATATTTTTGAGGATGCCAAATGATGTTTCCTAATATTTTAGAATTTTAGAAATTTCCTGGGATTTTTCTGAGAAAGTTGATTTTTACCCTAAGTTACGGGTTACGGTAAAAACCGAAAAGTTACCGTAGTGCTTCTAAGCTTGATCTTTTTGAACCAAGATTTTTGTGACATCTTATTTACATGGCTTAGAACTTATTATAAGGTTCATGAGAGGTTTTACCCCAATAGGTTAGGTTTGGACAATTTTTACTATGAAATACAAAAGTTACCATACTTAATTACCCTTGGAGAGTTACCATTTACCATGGCCAAGGTAAAAAATTAATTTACCCCTCCCTTGGTCTGATGTGCTGCGCTGAAGAGGAGAAGAGAATAGATATCTCTTGAAGCTATGACTCATGAGTGTGGGCCAATAGGATTAGGGCAAGTGACTTAGGCAATTATGAGAGGAAAAAAAATCTATATGGATGGGAAGAAGAGAAGGAGGGAGCCGTGAGTTTGAGGAAGAGAAGGAGAGAGGAGAGCTTGTGTTCATGTCTTCATCTAGCATCTCCATAGCCAAACCTTGAGTGATTTTTCCATAATCCTTGTCCAAATAAGCTAGTTTGCAAGCCTTGATTCATAGGATTAGTGGACCATAAGCTAAAAAGAAGCAAGCAAGGAAGAGAAGGGAAGGAAGAAGGAAGAGCTTGGAGTAGGATTTTCTTCAAGTTTGGTAAGGGGAAATCTCTTCTTACATGAGTATATAAAGCTTGGTAGACATAATTAGAGCTTTGATTGTATGATTTTGATTATGGTGATGTTAATTTTGTTCTAGGGTTCATGAAGTTGATAACCTATGTGGTCATGTATTTTTATGAATATGATTGTGTTTTGAGATGTGCATATGCTTGGTATGAACCTTGTTAATGGATTGAATGGATTAGAGAAGAGTTTGGTGTTGTTTAGGGTTTGATTTTAATCATGGTTGTGCTCTTGGTATGAAGATGCTATGCTCTTGTTGATGAGTTGTGTTCATGGCTTGAATATGGCATGAGATTGTTGTGAAAATAATGAACCTCATTTATTTGGATTCAATTGAACTCAAACATGCAAAGAAGAGATTGGTTACATCATTTTTGTGAAAATCGCAAGTCTGGTACCCCCTGGGTGTGGCTGTTTTCGTGGCTGGGAAATTCTGGAAAACAGGGGACAGCTCTGTTCATACCGCGGGTGTGAAAAACTCTTGTGCCTGTGAACAGTTCTGAACCCAGATTTTTGAAAATTAGTATTTTTGGTAAAAATCAAGTTTTCCCAATATTTTTCATAAACATACTTAAGAGAAAATGATTATTTGAACATTAAAGAATGGTAGGTATGTTACTTAAGTTGAATTTTAGAACTTAAACATGGATTTGAATAAATATATTTTGGAAAAAGATCAATATTTCAAAGAGAGTAAAAATGTGATAAAAGCCATGTTGAATGAGCACAAAGATATGTGAATGAGCACAAAGAGATGTGAATTATCATAAGTGATGATAATGTGATAACCCAGAGTGAAGGTTATATGTGATTGTGCAAGTGATAACCTAGAGAAAAGGTTAAAGTGATTACAAGACAAACCAAAGCTTAAAAATGCTTGAGAATGGTGATTTTGTATGCTTAATGTGATGTGCCATTTTGCATAAAGAGAAAGAGAATTTGGCAAGTGGCCAATGTGATGAGCATTACAACCCGGATGGGGTTGAGAATAGGGATAGTCTGGCCACAGTAGCCTAAAGGGATTATCCAGGTTGCGAAACCCCTCAGATGGCTAGGTAGGAGATATCCCCTGAGCCGAGGCAAGTCGCATAACCCGGCTTGGATAAATCTGACGGACTTGACTATTCATGATATGGTGAGACGTAGCTTATCTGAATGATTACTATGAAGTCTGGAGGGACTCTCTGGTAAGTCTGATAAGTCTGCTACGGCCAATCGCTCAATGGTGTTGGAGGTAGGGAAGTCTCCTTAGAGCACTACGAGGGTGATGTGAGGGGAAATAGAAGTGACATGCATTGTATTATATATGAGTTGATGATAAATTGATTGACGCTGAGATTTGCATTATGATTGTGAATATTTTATTGTGCTGAGATTGATGCTGTGACTGTGATTATTTAATTGTGCCTATGAGAACATATGATTTTTCAGGTAAATGTTATACTTTTGAATCAAGAAAGGGTGAGTAGTAAATCATTAATATTGCTATTATGTCTAATAAGTTTGGTAGAGTTTGTATTGATTGTCTCTATGCTTTATTCTTTATGTATGATGATTTTTCACCCTTGCCTATATGTTTTGTGCTCTTGTTTTGAACATGATTCATATAGATGGGAGATCCTCCGGCAGGGTTGACCAAAGTCCGTAGACTTAGTTTCTGGCCCAGAGGGGCGGAAGGAGAGGGGTGGATTATCAACCCCGAGACACAGTGGGGTACATATTTAGGTTATGTTACATCGCTAGAAACGTCCACTGAAGGACCGCATAGATGGACTGTAGAAAATATTATATTAGATGTAAAGATGCCTATACAGGAGCTGTGGGATGCTTGGAGAGAAAAGGAGAGGCAGAGGCAACAGGTGCCTCAACCAGATCCTACACACCGATCTGAGCCAGAGCAGCAGGAGACTATGAGACCAGGTCCACTGCACCAGAGACCCAGGACTCCTCCTTGTAAGAGGTTTTACGGGAAATGGAGACAAACGGCGCGTAAGAGTACAGTACGCCGTGCACAGCCACTGAAGATCACTCCCTCAGAGAAGAGGCCAATGGAGAAGACACCTACCCCTCAGCCTGATAGCAAGGGAAAGGGGAAGTAGATAGTGGAAGAGGAAAGTGATCCTTCAGAGGAGTCAGTGGGTAGTGTGTAGGAGTGGTGAGGACAGCCACTGAAGATCACTCCCTCAGAGAAGAGGCCAATGGAGAAGACACCTACCCCTCAGCCTGATAGCAAGGGAAAAGGGAAGCAGATAGTGGAAGAGGAAATTGATCCTTCAGAGGAGTCAATGGGTAGTGTGTAGGAGTGGTGAGGACATAGTGTACGGAGTGACTTTGTTTTGTTTGTTTATGTAGTAGTTGACTCTATACCAGTGTGGGCTTATGCTTAGAGTATTTTGGATGACTGTACTTTATACTATATGACTTTACCAGTTGACCAGTGATGTATATGTACACTTGAGATCAGTAGTGTATCTGATGTATATTATTCTTTTAGTAGTTATTTTCTCTTGTTTTTCATTTCGTTAATGATACGTTACGACATGAAAGAGTTTTCGAAATCGAAACAACGTAAGTGAGAGTTTCAAGTAAAAATAACTAATAAACAAGGCTCATGTTTCCTTTAATGAAAAAAATTATACTCATTTTCGAAAGATCAACTTAGGATAATGAAAAGAAGAATTTCCTTAAAATAAAAATCAATATGACGTATTTTAGATAAATCAGGTTACTTATGTTGTAATATCCTTTTATGAGAAAGGGTGTTGCAAGAACAGGGTAATCTGGAGACTAGATAAAGGCCAGAAGCTTAGGAAATGATCCAAAATCAACCAAAAGAGTAACCATTGATTTTTTATAATATTTGGGATTTTTAGGAATTTTCTGGGATTTTTCTGGGAAAGTTCATTTTTACCCTAATTTACGGGTTACGGTAAAAACCGAAAAGTTATCGTAATGTTTCTAAGCTTAATTTCTATGAACCAAGACTTTTGTGGCACCTTATTTTCATGGCTTAGGACTTATTATAAGGTTCATGAGAGTTTTTACCCCAATAGGTTAAGTTTGGACAATTTTTACTATGAAATACAAAAGTTACCACACTTAGTTACCTTGGAGACTTACCATTTACCATGGTTAAGGTGAAAAATTAATTTACCCAACCCCAAGACCCAGCTGCAGCGCCCAGTCCAGATTGGTGAAGAAGAGTGTGGAGTTTTCTTAATATCCATGACTCATAGTTGTTAGCCAATAGGATTAATCCAAGTGATTAACCATGGTTAAGACTCTAGTTAAGTGTTATCATGACTTAGGAAAAATCTTGGATAGTGGGAGAAGAGGGCTGCACGAAATTTTCAGGGAGAGGAGGAGGAGGAGAGCTCTTGTTTCATACTTTCCATTTGCTTAAACACCATAATCAATCCTTCCACTTTTCTCTCTAAGTTTCACTCAAAATAATCAAATTTTCTCAAGCTTTGCTCTTGGTTTTGGGATCTTCAAGCTACCAAGGGAGAAAGCAACAAGGAGAAGAAGAAGAAGGGCTAGAGAGGTTAGGGTTCTCTTATGCAAGCTAGAGGAAGGAGGTAAGGGGAAAGTTTCTTATACATGATTTTTAAAGCTTAGTGGACATCTTAGTGCCATGCTTGTGTTGGTTTGATTTAGATGATGTTAAAATTGTCTTAGGGTTCATGTTGATTGATAAGCCATGTAGCTTGTGTTCTTATAATTGTATATGATCCTTGAGTGATGATTATGCCATGTATATGATTTCTTTTGAGTGGCTTGATTATGAAAACCTTGCTTGATGACGGTTTGGCATGATTATAACCTTGAGATGCATAAGGGTTAGTGACTCTTGTCTATGGAAAAATTAACTATGTTGTGGGAGATGAGTTTGCCCTAACTTGGATGCATGATGATTTTTGTGCTATGCTTGTGTTGAGTTGATTGAGTGATTGTTGTGGTGAATATGTTTTTCAATCTTGGCATGATGAAGATGGTAATTGCATGATAATAAGCTTGATGTGGGAAGGTGATTCTAATTCATTGCCTTGATGGTTGAGTTCATGGCTTGATAATGAATGATTGTGGCTTGTGGTTTATTCAAGGATGGTAAACTTCGCTCATTATTGCTTATTTAGTCATAGCAATGTAAAGAAAAGATTGGTTTGGGTTAAGTTTTGGAAAAATCGCAAATCTGCCATACCCTGGGTGTGGTTATTTTCGTAGTGGGGAGAGGCTGGAAAACAGGGGACAGCTCTGTTCATACCGCGGGTGTGAAAAATCTCGCGCCTGTGAACGGTTCTGGACCCAGCATTTTTGATAAATTATATTTTTGCGAAAATCATTCTTTTTCCAAATTTTTCTCATGAAGATGCTTTAGAGAAAAATGACATTTTAAATATAAAGATTGGTAAGCATTTTGGTTAATTGATTTTAGAAATTAAACAATGATTTTGGAAAAATGCATTTTTTGTTAAAAAGGTGAAGAATTAATAAGTGTGTGAATGAAAGAGGAGAAAGCCATGTTGATGGAGAATTGAATGCAAAAGAGAAGATGTTTGATTGAGATACTCAATAAAGAGAAAGAGATGTGATTGAGATAATCATCAACGAGATGAATATTACATAACCAAGAGAGAAGGTTATGTGTGATTGTTACAAGAGGTAACATAGAGAAGAGATGAATAATGTTACAAGTGGTAACATAGTGATGTGTATGTGATAATTACAAGAGAAACCAAAGTGAAAGTAATTGATTGTGATTGATTGCGTGTATATGCAATATGTAGTGGCATTTGCATAAAGAGAAAGAGATTTTCTTGGCTTTGCCAAGTGGTCATACCCAGAGAGGGTTGTGACGTGAGCTACAACCCAGAGAGGGGTTGAAAATAGGTATGGTTAGGCTACAATTGCCTACTGGGATTATCCAGGTTTCGAAAAATCTCAATGGCCGCGTGGTGACTCCCAGCGAGCCGAGATCGAGTAGAGCACCCGGCTTGGATAAATCTGACTGACTGACCTATTTGTGATATGGTGTCACAGAGTGTATTGAATAATTGTCTTGGACTTTACGGTTTTGTTTAGCCTTGAACAATTGTGACTTAAACATGGCTTTCCTGAATACTGTCTTGGACTTTACTGGAGGTTTAGCCTTGAACAAGTATGTTAAGGATTGACTGTGGCCTATCGCTCAAATGTTGTTGAGGTAGAGAAAAGTCTCCATGGAGCATTACACCGGTGTTGAGAGGAGAATAGAAGTGTCATGCATTTTAAATATATCTGTGCAATGATATATTGCTTGATGTTGAGTTATGTGCTGTGACTGTGATTATTTTCATTGTGTCTATGGAAATATATTAATTGCAGGAAAACCTTATACTCTTGTTTTGAGAAGGGTAAGTGGTGGATAATTTTTCTAATGCAAATATGTCTGATTGATATGGTATATTTTATATCTGTAGTCTCTATGCTTTATTGTCCGTGTATGAGGATTTTTCACCCTTGCCTATATGTTTTGTGCTCTTTGGAACATGATGCATATAGATGGACTGCGCCGGAGGGGCTGACTAAAGTTCGTAGAATGAGCTTACTGCCCAGAGGGGTTAAGACTGAGGGGTGGAGAGTGAACCCCGAAACCCAAAAGGGGCACATACTAGGGTATGTGTTTTCTTTAGAGACATCTGCGGAAGGATCTCACCAGTGGACAGTGAAAAATATGATATTAGATGTAAAAGTGACTATCCGAGAGCTTTGAGATTCTTGGAGGGAGAAAGAGAGACACAATTGTAGATGGAGGAAGACAGTTTGTGTGAGAACGATGCGTCGTTCTCATCCAGTTTGAGTTTCATCAGCAGGAAAGGTGCCTACAGAGAGGACACCTACGAGGAGGGCTGATGGACCCATTCCAGCTGTTCCAATTTCTTTTGCGGAACTCGGTGGAGGGCCGATGCCTTTTCCTCCTACCATCATACCATTTTGGAGAGCACGAGCTCGGCAATGGTCAAGGACAGTAAAGAGAAAGGGAAGCAGATAGAGGAGGATAATAGTGACTCTTCAGAGGAGACGGTGGATAATGTCTAAGAGTAGACATGGTGCAAGTTACTGAGTTACCTCGTCTTGTCTTGTAAAGTGACTCTATACCGGTTGGGCTCATGTTTAGAGAGATTTTGGATGACTGTACTATATATTATATGACATTACTAGATGTTCAGTTTGGTGTACTAATAAACTATTTGGCCAACAGTATTTTATACGACATATGTTACATATTCAGATGACGTTATCTCAATTTTCAATTAAATGTTACGACTTAAATAAATTTTGAAATCTAAATGAGATAGGTGAGAGTTTCAAGTTAAAAGGATTCTTTGGCATAAAAGGAAAAAAAAAATGTATACTCATTTTTGAAATTAACTTGGAACTATTAAAAGAGGTTTTCGGAAATAAAATAAATACTTCCTTCGATTAAAGGTTACTTATATTGTAATATCCTTTTATGAGAAAGGGTGTTGCAAGAAGAGGGGGTTGAATTGTGTTTCAAATCTTTTTAAAACTTTTCACAAATGTTGGACGCTGGCTGTGAAAGAGTTGGACGCACAGCGTAATTGAGATATTAGACGCACAGGCAAATTGGACGCAGAATTAATCAAATTTGTTTTTAGAAAAATGGTTTTACTACAAAGTCCTCTATACTTCCTCTTCCATGAAGATTGGGTCACTTGTTTTAATTCATCTTGGTTAATCTTACCCAATCACAACAAACATCACATAATCATAATCAATAAAGCATGAATCTACTTTAAATATTACAATCATCCCAAATGAATTAAATGAAGCACAAGAAAATTAACTAAACCAAACCACATTAATCCATACAATATTTTCACACATCATCAAAGAACAATCCCAAATCATAGCATAAATTTTCTACCACACAAATAACATAGAGCTACCACATATTTAAAATGGCATTTCTAGACAATTTAAGCATACAAACACACTTACATTTACTTAGTAGATATTCTTAACTTCTCATTTTACCCAAAACCATCGTAGAAATATTTCCATAGAGTTAAGATTATGATGACGCTTATACAAAAACCATAGAGTTAGAAATTTCTTTTTAGCAATTTAACACATCAAGAATGATTAAAATCATTCTTTCACAAAGATGAAACTCAACCATGGAGTTGTCATCAAGCCACACAACATACAACCATACAAAAAACATAACTATGAAAAGAACATCCCCTTACCTCTTGAAGACAACCTAAAGCTCCAAAGATCACTCCCTAGCTTGTGTGGTTTTCCAACTAGTATCAACCCTTTCAAAATACAATCATAAAACATAAGTATAAAAACATCTCCTTCATGAAACCACCCAAAACCTAATATCAAAAACATGAGAAAAGGATTTCTTACTCTTGCTCTTGAAGAAAGATGGATCAAATTGAAGATCAAACTTCTTGGTTCCAAGGATAAGAACCTAAGACCAAAATAAATAGTTTTCTTCAAAAAAATAAAGAAACACATGATCTAAAAACCAAAAGAGATAGATCATGAAAGTATATGAAAGATTGATGGTTTAGAATCATAAACCAACTTTGGTTGAAGAAGATTAATGGATCAAAGCTCTTGAAAATCAAAGAAATAGCTTAAGAAAAAGCTTGAAAGCTTAAGAGCAAAAATGGAGTATTTGGCTTTGGAGAGAGAAAGGAAATGAAAGCTTAATCAAAACCATATCCCCTAGCCTTGTATCACACAGCCAAATGGATAAGAAAGTAAGTCATGACAAGCTTGGAGCAAGTGGGCATTATCTTGTAATAAATTAGGAAATTAAAGGTATTATATCATTGGTTCCAAGCAAGACATCTAGGCATGAGCACATGGGCAAAATCACTCTTGGCAGCTGGTAATTTCGTGCAAGGCAGCTGGAGGACAAGTGGGGGAAAATATCTTCAAAGTTAGGGCTTGTTTAGTGAAGCACAAGTGGGAAAAATGCTTAATATTTAATCTATTTTGAAATAAATACTCTTCTAAGTAAGTGATTAATGGAAAAATTATTTTTAAGACCCAATATTAATTAATATAATAAAATTTAGGATCTCAAAACTTAATTTTTGATCATTTTCTGATACCCCGATTGTGCTACGATTACCCATAACTTGCCAAACGCGATAAAAATAAAGTTTTTCAGAAAAAATTTAGAAAAATTCCCAAAAATCCAAAATATTAGAAAAATGACATTTGTTTCATTAAAATATTTTTTTGAAGCAAAAACGGTGTCCGAAAAAATATAAAACTCTCACCGTACTAAAACCGAAATACGGTTTCCGTCAAATTTCTATTTTTCGAATTTGGCCACCATCTACCCATCTAAAAATCATAAATAATCTAAAAACACTAATGAAATCCCTAACTTTCCATTTGGATCATTTCTTAGTCCTCTAGTAATTATCTGTTCATTACGTGTCATGTAGTCCATTCTACAGGGACCAAAACTGTAACATCTTTATCCTAATCTCAAAAAATTCTAAAATCCTTAAATAATATAAAAGTAGTATTTGCCTCTTTAATTTCTCATGATGACCTTATCTTGTCCTTCAGATCAGAATAATCTTATTTTGTCGTCTATAACGAGAATCATTTTTCTGTTGAAATTCTCAATTCTAATTCAAAGTCCTAGTTGTTTTACTATGGGTAACTATAACCATGGCATTTCATTTTCTAATATCATCTTATAATATGAAATTTGATCTACTCACTCAATGGTATAGAATTAACTATGGATTTAAAATGCGAGTGTTACATAAAGCCTAGGACAAAGGGTTGGGTCACCTTTGGAGGGGACCAGAAAGGCAGAATAGTTGGGATATGTAAGATTGGTAAGCATCCCTTTCCCTCTATTGAGTATGTCTTGCTGGTTGAAGGACTCAAATATAATCTGCTTAGCATAAGTCAATTGTGTGACAATGGATTTGATGTTTCCTTTAACAAGCATAAATGCATAGTTAGAAACTCTGACAAGTCCATACTTTTTCAAGCAAAGAGGCAGGACAATGTTTACAAAATTGATTTTGAAAATCTGTCTAAACAAAATGTTTCATGCTTCATATCCTTAAAGGATGAACAATGGATATGGCACAAGAAAATTGGTCAAGCAAGCTTGAGAACTATCTCAAAGCTAAATAAGCATAATCTTGCGAGAGGACTACCAAATCTTGTGTACAAATCTGAAGTTTTATGTGAAGCATGTCAGAAAGGGAAACAAGTGAAAAACTCTTTTAACTCCAAAAATATTGTTTCCACTTCTAGACTTTTGGAACTTTTACACATGGATTTGTTTAGACCAACACAAACGGCTTCTTTGAATGGAAAGAAATATGGACTAGTTATAGTTGATGACTATACTAGATGGACATGGGTTAAATTTCTTGCACACAAGGATGAGTCTTTCAAAGTCTTCACTGTATTTTGTAAGAGAGTCCAGAATGAGAAATGAGTTTGTATTAACTCTATTAGAAGTGACCATGGAGGTAAGTTTGAAAATGCAAACTTCCAGATATGTGTTTAAAAGTGTTTAAAACTGGATCAATCACACTTGATTAGTGTATGAATGATCAAACTTAGAAACCTGATTATAAACATAAGCAAAGTGAGGACTACATCACAATAAAATAACAATTCAAATAGTTATTTCATCATATTTACCATTGTATCAATGTGCAGAGCATGTAATAATAAAAAAAATAAGATGCATCATAAACTAGTGAAGCTTACTAGGAAAAAATACATCTAAGCAATTGTTTGAAGCTTAGAAAGGGGTATTTCCAAAAGACCATATAGATCATAAATCCCTAAATGGGATAGACAATCATTATATGCAACGCATCATATAGACCAGATTATTATTAAACAACATTATTACTGTCATGAATTTACATTTCAATACAACATAGGAGATTCTATCAAACAATTGATCATACCTGTACAAAAACAACTTCTTCAGATACATGTGGAATCAAGTGAGATAATAATTCATGTTGCCTCTGTCCAATTAAAAAGTTATGCCCTATCATCTTTTTCCCTTTCATCTTCGACTATCTAGGATATTCACCTACTGTTTCCATGAGAAGGTTGAGTCCAACTACAGACTTTAAATGAGATATATATTCTTCTATCGAAGTTCTTCCTTTCACAAATGACTTAGAAACATGAGTATAAACATAAGCAAATTGAGAACTGTATCATAATAAAATAATATTTCGAACAAATATTCCATAATATTTACCATTGTATCAATGTGGAAAACATGTAATATTAAAAAATATAAGATGCTTCATAAAGTAGTAAAGCTTTCATTACAAATAGTAACAATTTATCAAAGCATTGTTAGCAGCTTAAAAAGGTATTTCCAAAAGACCATATAGACTATAAACCGGTAAAAATAAGACAGACAATCATTATATGCAATGCACCATATAGACCATATTATTGTTGAATGATGATGTTATTGTTGTGAATCAACATTACAATACAACACCGAAAATTCTATAAACAATTGATCACACTTGTACCAAAACATCTTTTCAGAGACATATAGAGTCAATTGAGACAACAATTTTGGTTGCCTCTATCAGGTTAAAAAGTATTGTCATATCATCTTTTTCTTTTCCATCTTCGACCACCTATAATATTAACCTACTACTTCCACTAAAAGGCTGAGTCCAACAACAGACTTCAAATGAGTTATATGTTGTTTTATCGAAGTTATGGTCTTGATAAATGACTTAGAAACTTGAGTATACACATATGCTCAATGAGGACTACATCACAAAAAAATAATAATACAAACAATTATTCCATCAATTTACCATTGTATCAATGTGCAAAGCATGTAATATTAAAAAATATAAAATGTTGCATAAACTAGTGAAGCTTTCATTACTATCAGAAACAATTTATCTAAGCATTGTTTGAAGCTTAAGAAATGGATTTTCAAAGGACCATATAAACCATAAACCAGTAAAAATGTTGCAAATAATCATTATATGCAATGCACCATATAGATCAGATTATTATTAAACAACATTGTTATTGTCGTGAATCAACATTACAACACAAGATAGAAGGTTATATAAAACAGTTGATCACACCAGTACCAAAACATCTTCTTCAGAGACATGTGGAATCAAGTGAGACAATAATTCTTGTTGTCTCTGTTCAGTTAAATAGTTCTGTCCTATCATCTTTTTCCTTTCCATCTTTGACCACCTATGTTATTCACCTATTGCTTCAACGAGAAAGCCAAGTACAACAGCAGACTTCAAAAGAGATATATAATATTCTCTCGACGCTCTGGCCTTCACAAATGACTTAGAAACCTGGGTATAAACATAAGGAAAGTGAGGACTATATCACAATAAAATAGTAATTCAAACAGCTTTTTCATCATATTTACCATTGTATCAATGTGCAGACACTAGTGCAAAATAGGAAATATAATTTACTTTTTAAATCGGTTATTAGCGGATCCGATTTAAAAAGTAGACGCGGTGGCAATTTTGTAAATAACGATAGATTTTTTAAATCGGTTGTATGAAAAACCGATTTAAAATGTGTTTTTTATTTTTGTCAACACTTTTTTAAATCGGTTATTTGAATAACCGATTTAAAAAGTACATTTTTTAGACCGGTTATTCAAATAACTGATTTAAAAAGTGGATTGCAATTTCAAACCCGTGTTGCCTCCTTCTCCCTTTGTCACTACGCGCTCTTTGCCTGTCTTCCTTTCTCCCTTTCTCCCTTTGCCTGCCAAAACCCTTACTCTCACTCTCAGCTCCTCACTCTCACTCTCGCCTCCCTCTCACGTCTCAGCTCTTCTCCGCCGTGGCCCATGACAACACTCTCTCTTCGTCACTCTCTCTGTCACTCTCTGCTCTTCTCGCCATGACAGCGCCGCGAGTACCACGAGCAACGCCGCCGTCGCCATCTGTGACACCAAACACGGAACAATCGTAAAGCACCAACACGGACTGGTTAGGCGCTCTCTCTCTCCTCTTCGCTCCTTGAAGCACTGTTAATTTGTTTACACTGTTAATCTATATAATCGATGGACCTGTGACTTGATTAATTTGTTTCTCCAATGAAATGATAGAATTTAATTCACAAAAGGATGTACAGGTCGAACGATTCATTCAGTTGCGACAGAAATTAAAAGATGTTTATCCATACATTATTATATATGTTACTATGTGAAAATTCCATTTTCTTTGTGCCTCTGAATGATTTTGACTGCCTCAAACTCAAGAAATAAATCATGGGCATATAAATGCACAATTCAAAAAGGATAGATATATAGCGGATTCTAATAATGCTATAGGTAGAAAAGGGGTGAACACAATTGACAATGTGAAAGGGGGCTTCAGTCAAGTGCCTCCTTGGCATGATAGCATAAAATTTAATTTCCTACTAACTCCAATAAGTAGCGAAGTTTGGTATTATTAACGCTGCAAAAACTGAAGGTATTATTATATAGATTCTTTCCTTTTTTTGGGTTAGTTTTTAGTTACTATTTACTAATTTGTTAATCTACAATAGCCTTTTGGGATGTGATGGAATTTGGTTTGTTTTTCCATTGGTTGTTGGAGTGTGAACAAAAGAAAAAATCTATGTGTTCTGTTGATAGACTCTTCATTCTCATTTCTGAAAAAATATAATTTTTTGCATTACAATTTGGTTGATTTATTATTGATTATTCAACATTTTGCTCTCTCAGTATTTACCTTGCCTTTCCTTTTGGTCTGTTTGTTCTTTTGATTTGGGGATTTGTTATTGACTATGTGCTTGGTGCAACTTATGAATAGGTCCACATGCCAGCATTCTTCGGGCAATCTCTACCACCATGGCTTAAGACTTTGCAAGGGTTAAGGTGCGGTCCTCTCTCACACTCTCGGTAGATTAGTGGTGGGGGAAGGTTAGGTGAAATCGGTTCCTTTTACTTTATTCATGCTGTTAATTACTATTATCTTCTTGGTTCAATTTTATTTGAAGTATTGTATTTGCTTATATTGTAGAATTATGAATTCTTAGAAGCTTTCATTATTGAACATGCCTGAAAGCTACATGGCATCAAGTGATGCAAATGATTTTGCAGTTGCTTTTAGGTTTGTATGATATGAGGCAAACAGGGTATATTGAACGAGATGAGGTATATTTTTTTTGACATTTCCTTAATCAAATTGCTGATTTTCTAGTTTCTACACTTGAAATTAATATTGATATTATGCTTAGGTTCTTTAGCCTTATCCATTATTCATAGATCTACCCTTTACTTCCACTACTTAGAATCATGGTTTATCTACAACTAAAGGAGATGGCATTACCTATTAGCACTTCTGCATGAATTAGATCTTAAGCTTATGCCTCTTGGTGAGCCATCCTTTATTGAAAGTGAAATAGTACCACTATATGATTAAGAGTTGTAGCATCTTGTTATTTGTGTCAATTGTCTGCCTTTTAGAATTGGGAACATTAATATGTTTTTGTGTCAATAATTGATGGTGCCCTCTTAATTTTGTTTTGGTGGTATAATGTGGAGGAATGCAGAAGGGCTTTCAAAGGCTTGGTTGCTCAATGGTTCCGATAATAAACTAAATATTTGGTATTTGTTTTATAAAAAAGGTTCCGATTAAATTTTTTAATGCCACTGCAGGAGTGAAGAAAGATGTCATGGAGGAACTACCTCCTAAAACGGAACTTATTCTATGCATTGAATTGAGCAGCAAACAGAAAGAATATTACATGGCAATTTTGACCCGTAATTATTAGATATTAACTCGTCGTGGTGGTGCACAGGCAAGATTCATGCTTTAGTGAAATTACCTTTTTAGTTTATTCTTAATCTTAGCATCATAAATTAAGAGCCAAAATATCTTAACAGTGTTAGTGTACGTTTTATATGTTTTTGAATCAGATTTCTCTTATCAATGTTGTTATGGAACTGCATAAGCTCTGTTGCCATCCATACATGTTAGAAGGAGTTGAACCAGATATTGACAATCCAAAAGAATCATTCAAGTAAACTTTTATATGATTTTTTTGAGACTGATTTTTTTGTTGCCTGGAAGGAATACTGGGTTCTCTGCTTATTTGGGGCTAAATCATGTTTCTGTTTTTGCTCTTGAAAATTATTAGCTTTTATTGGTTTTAACAAATGAAATATTTGGCTGTCATGTTGAAAGACATTATTGTGGTATAATTTGTATTGTATCCTCCTTTTTAAATCAATTTTTACCACAATCGATTTAAAAAGTGCACTTTTTAAATCGGTTGTTACCAACAACCAATTTAAAAGTCCCTTTTTGAGCATAAAAAACACTTTTTACGACAGCAAAAATCCGTGGTAAAAAATAGATATTTTAAATCGGTTTTATAACTGATTTAAAAAATATCCCATTTTTTAAATCGGCTGTATCTAAATCGGTTCATAACCGATTTAAAAAGTACTTTTTACTCGATTTAAAAAGCCTTTTTTGCACCAGTGAAAGCATGTAATATTAAAAAATTAAGATGCGTCAAAACTCAGTGGCATTAGAGCTAAGGTTCTGATCAAGGAAGGAAGAAAAGCTGAGATTCTGATCAAGGGAGGAAGAGAAGTAGTGCATTGTGTCATTCATTTGAAGAGAGGTTAGTTCTCATCTTATTTTTTTTTTGCTATGACTACATTGAAGTTGGATGTTCCTTTGTTTGATGAGAGGATGGACTTCTCTTTATGACAATGCACAATCCAAGACTATTTGGTCCAACAAGGTCTTGATTGTGCTTTGGAAGAAGAAAAATCAACTGAGATGAAAAATTCAGAGTGGAGTACAATACAGAAAAAGACATTGAGCACAATTCGATTGGCACTTGCTCCACAGATTAAAGTGACCGTGTTGAAAGAAATTTCTCCAAGGAAATTGTGGGATTTGTTGGAAAGCAAGTTTGCGTCAACCACATTAACTAATCGCTTGATGATGTAAATGAACTTGTACTCGCTGAAGATGGAAGATGAAGGTAATGTAGTTGATCATACTAATAAGTTCAATGAGCTAGTATATAGACTTATGAATGCAGGGGAAAATATCAAAGATGAAGAGCAAGTGTTACTTATGTTGGCTTCATTACCCAAATCTCATAAACCACTAGTGCAGTCAACGAAAGTAGGGAAGAGTACACTACAACTAAATGAGGTGATGAAATCGTTGAAGGAGAGTCAACAAATGATGGGTGGAGATGAATCTTCTGAAAACAATCATATACTAGTATTTAAAGGTGGGCAAGGAAAGAAGAAGTATGTTGATCAACATGGTAGAAGAGTTCAACCAAGAGATATGAGTACTGTCAAGTGCCATTACTGTGAAGAGTTGGGTCACATACAAGTTAAATGTCCAATATTTATGGAGGATTTGCGAAGCCTAAAGGAGAAGACAGAAAAGTTGAAGACTGCTCCTTCTGCAAATGTGGTTAGTTATGAGAATGACTTTTTACTCTGTGAAGTTGATGACAAAGTGAAGAAATGTGAGACATTGGATGAAGGGAGGATATGTTGTGCAAAAGTGGGTACTCATCCAAGTCCCACATCAAGTAGTGTAAAGAAGAAAGAAGTAGAGAGTCCTTATAAATATAGAGAGCTAGTTTGAGTTTTCTTTACCACAATAATTTTAGTCCTTTGGGTGTATTTGGGGCATGGGTAGCTGTGTGTCTTTGAGAGGGTTAGCAATTTTTCTGAGCAAAAATTGTGTGAGAGGGCTTGTAATTTTTTCTTTATAAAACTTGCAAGTTAAGTAATAAAAATTTTGTTGCTAGTCCGTGGATATAGGTATGAGGTACCGAACCACGTTAAATTTGTAAGTTGTATTTGGTTTATACTTATAATGAGGGTGTGCTTCTGCTTGTGTAGAGAATTTTTTGGCTCGTTGATTTTTCAACAAAAACAATATATCTAAGCATTGTTTGAAGCTTAAAAAGTGTATTTCTAAAAGACCATATTGATCATAAACCCCTAAAAATGGGATAGTCAATCATTATATGCAACGCATTATATAGACCAGATTATTGCTAAACAACATTATTATTGTCACGAATTAACACTTCAATACAACACAAGAGATTGTATCAAAATAGTTGATCATATCTGCACAAAAGTAACATCTTCAGAGGCATGTGGAATGAAGTTAGATAATAATTCTTGTTGCTTCTATCCAGTTAAAAAGTTACGTCGTATCATTTTTTTCCCTTTCATCTTCAAAAATCTATGATATTAACTTGCTACTTCCAGGAGAAGGCTGAGTCCAACAACAGACTTTAAATGAGATATATATTCTTCTATTAAAAGTTCTTCTCTTCACAAATGACTTAGAAATATGGGTATAAACATAAGCAAAATGAGAACTACATCATAATAAGATAACAATTCAAACAGCTATTCAATCACATTTACCATTGTAACAATGTGCAGAACATGTAATATTAAAAATTTAAGATGTTGCATAAACTAGTGAAGCTTTCATTACTATTAAAAACAATTTATCTAGGCATTATTTGAAATTTAAAAAAGAGATTTTCAAAAGACCATATAGTCAATAAACACATAAAAATGAGACAGAATGTCATTATATGCAATGCACCATATAAATCAAATTATTGTTAAACAACATTATTATTGCCGTGAATCAACATTACAATACAACATAGAAGCTTATGTAAAACAGTTGATCATACCTATACCAAAACATCTTTTTCAGAGACATGTAGAATTGGGTGAGACAATAATTCCTATTGCCTTTGTCAAATTAAAAAGTTATGTCCTATCATTTTTTTTCTTTTCCATCTTCGACCACCTATGACATTCACTTACTACTTCCACGAAAAGGTTGAGTCCAACAATAGATTTCAAATGAGATATATAATGTTCTATCGAAGTTCTAACCTTCATAAATGACTTAAAAACTTGAGTATAAACATAAGCAAAGTGAGTACTACATCACAATAAAATAATAATTCAAAGAGTTATTTCATCATATTTACCATTTTATCAATGTTCAGGGCATATAATATTAAAAAAATAAGTTGCATCATCAACTAGTGAAGCTTTCACTACAAGGAAAATATATATTTAAACATTGTTTGAAGCTTAAAAAGGGTTTGTTTCAAAAGACCATATAGATCATAAACCCCTAAAAATGGCATTGACAATAATTATATGCAATGTACCACATAGACCAGATTATTGTTAAACAACAAGAATTAACATTTCAACAAAACACAAGAGATTCTATGAAACAGTTGATCATACCTGTACAAAAACAACTTCTTCAGAGACATGTGGAATCAAGTGAGATAATAATTCATGTTGTCATTGTCTAGTTAAAAAGTTATGTCCTATCGTCTTTTTTCATTTCATCTTTGACCATCTATGATATTCACCTATTGCTTCAACGAGAGGGTTGAGTCCAACAGCAAACTTTAAATGAGATATATATATTTTTCTATCGAAGTTCTATCCTTCACAAATGACTTTGAAACATGAGTATAAATATAAGCAAAGTAAGACCTGTATCATAATAAAATAATAATTCGAACAGTTATTTCATCATATTTACCATTGCATAAATTTTCAAAACATGTAATATTAAAAAATATAAAATGCTTCATAGACTAGTATAGCTTTCATTACAAAGAGTAACAATTTATCTAAGCATTGTTTGTAGCTTAAAAAATGTAATTTTAAAAGACCATATAGACCATAATCGACTAAAAATGAGACAGAATATCATTATATGCAATACACCATATAGACCAGATTATTTTTAAACAACATTGTTGTTGTCGTCAATCAACATTTCAATACAACATAGATGGTTATGTAAAATAGTTGATCATACCTATACCAAAACATCTTTTTCAGAGACATGTAGAATCAAGTGAAACAATAATTTCTGTTGCCTCTATCAAGTTAAAAAGTTACGTCCTATCATCATTTTCTTTTCCATGTTTGCCCACCTATGATATATTCACCTACTGTTTTTACTAGAAGGCTTAGCCCAAAGACAGACGTCAAATGAGATATACAGTGTTCTATTGAAGTTTAGGCCTTCACAAATTATTTAGAAACCAGAATATAAACATATGCATAGTAAGGACTACATCACAAAAAAATAATAATTCAAACAGAAATTTCATCATTTTTATCCCTGTATCAGAGCATGTAATATTAAAAAATATAAGATAATGCATTAACTCGTGAAGTTTTGATTAGTAGGAGAATCAATTTATCTAAGCATTGTTTGAAACTTAAAAAAGGAATTTTCAAAACACTATAGACCATAAACCCGTAAAAATGTTACAGACAATCATTATATGCAATGCACCATATAGACCAGATTATTGTTAAACAACATTAATATTGTCGTGAATTAACATTACAATACAACATAGAAGATTATAAAAAGAGTTGATCATAGTTGCATCAAAGCATCTTCTTTAGAGACATGTCGAATCAAGTGAGATAATAATTCATGTTGCTTTTGTCCAGTTAAAAAGTTATGTCCTATCGTCTTTTTTCCTTTCATCTTCGACCATTTATGATATTCACGTACTACTTTTACAAGAAAGCTGAGTCCAACAACAGAATTTAAATGAGATATATTTTCATCTATCGAAGTTCTGGCCTTCACAAATGACTTAGAAATCTGAGTATTAACATAAGCAAAATGAGGATCACATCACAATAAAATAATAATTCAAACAGTTATTTCATCATATTTACCATTTTATCAATGTGCAAAGCATGTCATATTCACAAAATAAAATACATCATAAACTAGTGAAGCTTTCACTACTAGGAAAAATAATATATCTAAGCATTGTTTGATGTTTAAAAAGGGTATTTTTAAAAGACCATATAGATCATAAATCCCAAAAAATGGGATAGACAATCATGTTTTACAGCGCACCATATAGACAAAATTATTGTTAAACTACATTATTATTGTCACAAGTTAATATTTCAATGCAACAAAGGAGATTCTTTCAGATAGTTGATCATACCTGTACAAAAGCAACTTCTTTGGAGACATGTAGAATCATGTGAGATAATAATTCCTGCTGCCCTTGTCCAGTTAAAAAGTTACGTCATATCATCTTTTTCCCTTTCATCATCGACTATCTATGATATTCACCTACTGCATCCACGAGATGTTTGAGTCTAACAGCAGACTTTAAATGAGATGTATATTTTTCTATCGAATTTCTACCCTTCATAAATGACTTAGAAACATGTGTATAAACATAAGCAAAGAGAGAACTACTTCATAATAAAATAATAATTCAAACAAATATTCCATCATATTTACCACTTTTTCAATGTGCAGAGAATGAAATATTAAAAACTAATGATGCTTCTTAAACTAGTGAAACTTTCATTACAAAGAGTAACAATTTTTCTAAACATTGTTTGTAGTTTAAAAAATATATTTTCAAATGATCATATAGACCATAAACGCGTCAAAATGAGACAGATTGTCATTATATGCAATGCACTATATAGACCAGATTATTGTTAAACAACATTGTTATTGTTGTGAATCAACATTAAAATAAAATATAGAAGATTATGTAAATCAATTGATCATACCTGTACCAAAGCATCTTCTTCAGTGACATGTAGAATCAAGTGAGACAATAATTCCTGTTGCCTCTATCCAGTTAAAAAAGTGTGTCCTATCGTTGATTTTCTTTCCATCTCCGACCACCTATAATATTCACTTACCACCTATAATATTCACCTACTGCTTCCACGAGAAGAATGAGTCCAACAACAGACTTCAAATGAGATATATAATATTCTATCAAAGTTATGGCCTTCACAAATGACTTAGAAATCTAAGTATAAACTTTTGCACAGTGAGAACTACATCACAAAAAATAATAATTCAAACAGTTATTCTATCATATTTACCATTGTACCAATGTGAAATGCGTGTAATATTAAAAAAATATAAGATGTTTAAACTAGAGAAACTTTCATTACTATGAGAAACAATTTATCTAAGCATTGTTTAAAGCTTAAAAAATGGATTTCCAAAAGATCATTAGATCATAAGCTTGTAAAAATATTACAAACACTCACTACAAGCGATGCACCATAAAGACTAGATTATTGTTAAACAACATTGTTTTTGTCGTCAATTAATATTACAATACAAAATAGAAAGTTATATAAAACAGTTGATCATACTTGTTCCAACATATCTTCTTAAGACACATGTGGAATCAAGTGAGACAATAATTCATGTTGTCTCTGTTTAGTAAAAAAGTTTTGTCCTATAATCTTTTTCATCTCCATCTTCGACCACCTATGATATTCACCTACTGCTTCCATGAAAAGGCTGAGCCCAGCAACAGACTTCAAAAGATATAATAATGTTCTATCGAAGTTATGGCCTTAACAAATGACTTAAAAACTTGAGAATAAATATAAGCAATGTGAGGATTACATCACAATAAAATAATAATTCAAACAACTATTTCCTCATATTTACATTTGTATTAATGTGCAGAGCATGTAATATTAAAAAAATAATATGCAACATAAATTAGTGAAGCTTTCACTATAAGGAATTAACATACAGATCATAAACTTATAAAAATGGGATAGACAATCATTATGTGCAATGCACTATATAGACTAGATTATTGTTAAACAAACTTATTATTGTCTTGAATTAACATTTTAATACAACACAGGAGATTCTATCAAATAATTGATTGTACCTGTACAAAAGCAACATCTTCAGAGACATATAGAATCAAGTGAGATAATAATTCCTGTTGCCCTTGTTTAGTTAAAAAGTTATGTTTTCTCGTCTTTTTCCCTTTCATCTTCGACCATCTATGATATTCACCTATTGCTTCAACGAGAAGGTTGAGTCCAACAGTAGACTTTAAATGAGATATATTTTCTTCAATCAAAATCTTACCCTTTACAAATGACTTAGAAACATGAGTATAAACTTAAGCAAAGTGAGAACTACATCATATTAAAATAAATATTCAAACAATTATTCCATTATATTTACCATTTTATCAATGTGCAGAGTATGTAATATTAAAAAATATATGATGCTTCATAAACTAGTGAAGCTTTCATTACAAAGAGTTGATCACACCTGTACCAATGCATCTTCTTCAGAGACATGTGGAATCAAGTGAGACAATAATTAATGTTGCCTCTGTCCAGTTAAAAAGTTTTGCCAACAATAGACTTCCAATCAGATATATAATGTTCTATCGAAGTTTTGGCATTCACAAATGACTTGAAAACCTGAGTATAAACATAAGCAAAGTGAGGATTATATCACAATAAATTAATTAATAATTCAAACATCTATTTCATCATATTTCCCTTTTTATTAATGTGCAAAGCATGTCATCACTAGTGCAAAAATAGGAATAAAACCAAACGTTTAAAGTCGGTTGTCCTCGCCAACGACTTGAAATGTTACGCGATGGCACGATTGTAATTAAAATGGGCCTTTTATTGTCGGTTATGTAGGCAACCGACTTGGAAAGATGAAACAGTGGAACAATTGTAATTAAAATGAACTAGGTTCAACCCTTTTCAAGTCGGTTATGAAGGTAACTGGCTTGGAAAGATGAAGCGGTGGCACATTCGGAATTAAAATGAACTAGGTTCAACCCTTTCCAAGTCGGCTATATTTAGAACCGACTTGGAAAGATTTTAAGACTTTTCAAAAATTTCTGGTAACGTTAAGCCGCGAGCCCGTTCTCTCTCAAACCCCCATTCCTTTATTCTTTGAAACCCTCCTCACTGCCATTTGTTCCTCCACTCTTTCAAACCCTCACCACCGCTCTTTCATTGCCGTTCTTCTCACCACCGCGAGCAAGCCACCACCGTTCACTCGCTCTTCACTCCGCCATAAGCCCTCACTCCCGCGACAGAGCCACCACTGCGAGGGTCCTCTTCGCCACTGCGCCACTACCGTCGACATGAACCACCGCACACAGAGACCTCTCTCTTTTCGCAAGCCACTGCACCGGCGTTCTTTGTGTTTTTCCCCAAACCCTCCACCGTTCGTGAGTTAGTATCGTTCTCCTGGTATATAGTGCTTCTCTCACTCATCTAGCCGTTAGTTATGAGTTTTATCTCTGTTGTCTCTCCCACTCTCGATCTGTTCTTGCGCCATTGCTACAGATCCACGTCTGTCGCGTGCAGATTCAAGGTATAACTCTTTCATTTTCTCTTTTCTTCTTTCACTCGTTGTTCACTTGTTTTTTTCCTAGGAAAATAGAATTGCGAGACATCGATTTCTTCACGGTTACAACTCTTTCTGCTCTCAACCATTTTTGTTTTCTAAAAAAAAATATCCACTACATAATAGTATGTATGACTATGGCATAATAGTAAATATGGTGGTAAGGTTGGGCATAGAGATTAGAAAGCCAAAATAGAGATCCCTAATTCTTTGTTAACTTGATGGATCTATCTTGTTTTTGCTATTGAAGTTATTAAATAAGGTGGATTGTCAATTTTTATTGATGTTCCAAAACCGTGTTACAATAAGTAATGATTCTTACTTTAATATTTTTTTTTCAATTTAAGAATTCAGGTCCAAAATTTTTTCTCGTCTGTTGAATCAAAGGCATTCATTAAAACTGCTGAGGGAATTGGTTTTGCTCATCAAGGGAGTTTGGGTCCAGTGAAAGGTGAAGCTTACAGAGATAATGATTGAATCGCAGTGAATGATCCTGTCTTGCAGATTCAGTTTGGGAATCTGGACTTAGCAAACTATTTTCTGATATATGAATTCGAGGGAAGGCTGTTGTTGGTCTCAATCCAAATATTAGACTCTATAGGTTGGTTGGTTGGTTTGTTTTTTTTCCTCTAGCTCTCAGACAAAAGTTTTTGTAGCAGAGTAGTATTAAGTTTTCTGTATGCTGTAACAGGTGGCTTTGGTTGGAACAACATATACACTTCTACAGAGAATAGGTGCTATAGTGGTATGTGTTGGACCATTTAAACCAAGTCAAATAGTTATTTCCTTGTAAGTGAGGATCATCTCCATCTCTTATGCAACGTAATGGAGTAAAACTATTTGTAGTTGGAACCAGTGCTTCACTGGTAAATTAGCACCTTACTTTCTTTACAAAATTACTCTTTTAGCTTGTTCTACTTGTTTTGGCAGATTCTTCAAAAATTTCCCTGCTGCTGTGAAACTTGCTCTTTGTCCTTGCAAATGGAATTCTATTAATATTCTTCAAAATATCTAGAAAAAGAAATTTTAATATAGGTTGTATTTCTTGTACCATTTTCATTGACCATTATATTTACTACGCTTTTATGGTTACAGAATATCAGAAACTTACAAAATGTTACTCCCTGCTTCACTTTGCTTCTTAGTTCTCAGTCTAGTATAAATTTTTGTTTAGTGCTTGTATTAAGACTATATAGCTGGATGACTCTGAGGGAACTCACCTAGAAGACATGGAAAATAAAAACTAAGTATATAAATACATTTGTATAAAAATTAAAACAAATCATAGCATCCATGAATTGGTAACATGACTGGTTGCAATGCCTTTTTCAGGTTGGTATAAGTATAACAAATGCATTGATCAATGCACAGAAGGTTGTGAATAAAACATTTTCCGTTGGGAACTTTCCAGTAATATCAACCAGTGTAGCATATAGAATTTACATGGTGGTAATTAGCAACCTCAGGTACTCCATTTTCATGAAACAAACTACCATAAATGTGTTTCACCCCCCATTTTTCTACTAATTTTGTATTTTTATGGTATTGGATATCCTATAAAAAAGGAAAATCTAATTTTTGTGTATGTGATCAGGTACCAAGTACTTGCAGGAATTATTGAGCAAAGGATTTTAGAACCATTGCTACGCCAAAACAAGCTTATACTAACTGCAACATACTTCACTGTTAGAACTGCCAATACTTACTGGGGGTCACTGCTGTAAGATTATTGATTTAGCTCAATTAATGTTTATGCACTATAAAATCATTCTCTTCTTGTCAGCTCATTATTTGTTAGTGTGTCAAGTTTGATTATTTTTCACTTCTGATTGTTCTCATTTGATTTCAGCAGCTTTGCTACATATGCAGGTTTGAGTCTGTTTTGAGTTTGGACTTCTCTTTGCGTGTTAGCTTCACTAATTTAGACTCTTATTCACATTACACTGAGTTCCTTTTAGACTCTTATTTTCTTTCTTCTGTTCTATTGTTTTGTTCCTTTTATGCCATTGGAACTGACATAGAATTTTTGAATTGATGCTTTTCATTGTCATGTTGCTTTTATCAAATTTGAGTTTTGATATCATCTGATGCTATTGTTCTATGCTATGTGTTTGCTTTTATGGCACTTCTATTATGACTGGCCATTGGTTTTCTGCGTATTGTGTTTGATCAAGTAACAGGTGGTGTAACACCCTCATTTTTTTAATAGTTTTTATTGATTTTTAATCTTCTTTAAATTAATTAAAATTATTTAATTAATATTTTTGGGATCTTGAGGTGAGAATAGTGATAGTAATATCTTAGATTTATTTTAGAAGAGTCGAGGGTAGTCGAGTTCGCAAAACTGAGTTTTTGCGAGAACCGCATTCTTTCCTGATGCGGGGATAAGGTTTAGTATTTTTCTAGAGGTCATTTCTACTCCAAAATAATATTTTAACGAACCAAAAGTTGTTTTTATAATATTTGTGATTTTTAAAAAAATTTCACAAATTTTTCTGGAAATTTTTCTGGAAATTTTTCAGAAAAACTTTATTTACCCGCGTTTGGAGCTTTACGGGTAAACCGGGCGCAACCGGGACGTGGAAAATGGTTCAAAAATTTAGCTTTGAGATTCTAAAATTTTCTATATTCAAGTCATAAAATTGATTTCTTATGATTTTATCTATTTTAGAAAAATAATTATCTAAAAAGGGATTATTTTACTTAGCATTTTACTACTTTGAACTACCAATTAAGCCCTAACTTGACGGGACAAAATCTCACTATTTTTTGTCTGCATTTGGCCGAACCAATTGACCCAAAAATCCACTCTTGAAATTCAAATACTCACATTTGACCAAATTGAAAATATCTTTGATTTTTTTTAATTAAAAGAATGGAGTAGGTGAACCAATCCAAATCAAAGCCATACTTCCCCTACTCTTCCTTGTCATGGCCGTGTACTTCTTCAAGGAAAAGGAGGAGAGATGCTTCATTTCCTATTCACTTCATCTTCCTCATTTTTACAAAAACTCCATTTCTCTCCATTTTCCAAACTTTTCTCCATAACCAAAAGCTTGAGTTCTGTTGAGTTTTTGTCTATTCAATCTTCACAAAAAAGGTTTGGATCATGATTTTAAACCATAATATCTTCTTAGTTTTCCATTCTGATCACTTTCAATTTTTTCAAAAATCTTGTGTTCTCCATTTTTACTAAAAGAGAATTTTTCTTGGTTTAGGTTCAAACCCTTGGAACCTACAAGCTTGAAATCCTTCTTGAGCTCTTTTCCTTCAAGCCTTGAGTAAGTATTTCTCTACTCAAGATTTCTATACTTTGGGGTTTGTATATTTTCATAAAACTTATATTTTTATGGTTATGTGTTTTATATATTTTGGAAAGGGTTGACTCTTGTAAGTGTTGGAGCATCAAAGGTGGTGAGTAGATCTCTTGGTGTTGGTGTTGGTGGCTTGTTGGCAAGAAGACCTCTTGGTGATCTTTCTTTAAGTGCTTCAAGAGGTAAGGGGATTTTCTCAATAAGTTGGAAAGGTTGTATATGTGGGTGATTGTGTGTTTTGTTCTTGATGAGAAACTCAAAGACTTGAGTTTTTCTTATTGGGTGTTGAATGAGTTTTCATTCTATTAGTAATATCTATTTTGATATATTTAGGACTTAGGGTTTTAAATATATGATTTTTGATTGAGGAAGATGATTTTCAAAAAGCTTAATGTCTCTTGAAAAATATATTATCATTTGAAGTGGCTTATGCCAAATGCTTTATTTGGTATTCTTGATGTATTTAAAATGTTAAAAATGATTACCTTGAGTGCATGTGTGTTTCATGATTTGGGATTTGTATTCTTGATGTGTTGATTGGATTTGATTCTTGGGTGATTTGTGTGTTTGATCATGATGTTGGATTGTAATATTTAAAGTAGTTAAAGCTTTAAATTTATTATGATTGTTGTTGTTGTGATTGATGATTTGATTCAAAGAGGACTAATGCTATGTACCCAAGCATATGGAAGAGGATTAAATAATTGTTAAAAGAAGTATTCCCAAAATGAAAATCAAGATTTAATAAATTAGAATTCAAGTCAACACTTGATTAGGTATTTTCACTTAATTTTGAAATTAAGTCTTCAATGGACTTTTTCCAAGCTTTACTTTTCAAAAAGCCCTAATTAAGTCAAGGAATTAATGAATAAGAGGAGAAAATGGAATTTCGAATTTTAAGGGGTTAAAATGAAAACTAGATATTTTGGGGCAAAAACATAATTTTCGGAAGTTCTGGGCTTAAAAACGAAATATGGGCACTTTGGGCCAGAAACATAATTTTACAAAAGCTTTGGGGCAGAAACGTGAAGACTGGACAATTTTGGGCAGAAAACTAATTTTTCAGAAAACAGGGCTGAAACGCAAAATCGAATATTTCTGGGGCAGATTGTGATTCTCGTAAGTCTGGGGCTGGAAACATAAAACTGAACAGTTTTGGGGTTAAACTCTAAATAGTTGGAAATAAATGAATTTAAGTAAAATTTTATCAAATGTGTACTTGATGTTTTTAATTAAAACTTTAAGTCAAACTTTACAATGAGAAATATTAAGTTTGGTTTAATAAAAGCACTTAAGTTTCAAATGATTTTTATAGAACTATTCTTAATTGTAATTAAACAAGTGTTAAAAAGGTATTTCATTTGTTAAGCATTTAAAGACTTTGAGACTTTAAAGCTAAAGAGGAAATTAAGGGGGTATTCTTCAAAACTCATGTTTTAAATAAATCTTAATCGAAAAGATTTACACGTTGTTGAGGGAGAGTCAATACGTGGCGACGATGAAGTCTTGAGGACGATAATGCTACACAGTGTTAGGAGAAAACTAACATGTGACGACGAAAATCCTAAGTGAAGGATGACATTATTTTCCTTGTATGTGTGTGCAAATTGCATTGTCATATGCATTTGAGTTATTGGCTCTTGCCATGTTGGCTTTATGCCATGATTAGAGCACACAATCCTATGTGGGGATTGTAAATAAGTGTGGTCTGACTATAAGTCTTTGAGGGCATTCAGGTCACGAAATTCTCAACGGCCTTGAGGGGAATCCCCTTGTGCCGAGAAGAGTAGTATACCCGGCTTGAATGATCATGACCGGCTGCCTTATTTGAGATGGGGTGTACGACGTAGCACAATGGATCTGTACCGAATAAATGACAAACGATGGCCGAGAGTGAAGGTCAGTTTGCATTAATGATAGGTATACTATTCCGCCACATCGCTCTACTTAGTTGAGGAAGAGAAGTCTCCATGGAGCAGCACACCGGTGTAACAAGAGATATTGAAGTGACATGCATTTCACTAGAGGGCTATGTGTGTTTGACTTGATGACTGTGTGCTCTTTTGAGTGTATGAATAACTTAGAGAAAGATTTACGAAAGAGTAACTATATATATATATTCTTGGAATGTATTATGTAGTATTTTCTTTTTCATATACATCCTTTCAGTGGACTTTTAACTTGTGCAAAGAAATTCACCCTTGCGTGTTTTTCTGTTATTTTATGTACGTACGTTATGCGTAGATGTCCACTTCAAGACCTCTGATAGCCCGAGTGAGGGAGTGCTTCCGGCCTCGTGAGGCCGATGGTGGGGGATGGACTTATGATCCCATCTCCTAATGGGCCACTGTGACTGGACACGTGGTCAGGACTAGAGGAGGGGTGTTGGGCCCCGAAGATGTTTTGGAGAAGGACATGGTATTGGACGTTTACATACCCATCGAGAGGATGCGCTACTGGCTGGGAGATGCACTCTTTGCACGCAGTATCACTTTGGAGAACCGGGAGGCCAGAGTTCCGCCCACGGCGCAACTTAGGAGAGAGGTGAGGGAGGATCAGAGGCCTACATCTCAGCGGATAGCCGAATCAGTATCTAACCGTTGTCATCTGATTCAACGCACTCCAAGGAAGAGTTCCTTGGAGAGGGCACGTTTACCAAGGATGGCTCCACCGGTGACACCAGTTCCATCACCCGAGACCGTGAGACTGACACTTCCTGTTCAATACGTCGCACCTTCTGGACGTTTTGTGCGCTGTTCTTCTGACACTTCTGCCGGACCTTCGAGACACGTAGGTAGAGGGAAGAGGAAGGTTAGAGACGAGCCAGATCGTGTATTATTCATGGTGTCTGAGGATGAGGAGGACCCCGAGGAGACGTCATCGTCTTAGGTCTGTAGAGGTAGGGGTGTCTAGTGCTAGATTGTGGGTTGTCTGTTAGTGACCAGCCTAGGTTGGGGTATACATATTCAGTGTCGTGTATTTGACACACCTTTTGATTTACAACTTTCCTAGGTTTAGCTTTATCGCTTTATTTTCCTTATGTCAGGTTATTGTATTTTGGGCCACTCTGTTGTGGTTGATAACTATACTTGCGAGCGCAAGGTTTGTGTACTTTGACATGATATATATATATATCTGTGTGTGTGTATGATGTTTCTTTTCTTCTGAGTTTTTAGATGGCTAAATGAGATATGAGTAATCTTTTCATAAAAGACTTTTCAAAAAAAAAAATTAGCCACGAATTTTATAAAGACAAACCAGTTTTTATTTATTTTCTGCATTGAGTTTTGTTTACTTTCCATGTGACGTTCCTTGTGGGAAAAAGGGGGCGTTATAGGTGGTGTTTTCAATGTTTTCCTTATTTCTTTGTGGGTTAGTGTGAAAATAATAAGCTTTCTGGAATCTAGGAGTAATGTGGTAAAGGGCTTTAGTGTTAAAAGATTATAGATTCTATATAAAAGGCTTACCTTTATTTCCCTTCTTTGATGGGGTTGGCCACTTTTAGGAAGGGATATGAAAAATAAATTCTGGTAAAAAATACCCACATTCCAAGTCGGTTGTATCCAACAACCATCTTGGAAAGTATGCTTTCCAAGTCAAGTTTCGTTTTAACTGACTTGGAAAGTACCCTTTCCAAGTAGGTTATGGAAATAACGACTTGGAAGGTCCATTTTTAACTATAAATAGGGCTTTCCAAGACGGTGATGGTCGTTGGTAACCGACTTGGAATGTGCCATTTTCCAAGTCGGTTGAATCTCGACTTGAAAAGCTCTTAACTTTCAAAGTCGGGAGATTTTAAGACCCTCCAACAACCAACTTAGAAAGCAAAAAACAACCAACTTGGAAAGTCTTTTTTCCACTAGTGCATATTAAAAAAATAAGATGCATCATAAACAACTAAAGCTTTCACCACTTAGAAAAACAATATATCTAAGCATTGTTTGAAGTTTAAAAAAGGTATCTTTAAAAGACCATATATATCATAAACCCCTAAAAATAGGATAGACAATCATGTTTTGCAACACACCATATAGACAAGATTATTGTAAAACAACATTATTATTGTCATGAATTACCATTTCAATGCAACAAAGTAGATTCATTCAAACAGTTGATCATACCAGTACAAAAGCAACTTCTTCAGAGACATGTGGTATCAAGTGAGATAATAATTCTTGTTGCCCCTGTACAGTTAAAAAAGTTATGTCCTATCATCTTTTTTCCTTTCATCTTCGACCATCTATGATATTCACCTACTGCTTCCACGAGAAGTTTGAGTCCAACAAAAGACTTTAAATGAGATATCTATTCTTCTATCGAAGTTTTACCCTTTCCAAAATGACTTAGAAACATGAGTATAAACATAAGCAACGAGAGAACTACGTCATAATAAAATAATAATTCAAATAAATATTCCATCTTATTTACCATTGTATCAATGACAGAGCATGTAATATCAAAAAATATAAGATACTGCATAAACTAACGACGCTTCCATTACTATGAGAAACAATTTATCTAAGCATTGTTTAAAGCTTAAAAAATGAATTTTCAAAAGACCATATAGACCATAAGTCCGTAAAAATATTACAGACAATCATTACATGCAATGCACCATTAAGACAAGATTATTGTTAAACAACATTGTTATTGTCGCCAATTAACATTACAATATAACATAGAAGGTTATATAAAACAGTTGAACATACCTATGCCAAAGCATCTTCTTAAGAGACCTGTGAAATCAAGTGAGACAATAATTTATGTTGCCTTTGTCCAGTTTAAAAGTTTTGTCCTATAATCTTTTTCACTTCCATCTTCGACTACCTATGATATTCACCTACAGCTTGCACGTGAAGGCCGAGTCCAACAATAGACTTCAAATGAGATATATAATGTTCTATCAAAGTCTGGCCTTCAAAAATGGCTTAGAAATCTGAGTATAAACATAAGCAAAGTAAGGACTACATCACAATAAAATAATAATTCAAACAGCTATTTTATCATATTTACCATTTTATAATTGTGCAGAGCATGTAATATTAAAAAATATAAGATGTTTCATAAACTAATGTAGCTTTCATTACAAAGAGTAATAATTTATCTAAGCATTGTTTGTAGCTTAAAAAATGTATTTTCAAAAGACCATATAGACCATAAACGACTAAAAATGAGACAGAATGTCTTTATATGCAATACACCATATAGACCAGGTTATTGTTAAACAATATTGTTATTGTCGTGAATCAACATTACAATACAACATAGAAGGTTATATAAAAAAGTTTATCATATCTATACCAAAGCATCTTCAGAGACGTGGAATCAAGTGAGACAATAATTCATGTTGCCTCTGTCCAATTAAAAAGTTCTGTCCCATCACCTTTTTGATTTCCATCTTTGACCACCTATGCTATTCCCTTACTGCTTCCACGAGAAGGTTGAGTCCAACAACAGACTTCAAATGAGATATATAATGTTCTATCGAAGTTCTGGCCTTCACAAATGACTTATAAACCTGAGCATAAACATAAACAAAGTAAGGACTATATCACAATAAAATAATAATTCAAACAGTTATTTCATCATATTTACCATTTTATCAGTGTGCAAAACATGTCATATTAAAAATTAAGATGCATCATAAACTACTGAAACTTTCACTACAACGAAAAACAATATATCTAAGTATTATTTGAATAGATCATAAACCGCTACAAATGGGATAGACAATCATTATACGTAACATACCATATAGACAAGATTATCGTTAAACAACATTATTATTGTCACGAATTAACATTTCAATGCAATAAGGGAGATTCTTTCAAACAGTTGATCATTCCTGTATAAAAGTAACTTCTTCAGAGACATGTGGAATCAAGTTAGATAATAATTCATGTTGCCCCTGTCCAGTTAAAAAGTTATGTCCTATCATCTTTTTCCCTTTTATCTTCAACCTTCTATGATATTCACCTACTGATTCCATGAGAAGGCTGAGTCCAACAAAAGACTTCAAATGAGATATATAATGTTCTATCGAAACTCTAGCCTTCACAAATGACATAGAAACCTGACTATAAACATAAGCAAAGTGAGGACTACATCATGATAAAATAATAATTCAAAGAACTATTTTATCATATTTACCATTGTATCAATGTGCAAAGTATGTAATATTAAAAAATATAAGATGCTTCATAAACTAATGAAGTTTCCATTACTATGAGAAACAATTTATCTAAGCATTGTTTGAAGCTTAAAAAAGGGATTTCCGAAGACCATATAGAACATAAACCCGTAAAAATATTACAGACAATCATTATATGCAATGCACCATATAGACCGCATTATTGTTAAACAACATTGTTATTGTCATGAATCAATATTACGATACAACACAAAAGATTATATAAAACTGTTTATCATACCTGTACCAAAACATCTTCTTCAGAGACATGTGGAATCAAGCGAAATAATAATTTCTGTTGCGTCTGTCTAGTTAAAAAAATTTGTCCTGTCATCATTTTCCCTTTTATCTTCATCCATCTATGATATTCACCTATTCTTTCCACGGGAAGGTCGAGTCCAACAACAGACTGCAAATGAGAGATATATATTCTTCTATTGAAGATTTGCCCTTTGCAAATGACGTGGAAACCTGAGTATAAACATCTATGAAGCACGGACACAGACACGAACACCAGACACGACACTGACAAAGACAAGTGGACACCGATAATGTCCCTACTATAGGACACTGACACAAATATATGCATATAAAATATATATTTAAGATTTCATTAATATATGTAATATTTAATCCCAAAGTTATCTTGATGGAATTCATTCAAGAATAAAGGAAGAGGAAACATCAAAATAAAGAGAAGAAGAGCTTAGGTTAGAAATCGGCATCGACAAGGAGAAACCAAGAAAAGGAGAATGCAAAATGAAGAGGACTCACGAAGCATGTCGGCAAAGCGAGAAGCATGTCGGCAACTAGAAAGCACATCGATGGTGGGCGATTGCGTGTTGAAGAAGGAGAAATAAGAAAAGTGAAGTGGCAGAGCGCGTTAAAGGGTTTTCAAAAAAAAAAATTGAAGTATCGGGGTCGTGTGTTTCACTCCGAGCCCACTCTGCGCCGTGTCCAGGGAATATCCGCGAGGTGTCTCCACTGTGTTCAGGGAGTGTCCGCAAGGTGTCCCCGCCGTGTCGGAGCCCTAAAAAACTAATTAAAAATCACACACCTATGTGGAGTGTCTGACTCGTGTCGTACGAGTGTCGGTGCCAGACACTTATCGGACACACAGACACTTCTTTATCCTGAAGTGTCGGTGCTTCATAGATAAACATAAGCAAAGTGAGGACTACATCATAATAAAATAATAATTCAAACAGTTATTTCATCATATTTACCATTGTATCATACAGAGCATGTAATATTAAAAAAAGAATATGCTTCATAAACTAGTGAAACTTTCTCTACTAAGAAAAACAATATATCTAAGCATTATTTAAAGCTTAAAATGGTATATCTAAAAGACCATATAGATCATAAATCCATAAAAATGGGATAGACAATCATTATATGCAATGTACCATATAGACCAGATTATTGTTAAATAACACTATTATTGTCATGAATCCACATTTCAATGCAACACAGGAGATTCTATCAAACAGTTGATCATACATGTACAAAAGCATCTTCTTCAGAGACATGTGGAATCAAGTGAGATAATAATTCATATTGCCTCTGTCTAGTTAAAAAGTTTTTTCCTATCATATTTTTCCTTTTGATCTTCCACCATTTATGATATTCACAATTGCTTCCATGAGAAGACTGAGTTGAACAACAGACTTTACATGAGATATATATCCTTCCATCGAAGTTTTTCCCTTCATAAATGACTTAGAAACCTGAGTGTAAACATAAGCAATGTGAGGACTACATGACAATAAAATAATAATTCAAACAACAATTCCATCATATTTACTATTGTATCAATGTGTAAAGCTTGTAATATTAAAAAAAAAGATGCTTCATAAACTAATTAAGCTTTTACTACTAGGGGAAACAATATATCTTAGCATCGTTTGAAGCTAAAATAGGGTATTTCCAAAAGACTGTAACGACCATAAATCCGTAAAAAATGGTCAGACAATCATTATATATGCAATGTACCATATGGACCAGATCATTATTAGACATTATTATTGTCGTGAATCAATATTGCAATAGAACACAAGAGATTCTATAAAGCAATTTATCATATCTGTACCAAAGCATCTTCTTCATAAATATATGAAATCAAGCGAGATAATAACTCCTATTGCCTCTGTCCAGTTAAAAGTTCTGTCCTATCATCTATTTTCCTTTCATCTTCGACTATCTATGATATTCATCATTCGTATAGAACTTTCTACAATAAAATGATATTATTTCTCCCATCTCTCTGTTCTCCATGAATTTTTTTATTTAAATAAAATTCTTTCCAAAAAAAGAAGTAAACCATGTAAAAAAGTTTTTGTTTCAACATTATTCCAGGGGGTTACTAGCAATTACACTTCTATCCATTTGGGTTGTTATTGGATTCATGCTCCATGAAATAATTGTTATCATCATGCTCATACTCCATCTGCCATGAAAATCAAACAAGAATCATCATAGAGGAACAGACAAGGTGATTCTTGGGTTGAGTGAGGAACAAATACGTAAACTCTCATCAAGAATCATCATGGAGGGTTGGATTGATTAAGGAACAAACAAGTAAATGTAGAGGGAGAAAGAAGGGGAAGAAAAAGAACCTAGTCTGTGGTTTGTGGTATCTCAAGTGGACGAAACAAGGTGAATTCCCGGGGCAAGAATGAACAACAACAAACACAAAAATCAACCATTTCTACTTCCCTTATATATTACTTTTACATTTGTTGGATGATGACTGTTGCATTATCACAAGCACCCAGTTATAATTTTGTTGACAGTTAGTTTGTTTGTTGTCTTTTTAATGAAATTGTTATGCATTTTTTTTTCTAAAATGTTATTTATTACCATTTTAACCTTAACATCCTTTTTAAAAATTATCATATTCATAATTTTTCTAAACGTTAATTTTTATGTAATTTGAATTATAAAACTAATAGAATGGTTAGGTAAAGCAAAAAATAATAATTTTTGAATTGGATAACGGCTAACACCTAAACAAACTTCAACGAAATAATGAGGGGAGTAGTCGCTCCCAAAACATCACCAAAATTGACCTCTCGTACTGGCAAAAAATGAATTTATATATATATAAATATATTAAATTTCATGTAAAAAGAATTGATAATTAAAATAAGATTTAATTACACGCAAAAGTATTGTGTTCTTTTTGGTCAATAAACATAGTGTTATTGACCCTAATAGGTATTGGGTCCACATAAGCCCATTTGTATATATATCCTTGTAATCACATTTTTTCACTAAGTAACAAAATTTTCGAACAAAAAAAACTAAGTAATCCAATTCATTTTCTGTAAGTCTTACACATAGGTTAATCACTATTCGTGTATAATAGTTAAAATATTAAAATTGAAGCATTAAATATGTAAAACAAAAAAATTGTGTTCATATATTTTTTATATGAAAAATCCTATCCTAATTTGATTTTTAAAAATAATCTGTTTTGATGATTTTTTTTAAAAAAGTATTAAAATCAAAATGAAGTCATATATAAGACAGACTAGCATGAAGCACTTGCTAGGTGCTGCATTTTGTAACGCCTCATTTTCCCACAAGGAACGTCACATGAAAACTAAACAAAACTTAATGCGGAATTAATATAAAACTGGTTTGTCTTAAAACATACCTCGTTCATAAGTAAAGTATATCGAATTTCGTGGCTAATCATGAATATTCATAACTCTTTTAGCCATCCAGAAACTCAGAAAAAGAAACATACATCATATATATATATATATATAAATAACATCAGAGTCAATATACACAAGTCTTGCGCCCGCAAGTATAATCATGAACCACAACAGAGTGGCCAAAACACATCATCCTGACATAAGAAATAAAGCAATAAACTAAACCTAAGAAAACGGTAAATCCAAATGATGTGTCAAATACACAACATGAACATCTACTCCCCAAACCTAGGCTGGTCGGCTAACTGACAACCCACAACCAAGCACTAGACACCCCACATCTAGAGACCTAAGACGATGACGTCTCCTCGGGGTCCTCCTCATCCTCAGATATCTCAATGAACACCCGCTCTGGCTCGTCTCTAACCTTTCTCTTCCCCCTCTCTGTGTGTCCCGAAGGTCCGGTAGAAGTGTTGGAAGAGCAACGCACAAAGCGTCCAGATGGTGCAACGTAAGAAACGGGGAGCGTCAATCTCACAGTCTCTGGTGGTGAAGCTGGTGTCACTGGTGGAGCCATCCTCAGTAGACATGCCCTCTCCAAGGAACTCTTCCTTGGAGTGCGACGAAAGAGACGACGGTACTTCGGAATAGACCCGATTACCCGCGAGGGTAATGGTCTCTCCTCCTCCTGAGTCTCCCTCCTCGGCTGCTCCACGGGCTCTCTCCTCTCCTCAGCCCCACTACATGTATAGGGTGCGTTGGTCAGCCCGCTGTGCATCCTCTCAATGGGTATGTAAGCATCCAGAATCACGTCCCGCTCCAAAACCTCCTCGGGGACCAACACCCCTACTCTCGTCCTGACCACATGTCCAGTCACAGTGGCCCATTGGGAGATGGGATCATAAGTCCATCTCCCACCATCGGCCTCAAGAGGCTGGAAACTCTCCCTCACTGGGGCTACCAGAGGCCTCGAAGTGGACATCTACGTGTCACGTACATACAGATACAAAAAAAATGCAAGGGTGAATTTCTTTGCACAAGTTGAAATCCACGGAAGGGTGCATATGAAAAGTAAAATACTACATAATACATTCCAAGAATATAGATATATATAGAATTACTCTTTCGCAAATCTTTCTCTAAGATAATCATTCACGTTAAACACACATAGCACTCTAGTATAATGCATGTCACTTCAATATCTCTTTTCATACACCGGTGTACTGCTCCATGGAGACTTCTCTTCCTAAACTAAGTAGAGCGATACGGCGGGAGCGTATACCTAACATAAATGCAAATTGACCATCACTCTCGGCCATCATTTTGTCATTTATTCGGTACAGACCCATTGTGCTAACGTCGTACACCATATCTCAAATAAGGCAGCCGGTCAGGATCATCCATGTCGGGTACACTACTCTTCTCGGCACAAGGGGATTCACCGTAAGGCCATTGAGAATTTCGTAATCTGTATGCCCTCAAAGACTTATAGTCAGACCATACTTATTTATAATCCCCACTATAGGATTGTATGCTCTAATTTGGCAAAAGCCACGTCTTTAATGCAAATGACAATATATTTGCAAACACAAACAATACAATTAATGCAATCCCTCGTCTTAAGGTTTTCGTCGTCACGTGTTAGCTTTCTTCCAACACCGTGTAACATTACTTGTCCTCAAGAATTCATCGTCGCCACGTATTGATCCTCTTTCAATACCGTGTAAAAATGTTATTTAAAAACATAAGTTTTTAGAGTAAAAAACTCCTATTTGAAATTAAAGTTCCTCTTTAACTTTAAAATCTCAAATCTTTAAGTGTTTTGATAATAGAAATATCTTTTATTTAAAACCAACTTTATTATTATTTTTCTTGCCACTTCTCATTGTAAAAAGATTTAATTAAAAGTCTTAATTAAATACTTGATAAAACTTTACTTAAATTCATTTACTTCTAATATTTAAAATCTGACCCTTAAAATGTCCAGTTTCACTCTTCATCCCTTGATTTCTAAAAAATTAGGTTTTTGCCCCAAAAATGCCTAGTTTCACGTTTCTGCCCCAAAACTTCGATAAATTATAATTTTCGCCCAAAACACCTAGTTTTCGTTTTTCTGCCTAGAATTCTAGAAATTTATACTTTTAGCCCAAAATACTCCAAATTTTCGTTTTTAAACCCTTAAAAATCTAAAATTTTGCTTTCTCCCTCATTAATTGATTTTCTAGCTTACTTAGGACTTTTTGGAAAAATAGGATTTATTATAAAGTCCATTGGATACTTATACTTAAAATTAAGTGGAGATTACCTAATCAAGTGTTGACTCAAATCCTAATTAATTTATTTAATGTCATTGGAAAAACTTTTTCATTAAAGCTTTTAAGTCCTCTTCCCACACTTGGTAAAAATACTTTAAATTCAAACCCAATCACAATGAATCAAAGTATACAAAACACCCAAAAATCAACATACATCAAATAGGCAAGAACACACTCAAGCCATAAAGAATTCATACATGCAAGGTAACCATACATATCATTTTAAAATACCTCATGAGCATAGCATCAAACATAACTTCATCAAGCAAGCATTTAGGCATTCCAATCACTTCAAACAATACATATGATTTTCCAATAGCACATAGGCTTTCAAAAATCATCATTCATCAACCAAAATCATGCTTTAAACTTTAAGATATACATATGTAAAAATAGATATTACTAAGAGAATGATTTCTCATTCAACAACCAATAGGAAAACTCAAGCCTTTGAGTTTAACCTCAAATATACAACACATAACCACACACATACACATCATTCCCAACTTATTGAGAAAATCCTCTTAACTCTTGAAGCTACTAAAAAGGGCTAACACCAAAGATCTCCTTCACGCCAACACTAACACCAAGAGGTCTCCTTGAAGTCTTGATGTTCTCAACACTTAGAAAAATCAACCTTATACAAAATACACAAGAAAACCACCATAAAAATGCAAGTTTTAGGAAAACACTCAAACCCTAAAGTATAAAAATTTGAGTAGAGAAATACTTACTCAAACCTTGAAGCAAAATAGATCCAAGATGGTTTTCAAGCTTAAAGGTTCCAAGGGAATGAACCTAAACCAAGAAAAAGCTTACTTTAGCAAAAATGAAGAACACAAACTTCATGAAAAAATGAAAGGAGATTATGGTTTAGAATCATGATCCAAACCTTTTTTGTGAAGCTTGAATAGTCAAAAACTCAATAAAACTCAAGCTTTTAGTTATGGACTCAAGCTTTGGAAATGGAGAGAAATGGAGTTTTTGTCTCAAGGAAGAAGATGAAGCGAGTAAGAAAATGAACTCTTCCTTTCTATTGCCCTAGCTCAAAAACTCGGCCAAGAACAAAGGGGTATGGGGGAGTATGGACTTGATATTGAATTTGGTCACCTACTCTATTTCTTTAAATGAGAAAATTTAAATAATTCCCATTTGACTCACACTTTGACTTGAGATATTTTCACGACCACATTTTTGGCCAAGAAACTTGCCCAACATACCAAAAAAATTGATGGGATTATGTTCCATCAAGTTAGGGTTTAATTGGTGGTTCAAAGTAGTAAAAATGCTTAGTTTTATAATCCCATTTTAGATAAATATTTTCTAAAATAGGTAACAACATGAAAAATCACTTTTATGACTCAAATATGATAGAGAAAAATTTAGAATCTCAAAACTAAATTTTTGGAATATTTTTCAAGTCCCGGTTGCGCCCGTTTACCCGTAAAGCTTCAAACACGGGTAAAATAAAGTTTTTCTAAAAAATTTTCAGAAAAATTTCTAAAAATCACAAATATTATAAAAACAACTTTTGTTTCGTTAAAATATTATTTTGGAGTAAAAATGACCTCCAGAAAAAATACTAGACCCTTACCTCCGCATTACGCGAAAATGCGGTTCCCGCAAAAACTCAGTTTTGCGAATCTCACGACTCTAAATCCTTCAAAAGGAAACCTAAGATATGAAAATCCTTATTCACACCTTAAGATCCCAAAATTATTAATTAAATAATTTTAAAATAATTTAAAATAGAATAAAAGTCTACAGAAACTATATAAAAAAATGAGGGTGTTACAACTCTACCCCTCTAAAAAAAATTTCGTCCTCGAAATTACGTACCTAGAATAATGCAGGGTACTGTTCTCGGATCTTGTCCTCCACTTCCCAAGTCGCATCTCCAGTAACTTCATTCCAGATAACCTTGAGCTGTTTGATTCTTCTATCATCGATTCGCATAAGGTTTGTTTCATAAGTCAGGTTATCTCTTAATTGTACCACATCAGACTTGATTACATGAGACGGATCAGGAATATATTTCCTCAGCTGTGAAACATGAAAGACATTGTGAAGATTAGAAAGATTTGGCGGTAAAGCTATTTGGTAAGTAACAGGACCAATACGACGAAGAATTTGGTATGGCCCTATGAATTTTGGAGCGAGTTTTCTGGACTTTAAAGCTCTGCTTACCCCAGTCATCGGAGTGACTCTCAGAAAAACATGATCGTCTTCTTGGAACTCGAGAGGTCGTCCCTTTTATCGAAGTAGCTCTTTTGTCTGCTTTGTGTCGTCCTCATCTTTTCTCGAACTTGTCTCACCTTCTCCGTGGTTTGTTGTAAAAATTTAGGTCCTAACATTGCACTCTCCCCATCCTGGTACCAACACAAAGGTGTTTGGCATTTTCTCCCATACAAAGCCTCGTAGGGTGTCATTCCTATGCCGCATGAAAACTATTGTTATAGGTGAACTCAATCAATGACAAAATATCGTCCCAACTTCCCCTAGGATCCAAACCACACGCTCTCAGTAAGTCCTCTAGGGATTGAATGGTTCTCTCTGACTGACCATCCATCTGAGGATGATAAGCAGAACTTAATCTCAGCTTAGTTCCTAGGGCTTGTTGCAAACTTTGCCAAAATCTGGATGTAAACCTAGGGTCTCTATCAGAAATGATATTAGATGGCACTCCATGTAACCTGATTATTTCCTTCACATACATCTGAGCAAGCTTATCTAGGGAATACTTCATGTTAATAGGTAGAAAATGCGATGACTTTGTCAATCTATCCTCAATTACCCAAATCCCATCAAATCCTTTTGATGTTCTTGGTAGTCCAAACACAAAATCCATCGATATGTTCTCCCATTTCCATTCTAGGATATCCAACGATTGCAACATTCCCGCAGGTCGTTGGTGTTCCACTTTCGCTTTTTGACAAGTTAAGCATGCTGCTACATACTCCGCAACTTGTTTCTTCATCCCCTACCACCAGAATCTTTGCTTCAGATCTTGATACATTTTCGTGGCTCTAGGGTGAATACTCAAATTGCTCTTATGTGCTTTATCGAGAATCAGCTTTCTCAATTCAGAATCGTTTGGCACACAAATTCTTCCTTTACATCTTAAAATTCCATCATTGCCCAAACTAAACTCTGCCACTTTTCTTTGTTCCATTAACTCCCTCTTTTCTTTCAGACTCTTATTGGTTGCTTGTTGTTCTCGTATGTCCTCAATTAATCCACTCGATACCTTAATCATACTTAGACTAATCTTGCCCTTGTGTCTCTCCATGTTTAAATCTAAGTCTCAAAATTCCTCAATCAACTCTAGTTCCTTGATCATCATGGCAGACACACGAACAGTTTTTCGGCTTAAGGCATCAGCCACAACATTTGCCTTCTCGGGATGATACATCAGGGTAAAGTCATAATCTTTCAGGAATTCCATCCAACGTCTCTGTCTCATATTGAGTTCTTTCTGATCAAACAAATATTTCAAGCTCTTGTGATCGCTGAGGACGTTAAACGTTGATCCATACAAATAATGTCTCCAAATCTTCAGAGCAAACACTGTAACGCCCCAAATTTTCACTCTAAGGGACAGAGTGTTGATAAGGGAGGATTATTGTTAATATTAGGATTTCGATGGGATTAACAATAGTTTAAAGCTGACGTAGAAAGTCAAAACGGAATTCTGTATACGTTTTTGACTGTCAGATAGGAATATAATTGTATAGAAATCTTAATTGAAGTCAGAAAAGGGACTTGGGGATACCAAATAGTGTTTTTATAATATATGAGGATTTTAAAAATTTATTTGGGAATTTTCTGAGAAGCAGAGCAGAAATAGTACTGTTTTGGTCCCTGTAGTATGACTAGGAGGAACTACGAGTGGGTTTAGCAATCAGAACAAGTTAGAAAAATATTTTGATGAGCCAAATAATGTTTTTACATTATTTTAGAATTTTGAAAATTATTTTGGGAATTTTTAGGGAAAGATCAGTTTTGCCCTAGTTTACGTATTACGGTAAAATCGCAGAACGAGAAAAGGCCCAGTACCAGACCTTGGGGTTACTGGAAAATTACCAGAAGGGGAAAGATGACATAGGGATGATGATGTCATAGTAGGGAGGTTATTAGGGTAAAGTCATATTAGTTATAATTAGTAATTATTATTAATTTTTGAGAAAAGACCATTTCACCCTTCTATCTACCCTTGAACTTGCTCTACAATTACCAAAGAACCAAAAAGCCATCTTGCACAATTTGGACCCTTGATTAGAAGCTCCATTAGTAAGGGAAACATCTTGGCCATTGATTTTATTCAATTACACAAATCATGGTTAAAAACCAATCTAGTTTGGTTTCTTTTTAACTAAGCTTTAACCCTAGTTGCATTTGGTCTTATCTTCTTATCCTTTCCCCTTAGCTGGCTGCCCATGAGCTCTTAAGCAAAGGGAGATATTTATTCATTTCAAAGCTTGATTGGAATGTGGTTTGGAATCCACAAATGAGAAATTGACAAGTGTTGAGTTTTTATTTGTCTTTTATGTAACATTGAGATGACTTTAGCAAAACTTAACCTCCGAGCCTCCTTTGGGAGAGGGGCTGCACGAAATTAGAAGGGAGAGGGAGAGGGATTTGCTCATTCCTTCACTTGCTTCATCTTTCTTAAACACCTTTCTTCCATTTTCTCTCATTTTCTCTCAAAGTTCTTCAAGTTTCTTCCTTGATTCTTCAAGCTTTTCTTTCATTTCTATGGAGGATCTTCATCATCTTCACCCATATTTTTTTATTCTCTATACAAGAATCAAGTGTAGAGAGTCTATTATAAACACTTTAGCCTCCATCATGCTTGGAATTATCAAGTTGTTCTTCAAGTGTTCTTGAGCTTTTGGTCTTGAATCTTCAAGCAAACAAGGTTGGATTGTATTTCTAATCCATAAATCCTTATTTTCTATTCATGATCTTCATCATCCTTTCACTAAATCATGTGTTTCTTCAAAGTTTTTGGAAAAACTCTTATTTTGCTCTAGGTTGTGTTCTTGGAGCCAAGTCTTTGATCAACCCTTTGATTCATTTTCCAAAGAGGGTTTGTTTATAAAATCACTCTACTTTAGTTTTCTTATGGGATTAGAGGTGGTTTTATGAAGAGGATAGGCTTATGTTTGTTGTGGTTGTATTTATTTGTTTGTGATATTTTTAAGGTGATTGATTTTGTGGACTTGATTATCAACTTGATAAAAGGGAAAAGTGAAGGAGGAAGACCACAAGGTAAGGGGAAAATTCTCTAGTTATCATAGTTACATAAGCATGTGTGTTCTATGTGATTTTTATATGTTCTTGGTGATTGATTTCTTAAGTGATGGCGAATGATTTCTTTTGTGTTGGTGATGGATTTCTTATGTGATGGTCGATGATTTCTTATGTTGTTGTGATTGAGTGATTTCTTATGTGCCTTGTGAGGCATATTTGGTTGAAGCTTGGATTTGTTCCATGGCTTGGGATGTTAAAGTTGATGTGTGGCCTTATTATTAATTAACATGTGTGGTGTGGAAGATTATTTATGTTGATTGAAGTATGTGGGTGTGAAGGGAGAGTTAAGAGTGGAGAGATATTCTTACCATGAGAGTTTTTCCAGGAAAGCAAGGTGTGGTGAGATGTTATTATGAGTTGAATTTTCAAGAGGATTAAAGAGAGGGATTAAGAGATTTAAATCAAGTTTCAAAAAGTGTTTCCAAAGAGGCAAAATAATAACTTTTGAAAATCAAAGTTAATGGATCAAATTTCATAAAGGTGAAAACTGGTTTTTGGGTTTAAAAGGGTTGGAAATAAGTTAAACAATCAATTTCTAAAAGGATATTACACCATAGTAACCAACAACACCCAAAAGACTCGACCAGCCTCTGATACCACAAAATGTAACACCCTTTCTCCAAAAAGGATATTACACCATAGTAACCAAGAAATCTTGAATAACTTAGAAAACATTCAGTTTAAAGCTCAACATTCCTTTTCTGAAAAAGCGTATAAATTTTTTTCTCCTTTTCTGTAATGATGAGAAGGATGGAGAATATGTGTTGATTAATTTTCGAAAAGGTTTTTAAGTGCGGAAGCATAAAACAATATTTGTAAGGATAACATCTCATCTCATATTCATAAGATTATCAGAGTTTTTACAGGAAAGAATTTAAAGTAAGACAGTGAACATCTGAGTCAGTCTAGTCTCTAAACCTCTACCCAAAATAATACAGTAGCTACTTACTCTTCTCGGAACATCCATCAATCTATTCAGCATCCTTCAGATCCTCTTCTAAAAGCTAGCCCACTTCTTGGGTCAAACATCTACTCCGTCATGCATCAACACAACAAAGCAGGCAAGGGTGAAACTCTAAACAACTTAATATCTCAAGTACAAGCACAACCAAATCACAGAATATACATCACCCAATTCAAAGAACAGATAAACAACATATAGCAGTCATACCGCACCCAACAGATGAATCATTCAACGCCGTAAACTGAGAATTTAGCAGGGTGATATATCTCAAGGAATTATCAAACACACAAGACTATCTACATTTTCGGGACACACCCACGGAAAAGAACCCGCTGCTCTTGGAGACTTTACTTAATTATTTCGGAACACACCCACGAGAAAAGAACCCGCTGCTCCTAGAGACTTTACCGCTTATATTCGGGACACACCCACGAGTAAGTCACCCGCTACTCCTGGAGATTTTACCATAGCAATTTCGGCACATAGCCACGAGCATTCAGCCCGCTACTCCTGGAGATTTTACTTAGTAACCACAAACCCCAACTTATGACTTAACTCTCAAATAAACACAGAATTCACAAGTAAACACAAAATCGTATTTCTCAGATAAGAATATCAATCACGTGTCTCAGGCAAAACACAGAATTCACTAGTAAACATAGATTCACGAGTAACTGTAGAATAAAAACATATTCGAAAATAGACTAAGTGAAATTAACTGTTTATTTACAGAAATACTTAAGCACTATTTATTTTCCAAAGATAAAAAGGTCCGTTGGAAGCCTACCTCACTAATTTCCACTGTCATAAACGTTGGAAATTAAACTGAGTTTATTGCATATATATACAGATTGGATACCCGCTCTATATTCCCCACTATTAATATAACAGTAGAATTCACCGAGAATCCATTACTGTTACATTAAATTCCGAAAGATGCTATAACAGTAGAATTCACCGAGAATCCATTACTGTTATACTCTTTTATCCAATCCAATCTATTTATATATACGGTATTAAGAAATCACTTCTTTCCCAGATTATCTTAGTCATGTATACCCCTAGTCCCTAGTGTTAAGATTTTTAAACAGCGTATTAACACAGATCCCAGGCTAGAAAGAGACGGACTTTATAATAGCCCCTTCAAAGGTCTCTTTCCTTTCTAGACAGATCCATACTAATAAACCAATCAAATCTTTAACCATCACCTTTGATCATATACATGTTAGATAATATCAGGGTTTTCACAAAGAATAAAACGTATTTTCTTTATGGTAAAATCATATTTTGAGGTAAATCTAAATTTTGCCATTATAACGATATGTTTACATAAGCTCAAAATAAAATTTGCCATAGCAACCTTACTTCCACGAAATCTTAAGAGAAATTTGGGCATTATAACCCTACTATTAATAATTATCATAAAATAATCATTTTAAAGCAATATAACAATTTATAAAGCATAACAACCATCTAAAAGCTATAACACCCAAGGCATACAAGTCAAGCACAACCAAGAATCAAACATATACTTCTCAAATTAATTTGCAAGAGGTTCCCCCTACCTTTCACCAAAAATGGATGAAGATCCAAGAACACAAAGAAATTTAAGACTTAAGAAGAGAAAAGAGAGAAAAGTGTATAGCTTCTTGATTCCTTGGCTTCTTGAAATTGTGTGTGTAATTTTTATGAGGCAAGGGGGGCTATTTATAGTGGATGGGGGCAGCCAAGGGGTTGAGTTAAAGGAACCTTGGTTAACTTAAAAAGTAATCATAGTTTGGCTTTTAATAAAAATCAAAACAATTAACTAATTCCTAATTGGCCTAAACCACTTCACAAGGATTGAATCCAAGTGAAAGATCATCATCCAAGGGTCCAAGTTGAGGAAGAGGGGCGGCCAAGGAGCAAGGAGAAGGAAGGAATAAAGAAATTGTGTGATGTAAGCCATGAGGCTTAAAATCACATTTATCTAATTAGTTTTAATCTTACCTTTATTCTAATTGGTTTAAAACTTTGACTCATGGAGCAAATGCACCTAGTCCTCTTCTTGGAAAGGTGGTAGGATGGTTTATGAGGGCTGAAAAGAGAGGGAGTGAAGTTACATCTTTGCCCCTAGGGTTTTCAAGTGAAAAGGGATACAAATCAAGGGCAAAAATGACTTTTCACTAATCAAAACTTCCTAAAATGAATTTAAAGATTGAGAACTGATAAGAAATCTTGGGAATACCATGTAATAGCCCTAATAGCTTCATGGAAGAGTTTCTGGAATTTTACGGTAAGTGTAAGCTATGCATTTAGCTCAAAGAACGGAAAAACAGACACGCCGTAAGTGAAAAACAGACATTTTTCAGAAAATTTCCAGAAAATTCTCAAAAATCACAAATTTAATTTAAACACTAATGGTCCCTTTTGAAAATTGATTTTGAGCTCTCACTGATCAATATAAATCTATTTCGGTTTAAAAACGCTTATTTTACGTACTAAACAGAGTTTTGAAAAAGTGACTTTTGATCTGTCTTTTAGAAAAATCCGAAATAATTTCCATAAATCCTAAAAAATGGAAAACCATGTTTTGGCTATTTAAAATCTTTATTTGACTTCAACTTGAGCTCCGAATCAGTTTATCAGTTCAAGCAGTTTACTATTTGGATCAAAACAGAAATTTTAAATCTTTTTACTTCCAAAAATTCTAGAAAAATTTCACAAAATCTAAAATATTAGAAAAACCAACTTTTGTGAAGGAAGTTTATTTATTGAAGTCATATGATGTTTTTAAGGTATTTAAAACTCTTTCCGTCAGTTAGACGTACTGCTTTCTGTAAAAAGACCTGATATCGATTGTAAAACTTCCGTTTCAGAAGTATTCCAGAATATGTGGATTTTACTCCTAATTTTAAGCTAAAAATAAATCACAAAACATTTACTGCACAAAAATTCATATAAAACAGAAAAAGTACGGTTTTAAACAGAGAAACGGATGTTGAATCTAAACCTGACAGAAGCTGCGAATCAATCGTTTTCAGAAGTAATCTTAAACACATAGATTTAAATCCTATTTTTAAGCCAAGAATAAATCTTAAAAGATTTATATCGCAAAAATTCATATAAAATAGATTTTTAAATAGTAACTCAGAAAAACAAATGTTACACAGAGAGCCATTGGACTGTAAGTGTCTATGACTGGATGTCATTGGACTGGGTGTCTATGGATTTAGTACCATTGGACTGGGTATCTATGGACAGAGTGCATTGGACTGTGAGTGTCAATGACTAGATGTCATTGGACTGTGTAACACCCTCATTTTTAAATAGTTTTTATTGATTTTTAATCTGCTTTAATTTAATTAAAATTACTTAATTATGATTTTTGGGATTTTAAGGTGTGAATAATAATATTCATATCTTAGGTTTGATTTTGAAGGGTTTAGAGTTGTAGAGTTCGCAAAACTTAGTTTTTGCGGGAACCGCATTCTCTCCTGATGTAGGTATAGGGTTCAGTATTTTTTTCTGGAGGTCATTTTTAGTCCAAAATAATTTTTTAACGAACCAAAAGTGGTTCTTATAATATTTGTGATTTTTAGAAATTTTTCTGAAAATTTTTCAGAAAAACTTTATTTTACCCGCGTTTGGAGCTTTACGGGTAAACCGGACGCAACCGGGATATGAAAAATAGTCCAAAAATTTAGTTTTGGGTTTCTAAATTTTTCTATGACATATTCAAATCATAAAATCTATTTCTGATGATTTTACCCATTGTAGAAAAATAATTATCTAAAAAGGGTTTTTTTTACTACTTCGAACTACCGATGAAACCCTAACTTGATGGGACTTAATCCCACCAATTTTCTGGGCTGTGGGGCGCACAAGAGTGCAGAATACACTCTCAAAAATAATTCCAAAAGTCAATTGGGTCAAATGGGTTTAATTTTGAATTTTTTCAAATTAGGTGAGTGAGATATGGCTCCCATTCCCTCCAAGTAAGCTAGCCCATACTCCCCCATTCCCTTGTGCTGGCTGAAATCTGATTTGGGAGAGGGAAGAGAGAGGTTTTCATTTTTCTCACTTCATCTCTTTCACTCTTGCAAAACCCTCCATTTTTCTCTTCGCTTCCAAGCTTTCCTGCATAGCCAAAGGTTGAGTTTTATTGGGTTTTTGGCTATTCAAGCTTCACAAAAAAGGTTTGGATCATCATTCTAATCCATAAACTTCTTTCATTTTTTCATTTCCACCACTTTCATGTTTCCATGAAAGTTGTGTTCTTCTCTTTACTAAAAGAGATCTTTTTCTTGGTTTAAGTTCACTCCATTGGAACCTACAAGCTTGAAAACCACCTTGGAGCCATTTGTCTTCAAGATTTGAGTAAGTATTCATCTACTCAAATTTCTACTCTTTAGGGTTTGTTGGTTTTCATAAAACTCATATTTTTATGGTTTTATTTTGGTATATTTTGTGAAAGGTAAATTTTTCTAAGTGTGGGAACATCAAGGCTTCAAGGAGGCCACTTGGTGTTGGTGAGGAGTGAAGGTGATTGTGGTGTTTGCCCATTTTCATTGTCTTCAAGAGGTAAGGGGATTTTCTCAATAAGTTGGGAAGGTTGTATATGTGTGTGGCTATGTGTTGTATGTTTCATGAAAAACTCAAAGACTTGAGTTTTCATATTGGTTGTTGAATGAGTTTTCATTCTCTTAGTAATATGTATTTTTATATATTTATGTATATGAGTGAAAGTATGATTTTGGTTGAGGCATGATAATTTTTGATAAACCTATGTGTTGTTGGAAAAATCATATGTATGATTTGGAGTGATTTGGAATGCCTAGGTGTATGCTTGATGAGTTGATGATCTTTATGCTATGTTCATGATGTATGTTCATATGCTATGGATGGTCACTTTGAGTGGATGTATGGTTTATGGCTCGATTGTGTTATTGCCGAATTGATGTATGTTGCTTTCTTTGAATATTCCATATACCTTGATTTCCTTGTGATTGTGATTGGTTTGGAAATATTTGACTAAGTGTGGTAAGAGGAGTTAAAAGCTTTAATGATAGAGTTTTCTAAAAGTGAAATCAAATAAATTAATTAAGATTCAAGTTAATACATACTTAGATAAATTTCATAAAATTGCTAAGTATAAGTCTTAAATCAATTTCATACTAAGTCATTTTTATCCATAAAACTCTAAATGAGCTAGAAAATCAATTAATGAGGGACAAAATCAAATTACAAATTTTTAGGGTGTAGGTAACAAGATGAAACACAAGAAGGGGGGGTTGAATTGTGTTTCTAAGCTTTTAAAAACTTTTCGCAATGTTGGACGCTGGCTTGTGAAAACGTTGGACGCACAGCGTAATAAAATATCGGACGCACAGAGTTTCGAAATATTGGACGCACAAGAGTTTTGAAACACTGGACGCACAAAGTTGTGAAATATCGGACGCAGAGGCTTCTACTAAGTTAAAAACTTGTTTTCTTTGTGTGATTTAAAGTGTATGAAAAACTTGTTGAATAAAAATCAATTCAATCCCCACGGTTAGAATAAGCACAGAAATAATAAGAGTTAAGGGAAAGAAGAAGTAACACAAGTTTTATCCTGGTTCACCCTTTCCTAAGAGCTACGTCCAGTCCCCTCAAACTAGAGAGATTTCACTATCAAACCAGATAGATTACAAGTATTCTTCAACAACCTCTTCAGGCCTTACACCGAGTATTCTTTGCACACCTAGCCTCTCTAGGCTCAAACAAGTATTCTTTTACAGACAAGCCTCTCCAGGCTCAAACAAGTATTCCTTTACAGTCAAGCCTCTCTAGGCTCAAACAACTCAGCTGAGTGTTTTTTGATTTAAGTGCTGTCTAACTCACACAAGTGAGGATATGAAAAACTTAAGCACTTCGAGAGTTAAGCAAACTCTCTTTTACAAAAAGATAGAAAATATACAAGACTTTCTATACAGAGTATAACAATTTGCACATCATTTTTGCTCTTTCTTTTTCGTTGTTCAGTCACTTGTATTCTTCTTCTTGTTCACGGTATTTATATGCTTTGATGAAGCTTCAGACTTGTTCTTCGAATAGCTCAGCTTCAGCCTTCATAAAAGTTACCGTTCTCTAATAGCATTAAATGCTATTTTCCCGTTGCTCTGAGGAGATCTACTTCAGTGAGTATGTATGCGTTTCTTTCTCCTAAACAGAAGCAACCTGTACTCAAAGTCTCAATTGTACAGTGGTTAATAGTAATATTTTATTGAGACAGAGAAAATACACTGTGTAAAGTAGAAAGATGTGTTCAGAGATATGCAGAATTAGTCATGGTACATTCTCTCTCTTAGTACACTTTCCACAGTGCTTTATGCTTTTCATTTAATGCACGTTCAAAAACGTTGACAATGGTTGTACAGAAAAGCATTGCATGCAGCTATTTATTTCAAATCATTTGCTCAATAAATATGTTCCATATTAAATGCAAGAGCAATAAATAGCAAGTTATGGACTCTGCGTTTTGGACACAGCAAGTAGAATTTATTGGACGCAGCATGTAGAGTAAAGTTGGACTTTCAGTCCTTTTAGCAAATGGACGCATACCTTGTACTTACCATTTGCACATGATATTCATTCATCCATTGGACGCATCCTCATGCTTACCATTCTATTCCATTGGACGCAAGGCAGTATTGGATGTATTGCCTCATGCTGATTATTGGACTTATGCCATTGCCTTTCTGTTCCATTGGACGCAGGGAAGTATTTGTTGGACTTTTGTCAATTCTGCTTCATTAGACGCATAACAATTGACTGTTGGATTTTTCCCATTCTATTCCATTGGACGCAGAACAGTCTTTTGTCATTCTTCTTCATTGGACGCAGAACAGTTGACTGATGGACTTGTACCATTCTGCTTCATTGGACGCAGGGCAGCATTGTATGTATTGCCTTATGCTGTTGGACTTTTCCATTCTGCATCATTGGACGCAGGCAGTGTTGTACATATTGCCTCAAGCTTATTATTGGACTTTTGTAATTCTGTTTCATTTCACTCTCCATAGTTGACTGATGAACTTTTGCCATTTTGCTCTATTGGACGCAGAGTGGTACTGTCTGTATTGAACATTGGACGCAGAAGCGTATTGCCTTATACTGAACATTGGACGATGAACAGTATTTGCCTTATACTGATTTATTGGACGATGAGCAGTATTCTGGACGATGAGCAGTATTCTGGACGATGAGCAGTATTCCCTTATTCTGATTATTGGACTCATAACTGATCATTGGACACAGAACTAACTGTATTACTTTACTGATCATTGGACGCAAAGCTCTCAGACTGTGTGTATATTGCCAATGTCATATTGGACGATGGACTTATCATTGTTGTACCTACAAGAGCTTGTCAGCAGACTTTGTAACATCCTTAATAAACTTTGTTATACTTTGTGAAAACCTTAATAAGCTTTGTTATCATCAAAACCACAAAACCACTTAGGGAATTTTTGCATTAGAAATGATTTTAACCAATTTGGTTCCAACAATCTCCCCCTTTTTGATGATGACAAACATTATTAAGTTTTACAATCAATAAAGCACATAAACCAAATAATCAGTCAGCATATTTAAACAAAAAATTTTCTAAGGAAAACTCCCCCTGAGATATGTTTTTCTTACTCTTCTCCCCCTGAGATAAACATCTCATGGTTTTGGATATTCAATATACTCAGAGTACCTGAAAATTTCTTTTACTCATAAAAAGATTAGTCCAATATATAAAGCAAACAGCTTATCAGAGAATGGACAAAAAGGTAATAAGAGTATAAGACTACTGCAACGCAATCTTAAGCTCAATCTACAAATGACTTGAGCTTTTGAAACTTAATGCTTTTTCTTCTCCCCTTTAAAACATCTCCCCCTTTAAAAGACTTCAGCTTTTAAAACTCAATCTCTTTTAAAAACTTTAAAACTTAATCCTCTTTTTTTTCTCCCCCTTTTGTCATCAGACAAAAAGGTTCACAGAACATCATAGTGCAAAGACAGTTTTGAAAAGCATAAAGAAATGAATCATTTTAAAATTAAATGAGCTTTTAAAACATAATATCCCTTTTTCTTCTCCCCTTTTTCTTGAAAACAAGAATAATCATCAATCGCGAAAACAACTGCAAAACAGGTGTAAAATATATCTTTATAAAGATAGTTTGGACTCAGCGTGGGAAGACTAAGATGTAAAAGCTTTTTAGTCTTTAAATAAAAACTTCTAAGTCTCAAATAGACTGACGTGTCCTATTGGACGCTAGTCACATTGGACTCAGACTCAGCTTGAGCATATTGGACGCTAAACATCAATCTTTATAAAGTGCATATTTAAATGCAGCAGTATTATCACAAAGAACAGAAATCTTACTCTCAAAGATGTTGTAGTCCTCCAATTGATGTTTAATCCATAAGAGCTGATAACAACAACTTGCAGCAAAGACATATTCAGCTTCAGCTGTAGATAACGCAATTGTGCTCTGTCTCCTGCTTGTCCATGATACTAGATTGGACCCAAAAAAATGGCATCCTCCGCTGGTGCTTTTTTTTTCAAGTCTGTCTCTAGCATAATCAGCATCACAGAGCCCTACTAATCTATATTCATCTGATTTCTTAAACAACAAACCAAGATTAGTAGTCTCTTTCAGATATCTAAAGATTCTCTTGACAGCAGTCAAATGAGAATCTCTAGGATCTGATTGGAATCTTGCACATAAACAAACACTGAACATGATATTAGGTCTAGATGCAGTAAGATATAAAAGAGATCCAATCATACCTCTGTATACCTTTTGATCTACCTTTTTATCTTTATCATTCAGGCTCATTATGCAAGTTGGATGCATAGGAGTGTTCATGGGTTTGCAATCGTCCATATCGAATTTTTTAAGAAGCTCCTTTGTGTATTTGGACTGATGCACATAGATCCCATCTTGCGTCTGTTTTACTTGAAGTCCAAGAAAGAACTTCAATTCTCCCATCATGCTCATTTCAAACTCCTTCTGCATTAACTCAGAAAATTCTCTACAAAGAGATTCATTAGTAGCACCAAAAATGACATCATCCACATAAATTTGTACTATGATGAAATGTGAGTGTATGGATTTTCTGAAAAGAGTAGAGTCAACTTTTCCTCTTGAAAAACCATTTTCCATTAGAAAAGAACTTAGTTTTTCATACCAAGCTCGAGGAGCTTGCTTAAGGCCATAAAGAGCCTTTTTTAATTTAAAAACATGATTTGGAAAAGTTTGATCCTCAAAGCCAGGGGGCTGTTCAACATAGACTTCCTCTGTTATTATACCATTCAGAAAAGCACTCTTTACATCCATTTGATAAAGCCTCATATCATGTTGGGCAGCAAATGAAAGTAAAATGCGAATGGCCTCTATTCTAGCTACTGGAGCAAAGGTTTCAGTAAAGTCAATACCTTCCTGTTGTGAGTAACCTTGAGCAACTAACCTTGCTTTGTTTCTCACAACTTTACCTTCTTCGTCCAGTTTGTTTCTGAATACCCATTTGGTTCCAATAATGGACTTATCTTCAGGTGGGGCTACTAGCGTCCAAACATCATTGCGTTTGAATTGATTTAGCTCCTCCTGCATTGCCAGAATCCATCCTTCGTCCAATAGGGCTTCATCTATGTTTTTGGGCTCCAATTCAGAGATGAATGCAACATCAGTTTGTTCTCTGAATGTGGACCTTGTTCTGACTCTATCATTTGCATTTCCAATGATTTGATCTTCAGGATGATAGGTCTTGAAGTGCCAGCTTCTTACACTTCCAGTATTGGACGCATCATTGTTTTCTGCGTCTGGTCCATCTTCTTCATTCTTAGGTGATGGTCCTTCACTTTCTGCTTGTATTCTCATATCTGCAAGAGAATCACTTAGCTCTGACAATTCCTTGTCAGGCTTTTGTCATTGAATTTAATATGAATTGACTCTTCAACAGCCAAGGTTCTTGAGTTATAGACTCGGTAAGCCTTGGAAGTTTCAGAGTAACCCAGAAAAATTCCATTGTCCACTTTAGAATCAAATTTGCCAAGTTGATCCTTAGTGTTAAGAATGAAACATTCACATCCAAAAGGATGGAAGTATGAAATGTTGGGTTTTCTTCCTTTCCACAATTCATATGGAGTCTTTTTCAATATAGGCCTCACATATATTCTATTTTGTAAATAACACGCAGTATTTACAGCTTCAGCCCAAAACCTTTTAGAGGTTGAGTGATCATTGAGCATGGACCGAGCCATCTCTTGTAAAGATCGATTCTTTCTCTCCACCACACCATTTTGCTGAGGTGTTCTTGGTGCAGAGAAATTGTGAAGGATTCCATTCTCTTCACAGAATCTCTGGAAGTTTGCATTTTCAAACTCACCTCCATGATCACTTCTAATGGAGTTGATACAAACTCTTTTCTCATTTTGGACTCTTTTACAGAATATGGTGAAGACTTTGAAAGACTCATCCTTGTGTGCAAGGAATTTGACCTATGTCCATCTAGTATAGTCATCAACTATAACCAATCCATTTTTCTTTCCATTCAAAGAAGCAGTTTGAGTGGGTCCAAACAAATCCATGTGTAAAAGTTCCAAAGGTCTAGAAGTGGAAACAATATTTTTAGAATTAAAAGAGTTTTTCACTTGTTTCCCTTTCTGACATGCTTCACACAGAACTTTAGATTTGTACACAAGATTTGGAAGTCCTCTCACGAGGTTATGCTTATTTAGCTTTGAGATGGTTCTCAAGCTTGCATGACCAAGTTTCTTGTGCCATATCCATTGTTCATCTTTTAAAGATATGAAGCATGAGACATTCTGTTTGGACAGATTTTCGAAATCAATTTTGTAAACATTGTCCTGCCTCTTTGCTTGAAAAAGTATGGACTTATCAAAATTTCTGACTATACATTTATCCTTGTTAAAGGAAACATCAAACCCACTATCACACAATTGACTTATGCTAAGCAGATTATGTTTGAGTCCTTCAACCAATAAGACATTTTCAATAGAGGGAAAAGGATGTTTACCAATTTTACCTATTCCAACTATTCTGCCTTTCTGGTCTCCTCCAAAAGTGACCCATCCCTTTGATCTAGGCTTTAGGTCTTGGAACATAGACCTTTCTCCTGTCATGTGTCGTGAGCAGTCACTGTCCAGGTACCATGACTGGAGTTGTCTTTCTCCCATCAAGCATATCTGCAACAGGAATTATCATACTTTTAGGTACCCATATTGACTTGGGTTCTTTCATGTTAGTCCTTGGTCTGCGTCCAGGCATGTCCCTTTTGTTATGGACGCATGTTGATGTGACATGTCCAACCTTTCCACAGTGACCATAGTATATATTAAATTTTGATGGACTTTTAGAAAACTTTTGTTTTGGTTTTTCATAACCCAAACCACTTTTGTCAAAAGGTTTTCTCTAAATCTTTAAAATTTTATCAAGTTTTTCAGAGCTACTGACAAATTTGGACAATCGTCCAGTGAGTTCATTTACTTCTTGTTGAAGTACTTGTACTTCACAGGAAGTGTTGGACTCGGAATCCTTTGGAGATTCATCTTTGTGTTGACTTACTTGAAGTCTTAACTTTTCATTTTCTGATTTGAGTACTTTGTTTTCTAAAGTAAGCTTTTCAAGATCTTTGGTCATAAGAGAAAACTTTTTCTTTAAAGATCTGTACTCATCAGATAAAATGGATGAATCTCTAAGAAGATCATCAAAATTATTTCTTAATTCAGAATAAGGGATTACCTCTTCTTCGTCCTCACTGTCAGTTGAAGGAAGACTTGCCATTAGGTAGAGATTAGCTTCTTCTTTATCCTCATCATCAGAGGAATCATCAAGATCCTCCCATGTTGCCATGAGACCTTTCTTCTTCTTGATGAACTTCTTCTTTGTCCTCTCAGCCTCAGGACAGTCTGCCTTGTAGTGGCCTGGTTTCTTGCATCCATAGCACACCACTTGACTTTTCTCCTTTTGCTCAGCTTCCTTTTGTGGAAATCTTCTGTTGAATTGCTTCCTTCTGAAGCCACCTTTCTTTTTCCACATAGACTTTATTTTTCTGGAGATGAAGGAGAGTTCATCATCATCTGAGCCTTCTTCTCCTTCTGAGCTACATGACTCCTCATCAGAGTCATTGGCCTTCAAGGCTTTTGAGGTGCTCCCTTTTTGAGCTTTAAGAGCAATGGACTTTGCCCTTTTTTCTGTTCCCTCTTCATTAAGCTCAAGCTCATGTACTTTGAGTGAGCCTAGAAGATTTTCCATGGTAAGAGTGGAAAGATCCCTTGCTTCTTGTATAACAGTCACCTTGGGTCTCCATTGTCTTGGCAGACTCCTTAGGATTTTCCTGATATGCTCCTGGGTTGTGTAGACTTTTCCCAAGGACCTCAGGTTGTTGATGATTGTTTGGAATCTTCCAAACATCTGATCAATGGTCTCGTGATCTTCCATTTTAAATAGTTCATATTGATGAACTAGCATGCTAATTTTGGACTCACGGACCTAAGACGATCCTTCATGCGCCAAAGCTAGAGTGTCCCACATCTCCTTGGCAGTAGTGCAGCTGTGCACCTTGTCATATTCTGACTTTGTAATGGCACAAATCAGATAGTGCCTTGCCTTTGAGTTCAGCTGGAATCTGGTCCTTTGATCAGGTGTCCACTGGACTCTAGGCACTGGTTGACCTGCTTCATCTGCTGGAGCAGTGTAGCCAGTTTCCACCTCATCCCATAGGTCTATATTTTGCGCGTCAAAGAATGTGATCATTCTTTGCTTCCAATAGTCATATTCATTTCCATTGAACAGTGGTGGTCTGTTCACAGCTAGTCCCTCGTTCTCCATGGATCTTTGCTTCTCTGCACTGTTAGGTGCTCAACCCCTAGAGACCGAGCTCTGATGCCAACTGTAGGTAACAAGATGAAACACAAGAAGGGGGGGTTGAATTGTGTTTCTAAGCTTTTAAAAACTTTTCGCAATGTTGGACGCTGGCTTGTGAAAACGTTGGACGCACAGAGTACTAAAATATCGGACGCACAAAGTTTCGAAATATTGGACGCACAAGAGTTTTGAAACACTGGACGCACAAAGTTGTGAAATATCGGACGCAGAGGCTTCTACTAAGTTAAAAACTTGTTTTCTTTGTGTGATTTAAAGTGTATGAAAAACTTGTTGAATAAAAATCAATTCAATCCCCACGGTTAGAATAAGCACAGAAATAATAAGAGTTAAGGGAAAGAAGAAGTAACACAAGTTTTATCCTGGTTCACCCTTTCCTTAGAGCTACGTCCAGTCCCCTCAAACTAGAGAGATTTCACTATCAAACCAGATAGATTACAAGTATTCTTCAACAGCCTCTTCAGGCCTTACACCGAGTATTCTTTGCACACCTAGCCTCTCCAGGCTCAAACAAGTATTCTTTTACAGACAAGCCTCTCCAGGTCAAACAAGTATTCTTTTACAGTCAAGCCTCTCCAGGCTCAAACAACTCAGCTGAGTGTTTTTTGATTTAAGTGCTGTCTAACTCACACAAGTGAGGATATGAAAAACTTAAGCACTTCGAGAGTTAAGCAAACTCTCTTTTACAAGAAGATAGAAAATATACAAGACTTTCTATACAGAGTATAACAATTTGCACAACGTTTTTACTCTTTCTTTTTCGTTGTTCAGTCACTTGTATTCTTCTTCTTGTTCACAGTATTTATATGCTTTGATGAAGCTTCAGACTTGTTCTTCGAATAGCTCAGCTTCAGCCTTCATAAAAGTTACCGTTCTCTAATAGCATTAAATGCTATTTTCCCGTTGCTCTGAGGAGATCTACTTCAGTGAGTATGTCTGCGTTTCTTTCTCCTAAACAGAAGCAACCTGTACTCAAAGTCTCAATTGTACAGTGGTTAATAGTAATATTTTATTGAGACAGAGAAAATACACTGTGTAAAGTAGAAAGATGTGTTCAGAGATATGCAGAATTAGTCATGGTACATTCTCTCTCTTAGTACACTTTCCACAGTGCTTTATGCTTTTCATTTAATGCACGTTCAAAAACGTTGACAATGGTTGTACAGAAAAGCATTGCATGCAGCTATTTATTTCAAATCATTTGCTCAATAAATATGTTCCATATTAAATGCAAGAGCAATAAATAGCAAGTTATGGACTCTGCGTTTTGGACACAGCAAGTAAAATTTATTGGACGCAGCATGTAGAGTAAAGTTGGACTTTCAGTCCTTTTAGCAAATGGACGCATACCTTGTACTTACCATTTGCACATGATATTCATTCATCCATTGGACGCATCCTCATGCTTACCATTCTATTCCATTGGACGCAAGGCAGTATTGGATGTATTGCCTCATGCTGATTATTGGACTTATGCCATTGCCTTTCTGTTCCATTGGACGCAGGGAAGTATTTGTTGGACTTTTGTCAATTCTGCTTCATTGGACGCAGAACAGTTGACTGTTGGATTTTTCCCATTCTATTCCATTGGACGCAGAACAGTCTTTTGTCATTCTTCTTCATTGGACGCAGAACAGTTGACTGATGGACTTGTACCATTCTGCTTCATTGGACGCAGGGCAGCATTGTATGTATTGCCTTATGCTGTTGGACTTTTCCATTCTGCATCATTGGACGCAGGCAGTGTTGTACATATTGCCTCAAGCTTATTATTGGACTTTTGTAATTCTGTTTCATTTCACTCTCCATAGTTGACTGATGAACTTTTGCCATTTTGCTCTATTGGACGCAGAGTGGTACTGTCTGTATTGAACATTGGACGCAGAAGCGTATTGCCTTATACTGAACATTGGATGATAAACAGTATTTGCCTTATACTGATTTATTGGACGATGAGCAGTATTCTGGACGATGAGCAGTATTCCCTTATTCTGATTATTGGACTCATAACTGATCATTGGACGCAGAACTAACTGTATTGCTTTACTGATCATTGGACGCAAAGCTCTCAGACTGTGTGTATATTGCCAATGTCATATTGGACGATGGACTTATCATTGTTGTACCTACAAGAGCTTGTTAGCAGACTTTGTAACATCCTTAATAAACTTTGTTATACTTTGTGAAAACCTTAATAAGCTTTGTTATCATCAAAACCACAAAACCACTTAGGGAATTTTTGCATTAGAAATGCTTTTAACCAATTTGGTTCCAACATAGGGGTCAAAAACGAAATCTGAATGCTTTGGGGTCAAAACTGCAAAATTCTGGAATTCTGGGCATAATTTCGAAAATCTGGGCACTTTGGGCCAAAAATGTAATTTACGAAAGTCTTGGGGCAGAAAATGCGAAATCTGGGCATTAGGGGGTCAGAATTGTAAATACTTAAAAGTAAAGGAGATTAAGTAAAATTATCAAAGAATCTACTCAAGTTTTTAATTAACCCTTTTATAATGAAAAGTGAGAAGAAAAATAAATAAAGTGAGTTTTAAATAAGAGGTAATTCTTTTATAACAAATAAAGATTTAAGATTTTGAAATTAAATAAGAACTTTAATTCCAAAGAGGAGTTTCCATAAACTTATGTTTTTAAAATGACGTTTCTACACGGTATTGGAAGAGGACCAATACGTGGCGATGTTAAAAGTCTTAAGGACAATAATATTACACAGTATTGAAAAGAGGATCAATATGTGGCGACGATGAAGTCTTGAGGACGATAATGCTACACGATGTTAGGAGAAAGCTAACACGTGACGACGAAAATCCTTAGTGAAAGATGGCATTATTTTCCTTGTATGTGTGTGCAAATTGTATTGTCATATGCATTTGAGTTATTGGTTCTCGCCATGTTGGCTTTATGCCATGATTAATATTGGCTTTTGCCATGTTGGCTTTATGCCATGATTAGAGCACACAATCCTATGTGGGGATTGTAAATAAGTATGGTCTGACTATAAGTCTTTGAGGGCATTCAGGTCACGAAATTCTCAATGGCCTTGAGGGGAATCCCCTTGTGCCGAGAAGAGTAGTATAACTGGCTTGAATGATCCTGACCGGCTGCCTTATTTGAGATGGGGTGTACGACGTAGCACAATGGGTCTGTACCGAATAAATGACAAACGATGACCGAGAGTGAAGGTCAGTTTGCATTAATGATAGGTATATGATTCCGCCACATCGCTCTACTTAGTTGAGGAAGAGAAGTCTCCATGGAGCAGCACACCGGTGTAATAAGAGATATTGAAGTGACATGCATTTCGCTAGAGGGCTATGTGTGTTTGACTTGATGACTGTGTGCACTTTTGAGTGTATGAATAACCTAGAGAAAGATTTGCGAAAGAGTAACTATATATATATTATTGGAATGTATTATGTAGTATTTTCTTTTTCATATACATCCTTTCAGTGGACTTTCAACTTGTGCAAAGAGATTCACCCTTGCGTGTTTTTCTGTTATTTTATGTACGTTACGCGTAGATGTCCACTTCGAGACCTCTGATAGCCCGAGTGAGGGAGTGCTTTCGGCCTCGTCAGGCCGATGGTGCGGGATGGACTTATGATCCCATCTCCCAATGGGCCACTGTGACTGGACACGTGGTTAGGACTAGAGGAGGGGTGTTGGGCCCCGAAGAGGTTTTGGAGAGGGACATGGTATTGGACGTTTACATACCCATCGAGAGGATGCACTACTGGCTGGGAGATGCACCCTTTGCACGCAGTATCACTTTGGATAACCGGAAGGCCAGAGTTCCACCCACGGCGCAGCCTAGGAGAGAGGCGAGGGAGGATCAGAGGCCTACACCTCAGCGGATAGCCGAATCGGTATCTAACCGTTGTCGTCTGATTCGTCGCACTCCAAGGAAGAGTTCCTTGGAGAGGGCATGCTTACCAAGGATGGTACCACCAGTGACACCAGTTCCATCACCCGAGACCGGGAGGCTGACACTTCCTGTTCCATACGTCGCACCTTCTGGACATTTGGTGCGCTATTCTTCTGACACTTCTGCCGGACCTTCAGGACACGTAGATAGAGGGAAGAGGAAGGTTAGAGACAAGCCAGATCGTGTACTATTCGAGGTGTCTGAGGTTGAGGAGGACCCCGAGGAGATGTCATCGTCTTAGGCCTGTAGAGGTGGGGGTGTCTAGTGCTAGGTTGTAGAGTGTCTGTTAGTGACCAGCCTAGGTTTGGGATGTACAAGTTCAGTGTCGTGTATTTGACACACCTTTTGATTTACAGCTTTCCTAGGTTTAGCTTTCTCGTTTTATTTCCTGATGTCAGGTTGTTGTAGTTTGGCCACTCTGTTGTGGTTTATAACTATACATTGCGAGCGCAAGGTTTGTGTACTTTGACATGATGATGTACATATTTATGTATGATGTTTCTTTTCTTTTGAGTTTCTGGATGGCTAAATGAGATGTGTGTAATCTTTTCGTATAAGATTCCCTTTAAAAAAAAAATTTAGCCACCAATTTTGGTAACCATGTTTTATGAAAGACGATTTTCCGCATTAAGTTTTAGTTTTTCATGTGACGTTCCTTGTGGGAAAAAGGGGCATTACAGACTGTGTGTCTATGGACAAAGTGCCATTGGACTGTGAGTGTCTATGACTGGATGTCATTGGGTTGGGTGTCTATGGATTATGTGCCATTGGACTGAACGACAGTGGATTGAAAGTCCTGCTGTGAAGAATTGATGTGATGCATGTGTGTTGTAACACCCTGATTTTATATCTAGTTTTATTGATTTTTAATCCTATTTAATTTAATTAAAGTTATTTAATTAAGGATTTTTGGGATCTTAAGGTGAGGATATTGATAGTAATATCTTAGGTTTGATTTTGAAGGGTTTAGAGTAGTAGAGTTCGTAAAACTGAGTTTTTGCGGGAACCGCATTCTCTCCTGATGCGGGGATAGGGTTCAGTATTTTTCTGGAGGTCATTTTTATTCCAAAATAAATTTTTAACGAACCAAAAATGGTTCTTATAATATTTGTGATTTTTAGAAATTTTCTGGAAATTTTTCAGAAAAACTTTATTTTACCCGCGTTTGGTGCTTTAAGGGTAAACCGGGCGCAACCGGGACATGAAAAATAGTCCAAAAATTTAGTTTTGGGTTTCTAAATTTTTCTCTATCATTTTCAAGTCATAAAATTGATTCCTCATGATTTTACCTATTTTAGAAAGTATTTATCTAAAAACGGGTTATAAAACTAAGCGTTTTAATTACTTTGAGCTACCAATTAAACCCTAACTTGATGGGACATAATCCCACCATTTTGGCCTGGCCTTGCACGAAATTTTCAGCCAAAATACACCCTTAAAATTCAAAATTCATATTTGACCAAATTGGAAAATATCTTTGAATTATTCTAATTAAAGCATGGAGTAGGTGACCAAACCCAATCAAAGCCATTCCTCCCCATACCTCCTTGCTCCTTGGCTGATTTCATAGTAGTAAGGGAGGAGAGAGAAGTTCATTTTTTTCACTTCATCTTCTCCCTCTTGCAAAGAATCCTCCATTTTTCTCTCATTCTCCAAGCTTTCCTCCATAGCCAAAGCTTGAGTTTTATTGGGTTTTTGGCTATTCAAGCTTCACAAAAAAGGTTCACTCCATTGGAACCTACAAGCTTGACAACTACCTTGGATCCATTTACTTCCAAGCTTGAGTAAATTTTTCTAAGTGTGAGAACATCAAGGTGTTGAGTAGACCACTTGGTGTTGGTGTGGTGTGAAGGTGATTTTGGAGTTAGCCCATTTTCAAGTCTTCAAGAGGTAAGGGGATTTTCTCAATAAGTTGGGAAGGATGTGTATGTGTGTGGTGTATGTTGTATGTTCATGAAAAACTCAAAGACTTGAGTTTTCATATTGGGTGTTTTGAATGAGAAATCATTCTTTAGTAATATGTATTTTTATATATTTATGTATATGAGTGAAAGTATGATTTTGGTTGAGGCATGATAATTTTTTATAAGCCTATGTGTTGTTGGAAAAATCATATGTATGATTTGGAGTGATTTTGAATGCCTAAGTGTATGTTTGATTTATGGCTTGGTGGTGTTTTTGCCTAAATGGATGAATATTGATTCTTGGATGTTTCACATGATTTAATTCTATGTGATTGGGATTGGTTTGAAAATATTTGACTAAGGGTGGTAAGAGGAGTTAAAAACTTTAATGGAAAAGTTTTACAAATGAAAACAAAGAAATTAATTAGGATTCAAGATAACACTCATGTTATAAAAGTTCGGGGGGTAGAAAACGCGAAAACTGGACGCAGAGATTGGACGCAGAAAATGGACGCAGAGATTGGACGCAGAAACTGGACGCAGAGACTGGACGCAGAACTGGACGCAGAGACTAGACGCAGAAATTGGACGCAGACTGGACGCAGAGACTGGACGCAGAAATTGGACGCTGGAACTGGACGCAGAGACTGGACGCAGAAATTGGACGCAGAGACTGGACGCAAGAACTGGACGCAGACTGGACGCAGAAATTGGACGCAGACTGGACGCTGGAACTGGACGCAGGAACTGGACGCAGGGACTGGACGCAGGAACTGGACGTTTTGGGGTCAAAATGGAATTTTAACAAGTTATGTGGTTTTTAATAATTAATAAAAAGTAAGAAGGAAAAATAATAAGAATTAGAGTTAAAGTTAAAGAAGAACTTTAATTTCAAAGAGGAATTTTCCATAAAACTTACATTTTTCAATAAATAATATTACACGGTATTGGAAGAGAACCAATACGTGGCGAAGATAAAAGTCTTAAGAACAATAAAATTACACGGTGTTGGATGAAAGCTAACACGTGGCGACGAAAAACCCTAAGACGAGGGACCGCATTGATTGTATTATTTGTGAGTGCAAATATCATGTCATATGCATTTGAGATATTGGCTTTTGCCAGGCTAGCTTTATGCTATGATGAGAGCATACAATCCTATGCGATGGATTGTGAATAATTGTAAAACCTGTCCATGAAAAAGGGGACCGATGGTTACCATGTCCATGAAAAAGGGGACCGATTGGTTTATTATGTTGCTCTACCGAATAATTGTAAAACCTGTCCATGAAAAAGGGGACCGATGGTTACCATGTCCATGAAAAAGGGGACCGATTGGTTTATTATGTTAGGTCTCATAGTAGCCTACTAAATAATTGTAAAACCTGTCCATGAAAAAGGGGACTGATGGTTACCATGTCCATGAAAAAGGGGACCGATTGGTTTATTATGTTATGGTGTTAGTAGCTCTACTGAATAATTGTAAAACCTGTCCATGGAAAAGGGGACCGATGGTTACCATGTCCATGAAAAAGGGGACCGTTTGGTTTATTATGGTCGGTTTATGCTATAACCATATCGCTCTACTAAGTTGAGGAAGAGAAGTCTCCATGGAGCAGTGCACCGGTGTATTAAAGAGATATTGAAGTGACATGCATTATGCTAGAGTGCTTTGTGTGTGTTTGACTGTGTGCTCAATTTGATGATGTGCTCTCTTTTGGTTTATGAATATCTTAGAGAAAGATTTGCGAAAGAGTAGCTATACATATATTCTTGGAATGTATTATGTAGTATTTTCTGTTTCGTATACATCCTTTCAGTGGATTTCAACTTGTGCAAAGAAATTCACCCTTGCGTGTTTTTCTGTTATTTTATGTACGTTACGTGTAGATGTCCACTTCGAGACCTCTGATAGCCCGAGTGAGGGAGTGCTTTCGGCCTCGTGAGGCCGATGGTGGGGGATGGACTTACGATCCCATCTCCCAATGGGCCACTGTGTCTGGACACGTGGTTAGGACTAGAGGAGGGGTGTCGGGCCCCGAAGAGGTTTTGGAGAGGGACATGGTATTGGACGTCTATATACCCATCGGGAGGATGTGCTACTGGCTGGGAGATGCACCCTTTGCACGCAGCATCACCTTGGAGGACCGGGAGGCCAGAGTTCCACCCACGGCGCAGCCTAGGAGAGAGGCGAGGGAAGATCAGAGGCCTACACCTCAGCGGATAGCCGAATCGGTATCTAACCGTTGTCTTCTGATTCGTCGCACTCCAAGGAAGAGTTCCTTGGAGAGGGCACGTTTACCAAGGATGGCTCCACCGGTGACACCAGTTCCATCACTCGAGACCGTGAGGCCGACACTTCCTGTTCCATACGTCGCGCCTTCTGGACGTCTTGTGCGCTATTCTTCTGACACTACTGCTGGACCTTCGGGACACATAGTTAGAGGGAAAAGGAAGGTTAGAGACGAGCCAGATCGTGCATTATTCGAGGTATCTAAGGATGAGGAGGACCCCGAGGAGACGTCATCGTCTTAGGCCTGTAGAGGTGGGGGTGTCTAGTGCTAGGTTGTAGAGTGTTTGTTTGCGACCAGCCTAGGTTTGGGATGTACATGTTCAGTGTCGTGTATTGGACACACTTTTTGAGTTATCTTTTTCCTAGGTTTAGCTTTATCACTTTATTTTCTTTGTGTCAGGATGATGTATTTTGGCCACTATGTTGTGGTTCCAAACTATACTTGCAGGCGCAAGACTTGTGTTTATTGACTTGAGGATATATATATATATATATGTATGATGTTTCTTTTCTTCTGAGTTTCAGGATGGCTAAATATGATGTGAGAAATCTTTTCGTATAAAAGACTTTAAAAAAAAAATTAGCCACAAATTTTGGTAACCTTAATTTATGAAAGATGTTTTTCCGCATTAAGTTTTAGTTTTTCAGGTGACGTTCCTTGTGGGAAAAAGGGGCGTTACATGTGTGAATTCTTTTGAGGATGAGTATAACACTATGTGGGTATTGTATTGTTGTGTGTATTATAATTGTTGTGTGTTGTTTGTGTAACTATGACGATATAACTGTGAATGAGATTTTCACCCTTGCAATGTATTGTTTTCCTGTATGCAAATATGTTTTCTTAAGATGTTCTGCCGGAGATTTGACTGAAGTCTAGAACAAGAGGATCAATGGTGATGCTTCAACAAGGAAGATGGATGCACGTGTTTTAGTTTAAGGGTTGGGTTTTCTCATCTAATCTCAGTAGAATTTTCAGTGCTTGACCAGCATAGGGAGTCAGTATTCTTTTAGGGGAGAAAAGTTTCTTGTATGATATAGTATTCCCAAACATTGATTTGTAAAGAGATATATGAATTTAGTTACATGGCCTGTTTTCTTTGAACTTATGTGTTGGGTATTATCTTAATCATGTCTTCACTTAGTATATCTTTAAAAAAAATGGCAACGAAAATTCATTTGTGAAAATTAAATAACTTTGACATTATTTTTCAAAAGAAAGAAAGTAATTAAATAGATTTAATTTCATGTTTGGGTTGGTTACTAAATGTAATGCCTCTGGGGAAGGGGGTGTTACAAACACTACAGCAACTAGCTCAATATCATGAGCTGGATAATTCCTCTCGTGGTTTTTCAACTCACGGGATGCGTATGCCACCACCCTTCGGTTCTGCATCAGTACGCACCCAAGTCCTTGGTATGAAGCATCACAGTAAACCTCCATAGGTTCTTCAGGATTAGGCAAAATCAACACAGGTGAGATCGTCAGTATTTCCTTCATCTTCAAGAAACTCGCCTCACACTCATCGGTCCACACAAAAGAATGATCTTTCCTAGTGAGTTGTATCATTGGGGCTACTATCTTCGAAAATCCTTTGATGAATCTCCGATAATAACCCGCTAATCTTACAAAACTACGAACCTCAGTCACTGTCGTGGGTCTTTCCCATGACATCACTGCCTCTACCTTTTCTGGGTCTACAGCTATACCCTCTTTTAAGATCAGATGGCCTAAAAACTGTACTTTTTCTAACCAAAATTCACACTTAGACAACTTTGCATACAACTTTTTCTCACTCAAAATCTGCAATACTTGTCTTAGGTGTTTAGGTGTTCCTCGTGTTCCACATGACTCTTAGAGTAAATCAAAATGTCATCTATGAACACTACTACAAATCGATCCAAGAAAGGTCTAACGATCCTATTCATATAATCCATAAAGATTGCCGGTCTAACGATCATATTCATATAATCCTTAAAGATTGTCGGTGCATTGGTCACTCCAAACGACATCACAAGATACTCAAAATAACCATATCTAGTCCTAAAAGCAGTCTTAGGAATATCATCATTCTTAACCCTAATCTGGTGATAACCACTCCTCAAATCAATTTTAGAAAATACAGCTGCACCGCGAAGTTGATCCATCAGATCATCGATGCATGGCAACAGGGACTTATTCTTGATCGTTACCTTGTTCAATTGACGATAATCCACACACAATCTGGAAGTTCCGTCCTTCTTCTTCACTAGTAGCACAGGAACTCCCCACGGTGATACACTTGGTCTCACAAATTGCTTTGACAACAAATCTTCCAATTGTTTCTTCAGTTCAGCCAGCTCCGTTGGCGACATTCTATACAGGGCAATAGAAATCGGACCAGTACCAAGTACTAAATCTATGGCAAACACTATGTCTCTTACAGGTGGTAAACCTGGAACATCCTCCGGAAATACTTCCAAGAAATCTCTAACGATGGGCACGTTGCTCAATACAACTTTCCCCTCGACTTTCATGAAGGATAAAAACATGTATCCCTGAGCTCCTTCTTTCAAAGAAGCTCTCACTTGATTGGCAGTCAAAAATCCAGAATTCTTAGCATTTGAAAAAATCAAAGTTTTATTGGCACAGTCTAAAAGGATATGGTTGGAAGATAACCAATCCATGCCTAAAATCACATCCAATTGTGTCAAAGGCAAACACATCAAATCAACAAGATATGTCCTATTGGAAATAACAACAGGGCATTTTAGACATACAAAATTTGTAATAATAGTTTTAGCAGTAGGCATAGAAACAACAAGATCAAAAGACATCGAAGACACAGGCAAATTCAGTCGTTTCACACAATTTTCATATATGAAGGAATGGGTTGCACCCGAATCATATAGCACAATTAAGGGATTTCCAGCTATGTCACAAGTATCTTGTATGAGATCCTCTGATTGTGAAGCCTCAACACCGCTCGTGGTGTAAACACGTCCTTTCGACGTCGGCCTTCCGGCTTTGATGGCGTTCACCTCTGGTTTTGGCTTGCCCATACAGCAATCTTTTGCTGCATGTCCAACCTTCCCGCAGCTAAAGCATGTCATCCCCTTCTGGTTGCGTGCCGTGGACAAGTGTTCGAGTTTCCCACAGTTGTAACATACAATTGGAGCGCTCTCTCCCTGATAACTCTTGTTGGTGCCACCAGTAAAAAATGGCACTGCGTTCGGCTGATTCTTCTGATTCTTGAAATAAGGCTTGTGTTGAGTCTGCTTCCCCTTCTGTCCTTGTGGATACGACCTAGACGGTCCACCCACGTTTCCCTTGTTCACCCTTCCCTTCATCAGATTCTCCATCTTTCTACATTTTTCCACCAGCAGTGGAAACTGACAGATATCAAGCGAAGCCACAGATTGACGTACCTCATACCTCAGTCCAGCTTCGAACCTCTCGCACTTCCATCCTTCATCCGGTTGGACTTGGAAAAATCGAAAGTACTTGGCAAGTGACTCAAACTTTGTCGCGTACTCTCCTACCGACATGTCTCATTGCTGCAGTCGCAGAAACTCTTGCTCCTTCTCAGACCTAGCTCTCTGTGGGAAATACTTCTCCAGGAATCTCTCCTTAAAAAGTTCCCACGTCACAGCTTGGTTTCCAGCTTCCAACAATTGTCGGACTCCCTTCCACCAATACTCCGTGTCACCCAACAGTAGATAGACCGCGTACTGTAACTTCTCAGCTGCCGTGCAGTGCAGGATGTCAAAGATCTTCTCTAGCTTTTCTATCCATAACTCCGCTTTCTCTGCTCAGCCTCGCCATGAAACTGTGGCGGATTATGGTGTCGAAAGTCAACCAATCTCTTGGCTTCAGCAGCTCTCTCAGCCCTAACTCTATTCTCAACATCTCTCTGCTGTCTCTCAATGTCCCTCTGTTTAGCACGAACAGATTGTTGAGCCATCTGAGCCGCCAGGTTAGTCATGGCCGCTATAGCCCTCTCCATCGTGTCGTCACGGTCTTCGGCGTCAACGCGATGCATCAGTCCTCCTCGACGTGCCATGGGTTTCTGCAAGTCAACCAATCAAGTCGTACTATTCAAAACTCATTCAAGAAAGCAATGAATTTCAAACATCGTTTCATAAGGAAACAATACAAACAATGTCACACAATGCTAATCAGAGATCACACAACTTAAACTTAGTAAGCCTATAACTTAAACACTCCCGAAAGACACGACCAGCTCTGATACCACAAATGTAATGCCATTTTTTCCCACAAGAAACGTCACATGAAAACTAAACAAAACTTAATGCAGAATTAATATAAAACTGGTTTGTCTTAAAATATACCTCTTTCATAATTAAAGTATACCGAATTTCGTGGCTGATTTTTTTTAAAGTCTTATACGAAAAGAATATTCATAACTCTTTTAGCCATCCAAAAACTCAGAAAAAGAAACATACATCATATATATATATATATAACATCAGAGTCAATACACACAAGTCTTGCGCCCGCAAGTATAGTCTTGAACCACAACAGAGTGGCCAAAATACATCATCCTGACATAAGAAATAAAGCGATAAACTAAACCTAGAAAAACGGTAAATCAAAATGATGTGTCAAATACACGACGTGAACATCTACTCCCCAAACCTAGGCTGGTCGGCTAACTGACAACCCAAAACCTAGCACTAGACACCCCACATCTAGAGACCTAAGACGATGACGTCTCCTCGGGGTCCTCCTCATCCTCGGATATCTCAATGAATACCCGCTCTGGCTCGTCTCTAACCTTCCTCTTCCCCTTCTCTGCGTGTCCTGACAGTCCGACAGAAGTGTCAGAAGAACAACGCACAAAGCGTCTAGACGGTGCGACATAAGAAACGGGGAGTGTCGGTCTCACAGTCTCTGGTGGTAAAGCTGGTGTCACTGGTGGAGCCAGCCTCGATAGACGTTCCCTCTCCAAGGAACTCTTCCTTTGAGTGTGATGAAAGAAACGACGTTACTCCGGAATAGACCCAGTTACCCGCGAGGGTAATGGTCTCTCCTCCTGAGTCTCCCTCCTCGGCTGCTCCACGGACTCTCTCCTCTCCTTAGCCCCACTACGTACATAAGGTGCGTCGGCCAGCCAGCTGCGCATCCTCTCAATGGGTATGTAAGCGTCCGGAATCATGTCCTACTCCAAAACCTCCTCGGGGCCCAGCGCCCCTCCTCTCATCCTACCACATGTCCAGTCACAGTGGCCCATTGGGAGATGGGATCATAAGTCCATCCCCCACCATCGGCCTCAAGAGGCCGAAAACTGTCCCTCACTCGGGCTACCAGAGGCCTTGAAGTGAATATCTATGCGTTACGTACATATAGATACAGAAAAACATGCAAGGGTGAATTTCTTTGCACAAGTTGAAATCCACGAAAGGGTGCATATGGAAAGTAAAATATTACATAATACATTCCAAGAATATAGATATATATAGAATTACTCTTTCGCAAATCTTTCTCTAAGATAATCATTCACCAAAAGAGAACACATCATCAAGTTAAACACACATAGCACTCTAACATAATGCATGTCACTTCAATATCTCTTTTCATATACTGGTGCACTGCTCCATGCAGACTTCTTTTTCTCAACTAAGTAGAGCGATACGGTGTGTAACACCCTTTTTCCCAAAAGAGCCTTACAACATAAGTAACCATTTATTTTAAAAAAGTAAGTATTGTTCAGTTTAATTTCGAAAAAGTTTATTTTCTAACGTATATTTATTTCTCAAATAGTGAGTGAATTTTTTTTTCTTTTTAAGGATTAAAGAATAGAAATTTTGTCGTATACAATTTTTCTCAAAAAGGCCAATCCATAAGTTACACCCATTTCTATTCTTTCAGAAATAAACTTCATTACTATATAACATTGTGCGCAATTACAGTAGATTACATTACAACTCAAAAGTGTTTAATACAGTCATCCAGCAAGAACAATATAAACACTTTACCCCAAATGAGCCTAAGCCAGTCGAGTCTCAGATCACCCAAAAGTCAACCTAGATAAAAGTCACTCCGGACGATAGTCTTCTTCATTCCTCCGTCCTGGTCAACTCACCCGACTGATGATACATCTATATGAATCATGTTCAAAAAGACCACAAAACATGTAGGTAAGGGTGAGAAATTCTCGTACAAAAGTTATCTCACAACAATGGCAATAAAAGGAATAAAGGAAACTCATGCATATCGTACATAATAACTCATTATCCTATAGCATGCAGTTCTCTATAACAATGATACATTACCACAAGCACATCGAATTTAATCACAGTATGTATAATTACACATATATAATATCACCACAGCAATATGCTATCACAGCTTATAAAACACAACTCATCATCAAAGCAATATATCATCACACAGATATATTTGAAATGCATGACACTTCTATTTCCCTCTCAACACTGGTGTAATGCTCCATGGAGACTTTTCTCTTCCTCAACAACATTTGAGCGATATGCTATAGCGTAAACTTAACATAATAAACCAAACTGTCCCCTTTTTCATGGACTGGTTTTACAATTATTCAGTAGAGCCACATTTAAAATATAATACCATATCACAAATAGGGCAGTCAGTCAGATTTATCCAAGCCGGGTGCTCTACTCGCTCTCGGCTCGCTGGGATCCACCACACGGCCATTGAGACTTTCGAAACCTGGATAATCCCAGTAGCCAATTATAGCCCAACCGTACCTATTTTCAACCCCATCCGGGTTGTAATGCTCACCTCATGGCCATCTGCCAAAATCTCTTTCTCTGTATGCATATGGCATAACACATTGCACACATAGTCAATTACAATCATTTCCACATTGGTTTCTCTAGTAATTTATCTCATGCATATCCCATGTTACCACTTGTAACATTATTAATCTCTTCTCTATGTTACCTCTTGTAACAATCACACATAACCTTCTCTCTTGGTTATGTAGTGTTCATCTCTTTTTTTTATCTCAATCAAAATATCTCTTTCTCTTGCATTCAATTATCTTAATTATAATTCTGTTTCCAAAAACAGTATTTTCCGTATTCAATGTTTAAACTTCAAGAAAAATAGAACTAAAATACCTATTGATTTCCAAACTCAAATTTGATATTTTTTCCTTAAAAAGACTCTATTTTATAAGCTTTTAAAAATAAATTTCGTAAATTCTGGGCTGGTTTTTCTCAAAATCCAGAACTGTTCACAGGCGTGTAAATGTTCATACCCGCGGCGTGAAAGGTCTGTCCCCTGTTTTCTCAAACAGAACACGATTTTCACAACCTTGGAAAATAATCCGCCCATGGCGTGACAGATCCAGTTTTGTCAAAATTAAAGTCCTTTAAAAGTGTTCTAGACATGATTTAACCTAATTAAGATAAAGTAGATAAAAATATGTTCTTGGACCATTCCAAAAGCTTTTCAAAACATAGACAAATACTTTGGTTTTTGGAAAATTCATTTAAGACTTGGCTTATATAAAAATCACTCTAATAAGACATAGATAAAATCTTATACTACCAATTTCCAATCCCAATTTGGCATAAAGGATTAAGCATCAAAAACAAGCTATTGATCAAAGCCATAATCAAGAGATAGAGCACAAGATCATCACAACAAGCTAGATGTCATTGCACCTCAAAGATCATTGTCATAAGACAACCAAAATCAACATCCATCACACAAGATTCAAGTATCACAAAATCATCTTTCACCCCTTGTCATGATATCTATATTCAATAAAAATCTCTATCATACAAAACATACATATTAAACTATCCAAAATATCACACGGACAAGAAAATCATAATCAAACATAGCATATGTATATCAAGAATACAAATAACTTTGTAAGAGAAACTTCCCCTTACCTCTTACTTCTAGCTTGTACAGAAAACCCTAGCTCTTGGCCTCCTACTACACCTTGATCACCATCTTCCAAATAAGCACAACATACCCATAATACCAAAAGAAAAAATTTAAGATATGATATATATAAATCAAACCCTAAACATATGAACCAAAAAGGAAGATGTTTGGGACTTAGTTCATGAAGCTCTTACCTCTACCAAACTCACTTGTAGCTTAAAAATTAAAAATCAAGAGAGCAAAATCTATGAAGAGCTTGATGATCTTGATGAAGGCTTCGGTTTTAAAATGAATTCTCTACACTTAATATTTGTGTAAAAGATCAAAATATATGATGGATGATGGTTGAGAGCTCATGAAAATGAAAACAAAGGTTAAAGGAAGAAGATGAAGCTTGAGAGAAAATGAAAGAAAATGAGAGAAAAATGGAAGGGTTTGATCTTGGAGAAAACATACAAAAGATGAAAATGAATAAGTTATTTTCCTCTCCCTCTCTATTCTCACGTTTTCAGCCCCCTCCCTTAATACTTGGATAAGTTTGCTTTAATTGAATTGAAATGATTACCTAGATTATAATTAAGAAATTAATAATCTAACTATTCCCTCATTGGTCCAAAACCATGGGTCATAAAAATAAAATGATGAAACTTGGGATATTTTGGCTCAAGGGACGATTTGGAGCAGCCAAGGGTAAAATGAATAAGGACAAATCCAAATAGAGTCAAAGCATGATTAACTTGAAACCAAACTTGGTTGATTTAGAACTAGATTTAATTAACTAAATGAAATCAATGGCCAAGATTATTTCTCCCACCAAATAGGTGCCTAATCAAGGGTCTAAAATGAGCAAGATGGCTGCATGGCTCTTTGGTAATTTAAACTAAACTTAAGGGCAAAACTGAAAGGGCAAAGTGGTCATTTCCTCACTTGGTAATTAACTATTTAAGCTAAGGGCAAAATGGTCTTTTTCCATGAGTCATGAAAATTCCACAGGCGGACCGCGGTCCATGGCTGGTCAAGGGGCAGGGTAAATAAATTTTCACTTTTAACCATGGTAAAAGGTAAATTACGGTAATAAAATACGGTAACTTTTGCGTTTCATTGTTAAAACTATCCCAATATGACTTATTGAAGTAAATGACTCACATGGAAATCCAAGACCATGAAATTCAAGTGCCAAAAAGGTCTTGGTGAATAGAAATTAAACTCAAAAGCAACACGGTAATTTTTTGGTTTCACCGTACCCGTAAATTAGGGTTAAACGGCACTTTCTCTGAAAAATCTCATAAAATTCCTAAAAATCATAAATCTTATAAGAATACTATTGGTGACCTTTACATTTGATTTTGGATCATTTCCTAACCTTCTGGTATCCATTTGATCTCCCATTTACCCTGTCCTTAATTCTACAGGGACCAAAACTGCAATTCTTTATCTGCTATTCTAAAAATCCCCAAAATAATTTCTAAAATTCTAAAATAATGTAAAAACATTATTTGACTCATAAAAATATTTTTTCCACTTGTTCTGCCCACCAATCCCACTTACAGTCCATCCTAGTCATGCTACAGGGACCAAAACTGTAATTCTTCTTATCCGTCTATCAGAAAATTCTCAAATAAATTTCTAAAATCCTCAAATATTATAAAATCAATATTGGTATCCTCAAATCCCTTTTCTAACATCAATTTAGGGTTTCTTCCTCATAACGCAACCATTCCGACAGTTAAAACACTACTGAATTTCTGTTTGATTTTCGACGTCGACCTTAAACTACTGATCTCTAAGCTCAAGAGAACCTTGTCTACGGAATTTAGTTTCCTAAAATATATTTAATTCACATGAATCACATATCTATATATTAAAATATAATAAAGTCAGAAACCTAAAATTACGGACGTTACACAGCGGGAGCGTATACCTAACATAAATGCAAACTGGCCATCATTCTCAGCCATTGTTTTGTCATTTATTCGGTACAGACCCATTGTGCTAACATCGTACACCATATCTCAAATAAGACAGCCGGTCAGGACCATCCAAGCCGGGTACACTACTCTTCTCGGCACAAGGATATTCACCATAAGGCCATTGAGAATTTTGTAACCTGAATGCCCTCAAAGACTTATAGTCAGACCATACTTATTTACAATCCCCACTATAGGATTGTATGCTCTAATTTGGCAAAAGCCACGTCTTTAATGCAAATGATAGTATATTTGCAAACACAAACAATACAATTAATGCAATCCCTCGTCTTAGGGTTTTCGTCATCACGTGTTAGCTTTCTTCCAACACCGTGTAGCATTACTTGTCCTCAAGACTTCATCGTCGCCACGTATTGACCCTCTTTCAATACCGCGTAAAAATGTTATTTAAAAACATAAGTTTTTAGAGAAAAACTCTTCTTTGAAATTAAAGTTCATCTTTAACTTTAAAATCTCAAATCTTTAAGTGTTTTGATAAAAGAAATACCTTTTATTTAAAACCAACTTTATTATTTTTTTTCTTCCCACTCCTCATTGTAAAAATATTTAATTAAAAGTCTTAATTAAATACTTGATAAAACTTTACTTAAATTCATTTACTTCTAATATTTAAAATCTGACCCATAAAATGTCCAGTTTCACTCTTCAGCCTCTGATTTCTAAAAAATTAGGTTTCTGCCCCAAAAAGCCCAGTTTTCATTTTTCTGCGTAGAATTCCAGAAATTTATACTTTTGCCCCAAAATACACCCAGTTTTTGTTTTTAACCCCTTAAAATCTGAAATTTTGCTTTCTCCCTCATTAATTGATTTTCTATCTTACTTAGGGCTTTTTGGAAAAATAGGATTTATTATAAAGTCCATTGGATACTTATACTTAAAATTATGTGGAGATTACCTAATCAAGTGTTGACTTGAATCCTAATTAATTTATTTGACGTCATTGGAAAAACTTTTTCATGAAAGCTTTTAAGTCCTCTTCTCACACTTGGTAAAAATACTTTAAATTCAAACTCAATCACAATGAATCAAAGTATACAAAACACCCAAAAATCAACATACATCACATAGGCAAGAACACACTCAAGCCATAAAGCATTCATACACTCAAGGTAACCATACATATCATTTTAAAAATACCTCATGAACATAGCATCAAACATAACTTCATCAAGCATGTATTTAGGCATTCCAATCACTTCAAACAATACATATAATTTTCCAAGAACACATAGGTTTTCAAAAATCATCATTCATCAACCAAAACCATGCTTTAAACTTTAAGATATACATATGTAAAAATAGATATTACTAAGAGAATGATTTCTCATTCAACAGCTAATAGGAAAACTCAAGCCTTTGAGTTTAACCTCAAACATACAACACATAACCACACACATACACGTTCTTCCCAACTTATTGAGAAAATCCCCTTACCTCTTGAAGCTACTAAAAAGGGCTAACACCAAAGATCTCCTTCACACCAACACCAACACCAAGAGGTCTCCTTGAAATCTTGATGTTCTCAACACTTAGAAAAATCAACCTTACACAAAATACACAAGAAAACCACCATAAAAATGCAAGTTTTAGGAAAACACTCAAACCCTAAAGTATAAAAATTTGAGTAGAGAAATACTTACTCAAACCTTGAAACAAAATAAATCCAAGATGGTTTTCAAGCTTAAAGGTTCCAAGGGAATGAACCTAAACCAAGAAAAAACTTACTTTAGCAAAAATGAAGAACACAAGCTTCATGAAAAAATGAAAGTGATGGAAATGGAAAAATGAAACAAGATTATGGTTTAGAATCATGATCCTAACTTTTTTTGTGAAGCTTGAATAGTCAAAAACTTAATAAAACTCAAGCTTTTAGTTATGGACTCAAGCTCTGGAAATGGAGAGAAATGGAGTTTTTGTCTCAAGGAAGAAGATGAAGTGAGTAAGAAAATGAACTCTTCCTTCCTATTGCCCTAGCTCAAAAACTCGGCCAAGAACAAAGGGGTATGGGGGAGTATGGGCTTGATTGAATTTGGTCACCTACTCCATTTTTTTAAATGAGAAAATTCAAATAATTCCCATTTGACTCACACTTTGACTTGAGATATTTTCATGAGCACATTTCTGGCCAAGAAACTCGCCCAACATACCAAAAAAATTGGTGGGATTATGTCCCATCAAGTTAGGGTTTAATTGGTGGTTCAAAGTAGTAAAAATGCTTAGTTTTATAATCCATTTTTAGATAAATATTTTCTAAAATAGGTAACAACATGAAAAATCACTTTTATGACTCAAATATGATAGAAAAAAATTTAGAATCTCAAAACTAATCTTTTGGACTATTTTTCATGTCCCGGTTGCGCTCGGATTACCTGTAAAGCTCCAAATGCAGGTAAATTAAAGTTTTCTGAAAAGTTTTCAGAAAAATTTCTAAAAATCACAAATATTATAAAAACAACTTTTGTTTCGTTAAAATATTATTTTGGAGTAAAAATGACCTCCAGAAAAAATACTAGACCCTTCCCCCCGCATCACGCGAAAATACGATTCCCGCAAAAACTCAGTTTTGCGAATCTCACGACTCTAAACCCTTCAAAAGGAAACCTAAGACATGAAAATCCTTATTCACACCTTAAGATCCCAAAATTATTAATCAAATTATTAATTAAATAATTTTAAAATAATTTGAAACAGATTAAAATTCTACAGAAACTATATAAAAAAAGAGGGTGTTACACATTTCTGCAGCACTTGTTTTCATAGTTAGATCCACTGCTACAGGTGATCGACGACTAACATTTATTATTGGCAATCGGATGTTCCATTTTTCTATATTTTGAAATGAGCCCATTAAGTATTGCATATTTGATTGACAAAGAAATGTATTTCTCATCCCCAAAAGTTGTCAACCATTTTTTGACCTAATGTGATCTCCTTTCCTCCTAATTTTTACCCTAATTGTATCCCTCATCCACTGGTTTTATGTTTGTGGTTTTAATAGTGTTGTTATTGTTGGTTTACAATGTACAATTAGTGGTTGGTTCCACCAATAGGACAACATAAATGGAATAGACAACATGAAGGTGATGGAGTCGCGAAGCCCCATCCCAAGCCGTAACAGACAACAATAGCATACACTCCCAATCGTTGCACCCATGAGACAGAGCCTGATGGATGAACGACGTCAGGAGCTGGAGTCGCCGAGAACCCATCCCGCTGCATCATCTTGTATGTATAATAGATGACTCGCGTTTCAAAAGTTTCTCTGGTTTTTTATATCTTCTTCAAATACGTAATTCCGGTATGTTCTTTATAGGTTCCGGAGTCCTAGTTTCCAAAATTGGTTTGAGTGAAAAAATGCTGGTCACTGAGAAAAGGTACACGAGGAGAGAGAAGAGAAATAAATTGAAGGAGATATGGGTGTAGGGAGTAAAGTGTGAGTGCATGTAGAAAAATGAACACCATGTTGGTCAATGCGAATACAGTTTCATTGTTGGGTATCCTTTTTTGTCTTTAGTGTTGGGCATTTAGTGTGACCCTTTTTTTGCTCTTTATCTATTACACCCATATAAATGTGTTAAATGTTGCACGTCCAATGTGTGGATAAAATATATTAATGGGTTGGGGTTTGTTCAAATGTTTTTATCATTAGAAGTTCATGAGGCCTGCTCAGGTTGAGTAGCCCAAATAAAACAAAAAATATAATAGTTTATTAATTGTTTGGGGCGTGGTAGTTAGTTATTATGGTATTTTATGTTTGGTGCTTATTAATGGTGATCGTACAAAAAAATGTTTATTAATGGGTTTGGTTGGAGTAGGTAGGTAAGCCTAGCCTACATTAGGGTCAGGCTAGACTAGGCTTTTTTTTTAATAGACAAGACCATGGCTGTGTTTAGAAGCCTATTTAGCTAAAAAGGCTAGGCCTCAGGCCACCCAGAAAGTCTTTTAGACCTAACAAGTCAGCCTATTTAAGTTAATATAAACAATAATTTTTTATTGCTATTATTATTATATTAGATTTTGTACATTGTGTTAAATCATATGCATGCTGACCTTTTAATAATTTAAGCATATTGGGCTACATAAATTTGACATATTTAAAGGTCTTATTACAAAATAGAATTTAAGTAGGCCATCATATATAATGTTAGATTCTCTAAAAGGTCATGTTAGTCCTTAAAAAGGATTTATATCATACAAATTAGTCAGAATCAAACCTTATAGAACTTAACCTCATGTCTATTTTCACCTCTACGTCTCATGTCTCTTGGTAGTAGTGGTTTTAATTTTCACTTTTAATAGTTTCTTATAAATAGAACTTAATCTCATTGGCCTATTAACTCCGTTAGTCTATTTAAATATATATCAGATTACTTATTTAAAGATGTTAATATGAAATAGGCCTTTAAGCAAGCTCACAGGCCATATCAAGCTTTCAAAAAGGCCAGGCTTGGCCAAGCCTAAAAAAAGCACTCCTTGACAGGTAACAGACTAGGTTTGGACCTTCAATTTTGTTAGCATGGAAGGCTTAAGCTTTGCAAAGCCTAGCTCAACCTAGGCTATTTCCACCCCTAGTAGCTACCACTTGGCAAGTTTCTTTATAAGTTCCCTAGTGATGATAACTTATTGCTCACTTTGTTTGTATAGTTTGTAAAAATGGCTACTCTATAGTGGTCTATTATTTGTGTCAAGTTGTTTGTATTAGTTGATACGGAGATTTCATCTGGTTCTGGATGTAGTAGTGTAGGTAACAAGATGAAACACAAGAAGGGGGGTTGAATTGTGTTTTTAAGCTTTTAAAACTTTTCGCAAAAGATGGACGCTGGCTGTTAAAAACGTTGGACGCACAGCTTAGTTCAAATATTGGACGCACAGTGTTTTCTGAAATATTGGACGCACAGAGTGCTAAAACACTGGACGCACAGAGTCTTTATAAAAACTGGACGCACAGGTTTTCTAAAGATTGGACGCACAGAATGCTTCCCTTTTTGTTTGAAAAACTTGTTTGAATAAAATCAATTTCAATCCCCTTTGTTAGTAATAAACACAGATATAAAAGGAGTTAAGGGAAAGAAGAAATAACACAAGTTTTTATACTGGTTCACCCTTTCCTAAGAGCTACGTCCAGTCCCCTCAAACTAGAGAGATTTCACTATCAAACCAGATAGGTACAAGTATTCTTTGCACACAGCCTCTTCAGGCTAAAACCCAAGTATTCTTTGCACACAGCCTCTCCAGGCTAAATCCCAAGTATTCTTTGCCTCTCCAGGCTAAATCTCAAGTATTCTTTGAACACAGCCTCTCCAGGCTAAAACCCAAGTATTCTTTGAACACAGCCTCTTCAGGCTAAACAACTCAGCAGAGTTTTTGATTCAAGTGCTGTCTAACTCACACAAGTGAGGATATAAAATCTAAAGCACTTTGAGAGTTAAGCAAACTCTCTTTTACAAGAAGATAGAAACAATACAAGACTTTCTATACAGAGTATAACAAATTGCACAGCAGTTCAGCTCTTTCTTTTTCGTTTTCAGTCTCTTGTATTCTTCTTCTTGCTTCTCGGTATTTATAAGAGTAGTGAAGCTTCAGACTTGTTCTTCAGTTGCTCAACTTCAGCTCTCATAAAAGTTACCATTCTCTAATAGCATTTAATGCTATTTTCCCGTTGCTCTGAGGAGATCTACTTCATTGTGCATGTCTGCATTTCTTTCTCCTAAATCAGAAGCAACCTGTACTCAAAGTCTCAATTGTACAGTGGTTAATAGTAATATCTTATTGAGACAGAGAGAATACACTGTGTAAAGCAGAAAGATGTGTTCAGAGATATATAGAGTAGTTAAAAGTACATTCTCTCTCTTAGTACACTTTCCACAGTACTTTATGCTTTTCAAAAGTACATTCACAAACGTTGACAAAGTTGTACAAAAAGCATTGCATACAGCTATTTATTTCAAATCATTTGCTCAATAAATATATTCCATATTAAATGCATGAGCAGTAAATAGCAAGTTTATGGATTCTGCGTATTGGACGCAGCATGTAGAAATCATTGGACTTTCAGTCCTTTTAACAAATGGACGCATACCTTTGCTTACCATTTGCATATGATATTCATTCAATCATTGGACGCATCCTGATGCTTATCATTTTGTTCCATTGGATGCAAGGCAGTATTGAACTTATTGCCTCATGCTGATTATTGGACTTATGCTCCATTGGACGCAGAAGCAGTTGATTGTTGTACTTTTGTTCTTCTGCTTCATTGGACGTATGATACTTGATTGTTGTCCTTCTTATTTATTGGACGCAGAACAGTACCTTTGTCACTCTGATTTCATTGGACGCAGAATGTTCAGTTTCATTGGACGCAGAATTGCACTCTTGCTCATGCTGAACATTGGACTTTTGTCCTTCATATGCATTGGACGCTCACTGAATCTGTTCCTTTGAAAATCATTGGACTCTTACTGCAATTCTGCTTCTCATAAAAACATTGGACTATGCCAGTATTGCCTTGTTCTTATCATTGGACTTATGTCTTCAATGCCTTCTCATGAATAATTGGACGTATGAAATTGCCCTTGTGCCTTGTACTAAATTATTGGACGCACAACATTACTTGCCTTTGCTCAAACATTGGACGCAGAATTCTTCCTTCTGCTCAACCATTGGACGCAGAACTTTTGTGTCCATTCCAGTGCCAACATTGGACGCAAGGCTCACTTTGAATGCCAGCCAATGTCATGAAGAACTGATTGGACGCAGACTGCAATAAGCTTAGTTAGGCAGCATTGTTATACATTGTACAAGCTTAATACATTTTGTTTATCCTTTGTAAAAACCTTAATACATTTTGTTATCATCAAAACCATAAAATCACTTAGGGAGTTTTTGTATTAAAAATACTTTTAACCAATTTGGTTCCAACAAGTAGTAGAACCAATTCAAATGCTAACGAGGTGCCCAACAACTGCAAATGTCACATTCTATGCAAGTTACAAACATCTTGGATTGAAAGGATCCCAGGAAGAAGGTTTTATGGGTGTGGAAAGTATGCAGTGTCTCCAATCTACTGTGACTACTTTTTTTGGTATGATCCACTAGTAAGTGAAAGATCATCGAAGGTCATTAATGGTTTACTAAAGAATAACCATAAGCTTGTCAGGGAGTTAGAATCAGAAAAGGAAGAATTAATTTCCTTGTGTGAACAAAAGGAATCTCAAATAGAAGAAATGAAGCAGCTAAGTGGCAAGGCAAAGGAATTCAAGTCCCCGAATAAGATGCTAAAAATGGAAATTTTTTGCTTAGTTGTTGTTTTCATTAGCCTTTATTTTGTTCATTTGTAAGGTGGGTTATGTAGGATTATTTGTGTTTGTGATATCTTATATTTTCTATATAACATGTTGATTAGCATTGTTGGGAACATACGATATTTGAGTTACAAAATAGATATTGGAGTTCAAACATTGAGTAGCAATTACGAAATATATGGACTTAATGAAAAAAATAACTAGTGTGTCTCGTTGTACAAGACTATCCATGTGAGCAGAAATATTACATGCAATGTGAGTTGCAGCCAAAAAAAGAATGAACACTTGTATTCAAAAAATGACATGGTGTATTTGTATGTCAGTATATTCCTTTTCACCCAAAATAAAGATGTTTCCGTTCATTGCAAAAAAATATCAGTTTCTATGTGTTGTCAATAGTCAGATGCGACATGCTTGCCACCCTTAGCCATGAACTAGTACTTCTTAGCATTTTCGTGGAGATCATCCCAACATTCATTGTGTTCTCCATAGAGCAACTGCATAGCCACATTCATTCTAACAACATCATCGTTCATCTGAAATGTATAGTAAATGGTGAGTCAGTGTTGTAATTTACATTTATATGTTGAAAAGGATAAATAAAAATTAGGCTTAAACACCTTTTTCGTCCCTACAAAATAATTGAGTTTCATTTTTTGTCCCTGTGAAAAAAAATTTTGTTTATGATCCCTGTAAAACAAAAGTTTTATTTTTAGTCCCTGCAATATTGTTTTAGTCCCTGTAATATTCAATTCATGCTAAATTAGTCATTGTAATATGTGGACAATTTTGTTTTTAGTCCCTATAATATTAAATCAATTTTATTTTACAGGGACTAATTTGGCGAATATCTTAATATTACAGGGATTAATTCAACATGATCTAAATATTACAGGGACTAAAACAATATTGCAGGGACTAAAAATAAAACTTTTTATTTTACAGGGATCATAAACAAAAAATTTATTTTACAAGGACGAAAAATAAAATTCGGTCATTTTGCAGGGACGAAAAAGGTATTTAAACCTAAAAATTAACTTAAATGGGCAGTTTTGTAGACACTATTAAAGATTGTTGGAAGGAAAGAGTCCTCATTGCTAATTCAATGTAGGACCGACTTTGCCACATTGGCTCTGTATTTGACATTTTTAAATTAAAATTAGTCAACATAATTAAGGTACAACACTCCTACAAACTATTTGGTTAGAGTTAACAATTTACTAATCCATAACGACTTTTTGGAATCACTATGGCATATAAGAATTCCCACTTATGAAATTTGACCATTCCATTGAGGAAGTTGTGTGGATACTTGTCATTTTGTGTGATTTTGGAGATGGCCTCACACTTACATTAACTTAAGTAGTATCATTGAGTGGTGAATATAAAATAAAAGTACTTTATGAATATAGATAAACAACAACTATTACCACCGCAATCACTGTGTGCTGCCTTCGATTAGTGTTTTGTGGCTCAAAGAAAGAGTCAAAGTGATATATTGTCCGCTCGTTGATTGAGATCACTATCAAGTACCAATGGCTTGTAATGTCAACAATAGGAACATAGATCTGATTTAAATGAATGACAAAAAATTCATTGGCACACATTGGTAAATACTTTGATAAAATTGACAGTTGAATATCATGTACCCACAAATTTGCAATCATATGGTGGTGTAACATTCCCAATTTTAGGATTTTATATAATAGGTGTTAAGTTATTATAAATGGAATGGTATAAGTGATATTTCTTTTATTAATTATGTCATTGTTTGAACTCTCCTTTATTTTTAAATTAATTGTGATTGATTAGGTAGAGATAGAAATATTTGGTACTGTTTATAATTATAGAAAGAGTAGAATTGAGGGGTTTGAGAGAAAAATAAAAATACGGGGACTAAAAATGCAAGTTTTTAGTTTTAATTCCTCCCTACTCACACACACGCCTACACGCACACACTCCCTCACACTATTAAAACCCACTTAACTCTCTTTCACACTACACAACACACACACATAACCTCAAGAAAATAAAAGAGAGTAAGTGAGAGGAAGAGAGAAAACAAGAGAGTGAGAAAGAAGAAGAACAAGAAGGGAGAAAGGAAGAAAGGAAAAAGGGAAAGCAGGAAGCTGATAATTTCTAATCCTATTTTCCTTTTATCTATTCATTTCAATCCTTCTCTTTAGTTGCATGTGAGTTCCCATTTATTTCTTAATTTCTTGGTTTGATTTTCTGAAAATGCATGTTGGATTGATGAAGAATGAGTAACCTTTCTTCCTCCTTAGGTTTATGGTGATTTTGTGATGAATGATTACATCTGAGTTACTCCCCTTTTCTCTATTTTTATTTTTTACCCTCTGATGTGGTGAGGAATACCTATGAATGTCTAGCTATAGTTTATGTTGCTCACCATGTGTTTGATTAATTGCTTAAGTGAGTCATTTCTCCTTTAGTTGTGGTCAGTGTATAAGTGCCACTCTTATGTTTGTGTGTTTTGAGTTGAGAGAGATTCTAGGGTGTCTAGAAATGACCTTGCATGTTACTAATAAGTGAAGATATGGGGGTTGTGGGTTCATGTGTTGGTTGCATGTCCTTGATGGCAAAAAACTCGAGCTCAAGAGGGTTGAGTAATGTTGTTTATTTTTGAAATTCCTGGTCTGGCAGTGGTGATTGTTTCGTCTGTAACTCTCTGGTCAATTACTGTATTAATGTGCTCTTTGTGTCATATGAAAATAGACATATTTATCTTCACTTTTGGATATGGGTTGACCTTGATTGGATTAGTATTGCATTAGTAATTATCTCTTTAACTTTCAGTTGTGGTACGGTAATTTTGGTTGTAACTAATAATGTACTCACTGTATTGTGTTTTCTGTATCATACGAAACTAGACATAAAACTCTTCATGTTAGGGTTTGGTTTGACTAGATTTGGATAAGAATTGAGTTGGCAATCGTTCCTTGAAGTTGCAGCTGAGTTATTAAAATCCTGATATAATTTACAGAAATCTAAATATGAGCAATGTCTGATAAACTGTGCATAACTGAGAATGTACTTGCTATATTGTTGTGTTTTCTATACCATACGAAACTAGACATAAAAATCTTCATGTTAGGCTTTGGTTAGACTAGATTTGGATAAGAATTGAGTTAGAAATCGTTCCTTTAAGTTGCGATTGAGTCACTGAAATTCTGACATGACCATTGTCTATTGAATAGCACATTTCTGTTAATGTGGTTACTATATTGAGCTATTCTTAGCTTCATTAGAAACTAGATACAAATATCTTGATTATGAGCACTGGTGACTCTGTTTGGTTAAGAATTGAGTGAGAAATCATGTTATTAAGTTACAGTTTTGGTTTCTAAAATTATAAAGACCTTATAGCGGTGTTAAGCTTATAATTCTTAGTACACCAAAACGATTGGATTGAAATTAGTGTCACGGGAAGCCTAATAGAAAACTCCTCAATTATGAGTTGTGTCATGAAATGTGACACCTCAAGGTCAAAATTTATATAATTATTGAGATTGTATATTATGGTGATTAATTAATAGAAGATGTGTTTGTCTTGAATGAATGGAGATAATCATTGTATTAAATCATAGTTAACATCCTAGAGAATATCATTGTTACCTTTTGGAAACAAAGGTACAGTATGGCTAGATAAGTTGGGATGCCAATTACAAGTTATAGACGTCTAGACATTCCATACCACAGATCATGGCGTTGGTCTGGTGATAGTCAGACTCGGCGGTGCAGAGTATGGCATCGGTCCAATGATCATATGACCCAGCGATGTAGAAGATGGCGTCGATCCGATGTTCGTTTAGGCCTGGCAGCGTGGCGTCGGTTCGGTGACCGCTCAGGCCTTGTGACATAGATTTCTAGTTAAATGTTAATTAAACCCTATGGGAAAATTTATATTGAATCGAGTAGTGTAATTTTATGATGACTGATATAACTATGAATATGCATATGTTTAGAAATGTTTATTCTTACATGTTTAATATAAGTTCTTTGACTATAAAGTGATAGGGTAACCCTAAATCTCTATCATCGAGTCTTGTTTGTTTGTGGGGACTCACTAAGATTTAACCATCTCATCACTAATTAATGTTTATGTTTTTCAGATAACAGGTGTCCATGGTGAACTGAGAAGTACACTTCAAAGTTTATTAACAATCGAGCTATAGAGACGAGAACCAGATCAGTCTTAGATAGGAGTTTTTATTTTCTTCTATTTCCCTTACTTTTAGATTATGAACTAGTACATGTATGTATACTTTATAAGTTGTATGTTTGTGGTTTAAATGATAATAGGATTATGTACTATCTAGTAGTATCCTACTAGGAAGCAAGGTGTTATAGGTGGCATCCATTCTTTTGTGTATTTTTCAATGAGATAATCCAATTGTTATTTGTTGACATCCTTCTGTATAATGGGTGGATAATGTGTTTTGTTATAAAGAAATTGTGAATGATAAATATAAGCTGAGATTGTAAGTAGGTGTTGTTGAACTAACGGTGTTAGTATAAAGAAAATGTTATCTTTAGTGCAACCAGTTCTACCATCTGACAAGTAAATAGATGGAAATGTGTTAATAATAAAATGTAAGATAGAGAACATATATATAATGCATTACGCATAGTCCACATTGATTACCTTTAACGAAATGCTCCTTCCAAGACATAGGCATGGAGATCCTTCCTTGTTGCTTTCCATTTGCCAGGTCCGAAAATTTCCTCACTGTTTTAAAAGATGATAAAGGCGTTAGGATGTCATATTTTAAGGTAACAAAAGTATTATTGGGTCAAGGGGTGCATTACCTAGGGTCATTGTAACGCCCCGGTGCACACTGTTGAAAAATACGCGAAACTAAACTCTTTCTTTTTTATGTTATTTAAAAATACAGGTAAATTTGATTTTTCTTTTTTTTTCCGAAAGACTTAATTAAATACTTCACAAATGTGATTACCTTGTAAACAAATGTACAGCATGAATTAAACTTACTGAATTCGAAAATGAAACTTAAAATCAAGAACATAGAACATAGGTCTTGGCACTTAGGCCTTACACACCAACGTTTTAAATGCCATCAGTAGCATCATATTACAAACCAGAAATTAAAAATAGAAAGCATTAAAGATAAACCCCAAATCTAGGTTGGTTGACAGAACTAACCCCCAAGGATAATAGTTATTCAAACAACGGGCGACTCGCTTCTACTCAAAACATCTGACCCGACGGTAGTCCATTGCCCACATCAAGGAACTCAAAACTGAGGGTTTCGGTAACAGGGTTGTGTCTCACCATCTTCGTGTAAAGCAAAACGTCGCAACATAGAATAAAGCAAAATATACATAACATAGAAGGGGGTAAGAATTTCAACATAAATCCAAACACAGGAAACATGACAGACATACAACCAGATATATAATTATATATATACACATTCATATCTCAAATCAAAGCATCAATGATAATCATATGTATGTCATTACTTTATTCATGCATGAGACTTCGACTCAAACCTAATCCATGGATCTAGACTTCCAGTATCAGACGAGCGAAAAGTCAGATTTGCCCTTAACATAACTATTCCATTTAGGTGAGCATTATCCCAGATATATGTCGCTATTCAGGGGTCACCGTTACTATTCATGAGAACTGTAGTTCCAAGTCAGGATCGTTTGTGCGAGGGAATCCATCTCACCATGACACGGAGAGGCCAATCTCCGGTCCCCTGTGGAATTATGGTCACCCAAACGTCCCCAAGGTCAACTAGCGACCTTACTGCCCAAACTCACACCTTTATTTCTTAGGTGTAGCTCTCTCTTTAACATCAATGCAATTTGTATACATATTAAAATTTCACAATCACAATTATTGTCATAATTGATTTTATAAGTTTTAAGCTTTTAGCTTTGTTATTCCATACCCTAGGCTTCCAAGCCTTAATCCATTTATCAACAGGCTCCAAGCCTTTGATTCATACCAGTCAGGTTCCAAACCATAACCACAATTATTACCAAGTTAGGCTCCAAGCCATAGCCAAAAATGCCATTTCAAGCTAGGTTCCAAACCTTAGCCAAGTTTCATAGTTCTTTAAGTTTCAGATAGTTTTCCCTAAGTCTAATGAACACTCATTCAATTATACACTGTGTTGATTAATAAGTGATAATCAATCTCACATATGATAAACTATCTTTAATAATTTAATTAGAGATTATTTCCTCTTAACTTAGTAAAATTATACTTATATTAATATTTTCAAGTTTTATGGAAAAATTACCATTTTTGTCTTTTTAGGAAAAATTACGTTTTTTACCTTTCTAATTTTTTTTATTTTTACTTTTACCCAAACTTCACCTTTTTCTGTTTTACATAAATCAATTACTAAATTAATTCAATTTTGCTCAAAATTACACTTTTAGTCCCTAAAGATTACTACTTTACAGTTTTAGTCCATGTAGTTTCAAAATCCCTAAAGTTCTCCAAATTTCGTCTGTCACAGCAGTGGAAAAAATCACAGCATGGGTGTAATCGAGTCTGCCCCCCGTTACAAATCAACAGTCCAGAATTTCACAGCTTCAGGAAAACACACTCCAGGGCTGTGAAGTCCGTTGTAACACCCTCATTTTTAAATAGTTTTTATTGATTTTTAATCTGTTTTAATTTAATTAAAATTACTTAATTATGATTTTTGGGATTTTAAGGTGTGAATAATAATATTCTCTCCTGATGCGGGGATAGGGTTCAGTATTTTTCTGGAGGTCATTTTTACTCCAAAATAATTTTTTTAACGAACCAAAAGTGATTCTTATAATATTTTTGATTTTTAGAAATTTTTCTGGAAATTTTTCAGAAAAACTTTATTTTACCCGCGTTTGGAGCTTTACGGGTAAACCGAGCGCAACCGGAACATGAAAAATAGTCCAAAAATTTAGTTTTGGGTTTCTAAATTTTTCTATGACATATTCAAGTCATAAAATTCATTTGTCATGATTTTACTCATTTTAGAAAAATATTTATCTATAAAGGGGTTCGAAAACTGTGCGTTTTTACTACTTCAAACTACCGATTAAACCCTAACTTGATGGGACTTAATCCCACCAATTTTTTTGGTCAGCTGGGCGCATAAGGGGTGGGCAGAATGCAGTTCCAAAAATATCCCAAGTCAAAGTGTGAGTCAAATGTTGATTTTTGAATTTTTTTTCAAATTAGGTGAGTGAGGTATGGCTCCCATTCCCTCCAAGTAAGCTAGCCCATACTACCCCATTCCCTTGTGCTGGCTGAAATCTGATTTGGGAGAGGGAAGAGAGAGGTTTTCATTTTTTTCACTTCATCTCTTTCACTCTTGCAAAATCCTCCATTTTTCTCTTCACTTCTAAGCTTTCCTCCATAGCCAAAGCTTGAGTTTTATTGGGTTTTTGGCTATTCAAGCTTCACAAAAAAGGTTTGGATCATCATTCTAATCCATAAACTTCTTTCATTTTTTCATTTCCACCACTTTCATGTTTCCATGAAAGTTGTGTTCTTCTCTTTACTAAAAGAGATCTTTTTCTTGGTTGAGGTCCACTCCATTGAAACCTACAAGCTTGAAAACCACCTTGGATCCATTTGTCTTCAAGATTTGAGTAAGTATTCATCTACTCAAATTTCTACTCTTTAGGGTTTGTTGGTTTTCATAAAACTCATATTTTTATGGTTTTATTTTGGTGTATTTTGTGAAAGGTAAATTTTTCTAAGTGTGGAAACATCAAGGCTTCAAGGAGGCCACTTGGTGTTGGTGAGGAGTGAAGGTGATTGTGGTATTTGCCCATTTTCATTGTCTTCAAGAGGTAAGGGGATTTTCTCAATAAGTTGGGAAGGTTGTATATGTGTGTGGCTATGTGTTGTATGTTTCATGAAAAACTCAAAGACTTGAGTTTTCATATTGGTTGTTGAATGAGTTTTCATTCTCTTAGTAATATGTATTTTTATATATTTATGTATATGAGTGAAAGTATGATTTTGGTTGAGGGATGATAATTTTTGATAAACCTATGTGTTGTTGGAAAAATCATATGTATGATTTGGAGTGATTTGGAATGCCTAAGTGTATGCTTGATGAGTTGATGATTTTTATGCTATGTTCATGATGTATGTTCATATGCTATGGATGGCCACTTTGAGTGGATGTATGATTTATGGCTTGATTGTGTTATTGCCTAATTGATGTATGTTGCTTTCTTTGAATATTCCATATACCTTGAATTCAATGTGATTGGAATTGGATTGAAATATTTGACTAAGTGTAGTAAGAGGAGTTAAAAGCTTTAATGAAAGAGTTTTCTAAAAGGAATCAAATAAATTAATTAAGATTCAAGTTAATACATACTTAGATAAATTTCATAAAATTGCTAAGTATAAGTCTTCAATCAATTTCATACTAAGTTATTTTTATCCATAAAACTCTAAATGAGCTAGAAAATCAATTAATGAGGGAAGAAAATCAAATTTTAAATTTTAATGGGTTAAAATGAAAACTAGATGCATTTTGGGGCAAAAATATAATTTTTGGAAGTTCTGGGCTTAAAAACGAAATCTGGGCACTTTGGGCCAAAAACATAATTTTACAAATGTTTTGGGGCAGAAAATTAATTTTTTAGAAAATAGGGGCTGAAACGCAAACCTAAATATTTCTGGGCCAGATTGTGATTCTTGTAAGTCTGGGGCTGGAAACGATAAAATAGGACAGTTTTGGGGTTAAACTCTAAATAGTTGGAAATAAATGAATTTAAGTAAAATTTTATCAAATGTGTACTTGATGTTTTTAATTAAGACTTTAAGTCAAACTTTTACAATGAGAAATACTAAGTTTGGTTTAATAAAAGTACTTAAGTTTCAAATGACTTTTATAGAACATTTTTAGTTGTATTTAAACAAGTGTTAAAAGGTATTTCATTTGTTAAGCATTTAAAGACTTTGAGACTTTAAAGCTAAAGAGAAAATTATGGGGGTATCTTTCAAAACTCATGTTTTAAATAAATCTTAATCAAAAAGATTTACACGTTATTGAGGGAGAGTCAATACGTGGCGACGATGAAGTCTTAAGCACGATATTGCTACACGCTGTTAGGAGAAAACTAATACGTGACGACGAAAATCCTAAGTGAAGGATTGCATTATTTTCATTGTATGTGTGTGCAAATTGTATTGTCATATGCATTTGAGTTATTGGCTCTTGCCATGATTAATATTGGCTTTTGCCATGTTGGCTTTGTGCCATGATTAGAGCACACAATCCTATGCGGGGATTGTAAATAAGTATGGTATGACTATAAGTCTTTGAGGGCATTCAGGTCACGAAATTCTCAATGGCCTTGAGGGAAATCCCCTTGTGCCGAGAAGAGCAGTATACCCGGCTTGAATGATCCTGCCGGCTACCTTATTTGAGATGGGGTGTACGACGTAGCACAATGGATCTGTACCGAATAAATGACAAACGATGGCCGAGAGTGAAGGTCAGTTTGCATTAATGATAGGTATACGATTCCGCCACATCGCTCTACTTAGTTAAGGAAGTCTCCATGGAGCAGTACACCGGTGTATTAAAGAGATATTGAAGTGACATGCATTATGCTAGAGTGCTATGTGTGTGTTTAATTTGATGATGTGCTCTCTTTTGAGTGTATGAATAACCTAGAGAAAGATTTGCAAAAGAGTAACTATATATATATTATTGGAATGTATTATGTAGTATTTTCTTTTTCATATACATCCTTTCAGTGGGCTTTCAACTTGTGCAAAGAAATTCACCCTTGCGTGTTTTTCTATTATTTTATGTACGTTACGCGTAGATGTCCACTTCGAGACCTCTGATAGCCCAAGTGAGGGAGTGCTTCCGGCCTTGTGAGGCCGATGGTGCGGGATGGACTTATGATCCCATCTCCCAATGGGCCACTGTGACTGGGCACGTGGTTAGGAGTAGAGGAGGGGTGTTGGGCCCCGAAGAGGTTTTGGAGAGGGACATGGTATTGGACGTTTACATACCCATCGAGAGGATGCGCTACTAGTTGGGAGATGCACCCTTTGCACGCAGTATCACCTTGGAGAACCGGGAGGCCAGAGTTCCACCCATGGCGCAGCCTAGGAGAGAGGCGAGGGAGGATCAGAGGCCTACACCTCAGCGAATAGCCGAATCGATATCTAACCGTTGTCGTCTGATTCGTCGCACTCTAAGGAAGAGTTCCTTGGAGAGGGCATGCTTACCAAGGATGGCTCCACCGATGACACCAATTCCATCACCCAAGACCGTGAGGCCGACACTTCCTGTTTCATATGTAGCGCCTTCTGGACGTTTTGTGCGCTGTTCTTCTGACACTTCTGCCGGACCTGTAGGGCACGTAGATAGAGGGAAGATGAAGGTTAGAGACGAACCAGATCGTGTATTATTCGAGGTATCTGAGGATGAGGAGGACCCCGAGGAGACGTCATCGTCTTAGGTCGTAGTGGTGGGGGCGTCTAGTGCTAGATTGTGGGTTGTCTGTTAGCGACTAGCCTAGGTTTGGGGTGTACATGTTCAGTGTCGTGTATTTGACACACCTTTTGATTTATAGCTTTCCTAGGTTTAGACTTATCGCTTTATTTCCTGATGTCAGGTTGTTGTAGTTTGGCCACTCTATTGTGGTTTATAACTATACATTGCGAGTGCAAGGTTTGTGTAGTTTGACATGATGATGTACATATTTATGTATGATGTTTCTTTTCTTCTGAGTTTTCTGGATGGCTAAATGAGATGTGTGTAATCTTTTCGTATAAGATTCTTTTAAAAAAAATTAGCCACCAATTTTGGTAACCTTGATTTATGAAAGACGATTTTCCGCATTAAGTTTTTAATTTTTCACGTGACGTTCCTTGTGAGAAAAAGGGGCGTTACATCCGCTGTATTTGGCTCAAATTAAAACTTTGTGATATTCCAACCCACTATTTGGTTCTCTAAACATTTTAAACATTCCCTTAAGATACTTTGTCATTATTACGAATTATTAACAAGCCCAACAAGTCATGAAATACATATATAAATATATCAAAGAATACACTTATTCATCAAATCAGTCCTTTAACATAAAGAAAAAAAACTACCCTTTTCATATTTACAATCAAACACATAATCTTCAAAGCACATAAATCATAGTGAAATCATCTCATACCAACATCACGAAGACTCAAAAATTATTAACAACAAAGATCAAGATTTTATCAAAAAGATCAACTTTTCCTAACATATAAAGTTTATCATGCTTTCTAAACAACAAAATAAGATCAAATCCCAAACTTGGTCACACATCAAAACATACAACCTATCAAGTTCCTATAATTTATGAGTTCATCTTCACCCCTACCTCTTGAAGACTTCCCAAGAAATCCAAAGAAAACTCCTTTAGAACAAGTTCTTCTACCAACACCTTTCTAGTTCAAGCCTTAAACAAAGAGGTCCAAAAAAGGTAGATCAAGATAACCACCATGAACAACTTGGTTAAGAAACTTAGAGAAAATAAAAGAGAAAGATACTACCTTGTGTTCTTGAAACAAATAAGAACAACTTGAACCAAAACTTGATCCCAAAGATTGATTGAAGAAAAAGTGTTTAAAGTGTATAAAATGGATACTTTACACTTGATGCTTGTGTAAAGGATCAAAATATATAGTGGATGATGGTTGAGAGCTTCATGGAAATGGAAGAAATTGTTGAAGGAAAAAGATGAAGCTAGAGAGAAGGATGAGAAAATAATAACTTAGAAAGACAAGTTAATGGATGAAAATGAATTTGTTTTTAAAAGAATTGATATATATGAATTAGCTTCATGAGTAAGGAAAGAAAATATCTAAATGTGCAGCCCTCTTGATCGACATTTAGCTCCAAGAAGCAAACCTTGGTTAGTTTTATGTTAATCATGGTTTAGTTTAATCATAACATGGTTAATTTTAACCAAGGAAAGGATAATGCTTATCTTCTTGGCCATGACTCATCAAGGATAAGAAGAATAAAAAAAATCTATCCAATTTGACGGTGTTGGGCAGCTGATGCTTGGAGGAAAAAAATGGGATAAGATCAAATTAATGCAAGTTGGTAATTAAATACAAACTTAAGGGTAAAATGGTATTTTCCCAAAAAATAGTAATTATGACTAATTGTGCCTATGACATCACCACTCCTGTGTCATCATCCTCCTTCTGGTAAATTTACCTGTAGCCTCATCCCTGGTTCTGGGTCTTTACCAGTTTCTCAGATATTTACGATTTTACCCGTTACCCGTAATCGGGGTCAAAATAGAAAATTTTTCTAAAAACTCTAAAAAAAATTCTCATAAATTCTAAATAATGTAAAAATAATGTTTGGCTCAGTGAAATATTTTTCTGACCTTGTTCTGGTCTCCAGTCAGAAGATGACAATGAATTTTAATTAAACATAAGTCCTTACAATCAAATGTCTAAACTCTAAATTTAAAAGAGTCTATATTACGAAACAAAAAATAAAGATTAAGTCACTGTAAGTGATGTAAAGCTAAAATTGAAGGACGGTCAAATTCCACTTGAGATTTCGACTGGATCAGACCACCTCGCCTGAGGGAGGGTCTTCCCGTTCATGGTTCTCGTTGACCACATCGTCTAGAGAGTCTATCAACTTCTGAAGCATTCTATTGAAATGTCCAACTGACGATACCAAATGGCCCACCATGGCCAATAACTTGTCTAAGATTAAGTCTTGTGGCGTCCCACGTCTAATCCCTGCCATACTGAAAGTTTGCCATTCCAAAGATGGTTTCAAATTCCTCATTAGATATGTGATATGCAATGCAAATTGATTTCATGCAAGGATGTCCATAATCAAACACTTACAGTGATGAAGGCATGCAACTGATGACCACCAACCTTTGGGAATGATCTTAGGTTGAATTTCAAGCCCAAATTTGAATTAACAGCTTGTTGGACAAAACAGGGAAGAATAAAAATGAAAAATGGATGGGGAAAAGAGATGGGTAAGGTGCCATAATTCAGGAGAATTGATAAGCCAAGGTGAGGATCATCACAAGAGTTCATGGCCTCTTGATAAGATCAAAGGGTGGCTCAATGAAGAACCCTAAGAGAGCAATTTCTCTCCAATTGGACTAAGCCAAAATCTGAACTTCCAAGTTGTTTTTCATTGATATGAAGCATCCCATTTACAGGGAAGGATGCAACCCTTTACAAATGACTCAACCAATACAATTAAGCACCACTAGTAATAATGCAGCTCCACTTAAAATTAACTAGACCACTAGTCTAATTTGATCAGCCACTAAGCACCCAAAAGACACCTTCATGTGCGCCCATTCAGTCTTCATGCAGCTGCCCTTATTTGATTTATTTACATGCTATTTTAGTGCAGCCCAAAATTAGAAAATAAGGGAATTAACCAAGTGATTGGGCTAATGAACATAAACAAAGCAAATCAGCCCAAAACAACTCTTTACATTTTATTTCAAACAAAACCAAAAAATATTCTCATTGGACTTGTCTTGAACCATCCTCATTGGGCCTTGTCTTCAATTAAGCAATTGAACAACTTTGGCTCCAATCCATGCAGCTTTGGTTTTTCTTCAATCAAGGTTGTCACCATTTGATTTAGGACTTCCTTGGCTTTCTTGGAATGTGCCCTTGTCATTGGTGCACCAAGGCCTTGTAGTTCTTCCTTGTCCATGCTCCTTGGTTGATTCTCATCAGCAACTTAAAGAATCAAATCATGGCAAAAACAAATCAAACATAAAAGAGAAACATGTGAAACAATGAGTGAATTGAAGCAAGAACTGAAACGAATATAAGTTTTCATTCCATTGAAGTACGAATTTAAATGACACAGAAGAAAAATGGTCATCTTTTTGCACTCAATCTACCTTGGGGTTCACTGTGAGCGTCACACTGGGGACTTAGGTCACTTGTAAGGGGTTTAGAGATTAAGAATTCTAAGCTTTTTTACATCTATAATTCCCCTATTCATAGGCAAAAGCCCCCACAGCAGTTAACATCCCACTCCCTGTCATTCTTAGCTGGTGCACAATCGTGTGTAACTGCTTCTTCAAGTGTTTGCCACTTGTCCCACATTTTGAGCCATGTCCAAAGTAAGTTCTCTTTGAATATGGTGTCTTCCATCAAAAGCCAACTTCTCAAGGCCGCTTTGATTTTCCCATTTCGATTATCTCAGGCCTCTTTGATTCCCTTGGACCCTTGGGCCTCTTTAAGCTCCGAATACAGCACCTTGCGATATTTGGGCCTTTATTCTTGTCTGGAGTAAAAACCAGCCCAACAATAATATATAGATGATTTTTGTTATAATGATATGATTTTCGTATACCTTGGATGAGTTATTCCTCGTTGGAGTATGAGTTTCATTGGCTATAGAGTCATATACAATTGACTTCTCCTTTTGTTTGCTCTTTGAGTCCAATCCTTCTCTAGCATTTTCATTTTTCCTTTTCGAAGGAGTCATTTTATTTGTTGGTTTTATAGGTGGAGTCTGACGTGTGTTTTTATTGGGTGATCTCTTTAATGACAATTTCCTACCAGTAGGCGAGGGTCCCATATCAGTTGAGTTGACTTTATCAACCTCTTAGAATATTCAAAATGCAATAGGACCACAAAAATGTGAGTTAACATATTTGTAAAATTGAAATGTAAATACTGTTGGAACTTCAGTTCCCTCACACACACTCACAAATTTAGGAAAAAAATAGAATAGAAGAGATAAAGGAAGAAGATTAAACATAGAAAAGTTTTGAGCACAACACTTTCGCTTCAATTCACTTCACTGTGTTCATTGCACTTACACTTACATCACACTTTGGTTCTTATCCCACATCGGATGGACCACTTCTTATTCTCACTTAGTTACAACACGGAACTAACAACACTAACTAATTACAGCAGAATTAGCCAATCACTAACAAACTAACTCAACTATATGACAACAGAATTAACTACCACTCTTAACACTCTCCCTTAATTCATGTTATCAAAATTCACAACATCCATCAAGTCCCTCAATTCTCTGAATCTGTCTCCCTTCAATGGCTTTGTTAGAATGTCAGCTGCTTTCATTTCGGTTCTGCAATGCACCACATTGATCCTTCCATTGTTCACTTGATCCCTGATGAAGTGGAATCGGGTTTCTATATGTTTACTCCTGTCGTGTGCCACTGGATGTTTGGCAAGATTTATTGCAGGCTTATTTTCAATCTGCAATGTGATAGCAACAGGTTTCTTCACTCTCAGCTCTTGCAGCAGTGTATCCAACCATAGACCCTGGCAAGCACTCATGGAGGCTGCAATATATTCAGCCTCACATGCTGACAAAGCAACAACTAATTATTTCTTAGATGCCCAAGAAATAGGTGTTCTCCTATACATGAAAATGTATCCTGCTGTACTCTTTCGGTCCTCTTTGTCACCACACCAATCAAAGTCTGTATAACCATTTAGCACAGGTTCTGAATTCTCACACTTGTTTGGGAATAAAATCCCATTGTTCATTGTGTCCTTAACATACCTAAGGATCCTCTTAGCTGCTAGCAAGTGAGGAGTCCTTGGTTTGTCCATAAGTCAACTTATTAAGCCCACACTATATCTAATATCTGGTCTGGAATTACATAGATATCTCAGTGATTCCACCACTTGCCTGAAAATAGTAGGGTCAACAGGCTCTTCATCACCTTCTCTTTCAAGCACTATGCCTGTTTCAGTTGGTGTAATTACTGCATTGCACTTAATTATGTTGAATCTGCTCAAAAGATTTGCTGCATACTTCATCTGATGCATTACAATTCCCTCCTTTCTCCTGCTAAATTCAATTCCCAGGAAGTACGATAGGTGCCCGAGATCAGTCATTTCAATTTTCCTCTTCATTTTCTCCTTGAATGCATCTATCTCAGCTTCACTACTTCCAGATACTAATAAATCATCAACATAGAGGCAGACCAGCAACACTAAATCCTTTTGAATCAGCTTCACATAAGCAACATGCTCAGATGTGAACTTGACGAATCCTATATTGATCAGGAATCCATTAATCCCTAGGTGCCTGTTTCAGGCCATATAGAGCTTTCTTCAACTTGCAAACTTTCTCCTCTTGTCGAGTAATCACAAAGCTTGGAGGCTGGTTCACATAGACTTCCTCTTCAAGTGGCCCATTCAAGAAAGCTAATTTCACATCCATTTGAAACATTGGCCACTCATTTATTCCAGCAATTGCTATAACCATTCTCACATTTTCTATTCTTGCCACTGGTGCAAAAACCTCTTCATAATCAATGCCATGCTTCTGCAAGAATCCCTTTGCTACAAGCCTTGCTTTATATTTGTTGACTTCACCATTCAGATTCAACGTCACTTTTTATACCCACTTCACAGTTATGGGCCTTTTCTGGTTAGGCAATGACACCAACTCCCATGTCTGATTCCTCTCTATGGCACTTAGTTCCTCCTTCATTGCATTGATCCACTTTTCATTCTGCATTGCCTCTTCAAAGCTAATTGGTTCAGCTTCAGCAAGAAGAGCAAAGTGTGTCAGATCTCGTTCATCATTCATTGCAGAATCAAGAAGCACCTCATAATATTGCAATCTAATTGGCATTTGTCTTGACCTTTGTGGTCTCCTCACGTCACTTTTTTCAGCTGCTATCACTTCTCCTTTAGCTGGATCATGAAGGTCAATGATCATTCTCCTGGAACTGCTTTTTGGCTCATCAAAGTTCCAGTCCCTGTGCTCATCAATGACTACATCCCTGCTGAATGCAATCTGCTTGGTCATTGGATTCAGCAGCCTGTAGCCTCCAGTTGGATGATAACCAACTAGAATCATCTACTCCCCCTTAGCATCCAACTTGCTTCTCTGTTGGTTTGGAATGTGTTTATAGCAAATGGAACCAAACACCCTGAAATGAGCAACATTTGGTTTATTGCCACTCCATGCTTCCTCTGGTGTTACACCATTTAGTTGCTTTGTAGGGCTCCTACTAAAAACATAAGTAGCAGTGGAGACTGCTTCTCCCCATAAAGAGTTAGGCAAATTTTTACTCCTTAACATGCTTCTCACCATGCTCATTATTGTCTCTCAACAGTGCCATTATGTTGAGGTGTGTAGGGTGGTGTAACCTCATGTACAATACCTTCATTCTCACAGTAAGAATTAAATTCCCTAGATAACTACTCTCCCCCACCATCTGTTCTAAGGTACAGGCAAGCCACTTTGTTTTTCAACTAAACACTTAAATTTTTTGAAAGTATCAAACACTTCATGCTTTCCTCTAATTAGGTAAGTCCACACCTTTCTACTATAATCACAATGAAGGTTAAGAAATACATATTTGCTCCAGGTGATTCAATTTGTATAGGACCATATACATCTGAATAAATCACCTCAACTTTGTCCTTGGTTCGGGTTGGCACCCACTGTTTGAATGAGCTCCTTGGCAGCTTTGATTCAAGGCATTCTAAGCACATCTCACTTGGCAAATTGAGCTGGGGAAGGCCATTAACCATGCTTCTCCTCTGCAGGCTGCATAGGACCTTGAAATTCAAGTGACCATGTCTGCAATGCCAAATCCATTCATCTCGGGTAGCTGCAGTGGATAGGCATTTGTGCTCCATCACCTTAATCCCCACTTTAAATGTCCTATTGCTGGACAGTGGAGCCTTGATTATCAGTCTCCCACTTCCATTAAGCACTTTCATCACCCTATCCTTCATGGACATTACATAGCCCTTATCCAAGAGTTGGCCAAGGCTAAGAAGATTGCTCTTCATGCCAGGTACAAACAGCACATATGAAATAAAGGAGTGTTGGCCATCTCTCCCTTTGATCACAACTTTTCCTATGCCTGCAGTAGCTAAGGTACTGTTATCTGCAAATTTGACCTTGTTGTGGATGGATTCATCAAGACTCACAAACCAATCCCTGCGGCCTGTCATGTGGGTAGAACACCCAGTGTCAAGATACCAATAGTCCATGCCACCTTCCTCCTCCTTGGTAGTCACCATGAGAACTGCCTGCACATCCTCATCTTCATCTTTGGCCAGTTTAGCATCATCACTTCTCTGGTCCCTTGCATGACACTGATCTACAAAGTGACCGAGTTTATTACGATTGTAACATTTGACCCTGCTCCTATCAAATTTTCTTCTCTCCCCTTGCTGTTGATTCTCATTTGCACCTTTTGATTCTCTCCACTTGGTGGTTTTCTGATCTGAGGAATCTGAAGACTGACCTTTATTTTTCTACCATTTTCCTTTGTTTGACTTCCACTTTTCTTTACTCTTTCTGAATCTTGAAGTGTCCCCATCTCCTTTGCCTTGGGACCGAGCCTGAAGTGCTTGCTCAGTGCCTTTTTCACCTCATAGGCTTCAAGGGATCCATGCAGCTCTTCAAGTTTTATCTTCTCCAAGTCCTTTGTTTCTTCAATTGTGACAGCTATAACCTCAAATCTTGAATTCAAGGTTCTGAGAATTTTCTCAATGATGGACTTATCTGACATTTTCTTGCCACAACTCTTCATTTGATTAGCAAGGGTTAGGACTCGACTAAAATAGCCCCCAACACTTTCATTTGAAACCATCCCCAGCAGTTCCTACTGGCACTTCAATGTCTGCAACCGCACCTTCTTGATCTTCTCTGCTCCTTCATAGGCCTACTCCAGTATGTCCCATGTGTCCCTTACAGTTTTTGCTCTGGAAATTTTCTCATAATTCCTAGCATCAACACATTGATGAAGGATAAACAGCGCCTTGTAATCTTTCTTTTTGATCTCCTTGGCCTGCACTGCATCAAGATCCTCGGACAGTTTTGCATAGCCAGTTGACACCACTTCAAGAACATCCTGGAACCCGAGAATGGCTTGCATCTGATTGCTCCACTTATCCCAGTTTTTACCATCAAGAACTGGGAGGGTGGCTGGAAAGCCCGCATTGTTTGAAGTCGCCATCTTCTTGTACACTCGCAGCGGAATTGGCCCCAAGACTCTTGAGGCTACTGATACCACTTGTTGGAAGTTCAGTTCCCTCACACATACTCACAAATTTAGGAAGAAAATAGAAGAGATAAAGGAAGAAGACTGAACACAGAAAAATTTTGAGCACAACACTTTCACTTCAATTCACTTCACTGTGTTCACTGCACTTACACTTACATCAGACTTTGGTTCTTATATGCACTTTGGTCCCACATCGGATGGACCACTTCTTATTCTCACTTAGTTACAACACGAAACTAACAACACTAACTAATTACAACAAAATTAGCCAATCACTAACAAACTAACTCAACTATATGACAACAAAATTAACTACCACTCTTAACAAATACAATTGTAACATCGAAATTAATCATAAATCATACCCTACTCAAATGATTTTTTTTCAGCTTGGGAATAATCACAATTCCCATAGTATTTTTCATACTCAGTTTTGATAAAACTTCTACCGACTGGAGTGCGTATGTAAGAAGTTTTTGGGGTGAAAGGAGAACCCCCACTATCAATTTTGTCAAGTTGAAGTTCGAGCTCGTCATCATCATCTGATAACACATGGATACTATCATTGATGTTAGTTCCACTGGGTGGAAGCTTAAAATCATTCAAGAGAGAGTTTTTGTGGTCCATGGGAGATGACTCCCCAATTTGTGGTGCCACATGCTGGTAATCGATATTCATTGGTGACTTGTCATTTGACTTTTCCTTGTTAAAACCAAAGTTTCCAAAGCTTGTCTTTTCTTGGTTCGACATCATGTTGTTGAAAGCATATTCTCCAAAGTCCATGTTTTGTTGATTCAGCTTACTTTCCATCCTAAACATTTTGTTAAGCATGACTTGAATCAGATTTTCCAAGTCTTGAAGTTATGATTTAAAACCCTACAACGAAAGGTTGGCATTAGAGCTGGCAAAATGGGTCGGGCATGGCGGGCCGAAAAAGCCCAAAAAATGGAGCGCTCGGACACACAAATTTGAGCCCGATTTCAATCCAGGCCTTTTTGGCCCGACTCGGCCAGACAAAGCCCAAGCCCGAAGTGGGTTGGCCCGAAAATATAGGTTAAAGACTGAGCCCGGCACGAAAAAAGCCCAAAAACTAGAGAGCTCGGACACACAAATTTGAGCTCAGTTTCAATCTGGTATTTTTTGCCCGACCTGATAAAGCCCGAACCCGATGCGGGCCAGTCGAGCCAGGCCCAAAAGCCCGTTTTGCGAGCTCTAGTTGCCATTAAGCATTGAATAAACCATTGGCAACACAATAAATATTTGATCAATATGAAGATTATATGTTATAATCCAGCTTACCTGAATGGTCTGTGTGTTAGAGTTAATGGAAGCCAAAATTTTGGTCATTAAAGGTTGTCCATCATTTATCATCTTTTTCTCTCCTCCATTAAGGCACTCAGAACTGCATCAAATCATTTGAAATACATTTATGAAAATCATTAATGAAACGCACCCACCCAACCATCACATGATAGTATTTGGATTGTTAACCCTTCGATATTGAAATTTTGTCCCTCTTATGGCATCTTCATTTTTCTCAGAATCTCATCGACATTGTTCATTGGTTGCACTGATGAACTTAGTTTTGCTGGTTGAGAGGTAGTTGAATAGTAACGATGGGTGAGAAAGTTTAACAATTTTGTTGTGAGAGTTTAAGAATGATAATTGACTTAGCTGTCTGTCTCAGTTTTGTTGCACCAATATTAGAACATACTGTATTATGGTCATTTATCTTGATTACACTTTTAAAGCAAGTATGGCATAGATAGGACATGCTTACCAAAACAAGTAATGCCATAAAGGTGAAACTTATTTGGGTCACAGCAGAGGCTACGTACAAGGGGCGGTTCCTTGTGTTAAACACCCAATATTTGACTTGTTCTTCGAGAATGAGCATTGACTTTTAATCAATTGGTCAACCCGTAGAGTGAGAGGTGTTATATAAAAACTAATACTTCTTTCATCATTGTGGCTTGAAATGGGGTAGGCTTATTTAAAAACGTGTCATGTTTACATCTCAATCTTTCATTTGAATTTTTTGTTCCACGTTAGCATTTTCGTTTATCAGTGTGAAAGGTATGAGAATTCTGTTTTTTGGTCAATGGAAGAGATATGCGAATTCGTTATTATAATAGCAAATACATTTTGGGCTCCAAAAAAAAATGATACATTGCATTGTAGGTGGCATTTTTGGGTTTGGGCCTTATGCTTAATCTGGCCCGTTCAATGAATACTTGTTTGTTAGGGAAAAAATGGATACAGTTTTACCCAAAAAAAAGTGTACAACAATGTCAATTTTGCCAATGATTTAAAACTTAATTGCATAATAGATACCATACAGTTATTACATTATGAAAGAATTCAAACATTTCAATGGTTTGAAATTTTTTATGAATTACCAATAATATGAATTATTTTGACTTAAAAACAACTGAAAAAATTATAATTGATATATTATTATAAAAAAATTCCCATGATGGCATTATATGTATGCGTTTCATTTGAGTTAGGCGCTTCACTTCCCGGTGAAGGAATGATGTGTTACCTAATCCATCATACGTATGGGTTAACTATGAGATGTGTTAATGCAACACCCTTTTTCCAAAAAAGATATTACACCATAGTAACCAAAAGTTTAGCAATTACTTAGAAAATATATAGGTTAAAGTTGGTAATCCTTTTTTCAATATACGAGTAAATTTTTTTGCCTTTTAAAGAAGATGAGAAGGATAGGGAATATGTTCCCTTGTTTCCTTTTGAAAGATTTTCAATGCAAGGTAAAACCATTATATGCTAAAAAGTACTCCATCTCATATATATATTTCATGATATTTTACAAAAGAGTTTGTTCCAAGACAAACTATGATATTTGACACTGCAAAAGAAAAAGAAGTTAAACTACTCTAAACTAAAAAGTACAAAAGTGGTAAAAAAAAACATACGCTACTATGTACAATCGAGCCATGATCCCATCAACTACCCAAAAGGGATCTATTACTCTAACTCCAACTCAACTAAGTCTATGGACAAGACCAAGTGAATCCTCCTAACCCTGGCAAACCAAACTCAAGGTTCCGAACCTGAGTCACCGGAATCCAATCAAAGCCAAACCTGGATAGATCCGGCCTAGGTAAAGGGTCATAGGTGAGGTCAGAGGTAGCCCAAGAGTTGATGGACTCTTCGGTTATATCTTGGTATTCATCATCAGACAGGGATTCAGATATCCATATAATATCTTTCTCTTCTGAGTGATGAGAACTAGGAGTATACATGGGTGGATCTGCTAATCCTAAGGGTGAGGCTGGGGTATACCCTATGGAATCCTCATTTCCTGCAGGTCCTGCTGCTGAAGTGTCTTCTGAAGTTTCGTCTTTGCCCGTGTCTGAGGGCTTGCTCCTTGGTTGTGGGATGCCTAACCTGATCCGTCACCACCATGCCCTGATGGATGCGAACTACCACCACTATTGTCTCCATCATCATCATTGTTGAAGAACATGTCTTCTATACCAGATCCTAATGGTCTCAAGTGTCGTAATGGTAACTTAACATCTAAGATTATCTGTTCTTGGATGGGAAGTGGGTTTTGTTGGCCTCTACCTCCACTGTCCGCGGTCTGTACTCTTCCCATAATTCTGCCCCACTCTGTGTGATGATTTATGTTCCACCACACACAATCCCCGCCTTGGGGTTCTATGCTAAGCTGTCGGACATTTCCCAATCCCGTATCAGTGTGTGCCAACTACTTAGTCATGTATCAACACAACATAAAATTAGGCAAGGGTGAAACTCTAAACAAGGTAATAAGAGCATTGCAAGTATACTAACAACACAGATCACACAACATCCAATTCATATGCCAAGAACATATAAATATCAAAGACAATCAAGACAGTATAGCAGAGTAGCAAATTATTCAAGACATATAACCAGATTCCAATTAAACAGGTCTTACCTTGTATTTGTGAACCTGCAAAACAACTTATTCACAAAATATACCCTCACGTCAAAGTATATTTATGCATGTCACTTCAATATCTCTCAAATCACACCGGTGTAATGTTCCAAGGAGATTTTTCCAACCTCACATCATTTGAGCGACTGGTTGTAGTAAACTTAACAGAATAAACAGGGATTTCCACTTAGACCCCTAAGAATACTTTACAAATACCGCATTTAAAACTTAATACCAAATCAGAAATAGATCTGCCGGTCAAATTTATTCAAGTCACGTGTAAGACTCGTATCGGCTCGGGGGTATTCACCAACAATGCCATTGAGACTTTTAAAACCTGGATAATCCCAGTAGACAACTGTAGTCCAACAGAACCTATTTTCAACCCCATCCTCTAGGTTGTATGCTCATCGCCTTTAATGTAAATGATCTTCTAAATTTGCACTTAAAATCTCTTTGTAAAACTTCCTCTATTTTTCCACAACTTCTCTTTAAAAATATCTTTAGATCTCATCAAAATACTTTATAGTAAATAACTTATCACTATATAAAAATACTCTTACCTTCTTTACTAGATTCTACGGATCATCACGTTTTTAAGTTATCTTTCTGGCTTCAATAATTCAAATAATGACTGTTCGCACCGTGGAAAAGCCGAACTGAGGTGAGCAGTCCAATAGAGTGATTCGATATACAAACTAAAGGTTATTAATATATTTCAAGCAGACCAAAATGGGACATACCCACCTAGGATTGGTCAAGAGAGAAGAGATCAATAGTATTAAACTTATGTCCACTTTTTAGTCAGTAAGTGTTTGTTTTCAGATTTTAGATAGATCTTTGGCAATGAAATAATTACACAGCGGCTGAGCCAACTGCGGTAACCAGTGTCCAAATTTCTTTGAAAACTTGATATAGAACTGAGTGATCGAAATAAAGTTGATTAATTACCAGCTTAGTTAATTTTGAAGATGAAAGGATCACACTGCGACAGAGCCGTCTTCGGTGATCAATGCCAACTTTAAAACGATTCGATATATTCTAAGTGAACGAATTCAAGCTGATTCTCTTCTGAAATATTTATGCACTAGTTATCTTCTAGGAAAAAGGCCCGTTGAAAGCCTACCTCACTAATTTCCACTGTCGTAGACATTGGAAATTATACTGAGTTAATTATATATATATATATATATACAGATTGGATACCCACTCAATATTTTCCACTGATAATATAACAGTAGAATTCACTGAGAATCCATTACTGTTTATATTAATTTTTGTTAGATGTTATAACAGTAGAATTCACCGAAAATCCATTACTGTTATACTCTTTTTATCTAATCCAATCTTTTTATATATACGTTTATTAAGAAGTCACTTCTTTTCCAATTTATCTTAGTCACGTATATACTGGATCCCTAGATTAAGAATTCCCCAAATTGTGTATCAGTACGGTTCCCACGAAAGACAGACAGACTTAAAAAGCCCCTTCAAAGGTCTCTGTCTTTCCTAGACAGACCCATACTGTAACACCCTTATTTTTTATATAGTTCTGTAGACTTCTAAATATGTTTTAATTTAATTGAAATTATTAGATTAATGATTTTTAGATCTTGGGGTGAGAATAAAGATATTAACATCTTAGATTTATCTTAGAAGAGTCAAGAGTAGCCAAGTTCGCAAAACTGAGCTTTTGCGGGAACCGCATTCTCTCCTGATGCAGGGATAGGGTCCAGTATTTTTCTGGAGGTCATTTTTACTCAAAAATAATATTTTAACGAACCAAAAGTCATTTTTATAATATTTGTGATTTTTAGAAATTTTTTTGGAAATTTTTCAGAAAAATTTTATTTTACCCGCGTTTGGTGCATTACGGGTAAACCAGGGGCAATCGGGACATGAAAAATAGTCCAAAAGTTTAGCTTTGAGTTTCTAAATTTTTCTATATCATATTCAAGTCATAAAATTGATTTCTCATGATTTTACCCATTTTAGAAAAATATTTATCTAAAAAGGGGTTCGAAAACTACGCATTTTACTACTTTGAACTACCGATTAAACCTTAAATTGATGGGACTTAATCCCACCAATTTTCTGGTCTGAACTGGGCGAACAAGGGGGGCAGATTCACTCTCAAAAATATCCCAAAAGTCAAATGGTCAAAAAGGGTTGATTTTTGAATATTTTTTCAAATTAGGTGAGTGAGGTATGGCTCCCAATCACTCAAATTATGCAAGCCCATACCTCCCTCATTCCTTCTTGCTTCAGCCGAGTTTGTATAGGGAGAAGGGAGAGAGAAAATTTATTTTTCACTTCATCTTCTTCACTTGAACCAAAGAACTCCATTTTTCTCTCATTCTCCAAGTTTTCCTCCATAGCCAAAACTTGAGTTTTGTTGGGTTTTTGACCATTCAAGCTTCACAAAAAAGGTTTGGATCATCATTCTAATCCATAAACTTCTTTTATTTTTTCATTTCCACAACTTTCATTTTCCCATGAAAGCTTGTGTTCTTCCTTTTTACTAAAAGAGAGCTTTTTTTTTGTTTAGGTTCACTCCATTGGAACCTACAAGCTTGAAAACTACCTTGGATCCATTTGCTTTCAAGTTTGAGTAAGTATTCATCTAATCAAAAGTTCTACTCTTTAGGGTTTGGTGGTTAGCATAAAACTTGCATTTTTATGGTTTTATTTTGGTGTATTTTGTGAAAGGTTAATTTTTCTAAGTGTTGGAACATCAAGGTTTCAAGGAGGCCACTTGGTGTTGGTGTTGGTGTGAAGGTGATTTTGGTGTTAGCCCATTCTCATTAGCTTCAAGAGGTAAGAGAATTTTCTCAATAAGTTGGGAAGGATGTATATGTGTGTGGTGTATGTTGTATGTTCTAAGTTAAACTCAAAGACTTGAGTTTTTCTATTGGTTGTTGAATGAAGTTTCATTCTCTTAGTAATATGTATTTATATATATATATATGAGCTCAAGCATGATTTTTGGTTGATGAATGATTATGTTTGAAAAGCCTATGTGGTCTTGGAAAAATGCATGCTTGATGAGTTGATGATTTATGCTATGTTCATGATGTATGTTGGTATGCTATGGGTGGTTATTTTGAGTGTATGTATGATCTATGGCTTGATTGTGTTCTTGTCTAATTGATGCATGTTGATTTCTTTGGATATTTCACATACTTTGATTCTTTGTGATTGGGATTGAATTGAAGTATTTGATTAAGTGTGAGAAGAGAATTTAAAAGCTTTAATGAAAAAAGTTTTCCAAAGTGAAATCAAATAAATTAATTAGGGTTCAAGTTAACACTTACTTAGATAAATTACATTAAATTGCTAAGTACAAGTCTCAAATCAATTTCATACTAAGGCATTTTTCTCCATAAAACTCTAAGTGAGTTAGAAAATCAATTAATGAGGGAGAAAATCAAATTTTAGAATTTTAGGGGTCAAAGACGAAAACTGGATGTTTTGGGGTCAAAAATACAAAATTTTGGAATTATGGGCATAAAATCGAAAATCTGGACACTTTGGGCCAAAAATATAATTTTACAAAATTTTTGGGGCAGAAACGTGAAGACTAGACAATTATGGGGCAAAAACGTGAAGACTGGACAATTTTGGGGCAGAAACCTAATTTTACAGAAAATAGGGGCTGAAACGTGGAACAGAATATTTTGAGGGTCAGATTTTTAAATAGTTAAAAGTAAAGGAACTTAAGTAAAGTTATCAAAGCAATTAACTAAGACTTTGAATTAAATCTTTTTACAATGAGAAGTGGGAAGAAAATAGTAATGAGGATTTGAGAGTTAAAGTTAAGGAAGAACTTTAATTTCAAAGAGGAACTTTCTGTAACACCCCTTTCTCAGGAGGCATTACACTTCGTAACTGAACCTCTAATGTGGAAATTAAAATCTTTCTTCTAATTCTTCTTTCGAAAAACGCTGTCAAAATTTTATTAATTTTCACAAATGGATTTTCTCTGTCAATTTTTTTTCTAAAAGAAATACTTTGTGAGAATAAACACCAACCAGAAAACCACATAGGAACTAAAACTTATTCAATTATAATGGAACGTATCATACACAAGAAATCCCTTTCCCAAATCAGTACAAACTCTCTATGCTGGTCAAGCACTAAGAACTTCTACAAAAAGTTCAAATAAGAAAAACTCCAACAAAACTAGGACTCGCACGTCCTTCCACTTTGTTGACACGTCTTCAATGCGCGTCTCGTTCTTCGAGTCCTGTCTAGTCCACTCAGCTAGTAATCAATCTATATGAATCATGTCCCGAAGGGCACAAAACATATAGGCAAGGGTGAGTTTCTCCCAAAGTCACAATCACAAAACATACATAGTAAAAGGAAAAATACTACTTATTATACTTCAAAAATAAGCAAATATCATTTGAAAACTTTACTTTAAGTTCACAAACAACCAACACACATCATCACAAAATCATCTATCTCAATCAAGATATATATATGCATGACACTTCAATCATCTCTTATCACACCGGTGCACTACTCCATGGAGACTTCTCTTCCTCAACTAAGTAGAGCGATATGGCGGTGCTTGTACCTAACATAAATGCAACCTTACCATCTCTTAGCCCTCGTTGGCATTTATTCGGTATGGCCCATTGTGCTAACTCGTGCACCATATCATAAATAAGACAAGCCGGTCAGGATCATTCAAGCCGGGTATACTACTCTTCTCGACACAAGGAGATTCCCCTCAAGGCCATTGAGAATTTCGTGACCTGAACGCCCTCAAAGACTTATAGTCAGACTATGCTTATTCTCAATCCATCACCTTAGGATTGTATACTCTCATCATAGCATAAAGCTAGCCTGGCAAAAGCCAATATCTCAAATGCATATGACAATACAATTCATACACACATACAAGGAGCATACAAGGAGAATAATGCAATCCTTCATTTAGGATTTTCATCGCCACGTGTTAGCTCTCTCCTAACACCGTGTAGCATTATTCCTCCAATCTTCAACTCGCCACGTGTTGACCCTCTCTCAACAATGTGTAAAATTTTAAGTTAACAACGCCACGTTTGGACTCTTTTCCAACTACGTGTGGGACTCTTCGCATTTATAAAAATGCCCCTTACTTCTTATTATTTGTTAAAACCACATAACTTTTTATAATTATATTTTGACCCCAAAACGTCCAGTTCCTGCGTCCAGTCTGCGTCCAGTTCCTGCGACAAGTTTCTGCGTCCAGTTCCTGCGTCCAGTCTCTGCGTCCAGTTCCTGCGTTCAGTTCCTGCGTCCAGTCTCTGCGTCCAGTCTCTGCGTCCAGTGTCTGCGTCCAGTTCCTGCGTCCAGTCCCTGTGTCCAGTTTCTGCGTCCAGTTTCTGCGTCCAGTCTCTGCGTCCAGTTTCTGCGTCCAGTCTGCGTCCAGTCTCTATTCTTATTGATTTAAAACTTAGGTGTTAACTTGATATAATTGTAACTTCTAAACCCTTTTATTTTAAGAAAATTCCCATTAAAGTCCATTGGAGACTTATTCAAAAGAAATAATTAGTAAAGTCCAAAATGAAACTTTGGCTTGCAGGTAAGTCAATTTATTCTTTAAAATACTTTTTGCTAAAGAGTCCTCTACTTCCTCTTCCATGATGCTTGGGTCACTTGTTTTATTTTCCTCATTGATTTTATTTACTCAATCACAACAACCATCACATACACACAATAAATAAAGCATAACACTACTTTAAATATTACAATCATCCCAAATTGATCAAATGAATCACAAATAATTAAATACACTCAATCACTTCAAGACCTACCATTTTCTCATACACAATCAAGAGAACAATCATACAACAAAAACACAAGATTTCTACCATACAAAAACCATAAAGTTAACACATGCCAAAATTTACATTTTTAATTAATCCAAGCATACACACATTTTTCTTATTAGGTAAATTTCTTCACTCTTCATTTTTAATCCAAGTCCTTTATAAAAACATACATAGTATTAAAATTCTAAAGATCCTCATACCAAAAACCATAGAGCTACCAATCTTAATTTAGTGATCTAAAACCCATCAAGGATGGTTTTAACCACTCAAGTCAAAGATGAAACTCAAGGTTGTTGAGTTATCATCAAGCCATCCAAAACATACAACATACTACTACATAAAAATTATGTCTTTTAGAAGAACATCCCACTTACCTCTTGAAGAGAAGCTTTAAACACCAAACTCACTTTTCCTAGCTTGTTGTTCCAAGCTAGAAATCAACCCTTACAAAATAAAATCATAAAACACAAGCATAAAAACCAAGCCTTTATGAAAATTTCCCCAAATCCTAAAATAAAAAACATGAGACAAGGATTTCTTACTCTTGCTCTTGAAGAAAAATGGATCACAAGGAAGATCAAACCTCTTGGTTCCAAGGATAAGAACCTAAGACCAAAACAAAGATATTTCCTCAAAATAATGAAGAAACGCATGATCTAAAAACCAAAAGAGATAGATCATGAAAGTATATGAAAGATTGATGGTTTAGAATCATAAACCAACCTTGGTTGAAGAAGATTGATGGATCAAAGCTCTTGGAAATCAAAGAAATAGTTTAGGAAAAAGCTTGAAAGCTTAAGAGCAACAATGGAGTATTTGGCTTTGGAGAGAGAAAGGAAATGAAAAGTAAGACAAACCCTCTCCTTTACCCTTGCTAAGTCACGGCTGAACCCAAAAAGAAATGGCCAAGGATAAGCTTTTGTCCACTTGGTATTATCTTACATTAAATTAAGAATTAAAGGTGTTTTAATATTTCTTCCAACCAAGACTTTCAAGGCATGAGCACATGGGCACAAATCAGAATTTTGGGGGCTGTGTGGGGCGCAAGATTGCAGCTGAAAATGAGAGGAAGGAGTGTTCACACTTGGGGTTTTGCTTTTGGAAGCACAAGTGGCCAAAAATGCTTATTATAATATATATTTTGAAATAAATATTTCTCCAAGTAATTGATTAATGAAAAAATTATTTTTGAGACCTAAAATTAATATAATAGAGGTTAGAATTTCGAAACTCAAGTTTTGGTCATTTTCTGATACCCCATTTGCGCTACGGTTACCCGTAACGTGCTAAAAATGGCTAAAAATAAAATTTTTTTGAAAAACTCTAGAAAAATTCCTAAAAATCAGAAATATTAAAGAAATAACTTTTGTTTCGTTAAAATATTTTTTTGACATAAAAACGGTCTCCGGAAAAATATAAAACCTTCGACGTTTGCAAACCGAGTCACGGTTTACGCTATTTTTCGATTTCTTCCACTTTCTACCCATCTAAAAATCATAAATAATCTAAAAACACTAATGGTATCCCTAACTCTCTATTTGGATCATTTCTTAGTCCTCTAGTAATTTTCTGTTCATTACGTGTCACGTAGTCCATTCTACAGGGATCAAAACTGTAACATCTTTATCCTAATCTTAGAAAATTCCAAACTAAAATTCTAAAATCCTTAAATAATATAAAAATACTATTTGTCTCTTTAATTCCTCATGGTGGTATTTTCTGACCCTTCAGATCAATATAATCTTATTTCTCCTTCTATAACGAGAATCGTTTTCTGTTGAAATTTCCAATTTCAACTCGAAATCCTAGTTGCTTTTCTATGAGCAACTGTAGTCATGACATTTCATTTTCTAGTATTATCTTATAGTATGCAATTTGATCTACTAGCTTAATAGTATAGAATTTACTATAGATCTAAAAATGCGGGTGTTACACTTTCCATAAAACTTATGTTTTTAAATAACGCTTTTACACGGTATTGAAAGAGGATCAATACGTGGCAACGATGAAATCTTGAGGACAATAATGCTACACGGTGTTGGAAGAAAGCCAACACGTGACGACGAAATCCTAAGATGAGGGATCGCATTATTTGTCTTGTGTGTGTGTTTGCAAATTATACTGGCATTTGCATTAAAGACATGGCTCTTGCCAAATTAGGGCATACAATCCTATGCGATAGATTGTAAATAATTGTAAAACCTGTTCATGAAAAAGGGGACCAATTGTATCGCCCCAAATTTTCAATCTAAGAGACAGAGTGTTAATAAAAGAGGATTATTGTTAATATTAGGATTTCGATGAGATTGATAATGGTTTAGTGCTGATGTGAAAAGTCAAACAGAAAAGTCTGTAGATGTTTTGACTGTCAGAATAAGAATATAATGATATAGAAACCCTAATTGGAGTCAGAAAAATGATTTGAGGATACCAATAGTGATTTTATAATATTTGAGGATTTTAGAAATTTATTTAGGAATTTTCTGAGAAACAGATAAAAATGTTACTGTTTTGGTCCCTGTAGTTTGACTAGGTTGAACTGTGAGTGGGTTTAGAGACCAGAGCAAGTTAAGAAATATTTTTGGAGATGCCAAATGATGTTTTATATTATTTTAGAATTTTAGAAATTATTTTGGGAATTTTTAGAATAGCAGTCAAAGAATTGCAGTTTTGGTCCCTGTAGACCGTGAACAGGGTAAACGGGAGAATAGATGTAGGTCAGAAGCTTGGAAATAATCCAAAATCAACCAAAAGAGTAACCAATGATGTTTTTATAATATTTATGATTTTTGGGAAATTTTTGAGATTTTTCAGAGAAAGTTGATTTTAACCCTAATTTACGGGATACGGTAAAACCAAAAAATTACCGTAGTGCTTCTAAACTTAATTTCTATGAACTAAGACTTTTGTGGCACCTTATTTTCATGGTTTAGGACTTATTTTAGGATTCATGAGAGTTTTTACCCTAATAGGTTAATTTTGGACAATTTTTACTATGAAATACAAAAGTTACCACATTTAATTACCTTGGAGACTTACCATTTACCATGGTTAAGGTGAAAAATTATTTTACCCTCCCTTTAACCAGCTGCTGCGCCAGTTTTAGAAGAAGAGTGTGGAAGATTTCCATTTTTATGACTCATGGGTTTTTAACCAATAAGATTAATCCAAGTGACTAACTAGGGTTAAGCTTATGGTTAGTTTAATCATGATTTAAGAAAAAAATCCTTGTGGATAGGAAAAAAGGGATAGAGCTGGCCGAGAGGGAGAGAAAGAAGGGGAGAGCTTCTTGTTCCATTTCTCACTTTTGTTCTTACACCATAGCTATCCTTCCACTTTCCTCTCTAAGTTTTACTCAAAATAATCAAAGTTTCCAAGGGTTTGCTCTTGAGTTAAGGATCATCAAGCTATCAAGGTATTTGCTAAGAACTTCATAGATTAAGTTTTCATTGTTTTCTTCATGGTTATGAGCTTAGGGTTGTATTTGGTTCATCATAAGTTCATCTTTCAAGTGCTAGGATTATCCATGGATGAGTAAACTTATTTTGGTATTTGGATGTGTTGTGTTTGGATTGGAAGGAAATAATCCAGAGGAAGGAGAAGAGGGATTGAAGCAAAGGCTTGTCTTACATAGGATAAAGGAAGGAGGTAAGGGGAGATTTTCTTGTTTATGGTTATTAGTGTTTGGATGATGCATGAGTGATATGCTTGTTATGATTTTTGGCAAGAAGCTTATAACTTTAATTAGAGTATGATTTGAACATGAGGATATGTGCTATTTTGTTCATGTGGCTTGGATGACTCAAGAGATATATATATATATGTATATTCATGCTTGGTGGAAGGATTTTAATTTGCTTGGATGTGGTGTGTTTGGGATTAAGTTATTTTTGATGGGGTTTATCCTTGGTGGAGGAGAATAATATGCTTGATGTGTGATGATCTTGTTCCATGCTTTGATGAGTTTGAATCCATGGCTTGATATTGAATAGTTGTGCTTTTGATTGATCCAAAGATGGTAAATTTTGCTCACTTGTATACAATTGGTCTTAACTATGTAAAGAAAAAAATAATTTGGTATGAACTTGGTAAAAATCGGATTCCAGTTATGCCCTGGGTGTGAGTATTTTCGAAGCTGGGAAAAGCTAAAAAACAGGGGACAGAGCCGTTTACACCGCGGATGTGAAAAGTCTCGCGCCTGTGAACAGTTCTGTAATCTGGAAATTTAATAGTGCAGAATTTTGCGAAAATTATTTCTTTCAGTTTTTTAAACAAATATTTTTAAGGGAAAAATGTCATTTTTGAATTTAAGGATTGGCAAGTATTTTAGTTAATTTATTTTAGAACTTAAACATTAGATTTGGAAAATGCTATTTTTGTTAAAAAGGCAAAGATTGACAAAGGGTATGAATGAAAGAGGAAGAGACATATGGATGAGGATGTTATAAGAAATGGAAATATTATGAGAGAGAAGAATACCATGACCAAGAGAGAAGGTTATAGGTGATGGTGCAAGAGATAACCTAGAGAAGAGATTAATGAAATTACAAGAGAAACCAAAGCTTAAAACGCTTGAGATAAGTACTCTGTGTACATAAAGTGATGATAATACTATGTGACACGCACTATGTGATGTGAATACTGTGTGATTGAGAAAAGCTGTGTGATGGGAGAATTGCTATGTGCCATTAAACACTGTGTGCTATGTGAAAGGCTGTGTGTCATTGGATTGAATATCTATGGATTGTGCCATAGGCTGTGTGCCGTTTTGCTGTGTGCTATGTGAAGGGCTATGTGTCATGCTGTGTGCAAATGGGTTGTGTGCCATGCTGTGTGAAAAAGGGTTGTGTGCCAAACATTGTGAGCGAAGCGTTGTGCGCACAATGCTTCGGGAAATGCTAAGTGGTATTTCGTGCTATGTGAAAAAGTAATCTCCGTGGAGTGCGGGCTAAATGCTTGTGACTGAGTGTCGAATAAATGAGGAGTTTGGGGAAAAGTAATCCCATGGAGTGCGGGCTACGTGCTCATGACTGTGTGTCGAATCTATGATAAAGAAATGGCCAATAGAAGTGTCTTGTGTGTATATATATATGGAATTCTTATGATATGTTTCTGTGTGAAAATGTGATATTTTGTGTGAAGTTGTAAAGGTGCGTCTATGTGACATATGATGAACATGTTATGTTGTGCATGTGTGAGTGATTTCTACTATATATGGTAAGATACGGTTTTGCATGAATTTTTATAATGTGCTATTTGTATGATTGTGGTGATAACTGTAAAAGGAAAGTTCTCACCCTTGTCTATATGTTTTGTGCTCTTTGGAACATGATTCATATAGATGGACCACTAACTAGGTGTACCTGTCAGAACACGAAGATTGAGACATACTTTGAGATGAGTTAACCTAGTGGAAGGACGGATGAGTCCTAGTTTCAAGTTAGAGTTATCTTATTGGAGCTTCTTACAGAAGTTCTTAGTGCTTGACCAGCATAGGGAATCAATATTCTTTTGGGAAGGAGCAGTTTCTTGTATGCTGTAATATTTCTCAAACATTGGTTTATAAAGAGAAACGTCAATTGTATTCAATGATTGTTTTTCATTCTTATATGTTGAGTATTGATTTATTTCTGACTTCTTTTAATGTCTTTAGAAAAAAATGGCAATGAAAATCCATTTATGAAAATTAAATAAGTTTGTCAGTATGTTTCCGAAAGAAAGCCAGATTTAATGAAATTTATTTTCATCATTTGGGTTGGTTACTTAAGTGTAATGCCCTCCGAGGAAGAGGGTGTTACACCGATGGTTACCATGTCCATGAAAAAGGGGACCGATTGGTTTATTATGTTAGGTCTCATAGTAGCTCTACTGAATAATTGTAAAACCTGTTCATGAAAAAGAGGACCGATGGTTGACCAAGTCCATGAAAAAGGGGACAGATTGGTTTATTTATGTTATGGTGATAAGTAGCTCTACTGAATAATTGTAAAACCTGTTCATGAAAAAGGGGACCGATGGTTACCATGTCCATGCAAAAGGGGACAGATTGGTTTATTATGTTAGGTTTATGCTACAGCCATTTCACTCTACTTAGTTGAGGAAGAGAAGTCTCCATGGAGCAGTGCATCGGTGTATTAAAGAGATATTGAAGTGACATGCATTATGCTAGAATGCTATGTGTGTGGTTGACTGTGTGTTTAACTTGATGTTGTGTTCTCTTTTGGTGTATGAATACCTTAGAGAAAGATTTGCGAAAGAGTAATTATATATATATTCTTGGAATGTATTATGTAGTATTTTACTTTTCATATGCACCCTTTCGTGGATTTCAACTTGTGCAAAGAAATTCACCCTTGCATGTTTTTCCTGTTATCCGTATGTACGCTATGCGTAGATGTCCACTTCAAGACCTCTGGTAGCCCGAGTGAGGGAGAGTTTCTGGCCTCGTGAGGCCGATGGTGGGGGATGGACTTACGATCCCATCTCCTAATGGGCCACTGTGACTGGACACATGGTCAGGACTAGAGGAGGGGTGTTGGGCCCTGAAGAGGTTTTGGAGAGGGACATGGTTTTGGACTTCTACATACCCGTCGAGAGGGTGCGCTACTGGCTGGGAGATGCACCCTTTGCACGCAGTATCACGTTGGAGAACCGGGAGGCTAGAGTTCCGCCCACGGCGTAGCCTAGGAGAGAGACGAGGGAGGATCAGAGGCCTACATCTCAGCGGATAGCCGAATCGGTATCTGCCCGTTGTCGTCTGATTCGTCGCACTCCGTGGAAGAGTTCCTTGGAGAGGGCATGCTTACCAAGGGTGGCTCCACCGGTGACATCAGTTCCACCACCCGAGATCGTGAGGCCGACACTTCCTGTTCCATACGTCGCACCTTCTGGACGTTTTGTTCGCTGTTCTTCTAACACTTCTGCTGGACCATCAAGACATACAGGGAGAGGGAAGAGGAAGGTCAGAGATGAGCCTGGGTGCGGTTGGCTCGTGGAGTCCGAGTCTGAGGAAGAGGAGGACCCCGAGGAGACGTCATCGTCTTAGGTCTGTAGAGGTGGGGGTGTCTAGTGCTAGGTTGTGGGTTGTCAATTAGCCGACCGGCCTAGGTTTGAGGTGTACATGTCCAGTGTTGTGTATTTGACACACCTTTTGATTTACAACTTTCCTAGGTTTAGCTTTATCACTTTATTTCCTTATGTCAGGTTGTTGTATTTTGACCGCTCTGTTGTGGTTTATAACTATACTTGCGAGCGCAAGGTTTGTGTACTTTGACATGATGATGTAGATATTTATGTATGATGTTTCTTTTCTTGTGAGTTTCTGGATGGCTAAATGATTTGCGAGAATATTTTCTTATAAGACATTTAAAAAAAAATAGCCACCAATTTTGGTAACCTTGATTTATGAAAGACGATTTTCCGCATTAAGTTTTAGTTTTTCATGTGACGTTCCTTGTGGGAAAAAAGGGCATACACATACTGATAAACCGTTTATCTTAATCATCACCTTGTATATCAATGATAGACAATATTAGGGTTTTCACAAAAGAATAAATTTCACTTCTTTATGGTAAGATCATATTTACGGTAAATGTAAATTTTGCCATTATAATGGTATGTTTACAAAAGCTCAAAATTAATTTTATCGTAATCACCTTACTTACACAGAATTTAAGATAAATTTAGGCATTATAACACTACTATTAATAAATAGCACAAAACAATTAAATTAAAGCGATAAAACAATTATAAAGCATAAATAAAAGCTATAACACACAAAACACACAAGTCATGCACAAACAAGAATCAATACTCATGCTTCTCAAATTAATTTGCAAGAGGTTCCCCTTACCTTTGCCACAAGAACTTGGAAGAACAAGGCTTGAAGAACCAAGAACACCAAGTGAGAAAGCTTAAGACTATAAAGGAGGAAAAGGAGAGAATTTTGCTTGTCAACACAAGGCTTAGGATTTGTGAGAAATTTATGAGGCACTCCCCTTCTATTTATAGGCAAAGGGAGGCCAAGCTTAGGGAGGAGGAAGGAAATATAAATTTGTGTTGTCAAGGTACTTTATGAGGATTATGTCATAAACCTTAATTAAATCAATCCTTTTTCTAATTGGCTCATGTCCATGACTAGGCTTGGTGACTTATAAAAGAAAAGCATATCCAAGGCTCCAAAATGAATGTGGATGTCGACCAAGTAAGGTGGAAGAAGAGCCATTAGATAGCTTGGTTAAAAACTTTAGGGAATCTATAGGAAATCTCGAAAATGACATGTTAGAGCTTAATCAAAGAGTTTTTGGATTTTTACGGTAAGGGTATGCTTCGTGTAATGCCCCTTTTTCCGACAAAGAACGTCACATGAAAACTAAGCAAAACTTAATGTGGAAGATAAATAAAACTGGTTTATCTTTATAAAATAAGTCTTTCATAATTTAGGGGTACCAAATTTCGTGGCTAACTTTTTTTTTATAGTCTTCCAAGAAAATATACTCGCAAATATCTTAGCCATCCAAAAACTCAGAAAAGAAAAATGCATCATATATATATATATATATATATATATATACCTCTAAGGTCACTGTACACAAGTCTTTGTAGTCAGGAACCACAACCAAGTGGCCAAAATACAACATCATGAAAAGAAAGGAAATAAAGCGATAAAACTAAACCTAAGAAAACAGTAAACAAAACATGTGTCAAATACATATGGTTATTAAAACCGGACCGGACTGGCCAGTCGAACCGGTCAAACCGTGAACTGGACAGTCATCCGGTCGAGACAAACCTGGAAACCGCACTGGCAGAAAATCAAAAGAAAAACTGTAAAACCGGTCATAAACCGGAAAAATCGGGCAGAACCGGCGGTTGGCTAGTTTGGAGCGGTCCAGAAAAAATGCAAAAAAATGATATCGTGTTCTGGTTGGGATAGTCGATTTTTCATCTCCGCTTCTGCATTTCAGTGTTTGTAGTTTCCCTTCTCATTTCTTTTTACGATTTCCATTAAAGCCGTTGCCCAGGTTGTTCATCACCATTCAACAAAACTGTCTCAGTGTCTCCCAAGTTCTCCTCTGGTATTCTGCGTTTTTTGGGTCCTTCTCTTCCCTTGTTTAGCAGCAAGAGGCTGGTTCTGTTCTCTGTTTTCATTTTCAAAACTACCTTATTTCTCTTTTTTGGTGAAGAACTTACCGTTCTATTGTTTCTAAAAGCAATAAATGTACTGTACAATTACCTTACAGAAAACCTTTACAGCTTTTCTGATGAAAAGACAAGTCTTTTTACTATTTGAAAAGACTCAAGCTACCATTTCTCCACATTCCAACGTGAATAGATTATAGATCACAAAAGGATATATCAATTAACAATTTCAATTATTAAAAAATTTGATATTATATTATATATATTATATAAATTATATATTAATATATCGAAATAGAAAAAAAGTAATATTATGTTATGACTTATGTCATATTTGATTTAATTTTATTTGTAATTTTAAATGTTTTATGTTATAAATTATGACATTTAGTAGTGAAGTTTAATTTTTTTTATTCAGTTATGAATTTTATATTAATTTTTGCTCAATATTATTTAATAATAATCCGGTTGAACCCCGGTCAAACCTCTGAACCTTGAACCAGTGCCTTCACCGGTTCAATGACTGGTCCAGTTTTAACTACCTTACAAAAACACGACATGAACATCTACTCCCCAAAACCTAGGCTGGTCGGCCAACTAACAAACCCACAACCTAGCACTATACTCCCCACCCTAGAGACCTAAGAAGATGTCATCTCCTCGGAGTCCTCCTAGGGATCCTCCTCCTCCTCGGACTCCACGAGCCAACCACATCCAAACTCGTCTCTGATCTTCATCTTCCCTCTCCCGGCGTGTCCCGATGTCTCTACGTAAGGAACAGGAAGCGTCGGTCTCACAGGCTCAGGTGGTGGAGCTGATGTCACTGGTGGAGCCAACATAGGCAAGCGTGCCCTCTCCAAGAAACTCTTCCTTGGAGTGCCATGAATCAAACGACGACGATCAGAAACTGGTCCAGCTCGTAATTGATTTTTGAATCCTCTTTTTGGTTCAAGATCATTTTTTAGGGTTTTTCCAATGTTTTCCCTCACTAAATAAACCTTGGTGGCGACTCCCTGCTTTTCGAATTTCCTTGCGAAATTTGGGTCGCTTCAAGATGCAATTGGAGTTGGGCGCTTCACTCTCCAGTGAAGGCATGATGAGTGACCTAGTCCATCACACGTGCGAGTTAGCTATGAGATGCAATTGGAGTCTGGCACTTCACTCCCAGGTGAAGGAATGATGTGTGACCTAGTCCATCATGCGTATGGTTAAGTATGAGATGCACTTGGAGTCAGGCGCTTCACTCCCTGGGTGAAGGCATGATGTGTTACGTCCGTAATTTTGGGATTTCTGTATTAATTATATTTTAATATATGGATTGGTGATTCAGGTGTATTAAATATATTTTGGGAAATATAATTTCATAGATAAATTCTTTTGAGCTCAGAAAGCAGTAGTTTAAGTTCGACGTCAAAGTACAACAGATATCAGTTCACGTCATTAACTGATAGAATGACTGTATTATGAGATAGAAACCCTAAATTGGAGTTAGAAAATGGATTTGAGGATTCAAATACTAATTTTACAATATTTGAGGATTTTAGAAATTTAGTTGGGAATTTTCTGAGAAACGGATAAGAAAGAGTACCGTTTTGGTCCCTGTAGTGTGACTAGGATGAACTGCGAGTGGATTTGGAGACCAGAACACTTTAGAAAAATATTTCACCAAGACAAATAATGTTTTTACATTATTTTAGAATTTTGAAAATTATTTTGAAAATTTTTAGAATAGCAGATTAAGAATTGCTGTTTTGGTCCCTATAGAATGAAGAACAGGGTAAACGGGGAAGCAGATGGATACCAGAGGAATAGAAAATGATCAAAAATCAAACGTAAGGGTAACTATTAGTGTTCTTATAAGATTTATGATTTTTAGAAATTTTTTGGGAATTTTCAAGTAAATATCAGTTTTGCCCTAGTTTACGTATTACGGTAAAACCACAGAGCGAGAAAATACCCGATACTAGACCTTAGGGTTACTGGGAAATTATCAGAAGGGGAAAAATGGCATAGGCATGGTGATGTCATAGTAGTGAGGTCATTAGGGTGAAGTCATATTAGATATAATTGGTAATTATTAGTAATTTTTGGTGAAAAGACCATTTTGCCCTTCTATCTTTACCCTTGAACTTGCTCTATAATTACCAAAGAACCAAGAAGCCACCTTGTTCAATTTGGACCCTTGATTAAGCACTTCATTTGATGGAGAGAACATCTTGGTCATTGATTTAGTTTAACTACACAAATCATAGTTAAAACTTAACCTAGTCTAGTTTTTTTTAACCAAGCTTTAACCCTAGTTAATTTTGAACCTATCCCTTCCTCCTTGGACCATCCTTGGCTGCCCACTTGGGTTGAGAGAAGTCCATCTTTTTCCTTTTCCAAAGCTTGAATTAATTATATTTTGGAATCCACCAATTAGATAATTCTTGATTTAATTTTTTTTCTAATTTTAATTAAGTGTAATGATAAGTTTTTGCTTCAAGCTTATCCAAGCCTTTCCTTGGGGAGGAAGACCACGAAATTTTGAGGGAGAGGAGGAGGAATCTTGCTTCATTTCTTCATTTCACCTTCTCACTAAAGACATTTTCTCTCACTTTCCTCTCTTGTTTTCTTTCAAAAGCTATCAAGTTCTTCAAGCTTTTTCTTCCATTTCCATGGAAGCTCCTCACCATCTTCAACCTTGTTTTTGATCCTCTATACAATAATCAAGTGTAGAGCATCTCTTTTAAACACTTCTAAACACTGACCTTCCTCAAATCATCAAGATTTCCATATATGTTCTTCAAGGTGTTCTTCAAGTTCTTCATCATCTTCTTGGATTTTTGATCTTGGATCTTCAAGATATCAAGGTTGGTTTCTTACTTTAATCCATAAATTTCTATTTTCTACTCTTACTCTTCAAGTTCATATGATTAAAAGTGGTGTTTCTTCAACTTTTTCTTGAAGGGACTTTGTGTTCTTGGAACAAGTTCAAGATCAAACTCTTGATTTCATATTCAAGAGGATTTGGTAAAATTTGCTTTCATCTCTAGTTCTTCATTGGATTCTTAAGGTTGTTTCATAAAAGGGAAAAACCTTGTTTTAGTGGTTTATGTTTTGTTTTTCAAGGAGTGGTGGAAATCCTAGAAGTGAGGATTTTTCCTCAAGAGGCTAGAAGACAAGGTAAGGGGAAATTTCTCTTGAGTGAGTTATAGGATTTTGTGTGATATGTGTTTTGCTTGCTCATGATTTCTCAAAGAACTTGAGGATTATGTTTAAAGAGGATGTCTTGATCTTTATAAAAGCTTTGATTTTTAATAAAGAAGTGATCTTTATGAAAAATAATGATCTTTACTAGAGTAGTGATCTTTGTTCAAATGATGAGTCTTTTATAAAGTAATAATCTTTAAGAAAGCTATGATTTTTAATTGGTCTTTGTGAAAGCTATGATCTATGTTAAAGATATTATTTTTAATCAAAGATATGATTTTTATTTAGTGATCATGGAGTGAAGAGTATTTGATGATGACATCTTTGAGTTTGTAACTTTGTCTTTATGATTGAAGTTCATATTGTTCGATGTGTGATTGTGATACTCCTTTATACTTGATGTGGATGTTTTTCTTTGCTTGATGGTGATGCTTTCCTATGGTTGATTGTGATATTGTTCTATGCTTGATGGTGATATTGTTTTATGTTTTATGTCCTTTGGCTAGTGAGGATTGTCTTCTAGTCATCCTCTATGTTCTATGTGTCTTTTTCTTATTTTTATTCAATTTGGGAATATAATATTTAAAGTAGGTTATTGCTTTGTTATTATTATGCTTGGTGATTGATAATTGAGGAAAAGTATGAAAAGATTAAAGTATGGCAAAATGGCTAATGACCCAAGCATTATGGAGTGTGGTGAAAAGGACATGGACATGGACAAAAAAGAAATTTTTCATGATGAATTAATTAGAAACAAAATCCAAAGATTTGTTAGGATTCATTATGCAAAGAGTTTTTAAAAAATAATGAGTCTCCAATGGACTTTTTAAAGGTTTTAATCATAATTTAATAAGTTAAAAATGAATCATTAGAGGAAAAGTCACAATTTTAACCCAAGTATCTTATTTTTAATCTAATTAATTCAAATTAAGAGGTATGGTGTTTTCAAAATTAAAATGAAGTTTTTAACCTAATGAATTTTGGCATAAACAGATCAGTTACACCTCTGGTATGGTTTTCAGAAAAAGGGTGTGAAAATCGGGTTTGTATAGAAATCAGAAAACAGAGAAACAGAATCGTTCACACCTGCGCTGTGATTTTTATCACGCCTGTGAAAGTGTCAGGAATTTTAAAATTCGAAATTTGTAAAATTTATGCTTAAAGGCTCATAAATTAATGTCTTTTTAAGGGAAAAATATTTATTTTGAAATTAAATTAGTCTAAGGATCTTATATCAATTTTTGAAAGTAAAACAGTAAATACGTTTAATCGATTTTTGTGAAACAAAGATATATTTTGGTTGAGATAACCAAAGAGAAGACTATATATTGCAACACCCTTTCTCATAAAAGGATGTTACAACATAAGTAACCTATTTTATCGGATGTCCATATTAATCCTGATAGATTATTCGTTATTCAAAAATATGAATGAAATTTTTTTTCTTCTTTTAACTAAAAGATTATTTAACTTGAAATTCTCACCTAACTTTCACGCTTTGATAATCAACTCGCATCACAACACTTTACTAATAAGTAACGGGTCTTGTAACACTCTGTTTTTATATATATAGTTTTTATTTATTTTTAATCTGTTTTAAATTAATTAAAATTATTTAATTAATGATTTTGTGATTTTAAGATATAAATAATAATATTTATATCTTAGGTTTATTTTTGGAGGGTTTAGAGTAATAGAGTTCGCAAAACTGAGTTTTTGCGGGAACCGCGTTCTCGCGGAATGCGGGAAGGGTTCAGTATTTTTCCGGAGGTCATTTTTACTCCAAAATAAATTTTTAACGAACCAAAAGTGGTTCTTATAATATTTGTGATTTTTAGAAATTTTTCTGAAAATTTTTCAAAAAAACTTTATTTTACCCGCGTTTGGTGCTTTACGGGTAAACCGGGCGCAACCGGGACATGAAAAATAGTCCAAAAATTTAGTTTTGGGTTTCTAAATTTTTCTATGACATATTCAAATCATAAAATTTATTCCTCATGATTTTACTCATTTTAGAAAAATATTTATCTAAAAAGGGGTTCGAAAACTACGCGTTTTTACCGCTTCGAACTACCGATTAAACCCTAACTTGATGGGACTTAATCCCACCATTTTTCTGGTCAGCTGGGTGCCTAGGAGGGGGGCTGATCCCATTCTCAAACAATTCCAAAAGTCAAATGGTCAAATGGGTTTAATTTTTGAATTTTTCCAAAATTAGGTGAGAGAGGTATGGCTCCCAACCACCAAAGCATTGAAGCCCATACCTCCCCCATGCTCCTTGTGGTCAGCCGAGTTTCTTGTGTGGGAAAGGGAGAGAGAAATTCATTTTGTTTCATACACTTCATCTTCTCCAAGTTCCATTTTCCATTTTCCATTTTCTCTCCATTCCCAAGCTTTTTCCATACACAAAAAGACCAAGTTCTAGTGAGATTTTCCATACCCAAGCTTCACAAAAAAGGTTTGGATCATCATTCTAATCCATAAACTTCTTTCATTTTTTCATTTCCACCACTTTCATGTTTTCATGAAAGCTTGAGTTCTTCATTTCACTAAAAATAAGCTTTTCTTTGGTTTAGGTTCACTCCATTGGAACCTACAAGCTTGGAAACTACCTTGTATCTATTTTCTTTCAAGATTTGAGTAAGTATTCATCTTCTCAAATTTCTACTCTTTAGGGTTTCTTGGTTTTCATAAAACTCATATTCCTATGGTTGTATTTTGGTGTATTTTGTAAAAGGTAAATTTTTCTAAGTGTGGGAACATCAAGGTGTTGAGTAGACCACTTGGTGTTGGTGTGGTGTGAAGGAGGTGATTTTGGAGTTAGCCCATTTTCAAGTCTTAAAGAGGTAAGGGGATTTTTCTCAATAAGTTGGGAGGGTTGTGTATGTGTGTGATTATGTGATTTTGCTCTTGATGATGAACTCAAAGACTTGAGTTTTCATATTGGTTGTTGAATGATTTTTCATTCTCTTAATAATATGTATTTTTACATGTATATGTATATGAGTAAAAATATGATTTTTGGTTGAGGCATGATAATTTTTATGAGCCTATGTGTTGTTGGAAAAAAATCATATGTATGTTTTGGGGTGATTTTGGATGTCCAAGTGTGTGCTTGGTGAAATATGATTTAATGTCATATTCATGATGTATGTTGATTTATGGCTTGGTTGTGTTATTGCCTAATTGATGTATATTGATTTATGTGTATTTCATATACTTTGATCGGGATTGGATTGATGAGATTTGATTAAGTGTGGGAAGAGAGTTTAAAAGCTTTAATGAAAAAGTTTTCCAAATGAATTAATTAGAATGCTAATCATAAGTCTTAAATCAATTTCATATTAAATCATTTTTATCCATAAAACTTTAAGTGAGTTAGAGAATTAATTAATGTGAGAGAAAAATCAAATTTTGGATTTTTAGGGGTTAAAAACGAAAATTGCAGGTTTTTGGGGTCAAAAATGTAAATTCTGGAATTCTGGGCTTCAATTGCAAAATCTGGACTTTTGGGTCAAAATTATAATTTAAGAAAGTTTGGGGCAGAAATGCGAAGTCTGGAAACTTTTGGGTCAAAAATATAATTTACGAAAACTTGGGGCTGAAACGCGAAGTCTGCTACATTTGGGCCATAATTATAAATTACGAAAGTTGTGGGGTAGAAAACGTAAAGTTTGGGCATTTTGGGCCAGAAACCTAATTTTTCAGAAAATTGGAGGCTGAACTGTGAAACTGAACTTCTTAGGGGGTCAGAATTACAAATACTTAAAGTAAAAGATTTTAAGTAAAATTATCAAAGAATATAACTAGGTTTTTAATTAAATCCTTTTATGATGAATAAGTGGGAAGAAATTAATAAAGTGGGTTTTAGATAAAAGATAACTCTTTTATTTAAAACAAATGAAATTTAAAGATTTTAGAGTTAAAGGAAAACTTAAGAATTCAAACAGGAATTTCTTCTAAAAAACTTATAGTGTTAAATAACAATATTACACGATATTGGAAGAGAACCAATACGTGGCGAAGATAAAAGTCTTAAGGACAATGATATTACAAGGTATTGGAAGAGAACCAATACGTGGCGAAGACACGTATTGGCGAAGATAAAAGTCTTAAGCACAATAATATTACACGGTATTGGAAGAGAACCAATACGTGGCGAAGATAAAAGTCTTAAGGACAAATATATTACACGGTGTTAGGTGAAAGCTAACACGTGGCGATGAAAAACCCTAAGACGAGGGACCGAATTGATTGTGGTTGCAAATATACTGTCATATGCATTTGAGATATTGGCTTTTGCCAGGCTAGCATTTATTGCTATGATGAGAGCACACAATCCTATGCGGGGATTGTAAATAAGTATGGTCTGACTATAAGTCTTTGAGGGCATCCAGGTTACGAAATTCTCAATGGCCTTGTGGTGAATCCCCTTGTGCCGAGAAAAGTAGTGTACCCGGCTTGGATGATCTTGACCGGCTGCCTTATTTGAGATGGGGTGTACGACGTAGCACAATGGGTCTGTACCGAATAAATGACAAACGATGGCCAAGAGTGAAGGTCGGTTTGCATTAATGATAGGTATACGATTCCACCACATCGCTCTACTTAGTTGAGGAAGAAAAGTCTCCATGGAGCAGTGCACCGGTGTATGACAAGAGATATTGAAGTGACATGCATTATGCTAGAATGCTATGTGTGTGCTTGACTGTGTGTTTACCTTGGTGATGTGTCTTTTGTTGATGATTGAATATCTTAGCTAAAAGATTTGCGAAAGAGTAACTCTATATAAATATATTCTTGGAATGTATTACGTAATATTTTATTTTTCATATGCAACCTTTCAGTGGATTTCAACTTGTGAAAAGAAATTCACCCTTGCATATTTTCCTGTATCTGTATGTACGTTACGCGTAGATGAGGCCTCTGGTAGCCCGTGTGAGGGAGAGCTTCCGGCCCCTTGATGCTGAGTCCGAGGGAGGGGGATGGACTTATGATCCCATCTCCCAGTGGGCTACAGTGTGTGGGCACGTGGTCAGGACGAGAGGAGGGGTGCTGGGCCCCGAAGAGGTTTTGGAGCGTGATATGGTTCTGGACGCTTACATTCCATTAGAGAGGATGCACAGCTGGCTGGCAGCCGCACCCGAGGCACCTACGGAGCAGCCGAGGCGAGAGACTCCAGCGGACGAGAGACCTTTACCCTCACAAGTAACCGGATCCGCTCGGGAGTATCGTCGCATGTTTCGTCGCACCCGTCTCACTCCGAGGAAGAGCACCTTGGCGCGAGATCGTCTACCGAGGATGGCTCCATCAGTGACGCCAGCTTCACCACCAGCGACAGGGAGACCGACGCTTTCCGTTCCTTACGTTCCACCGTATGGCCGTTTCGTACGCTGCTCTTCTGACACTTCTGCCGGACCGTCGGGACACGCAAAGAGGGGGAAGAGGAAGGTTCGAGATGAGCCAGAGCGGGTACTCATTGAGATATCCGAGGAGGAGGAGGACCCGGAGGAGGACCCAGAGGAGGATCCCGAGGAGGACCCCGAGGAGACGTCATCGTCTTAGGTCGTAGTGGTGGGGGTGTCTGGTGCTAGGTTGTGGGATGTCTGCTAGCGACCAGCCTAGGTTTGGATTGTTCATGTTCAGTGTCGTGTATTTGACACATCTTTTGATTTACAGTTTTCTTAGGTTTAGAATTATCGCTTTATTTTCTTTACGTTATGATGATGTATTTTGGCCACTATGTTGTGGTTCCAAACTATCCTTGCGGGCGCAAGACTTGTATATTTTGACATGATGATATATATATATATATATGTGCATGATGTTTCTTTTCTTCTGAATTTCAGGATGGCTAAGTGTGATGTGAGAAGTCTTTTCGTTTAAGATTCTTTTAAAAAAAAATTAGCCACCAATTTTGGTAACCTTGAGTTATGAAAGATGTTTTTCCGCATTAAATTTTAGTTTTTCACGTGACGTTCCTTGTGGGAAAAAGGGACGTTACAAGTCTCAACGAAACATAATTAATTTACATCATATGCCTCGAGTAGTGTCATATGGTATAATAGAGTCATCCCAAAAGAAATATCCATACTACTGCCCATCTGGCTGAGTCAACTACAAAGTAGGGACAGAAGAGTCCAACAGTCTATCTCTCTCTCTACCACAGCTCTAACCTCGAACTGCATCCTCTTCAAACGCTATCTGGCAGATAACTGCATCAGACTAAGCCTCCTGGCTCTGGTCAGACCATCCAACTGGTGCCTCATCTATATGCATCATGTTCCAAAGAGCACAAAACATATAGGTAAGGGTGAAAAATCCTCATACACAAATAGCAAAGCAAAGAGACAACAGATCTAGAAATATACCACATCTATCAGACACATTTACATTAGAAATTCATCAGGCACATATGCATTAGAAGATCATCTACCACTTACCCTTCTCAAGCACACGAGAACAAGATTTTCCTGCAAGTAAGACATTCTCACAGACACAATGAGAATAATCACAGTCACACACATCTCAGCATCAAACAATATATCATACACTCTGATATATTATAATGCATGTCACTTCTATTTCCCCTCACATCACCCTCGTAGTGCTCCAAGAAGACTTCCCTACCTCCAACACCATTGAGCGATCGGCCGTAGCAAACTTAACAGACTTATCAGATAGTCCCATCCGGGCTTCATGATAATCATTCAGCTAAGCTACGTTTAAACCACTGTACCGTATCCTGAATAGTCAAGTCAGTCAGATTTATCCAAGTCGGGTTGTGCGACTGCCTCGGCTCAGGGGTATTCACCTACACTGGCCACCTGAGGAATTTCGCAACCTGGACAATCCCAATAGGCAAATGTGGCCCAACTTGTCACTATTCCCAATCCCATCCGGGTTGTACTGCTCATCATTTGGCCATCCTCCAAATCTCTTGGCCATCCGCCAAAATCTCTTGGCCATCCGCCAAGGCTCTTTCTCTTTATGCATATGACATAACATATTAAGCACACAATATCTCTTGGTCATCCGCCAAATCTCTTTATGCATAACACATTAAGCACACAATATCTCTTGGCCATCCGCCAAATCTCTTGGCCATCCGCCAAGGCTCTTTATACAAAATGACACATACACTTAGCATACAAGGTAATCACTCTCAAGCATTTTAAGCTTTGGTTTCTCTTGTAATCATGTTAACCTCTTCTCTAGGTTATCACTTGCACAATCACATATAACCTCCACTTTTGGTTATAGCATAATCACCTCTTATGATATTCACATCTCATTGTGCATAATTCTTCTTCAACATGGCTCTTTCCTCTTTCACTCATACTCTTTATAAATCTTTGTCTTTTTAACAAAAGGCATTTTTTTCAAAACCATTGCTTTAGTTCTAAAATTAATTAACCAAAATACTTACCAACCTTTATATTTAAAGTGTCATTTTCTCTTAAGCATTGTTATGAAAAAAAATTGGAAAAAGAATGATTTTCGCAAAAACATTAATTTTTAAAAATGCTGGGTCCAGAAATGTTCACAGGCGCGAGTATTTTCACACCCACAGTATGAACAGAGCTGTCCCCTGTTTTCCAGCCTCTCCCCACTACGAAAATAACCACACCCAGGGTATGGTAGATTTGCGATTTTTCCAAAACCTAACCCAAACCAATCTTTTCTTCACATTGCTATGACCAAATAAGCAAAAATGAGCCAAGTTTACCATCCTTGAATAAACCACAAGCCACAATCATTCATTATCAAGCCATGAACTCAACCATCAAGGCAATGAATTAGAATCACCTTCCCACATCAAGCTTATTATCATGCAATTACCATCTTCATCATGCCAAGATTGAAAAACATATTCACCACAACAATCACTCAATCAACTCAACACAAGCATAGCACAAGAATCATCATGCCTCCAAGTTAGGGCAAACTCATCTCCCACAACATAGTTAATTTTTCCATAGACAAGAGTCACTAACCCTTATGCATCTCAAGGTTATAATCATGCCAAACCATCATCAAGCAAGGTTTTCATAATCAAGCCACTCAAAAGAAATCATATACATGGCATAATCATCACTCAAGGATCATATATAATCATAAGAACACAAAACTATATGGCTTACCAATCAACAAGAACCCTAGGATAGTATAACATCCTCTTAATCAAAACAACACATACATAGCCCTAATACAAGAGACTCTCCCTCCTTTCTCCAAGCTCTCGGCCTCCCCCTTTCTTCTCCCCTTGGCCAGATTTTTTTTTTCTTAAGTTATGATTAAAACTAACCATAGTTACATTTAATTATGAGTCATAACCCTAGTTAGTAACTTGCCTTGTTCCTATTGGCCATTTCCCATGAGTCATAATGTTCAAGAATCTTCTCCACTCTTCCCTTTAAAACTGGCGCAGCAGCTGTCCTCCAAGGGGTAAAAATAATTTTTCAACTAAACCATGGTAAAATGGTAAGTCTCCAAGGTAATTAAGTGTGGTAACTTTTGTATTTCATAGTAAAAATTGTCCAAACTTAACCTATTGGGGTAAAAACTCTCATGAACCTCATAATAAGTCCTAAGACATGAAAATAAGATGCCATAAAGGTCTTGGTTCAAAAAGATCAAGCTTAGAAGCACTACGGTAACTTTTCGGTTTTTACCGTAACCCGTAACTTAGGGTAAAAATGAATTTTCTCAGAAAAATTCCAGAAAATTTCTAAAAACCATTCATATTGTAAAAACACCATTGAGTACTCTTTTGGTTAATTTTGGATCATTTCCTAAGCCTCTGGCATTCACCAGCTCTCCCTGCCATCCTGTTCTCGGTCTACAGGGACCAAAATTGCAATTCTTTGTCTGTAATTCTAAAAATTCCCAAAATAATTTCTAAAATTCTAAAATAATATAAAACATTATTTTGCATCCTCAAAAATATTTCTAAACTTGTTCTGGTCTAAAAACCTGTAACACTCTGTTTTTTTCTATATGGTTTTATTGATTTTTTAATCTGTATTAATTTAATTAAAATTATTTAATTAATTATTTTGTGATTTTAAGGTATGAATAATAATATTTATATCTTAGGTTTATTTTTGAAGGGTTTAGAGTAATAGAGTACGCAAAACTGAGTTTTTGCGGGAACCTCGTTCTCGCGGAATGCGGGAAGGGTTCAGTTTCTTTCTAGAGGTCATTTTTACTCCAAAATAAATTTTTAACGAACCAAAAGTGGTTCTTATAATATTTGTGATTTTTAGAAATTTTTCTAAAATTTTTTCAGAAAAACTTTATTTTACCCACATGTGGTGCTTTACGGGTAAACCGGGCGCAACCGGGAAATAAAAAATAGTCCAAAAATTTAGTTTTGGGTTTCTAAATTTTTCTATGACATATTCAAATCATAAAATTCATTTCTCATGATTTTAATCATTTTAGAAAAATATTTATCTAAAAATGGGTTCGAAAACTACGCGTTTTTACCGTTTCGAACTACCGATTAAACCCTAACTTGATGGGACTTAATCCCACCATTTTTCTGGTCAGCTGGGCGCATAAGGGGGCTGATCCAACTCTAAAAATCCTTCCAAAAGTCAAATGATCAAATAGGGGTTGATTTTTGAATTTTTCCAAAATTAGGTGAGAGAGATGTGGCTCCCAACCACCAAAGCATGCAAGCCCATACCTCCCCCATGCCCTTCTTGCTTCAGCCGAATTCATCTAGGGAGAAAGGAGAGAGAAGTTCATTTGCTTCATACACTACATCTTCTCCAAGTTCTATTTTCCATTTTCTCACCATTCCCAAGCTTTTTCCTACACCAAAAAGACCAAGTTCTATTGAGATATTCCATACCCAAGCTTCACAAAAAAGGTTTGGATCATCATTCTAATCCATAAACTTCTTTCATTTTTTCATTTCCACCACTTTCATGTTTTCATGAAAGCTTGAGTTCTTCATTTCACTAAAAGTAAGCTTTTCCTTGGTTTAGGTTCACTCCATTGGAACCTACAAGCTTGGAAACTACCTTGGATCTATTTTCTTTCAAGATTTGAGTAAGTATTCATCTACTCAAATTTCTACTCTTTAGGGTTTCTTGGTTTTCATAAAACTCATATTTCTATGGTTGTATTTTGGTGTATTTTGTAAAAGGTAAATTTTTCTAAGTGTGGGAACATCAAGGTGTTGAGTAGATCACTTGGTGTTGGTGTGGTGTGAAGGTGATTTTGGAGTTAGCCCATTTTCAAGTCTTCAAGAGGTAAGGGGATTTCTGAATAAGTTGGGAGTGTTGTGTATGTGTGTGACTATGTGATTTGTTCTTGATGATGAACTCAATGACTTGAGTTTTCTATTGGGTGTTTGAATGAAGTTTCATTCTCTTAGTAATATGTATTTTTACATGTATATGTATATGAGTAAAAATATGATTTTGGTTGAGGCATGATAATTTTTGATGAGCCTATGTGTTGTTGGAAAAAAAATCATATGTATGCTTTGGGGTGATTTTGGATGCCTAAGTGTGTGCTTGGTGAAGTATGATTTAATGCTATGTTCATGATGTATGTTGATATATTATGAATGAGTATTTTGAGTGTATGTTTGATTTATGACTTGGTTGTGTTATTGCCTAATTGATGTATATTGATTTATGTGTATTTCATATACTTTGATTGGGATTGGATTGAAAAGATTTGATTAAGTGTGGGAAGAGAGTTTAAAAGCTTTAATAAAAAAGTTTTCCAAATGAATTAATTGGAATTCAAGATAACACTTAATTAGAGAAATTTCATCAAGTTTCTAATCCTAAGTCGTAAATCAATTCCATACTAAATCATTTTATACATAAAACTTTAAGTGAGTTAGAAAATTAATTAATGTGAGAGAAAAATCAAATTTTGGATTTTTATGGGTCAAAAACGAAAACTGGATTATTTCGGGTCAAAAATGCAAATTCTGGAATTCTGGGCTTTAATTGCAAAATCTGGACTTTTGGGATAAAAATATAATTTACGAAAGTTTGGGGCAGAAAACGTGAAGTCTGGAGACGTTTGGGCCAAAAATATAATTTACGAAAGTTGGGGGCAGAAACGCGAAGTCTGTGTACCTTTGGGCCAGAATTATAATTTACGAAAGTCTTGGGGTAGAAAACGTAAAGTCTGGGCATTTTGGGCCAAAAACCTAATTTTTCAGAAAATTTGGGGCTGAACTGCGAAACTGAACTTCTTAGGGGGTCAGAATTGCAAATACTTAAAAATAAAGAAATTTAAGCAAAATTATCAAAGAATTTAACTAAGTTTTAATTAAATCTTTTTAAGTTGAATAAGTGGGAAGAAAATTAATAAAGTGGGTTATAAATAAGAGAAAATTCTTTTATAAACAAGTGAAGGTTTAAGAGTTTAAAGTTAAAGAAAAAACTTAAGAATTCAAAGAGGAAATTCTTCTAAAAACTTATGGTGTTAAATAATAATATTACACGGTATTTGAAGAGAACCAATACGTGGCGAAGATAAAAGTCTTAAGGACAATAATATTACACGGTGTTGGGTGAAAGCTAACACGTGGCAATGGAAAACCCTAAGACGAGGGATCAAATTGATTGTGGTTGCAAATATACTGTCATATGCATTTGAGATATTGGCTTTTGTCAGGCTAGCATTTATTGCTATGATGAGAGCACACAATCCTATGCGGGGATTGTAAATAAGTATGGTCTGACTATAAGTCTTTGAGGGCATCCAGGTTACGAAATTCTCAATGGCCTTGCGGTGAATCCCCTTGTGCCGAGAAAAGTAGCGTACCCGGCTTGGATGATCCTGACCGGCTGCCTTATTTGAGATGGGGTGTACGACGTAGCACAATGGGTCTGTACTGAATAAATGACAAACGATGGCCAAGAGTGAAGGTCGGTTTGCATTAATGATAGGTATACGATTCCGCCACATCGCTCTACTTAGTTGAGGAAGAAAAGTCTCCATGGAGCAGTGCACCGGTGTATGACAAGAGATATTGAAGTGACATGCATTATGCTAGAATGCTATGTGTGTGCTTGACTGTGTGTTTACCTTGGTGATGTGTCTTTTGTTGATGATTGAATATCTTAGCTAAAAGATTTGCGAAAGAGTAACTCTATATAAATATATTCTTGGAATGTATTACATAATATTTTATTTTTCATATGCAACCTTTCAGTGGATTTCAACTTGTGAAAAGAAATTCACCCTTGCATATTTTTCTGTATCTGTATGTACGTTACGCGTAGATGAGGCCTTTGGTAGCCTGTGTGAGGGAGAGCTTCCGGCCCCTTGAGGCCGAGGCCGAGTCCGAGGGAGGGGGATGGACTTATGATCCCATCTCCCAGTGGGCCACAGTGTGTGGGCACGTGGTCAGGACGAGAGGAGGGGTGCTGGGCCCCGAAGAGGTTTTGGAGTGTGATATGGTTCTGGATGCTTACATTCCTTTAGAGAGGATGCGCAGCTGGCTGGCAGCCGCACTCGAGGCACCTGTGGAGCAGCAGATGAGAGAGACTCAAGCAGAGGAGAGACCTTTACCCTCGCGGGTAACTGGATCTGCGCGGGAGTATCGCAGTATGTTTCGTCGCACGCGTTGCACTCCAAGGAAGAGTACCTTGGCGCAGGATCGTCTACCGAGGATGGCTCCATCAGTGACACCAGCTTCACCACCACAGACAGGGAGACCGACGCTCTCCGTTCCTTACGTCCCATCGTATGGACGTTTCGTGCGTTGCTCTTCTGACACTTCTGCCGGACCGTCGGGACACGGAGAGAGGGGGAAGAGGAAGGTTCGAGATGAGCCAGAGCGGGTATTCATTGAGATATCCGAGGAGGAGGAGGACCCGGAGGAGGATCCCGAGGAGGACCCCGAGGAGACGTCATCCTCTTAGATCGTAGTGGTGGGGGTGTCTAGTGCTAGGTTGTGGGTTGTCTGTTAGCGACCAGTCTAGGTTTGGGATGTATATGTTCAGTGTCGTGTATTTGACACACCTTTTGATGTACAGCTTTCCTAGGTTTAGACTTATCGCTTTATTTTCTTTATGTTATGATGATGTATTTTGGCCACTATGTTGTGGTTCCAAATTATACTTGCGGGCGCAAGACTTGTGTATATTGACATGATGATATATATATATATATGTGTGTGTGTGTGATGTTTCTTTTCTTCTGAGTTTCAGGATGGCTAAATGTGATGTGAGAAATCTTTTCGTATAAGATTCTTTTAAAAAAAAATTAGCCATCGATTTTGGTAACCTTAATTTATGAAAGACGTTTTTCCGTATTAAGTTTTAGTTTTTCACGTGACATTCCTTGTGGGAAAAAGGGGTGTTACATTTGTGGTATCAGAGCCTGGTTGATGTCTTTCGGGAATGTCTAGGTTATAGGCTTACTAAGTTGAAGTTGTGTGATCTCTGATTAGCATTGTGTGACATTGTTTGTATTGTTTCCTTATGAAGCAATGTGTGAAATTGATTGCTTTCTCAAATGGGTTTTGAATAGTGCGACTGATTGGTTCACTTGCAGAAACCCATGGCACGTCGGGGACGACCGATGAATCGTGTTTACGCCGAAGAACGTGACGATACAATGGAGAGGGCTATAGCGGCTATGACTAACATGGCGGCTCAGATGGCTCAACAGTCTGTTTCTTGCGGAACAGAGGGATGTTGAGAGGCAACAGAGGGACGTTGAAGATAGATTGAGGGCTGACAGGGCTGCTAAAGGAAAGAGGTTGGTCGACTTTCGACACCATAATCTGCCACAGTTTCATGGTGAGGCTGAGCCGGATAAAGCAGAACTATGGATAGAGGAGCTGGAAAAGTTCTTTGAGATCTTACACTGCACAGGAGCCGAGAAGTTACAGTATGGGGTCTACTTGCTGTTGGGTGACGCGGAATACTGGTGGAAGGGAGTCCGACAGCTGTTGGATGGTGGAAACCAAGAGGTGACGTGGGAACTTTTCAAGGAGAAATTTCTTGAGAAGTACTTTCCACAGAGCGCGAGGTCCGAGAAGGAGCAAGAGTTTCTGCGACTGCAGCAACGGGACATGACTGTAGGGGAATACGCGGCAAAGTTTGAGTCACTTGCCAAGTATTTCCGGTTCTTCCAAGTCCAACCGGACGAGGGATGGAAGTGTGAGAGGTTTGAGGCTGGATTGAGGTACGAGGTGCGTCAATCTGTGGCTTCGCTGGATATCCGTCAGTTTCCACTGCTGGTGGAAAAATGTAGGAAGATGGAGAACTTGATGAAGGGAAGGATCAATAAAGGAAACGTGGGTGGACCGTCTAGGTCATATCCACAAAGTCAGAAGGGGAAGCAGGCTCAACACAAGCCTTATTTCAAGAACCAGAAGAGTCAGCCGAACCGCAATGTACCATTTTCTGCTAGTGGTACTAACAAGGGTTATCAGGGAGCGGGCGCTCCGATTGTATGTTACAACTGTGGAAAGCCCAGACACTTGTCCACCGCATGCAACCAGAAGGGGATGACATGCTTTAGCTGTGGGAAGATCGGACATGCAGCAAAGCATTGCCGGATGGGCAAACCGAAACCAGAGGTGAACGCCGTCAAAGCCGGAAGGCCGACGACGAAAGGATGAGTTTACACCATGAGTGGTGTTGAAGCTTCATAATCAGAGGATCTCATACAAGATACTTGTGACATAGCTGGAAATCCCTTAGTTGTACTGTATGATTTGGGTGCTACCCATTCTTTCATATCTGAAAACTGTGTGAAACGACTGAAATTGCCTGTGTCTTTAATGTCTTTTGATCTTGTTGTTTCTATGCCTATTGCTGAAACTGTTATTGCAAATTCTGTATGTCTAAAATGCCCTGTTGTTATTTCCAATAGGACATACCTTGTTGATTTGATATGTTTGCCTTTGACACAATTGGATGTGATTTTAGGCATGGATTGGTTATCTTCCAACCATATCCTTTTAGATTGTGCCAATAAATCTTTGATTTTCCCTAATGCTGAGAATTCTAGATTTTTGACTGCCAATCAAGTGAGAACTTCTTTGAAAGAAGGAGCTTAGGGATACATGTTTTTATCCTTCTTGATAGTCGAGGGGGAAGTTGTATTGAACAACGTGCCCGTCGTTAGAGACTTCTCGGAAGTATTTCCGGAGGATGTTCCAGGTCTACCACCTGTGAGGGACATAGAGTTTTCCATAGACTTAGTACCTGGTACTGGTCCAATCTCTATTTCCCCGTATAGAATGTCGCCAACGGAGCTGGCTGAACTGAAGAAACAATTGGAAGATTTGCTATCCAAGCAATTCGTAAGACCAAGTGTATCGCCGTGGGGAGCTCCTCTGTTGTTGGTGAAAAAGAAGGACGGAACTTCCAGATTGTGTGTGGACTACCGTCAATTGAACAAGGTGACGATCAAGAATAAATACCCATTGCCACGCATCGACGATTTGATGGATCAACTTCGCGGTGCAGCTGTATTTTCTAAGATTGACTTGAGGAGTGGCTATCACCAGATTAGAGTTAAGAATGATGATATTCCTAAGACTGCTTTTAGGACTAGATATGGTCATTTTGAGTATCTTGTGATGCCGTTTGGAGTGACTAATGCACCGACAATATTCATGGATTATATGAATAAGATCTTTAGACCTTTCTTGGATCGATTTGTGGTAGTGTTCATAGATGACATTTTGATTTACTCTAAGAGTCATGAAGAACACGAGGAACACCTAAGACAAGTATTGCAGATCCTGAGTGAGAAAAAGTTTTATGCAAAGTTGTCTAAGTGTGAATTTTGGTTAGAAAAAGTACAATTTCTAGGCCATGTGATTTCAAAAGAGGGTATAGCTGTAGACCCAGAAAAGGTAGAGGCAGTAATGTCATGGGAAAGACCCATAACGGTGACTGAGGTTCGTAGTTTTGTAGGGTTAGCGGGTTATTATCGAAGATTTATCAAAGGATTTTCGAAGATAGTAGCCCCAATGACACAACTCACTAGGAAAGATCATCCTTTTGTGTGGACTAATGAGTGTGAGTCAAGTTTCTTGAAGATGAAGGAACTACTGACGACCTCACCTGTACTGATTTTGCCTAATCCTGAAGAACCTATGGAGGTTTACTGTGATGCTTCGTACCAAGGACTTGGGTGCGTGTTGATGCAAAATAGAAGAGTAGTGGCATACGCATCCCGTCAGTTGAAAAATCACGACGAACTATCCAACTCATGATATTGAGTTAGCAGCTGTAGTGTTCGCTTTGAAGATTTGGAGGCATTATCTGTATGGATCAACGTTTAACGTCTTCAGCGATCATAAGAGTTTGAAATATCTGTTTGATCAGAAAGAGCTCAACATGAGACAAAGACGTTGGATGGAATTCCTGAAGGATTATGATTTTACCTTGATGTATCATCCCCGTAAAGGCAAATGTTGTGGCTGATGCCTTGAGTCGGAAAACTGCTCATGTGTCTGCCATGATGGTTAAGGAACTAGAGTTGATTGAGGAGTTTAGAGATCTAGGCTTAAACGTGGAGAGACACAAGGATAAGATTAGTCTAAGCATGATCAAAGTGTTGAGTGGATTAATTGATGACATTCGGGAGCAACAAGCAACCGATAAGAGTCTGAAAGAAAAGAGAGAGTTAATGGAACAAGGAAAAGTAGCAGAGTTTAGTTTGGGGAATGATGGAATTCTGAGATGCAAAGGAAGAATTTGTGTGCCAAACAATCCTGAATTGAGAAAACTGATTCTCGATGAAGTACATAAGAGCAATTTGAGTATTCACCCTGGAGCCACGAAGATGTATCAAGATCTAAAGCAAAGACTCTGGTGGTCGGGGATGAAGAAACAAGTTGCGGAGTATGTCGCAGCGTGCTTAACATGCCAAAAAGCAAAAGTGGAACACCAACAACCTACGGGCATGATGCAATCGTTGGATATCCCAGAATGGAAATGGGAGAGCATATCAATGGACTTTGTGTCTGGATTACCAAGAACATCAAAGGGATTTGATGGGATTTGGGTAATTGTGGATAGACTGACAAAGTCATCGCATTTTCTACCCATCAACATGAAGTATTCCCTAGATAAGCTTGCTCAGATGTATGTGAAAGAGATAATTAGATTGCATGGAGTGCCATCTAGTATTATTTCTGATAGGGACCCTAGGTTTACGTCCCATTTTTGGCAAAGTTTGCAACAAGCCCTAGGAACTAAGCTAAGATTAAGTTCTGCTTATCATCCTCAGACGAATGGTCAGTCAGAGAGAACTATTCAATCCCTAGAGGATTTGTTGAGGCATGCGTTTTGGATCATAGGGGAAGTTGGGACGATATTTTGCCATTGATAGAGTTCACCTATAACAATAGTTTTCAGGAGAGCATAGGAATGGCACCCTACGAGGCTTTGTATGGGAGGAAGTGCCAAACACCTTTGTGTTGGTACCAGGATGGGGAGAGTGCAATATTAGAACCTGAGTTTTTACAACAAACCACGGAGAAGGTGAGACTAGTTCGAGAAAAGACGAGGACGGCACAAAGTAGACAAAAGAGCTACTCCGATAAGAGGAGACGACCTCTCGAGTTCCAAGAAGGCGATCATGTTTTTCTGAGAGTCACTCCGATGACTAGGGTAGGCAGAGCTTTAAAGTCCAGAAAACTCACTCCAAAATTCATAGGACCATACCATATTCTTCGTTGTATTGGTCCTGTTGCTTACCAAATTGCTTTACCGCCGAATCTTTCTAATCTTCACAATGTCTTTCATGTTTCACAACTGAGAAAATATATTCCTGATCCGTCTCATGTAATCGAGTCTGATGTGGTACAATTAAGAGATAACCTGACTTATGAAACAAACCATGTGCGAATCGACGATAGAAGAATCAAACAGCTCAGGGATAAACAAATCTCTTTAGTCAAGGTTATCTGGAATGAAGTTACTGGAGATGCGACTTGGGAAGTGGAAGACAAGATCCGAGAGCAATATCCTGCGTTATTCTAGGTATGTAATTTCGAGGACGAAATTCTTTTTAGAGGGGTAGAGTTGTAACACTCTGTTTTTTTATATATGGTTTTATTGATTTTTTAATCTGTATTAATTTAATTAAAATTATTTAATTAATGATTTTTGTGATTTTAAGGTATGAATAATAATATTTATATCTTAGGTTTATTTTTGAAGGGTTTAGAGTAATAGAGTACGCAAAACTGAGTTTTTGCGGGAACCTCGTTCTCGCGGAATGCGGGAAGGGTTCAGTTTCTTTCTAGAGGTCATTTTTACTCCAAAATAAATTTTTAACGAACCAAAAGTGGTTCTTATAATATTTGTGATTTTTAGAAATTTTTCTAAAATTTTTTCAGAAAAACTTTATTTTACCCACATGTGGTGCTTTACGGGTAAACCGGGCGCAACCGGGAAATAAAAAATAGTCCAAAAATTTAGTTTTGGGTTTCTAAATTTTTCTATGACATATTCAAATCATAAAATTCATTTCTCATGATTTTAATCATTTTAGAAAAATATTTATCTAAAAATGGGTTCGAAAACTACGCGTTTTTACCGTTTCGAACTACCGATTAAACCCTAACTTGATGGGACTTAATCCCACCATTTTTCTGGTCAGCTGGGCGCATAAGGGGGCTGATCCAACTCTAAAAATCCTTCCAAAAGTCAAATGATCAAATAGGGGTTGATTTTTGAATTTTTCCAAAATTAGGTGAGAGAGATGTGGCTCCCAACCACCAAAGCATGCAAGCCCATACCTCCCCCATGCCCTTCTTGCTTCAGCCGAATTCATCTAGGGAGAAAGGAGAGAGAAGTTCATTTGCTTCATACACTACATCTTCTCCAAGTTCTATTTTCCATTTTCTCTCCATTCCCAAGCTTTTTCCTACACCAAAAAGACCAAGTTCTATTGAGATATTCCATACCCAAGCTTCACAAAAAAGGTTTGGATCATCATTCTAATCCATAAACTTCTTTCATTTTTTCATTTCCACCACTTTCATGTTTTCATGAAAGCTTGAGTTCTTCATTTCACTAAAAGTAAGCTTTTCCTTGGTTTAGGTTCACTCCATTGGAACCTACAAGCTTGGAAACTACCTTGGATCTATTTTCTTTCAAGATTTGAGTAAGTATTCATCTACTCAAATTTCTACTCTTTAGGGTTTCTTGGTTTTCATAAAACTCATATTTCTATGGTTGTATTTTGGTGTATTTTGTAAAAGGTAAATTTTTCTAAGTGTGGGAACATCAAGGTGTTGAGTAGACCACTTGGTGTTGGTGTGGTGTGAAGGTGATTTTGGAGTTAGCCCATTTTCAAGTCTTAAAGAGGTAAGGGAATTTTCTCAATAAGTTGGGAGGGTTGTGTATGTGTGTGACTATGTGATTTGTTCTTGATGATGAACTCAATGACTTGAGTTTTCTATTGGGTGTTTGAATGAAGTTTCATTCTCTTAGTAATATGTATTTTTACATGTATATGTATATGAGTAAAAATATGATTTTGGTTGAGGCATGATAATTTTTGATGAGCTTGTGTTGTTGGAAAAAAAAATCATATGTATGCTTTGGGGTGATTTTGGATGACTAAGTGTGTGCTTGGTGAAGTATGATTTAATGCTATGTTCATGATGTATGTTGATATATTATGAATGAGTATTTTGAGTGTATGTTTGATTTATGGCTTGGTTGTGTTATTGCCTAATTGATGTATATTGATTTATGTGTATTTCATATACTTTGATTGGGATTGGATTGAAAAGATTTGATTAAGTGTGGGAAGAGACTTTAAAAGCTTTAATGAAAAAGTTTTCCAAATGAATTAATTGGGATTCAAGATAACACTTAATTAGAGAAATTTCATCAAGTTTTTAATCCTAAGTCCTAAATCAATTCCATACTAAATCCTTTTATCCATAAAACTTTAAGTGAGTTAGAAAATTAATTAATGTGGGAGAAAAATCAAATTTTGGATTTTTAGGGGTCAAAAACGAAAACTGGATTTTTTGGGGTCAAAAATGCAAATTCTGGAATTCTGGGCTTTAATTGCAAAATCTGGACTTTTGGGCCAAAAATATAATTTACGAAAGTTTGGGGCAGAAAACGCGAAGTCTGGAGACATTTGGGCCAAAAATATAATTTATGAAAGTTGAGGGCAGAAACGCGAAGTCCGTGTACCTTTGGGCCAGAATTATAATTTACGAAAGTCTTGGGGTAGAAAACGTAAAGTCTGGGCATTTTGGGTCAGAAACCTAATTTTTCTGAAAATTTGGGGCTGAACTGCGAAACTGAACTTCTTAGGGGGTCAGAATTGCAAATACTTAAAAATAAAGGAATTTAAGTAAAATTATCAAAGAATTTAATTAAGTTTTAAATAAATCTTTTTATGTTGAAGAAGTGGGAAGAAAATTAATAAAGTGGGTTATAAATAAGAAAAAATTCTTTTATAAACAAGTGAAGGTTTAAAAGTTTAAAGTTAAAGAAAAAACTTAAGAATTCAAAGAGGAAATTCTTCCAAAAACTTATGGTGTTAAATAATAATATTACACAGTATTGGAAGAGAACCAATACGTGGCGAAGATAAAAGTCTTAAGGACAAAAATATTACACGGTGTTGGGTGAAAGCTAACACGTGGCGACGGAAAACCCTAAGACGAGGGATCAAATTGATTGTGGTTGCAAATATACTGTCATATGCATTTGAGATATTGGCTTTTGCCAGGCTAGCATTTATTGCTATGAAGAGAGCATACAATCCTATGCGGGGATTATAAATAAGTATGGTCTGACTATAAGTCTTTGAGGGCATGCAGGTTACGAAATTCTCAATGGCCTTGCGGTGAATCCCCTTGTGCCGAGAAGAGTAGTGTACCCGGCTTGGATGATCCTGACCGGCTGCCTTATTTGAGATGGGGTGTACGACGTAGCACAATGGGTCTGTACCGAATAAATGACAAACGATGGCCAAGAGTGAAGGTCAGTTTGCATTAATGATAGGTATACGATTCCGCCACATCGCTCTACTTAGTTGAGGAAGAAAAGTCTCCATGGAGCAGGGCACCGGTGTATGAAAAGAGATATTGAAGTGACATGCATTATGCTAGAATGCTATGTGTGTGCTTGACTGTGTGTTTACCTTGATGATGTGTCTTTTGTTGATGATTGAATATCTTAGCTAAAAGATTTGCGAAAAAGTAACTCTATATAAATATATTATTGGAATGTATTATGTAGTATTTTATTTTTCATATGCAACCTTTCAGTGGATTTCAACTTGTGAAAAGAAATTCACCCTTGCATATTTTCCTGTATCTGTATGTACGTTACGCGTAGATGACGCCTTTGGTAGCCCGTGTGAGGGAGAGCTTCCGGCCCCTTGAGGCCGAGGCCGAGTCCGAGGGAGGGGGATGGACTTATGATCCCATCTCCCAGTGGGCCACAATGTGTGGGCACGTGGTCAGGACGAGAGGAGGGGTGCTGAGGCCCGAAGAGGTTTTGGAGCGTGATATGGTTCTGGATGCTTACATTCCTTTAGAGAGGATGCGCAGCTGGCTGGCAGCCGCACTCGAGGCACCTGTGGAGCAGCCGAGGAGAGAGACTCAGGCGGAGGAGAGACCTTTACCCTCGCGGGTAACTGGATCTGCTCGGGAGTATCGCAGTATGTTCCGTCGCACGCGTTGCACTCCAAGGAAGAGTACCTTGGCGCAGGATCGTCCACCGAGGATGGCTCCATCAGTGACACCAGCTTCACCACCACAGACAGGGAGACCGACGCTCTCCATTCCTTACGTCCCACCGTATGGACGTTTCGTGCGTTGCTCTTCTGACACTTCTGCCGGACCGTCGGGACACGCAGAGAGGGGGAAGAGGAAGGTCCGAGATGAGCCAGAGCGGGTATTCATTGAGATATCCAAGGAGGAGGAGGACCCGGAGGAGGATCCCGAGGAGGACCCCGAGGAGACGTCATCGTCTTAGATCGTAGTGGTGGGGGTGTCTAGTGCTAGGTTGTGGGTTGTCTGTTAGCGACTAGTCTAGGTTTGGGATGTACATGTTCAGTGTCGTGTATTTGACACACCTTTTGATGTACAGCTTTCCTAGGTTTAGACTTATCGCTTTATTTTCTTTATGGTATGATGATGTATTTTGGCCACTATGTTGTGGTTCCAAATTATACTTGCGGGCGCAAGACTTGTGTTTATTGACATGATGATATATATATATGTGTGATGTTTCTTTTCTTCTGATTTTCAGGATGGCTAAATGTGATGTGAGAAATCTTTTCGTATAAGATTCTTTTAAAAAAAAAATTAGCCACCGATTTTGGTAACCTTAATTTATGAAAGACATTTTTCCGCATTAAGTTTTAGTTTTTCACGTGACGTTCCTTGTGGGAAAAAGGGGCATTACAAAACCCGCTCACAGTTCAACCTAGTCCAACTACAGGGACCAAAACGGTAACATTTTTATCTATTCTTCAGAAAATTCCCAAATAAATTTCTAAAATCCTCAAATATTGAAAAATCACTATTGGTACCTTCAAATCTCTTTCTTAACCTAAATCTAGGGTTTTTACTTCACAAGGTCCTCATTCTGTCTATTTGCGGTAAACAGAATTCTGTCTGCCACTCAACCTTTGATTTAAACTACTGATTTCTAATGTCAAGAAACTTTATCTATAAAATTTAATCTTTCTAAAATAAATCTAGCATATGCAAATCACATATCACCCATATAAAATATAATTAAAAACAGAGTCAAAAATCACGGACGTTACATATATTATTTTGGTAGAGATAACCAATGAGAAGTAAATTTATAAGATGAATAAGATAATTAAATAAAAGAGAAAGAGATATTTTGATTGAGATAATAAAAAAGAGATGAGTATTACATAACCATGAGAAAGAGTTATGCGTTAATGTTACAAGAGGTAACAATGAGAAGAGAATTTATAAATGACCAAGAGACAAGGTCATGTGGTGTTTGTTACAAGAGGTAACATAATGATGAGTATATAACCAAGAGAAGGTTATGTGGTGATTGTTACAAGTGGTAACATAGAGAAGTAATTGTGATGTTATTGTGTATGCAAAATATGTCATGCCATTTGCATAAAGAGATTTTCTTGGCTTTGCCAAGTGGTCATACCCAGAGAGGGTTGTGACGGGAGCTACAACCCAGAGATGGGTTGAAAATAGGGTACGGTTGGGCTACAATTGGTTACTAGGATTATCCAGGTTTCGAAAAGTCTCAATGGCCGTGTGGTGACTCCCAACGAACCGAGATCGAGTAGAGCACCAGGCTTGGATAAAGCTGACTGGCTGACCTATTTATGATATAGTGTCGCTGAGTGCATTGAATAATTGTGACTTGGACTTTACGATTTGTTTAGCCGGGTACAATTATGACTTAATTATGGCTCTCCTGAATACTGTCTTGGACTTTACGGTTTGTTTAGCCTTGAACAAGTATGTTAAGGAGTGACTGGCCTATCGCTCAAAGGTTGTTGAGGAAGAGAAAAGTCTCCATGGAGCATTACACCGGTGTTGTGACATAAATAGAAGTGACATGCATTTTAAATATATCTTGTGTGATGATATATGACTGTGATGATGAGTTGCATGCCCTAACTGTGATGATTTTAAATATGTTTGTGGAAATATATTATTGAGATAGAGTTGCACACCATAGGGTGGAAAGGATGTTAATTATGTAGGATATGTGTGATTGTTCTTTATTCTTAATTTATATTTTCTTTTTGTCTTATAACTTGCAAATGAGTATTTTTCACCCTTGCCTATATGTCATCTTGTCTTCAACTTCCCACGTAGCATCTCCACTTGTCTCGTTCCAAATCACTTTTACTAAACCAATCTCTTTTCCTCTCATCCGTTTAACTCTCCTATCCTCGATCCTTACCGGAAATGCCTCATAAGACAGGTTCTCCTTTATCTGTATTGTATCAGGCTCTCTGACATGTGATGGAGCAGGAATATACTTTCTCAGTTGAGAAACATGGAAGACATTATGAATATTGGAAAGAATTGGTGGTAAAGCAATCTGATAGGCTACGGGACCAACATGACGAAGAATTTGGTATGGTCCAATGAATTTAGGAGTGAGTTTTCTGGATTTAATAGCCCTGCCTACGCCAGTCGTAGGGTTCACTCGTAAAAATATATGATCACCTTCGTCGAATTCAAGTGGCCTACGCCTCGTATCGGAATAGCTCTTTTGCCGACTTTGTGTCGTCCTCATCTTTTCCTGAATTGACTTAACTTTCTCTATTGTTTTCGACACCAAATCAAGTCCTACAATCAAACTCTCCCCATCTTGGTAGGGCTGAGCATTGGTCGGGTTTGGTCAGATTCGGGCCCAAACAACCCATCCGGCCCAATCCGAAAGCAGCATTATATGGCCCAATTTCGACCAAATAACCTTGGCGGGTGGGTCGATTGGGTTGGGACGGGTTGGGCCAAAACTGGGCCAGGTCGATTTTTGGGCACAATCATTTTTTATAAGATTTTATTCAAATTTTTTATAAGATTTTTTTTCAAAGCTTAATGATAATATAACCAAAAAAAAGTTAACTGAATGGGCCTAAATTTACAAATTGGGCCATTTAAAATTTGTAATGGCATTTTGACCAAAAATAAATTGTATTTCAACGTGAAAAAAAGTGATCACTATTTAATTTAATGATAATTATTTTCCTGATGTCTCGTACTACATTATATTATATAGAAATCTATCTTACATTCTCCAATCTCCATGCAAAGCAAGACAGTGGCACTAGTACCCTCAAATTAATCCAACCATTAGACAACATTAGACAACATATAATACAAATAAACAATCAACTGATTCAACTGTAGCCCATCAAGAAGTGCAAAATCTTATACAATATATGTAACTTCAATCCATGCTGCACATAAATTGTGGTTCTTTTAAATAGTCCTGCAAATAACAAAAAATCAGAAAGAAATAATTAGACTTGCATAATCCACTTGAATTTCATATAATAATAACCATTGAACATACAAATTTTATCTGACATACTCGAGTCGTTTGAAGTTTTTGTCCTAAATCTCCCAATTCCTTAATCAGAAACTCCCAAGTCATTCTTTCTTTCCTATTCTGTGACATATTATAGATCCCTTGTCCTTGAACAAAAGGCATAAAACAATGTTAAAAAGATATATCACATAAGTTATAGGAGACTTGCTGATAACTTCAAACTAATAAAAAAAACACTAGTATTGTAATTTTCTCAAGCTAGTGTCTATACAATGTGTACTTCATGTACACCCAAGATACCTTTATTTTGTCACAGCTCATTTACTCAGGAGGGTCTCCCACATTACTCTCAACATGTTTTCTCCTCACTAAGGAAAATTGGGAGGAATTAATATAAAATGTATAATACCATAGGAATTCAATTACATACAGTGAGTTGGTAAAAAGAGCCTCACCCATGGTTGATTGGCTGTAACTGTCATGCTTGTAAGAGCAATGTCTACAGTGGGAATACATCACAGGACCCAGACTCATTGAGTTCACTAGTATCTTCTGCAATTCTCTGTAGATCATCCTATAGAGAAAAACAATAACAACTGAGCAACTGAAAAACTTAAGAAATGTATTAGGAAAACTAATAGTAATACAACAACCAAAGCTACATAATACCTAATTGGTTGCATAAGCATTACAACAATGAACAAACCAGGTAACTTACCCAAAATTACCTGCAAAAAAGATTCAAACAAACCTGCAAAAAAGTGATAAGGTAATTAAAAAACCTACAAACAAAATTGATAGTCAATTGAAAGTCAAGCAGAATTAAAAAACATGCAAATAGAATTGAATTAAATAACTTATAGAACTAACCCAAAATCACAAGTCACAGCTGATACACAACAGATTTTGTATGAGTCAAGTCTCACATAGGACTCCAACAAAGAAAAAAAAGTGTTGGAACTGTCATGCAAAATGTAAAAACAAAATTAGTAGTTAGTAAAAACAGAATCAGTAAAACACAGTCAGATTAAACTAGTTAAAATCAAACAAGACAGTCATAAGGAAAACAAACACTTAATAACTTGTCAATCACAACCAGTTGGTTGTGACTGAGATGATGGACCAGCTCCTCTTTCAGTTCCAGCCCCTCTTCCAGAAGTTCTTGATCCTTGATGAAATTCTTGAAAACATTTACAAAAAAAATTTCAGTTCTCTTATATGTAGACAGACACATAAAAAACCATTCAGAAGTATAAAAAAAAATAAGAACAAGTACCTGTGACAATTTTCTCAGGTGTCTCAAAGTCTTCATGTAGATTAAGGTCTTTGAATTGATATTGAGAGGGCTTCAACCAGTTTTGAGTACAAATTAGTGCCTCTGTCATTTCTGGGGTTAGAGAGCTCCTAAATGAGTCCAAAACTCTTCCACCAGTGCTGAAAGCACTTTCTGAAGCAACAGTAGAAACAGGAGTGGCCAAAACATCCCTGGCCATGCTTGACAATATTGGAAAACGGGAGGAATTTTGCTTCCACCACACAAGTAACTGAAATTTGTCATCCCCATCAACACAAACTTCAGCCAAATACCTCTCAAGTTCATTCTTTTGATCTATTGAAATTTTTTCCCTCAAGTAATTTTTAAAAGCATTAGTTCTAGCCAAATGTGGTGACACTTCAACAGGGCCAGATGTTACTAAAGTTGAACTCCCTTCCACAGAACTTTGAGAAGTTTGGCTACTATTTTCTTGCTCATGTGCAGTGGCATACCAACCATACATTTTAGACAGCTTGTGGTTAAGACTAGTCATGAGTTGATTGAAAAAAATTGGGTCATCTTTGTACATGTCTTAAAATGACCATGCAACATACCTAAGCTTATAACGGGGATCAAGAATGACACCAAAATAAATCAGTTGATTTATATTTAAAATGTTCCCCCAATACTTGTCATACTTCCTTTTCATTTCCCACCCCATATTACTGAAAACTGAATTGGTGCTCATGGTAGCTTGTCTGAGTTCAGAATGAATTGAGGCCAATTGGTGGAATGCAGAATGTATGTTGACATGCAAAGAAGATGAAAATATTTTGGTTGCCTCATAAAAGATCTTAAGAAACTTAACGAAGGCATGTGCATTCTCCCAATCTATCTTATTTGGGGGACTAACAGCCCCAAAGACATCCAAATAGGTAGAATCCTCATACTCAAGCTTTTCAAAAGCATCTTGAAACTTTTCTACAGCATCCAACATCATGTATGTTGAGTTCCATCTAGTAGGAACATCAAGGCACACAAGCTTTTGAGATGAAATCCCAGCAAACTCAATGCACTCCTTAAACTTAGCAAGTCTTTGAGGCGAAGACCTCACAAACCTAACCGCATTGCGGATGCTAGCAATGGAATCATTCAAATCTTTCAAACCATCATTCACAACTAAATTTAGGATGTGAGCACAACACCTCATGTGTAAGAAGCTCCATCAAGCACTAGCCCATTCATGTTTTTTATTCGATTTTTCAAGTATGCCACAGCCACATTATTTGATGATGCATTATCTACTGTGATTGTGGATACATTTCTAAGTCCCCATCCTCTTAAAATCTCCTCAACATGCCCACCAATAGTCTCACCTATGTGGTTGGGAACTATGGAGAAGCTAATTATTCTTTTTTTATTCTTCCACTCTCTGTATATAAAATGAGTTGTCAGGGTTAGATAATTAAGGTTTTGGATGGATGTCCAACAATCTGTGGTGAGTGCAACCCTACTGCATTCAGATTTAAGCAATGCCTTTAACCTCCCTTTTTCTTCTACATAAAGGTTAAAACAATCCCCGGTCACTGTATGTCTTGAAGGGACTGTAAACTGGGGTTGTAATTGCTTACTTAGATACTTGAAACCCTCACCCTCAACTACCCTGAATGGTTGCTCATCTAAGATTATGAACATAGCTAATGCCTTTCTACAAGCCTCGAGATTAAATCTATGACTTGCTGCAACCAAATCAATACCCTCTCCACTCCTTGCAGGGGCAAAAGAAATGACAGTTTGGTTGGGATCATGGCTGATAGCATATGTATATTTAGGGCAAGTCTTAAGGTGAGCAAGCATGTTTGATGTGCCATGAGTTTTAGTGTCACATAAGTATTTTTTGCCACAATACTTACATGCTGCAGTTGGTTCTTTGACTTCATTTTCGGGTAGTTTAATGAAGTGGTCCCACGCAGTTGATGTTCGCCGAGGACCACTAGCATTTGCCTTCCTCTTCCTTGTATTATTAGGAGAAGAAGGATTGTATTAGTACCCGCAGCTTCATTTACAATTGCTGGCTGGTTAGTGGGCTGCTTTCCACAACCACCTGCTGCTGTTGGTGCAGAAATGGTGGGAACCGCAGCCCCTATTGTTTGAGACGATGTTGTTTCAGCTTGTGTTACATTAGAATTAGATGGAGGCAAGTTCTGACTAAACTGCTACATTACTGTAACATATTAAGTGTTTAAAGTTTTCCATTAGACTAAATAATGATTTGTTATAAACATTTTAAATTCATATTATCACACTATATTGATATCAATATCCTATGAAACTAACATCTTCAAAATCAAAGTAAACATCTTCAAAATCAGAACTTTAACAAAGGTAGGTACAAGAGTTTCATGCAGGCCAAATACCCAACTAGAGAAGTATTGATAAGCAAAACATACCAATCCACCATAGTGTTAGTAATGTAAATTTGTCTAAATTTTTATAAGAGGTACTCAACATTTTTCTAAATTTTCATAAGAACATAGGCTTAAACAAGTTGATGATAAATCACAGAATTACAAACAACTGTGTGTGTGTGTGTGTGGGAGAACATCAAAAAAATATTACCTCTGGTCTTCCAACAATTGAAATGAGTAATGATTAGCTTCTCTTAATCTCGTTGCAACACCAAAATCAGCAAAATTAGTAATTAATGATAAACCTGAAAGCAGAAGTTAAGATATTTGTCAACAGTAATGCAAATCAATGTTTATACTTACCGTATGCGACCAAAGAAAAAGTGAATATTTACTTTTTTTTATTACAGTGAACATTTACTTTAGTTATGTGCATTCTGCATTCTTAATGATGATGGGTGCATCCACTTTAAGAAAAGTTAAAGCCTTGAAAATTATAATATCAAACCCGAATGACTTAGATGATGACCCAAGCAAATTTGCAATCTTTTACTATATCAAATTGTCCACACAATATTTTCAATAAAAACTTGAAAAGTGGTTCGCAGTCTTTTACTATATCAAACAAATATCATAGTATCAGAGAAGTGGAGATATAGAAGTAATCGGCATTAATAAAAATAAATACTGAAATATAAAATTAGGAGAAAAAACAGTTACAAGCAAACATGTATATATAAAGGTTAAAGAAAACAACATAAGTCAATGTGCAAAAAATCTTTCTAATGAAGCTCAAAACTGATTTGGTCACTGCAATTCAAAGACACAAATTTAGAATTCACAAGAACAACATGCAATTAACAGCTTCAGCAAGCATAACCAAAAAAGCTTACCTCTGTCCTTGTATTTGCTGTAAAGCTCAGTTAACTGGGAGTAATTGGAATTCGTAAATCCACTGTAAATTACCACCCCATAAATTTAATTAGATAAACCCCATGAACAATTAAAGTAGATGGTAAAGAAAAGATTGTATTTTTATCGTGAACACGGGAAGAGTGTTGGATTAGAGAAGAAGGGTGGGGGGAACCATTTTGAAGCAATAAGAAGATTTTTCCCCTTGTAGGTGCTGAGAAAATGTATGCATTAATAAATAATTTTCAAAAACAACAAAAGAGAAAACTTACAAACCCAGATCGCAAGGGAAGAGATCTACACCGGTGCTCTCACAGTTCCACCGTCTTGATCTCGGGCTCTGGCCTTCTCTAACAACGGTGACTGCGCCCTCTACTCCCATCGCTCTAGCCAGCTCGTGGTCCTTCCCCACAATGTGACGTTGTCGGTGACACTCAACTTCAAGGCATTGTTGGTGTTCTTCGTCTTCTTCGTTGCGTCGCCGGCGTCGGTTTGGGTTTTGTGGTCACTATTTGCAACGGGGGTTTGATTCGTTTGAAGGGTAAAAGGCGAAGTGAAGTTGTGAGTTTGCTTGCTTCTGTGAGAGTTGAAAGTGTTCACAAATGACGATGACGGCTAGGGTTTCGAAGGGCGAGAGAGAACTGAGAAGCACTGATGTTCATTTCCCTTTTATATTAAGGTTTTTTATGTGTATAGCTCGGTCGGGTTCGGGCACCGATGGGCTGTAAACTCTGAACCCGAAACCTACCGTAAACACCCGCGTGTAACTAGTTTTCTTCACCCGTTGACCCGATCAACCGAGCGAACCCGCTCGTCTTCGAAAAAACGCAAATGGATTAAGCGGTTTCAGACGGGTAATGCAATCCTGATAAGCCCTACATCTTGGTACCAACATAAAGGTGTTCTACATCTTCTACCATAAAGTGCTTCAAAAGGTGCCATCCCTATACTCGTGCAACACCCTTTCTCATAAAAGGATATTACAACATAAGTAACCTGATTATTCAAAACAAATAATATTGTTCTTCATTTTAAAAGAAACTTTCCTTTTAATTATCTCAAGTCAATTTCGAAAATGAGTATGGTTTTTTTTTCTTTACTTCCTGAAATTTATTTTAACTTGAGACTCTTACTTACTTTATTTCGATTTCGGAATTCATTTATGTCGTAACGGATCATAAAAAAAAAAGAGATAAACCACTACTGAATAAATAATATACATCACATATATTAGTAGTCCAAAGTTTACAAGTACATAATATTGACCAACTGGTAATGTCACATAATATAAAGTACAGTCATCCAAAATACCTCTAAACATAAGCCCAATCCGGTACAGAGTCAGACTACAAAAAAAAAACAAGATAAGATAACGCAACAGCCTGCGCTATGTCAGCTCCTACACACTGCCCACATACTCCTCTGAAGGATCACTCTCCTCCTCCATGATCTGCTTTCCCTTCCTTTTACTGTCATTGGCCTCTTGACGAGCTCGTGCTCTCCAAGATGGCATAACAGTAGAAGGAAAAGGCATCGGACTCCCACCAGGTTCTGCAAAAGAAACTGGAACAGTTGGAATAAGGGTAACAGTCTGCCTAGTAGGTGTCCTGTAACATCCCGAAAATTTCACTCTATGAGACTACGTGTTTATTTTGGAGGATTAGAATTACCTTTAAGATTTTGGATAATAAATAATGGTTTAGAGCTGACACAGAAGTCAAATGACATTTTACGGATATTCTTGAGTGTCAGAATAAGTTGATAAATGAATATAGAAAATTCATACTTGATTTCCCAAAAGGTATTAGAGGATAGACAATGGTAACTTGATGTTCCATAAAGGTTTTAGAGATTAAGTTTGAAATTTTAGAGAAAAATATAAAGGGAAATTACAGTTTTAGTCTCTCTAGGAGAAACTCTGTGATCTGTTAGTTAAGAGATGGATAAATACTAGAGATGGAGGAGTAATTAAGATGGAAACTTGAGGATCTAGTGTACTTTGGATAGTATGGAAATAATAAGTCTTGTTGATATTACAGTTTAGAACGGTAAGATAGTTAAGTCTTATATAGACTTCTGTTTGCTATTTTCCGTCAATTATATGTTTTATATGAAATTGTGTGATCTAGGTGCTAAGTAAATTATTGTAGTCTTAGAATTAAGGTTTTAAAATACTTATCAAGTTATTTCATTAAAATAGACATTTTTCATTCACTGTTTGGGTTTTTACGGAAAATCGTATTTACCGTAATAGACGGATAAGGGTTTAAATAGAACAAGTATGTCAAAAAAACTTATACAAACAAACTTCCTTCACAAAAGTTGTTTCTTTTAATATTTCTGATTTTCTGGAATTTTATTTGAATTTTCTGAAAACTTTGAAAATTACTGTTTTGTCCCTGTTACTTACAGTAAAAGCTAATATCTGATTCGGAGACCAATCTGAGGTCGGAAAAAGGTTTTGAGTAGCTGAATCATGTTTTTTTCATTTTTTGAGATTTTTGGAAATTATTTCGTAGTTTTCTAAAAAGCAGGTAAAAACCCTACTTTTTCGACGTTCATAAAGTACGAAAAACAGGGATTTCTGGTCAAAAATGGATTTTCAGTGATCAGTGAGTGTTCAAAATCAAATTTCAAGAGGGACCATTAGTGATAAAATTCAATTTGTGATTTTCTGGGATTTTTCTGGAAATTTTTGAAAAATGTCCATTTTTTACTTACAGCGCGACCGTTTTTCTGTTTTTGCAAACCGCAAGGCTTACCCTTACCATAAAAATCCCAAAATTTTTCTATGAAGCTCTTACATGGTATTTTCATGAATCCCCATTGGTTCTCACCATTTTAAATTATTTTGGAGATAATTGATTTGTGAAAACTCCGTTTTACCCTTGATTTTCATCCGTTTTCATTTAAAAACCCTAGGGACAAAGATGTAACTTCACTCCCTCCCTCTTGCAGCCCTTAAAACTGTCCTACCATCAAGCCAAGAAGAGGACTAGGTGCATTTGGTTGCATGAGTCATGATTTTGGACCAATTAGAAAAAGATTGATTTTCCTAAATTACCTAATTAAGCCATTTTGGAGTCATGGCTTACATCATGAAGAAAATGATCAACTGGCCCTCCTTCTCCATCATCTTGGTCGACATCACCATCATCTAAGAGCCCTTGGATGAGTTTTTGCTTTATGACTCATGAGCTTAGTCATTGAAATAGGCCAATTAGGAAAAAGCTTGAATTAACCTAATTAATAAATATGTGTTTATGTAGCCATTGCATGCATCGCATAAATTCTTATTTCCCTCTTTCTCCCCACTCTTTGGCCGCCCCTCTCCATATAAATAGGGACCTTGGCTTCATAATTATTCACTAATCCAAAGTGGGAAAGCTTGAAGACACACTCTTTTCTCTCTTTTCTCTCTTAGTTGTCTTAAATTTCTTTTGGTGTTCTTGGTTGTTCTTCTTCAAGTTTTGGCCAAGGTAAGGGGTTAATCTTTCAATATTAATTTGAGAAGTATGTGGTTTGATTCTTGTTTATGCTTGCCTGGTATGCTTTATGTGTTTTTACTATTATGCCTTAATAAATTGTTTTATAGCTTTAAAAAAATTATTTTGTGCTAATTATTAATAGTAGAGTTATAATGCTCAATTTTCTCAAGATTTTCGTGAAGCAAGATGGCTATGCCAAAATCATTTTTGAGCTTTTGTAAACATACCGTTATAATGGCGAATTTTAGACTACCGTAAATATGATTTTGCAGCAAAGGAAATATAAATTATTATTTTGTGAAAACCCTGATATTATCTATCATTGATATACAAGGTCATGGTTAAGATAAATAGTTTATCAGTATGGATTTGTCTAGAAAGGAAGAGAGGCCTATGAAGGGGCTAAAGCAGTCCGTCTCTCTCTGGCCTGGGACCTGTACCGATACGCTGTTTGGGGAATTCTTAACCTAGGGACTCGATATATACGTGACTAAGATAATTGGGGAATATAATAATATTGAATTCTTGGTGAATTCTACTGTTATATATATATTTGGTTCAGTATTCTCTATGTTTTTTACAGTGAAAATTTGTGAAATAAGCTTTCAATGGGCATTTTCTGAAAATAAGCCAGTGTTCAAGTATTTTTGAAATATTTTAGTTTTGACCCCTATTCAATAAATTAATTACTTTTTAGTAATATTACATACCTTTGAATGAAAATGAAGTATGAGTTGTCTGAGATAAATGGTTCTGTGTTCTATCTGAATGGTGAAATTCTGTGTTTTCCTGAGATGTGGGATTTGGTATTCTTATCTGAGAAATGTGGTTCTGTGTTTGCTTGTGATTCCGTGTTTATTTGAGAGTTAAGTCATAAGCTGGTGTCTGTGGTTACTAAGTAAAATATCTTGGAGTAGCGGGCTGAATGCTCGTGGCTATGTGCCGAAATTCCCATGGTAAAATCTTGTTGAGTAGCGAGTGACTTACTCGTGGGTGTGTCCCGAATATAAGTGGTAAAGTCTCCAGGAGCAGTGGGTTCTTTTCTCGTGGGTGTGTCCCGAATTATGTCGTAAAATCTCTCGGGGTAGCGGGTTATTTACTCGTGGGTGTGTCCCGAAATTATTAAGTATAATCCCCAAGAGTAGCGGGCAGGATGCTCGTGGGTGTGTCCCGAAAGTATAGAAAGTCTGGTGTGAAATTTCCTGTTTAAGATATTGAATGATTCACTTCCTGTGTGCATTATACCTGCTGTATGTTTCTTGTTTAGACCTGCGTTTGTTTTTGAGATAAGTGATTCTGAGTGGTTGGAAGTGAAAGAGATATGCCTGGTGAAAGATGATGTTCTTACTTGATGTTCCTACTCGATGTTCCCAAATGCTTTGTTTAAGGTGATGTTCCCACTGGATATTCTCAATGTGCTGTGTTTTAAGCAAAGTGCTTATTGTCTATTATGTTGATATACTGATACTTAAGTATGATTCCTTAGTGTTTGTGCTAAATATTGCTGGGTGCCATACTTTTCCTATTAAGTTGTTTAGAGTTTCACCCTTGCCTACTTTGTTGTGTTGATGCATGACGGGGTAGATGTTTTTCCCAAGAAGTGAGCTACCTCTTAGGAGAGGATTTGAAGGATGCTACTGTATAGATGGATATGGATTCCAAGAAGACTAGATGATTAATATATTCTTTTGGGTAGAGGTCTAGAGATTAGACTGGCTCAGATCTTCACTGTATCATTTCAATCTTTTCTTGTAAAGACTCAGATGGTTATATGAAATGAGATTACACTCATACAAGTGTTATTTATGCTTCTGCATTTAAAACCTTTTTGAAAGAAATAATATATATTCTCCATCCTTCTCTTGGTTTAAAAGAAGAAAAAATTTTACTCACTCATTTTCAGAGAAGGAATGTTGAGCTTTCACAAAATATTTTCTAAGTTATTTTGAAATTCATTGGTAACTATGGTGTAATATCCTTTTTGGAGAAAGGGTGTTACATTTTGTGGTATCAGAGCCAATTTTAGTCTTTTGGGTACTATTGGGTATAGGTTTACTGTGTTTTCATTGTGTGAACTCTGACGAGTTGTTTGTGCTGTGTGAAATTGTGTGAATTCTGTGTGAATCTTGACTTGTTTGCTTAAGTTTATATTGTTCTGGAAAAGTCGGGTTTCAAGGTTGTGCTGGTATGGGGCAGTACAACTTAGAGATTCACAGCTGTACTGGTATGGGACGATACAACTGAGAGAAACTTAATAGGATTAATCGGACTACCTATGCTAACAATACTGTATAGGTATGGGACTGTACAGGAGAGGATGACCTTCTAAAAAGTATGTAAGTGAGGAAAAAACATGTGGTTGGAATCCCTGTTGGTTTGTAGGGATAAAGTCGTAAATCTGAAAGTAGCTAGGTAATTTCAGGATGACATAGGCTTGGGTGAATCCGAGTGATTGTTTTCTGTGTGAAATCTTTCTATGTGAATATGTGTCTTTGTGACTACTTGCATGGGTTTTGGGTTAGCCTTACCTGAGTATCTGTTTGTGTTATGTTTTGCTATAGGTAGAAACCTACTCTTACAATTAAGTTATGACTTGGATGATGACATTATTAGTCATAAAATTATTATTGCTTTCTTGCTACTTAAAGTCAAGGTATGGGAGTAGCTAACCCATTAGCTTGCCGGTAGTAGTGAGATAACAATGATATTTCGTATGAACTGATAAGTTAAATCTCTAAGTGTATTCACGAATTTCGAGTCTTTTTAGAAGGGAAGAATGTAACATCCCGAAAATTTCACTCTATGAGACTAAGTGTTTATTTTGGAGGATTAAAATTACCTTTAATATTTTGGATAATAAATAATGGTTTAGAGCTGACACAGAAGTCAAATGACATTTTACGGATATTCTTAATTGTCAGAATAAGTTGATAAATGAATATAGAAAATTCATACTTTATTTCCCAAAAGGTATTAGAGGATAGACAATGGTAACTTGATGTTCCATAAAGGTTTTAGAGATTAAGTTTGGAATTTTAGAGAAAGATATAAACGGAAATTACAGTTTTAGTCTCTCTAGGAGAAACTCTGTGATCTGTTAGTTAAGAGATGGATAAATACTAGAGATGGAGGAGTAATTAAGATGGAGACTTGAGGATCTAGTGTACTTTGGATAGTATGGAAATAATAAGTCTTGTTGATATTACAGTTTAGAACGGTAAGATAGTTAAGTCTTATATAGACTTCTGTTTGCTATTTTCCGTCAATTATATGTTTTATATGAAATTGTGTGATCTAGGTGCTAAATAAATTATTGTAGTCTTAGAATTAAGGTTTTAAAATACTTATCAAGTTATTTCATTAAAATAGACTTTTTTCATTCATTGTTTGGGTTTTTTACGGAAAATCATATTTACCGTAATAGAAGGATAAGGGTTTAAATAGAACAATTATGTCAAAACAACTTATAAAAACAAACTTTCTTCACAAAAGTTGTTTCTTTTAATATTTCTGATATTCTGGAATTTTCTTAGAATTTTCTGAAAACTTTGAAAATTACTGTTTTGTCCGTGTTACTTACAGTAAAGCTAATAATTGATTCGAAGACCAATCTGAGGTCGGAAAAAGTTTTTGAGTAGCTAAATCATATGTTTTCATTTTTTGAGATTTTTGGAAATTATTTCGCAATTTTCTAAAAAGTAGGTAAAAACCCTACTTTTTCGACGTTCATAAAGTACGTAAAACAGGAATTTCTCGTCAAAAATGGATTTTTAGTGATCAGTGAGTGTTCAAAATCAAATTTCAAGAGAGACCATTAGTGATTAAATTCAATTTGTGATTTTCTGGGATTTTTTTGGCATTTTCTGAAAAATGTCCATTTTTTACTTACCGCGCGACCGTTTTCCTTTGTTTTTGCAAACCGTAAGGCTTACCCTTACTGTAAAAATCCCAAAAACTCTTGCATGAAGCTCTTACATTCATGAATCCCCATTGGTTCTCACCATTTTAAATTATTTTGGAAATAGTTGATTTGTGAAAAGTCCGTTTTACCCTTGATTTTCATCCGTTTTCATTTAAAAACCCTAGGGACAAAGATGTAACTTCACTCCCTCCCTCTTGCAGCCCTTAAAACCATCCTACCATCAAGCCAAGAAGAGGACTAGGTGCATTTGGTTGCATGAGTCATGATTTTGGATCAATTAGAAAAAGATTGATTTTCCTAAATTACCTAATTAAGCCATTTTGGAGTCATGGCTTACATCATGAAGAAAATGATCAAATGACCCTCCTTCTCCATCATCTTGGTCGACATCACCATCATCTAAGAGCCCTTGGATGAGTTTTTGCTTTATGACTCATGAGCTTAGTCATTGGAATAGGCCAATTAGGAAAAAGCTTGAATTAACCTAATTAATAAATATGTGTTTATGTAGTCATTGCATGCATCGCATAAATTATTATTTCCCTTTTTCTCCCCACTCTTTGGCTGCCCCTCTCCCTATAAATAGGGACCTTGGCTTCATAATTTTTCACTTATCCAAAGTGGGAAAGCTTGAAGACACAGACTTTTCTTTCTTTTCTCTCTTACTTGTCTTAAATTTCTTTTGGTGTTCTTGATTGTTCTTCTTCAAGTTTTGGCCAAGGTAAGGGGTTAATCTTTCAATATTAATTTGAGAAGTATGTCGTTTGATTCTTGTTTATGTTTGCCCTGTATACTTTATGTGTTTTTACTATTATGCCTTAATAAATTGTTTTATAGCTTTAAAATAATTATTTTGTGCTAATTATTAATAGTAGAGTTATAATGCTCAATTTTCTCAAGATTTTCGTGAAGCAAGATGACTATGCCAAAATCATTTTTGAGCTTTTGTAACATACCGTTATAATGACGAATTTTAGACTACCGTAAATATGATTTTACCGTAAAGGAAATATAAATTATTATTTTGTGAAAACCCTGATATTATCTATCATTGATATACAAGGTCATGGTTAAGATAAATAGTTTATCAGTATGGATTTGTCTAGAAAGGAAGAGAGGCCTACGAAGGGGCTAAAGCAGTTCGTCTCTCTCTAGCCTGGGATCTGTACCGATACGCTGTTTGGGGAATTCTTAACCTAGGGACTCGGTATATATGTGACTAAGATAATTGGGGAATATAATAGTATTGAATTCTTGGTGAATTCTACTGTTATATATATATTTGGTTCAGTATTCTCTATGTTTTTAACAGTGAAAATTTGTGAAATAAGCTTTCAATGGGCATTTTCTGAAAATAAGCCTGTGTTCAAGTATTTTTGAAATATTTCAGTTTTGACCCCTGTTCAATAAATTAATTACTTTTTAGTACTATTATATACCTTTGAATGAAAATAAAGTATGAGTTGTCTGAGATAAATGGTTTTGTGTTCTATCTGAATGGTGAAATTCTGTGTTTTCCTGAGATGTGTGATTTGGTATTCTTATCTGAGAAACGTGGTTCTGCGTTTACTTGTGATTCCGTGTTTATTTGAGAGTTAAGTCGTAAGCTTGTGTCTGTGGTTACTAAGTAAAATTTCTTGGAGTAGCGGGCTGAATGCTCGTGGCTATGTGCCGAAATTCCTATGGTAAAATCTCGTTGAGTAGCGAGTGACTTACTCGTGGGTGTGTCTCGAATATAAGTGGTAAAGTCTCCAGGAGCAACGAGTTCTTTTCTCGTGGGTGTGTCTCGAATTATGTCGTAAAATCTGTCGGGGTAGCGGGTTATTCACTCGTGGGTGTGTCCCAAAATTATTAAGTAAAATCTCCAAGAGTAGCGGGCAGGATGTTCGTGGGTGTGTCCCGAAAGTATAGAAAGTCTGGTGTGAAATTTCCTGTTTAAGATATTGAATGATTCATTTGTTGTGTGCATTATACCTGCTGTATGTTTCTTGTTTAGACCTGCGTTTGTTTTTGAGATAAGTGATTCTGAGTGGTTGGATGTGAAAGAGATATGCCTGGTGAAAGGTGATGTTCTTACTTGATGTTCCTACTCGATGTTCCCAAATGCTTTGTTTAAAGCGATGTTCCCATAGGATGTTCTCAATGTGCTGTGTTTTAAGCAAAGTGTTTATTGTCTGTTATGTTGATATACTGATTACTTAAGTATGATTCCTTAGTGTTTGTGCTAAATATTGCTGGGTGCCATACTTTTCCTATTAAGTTGTTTAGAGTTTCACCCTTGCCTACTTTGTTGTGTTTATGCATGACGGGATAGATGTTTTTCCCAAGAAGTGAGCTACCTCTTAGGAGAGGATCTGAAGGATGCTGCTATATAGATGGATATGGATTCCAAGAAGACTAGATGATTAATATATTCTTTTGGGTAGAGGTGTAGAGATTAGACTGGCTCAGATCTTCACTGTATCATTTCAATCTTTTCTTGTAAAGACTCGGATGGTTATATGAAATGAGATTACACTCATACAAGTGTTATTTATGCTTCTGCATTTCAAACCTGTTTGAAAGAAATAATATATATTCTCCATCCTTCTCTTGGTTTAAAAGAAGAAAAAATTTTACTCACTCATTTTTGAAGAAAGAATGTTAAGCTTTCACAAAATATTTTCTAAGTTATTTTGAAATTCATTGGTAACTATGGTGTAACATCCTTTTTGGAGAAAGGGTGTTACATGTCCTCTCAATAGGCACCTTTCCTGCTGAAGAAACTCTAACTGGATGAGAACGACGCACAGTACTCTTGCGCGGAGTATGTCTCCATCTACCATAATATCTCTTACACGGTGGAGTCTTGGGTCTCTGCTGCGGTGATTCTGGCCTTGCAGGCTCTTGCTGCACTGGCTCAGATCTTTGTGCAGGCTCCTGTTGAGCTACCTGTTGCCTTTGCCTCTCTCTCTCTCTCCAAGTATCCCAAAGTTCCTGGATTGGCATCTTTACTTCTAATATCATATCTTCTACTGTCCATCGATAAGGTCCCTCTGTAGATTTCTCTAATGAAGTCACATACCCAAGATATGTGCTCCACTGGGCCTCGGGGTTCACTATCCAGCCCTCCCCATCATCCCCTCTGGGCAACAAGCTCAATCTACGGACTTTGGTCAGCCCCTCCGGCTGGCGATCCATCTATATGAATCATGTTCAAAGAGAGCACAAAACATATAGGTAAGGGTGAAAAATCCTCATACACAGATAATAAATCATAAAGACAACAGATAGAAAATATATCATACTCATCAAACATATCTACATTAGGAAATTATCTGCCACTTACCCTTCTCAACACAAGAGTATATAGTTTTCCTGGAAATATGATATTCTCACAAACACAATGAAAATATTCACAGTCACAACACATAACTCAGCATCAAGCAATATATCATCAACACAGATATATTATAATGCATGCCACTTTTATTTTCCCTCACATCACCCTCATAGTGCTCCAAGGAGACTTCCCTACCTCCAACACCATTGAGTGATTGACTGTGGCAAACTTACCAGACTTATCAGAGAGTCCCACAAGACTTCATAATAATCATTCAAATAAGCTACATCTCACCATATCATGAATAGTCAAGTCCGTCAGATTTATCCAAGCAGAGTTGTGTGACTTGCCTCGGCTCAGGGGATATCGCCTACCTGGCCATCTGAGGGGTTTCGCAACCTGGATAATCCCAATAGGCTACTGTGGCCAGACTATCCCTATTCTCAACCCCATCTGGGTTGTAATGCTCATCTCATGGCCTCATGCCAATTCTCTTTCTCTTTATGTAAAATGACACATACCTTAAGCATACAAAGCAATTTTCTCAAGCATTGATAAGCTTTGGTTTCTCTTGTAATTGCATTAACCTCTTCACTAGGTTATCACTTGCACAATCACATATAACCTTCACTCTGGGTTATAGCATTATCATCTCTTAGGATATTCACATCTCTTTGTGCATATTCTCATTGATCACGACTCTTCTTCTTTCATTCACCCTCTTTATTAATCATTGTCTTTTTAACAAAAATACATTTTCCAAATCCATTGTTTAAATTCTAAAATAAATTAACCAAAATACTTACCAACCTTTAAATTCAAAATGTCATTTTTCTCTTAAGCATATTTGTTTAAAAAGCTGGAAAAAAAAAGTGATTTTCGCAAAATCCTTAGATGTTCAAAATTCAGGATCCAGAACTGTTCACAGGCGCGAGAATTCCCACACCCGCGGTGCAGACAGTTCTGTCCCCCGTTTCCCAGTTTTCCTCACCTTCAGAAATGATCACACCCAGGGCATGACAGAAACTCGATTTTTCAAAGTTTAACCAAAATCAATCTTTTCTTTACATAGTTATGACCAAATAAATAAAAATGAGCAAAATTTACCATCTTTGGATCAATCACAAGACACAATCATTCAACATCAAGCCATGGTTCCAAACTCATCAAGCCATAAAGCAAAATCATCACACCAAGATCAATTTCATGTTACCAAGCTTGTGTAGATAGTCACAACAACAACCACTCAATCAACTCAAATCAAGCATGGAACAAGAATCATCATGCATCCAACATAGAGCAAACTCGTCTCACACAACACAATTAATTTTCCATAACCAAGAGCAACTCACATCCAAGACAACTTAATCTTGTTCACACCTAGGTCATAACAATCCAAAACTATCATCAAACAAGTTTTTCATGACCAAGCCACTCAAAAGAGTTCATATCAAGCATAATCACAACTCAAGGATCATCCATCACCATAGGAATAAAAGAGCACATAACCTAATATTCAACATCCACTCTAAGCTAAATTAGTATCATCGTAATCAAACCAATACCAACATAGCACTTATATGTCCACTAAGCTTTAAAAAATCTTGTATAAGAAAATTTTCCCTTACCAAGCTTGTGTAGAAAACCCTAACCTTCAACCTTTCTTCTTCCTTTTCCTTCTCCTTATTGCTTGGCTCCTTGGTAGCTTGTTGATCCCAACTCAATAGCAAACCCTTGGAATTTACTAACTAGGATGAACATTTGGAGAAAAAGCTTGGGAAATATGGCTATGGTGCAAGGGCAAAAGTGAAGAAATGAACAAGAACTCTCCCTCTTCTCTCCCTGTTCTCGGCCTCCCCCTCTTCTCCTCTTGTCCCAGATTTTTTTTTGTTTTTAAGTTATCATTACACTAAGCCTTAGTCATAAGTTAGATTAGTTATTTGGTTCATTCTCATTGGCCAATAACCATGAGTCATAGATACTAAAAAAAATTCTACACTCTTCTTCTCAAGGTATGGCAGGGGCGCTGTAGCTGTCTTAAGGTTGGGTAAAAATAATTTTTTCACCTTAACCATGGTAAAAGGTAAGTTTCCAAGGTAATTAAATGTGGTAACTTTTGTATTTCATAGTAAAAATTGTCCAAAATTAAACTATTGAAGTAAAAACTCTCATGAACCTTAAAATAAATCCTAGACCACGAAAATAAGGTGTCACAAAGCTCTTGGTTCATAAAAATCAAGTTTAGAAGCATTACGATAATTTTTCGGTTTTACCGTAACCCGTAAATTTGGGTAAAAATGAACTTTCTCAGAAAAATTCCAGAAAATTTCTAAAAATCATAAATATTATAAAAACATCATTGCTTACTCTTTGGTTGATTTTGGATCATTTTACAAGCTTCTGACATTCACCTATTCTCCCCGTTACCCTGTTCTCAGTCTACAGGGACCAAAACTGCAATTCTTTGTCTGCTATTCTAAAAATTCCCAAAATAATTTCTAAAATTCTAAAATAATATAAAACATCATTTGGCATCTCCAAAAATATGACTAGACTTGTTTTGTTCTCCAAACCAACACACAGTTCAACCTGCTTAAACTACAGGGACCAAAACGATAACATTTTTATCCGTTTCTCAAAATATTCTGGAATAAATTTTTAAATTCCTCAAATATTATAAAATCACTATTTGTACTTTCAAATCTCTTTCTTAACCTAAATCTAGGGTTTCTACTTCATAGAGTCACCATTCCGTCTATTTAGGGTAAACAGAACTCTATCTGTAATTAAACGTCCAACTTAAACTACTGTTTTCTAACGTTAGGGAAACTTTGTCTATGAAATTAATCTTACAAAATATATCTAACATGCACAAGCAGACATCACATACATAAAATAAAATTAAAACAGAATCAAAAATTACAGACGTTACAATTCTCCCTCTCTAAAAAAAATTTCGTCCTCGAAATTGGATACCTACAAATAACTCTGGATACTGTTCTCGCATCTTATCTTCCAATTCCCACGTTGCATCACCAGTAATACTATCCTAAATAACCTTTACCAAAGGAATCTGCTTATCCCTGAGCCACTTAATCCTTCTATCTTCAATCCAAACAGGATATGCTTCATAAGTCAGGTTCTCTTTTAGTTGTACGACATCAGACTCAATAACATGCGATGGATCGGATATATACTTTTTGAGTTGTGAAACATGAAAAACATCATGAAGATTTGAAAGAAAAGGTGATAAAGCAATTTTATAGGCTACAGGACCTACCCGATGAAGGATTTGGTATGGTCCTATGAATTTTGGAGTGAGTTTTCTAGATTTTATGGCTCTACCAACCCCAGTCATCGGCGTGACTCTTAGGAAAACATGTTCACCTTACTGAAACTCAAGAGGTCTCCTTCTCTTGTCAGAGTAACTCTTTTGCCGACTCTGTGCCACTCGCATTCGCTCTCTAATCTGTTTCACTTTCTCCGTTGTTTCCTACACGACTTCTGGTCCTACTATCATACTCTCTCCATCCTGATACCAACACAAAAGTGTTTGGCATTTTCTCCCATATAAAGCTCATATGGTGCCATTCCTATTCTCGAATGATAACTATTGTTATAAGTAAACTCAATCAATGGCAATAGTTCATCCCAACTCTCACTATGTTCCAAAACACACGCTCTCAACAGATCCTCTAGGGATTGAATTGTTCTTTCTGTTTGACCATCCGTCTGAGGATGATAAGAAGAATTCAATTTAAGCCTAGTCCCTAGCGCATTTTGCATGCTCTGCCAAAATCTAGAAGTAAATCTTGGATCTCTATCAGAAACTATGCTAGAAGGCACACCATGTAACCTAACAATCCCTTTTATGTACAATTGGGCCAACTTCTCTAGAGAATACTTCATATTGATAGGAAGAAAACGAGACGATTTAGTTAACATGTCTATGATCACCCAAACTGCATCAAATCCCTTCTGAGTTCTAGGCAATCCAGACACAAAATCCATAGATATTCCATCCCATTTCCACTCAGGTATCTCTACAGATTGCATCATTCCTGTAGGTTTTTTGTGTTCTATCTTTGCTTTTTGACAAGTTAAAGATGATACATACTCAGCCACTTGCTTCTTCATTCCTGGCCACCAATATCTTTGTTTCAAGTCTTGGTACATCTTATTAAATCCAGGATGAATACTTAGCTTACTCTTATGAGACTCATCAAGAATCAATTTCTGCATCTTAGGATTATTCGGTACACAAACTCTACCTTTGCACCTCAAAATACCGTCATCACCTAAACTAAACTCTACAATCTTTCCTTGTTCCAGCAACTCTCTCTTTCTATCAAATGCTCATCAGTTGCTTGTTGTTCCTTAATCTCTTTCATCAACTCACTTGTCACTTTGATCATACTTAAAGAAATCCTACCCCTGTGCACATCCACCGATAGATTCAAATCACGAAAATCCTCTATCAATTCTAACTCTTTAATCATCATAACCGACATATGTACAGACTTCCTACTTAAAACATCGGCCATAACATTAGCCTTTCTTGGATGGTACATCAGGTTAAAATCATAGTCCTTAAGAAATTCTATCCATCTTCTCTGTCTCATGTTTAACTCCTTTTGATCAAATAAGTACTTCAAACTCTTATGATCACTAAACACTGTAAAAGTCAATCCATAAAGGTAATGTCTCCAAATTTTCAGGGCAAAAACTACTGAAGCTAACTCAAGATCATGAGTTGGATAATTCCTTTCGTGAGTTTTCAACTAACGAGACGCATAGGATACGACTCTCCTATTCTGCATTAACACACAGCCTAATCCCTGATAAGAAGCATCACAATATACTTCCATAGGCTCTTCTGAATTAGGTAACACTAACACAGATGAGGTCATTAACCTTTCTTTCATCTCAAGAAAACTCTTCTCACACTCATCAGTCCACACAAATGGTTGATCTTTTCGGGTCAACTTAGTCAATGGGGCTACAATCTTTGAAAATCCTTGGATAAACCTCCTGTAATACCCCGCTAACCCTACAAAGCTACAAATTTCAGTTATAGTCTTTGGTCTTTCCCACGAGAGTACTGCTTTTACCTTCGCAGGATCTACGACTATACCTTTTTTAGTAATCACATGACCTAAAAACTACACCTCCCTCAACCAGAACTCACACTTAGATAGCTTAGCATACAGCTTATTCTCACTCAAAACTTGCAACACTTGTCGCAAATGGTCCTCATGTTCTTCCTCATTCTTAGAATAAATCAGAATATCATCCATGAACACAACCACAAAACTATCTAAGAACGGACTAAAAACCCTATTCATGTAATCCATGAATATTGCTAGCGCATTGGTCACACCAAATGGCATTACGAGATACTCATGATGTCCATATCGGGTTCTAAAAGCAGTCTTAGGTATATCCTCAGTCTTCACTCGAATCTGATGATACCCTGTCCTTAAATCTATCTTAGAGAAAATAGCAGCTCCACGCAGTTAATCCATCAAATCATCAATACGTGGCAAAGGATATTTGTTCTTGATCGTTATCTTATTCAACTACCTATAATCCACACACAACCTAGAAGTTCCATCTTTCTTCTTTACCAACAACACTGGTGCACCCCATGGGGAAACACTTGGTCTAATGAACTGCTTAGACAATAAATTCTCTAACTGCTTTTTCAGCTCGGCCAATTCCATTGGTGACATTGTAGACGGAGCTATTGAAATTGGACCTGATCCAGGTACTAGGTCTTGGTAAACTCTATCTCTCTCACAGGTGGCAAACCTGGGACATCTTCTGGAGACACTTTAGAGAATTCCCTAACTACTGACACATCGTTCAATTCTTTGTCACTCTCGAATTTCAACAAGGAAAATAACATGTATCCCTTTGCCCCTTCTTTCAAAGAAGTTTTCACTTGGTTGACAGACATAAGTCCAGAAACTCCAGAATTAGAAAAAACTAAGGTCTTACTGGCACAATCTAAAAGAACATGATTGACCGACAACCAAGCCATTCCTAAAACAATATCTAATTGAACCAAAGGTAAACAGATTAGGTCGATATGGTATTTCTGACCGAGTATAGTGACCGGACAATTCAAACAAATGGTATTTACAATGACTGGTTCAGCAATAGGTAAAGAAACAACCAAATCATATGACATCAAAGAAGTAGGTAAATTCAACCACGTCACACAATCGAAAGATATAAACGAATGAGTTGCGCTTGAATCATACAGTACAATTAAAGGATAACCAGCTATGTCGCATGTACCTTGTATGAGATCATCCGATTTCGAAGCCTTAACGCCACTCAGGGTATAAACACGTCCCTTTGTTCTTGGTCTTACAGCCTGCATATTGTTCGCTGCTGGTTCTGACTTCGGTGCCCCGCAATCCTTAGACATATGTCCTACCTTTCCACATCTAAAACAAGTCGCTCCTTTTTTATTGTAGCTAGTAGAGTAATGTCCTTCCTTTCCACAATTAAAACACCTAATCTCACTCGGCCCTTGATTTCCACGATTTCCACTCCAACCAGCAGAGGCTACATTGCGATTCTGCTGTTGATTCCCAAAATTTCCAGGTCTTGCATAAGGTTTTCTCTAGAATTGTCTTCCCTTCTGATCCTGTGGCCTAAACCTTGAAGGTCCACCCACATTACTCCTTATCACTCTTTCCTTTTTCAGAATCTCAATTTTCCTACACTTCTCCACCAGGGGTTGAAACTGACGAATTTCTAAAGGTGACACTGTAACAGCCATGGTAAATATTTTTTAAAAAAAATTATCACTGCTTTATAATATTTGGTGCATCAATTTTCACCTCTTTCTATTAATACATATATATATATATATATTCATTTTAACAGAGTTCTAGAATAAATTCGAAAGCATGGATTTTAACCTTGAATACCAAAAACGTCAGTAACCCAAAGTGAACTATGAAACATGATTCACTTTCATGCCTAAAATAATATCCACGCCTGAATTTATCTTATCGTGAATTCCACTGTTTCAAATTATATCCTTAACTACATTAATATTGACTCTCGTAGTATTAGTAGTGGGTTTTATATCAAATAGACTTCAAGGTACTACCATCCTATCACTTGTCTCCACCAACTAAAAGGATAAGCATGTTAACGTCAACCAGTAAGAATATTCTTATACCATGTCTTTTACTAGAGAGTAATAACAGTACTGATTATATTGTTACTTCTAACTTGTTATTTAATTCCTGATAAAGAAAAACAGAGATTCATGTTGCATATCAAACTATTACCAAAACTTTGCAACGCCATATCCAAAAGTACTCATGGGAAAAGAAAACACATGTGAAGATAATAACTGCAGACTCCATAGTTATATAATTAGTAGATTGTCTTTACAAGTCATGAGACAACCTTAAAGTCAACATTAGGTAGTTTATAAGTCTTCAGAAGAGTAGGCTACTAGACCCCCCCTCATTTCCAGTACTCCCTTCCATACATATATATATATATATATATATATATATAAGAGGAACCTCGTAGTACATAATTAAGAACAAAATTCTGTTGAGCATTTCTTCAGTTAAAAGCTTCTAGTCACTAACTCTCCTTATCGAAAAGCCAAGGTTCCCTTTTATTCTCCCTCATACTTGTCATACTAGTCAAGACGGTAGAAACGGATAGCAAACACTATTGGGATAAAACCTTCATCTAGATTCATAACCCAAATAAAGTCAACTTCCACCCTGAAATTCACTGTCATCAACGACTTTTCCTTTGCTTTCTGAAATCATTAGAAACAAAAAGTGCGTAAAACTCAGTAGAATTTTTCTTCATATTCCTGTGTATATAATTTTCTTTTGAACTATAATGATCTCAGCCATGATTAATCATGGAAAACACCACAATTGCAGTCTTAGTTTTTTTTTTCTTCTCTGATACATTATACAATCATACATATCTCAAGCATATTGGGAAAGGTAAATGTTTGAGGCTCCTTCGCAAGATAGTGAATTGTCACATGTGTCTCTGTGGTTTTGGAAATGTAAGGCCATTCAATCTCATACCCGGGTAAGGGCCCTCCACCAATAGATTGGTGGGTACCAAATTTCTGAAACATAGGGTTTGTACCCTCACTCATTCTCAGCCAACAATTTACCATGAGGACACCACATTATGCTTGAGTGTAGTTTATTAATGTTTATCAATGGAACTCAAAATTTCTAAAAAAATAAAACGAAGGGTGTGTAGCTTTCATGTCTTTAAACTGCTAACAAAACAATATAATAGATATCATATTAGTATTCAACTCTCCAACAGAGCAGAGGAACTAAAATTTTGAAGTAATAATAACAAATTTAAGAAGCTTTACAAGAACGGTTAACAACACCCAATGTCTCCTTACCCCACCATCAAAAAAATTGTTAAACAAATGTTCAATTATGAGTAAAAGAAAAAGCAAAAGTAAACCAGAGTGTACTTTTCCAAATACGAGAGAAAAGTTCCAAACCGAGAAGGGAAAATAAAGCGAAGAAACGAGGTTGAGTTGGTCAGCACACAGGGAAAAAGGAAAAAAAATTGTAAACGTGGGGAATAGAAGAAAATTTCTACCTAAACAAGATTTCTATTCTGTTTCCTCAGAGTTTTGCTTGGGTTGAGTGGTTGTGTGTGTTCACCTATTTGAGCTACCCGATTTATAGGAATTGGCCGAGAAGAGAAAGGGAGAGCAGTGTAACCCTCTCCACCAATCCCCTTCCTTCATTGCATGTAAATGGACAGGTGGTAACTTCATGTTTCAACAACTCACAATCTACCCCTTAGGTATTATCATTTTCTTTCTTCCTAAGTAATATCTGAGCAATTATTTTCGTATCTCATACAACAGTATTCCATTTTCAATAGTACTCTGGTTACCTGAGTTAAGAGTTAAGGTTGTTCTTTTAATAAATGTGGGTCAAACTACTTCAATTCTTATTGGGTGAGGATAACCTCAGGTCACGTAAGTTTATAAAAATTTGTTTTTGTCATTTACAAAAAAAAAATATTATAGTGATGGAAAATATGTATATTTTATTACTACTACTGTTTCCACCACTATTACTATTATTATTTTTATTTATTTACTATTATTATTATTATTATTGTTAGTTTTACATTTCAACCACCCTTTTTAGAATTTTGTCCACAAAATTACCAATGTTATTATATACTTACTAACCAGATATTAGTTCAGGATATCTTTGCTTGATATCAGACTCTAATTCCCAAGTGGCTTCAGCAGGTATCCTTCCTTCCCAAGCAACTTTGACTAAGGGTATGTCTTTGCCTCTGAGATGCTTTGTACTGGTGCCCAGTATTTGTCGAGGTTTTATCTCGTAAGTTAAATTCTCTTTTACCTGCATTATATCATGCTCTAAAATGTGTGACGGATCGGGGCATTATTTCCTCAATTGGGATACATGAAAGACATTGTGTAGCCTGGAAAGGTTTGGTGGTAAAGCAATTTGGTCCAATTTTCTTGAGTATTTGAAAAGGCCTAATGAACCTGGGACTCAGTTTCTTAGATTTAAGAGCTCTGCCAATGCCTGTAATAGGACTTATTTTAAGGAATACATGTTCTCCTTCCTTGAATTCGAGAGGTGTCCTTCTTTTGTCAGCATAGTTTTTCTGTCTATGTTGAGCCTTAAGCAAATTTTCTTTAATCATTTTTATCTTTTCTGAAGTTTACAGAATTTGCTCAGGCCCTATCAAATTTTTGTCCCTAGCTTCAGACCAACACAAAGGTGTCCTGCATTTTCTACCATAAAAAGCTCCATAGGGAGCCATGCCTATGCTGGAGTGGTAGCTATTATTATAAGCAAACTCCACTAAAGGTAAGTGACTATCCCAATTGCCCTTTAATTCCAAAACGCAGGCTCTTAACATATCCTCTATTGTTTGGATAGTTCTTTCTGTTTGTCCATCTGTTTGGGGGTGATATGCAGTACTAAATCATAATTTAGTACCCATTGCTTTGTGGAGCGTTCCCCAAAATCTTGATGTAAATCTGGGATCTCTATCTGATATAATGACAGTGGGGATCCCATGCAGTCTCACAATTTCCCTAATATAAATTTGTGCCAGTTTATCTAAGGGAAAATTAACCTTGATTGGTAGAACATGGGCAGTTTTGGTTAACCTGTCCACTATCACCCAGGCAGCATCATTTCCTAATAGAGTCCTAGGAAGTCCAGTGATAAAATCCATAGTCACCTCATCCCATTTCCACTCAGGTATGCTTAAAGGTTGAAGCAACCCTACCGGTCTTTGATGCTCTATCTTGACTTTTTGGCAAGTTAAACATTTTGCCACAAATTCTCCCATGTCTTTTTTCATTCCTCTCCACCAGAATTCCTTCTTGAGATCTTGATACATTTTTGTAGCTCCTGGGTGGATGGTATACTTGCTACAATGGGCTTCATTTAAGATTTCATTTCTTAATTCTTTATCCCTTGGTACCCAAATTCTTTTCTTGAAAAAGAGCACTCCATCAGAGTTTATCTGAAAGTCTTGTTGTTCCTTTAGTTGATCCATTTCTAGATCTTTTTCCTGAGCTTGACGAATTTGATTCCGGAATTCACTTTCAATTTTTAACTTATGGATAGACATACAGGTGGGTTTAAAATCCACTGAGAGTTTCAAGTCCCTAAACTTTTCTAACAATTCTTGCTCCCTTATCATCATTGTGGACAAATGCAAGGATATTCTACTTAAGGCATCAGCTACAACATTAGCTTTCCCTGCATGGTATTTTAACTGAAAATCATAATCTTTTAAATGTTCTACCCACCTACGCTGTCTCATGTTCAATTCCTTTTGATCAAACAAATATTTTAAGCTCTTGTGATCACTATAGACTTCAAATTTTGCCCCATACAAGAAGTGCCTCCAAATTTTTAGAGCAAACACCACAGCTGCTAATTCTAAGTCATGTGTTGGGTAATTCTCTTCGTGTGTTTTCAATTGTCGGGAGGCATAGGCAACTGGCCTTCCTTGTTGCATCAAAACACATCCTAAACCTCTTTTTGAAGCATCGCAATAGACCACAAAGTTTTCTCTAGGATTAGGAATTGCCAAAACAGGTGTTGTGGTAAATCTTGTCTTAAGTTCTTGGAAACTATTTTCACATTCTTGGGTCCAGATAAAGGGTTGGTTTTTTCTGGTTAACCTAGTCAGTGGCAGTGCAAGCTAAGAAAATCCTTGTATAAATCTTCTGTAATACCCTGCTAGACCCAAAAAGCTTCTTACCTCAGTAATAGTTTTAGGTTGCCCCCATTGTAGTACTGCCTGGATTTTGCTAGGTTCTACTGAGATTCCTAGATGGGACACTATGTGCCCAAGAAATTTGATTTCTCTCAACCAAAATTCCATTTTTCCAATTTGGCACATAATTGTTTTTCCTTTAATATTTGCAACACAAGACTGAGGTGCTCCTCATGTTCCTCCTCACTTTTTGAATATATTAATATGTCATCAATAAATACTGCCACAAACTTGTCCAAATAAGGCCTAAAAATTCTATTCATATAATCCATAAAAATTGCAGGTGCATTTGTGACCCCAAACGGCATTACTAAAAACTCATAGTGTCCATACCTAGTTCTAATGGCTGTTTTTGGAATATCTTCCTTTTTCACTCTTATTTGATGATATCCAGATCTTAAATCTATTTTAGAGAAAACTGAAGCTCCAAGTATTTGATCAAGAAGGTCATCTATTCTTGGAAGGGGGTATTTATTCTTAATAGTAACCTTATTCAGTTGCCTATAGTCTATGCACATCCTAAAAGTTCCATCTTTCTTCTTAACTAAAAGAACAGGTGCTCCCCAAGGAGATGCACTTGGTCTGATAAAACCTTTACTCAAAAGATCTTGGATTTGGTCTTTGAGTTCATTTAGCTCTACGGGTGACATTCTATAAGGAGCTATAGATATTGGACCAGCACTGGGCATCAAGTCAATGGAAAACTCAACTTCTCTTTCGGGTGGCAAACCGGGAATATCTTTAAAGAACACCTCTGGAAATTGTCTTACTACCGGAATAGTCTCAAGTTTAGGTTCCACCTCCACTTCTAAGGAATAGAGAACAAGATACCCTTGAGCTCCATCTAAAAGACTTTTCTCAACTTGAGCAGCGTTGAGTTGAGGACACCCCTTTTCCGTTTGGGTCACCATATGGCTATTTTTTTTTGAAACAGTCAACAACTATATTATTCTCAGACAACCAGTCCATCCCAAGAATAATGTCAACATTGACCAAAGGCAAACATATCAAAGTGACAATGAAAATTTTATTCTCTAAGATTAGAGAACAATATATACGTGCATAAGAAGTAAGGACTGATTCTTCAGTGGGGGTATTGATAGACAGATCAAAAGGTAACAAATTTAATTTTAGCCCCAAATGATCAACACATTTTTCGGAAATAAAAGAGTGTGTTGCACCGGTGTCGAATAATGCAGATAAAAGAGTGTTTTTAAGAAAACACTTACCATGGATAAGTCCAGGAGAGTCTTTTACCTCTTCTGCATCCAGAGTAAAAACTCTTCCCTTAGTCAGAGGCCTGGATTTAAGGGTTGACTCCTTCTTCATGAAGCAGTTGGCTGAAATATGCCCTGGTTTTCCACAGGTAAAGCACTTGATCTGATTTTGGTAGCAAGGTCCTGAACCATGGAATTTTCCACATCGACCACAGGCTGAAGATGTGCTACGATTTTGACTTTGGGTTCCCTTAGCGCTATTTCGTGGCTTATGATTTGGTAAATTTCTATTTCCATCTCTTTTTCTTTTTAGAAAAGCTCTCCTTCCCTTTACAAACTCCATTTCCAAAATATTTTTCTCGACAATTCTGCTTTTGTTTACAAGTGGGGCATAGTCTCTTATTTCAAGTGTTGCCACCTTTTCTTTGATTTTAGCATTTAGTCCCCACTCAAACTTGATAGCCTTCCACGCATCATCATTATTATGTTTAAGATACGTGGAAAACATTGATAACTCTTCGAACTTTGCCACATATTGTCCTACTGTCAAACTCCCTTGCTTTAACTGTATAAATTCTGCTTCTTTTTCATTCTTCATACTTTCTGGAAAATATTTTTCAAAAAAAGTTGTTTGGAACGCCTCCCAAGTTAGTGGTGTTCCACATGCTTCTAAGTATCTTTTAGCGCCTTTCCACCAATGCTCAACCTCGCCTTCCAACATATAGGTGGCAAAAGTCACCTTCTATGTATCAGTACAACCCATTGCTTCAAAAATTTTCTCAAGTTGACTAATCCACCGTTTGGCCTTTACTGGGTCATACTCCCCGAAGAATGAAAGAGGTTTTGTCGAAACTCAGTTAGACCTTGAAAATTTAATGGTATACCTGGCACATCATTTCTTGGTTCTTCGCCTCTTCTTTCTTGATTTTCTTGTCCAGCATTTTGCATTTGTTGGAACATCACTGTCTATGCCCTGAAAGCCTCGGTTAACCCTTCTATTGCTCCTAGTACTCTCTCTAAATTTTGCTCTGCTGTCCTAGGAGGTACTGGATTATTTGAGGCATTGCCCGAATTCCTCCTTGAAGCAATCTGGATGCTAAAAAAAATAATATTAAGTTCCTGAAATCATGCTCTGATACCACTATAATTATAACAACCATGGTAAATATTTTTCAAAAAAAAATTATCACTGCTTTATAATATTTGGTGCATCAATTTTCACCTCTTTCTATTAATATATATATATATATATATATATATATTCATTTTAACAGAGTTCTAGAATAAATTCGAAAGCATGGATTTTAACCTTGAATACCAAAAACGTCAGTAACCCAAAGTGAACTATGAAACATGATTCACTTTCATGCCTAAAATAATATCCACGCTTGAATTTATCTTCTCGTGGATTCCACTGTTTCAAATTATATCCTTAACTACATTAATATTGACTCTCGTAATATTAGTAGTGGGTTTTATATCAAATAGACTTCAAGGTACTACCATCCTATCACTTGTCTCCACCAACTAAAAGGATAAGCATGTTAACGTCAACCAGTAAGAATATTCTTATACCATGTCTTTTACTAGAGAGTAATAACAGTACTGATTATATTGTTACTTCTAACTTGTTATTTAATTCCTGATAAAGAAAAACAGAGATTCATGTTGCATATCAAACTATTACCAAAACTTTGCAACGCCATATCCAAAAGTACTCATGGGAAAAGAAAACACATGTGAAGATAATAACTGCAGACTCCATAGTTATATAATTAGCAGATTGTCTTTACAAGTCATGAGACAACCTTAAAGTCAACATTAGGTAGTTTATAAGTCTTCAGAAGAGTAGGCTACTAGACCCCCCTCATTTCCAGTACTCCCTTCCATACATATATATATATATATATAAGAGGAACCTCGTAGTACATAATTAAGAACACAATTCTGTTGAGCATTTCTTCAGTTAAAAGCTTCTAGTCACTAACTCTCTTTATCCAAAAGCCAAGGTTCCCTTTTATTCTCCCTCATACTTGTCATACTAGTCAAGACGGTAGAAACGGATAGCAAACACTATTGGCATAAAACCTTCATCTGGATTCATAACCCAAATAAAGTCAACTTCCACCCTGAAATTCACTGTCATCAACATCTTTTCCTTTGCTTTCTGAAATCATTAGAAACAAAAAGTATGTAAAACTCAGTAGAATTTTTCTTCATATTCCTGTGTATATAATTTTCTTTTGAACTATAATGATCTCAGCCATGATTAATCATGGAAAACACCACAATTGCAATCTTAGTTTTTTTTCTTCTCTGATACATTATACAATCATACATATCTCAAGCATATTGGTAAAGGTAAATGTTTGAGGCTCCTTCGCAAGATGGTGAACTGTCACATGTGTCTCTGTGGTTTTGGAAATGTAAGGCCATTCAATCTCATACCCGGGTAAGGGCCCTCCACCAACAGATTGGTGGATACCAAATTTCTGAAGCATAGGGTCTGTACCCTCACTCATTCTCAGCCAACAATTTACCATGAGGACACCACATTATGCTTGAGTGTAGTTTATTAATGTTTATAAATGGAACTCAAAATTTCTAAAAAAATAAAACAAAGGGGGTGTAGCTTTCATGTCTTTAAACTGCTAACAAAACAATATAATAGATATCATATTAGTATTCAACTCTCCAACAGAGCAGAGGAACTAAAATTTTGAAGTAATAATAACAAATTTAAGAAGCTTTACAAGAACGGTTAACAACACCCAATGTCTCCTTACCCCACCATCAAAAAAATTGTTAAACAAATGTTCAATTATGAGTAAAAGCAAAAGTAAACCAGAGTGTACTTTTCCAAATACGAGAGAAAAGTTCCAAACCGAGAAGGGAAAATAAAGTGAAGAAACGAGGTTGAGTTGGTCAGCACACAGGGAAAAAGGAAAAAAAAACTGCAAACGTGGGGAGTAGAAGAAAATTTCTACCTAAACAAGATTTCTATTCTGTTTCCTCAGAGTTTTGCTTCGGTTGAGTGGTTTTGTGTGTTCACCTGTTTGAGCTACCCGATTTATAGCAATTGGCCGAGAAATGAAAGGGAGAGCAGTGTAACCCTCTCCACCAATCCCCTTCCTTCATTGCATGTAAATGGACAGGTGGTAACTTCATGTTTCAACAGCTCACAATCTACCCCTTAGGTATTATCATTTTCTTTCTTCCTACTGTTAAGTAATATCTGAGCATTTATTTTCGTATCTCATACAACAGTATTCCATTTCCAATGGTGCTCTGGTTACCTGAGTTGAGAGTTAAGGTTGTTCTTTTAATAAATGTGGGTCAAACTACTTCAATTCTTATTGGGTGAGGATAACCTCAGGCTACGTAAGTTTATAAAAATTTGTTTTTGTCATTTACAAAAAAAATCATTATAGTGATGGAAAATATGTATATTTTATTACTACTACTATTTCCACCACTATTGCTATTATTATTTTTATTTATTTACTATTATTATTATTATTGTTAGTTTTCGCTTTACAGACACTGCTTCCTTAATCTCATACCTTAATCCTTTTTCAAATCTCTCACACTTCCACCCTTCATCAGGTTGAAGCTGAAAGAAATGAAAATATTTAGCCAGGGTTTCAAACTTTGCTGCATAAGCATCTACGGTCATCTCCTTCTGCTGTAGACTCAGAAATTCTAGTTCTTTCTACGTCCTAACACTCTGAGGAAAATATTTCTCCAGGAATCTAGTACGAAAAATTTCCCAAGTAACAGCCTGGTGCTCAGCCTCCAGTAACTGTTGCACTCCCTTCCACCAGTACTCCGCATCACCAATCAACGAATAAGTGGTATAGGGTACCTTAACTTCCTGAGCACCATGTAAAGCAAGAAAGATTTTCTCTATCTCCTGTATCCATAAATCAGCCTTTTCAGGATCTGGTTCCCCATCAAACTGAAGTGGATCATGTTTCTTAAAGTCAAACAATCCTTTATTCTCAACAGCCCTAGCAGCTCTCAGCTGATTCAGAATTTCCCTTTGCTCAGCATGTTCAGCCTGTTGTGCCATAGTTGTTGCCATATGGTTCATGGCACCAACTGCCCTTTCAATCGCATCAGCATTGCGAGCCATGGATTCCTGAAATTTTAACCAAGAAAGGTACAATCCAGAATCCACCCAAGCAATACAAGCAACACACACACATTACAAAGCAAACAATGCCAATCAAAGTTCACATCTCAATGTCAATCAGAGTTCACACAACCTAACCCAATAGGCCTACACCCTAAACATCCCAACTTGACTCAACCGGGCTCTGACACCACTAATTGCAACACCCTTTCTCATAAAAGAATATTACAACATAAGTAACCTGATTATTCAAAACAAATAATATTGTTCTTCATTTTAAAAGAAACTTTCCTTTTAATTATCTCAAGTCAATTTCGAAAATGAGTATAATTTTTTTTCTTTACTTCCTGAAATTTATTTTAACTTGAGACTCTCACTTACGTTATTTTGATTTCGGAATTCATTTATGTCGTAACGGATCATAAAAAAAGTCAGATAAACCACTACTGAATAAATAATATACATCACATATACTATTAGTCCAAAGTTTACAAGTACATCATACTGACCAACTGGTAATGTCACATAATATAAAGTACAATCATCCAAAATATCTCTAAACATAAGCCTAATCCAGTACAGAGTCAGACTACAAAAAAAAAACAAGATAAGATAACTCAACAGCCTGCGCTATGTCAGCTCCTACATACTGCCCACAGACTCCTCTGAAGGATCACTCTCCTCCTCCACGATCTGCTTTCCCTTCCCTTTACCGTCATTGGCCTCTTGACGAGCTCGTGCTCTCCAAGATGGCATAACAGTAGAAGGAAAAGGCATCGGTCTCCCACCAGGTTCTGCAAAAGAAACTGGAACAGCTGGAATAGGGGTAACAGTTTGCCTAGTAAGTGTCCTCTCAGTAGGCACCTTTCCAGCTGAAGAAACTCTAACTGGATGAGAACGATGCACAGTACCCTTGCGCGCAGTCTGTCTCCATCTATCATAATATCTCTTACACGGTGGAGTCTTGGGTCTCTGCTGCTGTGATTCTGGCCTTGCAGGATCTTGCTGCACCGACTCATATCTTTATGCAGGCTCCTGTTGAGCTACCTGTTGCCTTTGCCTCTCTCTCTCTCTCTCCAAGTATCCTAAAGTTCTTGGATTGGCATCTTTACATCTAATATCATATCTTCTACTGTCTATTGATAATGTCCCTCCGCAGATGTCTCTAATGAAGTCACATACCCAAGATATGTGCCCCACTGGGTCTCGAGGTTCACTATCCACCCCTCCCCATCAGCCCCTCTAGGCACCAGGCTCAATCTACGGACTTTGGTCAGCCCCTCTGGCGGGCGGTCCATCTATATGAATGATGTTCAAAGAGAGCACAAAACATATAGGCAAGGGTGAAAATACTTCATACACAGATAATAAAGCATAAAGACAACAGATAGAAAATATATCATACTCATCAAACATATCTACATTAGGAAATTATCTGCCACTTATCCTTCTCAACACAAGAGTATATAGTTTTCCTGGAAATATGATACTCTCACAAACACAATGAAAATATTCACAGTCACAACACATAACTCAGCATCAAGTAATATATCATCAACACAGATATATTATAATGCATTTCACTTCTATTTTCCCTCACATCACCCTCATAGTGCTCCAAGGAGACTTCCCTACCTCCAACACCATTGAGTGATTGGCTGTGGCAAACTTACCAGACTTATCAGAGAGTCCCACAAGACTTAATAATAATCATTCAGATAAGCTACATCTCACCATATCATGAATAGTGAAGTCCGTCAGATTTATGCAAGCAGGGTTGTGCGACTTGCCTCGGCTCAAGGGATATCGCCTACCTGGCCATCTGAGGGGTTTCGCAACCTGGATAATTACAATAGGCTACTGTGGCTAGATTATCCCTATTCTCAACCCCATCCGGGTTGTAATGCTCATCTCACGGCCTCATGCCAATTCTCTTTCTCTTTATGCAAAATGACACATACCTTAAGCATACAAAACAATTTTCTCAAGCATTGATAAGCTTTGGTTTCTCTTGTAATTGCATTAACTTCTTCACTAAGTTATCACTTGCACAATCACATATAACCTTCACTCTGGGTTATAGCATTATCATCTCTTATGATATTCACATCTCTTTGTGCATATTCTCATTCATCATGGCTCTTCCTCTTTCATTCACCCTCTTTATTAATCTTTGACTTTTTAACAAAAATACATTTTCCAAATCCATTGTTTAAATTCTAAAGTAGATTAACCAAAATACTTACCAACCTTTAAATTCAAAATGTCATTTTTCTCTTAAGCATATTTGTTTAAAAAGCTGGAAAAAAAATGATTTTCGCAAAATCATTAGCTATTCAAAATTCAGGATCCAGAACTGTTCACAGCGCGCGAGAATTCCCACACCCGCGGTGCAGACAGTTCTGTCCCCTGTTTTCTTCCACACCTTCAGAAATGATCACACCCAGGGCATGACAGAAACTCGATTATTCAAAGTTTAACCAAAATCAATCTTTTCTTTACATAGTTATGACCAAATAAATAAAAATGAGCAAAATTTACCATCCTTGGATCAATCACAAGACACAATCATTCAACATCAAGCCATGGTTCCAAACTCATCAAGCCATAAAGCAAAATCATCACACCAAGATCAATTTCACGTTACCAAGCTTGTGTAGATAGTCATAACAACAACCACTCAATCAACTCAAATCAAGCATGGAACAAGAATCATCATGCATCCAACATAGAGCAAACTCATCTCACACAACACAATTAATTTTCCATAACCAAGAGCAACTCACATCCAAGACAACTTAATCTTGTTCACACCTAGGTCATAACAATCCAAAACTATCATCAAACAAGTTTTTCATGACCAAGCCACTCAAAAGAGTTCATATCAAGCATAATCACAACTCAAGGATCATCCATCACCATAGGAATAAAAGAGCACATAACCTAATATTCAACATCCACTCTAAGCTAAATTAGTATCATCTTAATCAAACCAATACCAACATAGCACTTATATGTCCACTAAGCTTTAAAAAATCTTGTATAAGAAAATTTTCCCTTACCAAGCTTGTGTAGAAAACCCTAATCTTCAACCTTTCTTCTTCCTTTTCCTTCTCCTTATTGCTTGGCTCCTTGGTAGCTTATTGATCTCAACTCAATAGCAAACCCTTGGAATTTACTAACTAGGATGAAAATTTGGAGAAAAAACTTGAGAAATATGGCTATGGTGCAAGAGCAAAAGTGAAGAAATGAACAAGAACTCTCCCTCTTCTCGGCGTCCCCCTCTTCTCCTCTTGTCCCGGATTTTGTTTTTGTTTTTAATTTATCATTACACTAAGCCTTAGTCATAAGTTAGATTAGTTATTTGGTTCATTCTCATTGGCCAATAACCATGAGTCATAGATATTAAAAAAAATTCTACACTCTTCTTCTCAAGGCATGGCTGGGGTGCTGCAGCTGTGCTAAGGCGGGGTAAAAATAATTTTTTCACCTTAACCATGGTAAAAGGTAAGTCTCCAAGGTAATTAAATGTGGTAACTTTTGTATTTCATAGTAAAAATTGTCCAAAAATAACCTATTGAAGTAAAAACTCTCATGAACCTTAAAATAAATCCTAGACCACGAAAATAAGGTGTCACAAAGCTCTTGGTTCATAAAAATCAAGTTTAGAAGCATTACGGTAATTTTTCGGTTTTACCGTAACCCGTAAATTAGGATAAAAATGAACTTTCTCATAAAAATTCCAGAAAATTTCTAAAAATCATAAATATTATAAAAACATCATTGGTTACTCTTTTGCTTGATTTTGGATCATTTTACAAGCTTCTGACATTCACCTATTCTCACCGTTACCCTGTTCTCAGTCTACAGGGTCCAAAACTGCAATTCTTTGTCTGTTATTCTAAAATTCCCAAAATAATTTCTAAAATTCTAAAATAATATAAAACATCATTTGGAATCTCCAAAAATATTACTAGACTTGTTTTGGTCTCCAAACCAACTCACAGTTCAACCTGCTCAAACTACAGGGACCAAAACGGTAACATTTTTATCCGTTTCTCAGAAAATTCCAGAATAAATTTCTAAAATCCTCAAATATTATAAAATCACTATTTGTACCTTCAAATCTCTTTCTTAACCTAAATCTAGGGTTTCTACTTCTCAAAGTCACCATTCCGTCTATTTACGGTAAACAGAACTCTGTCTGTATCTAAACGTCCAACTTAAACTACTATTTTCTAACGTCAGGGAAACTTTGTCTATGAAATTAATCTTACAAAGATATATCTAACATGCACAAGCACACATCACATACATAAAATTAAATTAAAACAGAATTAAAAATTACGGACGTTACAACTCGCATGAAAACTATTGTTGTATATGAAATCCACTAAAGGTAGAGATTCATCCCAACTTCCTACATGATCTAACACGCATGCTCTCAACAGATCTTCTAGAGATTGAATTGTTCTTTCTAATTGACCATCTGTTTGCAGGTGATAAGCTGAACTTAACCGTAAACGCGTTCCCAACGCTTGATGTAAACTCTGCCAAAATCGAGATGTAAATCTCGAGTCTCTATCTGAAATGATACTTGAGGGTACACCATGAAGTTTCACTCTCTCCTTGATGTACAATTGGTCTAACTTCTCCATTGAAAACTTAATATTAACATGTATGAAATGTGCTGATTTTGTTAACCTATCAATAACAACCCAAATTGAATCAAAACCTCTAGGAGTCCTTGGCAACCACTAACAAAATCCATCACTATACTATCCCACTTCCACTCGGGAATCTCCATTCTTTGCAGCATTCTTGCTGGCTTCTAGTGTTCAACTTTCGCCTTCTGACAAGTTAAACATCATGCTACATACTCAGCTACTTCTCTCTTATACTAGGCCACCAAAACATTTTGTTTAGATCTTGGTACATCTTTGTACCTCCAGGATGTATACTTAGCTTACTCTTGTGGCCTTCTTCTAAGATTAACTTCTTAATTTCTTGATCACTTGGCACACACACTGTATCCTTGAACCTCATGATTCTATCACTACCAAAACTAAACTCAATTGCTTTCTCTTGTCCTAACAATTCTTTCTTCTCTTGTAAGAAAGCATCTACCAACTGTTTATCACGGATCGATTCTAAGAATCCACTAAACACTGTTATCATTTCACAATGTATTCTATCACTTACTGGTATCATATAAAAATTCAAATCTCTAAACGTTTCTAACAATTCTAACTCTTTAACCATCATTGCAAAAATATGCATAGATTTTCTACTTAGAGCATCTGCCACTACATTGGCCTTACCGGGATGATACATCAAATTAAAATCATAATCCTTAATGAATTCCATCCATCTCCTTTGTCTCATGTTCAATTCCTTTTGATCAAACAAATATTTCAAACTCTTATGATCACTAAAAACACTTAGATCCATAGAGATAATGTCTCCAAATCTTCAATGCAAATACTATTGCAGCTAACTCCAAATCATGCGTAGGGTAATTCCTCTCATGTGTCTTTAGTTGCCTCGATGCATATGCCACCACTTTCCTATTTTGCATCAACACACATCCTAAACCTTGATGAGAAGCATCACAATAAACCTCATATGGTACACTAGGATCGGGTAAAACTAAAACTGGTGAAGTAGTTAATAAACTCTTCAACTCTTGAAAACTCTTCTCACAATCCTCTGTCCAAGCAAAAGCTTGCTCTTCCCTAGTAAGTCGGGTTAATGGTGCCACTATCTTCGAAAATCCTTTGATAAATCTCCGATAGTATCCAGCTAACTCAACAAAACTACGTATCTCAGTTGCTGTTTTCGGTCTCTCCCATTAAAGAACAGTCTCAACCTTCGCAGGATCCACTGCGATACCATCCTTTGAAATCACATGTCCTAAGAATTTTACTTCTTCTAACCAAAATTCACACTTAGATAGATTTGCATACAATTCTTTCTCCTTCAAAATCTGAAGAACTGCACGAAGGTGTTCAGCATATTCCTCACGATTTCGATAGTAGATCAAGATATCATCTATGAACACTACAATAAATCTATCTAGAAAAGAAAGAAAAATCCTATTCATATAATCCATGAATATGGCAGGAGCATTCGTAACTCCAAACGACATAACAAGATACTCGTAATGCCCATACCGAGTTCGAAAAGCCGTCTTCGGTATGTCCTCCTTCTTCACACGAATTTGGTGATAACTAGATTTCAAATCTATCTTTGAGAAAATTGCAGCTCCCCTAAGTTGATCCATAAGGTCATCAATCCTAGGTAATGGGTACTTATTCTTCACTGTGACCTTGTTCAACTGACGGTAGTCTACACATAATCTCGTACCTCCATCCTTTTTCTTCACCAACAATACTGGTGCTCCCCAGGGGGAAATACTGGGTCTCACGAACTTCTTACTTAACAACTCCTCTAACCTTCAAGTTGGCCAACTCAGCCGGTGACATTCTATACGGTGCCATAGATATTGGACCAGTTCTGGGAATTAACTCTATTGAAAATTCTATCTCCCTCTCCGGCGGTATACCTGGAACATCTTCAGGAAAAACTTCAGGAAAATCCTTCATAACTGACATAGAGCTAAGATCGATATCGTTCTTGACTTCTAAGAGAGACAATAACATGTACCTTTGAGCTCCCTCATCCAACAAAGATTGGACTTGGTTGGCTGTTATAAATCCAGGAATCTCAGAGTCAGGAAAAACTAAGGTTTTATTAGCATAGTCTAACAAGATATGGTTGAAAGATAACCAATCCATTCCTAAGATTACATCTAAGTCAATCAAAGGTAAACATATCAAATTTGCGTGGAATTTACGGTCACTGGTTGAAATAGGACTTTTTATGCAAACAGAAGAGGTAACAACAGGTACATCAGTTGGAGTAGAAACTATCATGTCAAATGGCAATGGACAAATAGGCAATTTTAATCGTTTCACACAGTCATCAGATATGAAAGAATGTGTAGCACCCGAATTGTTGACCACTGCTTCCAGTTTTGGATTTGTACATTCCCGAGCAAAGTGTCCTTCCTTCCCACAACGAAAGCAAATCAATTTCTGCAGTGTGCAAGCTTGTGTGTCATGCGACTTTCCACATTTTATGCATCTCACAGGTGGCCCATGAGCTTGACTCGATCCACCATTTCCCTTAAAAATAGGCTGAGCAGGACGAAATTGAGTTTGGTTTCGCTTATTCTGCTGATATCCTTGAAATTTTGTATAGGGCTTCTTCTGAAATTTTTCTTTATTGAACCTAGATGGTCCAACTCCACTGTTCCTATTCATGCGTCCTCTCTCTTTGAGGCTCTCGATTGTTCGGCATTGGTCTAACAGAAGTTGAAATTCTCTTAGTCTAAAAGGCACCACGGCTTCTTTAAGCTCATGGCGAAGACCTTATTCAAACTTACGACACTTCCATCCATCATCTGGATGCAGTTGAAAGTACCTTGAAAATTTGGCCAAGTTCTCAAATTTGGCAACATACTCTAAAACAAACATCCCTTCTTGATAGAGCTTGAGAAAATCCATCTCTTTAGCATCTCTGACAGTGGCTGGAAAATACTTCTCTAGAAAACAAGTGTGAAACACTTCCCAAGTGATGACTGTTCCTTCGGCCTCCAGCAGCTGATGAACTCCACGCCACCAGTACTCGGCATCTCTAACAAACATGAAGGTTGCAAATGTGACCTTCTTTGCATCAGTACTTCCGAGAGCTTTGAAAATCTTCTCCAGCTCTTGGATCCACATCTCAGCTTTATCAGGGTCAAACGCTCCAAAGAACTGAGGTGGGTTGTTCTTACGAAATTCAGACAGACTTTGATCTTCAGTAGCCGCGTCAGCTCTCTGGGTATTCTGTTGAGTGTGCTGAGTGAAGCAGCAGCTTGTTCAGTGACAGCAGCAGCTTGCTGTGCTACAACAACAGTTTGTTGAGTCATTGTATCGACCATGCGTTGTAGAACTTCCCTTAAGCCTTCATTCTCATTATCATTGTTAAGGCGGTCTGCGAATTCTCTCGCAGCACTACGATGAGCCATGGGTTCCTACAATACCCAAGTTGTTAAGAACCCATTCAAGCAAAACAAAGAATCTGCTACATAATGCTACCAAACAATAATTGTTTCTTACAGAAACAATACACAGAGATCACACAGCTAAAACATAATAGACCTAACCCAAGGAAAAATCCGAAAAGACTCAGCCATCTCTGATACCATAAAGTGCAACACCCCGGTGTCACACTGTTGGAAGATACGCGGAAACTATACACTTTCTTTTATTGGTTATTTAGAAATACAGGTAAATTTGATTTTTCTTTTCGAAAGACTTAATTAAATATTTTACAAATGTGATTACCTTTTTAAAACAACTGTACAGCATGAATTAAACTTACTGAATTCGAAAATGAAACTTAAATAAAGAACATAGAACCTATGTGTTGGCACTTAGGCCTTACACACCAACGTTTTAAATGCCATCAGTAGCATCATATTACAAACCAGAAATTAAAAACAGAAAGCATTAAGATAAACCTCAAATCCTAGGCTGGCTGACAGAACTAACCCCCAAGGATAATAGTTATAAAGACAACGAGCGGTTCGCTTCTACTCAAAACGTCTGACCCGACGGTAGTCCATTGCTCACATCAAGGAACTCAAAACTGAGGGTTTCAGAAACAGGGTTGCGTCTCACCATCTTCGTGTAAAGCAAAACGTCGCAATATAGAATAAAGCAAAATATACATAACATAGAAGGGGTAAGAATTCCAACATAAATCCAAACATAGGAAACATGACAGACATACAACCAGACATATAATCATACATATACACCTATAATTTAAATCAAAGCATCAATGATAATCATATGTATATCATTCCTTTATTTATGCATGAGACACAGGCTCAAACCTAATCCATGGAGCTAGACTTCCAGTATTAGAGGGGCGAAAAGTCAGATTTGCCCTTAACATAGCTATTCCATTTAGGTAAGCATTATCCCAGACATATGCCGCTATTCAGGGGTCACCCTTACTATTCATGAGAACTACAGTTCCAAGTCAGGATCGTTTGTGCGAGGGAATCCATCTCACCACAACACGGAGAGGCCAATCTCCGGTCCCCTGTGGAATTATGGTCACCCAAACGTCGCCAAGGTCAACCAGCGACCTTACTACCCAAACTCACACCTTTATTTCTTAGGTGTAGCTCTCTCTTCAACATCAATGCAATTTGTATGCATATTAAAATTTCACAATCACAATTATTGTCATAATTGATTTTATAAGTTTTAAGCTTTTAGCTTTGTTATTCCATACCCTAGGCTTCCAAGCCTTAATCCATTTATCAACAGGCTCCAAGCCTTTGATTTATACCAGTCAGGTTCCAAACCATAACCACAATTATTACCAAGTTAGGCTCCAAGCCATAGCCAAAAATGCCATTATCAAGCTAGGTTCCAAACCTTAGCCAAGTTTCATAATTCTTTAAGTTTCAGATAGTTTTCCCTAAGTCTTATGAACACTCATTCAATTATACAATAAGTTGATTAATACGTGATAATTAATCTCACATATGATAAACTATCTTTAATAATTTAATTAGAGATCATTTCCTCTTAACTTAGTAAAATTATACTTATATTAATATTTTCAAGTTTTATGGAAAAATTACCATTTTTGCCTTTTTAGGAAAAATTATGTTTTTTACCTTTCTAATTTTTATTTTTATTTTTACTTTTACCCAAACTTCACCTTTTTCTGTTTTACATAAATAAATTACTAAATTAGTTCAATTTTGCTCAAAATTACACTTTAAGTCCCTAAAGATTACTACTTTACTGTTTTAGTCCATGTAGTTTCAAAATCCCTAAAGTTCTCCAAATTTCGTCACTGTCACAGCAGTGGAAACAATCACAGCATGGGTGTAATCGAGTCTGCCCTCTGTTACAAATCAACAGTCCAGAATTTCACAGCTTCAGGAAAACACACTCCAGGGGTGTGAAGTCCGCTGTATTTGGTTCAAATTAAAACTCTGATATTCCAACCCACTATTTGGTTCTCTAAACATTTTAAACATTCCCTTAAGATACTTTGTCATTATTACGAATTATTAACAAGCCCAACAAGTCATGAAATACATATATAAATATATCAAAGAATACACTTATTCATCAAATCAGTCCTTTAACATAAAGAAAAAAAACTACCCTTTTCATATTTACAATCAAACACATAATCTTCAAAGCACATAAATCATAGTGAAATCATCTCATACCAACATCACGAAGACTCAAAAATTATTAACAACAAAGATCAAGATTTTATCAAAAAGATCAACTTTTCCTAACATATAAAGTTTATCATGCTTTCTAAACAACAAAATAAGATCAAATCCCAAACTTGGTCACACATCAAAACATACAACCTATCAAGTTCCTATAATTTATGAGTTCATCTTCACCCCTACCTCTTGAAGACTTCCCAAGAAATCCAAAGAAAACTCCTTTAGAACAAGTTCTTCCACCAACACCTTTCTAGTTCAAGCCTGAAACAAAGAGGTCCAAAAACAAGTTTAGGAAAAAGGTAAATCAAAATAACCACCATGGACAACTTGGTTAGGAAACTTAGAGAAAATAAAAGAGAAAGATCTTACCTTGTGTTCTTGAAACAAATAAGAACAACTTGAACCAAAACTTGATGATCCCAAAGATTGATTGAAGACAAAGTGTTTAAAGTGTATAAAATGGATACTTTACACTTGATGCTTGTACAAAGGATCAAAATATATGGTGGATGATGGTTGAGAGCTTCATGGAAATGGAAGAAATTGTTGAAGGAGAAAGATGAAGCTAGAGAGAAGGATGAGAAAATAATAACTTAGAAAGATAAGTTAATGGATGAAAAATGAATCTGTTTTTAAAATAATTGATATATGTGAATTATCTTCATGAGCAAGGAAAGAAATATCTAAATGTGCAGCCCTCTTGATCAACAATCTATCTCCAAGAAGCAACCATGGTTAGTTTTTATGTTAATCATGGTTTAGTTTAATCATGACATGGTTAATTCTAATAAATGAAAGGATAATGCTTATCTTTTAAGTCATGACTCATCAAGGACTCATCAAGGATAAGAATAACTAAAAATCTACCCCTATTTGATGGTGTTGGGCGGCTGGTGCTTGGAGGAAAAAAATTCGGATAAGATCAAATTAATGCAAGTTGGTAATTAAATACAAAACTTAAGGGTAAAATGGTATTTTCCTAAAAATTAGTAATTATGACTAATTATGCCTATGACATCACCATGTCTGTGTCATCATCTCCCTTCTGGTAAATTTCCCCTGCAGCCTCATCTCTGGTTTTGGGTCTTTACCAGTTTCCTGATAAATACAGTTTTTACCAGTTACCCGTAACTGAGGCCAAAATAGAAAAATTTTCTAAAAATTCTAAAAAAATTCTCATAAATTCTAAATAATATAAAAATAATGTTTGGCTCAGTGAAATATTTTCCTGACCTTATTATGGTCTCCAGTCAAGCATCTGTTCAACCTATTCTTACTGTAGTGAACAAAATTGTAACATTCTAGAAAAATTATAGAAAATTTACTAAAAATCATAAATAATATAAAAATACTATCTAAAGAATCATATTTCTTTCCAGATTTAATCAAGGTATTATACCAATATAAATCTTCACTAACAGTCAAAACGCAGATTAGACTCTGTCTGAGTTTTTAACTCACATTTGTACTACTACTTTCTATGACCTACTACATTCTAATTATGATTTTAGTTTTCTAACTAACACTCACTTGATCATACTTTAAATATAATATTATTTATATAATAATACAGAAGAAAATACATATAAAAGAATAAAGGTCTTACATTATGGCAACCTGGGAGGATCTCGATGATTCTTCTGATGATGAGGACGAGGAAGATACAGAAGAAGCAAATCTTTGTCTGATGGCAAGTCTGCCCTCAACAGACAGTGAGGATGAAGAAGAGGTAATTTCTTATCCTGAACTAAGAAATAATTTTGATGATCTTCTTAGAGAATCATTCATTCTATCTGATGAGTACAGGTCTTTGAAGAAAAAGTTTTCACTTATAACCAAAGATTTTGAAAAACTTACTTTGGAAAACAAAGTACTCAAATCAGAGAATGAAGAGTTGAAACTTCAAGTAAGCCAACGCAAAGATGAATCTCAGAAAGATTCTGAGTCCAATACCTCTTGTGAAGTACAAGTTCTTCAACAAGAAGCAAAGGAACTCACTGGACGATTGTCCAGATATGTCAGTAGCTCTGAGAAATTTGATCAAAATTTAAAAATTCAGAGAAAACCTTCTGGCAAAAGTGGTTTGAGTTATATTCCTAAGGAACAAGAAAAACCAAAACCAAAATTGTTTAAGAGTCCATAAGAAAAGGAACATGCCTGGACGCAGACCAAGGACTAATAAGAAAGGACCCAAGTCAATCTGGGTACCTAAAAATATGATAATTCCTATTGCAGATATGCTTAATGGCAGGAAAGCAACTCCAATCATGGTACCTGGATAGTGGCTGCTCACGACACATGACAGGAGAAAAGTCTATGTTCCAAGACCTAAAGCCTAGCTAGTACAAAGGGTTGGGTCACCTTTGGAGGAGACCAGAAAGGAAGAATAGTTGGAATAGGTAAAATGGTAAACATCCTTTAATTCCCTCTATGTCGAATGTCTTGTTGGTTGAAGGACTCAAACATAATTTGCTTAGCGTAAGTCAATTGTGTGACAGTGGATTTGATGTTTCCTTTAACAAGGATAAATGTATAGTCAGAAACCCTGACAAGTCCATACTTTTCAAGCAAAGAGGCAGGACAATGTTTATAAAATTGATTTTGAAAATCTGTCCAAACAAATTGTCTCATGCTTTATATCCTTAAAGGATGAACAATGGATATGGCACAATAGACTTGGTCATGCAAGCTGAAAAACCATCTCAAAGATAAATAAGCATAACCTCGTGAGAGGACTACCAGATCTTGTGTACAAATCTGAAGTTCTGTGTGAAGCATGTCAGAAAGGAAAACAAGTGAAAAATTCTTTTAACTCCAAAAATATTGTTTCCACTTCTAGATCTTTGGAACTTTTACACATGGATTTGTTTGGACCCACAAAAACTACATCTTTGAATGGAAAGAAATATGGACTAGTTATAGTTGAGGACTATACTAGATGGACATGGGTCAAATTCCTTGCACACAAGAATGAGTCTTTTAAAGTCTTCACTATATTCTGTAAGAGAGTCCAGAATGAGAAAGGAGTTTGCTTTAACTCTATTAGAAGTGATGATGGAGGTGAGTTTGAAAATGCAAACTTCCAAAGATTCTGTGAAGAGAATAGAATCCTTCACAATTTCTCTACACCAAGAACACCTCAACAAAATGGTGTAGTGGAGAGAAAGAATCGATCTTTGCAAGAGATGGCCAGATCCATGCTCAATGATCACTCATCCTCTAAGAGGTTTTGGGCTGAAGCTGTAAATACTGCTTGTTATTTACAGAATAGAATATATGTGAGGCCTATATTGAAAAAGACTTCATATGAATTGTGAAAAAGAAGAAAACTCAACATATCTTATTTTCATCCTTTTGGATGTAAATGCTTCATTCTCAACACTAATGATCAACTTGGTAAATTTGATTCTAAAGTTGATAATGAAATTTTTCTGGGTTACTCTGAAACTTCTAAGGCTTACCGAGTGTATAACTCAAGAACCTTGACTGTTGAAGAGTCAATTCATATAAAATTCAATGACAAAAAGTCTGACAAAGAATTGTTAGAGCTAAGTCATTCTCTTACAGATATGAGAATACAAGAAGAAAGTGAAGGAGCACCACTTAAGAGCAAAGAAGATGGATCAGACGCAGAAACTGATGATGCGTCCAATCTAGAAAGAAGAAGAAGTTGGCACTTCAAGACATATCATCCTGAGGATCAAATCATTGGAAATGCTGATGATAAAGTCAGAACAAGGTCCACATTCAGAAAACAAACTGATGTTGCATTCATCTGTGAGTTGGAGCCAAAGAACATTGATGAAGCCCTTTTGGACGAAGGATGAATTTTAGCTATGCAGGAGGAGTTGAATCAATTCAAACACAATGACGTTTGGATGCTGGTTGCCCCACCTGAAGATAAGTTCATTATTGGAACCAAATGGATATTCAGAAACAAACTGGACAAAGAAGGTAATGTTGTGAGAAATAAGGCAAGGTTAGTTGGACAAGGTTACTTACAACAGGAAGGTATTGATTTTACTGAAACTTTTGCTCCAGTAGCTAGAATAGAAGTCATTCGCATCTTACTTTCATTTGCTGCCCAACATGATATGAGGCTTTAACAAATGGATGTAAAGATTGCTTTCTTGAATGGTATAATAACGGAGGAAGTCTTTGTTGAACAACCTCCTGGTTTTGAGGATCAAACTTTTCCCAATCACATTTTCAAATTGAAATTTATGGCCTCAAGCAAACTCCTCGAGCTTGGTATGAAAAACTAAGTTCATTTTTAATGGAAAATGATTTTTCAAGAGAAAAATTTGATACAACTCTTTTCAGAAAATCCATAGACACACATTTTATCACAGTACAAATTTATGTGGATGATATTATATTTGGTGCTACTGATAAATCTCTGTGTGGAGAGTTTTCTGATTTAATGCAGAAGGAGTTTGAAATGAGTATGATGGGAGAATTGAAATTCTTCCTTGGACTTTAAGTAAAACAGACTCAAGATGAGATTTATGTGCATCGGTCCAAATATACAAAAGAGCTTTTAAAGAAGTTCAATATGGACGATTGCAAACCCCTGAACACTCCTATGCATCCATCTTGCATATTGAACTGAGTGATAAAGATAAAAAGTAGATCAAAAGGTATACAGAGGTATGATTGAATCTCTCTTATATCTTACTGCATCTAGACCTGATATTATGTTCAGTGTTTGTTTATGTGCAAGATTCCAATCAGATCCTAGAGATACTCACTTGACTGTTGTCAAGAGAATATTTAGATATCTGAAGAAAACTACTAATCTTGGTTTGCTATTTAAGAAATCAGATGAAGAAAAATTAGTAGGGTTCTGTGATGCTGATTATGTTAGAGATGGGCTTGAGAGAAAAAGCACCAATGGAGGATGCCATTTTATTGGATCCAATCTAGTATCATGGACAAGCAGGAGACAAAGCACAATTGCATTATCCACAACTGAAGCTGTATATGTCTCTGCTGCAAGTTGTTGTTCTCAGCTCTTATGGAATAAACATCAATTGGAGAACTACAACATCTTTTAGAGTAAGATTTCTATTCTTTGTGATAATACTGCTGTAATCAATTTGTCTAAAAACCCAATCTTACACTCAAGAGCTAAGCATATAGAAATTAAACATCATTTCATTAGAGACTATGTACAGAATGGAGTATTTGATATTCAGTTTGTCAGTATTGAAAATCAATAGGCAGATATATTTACAAAACCCCTCTCTGTAGATAGATTCACTCTTATAAGGAAGCATTTAAATATGCACTTTATATATAAAATAATGATGTTTAGCGTCCAATATGCTTGAGTTGAGTCTGAGTCCAATGAGACTAGCGTCCAGTAGGACACGTCAGTCTAATTGAGACTTAGAAAAAATTTTTAAGGCTTAAAGTCTTTTGACTCTTAGCCTTCCCGCGCCGAGTCCCAGTTATTTTTAAAATAATATGTTCTTATCAAAACCTGTTCACCTGCTCTGAAGCAGTTTTTCTTTTAATGATTACACCTTGTTTCAAGAAATAGTTACTGTTTTCTCTCTCCAAAACTCCCTTCTTACACACGTTTTCGCTCCACTCTCTCTTCCACTCTCTATCTTTCTGAAAACTTCCTCTGCTTTCGTTCTCGTTTTAGAAACCCTCTCAAAACCCCTTTTCCTTCTAAAAATCAAAGATTTTCTTTCAAAAATGGAGAACATTAAGAATCTGGAAGTCTATGTGGAATACTGGGTTGATCTCTCAATCTTGGCTAGCCTCGGTGTGGATATTACAACTAAAATTCTTGCTGCTGGATGGGAAAATCTCTTTGAAAAAGAGATAGATGTTTATCCGAAGTTGGTTCGTCAATTTTGGAGAACGATGAAGATTGAGGACAATATAATCACAGGAACAGTCTTGGGAAAAGAAATTTTTGTAACCGTGGATAGCATCTCGGAGACTATTGGGTGTGATTCTGCTAGAGTTTATTTTCACAAATGTAACGCCCCAAATTTTCACTATAAGAGATAGAGTGTTAATAGGGGAGGATTATTGCCAATATTAGGATTTCGATGAAATTAAAAATGGTTTAGTGCTGACGTGGAAAGTCAAACGGAAAAGTCTGTAGACGTTTTGACTGTCAGAATAAGAATATAATCATATAGAAACCATAATTGGAGTCAGAGAAATGATTTGAGGGTACAACTAGTGATTTTATAATATTTGAGGATTTTAGAAATTTATTTGAGAATTTTCTGAGAAACGAATAAAAATGTTACTGTTTTGGTCCCTGTAGTTTGACTAGGATGAACTGTGAGTTGGTTTGGAGACCAGAACAAGTTGAGAAATATTTTTGAGGATACAAATAATGTTTTTACATTATTTTAGAATTTTAGAAATTATTTTAGGAATTTTTAGAATAGCAGACAAAGAATTGCAGTTTTGGTCCCTATAGACTGAGAACGGGATAACGGGAGAACATATATAGGCCAAAAGCTTGGAAAATGATCCAAAATCAACCAAAAGAGTAACCAATAATGTTTTTACAATATTTATGATTTTTAGGAATTTTCTGAGATTTTTCAGAGAAAGTTGATTTTAACCCTAATTTACGGGTCACGGTAAAACCAAAAAATTACCGTAATGCTTCTAAACTTCATTTTTATGAACCAAGACCTTTTTGGCACTTTAATTTCATGGCTTAGGACTTATTTTAAGATTCATGAGAGTTTTTACTTCAATAGGTTATTATTGGACAATTTTTACTATGTAATACAAAAGTTACCACACTTAATTACCTTGAAAACTTACCTTTTACCATGGTTAAGGTGAAAAAACATTTTTACCCTCCTTTGGGGACAGCTGCAGCGCCAGATTTAGTGTGGAAGAGTGTGGAACATTTTGATCCATGACTCACAAATATTGGCCAATGGGAAAAATCCAAGAAGAGATATTTTGGCTCATGACTCATCAATGTAATAATGACTTAAAAAAAAATCTACACAAGAGGCAAAGGGGGAGAGAGCTGGCCGAGAGGGAGAGAAAGAAGGGGAGAGCTTTTTGTTCATTTTTCACTTTGTTCTCACACCATAAGCCATACTTTAAGCTTTTTCTTTCCAAAATTTCATCCAAGTTAATCAAATCTCCAAGGTTTGCTCTTGATTTTGGAATCATCAAGCTACTAGGATATTTGGTAAGAACTCCATAGCTTAAGCTTTCATTTTCTTCCTCATGGTTTATGAGCTTAGGGTAGAGTTTGGGTTATGTTAAGTTCATCTCTCAAGTGCTAAAGATCAACCATCGAATAAGGAAATTTAATTGGTATTTGGGTTGTGTTGTATTTGATTTGGAAGGAGGCAATCAAGAAGAGGAAAAGGAGGGCTTGGAGTTAGGGATTTTCATATACTAGCAAAAGGAAGAGGTAAGGGAAAACTCTCTCTAGCCACCATAATTGTGTGGTGTGTAATTTTTATGCTTTGATGATGATGTCTTATAGATATTTTTGGTGGAAGATTTCTTATGCTCTTTATGAAAGGATTTTCTTTATGTTATTGGTGAAGTGATTGTCTATGTGTTGGTGGATGATTGATTGAGTATTGGTGAAGGATTGGTTATGTGTTGATAAGTGATTTTTCTTATGTATTGATGGAGTGATTTTCTATGTGTGGGTGAAGAGATTTCTCATGAATTTGGTGAGATGAGAACTTGAATAGATGCATGGTTATGATATTCTTAGGTGGAGTGATTGATAAATTGGAGAGGTTGAAGGATTAGTAAGCTTAAACCATGTCTTCCATGAAAATTAGATCTCTAAATACCTACTTAGTTATCTTGTTGAAAATCAATTTAATGGACCAAGGTTCATGAAGCTAAAATCTGGTTTTAGTGCTTAAAAATCATAGGAATGGAGTAAAGAATCAAACCCAAAAAGAAAATTGAATTTTCGGATTTTTGTAAGTTTTTCCAGTACTGTTCACGCCCTCGGTGTGATTGTTTTCACAGGTGTGAACTGTTCTGCCCTGAAACCACTGTACCCGAGAGTGCAGGGTTAAAAATGTAATTTCTAAAAGATTAGGGGCCAAAGTGTAATTTTGGAAAGTTTTCAAAACAGAATGTGGAAATGTAATTTTCGAAAATATAGGGACTAAATCTGTAGAAGTAATTTTTTGGGGTCAAAAGTGTAATTTTCAGAAGTTTTGGGGCAGAAATAAAAATATAGATATTTTGGGGTAAAAAACATAATTATAGAAAGTTTTTCTTAAAAAGGATTTTTCCTAAGTAATTTATGAAAGTAAAAGAAGATATAATGTAAGTCTAGGATTTCAAGAGTAATGAATTTAGCATTTAAAAGAAAGTTCTAGAATAAAGCATCAACGAAGAAAAAGCTATGGGTTTAAGGAGGCTGAGTAATGGATGATGAGAAATGATTGTGGGACTAAGTGTCAATAAGGGGAGATGAATAAATACAGTGAAATGTAAATGCTGTGTGATTTGAGAAAATGTTCTGTGATGTAAAAAGTGCTATGTGATATTGTGATGTGTGGAAGGCTATGTACCATAAGTTGTGTGCCATTAAATGCTGTGTGCTATGTGAGAGACTGTGTGCCATAAGCTATGTGTTATTTAAATGATGTATGTTGTGTGAGAAGGGCTGTGTGTCAAGAGCTGTGTGCTTTGGAAATGTTAAATGACATTTTGTGCTGTGTGAAAAGGGCTGTGTGCCAAATGCTGTGTGAGAAGAGTTGTGTGCTCTTGGAAATGCTAAGTGACATTTCGTGCTGTGTGAGGGGAGCTGTGTGCTCTCGGAAATGCTAAGTGACATTTCGTGCTATGTGAAAAAGGAATCTCCATGGAGTGCGGGCTAAATGCTCGTGACTGAGTGTCGAATAAATGAGGAGTTTGGGAAAAGGAATCTCCATGGAGTGCGGGCTACGTGCTCGTGACTGTGTGTCGAATCTGTTATCAAGAAATGGCCAATAGAAGTGTTTTGTGTGGATATATACATATATATATTGAATTCTTATGATATGTTTCTGTGTGAAACGGTGTTACTTCTGTGTGAAGTTATCAAGGTGTGTCTATGTGACTTATATGGATTACGTTACGTTATGCATGTGTGAGTGATTTCTGCTATAAAGGGTCATGATATGATTTTGCATGAATTTCTGTGATGTGTTAATTGTATGATTATGGTGATAACTGCGAAAGAGATTTTGACCATTGCCTATATGTTTTGTGCTCTTTGGAACATGATTCATATAGATGAACCATTAGCTGGGTGGACCTGTCAGGACTCGAGGATTGAGACGCACTCTGAAGATGAGTTAATCTAGTGGAAGGACGTACGAGTCCTGGTTCCGAGTTAGAGCTTGTTGGAACCAAATTGGTTAAAAGTATTTTTAATACAAATACTCCCTAAGTGATTTTATGGTTTTGATGATAACAAAATGTATTAAGTTTTTACAATGTATAACAAAGCTGCCTAACTAAGTTTATTGAAGGATGTTGCAGTCTGCGTCCAATAAATTAGTTCATCATGACATTGGCTCATATTCAAAGTCTGAGAAGCCTTGCGTCCAATGTTGAAGTCATCATCCAATATTGGCACTGGTATGGACACCAAGAATGATGCGTCCAATGATACTGATACTTGACCTCGGATAAGAATTGTTCAATGGACTCTGAGAGCTATGCGTCCAATGATTTCCAAAGAAGCAGAAACAGTGAGTATGCGTCCAATGTATCAGAAGGACAAAAGTCCAATAATCAGCATAAGGCAATATGCACAACATTGCCTGCGTCCAATGAAGCAGAATAGGACAAGTCCATCAGTCAATTGTTCTGCGTCCAATGAAGCAGAATGACAAAAGACTGTTCTGCATCCAATGAAGCAGAAGAACAAAAGTACAACAATCAACTGCTTCTGCGTCCAATAGAGCATAAGTCCAATAATCAGCATGAGGCAATAAGTCCAATACTGCCTTGCATCCAATGGAATGAAATGGTAAGCATGAGGATGCGTCCAATGATTGAATGAATATCATATGCAAATGGTAAGTACAAGGTATGCGTCCATTTGCTAAAAGGATTGAAAGTCCAATCATTTCTACATGCTGCGTCCAATACGCAGAATCCATAAACTTGCTATTTACTGCTCATGCATTTAATATGGAACATATTTATTGAGCAAATGATTTGAAATAAATAGCTGTATGCAATGCTTTCTGTACAACTTTGTCAACGTTTTTTAACGTACTTTTGAAAAGCATAAAGCACTGTGGAAAGTGTACTAAGAGAGAGAATGTACTTTTATCTACTCTGTATATCTCTGAACACATCTTTCTACTTTACACAGTGTATTCTCTCTGTCTCAATAAGATATTACTATTAACCACTGTACAATTGAGACTTTGAGTACAGGTTGCTTCTGATTTAGGAGAAAGAAACGCAGACATGCTCACTGAAGTAGATCTCCTCAGAGCAACGGGAAAATAGCATTTAACGCTATTAGAGAACGGTCACATTTATGAAGGCTGAAGCTGAGCTATTCGAAGAACAAGTCTGAAGATTCATCAAAGCCTATAAATACCGTGAACAAGAAGAAGAATACAAGAGACTGAACAACGAAAAAGAAAGAGCTGAACTGCTGTGCAATTTGTTATACTCTGTATACAAAGTCTTGTATTTTTTCTATCTTCTTGTAAAAGAGAGTTTGCTTAACTCTCGAAGTGCTTTAGTTTTCATATCCTCACTTGTGTGAGTTAGACAGCACTTAAATCAAAAACACTCTGCTGAGTTGTTTGAGCCTGGAGAGGCTTGACTGTAAAAGAATATTTGATTTAGCCTGAAGAGGTTGTGTTCAAAGAATACTTGTGATTTAGCCTGAAGAGGCTGTGTTCAAAGAATACTTGAGATTTAGCCTGAAGAGGCTGCGTTCAAAGAATACTTGGGATTTAGCCTGGAGAGGCCGTGTGCAAAGAATACTTGGGTTTTAGCCTGGAGAGGTTGTGTGCAAAGAATACTTGGGTTTTAGCCTGAAGAGGCTGTGTGCAAAGAATACTTGTACCTATCTGGTTTGATAGTGAAATCTCTCTAGTTTGAGGGGATTGGACGTAGCTCTTAGGAAAGGGTGAACCAGGATAAAAACTTGTGTTATTTCTTCTTTCCCTTAACTCTTTTTATATCTATGCTTATTACTAACCAAGGGGATTGAATTGATTTTATTTCAACAAGTTTTTCATACACCTTAAATCGCACAAAGAAAACAAGTTTTTAACTTAGCAGAAGCCTCTGCGTCCAATCCTTTTTGTGCGTCCAATTTTACACAACTCTGTGCGTCCAATGTTTTAAAACTATTGTGCGTCCAATATTTCAGAAAACGCTGTGCGTCCAATATTACACAACTCTGTGCGTCCAGTGTTTTAAAACTATTGTTCGTCCAATATTTCAGAAAACCCTGTGCGTCCAATATTTGAAATAAGCCAGCGTCCAACTTTTGCGAAAAGTTTTAAAAGCTTAGAAACACAATTCAACCCCCCTTTCTTGTGTTTCATCCTGTTACCTACAGTTGGCATCAGAGCTTGGTCTCTAGAGGTTGAGCACCTAACAGTGCAGAGAAGCAAAGATCTATGGAGAACGAGGGACAAGCTGTGAACAGACCACCACTGTTCAATGGAAATGAATACGACTACTGGAAGCAAAGAATGATCACATTCTTTGATGCGCAGAATATAGATTTGTGGGATGTTGTGGAAACTGGCTATACTGCTCCAGTAAATGAAGCAGGTCAACCAATACCAAGAGCTCAGTGGACAGCAGATCAAAGGACCAGATTCCAGCTGAACTCGAAGGCAAGGCACTATCTGATGTGTGCCATCACAAAGTCAGAATATGACAAGGTGCACAACTGCACTACTGCCAAGGAGATGTGGGACACTCTAGCTTTGGCACATGAAGGTTCATCTCAGGTTCGTGATTCTAAAATTAGCATGCTAGTTCATCAATATGAACTATTCAAAATGGAGGATCACGAGTCCATTGATCAAATGTTTGGAAGATTCCAAACAATCATCAACAACCTGAGGTCCTTGGGAAAAATCTACACAACTCAGGAGCATATCAGAAAAATCCTAAGGAGTCTGCCAAAACAATGGAGACCCAAGGTGACTGCCATACAAGAAGCAAGGGATCTTTCCACTCTTGCCATGGAAAATCTTCTAGGCTCACTCAAAGTACATGAGCTTGAGCTCAGAGAAGAGGGAACCGAAAAAAGGGCAAAGTCCATTGCTCTTAAAGCTCAAAAAGGGAGCACCTCAAAAGCCTTGAAGGCCAATGATTCTGATGAAGAATCATGCAGCTCAGAAGGAGAAGAAGGTTCAGATGATGATGAACTCTCCTTCATCTCCAAGAAGTTAAAGGCCATGTGGAACAGGAAAGGTGGCTTCAGAAGGAAGCAATTTAACAGAAGATTTCCACCACAACAGGAAGCTGAGCAAAAGGAGAAAAATCCAGTAGTGTGCTATGGATGCAAGAAACCAGGCCACTACATGTCAGATTGTCCTGAGGCAGAAAGAACAAAGAAGAAGTTCTTCAAGAAGAAGAAAGGTCTCATGGCAACATGGGAGGATCTTGATGATTCCTCTGATGATGAGGATAAAGAAGAAGCTAATCTCTGCCTAAAGGCAAGTCTATCCTCAACTGACAGTGAGGACGAAGAGGAGGTAATTTCTTATTCTGAATTAAGTAATAATTTTGATGATCTTCTTAGAGATTCATCCATTTTATCTGATGAGTACAGATCTTTAAAGAAAAAGTTTTCTCTTATAACAAAAGATTTTGAAAAGCTTACTTCAGAAAACGAAGTACTCAAATCAGAAAATGGAAAGTTAAGACTTCAAGTAAGTCAACTAAAAGATGAATCTCCAAAGGATTCTGAGTCCAATACTTCCTGTGAAGTACAAGTACTTCAACAAGAAGTAAATGAACTCACTGGACGATTGTCCAAATTTGTCAGTAGCTCTAAAAAATTGGATAAAATTTTAAAAATTCAGAGAAAACCTTTTGACAAAAGTGGTTTGGGATATGAAAAACCAAAACCAAAAGTTTCTAAAAGTCCTTCTAAATTCAAATTATACTGTGGTCACTGTGGAAAGGCTGGACATGTCTCCTCGACATGCGTCCATAAAAGGAACATGCCTGGACGCAGACCAAGAACTAACAAGAAAGGACCCAAGTCAATCTGGGTACCAAAAAGTATGATAATTCCTGTTGCAGATATACTTGATGGGAGGAAGACAACTCCAGTCATGGCACCTGGACAGTGGCTACTTACTACACATAACAGGAGAAAGGTCTATGTTCCAAGACCTAAAGCTTAAGATCACCCAAGATTGAAGAAGATGGACCAGACGCAGGAAACAGTCATGCGTCCAATACTGAAAGTGTAAGAAGCTGGCACTTTAAGACTTATCATCCTAAAGATCAAATCATTGGGAATGCAGATGATAAAGTTAGAACAAGGTCCACATTCAGAGAACAAACTGATGTTGCATTCATCTCTGAATTGGAGCCCAAAAACATAGATGAAGCCCTATTGGACGAAGGATGGATTGTGGCAATGCAGGAGGAGCTGAATCAATTCAAACGAGATGATGTTTGGACGCTAGTAGCCCCACCTGAAGATAAGTCCATCATTGGAACCAAATGGGTATTCAGAAACAAACTGGACGAAGAAGGTAAAGTTGTGAGAAAAAAAGCAAGGTTAGTTGCTCTCACAACAGGAAGGTATTGATTTTACTGAAACCTTTGTTTCAGTAGCTAAAATAGAGGTCATTCGCATTTTACTTTCATTTGCTGCCCAATATGATATGAGGCTTTATCAAATGGTTGTAAAGAGTGTTTTTCTGAATGGTATAATAACAGAAGAAGTCTATGTTGAACAGCCCCCTGGCTTTGAGGATCAAACTTTTCCAAATCATGTTTTTAAATTGAAAAAGGCTCTTTATGGCCTTAAGCAAGCTCCTCGAGCTTGGTATGAAAAACTGAGTTCTTTTCTAATGGAAAATGGTTTTTCAAGAGGAAAAGTTGATAATACTCTTTTCAGAAAATCCATAGACTCACATTTCATCATAGTACAAATTTATGTAGATGATGTCATTTTTGGTGCTACTGATGAATCTCTATGTAGAGAATTTTCTGAGTTAATGCAGGTTAGTAGGATTCTGTGATGCTGATTATGCTGGAGACAGGCTTGAAAGAAAAAGCACCAGCGGAGGATGCCATTTTATTGGATCCAATTTAGTATCATGGACAAGCAGGAGACAAAGCACAATTGCATTATCAACAGCTGAAGCTGAATATGTCTCTGCTGCAAGTTGTTGTTCTCAGCTCTTATGGAATAAACATCAATTGGAGGACTACAACATCTTCGAGAGTAAGATTTCTGTTCTTTGTGATAATACTGCTGCAATCAATTTATCTAAGAACCCAATCTTACACTCAAGAGCTAAGCATATTGAAATTAAACATCATTTTATTAGAGACTATGTGCAGAAGGGAACATTTGATATTCAGTTTGTTAACACTGAAAATCAATGGGCAGATATATTTACAAAACCCCTCTCTGTAGATAGGTTTACTTTTATAAGGAAGCATTTAAATATGCACTTTATAAAAGATTGATGTTTAGCGTCCAATATGCTCAAGCTGAGTCTGAGTCCAATGTGACTAGAGTCCAATAGGACACGACAGTCTATTTGAGACTGATTTTTTTCAAAGACTCAAAAGCTTTTACATCTTAGTAATCCCATGCTGAGTCCAAATTTTTTTCATAAAGATATATCTTACAGTTGGTATCTTACAAACGCTTTGCAGTAATTTTTCAGTTTGATGATTATTCAAGCTTTCAAGAAAAACTTACTGTTATCTCTAATCTTGATTCAGATTTCTCTTTGTTTGGCATCTTAAAATGATTCTTTTCTCTCTGTTTTTCAAAACTGTCTTTGGACTATGATGTTCTATGAACCTTTTTGCCTGATGACAAAAGGGGGAGAAATATATGGGATTAAGTTTTAAAAAGAAAGAAGAATATGGGATTAAGTCTGATTGCGTTGCAGTAGTCTTATTACCATGTTTTAATCTGATAAGCTATTTGCTTTATAAATTGGACTAATCTTGTTTTTATGAGTAAAAGAAATTTTCAGGTACTCTGAGTATATTGAATATCCAAAACCATGAGATGTTTATCTCAGGGGGAGAAGAGTAAGGAAAAACTGAGACGTTTATCTCAGGGGGAGTTTCCCTTAGAAAATTTCTGTTTATATATTTGGTTTATGTGCTTTATTGTTTGTAAAACTTAATAATGTTTGTCATCATCAAAAAGGGGGAGATTGTTGGAACCAAATTGGTTAAAAGTATTTTTAATACAAATACTCCCTAAGTGATTTTATGGTTTTGATGATAACAAAATGTATTAAGTTTTTACAATGTATAACAAAGCTGCCTAACTAAGTTTATTGAAGGATGTTGCAGTCTGCGTCCAATGATCAATATTCAGATACTGTTCATCGTCCAATATTCAGCATAAGGCAAAGACAATTCTGAGTCCAATGTTCAGCATAAGCATAAGCAGCTCTACGTCCAATATTCATGAGAAGGCATTGAAGCTATAAGTCCAATGTTCAGAATATAGCTATAAGTCCAATGTTCAGAATGCTGATCGTCCAATGATAAGTACAAGGCAATACTGGCATAAGTCCAATGATTTATAAGAAAGCAGAATTGCAGAAGTACAAAGTCCAATGATTTCCAAAGAAGCAGAACCAGTGAGTATGCGTCCAATGCAAATGAAGGACAAAAGTCCAATGTTCAGTTTAAGGCATTGAAGTTCAACGTCCAATGAAACTGAACAAACAAAAGAACTGCTCTGCGTCCAATGAAATCAGAGTGACAAAGGTACTGTTCTGCGTCCAATAAATAAGAAGGACAACAATTAAGTGTCATACGACCAATGAAGCAGAAGAACAAAAGTACAATTATCAACTGCTCTGCGTCCAATGGAACTATAAGGAAATGGCAAAAGTCCAATAACCAGAATGAGGCAATACGTCCAATGTTGCTTTGTAACTAATCATCAGAATGGTAAGCCTAAAGATGCGTCCAATGAATGAATGAATTCTGTGCAATTGGTAAGTACCAGGTATGCGTCCAATGATTTCTACTTGCTGCGTCCAAAACGCAGAGTCCATTACTTGCTATTTATTGCTCTTGCATTTAATATGAAACATATTTATTGAGCAAATGATTTGAGATAAATAGCTGTATGCAATGCTTTTCTGTACAACCATTGTCAACGTTTTTGAATGTACTTTTGAAAAGCATAAAGCACTGTGGAAAGTGTACTAAGAGAGAGAATGTACTTTTAACTACTCTGTATATCTCTGAACACATCTTTCTACTTTACACAGTGTATTCTCTCTGTCTCAATTAGATATTACTATTAACCACTGTACAATTGAGACTTTGAGTACAGATTGCTTCTGATTTAGGAGAAAGAAACACAGACATACACAATGAAGTAGATCTCCTCAAAGCAACGGAAAAATAGCATTTAATGCTATTAGAGAACGGTAACTTTTATGAAGGCTGAAGCTAAGCTATTCGAAGAACAAGTCTGAAGCTTCATCAAAGCCTATATATACCGTGAACAAGAAGAAGAATACAAGAGACTGGAAAACGAAAAAGAAAGAGCTGAACTGCTGTGCTTATACTCTGTATAGAAAATCTTGTATATTTTCTATCTTCTTGTAAAAGAGAGTTTGCTTAACTCTCGAAGTGCTTTAGTTTTCATATCCTCACTTGTGTGAGTTAGACAGCACTTAAATCAAAAACACTCTGCTGAGTTGTTTGAGCCTGGAGAGGCTTGACTGTAAAAGAATACTTGATTTAGCCTGAAGAGGCTGTGTTCAAAGAATACTTGTGATTTAGCCTGAAGAGGCTGGGTTCAAAGAATACTTGAGATTTAGCCTGGAGAGGCTGTGTGCAAAGAATACTTGGGTTTTAGCCTGGAGAGGTTGTGTGTATTCTATCAGGTTGATAGTGAAATCTCTCTAGTTTGAGGGGACTGGACGTAACTCTTAGGAAAGGGTGAACCAGGATAAAACTTGTGTTATTTCTTCTTTCCCTTAACTTTTTTTATATCTGTGCTTATTACTAACCAAGGGGATTGAATTGATTTTATTTCAACAAGTTTTTCATACACCTTAAATCGTACAAAGAAAACAAGTCTTTAACTTAGCAGAAGCCTCTGCGTCCAATCCTTTTGTGCGTCCAATATTTCACAACTTTTGTGCGTCCAATATTTCACAACTATTGTGCGTCCAATATTTCGAAACTTTGTGCGTCCAATATCTTAGTACGATGTGCGTCCAACGTTTTCACAAGCCAAAGTCCTACATTGCAAAAAAAATTTAAAAGCTTAGAAACACAATTCAACCCCCCCTTCTTGTGTTTCATCTTGTTACCTATACACAAATCCTCCCTTTGCATCTCAGAATTCTATCATTACCCATATTAAACTCTGCCACCTTGCCTTGTTCCATTAACTCTCACTTTTCTTTCAGACTCTCATCGGTTGCTTGTTGCTCCCGAATGTCATCAATTAATCGACTCGACACTTTGATCATGCTTAGACAAATCTTACCCTTGTGTCTCTCCATGTTTAAATATAGATCTCTAAACTCCTTAATTGACTCTAGTTCCTTGATCATCATGGCAGATACATGAACAGTTTTTCGACTTAAGGCATCAGGCACAACATTTTCCTTCCCGGAATAATACATCAGAGTAAAGTCATAATATTTCAGGAATTCCATCCAATGTCTCTGTCTCATGTTGAGTTCTTTCTGATCAAACAAATACTTCAAGCTCTTATGATCGCTGAAGACGTTAAACGTTCATCCATACAGATAATGCCTCCAAATCTTCAAAGCGAACACTACAGCAGCTAGCTCAATATCATGAGTTGGATAGTTCCTCTCGTGATTCTTCAACTGACGGGATGCGTATACCACTACTCTTCTATTTTGCATCAACACGCACACAAGTGCTTGGTATGAAGCATCACAGTAAACCTCCATAGGTTCTTCAGGATTAGGCAAAATCAGTACAGGTGAGGTCGTCAGTAGTTCCTTCATCTTCAAGAAACTCGCCTCACACTCATCGGTCCACACAAAAGGATGATCTTTCCTAGTGAGTTGTGTCATTGGGGCTACTATCTTCGAAAATCCTTCTATAAATCTCCGATAATAACCCGCTAACCCTACAAAACTACGAACCTCAGTCACTGTTGTGGGTCTTTCCCATGATATTACTGCCTCTACTTTCTCTGGGTCTACAGCTATACCCTCTTTTGAAATCACATGGCCTAGAAATTGTACTTTTTCTAACCAAAATTCACACTTAGACAACTTTGCATAAAGCTTTTTCTCAATCAAAATCTGCAATACTTGTCTTAGGTGTTCCTCATGACTCTTAGACTAAATCAAAATGTCATCAATGAACACCACTACAAATCGATCCACAAAAGGTCTAAAGATCCTATTCATATAGTCCATGAATATTGTCGGTGCATTTGTCACTCCAAACGGCATCACAAGATACTCAAAATGACCATATCTAGTCCTAAAAGTAGTCTTAGGAATATCATCACTCTTAACCCTAATCTGGTGATAACCACTCCTCAAGTCAATCTTAGAAAATACAGCTGCACCGCGAAGTTAATCCATCAGATCGTCAATGCGTGGCAACGGGTACTTATTCTTTATCGTCACCTTGTTCAACTGATGGTAATCCACACACAATCTGGAAGTTCCGTCCTTCTTTTTCACTAACAGCACAGGAGCTCCCCACGGCAATACACTTGGTCTTACGAATTGCTTTGACAGCAAATCCTCCAATTGTTTCTTCAGTTCAGCCAGCTCCGTTGGCGACATTCTATACGGGGCAACAGAGATTGGACCAGTACCAGGTACTAAATCTATGGCAAACTCTATGTCCCTCACAGGTGGTAGACCTGGAACATCCTACGAAAATACTTCCGAGAAATCTCTAACGACAGGCACGTTGCTCAATACAACTTCCCCCTCGACTTTCAAGAATAAAAACATGTATCCCTGAGCTCCTTCTTTCAAGAAGCTCTCACTTGATTGGCAGTCAAAAATCCAGAATTCTCAGCATTAGGGAAAATCAAAGATTTATTGGCACAGTCTAAAAGGATATGGTTGGAAGATAACCAATCCATGCCTAAAATCACATCCAATTGTGTCAAAGGCAAACACATCAAATCAACAAGGTATGTCCTATTGGAAATAACAACAAGGCATTTTAGACATATGGAATTTGCAATAACAGTTTCAGCAGTAGGCATAGAAACAGCAAAATCATAAGTCATCAAAGACATAGGTAAATTCAGTCGTTTCACACAACTTTCAGATATAAAGGAATGGGTTGCACCCGAATCATACAGTACAATTAAGGGATTTCCAGCTATGTCACAAGTACCTTGTATGAGATCCTCTGATTGTGAAGCTTCAACACCACTCATGGTGTAAACTCGTCCTTTCGTCGTCGGCCTTCCGACTTTGACGGCTTTCACCTCTGGTTTTGGTTTGCCCATCCGGCAATCCTTTGCTGCATGTCTAATCTTCCCGCAGCTAAAGCATGTCATCCCCTTCTGGTTGCATGTTGAGGACAAGTGTCTGGGCTTTCCACAGTTGTAACATACAATTGGAGCGCCCGCTCCTTGATAGCCCTTGTTAGTACCACTAGCAGAAAATGGTACACTGCAATTCGGCTGACTCCTCTGGTTTTTGAAATAAGGCTTGTGTTGGCCTGCTTCCACTTCTGACTTTGTGGATATGACCTAGACGGTCCACCCACGTTCTCCTTATTGATTCTCCCTTTCATCAGGTTCTCCATCTTCCTACTGTTTTCCACCAGTAGTGGAAACTGACGGATATCAAGCGAAGCCACAGATTGACGTATCTCGTACCTCAACCCAGCTTCGAACCTTTTGCACTTCCATCCCTCACCCGGTTGGACTTGGAAGAACCGAAAATACTTGGCAAGTGACTCAAACTTTGACGCGTATTCCCCTACAGTAATGTCATGTTGCTGCAGTTGCTCCTTCTCAGACCTCGCACTTTGTGGAAAGTACTTCTCAAGAAATTTCTCCTTGAAAAGTTCCCACGTCACCTCTTGGTTTCCAGCATCCAACAGTTATCGGACTCCCTTCCACCAGTATTCCACGTCACCCAACAGCAAGTAGACCGCATACTGTAACTTCTCGACTGCCGTACAGTGTAAGATCTCAAAGATCTTTTCCAGCTCTCTATCCATAGTTCTGCTTTATCCGGCTCAGCTTCACCACGAAACTGTGGCGGATTATGGTGTCGAAAGTCGACCAACCTCTTGCCATCAGCAGCCCTCTTAGCCCTCAATCGATCATCAACGTCTCTCTGTTGCCTCTCAACATCCCTCTGTTCCGCACGAACAAACTGTTGAGCCATCTGAGCCACCATGTTAGTCATAGCTGCTATAGCCCTCTCCATAGTGTCGTCACGATCTTCGGCGTCAACACGATTCATCGGTCGTCCCCGACGTCCCATGGGTTTCTGCAAGTGAACCAATCAGTCGCACTATTCAAAACCCATTCAAGAAAGCAATCAATTTCACACCTTGCTTCATAAGGAAACAATACAAACAATGTCACACAATGCTAATCAGATATCACACAACTTCAACTTAGTAAGCCTATAACCTAAACACTCACGAAAGACATCGACCAGCTCTGATACCACAAATGTAACGCCCCTTTTTCCCACAAGGAACGTCACATGAAAAACTAAAACTTAATGCGGAAAATCGTCTTTCATAAATCAAGGTTACCAAAATTGGTGGCTAATTTTTTTTTTAAAGGAAAGAATCTTATAAGAAAAGATTTCTCACATCACATTTAGCCATCCAGAAACTCAGAAGAAAAGAAACATTATACATACATATATATCATCATGTCCATATACACAAGTCATGCGCCCGCAAGTATAGTTTGGAACCACAACATAGTGACCAAAATACATCATCCTGATACAAAGAAAATAAAGCGATAAGTTTAAACCTAGGAAAGCTGTAAATCAAAAGGTGTGTCAAATACACAACACTGAACATGTACATCCCAAACCTAGGCTGGTCGCTAACAGACAACCCACAACCTAGCACTAGACACCCCCCACCACTACAGACCTAAGACGATGACGTTTCCTCGGGGTCCTCCTCGGGATCCTCCTCCGGGTTCTTCTCTGGGTCCTCCTCCTCCTCGGATATCTCAATGAATACCCGCTCTGGCTCATCTCGAACCTTCCTCTTCCCCCTCTCTGTGTGTCCCGACGGTCTGGCAGAAGTGTCAGAAGAGCAACGTACGAAACGCCCATACGGTGGGACGTAAGGAACGGAGAGCGTCGGTCTCACTGTCTCCGGTGGTGAAGCTGGTGTCACTGGTGGAGCCATCCTCGATAGACGATCACGCACCAAGGTACTCTTCCTTTGAGTGAGACGCATGCGGCAAAACATACGGCAATACTCCCGAGCAGATCCGGTTACCCGCGAGGGTAAAGGTCTCTCCTCCGCCTGAGTCTCTCTCCTCGGCTGCTCCACAAGTGCCTCGGGTGCGGCTGCCAGCCAGCTGCGCATCCTCTCTAAACTTCCTCAGGGCCAAGCACCCCTCCTCGTGTCCTGACCACATGCCCAGTCATTGTGGCCTTTTGGGAGATGGGATCATAAGTCCATCCCCCGCCATCGGCCTCAAGAGGCCTGAAACTCTCCCTTACTCGGGCTACCAGAGGCCTCATCTACGCGTAACGTACATACAGATACAGGAAAACATGCAAGGGTGAATTTCTTTTCACAAGTTGAAATCCACTGAAAGGTTGCATATGAAAAATAAAATACTACATAATACATTCCAAGAATATATTTATACAGAGTTACTCTTTCGCAAATCTTTTAGCTAAGCTATTCAATCATCAAAGAGAACACATCATCAAGTTAAACACACATAGCACTCTAGCATAATGCATGTCACTTCAATATCTCTTTTCATACACCGGTGCACCGCTCCATGGAGACTTCTCTTCCTTAACTAAGTAGAGCGATGTGGCAGAATTATATACCTATCATTAATGCAAACTGACCTTCACTCTTGGCCATCGTTTGTCATTTATTCGGTACAGACCCATTGTGCTACGTTGTACACCCCATCTCAAATAAGGCAGCCGGTCAGGATCATCCAAGCCGGGTACACTACTCTTCTCGGCACAAGGGGATTCACCGCAAGGCCATTGAGAATTTCGTAACCTGGATGCCCTCAAAGACTTATAGTTAGACCATACTTATTTACAATCCCCGCATAGGATTGTGCACTATAAAATTTGGCAAAAGCCACGTCTTTAATGCAAATGACAGTATATATGCAACCACAATCAATACAATCAATGCGGTCCCTCGTCTTAGGGTTTTTCGTCGCCACGTGTTAGCTTTCATCCAACACCATGTAAATTTGATTGTCCTGAAGACATTATCGTCGCCACGTATTGATCCTCGTTCAATACCGTGTAAAATTGTTATTTGAAACCATAAGTTTTTAGAAGAAATTCCTCTTTGAATTCTTGAGTTCTCCTTTGAAATTAAAGCTCTTCTTTAACTTTAACTCTCAAATCCTCATTACTATTTTCTTCCCACTTCTCTTTGTAAAAAGATTTAATTCAAAGTCTTAGTTAATTGCTTGGATAATTTTACTTAATTTCCTTTACTTTTTAAGTATTTATAATTCTGACCCCCTAAGAAGTCCAGTTCTACAGTTCAGCCCCTAATTTTCTAAAAAATTTGGTTTCTGGCCCAAAATGCCCAGACTTTGCATTTTTTTACCCCAAAACTTTTGTAAATTATGTTTTTGGCCCAAAGTGCCAGAATTCGCGTTTTTGCCCCAAACTTTTTGTAAATTATGTTTTTGGCCCAAAGTGCCCAGAATTTGCGTTTCTGCCCCAAAATTCCAGAAATTTATATTTTTAGCCCAAATGCACCCATATTTCGTTTTTAACCCCTTAAAAATCTGAAATTTTATTTTCTCCCTCATAAATTAATTTTCTAGCTCACTTAGAGTATTATGGAGAAATAGGATTTGTTATGAAATCTATTTGAGTCTTATACTTAGCAATTTAGTGAAATGTATTTACTTAAGTGTTACTTGAATTCTAATTAATTCATTTGATTTCATTTTGGAAAACTTTTCATTAAAGCTTTTAAGATCCTTCTCACACTTAATCAACCATACATCCACTCAAAGTGACCATCCATAGTATATGAACATACATCATGAACATGGCATAAAATCATCAACTCATCAAGCATGCATTTTTCAAAGAACACATAGGCTTTTCAAACATACTCATCCATCAACCAAAAATCATGCTTGAACTCATATATAGATATAGATATATGAAAATACATATTACTAAGAGAATGAAATATTTATTCAACAACCAAGAGAAAAACTCAAGTCATTGAGTTCATCATCAAGAACAAATCACATAGTCACACACATACACAACCTTCCCAACTTATGGAGAAAATCCCCTTACCTCTTGAAGACTATGAAAATAGGCAACACCACAAATCACCTTCACTCCTCACCAACACCAAGTGGCCTCCTTGAATCCTTGATGTTCCCACACTTAGAAAAATTTACCTTTCACAAAATACACCAAAATAAAACCATAAAAATATGAGTTTTATGAAAACCACCAAACCCTAAAGAGTAGAAATTTTGAGTAGATGAATACTTACTCAAACTTGAAGGCAAATGGATCCAAGGTAGTTTGTCAAGCTTGTAGGTTCCAATGGAGTGAACCTAAACAAATAAAAAGATCTCTTTTAGTAAAGAAAAGAACACAACCTTCATGGAAAAATGAAAGTGGTGGAAATGAAAAAATGAAAGAAGTTTATGGATTAGAATGATGATCCAAACCTTTTTTGTGAAGCTTGACTATGCAAAATCTCAATAAAACTTGGTCTTTTTGGTGTATGAAAAAGCTTGGAAATGGAGAGAAAATGGAGAATGAGAACTTGAAGAAGATGAAGTGTGTAACAAAATGAATTTCTCTCTCCTTTCTCCCTTAGTAATTCGGCTTAAGCAAGAAGGGCATGGGGGAGGTATGGGCTTACATGCTTTTGGTGGTTGGGAGTCATACCTCTCTCACCTAATTTGAAAAAATTCAAAAATTAAACTCATTTGACCATTTGACTTTTGGAATAATTTTGAGAGTGGGATCAGCCCCCTTATGCGCCCAAAAACTGACCAGAAAAATGGTGGGATTAAATCCCATCAAGTTAGGGTTTAATCAGTAGTTCAAAGTAGTAAAAACGCATAGTTTTCGAACCCCTTCTTAGATAAATATTTTTCTAAAATGAGTAAAATCATGAGAAATAAATTTTATGACTTGAATATGATATAGAAAAATTTAGAAACCCAAAACTAAATTTTTTTGGACTATTTTTCATGTCTCGGTTGCGCCCAGTTTACCCGTAAAGCCCCAAACGCGGATAAAATAAAGTTTTTCTAAAAAATTTCTAAAAATCACAAATATTATAAGAACCACTTTTGGTTCATTAAAAAAATTATTTTGGAGTGAAAATGACCTCCAGAAAAATACTGAACCCTTCCCGCATCACGCGAGAACGCAGTTCTCGCAAAAACTCAGTTTTGCGAACTCTACTACTCTAAACCTTTCAAAATCAAATCTAAGATATGAATATCATTATTCATACCTTAAAGTCTCAAAATCATTAATTAAATAATTTTAATTAAATTAAAACGGATTAAAAATCAATAAAAACCATATAAAAATCAGGGTGTTACACTTTCACCCCCATCGTTCGCTCAACCAAGACCTCAAACACCTACACCATCTGCCTCACCTGAACTCACTCCCCCATCACCTCTTAACATCGAACCATCGTCTATTCCAAGTCAAACACATACACCTTCACCCTCACATGGCAAATCTCAACCATCCTCACCATCTTTTATCCAAGATATATCAGAAGCCCCTCTGCCACCTTCTGAGTATATCTTCACGGTCAGGAAGCCTAGTATCCTGATAAAGGGAATCAAGACTGTGGAAATTCCTCTTCAGGAGGAAAAGAAGAAGGACAAAGATTTGTCCCTGGAGGAGATAAGGGTCAAGTCTATATCGTACAGCTCCTCAGGACTTGCTAGGATGAGGATCTACTGTGATCAGCTAGAGTACTCTCCTCTGACTGCAGAAGAAATGGGTCCATTCTTTTCAGTCCCTGATGAGTTGTTCATTAGACGCATAGCGGAAGGACTTAAATTTTAGAATAAGTTCAATGTTCCTCTGTCGATGAGGATTAAGGCCACAACAACAATCAAGGTGAAGCCTGACAGGATAGTACCAAGGGTCTATCTTGTTGACAGGAATAAGGACAAGTTCCCCAAGAAGAACATCAATCAGGGTCCAATGCCAACTCCTATCAGGCTTGATGAGGACAAAGAAGTCACAAGATAACGTTGACATGGACTTCTTGCTATTCATGTCTAAGACAAGCCAAGCAACGAAACATAATGCAAGAACCGTCTGGGAAAGATATCTCAGTTTGTGCGAATAACAAGCATCATCTTCAGGGGTCTCTGTGCTGAAAAGGCTGACATGCCTACTGTAGGGTCAGTTACAAAGAGAAAAGAGCATCTGAGATATATGTTTGATGACATCTTCGGTGCACCAACTCGATCCACTCAGCCCATTATTGAGCTACCTCCTGTGCCAGAAGATCTTGTTGTCTCCACAGATGAGGAACCAAGAACTGCATCTGCACAAGCTTCATTTTCAAGAGAAGAAGTTGAAGACCTTGTGTTTCTCTTTGGCCAGTATCTCAAGCACTTGCACTCAAAGAAGGATCAGCAGTAGCCATGACTCCATGTTCCCAAATTTTTTCTTTTTAAAAATTTTTTTTTGGACTATGATGTCTCACAAACCTTTTTGTCTGATGACAAAAGGGGGGGGGGGGAAAGGAGAAAGAGATTAAGTTTTAAAAGCTCAAGTCTTAATAAAACAAGATTGAGTAAAATTGCAGTAGTCTTATTGCTTATACTCTGTTTGCTCTGAATCCTATTTATATATATGCTGTTGGACTAATCTGTTTTCTTTGAGAAAATGAACTTTTCAGGAACTCAACATATTGAATATTCAAAACCCATGAGATGTTTATCTCAGGGGGAGATGAGTAAGAAAACACTGAGATGTTTATCTCAGGGGGAGTTTCCCTAAGAGAAAAGTTTTGTTTTTATTATTATTATGCTTATGCTAACTGATTATTTGGTTTACCTGCTATACTGCTTATAAAACTTAATAATGTTTGTCATCATCAAAAAGGAGAAGATTGTTGGAACCAAATTATTTAAAAAGCATTTTCAATGCTTAAATCCCTAAGTGGTTTTGATGATAACAATGATTACTAAGGTTTTTACAAAGTAAGTTGACAAGCTCTTGTAGGTACAACAAAGATAAGTCCATCGTCCAGTGTGACCTTGGTAATTATAAGTACGGCCAAAGAGCTGAACGTCAAATGGACTCTGATACTTGACCTTGGGTAAGTATTGTCCAATGGACTCTGGGTGCTAAGCATCTGATGATCAGAATTTCATACATCCAGTGATCAGGAAAGCTTTGCGTCCAAGTAAGATATGAGTCCATATGGTAAGCAAAGTTGTGCGTCCATATGGTAAGTGAACAGAAAGTCTATTCTGTTCTACAAGCTGCGTCCAAAACGTGAGCGTCTAATATATGCTATTTATTGCTCTTACATTTAATATGAGACATATTTAATGAGCAAATGATTTGAAATAAATAGTTGTATACAATGCTTTTCCTGTGCATAATTGTCAACGTTTTTAAACTAGCATTTAACGAAAAACATAAAGCATTGCGAAAAGTGTACTTAAGAGAGAGAATGTACTCTGAACATTTCTGTATCTCTCTGAACATACCTTTTCTCTTATACAGTGTATTCTTTCTGTCTCAATAAAATATTATTATTAACCTCTGTGTAATTAAGACTTTGAGTACATGTTGCTTCTGACATAGGAGAAAAAACTGCACAGAAACATGCTGAAAAAGCACTCCTATAGAGCAATGGGAAAATAGCATTTAATGCTACTAAAAAACGGCTATATTTATGAAGGCTGAAGCTGAGCACATTCAAGATCAAAGACTGAAGCTTCACTAAAAGCCTATATATACTGTGAACAAGAAGAAGAATACAAGAGACTGAACTACATGAAAGAAAGAGCAAAAACGCTGTACAAATTGTTTCATACTCTGTAAAGCTTAGGAACTTGTATAGTTCTTTCTTCCTGTAAAAAGAAAGTTTGCTTAACTCTCGAAGTGCTTTAGAGTGTATATTCTAACTTGTGTGAGCTAACAACACTTACATCTAAAAACATTCTTCTGAGTTGTTTGAGCCTGGAGAGACTTGTTTAGAAAAGAATACTTGTTTAAGCCTGGAGAGGCTTGTCTGTAAAAGAATACTTGGGATTAGCCTGAAGAGGTTATGTGCAAAGAATACTTGGGTTTGACCCTGGAGAGGCTTGTCTGTAAAACAATACTTGGGTTGAGCCTGGAGAGGCTAGGTGTGCAAATAATACTTGTTGTAAGGCCTGAAGAGGCTGTTGAAGAATACTTGTAATTCTATCTGGATTGATAGTGAAATCTCTCTAGTTTGAGGGGACTGGACGTAGCTCTTACGAAAGGGTGAACCAGGATAAACACTTGTGTAATTTCTCTATCACTTAACTCCTTTATTTTCAGTTTACATACTAACTGAGGGGATTGAATTGAAATTATTTTTAACAAACCTTTCAAACGTTTTAAATGCACTGAAACTTGTTTTGAACTAAGTGGACGATTCTGCGTCCATCTTTCCTGTGTCCAATACACGTTGATACTGTGCGTCCAACCTTTTATAAGCAGCGTCCAAAGATTTGCGAAAAGTTTTAAAAGATAAGAAACACAATTCAACCCCCCTTCTTGTGTTTCACTTTGTTACCTACAGGGTCAACATCCTTGCTATTGTCATCTACAAATCTAGGAACTCTAAGCTATCCTTCTCCAAGTGCTTTGGCGATCTGGTTGATTGTCCATCCTAGAAAATCAGCCCTTTTCTAAACCAGATGTTGAGAACCTCAAGCAAATAACACCTGCTTTGATAATTTGTCTCAACTTGTGCCCATATTGACCCAATACTATCTAATACTAAAGTTCCACCTCACAAACTTGAGCCTGAATCGGAACCACAACCCACCAAACAAAGTGAACCATCCTCACCCTCCTCACTTGGACTCAACCTTGCCCACAATTCACCATCATCTAGCTCACCAGATTCCTTAACCTCCTCCTACCATGGATACTCACCCTCACCACACTCGCCAAACCAAATAGATTTCCAAACCATCTCCTACCCTGCGATTTATCCCCAAGCCTACAGAGACATTTGTACATTGTCAACACTACCCTCCCTCAACCAAAGTATGATCCATTGCCTGAGTTCAAGAGAAATATGACCTAGGAAATCAGACACTCAGTGCCTTTCATCTTGAAGGAAGTCAAACCTACCACCTTCTCATAAAAAAAAGGTACCATACACAGATCCAAACTTTGTGTTTGATGGAAAAAGTTAGTCCTTCCAACAAGTTCAAAGAGAGTGGCCTCAATTATTCAATGGCAACTTCCATCTGATTGAGCCTACCATTACAGACTTGAGATGCCTCAACTTGACAGAGACATGCAAGTGATAAGAGAATGGAAGATGAAAATGCTGGAAGAAGGAATAGAGAAGGTGATAGTCCGGCCTCAAGAAGAGAAAGTTAAGACTAAAACTATTAAGGACAAAAGGGGGAAGTCAAAATACATTGACTCATTGGGATTGGAAACCATCAAGATCTATTGTGAGAAGCCATAGTACCTTGCTCTGACTCCCCATCAAGTGTGTCCATTCTACACCCTTTTTGAGAATATGATCTGCAAATTCATTGCAATAGGAGCCACCATGCAAAATATGAAATTCATCCCTCCCTCTCTAAGAGTCACTCCAAATATCTCTATCAGGATCAAGCCTGATAGAATTTGTCCAAGAGTTTACTTGGTTGATCAAAACAAGGATAAATTCACAAAGAGGTACCTAAACAAACATCCAATGCCAAGGGGCATTATGTTTGATCCAAACTGGGGAAAACTCCCTCAAGATGAAGTATTTATGGAATACTTACAGTAATTATCTGATCAAGGGGATGAAGATGCTAGGACAGTTTAGAAGAAGCATCTTTGGGACTGTGAACAGGAAGCATCCACTTCTGGTAATTTGGACTCTGAGGAGAAGGTTGTTGTTCCTGTTGTAGACTCACTAACTGAAGAACACTCTTTATATATCATATTTGATGATATATTTGGAGCACCAATCGATCAATACAATAACTACTCACCCAGAATCAAGGGAACCAATTATTCTGGACTAATATACTCTATGTCCATGACCATGTTTTCTCAGTTGTGGAAGTTTGAAAAACCATACTTCTGGGTAAAGTTTTTCCGAAATTATAAGGATCCAATCTCTTCGGATGCTGAGGTACCAGAAGACAGCGTCACTCCTTTGCCTTTGCTTGAGCATCTTGCAAGCATTAATGTTGCTGATGCGGCAAGAACTAAAGAGGAAAATGTGGCTCAACAAGAAGACCATCAGTTCACACTAGCCATGAGTACAACTTCAAATGTAGCAGCTAAACCTTTGAGCATCACCACTCTGAGTACAAGACTTGCACCTGAAACTCCTCCTCCTACAAGTTCAAGTGTTGCTCCTCAAGTGACAAGGCAGGAATTTATGAGATGAGGGCCACCTTGGATTTGATTTTGGCCAAATTATCTTTCCAAAACTAATTAATTTTTCTGTTTTTCTCTTTAAGTCTTGTTTATGTTCTTTGTTTATGTTCTTTCATACTTCTTAAAAAAATGATGATTTTTCTACACCTTTGCCTAATAACAATAGGGGAGAAAAAATTGGGACCTTATTATAAACACTACACCAAAACTGACATTTCGTGGCGGTTGATTAGCGGCGGTCAACATTAACCGCCCTTAAACAATTAACTTAGCAGCGGTTTGGTAACTGATGTTATATCGTGGTGGGCGTTTTTGATTAACGGCGGTTGCAACCGCCCTTAATATTTACTTGGGATTTTATATTCTTTCAACGATTTAAATATTTAATTAATTCATATTATTCAGACATAGCGGCGGTTGAAACCGCCAGCATATTGTTATTCAGAAGTTTCTACATTTTTTATTTATTTTTAAATGTAAATAAAAATAAATAGAAAAATATGTAACGACGGTTTTAACCGCCCTTAATATTTACTTGGGATTTTATATTCTTTTCACGATTTAAATATTAAATTAATTTATATTATTCAGACATAGTGGCGGCATATTTTTATTCAGAAGTTTCTACATTTTTTATTTATTTTTAAATGTAAATAAAAATAAATAGAAAAATATGTTACGGCGGTTTTAACCGCCATTATCATTTACTTCAATTTCTTAAATTTGAATTTAAACTTGGTGGCGGTTTTAACCTCCGTTATGTACAAATTTTAAAATTTTATTAAAAGTAAATTGGTTTAATAAATTATGATTGTTTCTAATAATTAAAATATGTTAAAACTACTGGCGGTTGTGACCGCTGCTATTTCTAATTTCTATGATCACTATTCACTCGTGGGTTTCCCACTTATTCCCTCTCAAAAACCCTATTATTTTCATGCTCCCTCTCTCGCGCGCGGGTTCTCCCTCCAGAAGCTACTCATTTTCATTTTATCCCCTAAATCTTCTATTCTCTCTGAAAGTAACTATGTAGTCTACCGTTTCCCTCCCAGGTACTCTCTCTCTCTCTCATTTCATTCTTAGAGGCCAATGTGCTTGCTTGTCCGTGTGTTGGCCAAGGTGCTCTCCGTTCTGTCCCTGTTACTCTCCATTATTAGTGGCCGAGGTGCTTGCTTGTCCGTGTTTGGGGCAAGGATGGGAGAATGGACGGGGTCACGCCATAAGATTTCTTTCTTGTCCGTTCTTGACAGAATATTTCTGGGTATTTCCGGGCAAGTTTTTGGTCACCACTCTTTGTTCTACTCACTCATAGATTCAGTCCTTGATTTGAATGTTTGAGTTTGATTGAGTAGGAGATAAAGTTTGAATCTTTGTGCGATTAGTACTTGGTCTCAAAATGCCCCCCGATTCATCTATTGATTGAGACTTGATTTGCTGTGAACTGGGTTTTGAAAAGAAATTGGATGTGTAGCTATTTTTTTTTCTTTTTGAGTTTAATAATGAGCATTTTAGACCCTTATTGTAATCAGTTCAACGTTTCCTATTTTTGATATTGATTGGTTTTTGTTAGCTAATAGCTCTAATATCCCTAAATATAGACTAGTCCCATTTGTTGAATAATTTGGGTCCACGGGATGCTTCAGGGGCGTGCGTGCAGTACGCAGCCATTGTTTTGGCATTTTGTTCATTGGGTTTGCACATAGATTGGGGTGGTGTCAATTACTTATACTTTACAGTTTAGCTTTAATATGCAACAAGCTTTCGAATAAGTTTATATTTATTTATACAATGTTCTTCCTCTTTATTTATACATTGCATCACTCTTATATTCTCTATATCTCTCTCAAGTCTTATCCCTCATGTCACTCTTTTACCTTATTTGTTATCAGTCTCTCAGGTATGTGTGTTTAAAGGAGGATTGATTCTACCTTCATGCATTTATTTGCAACTCTTTTCTATTGTTACTAGATGATCATAAGTTTGTGTATTTTTGTTGTAATTTGTCTCAAATTCAATCCACTTCGTCTCGTATGGAGACGCATCAAGCACCTTGTGATTCATCTAATGATGGGTATGCTGTGCCTAACGAGCTTGACGAACTCCAGTCCGAGTCACCCGTCATCCATCATCACAGTCCAACACTAATCGCTCGTAGCTTGGTTCCATTCTCTCATGCATTGATTTAGTATCTTTTTGGGGTAATTCACTTCACAAGCTTTTCTTTATGTACTGGTTCCTTATTCTTTTGGTTTGGTGCTCAAAGCTCTTTACTTGATGTGATTGGTAGAAGTTTATCTCTTAAGTTTAGACAATGGATGTGATTGCCATTCTTCCTAAATGCTTGTTTTGACAATGGTTTTGGTCTTACTCTAGGATATTGTGTTGATGGTGTGGTGTGGTGTGGTTCATGACCCAGCAAGTAGTATTTTATGGTCGAGTACTATCATAGTATTCTCAACCTTTTTCTAACTGTTACCCTTCTCCTCAATTATGTGCTAATAATATGTGTCAAGTATTTTCATATTTATGGTCCACTATTTTGATTGTTAGTACTTATATGTGCAACTGAACTTAGTTTATAAAATATTGCTTTAGTCACTAATACAATAGTATTGTACTGATCCTTTACATTTTAATTGTTGTACATCCTAAAAATAATTGATTTATTGTGAAAATAGTATGATTGTTTATACTAGAGTATGTCAAAATTTGTGATTAATTACATATGAAAATATGTGCATCTCTGGTGTAATTTGGTTTGGTCTGTCTGCTAAGAGTTCCAGCAAAGAATGAAGTCATGTTGTGGTCACTGGGGGGGGGGGGGGGGTTCTTTTCTCTTTGTATAGGTGCAGTGTTTTATTGTAACACGTTTTTTTTTTTAATTTTCTTTGGTTACTGATAAGCTGTACTTCTGGTTTGTAGTTGGCACATCTTGTGCTGCTGCATTTTATACTCATTGATAAATTCAGTTTTGCTTTAAAAAAAAAGCATGATTGTTTATGTTATATATATTTGTTTCTTAAATGATTGCAAACTCAGGAACTTGTTTAGATGATTTCAGAAAGTTCTATATGCTAGAAAAGCTTGCCGAATTCTATATTACTATCTATCCAAGTATTTGTCGTCATTCATTGTAAAATTCTAATGTCAAATATTTGGAATATTTGGCAGGAACTATCTATAAAGTGTGGGTTCATCTTCTGAAGATTGAAGTTTTTTGGGTACTAAGTATTATGTTCTTTTTATAACTTCACCTTTTTTTCTAATGACTCGGTACTACGTAAAGCTTTGGATCTAGATTTTCTAGACTTTAGTTTTGATTTATAACTTTTGGTTTGAACATGGAATCCTTACTATCTTGATTATCCTATGTAATTTTTAAATTACCTTGATCGATCTTGTTTTATACTCATTTTGATAAGCTTATATAATATTAGTTCACACATTGGAATGACCAATATTCTTTTGCATTATGACATCAAAGTTGTTGTCTATGATTGGCTAATAGCTTTTATCAATTTAGAAATCACATCTTTAATTAATATTTTTTTGTTGAGTCAATCTGTAAAAAATAAACATTTGCATGTCCAATGATTTATTGTTGAATCATGGCTTTGATTAAATTATTGTAAATAATAAAAAATATGAAATATATTTATTTCATGAAAATATTAATATATATCCATTTAATGGCGGTCAACAACCGCCACAAAATCAGAAAAACTCATATTTAACCATAAATGATAGTGGTGGTCATGACTGACACCAAACTGGTTAATCAAAACAGAGGATCATAGCGGTGGTCTAAAACTGACGCAAAGATAAAATAAATAAAATTCAAGTAAAATATACCGGCGGTTAGAACCACCACCAAATATTAAATTAACAAAACACAAAAATTCCTGTGGCGGTTACAACTGCCACCAAGTAAAAATAAAGAATATCGAAATTAACACATTGCGGCGGTTGTTAACCGCCACTAAACATAGCGGCGGTTGTTCCGTCAGTCGCATGCAAGCGATGCTGTATGGCTTTGTGGTGCCATTTTCCGCGGCGCTCGTGCAACCGCCCTTAAGTTTTTTAGTGGCGGTTTGAACCGCCGCTAAAATTCAATTTTAGCCACCACTATTCAACGTTTTTCTTGTAGTGAAAGTTTATAAAGTTTCTCTTATGCATGATTGGTTAATTGGACTAATTATTGGCTATACTTGTTGGACTAACAATGTGTTTGAAAATTTGGACTTTCAGGAACTAATTGGAACTAAGAATTTTGTTTTAGATCCAGAACCTTGAGATTGCATATCTCAGGGGGAGTATGTATGTTTTGAATGTTTGGATTGTTTTATATGTTCAAAATCTTAATATATCTAAAGATAGTAATGTCTAGGAGTATTTTTTTTTTGCCCAAAATGAGGTTATATTGGTAAATATCTTAATTTTATTTTAATTTCAAATTATTTTTAAACAACAATTAATATCTTTATGCAATTGATTCTTGATAGAATGCACAACTTAAATGCTTTGTGTCGAGGATTGTGTTGTTGGACTATAAAAAAGGTGCAACTTTCAATTTTATGCACAAATTTATTGCTTTGTGTAGAGGATTGTATTAGCAATCTAGAAATAATGAGTGTGTTTTAGAAAGTGGTCTAGCAAGTTGTAGAAATTAATAACAAAATGTGAAAGAGGTTTACTTAAATGTATTTTTTATTTTTTTTATTGTCAAAGAGCTTGAAGGAGGTGGTTTGCATCGATATTTTTGCATGAAAGGAAAGCCATTTTTAGTATGGAAAATCATCAGAATATATGTTGATAATGATTTGTGTAATGCAATTATTCTGGATCTTTGTAAAACTAACAAGGCTTCAGAAGCATTTAGTTTATGGTTCGTATTGTTGGAGGTTTTACTTCACAAATTGCTATGCCTTAATGGTCTAATAGTTGCTCCAGAGGCACATAAAAAGTTAGAAAGCTGCATTTATATCAAAATAAATACCAAGACTATATATCTTTACAAAATTATAGCTCCAAAATGTTCAGGCCTAATATGAATGTGATCAATCATAGTTGCTACCATTTCAGTCCTCAATTTCCATCATTTCTGTTTTGATTACCAGAAGTTAAAATCAAAAGCATCACGAGCATTATATTTCATTTAATAAACTTTTACACAAAAAATAACTAATTATCATTATTTAAGTCGTAATAGTAATCTTAATCTTAATATAACTAATAATACTAATGTCGAGGGTATTTTTTGTGCCTAAAATGAGTTTGATTTGGTAAAAAGCTTCTTTGACCATTTATGTAGATTAATATTTACATTAGTAAACATGAATTATATAAATCATTTAATGCTATTTCTCTAATATGGTGCTTAGGAGTCTTGAAACAATGCATAAAATAAATGCTTTGAGAGCAAGATAGTGTTATTGGTCTGTGTAAAACATGTACCGTTGCCATATATTTAAATTATTGAGTTGTGTAAAATGTGTATCATTTCCTATTTTGTATTTATTTTTAGTTATGCTTTTACGTAATTTTGAGGGAAATTTCTTGACACATTCATAATGATATTATTAATGCCTTTGTTAGTTGAATCATTGAAATTGTTTAAGAAAATATAAAAAAGGTGGAAGACCGAATATAATGATATGGAAACAACAGTAAATGGCACCGCAAAGAGAATGATTTTTTTTTGAAAAAACCCTTTGTTTGTTTACTGATATGCAAGAACCTGTATCTCATTTGTGCGACTATTATTAGTTGAGTAAGAGAGCATGAAACCAGGATACATCAAATATTAATGGTTGTACTTGCGTGGCTTTTTCCTACTAAAATGTAATATTTTTCTTCTTTTTTTATTCTTCTAATCAAATATAAATTTTATGAGACAAATTTAACATGCAAGCTGAATTCAACCAGCTTATACCCTTTAATGAAGCAAATTATACATAGTATTACTTCATGTTTAAATATAACACTCTAAGGGTGATTGTGTCAGGAAAATTATAGTAAAAGACATTTTTTTCAAATGATACAAATGGGACAGAAGTGATAAGGTAATTTGGTGGTTTAGGCAGAGGAAAATAAGTGTTGGAGTGACAAGGATCGAGATCATAAGTTTGAATCTCCCCACTAATATAATACTAATTATAAACATTTGCTTATAAACAAAGTGATACAAATGGGGGTAAAGTAAAACATGATTGTAGTAGTTTCTTTATTTAGAATAAACTAATTGGGGTTAAAATTGAGAATGAAGTACGAAACATATTTACATGTGTTGTAGGTACGGGAATGACCACAAGAAAAGCCTACTTGAGACATGATTAGAGTAGTTTCTTTTTTCAGAATCAACTAATTGAGATTCAAATCGAGAATGTAGTGGGAAACATATTTATGTGCGTTGTAGGCACGAGAAGGACCATACGACAAGCCTACTTAAGACATGATTAAAGTAGTTACTTTTTTCATAATAAACTAACTGAAATTCAAATTGCGAATAAAGTCAAAAATATATTTAAGTGTGTTGTAGACACAGAAAGGACCACATGACAAGTCTACTTGAGACGTGATTGCAGTAGTTTCTGTGCTGCCAACTAGCTCACAGGAGGAAGCAAAATTGAATTGGGAGTGAATCCATTTAACCCAAAAAAGTGTTATGAAAGTATTATCCCATTGAGAGATTGCCAAAAACTTTTAAAAGAAATTATCGTATTTATATTTTTTGTTGAATTGGATCTATTATGTTTTATTTTGGTTTGAAAAATTATGTGCTTATAATTGTGGTTTGAATGATATTCATATGAAATTGACATTTTCAACTTCATCAAACATCATATGTTGATTTTCTTATTTACTTGCATAATTAGTTGGAATTAAATTTTATTTTAAATTTTAAATACAAGAAATTATTTCACCTAAAAATATAGCACCAATAACACATATTACACCTCGTGCATCGTACGGGTCCACACACTAGTATTTATAAACTTAATAATAAGGGAGAGATTGTTGGAGCCAAAGACATTGCACGTGCCTTAATCTCTTATGAGTTTTGATGATAACAAAAATTATTATGAATTGGTTAAGTGTTGTAAACTTGTATTATGCAGGTTCGTCCAATGAGTCGTCGTCCAATGGACGCTAACACTTTGTAAACTTGACTTATCGATCAATGGACTCTAGACTCTCTGCGTCCAATATAGAGTAGAATATATTTAACTTGATAATATTTACTCTTCTATCTCTATGATGTGCGCATAAATAAGTTACTTCACATTTTGACTGAAAGCAAGTTTATTATTAATCATTTACTATACGCACTTGTATCTATATATATATATAAAAGAAGGTTGTTGGGTTATTATTGTCATATTTTAAGTAGAATAGAGGTAATTTGGTAAAGGGATATAAAAGAAGATTGTGAGGGCAATTTTGACATTTTATTTTTTAAATTTTTTAATTTATTTGTACTACTGTATTTATTGCTCTACATTTTCTATATAGTGGGAATTAAATATTGTTGTAATTTATTTTTGTTTTACAATTTCTTAATTCTTTTGTCAAATAATATTATTTAAAATTGAAAATAACTAAATAATAATATAACAATTATAAACTATCAAGAATTGGTGACTTTGTTTTTCCCAGCAAATTTCATGTCATGTTTCTGTGATCTTCGATTAGATTATGCACTTGGCCTTTTATGGTGAAACTGATGTCGTCTATTTTGTATATATTCTGTATTAGCTTCTTGATTAATAAACTATATATCAAGAGGTCTATCATCAGATTTACAAACACCTTATGAGGATAGTTGAGTTACTAACTTATTTATTTTGCATTATCTTTGAGGAAAAAATCAATTATTAATGGGCATGCATCCGGGAAAGTGCCGGATTCATCTAGGGATAATTTTTTATTTTCAAGCATATTTAAAAATGGGTTACTGCCTATTGATTTTAGAAATGAGTTATTGTCTATTTATCTATATAATGTGATGATTGTTGGAAATAATAGGAAGAATATTGATAGTTGTGTCATGACAATAGCCACAGCCCTGAAAGCAAAAATCCGATAGACCTCCGGTGCAACCCGATACCCGGTTTTGCCCCCCATAGTTTACATAACAACGTGTCTGAATCCGTGCACTCGAGGCCAGCACGATGGAGCCTCACTAACAATGCCCAGAATACTGAAAGGTGGAAAGAAAATATGAGGGGAGATTCTTGTCCTGACAAATGCCCAAACTACCATTTTATAGGCTTAAGAAAAACAAAACCGTTGCCAAGCTCCAATTCTCCGATCAATTGCTATCAAAGACATATCAATGCAATTGGATGCTAATAAAACCCAATTGTTAATAAGCTAACGGTACACAAAATAAAGGAAAAAGGAATCCTATGCCAATGGTTGATATAAGAAGAAGGAAAGAAAAAAGAGCACTTAAATGCCATTATAACTACAATGATTTGTTCTTTTTTTTGGAGAGCTTATGGGTTTGATCTTTTATTATTTTTTGTTTGGTTATATTGCTCGGATAACACTTTTTGTTATATTGCTCATACAACACCTGTAAAATGATACAGTTTCTACATTCAGGAACAAATTATTATGGTTTGTTTTTATATTATTTGTATATAAATTTTATTCAACCAGTCCAATGTTTCTATATTTTAGGGTCACCAACATATTTTTAAGGTTGGTTTTCTCTTCTTTATTTTTTATTTTTGGGTTTGCTTTCTAATTATTTCTTCTATTTGGTTGTTCACAAAACATCTTTTTTTTTATACGTCGCTCACATATCACCTGTAAAATGATACAATTTCTTAATTCAAGTAAAAAATTATTATGGTCTGTTTTTAAGTTATTTTTATTTAAATTTTATTCAATCAGTCTGACGTTTGTTATTTTTCAGGGTCACCAACATATATTTTTAAGATTGGTTTTTTCTATGTTTTTTGGTTTGCTCTATAATTGTTTTTTCTATTAGGTTTTTTCACACAATGCCTACAAAATCTGTGGTGTATACAGTTTCTTCAATCAAGTAAAATAATTTTATTTTTAATTGTTTGATTCTAAAATTATTATGTATTTGGAGTTCAAGTTATTTTATAGTGTTTGGCTGAATTTGTCTATTCTTTATAGATTGTGGGAATAAGTGGGTTGACTAGCTATAACATATGGGAGAGACATGTTATAATAAGGCTCATGTGAAATTTTTTATTAAAGTTATGGTAAGCTACTATTGAATTATTGGATTGACTTTATTCTACCTGTACTGTTTTATAACTTTTTCATCTATGGTCAATATATGTTTGGAGAACTATTAACATATTGATAAACAATACAAGTAAGTTGAAAAGATGGGAAATCAATAATGAGTTTATTTAAATTGGTCACAAAAAAAATGGTTAATGTTTCTTCTACATTATTCTCTTCCAAATTTTAAAATATTCTATCCATTGGCCAATTGTTTGGAAGCGAAGAATGGACGAGAAATAGGAATATTTGTTTAAGTTGCATGTAATTTGTTTTAAAATAATTTTTTAGTTGAAAATTTACTAAAAAAATGAGATAATTTCTCTATATTGTTCATCTTTTGGACTTTAAAGCAAGCAACAATCTAACCCATGCATTGCATGGGATGCATGATTTTTAAATTTGTAAGAAATGTATATAAACATATTTGTATTAAAATTATTTTAATAGTGGTTTAAAAAAGTACTAAAATAACAATAAAGTATAATTTTTTATAGTAATTTAGATGTTAATGTAGTATCCCATAAAATATTTATTCATGAGAATATATGTAAACGAATGATGCAAATTAATAAGTGATCAATTTGTTTGTCCTAAATTTGATACTTATTTTTCCCACTGATTGATGTAACTTTCAATATTGGACACTAAACTGCTCTTTTACAAATATATTCACTTCAAGACAATAATCTAATAGTCCACCTATCAGATTACCATTAAATAAAATAAATTTTATGCACAAGTCTTGCAAAATTTAGAATACGTCCAAAATTCAACTTACTATATATAGAACACCACTTTTGTAAACTAAATAAACTAACTGTGGTCAAAATATGATACTAAAAATCTTAAAATTAAGACAATATTTATTTAAAAAATACATAGAAAACACTCGGGCATCGCACGGGTCACGTTCTAGTTTATTTTAAAACATAGTAATTGTGCAAATTATTTGAAAAAAATAACTATAGCATTATTTGTTTCTCCTCGGACTTAAACGAAAATTATTTGAAATCACATTTATTGCTAAAGTAAAAACCATTGTTGTATTGAGACAATATTACTTTATGCTTTTGTACTATCTCAGTCCATTTGATCTTGATAGCACATTCTATTCTTCTTATTTTTCTCGGATAATTCTTTTAACCACACTGTGTCTTCATAAAATAAAGAGTTGCTTGTACTCTTTGGAGAAAGTCATCAGTATAGGCACGTGACCTACTCTGAAAAGAAGGCATGCATATCTCTCCTCTCTACACTCAACGGATATGTGCATTTAGTGCATCATTCAGAATGGTAAAATTTGAAACGAGGCTTGTGTGAAGACCTAAAGCTCTCCTCTAACCATTACTCGAAGTCTACTCGTGTTGTTTGAAGAAGAAAATAGTATTCGATGTTGTGAAAAAGCTTTGCAAACACTATCTGGAAATCTGCATTTATTCTTGTAAAAGAGTTATATACTTTCATTGTGCTTAAATTTTGATATACTCACCAAGTGAACCTTGTGTTGTAAACATTTCTATTATTTCATTATGTTGTAAAAGCCTGAAGCGACTTGACTGAAAAGAATATTTTCTTTACAAGCTTGAAGGGGCTTGTAAGTAAAAGAATACCTGTGGTGTAGCGTGAAGAGGCTAGAGAAGAATACTTGTAAACTATCAGTGATAGTGGATTTCCTTTCAAGCCTAAAAGAAATAGACGTAGCTCTTGGTTATAAGAGAGAACCAATAAAATTCTCTGTGTACCTCTTACCCCACTCTTTGAAGTTTAATTTTTCTTCTAGTCGTGGGGACTGTAACATCTGTTTCTGTGATTAACTGTTTATTTCCGTCTTATATGAATTTTTGTGATATAAATATTTTGAGATATATTTTATTTTTAAAAATAGGATGTAAATATGTATGTTTAAGAATACTTCTGAAAATGGTCAATTTTCAGCTTCTGTTAGGTCTAGTTACAAAATCCGTTTCTTTGCGTTTTCTGTCCTTTTTTTGTTTTATATGAAATTTTGTTCTATAAATGTTGTGTGATTTATTTTTGGCTTAAAATTAGTAATAAAATACACGTATTCTGGAATACTTCTGAAACAGTAGTTTTTCAGTCAAAATCGGGTCTTTTTATAAAAAACGGTTTACGTCTAACTGACGAAAAGAGATTTAAATAGCTTGAGTATGTTAAAAAATTCAATAAATAAACTTCCTTCACAAAAGTTGATTCTTTTATTATTTTTAATTTTCTGGAATTTTTTTGAAATTTTTGTAAAACATTCAAAAATCACCGAAAACTACGCTAACCGGGGGCATATAACGCAAAAACCTTGTTTCACAGGTATTATTTTCGTGTAAAAGGTTCATAAGTATTTTATATGTTATTTTTAATTAATTATTTCATGATTTTAGAAATTATTTCTGTGTAAGTTTTGAAAACCCTATTTTTCAGAATTTTTCGGGGTTATACCTCGAAACGGTAAAAATCGAAGAGTTTGCACTATCTATAAATTTTAAAAATGGATGCCACGAAATTATTTAGGCTTGTCATGGCATTTTCTAGCATTCTCATTGGTTCTAATCATTTTTAACTAATTATTTCAATTTTTGATTTATGAAAAGACCAAAATACCCTTGTTTTTCATTCTTTTCCATCCAAACCCTAGGGGTATTTTTGTAAACTCACATCCTCTCCTTCCAGAACAGTTTTGGCCCCCCGACTCTAGGGCTTGAAGGTTCTTGAAGCTTCTCCATTATTCTAGAGCAAAGATATTTGTTAGATCTTTTGTTAGATATTTTTAATAATTAGGATTTTAGCATTTTCGTGAAAATTGGAAAATAAAATATCTCCCCCCTCTTGCTTCATGATCTGGCCGAACCCCTCCCCTATAAATAGGGAGGGGGTGCTCTTCCATTTTCACACATCTCACTTGAAAAGAAACTCACTCCAAAATCCTTTTTCTTTCCCTTTGTTTTCCTTTAGCTTTCTTTGTTTACTAATCAAAGTTTTTGTGTGTTGTTTTGTTTTTGTTGTTGTTTGAGTGTTCTACATAATTCATAAGGCCAAGGTAAGGGGAAATACTTCTAAAGTTAGTTTGATCTTTGTTTTGATGAGTATTTGTGTGTTTGGGTGTTTATGGTTTTAATAAATTGTTATTTATTTGCAAAATTGTTTTAAAAATTATACTATGTCTTATTTTTGTTTAAAATGTGATTTTATAAATAGTAAAGTTATAATGCCCAATTTAATTATAAAGTTTAATAATTGTACCGTTACACTGGCGAAATTTTAATATAAAGACTTGATCACTCGGTGGGTTGTCTTTGTGATCAACAAATCTAAGAATTTGTAAAATTGAACCTCTGGAGTTCTTTTGGCAAATAGGGAATACTGTGGTTGGTCAGACATAAGAGTGTGACTTCGATGCACTGTTACGTCGGGCTCAGGAGTCGTATATCTATTAGACATTAGTATGTGAGCAAGTGATTAAATACATTAATAATTCTGTACTATTAATTCTTTGTTCAAAATCGATTTTTTCATGCATAGATATACCTGTTTTGTTGGGTTAAATAGTACCTTGGTACGTCTCTAACCATAAAAGAAATGGTATCGGCTGTGTCCCCTATCTTGTCCTGGTGATACGACTGATGTACTGTTAATAATTCCTAACCGAGAATATTATATTTATCTCCTTGCAATATACTGCTTTCAAAAATATATATACATGCTGACTGGGTAAAATAATTTAATAGTAATGAGTTTTCGGGGAACTCTACTGTTATGTTATTTGGTAGAAATTCCTGGTTTGGGGTTCTGTTATATATAAAAACTTGTGATTTTTACTGTTTATATACAGACTGATGTTTGAGTAAAGGTAGTTCATTTGTATGTATCTGTCTAGGAAAGACAAAGGTCATTGAAGGGGACTACAAGCTCACTTGATCTTTCCTGGGAACCATACCGATGCGTTATTTTTCCTATCTTAGAAAGTTCGTATATACGTGGCGAAGATTACTTGATCAGCTTCTAAAGGGTTTTTCCAAAGAGAATGAACTTAAGTAATAATTATTCATTTCATTAAATACAGTTATAGTTTGTTACCGCGTTCGACTCTGCTGCAGTGTGATGATTCTTAAAATAAATGAATACAGCCGGAAAGAGTTACAAAATGGTTAAGTTTTCAAGAGTTAGTTCTGTGTTGGTAGAATAAGAGTATTCTATGTGGTTTTGTATTAAGAGATTTAATACAGTAAAATAGAGAAGGTTTTACAAGAGAAACCAAAGTGATATTATGCAATTTTTGAGTTATCATTTGCATAAAGGTTTTTGAGCTGTACAACCCAGAGAGGGTTGAGAATAGAGTTTCGTTGGGCTACAATTGCCTACTAGGATTATCCAGGTTTTGAAAGTCTTAATAGCCTTGCATGGTGAATACCCTTGAGTTGAGACGAGTCATATACCCGGCTTCGATAAATCTGACTAACGGACCTATTTCATAATATGGTTGAGATGCGCAATTTCTGAATGACTATCAGGGGGTTTGAGGGGGATTACCTGGTTGTTCTGTTAAGTCTTGTCGTGTAACATCCCTACCTTGAGGACATTTTAGTCATTTCAATAGAAGTATTAAATTAGCTAAAATGTTTGTTTATAAATAAATGAATGAGAATATAGTTGTATAAGTGTGTTTAAAGATTACAATATATATATATATATATATATACATATTATCTCAAATGGACTAACTTGATTGGACATTTTCAATTTCAAGTATTATTTTCCAATTTCGTTAATTTTAAGGATAAATTGTCTGATATCTACAATTTCAAGGACTAAAAGACGATTTATTGAATACTTAAATTTTTTTAATTAAGCATTTTCATATTATTATAGTATTTACATTTTAACAAGTGACTACATATTTTAATTGTACTTTCAAAAACTAATTCTAGTGTCGATAAAGTGAAAGTGAATTTTAATTATATAATTAATCTATTATTTTTTAGGATTTGACTCTTCTAAAGTTATCAGTAAAGTATAAAGTAAGTAATCTTAATCATTAATGGGAAAATCAAGGGATGATATTCTAACCAATGTAGTTAAAACCAGACCGGCCAGTCGAATCGGGAACTAGACCCATGTCCGGTTCGGAACACCCCAATAACTGGCCTGAGCGAGAATCGGTCAACAATCGGAAAAATCGACCAAAATCGGTTCAATCTTTTTATTTATTCAATTATTTGTAATTTTGAATATTTTATGTTATGAATTATGACATTTAGTAGTAAAGTTTAATTTTTCTTTATAAAATTATGACTTTTATGTTAATTTTTGCTCAATATTGTATTGGGCTTAGGGTTTAAAATAATATTATTTAATTATATCCCGGTTCAACTGGTTGAACCCTTGGTCGAATCTCTGAACCTTGAATCCCTGCCCTCATCGGGTTCAATGACCGGTCCGATTCTGACTATCTTGATTCTAACACATCTATGATTTGTTATACATGTACTTACAATATCAACTCTTAATTTTCAAATCAATGGTTGAGATTAATTATTTTATACTCTAAAGTGAATTGCTTACTTTAGAAGAGGTAGGTCGCTTTTAGGATTTTTTAACTGTATAATGACTTTGATACTTTTTTGAATAAAACATGCGGATTTTTTTTTCAATATTTTTGTTGTAAATTATTAGGTCATGTTTTACTTTTTATTTACGTTATAAACTTTGAATAGAAGATATCATTTCTCAGTATTATTATTTTTAATAAACTTTCTAGAAAAACATTTTATTAATACATTTTTTTCTTACAAAGTGTGAATGCTTAATTTAATTTATATATTTTGGTAACTTAATTTAATTTATATTAAAAAAATTGATTTGAGTATAAAATAAATTATAAAGAACCAAAACATTTAGATTGTTGGCGCTAATATTAGGCGCTAGTTTTTTTTTTCTTTTTTTGACTTACTTTAGGCGCTAGTTTTAAATGCTAAAAGTTTTCATTTTGATTTCTTTATCGAGAAACCGTCGTCGTCATGCTTTCCAACTTTTGCGGTACCCGTTCCTTCATCAGCCCCAATCCCCTTCCAACTTTTGCGGTACCCGTTCCTTCATCAGCCCCAATCCCCTCAAGTTCACAACTCCACCAAGAACAATGATAAGAACAGCTGTTGCGGGAGAAAACTGATGCACAAGCAAAGGAAGAGGCACCCGTTGCTTCTAATTCCCACGTGGCAGTGTCCTGAAATTCTTCGACGTCGAGATTGATAGACCGGCTCGAGTGACTCGAATCGGACCGAGAGATGAACCAGAGAGCCTCTTGGAAGAGTGCTTTGTCACAGGCAATGGCCAAGGAACAGTGGTTGGAAAAGCCGTACTCCTCTCATTCTTGCTTCTTTTTTTCCTTTCCATTTTGCCTTTTTCTTTTGTTTATTTGATGACTCTGATTGCATAATACTCATATTTCTGTTTGTGTTTTTGTTTATGATGTGAATTGGCATAATTTTTTTTTTTTGGACTCACAAGGTTAGTGTCTATAACCTGTTCGATAAAATGTGTGATATAGTCAATTATTTAATTCTCCATCCAATTATTTGTAAAAGCTTTATCATTTTGGTCCATTGTTGAAAGGTAATATTCTTTCTTTTTCTTCTCCTTGATGAAGGTAGAATTCAATTTTTCCTTGCTATAAGAGATTTTATATGCCAAGACTTTATTGATCAAGTGAATTACAATAATTTAAACGAGTGTTTTAGCATATTTTTTTTGTACTTTGTTGCAGATTGTTCGAAGGTAAGCGTTGGATATTTAGGTTTCTTTTTGTTATTCATTAATTATATATGCTTTTTTAATCTCTGATTCACTAATTACATAGGAAAAGGCATACTAAACGAATAAATCTTGGTTGTGTTGGAATTGAAGGTCAAGTAAGGGAGTTTAACTACATTACAAGGAGATAAAGCAAAGAAGATATTTAGAGCAAAGTTTGACAACGAAATTAATATTTGAGAGTCATATTTTTTATTTGTTGACTAGATGTATTTTCAAGTTTTTTCATGTATGACCAATTAATTATGTAAATAATAATTTATGGCATTTTGTTATGTTTATATTATGCAAATCAAGTTTATACCTTGTTTATATTTTTTGCATTAATAATATCATGATTTTTGTTTTAATATAGTTTATTTTTAATAGTTATGATGTCTAACTAATGTGACTAATACTAATTCTAAAAAAAATTTAAAAATCAATTTTTATTAAAGAAACTTAATGTTACCAATTTTAATGACATTAGTTGTTAAAAATATGTGTATATTTTAATACTAATTCCAACAATTTAAGTTGTTGGGAAATGTAATTTATGGCAACAAGATTTTTTTTTATAAAGATAAAAATATAAAAATATGGCAACGATTAGCGTTGTTGAGAAAAAATATTTTATTCGCAACGACAAAGGTTGTTGCAACATGTAATATACGACAGCGACAATTGTTGTTGGAAAAATTACTTTATCGCAACGACAAATATTGTTGCAACATGTCATATACGACAGCAACCTTTCTTGTTGGGAAAACATTTGTTATAGCAGCGACACGTAATGTCGTTGCAAATCTTTTCGCAACAGCACTTTTCGCCACAACATGCAACGAAATTTTTGTCGCTGCGATAAGACCCTTTCCCAGCAACTTTATATTTTTCCTAGCGAGATTTGTCGCTGCAAAAAACCTTTTATCTTGTAGTGCACGGCACACACATAGAGGTTTCCACTTCTTAATAATTCAAATACTATCCCTCTTCATTATCCAAAGAGAATCAAATGGGCCAATTAAAATACATGCAATATAAACATGATTGGGTGGTAAATGTTTCTCTCTCTCTTTCCAATCGGCCATCAAGGGGGGAGAAGGGCTAAGTGCTTCTCATTTTTGGGTCTTGCAACAAAGAAGAGCAACACATCCTCTCTGTTTTCTCCTTTCCAATCAGCCACTACCACACTACAATCAACCTCCACCATTTTTTTTCTTCTTTTCCACTTCCATGAGCATCATATAATCACCACTCTAGCTCACCTAAGTACAAGACCACATTTGATTGAAGACTATTTCTCTAGCAAGGGGTGAAGATCAGCTCAAACTACCTTCCCAAAGTTACTAGGAAATTCAACCAAGAGCAAGGAAGAACAAGGATCATCACACCAATTGTTGTCATCGTCCTTCTCATGTGAGTCCTTTCCCCTTAGGTGAATGGTGTTTGAGCACCATTCTAGGCTATAATATGGGTTAGGGTTCAAAAATTAGAGGTTGAGTGGTCTTGCATGTTATGGTTTGACTCTTGCATGTACCTAAAAGAGTTGTTAAAATTGTGTGTTGAATTGAAGATGATGTTGACATTGCTGTTCTGCGTTTTTTTTTTATCCTGGCAGGGTATAATGATTTGCTTGTAATTTATGGTGTGCTTATCAAAATGGGATGCTGTTTGTTGCATGATAAAATAGACTAAAAATTATTTAATTTAAACTTTTGTTTAGTTTAATTTGGAGTAGTATGGACTGAGATATTAGCCCTACAAGTTTCTGTTTTGGAAATTGATTTCTGATACTGTCCTGATGACTTGCTAATCTGGCAGTGTTTGTTATTCAGTTTGAAACTCTCTGTGTATTAATCCAATTGTCTTGATTTTTGTTGCGTGTTAAACTATACGGAAAATTCCCTAATTTAGATTTGAAATCACTTGCTTTGGATGTGTATAGACCTAGTAATTAATCTTACAAGTTTCAGTTTTTGAACTGCATTCTGCTGCTGTTTGAATAAATTGATTTTCTGGCAGTCTCTGTTCTTTTGTTCGATTCTCTTTGTGTGTAGTTCCAAATGGTATGATTTCTGTGGAATATGAAACTAGACTTAAAATGAAGCAGTTTAGACTTTGGAAGCACTTGATTTGGACTTATATAGACTAAGTAATTAAATTTATAAGTTTCAGTTTTGGGAAATATATGCTGTTGCTGTTTGGTAAAAATTATACTCTGGCAGTTTCTGTTATATTGTTCGATTCTGTTTGTGTGTAGTTCCAAATGGTGTTATTTCTTTGGAATATGAAACTAGACTCAAAATGAAGAAATTTAGGCTTTGGATTGACTCCATTTGGATAAAAATTGAATTAGAAATCATTAATTAAAGATTCAGTTGAGTTAACAAGATCCTGACAGAAATTTCTGTAATTCTTTTATGAACAACCCCTGATAAACTGTGCATAACTGAATGGGTATCTACTGAATTGCGGTTATCTCTGTGCCATTTGAAAATAGATAAATAACTCTACAAGTTAGGCTTTGGTTTGATTGGATTTGGTTAAGAACTGAGTTGTAATTGATTCTTTCAAGTTGCAGATGAATCTTAGGATTCTTGAATGACCATGTATGTTGAGTTGCTTATTGTCGAAGATTGATAATCTTAATGAAAAACATGTGATTGTCAATAGAAATCCTAATTGATTCCTATATGAGATAAGTACTGATTGTATTCTATTTGTATATGAAATAAATGAAAAGTTATGTCACTAAGTTACAGTCATGGTTTCTAATGTTATAAAAGTTTTAAAGCGGTGTTTTACTTGTAAATTCTAGCATAGATATCGGATTGTAATGAACTAATTCATGGATTACATTCATAATGAATGTCATTGTTACCATTTGATATTCAAAGGTGCGGCATTTCACTGGTAAGACGGGGCACTGTCTTATGGATTAGAGACGTCTAATCATTATGTCGTAGATCATGGGCGTCGGTCCGGTGTTTGATAAGGCCCGGCGGCGTAGTTTCCGGTTCATTATTAAATGGACCCTAAAGGAATTCACTGCAAATTGAATTGAAGTTTAATCATTACAAGTACTATATATATATTCCTGTAGACATATATATTACTATAATGTCCATATACTGTTATATAATTGATATAAAAATACTGTTAGTTGTGGGTCCCTTTAAGGACTCACTGAGATTTTTATCTCACTCTTTCATTGTCATGTTTTTCAGATAAAGGAAAGGCTAGGGAAAACTAGAGGAGAGCAACTTGAGTTATTTTCCTTGTACTGCTGTTAGCCGATGTATGGCCTAAGGGCTTGATTCAAAGACTATGTATTTTGCTTAATTTTCAGCACCTTTGTGGTCTTGAAAAAAAATACTTATGTTAAATTCTGAATTATGTTTGAAATTTAGATTTTCAACGCTGTGGTTCTTGTTATTAAGTATTCTTATTAATACTTAGTCAACGATGCATATATGTTACTTCTTAATCTCTTTAAAGATTTTATGGATGTTACATGTCGCAGGCCTATCGCTCAATGGAGTTTGGAGGGAAAAGTCTCCTTGGAGCAGCACACCGGTGTAATTTCAAAAGAGATTGAAGTATCATGCATTAACATATCTGTGGTTAATGATATATCTGTGTTTGATTATTTATCCTTAACTGTTTCTTGTGCTGTGAATGTTTACTTCCAGGTGTGATCTGTGTTTGTGAGGTTCGAAAGAATATACCGTATAAGTGTTGTGTGTATGCTCTTCAAAACTGTCATATTTAACTTGTGAAAGTTTTTCACCCTTGCATGTTTGCTTGTTTGTGTTTGTTGTATGTTAATAGATGAGTCAGGACAACGTTTTAGCGTTCAGCCTCTAGAGACAGATGGGATAGGGTGGAGGATAGATCTGTATACCCAGTGTGCTACTTTTGACAGAGATAATCTCATTACAGAGCATAGGGTCAATGGACCCGACCTGAGGACAGTTTGTAGGGTCTATGATTATACGCTACCTGTAGGGTGGTTAAGGGACATGGTATAGCAGGGGAAGGACGAGACTAGAGGAGACGACGTGCCCGCCCTTGACACACCGTTTATATCTTATTACTCCAGGTAAATGTTAGAGATTGGACCCAGCTTTCTTATTGCTTAGTAGCTTTAATTTCAGTGATTTTCTTTTAGTTTGTTTAGAGTTTTACAGCTTTTTGATATACAGTAGTTTTTAGAAAGACTCCTTGCTTGTACTGATGCAAGCTCTTTTTGATATATATATTTCAGGAGGTTGCTTTTACTTCATTGTTTCTTCTAATACTGTTATTATTTTACTATGTAATGGAAAAGGAGAGAATGGATTCCCCATTCTTCTCATCCTTTAAAAAGGCAAAAAATTTAATCCACATTTTTAGCACAAGACTCGATTCTAATCAAAGGTTATTAAGGAATGCTTTGCGAAAATCTTGGTTACTATGGTGTGATATCCTTTTTGGAGAAAGGGTGTTGCATTTTGTGGTATCAGAGCCCCGTTCAATCTTTTAGGGGGAGTGTTAGGTTTTAGGTCTATTAAGCTTAGGTTGTGTGACTCTGACTAACATTGTTTGCTTTATTTCTCTGTGAAGTGATGTGTGACATTGATTGCTTTCTCTGTGTTTTTATTAATTACGAGTTAGTGTTTATGTTTTGGGTTAACTTATAGGTAGATATGGCACGAAACAATGAAGCTATGGAGAGGACAATAGGGGCAATGAATCAGATGGCACAACAGGCTGAGAGAGCAGAACAGAGGGATCTACAGAAATAGGCTAGAGCTGATATTGCCGCTATTGGGAAAGGACTTTCAAACTTTAGGAAGCATGATCCCCAGCAGTTTAACGGGGAGCCTGATCCAGAGAAAGCTGATATTTGGATTCAGGAGATGGAAAAGATTTTTACATCTCTTCGTTGTGAGGAAGGAGTGAAGGTATCCTACACATCTTACCTCCTGATAGGGGATGCAGAATACTAGTGGAAAGGGCAACAACAACTCTTAGAAACAGTGCATTAGAAGTTACTTGGACGGTATTTCGCACCAGGTTTCTAGCGAAGTACTTTCCACAGAGTGCTCGAAGTGAAAGGGAGCAAGAGTTCCAAAGTCTGCAGCAAAAGGATCTGTCTGTAGATGCGTATGCAGCCAAGTTTGAATCCTTGGCCAAGTACTTTCGTTTCTTCTAGCTTCAGCCTGATGAATCGTTGAAGTGTGAATGTTTTGAAGCAGGGCTTCGTTACGACATTAGGGAAGCTGTGTCTGCACTAGAGATCGGGCAATTCCAACCTCTAGTGGAGAAGTGCAGAAAGATGGAAATCGTGAAGAAGGGAAAGGTAGTGGGAAAGACCAATGTTGGCGGACAGTCTAGGTTTCAGCCACAGAACCAGTATAGGAAGCAGTTCCAGAATAAGCCTTATGCAAGAAACCCCAGGAACTTTAGAGCACCACAGCCAAATCGGAATAATGTACCTGTTGGTGGGAATGGAGGTTTTGGCTACCAAGGGCAGAATGTGATTAAGTGTTTTAACTGCGGGAAGCTAGGACATCATTCTAGTACCTACAACCAGAAAGAGGCAACTTGCTATAGGTGTGGGAAGGTTGGGCACTTGGCAAGTAACTGTAGGGAACAGAAGCCGGCACCAGTTAACAAGAATGTGCAAGCGGCAAGACCTAAGGCTAAGGGATGAGTTTACACCATGAGTGGTCTTGAGGCTTCACAATCTGAGGATTTGATACAAGGTACGTGTAGCATAGCTGGTAATCCTTTAATTGTACTATATGACTCGGGTGCAACTCATTCTTTTATTTCCTTTGATTGTGTGAAACAATTAAACTTACCCGTGTCCTTGATGTCTTTTGATTTGATTGTTTCCTTACCTACTGCTGAGTCAGTCACTATAAACAATGTCTGTATAGATTGTTCTATCATCATTTCTGATAAGGAATATCATGTTAATTTAGTGTGTCTGCCTTTAACACAGTTAGATGTGATTTTAGGCATGGATTAGTTATCTTCCAACCATATCCTATTGGTCTGTTCAAATAAAACTTTAGTTTTTCCTAAATCTGAGAATCCTGGATTTTTGTCTACCAACCGATCAGAAATTTCTTCGAAAGAAGAAGTTCAGAAAAACATGATACTCACCTCATTGGAAAGAAAGAGGGAAGTTGAATTGAGCAAAGTGCTTGTTATCAAAGAATTTTCATAGGTATTTCCAGAAGAGATACCAGGTTTGCCGCCAGTCCGTGAGATAGAGTTTACCATAGATCTTATACCCAGTTCTCGGCCAATTTCCATAGCTTCATATCGTATGTCACCAATAGTGTAACGTCTGTATTTTTGAGATTTCTGTATTAATTATATTTTAATACATGGATAAGTGATTTAGGTGTATTAAATATATTTTAGGAAATATAATTCCATAGATAAAGTTTTCCTGAGCTCAGAAAATAGTAGTTTAAGTTCGACGTCAAAATACAGCGGATATCGGTTCACGTCTTTAACTGACAGAATGGCTGTATTATGAGATAGAAACCCTAAATTGAAGTCAAAAAAAGGGATTTGAGGATTCCAATAATGATTTTACAATATTTGAAGATTTTAGAATTTTAGTTGGGAATTTTCTGAGAAACAGATAAGAAAGGGTACCGTTTTTGTCCCTATAGTATGACTAGGATAAACTGCGAGTGGGTTTGGAGACCAAAACACCTTAGAAAAATATTTAACCAAGCCAAATAATGTTTTTACATTATTTTAGAATTATGAGAATTATTTTGGGAATTTTTAGAATAGCAGATTAAGATTTGTTGTTTTGGTCTCTGTAGAATGAAGAACAGGGTAAACGGGAGAGCAAATGGATACCAGAAAGTTAGGACATGATCAAAATCGAACGTAAGGGTAACCATTAGTGTTCTTATAAGATTTATGATTTTTAGGAATTTTCTGAAAATTTTCAGGGAAAAGTCAATTTAACCCTAGTTTACGTGTTACCAGGGGAACCGAAAAAAATTACCGTTTTACTTCTAAGCTTGATTCCTATCTACTAAGACCATTTTCGCACATAAATTTTGTGGTCTTAACTAACCATATGAGTCTTGAGAGTCATTTATTTCAATAGGTCAAGTTTAGATAGTTTTAATCATGAAACGCAAAAGTTACCATATTTTACTACCGTAATTTACCTTTTATTATGGTTAAGAGTGAAAATTTATTTACCTCATTCCTTGAACAGTCCTGGACTGCCTGGAAGCTAGGAGGAGAGTTTAGAATTTTCTACCATCTCCATCTCATGGGAAAAGACCATTTTACCCTTTGCCTAAATAACTAATTACCAAGAGAGGAAATGACCACTTTGTCCCTTCGGTTTTGCCCTCAAGTTTGCTCCAAACTACCAAAGAGCCATGCAGCCCTCTTGTTCAATTTGGACCCTTGATTAGGCACCCCATTTAATGGAGAGACATCTTGGCCATTGATTTAATTTAATTACACAAATCATAGTTAAAACTTAACCTAGTATAGTTTCTTTTAACCAAGCTTTAACCCTAGGTTACTTTGAACTTATCTCTTCCCCTTTAGATCATCCCTTGGCCACCCATATTCTTCTAAATGCCAAGGAAGATATTTTTCTCTCAAAGCCTTATTTGAATGTAATTTGGATTCCACCAATTAGAATTTGCTAAGTGTTAATTCTTGATTTGTCTTTCATTTAACTTAGTGGAATGCATGGTGTGTTTAGCAAAATTTTTCTTGCTAAGGAGAAAAGAAGAGGGAGGCGTGAGATGCTTAGGCAAGAGAAGGAGGGTTTCATTCATTTTTTCAAGACAACTTCTCTCTCTTCAAGCCAATTCTCCAACTTCTCTCTAAACAACTTCTTCTTCCTCCAAGCTTTTTCTTCCATTTCCATGGAAGCTCTTCACCATCTTCAATCATACTTTTGATCCTCTATACAATAATCAAGTGTAGAGCATCTCCTTTATACACTTTCTAAACATTAGCCTTCATCCAATCATCAAGTGTTCTTATTTTTCAAGAATACAAACTCTTGAGCTTTGATCTTGATTCTTCAAGCTACAAGGTTGGTTCTTTATTTTCAATCCATTAAATCTTCTTCTTGATTCATGATCTTTTTGTTCATATGATTAAAAGTGGGTTTTTCTATTTTTGTCTTGAAGGAACCCAAGCTTGTGAAGGTAAAGGATCTTTGATCCAAGCTTTGATCTTTCTTCTTCCTTTGGTTCATAACTATCAAGGGTTTGAAAGAAATAATCTTTCCTCTCTTGTTTCTTTTCTCTTTGGTAAAAAGGGATCTTATTTGTGGTATTTTTGGCTATGTTCATATCTTAGTTTTAAGGTGGTGATCAAGTAAGGCTAGGAAGCCAAGAGACTAGGATTTTCATTCAAGAAGAGAAGGAAAAAGGTAAGGGGAAATCTCTCTTTTTGTGAGTTATAAGATTCATGGAGTGCTATGTGTTGTCTATGATATTTTTTAAAAGCTTGAAAATCTTACTATAAATAAAAGAGGACTTGATTCTTCTAAAAGTTTGATCTTTATGAAAAGATATATATATTTGTTCAAGAAGTAACCTTTATGGAAAATCAATGGTTTTTACCTAAGTAATAATCATGATCAAGTGGTGATTTCTTTGAAAAGTATAAACTTTCATGAAAAAGACAATCTTTCTTTGGAAAGTAATAATTTTTATTTTAAAGAGATGACTTTTTTGGAAAAGACATGATTTTTAATCAAAGAGATTATTTTTATTAAGTGATCATGGAGTGAAAAGTATTGGATGATGACATCTATGTGTTTGTAACTTTGTCTTCATGATTGATGTTCATCTTGTTCTATGTGTAGTTGTGATATTGTTTTATGCTTGATGTGGTTGTTTTCCTTTGCTTGATTGTGATGCTATTTTGAGCTTGATGTCCTTTGGCTTGTGAGGATTGCCTTCTAGCTATCCTCTATGTCCTATGTTTCTTTTCTTGTTTCTATTCAATTTGGGAATGTAATATTTAAAGTAGGTTATTGCTTTGTTATTATTATGCTTGATGTTTGGTGATTGATGATTGATGATTGAGGATTGAGGAAGAGTATGAAAGATTAAAGTATGGCAAATTGGCTAATGACCCAAGCATTTTGGAGTGTGGTGAGAAGGACATGGACATGGACAAAAAGGAATTTTTCATGATGAATTAATTAGAATCAAAGTCCAAAGCTTTGTTAGGATTCATTAAGCAAAAAGTTTTCAAATAAATAAGTCTCCAATGGATTTTTTAAATGAAGTTTTAATAGTAAATTACCAATTTACAAATAAAACTTTTAGAAGGAAATTCATATTTAAGAGCCAAATGCTTTGTTATTATTCTAATTAATTCAAATAAGAGGTAGGTGTTTTCAAAATTAAAATGAAGTTTTTAAATCTAATAAACTTTGAAAAAACAGACCTGTCACACCTCTGGTGTGGATTTCAGAAAAGGATGTGAAAATCGGATTTTTTGTATAGAAATCAGAAAACAGAGAAACAGAATCGTTCACACCCGCGCTGTGATTTTTCTCACACCTGTGAAAGTGTCAGGGATTTTAAAATTCGAAATTTATAAAATTTATGCTTAAAGGCTCACAAATTAATGTCTTTTTAAGGGAAAAATATTTATTTTGAAATTACCTTAGCCTAAGTATTTTATATTAATTTTTGAAGGCAATACGATAAATACGGTAAATCGGTTTTTGTGAAAAAAAGATATATTATGGGTGAAATGACCAAGAGATAAGGTCATAGATGATGAAATGACCAAGAGAGAAGGTCATGTGATGATTTAACGACCAAGAGAGAAGGTCATGTGGTGTTTGTTACAAGAGGTAACATAATGATGAATATATAACCAAGAGAAGGTTATGTGATGATTGTTACAGGTGGTAACATAGAGAAGTAATTGTGATCGATTGTGTGTATGCAAAATATGTCATGCCATTTGCATAAAGAGATTTTCTTGGCTTTGCCAAGTGGTCATACCCATAGAGGGTTGTGACGTGAGCTACAACCCAGAGAGGAGTTGAAAATAGGGTACGGTTGGGCTACAATTGCCTACTGGGATTATCCAGGTTTCGAAAAGTCTCAATGGCCGCGTGGTGACTCCCAGCGAGCCGAGATCGAGTAGAGCACCCGGCTTGGATAAATCTGACTGGCTGACCTATTTGTGATATGGTGTCACAGAATGCATTAAATAATTGTTACTTGGACTTTACTGTTTGTTTAGCCTTGAACAATTGTGACTTAAACATGGCTTTCCTGAATACTGTCTTGGACTTTACTGGAGGTTTAGCCTTGAACAGTATGTTAGGGATTGGTTGTGGCCTATCGCTCAAATGTTGTTGAGGAAGAGAAAAGTCTCCATGGAGCATTACACCGGTGTTTGAGAGGGAAATAGAAGTGACATGCATTATGATATGTCTTGTTTGTTGATGGATTGTTTGGTGAGGATATAAATAATATGTGCTATGAGATAGTAACTGTGTATCTTATGCATGATTCTTTCTTAATTCTTTGATTTATATCTGTTGTCTGTAATATCTTTATGACTTGCATAAGAGTGTTTTTCACCCTTGACTATATGTTTTGTGCTCTTTGGAACATGATTCATATAGATGGACCACCAGCTAGGTGGACTAGCCAAGACTTGAAGAAGAGGGACGAAGACTACCCTTAAAGGGTGTTTTGAGACTCGACCGGCTTAGGCTCATTTTGGGTAGGTTGTGATTGTTGTCCTTACTAGAGGATTTTTTTAAATTATTAATCCTTGTTTGACTAAGTGGTATGTTGTGGATATCTACAATGTAATATGAATATATGAGACATATGTTTGTAAGAATGAGTTTGAGTATTTGTGTGAACTGTTTCTTTTTGAGAAGAATCTTCAATTAACGTATTTTCCATTCTTCTCATATTCTTTAAAAAGAAAAAAAAATTTACTCACATTTTTGAATAACAAATAAGTTATTAAAATAATAACTTTCGAAATAAAATTTTATTTTATAATTATTTTGTAAGAACATCTTATTATCTTGCAATATCCTTTTATAAGAAAGGGTGTTGCAAATAGAGTTAGCTGAATTGAAGAAGCAGTTAGAGGATCTATTGTCTAAACAGTTCATTAGACCTAGTGTATCCCCTTGGGGAGCACCAGTCCTGTTAGTGAAGAAGAAAGATGGGACATCTAGGTTGTGTGTTGACTATAGGCAACTGAACAAGGTAACCACTAAGAACAGATACCCTCTGCCAAGGATAGATGATCTGTTGGATCAGCTTCGTGGGGCCACTATTTTCTCTAAGATAGATTTGAGAAGTGGTTATCACCATATTAGAGTCAAGACGGAGGATATACCCAAGACTGTGTTTAGAACACAATATGGTCATTATGAATATCTTGTGATGCCATTTGGTGTGACAAATGCACCTGCTATATTCATGGATTACATGAATAGAGTTTTTAGCCCGTTCTTAGATCAGTTTGTGGTCGTGTTCATAGATGATATCCTGGTCTACTCTAGAACGCATAAGGAGCATGAGCAGCATTTGCGTCAGGTGATGCGAGTGTTGAGAGAGAAACAATTGTACGCTAAGCTGTCAAAGTGTGAGTTTTGGCTAAGTAAAGTACAGTTTTTAGGTCATGTGATTTCAGAAGAAGGAATTGCAGTGGATCCTGCTAAAGTAGAAGCAGTACTTTCATGGGAAAAACCAACAATAGTAATGGAGATTTGGAATTTTGTAAGCTTAGCAGGGTATTATTGGAGATTTATTCAAGGATTTTCTAAAATAGTAGCTCCGTTAACCCAGTTGACTAGGAAGAATCAGCCGTTTGTTTGGACTGAGGAGTGTGAAGAAAGTTTTACCAAGATTAAGAGGTTGTTGACGACATCACCTGTGTTGGTATTACCAAACCCAAAGGAACCAATGGAAGTATACTGTGATGCTTCATATCAGGGATTAGGGTGTGTGTTAATGCAGCACAAAAACGTTGTAGCTTATACATCTCGTCAGTTAAACCACATGAGAAGAATTATCCGACTTATGATCTAGAATTAGCTGCGGTAGTATTTGCTTTGAAGATTTGGAGACATTATCTGTATGGATCTACATTTAATGTCTTCAGTGATCATAAGAGTTTGAAGTATTTGTTTGATCAGAAGGAACTCAATATGAGACAGAGGAGATTGATGGAATTTTTAAAGGACTATGATTTTTCGTTGATGTAGCATCCAGGAAAAGCAAATGTCATAGCTGATGCCCTGAGTAAAAAAACCATTCATATATCAAGCATGATGATCAAGGAGTTGGAGTTGATGAAGGATTCTGTGACCTGAATCTGAATGTAGACTTGCATCAATGAGGGATTTGCTTGAATATGATCAAGATATCTAGCACTTTGATGAGTGAGATTAAGGAGCAGCAGGCAATAGATGAACATTTGATAGAGAAGAGAGAGCTGCTGAAACAAGGAAAGGTTCCGGAGTTTAGTCTAGGAAATGACAAAATTTTAAGGTGTAAAGATAGGATTTGTGTGCCTGATAATGTAGAAATGAGAAAATTGATCTTAGATGAGGCACATAAGAGTAAGCTGGAGCCATAAAGACGTATCAGGATTTAAAACAAAGATTTTGGTGGCCAGGAATGAAGAAACAGGTTGAGGAATATGTAGCAGTATGTCTGGTCTGTCAGAAAGCTAAGATGGAACACCAAAGACCTGCAGGAATGTTACAGTCTCTAGATATCCCAGAATGGAAATGGGAAAGTATCTCCATGGATTTTGTAACAGGGTTACCAAGGACTTCAAAGGGGTGTGATGGGATTTGGGTGATTGTTGATAGGCTGACAAAAGCATCACATTTCTTACCTGTTAGTATGAAGTGGTCTTTGGAGAAATTAACCCAGCTGTATGTGAGAGAGATTATTAGACTGCATGGAGTACCGTCTATTATCATTTCTGATAGAGATCCTAGGTTTACTTCTAGGTTTTCGCAGAGTTTACAACAAGTCTTAGGGACTAAGTTAAGGTTGAGTTCTGCTTATCATCCTCAAACGGATGGTTAGACAGAAAGGACAATTCAGTCATTAGAAGACTTGTTGAGGGCATGTGTGTTAAATCAAAGAGGAAGCTAGGATGATATTCTACCGTTGATAGAATTCACATATAACAATAGTTATCATTCCAGTATAGGGATGACACCTTTTGAGGTTTTGTATGGGAGAAAGTGCCAGACACCTTTGTGTTGGTACCAGGAAGGGGTAAGTACAACTGTAGGACCTGAGTTTTTGCAGCAAACTAATGCGCAAGTACGACAAATCCAAGAAAGGATGAAAGCAGCACAAAGCAGGCAAAAGAGCTACTCCGACAAATGGAGGAGACCTCTTGAATTCCAGGAAGGTGAACACGTTTTTCTGAGAGTCACTCCAATGACTGGGGTTGGTAGAGTCATAAAGTCCAAGAAACTTACTCCAAAATTCTTAGGACCCTATCAAATTCTTCGTCGGATAGGTCTTGTAGCTTATTAGATTGCCTTACCCCCGTTTCTTTCAAATCTTTATAGTATTTTTCACGTTTTACAATTAAGGAAATATGTTGCTGACCCATTTCATATAATTGAGCCAGACATAGTACAATTAAGAGAGAACTTGACTTATTATACACACCCTGTGCGAATCGACGATCGGAGGATCAAACAGCTCAGGGGTAAACAACTTTCTTTAGTCAAGGTCATTTGGGATGATATTACTGGGGATGACACATGAGAGTTAGAGGATAATATGCGAGAGTTTTATCCAGCATTGTTCTAGGCACGTAATTTCGAGGACGGAATTATTTTTAGAGGGGAAGAGTTGTAACATCCGTTTCTGTGATTAACTGTTTATTTCTGTCTTATATGAATTTTTGTGATATAAATATTTTGAGATTTATTTTATTTTTAAAAATAGGATTTAAATATGTATGTTTAAGAATACTTCTGAAAATGGTCAATTTTCAGCTTCTATTAGGTCTAGTTACAACATCTGTTTCTTTGCGTTTTCTGTCATTTTTCTATTTTATATGAAATTTTGTTCCATAAATGCTGTGTGATTTATTTTTGTCTTAAAATTAGTAATAAAATACACGTATTCTGGAATACTTTTGAAACAGTAGTTTTTCAGTCAAAATCGGGTCTTTTTACAGAAAACGGTTTACGTCTAACTGCGGAAAGAGATTTAAATAGCTTGAGTATGTTAAACCAACTCAATAAATAAACTTCCTTCACAAAACTTGATTCTTTTGTTATTTTTGATTTTCTGGGGTTTTTATGAAATTTTTGGGAAACTTTCAAAAATTACCGAAAACTACGCTAACCGGGGGCGTATAACGCAAAAACCTTGTTTCACAGGTATTATTTTCATGTAAAAGGTTCATAAGTATTTTATATGTTATTTTTAATTAATTATTTCATGATTTTAGAAATTATTTCAGTTTAAGTTTTGAAACCCTATTTTTCTGTATTTTTCGGGGTTATACTTGTGAAACGGTGAAAACCGAAGAGTTTGCCCTATCGATAAATTTTAAAAATGGATGCCACGAAATTATTTAGGCTTGTCATGGCATTTTATAGCATTCTCATTGGTTCTCATCATTTTTAACTAATTATTTCAATTTTTGATTTATGAAAAGACCAAAATACCCTTGTTTTTCATTCTTTTCCATCCAAACCCTAGGGGTATTTTTGTAAACTCACATCCTCTCCTTCCAGCACAGTTTTGGCCGCCCCACTCTAGGGCTTGAAGGGTCTTGAAGCTTCTCCATTATTCTAGAGCCAAGATATTTGTTAGATCTTTTGTTAGATATTTTTAATAATTAGGATTTTAGCATTTTTGTGAAAATTGGAAAATAAAATATCTCCCCCTCTTCCTTCATGATCTGGCCGAACCCCTCCCCTATAAATAGGGAGGGGGGCTCTTCCGTTTCCACACTTCTCACTTGAAAAGAAACTCACTCCAAAATCCTTTTTCTTTCCCTTTGTTTTCCTTTAGCTTTCTTTGTTTACTAACCAAAGTTTTTGTGTGTTGTTCTTGTTGTTCTTAGAGTGTTCTTCATCATTCATAAGGCCAAGGTAAGCAGAAATACTTCTAAAGTTAGTTTGATCTTTGTTTTGATGAGTGTTTGTGTTTTGAGTGTTTATGGTTTTCATAAATTGTTATTTATTTCCAAAATTGTTTTAAAAATTATACTCTGTCTTATTTTTGTTTAAAATGTGATTTTATAAATAGTAAAGTTATAATGCCCAATTTAATTATAAAGTTTAATAATTGTACCATTACGCTGGCGAAATTTCAATATAAAGGCTTGGTCACTCAGTGGGTTATGCCTCCGTGATCAACAAATTTAAGAATTTGTAAAATTGAACATCTGGAGTTCTTTTGGCTAATAGGGAATACTGTGGTTGGTCAGGCATAAGAGTGCATCTTCGGTCCATTGTTATGTCGGGCTCAGGGGCCGTATCTCTATTAGACATTAGTACGTGAGCAAGTGATTAAATACATTAATAATTCTGTACTATTAATTCTATGTTCAAAATCGATTTTTTCATGTATAGATATACCTGTTTTGTTGGGTTAAATAGTACGTTGGTACGTCTCTAATCGGGAAAGAAATGGTATCGACTGTGTCCCCTATCTTGTCCTGGTGATTCGACTGATGTACTGTTAATAATTCCTAACCGAGAAAATTATATTTATCTCTTTGCAATATACTGCTTTCGAAAATATATATGTACAGGTTGACTAGGTAAAATAATTTAATAGTAATGGGTTCTCGGTGAACTCTACTGTTATGTTATTTGGTAGAAAATCCTAGTTTAGGGTTCTGTTATATATAAAAACTTGTGATTTTTACTGTTTATATACAGATTGATGATTGGCTAAAGGTAGTTCATTTGTATGGATCTGTTCAGGAAAGACAAAGGTCATTGAAGGGGCCTACAAGCTCACCTGATCTTTCCTGGGAACCATACCGATGCACTATTTTTTCTATCTTAGAAAATTCGTATATACGTGGCGAATATTACTTGATCAGCTTCCAAAGGGCTTTTCCAAATAGAATGAACTTAAGTAACAATTAATCATTTCATTAAATACAGTTATAGTTCGTTACCGCGTTCGACTCTGCCGCAGTGTGATGATTCTTAAAATAAATGAATACAGTCGAAAAGAGTAATAAAATGGTTAAGTTTTCAAGAGTTATTTCTGTATTGGTAGAATAAAAGTATTCTATGTGGTTTTGCATTAAGAGTATTCTATGTGGTTAAGTTTTCAAGAGTTATTTCTGTGTTGCTAGAATAAGAGTATTCTATGTTGGTTAATTTCAAAACAGATTGAAGTATCATGCATTAACAAATATGTGGTTAATGATATATCTGTGTTTGATTATTTATCCTTAACTGTTTCTTGTGTCGTGAATGTTTACTGAAGCAACCCGAAAAAAATACAGAGGAGTCGCCACCAAAGTTTATTTAATGGAAAAACATTGGAAAAACCCGATTTTGAAAAAAATGGTCTTTGAAACCAAATTTTGGGTTCGGGAGTCGATTACGCGTAGGGAAGGTATTAGCACCCTACGACGTCCGCTAAAAAGCGGTTACCTCTAATTAAATGCGCAAATTTTGTTAGCTTTTAAAATTATTTATTTTTACCCCAAAAAGAAAGTATTTATTATCTATTACAAAAACAAAGGAGAAAAATTATGAAAACTTATTTTTGTGCTTGACAGGGAAGGTCCCTGCTCCTACGTATCCTCAGGTGCAGTGAGGAAATCAAAGCTACGTAGTTCTTTAGTAGAAAAAGATTGTGTGTTGATTTGTTTTAATTTTTGTGGAATTTGCTTTTTTCGAAAATAATTCATCTGGTCTCATAGTAACCAAATAGGAAGAGGATCCAAAATGGTTACTAATTTTGATCGACTGAAATAAAGAAGTTTTTCGCGATAGTCAAATAAGAAGAGGATCCAAAACGACTATCACTAATGAGTTTTCATCTAAAATGTTTTTGCAATAGTCAAATAGGAAGGAGATCCAAAATTGACTATCACTAATTACTTAATTAATTAATTGCAAAAGGGGAGTTTTCACAATAGCCAAATAGGAAGAGGATCCAAAATGACTATCATTGACAACTCCATATATATTTTTAATAAAAAAAGCAAAAGTTTATGATTAATATTTTTTTAAGACATTTTTAGATAATAATAATAAAGAGGGGTTAATTTAGAAATAACTTTATTCTATTTGTGAAGTAAATTAGGGCAAAAATCATGGGTTATGAGAATAATGGGCTAAGCCCAACATAGAGACAGACAAAAAACAAAAGAGAGAAAAAAACAAACTGGGCCAAAGCCCAAAGCCACAAATCAGATTTTTATGCACAAGAAAAAAAATGCAAAAATGGGCCAGAAGCCCAAAGCCACAAATCAGATTATTGTAAAAAAAGAACGAAAAAAAAGGAAACAAAAAAAATGCAGAAATGGGCCAAAGGCCTTAACACCCATGCAAACATCCCTTCCCCTTTTACAAAAACGCAGTTGGGCCGAGGCTCAAAGTCAGAAATCAGACTTTATTAAAAAACAAAACCAAAAAAGGAAGACAAAAAAACAAACAATGGGCCAAAAGACTCAGAAGCCCAAAGCCATACATTAGCTTGCTGTACAAAAACGCAAAAATGGGCAAAGGGCTCATACACTCTTATTTTTATCACCAAAAAACGAAAAGAAGAAAAGGAAGAGGAAAAAAAAACCAAAAAAACAAATAAAAAAATAAAGGAAAGAAGAAGAAAAAGAAAACTGCCAGACTAAAAAAAAAAGGGAGGGGGAGAAAAATGGTCAAATGGGATTCAAAATCCCTAGATCGAAACAGAGAAAAAATGGGGGAAAGAGAGAACCGAGAGGGGGGAGAAGGGGAAAGGGAAGAAATGGAAAAGGGGTGGCGACCAGGGACGGCCGTGCGGTGGACCGCCGCAACAGGAACGCGGCGCGCGGCTGTGGCTCGCTCTCGGAGCAGCCACGATCTGAGGTGGAGATGAGAGAACGTAGAGAGAGAGAGGGAGAAAACGGAGAGAGCGAGGGAGAAAGAGAACGAAAAAGAGAGAGGTGAGGGCAGGGCCCTAGTGCGGCGTGGGTGGCGGTGAGGGTGCTCGATACTCTTCTCTGTGTTTTTTATTTCCTGGTTTGCTCTCATTCATTCCATTTTTGATCTTCTCTCTTTGTATTTTGTTCCCAGGTTATGGATGAGAGGAAAGGGAACCGAAGGGGAAGGAAGGAAAAAAAAAAAGAGTAACAGGGGTCAAGGCCACAGTGGCCGCAGTCGCATCGGCGACAGTGGCGATGGTGGTGCTCGATACTCTTCTCTCTATTTTTCATGATTTCCCTTCTCTGATTTCTCTCTCATCGTTTTTTGCTTTCTCTGGTGTTTGCTTATTTGGGGTTGCAGGGACATGGACAAAAACAGAAAAAGAACACAGCATACATATAGCATGAGGGAGGAGAAAGCTCATTTTACCTACTAATGGTCCACGTGAAGGTGACCTTCCTTTCCCCTTCTCTACTGTTTCTCCCCCCTCCCTCTTTTGTATTGAGCTATATTTGACTATTGAATGAACTAGGTGTCTATGTTTTGCTCTCTATGATTGATAAACAAAAAATGTATTTATCAATCAAGACTGTTTTCTCTCTGTTTTCCTCCTTTCCTTTCTCTATTTTCTCCATTTTTACTGTGCCATTGGGTATATATACCAGTGAGGGAGAGCCAAGAGGCATGAGGAAAAAATAGGGCAAAACCAACCAAGAGTGGTGTGGTGTTGTGTGGTGGTGTGTGTACTATCTGTGTGTGTGTTGTGCGATGGTGTGTGTACTGTTTGTGTGTGTGTGTGTTATTTTTCAGAATTTTGTGTGTGTACGGTTTGTGTGTGTGTGTTATTTTTCAGAATTGTGTGTGTGTGTACGGTTTTTTGTGGGTGTGTGAGTTGCTCTTTTTTTCAGAATTATGTGTGTGTGTTGTGAGTGTGTGTGAGGCTTGATGCTTTTGCATCAATTTTGTTTTCCTTCTTTGCCCTTCTTTTCCTTGCATCCTAATTTATGACTCTTGGTCTTCTTTGTTTTAGCAGCTTGGGCTCTTTGGACATTATGAAAAAAGAAGCAGCTGAGGAGGGAGAGCCTGATTTTTTTGTCTTATTGTCTTTTTTTCAATTTTCCTTTTTTGCCTTTTTTTGTATTTTGTATTTTTGTATTGGACTTGTAATAATAAAATGTACAAAGCCCTTTTGCTAATTAGATCATGAGACTCATAAAAAAAAACAACACAGGCCCAATTACAATTGGTTCAACCAAACAAAAACCCAATGAATTAAAAACAAAATGTTAATGGACTTAAATCAATTGGACCCCTTTTAGATCAATTAAAATAAAAAAGGAGGACAAAAATTGGTGTCTACATTTACTTCCAGGTGTGATATGGTTTTGTGAGGTTTGAAAGAATATACTATTTAAATGTTGTGTGTATGCTCTTCAAAACTATCATATTTAACTTGTGAAAGTTTTTCACCCTTGCATGTTTGCGTGTTTGTGTTTGTTGTATGTTAATAGATGAGTCAGGGACAACGGTTTAGCGTTCAGCCTCTGGAGACATATGGGATAGGGTGGAGGATAGATCTTTATACCCAGTGTGCTACTTTTGACGGACATATTCTCATTACACAGCATTGGGTCAATGGACCCGACCTGAGGACAGTTCGTAGGGTCTATGATTATACGCTACCTGTAGGGTGGTTAAGGAACATGGTACAACAGGGGAAGGACGAGACTAGAGGAGATGACGTGCCCGCCCTTGATGCACCATTTATATCTTATTACTCCGGGTAGATGTTAGAGATTGGACCCGGCTTTCTTATTACTTAGTAGCTTTTATTTTAGTCATTTTCTTTTAGTTTGTTTAGAGTTTTACAGCTTTTTGATGTACAGTAGTTTTTAGAAAGACTCCTTGCGTGTAATGATGCAAGCTCTTTTTGATATATATATTTGAGGAGATTGTTTTTACTTCAATGTTTCTTCTAATACTGTTATTATTTTACTATGCAATGGAAAAGGAGAGAATAGATTCCCCATTCTTCTCATCTTTAAAAAGGCAAAAAATTTTATCCACATTTTTAGCACAAGACTCGATTCTAATCAAAGGTTATTAAGTAATGGTTTGCGAAAATCTTGGTTACTATAGTGTGAGATCCTTTTTGGAGAAAGGTGTTGCATGGACTGCTATATTGATGTTTTCTTAATCAAGGTTTTAACTAAAAGGTTTATTTAAAGTCTCTAGTATTTAACAAGTCTTATTTGTGTTAGTACGCTTCTCATCATCCAATGTTTTTAAAAGTTTTATAAAGATAGGAAAACACAAATCAATTCTCCTTGTGTTTTATCTTGTTTTCTTCATATTAATGTCTGTGTCAAAAACAGAAAGCTATTTATGTTTCTTTTCTTCTCTTTTTTTTAAGTTCACGAAATAGACTCAAGATTGACCCAAAAAAGTTTGTTGCTTTTAATTTTTTCCCTTTTATTACTGGGACTGTTATATCTTTCGCAGATATTGGGCCAAACATAGCTATGCCCAGTTGAGGTCAAGATTCGACAGCCCAAAGATTAGGGACATGATAAGGAAATTTATATCTGCACATACACACATTATTAGTCACACATACATAAATAGTACAAAGCCTAAAATATCCTCATCGTGTTTCTTTATCGTGCGGAATTAACAGTTCCACATCGGTGCGGAACTATTTGTTCTGCATATGTTATTTGTAGCACACACATACAAAAAACAGGTGCAGAACCATTACTTTAGTACTGATAAGGAACTATTAGTTCCGCACTGATGGGGAATTAATAGTTGCACATGTGTTATTTGTATGTGTGTGCTATAAATAACACGTGCAGAACTATTAATTTTGCACATTTATTTCAAATACGAAAATAATAATTCCGCAGTCAGATTGTTTGATCTGAAATAATGGGGTCAGATTGTCTGAAATAATAACTCTAAATTTATTCTACTTTGCCCACGTGATGTGATGATGCTCCATAGAAAGAATAGAAAGAATGATGCTCCATGTGATGATGCTCTATTTGCCCACGTGATTTGGAGTAGAGATGTCAAAACGAGCCAGCTCAGTCCACACGAGCTGGTTTGGCCCGAGCTGGCAGACAAACGAGCCGAGCCGAGCTGGCTCGGATTTTTCAAGGGCCAGAAAATGGCCAGCTCGGCTCAGCTCTCCCCGAGCTCGCGGGTTACTTGAGCTAGCTCGTGAGTTGGCTCACGAGGGTGGCTCGCGGGTTGAATCAATAAAAAATATTAAAAATGATTAAAAATATTTAAACATGATTAAAATGATTAAAAAATATTAAAAAATATTTAAAAAAAATAAAAGAAACTAAAAAAATATTTAAAATGATTAATTTTTTTTATTTTTTAGTGTGGCTCGCGAGCTAGCTCGGCTCGTGACGAGCTGACCCTCTTCAGCTCACGGATTAAATGAGCCGAGCCAAAAAGACTCATAGTTAAACTAGTCAGCTATTTAGTAACCCTTTTAGCCCACGAGCCGAGCCGGCTCGCGAGCCACAGTTCATTTTGACAGCTCTAATTTGGAGCTTCGAAGAGAGAGAAAGATAGAAAGGATAGAAAGAAGGGGGAATCAGAAAGTGGGTGAGTGCAGAACTAATAGTTCCGCAGCAATGCATAATTAATAGTTCTGCACGTATTTTTTGTATGTATGTGCTACAAATAACACATGTAAAATTAATAGTTCCGCACTGATGCGGAACTATTAGTTCCGCACGATAACGAAACGCAATGAGAGTATTTTAGGTTTTGTATTGTTTATATATGTGTAAATAATAATGTGTGTATGTGCAGATATAAATTCCCCATGATTATGATAGGAGGCCCTTTAATTAGTGACTTTACCTTCATGGATCAAAATGCCAAGAACTCATTTTCAACCCACTGTTCCCAACCATAGACAAAGACCACATCATAAGTTGCACTAAGTTAAAGGATTAAAATCTAGCAAGCATGTGAGGTTGCCAACCATAACGCTTAATATATTTCCAAAAAAGCATTTCAAGAGACGCAACTCCAAACAGCCTTGTACAACATGTAAGTCAACAATGACCACATATAGGGAGGGCGGGGGGGGGGGGGGGGGGTGCTTAGACATTAGACCAACAATACATCATCTCAACAAGAAACCAAAACATCCCATGAGGGCGGCTTTTGGATAACGTAATTGGATCATTATTTCTGTTGGCATAAAAATCAAACTACTATAGAGGTCCTAAAGTGGGGTTCCTTTGCACTCAGCCAGAGAGAACTTATTCATGAATCACGACATTCCTTGTCTACTACTCAATCGAATATATGTTTTCTAGTTCTGTGGTGTATATTCGAATTCTAATGAAAGGACCTCATTTTGGCTTGATAATGATCGCAAACTTTTTCTGGTTAGTTTTGAGTCTATTTGATTTTATGAATTGGACATATATGATATTTTCTTATCTACATCATTGCCTGTTACTTTTTAAAATAGATATTGGCTCCCATATCAAAATTGGATTTTAAGGCTCAACCGTATTTAGTATACAAGAGTCATTGTTAAAAAATCATTGATCACTGACAACAATACAGAAGCAGTTGGTAGCAATAGACTATTAGGACATTCTATTTTACCCATAAATTTATTTCATATCAATTTCAATTTGATTTCCTTTTCAACAGCACTATACAAGGTTATCAAGCGCAGATTATCAATTATTACCCAATTGGGGAGCCTGAGAACTTTTATAAGCCACAATTCTACATTATTTGGTGTGGTGGGACTTTCTCATGATAAGGATTAGTAATTTTTAAATACAAATTTCAATAAAATATTTTATATTCGAAGTTCTTGAAATTTATGGCGACTGTAGTGTCTGTGACTGAGTAAGCGGGATTTACTTTAAAAGATTTCGTATCCTACATGATTGGCATCCATGATGGTGCGCTAAGAAAATCTGGAAACAAAATTCTTAATCCACCTACAACAATTGCTTTCATGAGATTTAAACAAGCACTTTCCAATTGGTAACTTATCCTCTAAGGCCAGTTTGTCTACGAGTGTTCGTCTACAGTAGCTACCACTATCTATAGATAGAAGGATATATTCCCTATTAGGATTAGGATTGCGAATTTAATTAAGCCACAAATTAGTTATCAAATTTCACTCTCAAAATACCCGTATATCATAGACTCTATGCAATACGTGAGTAGTCACTTGTGAATCTGTGATGAGGGTGGGGCGGGGTCGGGGCAGATAGTAGTTCGCCTTGGCCATTACCCACCCTTTTAATTATATTAAAATTTACTTTATAATCATTCCATATCCACATGAGTATCCATTATGTGGCGTTTAAATGGATTTAATAAATATTTCAAATATCCACATGTATCTATAGATATATTTGTTAAAATATAAAAAATTAAAAAATATCAAAAACATCAAAACAAAACCTAATTTAGTACTTCATTTATCATATTAATCAAAATAATTTATTTCAGAAACTAAACTCAGTACATTTAGTCCCAGAAGTGAAAAAAAAAAATTAAATAACTCATCAATAATTCAAAGCTTTATGTATATCGCATATCCATGACATAGATATATTAATACCCACCACTCACGGATAATAAACAGATGCCTTTTAGTAGGGCAGGACAAGATCCATTGGCCCGCCCGGAACCCAAAATCCCGAGAAAGCAAGTTTGTAATAGGGCGGGTCTTAACAGGTAATCGAGCCAGCGGATGGTGAGCTCGGTTTTCTTTGGACTGATGCGGACGTGTTCGGGTTTCCAAAAAAAAATGGAGCAAAACCGAAACTAATGGCTGGGATTTTAAGTAGCATAGGATCGATGACGTGGACAAGCAATGAACGGCAGAGATCACGTCTAGCTGTGTGTCTTCAATTTTTTGAAATCTTATCTTCTTGTTGGATTACAGTTTATGTTGTTTTTGGATTACACTTTCTATTGTTTCTGTACTGCGCTTCTCTTCTACCCATTTTCAAATTTTGCCTTTCATTTGGTCATATTTCGCTGTTAGAGTTACAACCCGTAGCAACCCACCCGATCTACCCGTTGCCCGTTCTACCCGTCACCCGAGCTACCCGGAGCTTCAAACAAACGAAAACGGGCTTAGATATAGGCATTTCAGTTTCGATCGATGTTACAGTTTTTGGCTCAATCCCGTTCGTAACCGACCGCTGTCCAACCCTACCTTTTAGCATGGACCAATACTAGATTGGTCCAACTTGCACCAATGGCTTTATCAACTTAATAGTTAGTGAAAATTTTCTGTTATTAATAAAATTTACCCACAAGGCCCAGAAATTACAGTATTTCCCACAAGTTTAATTAATTACGTGAGAGTCATTGCATCCAAGTTTAATTAATCACCAATGACCCCTCTGCTGCAACTCAATCAACCAAATGCAATTAATCTGGCCTAATATATTTTTCATATAATCTAACAGATTTTGTGTAATACAAAACCTTTTCATATAATAAATCATCTTATAATCTACTTGGTAATGCATACTAAACGTAGAAGCCATAAAAACATGAGCTTCTGCAAACTACACTACTTGAGGTCGAGTTGATGAAAACGCGGGAAAATATTTTTGTGGCCAAAGGTTTCCTTCTTGCACTCTCACCCTTTCACAAAATTTGATATCTAGCTCACCAAACAATGAATTAAGACAAAATATGATAATTTATCCTATTATATCTCTCTTATCCTGACCATCAAACGGGCTCTTAATTAGTTTTGTAATATTAATGAAAACATTTAATTAGTATAGTAATATTAATTAAATGTATTATGTTTGTTTTGTAAAACAAAATATTTTTGTAACATTAAGAGGTGCAAATGTAGTTATCTTTAAATAATGGTCACAATTCTAAATATTATAAAGTTTACCCACCTTTTTAAATTTATATAATATGCCAACTCATCTTTGTGAATAACTTTAACATTTTACCAGTGTAGTTAAAACCAGACCGGATTGACCGGTTGAACCAGTCGAACCAGGAACCGGACCCCTATTCGGTCCGGAACACTCCAATAAATGGCCTGCTCGAGAACCGGTCAACAACCGAGAAAATCGGTCAAAATCGGGAAAATCGGCTAAAAATCGGTTGAACCAGTTCAATCTATTTTTTTTTAAAATCAAATTTTTCAATTTTTTATTTTTTTAAAGAAATAGATATCACTTTCTTCAATTATTCGTAATTTTGAATATTTTATGTTATGAATTATGACATTTAGTAGTAAAGTTTAATTTTTCTTTATAAAATTATGACTTTTATGTTAATTTTTGCTCAATATTGTATAGGGTTTAGGGTCTAAAATAATATTATATATTATTTTTGTAATTTATAATTAAAATAATATTATTTAATTATATCTCAGTTCAACCGGTTGAACCCCGGTCGAACCTCTGACCCTTGAATCCCTGCTCTCATTGTTTCAATGACCGGTCCGATTCTGACTACCTTACATTTTACCTTTACTTTTCTACGAGTTGCCTGTAATTCATTTAGACTATTGCTTTTTTTAAAGTATTATAACCATTAGTGCCACTTGGACCAATCTAGCATTGGTTCATGCTAAATGGCACCTTCAATTTAGTTGCCCAAGTTTTAATTATCTACGTGTTTTTCTGTTCTTCCCATAAAGAAATCAGTTCCCATCTTTTTCTCTCGTGTTCTTTATCTTATCAAATATGGGATGTTATTTATTCTTGGATGGGTGTATCTACTATTCTATATGGAGAGGGTTTGAATCATTTTATTCTTGACTTATCAAATAAGTTAGACACATTGTCTGTTTACACTTGCCAGAAATGCATAACAACAATGACTTTCTAATAACGTTTGGAGTGCGATCTGCTGTTATAAAAAAACACAAAGCTTTCACAAAAATGCTTACCTTAATAAACGTCGTTGTAATAAAAACACACGAAGCTTTAACACAATGTTCACTCCAGCAAGCGCAGTCTATCAACTCTGCGTTTTTTAAACTAAAAGACAGGGCTATTGGACAACGCATCTCTGGGCAAACGTTGTTGTAAATAAAAACACAGTTTTCACTTATCATTTAGACAACGCTTTTGGGGTGAAATGTTGTAGGAAAATTTTGTTTCCCACCTTAACGCATGCGGGAGCACTCCCTCGTGTAGTGATGCGTTACTCCGGACATGAAATGACTATTCAATGAACAGTCAATCACAAAGTTCCAAACGAATTGTCATTAGGCTTGATCTCTTATAAATATATATATAAAATTAGTAGAAACCCTACATTGCATTTCATTCAACTACATGCTCTTTGCTGTGTTACTTTGTCTTACTCTTCCTTTCATTTCCTTGCCCTTCTTCAAGTGTTCACTTCACACACACTCCAAACTCCAAAATTGGTTCTCAATGTGGCTTTGATGCTGTTTGACACTACGCTGAGAAAGCATTTCAATAGCGTTTAATTTTAATTTCAACAGCGCGTAAAAGCGCTGTTGATCTCCCCGTTGTTGTTTAGACGCCCTCTTACCACAACGCCTACCAAGCGCTGTTGTTGTCTCACATAAATCCCGCTGCGTTTCATCACAGACAACGCACAAGCAGCAAGGGCTGTATGTATCCATAGATCACAACAATAGTTGTTGAAGAAAGCGTTGTTGAAATATATATATATATTAAAAAAGTATTTTTTTTATTCAAATTAATATCATATGACAAATGTGAACAAGAACATATATACATATATGTACAGTTACCAAACAAATATATATGTGTGTGTGTGTGTGTGTGTGTACAATTATATATAATATGAACAGATAAATCAATGAATCTTCATCTTAATGATCTTCGTCTTATTGTTGTGGTTGTGCAGGACTTATTTTTTCATGCACATATTTACACCATTCTTCCACAACTTCAACTTGTTGTTCAGCAGTATAAGTTTTAAGCTTGCTCCCCTGTATGTACTGGGGGGAAGATCCAAGTTATTATCTCAATTAATTAACATATATGCATGAACAAATTCTTCAACTAAAGCAGAAATCTTAACAAAATTGTACACCTATACAGGGATTTCCTTAACACCTGTGATGAAAATATCCGTCATGAATCTCATCACAAAGTAAGCACAGTCGTTGCTGTTGTTTTGTGTTGGACACTACAAAATGAAATACAATCCTGGTTTGTAAATCAAAACAGATTAATATTTGCAAATAATTATCACGAGCCTTAATTTTGTGAAAATATTCCTGAATTATTTTCCATTCAGGTTGAGCAATATCTTTTAATTTTTTGAAATTTTGGAACTCCGATACAGTTCTGAGACAAACAAACACAAATTATACTTCGTTATAAGTAATAAATTTGAAAACACATGCATGCACATCACACATGACTACGTACTTATTGATAGTTGTGTAAATGGGTGTGTCTTTCAACTCCCAATCGGGGTCCCTTTTCAGAGAATTCAAATAGTATGACCCCTTTGAGAGGTTTGAATGCAACCAACACCTAATGTGAACTAGAAAAATCAATAACCATTCAGTAAACAAGCACATTAAAGCATAATGAAATAAAGGTACGTAGCTTTGAAATTATAGGTCTCTCACCCTGTATTCAATGGTGCAAGAACCAACTTGTCCATGTCAAAGCCAAGCTGTTCACTCATAATATTAGCCATCTCCCAAGGTCTTGACTCACTAAAATTTCCACATGATTGTGCTGGTGACAAGAGGAAGTAACTTCCTTGATGGTATGGGTAAACCTCAAACAAACATCTAAGACAGTATAATAAAATTAGGTTCACTATAACGTGGACGAAACTTGTAAGCAAACTAAATGATTAATAAAGTAATTAGGGTAGTTTAAAGTACCTCATGTACACGGTAATAACAGAGGATTCAAGACAACCATGGTCTAAAATTTGGTTGATCTCATCGGGAACAAGGTACTCTTCAGATTCATATCCAAAAATCCTTTTGGTTATGGGAAGACAGAGAGTTTTTTTTTCCTTAATCAAAACATCTTCCACATGTTGATGAACCTTGTCCAAAAATGTTTGAGGATGCTGATTTTGTGGGGGCGACAGCTGATTTTGTTGAACTATAGCCTTTTCAGAATCTTTTTTTGATGTGTTGGCTGACCGAGGAGTGTTATTATTGTGCCGGCCGGTCCCGTGCTTTTCTTGTGCCAATCGATCTTGGTGCTTTGACTTTGCCCGGTCCCAGAGCTTTTATTTTGCACAGTCCTGATGTTTTTGCACCTCTCCACGATAGCCATCTTATTTGGATCCTCTTGAGCACCCTGCAAAATTATTTATTATAGCATATTGGTTGGTATAGAATGATATAATAATAAAATATGTTGTTTGGTAATGATATTATTGTCGCTCACATACCTCATCATCATCCACCGACATTATTAACGACATAGGCAAGGCCACAAATCCACCTACAGCATCCATAACTTTTACCATACCTCCGTTTTCGTCCAGTACTGGCAATGAGGCATCTGTTTTAACCAAAATCATTATTGACACTCTTTCGTGTAAATCAAGAATTTGGTTGTTGTGTGCCCGACTACTTCTAGTATTTACCAACGATCCCCTATAGCCACTGTGTGATGGTATGGAGTGGACAACAACAAGTGTTGACTCCAAAACCCTTTAGGATATGGTTTTAATAACAACAAACCTTCTGCACTAAATGATAAGTGTTCTGAATGGTGATCTACTAATGGTGTGCTTGAGAATGTTGTATAAGAACAGGAATGTCAAGAAGTACCAACAAGGTACACCATCAGAACGTTCAACCCTCACAGTTGGAACAATCTCAGAATGATGAAAAGGCTTAGAACAAGGGACATTCTCAAAAGGATCATGGCACGCCATAGTATGAACATTCTACACAAACAAAGTAAAGACCTCCATGGTTCAAGAAGTGCAAATATGTCAAATCGAAGGTTACTGCTCTGAGAGAATCATGAGAAAGTTAATGGTGTAAACACTTTCATATCAGAAGGCTGCTCTTAGCCATGAATGTTCAAGAGCAAGGAATTCATTGATCTCCACTGTCTCAGAATGTTTAGAAGAGAAGCCTCTCTGAAGTTTCATAGTTTAGAACGTTCTTTAATACTAGAAGCTTATTCATCAACTCAAAAAGTTCTGTACTATCTATCAAAAGCATATATCAAATCAAGAATGTTCAAGTCTCACAGAAGAAACAAGTTCAGAATGTTTAGAAGACTTAGAACAACCAACATTCTCAGCAGATTTAAGGCACACCAACATGAACACCTTGCAAGACCAAAGCAAAGACTTCCAAGATATCAGAAGCACAAACATGTCGTATGGAAGATCAATATACTGGGAGAATGATAAGAAAGTTAGACATAAAGAATCTCTCAAAACAGAATATTGCTCAAGGTCAAGAATGTTCAAGTATAGAATGTTCAAGAAAGAACAAGATAGAATGTTCATATGAGCTCAGAATTATGAACATTCTTAGAAGAATCAAGTGCCCCAACATGAACATTCTCAAAGACCAAAGACAAAACATCCAAGACTTGAAAAGTACAAGAGCATGATGTGGATAGTCAATGACCTGGGAAAGAAATGAGAAAGTCAGAAATGAAAGACTTCTCAAAAACCAGAAGGTTGGCTAGAGTCAAGGAATGGTCAAGAACAGAAGACTTGCTGAACCTTCTCTGAAGACAGCATAGTTCAACTATCAGAAGGTTCCATAGGAAGTTCTGGAGAAAAGAAGTACCACCACATCTAATGTGTAAGTGTTCTCACACATATTAAAGATATAAGCTTGAGAAATATCAAGAAGAAGAACACATCTGATAGTTAAGAAAGTTATCAGAATGTTGAACATCAGAATGTTCATCAAAAGGATGAACATCAGAATGTTCACCAAAAGGTTCAAATCAGAACATTCTCAGAACCTTCTCAGAAGCTTCATCAAATGTCCACTTAGAAGCTTCATAAATCTACTCAGAAGCCTTAGCAGAAGAAACCTCAGAATGATCATTGGAATGTTCGTCAGAAGGTTCGTCAGAATGTTCGTTAGAATGTTCGCGATGACAGCTGTAAAGTTTGACAGTTTCTCAGAAAAGTACGAGAAGATAGCTGTAACATTGTAGCTGCCACAAAAGGTCTCCAACGGTCATATAACGACTATATTGGTTTTGGAACAGTACTTAAATGCAAAAGGCAGCTGCAAAACATGAGGGAGAGAGATTACACACGCAGAAACATGATTTGAAGATCATTTCTCTTCATCCTTCCCACTTCAGCAACCTTCTCACACCAAGAAGGAACATTCTCATATCAGAGAAAAACATTCTTACATCAGAAAGAATGTTAAGGAGTGACCACAACTTCGTACTTAAATGGTAATCCACCCAAAGTGTGTCGTGAAGTTGTATACCAACCACAAACACATTATTTATCATCCGTGAGATGAGAGTCCTCTAAAACTAGGTGGATTAGGCGAGCTTTGGGGTAGGAAAATTGTTGTGTAGGCTTGGAAATAGAAAACATGTGTTGTATGACGCCTGTAGAGGTTTGAGAAAAAATAATACTACATGAATGCCTAAAGAGGCAGTGAAAGAATACTTAGTGAGCCTGGAGAGGCTTGGGAAAGAATACTAGAGCCTGGAGAGGTTTGAGAAAGAATACTTAAAGCCTGTAGAGGCTTGGGAAAGAATACTAAGTGTATTTGCCTAAAGAGGTATTAAGTGATTTGCATAATGGAAAATCTCACTGTGTGTGGGGACTAGACGTAGCCTAAAGTTGATAGGTGAACCAGGACAAAAATGACTGTGCAAAATCTTCTTACCCTTTACTCATTTACATTTTGCATCAGCATGTTCATGCTCAGAATGTTCTGCCCGTACTCAGAATGTTCTGATCATTCTTAGAATGTTTTGTCAACATTCTCAGCATGCTTAACTTGTTTTAATCTGCATATTTGAACTGTATGAACTCTACTATTTGTCAAAAACATTTTGACTCAGTTCAAATGATTTACATATCAAGTTAAGAAGTTTTAGAATCATGAAACGAGATTTGTGCATTAAAATACTGTTAAGAAGTTTTCTGCACAACAACCTTATCAAAGTGCAGAATCTTCTAAACAACAATATCTTCAAATATAGAACAAGATTTCTCATCTTATGAATATGTAGTTAAATCTCTGTGAACCTTTTATATTCAAAAGACTGAACATCAACATTCAATAAAAGTATTTCAAAGAAAATCTAGCTTCAGAATGTTGCATCTATAAATATTTTGAGTTATGTCTTGAACACTCTGAAGTCTTAATCAGAACATTCTGAACATAAGAATATTGAGCACATTCTTAAGAAATGAATCTTCTCAGTTTTACATTATGCATAACATCAAAGCTTTTTATCACAAAAGATTCAAATATTCTCTATACCATAAAAGACTTAAAGATGAGAATGGTTATTCTAAGTTTACTTAGAAGATCATTACAAGTTCATACACATGCATGCCACAGACATCATAGGCTAACCTTCTGAGCATGAAGCAAACATTCTCATTACTAAAACCAACCTTCTGAACTATCCTCTGATAACCAAGTGTTCCACTTGAGTAAAACATCAGTGATGTATTTGTTATCACAGGTTGGAAATTTTCAACAGGTCACAATTCAACTGCCCCTTCTTGTGACGTTAGATGCCACTTCAGTTGGTATCAGAGCCCGACTCTTAGGGTTGAGCACACTTAACCATGTGAAGCGGAAAAGATCTTGGAAGAAATGAGGGTCAACCATAGTACTGATGTACATATTTCAGAAAGATATTGTTCAAAGAGATCTTCAGTGAATGATGGCAAAAGTTTCAAATATTCAAACAAAAGTATTGCTCAATGAAGATTTCTAGAAGAAGAGAAAAGGTTGTAAAAGTTCAAAAGACTGAGGAAGAATCAGAAGCTTCATGGATTTCTCTAGTAGAGCAAGATAAATATGGGCTAGAATTTATGTCTCATAAGAAGGATGATTAGAAGATAGAAGACAGAATTCATCTATTGAAGAAAGCTTCTAAGAAGGTTCAAAAAGAAAAAGACCACCATGATGATAACATGGAAAGATATAGATGATTCATCAACAAGCATATGTCTCTTGGAAGACAATAATGATTCAGAAAATGAAGGTACAATTCGCTAAACCTTCTTAGAAAGAACTTTATGTTTCTCTCAACAATGATTGTCTTACTTTCTTACATCAGCTCATTCACATGCCTACTTGATAGAGTATGAAATTTTATTCATGATAAATCATTGTATTGAAGAAAATTACTTTAAAAAGCCTTCCAAGCTTACTATGCTTTTGAAAGACCAATCTTCTAAGAAGCAAACTCATTTGTTTTCCAAAGTCTTAAAGGAAATGATTTTTCTTAAAAGGATAAATGAGTTTATTTCAAAAAATGGCCAGTGTTATTAATAACACCAAAGTTTTGAAAATAGGTTTGAAAATTCATAAGATGTTTATGGCAAAGTTAGACTTATTTTTAGAAACTCTAAAAAGCATAAACATTCATTTTCATATTCAAAAGGCCATGGTTATAAGTTCATGCTGTAACAATCTAGTCATGAAACCTCAAAATGTTACTACATGAACTAATCTCCTAAAAAGAGGTATACTAACCCTTAAGGACCCAATAAGATATGGATACCAAAATCTTTGTCTTCTTATGCAGGAGTATCATATTGGCTATGAAGAAGAGAAGACGGTGCTTCTTGGAGAGATGTTAAAAATCCATGATAAAGAGATTAAAGCATGTTTCTATCTATTGAAAAGAATAAAAATGAAAAGCATGGAAAAAGATAAAGGTTGTAGACTTAAAAAGATGAAGTTGAGAAGTTAAGAAAATCTTGGGAATAACATAGAAAAGAAGAAGAGGGTCAAACAAGAGCCTTAACCTTCTTATCGTGAGAAGGTTGAAAAATAAGAGAATGTTGATGAAGCCAACATTCTGGAATATGATCAAGAGATTATGCTTAAAGCTCTAGAACAGGTGGTTCAAGGGAACCAAGAAAAGAAGAAAATCCAGAAGAGGAGTCTCTGGAAGAGATGGCTGTAGAAGAAGAGCCAATGGAGGAATCTACTCAAGAAGGCCTTGAGTAAGATGAACCTGAGAAGGTTCAAGAAGAAGAAAAACATGAACCTTCTGAAGAGGTTCAAGAAGAAGATAAAGATGAACCTACTGAAGAGGTTCAAGAAGAAGAGCAAAGTGAACTTGATTACGAGGTTCAAATGAAGAAGAAGGAAGAACTGAGGAAAGAGACATATCTCTCTAAGTCATCAAAGAATGTTGCTTCGCCTAAGAAGCAAAAAGATTCTGAGAAGATTGAAGCACAACCTTCTGAGAAACATCCTCAACCTTCTGACCTCATCACTCCACGAACTGTCAACATTCTGGCAGAATTGAGGATATCTTATGGAGATGATGCAGAATCTAAAAAGGGAGAAGAAACTCCCATGGACAAAGGAGAAGAGAAGATGGAAAAAGAAGCAAAAGAGGAAAAGTGATGTGCTCATGGTTGCTCATGAGGAAATCCCTATCCAGAAAGATGATAATGGCAAGAAAATCATGCAAGAAGCTGCTGCTAAGAATGTGTTTGCCACACCTACAAAATTTGCAAGAACAAGAACATTTGATTTTGAAATATTCTCATCTCCTCTCCTATCTTCGATGAGAATGCATCCACATCCTTCTTGCAACATGGACTCTCAAATGGTTCCTAACATTCCTTCTGAACTATCCACTGTCATTGGTTCTATTGGAGAGTCAACATTCAAGCATATGCGTGAGGAACAGAAGGATCAACATTCTGAGAAGGTTGTTGAAGAACCTTCTAAGGAAGCCGAAGTTCAAGAATATGTCCTCAAAAGATGGAGTTGTCATCACGCTGTTTAGAATCACAAATTTATGTTGATGACAAAATCTCCAAGAAGATATGCATGCTGAGAGAATATACATGCTTAGAAGATTTCCAAGTTAGAAGAAGCAAAATCCATAGCAACTTGTATACACTCATCAACAGCTCTTGATAAGGATAAAGACATATATACAATGTTGATTGCTGGATGAAGTTCAGGGAAAGGAGCACGAATCAATATTGCAAATCACTTGAAGATGTTCCTATCACATGACACGCAAGGAAGTAAAATACAAATGCTATCTCAACTTCAAATGGATAATATGGGTCAGCTGCAACCTATTGCTCATATACATGGTGAATCAAGCATCAAATGAAGGATCATTCAATAAGGTACGCAAGTTACTCAATATCTGTTGAATGACCTTATTATCATAAATGGTCTGCGCCATATGTGTCTTAAGGCTTGAGTGTGCATCTGCTTGTGTTATTATTTTAATTTAATATGCCTTTACATGTGGATGTTTATAAACTTAGTGGCGTGAGATTTTCACAAGTTAGATGCCAAAGTAACCAATGCACTATCAAGTTCTAAGGGATTAATAAATATGCTATTTGTACAACTGAAATCTTTGTGCATATTTGTGATCCACATACTGCATAATGTTTTCCTTCGAGGATATTCAAGGATAGAATATGGTCTTAAGTGAACCAATGTTGTTTAGTGCAAGTTGACTCCTCTAAGGCGAGATATAAACCTAATTATGCATCCTAATTGTCTTGCTGCACAAATTTTGTTCTATGCAGAATGTGAAATTGGTTCTTACTGTTGAACCAAGCCTTTAAGGGTATGAGTTAACCTATTTGAATAAGAAGAAAATTGATCAAATGTTTAGAGCAAGAAAAGTGACAAAAGCTTGTGTTTTGATCATTAAGACTAGGCGATTTGAGGTGTTTGCAAGAGTTTAGTATGTAGTGTGTTTTTCATGATATATCTTATCTCTACATGTCCTAAACATATGAATAGAATAGGCTTTGGTATAAGGTGTTAAAAGGATCAGACATGGTTTGCATATTTTGAGTAGCCCTTAACCAACTAGAAGCCTAAGTGAAGGAATGCAAATATGACTTTGCAAAAGTAAAGATTCTGATATGGTTTCTTTAATGAATCCTCGTTCATCAAGATTGAAATGACTACCAAAGGATAAGGATGAACTTTGAATGGATTTCAACAAGAGTTGCTATGATTGGACTGTCCATACCAAACTAGTAGTTTCAATAAGAAAATGTGAGGACTAATGATGTGAAACTACTATTCTGGTTTATGGAAGATAAGTGATGCATTAGTGTGTCCTTGGAATGATGTTTGACTTACACTAAGCAAGAAAATGCAGTTTTGAGGTTATCCCATAGCTATAGAATAGCACCTACTAGTTGAGAAATCGAAAAGGAGAGATATGAGGAAGATAAGGAATTGAAATGTGATTTTCTACATAATGAGTTGTTCTTGCTGAAAAATATAGTTGTGATACTTGCTTAAGATGAATCTTGTAAAGTAGAACAAAGGCTAGCAAGTAATCAAAAAGTTTTGCACAACTTGATCCTTGAAAAGACACACTCTCTTGTGAAACTTAGCCTAAGTATATGTAAGAAAAATAGCTTGGGGTATGTAGAAATATTCTGCATAATTCTTCTAATCATTTAAGTTGTCACAAACATGCATAGGATCATACTACACTCGTTGAAATTAAGTTTGATACATATTATGATCAAGTGGTTAGTTACCTATAGTTTTACCCAAGTGAATATGTCCTAGTCAAGGCTTGAGGAGCAAAAGTGCTTAATTTTTATCTACTGTATATTAGATGCTCTTAAGACTTGAAATATGCATGTTGAATCACAAGTAAGCCCGTGAAAGAGCTTTAGCAATTGTAAATGGAAACAAGGGTATTTGATTGGTTAAACCCTATCAAAGAGATCACGAAGAGAGTCATAGATACCCTTCTTGCAATTTAAGTGTGAGAAATCATATTGGAGTATGATATGCTTGAATGAATGCAATTGTTCAAAGTCTAGAAAGACTCATACATCCAAAAGGACAATGGAAATCTCTATTGAGAGAAAAAGGATAGCATTAGAGGACTACTCAAAGGATTGAGCTATTCATAGAAATCAATTGATTCCTTCTATTTAGAGAATGCGTCGATTTCTAACTCATGCTTAAAAATACTTCTAGGATGACAATGCCCTATCATATATATCCTTCCCATTGAACAATTCTAAAGGAGATCCCTTTATAGAAATGTTTCTTTCTTTATACCTCATCCATTTCACAAAGAAAAAGGGAAAAATGGAAGAAACTTGAGGTTGAAAGGAAAATAAGAAAGAAAGTAGAAAGGAAATAAACCTTCTAAGGTTTAGAGGAGAAAGAATTCTCTTCTCAGAAAACTCAGGGAGAGTATTCTGAATTTTCGTGAAAGTAGAAACATCTACTAAATAGATTCTTGATTTTGGGGCATTCATTGTTATTCCATTCTTGGCCTAATTGGTTTCTACATATGCTTAATTTTGATGATTTGGCTGAGTTTTGCATTATTGGGTCTCATTGGGTTTAATTGTTAAACTTTGTTAATTCTCGTATTTTTGGCTTATCCTTACCTTTTCAACTTCCACAGGTCTTATTGGGCTCTACAAATATCAGATTTTGGTGATCTTAGTGTCTCTGAAAAGCTAAGACATAGTTCTACAATTTTTTATTTCACAAGACTCATCAGATTCCACCCAATTCAAGGTGAAAGCGGGCTTCCAACTTTCAGAGTGGGTCCAGACCTTCCCTCACATAAATGGGCATAACTTACTCATTTTTGACCCAAATAAGTCATGTAATATGTCATTGGAAAGCTTATTCAGAGGGGCTCAGTTTAATACTAGAATATGTTAGGAATTTAAAAGGATTTTTGTGGTTCTTGTTATTAGTAGTCAGAACTCGAGATTACTCTATCACTTACTACTTTTGTTTTTCAGTTACACAAGTTTTAAGATTTTTCTTTTGGCATTCTCTCTTCTGAGTTCTTTTGCCTTTTTCGTTTTTGCTGAGAGCTGATCAATGGAGATTTTCATGGAAGGCTAAACACTTTTCAATCCTTGGCATCGCATCAATTTGGTTTGAATTCGGAGTTCCTTTTTCTAAATTGTATTTTCGTATACATGCTTTTCTCTTCCCAATTTTGGTTATAAATTCAGTTTGTTGAGCATGATAATGTTTGAAATATATCTGATTAGATATAGGTCTAAATTTGTAATTGAAATTGGAGTTAGAAAGTAGAATTTATTAATCTGAAATTTAACTGAGATGAGATAACCGATTGGTTATCCGGTTAATCCGACTTGCGCATAATTCGACGTTCCTGTTAAATTGCGATTCTGATTTAAGGTTTGTTGAACATATACTACATGATTATATAGTTGAATTGGGTTAATAGAGTAGCATTCAAATTTTAAAATTTTTGAACTGTGATGAATTCGTCCAATGCGAGCGATGTCTGGATTGATTTTTTGATCAATTGCATTTTATCTTCTAACTGTTATTTGCTATAATTTCAATTCTGAAAATCATAAACCCCCCTTGTTTTTATTTATCAATTTCGATTTGATAACATAAGTATTGTGTCCTTAGGAAGAATGACATGAGTTACCTTATACTACAAATAGAGGGACTTGGACCGTTTTGGTAGTGAGCGCGACATTGCTATCACATCATCAAAAAGGGGGAGAATGTTGACTTTAAAACCCTTTAGGATATGGTTTTAATGACAACAAACCTTCTGAACTAAATGATAAGTGTTCTGAATGGTGATCTACTAATGGTGTGCTTGAGAATTTTGTATAAGAACAGGAATGTCAAGAAGTACCAACAAGGTACACCATCAGAATGTTCAAGCCTCACAGTTGGAACAATCTCACAATGATGGGAAGGCTTAGAACAAGGGACATTCTCAAAAGGATCGTGGCACGCCATAGTATGAACATTCTACACAAACAAAGTAAAGACCTCCATGGTTAAAGAAGTGCAAATACGTCAAATTGAAGGTTACTGCTCTGAGAGAATCATGAGAAAAGTTAATGGTGTAAAGACTCTCCTATCAGAAGGCTGCTCTTAGCCAAGAATGTTCAAGAGCAAGGAATTCACATATCTTCACTGTCTTAGAATGTTTAGAAGACAAGCTTCTCTGAAGTTTCATAGTTTAGAACGTTCTTTAATACTAGAAGCTTATTCATCAACTCATAAAGTTTTGTACTATATATCAGAAGCATATATCAGATCAAGAATGTTCAAGTCTCACAAAAGAAACAAGTTCAGAATGTTCAGAAGACTTAAAACAACCAACATTCTCAGCAGATTTAAGGCACACCAACATGAACACCTTGTAAGACCAAAGCAAAGACTTCCAAGATATCAGAAGCACAAACATGTCATGTGGAAGATCAATATACTGGGAGAATGATAAGAAAGTCAGACATAAAGAATATCTCAAAACAGAATATTGCTCAAGGTCAAGAATGTTCAAGTATAGAATGTTCAAGAAAGAACAAGACAGAATGTTCATATGAGCTCAGAATTATGAACATTCTTAGAAGAATCAAGTGCCCCAACACGAACATTCTCAAAGACCAAAGACAAAACATCCAAGATTTGAAAAGTACAAGGCATGTTGTGGATAGTCAATGACCTGAGAAAGAAATGAAAAAGTCAGAAATGAAAGACTTCTCAAAAACCAGAAGGTTTCTCAGAGTCAGAGAATGGTCAAGAACAGAAGACTTGCTTAACCTTCTCTGAAGACAACATAGTTCAACTATCAGAATGTTCCACAGGAAGTTCTGAAGAAAAGAAATACCAACACATCTAAGGTACAAGTGTTCTCACACATCTTAAAGATATAAGCTTGAGAAATATCAAGAAGAAGAACACATCTGATAGCTAAGAAAGTTATCAGAATGTTGAACATCAGAATGTTCAACAAAAGGTTGAACAGAATGTTCACCAGAAGGTTCACATCAGAACATTCTCAAAACCTTCTCATAAGCTTCATCAAATGTCCACTTAAAAGCTTCATAAATCTGCTCAGAAGCCTTAGCAGAAGAAACCTCAAAATGATCATTAGAATGTTCGTCAGAAGGTTCATCAGAATGTTTGTCAAAATGTTCGCGATGACAGCTGTAAAGTTTGACAGCTTCTCAGAAAAGTACGAGAAGACAGTTGTAACACTGTAGACTGCCACAAAAGGTCTCCAATGGTCATATAACGACTATGTTGGTTTGGGAACAGTACTTAAATGCAAAATGCAGCTGCAAAACATGAGGGAGAGAGATTACACACGCAGAAACATGATTTGAATATCATTTCTCTTCATCCTTCCCACTCCAGCAACCTTCTCGCACCAAGAAAGAACATTCTCATATCAGAGAAAAACATTCTTACATCAGAAAGAATGTTAAGGAGTGACCACAGCTTCGTACTTAAATAGTAATCCACTCAAAGAGTGTCGCGAAGCTGTATACCAACCACAAACACATTATTTATCATCCGTGAGATGAGAGTCCTCTCAAACTAGTTGGGTTAGGCGAGGTTTGGGGCAGGGAAATAGTTGTGTAGGCTGGAAACAGAAAACATGTGTTGTATGAAGCATGTAGAAGCTTGAGGAAAAATAATACTACGTGAATGCCTAAAGAGACAGTGAAAGAATACTTAGTGAGCCTGGAGAGGCTTCGGAAAGAATACTTAGTGAGCCTGTAGGGGCTTGGGAAAGAATACTAGAGCCTAGAGAGGTTTGAGAAAGAATACTTGAAGCCTGTAGAGGCTTGGGAAAGAATACTAAGTGTATTTGCCTAAAGAGGCAGAGGGAAGAATACTTGTGTTAAGTGATTTGCATAATGGAAAATCTCACTGTGTGTTGGAACTGGACGTAGCCTAAAGTTGATAAGAGAACTAGGATAAAAATGACTGTCCAAAATCTTCTTACCCTTTACTGATTTACATTTTGCATCAACATGTTCATGCTCAGAATATTCTGCTTGTACTCATAATGTTCTGTTCTCTCTCAGAATGTTCTGATCATTCTCAGAATGTTCTGTCAACATTCTCAACATGCTTAACTTGTTTTAATCTGCATATTTGAACTGTATGAACTCTACTATTTGTCAAATACATCTTGACTCAGTTCAAATGATTTACATATCAAGTTAAGAAGTTTTAGAAAATCATAAAATGAGATTTGTGCATTAAAATACTGTTAAAAAGTTTTCTGCACAACAACCTTCTCAAGGTGCAGAATCTTCTAAACAACAATATCTTCAAATATAGAACAAGATTTCTCATCTTCTAAATATGTAGTTAAATCTCTGTGAACCTTTTATATTCAGAAGACTGAACATCAACATTCATGATTTTAAGATAAAAGTATTTCAAAGAAAATCTAGCTTCATAATGTTGCATCTATAAACATTTTAAGTTATGTCTTGAACACTCTGAAGTCTTAATTAGAACATTCTGAACATAAGAATATTGACCACATTCTTAAGAAATGAATCTTCTCAATTTTACATTATGCATAACATCAAAGCTTTTTATCACAGAAGATTCAAATATTCTCTATATACTATAAAAGACTTAAAGATGAGAATAGTTATTCTATGTTTACTTAGAAGATCATTACAAGTTCATACACATGCATGTCACATACATTATGGGCTAACCTTCTGAGCATGAAGCAAACATTCTCATTACTAAAGCTAACCTTCTGAACCATCCTCTAATAACCAAGTGTTCCACTCGAGTAAAACATCAGTGATGTATTTGTTATCACAGGTTGGAAATTTTTAAGTGGTCACAATTCAACCCCCCTTCTTGTGACGTTAGATGCCACTTCAACAAGTTCACAGGTCGACATGCCTAAAGAATGTAGTGATGAATAATAAGTATTATATAAAAGTGAGAACAAAGAACTGCATATAGTAAAGAATAATTACTAGTGGAAGGATAGGAATAGGAGTTGTAGGAGCAGCAGCAGCAGCAGGTGGAGGAGTTGCAAGGGTGGCTACCTCCTCATGGAGAGAATCAGTTGCATTGGTGCAACTGTAATTGGGGCTGGGGCCGAAGGAAGGGACATGCCCCTGCGGATACTTTCTTCTCCTTGAATTCTTCCTCGGATACTTCCTCCCACTTAAGGGTTGTGAAACGGTCTCTATCATGAGAGACCCCAAAATCCCATCGCCCTAACACGCCAGGGGTACTCTGGTTGCTTTAAGGCCTGGGAAAGTATGTCATTCCGATCAACTTGTTCCATCTTCTCATCTTGAGGTAGAAGTTGTGATAATTGCTCCTGAAACAAAAAGTATGGTGTTTAAGAATATATAAAGTTATCATATATAAATATTAGATGAAGGCCAAGGTTATTACACTTAGACATTCATCCACAACTTTTTGAGCATTATCATTATCAATAACCCCTTATTTGTTGACACAGGCTCGCTTCCACACTTCATGACGAGATATGCTCGTTGAAGGTAATAAGATGAAACACAAGAAGGGGGGTTGAATTGTGTTTCTAAGCTTTTAAAACTTTTCGCAAATGTTGGACGCTGGCTGTTAAAAATGTTGACACACAGCTTAGTTCAAATATTGGACGCGCAGTGTTTTCTGAAATATTGGACGCACAGAGTGCTTAAAACACTGGACGCACAGAATTGTAAAATATTGGACGCACAAAAGATTGGACGCTGAGGCTTCCCTCTTAGTTTAAAAACCTGTTTTCTTTGTGTGATTTAAGGTGTATGAAAAACTTGTTTAAACAAAATCAATTCAATCCCATTGGTTAGTAATAAGCACAGATATAATAAAAGATAAGGGAAGGAAGAAATAACACAAGTTTTTATACTGGTTCACCCTTTCCTAAGAGCTACGTCCAGTCCCCTCAAACTAGAGAGATTTCACTATCAATCCAGATAGGTACAAGTATTCTTTGCACACAGCCTCTTCAGGCTAAAACCCAAGTATTCTTTGCACACAGCCTCTCCAGGCTAAAACCCAAGTATTCTTTGAACGCAGCCTCTTCAGGCTAAACCCCAAGTATTCTTTGGACACAGCCTCTTCAGGCTAAAACAAGTATTCTTTGAACACAGCCTCTTCAGGCTAAACAACTCAGCAGAGTTTTGATTCAAGTGCTGTCTAACTCACACAAGTGAGGATATGAAAACTAAAGCACTTTGAGAGTTAAGCAAACTCTCTTTTACAAGAAGATAAAGAAATACAAGACTTTCAATACAGAGTATAAAAGATTGCACATCGTTTTTGCTCTTTCTTTTTCGTTGTTCAGTATCTTGTTTTCTTCTTCTTGCTTCTCGGTATTTATAAGAGTAGTGAAGCTTCAGACTTGTTCTTCAGTTGCTCAACTTCAGCTCTCATAAAAGTTACCGTTCTCAAATAGCATTTAATGCTATTTTCCCGTTGCTCTGAGGAGATTTACTTCATTGTGCATGTCTGCGTTTCTTTCTCCCAAATCAGAAGCAACCTGTACTCAAAGTCTCAATTGTACAGTGGTTAATAATAATATCTTATTGAGACAGAGAGAATACACTGTGTAAAGCAGAAAGATGTGTTCAGAGATATATAGAGTAGTTAAAAGTACATTCTCTCTCTTAGTACACTTTCCACAGTACTTTATGCTTTTCAGAAGTACATTCACACACGTTGACAAAGATGTACAGAAAGCATTGCATACAGCTATTTATTTCAAATCATTTGCTCAATAAATATGTTTCATATTAAATGCATGAGCAGTAAATAGCACGTAATTGACTCTGCGTTTTCGACGCAACATATAGAATCTATTGGACGCATACCTTTGCACTTACCAATTTGCACAGAACTCATGCAAACATTGGACGCATACCTGATGCTTACCAATCTATTCCATTTGAATGCAAGGCAGTATTGGACTTATTGCCTCATTCTGGTTATTGGACTTTTGCCATTTCCCTATAGTTCCATTGGACGCAGAGTTGATTGTTGTACATTTGTTCTTCTGCTTCATTGGACGCAGAACAGTTGTTTGATGTACCTTTGTCAATCTGCTTCATTGTGTTCCATTGGACGCAAAGCAATATTGTTGTCCTTCTTATTTATTGGACGCAGAACAGTACCTTTGTCACTCTGATTTCATTGGACGTAGAACAGTTCTTTTGTTTGTTCAGTTTCATTGGACGCAGAGTTGCACTCTTGCTCACACTGAACATTGGACTTTTATCCTTCATCTGCATTGGACGCTCACTGAATCTGTTCCTTTGAAAATCATTGGACTTTTACTGCAATTCTGCTTCTCATAAAAACATTGGACTCTGCCAGTATTGCCTTGTTTTTATCATTGGACTTATGCCAGTCTTGCCTTGTACATATCATTGGACGATCAGCATTCTGTACCTTGGTCAAGAGCACATCCTGAACATTGGACTTAAGTCTTCAATGCCTTCTTATGAATCATTGGACGTATGAAATTGTCCTTGTGCCTTGTACTGAATTATTGGACGCACAATCATTGTTTGCCTTTGTGCTGAAACATTGGACGCAGAACTCTTCCTTCTGCTCAACCATTGGACGCAGAATTCTTGTGTCCATTCCAGTGCCAACATTGGACGCAAAATTCTTGTGTCCATTCCAGTGCCAACATTGGACGCAAGGCTCACTTTGAATGCCAGCCAATGTCATGAAGAACTGATTGGACGCAGACTGCAATAAGCTTAGTTAGGCAGCATTGTTGTACATTGTACAAGCTTAATACATTTTGTTTATCCTTTGTAAAAACCTTAATACATTTTGTTATCATCAAAACCATAAAATCACTTAGGGAGTTTTTGTATTAAAAACACTTTTAACCAATTTGGTTCCAACAATCTCCCCCTTTTTGATGATGACAAACATTATTAAGTTTTACAAACAATAAAGCATATAAACCAAAATCAGTCAGCAAAAACAGAAATTTTCTAAGGGAAACTCCCCCTGAGATAAACATCTCAGATTTTCCTTACTCTTCTCCCCCTGAGATAAACATCTCATGGTTTTGGATATTCAATATACTTAGAGTACCTGAAAATTTCTTTCACTCATAACAACAAGATTAGTCCAATAAAAAGCAAATAGCTTATCAGATTAAAACATGGTATTAAGACTACTGCAACGCAATCAGACTTAATCCCATATTCTTCTTTCTTTTTAAAACTTATTCCCATATATTTTTCTCCCGCTTTTGTCATCAGGCAAAAAGGTTCATAGAACATCATAGTCCAAAGACAGTTTTGAAACACAGAGAGAAACTTAAAAACTCTTTTTCTTCTCCCTTTTTCTAAACAAGCTTTCTCAAACAGAAATGATTTTAGAAAAGATGTCAAACGAAGAGAAAACCAACTGTAAGAAATATCTTTATGAAAAAGTTTGGACTCAGCGTGGGATTACTAAGATGTAAAAGCTTTTGAGTCTTTAAAAAAACATTCTAAGTCTCAAATAGACTGTCGTGTCCTATTGGACCTAGTTACATTGGACTCAGACTCATCTTAAGCATATTGGACGCTAAACATCAGTCTTTTATAAAGTGCATATTCAAATGCTTCCTTATAAAAGTAAACCTATCTACAGAGAGGGGTTTTGTAAAAATATCTGCCCATTGATTTTCAGTGTTAACAAACTGAATATCAAATGTTCCCTTCTGCACATAGTCTCTAATAAAATGATGTTTAATTTCTATATGCTTAGCTCTTGAGTGTAAGATTGGGTTCTTAGATAAATTGATTGCAGCAGTATTATCACAAAGAACAGAAATCTTACTCTCAAAGATGTTGTAGTCCTCCAATTGATATTTAATCCATAAGAGCTGAGAACAACAACTTGCTGCAGAGACATATTCAGCTTCGGCTGTTGATAATGCAATTGTGCTTTGTCTCTTGCTTGTCCATGATACTAAATTGGATCCAATAAAATGGCATCCTCCGCTGGTGCTTTTTCTTTCAAGCCTGTCTCCAGCATAATCAGCATCACAGAATCCTACTAATCTGTATTCATCTGATTTCTTAAACAGCAAACCAAGATTAGTAGTCTCTTTCAGATATCTAAAAATTCTCTTGACAGTAGTCAAATGAGAATCTCTAGGGTCTGATTGAAATCTTGCACATAAGCATACACTGAACATAATATCAGGTCTAGATGCAGTAAGATATAAAAGAGATCCAATCATACCTCTATATACCTTTTGATCTACCTTTTTATCTTTGTCATTCAGGCTCATTATGCAAGTTGGATGCATGGGGGTATTCATGGGTTTGCAATCATCCATTTTGAACTTCTTCAGAAGCTCCTTCGTGTATTTGGACTGATGCACATATATCCCATCTTTAGTCTGTTTCACTTGAAGTCCAAGAAAGAACTTCAACTCTCCCATCATGCTCATTTCAAATTCTTTCTGCATTAACTCAGAGAATTCTCTACACAAAGATTCATCAGTAGCACTAAAAATAATGTCATCTACATAAATCTGTACTATGATGAAATGTGAGTCTATGGATTTTCTGAAAAGAGTGTTATCAACTTTTCCTCTTGAAAAACCATTTTCCATTAAAAATGAACTCAGTTTTTCATACCAAGCTCGAGGAGCTTGCTTAAGGCCATAAAGAGCCTTTTTCAATTTAAAAACATGATTTGGAAAAGATTGATCCTCAAAGCCAGGGGGCTGTTCAACATAGACTTCTTCTGTTATTATACCATTCAGAAAAGCACTCTTTACATCCATTTGATAAAGCCTCATATCATGTTGGGCAGCAAATGAAAGTAGAATGCGAATGGCTTCTATTCTAGCTACTGGAGCAAAGGTTTCAGTAAAATCAATACCTTCCTGTTGTGAGTAGCCTTGAGCAACTAACCTTGCTTTGTTTCTCACAACTTTACCTTCTTCGTCCAATTTGTTTCTGAATACCCATTTGGTTCCAATGATGGACTTATCTTCAGGTGGGGCTACCAGCGTCCAAACATCATTTCGTTTGAATTGATTCAGCTCCTCCTGCATTGCCAAAATCCATCCTTCGTCCAATAGGGCTTCATCTATGTTTTTGGGCTTCCAATTCAGATATGAATGCAACATCAGTTTGTTCTCTGAATGTGGACCTTGAAGTGCCAGCTTCTTACACTTCCAGTATTGGACGCATGACTATTTTCTGCGTCTGGTCCATCTTCTTCAATCTTGGGTGATCTTAAGCTTTAGGTCTTGGAACATAGACCTTTCTCCTGTTATGTGTCGTGAGCAGCCACTGTCCAGGTGCCATGACTGGAGTTGTCTTCCTCCCATCAAGTATATCTGCAACAGGAATTATCATATTTTTTAGTACCCAGATTGACTTGGGTCCTTTCATGTTAGTCCTTGGTCTGCGTCCAGGCATGTCCCTTTTGTTATGGACGCATGTTGATGTAACATGTCCAGCCTTTCCACAGTATCCACAGTATATATTAAATTTTGATGGACTCTTGGAAAACTTTGGTTTCGGTTTTTCATAACCCAAACCACTCTTGTCATCAGGTTTTCTCTGAATTTTTAAAATCTTATTGAGTTTTTCAGAGCTGCTGACAAACTTGGACAATCGTCCAGTGAGTTCATCTACTTCTTGTTGAAGTACTTGTACTTCACAGGAAGTATTGGACTCAGACTTCTTTGGAGATTCTTCTTTCAATTGACTTACTTGAAGTCTTAAATGTTCATTATCCGATTTGAGTACATTGTTTTCTAAAATAAGTTTTTCGAAATCTTTGTTTATTTGAGAAAACTTTTTCTTTAATAATCTGTACTCATCAGATAAGATAGATGAATCTCTAAGAAGATCATCAAAATTATTGCTTAATTCAGAGTAGGAAATTACCTCTTCTTCATCCTCACTGTCAGTTGACGATAGACTTGCCTTTAGGCAGAGATTAGCTTCTTCTTTATCCTCATCATCAGAGGAGTCATCAAGATCCTCCCATGTTGCCATGAGACCTTTCTTCTTCTTGAAGAACTTCTTCTTTGTTCTTTCTGCCTCAGGACAATCTGACATGTAGTGGCCTGGTTTCTTGCATCCATAGCACACCACTGGACTTTCTTCCTTTTGGTCAGCTTCCTGTTGTGGAGATCTTCTGTTAAAATGCTTCCTTCTGAAGCCACCTTTTCTGTTCCACATGGCCTTCAGCTTCTTGGAGATGAATGAAAGTTCATCTTCATTCGAGTCTTCTTCTCCTTGTGAGCTGCATGATTCTTCATCAGAATCATTTGCCGTCAATGCTTTGGAGGTGCTCCCTCTATGAGCTTTAAGAGCAATGGACTTTGCTCTTTTCTCGGTTCCCTCTTCATTCAGCTCAAGCTCATGTACTTTGAGTGAGCCTAGAAGATTTTCTAAAGCAAGAGTGGAAAGATCCCTTGCTTCTTGTATTGCAGTTACCTTGGGTCTCCATTGTTTTGGCAGACTCCTTAGGATTTTCCTGATATGCTCCTGGGTTGTGTAGATTTTTCCCAAGGACCTCAGGTTGTTAATGATTGTTTGGAATCTTCCAAACATCTGGTCAATGGTCTCGTGATCCTCCATTTTGAATAGTTCATATTGATGAACTAGCATGCTGATTTTGGACTCACGAACCTGAGTTGATCCTTCATGTGCCAAAGCTAGAGTGTCCCACATCTCCTTGGCAGTAGTGCAGCTGTGCACCTTGTCATATTCTGACTTTCTAATGGCACACATCAGATAGTGCCTTGCCCTCGAGTTCAGCTGGAATCTGGTCCTTTGATCAGCTGTCCACTGAGCTCTTGGTATTTGTTGACCTGCTTCATTTACTGGAGCAGTGTAACCAGTTTCAACAACATCCCACAAATCTATATTCTGCGCATCAAAGAATGTGATCATTCTTTGCTTCCAGTAATCATATTCGTTGCCATTGAACAGTGGTGGTCTGTTCACAGCCTGTCCTTCATTCTCCATGGATCTTGCTTTCTCTTCACTGTTAAGTGCTCAACCCCTTAGAGACCGAGCTCTGATGCAAACTGAAGGTAATAAGATGAAACACAAGAAGGGGGGGTTGAATTGTGTTTCTAAGCTTTTAAAACTTTTCGCAAATGTTGGACGCTGGCTGTTAAAAACGTTGGACGCACAGCTTAGTTCAAATATTGGACGCACAGTGTTTTCTGAAATATTGGACGCACAGAGTGCTTAAAACACTAGACGCACAGAATTGTAAAATATTGGACGCACAAAAGATTGGACACTGAGGCTTCCCTCTTAGTTTAAAAACCTGTTTTCTTTGTGCGATTTAAGGTGTATGAAAAACTTGTTTAAACAAAATCAATTCAATCCCCTTGGTTAGTAATAAGCACAGATATAATAAGAGATAAGGGAAGGAAGAAATAACACAAGTTTTTATACTGGTTCACCCTTTCCTAAGAGCTACGTCCAATCCCCTCAAACTAGAGAGATTTCACTATTAATCCAGATAGGTACAAGTATTCTTTGCACACAGCCTCTTCAGGCTAAAACCCAAGTATTCTTTGCACACAGCCTCTCCAGGCTAAAACCCAAGTATTCTTTGAACGCAGCCTCTTCAGGCTAAACCCCAAGTATTCTTTGGACACAGCCTCTTCAGGCTAAAACAAGTATTCTTTGAACACAGCCTCTTCAGGCTAAACAACTCAGCAGAGTTTTGATTCAAGTGCTGTCTAACTCACACAAGTGAGGATATGAAAACTAAAGCACTTTGAGAGTTAAGCAAACTCTCTTTTACAAGAAGATAAAGAAATACAAGACTTTCAATACAGAGTATAAAAGATTGCACATCGTTTTTGCTCTTTCTTTTTCGTTGTTCAGTATCTTGTTTTCTTCTTCTTGCTTCTCGGTATTTATAAGAGTAGTGAAGCTTCAGACTTGTTCTTCAGTTGCTCAACTTCAGCTCTCATAAAAGTTACCGTTCTCAAATAGCATTTAATGCTATTTTCCCGTTGCTCTGAGGAGATTTACTTCATTGTGCATGTCTGCGTTTCTTTCTCCCAAATCAGAAGCAACCTGTACTCAAAGTCTCAATTGTACAGTGGTTAATAATAATATCTTATTGAGACAGAGAGAATACACTGTGTAAAGCAGAAAGATGTGTTCAGAGATATATAGAGTAGTTAAAAGTACATTCTCTCTCTTAGTACACTTTCCACAGTACTTTATGCTTTTCAGAAGTACATTCACACACGTTGACAAAGATGTACAGAAAGCATTGCATACAGCTATTTATTTCAAATCATTTGCTCAATAAATATGTTTCATATTAAATACATGAGCAGTAAATAGCACGTAATGGACTCTGCGTTTTCGACGCAACATATAGAATCTATTGGACGCATACCTTTGCACTTACCAATTTGCACAGAACTCATGCAAACATTGGACGCATACCTGATGCTTACCAATCTATTCCATTTGAATGCAAGGCAGTATTGGACTTATTGCCTCATTCTGGTTATTGGACTTTTGCCATTTCCCTATAGTTCCATTGGACGCAGAGTTGATTGTTGTACATTTGTTCTTCTGCTTCATTGGACGCAGAACAGTTGTTTGATGTACCTTTGTCAATCTGCTTCATTGTGTTCCATTGGACGCAAAGCAATATTGTTGTCCTTCTTATTTATTGGACGCAGAACAGTACCTTTGTCACTCTGATTTCATTGGACGCAGAACAGTTCTTTTGTTTGTTCAGTTTCATTGGACGCAAAGTTGCACTCTTGCTCACACTGAACATTGGACTTTTATCCTTCATCTGCATTGGACGCTCACTGAATCTGTTCCTTTGAAAATCATTGGACTTTTACTGCAATTCTGCTTCTCATAAAAACACTGGACTCTGCCAGTATTGCCTTGTTCTTATCATTGGACTTATGCCAGTCTTGCCTTGTACATATCATTGGACGATCAGCATTCTGTACCTTGGTCAAGAGCACATCCTGAACATTGGACTTAAGTCTTCAATGCCTTCTTATGAATCATTGGACGTATGAAATTGTCCTTGTGCCTTGTACTGAATTATTGGACGCACAATCATTGTTTGCCTTTGTGCTGAAACATTGAATGCAGAACTCTTCCTTCTGCTCAACCATTGGACGCAGAATTCTTGTGTCCATTCCAGTGCCAACATTGGACTCAAAATTCTTGTGTCCATTCCAATGCCAACATTGGACGCAAGGCTCACTTTGAATGCCAGCCAATGTCATGAAGAACTGATTGGACGCAGACTGCAATAAGCTTAGTTAGGCAACATTGTTGTACATTGTACAAGCTTAATACATTTTGTTTATCCTTTGTAAAAACCTTAATACATTTTGTTATCATCAAAACCATAAAATCACTTAGGGAGTTTTTGTATTAAAAACACTTTTAACCAATTTGGTTCCAACACTCGTCACCTCGGATCCGGACTCTTGTTGTTGTTGTAGGCACACAAGTTAATAATAATTTATATGAAAACACATGCGTGGCGTGACAACTTACCATTTGATGCCCGAGGCGAGCATACCCTAGGCGTGCCTTTCTATAAGGATGTAGCTTCGCTTGTTTAGAAGCTCTCTCCCTATTAGCTTTGCCTTTTTCCTGCATATAAAATCAATTAATTAGTAATCATGTCATAAATAACGGAATAATACACACTTAATTGTGTTGATGTTAATATTACCTGAAACTCTTCACTTAAGCAATAATCTACAAATTCCCTCCAATCCTCCTCCTTGATGTGGTGTGCCCTGTCAGTAGGAGGCCTATAATTTGGGTTTCCCTCCTTATCATAAAGACAATCCCTCTTCATCTATTGCCGTTGAAGCTTCCTGGCTTCCTTAAGGATGTAGTCTCTATGACGACACTCATCAAGTTCAAAAACTGATTATAAAAACAAGTATAAGCAAAGAAAGTTAGGATGGATTGCATTATGAGAAACATATCATAGCAAAATGTATAGAAGTTAATTGTCAAACCTTTATCTGTTTCATAATTTCATCCTTGTATGGCCTCATCACCATTTTTTCTTTGTTTCCAACCCCTTTTATTGATTGGAATTAACTAGCGGACAAAAGTTACAAGATAACTGGCAAACATTGCACTGTTGGGCCCTACTGGTTGGTTTAGTTGGTTCCATGTAACCTATATCGTCAATGCAAAGAATTTACAACTAAGATTTCTGAAACAGAAATATGTCAATGTAAAGGTTTACATTTTAGGAACTTACCCGCAATATTTCTCTCTTATTCCTAAGTTGAAGAATATTTTTCACCTTAACTTGTCTTTTTTTTTCTAGTACCTTCTCCGGCAGAACCAACAGTAGGAGAACCCACACGAGAGCCAGAATTAGCACGATCGACATTTCAAAATGTCATTTAGTTACCTACAGGTACGCTTTAAGAGTTATCTACCAGAAAATAAAAATGACCTAGTATACGAAATTCATTTCTAATCTTAAGTTTGCCTAAAATGGAATCTAACCCTAATCAAAATTCATTTCGTCCATTAATGCCTATATGAAGTTAATACGAAACTAACAAAAAGCATTTTGCATGGAAGTATAGAGCATGTGGAAAATAAACCTTCTTCAGAGCGTTCGTAGCGTTGCAAGGGCACAGTGGGACAGTGGCGAAGATGACGGCAACAGTTGACAGTGAACAATGGGAGTGAACGAGTGCTAAGGTGTTCGTAGGGGAAGAACAGAGACAACATATCGTGTGAGCAAAGTAAGTACACAGAATGGAGGAAACCGAAGCACCTTTTGTTTTTCTTTTTTTACATTTTGAAAGCGTTTCTGGGAGCAAACGATGTTGTAATACTATTATTACGAAAGCGCTTCCCATGGAAAGCGCTATTGTAATCAATTACCAAAACGCTTACATGTTAAAGCGTTGTTGTAATCAATCAAAGATATTATTACCAAAATGCTTTTCTGGAAAAACGTTGTTGTAGTACATCAAATAATTAAATTTAATTATGTATATTTTACTGAATTGACTCTTTCCTTATTAATTGTCTATGTAATCTTGAAATAATTTTGTGGAATTATAAATTATTGTTGTAATTAAGTTTTTAATTTTTAAATTTCAATTTAAAGAATTTTGTGAAATTATAAATTGTTGTTCTAATTAAGTTTTTTATGTTTAAATTTCAATTTAAAGACAGGGGTATGTATATTCATTTGTTAATGTTTATATTGCTTATTGATTATATATTAACAATATAAAAATGCAAATTGATAATTATGGGTGTACTCAAAACTAACAATTTCATTAATAAACTTGTAATTTAAATATTACATATAAAAATAAACAACTTAAAAATAAATACATATAATATATTGCTTATTCTTCTTCCTGTAACTCTTGATTGACCTCCTCTTCTTCTTTCTCTGCCAGCTCTAACAGTACTGTCTTTGATTGAAGAAGGAGAGGAGGTCAATGAAGAGTTAGGGGAAGAAGAATAAGCAACATATCATATGTCTATTTAATTTTATGTTTCTTATTTTTATATGTAAAATTTAAATTACAAGATTTAATGAAATTGTTAGTTTGAGTACCCACAATTACCTATTTGTATTTTTATATTGTTAATATATAAACAATATAAACATTAACAAATGAATACATGTACCCCTATCTTTAAATCGAAATTTAAACATAAAAAAATTAATTAGAACAACAATTTTTAATTTCATAAAATTCTTTAAATTGAAATTTAAAAATTAAAAACTTAGTTACAACAACAATTTATAATTCCACAAAATTATTTCCAGATTACACAGTCAATTAATGAGGAAGGAGTCAATTCAATATACTTGATGTACTACAACAGCGCTTTCCCAGGAAAATATTTTATTATATTAGCACTATTTGATTACAACAGTGTTTTCCCAAGAATGCGTTTTGGAAATAATATTTGTGATTGATTACAACAGTGCTTGCCCAGGGAAGCATTTTCGTAATAATAGTATTACAATAGCACTTGGTCTCGGAAACGCTTTTGATATGTAAAAAAAAGGGCGCTTCAGTTTCCTCCATTTTGTGTACTTACTTTGCTCACACGAAAGGTTGTCCCTGTTCTTCCTCTACGATCACCAAAGCACTCGGTCATTCCCACTCTTCACTGTCAACCATTGTCGTCACCAGTCGTTGTTGCTATCATCCCACTGTGCCCTCGCAACGCTACGAATGCTCTGAACAAGGTTTAACAAGGCTTATTTTCTACACGCTCTGTACTTCCATGCAATTTTTTTTTTAATTTCGTATTAACTTCATATAGGAATTAATGGACGAAATGAACTTTGATTAGGGTAAGATTCCATTTTAGGCAAGCTTAAGAGTAGAAATGAACTTTGCATACTGGGTCATTTTCATTTTTCTGGTAAATAACTCATAAATCGTACTTGTAGGTGTTGGAACCAAATTGGTTAAAAGTGTTTTTAATACAAAAACTCCCTAAGTGATTTTATGGTTTTGATGATAACAAAATGTATTAAGGTTTTTACAAAGGATAATCAATTTGTATGAAGCTGTACAATGAATAAATGCTGCCTAACTAAGCTTGTTGCAGTCTGCGTCCAATAAGCTCTTCATGACATTGGCTGGCATTCAAAGTGAGCCTTGCGTCCAATGTTGGCACTGGAATGGACACAAGAGTTTTGCGTCCAATGTTGACACTGAAATGGACACAAAAGTTCTGCGTCCAATGTTTGAGCACAAGGCAAGAACAAAGTTCTGCGTCCAATGTCTTCTGAAGAAGCAGAATCGCAGAAATAGAAGAAATCAAGTCTTGAAGATACGCTACTTTCTGCGTCCAATGTTTTCCAAAGAAGCAGAATCAGTAAGCGTCCAATAGAGCAAAACTGGCATAAGTCCAATGATAAGAACAAGGCAATACTGGCAGAGTCCAATGTTTGTATGAGAAGCAGAATTACAGTAAAAGTCCAATGTTTTTCAAAGGAACAGATGCAGTGAGCGTCCAATGCAGATGAAGGATAAAAGTCCAATGTTCAATGTGAGCAAGAGTGCAACTCTGCGTCCAATGAAACTGAACAAACAAAAGAACTGCTCTGCGTCCAATGAAGTCAGAGTTACTCAAGCACTGTTCTGCGTCCAATAAATAAGAAGGACAACAATATTGCTTTGCGTCCAATGGAGCACAAGGAAGCAGATTGACAAAGGTACATCAAACAATTGTTCTGCGTCCAATGAAGCAGAAGAACAAATGTACAACAATCAACCTTGCGTCCAATGGAAATGGCAAAAGTCCAATACTGCCTTGCATTCAAATGGAATAGATTAGTAAGCATCAGGTATGCGTCCAATGTTTGCATGAGTTCTGTGCAAATTGGTAAGTGCAAAGGTATGCGTCCAATAGATTCTATATGCTGCGTCCAAAACGCAGAGTCCATTACATGCTATTTACTGCTCATGCATTTAATATGAAACATATTTATTGAGCAAATGATTTGAAATAAATAGCTGTACACAATGCTTTTCTGTACATCTTTGTCAACGTATGTGAATGTACTTCTGAAAAGCATAAAGTACTGTGGAAAGTGTACTAAGAGAGAGAATGTACTTTTAACTACTCTATAGATCTCTGAACACACCTTTCTGCTTTACACAGTGTATTCTCTCTGTCTCAATAAGATATTATTATTAACCACTGTACAATTGAGACTTTGAGTACAGGTTGCTTCTGATTTGGGAGAAAGAAACGCAGACATGCACAATGAAGAAGATCTCCTCAGAGCAACGGGAAAATAGCATTAAATGCTATTAGAGAACGGTAATATTTATGAAGGCTGAAGCTGAGCTATTCGAAGAACAAGTCTGAAGCTTCATCAAAGCCTATAAATACCGAGAAGCAAGAAGAAGAATACAAGTGACTGAAAACGAAAAAGAAAGAGCTGAACTGCTGTGCAATCTTTTATACTCTGATTAGAAAAGTCTTGTATTTCTTTATCTTCTTGTAAAAGAGAGTTTGCTTAACTCTCAAAGTGCTTTAGATTTCATATCCTCACTTGTGTGAGTTAGACAGCACTTGAATCAAAACTCTGCTGAGTTGTTTAGCCTGAAGAGGCTGTGTTCAAAGAATACTTGGGGTTTAGCCTGAAGAGGCTGCGTCCAAAGAATACTTGGGTTTTAGCCTGGAGAGGCTGTGTGCAAAGAATACTTGGGTTTTAGCCTGAAGAGGCTGTGTGCAAAGAATACTTGTATCTATCTGGTTTGATAGTGAAATCTCTCTAGTTTGAGGGGACTGGACGTAGCTCTTAGGAAAGGGTGAACCAGTATAAAAACTTGTGTTATTTCTTCTTTCCCTTAACTCCTTTTATATCTGTGTTTATTACTAACAAAGGGGATTGAAATTGTTTTTATTCAAACAAGTTTTTCAAACCAAAAGGGAAGCATTCTGTGCGTCCAATCTTTAGAAAACCTGTGCGTCCAGTTTTTATAAAGACTCTGTGCGTCCAGTGTTTTAGCACTCTGTGCGTCCAATATTTCAAAAAGCACTGTGCGTCCAATATTTGAACTAAGCTGTGCGTCCAACGTTTTTAACAGCCAGAGTTCATCTTTTGCGAAAAGTTTTAAAAGCTTAGAAACACAATTCAACCCCCCCTTCTTGTGTTTCATCTTGTTACCTACAGTTGGCATCAGAGCTCGGTCTCTAGGGGTTGAGCACTTAACCGTGAAGAGAAGCAAGATCCATGGAAAACGAAGGACAAGCAGTGAACAGACCACCACTGTTCAATGGAAATGAATACGACTACTGGAAGCAGAGAATGATCACATTCTTTGATGCTCAAAACATGGACCTATGGGATGTCGTGGAAACTGGCTACACTGCTCCAGTAAATGAAGCAGGTCAACAAGTACCAAGAGCTCAGTGGACAGCAGATCAAAGGACAAGGTTCCAGCTGAACTCGAAGGCTAGGCACTACCTGATGTGTGCCATCACAAAATCTGAATATGACAAGGTGCACAGCTGCACCACTGCCAAGGAAATGTGGGACACTCTGGCCTTGGCACATGAAGGCTCATCTCAGGTTCGTGAATCTAAGATAAGCATGCTAGTTCATCAATATGAACTATTCAAAATGGAGGATCACGAGTCCATTGATCAAATGTTTGGAAGATTCCAAACAATCATTAACAACCTGAGGTCCTTGGGAAAAATCTACACAACCCAGGAGCATATCAGGAAAATCCTAAGGAGTCTGCCAAGACAATGGAGACCCAAGGTGACAGCCATACAAGAAGCAAGGGATCTTTCCACTCTTGCCATGGAGGATCTTCTGGGCTCACTGAAAGTACATGAGCTTGAGCTGAATGAAGAGGGAACCGAGAAAAGAGCAAAGTCCATTGCTCTTAAAGCTCATAGAGGGAGCACCTCCAAAGCATTGAAGGCAAATGATTCTGATGAAGAATCATGCAGCTCACAAGGAGAAGAAGGCTCAGATGATGATGAACTCTCCTTCATCTCCAGAAAAATAAAATCTATGTGGAAAAAGAAGGGTGGCTTCAGAAGGAAGCAATTCAACAGAAGATTTCCACAGAAGGAAGCTGAGCAAAAGGAGGAAAGTCCAGTGGTGTGCTATGGATGCAGGAAACCAGGCCACTACAAGGCAGACTGTCCTGAGGCTGAGAAGACAAAGAAGAAAGTCTTCAAGAAGAAGAAAGGTCTCATGGCAACATGGGAAGACCTCGATGATTCCTCTGATGATGAGGATAAAGAAGAGGCAAATCTGTGCCTAATGGCAGGACTCTCATCAGTTGAAAGTGAAGACGAAGAGGAGGTAATTTCTTACTCTGAATTAAGAAATAATTTTGATGAGCTTCTTAGAGATTCATCCATTCTATCTGATGAGTACAGGTCTTTAAAGAAAAAGTTTTCTCTTATAACAAAAGATTTTGAAAAGCTTTCTTCAGAAAACAAAGTACTTAAATCAGAAAATGAAAAGCTAAGACTTCAAGCAAGTCAACCAAAAGATGAATCTCCAAAGAAGTCTGAGTCCAATACTTCCTGTGAAGTACAAGTACTTCAACAAGAAGTAGATGAACTCACTGGACGTTTGTCCAAATTTGTCAGTAGCTCTGAAAAGCTTGATCAAATTTAAAAATTCAGAGAAAACCTTCTGACAAAACTGGTTTGGGTTATGAAAAACTGAAACCAAAGTTTTCCAAGAGTCCATCAAAGTTTAATATATATTGTGGATACTGTGGAAAGGCTGGTCATGTCACATCGACATGCTTCCATAATAAATGGAACAAGCCTGGACGCAGGCCAAGGACTAACATGAAAGGACCCAAGAAAATCTGGGTACCTAAGAACATGATCATTCCTGTTGCAGATTTGCTTAATGGGAGGAAAACAACACCAGTCATGGTACCTGGACAGTGGCTGCTCACGACACATGACAGGAGAAAGGTCTATGTTCCAAGACCTAAAGCCTAGATCAAAGGGCTGGGTCACGTTTGGAGGTGACCAGAAAGGCAGAATAGTTGGAATAGGTAAAATTGGTAAACATCCTTTTCCTACTGTTGAAAATGTTTTATTGGTTGAAGGACTCAAACATAATCTACTTAGCATAAGCCAATTGTGTGACAGTGGATGTGATGTTTCCTTTGACAAGGATAAATGTATAGTCAAAAATTCTGATAAGTCCATTCTTTTTCAAGCAAAGAGGCAGGACAATGTTTATAAAATTGATTTCGAAAATCTGTCCAAACAGAATGTCTCATGCTTCATTTCTTTAAATGATGAACAATGGATATGGCACAAGAAGCTTGGTCATGCAAGCTTGAGAACCATCTCAAAGCTTAATAAGCATAGCCTCATAAGAGGACTTCCAAATCTTGTGTACAAATCTGAGGTTCTCTGTGAAGCATGTCAGAAAAGGAAACAAGTGAAAAACTCTTTTAATTCTAAAAACATTGTTTCCACTTCTAGACCTTTAGAACTTTTACATATGGATTTGTTTGGACCAACACAAACTGCTTCTTTGAGTGGAAAGAAATATGGACTTGTTATAGTTGATGACTATACTAGATGGACATGGGTTAAATTCCTAGCACACAAGGATGAGTCTTTTAAGGTATTCACCATTTTTTGTAAAAGAGTCCAAACTGAGAAAGGAGTTTGTATCAACTCCATTCGAAGTGATCATGGAGGTGAGTTTGAAAATGCAAACTTTCAGAGATTCTGTGAAGAGAATGGAATCCTTCACAATTTCTCTGCACCTAGAACACCACAGCAAAATGGTGTAGTAGAGAGGAAAAATCGATCTTTACAAGAGATGGCCAGGACCATGCTCAATGATCACTCAACCTCTAAGAGGTTTTGGGCTGAAGCTGTAAACACAGCATGTTATTTGCAAAACCGAATTTTTATAAGGCCTATACTGAAAAAGACTCCTTATGAATTGTGGAAAGGAAGAAAACCCAACATTTCATATTTTCATCCTTTCGGATGTGAGTGTTTTATTCTTAACACCAAGGATCAACTTGGTAAATTTGACTCTAAAGTTGATAATGGAATTTTTCTGGGTTATTCTGAAACTTCCAAGGCATATCGAGTTTACAACTCAAGAACCTTGACTGTTGAAGAGTCAATTCACGTTAAATTCAATGACAAAAAGCCTGACAATGATCTGTCAGAGCTAAGTGATTCTCTTGCAGATATGAGAATACAACCAGGAGGTGAAGAATCATCAAGCAAGATTGAAGAAGATGGATCAGACGCAGGAAACAGTCATGCGTCCAATACTGCAGGTGGTAAAAGCTGGCATTTTAAGACTTATCATCCTGAAGATCAAATTATTGGAAATGCAGATGATAAAGTCAGAACAAGGTCCACATTCAGAGAGCAAACTGATGTAGCATTCATCTCTGAATTGGAGCCAAAGAATATAGATGAAGCCCTATTGGATGAAGGATGGATTTTAGCAATGCAGGAGGAGCTGAATCAGTTCAAAAGAAATGATGTTTGGACTCTGGTAGCCCCACCTGAAGATAAGTCCATCATTGGAACCAAATGGGTATTCAGAAACAAGCTGGACGAAGAAGGTAAAGTTGTGAGAAACAAAGCAAGGTTAGTTGCTCAAGGCTACTCACAACAGGAAGGTATTGATTTTACTGAAACCTTTGCTCCAGTAGCTAGAATAGAAGCCATTCGCATTTTACTTTCATTTGCTGCCCAACATGATATGAGGCTTTATCAAATGGATGTAAAGAGTGCTTTTCTGAATGGTATAATAACAGAAGAAGTCTATGTTGAACAGCCCCCTGGCTTTGAGGATCAATCTTTTCCAAATCATGTTTTTAAATTGAAAAAGGCTCTTTATGGCCTTAAGCAAGCTCCTCGAGCTTGGTATGAAAAACTGAGTTCATTTTTAATGGAAAATGGTTTTTCAAGAGGAAAAGTTGATAACACTCTTTTCAGAAAATCCATAGACTCACATTTCATCATAGTACAGATTTATGTAGATGACATTATTTTTGGTGCCACTGATGAATCTTTGTGTAGAGAATTCTCTGAATTAATGCAGAAAGAATTCGAAATGAGCATGATGGGAGAGTTGAAGTTCTTTCTTGGACTTCAAGTGAAACAGACTAAAGATGGGATATATGTGCATCAGACCAAATATACAAAGGAACTTCTGAAGAAGTTCAAGATGGATGATTGCAAACCCATGAATACCCCCATGCATCCAACTTGCATAATGAGCCTGAATGACAAAGATAAAAAGGTAGATCAAAAGGTATATAGAGATCCTAGAGATTCTCATTTGACTGCTGTCAAGAGAATTTTTAGATATCTGAAAGAGACTACTAATCTTGGTTTGCTGTTTAAGAAATCAGATGAATACAGATTAGTAGGATTCTGTGATGCTGACTATGCTGGAGACAGGCTTGAAAGAAAAAGCACCAGTGGAGGATGTCATTTTATGGGATCCAATTTAGTATCATGGACAAGCAAGAGACAAAGCACAATTGCATTATCAACAGCCGAAGCTGAATATGTCTCTGCAGCAAGTTGTTGTTCTCATCTCTTATGGATTAAATATCAATTGGAGGACTACAACATTTTCGAGAGTAAGATTTCTGTTCTATGTGATAATACTGCTGCAATCAATTTATCTAAGAACCCAATCTTACACTCAAGAGCTAAGCATATAGAAATTAAACATCATTTTATTAGAGACTATGTGCAGAAGGGAACATTTGATATTCAGTTTGTTAACACTGAAAATCAATGGGCAGATATTTTTACAAAACCCCTCTCTGTAGATAGGTTTACTTTTATAAGGAAGCATTTGAATATGCACTTTATAAAAGACTGATGTTTAGCGTCCAATATGCTTAAGTTGAGTCTGAGTCCAATATGACTAGAGTCCAATAGGACACGACAGTCTATTTGAGACTTAGAACGTTTTTTTTAAAGACTCAAAAGCTTTCACCTCTTAGTAATCCCACGCTGAGTCCAATTTTTTTCATAAAGATATATCTTACAGTTGGTTTCTTACAAATGCTTTGCAGTATCTTTTCAGTTTGATGATTATTCAAGCTTTCAAGAAAAAACTTCTGTTTTCTCTATAAACTTGATTCAGATTTCTCTTCGTTTGACATCTTTTCTAAAATCATTTCTGTTTGAGAAAGCTTGTTTAGAAAAGGGGAGAAGAAAAAGTTTTTTTTTTCAATTTTAAAGAGGTTTCTGTTTTTTTAAAAAAAAAACTCCAAGTTTTTTTTGAAAACTCTCTTTGGACTATGATGTTCTATGAACCTTTTTGCCTGATGACAAAAGGGGGAGAAAGAATGGGATTAAGTTTTTATATCTTGACTAAAAGGGGAGAAAGATTAAGTCTGATTGCATTAGTCGTATTACCATGTTGTTATTTTGATAAGCTTTTTATTGGACTAATCCTGTTGTTATGAGTAAAAGAAATTTTCAGGTACTCTAAGTATATTGAATATCCAAAACCATGAGATGTTTATCTCAGGGGGAGAAGAGTAAGGAAAATCTGAGATGTTTATCTCAGGGGGAGTTTCCCTTAGAAAATTTCTGTTTTTACTGACTGATTTTGGTTTATATGCTTTATTGTTTGTAAAACTTAATAATGTTTGTCATCATCAAAAAGGGGGAGATTGTTGGAACCAAATTGGTTAAAAGTGTTTTTAATACAAAAACTCCCTAAGTGATTTTATGGTTTTGATGATAACAAAATGTATTAAGGTTTTTACAAAGGATAATCAATTTGTATGAAGCTGTACAATGAATAAATGCTGCCTAACTAAGCTTGTTGCAGTCTGCGTCCAATAAGCTCTTCATGACATTGGCTGGCATTCAAAGTGAGTCTTGCGTCCAATGTTGGCACTGGAATGGACACAAGAGTTTTGCGTCCAATGTTGACACTGAAATGGACACAAAAGTTCTGCGTCCAATGTTTGAGCAGAAGGAAGAATTCTGCGTCCAGCGTCCAATGTTTGAGCAGAAGGAAGAATTCTGCGTCCAATGTTTGAGCACAAGGCAAGAACAAAGTTCTGCGTCCAATGTCTTCTGAAGAAGCAGAATCGCAGAAATAGAAGAAATCAAGTCTTGAAGATACGCTACTTTCTGCGTCCAATGTTTTCCAAAGAAGCAGAATCAGTAAGCGTCCAATAGAGCAAAACTGGCATAAGTCCAATGATAAGAACAAGGCAATACTGGCAGAGTCCAATGTTTGTATGAGAAGCAGAATTACAGTAAAAGTCCAATGTTTTTCAAAGGAACAGATGCAGTGAGCGTCCAATGCAGATGAAGGATAAAAGTCCAATGTTCAGTGTGAGCAAGAGTGCAACTCTGCGTCCAATGAAACTGAACAAACAAAAGAACTGCTCTGCGTCCAATGAAGTCAGAGTTACTCAAGCACTGTTCTGCGTCCAATAAATAAGAAGGACAACAATATTGCTTTGCGTCCAATGGAGCACAAGGAAGCAGATTGACAAAGGTACATCAAACAATTGTTCTGCGTCCAATGAAGCAGAAGAACAAATGTACAACAATCAACCTTGCGTCCAATGGAAATGGCAAAAGTCCAATACTGCCTTGCATTCAAATGGAATAGATTAGTAAGCATCAGGTATGCGTCCAATGTTTGCATGAGTTCTGTGCAAATTGGTAAGTGCAAAGGTATGCGTCCAATAGATTCTATATGCTGCGTCCAAAACGCAGAGTCCATTACATGCTATTTACTGCTCATGCATTTAATATGAAACATATTTATTGAGCAAATGATTTGAAATAAATAGCTGTACACAATGCTTTTCTGTACATCTTTGTCAACGTATGTGAATGTACTTCTGAAAAGCATAAAGTACTGTGGAAAGTGTACTAAGAGAGAGAATGTACTTTTAACTACTCTATAGATCTCTGAACACACCTTTCTGCTTTACACAGTGTATTCTCTCTGTCTCAATAAGATATTATTATTAACCACTGTACAATTGAGACTTTGAGTACAGGTTGCTTCTGATTTGGGAGAAAGAAACGCAGACATGCACAATGAAGAAGATCTCCTCAGAGCAACGGGAAAATAGCATTAAATGCTATTAGAGAACGGTAATATTTATGAAGGCTGAAGCTGAGCTATTCGAAGAACAAGTCTGAAGCTTCATCAAAGCCTATAAATACCGAGAAGCAAGAAGAAGAATACAAGTGACTGAAAACGAAAAAGAAAGAGCTGAACTGCTGTGCAATCTTTTATACTCTGATTAGAAAAGTCTTGTATTTCTTTATCTTCTTGTAAAAGAGAGTTTGCTTAACTCTCAAAGTGCTTTAGATTTCATATCCTCACTTGTGTGAGTTAGACAGCACTTGAATCAAAACTCTGCTGAGTTGTTTAGCCTGAAGAGGCTGTGTTCAAAGAATACTTGGGGTTTAGCCTGAAGAGGCTGCGTCCAAAGAATACTTGGGTTTTAGCCTGGAGAGGCTGTGTGCAAAGAATACTTGGGTTTTAGCCTGAAGAGGCTGTGTGCAAAGAATACTTGTATCTATCTGGTTTGATAGTGAAATCTCTCTAGTTTGAGGGGACTGGACGTAGCTCTTAGGAAAGGGTGAACCAGTATAAAAACTTGTGTTATTTCTTCTTTCCCTTAACTCCTTTTATATCTGTGTTTATTACTAACAAAGGGGATTGAAATTGTTTTTATTCAAACAAGTTTTTCAAACCAAAAGGGAAGCATTCTATGCGTCCAATCTTTAGAAAACCTGTGCGTCCAGTTTTTATAAAGACTCTGTGCGTCCAGTGTTTTAGCACTCTGTGCGTCCAATATTTCAAAAAGCACTGTGCGTCCAATATTTGAACTAAGCTGTGCGTCCAACGTTTTTAACAGCCAGAGTTCATCTTTTGCGAAAAGTTTTAAAAGCTTAGAAACACAATTCAACCCCCCCTTCTTGTGTTTCATCTTGTTACCTACAGTTGGCATCAGAGCTCGGTCTCTAGGGGTTGAGCACTTAACCGTGAAGAGAAGCAAGATCCATGGAAAACGAAGGACAAGCAGTGAACAGACCACCACTGTTCAATGGAAATGAATACGACTACTGGAAGCAGAGAATGATCACATTCTTTGATGCTCAAAACATGGACCTATGGGATGTCGTGGAAACTGGCTACACTGCTCCAGTAAATGAAGCAGGTCAACAAGTACCAAGAGCTCAGTGGACAGCAGATCAAAGGACAAGGTTCCAGCTGAACTCGAAGGCTAGGCACTACCTGATGTGTGCCATCACAAAATCTGAATATGACAAGGTGCACAGCTGCACCACTGCCAAGGAAATGTGGGACACTCTGGCCTTGGCACATGAAGGCTCATCTCAGGTTCGTGAATCTAAGATAAGCATGCTAGTTCATCAATATGAACTATTCAAAATGGAGGATCACGAGTCCATTGATCAAATGTTTGGAAGATTCCAAACAATCATTAACAACCTGAGGTCCTTGGGAAAAATCTACACAACCCAGGAGCATATCAGGAAAATCCTAAGGAGTCTGCCAAGACAATGGAGACCCAAGGTGACAGCCATACAAGAAGCAAGGGATCTTTCCACTCTTGCCATGGAGGATCTTCTGGGCTCACTGAAAGTACATGAGCTTGAGCTGAATGAAGAGGGAACCGAGAAAAGAGCAAAGTCCATTGCTCTTAAAGCTCATAGAGGGAGCACCTCCAAAGCATTGAAGGCAAATGATTCTGATGAAGAATCATGCAGCTCACAAGGAGAAGAAGGCTCAGATGATGATGAACTCTCCTTCATCTCCAGAAAAATAAAATCTATGTGGAAAAAGAAGGGTGGCTTCAGAAGGAAGCAATTCAACAGAAGATTTCCACAGAAGGAAGCTGAGCAAAAGGAGGAAAGTCCAGTGGTGTGCTATGGATGCAGGAAACCAGGCCACTACAAGGCAGACTGTCCTGAGGCTGAGAAGACAAAGAAGAAAGTCTTCAAGAAGAAGAAAGGTCTCATGGCAACATGGGAAGACCTCGATGATTCCTCTGATGATGAGGATAAAGAAGAGGAAAATCTGTGCCTAATGGCAGGACTCTCATCAGTTGAAAGTGAAGACGAAGAGGAGGTAATTTCTTACTCTGAATTAAGAAATAATTTTGATGAGCTTCTTAGAGATTCATCCATTCTATCTGATGAGTACAGGTCTTTAAAGAAAAAGTTTTCTCTTATAACAAAAGATTTTGAAAAGCTTTCTTCAGAAAACAAAGTACTTAAATCAGAAAATGAAAAGCTAAGACTTCAAGCAAGTCAACCAAAAGATGAATCTCCAAAGAAGTCTGAGTCCAATACTTCCTGTGAAGTACAAGTACTTCAACAAGAAGTAGATGAACTCACTGGACGTTTGTCCAAATTTGTCAGTAGCTCTGAAAAGCTTGATCAAATTTAAAAATTCAGAGAAAACCTTCTGACAAAACTGGTTTGGGTTATGAAAAACTGAAACCAAAGTTTTCCAAGAGTCCATCAAAGTTTAATATATATTGTGGATACTGTGGAAAGGCTGGTCATGTCACATCGACATGCTTCCATAATAAATGGAACAAGCCTGGACGCAGGCCAAGGACTAACATGAAAGGACCCAAGAAAATCTGGGTACCTAAGAACATGATCATTCCTGTTGCAGATTTGCTTAATGGGAGGAAAACAACACCAGTCATGGTACCTGGACAGTGGCTGCTCACGACACATGACAGGAGAAAGGTCTATGTTCCAAGACCTAAAGCCTAGATCAAAGGGCTGGGTCACGTTTGGAGGTGACCAGAAAGGCAGAATAGTTGGAATAGGTAAAATTGGTAAACATCCTTTTCCTACTGTTGAAAATGTTTTATTGGTTGAAGGACTCAAACATAATCTACTTAGCATAAGCCAATTGTGTGACAGTGGATGTGATGTTTCCTTTGACAAGGATAAATGTATAGTCAAAAATTCTGATAAGTCCATTCTTTTTCAAGCAAAGAGGCAGGACAATGTTTATAAAATTGATTTCGAAAATCTGTCCAAACAGAATGTCTCATGCTTCATTTCTTTAAATGATGAACAATGGATATGGCACAAGAAGCTTGGTCATGCAAGCTTGAGAACCATCTCAAAGCTTAATAAGCATAGCCTCATAAGAGGACTTCCAAATCTTGTGTACAAATCTGAGGTTCTCTGTGAAGCATGTCAGAAAGGGAAACAAGTGAAAAACTCTTTTAATTCTAAAAACATTGTTTCCACTTCTAGACCTTTAGAACTTTTACATATGGATTTGTTTGGACCAACACAAACTGCTTCTTTGAGTGGAAAGAAATATGGACTTGTTATAGTTGATGACTATACTAGATGGACATGGGTTAAATTCCTAGCACACAAGGATGAGTCTTTTAAGGTATTCACCATTTTTTGTAAAAGAGTCCAAACTGAGAAAGGAGTTTGTATCAACTCCATTCGAAGTGATCATGGAGGTGAGTTTGAAAATGCAAACTTTCAGAGATTCTGTGAAGAGAATGGAATCCTTCACAATTTCTCTGCACCTAGAACACCACAGCAAAATGGTGTAGTAGAGAGGAAAAATCGATCTTTACAAGAGATGGCCAGGACCATGCTCAATGATCACTCAACCTCTAAGAGGTTTTGGGCTGAAGCTGTAAACACAGCATGTTATTTGCAAAACCGAATTTTTATAAGGCCTATACTGAAAAAGACTCCTTATGAATTGTGGAAAGGAAGAAAACCCAACATTTCATATTTTCATCCTTTCGGATGTGAGTGTTTTATTCTTAACACCAAGGATCAACTTGGTAAATTTGACTCTAAAGTTGATAATGGAATTTTTCTGGGTTATTCTGAAACTTCCAAGGCATATCGAGTTTACAACTCAAGAACCTTGACTGTTGAAGAGTCAATTCACGTTAAATTCAATGACAAAAAGCCTGACAATGATCTGTCAGAGCTAAGTGATTCTCTTGCAGATATGAGAATACAACCAGGAGGTGAAGAATCATCAAGCAAGATTGAAGAAGATGGATCAGACGCAGGAAACAGTCATGCGTCCAATACTGCAGGTGGTAAAAGCTGGCATTTTAAGACTTATCATCCTGAAGATCAAATTATTGGAAATGCAGATGATAAAGTCAGAACAAGGTCCACATTCAGAGAGCAAACTGATGTAGCATTCATCTCTGAATTGGAGCCAAAGAATATAGATGAAGCCCTATTGGATGAAGGATGGATTTTAGCAATGCAGGAGGAGCTGAATCAGTTCAAAAGAAATGATGTTTGGACTCTGGTAGCCCCACCTGAAGATAAGTCCATCATTGGAACCAAATGGGTATTCAGAAACAAGCTGGACGAAGAAGGTAAAGTTGTGAGAAACAAAGCAAGGTTAGTTGCTCAAGGCTACTCACAACAGGAAGGTATTGATTTTACTGAAACCTTTGCTCCAGTAGCTAGAATAGAAGCCATTCGCATTTTACTTTCATTTGCTGCCCAACATGATATGAGGCTTTATCAAATGGATGTAAAGAGTGCTTTTCTGAATGGTATAATAACAGAAGAAGTCTATGTTGAACAGCCCCCTGGCTTTGAGGATCAATCTTTTCCAAATCATGTTTTTAAATTGAAAAAGGCTCTTTATGGCCTTAAGCAAGCTCCTCGAGCTTGGTATGAAAAACTGAGTTCATTTTTAATGGAAAATGGTTTTTCAAGAGGAAAAGTTGATAACACTCTTTTCAGAAAATCCATAGACTCACATTTCATCATAGTACAGATTTATGTAGATGACATTATTTTTGGTGCCACTGATGAATCTTTGTGTAGAGAATTCTCTGAATTAATGCAGAAAGAATTCGAAATGAGCATGATGGGAGAGTTGAAGTTCTTTCTTGGACTTCAAGTGAAACAGACTAAAGATGGGATATATGTGCATCAGACCAAATATACAAAGGAACTTCTGAAGAAGTTCAAGATGGATGATTGCAAACCCATGAATACCCCCATGCATCCAACTTGCATAATGAGCCTGAATGACAAAGATAAAAAGGTAGATCAAAAGGTATATAGAGATCCTAGAGATTCTCATTTGACTGCTGTCAAGAGAATTTTTAGATATCTGAAAGAGACTACTAATCTTGGTTTGCTGTTTAAGAAATCAGATGAATACAGATTAGTAGGATTCTGTGATGCTGACTATGCTGGAGACAGGCTTGAAAGAAAAAGCACCAGTGGAGGATGTCATTTTATGGGATCCAATTTAGTATCATGGACAAGCAAGAGACAAAGCACAATTGCATTATCAACAGCCGAAGCTGAATATGTCTCTGCAGCAAGTTGTTGTTCTCATCTCTTATGGATTAAATATCAATTGGAGGACTACAACATTTTCGAGAGTAAGATTTCTGTTCTATGTGATAATACTGCTGCAATCAATTTATCTAAGAACCCAATCTTACACTCAAGAGCTAAGCATATAGAAATTAAACATCATTTTATTAGAGACTATGTGCAGAAGGGAACATTTGATATTCAGTTTGTTAACACTGAAAATCAATGGGCAGATATTTTTACAAAACCCCTCTCTGTAGATAGGTTTACTTTTATAAGGAAGCATTTGAATATGCACTTTATAAAAGACTGATGTTTAGCGTCCAATATGCTTAAGTTGAGTCTGAGTCCAATATGACTAGAGTCCAATAGGACACGACAGTCTATTTGAGACTTAGAACGTTTTTTTTAAAGACTCAAAAGCTTTCACCTCTTAGTAATCCCACGCTGAGTCCAATTTTTTTCATAAAGATATATCTTACAGTTGGTTTCTTACAAATGCTTTGCAGTATCTTTTCAGTTTGATGATTATTCAAGCTTTCAAGAAAAAACTTCTGTTTTCTCTATAAACTTGATTCAGATTTCTCTTCGTTTGACATCTTTTCTAAAATCATTTCTGTTTGAGAAAGCTTGTTTAGAAAAGGGGAGAAGAAAAAGTTTTTTTTTTCAATTTTAAAGAGGTTTCTGTTTTTTTAAAAAAAAAACTCCAAGTTTTTTTTGAAAACTCTCTTTGGACTATGATGTTCTATGAACCTTTTTGCCTGATGACAAAAGGGGGAGAAAGAATGGGATTAAGTTTTTATATCTTGACTAAAAGGGGAGAAAGATTAAGTCTGATTGCATTAGTCGTATTACCATGTTGTTATTTTGATAAGCTTTTTATTGGACTAATCCTGTTGTTATGAGTAAAAGAAATTTTCAGGTACTCTAAGTATATTGAATATCCAAAACCATGAGATGTTTATCTCAGGGGGAGAAGAGTAAGGAAAATCTGAGATGTTTATCTCAGGGGGAGTTTCCCTTAGAAAATTTCTGTTTTTACTGACTGATTTTGGTTTATATGCTTTATTGTTTGTAAAACTTAATAATGTTTGTCATCATCAAAAAGGGGGAGATTGTTGGAACCAAATTGGTTAAAAGTGTTTTTAATACAAAAACTCCCTAAGTGATTTTATGGTTTTGATGATAACAAAATGTATTAAGGTTTTTACAAAGGATAATCAATTTGTATGAAGCTGTACAATGAATAAATGCTGCCTAACTAAGCTTGTTGCAGTCTGCGTCCAATAAGCTCTTCATGACATTGGCTGGCATTCAAAGTGAGTCTTGCGTCCAATGTTGGCACTGGAATGGACACAAGAGTTTTGCGTCCAATGTTGACACTGAAATGGACACAAAAGTTCTGCGTCCAATGTTTGAGCAGAAGGAAGAATTCTGCGTCCAGCGTCCAATGTTTGAGCAGAAGGAAGAATTCTGCGTCCAATGTTTGAGCACAAGGCAAGAACAAAGTTCTGCGTCCAATGTCTTCTGAAGAAGCAGAATCGCAGAAATAGAAGAAATCAAGTCTTGAAGATACGCTACTTTCTGCGTCCAATGTTTTCCAAAGAAGCAGAATCAGTAAGCGTCCAATAGAGCAAAACTGGCATAAGTCCAATGATAAGAACAAGGCAATACTGGCAGAGTCCAATGTTTGTATGAGAAGCAGAATTACAGTAAAAGTCCAATGTTTTTCAAAGGAACAGATGCAGTGAGCGTCCAATGCAGATGAAGGATAAAAGTCCAATGTTCAGTGTGAGCAAGAGTGCAACTCTGCGTCCAATGAAACTGAACAAACAAAAGAACTGCTCTGCGTCCAATGAAGTCAGAGTTACTCAAGCACTGTTCTGCGTCCAATAAATAAGAAGGACAACAATATTGCTTTGCGTCCAATGGAGCACAAGGAAGCAGATTGACAAAGGTACATCAAACAATTGTTCTGCGTCCAATGAAGCAGAAGAACAAATGTACAACAATCAACCTTGCGTCCAATGGAAATGGCAAAAGTCCAATACTGCCTTGCATTCAAATGGAATAGATTAGTAAGCATCAGGTATGCGTCCAATGTTTGCATGAGTTCTGTGCAAATTGGTAAGTGCAAAGGTATGCGTCCAATAGATTCTATATGCTGCGTCCAAAACGCAGAGTCCATTACATGCTATTTACTGCTCATGCATTTAATATGAAACATATTTATTGAGCAAATGATTTGAAATAAATAGCTGTACACAATGCTTTTCTGTACATCTTTGTCAACGTATGTGAATGTACTTCTGAAAAGCATAAAGTACTGTGGAAAGTGTACTAAGAGAGAGAATGTACTTTTAACTACTCTATAGATCTCTGAACACACCTTTCTGCTTTACACAGTGTATTCTCTCTGTCTCAATAAGATATTATTATTAACCACTGTACAATTGAGACTTTGAGTACAGGTTGCTTCTGATTTGGGAGAAAGAAACGCAGACATGCACAATGAAGAAGATCTCCTCAGAGCAACGGGAAAATAGCATTAAATGCTATTAGAGAACGGTAATATTTATGAAGGCTGAAGCTGAGCTATTCGAAGAACAAGTCTGAAGCTTCATCAAAGCCTATAAATACCGAGAAGCAAGAAGAAGAATACAAGTGACTGAAAACGAAAAAGAAAGAGCTGAACTGCTGTGCAATCTTTTATACTCTGATTAGAAAAGTCTTGTATTTCTTTATCTTCTTGTAAAAGAGAGTTTGCTTAACTCTCAAAGTGCTTTAGATTTCATATCCTCACTTGTGTGAGTTAGACAGCACTTGAATCAAAACTCTGCTGAGTTGTTTAGCCTGAAGAGGCTGTGTTCAAAGAATACTTGGGGTTTAGCCTGAAGAGGCTGCGTCCAAAGAATACTTGGGTTTTAGCCTGGAGAGGCTGTGTGCAAAGAATACTTGGGTTTTAGCCTGAAGAGGCTGTGTGCAAAGAATACTTGTATCTATCTGGTTTGATAGTGAAATCTCTCTAGTTTGAGGGGACTGGACGTAGCTCTTAGGAAAGGGTGAACCAGTATAAAAACTTGTGTTATTTCTTCTTTCCCTTAACTCCTTTTATATCTGTGTTTATTACTAACAAAGGGGATTGAAATTGTTTTTATTCAAACAAGTTTTTCAAACCAAAAGGGAAGCATTCTGTGCGTCCAATCTTTAGAAAACCTGTGCGTCCAGTTTTTATAAAGACTCTGTGCGTCCAGTGTTTTAGCACTCTGTGCGTCCAATATTTCAAAAAGCACTGTGCGTCCAATATTTGAACTAAGCTGTGCGTCCAACGTTTTTAACAGCCAGAGTTCATCTTTTGCGAAAAGTTTTAAAAGCTTAGAAACACAATTCAACCCCTCCCCCTTCTTGTGTTTCATCTTGTTACCTACAGTAGGTAACTAAGTGGCAATTTCAAGTGACGGCCATGCTAATTCTAGCTCCCATGCGGGTTCTCCTACAGCTGGTTCTACCGGAGAAGGTACTAGAAAAAAAGTGACAAGTTAAGATGAAGAACCTTCTTCATCTTAGAAATAAGGGAGAAACATTGTCGGTGAGTTCCTAAAATATAATTCTTTGCATTGACATTTTTCTGTTTAAAAAGTCTTAGTATTGTAAACCTTTGCATTGACGATATAAGTTACATGAAACCAAAAAACCCAACCAGCAGGGTCCAATAGTGCAATGTTGGCTAGTTATCTTGGAACTCTTGTCCACGATTTAATTCCAATCAATAAAATGGGTTGAAACCAAGAAAAAGGGGTTATGACCCAATGAGGCCATACAAGGATGAAGTTTTGAAACAAATCAGGGTTTGACAATTAACTTCTATTTATTTTGTTATGATATGTTTCTTATAATGCAATCCATCCTAACTTTCTTTGATTATACTTGTTTTTGTAGTCAGTTTTTGAACTTCATGAGTGTCGTGAAGACTACATCCTTAAGGAAGCTAGGAAGCTTCACCAACAATGAGGGTGTAACATGGAGAAACAGTTATTACCGTGTACATGAGGTACTTTAAACTACCATAATTATTTTATTAATCATTTAGTTTTCTTAGAGGTTTCGTCCATGTTATGTTAACCCAATTTTATTATACTGTCTTAGATGCTTGTTCAAGGTTTACCCATATCATCAACGAAATTACTTCCTCTTGTCACCAGCAATGACATGTGGAAATTTCAGTGATTGGGTGTTGGTTACATTCAAACCTCTCAAAGGCGTCATATACAATTTGGATTCTCTGAAAAGGGACACCGATTGGCAGCTGATAGGCACACCTATTTACAAAGATATCAATAAGTAAATAGTCATGTGTGATGTGATGCGCATGCGTGTCTTTTCAAATTTATTACTTACAACGAAGTTTAATTTGTGTTTATTTTTCTTAGAGCTGTAGAGGAGTTCCTAAAGATCGAAAGATTAAAAGTTAGTACTCAACCTGAATGGAAAATAATTAGGGTATATTTTTACAAAATTAAGGCACGTGGTAATTATTTGCAAATATTAATTTATTTTGATTTACCATTACTGTATTTCATTTTGTAGTGTCCAAAACAAGAGGACAACATCGATTGCGCGTACTTTGTCATGAGATTCACGACAGAGATTGTCACCACAGGTGTTACGGAAATCCTAGTCACGATGTGCAATTTTGTTAAGATTTTTGCTTTATTTGAAGAATTTTTTAATGCATATATGTTAATTAATTGAGATAATAACTTTGATTTTTTTTCCTAGTACATACCTAGGTACATATACTCCAGAACAACAAGCTGAAGTTGTTGAACAATTGTGTAATTAAATATGTGCATGAAGTAATAATTCCTGCACAACCACAACAATAAGACGAATATCATCAAGATGAAATTTCATTGATTTATCTGTTCATATTATAATTGTACATATATATATTTGTTTGGTAACTGTACATATATGTATATATGTTCCTATTCATATTTGTGATATGATATTAATTTGAATACCAGGAAAACAAAATAATATTTTAAAAAAATATATATATTTCAACAGTGCTTTCTTCAGCTACCATTGTTGTGATGTATGGATACAAGCACAACGCTTGTTGTCCGCACGTTGTCTTTGAGATAACGTGGGCAGGGTTTACGTGAGACAGCAATAGCGCTTCGTAGGCATTGTGGTGAGACCGCGTCTAAACAACAACGGAGAGATCAAAAACACTTTTACGCGTTGTTGAAATTAAAATTAAACTCTGTTGAAATGCTTTCTAGGCATAGTGTTGTGGCGGTGGTTTTGTCTTTATGGTTGACAAGAAACAAGTTGATTTTCCAATGCTGTCCGGTGAGTTTTATGAATGTTTTGATTCAAATTAAGGTGACATCTTGGGGGTGGTTTATTTTTAGGCTCCCCTAATATTGTATGTTGACACCCACCCTGGGAGTATATTCACAGCTGGGAAAACGTCATCTGCTCCTTTTTCGATCACATCCATCCAGCGCTGTTCACACCCACCCTTGGAGTTTGCTCACAGTTGGAAAAATGTCGTGTGTTCCTTTTTTTTAATTTCAGTGTCAGGGTGAACATCCAACACTTTTCACACCCACCCGGGAAGTTCATTCACAGTTGGAAAAATGGCAGGTGCTCCTTTTTTTTGAATTTCAGTAGCTGGGGCGAATATCTAGCGGTGCTCACATCCGCACTGGGAGTTTATTCACGGCTGGAAAAATGTCAGGTGCTTCTTTTTCGATCGCACCCATCCAGCGTTGTTCCCACCCTCCCTGGGGTTCATTCAGGGCTTGGAAAATGTCAGGTGTTCCTTTCTAGAATTTCAGTAAAAAGGGAGAACACCGGTGCCGTTCACATCCACCCGGGGAGTTTATGCACAGACCGGAAAAATGTCAGGTGCTCCTTTTTCTAATTTTAGTAGCAAGGGTGAACATCCAACTCTGTTCACACCCAACCAGGGAGTTTATTCACAGCTGAAAAACGTCAGGTGCTCCTTTTTCGATCACAGCTATCCAGCGCTGCTCCCACCCATGGGTGTTTATTCACAGTTGGGTACTATTTCCCTTGATTAAATTCATTTGAATCAGGGGTCATTGGAGTTCTTTGTGGGATCTTTGTCTACTTTTTTTTTTCTTGACTCTTGTAGCTCTTGTCACAAAATAGGAACGCATCTTGTGCGCTTGTTTGATTTAATTTTTTGATAAGTTTTTTTCTCTTATTAGAGAAAAATTCATTCAATTTTTTCGTGGACACCCATGAAACTATCCAATTTCTGCTCATAGCAAATTTTATTCACAAGTATATGTGGGTATTGGTGATTTTATCATTCCTAATCTTCGTCAAAAAAAAAAATCATTCCTAATGGTGACTGTCCAAAGGTTGATCAAATCATTGTATTAAATATTTAATTTGTTAAATTTAAGTTATGAGGAGTGGGGCTGCCTTCTAAAGGGGCATTGTAGAAAGAATATGTATCTGAGTACGAGAGTTTTGGCAGCTATATATATTCTTGCCAAAATTTTCTGTGGTAATGAAATAGCGTGATTCATGACAGTGATCGTGGGTATAAAATATGGTATTAATTCGTTTTTTTCAATGGTGAACATAAAATATGGTGTTCTAGACGATGCCTTTACCGAAACCTTAGACAACATAATTGTGGCTTTTTATTAATTGTTTGTTCATGAATTGATACTTGAGAGGAGTTCAATTAGATAATTAGTTTCTAATCCGTCCAATAAAAAATTGGAAGAAGTGATATAAACCAATTAGTTGGGGGAAGGTTGTCCCCTTCTGTTGAAACCTCGTGTTGGGTTTGAGATTTGCATGTTTAAACCATTCGCCACGTCTTAACATATATATTTCCACATTAGGACATGACAGCCCTTGACAACTCTCTCGTATATACTTCCTACCTAATTGGGCGGTGCAAATTTCTCGCTGCAATGTGCGAGCACTTCGTCCCGGAACCAAATTCGTAGGCATGTTGAAAACCGTGTCTCTGAATCACGTCAAAGATTTTGACAAATTCATTTTTGTCTCTTGTGCCTGCACAATCAAATATGGATGGTCTATGCCCTTAAATATACTTTTGAATCTCATCTGCAATATCTTCACAGGTGTTTCTATTATAATATATATAGAGTGGGAATCAAAAGTAGAGTTGAAGCATTGTTTTTTGTTAGAGCGGGAATTATGCCCAACTAACCCATCCTAGCTGATTATCATAAAAGGAAAAGGATGTTGTATTATTAGTTATTTAATTAAGAAATTCGTTGACGAATATCTCTAAGCTACTCTAAAAAATATTAATTACTACATTTAATTTAGTTATTAAAATATTTTAAATGTTCTATAGTAATTTAAAATATAACTCAATTTTTTCCCGAGTTGAAATTAATATAGTATCATTGTTAGGTACGAGAACTTGGAAAAAATTTATGAAGTTTGGCAAAAGCAAATGATTATGGATAATAAGTTGTCTGGCAATGTCTTTAAGGGCACTTAACATGGATGCATTAGAAATCAATTCTTTCAAAGTTAAATTTTCATAAACTTTTGTTATATAAAATTTTAATTTGAATTTATTTCTTCCTAATTAATAAATTTTAAATAGGCAATATTTTATCAAAACATAATAAAAACATGTTCAATACATGATTTTCTCCTGAAAATTAGTATGAAATTTTATCTCACGAGATATTAAATTCATTATTCCCTATACTTTCTAATATTAGCCTTGATTAAAATAAAATTTGCGTCAATGATCATAAGAATCATTCAACCTATTGACAGTGTTTACTTGCAAAAAAAAATGGAAATTATTCGGAAATATACCCTTATTTTGTTATTGTCTACTTTTTGATACCACAAGGCACAAAGATGGAAGATGGAGGATGGTAGTTGGAGGCGCAGCGTTAATTTGTTGATTTGGTGTCGGCTCACAGATAAAAAGGGAATTATATTACATCATGCATTTGATGTGGAAAGTGAATATTGTTAGGGCTGTTCACGGGCCAGTTTGGATCGGATTTGGCCAAATCCGTTATCCGAACTGATAAAGACACTACGGGTTGGGTTGGTTCGGATTTTTTTATTTTTTTTCTTCCAAATCCGAACCAAACCAACCCGTACTTGAACGGGTTGGATCGGATCGGACCCGCAGTCCGTGCTTTAATTAAAAAAAAAAAGATGAAAATGGGCCTAGCCTGAATCCAGAAAAAAAGCAATAAAGAGATTATTAAATGGGCTTGGGCCCAACATAATAACCAAAACACTAAAATGAAAAAAATAAAAAGATGGGGTGAAGGGATCTCTTTCTGAAATGACCCAAAAAAAATAACCCTAATCTCCATGACACATGCAGCCGCCGCCGAGAGAGAGAAGACCAAAACGCGCAAGAAGAACAGCAACAAGGTCTCCAAGAAACACGAAGAAGAAGACTCTGCTCACAGTGGTTTGGATCTGCAGCAGAGTGGTTTAAATCTGCTCACGGTGGGACGAGTTGGACGTGGTAGGACGACGACGTAGCTGGAGGACGACGCAGCTGGAGGACGACGCAGTTCACGGCAGCTAGAGGACGACGCAGTTCACGCGGTTGGAGGACGAAGCGGATGGAGATCGCAGTTCGCTATTGTCCCTTAAGCTGAGAAACGACGCGGTGGGTGGCTGGGAGAGTGGGAGGCGCGGTTGCCTAAGGAGATGGAGAACACTCTTGAATCGCAGTTGTAGTTGGGTGTAACAAAACCCTAGCAAAGAAAGGGAGGAAGGGACGAAGACAAGTTGCCATTTTTGCAACTCTGAGCTCTCTCTCTCGTGTAACTACTAACTAGTTTAGGCTTAGAATTTTTTTATTATTTAATGCCACGTCATCGGTTCGGATCGAAGGGTTCACGGGTTCAACAACTGAAACCCGTCATCCGAACCAAACCATGGCGGGTCTGATCGGGTTCTACCCGAACAACACAAAAAACTACAAAATCCGGGTTGGGCCGGGTTGGTTTGGATTCGGATTCGCGGGTAATCCGAACCTGCGAACACCCCTAAATATTGTGATCTGTACGTGCATCCTCGACCTTTTTAATTAAATCCAAATTTGTTTCTCCACCCGAATGTCGAAGCATTTTCTTTTCAATAATACACTTCTCGGCCCATTCCAAAAACAGTTGTCGCTGGCTGCCATTTTTGTTTAGCAATGTTGTCACGTTTTTTATGGCACCACCGGTGAATCCGCACGAAAATATATACGAACAACCAAGTAACAGAACTGGTAGAAGGTTTTCTTGGACTAAAAGTAAATGACTAATTTGTAAGAAGAAAGACGAGGGATCTCGGATAGCACTTGAAATTAGACTCGTAGCACGGGTGAGATTTTTCATCTCATGGTAATGAAGGTAGGCGCGGCTCGTCATCTTTGATAAAGGAATTAATGGATTTTTTTATACAAAGGAATTGATGAATCTTGCTAAATAAACTATGTCATGTCCATCCTTAATTTCTGGAGTTTAAAAAATAATAAACGTATCCACTTCTATTTTTCCATCTTCTCTCAGCTGAAAGAAAAGACAAAAGTGAGGGAGTCCTGGAACGGACAAAAATAACATCAAGAACTTTTTATTAAAGTGTAGCTTATTGATAACTAGGCGGCCTTTACCATGGATCATCTATATAGGTGTATATGGTGAACCATGCACTCAGATAAAAATGCACATCAATCATGTGTCAAATTAGTGAAATTGTAAAGAAACTAACCGGTGCAATTAGAGATGGAAATAGGCGAAGCCACTCGACACGGGCCAACGGCTTAGTCTACAATAGGTTCAGGTCAGACTAGACTTTTTTATGAAATAAATCAAGTCAAGGCTTTTATAAAAGTCTATTAAGCTAAAAAAGTCAGGTCTAGGTCATCTAAAAAGTCTTTTAGGCCCACCAGGCCAGCTTATTTAAGTGAACACAAATAATAGTTTCCTTTTGTAGTATTATTATTATATTATTTTTTTATAATGTATTAAACTCATATACTTGTTTACCACCGGGGGCTTGGGTGAGATGACGCGGGTTTCTCCCAATTTAATCAGATGTCCTGGGTTCGAACCCAGGCCATGCGCAACGGATACCTTGGCCTAGACCAACAAAAAAAAACTCATATACTTGTTTATCTTTTCAAATATTTAAGCATGTTGACTTACATAAATAATAAAGTCTATAAAGATTATTTAAGGATAAAGTTATAGCCTATATAGTCTATTTAGAGGTCTTATTGCAAAAATAGACTTTTAAATAAATTACCATGAATGTTATATCTTATATCTTATAATTTATAATAGACCTTTAAAAAAAGTTTATATCTTATAAATAAGTAAGACTTTACTCTCATAAAGTCTAACCTACTCTTATGTCTCATACACCTTGAGTAGTAGTGATTTTAATTTTCATAATTTATAATTTGTTATACATAGAGATTTTTATTAGCCTACTAACCCATTGATCTATTTAGGAATAGGCCATATGACAAATTTGAATGTCTTAATAGGAATTAGGCTTTTAAATAGGCTAGTAGGCCATGTTAGGCTTTTAAAAAAGGCCAAGCTAGACCTAAAAGAAATCCTCTGACAAGTCACAGGCCAGGCTTAGGCCTCGGGATTTTTCAACAAGCCAAGCCTATATAGCCAAAGCCTAGCTCAGCTTGGCCTATATATATCCATCCCTACGTGCAATGCAGAATATTTCTAATTCACCTAGAAATGAGCCTCAAAATGTTAGGATCGGTTTATGTTCTGATGGGTTCACATTTTCTATCCAAGCATCTGCATCCCCGTAATCATGTTGGCATATTGTTATTGTCACCTCATATAATCTCCTCTCTAAAATGTGCATGACCAAACCATACATGTTTTTTACTTGTCTCTCATACCCGGCCCATCAAACCCATAGGACCTGAGTATAGAGATACAGCTAAGTCTGAAGATTTGACTAAGTATTTTGATATCTAGTTTCAAAAACTTGAGGAAACATAGGAGTGCAATTAAGTTATTGAGAAAGGACTTAGTATGGATTAAGGAAGTAGATTTCAACATTGGAGATCAGTCAAAAAGGAAATGTTGGAAAGGAAAAAGAATAGTGATAGTATCTGAAGTTACAATAAATGGAGTAAGGGACAGAAAAGCAAGGAAGTATACTCCAAACCATTAAATGGGCGAGAATGTTATATCTAAAGGTTGATGGAAGATCATATGGATGCAATAAAGTGGTGTTAGGAAGATGGAAATTTTTCCAAGAAGAGAGGTAATAGTTTTGAATACTTATTCACGGAATTTCAAGGACGAAATTATTTTTAGAGGGGTAAAATTGTAACATCCTAAAATTTCACTCTAAAAGACAAAGTATTAATTTTAGAGGATTAGAATTACTTAGAAGTTTTTCGGATAAAAACTTAGTAGTTTAGAATTAAATATGGAAGTCAGGAAATTATATGCGGACATTCTGATTATTAGGATAAATGATAAATGAATTTGGAAAATTCATACAAAACTTCAAAAAGGTATTTGAGGAAAGACATAGTAGTTTGGTGAAATATAAAGATTTTAGGAATTAAGTTTAGATTATAAGAGGAGGATATAAAGAAATTACAGTTATAGTCCATTTGGCTGGAACTCCGTAATTTGTTAGATAGGAAAGGGATAAATATAAGAGATGGAAAAATAGATAAAATAGAGACTACAAAGACCTAACAGAAACTTAAGAAAAATAGAGTGATCAATTACGGTTAAGTATTATAACATAAATAGTAAAGTAGTTAAGTCTTATATAGACTTTTGTTTTCTGTATTTTCTGTCTTTTATCTATTTTTATATGAAGTTGTGTGATCTAAGTGATAAGAAAATTATGTTAGCCTTATAATTAAGGGTTTTAAATACTTATCAACTTATTTCATTAAAACAGTCACTTTTTCTACGACGTTTGAAAACCGTACTTACCGTAATAGACGGAAAAGAGTTTAATTAGTAAAAATATGTTAAACCAACCCAGAAAATTATCTTGCTTCACAAAAGTTGTTTCTTCTAATATTTATGATTTTCTGAAATTTTTCTAGAATTTTTCCAGAAACTAATTTCAGAAATTACCATTTTCGTCCCTATAGTTACACTAAGAGCTGAGAACTAATATGGAGGCAAAAAAAGAGGTCAAAACGAAATTCTAGAAAAGAACACCATGTTTTTTTATATTTTTTATGATTTATGAAATTTATTTTGGAATTTTTTGAAGACAGATAAAAAGTTACTTTTTTGGTCCTTGTACGCACGTAAAACGAAGATTACGGAAACCAGAATGGATTTTCAGTAATCAATAAGTGCTCAAAATCAAATTTTAAGAGGGATCATTAGTGTTTAAAACAAATTTGAGATTTTCTAGGAATTTTTCTGGAATTTTCTGAAAAATTACTATTTTGCACTTATGGCGTGTCCGTTTTTCTTTGTTAGTGCAAACCGTAAAGTCTACCCTTACCGTAAAAATCCAGAAACTCTTGTATGAAGTCTTTAAGACTATTATGTATCATTTTCAAAATTTTCCTATAGGTCCTCACCTTTTAATAATAGTTTTTGGAATTTTTTCTTGTAAAAGGACTATTTTACCCTTAGTTTTCCATTTATTTACCAAACCATAAAGCTTTTGGACAAAGAATCAAATGGTCCCCCCTTTCCCTCATCTTGGTCGACATTAACATCAAGCTAGGGCCCTTGGATGAACTTTTTGGTCATGAGTCATATGCATAGTCGTTAGAAGTTGCCAATTAAATAAAAGCATGATTAAACCTAATTAATAAATATGTATTTATGAAGCCATGGCTTACCACACAAATTACTTTTATTCCTTTCGTGTCCCTCCTTGGCTGCCCCTCCCCTTCCTATAAACAGGCTTCATGCTTCATAATTTTAACTCACACCAACAAGCTCTTGAAGACAACATACAAAGTTCTCTCTCTTTTACTTCTTAGTTCTTAAATTTCTTTTGGTGTTCTTGCTTGTTCTTCTTCAAGTTTTGGCCAAGGTAAGGGGTTTCTCTTTCAATTTAATTTAAGAAGTATGAGTTTGATTCTTGTTTGTGTTTGAATTGTTTGTTTGTATATTTATAGCTTTTATTTATCTATGTATGCTTATTAATTGTTTTATAGCTTTAATTTAATTGTTTTATGCTACTTATAAATTGTAGAGTTATAATGCCCAATTTTATTCTAAAAATTGTGTGACTAGAGAGGTTATGACAAAATCACTTTTGAGCTTTTGTAAACATACCGTTATAATGGCGAATTTTAGACGTACCATAAATACAATTTTACCGCAAAGAAATTACAATTTATTATTTGTGAAAACCCCGATATTATCTATCATTTGTATACAAGGTGATAGTTAAGATAAATGGTTTATCAGTATGGATCTGTCTAGAAAGGAAAGAGACCTTTGAAGGGGCTAAAGAAGTCCGTCTCTCTCTGGCCTAGGATTTGTGCTAATACGCTGTTTGGGGAAATCTTAACACTAGGGACCCGGTATATACGTGACTAAGATAAATTGGGAAATAAGCAATTTCCTAAATAACGTCTATATAAATAGATTGGATTGGATAAAAGAGTGTAACAGTAATGGATTCTCGGTGAATTCTACTGTTATAGCATCTTTCGGAATATAATCTAACGGTAATGAATTCTCGGTGAATTCTACCGTTATATTATTAGAGGAAAATATCGAATGGGTATCCAATCTGTATATATATGCACGTAACTCAGTTTAATTTCTAATGTCTACAACAGTGAAAATTAGTGAGATAGACTTTCAACGGGCCTTTTTCCTAGGAGATAATTGGAGCTTAAATATTTCTGAAGAGAAACAAATTGACTATGTTCACTTAGTACATAAGATCGATTTTACAATGGGGTACTGATTACCAAAGATGGCTCTGCCGTCGTGTGATCTTTTCATCTTCGAAAATAAACTTAAGCCGTGATTAATCAGCTTTATTTCGATCACTAAGCCTATATTAAATTTTCAAGAAAGCTGGACACTGATTACCGCAGTCGGCTCAGCCGCCGTGTAATTATTCCATTCCCAAGGAGCTATCTAAAATCCGAGAACAGAATCTACTGTTTTAAAAAGCTGGCGTAAGTTTAAATACTGTTGATCTCTTCTCTCCTGATCAATCCAAAGTGGCTTTGCCCGGTTTGGTCTTCTTGAAATTAAGTTAATAACTTTTTATATCAATTCATTCTGTTGAACTACTTAAAATATTGAAGTCAAGAGAATAATTTAATCTGTAAAGAAGCAGTAAAAGAAGACGAGAGTTTTATAAATTATACAGTAAAAAGAGTTTTATGAGAAATAGTGATTTCTAAAACAGTTATCTGTTCATACAAGTGGTCTTTCCATAAAAGGATAAGATTTGTTTCTTACAAAGAGTTTTTGAGAAGGTTCAGAGATTTTGAGAAACGAGACAGTAAAACAATGGAAGTTTTACAGAGAGAATTGAAAGAGATTAAAGAGAATTAAAGAGAAATTTTGTGCATTTGCATAAAGACGTTTGAGCAAACAACCTACGAGACGGGGTTGAAAATAGGATCTGTTGGACTACAATTGTCTACTGGGATTATTCAGGTTTCGAAAGTCTCAATGGTTGTGTCGGTGAATATCCTCGAGCCGAGACAAATCGAATACCCAACTTGGATAAATCTGAATGGCAGTTCTATTTCGGATCGGGTATTAAGTGTTAAATGCGGTATTATTGAAGTATCTTCAGGGGTCTAGAGGGATTCCCTGATTATGCTGTTAAGTTTACAGGCAGGCGCTCGCTCACTAGAGTTAAGGTTGGAAAAGTCTCCTTGGAGCATTACATCGGTGTGATTTGAGAAATATAGAAGATGCATGCATAAATAAAGCATTGTTGTGAAGATATATTCTTGTGAATGTATGGTTTTGTAGATTCATGGACACAAGGTAAGAACTGCTTGATTGAGATCTGATTGTGTGCTTCAAATGCTTTACTACACTTATGTTGACTTGAATGACTTGGTTGTCTATGATATTTATCTATCCTTGATGTTTGAAATTGAGTGTTGTGTGATCTATGTTGATAATGTACTTGTACTAAGTAACATCCTAAAATTTCACTCTAAGAGAAAGAGTATTAATTTTAGAAGATTAGAATTACTATGAAGTTTTTCGGATAAAAACTTAGTAGTTTATAGTTAAATACGGAAGTCAGAAGATTAAATACGGACACTCTGATTATTAGGATAAGTGAAAAAATGAATTTGAAAAATTCATTCGTCACTTCCAAAAGGTATTTGAGGAAATAAATAGTAGTTTGGAGACATATAAAGGTTTTAGGAATTAAGTTTGGATTTTTAGAGGAGAATATAAAGAAAATACAGTTTTAGTCCCTTTGGAGAAACTCCGTAGTTTGTTAGTTAGGAAAATGATACAAAGTAGAGATGGAAAAATAGATGAGATGGGGATTACCAAGACCTGATAGAAACATAAGAAAAATAGGATAACTCGTTACAGTTAAGTATTATAGCGTGAATAGTAAAATAGTTAAGTTTTATATAAATTTCTGTTTTCTGTATTTTCATCTTTTATCTTTTTTATGTGATCTGGTGTGATCTAAGTGATAAGAAAATTATGTTAGCCTTACAATTAAGGGTTTATAATACTTATCAAATTATTTCATAAAAACAGCCACTTCTCCTTTGACGTTTGAAAACCGTACTTACCGTAATAGACGGAAAAGAGTTTAACTAGTAAAAATATGTTAAACTAACCTAGAAAATTATCTTTCTTCACAAAAGTTTTTTCTTATAATATTTTTAATTTTCTGGAATTTTTCTAGAATTTTTGGAGAAACTAAATTTTGAAATTACAGTTTTGGTCCCTACAGTTTACGGCAAGAACTAAGAACTGATACGGAGACCCAAACGACGTCAAAACGTAAAACTGAAACAGTACACCATGTTTTTATATTATTTATGAATTATGAAATTTATTTTGGAATATTTCGAAAGACTGATAAAGAGTTACGTTTTCAGTCCCTGTAAGCACGTAAAACGAAGTTTACGGAAACCAGAATAGATTTTTAGTGACCAGTGAGGGCTTAAAATAAAATTCGAAGAGGGTCCATTGTTGTTTAAATTAAATTTGTGATTTTCTGGGAATTTTTCTGGAATTTTTTGAAAAATTACTGTTTTGGGCTTACGGCGTGTCCATTTTCCTTTGTTAATGCATACCGTAAAGCCTACACTTTTCTGTAAAAATCCAGAAACTCTTGTATGAAGTCCTTAAGACTATTAGTTGTGATTTTCCAAATTTTCTTGTAGGTCCTAACCTTTTAATAAATTATTTTTGAGACCTGTTTGCAAAAGGACTATATAACCATCGGTTTTCCATTTATTTACGAAACCATAAAGTTTTTCACTATTTGATCAAATGGTCCCCCTTGCCCTTGTGTTGGTCGACATCCACACTCCATGAGGGCCCTTGGATGAACTTTTTGGCACATGACTCATGAGCTTAGTCATTAGGTTTGGCCAATGGAAAAAATGGATCATTTAAATATTAAAGCTTTATGACATATACACCAAAAAGCTAGGTGAGGTCACAAATAATTAATTCCTCCTAGCTCCCTCCTTGGCCGCCCTCCCCATCCTATAAATAGGGGTCTTTGCTTCATATTTTCACTCACACCAAACCAAGGAGCAAGACAACATCCAAGTTCTCTCTCTTTACTTTCTTAGTTTCTTAAATTTCTTTTGGTGTTCTTAGTTGTTCTTCATCAAGTTTTAGGCCAAGGTAAGGGGCTTCTCTCTTCATTTTAATTTTAGAAGTATGAGTTTGATCTTGTTTGTGTTTGAAATTGCTTGTTTGTATGTTTATAGCTTTTTGGTTGTTTAGATATGCTTTATGATTGTTTTATAGTCTTAATTTAATTGTTTTGTGCTAATTATAAATTGTAAAGTCATAATGTCCAATTTTATATAAAATTTTGAGTAAGAGGAGAAGTTATGGCAAAATCACTTTTGAGCTTTTGTAAACATACCGTTATAATGGCGAATTTTAGACGTACCGTAAAAGTATGATTTTTCCACAAAGAAAATATGAATTGTTATTTTGTGAAAACCCAATGTTATCTGTTATTTATATACAAGGTTATGGTTAAGATAAATGGTTTATCAGTATGGATCTGTCTAGAAAGGAAGGAAGACCTATGAAGGGGCTAAAGCAATCCGTCTCTCTCTGGCCTAGGATCTGTATTGATACGCTGTTTGGGGAATTCTTAACACCAGGGACCCGGTATATACATGACAAGATAAATTGGGAAAGAAACAATTTTATTAATACCGTATATATAAATAGATTGGAAAGAATTAAAGAGTGTAACAGTAATGATCTCTCGGTGAACCTACTGTTATAGCATCTTTCGGAAAATAATTTAACGGTAATGGATTCTCGGTGAATTCTACTGTTATTTTATTAGTGGGAAATATCGAGTGGGTATCCAATTTGTATATGTATGCACATAACTCAGTTTAATTTCCAATGTCTACGGCAGTGGAAATTAGTGATATAGGCTTTCAACGGGCCTTTTTCCTGGAAGATTATTGGAGCTTAAATATTTCCAAAGAGAAACAAATGGACTACGTTCACTTAGTGCATAAGATCGATTTTACAGTGGGGAACTGATTACCAAAGATGGCTCTGCCGTCGTGTAATCTTTTCATCTTCGAAAATAAACTTAAGTCGTGATTAATTAGTTTTAATTTCGATCACTAAGTCTATAGTAAATTTTCAAGAAAGATGGACACTGATTACCGCAGTCGGCTCAGCCGCCGTGTAATTATTCCAATCCCAAAGAGATATCTAAAATCTGAGAATAGATATCTACTGTTTTAAAAGCGGACGTAAGTTTAAATACTGTTAATCTCTTCTATCTTGATCAATCCAAAGTGACTATGCCCGGTTTGATCTTCTTTGAAACACAGTTAAATACTTTTTATAAATTCACTCTATTGAGCTACTTAAGATTATTAAAATAAGAGATAGAAATCTATTCCGTAATAAACAGTAAAAGTAGACAAGAGTTCTGCGTATTTAAAGAATACAGCAAAAGAAAGAGTTTTATGAGAAATAGTGATTTTTACAGTTATCTATGCATACAAGTGGTCTTTCCATAAAAGGATTTGAGTTATTTCTTACAAAGAGTTTTGAGAAGAGTCAGAGACTGTTGAGACAGTAAAACAGAGGAGGTTTTACCAAGAGAATTAAAGAGGAATTCAAGAGAATTCAAGAGAAAATCTGTGCATTTGCATAAAGACGTTTTGTGCATACAACCTACAAGACAGGGTTGAGGATAGAGTTTGGTTGGACTACAATTGTCTTCTGGGATTATCCAGGTTTCGAAAGTCTCAATAGCCTTACATGGCGATAGCCCTTGAGCTGAGACAAGTCGTATACCCGGCTTGGATAAATCTAACTGACGGGCCTATTTCATGATATGGTTACGATGCGCATTACTGAATGTTATCCAGAAATTCTGAGTGATATCTGGATATTCTGTTAGGTCTTGTCGCAAACCTATCGCTCAATGGTGTGAGGTTGGAAAAGTCTCCTTGGAGCACTACACCGATGTGATTTGAGAAATATAGAAGAGGCATGCATAAATAAGACGTTGATGTGATAATGTACTCTTGTGATTGTGTGGTTTTACAGGTTCATGGATACCAGGTAAGATCTGCTTGTTTGAGATGTGATTGTATGTTTTCAATGCTTTGCTATTCAGTTACATTGTTTTGAGAAACTTGGTTGTCCATGAGATTTGTCCGTTCTTGATGTTTAAGTTAAGTGTTGTGTGATCTATTGTTTGATTACATACTTGTACTGCTTCTATTAACTTGAGTTAGAGTTTCACCCTTGCCTGCTTTGTTGTGTTGACACATGACTGAGTAGATGGACCCAAATGACAAAGGATTGGGAACTGTCCGACACTTAACCATAGAACCTCAAGGTGGAGACTGTGTATGGTGGAAAATATGTCCTAGCACTCAGTGGGGCAGGTTTGTAGGAAATGTGGAGACATTAGATACTGGAGGCGGAGCACCACCAAACCCACTACCCATCCAAGAACAAATGATTTTAGATGTTAAGTTACCTTGGCGTCAGTTAAGACCTTTAGGATGTATCTCAGATGACTTTACTTTCGGTAGTGATGATAGCAGTGACAGTGGAGGTGGTAGTTCACATCCTTCAGGACATGATGGAAATGGTTCTGATCATGTGCCTTCAAAATCAAGAGACAAATCCTCAGATGAAAACCAAGATAGAATCTCTGAAGATACCTCTGCTGTCGCACCTGTAAGGACTGAAGGTTCTGTGGGGTATAATCCAGTTTCGCCTCAGGGAGAAGCGAATCCACCAACATACTCACCTTTACCCCATCCATCAGAATCAGAATCCGAAGACATCATTTGGTTGTCTGAATCCTTATCGGATGAGGAAATCGAAGAGGATCCCGAAGAGGAATCCGAAGAGTCTATATACTCTTGGGCTACTTCTGACCTTACTAGAGAGTCTTTCCCTAAACCAGATCTATCCAGGTTTGATTTCGATTAGGTCCCGGTAACTCGAATTCCGCACCTACAATCTAGCATGCCCGGAATAGGAGGATCCACCTGGTCTTGTCCATAGATGTGTGGGAGTTAGGGTTTTACCATAGTAGATCCCTTCTGGTATAGATGATGAGATCATGGCTCGACTGTACATAGTAGCGTATGTTTTTCTTTTACCACTTTTGTACTTTTTGGTTTAGAGTACAGTGTAAAATCAAAGTTTGTCTTAGAACAAACTCCTTTGTAAAATATCATGTTATATATATATGAGAAAGAGACTACTTTTTTGTACATGATGGTTCACTTTGCATTCAAAATATTTATAAAGGAACTAAGGGATTTCACTCCCCATCCTTCTCATCTTTTTTAAAGAAAAGGAAAAAAAATTTACCCACATTTTTTGAAGAGCTTCATACACTTTTAACAAATATTTTCTAAATCTTTGCGAAACTTTTGGTTACTATGGTGTAATATCCTTTTTGGAGAAAAGGTGTTGCATACTACTTCTATTACATTGTTTAGAGTTTCACCCTTGCGTACTTTATGTTGTGTTGATGCATGACTGAGTAGATGGCACATGATGACAAGGGACTGGGAAATGTCTGACACTTGAGCTTAGAACCCCAAGGTGGAGGTTGTGTCTGGTGGAAGATAAACCCTAATACACAATGGGGAAGATTTGTAGGAAGAGTAGAAGTGGTAGATACTGGAGGTGTAGGTCAACAAGACTCACTTCCTATTCAGGAGCAGATGGTCTTAGACATTAAGTTACCTTGGCGTCAGTTAAGACCCTTAGAACCAGAAGACTTTATCTTTGATAGTGATACTAGTGGGGATAGTGGAGGTGGTAGTTCACATCCTTCAGGACATGATGGAAATGGTTCTAATCATGTACCTTCAAAATCAAGAGACAAATCCTCAGATAAGAACCAAGATGGAACCTCAGAAGATACCTCAACTGCAACACCTGCAAGGATCGAGGGTTCTGTAAGGTATACTCCGGTTTCGCCTCAGGGAGAAACGAATCCGCCAACCTATTCCCCCTACCCCGTCCATCAGAGTCAGAATCAGAAGACACCATCTGGTTATCTGAATCCTTGTCGGATGAGGAGATTGAGGAGGAACCCGAAGACGCTATCTACTCTTGGGCTACTTCTAACCTTACTAGAGAAACTTTACCTAGACCATATCTATCCAGTTTTGATTTTGATTGGGTTCCAGTGACTCAGGGTTAGCTCCTGAAGTCTAGCTTGCTCGGAATAGGAGGATCTACCTGGTCTTGTCCATAGACGGTTCTAAGTTAGGTCTTTAGTATAATAGATCCCTTTTTGTGAGATACTGGGATCATGGCTCGACTGTACATAGTAGCGTGTGTTTTTCTTTTACCACTTTTGTACTTTTTGGTTTAGAGTAGTTTTAACTTCTTTTTCTTTTTCAGTGTAAAAATCATAGTTTATCTTAGAACAAACTCCTTTGTAAAATATCATGGCATATATATATATATATATGAGAGAGAGTACTTTTCTGTATATGATGGTGTACCTTGCAGTTGAAATCTTTTAAAAAGAAACAAGGGATTTTACTCCCCATCCTTCTCATCTTCTTTTATGGAAGCGGAAAAAATTTTACCTGCATTTTTTAAGAGCATTATAAACTTTTAACAAATATTTTCTAAAAACTTTGCGAAACATTCGGTTACTATGGTGTAATATTCTTTTTGGAAAAAGGGTGTTACATGGTCCATCATGGACCAGTGAGTGTCCACGAAGGACCAACAATTGTCAAAACCATAGATATATTATTTTTTAAATGCAAGGGTCAGGATTGAGGAAAGGGTGACCAGGAGTACCGATTCATTTTAAAATAAAAAATTAATTACTATAGTGCCATTTGTAATTATTGTATTTATAAAAGTGAACTAGAAAAGTAACATTAAAAAATGTACCCATCCATTTGTGATTTTTTGTAAGACCCATTTTTTTATGACGTGGATATATAAATGGACAGTATTGGTTTATATGATTTTATAGTTTTCTATTATACTCCCTCCATACTCGTTTATAAGAAAAAAAATCTCAAATTTGGTGGTGTAAAATATAAACAAATCATAAATGATTTCACCTCATTAATTTATTGAAGTCTTTTCTACAAAATACCCTTTCATTTAATGCAAAATTTAATTTCAATTGTTTTTTCATTAAGGTCAATTTAGAGAATGAAGTCCATTTTTTATAAGATCAATAAAATTTAAAGAAGTTAACTAACATTTTTAATCAACGTTTTTTTTACTTATATACTAAGTTCGGAGAGAGTATTTTGGTAGTGATGTGGTACCGAATTTGATGCGAAGACATTATCACAAATTTGTGTTTACACTGCTCTACTTTTTCGAATTAATAAGGAGATTATTTGCAGTACTAGTTCTACATTTTAATACCCCCTCCGGTCCTTTTTATAAGAAACATAGTACAAAATCATCAAGATCAAGGAAGTGTATTGGAATTGGTTAATTATAATTAATGATGCTATAATTTTCCAAAAGTACCCTTTTTGCGATTGGTGACTTTTGATATTATTTTTGTGGGTCTAATAATAAATAAGGGTAAAGTTGGAAATAAGCAATTAATATTGGTGAAAACAAGATATTGTTTCTTATAAAAAGGACCATAAAAAAAACTCTCTTTGTTTCTTATATATAGGACCGGAGGGAGTATTTTCTTTTTATTTTCGTGAATTCTAATTTTGAATATATTTGGGCATAATGTATTAATACCATAAATATAGAATTGTGAAATTAAAAAGTTATGGGCCAAAGTACAAATCCGCATTAAACTGGCAAAACTGGTGTTAGTGGATCATTCTCTCGGTGGTCCTTCGTGGACTCTCACTAGTCCTTGGTAGACCACTTTAAAGGTGGTCCATAGTAAGTGCCACCTATGTTATATTCAACTCATTTTTAACTAAAATTAATTTTTTTAAAATCAATTCAACATGAATCATATAGGTTTACCAAAATCAATTTTTTAAAATTTATCCAAACATAAATCACATTATATCCAAATTACTTTATATTCAAGTCACAGATCATTCTTCGCCTTTGATGGGTGTCAGACAGGGTGAAGCTACTGCTGTTTTGTTGGCTATTAATTGGCTGCATAAGTTGGAAGTGGATTTTGCTATTGTGGAAACCGACTGCAAGATAATCGTGGACAGCCTTAATTCTTCTACTCAAGATTTAACAGAGTTTGGTGATTTAATAAAAACTTGTAAGGATTTACTTAGTTTGAAACAGGGATTTGCTATCCAGTTTGTTAAGAGACAAGCCAATATGGCTGCTCATACCCTTGCTAGGAGAGCAGCTACTCATGCTTCACTTGTTTTCAATGAAATGAGATAAGTTTCCTTTTGTCAAAAAAAGTTAACTCTTATGCGGATATAAATCTGGCTTGGAGAATATTTTTCAAGCATAGGTATTGAAATAGATATTATAACATCTTAGTCACATCCTATATTATTATCAAACCCTCTAAAGTTGATGGCCATTCCATTAATTCTCCGATATATGCTAGTGTTTTCGGAAGTTGGTGGGAGGCATTCCATTCAAGTTTTATTAAGGAGCATAAGCACTTGTCTCCCTCAAGATAACCCTCTATGGGACATGATTCTGCCTTTTTGCCGACATGTGGCGGCCACCCAGTTAATGAGTATTGTTACGAGGGTCTGGCAACCCGCATTGCATTAATTGATGAGGTCACACACAAACTCGGACATTTCTCGACTTCTCGACTGAGAAATGTTATATTTTTCTATAAATTTTTTTATATTTTTTTTTATTATTTTATAAAATAAGAAAAAAAATATAATTAATATCTTAAAAATATAAAAAATATTTAATATTTTTTTATTTAATAATTAAAAAAATTTATAGAAATAAAAGGTAAAAAAATTTAGAATTATTCTTCTCAATACCCTCCCTGATTAATCGCTATCCACGTAATACTTTATCCTTGTGTAGTCTAGACTCTAGACTTAAATTCTCCTTGTGTTAAAATGCATGCTACACATTTTGACATTATATATGGCCTAGTACGTGTTTGATTTAACGCTACACATTTTGACATTATATTTGGCCTAGTGTTTGTTTTCTTGACTTGATTTATTTATACAATTATACCTTTATGTTTCAAACAAAAGTGTCTTATAAATCTCCATTACTGTTGCACAACAATGTATCTTACCAAACTTTAATATGCTTGGGCACGTATTTTTGGGAAATAGTGTTTAGCTAAATTCTATGCTTGTGGTTCTTTTAAAAGCCAAACAAAATATTAAGGCCCGTTTGGTTTAAAATGTTGTTTCCTATTTTTATTTTTTGTTTTTATTTTTAATTCATTAATATTATCATTTTTAATTTGTCTTTTGTTTTAAAATATTTATGCAGAAAATGGTCAAAACAAATAGATTGAAAACAATATGATATTAATTTTGTAATGAATTAAAAATAAAAATAGAAAATGAAAACAAAAAATGGCATCTCAAATCAGACAGACCCTTAGTTGTACATCTCTCTTACGATCATGTTTTCAGCATCATCATGTGGCTCTTTAGAGCCAGTTTCTATCACATCCTTATTGTATCAATATGAGAAGATCAATGAATAGTACCTCTCATCCTATCTTTGTAGTAAGTTTTTAGTTAGAGCCACAAGAACAAGCATCCTAGAACTTTTTATTTATACTCACTTTTTAATGCAGTGATAAGGTGGTTTGGTGGTTTAGAGGAGGAACATAAGATTGAGGTAATAAGAAGATCATGGGTTCAAATTCCTATACTAACATAACATATTAATTATTTGCCGATACAAGAAAGAAAAAAAAACTCACATTCTTTATCTCTCGTGTCTATTTTCATTTGTCATCACTGATCACATGACATTCTCTGTTGTTGCCGGCCAATATTCCCACTGCTGTTACTCTAACCTGATACCCTTCACTACCATTTGCCAAAGTCAACACACTCCTTTATCAAAACATGTTCTCAAAACAAATTCACTGAGTAGGATTTTTCTTTTCTAACCTCAAACTATTTTTTAATTAATATTACCAAATAGATTTTATTATTTTATTTTAAAAAACAGTTTTTTAAAACTATTTTATAAAATAGTTTAATTTCCAAAATGTAAGAAAAAAATATAATGAAGAGAGTCCAAATAGTTTTCAAAAATTAAGAAAAAAATACAATGAAAAAATGCAAAGAAACATAATCAAAATTACTAAACAATTCAGTCTGTGTAACTGCGTGAGGTCTCTGTAAATATTGCTTCATTACATGGAAAACCAAGTTATTTTCATTCCACCATTATCATATTGACTCTCATTGAATATCGGTACCTGTTTCCCCGCGTTCCCTCATTTTCTATCCTTTGTTTGATTGTTCGGGAAACGCTACTACATTCGATCCTATTTATAAAAAATATAGTACAAAAATCACATAGACTAAAAAATATATTGAAATGTGTTATTTTTTATTAATGATATTATAATTTTTTAAAAAAAAATCAGAAATACCCTTGTATTAAATAGCTAAAATTGACATAATATAATTAATGACAATCTAAAGTGGTGTGATAATTAATAAAAATAAAATTGAAAAGAAATAATTAATTTTATTAAAAATAAAATATTATTTTTTATGAAAAAGACAATTATTATTTTTTATAAATAAGAAGCGGGTAGTATTTCTTTTTCTTTGGCTCCAAATAGACAACATCATGAGCCAATTAAGCAGTGAGATCTGTTCGGATTGTGCTTATTATTATGTTAATATAAAAACTCATTCTCATGATGACTGTTTACTTGGGTCGTGTTGCAGTTTCCAACGCCCATTATGATCTGGCTTAGCACTTGTGTTTGACTCAACCAAATGTACAGAATCAGATTACATTATATTTAACTTGGCTATTGTCAGTCACGTTTGTATAATATTAAATTAAATTACATCATATGATCTTAAATTGAGTGTTATATATATGGCAGCCTTACGAAAGGCAGAATGAGATTTAACTTGAGCGCAGTTGCTAGCCACTAGAATTAAATAGAATATAAATCCATATATATAGTTGCCGTTGAGATGAAAGTTGAGAACCGAATAAATAAGGGTGATGCTAACCGGTGCACGTACGATTCACATCATTTTATCACGTTGAAATGTTAGATAATTTTATCATGGGTTGATTAACCCAACAACCCCGACCAATCTGAGAAAAGAAATAAATGAATTGGGTTGGGTTTACGGATCTGTTTGATTCGCATTCTTTAGAACCTAATTAAATCAAGTTTAGTATTAGGTTCATCAAAACTATACCTGATCTCATTGATTGCATTAAAACTATTCCTCCCAGTGTCTTTTTTTTTTTATCAAATCCAAGGCTCGAACACGAGATCTTGGGATGAAGACCAACCGCAGTTGTCAGTCGGACCAACGAATGTTGGTAAAACTATACTTGATTTGATATATATTAGAAAAATTTAAAAATAATTTAGTGTCTAATATATTCCTATCTTTGTTATTATTGGGAATGATGAGAACGTATTTTTTGAGCTTTATGTGAATTCTATACTCTCATTTAACATGAACTCATTGAGATTTTTTTCTTTTAAATCGGACCCGATTACCTAACCCGGCCCAACACCTTTGTGGTCAGATTGTGTGACAAAATTCACAAACTCGACCCCGACCTAATGTGTACACGTCGGATTGTGTTTAATTTAAAGTAAAACCCAATCCGACCCGTACAATCCAGTTAGAATTAGTGAATATGTTTTTGCAAAAAAGAGATAAACAAAAGATTTCAATATGACATGATCATGTAAAATTTCATCATAATTCATTTCCAAGTTCTAAGAATAATATTGGTTAACAAATTCATCAAAAAAAAAGAATATTGGTTAACAAATTACAAAAAATATTTTATTTTAATATGATATTATTTAATATATTAACAAGATTAAAATACTACGTTTTTAAAATAAAATTTTTAAATCATTCGTCAACATTTACCTATTAATAATGACATTGGAGTCAAGTAAAACGGCTTAAGGAAGCCATCATCAAAGATTGAAGAAACCGATTTCCTGTATTTGCAAATCTAGTGAGCAAAAGTCGAGATGGATAAGCTTTTTATGTTACTGATAAATGCAATAGGGATTAGTTTAACAAGGAAGATAGTAGTCATCTTGAAAAAAAAAACTATTTGGTAATAGCAAAGAGATTTCTTTATGAAGTGTTAGCTAGGGGTTGAAATGCACGTGGAAAAAGTGTGGTGATGTAAAAGTACAATGAAAGGCATTTTAAAAATAAACAAAAACAAAAAAGTAGAAAAACATACGGAGACACGTTGAGAAGCCAATTCCGGGTTTTTTGTTGTACGGCTGCTTAATGTTCTTGCCCAATGCCTGTTTGTTTGTATTAGTATTTTAAGGAATGTGGGATAATCCAGGTCCCCTCCCCTCCACTTGAGGGGCACCAATCCAAAGCTTATATAATTTACAAGTAATACTTTGAGATTAAATTTACATGTGAAACCTTGTATTCTCTAAAGTTTGGTGAACAAAACAAACTAGAAAATGAGATAGCCACTAGCTCCCACGCGTCCTGTAATCTCTAAAGTTATATTAGGAAAATAGTTACTTTATAATAATTAGATAAATTGTTAATAAGTTTTTTTATAACCAATAAATTAGTATGTTATGTTAGTAGGGGAGATTTAAACCTATGACTTTTTTATCATTTCAATTTTTATGCTCATCTTTCAAACCACTAAATTACTTTATGACTCCCAGTAACTTGTTAATAAAATTAATTTTTAAATAATGGTTAATTTGATAATTTTGATATTTTAAATTGATAAAATTTTACATATTTATTAGTTTATTATGCTTAATAACTCCCGAACTCTTATCTGAATTCACTTCTTAATAAATTTTAATTCTTATTTTAAAAAATAATTGTATATTCAAATAAGGCTTAAATATGTTTTTGGTTCTTCGTTTTTTAGTCATGTTCGTTTTTTGTCCCTCATATTTTAAGAATATTATTTTAGTCCCTAATGTTTTGAAAATGTGTTACAATTAGTCCCTCACATTGATATTTTAGTCCCTAATATTTTAAAAATGTGTCACAATTAGTCCCTCATATTTCAAGGAAAAGGACTAATTGTGGCACATTTTCAAAACATTAAGGACTAAAATAATATTTTTGAAATATGAGGGACGAAAAAACGAACATGACTAAAACATGAGGGACCAAAAATATATTTAAGCCTTCAAATAATCACATATTTTCTCATTTTTTGACATTTTTATGAAATTTCATAACAAATAAAATCAATTCCTTTTTTTTCTTAAATTAATGTTCAGATTCTTTTTCAATTAATATTAAAATGAGATATTTCTAAATTACTATAAAATAATCTTCTATCAATCGAATTATTTTTTGTTATTTTTTCAGACTGAAATTTCAAATATATATTTTTAGTTTTTTTTTTACTTTCAAAAGAAATTCTTGAATTAAATTTTTTTTAAATGTTTAATATATATTTTATCTTTATGTAAAATATTTATCAATCAATTTATATATATTTACTGATATCCAAGAAAAACAATTTTGTGAATTGGTATTTGGGAATACTTAAATTCTGTAGAATTAATTAATCTTCTTTTTACGGTCTAACTAGTAGCATCTTTTTTGATCGGGATAATAGTAACATCTTTAGCTTACTACTACTCCCTCAGCTCTTTTTTATCTATTGTTTAAGGTTATTTCACCACATCCAATAAATCAATTAATTTATAATTTTTTTCTATTGTACCCTTATTTTTTTCACTATCTCATTTTAGCTCTCTACATTAATGTGTTCTATCATTTTAATCATTTTTATCTCGTTATTCAATTATCTAATTCATCTTTCACGGACTCCTAGAGTTCCACATTATATTAGTAATAAAGTTATATTGTTAAAAAGTAAAATTATTTTTAGGAGTAGTAATTAGTTTTTGAACTTTTCAACTACTACATTAATAAATTATGAAAAAATGTATAAAACGTTAAGGATATAATTGTCAAAATATAACCTTAAACTATCAAAACGATAGATAAAAAGGAATAAAATTTTTCTTAAAAATTGACAGATAAAAAGTAACGGAGGAGTATTTCCCTCCTTTTTTTTGTTGGTTGTTTGGTTTAAGACGTAGGCATGCATCTTAAGAAATAATTAATTGAGAAAATTTTAGATTAAAATATTTATATTTATTATTTTACATTTTTTTACTATTCTCAACTATTCTACTATCTCTGGTCTTATATATAAGAAACAGTACTAAAATCACACAAACCAAGAAATGCATTGAAATGTGTTATTTTTCATTAATGGTGTTATAATTTTAAATTTTTTTCCAAAAATATCTTTGCATTAAATGACTAGAGGTAACATAGTATAATTAATAACAACTCAAAGTGGTGTTATAATTAATAAGGGCAAAATTGAAAAGAAGAAATTAAATTTTGTGAAAAACAAATCATTGTTTCTTATAAAAGGGATCAAAGAAAAACCTATTTTTGTTTCTTATAAATAAAACCAGAGATAGTAATTATTACTCTATTCAAAACTCATTAATTAACTAAAGTTATAGTTGGAAAAAAATAATAAATTATATCTGAAGTCAAAATAACCAAAATTTTGTAACAAAATAAAAAAGCTAAAACTATCAAAGAAAAAAGATGGAGATTGGAGAGAGTATTAATTAACAAATTCAAATCTGGCGATATTCGGTTGTGAAAATGATTTATAGCCTCAATATTAAAATGACTTAAAAGACAACTTGATTGCATTTACAAATTACAAACTTATGGTAAGGAAGAAGAAAGAAGGAAGATTAGTGTAAATGTGAGGGGAACGAAAGGACGTGGAAGGCACACTTGAAATCCACAATCGCCAATTAGCTTACAGGGAAGAGAAACAAACGGTGATGGGGCCCACCAACAGACGTTACTTGAGTGCAAAAAAGACATTACTTACAACCAATGTCCTCAAAAAAGACAAAGGTCAAAACACAACAAAAAATATGCAGTGCTGCTCTTACCGCTAAGCAGTAATAGTAGTCATATTGCAGGGTATAAATTTAAACAAAAAATTTAATAATTGAGAAGATTTTTTTAATCAGACATAACGAATACAGTACCGATTTTCTTATTACCGAGATAGATTCAACAGAGCAATCAGATCAGGCTCCACGTGACGTGATTACTGATCTAGGGTACGTTTCTTTTCTTTCTCGCAAACCCAACAATTAAAAATAGGAAAATGATATTTTGACATCTAAATAGGAAAATGATATTTTGACATCTAAACACCCAATTGACCACTAGAGATAGATAGAAATAGAAGAGAGATAAGTGATTGATGTGATAGATAAATGATGTGATAAGAAGAAAGAGATAAAAAGAAAGAGAAGTGTTGGATGAGTGTTAAAAATTAAGAGGTGTTAGTGTATCATAACCCAAATAAATATAGAGTCAATTTTAACTATATTATTAAAATGAAATAATAAAAAAATTACTAATGATAGGCACGACTAGAGACAGTGAAAACTGAAAAGCAGGAAGGGTGAACAATATGAGAAGAAAAACGAGAAACGCCAGCGCATCTTTCCCATCTGCTTTCTCTGCTTTTCATGCCGTCCAAACTCTTTGAAGTCCAACGCCCTCGCTTTCACTGCAAAAAGCTAACACAACGACCCCAATTTTTCTTTTTAATTTTCTTCAAAAATGCACACAGAAGCCCCACTTATTTATGATTTATTCAACAGATAAGAGACTTGAATGTAGGAAAAGACTGAAACTCAATCTACCAAAATCTCAATAAGATGAAAAAAAAAATTCCTTCAACTATCCACCCTTTGTATAAAAACTGTACAATGTAGTATTTATTTTCTACTATCAACGCATTTTGAATCTAATCTCAAGAAAACATTCCACCTTCTTCCCTCATCCTATATTTTCCCATATTAATAATTATACTATTAGTAACAACAAAAAATTTAACAATTAAGTCCCACCCAATTTAAAGATAAAAAAATGTCAAAAAGAAAAAAAATTCCCGATCACTTCACCCCATCTTCCATGTACAAGTTTTCCATGCTCCAGCATATATAACCATAATGGCTGTATCTTCAAAATTCAGCCATAAAAACAACCCCAATTCAAGAGAGATTCTGAGGCACCACTTGAACAAAATGGCATGTTAACCACTCAGCTCCAAGGTCCCGCCTCTGAAGTGGGTTTCAAACTTCCAGCGATTTTTCCTGGATGTTGTGATCAATCAAAGCATTTTAACTTTCATGAAGAAATATTTTCAGCCTCATTTTGTACTCACTGCTACCAGTCTTCGATGAATATTCTCCCGACAAAGTCCCGAAACCGCTTCGAGTAGAGCTTTGGATCAACAGCAGAAATTGAAGTCGGGTCAACTTGCAAGGACTTGTAAGCATGCTCAAGCTTCTTGGTGATATCATAATCTTGCAAAATGTCAATAATCCCGAAATAAAGCACGACATCATAAGTCTCCCCACTGCAATAAGGGGTCAAATGGCTGATTCCAACAGTGGTGTATTGATCAAAATCACTCCTCCGTGCCATTCGCTCTACCCTTGCAGGCATATTGGCTCCTAGCCTAATTAATGATTTCCTGAAGCAAGAAGAATCCTACTTAATACATGTCATGAAGTTTGCAAATATGTGTTCACATAAATCAGCAATCTTGAATAGTTTAGGAATGTGACCAAATAGTAAAAAAAATTCAGAATCCTCAAACCATACAGTAACTGGAAGTCGAAATTATTTGTGTCTGTATATGCTGGTGTATAATAGGATAAATTCAGAAAGAACATGAACGCAGAGAAGGTAAGAAACAAACATGATTGAATCAATGGATTTATTGTCAGGAGGCTAAAATAAATTAGAAATCCAAATTTGATCTAAAAAATTAGGACCACAGCTTGCATGTGCCCCACAAACAACTATTGCTTGCAATACTATACCCATTGACTAGCCAACATAATGCAAACTACTTGCAATTATTATCATGAAAGGTATCAATTAAAATGAAGAAATTATTAAACATCTTTAATGCCATTAAAGAAAAAGAAATTAAGACAGCATGCGGGTACAGACCTACAACATATTCGTTAGTGATGCTTTCAAGAGATAACAAGATACATATCTAGTATTTTTAATTCTGACAGCAATATGACCAATTTTGCACAAATTCCAATACACCTCATGGACACAATTTTGATTTTTACCATGATTAATGATTTCAACTGATTCAGGGAACACCCCTTGAGCCTATCCAATTTAACTTTGGATGCAAGTGATGGAACAACCCAATCATTTAATAAATGAATAACTAAAAATTCCAATTTCCATCTATATTAATTTCAAGGAACTAGAGCAGATCATGACATACCTTCCAGATTTAACTCGATCCCTATCTTGCAGCTCTGCTTCAAGAAAGCGATAACCACGCATGAATTTCTCACTATGATAAGAATCCTGATTGCCTAAAAGGGGAAGCAAAATTACTTTTAAAACTTCTGTTCTGTCACATAAACCTTAACTATATGCACTGAAGTGGGTGATGGGTCAATACCAGTGCGTAAAAGAAAAGGTGACAACCCCATTTTGTCACATTTGTTATCATCGCGAAAATGTAGGCCAACCAAAAGGCTATAATCCATTATTTTCTCGGCTTCCAAGAACTCACAATCCCGCTCAATTTGTCTGGACACAAACAATATCATGACTTGTCAGATATCTATGCTATAATTTTTTCACTGCTAAGCAGCAGCCCATTAAAATTTAGATATGACAAACAACCAACAAAACAACTTACTTGATAAGGTCCTGGAACCAATTTCTTTGTATGCGAAACACATAATTGAGATCAAGGTCCTTGAGGGTGGTAGTTTCATCAATCTCCTCCTCAGGTTTATCAGTTGTACGACCATGTGAAGATCCTTTCAAATCAAATCGTCTATGAATTGGATACTCGGAGCAGAAAAGATTGCCCATCACAATAAGCCGAATCTGATTTCCAATAACAATGAAAAGTCAGGCACTGAGAATCATAGAACAGCCCCTCCAAAACAGCTACTATAATATATCTATCTATCCATACCTTCTGGCCTCCAATTGGTTTGACACAATGTACCCCATAGAATTTTGTCACAAGTGAATTCTCATATCGAGACACGTGTTGGTAATAACTTCGAAGCATCCGAAGAAGCACCTAAAAGTTAGTCAGCAGAATCAGCCATCAACGCAAGTATGCATGGACTTTTAGTAGCATTATAGAAGGTAAGAATCTACGTTTAATCATGAAATTTGAAGCGCTAAACGACAAAGATAGACCTCCTCTTCCAAAACCCAAGTTGTCTGTTCTACTTAAAGTTTTACTAACTGTTTCCATGAAGTGTCCATTTGGCCATGGGGTGTGTTCTATTTTCAGCATGCTATTATGAAACGCTTACGGAATTCAACAAGACACAATTCTACACGACTCTATAACGCATGTATCTAACCTTGACTTCAGATTTCTTCACTGTCTTTATCATAAATCTGTCGTCTTGGGTCAAGTAGAAGAGGCTTCCGCTTTTCCCGGGAGAGGAAAGCTCCCTGAGGGCAGCATCCCCACATATAGCCAACATGTAATCAGCAGGATCCACCTGAAACAGCTTCCTCAAATGTCTGAGGATTCAAAGAAGAAAAAAGTCAACAACAAAGCACCAACACAACTAGAACACGCCAAACCACTCCACACCACAGCATCCCAAAAAAAACCCACATCAATTTCCCCACAGTTCTCCTTGCTACAACATTTTTCTATACTAAAACATGTATCATTAAAAAATGAAAATACAGGCTATACCTAAAAACCACAGGGCAGTAATCTTTCCATCGAAATTCCGCGGATTGATGGGGCGGCGTAATCTTGGATCCTTCAGGGGGAAACCTGGTCCAGAACTTCTCCCTAGGATCAAAATCACTCGGTTTAAGATCTCGCAACATCGAGGCTTCCTTCCCAGCAGAGTACCTGCACAAAAACAAGAGTTTAAGCAACAAACTCAAGACACAGAAATAACCATGGTTTTCAATTGCAATCCACAACCGCGATTGCAGCCACAACATCATGGTTTTGAGAGTCTCCAAATTTTTTCACAACGTCAAGAATCGCGACATAACCCTAACCACAACCACAATTTAAAACCTCAGAAATAACAATAACAATAAAATGCCGTGCCCCAACTCTGCAAGTCGCGGTGTTTTCTTTACCTTATCCCCAATTGCAGATTGAGCATCAACTCATAATGCTTATGCCCCTTGGAAATCGTTTGACCTGGTCTCTTCACTTCAGCGGAGAAACAACAAGGGTGCGGCGGAAACTCATCAGGATCCGACGTCGTTCCATCCCGATAGAACATCGAAGCCTCCACATTATCAACGATATCGCACGTGATGTCACCAGCTTCACCTTCCGACTCCCAAATGCAAATCCTGGGAAAACTCTTTTCGTTCACGCTCCCCCGAGCACTACTAACAGCGTCCACCGAGGACCGCTTCCTCATCCCCGCAAGGGCAAAATTGTCATTCCACAAACGACTACCGGTAGTCTTCTTACAATGATGCTGCTGCTGCTGTTGTATTCTCAGCACCACGCCTTGTTGTCCTCCCTTGGGTACCCCGTTCTCCCACTGACCCTCGTAACGGTTTCCGTTAGCCCAAACGAGCTGTCCTTTCCCGGAGATGACGCCGTTACGCCACTCCCCGACGTACTCGTTCCCGTTCTTCCAGACGTAACGGCCGTGACCGTCCTGCAAGTTCCGCTTCCACCACCCTTCGTACGAGTCCCCGTTAGCGTAACGCTTCTGCCCGAACCCGTGTTTTCTGTCGGAGCTCCACGACCCGCGATAGGTGTCGCCGTCGGATCCGACGAAGGTTCCGAACCCTTCCATCCGACCCGACCTGAACTCACCCTCGTAGGTCGCACCCGAAGGCCACGAGAACCTGCCTTTGCCCGAAGCCTTTCCGCGCTTCCACTCCCCCTCGTACATGCACCCATCCGTCCAAAGGTACTTGCCGGATCCGTGTGGAACGTTGCCGGAGAACCTACCGGCGTAGAAATCGCCGTTCGGGAGAACCCTCTCAACCACGGATCCGCCTTCCGCGACCACCGCGAGGCTCGTCGGCGTCACTCTCCGGCCTCCTCCTTGGGAACGGCTTCTCCCGGCGACGGCGACAACCCCCGGCGGTGACGGTCTCTCTTCCTTTTCTGGCTCCGGCTTGTTCTTCTTCGTGCTTGAGACAACCTCGCTGAGGTCGTCGCACGAAAGTGCTTGGCGCATTTTTTTTTCTCCTTTTTTCTTTTTGGTTTTGTGGTGATATACTAGAATGGGTTGTTGTTCCTTGGAGGCTCGAGAATCAATGCATTTTTCCGGTCGAGATCGGTGGCGTGTTGGTTGCTCAGTGAGAAACTCGCCTGCACATTACTTCACTGAGGTGTGATTCGTGCCTGTGAATGTCGCCGGCGGCGAGAATTTCTCTATCTCTCTCTCTCCTTTTTATTTTTTTTCCCTTGTTTCTCTCTTTTTATGCTGTTTGGGAAAAATGAGTGGGAATCATAGAAAGCACAGAAGCGAAGCGGATAGAAAGACAACGTCGACAGGGTGTGTATTTTTTAACGACAATAAAATAAAAAACGTATTTTAAAAAGAAAAAAAAGAAAAAAATTTAATGAAATCAAACTCAATTGACAAGATACACTAAATTAGTAGATAAAAGAATCAATATTCTATATCAATAAAATACATTTTTAAAAAAAATTAAAAATTTTAAATGTGATTAAATCCCAAATACATAAGTGTTACCATTAGTGTACATAAAAAAGGTTTAATGAGCCAGGCAGCCAGCCCTGCGAAGCCTAGGTCAGTGTTTATTAATTGATTAATTAATTGATCAATAATATTTGATATTATTTGCAAGAAAAGTTATTTCTTATTATACGACGGACACACCCTCATCCCCTCTGTAATACTAAATTAACTGACTATATAAAAAAATAATAATGATAAATAAATTGACTGAATTCTTTGTCTTACGCACTCTTACCCCAACGACAGCGTATCATCTTTTCTCTTCCCTCTTGGGTTTCATCGTGACGTAACGGAATCTCCTAGGATTGCTAGCATGCGAGGATGTCACGGTTTCAGGATCTCTGTGTTTGGCTAAGCTACAAATTTAGAAGGCCAATTGGACTATTGTTAAATTGGATTTTTTTTAATACAAAGTTCCGAACCTAAATTAGGTGTGTTGATCTTGCGGTTAGCTTGCAATTAAAATAAAAATAAAAATTGTGTACCAAAAAATAAAAAAATTAATAATTATATTAGTAATGTAAATATATATATGTTTTACAAAAGTCCAACATATTTTGGTGTTTTATTACAGCTAGGATAGTGAGGAAAATGGCGCACAATGCCTTGCTTACAAATGAGTTGGGACAACAAAGGGGGTTAGCGGTAGAGACATATTGCCCAAGAGGGTCTGTTGCGTAGGGATAGCTGCGTGTTCTCTTCCCATCCTCCTATTTGGTGGTTCCCTCCGCCACCTGGGAATTTCAAGCTAAATTGTGATGGTTCGATGTGAAGTAGTACTGGTGCATGTGGAAGGGTGCTTAGAGATCATAATAGAGTTGTTGTCTTTCCTTTTACTCGACATTTTGGGAATCTGTTCGAGTCTTGCAGCTGAGTTGTGGGTTGTATTCACTATTCACTGTATGCAAACCGGCTGTGGAGACACTACTAGAATGTGTCGTTGTAGCGTCAAAAGTTAGCATTGGCCACGACACCGACGCTATTAGCGTTGGCCGACGCAAAATGGCATTTATTAAATAATTTTACTGTTGAGAGTAGCGTCGGCTTACGGCTAAGCTGACGCTAACTTTTTAATTACATCTATTTCAAAACACCTCTGGTTCCACTATTCTGAAACCCTCTCTTGCCTCTCTATCTCACTCTCTCTCTGCGAAACCCTTTGGCTAAGCGCGATCTCTGGCGACGGCGAGGTGAGGCGGAGACGGCGATGGCGAGGCGGTGCAAGGTGGTCCGTTCTTGCTACGAGGTGCTTCGTTCTTGCTACGGTCTGGGTGCATTCTTGCTGCAGTCCGTTCTTGCTACGGTCTGGGTGCATTCTTGTTGCAGTCCGTTCTTGCTACGGTTTGGGTGCGTTCTTGCTGCGGTCTGGGTGCGTGGCGGTTCGTTCTTGCTGCAAGGTGCTCCGGCGGGGTGTCCCTATTGCGAGGTGGCCGCAGCAGTTTCCTTCCAAAGAGTGAGTTCCTCTTTTTTTGTCTCACACTTTTTGATTGGGGTTTTTGATTTGGGGGTTTGATTGGGGTTTTTGATTGGGGTTTTTTATTAGGGATTTTGATTTGGGGTTTTTGATTGGGGTTTTTGATTTGGTATTGGCTTGCCTTGATGGTTCCGAATTGTTCAAAAATATTTGACTGTTCTACAAACATAAACCACATTTAACAATGAACCGATTTTAACCCAATTCCAAGATGATCCTAGAGAGTAAAAACTGAATAATTAAAAATAGTGTGAAGTGTAAACATGGTTAAATCAACTTCACAAATACTCTTCACCCTAAGGGAGAAAGAATAAATTATTGCTATTTTAACTTCATAAGATAAATGATACTGTGGTGATTTTAACTTCTATTTCCATGATTTTGTTTAGAACTCTCATTGTATGTTGATGATTGTGAGTTCCTCTGTTTGCTGTATTATTATTTGTTTTGAATAGGAGTTATTCTTTGTCTGAATTCTGTGTGGGGTGTGTTTACTGTAAGTGCTTTGATCTTTTTCTGAGCTTGCAGGTGGGTTCTAGCTCTTATTCTATCTTGGCTGAGTTTGGATTCTGCATGTATGGTAGGGAGATATGTGTAGTTCTGTTTTCCCCTTTTCCTTTTCTCTTTGAATGTCTTTGGAAATTGAAAAAATGGATGATTGAGCTGAGTTTATGTGATCTCCCTTCTCTGATTTCTTGTTTATTGACTGAAATATGAACTACATGTTATGGTTCTGGTTTGATTTTGTGGCCTTGAGATAAGAAATTGGTGCATGCATGTGATGTTTAGCATGAAAAACAAATTTTGGACTTTCTTGATGAACAGACTCAGTACGAAAATCATTATAAATTGTATGCTTGCTTGTTCATTTTTGATGAAATTTGTTCCATTTGAACCGTTGAAGTGTTGGGCAACTCTGATTAAAATTTCATAATTTTTGGTGGTGATTTACCCTATACACTAGCTCAAAAACGATGAACTACCATTCTGATACATTTTTGGACATAGGGCTACAGTTTTGAATTTTCTGGGCAAAATCAACCCAGTTCGTGGCAAAATAAAAATACTAGGATGATCGTACATGTTTTGGGATACACTAATTTTAATTTCAAAATTTTTGGACATGTTTTGTTAAGGTAGAAAAATTGTAGAACATGCACTGCCCATTCTGAAAAACTGATGAATTGTACTCTACAAAAATCTATGATTTTATCTGTTTTAACTTTGTGATTCACAGGACCTATTCTGCTTAGAGACTTAATTTTAAGAGTAGTTTTCAAATCATTGTTTGATATTGATTACATTATTGAGTTATTGTATTATAGTTCTATTTAACTTAGTTATATATAATCTCTGTTGTATTTAGGTACTTCTTGTTGTTTTTTGTAATTAAGTGTAGTAGTTGTTATGTTATTTGTGCTAGGTATATATTGTTATTAATGTGATGTTGCTTTGGACAAAAGAGAATAAGTCATGAACTATCATCTATTAGGGTAGTCTTAGTTTAAGTGATGAAGATGTTAATTTGTTCATCATAAGTACTTGCTTTGTTGATTGTTTACTTTACTAGATCACTTTTTTAGCATCTTCAAAGAAAGCATGGAACTTTCTGACAAATTCTTTTGCCATGTCTTACTGCAAAAAGCTGAAGAATCAAACAAGGCTTGAGGTTCTTACATGTTGCCCTGCTTGGCTTTAGTCCTTCGAGTTGTGATTTTTATCATTGCGCCAGTTTTGGACAGTTTTATTAGTGGTCTTTATATAAATCTTAAAGGATTGATTTAGGAATAATTACACCTTTTAGAATTCCATTGTTGATGTGTATTTTCCTTAAATTACCTAATAAGTTAGAACTCCATTTAGTTTTTATCAATTGACTAAGAAACTGATAATTCTGATTGAACATAATCAGACTATGACATGACCTTTTTCTTAAAGTATAATTAATGCCTATTTCAGCATTGATTCCAATGCTAGCGTCGGCCCTAATTCTCAACGAACATATCTTGCGTCGAACCTAGCTTGTTAGCGTTGGTCGTGGCGTAGGCCATTTGACATTAACTTCGTGCGTTGGTTTAGCATCGGCTTTTCTGATGCAACTAGCGTCGGCCATATAACGGCCGACACTAATGCTTTGCGACCAGCGTTTTAGTGTCCGCCCCGTGGCAGACGCAAGGCCAACGCTAAAGTGGCCACACTACTAGAATGTGACGTTGTAGCGCCAGAAGTTGGCGTCGGCCACGACACTAACGCTACTAGCGTCGGCCACGACACCGACGCTACTAACGTCGGCCTAGCCGACTCTAAACTGACTTCAAAGTGTTTTTTAATTTTTTATATTTTTTTAAAAATTAGCGTCGGCTTAGCCGACACTAAAATTAATATTTTTTAAAATAATTTTTTTAAGAAGAACTAGCGTCGGCTTGACCGATGCAAAGTGCCAATTAAATTTTGTTTTTACCGTGCCGACGCTAACTTTTTACTAGATCTATTTCAAAACAACGATATGGTTCCACTCTAAAACCCTCTCTTGCCTCTCTCTCTCTCTATCTCTCTCTCTGCGCGAAACCCGTCCGGCTAAGGGTGATCTCCGGCGATGGCGAGGCTCGGCAATGCAAGGTGGTCCGTTGTTGCTTCGAGGCGAGGCGGTGCGGTCTATGTGCGTTGGTGCTGTGGTCCGATCTTCCTACAGTCTGGGTCCGTTCTGGGTGCGGTCTTGGTGTGTGGCGGTCCGGTTGCTGTGAGGTGCTCCGGCGAGGCGTCCTATTGCGAGGTGGCCGCAGCTGTGTACCCTCCAAAGAGTGAGTTCCTCTTTTTTTGTCTCACTTTTTGATTGGGGTTTTTGATTTGGGGGTTTGATTAGGGTTTTTGATTGGGGGTTTTGATTGGGGGTTTTAAGTGTCTCCTTTATGCTACAGATTCATGAATTCCCTTTACAGTTGAGGATGATTGTCAAGCTATTATTGGAACTCAATCATATGTCTTATTCACGTTAGACATGCTGATATATAAACTTGTTAAGTAGGTCAAATGCACATGGTACTGTATTTGTAAAATTTAGTCTTTAATCTTAATCTTAATTCCTCGGCATTTACTTTGCTTGGAATGCTTAATGATTTGCTGCATTTACTTTGATACAGAGCAGAATGGATCAAGTTCATAGGAGATTTTGCAAATGTTGAAGCTAGAGCCAATCAAGTCTATACAACTCAGTCCAAGCCATAACTATATTACTACTACATGGAATTTTTTTCAACAACTTCTACCTTCATTATTATTCTGTAACCTTGTAGGTTCTTCTTCTTCAGTCCAAAGCCTAGATTGGTAGTGAAGAAATATCAGTTTTGGTGACTGATTACTAATTCCTTGTACTTCCGGAATATGAGTACGTCTAAATTTTTTTAAGTTAACATGCTTGTGGCTTTGGTTTTCATTTCGTGATTGTTTTATCATGTATAATTAATTGTAGATTATAACACTGGAAGGAGTGAACATGGCAATCAAAGGGATAAGAGAGCCATTGGTGGGGAAAAGAACAACCAGCTGGTTCATGCAAGCAAAGGGCAGATGAAGCTTTCTTTATTCTCACTTACTATCTCTTTTGTATGTCTTAGCTATTCAGCTGCTTGCGTAGCTATCAAAAACATATACTTATTAATTGCTAGTTTTAATTCTCAGCAAAAATTATAGAAAGATTTCCTTTAAAATTTGTGTTTCTCTGATTAGGAACTTGATAAAGCTATGCCAGAGGAGGCATTTTGCTTGTTCACAGAAAGGAAGTCTATGCTTTTTAACCCAAATGAAAAAATAAAGATGGAAGTTTGGATCATGAAGAGGAAGCCCCATAGGAATATTACAGAAAGATTTCATAAAGGACTCAATTTAATTAGGCTTCGTAATTACTCTTCAGTGTTGCTTTGCAGGATTTCATGTTGTCTCTAGATTTACACTAAACATTGGTGTCAGCGAAGTCGTTTACCCTGTTTATACATGGAGCATTGTCAATATCTTTGTCAATAGGAATCAAAGACAACCCCTTGCTGGTTTAGTTCTTCCTATTAGCATTAGTGGGGTAAGAATGTATATGTATATATGATCAAAAATCTCCATTCCACACTCTCATTTCCTTCTTATTAGTTCTAATATTTTCTTTCTTTCTTTTTATTGGCAATGTAGAGATATACTGAATTACCAAGTGTTAGCACGTTAACATGGTCATTATCTCGTGCAGGGGAATGAAACCACAAGTTTTGTTGTTACAAAGATATTGGAGGAGAGTGGATGATGGAACATACGGTACTGCTATATGGAGCAAATGCTATACTATGAAGATGGACTATATTAAAAGTAATGCATGCTTTGAATTTGAGATTATTGACGTTAGGAGATGCATGAGTTATCTATAAAATTATCCAATAGCATTGACTTTAGGAGATGCATGAGTTATCTATAAAATTATCATATTAGCTTCTTTTTGTTTTTCTTTGTCATTTTTCTGCTTTCTCATTTCTCCTAGATGTGCGTAAAGACGGTTTATTGCTAGTTGAATGAGATACTAGAGATAAAATAGGCACCTTTTTCTTCATTCACCTCTGCTTCAGTTGATTGGGTGATGACTATCAATTTGTTTCTTGCTTTGGTGGCTTAAGATAAGGAAACAAAATCAATTCGTTTTCTTAGCAATAGAAAGTAAGTGTGTAACTTAAATAAGAATATCTGGTTTGTATTCTTAGAAATTCAGTGGAAGATGAGTTTTATATAATTACTTATCTCTTGGTTTTTCACAGGCTTTCATATCTGAGAAAGGATGGTGTTTTTTATGGTTCAGAGTTGGAAGCCTAAAATTGTTGATTTATAGAAATTTGACAGGGATAGAAAGAAAGGGTAGAGCCTGCATATAAAATCTTTTTATTATATGTTTATGTAAAATCTTTTTATACTGTCAGTATGTATAGTTATTAAACTCAAAAATAAATATTTTATTATGAGAATAAATAAATTTTTCGTGTCTATTTCTTAGTAAATATTTATTATGAGAGTAAATAAATATCATGTGCCTATTTCTTAGTAAATATTAATGAAGTTTGATAAAATCTTTTATATGCAATATCATGTAAAATTTTAATAGGAGAAAATTCATGTTTTTTTAACTCATCATACTAAATACACTATATATAAAAGCTAGAACAGTGATATATGGATACTTGAACAGTATCACCATGCATCCTACATCTCTCATGTTTTTTATCTCTATCTTTTTGAAACATCATATCACCTATCACCTAAGCCTTATAGACACAACCAGTTATATAATTACAACACATAAAATGAAAAGGAAAAAAACAGTTGTTAACACTATGCTCTTCTCTCTCTTTCGCATGGCCACTGTTCTTAGAACTCTGATTTTCCGGAAGCCATTGCCACTTCCCTCACCTCCACTTCTTCCAAGTCCCTGAGGCCCTCAGACGTTGTTGTTACATCCTCTGGGATGAGGCCTTCACTCCTCAACTCTTTGTGGTTCTCTACAATTCCCTGGATGTGGTTCATCAAGTTTGTGCCTTTTCCTTTTAACAAGGATGAAGTGGACGAAAGAGTAATAAGAAGGGGGGGGGGGGGTTGAATTGTTACCCTTTTAAAAATCTGACCTACAAGAATGTTAGGAACCTTCTGATGAACTTTCTCAAGTTTAATAACTTGGAAACCAGAATGTATTCCTTTGGTTAGATTACTCAAATAATATAAAAATGATGTATGTGATAATCAGTATGCTTAAGAAGATTTGAGTAATTTGATTGATTAGAGTGATTACTTAAGAATGTTCACACTTGAGAACGTTCTGAAGTTATAGTTGAACATGAAGCTTCTAAGGTTCTTCAACCTTCTGATGTTCTTCAACCTTCTGAGATTGTTGAACTTTCTCAAACAACTTCTGTGGAAAATATAAATCCTTTTTCAAAATACTTTTTGTTTGTTTATCTATGTGTGGGTATTAATGAATGCTTTTAATGAAACATAAACTTAATGCAACACAAATAAAGCAGAAAGGGATAGAGAAAGGTGCACTCGTGATTTATCCTGGTTCACCCCAAAGGCTACGTCCAGTCCCCATTCCCTGTGAGATTTTTCACTAGTTAAACCACCAGTACAAGTATCCTTTCACACAGCCTCTTCAAGTCCTTACAAGTTGTCTTTTCCTTGCCTTTACAAGCAACAACACAGCCTCTTCAGGCTTCCCGTTTTCTTTCTTTTACTCACTCTAGTATTCACTCACTAAGCAGTAAAAGAACAAGCTTTACAGATTTGAAAATAGGTTGTGTCACAAGGTTACAGATTTCACTTTGCCTTATACAATAAAGAAAACGAAAACTGTATTTCACTCTGAAACAAATTTAGACAGATATTTTAAGGAGTGATTGTTTCAAGTCTGAAGCTTGATGGGAAGGAGATGAACTTGGCTTTGATTCTTGATATTTTCGTAATGAACTCTTCCAGGTATTCCAGCAGGAGGGCCTTTGCTTTTAATGAAGTTTCATGAAGAAACTATCCGTTAGACACAAGCCGAAAAGGTCTCTGAAGTACAACTGGACATTTCCTTACTTTTACCAGAAGTTGACAGTGACAGGTCACTTCTGGTACTGATGCATCAGAATGTTCTGATGAACCTTCTGGTGAACATTCTGATGTCCAACATTCTGATGAACATTCTGTTGTTCAATCCTTTTGATTATGAATCTTTCTTATTCATCAGATGTGTTCTTTCTTCTGATATTCCCAAGCTTCTTGTGTGGGAACACTTGTACCTTAGATGTGGTGATACTCTTAAGTTTTCTGGATTTGCTTTGAACCTTCTAATAAATACAGCATTCTATCTTCTGAGAAGGTTCAACTGATCCTTTGTACTTGAACACTCTCTGACCCATAGCAGTGTTCTGTTTTGAGAGATCTTTCAAAATTAGTCTTCTAATAATGCTCTCATATTCATTATCTTCCATAACACAATTTGAGCAACTGATATCATGGAGATCTTTGCTTTGGTCTGTCAGAATGTTCCTCTTAGTGTACTTTGAGCATTCGAGAATGTTATTTCTTCTTTAAGCCTTCTGAACATTTTGAACTAGTTCCTTTTCTGAGGCTTGAACACTCTTATAAGTATTTTTCAATTTACCTGTACTTATTAGACATTCTCAAGCACACCATTAGTCCCTTTTAACATTCTGAATACTTAGATTAGGTTCAAAAGGTTTGTTGTCATTAAAACCATTTTCTTAAGGGTTTTGGAGTCAACATTCTCCCCCTTTTTGATGATGACAAACCTTGTTGAACAAAATTTAAGTGATTTTGAATGTTATTCAAAGTATGTCAAATATTTATCACATGCTCCCCTGGATTTATGCATATCAATTTTAAATGAATTCAGGATATATAGTGATAAACATTTTGACTAAGTTAAGCAGAGAATATTCAAAACATACATTCTGAGGATGTTTCAGTTATAAGAAAGTTCATGTGCAGAATATTCATATCAATCATTTCAGTTCATACTTAGTCAAAGAACATCATCCAACAGACTTCTAATATCATTGATTTCATTCAAAAAGTTTGAATGCATTTGTACAGGATTGCTCAAATCATCATTCATGTACAAAATAAATTTAAAACATTACATTCAAAAAGATTAAGGCCTACACAAATTCAACTAAGCCCAGCCCATGAATTCTCTTAAATTCTATTCTTCTCCCCCTTTTGTCATAGATCAAAAAGAGAGGGAAAAGATCTAAGGAAACCTATTTGGATGGAGATGAATCCCCAGAAGAGGTGGAGGATTCAGGCTTGGTAGGCTCGAAGATTGGAGGAGGTTGCTGGACAGCAGGTCTGTCAGAGATCCATTCAACCAGGAAGTAGTTGAGGGTCTTTTGGAGGTTGGCCATGCCATCAAAGATCAGTTTCTGGTTGACCCTTAATTTCCTCACATTTTTCTCCAAAGCAGGCAGCCTCATCTGAGTGGATTTCTCCATAGGAGAAGGTTCTCCTTCAGGAGTAGCAGTATCTTTTTTCTCAGCTGCATGAGAAGGTTCACCTTCAATCTTCTTTGCTTTGTCCACAAGCTGGAAGATAGACTCACCAAGGGAGCTAAATATCAGTGAAAGATCAGGAGGCATCTCAGGAGTCATATGAAATGGTGGTGGGTGGAATTGAGTAGGAGGAGCAGACATATCAAGAATTGGAGAAGAAATGAGATTTCTTACCATCTCAGAATCAAAAGTGCTGGACCTTCTCAGAGGAGATTTTTCCAAAATCCCCTTACCCTTGTCTTCCTTCTGGGCAGGTGACTGCTCTGGAACAATTCCTCTTCTCCATAGATCCTTAGATCTGCCAATATTCCAGCAGTCTGAACAGTGATAGGATCCATCTGCTGAGAATGTTCAACTTCAACATTCTCAGATTCTTCATGCTTCTCAGAAGAAGCTTCCTTTCCAGTGCATTCAGAGGGGTCAACTTCATCTCTGATTTCTTCTTCTTTCCTCTTTTCTTGATCCTCAGTCTCAGGATCTGTAACATCCGTAAATTTTCACTCTATGAGACAAAGTATTTATTTTGGAGGATTAGAATTACCTTTAAGATTTTGGATAATAAATAATGGTTTAGAGCTAACGTAGAAGTCAAGTGGTAAAATACAGACATTCTTGACTGTCAGAATAAGTTGATAATGAATATGGAAAATTCATACTTGATTTCCCAAAAGGTATTAGATGATATGAAATGGTAGCTTGATGTTCCATAAAGGTTTTAGAGATTAAGTTTGGAATTTTAGAGAAAGATATAAAGGGAAATTACAGTTTTAGTCCCTCTAGGAGAAACTCTGTGATCTGTTAGTTAAGAAATGGATAAATACTAGAGATGGAGGAGTAATTAAGATGGAGACTTGAGGATCTAGTGTACTTTGGATAGTATGGAAATAATAAGTCTTGTTGATATTACAATTTAGAACGGTAAGATAGTTAAGTCTTATATAGACTTCTGTTTGCTATTTTCCGTCAATTATATGTTTTATATGAAATTGTGTGATCTAAGTGCTAAGTAAATTATTGTAGTCTTAGAAATAAGGTTTTGAAATACTTATCAAGTTATTTCATTAAAACAGACATTTTTATTCACTGTTTGGGTTTTTACGGAAAACCGTATTTACCGTAATAGACGGATAAGGGTTTAAACAGAACAAGTATGTCAAACCAAACTTAGACAAACAAACTTCCTTCACAAAAGTTGATTCTTTTAATATTTTTGATTTTCTGGAATTTTCTTAGAATTTTCTGAAAACTTTGAAAATTACCATTTTGTCCCTGTTATTACAGTAAAAGGTAAACACTGATTCGGAGACCAACCTGAGGTCAGAAAAAGATTTTAAGTGGCTGAATCACGTTTTTATATTGTTTGGAATTTTTGGGAATTATTTCGTAATTTTCTGAAAAGCAGGTAAAAATGCTATTTTTTCTGACGTTCATAAAATACAGAAAACATAGATTTCTGGTCAAAAATGAATTTTCAATGATCAGTGAGTGCTTAAAATCAAATTTCAAGAGTGACCATTAGTGTTTAAATAAAATTTGTGATTTCTGGGAATTTTTCTGGAATTTTCTGAAAAGTACTGTTTTTCACTTACGGCGCGTCCGTTTTCCTTTGTTTTTGCAAACAGTAGGGTTTGCCCTTACCGTAAAAATTCCAAAACTCTTCCATGAAGGTTTTACATGTTAATTTCGTGATTCCTCATTGGTTCTTACTATTTAAAATTATTTTTGAGTGATAGATTAGTAGGAAGACCATCTTTTCCTTATTTACAGAATAAGCCGAATAGAGGCGAATAGAGGCATAGTGGCTATGATATAGAAACTTGGGAACTTTGAGGGGTTCAAATATAATTCTAAGAAGCCTAAGAGAGTTGGGGACATCATGATTACCTTGAATAGTATGGTGGGCATGTATAAAGACCATTTTGCCCTTAGTTTTCACTTAAAACTACCTAAACATAAAGCTTTTGACCAAGCAATCCAAATGCTCTCCTCCCTCCCTATCTTGGTCGACATCCACACTTGTTTAGGGCCCTTGGATGAGTTTTTTCCCTTATGAGTCACCATGCATAGTCATAAGGGAAATCCAATTAGAAAAATGGATCATTTATATATTAAGGTTTTATGACATATACATGAAAAAGGTGCATGAGGTCACAAATTTTTAATTCCTCCTAGCTCCCTCCTTGGCCGCCCTCCTCTTCCTATAAATAGACCCCTTGGCCTCATAATTTTAACACACACCATAAGCTTGAAGACTAAAGCACAAAGTTCTCTCTCTTTTCTCTCTTAGTTGTCTTAAATTTCTTTTGGTGTTCTTGGTTGTTCTTCATCAAGTTTGGCCAAGGTAAGGGGTTAATCTTTCAATTTAGTTTGAGAAGTATGAGTTTTGATTCTTGTTTGTGTTTAGATTGTATGCTTTATGTGTTTTACTATTATGCCTTCATAAATTGTTTTATAAGCTTTAAATTAATTATTTTTGCTAAGTATTAATAGTAGAGTTATAATGCCCAAATTTTCTCAAGATTTTCGTGTGAGTAAGATGGCTATGCCAAAATCATTTTTGAGCTTTTGTAAACATACCGTTATAATGGCAAATTTTAGACTACCGTAAATATAATTTTACAGCGAAGAGAATACAATTTATTATTTTGTGAAAACCCTGGTATTGTCTATCATTGATATACAAGGTCATGGTTAAGATAAATGGTTTATCAGTATGGATCTGTCTAGAAAGGAAGTGAGACCTTTGAAGGGGCTAAAGCAGTCCGTCTCTCTCTGGCCTGGGATCTGTGTTGATACGCTGTTTAGGGAATTCTTAACCTAGGGACTCGGTATATACATGGGTAAGATGATTGGGGAATATAATGGTAATGAATTCTCGGGGAATTCTACTGTTATATATATATTTGGTTTAGTATTCTCTATGTTCTTAACAGTGGAAATTTGTGAAACAAGCACTCAATGGGCTTTTTCTAAAATTAAACCGGTGTTCAAGTATTTTTGAAATATTTCAGTTTTAACCCCTCTTCAGTAAATTAATTACTTTTAGTACTTTTATATATACCAAGTTATTTTTGAGGGACTTGAATGAAAAACAGTATGAATTAACTGGGATAAATGGTTCTATGTTCTATTTGAGTGGTGAAATTCTGTGTTTTTCCTGAGTGGTGTGAATTGGTATTCTTATCTGTTAAACGTGGTCTTTGTGTTTTCTGGAAATTCTGTGTGGTTTGAGATAAGTGATTTTGAGTGGTTGGAAGTGAAAGAGATATACCTAGTGAAAGGCGATGTTCCTACTTGATGTTACCACATGATGTTCTCACTTGATGTTCCTACTCGATGTTCCCAAATGCTTTGTTGAAAGCGATGTTCCCACTGGATGTTCCCAATGTGCTGTGTTTTAAGTAAAGTGCTTGTTGTTGTTATGTGGGTGTACTGATTTGTTAAGTATGATTCCTTAGTGTTTGTACTATGTGTTGCTGTGTGCTTGTACTCTTCCTATTAAGTCGTTTAGAGTTTCACCCTTGCCTACTTTGTTGTGTTGATGCATGACGGGGTAGATGTTTTTCCCGAGAAATGGGCTACCTCTTAGAAGAAGATCTGAAGGATGTTGTTGTATAGATGAATATGGATTACAAGAAGAATAGATGATTACTGTACTATTTTGGGGTAGAGGTTAGAGACCAGACTGGCTCAAATGTTCACTGTATCATTTCAATCTTTTCTTGTAAAGACTCAGATGATTATATGAAATAAGATTACACTCATACAAGTCTTATTTATGCTACCGCATTTAAAACCTTTTCGAAAAATGTTTAAAAAGAAATCAAGGGAACATACTCCCCATCCTTCTCATCTTCTTTTATAAAAAGAAAAAAAAATTTACCTGTATTTAAGAAGAAGGATTTGCTATTTTCACTGAATATTTTCTAAGTTATTCGAAATTCATTGGTAACTATGGTGTAATATCCTTTTTGGAGAAAGGGTGTTACAGGATCAGTTTCCTCCACATGAACCTCAGCAGCAGGTTCATCTTTTCCTTCTTCTTTTTCTCTTCCTTCTCTTCCCTGGCTTTCCTTTTCTTTGAAGAGCCTTCACCCTTGCTCTTCAACTTTACTGCAGTAGGCTTAGAAAGTTCCTTTTCCTGAACTTTCTCAGACTTCTTCTCTACAAGAGGGAAGGTGTCCTTCAACTTCATTTGATTCAGGTTCTTGACTACGAAGAAGCTCTTCTCTTGCACAACTTCTTCTCCTTCTAAGGAAACTTCAAAGTGTTTGAAGATCCTGGTGAAAGCCATCCCATAGGGCAGACATCCAGTGGGTTTGGAGGAGGATCGATACTGCAGCCATCATATGTTTGAGAATGAGGTAGGGAAGACTTAAAGGTATACCTTTCTAAAGATGATACAGAACCATCAAATCCAGATGGTTGACTATCTGAAAGGTTCCAGCCCTAGGCAGAATCGAATGAATGCACATGTTGTGTGCAAGCCTTCCAAATGTGGTCAAAGTCTTTGACCTTATTTCAGAATGTTCCTCATCCAGGAACATGTTTATCACTTCCTCCTTAGTAACTCCTACTTTGGAGTACCATTCTTCATCGAACAACCTTTCTCCATAGCACTTCAGACCAAGTGCTTTTCCCAGAGTTTCTTCTTTCAGAATGATTCTCTTTCCTTTTACAATGCCAATAAGGCATTGAAGAGAGTCATTTACTCTTGCTGTTGAGTAGAAGGTCCTCACTAACTCAGGGTACATTGGCTCATCCAGTTTCAAGAATTTGTGCCATTTCAGATTCTTTAGATATGACAGAATGCCATATCCCTTGTTCCTAACTTCCTCCAACTGGTATATCCTACCAGGGGCAATAGTTCTGGATCCGAAGTTCTTCTCCTTTTCTTCCTTCTTCATTTTCTTTCCTTCTGACTTCTCAACAGTCCTTGGAGAGGCTTCTGGCTTCCTCTTCTACCCTTCTGGAGAGGACATGACAACTCTCTTGGATTCAGTAGGTGAAGCGTCTGAGACAGTTTTCTCAGAGTCAGAGAGGCTTATCGTAACGGGTTCTTCTCTGCCTACTGATCTGCTGCTTGTCCCAAAACCAGATTGTATTCTGGCAGAACGTCTTGAAGGAGGAGAGCATGAGGAGCGTTTTCCCTTAGCTTTTGAGGGAGGAGATGAAACAGGAGTTTCCTGTTGTTGCACTTCGTGAGGAGAAAGAGGGGGGGTTCTCGTGAGGGTGCTCTTCCATTGGAGGAGAAGAAGTGCCAGGGGAACAAGGTTCTCTATCTCCTTTGACACCCAACGTTTGGTTCTAACCATTTTTGTAGAAAGATTGAAACATGGAGGTTTGGAATTTTTGAGAAGGTTCTGGTTTCAGAATGTTCAGATAGAGAGTACGAGGATTTGAGAGAGAAATTTAAGTGGGCCAAACTTTTGATTTATGCCCCCTTATTTAGGAGGTGAAAGAAGATAACTTCTCATCTTCATCTAGCCGTTTCTAGCCGTTACAGAGACGTTGGGAAGCAGTTATTGATAACTGTTGGAGAGAGAAAGTTACCATTGGAGGAGGTCAATATTTTGACTGAGAGTCCTAGGTTTTAACATTCTTGGGGAACATTCTCAGGGAACATTCTCAGAGAACTTTCTCAGGGAACATTCTCACCTATGTTTATCTTAGCTATTCTAAGATCTATCTTTCCCATAGCTATCCAAGAAACACTCTAAATAACATTCTCAGATGATTCATATGATTAAGCATAATTTAAACACTCAATTTTCAATCATATGCATATGAAGAAGATCTTTTATGAAATTGAATCTTTCTTCCAACAATGGCTTTGTAAAAATATCAGCAATTTAAAATTTAGTTTCAACAAACTTTAATTCAATATCACCTTTTTGAACATGATCTCTAATAAAATGATGCTTGATATCAATATGTTTTGATCTAGAATGTTGGATAGGATTCTTTGAAAGATTGATGACACTTGTATTATGACGGTATATTGGGATATCAGAGTACCTTATTGAATAATCCGCTAATTGATGCTTGATCCACAAAATTTGAGAATAGCAACCAGCTGCTGCTACATATTTTGCCTCTGTTGTGGACAATGCAATGGTGTTCTGTTTTCTACACATCCAAGTGATTAGTGCCTTTCCAAGGAAATGACATCCACCACTTCTGCTCTTTCTATCAATCTTATCACCAGCATAGTCAGCATCGCAATATCCAACTAGATCAAATTCTGAGCTTTTCTCATACCACAAACCACAGTTAGTTGTACCAACTAGATATCTGAAGATTCTTTTTACTGCTGTGATGTGAGATTCTTTAGGGGCAGATTGAAATCTAGCACATAGTCCTACTGAAAAGACTATATCTGGTCTGCTAGCAGTGAGATATAATAAGGAACCAATCATACCTCTATATTCTTTCTCAGATACTTGTTTACCTTTCTCATCATTGTCTAGTACAGAAGAAGGGTGCATGGGAGTAACCATAGGCTTAGCTTCATTCATTTTGAACCTCTTGAGAAGGTCCTTTGTGTATTTTTCTTGATGAATAAAAATGTCATTCTCAAGTTGTTTGATTTGAAGACCTAAGAAGAAGCTTAGCTCACCCATCATGCTCATTTCAAATTCCCCTTTCATAAGCTTGGAAAAGTCACTGCACATGTTCTCATTAGTGGCACCAAATATTATATCATCAACATATATTTGTACTATGAGAATATCAAATTTGTGAACTTTCTTAAAAAGTGTAGTATCAATTTTTCCTCTAAGAAAGCCATTTTTTATCAAAAAGTTACTCAATTTGTCATACCAAGCTCTAGGAGCTTGCTTTAAACCATACAAAGCCTTTGTTAGTTTGAAAACATGATTTGGTTTGTTACTTTCAATGAAACCAGGAGGTTAATGAACATACACCTCTTCATTGATAAAACTATTTAAAAATGCACTTTTAACATCCATTTGAAAAAGCTTGATATTTTTATATGCAGCAAAAGCAAGAAGAATTCTAATAGCTTCTAATCTAGCTACAGGAGCAAAAGTCTCATCATAATCTGTACCTTCTTAATGGTTATAGCCTTGAGCTACTAACCTTGCTTTGTTCCTTATTACCTTACCATTTTCATGTAGTTTATTTCTGAACACCCACCTTATTCCAATTACTGTTTGATGTTTTGGTTGAGGTACTAGAGTCCATATTTGATTCTTTTCAAATTGGCTTAACTCTTCTTTCATGGCATTGATCCATGACTTATCAGTTACAGCTTCATCTACTGATTTGGGTTCAATTTCTGAGATCAAGGCCATACCACATTCATCTCTTTTAAAAGATGATCTAGTTCGGATTCCTTGTGAGGTTTCACCAATGATCAATTCTTGTGGATGATGAGTGACCATTCTCCAGCTTTTAGGCAGATTCTGCACTTTAGAATGTTCTTGAGAATGTTTAACATTCTGACTCTTTGAATCTTCTTTGATTTCAACAGGAGTCTGAGATTCTTCTTGAATCTTAAGCTTCTTCAAATCTTCTTCAAAATCTATATCTTTTCTTTTCACAGAGAAACTGTTAGTCTCATTAAATACAACATGCATACTTTCTTCAAAAGTGTTAGTTCTCAAATTGAACACTCTATAAGCTTTAGAAGTCAGAGAATAACCTAAGAAAATTGCCTTATCAGTTTTTGAATCAAATTTTCCAAGATTGTCTTTATTATTGAATATGAAACATTCACACCCAAATACATGAAAGTAAGATATATTTGGTTTTCTTCTTGTCCACAATTCATATGGAGTCTTATTCAGAATGTTTCTTATTGAAACTCTATTCAGAATGTAGCAAGAGATATTTATAGCCTCAGGCCAAAAGTAACTCTGAATTCCTGATTCACTTAACATTGTCCTTGCCATTTCTTATAAGGATCTATTCTTCCTTTCTACCACTCCATTCTGTTGAGGAGTTCTTGGGCAGGAAAAGTTATGATCAATACCATTCTCATCAAAGAATGTTTGGAATTAGTTGTTGTCAAACTCACCTCCATGATCACTCCTTACAGAGACAATACCAAGCCCTTTCTCATTCTGAACCTTCTTGCAGAATTTTCTGAATGCCTCGAATGACTCATCTTTGTGAATAAGGAATAATACCCAAGTGAATCTAGAGTAATCATCCACAATGACAAAACCATATCTCTTTCCACTAAGACTTGCAGGTTTAGTGGGACCAAATAAATCTATGTGCAATAATTCAAGTGGTCTTGATGTAGAAACAACATTCTTAGAGTGAAAGCTTTGAGATAGATCTTGTCCTTTTCAAATTTAATTTTAGGCAGACCCTTGACAAGATCTTTTTGTAAAAGCTTTGAGATAATTTTTATGTTCATGTGGCCTACTCTTCTATGCCAAATCCATTTGTCAGTTTCAAAAGATGCAAAGCATGTTTGGTCAGAAAGTTCTTCAATGCATATGCTATAAAGATTTTTGTTTCTTGTTCTAGTGAAGAGAATGTTGCCTGTGGATTTTTCTCTAATTTCACAGAATGTTGGTTGGAACAATACCTCAAAGCCACTGTCACATAATTGACTTATGCTATAAAGATTATGTTTCAACCCTTTAACATAATAAATATTCTCTATTTTGGTGGAGTTTTCGTTACCTATTTTACCTATGCCTTTGATCCAGGCTTTTCTGTTGTCACCAAAAGTGACAGCTCCACCATCCTTCTGCTCAAAGTAAGAAATTTACTTCTATCTCCAGTCATATGTCTTGAGCAGCCACTGTCCAAGTACCATAGCATTCCTTTATTGGCAATCATAAGGCATTCCTGTAATATTAAACAGGATCGATCATATGAATTTAGAACACAATTAGAAGGCTTACTTGTTGAAAACATGATCGCGGTTACCGTAAACGTCTCAAACCTCAGCAAACTAAATCTTCCTTTGCCTGTTCACAAGCTCGGGATCTCGGCTCTCAATAGGGCAAACCGTAGACGAGCGTATCAACAGAGTGACGGCAAAGGGGACCTAGCCTTTGTATTTATTAACCCTAGGCACCTCCCATCACGGGCCTAGGGGTTGGGCCTACATTGTCTCCCATACAGATCAATATCACGTGTCCGAAGCTCATTATTACTGATCACTATTAGCGGGCTTGAGCATCATCAAATGGATCATAACATTAACCCGTTTTTGTAAAACCAAAAGCCACAATTGATTGTAGTCCACAGAAAATAATTAGAAAAAATTCTAACATTCTCCCACTTGGGCAAAATCAATTGTGTAATTTTATTTTGGAGAAAATATTTTCGAAAACGACTCTCGGGTTAATAACATATTTTCTAATGTGGCCACTAAAATATGATCGCAAGTAAGACTCCATCCAACAAAAGCCAAGTTATACCGAATCATGACGATAGTTACATCCATATACTGATGTAACACCTTCCATGGTTACAAATACCACCAACTCAGTCGACTAGTCATCTGTGTGGAGTGTAGCAAGAAAATGACATGTCAATGTGATCCAGCAGCCATACTGTCATTTTCTTCGTCAGTCCTCAATTTCTCTCAAATGCCTTAAAGCCAGAGAAATTACATGGTTCTTATAAACATCATCCCTCAGCTCCAAATTAGTGTCAACCATTGACACGGTGGTCCCAACAACACCGAGCTAAAGAACCATCATGCCTCAGCTCCAACTTGGCATCGACCATGGGCACAATGGTCCCAATGATGCCGAGCTTAAATATTGTCGCATTTGATATAAACATACAAGCATTTATCATAATAAAATTCATTTCATCATTAATCGTCAAATCAAATGCCAAGTTACACAAACGTGTCAAAAGTAAATTATTGAAATAAAAGTTCAACATCAAATAACACAAAAAAAAACACGCTCCCACTAACCAAACACATCAAAAGAATTCACCATGCCCATGTTCTCAACATGTCCCTTGAAAACAACGGGCCTCAGTCCCTTGGTCAAGGGATCAGCTAACATGGAATCTGTATCAATATGCTCTACTACTATAGCACCCTCTTTCACAAGATCTCTGACAGGCAGATACTTCAACTCCAAGTGCTTAGATCCACTAGAAGTCTTATTATTTTTCGTGTGGAACACTGCAGCACTGTTATCACAAAAAATCCTCAGTGGCCTAGCAATGGAGTCCACAATATGAAGTCCAGTCACCAGATTCCTCAACCAAACAGCATGAGTAGCAGCAGCAAAACAAGCAATGAACTCCGCCTGCATAGTAGAAGAGGCAACAAGAGTTTGTTTCTTACTTTTCCAGGATATCGCACCTCCAGCTAACATAAAGATGTATCCAGAAGTTGATTTCCTATCATCAAGGCACCCACCAAGATATGAATCTGTGTACCCCACAATCTCCAAGTCGTCCACTCTCCTATATGCAAGCATGTACTCTTTAGTTTTCTGTAAGTACCTCATCACCTTCTTGGCAGCCATCCATCGATCATTCCAAGGGTTTGACTAGTATCTACGTAGAACGCCAACCACATAAGCGATGTCGGGCCTAGTGCACACCTAAGCATACATGAGACTACCCAAGGCACTCGGAAAAGGTCTATCATTCATCTCTGCTCGCTCAACCTCATTCTTAGGACATTGATCCTTATTAAATTTGTCGCCTTTAACAACTGGAACATCACCGGGTTTACAATTTTGCATATTAAATCTCTCTAAGACTCTATCAATGTAAGCCTTTTGAGATAACCCGAGTATGTGACTTGCTAGCTCAATTATAACCATTGTAGTGAAAATCGGACCTGTCGAACCAGGAACTAGGCCCCTGTCCAGTTCGGAAAACCCTGAGAACCAGCCTGCGCGAGAACTGGTCAAGAACCGGAAAAATCGGTCAAAAAATAAACAAAACCGGCTGAACCGGTTTGAGCTTTTTTAAAAAAAAATAAAAAAAAGTTATTTTTTTATTTTTTTTAAAAGAAATAGATATCACTTTCTTGAATTATTTATAATTTTGAATATTTTATGTTATGAATTATGACATTTAGTAGTAAAGTTTAATTTTTCTTTATAAAGTTATGATTTTTTGTTAATTTTTGCTTAATATTTTATAGGTTTTAGGGTTTAAAATAATATTATATATTATATTTATAGTTAAAATAATATTATTTAATTATATCCCAGTTCAACCGGTTGAACCCCGATTGAACCCCGGTTGAACCTCTGAACCTTGAACCCCTGCCCTCATCGGTTCAATGACCGATCCGGTTCTGACTACCTTGATTATAACTTCAACTTTTGTATTTATGATTTTTTTCTTAAATTATTTTTGATCTTTATCCGTTTAGTATTTAATAAAGATTATTGTTCAACATGTGGTATATGAAATTCAAAAATTATAGACTATTACATTTAGATAGTCTAGTAAATAAAAAAAATTCATAATTTAACTTCCTAACTACAACAGAAAGAAAATTTAAAAATTAATTTTAACAATCAATAAAGTTCTACATATTTTCATAATATCAATAAAAATGGTTGAGAGTTCACAAATAACTTTTTTCATAAAAACTTATCATTACAAACTATATAAAAGTGGCTTTATACCAAATATAGGATATATGTAGTTTTAATTTTTCAATTATATATATATAAACGAACTATTCACAAGCCCTTAATGTCGAGCCTATAAGGCTTGGGCTTGGCTCATTTAAATATTCGAGCCTAATTAGAAGCTTGAGCTTGACTTGTTTAATTAAATGAACGGGCTTGAGCGAACATTTAACGAGTCGAGCCTGAATAGTTCACGGATAGTTTGGCTCATTTACACGCCTAGTTGTCATTAAAACCATTTTCTTAAGGGTTTTCGAGTCAACAAGGACATTAAGGTCTTGCAAGTTCAATAGCCAGGGGTTCAGGTTTTTTTAAAATGTTTTTTCTATTAATTATTTGTTTATTATCATGCTTTCACAAAGGAGCAGAACTAGAATCGATTCTTTAAGTATCAACCATTTAAAGTACGAGCTCGAGGTCGTGGCTAGCGTACTCGAGGGATTAGAGGAGCCTCTCCGATGAGAGGGCAGACTTGGCGACAGTGGCGAGGTCAACGACGTGAACTTGGTGATCTCGTTGGCGGGGATGGAGAGGTCGGGGCGCCATTCGGAGAAGAAGGATGTGTATGATGTGGTGCTGAATGTTTCCATTTTGGAGAACCTCCGCAGCGTCCCCGATGTTGCCGATGAATAGGTTGTCACAGACGAGGAATCGGGGAAGGATTTTTGTATCTTCAAATAAACAAACAAAAAAAACACTCGTTATTCTTCTCCTTTGAGTGACAATTGGGCCGCAACACCCTTTCTCATAAAAGGGTATTGCAAGGTAATAAAATATTTTTACAAAATAATTATAAAAGTTAATTTTAATTAACTTATTTGTTATTAAAAAATGTGAGTAAATTTTTTTTCTTTGAAGAAGATGAGAAGGATAGGGAAAATGTTAAATAAAAATTCTTCTCAAAATGGAATTACATATACGCTTTCTTTCAGACTTATGTCTCATATTTATATTACATGGTACATATCCACAACAGACCACATAGCCAAACAAAAATTAATAACTTAATACAATCCTGTAGCAAGGACTGTAATCACAGTCTACCCAAAACGAGCCTAAACCAATCGAGTCTTAAATAGGGTCGGCCCTACGATTTTGGGGGCCCTGTGCGAACTTTGAATATGGTGTCCTCATAATCATTGAAAAACTGTTCTCCTAGCATTTTTTGCTGCAAAATCACAAATAATCTTTTCATAATCAACGTTTTTTAAAAAATCTTTTTCAATAGATATCAAAGCAAGACTATTTAATCTATCATGTGACATAGTAGATCGCAAATAAGATTTTAAAAATTTCAGTTTAGAAAAACTTCTCTCAGCAGATGTAACAGTAACAGGGATAGTTAATATTATTCTATAGTACTGGTGCCCCCTAAAAAATGGGGCCCTGTGCGGTCGCTCCTCCTGCGCATGCTCAGGGCCACCCCTGGTCTTAAAACACCCTCTAAGGGATGGTCTCCGTCCTTTTTCTTCAAGTCCTTGTGTAACACCCTCATTTTTAAATAGTTTTTATTGATTTTTAATCTCCTTTAAATTAATTAAAATTATTTAATTAATGAATTTTAGATCTTGGGGTGAGAATAAGGATATTAACATCTTAGATTTATTTTAGAAGAGTCAAGAGTAGCCAAGTTCGCAAAACTGAGTTTTTGCGGGAACCGCATTCTCTCCTGATGCGGGGATAGGGTCCAGTATTTTTCTGGAGGTCATTTTTACTCCAAAATAAATTTTTAACGAACCAAAATGGTTCTTATAATATTTGTGTTTTTTAGAAATTTTTCTGGAAATTTTTCAGAAAAACTTTATTTTACCCGCGTTTGGTGCTTTACGGGTAAACCGGGCGCAACCGGGACATGAAAAATAGTCCAAAAATTTAGTTTTGGGATTCTAAATTTTTCTATGACATATTCAAATCATAAAATTTATTCCTCATGATTTTACTCATTTTAGAAAAATATTTATCTAAAAAGGGGTTCGAAAACTACGCGTTTTTACCGCTTCGAACTACCGATTAAACCCTAACTTGATGGGACTTAATCCCACCATTTTCTGGTCAGATTTGGGCGCCTAGGGGGGGGGGCTGATCCCATTCTCAAACAATTCCAGAAGTCAAATGGTCAAATGGGTTTAATTTTTGAATTTTTCCAAAATTAGGTGAGAGAGGTATGGCTCCCAACCACCAAAGCATGCAAGCCCATACCTCCCCCATACCTTCCTTGCTCAGCCGAGTTTCTTGTGTGGGAAAGGGAGAGAGAAATTCATTTTCACTTCATCTTCTCCACTTGAATCAAGAGCTTTACCATTTTCTCTCCATTCCCAAACTTTTTCATACACCAAAAAGACCAAGTTCCATTGAGATTTTCCATACCCAAGCTTCACAAAAAAAGGTTTGGATCATCATTCTAATCCATAAACTTCTTTCATTTTTTCATTTCCACCACTTTCATGTTTTCATGAAAGCTTGAGTTCTTCATTTCACTAAAAATAAGCTTTTCCTTGGTTTAGGTTCACTCCATTGGAACCTACAAGCTTGGAAACTACCTTGGATCTATTTTCTTTCAAGATTTGAGTAAGTATTGATCTACTCAAATTTCTACTCTTTAGGGTTTCTTGGTTTTCATAAAACTCATATTTCTATGGTTGTATTTTGGTGTATTTTGTAAAAGGTAAATTTTTCTAGGTGTGGGAACATCAAGGTGTTGAGTAGACCACTTGGTGTTGGTGTGGTGTGAAGGTGATTTTGGAGTTAGCCCATTTTCAAGTCTTCAAGAGGTAAGGGGATTTTTCTCAATAAGTTGGGAGGGTTGTGTATGTGTGTGATTATGTGATTTTGTTCTTGATGATGAACTCAAAGACTTGAGTTTTTATATTGGTTGTTGAATGATTTTTCATTCTTTAGTAATATGTATTTTTATATATTTATGTATATGAGTGAAAGTATGATTTTGGTTGAGGCATGATAATTTTTGATAAGCCTATGTGTTGTTGGAAAAATCATATGTATGATTTGGAGTGATTTGGAATGCCTAAGTGTATGTTTGATTTATGGCTTGGTGGTGTTTGTGCCTAAATGGATGAATATTGATTCTTGGATATTTCACATGATTTAATTCTATGTGATTGGGATTGGTTTGAAAATATTTGACTAAGTGTGGTAAGAGGAGTTAAAAACTTTAATGAAAAAGTTTTACAAATGAAAACAAAGAAATTAATTAGGATTCAAGATAACACTTAATTGGATAAATTTCAAAAATGCAAATTCTGGAATTCTGGGCATGAAATTGAAAGTCTGGGCACTTTGGGCCAAAAGTATAATGTTATAAAAGTTCGGGGGTAGAAAACGTGAAGACTGGACGCATACTGGACGCAGGAACTGGACGCAGACTGGACGCAGGAACTGGACGTTTTGGGGTCAAAATGAAATTTTAACAAGTTATGTGGTTTTTAATAATTAATAAGAAGTGAGAAGGAAAAATAATAAGAATTAGAGAGTTAAAGTTAAAGAATAACTTTAATTTCAAAGAGGAATTTTCCATAAAACTTATATTTTTCAATAAACGATCTTACACGGTATTGAACGAGGATCAATACGTGGCGACGCTAAAGTCTTGAGGACAATAATACTACACGGTGTTAGATGAAAGCTAACACGTGGCGATGAAAAACCCTAAGACGAGGGATCGCGTTGATTGGATTGTTTGTGAGTGCAAATATAGATGTCAGTGCTACAATCCAGCTTGGAGGATTATACAATATATATTGAGGTCATGCTACAATCCAGCTTGGAGGATTGTGCAATAAATGTGGATGTTTTTACTACAATCCAGCTTGGAGGATTGTGTAATAAATATAGAGGTTGTTGCTACAATCCAGCTTGGAGGAATTGTGCAATAAATGTAGAGGATGTTGCTACAATCCAGCTTGGAGGATTGTGCGGGACGTACGTAGATGTCATTGCCACAATCCAACATGGAGGATCGTGCAATCTACATATATAGATGTCAATTGTAATCGATGATTGGCTTTGCCAAATTTGAGCTACAATCCAGCTTGGAGGATTGTGCAATCCAGCTTGGGGGATTGCGAGCGGAGGACGGTTTGAGCTGTATTAAAAGATGTTCAAGTGACATGCACTAGGCTAGAGTGCTTTGTGTGTGTTTGACTGTGTGCTTAATTTGATGATGTGCTCTCTTTTGGTTTATGAATATCTTAGAGAAAGATTTGCGAAAGAGTAGCTATATATATATTCTTGGAATGTATTATGTAGTATTTTCTGTTTCGTATACATCCATTCAGTGGATTTCAACTTGTGCAAAGAAATTCACCCTTGCGTGTTTTTCTGTTATTTTATGTACGTTACGTGTAGATGTCCACTTCGAGACCTCTGATAGCCCGAGTGAGGGAGTGCTTTCGGCCTCGTGAGGCCGATGGTGGGGGATGGACTTACGATCCCATCTCCCAATGGGCCACTGTGTCTGGACACGTGGTTAGGACTAGAGGAGGGGTGTTGGGCCCCGAAGAGGTTTTGGAGAGGGACATGGTATTGGACGTCTATATACCCATCGAGAGGATGCGCTACTGGCTGGGAGATGCACCCTTTGCATGCAGTATCACTTTGGAGAACCGGGAGGCCAGAGTTCCACCCACGGCGCAGCCTAGGAGAGAGGCGAGGGAGGATCAGAGGCCTACACCTCAGCGGATAGCCGAATCGGTATCTAACCGTTGTCTTCTGATTCGTCGCACTCCAAGGAAGAGTTCCTTAGAGAGGGCACGTTTACCAAGGATGGCTCCACCGGTGACACCAGTTCCATCACCCGAGACCGTGAGGCCGACACTTCTTGTTCCATACGTCGCACCTTCTGGACATTTGGTGCGTCGTTCTTCTGACACTTCTGTCGGACCTTCGGGACACGTAGATAGAGGGAAGAGGAAGGTTAGAGACGAGCCAGATCGTGTACTATTCGAGGTGTCTGTGGTTGAGGAGGACCCCGAGGAGACGTCATCGTCTTAGGCCTGTAGAGGTGGGAGGTGTCTAGTGCTAGGTTGTGGGTTGTCTGTTAGCGACAAGCCTAGGTTTGGGATGTACATGTTCAGTGTCGTGTATTGGACACACGTTTTGATTTATCGTTTTTCCTAGGTTTAGCTTTATCACTTTATTTTCTTTGTGTCAGGATGATGTATTTTGGCCACTATGTTGTGGTTCCAAACTATACTTGCGGGCGCAAGACTTGTGTATATTGACATGATGATATATATATATATGTGTATGATGTTTCTTTTCTTCTGAGTTTCAGGATGGCTAAATATGATGTGAGAAATCTTTTCGGATAAGATTCTTTTAAAAAAAAAATTAGCCACCAATTTTGGTAACCTTAATTTATGAAAGACGTTTTTCTGCATTAAGTTTTAGTTTTTCACGTGACGTTCCTTGTGGGAAAAAGGGGCGTTACACCTTGCTAGTCCACCAAGCTGGTGGTCCATCTATATGAATCATGTTCCAAAGACCACAAAACATATAGGCAAGGGTGAAAAACACTCCTTATGCAAGTCATAAAGATATCACAAACAATAGATATAAATCAAGAAATTAAGAAAGAATCGTACATAACCTCAAACACCGGTGTAATGCTCCATGGAGACTTTTCTCTTCCTCAACAACATTTGAGCGATAGGCCACAGTCAATCCTTTACATACTGATTCAAGGCTAAACAAACCGTAAAGTCCAAGACAGTATTCAGGAGAGCCATGTTTAAGTCATAATTGTTCCCGGCTAAACAAACCGTAAAGTCCAAGTAACAATTATTCAATGCACTCAGCGACACCATATCATAAATAAGTCAGCTAGTCAAATTTATCCAAGCCGGGTGCTCTACTCGATCTCGACTCGCTGGGAGCCACCACACAGCCATTGAGACTTTTGGAAACCTGGATAATCCCAGTAGGCAATTGTAGCCCAACCGTACCCTATTTTCAACCCCTCTCTGGGTTGTAGCTCACGTCACAACCCTCTCTGGGTATGACCACTTGGCAAAGCCAAGAAAATCTCTTTATGCAAATGGCATGGCATATTTTACATACACAATAACATCACAATTACTTCTTTATGTTACCACCTGTAACAATCACCACATAACCTTCTCTTGGTTATATACTCATCATTATGTTAACTCTTGTAACAAACGCCACATGACCTTATCTCTTGGTCATTTATAAATTCTCTTCTCTCTGTTACCTATTTGTAACATTCAATATATGACTTTATCTCTAGTCATTTTATAAATTCACTTCCCATTGGTTATCTCAACCAAAATAATATATAGTCTTCTCTTTGGTTATCTCGACCAAAATATATTCTATACACTTCTCTTTGGTTATTTCAACCATAATATATCTTTGTTTTACAAAAATCGATTAAATGTATTTATTGTTTTACTTTAAAAAAATTGATATAAAATGATTAGACTAATTTAATTTCAAAATAAATATTTTTCCCTTAAAAAGACATTAATTTATGAGCCTTTAAACATAAATTTTATAAATTTCGAATTTTAAAATTTCTGACACTTTCACAGGCGTGAGAAAAATCAAAGCGCTGGTGTGAACTATTCTGTTTCTCTGTTTTCTGATTTCTATACAAAAACCCCGATTTTCACACCCTTTTTCTGAAAACCACACCAGAGGTGTAACTGATCTGTTTATGCCAAAATTCATTAGGTTAAAAACTTCATTTTAATTTTGAAAACACCAAACCTCTTAATTTGAATTAACTAGATTAAAAATAAGATATTTGGGCTATAATTGTGACTTTTCTTCTAGTGATTGATTTCTAACTTATTAAGTTATGATTAAAATCTTTATTAAAAGTCCATTGGAGACTTATTTATTTAGAAAACTCTTTGCTTAAATGAATCCGAACAAAGCTTTGGACTTTGATTCTAATTAATTCATCATGAAAAATTTCTTTTTGTTCATGTCCATGTCCTTTGCACCACACTCCATAATGCTTGGGTCATTAGCCAATTTGTCATACTTTAATCCTTTCATACTCTTCCTCAATCATCAATCACCAATCACCAATCATCAAGCATAATAATAATAACAAAGCAATAACCTACGTTAAATATTACATTCCCAAATTGAATAGAAATAAGAAAAGGAACATAGAATATAGATGATAGCTAGAAGGCAATCCTGACAAGCTAAAGGACATCAAGCACAAAATACATCACAATTAAACATAGCAAAGCATCACCATCAAGCAAAGGAATACATCCACATCAAGCATAAAATAATATCACAATCACACATAGAACAATATGAACTTCAATCATAAAGACAAAGTTACAAACACAAAGATGTCATCATCCAATACTTTTCACTCAATGATCACTTAATAAAAATCATCTCTTTGATTAAAAATCATGTTTTTTCCAAAAAGGTCATCTCTTTGAAATAAAAATTATTACTTTCCAAAGGAAGATTGTATTTTTCATGAAAGTTCATACTTTTCAAAGCAATCACCACTTGATCATAATTATTACTTAGATAAAAATCAATAATTTTCCATAAAGGTTACTTCTTGAATAAAAATATATATATTTTCATAAAGATCAAACTTTTAAAAGAATCAAGTTATCTTTTTGTTTTTGGTATGATTCTCAAGCTTTAAAAAAAATATCATAGACAAGCACATAGCACTCTATGCATCTTATAACTCACAAAAAGAGAGATTTCCCCTTACCTTTGTCTTCTTGCTTCTTAAGAAAAATTCTAACTTCTTGGGTTCCCACCACACCTTGATCACCACCTTTCAAAAGCAAGCATAACTAGATCCAAAGATACTAAAGTAAGATCTTTCTCTTTCATGAAACTGTAGGTAACAAGATGAAACACAAGAAGGGGGGGTTGAATTGTGTTTCTAAGCTTTTAAAACTTTTTCGCAAATGATGGACGCTGGCTGTTAAAAACGTTGGACGCACAGCTTTAGTTCAAATATTGGACGCACAGTGCTATTTGAAATATTGGACGCACAAGTGCTAAAACACTGGACGCACAGAGTCTTTATAAAAACTGGACGCACAGGTTTTCTAAAGATTGGACGCACAGAATGCTTCCCTTTTTGGTTTGAAAAACTTGTTTGAATAAAAACAATTTCAATCCCCTTTGTTAGTAATAAACACAGATATAAAAGGAGTTAAGGGAAAGAAGAAATAACACAAGTTTTTATACTGGTTCACCCTTTCCTAAGAGCTACGTCCAGTCCCCTCAAACTAGAGAGATTTCACTATCAACCTGATAGAATACAAGTATTCTTTGCACACAGCCTCTTCAGGCTAACACCCAAGTATTCTTTGCACACAGCCTCTCCAGGCTAAAACCCAAGTATTCTTTGGACGCAGCCTCTTCAGGCTAAACCCCAAGTATTCTTTGAACACAGCCTCTTCAGGCTAAACAACTCAGCAGAGTTTTGATACAAGTGCTGTCTAACTCACACAAGTGAGGATATGAAATCTAAAGCACTTTGAGAGTTAAGCAAACTCTCTTTTACAAGAAGATAAAGAATTACAAGACTTTTCTAATCAGAGTATAAAAGATTGCACAGCAGTTCAGCTCTTTCTTTTTCGTTTTCAGTCTCTTGTATTCTTCTTCTTGCTTCTCGGTATTTATAGGCTTTGATGAAGCTTCAGGCTTGTTCTTCGAATAGCTCAGCTTCAGCCTTCATAATATTACCGTTCTCTAATAGCATTTAATGCTATTTTCCCGTTGCTCTGAGGAGATCTTCTTCATTGTGCATGTCTGCGTTTCTTTCTCCCAAATCAGAAGCAACCTGTACTCAAAGTCTCAATTGTACAGTGGTTAATAATAATATCTTATTGAGACAGAGAGAATACACTGTGTAAAGCAGAAAGGTGTGTTCAGAGATCTATAGAGTAGTTAAAAGTACATTCTCTCTCTTAGTACACTTTCCACAGTACTTTATGCTTTTCAGAAGTACATTCACATACGTTGACAAAGATGTACAGAAAGCATTCTGTACAGCTATTTATTTCAAATCATTTGCTCAATAAATATGTTTCATATTAAATGCATGAGCAATAAATAGCATGTAATGGACTCTGCGTTTTGGACGCAGCATATAGAATCTATTGGACGCATACCTTTGCACTTACCAATTTGCACAGAACTTATGCAAACATTGGACGCATCTTTATGCTTACCAATCTATTCCATTTGAATGCAAGGCAGTATTGGACTTTTGCCATTTCCATTGGACGCAAGGTTGATTGTTGTACATTTGTTCTTCTGCTTCATTGGACGCAGAACAATTGTTTGATGTACCTTTGTCAATCTGCTTCCTTGTGCTCCATTGGACGCAAAGCAATATTGTTGTCCTTCTTATTTGTTGGACGCAGAACAGTGCTTGAGTAACTCTGACTTCATTGGACGCAGAGCAGTTCTTTTGTTTGTTCAGTTTTATTGGACGCAGAGTTGCACTCTTGCTCACACTGAATATTGGACTTTTATCCTTCATGCTCACTGAATCTGTTCCTTTGGAAATCATTGAACTCTTACTGCAATTCTGCTTCTTATACAAACATTGGACTCTGCCAGTATTGCCTTGTTCTTATCATTGGACTTATGCCAATCTTGCTCTATTGGACGCTTACTGATTCTGCTTCTTTGGAAAACATCAGACGCAGAAAGTAGCGTGTCCTCAAGACTTGATTTCTTCTACTTCTGCGATTCTGCTTCTTCAGAAGACATTGGACGCAGAACTTTGCTCTTGCCTTGTGCTTCAAACATTGGACGCTGGATTCAGAATTCTTCCTTCTGCTCAAACATTGGACGCAGAACTTTTGTGTCCACTTCAGTGCCAACATTGGACGCAAAACTCTTGTGTCCATTCCAGTGCCAACATTGGACGCAAGGCTTCTTCCTTCTGCTCAAGCATTGGACGCATACTCTCCAGTGCCAACATTGGACGCAAAGCTTCTCAGACTTTGAATATGAGCCAATGTTATGATGAACTAATTTATTGGACGCAGACTGCAATAAACTTAGTTAGGCAGCTTTGTTATGCATTGTACAAGCTTAATACAAATTGATTATCCTTTGTAAAAACCTTAATACATTTTGTTATCATCAAAACCATAAAATCACTTAGGGAGTTTTTGTATTAAAACACTTTTAACCCATTTGGTTCCAACAATCTCCCCCTTTTTGATGATGACAAACATTATTAAGTTTTACAAACAATAAAGCATATAAAGCACATTCAGTCAGAAAAAAAACAGAAATTTTCTAAGGGAAACTCCCCCTGAGATAAACATCTCAGATTTTCCTTACTCTTCTCCCCCTGAGATAAACATCTCATGGTTTTGGATATTCAATATACTTAGAGTACCTGAAAATTTCTATTACTCATAGAAACAAGATTAGTCCACAAATAGCTTATCAAAATAACAACATGGTAATAAGACTAATGCAATCAGACTTAATCTTTCTCCCCTTTTGTCAAAATCTTTCCCCTTTTAGTCAGGATATAAAAACTTAATCCCATTCTTTCTCCCCCTTTCGTCATCAGGCAAAAAGGTTCATAGAACATCATAGTCCAAAGAGAGTTTTGAAAAAACTTGGAGCTTTTAAAAACAGAAACCTCTTTAAAACAGAAAAACTTTTTCTTCTTTTCTAAACAAGCTTTCTCAAACAGAAATGATTTTTGAAAAGATGTCAAACGAAGAGAAAACCAACTGTAAGAAATATGTTTATGAAAGAGTTTGGACTCAGCGTGGGATTACTAAGAGGTGAAAACTTTCTTTTAAAAAAATCTAAGTCTCAAATAGACTGTCGTGTCCTATTGGACTCTAGTCACATTGGACTCAGACTCAACTTTAAGCATATTGGACGCTAAACATCAGTCTTTTATAAAGTGCATATTCAAATGCTTCCTTATAAAAATGAATCTATCTACAGATAGGGGTTTTGTAAATATATCTGCCCATTGATTTTCAGTGCTAACAAACTGAATATCAAATGTTCCCTTCTGCACATAGTCTCTAATAAAATGATGTTTAATTTCTATATGCTTAGCTCTTGAGTGTAAGATTGGGTTCTTAGATAAATTGATTGCAGCAGTATTATCACAAAGAACAGAAATCTTACTCTCAAAGATGTTGTAGTCCTCCAATTGATATTTAATCCATAAGAGCTGAGAACAACAACTTGCAGCAGAGACATATTCAGCTTCAGCTGTTGATAATGCAATTGTGCTTTGTCTCTTGCTTGTCCATGATACTAAATTGGATCCCATAAAATGACATCCTCCACTGGTGCTTTTTCTTTCAAGCCTGTCTCCAGCATAGTCAGCATCACAGAATCCTACTAATCTGTATTCATCTGATTTCTTAAACATCAAACCAAGATTAGTAGTCTCTTTCAGATATCTAAAAATTCTCTTGACAGCAGTCAAATGAGAATCTCTAGGATCTGATTGAAATCTCGCACATAAGCATACACTGAACATAATATCAGGTCTAGATGCAGTAAGATATAAAAGAGATCCTATCATACCTCTATATACCTTTTGATCTACCTTTTTATCTTTGTCATTCAGGCTCGTTATGCAAGTTGGATGCATGGGGGTATTCATGGGTTTGCAATCATCCATCTTGAACTTCTTCAGAAGTTCCTTTGTATATTTGGTCTGATGCACATATATCCCATCTTTAGTCTGTTTCACTTGAAGTCCAAGAAAGAACTTCAACTCTCCCATCATGCTCATTTCGAATTCTTTCTGCATTAATTCAGAGAATTCTCTACACAAAGATTCATCAGTAGCACCAAAAATAATGTCATCTACATAAATCTGTACTATGATGAAATGTGAGTCTATGGATTTTCTGAAAAGAGTGTTATCAACTTTTCCTCTTGAAAAACCATTTTCCATTAAAAATGAACTCAGTTTTTCATACCAAGCTCGGGGAGCTTGCTTAAGGCCATAAAGAGCCTTTTTCAATTTAAAAACATGATTTGGAAAAGATTGATCCTCAAAGCCAGGGGGCTGTTCAACATAGACTTCTTCTGTTATTATACCATTCAGAAAAGCACTCTTTACATCCATTTGATAAAGCCTCATATCATGTTGGGCAGCAAATGAAAGTAGAATGCGAATGGCTTCTATTCTAGCTACTGGAGCAAAGGTTTCAGTAAAATCAATACCTTCCTGTTGTGAGTAGCCTTGAGCAACTAACCTTGCTTTGTTTCTCACAACTTTACCTTCTTCGTCCAGCTTGTTTCTGAATACCCATTTGGTTCCAATGATGGACTTATCTTCAGGTGGGGCTACCAGAGTCCAAACATCATTTCTTTTGAACTGATTCAGCTCCTCCTGCATTGCTAAAATCCATCCTTCATCCAATAGGGCTTCATCTATATTCTTTGGCTCCAATTCAGAGATGAATGCTACATCAGTTTGCTCTCTGAATGTGGACCTTGTTCTGACTTTATCATCTGCATTTCCAATAATTTGATCTTCAGGATGATAAGTCTTAAAATGCCAGCTTTTACCACCTGCAGTATTGGACGCATGACTGTTTCCTGCGTCTGGTCCATCTTCTTCAATCTTGCTTGATGATTCTTCACCTCCTGGTTGTATTCTCATATCTGCAAGAGAATCACTTAGCTCTGACAGATCATTGTCAGGCTTTTTGTCATTGAATTTAACATGAATTGACTCTTCAACAGTCAAGGTTCTTGAGTTGTAAACTCGATATGCCTTGGAAGTTTCAGAATAACTCAGAAAAATTCCATTATCAACTTTAGAGTCAAATTTACCAAGTTGATCCTTGGTGTTAAGAATAAAACACTCACATCCGAAAGGATGAAAATATGAAATGTTGGGTTTTCTTCCTTTCCACAATTCATAAGGAGTCTTTTTCAGTATAGGCCTTATAAAAATTCGGTTTTGCAAATAACATGCTGTGTTTACAGCTTCAGCCCAAAACCTCTTAGAGGTTGAGTGATCATTGAGCATGGTCCTGGCCATCTCTTGTAAAGATCGATTTTTCCTCTCTACTACACCATTTTGCTGTGGTGTTCTAGGTGCAGAGAAATTGTGAAGGATTCCATTCTCTTCACAGAATCTCTGAAAGTTTGCATTTTCAAACTCACCTCCATGATCACTTCGAATGGAGTTGATACAAACTCCTTTCTCAGTTTGGACTCTTTTACAAAAAATGGTGAATACCTTAAAAGACTCATCCTTGTGTGCTAGGAATTTAACCCATGTCCATCTAGTATAGTCATCAACTATAACAAGTCCATATTTCTTTCCACTCAAAGAAGCAGTTTGTGTTGGTCCAAACAAATCCATATGTAAAAGTTCTAAAGGTCTAGAAGTGGAAACAATGTTTTTAGAATTAAAAGAGTTTTTCACTTGTTTCCCTTTCTGACATGCTTCACAGAGAACCTCAGATTTGTACACAAGATTTGGAAGTCCTCTTACGAGGCTATGCTTATTAAGCTTTGAGATGGTTCTCAAGCTTGCATGACCAAGCTTCTTGTGCCATATCCATTGTTCATCATTTAAAGAAATGAAGCATGAGACATTCTGTTTGGACAGATTTTCGAAATCAATTTTATAAACATTATCCTGCCTCTTTGCTTGAAAAAGAATGGACTTATCAGAATTTTTGACTATACATTTATCCTTGTCAAAGGAAACATCACATCCACTGTCACACAATTGACTTATGCTAAGTAGATTATGTTTGAGTCCTTCAACCAATAAAACATTTTCAACAGTAGGAAAAGGATGTTTACCAATTTTACCTATTCCAACTATTCTGCCTTTCTGGTCACCTCCAAACGTGACCCAGCCCTTTGATCTAGGCTTTAGGTCTTGGAACATAGACCTTTCTCCTGTCATGTGTCGTGAGCAGCCACTGTCCAGGTACCATGACTGGTGTTGTTTTCCTCCCATTAAGCAAATCTGCAACAGGAATGATCATGTTCTTAGGTACCCAGATTTTCTTGGGTCCTTTCATGTTAGTCCTTGGCCTGCGTTCAGGCTTGTTCCATTTATTATGGAAGCATGTCGATGTGACATGTCCAGCCTTTCCACAGTGACCACAATATATATTAAACTTTGATGGACTCTTGGAAAACTTTGGTTTCAGTTTTTCATAACCCAAACCAGTTTTGTCAGAAGGTTTTCTCTGAATTTTTAAAATTTGATCAAGCTTTTCAGAGCTACTGACAAACTTGGACAAACGTCCAGTGAGTTCATCTACTTCTTGTTGAAGTACTTGTACTTCACAGGAAGTATTGGACTCAGACTTCTTTGGAGATTCTTCTTTTAATTGACTTACTTGAAGTCTTAAATGTTCATTATCCGATTTGAGTACTTTGTTTTCTGAAGAAAGCTTTTCAAAATCTTTTGTTATAAGAGAAAACTTTTTCTTTAAAGACTTGTACTCATCAGATAGAATGGATGAATCTCTAAGAAGCTCATCAAAATTATCTCTTAATTCAGAGTAAGAAATTACCTCCTCTTCGTCTTCACTTTCAACTGAGGAGAGTCCTGCCATTAGACATAGATTTGCCTCTTCCTTATCCTCATCATCAGAGGAATCATCAAGGTCCTCCCATGTTGCCATGAGGCCTTTTTTCTTCTTGAAGAACTTCTTCTTTGTCTTCTCGGCCTCAGGACAGTCTGCCTTGTAGTGGCCTGGTTTCCTGCACCCATAGCACACCACTGGACTTTCCTCCTTTTGCTCAGCTTCCTTCTGTGGAAATCTTTTGTTGAATTGCTTCCTTCTGAAGCCACCCTTCTTTCTCCACATTGATTTTATTTTTCTGGAGATGAAGGAGAGTTCATCATCATCTGAGCCTTCTTCTCCTTCTGAGCTGTATGATTCTTCATCAGAATCATTTGCCTTTAAAGCTTTTGAGGTGCTTCCTTTTTGAGCTTTAAGAGCAATGGACTTTGCTCTTTTCTCGGTTCCCTCTTCATTCAGCTCAAGCTCATGTACTTTCAATGAGCCTAGAAGATTTTCTAAAGCAAGAGTGGAAAGATCCCTTGCTTCTTGTATTGCTGTAACTTTGGGTCTCCACTGTCTGGGCAGACTCCTCAAAATCTTCCTTACATGTTCCTGGGTTGTGTAGACTTTCCCCAAGGATCTCAGGTTGTTGGTAATAGTTTGGAATCTTCCAAACATTTGATCAATGGACTCTTGTTCTTCCATCTTAAATAGTTCATATTGATGAACTAGTATGCTTATCTTAGATTCACGAACCTGAGAAGAGCCTTCATGTGCCAAGGCCAGAGTGTCCCACATTTCCTTGGCAGTGGTGCAGCTGTGCACCTTGTCGTATTCAGATTTTGTGATGGCACACATCAGGTAGTGCCTGGCCTTCGAGTTCAGCTGAAATCTGGTTCTTTGATCAGCTGTCCATTGGGCTCTAGGTACTGGTTGACCTGCATCATTTACTGGGGCCGTGTAGCCTGTTTCCACAACATCCCATAAATCTATATTCTGCGCATCAAAGAATGTGATCATTCTTTGCTTCCAGTAATCATATTCGTTGCCATTGAACAGTGGTGGTCTGTTCACAGCCAGTCCTTCATTCTCCATGGATCTTGCTTTCTCTTCACTGTTAAGTGCTCAACCCCTTGGAGACCGAGCTCTGATGCCAACTGTAGGTAACAAGATGAAACACAAGAAGGGGGGGTTGAATTGTGTTTCTAAGCTTTTAAAACTTTTTCGCAAATGATGGACGCTGGCTGTTAAAAACGTTGGACGCACAGCTTTAGTTCAAATATTGGACGCACAGTGCTATTTGAAATATTGGACGCACAAGTGCTAAAACACTGGACGCACAGGTTTTCTAAAGATTGGACGCACAGAATGCTTCCCTTTTTGGTTTGAAAAACTTGTTTGAATAAAAACAATTTCAATCCCCTTTGTTAGTAATAAACACAGATATAAAAGGAGTTAAGGGAAAGAAGAAATAACACAAGTTTTTATACTGGTTCACCCTTTCCTAAGAGCTACGTCCAGTCCCCTCAAACTAGAGAGATTTCACTATCAACCTGATAGAATACAAGTATTCTTTGCACACAGCCTCTTCAGGCTAACACCCAAGTATTCTTTGCACACAGCCTCTCCAGGCTAAAACCCAAGTATTCTTTGGACGCAGCCTCTTCAGGCTAAACCCCAAGTATTCTTTGAACACAGCCTCTTCAGGCTAAACAACTCAGCAGAGTTTTGATACAAGTGCTGTCTAACTCACACAAGTGAGGATATGAAATCTAAAGCACTTTGAGAGTTAAGCAAACTCTCTTTTACAAGAAGATAAAGAATTACAAGACTTTTCTAATCAGAGTATAAAAGATTGCACAGCAGTTCAGCTCTTTCTTTTTCGTTTTCAGTCTCTTGTATTCTTCTTCTTGCTTCTCGGTATTTATAGGCTTTGATGAAGCTTCAGGCTTGTTCTTCGAATAGCTCAGCTTCAGCCTTCATAATATTACCGTTCTCTAATAGCATTTAATGCTATTTTCCCGTTGCTCTGAGGAGATCTTCTTCATTGTGCATGTCTGCGTTTCTTTCTCCCAAATCAGAAGCAACCTGTACTCAAAGTCTCAATTGTACAGTGGTTAATAATAATATCTTATTGAGACAGAGAGAATACACTGTGTAAAGCAGAAAGGTGTGTTCAGAGATCTATAGAGTAGTTAAAAGTACATTCTCTCTCTTAGTACACTTTCCACAGTACTTTATGCTTTTCAGAAGTACATTCACATACGTTGACAAAGATGTACAGAAAGCATTCTGTACAGCTATTTATTTCAAATCATTTGCTCAATAAATATGTTTCATATTAAATGCATGAGCAATAAATAGCATGTAATGGACTCTGCGTTTTGGACGCAGCATATAGAATCTATTGGACGCATACCTTTGCACTTACCAATTTGCACAGAACTTATGCAAACATTGGACGCATCTTTATGCTTACCAATCTATTCCATTTGAATGCAAGGCAGTATTGGACTTTTGCCATTTCCATTGGACGCAAGGTTGATTGTTGTACATTTGTTCTTCTGCTTCATTGGACGCAGAACAATTGTTTGATGTACCTTTGTCAATCTGCTTCCTTGTGCTCCATTGGACGCAAAGCAATATTGTTGTCCTTCTTATTTGTTGGACGCAGAACAGTGCTTGAGTAACTCTGACTTCATTGGACGCAGAGCAGTTCTTTTGTTTGTTCAGTTTTATTGGACGCAGAGTTGCACTCTTGCTCACACTGAATATTGGACTTTTATCCTTCATGCTCACTGAATCTGTTCCTTTGGAAATCATTGAACTCTTACTGCAATTCTGCTTCTTATACAAACATTGGACTCTGCCAGTATTGCCTTGTTCTTATCATTGGACTTATGCCAATCTTGCTCTATTGGACGCTTACTGATTCTGCTTCTTTGGAAAACATCAGACGCAGAAAGTAGCGTGTCCTCAAGACTTGATTTCTTCTACTTCTGCGATTCTGCTTCTTCAGAAGACATTGGACGCAGAACTTTGCTCTTGCCTTGTGCTTCAAACATTGGACGCTGGATTCAGAATTCTTCCTTCTGCTCAAACATTGGACGCAGAACTTTTGTGTCCACTTCAGTGCCAACATTGGACGCAAAACTCTTGTGTCCATTCCAGTGCCAACATTGGACGCAAGGCTTCTTCCTTCTGCTCAAGCATTGGACGCATACTCTCCAGTGCCAACATTGGACGCAAAGCTTCTCAGACTTTGAATATGAGCCAATGTTATGATGAACTAATTTATTGGACGCAGACTGCAATAAACTTAGTTAGGCAGCTTTGTTATGCATTGTACAAGCTTAATACAAATTGATTATCCTTTGTAAAAACCTTAATACATTTTGTTATCATCAAAACCATAAAATCACTTAGGGAGTTTTTGTATTAAAACACTTTTAACCCATTTGGTTCCAACAGAAACACCCTTAAAATCCAAAGAAAAACTAGAGATGAAAGGATATTTATCATACCCTTGTTACATATGAACCAAAGTGAAGAAAAATGAAAACTTGGTTCCAAGCACAAAGTCCCTTCAAGAAAAAATTGAAGAAACCCACTTTTAATCATATGAACAAAAAGATCATGAATCAAAAAGAAGATTTAATGGATTGAGAATAAAGAACCAACCTTGTAGCTTGAAGAATCAAGATCAAAGCTCAAGAGTTTGTATTCTTGAAAAATAAGAACACTTGATGATTGGATGAAGGCTAGTGTTTAGAAAGTATATAAAGGAGATGCTCTACACTTGATTATTGTATAGAGGATCAAAAATATGATTGAAGATGGTGAGAAGCTTCCATCGAAATGGAAGAAAAAGCTTGGAGAACTTGATAGCTTTTGAAAGAAAATAAGAGAGGAAAGTGAGAGAAAATGTCTTTAGTGAGAAGGTAAAATGAAGAAATGAAGCAAGATTCCTCTTCATCTCCCTCAAAATTTCGTGGTGTTCCTCCCCAAGGAAAGACTTGGATAAGCTTGAAGTAAAAACTGACCATTACACTTAATTAAAATTAGAAAAAGAAGTAAATCAAGAATTATCTAATTGGTGGATTCCAAAATATAATTAATTCAAGCTTTGGAAAAAGGAAAAAGATGGACTTCTCTCAACCCAAGTGGGCAGCCATGGCTGGTCCAAGGAGGAAGGGATAGGTTCCAAATTAACTAGGGTTAAAGCTTGGTTAAAAGAAACTAGACTAGGTTAAGTTTTAATCATGATTTGTGTAGTTAAATTAAATCAATGGCCAAGATGTCTCTTCATTAAATGGGGTGCCTAATCAAGGGTCCAAATTGAACAAGAGGGTTGCATGACTCTTTGGTAATTATGGAGCAAGTTCAAGGGTAAAGATAGAAGGGCAAAATGGTCTTTTTCCAAAAATTACTAATAATTACCAATTATATCTAATATGACTTCACCCTAATGACTTTACTACTATGACATCACCATGCCTATGTCATCTTTCCCCTTCTGGTAATTTCCCAGTAACCCCAAGGTCTGGTACTGGGTCTTTTCTCGTTCTGTGGTTTTACCGTAATACGTAAATTAGGGTTAAACTGATTTTCCCTAAAAATTCTCAGAAAATTTCTAAAAATCATAAATCTTATATGTTACCCTTAGGTTTGATTTTTGATCATTTTCTAATCTTCTGGTATCCATCTGCTCTCCTATTTATCCTGTTTTTCATTCTACAGGGACCAAAACAGCAATTCTTAATCTGTTATTCTAAAAATTCCCAAAATAATTCCCAAAATTCTAAAATAATGTAAAAACATTATTTGGGTTGGTGAAATATTTTTCTAAGGTGTTCTGGTCTCCAAACCCACTCGCAGTTCCTCCTAGTCATACTACAGGGACCAAAACGGTACTCTTTCTTATCCGTTTCTTAGAAAATTCCCAACTTTATTTCTAAAATCCTCAAATATTGTAAAATTAGTATTGGACTCCTCAAATCCATTTTTTGACACCAATTTAGGGTTTCTATCTCATAATACAGTCATTCTGTCAGTTAACGACGTGAACCGATATCTGTTGTACTTTGACGTCGAACTTAAACTACTGCTTTCTGAGCTCAAAAGAATTTATCTATGAGATTATATTTCCCAAAATATATTTAATACACCTGAATCACCTATCCATATATTAAAATATAATTAATATAGAAATCCCAAAAATACGGACGTTACATGGGCCCCGCGTATACCAGAAGGAAGGAACTTAAAAAAAAGAGACAGATAAGAGTGTAGTGTTCAACTCTTTTCAAAGTTTCAACTTCCAAGAACAGTGGCCATGAGAAAGAGAGAGAAGTGTATAGTGTTTTACAACTGTTTTCTTTTTCTTTTCTTTTTATGTGCTGTGTAATTATGTAATTGGTTGTGTCTAAAGCTTAACAGTTATAGGTATGTGACTATATATGCAACTATTTTTCCCTCTGCATCCCTCAAGCCAAAGTATGAGGAGAGAGAGAAGTTGAAAAAAAATAAGAGAAATAATGAAGAGACAGAAGAGAATTGAGAAAGAGATAGAGAGGATGGAGAGAGGTGTGGCCATGGCCGAGTGTATACATCGATCTCTCGGCCATCCAATTATACACAAAATATATCAAACAACATCAACTTTTTCAAAAGGCTATTGAGGAATAAATTTATTTTCATGCACGCAAGGAAATTTATGACCAATTTACTTAACTACATAACTTGTCAAATATATATATATTTGGTGTTAGGCTCTGATACCAATTTGCATATTTTCTGCATTATTTTTATGTAAGCATCGGTCCGTCCGATCCCCTTCTTCTCTCTATCCTTTCATTTTAATCCCTTCCACATAGTCCGACCCCCAATTGGTATCAGAGCCTGACGGAGAAGTAGCATGATGTTATTAGCTCTATGTTGATTTTTATCTAACTGGATTATATATCTGCTTGCTGTTATTATGCCTGATTGGATAGTATATGCGTAGTTTTAACTGGAAAAGTATGGATGTTATTGATCTGTTGATTTTACTGGGCTGTGGCAGTAAGTCCCGTAATGAGTAATAGGGCAGTCAGACCAACACACTGATGATCAGTAAAATGAGGAGATAGTAGAACGAACCATGGCCTTGGCTAAAACTAACATATTGGCTTGATTATGCATATAACATAGTAATCAGATATATTATCTAGTAGATAAAGCCTAACAGAGAATTAATAGTCATTTTTCCTATGAAACCGAGTGATGGTAATGATATCAAGAAGGGCGAGGAATTTAAAAAAATATTTTTAAAAGAAATTTTTAATTTTTATAATGCTTCGCTCTCTCTCTTCTCGTCTTTCTTTCCATTCCTCTCAACCTTCTTCTTCTTCCATCTCACAACCTCAATCTGGGTCAGAAGACCTTTCAAACAACATCTTCAATGAAGAAATCCATTTCGAAGATATCAATCGGGAGATTGATGACTGGAAAATTCCAAAATTTAGAGATAAAGATCTCTATAAACCAGAAGGAAACTTCTTCACTAGGACTGATTATGTGATCAAGTCCGTAGAACAAAATCTTTCTATCAATTCTGAAGATGAAGAATACTATCTTCCTTCAAAACAGAGTCTAGAAGACCACAAAAAGAAAAAATACAAATTCATACACATAGGATGTGTTCAAATTGCCTTAAAGTCACTCACCAGAGAAGGCTTAGATGCTTGCGTACTTCTGTGTCTTAGAGACAAAAGACACAATCAGTTTCAAGACTCCCTCTTAGGAACGGTAGAATCCAGCATCAGTCATGGACCAATCTATTTCAATTGTTTTCCAGATCTAACCATCAGTCTAGATGATAAGAATGTCCTAGACTCAATCTTCTTGAATGTTAAAACAGGTGGATTAAACATGAAGCCTGGATCTATTCCTGTAGTTCTTCTCTATAGGATTCAGTACAAAGTTATGAACTCAAGTAGATCGTGCTTTGTTAGAACCAAATCTCTGCAAAAGACAGGAGAAACAATTTTGTTTCTTACAGATCTGTCTAAAGCAAATGTGATAGTTCCCAGAACTATCCAATGGAGTGATATAATTCTGCCAGAAACATCCAGAGGGAGAGGAGGAAGATCTGGAAGAGGCCGTGGAAGCACGGCAACAGGCAGGTTAGTCATTCAAGGACTAACCACAAAAAAGACTTCGGAGTCATCCACTCCGACTGGGTCATCCACCCAAGATCAATCAATTGGGTCATCCCCCCAATCTCAAAGACAGGAGTCATCTACTTCTATTCAGCTCACTCAAACTTTTGCTTTGGTATTAGAGCCTGACGGAGAAGTAGGATGATGTTATTAGCTCTATGTTGATTTTTATCTAACTGGATTATATATCTGCTTGCTGTTATTATGCCTGATTGGATAGTATATGCGTAGTTTTAACTGGAAAAGTATGGATGTTCTTGATCTGTTGATTTTACTGGGCTGTGGCAGTAAGTCCCGTAATGAGTAATAGGGCAGTCAGACCAACACACTGATGATCAGTAAAATGAGGAGATAGTAGAACGAACCATGGCCTTGGCTAAAACTAACATATTGGCTTGATTATGCATATAACAAATTAATCAGATATATTATCTAGTAGATAAAGCCTAACAGAGAATTAATAGTCATTTTTCCTATGAAACCGAGTGATGGTAATGATATCAAGAAGGGCGAGGAATTTTAAAAAATATTTTTAAAAGAAATTTTTAAATTTTATAATGCTTCGCTCTCTCTCTTCTCGGCTTTCTTTCCATTCCTCTCAACATTCTTCTTCTTCCATCTCACAACCTCAATCTGGGTCAGAAGACCTTTCAAACAACATCTTCAATGAAGAAATCCATTTCGAAGACATCAATCAGGAGATTGATGACTGGAAAATTCCAAAATTTAGAGATAAAGATCTCTATAAACCAGAAGGAAACTTCTTCACTAGGACTGATTATGTGATCAAGTCCGTAGAACAAAATCTTTCTATCAATTCTGAAGATGAAGAATACTATCTTCTTTCAAAACAGAGTCTAGAAGACCACAAAAGGAAAAAATACAAATTCATACACATAGGATGTGTTCAAATTGCCTTAAAGCCACTCACCAGAGAAGGCTTAGACGCCTGCGTTCTTCTGTGTCTTAGAGACAAAAGACACAATCAGTTTCAAGACTCCCTCTTAGGAACGGTAGAATCCAGCATCAGTCATGGACCAATCTATTTCAATTGTTTTCCATATCTAACCATCAGTCTAGATGATAAGAATGTCCTAGACTCAATCTTCTTGAATGTTAAAACAGGTGGATTAAACATGAAGCCTAGATCTATTCCTGTAGTTCTTCTCTATAGGATTCAGTACAAAGTTATGAACTCAAGTAGATCGTGCTTTGTTAGAACCAAATCTCTGCAAAAGACAGGAGAAACAATTTTGTTTCTTACAGATCTGTCTAAAGCAAATGTGATAGTTCCCAGAACTATCCAGTGGAGTGATATAATTCTGCCAGAAACATCCAGAGGGAGAGGAGGAAGATCTGGAAGAGGCCGTGGAAGCACGGCAACAGGCAGGTTAGTCATTCAAGGACTAACCACAAAAAAGACTTCGGAGTCATCCACTCCGACTGGGTCATCCACCCAGGATCAATCAATTGGGTCATCCCCCCAATCTCAAAGACAGGAGTCATCTACTTCTATTCAGCTCACTCAAACTTTTGCTTTGGTATTAGAGCCTGACGGAGAAGTAGGATGATGTTATTAGCTCTATGTTGATTTTTATCTAACTGGATTATATATCTGCTTGCTGTTATTATGCCTGATTGGATAGTATATGCGTAGTTTTAACTGGAAAAGTATGGATGTTCTTGATCTGTTGATTTTACTGGGCTGTGGCAGTAAGTCCCGTAATGAGTAATAGGGCAGTCAGACCAACACACTGATGATCAGTAAAATGAGGAGATAGTAGAACGAACCATGGCCTTGGCTAAAACTAACATATTGGCTTGATTATGCATATAACAAATTAATCAGATATATTATCTAGTAGATAAAGCCTAACAGAGAATTAATAGTCATTTTTCCTATGAAACCGAGTGATGGTAATGATATCAAGAAGGGTGAGGAATTTTAAAAAATATTTTTAAAAGAAATTTTTAAATTTTATAATGCTTCGCTCTCTCTCTTCTCGGCTTTCTTTCCATTCCTCTCAACATTCTTCTTCTTCCATCTCACAACCTCAATCTGGGTCAGAAGACCTTTCAAACAACATGTTCAATGAAGAAATCCATTTCGAAGACATCAATCAGGAGATTGATGACTGGAAAATTCCAAAATTTAGAGATAAAGATCTCTATAAACCAGAAGGAAACTTCTTCACTAGGACTGATTATGTGATCAAGTCCGTAGAACAAAATCTTTCTATCAATTCTGAAGATGAAGAATACTATCTTCTTTCAAAACAGAGTCTAGAAGACCACAAAAGGAAAAAATACAAATTCATACGCATAGGATGTGTTCAAATTGCCTTAAAGCCACTCACCAGAGAAGGCTTAGACGCCTGCGTTCTTCTGTGTCTTAGAGACAAAAGACACAATCAGTTTCAAGACTCCCTCTTAGGAACGGTAGAATCCAGCATCAGTCATGGACCAATCTATTTCAATTGTTTTCCATATCTAACCATCAGTCTAGATGATAAGAATGTCCTAGACTCAATCTTCTTGAATGTTAAAACAGGTGGATTAAACATGAAGCCTAGATCTATTCCTGTAGTTCTTCTCTATAGGATTCAGTACAAAGTTATGAACTCAAGTAGATCGTGCTTTGTTAGAACCAAATCTCTGCAAAAGACAGGAGAAACAATTTTGTTTCTTACAAATCTGTCTAAAGCAAATGTGATAGTTCCCAGAACTATCCAGTGGAGTGATATAACTCTGCCAGAAACCTGGACCTTAGAGAAAGCCATGCCAGCTGAAACAAGGGAAACTCCAGAGTTCGACCGAGTCATCCAACACCAATCTGGTAGTGTAGATTTAGTTTTCAATAGGAGAAACTCCTTTGGTAGGTCTATGTCTATGAGATCTAGTAATCTCCACTCAGGAAGTTTTAGGACAACCATGTCTAGAAGATCTTTCTCTACTATGTCTCAAGCTGTTCCACAATCTTCTATATCTTCAACCATTCATCTTCAAGGAGTAGACGTCTCAGCACCTCTTCCAAAGCCAGTCTACCAGAAGGATGATGAAGATGAAACATCTATTCAATCTCCAACTTACTCTTCTATTAATACACCTTATGATGATGGATTGTAAGTTCATTATAGATAAGATAGCCCTTAAGAAAGATTTCTACTCTGAGGAAGTGTCTCCTCAACGAGAGTGGTTCTTTAGGAATTATCAGGGCACCAGAAAGTCCCAAATCCAAGAGGAATTCTACGAATGCCTCGAACAAATCAAACTTAATATTCCTTTCTTTGACTGGTTCCAAGTATATTCAGTCAAAAACCATATAGATTATCCTTTCCAAACTCTACCCATCGAGTCTGATATGATTAACACTATCTGGCATTACCAGAATGGTAATATAGTTCAATCCGAGTTCCCTCCCGATACTACTTTTGTCTTTGAAGTTAGGAACAAAGACAACAAAGAGGTTCCGGTAGTAGCAGCTCCCTTTAAGGTTAAGTTAGATGATGAACCAGTGTCTTCCTCTGACGTTAAAAATCTTATGGAACAATCCAATTATACCAACAAGTATCTTCAAGTTTTAGGTCAGAAGCTAGAAGAAAAAACTTTAGTAGCCAAACCCCTAGAGAAAACTCTAGAACAACCTCAGGTGTCTGAAGAAAAATCTTTAGAAAAACCCCTGTTCAAACCTCATAAGATTTCTAGGAAACTTAAAGAAAAGTTTAGAAATCAACTGAACCCAAATAGGCAGGTTGAAGACAAACAACTTGTTGAAAAAATCAATGTGCGGATTAGGCTGCTCAACACAAATATACAAGAAACACCTCAAAACAGTGTTATAGCCTCTTCTGAAACTCCTCAGAGACCTCTTAAGGCTTTACAGATCAATACGCTAGGAGAAACTTCTAGTCAAACTATCTCCACATCGGATGAAGAATCTGAGGATAGATCTCAAACCTCTTTTAAACTTAGTCCTCTAGTTAGTCAAAAGATTAACTGGAAGAATCCATCCAAACTCTACTACCCTAGAGCTACTCCTCCAGATATTCTCTTAGAGGAGAAAGACACAAACTTTAAGAGCTTTAGTGCCAACAACGTCTATGAGTGGAGTATAGACGGTAAGACAGAGTATAACATACTCAGTCTCCTACAAAACATGACTATGGTTACCAAACAACCCATGATTGTTCAGATAGAATGATTGTTGAAATCTTAGTTGCCGGTTTTATAGGTCAACTCAAAGGTTGGTGGGATAATTATCTCAAAGAAGACCAGAGAACTAACATTCTCGAAGCCGTCAAAACAGATTCAAAGGGTAAGATCATAACTGAAGATGGCGAAGACATGTCTGACGCCGTTAATACCTTAATCTTCACCATAGCACAACACTTCATAGGTGATACCTCCTTACTTAAGGATAGAACCGCAAAATTATTGTCCAATCTTAAGTGTAGAACCTTATCTGATTTTAGGTGGTATAGAGATACCTTCCTGACTAGGGTTTACACTAGAGATGATAGTAATCAATCTTTCTGGAAAGAAAAATTCTTAGCCGGATTACCCAAAACCTTAGGTAACAAAGTTAGGGATAAAATCCGTAACCAATCACCCACAGGAGACATTCCTTATGATCAGCTTAGCTATGGGCAATTAATCTCTTACATCCAAAAGGTTGCTTTGAAAATTTGTCAAGATGACAAAATTCAGTACCAACTTGCCGAGGAAAAGGGTCAAACCAAGAAAGAATTAGGATCTTTCTGTGAACAATTTGGTCTACCTTGTGTCAAAAGCCAAAACAAAAGACCTAGCAAAAGGAAGAATCAAGTTCACACCCAAACCCAGAATACCAGAAAACCCAACACATCTAGGTATTACCGGTTTAGGAAGAACACTCCCGCTAGGAAGCTTCAATTTGACATTAAGTCAAAACCAAATATAGATATCAAGGTTCCAAAGAAAACGATAATCTGCTATAGTTGCGGTAAGCCAGGTCACTATAGTAAGTATTGTAGGTTAAAGAAGAAAATTCAAAACCTTAACCTTGACCAAAACATAGAAGACCAGATTAGCAAATTGTTAATCGAAACCTCTGAGGAAGAATCTGAACATGAGTCAGATACTTCTGAAAACCTTAATGAAATACAAGAAGACGAGTTTGCCTCTTGTAGTGATAGTTCTATTAATGTCCTTACTAAGGAACAAGATCTTCTCTTTGAAGCTATAGATTCTATAGATGATCCCGTAGAGAAGAGAAGGTATTTGGTTAAACTCAAAACTACAATCAAGGCCAGGGACAAAAATAAATTAGTTGTCCAAAATAGGTTTGATCTAAATGAAATTCTCAAGAAACTTGAAAAGAGTATAGCCAAGCCTATAACAATCCAAGATCTTCATGCTGAGATTAAGTCCCTTAAGATAGAAGTTAAAGAGCTTAAGGATAAACAGAAGTTGCATGAGCAAATTCTGAGCCAAATTATTAATGACGACTTTTCATCAGAAGATAAAGATAATCAAACTTATAAAGGTCATTCTGCCTCTACTAGTAAGGTAGTAAGCCCAAAGGCCAACAACGTCATCATAGATGATGATTTTATGTGCCTTATTAATCAGCTTAAAATCCAAAAATTCTACATCAAAGTTAGAATTAGAATAGGGGATTTTATCCTAGAAAAAACTGCCTTGTTTGATACAGGTGCAGATTCAAATTGCTTCCTAGAAGGTTTGGTCCCTACCAAATATTTTGAGAAAACTTCTGAAAATCTTCGCACTGCGAATGGCTCCAAGCTTAAAATCAAATATAAATTATCCAATGCGATAATTGAAAATCAAACTTTTCAGGTCAAAACTCCTTTTATGTTAGCCAAAGACCTGAACAATGAGGTAATCTTAGGAAGTCCTTTCATTAGATCTCTGTTTCCTCTCCAGATTACCAACAAAGGTATATCAACCCAACATCTAGGAAGAACCATACAGTTTAATTTCCTTAGGAAACCTATTAGGAAAACTCTTAATTCCATTTCCTACAAACAAAATCAGATAAACTATCTGAGAGAAGAGGTTTCTTATAAAACTATAGAAGCCCAACTCAAAGAGCCTAAGATTCAGGAAAAAGTCCAGAGTCTTAAACAAACCATAGAAAAAACAATCTGTTCTGATCTTCCTAATGCATTTTGGGAAAGAAAGCATCATATGATTGATCTGCCTTATGAGGAAGGATTCTCTGATAGACAAATTCCTACTAAAGCTAGGCCAATCCAAATGAACAAAGAACTTCTGGGTTACTGTAAAAAGGAAATTCAGGATCTTCTTGTCAAAAAACTCATCAGACCTAGTAAAATCCCTTGGTCTTGTTCGGCTTTCTATGTCAACAAATCTTCAGAAATTGAGAGGGTCGCACCGCGTCTTGTTACCAATTACAAACCACTCAATCAAGCCTTAAAATGGATTAGATATCCTATTCCCAACAAGAAGGATCTTCTCAATCGTCTTCATTCAGCCAAGATATTTTCTAAGTTTGATATGAAGTCAGGATTCTGGCAGATTCAGCTTAAAGAATCTGACCGTTACAAAATAGCCTTTACTGTTCCTTTTGGTCAGTATGAGTGGAATGTCATGTCATTCGGGCTTAAGAATGCTCCTTCTGAATTCCAGAAGGTTATGAATGAAATCTTCAATCCTTATTCTGACTTTACTAATGTCTATATTGATGATGTTTTAGTCTTCTCCCAATCTATTGATCAACATTTCAAACATGTCAATATATTCTTGACAGTAATCAAGCGTAATGGTCTTGTAGTCTCTTCTTCAAAGATTAGTTTGTTTCAAACTGAAATAAGATTCTTAGGCCATAATATCAATCAAGGGACAATTATTCCTATCAATCGTGCAATAGAATTCGCTGATAAGTTTCCTAACCAAATTATAGACAAAACTCAGTTACAACATTTTCTGGGATGTCTCAATTATGTAGCTGACTTCTTTCCTCAGCTCAGTAATCTAATCAAGCCCTTACATGATAGGCTCAAGACTGATCCTCCTCCATGGACTGATGTCCATACTAATGTAGTCAAACAGGTAAAAGCCCAAGTTAAAGAACTTCCGTGTCTTTACCTCCCAAAGCCCCAATCCTTCAAAATTGTTGAAACTGATGCCTCTGACATAGGTTATGGTGGCATTCTCAAACAGAGAGACAATGGCAAGGAGCAAATTATTGCATTTACTTCAAAACATTGCAATCCTGCAAGACAGAAATATTCTACTGTTAAAAAAGAAGTTTTAGCCATTGTTTTGTGCATATCAAAATTTCAATCTGATTTACTTAATCAAAAATTTTTGGTTCGAGTAGATTGTAAGTCTACAAAAGAAATTTTACAAAAAGATGTTAAAAATTTAGCATCAAAACAAATTTTTGCTAGATGGCAAGCAATTTTGAGCATTTTTTATTTTGAAATCGAATTTCTTAAAGGCTCCTCAAATTCCTTACCTGGCTATCTTACTAGTGAATATTTGCAGGGTAAACAGTAAAATGCCGAAATCGGCAACATCCTCCTCATCCAGAGGGAGAGGAGGAAGATCAGGAAGAGGCCGTGGAAGCACGGCAACAGGCAGGTTAGTCATTCTAGGACTAACCACAAAAAAGACTTCGGAGTCATCCACTCCGACTGGGTCATCCACCTAGGATCAATCAATTGGGTCATCCCCCCAATCTCAAAGACAGGAGTCATCTACTTCTATTCAGCCCACTCAAACTGAGTCAAAGACTCAGAAATCCAAACCTGAATCTTCAAAACAAACTAAAGCAGACTATGCTTTTGACCTCCCAAGACTGTTGGCCTTACAAAGTCAAGGATTAACCAAACCTCCTCCTACCATAACTTGGTCTGAAGCTACTAGCAAAACCAAAAACTAGTTTGACATGATCGAATCAGAACAAAGTGAGGAATCTCTGGCCCTTATGATCGAAAATCTTAAGAACCAGAAAACAGTGGTCAATATCCCGAGCCCATAACAGATTGTCCAAACCAATCCTAAATCCAAACAGGTTGTCCAAGTCAGTCAGCCTTTACAAATAAAAAATCCAGAAACTCAAACAAGCTATATCTACAAAGAAAAGTTTGTTAGGGTTATCCAGATGGAACCCGAGTATTGGGATAATAATCCTAATAAAGTCCCTGGAAAAATCTTTCCTCCAAAATTTCAGTTCCAACCAATTGCCCCTAACAAAAACCAAAGCTTTTATGAGTTCATACTTGTGGACTCTGACTCTATCTCACTCAAACATCACACAGATAAGGATAACATGATTACCCATTCAACCATTGAGATTCTCATAATTCTTTCTCCAAAGAACTAGTGAAACCCAAATATGATGAGAAAATTTTCTGAACCTTTTGACCCCATGGGTTATACGTACTGGGACTATGTTCAAGCCTGGACAAATATTTTCTGGTACCAAAATAAACAATTTAAACACTCCTGGATGATCTATTTTAAACTAGGAGTAAAATACTATTTTCCTCAATGGTTCCATATTTGGTGGAATCTTTTTGGACCAATTGTTCAAATTCTTGCTGAACAAGTTCTTGAAGGATTTAAGTTGTTCTCAAAACGGTTTAATCGTGATTTGGACTCCTATCCGATTGAACTACATTTTTTCGAAAAATTTTCACTTGCTTGGATTTTCTCCTGGCAATACAAATATATCAACATTACGGATGTTCCAACAGAATACCCGGCTTTACAGAGGAAGCTCTATGTTAAATGGTGGGGCGCCTTTGATGCAACCAGAGCAACGGCAGAATATGTTATGCTTTGGTTTAAAAAGAATCCAAAGTTTTTGCAGGTAGCTGATCCAGAAACTTGCAAATTTCTTAACCAGCGGTCTCAAGCCACAGCAGCATTGGCCACAGCAACTAATGAAGAGCAGTTTGTTGAAAATTTAGAACAAATGCTCAAGTTCATCAAAAAACAAAAGGGAAAAAAGAAGGCAGACGAAGGACCATCAGAGTCTCCCTCTTTCGAAGCCGTATCAGATGACTTCTACCAAAATGAAGATGACTGTTACGGAATCCCCGGAATCCCGCCAATCAACTTGTCAGATGACTAAAGACTGAAGCACAGCTCAGCATAGTTAGAATCAGCACCGAAAGTAGCTTTGTCATTATGTAAATAGTAAAGTCAAAGTTACTGTTCACAAAAAGTCAATTTTACTGTTGTAATAGTGCCGGTCAAGTTTACATGTACTGTAGAAATAGTAAAATTTCAATTCCTATAAAAGGGATACCATTCTCAGTTGTAAGGTACCCTTTCTTTTCCCCTTTTCTCGAGTCTTAGTTCAGAAAAAGATTTCTGAGAGTTTGTATGTCTCGATTTTGTAATCAAATAAATTTTGCATTTCTCTTGTTCTCTTGAGATCATACTTGGCAGGTTTAACCGCCTCTGATCTTTCTTTTTTATTTCCTTTGCATATTTTCTGCATTATTTTTATGTAAGCTTTGGTCCGTCCGATCCCCAGAATTGAGTTCAATTCTCTCTATCCTTTTATTTTAATCCCTTCTCTCTATCCTTTTATTTTAATTTTCTGCATTACCAGGAGTTGATTATAGATTGAATACAAAAGATTACTAATTGAGTTTAAAGGAAAAGGATTTTGACAATCAGTTTCAAGACTCCCTCTTAGGAACGGTAGAATCCAGCATCAGTCATGGACCAATCTATTTCAATTGTTTTCCAGATCTAACCATCAGTCTAGATGATAAGAATGTCCTAGACTCAATCTTCTGGAATGTTAAAACAGGTGGATTAAACATGAAGCCTGGATCTATTCCTGTAGTTCTTCTCTATAGGATTCAGTACAAAGTTATGAACTCAAGTAGATCGTGCTTCGTTAGAACCAAATCTCTGCAAAAGATAGGAGAAACAATTTTGTTTCTTACAGATCTGTCTAAAGCAAATGTGATAGTTCCCAGAACTATCCAGTGGAGTGATATAACTCTGCCAGAAACCTGGACCTTAGAGAAAGCCATGCCAGCTGAAACAAGGGAAACTCCAGAGTTCGACCATTTCTTTTCCCCTTTTCTCGAGTCTTAGTTCAGAACAAGATTTCTGAGAGTTTGTAAGTCTCGATTTTGTAATCAAATAAATTTTGCATTTCTTTTTCTCTCTTGAGATCATACTTGGCAGGTTTAACCGCCTCTAATCTTTCTTTTTTATTTCCTTTGCATATTTTCTGCATTAATCTTTTATGTAAGCATCGGTCCGTCTGATCCCCTTCTTCTCTCTATCCTTTTATTTTAATCCCTTCTGCATAGTCCGACCCCCAATTGGTATCAGAGCCTGACGGAGAAGTAGGATGATGTTATTAGCTCTATGTTGATTTTTATCTAACTGGATTATATATCTGCTTGCTGTTATTATGCCTGATTGGATAGTATATGTGTAGTTTTAACTGGAAAAGTATGGATGTTCTTGATCTGTTGATTTTACTGGGCTGTGGCAGTAAGTCCCGTAATGAGTAATAGGGCAGTCAGACCAACACACTGATGATCAGTAAAATGAGGAGATAGTAGAACGAACCATGGCCTTGGCTAAAACTAACATATTGGCTTGATTATGCATATAACATATTAATCAGATATATTATCTAGTAGATAAAGCCTAACAGAGAATTAATAGTCATTTTTCCTATGAAACCGAGTGATGGTAATGATATCAAGAAGGGCGAGGAATTTTAAAAAATATTTTTAAAAGAAATTTCTAATTTTTATAATGCTTCGCTCTCTCTCTTCTCGTCTTTCTTTCCATTCCTCTCAACCTTCTTCTTCTTCCATCTCACAACCTCAATCTGGGTCAGAAGACCTTTCAAACAACATCTTCAATGAAGAAATCCATTTCGAAGACATCAATCAGGAGATTGATGACTGGAAAATTCCAAAATTTAGAGATAAAGATCTCTATAAACCAGAAGGAAACTTCTTCACTAGGACTGATTATGTGATCAAGTCCGTAGAACAAAATCTTTCTATCAATTCTGAAGATGAAGAATACTATCTTCTTTCAAAACAGAGTCTAGAAGACCACAAAAGGAAAAAATACAAATTCATACACATAGGATGTGTTCAAATTGCCTTAAAGCCACTCACCAGAGAAGGCTTAGACGCCTGCGTTCTTCTGTCTCTTAGAGACAAAAGACACAATCAGTTTCAACAATTTTGAAGGATTGGGGCTTTGGGAGGTAAAGACACGGAAGTTCTTTAACTTGGGCTTTTACCTGTTTGACTACATTAGTATGGACATCAGTCCATGGAGGAGGATCAGTCTTGAGCCTATCATGTAAGGGCTTGATTAGATTACTGAGCTGAGGAAAGAAGTCAGCTACATAATTGAGACATCCCAGAAAACGTTGTAACTGAGTTTTGTCTATAATTTGGTTGGGAAACTTATCAGCGAATTCTATTGCACGATTGATAGGAATAATTGTCCCTTGATTGATATTATGGCCTAAGAATCTTATTTCAGTTTGAAACAAACTAATCTTTGAAGAAGAGACTACAAGACCATTACGCTTGATTACTGTCAAGAATATATTGACATGTTTGAAATGTTGATCAATAGATTGAGAAAAGACTAAAACATCATCAATATAGACAATAGTAAAGTCAGAATAGGGATTGAAGATTTCATTCATAACCTTCTGGAATTCAGAAGGAGCATTCTTAAGCCCGAATGGCATGACATTCCACTCATACTGACCAAAAGGAACAGTAAAGGCTGTTTTGTAACGGTCAGATTCTTTAAGCTGAATCTGCCAGAATCCTGACTTCATATCAAACTTAGAAAATATCTTGGCTGAACGAAGACGATTGAGAAGATCCTTCTTGTTGGGAATAGGATATCTAATCCATTTTAAGGCTTGATTGAGTGGTTTGTAATTAGTAACAAGACGCGGTGCGCCCCTCTCAATTTCTGAAGATTTGTTGACATAGAAAGGCGAACAAGACCAAGGGCTTTTACTAGGTCTGATGAGTTTTTTGACCAGAAGATCCTGAATTTCCTTTTTACAGTAACCCAGAAGTTCTTCGTTCATTTGGATTGGCCTAGCTTTAGTAGGAATTTGCCTATCAGAGAATCCTTCCTCATAAGGCAGATCAACCATATGATGTTTTCTTTCCCAAAATGCATTAGGAAGATCAGAACAGATTTTTTTTCTATGGTTTGTTGAAGACTCTGGACTTTTTCCTGAATCTTAGGCTCTTTGAGTTGGGCTTCTATAGTTTTATAAGAAACCTCTTCTCTCAGATAGTTTATCTGATTTTGTTTGTAGGAAATGGAATTAAGAGTTTTCCTAATAGGTTTCCTAAGGAAATTAAACTCTATGGTTTTTCCTAGATGTTGGGTTGATATACCTTTGTTGGTAATCTGGAGAGGAAACAGAGATCTAATGAAAGGAGTTCCTAAGATTACCTCATTGTTCAGGTCTTTGGCTAACATAAAAGGAGTTTTGACCTGTAAAGTTTGATTTTCAATTATCGCATTGGATAATTTATATTTGATTTTAAGCTTGGAGCCATTCGCAGTGCGAAGGTTTTCAGAAGTTTTCTCAAAATATTTGGTAGGGACCAAACCTTCTAGGATGCAATTTGAATCTGCACCTGTATCAAACAAGGCAGTTTTTTCTAGGACAAAATCCCCTATTCTAATTCTAACTTTGATGTAGAATTTTTGGATTTTAAGCTGATTAATAAGGCACATAAAATCATCATCTATGATGACGTTGTTGGCCTTTGGGCTTACTACCTTTGGGCTTACTACCTTACTAGTAGAGGCAGAATGACCTTTATAAGTTTGATTATCTTCATCTCCTGATGAAGAGTCGTCTTTAATAATTTGGCTCAGAATTTGCTCATGCAACTTCTGTTTATCCTTAAGCTCTTTAACTTCTATCTTAAGGGACTTAATCTCAGCATGGAGATCTTGGACTGTTATAGGCTTGGCTATACTCTTTTCAAGTTTCTTGAGAGTTTCATTTAGATCAAACCTATTTTGGACAACTAATTTATTTTTGTCCCTGGCCTTGATTGTAGTTTTGAGTTTATCCAAATACCTTTTCTTCTCTACGGGATCATCTATAGAATCTATAGCTTCAAAGAGAAGATCTTGTTCCTTAGTAAGGACATTCATAGAACTATCACTACAAGAGGCAAACTCGTCTTCTTGTATTTCATTAAGGTTTTCAGAAGTATCTGACTCATGTTCATATTCTTCCTCAGAGGTTTCGATTAACAATTTGCTAATCTGGTCTTCTATGGTTTGGTCAAGGTTAAGGTTTTGAATTTTCTTCTTTAACCTACAATACTTACTATAGTGACCTGGCTTACCGCAACTATAGCAGATTATCGTTTTCTTTGGAACCTTGATATCTATATTTGGTTTTGACTTAATGTCAGATTGAAGCTTCCTAGCGGGAGTGTTCTTCCTAAACCGGTAATACCTAGATGTATTGGGTTTTCTGGTATTCTGGGTTTGGGTTTCAACTTGATTCTTCCTTTTGCTAGGTCTTTTGTTTTGGCTTTTGACTTAATGTCACCAGAGCCACTCACCAGAGAAGAAACTTATCTATAATCAACTCCTTATTAGTAATCTTTTGTTTTCTCTCTATCCTATGTGTCTTCCTTTTCCTTTTGCTAGGTCCTTTGGTAGGTCTACTCCTCCAGATATTCTCTTAGAGGAGAAAGACACAAACTTTAAGAGCTTTAGTGCCAACAACGTCTATGAGTGGAGTATAGACGGTAAGACAGAGTATAACATACTCAGTCTCCTACAAAACATGACTATGGTAGCAACTGCTTACCAAACAACCCATGATTGTTCAGATAGAATGATTGTTGAAATCTTAGTTGCCGGTTTTACAGGTCAACTCAAAGGTTGGTGGGATAATTATCTCACAGAAGACCAGAGAACTAACATTCTCGAAGCCGTCAAAACAGATTCAAAGGGTAAGATCATAACTGAAGATGGTGAAGACATGTCTGACGCCGTTAATACCTTAATCTTCACCATAGCACAACACTTCATAGGTGATACCTCCTTACTTAAGGATAGAACCGCAGAATTGTTGTCCAATCTTAAGTGTAGAACCTTATCTGATTTTAGGTGGTATAGAGATACCTTCCTGACTAGGGTTTACACTAGAGATGATAGTAATCAATCTTTCTGGAAAGAAAAATTCTTAACCGGATTACCCAAAACCTTAGGTAACAAAGTTAGGGATAAAGTCCGTAACCAATCACCCACAGGAGACATTCCTTATGATCAGCTTAGCTATGGGCAATTAATCTCTTACATCCAAAAGGTTGCTTTGAAAATTTGTCAAGATGACAAAATTCAGCACCAACTTGCCAAGGAAAAGGGTCAAACCAAGAAAGAATTAGGATCTTTCTGAGAACAATTTGGTCTACCTTGTGTCAAAAGCCAAAACAAAAGACCTAGCAAAAGGAAGAATCAAGTTCAAACCCAAACCCAGAATACCAGAAAACCCAATACATCTAGGTATTACCGGTTTAGGAAGAACACTCCCACTAGGAAGCTTCAATCTGACATTAAGTCAAAACCAAATATAGATATCAAGGTTCCAAAGAAAACGACAATCTGCTATAGTTGCGGTAAGCCAGGTCACTATAGTAAGTATTGTAGGTTAAAGAAGAAAATTCAAAACCTTAACCTTGACCAAACCATAGAAGACCAGATTAGCAAATTGTTAATCGAAACCTCTGAGGAAGAATCTGAACATGAGTCAGATACTTCTGAAAACCTTAATGAAATACAAGAAGACGAGTTTGCCTCTTGTAGTGATAGTTCTATTAATGTCCTTACTAAGGAACAAGATCTTCTCTTTGAAGCTATAGATTCTATAGATGATCTCTTAGAGAAGAAAAGGTATTTGGATAAACTCAAAACTACAATCAAGGCCAGGGACAAAAATAAATTAGTTGTCCAAAATAGGTTTGATCTAAATGAAACTCTCAAGAAACTTGAAAAGAGTATAGCCAAGCCTATAACAGTCCAAGATCTCCATGCTGAGATTAAGTCCCTTAAGATAGAAGTTAAAGAGCTTAAGGATAAACAGAAGTTGCATGAGCAAATTCTGAGCCAAATTATTAATGACGACTCTTCATCAGGAGATGAAGATAATCAAACTTATAAAGGTCATTCTGCCTCTACTAGTAAGGTAGTAAGCCCAAAGGCCAACAACGTCATCATAGATGATGATTTTATGTGCCTTATTAATCAGCTTAAAATCCAAAAATTCTACATCAAAGTTAGAATTAGAATAGGGGATTTTGTCCTAGAAAAAACTGCCTTGTTTGATACAGGTGCAGATTCAAATTGCATCCTAGAAGGTTTGGTCCCTACCAAATATTTTGAGAAAACTTCTGAAAACCTTCGCACTGCGAATGGCTCCAAGCTTAAAATCAAATATAAATTATCCAATGCGATAATTGAAAATCAAACTTTACAGGTCAAAACTCCTTTTATGTTAGCCAAAGACCTGAACAATGAGGTAATCTTAGGAACTCCTTTCATTAGATCTCTGTTTCCTCTCCAGATTACCAACAAAGGTATATCAACCCAACTTCTAGGAAAAACCATAGAGTTTAATTTCCTTAGGAAACCTATTAGGAAAACTCTTAATTCCATTTCCTACAAACAAAATCAGATAAACTATCTGAGAGAAGAGGTTTCTTATAAAACTATAGAAGCCCAACTCAAAGAGCCTAAGATTCAGGAAAAAGTCCAGAGTCTTAAACAAACCATAGAAAAAACAATCTGTTCTGATCTTCCTAATGCATTTTGGGAAAGAAAGCATCATATGGTTGATCTGCCTTATGAGGAAGGATTCTCTGATAGGCAAATTCCTACTAAAGCTAGGCCAATCCAAATGAACGAAGAACTTCTGGGTTACTGTAAAGGAAATTCAGGATCTTCTGGTCAAAAAACTCATCAGACCTAGTAAAAGCCCTTGGTCTTGTTCGGCTTTCTATGTCAACAAATCTTCAGAAATTGAGAGGGGCGCACCGCGTCTTGTTACCAATTACAAACCACTCAATCAAGCCTTAAAATGGATTAGATATCCTATTCCCAACAAGAAGGATCTTCTCAATCGTCTTCATTCAGCCAAGATATTTTCTAAGTTTGATATGAAGTCAGGATTCTGGCAGATTCAGCTTAAAGAATCTGACCGTTACAAAACAGCCTTTACTGTTCCTTTTGGTCAGTATGAGTGGAATGTCATGCCATTCGGGCTTAAGAATGCTCCTTCTGAATTCCAGAAGGTTATGAATGAAATCTTCAATCTCTATTCTGACTTTACTATTGTCTATATTGATGATGTTTTAGTCTTCTCTCAATCCATTGATCAACATTTCAAACATATCAATATATTCTTGACAGTAATCAAGCGTAATGGTCTTGTAGTCTCTTCTTCAAAGATTAGTTTGTTTCAAACTGAAATAAGATTCTTAGGCCATAATATCAATCAAGGGACAATTATTCCTATCAATCGTGCAATAGAATTCGCTGATAAGTTTCCCAACCAAATTATAGACAAAACTCAGTTACAATGTTTTCTGGGATGTCTCAATTATGTAGCTGACTTCTTTCCTCAGCTCAGTAATCTAATCAAGCCCTTACATGATAGGCTCAAGACTGATCCTCCTCCATGGACTGATGTCCATACTAATGTAGTCAAACAGGTAAAAGCCCAAGTTAAAGAACTTCCGTGTCTTTACCTCCCAAAGCCCCAATCCTTCAAAATTGTTGAAACTGATCCCTCTGACATAGGTTATGGTGGCATTCTCAAACAGAGAGACAATGGCAAAGAGCAAATTATTGCATTTACTTCAAAACATTGGAATCCTGCAAGACAGAAATATTCTACTGTTAAAAAAGAAGTTTTAGCCATTGTTTTGTGCATATCAAAATTTCAATCTGATTTACTTAATCAAAAATTTTTGGTCCGAGTAGATTGTAAGTCTGCAAAAGAAATTTTACAAAAAGATGTTAAAAATTTAGCATCAAAATAAATTTTTGCTAGATGGCAAGCAATTTTGAGCATTTTTTATTTTGAAATCGAATTTCTTAAAGGCTCATCAAATTCCTTACCTGACTATCTTACTCGTGAATATTTGCAGGGTAAACAGTAAAATGCCGAAATCGGCAACATCCTCCTCATCCAGAGGAAGATCAGGAAGAGGCCGTGGAAGCATGGCAACAGGCAGGTTAGTCATTCAAGGACTAACCACAAAAAAGTCTTCGGAGTCATCCACTCCGACTGGGTCATCCACCTAGGATCAATCAATTGGGTCATCCCCCCAATCTCAAAGACAGGAGTCATCTACTTCTATTCAGCTCACTCAAACTGAGTCAAAGACTCAGAAATCCAAACCTGAATCTTCAAAACAAACTAGAGCAGACTATGCTTTTGACCTCCCAACACTGTTGGCCTTACAAAGTCAAGGATTAACCAAACCTCCTCCTACCATAACTTGGTCTGAAGCTACTAGCAAAACCAAAAACTGGTTTGACATGATCGAATCAGAACAAAGTGAGGAATCTCTGGCCCTTATGATCGAAAATCTTAAGAACCAGAAAACAGTGGTCAATATCCCGAGCCCACAACAGATTGTCCAAACCAATCCTAAATCCAAACAGGTTGTCCAAGTCAGTCAGCCTTTACAAATAAAAAACCCAGAAACTCAAACAAGCTATATCTACAAAGAAAAGTTTGTTAGGGTTATCCAGATGGAACCCGAGTATTGGGATAATAATCCTAATAAAGTCCCTGGAAAAATCTTTCCTCCAAATTTTCAGTTCCAACCAATTGCCCCTAACGAAACCCAAAGCTTTTATGAGTTCATACTTGTGGACTCTGACTCTATTTCACTCAAACATCACACAGATAAGGATAACATGATTACCCATTCAACCATTCAGATTCTCAGAATTCTTTCTCCAAAGAACTGGGGAAACCCAAATATGATGAGAAAATTTTCTGAACCTTTTGACCCCATTGGTTATACGTACTGGGACTATGTTCAAGCCTGGACAAATATTTTCTGGTACCAAAATAAACAATTTAAACACTCCTGGATGATCTATTTTAAACTAGGAGTAAAATACTATTTTCCTCAATGGTTCCGTATTTGGTGGAATCTTTTTGGACCAATTGTTCAAATTCTTCCTGAACAAGTTCTTGAAGGATTTAAGTTGTTCTCAAAACGGTTTAATCGTGATTTGGACTCCTATCCGATTGAACTACATTTTTTCGAAAAATTTTCACTGGCTTGGATTTTCTCCTGGCAATACAAATATATCAACATTACGGATGTTCCAACAAAATACCCGGCTTTACAGAGGAAGCTCTATGTTAAATGGTGGGGCGCCTTTGATGCAACCAGAGCAACGGCAGAATATGTTATGCTTTGGTTTAAAAAGAATCCAAAGTTTTTGCAGGTAGCTAATCCAGAAACTTGCAAATTTCTTAACTAGCGGTCTCAAGCCACAGTAGCATTGGCCGCAGCAACTAATGAAGAGCAGTTTGTTGAAAATTTAGAACAAATGCTCAAGTTCATTAAAAAACAAAAGGGAAAAAAGAAGGCAGACGAAGGACCATCAGAGTCTCCCTCTTTCGAGGCCGTATCAGATGACTTCTACCAAAATGAAGATGACTGTTACGGAATCCCCGGAATCCCGCCAATCAACTTGTCAGATGACTAAAGACTAAAGCACAGCTCAGCATAGTCAGAATCAACACCGAAAGTAGCTTTGTCATTATGTAAATAGTAAAGTCAAAGTTACTGTTCACAAAAAGTCAATTTTACTATTGTAATAGTGCCGGTCAAGTTTACCTGTACTGTAGAAATAGTTAAATTGACTTTTTGTGAACAGTAACTTTGACTTTAGGAGTAAATGGTTAGAGTTACTTTGTTTAATAACCTTTTATAGATATTAAATTTTACTAGTTACTCTGTTTAATAACTTTTTATAGATATTAAATTTTATCAATCCAACCCTTGGATATTGTCTTAACGATCATGCACACCAAATTGTTGATGATCATGACAACCGTTAAATTTATTTTCATGCACGCAAGGAGATTTATCACCAATTTCATAGTTGATATTTTACTTGTATATATTTTAAAATAAATATTATACGTCAAATTGAAGTTATTTGATGATGTGTCAAATATGTTTTAAATTTTATGAAAATTTGCAGACTTGATCTACTCAATATGAACTTTTAATTTGACGGTCGGATCGATTAATAAAATTTAATGTCTATAAAGAGTTATTAAGCGGAGTAACTCTTACCAGAGTTGCTCCGGAGTAATTTGATTCTCACCCATATATATATATAAATAATTGTGAAATCATAACATTATTTGCAAAATTCTTTCCACATAAAAAGAAAACCTACTGCAAATTCTAAAATAGCCCTTAAAAAAATCCATAATAGTAGGATTATTAAGTAATTGGTATTTTGTCCCAATTTTTAATGCAAGATGGGTGATCGTGATGACTTTTTAGCCTCTGAGATAGCAGAGCACATAGTTTCTACCCCTCCACCACCTGCTGTCTCTAATACTGGTAATATGTTACCCCCTCACTCTGAAGCGCGCAGCAACCGCTTCGATGCCTGGAATCACTTTACAGTAGTGCCAGGCACAGAAAAGAAAGCTAGATGCAATTACTGTGGTTCCTTGATCAAGTATGACAATGGAACAAGTGCCATGCAAGCTCATTTGCAGAGATGCAAGAACAATCTGAATAAAGATGCGGGCAAAAGGCAAAGATCAACTTCGTCCGCAATATCAAATGTTGAAGGACATGTTTCTTCTCCTGCAGTTGCCAAGATTGACTATGAGGAAATCCGGAAAGCACTGGAGAAAATGTTCATAGGGATGGAGATGCCTTTCAGACGCGTGGAACATGAACTGTTTCGTGAATTTATGAGGCTTGTTTTGCCAAGGTTTAAGCTCCCCTCACGCACTACAATAGCGTGCGATGTCTTGAAACTCTGGAAATCCAAAAAAACAATGTTGAAGGATTTTATTCCCCAACACTCTCAAAGAGTTTGTCTTACGACCGATATGTGGACTTCTTCACAAAATTACAGTTATATGTGCATAACAGCTCATTTTATTGACAATAACTGGAAGTTGCAGAAGAAGATTTTAAACTTTTGTCAAGTCACAAGCCACTCGGGAGAGATTATGGCCAAGACAATTGAGCAGTGCTTGAATAGTTGGGGGATAAACCATGTGTTTAGTTTGACTGTTGACAATGCCTCCTCAAATGACGTCGGGATTTCACATCTAAAAAAGAGGTTCTTGTCTTGGAATAGCTTAATTCTGAATGGGGAGTATATTCATGTGCGTTGTGGTGTACATATCTTGAATTTGGTTGTTAAGGAAGGTTTAAAGGACATCGACGATTCTATTCTGAAAATCCGTGCTGCTGTAAAGTACATAAGATCCTCTCCTTCTAGACTTTCAAAATTCAAGGCTTGTGCTAGGAGTCAAAACATTGAGTATAAAGGTCTTGTTTGCTTGGATGTTGAAACCAGGTGGAATTCAACATACCTAATGTTGGAGGCTGCTTTGAAACATCAAAGAACTTTTGAAGAACTTGAGATGTAAGATTATAAATATCTTGAAGAGTTAGAAAAGGGAAAAGGTCTTCCTATGTATGAGGATTGGGAGTATATGAATACGGTCCTTCCATTTCTGAAGTTTTTCTATGATGCAACTTTGTGTATTTCTGGTTCCTCTTATGTGACCAGCAATATTTACATGTTTGAGATCTTCGGAATTGGAAGGAAAATCAAGTAAATGTGTAATTCAAGGGAGGCACAAATAAAATTAATGGCTAAAAGTATGAAGAGGAAGTATGATAAATATTTTGGAAATCCCAATAACCTCAACATGTTGTTGATTGCCCTTGTATTAGACCCTAGACACAAGAAGAGGTTTGTGGTCTGGTTGTTTGGTGAAATGTTTAGCAGTGTTGACGGAGCTATCTTGATAGACAAGTTAGATTCTTCTTTAAACTCAATTTTTCAAGAGTATAGTGGTGGGGTAGATGTGTCTCAAGGTAACTCACAAGGATCTCAACCTCAAGAGGGTGGTGATGATCCATATGGATGTGATCAGTTCTATCAATCGACTGGGTGCAGCATGCCTGAATCTGAATTAAGGAGGTACTTGGAGGAAGCCTTAGAGGGTCGTGGGGAGTTGGATGTGTTAAATTGGTAGGATGTAAACTCAAACCGATTTCCAATCCTTGTAAGCCTTGCAAGAGATGTGTTGGCTATACCAGTCTCCACTGTTGCCTCCGAGTCTGCGTTTAGTACAGGAGGAAGTGTTCTTGATCCATATCGAAGCTCTCTAACACCAACAACTGTTGAAGCACCTGTTTGCACTGAAGATTGGGTTAAAGGAGAATCATCTTTGCAGCTGCTTACAAATGAGGATCTCGATAATCTTGAGGAAATTGAGCAAGGTAAGATAACAGTATGTATTTAATAGTATCTTATTATAAGGTTTAAATACTTTTTTCGTCCCTGCAAAATGACTGAGTTTCATTTTTCGTCCTTGTAAAAAATTTTGTTTGTTTGTGATCCCTGTAAAACAAAAAGTTTTATTTTTAGTCCCTGCAAAATTATTTTAATCCTTGTAAAATTTAGATCATGTTGAATTAGTCCCTGTAATATGTGAACAATTTTGTTTTTAGTCCCTATTAAATTTATTTTATAAGGACTACTTTGGCAATTATCTAAATATTACAGGGACTAATTCAACATGATCTAAATTTTACAGGGACTAAAACAATTTTGCAGGGACTAAAAATAAAACTTTTTGATTTACAGGGATCACAAACAAACAAATTTTTTTACAGGGACGAAAAATGAAACTTGATCATTTTACAGGGACGAAAAAGATATTTAAACCTTATTATAATTACTTATTATATTATGACTTGATACATAGTGAGATGTCTTAATCTTTTTTTTTTTTGCAGAACTAGTTTCTCCACAAGACGTGGCCAGGTAGGGCTGGGCACGGGTCGGGATGGGTCAGTTCGGGTTTAGAGAAAATATGTGTCCGAACCGATGAACAATGTGCGGGTTGGGTTTGTTCGGTTTTTAACATTTTTGAGTCACAACCCGAACCGAACCAGCCCGTGCTAATTCAGGTTGGTTCGGGTCGGGTCTCGGGTTTAGTAATCAAATAAATAATATTGAAAGACAAAAGATCGGGAAAATTTGGGGAAAATGTTCAAATTGGGTCTTTCTTTGTAAAACCTTCTTGTTGGATAACGTTGGAAAAGGAAGAGACTTGGAAAAAGCTGGGACATTTATGTTTTTGAGTTTACCATCACCACTGGTTCCCAACGTGTGGGAGAAGAAGAATAAGAAATCGAAAAAGACAAGGAGGAAGAGGAATATTGTTGGGGTTAGCAAAAGGCACCACCTTTGGCGGAAACAAAAGACATAGATGCAGTGTCCTTCACAAACGATGAGACCCACAGACTGAGGGCAGCTCTCTTGGATTGGTAAGACCACACCCGTAGGGACCTCTGTTCTTGCTTATTACAACTGTTGGATGCAAAGATGGCCACGATTCACCATCTCGCGCAAGCTTCTCTTGAGGTTTTACAAGTAATAGTGTCGGGGAAGAAGGTTTTACAAGGAAAAACTTCGAAAAAAAATGGGGGAAGAAGATTCAGATCAGAGGGGAAGAAAGTTCACATCAGAGGGAGAAGGTTCAAATCGCTGCTGTACTCAGTGCAGCAAAAGCCCTATGCGAAAAAGAAAGGGTGAGACAAGACTGAGACTCTGACAGCAAGGACGTGTTTTCTGAAAAAGATGAATGTATACAGTTTTTTTTAACTTTTTTAATGGAAGCAATTACCATTGGTTCGGGTTGGTTTCTTCGGGTTTCATATGGACAAACCCGACACCCAACCCAAACTGATCTGGTTTGCCATTTACAAGTCCGAACCGATCCGATGGTCCGAACCAACCCGAATTTTGTAGGTAACAAGAGGAAACACAAGAAGGGGGGTTGAATTGTGTTTCACGGCTTTTGAAAACTTTTTGCAAAGTAGAAAGCTGGTTAAGAAAACGTTAGACGCAAAGCGTAGTTGAGAAATTGGATGCACAGCTTTCTTACTAAAAAGGACGCACAAACGAGTTGGACGCAGAACAGTCCACTTAGTTTAAAACAAGTTTTGGTAAGATTAAAAAGTGTGACTGACTAGTTTAAAAGAGAGTTTCAATTCAATCCCCTTGATTAGTAAATAAACATAAACAAAAAAAGATTAGGGAAAGAGAGATTAAACACGTTTTTATCCTGGTTCACCCTTTCCTAAGAGCTACGTCCAGTCCCCTCAAACTAGAGAGATTTCACTATCAATCAAGATAGAATACAAGTATTCTTCAACAGCCTCTTCAGGCCTTACACAAGTATTCTTTGCACACCTAGCCTCTCCAGACTCAACCCAAGTATTCTTTGACAACCAAGCCTCTCGAGGCTTAACCCCAAGTATTCTTTTACAGACAAGCCTCTTCAGGCTCAACCCAAGTATTCTTTCTAACCAAGCATCTCCAGGCTCAAACAACTCAGAAGAGTGTTTTTGACTTAAAGTGTTATCTAACTCACACAAGTGAGAATATGAAAATCTTAAGCACTTCGAGAGTTAAGCAAACTCTCTTTTACAAGAAGGAAGAAAAAATAATACAAGACTTTCTATAATAATCAGAGTATATGCACAGCGTTTCAGCTCTTTCTTTTCTTGGTTCAGTCTCTTGTATTCTTCTTCTTGTTCACGGTATTTATAGGCTTTGATGAAGCTTCAGACTTGTTCTTTGAATAGCTCAGCTTCAGCCTTCATAAAAATGACCGTTCTCTAATAGCATTAAATGCTATTTTTCCGTTGCTCTGAGGAGTTCCGCTTCAGTGTGTATGTCTGCGTCTTTTTCTCCTAGGTCAGAAGCAACCTATACTCAGTCTCAATTGCACAAAGGTTAATAGTAATATTTTGTTGAGACAAAGAGAATACACTGTGTAAAGCAGAAAGGGATGTTCAGAGAGATATAGAAATAGTCAGAGTACATTCTCTCTCTAAGTACACTTTCCACAGTGCTTTATACTTTTCATTTAATGCATGTTCAAAACACGTTGAATACAGCTATTTATTTCAAATCATTTGCTCAATAAATATGTTCCATATTAAATGCAAGAGCAATAAATAACAAGTTGTGTCTTCTGCGTTTTGGACGCAGCATGTAGAATATATGGACTATTCATGTACAGAATGGACGCATACCTTTGCTTACCATTTGTACTTGAGACAATTTGGTTCATATGGACGCATATTCATTGCTTACAATATGGACTTATGACTTTGCTTCTCTGATAGGACGTCTTCATGATAGTTATTGGACGTTTATCAATTTTGCTTCTTTGGACGGAAAGCTCCATTGGACGTATTGCTTCTCAAAGTCCATTGGACAATACTTATCTGAGGTTAAGTATCAGAGTCTGTTGGACGCTCCACTCTTGGACTATATATATGTGCCAATGTCACTTTGGACGATGGACTTATCTTTGTTGTACCTATAAAAGCTCGTCAGCAAATTTTGTAAAACCTTTAATAATTATTGTTATCATCAAAACCACTTAGGGAATTCATTAAAAAACTTTTGAACAATTTGGTTCCAACAACTTTCAACCATCGGGTTGTTCGGGTTCACGGGTCTACCCGTACCCATGACCACCCCTGTGGCCAGGGGGCCTCCATTGCACTTGATGATCGAAGGTCTTTTTTATTTAGGATTGTTTATGGATTTAACTTTGTAATTTCTAAACTCTGTATATCTTATTTCTATGGCTTTTTTGTTGCTGTGATAAGTCTGGATGGCATGTTTGTTCTATGTGGTGTAAATTTATGGTCTGTTTAAATTTTACCAAATTAGATATTTCCTAACAGCACTCCTTTAATTTCATTGATTATTGTTTTTCGATTTGTACATTTTTTCATTGGATAAATCTTATACTTTCAGTTTGGTATCAAGCTTTCTCATTAGCTTGCATTAAATCTACAACCGTTGCTCCTGCATTGAAAACTGGTTTTCATAAACATGTTTAAAAAAATCGAGTTTTCGAACCAATTTTTTCAAAATTGTTTTTTTGAACCAATTTTTCAAAACCGGTTCAAAAACAAGTTCAAAAACCGCTTTAAAAACTGGTTCACATAAAACCCGTTTTCGAAGCCGATTTGACATAGAAAAACCGGTTCAAGAACCGGGTTGGTTCTGAACCGAGTTACAAAACCGAAAACCGGGTTGGCCAAACAAAACCGGTTCGTTTTTTTTTTAAAAAAACGAACCACAAAAACAGACCGGTTCAATTTGGAGCGGTTTATTGGACCATGCACAGCCCTAGCCAAATGTGATTTTTGCAAGGAGAGGGGTGGCACGCATGAAGGACCCACGCCCACCTGGCGTCTTAGCTGTCTCTTTGGACCATAAATAAACGTCATGGTCTCTTTCCAACCCCGACACACAGACGTGCCATGCAGCAAACTCCAACCTCCTTCCCCGCCAACACTTCGGTTCATTTTTAATAAATAGGGAAGTGTAATAAATTAAGGAACCAAACTATTAGAATATAATGATTAACTAAAGAATAATTTAATCAACTAAATAAATTATTAATTAGGGAGACCGTTATCATATGATTAGCAAAATAAGAATAAAAGAGAGTAATTGGATCGGAGGTGGGACAAGTGGCTAATTGTGGAGGGGATACGTGAGGGAATAGGTTAGGAGTAGCTCATTGACACATAACGTTAATCTTACAATAGCCAAGTGTCCTACGACTCCAATTTTATATTTGTTCTTCCAAATTAAAACAACAATATATTCCGATCAATCAACAATAATGAAATGGTCGTCGTCACCAACAACTTCGGGACGATATATAGCAAATAAACTACCGACCGTATAATTAACTAATTAATAATATATATTATGCCACGTAAGTTTTAATTGTGTATCATGTCTACGTGGTTACTCATAATTTAATGTGCATGGTATTAACATTCTTGTTTAATAGATAAAAACTAAGATACGTTATTTAAATTAATTGCGTATATCTTTATAATAATTTAACATTTAACATATCTGAATTGAAAGTCAAAAAGTTAAATAAAAATAAAATAAGTTCGAGATAGAGAATAATAATATTTTGAAGCAAAGATAGAGAATAATATTTAAGATATCTATTAGGTTGAACCAATAATAAGGCGCGGGCGCCCTTATTTGGAATTTTATATGAAATGCACGTGCACTGATCGATGTATGTGAAATTTTCTCTCCTCAGAGAAAAACATAATTAGTTAAGAGTTTAATAATTATACACTAACAGTGTAAATATTTTTTACATATATATTTAATTATATTTTACTATAGTATTAATTGATAATATTATTTTTTAAATTACCTTCACAAATATTTACATAATAAGATATAATTAGATATTTTTATAAATTTATTTTATACTATCAAAGCATACTAATTAAATCGGTTAGTTATTTTTAAGGTTGAATACAAATCCCTTATATTTTCATATTCAAAACAGTAAACACACGGCTTTGAAAAGCGTGCACAATTAACTCAACATATACAAACACAAACACACCGTAAATTAACCCAATTGCGCTCAAATATGCGTAGCAACTCTTTGCAAAGAATAAATATGCATTAGTTATATAAAATCAACGTAATTTTAAGTAGGGTTTATCGCGCGTATTTTTTTTCATGAGTTATACATGTATGATATTCTCTATTTCAAAACATAATATATTTTAATGATGATATAACAGTCAATGAGAAGATTAATACCGATATTTATAATTTATGTTCTTTTAAATTATATTTAAATTAACTGCGTATTAACAAATTTAATTTTTTCACCAAAAACTTCTAATTTTTTTTAAGATTTAACATGTCTGAATTTAAGTCAAAACGTTAAACAAAAAGGAAAAAGAGTTCGAGATAGAGAATAAAAATTATGATTTCATTTATCATTTAAAATTAGGATAAAAACAATAGGCTTAATTACACTTTTAGTCTCTTAAATATCACGATTGTGTGATTTTGGTCATCAGTTTTCAATTATGACAATTGGGTCCCCCAAGTATCTCAATTGTTACGATCAGGTCCCTATGTCATTTTGTCCTTATATGTGGCATACGTAAGACTGATTTGACACTAAGTCAGACCACGTTGGAATGGTATGTGTTAATTTTGCAAAGCAAATCGGTAACACACGTGATGCAACATGTTTAAAACTTGGAGGCCAAGCTCCTGATACCAACTGTAGGTAACAAAGTGAAACACAAGAATGAGGTTAAATTGTGTTTCTACGTTTTAAAAACTTTTCGCAAAACTATTGGATGCAAAGCAGAGTAGAATGGACGCACAATAAAACTTGGTTGAAAATACTTTGTTTTAAATAAAACTTGACCGTAAGAAACCTCAAACTCAATCCCCAAGGTTAGTAATATAAAAACTGAATGTAAAGAGTAAGGATAAGAGAATCAAACACAGAAGTTTCATTGATTCACTCTTATAACAAAGAGCTACGTCCAGTCCCTTTAGCTTGAAGGTATATCCACTATCTATGGATAAGCTACAAGTATTCTTTGTCAACCAAGACTCTTCAAGCTTTTTACGCCAAGTATTCTTTATTAGCCAAGCCTCTTTAGGCTTTTACAACAAGTATTCTTTTCTACCTAGCCTCTTCAGGTTCACACCACTCAAGAGTAAAGATTAAGTGTTTACAACACAAAGCTCACTTCGTGAAGATATGAAAGTTTAAGCGCTCTCAGAGTATAAAATGTTGGTAACAAGGTGAAACACAAGAAGGGGGATTGAATTGTGTTTCTTAGAATTTAAAAATTTCTTCGCAAAACGTTGGACGTTGTGTTAAGAAAGATTGGACACACAACGTATATTGGACACACAGGTAAGTTGGACGCAGAATCGTCCACTTGGTTTAAAACAAGTTTCAGTGTGCTTAAAAACTTTTGAAAGGTTTGTTAAAAATAATTTCAATTCAATCCCCTCAATTAGTATATAAAATGAAAATAAAAGAGTTAAGGGATAGGGAAATTACACACAAGTTTATCCTGGTTCACCCTTTCCTAAGGGCTACGTCAAGTCCCCTAAAACTAGAGAGATTTTACTACCAATCCAGATAGAATTACAAGTATTCTTCAGAAGCCTCTTCAGGCCTTACAACAAGTATTATTGGCACATCTAGCCTCTCCAGGCACAACCCAAGTATTGTTTTACAGACAAGCCTCTCCAGGCTCAAACCGAAGTATTATTTGCACGCAGCCTCTTCAGGCCCCAAATATTCTTTTACAGACAAGCCTCTTCAGGCTCAAACAAGTATTCTTTTCTAATCAAGCCTCTCCAGGCTCAAACAAATCAGAAGAGTGTTTTGATTGAAAGCGTTGTTAACTCACATAAGTGAGAATGTGAAATCTAAAGCACTTCGAGAGTTAAGCAAACTCTCTTTTACAAGAAGAAAGAATTATACAAGACTTTCTAAGGTATACAGAGTATGAAAAAATTGCATAGCGTTTTTGCTCTTTCTTTCATGTAGTTCTGTCTCTTGTATTCTTCTTCTTGTTCATGTTATTTATAGGCTTTGAGTGAAGCTTTTGATCTTGAACTTGCTCTGCTTCAGCCTTCATAAATTAGCCGTTTCCTAATAGTATTTAATGTTATTTTCCCGTTGCTCTGTAGGAGTGCTTCTTCAGCGTATTTCTGTGCAGTTCTTTCTCCTATGTCAGAAGCAACCTATACTCAAAGTCTTATTTACACAGAGGTTAATAGTAATATTTTATTGAGACAGAGAGAATACACTGTATAAGAGAAAAGGTATGTTCAGAGAGATACAGAAATGTTCAGAGTACATTATCTCTCTTAAGTACACTTTTCACAGTGCTTTATGCTTTTCATTAAATGCTAGTTTAAAACGTTGACAATTATGCATAGGAAAAGCATTTTATACAGCTATTTATTTCAAATCATTTGCTCATTAAATATGTCTCATATTAAATGTAAGAGCAATAAATAGCATGTTGTAGACTCTGCGTGTTGAACGCAGCTTGTGGAACAGAATGGACTTTCTGTTCACTAACTATATGGGCGCATACATTTGCTTACCATTTGGACGCAAAGCTTCTCTGGTCATATGGACGCATAACTATTCTTACCATATGGACTCATGACTTTGCTTCACTGGACGTATACCTTTTCTGATCTTTGGACGCTTAGCACCCAAAGTCCATTGGACGATACTTACCCAAGGTCAAGTGTCAGAGTCCATTGGACGCTTAGCTCTTTGACTGTACTTATAAGTACCAAGGCCATGATGGACTTATCTTTGCTGTACCTACAAGAGCTTGTCAGCAGACTTTGTAAAAACCTTAATAATCATTGTTATCATCAAAACCACTTAGGGATTTAAGCATTGAAAATGCTTTTAAATAATTTGGTTCCAACAATCTCCCCCTTTTTTATGATGACAAACATTATTAAGTTTCACAAGCAATATAAGCAAGTAAACAGAATAATCAGTCAGCATAAAAGCAACTTTTCTCTTTAGGGAAAACTCTCCCTGAGATAAACATCTCAGTGTTTCTTACTCATCTCCCCCTGAGATAACTATCTCATGGGTTTTGGATATACGATATGTTGAGTACCTGAAAAGTTCTTTTTCTCAAAGAAAGCATATTAGTCCAACAACATATATATAATCAGAATTCAGGGCAATCAGAGCATATATATATATAAGCAATAAAACTACTGCAATTTGAATTTGACTCAATCTCATTTTATTAAGACTTGAGCTCTTTCAAAACTTAATATTTTCTCCTTTTTCTCCCCCTTTTGTCATCAGACAAAAAGGTTTGTAAGACATCATAGTCCAAATTTTTTTTTTTGAAAAACAAAAGAATGGGGAACAAGAAGTCATGGCTACTGCAGATCCTTCCTTGAGTGCAGATACTTGAGATACTGGCCAAAAAGAAACACAAGGTCTTCAACTTCTTCTCTTGAAAATGAAGTTTGTGCAGATGCAGTTCTTGGTTCCTCATCTGTGGAGACAACAAGATCTTCTGGCTCAGGAGGTAGCTCAATAATGGGCTGAGTGGATCGAGTTGGTGCACCAAAGAGGTCGTCAAACATATATCTCAGATGCTCGTTGTGCTTTGTAACTGACCCCACTGTAGGCGTTTCAGCCTGAAGATGATGCTTGTTGTTCACACAAACTGACATGTCTTTCCCAGTAGGTCCTCGCATCATGTTTTGATGTTTGCCCTGTCTTAGACATGAATAGCAAGAAGTCCATGTCAACATTATCTTGTGACTTCTTTGCCCAATCCTCATCAAACCTGATAGGAGTTGGCATAGGACCCTTATTGATGTGCTTCTTGGGGAACTTGTCCTTATTCTTGTCAACAAGATAGACCCTTGGTACTATCCTGTCAGCCTTCATCTTGATTGTTGTTGTGGCCTTAATCCTCATAGACGGAGGAACATTGAACTTATTTTGAAATTTAAGTCCTTCCGCTATGCGTCCAACGAACAACTCATCAAAGACTGAAAGGAATGGACCCATTTCTTCTACAGTCAGAGGAGAGTACTCTGGCTGATCACAGTAGATCCTCATCCTAGCAAGTCCTTAGGAGCTGGACAATACAAACTTGGCCCCTATCTCCTCCAGGGACAAATCCTTGTCCTTCTTCTTTTCCTCCTGAAGAGGAATTTCTATTGTCTTGATTCCCTTGGTCAGGATACTAGGCTTCCTGACCATGAAGATATACTCAGAAGGTGGCAAAGAAGGTACTTCTGATATATCTTGGGTAGAAGGAGGTGGGGATTGTTGAGGTTGGCCATGTGAGGGTGAAGGTGTATGTGTTTGGGTAGGAGTGGACGGAAGTCCGAACTCATAGGGTGATGAAGAAGTGGGTTCAGGTGAGGCAGATGGTGTAGGTGTTTGAGGTCTTGGTTGAGTGGACGATGGGGGTGATAGAGGTTGAGTTTGTGTTTGGGAAGGTTGAGGTTTGGGAATTGTTTGGGTAGGTGTTTGTAGTTCAGGAATTGGACAAATGGGTGAGGGAATGGACTCAGGTGGTGGAGTGCTTGGAATTGTTTCTTCAACAGTATTCTTTCTTCCTTTTCGAAAATAGACATTTCTAAAATCCTTTGCAATTTTTGAAATAGTCTTTGAGGGTTTTCTAGTACCTGTTCGTTTCTTAACAGGTCGTCCAGTAGGCTCTTGACTGGATTACCATTTTCTTGAAGATGGGGAACAGGAGAGCTGCGTTTCTTTCATAGTGGATTTTTCTTCAATCCTTCTTTTTGTTCTCCTTTCAGTTGCTACTTCTACTGGCACAACTTCTTCAGATACTTGTTTTGCTTCCTCAGACATAACTTCTTTAAGAATCTTTTCTTTGATGGCCCTCCCTCTGACTTCAAGATATTCCTTTTCGCCGTGAATAGTTGAATGAAGCTTCATTCTCTGAAAATTGCTTTTGTTAAGCCTTGCTTGTTTGATACTCAGGGTTGTTCCTTCATCAACTCCTTGTTTTCTCAGTATTCTCTGTAGAAGAGCTCCATAGGGAATCTTCTTTAACGAATATTTTCTGTTGATATTCTTCTTGAAATTTGCAAAGAGAATAAGAGGCAAATTAATCTTCTTCAGATTCAGCAGATTTACTAGCAAAAACTCATGCATTGCAGATATAGAGTTTTTGGATCCTGCTTTGTGAAGGATCATTTTGTTGATTATCTGATGCAGAACTCGTGCCTTGTCGTTCATTTGTGATGCAACCAAAGGTTGAGTATATTCTGGTGAATCAAATAGGATGCTGCTTTCTCCTAACTGTTCTAAATCCCTCTTCCAATCAGTAAGAGGAACTACTCCCTCAGCTTCACAGTTGATAGTCGCTGAGATGGTTTCATCAGAAACTACTATTCTCTTACCAGCAACTGTTCCAGTAATTTCGGCATCTTGAACCTCAGCAATCAACCAGAACTGTTTAATAAGGTTAGGGTAAACTTTGACTTCTCCCATGAAGAAGTTATTCCAACCAGCACTAGTGATTTCCCTTGCCACATAGATTCCCAGTTCAGCTAAACAGGAAAGATAAATGCAGTGCTCCACAAGGACTTCCATGTTCTCAATGTTCTCCATTTTTGAAAGAAAAGCTTTGATTTTTAGAAAGAAAGGGTTTTTGAGAGGGTTTCGAAAACGAGAGCAAAAACAGAGAAAGTTTTCAGAAGGTTGGAGAGTGGAAGAGAGAGTGGAGTGAAACGTGTGTAAGAAGGAAGTTTTGGAGAGAGAAAACAGTAACTATTTCTTGAAACACAACGTAATCATTAAACAGAAAAACTGCTTCAGAGCAGGTGAACAGGTTTTGATAAAAATATATTATTTTAAAAGTAACTGAGACTCAGCGCGGGAAGGCTAAGAGTTAAAAGACTTTAAGTCTTAAAAAAAACTTCTAAGTCTCAAATAGACTGACGTGTCCTACTGGACGCTAGTCTCATTGGACTCAGACTTAACTCAAGCATATTGGACGCTAAACATCACTCTTTTATAAAGTGTATATTTAAATGTTTCCTTATAAAAGTGAATCTATCTACAGAGTGGGGTTTTGTAAATATATTTGCCCATTGATTTTCAGTACTCACAAACTGAATATCAAATACTCCCTTCTGTACATAGTCTCTAATGAAATGATGTTTAATTTCTATACGCTTAACTCTTGAGTGTGAGATTGGGTTCTTAGACAAATTGATTGCAACAGTATTATAACAAAGAACAGAAATCTTACTCTCAAAAATGTTGTAGTCCTCCAATTGATGTTTAATCCATAAGAGCTGAGAACAACAACTTGCAGCAGAGCCATATTCAGCTTCAGCTGTGGATAATGCAATTGTGTTTTTTCTCCTACTTGTCCATGATACTAGATTTGATCCAATGAAATGGCATCCTCCGCTGGTGCTTTTTCTTTCAAGCCTATCTCCAGCATAATCAGCATCACAAAATCCTACTAATCTGTATTCATCTGATTTCTTAAACAGCAAATCAAGATTTGTAGTGTCCTTCAGATATCTAAAGATTCTGTTGACAGCAGTCAAGTGAGTATCTCTAGGATCTGATTGGAATCTTGCACATAAGCAAACATTGAACATGATATCAGGTCTAGATGCAGTAAGATATAAGAGAGATCCAATCATACCTCTGTATACCTTTTGATCTACCTTTTTATCATTATCACTCAGGTTCAGTATGCAAGATGGATGCATGGGAGTGTTCATGGGTTTGCGATCGTCCATATTGAACTTCATCAGAAGCTCCTTTGTATATTTGGACTGATGCACATAAATCCCATCTTGAGTCTGTTTTACTTGAAGTCCAAGGAAGAATTTCAATTCTCCCATCATACTCATTTCGAACTCCTTTTGCATTAAATCAAAAAATTCTCTACACAGAGATTCATCAGTAGCACCAAATATAATATCATCCACATAAATTTGTACTATGATGAAATGTGTGTCTACGGATTTTCTAAAAAGAGTTGTATAAACTTTTCCTCTTGAAAAACCATTTTCCATTAAAAATGAACTTAGTTTTTCATACCAAGCTCGAGGAGCTTGCTTGAGGCCATAAAGAGTCTTTTTCAGTTTGAAAACATGATTGGGAAAAGTTTGATCCTCAAAACCAAGAGGTTGTTCAACATAGACTTCCTCAGTTATTATACCATTCAAGAAATCACTCTTTACATCCATTTGATAAAGCCTCATATCATGTTGGGCAACAAATGAAAGTAAGATGCGAATGACTTCTATTCTAGCTACTGGAGCAAAGGTTTCAGTAAAATCAATACCTTCCTGTTGTGAGTAACTTTGTGCAACTAACCTTGCCTTGTTTCTCATAACTTTACCTTCTTCGTCTAGTTTGTTTCTGAATACCCATTTGGTTCCAATAATGGACTTATCTTCAGGTGGGGCAACCAGCATCCAAACATCATTGGGTTTGAATTGATTCAGCTCCTCCTGCATAGCTAAGATCCATCCTTTGTCCAATAGGGCTTCATCAATGTTCTTTGGCTCCAACTCAGAGATGAATGCAACATCAGTTTGTTCTCTGAATGTGGACCTTGTTCTGACTTTATCATTAGCATTTCCAATGATTTGATCCTCAAGATGATAAGTCTTGAAGTGCCAGTGTTATTGTTTTTACCAAATCACCTATTCGTTTCACACGAAAGTGGTCACTCGGGTTATCGTATCCACAGAGATTCACACGATATTATGCCATTCAACAATGTTTAACATCTCAAGTTATAAAACTGAATACTTTGGTTTTAAAATCTGGTTTCACAAGTGCCTTGAAATTTTAAAGAACTACAAAAGAGATTTAAAATAAAGGTTTTAACAATGATAAAGAAGAGTTGGGATTAGATTTCATCAATCTTTTCTTAGTACCCTATTGATCACATACATATAGTTCCTCTATGTATCTTTATCATCATCATCAAATCACTCATTCACATTAATTCCTTAACATGTTTGAAATATCAATCTCTACTCCAAAAAGTTGATTCCTCTAACAATTAAAAGTGAGATTGAGTTTAAGCTCAGATGATTTAAAGACTAATGAATTAAACTCTATTCCTAGATATCAAACCCATTAGATGATTCATCTTAATCAAGGACTCAAAGATGATTTTCCAATACACTTTAATTCCAAAAATCAGGTTATAGTTTATCAATCCATAACAAGCATGAAGAACAAGAATGAATAATTGATATAGATACATAACAGGAGTCTATATATATATGAATCAAAAGGAATACATGAGAGTTGATTGATTACATCTAATCCCAACAAAGGGTGAGTTAGCTATCCATTTCCATGGTAGCCAACAATACAAAGAGATGAAGAAAAGAAAAGGAACCTATGTTGTTACCACTTTTCCAAGCTCAACAATGGTGGAATCCCCTTCGTTCTTCGTTTTCCTTTCGTTCCCCGCTGATATATCCCTGAAAAACTTTCTAAATCCTATTTATATCAGCCCTTTTTACACAAACAGGGGTTTCCACTGCATTAACTTCACTTAAGCTCAGGAAATTCGCTTAGCTAAAGTAGCATTCTTTAGGTTGAAGAATGCTTACTCGCTTAGCGCAGCAAATTCGCTAAGCGAATTTGCATTTTCAAAAATACATGATTCTGCCTGAAATTCGCTTAAGCGAATTTGTCAGGCTAAGCGAATTTGAGGCAGAATTGCCTCCTTCTCTACAGTGGTAATTTGATCTTTGTTTGACCTTTTTCTTCATTTGAACCTCCATTAAGCTTCACCTTTTTGTCATTTCTTCATCTTCAAAATTCTTCTTCTAAAATAAACAAAATTTGGATTAAAATGTAATTCTATTTAATTCACCAAGTATTACATACTAATTAACCATCTAACATGTTTCTATGCTTTTGGGGTTCAAAAATAGTTATTTCTATTATCATGAGTTCGATAAATGCCTTTTTTATCAATATGTTTTCAAGTAAAATTGGCACTTATCAGCCAGCTTCTTCTTCTTTATGGATTGGACGCATAATCAATTTCTGCGTCTGATCCATCTTCTTTATTCTTAGGTGATGCTCCTTCACCTTCTTCTTGTATTCTCATATCTGCAAGAGAAACACTTAACTCTGACAATTCTTTGTCAGGCTTTTTGTCATTGAATTTTATATGAATTGACTCTTCAACAGTCAAGGATCTTGAGTTATAAACTCTGTAAGCCTTGGAAGTTTCATAGTAACCAAGAAAAATTCCATTGTCAACCTTAGAATCAAATTTGCCATGTTGATCCTTAGTGTTGAGAATGAAACATTCACATCCAAAAGGATGAAAATATGATATGTTGGGTTTTCTTCCTTTCCACAATTCATATGGAGTCTTTTTCAATATAGGCCTCACATATATTCTGTTATGTAAATAACAAGCAGTATTTATAGCTTCAGCCCAAAACCTCTTAGAGGTTGAGTGATCATTGAGCATGGATCTGGCCATCTCTTGTAAAGATCGATTCTTTCTTTCCACCACACCATTCTGTTGAGGTGTTTTTTATGCAGAGAAATTGTGAAGGATTCCATTCTCTTCATAGAATCTTTGGAAGTTTGCATTTTCAAACTCACCTCCATGATCACTTCTAATAGAGTTAATACAAACTCCTTTCTCATTCTGGACTCTTTTTACAGAATATAGTGAAGACTTTGAAAGACTCATCCTTGTGTGCAAGGAATTTGACCCATGTCCATCTAGTATAGTCATCAACTATAACTAGTCCATATTTCTTTCCATTCAAAGATGCAGTTTGTGTGGGTCCAAACAAATCCATGTGTAAAGGTTCTAAAGGTCTAGAAGTGGAAACAATATTTTTGGAGTTAAAAGAGTTTTTCACTTGTTTCCCTTTCTGACATGCTTCACACAGAACTTCAGATTTGTACACAAGATTTGGTAGTCCTCTCACAAGGTTATGCTTATTTAGCTTTGAGATGGTTCTCAAGCTTGCATGACCAAGTCTCTTGTGTCATATCCATTGTTCATCCTTTAAGGATATGAAACATGAGACATTTTGTTTAGACAGATTTTCAAAATCAATTTTATAAACATTGTCCTGCCTCTTTGCTTGAAAAAAGTATGGACTTGTCAGAGTTTCTGACTATACATTTATCCTTGTTAAAGGAAACATCAAATCCACTATCACACAATTGACTTATGCTAAGCAGATTATGTTTGAGTCCTTCAACCAACAAGACATTTTCAATAGAGGGAAAATGATGCCTACCAATTTTACCTATCCCAACTATTCTACCTTTCTGTGTAACACCCCTTTCTCAGGAGGCATTTCACTTCGTAACTGAATCTCTAATGCGGAAATTAAAATCTTTCTTCTAATTCTTCCTTCGGAAAATGCTGTCAAAATTTATTTAATTTTCACAAATGGATTTTCTCTGTCATTTTTTTTTCTTTTTAAAAGAAATAATTATGTGAATAAACACCAATCAGAAAATAGGATAGGAAATAAAAGCTCATTCATTTAACAACAGAGCATACCATACATAAGAAATCCCTTTCCCAAATCAGTACAGACTCCCTATGCTGGTCAAGTTCTAAGAACTTCTGCAAGAAACTCAAATAAGAAAACCCCAACAAAATTATGACCCGCACGTCCTTCCACTTGGTTGATACGTCTTCAATGCACGTCTCATTCTTCGAGTCCTGACTAGTCCACTCAGCTAGTAATCAATCTATATGAATCATGTTTCGAAGACCACAAAACATATAGGCAAGGGTGAGTTTCTCCCCAAAAGTTACAATCACGAAACATGCATAGTAAAAGAAAATACTGCCGACTATACTTTAAAAATAAGTGGATATCATTGGAAAACTTTTCTCTAAGTTAACAAATCTATCAAACACATCACCAAGAAAATCACACATAGGCAATTAAAACCAAACCGTACTCCCTTCGCAATTCCCCAAGTTGGATTGTAACCCAGTTTGACAAAGACAATCACCAAATACGAATGGCCTCTATATTTATTGCACAATCCTCCAAGCTGGATCATAATAATGACATCTATATATATTGCACAATCCCCCCAAGATGGATTGTACTAACGACATCTATATTTATTGCACAAGACATCTATATTTATTGCACAATCCTCCAAGCTGGATCGTAGCAATGACATCTTTATTTATTGCACAATCCCCCAAGCTGGATTGTACCAACGATTGTACCAACGACGTCTATATTTATTGCACAATCCTCCAAGCTGGATTGTAGCAATGACATCTATATTTATTACACAATCCCCCAAGCTGGATTGTACCAAATGCAAATGACATCTATATTTGCTATCATCAAATGTTCTTATCTCAAGAATTTTAATACCGCCACGTTTTGACTCTTTTTCAACGACGTGTGGAACTCTTTGCATTTATGAAAATGCCCCTCACTTCTTATTAATTATTAAAACCACATAACTTTTATAATTACATTTTGACCCCAAAATGCCAGATTTCTATTTTCACCCCCAGACTTCCAAAATTATAGTTTTGACCCCAAAAAATTTAGATTTTTATTTTCGCCCCTAAACTTCCAAAAATTACATTTTTGACCCCAAACCCTTTAAAAACTCAAAAATTGCACTCCTCTTTTTAAGATTTAATTACATACTTCAATACCAATATTTTTGAACCTCAAAATTTAATTACCCATTCATGAAACTTGATTATTAAGAATTGGATTTTCAAAAGATTAAGTAGACATATCCTATTTCCTTTTTGCCAATAAATGCCTAACTTGTTGAGAAAAAGTTTATGTGTTTAAAATTTGATTTAAATGGAACTTCAAAACTCCTTTGTTTAAGAAAAATCCCATTAAAGTCCATTGGAGATTTATTCAAAGGAATTAAGTAGTAAAAGTCCAAAATCAAACTTTGGCTTGAATGCAAATCAAATTAGTCTTTGTTTTTGAAATACTTTTGCTATAGAGTCATCTACTTCCTCTTCCATAATGCTTGGGTCACTTGTTTTATTTTCCTCTTGATTAAATTTACCCAATCACAACAAACATCACATACACATAATAAATAAGGCATAACACTACCTTAAATATTACAATCATCTCAAATGGATCAAATGAATCACAAAGAAATAAATACACTCAATCGCTTCAAGACAAACCATTTTCTCATACAAAATCAAGAGAACAATCATACATCATAACACAAAATTTCTACCATACAAAAACCATAGAGTTAACATATGCTAAAATTGACATTTTAGATAAATCCAAGCATACACACACATCGCAAATGGATCAAATGAATCACAAAGAAATAAATACACTCAATCGCTTCAAGACATACCATTTCCTCATACAAAATGAAGAGAACAATCATACATCATAACACAAAATTTCTGCCATACAAAAACCATAGAGTTAACATATGCTAAAATTGACATTTTAGATAAATCCAAGCATACACACACATTTTCATTATTTGGTAAATTTCTTAACTCTTCATTTTTAATCAAAGTACTTTAGAAATATTTCCATAGAACTAAAAATATGAAAAATTCTCATACAAAAACCATAGAGCTAAAAATCTTAGCTTAATGATTTAAACGCATCAAGGATGGTTTAAATCACTCTAAACAAGGATGAAACTCAAGACCATTGAGTTGTCATCAAACCACCCAAATCATACAACACAAAACTACATAAAAATCATGGCTTTTAGAAGAACATCCCCTTACCTCTTGAAGACAACTCAAAGCTCCAAAGATTCACTCTCCTAGCTTGGTTTTCCAACTAGTATCAAACCCCTTTCAAAAATATTATACAAAATACAAGCATAATTATATTTTCTTTGTGAAAAATAACCAAACTCTAAGATCAAAATATGAGAGGATGATAACTTACTCAAGACCTTGAAGAAAGTAGATCAAGGTATGCAAGCTTCTTGGTTCACAAGATGCAAACCTAAGCCAAAACAAAGCTTGTCTTTAAGAAAAATGGAGAACACATGATTCCAAAAAAATCAAGGAATGGAGATAATGGAAAAATAAGAAGAGTTTATGGTTTAGAATCATCAACCAACCTTCTTTTGTGAAGCTTGAAGTGCAAAAGCTCTTTAAACACTAAGTAGATGGCTTAGTGAAAGCTTGAAACTTAGAGAGAAAATGGAGTTTTTTTCTTTGGAAGCTAAGATGAAAATGGAGAAGATGACTTTTCTCTCTCCTTTCCCTATGATAATTCGGCTGAAACAAGGCCAAGAAGGGACCAAGAGTGGTCAAAACTAACTTGAGTTAAGTTAGTATTATCTAGGTTTTTAATTAAGGAAAATCAAGTAATTAAATCATTGGTTCAAAGCATGACTTTAAGGCTTAAGCACATGGGCATGGACACCATTTTGGGGCTGTGTGGGTCGGCCAAAACAGCAGAGAAAGAAGGGGAAAATATCTCACAAGTTGGGGTTTTGCTTTGTGAAGCACAAGTGGGCAAAAAGGCTTATTATATAATATATTTTGAAATAAATATTTCACCAAATAAATTATTAATGGAAAAATTATTTTTGAGACCCAAAATTAATATAATAAAGGTTAGAATTTCGAAGCTCAAGTTTTGATCATTTTTTGATACCCCGATTGTGCTACGGTTACATGTAACATGCTAAAAACGGCTAAAAAAATAAAATCTTTCTAAAACTCTAGAAAAATTCCCAACAATCCGAAATATTAAAAAAAATCACTTTTGTTTCGTTAAAATATTTTTTGACGCAAAAAGGTCTCCGGAAAAATATAAAACCCTCACCGTACTAAAATCGAAATACGGTTTCCGTCAAATTTCTACTTTTCGAATTTGGCCACCATCTACCCATCTAAAAATCATAAATAATTTAAAAACACTAATGATATCCCTAATTTTTCATTTGGATCATTTCTTAGTCCTCTAGTAATTATCTGTTCATTACGTGTCACGTATTTCATTCTACAGGGACCAAAACTGTAACATCGTTATTCTAATCTCAGAAAATTCCAAACTAAAATTCTAAAATCCTTAAATAATATAAAAATATTATTTGTCCCTTTAATTCCTCATGGTGGTATTGTCTTTGCCTTCAGATCAATATAATCTTATTTCTCTGTTTATAACGAGAATCGTTTTCCGTTGAAATTTCCAATTTCAACTCGAAATCCTAGTTGCTTTACTATAAGCGACTATAATCATGACATTTCATTTTCTAATATCATCTTATAATATTTAATTTGATCTACTCACTCCGGGTCATAGAATTAACTATACGGATATAAAAATGCGGGTGTTACATTCTGGTCCCCTCCAAATGTGACCCAGCCCTTTGTCCTAGGCTTTAGGTCTTGGAACATAGACCTTTCTCCTGTCATGTGTCGTGAGCAGCCACTGTCTAGGTACCATGACTGGAGTTGCTTTCCTCCCACCAAGCATATCTGCAACAGGAATTATCATATTTTCAGGTACCCAGATTGACTTGGGTCCTTTCTTGTTAGTCTTTGGTCTGCATCCAGGCGTGTTGCTTTTCTTATGGACGCATGTCGAGGTGACATGTCCAGCCTTTCCACATTGACCACAATATGAATTAAACTTGGAAGGACTCTTAGAAAATTTTGGTTTTGGTTTTTCTTGTTCCTTAGGAACATAACCCAAACCACTTTTGTCAAAAGGTTTTCTCTGAATTTTTAGAATTTGATCAAATTTCTCAGAACTACTAACAAATCTGAACAATCGTCCAGTGAGTTCATTTACTTCTTGTTGAAGTATTTGTACTTCACAAGAGGTATTGGACTTAGAATCTCTTTGAGATTCATCTTTGAGTTGACTGACTTGTAGTTTCAACTCTTCATTCTCTGATCTGAATACTTTATTTTCTAAAGTGAGCTTTTCAAAATCTTTGGATATGAGTGAAAACATTTTTTTCAAAGATCGGTACTCATCAAATAGAATGGATGATTCTCTAAGAAGATCATCAAAATTATTTCTCAGTTCAAGATAAGAAATTACCTCTTCTTCATTCTCACTGTCTGTTGAGGGCAGGCTTGCCATCAGGCAAAGATTTGCTTCTTATTTATCCTCCTCGTCCTGCATCATCAGAAGAATCATCAAGATCTTCCTATGTTGCCATGAGACCCTTCTTCTTCTTGAAGAACTTTTTCTCTGTTCTTTCAGCCTCAGGATAATCTGCCTTGTAGTGGCCTGGTTTCTTGCAGCCATAGCACACTACTGGACTTTTCTCCTTTTGGTCAGCTTCCTTTTGTGGAAATCTTCTATTGAATTGCTTCCTTCTGAAGCCACCTTTCTTTTTCCACATGGACTTTATTTTCTTGGAGATGAAGGAAAGTTCATCATTTGAGCCTTCTTCTCCTTTTGAGCTGCATGACTCTTCATCTGAGTCATGGGCCTTGAGTGCTTTTGAGGTGCTCCCTTTTTGAGCTTTAAGAGCAATGGACTTTGCCCTTTTTTCTGTTCCCTCTTCTTTGAGCTCAAGCTCATGCACTTTGAGTGAACCCAGAAGTTCCTCCATAGCAAGAGTGGTAAGATTCCTTACTTCTTGTATGGCAGTTACCTTGGGTCTCCATTGTCTAGGCAGACTCCTTATGATTTTCCTAATGTGATCCTGGGTTGTGTAGATTTTTCCCAGAGACCTCAGGTTGTTTATAATTGTTTGGAATCTTCCAAACATCTGATCAATAGTCTCGTGATCCTCCATTTTAAATAGTTCATATTGATGAACTAGCATGCTGATTTTGGATTCACGGACCTGAGATGATCCTTCATGAGCCAAAGCTAGAGTGTCCCATATCTCTTTGGCTGTGGACCTGTGGTGCAGCTGTGCACCTTGTCATATTCTGATTTTGTAATGGTACACATCAGATAGTGTCTGGCCTTTGAGTTCAGCTGGAATCTTGTTCTCTGATCAGGTGTCCACTGGACTCTAGGCAATGGTTGCCCTGCTTCACCTACTGGAGCAGTGTAACCATTTTCAACGACATCCCACATGTCAATATTCTGTGCGTAAAAAAATGTGATCATTCTTTGCTTCCAATAATCATATTCATCTCCATTGAACAGTGGTGGCCTGTTCACAGCTTGTCCCTCGTTCTCCATGGATCTTTGCTTCTCTGCACTGTTAGGTGCTCAACCCCTAGAGACCGAGCTCTGGTGCCAACTGTAGGTAACAAGTTGAAACACGAGAACAGGGGGTTGAATTGTGTTTCTTAGCTTTTAAAAAATTCTTCGCAAAACGATGGACGCTGTGTTAAGAAAGATTGGATGCACAACGTATATTGGACGCACAGGTAAGTTGGATGCAGAATCGTCCACTTAGTTCAAAACAAGTTTCAGTGCGCTTAAAAACTTTTGAGAGGTTTGTTAAAAATAATTTCAATTCAATCCCCTCAGTTAGTATATAAAATGAAAATAAAAGAGTTAAGGGATAGAGAAATTACACACAAGTTTATCCTTGTTCACCCTTTCCTAAGGGCTACGTCCAGTCCCCTCAAACTAGAGAGATTTCACTACCAATCCAGATAGAATTACAAGTATTCTTCAGAAGCCTCTTCAGGCCTTACAACAAGTATTATTTGCACACCTAGACTCTCAGGCTCAACCCAAGTATTGTTTTACAAACAAGCCTCTCCAGGCTCAAACCCAAGTATTTTTTGCACGCAACCTCTTCAGGCTAATCCCAATTATTCTTTTACAGACAAGCCTCTTCAGGCTCAAACAAGTATTCTTTTCTAATCAAGCCTCTCCAGGCTCAAACAACTCAGAAGAGTGTTTTGATTGAAAGTGTTGTTAACTCACACAAGTGAGAATATGAAATCTAAAGCACTTCGAGAGCTAAGCAAACTCTCTTTTACAAGAAGAAAGAATTATACAAGACTTTCTAAGGTATACAGAGTATGAAAAAATTGCACAGCGTTTTTGCTCTTTCTTTCACGTAGTTCAGTCTCTTGTATTCTTCTTCTTGTTCATAGTATTTATAGGCTTTGAGTGAAGCTTTTGATCTTGAACTTGCTTTGCTTCAGCCTTCATAAATTAGCCGTTTCCTAATAGCATTAAATGTTATTTTCCCGTTGCTCTGTAGGAGTGCTTCTTCAACGTATTTCTGTGTAGTTCTTTCTCCTATGTCAGAAGCAACCTGTACTCAAAGTCTCATTTACACAGAGGTTAATAGTAATATTTTATTGAGATAGAGAGAATACACTGTATAAGAGAAAATGTATGTTCAGATAGATACAGAAATGTTCAGAGTACATTATCTCTCTTAAGTACACTTTTCACAGTGTTTTATGTTTTTCATTAAATGCTAGTTTAAAACGTTGACAATTATGCACAGGAAAAATATTTTATACAGCTATTTATTTCAAATCATTTGCTCATTAAATATGTCTCATATTAAATGCAAGAGCAATAAATAGCATGTTGTAGACTCTGCGTTTTGGACGCAGCTTGTGGAACAGAATGGACTTTCTGTTCACTTACCATATGGACGCATACATTTGCTTACCATTTGGACGCAAAACTTCTCTGGTCATATGGACGCATAACTATATAACTATTCTTACCATATGGACTCATGACTTTGCTTGACTGGACGTATAGCTTTTCTGATCTTTGGACGCTTAGCACCCAGAGTCCATTGGACGATACTTACCCAAGGTCAAGTATCAGAGTCCATTGGACGCTCAGCTCTTTGACTATACTTATAAGTACCAAGGTCATGATGGACTTATCTTTGTTGTACCTACAAGAGTTTGTCAGCAGACTTTGTAAAACCCTTAATAATCATTGTTATCATCAAAACCACTTAGGGATTTAAGCATTGAAAATGCTTTTAAATAATTTGGTTCCAACATAAAAGTCTTTACAAAGAGTAAAGAATGAATTTAACAACGTTTTGGCAAGATTGAAATCGTATATATTCACAGAATTGTGCTCTTCATCTTCATTCACGATATTTATAGGCTTCAAGACCTTCAGCTTTCCCAGCTATCAAGCATCTTCAGCCTTCTTCAAAATAGCCATTCTCGAATAGCATTTAATGCTATCTTCCTATTGCTTCAACGAAAGTTCTTTGGATATGGTGCTCAAAAGACTTTCTCCAAAGAAAAATGTGCAACCTATTTCTTTTTTTCTCGTTTACACAACGGATAAAGATAATATTCAGTTAAGACAAATGGAATACACATTGTTAAAGAAAAGTTGTGTTCAGAGAGTACATAAATAAATCAGAGTACATTCTAACATAAATAGTGCTTTTTGCTTTTCAATAAATGTGATCTCAAAAACATTCAATTAAGTTCTGAAAAGCATTTTGAAGACAACTATTTATTTCAAATTATTTGCACATTTATATGTTCCATAATAAATGTGAGAGCAATCATTTAAATAAATAACAAAAACAATTAATAACAAAGCATTAGATAATAATAAATAAAACCCTGAAGGTTCATTTTGGACGCATAGGATGCACAACGTCCAAAATCCATTGGACGATATTTTCCTTAGGACAAGTATCAGTGTCCATTTGGACAATGCTTTCTTTTCTTATGACCAAGCCCCATTGGATGATGGTTCAAGCATATGTTCTTGCATAGATAAAAAATGTTATACTTATCAAACTTTAATATATTTGTTAGCATCAAAACTCCAAGGGATTTTAGACATATGCAAATATCTTTGGTTCCAACATGCAGCTGGCTGATATGCTTACCAAGGCACTGAAAAGGCAGATATTTAGTGAAATCAAGGAGAAACTTGTTGTTGTACCTTTGACTGATTCGAATTAAGGTGGTGTGTTGTGATTTGTGTAATTCAATCAGTTTTCTGTTTTTGTTAGTTAAAGTTAGTTTCATGTTAGCTTTGTTAGTTGGCCATTTCGGTTAGTTGGTTAGTGAGCTGGATTAGTAAGTGTAATCCCGCGTGTGATGTGAGTGAGGTGCTTATGTGAGTGTGCCCAATGTGGGGGACCTGAGATTGGTGTTTGTATAAAACTCAAGTGAATAAAGTGGTGTGTGTGCATTTGCTCCAATATTCGATCACTCTCATTCTCTTTCTCTCTCAAATTCTGTGTGACTAAAACAGTGAGTCTATGAGGGAATAATCCCAACACGATCATCTCATAAATTGGATAGCAATGATGCATTATTAGATGTCACTCATTGTTTATAATAATTAGATATTAATTAATATGTTGATATTAGTTAATATTAATTATCAGGGCGGATCTATGTTTAAGACATTGGGGGCATTCGCCCTCACTAAGTTTTCAGTTTTTTTTTTAAATATAGTGTTTGTGTGTGTGTGTATATATATAGTGATGGATCATTATACAAGGTGTGCATATTAACTCCTTAGCTTTAATAAATTCATAAATAAATATCTTTAGTTTTTATATTTTGTTACTCTATTTTTATATATTTGAATCCAATATTGTGTAATATTTAAAATTTTTATTTTCATTTAAATTTATTTACTTTATTTCATTTGAGATTTTTTAGCCTTTGGATAGTCATATTGAATTTTAGTTGTTCATTTTTTAAAAACTTGTCTCCATTATTTTCTTAATTTTCATCGATATATAATCAACCAAATGAATCCCAATAATCGAATATTTCAATCTTTCTATCCTAAATTTCATAACACATTTACGAGGAGTTAAGACTCTCTCCATTTATTTTTCTCTTTCATTATTATGCTTTTGGGGGAATAAATGACACTGTCAACTATACATGTATCATATTTATGTCATTTATATCTCTCAAAAGAATAGTAATGGAGGAAAATAGAGAGAAAAATAAATAGAGAATATCTTTTTTTTGGATAGGCAAAATAGAGAAGATCTTGATTCTTAACTCATTTAGGAGCTTTATCTTTTTCATTTCCCCCATATCTTTTTTTCACATTTTCATCACAAAACCTAACCCAAGAGAATATACTTCCAGCCCTTAACTTAATAAAAATTTAAGGGTTAAATATGTTTTTGGTCCTTCATATTTGGGAAAAGTTTGATTTTAGTCCTTTTTCTTTAAAATTGATCTTTTTAGTCATTCGTTTTTGGAAATGTACCATTTATAGTCCTTGGGGCCATTTTATAAATTCAAAAAATATTTTTTAATATTTTATTTCCACCCTTCCTAATTTCTAATTTCCATTAAGCCCCCACCCACCATTTTGCACAGAGAAGGACCGCTGTAACGCCCATTTTTCCCACAAGGAACGTCACGTGAAAAACTAAAAACTTAATGCGGAAAATCGTCTTTCATAAATCAAGGTTAACAAAATTTGTGGCTAGTTTTTTTTTTAAAAGAATCTTATACGAAAAGATTACACACATCTCATTTAGCCATCCAGAAAACTCAGAAGAAAAGAAACATCATACATAAATATGTACATCATCATGTCAAGGTACACAAACCTTTCGCTCGCAATGTATAGTTATAAACCACAACAGAGTGGCCAAACTACAACAACTTGACATCAGGAAATAAAGCGATAAGTCTAAACCTAGGAAAGCTGTAAATCAAAAGGTGTGTCAAATACACGACACTGAACATGTACACCCCAAACGTAGGCTGGTCGCTAACAGACAACCCACAACCTAGCACTAGACACCCCCACCACTACGACCTAAGATGATGACGTCTCCTCGGGGTCCTCCTCAACCTCATACACCTCGAATAGTACACGATCTGGCTCGTCTCTAACCCTCCTCTTCCCTGTATCTGCGTGTCCCGAAGGTCCGGCAGAAATGTCAGAAGAACAGCGCTCCAAATGTCCAGAAGGTGCGACGTATGGAACAGGAAGTGTCGGTCTCACGGTCTCGGGTGATGGAACTGGTGTCACTGGTGGAGCCATCCTTGGTAAGCGTGCCCTCCCCAAGGAACTCTTCCTTGGAGTGCGACGAATCAGACGACAATGGTTAGATACCGATTTGGCTATCCGCTGAGGTGTAGGCCTCTGATCCTCCCTCGCCTCTCTCCTATGCTGCGCCGTGGGTGGAACTCTGGCCTCCCGGTTCTGCAAGGTGATACTGCGTGCAAAGGGTGCATCTCCCAGCCAGTAGCGCATCCTCTCGACGGGTATGTAAACGTCCAAAACCATGTCCCTCTCCAAAACCTCTTCGGGGCCCAACACCCCTCCTCTGGTCCTAACCACGTGTCCAGACACAGTGGCCCATTGGGAGATGGGATCGTAAGTCCATCCCCCACCATCGGCCTCACGAGGCCGATAGCACTCCCTCACTCGGGCTATCAGAGGTCTCGAAGTGGACATCTACGCGTAACGTACATAAAATAACAAAAAAACACGCAAGGGTGAATTTCTTTGCACAAGTTGAAAGTCCATTGAAAGGGTGCATATGGAAAAGAAAATACTACATAATACATTCCAAGAATATATTTAGCTACTCTTTCGCAAATCTTTCTCTAAGAAATTCATACACCAAAAGAGAGCACATCATCAAATTAAACACACAGTCAAACACACACATAGCACTCTAGCATAATGCATGTCACTTCAATATCTCTTTAATTCACCGGTGCACTGCTCCATGGAGACTTCCTCAACTAAGTAGAGCGATATGGCGGAATCGTATACCTATCATTAATGCAAACTGACATTCACTCTCGGCCATCATTTTGTCATTTATTTGGTACAGACCCATTGTGCTACGTCGTACACCACATCATAAATAAGATAGCCCTGGTCAGGATCATCCAAGCTGGGTATTACGACTCGTCTCGGCACAAGGGAATTCATTTCAAGGCCATTGAGAACTTCGTAACCTGGATGCCCTCAAAGACTTATAGTTAGACCATACTTATTTACAATCCCTGCATAGGATTGTGTGCTCTAATCATGGCATAAAGCCAACATGGCAAAAGCCAATATTAATCATGGCATAAAGCCAACATGGCAAAAGCCAATAACTCAAATGCATATGACAGTATATTTGCAAACACAATCAATACAATCAATGTGGTCCCTTGTCTTAGGGTTTTTCGTCGCCACATGTTAGCTTTCATCCAACACAGTGTAATTTTATTGTCCTTAAGACTTTTATCATCGCCACGTATTGATCATCTTTCAATACCGTGTAAAATTATTGTCCTTAAGACTTTTATCATCGCCACGTATTGGTCCTCTTCCAATACCGTGTAATAACGTTATTTAAAAAAAAACATAAGTTTTACGGAAACTCCTCTTTGAAATTAAAGTTCTTCTTTTAACTTCCAACTCTTAAATCTTTATTATTTTGCTTCCCACTCTTCATTGTAAAAAAAGATTTAATTAAAAATCTTAGTTAAGTTCCTTGATAATTTTATTTAAGTTCTTTAACTTTAAGTATTTAAAATTTGCCCCAAAATATTCTGTTTTTCAAGTTTCAGCCCTTATTTTTCTGAAATTTAGGTTTCTGCCCCAAAACTGTCCAGTCTTCACGTTTTTGCCCCAGAATTGTCCAGTCTTCACGTTTTCTACCCCAGAACTTTTGTAAAATTATACTTTTGGCCCAAAGTGCCCAGATTTTCGAAATTAAGCCCAAAATTCCAGAATTTTGCATTTTTCACCCCAAAGCATCCAGATTTCGTTTTTGACCCCTAAAAATTTGAAATTTGATTTTCTCTCTCATTAATTAATTTTCTAACTCACTTAGAATTTTATGGATAAAAAGAATTTAGTATGAAATTGATTTAAGACTTAGGATTAGAAACTTGATGAAAATTTATCAAATTAAGTGTTAACTTGAATTCCAATTGATTCATTTGATTTCATTTTAGAAAACTTTTTCATTAAAGCTTTTAAGATCCTTCTCACACTTAATCAATTCTTTTCAATCCAATCTCAATCAAAGTATATGAAATACACATAAATCAATATACATCAATTAGGCAATAACACAACCAAGTCATAGATCAAACATACTCTCAAAGTACTCATTCATAACATATCAACATACATCATGAACATAGCATAAAACATACTTCATCAAGCACACACTTAGGCATCCAAAATCACCCCAAAGCATACATATGATTTTTCCAACAACACATAGGCTCATAAAAAATTATCATGCCTCAACCAAAATCATATTTTTACTCATATACATATACATGTAAAAATACATATTACTAAGAGAATGAAACTTCATTCAACAACCAATATGAAAACTCAAGTCTTTGAGTTTTTCATGAAACATACAACACATAGCCACACACATATACAACCTTTCCAACTTATTGAGAAAATCCCCTTACCTCTTGAAGACAATGAAAATGGGCAAACACCACTAATCACCTTCCCTCTACACAATCACCAAGTGGCCTCCTTGAAGCCTTGATGTTCCCACACTTAGAGAAAAATTTACCTTTCACAAAATACACCAAAATAAAACCATAAAAATATGAGTTTTATGAAAACCAACAAACCCTAAAGAGTAAAAATTTGAGTAGATGAATACTTACTCAAATCTTGAAGACAAATGGATCCAAGGTGGTTTTCAAGCTTGTAGGTTCCAATGGAGTGAACCTAAACCAAGAAAAAGCTTACTTTTAGTGAAATGAAGAACACAACCTTCATGAAAAAATGAAAGTGGTGGAAATGAAAAAAATGAAAGAAGTTTATGGATTAGAATGATGATCCAAACATTTTTTGTGAAGCTTGAATGGTCAAAAACCCAACAAAACTCAAGCTTTGGCTATGGAGAAAAGCTTGGAGAATGAGAGAAAAATGGATAATGGAAACTTGGAGAAGATGAAGTGAGAAAAAAAATGAAAGCCTCTCTCTTCCCTCTCCCTATGAATTCGGCTGAAGCAAGGAGGAATGGGGGAGGTATGGGCTTGCATGCTTTTGGTGGTTGGGAGCCATACCTCTCTCACCTAATTTTGAAAAATTCAAATATTAACCCCATTTGACCCAATTGACTTTTGGAATTATTTTTGAGAGTGAATCTGCCCTCTTGGGCGCCCAACCAGACCATAAAAATTGGTGGGATTAAGTCCCATCAAGTTAGGGTTTAATCGGTAGTTCAAAGTAGTAAAAACGCATAGTTTTCGAACCCCTTTTTAGATAAATATTTTTCTAAAATGAGTAAAATCATGAGAAATGAATTTTATGATTTGAATATGTCATAGAAAAATTTAGAAACCCAAAATTAAATTTTTTGGACTATTTTTGATGTCCCAGTTGCGTCCGGTTTACCCGTAAAGCACCAAACGCGGATAAAATAAAGTTTTTCTGAAAAATTTCTAGGAAAATTTCTAAAAATCACAAATATTATAAGAACCACTTTTGGTTCATTAAAAAATTATTTTGGAGTAAAAATGATCTTCAGAAAAATACTGAACTCTACCCCCGCATCAGGAGAGAATGCGGTTCCCGCAAAAACTCAGTTTTGCGAACTCTACTACTCTAAACTCTTCAAAATCAAACCTAAGATATTACTATCACTATCCTCACCTCAAGATCCCAAAAATCATTAATTAAATAATTTTAATTAAATTAAATAGGATTAAAAATCAATAAAAACTATATATAAAAATCAGGGTGTTACAACCGCCGTGCGCAACTCACCGCTGTCTCTACCGTCTAGGTTGCCTCCACCACGACGCCCCACCGTCCAGGTATGTCTCTCTCTCTCTCTCTTTCCCTCACTCTTTGTCTCTGTCTATCTCACTTTGTATCCGAAGGGGGCTACGGTGAGGGGGAACAGATCGATCGAGAGGGCTAGGGGAAGGAGGCTTCACGGTTGGGGGCTAGGGGACGGTGGGGCGTCGTGGTGGAGGCAACCAAGACGGTGGAGACGACGGTGAGTCGCACGCGGCGGTCCTTCTCTGTGTAAAATGGTGGGTGGGGGCTTAGTGGAAATTAGAAATTAGGAGGGGTGGAAATAAAATATTAAAAAATATTTTTTTAATTGATAAAATAGCACCAATGACTATAAATGGTACATTTCCAAAAACGAGAAACTAAAAAGATCAATTTTAAAGAAAAAGGACCAAAATTGAACTTTTCCCAAATACGAAGGACCAAAAACATATTTAACTAATTTAACATCTATATTTTTATCTTCATATGTATTATTATTAGATTGCCCCCACTGACTTAGAACCCTGGATCCGCTACGTACTGTTAATTGTTATTGCCAACTTTATGGGAGCATTCAGCGTAGGTGTTGTACATGTTTATGATATTTGTGTCGATGAGGTTTGTTATGATTTCTACCAAAATTCATAACAAAAGCAAATTAGCTAGGTTAAAAAAGAACAAGAAAGAAAAATCATGGTTGAAACTTGATATTAGGAAACGGAGTTCGTGAATTGCATCAAAAGAGAGCTAAAGAGGAGAGATTGGTTGAGTTGGTCAACCAAGTTGCTTGAGTTGGTCAATGAAGCGGAGAAAAAGACCAAGGTTTCTAAAGAGGAGAATCAAAAGCTGCGTGATATACTCAAATAGGCTTTGAATGGAGCCAATGTCGCCAGAGAAGATGCGGAGATTGCAAAGGCTGAAAATGCTCGACTGCAATAGTTTGTACCTGCTTGCCGACGAGAACGAGATGCTGAAGAATGAAGATCAAAGAGTTCAAGAATGGTTTTGTGAGGTGTCCAGGAAAGAGAAGAATGATAACTTGAGTGAGATGCACACATGGCGGTTTTTTAGTGACATGGATGGGCTCAATTAGACACCTCATCAAGATTTAACAGAATGTACTAAATTGAGTAACGAAGAATTTTGTAGGGACTAAAATTTGTAGAGACCAAAACCAAAAACACCTATATTTCTTGGGACTAAAAACATATATATTTAAGCCTTAAATAACAACAAAGATAGAGGATATAGGACATGCGTCTTTAACTCAATTGGTCATATATGGTTGTACAAATGCTTAATAATTTAAGTGGTCCTAACTATTTATTAATATACAGCTGGCCGTGGCAAGTATTGATCCAGTGATTCTTATGTATCTTACCAAATAAAATTGGTTAAAAAGATAAATATAATAGTAAGAAACCACAGCATGAAAAGTTACTTACACGAGTGATTATTCTTATGTATCTTTCCAAAAAAATTGGTTAAAGAGAGAAATAAAGTAAGAACCACAGCATGAAAACATACACAAACAATAGTGCTCTTTCGGATTTTGCAACTCAAAAAAAATAGTGCTCTTTCGGATTTTTTTTTACATTAGAATAATTTTGATTGTCTTTTACTAAATAGTATAATTCCTTTTTAAAGAAAAAAATAAAAATAGCATCAATTGTGACTGATAATAAGGAGTTAAATAAGTAAATCTTGTCATATTTATTTTTAATTCAACATTAATTCGTAACATAATTTTTTTTGAAGAAAGGCAAATTATATTAAATTGAATACAAGGGTTACTCAAACTCATATATAAACTGAATCATATATAAACCCATAACAGACTATATAATGTGAAAAATACAATTAGATGGATATTACAACACCAATAAGAGAATAAACAAGAACCTTCCCTAACTCTTTCAACTAACCATTGCCAGGAAGTAAATTTAATTTTGTGCATAAGATAAATGAAATCAACTCTAGCAAGTTCTTACACAGTAATTAATAGATTTTCTTTTAAAAAATATTTTAAATTATGTTTTTATCAAATACATTTTATATATTTTTGATAAAAAAAATAGGTAATTAAGTCATATTTAGAAAATACGTCTTACATCATAATATATATATAAGAAAACAATATATGTTATTGTTTTATAACTCTTTTCAACTTTTTTTGACTGAACTCAACTTTTTTTGACTGAACTCATTATTTTCAACTACAACTTATAAATATTAACGAGGCTTAAACTTCTTTTTGGTCCTTCATTTTTCATTAGTTTCGTTTTTAGTTCCTTAAAAATAAAATACATCTTTTTAATCTTTCATTTTTGAAAATTTGTCATTTTTAGTCTCTAGGGTCATATTTTAAATTTAAAAAGTATTTATTAAATTTATACTTTGACTTCTCCCAAAGCATGATTGTCATCTTAACCCATTTTTCCGTTCTCCTCTCCCTCCACTGATGCACCGCGACCCCTCATCCCCGCTAGGAGTAGTTCCAACGTCCTCCCTCGAAGCCGCCACGAGATGCGGCCTCTCTCGTTCTCCTCCCTGTGCGATAGCGGTGACCGCCTCCCTTCCCGCCATTGTGCACATCCTCCCTTGGCCTCGAGGGGATGGGGGGCCGCGGTGCATTAGTGAAGGGAGAGGAGAACGGAAAAACGGGTTAAGGTGAGCATCAGGTTTTAGGAGGGGTCAAAGTATAAATTTAGAAAATACTTTTCAAATTTAAAATATGGCTTCAGGGACTAAAAGCGACAAATTTTCAAAAATGAAGAACTAAAAAGACGTTTTTATTTTTTAGAGACTAAAAACGGAACTCAATAAAAAATGAGGGACTAAAAACAGATTTAAGCCTATTAATAAAATACAAAAAACTTCTTTGCCGTGATAAAAATTGCCGCTTCTTTCTCACTGCCTTAATCTTGTTGCAATACAATATAATATAATAATTTATTCAATATCTAGTTATAAAGTTTTGCACTTTTGATAGGTTAACGATTTAAATATTTGTCAACTAGCATCCATAAATTTAATTAATCGTAACCATCCAATAAAATCAATTGTGAGATGTGATTTTAAATCCTATAGTATTAAACATATGTTGATACAATCATTCCTTTTTAACCTCCCATTATCAACCAGTCAGAATACAATGTTTCAGAAGGTGGAGTTGGTTTACGTCAAGAGTAAGGAGAGTCTGGTACTCTTTTTGATTGGTGTATCAATCTGGAGGATTGCATGTAGTTTTTTTTTATATATAAATCAAAATATTTTATTAAGAATAAGACTAGACCACAAGTGTGGCTAGTCCAAGAAACTATACAAAACCAATATAATTCATGAAACCCCCTTGTGCATATAGATTAAAATAATTGAAAAGATCAGACCCACCCAACTACAATTTACATGGATAGTCAATTGAAATAATAGTGTTTCCTAATGTCTTTTGTATAGCCACGACAAGAAGAAAACCAAAGTGTGAAACGTTCTGCTACCAGACCAAGCTGATGCACCAATTGAGCCATACACCACATAGCCAGTTAGACCAAAATATCCAAAATACTATAATTATATTTTCACTTTTTGCTTATAAAAAAGCCGGTCAGAATCCAATTCCACGAACTAAGAATCGAAAAAAGAACCAAAATACTCTAGTTAAATTCCTTGTTAGAATTGAAAAAAAATTAAACTAAAGAATCGCCTGTAGTGGTAATCATGGGTTGGATTGGTTCGGATCTCATCTTAAATTGGAGCCAATCCGATTTTATTTGGTGTTAATGTGGATGAATCTTTTATGAATACAACATCATGTTTTCTCTCCTGTTGCATAGGGAGGTTCCCTTTTAAGTTCCTTGGAATTTCAATTGGTGTGAACTTGAGGAGGTGCATTTCATGGGAACCAGTAGTAAATTATGTGAAAAACCGGCTAGCTAGTTGGAAAAGAGAGAATTTTTTGTCCATTGCAGGCCGGATTACTCTAATTAACACTATTTTGAACAATTTGCCTCTTTACTTCTCCTTTTATAAAGCTCCAAAGAAGGTATTAAGCACTTTGACAACAATACAAAGATATTTCTTGTGGGGTGGGTGTGAAGACTCTCAAAAGGTTAAGTGGGTGCCTTAGGAAAAGGTTTCTTTGCCAAAAAAAGGGTAGCTTAGGAGTTAAAACTTTGGAATTGTTTAATATTAGCTTGTTGGCTAAATGGAGATGTTTGGTTGATTGTGATGTTTTATGGTATGATTTGTTGGAGTTCAAATATGGTCCTCTTAATAGTAATATTTTTTTGGATGAAGGGATTCCTACTAATGCTTCAAGATGGTGAAGGGACTTGGTCTCAGTTGAACTTGTTGGGAGGGGAAACTCTCTCTGGTTTTCAGATGCAGTGGGCAAAAAAATTAGGCAATGGTACTCGGATTAAATTTTGGTGTGATAGGAGGTTGGGGTTGGAATGTCTTAAAAATGTTTTTCCTCGACTATATCAGGTAGCTACTCAAAAAGATGCTACTGTGTCACAAATGGGGAGTTGGTGTGGGGGGTCACTACAAGAAATTTGGCTATTAGCGAGCACTACTAGAAAAATCCAAATTAGAGACGGAAATTCCGTCTCTATATTTGATAATTTCCGTCTCTAAACGTTTTAGAGACGAAATCACGTCCGTATCAAATTTGGGCGTCGCTAAGACAATAGAGACGGAATCTGTTGTTAGCCCAAGTGGCTTCTAACAAGATGAATCCTAGAGGGGGTGAATAGGATTCTTTCGATTTTTCAAAAACTTTTCGCAACACAATTTTCTTATTCGATGGTTAATGCGAATGTAAAAAGAAACAATCACAAGTTTAAGAAAAAAGAATTTTTCTGGTCTGTGAATTTCATATGAATTGAATTCCCATGCAATTCACTGAACTCTAAAAACACAATTCTTCAACCAAATACGAAATTGAAAGATGCAAAGGTAAGAGAAGATGAACATAGCGAGATTTATACTGGTTCAGTCACCTAATGTGACCTACATCCAGTCCCCAATCCGTTTCCGAATTGAGATTTCACTCCACTATACAATTGGGTTTGATTACAACACCTAATCAATTTTACAAGGAGATACCCCACTCCTAAACCCACACCAAATTAGGGATACCCCACCCTAATTACAACAACACCACCTAGGGATACATCACCCTAGACTACAAGAAAGAGGATACCTCACCTCTTACAAGAATAAACAAACAAGATAAAAGGTTTACGGTTTGCCAATGAAAGAACACACCAAACTTGTGTAGAATTGGCACAATGATGATCACTATCAATATCAAGACTTTGATTCCAAAGATTGCTTTTCGTTCTTGGAGAGTTTTCTAAGTGTATGATTTGAAAAATGGCAACTCTTTTCAGAAAAACGCATTCAATCTGTTAATTAAAAAGCGTTTTGTGCTGCAGTGAATTCGATTCCCATAAGTGGTGAATCGATTCCCAGCAACAGAGACTGCCTGGAATCTCACAGGAATTCAATTCACGTGCAATTCATTGTTTCAGTGACTTGTGATTTCAATTCACATGTGATTCCCTTGAAATTCAACCTTAGTAAAATCAATTTTAAAAACATGTAATGCATGAATGCAATTCAATTTTAGATCCTAGATTGATTTTACTTAGCATCTCAATCTCATCTTAGATATTTTACAAAAGGTCCTAGAAGTTAAATAAAAAATACATTAAACCTATTTCTAGACCCTTTGATCTTTATAAGTCTTCATGCTTCCATCCAAGCTTGTCATCTTCAAAACTTGATATTCCTTGAAGCTTATGGGAAGGTGCAATTTACATCTGTGTATCCGTCTTTGTTTCAGAGATGGAAGTATTCCGTCTCTAAATTAAAAGATTGCCCTATTATTATAACAATAGAGGTCAATCGGCTCCGCAATGATAGGAATAAAAATAAGTTAATTGATGAACTATCCAATCCAAACAGCATCTGGGCTACATCGAATGTAGTAATATACTTGGCTTTTGTAATAAATTCAACAACTGTCTCTTGCCTGGAACTCTTTTAGCTCACAATGCTACCATTCAAACAAAACACAAAAGCGATCTAGAGTTTATTTTATTTGTATGGAAGCTAGCATCGGAGTAACTATCTACAATGAGGTTAGCATCAGTGTAACAACTTACATCGATCTCTTCCTTAATGTGAAGGACCAATAATGAGTCCTTAGTTCTTCTCAAGTACTTATGGATATTCTTCATTCCTATCAAGCGACATTCACTGGTGTTACAGTGTCACCTGCTCGTCATGCTCCAACTATACAAGATATTTGGTCAAGCTACCTCAGCGATCTATCAACATAGATCTTGATTCCTAACACTAAGGAGGCTTTACCCAAATCCTTTATCGAGAAGTAGTTCTCAAATCAGGTCTTTACATGTTGTAGGGTAGGAGTGTCATTTCTAGTTAGAAGTATGTCATCCACATACAACACCGGAAACACATTTAACCTCCCACTAACCCTCTTGTAAACACTAGGTTCATCTTCATTCTTGACAAACCCAAACTGTCTCACACTTTCATCAAAACGATGATTTCAGTTTTGGAAGCTTGCTTCAATCCATAAATGGATTGTTTGCAACCTGCACACCTTTTTGGTCTAGGTGCACTGCAAAAGCAAGTGGAATCTAGACAGACTTTAGCATCGTCATCATAGCCCATACTATGAATTTTCGTAACTCTTCTGACCAGTCGTGCCTTGAAGATATTAACCTTCCCATCCATATTAGTCTTCTTGCTGAAGACCCACTCGCACCATATGGGTTTTACCCCTTTAGACCAAGGTCTATACCTGGTCAATGTACAAGGAGTCCATCTCTGATCCCAATTCACATGGCCTTTAGCCACTTCACAGATTTTAGGCCAATGATGGCCTCCTAGCGGGTAACAGACTCATCTTGATCCATGAGCAATACGTCACCTTCCTGAGTCATGGGAAGCCCATGTCTCTTACGTTGGCTTCGTATCCTGTTCAACCTACAAGGTTCTTGTGCTACTTGAACAGACGGCTTGCCATAACACCTTGTGGGACCCGTTCTTGTTCCATCACGATTGAACTATGACTTTGTGGTTCTTGGATTTCTCCAAGTTCTATATTCCTCCCATTGTCTCTCATGGAGATGTGTGCCTTATCAAGCAACACCCCAGTCCAAGCGACAAACACTTTGTCCTCAGAGGTATTGTAGAAGAAGTATCCCTTGGATACCCCCACAAAGGTGTACTTATCCTATTTGGGTCCCAACTTATCACAAACTAACCGTTTAACATAAGTCTGACAACTAAATCCTCAAGAAACACATGTTGGGCCCTTTCCCAACCCATATCTCATATAGTGTTTTCTCAACTGTTTTCGATGGAACAAGATTAAATGTGAACGTTGCCTTGAGCAAAGCAATTCCTAGAAAGAGGTAAAAGGTCTAAATGACTTATCATAAATCGCACCATGTCCATCAGGGTGCAATTCCTCCTCTTAGACATACTAATTCACTATGGTGTTCCAGTAGGAGTAAGTTGGAATTTAATTAATTCCACACTCGTTTAGATAGTCATCAATATCTTGGCTTAAGTATTTACTATCGTGATCCAATCATATAGTTTTAATACTTCTGCCAAGTTGGTTTTCCACTTCATTCTTGAATCCCTTGTGCTTTTCAAAGGATTCCAATTTGTGTTTCATTATATACACACACCACTATTTACTTATAAGTAAATAAAATGAAGCAAGTAAAACTGCCTCTTGCATTCTTGCTTAGTGGCATGCATACATCGTTATGAAGTGAATCAGAGGATAACAAGAAGGGGTGTTGAATTGTACCCTCTCAAAATTTTGGCCTAAAAATTTTTTCTCTCTTGAACTTTCTGATGAACTTTCCCAAGTTTCTACTTGGATATTAGAATGTTCTTTGTTAGTCATATTGAACAAAATACCAACTAACAGATGATAAAAACGATCCTTAATAGAATTGTTGATGAGAAGGTTTGGCTCAGAATGTTTGTAAATAACATAATGTTCTTAAGTAACAATCAACCTTCTCAGATTCTTATAAAATGTTTTTGCCTTGTTATCAACCTTCTTTGAAAACTTAAGCACCTTTAAGTTTACTTTAAAAGATTTAAATCAAGATAGTTCTTTTAAACAAATGGTTTTGATCAGAGAATGTTTAAGACATATATTTTAAGAAGAACCTTCTCAAGTACAACTTTCTTAGAAAACAACTTAAGTTCTTTTGTTAAGCTAAGGTATTGTGCAGTTTTATATTTTTCAGTTTCTCTTAAATGAATAGATCAAATTAAAACTGAATAACTGAAATAAATGAGATGAGGGATAGAGATTACTGTACACGGGATTTATCCTGGTTCACCCTTAACTCCTGGGCTACGTCCAATCCCTACACCCTGTGAGATTTTCCACTAGTTTCAACCACCAATACAAGTATTCATCAGACAGCCTCTTTAGGCCAGTACACATATTCTTTCCTTTGCCTCCTTCGACAACCTTATAGTATTCTTTTACAAACCCCATTTTCAGGCAACAACACACTCTTTCTTTCACACACACTATTGCTCTCCCACTATGTGGCAAAAGATCAACCTTTACAGTTTGAAAATAGGTTGTGTCAAAATAATACAGTTTAGCAAATTACTCACTAACGAACTAATGAACTATCTATATCCACTCAACAAAATAATCTAAGAATGTTTCTCAGAGTGGTTGTTTCAAGTAAGAACTTGATGGAAAATGATGACTTGGAATAAATTCGTATTTCTCAAATTGTTCTTTCAAGTTGTTCCAGCAGCTCTCTCTTGTGTTTTTTAATGAGGTTATCTGAAGGAACTAGCCGTTAGACACAAGCAAAAAGTGTCTCTGTTAGTATAGTCGGATATCTTCCTCTTTAACCAAAAGTTGATAGTGACAGCTCACTTTTGGTTACTCATCAAAATATTTCCATGAACCTTCTGATGTCAACCTTTTGGAGCTTTTTGATGTGATCCTTCTGATAGCTTTCTTGACATATTGATGTGTTCTTCTTGAGGATGTAATCCATTCTTCACAATGATGATGTGTGAGAACACCTGTACCTAAGATGTGGTGGTACACTTATGTTTTGCTAAATTGCTTGTTGAACCTTTTGATGAAAGTATCTTTCTGTTGCTCTGAGAAGGTTTAGCAAACCACTTGATCTTGAACATTCTTGCAACAGACCAACTGCAATACCCTTTCTCCAAAAAGGATATTACATTATAGTAACCAAAAGTTTTGCAAAGATTTAGAAAATACTTTGATAAAAGTTTATAATCCTTCTCTGAAAATGCTGGTAAAATTTTTCGCCTTTCTAAAAGATGAGAAGGACGGGGAATCAATCCCTTTAAAACTTTCTTTTTGTAAATATTTAGATGTAAAGTGTAAAACATAACTTTGTACTCAAAAATTCCTCATCTCATATTTGAAATCATCAGAGTTTACAATAGAGGTTTATACAGTGAACACCGAGCCAGTCGAGTCTTTTAGACCTCTACCCAATCTAAAACAGTAAATACAGATTCTTCTTGAAATCTCTATCGATCTAAGCAACATCCTCCTTCAGATCCTTCTTCTAATTGCTAACCCACTTCTTGGGTAAACCATTTACTCAGTCATGCATCAACACAACATAAAGCAGGCAAGGGTGAAACTCTAAACAAGGTAATAAGTAAAGTACAAGCACACCCAAAAATACAGATCACACATCAAAGCACACATTAATAATAACAGATCAATCAAGGCTTATAAACAGATCTTGTTTAAGCAGATCTTACCTTGCGCTGGAACTCTACAAAAAATAATTCATTCACAATAATATATCACCAAGACTCAGTATAATTTATGCATGTCACTTCGAAATCTCTCTAAACCCACCGGTGTAATGCTCCAAGGAGACTTTTCCAACCTCACACCATTGAGCGACCGGCTGCGGTAAACTTAACAGAATAATCAGGGAATCCTACTTGAACCCCTGAAAATACTTCAGTAATACCGCATTTAAAATGAATACTAAATCATGAATAGGTCAGCCAGTCAGATTTATCCAAGTCGGGTATACGATTCGTCTCGGCTCAAGGAGATCAATCCCATATGACCATTGAGACTTTCGAAACCTGGATAATCCCAATAGGCAATTGTAGCCCAACTAAACCTTATTCTCAACCCCAATCTGGAGTGTATGCACTAACGTCTTTATGCAAATGATCGTCTAAATTTGCAACCCATTTTCTCTTTAATTTCTCTTTGTAAAACTTCCTCTGTTTTACTGTCACTTTTCTCAAAATCTCTGAACCTCTTAAAAACTCTTTGTATGGAATAACTCATCTCTTTAGGATAGAAATACTTTTGAATATAACAGATAGCTGTTAAAACCCACATCTTTCTCTTTATATCAGAAAACTCTTTTACTGTTCTTAAATAAATAGCTCTTGCTCTTTTTACCTGTTTTACGGATCGTTTATGAGTTAAGTTATTAGTTCGGCTTCAATAAGTCAATTTATGACTGATCACATGCGGCAGAGCCGAACTTAGATGAGCAGCTCAATAGAGTGATTCAGTATATGAACTAAAGTTATTACTTCATTTCAAGAAGACCAAAACGAGGCATAGCCACTTAGGATTCACTACTAGAATTTCAGCCTTTAGCGTTGGCCGAAAGCCAACGCTAAAGGCAGAAAACCGACGCTAACGACCACTTTAGCGTCGGCCTTGCGTCGGCCAAGGGGGCAGACGCTAAAATACCCGTTGCAAAGCATTAGCGTCGGCCGTCGTATGGCCGACGCTAGTTGCGTCAGAAAAGCCGACGCTAAGCCGACGCACGAAGGCAGAGTCAAATGTCCTACGCTAACTTTGTGTCGGCCGTGGCTGACGCTAAATAGCGTCGGCTAAAGGTCTGACGCAACATATATTCCTTGAGAATTAGTGTCGGCCATGGCCGACGCTAAAGTACCTTTTCTGTGAACAAGCAATTGCCTCCTCCACCATAGCTTTATCAAGTTTCTAATCAGAGTAACACAAATTTTAAAGGAAATATTTCTATAACTTTTGCTGAGTATGAAAACTAGCAATTAATAAGTATCAGTTTTTGATAGCTAGGCAAGCAGCTTAATAGCTAACACATACAAGCTGTAATCAGCAAGCTGTAAAATAAAAGAGAAACTTGTAGGAAAGACATAGTGATGCATAAAACCATTAAAAGCATTATTCATATTTCATCATTATTGTCAATTTTCTAACAGTCCAATATCATAAAAATTCTACTTGTGTGAAGCACTCTATTGCTAGTTTGAAGTCTTTCTGCAGGAAAGTAACACCCCCCCTCTAGCTTACAATTTAGTGTGTCCTGCATTTGATCAGTCCACATTTGGAAAGATAACTGCAGTATCAGGGAAGAGAATACACAAGTTAGCATCTAAAATAATAAAGGGTAATATATCATTTCATAGTTGTGTATGAGTAAAAGGAACTAAAATATAGAATATGTGAGAAAGAAATGAAAAGTTGTATTCATTCTTCTGCTGAATGTTTTCTAGAGGGCCAAATAAACAAGCTCTAAGGCATTGTATTATTAGAATGTCGTGAATCAAAGGAGAATAAATTAATCCCAGTGAACTATTCAGGCAAACATATCTCAATGACAAGAAAAATTAATAAAGCCTATGTTAATTGCACTAACAAAATCAGAAAACAAAAGGCTATATGTTGATGACTGCAAAAGACATCAGATCATTGCATCCAAAATATAGATAGGAACAGATGACACATGTAGAAATGAGAACAAACATAAGCAAGAGAATAAGCCATGTGAAAAAAGAAACAAGAAACCAAAGAAAGGACAGAACAAAAAAAAAATCGCTTTAAACATACTCTGATGCCACCAATTTCCTCGAATAAAACAAAATCAACTTGTCCAAGGAACCTAAGTAGTTTTACACCGAACGTGTTTTTGGATTTCCAGCTGCTCCTTTAGTTGAATTTGAAGGAAGTCAACAAAGTTACTACATATTTATTTTTATTTTTAAATCTGCTAGAATATCACACTTCCCAGTTTTAATTTCTCATAAAAGGACTCTTTTCAAGCTTATATGAATTTACAAAATCTAGGAAATTATACATTTCTTGCAACATTAGTTTGCAATTCCCCTGCACTCCCGTGAAGTAGCCATCCAACAATTTGCATCAATGACAAGACTGCAAGTGACTCAAAATTATGTACAGAACTAATATTGGAAACTGAATAGAGAAGAAGAAAATTTTAGGAAATACTGAATGGTAAAAATTCTAAAACAATAGAATTACAAATAGAAAGAATAACACCAACCAAGGTATATCACACGCATGACTCTCTTACATAAATGAAGATTATGAGACAGATCTTGCAACTATCACTTTGATACCAGTAATGTTCAGCCATTGTAGACCAACCATATATATATATATATATTAGACCTCCCTTTATGCACAATTATTCACATACACATCATTTGCAATAATTGCTAGTTTCTAAAATCGAGAAGTTCTCTAGCTAAAGTTTATTGAAACAAGTCTGCAGATTTCAGTGTACTCTTTTCAAATGATGCATAATATGTAGCTTTGCACAAAGCTTTAACTCATGGAAAGTTTCAGTTAGCTGATTTTTTTTATTTAAAAAAAGTGATTAATACTCAATAATCATGAAGTCATGCAGAAATTTCTACAATGTTGCATTCTAATTTTCCTACCAATGCAGCAAATTTAAAACTAGAATCCCAAAGCCTTAAAATCCAAAAAAATAAACCCAAGAAATAACACAAAAAACTATATACAAGTAAGTATATAATAACGATTACTAAAGTCTAACAAACTCAAACCAATACCAATACTAGAAGAGTTAAGTGTTTGACACCACTGCCATATATATATGATGAGCCAATTAACCTCATTTACTTATACCTTGCCAAATCAATGTAGCTCCCTCTTTCTATATCCCACAATATAGTTGGTGCAGCAGCCAAAAAGGCACTACAATAATATATAATAACCCCATGGATCGAAGCTCCATTTGAACAACAAACACACACATGGCTTGATTTAATTCAAAACTCACCCAGAGAGAAAATCAAATCAAAGATAATATATCTAGACTCTGTTTCATGTGTACTGAACAACTAAATACTGTGGTTATCAAAATGCTAGCTTCAGTTACAATAATGCTAGCTTACCTTAACCTGACAAGAAATATATATTAACACAGACAATCAATAATGGGTTTCATACAAAAAAAACTGCATATAGATCAAGCTTTTCTGGTTATCAAAATTTTAAATTGCATATTAATTGCATTTCTATAAGACTCACGGGATTTGATTCCCATTAAATTTTGAACCCTCTTATATTCTGATTGGCAATAATCTGTCCCACACACAAACATTAAGCCTCTTATATTCTTTATCTTCCAACTTGAACTGAAATTTTAATCCAAGCTCTCTTATTCTAGTAGTGGAGAGTTTTAAGACTCTTGTATATGCTACCTCGATATTGGTTCTTAGCTAACTAAACTATATGTTACTTTCATTTGTTTATGCAGGATTCACATGACCAAATCCCATATGTATTAGAAGCGCAGCCATATCTTTTTGTCTCTTTCTTTAGTTATTACTTACATGAAAACAAATATCAGTGAAATGAAAGCAACGGATTAGGAAATAAATTACCTTAGGAAGTAAAAACAGGCGAACCACATTGCTATACTGGATTTTGAAATCACTAGCCTGAACAGTGCCCCCAAACCGGAACAGTGCCTGAAAATGAAGCAACCCCAATTGGAAAATTAAATTATTTTGACTTCGTTATTTTGCAGTAACTCCAAACCGGAACAGTACCTGAAAATGAAGCAACCCCAATTGGAAAAAGGAACACCACACTAACTGGAACGGCGACCACCACTGCATACCACCACTAGGCGATGGCGACCAAAGCACAAACAGTGGCGTGCGACGCGGCGGGAAGAGCATGCACGGGTCTACAAGCACAGCGCCACGGCGGCAACGAGCACGGGTCTACGAGCACCGGTCTTCGAGGAAGGAACCACCGAATGCAACGAGCATGGGACGGCGTTACAGCGGCGGAGGAGACTAGGGTGGGGGAGCCGCGCCTGATCTCTCTGTTAGGGTTTCTAAGATAGAAATGGGAGTGGAGCTGAAAACGAGTTCTGTGGTGCTAAATTCGGGTTTGGTGTTTTAACAATGTTTAGCGTCGGCCAGCCGACGGTAATATTTAAACTTTTGCGCCAGCAAGGCCGATGCTAAACTTAAATTTTGAATTTTTTTTATTAGACTGCAGACGTAGCATCAGTCAACCGATGCTAACACAGTTTAAAATTTTGCGTTGACTTATTTTCGACGGCTAGGCTGACGGTAAATATTAAAAAATAAAAAATAAATAATTGAAACTGAAATGTCGAAGTAACGTCGGTTTGGCCGACGCTAGGACAACGCAATTAGCGTCGGTGTCGAGGCTGACGCTAACTTCCAACGCTAAATCAGTGCATTCTAGTAGTGGATTGATCAAGAGAGAAGAGATCGATTATATTTAAACTTACGTCCACTTTTTAATCAGCAAGTGTCTGTTATCAGATTTTAAATAGCTCTTTGGGAATGGAATAATTACACGGCGGCTGAGCCGACTGCGGTAATCAGTGTCCAACTTTATTGAAAACTTGATATAGACTTAGTGAGCGAAATACAGCTGATTAGTTATCGGCTTAAGTTATTTTTCGAAGATGAAAAGATCACACGACGACAGAGCCATCTTTGGTGATCAGTACCCAGTCTTTAAAATCGATCCACTATATCTAAATGAACGTAGTCCAATTGTTTCTCTTTGAAAATACTTAGGTACTAATTATCTTCCAGAAAAAAAGCCCGTTGAAAGCTTATCTCACTAATTTCGACTGCCGTAGACATTGGAAACTAATCTAAGTTATGTGCATATATATACAGATTGGATACCCACTCGATATTTTCCACTATTAATATAACAGTAGAATTCACCGAGAACCTATTATCGTTACATTAAATTCCGAAAGATGCTATAACAGTAGAATTCACCGAGAATCCATTACTGTTACACTCTTTTATCCAATCCAATCTATTTATATATACGTTATTAGGAAATTGCTTCTTTCCCAATTTTATCTTAGTCACGTATATACCATGTCCCTAGTGTTAAGAATTCCCCAAACAGCGTATCAGTACAGTTCCCAGGAAAGAGAGACGGACTTGTTAAGCCCCTTCAAAGGCCTCTATTTTCTTTCCTAGACAGACCCATACTGATAAACCATTTATCTTAACCATCACCTTGGTATATCAATGATAGACAATATCAGGGTTTTCATAAATAATAAATTGTATTTTCTTTGCGGTAAAATCGTATTTACGGTAATTCTGAAATTCGCCATTATAGCGGTATATTTAGAAAAGCTCAAAAGTGATTTTGGCATAGCCACTCTACTCACACGTTTTTTAGACTAAAATTGGGCATTATAACTCTACAATTCATAAATAGCACAAAACAATTAAATTAAAGCTATAAAACAATTATAAAGCATATATAAATAAATAAAGGCTAAAAACACATAAACAAGCAATTCAAACACAAACAAGAATCAAAACTCATACTTCTCAAATTAATTTGAAAAGAGAAACCCCTTACCTTTGCCACAAAACTATTAAGAACAAGCTTGAAGAACCAAGAACACAATAGTAAGAAATTTAAGACTAAAGAGAGAAAAGAGAGAAAACTGTTTGCCTTGAAATGCTTCTTGTATTTGTGTGTGAATTTTATGAAGCCAAGGGGGTCTATTTATAGTGGGAGGGGGCAGCCAAGAGGGAGGGACATGGGAGGAATAAAAGGCTTTTGTGTGGTAAGCCATGACTACAAAAATACATAATTATTAATTAGGTTTAATCAATCTTTTTTCCCATTGGCTCTTTCCTATGACTATGCTTATGACTCATGCAGCAAAAACACATCCAAGGGCCTAAAATTGATGATGATGTCGACCAAAAGGAAGGGGGAGGAAGGCCATTGGATTTCATGGACAAAAACATTAGGTTTTGGTAGTTTTAAGTGAAATCAAGGGTAAATAGTCATTATACATGCCCCTACACTATTCATGGCTAATGATGATGTCCACAGATATTTTAGGCTTCTTAGAATTGCATTTGAACCCCTGAAAGTTCCTAAGTTTCTATATCATAGCCACTATATTTCTATTCGCCTCTATTCGGCTAATATACCGTAAATAAGGGTCAAAATAGTCTTTTTATAAATCTAACATTCAAAAATAATTTTAAATGGTAAGAACCAATGAGGAACCTCGAAAATGACATGTAAGAACTTCATAGAAGAGTTTTGGGATTTTTACGGTAAGGATAAGCCTTATGGTTTGCAAAAACAACGGAAAACGGACGCGCCGTAAGTGCAAAATGGACATTTTTTAGAAAATTTTAGAAAAAATACCAGAAAATCACAAATTGAATTTAAACACTAATGATCTCTCTTGAAATTTGATTTTAAGCACTCACTGATTACTAAAACTCTATTTCTGATCAGAAATCCTCGTTTCTCGTGCTTTTATAGGTACCGAAAAAGTAGCTTTTCCATCTGCTTTTCAGAAAATCACGAAATAATTTCCAAAAATCCCAAAAAATATAAAAACATGATTCAGTTTTTGAAAATCTCTTTCTGACCTCAGTTTGGTCTCCCAATCAGTTATTAGCTTTTACTGTAAGTAATAGGGACAAAACGGTAATTTCTAAAAGTTTTCCAAAAATTCTAAGAAAATTCCAAAAAATCAAAAATATTAAAAGAACCAACTTTTGTGAAGGAAGTTTGTTTTCTGGGTTGTTTCCATATACTTTGGCTATTTAAAACCTTATCTGTTAATTATGGTAAAAACTACTTCCCATAAAAACCCCAAACGTAAAGCAAAAAGTGACTGTTTTAATGAGTTAACTTATTAAGCCTATTAATACTATAATTATAAGATAGAAATAAATCACTCAATACTTAGATCACACAATTTCACATAAAACGGACAATAGAAGGAAAATAGAAAACAGAAGTCTATAAAAGACTTAGCTATCTTACTATTTTAACTACAATACCACACAATACTTATTTATTTTCTATTTCATCTCAAGCATACTAGACCCTGGAGTCTCTATCTTAACTATTTATATGTCTCTGGTATTTATTCATTCTTTAACTAACAGATTACGAAGTTTCTCTTACAGGGATTAAAATTGTAATTCCCTTTATATCTTTCTAAAAATCCAAACTTAATTTCTAAAAATCCTTATGGAACATCAAGTGACTATTTTATATCCTTCAATACCTTTTGGAAATCAAGTATGAATTTTCCATATTCATTTATCAGCCTATTCTGATAGTCAAGAATGTCCGTAAAATACTGTTTGACTTCTACGTCAGCTCTAAACCATTATATTTTATCTGAAAATCTTAAGGATGCTTCTAATCCTTTAAAATTAACACTCTGTCTTATAGAGTGAAATTTTAGGATGTTACACCAACCTTCTGACTTGGAATCTCCTTCATAACTAGCTTTCTTTTTAGCTTTCTGAAGATGATGTCCTCCATTTAAAATCTTTGTTCTTTATATATCTTGGACTTGGTCATTAGAATGTTCAAATTGATGTGCTTTGAATAGTCTGAGAATGTTGCTTGTCCTAAGTCTTCTTGAACATTTTGAACTTGTTTCTTTTGTAAGGCTTGAACATTCTTAAGAGTCAATTTTAATGTACCTGTACTTTCATATTATTCTCAAGCACACCATTAGTATCATTAAAATTCTTGAACACTTATAATTATGTTCAAAAGGTTTGTCATAAACAAAACTTGGGTTAGAAATCAACACGTTATGTATCAAGCCTAAAACATCACTAGCTCTCTCATCTTTGATTGGTGAATGGAGTCTTAGTCATCTTTCCCAATGGATAAGATTCACATACCTCAAAAGATTCAAAATCAAATGAGTCCAATGTCCAGCCACTTGGAGTTTGGAAATGTGTTCCTCACCTATATGGCCTAAGCGGCAATACCTTAGGCTAGTGGGGTTTAGATCGTTTGATTTGACCCTCGTAGTATTTATGTTATAGATGGGCGTATCGAGATCCAAGACATAAAGTCCATTACTCATATGTATATTAGCGTAAAACATTATCCATATAAAGCGAACAACTCTTGTCCTTTATAAGAAAACATTCTTGTTCAAACAAGAATAAGATATAATGTTTTCGCTGATGTCTGGGGTATGATAACATCTATCCAATTCCAAAACATGCCTCAAAGGTAAAGTCGAAACACAAGTAATTACTGAATTACAAAATTGATATTTGAGTTCAAACACTCAGTAGCAATTACGAAATACATGCAATTAACGAAGGAAATAACTAGTATGCCTCATTGTATAAGGCGACCCATGTTAGCGAAAATATTACATTCAACATCCTTTGCAGCCAAAAAAAGCCAGGAACCCTTCCATCCAAAAAAAAGTTGGTATTAGTATGTTAGTATATTCATGTGCACCCAAAACAAAGATGTTTCCGTTCACTGCAAAAAAAATATCAGTCTCTATTTGTTCTCATTAGTTAGATGCATTGTCCTTCACACCCCTAGCCATCAACCAATACTTTTCAGAATTTTTGTGGAGTGCATCCCAACATTGATTGTGGTCTTCACAGAGCAATTGGATAGCCACATTCATTCTAACAACATCATCGTTCATTTGGAATGTACAACACAACTTATTGTCAATGTTGCAATTTACATTTATTTGTAGAATTTTTTTTAAATGGGCAGTTTTGTAGACATTATCAGATATTGTTAGAAGGAAATAATTCTCTATGCTCATCCAATCTAGGACCCACTCTGCCACATTGACTCAGTAATACACATTTTTAAATTAAAGTTAGTCACCATTACATACAACACTTCCAGAAACCATTTGGATAGAGCAAGTAATTTACTAACCCATAACAATTGTTTGGAACCCCTATGGCATCTAAGGTTTTCCACTTATGAAAGTCAATCATTTCATTGAGGAAGTTGGGTGGATACTTGTCACTATGCATGATTTTGGAGATGGCCTCACACATACATTAATTTAAGGAGTTTCATTTGTAACACCCCTTTATCAGGAGGCATTACACTTCGTAATAGAACCTCTAATGCGGAATTAAAATCTTTCTTCTGATTCTTCTTTCGGAAAATGTTGTCAAAATTTATTTAATTTTCACAAATGAATTTTCTCTGTCATTTTTTTTTCTAAAAGAAATACTTATGAGAATAAACACCAACCAGAAAATAACATAGGAAATAAAATTCATTCATTTATAATAGAGCATACCATACACAAGAAATATTTTCCCCAAATAAGTACAGACTCCCTATGCTGGTCAAACACTAAACTTCTGCAAGAAACTCAAATAAGAAAACCCCAACAAAACTATGACTCGCACGTCCTTCCACTTAGTTGATACGTCTTCAATGCCCGTTTCATTCTTCGAGTCCTGACTAGTCCACCCAACTAGTGATCCATCTATATGAATCATGTTCCGAAGACCACAAAATATATAGGCAAGGGTGAGTCTATTCCCAAAAGTTATATCACGAAATATATAGTAAAAGAAAATACTATTGATTATATTTAAAAAATAAGAAGATATAATTTGAAAACTTTCCTCTAAGTTAACAAAACCTACCAAACACACCACCAAGAAAATCGCACATTTGCAATTCAACAGTATGCATGACACTTCAACATCTTTCCATACACCGGTGTAAATACTCCAATGAGACTTCTCTTCCTCAACTAAGTCGAGCGAAATGATTGTAGCGTAAACCTAACATAATTGTCCAGTCCACTCTAGGATATCCAGTTTCACAATTATTCAGTAGAGCTACTATTTAAAATTTATTACCATAACATAAATAAGGCAGTCGGTCAGGATCATCCAAGTTGGATACACTACTTTTCTCGGCACAAGGGTGTTCACCATGCAAGACCATTGAGAATTTCGTAACCTGGACGCCCCCATAGGCTTATAGCCAAACTATACTTATTCGCAACCCTACACACCGGATTGTAGCTCGAATTTGGCAAAGCCAATCACAAAAAAGCAAATGACATAAATATTTGCTATCACCCAAAATTCTTCATCTCAAGAATCAATGAATTAATGAATGAATTATCAAATTCTTTCAAGCTTTCCGCAACCATACCATCCCATACCAGTACAATCTCGGAATTCATCTCAATAATTTAATATCATTACGCGTTGACTCTTTTACAACAACGTATAAAACTCTTCTCTGTTATACAAAGCTTTTATAAGAGAAATATCTCTTTATTTTTCTCCAAATCATTTTCTTAAGCATAGGCTTATAAGGAAAACTCTTTGAAAAATAAAATACCATTTATTGTAATTATTTTTCTAAAAATCATAATATAGTCATAAAATCTTCTTTTTCTCCACTACGCGGTAACGAAAAATATTTTCAACGGTTTAACTATAAAATAAGAATTTCTCCTATAAAACCCTTATTTTTAAAAGCTAGTATTTCACTTGAAAAACTCCACTTTAAATAATTGGTGTAAAAATCCTAATTAACTAGTTAAGTTAAATTCTTAAATAAAACATTTCTCTACTTTATTTCCTTTTGCCAATTAATGTATAATTAGTTGATAAAAGATTTAATCACTTGTGATTGATTTAAATTAAATTCCAAACTCTCTTGTTTAAGAAAAACCCAATTAAAGTCCATTGGAGTCTTGTCTAAAGATTAAGTAATTAATACCTAACTCAAGCTTTTGTCAAAAAAAAAATACCTAACTCAAGCTTTGGCTTGAACACTAATCAATTAAATTCTTGCCTTTAGAAAAATAATTTCACTATAGGGTCCTCTACTTCATCTTCCATGATGCTTGAGTCACTTGTTTTATTTTCATCTTGGTTAGTCTTACCCAATCACAACAAACATCACCACAATCATAATAAATAAAGCCTTAATCTACTTTAAATATTACAATCCTCCAAATGAATCAAACAAAACACAAGTGAAGCCATCACACCAAGTCACAATTAGACATAAAATACTCTAACACACATCAAGAAGCAAATCATACATCATGACATAAAATTTCTACCACACAAAATACCATAGAGCTAACATATGCTTAAAATGGCATTTTAGGTACAATCAAGCATACAAACACATTTCCATTCACTTAGTAAATTTTCTTACCATTTCATTTTTCTGAAAACAACTTTAGAAATATTTTCATAAATCTATGAACATGAAGATACTCATATAAAATTCATAGAGCTAAAAATCTTATCTTAGTGATTTTAACACATCAAGAATTAAATCATTCTAAACAAAAATCAAACTCAATACCCTTGAGTTGTCATCAAGCCACACAAATCATACAATACACAACCATATAAAAATCATAACTTTGAAAAGAAAATCCCCTTACCTCTTGACGACAAGCTTTGAACACCAAAATCACTTTCCTAGCTTGTTTCCAAACTAGTAACAAACCCTTTCAAAGCACAACCTAAAACATAAGCATAAAAACCATCTTCTTCATCAAAACAACCAAACCCTAAGATCAAAAACATGAGAGAAGGATTTCTTACTCTTGATCTTGAAGAAAAATGGATCAAAGTGAAAATCAAGCTTCTTGGTTCCAAGGATAAGAGCCTAAAGCCAAAACAAAGAGATTTCTTCAAAATAATGAAGAAACACATGATCTAAAAACTAAAAGAGAAGATCATGATGGTATATGAAAGATTGATGGTTTAGAATCATAAACCAACCTTGTTTGAAGAAGATTGATGGATCAAAGCTCTTGAAAATCAAAGAAATAGCTTAGGAAAAAGCTTCAAAGCTTAAGAGAACAATGGAGTTTTTTTTTTGCTTTGGAGAGAGAAAGGAAATGAAAAGTGAAGCAAACCCTTTCCTTCTCCTTTCCTAAGTCACGGCCAAGAGGGGACAAAATGGGTCAAGGATTAGGTTGAATCAACTTAGTATTATCTTGAATTTAATTAGAAAATTAAAGAAATTTTCTCATTGGTTGAACTAAGGACTTTCAAGGCAAAGCACATGGGTCAAAAGTGCTTTTGGGCTGATGGAAATTTCGTGCAAAGCAGCTGGCCAAGTGGGAGAAAAAGATCTCACAAGTTAGGGCTTGTTTGGTTGTTCAAAATTAAGAAAAATGCTTAATTATTTAATCCCTTTTGAAATAAATACAAACTAAATAAGTAATTAATAGAAAAATCACTTTTATGATCCAGTATTAATATAATAAAATTTTAAATATCAAAACTTAATTTTTTTGAACATTTTCTCATATCCCGATTGCGCTACGGTTACCCGTAACGTGCCAAACGCGGGTAAAAATAATTTTTTTCTGAAAAACTCTAGAAAAATTCTCAAAAATCCAAAATATTAGAAGAAATAACATTTGTTTCGTTTAAATATTATTTTGACATAAAAAAGGTCTCCGGAAAAATATAAAACCCTTACTGTACCAAAACCGAGATACAGTTTCCGTCAAATTTCTATTTTTTGAATTTGGCCACTATCTACCGATCTAAAAATCATAAATAATCTAAAAACACTAATGATATCCCTAACTTTCCATTTGGATCATTTCTTAGTCCTCTGGTAATTATCTGTTTACGTGTCACGTATTCCATTCTACAGGGACCAAAACAGTAACATCTTTATCCTAATCTCAGAAAATTCCAAACTAAAATTCTTAAATAATATAAAAATACTATTTGTCTATTTAATTCCTCGCGATGGCATTGTCTTGGTCTTCAAATCAGTATAATCCTATTTCTTCGTCTATAACGAGAATCGTTTTTATGTTGAAATTCTCAATTTCAACTCAAAGTCCTAGTTGCTTTACTATGACCAACTATAATCATGACATTTCATTTTCTAACATCATCTTATAATATGTAATTTGATCTACTCACTCAGTGGTATAGAATTTACTACGGATTTAAAAATGCGGGTGTTACATCATTGAGCGGTGAATATAAAATAAAATGTGCTTTATGAATAAAAGTTTGTAATAACTATTACCACCGCAATCATTGTGCGCTGCCTTGGATTAATGGGTGGATAATAAGTTGTGTTATAAAAGAATTGTGAATGATAAATGTAAGTTGAGATTGTAAGTTGGTGTTGTTGCCCTAACGGAGAAGTTTGGAGTAAGGGTCCAATTTTTTTGTGCATTTTTTTTCTTCTAATAAAACGTTGTCTTTAATGCAACCAATTCTACTATCTGGCAAGTAACTAGATGGAAATGTATTAATAATAATATTTAAAGTAGAGAACACCTATAAAATACATTCTGCATAGTCCAGATAGATTACCTCTAAGGAAGTGCTCCTTCTAGGACATAGGCATTGTCAAGTCTGAAAATTTGTTCACTGTTTTAAAAGTTGATAAAGGCGTTAGGATGTCATACTTTAAGGTAACAAATGTATTATTGGGTAAGTTGGTACATAACCCAGGGTCTTGGTCCATGTTTAAGACATAGGTTGACAAGTGGATCTGATGTGGTCTGAGTTTTATTCCATGATTCGGTTTAAATTTGGTACAATAGATTTTTTTTTACAGTGATTGTCATATACTTTGGATGAGTTATTCCTCCCTTCGGTTTTCATTTTCTTTGGCTATGGAGTCAGAGACAATTCACTTGTCTTTTTGTTTGCTCTTCGAGTCCAATCATGCTCCAACACTTTTTTTTCCTCTTCGAAGGAGTCATGTTATTTATTGGTTCTTTAGGGGTGTCTCACGTGTGTTCTTATTGGGTGATATCTTAAAAGACAATTTTCTACCAGCAGGCCGGATCCCATATCAATGGAGTTGAGTTTATCAACCTGCAATAATATTCACAATGCAATAGACGACAATATGAGTTAGGTAACGTGTTAAATTTAAATGTAAAGACAATTGTAATGTGGAAATTACTCATAAATCATACCCTACGAAAATGACCTTTTTCAGCTTGGGAGCAGATATAGTCACCCTTCCCATAGTATTTTTCATACTCAATTTTCATAAAACTTGCATCCACTGGAGTGGGTTTGTAAGAAGTTTTTGGGGTGAAAGGAGAACTCCAATTATCGATTTTGTGAGGTTGTAGTTTGAAGTCGTTATTGTCATCTGTTAACACATAGATGCCATCATTTATGTTAGGATCATTGGTTGGAAGCTTGAAATAATTCCAAGGAAAGATTTTGTGGTCCACAGGAGATGACTCCCCAATTTGTGGTGCCACATCTTGGAAGTTGACATTTATTGGTGACTTGTCATTTGACTTGATGTTATCCAAACCAAAGTCTCCAAAGCTTTTCTTTTCACGGTTCGACATCATGTTGTTGAAAGCATGTTCTCCAAAGTCCATCTTTTGTTGGTTGAGCTTACTTTCCATGCTAAATATTTTGTTAAGCATGACTTGAATCAGTTTTTCCATGTCTTGGAGTTGTGATTTGAAACCCTACAACGAAAGGTTAGCAGTAAGTATTGAATGAACCGTTTTAAACCCAATATATCCTTGCTCACTATCATGATTATATCATATAATCCAACTTAGCTGAATAGTCTATGTGTTAGCCAACAGTGTTTATATAAGATTTGTGATTTTAAGAAATTCTTTGAGAATTTTTATGGAAAAGTCAATTTTGCACTAGTTTACATGTTACGGGTGATCGGTAAAAGTCTGTCTTCAGCCTAAGTTTGATTTTTCTTGAGCCCTAGACCACTCTGGCTCATAAATTTCGTGACCATGGTTAATTTGAGTGAACCATGCAAGCCATTCATTTAAACAAGCCATAGAAGTAGAGTTTAAGCCATTTGGGATCAAAATTACCACACAAAAGTTACTTTTTACCATTTTCACTTAAGTGATTAAATTTTTAAGCTTATCCCCTTCTTCCTACAGCTGTTGGGCTCCCAAGTGCTTATGGAAGGCAAGGAAGATATTTTATTTTCATAACTCAATTGGAATTAATTTGAAATCCATTTCATAACTCAATTGGAATTAATTTGAAATCCATTCATAGGATTATGACAAGTGTTGTCACATGCTTTGCTTGCATTTAACCACGATTAATGAAAACAACCATGGTTTCTCCTTGGTTGGGTAAAGGGGTGGTCTATGCAAGGAAGGAAGACTTAGGAAAAGTCATGTTTTCATTCCAAGGCAACTTATCTCTCTAAAACTCCATTTTTCTCTAGCTTCTCTCTAAGTCCATCTTCTTCCTCCAAGCTTTTTCTTCCATTTCCATGGAAGCTTTCCATCTTCTTCCTTCATACTTTTGATCCTTTACACAAGCATCAAGTGTAGAGAATCCATTTTATACATCTTTTAAACACTTAGTCTCCATCATGCTTGGAATCATCAAGTTGTTCTTCAAGTGTTCTTGAGCTTTTGGCCTTGAACCTTCAAGCAAACAAGGTTGGTTTGTGTTTCCAATCCATAAATCCTTATTTTCTATTCAGGAACTTCATCATCATCTTTACTAAATCATGTGTTTCTTCAAAGTTTTTGGAGAAACTCTTATTTTGCTCTAGGTTATGTTCTTGGAGCCAAATCTTTGATCAATCCTTTGATTCATTTTTTCCAAAGAGGTTTGTCTATAAAATCACTCTCCTTTAGTTTCTTATGGGATTAGAGGTGGTTTTATGAAAAGAATAGGCTTATGTTTGTTGTGGTTGTGCTTCTTTGTTTGTGATATTTTTAAGGTGATTAATTTTGTGGACTTGGTTATCAACTTATTAAAGAGGGAAAAGAGAAGGAGAAAGATTTAAGGTAAGGGGAAAATTCTCTAGTTATCATAGTTACATAAACATGTGTGTGTTCTATGTGACTTGTATGTGTTCTTGGTGATTGATTTCTTAAGTGATGGCAAATGATTTCTTTTGTGTTGGTGCTGGATTTCTTATGTGATGATGGATGATTTCCTATGTTGATATGTGGCCATATTATCAATTATCATGTGTGGTAGAGTGATTTCTTATGTTGTGATGGGTTGATTTTCTTATATGGAGATTTCTTATGTGGTTGTGATTGGTGCTTGGTTATTAGAGAAGTGAAGAGATTAAAGGAATTTAAATCATGAAGATTGAACAAGTGATTCCAAACTTGCATAAGTTATATCAATTGTTAATTTTATGAAAAATGATTTAAAAGAACTATGAAAAGAACTTTTGAAAATCTAAGTTAATGAACCAAAGTTCATAAAGCTAAAATCTATTTTTGATGCTTAAAAAGGATGGAAATGAATTAAATAATCAAATTCTAAATGAAAAATAAATTTTCGGATTTTTGATCATTTTCTAGAACTGTTCACGTCTCGGGTGTGACAATTTTCACAGATGTGATCTCTTCTGCCTGCCAGAAATGCGATTTTTAAAGTATAAGGGCCAAAAGTGTAATTTTTGAAAATTCAGGGACTGAATAAAGTACATGGACTGAAATGATAATTTGGATACTTGGATGGACTAAAAATATAATTTGGATAGTTAGCGGACTAAAATGTAAATTTTGAAGAAAATTGGCATTTTAGATAATTAATTAAAATAAAGAGATATTTTTACTAAAGTGATGAACAATGTGGTTTTAAAATTAACATTATTAATAAAGTCAAGTGAGGGAGAGTATTATTAAAAAAAGTTTTCTCAAACAAGGTCAAAGCAAAATTGATTGAGTTTTTCCAAAGTAAAGTTCCCGATTGAATTCTTAAAAGTTGAAGAGGTGGTAGTATAAGTTTGATGTACCAAAAGAGAATGGACCTAGCGTTTAAAACAATGATATGTGAGGCCGTGTACCGAATGTCTGCAACGATGAGATATTTGTGGACTGAGTATCCGGGGTGTGGAAATTACATTGGGATTGAGTGTCCAAAGTAGTGAAAATGATGCTCCTAAGAATTCTATAGAATATTCTATCTATATAATATAGATAAAATCATAATATATATAATATATAAAATATAAAATAATATAATAAGAAAAATAATTCTCAATAATCAAATTCAATTGAGTATTTGAATATTAATAACTAAAACTAACTAAAGAAATTGAATATATGAGTAAATACCGGTGTGAAAAGTCTGTGTGACTTAGTTATATTGAATAAAGGTGAATTAATGTGAGTGAAGAAAGATTGGCTGTGTGCTGTTCCACCCGGCTGTGTGCCATATGAGTTACAATTCACGTTATACGTGGTTGGGAATTGATACGGTTGGGCTACAATTGCCTACTGGGGTTATCCGAGTTTCGAACTTCCACCAATGGCCAAGAGTTTGCATCCTTGAGCCGGGGAAAATCGTACACCCAACTTGGATAAACCTAACTGACCGGTCTTTTCAGGATATAGTCAGAGTGGCTTTTTATGGAATGGTTGTGAGAGCAGACCCGAAGAGAAAGGGTTGTGCAATCATGATAAGTATTTAGCTGCGCCTATCACTCAAACATTGTTGGGATAAGTCTCCATGGAGCATTGAGAAAGAATGTTCTTACAGAGCTCTTAGAAGTGTCATGCATATATTTCTGTGTGAAATTGAAGTGATTTCTTTTGAGGATGAGTATAGCACTGTGTGTGCAATATGTTTGCTGTATGTAATATATTTGTTGTGTGTTGCTTGTGTAACTGTGGCGATATAACTGCGAATGAGATTTTCACCCTTGCAATGTATTATTTTCTTGTATGCAAATATGTTTTCTTAAGTTGCTACGCTGGAGATTAAAGTGGAGTTCAGGAGGAGTCAAGGAAAGGCGGTACGTCGACACAGAGGATGGATGTGCGCATTTTTAGATTAAGAGTTAGGTTTTCTCATTTGAGTCCTTATAGAATTTTTAGTGCTTGACCAGCATAGGGAGTCTGTATTAAATTAGTTTGGGGAAAAACTATATTTTATTGTATTGGATATATTTACATTGATAAATGTTTTATATTTCCTAAGTTGATTTTCTCGGAGTAATAGGTTGACATATTATCTTTTAAAAAAAAATTAACTATAAAAAAATCATTTGTGAAAACTTAAATAACTTTGACAGTATTTTCTGAAAGAAAGTCATTAATTAAATAAATTTATTTTCGCATTTGGGTTGGTTACTAAATGTAATGCCCTTTTTGGGGAAGAGGGTGTTACAGAGGGTCAAAGAGCCGTAGGTAAATTTTTAGTTACTGACAGAATAAAGCCATAAGTAAGCGTTTTCTGACACGTTGTTGACTTGACCAATAGCGACGACTAGGGCCATAGGTAAATTTTGAAATTTGAATTATACCTATAGCCTGGCCGAAGGTAAAATATGGTCGTTGCTAATCATGTCAGGTCGTAGGTACACGTGACCGTAGGTAAGTGTTAAAGGCTACAGGTAACTATTGTCTTCATCTAAGCGCAGAACACCCTTTCTTCCCCCATTCTGCCCTTTCTCCCTAAACCCTTGCTTCACTCTGATCTGTTCCCCATCCGCGCCTTCTTCTCTCACACGCGTCCCTCTCTGCAATGCCCTTTCTCATAAAAGGATATTGCAATGTGAAAAGATAATTTATTAAAATATTTAAGTTATTGATTTAATTTCAAAGAATATTGTTTTATTACTTTATTTATTTTCCAAAAATGTGAATTTTTTTTATAATAGAAAAGACTTCATTAAAATGAAACTCTGGAATGCAAACTTTAGCGTTTAAGATAAATCAAATACAACGTATACAAAAACATACCTCATATATATATATATATATATATACCGTACATCAGACTACTATGTTTGCCCATGCAAACTAGGATAAGTACACCATATTTACAAGAGCTGAAAGTAATAAAGTAAAAGTAAAGTAGAATCATAAATATTATATAGTCATCCAAAATAAACTAAGCTATGAGCCTAGCCCGTAGAGTCATCACTACCAAAAGAAATGGGATCATGACTGCATCAGTCCCAAAGTCCTTAGCAGAACCCTTATCTGACTGGGCTTGCTAAGACTCCTACACTATCGGTTCATCAGAACCTTCTCCCTCAGGACCCTCACCTAGGATTCCCTTTCCCTTCTCCCCTCGCGCCGCTGCCTCTCTCCTAACTCGGGCTCTCCAAACAACCAGATCCTCAGGGGTAAAAGGCATGGAACTACCCCCACGTAGCGCATAAGAGATAGGGATAGCAGGGATGGCTGAGTTAACCACCATGGTTGTTGTCTCCTCAACAGGTGCTCCTCCAGCTGGCACCTCCGGAATTGACCGGGGTCGTCTCACGGTACTCTTCCTGGTAGTCTGTCTTGTCCTACGAAAGTACGTCAGGCACGACAGAGTATTAGTGCCTCTGGCCTCGGTCTCTGGTCATCCTGCCTTCTGCGGTCCCGCCTGCGATCCTGCGTCCTGCCTCCTCCAACGCTCACATAACTCATGAAGAGGCATCTGTATATCTAGTACTAAATTCTCTTCCACCTACCTTTGCGGTCCACCTGACATAGTCTCCAGGGACATAATGTTTCCAGCATATGTCCCCCACTGAATATGCGGTTAATCACCCACCCGCTACCCTCTCCCCCGCGGGGACAGTAGCTAATCCGTCGGGTCCGGATCAACCCATTCTGCTGGGGATCCATCTATGTGAATCATGTTCAGAAGACCACAAAACATATACGCAAGGGTAAAAACCACTTTCATGTAAGTCATAAAGATATCACAGATAACAGATATAAATCAAGAAAATAAGAAGGAATCATACATAACATACATAGTTACTATCTCATAGCACACATCAGGTATGTTCACACCAAACGATATATCATCATACCAGATATATTATAATGCATGTCACTTCTATTTCCCTCTCAAACACCGGTGTAATGCTCCTAGGAGACTTCTCTCTTCCTCCAACAACATTAAGCGATCGGTTGTAGCAGACTTAACAGATTTATCAGATAGTCCCTCCAGACTTCATGATAATCATTCAGATAAGCTACATTTAAAGCACCGAATAATTAATAGTCAAGTCAGTCAGATTTATCCAAGCCGGGTTGTGCGACATGCCTTGGCTCAGGGGTTATCACATACACTGGCCATTAGAGGGGTTTCGCAACCTGGATAATCCCAATAGGCATCTGTGGCCCAACTATCCATATTCTCAACCCTCTCTGGGTTGTATGCTCGTCTCGTGACCATTTGGCCAATTCTCTTTAATGCAAATGACATATAGTATTTTGTACACGCAATAACATCACAATTATCTCTTTATTGCTTTGGTTTCTCTTGTAAACCTCTTGAATCCCTTCTCTTTGTTACCTCTTGTAACATTTAGTATATGACTTTATCTCTAGTCATTTTACAGCTTCTCTTCTCTTTGTTACCGCTTATAACATTCAATATATGACTTTATCTCTTAGTCATTTTATAAATACCCTTTTTCTTTGGTTATTTCAACCAATTTATCTCTCTTTTTCACAAAATCGATTTTCCGTATTTACCGTATTACTTTCAAAAATTGATATAAAATACTTTGACTAAGGTAAGTTCAAAATAAATATTTTTCCCTTAAAAAGACATTAATTTATGAGCCTTTAAGCATAATTTTTACAAATTTTCAAATTTTAAAATACCTGGTTCTTTCACAGGCGTGAAAAAAATCACAGCACTGGTGTGAACCAGTCTGTTTCCCTGTTTTCTGATTTCTAAATAAAACCCGATTTTCACACCCCTTTTCTGAAAACCACACCAATGGTGTAAACTGGTCTGTTTTTACTAAAATTCATTAGGTTAGAAACTTCATTTTAATTTTAAAAATGCCATACCTTTTAATTTGAATTGATTAGAATTAAAACAAGACATTTGGCTCTCAAATATGACTTTTCTTCTAAAGGTTCATTTTTAACTTAGTAAGTTATTATTAAAACTTCATTTAAAGTCCATTGGAGACTTATTTTTTTGAAAATACTTTTGCTTAATGAGTCCTATCAAAGTTTTGGACTTTGTAACTAGTTAATGCATCCTTAATTATTCCTTTTACTTCATTTCTATGTCCTCTTCATCACACTCCATAAAGCTGGGGTCATTGGTTAACTTGTCATAATTTAATCCATTCAAACCTCCTCAATCATCAATCACCAATCATCAATCATCAAACATAATAATAACAAAGCAATAAACTACTTTAAATATTACAATCCCAAATTGAATAAAAAGAAAACATAGAAAATCAAGAGGATAATTATCACAAGCCAAATATCTTCAAGCAAGAAATCATCATCCACATCAAGCAATGAATAACATCACCATCAAGCAAAGAATAAATCAATATTAAGCAAAGAATCAATTTCAACATCAAGCTTATAATAATATCAACATCAAGCATAGAGACAAGAGTCATAAGTACAAAACATCTTCATCAAGTGATCAATAAAAATTATCACTTGATTAAAACTATACCTTTTCCAAAACGGTCATCTCTTTGAATAAAAATTACTACTTTTCAAGAAAAGATTATCTTTTTCATAAAAGTTCTTACTTTTCAAAGGATTCACCACTTGATCAAAATCATTACTTAGATAAAAATCAATAATTTTCCATAAATATTACTCCTTTAATAAGAAAATATATCTTTTCATAAAGATCAAACTTTTAGAATAATCAAGTTATCCTTTTTAAGTATGATTCTCAAGCTCTTTGAGAAATCGTAAACAAACAAAACACATGGCACTCCATGAATCCTATAACCCACAAAAAGAGAGATTTCGCCTTACTTTTTTCCTTCTCTCTTTGGTAAAGATCCTTGGTCTCTTGACCACCTCTTACTCCTTGGTCACCTCCTTATGAAAAACAAGACATGAACATAGCCAAAAATACTAAAATAAGATCCTTTTAACCTTAAAGAAAAGAAGAACAAGAGAGGAAAGATTATTTCTTTTCAAACCCTTGTTATTTATGAACCAAGAGAAGAAGAAAAATCAAAGCTTGGATCAAAGATCCCTTACCTTCACAAGCTTGAGTTCCTTCAAGACAAAAATGAAGAAAACCCACTTTTAGTTACATAAACATGATGATCATGAATGGAAAGAAAGGTTTCATGGATTAGAAGAGAAAACCAACCTTGGTTGCTTGAAGATCAAAGATCAAAAGTCTTAGAACAAAGGAAGAACACTATGAGTTTTGAGAGAAAAGTGAGAGAAAATGGAAGACATGATTTTAGGAAAGAGAATGGAAATGAAGAAATGAGCAAAACTCTTCTCTCCCCTCTCTAATCACACGGCCAAGCTCTCTCCCTAGAGAGACTTGGATAAACTTGCCAAAAACATCATCATTACACTTAATTAATTTTTGGAAAATAATAAATATCAAGGAATTACCTAATTGGTTCCTCCTTATGACTCATGTTATTTCTAGAAGATTCTAGGCTTATTTTAGGCACATGGGGCGATTTTGGCTGAAGAGAGATGAGGGAGATAAGGTCAAACACAAACCATGGTTTAAGCTAGGTTAAAAATAACTCAAGGGTGGTAACTTTGATCCTACATGGTTAAAACTATTCCCACAAGGCTTGTTTGTGTGCATGGCTTACATGGAGCAACTCAGCCACGAAAAATATTGAGCTAAAATGGCTTTGAGTTAGCTTGCTTTATGGCTTGGTAATTAAATACCTGACTTAGGGGCAAAACGGTCTTTTCATTGAAAAAGTAATCATTACTATTTTTCCTATTACATCACTATCCCTACATCATCATTCCTCTACTGGTAAATGATTTATAACCTCCTAAATATTGGAAAAACACTATTTGGTTCGTAGAAATATTTTTCTAATGTGTTTTGGTCTCTAAACCCTTTCGCAGTTCAACCTATTCAAACTACAGGGATCAAAACGATACTTTTTCTTACCCGTAACTCAGAAAAATCCCAAATAATTTCTAAAATCCTCAAATATTCTAAAATGACTATTGGTAGCCTCAAATAAATTTTTCGACTCCAATTCAATGTCTTTGTCTCACAACACAGCTATTCCATCAATTTACCATAAACCGTATTCTGTCTTATTATCAAAATCCAACTTAAACTACTGATTTCTGATATCACAAGGGCTTTATCTAAAGAATTATCTTTCCTAATAAAATATTTAATAAATCACACATAATATATATATATATATATTAAAACTTAGTAAAGACAAAAATCTAAAAATACGGACGTTACACTCTCTCGCTCGGCCACCACCATCCTCGCGCCACTGTCTCCTTTCTCGGCCACCGCCACCCTCGCGTCCCACTCTCGGCCACCACCACCCTTCCCTCGCGCCACTACCTTACCCTACCTCCCTTCCCTCACGCCACTGTCCTTCTCTATTTTCTTAGTCTTTGCCTCTCTCAGTGTCTCTCTATTTGTCTTACATTGTCTCTCTCTCTCTCTCTCTCTGTGCAGGTGTCCACCGCGCCGGAGGAGCCATGCTGCCACCGGAGTTCCTGCCTTGCCCCACCCCAGGTAGATAAAAGTCATAGCCTTGAGGTTTCAAAGGGTGAGGTAGAAGTTTGTTGATGAAATTTCTCACTTTTCCTTCTACTGTATATTCTTTGATCTTTGTTCTCTCTGTATTTTCTTTTTTACTTCTCTGTTTCTTTCATTTATTTATTTTTATGTTTTGGCTGTTGGAGTTTTGTTCTGGATTTTTGCTTGTAGCTGTAATCGATTGCTCATTGTTCACTGTTAAATCTGTTCTTCTCTAATACAGGACAAATGTGCAAGGTAGATCGATCATGAGCATGAGCTTAAGAGGATATATTTCATATGCAGGCTGGTCACCACCTCTCTGAAATGCTCAACAAAGCCCGCAAACGCGTTAAACGACCCCTCTAGATTGGAAATAATGATTGGGCTAGTCTGAAAGCTTATTGGGGGTCTTCGGATTTCCAAAAATTGTCATCCCAAAACAAGAAAAATGAGGCATCGGAGAAGGGTGGCAACATGCACACATGAGGCTCCATCTCCCAGGCCCATCATGCATACCGATTGATACGTTTGACTTTATCTCTATTTTAAATAATTATTATTTATTTATACTTATAAACCACTTGATGTTTGTATTGCACTCAGGGAAAGAAGTTGGGGCGAGAGGTGCAAATGCATGAGCTGCATCGTCACACCCAAATTAAGAAGGCAACCAGAGAATATGTTGACGAGAGGTCGAGGAAGACTTAGGTGATGTTTATATATAGTCATTGTTTTTATATATTTAAATTAAATTAAATTAGTTTTAAAATTAAAACTAGTCTTATTTGTTTGATTATGGATAACAGGAGGAGTTTAAGCAGAAGATGAGATAGCAAATGTCTCAGTCTGAGATCGACGTCACCAGAACCCCGAGGAGGCAGCGCGTATAGCGCTTACAATTTGGGTGGATGTGGTTGGCGGCAAGCATAGGGGTCGCACGTATGGTGCTAGAGGCCTTGCAGCCAATTACCGGAAGGGCGCCAATCACATAAACATTACTGGATTATCCTCCACAGCTAGCGGTCATGGCTCTACGCGGAATTCAGATGAGCTTAATGAGATGAGGCGAACAATGGAAGATATGCAACGCGCGATGGAAGCGAAAGACCGTGAGATAGCTGCTTAGAATTTAGCACTGCAGCAGGTGTTGGCTAACCAATATTATTTGATGGAGCAGCACCAGCAGTAGCATCAGCAGCCTTAACCTTAGCCAGCTCACCAGCAGTGACCACAGCTGGAACAGGGCGCTGAGGGTGGCAACACACTTGGCCTAGATGAAGATGTTGACCCTTATGCACCATATTAGATAGCTTCTTAGAGCATCTCCAATGGTGAAATCTAAGTTGGGTTGCTTAACTCACTTTAGTGGGCCACACAATGTCATATAAGCCTTAAGCAACTCTCACCAATTTTCATTCCAATGAGAATTGCTTAATGTGGGTTGCTTAACTTATTTTAGTAGGTCCCACAATTGATCTCACATATTCATATTTTAATTTTAAATTCATTTTTAATTCAAATTAAAATATCAATTCATGTACATTCAATCTTGATTAATTTGAAACAACTAGTTTGATTAAAATACAAAAATAACATAATTTAATTAAAATAAAGGATATAATGTAATTTAATAACATAATTTATAAAAAATTTATCATATTCAATTTTATAGATTTTTTTTTGGTCATAATTCAATTTTATAGATTGAATTAAATTAAAAAAATAGAAAAAAGGATGACAAACGGCCCATTTCTTTTGATTACTGCAATGACCCATTTTTATTTTTACAATTCAACAATTCAATTAAATAAAATAAATCTTTGACAAAAAAATAAAATAAGTAGAGAACAATGGTTGATGGTTATCTGGAACCATCTGATGAATTTTTTTTACCTGATTTTCTCTCACGCTCCAGTCCTCAACCTTCTCATTCTCTCTCACGCACTCCCCCAACCCACTCAAAGGTCTGAGGCTCTCAGCCCCCCATCCTTCCCCACCCCCTCATCCTTAATCTCTGCCAAAAAGGACGGTTCCCCACTCCATCCTCTTCATCGTGCCCCTCTCCCTCGGTTCCATCTCCCTGAACTCCAACACCGCTGTCTTCATCACCACGGGGCAATGTTGTGGCCGCGATGCCGTCCTCTGCTGCGATGTTGTGCTCTGCCTCCAGGTTTTTGAGATCAACTTCTACCTCTCCGACGAAGAGTTCTCTTTCCCCCTCACCCTTTGTGACTTCATATCGTTCATTTTTGTACTCTTTTTTTGAAAAACTTCCCAGATCTAGTTTTGTGATCTGATTTTGTAATTTTTGTAATATTTTTATTTTATGGATCTGTGTTTGATTCTGGATTGTTGAAGTTGATCGTTAATTTCCCACCTCTTTTGGTTGCTCTTTGGATGAGTCTGAATGTGAAATATTGTTTTTTTATTGTTAAGGAACCGTGTCTTATAAAAGCAACGCATCTTAGATAAATAAGATAAGCAACGCCATGTCATTATAGTCCAACGGCAAAAAACGTTAAGCAACGTTGCTTAACTGTAAGAACCAAGTTAAGCAATGAGCGTTCGAGATGCTTTTAGTTTAATTTTGTATTTCACTTGACTTTTTATTGTATTTTTAACTTAGACGACATTTGGTTTATTATGATATTAATTTTGAAATTTTCAATTAATGTATTTATTTTAATAGAAGTATCATATGAATAAACTAAAATTAAAATAATTAATTATTCAATAATAATTAACTAATTAAAATAAATTTAATAAAAAGAATAATTATTTAATTTAATATAATTAATAAAGAATGAAATTTAAAAATTTAATTAAAAAATACGTATTTGGTTACCTACGACTCATGGCCCTAGGTAATTTACCTACGACTCCAGCCCTAGGTTACTTATGGCTTTTTTGAAATAGTCGTAGGTACGAAATAACAACGAGCGTTTTTCCTACGGATGTGGGGTCGTCGTTCAGTCGTAGGTAACTAACTAGTACCTACGGCTTTTTGCTGTTACCTACGGCTTTTGGCCCTCGCTAATAGCCAAATTTGTTGTAGTTAGCATTACAAACCACCACACTATTATTGAGCCACATGAACTTTGTTTTTTCTTTGACTTTCTTTCTGTATGTTGTAACACATTTCTTTTGCCTATAAAGATTCTTATGTTGCAATCTCTAGTTTCTACATTCTTCATCAACACAACACAACAGTAGCATACCTACTACATATGTCACCTCTTGGTGTCCTTTTTCATTTGCAAGTTCCATTAATGACATGCCTCACGTGTTCCCATTTCGATAACCAAATAATTGACAAAACCCTTCTCATATAGGCTTTCTAGATTACCCATTCCATGCATCTCTTCAAGAATGCATTTTTTGTATCATCGGGAAACCAATCAACAAAGGAGAACTTCTCCAACGTTACTCTTTTGAATACATAATTGTGATATGTGGCTTCAAATAAGTCTTTAGAACATAGCTTAATGTTGTGTAGGTCCACAAACAAATCCACGGTGACACTACCAACCACGTCCAAATTGATGTCTCTTTTTATTGTTTTGTGCTAGATCAAATCTTGGTGAATTCGCCATTGGTTGAATCATAGGGTTGGAAATGTTATGGGAAGATGCAGACAAAGGTAGAAACTAAGAGATATAGAATAGATCTCATGGAAGAATGACATGTTCTATTTACATTTGAAGTGTAGGTCTATGCAATGAATAGACACAACCTTTCGATGTGGTTACATGCAGTTACATATTTTTCATTTATGTCTATAATAGGTCCACTACTCGTTTTTAATTTCATCTAAAATACGTCAATTGATTAATCTCTATATTGATTCTTCAATATATACAAATTGTATTTGATTTATTTTTGTAAAACTTTGATTATTTTTTACAAACAAATAGAGACAAAATGGATAATTTGTATTAAGAATTTTTCATGCAAACATAAATTTAGTATATGCAATGAATATAGATAAAATATAAACACTAATACAACAAACAAAATATTTTATATATTTTTATTTAATTAATTACAGTTAATTGAAAATATGTTTCTTATTTATTATTAACATAATTGTATGTTTAATTTGTTAGAGTACAAGTTTGGACAACTATATCTTTTTCATTATAAATGGGGTCATAGCCCATCAAGGTTTAAAAAAACGGACCACATCACGTGTATTGCCCGCGACAAAACGGTTTCGGCTGCTGCCGAAATCGAAAACGACCGCAATATCGGTGTGAAAGAAAATCACGTGTAACAGCCGTGACAAAACGGCATTGCAGCCGCGACGGCCTCGAAAAAATGCCATTCAAAACCAAAACACCACAATAGACAAATTTTTCACCAAAACTCCGTTTCAGATCCAATAATTTGAGAGAGAGAACTCAGAGAAGAATAAAAGTGCAATCTTTTCAGATCTAAGTAACCCTAACCTCATATATCGTTCTCTCTGTCTCTCTTGCCTTATCTTTGCTCCATTGCTATGTCATCGTTGCTCTCGTGCTCTGGTTCGTTTGTTCTGGTTGTAAGACTGTAATCTGCATCTTCAACCTCAATCAACAGCAAGGATCTCGTTTTAGTTCTCCTCCGCAAGAGTTCAAGGCACAGGCGCGCAACTTTCGGTCTCCTTCCTCGAGTCACAACACTGACAGCAGTAGCACACAGCAGGTAAGTGAAAGTCATCCTCCATCTTTCGATCTCTTGCCGACGGTGCTGCCGTTTGGGAGAAATAGGGGGAACGTGGACTAGAAACTGGAGATTACTTTTATTTAATCATATTTACTTGTATTTTAATATTATTATTATTATTATTTTTATTTATTGTGTGTGAAAGTGAAAAAAATTAGAGGGAATGCAATGTGGGTGTTAGAGGGAAATTAGGGACGGCTAAAAAAATTGGAGGGACAGTGAAAGTTGAAAAAAATTTAGAGGGGGAAAGGAAAAATTCTAAGAACAAAACCTTTATAATTTAGAAATTAATTTAGGTTTATTTTTTGTAATATATAACTTTTAATTGTCTTATAGTTTATATAATTTATATTTGGTTTTGTAATTTAAAATCATGCCATTTATTTTCAGGTTCGTTAAACAATGCCTCCAAGAGAAGAATTCCAACTGGTAGAGCAGAAGGTGCTCCAAGTGAGGATATTGGTTGGCATTTTGGAACTCTTACACCAGGTAAAAATAGAAATAATATAAAGTGCAAGTTCTGTGAGAGGGTAATAACCGGAGGAATTACTCGGTTAAAAGAGCACTAGGCACACATGCATGGAGAAGTTAAAGGTTGTGCCAGGGTATCAACTTTTGTCAGAGAAAACATGATAAAGCTTTTAATGGACAGTAAAGCAAAGAAAAAGAATCTCAGAAAAAGAAAAGAAGAATTTGTTCACGTTTAAGAGGGGATGATGATGATGGTGAAGTTCAAGGTTTTGTTGATGAAGATGCATCTCTAAGACAAGCTACACAGGAAAGCATACTGTCACAGAGACAATGGGAAGACAGAAAAAGACTTAGACAACAAACAGGAAGGTTAGAGTCTGTGTATGAATCTGGAGGTGGTAGTGCTGGTAGTGGAGCTTCTTATCAGAATCAACGAAGCAGTGTTGAACAAAGATTGAGGACTGTGGATGTTGACCTAGCAAGAAGTAGGAGTATGAAACAGACAAAAATTGGTGCAGAGATGATGAAGACACTGAGAAAAATGTTAGGAGAAGCAGTGTCCAAGTTGATAATATATGAGTGTCTTCCAATGAACTTGTGCAATTCTCCATGGTTGTACAATTTGTTAACAGCGGCTGCAGAGCTAGGACCAGGTATTAATGATATAATAAAGGTGTTTGAACCAATTGTCAAGGTTTTGAAATTGGTTGATGGCGATGAAAAACCCACACTGGGTTTTGTTTATGAAGTAATTGATAGAGCTAAACAAGTTATTGCACAAAATTGTCATTATCATGCCCATTACAATGAAATCATTGACAAAAGATGGATTTTCATGCATTCTGATTTGCATGCAGCAGGCATATATCAATATATTTTATCTAATTTTAAGGCTTTTATTTTATTTGAAAATACTAATTATCCCTTTTTACCTTTGGGGTTGTGCATGGAAGCGATGTAGCTAAGGAAACCATGGATGGAACCACAAAAGTAATAAGCAAGTTAGAACCAGACATTAATAAGCAAATAGAGCTATTAATCAGGTGAGTAATTTGTAAATGTTTTGTTACACTAAATTTTAGAAAATATTATTCATTCAAAACTTATATCATTCATTGGTGCTCGTAGTTGTTACTTTTTCGGGAGAAGCAAGAGACATTTGGAACGTTACAAGCTCAAAGAGCTTGGTCTCAAATGAATCCCGGTATGATTTTACAATTTATTCTTTTCCATATGCTAGTGTAAGAATATTTTTGTTTTATGATATTTTGTTTTACACAATATTTTACTATTATTTTGTTTTAATTAGCTGAATGGTTGTTGATATATGGATCATGTGTGTAACATCCCCGCTGCTTTCCGGATTGACGACTGTCCCCACACAACAACATAGGTCTCTTCAGCATGCTTTGTCCTCACTCACATGCTTTCTAGGAAACTTCCCAGAAGGTCACCCATCCCAAAATTGCTTCAAGTCAAGCATGCTTAACTGTGGAGTTCTTAAGTGATAGGCTACCGAAAAGAAGATGCATCTTGTTGGTATAGGTAGTACTAATCAATTCTATTAAGCTTTCCTCAACTGCACAGTCCCATACCTGCACAGTCTTGGAATTCCTCTCATTCGAGTATGATTTTGGTTCATTCATGTACCCCTTTGCCTAGAAGCCTGCCAGGAGCCACTCTTTGTTCGTGCCTTTCTGCACCGGCAATCACTCCCTACCCACGTCGACCTTAGGGTGTCACATGCCCACCAGCTTCCACTTGGTTCGTCCTCGAACCATACCGTTATGGGAAAGGACCGGCTCTGATACTATTCTGTAACATCCCAACTGCTTTTTGGATTGACGACTGTCCCCACACACCAACACGGGTCTTTTCAGCATGCTTTGTCCTCACTCATGTGCTTTCTAGGAAACTTCTCAGAAGGTCACCCATCCCGAAATTGCTCCAAGTCAAGTACGGTTAACTGTGGAGTTCTTAAGGGATAGGCTACCGAAAAGTAGATGCATCTTGTTGGTATAAGTAGTACCAATCAATTCTATTAAGTTTTCCTCAACTGCAAAGTCTCATACCTGATAAGTCTTGGAATTCCTCTCATTCGGGTGTGATTTCAGTTCATTCATGTACCCCTTTGCCTAGAAGCCTGCCAGGAGCTGCTCCTTATCCATGTCTCTCTGCACCAGCGATCACTCCTCGCCCTCGCCGGCCTCAGGGTGTCACAATGTGCTCCTGAACTTCAAAGTATAGCTGTAAAAGTTCTCAGCCAAACAACGTCAACTTCAAATTGTGAAAGAAACTGGAGTACATTTAGCTACATACATACAAAGACAAAGAATAGACTGAAGTATCAAAAGTTGCAAAAACTTGTCTTTACATTTTACAACATAAAGCTGAAAATGAGGCACACGATGAGAAGAAGTCAGGAAGAGATTGAAAACAACTTCAATCTTGTTAATCTTGATTATATATTTCAGTAAGAGGATCATTTATCTTCCCATGGGTCGAGGAGAGAGAGGGACCATTGGTGGATGGAATACAAAACTCAGAATGGCTCCCTATTGATTCTGATGATGACAATGATGGAGGAAATGTTGGTGGAGATGACCCAGATTCAAGTCCAGCACCTAGTCAAGGTAGTAATGGTTGTTTAAGCCCACCTAGTCATAATAATAGCAGTGGTGGTAGTGGTGGTGATAATATAGAACAAAGTCAAGGAAGAGGTGGAGGATTTCATCTTTTCTAGAAGAAGCATATGTTAGACGTGATCAAAATCTAATGCCTCAAGGATGGATGAAGACTCTATTGGTGACGTAGTTGGCGGTGGTAGTAGTAGAGGACGTCCAAGACATGGGAAAAGTAGAAGGTGTAACATCCTAAAAATTCACTCTATAAGACAGAGTATTAATTTTAGAAGATTATAATCATCTTTAAGATTTTCAGATAAAATATAATGGTTTAGAGTTGATGTAGAAGTCAAACAGTATTTTACGGATATTCTTGACTGTCAGTATAAGCTGAAAATGAATATGGAAAATTCATACTTAATTCCCAAAAGATATTAGAGGATAGAAAATAGTCACATGATATTCCATAATGGTTTTAGAAATTAAGTTTGAAATTTTAGAGAAAGATATAAAGAGAATTACAGTTTTGGTCCCTCTAAAAGAAACTTCGTAATCTGCTAGTTAGGAAATAGACAAGTACCGGAGATGGAGAAACAATTAAGATAAAAACTCTAGGACCTAGTATGCTTTTGATAGTATAGAAAACAATAAGTTTTGTTTGGTATTATAGTTAACAACGGTAAGATAGTTAAAGTCTTTTACAGACTTCTGTTTTCTGTTTTTCCGTCTATTATCTGTTTTATATGAAATTGAGTGATCTAAGTGATAAGAAAATTATGTTAGTCTTATAATTAAGGGTTTTAAATATTTATCAAATTATTTCATTAAAACATACGTTTTCCTTTGACGTTTGGGTTTTTACGGATAACCGTATTTACCGTTATTAACGGGTATAGTTTTTAAAATTTGTGATTTTCTAGAATTTTTCTGAAATTTTTGGAAAACTTTCGAAAAGTACTGCAAAATACAGTAAACTAGTACGTATCGCGTACAGATTTGACTATACAGTATATGAAAATTTCGTGAAAAAGGTCCAAACAATTTTTATTTTATTTTTTATTCTTTATTTCATGATTTTTAAAAATATTTCTAGACAAGATTATTTTTCCACTGTTTTGGCTCTTTTATGCAGTATATCTGCCATATAAAAGTGAATAGAGAGCAAACGGGTATGAAATAAGAACTGGGAATTTTCAAAGGACCTAAAAATAATTTTATAGAGTTAAAATAGTAAGGTTAACCCAGCTATTGACCTTAATCAGTAGGGGTATGTGCAATTACCATTTTACCCTTGATTTTACATCAAAACTACCAAAACCTAAAGCTTTTGTCTTTTTAATCCAATGGTCCCCCCTTTCCCCCTTCTTGGTCGACATCACCATCTCATGTAGGCCCTTGGATGAGCTTTTTTCCTTATGAGTCATATGCATAGTCATAAGAAGATGCATTAGCTCACAAATTTTTAATTACCTTATGACATAAGGCTAAAAAAGGTGCATTAGCTCACAAATTTTTAATTACCTCTCCTTCCCTCCTCTTGGCCGCCCCTCCCACTATAAATAGCCCCCCTTGCTTCATAAAATTTTCACACGTCCAAGAAGCATTGAAGGCAAACACAATTCTCTCTTTTTCTCTTCTTAGTTCTTAAATTTCTTACTTTGTGTTCTTGGAGTTTTCAAGCTTGTTCTTCATAGTTTTGTGGCAAGGTAAGGGGAACCTCTTGCATATTAATTTAAGAAGTATGAGTTTGATTCTTGTTTGTGTTTGAATTGTTTGTTTGTGTGTTTATAGCTTTTATTTATTTAAATATGCTTTATAATTGTTTTATAGCTTTAATTTAATTGTTTTATGCTATTTAATAATTGTAGAGTTATAATGCCCAAATTTTCTCTAAAAATCGCGTGAGTATAGTGGCTATGGCAAAATCATTTTTGAGCTTTTGTAAACATACCGTTATAATGGCGAAATTTAGATATACCGTAAACATGATTTTACCGTAAAGAGAATACAATTTATTCTTTTGTGAAAACCCTGATATTGTCTATCATTGATATACAAGGTGATGGTTAAGATAAATGATTTATCAGTATGGATCTGTCTAGGAAAGACAGAGACCTTTGAAGGGGCTTTAAGTCCGTCTCTCTTTCCTGGGAACTGTACTGATACGCCTGTTTAGGGAATTCTTAACCTAGGGACCCGGTATATACGTGACTAAGATAAATTGGGAAAGAAGTGATTTCTTAATAATGTATATATAAATAGATTGGATTGGATAAAAGAGTATAACAGTAATGGATTCTCGGTGAATTCTACTGTTATAGCATCTTTCGGAATTTAATATGATAGTAATGGATTCTCGGTGAATTCTATTGTTATATTAACAGTGGGAAATATAGAGAGGGTATCCAATCTGTATATGTATGCAATTAACTCAGTTTAATTTCCAATGTTTAAAACAGTGGAAATTAGTGAGATAGACTTTCAATGGGCCTTTTTCCTGGAAGATAATTGGTGCTTAAGTATTTCAGAAGAGAAACAGCTTGATTACGTTCACTTAGACTATATTGTCTTATTTTAGAAACCAAGTACTGATTACCAAAGATGGCTCTGGCGCCGTGTGATCTTTTCATCTTCGAAAAATAACTAAGACGGAAAATAATCTGTTTTACTTTGTTCACTAAGTCTATATCAAATTTTCAAAAAAGACGGACACTAATTACCGCAGTCGGCTCAGCCGCCGTGTAATTATTCCATTCCCAAAGAGCTATCTAAAATCTAAGAACAGACACTTGCTGATTTAAAAATGGTCGTAAGTTTAAATACTGTTGATCTCTTCTCTCTTAATCAATCCTAGGTGGCTCTGCCCCCGTTTTGGTCTTCTTGAAATAAATTAATAAACCTTTAGTTTATATATCGAATCACTCTGTTGGGCTGCTTACCTCAATTCAGCTTTGTCGCGGTGTGTGTTGGAACCAAATTGGTTAAAAGCATTTCTAATGCAAAAATTCCCTAAGTGGTTTTGTGGTTTTGATGATAACAAAACTTATTAAGGTTTTCACAAAGTATAACAAAGTTTATTAAGGATGTTACAAAGTCTGCTGACAAGCTCTTGTAGGTACAACAAAGATAAGTCCATCATCCAATATGACATTGGCAATATACACACAGTCTGAGAGCTTTGCGTCCAATGATCAGTAAAACAATACTGCTCATCGTCCAATAAATCAGTATAAGACAAATACTGTTCATCGTCCAATGTTCAATATAGACAGTACCACTCTGCGTCCAATAGAGCAAAATGGCAAAAGTTCATCAGTCAACTATGGAGAGTGAAATGAAACAGAATTACAAAAGTCCAATAATAAGCTTGAGGCAATATGTACAACACTGCCTGCGTCCAATGATGCAGAATGGAAAAGTCCAACAGCATAAGGCAATACATACAATGCTGCCCTGCGTCCAATGAAGCAGAATGGGACAAGTCCATCAGTCAACTGTTCTGCGTCCAATGAAGAAGAATGACAAAAGACTGTTCTGCGTCCAATGGAACAGAATTGGAAAAGGCCAACAATCAACTGCTCTACGTCCAATGGAATAGAATGGGAAAAATCCAACAGTCAACTGTTCTGCGTCCAATGAAGCAGAATTGACAAAAGTCCAACAAATACCTCCCTCGTCCAATGGAACAGAAAGGCAATGGCATAAGTCCAATAATCAGCATGAGGCAATACATCCAATACTGCCTTGCGTCCAATGGAATAGAATGGTAAGCATGAGGATGCGTCCAATGGAATAGAATGGTAAGCATGAGGATGCGTCCAATGGATGAATGAATATCTTGTGCAAATGGTAAGTACAAGGTATGCGTCCATTTGCTAAAAGGACTGAAAGTCCAACTTTATTCTACATGCTGCGTCCAATAAATTCTACTTGCTGTGTCCAAAACGCAGAGTCCATAACTTGCTATTTATTGCTCTTGCATTTAATATGGAACATATTTATTGAGCAAATGATTTGAAATAAATAGCTGCATGCAATGCTTTTCTGTACAACCATTGTCAACGTTTTTGAACGTACATTGTATAAAAAGCATAAAGCACTGTGGAAAGTGTACTAAGAGAGAGAATGTACCCTGACTAACTCTGTATATCTCTGAACACATCTTTCTACTTTACACAGTGTATTCTCTCTGTCTCAATAAAATTTTACTATTAACCAATGTACAATTGAGACTTTGAGTACAGGTTGCTTCTGTTTAGGAGAAAGAAACGCAGACATACTCACTGAAGTAGATCTCCTCAGAGCAACGGGAAAATAACATTTAATGCTATTAGAGAACGGTAATATTTATGAAGGCTGAAGCTGAGCTATTCAAGAAAAAGTCTGAAGCTTCACAACACATATATATACCGTGATACAAGAAGAAGAAGATTGAGACAACAAGGGGACTGAACAACGAAAAAGAAAGAGCAAAAACGCTGTGCAAATTGTTATACTCTGTATAGAAAGTCTTGTATATTTTCTATCTTCTTGTAAAAGAGAGTTTGTTTAACTCTCGAAGTGCTTAAGTTTTTCATATCCTCACTTGTGTGAGTTAGACAACACTTAAATCAAAAACACTCTGCTGAGTTGTTTGAGCCTGGAGAGGCTTGACTGTAAAAGAATACTTGTTTGAGCCTGGAGAGGCTTGTCTGTAAAAGAATACTTGTTTGAGCCTATACTTGTTTGAGCCTGGAGAGGCTTGTCTGTAAAAGAATACTTGTTTGAGCCTGGAGAGGCTAGGTGTGCAAAGAATACTCGGTGTAAGGCCTGAAGAGGCTGTTGAAGAATACTTGTATTCTATCTGGTTTGATAGTGAAATCTCTCTAGTTTGAGGGGACTGGACGTAGCTCTTAGGAAATGGTGAACCAGGATAAAAACTTGTGTTACTTCTTCTTTCCCTTAACTCTTATTATTTCTGTGCTTTTTCTAACCGTGGGGATTGAATTGATTTTTATTCAACAAGTTTTTGATACATTTTAAATCGCACAAAGAAAACAAGTTTTTAACTTAGCAGAAGCCTCTGCGTCCAATCTTTTTGTGCGTCCGATATTTCACGACTTTGTGCGTCCAGTGTTTCAAAACTCTTGTGCGTCCAATATTTTGAAACTCTGTGCGTCCAATATTTTAGTACGCTGTGCGTCCAACGTTTTCACAAGCTAGCGTCCAACATTGCAAAAAGTTTTTAAAAGCCTAGAAACACAATTCAACCCCCCTTCTTGTGTTTCATCCTGTTACCTACAGTGTGATCATTCATAAATTGAATTATTGAAGCCGGAAAAATAAGTTAACCCGTAATGATCCATAGAATCAAGTGAAGAAGGTAAGAGTATTTTTATAAAGTAATAAGTTATTTCCTAAAAAGTATTTTGATGAGATCTAAAGACGTTTTTAAAGAGAAGCTACAGTAAAACAGAAGAAGTTTTACAAAGATAAGCTAAAGAGATTTTAAGATGCAATTTAGACGGTCATTTGCATTAAAGATGATGAGCATACAACCTACTAGACGGGGTTGAAAATAGGTTCAGTTGGACTACAATTGTCTACTGGGATTATCCAGGTTTCGAAAGTCTCAATGGCCTTGTTCCCCCTGAGCCGAGATGAGTCGTATACCCGGCTTGGATAAATCTGACTGGCAGATCTATTTCTGATTTGGTATTAAGTTTTAAATGCGGTATTTTTGAAGTATTCTCAGGGGTCTAAGTGGGATTCCCTGGTTATGCTGACAAATTTACTGCAGCCGGTCGCTCAAATGATGTGTGGTTGGAAAAGTCTCCTTGGAGCACTACACCGGTGTGATTAGAGAGATATTGAAGTGACATGCATAAATATACTTTGATGTGAGTATATATTTTGTGAAGGGGTTATTTTTCAGGTTTACAGGATAGAAGGTAAGACCTATTTGATTGGAATCTGTTATATGACTTGCTACTTTACTGTATTGTCTTGATTAACTTGATTATCTTGATATTGATATGTTTTTGACATATAAATTGGGTGCTGTGTGATCTGTGTGTTAATATACTAGTACTACTCTTATTACCTTGTTTAGAGTTTCACCCTTGCCTACTTTTATGTTTTGGTCATGCATGACTGAGTAGATGGCACATCCTGCTACGGGTTTGGGACGGGTTCGTCATCTTAGTATAAAACCCCAAGGTGGGGAATGTGTGTGGTGGAACATAAACCATTACACTCAGTGGGGAAGGTTCGGGGGAAGAGTTGAGACAGTAGATACTGGTGGTGGAGGCCCACAAGACCCTCTACCTATCCAAGAATAGATAATCCTAGATGTTAAGTTACCCTTACGCCAATTAAGACCTTTGGTACTTGACCTAGAAGACCTACTCTTCAATGATGATGATGATGGAGACAACGGTGGTGGGAGTTCTCATCCATCGGGACGTGGAAGTGACGGACCAGATCATACGCCTTCCCAGAAAAGGAGCAAGCCCTCAGATGCAGACAAAGACGAGACCTCAGAGGACATTTCAGCAGCAGCTCCTACAGGACTTGAGGATTCCATAGGATATACCCCAGCCTCACCTTTACGAGTAGCAGATCCACCCATATATACCCCTGTTTCCCATCACTCAGAGGAGGAAGATATTATATGGTTATCTGACTCCCTGTCTGATGATGAGTTTGAGGATATTCCCAAAGAGTCCATCAACTCTTGGGCTACTTCTGACCTTATTTATGACCCTTTACCTAGACCCTTTACCTAGACCAGATCTATCTAGGTTTGGCTTTGATTGGGTTCCTGTGACTCAGGCCCGGAACCTTGAGTCTAGTTTACCGGGATTGGGAGGATCCACTTGGTCTTGCCCATAGACGTAGTTGAGTTGGAGTTAGAGTAATAGATCCCTTTTGGGTAGTTGATGGGAACATGGCTCGTTTGTACATAATAGCGTATGTTTTTCTTTTACTACTTTTGTACTTTTTGGTTTAGAGTAGTTTTAACTTCTTTTTCCTTTGTAGTATCAAAAATCATAGTTTGTCTTGAAACAAACTCTTTTGTAAAATATCATGTTATATATATATATGAGATGGAGTATCTTTTCAGTATATGTTGGCTTTACTTTACACTTTAAAAGAAAATAAGGGAACATATTCCCCATCCTTCTTATCTTCTTTAAAAAGCAAAAAATTTTACCCGCATTTTGGAAGAAGGATTACTAACTTTCACCTAAACATTTTCTAAACATTTGCTAAACTTTTGGTTACTGTAACACCCTCATTTTTTAAATAGTTTTATTGATTTTTAATCTTCTTTAATTTGATTAAAAATTATTTTATTAATGATTTTGGGATCTTGAGGTGAGAATAAGGATATTCATATCTTAGATTTATTTTAAAAGAGTCAAGAGTAGTAGAGTTCGCAAAACTGAGTTTTTGCGGGAACCGCATTCTCTCCTGATGCGGGGATAGGGTTTAGTATTTTTTCTGGAGGTCATTTTTACTCCAAAATAATATTTTGACGAGCCAAAAGTTATTTTTATAATATTTGTGATTTTTAGAAATTTTTCTAGAAATTTTTCAGAAAAACTTTATTTTACCCGCGGTTGGAGCTTTACGGGTAAACCGGGCGCAACCGGGACCTGAAAAATAGTCCAAAAATTTAGTTTTGAGTTTCTAAATTTTTCTATATCATATTCAAGTCATAAAATTGATTTCTCATGATTTTATCTATTTTAGAAAAATATTTATCTAAAAAGGGATTATAAAACTAAGCGTTTTTACTACTTTAAACTACCATTTAAACTCCAACTTGATGGGACATAATCCCACTATTTTGGTCTGCACTTGGCCGAAAATCTAGAGCAAAAATTGTGCTCATCACAAAATATCTCAAGTCAAAGTGTGAGTCAAATGAGTATTATTTGAATTTTAAAATCAAAGCATGGAGTAGGTTTCCCATCCAATCAAAAACACAACACACCATGCCTTCTTGCTTCCTCTTGGCCGTGTATCTTCAAGGAAAAGGGAGAGAGAGAATTCATTTCTCAACTTCATCTTCAACCTTGGAATCAAAAACTCCATTTTTCCTCTCATTTTCCAAGTTTTATTCCATAACCAAAAACTTGAGTTTTATTGAGTTTTTGGCTATTCAAGCTTCACAAAAAAGGTTTGGATCATGATTCTAAACCATAATATCTTCTTCTTTTTCCATTCTCATCATTTTCAATTTTTTCAAGAATCTTGTGTTCTCCATTTTTGCTAAAAGAGAGCTTTTTCTTGGTTTAGGTTCAAACCCTTGGAACCTACAAGCTTGAAAACCTTCTTGAGCTCTTTTTCTTCAAGTCTTGAGTAAGTATTTCTCTACTCAAGATTTCTATACTTTGGGGTTTGTATATTTTCATAAACTCGTATTTTTATGGTTATGTGTTTTATATATTTTGGAAAAAGGTTGATTTCTGTAAGTGTTGGAGCATCAAAGGTGGTGAGGAGATCTCTTAGCCTTGGTGTTGGTGTTGGTGACTTGTTTGCTAGAAGACCTCTTTGTGATTTTCTTTGAAGTGCTTCAAGAGGTAAGGAGATTTTCTCAATAAGTTGGGAAGGTTGTATATGTGGGTGTTGTATGTTGTGTGCTTGATGATAAACTCAAAGATTTGAGTTGTCATGTTGGGAGTTGAATGATTTATCATTCTCTTAGTAAAATATATTTTTACCTATGTATGATTAGAGTTTTAAATATATGATTTTGGTTGATGAAATGGGATTTTCGAAATTTAAGGACTCTTGGAAGAAATGATTTTATTTGAAGTGGTTTATGCCTAATGCTTTGTTTAGTAGTCTTGATGTATTTAAAATGCTAAAAATGATTGCTTTAAGTGTATGTGTGCTTCACAATTGGAGTTTGTATTCTTGATGTATTGATTGTATTTGATTCTTGGGTGATTTGTGTGTTTTGATGATGATGTTGGATTGTAATTATTTAAAGTGGTTAAAGCTTTAAATTTATTATGATTGTTGTGGTTGTGATTGATGATTGGATTCAAAGAGGACTAATGCTATGTACCCAAGCAAATGGAAGAGGATTAAAAGACTTTAAGAAGAAGTTTTTCCAAATGAAAAACAAGATTTAATTAATTAGAATTCAAGTCAACACTTGATTAGGTATTTTCACTTAATTTTGAAATTTAGTCTCAAATGGACTTTTTACAAATTTTACTTTTAAAAAGCCCTAATTAAGTTAAGGAATTAATGGATAAGAGCAAAAGTGGAATTTTGAATTTTTAAGGGGCTAAAATGGAAACTGAATGCATTTTGGGGCAAAAACATAATTTTCGGAAGTTCTGGGCCTAAAAATGAAATGTGGGCATTTTGGGTCAAAAACGTAAAGTATCGAAAACCCAATGACTGAAACGTAAAACTGGAAGTTTTCTGGGTCAGAATCGTAATTTTCAAAAATTAGGGGCTGAAAACGTGAAACTGGATACTTTGAGGGTCAAATTTTTAAATAAATAGAAGTAAATGAATTTAATGTAAAGTTTTGTCAAAGGAGTAACTTGAGTTTTAATTAAGACTTTAAGTTAAACTTCTACAATGAAAAATGCTAAGTATGGTTTTAATAGAAGCATTTAAATTTTCAAATGACTTTCATAAAACTATTCTTGGTTTATATTTAAAAATGTTGATGAGGTATTTCATGAGCTAAGTATTTAAAGATTTTGAGGCTTAAAAGCTAAAGAGGGATTTGTAGAGATGTTCTTTAAAAACTTATGTTTTAAAATGATCTTAATCGAAAAGATTTATACGTTGTTGAGAGAGAGTCAACACGTGCCGAGTAGAAGATTCGAGGATAAATAATGCTACACGGTGTTGGGAGCGAGCTAACACGTGACGACGAATATCCTAAGTGAAGGATTGCATTATTTTCCTTGTATGTGTGTATGAATTGTATTGTCATATGCATTTGAGATATTGACTTTTGCCAGGCTAGCTTTATGCTATGATGAGAGTATACAATCCTAAAGTGATGGATTGAGAATAAGCATAGTCTAGCTATAAGTCTTTGAGGGCGTTCAGGTCACGAAATTTTCAATGGCCTTGAGGGGAATCTCCTTGTGCCGAGAAGAGTAGTATACCCGGCTTGAATGATCCTGACCGGCTTGCCTTGTTTATGATGTGGTGTATGACGTAGCACAATGGGGTTGTACCGAATAAATGACAAACGATGGCCGAGAGAAAAGGTCAGTTTGCATTAATGATAGGTATACGCTTCCGCCATATCGCTCTACTTAGTTGAGGAAGAGAAGTCTCCATGGAGCAGCACACCGGTGTAACAAGAGATATTGAAGTGACATGCATTTCGCGAGAGTGCTATGTGTGTGTTTGACTTGATGATTGTGTGCTCTTTTGAGTGTATGAATAACTTAGAGAAAGATTTACGAAAGGGTAACTATATATATATATTTGTGGAATGTATTATGTAGTATTTTCTTTTTCATATACATCCTTTCAGTGGATTTCAACTTGTGCAAAGAAATTCACCCTTGCGTGTTTTTCTGTTACTTTCTAATCGTTTCGCGTAGATGTCCACTTCGAGACCTCTGGTAGCCCGAGTGGGGGAGTGCTTCCGACCTCGTGAGGCCGATGGTGGGGGATGGACTTACGATCCCATCTCCCAATGGGCCATTGTGACTGGGCACGTGGTCAGGACTAGGGGAGGGGTGTTGGGCCCCGGAGAGGTTTTGGAGAGGCACATGGTTTTGGACGTCTACATACCCGTCGAGAGGATGCGCTACTGGCTGGGAGATGCACCCTTTGCATGCAGTATCACTTTAGAGAACTGAGAAGCCAGAGTTTTGCCCACGGCATAGCATAGGAGAGAGACGAGGGAGGATCAGAGGCCTACACCTCAGCGGATAGCCGGATCGGTATTTGATAGTTGTCGTCTGATTCGTCGTACTCCAAGGAAGAGTTCTTTGGAGAGGGTACGCTTACCAAAGATGGCTCCACCGGTGACACCAGTTCCACCACCCGAGACCGTGAGGTCGACACTTCCTGTTCCTTACGTCGCACATTCTGGACGTTTTGTTCGTTGTTCTTCTGACCCTTCTGTCGGACCATCAGGACATGCAGGGAGAGGGAAGAGGAAGGTCAGAGATGAGCCTGGATGCGGTTGGCTCGTGGAGTCCGAGTCTGAGGATGAGGAGGACCCGAGGAGACGTCATCGTCTTAGGTCTCTAGGGGGGAGGTGTAGAGTGCTAGGTTGTGGGTTGTTAGTTGGCCGACCAGCCTAGGTTTTGGGGATGTAGATCTTTCATGTCGTGTATTTTGACACACCTTTGCTTTATTGCTTTCTTAGATTTAGTTTACTGCTTTATTTCTTTTATGCTGTGGTTCCTGACTTTACTTGCGGACGCAAGGATTTTGTACAAGTAACTTGATGATATATATCTGATGTATGTTTTATTCATTTCTGATTTTCTGGATGGCTAAGTTTTCATGAGCATACTTATCTTTTCAAAAGAAAATTAGCCACCAATTTCAATATTCTTGTGGGAAAAAGGGGCGTTACAGTTACTATGGTGCAATATCATTTTTGGAAAAAGGGTGTTGCAGAAGGCATCAGGAGACTACATTGGATGATTCTTCCTCATCTAGTGTGGCATAATCATTTGGTAATTTTGGAATTGCTGCGCCATTTGAAGGTAAATCTTAATAGAATGCGTGTTGGACGTAGCGTGACTCAGAATGGACGCTCAACTGTCTTACCCTTTGGACGCATAACATGTCTTACCAAATGGACGCATAGCATCCTGAGTCCATTAGACGATACTTATCATAGATCAAGTATCAGAGTCCATTGGACGTTTAGCTCATAGTTTGTACACACAAGTACCAAGGTCACACTGGACAATGGACTTAACTTTGTTGTACCTGTAAGAGCTTGTAATCAGGACTTTGTAAAACTCTTAATAATAATTGTTATCATCAAAACCATTAGGGATTTTAGACACTATAAAATATCTATGAACTATTTGGTTCCAACAGCAGCTTTTCTGATCTGTCTATAGTGTGTTAGATGAGGGAGGCGCCTCCCTTAGCAATGTTAAATACACTGCTGAGGTTTCTTTCCTTCCCTTTTTCACCGTGCAATCCTAGTAGGTCTTATCCAATTAAATCATGTTTTTAATTAGATAAACTCTAATTAAATCATATTTAATAAAAGACCTTAATTAATTAAATCATATTTAATTAATTCATATCTAATCAAATCTTTTGATTAGTTACTCCTCTAATTAATTAAATCTCATTTAATTAATTTTTCTCTAATCAAATCTTATATTTGATTAGATACATGCCTCCTATCAATTACCAAGACTCTGATCCATCAACAAGTTTTCCTACGACCAACAACAAATGAAACAACCAAGAAGCTTTTGAGTTATGATCTTGCATGTCGTTCTACCATGTGGTGATCACCACTCCAGTGAGATGATGACTTTTACAAAAACTTCTTTTTATGTATTAATGGTTTTTTTATGTTGAGAAATTGAGATAAATAATTTGTGCGTGAACTTTATATAAATATATGAATAGTTATTCATTAATCTATGTTGAATCATTCAAACATGTAGTATTTTGTCAAACATGAATAATTTGTGCCCATAAGAGTTAATTACATATTAACTAATCTTATACAATTTTCTCATATCTCATAATTAGAACTTTCATCTTCTAATATTAAGTGATTTTTTATGATAAAGGCAATTAATTTAGTGGTAATCATAAAGTTATATTATCATTTTTTAAACTAATCAAACCACTTTATAATTTTATTTTCTTTTTGTTAGTTACTTAAGTCAAACCATCGATCCTTTGCCCACAACACAATACGGACCAAATGAGAGGCTATTTTTAGTGGAATACCCATTTTTGGATATTTAAGTGGACCTCACTTGTACACTTGACTCATTTTTACCTTTTTCAACCCACGTACAGAATAGGTACCCAACTCCTCCAACCCAGCAACTCCAAATCATTTACTAAATGGTGGTTCTTATGTGTGTTCTTACACATAAGAACCCGTTCTTATTTTCTGTAGCATTAGAGCTTGTTGACGTGGCAGTCACGTATAAGAACGGTTCTTATATAAGAATCGGTTCTTACACATTAAAAAAATTATTTCCTTGCAAAAAAAATGTAGTTGTGGGACCCACTAATGGTAAGTTAAGAACCAATGTTGGGTTCTACCATTGGAGTGAAAAGTAGTGAAAGTTCTTAAATCCTATGTGGTATCTTTGAGCCCACTAAAAGAGAAATAAGAAACCAAAATGGATTCTAGCATTAGAGATGCTCTCACTAATGATGCCCTAATAATCTCAAAAAAAATTTCCACACTGAAACACTGTTTGAGACAATGTACACTCTCCTATGTGTCATTGGGTGTAGCGCCTAGGTCTCCAACCTGTCAAGTGCTCAAATGCCTTGTGATATCACTTTCAAATCTTCCCAACTTTGTCTAGGTCGACGCAACAAGACTTTTTGTTCAATGTTTTTTAAATTTGTAATGACTTACTTTCCTCTATCTGATACAGCACATGATATCCATACCCATGCATGTGCCTTCATCCAAGCTTTATTAACAGAAACCCAAAATAGAACATTATTTCTTGGTTTATCAATAAACCCAACGGTGATTCCTCCGCATGGTACAACACATCTACTATTTTTCTTGCCTTCGCCCAAAATTCCTCCAAAGTTATTGAAACTCAAACTTTATTTGTTGGTTTTCATCAACGAAATGGAAGGGTCTATGTTCAGAGTTGGTTACACCACAACTAGTACCTCGCATATCGTATGCAAAGCAATAGAAGACATAATTAGGGTGAATAAGGTAAGTTTCTACCATTGAAGGAAATCGCAGACTTCAATGACAGTTGCTAACTCTAGTTTTCTTCATTTATTTATTTTTTGTAGTCTCCTCGTGATTTTTTTTCCTTCCACCTTTCTTTATTTTTTCATTTAATTTTTTCACGATTTTCTGTTGACGTTTTTGTGGGACAAAGTTGGACTTTTATTTATCAAAGTTTTTTGTTGGATCTGGTCAACACTTTTTTCAAGTTGGTCCATTTTAGCATTTATTGTTTATTTTTTCGGTCCTCACCATCATTATTTTGGAGCAGTTAATTTGGTCCATTTTTTGTTGCAGTCAAGCCCAACAATTTTCAATTTTTTGTCAATGGCCTATCGCTTTTCATGATATTTTACTTTTTCTTTCTATTAATTAAGTTGCTTACTTTTATAGCCCGGTTTAGTGTTGGGCTCTCAGCTGTAGCGCTTCTTGGACCTTTTTTGTACGTTGCATAGCCTGATGGTTTACTTGATTTTTTTTATGTTGTACTGGTGGTGGGCCTGTTTTGGTCATTTTCTTTTGTTTATTTGAATGAATTTCTCAATTGACCAAACAAAAAAAAAAACTAATTTCAAAATAATTAATTTATTCAAAAAATGAGGATTGACTATTGGTATTCTACAACGGCCATACTACACTACCCCAAACGTTGACTAAAGTCTTTCCCATTCTGCCATCCCTCTCTCAGTGCATTAATCCTTTCTGGCCGTTGCCGCTTTCTGTTGCTTCGACACCAGCAACCTATACAACAAATATTGGTAAGACAATGTTTTTCTTTTGCATGCAAATTATTTTCTATTCAAAATATTTTTTGCCCATTAATTTTTGCCTTTTTTCTATTCATGTATCATTCGCCATAAGTGATTAAATTATTTCCAATATTGTCAATTATATCTTCTTTGTTGTCATCAGTTTTTACCACGGAATACAAAAATGTATTTGAGACCAAGATTAAAGCCAATTTGGTAACTTTGCCTTTTTTTAATTAGTGTATTACATTCTTATATTTAAATTAATAACGTATAATCTCTCTAATGAATGGTTATTTGTGTAGGACTTCGTTAAGATCCCGACATCATTTTATGACCATTACGGGGAAGAATTGGACGATGAATGGAGGTTGGTGTGAGGCAACGAACATGAGTTCTGGTGTGGTGTTTGCCACCAAGGGGAGAAGACGTATTTGCACACTGATATAAAAAAAATTAGATATACTTACAACTGCACTAGTGGAGACATTGGAATTCAATTGGTATACATTGGTGACAGCACCTTCGTTCTAGCTGTGGATCGCCCGTGTGATTACCTCTTTGACGACAACGATGGGGATAATGATTCGTCCACTGATGACAGTTCATGGACCACCACCATTAGTCCATCGATGGTAGGTAATGGTGAGTACCCACATGTTGTTATTGAAGTTTCTATCATGTGATGTTTTTTGCACATTTACTCAACTTTGTTTTTGTCATGTCAACATGTACCAGCCAGGGTTGTCAGAAGCCATTTAAGTGCAAGACCAGAGCATATTCGGGTGGACTTGCCTAATGAAGAGGTACACAGGTGGTATTTCATCTGGTACGAATGAAATTGAACACTGTGTTCATTTGGTCGTGGTTGGTATCAATTTGTGTGGAATTATCCACTTAATGTGGGTGATATTTCACTTCATTATAGACGCTCTCATGGTAGAAAGAGTTTAGGTTTTAGGCGCTGCAAGTTCCATTTGGCCTTTGTACTTATCAATGTGGATGCCACAAGACGACTTTATAGTACTTGAGTACTTAAGACATTGAAATTATTTTGTCAATCTTTTATTGTGTGTTCCAAAGATACTAATTCACTTAGAAAAAGCGTCAGACCCAACAAAGTTAATACAAAAGGCCCCAATTCATGTTCATATTTCTTTCACGGAAATGGGTCGTTCCCATTAGACCCACTTCGCGGAGGTACATTGGGCACAAAGTTGACTCATAATGTACAAGGACACACAAATTGAAATGGACCCTTCAATCCTTAAGGCCTGCAACTTACCTTGCAATGGTCTCAACAGACACTACCTCGTTGGATAAAAAAAAATTAAAATAGACACTACATCCCTAAGGCCAAAACAATTAAAAATCACTACCCCCACCCCCGAAACGTCACTTCTCTTCTTTTTGGTTTGTGGATTCAAAATGTCACATATTTCAAACACCGAGGAGCACGAAAACACCAATTACTCAACATTTATTTTTCTCTTTCCTCTCACTACTTCGGACGTCGTGCACATCGCTAACACCATGTCCCTGTGGTTTTCGTCATCTTTTCGTTAACTTACCATCATCATCATCGACCATTTTTGTCCACTTTGAAGGTATACTCCGTCGCTTCATATGCCCTTTTTTCATTATGATATTACATGCACATCATTATCATTTTAAAATAACAACTTATTTGCTATTAACATGACACATTGTTAGTTGATTGATAGTCATTTTCTGTTATCTGTTAGTTTATGTTTTGGTCTTTGTAATAAGGCTATATAAAGCCATTCAAAGTAATAATATGTGGGTTTAATTTTTCTTTTTTTGAAAAATAAAAGCAAATTTACTTAGTTAGTCACTTCAGTGTTTTAACCAAATACTATCAACAACATACAACAGGGTGTAGTTACTGCCTTGTGCATATAGGGACAACGGAAAGTTATGAATTATATTGACTTAATTTACTAGTTCATGCTTAAAGGGAATATAATATGTTTACTGGATAGTCATTTTTTTACCAAGATGTTGTTCATGGAAAACCATATATGTGCCTAATAACAATTGTGATCACAGCATGGAAGAGTCAAAGAACTTTGTCTCAGCAATGAAGTCTAATGATGTAAATTTGATACTAACTACACCCAATTTAATCGTTAGTTTTAAACATTTTATTCAATTCAACTATCCTTTACTTGGTGTTTATAAATTGAAGCCTTTCATTAAGATCCATTGTTGGTTCTATCGTCAATATGGGTGGAAACTGGGCCGTAGAGTTGACATCAATGACAGAAGAGGATATTTGTTTCACTATGGTATCTACCGCAAAGGGGGAACACAATTTTTTCATACTAGCACAGACGACATTTTAAGACTATGAATTAAGGGAAGGTGTTGTGGTTGGGTTCACTTATAAATGTAACTAAAGTTTTACCTTTGAAATAAATCCACAAATGAATGACGATGTTGCCGAGCAAGTTGGGGAAATTGTCCACATACTTAGTGGGATGCAAAAATCAGTCAACATTTGGCAACAGGAAACAAACCTCTGGTGAGTACTGTACATAATTGTGGTAAAGATTCATAACTTGTAACATTGTGTATTAATGGTGTACTTATTTTTTTTTTCCAAAACAGTATTTACCTGCTAGTATGGTGCATCAATATTTTTGCCACAAAGCACCGCATATCAAGGTTCAATTCCCAAATGAGTAGCATCAAACGTGGACCCTCATATGGTGCCAAGGCAAGGAATGATAGTGCATGCTTGGACAAGGCCGGTATCAATTTACCAAAAACTATCCAATGCATGAAGGTGACATGATGCAACTAGTTTGGTGCAATCATGAGGACTTTTACACAGTCAACATGTTTAGAGCAAAGAATTAGATTCCTGCCATCATGCCCAATGACTTGTAAATAGTTTTACTTATGCTAAATTTTATGTGTTTTTTGAGGGTGTTTTGTCACCTTGTCCTTCTCTCCATCCCATTTAAACTCACTTTTAACCAGATAATTGTGCTTGTGTAAATAGGCTTCGGTTTCAACGTTAATGTATATAGTTTAGATATTATGCATAAAATTGTGTCCTTAACTATATGGTTACGTTACACAACACTAGTTAAAAGTCATTACTGTTGCATTAATAAGTCAATTCCTCGTGCACCGTATGCGCTACCCCAAAATAAATGAACACCCTCTCCATGCATACAGGTCACGTGAAAAGGACATTAATTCTATTACACACTGAGAATAAATGTCTGTGCAGCAGCGAAAATCACAACCATAATCAAACGTATGCTAAACAGCAAACATAATGGATCACAAACTTTGAAAAACATGTTAAACAATTTCAACTGTGGAGCAAGCCAACTTTGAATGTTCTTCTGCAGTGCATCGATGATGGTTCTCCACTGACAACACAAATCCTACAATCAAATAAATTATAAAAATATCATTACATAATGGATCAGGGATACACTACATATGGCCAAATGTGCACTTTTAAAATTTAAAATGGGACTTACATTTTCACACTGTACAATATTCACCATATATTGTGGCTTCATCCTCTTCTACAAATGGCTCATTACATCTAGACAAATCATCATCTACAACTTCTCGATTTCTCCGATATTGTGTACATGTAGCCTTGTTGTGTCTAAGACCTTTACATATTGAGTATTTTATCATCCTCTTCACTCTAATGCCCCTAGATGATGAACTCACACCGCCTCTACCTTTGGTCCTTGCGTGCAAGGGGTTTCTAAGGCAATCATGCATATCATTCATCAATGTAGTCCTATCTGCCCTTTTGTGAGCTTTCAATTTTGCTATCACAATGTCTTGTAGAGCCTTTTCTCTAGCACAGTTGAATTCCACCATGGTATAAGAGTTAAGATCACTCAATTCCTTGTACAACTCCATCAAAGCTGCACACCTAGCACTTTTCTGGGTGTCCCAAAAATATATTCCATTGGTTAGCAAACTTTCAATTTCATCCTTAGCACATTTGTTCCATCTTTTCAGTATCACACTTTTTGGAATCTCTTCCATTCTCAAATGATCTATAACAGCAACTATGTGATCACACGATAAACTCGTGACTCCAACCTCAGACAACAACATTTAAAAACACAACTATCCACATTATGGGATATATGCCATTCTTTCTCACGAAATCTACGTGACACACTTTATATATCAAGTGTGTAAGCATATCTCTGCAACCTGTAACACACATTTGCCGTCCCTTGTCAATGGTGTGACGAAACATGAATAATATCTCCTTTGTAAAGTACTTGGTCGTTGACCTCTCCAAAAATGGAAAACTTGTCCGTAACACAGGCTCACTATTTATGAAAGCAAAATCATCTTCTAACTCTTTATAACGCATAAGATTGATGCATCAATGAAAGTGCTCAAGAAAATCCATGTGGTTATATCTTGAATGGATAAATTTACCGAGCTTAGAGTGCAATCCCTCATAGCGAACGGTAGTCCTGAAGCTGGCAAAAGATTTACCACGCATGTAAACAGTGGCCCACATTGACCTCTTGTCATACATCGAGGCGATCCAAGCATTTTCCTGCAAACCAAACTTGTTTGTCATTTCAAACCACTTTGTTTAGAATTTTCCAACATCATAATTCGTGAGCATGCACTTGCGAAATTCTGCAGTGAACTTAGGTTTTGCAATGTTTGATGTTGCATTACGCAATAAATGCCAAGCACATAACCGATGGTGGGAATTCAGAAATACCCTACTTATTGCATTTCCCATTACAAATGTCTCTATCTTTCATTACCTACTACAACCCAACAAAAATACTTGAACGATTATGGTTGTTCATGCCAGAAAACACAACCAGGGGAAACAGATACTTATTAATTCTTACGATAGGTCACATCCAAGGTCAGTACATCCCCACAAACCTTATAATTCAACTACCTAATTCCATCACACCAATATAAATATTCTAGTCTCCCTTCCCTATCAGCAGTGTGTCTAACAAACATCATTTGATCTTTAGACCCCAACTCTTGCAAGTACTACAAAGTTGTCATAGCATCCGAACAATAATTACTGTGTTGTCTGGTCATCTGGTTAAATATGTCTTTTCTCCTAAATCCAACTTTCTCATACCCTCCACTCTGAATGGCAAATGAACCAAATATGTGAGATGCACCAATACCTACTTTTATGAAATTATTCATTTGAACTAGATCAACATCAGAGATTTTTCTATGCGTTGGAAGCATTACACAATACTTGTCACTATTAGAGCATGACTGTGTTCATTGGTGTAATGGGTAACATATCAATGCTCAGTAATAGACTCAACATGTGTTTTAAATTTGGCTTCATAACCATATTTTTTTACAAATTTTTGCTCCTGCTTACGATCCTCCATTCTTAAACCATTGTTCTCACGCCAACCTGCTTTGTGGCGCACAAACTCTTGTTGCAATGTGTCACCCTTATTGTTCCTTAAAATCTTTCCTTCCCACGCACTAAATCCTTTTGCTCTTGCATACCACACATAAAACAGATACGTTGTCGCCAGACTAGAGAATTCATAATTTTCAATTTGATGAGGACTGATGTTCTTCAAATCAATCTCTGCTATTTCCTGCAAACATTCAATAAATTTAGCAGATTCCTTATCAACAACAGAACCACGTTCCACACTATTGAACTCTAATTCTTCATCAACAATAAAGACACCACCATACTCATCTTCAACATGGAAACTCAACTCGTCTAGGCCCTACCAAAACCACACATAATTTGTTTTTCACCGCACACCAAATATGCCCAGCCAATTCAAATTAAAATCCACACGTCATCGAACCAAATATTTTAATGGACAAATCAAACTAATATCAACCCTAATATTTTAATGGTTATTCTTTCAAATCTACAAATATATACTACAAAAATAAATTGAGATGTATAATTCCTTACCTTCGCCACTGTACGCTGTTCGCTGTTCGAATGTACAACTTCAACCATGTGAGAATGATTCAAAATCACAGCTTCCTTCGTTTGAATCGCAATCGAACAGGCTCCACCGTGTTAACCTTCCTCTGTTAATTTGTAGTTCCCCACACGTTGAATCACACATTACTATGGAGGAAACTTGTGTTTAGTGACAATAACTTTACCAATTAATGTGTCAGATTAAAACTAGGGATTTTGTGCTTTTTCTATTATTCTTAGGAATGTTGGGCCTTAGTACAAATATTCCTAGCTGATTGACAAACTTACTATTGTCGGTAAAAAGTAGTGCTGCATTTCTACAGCACACTAGCTTCTTCATGCTAGTCTTCGCCTTCCCATAAAGGTCAAAACTTTCTATTTTTCTATACTTTGAAGTAAATTAATTATCTCTGTACTGTGACTATTTTTACGAGTCTTTAAATTGGCCATGAAAATAATTTTGTCAATGACTTGATGCAATGTAGATTATGTTATTTTGCTGAGATTGTTGATAGAGATTAATCTGTATCTATAAATAAAAATATGTCATAAAAAATTCAATCTTTATGCTTGTTATATATACGAAATATGGTTTTAAGTTTTTCGCTGTGTATCATATTTTGTGATCGGTATGTTGTATATTATGGAGACAACATCTATACTCAAGCTTTTACTTAAGGATATCATGTAATGGTCAAATATGATAACTTGTAATTAACTGTGTCAATATATAGTAAATTTCCCAACGGGAATTTATTATAATTTTCATGATTGATTAGGATGAAATAATTAAATTAATTATGTTTCTTTAGTAGCCTACAGGTATGAGGAGATGATAGTAATTTATTAGTTTCATCATAAAGAAATTGTTGTGAATCTATTTCGTGTTAAAATCTTAGCCCGTGGGTAGATTTTGATTACATAGTGATTCACATGTGCCTTGAATAATTATGTAAGGATTTATTTATCTATTTGTTTAATTTCTTTGCGACAGTTCAATCTTTGATTAATTTTGACTACAAAAGTGATGTTCCCATACTGCCTGGTGACAACTATAAGGAATAGAAGGAAAAAGTCCTTCTCTAATTGGGTGTCATGGACCTTGACTATGCTCTCCGTAGGGATAAGCCAGTTGAACTCACTGATGCTAGTGCTCCGGACGAAATTATGTTGTATGAACGATGGGAAAGATCTAATCGTCTTTCAATCATGCTCATCAAGACATGTATCTCGACTGGCATCCATGGTTCAATTCCTGAATGTCAAAAGGTCACAAAATTTATGAAAGTCATAGATGTTCAATTTGAATCTTCTGATAAGGTTTTGGCTAGCACCCCATTGGAAAAGTTGTCATCCATGAAACTCTTTGGAGTCAAATGTGTGAGGAACCACATCATGGAATGAGGGATCTGACGGGTCAACTTAATGCGCTCGGAACGGACATTTCTAAGCCTTTCCTAGTGATCTTGATTCTAAATTCACTCTCATCACAGTATGGTCCCTTCAAGATATCCTACAACACACATAAGGAAAATGGTCGGTCAATGAGCTCTTTACCATTTGTGTTCAAGAGGAAGGGAGACTTCCTTAAGAGACAAGTGAAGTTGCACTTACTGTGACTCAAGATCAAGGAAAGAAGAACAAGAAGGGAAAGTAAGGCATACCTCCTATTGCCAAAATCAAGGAGTCATCCAGGTGCTTTTTTTTGGCAAAAGAAAGAGCCTATGAAGAAGGACTGGCACAAGTATAAGGCTTGGCTCGGAAAGAAGGGTAAACATTTTTCTTTTGTGTGTTTTGAATCTAATATGGTTGATATTTGTCATGACACATGGGGGATTGATTCTGGTCATTCGATCCATATTTCTAATACCATGCAGGGCTTCTTAACCAAGAGGGAGCCAAATGAAGGTGAACGATTCATCTATTATGGAAATAGGATGCGTTCGCATGTGGTAGATGTTGGCACATGTAGACTTGTTTTAAAATATGGTTTTATTTTTTAATTGAATAATGTCTTTTATATTCCTGGGTTCTCTAGGAATTTAATTTCGGCTTCAAGACTTGTTCCTTTGGGTTATTCAATAAATATGAATGCATTCGGATTTGATTTATTGTTTAAGTGTACTGTTGTTGGAAATGGTGTGCTGAATGACAGTTTGTTCAAAATTAATTTATCCAACACGACTCCGTATAGTTTAATGGCTACACAAGAAAGCGTTGGTATTAAACGTCGTGTTATAAATGAAAAATCCTCGATATTATGTCATGGGAAACTAGGACATATCTCCATAGATAGAATTAAAAGATTGGTAAATGATGGAGTTCTTGACACTCTTCACTTTACTGATTTTAACACTTGTGTTGACTGCATAAAGGGAAAGCAGACTAGCAAGACAAACAAAAATGCCAAGAGAAGTCCAAAAATATTAGAAATCATACACACCGATATCTGTTGTCCCAATATGGACTCACGTGGTCAAAACCATTTCATCTCTTTCATATATGATTACTCATGATACATGTATCTTTACCTACTTCATAACAAATATGAAGCCTTAGATGCTTTTAAAGTTTTCAAGGCAGAAATAGACAAATGCGGAAAGCAAATAAAGATTGTGAAATCAGATAGAGGTAGAGAGTTTTATGACAAATACACTGAGAGTAGACAAGCGCTTGATCCATTTGCGAAGTTTCTTCAAGAGCATGTATTGTGGCCCAATACACCATGCCTGGCTCACCAGATCAAAACGGTGTGGCTGAAAGAAGGAACTACTCTTAGCAACTTCAAACTTCTCTGTTCTTTATAGAACAAAGCTCTTAAAACAACGGTGTGCATATTAAATAGGGTTCCAACATAGGCAGTTCCTAAAATCCCGTTTGAACTACGGAAAGGTTAGAAGCCAAGTTTAAAACATGTACGTGTTTGGGGTTGCCCAGCTAAAGTCAGGATTTACAACCCAAATGAGAGGAAGTTAGACCCAAGCACCATTAGTGTATATTTCATTGGTTATGCTGAAAGTTCTAAGGGGTGTAGATTTTATTGTTAAACTCATAGCACTAGAATTGTTGAATCAAGAAATGCAAAGTTTCTTGAGAATAACGTGAGGTAGTAGTTTTTGGTGACACTCACCAAAATAAAGTGACTTAATCTCCACGTCAAACTGAACCTATTATGGAAGATCCAGTTGAACAACATCAAGATGTTGAGCAACCTGTTGACTAACAACCTCCCCAAGAGGTTGTGGATGCAACATTGAGATGGTATACTAGTGTAACGAAATCGGCAATTGCTAGTGATTATCATGTGTATAAACAAGAGTCCAAACATGACCCTAGAGTCAAAAATGATCCTGAAACATTTTCACAAGCGGTTAATTGTAGTAATTCTAAGTTGTGGTATGATGCTATGAAAGATGAATTAGATTCTATGGCAAACAATGAAGTATGGGATCTTGTTGAGTTGCCTAATGGGGAAAAGCATGTTGGATGTAAATGGGTCTTTAAAACCAAGAAAGACTCATTGGGCAACATTGAGTGATACAAGACCCGATTAGTTGCCAAAGGATTCATTCAAAATGAAGGAGTTGATTACAGACAAACCTTTTCTTCTGTGTCCATGAAGGACTCCTTACGCATCATAATGCCTTTAGTTGCTCATTTTGACTTAGAATTACATCAAATGGATGTGAAAATAGCTTTCCGAAATGGTGACCTAGAGGAAGAGGTTTACATGACACAACCTGAAGGTGTTATCTCTAGTGATGGTGCTCACCTAGTTTACAAACTTAAGAAGTCTATATATGGACTAAAATAGACATCTCGTCAATTGTATTTGAAATTCTATAGTGTCATCTCATCATTTGGTTTTATTGAGAACAATATGGATCAATGCATATACCACAAGGTTAGTGGGAGTAAAATAATCTTTTTAGTCTTATATGTAGACGACATACTTCTTGCAACCAATGATTTTGGGATGTTGCATGAGGTGAAACAATTCCTATCCAAGAATTTTGACATGAAAGATATGGGCGAGACGTCATTTGTCATTGGCATTGAGATCTATAGAAATAGATCTCAAGGACTTCTCTGCTTGTCTCAAAAGGCCTACATCAACCAAGTTCTAGAAAATTTTTGAATGAAAGATTGTTCACCAAGTGTGGCACCTATTGTGAAGGGTGATAAGTTCAATTTGAACCAATGCCCCAAAAATGAGCTTGAAAGGGAACAAATGAAGAACATTCCATATACTTCTATAGTAGGAAGCCTTATGTATGCTTAGGTTTGTACAAGACCTGACATTTCATTTGCGGTTGGAATGCTAGAGAGATATCAAAGTAATCCAGGAATGGAACATTGGAAAACTGCAAAGAAAGCGTTGAGGTATCTTCAAGGAACAAAGGACTACATGCTTATGTATAGAAGATCTGACATTTTGGAAGTTGTTGGGTTCTCAGACTCATATTTTGCAGGTTGTATTGACTCTCGCAAGTCAACATCTAGATACATCTTCATGATGGCTAACGGGGCAATATCTTGGAGAAGTGCAAAACAATCATTAGTTGCTACTTCTACTATGGAAGCCGAGTTTGTTTCTTTATTTGAGGCGACATCACAGGGTCTTTGGTTGAAAAGTTTATTGTTGGTCTTCAAGTGGTTGATTCCATCTTTATGCCATTGAAGATATATTGTGATAATTTAGCTGTTGTTTTTCTGGCTAAAAATAATAAAAGTGGAAGTGGAAGCAAACACATCGACATAAAGTATTTATCCACGAGGGAATGTGTCAAAGCGAATGAAGTATTCATTGAACACATTAGCACTAAATTAATGATTGCAGATCCGTTAACAAAAGGTATACCAACTAAGTTGTTTAAGGATCATGTGATGGGTATGGGACTTGACATAGCTATGAAAAGTCCCTTTTAGATTTTAATGAAACTTATGTCATTTGTTTTGTCTTCTCTTTTCGTGTATACATTTGGTTGAGAAAGACGTGAGCATTTTGGACTCGAGAATAAATATTGAACATGGTCATTTAGTTGACATTTCACTTTTGCTAAGGGTAATTGCATTGTGATACATGGAAGGTAATAATCATTTTAATTAGAGAAGCTACCACCATGATTCATGTTGTAACACTCTGTTTTTATATATAGTTTTTATTTATTTTTAATCTGTTTTAAATTAATTAAAATTATTTAATTAATGATTTTGTGATTTTAAGGTATAAATAATAATATTTATATCTTAGGTTTATTTTTGAAGGGTTTATAGTGATAGAGTTCGCAAAACTGAGTTTTTGCGAGAACCGCGTTCTCGCGAAAGGCGGGAAGGGTTTAGTATTTTTCCGGAGGTCATTTTTTACTCCAAAATAAATTTTTAACGAACCAAAAATGGTTCTTATAATATTTGTGATTTTTAGAAATTTTCTGGAAATTTTTCAGAAAAACTTTATTTTTACCCGCGTTTGGTGCTTTACGGGTAAACCGGACGCAACCGGGACATGAAAAATAGTCCAAAAATTTAGTTTTGGGTTTCTAAATTTTTCTATGACATATTCAAATCATAAAATTTATTCCTCATGATTTTACTCATTTTAGAAAAATATTTATCTAAAAAGGGGTTCGAAAACTACGCGTTTTTACCACTTCGAACTACCGATTAAACCCTAACTTGATGGGACTTGATCCCACCATTTTTCTGGTCAGCTGGGCGCATAAGGGGGCTGATCCTATTCTCAAACAATTCCAAAAGTCAAATGGTCAATTGGGGGTTGATTTTTGAATTTTCTCAAAATTAGGTGAGAGAGGTATGGCTCCCAACCACCAAAGCATGCAAGCCCATACCTCCCCCATGCCTCCTTGAGTCAGCCGAGTTTCTTGTGTGGGAAAGGGAGAGAGAAATTCATTTTTGTTTCATACACTTCATCTTCTCCAAGTTCCATTTCCATTTTCTCTCATATTCCCAAGCTTTTTCCATACACAAAAAGACCAAGTTCTAGTGAGATTTTCCATACCCAAGCTTCACAAAAAAGGTTTGGATCATCATTCTAATCCATAAACTTCTTTCATTTTTTCATTTCCACCACTTTCATGTTTTCATGAAAGCTTGAGTTCTTCATTTCACTAAAAATAAGCTTTTCCTTTGTTTAGGTTCACTCCATTGGAACCTACAAGCTTGGAAACTACCTTGGATCTATTTTCTTTCAAGATTTGAGTAAGTATTCATCTTCTCAAATTTCTACTCTTTATGGTTTCTTGGTTTTCATAAAACTCATATTTCTATGGTTGTGTTTTGGTGTATTTTGAAAAAGGAAATTTTTCTAAGTGTGGGAACATCAAGGTGTGGAGTAGACCACTTGGTGTTGGTGTGGTGTGAAGGAGGTGATTTTGGAGTTAGCCCATTTTTCAAGTCTACAAGAGGTAAGGGGATTTTTCTCAATAAGTTGGGAGGGTTGTGTATGTATGTGATTATGTGATTTTGTTCTTGATGATGAACTCAAAGACTTGAGTTTTTCATATTGGTTGTTGAATGATTTTTCATTCTCTTAGTAATATGTATTTTTACATGTATATGTATATGAGTAAAAATATGATTTTTGGTTGAGGCATGATAAATTTTTATGAGCCTATGTGTTGTTGGAAAAAATCATATGTATGCTTTGGGATGGTTTTGGATGTCCAAGTGTGTGCTTGGTGAAGTATGTTTTAATGCTATGTTCATGAATGAGTACTTTGAGTGTATGTTGATTTATGGCTTGGTTGCCTAATTGATGTATATTGATTTATGTGTATTTCATATACTTTGATTGGGATTGGATTGAAAAGATTTGATTAAGTGTGGGAAGAGAGTTTAAAAGCTTTAAGGAGAAAGTTTTTCCAAATGAATTAATGGGAATTCTAATCATAAGTCTTAAATCAATTTCATACTAAATCATTTTACCCATAAAACTTTAAGTGAGTTAGAGAATTAATTAATGTGGGAGAAAAATCAAATTTTGGAGTTTTAGGGGTTAAAAACGAAAACTGCAGGTTTTTGGGGTCAAAAATGCAAATTCTGGAATTCTGGGCTTTATTTGCAAAATCTGGACTTTTGGGTCAAAATTATAATTTAAGAACGTTTGGGGCAAAAATGCGAAGTCTGGAAACGTTTGGGCCAAAAATATAATTTACGAAAACTTGGGGCTGAAATGCGAAGTCTGGAAACTTTTGGGCCAAAAATATAATTTACGAAAACTTGGGGCTGAAACGTAAAGTCTGGTACATTTGGGCCAGAATTATAAATTACGAAAGTCTTGGGGTAGAAAACGTAAAGTCTGGGCATTTTGGGCCAGAAACCTGATTTTTCAGAAAATTTGGGGCTGAACTGTGAAACTGAACTTCTTAGGGGGTCAGAATTACAAATACTTAAAGTAAAAGATTTTAAGTAAAATTATCAAAGAATTAAATTAGGTTTTTAATTAATTCCTTTTATGATGAATAAGTGGGTTTTAGATAAAAGATAACTCTTTTATTGAAAATAAATGAAGCTTAAAGATTTTAGAGTTAAAAGAAAACTTAAGAATTCAAAGAGGAATTTCTTCTAAAAACTTATGGTGTTAAACAATAATATTACACGGTATTGGAAGAGAACCAATACGTGGCAAAGATAAAAGTCTTAATGACAATAATATTACACGGTATTGGAAGAGAACCAATACGTGGCGAAGATAAAAGTCTTAAGGACAATAATATTACACGGTATTGGAAGAGAACCAATACGTGGCGAAGATAAAAGTCTTGAGGACAAATATATTACACGGTGTTAGGTGAAAGCTAACACGTGGCGATGAAAAACCCTAAGACAAGGGACCGAATTGATTGTGGTTGCAAATATACTGTCATATGCATTTGAGATATTGGCTTTTCCCAGGCTAGCATTTATTGCTATGATGAGAGCACACAATCCTATGCGGGGATTGTAAATAAGTATGGTCTGACTATAAGTCTTTGAGGGCATCCAGGTTACGAAATTCTCAATGGTCTTGCGGTGAATCCCCTTGTGCCGAGAAAAGTAGTGTACCCGGCTTGGATGATCCTGACCGGCTGCCTTATTTGAGATGGGGTGTACGACGTAGCACAATGGGTCTGTACCGAATAAATGACAAACGATGGCCAAGAGTGAAGGTCAGTTTGCATTAATGATAGGTATACGATTCCGCCACATCGCTCTACTTAGTTGAGGAAGAAAAGTCTCCATGGAGCAGTGCACCGGTGTATGACAAGAGATATTGAAGTGACATGCATTATGCTAGAATGCTATGTGTGTACTTGACTGTGTGTTTACCTTGATGATTTGTCTCTTGTTGATGATTGAATAGCTTAGCTAAAAGATTTGCGAAAGAATAACTCTATATAAATATATTCTTGGAATGTATTACGTAGTATTTTATTTTTCATATGCAACCTTTCAGTGGATTTCAACTTGTGAAAAGAAATTCACCCTTGCATATTTTCCTGTATCTGTATGTACGTTACGCGTAGATGAGGCCTTTGATAGCCCGCGTGAGGGAGAGTTTCAGGCCCCTTGAGGCCGAGTCCGAGGGAGGGGGATGGACTTATGATCCCATCTCCCAATGGGCCACTGTGTGTGGACACGTGGTCAGGACTAGAGGAGGGGTGCTGGGCCCCGAAGAGGTTCTGGAGCGCGACATGGTTCTGGACGCTTACATTCCACTCGAGAGGATGCGCAGCTGGCTGGCAGCCGCACCCAAGGCACCCGTGGAGCAGCCGAGGCGAGAGACTCAGGCGGAGGAGAGACCTTTACCCTCACGGGTAACTGGATCAGCTCGGGAGTATCGTCGCATGTTTCGCCGCACGCGTCTCACTCCGAGGAAGAGCACCTTGCCACGAGATCGTCTACCGAGGATGGCTCCATCAGTGACACCAGCTTCACCACCAGCGACAGGGAGACAGACGCTTTCCGTTCCTTACGTTCCACCGTATGGCCGTTTCGTACGCTGCTCTTCTGACACTTCTGCCGGACCGTCGGGACACGCAGAGAGGGGGAAGAGGAAGGTTCGAGATGAGCCAGAGCGGGTATTCATTGAGATATCCGAGGAGGAGGAGGACCCAGAGGAGGACCCGGAGGAGGATCCCGAGGAGGACCCCGAGGAGACGTCGTCGTCTTAGGTCGTAGTGGTGGGGGTGTCTAGTGCTAGGTTGTGGGATGTCTGTTAGCGACCAGCCTAGGTTTGGGATGTTCATGTTCAGTGTCGTGTATTTGACACATCTTTTGATTTACAGTTTTCTTAGGTTTAGATTTATCGCTTTATTTTCTTTACGTTATGATGACGTATTTTGGCCACTATGTTGTGGTTTTCAAACTATTCTTGCGGGCGCAAGACTTGTATATTTTGACATGATGATGATATATATATATACATGTATGATGTTTCTTTTCTTCTGAGTTTCAGGATGGCTAAGTGTGATGTGAGAAATCGTTTAAGATTCTTTAAAAAAAAAAATTTAGCCACCAATTTTGGTAACCTTAAGTTATTAAAGATGTTTTTCCGCATTAAATATTAGTTTTTTACGTGACGTTCCTTGTGGGAAAACGGGGCGTTACACATGTGATTAATCTCTTAGATGTAAGCATAAAGTTATAAGTGTTGTAGATAGCATAAAGTGTGAGAAATATTGGACCAAGTGGGAGAATGTTGGATTTTTATTTAAAATTTAATTTTTAAATAAAGAATAAGTGGCCCTAATATTTCTCATTCACTAACCCACTAAATGTACTGGTCATATTTTTTAAATTAAGAGATAAAGGGTTATCCATATCCTAAAAAGATGTCATCATTTTTCTATGATGGATTACATCTGATCTCTATAAAAGGCACAGAGTCCCTAGTCTAAACACATCCAAAAAAATCAACACTCATTCCGTCTAAGTGGTATGTGTTATAGGCTAGAAGCATTCTGTGTGTATGTGTGCTGTGTTCGAAGGGGAAGTAGAGTTAGCTATGGCGGGAGGTTAGTATTCGGTCTTTTTCTATGTGTGTACAGTACAAAATAAAAACTACATGATTATAATTAAGTTTATCACCAAAACCGGTCTCTGTGAATCGATTCACACTAGGCTTGAATCGATTCACTGCAACTCAAAACTCTTTGAATCTCATTTGAATTACGTAACACCCTCATTTTTAAATAGCTTCTTTGGACTTTTTAATCTGTTTTAATTTATTTAAAATTATTTAATTAATGATTTTGGGATCTTGAGGTGGAAATCATAATATTCATATTTTATATTTTAGATTTGTTTTAGAAGAGTCAATAATAGAGAAGTTCGCAAAACTGAGTTTTTGCAGGAACCGCATTCTCGCGTGATGCGGGGGGAGGGTTTAGTATTTTTCTGAAGGTCATTTTTACTCCAAAATAATATTTTAACGAAACAAAAGTTGTTTTTAGAATATTTGTGATTTTTAGAAATTTTTCTAAAAAACTTTATTTTACTCGCGTTTGGTGCTTTACGGGTAAACCGGGCGCAACCGGGAGATGAAAAATAGTCCAAAAATTTAGTTTTGAGATTCTAAATTTTTGTATATCATATTTAAGTCATAAAAGTGATTTTTTTCATGATAGTACCTATTTTAGAAAAATATTTATCTAAAAAGGGATTATGAAAATAATCAATTTTCTTACTTTGAACCAACTAAACCCTAACTTGATGGGACATAATCCCACCAATTTTTTTGGTATGTTGGGCGAGTTTCTTGGCCAAAAATATGCTCATGAAAATATCTCAAGTCAAAGTGTGAGTCAAATGGGAATTATTTGAATTTTCTCATTTAAAGAAATGGAGTAGGTGACCAAATTCAATCAAGCTCATACTCGCCCATACCCCTTTGTTCTTGGCCGAGTTTTTGAGCTAGGGCAATAGGAAGGAAGAGTTCATTTTCTTACTCACTTCATCTTCTTCCTTGAGACAAAAACTCCATTTCTCTCTTTTCCAAAGCTTTCCTCCATAACCAAAGCTTTGAGTTTTCTTGAGTTTTAGATTTTCAAGCTTCACAAAAATGGTTTGGATCATGATTATAATCCATAAACTCTTTTCATTTTTCCATTTCCATCATTTTCATTTTTTTCAAGAAGCTTGTGTTCTTCATTTTTCTAAAAGTAAGCTTGTTCTTGGTTTAGGTTCATTCCCTTGGAACCTTTAAGCTTGAAAACCATCTTGGATCTATTTTGCTTCAAGGTTTGAGTAAGTATTTCTCTACTCAAATTTCTATACTTTAGGGTTTGGGTGTTTTTCCTAAAACTTGCATTTTTATGGTGGTTTTCTTGTGTATTTTGTATAAGGTTGATTTTTCTAAGTGTTGGAAGCATCGAGATCTTTGGGAGACCACTTGGTGTTGGTGTTGGTGTGAAGGAGATCCTTGGTGTTTGCCCTTTTTAGTTGCTTCAAGAGGCAAGAGGATTTTCTCAATAAGTTGGGAAGGTTGTGTATGTGTGTGGCTATGTGTTGTATGTTCCATGAAAAACTCAAAGACTTGAGTTTTCATATTGGTTGTTGAATGAGAAATCATTCTCTTAGTAAACTATATTTTTATATATCTATACCTTGAAGTGGCAAAGCATGATTTTGCTTGATGAATGATGATTTTTGAAAGCCTATGTGTTCTTGGAAAATCATATGTATGGTTTGAAGTGGTTGAATGCCTAAATGCATGCTTGATGAAGTAAGGTTTGATGCTATGTTAATGATGTATTTTAAAATGCTATGGATGATTACTTTGAGTGTATGTATGCTTTCTGGCTTGAGAGTGTTCTTGCCTATGTAATGTATGTTGATTTTTGAGTATGTTGTGTACTTTGATTCATTGTGATTGGGATTGGATTTAAAGCATTTGGTTTAAATATCTTTTTCTTCCCTGTAAAATGACCGAGTTTCATTTTTCGTCCCTGTAAAAAATTTTGTTTGTTTGTGATCCCTGTAAATAAAAAAGTTTTATTTTTAGTCCCTGCAAAATTGTTTTAGTCCCTGTAAAATTTAGATCATGTTGAATTAGTCCCTGTAATATTTAGATAATTGCCAAAGTAGTCCTTGTAAAATAAATTTAATAGGGACTAAAAACAAAATTGTTCACATATTACAGGGACTAATTCAACATGATCTAAATTTTACAAGGACTAAAACAATTTTGCAGGGACTAAAAATAAAACACTTTGTTTTACAAGGATCACAAACAAACAAAATTTTTTACAGGGACGAAAAATGAAACTCGGTCATTTTGCAGGGACGAAAAAAGTATTTAAACCAAAGCATTTTTACCCAAGTGTTGGAAGAGGACTTAGAGTTTTTAATGAAAAAGTCTTTCCAATGAAATCAAATAAATTAATTAGGATTCAAATCAACACTTGATTAGGTAATCTCCACTTAATTTTAAGTATAAGTCTCCAATGGACTATATAACAAATCCATTTTTTCCAAAAAGCCCTAAGTAAGCTAGAAAATAAATTAATGAGGGAGACAGTAAAATTTCAGTTTTTTAAGGGGTTAAAAACGAAAACTGGGTGTATTTTGGGTCAAAAGTATAAATTTATGGAATTTTGGGCAGAAAAATAAAAATTGAGTGTTTTGGGCCAAAAATATAATTTACAAAAGTTCTTGGGCAGAAACGTGAAACTGAGCCTTTTTAGGGCAGAAACCTAATTTTTTAGAAATCAGTGGCTGATTTTAAATACTAGAAGTAAATAAATTTAAGTAAAGTTTTATCAAAATATTTAATTAAGACTTTTAATTAAATCTTTTTACAATAAGAAGTGAGAAGAAAAATAATGAAGTTGGTTTTAAATAAAAGATATTTCTTTTATTTAAAACAACTGAAGATTTGATATTTTAAAGTTAAAGAGGAACTTTAACTTCAAAGAGAAATTTTCTCTAAAACTTATGTTTTGAAAGAGGATCAATACGTGGCGACGATGAAGTCTTGAGGACAATAATGCTACACGGTGTTGGAAGAAAGCTAACACGTGACGACGAAAATCCTAAGAGGAGGGATTGCATGAATTGTCTTGTTTGTGTTTGCAAATTTATACTGTCATTTGCATTAAAGACGTGGCTTTTGCCAAATTAGAGCATATAATCCTATGTGGGGATTGTAAATAAGTATGGTCTGACTATGAGTCTTGAGGGCATCCAGGTTACGAAGTTCTCAATGGCCGGTTGGTGACTCCCAACGGACCGAGACGAGTCGTAATACCCAGCTTGGATAATCCTGACCGGGCTGCCTTATTTATGTTATGGTGATAGTAGCTCTACTGAATAATTGTAAAACCAGTCCATGGAAAAGGGGACAGATGGTTAACCAAGTCCATGAAAAAGGGGACAGATTGGTTTATTATGTTAGGTTTACGCTACAACCATTTCGCTCTACTTAGTTGAGGAAGAGAAGTCTCCATGGAGCAGTGCACCGGTGTATGAAAAGAGATATTGAAGTGACATGCATTATGCTAGAGTGCTATGTGTGTTTAACTTGATGGTGTGTTCTCTTTTGATGAATGATTATCTTAGAGAAAGATTTGCGAAAGAGTAATTCTATATATACATATATATTCTTGGAATGTATTATGTAGTATTTTACTTTTCATATGCACCCTTTCGTGGATTTCAACTTGTGCAAAGAAATTCACCCTTGCATGTTTTTTTGTATCTATATGTACGCGACGCATAGATGTCCACTTCGAGGCCTCAGGTAGCCCGAGTGAGGGAGAGTTTCCAGCCTCTTGAGGCCGATGGTGGGGGATGGACTTATGATCCCATCTCCCAATGGGCCACGGTGACTAGGCACGTGGTCAGGACGAGAGGAGGGGTGTTGGGCCCTGAGGAGGTTTTGGAGCAGGACATGATTCTAGACACTTATATTCCCATCGAGAGGATGCGCAGTTGGCTGGTAGATGCACCTTACGCACGCACTGGGCTGAGGAGAGTAGAGAGCCCGTGGAGCAGACAAGGAGGGAGACTCAGGAGGAGGAGAGACCATTACCCTCGCGGGTAACCGGGTCTGTTCTGGAGTATCGTCGTCTCTTTCGTCGTACTCCAAGGAAGAGTTCCTTGGAGAGGGCACGTCTACCGAGGATGGCTCCACCAGTGACACCAGCTTTACCACCAGAGACTGTTAGATCGACGCTTTCTGTTCCTTATGTCGCACCGTCTGGACGTTTTGTGCGTTGCTCTTCTGACACTTCTGCCGGACTGTCGGGACACATAGAGAGGGGGAAGAGGAAGGTTAGAGACGAGCCTGAGCGGGTACTCATTGAGATATCCGAGGATGAGGAGGACCCTGAGGAGGAGCCTGAGGTGGACCCCGAGGAGACGTCATCGTCTTAGGTCTCTAGGTGTGGGGTGTATAGTGCTAGGTTGTGGGTTGTCAGTTAACCGACCAGCCTAGGTTTTGGGGAGTAAATGTTCATGTCGTGTATTTGACACATTTTTTTGTTTTACTGTTTTTCCTAGGTTTAGTGTATCTCTTTATTTTCTTTACGCAGTAATGATGTATCTTGACTATACTTGTGGTGCAAGACTTTTGTACAGTGACTCTGATATTGATATATGATGTATGTTTCTTTTTTTGATTTTCTGGATGGCTAAAGTTTTATAAACATACTTCTTATAAAACTTTTAAAAAGAAAAATTTAGCCACGAATTTTGGTACCCTTTTATTATGAAAGACGTATTTTTATAAAGACAAACCAGTTTTATTTAATTCCGCATAAAGTTTCTTGGTAGCTTCATGTGACGCTCTTTGTTGGAAAAATGAGTGTTACAAATTCAATTCACCTTCTATTCACAGTCACAGTGAGAATGAATTCAATTCAACTTGAGATTCACCTGAAATTCGTCTTTGTAAAATCAAGTTTAAGAATCAAGTTATGCATGAATGCAATTCAATTTTAATTCCTATTTGATTTTACCTTTTCTTTATGCATCTTAATCTTATCTTTGATATTTTATACAAGTGTCCTAAAAAATCAAACATTTATCCTAAGACTAGACCATTTGTTCTTCATAAGTCTTCATGTATCCTTTATGCTTCCATGGTTGTCGTCTTCAAAAGTTGGTACACATGAAAGCTCATTAGAGTTGATGATGTAACTTTTCTAATGTAATGGTAGCGTCATATGCTAGTGCCATAAGAGAAGTGGCAGACCCTAACAAATTAAAGTAGAAAAAGATTGAAGTGGGTCCGTCACACATGACACGTGGCTAGAATAGGCCTCATCCTGGGATAACTTTTGGTAGAGAAAATAGTTATATAAGCACTCGTTCTTGTCTGAATTGTAGTAGACTTTGCTATTTATATCTTTGTGATTATATATTACTCATTTAATTGGTTGCCAATTTGAAGACTTTTTTTTAAAATGTAATGAGTGTTTATTTATTTATTTTCTATAACACAAAAATATTTCTTTTCTTTAGTCCCGAGTCATACGTTTTGGCTAATTTTTTTATATAACACTGATATTAGCATCATATTATAAATATGGGTTAAATATATTTTTAGTCTTTCAAAAAAATTTGTCTATTTTTAGTCTTATATTTCTTGAAATGTATCATTTGTAATCCCTGTGACCATTTTTTAAATTCAAAAGATATTTCTTAAAAATTTATTTTCACCCTTCATAATTTTCAATTCCCAATTTCCACCCAATCCTCCTTTTCCATTCCTAGAGCTGCCAATGGTGGACTCGAAGGCCCCGGCCCGATAAGTCCGTGTTTTAGGCTATGTCGACTCATTAACTATATGCTCGAACGAAATCAGACCATTTTAGCAAGAGTGATGGGCCTGCCGGACCAGCATTTTATGCAATTGTTAGTACAACTATTTTTCTTTGTAAATTGTAATAGTGTGTTTTAGGCTGGGCTATGATAAGAAAGTGTGACCTAAAATGGAGAATGAGAGTTTGGTGAAAATTGAAAATTGAAAATTAGGAGGTTAAAATGATCTTTTAAAAAATATTTTTTTAAATTTAAAAAAGGCTACAGGGACTAAAATATGATACATTTCCAAAAATGTGGGACTAAAAAGAGAAAAAAAATTCTGAAAGACTAAAACCGAACACATACCTATTTATGGGGAATAAAAACATATTTAACCGTATAAATATTAATAAAAGTGTGATAGATTTCAAGAGGAATACAGTAAATAGAAAACGAGGATGGATGTGGTTGGGGATGACATGCATGAAATGTGTAGTGGTGACGGTGTAATCGATGAGGAAAAACAATACAACTAATTAAAATAAAAAAAATTGGGGAGCAAAATAACACAACCTTGACACCTTTTCATTGTGCTTATCCACAACCACAAGTAAACATAATTGTCTATCTCGAACAATATAACAAAGTTATTGGCATAAACAAGAGACATGTTTAAAAAGTTGAACCCAACCACATACCAGTTTAATGCAATGTCTGTTGAGATGGCAATGCAAAAAATTAAGCAAACTGCATCCATAACTGAACAAAGATTGTTTGATAACAGAATATTTTAATTCAAATTATAAAGAATATATGATTGATTACATTTTTATTACCATCCTATAGTGAACTTTATCAAACTAATTACTACCAAAAAAAATTAATGACAAAATATTAGTGAGCAAAAATATAAAAATTTTCTCTAATTCTATTACTAAATTTTGTAACGTTAAAATTAGTAATAGATTCTATCTCTAATTTTTGTTGCTAATGCATTCTTTTAATTTTTAGCATTGAGCTACACGCTACAACGGATGATAGCCTTCATGAACAAACTTGAAAATCAACAATTTTTTATTTTATATATTATAATTATATCATGGTAATATATATGTGATGACAATCTTTTCATTACTCATTTTGAATAATTTTTTAATATCAGGATCTAGTTATTCTACTAACCTTTGCTTAAAATTAACTCATCCATAGTGTTATAAAGTTGTCGCCTTTGGATAAAGTTTTCTACCTAATTAAATTCATTAACAAAACTCTATATCACTTTTTTTTTATATACAAAACTCTATCTCACTTTGACCTAACAGGAACCATGTCTAGAAAGGATGAGCTTACATAAAATTGCATCTTATGTTATGCTTGAATTTGAAATTTATGTTGACTCTAAAACCTTTGGAAAATGGTTTTAATGATAACAAACCTTCTGAACTTAATTTAAGCATTTAAGAATGTTATAAGAGCTAATGGTGTGCTTGAGAATGTTTTACAAGAGCAGGTTAAGTAAGAAGAGCACGTAAGAGTGTTTCTGAAGGAACAAGTCAGAATGTTCTGATGAACTCAGAATGCTCAACATTCTCATGAGAATCAAGTACACAAACATGAACGTTCTCAAGGACCAGAGTCAAGACATCCAATGATCAAGATAAAGATTTACTATGATAGGATAGTCAGTGATCTCAGGAAAAGATTATCAAGTCAGAATCTACAAGTATCTCAAAGATCAAAGGTCTGGTCAGTATCAAAGAATGTTCAAGTAAAGACAACCTAGTGAACCTTCTCCGAGGACAGAGCTATATATATCAGAAGGTTCCAGAGGAAGGACAGAAGAAACAAAGTACCACCACGTCTAAGGTACAAGTGTTCTCACACAAAAGCTTGAGGAAAATCAGAAGAAAGAACACATCGGATATCAGAGAAGATCATCATAAGGATGGACATCAGAATATTCATCAGAATGTTCAGCAGAACATTCTGATGAACAAGTACCAAAAACAAGTTGTCACTGTCAACTTTTGGTAAAAGCAAGGGAGCGTCCAACTGTATGAACAGACGCCTGTTGCTATGTGTCTAATGGCTAGTTTCACTATGGAACTTCATTAAAAGCAAAGGCAAACACATCTGGACAACTTGGATGCGATATTACATAATCTGAACCAAGATTAATCTTCCCATCAAGTCTGAACTTGAAACACTCTTTCTACAAAATACTTTTCTGTATCTATTAGAGAGTGAATACAGTTTTTCATTTGTTCGTTTATGAATGATTTGTAAGCAGTAGGATAGTGACACAACCTATATTTTCAAATCTGTAAAGGTTGTTCTTTTACTACATAGTGAGTGAGCACTAGTGTGAGTAGAAGAAAGATATAGAGTCTAGAGAGGCTAAGTTCTAATGATTACTCAGTTGCTGTGCCTGAAGAGGCAAGTGGAAAGAATACTTGTAAAGGTCTAAAGAGGTTGTGTGAAGAATACTTGTACTGGTGGTTAAGCTAGTGGAAAATCTCACAGAGAGTGGGGACTAGACGTAGCCCAGGAGTTAAGGGTGAACCAGGATAAATATGTGTGTGTGGTATTTTCTATCCCTCTCACTTTTACTTGTTATTATCGTTCTGTCAAAACCTGTTCAAATACGTATTCTGATATAACAAGAACATACATTCTCTGAACGAAGGAATAGAACTTCAAAGGAAGTTATCTGAGAAAGTTCATCAGCCTAAGAAGGTTGAAGAACATCAGAAGGTTCATATTCAACAATCACATCAGAACGTTCTCAAGAGTGAACATTCTTAAGTAAACAATCTTAATCAGAAATATCATACCTACTGTTTTGGATAGATACATAAATCAATTGCATGCTAAGCAACTCTTTATCAATACCTGTTTATAACTAACAAAGGTAATCTATTCTGACTTCCAAGTTATTATACTTGAGAAGGTTCAGTCAGAAGGTTCAATTAACATTCTTGTAGGCCAAAAGTTTAAAAGGGTAACAATTCAACCCCCCTTCTTGTTATCCTTTGGTTCACTTCAGTTGGCATTAGAGCCCGGTCTCCTGGTTGTAATACACTTAACAGTGTAAGAGGAAAAAGATCTAGGAAGAAGTGATGGCCAATCACAACACTGGAACCTTCATTCCTGAAGGATCTTCACTGAACAGACCTCCTGCCTTTGATGGAAAGGATTACTACTACTGGAAAGAAAGGATGAAATTATTTCTTGAAACTCAGGAAGGAGATCTATGGGAGATTGTGGAAAATGGTCCTTACATACCCAAATCTACAAATGAGGCAGGAGAAGAAACAGAGAAACCAAAAGTCTCATGGACAAATGAATAAAAGACCAAGGTAGTATACAACTTCAGAGCAAAGCACTATCTGACATGTGCCTTAAACTGGAATGAGTTTGACAAAATTGCTCAGTGGAAAACTGCAAAAGAAATCTGGGATACACTTCAAGTCTCTCATGAAGGCACGAATCAAGTGAAGGAATCAAAAATAAACATTCTCATACATCAGTATGACCTATTCAAAATGCAAGAGACTGAGTCTATAGAAGAAATGATCAGCAGATTCATTGTAATCATGAATGATCTAAAATCTCTTGGAAAAACATATTCCAATCAAGAACAGATCAGGAAAATACTAAGGAGTCTTCCTAAAGTCTGGAGGCCTAAAGTAACTGCCATCCAGGAAGCAAAAGATCTGTCCACACTAAGGTTGGATGAACTGCTAGGATCACTAAAGGTGCACGAGCAGGAGATAATGGATGAAATTCAACCCAGAAGAGGAAAAGACTTAGCACTAAAGGTCACACAAAAAAAAGGAAAAACATCCTCTAAACATCAATCTTCAGCCTTGAACTCAGTGGGTGAATCTGATGATGAAACAAGCAGCAATGATGGAGACATCTCTGAGAATGAAGATGAACTGGCATTCATATCCAGGAACATTAAAAGAATGTTAAGAAATAGAGGTAAATGGAGAAAGAATTTTCAATCAAGAAGAGACTTTCAAAAAGGAGAAAACAGCAAAGGACAAGTCATCTGCTTTGGATGCAACAAGCCAGGACACATCAAATTAGAATGTCCGAATACCAAGAGGAGTCCAAAGGATTTTCAAAAGAAGAAAGCTATGATGGCCTCTTGGGACAATTCAGAAGAGTCATCTGAAGAAGATGAGCCAGAAGTAGCAAATCTATGTCTCATGATGAGTCAACCAGAACTTGAAGCTAATGAGGTAACCAATATTCAAACTTATCATGAACTAGAGTTTGCTTTTGATAATCTGTTAAATGACTCTAATACTTTAGATCAAAAATGTGCATTCTTAAAAGGACAACTTTCTGAAACAAAGAAAGAAAATGAGAAACTAAGGGAAGAAAATGAAAGATTGTTCAAAGCAAATCAGTGTCTTCAAGAATCTCATTTTAAATTATCTTAGCAAGTCAAGTCTATCAAAAAATATGCTTCTGAAACACCAATTCCAGATAACCAAATTGTTCTTGAAGAAAACAATATTTTAAAAGAAAGAGTTAACATATTAACTCATGATTTATCTAGATTTGTTGAAGGATCAAAAAATCTGGACAAATTAATGGGTGTTCAAAAGGATCCTTCTAATAAGACAGGACTTGGTTTCAATAGTAATCAGAAGCAAACTCCTACGAAAATAAATTTTGAAAATGCTAGAAGGTCATGGAAATACTGTTCTAACTGTAGAATGTATGGTCACTTGCCTTTAGACTGTGTTTATAAGAAAAAAGGCCCTACTATGGGTAAGAAGACTCATAAACACATCAAGAAAAAATTCTGTTATTACTGCAACTTGTATGGCCATACAAACACAAAATGTTACCATCAACACAGAGTTCAGAAACATTCTAAGAATGTTCCTAAGTTCAAGAAGAGCAGAAAACTTTGTTCTTATTGCAACAAACTTGGACATATTGTCTCAGAATGTTGGTACAAAAACAAAGTACCTAAGGGAAAGGTAACTAACCAAGGAGGACCCAACAAAATATGGGTACCTGAGTCTGTGTTTGCTGAAAATGCAGGAATGCCTTATGACTGCCAAGAAAAGAATGCTATGGTTCTTGGACAGTGGCTGCTCCAGACACATGACTGGAGATAAGAGTAAGTTTCTTACTCTTGAAAAGGTAGATGGTGGAGCAGTAACCTTTGGTGACAACAGAAAGGTTTGGATCAAAGGTATAGTTAAAATAGGTAATAAAAGCTTCACCAAAATTGAAAATGTTTATTATGTTAAAGGGTTAAAACACAACCTTCTCAGCATCAGTCAACTATGTGACAATGGCTTTGAAGTATTGTTTCAACCTACAAATTGTGAAATTAGAGAAAAGTCTACAGGCAATCTTCTTTTCTCAGGAAAAAGAGATAAAAATCTCTACAACATATGCATTGAAGAACTTTCTGATCAAACGTGTTTTGCATCATTTGAAACTGATAAATGGATTTGGCATAGAAGAGTAGGTCACATGAATATGAAAACTATTTCAAAATTATTACAAAAAGATCTTGTCAAAGGATTGCCCAAAATTAGATTTGAAAAAGATAAAATATGTGAAGCATGTGTGCATGGAAAGCAAACAAAATCAAGTTTTCACTCTAAGAATGTTGTTTCAACTTCAAAACCACTTGAATTATTGCATATTGATTTGTTTGGCCCCACAAAAACTGCAAGCCTTGGTGGAAAGAGATATGATTTTGTGATTGTGGATGATTATTCTAGATTCACGTGGGTACTATTTCTAATCCACAAAGATGAATCATTTGAAGCCTTTAGAAAGTTCTGTAAGAAGGTTCAGAATGAAAAAGGTTCAAACATAGTTTCTGTGAGAAGTGATCATGGAGGTGAGTTTGAGAATTATCAATTTCAAACATTCTTTGATGAGAATGGAATCAATCATAATTTCTCTTGTCCTAGAACTCCTCAACAAAATGGAGTTGTAGAAAGGAAAAATAGATCATTGCAAGAAATGGCAAGAACAATGCTTAGTGAATCAGGCATTCAAAATTACTTTTGGGCAGAAGCTGTAAACACTTCTTGCTACATTTTGAACAGAGTCTCAATTAGAAACATTCTGAACAAAACTCCATATGAGTTATGGAAAGGGAGAAAACCAAATATCTCCTACTCTCATGTCTTTGGATGTGAATGCTTTGTCCTGAACAATAAAGACAATCTTGGAAATTTTGATTCCAAAACTGACAAAGCCATTTTCCTAGAGTATTCTCAGTCTTCTAAAGCATATAGAATCTTTAATTTAAAGAACAATACATTTGAGGAAAGTATGCATGTTGTACTTAATGAAACTAACAGCATGTCTGAGAAAAGAAAAGATGCAGATCTTGAAGAAGAACTGGAAAGATTGAATATTCAAGATGAATCTGATACTCCTGACCAGGTCAAAGAAGACTCAGAAGATCAGAATGTTGAACCTTTTCGAGATCAGAAAGATAAAAGTACTCCACAACATTCTGAAATTCAAAATTTACCTAAGAGCTGGAGAATGGTTACTAATCATCCTCAAGAGTTCATAATTGGGGAAACCTCAGAGGGAATTAGAACAAGATCATCTTTTAAAAGAGATGAATGTGACATGGCTCTACTATCCGAAGTAGAACCCAAATCTATTGATGAAGCCATATGTGACACCCTGAGGCCGACAAGGGCGGGGAGCGATCGCCGGTGCAGAGAGGCACGGATAAAGAGCGTCTCCTGGTAGGCTTCTAGGCGAAGGGGTACATGAATGAACCGAAATCATACTGGAATGAGAGGAATTCTGAGACTATGCAGGTATGGGACTGTACAGTTGAGGAAAGCTTAATAGAATTGATTGGTGCTACTCATACAAACAAGATGCATATTCTTTTCGGTAGCCTATCACTTAAGAACTCCACAGTTAAGCGTGCTTGACTTGGAGCAATTTCGTGATGGGTGACCTTCTGGGAAGTTTCCTAGAAAGCATGTGAGTGAGGACCAAGCATGCTGAAAAGACCCGTGTTGGTGTGTGGGGACAGTCGTCGATCCGAAAAGTAGCCGGGATGTTACACCATAACTGATGAATCATGGATAAAAGCCATGAAAGAAGAGTTAAGTCAATTTGACAAAAATCAAGTATGGACTCTTGTGCCTTCACCTCGGAATCAAACAGTCATTGGAACCAGATGGGTGTTTAGAAACAAACTTGATGAAAATGGTAAGGTAATAAGAAATAAAGCAAGGTTAGTAGCTCAATGATACAATCAGCAAGAAAGTATTGATTATGATGAAACTTTTGCCCCTATAGCTAGATTAGAAGCTATAAGAATTCTTCTTGCATTTGCTGCATATAAAAACATAAAACTCTTTCAAATGGATGTCAAAAGTGCCTTTTTAAATGGATTTATAAATGAAGAAGTTTATGTGCATCAACCTCTTGGTTTTATTGAGAATGATAAACCAAATCATGTTTTCAAACTAACTAAAGCTCTGTATGGGTTGAAGCAAGCTCCCAGAGCTTCGTATGATAGATTGAGCAACTTTCTGATCAAAAATGATTCCCTCAGAGGAAAAATTGGTACAACCTTGTTTAAGAAAGTTCATAAGACAGACATTCTCATAGTACAAATATATGTTGATGATATAATCTTTGGTGCTACTAATGAGAATATGTGCAGTGAATTCTCTAAACTGATGAAAGGAGAATTCGAGATGAGCATGATGGGAGAGTTGAGTTTCTTCTTAGGACTACAAATCAAACAAATGGAGAATGGTATCTTTATTCATCAAGAAAATATATCAAGGACATTCTCAAGAAGTTTAGAATGGATGAGGCTAAACATATGGCTACTCCCATGCATCCTTCTTCAGTACTAGATAAAGATGAAAAAGGTAAATCAGTATCTGAGAAGGAATATAGAGAATTTGATCTAGTAGGTTATTGTGATGCTAATTATGCTGGTGACAAGACTGATAGAAAGAGTACAAGTGGTGGTTGTCATTTCCTTGGAAAAGCACTAATTACTTGGACGTGTAGGAAACAGAACACCATAGCATTATCCACAACTGAGGCAGAATATGTAGCAGTAGCAAGTTGTTGCTCTCAAATATTGTGGATTAAGCATCAGTTGGAAGATTATTCCATAAGGTATTCTGATATCCCAATTTATTGTGATAATACTAGTGCTATTAATCTTTCAAGAAAACCCATCCAACATTTTAGATCAAAACACATTGATATCAAGCATCATTTTATTAGAGATCATGTTCAGAAAGGTGATATTGGGCTGAAATTCATTGAAACCAAACTTCAAGTTGCTGATATCTTTACAAAGCCCTTATTGGAAGAATGATTTAATTTCATAAAAAATCTTCTTCATTTGCATATGATTGAAAATTGATTAATTGAGTCCCTCTTGATTATATGAATTGTATGATTATAGTGATTAAAATTCTATGAAGCATGTAGTGGGATAAATGGGTATAAATAGATTAGGAGAATATAAGTGAGAATATTGGTAAGAATGTTCTCTGAGAATGTTCTCTGAGAATGGTTGGGTAAGAATGTTAATGCTTAGTCCTCTTAGTCAAACTCCCTGACTGCCCCAACGATCATTTTGCTCTCTCCTGCAGTAAATAAAAACTGCTCTCCTCAACGACTAGAAATGGCTAGTTGTGTGAAAATGTGTCTCGTTTCATCTTCTATATAAAGAAGGTTGAATCAAAAAATGGGACCACTAAAAATCATTTCTCATCCCCTACTCTCAAGAATACTCTTGAACATTCTGTGATCACTCTCGAAAACTCCCTGAACCAATCCTCTCACTCTCGTTTCTATTCAAACCCTAAAATGGTTAGAACCAAGCACTTGGGTGTCAAAGGCGGTGGTGAGCCTTGTACTCTAGAATCATCCTCCAAATCTGAGGAACCCTCTCGTGTGTCTTCACCTGCATCTCTTCCTCTACAAGCCACCCCCGTTTCATCTCCACCTTCCATTGCCAAAGGAAAGCGAACGAAGAGATCTGCTCCTCCATCCAGACGTTCTACAAGGATCATGTCTGGTGTCTCTCGAAGCGAAAAACCAATGGTTGTTGGAGAAACCATTGAAATCAACGCTTCAGACTCAGAGAAAACTATCTCTGCCACTCCTTCAAGAAAAGAAGGGAGTGTATCTATGTCATCTCCAAGTGAGAAGAAAAGAAAAGAAGAAGCATCTTCAACCATCAAGATGAAGAGTGAAGGGAAGAAGCCAAAGAAGGAAGAGAAGGGCAAAGACCTGATGATGTCCAGAACCATAGTTCCTGGAAGGATCTATGGACTGAAAGAAGTCAAGGAGAAAGGGTATGACATTCTATCATACTTGGTAAGGAGTTTCTACTCAACTACTCGAGTAAATAAAGGACTGGGATGTCTCATTGGCATAGTCAAGGCCAAGAGAATAGTCCTCAATGAAGAAAATCTGGGAAAGGCTCTTGGATTGAAATGCTATGGAGAGAAGCTATATGATGAAGACCGGTACTCTAAGATTGGAGTTACCAAGGAAGAAGTCACCAACATGTTCCTAGATGATGAACATTCTGAGATAAGATCAAAGACCCTAATAACCTTTGGAAGGCTGGCACACAACATGTGCATCCACTCCATCCTACCCAGAGCAGGCACCTTTCAATCAGTAAGTCATTTGGACTTAATGGTTCTTTACCATCTTCAAAAAGGTATTCCTCTGAGTCTGCCTCATTTCATTCTCAAATACATGATGGCTGCTGTATCTCCCTCTAAGCCAACTAGGCGCTTTCCATATGGAATGGCTCTCAGCAAAATATTCAAGCATTTTGGAGTCTCACTAGAAGGAGAAAATGCTGTGATTGATAAGAGTTTCTTTGTGGCAAAGAATCTCAATCAAATGAAGTTGAAAGGCTCCTTTCCCTCTGCAGAAGCAAGACCAGAGAAGGTTCAAAAGGAGAAACCTTCTGAGGCTGAAAAGAGCAAAGGAGAAGGCTCTTCAAAGAAGAGAAAAGGAAGAGAGGGAGAAACAGAAGCAGAAGAAAGGAGAAAAAGGAAGAGAAGAAAAAGAAGATGATTACAGAAGAAGAGTCTCAACCTTCTGTGACAGAAAAAGAACCTTCTGAAGAAGAGAAGGAGGAAGCAGAAATACTTGAGGCATTTGAAAAATTGGCTCAAGAAGAGTCAACTCAGAAGGGACAAGAAGAAGAGGAACCTGAGGAGGATCCCTTCGAAGAAATGACTGATGAGCCTGTGCTGGAATCTGCTCAAGAAGTATCTGACAAAGCTGAGGCTGAGGAAAATGAACCTGAGAAGGTTCAAGAGATGGAAGAACCTGGACCTTCTAAAGAGGTTCAAGACAAAAATTAAGAGGAAATTGAACCTTCTAAAGAGGTTCATGAGGAAGAGCATTATGAACCAGAAGTCTCGGTTCAAGAAGAAGAAACCGATCCTGATCAAGAGGATCAAGAAAAAAGAAAGGAGGAAGAAGTCAGGGATGAACCCTGGGTCTCAGAATCAACTGAGAAAGAACTCTCATCTGAGAAGCCAGAGGAAACTGAGAATGTTGGGCTGGAACATTCTCAAATAGTAGATCCCATCACAAGTCAGACTGCTGGGATTTTGGCTGAATTGAAGATCTATGAGGATGAATAATCCTCTGAAGAAGAAGAAGAAGAGAAAACCCCTAAGGAAGCAGATTAGGTTGTTGCCCAGAAGGATGATAAGGGCAAAGGGATTATGGAAGAAGAGATCCCAACTTCACCAGTAATTGGGGGAAGCAACTTTGATTCTGAGATGATCAAGCAATTCATGTCCTCTCCCCAAATCTTTGATCTCTATGCTCCCACTCCTATCTTTCCTGGACCTTCTCATGGAGTTGGTGAGTTGCCTCCAGACCTTCCTACACTGTTTGCTTCACTTGGGGAATCCACATTCAAGCAAATGGAAGAAGCACAGAAGGGTTCACCCTCTGAGAAGGTTGCTGGTGAACCTTCTGAAGGAAAAGAGAAAGCTGCAGCTGAACCTACCAAGGAAGCTTCTCCTGATGAGCAGTCTATTCAGATTAGGCTTGCATCTCTGGAGAAAGATGTGAAGAAGATGAGGGTCAATCAGAAATTGCTTTTCACTGGGATGGCTAATCTCCAGAAAACCCTGAACTACTTCATTTTTTAGTGGATCTCAGAACATTCCTCTTCTCCTCATCAACCTCCTCCTACCTTCGACCCAACTGCACCGGCATCATCCACCTCCTTTGGAGATTCATCCCCTTCCAAAAAGGGTTCCTGGAGATCTTTTCCCTCTCTTTTTGATTGTTGATAAAAGGGGAAGAAGAAAAGAGGAATAAAATTTTAATTTCTTAGACATTATGGGCTGGGCTTAGCTAAAATGTATAGGCCAAATTTTTGTTTTTGAATGTCTTTGAAATTATTGTACATGAATGATATAAACATGCTAATTTTTGTACAAATGCATTCAATATTTTGAATGAATAATATTGGAACTTTGTTGGATGAAATATCTTTGACTAAGTACTAAATCAAAACTCTGATATGAATATTCTGCATATGAACAGTCTCATAATTAAAACATTCTCTGAATGCATGAATATTCTCTGTTTATCATAGTCAAAATTTTATCACTTCTTACTCCAAAAATAATATGCATATATTCAGGGGGAGTATGTGATAAAATTATTATGATAACATTCATAAACACTTAAATTTTGTTCTAGGTTTGTCATCATCAAAAAGGGGGAGAATGTCGACTCCAAAACACTTGGAAAATGGTTTTAATGACAACAAATCTTCTAAACATAATTTAAGCATTTAAGAATGTTATAAGAGCTAATGGTGTGCTTGAGAATGTTTAACAAGAATAGGTTAAGTAAGAAGAGCACGTAAGAATGTTTCTGAAGGAACAAGTCAGATGTTCTGATGAACTCAGAATGCTCAACATTCTCATGAGAATCAAGTACACAAACATGAACGTTCTCAAGGACCAGAGTTAAGACATCCAATGATCAAGATAAAGATATACTATGATAGGATAGTCAGTGATATCAGGAAAAAATTATAAAGTCAGAATGTACAAGTATCTTAAAGATCAAAGGTCTGGTCAGTATCAAAGAATGTTCAAGCAAAGACAACCTAGTGAACCTTCTCAGAGGACAGAGCTATATATATCAGAAGGTTCCAGAGGAAGGACAGAACAAACAAAGCACCACCACGTCTAAGGTACAAGTATTCTCACACAAAAGCTTGAGGAATATCAGAAGAAAGAACACATCTGATATCAAAGAAGATCATCAGAAGGTTCATCGAGAACATCAGAATGTTCATCAGAAGGATGGACATCAGAATGTTCGGCAGAACATTATGATAAACAAGTACCAAAAGCAAGTTGTCACTGTCAACTTTTGGTAAAAGCAAGGGAGCGTCCAGCTGTACGAACAGATGCCTGTTGCTATGTGTCTAATGGCTAGTTTCACTATGGAACTTTATTAAAAGCAAAGGCAAACACATCTGGACAACTTGGAAGAACTCATTACGATATTACACAATCTGAACCCAGATTAATCTTCCCATCAAGTCTGAACTTGAAACACTCTTTCTGCGAAATACTTTTCTGTATCTATTAGAGAGTGAATACAGTTTTTCATTTGTTCGTTTATGAATGATTTGTAAGCTGTAAGATAGTGACACAACCTATATTTTCAAATCTGTAAAGTTGTTCTTTTACTACATAGTGAGTGAGCACTAGTGTGAGTAGAAGAAAGATATAGAGTCTGGAGAGGCTAAGTTCTAAAGATTACTCATTTGCTGTGCCTGAAGAGGCAAGTGGAGAATACTTGTAAAGGCCTAAAGAGGGTGTGTGAAGAATACTTGTATTGGTGGTTAAGCTAGTGAAAAATCTCACAGGGAGTGGGGACTGGACGTAGCCCAGGAGTTAAGGGTGAACCAGGATAAATCTGTGTGTGTGGTATTCTCAATCTCCCTCACTTTTACTTGTTATTATCGTTCTGTCAAAACCTGTTCAAATACATATTCTCATATAACAAGAACATATATTCTTCGAACGAAGGAATAGAACTTCAAAGGAAGTTATCTGAGAAAGTTCATCAGCCTAAGAAGGTTGAAGAACATCAGAAGGTTGAAGAACCTCAGAAGGTTCATATTCAACAATCACATCAGAACGTTCTCAAGAGTGAACATTCTTAAGTAAACAATCTTAATCAGAAATATCATACCTACTGTTTTGGATAGATACATAAATCAATTGCATGCTAAGCAACTCTTTATCAATACCTGTTTATAACTAACAAAGGTAATCTATTTTGACTTCCAAGTTATTATACTTGAGAAGGTTCAGTCAGAAGGTTCAATTAATATTCTTGTAGGCCAAAAGTTTAAAAGTGTAACAATTCAACCCCCCTTCTTGTTATCATTTGGTTCACTTCAATTTATTTTACACTCCTTATGTCTTTTCAATAGTTAATTTAGAATATTTTTTATTTATATGTTATTTTAAAATCTTAAGATAATTTTAAATATTATTTTCTCAATGATACTTTTATTTTCATCTTTTTTATGACTTCAAACCTTTTTCTATTTCTTTTTTTGGGGGAGGGGGGGATCGAACCCATATAAGAGGAAGTTGATAGTTCAATTTTGGATCTTTGATCACATATCTTTGATCAATGAGGAAGTTCATAATTCAACATTAATTATAAAAAATAACAGATTAAAGAATTATAGATTAATTAAATTAAAAATAATTATTTCATGTAAATAAAAATATTAATTTTATTTCTGAATTTATATGTCAATATTTTAAATTACACTTAAAAAACAGAAACAATACTTTATTTGTTAAAAATAAATGGAATGATAATTTCATTCTATGTTTATCATATAAAGATGGGAGTGTCATGTTTGGTAAATGGAATGACGACTCAAGAATCATAATGAACTGGAATGACGTTTTAGTATAGTTCTTTTCCCTTAGTATATTTCATTGTTTGATAGCAATTAGATGTGATAATTAATTGGTTAAGTATGTCTCTAAAATTTAACCTATCTTTTGTTTCGTTCAACTTAATTTGTTTATTTAACAAACAGTAAGTTGGATATAAATTTTTTAACAAATATATTTAACTAAGTATCATAAGATTTAGTCTTTAGTATTTATTTATTGTTTTAGATATATAATAAAAAAAATTATATTATATTTTATTTACTACACTTTAATATAATATATTTATTTTATGATAAATAATAGTTTTATTAAAGGTTAAACTAATTTACAAATTAAAATATTATAATGGTTTACATATTCAAAGTTGTCATTTTTGTAATGCAAGTCTTCAATTATGTTTATATATATATATGTGTGGGGATGTATCAAGTGAGGAGTTTTAATATGAGAGCGTGAGAGGATTAAATTTGAACCATACAACCATACATGGATGGTTGAGATTAAAAATTAGTTAATGGTCACATGACCACCTAAAAATGTCATGTGACTTTGTGTTTGAATCTTGACTATTTAGGATTTGATCTTATGACTATGATTTACTTCTCTCATCCTCTCATAATAAAAGTCATCTCACATGATATGCTCCCATATATATATATATATATATATATATATATCTGTGTGTGTGAAATTAAACTAAAAAATCAAAGTAGGATGTATCAATGAGGATGGCTCTTAGGGTTTTACTTCTTAAGATCCCCTAGGGTTTTGCATGGCTGACGTCACTCCAATATGCCCATGGGACTTTCTTGCACCGTCTTCCCCATCATTGCAATCGCCCCCTCAGAGGAAAAACGTTTGCGCTGGCATTAAACAATGCTTGTGACATCCACTTGAGTCAGCTTTCTCGGCCTTGCTTGAAGGGTGAGGCGATTTCCATCAAGATTACCGAAGAAGAATATAGAGACAGCCTTGAAGGGTATAAAAATAATCTTCATGGTCATTTGCTTCTTTCCAAAGGCGATGCTCCGGTTAGATATCAAGATTTGCATTCAAAGTTGTCCCTGTTATAGAAACCACTAGGGCAATGGAGTATGGTACTCATTGGTCATGGCTTTTACGAATTCTTATTTGCTGCAGCAGAAGACCTTCGCAGTGTTTAGTTTGTGGGCTCTTGGAAGTTGGAATCTCAAACCTGACCTTGCTTTTGTTTTCATGGACCTTGATTTCAATCTTGGTTCTTTGAGGAAAAGAAACGCGTAATGTTGGATTCGTATACAAGGCTTGCCCTAGGAATATTGGTGCCCCAAGATTTTGTTTGAAATCGTAGGGGGACTGTGCAACACCCTTTCTCAAAAAAGGATATTACACCATTGTAGGTAACAAGATGAAACACAAGAAAGGGGGTTGAATTGTGTTTCTTAGCTTTTAAAAACTTTTCGTAACTTTGGACGCTGCTTGAGAAGAGTTGGACGCACAACGAGTATTGGACGCGCATGATAAGTTGGACGTAGAAACGTCCACTTGGTTTAAAACAAGTTTTAGTGCATTTAAAACCTTTGAAGCGTTTGTTAAAAAACAATCTCAATTCAATCCCCACAGTTAGTATATAAATTGAAAGTAAAGGAGTTAAGGGATAGAGAAATTACACAGATATTTATCCTGGTTCGCCCTTTCCTATGAGCTACGTCCAGTCCCCGCAAACTAGAGAGATTTCACTATCAAACCAGATAGAATTACAAGTATTTTTCAACAGCCTCTTCAGGCCTTACAACAAGTATTGTTTGCACACCTAGCATCTCCAGGCTCAAACAAGTATTCTTTTACAGTCAAGCCTCTCTAGGCTCAGTCAAGTATTCTTTTACAGATAAGTCTCTCCAGGCTCAAACAACTCAAAAGAGTGTTTCTGTTTCTAAGTGCTGCTAACTCACACAAGTGAGAATATGAAATCTTAAGCACTTCGAGAGTGAAGCAAACTCTCTTTTACAAGAAGAAAGAAATATACAAACTCTTCAAAGTTTACAGAGAATATGAAATAATTTGCACAGCGTTTGCTCTTTTTTTTTGCGCTATCAGTCTTCTATATTCTTCTTTTTTTTACGGTATTTATAGGCTTTGAGTGAAGCTTCAGATTTATCTTGAACTTGTTCTTGCTTTAGCCTTTATAAAATAGTCGTTTACTAATAGCATTAAATGTTATTTTCCCGTTGCTTCAATGGAGTGCTACTTCAGCGTAGGTTGTGCAGTTCTTTCTCTAAGGTCAAAAGCAACCTATACTCAAAGTCACAATTACACAGTGGTTTAAGATAATATTCAGTTGAGACAGAGAGAATATATTGTGTGAAAGAAAAGGTACATTCAGAGAGAGACATATATGTTTAGATTACATTCTCTCTCAAGTACACTTTCCACAGTGTTTTATGTTTTTCATTAAATGCTATATGAATTCGTTGACAATTGAGTTCGAGAAAAGCATACATACAGCTATTTAATTCGAATCATTTGCTCATTTAATATTTTTAAATTAAATGCAAGAGTAATAAATAACATATCAAGAGATCAGTACAGCATGTGTGCTGGACGCAGCTTTAAGCAAAATGGACACTCAGCTTTCTTACCATGTGGACGCAAATCATGCCTTACCAAATGGACGCATAGCATCCTGAGTCCATTGGACGATACTTACCATAGGTCAAGTACCAGAGTCCACTGGACGCTCAGCTCATTGATAATTTGTACATATAAGTATCAAAACCACACTGGACGATGGACTTAACTTTGTTGTTCCCGCAGGAGCTTGTTATCAGACTTTGTAAAATCCTTAATAATAATTGTTATCATCAAAACCATTTAGGGATTTAAACATTGAAAAATGTCTTTGACCAATTTGGTTCCAACAACCATAGTAACAAAAAATTTCATAATAACTTAGAAAATATTTTGATGAAAACTCAATATTCCTTCTTAAAAAATGTGGGTAAAATTTTTGCCTTTCAAATAATGAGAAGGATGGAGAATATGTCTCTCTAATTCTTTTCGAAGGATTTTTAAATGCAGAAATATAAAACAACACACTTGTGAAAGTAATCTCATCTCATATATATAATCATCAGAGTTTTTTTACAATGAAAGTTCAGTATACTCAAATTCTCAAAATAATCTATATGGTGAACATCTGAATCAGTCAAGTCTCTAGACATCTACTCAAAATAAGACAATGAACACAACTTCTTCTCGGAATCCCTATCAATCCATGCAGTGTTCAGATCCCCTTCTGAGAGTTAGCCTTCGGATTGGAACTAGCCACTCCTTCGGTAAATTATCTACTTAACATGCATCAAACACAAACAAGGAAAACACAAACAAGGAAAACACACAATGGTGAAGCTCAAATCCACAGGAAAAAGAGAAGTATAAACACACATTCACATATCATACATCACAGATCATACATCACTCAATACATACATCAAGAACAAATAGCACATCATTCAATACAATACATGCCTTATATACTCAGAACTACACATACACAGATCATGCCTTGTATTTAAATACATCAAGGCAATGCATACTCAAAAATATATCATCAATACAAGATATCTTTATGCATGCTACTTCTATATCTCTTGAAAACACACTGGTACATTGCTCTAAGGAGACTTTTCCCACCTTAACACCATTGAGCGATTGGTTGTAGCAAGCTTAACAGAATAACCAGATAGTCCGATCTGAACTTCTGGAAATCATTCGATAATGCGACATTTAAAAATGATTTACCAAATCATGAATAAGTCAGTCAGTCAGATTTATTCAAGTCGGGTATATGACTCGTCTCGGCTCGAGGGTATTCACCTACTCAGCCACATAAGGCTATCGAAACCTAGATAATCCTATTAGGCAATTGTAGCCCAACCGTGCTATATTCTCAACCCGTCCTCTAGGTTGTAAGCTCATACGTCTTTATGAAATGACAATTTAAATTGCATATAAATTCACTTTGGTTTTTCTTGTAAAATTTTCTCATGTTTTACTGTATTATCTCTTATAATACAAAATCTCTTAAAATATTTCTCTTGTAAAACTTTCTCGCGTTTTACTGTATTACCTCTTGTAATACAAAATCTCGTAAAATACTCTTATTCCTTTAACACGGAATAAATTCTTGTACACATTATCTATGTTACTGCTTTTTACTCGATAAATGATTTTCCTCAGTTTTAAATAAATCTGATGACAGAATGATCACATGGCGGCAGAGCCGACTGCGGTGATCAATGTCCAACTTTTTAGAGTGACTTGATAAAGAAACTAAGTGAACGAGATTAAACTGATTTATTACCGAAATGATTAAACACAAGTTAGTTTTCAGGAAAACAAAACCCGTTGAAAGCTTGCTTCATTAATTTTCCCTGTCAAATATGTAAAGGACCCCAAACTAGGAATTTCTACCAAATAGTATAACAGTAGAGTTCACCGAGAACCCTTCATTATTGTACTATTTTACCCAGTCAACCTTTGCATATCAGTATGACATTGAAAACTAAAATGAGTTTATATATATAACTGACCCCAAACCAAGAATTTCTACCAAACAATACAGCAGTAGAATTCTCAAAAGAATTTTACGGTAAGCATTGTTTTACCCAATCAGCCGGTATATATAATTAGCAAAATCATTGTTATCAGTTCAAGATCAATTAAAAACAAAGACCGAGTTTTCCGGCAGAGCCGTCTTCACTCAATCTATAGAGAGAAGAGATTTATTTTAAACGTACATTCATGTATAGTTAGTAACCCAATACAAATCTTTCCCAATTTATCTTAGTCATGTATATACAGACTCCCTAGGTTGAGATTTCAAAAACAACACATCGGTATGGTTCCCAAGAAAGAGAGGCGAGCTAAAGCTTCTCAAGAGACCTTATCTTTCCTTGGCTAGAACCATACTAATAAACCATTTATCCCAACCATCTTTCTGTATATCAATGGAAGACAAATTCTTGGGTTTTTCATGAAGAAATAGATTACAATAGTTTTACGGTTTAATTATACTATGATAGTCTAAAATTCGTCAATATAATTGTATAACGATTAAAGCTCAAAACCAATTTTGTCATTATAACATTACTATCACTAAAACTCATAAACAAATTGGCCATTATAACATTATAACATTACTATCACTAAAACTCATAAACAAATTGGCCATTATAACATTACTAATAATAAAAGCTCACAACAACTAAATCAAAGCCACAAAACAATTATAAATCTCAAATAAATAACTATAAAGCTATAACACACAAATCACCTAAGTGATTAACAATCAAAAATCAAACTTATAACTTTTCAAATAATTTTGCAAGAGCTTCTCCTTACCTTTAGAAGAAAAGTTTATGAAGAACAAAGCTTGAAAAAACTAAAACTCAAAGAAAGAAATATGAAAGCTTTAAAGAGGTAAGAAAGAATAAACTTGGAAATGCTTCAAGTTTGGTGTAGAAAATTATGAAGCATGGAGGGGGGTATTTATAGGGGAGGGGGCGGCCATCAAGGGTTAGTTTAGGGCAACCATAGTAGACTTTAACCTAACCAAGATTCAAATTAAATAAATTAAAAACTAATTAACTAAATCCTAATTGGTTCAGAGCATTTCACAAGGATTCAATCCAAGTCAAAAGAGCAATCTAACCCTCCTAATGAGCTCATGTATGTCGACCAAAATGAGGGAAAAGGAGAGTCATTGGATTGCTAGGTTAAAAGAGTTAGGTTTTGGTAAATAAGTGTACAACCGAGGGTAAAATAGTAATTGTACATAATCTTACACTATTCATGGTCAACGTTTCCGTCTACAGTTGACTAATCACTATTCACATTTTATAAAATTGCATAAAAGTTCCTCCAAAATCCTAAGTTTCTATAACATACCCGTTAATTCTCTATTCGTCTAATATACCACATTTTAGTGAACAAACGGTGTTTTAATAATCTTGTATAAAAATAATTTCTAAAATCCCAAAATAAATAATTAAAAATAAAAAAGGGTTTTGAACTTTTGTCACGAAATTCTACAGTGTGAAACAAGATCTTTTCGCTATTCGCTCCGGTTTAATGTATTTTTCTGTAAATTTTGAAAGTTATCCAAAAATCCCAGAAAATTTTTAAAAGATTAAAAATATTAAAAGAAACAACTTTTGTGAAGGAAGATGATTTTATGGGTTGGTTTTGGTACATTCATGATATTTAAAACCTATTCCGTCAGTTACGACGTAAACCGTTTTCTGTTTAAAACCCCAACGTCAAATAAAAACTATCCATTTCTATACTGAGAATAATTTTGTATACTAAAACCATTTTTCTAAGATGAAAATAAATCAATAAACACATATAACTCATAATATTCAAATAGAACAGAATAAAGACGGAAATGATACAAACAGAAATTACATAAGACGTAAACTGGTTTTTCGTTTGAATTACAACATCAAACGAAACTTATAATTTCTATACTAGATAAAACTCTATTTGTCCCTTTAGTTTTCATCTCGATCATTTCCTAGTCTCTGGGTATTTATCCGTTCTCCATTTAACGTGTTACGCAATTCATCTTAGAGGGAATAAAACTATAATACTTCTTATGCTCTTCTCTAGAATTCCAAACTTAATTTCTAAAAATCCTCATATAACATTAAGTCACTATTTCAATCCTCAAATACCTTTTCTGAATCCAACTTGAAATTTTCATATCATTATAAACTTTTTATGATAGTCAAAAATGTCCACAGAATACCATTTTGACTTCTACGTCAGTTCTAAACCATTACTTATCATCTGAAAATCTTAAGGATAATTTTAATTCTCCAAAATTAATACTCTGTCTTATAAAGTGAAAATTTGGGATGTTATAGACTGGGCATTCCGATCTCTCTTGACGATGCCATAAGTTTGCAGACCTATGGTTACTTTGCAAGAGTGTTGGTTGGTATTGATTTGGCTTCCAATCTTCACGATTAAATTCTTGTGGAGCAAGAGGGTTATGCATTTTTTGTTGCAATTGAGTATGAAAAGTTGCCTTTGTTCTGTTCCCATTGCAAAATCATTGGACACACTTTGTCCAGTTGCAAATGGCAAAAGAATTCTGCTCCAACGCCAAACGAATCTCAGGTTAAGCAGGGAATGAGGAAGCCCGTGAAAAAAAATGTGGCAAAGAATCCAATTAGGGACAGTGATCAACCTGCATGTGTTTGTAATCAAGAACTTGTACAGAAGGACAAAAATGTTTAGGTTGAGAAAGAGGATCTTCATGAAAACAAGGATGTTGATCCTATAGTTTCTTGCCAAATCTTGGACCCAAATCCCCTGGTTGGATTCGTGCATGATGCTAATGGAGTTGACGATGAGATTAGCAATATTTCTGTGAATCTTGTTGTAATTCTTGAACCTCCACAGGTGGCTTTGGAATAGACTTTGCAATGCCAAGCCTCTTCTGTAATTTGGCAGCCCTCTGAAGAACCAAGAGTTGATATTATTTTGGAAAATTGTGTTCGTGCTCTACATCCACTTGGTCTCGCCTCCCCAGATTCATTCAATTGCCAAAACAATACTATTTCTTCCCCCTCTAATGAGGTTGTCTCAGATTCCCTATAGGGCAATGAAAGTAATTCACTTTCAATTAACTCCAACAACATGCCACCTCATGTCAATAAAGACTGCACATTCTTTCTAGGCTTTGGAGTGAGGAATTAGGAGATGATATTGAAGAGGAACTCTCCCCTACTAGACCACGGGGTTAGGGTGCTGATGACACATCTAGTTTCACTCTTGTGACGTCTAAATCCCAACGCAAGATGCAGAGGCGAAATAAGAAAATCCAGTCAAAGACAGTTCATAACACTCGCTCAAAGGTTGGACCTAGTAATTTTGCTTAATGAATATTTTCTATTGAAACACTAGGGGCTTGATAATGTGAATACTAGGCGGGTCCTTCACAAACTTTGTGTTGATTACAAGCCCGATATGGTTCTCCTCTCTAAACCTTGGGTAGACTTTGTTAATGTCCCTTCTGAAGTGGCATAGAGAGTCACAGGGAGGGGATTGAATTGTGACCCTTTGAAACTTTTGGTTTTTCGTACAAACTTTGAACCTTTCTCAAGTTTAATCAACTTGGAGTTCAGAGAAGGTTTAAACAAACATAAGTGTAACACTCGGATTTTTAGATCCGTAATTAATTCTATACCACGGAGTGAGTAGATCAAATTACATATTATAAGATGACATTAGAACATTAAATGTCATAATTATAGTCGCTCATAGTAAAACAACTAGGATTTCGAGTTGAAATTAGAAATTTCAACAGAAAAGGATTCTCGTTATAGACGGAGAAATAAGATTATGTTGATCTGAAGTCAAAGACAAGACCATCGCGAGGAATTAAAGAGACAAATAGTATTTTTATATTATTTAAGAATTTTAGTTTGGAATTTTCTGGGATTAGGATAAAGATATTACAGTTTTGGTCCCTATAGAATGGACTACGTGACACGTAATGAACAGAAAATTACTAGATGACTAAGAAATGATCCAAATGGAAAGTTAGGGGTATCCTTAGTGTTTTTAGATTATTTATGATTTTTAGATGGGTAGTTAGTGGCAAAACTCGAAACACATAAAAATAGCGTAGACCATGACCGATTTAAAATTGTCGAAGGGTTTAGTATTTTTCTAGAGACCATTTCTACTCCAAAATAATATTTTAACGAAACAAAAGTTGTTTTTAGAATATTTGTGATTTTTAGAAATTTTTCTAGAAATTTTTAAGAAAAACTTTATTTTACCCGCGTTTGGTGCTTTACGGGTAAACCGGGCGCAACCGGGAGATGAAAAATGATCCAAAAATTTAGTTTTGAGATTCTAAATTTTTCTATATCATATTCAATTCATAAAATTGATTTCTCTTGTTATTATCTATTTTAGAAAAATAATTATCTAAAAAGGGATTACAAAAGTAAGCATTTTTTATACTTTGAACCACCAATTAAACCCTAACTTGATGGGACATAATCCCACCATTTTTCTGGTCTGTTTGGCCGAGTATGTAGCCGTAGATTTCACTCTTGAAATAGCTCAAAAGTCAAAGAGGGTCAAATGCTTAATTTTTGAATTTTTCAAATCAAAGAGAGGGAGTAGGTGACCAACTCAAATCAAGTCATACTCCTCATTCCCCCTTGTCTCCTTGGCCGTGTTGTGCATAGTAAGGGGAGAGAGAAGTTTCATTTTCACTTCATCTTCTTTCTCTTGCAAAGAGAACTCCATTTTCTCTCATTCTCTAAAGCTCACTTTCATAACTAAAGTTTTGAGTTTTATTGAGTTTTAGACTTTCAAGCTTCACAAAAAAAGGTTTGGATCATGATTCTAATCCATAAACTCTTTTCATTTTTCCATTCTCATCATTTTCATTTTTCACGAAGCTTGTATTCTTCATTTTTCTAAAAGTAAGCATGTTCTTGGTTTAGGTTCATTCCCTTAGAACCTTTAAGCTTGAAAGCCATCTTGGATCTATTTTGCTTCAAGGTTTGAGTAAGTATTTCTCTACCCAAATTTTTATACTTTAGGGTTGGGGTGTTTTCCTAAAACTTGCATTTTTATGGTGGTTTTCTTGTGTATTTTTTATAAGGTTACTTTTTCCAAGTGTTGGAAACATCAAGATCTTTGGGAGACCACTTGGTGTTGGTGTCGGTGTTGGTGTTGAAGGAGACTGTTGGTGTTTATTCTTTAAGTTCCTTCAAGAGGTAAGGGGATTTTCTCAATAAGTTGGGAAGGTTGTGTATGTGTGTGACTATGTGTTGTATGTTTCAGGAAAAACTCAAAGACTTGAGTTTTCATATTGGTTGTTGAATGAGAAATCATTCTCTTAGTAAACTATATTTTTATATATCTATACCTTGAAGTGGCAAAGTATGATTTTGGTTGAGGAAAAGTAAATTTCGAAGTCCAATGTATATTGCTTAAAGTGGTTTGTATGCCTAAATGCATGCTAAATGAATGATGTTTGTATTCTTGATATGTTTAAAAATGCTAAAGATGGTTGCTTTTAAATGTATGTATGCTTTATGACTTGAGTGGTGTTCTTGCCTTTTGATGTATTTGCTTTCCTTGAGTGATTGGTGTACTTTGATTCATGATGTTGTATTGTAATATTTAAAGTAGTGTAAAGCTTTAAATTATTATGATTGTAGTTGTTGTTAATGATTTGATCCAAGGCACTTTACACAAGCATTTTTGGAAGAGGATTTTTAGAGGACTTTAATTAAAAAGTTTTTCAAATGAAATTAAGGTTTCATTAATTAGATTCAAGTCAACACTTGATTAGGTAATCCCACTTAATTTTAAATATAGGTCTCCAACGGATTTTATGACCAAATTACTTTCAAAAAGCCCTAAGTAATGTTAAGGAATAAATTGGTAAATGAGAAAATGAAATTTTGAATTTTTAAGGGGCTAAAATGAAAAACTTGGTGCTTTTGGGCCAAAATAACAATTTTTCGAAGTTCTGGTGCTGAAAAACGAAAATTGGGTGTTCTGGGTCAGAATCGTAATTTTTCGAAAACCCAGGGGTTGAAACGTAAAACTGGACGTTTCTGGGTCAAAGTCGTAATTTTTCGTAAGTCAGAGGCTGGAAACGAAAAACTAGACAGTTTGGGGTTAATTTCTAAATACCTAGAAATAAATGAATTTAATTAAAGTTTATGCCAAGTATTTAATTTGAGTATTTAATTAAGACTTTTAGGTCAACCCTTTTACAATGTGAAGTTTGAAAGAGAAATACTAAGTTTGGTTTTAATTTAAAGCATATAAGTTTTCAAATGACTTTTATAAAACTATTTCTTAGTTGTATTTAAACAAATGTTAAAAAGTATTTCATTGGTTAAGAATTTAAAGATTTTGAGACTTTAAAGCTAAAGAGAAATTTATAGAAGTTTTCTTTAAAACTTATGTTTTAAACAAATCTTAGTAGAAAAGATTTTTACACGATGTTGAGAGAGAGTCTACACGTGGCAACGTTGAAGATTTGAGGACAAATAATACTACACAGTGTTGGGAGAGAGCTAACACGTGACGACGAAAAATCCTAAGGTGAAGGATTGCATTATTGTCTTTTTATGTGTGTGCCAATTATAATGTAATTTGCATTTAAGACGTTGGCTTTTGCCAAGATTAGGGCACACAATCCTAATGTGATGGATTGGGAATAAGTATCGTCTGACTATAAGTCTTTGAGGGCATCCAGATTACGAGGTTCTCAATGGCCGTTTGGTGACGTCCAACGGACAGAGACGAGTCGTAATACCCAGCTTGGATGATCCTAACCGGGCTGCCTTATTTATGATATGGTGCACGAGTTAGCACAATGGGCCATACCGAATAAATGACAACGAGGGCTAAGAGATGGTCAGGTTGCATTTATGTTGGATACAAGCACCGCCATATCGCTCTACTAAGTTGAGGAAGAGAAGTCTCCATGGAGCAGTGCACCGGTGTATTAAAGAGATATTGAAGTGACATGCATTATGCTAGAGTGCTATGTGTGTTTGACTGTGTGTTTAACTTGATGATGTGTTCTCTTCTGGTGTATGAATACCTTAGAGAAAGATTTGTGAAAGAGTAGTTATATATATATTCTTGGAATGTATTATGTAGTATTTTCTTTTACATATGCACCCTTTCGCAGATTTCAACTTGTGCAAAGAAATTCACCCTTGCATGTTTTTCTGTTATCTTTATGTACGTTACGCGTAGATGTCCACTTCGAGACCTCTGGTAGCGCGGGTGAGGGAGAGTTTCTGGCCTCTTGAGACCGTTGGTGGGGGATGGACTTATGATCCCATCTCCCAATGGGTCACGAAGACTAGGCACGTGGTCAGGACGAAAGGAGGGGTGCTGGGCCCCGAAGAGGTTTTGGAGAGGGACATGGTTTTGGACGCCTACATACCCATCGAGAGGATGCGCAGCTAGCTAGCAGACGCACCCTTTGCACACAGGATCACCTAGGAGAGCCAGGAGGTCAGAGTTCCGCCCACGGCGCAACCTAGGAGAGAGGCGAGGGAGGACCAGAGATCTTCGCCCCAGCGAGTCGCCGTACCTGTTTCTGATCGACGTCGTCTGATTCGTCGCACTCCAAGGAAGAGTTCCTTAGAGAGGGAACGCTTGCCGAGGTTGGCTCCACCAGTGACACCAGCTCCACCACCTGAGTTGGTGAGACCGACACTTCCAGTTCCTTACGTAGAGCCGTCGGGACGTTTTGTGCGTTGCTCTTCGAGTTCTCACGCCGGACTATCGGGACATGCAGGGAGAGGGAAGAGGAAGGTCAGAAATGAGCCTGGATGCGGTTGGCTCGTGGAGTCCGAGTCCGAGGAGGAGGAGGATCCCGAGGAGGACCTCGAGGAGATGGCATCTTCTTAGGTCTCTAGGGTGGGGAGTATAGTACTAGGTTGTGGGTTTGTTAGTTAGCCGACCAGCCTAGGTTTTGGGGAGTAGATATTCATGTCGTGTATTTGACACACCTTTTGCTTTACGCGTTTTTCCTAGGTTTAGTTTATCGCTTTATTTTCTTTACACAGTGATGATGTATCTTGACTACTTGCTGATGCAAGACTTTTGTATAGTGACTATGGGATTTGTGAATGTGATGTATATTTCTTTTTCTGATTTTCTGGATGGCGATAATGGTGGTGAGCATACTATTTCTTAAAACTTTAAAAAAAAAATTAGCCACCAATTTCGGTACTCTTTAATTATGAAATATGAAATTTTGAAAACAAACCAGTTTTATATTAATTCCGTATTAAGTTTCTTGGTAATTCATGTGATGTTTCTTGTGGGAAAAAGGGACGTTACAATCAGCATGGATGCTCCTCAACTAGAGGAGGTTAATGAAACTAACTGTATTGTTTGTTTAAGTGATATTCTCAACTAAATAAGGTTGTCAGAAAATCAAGTTCCATGTTTTCAGAAATATAAGCAAAAGCTTCTCAGCTAAAGTAGGTTAATCAAAAGATCTCCTCTAGTGGGTTTAATTTTATCTTCTTTCTGAAAGACTATTTTATAAAGCTTCTTTTAAAAAAAATTCTTTAACAAGTAAATTAAGTATTTTTTAAAGCTTTGTTGACAAAATAGTTTTCTCAGTTTTATATGGACCTCCTCAACGTGAGTAGGTGTTTCAGTTCAGTGCAAATATATAAAACAGAAAATTGTAAAAGAGATAGAGAGAAGAATGTCACACAGATATTTTATCCTAATTCACCCCAAATCTTGGGCTACGTCTAGTCCCCACATTCAATAAGATTATCCACTATTCTCTTAAGTATTCTTCACTTAGCCTCTCCAGGCCATACACAGTATTCTTGTATGAGCTCTTCATGCTCACAGCCAGTATTTTTGTACAAGCCTCTGCACGCTTACAATCAGTAGTATTGTCCTAGCTTCTGCAAGCTAACACCCAGTGGTCTTGTCCTAGCCTCTACAAGCTAACCCAATACAAGCAATCCCACAGATTGTACAACTATTTCCTTTCACACACTTTGCTCTCACTAGCTAGCTTGAAAGGAATCGCAACAATAAAGATGAATATTGTTTTGTTGTGTTACAACTTTGTATCTATGCTCACAGAACGAAATCTAACAATATTAAAGTTGCATTACACTCCTATTTTTCTGTTAAAGCACAGCAAGCGAGTTAGAGTGTATGGGTGAAGTTGATGATGAGAAATATTTGATTGTAATAGCCTTTTTCCAAGATTGAATGTATTTCTCACAGAACTTTGATGCAATATAGTGTTTCAATCCCTTCCTTTGCGTTTCTAACCATTAGACAAGTAGAAGAGAGAGAAACATCTCTATTGGCTTTAGAAAAGTACAGTACAGTTGTACCTTTTCACCTTTATTCTCATAGTAGGTTCTCAGCATATCCTTCTTAGGTTACTCATGGCTTAGTAGTTCTGTACTTGGGATCTTCTCAATATTCATAACTTGAATGTCTTTCAAGGTTCTTTAACTGAGTAGATTGAAGAATACTTTAATGTAGAGAGATCTTATCTTCTTGAGGTTTATTTCTTGACAAGTAAGCTTTAGGTCTTGAGAACCTTCCTGTCTTGGGAAACTTCTCAACTTGATGTTTTGTATTGCATACTACATCCTTATACATAGCTTCAGATTTATGTACTTCAACACTTCCAAAGAGCTTCTTATCTTGAGAAGCTTCTTCTTCATATATGAACTTATCTGCTTGAGGAGCTTAACCTCTGGCTTCTCAACAGAACATTAATCTCCTCGTGGTTCCTCTTTAATCCTTTGTTGAATATTGTCATTTCTTGTGTCTTGAAAGCATGTCTCCTTTTCAAACTTTAAGTATTCCTTAGGCTTCATGTGTGCTCATATAGACCTTCTCAGTCTTTAATACATGAGTAACCTCAATTCTAAACTTCTCTGGTTCCCATATTTTGATACATGTTACTGTATTTAAATACTCTCAAGGAAACCATTAGTACAAGACAAGCTTAGAAGACTTAAGCTATTATTCAGAAGGTCTATCATCATTAAAACATTAAGCTTGAGAGGGTCTTGTTTCAACACATTCCTCCTTTTGCGATGTATCTAGTTTGAGTCTTTTGGCTTTAATAACAAAGGTTCTAGGCTTCCTAACTTGTGGTGCCTTTGCTCTGCTTCTCTCTCTCCAAATGTTTTTCTGTTACTTCTCAGCTCTGTGCTTTTTCCTTTTTCTTATCAAAATCAAATTGTTCATGTTGCTACAGTTTACGCTTCCACCTCTCATTTGATTAGAAAAGTTATGTGGCAAGACCTCTCTAATTTGGAGCAGGCTTATCAGGGTCCTTGGCTAATCTTTGGCAATTTTAATGCTACTTGAGGAGCCCATGAGCAGCGGGAGGGGGCGTCGTATCCCTCTTAAGGGTGTGTTTGGGAGGGGTTTTGGAGGGGAGGAGAGGAGAGGGTTTACTCTAATATTTTAGTTGTATAGATAAGGAAGAAGGATGTAAAAAACATTTTGAAACCCTCCAAAATTCTTCCCTCTAGTCCATTTTTAAAAACTCTCCAATTTGAGGGAACTCAAAAAATGCACTTGAGATGTGACTTCAGAGAATTTTGGAAGGCTTTGACATACTTTTTAAACACTCAAATAGGTAAAATATTGATCACAAACTCTTTTCTCCTCTCCAAAACTTCCAAACACATCCTAAAGCATCTTGTGATGATTTCAACTCTTGGACCAATGGGAGGGCATTTCACCCATATTACCACCAGAGGCGCTCCTTTTACTTGGTATAATGGTATTGTGGCAACGGCCCATACCGAGAGATGTCTGGATAAAGCAATTGTTACTGGCTTTCCTTTTGGAGCCACACTTCTTGTTGCACTCTCCCAAGAAGCCATTAATCTGAGATCACTTCCCTAATCCTATTTTACTAACTTTGTAAAAGCCAAAAGGGTTGTCGTGCATTTCTATCCAATTTTAAATTTTTCAAAATGTGGATTGACCCCCTGACTATCATAGACTTATAAAAGAGGTCGGTGTAGACCCATCATTGGCTGTCCTATGTTTGGCTTGGCCAGAAAGGTGAAGTTGCTTAAGACTGAGCTCAAGATTTGGAACAAGCAAGTTTTTGGGGATGATAAGCTTCAAGTGGATACCGCTCTTGCTATAGTAGATCGCCTCCAACAATATATTGCCTCAGTGGGTAGTGGGTTATTCTTCTGACGATATTATTGCGCGGGAGCTAAATGCCCAGCTGGACCTTTGCAAGGCGCTTGCGTTTGAGGAATCACTCTGGAAGCAAAAAAGCAAACTTGAACTGGTTTTGCTATGGTGATAGAAATAATGCCTTACTAGTTTTGCTATGGTGATAGAAATACTATTGGAACCAAATTGGTTAAAAGTGTTTTTAATACAAAAACTCCCTAAGTGATTTTATGGTTTTGATGATAACAAAATCTATTAAGGTTTTTACAAAGGATAAACAAAATGTATTAAGCTTGTACAATGTATAACAATGCTGCCTAACTAAGCTTATTGCAGTCTGCGTCCAATCAGTTCTTCATGACATTGGCTGGCATTCAAAGCGAGCATTGCGTCCAATGTTGGCACTGAAACATAAATACCAAGAGTTCTGCGTCCAGTGATTTTGGCAGAAGGAAGTTACTGATATAAGAGGCAAAGCAGTTCTGCGTCCAATAAGCTAGCTCATCACAATGTTGGCACTGAAATGGACACAAAAGTTCTGCGTCCAATGTTTTAGCAGAAGGAAGAATTCTGCGTCCAATGTTTGAGCAGAAGGAAGAGTTCTGCGTCCAATGTTTGAGCACAAAGGCAAGTAATGTTGTGCGTCCAATAATTCAGTACAAGGCACAAGGACAATTTCATACGTCCAATGATTCATGATAAGGCATTGAAGACATAAGTCCAATGTTCAAGAATAACCATACGTCCAATGATCAGAATGCTTATAAGTCCAATGATCAGAACATAAGATATAAGTCCAATGTTCAGGATGTGTTCTTGACCAAGGTACAGAATGCTGATCGTCTAATGATAAGTACAAGGCAATACTGGTATAAGTCCAATGTTTTTATGAGAAGCAGAATTGCAGTAAAAGTCCAATGATTTTCAAAGGAACAGATTCAGTGAGTATGCGTCCAATGAAGGACAAAAGTCCAATGTTCAGTTTAAGGCATTGAAGTTCAACGTCCAATGAAACTGAACAAACAAAAGAACTGTTCTGCGTCCAATAAAATCAGAGTAACAAAGGTACTGTTCTGCGTCCAATAAATAAGAAGGACAACAATCAAGTGTCATACGACCAATGAAGCAGGTTGACAAAGGTACATCAAACAACTGTTCTGCGTCCAATAAAGCAGAAGAACAAATGTACAACAATCAACTCTGCGTCCAATGAAACTATAAGGAAATGGCAAAAGTCCAATAACCAGAATGAGGCAATACGTCCAATGTTGCTTTGCTACTAATCATCAGAATGGTAAGCATAAAGATGCATCCAATGATTGAATGAATATCATATGCAATTGGTAAGTACCAGGTATGCGTCCAATGATTTCTTCATGCTGCGTCCAATACGCAGAATCCATAAACTTGCTATTTATTGCTCATGCATTTAATATGGAACATATTTACTGAGCAAATGATTTGAAATAAATAGCTGTATACAATGCTTTTCTGTACAACCTATTGTCAACGTTTTTGAATGTACTTTTGAAAAGCATAAAGCACTGTGGAAAGTGTACTAAGAGAGAGAATGTACTTTTAACTACTCTGTATATCTCTGAACACATCTTTCTACTTTACACAGTGTATTCTCTCTGTCTCAATAAGGTATTACTATTAACCACTGTACAATTGAGACTTTGAGTACAGGTTGCTTCTGATTTAGGAGAAAGAAACGCAGACATGCACAATGAAGTAGATCTCCTCAGAGCAACGGGAAAATAGCATTTAATGCTATTAGAGAACGGTAATATTTATGAAGGCTGAAGCTGAGCTATTCGAAGAACAAGTCTGAAGCTTCATCAAAGCCTATAAATACCGTGAACAAGAAGAAGAATATAAGACACTGAACAACGAAAAAGAAAGAGCTGAACTGCTGTGCAATTTGTTATACTCTGTATAGAAAGTCTTGTATATTTTCTTTCTTCTTGTAAAAGAGAGTTTGCTTAACTCTCAAAGTGCTTTAGATTTCATATCCTCACTTGTGTGAGTTAGACAACACTTGAATCAAAAACACTCTGCTGAGTTGTTTAGCCTGAAGAGGCTGTGTTCAAAGAATACTTGGGTTTTAGCCTAAAGAGGCTGTGTTCAAAGAATACTTGGGATTTAGCCTGGAGAGGCTGTGTGCAAAGAATACTTGGGTTTTAGCCTGAAGAGGCTGTGTGCAAAGAATACTTGTACCTATCTGGTTTGATAGTGAAATCTCTCTAGTTTGAGGGGACTGGACGTAGCTCTTAGGAAAGGGTGAACCAGTATAAAAACTTGTGTTAGTTCTTCCTTCCCTTATCTTTTATTATATCTGTGCTTATTACTAACCAAGGGGATTGAATTGATTTTGTTTAAACAAGTTTTTCATACACCTTAAATCGCACAAAGAAAACAAGTTTTTAAACTAAGAGGGAAGCCTCAGCGTCCAATCTTTTGTGCGTCCAATATTTCACAATTATGTGCGTCCAGTGTTTTTAGCACTCTGTGCGTCCAATATTTCAGAAAACACTGTGCGCCCAATATTTGAACTAAGCTGTGCGTCCAACGTTTTTAACAGCCAGCGTCCCACATTTGCAAAAAGTTTTAAAAGTTTAGAAACACAATTCAACCCCCCCTTCTTGTGTTTCATCTTGTTACCTACAAATACTACCTTACGCTCGTAGCCCATTTTTTTCAAAGTGGATGTCGAGATGAAATTTGATTTGGGCCTTCTTGTCTACGCTCTCCTTCACATATTATGAAATTGACAACACTCTCTGATCAGAACAAAAAGAAACTCATGAATTGATCTTTTTCTTTTTTTTGGTCTGATGAATTGATCTTTTTCAAGTTTCAACAATTCAAGCTCATTGTAAACCACCAACACCGAGTAAAAAAAAAAATGCAGCCCTGCTAGAAGGGGAATTGGAAGTCATTAGGCCGGTGCTTTGATTGGATTGGGCTCTAGGTTTGCGGGGTATGTATGGAGAAATCGTTATGGCAGAGATTTGGGCTTTTGGGAGTAGGGTGACATTGCCCTGAAACATCAAGAAAGGAACAACCCAGAGAAGGAAATACATAAGCGGTCACGTTTTCTCTTCTTCAGCAACATGATGAAGTGATTCTTGTGCACATCACGTAGTTGCTTTCGTAAGAACTTCCACCAGACACGTATAATGATAGACAACTCACCAAAAGACTCAGAGAAACGGGGCCAAGAATGGAAGCTCCTTTACGTTGTACTGTAACTGTCAATCATATTTTAGAGGCAGGAAGCTTTCTCATGCTTAAGGGTGTAAATGAGTCGAGCTATTCGTGAATTATTCGAGTTCGGCTCATTAATTTCTCGTTCAAGCTTATTTGTTTAATTAAAATAGCCAAGCTCAAGCTTAATATTGGGCTCGAATATTTAAATGAGCCAAACCCAAGCCTTACAGCTTGACATTAAGGACTCGTGAATAGCTCGTTTATATATATATATATATATAAAATAAAAAATTAAAATTATATTGATCCTACATTTTGTATAAAAACACTTTTGGCAAGATTGATTTATGGAGTTGATTGGATATGCCATAAGTAGAGCTGAGTATATGGGCTAAGGCCCGCGGGCGGCCCGTTTAACCCACAGTTCGCGCGGGCTGCGGGCTGTGGGCTGCAGGCCCTAAAATCAAGGATGATTTATTTGCAGGCTTTTTTAGCCCAGTCCGTATAAATCGTGGATTAAACGAATTTTACCCGCGGGCTTGCAGATTGGCCCACGGGCTTTCCTAAAATCGAATTTTTCATGAATAAGCCTATTTAATTTGTAAAACTTGAGATATTTTGTTGGATTTATCCCTTTTATTATAATTTTGTTGCTACTTTGGAATATAAATAAACATGGTTTTAGGATTTGAAATATCATATGTTTTGTTGAAGTCACTTCATTCGTGAGATACAAACAAACTTTGTCTGATATATTCACACCTGGGGTGTGAAATTTCCCCCAGGCGTGAACGAGTCTGTATTAACTTTTTTCATTTTTTTTTAATTTTTTAATCATGGGCCACGGGCCGGCCTGCTAGCCAGCAAGTCCTACAGTGCGGGGGCGGGCCTATATTTTTTAGCTCATTATTTTGCGGTCCAGGCCGACTCGCCTCATTTATATTGCGGGCTTTTGCGGGTCGAGCCTAAACGGGCGGGCCGGTCCGCATACCCAGCTCTAGCTATAAGTATGGCAAGAAAAAGAAGCTAAATGTATGATAATGTTTTTATTTGGTTTAATAAGTCTATTATTAAGTTGAAATTTTAATACTTATATATTTTTGTATTTTGTGAGATCAGGTGGACAATATTTTAAAAGAAACTATTTTACCAATAAATTAATGATGGAAATTTTATCAGCCTTTTTTATTGATATTATGAAAATATGTAAAACTTTATTGAGTGTTAACCGATATTATGGAAATATGTAGAACTTTATTAAGTGTTAATCTTAAAGTTTTTTTTTTGTATTTCATATACCATATGTTGAGGCGTTGAGCACTAATCTCTATTAAATAATAAACTGATAAAATTCACAAATAATTTAAGAAAAAAATCATAAATACAAAATTTAAGTTATAAATGAGCCAGCAAGCCAAACCCAAGCTTTATATTTTTTAACAAGCTCAAGTCCAAGCTTTTAATTAGGCTCGTTTAAATAAAGGAGTTAAGCCTGAGCCATCAATTTTTTTCATAAGCCAAGCTCAAACTTTAAGACTTTGTTTGGGAGGGGGTTTTTGGAGGGGAGGGGAATGTAGGGTTTATAGCAATATTTTAGTTTAATAAAAAGAGAAGAGGGATGTAGAGAGCATTTTAAAACCCTCCAAAAACCTCCAAAACCCTCCAAAATCCTCTCTCTAGTACATTTTTGGAGTTCCCCCAAATTGGAGGGTTTTGGAGGTTTTCATTTTTTAATTAAAAACTAATCATCCATGCAAGATAGGAGATGTTCTCCCTTTCCTTTTCCTTCATTTTTTCCTTAAAATATCAAAACCCTCCCTTCCCTTCCCCTCCAAACTCCCAAACATACCCTAAGTGCTCGGCTCGACTTGACTCGTTTAGACCCTTACTCATGCTTAGATGGGTTGTTGAAGTTATTTAGGCTCCGTTAGCAAGTCCCATCCACTAGCGATTAGCTAACTTGATTAGCGTATTTAACTAGCGGATAGTGGATTAAAAAAATAAAGGTGCTTGATAACATATAGCTGATATCGTTTTTCCAATAGTGTTTAGTGTTTCTTCAGACGCTACTTCAAGTAACGTTTGAACTTATAACGTATGATTTTTTTTCTCATTTTTCCCTCATTACTTTTATTAAAGTTCTTTCCTTTCCTCTATATAAAATAAAATATTATTATAATGATAATAAATAAATAAATTATTTTAACCAACAAATAAATTATTATAATGATAATAAATAAAAAGTACAAAAATACAACTATAAATAAAATAAAATAAATCTAATATAATATTTTTAACCAAAATTATTTTAATGAGGCCACGGTCATAAATAAAAAATAAATAAGTAAAATGTATCATTAAAATATAAATTTTTAAATTTTAACTTTTGAAGATCATAATAATTAGTTTATTTTTATAAATACTTTACCATATTTAATATTTAATATTGATTAAAGAAATGTAACCAATAATTTAATATATCCTTTTGTGTCATTTTACATTTATCAGTTAATTTAACCGCTAATTTTAATAAACACTTCAAACTCAATTTGGTAGCTTATCCGCTATCAGCTACCTAATCCACTATCCGCTAACTTATTCGCTATCCACTATAAACTATTTGCTACTTTTTGTCGAACGGAGCCTTAGTGACTCATAACAAAGACAATGATGATATAAAATGAGAGTTGGAATGGAAAAAAGAATTACATTATTACCTGCTCATATTTTCAAATTAATTTGACTGTCATGAATTTCACGGGGGTACCTTAACTGCGATCTAGTAGCAGTCATGACACCCCGTCAGTAAAAATAAAATAAAAAATTGGAGGAAAAAATTGAGAAACTACAACGTAATTTAACCTTCGTCTGAAAGATGATCCGAAGGGATTTGGCCAAAAATGTCAGGACAGGAGTTCCAGTTTCCTTGGTTTCGGGCCTCCCAATACCCTCCTAAGTAGCGGTAGGTACCGGCACGGCCTGATTTATCCCTAGCAAACCACCGTGGTTCCCAACCACTCTCTTGCATCTTCCGAGCCTGAATCCCATTCAAACAAGTGTTGCATCAATAACGACTAGAGGTATCTAAGTTAAATATGTTTTATATCTCGATAAAATTGATAAATTTTGGTTTTGCTCTCTATTTAATTTATTTATTTATAGTTCTTATAAAATACAAAAAATCTTAAGTCCCTAAAAAAGAACTAAACACACATCATTTTTGTTCAATGAAAGGATTAAAAGCAATTAAAATTAAACAGGATCCAAACAACAAAAATATTATACTCCCTACATTTTTAGATATAAGCAAAAAAGTACATGTATTTAGATCAAATATAGTCCAAATACATGTACTTTTTTTGCTTATATTAAAAACGGAGGGAGTATATATTTAGAGAACAAAAACATACCTAGCCCTAACAAAATCCACTAGCATCACTCCAATTTCCTCCCCACAAAGGCCCCTTTCAAAGAATTTTTGACCTCATCTAACAGGACACATCAAAAGTGTAGAGGCTATAGATCGAGGTAGTACAATTAAAACAAAGATCTGGTAAAATTGTCCCTCTTAATATTTTCTCCACGAGAGTCGTTAATTTAATGTTGAAGATAGGAATGAAAGATAAAAGGCAATTTCTAACATAGCTCTTAGAAATTGAAGGATTTAGTAAAAACTCAACTTTTTTATTTTAATTTTTTTTAATCTATTGTTCCATGAGTACCATAACAATGCCCAATATAAAATTGTTTTGTATGCAATAAATAATAAAATAGGTTAAATAATTTTTTTAGTCCCCATAATAAAAAAAATTACGGTTTTCGTCCTGCAATATAGGAAAAGTTGTTTTTGATCATCCTTGTTTTGATTTTAGTCCATGCAATATTTTCCATGTTGGAATTAGTCTCGTTAATATGTAGACCATATTGATTTTCAGTCCTTAGAAAAGGGACTATATATGGACTAATTCCAACATACACAAATATTACATGATTAAAACCAAAACAATAACTAAAAGCAAAATCCATGTTTCATGGCTGGAAACAGCTGTTTGCATTGCGGAAAATCGCGGTGGGATAGCAGCTTGAAGCGCCGCACCGGTGATTGACAAAAAAATACCTTCTTATTTAGACATTAGGGTTTTTTAAGGGGCATTTTAAGGTTTTTAAAGGGGGGAAACACTGTTAAATATCTGAAACCCTCCCTCTCACGTGAACAGCTCATAATCATCCACTCTCTCTCTATTTTATCGAACCCAAACCCTCACACACCATACCCTCTGTCGCCACCGACCTACGCCGTCCATCTCCGACGCAGTTCGTTGTCTGCGTCCGGCCGAAGACGAGGTGGAAGCTTTGTGTTTGCTGCAACTTGCTGCTTCCTTTACACTCTATTTTCTGCAATTTTTTGCCTTAGTCCCATCATCGCACCTGACCCTCAACCAAGTCCCTCCATTGCCAGCGTCCTGGTTTGTTCATCTCTGGCGACCTACTCCTCTGTCTCTAGCGACCTTTTCTGCCTGTCTCCGACGACCTGATAAGCTCTTTGTTTTTGTGACTTGCATTGTTTTCTATTCACTCTCTTCTCTGCCTCTGTATTCTGGTTCAATAATGGAAGGACCAAAAACATTTCACCCTTTTAATTTTTACTTGTTAGTTTGTTACTCATTTTAAGTTCATTGATTTTGGTCTTAGGGAGACTTTTACAAGCCAAGAGGCAACATTTGTTTTGGACACCATGTGCTGCCCATTGCATAGACTTGATGGTAGAGGACATTGGAAAGATTGCTAAAGTTAAAAAAGCAATAGAAAGAGGCATTAGTCTTGTTGGTTTCATCTATAACCACACATTGGCTTTGAACATGATGAGAAAGTTCACATACAAGATGGAATTGGTTAAACATGGAGTGACAAAGTTTGCTACTTCATTTCTTACTTTGCAAAGGCTTCATAGTCAGAAAAGTAATATTAGAAGAATGTGAATGTTCACATTAGATGAATGGTTGAAGACTAATTTTGCTACAGATCGTAAGGCGAAGAGGATAGCTGACATTGTTCTTATGCCTACATCTTGGAACGATGTTGTTTACACCCTTAAGGCTTTGGGGCCTCTTGTGTGTGTGCTTAGGCTAGTTGATCATGAGAAAATGCGTGCAATAGGTTACATATATGAAGCAATGGATAGAGCCAAGGAGGCAATTATAGCTTCTTTTTTAAGAAATGAAGCAAAGTACAATGAAATATTTGCAATCATTGATAAAAGATGGGAATGTCAACTCCATCAATTGCATGCAAAAGGTCATTTTCTAAACCTGAGTTCTTCTACAAAAATCCATGTATGGATCTTGATGATGAAATGATGGGAGGGCTTCATCGTTGCATTGAGAGGCTTAATAATAATGAAGAAATTGTAGATAAGATTACAAGTGGGTTGTTTGTTTATAAGAGGGAAGAAGACCTCTTTGGGTTGAATACGACAATAAGGCAAAGGACTACATTGGATCTTGGTAAGTGAAAGTGCATTTCCTTTTTCACATTCATAATTTCATAACAATTCATGTAATTTAGTGGCCCTAATAAGGTGTTGCATTACATTACAGCTGAGTGGTGGAAAAAGTATGGATGGCAAACTCCAAACCTTCAACAGCTTGCCATTTAAGTATTGAGCTTAACTTGTAGCTCATCGGGAGGTGATCGTAATTGTAGTGTATATGAGCATGTAAGTTAATATTAAAAGATTTAAAATTTAAATATAGAGTTTTCATACAATGATTATGAATCTAACATTTTATTTTTATTTTTTATAACATAGATTCATTCGAAGAAGAGAAATGGACTAGAGCATCAAAAGTTGCTATGTTAAATATAACCAAGCTCTTAGCCAACGCTTTGAAATTAGAGATGTGATTGATCCCATTCTGCTAGATGATATTGACCACAATAATGAATGGTTAGTGGGAGAAATGTGGGAGAAATGGGAAGAGATGAATGTGCTAAAGATGATTTTGCTTTTTGATGATAACATTGACAACAACTTAACTTGGGGAGATGTTGCCAATGTAGCTGGTATGGGTGAGACTTTAACATACACTAGGCAACGAACAAGACAGAAAGCTACAACACCTGCACCTACAAATAGGACTTCAAGCTCTAGGGGAAAAAGCCTTTTGGTGATATGATAATCAATATAGGAATATGATAATTTGATGATAGCTTGATACAAACGACTGATCACTAACATCTATATATAGGGATACAAGAATCCTAATCATAATTAAATAGAAAAACAAATCATGATAATAACTAAATAATAAGAAAACTAATCCTAAGAGATACTCTTAAGATATGCTAAAATAACTAACTAATCCTATGAGATAAACTAGGATACTCTCACATAATATTAAGATATTATAATATATTTTCTTATATTCCAACACCCCCGTCAAGCTAAAGCTTACTAAAGCTTTAAGCTTGCTACAAATATACCCTTATGGAAGAGAAAATTAACCACCAATGTAACCAGACCCAAGAAAACTGAACAACCACCGAACAACATCCAAACCAAAAGATTAGCAAATGGACCAGCACTCACTCCGGCAGCTGAAACCCTAACAAGAAGGTGTCACAACTTCGAAACCAACAAATGATATTGGGCCAACGCTCTACTAAAGCCCTAAGTTGAAGGTGACCATCTTCAAAAGACTAAATCAATAATGGAACAACGCTTACAACAGCTGAAGTCCTAACAAGAACGAGATTGGTGTGTTTTCGGTGGAGTCACAACTTCGAACCAAATCGGAACAATAAATTAAGGTCTGGACATGATTGCAGTATAGCTCCCAATGTGGGACTAAAAACATCATAGGTGTCTCTCGGAAAGAGCTACCCATGAAGGATTCTGGCCGGGGGTGTTTCTGATGGCGGCGTAATAGCCGAAAAAGTCGCCAGAAAAATTTTCTGACGGCAGCTAACGGCAGTGACGGTTGACGACAAAGACACGGTGGGCAATGTCCAACGGAAGACAAAGGCACGCTCAAGGTGCTAAATGTTGCAATTAAGGCAGCAAAAAGAACCAGAACTAACGCAGTGGAGAAAACTGCAACGAAAGTGGCTAAAACGCGAAAGCAGGTAATGAATAACGGTGACATAGTGTAGTGGTGGATGCCAAAGATTGTAGAGGTGGCCGAATGATTATAACAGTGGCCGACAGCGAAGAACAGTGGACCGAACAGGTCACGGAGGATGATATCACTCTGATACCATGTTCAAATTATAGGGCATCAAGTAAAGGGAGAAGAACAAGTATAAATAATATAATATAGGAATATGATAACTTGATTGCTTGATACAAACGACTGACCACTAACTCCTATATGTAGGGATACAAGAATCATAATCCTAATTAAATTTAAAAAAACAAATCATGATAATAACTAAGTAATAAGGAAACTAATCCTAAAAGATACTCTAAGATATTCTAAAATAACTAACTAATACTATGAGATAAACTAGGATATATATAGACAAAATTGCTCTTTTGGTCCTATAACTTAATTGTTTGTTTCAATTTGGTCCCATAACTTTTTGTGTCAAGTTAGTCCCTTAACTTTGCAAATGTTTGCAACGTTGGAGCTTCCGTCAATTTTATTGAAACACCGTCAATAATTTGCTGATGTGGCCGTTAACCTCATTGATGTGGCATATCAGAACATTGGTGACCTGGAACATGACCTTAGATCATCTTCTTCATCCCCGTAAATGTTTGGAACTAGGGTTTTAGATCCCCTTATCACTCTAACAATGTGATAAGAACACCAGCATGGATGGGCTCCCTCAATAGAAGCAGGAAATGGGTTAATATATTAGTTGCAGCCTGTGTCATCTTGATTTTGCTGCTATGGAAAGCATATTTGTAAATGTGTTTAGTTTAATCTCATTGTAATTTTAGGTAAGTTTAATGGGTTAGTTTAATCTGATTGTAATGTTTGGGTTAGTTTAAACTGATTGTAATATCTCATCTTCATATTAATGGAAGGTTATGTTATTCTTATCACATTGTTAGATTGATAGGGATCTGAAACCCTAGCTCAGAAACACTAGTTCAGAACATTTAAGGGGATGAAGAAGATGATCTAATTACAAAAACACCCTCAAGGATCATGTTCCAGATCACCAACGTTTTGATATGCCACATCAGCAAGGTTAACGACCACATCAACAAGTTACTAATGGTGTTTCATTAAAACTGACGGAAGGTCCAACGTTGCAAACGTTTGCGAAATTAAGAGACTAACTTGACACACACAAAAAAGTTATGGGACCAAATTGAAACAAACAATTAAGTTATAGGACCAAAAGAGCAATTTTGCCTATAATATACTTTCTTATATTCCAAAAGTAGTAGAAGAAGAAGAAATCTACAACTATGAATATGATGAAGATACAGAAACAAACTTGGATTTTAGAAGATGATGATTGATGATTCCTAACCTTTTGGTTAGTGGTGACCATGACTTTTGTTGGTATTTACATGAATACAAGTATGTTTTGTTTAAGACATCTGTGACTTTTTATTGTTAATTATAAATGTCATAAATTTTAGGTATTTTTTATCATTTTTGACAATTTATATGTATATAGCATACACTATATAAGTTGTATAAAAAATTTCAGATCCCGCTATACACCACTGCTATAATACTTTGGGGTTGACCACAACACTCTGCTATCTGGGATTTTCAGGGATTATAATTGTAAATTTTTTATAGAAAATAAAACAAAAAAAATGTATATTACATGGAATAAAAAGTTATTTATTTATTTTTTAAAATAGTGGGTTTTTAACTGAACACAACCAACACAATAACCATTACATAGACTAAAGGCATTACGATGTTGATATCTTAATAGCATCTTTTGTTTCCCGTTTAGAAATGAAGGGCGGAATAATGAAAATGTGATAAACAATTTAAATGAAAAGATTGAGAATTAGGAAAAATTATAAAAGATATCAAAAGTTTAAAAGCTATCCAGCCATAGAATCAGCTGCAGCTCAGGATATCTCCTATTTACTTAATTATTCCATGTAGACCAATGTTGCTTTATCTAGAATGGATGGCATGGGAAAATCATCTTAATCGATATCAGGGATTTAGGGTATAGATGAGACCATACATTGAGAACAACTTAGTCAAAAATGTTTCTATTAACAGGTAAAACAGTGAGTGCTTGCTTACGGGAATGGTTATCAGTGTTAACTGTTAAGTATGTTTCTAGTCTTCACAAGTATTTGACATTATATGACAGACAGATTCATTTACGGAATTTAAGATGATATGAAGCACTGAATAACCTACTCCCATCTCTCATATAGGGCTCAGCTCAGGAACAGAACAGAATCAGATACAATGAGAGTAACCCTATGTTTGGATGGATAGGATAGAAAGAAATAGAAAGGAAAGAAATGGGAGAGAAATAGGGTATTTCTCTTGTTTGGAAGACTAGAGAAATAAGGGGACAAGGAAATCATGTCGGGTCCACCAGAAACAACTTCTCCCCATTTTTATCCTCGTTTTCTTCTTTCTACTTCCCATATTATGGGTAAAGTTGTCTTTATCAATATTTTCATATTTCTTTCCACTCACTTTTCTACTCATCCAAACAAGTGAAGAGAAATTTAACATTTCTTGCTTTACTTATTTCTCTACATCCAAACAATACACAACCTCCACTCAATCTCTCTTCATTTTCTCTTTTCTCTTATTTCTTTCTTTTTAATTTCTTTCTTTCCTATCTCTTTCATCATCCAAACAAAGTGTAAAAGGATTTGTTCTATTTTCTTCTTTGATTCTAAATTTTAGTGAAACCAAAATGTATTAATTTTTAAGTCTCATATCCTACTTTGTTATATTTTTAAAATGTACAAATAAAGAATACAACTCCACATCATGTTTTTTTCCATCTTCTAGCATGTTTTCCACACACACACGAGTGCTACCCTACAAGTGAAACCAACATATGAAATGTATAAAGTAAAATGAAATATCTACCTGCCGTTGTCGCTGCTCTAGCCGTAACTTTTCTGAATTTGCCATCTCATACTCCCCATTTTCTAAATACCTTTGATCTGGTCTTAACCTGGAATCGGTAGGTGGCAGCATTTCCTATATGCTCAAATATAATTGATAATCAGGGTCCAATAGTAGAAGCACACACATAACGTGCACAATATGATGATATGGCTAATTTGATCCTTTCTTGTTACATTTAAATTATCTTATACTTAATAGCTCTTCCATGTTATAGAAATGGTCAAAATGTTCCCCTGCTGATGCAAGTAATAATTTTTTCCAACTCAAGAATGCATGTGGTGAAAATGACAGTGGAAAAAATAGCAATTTTTTCCATTATAAAAGGCATAAAGATAGTTGGGAACACAAAATAAAATATCAGTTAAAAGAACAGACCTTTAATCCTGGGGTAAGTTCATTTAATGTGATGGCAAAACGAGTGAAGTTATATCTAGTAGGAAACTTGGGAGGCTTGCTCCGCTTCCATAGCAGATGGGCTTCAGACAATGATTCATAACCTTTCCCCTTCCCCCCATAGTCTCCATTAATATAATACATGCTGTCATCCCATTTTCCAAGTAACGTAGACAATGTTTTTCCATTTCTGTCCTGCACCATACCTTGAACCTGAAATAGCAGGCAAACTAAAATAAGAAACTATCTCTGCAACAAAAGTTCACATGTCAACTACTATATTAGACAGAAGTTAATAACGTATCAAAGACAATCCACTGAAAAGGTGGAATCTGTATAACATAAAAGCACCTGGTGAGGATTTCGATCAATTATAGATTGTTCCTTGAATTTTAGTTTACATGAGTATTCTCGGTTTCCCTGTATACGCATCGTACCATAATGATCACAATACAGCTTTCCCAATATGAGATTGTATATTGATGTAGTAACCTGAAAGAAAAGGTCCATTTCAGTGAAGAACCATATCTGGGCACAGAATTTTCTCTGTGGTTGTGGCCTTTAACACATAATAGTGGAAGCAGTTAAATGTACCTTACTCCACTGGAATACTTCACCATCATCAAATTCCAAAGTCAAAATACCAACAGGATCCAGTTGAATTGATCGGCCCCAAAATTTGCTCTTTAAGTTGCTATCGCCCCAAAATTTCCAACCTGTACCCTCACAGTGACATGCAACTACCATGGGGTGATGACTGACCTGAGAAGAAGCAGAAATATTAATTATTTCACATTTCATATTTCATATTCAAAATGAAAATAGAGATTGTAAAAGGCACAATCATATGGCCTGTTGAATACAAATTCAAATTATATTGTAATTCATTGGGTTCTATGGAACTCAGACACACAATCACGTCAACTTTTATTAATCAAATTTAGTAGGCCAGTGGGGTAGTTTTAAGATTCTACTTGAGTTCTTCCTTAAAGCTGTTTCCTTTTCATCCAGGAGCAAGAAATTCTAGGGAATTCAAATAAACATAATTACTGATACATAGGAATTTAGACAAATGATAAACTTAAGACATTATATAACAACCACCACAAATAACAAAGTCACATGTTCACACACATACACCTTTCTTTTTGCTGGTGGTCCATCAATGGTAGGTTATCTGCAAGTATCACGCTAAGCACTCATTAAGGCTTCTGACATTCCTAACCTTGGAATGGGGCATCTTTTCCTACCCATAAACATTTTTGTACCGAAAGAACAATACGGAGATTTCACTTGCTATGCTACTGTTCTAAGGTATCAAATCAAATAATAATACATGATAAACAAATAAACAAATATACAATCAAAATAATCACAACAAAAGATTGTGTATTAATAACATCAATACCTTCTCTGACACAAAACGAAATCCTTTATCTGGAAAGTCAGCCTCATATGTCTCTCCTAGTAATGGATTAAACGGTTTGCAAATTTTCCCTTCAGTTGAAGCATAGGCAGATACAGCAAAAGCAGCAACATTGAGAATCCTCATGAGGTTATTACCCTGCATGAAATCATCAAAGATTTTAAAAGGTCAGGACATTGTACAGAGCTAACAAGTATAAACTATGCAAAGCAAGACATTTTTCTCATATCAAATGGAACTACTGTATTGAAGTGTTCGGTTTTGACTTAATAAAGGCATAAAATATTATGCTACCAAAAAATGGCACGGTAATATGAATTATGAAACTAGGGTGCCATATCCAGACTTACTCTTCTTCCCCATTCATATGCTCGGTCTAGAAGATATGAATACTCCATTTCTTCACAACATTTTTGCAGAGAGGAGAGAGGTTCATTAAAATAAACAGGAAGGCATACTTTAGTTAGATCCTTCCCAATATTATCCTTAATCAATGACCAAAGACTGACACCTTTCTCTTTTTCAACAGGGTCAGGCAATTTCTTACGACGCTTAACATAGGGATAGTTGGTCCCAACAGATCTAATAGAAGGATCTACATCCTCCTCTGATCCAACTGCATAGAGTCCATCATCATCTGAAGAGAAAGATGAAACCCTGCAATCAGATCCATTACTTTTAAAAGAACTGGATGATGACAGAAAATCTCGAGTGTCAAAAAAGGCAGTGTCATCATCATCTGTTTCTTCCTCTGCTGCATCATTTCTTTCATTATCATCCTCAGACTCACTTGCACTTGCTTCTGGATTAAAAAGTGAAAATGAAAGAAAATGGAAAGGGTACATAGAAAATCAGTGCATCAAAGATAATAGCTGGCATGCAGGTATTTCTATTTTCAAGAAAATGAATAAGCAAAACCAAGCAATAAGATCTTAAACATATGGTAGCGACTACACAAACACTTACCACTAAATTTTTCCTGCCTTGATACAGAGGAAGCCTCTTGATCATTCAACTGTCTTTGGCTCTCATCAACAACAGTGTTCTCCAGATCAACTTTCTCTGTCTACAATGAGGAAGTACAAATAAAATAAAATTTTATTACAACACAAGGAAAACAGAAATGTTATCCTTAATCAATATATGTCAATAAATAAAAAGAAAGCACTAATAAAAAAAAAGGAAACAGATCAAACAAAGAACTCTCCAAGGACAAAGAAACCATTTTGTTTAACAAGGGGAAACCATTTCCAGCTTAACAAGAAATATTGAAACAGCTTTTCTATTTACAAATCAACCAAGCCCCCACCTCTCTCCCAGTTAAAATAAATACAGAATTGGAGAGGGTCAGCAAGGAAGGATTTCTGGAAGGTGCATTTGCAAAATACATTAATGCTAAATGGGTTGTCGGCCCAATTATTTACTAACTTGTTGCATATACATGAAAGAACAAGAAATTATTGGATAAACAAACACAACCCAGAAATATTTCTCAATAATGTCTCCTTTCAACCTATACAAATATAAATTTTTATAAAGGGCATTCAGATGAAAATATGCATAATAAGGTGAAGGAATAATTTCTAACAGGATTCTGCTACTAATAGGTTCAAAAATCATCAAATGAATTAAAAGAAATAAAAAGATCATCGAGACTTCATATAAACCCACTAACTATAGCTTCATTGTTTCAGATTTAAAATTAGTAAAAAGAAAATTCTGAATGCAAGATATGAAAAAGGCATTTAGGGACACTATGACACTAAAGTCCTATTTGAAGCATCTAATTAGTAAAAAGGTGATTCTGAATGCAAGATATGGAACTAAATGCTCACTATAAACCAATTGGACAGTAAAGAAGAAATTAACCAAATAATACTGAATATTATTAATTAAAGCCATTAGTTTTTGGCTTTTGATTGCAAATGTACAAAAGTACAAATCTAGAAATTGGGGGGGGGGGGGGGGGGGGGGGGGGGGGAATTGAGAATTCACACATCTACATGCTGATACACAACTCTACTTTCTTTTAAATGGAATGGAGAAAGACAGGATCCTCCCCCATCTATGCTGAAAATTTTAAAGGGTATTAAGAAGGACCAGCTTTCCTTGCAATAGTAGAAATCCAACAAGAATAGCCAGTTTGATTGGCATGAAGTTTTCGACTTTTCATTAAATGTACCTCCAATTGCCGTAAATTGTCAATTAGGGCCAACTGCTTCTGCTTGAGAAGCAGAAGCTGGTTTTGTAACGCTGCATACTCATTTCTCATAATTTGCTCACTCTCTTGAATGGCTGCCTCACTAACACCTTCTTGCAAAAGCCGATGCCTCAGCTTTTCGGTCGAAATGGCCACGTTGTCCACTGGAGCCATCAGCTCACTGTTTGACATCCGGGGGAACATGTCTTTCACCGCCTGCAAGGCCTCCATCCACACCATGCGATCCTCACGAGTCTCAGCCCTCAAGTGCAATCTCTTTGTCCCAGTGAAGATGGAAAACCGCTTGTCATCGGATCTGCTCTCTCGAATAGTTGAAACCTACAGTTAAAGCTTTCTTCCAGTGAAATAACAGACATAGATATGATCATATAAACGTGATAAACTGGGGGAAAAAGGATTCCCCAGTTTCAGAGACTTATCAAAGATTCTATATACTAATATTCCATATGATTGATTAATAAATAATTGCATTGAAATCCAAAATCAGAAGCGAAAAAAACAATAAAACCGTAATTTAAATCAGATATTCAGATTCATATGCAGGAGAAGATTTATTAATTAAAACCACAATTCGGGGGTTTCTGAATTACAAGTTTCATAACTGACATTCCTCTAGCAAACAACAACAACAACCGAATTGTTGACTGTTGATAAAAATAGAAACCGAAGTGAAATCAAAAACCGAAAACAAAGCATGAATAAAAACGGAATAAGAGCAATTGATGGAGGAACGTACTTTGAGGTGGATTTCGCCAACGGGCTTTCGTCGGTTGTGGAAGTGGTGGTGGTGCTGAGAATTGCGGTTGCGAGAGATGATGCGCATGGACTCGTCGCCGATGACCTTAGACCCCTTCTCGGTTTCGGCGTTGACAAGGATCTTGTCGGGGCCGTGAATCTTGTAGTAGGAGAGGACGCCATCTTGTAGCACGAACCACCGAGGCCTCCATCCTTTGCCGTAGTTCACCCACTTATGAAGTATCCCCGAGATGCCGTTCCCGACAAGGTCGTTGATCCTCACGTCAACCGCCGTCGACGCCGCCGGCAACTGCTGCTGCTGATTCTGACTCGCGCTGCTGCTGTCGCCGGCGTTGGTGACCGAGAGGTTCACGTGGCCGTGGCCGGAGAGTCGCGGAACAGAATCGGATCTCGCCGAGCCGGGTGAGGGAAGAGGCGGCATGGCGAAGCCGGCGAGATGACCGGCGGTAGGAGAGGGTTTGATCGGAGAAGAGTGATCGGAGATGGCGGAGACACAGCAGAAAGGATGCATATATTTATATCTATCAATTATCAATTTGTTAATTAATGCGGTAAAGGGACTGCGGAGTTGTTGGATTTCACCGCGGCGACGCGGAGGCGGAGAGTGGCGGTGCTACCGGGAATGACGGTGGCGATCAAGTTAAGGTTCATGTTATGTTATCGAAACGAGGAGAATGGAATGGAAGAGTCAAGAGAAAGAGGGAGTGAAAATTCGCGTGAAAGTCTTAAAAACGGTTACGTCCTAAGAAATCTGACCAAGTAAATATACGAATATACGAATACGAATATAACACAGGGGATGTATCAAAAGTGAGGGCAGTGTTTAATGGGCTTTTTTATCCCGCTAGCACTCTTTTTTTTATTTATCAAATTAGCACTTTTTTTTATCTATCTATCAAAATAGTACTCTTTTAACTATAATATTCATTTAATTAGTTATGAATTAATTAAATATTAATTATTAGTTTAAAATTGTGATTAAATTGTTAATTAATTAAATATTTAATTGTTAAATATTTATTTGTCAACTAAGTAATATTAATAATATAATTATAGAAAATAGCTCAAATTGATTTAAAATTTAAAAATACAAATACAATATTAATTATTAGTTTAAAAGACAAAGACATCAATGTCTCTATTTCTGTATACTAATCGGAGTACCCTCCTCCACTCTTTTTCGGTCACAAAAGACAAAAACATCAATCTGCGAAGACAGAGACATTGATGTCTTTGTCTTTTAAACTAACAATTAATATTGTATTTATATTTTTAAATTTTAAATCAATTTGAGTTATTTTCTATAATTATACTATTAATTAGTTGACAAATTGGGTTAATAAATATTTAACAATTAAATATTTAATTAATTAACAATTTAATCAGAATTTTAAACCAATAATTAATATTTAATTAATTAATAACTAATTAAATAAATATTATATTCAAAAGAGTGCTAGTTTGGTAAATAAAAAAAAGAGTGCTACAGGGATAAAAAAGTCGTGTTTAATGTATGAGTACTAACGAAAAGTAGTTATTTTTTAGGTTAAATTAAAATTAGGACACCAAAAAGTAGTTATTTTTTATGTTGCCTTTGTTAATAGTTATGGATTATAGATGAGAGAGTGGGATGGACAAATTTGAACTGTGCAATTACACATGATGGTTGAGAAAAAGTTATTCAACCATCACATATTCAATTAAAAAACCACATAATTTTTTGTATTAATCTTATTCATTTATATATATATATATATATATATAATCTAATAAAGGCAATGTGGGGTTTTGTTGTAGTATTTTTTTATGGAAAAAAAAACTCCTATTTTTTATTTACACTTTTATTTGATCTATTTTTCCCTTATAAATTCTGGTAACTAATCTATTAAAAAAACTTCCAATTACTACTAACGTATGCATAACTATTAATAAAGGCAATATAGGGTTTTTGGTGTAGCCTTTTTTATGGACAAAAATACTCTTGTTTTGTGTTTACACTTTTATTTGGTTTATTTTGTCCTTATAACTTCTGGTAATTGATCTATTTTAAAAAACTTTTAGTAACTAATCCGGCTCTTCTAAAGTGAGCAATTGACTTTAGAGTGTAAAGTAATTAATCTCAACCATTTATGAGAAAATCAATGGTTGATATTATAAGTACATGCATAACAAATCATGGATATGGTTGAATATCATCCCTTGATTTTCTTATTAATGATTAATATTACTTACTTTACACTTTACTCACTTTAGAGTTGTCAAATAGCAAGGAGGAGAGGGTGAACTTGGGGGGTTAGTATTGTAATAAAAAATAGAAATATGAGAAATGAAAATAGAAAAAGCGGATAGACGGTTGTGTTCATTGATTTAATCTATACCTGTTATAAAAAGAATAAAAGACATTGATTCTCACAGTTAAAAACTTACTATAAAAAATAAAAAAGATAAAAATTATATATTCCAGATTTCTTAATGTTAAGGCAGTGGGAAAAGAAGGATTTATTTTGAAAGGAATGGGAAAATAGGGATTCAAAAAAGAAAATTGGTCATGGAGCGGAGTCATGACTTGACTTATAATTGCTCCATGCAACACCTTTTCTCCAAAAAGGACATTACACTATAGTAACCAAGATTTTCGAAATAACTTAATAAATAATTTGTGAAAACTCAGTATTCTTTCTCTGAAAATGTGGGTAAATTTTTTTTGTCTTTTTAAAATAGATGAGAAGGATGGGGAATATGTCTCTTTAATTCTTTTCAAAGAGTTGTAAATGCAAAATTATAAACCAAGAGTTTTGTGAAAGTAACATCATCTCATATATGGAATCATCAGATTTTACAAAGAGAATTTAATATTCTAAAATACTCAAAATATATTTATATAATGAACACTAGAGCCAGTCAAGTCTCTAAACCTCTACCCAAAACAAGACAGTAAAAACAGATTCTTCTTGGAATCTCTATTAATCCAGGCAGCCTCCTCCTTTAAATCCTCTCCTAAGAGTTAGCCCACTCCTTGGGTAATATCTACTCAGTCATGCATCAACACAACATAAAAGTAGACAAGGGTGAAAAACTTTACAAGTTAAGAATAATAGTACAAGAAATATACACACAACACTTATATAGTATATTTTCGGAATCTCATAAACACATATCATACTTGGCATTAAAATACCGTAAATCAAGATATAATTAGGAATATATCATCAACCACAAATATATATTTATGCATGACACTTCAATCTCTTTGAAAAGACACCAGTGCACTACTTCAAGGAGACTTTTACCACCAAACACCATTGAGCGATCGGCCATAGCAATACCTAACATAATCAACCAATTCAGCCCTCCTATTTCAAAGACTTGGGAACCATTCGGTCATCTGTTTCATGGACTTGGTTTTACAATCATTCAATAAAGCTATATTTAAAATCGGAATTACCATATCATGAAATAGGTCAGCCAGTCAGGTTTATCCAAGCCGGGTATACTACTCGTCTCGGCTTGTAACGTCCGTATTTTTAGATTTCCGTCTTTATTTTGTTTTAATATATAAATATAATGAGTGATTTATGTATATTAAATATTTTTTTAGAAAAGTTAATTCCTTAGATAAAGCCCTAGTGAGCATAGAAGTCAGTAGTTTAAGTTGAATTTTGATAATAAGACAGAATACGGTTTACGGTAAATTAACAGAATAGCTGAGTTAATTCCTTAGATAAAGCCCTAGTGAGCATAGAAGTCAGTAGTTTAAGTTGAATTTTGATAATAAGACAGAATACGATTTACGGTAAATTAACGGAATAGCTGAGTTGTGAGACAAAGACCTTGAATTGAAGTCGAAAAATTGATTTGAGGATACCAATGGTCATTTTACAATATTTGAGGATTTTAGAAATTTATTTGGGATTTTTCTGAGTTACGGGTAAGAAAAAGTACCATTTTGGTCCTTGTAATTTGAATAGGCTGAACTTGCGAGTGGGTTTAGTGACCAAAACAAGTTAGAAAAATATTTCGACGAACCAAATAGTGTTTTTCTAATATTTGGGAATTATAGGAATTTTTCTGGAATTTTCTGAAAAGTTGACTTTTGACCTAAATACGGGTTTACGATTAAGAATAGCAGTATTAGGAAAATTAGTAAAACCCCAAAAATGAAGTTAGGAGGTTTTAAATCATTTATTAGTAGAGAAATGGTGATGTAGGGGTAGTGGTGTAATAGGAAAAATAGTAATGATTACTTTTTCCAGTGAAAAGACCGTTTTGCCCCTGAGTCAGTTACTTAACTGCTAAGCCATAAAGCAAGCCAACTCAAAGCCATTTTAGCCATTAAATTTCGTGGCTAGGCTGCTCTTATATGAGCCATGTGAGCCATGCACACAAACAAGACTTGAATGAATAGTTTTAACTAACTGGGATTAAAGTTACCTCACCTTGGTTAGTTTTTAACCTAGCCTAAACCATGGTTGGAGTTTGATCTTATCTTCCTCTTTTCTTCAAGCCAAAACCGCCCCTCCCCAAGTCCATGAAGGGGACTAGATTCATCCAAGAGGGGTGAGTCACAAAGGAGAGCCAATAGGATAATTAGTAATTTATCTTTTTACCAAAAATTAATTTATGTGTAATGATGATTTTTTTTAGCAAACTTATCCTAGCTACTTGAGAGGGAGAGAGAACCGTGTGAGTGTCTTGAGGGAGAGGAGAAGATAGTTTGCTTCACTTGTTCATTTCATATCATACTCCAAAACATATCTTTTCCATTTTCTCTCACTTTTCTCTAAAATTTTCCAAGAGCCATCAAGTGTTCTAGCTTTCTTCTAAGGCTTTTTGATCTTTGATCTTCAAGAACCAAGGTTGGTTTTCTCTTCTAATCCATTAATCTTTTCTTCCTCTTCATGATCATCAAAGTTCATATCTCTAAAATGGGTTTTTTCTATTTTTGTCTTGAAGGAACCCAAGCTTGTAAAGGTAAGGGATCTTTGATCCAAGCTTTGATCTTTCCTCTTCTCTTGACTCATAACTATCATGGGTTTGAAAGAAATAATCTTTCTTCTCTTTTTCTTCTTCTCTTTAAGATTAAAAAGATCTTATTTGTAGTATTTGTTTGGCTATGTTTATATATTGGTTTCATGGAGGTGATCAAGAAGGCCTAGGGAGCCAAGAAGGTGGGATCTTTAATCAACAAGAAAAAGAAAGAGGTAAGGGGAAATCTCTCTTTTTGTGAATCATAAGACTCATGGAGTGTTTTATGCTTGTCTATGATGTTTTTTAAAAGCTTGAAAATCTTACTAAGAACAAAAAGATGACTTGATTCTTATAAAAGTTTAACCTTTATAAAAAGATAGTTTTTCTATTTAAAGAAGTAAGTTTTATGGTAAACTATTAATTTTTATCCAAGTACTATCTTGATCAAGTGGTGATTGTTGGAAAAGTAAGAGTTTTTATGAGAAAGACAATCTTTTCTTACAAAGTAATAATTTTTATATTAAAGAGATGATCTTTTAAAAAGAGACATGATTCTTTAATCAAAGAGAGATGATTTTATTAATTGATCATTGGGTAAAAAGTATTGGATGATGACCTCTTTGTCTTTGTATCTTTGTCTTCATGATTAAAGTTCATATGGTTCTATGTGTGATTGTGAGATTATTCTATACTTGATGTGGATGTTTTCATTTGTTTGATAATGATGCTTTACTATGTTTGATTGAGATGTACTTTGTGCTTGATGTTCCTTGGTTTGAGTGGGATTGTCTTCTAGCCATCTTCCATGCTCTATGTTTCTTTTCTTATTTTTATTCAATTTGGGAGGAATGTAATATTTAAAGTAGGTTATTGCTTTATTATTATGCTTGATGCTTGGTGATTGGTGATTGATGATTGGAGAAGAGTATGAAAAGATTAAAGTATGGCAATTGGCTAATGACCCAAGCATTATGGAGTATGGAGAAAAGGACATGGACCTAGACAAAAAGGATTTTTCATAATAAATTGATTAGTACAAAGTCCAAAGCTTTGTTAGGATTCATTAAAGCTAAGTGTTTTTCAAAAATAAAGTCTCCAATGGACTTTGGTAAAGATTTTAAGCATAAACTAATAAGTTAAAAATGAATCAATTGAAGGGAAGTCACCGATCTTAACTCAAACCTATTGTTTTTAATTTAATTAATTTTAAGCTAAAGGGTATGGTGTTTTCAAAATCAAAATGAAGTTTCAAGATCTAATTAACTTTGGAAAAACAGACCTGTCACACCTCTGGTGTGGATTTCAGAAAAGGATGTGAAAAGCGGATTTTTGTATAGAAATCAGAAAAGAGAGAAACAGAATCATTCACACCCGCGCTGTGAATTTTCCCACTCCTGTGAAAGTGTCAGGGGTTTTAAAATTCGAAAATTCTGAATTTTATGCTTAAAGGCTTCTAAATTAATGTATTTTTAATGGAAAAATATTTATTTTGAAATTAACTTAGCCTAAGTATTTTATATCAATTTTTCAAAGTAAAACACTGAATACGTATTAATCGGTTTTTGAAAAATAATGAGATATTTGGTTAAAATGACTAAAGAGAAAAAGTATTTAAAATAACTAGAGATAAAGTCATATATTGAATGTCCCAAGAGATAACAAAGAAAAAAAATTCAAGAATTTACAAGAGAAACCAAGGCAATAAAGAGATAATTACAGCGTTATTGCATGTGCAAAGTACTAAGTGGTATGTGGCATTAAAGAGAATTTTTATGAGACCAAGAGATGTGGTCATGTGATGATTTAATGACCAAGAGATAAGGTCATGTGATGATTTAATGGCCAAGAGAGAAGGTCATGTGATAATGGTTACAAGAGGTAGCCAAGAGAAATAAATGCAAAATGATTGTTATGTTTATATATGCAAAAATGTTGCATTTGCATTAAAAGAGATTTGGCAGAGGCCATGTGTTGAGATTTGGCTGAGGCCATGTGATGAGCATTACAACCCAGACTGGGGTTGAGAATAGGGATAGTTGGGCCACAGATACCTATTGGGATTATCCAGGTTGCGAAACCCCTCTAATGGCCAGGTAGGCGATATCACCTGAGCCGAGGCATGTCGCACAACCCGGCTTGGATAAATCTGACTGACTTGACTATTCATGATTTGGTACGATGGTTTAAATGTAGCAGGTCCAATTTTTTTATCATGAAGTCTAGAGGGACTATCTGATAATTCTGTTAAGTCTGCTACAGCCGGTCGCTCAAGGTAGTAGGAGGAAGAGAGAAGTCTCCATGGAGCATTATGCTGGGGTCTGAGAGGGAAATAGAAGTGACATGCATTGTGATATGTCTTGTTTGACAATGGATTGTTTGGTGAGGATTATAAATGATATATTCTATGAGATAATAACTGTATATGTTATGCATGCTTCTTACTTGAATTACTTGAGTTATATCTGTTTTTCTGTGATATCTTATTGATTTGCTTAAGGATTGTTTTTCACCCTTGCCTATATGTTTTGTGCTCTTTTGAACATGATTCATATAGATGGACCCGCAGCCGAATGGGTTGATCTGCATCCGGCGGATTAGCTACTACCCCAGAGGGGGAGCGGGGAGTGGGTGGGTGATCAACCCACACACTCAGTGGGGGACATATGCTAGTAACATTATGTCCCTAGAGAGCGTGGCAGGAGGACCACAGAGATGGGTGGAGGAGAACCTAGTGTTAGATGTTCATATGCCTCTCAATGAGTTGAGAGAGCGTTGGAGGAGGCAAGATGCAGAGACTCAGAGAGCAGGATAACCCGAGCCAGTGCCAGAAGAACCGGCAAGACCAGAGGCAACGCATGGAGGACCCAGTACTCCACCGCTTAGGACGTACTCTCGTAGGACCCGGATGACCGCTAGGAAGAGTACGGTGAGAAGACCTCGATCTGTACCGGAGGTGCCAACAAGGGAAGCTCCTGTTGAAGAAGTGACTGCTATGGTAGTGGATCCTGTGATTGAAGCTGTTTCGATTTCATATGCTTTACCTGGAGGTAGTCCCCAACCTTTTACTCCTGTTACCCCGGAGGACCTGGTAGTCTGGAGGGCCAGAGTCAGGAGGGAGGCAGCAGAGCTAGAGGGGAAGGGGAAAGGGATTTTAGGAGATGGTCCTGAGAGATAAGGGGTCTAATAGACTGTTGGTGTAGGTGTCTTGGCAAGCCCAGTCAGATAAGGGTTTTTGCTAAAGACTTTAGGAATGATGCACTGATGCATTCAGGTTTCTGTTTCTTTTGATGATGACTCTACGGGCATAGGCTTAGGATTTTTTTTACTTTGGATGACTGTAAAATATTTATGACACTACTTTACTTTACTTTACTTTGTTGCTTTTAGCTTTTGTAAAATAGGTGTGATATCCTAGTTTGCATGGGCAAACATGTAGTCTAATGTACAGTATGTAGTTGTATATATATATGAGGTATGTTTCTGTATACGTTGTGTTTTATTTATCTTATACGCTAAAGCTTTTGAATTAAGGATTCCAATTTAATAAATTATTTCTATGATAAAAAAAAATTATTCACATTTTTGGAAAGTAAATAATATTCTTTGAAATTAAAATAAATAACTTAACTATTTTCACAAAAATAACTTTCACATTGCAATTTCCTTTTATGAGAAAGGGCGTTGCACGGCTCGCTGGGATCCACCACACGGCCATTGAGACTTTCGAAACCTGCATAATCCTAGTAGGCAATTGTAGCCCAACTAAATACTATTCTCAACCCTCCCTCCGAGTTGTAATGCTCATATCTCTTTATGCAAATGACAGTTTATATTTGCATATAATATCTCTCTGATTTCTCTTGTAAAACATTCTCTGTTTTACTGTATTATCTCTCATAATACAAAAACACATAGAATACTCTTATTCTATTAATACATAATTAACTCTTGAAAATTTTCCGCTTTGTTACTCTTTTCGGCTTTACTCATTTATTTTAAGAGTAATCACACCGTGGCAGAGCCGAACTGAGGTGATTTCCCGAAACAGATAAAATGAATCGGTATAAAATAAAAGTGATCAAAGCAATAAAAGAAGATCAAAACAGGGCCGAGCCACCGGGATCGATCGAGAGAGTAGAGATTAATAGAAATTTAAACTCATGTTTGCTTTTTAATCATTAAGTGACTGTTATCAGATTTTAAATAAAATTGGAAAAGGAATAATCACACGGCGGCAGAGGCGACTGCAGTGATCAGTGTCCAACTTTTATTATAACTTAATATAGAACTGGGTGAACGAGATTAAGCCGAATCATTACCGAAATACTAAAACATCGGTTTATATATAATTGAAAAGCAAGAACTGAGTTTTCCGGTAGAGCCGTTTTCACACGATCCAGAGAGAGAAGTGAATGACAAAGCAGTAAAATAAAAGCAAGAATCGTGCCAGCGACAGAGCCGTCCATAAACAACGATCCAAAGAGAGAAGTGATAAAGCAATAAATACGGCGTGTTAATTATTTTTTTCACGCACTTAAGTCCAAAAAGTGTTACGTACCCGAAGCAGGCAGGAAAATACATCAGAAATACACTTTCATACCAAATCGTAATATACACTAGTGGCCAAAAGAACTACAGAGGTTTTAGCCTAATTTCGTTTGTATTTATCATATGGAGGCATAGCCCACTGGGTATGATCAAATCCTTAACAGATATAATTTTTTTATTATAACGGTGCAATTAATAATTCCCAAAACCAATTTTGGCATTATAACCTTACTAGTAATAAAATCACAATTTAAACAAAATAAAGCATTAAAGCAATTTAAATAAAAGCTTTAAAGCAATATATAAGTAAATAACAATTAATTAAAGCTATAAACACCCAAAACACAAAAACACTCATCAAAACAAGATCAAACCAACTTTAGAAGATTTTCCCCTTACCTCAACTCCAAGAACTTGAAGAACAACCAAGAACTCTAACAATTTTGCAAGAGGTTTGCTAAGAAAGCCAAAAAAAAAACTTTAAAGGAAACTAGAGAAAACTTAAAGAAATCAAGGGAATAAGCTTGGAGGAAGATGAGCAAATGTTTGAAGAGATCTCCCCCTCTATTTATAGGGCTTGGGTCGTGCATGAAGAGGCAAGTGGGAAGAAAATGCTTGATTTTTCAATTTATGCAAAAATAAAAACCCTAATTACCTAATTGGTTAAAAATTAATATCTCACAAAATATCTAAACCCTAGAAGAATTGAGAAGCTCCTAGACCCTCTTGAGTCATGAGGAGAGGCAGCCAAAATCTGGCTGGAAGGAGGGAGATGTGAATTTCCACTTTTAGCCCTAGGGTTTTAGTGAAAAAGGATGAAAATCAAGGGTAAAATGGACTTTTCATAAATCAAAATTTGAAATAATTGATTAAATTGGTGAGAACCAATGAGAATGCTTAGAAATGCCATGATAGCTTTAAATAAATTCATGGTATCATTTTTAAAATTTATTAGTAGTGCAATCTCTTTGATTTTTGCCTTTTCCTATGGATAACTTTGAAAAAAATGCAAAAAATAGGATTTTCGAAATTTACATAGAAATAATTTCTAAAATCATAAAATAAATAATTAAAAATAAAATATAAAATACTTGTGGACCTTTGCCACAAATTTTAACACTACGAAATAAGATTTTTACGCTATACGAAGCGTATAGCGTATTTTTCTGTAAATTTTTGAAAGTTTTTCAAAAATTTCAGAAAATTAAAAATATTAAAAGAACTAACTTTTGTGAAGGAAGTTTATTTTTTGGGTTTGTTTGACACACTCAAGCTATTTAAATCTCCTTCCATCACTTAGATGTAATCCGTTTTTTGTAAAAAGACTCAACGTCAACTGAAAACTGCTGTTTCAGAAGTATTCTAGAATATGTATATTTGATCCCTAATTTTAAGCCAAAAATAAATCACAAAACATTTATGTCACAAGAATTCATATAAAACAGAAAAAGGACGACAAAACAAAGAAACAGATGTTACAACTAAACCCGATGTTAGCTGAAAATTAACCGTTTTCAGAAGTATTCTCAAACATGTATATTTAAATCCTATTTTTAAGCTAAAAATAAATCTCAAAACATTTATATCATAAAAATTCATATAAGACAGAATAAGAATAGTTAATCACAGAAACGGATGTTACACTCCACGTTTTGATGAGTCCGATCCGACGTGCACACTATTATATGGGAAGGAAAATGCTAAATGGCGAAACAAAAATACAACACGAACAGTCACGAAAAATCCAAACCCTTGAATTTTAAAACTATCCACCCCATGTATGGTTATGAATGACTGTGTGTTTCCATTCCAAACTGTTAAAAAATAACACGTCAGCATCGTGCGGTTCGTATCAACTTTTGTCTGTCCATATAGCAGTGCTGATAGAGATGTTTCATTTATAATAGTGCTAATAAAGATGTTTCATTTAACCCTTAAATTTAAATTAAAATTTTAAGTTATGTAAGGGTAAAATAGGCAAAAAAATATGACACCAAATGACGGTTATTGTGCCAACCCCCTTTATTATAGGTATAGATTTAACAAGAATAGTGTTTTTTAATGGTATACCGGTGTACCATGAAATATGGTGCTTAATGTTAGACGCGACCTTGATCCTATGTACTACATTTCTTTTGAGCAACATACCTGCTATGTTTTGATTGAATTGACATATTACGTCAATCCAAGTCCAGTAGTAGTTTTTTATTCTTTACCTGTCATCTTTCTTCAAACCCATTGCCATTTATTCTCCATTTTTATTTTTATATTATCATTACTAGCCGCCAGAGGGGCACTGTCATTCCCGTCTGTCCATTTTTTTATTTTTGGGTTAAATTAAAATTGTTCAAATGTGAAATGCACTATAGAAAAAAATAAAAGATACTGATTTCTGTAACATCTGTTTTTCCGTTAATCGTCTTTATTCTGTTTCATTTGAAATTTTGTGATATGAGTGTTTAGTAATTTATTTTTGTCTTAAAAATAGGTTTTTATTATACATATTATTCTCTATATTAAAATGGATAGTTTTCGTTTGACGTTGACATTTAAACAGAAAACAGTTTACGTCTTATCGGATGGAATAGGTTTCAAATAGCATGAATATACCAAACTAACCCGGAAAATTTTCCTTCTTCACAAAATATGTTTATTTTAATATTTGTGATTTATTGGAATTTTTCTGAAATATTTGGAAAACTTTCAAAATTTATAGAAAAATACGCTAAACGGGAGCGATTAGCGCAAAGATCTTGATTCACATTGTAAAATTTTGTGATATAAGTCCACAACCAGTTTATATTTTATTTTTAATTAGTTATTTGGGGATTTTAGAAATTATTTTTGTATAAGATTATTAAAACATCGTTTGTTTACTAAAACATGGTATAACAGCTGAATAGAGACGAATAGAGAGTTAACGGGTATGATATAGAAACTTAGGACTTTGGAGGGACTTTTATGCAATTTTATGAAGTATGAATAGTGGGTTGACTCTTGTGCTGACCATGAATAGTGTAGGGTTATGTACAATTACTATTTTACCCTTTTGGTTGTATCTTGAATTGCCTAAACCTAAAGCATGAAACTAAAGCAATCCATTGGCTCTTCTTCCCCCTCATTTGGTCGACATACTAGGGCAAATAGGGAGGGTTGATTTGCTTCTTGATCCATCTAGAAATCCAAGTGAATTGCCTTTAAACCAATTAGGGAATTACTTGATTTTCTTAAATTCCTAAATACCTAGCTTAGTCATGAAGCACTACCAAGCCTTCCTTCTTCCCTTCCTTGGCCGAGTTTTCTCCCTATAAATAGGGGTGAGGGTGCTTCATTAATTCCTACACCATTCTTTGAAGCATTACCAAATATTTCTATTTCTCCCTCTTTATAGTTTTCAAGTTTTCCTTAAGTGTTCTTCCCAAAGTTTTTGAGTTTTTCTTCTTCAAAATTATTTTCTTCAAGTATCAAGTAAGGGGAAAATTCTTTCAAAGTATTTGGTTTGATCTTTGTTTGCAAATCACTTAGGTGATTGATGTGTTATATAAGCTTTTATTTAATTGTGTTTTTAAGCTTTCCTTAATTGTTTGAGCTTTTATTAATTGGTTGAATTTATTTATTTATGAGCTTTAGTAAGGTTATAATGATGAAATTATTTATAAGGTTTTAATAATTGTACCGTTATAATGACAAAATGAATTGGGAGTTTTAAGAATTGTACCGTTATAATGGCGAAATTTTAACTATTAAGGTTTGATCACCTCAATGGAATACGCCTCCGTGTGATCAATACAAACAAATCGAATTTAAGCTAAAACCTCTGTAGTTCTTTTGGCCCCTAGTGTAACGCCCCTTTTTCCCACAAGGAACGTCACGTGAAAAACTAAAATTTAATGCGGAAAAACATCTTTCATATCTCAAGGTTACCAAAATTGGTGGCTAATTTTTTTTTTTTTAAAAGAATCTTAAACGAAAAGATTTCTCACATCACATTTAGCCCTCCTGAAACTCAGAAAAAAGAAACATCATGCACATATATATATATATATATCATCATGTCAAAATATACAAGTCTTGCGCCCGCAAGGATAGTTTGGAACCACAACGTAGTGGCCAAACTACATCATCATAACGTAAAGAAAATAAAGCGATAAATCTAAACCTAAGAAAACTGTAAATCAAAAGATGTGTCAAATACACGACACTGAACATGAACATCCCAAACCTAGGCTGGTCGCTAACAGACATCCCACAACCTAGCACTAGACACCCCCACCACTACGACCTAAGACGATGACGTCTCCTCGGGGTCCTCCTCGGGATCCTCCTCTGGGTCCTCCTCTGGGTCCTCCTCCTCCTCAGATATCTCAATGAGTACCCGCTCTGGCTCATCTCGAACCTTCCTCTTCCCCCTCTCTGCGTGTCCCGACGGTCCGGCAGAAGTGTCAGAAGAGCAGCGTACGAAACGGCCATACGGTGGAACGGAAAGCGTCGGTCTCCCTGTCGCTGGTGGTGAAGCTGGTGTCACTGATGGAGCCATCCTCGGTAGACGATCTCGCGGCAAGGTACTCTTCCTCGGAGTGAGACGCGTGCGACGAAACATGCGACGATACTCCCGAGCGGATCCGGTTACCCGTGAGGGTAAAGGTCTCTCCTCCGCCTGAGTCTCTCGCCTCGGCTGCTCCACAGGTGCCTCGGGTGCGGCTGCCAGCCAGCTGCGCATCCTCTCTAATGGAATGTAAGCGTCCAGAACCATATCACGCTCCAAAACCTCTTCGGGGCCCAGCACCCCTCCTCTCGTCCTGACCACGTGTCCACACACAGTGGCCCATTGGGAGATGGGATCATAAGTCCATCCCCCTCCCTCGGACTCGGCCTCAAGGGGCCGGAAGCTCTCCCTCACGCGGTCTACCAGAGGCCTCATCTACGCGTAACGTACATACAGATACAGGAAAATATGCAAGGGTGAATTTCTTTTCACAAGTTGAAATCCACTGAAAGGTTGCATATGAAAAATAAAATACTACGTAATACATTCCAAGAATATATTTATATAGAGTTACTCTTTCGCAAATCTTTTAGCTAAGCTATTCAATCATCAACAAGAGACAAATCATCAAGGTAAACACACAGTCAAGCACACACATAGCATTCAAGCATAATGCATGTCACTTCAATATCTCTTGTCATACACCGGTGCACTGCTCCATGGAGACTTTTCTTCCTCAACTAAGTAGAGCGATGTGGCGGAATCGTATACCTATCATTAATGCAAACTGACCTTCACTCTTGGCCATCGTTTGTCATTTATTCGGTACAGACCCATTGTGCTACGTCGTACACCCCATCTCAAATAAGGCAGCCAGTCAGGATCATCCAAGCCGGGTACACTACTTTTCTCGGCACAAGGGGATTCACCGCAAGGCCATTGAGAATTTCGTAACCTGGATGCCCTCAAAGACTTATAGTTAGACCATACTTATTTACAATCCCCGCATAGGATTGTGTGCTCTCATCATAGCAATAAATGCTAGCCTGGCAAAAGCCAATATCTCAAATGCTTATGACAGTATATTTGCAACCACAATCAATTCGGTCCCTCGTCTTAGGGTTTTTCGTCGCCACGTGTTAGCTTTCACCTAACACCGTGTAATATATTTGTCCTTAAGACTTTTATCTTCGCCACGTATTGGTTCTCTTCCAATACCGTGTAATATTATTGTCCTTAAGACTTTTATCCTCGCCACGTATTGGTTCTTTTCCAATACCGTGTAATATTATTGTCCTTAAGACTTTTATCCTCGCCACGTATTGGTTCTCTTCCAATACCGTGTAATATTATTGTTATTTAACACCATAAGTTTTTAGAAGAAATTCCTCTTTGAATTCTTAAGTTTTCTTTTAACTCTAAAATCTTTAAACTTCATTTTGACCCCAAAACGTCCAGTTCCTGCGTCCAGTTTCTGCGTCCAGTTCCTGCGTCCAGTCTGCGTCCAGTTCCTGCGTCCAGTTTCTGCGTCCAGTTCCTGAATCTAGTCTGCGTCCAGTTTTTGCGTCCAGTTCCTGCGTCCAGTCTGCGTCCAGTTCCTGCGTCCAGTCTGCGTCCAGTTTCTGCGTCCAGTTCCTGCGTCCAGTCTGCGTCCAGTCTTCACGTTTTCTACCCCCGAACTTTTATAACATTATACTTTTGGCCCAAAGTGCCCAGACTTTCGATTTCATGCCCAGAATTCCAGATTTTTGTATTTTTGAAATTTATCCAATTAAGTGTTTTCTTGAATCCTAATTAATTTCTTTGTTTTCATTTGTAAAACTTTTTCATTAAAGTTTTTAACTCCTCTTACCACACTTAGTCAAATATTTTCAAACCAATCTCAATCACATAGAATTAAATCATGGGAAACATCCAAGAATTAATATTCATCCATTTAGGCAAAAACACCACCAAGCCATAAATCAAACATACACTTAGGCATTCCAAATCACTCCAAATCATACATATGATTTTTCCAACAACACATAGGCTTATAAAAAATTATCGTGCCTCAACCAAAATCATACTTTCACTCATATACATAAATATATAAAAATACATATTACTAAAGAATGATTTCTCATTCAAACACCCAATATGAAAACTCAAGTCTTTGAGTTTTTCATGAACATACAACATACACCACACACATACACATCCTTCCCAACTTATTGAGAAAATCCCCTTACCTCTTGAAGACTTGAAAATGGGCTAACTCCAAAATCACCTCCTTCACACCACACCAACACCAAGTGGTCTACTCAACACCTTGATGTTCCCACACTTAGAAAAATTTACCTTTTACAAAATACACCAAAATACAACCATAAAAATATGAGTTTTATGAAAACCAAGAAACCCTAAAGAGTAGAAATTTGAGAAGATGAATACTTACTCAAATCTTGAAAGAAAATAGATCCAAGGTAGTTTCCAAGCTTGTAGGTTCCAATGGAGTGAACCTAAACCAAAGAAAAGCTTACTTTTAGTGAAATGAAGAACTCAAGCTTTCATGAAAACATGAAAGTGGTGGAAATGAAAAAATGAAAGAAGTTTATGGATTAGAATGATGATCTAAACCTTTTTTGTGAAGCTTGGGTATGGAAAATCTCAATGGAACTTGGTCTTTTTGTGTATGGAAAAAGCTTGGGAATTGAGAGAAAATGGTGAAGCTCTTGATTCAAGTGGAGAAGATGAAGTGAAAAGTGAATTCTTCTCTCCTCTCTCCCTAGTAGAATTCGGCTGAGCAAGGGAAGTCATGGGGGAGGTATGGGCTTGCATGCTTTGGTGGTTGGGAGCCATACCTCTCTCACCTAATTTTGGGAAAATTCAAAATATGACCCCTAATTGACCATTTGACTTTTGGAAGAATTTTTTAGACTTGGATCAGCCCCTCATGCGCCCAGATCTGACCAGAAAAATGGTGGGATTAAGTCCCATCAAGTTAGGGTTTAATCGGTAGTTCGAAGCGGTAAAAACGCGTAGTTTTCGAACCCCCTTTTTAGATAAATATTTTTCTAAAATGAGTAAAATCATGTGGAATAAATTTTATGATTTGAATATGTCATAGAAAAATTTAGAACCCCAAAACTAAATTTTTTGACTATTTTTCATGTCCCGGTTGCGCCCGGTTTACCCGTAAAGCACCAAACGCGGGTAAAAATAAAGTTTTTCTGAAAAATTTCCAGAAAATTTCTAAAAATCACAAATATTATAAGAACCACTTTTGGTTCGTTAAAAATTTATTTTGGAGTAAAAATGACCTCCGGAAAAATATTGAACCCTTCCCGCATTTCGCGAGAACGCGGTTCCCGCAAAAACTCAGTTTTGCGAACTTTACTTCTCTAAACCCTTCAAAATTAAACCTAAGATATTACTATCACTATCCTCACCTCAAGATCCCAAAAATTATTAATTAAATAATTTTAATTAAATTAAATAGGATTAAAAATCAATAAAAACTATATATAAAAATCAGGGTGTTACACCTAGTGTATATTACGATTTAGTATGAAAGTGCATTTCTAATGTATTTTCCTGTCTGCTTCGGGTACGTAACACTTTTTGGACATCATTACGTGAGAAAAGTAATTAACATGTAAAGACTTTCTTATGTTGATTATTTTGAACTATTAAATGATTTCGTGAATATATAGAGGCTGATTGGGTAAAGTAGTATATACAGTAGGGTTCTCTGGGAACTCTACCGTTGTACTATTTGGAAGAAATTCCTGGTTTTGGAGTCCTTCTATATGTTACTGTTAAATGATTTCAAAAATATATATATATATAAAGGCTGACTGGCTAAAATAGTGCAAATTGTGGGGTACTCTGGGAACTCTACTGTTGTACTATTTGGAAGAAATTCCTAGTTTTGGGGTTCTTCTATATATAAAACCTACAATTTTTACCATAGATATATAGAAAGATAGTTGGGTCGAATAGTTCGTTGGTATGGTTCTGGCTAAGGAAAGACTTGGTCTCTGAGAAGTTTTAACTCACCCTTCTTTTCTGGAAACCTTACTTATATGCTATTTTTCCTAAACTTAGCGATTTTGTATATACATGACAAAGATTATTTGGGTATAAGTGTAACACCCTTTCTCCAAAAAGGATATTACACCATAGTAACCAAGAATTTCAAAATAACTTAGAAAATATTTGGTGAAAGCTCAATAGTCCTTCTCCGAAAATGCGTGTAAAATTTTTTTCCTTTTAAATAATGAGAAGGATAGAGAATATGTTTCCCTGATTCTTTTCGAAAGGTTTTACATACGGAAATGTAAGATGATACACTTGTGAAGGGAATCTCATCTCATATATGAAATTATCAAAGTTTACAAAGAAAATTCAAGATACTCAAAATAGTTTATACAGTGAACATCTGAGCTGGTCAAATCTCTAGACCTCTACCCAAAACAATATAGTAACACCGATTCTTCTCGGAATCTCTATAATTCCGCGCAGCAACCTCCTTCAGATCCTCTCCTAAGACTTAGCCCACTCCTTGGGAAAACATCTACTCAACCATGTACCAAAACAACATGGAAAGTAGGCAATGGTGAAAATCCTTATCATTGGAATATATCACAAGAGAACATACAGGCAACACACAACAGATATAACATACAATTAATGCTATACTCATCCTCAAAAGAAATCATATATAGGTATCACATAAATTTCACATAACACATTAGACATACAACATCTTAAACAGGGAATTCCACATGGTAATATATATCTCAAGGAATTGGTAAACCGGTATGGTACTATCACATAAACTCTCTATACTTTTGGGACACACCCACGAGCACTCTGCCCGCTACTCATGGGGATGTTACTTAATAACTTTCGGGATACACCCACGAGCACTCAGCCTGTTACCCCTGGAGATTTTACTCAATAACTTTCGGGACACACCCACGAGTAAATCACTCGCTACTCCTGAAGATTTTACTTTAGGAATTTTGGCACACAGCCACGAGCTTTCAGCCAGCCACTCCTGGAGATTTTACACTTAAATTCGAGACACACCCACGAGTAAGTTACTTGATACTCTTGGAGATTTTACTCTAGGAATTTCGGCACACAGCTACGAGCACTTTGCCCGCTACTCCTGGAGATTTTACTTTGTAACCACAGACACCAACTTACGACTTAACTCTCAAATAAACCCGGAACCATATTATCTCAAATGAAACTAGCATCACACATAATCACATTTCTCATATAAGAATACCAAATCACATATCTCAATTAAACACAGAATCACCCTTCTAAATTAAAAACACAAAATCACATATTTCAGATAAAACATAGAACCATATAACACTACCTAGCACACCTCTTTAGTCTTTATATAAAAACCAGTAAAACAAGAGCGTTTTGCCAGCTCATAATTAATTAATGAAATTACTTCTCATGTTACCTTATTAATTTTCACTAAATAGTATAACAGTAGAATTCACCCATAATCCTTTGCCATTATACTAACTTTCCAACAGATAATATAATAGTAGAATTCACTGAGAATCCTTTACCGTTACACTATCTTTCTCAATTTATCTTAGTCACGTATATACCGGGTCCTTAGGTTAAGATTTCCCCAAACGACGTATAGGTATGTTCCCAGGAAAGAGAAGGTGAGCTAAAGCCCCTTCAAAGACCTTTGTCTTTCCTAAACAAAACCACACTAATAAACTATTTATCTTAACCATCACCTTGTATATCAATGATAGACAATATCAGGGTTTTCACAATTTAGGCATTATAACACTACAAATTTTAAAGCTCAAAGCAATTAAATTAAAGCCATAAAACAATTATAAAGCTTAAATAAATGATTATAAGACATATGCCAATCTTGCCATTATAACCTTACTATAAAAGCATATAATTAAATAAAAACTATAAAACAATTATAAAGCTTAAACAAATGATTATAAGACATATACCAATCTTGCCATTATAACCTTACTATAAAAGCACATAATTAAAAAGTTATAAAATAGTTATAAGGCATATACCAATCTTGCCATTATAATCTTACTATAATTAAATAAAAGCTATAAAACAATTAATAAATCTATAACACATAAAACCACAAAAGTGGATAATCTCTTCAAAATTCTCAAGAATTTTCCCCTTACCTCCAAACTTTGAAGAAAAGAGATATTTTGAAGATCAAAGCTTCAAAACTCAAGAACAAAGACAAGCAAAGAGAGAACTCTTGAAATGAATCAAGAATTGGGATGAGGATTTAATGAAACCTCTCCCCTCTATTTATAGTGCTTGGAGGCAGCCAAGGGGGTGGTTTTGAGCTCACGGTTTTCATCCAAAACCATGTCTTAGAAAAAGGAAAAACCATTTGATTTAAAACCTAGTTTTTGAAAAACCATGTCCCACAAAAACCCTAGAAGCTTTGAGAAGCCCCTAGATCCTCCATGAGCCTTAAAGGGGCGCCCAAAACTGGCTGGAAAGAAGGGGAGGTGATTTTACCAAAGTAACCCTAGGGTTTGTATGAAAAAGGATAGAAATCAAGGGTAAAAATGTCATCAAAAATTTCCAAAATTAATTTAAAGTGTGAGAACCAATAAGATTGCTTGACAATGTCATGAAAGGTTGATAACAAACTCAGGGTATGATTTTCGAAATTATTGATAGTGCAATCTCTTCGGTTTTCACCGTTTCGCAGGTATAACTCCGAAATTAAAGCAGAAAATGGTATTTTCAAAACTTACTCAGAATAATTTCCAAAATGCTCAAATAAATAATTAAAAATAAAATATAAATTGTTGTGGACCTTTGTCTCGAAATTTTTATATCACGAAACAAGATTTTTACGCTGTACGCCCCCGGTTAGCGTAATTTTCAGTAAATTTCGAAAGTTTTCCAAAAATTTCAGAAAAATTCAAGAAAATCATAAATATTAAAAGAACCAAATTTTGTGAAAGAAGTTTGTTTCCTGGATTGACTTGACACACTCAAGCTATTTAAATCCTTTTCCGTCAGTTAGACGTAAACCATTTTTTGTAAAAAGACCCAACGTCGACTGAAAAACTACCATTTCAAAAGTATTCCGGATTATGTGTATTTTATCCCTAATTTTAAGCCAAAAATAAATCACACAACATTTATGTCACAAAAATTCATATAAAACAGAATAAGGATGGTAAAAACAAAGAAACGAATGTTGTAACTAGACCTGACAGTAACTGAAAATTAATCATTTTCAGAAGTATTCTCAAATATGCATATTTAAATCATATTTTTAAGCCAAAAATAAATCTCAAAATATTTATATCGCAAAAATTCATATAAGACAGAATTAAAACAGTTAATCACGGAAACAGATGTTACAATAAGCTTTCAAAGGGCTTTTTTATGAAAACGAACTTAAGCTATATTATTGTCGCTTTTAAACTACTATGGTTTGGTCACCTCAGTAAGCTCTACCGCCGTATGATCATCCCGTCATCAGATTTATTTAAAACCGAGAAAAATCATTTATCGAGTAAAAAACAGTAACAGAGATAATGCGTACAATAATTTATTCCGTGTTGAAAGAGTTAGAGTATTTCTACATGATTCTGTATTACAAGAGGTAATACAGTAAAACGTGAGGAAGTTTTACAAGAGAAACCAAAACGAATTTATATGCAATTTGAATTGTCATTGCATAAAGACGTATGAGCTTACAACCTAGAGGAAGGGTTGAAAATAGAGTCTTGTTGGGCTACAATTGCCTACTGGGATTATCCAGGTTTTGAAAGTCTCAATGGCTGGGTAGGTGATATCCCTCGAGCTGAGACGAGTCGTATACCCGACTTGGATAAATCTGACTGATGAACCTATTTATGATTTGGTATTCATGTTAAATGTAGTATTACCGAATGATTTCCAGAGGTCTGGTGGGATTCTCTGGTTATTCTGATAAGTTTACTACAACCAATCGCTCACTGGAGTTAAGGTTAAAAAAGTCTCCTTGGAGCAGTTCACCGGTGTTTCTTTTCAAGAGATATAGAAGTGGCATGCATAAATATATCTTGTATTGATGATATATTTCTGAGTATGCATTTCTTTGCTGTATTTAAATACAAGGCATGAGTATGTGTAGTTCTGAAGATATGAAGCATGACTGTTGTGTTTTATATCTCTTGTATTTTTCTTTATGACTTTGTGAAGATTTTCACTCTTGCATGTTTTCCTTGTTAGGTTTGCTGTATGTTTAAGTAGATGAGTTACCCGGAGACTGGGCTGGAGCTAGTGAGACGGCTTAGTATTTTAACCCTCGGAGGAGACAAGGTGAAATGGCAGATAAACCATTTCACTCAGTGGAGCACGTTTGTAGGACATGTGCTCACTACCGATGGGATAGTTGGAGGCACGCATGCGAGAGACAGGAGCCGATGGTGCTTCACGTGAAGATACCACTGAGGCAGTTGAGAGAGGCACCTACAGAGTCAGGGAGTAGCCCTTACGATACTGAAGTGGACCAAAGAGTAACAAGAAGGGGGGTTGAATTGTTACCCTTTTAAAAATTTGACCTACAAGACTGTAAAGAACCTTCTGATGAACCTTCTCAAGTATAATGTAAAAAACGCAGAGTTTTCACAAAACGCATTCATGGGAAAACGTTGTTGTAATGAAAAACACAGAGCTATTAGACAACGCTTGTTGGATGAAGCATTGTTGTAATTTAAAACCTGGAATTCTCAGACTGCGGTTCCTTGCGGAAACGCTGTTGTAATGGAAAAGACAAATTGTTTCTTCGCGGCAAAGTGTCTTATCAGTTTCTCCTTATACACGTTTCGTTGAGAATAGCAACTATATAACATTTTCCAATGCACATCATTCATATCATTCAAAGTCTCTTTTAATGGGTATGCATCTGACGCCCGAACATCTCGTCGCTTGAACTGCTGGGTGACTTCGTTCTGAAATTAATCATCACCGGCCACTAAATAGTGTTATATAATGAACCCTAAAATGGCAAGTTTTACACTTTCTATATTTGTCTTACTCGTTGCCTTGTTGTTGCCTTCTCTATTTCGTACGTACTTGCTTCCAAGTTTTTACCTTTTTTACCTTCTTAAAATGAACCCATTCCCAACTTTCATCTTGTGCATTTCCATATTTTTTGAGTGGAGGGTCAACTTGGAACGCCTTCGTGACTATGGCATGGATGTCATAAAAATAAGTTACAAGGGCTGGATGGGTTGAGTTTTTCTCCATTGACTCATCCAATGTCTATGCAAGAATGATTCAAGACTTTTGGTCCAGTGCATGTATATTCAAAGACACCATTGTTGGAAAGGTGGCTAGTGTGCACGTCATTGTTTCCCGGGAATCTATTTCCCAAGTAACTGGTTGTGCAGTTGAGGGGATCATCTATGAGGAGGGATGGAAGGATTCACTCCCCTTCAAGGAGGATAAGTTTTTTTTTTGAAAAGTCAAAAGGAGGATAAGTTTATGGATGTTCTTTTAATGAATAAAGAGAACTTTTTCCAGAAACTTACGATTGGTTCGCCAAAAATGCCCCCTTTCCAATTAAGACTCTTCAGACAACCTCCCAGATGAATAGCAAGGCCAGAGTACTTCACTAGTGTAGGTACCAACGTGAAGCACAAGAATGGGGGGGGGGGTTGAATTGTGTTTCTTAGCTTTTAAAACTTTTCGCAAAACATTGGACGCTGCTTATAAAAGATTGGATGCACAACGTATAAGAGTATTGGACGCACAGTTAAGTTGGACGCAGAATCGTCCACTTAGTTTAAAACAAGTTTTAGTGCGTTTAAAACGTTTGAATAGCTTGTTAAAAAAAGTTTCAATTCAATCCCCTCATTTAGTATACAAACTGAAAATAAAAGAGTTAAGGGATAGAGAAAATACACAAGTGTTTATCCTGGTTCACCCTTTCCTAAGAGCTACGTCTAGTCCCCTCAAACTAGAGAGATTTCACTATCAATCTAGATAGAATTACAAGTATTCTTCAACAGCTTCTTCAGGCCTTACAACAAGTATTGTTTGCACACCTAGCCTGTCCAGACTCAACCCAAGTATTGTTTTACAGACAAGCCTCTCCAGGCTCAAAACCAAGTATTCTTTGCACACAGCCTCTTCAGGCTAATCCCAAGTATTCTTTGCAGGCAAGCCTCTCCAGGCTCAAACAAGTATTCTTTTCTAAACAAACCTCTCCAGGCTCAAATAACTCAGAAGAGTGTTTTGATTGAAAGTGTTGTTAACTCACGCAAGTGAGAATATGGACTCTAAAGCACTTCGAGAGTTAAACAAACTCTCTTTTACAAGAAGAAAGAATTATACAAGACTTTCTAAGATTTACGGAGTATGAAAAATATTTGCACAACGTTTTTGCTCTTTCTTTCACTTGGTTCAGTCTCTTGTATTCTTCTTCTTGTTCGTGGTATTTATAGGGTTTGAGTGAAGCTTCAGACTTGATCTTGAATATGCTCAACTTCAGCCTTCATAAATGTAGCCGTTTCCTAATAGCATTAAATGCTATTTTCCCGTTGCTCTATAGGAGTGCTTCTTCAGCGTATTTCTGTGCAGTTCTTTCTCCTATGTCAGAAGCAACTTGTACTCAAAGTCTCAATTACACAGAGGTTAATAGTAATATCTTATTGAGACAGAGAGAATACACTGTATAAGAGAAAAGGTATGTTCAGAGAGATACAATGCGTTATAAGAGAACAAGCATTTATGCTTGTTCAAAAACGTTAACAATTATGCACAGGAAAAATATTGTATACAACTATTTATTTCAAATCATTTGCTTATTAAATATGTCTCATATTAAATGCAAGAGCAATAAATAGCATGTTATAGACTCTGCGTGTTGGACGCAACTTGTAGAACAGAATGGACTTTCTGTTCACTTACCAAATGGACGCATACCTTTGCTTACCATTTGGACACAAGGCTTCTATGATCATATGGACTCATAACTGTTCTTACCATATGGACGCATAGCTTTACTTCACTGGATGTATAGCTTTACTGATTATTGGACGTATATCATTCTGCTTATTTAGACGCGTAGCACCCAGAGTCTGTTGGACAATACTTACCCAGAGTCAAGTATCAGAGTCCATTGGACGCTCATCTCTTTAACTGTACTTATAAGTTCCACGGTCATACTGGACGATGGACTTAACTTTGTTGTACCTACAAGAGTCTGTTAGCAGACTTTGTAATAACCTTAATAATCAATGTTATCATCAAAACCACTTAGGGATTTAAGCATTGAAAATGCTTTTAAATAATTTGGCTCCAATAATCTCCCCCTTTTTGATGATGACAAACATTATTAAGTTTTACAAGCAATATCAGCAAGCAATCAAAATAATCAGTCAGCATTAAAAACTTTTTTCTTAAGGGAAACTCCCCCTGAGATGTACAAACATCTCAGTGTTTTCTTACTCATCTCCCTCTGAGATAAACATCTCATGGGTTTCGGATGTTCAATATGTTGAGTACCTGAAAAGTTCTTTTTCTCAAAAATAGATTAGTCCAACAACATAAATATCATAATTCAGAGTTATCAGAGCATATATATATATGAGTAATAAAACTACTGCAATTTCAATTTTGACTCAATCTCATTTTATTAATGACTTGAGCTTTTAAAACTTAATCCCTTTCCCTTTTTCTCCCCCTTTTGTCATCAGATAAAAAGGTTAGTAAAACATCATAGTCCAAAAAAATTTTGAAAACAAAAAAAATTGGGGAACATAAGATCATGGCTGCTGCAGATTTTTTCTTGATTGAAGATACTTGTGATATTGGTGAACAAGAAACACAAGGTCTTCAACTTCTTCTCTTGAAAATGAAGCTTGTGCAGATGCAATTCTTGGTTCCTCATCTGTGGAGTCAACAAGATCTTCTGGCTCAGGAGGTAGCTCAATAATGGGCTGAGTGGATCGAGTTGGTGCACCAAAGAGATCGTCAAACATATATCTCTGATGCTCCTTGTTCTCTGTAACTGATCCCATTGTAGGCGTTTCAGCCTTCTCAGTAGCAGAGACCCCTGAAGATGATGCTTGTTGTTCACACAAACTGAGATATCTTTCCCAGACGGTTCTTGCATCATGTTCCGTTGCTTGGCCTGTTTTGGACATGAATATCAAGAAGGCCATGTCAATGTCATCCTGTGCCTTCTTTGCCCAATCCTTATCAAACCTGATAGGAGTTGGCATTGGACCCTGATTGGTGTGCTTCCTGGGGAACTTGTCCTTATTCTTGTCCACAAGATAGACCCTTGATACTATCCTCTCAGGCTTCACCTTGATTGTTGTTGTGGCCTTAATCCTCATAGACGGAGGAACATTGAACTTATTCTGAAGTTAAAGTCCTTCCGCTATGTGTGTAATGAACAACTCATCAGAGACTGAGAGGAGTGGACCCATTTCTTCTGCAGTTTGAGGGGAGTACTCTGGCTGATCACAATAGATCCTCATCCTAGCCAGTCCTGAGGAGTTGGACAATACAGACTTGGCCCTTATCTCCTCCAGGGATAGATCCTTGTCCTTTTTCTTTTCCTCCCGAAGAGGAATTTCTGTTATCTTGATTCCCTTTGTCAGGACACTAGGCTTCCTGACAGTGTAGATATACTCAGAAGGTAGCAGAGGTGCTTCTGATATATCTTGAGTAGAAGGAGGTGGGGATTGTTGAGGTTGGTCATGTGAGGGTGAAGGTGTATGTGTTTGTGTAGGAGTGGACGGAGGTCCAAAGTCATAAGTGAGTTCAGGTGAGGCAGATTGTGTGGGAGTTTGAGGTCTTAGTTCAGTGAACGATGGGGGTGAGAGAGGTTGAGTTTGTGTTTGGGAAGGTTGTTCTGTTTGAGGTGTGGGAACTGTTTGGATAGGTGTTTGAGTTTGTGTTTGAGGTTCAGGGATTGGATGAATGGGTGAGGGAATGGACTCTGGTGGTAGAGAGGTAGGAATAGTTTCTTCAACAATATTATTTCTTCCTTTTCGAAATAGACATTCCTAAAATCCTTTGCAATCTCAGAAATAGTCTTTGAGGGTTTTCTAGTACCTGTTCGTTTCTTGACAGGTCGTCCAGCAGGTTCTTGACTGGATTGCCTCTTTCTTGAGGATGGTGACCTGGAGAGCTGTGTTTCTTTCATTTTGGACTTTTCTTTAGTCCTTCTTTTTGTTCTCCTTTCAGTTGCTACTTCTACTGGCATGACTTCTTGAGATACTTGTTCTGCTTCTTCAGACATAACTTCTTTTAGAATCTTTTCTTTCATAGCTCTTTCTCCGACTTCAAGATATTCCTTTTCGCCTCGAATAGTTGAATGAAGCTTCATTTTCTCAAAGTTGCTTTTGTTAAGCCTGGGTTGTTTGATACTCAGGGTTGTTTCTTCATCAACTCCTTGTTTTCTCAGTATTCTCTGTAGAAGAGCTCCATAGGGAATCTTCTTTAACGAATATTTTCTGTTAATATTCTTCTTGAAATTTGCAAAGAGAATAAGAGGCATATTGATCTTCTTCAGATTCAGCAAATTTACTAGCAGAAACTCATGCATTACAGATACAGAGTTTTTAGATCCTGCTTTGTCTAAGATCATTTTGTTGATTATCTGATGCAGAACTCGTGCCTTGTTGTTCATTTGTGATGCAACCAAAGGTCGAGTATATTCTGGTGAATCAAAAAGGATGCTACTTCCTCCTTACTGTTCCATATCCTTCTTCCAATAAGTGAGAGGAACTACTCCCTCAGCTTCACAGTTGATAGTTGCTGAGATGGTTTCATCAGAAACTACTATTCTCTTGCCAGCAACTGTTCTAGTAATTTCAGAATCTTGAACATCAGCAGTTAACCAAAACTATTTAATAAGGTTAGGGTAAACTCTGACTTCCCCCCTGAAGAAGTTATTCCAACTAGCACTGGTGATTTCCTCAGCCACATGAATTCCCAGTTCAGCCAGACGGTAAAGATAGATACAGTGCTCCACAAGGACTTCCATGTTATCAATGTTCTTTGTAACATCCTAAAATTTCAGTCTAAGGGAAAGAGTATAAATTTGAAAGGATTAGAATTTCTTTAAAGTTTTTCGGATAAAAACTTAGTAGTTTAGAGCTAAATACGGAAGTCAGGAAATTAGATACGGACACTCTGATTAATAGGATAAATAACAAAATGAATTTGGAAAATTCATTCGTCATTTCCAAAAGGTATTTGAGGAAATGAATAGTAGCTTGGAGACATATAAAGATTTTAGGAATTAAGTTTGGATTTTTAGAGGAGGATATAAAGAAAATACTGTTTTAGTCCCTTTGGAGAAACTTCGTAGTTTGTTAGTTAAGAAAAGGATACATATTAGAGATAGGAAAATAGGAAAGATAAAGACTACAAAGGCTTGATAAGAACCTAAGAAAAATAGAATGACCAGTTACGGTTAAGTATTACAGCATGAATAGTAAAATAGTTAAGTTTTATATAAACTTCTGTTTTCTATATTTCTATCTTTTGTCTATTGTATATGATCTGGTGTGATCTAAGTGATAAAAAAATTATGTTAGCCTTATAATTAAGGGTTTATAATATTTATCAAATTATTTCATAAAACAGCCACTTCTCTTTTGACGTTTGAAAACTGTACTTACCGTAATAGACGGAAAAGAATGTAATTAGTAAAAATATGTTAAACCAACCCAAAAAATTATCTTTCTTCATGAAAGTTGTTTCTTATAATATTTATGATTTTTTGGAATTTTTCTAGAATTTTTGGAGAAACTAAATTTTGAAATTACAGTTTTGGTCCCTACAGTTTACGGTAAGAACTGGAAATTGATACGGAGACCCAAACGACGTCAAAATGTAAAACTGAAATAGTACACCATGTTTTTATATTTTTTTTAAATTATGAAAATTATTTTGGAATTTTTCGAAAGACAGATAAAAAATTACGCTTTTGGTCCCTGTGAGCACGTAAAATGAAGTTTACGGAAACCAGGATAAAATTTCAGTGGTCAGTGAGTGCTCAAAATCAAATTCTAAGAGGGACCATTGTTGTTTAAATAAAATTTGTGATTTTCTAGGAATTTTTCTGGAATTTTCTGAAAAATTACTGTTTTGAGCTTACGGCGCATTCGTTTTCCTTTGTTAGTGCGTACCGTAAAGCCTACCCTTTACCGTAAAAATCCAGAAACTCTTGTATGAAGTCCTTAAGACTATTAGTTGTGATTTTTGAAATTTTCTTGTAGGTTCTCACCTTTTAATAAATTATTTTTGAGACCTGTTTACAAAAGGACTATATAACTATCGGTTTTCTGTTTATTTACGAAACCATAAAGTTTTTCACTATTTGATCAAATGGTCCCCCCTTGCCCTTATGTTGGTCGACATCCACACTCCATGAGGGCCCTTGGATGAACTTTTTGGTCATGACTCATGATCTTAGTCACTTGAATAGGCCAATTAGGAAAAAGCTTGAATTTACCTAAATTATAATTAAGCATTTATGTGGTCATGGCTTACCACACACTTTATTTTAATTCTGTCTTGGTCCCCACTTCATAACCGCCCCCACCACTATAAATAGGGGTCCTTGCTTCATAAATTTAACTCACACCAACAAGCTTGAAGCCCACTTTCTCTCTTTTCCTCTTAGTTGTGTTAAATTTCTTTTGGTGTTCTTGGTGTTCTTGGTTGTTCTTCATCAAGTTTTGGCCAAGGTAAGGGGTTTCTCTTTTCAATTTAATTTAAGTAGTATGATTCTTGTTTGTGTTTGCTTTGGGTGTTTGTATGTTTATAGTTTTGCTTGTTCATATATGCTTTATGATGCTTTTATAGTCTTAAATTAATTGGTTGGTGCTATTTATAAATGTTGAGTTATAATGCCCAAATTAATCTAAATTTTCGAGTAAGAGGAGAAGCTATGGCAAAATTACTTTTGAGCTTTTGTAAACATACCGTTATAATGGCGAAATTTAGACGTACCATAAATATGTTTTTACCGCAAAGAGAATATAAACTATTATTTTGTGAAAACCCAATGTTATCTGTTATTTATATACAAGGGTGATGGTTAAGATAAATGGTTTATCAGTATGGATTTGTCTAGAAAGGAAGGGAGACCTATGAAGGGGCTAAAGCAGTCCGTCTCTCTCTGGCCTGGGATCTGTATGGATACGCTGTTTGGGGAATTCTTAACACTAGGGACCCGGTATATACGTGACAAGATAAAATTGGAAAGAAGCAATTTTATTAATACCGTATATATAAATAGATTGGAAAGAATTAAAGAGTGTAACAGTAATGGATTCTCGGTGAACCTACTGTTATAGCATCTTTCGGAAAATAATTTAACGGTAATGGATTCTCGGTGAATTCTACTGTTATTTTATTAGTGGAAAATATCGAGTGGGTATCCAATCTATATATGTATGCACATAACTCAGTTTAATTTCCAATGTCTACGGCAGTGGAAATTAGTGAGATAGGCTTTAAACGGGCCTTTTTCCTGGAAGATAATTGGAGCTTAAATATTTCCAAAGAGAAACAATTGGACTACGTTCACTTAGTGCATAAGATCGATTTTACAGTGGGGAACTGATTACCAAAGATGGCTCTGCCGTCGTGTAATCTTTTCATCTTCAAAAATAAACTTAAGCCGTGATTAATCAGCTTAAATTCGATCACTAAGTCTATATTAAATTTTCAAGAAAGCAGGACACTGATTACCGCAGTCGGCTCAGCCGCCGTGTAATTATTCTGTTACCAAGAAGCTATCTAAAATCTGGGAACAGACATCTATTGTTTTAAAAGCGGACGTAAGTTTAAATACTGTTGATCTCTTCGTTTTTAATAAATCCAAAGTGGCTATGCCCAGTTTGATCTTCTTGGAATACAGTTAAATACTTTTTATAAATTTACTCTATTAAGCTGCTTAGAATTATTAAAATAGAGATAATAATCTATTTCGTAAATAAACAGTAAAAGGAGATAAGAGTTATACGTATTCAATAAATACAGTAAAAAGAGAGTTTCATGTGAAACAGTGATTTTGACAATTATCTGTTCATACAAATGGTATGTCCATAAAAGGATTTGACTTGTTTCTTACAAAGAGTTTTTTTCAAGAGATTCGGAGATTTTTGAGAAAGAGAGATAGTAAAACAGAGGAAGTTTTACAAAGAGAATTCAAGAGAAAATCTGTGCATTTGAATAAAGACGTTTTGAGCATACAACCTACGAGAACGGGGTTGAAAATAGAGTTTGTTGGACTACAATTGTTTACTGGGATTATCCAGGTTTCGAAAAGTCTCAAGAGGTCGGGTCGGTGAATATCCTTGAGCCGAGACAAATCGAATACCCGACTTGGATAAATCTGACTGGCAGTTCTATTTCTGATCGGATATTAAGTTTTAAATGCAGTAATTCCGAAGTATCTTCAGGGGTCTATAGACGGGATACCCTGATTATGCTATTAAGTTTACTGGCAGCCGATCGCTCACTGGAGTTAAGGATGGAAAAGTCTCCTTGGAGCACTACACCGGTGTGGTTTGAGAAATATAGAAGAGGCATGTATAAATAAAACGTTGATGTGATAATGTACTCTTGTGATTGTGTGGTTTTACAGGTTCATGGATACCAGGTAAGATCTGCTTGTTTGAGATGTGATTGTGTGTTTTCAATGCTTTGCTATTATGTTACATTGTTTTGAGAAACTTGATTGTCCATGAGATTTGTCTGTTCTTGATGTTTGAGTTAAGTGCTGTGTGATCTATTATTTAATTACATACTTGTACTGCTTCTATTAACTTGAGTTAGAGATTCACCCTGCCTGCTTTGTTGTGTTGATGCATGACTAAGTAGATGGACCCAAATGACAAAGGATTGGGAACTGTTCGACACTTAACCATAGAACCTCAAGGAGGAGACAGTGTATGGTGGAAAATATGTCCTAGCACACAGTGGGGTCGGTTTGTAGGAAATGTAGAAACATTAGATACTGGAGGCGGAGCACCACCAAACCCACTACCTATCCAAGAACAAATGATTTTAGATGTTAAGTTACCCTGGCGTCAGTTAAGACCGTTAGGATGTATCTCAGATGACTTTACTATCAGTAGTGATGATAACGGTGACAGTCGAGGTGGTAGTTCACATCCTTCAGGACATGATGGAAATGGTTCTGATCATGTGCCTTCAAAATCAAGAGACAACTCCTCGGATGAAAACCAAGATAGAACCTCTGAAGATACCTCTACTGCCGCACCTATAAGGACTGAAGGATCTGTGGGTCATATACCAGTTTCGCCTCAGGGGGAAGCGAATCCACCAACATACTCACCTTTACCCCGTCCATCAGAATCAGAATCCGAAGACATCATTTGGTTGTCTGAATCCTTATCGGATGAGGAAATCGAAGAGGATCCCGAAGAGGAATCCGAAGAGTCCATATACTCTTGGGCTACTTCTGACCTTACTAGAGAGTCTTTCCCTAAACCAGATCTATCCAGGTTTGATTTCGATTGGGTTTCGGTAACTCGAGTTCCGCACCTACAATCTAGCTTGCTCGGAATAGGAGGATCTACCTGGTCTTGTCCATAGATGTGTTGGAGTTAGGGTTTTAGCGCAGTAGATCCCTTCTGGTATAGATGATGGGATCATGGCTCGACTGTACATAGTAGCGTATGTTTTTCTTTTACCACTTTTGTACTTTTTGGTTTAGAGTAGTTTTCACTTCTTTTCTTTTGCAGTGTAAAATCAAAGTTTGTCCTAGAACAAACTCCTTTGCAAAATATCATGTTATATATATATGAGGAAAATAGTACTTTTCTGTACAAGATGGTTCACTTTGTGTTCAAAATATTTAAAAAGAAAACAAGGGATTTCACTCCCCATCCTTCTCATCTTCTTTATAAAAAACAAAAAAAATTTACCCGTCTTTTTGAAGAACATTATAAACTTTTATGGAATATTTTCTAAAGCTTTGCGAAACTTTTGGTTACTATGGTGTAATATCCTTTTTGGAGAAAGGATGTTGCATTCTCCATTTTTGAAAGTAAAGTTTTGATTTTTAGAAGAAAAGGGTTTTGAAAACGAGAGCAAAAACAGAGGAAGTTTTGGAGAGAGAAAACAGTAACTATTTCTTGAAACAAGGCGTAATCATTAAAAGGAAAAACTGCTTTAGAGTAAGTGAACAGGTTTTGATAAGAATATATTATTAAAAATAACTGAGGCTCAGCGCGGGAATGCTAAGAGTTAAAAACCTTTAAGCCTTAAAAAAAATTTCTAAGTCTCAATTAGACTGACGTGTCCTATTGGACGCTAGTCTTATTGGACTCAGACTCATCTTAAGCATATTGGACGCTAGTCTTATTGGACTCAGACTCATCTTAAGCATATTGGACGCTAAACATCACTCTTTTATAAAGTGCATATTTAAATGCTTCTTTATAAAAGTGAATCTATCTACAAAGAGGGGTTTTGTGAATATATCTGCCCATTGATTTTCAGTACTAACAAACTGAATGTCAAATACTCCCTTCTGTACATAGTCTCTAATGAAATGATGTTTAATTTCTATATGCTTAGCTCTCGAGTGTAAGATTGGGTTCTTAGATAGATTGATTGCAGCAGTATTATCACAAAGAACAGAAATCTTACTCTCAAAATGTTGTAGTCCTCCAATTGATGTTTAATCCATAGGAGCTGAGAACAACAACTTGCAGCAGAAACATATTCAGCTTCAGCTGTGGATAATGCAATTATGTTTTGTCTCCTGCTTGTCCATGATACTAGATTAGACTGAATAAAATGGCATCCTCCGCTGGTGCTTTTTCTCTCAAGCCTATCTCCAGCATAGTCAGCATCACAGAACCCTACTAATCTGTACTCATCTGATTTCTTAAAAAGCAAACCAAGATTAGTACTTTCCTTCAGATATCTAAAGATTCTCCTGACAACAGTCAAGTGAGTATCTCTAGGATCCGATTGGAATCGTGCACATAAACATACACTGAACATAATATCAGGTTTAGATGCAGTAAGATATAAGAGAGATCCAATCATACCTCTATATACCTTTTGATCTACCTTTTTATCTTTGTCACTCAGGTTCAATATACAAGATGGATGCATAAGAGTGTTCATGGGCTTGCAATCGTCCATATTGAACTTCTTTAGAAGCTCCTTTGTGTATTTGGACTAATGCACATAAATCCCATCTTGAGTCTGTTTTACTTGAAGTCCAAGGAAGAATTTCAATTCTCCCATCATACTCATTTCAAATTCCTTCTGCGTTAATGAATACCCATTTGGTTCCAATAATGGAATTATCTTCAGGTGGAACTACCATCGTCCAAACATCATTGCGTTTGAATTGATTCAGCTCCTCCTGCATAGCTAAAATCCATCCTTCGTCCAATAGGGCTTCATCAACATTCTTTGGCTCCAACTCAGAGATGAATGTAACATCAGTTTGTTCTCTGAATGTGAACATTGTTCTGACTCTATCATCAGCATTTCCAATGATTTGATCCTCAGGATGATAAGTCTTGAAGTGCCAGCTTCTTCTTCTTTCTGGATTGGACGCATTATCAGTTTCTGCGTCTGATCCATCTTCTTCATTCTTAGGTGATTCTCCTTTGCCTTCTTTTTGTATTCTTATATCTGCAAGAGAATCACTTAGCTCTGACAATTCTTTGTCAGGCTTTTTGTCATTGAACTTTATATGAATTGACTCTTCAACAGTCAAGGTTCTTGAGTTTTAAACTCTGTAAGCCTTGGAAGTTTCAGAGTAACCCAGAAAAATTCCATTATCAACTTTAGAATCAAATTTGCCAAGTTGATCCTTAGTGTTGAGAATAAAACATTCATATCCAAAAGGATGAAAATAAGATATGTTGGGTTTTCTTCTTTTCTACAATTCATATAGAGTCTTTTTCAATATAGGCCTCACATATATTCTGTTCTATAAATAACACACAATATTTACAACTTCAGGCCAAAACCTCTTAGAGGTTGAGTGATCATTGAGCATGGATATGGCCGTCTCTTGTAAAGAACGATTCTTTCTCTCCACCACACCATTCTGTTGAGGTGTTCTTGGTGCAGAGAAATTGTGAAGGATTCCATTCTCTTCACAGAATCTCTGGAAGTTTTCATTTTCAAACTCATCTCCATGATAACTTCTAATAGAGTTAATACAAACTCCTTTCTCATTCTGGACTCTCTTACAGAATATAGTGAAGACTTTCGAAGACTCATCCTTGTGTGCAAGGAATTTAACCCATGTCCATCTAGTATAGTCATCAACTATAACTAGTCCATATTTCTTTCCATTCAAATAAGCAGTTTGTGTGGGTCCAAACAAGTCTATGTGTAAAAGTTCTAAAGTTCTAGAGGTGGAAACAATATTTTTGGAGTTAAAAGAGTTTTTCACTTGTTTCCCTTTCTGACATGCTTCGCACAGAACTTCAGATTTGTACACAAGATTTGGTAGTCCTCTCATGAGGTTATGCTTATTTAGCTTTGAGATGGTTCTCAAGCTTGCATGACCAAGTCTCTTGTGCCATATCCATTGTTCATCCTTTAAGGATATGAAGCATGAGACATTTTGTTTGGACATATTTTCAAAATCAATTTTGTAAACGTTGTCCTGCCTCTTTGCTTGAAAAAGTATGGACTTGTCAGGGTTTCTGACTATACATTTATCCTTGTGAAAGGAAATATCAAATCCACTGTCACACAATTGACTTATGCTAAGCAGATTATGTTTGAGTCCTTCAACCAACAAGATATTCTCAATAGAGGGAAAAGGATGCTTACCAATTTTACCTATCCCAACTATTCTTCCTTTCTGGTCTCCTCCAAAGGTGACCCAGCCCTTTGTCCTAGGCTTTAGGTCTTGGAACGTAGACCTTTCTCCTGTCATGTGTCGTGAGCAGCCACTGTCCAGGTACCATGACTGGAGTTGCTTTCCTGCCATCAAGCATATCTGCAATAGGAATTATCATATTTTTAGATACCCAGATTGACTTGGGTCCTTTCTTGTTAGTTATTGGTCTGCATCCAGGCGTGTTCCTTTTCTTATGGACGCATGTCGAGCTGACATGTCCAGCCTTTCGACATTGACCACAGTATAAATTAAACTTGGAAGGACTCTTAGAAAACTTTGGTTTTGGTTTTTCTTGTTCCATAGGAACATAACCCAAACCACTTTTGTCAGAAGATTTTATCTGAATTTTCAGAATTTGATCAAGTTTCTCAGAGCTACTGACAAATCTGGACAATCGTCCAGCGAGTTCATTTACTTCTTATTGAAGTACTTGTACTTCACAAGAGGTATTGGACTCAGAATCTTTTTGAGATTCATCTTTGAGTTGACTTACTTGGAGTTTCAACTCTTCATTCTCTGATTTAAGTACTTTATTTTCTAAAGTAAGCTTTTTGAAATCTTTGGTTATAAGAGAAAACTTTTTCTTTAAAGACTTGTACTCATCAGATAGAATGGATGATTCTCTAAGAAGATCATCAAAATTATTTCTTAGTTCAGGATAAAAAAGTACCTCTTCTTCATTCTCACTGTCTGTTGAGGGCAGGCTTGCCAATCAGGGAAAGATTTGCTTCTTCTTTATCCTCCTCTCCTCATCATCAGAAGAATCATCAAGATCCTCCTATGTTGCCATGAGACCCTTCTTTTTCTTGAAGAACTTTTTCTTTGTCCTCTTAGCCTCAGGACAATCTGCTTTGTAGTGGCCTGGTTTCTTGCAGCCATAGCACACTACTGGACTTTTCTCCTTTTGCTTAGCTTTCTTTTGTGGAAATCTTCTGTTGAATTGCTTCCTTCTGAAGCCACCATTCTTCTTCCACATGGACTTTATTTTTTTGGAGATGAAAGAAAGTTCATCATTTGAGCCTTCTTCTCCTTCTGAGCTACATGACTCTTCATCTGAGTCACGGGCCTTGAGTGCTTTAGAGGTGCTCCCTTTTTTAGCTTTAAGATTAATGGACTTTGCCCTTTTTTCTGTTCCCTCTTCTTTGAGCTCAAGCTCATGCTCTTTGAGCGAACCCAGAAGTTCCTCCATAGCAAGAGTAGAAAGATCCCTTGCTTCTTGTATAGTAGTCACCTTGGGTCTCCATTGTCTTGGCAGACTCCTCAGGATTTTCCTGATGTGATCTTGGGTTGTGTAGACTTTTTCCAGAGACCTCAGGTTGTGTATAATTGTTTGGAATCTCCCAAACATTTGATCAATTGTCTCGTGATCCTCCATTTTAAATAGTACATATTGATGAACTAACATGCTGATTTTGGATTCACGGACCTGAGTTGATCCTTCATGCACCAAAGCTAGAGTGTCCCACATTTCTTTGGCAGTGGTGCAGCTGTGCACCTTGTCATATTCTGACTTTGTAATAGCACACATCAGATGGTGTTTGGCCTTTCAGTTCAACTGGAATCTTGTCCTCTGATCCAGTGTCCACTGAGTTCTAGGCAATGGTTGCCCTGCTTCACCTACTGGAGCAGTGTAACCATTTTCAACGACATCTCACATGTCGATATTCTGTGCGTCAAAGAATGTGATCATTCTTTGCTTCCAATAGTCATATTCGTCTCTATTGAACAGTAGTGGCTTGTTCACAACTTGTCCCTCGTTCTCCATGGATCTTTGCTTCTCTGCATTGTTAGGTGCTCAACCCCTAGAGACCAAGCTTTGATGCCAACTCTAGGTACCAAGGTGAAACACAAGAAAGGGGGGCTGAATTGTGTTTCTTAGCTTTTAAAACTTTTCGCAAAACTTTGGACGTTGCTTATAAAAGATTAGACGTACAGCGTATACGAGTATTGGACGCACAGTTAAGTTGGACGCAGAATCGTCCACTTAGTTTAAAACAAGTTTTAGTGCGTTTAAAATGTTTAAATAGCTTGTTAAAAATAGTTTCAATTCAATCCCCTCAGTTAGTATATAAACTGAAAATAAAAGAGTTAAGGGATAGAGAAAATACACAAGTGTTTATCCTGGTTCACCTTTTCCTAAGATCTACATTCAGTCCCCTCAAACTAGAGAGATTTCACTATCAATCTAGATAGAATTACAAGTATTCTTCAACAGCCTCTTCAGACCTTACAACAAGTATTGTTTCCACACCTAGCCTCTCCAGACTCAACTCAAGTATTGTTTTACAGACAAGTCTCTCTAGGCTCAAAACCAAGTATTCTTTGCACACAGCCTCTTCAGGCTAATCCCAAGTATTCTTTGCAGACAAGCCTCTCTAGGCTCAAACAATTATTCTTTTCTAAACAAGCCTCTCCAGGCTCAAACAACTCAGAAGAGTGTTTTGATTGAAAGTGTTGTTAACTCACGCAAGTGAGAATATGGACTCTAAAGCACTTCGAGAGTTAAGCAAACTCTCTTTTACAAGAAGAAAGAATTATACAAGACTTTCTAAGATTTAGAGAGTATGAAAAGTATTTGCACAACATTTTTGCTCTTTCTTTCACTTGGATTAGTCTCTTGTATTCTTCTTTTTGTTCGTGGTATTTATAGACTTTGAGTGAAGCTTCAGACTTGATCTTGAATATGCTCAGCTTCAGCCTTCATAAATGTAGCTGTTTCCTAATAGCATTAAATGTTATTTTCCCGTAGCTCTGTAGGAGTGCTTCTTCAGTGTATTTCTGTGCAGTTTTTTCTCCTATGTCAGAAGCAATCTGTACTCAAAGTCTCAATTACATAGAGGTTAATAGTAATATCTTATTGAGACAAAGAGAATACACTGTATAAGAGAAAAGGTATGTTCAGAGAGATACAGAAATGTTCAGAGTACATTCTCTCTCTAAAGTACACTTTTCACAGTGCTTTATGCTTTTCATTAAATGCTTGTTAAAAAACGTTGACAATTATGCTCAGGAAAAGCATTGTATACAGCTATTTGTTTCAAATCCATTGCTCATTAAATATGTCTCATATTAAATGCAAGAGCAATAAATAGCATGTTATAGACTCTGCGTGTTGGACGTAACTTGTAAAACAAAATGGACTTTCTGTTCACTTACCAAGTGGACGCATACCTTTGCTTACCATTTGGACGCAAGGCTTCTATGGTTATATGGACTCATAACTGTTCTTACTATATGGACTCATAGCTTTGCTTCACTGGACGTATAGTTTTACTGATTATTGGACGTATATCATTCTGCTTATTTGGACGCGTAGCACTCAGAGTCCCTTGGACAATACTTACACAGAGTCAAGTATCAGAGTCCATTGGACGCTCAACTCTTTGACTATACTTATAAGTTCCTCGGTCATACTGGACGAGGGACTTAACTTTGTTGTACCTACAAGAGCTTGTTAGCAGAATTTGTAAAAACCTTAATAATCAATGTTATCATCAAAACCACTTAGGGATTTAAGCATTGAAAATGCTTTTAAATAATTTGGTTCCAACAACTAGTTCCTCAACAAAATGGTTTTACTAAACAATTTTCCTAGTGAGCAAGATGAAGTAACTGATCTTCAAAAGTTTTGTCTTGTTAACTTGCTTCTCAAGAGATAGGTTAACACTAGTGCAAAATATGGATTAAACAGGACTTTTGACATCGGGTGTTTGCGCAGGCGATGTTAAATCAAACGCGGTGGCATTTTTGTAAATATTGCGTAACTTTTGACATCGGTTGTTCATCTAACCGATGTCAAAAGTGGTTTTTGAAAGTGGCGCGAGTTCCCAGGTATGTTTTAACATCGGGTTTTAATACGACCGTTGTTAAAAGTATTTTTAACATCGATTTTTATGGTCAACCGATGTTAAAAGTGATAGCACCAAATTAAAACACTAAACCCGCGTTCTCTGTTCTTTCCTCTCTCCTCCATCTTTGCTTTTTCATCCCAAACCCTCAAACTGCCGCCGTCGAGCACACTCCCAAACCCTCTCCCTCTGCTGTTTGACCACCGCCGCCTCATTGGCACATCGCCGCCGCGTCCCACTCCCAAACTGTTCGTGAGGCACCGTTCGTGAGGCACTGTTCGTGAGTTCCTCCCAATCACTCCTCCCAATCGACGCTCGTCACTCCTCTCTTCGTTGTTCTCGCAATCGACGCTCATTACTCCCAAATCGGTGCAGAAAGCACTTCCTCGTCTCCCAAATCGCCGATTCAACATTCTCACTTCTCCCAATCGAGTATCTCGTTCTGGTAAAGCACTTCCTCGTCTCTGTCTCGGTGTTTGTTTATTTGTTCATTTGTTAATTAAGTTGTAGGTAAAGACTGCAACAGTCTCTGTCTCCATGTATGTGAACAGTCTCTGTCTCAGTGTTTGTTCATTTGTTCCTTTCGTTTTATGTTTTTTTGCTTTATGAATCATTGTTATTTAGTGGCCGATGCAAGCTGCAGGTTGAGAAATTGCTGTGTTAGTTTTTGTTATACATGGGTCTGTTTGATTAAAAAAGACCATGGGGAGCCATGCAGTTTTTGTTATAAGATTAAAAAAGAAAAAAAGGTTGCTTCCTTTGCTGGGTCTGTTTCAAATCTGCAATTTCTAAACAGGGGGAGTCATGGCCCACGACCATGTTGTGAGTAGGTACCCAAAACCTATTTGATATTTTCTGTCCTTCCGTTGTGGATCTAAAATGTGTTTCGTCTTGAATGTGAGGCCATTCGGCTGAATTGAGTTGAAAGTTAATGCCTTTTTTTTTCCCTTCTATTCCTGTTGCTTTTGTTCAAACTAAATCACTAGTATTTTTGGTAGTGATTTTTTGCTTTTGTGGGTTAATTCTGCCTTTTTTTCATGGATAATTAAGTTGGCACTCTCATCCTGAAGTTATTATGTGTGGTGGTTGTTTCATTGGCATAGAGAGAGAGAGAGAGTGAAGATCTTGTATTGTATGTATGTATCACCTATTTTAGAATAACAAAAAAAATGTATAACCTATTTTGCAGGTTTCTCAATGAATATTATCTTATAAATTTTCTTTGTTAAGTAGTGATTATAAGTTGTTTAAAGGGTAGTTGCTTCTTAGGTTCAAGTTCCATTACAGATGATATGATATAATACCTTAGGCTATGCTTTGTGAGACCCACAAATGATGGCTAAATTTGACATATTTGGATGTTGTTTGTTATCTAAAGATTGGCTTGTGTTTCACCCATTTTAATACCAATATACTTTACTATGTAACTTTGGACTCCTTTTGGTATACGATTTAAAGCTTCAAAATTTTGGACTGTGATAATAAAACTATCGAATAATTTATTTTTAAAAAATAACTTGCACAATTTCTCTCAATAAACTCCTTACTATAATGTGAACTTTACGTTTGGTCCCAGAAAAGGAAAGGCTGAATTGATATATTCGGGTGACTCAAGCTATGCTACGAATTACGTGTAATTTGTATTAAGATAATTATATACTCTATTTAATAAACTTAAAAACTAAGAATTTTTAAAAGAAATATGCACCTCACCTCCCCTTGCATTTCTTTTACGCAGCCAACTTTAACTTGTGATGGCTGCTAAGGGTGACTGGTAGAAGAGCTGTTATAGTTTTTCTGTGGTGATCCAGATTTGAGTTTGCTTTGGACTTCTCTTTGGGTGTTTGCTTCACTTGTTTTGACGAATCTTCACACCAGGTACTTGAGCTAATTCCTTTTAATACTGCTATTTGTTCTTGGAATTTGGTTATTGGTTTGCATATTGAAAATGCATTGCTATATGCCATGGGGTATATTCCTTTCAAACTTGATAATGGAATTAGGTAGAATCGAATGATTCTCGATCGTGGACGCAATGTCTCTCACGGGGAGGCCACTATACGGTCCCTCTTTTAGGAGTGAAGTGTATTTTTCAATTTAAGTTAAATTTGAGTGAAGCGTTAGTTTCCCGTTTGAGATCCAATATATTGAGTGTTTTTTTATATTATTCCAGAACAGAGTTATGGATCGTAGTTGGATGCAAAGTAATCGAATGAGTGACAAGTATGGGAATGGAGTGGAAGAGTTTCTTGAATTTGCTCAAAGAAATCTTCCTCATAGTAATGGGAGGTTTTCTTGTCCTTGTGTGAAGTGTTTGAATCAGAAGCCACTAAAAGTTATCGAAATACGGGATCATCTTTTTGTTCATGGGATTTGCAAAAGTTATACGACATGGACATGGCACGGCGAATTGTTAGACATGCCAAGTGTTTCTGAAAGGGCAAACGTTGATGTAGACATGGACGATAGACTATAAGACATGATCCGTGATATTGGACCGGAGTCTTTTAAGCGAGCACATGTGTATGACACTTTGTGCAGTGACAATGAAGAACCTTTGTATCCGGGGTGCACACAATTCACACGGTTGTCAGCGGTGTTGAGATTGTTCAATCTGAAGGCGATAAATGGGTGGACTGATAAAAGCTTCACCCAATTGCTTGACTTGTTGAAGGACATGCTTCCAGAAGATAACACATTGCCGGACCGTAATTATGAGGCAAATAAGATATTGTGTCCGATGGGTGTGGTGTATAAGAAAATACACGCATGCCCCAATGATTGCATATTGTACCGGAAAGAGTTTGAAGAAGTGCACAAGTGCCCCAGATGTGGAGCACCGCGCTACAAAGTGAAGGACGGTGATTCCAATTCTGATGTGGGCACAAAGCGTCCTCCTGCGAAAGTGTTATGGTACCTTCCAATAATTCCAAGGTTCAAGCGATTGTTTGCTAACGCAAATGACGCAAAGAACATTAGATGGCATGCAGAAGAGAGGCAATGTGATGGACAACTTCGTCATCCGGCTGATTCTTTGCAATGGAAGAAGGTTGATTCTTTGTTTCCAGATTTCGGCAAAGAGCCAAGAAACATTAGGCTTGGACTCGCTACAGATGGAATGAATCCATATGGTACCTTAAGCAGTATCCATAGTTCGTGGCCGGTTCTCCTGGTAATTTACAACCTATCTCCTTGGTTGTGCATGAAGCGCAAATACATTATGTTAACTATGATGATCTCGGGTCCAAAACAGCCAGGAAATGACATAGATGTTTTTCTAAGTCCCTTAATTGAAGACTTGAGAATGTTATGGGAGGAAGGTGTTAATGTGTTTGACGGGTATTCCGGTGAAAATTTCAAGCTGCATGCCATGCTATTTTGCACCATCAATGACTTTCCAGCATACGGCAACTTGTCTGGATATAGTGTTAAGGGGCATAAAGGGTGCCCTATATGTGAAGAAGGCACATGCTACCATCAACTGCGACATGGAAGGAAGACCGTTTACCTTGGGCATCGGAGATTTCTCAAATGTGATCACCCGTATCGTAAGTTAAAAAAAGCTTTTAATGGATGCCAGGAGAATGAAATTGCTCCAAAAGCCTTAACTGGGAAAGAAGTCTATCGACGCCTGAAGGACATCAATGTTACATTTGGAAAGAAGAACAAACAGTCTACTGAGAAAAACACATGGAAGAAGAGGTCAGTGTTCTTTGACCTTCCATACTGGTCCAGTCTTGATGTAAGGCACTGTATTGATGTGATGCATGTGGAGAAAAATGTGTGCGATAGTGTAATCGGAACGCTTCTTAACATTCAGGGCAAGACAAAGGATGGTGTGAATGCTCGTCTAGATCTTGTTGCAATGGGTATAAGAGAGCAGTTAGCGCCGCAAGCAAGAGGTAATAAGACATATTTACCCCCAGCATGTCATACCTTGTCAAAAGCAGAGAGAAAGAGTTTCTGTGAGTGTCTATGGGGCATCAAAGTGCCACAGGGTTACTCTTCAAATGTCAATAGGCTCGTTTCAATGAAAGATCTCAAATTAGTTGGGTTAAAGTCTCATGATTGCCACGTCTTGATGCAACAGCTACTACCAGTGGCTATTCGTGGCATCTTGCCCAAAAAGGTTCGAGATACCATTACTAGGTTGTGTTTATTCTTCAATGCTATATGTAGCAAAGTCATTGACCCTCATAAGTTGGATGAGATGGAAAATGAGGCTGTTATTATCTTGTGCCATTTGGAGATGTATTTTCCTCCTTCATTTTTCGACATCATGGTTCACTTAATTGTTCATCTAGTGAGAGAGATTAGATTATGTGGCCCAGTTTATTTAAGGTGGATGTACCCAGTTGAGCGGTACATGAAGATCTTGAAAGGGTATGTCAAGAACCCACACCGTCCCGAAGCATCTATTGTTGAAAGGTACATCACAGAAGAAGCTATTGAGTTTTGTTCAGATTACTTGTTAGAAGCAGAACCTGTAGGGCTTCCCAAGTCTTGTCATGAGGGAAGAATTGAAGGCAAGGGTATACGATGTCCAACCGTTAAGAGCATGGACCGGGAGGCAGTGCTTCAAGCACATTTGTACATATTGAATAACACTGATGAGGTTCTACCTTACTTATCTGATCACAAAAGATTTATCAAGGAGAAAAACCCTCGATTGAGTGAAAAATTGTTGTTGAAGGAGCATAACAAGACTTTCTTAAATTGGTTTAAGGAAAAAATTGTGAATGATGATAATGCTTCTTTGACATTGAAATGGCTAGCATATGAGCCTAATTTTAATGTCTTATGTTGGAGTGGATACAATATCAATAAATTTTCCTTTTACACAAAGTCACATGATGACAAGAGTACCATGCAGAATAGTGGGGTTATGGTCATGGCTTCTGCCATGCATTTCTCTAGTTCAAAAGATAAAAACCCCGTTATGGCATCCATACCTTACTATGGGATCATTGAAGAGATTTGGGAGGTTGATTATTGTAATTTTAGAGTGCCCATTTTTAAATGTAAGTGGGTTGACAATAATAGTGGTGTAAAAACCGATGAACTTGGATTTACATTGGTGGACCTTGACAAGGTAGGTTATAAGGACGAGCCTTTCATCATGGCATTCCACGCAAAACAAGTGTTTTATATCAATGATCCTTCTAACACAAGGTGGTCAGTGGTCTTACAAAGAGGAAACATGCATGATAGTGTTGTAGATCAAGATTCAACTCTAGATATTTGTGAGACTCCTTCTTTCTCTACAAGGTCTACTTTCATTGAGGAAAATGAAGTGGACCTTGTACATGCCACTCGTGATGATCACCAGAAAGGGATATGGGAGAACAATCCTACTTGACCACAATAGATTTTATAAGTTAGTACATGTCTGCCATTATTTTCCATTATTTATTATATTATTATCATTATTTTTATTATTTTTGACCCTTGTTCTTCTTTATTTGAACAGGAACATGGATGATTCAACCCAAAAAAAGAAGGGTAGACAAGCCACGAAGTTGAAGGAGTTGAGCCTTAAACGTCATTCTGGTCAGAAAATTGAGATTGCATTTGATGGATGTACTGGTAAACCCACAGGCCCATACGCATCAAAGTTCAATAGTTATTTGGGGTTGTTTGCTCGGTCGAAAGTTAATATTTTGTATGAAGACTGGGACCATGTACCTGGAGATGCAAAGAATACCATTTGGCAAGATATCATGGTATTTAACTTTTACTGTATTTAACTTAATACTAGACTATATATTATCATGTAGATATACCTAACAATCTCATCTTGTTTTGTATTGTAGGAAACCTTTACGATTCCAAATGAAGAATCAATAAGGAGGACTTTGCTTTCATACACGGGTGAGCGGTGGAAGGCGTTTAAGACCGATCTCACTAGGCATCACATATATGGGGATAAAGGTTCGCCTTTAGAGAAGTATCCCTTCATTTCAGAGGATGATTGGAATAAGTTTGTTGAGATTCGAATGCAACCCGAATTTCAGGTTAGTTGCAATTATAGTTTTTTACTTGGCTTTACAAATTTAATTTTTTACTGAATTTTGTGCTGTGTTATTTATATAGGAGAAAAGAAGAAAGGCAAAAGAAAATCAAGCGAAGAATTTGTGCCCCCACGTATTTACATATGATTTTTGCTAATTATATGTTGTAGGATTCATTGGTTGAGCAGAGCACGCAGGGAACTTTTGTTCCACATGGACGTCAAGATATCTTGACTGCTGCCATTGGAACACCTGAGCACCCTGGTCGTGTTCGCACCGCTGGACGAGGTGTGGGCTTACGGAAATACTATGGACCACATAAACGTTCGGTCCCCACCTCAGGGTTGAAGGAGGAATTGTATGATTCTTTGCGAGAGGAATTGCGAGAGCAATTGCGAGAGGAGATGCAACAAAAATGGCATGAGGATATCCGTGAGGAGATGCGTGCGCAGATGCGTGCGGAGATGCGTGCGCAGATGCGTGCGGAGATTGTAGCTGTAGTGACATCTATGGGTTCCCAATAGAACCTAGATGACCAACCGACCAAATCTGGTAGACCTACTATGCTTGCGAGCACCAAGGGTAGTTGTGCAGCTGACCCATCCATTGAGCCTCAAGAGCAACCTCAACTTAGTTCTATCCAAAAATTGGCTTTGATGTTAATCGGATTTAAGGGACAATATACTCGACTACCATTAGAGCATGACGACCTACCATTTTATCACATCAGCGTAAATGATATTACAGATCTGCTTGGTTCACAAAATTGGCTTTCAATAACTGTTCTACAGTTATGGTGCACGTAAGTATCTCAGTATCTCATATATTTGTAACTGTAGTTAACTTCTGAAGTATCAAATATTAATGCTATTTTTTCTCTAAATTTTAGGTATATTCATCGTCTCTGTATCAGTAACAACATCAGTCATATATATGCAATCATGGACCCATACCTAGTTAGTCCTTCGGAGAGTCGTAATTCAGAGGAAGTTCAAACCTACATCCAGAATACGCTAATTAATAAGAACAAAGTCGTTTACCTAGCACCGTTCTTGAATGTGTAAGTATACATACATAGTTGTCTGTTTAACTGTTATGGTGCCTACTTCAATTCATGTCACCACTAACTGTTTCCCAATGCAGGGTCAAACATCATTTTCAGTTGATCATTATTTGTCCAGGCAATGAAAAACATTATCAACCTGTTGTAGTTTGGATGTGTTCATTGGAACATAAGCCGGAAAACTCCATGAAGAACACTGTCAACCTGTAAGTTTTTTATTAGTCATGATATGTAACATTACTCTGAAATGTATAACTGTTTTAATGAATATTCTTTTTATCAAAGAGCTTTGGAAGGATATTGGAGAACGAAAGGCAAAAGAAAGAAGAATCCGATTTGGATTAATGCCACTGTAAGTAGTTCAATGTAAAACCTGATTAGATTAGTAGTCAATCTGTATAATGTTTAATGTTTAATATTCACATTTTGGTATTCATTTGTAGGTGCCGATACAAGTCTCTAACTGGGAGTGTGGCCACTATGTCATGAGATATATGCTAAACATTGTCAGCGGGAGAATAGTTGGTGATTGGGAAGAGGTAATAACATTTTTAACCATTTACACTATTGGGGTAGTTACTATCATTTCGGTTTTAAAATTGACCATTCTAATTAAACTTGCAGATATTCACTGACAAGTTGCCATTTTCCGAAGAAGTTATTCAAGGCAACCGGGAACTTTGGGCAGGGTTTTATTTAGAGCATTGTGAGAGGAATATTACAAAAACATGATAACTTTGTATATATGACTTGCTAGTTGTGTTTGGTATACTTAATATTGGTAGTTGTTTTGTTACTCATTGGTAGTTGTTTGTTATATATACATATCTATAATTGATTGTTGTTTTGGTTAGCTTAATTTGTATGTCTTTTTAGTTGATTTGGTAGCTATTTGAATTCTGGATGTTCTGTTTTGGCTGTTGCGTACGTTGTGTTTAACAGGCAGGTATATAAACCAATTCTGCAGTAAAAAAAAATTGACTTTTAACATCGGTTATTACCTTAACCGATGTTAATAATTGACTTTTAACATCGGTTAACGAAATAACCGATGTTAAAAGTCAACCGATGATCAACAACCGATGTTAAAAGTAATTTCTGACAGCGTTTTTTGGACCAAAAATGGACTTTTGACATCAGTTATTTAACCGATGTTAAAAGTGGCACTTTCAACATCGGCTTAATCAACATCGCCAAAATAACCGATGTTAAAAGTCACTTTTAACCGATGTTAAAAGTGTTTTTTGCACTAGTGTAACTTACCACATTTAATATTTAACTATTTAAAACAAAGGCTTTTTCGGTTTGTCACTCATGAGGAGGGTCTTTTTATCTATGTTGTTATGCTCTCTCTCCTCTTTGAGCGTCAGGGAGTGTTTAATGTATTTGAAAGAATGGGTAGGATAGAACGAGCACCATACAAGGAAAAGATAAGGAAAAGAGAGATATTTGGAACTCTTTTCCTCAAAAGTATGAAGATTTGTGTTCTATCCGTGGTGAAGGTGAAGCTAAAAAGAATAAGGAGGATGCTACAAGAAAGTCCTTCAAACAGGGTTCAAGTAACTACTCCATCTGGACCTACTGAAAGTGATGATGAAGAAGTGGAGTGGGATGAAGATGAAGATGAAGAGGTCTCCTCGAAGGTGTTTTGAAGGCCACAACTGAGGAACAATTTTACTTTTTATCTTTCCAAAATTTACAATCTCCTCGAAGGTGTTCTAAAGGCCAATGCCGAGGAACAATTTTACTTTGAATCTTCCCAAAATTAACAATGTCTTCTGGTTTTCGTTTCTTCTCTGAAGGCCTTGAAGGCAACTAGTCTTCCAGTATTTCAGCATTTGAAGGCAACAATAATATTTGGAGCTGATGTAAGTGAAAGAATGTGTGAAATGTAAACATGTAAAAGTCCAAACCAACATTGTACAAGAATATTTGGTACTGATGTAAGTGGAAGAGTATGTGAAATGTAAACATGTAAAAGTCCAAATCAATGTACATATATCTCTTTGGTCGTTCTCTTTCCGCCCTAATATCCTCTTTCGTCGTTCATTTGCAAGTCACAGATTCTGCCTTCGTGCAATCGCGACCTAGTCCCTCACTCGCAAGTAAAAACGACAGCTCCCTCTTTGCCCTCGTGCCCCTAATATCTTTGCAGGTTTGACTCCCTTTCTCTGTACTTCGTTTGCATGTAACTTGCTTTTTTCCTTACTCTGTTGAGAGGCAAAATGGTCTTTGTAACTGTATCTAGAGTTTATTACTTGCTTCACTGGACTTCCATACTAGCTTGTTTTAAACTGAAGGTATGGATCGAAAATGGATGTCAGCTGATAGAATTACAAAAGAATAAGGGGATGGATGCAAAGAGTTTATTAGGTATACTGTTGAGCATGCTAAAAACCCAACAAAAATCACTTGTTCTTGCATGAATTGTTGTTATTCAAATGGACTCAATGCAGCTGAATTGTTAGATCATTTAATTATATATGGAATTGATAAAACTTATACAGTACGGACAAGGCATGGTGAGAAAAAAGGTAGGTATGCTGATTCTGACCACAGTAATGTGGGTGCATCAACTGACTTTGACACAGATTGATATGACTACGACTGGGCTGATGAGAATCCAAATGTGATTGAAGATGAGCTTCGGGATTGTCCTCAGATGTTTGAGAGACTAAAAAGTGATGCAGAGATACTGCTGTATCCCGGGTACAAAATTCACAAGATTCTCGGCGATGTTGAAGTTATATAATTTGAAAGCTGGCAATGGATGGTCTGATAAGAGCTTCATAGAATTGCTAACTCTTTTGAGAGATATGTTGCCTAAGGATAATGTGCTTCTTGGTCGGACATACGATCCTAAAAAGATATTATCCTCTATTGGCATGAGCTACGAAAAGATACACGCTTGTCCTAACGATTGCATGCTATTTCGAAATGAGTATGCATCGTTGAACATGTGTCCCAAGTGTAATGCCTCCCGGTATAGGAAGAAAGAGTCATCTCCTACGAAGATGGTGTTGTATTTCCCCATAATACCAAGATTTAGGCGCATGTATAGTAGTGAACAGGATGCAAGGCACTTGACATGGCATGAAGATAAAAGAGTGCTGGATGGAATGCTTTGACACCCTGCAAATTCTCCTCAATGGAAGGGAATTGATTACGATTACCCTGATTGTGGGCTAGAATGCATTGTCTACGATGGAATGAACCCACATGGTATGCAAAGCAGTTCCCACAGTACATGGCCAGTGATTATCATGATTTACATGATGTTGTCTATGTTGATATCGGGTCCTAAACAACCAGGAAACGATATAGACGTATACTTGGCTCCGTTGATTGAAGAATTGAAGCATATGTGGGAGACAGGTGTGGAGGTGTATGATGGGTATAAGAAAGAAACATTCAACTTGAGGGCAATGTTGTTAGGAACAATTAACGACTTTATGGCATATGGTAATCTATCAGATTACAGTATAAAAGGGCAGTGTGCATGCCCTGTATGTTAGGAGGAGACAGATTGGATGAGGTTGGAATACGGTAGGAAAAATATCTTTTTTGGCCATCGTAGAATTTTATCTCTTGACCATCAATACCGGCAATGGACACAAGCATTTAATGGAAAAACTGAAGAAAAGAGGCCTCCGGTGATGATAGCAGATATTGAGATATTTGAAAGGGTGAATGACCTAGACATCAAATTTGGGAAGCCTTTTGCAGGACAAGTCACAAAAGGGTGGAAAAAAGGTCTATCTTTTTTGAATTACCCTATTGGAAGAAACTGTACGCGAGACATTTTCTTGATATGATAAATATAGGGAAAAATGTTTGTGATAGTGTTGTTGGTACACTGTTCAATGTGCCTGGACAGTCAATGGATGTCATCAATGCACGATTGGACATGGTCAGCATGGGAATAAGAACAGAACTGGCCCCAATAATGAAGGGCAAACGTCAATATCTACCTCTGGCAGCTCATACTCTATCTAGAAAGGAAAAAATATTTTTTGTAAGTCTCTTCATTGAGTGAAGGTCCCGGAGGGCTACTCTTCAAACATTAGAAGCCTGGTTCACATGAAGGACCTCAGATTAAAGGGGTTAAAGACCCATGACTGTCATGTTCTAATAGAGTAATTCCTACCAGTCGCCATACGCTTCATTTTACCCAGAAAGGTGTGGTGGACAATCACTAAACTTTTTTACTTTTTCAGGGCAATTTGCAGCAAGGTGATTGACCCTGAGAAGTTGCCACAACTACAAAAAGAAATTGCTGCCATGATATGCGAGCTCAAAATGTACTTCCCTCTTCGTTCTTTGATATAGTTGTTCATTTAACCGTTCACCTAGTTAGAGAGACACAATTATGTGGTCCAACCTATATGAGGTGGATGTACCGCGTCGAGCGTTTCATGAAGGTATACAAGGGGTATGTGAGGTGTTGAAGTCAACCAGAGGGTTGTATTGCAGAATAGTACATAATTGAGGAAGCTGTTGAGTTTTGTACTAAATACCTCGCCAATGCCGATTCAATTGGACTTTTGAAGTCTCGTCACTTTGGAAGAACAAAAGGGCAATGTATTATTGGTAAGAATCTGGCAGGGTCCGATAACTCTAGGAGTAAGTTTTCTAGATTTTATTATCCAACCAACCCCAGTCGTTGGTGTGACTTTTAAGAATATATGTTCACCATCTTGGAATTCAAGAGACCTTTGCTGTACCAACTCTAGTCCTAAAATGAGGGCCACACCGTTTTCATACCAACATAATGGGGTTCTACACTTATGACCATACAATGCTTCATAAGGTGCCATCCCTATGCTAGAATGGAAACTATTATTATAGGTGAATTCTATTAAAGGTAAGAATTCATCCTAACTCCCAGGATATTCTAAAACACATGCTCTCAACAAATGCTCTAATGATTGAATTGATCGCTCTAATTGCTCATCAGTCTGGGGATGATATGATGAGCTTAATCGAAGTTTTGTACCTAAAGCCCTATGTAAACTTTCCCAAAACCTTGAGGTAAATCTAGGATCTCGATCTGAGACTATACTTGAAGGTACTCCATGTAATCTAATAATTTCCCTAATGTATAATTGAGTTAGTTTTTCTAGTGAATATTTTATGTTGATAAGCAAGAAATGAGCTGATTTAGTTAACCTATCAAAGATTAGCCAAATGGAATCATATCCATTAGGGGTTCTTGGTAACCCTACGACAAAATCCATTGCTATGCTATCCCATTTCCACTCAGGAATGTCCAAAGGTTGTAGCATACCTACAGGCTTTTGGTGTTCAATTTTAACCTTTTGACACACTAAACAAGCTGCTACATATTGGGCTACTTCATTCTTCATTCCTGGCCACTAGTATATCTTTTTGAGATCCTGGTACATTTTTGTCGCACCTGGGTGAATGCTCAACTTACTTTTATGCACCTCTTCCAAAATTAAGTTCTTGGTCATTTTATCATTTGGCACACAAATTCTACCCTTCAATCTTACTATTCCATCTGTATTTTCATCAAATTCAGTAGTCTTCCTATGTTTCATCAACTCCCTCTTTTCTTGAAGATATTCATCGACCTTTTGCTGAGTTTAGATTTGTTCTAATAGTTCACTAGTGACCTTAATCATATTCAGTTAAGATCGATTCTCAGTCACTTCTACTACTGATAGACTTAAATCTCTGAACTCTTCTATTAAGTTCACTTCCTTAACCATCATGACTGAAACATGTAACATTTTCCTACTTAATGCATCAGCCACTACATTAGTTTTCCCAGATGATATTGCAGTTCAAAATCATAGTCTTTTAGAAATTCCATCCATCTTCTTTGCCGCATATTTTATTCTTTGTAGTCAAACAAACACTTTAAACTTTTGTGATCATTAAAGACATCAAATTGGGTCATGTATAGATAATGTTTCCAAAATTTTAAAGCAAAAACTATTGGGGCTAATTCCAAATCATGGGTTGGATAATTCCTTTGATGGGGTCTAAACTATCTAGAGGCATAAGCCACTACTTTCCTATCTCGCATAAGGACACAACCTAACCCCTGATGTGAGGCATCACAGTATTTGAGGTCCATTAGGGTCCGGCAGTACTAAGACTGGTGACTGGGTCAGTCTCTGTTTTAATTCCTAAAAACTCCTTTCACATTCCTCTGTCCACACAAATGGATGTCCTTCCGTAGTAAGTTGGCTCAAGGGTAATGTTATTTTAGAAATTAAATCCCTCAATAAATCTTCGGTTATACCCAGCTAAGCCTAGAAAACTATGAACCTCAGTTACTGTCATTGGCTTGTCCCACTGTAAGACAGCTTCCACTTTAGCTGGATCTGCCGCAATCCCTTCTTTTGAGACCACATGTATAATAATTTCACTTCTTCCAGCCAAAATTCACATTTTGACAGTTTTGCATACAACTGCTTTTCTTTTATGATCTGAAACAATATGAAGATGTTTCACATGTTCTTTGTGATCTCCGGAATAGATAAGAATGTCATCGATAAAAACAACAACAATCTTATCCAGATACGAATGAAATATCCTATTCATATAATCCATAAAAATTACAGGAGCGTTGGTTACTCCAAACGGCATCACTAAGTATTCATAGTGACCGTATCGCGTTCGAAAAGTAGTTTCTGGTATGTCTTCCATTTTTACGCTTATCTAGTGATAACCAGATTGCAGATCAATCTTTGAAAATACCACAACTCCTTTCAATTGATCCATTAAGTCATCTATTCTAGGTAAAGGATATTTTTTCTTAATGGTTACCTTATTCAATTGCCTATAGTCTACACATAATCTCATGGTGCCATCTTTCTTCTTTACCAATAATACAAGAGCTCCCTAAGGTGACACACTTGGTCAGTTAAATTGGTTTTCCAACAATTTCTCTAATTGCGTCTTCAATTCTTGAATGGCGACATCCAATATGGGGCTATTGAAATAGGATCAGTTCCTGGTAACAAATCAATAGAAAATTTGATTTCTCGTGTTGGATTTAATCTTGGGATATCCTTAAATTCCTCAGGAAAATATCTCAAAATGGAAATTTTGTCTAAATCTAATTCCTCTTTAATTTCTAGGGAAGACAATAACATATATCCTTGAGCTCCTTCTTTCAAAGAAGCAATTATTTGCTTGGCAGACAAAAGTCCAGAATGTTGACTCCAAAATCCTTAAGAAAACAGTTTTAATGACAAAAACCTTCTGAACTTAATCTAAGGATTCAGAATGTTAAAAGATACTAATGGTGTGCTTGAGAATGTTTAATAAGTACAGGTACATTGAAATTACTTCTAAGAATGTTCCAGCCTCGGAGAAGGAATAAGCTCAGAATGTTCAAAGAGGTTCAAGAACAAACAACATTCTCAGAATGATCAAAGTACACCAAGACGAACATTCTGACAAACCAAAGAAAAGATCTTCATGTTATCTATTGCTTAAATTGTATCACAGAAGACAATAGATATGGGAGAAATATTACAAGACTACTTTGTGAAAGGTTTAACAAAATCAAGTAATGTTGTAAGTCAGAGAATGTTCAAAGAGTAAAGGATAAGTTGAACCTTTTTAGAAAGAACAGATTGTTGCATTCATCAGAAGGTTCAAAGGAAATTCAAAAGAAAATAAGAGTACCACCACATCTATGGTACAAGTGTTCTCACACAAGAAGCTGAGGAATATCAGAAGTAAAGACCACATCTGATGCACAAAGAAAGATTCAGTGCTAGAAGAATTGAACACAGAATATTCTTCAGAATGTTGGACATCAGAATGTTCATCAGAAGGTTCATCAGAACATTTTGATGCATCAGTACCAGAAGTGACCTGTCACTGTCAACTTTTGGTAAAAGTAAGGAAACGTCCAGCTGTACTTCAGAGACCTTTTTTGGCTTGTGTCTAACGAATACTTTCTTCATGAAGCCTCATTAAAAGCAAAGTCCCTCCTGCTGGAAAACTTGGAAGAGTTCATTACGAAATACATCAAGAATCAAACCAAGTTCATCTCCTTCCCATTCAAGCTTCAGACTTGAAACAATCACTCCTTAAAGCATTTGTCTAAATCTATTTGAGAGTGAAATACAGTTTTTGTTTTTACTTTATCAAGGCAAAAGTGAAATCTATAATCGTGTGACACAACCTATTTCTAAATTTGTAAAGGTTGTTCTTTTACTACTTAGTTAGTGAATACTAGAGTGAGTAAAAGAAAGAAAGTGAGTTGCCTAGAGAGACTGGCTTGTGCTCGTGGAAGCAAGGAAAGAACATTGTGTAAAAGCCTGAAGAGGCTGTGTGATAGAATACTTGTACTAGTGGTTTAACTAGTAAAAAATCTCACAGGGAGTGGGGACTGGACATAGCCTTTGAGGTGAACCAGGATAAATCGCGTGTGCATCTCTCTCTATCCCTATCTATTTTTTGTGTCATTTAGATTATACTGCTTTAAAAGAACTCACTGATATTTGCTTTTAAAAATGAGACAAAAGCATTTTGCAAAAGATTTACATTTTCCCAGAAATTATTTGAGAAAGTTCAACAACCTCAGAAGGTTGAAGAACCTCAGAAGGGTCATAGTCAACTGTTGCTTCAGAACGTTCTCAAATGTGAATATTCTCTAGCAATCATTCTGATTGAGTAAGCTACTCATAACTTTATCAAGTTTATAAATCATTGCATAATTCATCTTCATATTAACTGAGCAATCTAACCAAAGGAATTCATTCTGGTTTCCAAATGATCACACTTGAGAAGGTTCATCAAAAAGTTCCTAACCTTTTTACAGGTCAAAATTTTAAAAGGGTAACAATTCAACCCCCCTTCTTGTTACTGTTTGATCCACTTCAGTTGGCATCAGAGCCCGGTCTCCGGGTTGATACACTTAACAGTGTAAGAGGAAAAGATCTAGGAAGAAGTGATGGCAAATCAAACTATTGGAATGTTCAGACCCCCTGCTTTTGAAGGAAAAGACTATTACTACTGGAAGGAAAGAATGAAGCTGTTCCTGGAAACTCAAGAAGGTGACTTATGGGAAATTGTAGAGAATGGTCCATATACACCAAAGACTACAAATGAGCAAGGTCCAGAAGAAGACAAGCCAAAAATCTCATGGACAAATGATGAGAAGGCTAAAGTGGTTTACAACTTCAGAGCAAAACATTATCTCACGTGTGCCTTAAATAGAAGTGAGTTTGATAAAATTGCTCAATGCAAGAGTGCTAAAGAAATATGGGACACTCTTCAAATATTTCATGAAGGCACTAGTCAAGTCAAAGAGTCCAAAATCAACATTCTCATACATCAATATGAGTTATTCAAAATGAATGATTTTGAGACAATTGAAGAGATGATTAGCAGATTCATTGTAATCATGAATGATCTAAAATCTCTTGGAAAAACCTATTCTAATCAAGAGCAGATCAGAAAAATACTAAGAAGTCTTCCTAAAGTCTGGAGACCCAAGGTAACTACCATTCAAGAAGCCAAAGATTTATCTGTATTAAGGTTGGATGAATTACTAGGGTCACTGAAGGTGCACGAGCAAGAAATAATGGATGAACTCCAGCCCAAGAGAGGAAAAGATCTGGCACTAAAAGTAGCACACAAGAGAGAAAAGTCTTCCTTCAAACATCAATCTTCAGCATTAAATTCTATGGCTGAAACTGATGAAGATACAAGCAGCAATGATGGAGACATTTCTGAGAATGAAGATGAGCTTGTTTTCCTATCCAGGAAGATTCAGAGAATGTTAAGGAACAGAGGAAAATGGAGGAAAGATTTAGACCAAGAAATGACTTTCAAAAAGGAGAACATAGCAAAGGATAAATCATATGCTATGGACGCAACAAACCAGGACATATCAAATCAGAATGTCCAAATCTCAAGTAAAGTCCAATAGCTTTTCAAAAGAAGAAGGCTATGATGGCCACATGGGATGACTCAGAAGATTCTGTGGAAAAAGATGGACAAGAGGAAGCAAACTTGTGCCTCATGATGAACCAGTCTGAGTCAGAAACTGAAGAGATAAATTCTGCTCCCTCCTATCAAGAATTGGAACTTGCTTTTGATAATCTGTTGAATGATTCAAACACTCTTGTTCAGAAATGTACTCATTTGAAAGAACAACTTTCTGAGACAAAAAGGGAAAATGAGAAACTGAAGGAAGAAAATAAAAGAATGTTTAAAACTAATCATCTACTTCAAGAATATCATTTTAAGCTTTCTGAACAAATAAAAACTATCAGAAAAGATTTTTCTGGAGCACCAAACCAAGACATTAAGTCTGTTATAGAAGAAAACAGAATGTTGAAAGAAAGAGTTAATACATTAACTCATGACTTATCAAGATTTGTTGAAGGATCAAGAAATCTTGAAAAACTGATAGGTGCTCAAAAGAATCCTTCTGATAAGACTAGATTAGGGTTCAACAGTAATCAAAATCAGAATTTCAATTCTGCAGATAATAAGAATACTTTGAAAAAATGCCTCAACTGTAAACAGTATGGCCATTTGATATTAGACTGTGTTTATTAGACAGAAAGTTCAAATGAAGTTAAGAAGACTCATAAACACAGTAAAAAGAAATTTTGCAAATCCTGTAATAGGTATGGTCATACTGATACAGAATGTTAGTATCAAAAGAAACAAATTCAGAACCCTTCTAAACATGATCCCAAGTTGAGAAAGGGCAAGAAATTTTGTTCTCAATGTAGCTTTCATGGACATACTGTTCAAGAATGCTAGTATAAGAACAAAATGTCTAAGAGAAAGGTGACTAACCAAAAAGGACCCAACAGAATCTGGGTACATAAGTCCTTATTTGTAAAAAATGCAAGAATGTCTTATGCCTGCAAAGAAAAGAATGTTGTGGTACTTGGACAGTGGCTGCTCTGTAGGTAACAAGATGAAACACAAGAAGGGGGGTTGAATTGTGTTTCAAAGCTTTTGAAAACTTTTCGCAAACGTTGGACGCTGATTATGAAAAACGTTGGACGCACAACGCAACTGGTTTATTGGACGCACAAACACTTTGGACGCAAAAAATCCACTTAGTTTAAAACTGGTTTTCTTTGTGCGATTAAAGCGTATTGAATAACTTGTTAAAATAAATTCAAAATCAATCCCCTCAGTTAGTATAAACAAATAAATTAACATAAATAAGGGATAGAGAAAATAACACAAGTGTTTATCCTGGTTCACCCTTTCCTAAGAGCTACGTCCAGTCCCCTCAAACTAGAGAGATTTCACTATCAATCAAGATAGAGTACAAGTATTCTTTAACAGCCTCTTCAGGCCTTACAGCAAGTATTCTTTGCACACCTAGCCTCTCCAGGCTCAACACAAGTATTCTTTGACAACCAAGCCTCTCCAGGCTTAACCCCAAGTATTCTTTACACGTAGCCTCTCCAGGCTATATCCCATGTATTCTTTTACAGACAAGCCTCTCCAGGCTCAAACAAGTATTCTTTCAAAACAAGCCTCTCCAGGCTTAAACAACTCAGAAGAGTGTTTTTGACTCAAAGTGCTATCTAACTCACACAAGTGAGAATATGAAAATCTTAAGCACTTCGAGAGTTAAGCAAACTCTCTTTTACAAGAAGAAAGAAAATAATACAAGACTAATAGACAGAGTATTTGCACAGCGTTTCAACTCTTTCTTTTGCTTGGTTCAGTCTCTTTTATTCTTCTTCTTGTTCACGGTATTTATAGGCTTTGATGAAGCTTCAGACTTGTTCTTTGAAGAGCTCAGCTTCAGCCTTCATAAATATGACCGTTCTCTAATAGCATTAAATGCTATTTTTCCGTTGCTCTGAGGAGTTTTGCTTCAGTGTATATGTCTGCGTCTCTTTCTCCTAAGACAAAAGCAACTTGTACTCCATGTCTCAATTGCACAATGGTTAATAGTAATATTTTGTTGAGACAAAGAGAATATGCAACACCTTTTCTCCAAAAAGGATATTACACTATAGTTACCAAGAATTTTTATAATAACTTAGATAATATTTATTTCAATCTTAAACTTCATCTAAAAACGCGGGTAAAATTTTTTTCCTTTTCGTAAACGGCTTAAGTGTGGAGATTGTAAAGCACAATTGTGAACATAAAGAAATCTCATCTCATATATAAAATATTCAGAGTTTACAAGGCAATTTCAAGATACTCAAAATACTTTGAACAGTGAACATCTGAGCCGGCCAAATCTCTAGATCTCTACCCAAAGCAATACAGTAAACACTGGTTCTTCTTGGAATTTGTGCAGCAACCTCCATCAGATCTCCTCCTAAAGCTTAACCCACTCTTTGGGAAAACATCTACTCAACCACATATGGACAAACCATGGAAAGTAGGCAAGGGTGAAAATCCTTATCATTGAATTTTATCACTAAAGAAGACATGTGTAACACACAACAGATATTAGGCACACAGCAGATTCACAATAAATATAATGTACCCAATCAATGATGTTATACTCATCCTCAAAATAAACACAAATGCCAAAATCCTCGCCTTTACAGTAATAGCCAAAAACAAACAAATCATCGGTACAGTAATATCACATAAACCCTCTAAACTTTCGGGACACACCCACGAGCACTTTGCCCGCTACTCCTAGGGATTTTTCCTTAATGACTTTCGGGACACACCCACGAGCACTCAGCCCGCTACCCCATGGAGATTTTACTCAATACCTTCGGGACACACCCACGAGTATAACAACCCACTGCTCCTGGAGACTTTCACTTAAATTCGGGACACAGCCATGAGTAAGTCACTCGCTACTCATGGAGATTTTCACTTAAATTCGGGACACACCCACGAGTAAGTCACTCGCTACTCATACCATAGGAATTTTGGCACACAGCCACGAGCATTCAGCCCGCTACTCCGAGAGATTTTTCTTAGTAACGACAGACACCAAATTATGACTTAACTCTCAAATAAACACGGAATCACACTGCTCAGATAGGAACATTGAATCACATAACTCAGACAACACCAAAATCAGATAAGAATAAAGTCACACTTCTCAATTAAAAATACGGAATCCCTTAACTCAAATAAAACATAGAATCTCATGTTACCTTACTTAATTTTTCACTAGATAATATAGCAGTAGAATTTATCGAGAATCCATTACCATTACACTATCTTTCCATATTTATCTTAGTCACGTATATACCGAGTCCCTAGTGTTAAAATTTTTAAATAGTGTATCAGTATGGTTCCTAGGAAAGAGAGACAGACTTAAAGCCCCTTCAAAGGTCTCTTGTTTCTTTCCTAGACAGACTCATACTAATAAACCACTAAAATCTTAACCATCACTTTGTATATCAATGATAGACAATATTAGGGTTTTCACAATTTAAGCATTATAACACAACAATTTCTAAAACTCAAAGCAATTAAATCAAAGCTATAAAACAATTATAAAGCTTTAAATAAATGATTATAAAGCATATACCAATCTTGCCATTATAACCTTACTATAAAAGCATAATTAAATAAAAGCATTAAAATGCTTATAAGGCATATACCAATCTTGCCATTATAACCTTACTATAATTAAATAAAAGCAATAAAACAATTAATAAAACAATAATACCCAAAACCACAAAAGTGGATAATCACTTCAAAATTCTCAAGAATTTTCCCCTTACCTTCAAACTTGAAGAAAAGGGATATTTTGAAGATCAAAGCTTCAAAACTCAAGAACTTTGACAAGAAAAACTAAAAACTTTTGAACTAGAAATCCTTGAAATGAATCAAGAATTGGGATGAGAAAATTATGAAGCCCCTCCCCTCTATTTATAGCCAAATTTTCGAGCTCACAGGGGTGTAGGAAAGCATGGGATCATTTTTTCCTTTTCTTCCTCACTAAGTTAAGTATTTAGAAAATTAAGAAAAATCAAGAAATTTTGTGATTGGTTCAAAGTGGTGACTCAAAATTGAATTCCTCTCCCACTTGCATGAGGAGGTCAGCCAAATGGGGCTGGAAGAGGTGGGATGTGATTTGACCAAAATACCCCTAGGGTTTGGATGAAAAAGGATAGAAATCAAGGGTATTTTTGTCATTTCATAAACCAAAAATTAAAATAATTAATTAAAATTGATGAGAACCAATGAGAATGCTAGAAAATGCCATAAGAAGTCTAAATAATTTCGTGGCACTCATTTTTGAAATTTATAGATAGTGCAAACTCTTCGGTTTTCATCGTTTCGCAGGTATAACCCCGAAAAAACAGAAAAATAGGGTTTTCAAAACTTACACAGAAATAATTTTAAAAATCATGAAATAAATAATTAAAAATAAAATATAAAATGGTTATGGACCTTTGTCACGAAAATTATACCTGTTAAACAAGGTTTTTGCGTTAAAACGCCCCCGGGTAGCGTAGTTTTCGTTATTTTTTGAAAGTTTTTCAAAAATTTCAGAAAATCAAAAATAATAAAAGAACCAACTTTTGTGAAGGAAGTTTATTTATTGAGTTGGTTTAACACACTCAAGCTATTTAAATCTTTCTCTGTCAGTTAGACATAAACTGTTTTATGTAAAAAAACCCGATTTTGACTAAAAAGCTACCATTTCAGAAGTATTTCGAAATACATGTATTTTATTCCTAATTTTAAGCTAAGAATAAATCACAAAACATTTTTGCCATAAAAATTCATATAAAACAGAATAGGGACGGATAGACAAGGAAACAGATTGTGTAGATAGACCTGACACAAGCTGAATTTGACCGTTTTCAGAAGTAATTTTAAACATGGATATTTAAATCCTATTTGTAAACTAAAAATAAATCTCAAAATATTTATTTTGCAAAAATTCATATAAGACAGAAATCAAAACAGTTATTCAGAAAAACGGATGTTACAGTATACACTGTGTAAAGCAGAAAGGGGTGTTCAGAGAGATATAGAAATAGTCAGAGTACATTCTCTCTCTAAGTACACTTTCCACAGTGCTTTAAGCTTTTCATTTAATGCATGTTCAAACACGTTGAATACAGATATTTATTTCAAAGCATTTGCTCAATAAATATGTTCCATATTAAATGCAAGAGCAAGTTATGTATTCTGCGTTTTGGACGCAACATGTAGAATGTATGGACATTTTAGGTTATGTACAAAATGGACGCATACATTTGCTTATCATTTGTACTTGAGACAACTTGGTTCATATGGACGCATATTCATTGCTTACCATATGGACTTATGACTTTGCTTCTTTGATAGTGCGTCTCTATGACTGTCAATGGACGTTTATCAATTTTGCTTCCTTGGACACAAAGCATAGTACGTCTCCATGACTAATTATTGGATGCTTATAGGTTCTGCTTCTTTGGACGCAAAGCTTCATTCGACGTATTGCTTCTCAAAGTCTATTGGACGATACTTTTCTGAGCTTAAGTATCAGAGTCCATTGGACGCTCTACTCTTGGATTGTACATATATGTGCCAATGTCACTTTGGACGATGAACTTATCTTTGTTGTACCTACAAGAGCTTGTCAGCAGACTTTGTAAAACCTTTAATAATTATTGTTATCATCAAAATCACTTAGGGAATTCATGCATTAGAAATGCTTTTGAATAATTTGGTTCCAACAATCTCCCCCTTTTTGATGATGACAAACATTATTAAGTTTTACAAGCAATAAAGCAGATAAAACCAGTAAACAATCAGCATATACTTTTTAAAGAGAAATTTTTCTTAGGGAAAACTCCCCCTGAGATATGTGTCTCAGTTTTTCTTACTTTTCTCCCTTGAGATAAACATCTCATGGTTTTGAATATTCAATATGTTCAGAGTACCTGAAAAATTTCTTTTTCTCACAGAGCAGATTAGTCCAGCATATAATATAGCATAATCAGAGCATGCATAAGTAATAAGACTACTGCACTGCAATTTAGACTCAATCTCATTTTATTAATGACTTTTGAGCTTTAAAACTTAATTCTTCCCAATTTCTCCCCCTTTTGTCATCAGACAAAAAGGTTCACAGAACATCATAGTCCAAAAAAATGATGAAAAGAAAAGAAAAAACAATTCAGAAAATTGAAAAGCAGGAGAACAGGACTGTCATGGATGCTTCTTTGATTCCAGATACTTGCGGTACTGTCCCAACAGAAATATCAGGTCATCAATCTCTTCTGTTGAAGGTGGAACTTGTACTGGTGCAATCCTGGATTCCTCATCTGTAGAGACAATGGCATCTTCTGGCTCAGGAGGAAATTCAATTATTGGCTGAGTGGATCTAGTTGGAGCACCAAAGACATCATTAAACATATATCGTTGATGTGCCATGTTTTTTGTAACTGATCCCCTGGTTGGCGTTGCAATCTTCTCAGCATCCAAGACCCCTGAAGATGATGCTTCTTGCTCACACAAGACAAGGTGTCTTTCCCAGAAGGTTCTTGCTTCCTGCTCCGTTGCTTGTCCTGTCTTGGACAATAACATTAAGAAATCCATATCCACATTCTCCATGGATTTCCTTGCCCAGTCCTCATCAATCCTGATAGGAATTGGCATTGGACTTTTGTTGATGCTCTTCTTTGGGAACTTGTCCTTATTTTTGTCAACAAGATAGACCCTTGGTGCTATCCTGTCAAGCTTGACCTTTATTGTTGTGGTTGGCTTGATTCTCATAGACGGAGGGACATTGAAGTTATTCTAGAGATGAAGTCCGTCCGCTATATTTATGATGATCATTCTGTCAAGAGGTGAGAGAAATGATCCCAGTTCTTCCGCAGTCAGAGGAGAGTACTCTGGTTTGAAGTCATAAATTCTCATCCTTGAGAGTCCCAAAGAGCTGGGCATGATTGACTTAGCTCTTACTTCCCCTGAGGTCATGTTCTCCCTTCTCCTATCCTCCTGAAGAGGGATTTCTATGACCTTCAACCCGTTAGTCAGGACATCCAGTTTCCTGACTGTAAAGATGTATTCAGAAGTTAATGAAGTGGGGGCTTCTGATATCTCCAGGTTGGAGGAAGGTGGAGAGTGTTGAGAGTGGTCACGTGAAGGTGAAGGTGAGTGTGTTTGGATGGGATTGGACGATGGTTCAAGATTGAAGGGTGATGGTGGAGTAGTTTCAGGTGAGGCAAGTGGTGGTGTTTGCTGTCTCGATTGGGTGGACAGAGAGAGTGAGAGAGTTTGAGGTGGTGTATGGGATGGTTGTTCTGTTTGAGGTGGAGTTTGGGATGGTTGTTCTGTTTGAGGTGGGGGAACTGTTTGGGTTTGTGTTTAAGGTTGTGGTTGTGGTTCAGAAATTGGACGTATGGGTGATTGTGGTTGAGTCTGAGGGTCGGGAATTGGACGAATAGGTGAGGGAATGCACTCAGGAATTTCTGAGATTGATGCAACCACCACAGAGTCAATTGTTTCATCAACAAATTTGTCATGGTTAACAAGCATGTACCTCCGCCACTTTCTTCTCAGCAATTTTGGCACTGGATGCTTTCTTGAGAGATCTTGCTTTCTTTGTTATGGGTCCAATGACTTCTGTTTCAGCTGTCTTGGACTCAGAAACTTTTCTCTTTTTGGTTTCCTTTTTAGCTACAGACTTTGCTCTCTTGGAGAGATATTCGCCAACAGTTTCATCATCTGATTCAGCCATGACCAACTTCCTCATAGATTTCTTGGAATTGGTCTTCTTTTGTGTAGCAGGAACTTCACTAGGGAATTAGTTGCTTGTTCCGCTTGTTCAGCTCGATTTGCTTCAATCGCGGCCCTAATGGCTTCCTTGTTGTCCTCCTCTTCTACTTCTTTGAGTTTGGCCAGATGTTCCTTGATTGTATCCAGGCCCATTCTTAGAATATTGGTTCTTCCAAAATGAGTTTGACGTTGTATTTTGGAGAGAGCAGGTTTGTCTTCCCCAGTGTATGCTTCAAAAACTTCCATGACTCCTTGAATGTTGAAAATTTTCTGAAGTAATCCTCCATAGGGAATAGCTGTTCTTTTCCCTTTCCCTAGTGCGTCTCTTCTGAAGCAGGGAGACAGTACAGACGAAAGATTGATTTGTTGAAAGGTTAGAAGATGCACCAGTAAGAACCCATGTAATGACGATACACAGTCCTTTGATCCAACCTTGTGAAGTATCATCTTGTTCAATACTTGATGAAGTATTCTGGCTTTGTCAGTCATTTTTGCTGAAGGTATCACTGTTCCTTCAACTACCTCCCCTTCCTTTACCAAAATACTTTTCATTTTCTCCAACCCACCATCTTTGAGTCTCCAGTTTTTGTAAAAACATACTCCAACGGCGTCACATCCAGTAGCCGCTGAGATGCTTTCTGTGGATACATAGACCTTCTCGCCTGGAACTGTTCCTGTGATTAGGTTGTCCTTGATCTTCATTGTTTTCCAGAACTGACGAACCAACTCGCGATACACAAAGATTTCTTTTTCCTTTCCAAAAATGCTCTCCCATCCAGCAACCATGATTTCAGGAGCAATATCCACGCCCATACTGGCTATAGTTGCAAGATCAGCCCAGTATTCCACATTAATTTCCAAACTATCAATGTTCTCCATTTTTTAGAGTAAACATGAGTTTTTCGAAAGAGAGGGTTTTGAAAGGGTTTTTTCCAAAGACGAGAGTAAACACAGAGGGTTTTCAGAAAGTTGAGTAAGTGGAAGGGAGGGAGTTAAAAACGTGTGTAAGAAGGAAGATGTGGAGAGAGAAAACAATGACTTTTTCTTGAAAACTGGCGTAATCATCAAATGGGAAAACGGCTGCAGAGCAGGTGTACAGTTTATGATAAAAATATATCATTATAAAAATAGATTGGACTTAACGCGGGAAGACTGAGAGGTAAAAACCTTTAAGTCATAAAAACTTCTAAGTCTCAAATAGACTGACGTGTCCTATTGGACGCTAGTCATATTGGACTCAGACTCAGCTTGAGCATATTGGACGCTAAACATCATTCTTTTACAAAGTGCATATTTAAATGCTTCCTTATAAAGATGAATCTATCTACAGAAAGGGGTTTTGTAAATATGTCAGCCCATTGATTTTCAGTGTTAACAAACTGAATATCAAATATTCCCTTCTGTACATAGTCTCTAATAAAATGATGTTTAATTTCTATATGCTTAGCTCTTGAGTGTAAGATTGGGTTCTTAGATAGATTGATTGCAGCAGTATTATCACACAGAACAGAAATCTTACTCTCGAAAATGTTGTAGTCCTCCAATTGATGTTTGATCCATAAGAGCTAAGAACAACAACTTGCAGCAGAGACATATTCAGCTTCAGCTGTATATAATGCAATTGTGCTCTGTCTCCTGCTCGTCCATGATACTAGATTGGACCTAATAAAATGGCATCCTCCGCTGATGCTTTTTCTTTCAAGCCTGTCTCCAGCATAATCAGCATCACAAAACCCTACTAATCTGTATTCATCTGATTTCTTAAACAGCAGACCAAGATTAGTAGTCTCTTTCAGATACCTAAAGATTCTCTTTACAGCAATTAGGTGAGAATCTCTAGGATCTGATTGAAATCTTGCACATAAACAAACACTAAACATAATGTCAGGTCTAGATGCAGTAAGATATAAGAGAGATCCAATCATACCTCTTTATACCTTTTGATCTACCTTTTTATCTTTATCATTCAGACTCATTATGCAAGTTGGATGCATAGGAGTATTCATAGGTTTGCAATCGTCCATATTTAACTTCTTAAGAAGCTCCTTAGTGTACTTGGACTGATGCACATGGATCCCATCTTGAGTCTGTTTTACTTGAAGTCCAAGAAAGAATTTCAATTCTCCCATCATGCTCATTTCAAACTCCTTCTTCCTGTTGTGAGTAACCTTGAGCAACTAACCTTGCCTTGTTTCTCACAACTTTACCTTCTTCTTCCAGTTTGTTTCTGAATACCCATTTGGTTCCAATAATGGACTTATCTTCAGGTGGGGCTACCAGCGTCCAAACATCATTGCGTTTGAATTGATTCAGCTCCTCCTGCATTGCCAAAATCCATCCTTCGTCCAATAGGGCTTCATCTATATTTTTGGGCTCCAATTTAGAGATAAATAAATGCAACATCAGTTTGTTCTCTGAATGTGGATCTTCCTCTGACTCTATCATTTGCATTTCCAATGATTTGATCTTCAGGATGATAGGTTTTGAAGTGCCAGCTTCTTCTTCTTTCAGTATTGGACGCATCCTCAGCTTCTGCGTCTGATCCATTTTCTTCATTCTTAGGTGATACTCTTTCACCTTCTACTTGTATTCTCATATTTGCAAGAGAATCACTTAGCTCTGACAATTCCTTGTCATCCTTTTTGTCATTGAATTTAATTTGAATTGACTCTTCAACTGTCAAGGTTCTTGAGTTATAGACTTGATAGGCGTTGGAGGTTTCAGAGTAACCCAGAAAAATACCATTGTCCACTTTTGAATCAAATTTGCCAAGTTGATCCTTAGTGTTAAGAATGAAACATTCACATCCAAAGGGATAGAAGTATGAAATGTTGGGTTTTCTTCCTTTCCACAATTCATATGGAGTCTTTTTCAATATAGGTCTCACATATATTCTGTTTTGTAAATAACACGCAGTATTTACAGCTTCAGCCCAAAATCTCTTGGACGTTGAGTGATCATTGAGCATGGACCTGGCCATATCTTGTAAAGATCGATTCTTTCTCTCCACCACACCATTCTGTTGAGGTGTTCTTGGTGCAGAGAAATTGTGAAAGATCCCATTCTCTTCACAGAATCTCTAGAAGTTTGCATTTTCAAACTCACCTCCATGATCACTTCTAAAAGAGTTGATACAAACTCCTTTCTCATTTTGGACTCTTTTACAGAATATGGTGAAGACTTTGAAAGACTCATCTTTGTGTGCGAGGAATTTGACACATGTCCATCTAGTATAGTCATCAACTATAACTAATCCATATCTCTTTCCATTCAAAGAAGCAGTTTGAGTGGGTCCAAACAAATCCATGTGTAAAAGTTCCAGAGGTCTAGAAGTGGAAACAATATTTTTGGAATTAAAAGAGCTTTTTACTTGTTTCCCTTTCTGACATGCTTCACACAGAACTTCAGACTTGTACACAAGATTTGGTAGTCCTCTCACGAGGTTATTCTTATTCATTGTTCATCCTTTGTTCATCCATTGTTCATCATTTAAGGATATGAAGCATGAGACATTTTGTTTGGACAATTTTTCGAAATAAATCTTGTAAACATTATCCTGCCTTTTTGCTTGAAAAAGTATGGACTTATCAGGATTTCTGACTATACATTTATCTTTGTTAAAGGAAACATCAAATCCACTATCACACAATTGGCTTATGTTAAGCAGATTATGTTTGAGTCCTTCAACCAATAAGACATTTTCAATAGATGGAAAAAGATGCTTACCAATTTTACCTATTCCAACTATTCTGCCTTTCTGGTCTCCTCCAAAGATGACCCAGCCTTTTGATCTAGGCTTTAGGTCTTGGAACATAGACCTTTCTCCTGTCATGTGTCGTGAGCAGCCACTGTCCAGGTACCATAACTGGTGTTGTCTTCCTCCCATTAAGCATATCTGCAACAGGAATTATCATATTTTTAGGTACCCAGATTGACTTGGGTCCTTTCTTGTTAGTCCTTGGTCTGCGTCCAGGCATGTTTCTCTTGTTATGGACGCACATTGAGGTGACATGTCCAACCTTTCCATAGTGACCACAGTATGAATTAAATATTGAGGAACTTTTAGAAAACTTTGGTTTTGGTTTTTCATAACTCAAACCACTTTTGTCAGAAGGTTTTCTCTGAATTTTTAAAATCTGATCAAGTTTTTCAGAGCTACTGACAAATCTGGACAATCGTTCAGTGAGTTCATTTACTTCTTGTTGAAGTGCTTGTACTTCACAGGAAGTATTGGACTTAGAATTCTTTAGAGATTCATCTTTGAGTTGACTTACTTGACATTTCAACTCTTCATTTTCTGATTTTGAGTGCTTTATTTTCCAAAGTAAGTTTTTCAAAATCTTTAGTTATGAGTGAAAACTTTTTCTTCAAAGATATGTACTCATCAGATAAAATGGATGATTCTCTAAGAAGATCATTAAAATTATCTCTTAGTTCGGAATAAGAAAGTACCTCTTCTTCATCCTCATTGTCAGTTGAGGGTAGGCTTGCCATTAGACAAATATTTGCTTCTTCCTTATCCTCCTCATCCTCATCCTCATCATCAGAAGATTCATCAAGATCTTCCCATGTTGCCATGAGACCCTTCTTCTTGAAGAATTTCTTCTTTGTCCTTTCAGCCTCAGGACAGTCTGCCTTGTAGTGGCCCGGTTTCTTACATCCATAGCACACTACTAGACTTTTGTCCTTTTGCTCAGCTTCCTTTTGTGGAAATTTTTTGTTGAGTTGCTTTCTTCTGAAGCCACCTTTCTTTTTCCACATAGACTTTATTTTCCTGGAGATGAAGGAAAGTTCATCATCATCTGAGCCTTCTTCTCCTTCTGAGCTGCATGACTCCTCATCTGAGTCAAGTGCCTTCAATGCCTTTGAGGTGCTCCCCTTTTGAGCTTTAAGAGCAATGGATTTTGCTCTTCTTTCTGTTCCTTCTTCATTGAGTTCAAGCTCATGTACTTTAAGTGATCCCAGAAGATTTTCCATAGCAAGAGTAGAAAGATCTCTTGCTTCTTGTATGGCAGTTACTTTGGGTCTCCATTGTTTTGGCAAACTCCTTAGGATTTTCCTGATATGATCCTAGTTTGTGTATATTTTTCCCAGAGATCTCAGGTTGTTGATGATTGTTTGGAATCTTCCAAACATTTGATCAATAGTATCGTGATCCTCCATTTTGAATAGTTCATATTGATGAACTAGCATACTGATTTTGGACTCACAAACCTGAATTGATCCTTCATGTGCCAAAGCTAGAGTGCCCCATATTTCCTTGGAAGTAGTGCAGCTATGCACCTTGTCATATTCAGACTTGGTAATGGCACACATCAGATAGTGCCTTGCCTTTGAGTTCAGTTGAAACCTTGTTCTCTGATCCTGCGTCCACTGAGCTCTTGGTACTGGTTGACCTGCTTTATCTACTGGAGCAGTATAGCCAGTTTCCACGACATCCCACATGTCTATATTTTGCGCATCAAAGAATGTGATCATTCTTTGCTTCCAATAGTTGTATTCGTCTCCATTGAACAGTGGTGGTCTGTTCACAGCTTGTCCCTCGTTCTCCATGGATCTTTGCTTCTCTGCACTGTTAGGTGCTCAACCCCTAGAGACCGAGCTCTGATACCAACTGTAGGTAACAAGATGAAACACAAGAAAAGGGGGTTGAATTGTGTTTCAAAGCTTTTGAAAACTTTTCACAAACGTTGGACGCTGATTATGAAAAATGTTGGACGCACAGCGCAACTGGTTTATTGGACGCATAAACACTTTGGACGCAAAAACATCCACTTAGTTTAAAACTGGTTTTCTTTGTGCGATTAAAGCGTATTGAATAACTTGTTAAAATAAATTCAAAATCAATCCCCTCAGTTAGTATAAACAAATAAATTAACAGAGATAAGGGATAGAGAAAATAACACAAGTGTTTATCCTGGTTCACCCTTTCCTAAGAGCTACGTCCAGTCCCCTCAAACTAGAGAGATTTCACTATCAATCAAGATAGAATACAAGTATTCTTTAACAGCCTCTTCAGGCCTAACAGCAAGTATTCGTTGCACACCTAGCCTCTCTAGGCTCAACACAAGTATTCTTTGACAACCAAGCTTCTCCAGGCTTAACCCCAAGTATTCTTTACACGTAGCCTCTCCAGGCTATATCCCAAGTATTCTTTTACAGACAAGCCTCTCCAGGCTCAAACAAGTATTCTTTCAAAACAAGCCTCTGCAGGCTTAAACAACTCAGAAGAGTGTTTTTGACTCAAAGTGCTATCTAACTCACACAAGTGAGAATATGAAAATTTTAAGCACTTCGAGAGTTAAGCAAACTCTCTTTTACAAGAAGAAAGAAAATAATACAAGACTAATAGACAGAGTATTTGCACAGCGTTTCAGCTCTTTCTTTTGCTTGGTTCAGTCTCTTTTATTCTTCTTCTTGTTCACGGTATTTATAGGCTTTGATGAAGCTTCAGACTTGTTCTTTGAAGAGCTCAGTTTCAGCCTTCATAAATATGACCGTTCTCTAATAGCATTAAATGCTATTTTTCTGTTGCTCTGAGGACTTTTGCTTCAGTGTGTATTTCTGCGTCTCTTTCTCCTAAGACATAAGCAACCTGTACTCACAGTCTCAATTGCACAATGGTTAATAGTAATATTTTGTTGAGACAAAGAGAATACACTGTGTAAAGCAGAAAGGGGTGTTCAGAGAAATATAGAAATAGTCAGAGTACATTCTCTCTCTAAGTACACTTTCCACAGTGCTTTAAGCTTTTCATTTAATGCATGTTCAAACACGTTGAATACATCTATTTATTTCAAATCATTTGTTCAATAAATATGTTCCATATTAAATGCAAGAGCAAGTTATGTATTTTGCGTTTTGGACGCAACATGTAGAATGTATATATGGACTTTTCAGGTTATGTACAAAATGGACGCATACCTTTGCTTACCATTTGTACTTGAGATAACTTGGTTCATATGGACGCATATTCATTGCTTACCATATGGACTTATGACTTTGCGTCTCTGATAGTGCGTCTCTATGACAGTCAATGGACGTTTATCAATTTTGCTTCCTTGGACGCAAAGCATAGTACGTCTCCATGACTAATTATTGGATGCTTGTAGGTTCTGCTTCTTTGGACCCAAAGCTTCATTCGACGTATTGCTTCTCAAAGTCTATTGGACGATACTTTTCTGAGGTTAAGTATCAGAGTCCATTGGACGCTCCACTCTTGGATTGTACATATATGTGCCAATGTCACCTTGGACGATGGACTTATCTTTGTTGTACCTACAAGAGCTTGTCAGCAGACTTTGTAAAACCTTTAATAATTATTGTTATCAACAAAATCACTTAGGGAATTCATGCATTAGAAATGCTTTTGAATAATTTGGTTCCAACATGCTCAAGACATATGACTGCAGATAGGAGTAAGTTTCTTACTCTTGAACAGAAGGATGGTGGAGCTGTCACCTTTGGTGATAACAGAAAAGCCTGGATCAAAGGCATAGGTAAAATAGGTAAAGAAAACTAAACTAAAATAGATAATGTTTATTATGTTAAAGGGTTGAAACATAATCTTCTTAGTATAAGCCAATTATGCGACAGTGGCTTTGAAGTATTGTTCCAACCAACATTCTGTGAAATTAGAGAAAAATCCACAGGCAACATTCTCTTTACTGGAACTAGAAATAACAATCTTCATAGTATATGCATTGAAGAACTTTCTGACCAAACTTGCTTTGCATCTTTTGAAACTGACAAATGGATTCAGCATAGAAGAGTAGGCCACATGAACATGAAAACTAACTCAAAACTTTTACAAAAAGATCTTGTCAAGGGTCTACCTAAAATCAAATTTGACAAGGACAAGATCTGTGAAGCATGTGTACATGGAAAACAAACAAAATCAAGCTTTCATTCTAAGAATGTTGTTTCCACATCAAGACCACTTGAACTATTGCATATAGATTTATTTGGTCCCACTAAAACTGCAAGTCTTAGTGGAAAGAGATATGGTTTTGTCATTGTGGATGACTACTCTAGATTCACTTGGGTGTTATTCCTTATCCATAAAGATGAGTCATTCGAGGCATTCAGAAAATTCTGTAAAAAGGTTCAGAATGAGAGAGGACTTAGCATTGTGTCTGTTAGAAGTGATCATGGAGGTGAGTTTGTAAACAACCAATTTCAAACATTCTTTGTTGAAAATGGTATTGATCATAACTTCTTCTGCCCAAGAGCTCTTCAACAAAATGGAGTGGTAGAGACGAAGAATTTATCCTTGCAAGAAATGGCAAGAACAATGCTAAGTGAATCAGGAATTCAAAATTATTTTTCGGCTGAGGCTGTAAATACCTCTTGCTACATTCTGAATAGAGTTTCAATAAGAAACATTTTGAATAAAACTCCATATGAATTGTGGAAAGGAAGAAAACCAAATATATCTTATTTTCATGTATTTGGGTGTGAATGCTTTATATTGAATAATAAAGATAATCTTGGAAAATTTGATTCCAAAACTGATAAGGCAATTTTCTTAGGTTATTCTTCGACTTCTAAAGCATATAGAGTGTTCAATCTGATAACTAACATTTTTGAAGAAAGCATGCATGTAGTATTTAATGAGACTAACAGTTTCTCTAAGAAAAGAAAAGATGCAGATCTTGAAGAGGATTTGAAGAAACTTAGGATTCAAGAAGAATCCCAGACTCCTGCTGAAATCAAAGAAGATTCAGAAAGTCAGAACGTTGAACATTCTCAAGAACATTCTGAAATTCAAAATCTGCCTAAAAGCTGGAAAATGGTCACTCATCATCCACAAGAGCTGATTATTGGTGAAACCTCACAAGGAATCAGAACTAGATCATCTTTTAGAAATGATGAATGTGGTATGGCTTTGATCTTAGAAATTGAACCCAAATCAGTTGATGAAGCTGTCAATGATGATTCATGGATCAATGCCATGAAAGATGAGTTAAGTCAATTTGAAAAGAATCAAGTATGGACTCTAGTATCTCAACCAAGGCACCATACAGTCATTGAAACAAGGTGGGTATTCAGAAATAAATTGGATGAAAATGGTAAGTTGGTAAGAAATAAAGCAAGATTAGTAGCTCAAGGCTATAATCAGCAAGAAGGTACAAATTATGATGAGACTTTTGCTCCTGTAGCTAGATTAGAAGCTATTAAAATTCTTCTTGCTTTTGTTGCATATAAAAACATCAAACTTTTTCAAATGGATGTTAAAAGTGCATTTCTAAATGGCTTTATCAATGAAGAAGTTTATGTTCACCAACCCCCTGGTTTTGTTGACAGTAACAAACCTAATCATGTCTTCAAATTGACAAAAGCTTTGTATGGCTTAAAGCAAGCTCCTAGAGCTTGGTATGACAGATTGAGTAACTTTCTGATCAAAAATGGATTTCTTAGAGGAAAAATTAACACTACTCTGTTTAAGAAATTCACAAAACTGATATTCTTGTAGTACAAATATATGTTGACGATATAATATTTGGTGCTACTAATGAAAATATGTGCAGTGACTTCTCCAAGCTTATGAAAGGAGAATTTGAAATGAGCATGATGGGTGAGCTAAGCTTTTCTTAGGGCTTCAAATCAAACAACTTGAGAATGGTATTTTTATTCATCAAGAAAAATACACAAAGGACCTTCTCAAGAGGTTTAAAATGAATGAAGCTAAACCCATGGCTACACCCATGCACCCCTCTTCTGCAACACCATTTCTCATAAAAGGATATTACAACATAAGTAACCTAATTAAGTAAGAATAAATAATAATGATCTTCATTTTAAACGAAATGTTCCCTTTTAATTATCTCAAGTCAATTTTCGAAAAGGAGTATAAAATTTTTTTTCTTTAAATCCTGAAACTCATTTTAACTTGAAACTCTCACTTACGTAATTTAGGTTTTGAAACTCATTTATGTCATAAAGTATCATTGAAAACGAGATCAATAACTACTGAATAAATAATACACATTATATATACTACTAGTCCAAAGTTTACAAGTACATCATACTGATCAACTGGTAATGTCACATAATATAAAGTACAGTCATCCAAAATATGTCTAAACATAAGCCCAATTCGGTACAGAGTCATTCTACAAAAAAAACAAGACAAAGTCCAAAAGATAAGTCAACAGCCTATGCAATGTCAGCTCCTAAACACTCCCCACAGACTCCTCTGACGGATCACTCTCCTCCTCCACTATATGCTTCCCCTTCCCTTTACTGTCATTGACCTCTTGACGAGCTCGTGTTCACCAAGACGGCATAACAGTAGGGGGAAAAGGTCTCGGTCTCCCACCAGGTTCTGCAAAAGAAACTGGAACAGCTGGGATGGGTCTATTAGACTGTCTAGTAGGTGTCCTCTCAGTAGGCACCTTCACTGCTGCTGTATCTCCAACTGGATAGGAACGACGCACAGTTCTCTTGCGCGCGGTCTGTCTCCATCTACCAAAATACCTCTTACAAGGTGGAGTCTTGGGTCTCTAGTGCTGTGGCTCTGGCCTTGCAGGCTCCTGCTGCACTGGCTCAGGTCTCTGGGCAGGCTCCTGTTGAGCTACCTGTTCTCTTTGCCTTTCTCTCTCTCTCCAGGTATCCCATAGTTCCTGGATGGGCATCTTTACATCTAATATCATATCTTCTATGATCCATCGATAAGGTCCACTAGTGCAAAAAAAGCTTTTTAAATCGGGTAAAAAGGACTTTTTAAATCGGTTATGAACCGATTTAGATACAACCGATTTTAAAAGTGGGGTATTTTTTAAATCGGTTATAAAAACCGATTTAAAATATCTATTTTTTACCACGGATTTTTACCGTCGTAAAAAGTGTTTTTTATGCTCAAAAATGGACTTTTTAAATCGGTTGTTCCCAACAACCGATTTAAAAAGTGCACTTTTTAAATCGGTTGTGCTAAAAACCGATTTAAAAAGGAGGACCATTGGACAGAAATTGCTCTCTTTAGCTGTGTCAATCAATCTAGTTGCTCTCTTTAGCTATTTCTCCAAGCTAAATTAACAAGGCCTTGTTTTGGACAGAGGGGACCATTGGACAAGACTCCCGGTCCAAAACTCTAATTCAGAAAAATATATGAACACCCCATAAAAGGATAAAGAGATTGATAATCAAATGCACTAGTAAATGTCAAATAATACAAGCTGTTGAGAGATAATAACCGCTCACTGTACGCTTATAAACAGGATCAGGCTTTAAATGCCTTGCATCATTCCACAAAACCTCAGTATCTGAACAGGCATGAATCACAAACTGGTCTCGGACTTTTGCATCAGTGAGCCAATGCTGAAGATTTTCCTGTGATAGATATAAAGACCAGAGAGCATCAGAAATATTAAAAAGCTACTAGAACCCATATAAAATGCTACTAAATCATAAATAATAACCAAGAATACATTCCCTCAAAAATACATTTGTATACATCAACCAAAAATACACTCCTTCAAAAAAATCAACCAAAAATACACAAGCACCACAATATGAATTACAGAGCAAACAGAACCATTTTGCACATTTGTAGGAAGAAAGAAAATCAACACATAGAATCTTTGAAATGAAATTAAATAACTAGTACTTCAATTCATGATATTTCACTTGCTCTCGACACGTATCCTGACATTTTTGAACAAAGAATCTCAGAATATTTCCCTTGCAAATACTATGTTCATGCCTTTGGAATCATTATCTTTCATTTGCAAAAGGCATTGTATAAAGATATCTGCTTTCTGAAGCAATTTAATTACTTGCAAGTACAATAATATATACATATATTTTTTTTTGGGTCAAATATATATAATTTATTTATATAATTGGCTTACGTACTTCTTTCAGTTTTTGGGCCACTGACAATATATATATTTGTGACAACAAAGTTAGTGGTTCATTTTTATTGCAAATTGGCTACAGTATCCCCAATTTTCTTTTAGGGATATCATGAAAATGTACCTCGTCATCAATGGCAAGTTATTATGTTATTGTTGTTGCTAGCTACTGTGTGGTCGTGTCAGCTGTCTTAGATTATCCAACCACAATTCACATGCTCCAGCCATGTGTCCATAAGCAGCTATTTTAAAACTTGAGTACGTAGCTGAATTGTTATGACAAAAAACTTGATTTGATATAATTAATAGCTTAAGTGCCAGTATTCAATTTACTGTTAAATTGAACTCATGGTAAACATTTAGTTGTAATTGGTAATTGATTAGATAATTTGTTTTACATTCAAACCAAAATTTTGTTCTCTTCTATCTACATGGATGATTCATTCTAGATATGCTACAAAACTTGGATTTCAGTTATGCAGAAGTTAGAGAATCTGAAAGTAAAGCCCGCGCTCAAGCTGAAATGCTGCAAAATGCTTTAGATGAACATGGTCTAGAATTGAGAGTAAAAGCTGCTAATGAAGCTGAAGCTGCTTGTGAACAAAGGCTTACTGCCGCAGAAGCTGAAATAGCTGAGTTACGGGCCATGTTGGATGCATCTGAGAGGTTTGGGTTTATGCATACTTCTATATTGAAGAATACATGAACGATTTGTTTTCATGTGAATGGAATAAATGATTGTACAAGCTGCAATTGTTTATCAATCTGTTGATGCATGACTTCTCCTTGTTTTATCTGCCCCTATTCAGAGGTATATTGGAGCTGAATGAGGCTATTAAAATTAAAGATGTTGAGGCAAAGGCATATATATCTGAAATTGAGGTTTCCTATATGACTTGACTTCTATTTTTTCCACTCGAACTATATCTGATATCTCTCTTGTAATATAATTAATTAATTAATTGCTTTTCTGCAGACTATTGGTCAAGCATATGAAGATATGCAGACACAGAACCAACATCTGTTGCAGCAGGTGGCTAAGAGGGATGACTATAATATTAAGGTATGTCTTGTTATCTCTAGTAAATTGTTTACAGTGACAAATAACAATAAGTGTCAATCAAAGTTTTAATTCAAACCTTCAATATCACGTTCAGGGATAGCCTTATGAGCTGAACCCACTGGTCTTATACTAGCCAGAACAGGCAATGTGTACTTACCTGAAAATTTAAATCAAGGAATATATAAGCAGAAAGAGGAAGAAAGGAGACAAAGGAAAAACATAAAACCCCATATTCTGTCCACACATGTCACCAGTGGCAAAGTGAAGAACTTTAGCTTAAATTAGAACAAAAAACCCCAATATTGGAAGCTTAAATCAGAACTTCAGCTTAAATTTGACAACTTCAGCTTAAATTTGAGAAAAAAAAAGAGAGCAATGCATATAGGATTTATCAAACCAGAATAACACGCCTCTGTTTCACGTTCTGGACCAAATTCACACCTCTGCACCTGCACAAACAATTAGACAATAACCAAATTACTCTGTTAATTGTTCAGAGGAACGTATTGAAGTGGGTTAGGGTTCGAATGGGGGATTTGGGATCAATGGTTCATGGAGAAGTAGATGTCTCAAATTCTCGATTTAGGGTTCATACAAGGTCACAAATCTGCAGTTCACAAGGTAAGAGAAATGAAACGAGAAAGGATAGAGTACCAATCGTGTAGACGAGATGGAGAGAATGAAGTCGAAATCGAAGTCTCGTACACAGCCAAAACGGCTCCGAGAACCTGCCATCGCGTGTGAGAGCTCAACGTTCTCGTCTCTTTCCGTCGAGTAACCGCCGCCTTCTCGCGAGATCTACAGCTCCCTCAAGACCGCGGCCATGGCTACAGTTTGGCTTCAAAAGAGATGACAACAATGGCAGAAGCACGTAGCAACAGAGAGCGAGGAAGAAGGAGAGACAACAATGGCGACACAGCGGAGCTCGTGGTGCTCGCGGCGGACAATGGTTGTGAGGGTTTGCGATTGAGAGAGACAACAAAGCAGAGTGACAAAGTGAGGGAGGCGGGGTTTTGAAAATTTGGGTGCATTTTTTAAATCGGTTATTTGTATAACTGATTTAAAAAGGTTACTTTTTAAATCGGTTATATGAATAACCGATTTAAAAAGTAATTTTTTAAATCAGGTAACATACCACCGTTGTAAAAAGGTGTTGACAAAAACGAAAATCACTTTTTACATCGGATTTACACACAACCGATTTAATAAATCTTTCGTTATTTACAAAATTGCCACCGCGTCTAGTTTTTAAATCGGGTCCGCATATAACCGATTTAAAAAGTAAATTATATTCCCTATTTTGCACTAGTGGTCCCTCCGCAGATGTCTCTAGTGAAGTAACATACCCTAAGTACGTACCCCACTGGGTCTCGGGGTTTATTATCCACCCCTCCCCACTTGCCCCTCGGGGCAACAGACTCAATCTACGGACCTTCGTCAGCCCCTCCGGCGGGCGATCCATCTATATGCATCATGTTCAAAAGAGAGCACAAAACATATAGACAAGGGTGAAAAATCCTCATACACAGATAACAAAGCATAGAGACAACAGATAGAAAGTATACCCTATTTATCAGACATAGCTACATTAGGAAATTATCTATCACATACCCTTCTCAAAATCAAGAGTATAATGTTTTCCTGCAAATAAGATATTCTCACAGACACAATGAAAATAATCACAGTCACAACACAGGACTCAGCATCAAGCAATACATCATCAACTCAGATATATTATAATGCATGACACTTCTATTTCCCCTCACATCACCCTCGTAGTGCTCCAAGGAGACTTCCTTACCTCCAACACCATTGAGCGATTGGATGTAGCAGACTTACCAGACTTACCAGAGAGTCCCACCAGACTTCATAATAATCATTCAGATAAGCTACTTCTCACCATATCCTGAATAGTCAAGTCCGTTAGATTTATCCAAGCAGGGTTGTGCGACTTGCCTCGGCTCAGGGGATATCGCCTACCTGGCCATCTGAGGGGTTTCGCAACCTGGATAATCCCAATAGGCTACTGTGGCCAGACTATCCCTATTCTCAACCCCATCCGGGTTGTAATGCTCATCACATGGCCTCATGCCAATTCTCTTTCTCTTTATGCAAAATGACACATACATTAAGCATACAAGCAATTTTTCTCAAGCATTGATAAGCTTTGGTTTCTCTTGTAATGTATTAACCTCTTCACTAGGTTATCACTTACACAATCACATATAACCTTCACTCTTGGTTATAGCATCATCATCACTTATGATATTCACATCTCTTTGTGCATATTCTCATTCATCATGGCTACTCCTCTTTCATTCACCTTCTTTATTAATCTTTGTCTTTTTAATAAAATGCATTTTCAAAAACCATGCTTAAGTTCTAAAATCAGTTAACCAAAATACTTACCAATCTTTGTATTCAAAATGTCATTTTTCTCATAAGCATATTTGTTTAAAAAGCTAGAAAAAAGTGAATATCGCAAAGTCATTTGCTGTCAAAAGTTCAGGATCCAGAACTGTTCACAGGCGCGCTTCATTTCACACCCGCGGCGCAAACAGTTCTGTCCCCTGTTTTTCAGTTTCCCCAACTACAAAAATGACCACACCCAGGGCATGGCAGGTTTGCGATTTTTCAAAGCTTAACCAAAATTAATCTTTTCTTCACATAGCTATGACCAAATGAACAAAAATGAGCAAAGTTTACCATCCTTGAATCAATCACAAGACACAATCACTCAATCATCAAGCCATGGTTCCAACTCATCAAGCCATAGAGCCAAACCATCACACCAAGATCATATTAATCAAACCATGCTCTAGTTTTTTTTTATCATACCAAGCTTTTAAAACATGATCACCATAACACTCTTTCCAATCAATTCAACTCAAACATGGAGCAAGATCATTATGCTACCAACATAGGGCAAAATCATGTCACACAACACAATTGATTTTCCACAACAAAGAACAATCCACTATCAAAGACAACCTAGTCTTATTTACACCTAGGTTAAATCAATCAAAACTACCATCAAGCAAGTTCTTCATAACCTTAGCCACTCAAAAGAATTCATATCTAGCATAATCATAACTCAAGAATCATCTATTATCATAAGAACACAAAGATACATGGCTTACCAATCAACATGAACCCTAAGATAATTTAACACCATTTTAATTAAACCAACACAAGCATAGCACCAATATGTCCTCTAAGCCTTAAAAATCATGCATAAGAAACTTTCCCCTTACCTAGCTTTTGTAGAAAACCCTAACCTCCAATCCCTTCTTCTTCCTTCTCCTTCTTCTTCTTGCTTGGTTCCTTGGTAGCTTGTTATCACAAGATTAAGAACAAACTCTTGAAATTTTGGCTAACTTGGACAAGATTTTGGAAAGAAAAGCTTGAAGTTGATTATGGTGTAAGCACAAGATGAAAGTATGAAGCAAGAACCTCTCCTCTTCCTTCTCTCCCAAACTCGGCCTCCCTCTCCCTTCCTATGACCATCCAAGATTTTTTTTAAAGTCATGATTACCCTTAACCATGATCTAACCCTAGTTAGTCACTTGTTTTGATCCTATTGGCCACTAACCATGAGTCATGAATCAAGAATTTTCCACTCTCTTCTCTTCCTCAAATCTGGCACAGCAGCTGTCCTAAAGGGAGGGTAAAATAATTTTCACCTTAACCATGGTAAATGGTAAGTCTCCAAGGTAATTAAATGTGGTAACTTTTGTATTTCATAGTAAAAATTGTCCAAAATTAACTTATTGGGGTAAAAACTCTCATGAACCTTAAAATAAGTCCTAAGCCATGAAAATAAGGTGCCACAAAAGTCTTAGTTCATAATAATCAAGTTTAGAAGCATTACGGTAATTTTCGATTTTTACCGTAACCCGTAAACTAGGGTAAAAATGAACTTTCTCAGAAAAATCCCAGAAAATTCCTAAAAATCATAAATATGGTAAAAACACCATTGGTTACTCTTTTGGTTGGTTTTGGATCATTCCCTAAGTTTCTGGCATTCACCTGTTCTCCCTGTTATCCTACTCTCAGTCTACAGGGACCAAAACCATAATTCTTTGTCTGCTATTCTAAAAATTCCCAAAATAATTTCTAAAATTCTAAAATAATATAAAACATCATTTGGCATCTCCAAAAATATTTCTTAACTTGTTTCGGTCTCCAAACCAACTCACAGTTCAACCTAGTCAAACTACAGGGACCAAAACATTAACTTTTTTTTTGTTTCTCAGAAAATTCCCAAATAAATTTCTAAAATCTCCAAATATTATAAAATTACTATGTGTACCTTCAAATCTCTTTCTTAACCTAAATCTAGGGTTTCTACTTCCCAAAGTCACCATTCCGTCTATTTACGGTAAACAAAACTCTGTCTGTATCTAAACGTCCAACTTAAACTGCTGTTTTCTAACGTCAAGGAAACATTGTCTATGAAATTACTCTTACTAAAATATATCTCACATGTACAAGCACACATCACACAAATAAAATTAAATTAAATCAGAATCAAAAATTACGGACGTTACATCTTCGATACTAGATAAGGATGAGAAAGGTAAACCAGTATCAGAGAAGGAACATAGGGGTATGATTGGTTCCTTATTATATCTCACTGCTAGCAGACCAGATATAATATTCTCAGTAGGATTATGTGTAACATCCAGGCTGCTTTTCGGATTGACGACTGTCCCCACACACCAACACGGGTCTTTTCAGCATGTTTGGTCCTCACTCACATGTTTTCTAGAAAACTTCCCAGAAGGTCACCCATCACGAAATTGCTCCAAGTCAGGCACGCTTAACTGTGGAGTTCTTAAGTGATAGGCTACCGAAAAGAAGATGCATCTTGTTGGTATGAGTAGTACCAACCAATTCTATTAAGCTTTCCTCAACTGTGCAGTCCCATACTTGCACAGTCTCAGAATTCCTCTCATTCGGGTATGATTTCGGTTCATTCATGTACCCCTTCGCCTAGAAGCCTGCCAGGAGCCGCTCCTTGTCCGTGCCTCTTTGCACCGACGATCACTCCCTCCCTCGTCGGCCTCAGGGTGTCACATGAATTTCCAGAAAAATTTCTAAAAATCACAAATAATATAAAAACCACTTTTGGTTCGTTAAAATATTATTTTGGAGTAAAAATGACCACCAAAAAAATACTGAACTCTATCCCCACATCAGGAGAGAATGCGGTTCCTGCAAAAACTCAATTTTGCGAACTCTACTACTCTCGACTCTTCTAAAATAAATCTAAGATATGAATATCCTTATTCTCACCTCAAGATCCCAAAATCATTAATAAAATAATTTTAATTAAATTAAAACAAATTAAAAGTCTAAAGAAACTATTTAAAAACGAGGGTGTTACATTATGTGCTAGATTTCAATATGCTCCTAAGGAATCTCATGTCACAACTGTAAAAAGAATTCTCAGATATCTAGTTGGTACAATTAACCATGGATTGTGGTATGAGAAAAGTTCAGAATTTGATCTTATTGGATATTGTGATGCTGACTATGCGGGTGATAAGATTGACAGAAAAAGCACAAGTTGTGGATGTCATTTTCTAGGAAAGGCTCTAATCACTTGGACAAGCAGAAAGCAGAACACCATTGTACTATCCACAACAGAAGCAGAATATGTAGCAGCAGCTAGTTGCTGAATGTGGATCAAGCATTAACTGGAAGATTATTCAATAAGGTACTCTGATATCCAAATATACTGTGATAATACAAGTGCCATTAATCTTTCAAAGAATCCTATTCAGTATTCTAGATCAAAACATATTGATATCAAGCATCATTTTATTAGGGATTATGTTCAGAAAGGTGATATCCAATTAAAGTTTGTTGAAACTAAACTTCATATTGCTGACATTTTTACAAAGCCATTATTGGAAGAAAGATTCAATTTCATAAAAGATCTTCTTCATATGCATGTAATTGAAAATTGAGCGTTTAATCGCGAGAATAATCTGAGAATATTACTTAGAGTGATTCTTGGATAGCTATGGGCCAAGTAGATCTTAGAGTATCTAAGATAAGCATTGGTAAGAATGTTGCCTTAGAATGCTCTCTGAGAATGTTCCCAGAGAAGGTTGAGTGAGAATGTTCCCCGAGAAGGTTAAAACCTAGAATTCTCAGTCAAAATATTGACTGTCCCCAATGGTAACTTTCTCTCTTCAGCAGTTATTAATAACTGCTTCCCAACGTCTCTGTAACGACTAGAAACGGCTAGAGGTTTGCGAGAAGTTATCTTCTCTCATCTCCCATATAAGTGTGCATAAATTGAAAGATTGGCCCACTTACATTTCTTTCTGAAATCCCTCAAAATTCTCTATCTGAACATTCTGAAACCCAAACCCTCTAAAAGTGGTGGAGAACCCTGTTCTCTTGACTTGTCTTCTACTCCAATGGAAGAAACCCCTCACGAGAACCCTCCTTCATCTCCTCACGAAGCACAACAACAGGAAACCCCTGTTTCATCTCCTCCCTCAAAAGCCAAAGTAAAACGTTCCTCACGACCTCCTCCTTCGAGACGTTCTGCAAGGATACAATCTGGCTTTGAAACAAGCAGCAAATCAATGGGGAAAGAGGAACCTATTAGGATAAGTCTCTCTGATTCTAAGAAAACCGTCTCAGATGCTTCACCCACTGGCTCCAAAGAAGTAACTGTGTCTTCTCCAGAAGGAAAGAAGAGGAAATCAGAATCCTCTTCAAAGACTAGTGGGAAGTCTGGAGCAAAGAAGGTGAAAAAGTAAGAAGAGGAAAGAAAAGCGAAGAAGGTTGAAAAGGATAAGAACTTCGCATCCAGACCTATTGTTCCTGGTAGGATATACTAGTTGAAAGAAGTAAGAGACAAGGGATATGACATTCTGTCATATCTAAAGAATCTGAAATGGCACAGATTCTTGAAATTGCATGAACCTATGTACCCCGAGTTGGTAAGGACATTCTACTCTTCAGCAAGGGTAAATGACTCTCTTCAATGCCTCATTGGCATTGTAAAAGGAAAGAGGATCATTCTGAATGAAGAAAATCTGGGAAAAACACTAGGGCTGAAGTGCTATGGAGTAAGGTTGTGTGATGAAGAGTGGTACTCCAAAGTAGGAGCTACCAAGGAAGAAGTGATTAACATGTTCCTGGATGAGGAACATTCTGAGATAAGGTCAAAGACTCTGACCACATTTGGAAGGCTTGCACACAACATGTGCATTCATTCTATTTTGCCTAGGGCTGGAACTTTTCAAACAGTCAACCATCTGGATTTGATGGTTCTGTATCACCTTCAGAAAAAGTATACCTTTAAGCCTTCCCTATCTCATTCTTAAACATATGATGGCTGCAGTATCCTCTTCCAAACCCACTGGATGTTTGCCCTTTCGGATGTCTTTCACCAAAATCTTCAGACACTTTGAAGTTTCCCTAGAAGGAGAAGAAGTTGTGGAAGAGAAGAGCTTCTTTGTGGTCAAGAACCTGAATCAAATGAAGTTAGAGGATACTTTCCCTCCTGCAGAAGAGAACTCTGAGAAAGTTCGGGAAAAGGAACTTTCTGAGTCTGCTGCAGCAGAGTCAAAGATCAAGGGTGAAGGTTCTTCAAAGAAAAGGAAAGCCAGGGAAGAGAAGAAAAAGAAGGAAGAGAAAAAGAAGAAAAAGAAGATTAATGTGGAAGAATCTCAACCATCAGTTGCTGAGAAGGTTGAACCAGAGAAAGTTCATGAGTCTGAACCATCTGAGAAGGAATCTTCTGTGGAAGAGAAGGAAGAAGAAGTAGAGAAAGAGGTCATTGAGGCCCTTGAACAATTGGTTCAGGAGGAACAAATAGAGGAAGTTCATGAGGAACCAGAAGAAGAAAGTGAGAAGCAACCAATTTTAGAAGATGAAGAGGAAACAATAGAAGAAGAAGAAGAAGAAGAAGTGGAACCAAAAGAGGAAGATGAACCCTTTGAAGAAATAGCTTTTGGTAAGGAGCCAAGGCAAGAAGTAGCTCAAGAAGTCTTTGAGCAACTAGACTCTCAACTACCAGAGTCTGAGAAGGTCGATTCTGAGAAGGTTCAAGAATCTAAATCTTCTGCTGATATTCCAAGAGGAGAGGATGAACCTGCAACGAAGATTCATGTGGAAGAAACTGATCCTGAGACTGAGGATCAAGAAAAGAGAAAAGAAGAAGAAATCAGAGATGAAGTTCACCCCTCTGAATCCACGGAAAAAGAAGCTTCTTCTGAGAAGCATGGTGAATCTGAGAATGTTGGAGCTGAACATTCTCAGCTGATGGATCCTATTACTGTATAGACTACTGGGATATTGGCAGATCTGAGGATCTATGGGGAAGAGGAAAACTCTGAGGAGGAAGAGGCTGCTCCAAAGGAATCACCTGTCTAGAAGGATGACAAGGGCAAGGGAATTCTAGAAGAATCTGTAACGTCCGTAATTTTAGGTTTCTGACTTTATTATATTTTAAATATAAGGATATGTGATTCATGTGATTTAAATATATTTTAGGAAACTAAATCCAGTAGATATGATTCTCTTGAGCTTAGAGATCAATAGTTTAAGTTCGACGTCGAAAATCAAACAGAAATTCGGTAGTGTTCTAACTGTCGGAATGGCTGCGTTACGAGGAAGAAACCCTAAATTGGAGTTAGAAAATGGATTTGAGGATACCAATATTGATTTTATAATATTTGAGGATTTTAGAAATTTATTTGGGAATTTTCTGATAAACGGATAAGAAGAATTATAGTTTTGATCCCTGTAGTATGACTAGGATGGATTGTGAGTGGGATTGGAGGCCAGAACAAGTGGAAAAAATTACTTTTATGAGTCAAATAATATTTTTACATTATTTTATAATTTTAGAAAATATTTTTGGAATTTTTAGAATAGCAGATTAAGAATTGGTTTTGGTCCAATTCTTAATGGGATTTTAGATTAAGAATATTTTCGGTTTTGGTCCCTGTAGAATTAAGGACAGGGTAAATGGGAGATCAAATGGATACCAGAAGGTTAGCAAATGATCCAAAATCAAATGTAAAGGTCACCAATAGTAATCTTATAAGATTTATGATTTTTAGAAATTTTTTGGGATTTTTCAGAGATAGTGCAGTTTAACCCTAATTTACGGGTTACGGTGAAACCAAAAAATTACCGTAATGCTTCTAAATTTGATTTCTAGGTACCAAGACCCTTTTGGCACTTTGATTTCGTGGTCTTGGCTCATCATAAGGATTATGAGGTTTTTACCTCAATAGGTTATTTTTGGACAACTTTAACCTTGAACCGCAAAAGTTACCGCGGTTTATTACTGTAATTTACCTTTTACCATGGTTAAAAGTGAAAAATTATTCACCTTAACCCTTGGACCAGCCAGAACCGCCATACACTCTTGTAGAAGAATGTAGAATTTTCATGACTCATGGGAAAAGACCATTTTACCCTTAGCTTAAATAGTTAATTACCAAGTGAGGAAATGACCACTTTGCCCTTTCGGTTTTGCCCATAACCTAGTCTAGTTCCAATTTAACCTAGTCTAGTTCCATTTTAACCAAGCTCTAACCTTAGTTGGCTTTAATCCTATTCTTTTCTTCTTGGGTCAGCTGGCCGCCCAACACACACAAAAGGGATAGGATTTTATAAATTATTATCCTTGTGAGTCATATGGCTTAGTCATGGCTTTTGGCCAATTAAGAAAAAGATCATTTATCTGATTATCTAATTAATAAATCAAGTGATAATGACTACAATTAATGCTAGCTCATCCAAGTTTATTCTTGGAGTGGGCTGGCCGAACCATAGGGAGAAAGAGGAGAAGGTCCTTTGCTCATTTGTTCACTTTCACTTTCATGTCTAAGTCCAAACTTCTTCTCCTTCCTCAAGCGTTTTCTTCCATTTCCATGGAAGCTTTTCACCATCTCCTATCATATGTCTAATCCTTTACACAAGCATCAAGTGTAGAGAATTCATCTTAAGACCCAAGCCTTCCTCAAGATCATCAAGTTTTTCATAGATTTTGCTCTTTTGATTTTGAATCTTCAAGCCACAAAGGTGTTTGGTATAGGTAAGATTTTCATGAACCAAGTTCCTATTATCTTCTTTTTGGTTCATGTGTCTAGGGTTTGATTTATATATAATATATCTTAAACTTTTCTTTTGGTATTTTGGGTGTATTGTGCTTGTTGGAAAGATGGTGATCAAAGGGTAGTAAGAGATCAAGAAGCTAGGATTTTCCTTCATCAAGCTAGGAGTAAGAGCTAAGGGCTCTTACAAAGTTATTTGTGTGCTTGAGATGCATATGCTATGTTTGGCTATGATTATCTTGTTCATGTGATGTTTGGATGGGTTACTATGTGTTTGTGTGTGTTAGAGATTTTTGTTGAGTATGGATATCATGACAAGTGGTTAATGATGATTTTTGGAAGACTTGAATCTTGTGTGATGGATGTTGATCTTGGTTGTCCTATGACAATGATTTTTGGGTGTGCAGTGATATCTAGCTTGTGGTGATGATCTTGTGCTCTATGTCTTGATTATAGCTTTGATCAATATCTTGTGTTTTGATGCTTAATCTTCTATGCTAAATTGGTATTGGAATTGGTAGTGTAAGATTGAATCTAAGTTTTACTAGAGTCATTTTTATGTAGGCCAAGTCTTGAATGAATTTTCCTAAAAACCAAAGTATTTGTTCATGATTTGGAAAGCTTTTGAAAGGATCCAAGAACATATTTTTATTTCATTGATCTTAATTAGGTTAAACCATGTCTAGAACAATTTTAAATGACTTTAATTTTGAAAAAAACTAGATCTGTCACGCCCTGGGTGGACTATTTTACAAATCTGTGAAATCGCATTCTGTTTGAGAAAACAGGGGACAGACTTGTTCACGTCGCGCGTGTGAGAATTACCATGCATGTGAACAGTTATGGACTCTGTTAAAAATAACCCAGAATTTACGAAATTTAATTTTAAAAGCTTATCAAACCGAGTCTTTTTAAGGGAAAAATATAAAATTTGAGTTTGGAAATGATTAGGTATTTTAGTTCAATTTTTCTTAAAGTTAAACATTGAATACAGAAAATATTATTCTTGGAAATAGAATTATAATTAAGAGAATTGAATGCAAAAGAAAGAGATGTTTTGGTTGAATAATCAAGAAAGAGAAAGAGATGTTTTGGTTGAATAATCAAGAAAGAGAAAGAGATGTTTTGATTGAGATAATCAAAAAGAGATGAGCATTACATAACCAAGAGAGAATATTATGTGTGATTGTTACAAGAGGTAACATAGAGAAGAGATTGATAATGTTACAAGTGGTAACATAGTGATGTGTTTGAGATAATTACAAGAGAAACCAAAGTGGAAATGACTGAGATTTACTTTGTGTGCAATGTGTTATGCCATATGCATATAGAGAAAGAGATTTTGGCGGATGGCCATGAGGTGAGCATTACAACTCAGATGGGGTTGATAATAGGTACAGTTGGGCTATAATTGCCTACTGGGATTATCCAGGTTTCAAAAGTCTCAATGGCCATGTGGTGGATCCCAGCGAGCCGAGAACGAGTACAGCACCTGGCTTGGATAAATCTGACTAACTGACCTATTTGTGATATGGTATTATATCTTAAATGTAGCTCTATTGAATAATTGTAAAACCAGTCCATGAAAAAGGGGACAGTTGGTTAACCAAGTCCATGAAAAAGGGGACAGTTTGGTTTATTATGTTAAGTTTACGCTACAGCCTATCGCTCAAATGTTGTCGAGGAAGAGAAAAGTCTCCATGGAGCATTACACCGGTGTTGAGAGAGAAATAGAAGTGTCATGCATTTTAAATATATCTGTGTGATGATATATTGCCTTGATGATGAGTTGTGTTTTATAAGTTGTGATAGCATATTGCTGTGGTGATATTATATGTGTGTAATTGTATAGTACTGTAATTAAATTCAATGTGTTTGTGGTAATGTATTATTGTGATAGAGAACTACATGCTATAGGATAATGAGTTATGATGTACGATTTGCATGAGTTTCCTTTATTCTTTTTATTGTCATTGCTGTGAGATAACTTGTGTATGAGGATTTTTCACCATTGCCTATATGTTTTGTGGTCTTTTTGAACATGATTCATATAGATGTACCACCAGTCGGGTGAGTTGACCAAGACAGAAGGAGGAGGAAGACTACCTTCCGGAGTGACTTTTATCTAGGTTGTCTTTTGGGGTGATCTGAGACTCTACCGGCTTAGGCTCATTTGGGGTAGACTGTTAATACCATCCTTAATGGATGACTGTATTAAAAACTTTTGAGTTGCAAATGTAATCTATGGTATTTGTGCACAAAGTTATATAGTAATGAAGTCTATTTCTGTAAGAATAGAAATGGGTGTAACTTTTGGATTGGCCTTTTTGAGAAAAAAATTTATATGACAAAATTTCTATTCTTTAATCTTTAAAAAGAAGAAAAAAACTCACTCAAAAGATAAATTCAGAAAGTATATTTTCTTGAAATTAAAATAACAACATTCTATTTTTGTTAAATAAATGGTTACTTATGTTGTAAGGCTCTTTTCGGAAAAAGGGTTTTACAGAATCTCCCCTAAAAAAGTCCAGTACTTTTGATTCTGAGATGGTAAGAAATCCCATGTCTTCTCCAATTTTCGATATATCTGCTCCTCCTGCTCAATTCCACCCAGGACCATTTCACATGACTCCTGAGATGCCTCCTGACCTATCACTGCTATTTGGCTCCCTTGGTGAGTTTGTATTCCAACATCTAGACAAGGCTGAGAAGGTTGAAGGTGAACCTTCTCATGCAGCTGAAGAGAAGGATAAAGTCTCTCCTGAAAGAGAACCTTCTCCTATAGAAAAATCCACTCAGATGAGGCTGTCTGTTCTGGAGAAAAATGTGAGGAAGCTAAGGGTCAACCAAACACTGATCTTTGATGGCATGGCTAACCTCCAAAAGATCCTCAACTACTTTTCTGATGGAGTGGATATCTGACAGACCTGCTATCCAGCAACCTCCTCCAATTTTTGAGCCTACCAAGCCTGAATCATCCACCTCTTCTGGGGACTCATCTCCATCCAAATAGGCTTCCTTAGATCTTTCTCCCTCTCTCTTTTTTATCAATGACAAAAGGGGGAGTAGTAGAAAATAGAATTTAAGACTTGGGCAGGCTGGGCTTTAGTTAACATTGTATAGGCCATTTTGCTTTTGACTTAAATGTAATGACTGCTTCATATTTATTTTGTACATGAATGATGAACTATGCTATCTTGTACAAATGCATTCAATTTTTTTTTTGAATGAAATCAATGTTATTGGAAGTCTAGATAATCTTATGTGACTGAGTATAAACTGCAACGTTTCATATGAATATTTCATATACAAACTCTCCTATAACTGAAACATTCTCAGAATATACATATTGAATACCCTTTGCTTAACTTAGTCAAATTAAGTATCACTGTATGAATCCTGAATTGAATTAAAGTTGATATGCATAAATTCAGGGGGAGCATGTGATAAATAATTGTCATACTTTGAATAACATTCAGAATCACTTAAATTCTGATTCAACAAGGTTTGTCATCATCAAAAAGGGGGAAAATGTTGACTCCAAAACCCTTAATAAAACAGTTTTAATGACAACAAACCTTCTGAACTTAATCTAAGGATTCAGAATGTTAAAAGATACTAATGGTGTGCTTGAGAATGTTTAATAAGTACAGGTACATTGAAATTACTTCTAAGAATGTTCCAACCTCAGAGAAGGAATTAACTCAGAATGTTCAGAGAGGTTCAAGAACAAATAACATTCTCAGAATGATCAAAGTACACCAAGACGAACATTCTGACAAACCAAAGAAAAGATCTTCATGCTATCTATTGCTTAAATTGTATCACAGAAGACAATGGATATGGGAGAAATATTACAAGACTACTTTGTGAAAGGTTTATCAAAATCAAGTAATGCTGTAAGTCAGAGAATGTTCAAAGAGTAAAGGATAAGCTGGACCTTCTCAGAAAGAACAGATTGTTGCATTCATCAGAAGGTTCAAAGGAAATTCAAAAGAAAATAAGAGTACCACCACATCTAAGGTACAAGTGTTCTCACACAAGAAGCTTGAGGAATATCAGAAGTAAAGAACACATCTAATGCACAAAGAAAGATTCAGTGCTAGAAGAATTGAACACAGAATGTTCTTCAGAATTTTGGACATCAGAATGTTCATCAGAACATTTGATGCATCAGTACCAGAAGTGACCTGTCATTGTCAACTTTTGGTAAAAGTAAGGAAACGTCCAGCTGTACTTCAGAGACCTTTCTTGGCTTGTGTCTAACAGATACTTTCTTCATGAAGCCTCATTAAAAGCAAAGGCCCTCCTGCTGGAAAACTTGGAAGAGTTCATTACGAAATACATCAAGAATCAAACCAAGTTCATCTCCTCCCCATTCAAGCTTCAGACTTGAAACAATCACTCCTTAAAGCATTTGTCTAAATCTATTTGAGAGTGAAATACAGTTTTTGTTTTTACTTTATCAAGGCAAAAGTGAAATCTGTAATCGTGTGACAACCTATTTCTAAATTTGTAAAGGTTGTTCTTTTACTGCTGAGTGAGTGAATACTAGAGTGAGTAAAAGAAAGAAAGTGAGTTGCCTAGAGAGACTGGGTGGTGCTCGTGGAAGCAAGGAAAGAACATTGTGTAAAGGCCTGAAGAGGCTGTGTGATAGAATACTTGTACTGGTAGTTTAACTAGTGGAAAATCTCACAGGGAGTGGGGACTAGACGTAGCCTTTGAGGTGAACCAGGATAAATCGTGTGTGCATCTCTCTCTATCCCTATCTATTTTATCTGTGTCAATTAGATTATACTGCTTTAAAAGAACTCACTGATATTTGTTTTTAAAAGGAGACAAAAGCATTTTGTAAAAGATTTACATTTTCCCAGAAATTATTTGAGAAAGTTCAACAACCTCAGAAGGTTGAAGAACATCAGAAGGTTGAAGAACCTCAGAAGGTTCATAGTCAACTGTTGCTTCAGAACGTTCTCAAGTGTGAACATTCTCTAGCAATCATTCTGATTGAGTAAGCTACTCAAAACTTTGTCAAGTTTATAAATCATTGCATAATTCATCTTCATATTAACTGAGCAATCTAACCAAAGGAATTCATTCTGGTTTCCAAGTGATCGCGCTTGAGAAGGTTCATCAGAAAGTTCCTAACCTTCTTACAGGTCAAAATTTTAAAAGGGTAACAATTCAACCCCCCCTTCTTGTTACTGTTTGATCCACTTCACAGAACACTCTGGTTTGAGAAAGATAAGGGTCTTATATGAACAATCTAATAAAACATGGTTGGCATACAACCAGTCCATGTCTATATCACGTCTATTTGTGTTAAGGGTAGACATATTAACGTTATTAAAAAGTTTTTGTTTTCAATAAGGACTGGACAATTAACACAAGGTAAAGAAGTTGTCACTGGGTCAGTATAGGGGTAGAAACAATCAGATCAAATGATAGGGAGGATATGGGTAAATGTAATTCTTTCGCACAATTAAAAGATATAAAGTAATGGGTAGTGTCTAAGTCATATAGTACAATTAAAAGCTTATCCGCTATGACACATTTACCTTGTATAAGATCGTCAAATTGAGAAGCCTCTGCTCTATTCATGATGACACTCTGCCCATTGTCTTTGGCCTATCCTTTTGCAAATTATGGACCATTGGCATAGCTTTAAGTTGGCCATAGTCTGGCAAAATGTCCTGGTTTGTTGCATTTGAAACATTACCTCCTTAATTGGGCAGTTCTTTATCTCATGCGCAACTCCACATTTAAAGCACTTAAATGGAGAGGAGTGTGTCTGGCTAGATCCTCTTTTACTCCCATAGGCCTGACTTGGATACATACTTCCTAGAGGATGAGAGTAGGGCTTTTTCTTTAATCGATCATCTCTTTTCTTAAATTGCGAAGGCTAGTCACGTGGTCTTCATTCCCTAGATCTCTTAATATCTTCCACCGTCTTGCATTTATTCAATAGTGCAGGAAATTCTCTGATCTCCAGGGGTACTACTACTTCCCCCATCTCATATCGTAAACCTTCTTCAAATTTCCTACACTTCAACTCTTCATCTGGTTGAAGTTGAAAGTATCTTGAGAATTTAGATAACGACTCAAATTTTGCAGCACATTCTCCTATTAGCATTCCTCCTTGCCTTAATTGTAGAAATTCCATTTCTTTAGCGTGTCGCACATTTGTTGGAAAGTATTTTACCAAAAATTTTGTGCGAAAAACTTTCCAAGTAAATCTCCATGCCTTCAGCCTCCAGGAGTTGACGAGTTCCTCTCCACCAATATTATGCATCTCCATTTACCATAAAAGTAGCGTAGGTCACCCTTCTCTCATTTGGACACATCATGGCCTCAAATATTTTCTCCATATCTTGGATCCAGAGTTCTGCCTTTTCAGGATCAAACTCTCCATTGAATTGTGAAGGATTACTGTGCCAGAATTCCATCAATCCTTGAAATTCTGCCATCCTGGTGTTTCGTTGGTTTTGACGTAGCATCGCAGCAGTCATCTCTCAATATCCATTACCACAATTTTAGATTAGTTAATATAATTCGATTACATCCATTGAATATTGTCTTTACTAAAATAATGATGTTACACAAAACACAGCACAACACAAAATGTAGTTAGTCCATACCCTGGCCGGAATAGGCTCAACATGCTCTGATACCATTCAGTAATGCCCCGGCTGCTTTTCGAATTGGCGATAGTCCCCACAGACCAACATGTGTCTTTTCAGCATGTGTTGTCCTCATTCACATGTTTCCTAAGAAACTTCCCAAGAGGTCACCAATCCAGAAATCAATCCAAGTCAAGCACACTTAGCTGTAGAGTTCTTAAATATTGGGCTATCGAAAGGATGATGCATCATGTTGATATGGGTAATACCGATTAATTCCATTAAGCATTCCTCAACTGTGCAGTCCCATACTTACATAGTCTCAAAATTCCTCTCATTTTGGTACGAATTTGGTTCATTCATGTCCCCATCGCCTAGAAGCCTGTCAGGAGCCGCTCCTTGTTCATGCCTCTCTGCACCGGTGATCACTTTTTGCCCTAGTCGGCCTTAGGGTGTCACATGCCCACCAACTTCTTCCTGGTTCATCCTCGAACCACACCGTATTAGGAGAGGACTGTTGAAACAAGACCCTCTCAAGCTTGTAGTTTCAATGATGACAAACCTTCTGAATAATCGCTTAAGTCTTCAAAGCATGTTATGCACTAATGGTTTCCTTGAGATTATTCAAAGACATAGCAGGTATCAAAGTATGAAAACCAGAGAAGCTTAGAATCAAGGCTATTTGTGTTGTAAAGACTGAGAAGATCCACCTAAACACACATGAAGCCTAAGAGATAAATGAGGTTTAAAGAAAGATATGTTTCTAAGATACAAGAAAAGATAATCCTCAACAAAAGAGTAAAAGAGGATCTTGAAAAGATCAATATCCTGCTGAGAAGCTATTGAGAAGATAAGTAGCTTCTCTATGCAGATAAGGCCATCAGGATAAAAAGCTACTCAAGCAGAGAAGCTCATAAATGAAGAAGGAGCTCCTCAAGGCAAGAAGCCTCTCAATTGATTGAAGAATATAAAATTGAAGCTATCCATGAGTTTGAAGTATGCAATTCAGAATGACAAGTTGAGAAGATTCTCAAGGCAACAAGCTTCTCAAGTACAGCATGCTTGATCAATATATATATACCTCAAGAAGATAAGATCTCTCTACGTCAAAGTATTCTTCACTCTACACAGTATGAAAATCTTGAAGACATTCAAATTCTTAATACTGAGAAGGCCACAAGAGCAGAACTCATGAGCAACCATAATTCATCTATGTTGAGAACCTACTCAAGCAACAAGCATCTAGAGAAGGTTCCAGAGAACGCTCATGACTGGATCAAAGTAGATTCCACAGAAGATCCATACTAGTCCAGAGAAGATCCATACTAGAATCAGAGGAGGTTCCTGAGAAGGATTGTTAGAATGAACCTACTCAAGTAACAAGTTCTAGAGAAAGTCTATATGACAACAAACAAGTGAGCTGTCATAATTCCACAAAAAGATGTTAAAGTACAGCTGTATTGTACTGTTCTAAACCCGATAGTGAAGTTTTTCTCTCTTCTACATCTCTTACGGTTACAAACGCAAAAGAAGGGATGAAAGCACTATATAACATCAGAACAAAGTGAAGCAAAATGTGAGAAATACATTCAAGCTTGGAAAACGTTTAAGTTATCAAAGATTTCTCATCATCAACTTCACCCATACTCCAACCCATTTGTTGTGCTTTGACAGAAAAATAGGGGTGTAATATAGCTTTATTTTAGTTTGGATTTCGTTTTGTAAACGTTGATCTAAAATTGTAACACAACAAACTATATTTACATCTTCATTTTTGAAAGTCCTTTCAAGTTAGCTAGTGAGCGCTGAGCGTGTGAAAGAAAGATGTTGTGCAATATGAGAGATTGCTTGTACTGGGTTAGCTTGCAGAGGCTAGGACAAGACTACTGGGTGTTAGCTTGTAGAGGCTAGGACAATACTACTGATTGTAAGCCTGAAGAGGCTTGTACAAGAATCCTATGTAAGGCCTGAAGAGGCTCATTGAAGAATACTTGAGAGAATAGTGGATAATCTCACTAGAAGTGGGTGTAACACCCTTATTTTTATGTAGTTCCTGTAGACTTTTAATCTGTTTTAAATTATTTTAAAATTATTTAATTAATAATTTTGGGATCTTAAGATGTGAATAAGGATTTTCATATCTTAGGTTTCCTTTTGAAGAGTCAAGAGTAGCCAAGTTCGCAAAACTGAGTTTTTGCGGGAACCGCATTCTCGTATGATGCGGGGAACGGTTCAGTATTTTTTTCTGGAGGTCATTTTTACTCCAAAATAATATTTTAACGAACCAAAAGTGGTTTTTATATTATTTATGATTTTTAGAAATTTTTCTGGAAATTTTTCAAAACAACTTTATTTTACCCGCGTTTGGAGCTTTACGGGTAAACCGGGCGCAATCGGGACATGAAAAATAGTCCAAAAATTTAGTTTTGAGTTTCTAAATTTTTCTATATCATATTCAAGTCATAAAATTGATTTCTCATGATTTTATCTATTTTAGAAAATATTTATCTAAAAAGGGATTATAAAACTAAGCATTTTTCCTACTTTGAACCACCAATTAAACTCTAACTTGATGGGACTTAATCCCACCATTTTGGTCAGCCCTTTGGCCGAGTTTGAGGTTCTAATTTTCACTCTCAAAATATCTCAAAAGTCAATTTGGGTCAAAGGGGTTAATTTTGAATTTTTCAAAATCAAAGAGAGGAAGTAGGTGACCAAATTCAATCAAAGCCTATACCTCCCCATCCCTCTTTGTCTTGGCCGAGTTTTTGAGTGGGAAAGGGAAGAGAGAAGCTTCACTTTTTCACTTCATCTTCTTCATTGATAGTAAGAACTCCATTTTCTCTCCACTTTCAAAGCTTTCCTCCATAAACAAAAGTCTAAGTTTTATTGAGTTTTTTGACTATTCAAACTTCACAAAAAAGGTTTGGATCATGATTCTAAACCATAATTTTTAAGGGGTTAAAAAGAAAACTGGGTGAATTTTGGGACAAAAGTATAAATTTCGGGAAATCTGGGCAGAAAAATGAAAATTGGGTGTTTTGGGCCAAAATTGTAATTTACAGAAGTTCTGGGGCAGAAACATAAAACTAGGAGTTTTTGGAGCAAAACCTAATTTTTAGAAATCTAAGGCTGAAGCGTGAAACTGGACTTTTTAAGGGTCAGGTTTTAAATACTTAAAAGTAAAGGGATTTAAGTAAAGTTTTATCAAAGTATTTAATTAAGATTTTTAATTAAATCTTTTTACAATGAAAAATGGGAAGAAAAATAGTGAAGTTGGTTTTAAATAAAAGTTATTTCTTTTATTAAAAACAAATGAGAATTTGAGATTTTAAAGTTAAAGATGGACTTTAATTTCAAAGAGAAATTTTCCCTAAAACTTATGTTTTTTAAAATGACTTTTTTACACGGTATTGAAAGAGAATCAATACGTGGCAACGATGAAGTCTTGAGGACAATAATGCTACATGGTGTTGGAAGAAAGCTAACACGTGGCGACGAAAAACCCTAAGACGAGGGATTGAATTAATTGTATTGTTTGTGGTTGCAAATATATTGTCATTTGCATTAAAGACGTGGCTTTTGCCAAAATTGAGCATACAATCCTATGTGGGGATTGTAAATAAGTATGGTCTGACTATAAGTCTTTGAGGGCATCCAGGTTACGAAATTCTCAATGGCCTTGCGATGAATCCCCTTGTGCCGAGAAGAGTAGTGTACCCGGCTTGGATGATCCTGACCGGCTGCCTTATTTATGATATGGTGTACGACGTTAGCACAATGGGTCTGTACTGAATAAATGACAAACGATGGCCGAGAGAGATGGTCAGTTTGCATTAATGATAGGTATACGCTCCCGCCATATCGCTCTACTTAGTTGAGGAAGAGAAGTCTCCATGGAGCAGTGCACTGGTGTATGAAAAGAGATATTGAAGTGACATGCATTATGCTAGAGTGCTATGTGTGTTTAACTTGATGATGTGTTCTCTTTTGATGATTGAATATCTTAGCTAAAGATTTTGCGAAAGAGTAATTCTATATATATATATATATTCTTGCAATGTATTATGTAATATTTTACTTTTCATATGCACCCTTTCGTGAATTCAACTTGTTCAAAGAAATTCACCCTTACATGCTTTTATGTATCTGTATGTACGTGACGCGTAGATGTCCACTTCGAGGCCTCTAGTAGCCCTAGTGCGCGAGAGTTTCCAGCCTCTTGAGGCCGATGGTGGGGGATGGACTTATGATCCCATCTCCCAATGGGCCACGACATGTGGACACGTGGTCAGGACTAGAGGAGGGGTGCTGGGCCCCGAGGAGGTTTTGGAGCGAGACATGATTTTGGATGCTTATATTCCCATCGAGAGGATGCGCAGCTGGGTGGCAGCCGCACCTGATGCACGCGTGGAGCAGCCGAGGAGGGAGACTCTAGAGGAGGAGAGACCATTACCCTCGCGGGTAACCGGGTCTGTTCCGGAGTACCGTCATCTCTTTCGTCGCACTCCAAGGAAGAGTTCCTTGGAGCGGGCACGTCTACCGAGGATGGCTCCACCAGTGACACCAGCTTCACCACCCGAAACTATTAGACTGACGCTTCCAGTTCCTTACGTCGCACCGTCTGGACGTTTTGTGCGTTGCTCTTCTGATACTTCTGCTGGACCATCAGGACACGCAGAGAGGGGGAAGAGGAAGGTTCGAGATGAGCCAGAGCGGGTATTCATTGAGATATCCGAGGATGAGGAGGACCCGAAGGAGGATCCCAAGGAGACGTCATCGTCTTAGGTCTGTAGTGGTGGGGGTGTCTAGTGCTAGGTTGTGGGTTGTCAGTTAGCCGACCAGCCTAGGTTTGGGGAGTAGATGTTCAGTGTCGTGTATTTGACACACCTTTTGATTTATCGCTTTCCTAGGTTTAGTTTTATCGCTTTATTTTCCCTTCAGTTGGGATGTTGTATTTTGGCCACTCTGTTGTGGTTCTTGACTATACTTGCGGGTGCAAGATTTGTGTATATTGACTATGATGATATATATATATGTATATGATGTTTCTTTTCTTCTGAATTTCTGGGTAGCTAAAAGAATGGTGAGTATTCTTTTCACATAAGGTTCTTTTCAAAAAAAAAATTAATCACGAAATTCGGTATACTTTAATTATGAAAGAGGTATATTTTAAGACAAACCAGTTTTATATTAATTTCGCATTAAGTTTTGTTTAGTTTTCATGTGACGTTCCTTGTGGGAAAAAGAGGCGTTACAGTGCGGACTGGACATAGCCCAAGGTTTGGGATGAACCAGGATAAAATATCTGTGTGATATTCTTCTCCCTATCTCTTTAATAGTTTTTGTATTTCACAATCTCACTGCAGTAAAACACCTTCTCTAGCCGAGAAGGTCTATACAAGTTTTTGTGAAAACTGTTTTATTAACAAAGCTTATATAATCTCTGTTTCACTTGATTAAAGAAAACATTTTCTAAAGTAGCTTTGTAATATCATGTTTTAGAAAGGAGATAAAATTTAAACTACTAGAGAAGATCTTTTGGTCAACCTACTCTAGCTGAGCAACCTTTGCTTACATTTCTGAAAACAAGGAACTTGATTTTCTGATAACTTTCTCTAGTAGAAAAGATCTTTTTTAAACAAACAATACCCTTAACTCAGCTAACATCCTTTAGTTGAGGAGCTTATACACTGGCGTTTGTTTCAACCTTCTCTTAACTCCAAGTTAAATAAACTTGAGAAAGGTTCAAAGTTTGCAGGAAAGAAAAAAAGTTTCAAACGGTCACAATTCAATCCCCCTCCTTGTGACTCTCTGTGCCACTTCAAGGACCTGCTCTTATACTGCAACACTCTTTCTCCAAAAAGGATATTACACCATAGTTACCAAGAATTTCAAAATAACTTAGAAAATATTTAGTGAAAGTTGGAAATCCTTCCTTTAAAATTACGGGTAAAATTTTTCGCCTTTTAAAGAAGATGAGAAGGATGGGGAGTATGTTCCCTTGATTCGTTTTTAAATGTTTTCAAAAAGATTTTCAACGCAGAAGCATAAATAAAACTTATGTGAAAATGATCTCGTTTCATATATATGAAGTCATCAGAATTTTTACAGGGAAGAATTTAAAGTAAGACAGTGAACATCTGAGCCGGTCTAGTCTCTAAACCTCTACCCAAAATAATACATTAGGCATTTAATCTTCTTGGAATCCATATTCGTCTATATAGCAACATCTTTCAGATTCTTCTTCTAAGAGCTAACCCACTTCTTGCGTAAAACATCTACTCCGTCATGCATCAACACAACAAAGCAGGCAAGGGTGAAACTCAAAACAACTTAATAAGAAAAGTACAAGCACTAAGACAAACACAGGTCTTACTTCATATGTCAAGGACATATAAGAAACATACAGCAGGTATAATGCACGCAGCAAATGAATCATTCAATATCTTAAACAGGGAATTTCACACAAGACTTTCTATACTTTCGGGACACACCCACGAGTATCCTGCCCGCTACTCTTGGGGATTTTACTTAATAATTTCGGCATACACCCACGAGTAAATAACCTGCTACCCTGAGAGGTTTTACGACATAATTTCGGGACACACCCACGAGAAAAGAACCTGCTGCTCCTGAAGACTTTACCACTTATATTAGAGACACACCCACGAGTAAGTCACTAGCTACTCTTGGAGATTTTACCATAGGAATTTCAACACACAGCCACGAGCATTCAGCCCGCTACTCCGAGAGATTTTACTTAGTAACCACAGACCCCAACTTACAATTTAACTCTCAAATAAACACGGAATCACAAGTAACCATAAAATCACATTTCTCATATAAGAATACCCAATCACACATCTCAGGAAAAACACAGAATTTCACCACTCAGATAGAACATAGAACCATTTATCCCAGATAACTCATACTTCCTTTTTCGTTCAAATCCCAAAATTATATCAACATATGATAGAACTAAAAAGTGCTTTAGTTTATTGAAGAAGTCTAAAACTGAATTATTCCAAAAATATTTGAACACCAGTTTATTTTCAAAAAAAGCCCATTGAAGCTTGTTTCACAAATTTCCACTGTTAAAAACAGAGAATACTGAACCAAAAATATATAACAGTAGAATTCACCGAGAATCCATTACCATTATATTTTTCAATCATCTTAGTCATGTATATACCGAGTCCCTAGGTTAAGAATTCCCCAAACAGCGTATCAATACAGATCACAGGCCAGATAGAGACGGACTAAATAAAAGCCCCTTCAAAGGTCTCTTTCCTTTCTAGACAGATCCATACTGATAAACCATTTATCTTAATCATGACCTTGTATATCAATGATAGATAATATCAAGTTTTCACAAAATAATAATTAGTATTTTCTTTGCGGTAAAATCATCTTTACGGTAAGACTAAAATTCGCCATTATAACGATATGTTTACAAAGCTCAAAAATTAATTTTAACATAATCACCTTACTCATACAAAAATTTAAAGAATTTTGGGCATTATAACCCTACTATTAATAATTAGCACAAAATAATTAATTTAAAGCTATAAAACAATTATTAAGGCATAAAAGCAAAAACACATAAAGCATACAAGACAAGCATAAACAAGAATCAAAACACATACTTCTCAAATTAATATTGAAAGAGGTTCCCCTTACCTTTTCCACAAAACTATGAAGAACAAGCTTGAAGAACCAAGAACACAATAGTAAGAAATTTAAGACTAAGGAGAGAAAAGAGAGAAATGTGTTTGCCTTGAATGCTCCTTGGATTGTGTTGTGAAATTTTATGAAGACAAGGGTCCTATTTATAGAGAGAGGGGGCTGATTTCATGAGGACAAAGAAGGAAGAAAAAAGAGCATGTGATGTAAGTCATGACTCTTAAAATGCTTAATTATTAATTAGGTTTAATCAATCTTTTTCCTAATTGGTTCATGCTCATGACAAGGCTTATGACTCACATAACCAAATGAACCTAGTCCTCTTCTTGGATTTAGAGTAGGACAGTTTTGAGGGCTGAAGAGGGAGGGAGTGATGTTACATCTTTACCCCTAGGTTTTAAGTGTAAACAAGATAAAAATCAAGGGTAAAATGGACTTTTCACTAATCAAATACTCAAAAATAATTTTAAATGGTAAGAACCAATGAGGAATCTCAAAAATGACATGTAAGAGCTTCATGGAAGAGTTTTGGGATTTTTACGGTAAGGGTAAGCTTTACGGTTTGTAAAAACAAAGGAAATCAGACGCGCCGAAAGTGCAAAATGGACATTTTTCAGAAAATTTCAGAAAAAATCTCAGAAAATCACAAATTCAATTTAAACACTAATGATCCCTCTTGAAATTTGATTTTAAGCACTCACTAATCACTAAAAATCCATTTCTGATCAGAAATCCTCGTTTCTCGTGGTTTTACAGGGACCAAAAAAGTAACTTTTGATCTGCTTTTCAGAAAATTTTAAAATAATTTCCAAAAATCCTAAAAATGTAAAAACATGATTCAGCTACTCAAAATTTCTTTTTGACCTCAACTTGATCTCTGAATCAGTGTTTAGCTCTTACTGTAAACTATAGGGGCAAAATGGTAATTTTAAAATTTGGTTATTTCCAAAAATTGTAGAAAATCACAAATATTAAAAGAACCAACTTTTGTGAAGGAAGTTTTGTTTTCTGGGTTGTTCTGGTATACTTTGGCTATTTAAAACCTTATCCGTCTATTACGGTAAATACTGTTTTTCGTAAAAACCCAAACGTTGAATGAAAAACGTCTGTTTTAATGAAATAACTTGATAAGTATTTTAAAACCTTCATTATAAGACTAACATAAACTACTTAACATTTAGATCACACAATTTCATATAAAACAGATAAGTGACAAAAAATAGCAAACAGAAGTCTATATAAGACTTTTAACTATTTTACCGTTCTAAACTGTGATATCAACAAGACTTATTATTTCCTTAATATCCAAAGTATACTAGATCCTAAAGTCTCCATCTCCAGTATTTATCCATTTCTTAACTAACAGATTACGGAGTTTCTTTTAGAGGGACTGAAACTGTACTTCCCTTTATATCTTTCTCTAAAAATCCAAACTTAATCTCCATAATCTTTATAAAACATCAAGTTACTATTTTATATCATCTAATACCTTTTGGGAATCAAGTATGAATTTTCCATATTCATTATCAACTTATTTGACAGTCGAAAACGTCTACAGACTATCGTTTTGACTTCTATGTCAGCTCTACACCATTGTATTTTATCTAAAAATTCTAAGGATAATTCTAATCCTCCAAAATAAATACTCTGTCTCATTGGGTGAAATTTTCGGGATGTTACATATACCACCTAATGAAACACCCCTTTTTTTTCCAAGTTGAGTAGGACAGCACGTTAGATACTAGTATTAACAAATTTAAACAGTAATATAGATTTTAAAGAAAACAAAATTCTAGTATATAACTTAGTCAAATAAATTAAGAAAAATAGAAACACCACATAAAAATAGTAGTAAAGAAAATAATCTAAAAACAGCATAATAGTAAAAAAAAATATCTTTAAAACACACACAAGGACTTCTCTTTCTTTCTCACTAACTTATAGTAAAGAGATTTAGTTAACCAAGGGCTAGGATCACCCTTAAATGCACTATTGTTGAAGGTTCTTCCTCCCTACATTTCGGTGTGATAATTGAATTTTCCTCACATGCTTTTTGTTGGATTTTGGAAACATTCTCTGCCCAACAAAAGGGGAAAGTTAGTACTTCATGAAGATAAAATAGAATAGAAATTAGGTTATAGATTGTAGGAAAAGGGAAGAGTGAGTAATTTTATACAGTTGGTAAAAATGACACATGTTCACCTATGGGACAAATAAGCTTTGAAAAGTGTTTTAGAAGGTTAAGTGGGTCAAGGTGTACCTGAACAACGGTACGAACAAAAGATAGGAAAAGTGAAGTTTCAAAAAAAGTGGAGCTTCAGGATGTTTGTTGTGGTCCCAAGCTTCACCCAATGGTTATTTATATTATTAATATGTTAATATATAAAGTACATAAATAATAATAAACTAAAATTAGAAAAAAATCTAAAATTTGTTCACACAACATAATAAAATATGTATTATAGTTTATATTAAATAAATTTTATTATTATCAAATTTGTTTATTATATATATATATATGAATAATTAAAATTTAAGAAAAAGATAATATTATTTGACAATAATAAATTTATATATAATAATAATATATTTTTAAATATAAATTTTTTTTGCTATTATATAATAATACATATATATAATAAATTTTCTATATATCATAAATTTATTTATATATATAAATCTATTAAGTTTTATTATTATATATATAATAAGTTTATTATTTAATAGAAGACTTTATATATATATATATATATGATATTTGAACACCCCTCAACTTTTACCACCTGTCAAACACCTCTATTTTTTCTTTATCTTTATTCTTATTACATAATTCATCCATCACATATATCATTTATCTCTTATCTATTTTTATCTCTCTCTAGGTGTAAATTGGAGCTTGATTGTCTGAAGATCTTTTTTCGAAATATATTTGTAAAATTTGTTACTGTCAAATGATATTGTATTTTTCCTATAATTTATTTATTTATATATAAATAAATTATAAAATAAAAGATTAAAATAGAAAAGTTTATTTAATATAAACCAAAATACACATTTGATTATGCATGAATAAATTTTATAGTTTCTTCTAATAAAATGTTATTTTCCATTAATAAATGGATGAAAGCTAGACGAAAAGGATTTGATTGTAACATGAGAAAAAAATGATGGGCCTTATTCGCGCAATTGAAAATGGGAAAATTCAAATCACACAATCGCAATACTTGAGTGATGAAAAGTGACTATGCCTATAATATAATATAACTAGCAAAAAAATTAAAAATGTGTTATTTATGTTGAGTTCATAACCCTAGGATTTTAATTATGATAAACTCCCTGAGACAAATTTATATATTCTAAGTTACTCAATATCTAACAAATTTGAGTTTAAATGTGTTCAGAAAACAGATGTTTCTCATGCTTAAATATTACATCGCCATAGTGCTAAGTTATCAGAAACGTGTCACTCAGAAGGGTGAAGCATTCATTATCAGAAAGGTAACACCCATAATGGTTGAAACCATCATTAGAAAAATGCCCACACTTAAGTGGATTAATTTATAAGAAGACAGTTGATAACACGAAGTATGATCAAGACAAATAGAGCATCAATGAAGCAGTTGAGAAATCATCAAGTTATGAACACTAAAGAATACCCAGAAAGTCAATTCTGATATGACTCGAGTACTTTAAGCAGAATGCTAAGGACAATTAGAAAGGCGAAAGCAGACATGATCAGAATCAATGCCTTTGTAACATTCGAACTGGAAGTAGAACTTCTTGACTTGGTAGAATATTATAAGAAAGCATGTACAATTTGCTCTTGTTCCAATTTCTTTTCCCAGGTAGATGGATCAATCCTTTCATAACAATAACCCAATGTTTCCAACTTCCTCTCTGGGTCCAAATCTGCACCAAATGCAAGCACAATACTATGTTGATCCCAATATTTTTAAAACTCCACCGTAATCCTTTCGGCCATACTTCTTATAACTTCATCTTCATATCTTGCATTATCCATTAAAGGACATTGAAATTTCCAAATTCGCATAAAATACAAGTTGGAAGTAGGATAGGTTGTACCAGAAATCAAGGTATGGTAATATTATAAAATGGCAACAAGAATTGACTCATTTTTTCTACTCTTTTCGACTCATGCATAGAGGGACAATATATATAATTTTCATCATCCCAATGCAAGCTTTCAAATACACGTTGATATTTAATAGTACTTTTAAGCATCAAATAAGCTGAGTTTCATCTTGTAGGAACATCTCGACACAATTTGAATGTCTTTCTTGAATTTTATCACTCTACTCTCTGAACTCCTCCCACATTTGATGTTGGTCCTAATTAAATGCAAAACATCAGTAGCTAATTTCAATCCTTCTTGAAAAATTAGATTTAGAATGTGTGTGAACAACACACATGAAAGAATTCTCCATCACATAACAACCCCTTTTGGAAATCAAGTTGACTTTTCAATGTTTGTTGCATAATATGATTGACAGTTGAATTATCCAAAGTGAAACACAAAATCTTCTTTATTTTCCAATCATTCAAACATTTATTTATTTTCTTAGTCAACTCAAAACTAGAGTGAGGGGGAGGGAAATGACAAAAGTTCATGATTTTGCTATTTAACTTCTAATTTCTATCAACAAAATGAGCATTCAAAGTTATGTAACCCTCAATTCTACAATATGTCCATAAATTGGAAGTTAAAGATATCCTACTAGGAATGGTAGTCAATTCTTCTTTGAGTTGTTCCTTCTCTCTCGTGCATTTTCATCACACCGACCTTGGCAGTATTTCTAGAAATAGGAATGACATCAGGATTCAAATACTTAATCCAAGTCCTAAGTTCCAAAAACTCAACAAATTCAAAGGAAAAATCATGCCTAAGGATTAAGGCAGCACATATCTCACGTGATATCATATGATCTATTCTTCTAACATGTCCACTATCATTTGACCAACATGTTCAAATTAATTTCTTTATATTTTTCAATGTGTCATTTTCAAGATGAGGTCCCATATCTTTTTACCACCAATACATACTCTTTGTTACCAGCTCTACATCTTGCCCTTTCCTTTCCATCTTTACCCACACTTATCTAAGTGAAAAACTTCCAACAATCAGATCTTGTTGATTTAGCCCTTTCATTACCAGGTTCAATGGATTGAAATTCTTCCACAATAGCAATGTCAATTTGTTCCTCAATTTCATCAACTGCGAGTGGTTTACTAATTGAATCCATTCCACTTTTCCAAATCTAAGTCTTGTTTGAAATTAATTAATCAATTAATAACTAAATTATATAAAAACATTGTCAAATACAATCCATTCTAAAAAGGCAAGTTATATAAAAGTGAACAACAACAAGAACTAAATAAAAATGATGCCACCATGAACTAAAAACATATATTTAGTCAATTAGATCACCAGAGGCTAACTTACTCTTAAGAAAATGATGCAACCAAGAATAAAAAGGCTAACATATAATTAGGTGATGCAACCAAATATCACCACTTCTTGAAAGTAATAACTAACAAAACCGAAAAATTGTGCAAAACTTCAAATCATGGCTAGAACGATTGAGCCGCAAATGTGAAAGTATTGATGTGAAACCATGTTGATGCAAACATTTATTACAGGACCCAAAATTAATGAGGTGTCATGGATCTCTCTGCCTTTTTGCCAACGAAAATAGTTCAAACTCCTTTTCCTTCTAAAATATAAATTCTTTGAGAATTTTGCACAAGGCCAAGTGATGTGTACTGCTCTAGCATATGACGATAGCAACAATACCAAACCAGAAGGAGTTGCCTACTTTTATTCAATGGTGTTACGACCACGGGTTACAAAGACATAGATGATAGAGGAGGTGAGATAGATGAGAGACAGAGACAAGCATAAAACTTACAGAGACAAAGTGAGAGGATGAGAACCAAAAGCAGATTCCAGCAATGGGCGGACGATGGCGGAACGCGACACCATACATACTGGGTTGAAGAGATGACGTCAAAAGAGCATAGAGGTCGGTGGTGTGGCACGGCGGCACCTGCACGCTGTGGCGATGGCAAGGGACAAGTGTGCTGACGGTGCAAGGAATTTGGGAGACTGGGAGTGAAAGTGAAAATGAAAAATCCTACCTGACCTCTCCTTTTTTGACTTTGCGATGTGAATAAAAAATAGGGCCAATTTTTAAATAAAACAAATGGGTTAGGCAGTTGACCCCACCCCGACCCACCTCTAACCCATTTTCTTGCAGGTTGATACGGAGAGAGTCAAAATGGATTAGTGGTTCAAGGACCCAATCCCTGTCCCGCCAAAAAATGCAGGTTAAGCTAGTTGGCCCATCGGGCCTTTGTCACCTCTACCTAACAAAGACAAGCTTCAATTATACCCATACCAACGCAATTCACCACTATATGACATTAAATACACTAACACTTCCCTTCGAGAAGGTGATCAGATGGAGAGCAGACATAAAATGAGGCTCAATACTGTTTAGCTATGGTATAATTGACCCAAAAAAAAAGTTTAGCTATATGGTAGTGTGGTTATGAATTTTTATTTATAAAAGGCACTTGTCTTGGATAAATCACCATTTCGATTTTACAATGTTCAAACGTCGCAAATCACATTCACCTCTCCCGTTATTCACCCTTGCATATATTTTATATTTGACAAATCATTTGGAAAATTTTCAATATACTAAGCCACAGTTTCTAAATTAACTAGGACTAACAATATACTCTTTTTAACAATTTACAATCGGGTAAAAATCATGTAAATTTTAATAAATCATGTTAATCTCATACTCTATTTGGTGAAACTTATTGCCAATTAATGTAATCTATATGAATTTCACTGTTGTGAGCATAAGTCAAAAGGGTGAACACATCCCAAAAGACTAGTCCATAGACTTATAAGCTACACTTTTTAGGTAAGACTCCTAACAATACAACACTGTTCGAGAATCGACATCCTTGGTGGCTTTCACTCAACGACTTCACTCCACAATACTTCACTCGGTGATACTTCACTCAACTTCTTGGTTAGTCAAAACCCTCCACCGATCAAAACCCTCTACGGGTAACCCTTGCCGAGAAGTTAGCCTCTCAATGAAAACATAAAAAAGGGAAAACCCATCCTAAAAGACTAGTTCATTAAGTGAGAGAACCGCTAGACTTATAAGCCCCGCTTTTTAAGTGAGACTCCCCAATATGGGACTCAACATTCACCTAATCAGTTTGTTGGAAAAGGTCTATTAGAGTGTGATACTAGTGTTTTTCAAGTTTATATATACAAAACTTCTATTAATGATTCAATACACATTTTTTAACTCCTCTACTTAACAGGGAATACACACAAGACGCCAAAAACTATTGTCCCATGACAACATAACTACCTTTGTCAGAAGCATAAGGAAGAAAACAGAATGAATAAAAACCATCAAATTGGAATAACTAACAATACAAAACGACTAACCACCCCCACCCCCACCCCTATCACCTTTATATTCTTTATTTATCAGTATTTGTCAATCGTTCCTGCAACTGAACACATAGTTCTGTTATTCGGGACAGCAACTTACGCTGTTGGTCTCGCGAATTTGATGAGTCAGGTGTAATAAACTTAAAGGGGTTACCAAGCACCTGCTGGAGCTGACAACACAGCTGCAATGCTTCCCGATCATATGTACAACTTTCATCAAGAAGTTCCAGCAACTTAAAGGTATGGCCTTGGGACAAAGATGGATGACATGGAATTGGAGGAGCAAGAAAAGGGTGTTGAAGTAACTGAGGAATTCTCCACCTTTCATTGCGATCCCATGCTAGACACCTTTTCATAAGATCCAGAAGCCATGGGTTTGAAACTGGTTCATACGTAATTTGATGATTTGGATCAGTTATAACTTTGACTTTTGCCCAAAATGTCTTGTATTCTGAAAAAGGCGTTCTCCCATAGACCATTTGATAAAGGATGCAGCCTAAGGACCAGATATCTGATGGCCGACCACACTTTATGATGTTTCCATTCGCATCACTCTCATTGCACATGAATGCCTCTGGTGACATGTAACTCAGAGTACCAACCTACAGCAGTTCAAAGAAAATTTAGTGAAAATTTAACATTTTAGGATGCAGTTGATCTGGCGAAGGCTTAAAGCTTGAGAAAATGATGGTCACCAGTTCAGATGATTTTAAAATATTTTAGTTTCAATACAGTATGACTAACATGCACAGCAATAACAAGTAACAACGCAAGAGAAACACTAATTAGGCATTGCTGTACTTTTTAAATTATGGATGGTTAAATTCAGTAACCTCAAGTAAATGGTGGTTGTTAGGCCCAAGCCCACTTGGAAGGTGTACCGTAGGAGAGGTAAGGGAGAGGAGCAGGGAGTGAGTGCGGATGAGGAAGGACAGAATAAAAGGACAAATGATGAGGGAGTGGAGGCAGAGGGGACAGGTGGCAAGAAAGGAGTGGATGAGGGAGAAAATAGCAGAATTGCATGAAGGAGGGGGCGTATAAGGTGGGGAGGGGTACCTTGTGAGAGGTAGGCAATTTCTGAGAGAGAATTTGGAGGTTAGCTAAGAGAGAAAACAGGTTTTTTTCATCAGCTAGGGTATTCTTAGGAGAGTCCGTTTGAATTGTTTTCCAAGAAGAGAGCTTGGCTCCATTTCCATTGTTAAGAGTCATTTTGTATTGTTCTGTTTATTGTTATTGACCTCTGATTAGAGAGAAGTTTCTAGTGGAAGTTTTATTCAGTCTTATATTGTGTGGGTGGTATTTTCCTTCTTAACATTTGGTATCAGAGCCTGGTTGTCGGCGTCTCGGAAAGGGCTACCCACGGAGGGTTCTGACCGGTGGAGGGTTCTGTCCAACAAGGAAGTTGAGTGAAGTGCCACCGAGTAAAGTGTCGTGGAGTGAAAGCCGCCGAGGACGTCGGCTCTCAGGGGCGGTGCTATGATAGGGACTTGGGTATTATGAGGTGCCCAAGTCCCACATCGGGTAGTATGGAATGCTCAGTGGAGTACTTAAGTGCTTGGTTCTTCCCCCTTGATAGCTAGCTTTTCAAGGGAGGGTTCCCCAAGTGCTTAGGTACTTATCAGTGGTACAAAGCCGCAATCAGAGTATGAAATACATGCATTTCAATCATAGCATTATAACCAAGTGAACAAATAGAGAATATAAGAGATGGAAATATGCAATACCTGTGAATCCCGTTGGATGTTTGTTGTATCACTCATTATTGCTTTGGCAATACCAAAGTCAATCAATTTTAGGGAACCTTTGACAAGGAGGAAGTTAGCTGGCTTCAAGTCAGAATGCACAATACGTTCCTCGTGAATAGTGTTGACAGCTTGGAGAATTTGCTGTAGACATCAACAAAACAGTCTCAGCTAATTTACTAGGGCAGAGTTACAATACTAATCTACTTCATCCAATAAAGAAAGAAAATGGAGGGGGAAAATCCATTTATGATAATCAATAAAAACGCCATACTAGCAAAGAGGATGAGAAAAAATTATTCCAAATATGATTATCAATAACAGTGAATGAATGAGCTACATATTTGATGCCCCATAAAAGAGGCTGTTCTTCAGGTCCTATGGTGAAACATGACGAACTGACAAGAACTCAGAACACATACAAGTCCAATAGGAAATAGGCAAGGAAGTTCACATTCTATTGGAGAACCAAAAGAGAAGATCTTCGAATGGTTGAACAGACAAGGCAAAAAGTAATTTATATAACATGCAGGTTAGAGAAATGATAAAATAATTTCAAGGTTACATTGTAGACTTGAAACCTGCCAATAAAACCGAAGCCAGTTCTCATCTATGGTTTGGTTGTGTCTGTCCAGTTCCTTCCACTTCTGAGACAACATATGAGCTAAATCAATTTCCCCATATTCAAGTATCATGTATATATATCCATCATCCTTGACTCTACCATCCTTATTATTGAAGGAGCCATTCATGACTCCCTCAAGCAAAGCCTTGTCAGTCACCTGATTACGAGAAGATAAAAAATGAATTATACTACAACACACTAAAGGTAATCCTTACAGATTCAAATCAAATCCACACCGAATACGAAATCAAGAAAATTATAATAAATTAAATATATAACATGCATGAAGATAAAATATATATATTTCACCAGTTTATTAATGAACATAAAACCTTCAAACCCCCATCCCCATCCCCGCAAAAAGTGTATGTATTCAGACACACACTTACATAGAGAATTGATAGAACCAGTTCAGAATAATTAAAGAGAAAATATGAATCTTTTATTGAACTGAAAAAACAGAACAGAAACGAAAATAATCGCAGGTATTCGAGAAACCTGAACTCTCCACTTCCAGATTGATCTTTCGATACCCTCTCTACTCCCCCAAACTCCCATTTAAATCGCCCCTGCCCCTTGTAACAAACTAACAAAAAATCCTTATCCTAGTCTCTTATATCTATCCTAACAACAATTCTCTATCTTCTTCCTTTTTATTTAAATTTGAATGACAGAACAAACAATAATAGAAAAGATAATAACAACCAAGATTCAAATCCCTAACTAATAGGATTCCCCTTGCCTCGCCTAACATAGACCTTATGGATAGGAGGTCATTGCCTATCAAGAATTAAGACCTATTACACAGATAACAGAACAAAATTCACAGGCATAATTTCATAATGAATGATATCAGAGTGGTACTATCTTTTGTGATCTGTCCTATCACTATTCTACTGCTGAGTTCCCCATAGTATGAAACTTTACCAAAATTTGGAAATATATTCTTCTTGTCATCTGTAAACTAATTCCAACCTCTTTTTCTTTCCTAACATTTCTCTTTATTAGTGTTTTTTCTTAATCTCTTCTACCTTATTATCATTTCGGCATGTTTAGAATGTCTCCTTTGTCGTGCCATTATTTTGGTGTGCTCATAATGTCTCCTTCGCAGGGTCATCTTTCAAGTGTGTTCAAAATATCTCTTTTGTTGTGTCATCTTTTTGACATGTTTAAAAACTCTCCGTCGTTTCATCTTTCTGCCATATCCAGAAGCTCTCCTCTATTCAATCTGCATTCAATTGTTTGAATTGCACACCATCTCTTGCGATTCCATTTTGACGGGCATCTCTTGCTGCCAAAGCATGTTTCAACATCTCTTATATAGGTTGTGACCCATGGCTACCTCAGGCTTCTCTATATTTGTCCTCATGGCAATCCCAGATGCAGGCTGGCCCCGTGGCTATCCTAGAGAATCAGTTGGCCCCACTGATCTAAAGTCTTTGATTGTATTGTTCGATTATTTCTTTTTCTTGAAGGGTATATTTGTAACAAGTTTAAAAACTTAGTAAGATTTAGCTTGAGGGGAGTGTTAGATAATATGAAAATATAATATCTCAATATTATCTATAAACAGTTGCCCAATTCAGTGTGCTATCATCATTAAAAACCAACTCATTTCCAACATCTTCATTATCACCATCCATCTCTCCCACTAACCACTCATTGCACTCATCAATGTTATTGAATTCAGTTGGATCAATCTCATCTCTAAGAATATGTCTTTGTTTTAACTGTTGGTTATACTTGACATAAACCAAATCATGCATCTTTTTATGATCAAGCTTATTTCTCTTTTTTGAATGAATCTACAACATAAAAATAATTCAAGTGTTAATTAGCATTTTTTCTTATTCCTATAACCAAATAGTAGGCTTGACCATCAAAATAAATTAAAAATATATATATTATGAGTTATGAATTTTACTTGCTCAAATACACTCCGATTGCGTTCACATCCTGAAGCACAACAAGTCAATCTCAAGATCTTGATGGCTAGCTATTGAAAATTTCGAGTTAAGTGACCATACATTTGCCACCATTGAGCTACAACACCAAAGAGTATGGCTTAAAATTTTTAAAAACTTGAATTACTAGGACTTTAAGAGTTGTAGTCTTAGTTTCTCACCTGAAGCTGTGGTTTTTCTTGTTGATTTTGTGAAGTCAGAGCCAAATAGACCACCACCACTCTTGTAAATTGGCAACTCAGCTACTATTTTTTCCTGCACATCTCTACATGGCACCAACCTCTTCATGCAATTAGGGGGAGTGACTATATTGTTAGTATATGTGGATGATATCATTGTCACTGGAGATGATTGGAGGGAGCAACAAGCCTTGACTCGATATCTAGCAAAGGAGTTTGAGATTAAAACTCCTGGGAGGTTGAAGTACTTTCTGGGAATTGAAGTGGCTCACTCTAAGAAGGGAATTTTCATTTCTCAACAAAAATATATCACAGATTTACTGATGGAGACAGGTAAGGCTGCATGTAAACCTCTTAATACTCCCGTAGACCCGAGCCTTAGATTGGGTAAGACTGCATGTAAACCTCCTAGTACTCCCGTAGACCCGAGCCTTAGATTGGGTAATGCAGATGAGAGTGCAGCAGTGGATAAGGCGATTAGTTGGGAAATTAATCTATTTATCTCACACAAGGCCTGATATTGCATTTGCTGTAAGTTTGATAAGTTAATTTATGCATTGTCCAAAAGAAGTTCATTTGCAGGCTGCTCATAGGATTCTACAGTATCTTAAAGGAACTCCAGGAAGAGGGATCTTATATAAGAGGAACGGGAATGCAATTCTTGAAGCTTACACTGATGCTGATTATGCAGGGTCAGTAACTGATAGGAGGTCTACTACTGGATATTGCACCTTCCTTGGAGGAAATTTGGTGACTTGGAGGAGTAAAAAACAAAATGTTGTGGCTCGATCTAGTGCTGAAGCTGAGTTTCGGGCTATGGCACAAGGAATTTGTGAACTCCTTTGGCTCAAGATTATTCTAGATGACTTGAAGATCAAATGGGAAGGCCCTATGAAGCTCTACTGTGATAATAAGTCGGCAATCAGCATTGCCCATAATCCTGTTCAACATGATCGCACAAAGCACATTGAAGTTGACAGACACTTTATCAAAGAAAAACTGGACTGTGGTTTAATTTGTACTCCTTATATACATATACATTCACAAGGTCAACTTGCAGATATTCTTACCAAAGCATTGCACAATCCAGCTTTTGAAAGAATTGTACGCAAGCTGGGAATGGAGAACACCTATTCTCCAGCTTGAGGGGGAGTGTTGGAAATAGTATTAGTTTAATATTCCACTTTCCACTAGTTCAGATTCGTTGTACAGCATGTTTAATAGGATCAATGTATGTTAGGGAATAGTGGCTCCGTTATATCTCTCTTGTAAATTGTTTTTGCATTTATTATCCTTGTTTTCTTTTTATGTATAAATAAGATTCTTTCTGCTGCGTATAACTTACTCAAGCTAATACAGAAAATTCAATCTTTCTTTCTCTTCATGTCTATGACTTTTCACAGATAGAAGGAAATATATGTATGTGTTGATATCCCACATTGACTAGAGATATAGCCAAAGTGATTTTTATAAGGCTTGGGCAATCCTCACCACTTGAGCTAGCTTTTGGAATTGAGTTAGGCCGCCTAAATACAAAGAGGATATCAGAGCCTATCCTAAATCTGTTATTGAGCCACTCGCATTTGTCCCTACTCCAGATGTCCAATCCTGGGCATGAGGGGGGTATGATATCCCACATCGACTAGAGATATGGCCAAAGAACTCCATAAGGCTTGGTAATCCTCACACCATAATCTAGCTTTTAGGGTATCCCAAATTCTAAGTGATGCAACCACACACACACAGAATTAGGACTTATTACAAGGATAACTGAACAAAATTCACAAGATAATTTCATATCGAATGATTTACTGCTTTTTTTTAATGCACAAGGGTCAAGCCTAAGAAGGAAATACAGATCAAAGGAAAGAAACTCTGGCAATATCATCTAACAGGAAAGAAACTCGAGCATTATCCAAAAATGATTACTAAGGATTTTAGTAGTAAAATTTAGACAATGCAGATAAGAAACAGAAGCGAAATGCAAAGTTATTATATGAGAAATGATTACATACAGAACTGTAAAAGCTTTTAAGTAATCATCTAAGAGGCCTATTGACAAAAACCAAAGGAGAGGTGTGGGACTTTAAAGAAAAATACTGAACTTCACTGCATGACAACATATCCCATTCAATTGAAGTCAATGATCGTATAGATATAAACAAGATGAATATAAAGCAGCAATTTCTAAAACCAAGAACTGCTATTTATCATATTCATAACAGAAATTGGTTGAGAGAGAGTACCTCATAATCTATAAGTTGTATAATATTAATCTTTCCTTTCAGCCTCTTTAGATACTCAATCTCTTGACAAAATCCATATGCAGTAGCATAATCACGACCCTTTAGCTTTATCTTTTTAAGCGCATAGATTGTACAATCTGATGAAATCACTTTGTGTACCTCACTGCTTCCACCACTACCTATCTTGCCAAGCCTTTGATAAAGCTTGCCATTGACTTTAAAAAACAAATCAGGGTCATAGGTCCTTTTCCGAGCACCTGATGATCCTTTACAACTTGCAGCTTTATCTGGTTTTTCTAACTTTGAAGACTCCATCTTCATATCTGTAGATGCAGTTGGAGCATCATGCTGTATGTTGGTAACAACTGCAGACTCTTTCACTTTAGTTGACATGTCATCATGACAAGAAGAATATTTTGAAATGCTAGTTTCCTTTGACACAAATCCTTCCTGCTCCTTAGATGGGTCGCTCTCGCTCTCCTTAAATGTCAGTTCAGCATCAGTAAGTGAATTACAAGCTTGGACTGCATTTGGTGCCTGATCAGTTGATGTTCTATTGGTGTCTTTTTGGGAATTATTTGCTGATTTAATAACCCCTTTAGTTGTTGGATGAGCATTAAGGTTCCGACAAGGTTCTGCATGGGAATGAGTAGAACGAGTTACAGAATTCAGCATGGGAGCTGATGTTGAATGGACAGATGTAGTTGTCGCACACGAGGGTCCCACTACCAAAGATTGTGTAGCTGGTTGGCTTAAAAAGTTTGTGAATTGCTGCAGATGATCTTGAGTAACTATTTTTCTATTTGGCAACATAGAAATCTTGCCTCCCTCAGATATCAAACATTTTTCAGGCTCTGCCTGCTGAATATTTTGTAACTTTGAGTCTTGATTGAATCCAGTTGATGCTTCAGGTAGCTTGCTCGCCGAACACTCTATCTCTGTCAATGCAAGTGAACCCATATGAGAGGATATGTTCTCCAACTCAGAGACCATTACATCATTGACCCCTGCATGTTGAAAGGGAAGAAAAAGAAATACATGGCAGGGCATAATGACTGTTTTGCGATATGCACAACGTTAGCAATCATTTTTTAAAAGGAGTTTGTCACAATGCAAGAAAAAATTGTCTATAAAACAATTTACATATAGTAGGGGGTGTTTACGGATTGGACTGAATCCGTTTTGAAGAAAAATGTCATTCCAATCCAATCAACTCAGTTTCCTTATTTTATCATCCAATCAGTAGGGGTTCTAAAAATATGATAAATAATAAATATTGTTAATTATGAAATTGAAAACTTTGAATTGTAATTCATATCTAGATATCTAGATATGTGACTAGGAGACTAAGGAGAGTAGCTGTTTGCCATGTAAATTCTTGCGGTTAATAAGTAGTCAGTATTAAGAGTTTGTTATGGTAAAATGTGGCAATGGTAAAGAAACTGCAACTTTGTGCATAAAAATTGTAATGGCAGGTTTACATTTTTGTCCCCAAACATTGCATTGGCATAGAATTTGCACCTTCGTCCACCAAAGGTGCTTCAAAGCTGTAGTAATGGTGAGAACGGGTTTAGCTTCACATATTCATGCCTCATTATTAAATGGGAAAAAAAACATCTCAAAAGGGAGTTCGTTTCTAAAGGAAACAAGCAAGAGTATATTCTTTCTTGGATTTTCACATACTCAGATAGATTACAAACACTATAAAATAAATGTATATATATATGTATGTATACATATGAGAGACTATATGAGTATCAAAGAATGGAAGAGAAAGACAAAATTACCTTCTTCAACAGCAGAGGCGGTAGTGCCCTTTCCGAGCGGAAGCGAGTCCTTCTCTGACTGAGCCTGACTCGTTGAAAAGTCTTCAGACTTGTCGTTCGTGACCTTTGCTTGAGCAACAGCGGAACGCTTTGGCCTTATGCTATGTGATTGCGTGGCACCTGTTGAGGAATTCTCAAAAGAGAACAACAACAGCAATGGAATGAGTACATAGAAACCCAACAAAAAAGAATCCGCATAGTTTTCAACGCGCAGCGAGAAAAGGGTAACGCAACATACCGAGGGGACGACGGCGTTTTAGGGCAGCTTGGACTTGGCGGAGGAATTCCTGAGGGGAGGAGGATGAAGAGGAAGAGAAAGAGGAAAAGGTCGGTGGGAGCGTTTGGTTAGGGTTCCCATCCATGGAAGAGAATGTGGGACATCCACCGCATTTTCTACCCCCCAAATGGGACTCTATCACTTAGCAGCTAACACCACCAGCAGAGGATACGAGCATCATGTTCTTTTCCTTTGTCTAAACATAGGAGATTTCATGGTATTTCCATTCCACTACTGATGAACTCGGGGGGGAGATACCAAACAAACCCACATTTTGAAATTGAAAATGGCTCCCAACACCTGCGATGTGGCCCTTTCATTTCAAAATAAATAAACCCGTTATATTTGCGGTGGGCACGGTCGGCTCGGGTTTAGGGGATATTTGGTCCAACCCAATGAATAGTAGACGGGTTGGGTTGGTTCGATTTTTTGCATTTTTTTGGTTCAAACCCCAAGCGAACCAACAGGTACACATACGGTTTGGCTCAAGTCGGATATTGGGAATCTTACTAAAAAAACTTAATTGCACTTTTGGTCTCCTAGTTATTGTGATAGCACGATTTTGGTCCCTAGTTTCCAATTGAGCCAATTGACTCCCTCAATTTCCAATTGTTGCAATTGGGTCCCCCAATATCCCAATTGTTGTAATTAGGTCTCTCTGTCACTATATCGTCCAATTTTTGAAGCAAGTCGGTAACACACATAATACAACACAAGTTGTTTAAATTTTATAACGTGTGAGCATCTAGTCCAAGGTTTAAAAAAGCATGCGGTTTGGTTCGGTTTGTTTTGTTAAAAAGATCCAATCCAATCAGATTCCGAAACAATGCAGTTTAGATTGGATCGATTTTCCATTTTTCGCGGTTATAATTTTTAAAGAAATAAATATCAATTGAAGTGTTATTGTTTCCGTTTCACTTCTAATATATTACCAAATACCAATCAATGACATTCGTTTTAACAATTTTCGTTAGGTTATTATTTCTAAAACCAATAAACACACAAATGTCATTTCTAAAAAAATAGATTATAGGAAAACAGTACTTGCAAAATCTAATTCTAAACAAATGACATGAAAAAATGTGAAATAATATTTAACACATACAGAGACTATTGTGAATTAATATTTAACACACAAAGTATTTACAAAAGCCAATTCTAAAAAAGAGCGCAATGCACACCAACAATTAATTAGTAGGCTATGTGCAAGACACAATTAACAATTAATAATTAACAATTAAAGACACATTCAAACAAGTCCAAAAGGTATAATATTATAAGTTGTGGTTCAGTTTGATTCAGTTCGATTTTATTGAAGAGATTCGAAATCTAAGCAGTTCGATGCAGTTTCCAAAAAATAAAAAAAAAATCAATTTTTGATCAGTTTTCGATTTTTTGGATCGGTTTGCGGTTATTTTTTGTATCGGTTCGGTTTTGAACACCCCTACTATCAGTGCCAAGGTGACCTGATTTAGTGTCAAATCAGTCTCACATGTGCTACATAGGTTTTGAGTGTTAAAAATTGGACGCATACGAACGGAGGGACCTGATTGCAAAATTTGAAAACCGAGGGACCCAATTGGCACAATTGAAAACTAGGGGACCAAAATTGTAAAGTTGTGATAACTAGGGGACAAAATGCAACACCCTTTCTCATAAAAGGATATTACAATATAAGTAACATTTTTATCGAAAATAATACTAATCTTTATTCTTAAAAGAAAATTCTCTTTTTATTATTTCAAGTCTATTTCGAAAAATGAGTGTAAATTTTTTTCTTTTTCCTGAAAGTTAATTTCACTTGAAACTCTCACTTACGGTGATTAGATTTCGAAACTTATTCATACCGTAACAGACTATTAAAAAAGATAAACCTCAACTGAATTAATAATATTCATTATATGTAATACTAGTCCAAGTTTTACAAGTACATCAAACTGAACACCTAGTAACATCATATAACATACTATAGCCCTCTGGCAAGGATACTAATAACAGTCTACTCCCCATGAGCCTAAGCCGGTCGAGTCTCTGATCACCTCCAAAAGACTATCTAGTCAAAGGTCACTCCAGACGACAGTCTTCTTGATTCCTCTGTACTGGTCAATTCACTTGACTGGTGGTACATCTATATGAATCATGTTCCAAAGAGCACAAAACATATAGGCAAGGGTGAAAAATCCTCCTACATAGATAATAAAGCATAGAGACAAGAGATATAAAATATACCATATTTATCAGATATATCAACATTGAGTAATTATCTACGACTCACCCTTCTCAAATCAAGAGTATAACGTTTCCTACAAACAAGACATTCTCATAGACACAATGAAAATGATCACAGTCACAACACATAAATCAACATCAAGCAATATATTATCAACTCAGATAGATTATAATGCATGACACTTCTATTTCCCTCTCAACACCGGTGTAATGCTCCATGGAGACTTTTCTCTTCCTCAACAACATTTGAGCAATAGGCTGTGGCGTAAACTTAACATAATGAACCAAACTGTCCCCTTTTTCATGGACTTGGTTAACCAACTGTCCCCTTTTTCATGGACTGGTTTTACAATTATTCAGTAGAGCCACATTTAAAATATAATACCATATCACAAATAGGTCAGTCAGTCAGATTTATCCAAGCCGGGTGCTCTACTCGATCTCGGCTCGCTGGGATCCACCACACGGCCATTAAGACTTTCGAAACCTGGATAATCTCAGTAGGCAATTGTAGCCCAACCATACCTATTTTCAACCACAACAATCCTGGGTTGTATGCTCATCACATTGGCCACATGCCAAATTCTCTTTCTCTTTATGCAAAATGACACATTACATTAAGTACACATTGGCCACATGCCAAATTCTCTTTCTCTTTATGAAAAATGACACATCACATTAAGCATTCAAAATAACCATCTCAAGCATTTTTAAGTTTTGGTTTCTCTTGTAATCACATTAACCTTTTCACTAGGTCATCACTTGCACCACCACATATAACCATCACTCTTGGTTATAGCATTATAATCACTTATGATATTCACATTTGCACAAATCACTTATAACCTTCACTCTTGGTTATAGCATCATCATCTCTTTGTGCATATTCACATCTCTTGGTGCTCATTCAACATGGCTTTTCTTCTTTCAATTTACACACTTACAAATATTTCATCTTTTTACCTAAATGCATTTTCTAAAACCCTTGTTTAAGTTCTAAAATCAATTAATCAAAATGTATAGCATTTATTAAATTCAAAGAGTCATTTTTCTCTTAAGCAAATTTGTCTAAAAAGCTGGAAAAAAAATGATTTTTGCAAGGTGAACAGTAGTCAAAATTCCAGGATTCCAGAACTGTTCACAGGTGTGAGGATTTTCACACCCGCGGTGCAGACAGCTCTGTCCCCTGTTTTCCATAATTTCACACTCACGAAAACAGCCACACCCAGGGCGTGCCAGGCTTGCGAATTTCACAAAAATGAAGCAAAACAATCTCTTCTTTGCATGGTTATATCCAATTGGATCAAAATAAGTGAAGTTCATCATTTTTAAAACAATCACACACCATATTCAAGCCATGAATTCAAACTCACCAAGCAATAGCATGGCATCTTCATACAAGAGCACAACATGTTCATACCAAACCCTATTCCACACCATCATCACCGAACACTTCTCTAATTCATTCAATCCATTAACAAGGTTCATATCAAGCACATAAATAGCTCAAAAACCAATCATATTCATAAGAATACATAACCATATAACTTTCTAAACATCATGAACCCTAGGATGAATTCCACACCATCATATTCAAAATCACACATACAAAGCCCTAATATGTCATCTAAGCTTTAAAGATCAAGTAGGAAGAACTTTCCCCTTACCAAACTTGTAGAAAACCCTAACACCAAGCTCCTTCTTCTTCCTTCCCTTCTCTTCCTTGCTTGCTCCTTGTTAGCTTATTGGCCACTAGTTTTATGATCAAGACTTGAAAACTAGCTTATTTGGACAAGAATTTTGGAAACATCACTCAAGGTTTGGCTATGGAGAAGAACAAGATGGAAACATGAGGCAAGAACTCAGAAGTTCTTCTTTCTTTCCTCTCAATTTCGTGCTCCACCTCCTTTCTTTCCTATCCACCTTGATTTTTTTCCCAAGTTATGATTACCTTATCCAATTTGCTTCACTCCTATTGGCTAGCACCCATGAGTCAAGGCTCAAGAAAATTCCACTCTCTTCCTCTCTCATTTCAGCGCACCACAGCAGCCCAAGGAAGGGTAATTAATTTTTTTTTACCTTAACCATGGTAAATGGTAAGTCTCCAAGGTAACTAAGTATGGTAACTTTTGTAATTCATAGTAAAAATTGTCCAAAATTAACCTAGTGAGGTAAAAATTCTTATGAACCCTAAAATCAATCCTCAACCATGTAAGTAAGGTGTCGCAAAAGTTTTGGTTCATAAAAATCAAGCCTAGAGGTACTATTGTGCTCTTTTCGGTTTTTACCGTAACCCGTAACTTAGGGTAAAAATCAACTTTCTCAGAAAAATCTCAGAAAATTTCTAAAAAACATAAATATTGTAAAAACACCATTGGATACTCTTTTGGTTGATTTTGGATTACTTCCCATGCTTCTGGCATCCACTAGTTCCTTCCGCTGTCCTGATTCCATTCTACAGGGACCGAAACTGTAATTCTTAATCCGTCATTCTAAAAATTCCCAAAATAATTTCTAAAATTCTAAAATAATATAAAACATCACTTGACATCTCCAAAAATATTTCTTAACTTGTTCTGGTCTCCAATTTAACTCGCAGTTCAGCCTAGTCAAACTACAGGGACCAAAACGGTAACATTTTTATCCGTATCTCAGAAAATTCCCGAATAAATTTTTAAAATCCTCAAATATTATAAAATCACTATTTATACCTTCAAATCTTTTTCTTAACCCAAATCTAGGGTTTTTACTTCACAAAGTCATCATTCCGTCTATTTACAGTAATTAGAACTCTGTCTATATCTAAACGTCCAACTTAACTACTATTTTCTAACATCAAAGAAACTTCATCTATCAACTTAATCATCCGAAAATATTTTTAATTCACATGAATCACATCCACATATTAAAATGTAATAAAGTCAAAAACCTAAAAATTACGGACGTTACACAAAAAGTGCAATTAAGCCTATTAAAAAATAAAAAACTGGAAAATCATGAAAAAATAGGAAAAAGAACCAATATGCTTCAAGAGACAGAACCAATGCATCAAAGACAACCAGTAGGGATGACTATGGGTAGGTCTGGGTAGGGTATTATAGTACCCGTCCCCACACCTGCAATTTGAAAAAAACCCATACCCATGTGGGTAACAACTTTGACCTCCATACCTTTACCCTTTGCTGCCTAAGTACTCGTAACCATACCCATTACCCGCACTTTAGGTATTGAAAATCAAAAATTAATTTATCAAATGCAACACATTATATAGTCTAAAAATTAAGTAAATTTAACTATAGGACCTTATTTTGATGATATCTTCATCTCTCCTCGTGAGACGTCTAGGTTTTCTCTCCTTGTGAGAGTCTCGCTCATTCTTCTTTGGTGATGACGACTGTTTCTGTTTCTCAACAACCAGCATGGCAGATATTGGCAAGGGTGGTCTCTCTCTGGTGGACGACGAGGAAGAGGGGTTAAGCCTTCAGGTGGAAGAAGATGCAGAGACAAAGCACGACTTGCGATTGTGTCTTGTGGGGAGGTTCCTTACAGATAGGCCCATTCGTGTGGTGATCAGGAAGGCGCGGATGGCAGGCATATGGAGGCCGGTAAAAGGTGTAACTATCAAAGAGGCTTCCCCGAGCCTGTTCTTGTTCCAGTTTTTTCATAGGCGTGATATGCAGGGGGTTTTGCGTAGAGGGCCTTGGTCCTTCAATAGCCACCTCCTTGTGTTGGGCAAGCTCAATATTGGGACACCACTGCAGGAGATACCACTGTTCCATGTGGAGTTTTGGGTCCAAGTTCACAACCTTCTGGTGGGTTTTATGACAGAGTTGGTTGAGAAGCACCTCGCTTGTAACACTCTATCTCCAAAAAGGATATTACACTATAGTAACCAAGAATTTCAAAATAACTTAGAAAATATTTGGTGAACGCTCAACATTCCTTCTCCGAAAATGCATGTAAATTTTTTTCATTTTTTTAATAAAGAGAAGGATGGAGAATATGTCTTAATTCTTTTCAAAAGGTTTTAAGTGCGGAAGCATAAAACAATACTTATGTAAAAATAATCTCATCTCATATAATCATTAGAGTTTTTACAAGGAAAAATAGTGAACATCGGAGCCAGTCTGGTCTTGAGACCTCTACCCAATCAAAAACAGTAAATACCAATTCTTCTCGGAATCTCTATCCATTTATACAGCAACTTTCTTCCGATCCTCTTCTAAGAGCTAACTCATTCCTTGGGTAAAACATCTACTCAACCATACACCAACAACATAGAAAATAGGCAAGGGTGAAACTCTAAACAAAGTAATAAGTAAAGTACAAATACAAGAAATCACACTCATGAAATCAGTATATCTACGTGACAAATAATAAGAACTTCACCAAAACATGTCAAGGAAATTTCATGAGAATCATCAGATAAGAACACCACTTTAAACAAAGCATATGAGAACATCGTGTAGGAACCTCGCTTTAGACAAAACATTTGAGAACATCGTGTAGGAACATCGTTTTAAACAAAGCATATGAGAACATCGTTTTTGACAAAGCATATGGCAACATCGCATTAGTACTTAGCATATAGGAACATCGTTTTTACCAAGCATCTCTCTTTTATTTCCAAACCACTCAGAACATAACATCACATATCTTAAGTTAAAACACATAATCTCACCACTTAGACAAAACATAGACTAAGTGAACGAATTCAAGCTGAGTTTATTACTAAAATACTTAAACAGCAGTTATTTTCCAGGAAAGAGACCCATTGAAAGCCTACCTCACTAAATTTCACTGCCAGAGACATTGAAAATTAAACTGAGTTAATTATATACATATACAGATTGGATACCAACTCAATATTTTCCACTGATAATATAACAGTAGAATTCACCGAGAATCCATTACCATTGTATTAAATTCCGATAGATACTATAACAGTAGAATGCACCGAGAATCCTTTAATGTTATACTCTTTTATCCAATCCAATCTATTTATATGTATGTTATTTAGAAATCACTTCTTTTCCAAATTGTCTTAGTCACGTATATACCGGGTCCCTAGGTTAAGAATTCCCCAAACAGCGTATTAGTACAATTCTCAGGAAAGACAGACGGACTTTAAAAAGCCCCTTCAAAGGTCTCTGTCTTTCCTACACAGACCCATACTGATAAACCATTTATCTTAACCATCACCTTGTATATCAATCATAGACAATATCAGGGTTTTCACAAAAGAATAAATTGCATTTTCTTTACGGTAAGATCATATTTACAGTAAATCTAAATTTCGCCATTATAATGGTATGTTTACAAAAGCTCAAAATTAATTTTGCCATGACCACCTTAATCCCACAAAAATTTAATGAAATTTGGACATTATAACACTACAATTAATAAATAGCACAAAACAATTAAATTAAAGTCATAAAACAATTATAAAGCATATTTAAATAAATAAAAGCTACAACACCAAAAACACATAAGCACATAACAATCAACAATCAAACTCATACTTCTCAAATTAATTTGCAAGATGTTCCCCTTACCTTTGCCACAATAACTTGGAAGAACAAGGCTTGAAGACCAAGAATACCAAGCTAGAAAACTAAGAACTTCAAAGAGAGAGAATTTTTGCTTGTCAACACAAGACTTTGGATGTGAGAAATTTATGAGGCACTCCCCTCCTATTTATAGCAATATGGGGCGGCCTAAGCTAGGGAGATGGAAGGGATAAAAATTATTGTGTGGTCATGCATGATGATTAAAACACTTAATTAGTTAATTAGGTAAATCATCCTTTTTTTCTAATTGGCTCATGTCCATAACTAGGCTTCATGACTCATACAAAAGGCTCATCCAAGGCTCCAAATTAGATGATGATGTCAACCAAACAAGGGGGAAGAAGAGCCATTGGATAGCTTGGTTAAAACTTTAGGTTTTGGTAGTTTTTAGTGAAAACCAAGGGCAAAATAGTCTTTTCACTAATCAAAAAGTCAAAAATAATTTAAAATGGTGAGAACCTATAGGAAATCTCGAAAATACCATGTAAGAGCTTAATGGAAGAGTTTTTGGATTTTTACGGTAAGGGTATGTTTTGCAGTTCGCATAAACAAAGGAAAACGGACGCGCCGTAAGTGCAAAACGGTCATTTTTCAGAAAATTCCAGAAAAATTCCCAAAAAATTACAAATTTAATTTAAACACTAATGATCCCTCTTGAAAACTGATTTTAAGTTCATTTCTGTTCAGAAATCCTCGTTTCTTGTGTCCGCAAGGACTAAAAAAGTAACTTTTGATCTGTTTTTCGAAAAATTTTGAAATAATTCCCAAAAATCCTAAAAAAATGTAAAAACATGATTCAGATTTGAAAAAATCTCTTTTTGACCTCAATTTGGTCTCTGAATCAGTTCTCAGTTTTCGCTGTCAACTATAGGGACCAAATATTAAAAGAACCAACTTTTTTGAAGGAAATTTTGTTTTCTGGGTTGTTTTGATATACTTTAGCTATTTAAAATCTTATCCGTTAATTACGGTAAATACGGTTGTCTGAAAAAGTCCAAACGTCAAAGGAAAAACGTCTGTTTTAATGAAATAATTTGATAAGCATATAAAAACCTTAATTATAAGACAAAAACAAATCACTTAGCATTTAGATCACAAAATTTCATATAAAGCAGAATTTAAACGGTAACTCAGAAAACAGATGTTACATCGCTAACTATATTGGAGAGTTCGTGGAATATGACCCCATGAATAATACGAGTGTGTGGAGGAACTACATGAGGGAGGAACTACATGAGGCTCAAAGTTCGTGTTGATGTGCGACTTCCCCTTAAGAAGGATCAAAAAGTTAGAAAGACAGGTGGAGAATGGTGTGTGGCGAAATTTAAGTTTGAGCGCCTCGAGATTTTCTGTTTTTGTCTGTGGGTTTTTGGCCACATTGAGTAGAAGTGCGAAGTCCTCTTTTCCATGGAGGAGGACAATGGCGAACGTGGATGGGGTGTGGAATTTAGGGCGGAGAACCGGCGGCAAGAGAGTGGTGCTAGGGGGCGATGGTTACAGGAAGAGAGGAGTGCTAGACCAAACCCTAACACCAGTGGCGGCGGGGGTACGAGGTTAGGTGCAACAACCTATGATTACAGAGGCAATGATTTCGGGGATAATAATTATGGAGCCAATCAATGATGGGGTGAGTCCTCAAAAGGCAGAGCCATAAAAGCCGATACTACAAACCGACAAATTATTCCAATTAAGGATTCTGTTACGCGGCACGAAGATAACGTGGGATTTAATGCCCATGCAAATCCTTCACGTAGTGGGGCCCTTACTTGTTACAATAACCCACTCTCATTGGATATGTCATATCTTGAGGGTGCAGTGGATTCCTAGCACGACAAAAAGCGGAGGCGTGATACTACTTCGGGCTTATGCAATGTTGAAGATACTGAGATGGCCCAACCTATTCCTGACACTACCAAACAACATTTTTTATCGGCGGGCCCCGGTCACTAGGCGTACCGGGAACAATGATCATATTAAGCTGGAATTGCCGAGGCCTGGGTAACCTCCGAGCAGTTCCTTCATTCCGAGACCTCGTTCGGACTAATAAATTGGACGTACTTTTTCTTTCTGAAACACTAGTTGGCTCGAGTAGGATTGAAGAGTTGAGGATTCATTTGGGTTTCTCTTCCTGTTTTACTGTGGAATGCAATGGGAAGAGTAGTGGTTTGGCTTTATTTTGGAGAGATTCTATCAAGTGCAATATTACGAGTTACTCACCAAACTTTATAGATGCTGAAGTCTTGGAGGATGTTGTAGGACAGTGGCGTCTAACTTCTTTTTATGGGTTTCCCGAGTCCACTAGACGTCGCGATTGCTGGTCTTTCTTGCAGACCCTTGCCTCTGTTTCTAATTTACCATGGTGTGTGATCGGGACATGAACAACCTTCTGTTTGCGAGTGATAAGAAGGGTAGTGTTCCACCTTAAGCTTGGCTGCTCAATGGCTTTCAAGAAGCTATCAGGGACTGCATCCTTATAGACATACAGCTAGAGGGATACCAGTTCACATGGAGGAAAAGCTTGGGGACTAATCATGCAGTGGAAGAGTGCCTTGACAGGGCGTTGGCAACTACTGAATGGCTCCAATTCTATCCCAGAGCGAGGCTTAAGAATTTGATGGCTCCAATGTCGGATCATTCTCTAATTTTGCTGGAATGTGATGTTAAGTTGGCGTGGACAGGGAAGAGAAGATTTCACTTTGATAATGTTTGGCTCCAGGAGTCGGACATTGATGATGTGGTAACTAGTGGGTGGCAACGGATTACCCAGGGTCATCTTATCAACAAGCTGGAGGGGTGCACTGATGCACTCATGTCATGGAGTAGAAAGTTAAGGTTTCATTTCAAAGAGGATATAAAGGTGTGCAAAAGTAGGTTAGCTGAGCTTCGTGACCAGGCCAATGATGATGCTTACAGGGAGATGGAGACCCTCAATCATAAATGGTGCTCACTGCTTGTCCAAGAGGAGCTGTTTTGGCAGCAACGCGCTAAAAAGTTTTGGCTCTGCGATGGCGACAGTAATTCGCAATTCTTCCATGCCTCCACCACCATGAGGCAAAAGAGGAATCAGGTGCATTGGGAGAAGCATTTGCCATACCCAATCGGTGCTGCGAGATGGAATGCGATGGGTTATTGGAGACAGATCATGCATCAGTGTTTGGATAGATAATTGGCTTAGGGATGGTCGAGTCTTACCCTAATCCAACAATAGTATGCAGCTGAATGAGCTCCTGGCCTTTTTCCGACAAGCTTGAATGATACCACCATTGTCCTCATCCCTAAGTGTGTCTCCCCAAAGAGCATGAAGGACCTAAGACCAATCTCGCTTTGCAACGTTCTTTATAATATTGTGTCTAAGATCCTTGCTAATTTGCTTAGGAAGGTTATCTCAAATGCATTTCGGATGAGCAATCTGCTTTTGTGCAGGACCGGTCCATCCTAGATAATGCCATGATAGCTATATGGAGGTGATCCATCACATGAAATGCAAAACGAGGGGGAAGATTGGCGATATGGCACTCAAAATTGACATTAGCAAAGCTTATGACAAGCTAGATTGGGGTTTCTTGAAAGATACAATGACAAAACTTGGTTTCCATGACATTTGGGTTGGATGGATTATGATGTGTGTTGAATCTGTAGCTTACTTCATGCAAGTGAATCAAGAGCATATTGGGCCTATTATTCCGCAATGGGGTCTCCGCCAAGGTGATTCATTATCACCTTATCTTTATATTTTATGTGCTCAAGGGTTATCTACTCTTATACATGATGCTTAACAAAGAGGTGATTTGCATGGTGTTTCAGTGTGCCGTGGTGCCCCAATGATTAGCCACTTACTCTTTGCCAATGATAGTTTCCTATTTTTTCGTGCTAATGAGAGGGAAACCCACACCTTGAAGAGTATCCTTCACACTTATGGAGAAGCTACTGGGCAAAAGATCAATTTCCTCAAGTCCGAAGTCTGTTTTAGTAGAAATGTGGGGGAAGATGTGGAAAACAGCATTGCCACTGATCTTGTAGTCACTATTGCCTTGGGTACCGGTAAATATCTTGGGCTTCCTTCCATAGTGGGGCGGGGGAAGAAGGCCATGTTCTCTTTCATCAAGTGCTGGTTGTGGAAGAAGATTAATTCGTGGAACGCTAAAAACCTTTCTATGGCAGGGAAGGAGGTTTTGATCAAGTCAGCTACACAAGCTATTCCTTCTTATTGCATGATTGTGTTCCTCATTCCTCACTCTCTGTGCTATGAGCTCCTTTTTGGTGGGGCCAAAAATTTCAGTCTTTCAAAATGATAAGATGGATGTGCCGGGATAAACTCACGATCTGCAAAGATAATGGTGGATTAGACTTCCAGCTTTTAATCTTGCTCTGTTGGGTAAGCAAGGGTGGCATCTTATAACCAACCCCACTTCTCTTGTTTCAAGGGTCTTCAAATCTAAATACTTTCCCAGAGGGGATTTTTTGGGTGCGCCAGTGGGACACAACCCAAGTTTCGTGTGGAGAAGTATTTGCCATACCCAATCGGTGTTGCGAGATGGAATGTGTTGGGTTAGTGGCTTAGGGACGGTGGAGTCTTACCCCAATCCAACAATAGTATGCAGCTGAATGAGCTCCTGGTTCGAGACCTCATAGAACCGCATCACAAGCAATGGAATGTTCCCCTTTTAACCACCATCTTTGAACCACCAGATGTTATGCGAATCATAAAGGTGTCACTATATTTGGATTCAACTATGGACATACGTATTTGGAGATTTGATAAATGAGGGAATTATATGGTCTGCTCTAGTTATAGATTGATCATGGACCAAGTTGCAGGGCTAGAATAGATGAAAGTGCAGGGCCAATAGAATGATATCTGGGCACTACAAGTACCCCCTAAAGTGCGGGTGTTTATGGAGGAGTTGTAGGGAATGCCTGCCAACGCGTGTTATGTAACACCTTGATTTTTATATATAGTTTTTATTGATTTTTAATCCTATTTAATTTAATTAAAATTGTTTAATTAATAATTTTTGGGATCTTGAGGTGAGGATAGTGATAGTAATATCTTAGGTTTGATTTTGAAGGGTTTAGAGTAGTAGAGTTCGCAAAACTGAGTTTTTGCGGGAACCGCATTCTCTCCTGATGCGGGGATAGGGTCCAGTATTTTTCTGGAGGTCATTTTTACTCCAAAATAAATTTTTAATGAACCAAAAATGGTTCTTATAATATTTGTGATTTTTAGAACTTTTTCTGGAAATTTTTCAGAAAAACTTTATTTTACCCGCGTTTGGTGCTTTACGGGTAAACCGGGCGCAACCGGGACATGAAAAATAGTCCAAAAATTTAGTTCTGGATTTCTAATTTTTTCTATGACATATTCAAATCATAAAATTTATTCCTCATGATTTTACTCATTTTAGAAAAAATAGTTATCTAAAAAGGGGGTTCGAAAACTACGCGTTTTTACCGCTTCGAACTACCGATTAAACCCTAACTTGATGGGACTTAATCCCACCATTTTTCTGGTCAGATCTGGGCGCATGAGGGGCTGATCCAAGTCTAAAAATTCTTCCAAAAGTCAAATGGTCAATTAGGGGTCAAATTTTGAATTTTCCCAAAATTAGGTGAGAGAGGTATGACTCCCAACCACCAAAGCATGCAAGCCCATACCTCCCCCATGCCTTCCTTGAGTCAGCCGAAATCTGCATAGGGAGAGGGAAGAGAGAGAAATTCATTTTCACTTCATCTTCTCCACTTGAATCAAGAGCTTCACCATTTTCTCTCCATTCCCAAGCTCTTTCATACACCAAAAAGACCAAGTTCCATTGAGATTTTCCATACCCAAGCTTCACAAAAAAGGTTTGGATCATCATTCTAATCCATAAACTTCTTTCATTTTTTCATTTCCACCACTTTCATGTTTTCATGAAAGCTTGAGTTCTTCATTTCACTAAAAATAAGCTTTTCTTTGGTTTAGGTTCACTCCATTGGAACCTACAAGCTTGGAAACTACCTTGGATCTATTTTCTTTCAAGATTTGAGTAAGTATTCATCTTCTCAAATTTCTACTCTTTAGGGTTTCTTGGGTTTCATAAAACTCATATTCCTATGGTTGTATTTTGGTGTATTTTGTAAAAGGTAAATTTTTCTTAAGTGTGGGAACATCAAGGTGTTGAGTAGACCACTTGGTGTTGGTGTGGTGTGAAGGAGGTGATTTTGGAGCTAGCCCATTTTCAAGTCTTCAAGAGGTAAGGGGATTTTCTCAATAAGTTGGGAAGGATGTGTATGTGTGTGGTGTATGTTGTATGTTCATGAAAAACTCAAAGACTTGAGTTTTCATATTGGGTGTTTAAATGAGAAATCATTCTTTAGTAATATGTATTTTTATATATTTATGTATATGAGTGAAAGTATGATTTTGGTTGACGCATGATAATTTTTGATAAGCCTATGTGTTGTTGGAAAAATCATATGTATGATTTGGAGTGATTTGGAATGCCTAAGTGTATGTTTGATTTATGGCTTGGTGGTGTTTTTGCCTAAATGGATGAATATTGATGTTTGGATGTTTCACATGATTTAATTCTATGTGATTGGGATTGGTTTGAAAATATTTGACTAAGTGTGGTAAGAGGAGTTAAAAACTTAAATGAAAAAGTTTTACGAATGAAAACAAAGAAATTAATTAGGATTCAAGATAACACTTAATTGGATAAATTTCAAAAATACAAAATTCTGGAATTCTGGGCATGAAATCGAAAGTCTGGGCACTTTGGGCCAAAAGTATAATGTTATAAAAGTTCGGGGGTAGAAAACGTGAAGACTGGACGCAGAAACTGGACGCAGAGACTGGACGCAGAGACTGGACCCAGGAACTGGACGCAGACTGGACGCAGAAACTGGACGCAGAGACTGGACGCAGACTGGACGCAGAAACTGGACGCAGAGACTGGACGCAGAAACTGGACGTAGACTGGACGCAGGAACTGGACGCAGAAACTGGACGCAGGAACTGGACGTTTTGGGGTCAAAATGAAATTTTAACAAGTTATGTGGTTTTTAATAATTAATAAGAAGTGAGAAGGAAAAATAATAAGAATTAGAGAGTTAAAGTTAAAGAAGAACTTTAATTTCAAAGAGGAATTTTCCATAAAACTTACATTTTTTCAATAAATAATATTACACGGTATTGGAAGAGAACCAATACGTGGCGAAGATATAAGTCTTAAGGACAAATATATTACACGGTGTTAGGTGAAAGCTAACACGTGGCGATGAAAAACCCTAAGATGAGGGACCGAATTGATTGTGGTTGCAAATATACTGTCATATGCATTTGAGATATTGGCTTTTGCCAGGCTAGCATTTATTGCTATGATGAGAGCACACAATCCTATGCGGGGATTGTAAATAAGTATGGTCTGACTATAAGTCTTTGAGGGCATCCAGGTTACGAAGTTCTCAATGGCCTTGAAAGGAATTCCCCTGTGCCGAGACGAGTCGTAATACCCAGCTTGGATGATCCTGACCAGGGCTATCTTATTTATGAAGTGGTGTACGACGTAGCACAATGGGTCTATACCGAATAAATGACAAACGATGGCCGAGAGTGAAGGTCAGTTTGCATTAATGATAGGTATACGATTCCGCCATATCGCTCTACTTAGTTGAGGAAGTCTCCATGGAGCAGTGCACCGGTGTATGACAAGAGATATTAAAGTTGTAGGTAACAAGATGAAACACAAGAAGGGGGGTTGAATTGTGTTTCTAAGCTTTTAAAACTTTTCGCAAATGTTGGACGCTGGCTGTTAAAAACGTTGGACGCACAGCTTTGTTCAAATATTGGACGCACAGTGTTTTCTGAAATATTGGACGCACAGAGTGCTAAAACACTGGACGCACAGACTTGTGAAATATTGGACGCACAAAAGATTGGACGCTGAGGCTTCCCTCTTGGTTTAAAAGCTTGTTTTCTTTGTGCGATTAAAGGTGTATGAAAAACTTGTTTAAAACAAAATCAATTCAATCCCCTTGGTTAGTAATAAGCACAGATATAATAAGAGATAAGGGAAGGAAGAAATAACACAAGTTTTTATACTGGTTCACCCTTTCCTAAGAGCTACGTCCAGTCCCCTCAAACTAGAGAGATTTCACTATCAACCTGATAGAATACAAGTATTCTTTGCACACAGCCTCTTCAGGCTAACACCCAAGTATTCTTTGCACACAGCCTCTCCAGGCTAAATCCCAAGTATTCTTTGAACACAACCTCTTCAGGCTAAAACCCAAGTATTCTTTGAACACAGCCTCTTCAGGTTAAACAACTCAGCAGAGTGTTTTTGATTCAAGTGTTGTCTAACTCACACAAGTGAGGATATGAAATCTAAAGCACTTTGAGAGTTAAGCAAACTCTCTTTTACAAGAAGAAAGAAAAAAATACAAGACTTTCTATACAGAGTATAACAGATTGCACAGCTTTTTGCTCTTTCTTTTTCGTTGTTAAGTCTCTTGTATTCTTCTTCTTGCTTCTCGGTATTTATAAGAGTAGTGAAGCTTCAGACTTGTTCTTCAGTTGCTCAACTTCAGCTTTCATAAAAGTTACCGTTCTCTAATAGCATTTAATGTTATTTTCCCGTTGCTCTGAGGAGATCTACTTCATTGTGCATGTCTGCGTTTCTTTCTCCTAAATCAGAAGCAACCTGTACTCAAAGTCTCAATTGTACAGTGGTTAATAATAATATCTTATTGAGACAGAGAGAATACACTGTGTAAAGCAGAAAAATGTGTTCAGAGATATATAGAGTAGTTAAAAGTACATTCTCTCTCTTAGTACACTTTCCACAGTGCTTTATGCTTTTCAAAAGTACGTTCAGAAACGTTGACAAAGTTGTACAGAAAAGCATTGTATACAGCTATTTATCTCAAATCATTTGCTCAATAAATATGTTCCATATTAAATGCATGAGCAGTAAATAGCAAGTTTATGGATTCTGCGTATTGGATGCAGCATGTAGAAATCATTGGACTTTCAGTCCTTTTAGCAAATGGACGCATACCTTGTACTTACCATTTGCATATGATATTCATTCAATCATTGGACGCATCCTTATGCTTACCATTTCATTCCATTCAAGGCAGTATTGGACTTATTGCCTCATGCTGGTTATTGGGCTTTTGCCATTTCCTTACTGTTCCATTGGACGTAGAGCAGTTGATTTGTTGTACTTTTGTTCTTCTGCTTTATTGTGTTCCATTGGACGCAAAGCAATATTGTTGTCCTTCTTATTTATTGGACGCAGAACAGTACCTTTGTCACTCTGATTTCATTGGACGCAGAGCAGTTCTTTTGTTTGTTCAGTTTCATTGGACGCAGAGCAGCACTCTTGGTCATTCAGCTTTATTGGACGTTGAACTTCAATGCCTTCCTGAACATTGGACTTTTGTCCTTCTTGCTCTATTGGACGCTCACTGAATCTGTTCCTTTGAAAATCATTGGACTCTTACTGCAATTCTGCTTCTCATAAAAACATTGGACTTATACCAGTATTGCCTTGTACTTATCATTGGACGATCAGCATTCTTGAACGTTGGACTTATAAGCATTCTGATCATTGGACGTATGGTTTTTCTTGAACATTGGACTTATGTCTTCAATGCCTTCTCATGAATCATTGGACGTATGAAATTGTCATTGTGCCTTGTACTGAATTATCGGACGCACAACATTACTTGCCTTATGCTCAAACATTGGACGCAGAACTCTTCCTTCTGCTCAAACATTGGACGCAGAACTCTTCCTTCTGCTGAAACATTGGACGCACAACTTTTGTGTCCATTTCAGTGCCAACATTGTGATGAGCTTAGCTTATTGGACGCAGAACTGCTTTGCCTCTTATATCAGTAAGTTCCTTCTGCCAAAATCACTGGACGCAGAACTCTTGGTATTTATGTTTCAGTGCCAACATTGGACGCAAGGCTCACTTTGAATGCCAGCCAATGTCATGAAGAACTGATTGGACGCAGACTGCAATAAGCTTAGTTAGGCAGCATTGTTATTCATTGTACAAGCTTAATACATTTTGTTTATCCTTTGTAAAAACCTTAATAGATTTTGTTATCATCAAAACCATAAAATCACTTAGGGAGTTTTTGTATTAAAAACACTTTTAACCAATTTGGTTCCAACAATCTCCCCCTTTTTGATGATGGCAAACATTATTAAGTTTTACAAACAATAAAGCATAAACCAGATAAATAGTCAGTAAAAACAGAAATTTTCTAAGGGAAACTCCCCCTGAGATAAACATCTCAGATTTTCCTTACTCTTCTCCCCCTGAGACTTAGAGTACCTGAAAATTTCTTTTACTCATAAAACAAAGATTAGTCCACAAATAGCTTATCAAAATAACATGGTAATAAGACTAATGCAATCAGACTTAATTTTTCTCCCTTTTTGTCAAAATCTTTCTCCCCTTTTAGTCAAGATATAAAAACTTAATCCCATTCTTTCTCCCCCTTTTGTCATCAGGCAAAAAGGTTCATAGAACATCATAGTCCAAAGAGAGTTTTGAAAAGACTTGGAGCTTTTAAAAACAAAAACCTCTTTAAAACTAAAAAACCTTTTTTAGAAACAATCTCCCCATTTTCTTGAAAACAAGAATGATCAACAAACTGAAAGTTACTGCAAAGCATTTGTAAGATATCAACTGTAAAATATATCTTTATGAAAAATAGATTGGACTCAGCGTGGGATGACTGAGATGTGAAAGCTTTTGAGTCTTTTAAAAAAATTTCTAAGTCTCAAATAGACTGTGTGTCCTGTTGGACTCTAGTCACATTGGACTCAGACTCAACTTAAGCATATTGGACGCTAAACATCAGTCTTTTATAAAGTGCATATTCAAATGCTTCCTTATAAAAATGAATCTATCTACAGATAGGGGTTTTGTAAATATATCTGCCCATTGATTTTCAGTGCTAACAAACTGAATATCAAATGTTCCCTTCTGCACATAGTCTCTTATAAAATGATGTTTAATTTCTATATGCTTAGCTCTTGAGTGTAAGATTGGGTTCTTAGATAAATTGATTGCAGCAGTATTATCACACAGAACAGAAATCTTACTCTCGAAAATGTTGTAGTCCTCCAATTGATATTTAATCCATAAGAGCTGAGAACAACAACTTGCTACAGAGACATATTCAGCTTCGGCTGTTGATAATGCAATTGTGCTTTGTCTCTTGCTTGTCCATGATACTAAATTGGATCCCATAAAATGACATCCTCCACTGGTGCTTTTTCTTTCAAGCCTGTCTCCAGCATAGTCAGCATCACAGAATCCTACTAATCTGTACTCATCCGATTTCTTAAACAACAAACCGAGATTAGTAGTCTCTTTCAGATATCTAAAAATTCTCTTGACAGCAGTCAAATGAGAATCTCTAGGATCTGATTGAAATCTTGCACATAAGCAAACACTGAACATAATATCAGGTCTAGATGCAGTAAGATATAAAAGAGATCCTATCATACCTCTATATACCTTTTGATCTACCTTTTTATCTTTGTCATTCAGGCTCATTATGCAAGTTGGATGCATGGGAGTATTCATGGGTTTGCAATCATCCATCTTGAACTTCTTCAGAAGCTCCTTCGTGTATTTGGACTGATGCATATATATCCCATCTTTAGTCTGTTTCACTTGAAGTCCAAGAAAGAACTTCAACTCTCCCATCATACTCATTTCGAATTCTTTCTGCATTAACTCAGAGAATTCTCTACACAAAGATTCATCAGTAGCACCAAAAATAATATCATCTACATAAATCTGTACTATGATGAAATGTGAGTCTATGGATTTTCTGAAAAGAGTGTTATCAACTTTTCCTCTTGAAAAACCATTTTCCATTAAAAATGAACTCAGTTTTTCATACCAAGCTCGAGGAGCTTGCTTAAGGCCATAAAGAGCCTTTTTCAATTTAAAAACATGATTTGGAAAAGTTTGATCCTCAAAGTCAGGGGGCTGTTCAACATAGACTTCTTCTGTTATTATACCATTCAGAAATGCACTTTTTACATCCATTTGATAAAGCCTCATATCATGTTGGGCAGCAAATGAAAGTAAAATGCGAATGACTTCAATTCTAGCTACTGGAGCAAAGGTTTCAGTGAAATCAATACATTCCTGTTGTGAGTAGCCTTGAGCAACTAACCTTGCTTTGTTCCTCACAACATTACCTTCTTCGTCCAGCTTATTTCTGAATACCCATTTGGTTCCAATAATGGACTTATCTTCAGGTGGGGCTACCAGAGTCCAAACATCATTTCTTTTGAACTGATTCAGCTCCTCCTGCATTGCTAAAATCCATCCTTTATCCAATAGGGCTTCATCTATATTCTTTGGCTCCAATTCAGAGATGAATGCTACATCAGTTTGCTCTCTGAATGTGGACCTTGTTCTGACTTTATCATCTGCATTTCCAATAATTTGATCTTCAGGATGATAAGTCTTAAAATGCCAGCTTTTACCGCCTGCAGTATTGGACGCATGACTGTCTCCTGCGTCTGGTCCATCTTCTTCAATCTTGCTTGATGATTCTTCACCTCCTGGTTGTATTCTCATATCTGCAAGAGAATCACTTAGCTCTGACAGATCATTGTCAGGCTTTTTGTCATTGAATTTAACGTGAATTGACTCTTCAACAGTCAAGGTTCTTGAGTTGTAAACTCGATATGCCTTGGAAGTTTCAGAATAACCCAGAAAAATTCCATTATCAATTTTAGAGTCAAATTTACCAAGTTGATCCTTGGTGTTAAGAATAAAACACTCACATCCGAAAGGATGAAAATATGAAATGTTGGGTTTTCTTCCTTTCCACAATTCATAAGGAGTCTTTTTCAGTATAGGCCTTATATAAATTCGGTTCTGCAAATAACATGCTGTGTTTACAGCTTCAGCCCAAAACCTCTTAGAGGTTGAGTGATCATTGAGCATGGTCCTGGCCATCTCTTGTAAAGATCGATTTTTCCTCTCTACTACACCATTTTGCTGTGGTGTTCTAGGTGTAGAGAAATTGTGAAGGATTCCATTCTCTTCACAGAATCTCTGAAAGTTTGCATTTTCAAACTCACCTCCATGATCACTTCGAATGGAGTTGATACAAACTCCTTTCTCAGTTTGGACTCTTTTACAAAATATGGTGAATACTTTAAAAGACTCATCCTTGTGTGCTAGGAATTTAACCCATGTCCATCTAGTATAGTCATCAACTATAACAAGTCCATATTTCTTTCCACTTAAAGAAGCAGTTTGTGTTGGTCCAAACAAATCCATATGTAAAAGTTCTAAAGGTCTAGAAGTGGAAACAATGTTTTTAGAATCAAAAGAGTTTTTCACTTGTTTCCCTTTCTGACATGCTTCACAGAGAACCTCAGATTTGTACACAAGATTTGGAAGTCCTCTTACGAGGCTATGCTTATTAAGCTTTGAGATGGTTCTCAAGCTTGCATGACCAAGCTTCTTGTGCCATATCCATTGTTCATTATTTAAAGAAATGAAGCATGAGACATTCTGTTTGGACAGATTTTCGAAATCAATTTTATAAACATTGTCCTGCCTCTTTGCTTGAAAAAGAATGGACTTATCAGAATTTCTGACTATACATTTATCCTTGTCAAAGGAAACATCACATCCACTGTCACACAATTGACTTATGCTAAGTAGATTATGTTTAAGTCCTTCAACCAATAAAACATTTTTAATAGTAGGAAAAGGATGTTTACCAATTTTACCGATTCCAACTATTCTACCTTTCTGGTCACCTCCAAATGTGACCCAACCCTTTGTTCTAGGCTTGAGGTCTTGGAACATAGACCTTTCTCCCGTCATGTGTCGTGAGCACCCACTGTCCAGGTACCATGACTGGTGTTGCTTTCCTCCCATTAAGCAAATCTGCAACAGGAATGATCATGTTCTTAGGTACCCAGATTTTCTTGGGTCCTTTCATGTTAGTCCTTGGCCTGCGTCCAGGCTTGTTCCATTTATTATGGAAGCATGTCGATGTGACATGTCCAGCCTTTCCACAGTATCCACAATATATATTAAACTTTGATGGACTCTTGGAAAACTTTGGTTTCAGTTTTTCATAACCCAAACCAGTTTTGTCAGAAGGTTTTCTCTGAATTTTTAAAATTTGATCAAGCTTTTCAGAGCTACTGACAAACTTGGACAAACGTCCAGTGAGTTCATCTACTTCTTGTTGAAGTACTTGTACTTCACAGGAAGTATTGGACTCAGACTTCTTTGGAGATTCTTCTTTCAATTGACTTACTTGAAGTCTTAAATGTTCATTATCCGATTTGAGTACATTGTTTTCTAAAATAAGTTTTTCGAAATCTTTGTTTATTTGAGAAAACTTTTTCTTTAATAATCTGTACTCATCAGATAAGATAGATGAATCTCTAAGAAGATCATCAAAATTATTTCTTAATTCAGAGTAAGAAATTACCTCCTCTTCGTCTTCACTTTCAACTGAGGAGAGTCCTGCCATTAGACACAGATTTGCCTCTTCCTTATCCTCATCATCAGAGGAATCATCGAGGTCTTCCCATGTTGCCATGAGACATTTCTTCTTCTTGAAGACTTTCTTCTTTGTCTTCTCGGCCTCAGGACAGTCTGCCTTGTAGTGGCCTGGTTTCCTGCATCCATAGCACACCACTGGACTTTCCTCCTTTTGCTCAGCTTCTTTCTGTGGAAATCTTATGTTGAATTGCTTCCTTCTGAAGCCACCCTTCTTTTTCCACATAGATTTTATTTTCCTGGAGATGAAGGAGAGTTCATCATCATCTGAGCCTTCTTCTCCTTCTGAACTGCATGATTCTTCATCATAATCATTTGCCTTCAAGGCTTTTGAGGTGCTCCCTTTTTGAGCTTTAAGAGCAATGGACTTTGCCCTTTTTTCGATTCCCTCTTCATTCAGCTCAAGCTCATGTACTTTCAATGAGCCTAGAAGATTTTCTAAAGCAAGAGTGGAAAGATCCCTTACTTCTTGTATTGCTGTAACTTTGGGTCTCCACTGTCTGGGCAGACTCCTCAAAATCTTCCTTACATGTTCCTGGGTTGTGTAGACTTTCCCCAAGGATCTCAGGTTGTTGGTAATAGTTTGGAATCTTGCAAACATTTGATCAATGGACTCTTGTTCTTCCATCTTAAATAGTTCATATTGATGAACTAGTATGCTTATCTTAGATTCACGAACCTGAGATGAGCCTTCATGTGCCAAGGCCAGAGTGTCCCACATTTCCTTGGCAGTGGTGCAGCTGTGCACCTTGTCATATTCAGATTTTGTGATGGCACACATCAGATAGTGCCTTGCCTTCGAGTTCAGCTGGAATCTGGTCCTTTGATCTGCTGTCCACTGAGCTCTTGGTATTTGTTGACCTGCTTCATTTACTGGAGCAGTGTAGCCAGTTTCCATGACATCCCATAGGTCCATATTTTGAGCATCAAAGAATGTGATCATTCTCTGCTTCCAGTAGTCGTATTCATTTCCATTGAACAGTGGTGGTCTGTTCACAGCTTGTCCCTCGTTCTCCATGGATCTTTGCTTCTCTGCACTGTTAAGTGCTCAACCCCTAGAGACCGAGCTCTGATGCCAACTGTAGGTAACAAGATGAAACACAAGAAGGGGGGGTTGAATTGTGTTTCTAAGCTTTTAAAACTTTTCGCAAATGTTGGACGCTGGCTGTTAAAAACGTTGGACGCACAGCTTTGTTCAAATATTGGACGCACAGTGTTTTCTGAAATATTGGACGCACAGAGTGCTAAAACACTGGACGCACAGACTTGTGAAATATTGGACGCACAAAAGATTGGACGCTGAGGCTTCCCTCTTGGTTTAAAAGCTTGTTTTCTTTGTGCGATTAAAGGTGTATGAAAAACTTGTTTAAAACAAAATCAATTCAATCCCCTTGGTTAGTAATAAGCACAGATATAATAAGAGATAAGGGAAGGAAGAAATAACACAAGTTTTTATACTGGTTCACCCTTTCCTAAGAGCTACGTCCAGTCCCCTCAAACTAGAGAGATTTCACTATCAACCTGATAGAATACAAGTATTCTTTGCACACGGCCTCTTCAGGCTAACACCCAAGTATTCTTTGCACACAGCCTCTCCAGGCTAAATCCCAAGTATTCTTTGAACACAGCCTCTTCAGGCTAAAACCCAAGTATTCTTTGAACACAGCCTCTTCAGGCTAAACAACTCAGCAGAGTGTTTTTGATTCAAGTGCTGTCTAACTCACACAAGTGAGGATATGAAATCTAAAGCACTTTGAGAGTTAAGCAAACTCTCTTTTACAAGAAGAAAGAAAAAATACAAGACTTTCTATACAGAGTATAACAGATTGCACAGCTTTTTGCTCTTTCTTTTTCGTTGTTAAGTCTCTTGTATTCTTCTTCTTGCTTTTCGGTATTTCAAGAGTAGTGAAGCTTCAGACTTGTTCTTCAGTTGCTCAACTTCATCTCTCATAAAAGTTACCGTTCTCTAATAGCATTTAATGCTATTTTCCCGTTGCTCTGAGGAGATCTACTTCATTGTGCATGTCTGCGTTTCTTTCTCCTAAATCAGAAGCAACCTGTACTCAAAGTCTCAATTGTACAGTGGTTAATAATAATATCTTATTGAGACAGAGAGAATACACTGTGTAAAGCAGAAAGATGTGTTCAGAGATATATAGAGTAGTTAAAAGTACATTCTCTCTCTTAGTACACTTTCCACAGTGCTTTATGCTTTTCAAAAGTACGTTCAGAAACGTTGACAAAGTTGTACAGAAAAGCATTGTATACAGCTATTTATCTCAAATCATTTGCTCAATAAATATGTTCCATATTAAATGCATGAGCAGTAAATAGCAAGTTTATGGATTCTGCGTATTGGACGCAACATGTAGAAATCATTGGACTTTCAGTCCTTTTAGCAAATGGACGCATACCTTGTACTTACCATTTGCATATGATATTCATTCAATCATTGGACGCATCCTTATGCTTACCATTTCATTCCATTTAAGGCAGTATTGGACTTATTGCCTCATGCTGGTTATTGGGCTTTTGCCATTTCCTTACTGTTCCATTGGACGTAGAGCAGTTGATTTGTTGTACTTTTGTTCTTCTGCTTTATTGTGTTCCATTGGACGCAAAGCAATATTGTTGTCCTTCTTATTTATTGGACGCAGAACAATACCTTTGTCACTCTGATTTCATTGGACGCAGAGCAGTTCTTTTGTTTGTTCAGTTTCATTGGACGCAGAGCAGCACTCTTGGTCATTCAGCTTTATTGGACGTTGAACTTCAATGCCTTCCTGAACATTGGACTTTTGTCCTTCTTGCTCTATTGGACGCTCACTGAATCTGTTCCTTTGAAAATCATTGGACTCTTACTGCAATTCTGCTTCTCATAAAAACATTGGACTTATACCAGTATTGCCTTGTACTTATCATTGGACGATCAGCATTCTTGAACGTTGGACTTATAAGCATTCTGATCATTGGACGTATGGTTTTTCTTGAACATTAGACTTATGTCTTCAATGCCTTCTCATGAATCATTGGACGTATGAAATTGTCCTTGTGCCTTGTACTGAATTATCGGACGCACAACATTACTTGCCTTATGCTCAAACATTGGACGCAGAACTCTTCCTTCTGCTCAAACATTGGACGCATAATTCTTCCTTCTGCTCAAACATTGGACGCGGAACTCTTCCTTCTGCTGAAACATTGGACGCACAACTTTTGTGTCCATTTCAGTGCCAACATTGTGATGAGCTTAGCTTATTGGACGCAGAACTGCTTTGCCTCTTATATCAGTAACTTCCTTCTGCCAAAATCACTGGACGCAGAACTCTTGGTATTTATGTTTCAGTGCCAACATTGGACGCAAGGCTCACTTTGAATGCCAGCCAATGTCATGAAGAACTGATTGGACGCAGACTGCAATAAGCTTAGTTAGGCAGCATTGTTATTCATTGTACAAGCTTAATACATTTTGTTTATCCTTTGTAAAAACCTTAATAGATTTTGTTATCATCAAAACCATAAAATCACTTAGGGAGTTTTTGTATTAAAAACACTTTTAACAAATTTGGTTCCAATAGAAGTGACATGCATTATGCTAGAATGCTATGTGTGTGCTTGACTGTGTGTTTACCTTGATGATTTGTCTCTTGTTGATGATTGCATAGCTTAGCTAAAAGATTTGCGAAAGAGTAACTCTATATAAATATATTCTTGGAATGTATTACGTAGTATTTTATTTTTCATATGCAACCTTTCAGTGGATTTCAACTTGTGAAAAGAAATTCACCCTTGCATATTTTCCGGTATCTGTATGTACGTTACGCGTAGATGAGGCCTCTGGTAGCCCGCGTGAGGGAGAGCTTCCGGCCCCTTGAGGCCGAGTCCGAGGGAGGGGGATGGACTTATGATCCCATCTCCCAATGGGCCACTGTGTGTGGACACGTGGTCAGGACAAGAGGAGGGGTGCTGGGCCCCGAAGAGGTTTTGGAGCGTGATATGGTTCTGGACGCTTACATTCCATTAGAGAGGATGTGCAGCTGGCTGGCAGCCGCACCCGAGGCACCTATGGAGCAGCCGAGGCGAGAGACTCAGGCGGAGGAGAGACCTTTATCCTCACGGGTAACCGAATCCGCTCGGGAGTATCGTCGCATGTTTCATCGCACGTGTCTCACTCCGAGGAAGAGTACCTTGCCGCGAGATCGTCTATCGAGGATGGCTCCATCAGTGACACCAGCTTCACCACCAGCGACAGGGAGACTGACACTTTCCGTTCCTTACGTTCCACCGTATGGCCGTTTCGTACGCTGCTCTTCTGACACTTCTGCCGGACCGTCGGGACACGCAGAGAGGGGGAAGAGGAAGGTTCGAGATGAGCCAGAGCGGGTACTCATTGAGATATCTGAGGAGGAGGAGGACCCGGAGGAGGACCCAGAGAAGGATCCCGAGGAGGACCCCGAGGAGACGTCATCGTCTTAGGTCGTAGTGGTGGGGGGTGTCTAGTGCTAGGTTGTGGGATGTTTGTTAGCGACCAGCCTAGGTTTGGGATGTTCATGTTCAGTGTCGTGTATTTGACACATCTTTTGATTTACAGTTTTCTTAGGTTTAGATTTATCGCTTTATTTTCTTTACGTTATGATGATGTAGTTTGGCCACTACGTTGTGGTTCCAAACTATCCTTGCGGGCGCAAGACTTGTATATTTTGACATGATGATATATATATATATGTGCATGATGTTTCTTTTTTTCTGAGTTTCAGGAGGGCTAAGTGTGATGTGAGAAATCTTTTCGTTTAAGATTCTTTTAAAAAAAAAAAATTAGCCACCAATTTTGGTAACCTTGAGTTATGAAAGATGTTTTCCGCATTAAATTTTAGTTTTTCACGTGACGTTCCTTGTGGGAAAAAGGGGCGTTACATGTGAAGCTTCGGGGTAGGGGTGTTGATTGTCCAACCCTATGTGTTTGATGTGAAACAGACATTGAAACCACTTGGCACACTCTCATTACTTGCACACGAGCCCAGAACTGTTGGAAGGAACTGCAGCTTTGGCCTCGACTGGAGTCTCACCTTCTTCGTCATGAAAACTTCAGAGAGTTGTTCTTCGTTGTCATGAATGAGCTGGACCTGGAGGTGCGATCCACTTTTGCCATGACACTCTGGAGCTTATGGATGAGCCGCAACAATAAGGTTTGGGAGGCGAAGGATGACATCACTGCTGAGGTGCTTTTTTGGGGACACAGTTTTACATGCATGATGTTTGTAACATCCTGACTTTTCTGACTCTGCTCTAAATTCAGAAAATTCCATTGATTGATCTAATTCTTATAATTTGCTACCCGATGAAAAATAATTAGTGATTAATTGTCCTAAGCATTAAAACATCCCAAATCATGATCCCAAATATATTTATTCATGTCCTTACAGTTTTAATTAATTACGAGTTTGGCCCAAAACTTTCCTTAGTTTGGCTTTTACTCAAAGGCTCTTACTTCTAATTTCGAAATAATGCAAGGGCTTAGTTGCAAAGTCTGAAATTCCTTTCTCTTTTTATTCCAAGAGGCCGAGCCTCTATCACCAAGAGAGGTAAGTCATTTACATGTTTTGCTTCTATCTCTAAACTCTTGTGCTCTACCTTCTCTCTAACACTCTTCTTTCTATCCTTCTCCCTTAAGCATTCGGCTAGCCCCTCTTCTTCATCCCTTTCATTTTCTTTTTGCTTCTTTGACATCAAACTAACTTCATCTCTTGTGTTTGGAGATCAAGAAGCTACTGCCCAAGAGGAAGGAGGATACTATACAATCAACCTCACCAATATCAACCCCACAATCGGTTTTGAGCTAAGGTGAGGGGAGGGGGTGTAACACCCTGATTTTTATATATAGTTTTTATTGATTTTTAATCCTATTTAATTTAATTAAAATTATTTAATTATGATTTTTGGGATTTTAAGGTGTGAATAATAATATTCATATCGTAGGTTTGATTTTGAAGGGTTTAGAGTAGTAGAGTTCGCAAAACTGAGTTTTTGCGGGAACCGCATTCTCTCCTGATGCGGGGATAGGGTTCAGTATTTTTCTGGAGGTCATTTTTACTCCAAAATAATTTTTTAATGAACCAAAAGTGGTTCTTATAATATTTGTGATTTTTAGAAATTTTTCTGGAAATTTTTCAGAAAAACTTTATTTTACCCGCGTTTGGAGCTTTACGGGTAAACCGGGCGCAACCGGGACATGAAAAATAGTCCAAAAATTTAGTTTTGGGTTTCTAAATTTTTATATGACATATTCAAGTCATAAAATTCATTTCTCATGATTTTACTCATTTTAGAAAAATAGTTATCTAAAACTACGCGTTTTTACTATTTCGAACTACCGATTAAACCCTAACTTGGTGGAATTAAATCCCACCATTTTCCAGTCAGCCTTGGGGCGCATGGAAGGGCTGATCCCACCCTCAAAATCCTTCCAAAAGTCAAATGGTCAAATAGGGGTTAATATTTGAATTTTTTAAAATTAGGTGAGAGAGGTATGGCTCCCAACCACCAAAAGCATTGAAGCCCATACTCCCCCATACTCCTCATGTTCTGGCCGAAATCTGCATAGGGAGAGGGAAGAGAGAGACTTTCACTTTCACTTCATCTTCTCCACTTGAATCATACAAACTCCATTTTCTCTCCATTTTTCAAGTTTTTCCATACACAAAAAGACCAAGTTCTATTGAGATTTTGCGTAGTCAAGCTTCACAAAAAAGGTTTGGATCATCATTCTAATCCATAAACTTCTTTCATTTTTTCATTTCCACCACTTTCATGTTTCCATGAAAGTTGTGTTCTTCTCTTTACTAAAAGAGATCTTTTTCTTGGTTTAGGTTCACTCCATTGGAACCTACAAGCTTGAAAATCATCTTGGATCTATTTTGCTTCAAGATTTGAGTAAGTATTCCTCTACTCAAATTTCTATACCTTAGGGTTTGGTGGTTTTCATGAAACTTGCATTTTTATGGTTTATTTTTGGTGTATTTTGTGTAAGGTGAATTTTTCTAAGTGTTGGAACATCAAGGCTTCAAGGAGGCCAGTTGGTGATTGTGTAGAGGGAAGGTGATTAGTGGTGTTTGCCCATTTTCCTATGCTTCAAGAGGTAAGGGGATTTTCTCAATAAGTTGGGAAGGATGTGTATGTGTGTGGTTTATGTTGTATGTTCATGAAAAACTCAAAGACTTGAGTTTTCATATTGGGTGTTTGAGTGAGAAATCATTCTTTAGTAATATGTATTTTTATATATTTATGTATGAGTGAAAGTATGATTTTGGTTGAGGCATGATAATTTTTGATAAACCTCTGTGTTGTTGGAAAAATCATATGTATGATTTGGAGTGATTTGGAATGCCTAAGTGTATGTTTGATGAGTTGATGATTTTTATGCTATGTTCATAATGTATGTTCATATGTTATGGATGGCCACTTTGAGTGGATGTATGGTTTATGGCTTGATTGTGTTCTTGCCTAATTGATGTATGTTGCTTTCTTTGAATATTCCATATACCTTGATTTCCTTGTGATTGGGATTAGTTTGGAAATATTTGATTAAGTGTGGGAAGAGGTTTAAAAGCTTTAATGAAAAAGTTTTCCAAAGTGAAATCAAATAAATTAATAAAGATTCAAGTTAATACATAGATAAATTTCATAAAATTCCTAAGTATAAGTCTTAAGTCAATTTCATACTAAATCCTTTTTATCTATAAAATTCTAAGTTAGAAAATTAATTAATGAGAGAGAAAATCAAATTTCAAATTTTTAGGGGTCAAAAACGAAAACTGGATTTTTTGGGGTCAAAAATGCAAATTATGGAATTCTGGGCTTTAATTGCAAAATCTGGACTTTTGGGCCAAAAATATAATTTACGAAAGTTTGGGGCAGAAACGCGAAGTCTGGAGACTTTTGGGCCAAAAGTATAATTTACGAAAGTTAAGGGCAGAAACGCGAAGTCTGGGTACCTTTGGGCCAGAATTATAATTTACAAAAGTCTTGGGGCAGAAAACGTAAATTCTGGGCATTTTGGGCCAGAAATCAAATTCTTCAGAAAATCAGGGGCTGGACTTCGAAACTGGACTTCATAGGGGGTCAGAATTGTAAATACTTAAAAGTAAAGAAACTTAAGTTATCAAAGCAATTAACTAAGACTTTGAATTAAATCTTTTACAAAGAGAAGTGGGAGGAAAATATAAATGAGGATTAAAGAGTTAAAGTTGATGAAGGGCTTTAATTTCAAAGAGGAACTTTCCATAAAACTTAAGTTTTTAAATAAACGCTTTTACACGGTATTGAACGAGGATCAATACGTGGCGACGATAAAGTCTTGAGGACAATAATATTACACGGTGTTGGATGAAAGCTAACACGTGGCGATGAAAAACCCTAAGACGAGGGACCACATTGATTGTATTGTTTGTGAGTGCAAATATAATGTAATATACATTTGAGATATTGGCTTTTGCCAGGCTAGCTTTATGCTATGATGAGAGCATACAATCCTATGCGATGGATTGTGAATAATTGTAAATCTTGTTCATGAAAAAGGGGACCGATGGTTACCATGTCCATGAAAAAGGGGACCGATTGGTTTATTATGTTAGGTCTCATAGTAGCCTACTGAATAATTGTAAAACCTGTCCATGAAAAAGGGGATCGATGGTTACCATGTCCATGAAAAAGGGGACCGATTGGTTTATTATGTTATGGTGATAGTAGCTCTACTGAATAATTGTAAAACCTGTTCATGAAAAAGGGGACCGATGGTTACCATGTCCATGAAAAAGGGGACCGATTGGTTTATTATGTTAGGTTTATGCTACAACCATTTCGCTCTACTTGGTTGAGGAAGTCTCCATGGAGCAGTGCACCGGTGTATTAAAGAGATATTGAAGTGACATGCATTATGCTAGAGTGCTATTTGTGTGTTTGACTGTGTGTTTAATTGGATGATGCGCTCTCTTTTGGTGTATGAATATCTTAGAGAAAGATTTGCGAAAGAGTAGCTATATATATTCTTGGAATGTATTATGTAGTATTTTCTTTTTGTATACATCCTTTCAGTGGATTTCAACTTGTGCAAAGAAATTCACCCTTGCGTGTTTTCTGTTATTTTATGTACGTTATGCGTAGATGTCCACTTAGAGACCTCTGATAGCCCGAGTGAGGGAGTGCTTCCGGCCTCGTGAGGCCGATGGTGGGGGATGGACTTACGATCCCATCTCCCAATGGGCCACTGTGTCTGGACTGGTGGTTAGGACTAGAGGAGGGGTGTTGGGCCCCGAAGAGGTTTTGGAGAGGGACATGGTTTTGGACGTTTACATACCCGTCGAGAGGATGCGCTACTGGCTGGGAGATGCACCCTTTGCACGCAGCATCACTTTGGAGGATTGGGAGGCCAGAGTTCCACCCACGGCGCAGCATAGGAGAGAGGCGAGGGAGGATCAGAGGCCTACACCTCAGCGGATAGCCGAATCGGTATCTAACCGTTGTCGTCTGATTCGTCGCACTCCAAGGAAGAGTTCCTTGGAGAGGGCACGCTTACCAAGGATGGCTCCACCAGTGACACCAGTTCTATCACCCGAGACTGTGAGACCTACACTTCCTGTTCCATACGTCGCACCTTTTGGACGTTTGGTGCGCTGTTCTTCTGACACTTCTGCCGGACCTTCGGGACATGTAGATAGAGGGAAGAGGAAGGTTAGAGACGAGCCAGATCGTGTACTATTCGAGGTGTCTGAGGTTGAGGAGGACCCCGAGGAGACGTCATCGTCTTAGGCCTGTAGAGGTGGGGGTGTCTAGTGCTAGGTTGTAGAGTGTTTGTTAGCGACCAGCCTAGGTTTGGGATGTACATGTTCAGTGTCGTGTATTGGACACACTTTTTGATTTATCGTTTTTCCTAGGTTTAGCTTTATCGCTTTATTTTCTTTGTGTCAGGATGATGTATTTTGGCCACTATGTTGTGGTTCCAAACTATACTATCGGGCGCAAGACTTGTGTATATTGACTTGAGGATATATATATATATGTGATGTTTCTTTTCTTCTGAGTTTCTGGATGGCTAAATGAGTTGTGAGCAAATCTTTTCGTATAAAATACTTTTAAAAAAAAATTAGCCACCAATTTTGGTAACCATGATTTATGAGAGACGATTTTTCGCATTAAGTTTAGTTTTTCATGTGACGTTCCTTGTATGAAAAAGGGGCATTACAGGGGAGATACTCATTGCTACTTGAGCTAGTGGAATGATGGAGTGTCTACTCTTCATGTTTTCTGTGTTGGTGTCTTTTTTCTTTAGAGTTGGAGGGCTGACTCTCTTGGTTTCCCTAGCCAAAGAGGGTTGGTGCTCTAGCCATGGTGTTGTGATTTTTTTTCTCTTGATGATGTTTTGGTTATTTTCTACCTAGAAATGGTGTTGTAATAATTAAATATCCCCCTACCCATGTCCCATTTTTGTTTTATAATCTGTTTGGTGTGTTTGAGTTGCTGGAAAAGTGTTCAAGAGGCACAGGTATGGTTCTTATACCTTGCATGTGCTGGATGATAAGTTGCATGTTGGAAAAATGGAGTTTTTATGACATGTACTTGAAGTGGTGTGATTGATACTCATGCATCATGAGAATGTCATATCATACTAGAAAGCATGAGATAATTATTGAGGTGTGTGATGCCATGTATTTCATAACATGAAAAATAATTAAATAGAGATTGATCCTCTTGGAGGAAAAATAAAAGAAAATATGAGAATTGGATGATGATGACAAGCAAACGCTACAGTGCGGCGAGAATTTGGGAGTAAGGGTCCATGTTGTATGCCTTGGGGATTTGTTCCATTGTCAAATGCCATAAGTGACCACGGGTAGCGCCTCGTGTGTCGCGGTAACTGACTACCCAGCTGGTTCATCTCGACAAATTGCTCTGCAATATCAAGGCTGAGTTGAGGGTGTCTAGAGAAAAGTATATGCATATATGGATAATTAAAACAGTTGTTGGCCCTACGGGGTGTTGTTGTTGAGCACCGTCTGGACACTGACTCCTAGCCACAAGCTTGATCATTTTGTTGGCCCTGCGTGGGTGTTGACCCTTCATGGGTGGTTTAGTTTGGGCCCGTCATGCATTGCATTGCATCTACATTTATTAATGTGTTGATGTGAATTATATTTGATTATGTGATGAGTTTGAGTTTAAATAAAAATGAGTTACCTACTTATGGCTAGATTAACCATGTGGCGGTTTGGTTATGAGTTGATGTGATTAATTATCTAATGAGAATAATCTTGAAGTGTGGGTGTGATGTTTGGAAGTGTCATATGACTTACTTATGAATTATCTATTGATTGTGTGAGACTTCCTTCATTCTCCTATGCTGCTGTAGTTTATGATTATTTCACCTCTCTCTGTTTTGTTTCTCTATATATATAATGTTGGATATAAGATCATGGCTTCACACTTGCCTACTTGCCGTCTGGACGTGGAGTTTGACTTTGACGACAGAGATTGGGAGTTTGATCGTGCGGATCGGGAGTTCATCTTTAGGGGACCAATGATCATTAAGATCACTTGTATGCTGATGCCTGAGCAGGAGCCCTTTTTGCTTTCGTCTCGTTTCTTCATTCATATGGTGTTACCGTTTGCTGCGGCAGAGTAGACCGACTTGTAGAGGAGAGGCACACACAGTGGCTGACTTGTAGTAGTAGCGGTGAAAGGACTTTTGGCTGGATGTCCTTCACCAGTTAGATGTTTTGTGTGTATGCCTTAGGACTAACCCCTTTTTCTTGTTTGGTTATTTTGTTTACTTGCTAGCTGTATATGCTAGGTTAGGGGTTACCTTACTCACTCAGATTGTCTGTCTCTCCTGTGCAGCAAGAACTTAACTATTATTTTGTGTTATTTGTATGTTCCATGGGCTTCTCTAGGTTAATCATATGTTTGATATTTAAGTCAGCTATGAGTTACATAATGTTCGTGTTACTTTTCTTTTTGAGAAAATTTTTTTTTGGTTTTGTGAGACCTGAGGGACGAAGTTCTTGTTAATTTCGGAGAGAAATGCGATTTTATTGTGATTAGTCGCAATGGGGATTGTGACGTCATAGTGTTCAGTCAAGCTATCCCCACGAACGAATACAGGATCCACACCTCACCCTTATGACATTAGGTGGCATAAACCACCACCTGATGTTTTGAAATGTAACGTTGATGCATCTTTCAGGGCGGATAGCAATATCACAAGGTTGGGGATGCATCACTCTTTCTCCAAAAAGGATATTACACCAAAGTAACCAAAAGTTTCGCAATAACTTAGAAAATGTTTTGTTTAAAAATAGATAATCCTTCTCCAAAAATGCGGGTAAAATTTTTTATCTTCATAAAAGATGAGAAGGACGGAGAATATGTCCCTAATTCTTTTCGAAATGTTTTTAAATGTGGAACTATAACCAACACCTTTTGTAGAAATAATCTCATCTCATATATATAAAGATCTCGCATAAGTTTCATAAAATAAACATATATCTGAGCCAATTTAGTCTCTTGACCTCTACCCAAACTAAGACAATAGATACAGATTACAGATTCTTCTTAGAATCTCTATCAATCTATGCAACATCCTCCTTCAGACCCTTCTTCTAAAAGCTAGCCCACTTCTTGGGTAAATCATCTACTCAGTGATGCACCTACACAACATAAAAGTAGGCAATGGTGAAACTCTAAAACAAAGTAATATGTAAAGTACCAGCACATCAAAACACAAATCATATATCACTCAATTCACACCGCAAGAATATATATATATATATATATATAGCAGAGTAAAAATTCAAACAAGACCTATAAATAAATCACATTCAAACAGGTCTTACCTTGTGTCTTGTAAACCTACAAAAGCAATACACTCACAAGAATATACACCAAGTCAAGGTATATTTATGCATGCCACTTCAATATCTCTCAAAACACACCGGTGTAATGCTCCAAGGAGACTTTCCAACCTCACATCATTTGAGCGACCGGCTGCGGTAAACTTAATAGAATAAACAGGGAATCTCACTTAGACCCTTGAGAATACTTCGAAAATACCGCATTTAAAACTTAATACCAAATCATAGATAGATCTGCCAGTCAGATTTATCCAAGCCGGGTATACGATTTCCTCGGCTCGGGGGTATTCACCGACAAGGTCATTGAGACTTTCAAAACCTAGATAATCCCAATAGACAAATGAAGTCCAACAGAACCTATTCTTAACCCCATCCTCTAGGTTGTATGCTCATCGTCTATAATGCAAATGACCGTCTAAATTTGCACACAACTTTCCTTCGTAAAACTTCCTCTGTTTTTACTGTCACTTATCTCAAAAATCTCTATATCACGTCAAAACTTCTTTATATGAAATAAACCCATAAAAATATTATTCGTATGAACAGATAACTGTTAAAAATCACTATATCTCGCCTTTTCACTTTATCACAAAAAACCTTTTACTCTATATATATATATATATATATTTAAATTTAAGTAAATAACTCTTGTCTGCATTATTCTTTTAGTGCTCGTTACGGGTTAAATTATCGACTCAGCTTTAGTAATTCAGTTTTATGATTGATTACACTGCGGCAGAGCCAAACTGAGGTAATCAACCCCTCAAAGTGATTCGGTATATCAACTAAAAGTTCTTAACTGGTTTTAAGCAAACCAAAACGGGGTAGAGCCACCTAGGATTGATCAAGAGAGAAGTGATCAACAATAATAAAACTTATGGCCCCTTTTTAATCAGTAAGTGTCTGTTCTCAGATTTTAGCTAGATCTTTGGGAAAGGAATAATTACACGGCGGCTGAGCTGACTGCGGTAATCAATGTCCAGCTTTCTTGAAAACTTGATATAGACTTAGCGAACGAAGTAAAGCTGATTAATTTACCGGTTTAATTAATTTTGAAGATAAAAGGATCACACGGCTGCAGAGCCGTCTTCGGTGATCAATACCCAACTTTTAAAATCGATATAGACTAAGTGAACGAAATCAAGCTGTTTTTCTTCTGAAATACTTAAGCACCAATTATCTTCCAGAAAAGAGGCCCGTTGAAAGCATGTCTCACTAATTTTCACTGCTAGAGACATTGAAAATTAAACTAAGCTAAGTATATAAATATACAGATTGGATACCCACTCGATATTTCCCACTGATAATATAACAGTAGAAATCACCGAGAATCTGTTACCGTTATATTAAATTCCGATAGATGCTATAACAATAGAATTCACCGGGAATCCATTACCATTATACTCTTTTTACGATAGAAGCTACAACAATAAGATTCACCGAGAATCCATTACCGTTATACTCTTTTATCCAATCCAATCTATTTATATATACGTTTATTAAGAAATCACTTCTTTCCCAATTTATCTTAGTCACGTATATACCGGGTCCCTAGGTTAAGAATTCCCCAAACAACGTATTAGTGCAGTTCCCAGGGAAGAGAGACGGACTTAAAAATCCCCTTCAAAGGTCTCTGTCTTTCCTAGACAGACCTATACTGATAAACCATTTATCTTAATCATCACATTGTATATCAATGATAGACAATATCAGGGTTTTCACAAAAGAATAAATTTCACTTTTCACGGTAAGATCATATTTACGGTAAATATAAATTTTGTCAATATAACGGTATGTTTACAAAAGCTCAAAATTAATTTTATCCAAACCACCTTACTCACACAAATTCTTAGAGGAATTTGGGCTTTATAACACTACAATTTATAAATAGCATAAAACAGTTAAATTAAAGCCATAAAACAATTATAAAACATAAATAAATAAAAGCTATAACACTAAAAACACACAAGTCAAGCACAATCAAGAATCAAACTCATACTTCTCAAATTAATTTGCAAGAGGTTCTCCTTACCTTTGCCACAAGAACTTGGAAGAACAAGGCTTGAAGAACAAAGAACACCACACAAGAAAACTAAAAACTTCAAAGATAAAAAGAGAGAGATTTTGCTTGTCAACACAAGGATTTTGGTGTAGGAAACTTATGAGGCACGAGGGGGTATTTATAGGGGAGGGGGCAGCCATGAGGAGGGACAAGGGAGGAAGAAAAAAGATCATGTGATGTAAGCCATAACTCTTAAAATGCCTAATTAACTAATTAGGTTTAATCAACCCTTTTTCTAATTGGCTTAGGCAAGTGACTCATGGCATGACTCAAAATTGAGAAGCCTTGAGAAGGAACTAGACTCACGTGAGTCATGAAGGAGGGGGCGGCCAAGCAAGCAAGTGGATGGAAGAGATGTGATAAAAAATTAATGACTAGATAATTTGGTTTTAATCCATCTTTTTCGTAATTGGTTCAAGGCTTTTCCCTAGGATTGGAATCCATGTGACAAGCTCATCCAAGGCTTAAGAACAGTCTAATGATGTCGACCAAGATGGAAGAAATAAGGGCCATGGGATAGCTTGGTTAAAAACTTTAGGTTTTAGTAGTTTAAGTGAAAATCAAGGGTAAAATAGTCTTTTCACGAATAAAAAATTCCCAAAATTAATTTAAAGTGTGAGAACCAATAGGAAATCTCGAAAATGCCCTATAATAGCCCTAATGGCTTCATGGAAGAGTTTCTGGATTTTTAATGTAAGGCGTGCTTTGCGGTTTGCATAAACAAAGGAAAACGGACACGTCTTAAGTACAAAACGGACATTTTTTAGAAAATTCCCAGATAATTTCCAAAAAATCACAAATTGATTATAAACACTAATGATCCTTCTTAAAAAATAATTTTGAGCATTCCCTAATTACTAAAAATCTATTTCCGTTCCAGAAACCCTTGTTTCTCGTGTTTGCAAGGATCAAAAATTAACTTTTGATCTGCTTTTCAAAAATTTTTGAAATAAATTCCAAAAATCCTAAAAAATGTGAAAACATGATTTAACTTCTCAAAATCTCTTTCTGACCTCAACTTGGTCTCCGAATCAGTTCTCTGTTCTTGCTATCAAACCATAGGGACCAAAGGTAATTCTAAAATTTATTATTTCCAAAAATTCCAGAAAAATTTCAGAAAATCAAAAATATTAAAAGAACTAACTTTTGTGAAGGAAGATAATTTTCTGGGTTGGTTTGACATATGTTTTGCTATTTAAAATTGAATCCGTTAATAACGGTAAATACGGTTGTCTAAAAAAACCCAAACGTCAAAGGAAAAACGTCTGTTTCAATGAAATAATTTGATAAGTATTTTAAAACCTTAATTATTAGACCAACATAATTTACTTAACACTTAGATCACACAATTTCATATAAAACAAATAATAGACGAAAAAATAAAAAACAGAAGTCTATATAAGACTTAACTATCTTACCGTTTTAAACTATAATACCAAACAAGACTTATTATTTTCTATACTATCTTAAGTATACTAGATTCTAGAGTCTCTTTCTTAACTATTTCTCTATCTCCGGTATTTATCCATTCTTTAACAGATTACGGAGTTTCTCTTAGAGGGACCAAAACTGTAATTTCCTTTATACTGTTCTCTAAATTCCAAACTTAATTTCTAAAACTTTATGGAACATCAAGTTACTATTTTATTACCTCTAATACCTTTTGGGAATCAAGTATGAATTTTTCATATTCATTATCAACTTATTCTGACAGTCAAGAATGTCCGTAAAGTATCGTTTGAATTCTACGTCAGCTCTAAACCATTATACTTTATCTGAAAATCTTAAGGATGATTCTAATCTTCTAAAATTAATACTCTGTCTTATAGAGTGAAATTTTAGGATGTTACAATTCTACCCCTCTAAAAATAATTTCGTCCTCGAAATTTCGTGAATAAGCATATTTGGACAATATCTTTTATCTGGGACAATTCCCATTACTTAACATCAAATGATCTACTATCAATCTTTAGATATAACGTACTCGCACATTTAACAGTTCGGAGTGTAATCTCTTGCTTCTCTATCCCAACTCCGTTGCTGTAACCTAGAAAGTCTACCAACATTTTTCTTTCTTTCCTTGCTTCCTTCCTCTTTTCTCCATCTTCCGACATTTCCATTTGACGGATCTCTAGTGCAAAATCTATTTTCTTAATCCATAATTAAGTCCTGTCTCAAAAATCATTTGCACTCCTAGGCTTCATCAAGTTTTAAAACTAGAAATCAAAAGTACTTAGTCAAAGGTTCAGACCTTTAGCTGCGTACATGCCTACAGTCGTATTTGTTTACGGTAAAAACTCCAAAAAATCCTTTTCCTACTGTACTATGCCTTAATCTTTTCTTTTATCTTTTGAGATACCTTGGTAAATTATTCCAATGACTATTGAATCCTTAACAATAATCCTTATCTGTTGAAAATTTCTAATACTATCCTACTCAACTATAGGCTTTAGTTATTAACTTTAGAGATAACATTCTTGCATTTCTTTGAATATTGTTACCTCAACTACCGAATTTCTCCTTTGCCTTCCATCGGAATCAAACCTTAAGTTCCTCCATTCTTAGGAATTTTGACCTACCAGTTCATACTTATTACCATTATTATCTTTCTGCTACCGACAAACTAATGGATTAATTACGTCCATACCTTGACCTTAAGTAGTAAGAAAACAATAATAATTCTATGACTAATTGTGCCATCCAGATCAAAAACTTAGTTTGTAAGGGTAAGTCTCTACTTATAGGAATAAACATAATATATATATATATATATACATAAAATTAACACAACATCAAAGCAAACAAACACTGATGTATTCTTATATATATAACAACCAAGCATAAACATGTTCCTAATAGGCTCTAAACCTATAGTATGTCTCCAAAAACGATACTCCAACTTTGGTTGTTATGATTCAAGCTTAATAATAACTAGATTATATCTATAATAACAGAAAGCAAAACAATGCATTGTCCTAGATCCCACTAACCGGAGAAAGATATTCCCTTGTTTGCTTCAAGACTCTTATGTTGCAGAGTTTGATTGTTGGCCAGTAGCTTTTGCTCCCTTACAATCCTTATACTTGTGCCCAATCTTCCCGCACTTGAAGCAAGTTGCGCCATTCTGGTTACAGTTGTTGCCATGGTGTCCCACCTTCTCGTAATTATAACACTTCATCGTACTTATCCCTTGATTCCTATGATTTCCTTTCCAAATGACAGGCGTATTATTGCGGGTTCGTTGTGAATTCTAATTTTTCACCGAGTTTCTAGTATATGGCTTATCTTGGATTTGCCTCCCTTCCTGACTTGGTGACTGAAACCTAAGTGGTCCCCCTATGTTACTTTTTACCATCTTCTCCTTCTTTAGTATCTTCTCAATCATATAGCAACGCTCTATCAATTCGCTAAACTCACAATTTTTGAAAGGGATCACTGCCTCACGTAAATCATGTTCCAACCCTTCTTAAAACTTCTTGCATTTCCATGCCGGGTCATGACATATTTGGAAATACTGAGAAAACTTAGAGAGAGATTCAAACTTAATAACGTACTCCCCTACTAACATCTCCTCTTACTTTAAACCTAGGATTTCCATCTCCTTTACTTGACGAACATAGATAGAAAAATACTTCGCCAGAAAATGATCTCGAAAGATAGTCCAAGTAATAGTTGTTCCTTCAATCTCCAATAATAGACGCATTCCATACCACCAGAATTCAGCATCGTCTATCAACAAGGAAGCAGCAAACATCACCTTTCGTCCGTTTGAGCAAGCCATCGTTTCAAGGAATTTTTCTAACTTATGAATCCATAAATGTGCTCCCTCAAGGTCATACCCTCCCTTGAATTGAATCAGATTGGCATGACAAAGTTCTATCCTGTGATTCTCTCCTTCTCTACGTCCAAAAGCTGTTGTCGTTTCCCAAATGGCCTTTGCCAGATCATCATCATTATGATTCCCTCTCTTTGCCATGGTTTTCTACTAAGCAACTATTCGAGTAAAGACAATTAAAGTTTATCATAACTTACTTTTAAATCTAAAAGGAAAATCAATCAATTACACACAATTTCAACCGAAGTCTATACTATTCTGTAATAATCTGGTGACCTTTCGAATTAACGACTTTTTCCCTACAAACCAACATGAATTCCAACCACATGTTTTGTCCTCACTTAGATGCTTTTTAGAAGAGAATTCTTTCCTATACAGTCTCATACCTATACAGTATTGTTGGCACGTAATTCTATTAAGTTCTTCTCAACTATACTGTCCAATACTAGTATAGTCCAGATTTTCCCAGTTGTACCATCCCATAACAGTACAACTTTGGCACCAAATTTTTCTAGAACCAAACAAGTCATTCAAGTTTCACACAAAAAACACACAGCACACAACCTATCAGGGTTCATGCAACTTAGGCTTAGCAGACCTATACCCTAACATTCCCAGAACGGCTGAACCAGGTTCTGATACCACAAAATGCAACACCTTTTCTCCAAAAAAGATATTATACCATAGTAACCAAAAGTTTCGCAATAACTTAGAAAATATTTTGTTTAAAAATAGATAATCCTTCTCCAAAAATACGGGTAAAATTTTTTGCCTTCATAAAAGATGAGAAGGACAGGAATATGTCCCTAATTCTTTTCGAAATGTTTTTAATTGTGGAACTATAACCAACACCTTTTGTAGAAATAATCTCATCTCATATCTATAAAGATCTCGCATAAGTTTCATAAAATAAATTGTATATCTGAGCCAATTTAGTCTCTTGACCTCTATCTAAACTAAGACAGTAAATACAGATTCTTCTTGGAATCTCTATCAATCTATACAGCATCCTCCTTCAGATCCTTCTTCTAAGAGCTAGCCCACTTCTTGGGTAAATCATCTACTCAGTCATGCACCAACAGAACATAAAAGTAGGCAATTGTGAAACTCTAAAACAAAGTAATACGAAAAGTACTAGCACATCAAAACACATATCATATATCACTCAATTCACACTGCAAGAATATATATATATATGTCAGGACATCAAAAACACATATAGCAGAGTAACAATTCAAACAAGACCTATAAATAAATCACATTCAAACAGGTCTTACTTTGTGTCTTGTAAACCTACAAAAGCAATACACTCACAAGAATATAACACCAAGTTAAGGTATATTTATGGATGTCACTTCAATATCTCTCAAAACACACCGGTGTAATGTTCCAAGGAGACTTTCCAACCTCACATCATTTGAGTGACCGACTGCGGTAAACTTAACAGAATAAACAGGGAATCCCACTTAGACCCCTGAGAATACTTCAAAAATATCACATTTAAAACTTAATACCAAATCATAAATAGATCTGCCAGTTAGATTTATCCAAGCCGGGTATACAATTTGTAACACCCCCTTCCCCAGAGGGCATTACATTTAGTAACTAATCCAAACGTGGAAAATAAATTTAATTAATTCTGGTTCTCTTTCGAAAAATGAAAATAATAATGTCAAAGTTATTTAATTTTCACAAATGGATTTCCATAGTTAATTATTTTTTTTAAAGATATTAAATTAAGACATAAATGAGATCACACTAAAAATATGAAAGCAGAAAACAGTCATTGAATACAACTTACATCTCTCTTTATAAATCAATGTTTAGAAATAACAAATCATACAAGAAACTTTTCCTTCCCACCAGAATACTGACTCCTTATGCTGGTTACGCACTAAAACTTCTGGAAAACTCTAATAAGAAAACCCCAGCTCAAGACAAGGATCCACACGTCCTTCCATTTGAATTACGTATCTTCAATGCACATCTCATTCTTCGAATCCTGGCTAGGCCATGCAACACCCTTTCTCCAAAAAGGATATTATACCATAGTTACCAATGAATTTCGAAATAACTTAGAAAATATTTAGTAAAACTCAACATTCCTTCTGCGAAAACGTGAGTAAAATTTTTTCTTCTTTTAACACAGAGAAGGATGGAGAAATATGTATTAATTCTTTTCCAAAAGAGTTTAAGTGCAGAAGCATAACGCAATACTATGAAGAAGATCTAGTCTCATATATATATAAAATCATCAGAGTTTGTACAGGAAAGAATTTAAAGTAAGATAGTGAACATCTGAGCCAGTCTGGTCTCTAAATCCCTACCCAAATAATACAGTAATTGTCTAATCTTCTGGGAATCCTCAACAGCATCCTTCAGCTCCTCTCCTAAGAGCTAACCCTCTTCTTGGGTCAAAAATCTACTCCGTCATGAATCAACACAACAAAGCAGGCAAGGGTGAAACTCTAAACAACTTAATAAGGAAAGTACGGTCCACAACAACATACAACACAATTACTAAAGAATCATACTAAGATAACCAGTATATCAATATATCAGATAACTAGCACAATAAGAATTTCACTCAACACAGCACATTTGGGAACATCCAGTGGGAACATCAAAGGAATCATTCAGCATCTTAAACAAGAAATTTCACGCAAGACTCTCTATACTTTCGGGACAAACCCACGAGCATCCAGCCCGCTACTCTTGGGGATTTTACTTAAGAATTTCGGCCCACAGCCACGAGAAAGGAACCCGCTACCCCTAGAGATTTTACGACATAATTTCGGGACCACACCCACGAGAAAAGAACCCGCTGATCCTGGAGACTTTACCACTTATATTCGGGACCACACCCACGAGTAAGTCACTTGCTACTCAAGGAGATTTTACCATAAGAATTTCGGCACAGAGCCACGAGCATTCAGCCCGCTGCTCCAAGAGATTTTACTTAATAACCATAGATACCAACTTACGACTTAACTCTCAAATAAACACAGAATCACAAGTACACACAGAACCACGTTTCTCACATAATCAGGAAAACACAGAATTTCACTACTCAGATAAAACACAGAACCATTTATCTCAGACAACTCATACTTCATTTTCATTCAAAGGTATGTAATAGTACTAAAAAGTAATTAATTTATTAAACAAGGGTCAAAACTGAAATATTTTGAAATACTTGAACACCAGTTCATTTTTCAGAAAAAAGCCCATTGAAACTGTTTTCACAAACTTTCCACTGTTGAAAACATAGAGAATACTGAACCAAAAATATATAACAGTAGAATTCACCCATAATTCAATACTATTATATCCCCCAATTATCTTAGTCATGTATATACCGAGTCCCGAAGTTAAGAATTCCCCAAACAGCGTATTGGTATAGATCCCAGGCCAGAGAGAGACGGACTGCTTTAGCCCCTTCAAAGGTCTCACTTCCTTTCTAGACAGATCCATACTGATAAACCATTTATCTTAAACATGACCTTGTATATCAATGATAGATAATACCAGGGTTTTCACAAAATAATAGATTGTATTCTCTTCGGGTTAAAATTATATTTGCGTTAGTATAAATTTTGTCATTATAACGGTATGTTTACAAAAGTTTAAAAATGATTTTAACATAACCCTCTTGCTTTACGAAAATCTTGAGAAAATTTGAGCATTATAACTCTACTATTAATATTTAGCACAAAATAATTATTTAAAGGTTATAAAACAATTTATTAAGGCTTAATAGTAAAAACACCTAAAGCATACAATCCTAACACAAACAAGAATCAAAACTCATACTTCACAAATTAAATTGCAAGATTAACCCCTTACCTTGGCCAAAACTTGATGAAGAACAACCAAGGACACCAAAAGAAATTTAACAAACTAAGAAGAAAAAGAGAGAGAACTTGTATGTTGTCTTGCTCCTTGGCTTGGTGTGTGAATTTTATGAAGCCAAGGGGGTCTATTTATAGTGGCCAAGAGGGAGGACATAGAAGGAATAAAAGGCTTTTGTGTGGTAAGCAATGACTACATAAATACACCTTTATTAATTAAGTTAATTCAAGCTTTTTTCCTAAATGGCTTAAACTTATGACTCATGGCATGACTCAAGGCTTCTTGAAGACACAAATTTCTCCTATTGGCTAAGAGGGCATGACAAGGATCATGAGGTCATGGAGCTTTTCTTGCCCTATGTCATGCAACCTATGTCATAATGCTTATTTAGGTAATTAGGAAAATCAATCTTTTTCTAATTGGTCCAAAGGAGTGAGTCATGGTGATGACTCAAAATTGAGTTCTTCTACTTGCTTCATGAGGCGGTTTTGAGGGCTGAATAGGGAGGGAGTGAAGTTACATCTTTGCCCCTAAGGTTTTCAAGTGAAAACGGATGAAAATCAAGGGTAAAACGGACTTTTCACAAATCAACTATTTCCAAAATAAATTAAAATGGTGAGAACCAATGGGGATTCATGAAAATACCATGGAATAGCTTCATAGAAAAGTTTTTGGATTTTTACGGTAAGGGTAAGCCTTACGGTTTGCAAAAACAAAGGAAAACGGTCGCGCCGTAAGTGAAAAACGGACATTTTTCAGAAAATTCCAGAAAAGTCCCAGAAAATCACAAATTGAATTTAAACACTAGTGGTCCCTCTTGAAATTTGATTTTGAACACTCACTGATCACTAAAAATTCATTTTTGACCAGAAATCTCTGTTTTCCGTACTTTATGAACGTCAGAAAAAGTAGCGTTTTTATCTGCTTTTCAGAAAATTACGAAATAATTTCCAAAAATATAAAAACATGATTCAGCTACTTAAAATCTTTTTCTGACCTCAGTTTGGTCTCCGAATCAGTGTTTAGCTTTTGCTGTACGTAATAGGGTCAAAATGGTAATTTCCAAAATTTTCCAAAAATTCTAAGAAAATTCCAGAAAATCACAAATATTAAAAGAACCAACTTTTGTGAAGGAAGTTTGTTTGAAAAGGTTGGGTTAACACACTTGTGTTATTAAAACCCTTTTTCGTCAATAACGGAAAATACGGATAACAAACAGTAAGGAAAAAGTTATTGTTTTAATAAATAATTTCATAAGTGTTTTATACTTATTATTATATGACCAAATTAATTTTCTTAGCACCTAGATCTTAGTATTTCATATTAAACAGAAATTCTAACTAATACCCTAAAAATATGGATGTTACAGGCCACCCATCTAGTGGTCCATCTATATGAATCATGTTTCAAAGACCACAAAACATATAGGCAAGGGTGAAAATCTCTTTTGCAGTTATATAGTCACAGTCACACAAGCAGCACACAGCATGTATAACGCATACATCAAATATCATGCACACAAGTATAATGCACACCTAGGAATTCATGCAAATTCATATCATACCATATATATAGCAGAAATCACTCACACATACATAACATAGCATATTCAACATAAGTCACACAAACACACCTTTACTACTTCACACAGAAGTAACATCTCATCATCACACAGAAAAGATATCACAAAAATCCAATATATATACACACAAAAGACACTTCAATCTTCCTTGTGTTTTTTTCCACTTGTTCGACACACAGTCACGAACATTTTGCCTGCACTCCATGGAGATTACTTTCCCAAACTCCTCATATATTCGACACTCAGTCACGAGCATTTAGCCCGCACTCCATGGAGATTACTTTGTTTTGCACACAGCACGAAATGTCACTTAGCATTTCCCAAAACACACAGCATGAAATGGCACACAGCTTATAACACACAACCTTTCGCATATCACACAACATTTATATCACATAGTACGAAATGACACAACATTTCCATGTCACATAGCAATTCTCACATCACACAGCATTTCTCAAATCACATAGCATATCCCACAGTATTTATATCACACAGAATTCATATCACACAGTATTTATTTGTCTTTCCTTATTGACACTTAATCCCACAATCTTTTCGCACCGTCCGTTGTTCAAACTCCTTAAGCACATAGTTCTCGCTTCGTTTATGCTTTCTTCTAAAACATCCGTTTAAATGCTAGGTTCATTACTCTTGAAATCCTAGACTTACATTTCATCCCTTTTCACTTTTTGAGAAATCACTTACGGAAAACTTCTTTAGGAAAACTCATTTTCTTTGGGCTTGGTCTTTTTAAGAAAACTCTTTCTATTACCACAAATTTAATGATAAAAATACCCCTCACTTCTTCTTAATTATATAAAACCACATAACTCTTTATAATTACATTTTTGACCTCCAAAAGGCCTAGATTTTCATTTCAGCCCATGCACTTTTGAAAAATTACATTTTAATCCTTTAAATATCAAAATTATGATTTCATAAACTATATTTTAAAAATTAAACTTCCAGTCACTAAACTTTTAAAAATTACATTTTTGGCCCCTGAATTTTAGAAAACAGTGATTTTCAAAGCAGAGGAGTTCACAGCCTGTGAAAAATATCACAGCAGAGGTGTGAACAATTCTGAAAAATTTTATAAAAATCCGAAAATGCACTTTTCCTATTGAATTTGATTATATGACCTATTTCCAATCTTTCTAAACCCAAAAATCAGTTTTACCTTCATGAACTTTGATCCATTAAATTGATTTTCAAAAGTTATTATTTTGCCTCTTTTGAAAACACTTTTAGAAACTTGATTTAAATCTCATGCCTCCTCTATTGAATCCTCTTGAAAATTTAACTCATACTAACATCTCATCACCCCCTTGCTCTCTAAAAAAATACTCTCATGATAAGAATATCTCTCATCAACATACTTCAATCAACACAAACAAATCTTTCACACTACACATGATAATTTATAACAAGGTCACACACATCAACTTTAATCATCACACATTACAAGCCATGGAACAAATCCAAGCTTCAACCAAATATACCTCACAAGGCACATAAGGAAAATCATCACACATAAGGATATTTCATAGAATCACTTATCCCAAATTAATCATAAGAAATCACTTTAATCCAACATAAGAAATCACTTCAATCAAGCATCATCATATAAAGACTAATAACTTGCTAAAGAAAGTTTCCCCTTACCTTGCCTCCTTGTTTGAGTATGAGAAACCCTAACCTCTTGGTCCTCTATCCCTCTTTGATGATCACCTTCCCAATCAAACATATCATGCCCAAAAAATCAAGGTAAGCTTTCATGCCCAAAAAATTCTTAGAACTCAAGGTGAAACAAGCCTACCCAAACCCTAGGATCATGAACCCAAAAAGATGATACCAAACCTTAATCCATGAAGCTCTTACCTTCACTTATCACTTTTGATGCTTGTGGATTGAAAATCAAGAAGAAAAGCTTAAGAAACTTGGTAACTTTTGGAAGAAAAACTAGAGAGAAAGTGAGAGCAATGTTCTTGGCATGAAGTGAAGGTGAATGAATGAGTTTGGATCTCTCTCCCTCTCCCCTTGTGCTGGCTGGGTCGAGCTCCCCCTCTCCCTTGGGGTTCTTGGACAATTTTGCCATTTAGCCATCATTACACTAAAGGATAATTAAGAAAAATAATAATTAAGAATTTTCCCATTGGTTAATGATCATGAGTCATAGAAAATCAAGAAAATTCCAAGCTCTTCCACAACCTTCTAGGGGCGCCCAGCAGGTGTAAGAGTGGGGTAAAAATATTTTTCACTTTTAACAATGGTAAAAGGTAAATTTTAAAGTAGTAAAATGTGGTAACTTTTGAGTTTCATGGTTAAAATTGTCCAAAATAACCTATTGAGGTAAAAAAAAAACTCTCATGACCCTTATAATAAGCCAAGACCACGAAATCAAAGTGCCAAAAAGGTCTTGGTACATAAAAATCAAATTTAGAAGCAATATGGTAATTTTTCGATTTTCCCGTAATCCGTAAATTATGGTTAAACTGAACTTTCTCTGAAAAATCCTAGAAAATTCCTAAAAATCATAAATCTTATAAGAACACTAATGGTGACCCTTATGTTTGATTTTGGATCATTTCCTAACCCTTTGGCATCCATTTGTTCTTCCATTGACCCTGTTCTTCATTCTACAGGGACCAAAACAACAATTCTTAATCTTCTATTCTAAAAATTCCCAAAAAAATTTGTAAAATTCTAAAATAATGTAAAAGCATTATTTGGTTCATCAAAATATTTTTCTAACTTGTTCTGGTCTCCAAACCCACCCGTAGTTCATCCTAGTCATACTACAAGGACCAAAACGATACTATTTCTGATCCGCTTCTCAGAAAATTTCCAAATAAATTTCTAAAAGCCTCAAATATTATAAAATCACTATTGGTATCCTCAAATCATTTTTCTAACTCCAATTAGGGTTTCTATATCATTATATTCTTATTCTGACAGTCAAAACGTCTATAGACTTTTCCATTTGACTTTCCACGTCAGCACTAAACCATAACTTGTCAAACAAAATTTCTAAGATTAATAATAATCCTCTCGAATTAACATTCTATCTCTAAGAGAAAAAATTTGGGACGTTACACGATTTGTCTCGGCTCGGGGGTATTCACCAACAAGGGCATTGAAACTTTCGAAACCTAGATAATCCCAGTAGACAATTGTAGTCCAATAGAACCTATTCTCAACCCCATCCTCTAGGTTGTATGCTCATCGTCTATAATGCAAATGACCGTCTAAATTTGCATACAACTTTTCTTTGTAAAACTTCATCTGTTTTTACTGTCACTTATCTCAAAAATCTCTGTATCACGTCAAAACTTCTTTATATGAAATAAACCCATAAAAGTATTATTCGTATGAACAGATAACTGTTAAAAATCACTATATCTCACCTTTTCACTTTATCACAAAAACCTTTTACTGTATATATATATAATTAAATAACTCTTGTCTGCATTATTCTTTTTACTGCTCGTTATGGGTTAAATTATCGACTCGGCTTTAATAATCCAGTGTTATGTTTGACTACATCGCGGCAGAGCCAAACTGAGGTAATCAACCCGTCAAAGTGATTCGGTATATCAACTAAAAGTTCTTAACTGGTTTTAAGCAGACCAAAACGGGACAGAGCCACCTAGGATTGATTAAGAGAGAAGAGATCAACAATAATAAAACTTATGTCCACTTTTTAATCAGTAAGTGTCTGTTCTCATATTTTAGCTAGATCTTTGGGAATGGAATAATTACACGGCGGCTGAGCCGACTGCGGTAATCAGTGTCTAGCTTTCTTGAAAACTTGATGTAGACTTAGTGAACGAAGTAAAGCTAATTAATTTATCGACTTAATTAATTTTGAAGATAAAAGGATCACACGGCAGCAGAGCCGTCTTCGGTGATCAATACCCAACTTTTAAAATGGATTCAATATAGACTAAGTGAACGAAATCAAGCTGTTTTTCTTCTAAAATACTTAAGCACCAATTATCTTCCAGAAAAGAGGCCCGTTGAAAACCTGTCTCACTAATTTTCATTGCCAGAGACATTGAAAATTAAACTAAGTTAAGTGTATATATATATATACAGATTGGATACCCACTCGATATTTTCCACTGATAATATAACAGTAGAATTCACCGAGAATCTGTTACCATTGTATTAAATTCCGATAGATGTTATAATAGTGGAATTCACCGGGAATCCATCACCGTTATACTCTTTTTATGATAGATGCTACAACAGTAGGATTCACCGAGAATCCAATACTGTTATACTTTTTTATCCAAACCAATCTATTTATATATACGTTTATTAAGAAATCAGGTCTTTCTCAATTTATCTAAGTCACGTATATGCTGGGTCCCAAGCTTAAGAATTCCTCAAACAACGTAGCAGTACAGTTCCCAGGAAAGAGAGACGGACTTAAAAAGCCCCTTCAAAGGTCTCTGTCTTTCCTAGACATACCCACACTGATAAACCATTTATCTTAACCATCACCTTGTATATCAATGATAGACAATATCAGAGTTTTCACAAAAGAATAAATTTCACTTCTTCACGGTAAGATCATATTTACGGTAAATCTAAATTTTGCCATTATAACGGTATGTTTACACAAGCTCAAAATTAATTTTATCCAAACCACCTTACTCACACGAATTCTTAGAGGAATTTGGGCATTATAACACTACAATTTATAAATAGCATAAAATAATTAAATTAAAGCCATAAAACAATTATAAAGCATACATAAATAAAAGCTATAACACTCAAAACACACAAGTCAAGCACAATCAAGAATCAAACTCATACTTCTCAAACTAATTTGCAAGAGGTTCCCCTTACCTTTGCCAAAAGAACTTGGAAGAACAAGGCTTGAAGAACCAAGAATATCAAGTAAGAAAACTAAGAACTTCAAAGAGAAAAAGAGAGAGATTTTGCTTGTCAACACAAGGCTTTTGGTGTAGGAAACTTATGAGGCATGAGGGGGGTAGGGAGGGGGCAATCATGAGGAGGGACAAGGGAGGAAGAAAAAAGATCATGTGATGTAAGCCATGGCTCTTAAAATGCCTAATTAACTAATTAGGTTTAATCAACCCTTTTTCTAATTGGCTTAGGCAAGTGACTCATGGCATGACTCAAAATTGAGAAGCCTTGAGAAGGAACTAGACTCACGTGAGTCATGAAGGAGGGGGCGGCCAAGCAAGCAAGTGGATGGAAGAGATGTGATAAAAAATTAATGACTAGATAATTAGGTTTTAATCCATCTTTTTCGTAATTGGTTCAAGGCTTTTCCCTAGGATTGGAATCCATGTGACAAGCTCATCCAAGGCTTAACAACAGCCTAATGATGTCGACCAAGATGGGAGAAATAAGGGTCATGGGATAGCTTGGTTAAAAACTTTAGGTTTTTGTAGTTTAAGTAAAAATCAAGGGTAAAATAGTCTTTCACTAATAAAAAGTTCTCAAAATTAATTTAAAGTGTGAGAACCAATAGGAAATCTAAAAAATGCCCTATAATAGCCCTAATGGCTTCATGGAAGAGTTTTTGGATTTTTACGGTAAGGGTATGCTTTGCGGTTTGCATAAACAAAGGAAAACGGACACGCCATAAGTGCAAAACGGACATATTTTAGAAAATTTCCAGATAATTTCCAAAAAATCACAAATTGATTATAAACACTAATGATCCCTCTTAAAAAATGATTTTGAGTATTCTCTTATTACTAAAAATCCATTTTCGTTGTAGAAACTCTCGTTTCTCGTGTTTACATGGATCGAAAAAGTAACTTTTGATATGCTTTTCAAAAAATTTCGAAATAAATTTCAAAAATCCTAAAAAATGTGAAAACATGATTTAGCTTCTCAAAATCTGACCTCAACTTGGTCTCTGAATCAGTTCTCTGTTATTACTGTCAAACCATAGGGACCAAAACGATAATTCTAAAATTTATTATTTCCAAAAATTCCAGAAAATCACAAATATTAAAAGAACTAACTTTTGTGAAGGAAGATAATTTTCTGGGTTGGTTTGACATATGTTTTGCTATTTAAAATTGAATCCGTTAATAACGGTAAATACGGTTGTCTGAAAAAACCCAAACGTCAAAGGAAAAACGTCTGAAATAATTTGATAAGTATTTTAAAACCTTAATTATAAGACCAACATAATTTACTTAACACTTAGATCACACAATTTCGTATAAAACAAATAATAGACGAAAAAATAAAAAACAGAAGTCTATATAAGACTTAACTATCTTACCGTTTTAAACTATAATACCAAACAAGACTTATTATTTTCTATACTATCTTAAGTATACTAGATTCTAGAGTCTCTTTCTTAAATATTTCTCTATCTCCGGTATTTATCCATTCTTTAACATATTACGGAGTTTCTCTTAGAGGGACCAAAACTGTAATTTCCTTTATACTGTTCTCTAAATTCCAAACTTAATTTCTAAAACCTTTATGGAACATCAAGTTACTATTTTATATCCTCTAATACCTTTTGGGAATCAAGTATAAATTTTTCATATTCATTATCAACTTATTCTGACGGTCAAGAATGTCCGTAAAGTATCGTTTGACTTCTACGTCAGCTCTAAACCATTATACTTTATCTGAAAATCTTAAGGATGATTCTAATCTTCTAAAATTAATACTCTGTCTTATACAGTGAAATTTTAGGATGTTACAGGGGATCTGTATTTGGGATCATAATGGACTTTTTTCCTTGCAAGAACAGTCTCACTTGAACCGCTTCTAGCCATCAAAAAGGGGGAAGTGTTGGGCCTTCTCACTACACTTAGGTGGATCCAAGAGTTGGAGCAGGTCATTGTTGAGCTTGATTGCAAATCTGTTGTGGATCAACTATACTCGCAGGAGGGAGATCACACTTAGTTTGGGTGCATTTTATCTTCTTGTAGGGGTATTTTAGTTGAAAAACCAGGCTACAGAGTTGGTTTTGTAAAGAGGCAAGAAAACTCAGCTGCTCACACCTTAGCTGGCGTGGCTCCGTTTAGCGCTTGCACTCGTACTTTTAGCTTTATTCCCAATTGTATTTCCAACATTATTATGAATGAAATGCAATAAGCTATGTAAAAAAAATAATTAAGTAAATTTATAGCACATAATAAGGTTAAAAAATACAACACCTAAAATCATGTCTAAACATTAATTAAATATTACAATAAACTTCTAAAACAATAAATTCTTGAACTTGTACGTCCTAAGCTGATACTCTCAAAAATTCGTTTAAAAATCATATATAACAATAATTAGTTTGAGTAGTAAAGTCAACATTAACAACACATTATAATATTATTTTACCTCATCATTAGAATCAGAGTCTTGAAACGACTACAAACACTTATCTTTCACATGTAGATATTGTTTGGGTCTAGTAATACCAATAGAAATTACAATATTTAAATAAAAAATTAATTATTAAATTAGACACAAATTTATTGCATAGATAGATTAGCGCCACATTTATTACCTTCCTTAAATTTTTTGAATAAATAGATTAGGCAACATAAATGTATCTCACGGTGAAGGAAAACAAAGAAAATGTTTCACAGTTGTAGTGTCTTGTAGGAAATTTATTAAATTTAATTTAATATCATACATACATGAGATGTATCAAGTGAGAAGAGTTTTAATATGAGAGGGGTGAGACGATTAAATATGGACCATACAACCATACATAGATGGTGGAGATTAAAAGTTAGTTAGTGGTCACATGACTACTTAAAAAGGTCATGTGACTTTATATTTTAATCTTGATCATTCATGATTTAGTTTTATGGCTATGATTCACCCCTCTCATCCTCTCATCATAAAAGTCATCTCACTTGATATCCTCCCCATACATACATGTATAAATATAAAATTATAAATATAAATAACATAAATATATGTGTGCGGGTCTAGGGTAGGGGGGTACTAACCCGAACCTGCACCCATCCCCATCAACATGGCTTCTCGCTTCCTACTCCAAACCTTGTATTAGCTTTTTTGTTTATCAACGACAACCCATATGAGAGAAACAAACACTAGCAGTTCATCCATAGATAGCTGGAGGCTAGGTGTGATCATGGGTTGGGCCAACCGACCAACCTGGTCAACCTGACCCGACCACTATAGACCGGGTTGGGTCCAACCCGTGGGTCCAATCGGATTTTAAAAAGAGTAACCCGAGCACATTGGGTCAAGTAGCGAGTTACAGAACAGCGAAAGCATGGAACCCGACCAGTACAAATAAAAAATTAAACAACTCATGCAGATTCCAGTCTGTTCCACTGCACGGCTACACTCCTCTTTCAATTCAGAAAATGTAGCACCTTTTTCCTCAAAACCAAGAAACTGCCAACCTTTTTCCCAAAACCAAAACCACCTCCATCCCCCTTTTCCCCAAAACCACCCACCTTTTTTCTTCGAAACCAAAACCAAAACCACCTCCATTTTCCCCAAAACCGTCAGCACTTTACATTTAAATAAAAAAGCCATGAGAGAGAGAGACAACGTTCACGTTTCCTTCTGTGAAAAAAATGCAACACTCTTTTTCCAACACTGTGTGCCAAAATGTTCTGTTTAGTTTTGCGATTTTGCTTCCATTCCCTTCCCTAGCAGTAGCAGTCTAGCAGAGGCTCAAAGCTCGCAGCCACGGTGCCCAACCGTCCACCGTCGCATTCGTCCAATTGTGTGCCACAAACCCAATCGCGATGGGGGAAAGCCTAATTTCAAATCTCCTTCTTGGATCTCTCCGATTCCTCTTTCATTTTCTATGTTTTTCTTGATCTGAATATCTACATCTCTGTTTTTCGTCTTCTTTTTTCCCTGTCCTCACGTCGCCATTTTTGCACAGCTTTCTGTGATTGGACCCGAGTACTAAAGCTGATCCAACCCATTCATAATCGGGTTGTGTAGCAAAATTTGACTGAACCCAATCCGACCCAACCCGTATTATTCCCTTCGGTTCGATTTCCTTTTCACCCCCAGCCCGACCCAACCCGTGAACAGCCCTAGTTGGAGCAAACAACAGAATCAACCCAGGGCAAAGTAACTAACAACAACCACACCAATGTAGGGAAAAACAGAGCTAGTAGTTGAAGACCGCTCTAAATCGTTAGCCCACTGGATTTTCCCAATTGTTGGCCGATTTTACAAGTTTCACCCCAGTTTCTGTCCATGGTGGTTCTTTGGTTGAATTATACCTAACAACAAACCGGTTTCCTATCTGATAGGTTGAACCGACCGGTCCGATCTAGTTTTGGTAACTACGATTAATATGCAACACTCTTTCTAACACATTATGATTAAGTAAAAATTACATGGGTCACAATAAATCAAATAAGACTATTGGATGAGACCTATTTCCAAAGTAGTTAGACATATATGAATTTCAAGAGAATGTTAGAAAATATTTTATTAGCGTTTCTCAAATTAATATACACAGAACATTCTATTAATGATTCACTCGCTACACACATTTTAGCTCTTCAACATAATAGGGAATACAACGAGACACCATAAGCTGTTGTCCCATGAAAAATACATGACAACAAAACTACCTTTGTTACAAGTATAATGAAAACACAGATTGTATAACAATCACCAAAAATTGGAATAATCACCTATAAGAAACCACTACCTTCCTTCATCACCTACTTATTCTTTATCAGTATTTATCAATCGTCCCTGCAGCTGAGAACAGAGTTCAGATATTCGGGACAGCAACTTACGCTGTTGTTCTCGCGAATTTGATGAATCAGGAGTTATTAACTTGAAGGGGTTACCGAGCACCTGCTGGAGCTGACAACACAGCTGCAATGCTTCTGGATCATACGTACAAGTTTCAGCAATAAGTTCCAGCAACTTAAAGGTATGGTCTTGGGACAAAGATGGATGACATGGAATTGGAGGAGCAAGAAAAGGGTGTTGGAGTAACTGAGGAATTCTCCACCTTTCATTGCGATCCCATGCTAGACACCTTTTCATAAGATCCAGAAGCCATGGGTTTGAAACTGGTTCATAAGTAATTTGATGATTTGGATCAGTTATAAATTTGACTTTTGCCCAAAATGTCTTGTAATCTGAAAAGGGTGTTCTCCCATAGACCATTTGATAAAGGATGCAGCCTAAGGACCAGATATCTGATGGCCGACCACACTTTATGATGTTTCCATTCGCATCACTCTCATTGCACATAAATGCCTCTGGTGACATGTAATTTAGAGTACCAACCTATAGCAGTTCAAAGAAAAATAAGTGAAAATTTAACATTTTAGGATGCAATTGATCTGTTAAAGGCTTAAAGCTTGGGAAAATGGTCACCTGTTCAGATGATTTTAAAATATTTTAGTTTCAATATGCTCTATGAATTAAATAACACTCAATAATGCAGTTCTTTGTTTGGTTGGTTTTGCTTAATGATACAGTTCGTACATCACTACAGCAATAACAAGCATCGATGCAAGAGAAACTCTAGCCCGGTCTAAATCATGGATGATTAAATAACAAGTATCGATGTAAGTAAAAATGGCAGTACAAAGCCACAACCACAAGTATGAAATACATGCATTTCAATCATAGCACTATAACCAAGTAAAAAAATAGAGAAAATAAAACATGGGAATATGCAATACCTGTGAATCCCGTTGGATGTTTGTTGTATCACTCATTATTGCTTTGGCTATACCAAAGTCAATCAATTTTAGGGAACCTTTGACAAGGAGGAAGTTTGCTGGCTTCAAGTCAGAATGCACAATACGTTCCTCATGAATTGTGTTGACAGCTTGAAGAATTTGCTGTAGGTATAAACTAAACAGTCAAAGTTAATTTACTTAGGCAGAGTTACAACATACAATACTATTCTACTCCATCCAATAAATAAAAGAAAATGAAGGGGGAAAAACCATTTATGATCATAAATAAATAAAAAAAAAGGCAAACTGGCAAAGAGGATGAGAAAATTATTTCAAAGATGATTATCAATAACAGTGTATGAATGAGCCTTATATTTGATGCCACATAAAGGAGGCTGTTGTTCAGGTCCTATGTGAAACATGACAAACTGACTAGATACCCAGAACACATACAAGTCCAATAGGAAATAGGCAAGGAAGTTCCCATTCATTAGGATAACCAAAAGAGAAGATCTCTAACAGTTGAACAGACAAGGCAAAAAGTAATTATACCAAAAGACAACACATGCAGGTTAGAGAAATGATAAAATAGTATCAAGGTTACATTGTAGACTTGAAACCTGCCAATAAAACCGAAGCCAGTTCTCATCTATGGTTTGGTTGTGTCTATCCAGTTCCTTCCACTTCTGAGACAACATATGAGCTAAATCAATTTCCCCATATTCAAGTAACATGTATATATATCCATCATCCTTGACTTTACCATCCTTGACTCCCTCAAGCAAAGCCTTGTCAGTCACCTGATTACAAGAGTGGATAAAAATAATTATACTAGAACACAAGTATGGTAATCCTTACCGACTTAAATCAAATCAAATCCATAACAAATACAAAATCAAGAAAATTATAATTATAGTAAATAAAATATAAAATATAAAATATATAACATAAATGAAGATAAAAATAATATATCTCACCTATTTCTAAATGAACATAACATCCTAAAAACCCCCACCCCCAAAAAAGTGTATGTATGCAAGCCCACACACACACACACAGAGAGAGAGAGATAAGACTTATTACACGGATAACAAACAAAATTCACAAGCATAATGTTAGGATATAGGGAGGTTAGGAATAGTAAAGGGGTAGTTAAGTAATTAGAGGGGTTAATGAGTAATTGGGGGATTGGATGTCCCAGTCACTCATAGGCGGTTAGTTATTAGGAAAGATAGAGTTAGTTAGGAAGGACAGAGTTTGTTAGACTTTATTATCAGGAGGTTAGGAAAAACAGAGTTAGATAGAGTTTGTTAAAGGGGATTATTTGTATAAATAGGAGACATAAGAATAGAGTTGGGGATAGGCTGAATATTGTTAGTTGTTGTGAAAGGAGAAATCCTTTGTAGAAGGGGAAACCCTTGGAGGGGAGATATCTCTCTCCTATTGTTCTTTCAATTCAATAAAATTGTTCTTTTTTCTATCTTGGTCCCTAACACATAATTTCATTATGAATGATTTATTGAATTTTTTTGTTAGGTGATATGAAAATATCTTATAATATCTCGATATTATCTTAGAGTATCTTAGATTATCTTAATATTTCTTAGTTATTATCACGATTTGTTTCCTTATTTGATTTGAATTAGGAGTTTTCTTCTAGTCTAAATAAGGGTTAGTGCTTAGTTTTTTGTATCATCAATCATATCAAACCATAATTATGATTCAAAGTCTTTATTTTTTTTCTCTTCTCTCTTTATCTGAGACCCTATAACTTCAACATTTTTAAGGCTGCACACGAAGGGTCAAGCTTAAGAAGTAAATAGTACTGATAGGAGGAAATGTATGTATGCAAACACACACACACACACACACACACATAATTGGGAGTTATTACAAGCATAACTGAATAAAATTCACAAGCATACTTTCATAATGAATGATTTACTGATTTTTTTAATGCACAAGAAGAGTCAAGCCTAAGAAGGCAATACAGATCAGAGGAAATATCATTCCACAGGAAAAAAAACTCAACCATTATCCAAAAATGATTACTATGGAGTTTGGTAGTAGAATTTAGACAATGCACATAAGAAATAGAAGGCAGATGCGAAGTTAAAATATGAGAAATTATTATATGCATACATTGTTTTCTGACCTGTCCTTGACTGTTTACTCCATTCAACCTATATAGAGGACTATTTAGAAAAAGAGTAGAACTTCCAGGAGTTGGGAAATAGGAGTGTAAAACCTTTTAAGTAATCATCTATAAGAGTGGGGGAGAACCCCAAAACTTCGACAGAAACCAAAAGAGGGAAGTGGGAGTGTGGGACTATAAAGAAAAATACTGAACTTCACAGCATGAAAACATGTCCCTTTCAATTGAAGCGAATGATCATACAGATACAGATAGAGATATAAAGCAGCAATACCTAAATGCAAGAACTGCTATTTATCATTTTCATAACAGACATAAGAAGTTGAGAGTACCTCATAATCTATAAGTTGTATAATATTATTTTTTCCTTTCAGCCTATTTAGATACTCAATCTCTTGACAAAATCCATATGCAGTGGCATAATCACGACCCTTTAGCTTTATCTTTTTAAGCGCATAGATTTTACAGTCTGATGAAATCACTTTGTGTACCTCACTGCTTCCACCACTACCTATCTTGCCAAGCCTTTGATAAAGCTTGCCATTGACTTTAAAAAACATATCAGGGTCATAGGTCCTTTTCCGAGCACCTGATGATCCTTTACAGCTTGCAGCTTTCTCTGGTTTTTCTGACTTTGAAGACTCCAACTTCACATCCGAAGATGCAGTTGGAGCCTCAGGCTGTATGTTGATAGCAACTGCAGACTCTTTCCCCTTAGTTAACATGTCATCATGACAAGAAGCATATTTTGAAATGCTAGTTTCCTTAAACACACATCCATGCTGCTCCTTGGATGGGTCGCTCTCCTTAAATGTCAGCTCGGCATCAGTAAGTGAATTACAAGCTTGGACAGCACTTGGTGCCTGATCAGTTGATGTTCTATTGGTGTCTTTTAGGGAATTATTTGCTGATTTAACAACCCCTTTAGTTGTTGGATGAGGATTAAGGTTCCCACAAGGTTCTGCGGCCACATTTGAGCCACTATCTGCATGGGAATGAGAAGAACGAGTTAAAGAATTCAACATGGGAGCTGAAGCTGAATGGACTGATGTAGTTGTCGCACACGAGGGTCCCACTACCAAAGATTGTGTAGCTGGTTGGCTTAAAAAGTTATTGAATTGCTGCAGATGATCTTCAGTAACTATTTTTCTCTTTGGCAACATAGAAATCTTGCCTCCCTCAGATATCAAACTTTTTTCAGGCTCTGCCTGCTGAATATTTTGGTATATCAAGTCTTGATTGAATCCAATTGATGCTTCAGGTAGCCTGCTCGCCAAATTCTCTGTTTCTGTCAATGCAAGTGAACCCATATGAGATGATATGGTCTCCAACTCAGTGACCTTTACATCATTGACCCCTGCATGTTGAAAGGGAAGAAAAAGAAATACATGGCAGGGCATAGTGACTTTTTTGCAATATGTTCAACGTCATCAATTATTTTTAAAAAGGAGCTCATCACAGTGCAATAATAAATTGTCTAAAAAACAATTTAGTGATTTCGACATAGTAAAGGTGTTCACGAATTGGAATGGATCATTTTGAAGAAAAAGGTTATTCCAATTCAATCACTTTGGTTCTCTTATTTTATCATCCAAACAGTTTCGTTTTAAACTTAAATCTAATCCAATCCAATCTGAAGCGGTTTTAAAAATATGATAAATATTGTTAATTTTGAAACTGAAAACTTTGAATTGTAATTTATGTCAAGATATCAAGATATGTGACCAGGAGAGTAATGGGAATTGTTGTTTGGCTTTGCCATGTAACAAAAATGTAATGTAATGTAATGGAGCTAATGCAGTTTGTTAGAATTAGAGTTAGTTAGCACTAGCTTGTTAGAAGGTCAGTGCTCACTAACTACTATAAATAAGGTCATCAATGTATCATTCCACATCTTTTAATCAATCAAAATGTTACCTTCTGAGTATGCTCTCTACCTTTCTTATGCCTATGACCTCTACCCCTCTCATCCTCGGATTACCAACACCATGTAAGTTTTTACGGCTAATAAGTAGTCAGTATTAAAATGTCAGAGGCAGTGTTAGAGAAGTTGCAACTTTGTTGTGCATAAAAATTGTAATGGCAGGTTTACATATTTGCCCACAAGCAATGCATTGGGATAGAATTTGCACCTTCGTCCACCAAAGGTGCATAGAAGCTGTAGTATTAGGGAGAACGGGTTTAGCTTCACACATCCAAAAGTTGTGTAGTAAAGTTGTTCATAATATTAAGATAAATTACATGCACAGTGAGTGTGTGTGTGTGTCAAAGAATGGAAGAGAATGACAAAATTACCCTCTCCAACAGCAGAGGCAGTAGTGCCCTTTCCGAGTGGAAGCGAGTCCTTCCGTGACTGAGCCTGACTCGTTGGGAAGTCTTCAGACTTGTCGTTCGTGACCTTCGCTTGAGCAACAGCGGAACGCTTTGGCCTTATGCTATGTGATTGCGTGGCACCTGTTGAGGAATTCTCAAAAGAGAACAACAACAGCAATGGAATGAGTACATAGAAACCCAACAAAAAAGAATCCGCATAGTTTTCAACGCGCAGCGAGAAAAGGGTAACGCAACATACCGAGGGGACGACGGCGTTTTAGGGCAGCTTGGACTTGGCGGAGGAATTCCTGAGGGGAGGAGGATGAAGAGGAAGAGAAAGAGGAAGAGGTCGGTGGGAGCGTTTGGTTAGGGTTCCCATCCATGGAAGAGAATGTGGGACATCCACCGCATTTTCTACCCCCCAAATGGGACTCTATCACTTAGCAGCTAACACCACCAGCAGAGGATACGAGCATCATGTTCTTTTCCTTTGTCAAAACATGGGAGATTTCATGGTATTTCCATTTTCCATTCCACTACTGATGAACTCGGGGGGGAGATACCAAACAAACCCACATTTTGAAATTGAAAATGGCTCCCAACACCTGCGATGTGGCCCTTTCAAAATAATTATTCAATTAATTAATTGTTATGGGCTTTTTTTATCAAAGGATTAAAGCTTATATTAGGCAATCGGTAAATACACCCCCTTGTTTTATCCATTCACCCCACTTAAAAGTCATATCAATACAAAAATACAAAAATACCTTTTTTTTCGTTTCTTTATTTCCCCGCATACACCTCACTTGTTTATGTTACTGTTCCCGCTTCTTCTTCCTCAGTCCCGCTTCTTTTTCCTTGGTTATTTGATCATAGTTTAACCCAACTTCAGTGAGAGACGAGAGAAGAGACGATAAAGAAGAATAAGCAGCTGAAATTTCATCTTCGTTCGTCTTCCTTTTTGGCCGTTCAGGTATGGTTTATTTTTTTAAACAAATATACTATTTAAACCAGAATTTCCAATTTGCGGAAAGTTTAAAATTACTTATTTACCGGAAATTGGAATTTCTGGTAGTTTTAAGATTAATTTATAACTACCGGAAATTACAATTTTCAGTAGTTATAAAATTAATCTTAAAACTACCGAAAATTTCAATTTTCAGTAGTTATAAATTAATTTTATTACTATCGAAAGTTACAATTTCCGGTAGTTATAAAATTAATCTTAAAACTACCGAAAATTGAAACTTCCGGTAGTTAAAAAATTAATTTATAACAAAATTAATCTTAAAACTACTGGAAATTGGAACTTCCGGTAGTTAAAAAATTAATTTATAACTACCGGAAATTCGAATTTCCGGTAGGTTACAAAATTTATAAAAATTTCAATTTCAATTTCTTCTAATTGAGGTGTCTTTTTGTAGTGTTATTCAGTACATAATGGATGACAATTCTAATGATGCATTCCCTTCATTACTAAATAAATTTGACTGCACTGAAGAATTTACAACTAATGAGGTATTTATTTAATTTTTTTTTTAAATATTGTTTTGATTGTTAAGGTGATTTATATGTATGTCATTGCCCATTATCAGGTCTTCTATACTAAAGATGATTTATTGAACTGGGCTAGACCACTTGCTATGGAATGTGGATTTGTGCTTGTCATAACAAGATCAGACGACGGGAACAAAGGCCCAGGAAGAAAGACAGTTGTTGTTTTGGCTTGTAGTAGAAGTGGTAAATATAGGTCATACAAGAACAAATTACCGAAAAAGGTAACTGCTACCCAAAAGTGCGAGTGCCCATTCAGGTTAAGAGCAAGACGCATGAGTAATGGTCAAGGTTGGTATATTAATATGGTGAATGGAACTCACAACCATGGACGGGCAGAGACACTGGTTGGTCACTCATATGCTGGTCGACTAAATGATGATGAGAGATTTTTGGTTAATAGTTTGACCAAAAACATGGTTAAGCCTAGGAATATACTACTAACCATAAAAGATAACAATGCGTCCAACCTGAGTACAATAAATCATATTTATAATGAGCGAAAAAAGTATCGTCGGTCTCAAAAAGGGGGAAGGACAGAGATGCAACAATTACTCAGTTTATTGGAACGTGATAAATATTTTTATTGGTTTAGGAGGCATAAAGAAACAAATATTTTGAGAGATATTTTATGGGCACATCCAGATTCTATTAGGCTTCTGGACATGTTTCACATTGTGCTGATAATGGATAGTACATACAAAACAAATAGGTATCGCCTTCCACTACTTGAGGTTGTTGGTCAGACATCAACAGAGCTCACATTCTCTATGGCATTTGCTTATTTGGAGGCAGAGCGGACGGATAACTTTACATGGGTACTACATAAAGTAAGAGAGCTTTTTGTGAGAACTGACATGATTCCTCATGTGATTGTGACTGATAGAGATGTTGCATTGATGAATGCAGTGCAAGAGGTGTTTCCATCATCAACTCAATTATTATGCCGGTTTCATATTGGAAAAAATGTAGAGGCGAAGGTAAAGTTGCATGTTCATCCTAATGATGTATGGCAGTCAGTTAGAGATGCATGGGATTTCATTTGTGACTCTCCTACTGAGACTGACTACGTCGACCGTCTAGCCATTTTTGAAAGGATTTGTTCAGTGTGGCCTAATTTTTGTGAATACGTGAAGAATACGTGGTTGATTCCCCACAAGGAAAAGTTTGTGTGTGCATGGACTGATCAGGTGATGCACTTGGGGAACACAACAACAAATAGGTATGCACAAACTTATGCTGACATACTAATGGTTACTTCATTTTGTTACATGTTTTGATCAAAATGTTTTGTTGCTCACATTAGGGTGGAAGGTGCACATGGGAGATTGAAAAAGTTGCTTGAGGATAGCATGGGGGACATGTGTACTTGTTGGGATGCTATCAACAATATGATTATATTGCAGCACAATGAAATAAAAGCGTCATTCCAAATGAGCATCAACCACGTTGAACACAGACACCAGCCAAGAATATTCAATGAGTTGCGGTATTTTGTATCTAGAGCTGGACTTGATCATATATCCAAGCAACTTGATCAAGTGAACTTCACAGGTACTGATTGTTCCCTCTGTGGTTGCCGTATTAAAAGGACCCATGGGTTACCATGTGCATGTCAGATTGCCCGGTATGTGACTCTGGGTATGCAGCCAATTCCGCTGCGTGATGTGCACAGACATTGGAGGAAGTTAAGCTTTCACGACCAAGGTCAGGAGGATAAGGGGGCATGTTTGACACTGACATATGAGTGGGAGAAATTGATAAATCGATTTGAAGGACTTGACATTTATGGTAAAGCTGCTATGAAGACCAAAGTATTGGAGCTTGCTTGTCCGGAAGCAAGTAATATGTGTCCTCCATTTGAAAAGGTAGAAATCGTAAATTATGATGCTTATATATATATATATATATGTATTGTGTTAAACTATTTCTGGAGTTATTTTTGATGATTTAATTAAACTTGACTAATTTACAGGTTAATACAAAGGGGGCACCACAAAAGGGTAAGATGTCAAAGTCAGACAAATCCACCAAACGTGATCCATCATATTGGGAACATATTGACAATCTTTATTCTGAAAAAGGTAGCACACCACCTATGTCGGGGACAGGAAAACCAGTCCAAAAGCCTAAGTCCAGGCCTAGGAAGGTTTTGCATATGTTGAAACAATTTCCAAAGGAACTTCATCCATACATTGAGGACATTATCAATGTTGAGGCTGATGGTAATTGTGGATATCGTTCCATTGCTGCTTTACTGGAATGGGTGAAGAGTCTTGGCCTGTTGTTCGTAATGACTTAATGAAAGAATTGAAAATGCACAGAAAACAATATACCAAGATGTTTGGGGTTGAAATTGTTGACCAGTTAATCGAGTCTCTGTGGATTGAAAATCATGCTACTATTGACAAGTGGATGACCCTCCCAGAAATGGGATATGTGATTGCCTCTAGGTATAACGTGATATTGGTTGCATTGTCATCTCAATATGGCATGACATTTTTCCCACTAAGAGGTCAACCCGAAGCCAATGTCCCTGTCATTGCCATTGGATTTGTCAATGGCAACCATTGGGTGCAGGTATGATATTGTGTTAATTATTATTTTAGTTTAATCGTGTAAAATTTTTGCGGGTTTATGAATTTTTCTTATTTTATAGGTACGTATGCAGGATGAGTCTCCGATGCCTTTAACTGCCACGTTGTGGTCTAAGAACGCTAGTCCAGAAGCTCTACCTTGGGAATTTGTATTTATTCATCGTCAGGAACATTATAGTTCACTTTTTACACGAGAGACACCAGCTCATGTTAACCTTTCTGATGATTGATTGTAAGACATGGTTATTTATCTTATAGAGAAATTAATTTTATCTTGTATTTTTATTTTTTTTATATATGAAAAGAAAAATATTAAATAGTCAAATAGGTACTTAAGGAGAAGTTAAAAAAATAGTTTTTAAAAAAAGTAAAGTGCAAAAATTAATTTCAATTTATATACAAAAAATTAATTAAAAAACACATGTTAAAAGTGTTTATGGAAAAATTTATCCAAACAGAGCCAATATCTAATTACACATGAGAAAGTAATCGTTGTATAGCTGGACATTAACTTTCTCACGTTGTGGTCTAAGAACGCTAGTCAGATATCCCGAAGCTTAGAGTTTTCATGGGCATTGAAGCATATCAACATAAAGATTCATGAACAAAAAGACTATGATTTTGATATCAACCATATCAGCCAAGCCAACTTTTAACATCCAAGGTTGGATGCAACTCGAAAACAACTAGATTGCTGTACAGAACCATTGGGTACAAAATAACATCGATAGTATTGACAGTCCATAAAGTAAATAAAATGATTTATCACTGTGTAGATCGATCCCCCCTCCTCCTCCTCCTCCTCTCATATGTCCGCTCGAACGGGGCACCGCGTGCAATAGAGTATATCTGCCTAAAATAGTCAATGTCTGGATGTGCCACCATAGCTTCTTCACATATATTTGCAATCTGGTCACACCTTGCCTACAATTACCAAAATACATGACATTAACATTTATAAACACCAAAGTTATTAAACACATAATTTAGTTTTTAGAAATACCGCAGCTATTTGAGATCCTCTGGGTGCAATCTCCTCCACATGGGGTACAATCTCCTCCACATGGGGTACACTGCTGGAGCTGGGACCCGACATTCTTACCTCATCCTCCATAGGGGGTATGAGTAATGGGTGAGAAACCCGTCGATACCACGCCACATAACCCTCCTCAGTCTCATGTGGGTGTGTCACCACACGACCTCTAGTCTGTATATCAATAATGTGGTCTGCATAATGTGTCCACATGTCAACGATCTGTCCTGGGTCTGCAGGCATCTCTGGTGGGCACCGCGGAATCCCCTGGACATGCCCAAGCTGACGCAAAACCCTCTCTGGTAGATGCGGGACCCTCACTCTGTCCCACATTATATACCCAGAGAAGAATGAAATATCACTAAGCGGCACCACGCCCCTATGACTATCATAGGGGGTCCATATGACATCATCTGTGGTCAACGCGTCTAAAGCACTCCTAATGGACATCACCCGACCATCACCTCTTTTAGGTCTCCATTTCATTGCACGAGGCACCGTTTCACGTCTTTCCTTTGTGTCATAGCGAAGCCCAATATTGGGAAAATGTTCGTAAATCCATGCCTGCATAAAACATGAATATATACACATGAATTTATAAAAACTAACATATAAAATTTTAAGCAATACAAGGCAATTTATATAGGTCATTACCTGTAATAGGGACAAGTAACCACCCATCTGCTTCGTCTCTGCCTTACTAGCTTCCCCAAGATGGTCATACAAAAATGCAAGCGCGGCCACTCCCCATGCATATCCGTGGCAAGTAGAAAGGTCGCGGAAAAGATCTAAGAATGCTATGTTAACATACGTAGCACTCTTGTCGGCAAATATAGTACACCCTACCAAAAAGAGTAGGTACGCCCTAGTAGCTGCCTGCCAGTTCTTCTCCTGTACCCTCTCCTCATACATATCTAACAGCCAGTTCAATCAAACATGTAACCCCCGTGTCGCCTCCATTTCTGCATATGCATTTGCAGGTGTGACGCCAAGGAGTTCGGTAAGAAGGGTATAACAACCATCTCTGTCAAAGCCGGGGTCTGTCCATATTGTGCCACTAGTCGGCAAATGGAGAAGTGACGCCACATCATCCAAAGTGATGGTCATCTCACCGAATGGCATATGAAAAGAGCTAGTCTCCTTATGCCATCGCTCTACAAATGCAGAGACAATACCCTTATCTCCCAACGCGTACGTGCACAAGCGGAGTGTGTTTAATCCTGTATGAGATATAAGATTTGAAACTTCCTCAGGCAATTGAGGGCCGTCTATCACTTTCCGACCATGTGCGACTATCTTTAACTCTCCACGATCCTGACACAATTAAACAAGTCAAATTTTTATAAAAATATAAAAATAAATTATAATGTAACAAAAAAAAATCAAACAATATCAAGACTCTGTTACTCACCACTCCATTCCATATGTCATAAGCAACATGTGATTCATAGGACCCCAGTAATGACAAATCCTCAGGCCCTCCAGGATATGATCGAGCCTGCACAGGTGTAGGTACAGGCTGGGGTGTCTCCTCATGAACATGTTGACCACCAACACGCTCTCTACGTGCAGATGCAGTAGGCCGTCGTCGACTAGCCATATCTAAAAAATAAAACAATTACAAACAAAAATAATGTAATTAGAATGTCAATTTGAAAAATATAAAAAAAATTCATTTCAAATTTTCAAGTTACACCTAAATAAACAATGTAATTATCATTAGAATAATAAAAAAAAATTCAAATTTCAGTTGGAAATTTCAACTTTGAACTACCAGAAATTAGAGTTTCCGGTAGAACAACTTTCAACTTTGTACTACCGGAAACTCGAATTTCCGGTAGTTTAAAGTTGAAAATTTGTTCTACCGGAAACTCTAATTTCCGGTAGTTCAAAATTCCAACTTTGTACTACCGGAAATTAGAATTTCCGGTAGATCAAAGTTGAAATTTTGTTCTACCGGAAACTAGAATTTCCGGTAGTTTAAAATTCAACTTTGAACTACCGGAAATTAGAGTTTCCGATAGAACAACTTTCAACTTTGTAGTACCGGAAACTCGAATTTCCGGTAGTTTAAAGTTGAAAATTTGTTCTACCGGAAACTCTAATTTCCGGTAGTTCAAAATTCCAACTTTGTACTACCGGAAATTCGAGTTTTCGGAAATTTATAATTCCATTTTTCTCCGTAAATTCGAATTTCCGGTAACAAAACACAAGAACCAGAACGAAATAGACATGCGAGTTATGCAAACGTATGTAATCCAAAAGATGACAAAAATAAAATGCAAATAACAGAAGATGCCAACAATCCAGAAAATAATCAATGTGATTCACAAAAAAAATCAAAAAAACAAAATAACGCAAGGGATACGTGGAACTGAGAATACCTCGTCACTTCTGCGAAAATGGATCCCCCTGTTCTGCAGGCCTGCGTGCGATGAGAAGAGGGAAGAGGGGCGTGCGATGAGAAGAGGGGAGAGGGAAGTGAGGTTCCTTTCGTTTTTGGTTTGCCTCTGCGGTTTGCTTTCGTTTTTCTCAGTGAGGTGTATGCGTTTTTCGAAAAAATATGGAAGAGGGAACGAGAAAGGAAGAGAATTAGCAGAAGGGCAGTTTCGGATTAAAAAATTTGAACAGTATTAAGTGGGGTGAATGGCTAAAAAGAGGGGGTGTATTTACCAACTGCCTTATATTAAACTGGGCCCAAAGCCCAAACATCACATTCAAGGTTTATTGCTTGCTAGAGGGGTCCTTCTTATCACCCATCTATTTTTTGCGGATAATTCTCTCTTATTTGCAAAAGCTTCGGAGGAAGAAATGTTTTAGTTGATTAGTATTCTAAATCTGTATTCCAAGGAGTCTGGGCAGAAGATCAATTTATTAAAGTCATGCCTTATTGGGGTTAAATTTATGTCGCTTGCACTAAAGAGCAAATTGGCTAGCATTTTGTCTATTCAAGCGTGGGATAATCTAGGTAAATAGCTGGGTCTACCTGCAGACTGGGGGAAAGCTAAAATCAACGAATTGGCTTGGATAAAGGAGAGGATTTATTCTAAAGTTGAAGGGTGGAAGGAGAACCTTCTGAACCAGGCTGAGAAGGAGGTCTTAATTAAAGCTATGATTCAGACTATCCAAACTTACACTATGTCTATGGTTCAATTTCCAAAGAATTCTTGCAGATCCATATGTGCTAATATTGCTAGATTTTGGTGGCATGGGAATGGTAAATTCAGAGGGATTCACTGGAGGAAGTGGGATTTGTTGACTAAGAATAAAAATGAAGGGGGTATGGATTTTAGAGATTTCAATGCTTTGAATTCCGGCTTGCTAGCCAAGCAAGCCTGGCAGCTGATTCAAAACCCCACTGCTCTGTGGGCTTCTATTCTTAAAAGAATATACTTCCCGAATTTTGGATTTTCTTCTTGCAACAAGGAGGAGAAGGGATTCTTGGGTCTGGGCCAGTTTGCTTCATGGGAGAGATATTATCAAGAAGGAAGGAAGATGGGTGATAGGGGATGGAGCGAGTATTGACATAGTGGAGGACAATTGGTTAGCTTCTGGGAGGAAAGTAGTAATCAGTGAAGGGGTGGAAAGAGGGAAGGTGAAATACCTCATTGACTAGCAAGTAATTGCTGGGATATGGGGAAGCTGCGCGTTTTGCAACACCCTTTCTCCAAAAAAGATATTACACCAAAGTAACTAAGAATTTCATAAATTACTTAGATAATAATTGCTTTCAATTATAAACTACCTTAAAAAATGCGGGTCAAATTTTTGCCTTTTTAATAATGAGAAGGATGGGGAATATGTTTCCCTAATTCTTTTCGAAAGGTTTTAAATGCGGAAACGTAAGATGATACACTTGTGAATGGAATCTCATCTCATATATAAATTAACAGAGTTTCTACAAGGAAAATTCAGTATACATAAAATACTCAAAATAATTTATACAGTGAACATCTGAGCCGGTCATATCTCAAGTAAAACACAGAATCTCATAACTCGGATAAAACATAGCCCCACACATCTCAGATAACTCAATACTCCATCTCTTTTATTTAAATCCCACAGGTAAAACAATTTATCAGTATAAGATTAATTCTTGAAATTCCCCATTACGTCTCTACATTTCGGCTTTACAGAATTTTAAGCTTATGTTCATATCTTCTTAAAAAAAACCCCGTTGAAAGCTCTCTCAAGAATTTTTGCCAGATAATATAACAGTAGAATTCACCGAGAATCCTTTACCATTATACTATTTTTTCCAATTTATCTTAGCCACGTATATACAAAGTCCCTAGGTTAAGATTTCCCCAAACGACGTATAGGTATGGTTCCTAGGAAAGAGAAGGTGAGCTAAGGCCGCTTGGAAGACCTTTGTCTTTCCTAGACAGAACCACACTAATAAACCATTCATCTTAACCATCACCTTGTATATCAATGATAGACAATATCAGGGTTTTCATAATTTAGACATTATAACACTACAATTTTTAAAGCTCAAAGCAATTAAGTAAAAGCCATAAAACAAGTATAAAGCTTTAAATAATTATAAGGCATATATCAATCTTGCCATTATTTAAATAAATAGTTATAAGGCATATACTAATCTTGCCATTATAACATTACTATAAAAACACATAATTAAATAAAAGCTATAAAACAATTATAATAAAGCATTTAAAACAAATAATAAAGCTATAAGACATAAAACCACAAAAGTGGATGATCTCTTCAAAATTCTCAAGAATTTTTCCCTTACCTCCAAACTTGAAGAAAAGGGATATTTTGAAGATCAAAGCTTCAAAACTCAAGAACTTTGAAGTAAAAGCCATAAAACAAGTATAAAGCTTTAAATAATTATAAGGCATATATCAATCTTGCCATTATTTAAATAAATAGTTATAAGGCATATACTAATCTTGCCATTATAACATTACTATAAAAACACATAATTAAATAAAAGCTATAAAACAATTATAATAAAGCATTTAAAACAAATAATAAAGCTATAAGACATAAAACCACAAAAGTGGATAATCTCTTCAAAATTCTCAAGAATTTTTCCCTTACCTCCAAACTTGAAGAAAAGGGATATTTTGAAGATCAAAGCTTCAAAACTCAAGAACTTTGACGAGAAAAACTAAGAAAACTATGAAAAATTATAAAGAGGGAGAAGAGAGAAATCTTAGAAGTACATCAAGAATTGGGACGAGGATTTAATGAAGCCCCTCCCCTCTATTTATAGGCAAGGAGGCAACCAAGGAAAGTGGTATGAGCCCATGGTTTTCATCTAGAACCATGGTAAAGGATTTAAAATATCTAAAACCCTAGAAGGATGGAGAAGCTCCTCGATCCTCCATGAGCCATGAGGGAGGCGACCAAGAAGGGCTGGAAGGAGGGAGGAGTGGTTTTACCAAAGTGACCCTAGGGTTTGTATGAAAAAGGATAGAAATCAAAGGTAAAAATGTCATTTAATAAATAAAAAATTCCCAAAATTAATTTAAAGTGTGAGAACCAATGAGATTGCTTTGAAAATGCCATGAAAGGTTGACAACAAACTCAGGGTATGATTTTCGAAATTATTGATAATGCAATCTCTTCGGTTTTCATCATTTCGCAGGTATAACTCCAAAAATAAAGCAGAAAATGGTATTTTCAAAACTTACTCAGAAATAATTTCAAAAATTCACAAATAAATAATTAAAAAAATATAAATTGTTGTGGACCTTTGTCACGAAATTTTTATACCTACAAAACAAGATTTTTACGCTATACGCCCCCGTTTAGCGTAGTTTTTGGTAAATTTTGAAAGTTTTCCAAAAATCCCATAAAATTCCAGAAAATCATAAATATTAAAAGAAACAACTTTTGTGAAGGAAGTTTGTTTTCTGGATTGATTTGACACACTCAAGCTATTTAAATCATTTTCTGTCAGTTAGACGTAAACCGTTTTCTGTAAAAAGACCAGATGTTGACTGAAAAACTATCGTTTCATAAGTATTCCGGAATACGTGTATTTTACCCCTAATTTTAAGCCAAAAATAAATCTCAAAACATTTATGCGCCAAGAATTCATATAAAACTGAAAAAGGACAGTAAAACCAAGAAATAGACGTTGCAAATAGACCCGATGGAAGCTAAAAATTAATCGCTTTCAAAAGTATTCTCAAACATGCATATTTAAATCCTATTTTTAAGCTAAAAATAAATCTCAAAATATTTATATCACAAAAATTCATCTAAGACAAAATAAGAACAGTTAATCACAAAAACGGATGTTACACGTTTTCTTTAACAATGTTTCTATTTTGCATGTACTTCAGACCCCTATACGATGGACAAGTGGAACAGATGAGATAACCTGACCTTATTCTAAATCTGGAACATCTACTGTTAAATCAGGTTATCAGGTGATAAAACAACAAGATCAAATACCTGTTGCTGTTCCATCTACCTTGGTTGTGATTCCAGAAAAGGTTTGGAAGACTATTTGGAATTTACAAATCCCTCAAAAGATTAAAATCTTTTTATGGAAGGCTGTTCAAAATATCCTCCCAGTTAAGGATAATATGGCTAGAAGACATATTTCCCCCTCTCGGACTTACCCTCTGTGCAACCTAGATGCAAAAACAACGAAGCACACCCTTTTTCTTTGTAGTTGGACACATCCAGTGTGGTTCGGTCTTCAGATCCAATGCATCCCTACTCCTTCTAAAGTCAACAGCTTTGGGAATTGGCTTGGACAGAAGTTTATGGTTATCCAGCAAATTCCAGAGACTTCCCAATTTGGCCTAATCTCTCTAGCATGTGCATTGTGGACAATTTGGAAATCTAGAAATCAGGGAGTGTTTGGGACTGTGAAGATTAATCCTATGTCTACCTTGGTTCAGACTAACGTGCTGATTAGTGACTATGTTGGTTTTGCTAATTCTACTTCAAGAGGAAATCCTCAACAAGTGAGGTCGGGCTTCTCAATTTCTAGATGGAGGCCCTCGGTTCGAGGTGTTCTTAAGATAAACACAGATGCCAATGTTCAGATTCATAGAAACTTGTCTGTTTCAGGTGTGGTAATTAGAGATGATAGAGGCAAGTTATTATCAGGACTTACTAGGAAGCATAGAGTCTCTAGCAGCCTGATTGCAGAAGGTCTGACTCTCAGGGATGGTATTGCTTTGGCCTCTTCATTGGGGTTGGACAAGATTGTGCTAGAAAGTGGCAGCTTGGAGCTTATTCAAACCTGCATGAAAGAGATAATGAGAGGGGATATTTCAGCTATTGTTCGGGATATTTGGAACCTTCAGAGATCGTTTTCTCATTGTGGTTTTACCTGGGTTAACCGTCAGGGTAATGAATTGGCCCATTTTGTTGCTAGCCTGGCTGTACGTGATGCTTTGCCTTCCAACTGGGTTTATAATAACCCACCTTCCATCGAAAGTTTTATAGATGGAGATAATCAAGCTTCTCAGCATAGTGTTCTTGAGACCCCAGGTTTGATTGCATTTGGTTAGAAGGTTGCGGTGTAACAGGAGGCATCTTGCTTTATTTTTATCCCAGGGTGCTTCATTCTTCTGGTGTGTCTTCATTTTTCGTTGGGTGATCCCTTGGAGTGCTGGAATTGTTTTGGATGGTTTGTGTATTGGGAAAAGCTAGGATGGCTTTTGGATATTGGGTTGTTGGATCTTGATTATGTTATGTTTTGGTTGATAGCAGGTGGGGTATTGATTTCTTTGTTGTTATGGTTTCTCGGAGGGAAGGTAAAGGGCTGGTTTTGTTTCTCAAGGATTATTGTTTTGCTCTTTCTTTTTTGTGCCCTTTACTCTTGCCTTTGGTAGTTGTGTGGTTAGGTGTAACTTTTAAGTGGTAGGTTGGATAGTTCCCTTTGTCTTTATTTAAGAACAGCAAATCATGTGCTTTATTTAGTACTTTCTATATTCTGCATATGTCTTTTTGACTTTCATTTGTTTATGTGGACTAAGAATGTTCTTGTTGTGCTCTTTGCCACAGGGCCGATAGTGCCTTTGTTGTAGCCCTTTGGGCTTGGCTTCGGCCTGTTTGAAATACAACTCTGTTGACAAAAAAAAACAAATGCAACTATCCAGATACGCAGAAGCCCTTGACCCAAAGAAAAAAGATACGCAAAAGCCAAAGAACGCACGTGTCTACGCTTCGCTCTACAAGTACAAAAGATCTAAAAGGGATCTAATATCAAATCTATCAACAACACTGAGAAAGAAACCCTAGAAACAAAAAGTCACTAAGACATAGTGGGCTTGCTTCGCAGAGCCATAGCCTCCTCCTTCTTCTTCCCAATCTTTCACAGTGGTCTTAGCTGCTCAAAATTAACTTCTGTTTGAGCTCCATTTTGCTATATTGAGGAATTTTGCTCCAGCCTTTCCCTATTGTTGCGACCTCTATTATCTCTAGTTGCCCTTGAAGATGATGTTGGTTGTACTTGGTCCCTCTAGTGGCTTGCGTTCCAATTCACGACTAGGTCCTTGACCAACACTTGTCTCAATTGATCAGGAGGGTTTGAGATCCATCCCAGTGGTAACCTCCTTGTTGTGGCCAGCTTAGTAAGAAACTGAGTCACCTCGTTGCTTTCCCTCGCCATCCAGGTAATCGTGCTTGCAGCGAAATCATTTCTCAGTTGATTAATGTCATGCACAATGGCTTGTGTCTCACCCCATTGTATCTCATGATTGCAAGTTTGGACTAGTTCTTGGCAGTCAGATTCAAAGATGACCTGTTGAAGAGGTCCTCAGCCATCAATGGAGAAGAAGCAAGGAGGCATTTTACAAGACCCATGACTAAGGTTCCCTCTATGCCCCTTCCAATAATACTTGACACACTCATCCTTATATCCTTGTTATAGCTTGCATCCACATTAACTTTTATGTAATTTTGCTGTGGTGGCCTCCAAATACTGTTGTAGAGGTCCTCTCAGCTTGCTGGTTTTGTTGATTTATCTATGTCCGTGTAATTTCTTGGACCAAGTTATTAAATGAACTAATGCCACCATTGGAATAACTTTTTCATTTTGGAATACCACCCTGTTTCGCATTTTCAAAATTACCCAAAGCATATAGGAAACATATCTAATAATGAATTTTTGGTATTTGAGGGTGTCCTTGTGAAGCGGCCCCGAGTCTCCCTAACCACTCATGTAGAGTTGTCACATTATGTTCTGTTGGAATACAATGTAGGTTATGACCCAAACCGGATTGGCTTAGTCCAATCACAAAGGAGCAGCATGTAACATCCCAAATTTTTACTCTATGAGAAATTTTCCTACATACTAAAAGCTTGAGTTTTATTGAGTTTTTGGCTATTCAAGTTTCACAAAAAAGGTTTGGATCATGATTCTAAACCATAATCTCTTTTCATTTTTCTATTTCCATCACTTTCATTTTTTCATGAAGCTTGTGTTCTTCATTTTACTAAAAAATAAGTTTTTTCTTGGTTTATGTTCATTCCATTGGAACCTACAAGCTTGAAAACTACCTTGGATCCATTTGCTTCCAAGTTTGAGTAAGTATTTCTCTACTCAAATTTCTACTCTTTAGGGTTTGGTTACTTTCATAAAACTTGCATTTTTATGGTTGTATTTTTGGTGTATTTGTGTAAGGTTAATTTTTCTAAGTGTTGGAACATCAAGGCTTCAAGGAGGCCACTTGGTGTTGGTGTTGGGTGAAGGTGATTTTAGTGTTAGCCCATTTTCATTAGCTTCAAGAGGTAAGGGGATTTTCTTAATAAGTTGGGAAGGATGTGTATATGTGTGGTGTATGTTGTATGTTCTAAGTTAAACTCAAAGACTTGAGTTTTTCTATTGGTTGTTGAATGAGTTTCATTCTCCTAGTAATATGTATTTTTGTATATTTATGTATATGAGTTAAAGCATGATTTTGGTTGATGAATGATAATTTTTTAAAGCCTATGTGTTCTTGGAAAAATCATATATATGGCTTGAGGTGATTTTGAATGCCTAATGCATGCTTGATGAGTTAATGGTTGATGTTATGTTTATGATGTATGATAATATGCTATGGATGGCTACTTTGAGTGTATGAATGACTTATGGCTTGATTGTGTTCTTGCCTAATTGATGTATGTTGATTTTTGGATATTTCATATACCTTTATTCATTGTGATTGAGATTGGATTGAAAATATTTGACTAAGTGTGGGAAGAGGACTTAAAAGCCTTAATGAAATTTTTTTCCAAATGAAACCAAATAAATTAATTAAGATTCAAGTTAACATTTTATTAGATAAATTTCACTAAATTTCTAAGTATAAGTCTCCAATAGATTTCATACCAAATCCTATTTCTCCATAAAACTCTAAGTAAGCTACAAAATCAATTAATGAGGGAGAAAGTTAAATTTCAGATTTTCCAGGGGTTAAAATGAAAACTGGGTGTATTTTGGGTAAAAAATATAAATTTCTGGAATTCTGGGCAGAAAAACTAAAAACTGGGCACTTTGGGCCAGAAACATAATTTACAGAAGTTTTGAGGCAGAAACGTAAAACTGGGCATTTTTGGGGCAGAAACTTGATTTTTCAAAAAATTAGGGGCTGAAGCGTGAAACTGGACTTCTTAAGGGTTCAGATTTTTTTAAATACTTAAAAGTGAGGGAATTTAGGTAAAGTTATCAAAGAATTTAACTAAGTTTTTAACTAAGACTTTTACAATGAGAAGTGAGAAGAAAATAATGAAGATGTGAGCTTTTTAAGTTAAAGATAGAATTTTTCAAAGTGAAATTTTCCATAAAACTTATGTTTTTAAATAACGTCTTTACACGGTATTGAAAGAGGATCAATACGTGGCGACGATGAAATCTTGAGGACAATAATGCTACACGGTGTTGGAAGAAAGCTAACACGTGACGACGAAAACCCTAAGACGAGGGACCGCATTAATTGTATATGTGTGTGTTTGCAAATTATACTGTTATTTGCATTAAAGACGCGGCTTTTGCCAAATTAGAGCATACAATCCTATGTTGGGATTGTAAATAATTTCAAAACCAGTCCATGAAAGAGGGGACGATGGTTGACCGAGTCCTTGAAAAAGGGGACAAATTGGTTTATTTATGTTATGGTGATAGTAGCTCTACCGAATAATTGTAAAACCTGTTCATGAAAAAGGGGACCGATGGTTACCATGTCCATGAAAAAGGGGACAAATTAGTTTATTGTGTTAGGTTTACGCTACATGTTTTTCCTGTTATCCGTATGAACGCTACGCGTAGATGTCCACTTCGAGACCTCTGGTAGCCAGAGTGAGGGAGAGCTTCCGGCCTCTTGAGGCCGATGGTGGGGGATAGACTTATGATCCCATCTCCCAATGGGCCACTGTGACTGGACACGTGGTCCGGACGAGAGGAGGGGTGCTGGGCCCCGAGGAGGTTTTGGAGCGAGACATGATTCTAGACGCTTATATTCCCATAGAGAGGATGCGCAGCTGGCTGACATCAGCACCCGATGCACTCATGGAGCAGCCGAGGAGAGAGGCTCAGGAGGAGGAGAGACCTTTACCCTCGCGAGTAACCAGATCTGTTCCGGAGTACCGTCGTTGTTTTCGTCGCACTCCAAGGAAGAGTTCCTTGGAGAGGGCACGTCTATCGAGGATGGCTCCACCAGTGACATCAGCTTCACCATCGGAGACAGTGAGACCGACGCTCCCCGTTCCTTACGTCGCACCGTCTGGACGTTTCGTGCGTTGCTCTTCTGACACTTCTGCCGGACCATCAGGACACGTAGAGAGGGGGAAGAGGAAGGTTCGAGATGAGTCAGAGCAGGTATTCATTGAGATATCCGAGGATGAGGAGGACCCGGAGGAGGACCCCAAGACGACGTCATCGTCTCAGGTCTGTAGAAGTGGGGGTGTCTAGTGCTAGGTTGTGGGGTGTCAATTAGCCGACCAGCCTATGTTTGGGGTGTACATGTTCAGTGTCGTGTATTTGACACACCTTTTGATTTACCATTTTTTCCTAGGTTTAGTTCTATCGCTTTATTTTCTTCATATCATGATGATGTATTTTCGGCCACTCTGTTGTGGTTCTGGACTATACTTGTGGGCGCAAGGTTTTTGTACAGTGACTTGGATATATATATATGGTGTATGTTTTCTTTTCTGGGTTTCTGGATGACTAAGATATTTGTGAGTACATTTTCTTATAAGACTTTTTAAAAAAATATTAGCCACCAATTTTGGTATCCTTTTACTATGAAAGATGTAATTTTTAAGACAAACTAGTTTTATTTATCTTCCGCATTAAGTTTTGCTTAGTTTTCATGTGACGTTCCTTGTGTGAAAAATGGGCATTGCAATTGTTATCATATCTCCTAAGAATTTCTTCAATCTCTTGACTACCACTTTATACAAAATTTTATAGATATAATTGCAACAACTTATAGGTATGAGTTGATTAATGTTCTATGACATAGGTATTTTTGGAACCAAAGCAATCAATGTCTCATTAATTCGCAAGAAGAACTCCATTTGTGAAAAACGAATGAACTACCCTAACCCTACACACCTCTTCCTTTATATTCTCCCAGTTCTTTTGATAAAATAAGCCATTGAATCCATTTGGCCTTGCGCTTTAGTTGCCCCAATCCAAGTACTGCTTCTTTTATTTCTTCATCTGAAACTGGACTTGTCAACACCTCATTCACACTTGAAGAAACCAATCTTAGAACACATTGAAGACAATCCAAATCAACATCAGAGAAACTTGAAGTGTACACCTCTTGAAAGTTGGCGTTTAATGGGGTAAACTTTTAAATTTTCTTATTCGAAAACAACCCATTAAAGGAATAACCCCTTTCCAAGATCACTAGGAACAACAAGAATCACAAAGTGGCTCTAGCATTTACCTTTTCGTTGTGAGTGGATGAACAATTTGATCACAAGTGCTTCAAGTGTAGAAGCAGCTCTATCAAGTCCACGCGAGCAATCACCAACTGGAGCAGTGCTAGTTATGGAGGGAGTGAGAGGGAGAAAAGGGGCGCGGCTGATCTGTGTATTGGATGTATCTGGGAGGCGCCCCTAGTAGTGTATTTAACATTGCCAGGGTTTCCTTCCTTGCACCGCGCAAAATCCTAATAGGCCTATCCAGTATAGACCCAGTTTAAATTAATTATGTTTAATTAAATCTAATTTAATTAAAACATTATTAATACAAGCTCCAATTAATTAAATCTTATTTAATTAATTCATCTCTAATTAATTAAATCTCATTTAATTTGATAAAGCTTCCTATTTAATTAAATATAAACTCTCCAGTCATATCACTGTATGCGTGTGACCCTATAGACTCCCATAAAGTTAGCAATAATAATTAATATTATTTAATATCAATAAATTAATATATATTTATTATAAACAATAAGCGGCATCTAGCAATACATCATTGCTACCCAATTTATGAGATGATCGGTGATCCGACTTAACCTCCCGTAACCATAATAACTATAAAGCCTTAGTCCCTATGTCCATTAGTCTCGATTGAAAATGAGACATAAAATGTGTCATCCTCATTAAGACCAATCATGGTTTCCTGATCCCGGGGTAGATGTGCAAACCCATTGGGCACATATTGTCCCAATGCTAGGTTGGCTAACCATTTCTCAACACCTAACTCCATCAAGTGGCCTTGAAAATTACCCCTGTTATGCAGAAGGGGCGAATCCTATCTACATCATTCATACCCCTCCACATGATTCGTGGCAAGTCCAATACTACCTTTATAATCACCTTGTTACGAGTGATGTTTGATAGAGCCTATTTGGATGCAAAAGCTCTAGCTTTTGACTTATAGATAAATTAGTTTTATTTTGCATCTTATTTTTCTCATATATGCACAAGAGAAAAAATTGTTAAATAGTCATTTATAAATAGATAGGTGCTTTTAGAGAAGTTAAAAATGATAGCTTTGAAAATTGTGAAGAGCAAAAATTAATTTCAACTTATGTGAGAAGTTATTAGTTAAAAAATACATGCTAGAAGTGCTGATGGAGAAGTTTATCCAAACTGGGCCTATGAATACCTTAAGAAGAGCTTATGACACTTGCATAACCATTATGAAATCTTCTAGTAGCGGGTCAATCCAGTATGAATATCACTCCTAATATTCACACCTACGTGCTGACTTGCCAACTTGCCCTTGGCCTATGAGATGTGGCCATCAGTCTACTCACGTAATAGTCTTTATGTGTAACATCCGTTTTTTCATTTACTGTCTGTTTTTTGTTTTATATGAAATTTTGTGATACGAGTGTTTAGTAATTTATTTTTATCTTAAAAATAGGGTTTTAATATGCTTATTCATTCTTTACATTGAAACGGACAATTTTCATTTGACGTTGGGTTTTATACAGACAATGGTTTTCGCTGTAACTGGCGTATTAGGTTTAAATAGCAAGAGTATGTCAAACCAACCCATAAAATTATCTTTCTTCACAAAAGTTGTTTATTTTAATATTTGTGATTTTCTGGAATTTTTGGAAAACTTTTAAAATTTACAGAAAAATACGCTTAACTGACGCGAATAGCGCAGAGATATTGTTTTACAGTGTTAATTTTCGTGACATAAGTCCAAAACACTTTTTTTTATTTTTAATTATTTATTTGGGGATTTTAGAAATTATTTGTTTGTAGGATTTTTAAAACATCATTTTTGCTCTTATTTGCGGTATATTAGCCGAATAGAGACAAATAGAGAGTTAACGGGTATGATATAAGAACTTAGGGTTTTTGAGGGACTCAAATGCAATTTTAAGGAGTTTAAAATATATATTGACTCATCCATTGACCATGAATAGTGGAGGCTGCAACACCCTTTCTCCAAAAATGATATTACACCATAGTAACAAGTATTTTCGGAAAAATATTTCAAATAACCTTTCGAATTAAAAAGAGTTTTGTTTCCAAAAATGTGAATAAAATTTTTGCAACGATAAATAGTAAAGAGTACTTAATGTAAGAGTACCTCCTTGTATATATATATATATATATATAACCAAAAGCTTGCCTCAGCACAAGCGTGGAGTTTTCTAAAACTACTATACATCAAAAGCTGTAAAAACTCTAAGCAAAACTAAAATAAAATGACTGAAATAAAAAGCTACTAAGTAATATAAAAGCCAGGTCCAATATCTAACATCTACCCAAACGAATAAGATATAAATGGTGCGTCCAGGGCCGGCACGTCGCTCTCTCTTGACTCGTCTCTCGCCTGCTGGACCATGTCTCTTATCCATCTCATAGGTAGCGTGAAATCAAAGATCCTACGTACTGTCCTTATATCGGGTCCATTGACCCTATGCTCTGTAATAAGTATATGTCCATTAAAGGTAGCACAAATGCCTCTAGAGGTTGGACGCTAAAACGTCGTCCCGGACTCAAATCACTCCGCGGATCAGTCATCTACTCAACCACATACCAACAAAACATGGAAAGTAGGCAAGGGTGAAAAACTTTCACAAGTTAAGAATGATAACACAAGAAATATAATATTTATACAGTATACTTTTAGAATCTCACAAACACAGATATATATCTTTTGTCACATAATACATCGCCTTATGTCAATGACAGTCACACATATAACGTATCACTTTAATAGAAACACAGACAAACACAGAAGATATCACTTTCAAAGAAGTACGGACAAACACAGAACATATCACTTTCAAATAAGTACAGACAAACACAAAACATGACATGCACATCACAACTCAGTAGAATATCACTCAATCAGAAATATTGATGCATGTCACTTCTATATCTCTCAAAACACACTAGTGTAATGCTCCAAGGAGACTTTACCAACCTCAACTCCATTGAGCAATCAGCAATAGCAAACCTAACAGAATTACCAGACAACCCAATCTGAACTTCCGGGGATTCTTTGGTAATACTAACATTTATTACTTAATACCAATTTATGAATAAGTCAGCCAGTCAGATTTATCCAAGCCGGGTATATGACTCGTCTTTGCTCGAGGGTATTCACCAACTCGACCACATAAGACTATCGAAACCTGGATAATCCCAGAAGGCAATTGTAGCCCAACCGTACTATATTCCCAACCTCACTACATCGGGTTGTAATGCTCAAAAACTCTTTTATGCAAATGATGCAGAGAATAAATTACTTTATATTGAATGCAAACAAAACATAGAATAACTCTATTTTCATCCCCAATCTGGAGTGTATGCTCAAAACACTATATGCAAAGACAATGCCAACTGCATATAAATTCTCTTGTAAAATTCTCCGTTTTACTGTATTATATCTCATAATACAAAAACACATATAATACTCTTATTCTATCAACACAGAAATAACTCTTGAAACTTATTTGTTTTATTACTCTTTCCGGCTTTACTCATTTATTTTAAGAGTAACCACACCGCGGCAGAGCTGAACTGCGGTGATTACCCGAAAATGAATCGGTATAAAATAAAAGTGATAAAAGCAATAGTAGAATATCAAAACGGGGCAGAGCAACCGGAATTGATCAAGAAAGAAAAGATTAATGATAATTAAACTCAGGTTCATTTTTAATCGATAAGTGACATTTTTCTCGTTTTTGGAAAAATTGCTATGGAATAGCTACACGGCGGCAGAGCCGACTGCGGTAACCAACCATAACTGTAATAATATTAATAAAAATCATAACTTAAGCTCATTCTCTTTGGGAAAGCCCTTTGGAAGCTGATCAAGTAATCTTCGCCACGTATATACGAACTCCCTAGGATAGGAAAAATAGTGCATCGATATGGTTCCCAGGAAAGATAAGATGAGCTTTAAGGCCCCTTCAATGACCTTTGTCTTTCCTAGACAGATCCATACAAATGAACTACCTTCACCCAACCATCAGTCTGTATATAAACAGTAAAAATCACAAGTTTTTATATATAACAGGACTCCAAACCAGGAATTTCTACCAAATAACATAACAGTAGAGTTCACCGAGAACCCATTACTATTAAATTATTTTACCCAGTCAGCCTGTATATATATATATTTTCGAAAGCAGTATATTGCAATGAAAGAAAACACTGATTTAGAAATTTTAGCGTATTTAATCACTTGCTCAACGAACTAATGTCTAATAGAGATACGGCCCCTGAGCCCGACATGAAAGTACACCGAAGATGTACTCTCATGTCTGACTAACCACAGTATTCCCCATTAGCCAAAAGAACTACAGAGGTGGAATTTTACCAATTCTTAGATTTGTTGATCACGGAGGCATAGCCCACTGAGTGATCAAGCCTTTATAATTAAAATTTCGCCAGCGTAACGGTACAATTATTAAACTTTATAATTAAATTGGGCATTATAACTTTACTATTTATAAAATCACATTTTAAATAAAATATAAGGCATAGGACAATTTTCAAAACAATTAAATAACAATTAATTAAAACTATAAACATCCAAAACACAAGATACTCATCAAAACAAGATCAAACCAACTTAAGAAGAATTTCCCCATACCTTGGCCTTATGAACAATGAAGAACAAGCTAAGAACACAACACAAAAACACAAGAGGTTGGTTAGAAAATCCAAAGAAAACCAAAGGAAAGAAAGATTATTTTTGAGTGATTTGCTTCAAGTGGGGATGAGGAAATTTGAAGAGCACCCCCTCCCTATTTATAGGGAGAGGTCCACGGCCAAGTGAAGAAGATGAGAGAAAAATATCTAATTTTTTTCCATTTTAGAAAAATAATAAATCCTAATTACATAATAAATATCTAACAAAATATCTAGGCTTTTAGAACAATTGAGAAGCTTCATGATCCTTCAAGACAAGGTGGGAGGCGGCCTAAACTGGGCTGAGAAGAGGGAGATGTGATTTTATCAAAATATCCCTAGGGTTTGGATGAAAAAGGATAGAAATCAAGGGTAATTTTGTCATTTCATAAATCAAAAAATTGAGATAACTAATTAAAATTGGTGAGAAACAATGAGAATGCTAGAAAATGCCATGACAAGTCTAAATAATTTTGTGGCATCCATTTTTTAAATTTATTGATAGTGCAAACTTTTCAGTTTTCACTGTTTCGCAGGTATAACCCCGAAAAATACAGAAAAATAGGGTTTTCAAAACTTACACATAAATAATTTCTAAAATCATGAAATAAATAATTAAAAATAAAATATAAAATGCTTATGGACCTTTGTCACGAAAATAACACTATGAAATGAGATTTTTACGCTATACGCTTCCGTTTAGCGTATTTTCTGCAATTTTTTGAAAGTTTTCCAAAAATCCCAAAAAAATTTCAAAAAATCAAAAATATTAAAAGAACCAACTTTTGTGAAGGAAGTTATTTTATTGGATTTGTTTGACACACTCAAGCTATTTAAAACTTCTTCTGTCAGTTAAACGTAAATCGTTTTTTGTAAAAAGGCCTGATGTTGATTGAAAAATTACCGTTTCAGAAGTATTCTAGAATACATGTATTTTACCCCTAATTTTAAGCTAAAAATAAATCACCAAACATTTATGGAACAAAAATTCATATAAAACAGAAAAAAGGACAGAAAAACAAAGAAACAGATATAGTAACTAGACCTGACGGAAGCTGAAAATTGACGATTTTCAGAAGTATTCTTAAACATGCATATTTAAATACTATTTTTAAGCTAAAAATAATTCTTAAAATATTTATATCACAAAAATTCATATAAGACAAAATTAAACAGTTAATAAAAAAAATGGATGTTGCAGAGGCCAATGTACAATTACTATTTTACCCTTGGTTGTACATTTAAACTATCAAAATCTAAATTTTTTAACCTAGCTATCCCATAGCTCTCTTCTTCCCTCATTTGGTCAACATACCTAGGGAATTTTGGAGCCTTGGATTGCTTTTCCCACTTGGATCCAATCCTTGTGAAATGCCTTTGAGCCAATTAGAAAAAGGGTTGATTTACCTAATTAAGTGTTTTAAGAGTCATGACTTACATCACATGATCAAATTCCTTCCTTCCTTGTCCTCCCCCCTCACCCTATAAATACCCCTCCATGCTTCATAAATTTTTCACACCAAACTTGAAGCATTACCAAGTTTACTCTTTCTTACCTCTTTAAAGCTTTTATATTTCTCTCTTTGTGTTTTAGTCTTTTTTCAAGTTTTGTTCTTCTAAGCTTTTTTCTTCTAAAGGTAAGAGGAAGCTCTTGCAAAATAATTTGAAAAGTTATAAGTTTGATTTTTGATTGCTAATCACTTAGGTGATTCATGTGTTATAGTTTTATAATTGTTTTATGGCTTTGATTTAATTGTTATGAGCTTTTATTATTTGTAGTGTTATAATGCCTAAATTGTTTAAGTGTTTTTGTGATAGTGATGTTATAATGGCAAAATTAGTTTTGAGCTTTAATAATTGTACCGTTATAATGACGAATTTTAGACTACCACAATATAATTTTATCGTAAAACTAGTGTAATCTATTTCTTTGTAAAATCCCTAAAATTTGTCTGCCATTGATATACAGAGAGATGGTTGGGATGAATGGTTTATTAGTATGGTTCTGACTAGGAAAGACGGGTCTCTTAGCAGCTGCAGCTCACCTCTAGATCTTTCCTGGGAACCATCCCAATATACTGTCTTAACCTAGGGAGTATGTATATACATGGCTAAGATAAATTGGGAAAGATTTTATTAGGATGCTACTATACACGAATATGCGTTTAAAATAAATCTCTTCTCTATTTAGATCAAGCGATGCTGGCACTGCCGTAAACTCGGTCTTTGCTTTTAATTGATCTTGAACTGTTAACCATGATTTCGTTAATATATATATACAGCTGACTGGGTAAATAGTATAATAGTAAAAGGGTCTTGGTAAACTCTACTGTTATACTGTTTGTTAGAAATTCCTAGTTTGGGGTCCGTTATATATGAAAACTCTGTTTAGTTTTCAATGTCATACTCCTTGACACTGAAAATTAGTGAGGTAAGTCTTCAACGGGTTTTTTTTGGCAAATAAACTGGTGTTTAAGTATTTCGGTAATAATTCAGCTTGATATCGTTCACTTATGTAACACCTCTTTTTCACAACAAGGAACGTCACATGAATCACCAAGAAACTTAATGCGAAATTAATATAAAACTGGTTTGTCTTCAAAATTACATCTTTCATAATTAAAGGATACCAAAATTAGTGGCTAATTTTTTTTTCTTAAAAGTCTTATAATAAAGTATGCTCATAATTATTTTAGCCATCCAGAAAATCAGAAAAAAGAAATATGCATCACATTCACAAATCCCATAGTCACTATACAAAATTCTTGCGTCAACAAGTATAGTCAAGATACATGATCACTGTGTAAAGAAAATAAAGCGATAAACTAAACCTAGGAAAAACAGTAAAGCAAAAGGTGTGTCAAATACACGACATGAACATCTACTCCCCAAAACCTAGGCTGGTCAACTAACTAACAAACCCATAACCTAGCACTTTACTCCCCACCCTAGAGACCTAAGAAGATGCCATCTCCTCGGGGTCCTCCTCGGGATCCTCCTCCTCCTTGGACTCGGACTCCACGGGCCAACCACATCCAGGCTCATCGTTGATCTTCTTCTTCCCTCTCCCAGCATGTCCCGATGGTCCGGCGTGAGAGCCTGAAGAGCAACGCATGAAATGTCCCGACGGCTCTACGTAAGGAACTGGAAGTGTCGATCTCACTGTCTCTGGTGGTGGAACTGGTGTCACTGGTGGAGCCAAACTAGGCAAGCGTGCCCACTCCAAGGAACTCTTCCTTGGAGCCCACTCCAAGGAACTCTTCCTTGGAGTGCAACGAATCAGACGATGGCGGACAGATACCGGTCCGGCTACCCGCTGAGGTGTAGGTCTCTGATCCTCCCTCGTCTCTCTCCTAGGCTGCGCCACGGGCGGAACTCTGGCCTCCCTGCTCTCCAAGGTGATACTGCGTGCGAAGGGTGCGTCTACCAGCCAGCTACGCATCCTCTCGATGGGTATGTAGACGTCCAAAACCATATCCCTCTCCAAAACCTCTTCGGGGCCAAGCACCCCTCCTCTAGTCCTGACCACGTGTCCAGTCACAGTGACCCATTGGGAGATGGGATCATAAGTCCATCCCCCACCATCGGCCTCAAGAGGCCGGAAACTCTCCCTCACTCGGGCTACCAGAGGTCTCGAAGTGGACATCTACGCGTAACGTACATACAGGTAATAGGAAAACATGCACGGGTGAATTTCTTTGCACAATTTGAAATCCACGAAAGGGTGCATATGAAAAATAAAATACTACATAATACATTCCAAGAATATATATATATATATAATTACTCTTTCGCAAATCTTTCTCTAAGATATTCATTCACCAAAAGAGAACACATCCTCAAGTTACACACATAGCACTATAGCATAATGTATGTCACTTCAATATCTCTTTTTATACACTAGTGCATTGCTCCATGGAGACTTCTTTTCCTCAACTAAGTAGAGCGAAATAGCTGTAGCATAAACCTAACATAATAAACCAATCTGTCCCCTTTTTCATGGACTTGGTTAACCAGCAGTCCCCTTTTTCATGGACTGATTTTACAATTATTCAGTAGAGCTACTATCGCCATAACATAAATAAGGCAGCCCCGGTCAGGATCATCCAAGCTGGGTATTACAACTCGTCTCGGTCCGTTGGGAGTCACAAATCGACTATTGAGAACTTCGTAACCTAGATGCCCTCAAGACTTATAGTCGGACCATACTTATTCACAATCTATCACCATAGGATTGCATGCTCTAATTTTGGCAAAAGCCAACTTCTTTGATGCAAATAATAGTATAATTTGCAAACACAAACAAGACAATTAATGCAATCCCTCCTCTTAGGATTTTCGTCGTCACGTGTTAGCTTTCTTCCAACACCGTGTAGCATTGTTGTCCTCAAGACTTCATCGTCGCCACGTATTGATCCTCTTTCAATACCATGTAAAAATGTTCTTAAAAAACATAAGTTTTAGAGAAAATTCCTCTTTGAAGTTAAAGTTCCTCTTTAACTTTAAAATCTCAAATCTTCAGTTGTTTTCATAAAAGAAATACATTTTATTTAAAACCAACTTCATTATTTTTCTTCCCACTTCTCATTGTAAAAAGATTTAATTAAAAGTCTTAATTAAATACTTTGATAAAACTTTACTTAAATTTATTTACTTCTAGTATTTAAAATCTGACCCTTAAAATGTCTAGTTTCACGCTTCAGCCCCTGATTTCTAAAAAAATAGGTTTCTGCCCAAAAAAGTTCAGTTTCACGTTTCTGACCCATACTTCTGTAAATTACAATTTTGGCCCAAAACACCCAGTTTTCGTTTTTCTGCCCAGAATTCTAGAAATTTATACTTTTGGCCCAATATACACCCAGTTTTCATTTTTAACCCCTTAAAAATCTGAAATTTTACTTTCTCCCACATTAATTGATTTTCTAGCTTACTTAGGGCTTTTTGGAAAAATAGGATTTGTTATATAGTCCATTGGAGAGTTATACTTAAAATTAAGTGGAGATTACCTAATCAAGTGTTGACTTGAATCCTAATTAATTTATTTGATTTCATTGGAAAGACTTTTTTATTAAAAACTCTAAGTCCTCTTCCAACACTTGGGTAAAAATGCTTTTAATCCAATCCTAATCACAATGAATCAAAGTACACAACATACTCAAAAATCAACATACATTACATAGGCAAGAACACACTCAAGCCATTAAGCATACATACACTCAAAGTAACCATCCATAGCATTTTAAAATACATCATTAACATAGCATCAAACCTTACTTCATCAAGCATGCATTTAGGCATTCCAACCACTTCAAACCATACATATGATTTTCCAAGAACACACAGGCTTTCAAAAATCATCATTCATCAACCAAAATCATGCTTTAAACTTTATGATATACCTATGTAAAAATAGATATTACTAAGAGAATGATTTCTCATTCAACAACCAATAGGAAAAACTCAAGTCTTTGAGTTTAACCTCAAACATACAACCACACACATACACAACCTTCCCAACTTATTGAGAAAATCCCCTTACCTCTTGAAGCTACTAAAAAGGGCAAACACCAAGGATCTCCTTCACACCAACACCAACACCAAGTGGTTTCCCAAGGATCTTGATGTTTCCAACACTTAGAAAAAGCAACCTTATACAAAATACACAAGAAAACCACCATAAAAATGCAAGTTTTAGGAAAAACACCCAAACCCTAAAGTATAAAAATTTGAGTAGAGAAATACTTACTCAAACCTTGAAGCAAAATAGATCCAAGATGGTTTTCAAGCTTGTAGGTTCCAAGGGAATGAACCTAAACCAAGAACAAGCTAACTTTTAGAAAAATGAAGAACACAAGCTTCTTGAAAAAATGAAAATGATGGGAATGGAAAAATGAAAAGAGTTTATGGATTAGAATCATCATCCAAACCTTTTTTGTGAAGCTTGAATGGCTAGAACTCAAGGAAACTCAAAGCTTTAGTTATGGAGAAAAGCTTTGGAAAAGAGAGAAAATGGAGTTTTCTTTACTTTCAATGAAGAAGATGAAGTGAAAAGTGAAGCTTCTCTCTTCCCTTTCCTACCCAAAAACTCGGCCAAGACACAAGGGTATGGGGGGAGCATGAGCTTGAGTTGATTTGGTCACCTACACCCTCTCTTTAATTTGAAAAATTCAAAAATTAAGTATTTGACCCACTTTGACTTTTGTGATATTTCAAGAGTGAATTTTAGGGCTACATACTCGGCCAAGGCAGACCCAAAAAGGGTGGGATTAAGTCCCATCATGTTAGGGTTTAATTGGTGGTTCACAGTAGGAAAAATGCTTATTTTCATAATCCCTTTTTAGATAAATATTTTCTAAAATAGATAATAACATGAGAAATCACTTTTATGACTTGAATATGATATAGAAAAATTTAGAATCCTAAAACTAAATTTTTGGACCATTTTTCATCTCCCGGTTGCGCCCGGTTTACCCGTAAAGCACCAAACGCGGGTAAAATAACGTTTTTCTGAAAAATTTCTAGAATTTTTTTTAAAAATCACAAATATTCTAAAAACAACTTTTGTTTCATTAAAATATTATTTTGGAGTAAAAATGACCTACAGAAAAAAAACTAGACCCTCCCCTGCATCACGCGAGAATGCGGTTCTTGCAAAAACTCGATTTTGCGAACTTTATTATTCTTGACTCTTCTAAAATAAATCTAAGATATACATCTCACTATTTTCACCTCAAGATCCCAAAAATCCTTAATAAAATAATTTTAATTAAATTAAGGCAGATTAAGAGTCTAAAGAACTACTTAAAAACGAGGGTGTTACAACTTAGTTCTATATCGAATCACTATAAAAGTTGGGCACTGATCACCGCAGTCTGCTCTGCTGCCGTGTGATCATTCTATCATCAGATTTAATTAAAATCGAGGAAAAATACTTACCGATTAAAAAGCGAGCATGGGTTTAAATTATTGTAAATCTCTTCTCTCTTGATCGATCCCAGTGGCTCTGCCTTGTTTTGATCTTCTTTTATGTTTTAATCACTTTTTCGTTATATACCGATTAACTTTAATTGTTACGGGTTAATCACCCGGCACTGCCGCAGTGTGATTACTCTGAAAATTAATGAGTAAAGCTGAAGAGAGTAACATAATGGATAATTTCAAGAATTGATTCCGTGTTAAAAGAATAAGAGTATTCTATGCGATTTTGTGTTACACGAGGTAATACAGTAAAACACAAGAAAGTTTTACAAGAGGAATCAAAGAGAATTTATATGCAATTTTGAACTGTTATTGCATAAAGACGTATGAGCTTACAATCTGGAGGAAAGATTGAAAATAGGTTCTTGTTGGACTACAATTATCTACTGGGATTATCCAGGTTTCGAAAGTCTCAATGGCGGGGAAGGTGATAACTCTCGAACCGAGACGAGTCGTATACCCGACTTGGATAAATCTGACTGGCAGATCTATTTATGATTTGGTATTCATTTTAAATGTAGTATTACCGAAGGATTTCTAGGGGTCTGGAGGGATTCTCTGGTTATTCTGTTAAGTTTGCTACAGCCAATCGCTCAAAGCTGTTAAGGTTGAAAAAGTCTCCTTGGAGCAATGCACCGATGTGTTTTCAAGAGATATAAAAGTGACATGCATAAATATACCATGTATTGATGATATATTTTTGGGTATGCATTGCTTTGATGTATTTAAATATAAGGCATGATCTGTGTATGTGTAGTTATGAGTATATAAGTATGTACTGTATTAAGTGCTTGGTTATTTGTTCTTGATGTACGATATTGAGTGCTTTGCTGTGTGTTCTTGATATACTGTATTAAGTGCCTTGCTATGTGTTCTTGATGTATGTATTGAGTAATGCGTGATCTGTAAATGTGTGTTTATACTTCTCTTATTACTTTGAATTAGAGATTCACCTTTGCATGTTTCGTTATTGTGCTTGTGTATGTACAAGTAGATGGTTTACCAGAGGAATGAGTTGGTTCCGATCAGGCGTCTTAGAGTTCAACCCCTTGAGGTTGAGAGGGTGGGATGGAAGATAAATCCCGAGACACAGTGGGGTACATATTCTGAGTATGTGCTTACCACTGCAGGCAGGGTCAATAGAGTCAACTAGAGAGTAGAGAACTAGTTAGTCTTAGACGTTATGCTACCCTTGGAGCAGATGAGAGATATCATCCAGAAAGAAGACTGCAACACCAGGAAGGTTGAGAGGCGTAGGAAGACTGCTCAGAAGAGAAAACCCCGCTTCAGGGTTGGAAGGTTACTGTTGCTGCTACACCTCCGTTTAGAGATGGTTATGTTGGGTAGTTAGTCTGGGATTGATCTGGCTCACATATACATAGTAGCGTATATTTTTCTTTCGCCACTTTTGTATTTTCAGTTTATTTAGTATTTATTGCTTTCTTTACTTTTGCAGTACTTAAATCATAACTTGTACTGATGTAAGCTTCTTTTGTAAAATCATGATGGTTTATATATATGAGATGAAATACTTTTATAAAATGCGTTGGTTTATATTTCCACTTTTACAACCTTTCAAAAAGAATTAAAGAGATATATTCTCCATCCTTCTCATTATTTAAAAGGCAAAAATTTTACCTGCATTTTCGGAGAAGGAAGACCGAGTTTTATTTAAATATTTTCTAAGTTATTGCGAAAATTTTGATTACTATGGTGTGATATCCTTTTTAGAGAAAGAGTGTTGCACTATGCATTATTGTCATTCTTATTAAAAGTAACACTTGACTACGGATATTTAAGAATAGCGTTCATATAATACAAAGAGGTCTCACGATCAAATCATAATTGATGTTTCAATGAACTGATCATTGTCATTCTAAGGACTAAAACTCTGCTCTTAGCTCTTACCCAATTTGCTGGAAGACCCAAATATTTGCTTGGATTATCCCACTGCTGCATATGTAAGATCTTGGAGATCTTTATCTTCATTTCAGCTGATACAAACTTTCCAAAAATGATTTTAGATTTAGAAGTATTAACTCTGGCCCAAAGCCTTGGAGTAGAGATTAATAATCTAGATCAATTGATAAGCTTCCTCCTCCTTAGCTTTAACAAAAAGGACTGCATCATCTGAAAAAAATAAATGGGTTAGGGTAGGGCCAGCTTGACACCTTGAATGTTTCAACTTGAGAGCTTCCTATTAATCCTATTAATCATATGGGAGAGAGCATCGGCTGCCAGGATGAAAAGATAAGGAGGAAGAGGGTCTCCTTGTCTTGGGCCTCTTTGGGGGACAACTTCTTTGCTTAATTCACCTTATATTTGTATGTCACAGAGGTAACCAAAGCCTTAATCCTTTCCACCCAGTTAGAGCAAAACCCATAAAACTACACTTACCTGACTCACCTTCAATTGCAGGTCACAAGTGATGCTTCCCCCAAATACCACATTCCTCGATGCTTCATGCGAGAAGCCACCAAGCTTTACGCAAACCCAAAGACCCACCATCTCCATTCCAATATTTTTCGCTTGCTTCTTTTTGCACAGCATTACTAGTAAAGATCTTCAATAATTGTTCACACATTCATACTCATTTCAGATCTCCATAATATGTTTCTCCAAGGATTCCAATCTCTCTCCAATCTCCACACTCTCTTTTTTCCTTCCTACCTAACAAACTTAGTGTAAGGGTTTAGAAGGGATTAATGATGATAAAATATAAGAGAGTATAGAGAAGACATGATATTACATTTTTAAAATGGTGGAAAGCCAGCAAAATCAAAGCCATTTGTCAACAGGACCAGAAGGATCTCTTCCTCAGAAACTGGGTAAAACTAAAATTACTCACCGACTCTAGAGATTAGTCTCTTATTTCTAGCGTAAGAATTTTACACAAGAAATTAAAAAATGAAAGAAGAGTAATGCCAGTTCAAAAACAATGATCAGAAGGGAAAATTAAGATACAACTCTATTCTTGACTCTCTTGCTATATCCTTTCCTGGAAACTATGTTGGTGGTGCAATGTTTCCCACTTCAACCTTTATATTGGAGGCTAGAAAACTGTCCCGCCAAGTGAAATAAGTAATATGCACACAAAATCTTCAAGCATTCGCAGCAGCCAATCACACAAAAGTAGAAATATCTCGTGTTATCAGAACTGGAATGCCCACATCTTGACAAAACAAGAGAAAACAACGTAAAAAAGCCATTAAACTGGAAGCTGAAACACCAAAGCCATGGAACTGAAAATATCATAAATCTGATGACCGTGGCAGAGAAATTGGAACAAATGAAGCATGTCACCCATTTAAGCTTCTGTTCTGCTGTAATTATCAGAAATGTCTAGAATGCGGTCAATTGGATTGACAAGAGACTGTTGTAGGCACCTACATTCTGGTAAAGGGTACGAGTAGACAGAAGTTTTTCTGTTGATTTTTCTAACTCTAGGGACCATGATTCCTTTGCGGTCACTTTCACTGAGCATGTCTTCCATCTGATCCTTGAAAGCTGTCCAACTGCAAAATCAATGCACAAATATTTCATATGATCTAGTGTTTTCTAGAGATTGCATAGCCTAAGCCTCCATACTAAATCCACATGACAACTATACTTAAGGATAACATGCGGACATGGATAGACAACAGCTCCAGTAACAAAGCTATTGGCAGTTTGATTCAAGCCAGAAATAAATCAACAATCAACAACTAATTAAATATAGCATTTGACAAATGGACAGAACCGGACAGTTAGTTATGTTGTATTCTCTTAGGTTCCACCCTCTTCCACGGAACCAAAATGTATCATTTTTTTTACCCTTTGTTATTATCGCTATTCTCCTTTTAATATACACCAAACATAAAACAGAACTTATTTTTGTATTGTTCTGTTGTAACCTATCTAACAAATATAAACTTGATGTAATTAAACATATCAAAATAAACAGTAAGCTGCAAAACATAGTGGTTGTGGGAAGTTCTAACAAATCAGGATTCGCTATGATAAAACTAAACTGTTATCCAAAATTGCATTGTGCATATAATGCCACAAACAGAAAACCAGGTCAGCTGAAGCAAAAGCACCAATCTTTTTTCTATTAATAGGCCAAACTTTTTGGGCAATTTCTCCGGTACCCATTGAGATAGATGGGTTTGGTACCCAATTGCTTATCTGTTCAATAAAAACTCAGTAATTTTCTATTTTTCTATTTTTATTTCATTTCATTTTAGAATCTGGAAACAGCCTCACGGGTTCGAATCTGGAAACAGTCTTTCCGCTTGCGGGGGTAAAACTGCATACATCTACCCTCCCCAAACCCCACACGATGGGAGCCTCGCGCATTGAGCCGCCCTTTTTAATTTAATTTCTTTATAATCTTATGTTCCACATTGAAAGATTCCCAACTCAATGGGGACCATAGCAATGCCCAACTTTTTAATCCCTTTCAATAACAAAGAGAGCTATGACTTCATTCTGGAAAAAATTTCTGTGGACCAAATAATGTTTATAATTTGATCGAAGATTAGTATCTACTATCTAATTACTATTAGTGCTCTGACAACAAATAACTTTCAAAATCAATACTCTTTGGTTCACTAATGTCAAGTTTTGCAGATATCAGTTTCAGATCGTAAGTTGTATTCTCCATTTTAGTTAAGAGAATATATTTAAAATATGCACACCATAAAGTTCTCATTCAAGTCCCGGGAAAATTTGGAACGGCTAACACACATTATATAGAACAGGCCGTAAATTCGAATATGAATCCAACCTATATTTTTATTATATTTCTAAAGACAACGATTATGATATATCAGTTATGTAACAAAAATAAATAATATATTCCCCAAAACCCTTTGAAATGTTTTACTAGAGTATGGTGTGGTTATAAATGGAGAACGAGGGAGACAGAGAGTTACCTGATACTCATGTTCTCGAAAAGAACAACAAGCTTGCGTTTATCTGGAATAATGGTCTTGGCATGGCCACCGTAGAGGAATCTTCTATGGCCCATCAGAAAATGAGGGAAATTACCACCCTGAGTTGTAACAAAAACCTCACTAAACAAGCATACAGTGTAGTCCAGTGCTGCCAATTGGGAAGAATAACCCTAGAAAAGGATGAAACTAAGCATCAGAGCATATTGGAAAAACCTAAAACCCAACAAAAATTACAGAAACTTGCACATCAGAAATTTTGTATTTTTAATCTCAAAATATAAAAGCCAAATACATCCTTTTTATTTTGGAATTACAAGCCAATTACATCCTTGATCATTATAAATATTATAATATTCATGTTTCCTACTCAGAAATGCATTCTTGGTATTGGTGTATAAACTATAAAACTCGAAGAAAACAAAATGTAGCAATTGAAGTTCAAAACTGCTGATCGTCTTTACAGATGGATGAGCTTTAGTTCCTAGGTCAAACCCAAATTTAAGAATTTTAATGAAGGGTTGTTACAACTCTCTGCCACTTGGTCCATTCCATTAGCTATCAAATTTCTTACTGCAAGGTCACAAATGTAAATGACACATCCACATGTCTGATGCCAATTATAGTTTTGATCGACTTCCTACGTATTTTCATTTAATCACTACAAGAAGAAAAAAAAATCTACATATTGCGGCTTAAAATAAGAACAAATTGATGCTGCAGTGGAGCCACAAATGAGGCAGGTCTACTAAAAAAGTTCTAGTTAACAATGAGGCAGGTCTATTAAAAAAGTTATAGTTAACATGCTTCCGTATATGGGCTGCTAACAAAAGCATAAAATATAAACAGAAGCTGGAGAGCTTTATAGCCATCCAGCTTCAGAGAATGAAGAACGAAATGTGTTATTGCTCTATTTTTTTTTCAACCCCTAAAGATCTTTACCGTAAAAGGAGCAAGCTCATCTGATGTTGCAAGAGACTCCTTTGTATACAGATTAGGAAACATCTTGATTAAAGGAGCCAAATATCTCTCTGCATGATATATTTTCCCAGAAGCTAAATATATTGAAGTATTGTTATTGAACCCCATGCCACGTAGCATCATCCCAACCTACATAGTGAAGGAAAACAATATGCAATAAACATCAGTCTATTAGATCCATGTAATATCATCTTTCCCACAATTCCAACTTGCATAAATAAGTTTGATTTTCTTCCCATCATGGTGCTCCTCCATCAAAATTTATCAAAAAAATAAATGTGTACAAATGGTGAGTCCAAAATCAAGTGGAATCAGGAATTAGGAATAAATATTACTAAGAAAAATAATTAGAAGTATCTGATTAAGAAGTCAATGACTTAAGGACATGAGATTGGCAAGATTTAAATTAAGAAAAAGAAAGGATTCAAGAGCTGAGAAGCACTAACAAGCAAATAAATACCTCTAGAGGGGTTAGTGGGCATTTTCCATTGACTCGATTGAGGGTAGGCACAACGATGCGATCTTTTCTTTTAAATTTTCCCCGCCACCCCTTTTCACGAGCTGAATCCATTTCCAACTTCTCTGCCTCTCCTCCATCATATATACAACAGGAGAATGCTACCATGTCCTGCATGTTGAGAACATTAAGTCAATCATTAGATAAAGCTGATGAAATCCTGTATATTTTTTATGACAGACACATACTACACCAACTACTAGTTCTCAATATGATAGAATGCGCATCAGTACCTCCTCAAAGCGAAGATGCACAGCAATATATTTTCCATCTGTCCTTGAGCTCTTCTCAATCATTCGATTAACCAGTTTCTCAGCTAGTGCTGATATTGAAGAAGAAAACCTCAATGCTTTATAATTAGTAAGACATCTTAGAAATTGTATGTGTGGAGGGACACTCATTGCCAAACGATTGGCAAATGGAGCTATCCGAATAACCCTGCATAAGGTTGCCAAAAATAAAATTCCTTACTTTAATCAAATTGTTTGCTTAAAATCAAATTGTGTCCACAGCCCAATTTGGATTGAGTACACACACAGAGACACACATACACACAATTTTTTTGAAATTCAATATTATTCATATAGAAAATAGAAAAAAGAGAAGAATAAGAAACGAGGAGAATGTGGCCCAATACCTACCCTTCATTTTGTAAGATAGGATAAACAACTCCCATGTAATAACTGACCGGAGCCCAAGCTTGAACTCTGATGTTAGTGATATTACTCATATTGTAATTATGCCTCTCCATTAGTGCCTCAGGCAGTTCTTTAACCACCTTCACATAACCATCAAGTACGGATATAAAATGATCTTCATCATATATATCCCCAAATTCACTGTACGAGAAATAACATTATTTTAGAAAGATAGTGAATGCAGAAATAAAATCAGGGATAAAAGAAGTCTATGAAGCCTCATAATGTTCACTATATCACATATTTAATTTTTTTTTTTTGTATGGGCCGTTCTACCAGAAAAGCAACATACCTAACAAGGCAAGGTATGCTTTCATTCCATAACGACTAGTTATTTACAAATTTTAGTCAGGTAATGCTTGACCAACCATATCACAAAGATAAGGACATACAATAAAGTTAAGTGCTAATTAATGTGACTCAACAAAGCATATCACAGAAGGATCTGCCTCTGGTCCTAGGTTGTATAGGCTCTGTAATTAGTTCATTATTTGTAACATACAAAGCAATATTGATATGGCACTGTTTATTGAAACATGAATAAATTAAATAACTTTGAAACATATTTAAATTAACTAATTTGTATACTACTGTTGGAAAGCCTAGCTGCCTTCATTGTAGCCACCTTGAGCTGCCTTCATTGTAGCCTCCAGTGCTGGATGTGAGGGGGTGTTGAGATCCCACATCGACTAAAGATAAGGCCAAAGTATCCCTTATAAGACTTGGGCAATCCTCTTCATCCCTTGAGCTAGCTTTTGGGATTGAGTTAGGCCTAACCTAAATTCTAAGATGATATTCTACGCTCCTAGTCCTTATAAGGCTTGGGCAATACGCACAAAATCATTCATGTGTTAGAACTAGCCCAAATTCTACAAACTAGCTTTGGGGTTGAGTTAGACCTAGTCCAAATCCTATAAATGTTAGAAATATAGTATAAAACCATCATATGTCTTCACCCAACAACTTAAGCTTTTGAGATAATTTGTTCATGACATGGTATCATAGCCTCTATAACCAAGTGGTCCAGAGTTTGATCCTTGCTGCCCCATTCTTCTAATAAAATAAATTCAATTTCAGCACAGGATAGGTGAGCCTATGCATTGTCCACACTTCAAGCCCAAAGGGCTTTTGCGTGAGGAGTTGTATTTGTAACACAATATAAACCCATTTATGTGTCTCTACCCAACAGTTTAAGCTTTTGGCTTAGTTGGTTCATGACAACTACAGAAGTAGTTATAAAGTTTACATATTACGAAACTATTAGCACAAAGGATCAGAAAGCTTCTTTAAAACTATGGAATGAAGCAGTACTTTTTCTTTTCATTTTGCTATATGCCATGAGTTCTCTCAAGCAAGGACTCAAATCCATTGTCCTCTTTTCCTATTCCCTTCCTTGTCCCTCTAATTGAATAATGACAACATAGAAAAATAATTGCTCTCTTTTAAATTGCAATATTTTCTCTCTTCAGCTGTCAGTTTTTCCTGCTGACATGTCATTATTCAATTGAAGATATAGAGAATGCAGCCTCAAACAAAGGCAAAGTCAGTACCTTGTCTTAAATTGGAAAATGCTTCTTTGTTTGAAAAACTTTTCGAAAATTTGCACAAAAGATTGTGATTGATTGAACATAGGTGAGTGAGGATAGGTAGTTACTTTTAAAACAATTTTTACATGGGGCTCATCATGTATGATCATGCATTCCTTTCTTTCACAACAAATCATTTGTACTAAATAGCATTTAAAAATATTGTAAATGGCCATATGACGGAAGTAAGACAAAATTCCCTTCATTAAAAATTGCATCAGAAAGCATGTTTTTTGTTTGCAACAACAAAATGTAAAGCAAACACATGCCTACCATACTAAGTAAGAAATAAATTCCTTTTTCCCCTCAAACATATGTTACTGACTTGTGAATGTTGACGACTACAAGCCAAACAATGAAATTCAACTAGCAATGTTCGTGTTTAAAAATTTCTCAAGCACGATTATTATGACCTATCATTTAAGGTTCAAAGCTAAAGATAAGTAAATTGGTCACCTTGGATCTTTCCACACATTGTGGAATTCAAAGTGAGGTATAACTAGTATTGCATTCAGGAGTCCAGCCACAGCCACAGCATTGCAAATCTGCCGAAGGACAATTTAAGAAACACAATAGTGAAAAAATAGTTCATCTGTCAAATAAAAAAAAAAACAAAAGAACTGCTGAAAGTCAGAGAAAGGAAAGATTTTGTCATACCGCAGAGCGTTGCTGGTTAAGACCACCATTGGCCTCCACAATTAGAAAACCATTCCGGCCAGGGGACACTGAAATTAAGAGAAAAGCATCGAATTAATGTCCTAAATGAAGTTTACTTAGTAGCAATATAATGTCGACCTCGAACAGTAGATATGTGAAACAAAAGTAATCATCTAAGTGCATGCATACATACATACCAAAATGTTCACGATGCAAAGCAGTCAAATTCGGACAAGGCTTCTGCTCTCTCAACTTCCTTTTGTATTTCCACACAGAAGACAACTGCAAAATAAATAAATAAACAAACAAACAAAAATCAGCGCTATTCGTGGAAGAGAATGATTTTCTCTCATTAATTAGGTATCCAAATGTAGCAGTTAACAATAAAAAACAACAAAACAAAATTTCAAGTAAGCACCAAAGACAAACGCTAAATTCCTCACTACACAAAATCTGAACTGTAGGGTATTCTATTCGTTTCGTTTCGTTTCGTAACACCAAAAAAATTGAGCACGTGGATTATTGTTGTGCATTACGCTTCGTTCACTTCACTTCACTTAACTAACCTCAATGGCAGAGGAATTATCAGAATCAATATCGTGCCAGAGCTTGTGGAAGAACTCGTGGCTGCGGTAAAAGGAACCGGGAAGAGGAGCGTGGCCAATGAGAGAGGAGAACGTGAAGGGGAAGGGCCCCACACACATCAGAAAGCCTGAGATGTACACCACCGGCAGCAAGAAGAAGTACCGGAGACTCCGCCGTCCCACGATTCCCGCTGTCAAGGCTTTCGCCGGCCGCATTCTCCTCCGGCAACGCGAAACGCCGGATTGGCGCCGCGGCGACGGCGGCGGACTCGGTGAGCTGCTGCTTCCTCCTCCTCCGCCGCCGGCATTCTCGCTCGCGTAACCGTTTCCGTTGTGTACGGCGTGTGTCTTCGATTTCATTTCAAAGGCTTACTCTGTGTCTGTAATAGTGAAGTTAAAAAAAAGAGAGAGAATGGTTTGATGTTAGTGAAATTTGAAAAGGATGTGTGAGTGTGTGTGTGTGTGTGTGTGTGAATTGTGAAAGTGTGAAGGTTTTGTTTGTGTGCCTTGTTTGGTGGAATCAGGCTTTTTTTGTTTGTCGTGTTTGGGACAGCAGAGAAAATGGAAAGAGATGGAAGAGAGAGAAAGCTACTGAGGAGTACTGAGCAGAAGAAGCTTTGGCGTCTGTGCACTAGAACCAGAGAGAATGTGAGGGTAAACTGTTGTTGGGGGAAAAGGGGAAGGAAATTAACGGCACTGATAGTGTGGTCTTCTTTCTAATATTGTTGCTATCTGTGTGTTTCACTTGCCATTGTTGTCGGAGAAATAGAATCTAAGGAGCTGTGTTTGGAAAATTAGTTAAAGCGAGTGATGAAAATTGCCCTTGTTCTTCCTTTACTAGGAGTATTTTGTTGGGATAAAAATAAATAAATAAATAAATAACGCGATTTACGTACGCTCATGTGCAAATTACTTCACGGTACATTTATGTTTTAATTCTGACACACAAAATGTGGGAGATGCGATTAATGAAAATGCCGATGCGTCAATTTCTACTCTATTCTATCTATTTTTATATAAAAAAATTAATTTTTATTTTTCATATTGTGACACATTCACTTTTCAGATAATAACATGAATTATTTTATATTTTTTTATTTTCAAGTAATTACCAATAAAAAGCCCACAAAAATAAACAATTTTTTTTTATCAATTAGATAATTCTTTTGTTAATATAAAATAGGTTTAAATACTTTTTTCGTCCCTGTAAAATGACTGAGTTTCATTTTTCGTCCCTGTAAAAATTTTTGTTTGTTTGTGATCCCTGTAAAACAAAAAGTTTTATTTTTAGTCCCTGCAAAATTGTTTTAGTCCTTGTAAAATTTAGATCATGTTGAATTAGTCCCTGTAATATGTGAACAATTTTGTTTTTAGTCCCTATTAAATTTATTTTACAAGGACTATTTTGACAATTATTTAAATATTACAGGGATTAATTCAACATGATCTAAATTTTACAGGGACTAAAACAATTTTGCAGGGACTAAAAATAAAACTTTTTGATTTACAGGGATCACAAACAAACAAAATTTTTTACAGGGACGAAAAATGAAACTCGGTCATTTTACAGGGACGAAAAAGATATTTAAACCTATAAAATAATATTAAAAGACAGATATGAAGAAATAGAGAGAGTAATTATTAAGCCAAAAAAAATATCAAACGTGATTCAGAAAATCAAGATTTTATCTTATTTTTTAATCCCAAGATCTCGTTTGATTTTTTAATCCCAAATGCGGTCCTCAGAAAATAAAAATATAGAAACTTTGTTAAGGAGTAATTTAAGAAAATTAATTAAGAACCACTTAATTAATATATCATTTAAGGTGTTAATATCAATTAGCTAATAGTATTTTTTTTTTATTTTCAATTTTATAAATGCATTAAATTTAATTTAATGTTTACTAATTTTATTTTATCGAACATTTCAATAAAAATATTAGAAAATTTCAGAAAATATTAGAAAAATGTGTCATTATTTATGTTTGATTTCCTTGATTAAAAAAATAAACTTGCAAGGCCAACGAGGATCAGCACATACGGTTGAACTCTCCACTCGCATTAGGTGCGATTTGGGTTTAAATCTTGAATTCCCTTATTGGTATGCTATACTTAAATTTTACTGTAACAGTCTAGCCACGGATTATTCCATTACAGGAGATCGAGCACGGGTACTAACTGTGTTTATCCTCTTAGATAGAGCACGTTAACTACTTGTGAGTAATGCCTCTCCTAATCTAAATTTTTAAGAAGCAAAAAACAAAAATAAACTTGCAGGGGAAAAAATAAAAATTTGATAAAAAAGATTGCAGTATTCCTTGCAAAAGAATAGGACCACTCGAGAATGGCTCCGGTAAGTAAGGAATAAAAGAATCGAATTAATTCTCTGCTTGATCTTCGTTTTCAGCTGAAAGAGATAATTGGTCTTGGTCTTTATTGAACCATAACGTGAACTATGAGTTAAACTTATTATGCTTGATTATGACTAATAATATATGCATATCTCCTCTTATCAAAAAAATATATATACTTATCTCCAATGGCATAGAAACTAGAAAGCAATAAGAAGAGCGTAAAGTTGGTGAGAAGGTTCCAAATCCGAACATAATTGGCATGTTTTTGCTGTGGTAAACTTGCAATCCTGTAAGTTCAAGGTCAGCGGGGTGCGGTGTCCACACGCACAAGCCTGGAGCACTCCGCAACAAGTTAAGAATGAGTTTCTGATAGATCCCCATACTTTTTATGTTATTCAGATTAGGGCGCGGTCTAGGGTCATAGGTCTAACCGTGAGTAATGCCACATTGGTAAAAAATAAATTATTTTTTGACCCCTTAATTTTTTCAAAATTAAAAATTACAACCATTGAGATTTTTAAATTTGAAAAAGTTGACTCAACTAAACCATAACTATCGAACCAGTATTGGCACTGGCGGGGCATTGAATCAGCGATAACAGATTTGCCTGGGTGCTTATGTGAATGGCGTCGAAACGGCGCAGCTAGTGGAAACGGAATATTGGAGCAAAGTAGTAGACTACTTTGAGAAGTAATAAAATACTTTTATTTTTGAAATATAAGAATTCAGTTTTTGACAGTAGTAACTGGCTACTTGAAAAAGTAATTGAATACTTGAGAACTAACAAAATCAGAAACAGTTATATTCTTTGGGTATGATTGTGAATAGTGATGGAATGATTGAGGCCAATATAGTTAAGACCAAAATATTTATAACCCCTTATGATTGGGCCTATCACTGGGCTTCAACATTCTGGTATAACTTGCCCGGGATTGAAGGCTCACAATTAAGAGATCCAATGCAGAGGGATCAAGGAGAACCAAAGGAGAGCAAAGGAAAGTTACATGAAGTAGTTATGGTGGAAGCAAGTAAATTCGCGGATACGTTTACAAAGTCCCCACCAAGGATCAAATTCAAGAGGCGCTTGGATTTGATTAACTTCAGCAAATTGTAAAGAATAATAAGTGGGGAAGCAGCCAACACAGATGAAGATTGTTGAATCTCTGTGATTTAGAGTTAAGATGGAGAAATGTGAAGAATGACTCCAAAATCAACAAGTCCAAGCAGGAAAAGCTGATAAAAATTGCCTACTTCGCTCACCGATCGCCCAGCGAAATTTCAGGCAGTGGTCACTGACTTGAATTTCGCCCGGCGAAGCATACTGGTCGCGGGGAAAAAACCACTGGGTGCTCACGCAGCAGGAGATCGCTCAACGAAGCAAGGAGGTCGTAAGGCGAAATTGGAAGCAGAAGCTACTGTCTCGTGCATCAGGCAATTTTGCCTGGCGAAGGATGTTCGTTGCTCGGCGAAAATTGCCGCAGAATTAATTATGACAGTTGCATTTTGGCCAGTATAAAGGGGTTTTTGTAGTTCAGTTTTGGCATGGTTTTCATTAGCATTTCTCAAAGGTTTGTGACTTGTAATTACTCTGTGTAATTGAGAGAAAATCAAGTAAGGTTAGATCAAAGGGATAGAGAGAAGAAAGGTTCCAAGGGTAGAGGTTCTTCCATGAGCCATTAGGGACAAGCTTCAAGGTTATCAAGCTCTCTTGTAATCTGTAATTGATTTGATCATAGTGAAGGCTGCTATCTCCCGTGGATGTAGGTCACATTGGCTGAACCACGTAAACCTGGTTGTTTCGCTCTTTCTCTTCCCAATCTTTACGTTTTACGTTCTTGTAGTTTGAATTGCGTTTTCATCTTTTCTGGTTTAAGTGTTTTCTGTTTCGTTGCTCTGCTACTCGTTCGTTCTTGGTTTGATTATAGGATTTGTCGCTTCCGCCGTTAGGACCGACAAACTTTGTTGCATGGCAATTAATATGTCGAAGGTTATGTTCTTATTGAAGTAGTACCAAAAGTCACAAGGAGGGAGGGTTGAATTGTGACCCTTTGAAAATTTTGGCTTTTTTCTGTAGATTTTGAACCTTAATTTCTCAAGTGTTAAAAACTTGGAGTTCAGAGAGGATGTAAAACAAACGTTAGATAATAAACCTTTTAGCTAGAGAAGGTTGTTGGTCTTAAATAAAATGTTTGTTTTACGTGATCTTCACTGCTTGAGAAGGTTATCAGAAAAACCAAGCTCCTTACTTTGAATGAAGTCAACAGTACAGTCTCAACTAGAGAAGGTTGATCGAAAGACCTTCTCTAGAGGTTTTTATCTCCTTTCTGAAATACGATTTCACAAGTTTTTTTCATAAAATATTTTCTTTATCACAATGAGGTTAATGAAAAAACTTGCTGATAAATTTGCTTCACAAAACGCTTAGACCTTCTCAGCCGGAGAAGGTGTTTTAGTGCAGTGAAAAACTATTAAGCAGAAAAGTTGTAAAGGAGATAGAGAAAGAGATATCACACAGAAAGTTTATCCTGGTTCACCCTAAACCTTGGGCTACGTCCAGTCCCCACATCCAATGAGATTATGTACTATTCTCTCAAGTATTCTTCAATGAGCCTCTTTAGGCCTTACACAATATTCTTGTCCAAGCCTCTTCAGGCTTCAAATCAGTAGTATTGTCCTGGCCTCTGCAAGCTAACACCCAGTAGTATTGTCCTAGCCTCTTCAAGCTAACCCACTATAAGCAACCTCACAGATTGCACAAAATGTAACACCCTCATTTTTAAATAGTTTTTATCGACTTTTAATCTTCTTTAAATTAATTAAAAATTATTTAATTAATGATTTTTGGGATCTTGAGGTGAGACTAGTGATATCAATATCTTAGATTTATTTTAGAAGAGTCAAGAGTAGTAGAGTTCGCAAAACTGAGTTTTTGCGGGAACCGCATTCTCTCCTAATGCAGGGATAGGGTTTAGTATTTTTCTGGAGGTCATTTTTACTCCAAAATAATATTTTAACGAACCAAAAGTCATTTTTATAATATTTGTGATTTTTAAAAAAATTTCTGAAAATTATTCAGAAAAATTTTATTTTACCCGCGTTTGGAGCTTTACGGGTAAACCGGGCGCAACCGAGACATGAAAAATAGTCCAAAAATTTAGTTTTGAGATTCTAAATTTTTCTATATCATATTCAAGTCATAAAATTGATTTCGCATGATTTTATCTATTTTAGAAAATATTTATCTAAAAAAGGATTATAAAATTAAGCGTTTTTACTACTTTGAACTACCAATTAAACCCTAACTTGATGGGACATAATCCCACCAATTTGTTTGGCCTTGGGCGAGTTCTTCATGCCCAAAAACATGGTCTTAAAATATCTCAAGTCAAAGGTGAGTCAATTGGATAATTTTTGGAATTTTTTCAATTAAAAGAAATGGAGTGGGTAGCCTAATTAACTCAAGCCCATACCTCCCCCATTCCTTGAGGTCTGGCCGCTGCACATAGGGAGAGGGAAGAGAGAGATTTTCACTTTTGACTTCATCTTCTTCCTCTTGCAAAGAAATCCTCCATTTTTCTCTCCATTTTCAAGCTTTTCTCCATAGCCAAAGCTTGAGTTTTATTTGGTTTTTGGGTAGTCAAGCTTCACAAAAAAGGTTTGGATCATCATTCTAATCCATAAACTTCTTTCATTTTTTCATTTCCACCACTTTCATTTTTCCATGAAAGCTTGTGTTATTCTTTTTACTAAAAGAGAGATTTTCCTTGGTTAGGTTCACTCCATTGGAACCTACAAGCTTGAAAACTACCTTGGATCCATTTGCTTCAAAGTTTGAGTAAGTATTCATCTGTTCAAAATTTCTACTCTTTAGGGTTTGGTTGTTTTCATAAAACTTGCATTTTTATGGTTGTATTTTTGGTACATTTTGTGTAAGGTTGATTTTTCTAAGTGTTGGAACATCAAGGCTTCAAGGAGGCCACTAGGTGTTGGTGTTGGGTGAAGGTGATTTTGGTGGTTAGCCCATTTTCATTTGCTTCAAGAGGTAAGGGGATTTTCTCAATAAGTTGGGAAGGTTGTATATGTGGGTGATTGTGTGTTTTGTTCTTGATGAGAAACTCAAAGACTTGAGTTTTTCTTATTGGGTGTTGAATGATTTATTATTCTCTTAGTAAAATATATTTTTACCTATGTATGATTAGAGTTTTAAAATATATGATTTTGGTTGATGAAATGGGATTTTCGAAATTTTAATGTCTCTTGGAAAAAAATATATTATGACTTGAAGTGGTTTATGCCTAATGCTTTGTTTAGTATTCTTGATGTATTTAAAATGCTAAAAATGATTACTTTAAGTATATGTGTGCTTCATGGTTGGAGTTTGTATTCTTGATGTATTGATTGTATTTGATTCTTGGGTGATTTGTGTGTTTTGATGATGATGTTGGATTGTAATTATTTAAAGTGGTTAAAACTTTAAATTTATTATGATTGTTGTTGTTGTGATTGGTGATTGGATTCAAAGAGGACTATATTATGTACCCAAGCATATGGAAGAGGATTAAAGGACTTTAAGAAGAAGTTTTCCCAAATGAAAAACAAGATTTAATTAATTATAAATCAAGTCAACACTTGATTAGGTATTTCCACTTAATTTTGAAATTAAGTCTCCAATGGACTTTTTACAAATTTTACTTTTCAAAAAGCCCTAATTAAGTTAAGGAATTAATGGATAAGAGTAAAAGTGGAATTTTGAATTTTTAAGGGGCTAAAATGAAAACTGGATGCATTTTGGGGCAAAAACATAATTTTCGGAAGTTATGGGTTTAAAAACGAAAATTGGGTGTTTTGGGTCAAAAACATAATTTCTCGAAAACCCAGGGACTGAAAGGTAAAACTAGAAGTTTCTGGGCCAGATTTGTAATTCTCGAAAGCCTGGGGCTGGAAACGATAAAGCTGGACAGTTTTGGGGTTAAATTCTAAATAGTTGGAAGTAAATGAATTTAAGTAAAATTTTATAATAGGTGTAACTTGAGTTTTTAATTAAGATTCTTAAGTGAAACTTTTACAATGAAAAATACTAAATTTGGTTTTAATAAAAGCATTTAAATCTTCAATTGACTTTTCATAAAAACTATTCTTGGTTTATACATAAAAACGTTAATGAGGTATTTCATGATGCAAGTATTTAAAGGTTTTAAGACTTAAAAGCTAAAGAGGGATTTATAGAGGTGTTCTTTAAAACTTATGTTTTAAAACGATCTTAATCGAAAAGTTTTACACGTTGTTGAGGGAGAGTCAACACGTGGCGAGTTGAAGATTCGAGGATAAAAAATGCTACACGGTGTTGGGAGAGAGCTAACACGTGACGATGAAATCCTAAGTGAAGGATTGCATTATTTTCCTTGTATGTGTGTATGAATTGTATTGTCATATGCATTTGAGATATTGGCTTTTGCCAGACTGACTTTATGCCATGATGAGAGTATACAATCCTAAAGTGATGGATTGAGAATAAGCATAGTCTGACTATAAGTCTTTGAGGGCGTTCAGGTCACGAAATTCTCAATGGCCATGAGGGGAATCTCCTTGTGCCGAGAAGAGTAGTATACTCGGCTTGAACGATCCTGACCGGCTTACCTTATTTATGATATGGTGCATGTAGCACAATGGGCCATACCGAATAAATGACAACAAGGGCTGAGAGATGGTCAGGTTGCATTTATGTTAGGTACAAGCACCAACCATATCGCTCTACTTAGTTGAGGAAGAGAAGTCTTCATGGAGCAGCACACCGGTGTAAAAAGAGATATTGAAGTGATATGCATTATGCTAGAGTGCTATGTGTGTTTGACTTAATGATTGTGTCCTTCTTTGAGTGTACGAATAACTTTGAGAAAGTTTTGCGAAAGAGTAACTATATACATATATCCTTGGAATGTATTATGTAGTATTTTATTTTTCATATACATCCTTTCAGAGGATTTCAACTTGTGCAAAGAAATTCACCCTTGCGTGTTTTTCTGCTATTTTCTATACGTTACGCATAGATGTTCACACCGAGACCTCTGGTAGCCCGAGTGAGGGAGTGTTTCCGGCCTCGTGAGGCCGATGGTGGGGGATGGACTTATGATCCCATCTCCCAATGAGCCACTATGACTGGACACGTGGTCAGGACTAGGGGAGGGGTGTTGGGCCCCGAAGAGGTTTTGGAGAGGGACATGGTTTTGGACGTCTACATACCCGTCGACAGGATGCGCTACTGGCTGGGAGATGCACCCTTGGCACGCAGTATCACGTTGGAGAACCAGAGGCCAGGGTTCCGCCCACGGCGCAGCCTAGGAGAGAGACGAGGGAGGATCAAAGGCCTATACCTCAGCGGATAGCCGGATCGGTATCTGGCCATTGTCGTCTGATTCGTCGCACGTCCACCACCCGAGACCGTGAGGCCGACACTTCCTGTTCCATACGTCGTACCTTCTGGACGTTTTGTTCGCTGTGCTTCTGACAATTCTGCCGGACCATCAGGACATGCAAGGAGAGGGAAGAGGAAGGTCAGAGATGAGCCTGAGTGCGGTTGGCTCGTGGAGTCCGAGTCTGAGGAAGAGGAGGACCCCGAGGAGACGTCATCGTCTTAGGTCTCTAGGCAAGGGAGGTGTAGAGTGCTAGGTTGTGGGTTGTTAGTTGGCCGACCAGCCTAGGTTTTGGGGATGTAGATATTTCATGTCGTGTATTTTGACACACCCTTGCTTTATTGCTTTCTTAGGTTTAGTTTACTGCTTTATTTCTTTTATGCTGTGGTTCCTGACTTTACTTGTGGGCACAAGGATTTTGTACAAGTAACTTGATGATATATATATGACGTATGTTTTCTTCTTTTCTTCTTTTCTGGATGGCTAAGTTTTCATGAGCGTACTTATCTTTTAAAAAAAAAATTAGCCACCAATTTCAGTATTCTTTATAATGAAAGACGTTTTCCGCATTAAGATTTATGTTATTTCATGTGACGTTCCTTGTGGGAAAAATGGGCGTTACACAAAAACTCTCCTTTCACACGCTCAACTCTCACTAGCTAGCTTGAAAGAAAATCACAACAACAGAGATGAAAATATTGTTTGTCGTGTTACAGCTCCTGATCAATGTTTACAGAACAAAAACTAAGATGAAGCTGTATTACACTCCTATTTTACGTGTCAAAGCACAACAGTATGGGTTGGAGTGTATGAGTGAGTGTTAATGAGAAATATCTGATCTTGAATCGCGTTTGCTCTAGCTTGAATGTATTTCTCACCCTTTGCTTCACTCTAATCTGTTGTAATATAGAGCCCTCAGTCCTTCCCCTGAGTTTCTAACCGTTAGAGACATGGAGGAGAGAGAACATCACATATTGGGTTTTGAAATGGAACAATGCTTTTGTACTTTTTCACTTTATAACAAACTTTGACAGCTCACGTGTTTTACTGTCATCAGACCTTCTGTGGAACACAATGCTTGAGTAGGTTCCTCCTTGAAGTCTCTCAGAGACCTTCTCTGGTTCCAGAGTAGATCTTTTCAGTAATAGTGTGGACCTGCTCTACTCCAGTGTAGACCTTCTGTGCTCTTTTGATGTAGATCTTCTCTGGACATATTGTGGTCCAAACAGGGGCCTTCTCTGGGACCTTGTTTGGAAACGTGTGACTAAAGAAGGTCTTCAGCGTAGACACAATGCAATGGCTCACTTAGTCTGTTTATGTGATCTTCTCAATATTTGTACCTCTGACTTTCTTTCAGAAATTTTATACTGTGTATAATGAAGAATACCTTTGATGTAGAGAGATCTTATTTTGTTTGAGGTTTATAAACTGATCAAGTATGTCATGGATTCTTGAGAAGCTTCATGTCTTGAATCTTCTCACTGTGTATTAGTAGTATACTTCAATCAGTTGTGATGCTTCTTGCCTTGAGGAACTTCTTCTTCTTCATCTGTAGGCTTCTCTTCTTGAGTAGCTTCCTAACCTGATGTCTTCTCTTTCTGGAGAAGCTTAACCTTTCAATACATTTTTTGTCAGAGAAGATCATCTTTTCAGTACCTTCCCAGCAGGCTAACCTTCTCTGCTAGAGAAGCTTATCCTCTCAATAGCTTCCCAACAGAATGTTGATCTTCTCAAAGTGCCTCTTTCACCTTTCTGCTAGGAACTAACTTTTCTTTAGGCATAGAAGCTTGCCTCATTTTAAACCTCTTTAATTGTTTGGACTCCATGTGTATTCATGTTGATCTTCTCAACCTTTACACCATGAATAACCTTAATTCTAAGCTTCTCTGGTTTCCATACTTTGATACCTGTTATGTCTCTTAATAATCTCAAGGAAACCATTAGTGCATGACATGCTTAGAAGACTTAGGCTATTGTTCAGAAGATTTGTCATCATTGAAACTACAAGCTTGAGAGGGTTTTGTTTCAACACTTATGGCATGATTATGTTTGAGCATGATTTGGATGTTTATATATGAATAATTGCGATTGCATGCTTTTTGGAATATTCAAAATCATTTTGGGTATTTGTTTGGGTGCTCAAATCGTGTTTTCCAGAACTGAAAAATGTTTGTAGAACGCGGGCACGGCCTGTTACATGTTGAGCATGCCGGTGCACGTTTGAAATCTTGAAAATTTGACTTGAGCACACCCATGCTGCGATGAGCACCACTTGTGCACAAAGTATTTGTAGGGAGTTCCGGGGAGCCCACATGCAGGGGACTTGCGCCAATGGGCCAAGCAATCACCCGACTCCCCCCCTCAAGCCTACCACTACACCAAAAATAGCTTTTTAACAGCAGTTGATTAGCGACGATCGAAAATAGCTGCCACCAAATCGGCGATGTAGCGTCGGTTGGCAAGTCGACATAATGTTTGCAACGGTCTGTTCTTCTTAGCGGTGGTTCCAACCGCCTATTTATTTGACGCTGTTTGAACTCCCTCTGCAGTTCATTTGAAAAAATGATAACGATGGTCTGAACTCCCCTTAAATTTATTGAATTTGTTTATTTTTTAAAATTTGAATTAAACAAAATGATAGCAATGGTTTTAACCGCCCTTAAATTTATTGAATTTGTTTAATTTTTTAAATTTAATTAAATAAATGATAGAGGCGGTTTTAACCGCCCTTAAAGTTATTGAATTCTTTTTTTAAATTTAAATTAAATAAAATGATAGCGACAGTTTTAACCGCATTTAAAGTTATTGAAGTCCTTTTGATGGTCATCAACTGAGTGGCACAGATGTTGATGGGTTCTTAGGAGGCTTTCTTGGTCAGTATGCACAAAATCTCAAGTACTTCCCGATTAGCTTTGAGAAATGGCCTAATGTGCTTGATGATTATAAGCAGTTTTTTTACAATATCATTAAGGTATATACTCATATCTTGCTTGATGGTTATCTATAATATTTTGTTTTCATTATGATATATTGTTATAACACTGATAATTGATTGAAGAACAAGTTTTGGTGGGAACCTATCCATGAACAATCGACATAGACATACATGATGAAGGATATTGGCAAAAAGTGGAGGGAGAACAAGCTTAGATTGTTTAATACTTAGGCCATGTTTGGCATAACAACTTATTCTACAACTTATGACATAAGTTGTATAAGTTATTTTTATAATCGAAGAAAAAATATGGTGAAACTTATTTCATATAAGCTATAAACTGTTTTGATAAGCTATCATGGGTAGCTTATGAAAAATAAGCCCAAAACAACTTATGAATCAGTCATAAGCTGTGTTCATAAGCTCTGCATAAGTCAATCCAAATAGACCCTTATTATGACACAACAAAAAGTAAAGAAGAAAATATCAGAATCCCTCCAAAGTCAATTTTAGCTACCGAGTGGGCTTCTTTCATAGATTATAGATTAAATGAGAGCACTAAGGTATTCAACTGGTTTGATCATTGTAATGGAATTAATATGCTTTGTTTTGTACATTTACAGCAAATATGTCGAAAGAATGCTGAAAATAGAACCAAGTTTACCATTAATCACACTGGTGGTTGTAAAAAGGTCAAGAGGAGGAGGGAAGAGATTGTGCATATTTAGAAACATGTTCAATGTAAAAATTTATTCAAATTATGTATTATGTATACCTAACATTTAAAAATGTGATTTCAGTGAGTAGGTGAGTCAAACAGGACAACCAGTGAGTCGAGGTAATTTATATATCGATACTCACAAGAGACATGATGGGACATACATAAGTGAATAAGCTAGGGTTGTTTGTGTAAGTAATTGGTTCTTTGTATGTACTTTGATACCTTTATTGTTTTATATTTTCTTTTAACATCTTCTAACTTAAATTATGTAGGAGAACATTGCTGTATTGAGAGTCAAGGAAATACGCCTGTACAAATATCTCCAAATGACTCTCTTGGTCAAGTTTTTGGAAAGAAACATTCTCGTCGGGTTCGAGGTGTAGGAGATGGTGTTTCCCCATCCCAAGTTTTTGGATCTACCAATCCACGATTTTCTGCATATTCTTCTAGTTTTAAGTCAGTTGAACAAAATCGTGTGACACAACTAGAAAATCAAGTTTAGGACCTAAGAAATTAGTTAAAAGTAAAAAATGAAAAATTTAAGAAAATAGAGATGTTTCTGGCTCAACTCTTTACAAATTCATCTATGGATGTACCTGCTGATCTAATGAGTAACCTTGATAATATTGTAAGTTATTATTATCATCAAATAGTTAGTTATAATTCTTATATTGTATTTGTGGTAAAGTAATTCACTTTTTAACTTTCATTATTGTAGCAAACTTCTGGTGGTCACCCGTCATCGCAATCTAACACTAGTCACTCGTAGCTTGGATCCATTATCATGCCTAACAAGGTGACCATTCTTCCTTCAATGACAATTTGTTCATGTTCTATGCATCTTTGGTTTTCTAATCCTAGTTCCTGTTTGGGAGTGCTTGAAGCATCTGTTTAATGCCATGTTTTCATTGTCTTTTTCTCTGGTTAAATTAATTAGAATCCTCCTCCTATTCTGCTATCTACCTATGTTTTGGGTTGTTGTTTGGTGGTTTACTTTCTGGGCTTTGGACTGAATTAGATACCATAGGATGCATTGCTTTGCCCTATATATATATAGACACACCCACACACACATACATACATACTTCTGGTATGTTTGGTGTTTTGAAGAGTCACGGGATTGTGTTACTTGATTTGGGGTTGTTGGGTGGGTATTGTCAGATTTGGTCATATACTGTTAGTTAATTGATTATATAATATACACTCTGTCTAGTCGCAAGTATGTTTTTTGCATATCGCAGGTGTGGGAGGAGCAGACAATCATATGGATATTGGAATTTTGAAGTGTGTGGTGACAATTTAAGGCCAATTGCAATTAAGTTGCACATGTTAATCAAGGAATTAGAATTCACTATTGCACAACTTTACTGATATAACAATATTCATGGAGTAGCAATTTTCTATGTTTTGCGTCTCTTTTAGTTTTTCTCTTATTCACTTTCTCTGATTCACTAATTACTCAGTTAATTGCATCGGGGTATTTTAAGATCTATTGTAATTTATTGTAATTAGTGAACTCACTGTGTATTGGAACAAAAACATAGGAGGTCACTTTAATTTTGTGATAAGAATTTGTTTAGAAGTCCTCAACTATTTCTTACTTTTTATTTTTAAATTACTCACATGCATGTCAACCAATAGCATTCTTTCCTTAAACTAGTATAAATAAAAATTGTGTCTATATGGATAGAGTTCAAAATCAAATAGTTGTTGCATTTATGAAAATAGAAATAGTTGACATATGAGTTATTGATGATTTTAATTTACTCATATATATTTAGTTAACTATTACTATATAACTTGTGATATTATTGAATTTTTTTTCTTAATTGATTCCAAGTTCACGGCTAGGAATCTTTTTGATTTGATGAGAATCAAGATGTCTCTTTTGGAAATGTGCATATGTGCGTGCTTTATGTATTGGAAGATTGATCTTTTTTGGGTACTATTGTAAAACTTTGGGTTTAGATGATTATTGTACTTAGCTTGATTATAGTTTGGATTCATGACTTTTGACTTGAATATAGAACCATGGTTATTTTATGTAATATTCACATTATCTTAAGCAACCTTGTGACATCCTCATTTTGACAAGGTTATCCCTTGTTAGTTCACAAATTAGAATGAACAACATGCTTTTGCAATGTGACTTTAATTTTATGTTTAAGTTGAGCTCAATATAAATTTTGAGTTCTCTATGTATATTATCAATGTATGATTTCCAATTATGAGTAAATATTTGGGAATGAAATTAAGACTATTCTTTGACTAATATTTGTATGTCTAATTATTAATTGTTGTGGGAATCAGCCTATAGCAAAGTATATAAATTAAAAATTAACAATATTTTTTTTTGAAAAATAAAAAAACTAGTGACATTAGTTTTGGCGGTTAAAAGCTACCACCAAAATTTTGGTGTAAAAATTATTTTAAAATGATAGCGGCAGTTCAAACCACTGCCAAGCAGCAACTACTAGATAAAAAAGTAGTATGTAGAAAACATCGTGGCAGTTAGGAAACGCCATTAAGATATACAGAAACAAATTTTCAAAAATATGGTAGCGGTCAAAACTACCGGTAAACAAATGAAAACACGTCACAAATCTCTTTCACGGGGGTTATTAGCCACCACTAAATTTGGTGGCAGTTGTTCCATTGGTCTCGTCTAAGCGATGACATATAGACTTGTAGCATCAACATTCCTAGCGGTTGCGTGACCGCCACTAAATATATTACTGGCGATTATGACCGCCGCTAAATCGCCAAATTAGTCGCTACTAAAAACTAGTTTTCTTGTAGTGTATGCCTCTTCGAGTATTGGGTTGTGCCTCCAACTACTCGGATTACCAACTCCCTCAAGCAAAAGCCTCTTCGGATATTGGGACCACATACTCGGCAACCAACCATCGAGTTTGATACCACTTGTAGGGAGTTCCAGGGGAGCCCACATGCAGGGGCTTGCGTCAATGGGCCAGGCAACCACATGAGTGAGACATCGACACCACATCTTCACACAAAACCTTAAGGCATTAGGTATGTAAGTCTTGTCTCTTATATTCTCTTCATTTGGCCCATTCCAAGTCAATATGGGGCTCCAACTCACTTGGATTCCCAACAGTGTCAAGCATGCCCGTGCTCATATCAATGATATTGATGATGCAGCACGACCATTCAATGCGAAGCATGACCACACATCCAATATGGGACAAAATGTTGTTTCGGATGAAAATAACAAAGGGTTATTATTGTTATTAATTAATTTTGAGTTGTGTTTCGTTATGGATTTAGAATGTTTTAATTATTTAAATACATGCCTGCAAGCTAAAATTTATTTATATTAAATTTTAGCGACCTGCAAGTCATGATTGAGTGTAATTTAAATACGACCTACGCGTTGTGATTTATTTTATTTTATTTATCTTACTTTCTAGGGGCATACCCAATTCACTGCGCCTTGTATTATTTATGTATGCGTGCATGACATTATTGTTGTTGTAAGCCCTAGTGGCCAATCTATTTTAATAGATTTCGTATTTGTATCATGACCCCTAGATTTATACAAATTTATAAATCTATATACAAAGGCAAGATTAATTCCTATTATTTATTTATAGCGCAATGAAGTCATTAGAACGTCAGTATCTAGTTCATAGGAACATCAAGTGTGACTTGATCGTGAGACCCTTTGAACAATATGGATGCCACTCTTAAAGCATTCGTAGTCAAGTATTATTGTTAATTAGGACGACAATAATACATAGAGACTATTATGTGAGTAGACTGATGGCCACATCTCACGGGTCATTAGTAACAAGTTGCCAAGTCAGCACGTAGGTATAAATATTGGTTGAATAGTCATACTGGATTGACTTGCTTTTGGAAGGCTTCATAATGATTATGCTAGTGTCATAAGCCCTTCCTAAGGTAGCCATAGTACAACAGGTCCTTAAACTTGAAGTCACTACGATCCCTACATGAGGAGTCGTGTACTTTGAGGCTATCAAACGTCACGCTGTAACATGGTGATTATAAAGGTAGTTATTAGGTATACCACGAATCATGCGGAGGGGTGAGTGATGTGGAGAGAATCCATCCCTCTCGCATAACAGGGGTAATGTCCTAGGCCACTCGATAGAGTGAGATGTGGAGAAATGTCTGGTCAGACTAGCATTGGGACAATATTTGATATTGGGCCCAATCGAGTTTACACATCTACTCTGGGATCAAGAAACCATGATTGGACATAATGAGGATGACACTATTTATGCCTTATGTTCAATCGAGACTAAAGGATAAAGGGAACAAGGTTTTACGACTAATATGGTTACAGGAGGTTAAGTTAGATCACCGATTGTAACATCCTAAAATTTCACTCTATAAGACAGAGTGTTAATTTTAGAGGATTAGAATCATCCTTGAGATTTTTAGATAAAGTATAATGTTTTAAAGCTGGCATAGGAGTCAAAAATACTTTACAGACATTTTTTACTGTCAAAATAAGTTGATAATGAATATGGAAAATTCATACTATATTTCTAAGAGGTATTTGAGGATATAAATAGTAACTTAGTGATATATGAAGATTTTAGAAATTAAGTTTGGAATTTTAGAGAACAGTATAAAGAGATATTGTTGTTTTAGTCACTCTAAGAGAAACTACGTAATCTGCTAGTTAAGAAATGGATAAATACCGGAGACTAAGAAATGATCTTGATAAAGATTACAAGATCAAATAGAGTTTTAGATAGTATAGAAATGACAAGTTTTGTTTGGTATTATAGTTTAACTGGTAAGACAGATAGGTTTTATATAACTTCTGTTTGCATCACTTCTGTATTTATCCTATAGTATTCTAAATACTTTGTGTGTATATGTTTATTAATTTTTTTTATCTTAGTAAAATGATTTTAATACTCTTATCCATTTTTAGAATAGAAACATAGTTTTATTTGACGTTAAGTTTTAAACAGATAGTGTAAACTCCGTTTTCCCATTTACCGTCTATTTTCTGTTTTATATGACATTGTGTGATCTAAGTGTTAAGTAAATTATGTTGGTCTTATAATTAAGGTTTTAAAATACTTATCAAAATTATTTCATTGAAACAGACATTTTTTCTTTGACGTTTGTTTTTTTTTACAGTTAACTGTATTTACCGTAGCTGACGGATAAGATTTTAAATAGAAAAAATATATCAAACCAACCCAGAAAACAAAATTCTTTCACAAAAGTTGGCTCTTTTAATATTTGTGATTTTCTGAAATTTTTAGAAATAATAAATTTTAAAATTACTGTTTAGGTCTCTATAGTTTGACAGCGAGAACTGAGAACTGATTCGGAGACAAAATTGAGGTCAGAAAGAGATTTTGCAAAGCTGAATCATGTTTTTACATTTTTTAGGACTTTTTATATTTGTTTTGAAATTTTTTGAAAAGCATATCAAAAGTTACTTTTTCAGTCTCTGTAAACACGAAAAACAAGGGTTTTCAGAGCGAAAATGGAATTTTAGTGATCAGGGCATGCTCAAAATCATTTTTCAAAAGGAATCATTAGTGTTTATTTTCAATTTGTGATTTTTTGGAAATGATCTGGGAATTTTCTAATAAATGTCCGTTTTGCACTTACGGCATGTCCGTTTTCCTTTGTTTTTGCAAACCACAAAACTTACCCTTACCGTAAAAATCCAGAAACTCTTCCATGAAGCTATTACATGGTATTTTCGATATTCCCTATAGGTTCTCACCATTTAAATTAATTTTTAAAATTTTTGATTAATGAAAAGACTATTTTACCCTTGATTTTCACTTAAAACTACCAAAACCTAAAGTTTTTAACCAAGCTATCCAATGGCTCTCCTTCCCCCTTACTTGGTCGACATCAACATACATTTAGGAGCCTTGGATGTGCTTTTCTCATATGAGTCATAAGCCTAGTCATAAACATGAACCAATTAGAAAAGGATTTATTTAATTAATTAGGGTTTATGACATAATAATCATAAAGTGGCATGACAACACAAATTTTTATTTCCTTCTTCCTCCCTAGCTTGGCCGCCCATTTGGCTATAAATAGGAGGGGAGTGCCTCATAAAATTCTCATATCAAAAGCCTTGTGTTGACAAGTAAAATTTCTCTCCTTTTCCTCCTTTACAGTCTTAAGATTTCTTGCTTGGTGTTCTTGGTTCTTCAAATCTTGTTCTTCCAAGTTCTCGTGGCAAAGGTAAGGGGAACCTCTTGCAAATTAATTCGAGAAGCATGAGTTTGATTCTTGATTGTTATATGCTTATGCGTTTTTGTGTTATAGCTTTTATTTATTTATTTATGCTTTATAATTGTTTTATGGCTTAAATTTAATTGTTTTGTGCTATTTATTAATTGTAGTGTTATAATGCCCAAATTTCTCTTAAATTTCGTGGAAGTAAGGTGGTGATGGCAAAATTAATTTTGAGCTTTTGTAAACATACCGTTATAATGGCGAAATTTAGATTTACCGTAAATATGATCTTACCGTAAAGAAAATACAATTTATTCTTTTGTGAAAACTCTGATATTGTCTATCATTGATATACAAGGTGATGGTTAAGATAAATGGTTTATCAGTAGGGGTCTGTCTAGGAAAGACCGAGATCTTTGAAGGGGCCTTAGTCTATCTCTCTTTCCTGGGAACTGTACTGATACGCTGTTTGGGGAATTCTTAACCTAAGGATCTGGTATATACATGACTAAGATAAATTGGGAATGAAGTGATTTCTTAATAAACGTATATATAAATAGATTGGATTGGATAAAAGGGTACAACAGTAAAGGATTCTCGGTGAATTCTACTGTTATAGCATCTGTCGTAAAAAGAGTATAACTGTAATGGATTCTCGGTGAATCCTACTGTTATAATATCTATTGGAATTTAATATAACGGTAACGGATTCTCGGTGAATTCTACTGTTATATTATCAATGGAAAATATCGAGTGGGTATCCAATATTTATATATATATATAATTAACTCAGTTTAATTTCCAATGTCTATGGCAGTGGAAATTAGTGAGATAGACTTTCAACGGGCCTCTTTCCTGGAAGATAACTGGTGCTTAAGTATTTCAGAAGAGAAATAGCTTGATTTCGTTCACTTAGTCTATATTGAATCGATTTTAAAGTTGGGCATTGATCACCGAAGACGGCTCTGCCGCCGTGTGATCCTTTCATCTTCAAAATTAATTAAGCCGGTAATTAATCAGCTTTACTTCGTTCATTAAGTCTAAATCAAATTTTCGAGAAAGTTGGACACTGATTACCGCAGTTGGCTCAGCCGTCGTTTGATTATTCTTTTCCCAAAGATCTATCTAAAAATTGTGAACAGACACTTACCAATTGAAAACTGAACATGAGTTTTTATTACAGTTGATCTCTTCTCTCTTGATCAATCCTAGGTGGCTCTGCCCCGTTTTGGTCTGCTTGAAATAAATTAATAACCTTTAGTTTATATATCGAATCACTTTGTTGGGCTGCTCACCTCAGTTCAGCTCTGCCGCGGTGTGATTAGTCATAAATTAAATTATTGAAGCCGGGTGAATAACTTAAAACTCATAAACGATCGGTAAAATGAGTAAAAAAGGGCAAGAATTATTTTATACTACAGTGAAAGGGTTTTTGATATAACGGGTGTGCTTTTAAACAGTTATTTGTTCATACAAGCGTATTTTTATCATAAAGTAACGAATTATTTCTTCTAAAGTGTTTTGATGAAAATTAAAGATTTTCAAGAGAAGCAACAATAAAAACAAAGGAAGTTTACAACAGAATGCTAAAGAGATTTTGTGGGTGCAAATTTAGACGAACATTTGCATTAAAGACGATGAGCATACAACCTACAAGACGGGGTTGAAAATAGGTTTTGTTGGACTACAATTGTCTACTGGGATTATCCAGGTTTCAAAAGTCTCAATGGCCTTGTCGGTGATAACCCCTGAGTCGAGACGAGTCGTAAACCCGGCTTGGATAAATCTGATTGGTAGATCTATTTCTGATTTGGTATTCCTTTTTAAATGCGGTATTACCGAAGTATTTTTAGGGGTCTAAGTGGGATTCCCTGATTATTCTGTTAAGTTTGTTGGAACCAAATTATTTAAAAGCATTTTTCAATACTTAAATCCCTAAGTGGAAAGATGATAACAATGATTATTAAGGTTTTTACAAAGTTTGTTAACAAGTTCTTGTAGGTACAACAAAGCTAAGTCCATCGTCCAATGTGACCTTGGTACTTGTAAGTACAGTCAAAGAGCTGAGCGTCCAATGGACTCTGGGTGCTAAGTGTCTGATGATCAAAATGTCATATGTCCAATGATCAGGAAAGCTATGCGTCCAAGTAAGATATGAGTTCATATCGTAAGCAAAGCTATGCGTCCATATGGTAAGTGAACAGAAAGTCCATTATGTTCCACAAGATGCGTCCAACACGCGAGCATCTATAAAATGCTATTTATTGCTCTTGCATTTAATATGAGACATATTTAATGAGCAAATGATTTGAAATAAATAGCTGTATATAATGCTTTTCCTGTGCATAAATGTCAACGTTTTAAACTAGCATTTAATGAAAAACATAAAGCACTGTGAAAAGTGTACTTAAGAGAGAGAATGTACTCTGAACATTTCTGTATCTCTCTGAACATACATTTTCTCTTATACAGTATATTCTCTTTGTCTCAGATAAAATATTACTATTAACCACTGTGTAATTGAGACTTTGAGTACAGGTTGCTTTTGACATAGGAGAAAGAACTGCACAGAAACACGCTGAAGAAGCACTCCTACTGTGTAATTTAACAGAAGATTTCCACAGAAGGAGACTGAGCAAAAGGAGAAAAGTTCAGTAGTGTACTATGGCTGCAAGAAACCATGCCACTACAAGGCAGATTGTCCTGAGGCTGAAAGGACAAAGAAAAAGTTCTTCAAGAAGAAGAAAGATCTCATGGCAACATGGGAGGATCTTGATGATTCTTCTGATGATGAGGATGAGGAGGATAAAGAAGAAGAAAATCTTTGCCTGATGGCAAGCCTGCCCTCAACTGACAGTGAGGATGAAGAAGAGGTACTGTCTTATCCTGAACTAAGAAATAATTTTGATGATCTTCTTAGAGAATCATCCATTTTATCTGATGAGTACATCTTTGAAGAAAAAGTTTTCACTTATAACCAAAGATTTTGAAAAGCTTACTTTAGAAAATAAAGTTCTCAAATTAGAAAATGAAGAGTTGAGACTTCAAGTAAGTCAACTCAAAGATGAATCTCAAAAAGATTCTGAGTCCAATACCTCATGTGAAGTACAAGTACTTCAACAAGAAGTAAATGAACTCACTGGACAATTGTCCAGATTTGTCAGTAGCTCTGAGAAACTTGATCAAATTTTAAAAATTCAGAGAAAACCTTCTGACAGAAGTGGTTTGGGTTACGTTCCTAAGGACAAGAAAAGCCAAAACCAAAGTTTTCTAAAAGTCCTTCTAAGTTTAACTTATACTGTGGTCAATGTGGAAAGGCTGGACATGTCACCTCGACATGCGTCCATAACAAAAGAAACCTGCCTGGACGCAGACCAAGGACTAAGAAGAAAGGACCCAAGTCAATCTGGGCACCTAAGAATATGATAATTCCTGTTGCAAATATGCTTGATGGGAGGAAGACAACTGCAGTCATGGTACCTGGACAGTGGCTGCTCACGACACATGACAGGAGAAATGTCAATGTTCCAAGACCTAAAGCCTAGGACAAAGGGCTGGGTCACCTCTGGAGGAGACCAGAAAGGCAAAATAGTTGGGATAGGTAAGATTGGTAAGCATCATTTTTCCTCTATTGAGAATGTCTTGCTGGTTGAAGGACTCAAACATAATCTACTTAACATAAGTCAATTGTGTGATAGCGGATTTGATGTTTCCTTTAACAAGGATAAATGCATAGTCAGAAATTCTGACAAGTCCATAACATGCTATCAGAGTCCATCGTCCATTTCTGTTCTACAAGCTGCATCCAACACGCAAAGTCTATAACATGCTATTTAATTGCTCTTGCATTTAATATGAGACATATTTAATGAGCAAATGATTTGAAATAAATAGTTGTATACAATGCTTTTTCTGTGCATAATTGTCAATGTTTTCAACTTGCATTTAATGAAAAACATAAAACACTGTGAAAAGTGTACTTTAGATAGAGAATGTGTTCTGAACATTTTTGTATCTCTCTGAACACACCTTTTCTCTTACACAGTGTATTCTCTCTGTCTCAATAAAAAATTACTATTAACCTTTGTGTAATTGAGACTTTGAGTACAGGTTGCTTCTGACATAGGAGAAAGAACTGTAGAGAATTAAATACGCTGAAGAGGCACTCCTACAGAGCAACAGGAAAATAACATTTAATGCTATTAGGAAACGGCTATATTTATGAAGGCTGAAGCTGAGCTTATTCAAGATCAATTCTGAAACTTCACTCAAAGCCTATAAATACTGTGAACAAGAAGAAGAATACAAGGAGACTGAACCAAGCAAAAGAAAGAGTTAAAGCGCTGTGCAAATATTGTCATACTCTGTATTTCTTAGAAAGTCTTGTATTATTCTTTCTTCTTGTAAAAGAGAGTTTGCTTAACTCTCGAAGTGCTTTACAGTTCATATTCTCACATGTGTGAGTTAACAACACTTTCATTAAAAACACTCTTCTGAGTTGTTTGAGCCTGAAGAGGCTTGTTTAGAAAAGAGTACTTGTTTGAGCTTGAAGAAGCTTGTCTGTAAAAGAATACTTGGGATTAGCCAGAAGAGGCTGCGTGCAAAGAATACTTGGGTTTGAGCCTAGAGAGGCTTGTCTGTAAAACAATATTTGGGTTGAGCCTGGAGAGGCTAGGTGTGCAAAGAATACTTGTTGTAAGGCCTGAAGAGGCTGTTGAAGAATACTTGTAATTCTATTTGGATTGATAGTGAAATCTCTTTAGTTTCAGGGGACTGGACGTAGCTCTTAGGAAAGGGTGAACTAGGATAAATACTTGTGTATTTTCTCTATCCCTTAACTCTTTTATTTCTGTTTATATACTAACTGAGGGGATTGAATTGAAACTACTTTTAACAAGTTATTTAAACATTTTAATCGCACTAAGACTTGTTTTAAACTAACTGGACGTTTCTGCGTCCAACTTAACTGTGCTTCCAATACTTATATACGCTGTGCGTCTAATCTTTTATAAGCAGTGTCCAACGTTTTGCAAAAATTTTTAAAAGCTAAGAAACACAATTCAACCCCCCTTCTTGTGTTTCACCTTGTTACCTACAGTTGGCATCAGAGCTCGGTCTCTAAGGGTTGAGCACCTAACAGTGCAGAGAAGCAAAGATCCATGGAGAACGAGGGACAAGCTGTGAACAAGCCACCATTGTTCAATGGTGATGAATATGACTATTGGAAGCAAAGAATGAACACATTCTTTGACGCACAGAATATCGACATGTGGGATGTCGTTGAAAATGGTAACATTGTTCCAGTAGGTGAAGCAGGGCAACCAGTGCCTAGAAGTCAGTGGACACAGGATCAGAGGACCATATTTCAGCTGAACTCAAAGGCCAGACACTATCTGATGCGTGCCATTACAAAGTCAGAATATGACAAGGTGCACAACTGCACCACTGCCAAGGAAATATGGGACACTCTAGCTTTGGCGCATGGAGGATCAACTTAGGTCCGTAAGTCCAAAATCAGCATGCTAGTTCATCAATATGAACTATTTAAAATGGAGGATCACGAGACAATTGATCAGATGTTTGGAAGATTCCAAACAATCATCAACAACTTGAGGTCTCTAGGAAAAATCTACACAACCCAGGACCACATCAGGAAAATCCTAAGGAGTCTGCCTAGACAATGGAGACCCAAGGTAACGGCTATACAAGAAGCAAGGGATTTTTCCACTCTTGCTATGGAAGAACTTCTAGGCTCACTCAAAGTGCATGAGCTTGAGCTCAAAGAAGAGGGAATAGAAAAAAGGGCAAAGTCTATTCCTGTTAAAACTCAAAAAGGGAGCACCTCAAAAGCTTTGAAGGCCAATGACTCAGATGAAGAGTCATGCAGCTCAGAAGAAGAAGAAGGTTCAGATGATGATGAACTTTCCTTCATCTCCAAGAAAATAAAGTCTACGTGGAAAAAGAAAGGTGGCTTAAGAAGGAAGCAATTCAACAGAAGATTTCCATAGAAGGAGGCTGAGCAAAAAGAGAAAAGTCTAGTAGTTTGCTATGGCTGCAAGAAACCAGGCCACTACAAGGCAGATTGTCCTGAGGTTGAAAGGACAAAGAAAACGTTCTTCAAGAAGAAGAAGGGTCTCATGGCAACATGGGAGGATCTTGACGATTCTTCTGATAATGAGGATGAGGAGGATAAAGAACAAGCAAATATTTGCCTGATGGCAAGCCTGCCCTCAACTAACAGTGAGGATGAAGAAGATTTACTTTCTTATCCTGAACTAAGAAATAATTTTGATGATCTTCTTAGAGAATCATCCACTGCATCTGATGAGTACAGATCTTTGAAGAAAAAGTTTTCACTTATAACCAAAGATTTTGAAAAGCTTACTTTAGAAAATAAAGTACTCAGATTAGAAAATGAAGAGTTGAAGCTTCATGTCAGTCAACTCAAAGATGAATCTCAGAGAGATTTTGAGTCCAATACCTCCTGTGAAGTACAAGTATTTCAACAAGAAGTAAATGAACTCACTGGACGATTGTCCAGATTTGTCAGTAGCTCTGAGAAACTTGATCAAATTTTAAAAATTCAGAGAAAACCTTCTGACAAAAATGGTTTGGGTTATGTTCCTGAGGAACAAGAAAAGCCAAAACCAAAGTTTTCTAAAAGTCCTTCCAAGTTTAACTTATACTGTGGTCAATGTGGAAAGTCTGGACATGTCACCTCGACATGCGTCCATAACAAAAGAAACCTGCCTGGACGCAGACCAAGGACTAACAAGAAAGGACCCAAGTCAATCTGGGCACCTAAGAATATGATAATTCCTGTTACAAATATGCTTGATGGGAGGAAGACAACTGCAGTCATGGTACCTGGACAGTGGCTGCTCACGACACATGACAGGAGAAAGGTCTATATTCCAAGACCTAAAACCTAGGACAAAGGGCTGGGACACCTTTGGAGGAGACCAGAAAGGCAAAATAGTTGGGATAGGTAAGATTGGTAAGCATCATTTTCCCTCTATTGAGAATGTCTTGCTGGTTGAAGGACTCAAACATAATCTGCTTAGCATAAGTCAATTGTGTGACAGTGGATTTGATGTTTCCTTTAACAAGGATAAATGCATAGTCAGAAATTCTGACAAGTCCATACTTTTTCAAGCAAAGAGGCAAGACAATGTTTACAAAATTGATTTTGAAAAACTGTCCAAACAAAATGTCTCATGTTTCATATCCTTAAAGGATGAACAATGGATATGGCACAAGAAACTTGGTCATGCAAGCTTGAGAACCATCTCAAAGCTAAATAAGCATAATCTCGTGAGAGGACTACCAAATCTTGTGTACAAATCTGAAGTTCTGTGTGAAGCATGTCAGAATGAGAAACAAGTGAAAAGCTCTTTTAACTCCAAAAATATTGTTTCCACTTCTAGACCTTTGGAACTTTTACACATGGATTTGTATGGACCCACACAAACTGCTTCTTTAAATGGAAAGAAATATGGACTAGTTATAGTTGAGGACAATACTAGATGGACTTGGGTTAAATTCCTTGCACACAAGGATGAGTGTTTCAAAGTCTTCACTGTATTCTGTAAAAGAGTCCAAAATGAGAAATGAGTTTGTATTAACTCTATTAGAAGTGATCATGGAGGTGAGTTTGAAAATGCAAACTTCTAGAGATTCTATGAAGAGAATGGAATCCTTCACAATTTCTCTGCACCAAGAACACCTCAACAGATTGGTGTGGTGGAGAGAAAGAATCGATCTTTACAAGAGATGGCCAGGTCCATGCTCAATGATCACTCAACCTCTAAGTGGTTTTGGGCTGAAGCAGTAAACACTGCCTGTTATCTACAAAACAGAATATATGTAAGGCCTATATTGAAAAAGACTCCATATGAATTATGGAAAGGAAGAAAACCCAACATATTTTACTTTCATCCTGTTGGATGTGAATGTTTTATTCTCAATACTAAGGATCAACTTGGCAAGTTTGATTCCAAGGTTGACAATGGAATTTTTCTGGATTACTCTGAAACTTCCAAGGCTTACAGAGATTATAACTCAAGACCCTTGACTGTTGAAGAGTCAATTCATATAAAATTCAATGACAAAAAGCCTGACAAAGAATTGTCAAAGCTAAGTGATTCTCTTGCAGATATGAGAATACAAGAAGAAGGTGAAAAAACATCACCTAAAGATGAAGAAGATGGATCTGATGCAGAAACTAATGATGCGTCCAATTCAGAAAGAAGAAGAAGCTGGCACTTCAAGACCTATCATCCTGAGGATCAAATCATTGGAAATGCTAATGATAGAGTCATAACAAGGTCCACATTCAGAGAACAAACTAATGTTGCATTCATCTCTGAGTTGGAGCTAAAGAATGTTGATGAAACCCTATTGGACGAAGGATGGATTTTAGCTATGCAGAAGGAGCTAAACCAATTCAAGCGTAATGATGTTTGGACGCTGGTTGCCCCACCTAAAGATAAGTCCATTATTGGAACCAAATGGGTATTCAGAAACAAACTAGACGAAGAAGGTAAAATTGTGAGAAACAAAGCAAGGTTAGTTGCTCAAGGATACTCACAACAAGAAGGTATTGATTTTACTGAAACCTTTGCTCCAGTAGCTAGAATTGAAGCCATTCGCATCTTACTTTCATTTGCTGCCCAACATGATATGAGGCTTTATCAAATGGATGTAAATAGTGCTTTCTTGAATGGTATAATAACCAAGGAAGTCTATGTTGAACAACCTCCTGGTTTTGAGGATCATACTTTTCCTAATCATGTTTTCAAATTGGAAAAGGCCCTTTATGGCCTCAAGCAAGCTCCTCGAGCTTGGTATGAAAAACTAAGTTCATTTCTTATGGAGAATGATTTTTCAAGAGGAAAAGTTGACACTACTCTCTTTAGAAAATCCATAGACTCACATTTCATCATAGTACAAATTTATGTGGACGATATCATTTTTGGTGCTACTGATGAATCTTTGTGTGGAGAATTTTTTGAGTTAATGTGGAACGAGTTTGAAATGAGTATGATGGGAGAATTGAAATTCTTCCTTGGACTTCAAGTAAAACAGACTCAAGTTGGGATTTATGTGCATCAGTCCAAATATACAACAGAGCTTCTAAAGAAGTTCAATTTGGACGATTGCAAGCCCAAGAACACTCCTATCCATCCATCTTGCATACTGAACTTGAGTGACAAAGATAAAAAGGTAGATCAAAAGGTATACAGAGGTATGATTGGATCTCTCTTATATCTTACTACATCTAGACCTGATATTATGTTCAGTGTAACGTCTGTAATTTTGGATTTGTGACTTTATTATATTTTAATATGGGGATATGTGATTTATATGGATTAAGTATATTTTAGGAAGATGAAGTTGGTAGATGAAGTTTTCCTGATGTTAGAAAACAGTAGTTCAAGTCGGACGTTGAGAAACAGATAGAGTTCTGTTTACCGTAAATAGACGGAATGGTGACTTTGTGAAGTAGAAATCCTAGATTTAGGTCAAGAAAGAGATTTGAAGGCATGAATAGTAATTTTACAATATTTAAGGATTTTAAAAAATTAATTGGGAATTTTTTGAGAAACGGATAAAAATGTTACCGTTTTGGTCCTTGTAGTTTGAGCAGGTTGAACTGTGAGTTGGTTTAGAGACCAAAACAAGTTAACAAATATTTTGGAGATGCCAAATGATGTTTTATATTATTTTATAATTTTAGAATTTATTTTGGGAATTTTTAGAATAGCAGATTAAGAATTGCGGATTTGGTCCCTGTAGAATTAAGGACAGAGTAAATGGGAGATCAAATGGATACCAGAATGTTAGAAAATGATCCAAAATCAAATGTAAAGGTCACCAATAGTGTTCTTATAAGATTTATGATTTTTAGGAATTTTCGGGGATTTTTCAGAGAAAGTGCAGTTTAATCCTAATTTACGGGATACGGTGAAACCGAAAAATTACCGTGTTGCTTCTGAGTTGGATTTCTATCCACCAAGACCTTTTTGGCACTTTGATTTCGTGGTCTTGGCTTCTCATAAGGGTCGAGAAAGCTTTTTACCTAAATAGGTTATTTTTGGACAATTTTAACCATGAAACGTAAAAGTTACCGCAGTTTATTTCCGTAATTTACCATTTACCATGGTTAAAAGTGAAAATTTATTTGCCCTGCCTCTTGACCAGCCATAGGCCGCCCTGCACTATTGTAGAAGGGTGTGGAATTTTCATGACTCATGGGAAAAGACCATTTTGCCCTTAGCTTGAATAGTTAATTACCAAAAGAGGAAATGACCACTTTGCCCTTTCGGTTTTGCCCTTAAGTTTACCTTAAATTACAAAATGGTCATGCAGCCACCTTGTTTAACATGGACCCTTGATTTGGCACTTCATTTGATGGAGATACATCTTGGCCATTGATTTAATTTAATTACACAAACCATAGTTAAAAACTAACCAAGTCTAGTTCCATTTTAACCATGGTTTGACTCTAGTTGGATTTTATCTCATCCCTTCCTTTTCCTTGCAAGCTGGCCGACCAACACACATAAGGAGAGATAGGATTTTTAATCATAAATATCCTTGAGTCATGTGGGTTAGTCATAGATGTTGGCCACTAGGAAAAAGATCATTTATCTAAATAATTAATTAATAAGCCAAGAGATAATTATAACAAGTAAGGCAAGCTTATTCTAATGCTTGGAGAAGGGGCTGAGGTCGTGAGACTATAGGAAGGAATAGAAGAAGAACTTGTTCATTTTAGCACTCATTTTCTCTTTGTTCTCAAGCCTTGTTCCTCTTTTCTCTCAAAAAAAAAATCATACTTGTTCTTCTTTCTCCATAAGCTCATGCCATCTTCATCTAATTTCCTATCCATAATTTCGATCCCTATACACTAATCTAGTGGAGAGAATTCATTTTAAAGCCCTAGCCTTCATCAAGATCATCAACTCTTTATAGATTTTCTTCTTATGGATTTTGAATCTTCAAGCTACAAAGGTGTTTGGTATAGGTAAGATCTTCATGAACCATGCTCTTATCATCTTTCTTTTGGTTCATATGTCTAGGGTTTGATGTATATATAATACATCATAAGCTTTTCCTTTGGTATTTTGGGTGTATGGTGTTTGTTGGAAAGATGGTGATCAAAGAGTAGTAAGAGGTCAAGGAGTTAGGATTTTCTTCATCAAGATAGGAGAAAGAGGTAAGGGGAAATTTCTCTTGTAAAGTTATTTGTGTTCTTAACATGTATGTAACATGCTTGTTTGTGATTTCCTTGCCCATGTGATGTTTTGGATGATGTAATATGTATGGTTGTGGGTGATAGAGATTTGTATTAAATATAAATATCAAGACAAGTGGTTGATGATGATTTTTGAGATGCTTAAATCTTGTGTGTGATGGATGTTAATCTTTGTTGTTCTATGACAATGATCTTTGAGGTGAAATAACATCTAGCTTGTTGTGTTAATCTTGTGCTCTATGTCTTGATCATGGCTTTGATCAATAGCTTGTTTTTGATGCTTAATCTTCTATGCCAAATTGGGATTTGAAATTGGAAGTATAAGATTTTATCTAAGTTTTATTAGAGTGATTTTTAGGTGAGCCAAATACTTAATTAATTTTCCCTAAAAACCAAAGTATTTATTCATGATTTGGAAAGCTTTTGAAATGGTCCAAGAACATATTTTTTTATTTAATTGAACCTCATTAGGCAAAATCATGACAAGAACAACTTTAGTTGACTTTAATTTTGTGAACACTGGACCTGTCGCGCCCTGGGTGGGATATTCTACAAAGCTGTGAAAATCGCATGTTCTGTTTAGAAACAGGGGACAGTTCTGTTCACGCCAATGGTGTGAAACTCCACACGCCTGTGAACGGTTCTGGAGTCTGCGAAAAATCAACCCAAAATTTATAAAATTTATTTTTAAAAGCTTATAAAATGGAGTCTTTTTAAGGGAAAAATATCAAATTTGAGTTTGGAAATCAATAGGTATTTTAGTTCAATTTATCTTGAAGTTTAAACATTGAATATGGAAAATACAGTTTTCGGAAATAGAATTATAATTAAGAGAATTGAATGCAAAAGAAGGAGATATTTTGATTGAGATAATCAAGAAAGAGAAGGAGATGTTTTGATTGAAATAATCAAAAAGAGATGATTATTCCATAACTAAGAGAGAAGGTTATGTGTGATTGTTACAAGAGGTAACATAGAGAAGAGATTGAGAATGTTACAAGTGGTAACATAGTGATGTGTATGAGATAAATTACAAGAGAAACCAAAGTGAAAATGATTGTGATTGACTTGGTATGCAATGTGTTATGTCATATGCATACAGAGAAAGAGATTTTGGCGGATGGCCATGAGATGAGCATTGCAACCCGGATGGGGGTTGGAAATAGGAACGGTTGGGCTATAATTGCCTAGTGGGATTATCCAGGTTTCGAAAGTCTCAATGGCCGTGTGGTGGATCCCAGCGAGCCGAGATCGAGTAGAGTACCGGGCTTGGATAAATCTGACTGACTGACCTATTTGTGATATGATATTATATTTTAAATATGGCTCTACTGAATAATTGTAAAACCAGTACATGAAAAAGGTGACAGTTGGTTAACCAAGTCCATGAAAAAGGGGACAGTTTGGTTTATTATGTTAAGTTTACGCTACAGCCTACCGCTCAAATGTTGATGAGGAAGAGAAAAGTCTCCATGGAGCATTACACCGGTGTTGAGAGAGAAATAGAAGTGTCATGCATTCTAAATATATCTGTGTGGTGATATATTGATTTGATGATAAGTTGTGTTTTATAAGTTGTGATAGTGTATTGCTGTGGTGATGTAATATGTGTGTAATTGTATATTACTGGAATTATATTCATTGTGCTGGTGGTAATATATTATTGCGATAGAGAACGGCATGCTATAGGAATGAGTTATGATGTAGGATTGCATGTGTTTCTTTTATTCTTTTTATTGTCATTGCTGTGAGATAACTTTTGTACGAGAATTTTTCACCCTTGTCTATATGTTTTGTGCTCTTTGGAACATGATTCATATAGATGTACCACCAGTCAAGTGAATTGACCAGGACGGAGGAATGAAGAAGACTACCGTCTGGAGTGGCTTTTGTCTAGATTGTCTTTTGAAGGTGATCTGAGACTGGACCAGCTTAGGCTCATTTGGGGTAGAGAGTGTATATTATCCTTGCTGGATGACTGTACTAGAAACTCTTAAGTGATGATGTAATCTATTGCAATTGTGTACAATGTGATATAGTAATGAAGCTATTTTTGTAAGAAATGAAATTAGTGTAACTTTTGGATTATTCCTTTTTGAGAACTATTTGTACGATGTAATTTTCACTACCTCCTCTTTCTTAAAGAAGGAAAAAAAAAATTTCACTCGCCAACGGAGAAGTAAATATAAATTGAAGAAGTACATTTTTCCTGAAATGAAAATGAGCAATATTGTATTTTTATTAAATAAATGGTTACTTATGTTGTAAGACTCTTTTGGGAGAAAGGGTGTTACAATTAGTGGTATCAGAGCCTGGTTGAGTCTTTTGGGAGTGTAGGTTGTAGGCCTATTGGGTTTAAGTTGTGTGAACTCTGATTGATATTGATTGACATTGATTGATATTGAGTGATATTTTGTGAATTGTTTCTTTGGAAAACTTGGTGTTGAGGTTGTACTGGTATGGGACAGTACAAAGAAGGAAAGTTGAATAGGGAAAGTCAGTGGTTTTGGAAATGTGACTAAGAAATTCCTAAGATTGTAGGAAAATATGAATTGTTTTCCTTGTAGAAACAACGGTGAAATTATTACTTAAATCTAGTATAAATTGTTTTTAGTTGAAATAGTGTGTGTGTATATAACCAAAAGATATTTCTCATTGGGAAGGAGACTACAAGTTTTAATCTATAGGACCCTATGGCTAGTGACAAATCTGGATTAAGGAAAAGGACGAAAAAAAAATGATGGTATGAAGAGGTCTAAAGCAGGATATTGAGAACATTGAGTTATCCCTTGGAAATCTGAGACTTAGTCTGACAGAAGAATGTAAGATAATAGAGGCGATAAGAAAAGGGGTACGTAGTATGAAATATTTGAGGTATGTCGAGATTGCGACCTAAAGATTAGAAGGAGAGATAGTTTTGGAGGAGACTGTATTTTTGAGCTAGAATGGATCACTTGAATTTTCTTGTTAAAATGAAGAGTGTTAGTACTTAATTTTTGGGAATGAGTTCTAAATAGGTATACGTGAATTGGATGATTTGTAGGAACTCATGGCACGTAGAAGTGACGTTGATCCCGATGATGGGTTAGAAAGATTTTATTGGTGCTATGACTAATATGGCGGCTACGGTGGCCCAACAAGCTAATCGTGCGGAACAAAGAGAAGTTCAGAATCAGCTAAGGGCTGGGAGAGCTATTGAGAATAAAGAATTGTTTGATTTTAAGAAACAGGAACCACCTCAGTTTGTGGGGGAACCTGATCCAGATAAAGCAGATCTGTGGATCCAAAAGATAGAAAAGATATTTCTTGCTTTGCATTGTCCTGAAGAGGTGAAGGTGCATTATGCAACTTACCTGTTGGAAGGAGATGCAGAGTATTGGTGGAGGGGAGTGAAGCAATTATTGGAGGCTAAACATCAAGTGATAACTTGGGAAGTGTTTCGTACTAAATTTTTAGAGAAATATTTTCAACAAAGTGTAAGATCCGAAAAGGAGCAGGAGTTTTTGAACTTGCAAAGAAGGATATGACTGTGGATGCATATGCTGCTAAGTTTGAGTCCCTAGCTAAATATTTTCGTTTCTTCCAACTCCAACCAGATGAGGGATGGAAGTGTGAGTGTTTTGAGGCAGGATTGAGGTATGAGATAAGGAAAGTTGTTTCGTTACTAGAGATCCGTCAATTTCAGACTTTAGTGGAAAAGTGTAGAAAAATAGAAATTTTGAGGAAAGGAAAGGAGAGTAAGGCGAAGGGTGGAGCGCCATCTAGGTTTCAACCACAAAGTAAAAAGGAGAAACAGTTCCGAAAGAAATCAAATGATAAAAGTCTGGTAGAATATGGGGATCAGCAACAAAACCACAATACACTATTTGCTATTGGAATTGGAGATAAATCGGATCAAAAAGCAAAGGCTATACTAAAGTGTTTCAAATGTGGGAAACCAGGTCATTATGTTAGCAACTGCAGTCAAAGAAGGAAAGCTTGTTATGTGTGTGGGAAGGTTGGACACTTAGCAAGGGACTGCAACGAACAAAAGGTTAGGAGGTGAGAGCAGATAATGCTGGTATGAGAAAGAGTTGTATCGTGAAGGATGTGGATACTCTGTTAGTTAGTAATTGGGAGGTTATAAATTTTATTAGGAAACCTATGATGTGTTGTGTTGTGTTTTTGTTTCTTGTAAAACTTATTCTCAAGATCTAATTAACTTTATGTTAGAGTTTCCTTGTACTATTCTTTGGTTATGACAATCGTAATAATTCTCCAGTCTGTAATTTTTAAAACTTCTTGCAAACCACGTGTAAAATTTACCTATAGATTCTATCTATCTATCTATCTATCTATCTATCTATCTATCTATCTATCTATCTATCTATCTATCCGCCTATCGCTTATCTGCATATCCAGTTGTTTATCCATCTATCTATCTGTCTATCTAGTATGCCTGTTATTATGCTCCAAAGTAGAAACCCTGTTACAACCGACTTGTCAAAATTTGTGTTAACCTTGAGAGGACCCAAAATCCTTGGAACCGATAAGTGTAAGTTGTAAAAGGGGAATTTACTGTTGATGCAATAAGATAAGGGAGAGTGTATCAGAGTACATAGAATTCTTGTATTAGTCTGTATTAGACCTAGAGTTGTTATATCAAGATGGATTAGAATGCTCAATTGATCTTTGGATTCTGAAATTTGGTTCTGTATGCTGGTAAACTACTTTTGGGATAGAAGATCAGTCGCATTTGAGTTAATAAGTTAAAGTTGAGACTAGATAAGAACAATAGAGGATTTATGAAATTCCATTGAGAATAGCTAACATTGGTAGTGAAACTCTGGGAGACCTTGAGAATAAAAATAAGAGCAAAAGATTTGGGAAGAGTTGAGTGGATGACCGTGCGTAGAAGTTAATGATTATATTTAAAAATAACCTAGACGGTGAGATGATTTAGTTGTACTATCATTATTATCTTCTAACCATTTGAGGATAAGGTGTGGGACTGATCAACCCATGGGCTTGTCACTGGTAGAGAACAACTTTATGAAATACTGGAGTGGACCAATATTTTTGAGATCTCGGGTATTTCCAATGGAGTAAAGATCCTAATAAGAGAAAGAAACGATAGCTGGATTCATAGAAGGACACGCTAGATGAGCAAGAATATAAGTTGAGGGTAAGAAAGGCAAGAACAGTATTGTAAGTAATATTCTTGTGAGTGTGATCATATGTGTTAAGTGAGGTGGATATTTTTAGATGATGAGGAAATAGTTATCAGGGTAAATAGGTTTAATTATAGTATGAGATAGAATTATTGGAGAAAAGAATATATTGAGTGAGCGTTAAGATTCTGATGGACTATTTCAAGTGAGTTGGAATTGTTGACTTTGAAGGAATATTGACGGGATATTCTGTCAATATACATACGTGTCTAGAATGATGATGATATGTTAGTATATTTTCTTCAGTTAAGATCTTTATTGAGATTAAATAGTTAGTGGAATGATATGTCAAATAAGGATGTTTAGACATCGACGATTTCTCTTGAAGTTATGAGTTGGGGTAGTGATTACTAGGCAACGATATTTTCAGGTTCGTAAGAGTGAGAGATATCAAGTTTTAGATTTTAGACGAGACGATGAGAGTACTCCGTGAATGGACGAAGGATACTTCAAGTAAGATAGGTATGCTATTCCGAAGTTTAGAAAGGTTGAATGTATGAGCAGGTGAAGTGATATTGGGTATGTTGTTGGATGAGAGCATAAAGAGATGATAGTAATTTCACTAAGTGTATCTGCGTAATTTCGAGGACGAAATTATTTAAGAGGGGGAGAATTGTAACGTCCGTAATTTTGGGTTTCTGACTTTATTATATTTTAATATGGGGATATGTGATTTATATGGATTAAGTATATTTTAGGAAGATGAAGTTGGTAGATGAAGTTTTCCTGATGTTAGAAAACAGTAGTTCAAGTCGGACGTTGAGAAACAGATAGAGATCTGTTTACCCGTAAACAGACGGAATGGCGACTTTGTGAAGTAGAAATCCTAGATTTAGGTCAAGAAAGAGATTTGAAGGCATGAATAGTAATTTTACAATATTTAAGGATTTTAGAAATTTAATTGAGAATTTTCTGAGAAACGGATAAAAATGTTACCGTTTTGGTCCCTGTAGTTTGAGCAGGTTGAACTGTGAGTTGGTTTGGAGACCAAAACAAGTTAAGAAATATTTTTGGAGATGCCAAATGATGTTTTATATTATTTTAGAATTTATTTTGGGAATTTTTAGAATAGTAGATTAAGAATTGCGGATTTGGTCCCTGTAGAATTAAGGACAGAGTAAATGGGAGATCAAATGGATACCAGAAGGTTAGAAAATGATCCAAAATCAAATGTAAAGGTCACCAATAGTGTTCTTATAAGATTTATGATTTTTAGGAATTTTCGGGAATTTTTCAGAGAAAGTGCAGTTTAATCCTAATTTACGGGATACGGTGAAACCGAAAAATTACCGTGTTGCTTCTGAATTGGATTTCTATCCACCAAGACCTTTTTGACACTTTGATTTCGTGGTCTTGGCTTCTCATAAGGGTCGTGAGAGCTTTTTACCTCAATAGGTTATTTTTGGACAATTTTAACCATGAAATGTAAAAGTTACCGCAGTTTATTACCGTAATTTACCTTTTACCATGGTTAAAAGTGAAAATTTATTTGCCCTGCCTCTTGACCAGCCATAGGCCGCCCTGCACTCTTGTAGAAGGGTGTGGAATTTTCATGACTCATGGGAAAAGACCATTTTGCCCTTAGCTTGAATAGTTAATTACCAAAAGAGGAAATGACCACTTTGCCCTTTTGGTTTTGCCCTTTTGGTTTTGCCCTTAAATTACAAAATGGTCATGCAGCCACCTTGTTTAATATGGACCCTTGATTTGGCACTTCATTTGATGGAGATACATCTTGGCCATTGATTTAATTTAATTACACAAACCATAGTTAAAAACTAACAAAGTCTAGTTCCATTTTAACCATGGTTTGACTCTAGTTGGATTTTATCTCATCCCTTCCTTTTCCTTGCAAGCTGGCCGACCAACACACATAAGGAGAGATAGGATTTTTAATCATAAATATCCTTGAGTCATGTGGGTTAGTCATAGATGTTGGCCACTAGGAAAAAGATCATTTATCTAAATAATTAATTAATAAGCCAAGAGATAATTATAACAAGTAAGGCAAGCTTATTCTAATGCTTGGAGAAGGGGCTGAGGTCGTGAGACTATAGGAAGGAATAGAAGAAGAACTTGTTCATTTTAGCACTCATTTTCTCTTTGTTCTCAAGCCTTGTTCCTCTTTTCTCTCAAAAAAAAAAATCATACTTGTTCTTCTTTCTCCATAAGCTCATGCCATCTTCATCTAATTTCCTATCCATAATTTCGATCCCTATACACTAATCTAGTGGAGAGAATTCATTTTAAAGCCCTAGCCTTCATCAAGATCATCAACTCTTTATAGATTTTCTTCTTATGGATTTTGAATCTTCAAGCTACAAAGGTGTTTGGTATAGGTAAGATCTTCATGAACCAAGCTCTTATCATCTTTCTTTTGGTTCATATGTCTAGGGTTTTATGTATATATAATATATCATAAGCTTTTCCTTTGGTATTTTGGGTGTATGGTGTTTGTTGGAAAGATGGTGATCAAAGAGTAGTTAGAGGTCAAGGAGTTGGGATTTTCTTCATCAAGATAGGAGAAAGAGGCAAGGGGAAATTTCTCTTGCAAAGTTATTTGTGTTCTTAACATGTATGTAACATGCTTGTTTGTGATCTTCCTTGCCCATGTGATGTTTTTGATGATGTAATATGTATGGTTGTGGGTGATAGAGATTTGTATTAAATATAAATATCAAGACAAGTGGTTGATGATGATTTTTGAGATGCTTAAATCTTGTGTGTGATGGATGTTAATCTTTGTTGTTCTATGACAATGATCTTTGAGGTGAAATAACATCTAGCTTGTTGTGTTAATCTTGTGCTCTAAGTCTTGATCATGGCTTTGATCAATAGCTTGTTTTTGATGCTTAATCTTCTATGCCAAATTGGGATTTGAAATTAGAAGTATAAGATTTTATCTAAGTTTTATTAGAGTGATTTTTAGGTGAGCCAAATACTTAATTAATTTTCCCTAAAAACCAAAGTATTTATTCATGATTTGGAAAGCTTTTGAAATGGTCCAAGAACATATTTTTTTATTTAATTGAACCTCATTAGGCAAAATCATGACAAGAACAACTTTAATTGACTTTAATTTTGTGAACACTGGACCTGTCGCGCCCTGGGTGGGATATTCTTCAAAGCTGTGAAAATCGCATTTTCTGTTTAGAAACAGGGGACAGTTCTGTTCACGCCGATGGTGTGAAAATACACACGCCTGTGAACGGTTCTGGAGTCTGCGGAAAATCAACCCAAAATTTATAAAATTTATTTTTAAAAGCTTATAAAATGGAGTCTTTTTAAGGGAAAAATATCAAATTTTGGTTTGGAAATCAATAGGTATTTTAGTTCAATTTATCTTGAAGTTTAAACATTGAATACGGAAAATACAGTTTTTGGAAACAGAATTATAATTAAGAGAATTGAATGCAAAAGAAGGAGATATTTTGATTGAGATAATCAAGAAAGAGAAGGAGATGTTTTGATTGAAATAATCAAAAAGAGATGATTATTCCATAACTAAGAGAGAAGGTTATGTGTGATTGTTACAAGAGGTAACATAGAGAAGAGATTGAGAATGTTACAAGTGGTAACATAGTGATGTGTATGAGATAAATTACAAGAGAAACCAAAGTGAAAATGATTGTGATTGACTTGGTATGCAATGTGTTATGTCATATGCATACAGAGAAAGAGATTTTGGCGGATGGCCATGAGATGAGCATTGCAACCCGGATGGGGGTTGGAAATAGGAACGGTTGGGCTATAATTGCCTAGTGGGATTATCCAGGTTTCGAAAGTCTCAATGGCCGTGTGGTGGATCCCAGCGAGCCGAGATCGAGTAGAGTACCGGGCTTGGATAAATCTGACTGACTGACCTATTTGTGATATGATATTATATTTTAAATATGGCTCTACTGAATAATTGTAAAACCAATTCATGAAAAAGGGGACAGTTGGTTAACCAAGTCCATGAAAAAGGGGACAGTTTGGTTTATTATGTTAAGTTTACGCTACAGCCTACCGCTCAAATGTTGATGAGGAAGAGAAAAGTCTCCATGGAGCATTACACCGGTGTTGAGAGAGAAATAGAAGTGTCATGCATTCTAAATATATCTGTGTGGTGATATATTGATTTGATGATAAGTTGTGTTTTATAAGTTGTGATAGTGTATTGCTGTGGTGATGTAATATGTGTGTAATTGTATATTACTGGAATTATATTCATTGTGCTGGTGGTAATATATTATTGCGATAGAGAACGGCATGCTATAGGAATGAGTTATGATGTAGGATTGCATGTGTTTCTTTTATTCTTTTTATTGTCATTGCTGTGAGATAACTTTTGTACGAGAATTTTTCACCCTTGTCTATATGTTTTGTGCTCTTTGGAACATGATTCATATAGATGTACCACCAGTCAAGTGAATTGACCAGGACGGAGGAATGAAGAAGACTACCGTCTGGAGTGGCTTTTGTCTAGATTAGGTGATCTAAGACTGGACCAGCTTAGGCTCATTTGGGGTAGAGAGTGTATATTATCCTTGCTGGATGACTGTACTAGAAACTCTTAAATGATGATGTAATCTATTGCAATTGTGTACAATGTGATATAGTAATGAAGCTATTTTTGTAAGAAATGAAATTAGTGTAACTTTTGGATTATTCCTTTTTGAGAACTATTTGTACGATGTAATTTTCACTACCTCCTCTTTCTTAAAGAAGGAAAAAAAAATTTCACTCGCTAGCGGAGAAGTAAATATAAATTGAAAAAGTACATTTTTCCTGAAATGAAAATGTGCAATATTGTATTTTTATTAAATAAATGGTTACTTATGTTGTAAGACTCTTTTGGGAGAAAGGGTGTTACATTCAGTGTTTGCTTATGTGCCAGATTCCAATTAGATCCTAAAGATAGTCACTTGACTTCTGTCTAGAGAATCTTTAGATATTTGAAAGAGACTACTAATCTTGGTTTGCTATTTAAGAAATCAGATGAGTACAGATTAGTAGGATTCTGTGATGCTGATTATGTTAGAGATAGACTTGAGAGAAAAAGCACTAGCGGAGGATGCCATTTTATTGGATCCAATCTAGTATCATGGACAAGCAGGAGACAGAGGACAATTGCATTATCCACAGCTGAAGCTGAATATGTCTCTGCTGCAAGTTGTTGTTCTCAGCTCCTATGGATTAAACATCAATTGGAGGACTAGAACATTTTCGAGAGTAAGATTTCTGTTCTTTGTGATAATACTGTTGCAATCAATTTGTCTAAGAACCCAATCTTACACTCAAGAGCTAAGCATATAGAAATTAAACATCATTTCATTAGAGACTATGTACAGAAGGGAGTATTTGATATTATGTTTGTTAGTACTAAAAATCAATGGGCAGATATATTTACAAAACCCCTCTCTGTAGATAGATTCACTTTTATAAGGAAACATTTAAATATGCACTTTATAAAAGAGTGATGTTTAGCGTCTAATATGCTTAAGGTGAGTCTGAGTCCAATAAGACTAGTGTCCAATAGGACACGTCAGTCTATTTGAGACTTAGAATTTTTATTAAGGCTTAAAGGCTTTTAACTCTTAGCCTTCCCGCGCTGAGTCTTAGTTATTATTAAATAATATATTCTTATCAAAACCTATTCACCTGCTCTGGAGCAGTTTTCCCATTTAATGATTACGCTGTGTTTCAAGAAATAGTTACTGTTTTCTCTCTCCAAAACTTCCTTCTTACACACGTTTTCTTTCCACTCTCTTCCACTCTCCAAGTTTCTGAAAAACCTTCTCTGTTTTTTATCTCGTTTTCGAAACCCTTCCAAAACCCTTTCGTGCTAACATGGAGAACATTGACAATCTGGAAGTTTATATGGAGTTCTGGGCAGACCTTGCAGTATTGGCTAACCTAGGAGTAGACATTACAAGCGAAATTTATGCTGCTGGTTGGGAAAATATCTTTGGAAAGGAGATAGATATTTATCCTGAGTTGGTTCGTCAGTTCTGGAGATCCATGAAGATTGGAGACAATAAAATTACAGGAACAGTTTTGGCAAAGGAAGTCTATGTATCCGTAGATAGCATCTCAGAGGCTATTGGATGTGCTTCTGTTGGGGTTTGTTTTCACAAAAGTTGGATTCATAAAGCTGGTGGAAGATCAAGTATGAACAGAATTCTGATGAAGGAAGGAGAAGAAGGCAAGCAAAAAGAGGAAAGTTTCTAAGTCCAAGGTAGCTGAAAAAGAGGCCATTGGACCAACGACAAAGAAAGCTAGGACTCTAAGGAAATTGTCCACTGCCAAAGGTGTTGAAAGAAAACTGACAGTGGTACCTGAAGAATCTACTTTTACTACCTCTGACAGACCAGTTGAGGAGGTAGTAGCATCGGTCATTGCGTCCATCATGGAGACCACTGAGTCCAATCCACCACCTGAGTCCATTCCCTCATCTATTCGTCCAATCCCTAAACCTCAAACACAAACCCAAACACCTACCCATACAATCCCTGAACCTGAACCACAACCACAAAACCAAACAGTTGCCACACCTCAAACAGAACCACCTACCCATACAATCCCTGAACCTGAACCACAACCACAAAACCAAACAGTTGCCACACCTCAAACAGAACCACCTTCCCAAACTAAACCTCAAACTCTCTCACCCCCATCGTCCACTCAACCAATACCTCAAACACCCACACCATCTGCCTCATCTGAACCCACTCCCTCATCACCTATTGACATTGAACCTCCATCCAATCTTATCCAAACACATATACCTTCACCCTCACATGACCAACTCAACCATCCTCACCATCTCCCAGCCAAGATATATTAGAAGTACCCTTGCATCCTTCTGAATATATCTACACAATCAGGAAGCCTACTATCCTGACAAAGGGGATCAAGACAGTAGAAATTCCCCTTCAAGAGGAAAAGAGGAAGGACAAGGATCTCTCCTTGGAGGAGATAAGGGCCAAATCCATTTCATCCAGCTTCTCAGGACATGCTAGGATGCGACTCTACTGCGCTTAGCCAAAGTACTCTCCTTTGACTGTAGAAGAGATGGGTCCATTCCTCTCAGTCCATGATGAAATGTTCATCAGAAACATAGTGTAACATCCATTTTTTTAATTACCGTTTAAATGCTGTTTATATAGGAATTTTATGATCTAAGTGTTAAGTAAATTATTTTTAGCTTATAATTAAGATTGGAATATACTTATAAAATTATTTCATTAAAATAGTCACTTTTTCCTTAACGTTTGAAAACCGTATTTACCGTAATTAATGAATATAATTTTTATTAGCCAAAGTATATCAAAACAAGCCAGAAAACAAAACTTCCTTCACAAAAGTTGGTTCTTTTAATATTTGCGATTTCTTGGAATTTTCTTAGAATTTTTGGAAATTTTTTAGAAATTACCATTTTGTCCCTATTACTTACAGTAAGAGCTAATAACTGATTCGGAGACCAAACTGAGGTTGGAAAAAGGTTTTGAAAGGCTGAATCATGTTTTTATATTTTTTGGGATTTTTGGAAATTATTTAGTAATTTTCTGAAAATTAGATCAAAATTTACTTTTTCGGACCCTGTAAAAAACACGAGAAACGAGGATTTCTTATCTGAAATAGATTTTTAGTAATCAGTGAGTGCTTAAAATCAAATTTCAAGAGGGATCATTATTGTTTAAATTCAATTTGTGATTTTTTCTGGAATTTTCTGAAAAATGTTCGTTTTGCACTTACGGTGCGTTCGTTTTCCTTTGTTTTTGCAAACCGTGAAGTTTACCCTTACCGTAAAAATCCCAAAACCTCTTCCATGAAGCTCTTATATGTCATTTTCGAGATTCCTCATTGGTTATCATCATTTAAAATTGTTTTTGAATATTTGATTAGTAAAAAGACTATTTTGACCCTTATTTACGGTATATTAGCCGAATAGAGGCAAATAGAGACATAGTGGCTATAATATAGAAACTTAGGAACATTGGGGGGTTCAAATACAAATCTAAGAAGCCTAAAATATCTGTAGACATCATCATTAGCCATGAATAGTGTGGCGGCATGTATAAAGACCATTTTACCCTTGATTTTCACTTAAAACTACTTAAACCTAAACCTTTTAACCATGCAATCCAGTGGCTCTCCTTTCCCCTTCATTTGGTCGACACCAAGGAGCTTTTAGGAGCCTTGGATCAGATTTCCTACATGAGTCACCTAACCATGTCATGAGCTTTAGCCAATTAGAAAAATTATTGATTAAACCTAATTAATAATTATGTATTTTTGTAGTCATGGCTTACCACACAAATGCCTTTTATTCCTTCCATGTCCTCACTCTTGGCTGCCCCTCTCCCTATAAATAGACCCCCTTGGCTTCATAAAATTCTCACAAAATCCAAGAAGCATTTCAAGGCAAACACTTTTCTCTCTTTTCTCTTCTTAGTCTTAAATTTCTTACTCTTGTGTTCTTGGTTCTTCAAGCTTGTTCTTCATAGTCTTGTGGCAAAGGTAAGGGGTTTCTCTTTCAAATTAATTTGAGAAGTATGAGTTTTGATTCTTGTTTGTGTTTGAATTTTTTGTTTGTGTGTTTATAGCTTTTAATTATTTATATATGCTTTATAATTGTTTTATAGCTTTAATTTAATTGTTTTATGCTATTTAATAATTGTAGAGTTATAATGCCCAAATTTCTCAAGAAATTCGTGTGAGTAAGATGGCTATGCCAAAATCATATTTGAGCTTTTGTAAACATACAGTTATAATGGCGAATTTTGGACTTACCGTAAATACCATTTTTTCGCAAAGAAAATACAATTTATTATTTATGAAAACCCTGATATTGTCTATCATTGATATACCAAGGTGATGGTTAAGATAAATGGTTTATCAGTATGGGTCTGTCTAGGAAAGAAAACAGAGACCTTTGAAGGGGCTTAATAAGTCCGTCTCTCTTTCCTGGGAACTGTACTGATATGCTGTTTAGGGAATTCTTAACACTAGAGACCCGGTATATACGCGACTAAGATAAATTGGGAAAGAAGTGATTTCTTAATAACGTATATATAAATAGATGGGATTGGATAAAAGAGTGTAACAGTAATGGATTCCTGGATCTTTCGGAATTTAATGTAACAGTAATGGATTCTCGGTGAATTCTACTGTTATATTATTAGTGGAAAAATATCGAGTGGGTATTCAATCTGTATATATATATGCACATAACTCAGTTTAATTTCCCATGTCTACTGCAGTGGAAATTAGTGAGATAGGCTTTCAATGGGCCTTTTTCCTGGAAGATAATTAGTGCTTAAATATTTCCAAAGAGAAACAATTTGACTACGTTCACTTAGTTATAGTTGATCGATTTTTAAAGGCTGGGTACTGATCACCAAAGATGGCTCTGCCGTCGTGTGATCGTTTCATCTTCAAAAATAACTTAAGCCGATAATCAATCAGCTATATTTCGCTCACTAAGTCTATATCAAGTTTTACGAAAGATGAACACTGATTACCGCAGTCGGCTCAGCCGCCGTGTAATTATTCTATTCCCAAAGAGCTATTTAAAATCTGAGAACAGACACTTATTGATTAAAAAGCGGACGTAAGTTTTAATACTGTTGATCTCTTCTTTCTTGATCAATCCTAGGTGGCTATGTCCCGTTTTGGTCTTCCTGAAATAAGTTAATAATCTTTGGTTATATATCGAATCACTCTGTTGGGCTATTCACCTCAATTCGGCTCTGCCGCGGTTTGACAAGTCATAAATTGAAATATTTTAGCCAGAAGAATAACTTAACTCGCGGTAAATGAGTAATGAAGACAAGAGCAATTTTTCCCAGAAAGAGATAGGTTATTTTGTACAAAAGGTATTGAAGAGAAGCTACAATAAGACAAAGGAACTCTTACAAAGAGAAAATAAAGAGAAGTAGAGTATATGCAAAATTTGACAATGATTTGCATTATAGACTGTGAGCATACAACCTAGAGGCTGAGATTGAAAATAGTTTCTGTTGGACTACAATTGTTTACTGGGATTATCCAGGTTTCGAAAGTCTCAATGGCCTTGTCGGTGAATCCCCCTGAGCCTAGACGTGTCGTATACCCAGCTTGGATAAATCTAACTGGCAGATCTATTTCTGATTTGGTATTAAGTTTTAAATGCGGTATTTCTGAAGTTTCTTCAGGGGTCTAGAGGGATTCCCTGATTATGCTATTAAGTTTACTGCAACCGGTCGCTCAATGGTGTGAGGTTGGAAAAGTCTCCTTGGAGCACTACACCGGTGTGACTAGAGACATATTGAAGTGACATGCATAAATATGAGAATGTATTTTGTGAACGAGTTATTTTGTAGGATTACAGCACAAAGGTAAGATCTGCTTAAACGATAGCTCTTATAAGCCTTGATTGATCTGTTATTATGAATATATGCTTGGTGTGCAAATTGATTGATGGGTGATCTACATGTTGGATGTATTCCTACTTTTCCTATTACTTTGTCTTAGAGTCTCACCCTTGCCTACTTTGTTGTGTTGATGCATGACTGAGTAGATGGTTTACCCGAGGAGTGGGTTAGTTCCGGTCCAACGTCTTAGGATTCAACCCCTTGAGATTGGGAAGTCGGGGTGGAAGATAAACCCTGGTACACAGTGGGGTACATATATTGGTTATGTACTTACTACCGCTGGAAGGGTGGATAAACCAAACTTGAGAGTAGAAACCCGATTAGTCTTAGACGTTAAGCTACCCCTGGAACAGATAAAGGACATCATCAGGACAGAAGATGGCAACGCAAGGAAGGTGGAGAAGCAGAAGAAGACTGCTCAGAAGAAGGTTTACCGGGTTAGGGTTGGAAGGTTGCTGCTACCGTTACATCTTCGTCTTAAGATGCTTAAGCTAGATGGTTAGTCTATGATTGGTCTGGCTCACACCTACGTAGTAGCATATATTTTCTTTAAACACTTTTGTAATTTTAGTTTTCTAGCATTTCTAGTTTTTCTTACTCTTGCAGAAACCATACTTAGGTTTGTCCTGAAACAAACCCTTTGTAAAATAGCATGGTTATTATCTATATGATGAAGTACTTTTTCCAAACCCGAAGGTATTATTTTATACTTACCATTTACTTTGGAAAAGAAAAAATTTTATCCGCAATTTTTGAGAAAGATTACAAAACTTTTATCAAATATTTTCTAAGTCTTTGTGAAACTTTTGGTTACTATGGTGTAATATCCTTTTTGGAGAAAAGGTGTTGCACATAGCGGACAGACTTAAGCTTTAGAATAAATTCAATGTTCCTCCGTCTATGAGGATAAAGGCCTCAACAACAATAAGAGTGCAGCCTGACATGATAGTACTAAGGGTCTATCTTGTGGACAAGAATAAGGACAAGTTCCCCAGGAAGCACACAAATAAGAGACCAATGCCAAATCCTATCAAGTTTGATAAGGATTGGGCAAAGAAGGCACAGGATGATGTTGATATGGCCTTCTTGATGTTCATGTCCAAAACTGGTCAAACAACAGAACATGATGCACGAACAGTCTGGGAAAGATACCTCAGTCTTTGTGAACAAGAAGCATCATCTTTAGGGATATCTGCTGCTGAGAAGGATGCAACGCCTACTGGGGGATCAGTTACAGAGAACAAGGAGCATCTAAGTTATATGTTTGATGACTTCTTTGGTGCCCCAACTCGATCCGCTCAACCCATCATCGAGCTACCTCCTGAGCTAGAAGATGCTGATGTCTCCACAGTTGAGGAACCAAGAACTGCATCCGCTCAAGCTTCTCCTTCCAGAGAAGAAATTGAAGACCTTATATTTCTGTTGGGCCAGTATCTCAAGTACCGGGACTCAAAGAAGAAGCCATGATCTCATGCTCTCCAAAAAAAATTGTTTTTTTGTTTTTCAAATTTTTTTTTGGACTATGATTGTCTATGAACCTTTTTGTCTGATGACTAAAGGGGGAGAAATTGGAAATTAAGTTTTAGTTTTAAAAGCTCAAGTCATTAATAAAATGAGATTGAGTCACAATTGAATTTCCAATAGTTTTATTGATTATATATATATATATTGTTGGACTAATCTGTTATTTGAGAAAAAGAACTTTTCAGGTACTCAACAGATTGAAAAATCTAAAAACCATGAAATGTTTATCTCAGGGGGAGAAGAGTAATAAACAATGAGATATTTATTTCAGGGGGAGTTTTTCTTATTTGAGAAAAGTTTTCTTTTAAAATGCTTTTGCTGACTGATTATTCTGTTTACTTGCTTATTTTGCTTGTAAAACTTAATAATGTTTGTCATCATCAAAAAGGGGGAGATTGTTGGAACCAAATTATTCAAAGGCATTTTCAAATGCTTAAATCCCTAAGTGGTTTTGATGATAACAATGATTATTAAGGTTTTTACAAAGTTTGCTAACAAGCTCTTGTAGGTACAACAAAGATAAGTCCATCGTCCAATGTGACCTTGGCAATTATATTCAAAGTGTTGGACGTCCAATGGACTCTGATACTTGACCTTGGGTAAGTATCGTCCAATGGACTCAGGATGCCTTGCGTCCAAATAAGCAGAATGATATACGTCCAAAAGAATCAGTAAAGCTATACGTCCATAGAAGCAAAGCTATGGGTCCATATGGTAAGAACTGACATAAGTCCATATGAGCAGAGAAGCCTTGCGTCCAAATGGTAAGCAAAGGTATGCGTCCATTTTGGTAAGTGAACAGAAAGTCCATTTCTGTTCTACAAGCTGCGTCCAACACGCAGAGTCTATAACGCGCTATTTAATTGCTCTTGCATTTAATATAGGACATATTTAATGAGCAAATGATTTGAAATAAATAGCCGTATACAATGTTTTTTCTGTGCATAATTGTCAACGTCTTGAACTTGCATTTAATGAAAAACATAAAACACTGTGAAAAGTGTACTTTAGAGAGAGAATGTATTCTGAACATTTCTGTATCTCTCTGAACACACCTTTTCTCATACACAGTGTATTCTCTGTCTCAATAAAGTATTACTATTAACCTGTGTGTAATTGAGACTTTTAGTACAGATTGCTTCTGACATAGGAGAAAGAACTACAGAGAAAATACGCTGAAGAGGCACTCCTACAGAGCAACGAGAAAATAACATTTAATGCTATTAGAAAACGGCTACATTTATGAAGGTTGAACCTGAGCTTATTCAAGATCAATTCTGAAGCTTCACTCAAAGCCTATAAATACTGTGAACAAGAAGAAGAATACAAGGAGACTGAACCAAGCAAAAGAAAGAGTTAAAGCGCTGTGCAAATATTGTCATACTCTGTATTTCTTAGAAAGTCTTGTATTATTCTTTCTTCTTGTAAAAGAGAGTTTGCTTAACTCTCGAAGTGCTTTAGAGTTCATATTCTCACATGTGTGAGTTAACAACACTTTCATTAAAAACACTCTTCTGAGTTGTTTGAGCCTGAAGAGGCTTGTTTAGAAAAGAGTACTTGTTTGAGCCTGAAGAAGCTTGTCTGTAAAAGAATACTTGGGATTAGCCTGAAGAGGCTGCGTGCAAAGAATACTTGGGTTTGAGCCTGGAGAGGCTTGTCTGTAAAACAATACTTGGGTTGAGCCTGGAGAGGCTAGGTGTGCAAAGAATAATTGTTGTAAGGCCTAAAGAGGCTGTTGAAGAATACTTGTAATTCTATCTGGATTGATAGTGAAATCTCTCTAGTTTCAGGGGACTGGACGTAGCTCTTAGGAAAGGGTGAACCAGGATAAATACTTGTGTATTTTCTCTATCCCTTAACTCTTTTATTTTCAGTTTATATACTAACTGAGGAGATTGAATTGAAACTATTTTTAAGAAGATATTTAAATGTTTTAATCGCATTAACACTTGTTTTAAACTAAGTGGACGTTTCTGCGTCCAGCATAACTGTGCGTCCAATACTTATATACATTATGCGTGCAATATTTTATAAGCAGCGTCCAACACTTTGCGAAAAGTTTTAAAAGCTAAGAAACACAATTCAACCCCCCTTCTTGTGTTTCACCTTGTTACCTACACTTGTTACCTACCAGGTGGCCATCATTGGCTCAGAATGTGAGAAATGGCTAGAGGCTATGGGATATGATATGGACTCCATGCACACTAACCAGGTGTGGACCTTGGTTGATCCACCCGAAGGGGTAAAACCCATAGGGTGCAAGTGGGTTTTCAAGATGAAGACTGACATGGATGGGTAGGTTAATACCTTCAGGGCACGATTAGTCGCATATGGTTTTAGACAAATTCATGTTGTGGACTATGATGAAACCTTTTCCCTAGTGGTGATTCTAAAGTCCTTTCGAATTCTGCTTGCTATTGCAGTGCGCCTAGATTATGAGATATGGCAGATGGATGTCGAAACTGCATTTCTTAATGGGAATCTACTCAAGGATGTGTACATGACAAAACCTGAGGGTTTTGTCGATCCGAAAAATCTTTCTAAGGCGTGCAAGTTGCAACAATCCATTTACGGATTGAAGCAAGCTTCTGTAATCTAGAAACTTCGTTGTGATGAAACTGTGAGACAGTTTGGATTTGTCCAGAACGAATATGAACCTTGTGTATACAAGAAGGTTAGTAGGAGCTCAAATGTGTTTCTACCGTTGTATATAGATGGAATACTTCAATTGGAAATGACATTTCTACCCTACAACATGTAAAGACATGGCTAGGTAATATCCTATTTTACCAAGTTCACAATTAACACACAAAATCACAAGAGTGCATGAAGTGAATAGGTCAGTAACAGCAAGGGGGTTGAATTGTGACTTTTAAATTTTAACTTGAAAGGAAATACTTTCTAAATAGATTCTCAAGTTGTTACTTGGAGTTCAGAAAGGGTAGCTAATGTAAACTGTTAGTATCATTAAAAAAGGATACATTTATGAGTAATCACCTTTCTGATAGAAATTAGTGCATGTAAAAATGATTTCTTTAAAATGTTATTAAAAATATGTACAAAAACAAATACAAAATTTATCAATCAAATCTTTCCTTATAAAACACAAAGATTACTTTCTTTGAAAATAGAATGAGAAAGGTGTTTTGCACAAGCTTTCGAAAGAATACCTTTCTGAGCAAATTAAATCAATTGTAAGTCAAGTGCAGAATTGATAAGGAGTTAAGGGATAAAGGATACTATTCAAAGATTTATCCTGGTTCAACCAAACAGTCCTTGGGCTACGTAAAATGAAATTTGAGCTAAAATCACTCCTTATAGTTTACAAGAATACAAGTAAAACAGACTTTGAGAAGTGGGTGCTTGAGAAGAAAGATTCTCGAATTTTCGCGAAGCTGAGAATGATTTTGATCTTTGATAATGCAAGCAACCAACTTTGTAGTTGTTAATCCAGCTTCATTTTTATCAAAAATGATCAAACTAGGTGTTACAAGCCGTTAGACATAAACCCAAGGTGTGTCTTTGAGTTTCTGTGTATTTTTGTCATTTTTTGACATTGTGGCATATTTTGAATAACTTGCCAGCAAGGATTCTGAGCACCTTTATGATGAATCCTTTCTGAGCAAGTAGTAATATTTCTTTTCAGTTATTCAAGCTAGGAAACTTCAAGATTGGTTCCATTGGATGCTTGAATACCCATTAGAAAGGATGAGAAAGAGCTTGAGCAACTTTTCTGATGACCTTTATGAGTTCTGAAGTTCTTAATGTATTTTCACCTTTCTGATGTTTCAGAACTCTTCTCAACAAGATGTTTTCTTGTACAAGTTGCTTCAAAGCTATTTGATATCTTCTAGTAATTGCTTCAGCACCTCTCTCATGGTTGGTATTTAATCTGAGTGTATCTGATTCCACCTTTCTAAGTGTCCTTAATATTCTTCTTGAAGTGCTATTCTTAATAATATCAAAATGGACCTTTTTGAGCTTTCATCAGTGTTCATAACTGATGTTTTCTCATCTGCTTCATTGATGTTCTTTCTTGTCATGTTCATACTTCTAGTTACTTAGTGTCTTTTTGTAATCTACTTAAGCTTGGGCTCCTTTCTGATGATGAATGCTTCATCATTTCGAGTGACACCTTTCTGATAATTAACTTTGCATTTTGACAATGTAATAACAAGCTTGAGAAGTATATGCTTTATGAACACACTTAAACTCAGATTTATTAGATACTAAGCAACTCAGAATACTTGAAATTTGCCTTAGAAAGTTTGTCATAATTAAAACTGTAGGGTGCTAAACTCAACATTCTCCCCCTTTTTGATGATGACAAACTTTGAACAAATTCATGTGTTTTTAGGTCAATTGGAAAACCTTTCTATATCAAAAATACTTAGAGAGTTTTAGAAAATTCCCCCTCAATTTATGCATAAGGTTCAATTGATCAGAAAGCAAGGATAAATCAGATATTTCAAGTTGAGAGCATATGATCAATGCACAATTTGTTCAACCCAAAAATAGATCATTCATTAATCAATTATAATTGTACATGAAGCCCTTTCAGAGATCTATTTTCTATCCTCTCCCCATTTTGTCATACATCAAAAAGACAATTTAAGAACAAAAGGGGTCCTAAACCTATCGGCCTAGCCACTAGAAGATGAATCACCAGTTGAGGTTCATGATTCAGGTATAGGAGTGGCACGATGAGGAGGAGGAGGAGGATTGTGTTCCATGGGTCTGACTTCAGGACACATAGCTGGCCTGATCTTGTCATTAAAGAACTCCTCATACTGAATGAATCTTTCTTGGAATTCATTCAGTGTCTTCTAGATCAACTCCAGCCCAGTGAAGACAATCTTTTGTTGAAACAAAACCCTCTCAAGCTTGATGTTTTAATGATAACAAACCATCTGAATATTAGTATGAGTGTTTTAACCTTTTTACTTGCTAATGGTTCCATTGAGATTACTTGAGACAGCAATAGGAACCAAGTTTAAAGGCCAGATAAGCTTAGAACAAAGGCTACTCATGTGCAAAGCATCTTGAGAAGATCCATCCAAATAAACATGATGCCTGATCCAATTGAGATACAAGAGAAGACAAGAGAAGAGAAGCTTCAGCTGATACATGAGTTTCAAGAGAAGATATGTTTCCAAGACACAAGAGAAGATAAACTTCAACAATGATACAAACAAAGATTAAAGAGGAACCCTGAGAAGATAGACATTCTGCAGAGAAGGTCTATAGGGGAAATCTTCTCACGCAGAGAAGGTCTCCAAGGGAAGACGCTCCGCTCGACCAGAAGTCTCTCCGACGTTGAAGTACACAAGAGTGAAGCAATCTATAATAAAGCTCCTCAGGACAAGAAGTCTCTCCACTTATTGAAGCTCTCCATAAGATTGAAGTATGCACTACAAAATGTCAAGTTGAGAAGATTCCCAAGACAAGAAGCTTCTCAAGACCTACAACATGCTTGATCAATAAATAAACCTCAAGAAGATACGATGTCTCTACATCAAAGTATTCTTCATCCTACACAATATGAACACCTTGAAGACATTCATGTTCTGGATACTGAGAAGATCACAAGTGTAGAACTTCTAAGCTATGAGCAACTTAAGTACAACTATGTTGTGAACCTGCTCTAACAACGAGTATCTAGAGAAGGTTCTAGAGAAGGCTCATGCTAGGACTAGAGGAGATTCACAGAGAAACCTTGAAGACATTCAAGTTCTAGATACTGAGAAGATCACAAGTGTAGAACTTCTAAGCATGAGCAACTTAAGTACAACTATGTTGTGAACCTGATCTAATAACGAATAACTAGGGAAGGTTCCAGAGAAGGCTCATGCTAGGACTGGAGGAGATTCACATAGAAGGCCCACATTGGTCCAGAGAAGGTCTATACTGGTCCATAGAAGGTCCATACTGGACCAGAGAAGGTTCACACTAAACCAGAGGGGGTTCCTAAGAAAGTGTGTGAAAAGGAACCTACTCAAGCAGCAAGTTCCAGAGAAGGTCCATACTGGACCAGAGAAGCTTCACACTGGAACCAGAGAAGGTTCCTGAGAAGGTTTGTGATAAGGAACCTACCCTAGCAACGAGGTTCAGAGGAGGTTCATTGATAACATGTGGCAGCATGACATGAGCTGTCATAATTTTGCGAAAAGGTAAATATGACAGCTGTATTGTACCTACAACCTTCGTTTCTCTCTCCCTACCTCTCTAAACAGTCATAAACGGTAACAAGGGGGCAGAAACAGTATATTACAACAAGATTACAGCTGAAACAGCTTGATGAGAAGTACATCCATGAAGAGGGAGCATGAACGTGATTCAGAAAATTCTCATCCATCTCTTCATCTTTCACTCCAACATTTGGGTTATTTTTCTAAGAGAAAAAGGAGTGATATACAACTTGTATTTGAATGATTATTCGCTCTGTGAGTGTAGATCTAAGCTGTAAACACAACAAATAAATCATCATCTTCTTTGTTGTGATTCCTTTCAAGCTAGCTAGTGAGAGCTGAGTGTGTGAAAGGAAAGGGATGTGCAATTTGTGAGATTGCTTGTACTGGGTTAGCTTGCTGACGCTAGAACAAGACTACTGAATGTAAGCCTGCAAAGGCTTGTACAAGAATACTGGTTGTGAGCCTGAGGAGGCTCGTACAAGAATACCACTGTGAGCCTGAGGAGGCTCGTACAAGAATACCATGGAAGCCTAAAGAGGCTAAGTGAAGAATACTTAAGAGAATAGTGGAAAATCTCACTGGATGTGGGGACTGAATGTAGCCCAAGAGTTTGTGGGTGAACCAGGATAAATATCTGTGTGATATTCTCTTTCCCTTTCTCTTTTACAGTTTCAGTTTGATTTATTTAAATTGCTAAAAAAGCACCTACTCACGCTGAGAAGGTTCACATAAAACTGAGAAACTGTTTTATTAACAAAGCTCTGAAAAAACTTATTTAACTAACTTATACATGCAAAATCATATTTTCATATAAGTATAAGTTTTCAAAAGAAGCTTGTAGGTAACAGGATGAAACACAAGAAGGGGGGTTGAATTGTGTTTCTAAGCTCTTAAAACTTTTCACAATTGTTGGACGCTGGTTATGAAAACATTGGACGCACAACGTATTTGAGTTATTAGACGCACAAACAAGTTGGACGCAGAAACGTCCACTTAGTTTAAAACAAGTTTTCTTGTATGATTAAAGCGTATGAATAACTTGTTAAAATAAATTCAAATTCAATCCCCTCGGTTAGTATATAAAAAGAAATTAACAGAGATAAGGGATAGAGAAAATAACACAAGTGTTTATCCTGGTTCACCCTTTCCTAAGAGCTACGTCCAGTCCCCTCAAACTAGAGAGATTTCACTATCAATCCAGATAGAATACAAGTATTCTTCAACGGTCTCTTCAGGCCTTACAACAAGTATTATTTGCACGCCTAGCCTCTCCAGGCTCAAACACAAGTATTCTTTGCACACAGCCTCTCTAGGCTATATCCCAAGTATTCTCTTACAGACAAGCCTCTCCAGGCTCAAACAAGTAATCTTTCTATTGAAGCCTCTCCAGGCTTAAGCAACTCAGAAGAGTGTTTTAACTTAAAGTGCTGTCAAACTCACACAAGTGAGGATATGAAAAACTTGAGCACTTCGAGAGTTAAGCAAACTCTCTTTTACAAGAAGATAGAAATAATACAAGACTTTCTAGAATAGACAGAGTATGACAATATTTGCACAGCGATTCGACTCTTTCTTTTGCTTGGTTCAGTCTCTTGTATTCTTCTTCTTGTTCATGGTATTTATAGGCTTTGATGAAGCTTCAGACTTGTTCTTCGAATAGCTCAGCTTCAGCCTTCATAAATGTTACCGTTCTCTAATAGCATTAAATCCTATTTTTCCGTTGCTCTAAGGAGTTCTACTTTAGCATATTTTCTGCGTTTCTTTCTCCTATGTCAGAAGCAACCTGTACTCAATATCTCAATTACATAAAGGTTAATAATAATATTTTATTGAGACAAAGAGAATACATTGTGTAAAGAAAAATGTGCGTTCAGAGAGATACAGAATTGATCAGAGTACATTCTCTCTCTTAGTACACTTTCCACAGTGCTTTATGCTTTTCATTTAATGTACGTTCAAAAACGTTGACAATGTTGCACAGAAAAAGCATTGTATACAGCTATTTATTTCAAATCATTTGCTCATTAAATATGTCTCATATTAAATGCAAGAGCAATAAGTAGCTTGTGATAGAATCTGCGTTTTGGACGCAGCATGTAGAACAGATTGGACTTTCTGTTCTCTTACCAAATGGACGCATATCTTTGCTTACCATTTGAACGTGAAGCATCTTAGATCATATGGACGCATATTCATTGCTTACCATATGGACTTATGACTTTGCTTCTCAGAGCGTATATCTTGATGATGATTATTGGACGTTTATCAGTTCTGCTTCTTTGGACGCAAAACATCATTGGACGCATTGCTCTCAGAGTCCATTAGACAATACTTACCCGAGGTCAAGTATCATAGTCCATTGGATGATCTACTCTTGGACTGTACATATGTTTGGCAAAGTCACACTGGATGATGGACTAATCTTGTTGTACCTACAAGAGCTTGTCAGTAGACTTTGTAAAATCCTTAATAATCATTGTTATCATCAAAATCACTTAGGGAATTTATGCATTAAAAAATGCTTTTAAACAATTTGGTTCCAACAAAGCTTTGTTTCAGTAGTTTTCTTAAGAGTTGATTTGTTGATTAACCTTCTCTGGCAGAGAAGCCTTGTACTTAAACTTCTGAAAACTAGTTAACTAAAATCTGTCTTCTCAGAGAAACATAACTTTATAATCAACCTTCTCTGGGTGAAAAGCAATTGAAGAAGCAAAGAAAGCAGTTTCCTGATAACCTTCTCTGGTTGAAGATCTTTTCTACTCATGTTGAGAAGCTTCTCATAATATTGTGAAAACTGATTTTATTAACTAAGCATTTAAAAAAGGTTTTATAAATTTATATGTTTTGAACTGATTCTTTAACTTATTATAAGTTTATTAAAGAAGCTTTGTTAAGATTAATTTGAAGAAGTTGAAGTGTATGACCAAATGATTTAATCTTCTAATTAACCTTCTCTCGATGAGAAGCCTATTTAGCTGAACTTCTTTAGTAACAAAGAACTTGATTTTCTGACAACCTTCTCTAGTTGAGAAGATCTCCTAAATAAACAGTACTCTTAGTTTTGTTAAACTTCTCTAGCTGAGGAGCTTCCATACTAACGTTTGTTTAAATTTTCTCTGAACTCCAAGTTGATTAAACTTGAGAAAGGTTCAAAGTTTGTAGTAAAAGCCAAAAAGTTTTCAAAGGGTCAAAATTCAACCCCCCTCCTTGTGACTTTCTGTGCCACTTCAATTGGTATCAGAGCCTGTAACACCTTTTCTCCAAAAAGGATAATACACCATAGTTACCATGAATTTCAAAATAACTTAGAAAATATTTAGTGAAAATTGAAAATCTTTCTTCTAAAACACGGGTAAAATTTTTTGGCCTTTTCAAGAAGATGAGAAGGATGGGGAGTATGTTCCCTTGATTCCTTTTTAAATGTTTTCAAAAAGGTTTTCAGTGCGGAAACATAATTAAAACTTGTATGAGTGTAATCTCATTTCATATAACCAACAGAGTCTTTACAAGAAAGATTGGAAATGATACAGTGAACATCTGAGCCAGTCTAATCTCTAACCTCTACCCAAAATAATACCATGACCATCTACTCTTCTCGGAATCCATATTCATCTATACAACAACATCCTTCATATCCTCTCCTAAGAGCTAACCCACTTCTTGGGTCAAATATCTACTCCGTCATGCATCAACACAACAAAGCAGGCAAGGGTGAAACTCTAAACAAATTAATAGGAAAAGTACAGGCACACAGAAACATACATCACTCAGATACACAAGAAAAATACTTAATTAATCAGTATACCAATATAACAAACAATAAGCACTTTGCTTAAAACACAGCACGTTGGGAACATCTAGTGGGAACATCGCTTTAAACAAAGCATTTGGGAACATCGAGTAGGAACATCAAGTAGGAACATCGCTGTATAGAAAGCATGTGGGAACATCGCCTTTCACTAGGCATATCTCTTTCACTTCCAACCACTTAGAACCACTTTTAACAGATAAGAATACCAATCACATGTTTTAGGTAAAACACAGATTTACCAAGTAAACACAGAATCACGAGTAACTATAGAATCAAAATGTATTCGAAATAGACTAAGTGGAATCAAACTTTTATTTTATGGGAACACTTAAGCACCATTTATTTTCTAGGAAAAAGGCCCGTCGGAAGTGCAACACCTTTTCTCCAAAAAGGATATTACACCATAGTAACCAAAAGTTTTGGAAAACTTAGAAAATATTTGTAAATGAGTTTGTATCTCCTTTATGAAAATGCGGCTAAAATTTTTTCTTTCCTTTGAAGAAGATGAGAAGGATGGGGAATGTGCTCCCTTAATTTCTTTTTAACTGTTTTCGAAATATAAACTGGATGCAACAAGTCTGAAAATACTTCCTCTCTCATATATGTACCATGATATTTTACAAAAAATTTGCACCAAGGCAAACACTGATTTCTAACACTGCAAAGCAAAAGAAAGTTAATACTACTTTAAAACAAAGAGTACAAAAGTGGAAAAATAAAACACACTACTAGATACAGTCGAGCCATGATCCCATCTTTTACTCGGAAAGGATCTATTATTTCAAACTCTAAACTTAACTATTTCTAAGGGCAGGACTAGGGGTGTTCGCGGCTCGGTTCGGTTCGGTTTTGAGCCAAAAAGCCATCCGATCCGAAGTTTTAAAAGACATGCGGTTCGGTTCGATTCGGTTGGCTTTCTAAAAAAAATCCGATCCGATCCGATCCAAAGTAACGCGGTTGAGATTGGATCGGTTTTCGGTTTAACCGCGGTTCAAATAGGACCAATCACGGACATTAATTTAAACATTTCTGTTTATTTAGTGCACAGTACAAAGAAAATACAAAGATCACATCCCTCACTCTCACAAGTCATAATCAGGCTCAATAAAGAAAATTACAACACATAAAGTCTGACTCTAAACAATTTAACAATTGAAGCTCCAGCATCACGTCAAATTAAATGACTGCAGTAGGCAATTTGCATTATGTCTTTTTTAAGAACTAGATGAAAATGATATTTCAGATCAACTGAGAAGGAACATAATCACCATTTAGATTTCAATTTTCCTTTCTAATTTTTTTTCTCATGGTATTTAATTGCCTTTAATATTTAGAAGAAAACTATAAAAGCATCACAATTGTTTACCATGGAGAATTAAGCAAACTGAATGTATAAGCAGTACTATTCCCATAATGTGCCTATGTCAGTACATCTTATGAATTAAGCAAAGCCAAGAATAAAGTCTAATCCCTAATTCCAATTCCATGGATATGCTCTGTCTCTTTGCACCAAAACGTGAGCACTGGCCACTGAGCACACCACAAGTATTAACTTCAAACACGATTTGAACTTTGAAATAAAACACTTAACAGAAACAGAATTAACTTCAAACTCGATTAAAGGAAAACACAATTTTAATCAAGTTAAATTAACTTTAATCGCAATCACAATATATCATTTAGAGACCAATGAAAGTGAGAGGGACCAATCACAAGATATCATTTATCTGGTTTACCTCCATGGAGACGGTGACGCTGTGGAAGTCAACGGCGGAGGGAGCTTGTGGTGGGTTCGCAGTGAGCAGAGGGAGCTCGCGGTGAAGACTGAACAGAAGCAGAAAGAGATGGAGGTTTGCAGCAGTCTGGGCGATCTGCAGCGGGAACTCAGGGAAGGCTACGGTGGTCTGGGCGACAGCGAACGGGCAGAGCTCTCGGCGACAAAGGGAAGGGACGGGCGGACAGCAAGGGTTTCTAATTGCAGCGAGAAAGAGTGCTTGTTTTCTGAACGTGAAGACTGAAGTGTTCATCTTATGGTGTACCTCACATGTAGGATATAAAAAGCTCAAGTAATGTTTTATACAATCAGCGGTTCGGTTCGGTTCGGCTCGGTTCCTGAGTAGCCAACCGCAAACCGAACCGAACCGCACGGTTCTCAAATATTAAAATCCAAAAAAATCCAAAAAGATTCGGTTCTTCGCGGTTTTCAGTTTTTTGGATCGGTTTTCGGTTTCTTTTTTGGATCGGTTCGGTTTTGAACACCCCTAGGCAGGACCAGGTAGATCCTCCTACCCCTGGTAAACTAGCATCAAGATTCCGGGCCTGAGCCATCGGAACCCAATCCATCCCAAACCTGGCTAGATCGGGATGGTATGGAGGAGTTTTGGTTAAGTCAGAGGTATTCCAAGTGTCAATGGACATGTCAGGTGTCTCATCAACCTCATCATCAGAAAGAGACTCGGATAACCAAATGATATCCTCCGACTCAGACTGATGAGAATTAGGGGTATACATGGTTGGTTCTTTCTCTCCTAAAGGTGAAGCTGGGGTATATCCTACAGAACCCATAGTTTCAACAGGTTTAGCAACTGGTGACTTCTTAGTGGATTTGGCTCGTCCTTTACTTGTTGATCTGCTCCTCCGATGCTGGTCTCCACGATCTGTTCCACCACTATCATGCACAGATGGATGTGAACTGCTTCCACCACTATTCCCACTATCGTTACTGTCAAAGGGTAAGGTATTTGAGATAGTTCCTAAAGGTCTTAGTTGTTTCCAGGGTAACTTAACATCTAATATAATCTGTTCCTGAATGGGTCGTGGGTTTGGTAACGCACCACCCCCAGTATCCAAGGTTTCCACTTCTCCTACAAACCTTCCCCACTGTGTGCTAGGACATATCTTCCACCATACACTGTCTCCACCCAGAGGTTCTACGGTTAAGTGTCGGACGATTCCCAATCCTCTGTCTTGTGGGTCCATCTACTCAGTCATGTAATAACACAACAAAACAGGCAAGGTGAAACTCTAACACAAAATAATGAAAGTAGTACCAGTATAGAAAACTCCTATCACACAGCACCCAATTTCTACATTCACACAGATAATTACCAGAGACACTCAAAACATTCAATCAAGTATTCAATCATTCATACAAGTCAAATATATAGCAGCCAAGTAAACCTTACCTTGCACATCATAAATCCATAAATAACTCAGTCACAATTTATATTCACACATCAAAGTACTATTATGCATGTCACTTCAATATTTCTCTAGTTACACCGGTGTAATGCTCCCAGGGAGACTTATCCAACCTCACATCATAGAGCGATCGGTTGCAGCAAACTTAACAGTACAAACAGAGAATCCCTCTAGACCCCTGAGAGTACTTCGGAATACTGCATTTAAAACTTAATACCAGATCCTAAATAGATCTGCCAGTCAGATTTATCCAAGCCGGGTATACGACTCGTCTCGGCTCAGGGGGATTCACCTACAAGGCCATTGAGACTTTCGAAACCTGGATAATCCCAATAGACAATTGTAGTCCAACAGTATCTATTTTCAACCCCGTCTCGTAGGTTGTATGCTCATCTCTCAGATGCAAATGATCATCTAAATTTGCAAATCATATTCTCTTGAAATCTCTTTCTCTGTAAAACTCTCTGTTTTACTGTTTCTCTATAAAAATCTCTAACTCTTCTCAAAACTCTTTGTAAGAAACAAATCAAAATCTTTTATGGAAAGACCACCTCGTATGAACAGAAAACTGCTTAAAAATCATTTTCTCATAACACTCTTTTACTGTATACCTTAAAACATAAGACTCTTGTCTCTTTTTACTGCTTATTACGGACTAATTCATTATCTCGACTTTATTTTAAGTTGCTCAACTGAGTGAATCGGTATAAAAAGAGTTATTAACTGTATTACAAGAAGATCAAACCGGGCATAGCCACTTTGGATTGATCAAGAGAGAAGAGATCAACAGTATTTAAAGTTATGTCCGCTATTAAAATAGTACACGCCTGTTCTCAGATTTTAGATAGCTTCTTGGTAATGGAATAATTACACGGCGGCTGAGCCGACTGCGGTAATCAGTGTCCAGCTTTTCTAAAAACTTGATATCATCTTTATGAACGAAATTCAGCTAATTCTTTTACCGGCTTACTTAATTTAGAAGATGAAATAATCACACGACGGCAGAGCCATCTTTGGTGATTAGTACCCATTTTCAGAAAATCGATAAAAACTTAGGCTACGTGAACGCAATTCAATTACTTCTCTTGGGAAATATTTAAGCACTGATTATCTTCCAGGAAAAAGGCCCGTTGGAAGCCTATCTCACTAATTTCCACTGTCTTAAACATTGGAAATTAAACTGAGTTCATTGCATATATAAACAGATTGGATACCCACTCGATATTTCCCACAAATAACATAACAGTAGAATTCACCGAGAATCCATTACTGTTACATTAATTTCCGAAAGATGCTATAACCGTAGAATTCACCGATAATCCATTACTGTTACACTCTTTTATCCAACCCAATCTATTTATATATACGGTATTAATAAATCACTTCTTTCCCAGATTATCTTAGGCACGTATATCCCTGGTCCCTAGTGTTAAGATTTTTAACTAGCGTATTAATACAGATCCCAGACTAGAAAGAGACGGACTTTATAATAGCCCCTTCAAAGGTCTCTTTCCTTTCTAGACAGATCCATACTAATAAACCAATCAAATCTTAACCATCACCTTTGACCATATACATGTTAGATAGTATCAGGGTTTTTCACAAGAAATAAAACGTATTTTCTTTATGGTAAAATCATTTTTGCTGTAAACTAAAATTCGCCATTATAACGGTATGTTTACTATACTTAAAAATAAATTCTTACCTCCTCACCTCATTCCCACGAAAATCTAAGGATTTTTGGGCATCATAACACTACAAATCATAATTATCACAAAATAATAATTTTATAACAATAAAACAATTTATAAAGCATAAACAACCATTTAAAAGCTATAACACCCAAAGCACACAATTTCAAACATCACAAAGATCATACTCATACTTCTTAAATTATTTTGCAAGAGGTTCCCTTACCTTAGCCAAAATACCTTTGAAGAACAAGGCAAGAACACCAAGAACACCAATATAAGAAATGTTAGACTTAAGAGAGAAAAAGAGAGAAAGTGTATGCCTTCTTGTTTCCTTGAGCTTGGTGTGAGAATTTTTATGATGCCAAGGCCTCTATTTATAGCCAAGGGGCCAGCCAAGGGTTGAGTTAGAAATGATCATGGTTGGCTTAAAACATAACCTTGGTTAGGCTTTTTAAATAAATCAAAACAATTAACTAATTCCTAATTGGTTTATACTACTTCACAAGGATTGAATCCAAGTGAAAAATCATCATCCAAGGGTCCAAAACAAGCAAGAGGGGCGGCCAATATGCAAGGGCAAGGGAGGGTTTAAAAATGTTTGTGATGCATGCCATGACTCACAAATTAACTAATTAATAAATAGGTTAAAACGTGATTTATTCTAATTGGTTAAAACCATTTCACATGGATTTGATCCATGTGAAAAATTAACATCCAAGAGCCCTTGTTAAGGAGGGGAGGTCAGCCAACAAAAAGGGGAAGAGGGGACCATTAGATCAAAAGCCAAAAGCTTTATGTTTTGGTAAATATGTTGCAAAATAATGATTACAAAGTCTTCATTCAAACCCTTCATGACCAAGTCTTGTGGCTGGGTCAAAAACACTATTTTAGACTTTATAAAATTATTCTAAGGTCCTTTGAAAATTCCCAAATTTTATTTCAAACCCGTTTGCTTTCTATACACTTTTATACGGCAGAAATACCGCATAAAAGGGTCAAAACAGTAGAAAAATAATCTTGTCTAGAAATATTTTTAAAAAACATGAAATAAAGAATAAAATAATAAAATAAAAATTGTTTGGGACCTTTTTTCGAAATTTTCATATACTGTATAGCAAGTTCTATACGCTATACGTACCTGTTTACTGTATTTTTTGGTATTTTTTGAAAGTTTTCCAAAAATTCCAGAAAAATTCCAGAAAATCAAAAATATTAAAAGAAACAACTTTTGTGAAGGAAGATTAAATTCTGGGTTGGATTAACATACTTTCACTATTTAAAATCTTTATCCGTTAATAACGGCAGAATACGGTTTTCTGTAAAAACTCAAACGATGAAGAAAAAGCGTCTGTTTCAACAAAGTAATTTGATGAGTATTCTAATATCATGATTCTAAGACTACCATAAATTACTTAGCACTTAGTTCACACAAAGACAACAGAAGTTTATATAAGATTTTAACTATCTTACCGTTTTGAACTATAATATCAAGCAAACCTTATTATCTCTATACTATATAGAATATACTCTATCCTAAAGTCTTAACCTTAACTACCTTTCTTTTCCCAGTATCTAATTCTTTTCTTAATTACTGAATACGGAGTTTCTCCTAAAGGGACCAAAACTGTAATTCCCTTTTATCTTTTCTACTAAAGATTCAAACTTAGTGTCTAAAACCTTTTTGAACATCCAAATAACTCATATTCTATCTTCTAATACTTTGGAACCTAACATGAATTTTCCATATTCATTTTCTGCTTATTCTGACTGTTCAGAATGTTCATTTTTTTTACTGTTTGACGTTTATGTCAACTCTAAACTATCTATACTTAATCTGAAAATCCTAAGATTAATTCTAATCTTCCAAAATTAATACTCTTTCTCATAGTGTGAAATTTTGGGATGTTATAGGAAGCCTACCTCACTAATTTCCACTGTTATAAACGTTGAAAATTAAACTGAGTTAATTGCATACATATACAGATTGGATACCCGCTCTATATTTTCCACTGTTAATATAACAGTAGAATTCACCGAGAATCTATTACTGTTATATTAAATTCCAAAAGATGCTATAACAGTAGAATTCACCGAGAATCCATTACTGTTATACTCTTCGAATCTAATCTATTTATATATACGCTATTAAGAAATCACTTCTTTCCCAATTTATCTTAGTCACGTACATACCTGGTCCCTAGTGTTAAGATTTTTAAATAGCGTATCAATATAGATCCTAGGCCAGATAGAGATGGACTTATAATGGCCCCTTCAAAGGTCTCTTTCTTTTCTAGACAAATCCATACTAATAAACCAATCAAATCTTAACCGTCACCCTTGAATATATAAATGTTAGATAACATCAGGGTTTTTACAAAATAATAAATTGTATTTTCTCCGCAATAAAATCGTTTTTATGGTAATCTAAAATTCGCCATTATAACAGTATGTTTACAAAAGCTCAAAAATGATTTTGGCATAGCCACCTTATTATCACGAAAATTTAGGGAAATTTGGGCATTATAACCCTACAATTAATAATTATCATAAAATAATCATTCTAGAGCAATAAACACAATTTATAAAGTATAAACAACCATTTAAAAGCTATAACACCCAAAGCATACAAGTCAAGCACAACCCAAGATCAAACATATACATCTCAAATTATTTTGCAAGAGGTTCCCCCTACCTTTCACCAAAAATGGATGAAGATCCAAGAACACAAAGTAAGAAATTTAAGAACTAAGAAGAGAAAAAGAGAGAATTGTGTTTGCCTTGAAAGCTTCTTGAAATTGTGTGTGAAATTTTATGAAGCAAGGGGGGCTATTTATAGGGAGAGGGGGCAGCCAAGGGTAGTCGTATTAGCCCATAGTTTTGCCAAATACCATGGTTTAGGAAAAGTAATTAAAACAAATAAAAACTAATTAATTAAATCCTAATTGGTCTAAACCACTTCACAAGGATTGAATCCAAGTGAAAATCATCATCCAAGGGCTCTTGGGGAAGGAGAAGGGCGGCCAAAGAGCTAGGGAGAAGGAAGGAATAAAGAAATTATGTGATGTAAGCCATGAGGCTTAAAATCCTAATTAACTAATTTGGTTTAATCAATCTTTTTTCTAATTGGTTTAAAACTATGACTCATGTACCAAATGCACCTAGTCCTCTTCTTGGCAAGGTGGTAGGACGATTTGTGAGGGCTGAAAAGGGAGGGAGTGAAGTTACATCTTTGCCCCTAGGGTTTTCAAGTGAAAATGATACAAATCAAGGGCAAAATTGACTTTTCACTAATCAAAAATTCCTAAAACGAATTTGAAGGATGAGAACTGATAAGAAATATTGGGAATACCATGTAATAGCCCTAATAGCTTCATGGAAGAGTTTCTGGAATTTTACGGTAAGTGTAATATGTGCGTTTAGCTTAAAGAAAGGAAAAACGGACGCGCCGTAAGTGAAAAATAGACATTTTTTAGAAAATTTGAGAAAAATTTCTAACAAATTGCAAATCAGTTTTAATCATCAATGGTCTCTCTTAAATTTTGATTTTGAGCTCTCATTGATCATTATAAATCCATTTTGGCCCATAAATTCTCGTTTTACGTGCTTTACGGAGTTTTGAAAAAGCGACTTTTGGTATGTCTTTCAGAAAATTCTGAAATAATTTCCATAAATCATAAAAAATAGAAAAACGTGTTTTGTCTATTGAAAATCTTTATCTGACTTTAACTTGAGCTCTGAATCAATCTATCAGCTCAAGCGGTTTACTATTTGGATCAAAACAGATCTTTTAAATCTTTTTACTTCCAAAAATTTTAGAAAAATTTCAGAAAATCTAAAATATTAGAAAAACCAACTTTTGTGAGGGAAGTTTATTTATTGAAGTCATTTGATACTTTTAAGCTATTTAAAACTCTTTCCATCAGTTAGACGTACTACTTTCTGTAAACAGACCTGGTTTTGATTGTAAAATTTTTGTTTCAGAAGTATTCTGGAATATGTGTATTTTGCTCCTAATTTTAAGCTAAAAATAAATCACAAAACATCCATGGCACAAGAATTCATATAAAACAGAAAAAGTACAGTTTTAAACAGAGAAACAAAGGTTGTAACTAGACCTGACGGAAGCTGTAAATTAACGGTTTTCAGAAGTAATCTTAAACACGTATATTTAAATCCTATTTTTAAGCTAAGAATAAATCTCAAAAGATTTATATCGCAAAAATTCATATAAAATAGATTTTTAAATAATAACTCAGAAAAACGGATGTTACAATTCTCCCCCTCTAAAAAGAATTTCGTCCTCGAAATTCATGGATACACTTAGGGATTTAACTTGTTAGTTCATACTAAATACTATTGTTATCTCATTGCTACTAGCAAGCCAATGAGTTGATCAGACTCATACCTTGAGCTTAAGTAGCAAGAAAGCAATAGTAAATCCATGACTAAAAATAGCATCCCTCAATACACATTCAATTAACCAAGTTTCTATAACAACGAATTTGCAAGTACATATACACAATTAACATCATATCAATTCAACCAAATACTTCATATATTCATATAATAGTAGTAAGTGCAAACATTCCTAATAGGCTATAAATCTATAAAACATCTCCAAAAGAGTACATACTAACTTAGAGTCTTTATATTTTAGACCTATGGATACTAAAGAATATACATAACTTAGCAAAACAACATTGCTGCCTTCAGCCCTTGCAGCACATCCTAAGACCCTTACTACTTCGGTATATTAGCACCATGTGAAGAAATAGTAGCACCCGATATGGTGTACATTTTTCCTTTTGGCCTATTCTTATTCAGAATGTCAGCAATAGGGGTCCTTCTGCTTTGACTGACAGTCTTTAGAAACATGTCCCATCTTCCCACATTGGAAACAGGTAATTGCTTTCTCTCAACAAGTGTCAGATAAATGACCTTGTTTCCCACACCTATAGCATTTTCGAATAGTACCCTGACCATTCGAATTAAACCTTCCTTGACTACTAAAAGCAGGTTGTTGGTTTCCTGGTGGTCTATAGTAAGGTTTTCTCTGATCCTGATTACCTCTTCCCCTGTCAGACCTAGATGGTCCAGTATCCTTATTCACTACTTCATTTCCCCTTTTTGTTTCCTCTATCATAAAGCAACACTCTATCAGCTCACCAAACTCCTCCACTTTCAAAGGTGTTATTGCCTCCCTCAGATCATACTTTAGTCCCTCTTGGAACTTCTTACACTTTCAAGATGGATCAGGGTGCAATATGAAGTACTGGGAAAATTTGGAGAGTGACTCAAACTTAGCTGCATATTCTCCAATAGTCATCTCTCCCTGTTTCAGGCTTAAGAACTCCATCTCCTTGTTATGACGGACGTTCTGAGGAAAATACTTAGTCAGGAAAAGCTCCCGGAAAAGAGCCCAAGTAACAGCTATTTCTCTGGCCTCCAATATTTGACGTACCCCACGCCACCAGAATTCAGCATCTCCTACCAGCATGTATACAGCGAAGGTCACTTTTCGTTCACCTGTACATGCCATAGCTACAAAGATCTTCTCTAACTCCTGTATCCATAACTCTGCTCCTTCCGGGTCATAACCCCCTTTGAACTAGGTTGGTTTGGCACGACGAAAGTCTGCCAATCCCTGCCTATTTCCTTCTCTTCGTCCTACAGCAATTGCCATCACTCGAATAGCGTTTGCCAAGTCTGCATTATCTCTATTTCCTCTTCCTGACATGGTTTTCTACAAGGCAACTACCAAAGTGAAACTAAGTCATAACCCATTCAGGAAGTCCCCAAAAAAATCGACTATTAATAAACCGATATTTCACACAGCAATTAATCACACAAATTTACTCAAGTCTATATTATTCTGAAATCACCTGGCTACTTTCAGATTTACGACTTTATCCCTACAAACCAACACGGATTCCAACCATATGTTTTGTCCTCACTTACATGCTTTTCAGAAGGTCATCCTCTCCTGTACAGTCCCATACCTATACAATATTGCTGGCATAGGTAGTACCGATTAATCTTACTAAGTTTTCCCTCAACTGTACCGTCCCATTCCAGCATAGTTGTGGATTTCTTGGTTGTACCGTCCCATTCCAGTACAACTTTGAAACCAGATTTTTCCAAAACAATATAAACCTAACAAACAATCAAGATTCACACAGATTTCACACAGAACAAACAACTCATCAGAGTTCACACAATGAAAACATAGTAAACCTATACCCAACAGCACCCAAAAGACTCAACCTGGCTCTGATACCACAAAATGTAGCACCCTTTCTCCAAAAAGGATATTACACCATAGTTATTATGATTTTCAAAATAACTTAGAAAATATTTAGTGAAAATTAAAAATCCTTCTTCTAAAACACTGGTAAATTTTTTTTGGCCTTTTAAAGAAGATGAGAAGGATGGGGAGTATGTTCCCTTGATTCCTTTTTAAATGTTTTCAAAAAGGTTTTCAGTGCGGCAACATAATTAAAACTTGTATGAGTGTAATCTCATTTCATATAACCAACAGAGTCTTTACAAGAAAGATTGGAAATGATACAGTGAACATCTGAGCCAGTCTAATCTCTATACCTCTACCCAAAATAATACCATGACCATCTACTCTTCTCGGAATCCATATTCATCTATACAACAACATCCTTCAGATCCTCTCCTAAAAGCAAACCCACTTCTTGGGTCAAACATCTACTCCGTCATGCATCAACACAACAAAGCAAACAAGGGTGAAACTCTAAACAAATTAATAGGAAAAGTACAGGCACACAGAAACATACATCACTCAGATACACAGGAAAAATACTTAATTAATCAGTATACCAATATAACAAACAATAAGCACTTTGCTTAAAACACAGCACGTTGGGAACATCTAGTGGGAACATCGCTTTAAACAAAGCATTTGGGAACATCGAGTAGGAACATCAAGTAGGAACATCGCTGTATAGAAAGCATGTGGGAACATCGCCTTTCACTAGGCATATCTCTTTCACTTCCAACCACTCAGAACCACTTTTAACAGATAACAATACCAATAACATGTTTCAGGTAAAACACAGATTTACCAAGTAAACACAGAATCACGAGTAACTATAGAATCAAAACGTATTTGAAATAGACTAAGTGGAATCAAACTTTTATTTTATGGGAACACTTAAGCACCATTTATTTTCTAGGAAAAAGGTCCGTCAGAAGCCTACCTCGCTAATTTCCACTGTCATAAACATTGGAAATTAAACTGAGTTAATTGCATACATATATGATTGGATACCCGCTCTATATTTTCCACTGTTAATATAACAGTAGAATTCACCGAGAATCCATTACTGTTATATTAAATTCCGAAAGATGCTATAATAGTAGAATTCACCGAGAATCCATTACTGTTATACTCTTTTATCCAATCTAATCCAATCCAATCTATTTATATATACGTTATTAAGAAATCACTTCTTTCCCAATTTATCGTAGTCACGTATATAACTGGTCCCTAGTGTTAAGATTTTTAAATAGCGTGTCAATATAGATCCCAGGCCAGATAAAGACGGACTTATAATGACCCCTTCAAAGGTCTCTTTCCTTTCTAGACAGATCCATACTAATAAACCAATCAAATCTTAACCATCACCCTTGAATATATAAATGTTAGATAACATCAAGGTTTTTACAAAATAATAAATTATATTTTCTCCACAATAAAATCGTTTTTACGGTAATCTAAAATTCGCCATTATAACGGTATGTTTACAAAAGCTCAAAAATGATTTTGGCATAGCCACCTTACTATCACGAAAATTTAGGGAAATTTGGGCATTATAACCCTATAATTAATAATTATCATAAAATAATCATTTCAGAGCAATAAAACAATTTATAAAGTATAAACAACCATTTAAAAGCTATAACACCCAAAGCATACAAGTCAAGCACAACCAAAGATCAAACATATACATCTCAAATTATTTCGCAAGAGGTTCCCCCTACCTTTCACCAAAAATGGATGAAGATCCAAGAACACAAAGTAAGAAATTTAAGAACTAAGAAGAGAAAAAGAGAGAATTGTGTTTGCCTTGAATGTTTCTTGAAATTGTGCGTGAAATTTTATGAAGCAAGGGGGGCAGCTAAGGGTAGTGGTATTAGCCCATAGTTTTGCCAAATACCATGGTTTAGGAAAAGTAATTAAAACAAATAAAAACTAATTAATTAAATCCTAATTGGTCTAAACCACTTCACAATGATTGAATCCAAGTGAAAATCATCATCCAAGGGCTCTTGGGGAAGGAGAAGGGCGGCCAAAGAGCTAGGGAGAAGGAAGGAATAAAGAAATTATGTGATGTAAGCCATGAGGCTTAAAATCCTAATTAACTAATTAGGTTTAATCAATCTTTTTTCTAATTGGTTTAAAACTATGACTCATGTACCAAATGCACCTAGTCCTCTTCTTGGCAAGGTGGTAGGACGGTTTGTGAGGGCTGAAAAGGGATGGAGTGAAGTTACATCTTTGCCCCTAGGATTTTCAAGTGAAAAGGATACAAATCAAGGGCAAAATTGACTTTTCACTAATCAAAAATTCCTGAAACGAATTTGAAGGATGAGAACTGATAAGAAATATTGGGAATGCCATGTAATAGCCCTAATAGCTTCATGGAAGAGTTTTTGGAATTTTACAGTAAGTGTAATATGTGCGTTTAGCTTAAAGAACGGAAAAACGGACGCATCGTAAATGAAAAACAGACATTTTTCAGAAAATTCAAGAAAAATTTCTAACAAATTGCAAATCAGTTTTAATCATCAATGGTCTCTCTTAAATTTTGATTTTGAGCTCTTATTGATCAGTATAAATCCATTTTGGCCCAGAAATTATCGTTTTACGTGCTTTATGGAGTTTTGAAAAAGCGACTTTTGGTATGTCTTTCAGAAAATTCCGAAATAATTTCCATAAATCATAAAAAATAGAAAAACGTGTTTTGTCTATTCAAAATCTTTATCTGACTTTAACTTGAGCTCTGAATCAATTTATCAGCTCAAACGGTTTACTATTTGGATCAAAACAGATCTTTTAAATATTTTTACTTCCAAAACTTCTTGAAAAATTCCAGAAAATCTAAAATATTAGAAAAATCAACTTTTGTGAACTGTACTTAACAGTGTAAGAGGAAAAGATTGAGGGAGAAGTGATGGCTACTCAAGTTTTTGGAACACTCATCTCTAAAGAGGATTTTCTACAAATAGACCATCTGCATTTTATGGAAAGGACTACTGCGGCTGGAAAGATAGAATGAGTCTATTTCAAAAATCTCAAGGTGTTGTTATTTGAGAAATAGTTGAAGATGGTCCTTGCACTCTCACTACCACAAATGCTAAAGTTGCCTCAACATCAAAGCCTAAAGACTCCTTGACAGGAAAAGAGAAGCAGAAAGTTCTACTCAACTCAAAGGCCAAGTCCTAACACGTGGCTTGAGTAAAGAAGAATATGACAAGATAGCTAGATGCATCATTACTAAGGAGACTTGGGACACTCTCAGAGTCGCTCGTGAAGAGGCAAGTCATGGATGAGATATTACCTAAGAGAGGAAGTAAGATTGCTCTCAAGTCATCTCAGAAGACTAGTGAGTCAGCTTCTCAAAGTTGATCATCATCCTCAGTAGCGAAATAAGAAAAAGATTCTGAAAAAGACAAATTGGCAACTAGAGAAGAAGATGAACTACCTCTCATCTCTAGAAGAACAAAGAAGATCTTGAGAAGGTGAGGTAACGGGAAGAAGATATTCTCAATAAGAGAAGATAAGAAGAATGAAGACCTTCTCAAGTAGAGACAGACAGAATATTGAAGACCTTCTCAAGAAGAGATGGTCAGAAGAAGAAAGGAACAAGAATCAAGTTATCTATTATGAGTGCAATTAACCTAGGCACATCAAAACATAATGTCCCAATCTGAAGAAGAGCCTCAAGAGATTCTAAAAGAAAAAGAAAGCCATGATGGCTACTTGGAATGACTCTGAAACATCATCGTCTAAAGAAGATTCATAGGAGGCCACAAACCTATGCCTAATTGCAGATTCAGACAATGGTGAGGTAAACACTTCTATACCCTTTAACTGTACTCAGTACTCCATATTAAGCACTTGAATCTGCCTTTGAGAATCTTCTTAATCACTTGCATACATTTGTACAATTTTGTGTTATGCTTAAAGCTTAACTTGTTGAGTTTAAGAAGATTAATGAAGAGATGAATGCTCAAAATGAAGGACTGAGAAAGAAGATCACTGTTTGCAACAGTCTCATTTTAAGCATTCAAAACAATAGAAGCTCCTTATGAATAAAGCTTCTAATGTTTCGACTCATGAGCACCTAAGCCTTCTTAAGGAAAACACTGATCTTAAAAATAAGGTGAATGAGTTGTCTCTGGACTAAACTAACTTTGTCAACCATACAAATACTCTTGATAAAATATTAAGTTCCCAAAAGGGAATGTTTGACAAAGCTGGTCTAAGATTTGAACCTTCTTAAAGCAAGAAGATTCATGGACATGCACCTTCTCACGGTGAGAAGATTCTTAAATTTGTGTCTTTTCAAAGTAAGAAGACTTATTGATATGAACCTTCTCAAGGAAAGAAGGTTCTTAAAAACCCACTTGTTTCAGCCAAGAAGGTTAAGAAAATATATTCTTATTGTAACAAATGGGATCATGATGTTTCTGTATGTTACCATAAGAAGAGATCTTCTCACAGAATGGTAACTCACAAAAATATATATACAAAAAAAGGTCAATTGCATTAATTAATAAATGTCAATAATTCGATAATAATCCGATAATACATGTAAATAAAATAAAATAAAAAATCCTAAAAGTGTCACTCCTCGTCCTCGTCCTCATCCTCCTCGTCCGAGTAGGTCTCAATAGGAGTGCCAAGAGGCTGGGTCGGCTGGGTCGGTTGGGGAGTAAGGATCAGCTGCCCCGCAAGAAAACTCTCCATAATCTTGGCCATTGCTTGATTGACCGCCTGCTGGATCATTTCCTGCTGGTGCTCCATGGAGGTCTGGACCGTCTCGGTCGCCTGTCGAGCTGTCTTGTTTTCCTGTCGAGTCTCCTCCATCAATCGAGCAACTAAGGCATCTTTGGCAGAGGAGGAACTCGGAGTGCATCCTGGTGAGACGTGTGACTCCTGGGTGAGAGAAGTCACACCTAGTCTCAGCATATATGAATAGGCTCCGGTACCGTAGCAAAGCCCCCGTGTTTTTCGCCCAGCACTATCCATCCACGTCTTTATCTGGGTAGCAGGGTTGACCTCCTGGGAGGCAACAGAAGACTCTCCCGCCTGGGACAACTGTCTAAGCCTCTCCTGATATGACTCCTGCAAGAGTGACATTAAAGAGATATTATACTAAACTTATTGTTATTACAAATTGAAATAAAAATCACAACTTAAGAGATTAATTAACTTAAATAAGTCTCCTTTGCTCTCTTGTCAACCCAGGAGTTGTCCTTCTTCATATGAGTCTTCACAAAGACCTCATCCAAGCAGGGCTCTCTACCAAGCTCTATCTCCTAAAAACATAATCAAAGTTAGTATCTTAATTAATTTTCAATTGTAATAATAAACCAAATACTTATAATCCTAATCCTAATTACTTACCAACCGCCTCTTGTGCTCAACAATGGAGATGGATCCACCTGTATGGACTGATCCACCCTTAGCAGAAGGACGGTTTTGCTTGCACTGGGCGTTCTCTTCCTTAAATTCATCAAACCCCCAATACTGCTGAAAACCAGCCCAGGCACGCCCTCCCAGCCACTTTGGTTTTTCACCAACAATCCTTGCATTCCTCAGCATCTCAGACAACCTCTTAGAGCCCTTGGTGTTAAAGATCTATCTCACCAGGTGGTCATCCTCGAGTCACCAAGTGACATATTTCTGCAACAATGTAAATAATGTTAAGTGACATACTAACAACAATAATTTAATTGAATTATAATTATAACGTACCACAAACTTCGGCAAAAATACTTCCTCAACAGTCTTTAGCGGGATCTTACTCCACTTTGGCCATGCCTCCCGATACTGGGCCTTAATGGTCGCAGTGATGGCCTGGGAGGCCACCCTGTCTGGATCAAACCTGCAAACAATAAATAAACACACACGTCAAATTAACTATACAACTATAAAGATAAATGAAACAATAATTAAATATTTACTTACCCTCGACCAAGAGGCTTAATAAATGGTCGACCATCGTCTGCATACTCTATGTGAGGAGCATGCCTACACCTCGAGCTCGTCTGAGGTGCATCAGGCATCTCCTCCTCAGGCATCTCCTCATCTGAGGGAGGTTTTTGTGAGGATGAACCTCCCGCTGCATCTCCACAAGATGAGGGGGCCGTCGCTGCAGGGGATGCAGATGGAGTGGCCACTACTGGAGGGGATGCATATGATGTGGGCGCTGCAGCATGGGATGTAGAATCAATGTTGAGCCACCCGCTGCGATAGAATCATGCCAGAACGCCTAGAGGTCTTGCCCTTTTTAGCAGGGCGGTCTCCCTTCTACCTATCTTTCGAAGCCATCTAATAGGAAAAATAAAATAAACAACAAATCAATATAATTGTGATAAACGTAGTTATTTATACTAGCAAACTACTATAACAAATAAAAAAAAAACAAATATAATCCATTACAAAATTATTGTTAATCATCAGATGTGTCATTGTTGTCCTCTCCGACGTCTTCCACATCATCAGGATTGTCCTCATCACTATCTTCTAGTGGCGAGTCCCCTTCATCATCATGTTCAAAATTTCTAACATTTAGTGGATCAACTTCTTCATAACTGTTTGTTTCGTCACGCAATCCAGTCAATCGTTCAACTTCAATTATCTCCTCAACATGTGACAACTCTTCATTTTGATAAGCAGCATCTTCATCAAAGTCATCAACCTCCATGCAACCTTTGGGTTTTGTTTTTATTGCTACACACAAACCAACTTTGTCTTTTCGCATCTTAGTGTATAGAACAAAATATACTTGTCTAGCTTTTTGAGCAAAGATGAATAGGTCAAAATTTTCGTATCGCCTTCTCAGTTTGATTTCTACAATATTATACTGTGGATGAACCTTTGTTCCACTAGGTCTTTTTGGATCAGACCACAAACAATAAAATAGGACTACTTTGTATGGCAAATGGAGATATGATAATTCGAACACTTCTTAGATAACTCCATAGTAATCATCTTCTCCTCCTTGTGTAATCCCTTTTCCATACACCCCACTGTTTATAGTTTTTTTACCCTCACTCCATGCTTGTGTGTGAAATTTGTACCCATTTATAAAGTATTTGTGCCATAAAGTGACCTCTGATTCTGGACCCCAAGCTAATGCAAGAATGTTTGGGTCGGTTACCCCATTGGCTGAATTAAATGCCTATACAGATAAACAAGATAATTGAGCGAAAAACAAGTTAATTGTTACCCCTATCCTGAGTAAATTGGGTGTCAAACATCGGCCTAAAGCGATCTTCCACCATGTGTTGCATCTCCACAAAATGATCTTCATTACTGATAGTACTCTCACTAGCTTCTGGGAAATTGCCTAGATCGACTTGTGAAACTTCTTCACCGTGATCAGTCCAAAACCAATAGTTTGGCTGAAACTCAGACTTGTACAAGTGAACCTTCACTTCACTAGCACACATTATGTTCATACACTTACACTTGGCACAAGGACACCTAATTCCTCCCTCACTCAAAAAATATGGTTGTTCTGAAGCCTTTTGTATAAACTCAGCAACCCCTTCTACAAACTTCCGTTTCAACCCCCTTCTCCTACGATTAAGCCTATCATACATCCAACTACGGTTTGAATCCATTTTCTGCAATCCAATCACCTCACGTGTTAGATACTACAGTCACGTGTCCAAAAAAAATTTGACAGCATAAACCCTGTATTTCGTACTACTCTAAATTTTTTTACAACTACAAACACTACCTATATAATACATATGATAAAACTTATTGATAAAGAAACATACTTAGATACTAGGGTCATGTTCCAAAAAAAATTCGGCAGCATAATTCCTGTATTTCGGACTTTCCCAAAAAAAAAAAAGAATTCAACAAAAACAATAGTGCAACAATACATATAACAAAATAGAGCAATTAAATAACATATATCCTAATGAGCTATGCTCTCCACTAACAAACAATTCAATCATAAAAACACATGCATATATTCTAAGCTAGCAGCACACAAATATAGCATCCTGCATAAGGCAGGAAGACAAAGACTAGGGTTTTGCTCTCCATTAACAAACAACACAAGCACATACAACTTATAAATTACCAGCACACAGTCTCAATGTCTATTGAGCTCAGCTCTCCACTAGCAAACAACACATCAATTCAAACAACATATATATATATATATATATATATATCAATCTATACTAAAATATATTGACTATGCACCTCAAACTCCAATAGTAATTAAGTTCCAACCGTACGCAAGCTCTAAAAGTATGTCACAAATAGCTACTAAATAGGCAAGCCATCACCATGTGTCAACAAAAAAGTAAAATTAAACACACTACTTTTGCAATTGGTCAACAAAACAATGAAATTTAGAAAATTAAAATTAAAAAGTTATCCCTTTCTTATAATTGATGTCATATAAATTTGAGCATATAGTTATCCCTTCCTCACACACAAAACACAAATAATTTTACACACACATAAACACACAAACCAAAAATTTGACACAGTAACACACACAAAAACACAAAACACACTCACACTCAAAACACTCACACTCATACTCACACTAACACCAACATAACCCTTACACCAATAATCAAATTAGACTAATCAAACCAATACACGAATTGACAAGTCCAATACACACATAGACACAATAGACTAATCAAACTCACCAATAATCAAATTAGACTAATCAAACAAATACACGAATTCGGCTTACGGTGGGGGGTTCTGGTGGTCACGGTGGTGACAGTGGTTCGAAGGCGGTGGCGGTGGCAAAGGGCGGCGCACGGAGGAGGAAGAGAGAGGAGACGCGGGGAAAGTTAAGAGAGAGAAAGAAAAGGGAGAAATGGGGAAGAAGGGGTCAGAGGCTGGGGTTGAGTTGACATTACCGACGGCCAAGCCGTCGCTATATCGACACGTGTCAGATTTTTTTTATTTTTTATATTGCCAACGGTTCAATTTTGTTTTTAATTTTTTTAAAACGAAAAATATATTACCGACGGCTTAGCTGTCGGTATATTTCCGTGCAACTAAAGTCACGAATTTTTTGCATTTTTTGTGTGGCCTTTTATCAACGGGTTACCGATGGCCTAAACTTGTCTTTACCGTCGGCCACGAGGCCGTCGATAAATGGCCGTCGGTAATAATCCTCATTCTTGTAGTGATCAAAGAAAAATTGAACATGATCACATCATCTTGATTGAAATGCTTAATTTCTTGAATGAATATAGATTATAGAAATTATGTGCTTAAATGTTATTTTGTGAATGATTGTACATGTGCTCTAATGATGTAACATATAAATATTTTGATGAATGAAGTTTGGTGATTGGATATTAATTCTTGCTTCTCTGATTATTTGCTTAACTGTTGAAACAGTCTTGAGTTGTTAGTAAGTAATTCAGAGATATAACAAGTAGGCTAAGTTCAGAACATGGATAGCAAGCCTTCTCAAGACTCATTCCTAAGAGATGGGAAGCTTGAGTGAAAGGGAGATGAAATCTAGGAAAAATGACCGTTGTAACAATAATAGTATCAATAACTGCTCTGTCAGTTATTCCCTATGTTATAAGGGCTAGGTTGCAATGGCTAAGAGACATAAAATTCTCTCTCTTGCCAAACATATATAAGGGACACTCATTTCCCTTGAATTAGATGTGCAAATTCATTCTTAATTATATATCTAAAATCTATCTCAAAGGGAAGAAGAAAAGTTTCCTATTTGATGATTATGAAACTGAGGAGAAGTTTCATGATAAATGGGTCAGCAAACCATTGTGGCTAGAAGAGTGAGTTTTCTTATTTGAAGAAGTCTTTGACTTAGGTTGACATCTGCTAGAATATATAGATGCCTTGGGATGGACAAGGTTTTTGTAAATTAAGGAACAAATCTATCCAAGATTGGTAAGGACATTTTCTGATGCTGCCCAAGTTCATACAAGAGATATGTATTTGAAGAGTACTATCAAAGAAGTCACCATTGTTCAGACCACAAAGGATGTTGTAGGAGAACAAGGTTTTGAGGAGCACTGAATCAATCTCTTTAAGAAGCACACGTACGCGACTGCCAATGTAAAGAGATGCAAGGTGTTGTAGAAGCTCCTCATTGATCCCCTAAGTAGATATGAAGGCAATACATCTACTGCCTCTAGGAAGAATAATGCACAACATGTGTGTTTATTCCTTGTTGCCTCACGCTCGATTTTTTGACAATATAATTGAGCATGACCTCCTCAACCTCTATCATCTCTCTTCTAAGATCCCTCACAAACTTTCCATGTCTGTCATCTATCATACCAGAGCTATCTTTGCTATATGATAAGACCAATTTTGGGTCTAAGAATCTGTTCCAGATGAAGATTGAGAATCCCTTCAAGAAGAAAGAGGAAAAATAAAAGCCCTCTCAAGCTATTAAGGAGAAAAAGTGTCCTAAGTCTGAGAAAAATGATATAGAGAAGAACAGAAGAAGAGGAAGAAGAGGAAGAAGAGAGGAAAAGGAGAGAAGAGAAAAGGAAAAAGCTTATCAAGTTGTGAATGCTCTCGAGGAAGAAGCTTTTGTGGCAGAAAATCCTGCAAAAGAGAAAGCTTCTAAAGAAAAGAAAGCCTCAAAAAGAGAAGCGCCTATTGAAGAGGAGGATATGAGGATTGCTGAGAAAACAAGAATTCCTCATAAAGAAATGGAGCGTGAAAAGTTTGCCCTAGCTGCTGAAGAGAGTCTCTCAGCAGAAGACAATGAGCCTGAAGTGTAGGCTCAAGCAAAATATGAACCTCCCCAACTTGAAGAAGTTTAAAAAAAAAGGATAAATGAGAAGAAAGAAAAGAGAAGAAGAGAAAGAGATTCTCGGGTTGAGAAGGCTCTTGAGCAGGAAACACCTTTAGGAGTGAAGGTCATTGAACAAAGACCTGATGCTGCTATTAAAAAAAAAGGGATTCTTAAGTTGAGAAACCAGTGGAAGCAGAAACTCATGAGGAACAAGAGGTCCCTCAAGAAGAGGAAGAGATACCTGCTAATGAGAATGTACTTGTTGGAGAAGGACAACCAGCTTATGAACCTCTTTTGATTGTGGAAGTTCAAAAAGAGGAAGTTGTTGCCAGAAAAGATGCTGCAGAAACTAAGGCTGCTAATGGATAAGTACAAGCAGAAAGACATGCTTCTAATGAAAAAGGACTTAATGATAAGGAAGAGCTAATGGTTGAAGCCACCCTTGCACTTACTTAGATAGAGAAGATGGATTCTCTGGACCTGCATGATGCAGTGCTCTCTCTTCCTACTCCACAGTGATGTTTGTTGAAGATTTCATCATTAGAAATTCATCTCAGGAAGAGAAAGTAGAAAAAGAGAAAGCAAATGAAGAAGGTGAGAATTTCGCTAAGGAGATGTCAGGCAACACACTAGTGCCTCAGGAAATGGGATGTGTATCTCTTATACAGGTGAGTTAGATCTCAACCTTTGACAATGAGAAGTTGTTCAGATTTAACCAATCTCCCATTCTTCATGCTTCTGCTCCACAAGCTGTTGAACCTTTTGAGCTAGCATTTGAGTCTCTTTCTATTGTGTCTACTCAGCTTAGATAAATTGAGTCCTTCATAAAAAAAAATGAGACTAATATTTCTAGTGCCTCACTAAGGGAGACATCTGAAGATGTCTCTAGTAGGCAATCTATTAAGACTAAGGATAAGTCACCCAGTCAAGGCTTAGAATCATGGAGTGGCATATTAAGATGGTCAAGAAAGACCAGAAATAACCCTTCAAAAGGGTGGAGTTGAGACAAGAGTCCATCTTGTCTCATTGAGTGGTTCATTGACAAGTTGTGTCTCCTCTTGAACCAGGGTTGAAACCAATACAACATATGTTGTACCTTCCTTTTGAAGAAGCTCCAAAGCTTTCAACCTCCTCATACTCAGATAACACATGCTCCTCCAAATAGATAGGTATAGAAAGAAAGCTTTCAACCCCCCTTCCATTTTGATTGATGACAAAAGGGGGAGAGATTAGAAAGAAAGATTACATGATTTAAAAGATAGGTATAAAATTAAGGGGGAGTAGAAATCTTTTGATGAATGAATCAGTGGTTTTAGTTCAAGTGTGCTCAACTATTCTTGAATCTTTAAATCTCTGATAATTGTGATATAAGTATACTTGTCTGATATATATACTTAATTTTTTATTTCATCGTTTGAAATATCATGTTTCTAGAAAACTTAAAATGTAAGACTTGTCAGTTTCCATCATAGTCTACATCATAATATGAAACATGCCTAAATGTCTTCTCATAATCTGATATATGCCTTCAGGACACATAGCTGGCCTGATCTTGTCATTAAAGAACTCCTCATACTGAATGAATCTTTCTTGGAATTCATTCAGAGTCTTCTATATCAGCTCCAGCCCAGTGAAGACAATCTTTTGTTGAAACAAAACTCTCACAAGCTTGATGTTTTAATGATAACAAACCCTCTGAATATTAGTATGAGTGTTTTAAGTTTTTTACTTGTTAATGGTTCCATTGAGATTACTTGAGACAGCAATAGGAACCAAGTTTAAAGGCCAAATAAGCTTAGAACAAAGGCTACTCATGTGCAAAGCATCTTGAGAAGATCCATCCAAATAAACATGATGCCTAAGTCAATTGAGATACAAGAGAAGACAAGAGAAGATAAGCTTCAGCCGATACATGAGTTTCAAGAGAATATATGCTTCCAAGACACAAGAGAAGATAAACTTCAACAATGACACAAACGGAGATTAAAGAGAAACCTTGAGAAGATAGAAATTCTACAGAGAAGGTCTATAAGGGAAATCTTCTCACACAGAGAAGGTCTCCAAGGGAAGAAGCTCCTCTAGACTAGAAGTCTCTCTGACGTTGAAGTACACAAGAGTGAAGCAATCTATAATAAAGCTCCTCAGGACAAGAAGCCTCTCCACTTATTGAAGCTCTCCATAAGATTGAAGTATGCACTACAAAATGTCAAGTTGAGAAGCTTCTCAAGACCTACGACATGCTTGATCAATAAATAAACCTCAAGAAGATACGATCTCTCTACATCAAAGTATTCTTCATCCTACACAATATGAGAACCTTGAAGACATTCAAGTTTTGGATACTAAGAAGATCACAAGTGCATAACGTCTAAGCTATGAGCAACTTAAGTACAACTATGCTGTGAACATGCTCTAACAACGAGTATCTAGAGAAGGTTCTAGAGAAGGCTCGTGCTAGGACCAGAGGAGATTCACAGAGAAACCTTGAAGACATTCAAGTTCTGGATACTGAGAAGATCACAAGTGCAGAACTTCTAAGTCATGAGCAACTTAAGTACAACTATGCTGTGAACCTAATCTAACAATGAGTAACTAGGGAAGGTTCCAGAGAAGGCTCATGCTAGGACCGAAGGAGATTCACAGAGAAGGCCCACACTGGTCCAGAGAAGGTCCATACTGGTCCATAGAAGGTCTATACTAGACCAGAGAAGTTCACACTGAACCAGAGGGTGTAACACCCTCATTTTTATATAGTTTTATTGACTTTTAATCTGCTTTAAATTAATTAAAATTATTTAATTAATGATTTTTAGATCTTCGGGTGAGAATAAGGATATTAATATCTTAGATTTATTTTAGAAGAGTCAAGAGTAGCCAAGTTCGCAAAATTGAGTTTTTGCAGGAACCGCATTCTCTCCTAATGCGGGGATAGGGTCCAGTATTTTTCTGGAGGTCATTTTTACTCCAAAATAATATTTTAACGAACCAAAAGTTGTTTTTATAATATTTGTGATTTTTAGAAATTTTTCTAAAAATTTTTCAGAAAAACTTTATTTTACCCACGTTTGGAGTTTTACGGGTAAACCAGGCACAACTGGGAGATGAAAAATAGTCCAAAAATTTAGTTTTGAGATTCTAAATTTTTCTATATCATATTCAAGTCGTAAAATTGATTTCTCATTATTTCATCTATTTTAGAAAAATATTTATCTAAAAAGGGGTTATAAAACTAAACATTTTTATTACTTTGAACTACCGACTAAACCCTAACTTGATGGAATTAAATCCCACTTTTTTTGGGTCTAGTCTTGCACGAAATTTTCAGCCAAAATGCACTCTTGGAACCCAAAAGTCAAATTGGGTCAAAGGGGTTAATTATTTGAATTTTTCTAATTAAAGAAATGGAGTAGGTGGCTAACTCAAATCAAAACCCATGTTTGCCCATTCCCCCTTGTCTTTGGGCTGACCACATTAGGGCAATACGAAGGAGAGAGACTTAACTTTTTCACTTCATCTTCTTCCTTGAGACAAAAACTCCATTTTTCTCTCCACCTCAAAGCTTTCCTACATACTAAAAGCTTGAGTTTTGTTAAGTTTTTGGCTAGTTAAGCTTCACAAAAAAGGTTTGGATCATCATTCTAATCCATAAACTTCTTTCATTTTTTCATTTCCATCACTTTCATTTTTCCATGAAAGCTTGTGTTCTTCTTTTTACAAAAAGAGAGTTTTTTCTTGGTTTAGGTTCATTCCCTTGGAACCCACAACCTTGAAAACTACCTTGGATCCATTTGCTTCAAAGTTTGAGTAAGTATTCCTCTACTCAAATTTCTACTCTTTAGGGTTTGGTTGTTTTCATAAAAATTACATTTTTATGGTTGTATTTTTGGTGTATTTTGTGTAAGGTTGATTTGTCTAAGTGTTGGAACATCAAAGCTTCAAGGAGACCACTTGGTGTTGGTGTTGGATGAAGGTGATTTTGGTGATTAACCCATTTTCATTAGCTTCAAGAGGTAAGGAGATTTTCTCAATAAGTTGGGAAGGATATGTATGTGTGTGGTGTATGTTGTATGTGTTGGAACCAAATTGGTCAGAAGTAGTTCTAATGCAAATTTTCCCTAAGTAGTCTATGTGGTTTTGATGATAACAAAGGTTATTAAGGATTTTACAAAGTCTGCTGACAAGCTCTTGTAGGTACAACAAAGATAAGTCCAAGCGTCCAATGTGACATTGGCATATATATGTACGATTCAAGAATGGAGCGTCCAATGGACTCAAAGAGGCAATGTGTCCAATAAAGCTTTGCGTCCAAAGAAGCAGAACATATGAGCGTTCAAAGCAATCACTCATGGAGACATGCTATACAGTGCGTCCAGAATAAGCATAAGTGATAATCGACCAATGAGTATTATAGAGATGTATCCTATCAGAGAAGCAAAGTCTCAAGTACATATGGTAAGCAATAAGTATGCGTCCATATAGACCAAGCTGTCTCAAGTACGAATGGTAAGCAAAGGTATGTGTCCATTCATACACTCTAAATGCTGCGTCCAAAACGCAGAAGACATAACCTGCTATTTATTGCTCTTGCATTTAATATGGGACATATTTATTGAGCAAATGCTTTAAAATAAATAGCTGTATACAATGCTTTTCTGAACAACCTCGTGAAAGTCTCTGAACGTGCATTAAATGAAAAGCATAAAGCACTGTGAAAGCGTACTTAGAGAGAGAATGTACTATGTTTATTTTGATATCTCTTTGAACACTACTTTCTGATTTACACAGTGTATTCTCTTTGTCTCAACTGAATATTACTATTAACCTTTGTGCAATTGAGACTATGAGTACAGGTTGCTTCTGAATTAGGAGAAAGAAACGCAGACAAATACGCTAAAGAAGAACTCCTCAGAGCAACGGGAAAATAGCATTTAATGCTATTAGAGAACGGTCATATTTATGAAGGCTGAAACCGAGGTAGTTGAAGAATAAGTCTGAAGCTTCAACAAAGCCTATAAATACCGAAAACAAGAAGAAGAAAAAAAAAGATACAAGAGTGCTAAACTATCAAAAAGAAAGAGCTGAATCGCTGTGCAAACTTTGATATACTCTGATTCATTAAGAAATTCATGTAATATTTTCTATCTTCTTGTAAAAGAGAGTTTGCTTAACTCTCGAAGTGCTTAAGATTTTCAGATTCTCACTAGTGTGAGTTAGATAGCACTTTAAGTCAAAAACACTCTTCTGAGTTGTTTGAGCCTGAAGAGGCTTGTTTAGAAAGAATACTTGTTTGAGTCTGGAGAGGCTTGTTTGTAAAGAATACTTGTGTTGAGCCTGGAGAGGCTTGTTTGTAAAGAATACTTGTTTTGAGCCTGGAGAGGCTAGGTGTGCAAAGAATACTCGTTATAAGGCCTGGAGAGGCTGTTGAAGAATACTTGTATTCTATCTGGATTGATAGTGAAATCTCTCTAGTTTGAGGGGACTGGACGTAGCCCTTAGGAAAGGGTGAACCAGGATAAATACTTGTGTTATTCTCTCTTTTCCTTATCTCTAGTTATTTATTTATCATTACTAACAAGATGGATTGAATTGAATTTTATCTTATCAAGTTTTTCAAACTCTTTAAATCGCACAAAGAAAACGTTTTTAAACTAAGTGGAAGCCTCTGCGTCCAATCTACTTGTGCGTCCAATATTCCAATACGCTGTGCGTCCAACAGGTTCACAGCAAGTTTACAAATATTTGCGAAAAAGTTTTAAAAGCTTTGAAACACAATTCAACCCCCCTTTCTTGTGTTTCTTCCTGTTACCTACAGTTGGCATCAGAGCTCGGTCTCTAGGGGTTGAGCACCTAACAGTGCAGAGAAGCAAAGATCCATGGAGAGCGAGGGACAAGCTGTGAACAGACCACCTCTGTTCAATGGAGAAGAATATGACTATTGGAAGCAGAGAGTGATCACGTTCTTTGATGCGCAAAATATAGACATGTGGGATGTCGTGGAAACTGGCTACACTGCTCCAGTAAATGAAGCAGGTCAACCAGTACCAAGAGCTCACTGGACGCAAGATCAAAGGACCAGATTCCAGCTGAACTCAAAAGCAAGGCACTATCTGATGTGTGCCATCACCAAGTCAGAATACGACAAGGTGCACAGCTGCACCACTGCCAAAGATATATGGGACACCCTAGCCTTGGCGCATGAAGGATCGTCTCAAGTCCGCGAGTCCAAAATCAGCATGCTAGTTCATCAATATGAACTATTCAAAATGGAGGATCATGAGACTATTGATCAGATGTTTGGACGATTCCAAACAATCATTAACAACCTGAGATCTCTGGGAAAAGTCTACACAACCCAAGATCGCATCAGGAAAATTCTAAGGAGTCTTCCTAGACAATGGAGACCCAAGGTGACTGCCATACAAGAAGCAAGGGATTTGTCCACTCTTGCTATGGAAAATCTCCTCGGCTCGCTCAAAGTGCATGAGCTTGAGCTCAAAGAAGAAGGAACAGAAAAAAGGGCAAAGTCCATTGCTCTTAAAGTCCAAAAGGGAAGCACTTCAAAAGCACTAAAGGCAAATGACTCTGATGAGGAGTCATGTAGCTCAGAAGGAGAAGAAGGCTCAGATGATGATGAACTTTCCTTCATCTCCAAAAAAATAAAGTCCATGTGGAAAAGGAAGGGTGGCTCCAGAAGGAAGCAATTCAACAAAAGATTTCCACAGAAGGAAGCTGAGCAAAAGGAGAAACGTCCAGTAGTGTGCTATGGATGTAAGAAACCAGACCACTACAAGGCAGACTGTCCTGAAGTTGAGCGGACAAAGAAGAAGTTCTTCAAAAAGAAGAAGGGTCTCATGGCAACATGGGAAGATCTTGACGAATCCTCTGATAATGAGGATAAGGAGGATAAGGAAGAAGCAAATCTTTGCCTGATGGCAAGTCTACCCTCAACCGATAGTGAGGATGAAGAAGAGGTATTTCCTTACCCTGAACTAAAAGAAAATTTTAATGATCTCCTTAGAGAATCATCCATTCTATTTGATGAGTACAGATCTTTGAAAAAGAAATTTTCACTCATAACCAAAGATTTTGAAAAACTTACTTTAGAAAATGAAGTACTCAAATCAGAAAATAAAGAGTTAAGACTTCAAGTAAGTCAACTCAAAGATGAATCTCAAAAGGATTATGAGTCCAATACTTCCTGTGAAGTACAAGTACTTCAAAAAGAAGTAAATGAACTCACTGGACGATTGTCCAGATTTGTCAGTAGCTCTGAAAAACTGGATCAAATTTTAAAAATTCAGAGAAAACCTTCTGACCAAAGTGGTGTAGGTTATGAAAACCAAAACCAAAAGTTTCTAAAAGTACTTCTAAATTTAATTTATACTGTGGTCACTGTGGGAAGGCTGGACATGTCACCTCGACGTGCGTCCATAACAAAAGGAACATGCCTGGACGCAGACCAAGGACTAACAAAAAAGGACCCAAGTCAATCTGGGTACCTAAGAATATGATAATTCCTATTACAGATATGCTTGATGGGAGGAAGTCAACTCCAGTCATGGTACCTGGACAGTGGCTGCTCACGACACATGACAGGAGAAAGGTCTATGTTCCAAGACCTAAAGCCTAGATCAAAGGGCTGGGTCACCTTCGGAGGAGACCAGAAAGGCAGAATAGTTGGAATAGGTAAAATTGGTAAGCATCCTTTTCCTTCTATTGAAAATGTCCTACTGGTTGAAGGACTCAAACATAATCTGCTTAGCATATGTCAATTGTGTGACAGTGGATTTGATGTTTCCTTTAACAAGGATAAATGTATAGTCAGAAATTCTGATAAGTCCATACTTTTCCAAGCAAAGAGGCAGGATAATGTTTTCAAAATTAATTTTGAAAATCTATCCAAACAAAATGTCTCATGCTTCATATCCTTAAAGGATGAACAATGGATATGGCACAAGAAACTTGGTCATGCAAGCTTAAGAACCATCTCAAAGCTAAACAAGCATAACCTCGTGAGAGGACTACCAAATCTTGTGTACAAATCTAAAGTTCTGTGTGAAGCATGTCAGAAAGGGAAACAAGTGAAAAACTCTTTTAATTCTAAAAATATTGTTTCCACTTCTAGACCTTTGGAACTTTTACACATGGATTTGTTTGGACCCACTCAAACAGCCTCTTTAAATGGAAAGAGATATGGATTAGTTATAGTTGATGACTATACTAGATGGACATGGGTCAAATTCCTTGCACACAAGGATGAGTCTTTCAAAGTCTTCACCATATTCTGTAAAAGAGTCCAAAATGATAAAGTGGTTTGTATTAACTCCATTAGAAGTGATCATGGAGGTGAGTTTGAAAATGCAAACTTCCAAAGATTCTGTGAAGAGAATGGAATCCTTCACAATTTCTCTGCACCAAGAACACCTCAGCAAAATGGTGTGGTGGAGAGAAAGAATCGATCTCTACAAGAGATGGCTAGGTCCATGCTCAATGATCACTCAACCTCTAAGAGGTTCTGGGCTGAAGCTGTAAATACTGCGTGTTATTTACAAAACAGAATATATGTGAGGCCTATATTGAAAAAGACTCCATATGAATTGTGGAAAGGAAGAAAACCCAACATTTCATATTTTCATCCATTTGGATGTGAATGTTTTATTCTCAACACTAAGGATCAACATGGAAAGTTTGATTCTAAAGTGGACAATGGAATTTTTCTGGGTTACTCTGAAACTTCCAAGGCTTATCGAGTCTATAACTCAAGAACCTTGACTGTTGAAGAGTCAATTCATATTAAATTTAATGACAAAAAGCCTGACAAGGAATTGTCAGAGCTAAGTGATTCTTTTTCAGATATGAGAATACAAGCAGAAGGTGAAAGACCATTACCTAAGAATGAAGAAGAAGGATCAGACGCAGAAAATGATGATGCGTCCAATACTGAAAGAAGAAGAAGCTGGCACTTCAAGACCTATCATCCTGAAGATCAAATCATTGGAAATGCAGATGATAGAGTCAGAACAAGGTCCACATTCAGAGAACAAACTGATGTTGCATTCATCTCTGAATTGGAGCCCAAAAATGTTGATGAAGCTCCATTGGACGAAGGATGGATTTTAGCAATGCAGGAGGAGCTAAATCAGTTCAAACGCAATGATGTTTGGACGCTTGTAGTCCCACCTAAAGATAAGTCCATCATTGGAACCAAATGGGTATTCAGAAACAAACTAGACGAAGAAGGTAAAGTGGTGAGAAACAAAGCAAGGTTAGTTGCTCAAGGTTACTCACAACAAAAAGGTATTGATTTTACTGAAACCTTTGCTCCAGGAGCTAGAATAGAGGCCATTCGCATCTTACTTTCATTTGGTGCCCAACATGATATGAGGCTTTATCAAATGGATGTAAAAAGTTCTTTTCTAAATGGTATAATAACAGAGGAAGTCTATGTGGAACAACCACCTGGTTTTGAGGATCAATCTTTTCCTAACCATGTTTTTAAATTGAAAAAGGCTCTTTATGGTCTTAAGCAAGCTCCTCGAGCTTGGTATGAAAAACTAAGTTCATTTCTTATGGAGAATGATTTTTCAAGAGGAAAAGTTGACACTACTCTCTTTAGAAAATCCATAGACTCACATTTCATCATAGTACAAATTTATGTGGACGATATCATTTTTGGTGCTACTGATGAATCTCTGTGTGGAGAATTTTCTGAGTTAATGCAAAAGGAGTTTGAAATGAGTATGATGGGAGAATTGAAATTCTTCCTTGGACTTCAAGTAAAACAAACTCAAGATGGAATCTATGTGCATCAGTCCAAGTATACAAAGGAGCTTCTGAAGAAGTTCAAAATGGACGATTGCAAACCCATGAGCACTCCTATGCATCCAACCTGCATAATGAACCTGAATGATAAGGATAAAAAGGTAGATCAAAAGGTATATAGAGGTATGATCGGATCTCTATTGTATCTTACTGCATCTAGACCTAATATAATGTTCAGTGTTTGTTTATGTGCAAGATTCCAATCAGATCCTAGAGATTCTCATTTGATTGCTGTCAAAAGAATTTTTAGATATCTAAAGGAGACTACTAATCTTGGTTTTCTGTTTAAGAAATCAAATGAATACAGATTAGTAGGGTTCTGTGATGCTGATTATGCTGGGGATAGACTCGAGAGAAAAAGCACCAGCGGAGGATGTCATTTTATTCGATCCAATCTGGTATCATGGACGAGCAGAAGACAAAGCACAATTGCATTATCTACAGCTGAAGCTGAATATGTCTCTGCTGCAAGTTGTTGTTCTCAGCTCCTATGGATTAAACATCAACTGGAGGACTACAACATCTTTGAGAGTAAGATATCTGTTCTTTGTGATAATACTGCTGCAATCAATTTATCTAAGAACCCAATCTTACACTCAAGAGCTAAGCATATAGAAATTAAACATCATTTCATTAGAGACTATGTACAGAAGGAAACATTTGATATTCAGTTTGTTAACACTGAAAATCAATGGGCAGATATATTTACAAAACCCCTCTCTGTAGATAGGTTTACTTTTATAAGGAAGCATTTAAATATTCACTTTATAAAAGACTGATGTTTAGCGTCCAATGTGCTCAAGCTGAGTCTAAGTCCAATATGACTAGCGTCCAAGAGGACACGTCAATCTATTTGAAATTTAGAAGTTTTTTTTTGGACTTTTATCTCTTAGACTTCCCGCACTGAGTCTAAACTTTTTTTTAATAATATATTTTTATCAAAAACCGTACGCCTGCTCTGCAGCCGTTTTCCCGGTTGATGATTATGCCTGTTTTCAAGAAAAATTTACTGTTTTCTCTTTCCCTTCATACACACGTCTTTAACCCCACTCTCTTTCACTTCTCAACTTCCTTCAAAATCTCTCTGTATTTGCTCTCTCTTTCGTAAAACCCTTTCAAAACCTTTCTTTGAAAAATCTCTTCTCTTTATCTTTCAAAAATGGAGAACCTTGAGAACATGGAAGTCCTTGTGGAACATCGTTTCTGTCCATCTGAGTTGGCTGAACTAGGAATCATTGTCGCTAAGGAAATCACCAATGTCGGTTGGAATAACTTCTTTAGGGGAGAAGTCAGGGTGTACCCTCACCTTATCAAGCAGTTCTGGATGACAGCAGAGGTTGAAGACACTGAAGTTACAGGACTAGTTGAGGGCAAGAAAGTCATAGTTTCGGAGAAAACCATTTCTGAAACTATTAACTGTAAATCTGAGGGAGAAGTTTTCCCCACTGAACGGAAGAATACAGATCAGTCAAATGCAAGCAGCATTCTCTTTGAGTCATCAGAGTATTCTCAACCATTGGTAGCATCCAAAATGTCTGACAAGGCACGAGTTTTGCATCAAGTCATCAACAAATTGATTCTTCACAAAACAGGATCCAGAAACTTTGTGTCTGAAATACATGAGTTTTTGCTTGTTAATCTGTTGAATCGGAAGAAGATTAATCTGCCGTCAGTTCTCTTCATGAATTTTAAAAAACGCATCAGCAGAAAGGACTCTCTAGCAAAAATCCCTTATGGAGTGCTTCTACAAAAGATTATACGGAAACAGGGGATAAAAGAAGATCTAAACTTGATCTTGAGTAGCATTAAACAACCCAAGCTTGGCAAAAGCAGTTTTGACAAGATGAAGCCTCGCTCAGCCATTAGAGGTCAAAAAGAATTTCTTAAATACAAGGAAATTGGTGTAAAAGAAAAGATTCTAAAGGAAGCTGCGTCTGAAAAGTCAGAGAAAGAACAGGGAGTTGATGTTCAACTTGAAATTAGATTGGAAAGAAGCACTGTAGACGAGTCCAAGCTGGAGAAAACGAAACCATCCAGAAAGAGGAAGTCAAGTCTAGAACCCACTAGACGACCTGTTAAAAAGCGAACAGGTACTAGAAAACCATCCCAGACACTCTCTGAGGTTATCAGAGATTTTAAAAGTGTCTATAATCTAAAGGACAGAGAGGAAAACCCTTAGTCCATTTCTTCACCCATTTGTCCAAACATTGACCCTCAAACTCAACCACAACCACAAACACAAACCCAAACACCTTCTCCATCTCAACCAGAACAACCATCCCAAACACCACCTCCTGCTTCACCTGAAACCTCTCCTCCATCTCCTTTCTATCTTGAACCATCGTCCAATCCCATTCAAACACACTCACCTTCACCTTCACGTGAACAACCTCATCCATCAACCTCTTTCTCACCCTCACATGGCCAATCTCCACGTTCCTCATCTCCTACCAACCTGGACGTATCAGATGCTCCTTCTCTACCTCCATCTGAGTATGTCTTCACGGCTGGGAAGCTGCAGGTCTTGACAAAAGGGGTAAAAGTCATGGAGATTCCTCTTCAGGAGGATAAGATAAAAGAGAAAATGCCCCTGGAGGAAGTAAGGGCCAAGTCCATAGCTCCCAATTCATTAGGACTTTCCAGAATGAGGCTATATGACTTCAAGCCAACTTACTCTCCTCTGACTGCGGAAGAACTGGGATCATTCCTCTCCCCTCTTGACAGGATGATCATCAGAAACATAGAGGATGGACTGCAACTACAGAACCATTTCAACGTCCCTCCGTCTATGAGGATTAGGCCAACAACAACAATAAAGATCATGCCTGACAGGATAGTACCAAGGGTCTATCTAGTGGATAAAAATAAGGACAAGTTTCCCAAGAGGAACGTCAACAAGAGTCAAATGCTATCTCCCATCAGGATTGATGAGGACTGGGCAAAGAAATCCATGGTGAATGTGGATATGGATTTCTTAATGTTCTTGTCCAAGACGGGACAAGCAACGGAGCAGGAAGCAAGAACCGTCTGGGAGAGATACCTTGCGCAGTGTGAGCAAGAAGCATCTACTTCAGGGGTTTCAGATGCTGAGAAGGCTGCAACAACGACCGAAGGATCAGTCACAAGAAACATGGCACATCAAAGATATATGTTTAACGACGTCTTTGGTGCTCCTACTAGATCCACTCAGCCAATCATTGAATTTCCTCCTGAGCCTGAAGATGCCATTGACTCTACAGATACGGAATCCAGCAGTGCGCAAATCTTTATACCACCTTCAGCAGAAGACATTGACAATTTGATATTTCTGTTGGGGAAGTACAAAAAGTATCTGGAATCAAGGAAATATCCATGAAAGTCTTGCTCTACTGTTCTTCTTTTTGAATTTTTTTTTTGTTTTCTTTGTTTTTTTAGGACTATGATGTTCTATGAACCTTTTTGTCTGATGACAAAAGGGGGATAAATTGGGAGAATTAAGTTTTAAAAGCTCAAGTCATTAATAAAATGAGATTGAGTCTAAAATTACATTGCAGTAGCCTTATTACTTATATTATGCTATACTACTATATTAAATATGCTGGACTAATCTGTTTTGTTAGAAAAAGAAATTTTTCAGGTACTTTGAACACATTGAATATCCGAAACCATGAGATGTTTATCTCAAAGGGAGAAAAGTAAGAAAGACTGGGACGTTTATCTCAGGGGGAGTTTCCCTATGATAAGAAAAATCTGTCTTTAAAAGTATATTTTTAAATGTTTATTGGTTTTATTTGCTTTACTGCTTGTAAAACTTAATAATGCTTTATTTTTAAATGTTTATTGGTTTTATTTGCTTTACTGCTTGTGATATTGTCGTATGCAGTGTAAATTAACATGCGTTTGAAATTAATCTATTAATCTTATGACAAATATCCAAGCTATCTAACAAATCCTTTTCCTCTTTCAAGTACCAGCAACCATGCAGTGTGAATAGTGGGATTAATATAAACTTTTTGACAGAGTCTCATGATAAATATTGCATTACCATGATTAATATTGGTTTGTGAAATTGAATTCTTAAACAACTCCAAAACTAAGATGTTAAAGAATTTATATATATAATTCTAACCAGTTTTTAAGGCAAGAGAGGTACATTCCTTTTTCAGTATATTACTCGCCTTATGACAATGCACAACAATCATAAAGTTACATGTTTAATTTGCATAATTAGGTTCAGAATAACAATAATAGATAACAATTAGTCATCTTAATTTCATAGCTGCATACATATTTTGTTGATTGTAAGTTACATGGATTTAGCATGAAATGGGAAAATGTCCAGCTATTTCCTTACAATTTTGGTGAATCATTTCGGATCTGCTAACTTTTTCCCTACACTATCTTTACATTTGATTTTTTTTTAATTCAAATTCAGATTTTTGTTATGTAAATTTTATGCTTTCTTTGATATTTTTCCTTTTGCTTTGATTCTATTCTGGCTCCTGTTTTCTTTGTGTGTTTGTGTATATTGATGGATGATTTTATATATTTGCTTTTTTATTTATTTAGGATATAATAATTATATTTATTTCATGCAAAAATAACTTTAAAAAATCCATATAATATTAGTTAATTATTTATATATCATGGAGATATATTTTTTGACAATATATTTCCACTGGAGATATAGACTATAGAAAAAAAAACTTATTAATTAATATATAGATTACCCGAAATAGTGATAAAAAATTTACATAAGAACTAGATTAGTCGAAATAGTGATAAAAAATTTACATAAGAACTTATTTAAATTTTGCTGTTAATACTTACATTGCATATATATGCATAAAAAAATTACACAAAAATAAATTAATATCAAAGTCATGGAAGTAATTATAAATAACAATATGATTAATTGAGAGTAAAATTATGCCACACAATGACGAACACTTCTACTATCTATTATCTAATTTTTTGCATTTAAAGTTTATATTTTTTGTATCTTATGTGCTCTTATATAATATATTTATATGCCAAACAATTAAAACATAAACATGTGATGCAAAAATTAGATATGTACCGTCTGATTAATTTAGTAATGTTGAGAATATTTTAAGTCATTGAGTGTAGTAATTTGAAAGTATATATTGGAGAAAAAAACTCAAATCTCACATCTACGGTAAATAAGGCTTAAATAGCTTATTAAGCTTAAACAATCTTTACATTATAAATCGATTTTCTAGAGTTAAATTAGACCAAAAATATATTTTTGATCAATAATTAGGCCAAAAATATAAAAGTATATAATATTTCCTTTTCTTTTTTTAAAATTTTCCTTTTAAATGTGTTCTATCAATTAATTTTAAATACTTTTTTAATATTATTAAGTAAATATTTATAACATCCCGTGCTTGCACGGGTTATTAAGCTAGTTACTTATATTATGCTATACTACTATATTAAATATGCTGGACTAATCTGTTTTGTGAGAAAAAGAAATTTTTCAGGTACTTTGAACACATTGAATATCCGAAACCATGAGATGTTTATCTCAGGGGGAGAAAAGTAAGAAAGACTGGGACGTTTATCTCAGGGGGATTTTCCCTATGATAAGAAAAATCTGTCTTTAAAAGTATATTTTTAAATGTTTATTGGTTTTATTTGCTTTACTGCTTGTAAAACTTAATAATGTTTGTCATCATCAAAAAGGGTGAGATTGTTGGAACCAAATTGGTCAGAAGCAGTTCTAATGCAAATTTTCCCTAAGTAGTCTTTGTGGTTTTGATGATAACAAAGGTTATTAAGGATTTTACAAAGTCTGCTGACAAGCTCTTGTAGGTACAACAAAGATAAGTCCAAGCGTCCAGTGTGACATTGGCATATATATGCACGATTCAAGAATGGAGCGTCCAATGAACTCAAAGAGGCAATGCGTCCAATAAAGCTTTGCGTCCAAAGAAGCACAACATATGAGCGTCCAAAGCAATCACTCATGGAGACATGCTATACTGTGCGTCCAGAATAAGCATAAGTGATAACCGACCAATGAGTATTATAGAGATGTATCCTATCAGAGAAGCAAAGTCTCAAGTACATATGGTAAGCAATAAGTATGCGTCCATATAGACCAAGCTGTCTCAAGTACGAATGGTAAGCAAAGGTATTCGTCCATTCATACACTCTAAATGCTGCGTCCAAAACGCAAAATACATAACCTGCTATTTATTGCTCTTGCATTTAATATGGGACATATTTATTGAGCAAATTATTTAAAATAAATAACTGTATACAATGCTTTTCTGAACAACCTCGTCAAAGTCTTTGAACGTGCATTAAATGAAAAGCATAAAGCACTGTGAAAGCATACTTAGAGAGAGAATGTACTATGTTTATTTTGATATCTCTCTGAACACTACTTTCTGATTTACACAGTGTATTCTCTTTGTCTCAACTGAATATTACTATTAACCTTTGTGCAATTGAGACTATGAGTACAAGTTGCTTTTGAATTAGGAGAAAGAAATGCAGACAAATACGCTAAAGAAGAACTCCTCAGAGCAACGGGAAAATAGCATTTAATGCTATTAGAGAACGGTCATATTTATGAAGGCTAAAGCCGAGGTAGTTGAAGAATAAGTCTGAAGCTTCAACAAAGCCTATAAATACTGAAAACAAGAAGAAGAAAAAAAAAAGATACAAGAGTGCTGAACTATCAAAAAGAAAGAGATGAATCGCTGTGCAAACTTTGATATACTCTGATTCATTAAGAAATTCTTGTAATATTTTCTATCTTCTTGTAAAAGAGAGTTTGCTTAACTCTCGAAGTGTTTAAGATTTTCAGATTCTCACTAGTGTGAGTTAGATAGCACTTTAAGTCAAAAACACTCTTCTGAGTTGTTTGTGCCTGAAGAGGCTTGTTTAGAAAGAATACTTGTTTGAGCCTGGAGAGGCTTGTTTGTAAAGAATACTTGTGTTGAGCCTGGAGAGGCTTGTTTGTAAAGAATACTTGTTTTGAGCCTGGAGAGGCTAGGTGTGCAAAGAATACTCGTTGTAAGGCCTGGAGAGGCTGTTGAAGAATACTTGTATTCTATCTGGATTGATAGTGAAATCTCTCTAGTTTGAGGGGACTGGACGTAGCCCTTAGGAAATGGTGAACCAGGATAAATACTTGTGTTATTCTCTCTTTTCCTTATCTCTAGTTATTTATTTATCATTACTAACAAGTGGGATTGAATTGAATTTTATCTTATCAAGTTTTTCAAACTCTTTAAATCGCACAAAGAAAACGTTTTTAAACTAAGTGGAAGCCTCTGCGTCCAATCTACTTGTGCGTCCAATATTCCAATACGCTGTGCGTCCAACGGGTTCACAGCAAGTTTACAAGTATTTGCGAAAAAGTTTTAAAAGCTTTGAAACACAATTCAACCCCCCCTTCTTGTGTTTCTTCCTGTTACCTATAGTATGTTCATAAAAAACTGAAAGACTTGAGTTTTCATATTGGGTGTTTGAATGAGAAATCATTCTCTTAGTAGTATGTATTTTTATATATTTATATATATGAGTTCAAGCATGATTTTGGTTTATGCATGATAATGTTTGAAAAGCCTATGTGTTCATTGGAAAAATCATATTTATGATTCTTTGTGATTGGAATGTCTAAGTGTATGCTTGATGAAGTATGCTTTATGCTATGTTCATGATGTACGTTAATATGTTATGGATGATTACTTTGAGTGTATGTTTGATTTATGGCTTGATTGTGTTCTTGCCTAATTGATGAATGTTGATTCTTGGATGTTTCATATGCTTTAAGTCAATGTGATTGTGATTGGATTGAAAATATTTGATTAAGTGTGAGAAGAGGGCTTAAAAGCGTTAATGAAAAAGTTTTCCAAATGAAATCAAATGGATTAATTAGGATTCAAGTTAATACTTAATTAGATAAATTTCATGAAGTTTCTAAGTATAAGTCTCAAATAAATTTCATACTAAAACCTATTTCTCCATAAAACTCTAAGTAAGTTAGAAAATCAATTAATGAGGGAGAAAATAAAATTTTAGGCTTTTAAAGGGTTAAAAAAATGAAATCTGGGTTTTTGGGGTCAAAAATATAAATTTCTGAATTTCTGAAGGTTCGTGATAAGGAACCTACTCTAGCAATGAGGTACGGAGGAGGTTCAATTGACAGCATGTGACAGCATGACATGAGCTGTCAGAATTTTGCGAAAAGGTAAATATGACAGCTGTATTGTACCTACAACCTTCGTTTCTCTCTCCCTACCTCTCTAAACGGTCATAAATGGTAACAAGGGGGCAGAAACAGTATATTACAACAAGATTATAGCTGAAACAACTTGATGAGAAGTACATCCATGAAGAGGGAGCATGAACGCGATTCAGAAACTTCTCATCCATCTCTTCATCTTTCACTCCAACATTTGGGTTATTTTTCTGAGAGAAAAATGAGTGATATACAGCTTGTACTTGAATGATTATTCACTCTGTGAGTGTAGATCTAAGCTATAAGCACAACAAATAAATCATCATCTTCTTTGTTGTGATTCCTTTCAAGCTAGCTAGTGAGAGCTGAGTGTGTGAAAGGAAAGGGATGTGCAATCTGTGAGATTGCTTGTACTGGGTTAGCTTGCAGAGGCTAGAACAAGACTACTGTATGTAAGCCTACAGAGGCTTGTACAAGAATACTGGTTGTGAGCCTGAGGAGGCTCGTACAAGAATACCACTATGTGCCTGAGGAGGCTCGTACAAGAATACCATGTAAGCCTGAAGAGGATGAGTGAAGAATACTTAATAGAATAGTGGAAAATCTCACTGGATGTGGGGACTGGATGTAGCCCAAGTGTTTGTGGGTGAACCACGATAAATATCCGTGTGATATTCTCTTTCCCTTTCTCTTTTACAGTTTCTGTTTGATTTATTTAAATTGCTCAAAAAGCACGTACTCACGCTGAGAAGGTTCACATAAAACTGAGAAACTGTTTTATTAACAAAGCTCTGAAAAAACTTATTTAACTAACTTATACATGCAAAATCATATTTTCATATAAGTTTTCAAAAGAAGTTTTGTTTCAGTATTTTTCATAAGAGTTGATTTGTTGATTAACCTTCTCTGGCAGAGAAGCCTTGTACTTAAACTTCTGAAAACTAGTTAACTAAAATCTGTCTTCTCAGAGAAACATAACTTTATAATCAACCTTCTCTGGGTGAGAAGCAGTTGAAGAAGCAAAGAAAGCAGTTTGCTGATAACCTTCTCTGGTTGAAGATCTTTTCTACTCACGTTGAGAAGCTTCTCATAATATTGTGAAAACTGATTTTATTAACTAAGCATTTGAAAAAGGTTTTATAAACTTATATGTTTTGAACTGATTCTTTAACTTATTATAAGTTTATTAAAGAAGCTTTGTTAAGATTAATTTGAAGAAGTTGAAGTGTATGACCAAATGATTTAATCTTCTAATTAACCTTCTCTCGATGAGAAGCCTGTTTAGCTGAACTTCTTTAGTAACAACGAACTTGAGTTTCTGACAACCTTCTCTAGTTGAGAAGATCTCTTAAACAAACAGTACTCTTAGTTTTGTTAACCTTCTCTATCTGAGGAGCTTCCATACTAACGTTTGTTTAAACCTTCTCTGAACTCCAAGTTGATTAAACTTGAGAAAGGTTCAAAGTTTGCAGGAAAAGCCAAAAAGTTTTCAAAGGGTCACAATTCAACCCCCCTCCTTGTGACTTTCTGTGCCACTTCATCTTTAAGTCAGTCTCCATCTTCTTTATGTCTTTTTCCAAGGATCTCAACCTTAATTTCTGAGATTTTTCTCTATTTTCCTTGGAGGTCTTGCTGCCAAAACCTTCAGGAGGAGCTTGCTTGGGTCCTTCAACCTCTTCTCCCTTGAAGAGAGATCCTAAAGATCCTATTTGAGTGGGAATGTTAGGCATTTGCACAAAGGCTTGATCAACTTGTGGTTTAGAAGGAATAGGGCAGATGAATAAAAAATGGGTGACTGAATGAAGTTCATAACATTTTCTGAGTTGAAAGCAGAATCCCCTGCCTATGCTGGAGAAATGAAGGGGCTAAAGGCACCTAGAACATGTTGCTCTTCTGCCGCAGGTGAAGCCTTCTTTGGAGTGATCTGGACCTCCACTTCATCTTTCCCAGCACTCCCTTCAAGACCTTTCTGAACATATTCCAAATCTTCATCCTCAAAGCCAAAGTTCTTCTTCAGGTCTTGAGAACATTGGCCACAATCTCTTCAAAAGATTCTCCTTTCTGAGGTGTAGGCTTGTCAATACCTTTCTGACTGGACCCTTCCTTAGTCAGATTAAGCACCTCAGTCTTTTGCTCAGAGTGCTCCTTAACAGGTGTCATTTCCACTTCAGCAAGTGGCTCAACTCCTGGAGCAGCAGGAATCTCAACAGTCTTCTGAACCTCTGCAAAAATTTCTCTCACAATTCTTTTTTGTGGAGAACGAGAATACACCTTCATAAAGGATCTCAGGGGTATATCTAAGTTTTCTTCATTATCATCCTTCTCCCCCTGGATCCTCCTTTCTAAGCACCAGCAGTCTCATATCCTTCTCCTTTCTGAGCACTTTCAGGCTCATAAAGCTTCTCCTTCTTCTGTTGGAACCAAATTGGTTAAAAGTGTTTTTAATACAAAAACTCCCTAAGTGATTTTATGATTTTGATGATAACAAAATGTATTAAGGTTTTTACAAAGGATAATCAATATGTATTAAGCTTGTACAATGTGTAACAATGCTGCCTAACTAAGTTTATTGAAGGAAGATTGCAGTCTGCGTCCAATAAGCTAGCTCATCACAATGTTGACACTGGAATGGACACAAAAGTTCTGCGTCCAATGTTTTAGCAGAAGGAAGAATTCTGCGTCCAATGGTTGAGCAGAAGGAAGAGTTCTGCGTCCAATCTTTGAGCAAAGGCAAGTAATGTTGTGCGTCCAATAATTCAGTACAAGGCACAAGGACAATTTCATACGTCCAATGATTCATGAGAAGGCATTGAAGACATAAGTCCAATGTTCAAGAATAACCATACGTCCAATGATCAGAATGCTTATAAGTCCAATGATCAGAACATAAGTCATAAGTCCAATGTTCAGGATGTGTTCTTGACCAAGGTAAAGAATGCTGATCGTCCAAAGATAAGTACAAGGCAAGACTGGCATAAGTCCAATGATAAGAACAAGGCAATACTGGCATAGTCCAATGTTTTTATGAGAAGCAGAATTGCAGTAAGAGTCCAATGATTTCCAAAGGAACAGATTCAGTGAGCGTCCAATGCAGATGAAGGATAAAAGTCCAATGTTCAGCATGAGCAAGAGTGCAACTCTGCGTCCAATGAAACTGAACATTCTGCGTCCAATGAAGTCAGAGTTACTCAAGCACTGTTCTGCGTCCGATAATGAAGAAGGAAAATAACAAAGTGTTCCACAAGCAATGAAACAGAATGGAACAAGTTCATTATCTACTGTTCTGCATCCGATAAATGAGAAGAACAAGAACAAAGTGTTACACGATGAATGAAGCAAAGTAGGACAAGTTCTCAGTCTACTATTCATCATCCAATAAAGCAGCATAACAAAGTGCAATTGAAAGCATCAGGTATGCGTCCAATGTTTGCATGAGTTCTGTGCAAATTGGTAAGTGCAAAGGTATGCGTCCAATAACTTGCTAAAAGCTGCGTCCAATGTTTCATATATTCTGCGCCCAATACACAATACGCAGAATCCATTACTTGCTATTTATTGCTCATGCATTTAATATGGAACATATTTATTGAGCAAATGATTTGAAATAAATAGCTGTATGCAATGCTTTCTGTACAACCATTGTCAACGTTTTTGAATGTACTTTTGAAAAGCATAAAGCACTGTGGAAAGTGTACTAAGAGAGAGAATGTACTTTTATCTACTCTGTATATCTCTGAACACATCTTTCTACTTTACACAGTGTATTCTCTCTGTCTCAATAAGATATTACTATTAACCACTGTACAATTGAGACTTTGAGTACAGGTTGCTTCTGATTTAGGAGAAAGAAACGCAGACATGCTCACTGAAGTAGATCTCCTCAGAACAACGGGAAAATAGCATTTAATGCTATTAGAGAACGGTAATATTTATGAAGGCTGAAGCTGAGCTATTCGAAGAACAAGTCTGAAGCTTCATCAAAGCCTATAAATACCGAGAAGCAAGAAGAAGAAGCAAGACACTGAACAACGAAAAAGAAAGAGCAAAAACGCTGTGCAATTTGTTATACTCTGTATAGAAAGTCTTGTATATTTTCTTTCTTCTTGTAAAAGAGAGTTTGCTTAACTCTCGAAGTGCTTTAGATTTCATATCCTCACTTGTGTGAGTTAGACAACACTTGAATCAAAAACACTCTGCTGAGTCGTTTAGCCTGAAGAGACTGTGTTCAAAGAATACTTGTGATTTAGCCTGAAGAGGCTGTGTTCAAAAAATACTTGGGTTTTAGCCTGAAGAGGCTGTGTTCAAAGAATACTTGGGTTTTAGCCTGGAGAGGCTGTGTGCAAAGAATACTTGTACCTATCTGGTTTGATAGTGAAATCTCTCTAGTTTGAGGGGACTGGACGTAGCTCTTAGGAAAGGGTGAACCAGTATAAAAACTTGTGTTATTTCTTCCTTCCCTTATCTCTTATTATATCTGTGCTTATTACTAACCAAGGGGATTGAATTGATTTTGTTTAAACAAGTTTTTCATACACCTTAAATCGCACAAAGAAAACAAGTTTTTAAACTAAGAGAGAAGCCTCAGCGTCCAATCTTTTGTGCGTCCAATATTTCACAATTCTGTGCGTCCAGTGTTTTAGCACTCTGTGCGTCCAATATTTCAAAAAACACTGTGCGCCCAATATTTGAACTAAGCTGTGCGTCCAACGTTTTTAACAGCCAGCGTCCAACATTTACGAAAAGTTTTAAAAGCTTAGAAACACAATTCAACCCCCCCTTCTTGTGTTTCATCTTGTTACCTACATCTTCTTCTCTTTTTCTTTCTCCAGAGTGTCATCATTATCTGGTCTCTTTCTCTTCCTGATAAGAGGTTGTTTATCCTCTTCTTCTTCTTCCTCTCCCACCACAAACTGTCTTGTAGGGAAATGATTCAACTTTAATTGGTTGATACTCTTTTGGCCAAAATAGGTCCAATCCTCAGTAAAGCCTTCACCTTTCAATGGTACCCCATAGTACCTAAAGATCATCCTTGTCATTGCCATACCATAAGGTAGACAGGAGGTTGATTTTACAGGCTCAGCAGCAGCCATCATGTGCATTACTATCAGCAAGGGTAGACTCAACCTCTTCCTTGTCCAAAGATGGTACATGACCATTAAGTCTTGGTCAGTAACCTTATCAAAGGTTCCAGCTCTTGGAAGCAATGAGTGAATACACATTGTTTACAAGCTTTCCAAATGAGTTGAGATTTTTGGATTTTAACTCACCACCTTTACATAACATTTTCACTACACCTTGCTGAATGGGAATGTCATTGCACCAGTTGTCTTCGTGGTAAGTTTCACCATTTGTATCCTCCAAATCTAGAGGAACTCCAACTTACTGCTCTATCAAGACCATGTTTGTTCTCTTGATTTTACTCTCAATGGTGAAGTTGTCCTTGTTGGGAGTAGCAGCAATATAAAATTCCCTTACCAAAATAGGGTAAACACACTCCTTCATGGTTAGAAACTCAATCCAACATTGAAACTCTAGATCACCCTTGATTTCCAACCCTTTCTCTTATATTTCTTCTAAGAGAAAGGTCTTTCCTGTGATAACAGGTCTTTTTTGCCATTTCTCCTTAAACCGTTTCTCCACTTCTTCCACATCAAACAAAGGAATGAACCTTTCTTCATTCTTTTTCTTCTTTTCTTCCTTCCTTGCTATCTTCTCAGCCTTGTTCTCAAAAGCTTCTTCCTTTTCTGAAATTACAACACTCTTAGCCTTCTTGGGAGGAGAGGAAGACAAGGTTTTCTCAAAGTCTTCACTATTAGAAATGTTTGTTTTGATGGATTTCCCTTTTCTCTCTTTTGAGCAAACCCAAAGCCTACGTTGGAACATCCATTTTTTTTTGTTTACCGTCTTTACTCTGTTTTAAATAAGATTTTGAGATATAAGTGATTGGTAAATTATTTTCATCTTAAAAATAAGTTTTTAATATACATATTCATTCTCCCTTTTGAAATGGGCAGTTTTCGTTTGACGTTGGGTTTTTAACAAAAAATGGTTACGTCTTAACTGACGAATGAGGTTTTAATAGCATGAGTATGCCAACACCAACCCAAAAAATTATCTTCCTTCACAAAAGTTGTTTCTTTTAATATTTGTGATTTTCTAGAATTTTTGGAAAACTTTTAAAATTTACCGAAAAATAAGCTAAACGGGAGCATATAGCGTAAAAATCTTGTTTCACGATATAAAATTTTGTGACAAAGGTCCACAACAATTTATATTTTATTTGGGGATTTTATAAATTATTTTTGTGTAAGTTTTGAAAATCCCATTTTCTACTCTTGGCGGTGTTATACCTGAGAGACGGCGAAAACTTAAAAGATTGCACTATCAATAAATTTCGAAAATAATACCCTTAGGTTATTTTAAATCCATCATGGTATTTTTAAGCAATCTCATTGGTTCTCCCATTTTATATTAATTTTGATACATGAAAAGACAATTTTGCCCTTGGATTTCACTTCTTTTTCACATGAAACCCTAGGGGTAAAGATGTAACTTCATTCCATCCCTCCTCCAGCCTCAAAACTGCCTCCATGGAGGAAGGAGGGGCACTCAATTATGAGTCATACCCTTGAGTCATGCCTTTGGACCAATGGGAAAATAGTTTGGATTAATTATTTTCCTAAATTACCTAACTATTAAGCAAAGGAAAAAATGATCCCATGTTTCCCTACACCCTCATGGAGCTCACCCCACTCCCTATAAATAGGAGGGAGGGGTCTTCATTATTTCTTGCACCAAACTTGTAAAGTTACTCCAAGTTTCTCTCTTCTCCCTCTTTATAGTTTTTTTAGTTCTTTAGGGTTTCTAGCTTAGCTCTTGAGTTTTGAAGCTTTGTTATTCAAAATCTCCTTTCTTCATATTATTGAGGTAAGGGGAAAATTCTTGAGAGTTATGAGAGATCACATAAGTTGTGTGATCTAACCACTTAGGTGGTTTATGTGTTATAACTTTATTATTTGTTTATAAGCTTTATAATTGTTTTAAAGCTTTTATTTAATTATTTGTGTGATTTAATTGTTTTAAAGCTTTTATTTAATTATTTGTGTGATTTAATTGTTTTAAAGCTTTTATTATTAGTAAAGTTATAATGCCAAAATTGGTTTTGGGAATTATTATTTGCGCCGTTATAATGAAAAAATTATATCTGTTAAGGATTTGATCATACCCAGTGGCTTATGCTTCCGTGTGATCAATACAAACGAAATTAGGCTAAAACCTCTGTAGTTCTTTTGGCCACTAGTGTATATTATGACTTGGTATGAAAGTACGATTCAGATGTATTTTCCTGCCTGTTTCAGGTACGTAACACTTTTTGGACATCAGTGCATGAGAAAAGTAATTAACACGTCGTATTAATCGCTTTATCACTTCTCTCTTTGGATCGTTGTTTATGGACGGCTCTGCCGCTGGCATGATTCTTACTTGTATTTATTACCGCTTTGTCATTCATTTCTCCCTCTGCATCGTGTGAAGGTGGCTATGCTGGAAAACTCGGTCCTTGCTTTTAAACTATTTCGAACTACTAAATGATTTCGCAATTATATATAAAGACTGATTGGGTAAAATAGTACAATAGTGATGGGTTCTCGGTGAACTCTACTGTTATACTGTTTGGTAGAAATTTCTGGTTCTGGGGTCCTTTTATATATGAAACCTGCAATTTTTACCATAGATATACAGAAAGATGGTTGGGTCGAATGGTTTATTAGTATGGTTCTAGCTAGGAAGGATAAGGTCTTCCAAGCGGCCTTAGCTCACCTCTCTTTCCTGGGAACCATATTGAAGTACTATTTTTCTTAACCTAGGGAGTTTGTATATACGTGGCGAAAATTCTTGAGAGCGAGCTTTCAATGGGCTTGTTTATGAAAATATAATCATGTGTTTAAAATTACTGTAGAGCCGGAACGTAGTGATATAATGGGGAATTTCAAGAATTAATCTTATACTGAAAAACTATTTTTGTATGTAGGATTTCAATAAAAGAAACGGAGTATTGAGTTATTTGAGATATGTGGTTTAATGCTTTATCTGAGTTATGAGATTCTGTGGTTTACTTGAGATATGAGATTCTGTGGTTTACTTGAGATATGAGATTCTGTGTTCTTATCTGAGAGGTGTGATTCTGTAGTTACTTGTGATTCTGTGTTCATTTGAGATAATATGATTCCGTGTTTATTTGAGAGTTAAGTCGTAAGTTGAACTAATGTCTGTGGTTGCTAAGCAAAATCTCCAGGAGTAGCGGGTTGAATGCTTCGTGGCTGTGTGTCAAAATTCTCATGCTAAAATCTCCAGGAATAGCGGGTTCTTTTCTCGTGAGTGTGTCCCGAAATTATGGAAGTAAAGTCTCCAGGAGCAGCGGATTCTTTTCTCGTGGGTGTGTCCCGAAATTTAGAGGGTAAAAGCTCCAGGGGTAGCGAGCTAAATGCGCGTGGGTGTGTCCCGAAAGTTATTAAGTAAAATCCCCAGGAGTAGCGGGCAGAGTGCTCGTGGCTGTGTACCGAAAGTATAGAGAGTTTATTTGAGAATACCGTACATGTTTACCGCGTGAATTTCCCTGCATGAGATTAGTGTGATACTTCTTTATGAATTTGATGTTGTATGTCTAAATGAGTTGTGCGAAATTAATGTGATCCTTGAGTGTGATTTCTTTCGAGGATGAGTATAGCTTTATTTGTGCATTTTATCGGTTGTGTGCATTATATCTTCTTTGTGTATTATATCTGCAGTAAATTTGCTGTGTGCATGGTATCTGCTATGTGTTGCTTGTGTGTCTCTTATGATATAACTTGATGATAAGGTTTTCACTCTTGCATATTTTCTATGTTGTGTTGATGCATGTTTAAGTAGATGATTTACCCAAGGAGTGGGATAACTCTTAGAAGTGGATCTGAAGGAGAATATTGCATGCACTGATAGAGATTTCGAGAAGAATTGGTGTTTACTGTATTGTTTTGGATAGAGGTCTAGAGACCAGACTGGATCAGGTGTTTACTGTATAAATTATTTTGAGTATACCGAATTTTCTTTGTAAACTCTGATGATTATATATATGAGATGAGGAACTTTTATGTACGCAATTGTACTTTACTTTTTCACGCTTAAACGTTTACGAAAAAGAAAATCTTAAAGGGATTTATTCCCCATCTTTCTCATCTTTTAGAAAAGAAGAAAAATTTTACCCGCATTTTTTAAAGCAATTTCTGTTTGAGAATGATTATTATCTAAGTAAATTACGAAATTCTTGGTTACTATGGTGTAATATCTTTTTTGGAGAAAGGGTGTTGCATACGCTAAAGATTATTCTTGCACTTCTTCTAGATGGAGTTAAAGTGTGGTTTGGGTGAGCTGTTTTTAGGAAAAGATTCATGAGAAGGATTAGGGATTGTTTCAACAGAATGTGTAGGGGTAAGTGCCCCAATGGCATTCTTAATAGCACTATGCTTTATTCTTCCCATTTCTGAGTACTTAGAGGGATTTTGAAAAAAATAACTTAGAACAGAGAGAGAGCGTCTTAAGCAGAGATAGAGAGATAGGGTTTCAGAAAGTTAGAGTTTGTAAAAACCCAAAGCTTCAAATGAAAACCCTATTTATAGAAGGTGAAACGGTTTCCTAACTAGCCATTTTGCACAACTACCCACTCTAACAGTGGTTCAAAGATGTTACCGTTGGCTGTAACAGTTACTTTTTAAGTGGGAACGTGTCTGTGCTCCACCTTTTTTTAGCACAGAAACTAACAATTCTGGTGCTCAAAAACTGTCTTTCTGAGCATCAGAAACATCATCTAAATTGATATAAACCTCTCTAAAGCATATAACCATTCAATCAATATATAAGTTTAATCAGAGATAGAGACAATATGCAATTTTTCTTTGATAAAATTGAATCTATCTTCTAACAATGGTTTAGTGAAAATATCAGCAAGTTGATGCTTGGTATCAATAAATTTTAGTTCAATTTCACTTTTCTAAACATGGTCTCTAAAAAAATGATGCTTGATATCAATATGCTTAGATCTTGAATGTTGAATGGGATTTTTAGACAAGTTAATAACACTTGTATTATCATAGAATATGGGGATTTCATGAGTACCTCGAAGAGTAGTCCTCTATTTGATGCTTAATCTACAAAATCTATGAGCAACAATTAGCGGCTGATACATATTCTGCTTCTGTAGTAGAGAGAGCAATTGTGTTTTGCTTTCTGCACATGCAAATGATGAGGCATTCTCCAAGGAAATGACATCCTTTACTTGTGCTCTTTTTTTTTCCTACTTTATCCCCAACAAAATCAGCATCACAATAGCCTATGGGATCAAATTTTGAACTTTTCTGATACAACAAACCAATGTTAATTGTTCCAACAAGATATCTCAGAATTCTTTTAACAATAGTTATATGAGATTCTTTTGGAACTGACTGAAATCTAGCAGATAAGTCAACTGAGAATACAATATCAGGTCTAGATGCAATCAAGTATAATAAGGATCATATCATTCCTCTGTACTCCTTTTCTGAGACAGATTTAACTTTCTCATCCTTATCAAATACAATTGAAGGATGTGTAGGTGTTGCCATTGGCTTGGCATCTTCCATTTTAAACTTCCTCAGAAGAAACTTGGTATACTTTTCTTGATAAATGAATATACCATTCTCAGATTGCTTGATTTGCAGTACAAAAAAGAATTTGAGTTCACCCATTATACTCATCTCAAATTCTCCTCTTTAATCAGGCAGGATGTAGGTTCAAACATAACTTCATTGCCACTGTCACATAATTGACTTATGCCAAATAGATTATGTTTTAATCCTTTGACATAGTATACATTATCAATTTGGGTATAGTTGTTCTTACCAACTTTACCTATTTCTTTGATCCATGCCTTTCTGTTGTCCCTAAAAATCACAGATCCTCCATCCTTCCTTTCTAAGGAAACAAATTTACCTTTGTCTCCAGTCATATTCTTGAGTAGCCATTGTCCAAGTACCAAAGCTTTCTTTTCTTTGCTGCTAGAAGGCATACCTGCATCAGAAACAAGCAAATCCTTAGGTGCCCACAGTCTGTTGGGTCTTACTGGGTTAATTCCCTTTCTCTTAGTATTTTTGCTCTTGTTCTTATGGAAACAATTTCTGATTTGATTGTTAGGTACCGAGTTATTATAATGAATTATGCAACTAAAATAGAGCTGAGAAATTCTCCCTAAATTGAAGAATATTACGACCACTCTCTAATAACAACAAGAAAACATTAACACACTTTATTGTAAAATGGTAGAATACATAAGAAAACCTTACAGGAGAAACTACTTTTTCTCTCTAAACTTCTCTCTCAAATACTTGAATGACAAATACAAGCTTGTAAACTATTATATTTAGTGATTAAGGAGAAAAATATTCTAAACCTGTAATTTTCTACAGTAACTCTTTTATTTACTAGTAATATACGTGCTAATTTTTTCCATGCCACAAAAGTAGCTTTATGTTATTTTCACAATCTCCCGCTTAAAGTCACTTTTGTGAGCTTTCTTTTGTTCCAGCTTCTTGTTGCTTATGTTTCCAATAGCTTGTAAGAGAATCTACACTATATAAAGTTGTCAACATTGATTGGTTTTGTCATCACATCTGCTAAGTTATCTTTGGTGTGAATCTTCTGCATATCCACACTTCCTTCTTCTACTACTTCTCGAACAAAGTGATATTGGATACTTATATATTTTGTCCTGGAATGAAAGGCTGGATTTCTTGCTATATGCAAGGCACTCTGACTGTCACAATACACAGTAATTTGTTGCTGCTTGTGCCCGAGTTCTTCCATTAACCTTTTAATCCAAATAGCTTCCTAGCAAGCATGGGTAGATGCCATCTATTCAGCTTCTGTAGTAGACAAAGCTACAACAGTCAGTAACATGGATAACCAACTTACTGCTCCTCCTGCAAGTGTTAACACATAGCCAACAGTAGATTTTCTCTTATCAAGATCACCTGCAAAATTTGAATTGACATAACCTCTGACAATAAATTCTGATCCTCCAAAGCATAATGCAACACCTGATGTTCCTTTAATGTATCTATGGATCCACTTGACAATGGTCTAATTTTCTCTACCAGGATCTGCCGTGAATCGACTGACTGCTCCCACTGCTTGTGCAATGTCTGGTCTTGTACATATCATAGCATACATTAGGCTGCACAATGCCAACGCATACGGTACTCAAGACATCTCCATCCTCTCTACTTCATTGTTAGGACTCATACCTGAGGATAATTTAAAATTGATAGGAAGTGGGGTAAAAATTGGCATACAATCCTGCAAGTTGAAGTGCTACAAGACGTTCCTTAGATAAATCTTTTGAGAAAGCCAAATCTTCTTATATTTTCTGTCTCGGTGAATTTGCATCCTTAAAATCTCGTTTGTGGGTCTCAAGTCCTTCATATCAAACTCCCTAGCTAACTGTGCCTTCAATTCTTGGACTCGATCTTTGTTGGGGCCTACCACCAACATGTCATCCACATATGACAACAAAATGATAAAATCGTTATTATCAAACCTCTTGTAGTATGTACAATGGTCTGAACTCAATTTTTTGTATCTGAGGCTAATAATAAAGGAATCAAATTGTAGACACCAATTTTTGTCCTCCTTTTTATTTTTGATTGATCTAAAAGGGGTCCAATTGATTTGAGTCCATTTTGTTTTTAATTCATTAGGCTTTTGTTTGGTTGAATCAATTGGAATTGGGCCTGTGTTTTTTGATGAGCCTCTCATGATCCAATTAGCAAAAGGGCTTTGTACATTTTATTATTACAAGTCCAATACAAAAAATACAAAAAGAACAAAAAAGAGTAAAAAAATTGAAAAAAGACAACAAGACAAAAGTCAAGCCATGCAAGCTCTCCCTCCTTTCTCTGCTGCTTCTTTTTTCCATATTGCCCAAAAGACCCAAGTTGTTAACACAAGGGGAAGTGAAGGGTCACAAATCACAACAAAGAGGAAAAGGGCAAAACAGGGAGAAATTATGAATTGGGGAGCAAGCAAAAGCATCAGATAACACACACACACACACACACACCGTACACACACACACAAAATTCTGAAAAATAACACACACACACACACAAGCAGTACACACACCATCACACACACCATCGCACAACACACACACACAAACAGTACACACACCACCACACCACACCACTCTTGGTTGGTTTTGCCCTATTTTTTTTTCTTTCCTCATGCCTCTTGGCTCTCCCTCACTGGTATATATACCCAATGGCACAGTGAAAAACCACACAGAAAAAAGAGAGAAAAAGGAGAGGAAAAATAGTTTTGATTGGTGAACCAATTTTGTTCATCAATCACAGAGAGCACAATACAGAGACATAGCAATCATATACAGCACAATACAGAGGAAGGAGGGAGAAAAAGAGCAGAAAAGGAGAAGGGAAGGTCACCATTGCTCGTGGACCATTGGCAGGTAAAGGGAGTTTTCTTCTTCCTTGTGTTGTATATGCTGTGTTCCATTTTTTGTTTTGGTCCATGTCCCTGTAATAAAAGGTCCATAGCAATATCCCAAATAAGTAAAACCAGAGAATGCAAAAACAGTGAGCAAAGAAAATGTACACAAAGAGAAGAGGAATAATAAACAGAGAAAGGAGTATGCTTGAGTGAACCCACCCCAGATGCGCCGCCGTCGCGGCCTCGCCACCGTCGCGGCCGCGCCGTCGCGACCCTGTCCTCCGTCCCAGCCGCCTCGTCCTTCTGTCCCGTTCCTCTCTTCCTCTCCGTTCACCGCCGCACCCTTTCTCCTCCACCGCCGCGGATCGCGGCTACAAACGCCATCGCTGCCACTAGCGCTCCTGTCGCGGTGGTCCGCCGTGGTGGTCACCATGGCCGCCACCCCCACTTCTCCTTTCTCCTTTCTCCTTCCCCTTTCCCTCTTTCTTTCCTCCCATCTTCTCCCTTCTCTCTCGCTGCGTTACCCCTCTCCTCCACCCGGACCGCGGCTGCGAGCCACCGCCACAGGAGGCGCGGCCGCCACTCCCTCTCTTTTCTCCTCCTCTTCCCCCTTTCCCTCTTTCCCCTCTCTTCTCTGTTTTTTCAATTAGGGATTTTGAATCCCGATCCCCTCTTCTTACTTCCCTTTCTTTTTTTTGTTTTATTTAGTTTTTCGTTGTTGTTTAGTTTAGTTTGTGTATTTTATTTATTTGATTTTGTTCTTGTTGTTGTGTCTGATTTTTGTTTTTTTTCCTTAACAGATCTGATTGTATGGTTAGGGCCTTTGGCCCACTGTTTGCATTTTTGTTTTCCTTTTTTTTCTTTCCTATAATAAAATCTGATTTGTGACTTTGGGTTTTGGCCCAGTTTCGTTTTTTAAAATAAATAAAGAATAGATGGTTGTTTTGATGTCTGGGCTTGGCCCAGTTTCATTTTTTTAGAACTTAAGAAGGAATGTTTGAATGGATGTTAGGGCTTTTGGCCCATTTCTGCGTTTTTGATTCCTTTTACAATAATCTGATTTATGGCTTTGGGCTTCCGGCCCATTTTTGCATTCTTTTTTCTTCTTGTGCATAAAAATCTGATTTGTTGCTTTGGGCTTTGGCCCAGTTTGTTTTTTCCTTTTGTTTTTTTTTTGCATCTATATTTGGCTTAGCCCATTATTTATGACTTATGAATCTTGCCCTAATTTACTTCACACATAAAATAAAGATATTTCTAAATTAACTCCTCTTTATTATTATCTAAAAAAGGTCTTAAAAAATATTAATCATAAACTCTTGTTTTTTTATTAAAATATATGGAGTTGTTAGTAATAGTCATTTTGGATCCTCTTCCTATTTGACTATTGTGAAAACTCCACTTTTTTTAATTAATTAATTAAGTAATTAGTGATAGTCAATTTTGGATCTTCTTCCTATTTGACTATTGCGAAAATATTTTAGATGAACACTCATTAGTGATAGTCGTTTTGGATCCTCTTCCTATTCGGCTATTGCGAAAAACTTCCTTATTTTTCAGTCGGTCAACATTAGTAACCATTTTGGATCCTCTTCCTATTTGGTTACTATCAGACCAAATGAATTATTTTCGAAAGAAGCAAATTCTACAAAATTAAAACAAATCAACACACAATCTTTTTCTACTAAAGAACTACGTAGCTTTGATTTTCTCATTGCACCTGAGAATACGTAGGAGCAGGAACCTTTCTGTCGAGCACAAAAATAAATTTTCATAATTTTTCTCCTTTATTTTGTAAATAAATAAATAAATAATAAATAATAAATAATAAATCATTTCTATTTGGGGTAAAATAAATAATTTTAAAAGCTAACAAAATTTGCATATTTAATTAGAGGTAACCGCTTTTAGCGGACGTCGTAGGGTGCTAATACCTTCCCTACGCGTAATCGACTCCCGAACCCAAAATTTGGTTTCAAAGACCATTTTTTTTTAAATCGGGTTTTTCCAATGTTTTTTCCCAAAAATAAACCTTGGTGGCGACTCCTCTGTAATTTTTTTGGGTTGCTTCACAAATCTTTTGTACCAACATCTAGGCACCTACTTTAGACCGTACAGAGATTTGGTCAACCTACAAACCAAGTTTTCTTTTTCTTCTTCTTTAAAGCCTTCTAGTTGGAACATATAAATTTCTTCTTCAAGCTCTCCAGGAAGAAACATGGTCTTTACATCCAGCAGTTCAAGATTTAAATCAAATGCAACAGACATAGCCAGCACTACCCTGATAGTAGTAAGTCTGACAACCGACAAGAATATATCATTGAAGTTTATCCCTTCTTTCTGAGAATAACCTTTGACCACCAGTCTTGCACGATACCTTTCTACTTGATCATTGCCATCTCGTTTGATTTTGTACACCCAATTGTTTCCGATGGCTTTTCGACCCTTTGGAAGTTCAAAAAGTTCCCATCTTGTTTCTATGTAGAGCTTCCATTTCATCCTGCATTGCTGTCATCCATAGAGAAGCATCTGAACTGTTCAAAGCCTTCTAAAAAGTTGGCGGTTCTCTTTCTTTAGTTAGAGGACAATATGCATCATGGCTTTCCACAACATAGTTTGAGTGCCAATATGGTCTCATTATCTGACGTGTTGATCTTCGAACTTCTTCATCATTGACCTCATTTGGTTCTTTTTCTACGTGCTCTGGTTGTATTTCAGAAACATCATCTTCTTAAGGTTTTCTCTACACTGCACTATAGTACTTTCTCTAGAAGTGCTGCCATTTTTTTTACGCACTTTTCAATTCATTTTCTGCAAAGACTACATCTCAACTAACAACAAATTTGCCGGCAATGGGATCCCACAAGCAATACCCCTCGACGTTGTTAGCATAACCCAAGAATATACATTTTCTGGATTTTAGATCCATCTTTGTTCTTTCTTGGGAATTGTACATAACATACACAGGACATCCAAACACGTGTAGAGAAGAATAATCAGTTGGCTTTCCTTTCTGTATCTCCATTGGAGTTTTCAAACCAATCGCCGTTGATGGTGATTGATTTATCATGTAACAGGCAGTTTTGACTACTTCTGCCCATAAAGATTTGGCCACTCCTACTGTTCTCAGCATAGCTCTTGTTCTTTCTAAGAGAGTTCTGTTCATCTGCTCTACTACACTGTAACACCCTCATTTTTAAATAGTTTCTTTTGACTTTTAATTTGTTTCAATTTATTTAAATTATATGATTAATGATTTTTAGATCTTGATGTGAGAATAATGATATTCATATCTTAGATTTGTTTTAGAAGAGTCAAGAGTAGTAAAGTTCACAAAACTGAGTTTTTGCGGGAACCGTATTCTCGAGTGATGCAGGGAAGAGTTTAGTATTTTTCTGGAGACCTTTTTACTCCAAAATAATATTTGAAAGAAACAAAATTTGTTTTTAGATTATTTGTGATTTTTGGAAAAATTTCTAGAAAATTTTCAGAAAAACTTTATTTTACCAGCGTTTGGTGTTTTACGGGTAAACCGGGCACAACCAAGAGATGAAAAATTATCCAAAAATTTAGTTTTCAGATTCTAAATTTTTACATATCATATTTAAGTCATAAAAGTGATTTTTCATGTTATTGCTTATTTTAGAAAAGTGTTTATTTCAAAAGGGATTATGAAAATAAACATTTTTCCTACTTTGAACCACCAACTTAACCCTAGCTTGATGGGACACAATCTCACAATTTTTTTTCTTGTCTTGGCCGAGTTCCTCAAGCCAAAAATGCAATCTTGGAATTAAAAAGTCAATGCGACCAAATAGGAAAATATCTTTAAATTTTTCCAATTAAAGAAATGGAGTAGGTTTCCAATCAAATCCAAAGCACATCAACCCATGCCTCTTGGCCGAGTTTCATCTAGGGCAGGGGAGGAGAGAGGATTCATTTCTTCACTTCTTCACTTCATCTTCTTCCTTTAGCCAAAAACTCTACTTTTCTCTCCATTCCAAAGCTTGCCTACATAACCAAAGGCTTGAGCTTTCTTGAGTTCTAGACATTCAAGCTTCACAAAAAAGGTTTGGATGATGATTCTAATCCATAATCTCTTCTTATTTTTCCATTTTCATCACTTTCATTTGTTTCAAGAATCATGTGTTCTTCATTTTTGCTAAGAGAAGACTTTGTTCTTGGTTTAGGTTCATACTCTTGGAATCTATAAGCTTGAAACCCTCATTGATCTATTTTTCTTCTAAGCTTTGAGTAAGTATTCATCCACTAAAGTTTCTACACATTAGGGTTTGAGTATTTTCAGAAAACTTGCATTTTAATGGTTATGTTCTTGTGTATTTTGAATAAGGGTTGATTTTTAAAGTGTTGGAGAATCAAGTTTCAAGGAGACCTCTTGGTGTTTTTTTAAGGATACTTCAAGAGGTAAGGGAATTTTCTCAATAAGTTGGGAAGGTTGTGTATGTGTGTGGCTATTTGTTGTGTGCTTGATGATAACTCAAAGACTTGAGTTGTCATATTTGTTGTTGAATGAATTTTCATTCTCTTAGTAATATCTATTTTTACATATCTATAATTTAAAGTTTCAAAGTATGATACTTGGTTGATGAAAATGAGATTTTCGAATTTTATGGACCCTTGGAAAAAAAAAATATTGCTTGAAGTGACTTGCATGTCCAATGCTTGTTTAATAAATTAATGAATGATGTTAGTGTTCTTGATGTGTCTAAGATGCTAAAGATGGTTGTTTTAACTGTATGTATGCTTTATTATTTGAGTGGTGTTCTTGCCTTTTTAATGTATTTGATTTCATGGGTGATTTTGTGTACTTTGATGTATGATGTTGGATTGTAATATTTAAATTAGTGTAAAGCTTTAATTTATTATGATTGTGGTTGTAATTTGGTGGTGGTACCCAAGCAATTTGGAAGAGGATTATAGAGGACTCTTAGAAAACAATTTTTCCAAAGAAATCAAGATTTAATTAATTAGAATTCAAGTCAACACTTGATTAGGTAATCTTCACTTGATTTTAAATATAAGTCTCCAATGGACTTCATAACCAATTTTACTTTCCCAAAAAGCTCCAAGTAAGTTAGGAAATTAATTGATAAGGGAAAAAGTGAAATTTTAGATTTTTAAGGGGCTGAAACGAAAACCGGGTGTTTTTGGGCCAAAATAATAATTTTTTGGAAGTTCTGGGGTTAAAAACGAAAATTGGGTGTTTTGGGCCAAAATCGTAATTTTCAGAAGTTCAAGGGCTAAAACGAAAGACTAGACGTTTTTGGGGCCAAAATCAATAATTTTCGGAAGCCGGGTGCTGAAAACGAAAAACTGGACAATTTAGCGATTAAGTTTTAAATAATTATGAGAAAATGAATTTAAGAAAAGTTTTATCAAAGTATATAACTTGAGCATTTAGTTAATAGTTTTAAGTCAATTATTTTTACAATGAGAAGTTTGAAAGAGGAAATTACTAAATTTGGTCTTAAATAAAAGCATTTAAGTTTCCAAATGACTTTCATAAAACTATTCTTAGTTTGCATTTAAAAATGTTAAAAGGTATTTCTTTTGTCAAAGCATTTAAAGATTTTGAGACTTTAAAGCTAAAAGGGGTTTTAGAGAAATATTCACTATTTTGAGGAAGTTTATTTTTCAAAGAGAAGTTTTCTTTAAAGTTTATGCTTTAAATAATGTTAATAGAAAAGTGTTTTAAACGGTGTTGAGAGAGAGTCAATACGTGACGACGTTGAAGTCTTGAGGACAAATAATGCTACACGGTGTTGGAAGAGAGCTAACACGTGACGACGAAAATCCTAAGGTGAAGGATTGCGTTATTTTCTTTGCATGTGTGTGCAAATTATAATGTCATTTGCATTTAAGATGTTGGATTTTGCCAAAATTAGAGCATACAATCCTATGGCGATGGATTGTGAATAAGTATGGTCTGCCTATAAGTCTTTGAGAGCATCCAAGTTACGAAATTCTCAATGGTCTTGCGGTGAATCCCCTTGTGCCGAGAAGAGTAGTATACCCGGCTTGGATGATCCTGACCGGTTGCCTTATTTGGGATATGGTGTATGACGTTAGCACAATTGGTCTGTACCGAATAAATGACAAACTATGGCTGAGAGATGGTCAGTTTGTACTTTATGTTAGGTATACGCTCCAGCCATATCGCTCTACTTAGTTGAGGAAGAGAAGTCTCCATGGAGCAGTGCACCAGTGTATTAAAGAGATATTGAAGTGACATGCATTATACTAGAGTGTTGTGTGTGTTTAACTTGATGATGTGTTCTCTTTTTAGTGTATGAATGTCTTAGAGAAAGATTTGCGAAAGAATAGTTATATATATTTTTGGAATGTATTATGTAGTATTTTCTTTTCCATATGCACCTTTCGTGGATTTCAACTTGTGCAAAGAAATTCACCCTTCCATGCTTTTCTGTTATCTTTATGTACGTTACGCGTAGATGTTCACATCGAGACCACTGGTAGCGCGGGTGAGGGAGAGTTTCAGGCCTCTTGAGGCCGATGGAGGGGGATGGACTTACAATCTCATCTCCCAATGGGCCACAATATCTGGACACGTGGTCAGGACTAGAGGAGGGGTGCTGAGCCCCGAAGAGGTGCTAGAGAGGGACATGGTTTTAGACGTCTACATTCCCATTGAGAGGATGCGCAGTTGGCTAGCAGACGCACCCTATGCACGTAGTGTGACTAGGGAGAGCAGGGAGCCCCGGGTTCAGCCCACGGTACAGCCTAGGAGGGAGGCGAGGTATGACCAGTGACCTATACCCCTGCGGGTAGCCGGACCTATTTCTGATCGCCATTGTCTGATTCGTCGCACTCCAACGAAGAGTTCCTTGGAGAGGGCACGCTTGTCGAGGATGGCTCCTCCAGTGACACCAGCTCCACCATCAGAGACTGTTAGACCGACCCTTCCTGTTTCTTATGTGGAGCCGTCTGGACGTTTCGTACGCTGCTCTTCAGGCACTTCTGCCGGACCATCGGGACAAGCAGAGAAAGAGAAGAGGAAGATTAGAGACGAGCCTGGATGCGGGTTTCTTGTGGAGTCTGAGGACGAGGACGACCCCGAGGAGATGTCATCTTCTTAGGTCTCTAGGCGTGGCATAGGATGGTGCTAGGTTGTGGGTCCTTAGTTGGCCGACCAACCTAGGTTTTGGGGAGTAGATGATCTTGTCGTGTATTTGACTCATCTTTTGCTTTACTGTTTTTCTAGGTTTAGTTTATCGCTTTATTTCTTTTATGTCATGATGCTGTATTTTGGCCACTTTGTTGTGGTTCTTGACTATACTTGCTGGCGCAAGACTTTTGTATAGTGACTTGGAGATATGTATATATGATATATGTTCTTTTTCTGTTTTTCTAGATGGCTAAAGTTTTACGAGCGTACTTCTTTATAAAAAAAAATTAGGCACGAATTTTGGTATCCTTTAATTATGAAAGATGTATTTTCCGATGGCAAACCATTTTTATTTATTTCCGCATTAAGTTTCTTGATATTTTTACGTGATGTTCCTTGTGGAAAAAAGGGGTATTACATTTGTGGTATCAGAGCTGGTCGTGTCTTTCGGGAGTGTTTAGGTTATAGGCTTACTAAGTTTAAGTTGTGTGATCTCTGATTAGCATTGTGTGACATTGTTTGTATTGTTTCCTTCTGAAACAATGTGTGAAATTGATTGTTTTCTTGGATGGGTTTTGAATGGTGCAACTTGATTGGTTGACTTGCAGAAACCCATGTCACGTCGAGGACGACCGATGAATCGCACTGGCACTGAGGACCGTGATGACATGATGGAGAGGGCTATCGCAGCTATAACTAACATGGCAGCTCAAATGGCTCAACAGTCTGTTCATGCTGAACAGAGGGACATTGAGAGACAACAAAGAGATGCTGAGGATCGAGTGAGGGCTGAGAGAGTTGCTGAAGCCAAGAGATTAGTTGATTTTCGACACCATAATCTACCACAGTTTCGTGGCAAAACTGATCCGGAGAAAGCGGAGTTGTGGATACAAGAGCTGGAGAAGATTTTTGAGATTCTGCACGGCAGCTGAGAAGGAGCAATACGCGGTTTATCTGCTTTTGGGTGACGCGGAGTATTGGTGGAAGGGAGTACGACAACTGTTGGAAACTGGAAACCAAGCTGTGACATGGGAAATATTTAAGGATAGATTTCTAGAGATGTATTTTCCACAAAGCGCGAGGTCTAAGAAGGAACAAGAGTTTCTGTGACTACAGCAGAGAGATATGTCTGTAGGAGAGTACGCGGCAAAGTTTGAGTCACTTGCTAAGTACTTTCAATTTTTCCAAGTCCAACCGGACGAAGGATGGAAGTGTGAAAGATTTGAAGCTGGGTTGAGGTATGAGGTTTGTAACATCCTAAAGTTTCATTCAATGAGACAGAGTATTAATTTTAGAAGATTAGAATCATCCTTAGGATTTTCAGATAAAATATAATGGTTTAGAGCTGACGTAGGAGTCAAACGGTACTTTACGGATATTCTTGATTGTCAGAATAAGTTGATAATGAATATGAAAAATTCATACTCAATTCACAAAAGGTATTAGAGGATAGACAATAGTCACATGATGTTCCATAAAGGATTTAGAAATTAAATTTGGAATTTTAGAGAAAGATATAAAGGGAATTACAGTTTTGGTCCCTCTAAAGGAAACTCTATAATCTGTTAATTAAGAAATAGACAAATACCAGATATGGAGAAATAGTTAAGATAGAGACTCTAGGATCTAGTATGCTTAAGATGAAATAGAAAATAAATAAGTCTTGCGTAGTATTGTAGTTTCAAATAGTAAGATAGCTAAGTCTTATATAGACTTCTGTTTTCTATTTTTCGTCTATTGTCTGTTTTTATGTGAAATTGTGTGATCTAAGTGTTGTGTGATGTATTTCTATCTTATAATTATAGTATTAATAGGCTTATATAGTTGATTCACTAAAACAACCACTTTTCACTTAACGTTTGGGGCTTTTACAGAAAATAGTTTCTACCGTTATTAACGGATTCAGTCTTAAATAGTAAAAGTATATTGTAACCAACCCATAAAACAAACTTCCTTTACAAAAGTTGTTTCCGTTAATATTTGTGATTTTCTGAAATTTTTCTAGAATTTTTGGAAATAATAAATTTTAAAATTTCCGTTTTGGTCCGTATAGTTGACAGCAAGAACTGGTAACTGATTCAGAGACCAAGTTGAGGTCAAAAAGAGATTTAAAGATGCTGAATCATGTTGTTACATTTTTAAAGATTTTTGGAAATTATTTTGAAATTTTCTGAAAAACAAATCAAAAGTTACTTTTCCAGATCCCCGTAAAGCACGAGAAACGAGAATTTCTAAGCAGAAATGGATTTTTATTGATTAGAGAAGGATTAAAATCATTTTTCAAGAGGGACCATTAGTGTTTAAATTAAATTTGTGATTTTTGGGAATTATCTAGAAATTTTCTGAAAAATAACCGTTTTAGCCTTACGGCGCGTCCGTTTTCCATTGTTTATGCGAACCGCAAAGCTTACCCTTAACGTAAAAATCTAGAAACACTTTCATGAAGCCATTAGGGCTATTATAAAGGTATTTTCGAGATTCCCTATTATTTATTAATATTTAAATTAATTTTGGAAATTTTTTATTAATGAAAAGTCTATTTTACCCTTGATTTTCATCTTGTTTACACTTAAAACCCTAGGGGCAAAGATGTAACTTCACTCCCTGTAACACCCCTTTTTCCCACAAGGAACGTCACGTGACAAACTAAAAATTTAATGCGGAAAAACGTCTTTCATAAATTAAGGTTATCAAAATTGGTGGCTAATTTCTTTTTTTAAAAGAATCTTATACGAAAAGATTTCTCACATCACATTTAGCCATCCTGAAACTTAGAAGAAAAGAAACATCATACACATATATATATCATCATGTCAATATACACAAGTCTTGCGCCCGCAAGCATAGTTTGGAACCACAACATAGTGGCCAAAATACATCATCATAACTAGAGGTGGCAATTCGGGCTTTCGGGCCGGGCTCGGGCCGGCCCGCATCGGGTTCGGGCTTTATCGGGCCGGGCCAAAAAAGCCCGGATTGAAAACGGGCTCAAATTTGTATGTCCGAGCCCTCTATTTTTTGGGCTTTTTTCGGGCCGGGCTCGGGCTTTGGCCTACGTTTTTCGGGCGGCCCGCTTCGGGCTCGGGCTTTTGCGGGTTCGGGCTTTATCGGACCGGGCCAAAAAGGCCCGGATTGAAAATGGGCTCAAATTTGTGTGTCCAAGCCCGGTGTTTTTTCGGGCGGGCTCGGGCCGGCCCGGCGGGCTAAGCCCATTTTGCCAGCTATAATCATAACATAAAGAAAATAAAGCGATAAGTCTAAACCTAGGAAAGCTGTAAATCAAAAGGTGTGTCAAATACACGACACTGAACATGTACATCCCAAACCTAGGCTGGTCGCTAACAGACAACCCACAACCTAGCACTAGACACCCCCCCCCACCACTACGACCTAAGACGATGACGTCTCCTCGGGGTCCTCCTCTGGATCCTCCTCCGGGTCCTCCTCCGGGTCCTCCTCCTCCTCGGATATCTCAATGAATACCCACTCTGGCTCATCTCGAACCTTCCTCTTCCCCCTCTCTGCCTGTCCAGACGGTCCGGCAGAAGTGTCAGAAGAGCAACGCACGAAACGTCCATACGTTGGGACGTAAGGAACGAAGAGCGTCGGTCTCCCTGTCTCTGGTGGTGAAGCTGGTGTCACTGATGGAACCATCCTCGGTAGACGATCCCGCGCCAAGGTACTCTTCCTTGGAGTGAGACGCGTACGACAGAACATACGACGATACTCCCGAGCAGATTCGGTTACCCACGAGGGTAAAGGTCTCTCCTCCACCTGAGTCTCTCTCCTCGGCTGCTCCACAGGTGCCTCGAGTGCGGATGCCAGCCAGCTGCGCATCCTCTCTAAGGGAATGTAAGCGTCCAGAACCATGTCACGCTCCAAAACCTCTTCGGGGCCCAGCACCCCTCCTCTCGTCCTGACCACGTGGCCACACACTGTGGCCCACTCGGAGATGGGATCATAAGTCCATCCCCCTCCCTCGGACTCGACCTCAAGGGGCCAGAAGCTCTCCCTCACACGGGCTACCAGAGGCCTCATCTACGCGTAACGTACATACAGATACAGGAAAATATGCAAGGGTGAATTTCTTTTCACAAGTTGAAATCCACTGAAAGGTTGCATATGAAAAATAAAATACTACATAATACATTCCAAGAATATATTTATATAGAGTTACTCTTTCGCAAATCTTTAGCTAAGATATTCAATCATCAACAAGAGACACATGATCAAGGTAAACACATAGTCAAGCACACACATAGCGTTCTAGCATAATTCATGTCACTTCAATATCTCTTTTTATACACCGGTGCACTGCTCCATGGAGACTTTTCTTCCTCAACTAAGTAGAGCGATGTGGCGGAATCGTATACCTATCATTAATGCAAATTGACCTTCACTCTTGGCCATCGTTTGTCATTTATTCGGTACAGATCCATTGTGCTACGTCGTACACCCCATCTCAAATAAGGCAGCCGGTCAGGATCATCCAAGCCGGGTACACTACTGTTCTCGGCACAAGGGGATTCACCGCAAGGCCATTGAGAATTTCGTAACCTGGATGCCCTCAAAGACTTATAGTCAGACCATACTTATTTACAATCCCCGCATAGGATTGTGTGCTCTCATCATAGCAATAAATGCTAGCCTGGCAAAAGCCAATATCTCAAATGCATATGACAGTATATTTGCAACCACAATCAATTTGGTCCCTCGTCTTAGGGTTTTCCGTCGCCACATGTTAGCTTTCACCCAACACCGTGTAATATTTTTGTCATTAAGACTTTTATCTTCGCCACGTATTGGTTCTCTCCCAATACCGTGTAATATTATTGTCTTTAAGACTTTTATCTTCGCCACGTATTGGTTCTCTTCCAATACCGTGTAATCTTGTTATTTACCACCATAAGTTTTTAGAAGAATTTCCTCTTTGAATTCTTAAGTTTTTTTTCATTAACTTTAAACTCTTAAACGTTCACTTGTTTATAAAAGAATTTTCTCTTATTTATAACTCACTTTATTAATTTTCTTCCCACTTATTCATCATAAAAAGATTTAATTAAAACTTAATTAAATTCTTTGATAATTTTACTTAAATTGTTTTACTTTTAAGTATTTACAATTCTGACCCCCTAAGAAGTTCAGTTTCGCAGTTCAGCCCCCAATTTTCTAAAAAATTAGGTTTCTGGCCCAAAATGCCCAGACTTTACGTTTTCTACCCCAAGACTTTCGTAAATTATTATTCTGGCCCAACGGTACCCAGACTTCGCGTTTCTGCCGAACTTTCTTAAATTATATTTTTGGCCCAAAAGTCTCCAGACTTCGCGTTTCTGCCCCAAACTTTCGTAAATTATATTTTTGGCCCAAAAGTCCAGATTTTGCAATTAAAGCCCAGAATTCCAGAATTTGCATTTTTGACCCCAAAAACATCCAGTTTTCGTTTTTGACCCCTAAAATCAAAAATTTGATTTTTCTCCCACATTAATTAATTTTCTAACTCACTTAAAGTTTTATGGATAAAAAAGATTTAGTATGGAATTGATTTAGGACTTAGGATTAGAAACTTGAAGAAAATTTATCAAATTAAGTGTTAACTTGAATTCCAATTGTTTCATTTAATTTCATTTTAGAAAACTTTTTCATTAAAGCTTTTAAGATCCTTCTCACACTTAATCAATTCTTTTCAATCCAATCCCAATCAAAGTATATGAAATACACATAAATCAATATACATCAATTAGGCAATAACATAACCAAGCCATAAATCAAACATACACTCAAAGTACTCATTCATAACATATCAACATACATCATGAACATAGCATAAAACATACTTCACCAAGCACACACTTAGGCATCTAAAATCACCCCAAAGCATACATATGATTTTTCCAACAACACATAGGCTCATCAAAAATTATCATGCCTCAACCAAAATCATATTTTTACTCATATACATATACATGTAAAAATACATATTACTAAGAGAATGAAACTTCATTCAAACACCCAATATGAAAACTCAAGTCTTTGAGTTTTTCATGAACATACAACATAAACCACACACATACACATCCTTCCCAACTTATTGAGAAAATCCCCTTACCTCTTGAAGCTTAGGAAAATGAGCAACACCACAAATCACCTTCACTCCTCACCAACACCAAGTGGCCTCCTTGAAGCCTTGATGTTCCCACACTTAGAAAAAATTACCTTTCACAAAATACACCAAAATAAAACCATAGAAATATGAGTTTTATGAAAACCAACAAACCCTAAAGAGTAGAAATTTGAGTAGATGAATACTTACTCAAATCTTGAAGACAAATGGATCCAAGGTGGTTTTCAAGCTTGTAGGTTCCAATGGAGTGAACCTAAACCAAGAAAAAGATTACTTTTAGTGAAAGGAAGAACTCAAGCTTTCATGAAAATATGAAAGTGGTGGAAATGAAAAAATGAAAGAAGTTTATGGATTAGAATGATGATGCAAACCTTTTTTGTGAAGCTTGGCTATGGAAAATCTCAATAGAACTTGGTCTTTTTGTGTATGGAAAAGCTTGGAAAAATGGAGAGAAAATGGAGTTTGTATGATTCAAGTGGAGAATATGAAGTGAAAGTGAAATTCTCTCTCTTCCCTCTCCCTATGCAGATTTCGGCTGAGCAAGGAAAGCATGGGGGAGGTATGGGCTTGCATGCTTTGGTGGTTGGGAGCCATACCTCTCTCACCTAATTTTGGGAAAATTCAAAAATTAAACCCATTTGACCATTTGACTTTTGGAATTATTTGAGAGTGGGATCAGCCCCCCATTATGCGCCCAGATGACCAGAAAAATTGGTGGGATTAAATCCCATCAAGTTAGGGTTTAATCGGTAGTTCGAAGTAGTAAAAACGTGCAGTTTTCGAACCCCTTTTTAGATAAATATTTTTCTAAAATGTGTAAAATCATGAGAAATGAATTTTATGATTTGAATATGTCATAGAAAAATTTAGAAACTCAAAACTAAATTTTTGGACTATTTTTCAAGTCCCGGTTGCGCCCGGTTTACCCGTAAAGCACCAAACGCGGGTAAAATAAAGTTTTTCTGAAAAATTTCCAGAAAAATTTCTAAAAATAAAAAATATTATAAGAACCACTTTTGGTTCGTTAAAAATTTATTTTGGAGTAAAAATGACCTCCATAAAAATACTGAACCCTTCTCGCATTTCGCGAGAACGCGGTTGGGGCAAAAACTCAGTTTTGCGAACTCTATTACTCTAAACCCTTCAAAAATAAACCTAAGATATAAATATTGTTATTCATACCTTAAAATCACAAAATCACTAATTAAATAATTTTAATTAAATTAAAACTGATTAAAAAATAAATAAAAACAATATAAAAAAACAGAGTGTTACTCTCCCTCCCTCTTCAGCCGTCATAAACCGTCTCACTACTATGCCAAGAAGAGGACTAGGTACATTTGGTTGTGTGAGTCATAGGTTTGGACCAATTGGAAAAAGAATTGATTTAATCTAATTATTTAATTATAATTTTAAGCCTCGTGGCTTACATCACTTACACAATTCTCTTCCTTCCTTACCCTTCCTCTTTGGCCGCCCCCTCTTCTTCATCTAGAGCCCTTGGATGATGTTTTTCACTTGGATCAAATCCTTGTCTTTAGACCAATTAGGATTTAATTAATTAGTTTTTATTTGTTTTAATTACTTTTTCCTAAACCATGGTATTGGCAAAACTATGGGCTAAAACAACTACCCCTTGGCTGCCCCCTCTCCCTATAAATAGCCCCCCTTGCTTCATAAAATTTCACACACAATTCCAAGAAGCATTCAAGGCAAACACAATTTTATCTTTTTCTCTTCTTAGTTCTTCAATTTCTTACTTTGTGTTCTTGGAGTTTCAAGCTTATTCTTCATAGTTTTGTGGCAAAGGTAAGGGGAACCTCTTGCAAATTAATTTGAGAAGTATGAGTTTGATTCTTGTTTGTGTTTGAATTGTGTGTTTGGGTGTTTATAGCTTTTATTTGTTTGTTTATGCTTTATAATTGTTTTATAACTTTAAATTAATTGTTTTGTGCTATTTATGAATTATAGTTTTATAATGCCCAAATTTCATTAAATTTTCGTGGAAGTAAGAAGGTTATGGCAAAATTAATTTTGAGCTTAGTAAACATACCGTTATAATGGCAAAATTTAGATTACCGTAAATATAGCTTTACCGCAACGAAAATACAATTTATTCTTTTTTGAAAACCCTGATATTGTAACATCCGTTGTTTTGACTAACTATTTATTTTCGTCTTATTTGAATTTTTGCGATATAATTGTTTTGAGATTTATTTTTAGCTTAAAAATAGTAGTTAAATATACATGTTTAAGAATACTTCTGAAAGTGGTTGATTTATAGCTTCTGTTAGATCTAGTTACAACGTTTGTTTCTTTGCGTTTTTTGTCCTTTTTCTGTTTTATATGAAATTTTGTTCCATAAATGATGTGTGATTTATTTTTGGCTTAAAATTAGTAATAAAATACATGTATTCCGAAATACTTCTGAAACGGTAGTTTTTCAGTCAAAATCGGGTATTTTTACAGAAAACGGTTTACGTCTAACTGACGAAAAGTGATTTAAATAGCTTGAGTGTGTTAAACCAACTCAATAAATAAAATTCCTTAACAAAAGTTGGTTCTTTTATTATTTTAGATTTTTTGGAATTTTTCTGGAATTTTTAGAAAGCTTTCAAAAAATACCAAAAACTACGCTACTCGGGGACGTTTTAACGCAAAAACCTTGTTTCACAGGTATAATTTTCGTGACAAAGGTCCATAAACAATTTATATTTTATTTTTAATTATTTATTTCATGATTTTTAAAAATTATTTCTGTGTAAGTTTTCAAAACCCTATTTTTTTGCATTTTTCGGGGTTATACCTGAGAAACGATGAAAACAGAAAAGTTTGCACTATCTATAAATTTCAAAAATGGATACCACGAAATTATTTGGACTTCTTGTGCCATTTTCTAGCATTCTCATTGGTTCTCATCATTTTTAGCTAATTATTTCTATTTTTGATTTATGAAAAGACCAAAATACCCTTGATTTTCACTCTTTTTCATCCAAACCCTAGGGGTATTCTTGGAATTTCACATCCTCCCCTCCCAGCCCTGATTCTGTCCGCCTCAAGCATGCAAGTGGGAAGTCCAAGTTGATCAAGTTGGTCATGAGTCATAGGTGTTGGCCAATGGGTTTTTAAATAATTAATTTTGGTTTTGTTCTAAAGTGAATCATGGTTAAATTAAACCAAACCAAGGTAGCTCTTAACCCCATCCCCTTGCATGAAATTTTGGCTATAAATAGAGGGGGGGTGCTCTTCATTTCTCACACAACTCCCACTTGAAGATTCACTCACAAATCTCACTCCAAAATTCTTTTCTTTTCCTTTAAGTTTCCTTTGTTTTCTAATCAAGTTTCTTTGTGTTGTTCTTAGCTTGTTCCTCCATCTTCATAAGGCTAAGGTATGGGGAAATCCTTTCCAAGTTAGTTTGATCTTTGTTTTGTTGAGTTTTTGAGTTTTGGGTGTTTATGCTTTAAATAAATAGTTTTATTTGTAAAATTGTTTTAAAAATCCTACTATGCCTTATTTTATTTTTAAAATGTGATTTTTCAAATAGTAAAGTTATAATTCCCAATTTAATTATAAAGTTTAATAATTGTACCGTTATGCTGGCAAAATTTTAACGATAAAGGCTTGATCACCCAGTGGGCTATGCCTCCGTGATCAACAAATTTAAGAAATTGTAAAATTGAACCTCTGTAGTTCTTTTGACGGATATGGATGGGGTGCTTTGGTCAGGCGTAAGAATACATCTTCGGTGTACTCATACGGTCGGGCTCAGGGGCCGTATCTCTATTACGCCATTGGGACGAGAGCAAGTGACTAAATACGCTAAAAATTCCTAAACCGGTATTTTTCTTCCATTTCCATGTTCTTTTCAAAAATATATAAAACTTGTGATTTTTATTGTTTATATACCGACTGATGATGGGTTAAGGTAGTTCATTTGTATGGATCTGTCTAGGAAAGACAAAGGTCTTTGAACGAGGCCAAAAGCTCACCAAGATCTTTCCTGGGAACCATACCAGTGCGCTATTTTTCCTATCTTAATAAGTTTGTATATACGTGGCGAAGATTACTTGATTAGCTTCCAAAGGGCTTTCCCAAAAAGAATGAACTTAAGTAATAATTCCCGTTAATATTATTCTGGTTAAGTTCGTTACCGCGTTTGACTCTATCACGATGTAATTATTATTAAAATAAATGAGTACAGTCGAAAAGAGTAATAAAATGGTTAAGTTTTCAAGAGTATTTCTGTGGTGATAGAGTAAGTGTATTCTACGTGGTTTTGTATTAAGAGATTTAATACAGTAAAACAGAGAAGGTTTTACAAGAGAAACCAAAGTGATTTTATGCAATGTTTGAGTGATCATTTGCATAAAGGTTTTTGAGCAGTACAACCCAGAGAGGGTTGAGAATAGAGTTGCGTTGGGCTACAATTGCCTTCTGGGATTATCCAGGTTTCGAAAGTCTCAATAGCCTTGCATGGTGAATACCCTTTAGCTGAGACGAGTCGTATACCCTGCTTGGATAAATCTGACTGACGGACCTATTTCATGATATGGATGTGAATGCGCATTTCGGAATGACTGCCAGGGGGTCTGAGGGGGATTACCTGGTTGTTCTGTTAAGACTTGCCGCAGGCCTATCGCTCAATGGAGTTTGGTGGGAAAAGTCTCCTTGGAGCAGCACACCGGTGTATTATCAGAAAGTTTGAAGTGTCATGCATAATTATATCTGTGATTGATGTTATGGACGTGATTGACAATATATCTGTGATTGACGTTACTTCTGTGATTGGTGATCTATTCTTGATTGTTTCTTGGTTTTACAGTGTTTTATTCCTAAGCGTGATTTGGGTGGTAAGACTCTGAAAATATACTGTATAAGTATTGTATGTATACTCTTTGAAACTAACATTCTTAACTTGTGTAAGTTTTTCACCCTGCCTACTTTCCATGTTGTTTTGAATGTGGTTGAGTAGATGACCGACCCATGGAGGGACTCGAGTCTGGGACGACGTTTTAGCGTCCGACCCTTGGAGACAGACGGGATAGGGTGGAGGATAGATCCTTATACACAGTGGGCTACTTTTGATGGACATGTACTTATCACGGAGCACAGGGTCGATGACCCGACTTATATACAGTGCGTAGGATCTATGATTACACAGTATCTATGAGTTGGATCAGGGCAATGGTCCAACTGTAACGCCCTTTTTTCCCACAAGGAACGTCACGTGAAAAACTTAAAACTTAATGCGGAAAAACGTCTTTCATAAATTAAGGTTACCAAAATTGGTGGCTAATTTTTTTAAAAAAGAATCTTATCCGAAAAGATTTCTCACATCATATTTAGCCATCCTGAAACTCAGAAGAAAAGAAACATCATACACATATATATATCATCATGTCAATATACACAAGTCTTGCGCCCGCAAGTATAGTTTGGAACCACAACATAGTGGCCAAAATACATCATCATAACGTAAAGAAAATAAAGCGATAAGTCTAAACCTAAGAAAACTGTAAATCAAAAGATGTGTCAAATACACGACACTGAACATGTACATCCCCAAACCTAGGCTGGTCGCTAACAGACAACCCACAACCTAGCACTAGACACCCCCACCACTACGACCTAAGACGATGACGTCTCCTCGGGGTCCACCTCGGGATCCTCCTCCGGGTCCTCCTCCTCCTCGGATATCTCAATGAATACCCGCTCTGGCTCATCTCGAACCTTCCTCTTCCCCCTCTCTGCGTGTCCCGACGGTCCGGCAGAAGTGTCAGAAGAGCAACGCACGAAATGTCCATACGGTGGGAAGTAAGGAACGGAGAGCGTCGGTCTCCCTGTCTGTGCTGGTGAAGCTGGTGTCACTGATGGAGCCATCCTCGGTAGACGATCTCGCGCCAAGGTATTCTTCCTCGGAGTGAGACGCGTGCGACGGAACATACTGCGATACTCCCGAGCAGATCCAGTTACCCGCAAGGGTAAAGGTCTCTCCTCCGCCTGAGTCTCTCTCCTCGGCTGCTCCACAGGTGCCTCGGGTGCGGCTGCCAGCCAGCTGCGCATCCTCTCTAAAGGAATGTAAGCGTCCAGAACCATGTCACGCTCCAAGACCTCTTCGAGGCCCAGCACCCCTCCTCTCGTCCTGACCACGTGTCCACACACGGTGGCCCATTGGGAGATGGGATCATAAGTCCATCCCCCTCCCTCGGACTCGGCCTCAAGGGGTCGGAAGCTCTCCCTCACACGGGCTACCAGAGGCCTCATCTACGCGTAACGTACATACAGATACAGGAAAATATGCAAGGGTGAATTTCTTTTCACAAGTTGAAATCCACTGAAAGGTTGCATATGAAAAATAAAATACTACATAATACATTCCAAGAATATATTTATATAGAGTTACTCTTTCGCAAATCTTTTAGCTAAGCTATTCAATCATCAACAAGAGACACATCATCAAGGTAAACACACAGTCAAGCACACACATAGCATTCTACCATAATGCATGTCACTTCAATATCTCTTTTCATACACCGGTGCATTGCTCCATGGAGACTTTTCTTCCTCAACTAAGTAGAGCGATGTGGCGGAATCGTATACCTATCATTAATGCAAACTGACCTTCACTCTTGGCCATCGTTTGTCATTTATTCGGTACAGACCCATTGTGCTACGTCGTACGCCCCATCTCAAATAAGGCAGCCGGTCAGGATTATCCAAGCCGGGTACACTACTCTTCTCGGCACAAGGGGATTCACCGCAAGGCCATTGAGAATTTTGTAACCTGGATGCCCTCAAAGACTTATAGTCAGACCATACTTATTTACAATCCCCGCATAGGATTGTGTGCTCTCATCATAGCAATAAATGCTAGCCTAGCAAAAGCCAATATCTCAAATGCATATGACAGTATATTTGCAACCACAATCAATTTGGTCCCTCGTCTTAGGGTTTTCCGTCGCCACGTGTTAGCTTTCACCCAACACTGTGTAATATTTTTGTCATTAAGACTTTTATCTTCGCCACGTATTGGTTCTCTCCCAATACCGTGTAATATTATTGTCTTTAAGACTTTTATCTTCGCCACGTATTGGTTCTCTTCCAATACCGTGTAATATTGTTATTTAACACCATAAGTTTTTAGAAGAATTTCCTCTTTGAATTCCTAAGTTTTTTCTTTAACCTTAAACTCTTAAATCTTCACTTGTTTATAAAAGAATTTTCTCTTATTTATAACCCACTTTTTTTAATTTTCTTCCCACTTATTCAACATAAAAAGATTTAATTAAAACTTAATTAAATTCTTTGATAATTTTACTTAAATTCCTTTATTTTTAAGTATTTGCAATTCTGACCCCCTAAGGAGTTCAGTTTCGCAGTTCAACCCCAAAATTTCTGAAAAATTAGGTTTCTGGCCCAAAATGCCCAGACTTTACGTTTTCACCCCAAGACTTTCGAAATTTACAATGCTGGCCCAAAGGTACACAGACTTCGCGTTTCTGCCCCCAACTTTCGTAAATTATACTTTTGGCCCAAAAGTCCTGATTTTGCAATTAAAGCCCAGAATTCCAGAATTTGCATTTTTGACCCCAAAAACCTGCAGTTTTCGTTTTTAACCCCTAACAATCCAAAATTTGATTTTTCTCCCACACTAATTAATTCTCTAACTCACTTAAAGTTTTATGGATAAAAAGGATTTAGTATGAAATTGATTTAAGACTTATAATTAGAATTCTAATTAATTCATTTGGAAAACTTTTTCATTAAAGCTTTTAAACTCTCTTCTCACACTTAATCAAATCTTTTCAATCCAATCACAATCAAAGTATATGAAATACACATAAATCAATATACATCAATTAGACAATAACACAACCAAGCCATAAATCAACATACATCATGAACATAACATTAAATCATACTTCACCAAGCACACACTTGGACATCCAAAATCACCCCAAAGCATACATATGATTTTTCCAACAACACATAGGCTCATAAAAATTTATCATGCCTCAACCAAAATCATATTTTTACTCATATACATATACATATAAAAATACATATTATTAAGAGAATGAAAAATCATTCAACACCCAATAGAAAAACTCAAGTCGTTCAGTTCATCATCAAGAACAAATCACATAGTCACACACATACACAACCCTCCCAACTTATTGAGAAAAATCCCCTTACCTCTTGAAGACTTGTAAATGGGCTAACTCCAAAATCACCTTCACACCACACCAACACCAAGTGGTCTACTCAACACCTTGATGTTCCCACACTTAGAAAAATTTACCTTTTACAAAATACACCAAAATACAACCATAGAAATATGAGTTTTATGCAAACCAAGAAACCCCAAAGAGTAGAAATTTGAGTAGATGAATACTTACTCAAATCTTGATGGAAAATAGATCCAAGATAGTTTCCAAGCTTGTAGGTTCCAATGGAGTGAACCTAAACAAAGGAAAAGCTTATTTTTAGTGAAATGAAGAACTCAAGCTTTCATGAAAACATGAAAGTGGTGGAAATGAAAAAATGAAAGAAGTTTATGGATTAGAATGATGATCCAAACCTTTTTTGTGAAGCTTGGGTATGGAAAATCTCAATAGAACTTAGTCTTTTTGGTGTATGAAAAAGCTTGGGAATGGAGAGAAAATGGAAAATGGAACTTGGAGAAGATGAAGTGTATGAAGCAAATGAATTTCTCTCTCCTTTCTCCCTAGATGAATTTCGGCTGAAGCAAGAAGGGCATGGGGGAGGTATGGGCTTGCATGCTTTGGTGGTTGGGAGCCATACCTCTCTCACCTAATTTTGAGAAAATTCAAAAATTAACCCCCAATTGACCATTTGACTTTTGGAAGGATTTGAGAGTGGGATCAGCCCCCTTATGCGCCCAGCTGACCAGAAAAATGGTGGGATTAAGTCCCATCAAGTTAGGGTTTAATCGGTAGTTCGAAGTGGTAAAAACGCGTAGTTTTCGAACCCCTTTTTAGATAAATATTTTTCTAAAATGAGTAAAATCATGAGAAATGAATTTTATGATTTGAATATGTCATAGAAAAATTTAGAAACCCAAAACTAAATTTTTGGACTATCTTTCATGTCCCGGTTGCGCCCGATTTACCCGTAAAGCTCCAAACGCGGGTAAAATAAAGTTTTTCTGAAAAATTTCCAGAAAAATTTCTAAAAATTACAAATATTATAAGAATCATTTTTGGTTCGTTAAAAAATTATTTTGGAGTAAAAATGACCTCCGGAAAATACTGAACCCTTCCCGCATTTCGCGAGAACACGGTTCCCGCAAAAACTCAGTTTTGCGAACTCTATTACTCTAAACCCTTCAAAAATAAACCTAAGATATAAATATTATTATTCATACCTTAAAATCACAAAATCATTAATTAAATAATTTTAATTAATTTAAAAAATGATTAAAAATCAATAAAAACTATATATATAAAAAAACAGAGTGTTACACCAACAGGCAAGGGTCGAGGCCAGAGAGAGAGATATTCCCGTCATTGACGCACCGCCTATATCTTACTATGATCCAGGTAGCTGTTAGAGATTGAACCCGGCTTTTATATTACTTAGTAGCTTTCATTTCAGTCTTTTTATTTCAGTCATTTTCTTTTTAGTTTATTTTAGAGTTTTTACTGCTTTTTGATGTATAGTAGTTTTAAAACTCCTGGCTTGTACTGATGCAAGCTCTTTTGATTATATATATACTTGAGGAGGTTGTTTTTATTTCAGTGTTTCTGCTAATACTATTCTTATTTCACCACGTGATAGAAAAGGAAAGAATGAACTCCTCATTCTTCTCATCTTTTAAAAAGGAAAAAAAATTTATCCGCATTTTTGAGAACTTAACTTATTTAAATCAAAGTTACTTAGAAAATTATTACGAAAATCTTGGTTACTATGATGTAATATCCTTTTTGGAGAAAGGGTGTTGCAGATGTGATCAATCATAAACTGAATTATTAAAGCCAAGTCAATGATTTAATCCGTAACGATCCGTAAAATGAATATTGAGAACAAGAGTTATTCGTTTAAGTATACAGTGAAAAGTTTTTACAAGAGAAAGGGATTTTAACCATTATTTAAAAGATTTTTATAAAGTGGTGACAGTAACACAGAGGAAGTTTTACAAAGAGAAATTAAAGAGAAAATGGTTTGCAAATTTAGACGATCATTTGCATTAAAGACGATGAGCATACAACCCACTAGACGGGGTTGAAAATAGATTATGTTGGACTACAATTGTCTACTGGGATTATCCAGGTTTCGAAAGTCTTAATGGCCTTGTCGGTGAATCCCCCTGAGCCGAGACGAGTCGTATACCCGGCTTGGATAAATCTGACTGGCAGATCTATTTCTAATTTGATATTAAGTTTTAAATGCGGTATTTCTGAAGTATTCTCAGGGGTCTAAGGTGGGATTCCCTGATTATGCTGTCAAGTTTACTACAGCCGGTCGCTGAAATGATGTGAGGTTGGAAAAGTCTCCTTGGAGCATTACACCGGTGTGATTAGAGAGATATTGAAGTGGCATGCATAAATATACTTTGATGTGAGGATATATTTTGTGAAAGAGTTATTTTGCAGGTTTACAAGACGCAAGGTAAGATCTGTTTGATTGGAATCTGTTATATGTTTTGAATGACTTGCTACCTTACTGATTTGTCTTGATTGACTTGATTGTCTTTGATAGTTATGTGTTCTTGACTTATGAATTGGGTGTTGTGTGAATCAGTGTTGTTTTGTACTTCTACTACTCTTATTACCTTGTTTAGAGTTTCACCCTTGCCTGCTTTATGTTGTGTTGATGCATAACTGAGTAGATGATTTACCCAAGAAGTGGACTAGCTCTTAGAAGAAGGATCTGAAGGATGATGCTGCATAGATTGATAGAGATTCCGAGAAGAATCTATATTTACTGTCTTAGATTGTTGTAGATGTCAAGAGACTGAATTGGCTCAGATGTACAGTCTATTTAAACTTATGCTTGTACTGAAGCAAGATCTTTATATATATATGAGATGAGATTATGCTCACAAAAGGTGTTGATCATATTTCTGCATTCAAAAACATTTTGAAAAGAATTAGGGAAACATATTCCCCATCATTCTCATCTTTTAGAAAAGTGAAAAAATTTACTCGCATTTTTGAGAAGGATTACCAACTTTTATCAAATTATTTTCTAAGTCTTTGCGAAACTTTTGGTCATTATGGTGTAATATCCTTTTTGTAGAAAGGGTGTTACAAGGTTCGCCAATCTGTAGCTTCGCTTGATATCCGTCAATTTCCACTGCTGGTGGAGAAGTGTAGAAAGATGGAGAATCTGATGAAGGGAATGGAGAATAACGGGAAACATGGGTGGACCATCTAGGTCATATCCACAAGGACAAAAAGGGAAGCAAACTCAAAACAAGCCTTATTTTAAGAATAAGAAGAACCAACAAAACCACAGTGTGCCATTTTCTACTGGTGGTGCTAACAAGGGTTATCAGGGAGCGAGTGCTCCAATAAAATGTTTCAATTGTGGGAGACAAGGACACCTGTCCAATGCATGCAACCAGAAGGGAATGACATGCTTTAACTGCGGAAAGATTGGGCATGCAGCAAAGGATTGCCTTGCGGGCAAGCCAAAACCAGAGGAGAACGCTGTCAGAGCTGGAAGGCCGACAACAAAAGGACGTGTTTATACTATGAGCAGTGTAACATCCTAAAATTTCACTCTAAGAGACAGAGTATTAATTTTAGAGGATTAGAATTACTCTGAAGTTTTTTAGGATAAAAATTTGGTAGTTTAGAACTAAATATGGAAGTCAGAAGATTATATACGGATATTCTAAAGTGACAAAAATGAATTTGGAATATTCATACAACACTTCCAAAAGGTATTTGAGGAAAGACATAGTAGCTTGGTGACATATAAAAATTTTAGAAATTAAGTTTGGATTATTAAAGGAAGATATAAAGAAAATTACAGTTATAGTCCCTTTGGCAGGAACTCCGTAGTCTGTTAGATAGGAAATGGATTAATACTAGGGATAGAAAAATAGATAAGATAGAGACTACAAAGACCTGATAGAAACCTAAGAAAAATAGAATGATCAGTTACGGTTAAGTATTATAGCGTAAATAGTAAAATAGTTAAGTCTTATATAGACTTCTGTTGTCTATAATTTCGTCTTTTATCTGTTTTATATGAAATTGTGTGATCTAAGTGATAAGAAAATTATGTTAGTCTTATAATTAAGGTTTTATAATACTTATCAAATTATTTCATTAAAACAGTCACTTCTCTTTTGACGTTTGAGAACCGTACTTACCGTAATAGACGGATAAGAGTTTAATTAGTAAAAATATGTTAAACCAACCCAAGAAATTATTTTTCTTCACAAAAGTTGTTTCTTATAACATTTATGATTTTCTGAAATTTTTCTAGAATTTTTGGAAAAACTAATTTTAGAAATTACCGTTTTGGTCCTTATAGTTACAACAAGAGCTGAGAACTGATACAGAGACCAAAATGAGGTCAAAATGAAATTCTAGAAAGGTACATCATGTTTTTACATTTTTTATGATTTATGGAATTAATTTTGGAATTTTTTAAAAAACAGATAAAAGGTTACTTTTTCGGTCCCTGTAAACACGTAAAACGAGGATTTCAGAACCAAAATGCATTTTTAGTAATTAGTGAGTGCTCAAAATCAAATTCTAAGAGGGATCATTAGTGTTTAAATCAAATTTGTAATTTTCTGAAAATTTTTCTGGAATTTTCTGAAAAATTACTATTTTGCACTTACAGCGTGTCCGTTTTTCTTTATTAGTGCAAACTATAAAGCCCAAGGTAATTAAAATCGGACCAGTCACTGAACCGGTGAGGGCAGGGGTTCAAGCTTCAATAAAATAATAAAATAATATTATTTTAATTATAAATATAATATATAATATTATATATGATATATAATATTATTTTAAACTCTAAACCTATACAATATTGAGCAAAAATTAACATAAAAGTCATAACTTTATAAAGAAAAATTAAACTTTACTAATAAATGTCATAATTCATAACATAAAATATTCAAAATTACAAATAATTGAAGAAAGTAATATCTATTTATTTAAAAAAAATTAAAAAAATAAAAATTTTGAACATTTTGATTTTTAAAAATAAAAAATAAAAGTGTGAACCGGTTCAACCCGGTTTTTGGCCGATTTTCTCGGTTTTGGCCGATTTTCCCGGTTTTTGACCGGTTCTTTGACATGCCGATTTTCAGGAAGTACCAGACCGGACAGGGGTCCGGTTCCCGGTTCAACCGGTCGGACTGGCCGGTCCGGTCCGGTTTTAACTACACTGGTAAAGCCTACCCTTATCGTAAAAATCCAGAAACTCTTTCATGAAGCCATTAGGACTATTACTTGGCATTTTCAAATTTTCCTATAGGTTCTTACCTTTTAATAATTGTTTTTGGAATTTTACTTTTAAAAGGTCTATTTGACCCTTGGGTTTTCATTAAAACTACCAAACCATAAAGTTTTTGACCAAGAAATCAAATGACCCTCCTTCTTCCTTGAGCTTGTCGACATCCACCCTTAATTAGGGCCCTTGGATGAACTTTTTGGCTTATGAGTCATAAGCCTTGCAACATGTATTAGCCAATTAGAAAAATGGATCAATTATAAATTAAAGCTTTATGACATATGCTTAAAAAAGCTAGATGACCTCACAATATTTTAATTCCTTCTTACTCCCTCTTTGGCCGCCCCTCCCCATCTGTAAATAGGCATCTTGGCTTCATAAAATTCACAACACCACAAGCTTGAAGAGAAACACACAAAGCTCTCTCTCTTTTCTCCTTAGTAATCTTATATTTCTTATTTCGTGTTTTTGGTGTTCTTGCTTTGTTCTTCCCAAAAATTTGTGGCCAAGGTATGGGGAGTCTCTTGCAATTTAATTTGAGAAGTATGAGTTTGATTCTTGTTTGTGTTTGAATTGTTTGTTTGTGTGTTTATAGATTTTATTTATTTAAATATGCTTTATAAATTGTTTTCTAGCTTTATAAATTGTCTTGTGCTATTTATAAATTGTAGAGTTATAATGCCCAAATTTATTCTAAAAATCGTGTGAGTAGAGTGGCTATGCCAAAATCATTTTTGAGCTTTTGTAAACATACCATTATAATGGCAAATTTTAGACTTACCGTAAATATGATTTTATCACAAAGAAAATACAAATTATTATTTTGTGAAAACCCTGATATTATCTATCATTTATATACAAGGTGATGGTTAAGATAAATGGTTTATCAGTATGGATCTGTCTAGGAAAGAAAATGAGACCTTTGAAGGGGCTAAAAGAAGTCCGTCTCTCTTTCCTGGGAACTGTACTGATACGCTGTTTAGGGAAATCTTAACACTAGGGACCCGGTATATACGTGACAAGATAAAATTGGGAAAGAAGTGATTTCCTAATAATGTATATATAAATAGATTGGATAAAAGAGTATAACAGTAATTGATTCACGGTGAATTCTACTTTTATAGCATCTTTCGGAATTTAATGTAACAGTAATGGATTCTCGGTGAATTCTATTGTTATATTATTAGTGGAAAATATCGAGTGGGTATCCAATCTGTATTTGTATGCACATAACTCTGTTTAATTTCTAATGTCTATGGTAGTGGAAATTAGTGAGATAGGCTTTCAACGGGTCTTTTTCCTGGAAGATAATTGGAGCTTAAGTATTTCCGAAGGGAAACAATTTGACTTCGTTCACATAGTCTATATTGATGTTTTTTTAAGAGAGTATTGATCACCGAAGACGGCTCAGACGTCAAGTGATCCTTTCATCTTCAAAAATTAACTAAAGCCAGAAACTAATAAGCTATATTCCGTTCACCCAGATATATATCAAGATTTTAAGAAAATTGGACACTAATTATTACAGTAAGCTTAGCTGCTGTATAATTATTCCTTTACCAAAAGAGTGATTTAAAATAAAGAGAAACAGATACTTATTGATTTAAAAGTAGACACAAGTTTATTACAGTTAGTCTCTTCTCTCTTGATCAATCTAAAGTGGAAATGCCCGGTTTGGTCTTCTTGAAAATAAAGTTAAATACTTTTTATACCAATTCACTCTGTTGAGCTACTTAAAATTATTAAAACCAAGACAATAATTTAATCCGTAATGAAACAGTAAAAGAAGACAAGAGTTATATGTTTTTAAAGTATACAACAAAAAGAGTTTTTATGAGAAACAGTGATTTTAACAGTTATCTGTTCATACAAGCAATCTTCCACAAAATAATGAGATTTGTTTCTTACAAAGAGTTTTGAGGAGATTCAGAGATTTTGAGAAAAGAGACATTAAAACAGAGAAAGTTTTACAAAGAGAATTAAAGAGGAATTAAAGAGAAAATAAAGATGAATTTTGTGCATTTGCATAAAGACGTTTTGTGCATACAATTGAAAATAGATTCTGTTGGACTACAATTGTCTACTGGGATTATCCAGGTTTCAAAAGTCTCAAATGGTCGTGTTGGTGAATATCCTCGAGCCGAGACAAATCGAATACCCGGCTTGGATAAATCTGACTGGTAGATCTATTTCTGATCTGGTATTAAGTTTTAAATGTGGTATTACTGAAGTATTTTCAGTGGAATAAAGGGATTCCCTAATTATGCTGTTAGGTTTACAGGCAGCCGATCGCTCATTGGAGTTAAGGTTGGAAAAGTCTCCTTGGAGCACTACACCGGTGTGATTTGAGAAATATAGAAGGGGCATGCATAAATAAAACGTTGATATATTCTTGTGAATGCATGGTTTTGTAGGTTCACGGACATAAGGTAAGATATTATTAATTGGGATTTGATTGTGTGTTTTCCAATACTTTGCTACTCTGTTACATTGTCTTGAGTAACTTGGTTATCTATGAAATTTATCTGTTCTGGATGTTTGAATTTAGTGATGTGTGAGCTATGTTTGATAATGTACTTGTACTACTTCAATTACATTGTTTAGAGTTTCACCCTTGCCTGCTTTGTTGTGTTGATGCATGACTGAGTAGATGGACTATCCTGATACGGGACTGGGAAATGTTCGACACTTGAGCCTAGAACCCCAAGGTGGAGGTTGTGTATGGTGGAATATAAACCCTAACACACAGTGGGGTAGATTCGTAGGAGGAGTGGAAGTAGTAGACACTGGAGGCGAAGGTCCACAAAACCCACTTCCTATCCAGGAGCAGATGATTTTAGATGTTAAGTTACCATGGCATCAGCTGAGAGCTTTAGGAATTGACCTAGAAGACTTGAACTTCGATAGCGATGATAGTGGAGATAGTGGAGGTGGTAGTTCACATCCTTCAGGGCATGATGGTAATAGTTCTGATAATGTACCTTCAAAATCAAGAGACAAGTCCTCGGATAAGGACCAAGATGGCACCTCAGAAGACACCTCAGCCGCAGCACCTGCGAGATGTTGGAACCAAATTATTCAAAAGCACTTCTAATGCATGAATTCCCTAAGTGGTTTTGATGATAACAATAATTATTAAAGGTTTTACAAAGTTTGTTGACAAGCTCTTATAGGTACAACAAAGATAAGTCCATCGTCCAATGTGACATTGGCACATATATGTACAGTCCAAGAGTGGAACGTCCAATGGACTCTGATACTTAACCTCACAAAAGTATCGTCCAATGGACTTTGAGAAGCAATACGTCAAATGAAGCTTTGCGTCCAAAGAAGCAGAACCTATAAGCGTCCAGCAATTATTCATGGAGATGTACTATGTTTTGCGTCCAAAGAAGCAGAATTGATAAACGTCCAATAACTGTCATAGAGACGTACTATCAGAGAAGCAAAGTCATAAGTCCATATGGTAAGCAATGAATATGCGTCCATATGAACCAAGTTATCTCAAGTACAAATGGTAAGCAAAGGTATGAGTCCATTTTGTACATAACCTGAAAAGTCCATATATTCTATATGTTGCGTCCAAAACACAGAATACATAACCTGCTATTTATTGCTCTTGCATTTAATATGGAACATATTTATTGAGCAAATGATTTGAAATAAATAGTTGTATTCAATGTGTTTGAACATGCATTAAATGAAAAACATAAAGCACTGTGGAAAGTGTACTTAGAGAGAGAATGTACTCTGACTATTTCTATATCTCTCTGAACACCCCTTTCTGATTTACACAGTGTATTCTCTTTGTCTCAACAGATTATTACTATTAACCTTTGTGCAATTGAGACTGTGAGTACAGGTTGCTTCTGACTTAGGAGAAAAAGACGTAGACATACACACTGAAGTGGAACTCCTTAGAGCAACGGAAAAATAACATTTAATGCTATTAGAGAACGGTCATATTTCTGAAGGCTGAAGCTGAGCTATTCGAAGAACTAGTCTGACGCTTCATCAAAGCCTATAAATACTGTGAACAAGAAGAAGAATACAAGAGACTGAACCAAGCAAAAGAAAGAGCTGAAACGCTGTGCAAATACTCTGTCTCTTGTAGAAAGTCTTGTATTATTTTCTTCCTTCTTGTAAAAGAGAGTTTGCTTAACTCTCGAAGTGCTTAAGTTTTTCATATTCTCACTTGTGTGAGTTAGATAGTACTTTAAGTCAAAAACACTCTTCTGAGTTGTTTGAGCCTGGAGAGGCTTGTCTGTAAAAGAATACTTGGGATATAGCCTGGAGAGGCTGCGTGAAAAGAATACTTGGGGTTAAGCCTGGATAGGCTTGGTTGTCAAAGAATACTTGTGTTGAGCCTGGAGAGGCTAGGTGTGCAAAGAATACTTGTGTAAGGCCTGAAGAGGCTATTGAAGAATACTTGTATTCTATCTTGATTGATAGTGAAATCTCTCTAGTTTGAGGGGACTGGACGTAGCTCTTAGGAAAGGGTGAACCAGGATAAACACTTGTGTTATTTTCTCTATCCTTTATCTCTGTTAGTTTATTTGTTTATACTAACTGAGGGGATTGATTTTGAAGTTTTTTTAACAAGCTATTCAATACACTTTAATCGCACAAACAAAACCTGTTTTAAAATAAGTGGATGTTTTTGCGTCCAACGTATCTGTGCGTCCAATAAACCAGTTGCGCTATGAGTCCAACGTTTTTCATAATCAGCGTCCAACGTTTGCGAAAAGTTTTTCAAAAGCTTTGAAACACAATTCAACCCCCCTTCTTGTGTTTCATCTTGTTACCTACACAAGAACCGAGGGTTCTGTGGGGTATACGCTGGTTTCGCCTCAGGGAGAAGCGAATCCGCTAGCATATTCCCCTCACCCCCGTCCATCAGAAACATAATCAGAAGATATCATCTGGTTATCTGAATCCTTGTTAGATGAGGAAATTGAAGAGGAACCCGAAGAGTCTATCCACTCTTGGGCTACTTCTGATCTTACCAGTGAGCCTTTGCCTAGACCGGATCTATCCAGGTTTGGTTTTGATTGGATCCCGGTGACTCAGGTTCGGCACCTGTAGTCTAGCTTACTAGGATTAGGAGGATCCACCTGGTCTTGTCCATAGACGTATCTGAGTTAAGGTTTTAGTGTAGTAGATCCCTTTTTGTGTAGATGATGGGATCATGGCTCGACTATACATAGTAGCGTATCTTTTTCTTTTACCACTTTTGCACTTTATGGTTTAGAGTAGTTTTAACTTCTTTTTCTTTTGCAGTGTAAAAATCATAGTTTGTCTTAGAACAAATTCCTTTGTAAAATATCGTGGCATATATATATATATGAGAGAGAGTACTTTTCTGTATATGATGGTTTACTTGCATATGAAATCTTTAAAAAGGAAACAAGGGATTTTACTCCCCATCCTTCTCCTCTTCTTTTATGAAGACGAAAAATTTAACCCGTATTTTCGGAAGAGCATTATAAACTTTTATTAAATATTTTCTAAATCTTTGCAAAACTTTTGGTTACTATGGTGTAATATCTTTTTTTTGAGAAAGGGTGTTGCAAGAGGTGTTGAGGCTTCACAATCAGAGGATCTCATACAAGGTACTTGTGACATAGCTGGAAATCCCTTAATTGTGCTATATGATTCGGGTGCGACCCATTCCTTCATATCTGAAAATTGTGTGAAACGATTGAAATTGCCTGTGTCTTCGATGTCTTTTGATCTTGTTGTTTCTATGCCTACTGCTGAAACTGTTATTGCAAATTCTGTGTCTAAAATGCCCTGTTGTTATTTCAAATAGGACATATCTTATTGATTTGATGTGTTTGCCTTTGACACAATTAGATGTGATTTTAGGCATGGATTGGTTATCTTCCAACCATATCTTTTTAGACTGTGCCAATAAAACTTTAATTTTCCCAAATGCTGAGAATTCTGGGATTTTGACTGTTAATCAAGTGAGAGCTTCTTTGAAAGAAGGAGCTCAGGGATACATGATTTTATCCTTCTTGAAAGTTGAGGGGGAAGTTGTATTGAGCAACGTGTCTGTCGTTAGAGATTTCTCGGAAGTATTTCCGGAGGATGTTCCAGGTTTACCACCTGTGAGGGACATAGAGTTTGCCATAGATTTAGTACCTGGTACTGGTCCGATTTCTATTGCCCCGTATAGAATGTCGCCAATGGAGCTGGCTGAACTGAAGAAACAATTGGAAGATTTGCTGTCAAAGCAATTTGTGAGACCAAGTGTATCGCTGTGGGGAGCTCCTGTGCTGCTGGTGAAAAAGAAGGACGGAACTTCTAGATTGTGTGTGGATTATCGTCAGTTGAACAAGGTAACGATTAAGAATAAGTACCCGTTGCCACGCATCGACGATTTGATGGATCAACTTCGTGGTGTCGTTGTATTTTCTAAGATTGATTTGAGGAGTGGTTATCACCAGATTAGAGTTAAGAATGACGATATACCTAAGACTGCTTTTAGAACTAGATAAGGTCATTTTGAGTATCTTGTGATGTCGTTTGGAGTGACTAATGCACCGGCAATATTCATGGATTATATGAATAGGATCTTTAGACCTTTCTTGGATCGATTTGTGGTGGTGTTCAGAGATGACATTTTGATTTACTCTAAAAGTCATGAGGAACACGAGGAACATTTAAGACAAGTATTGCAGATTTTGAGTGAGAAACAACTTTATGCCAGGTTGTCTAAGTGTGAATTTTGGTTAGAAAAAGTATCATTTTTAGGCCATGTGATTTCAAGAGAGATATAGCTGTAGACCCAGTGAAGGTAGAAGCGGTAATGTCATGGGAAAGGCCCACGACAGTGACTGAGGTTCGTAGTTTTGTAGGATTAGCGGGTTATTATAGGAGATTTATCGAAGGATTTTCAAAGATTGTAGCTCCAATGACACAACTTACTAGGAAGGACCGTCCTTTTGTGTGGACCGATGAGTGTGAGGCGAGTTTCTTGAAGATGAAGGAACTACTGACAACCTCACCTGTGTTAATTTTGCCTAATCCTGAAGAACCTATGGAAGTTTACTGTGATGCTTCATACCATGGACTTGGGTGCGTACTGATGCAGAATCGAAGAGTGGTGGCATACGCTTCCTGTCAGTTGAAAACTCACGAGAGGAATTATCCAACCCATGATATTGAGTTAGTTGCTGTAGTGTTCGCTTTGAAGATTTGGAGACATTATTTATATGGATCAACATTTAACGTCTTCAGTGATCACAAGAGCTTGAAATATTTGTTTGATCAGAAAGAACTCAATATGAGACAGAGACGTTGGATGGAATTTCTGAAGGATTATGACTTTACCTTGATGTATCATCCCGGGAAGGCAAATGTTGTGGCCGATGCCTCAAGTCAGAAGACTGTTCATGTATCTAGCATGATGATCAAGGAACTGGAGCTGATAGAGAAATTTTGCGATCTAAACTTGACGATGGAAAGGTGCAAGGACTGGATTAGTTTGGGTATGATTAAGGTGTCGAGTGGATTGATCGAGGACATACGGGAGCAACAAGCAACCGATGAGAGTCTGACAGAAAAGAAGGAGTTAATGGAACAAGGAAAAATGGCAGAGTTTAGTTTGGGCAATGATGGAATTCTGAGATGTAAGGGAAGGATATGTGTGCCAAACAATTTTGAAATGAGGAAGCTGATTCTCGATGAAGCACATAAGAGCAATTTGAGTATTCACCCTGGAGCCACGGAATTGTATCAAGATCTGAAGCAAAGATTTTGGTGGTCAGGGATGAAGAAACAAGTTGCGGAGTATGTAGCAGCATGCTTGACTTGTCAAAAAGCGAAAGTGGAACACCAACGACCTGCGGGAATGATGTAATAATTGGATATACCAGAATGGAAATGGGAGAGCATATCGATGGATTTTGTGTAAGGATTACCAAGAACATCAAAAGGATTTGATGGGATTTGGGTAATTGTGGATAGACTGACAAAGTCATTGCATTTTCTATCTATCAACATGAAGTATTCCCTAGATAAGCTTGCTCAGATTGATGTGAAGGAAATAATCAGGTTGCATGGAGTGTCATCCAGTATTATTTCTGATAGAGACCCTAGGTTTACATCCAGATTTTGGCAAAGTTTGCAACAAGTCCTAGGAACTAAGCTGAGATTAAGTTCTGATTATCATCCTCAGACGGATGGTCAGTCAGAGAGAACCATTCAATCCCTAGAGGACTTGCTGAGAGCGTGTGTATTGGATCATAAGGGAAGTTGGGATGATATTTTGCCGTTGATCGAGTTTACCTATAATAATAGTTTTCATTCGAGCATAGGAATGGCACCTTATGAGGCTTTGTATGGAAGAAAATGCCAAACACCTTTGTGTTGGTACCAGGATGGGGAGAGTGCAATATTAGGACCTGAGTTTTTACAACAAACCACGGAAAATGTGAGACAAGTTCGAGAAAGGATGAGGACGACACAAAGCAGACAAAAGAGCTACTCTGATAAGAGGAGACAACCTCTCGAGTTCCAAGAAGGCGACCATGTTTTTCTGAGAGTCACTCCGATGACTGGGGTAGGCAGAGCTCTAAAGTCCAGAAAACTCACTCCAAAATTCATAGGACCATACCAAATTCTTCGTCGTATTGGTCCTGTTGCTTATCAAATAGCTTTACCGCCAAATCTTTCTAATATTCACAATGTCTTTCATGTTTCACAACTGAGGAAATATATTCCTGATCCGTCTCATGTAATTGAGTCTGATGTAGTACAATTAAGAGATAACCTGACCTATGAAACAAACCATGTGCGGATCGATGATAGAATGATCAAACAGCTCAAGGATAAACAAATCTCTTTAGTCAAGGTTATTTGGAATGAAGTTATCGGAGATGCGACTTGGGAAGTAGAGGACAAGATCCGAGAACAGTACCCTGCGTTATTCTAGGTACGTAATTTCGAGGACGAAATTCTTTTTAGAGGAGTAGAGTTGTAACACCCTCGTTTTTAAATAGTTTCTTTTGACTTTTAATCTGTTTCAATTTATTTAAATTATATGATTAATGATTTTTAGATCTTGATGTGAGAATAATAATATTCATATCTTTGATATGTTTTAGAAGAGTCAAGAGTAGTAAAGTTCGCAAAACTTAGTTTTTGCGGGAACCACATTCTCGAGTGATGCGGGGAAGAGTTTAACATTTTTCTGGAGACCGTTTTTACTCCAAAATAATATTTGAACGAAACAAAAGTTGTTTTTAGATTATTTGTGATTTTTAGAAATTTTTCTAGAAATTTTTCAAAAAAACTTTATTTTACCCGCGTTTGGTGCTTTACGGGTAAACCGGGCACAACCAAGAGATGAAAAATTATCCAAAAATTTAGTTGAGATTCTAAATTTTTACATATCATATTTAAGTCATAAAAGTGATTTTTCATGTTATTGCTTATTTTAGAAAAGTGTTTATTTCAAAAGGGATTATGAAAATAAACATTTTTCCTACTTTGAACCACCAACTTAACCCTAGCTTGATGGGACACAATCTCACAATTTTTTTTCTTGTCTTGGCCGAGTTCCTCAAGCCAAAAATGCACTCTTGGAATTAAAAAGTCAATGTGACCAAATAGGAAAATATCTTTGAATTTTTTCAATTAAAGAAATAGAGTAGATTTCCAATCAAATCCAAAGCACATCAACCCATGCCTCTTGGTCTCTTGGCCGAGTTTCATCTAGGGCAAGGGAGGAGAGAGGATTCATTTCTTCACTTCATCTTCTTCCTTTAGCCAAAAACTCTATTTTTCTCTCCATTCCAAAGCTTGCCTCCATAACCAAAGGCTTGAGCTTTCTTGAGTTCTAGACATTCAAACTTCACAAAAAAGGTTTGGATGATGATTCTAATCCATAATCTCTTCTTACTTTTCCATTATCATCACTTTCATTTTTTTTAAGAACCATGTGTTCTTCATTTTTGCTAAGAGAAGACTTTGTTCTTGGTTTAGGTTCATACTCTTGGAACCTATAAGCTTGAAACCCTCCTTGATCTATTTTTCTTCTAAGCTTTGAGTAAGTATTCATCCACTCAAGTTTCTACACATTAGGGTTTGAGTATTTTCAAAAAACTTGCACTTTTATGGTTATGTTCTTGTGTATTTTGAATAAGGGTTGATTTTTAAAGTGTTGGAGCATCAAGTTTCAAGGAGACCTCTTGGTGTTTTTTTAAGGATACTTCAAGAGGTAAGGGGATTTTCTCAATAAGTTGGGAAGATTGTGTATGTGTGTGGCTATTTGTTGTGTGCTCGATGATAAACTCAAAGACTTGAGTTGTCATATTTGGTGTTGAATGAATTTTCATTCTCTTAGTAATATCTATTTTTACATATCTATAATTTAAAGTTTCAAAGTATGATACTTGGTTGATGAAAATGGGATTTTCGAATTTTATGGACCCTTGGAAAAAAAAAGATTGCTTGAAGTGGCTTGCATGTCTAATGCTTGTTTAATAAATTAATGAATGATGTTAGTGTTCTTGATGTGTCTAAAATGCTAAAGATGGTTGTTTTAAGTGTATGTATGCTTTATTATTTGAGTAGTGTTTTTGCCTTTTTAATGTATTTGATTTCTTGGGTGATTTGGTGTACTTTGATGTATGATGTTGGATTGTAATATTTAAAGTAGTGTAAAGCTTTAATTTATTATGATTGTAGTTGTAATTTGGTGGTGGTACCCAAGCATTTTGGAAGAGGATTATAGAGGACTCTTAGAAAACATTTTTCCAAAGAAATCAAGATTTAATTAATTAGAATTCAAGTCCTTGTCATCACTTCTACGTGGCAAAAAATACTGATGTGGCCTTTCTGATGTCAGCTGACACGTCAGCATCACTCCCCTCTCTCTGGATCCAAAACCTAACATATTTGTAGGGACCGGATCCAACCAGTGGATTATAGAGGACTCTCTGCTAAGAAGCTACTAAGAAGACAGGCTTCTCTAGCAGAGAAGGTTACTCTGCTGAGAATGTACTAAAAGGTTAAGCTTCTCTAGAAAAGAAGGACATCAAATCAGATAGCTACTCAAGCAGAGAAGCTCACAGATGAAGAAGAAACTCCTCAAGGTAAGAAGTCTCACAACTGAATGAAGTATGCTACTATAACACAGTGAGAATATTCTCAAGACGGGAAGCTTTTCAAGATTCACAACATACTTGATCATCCTAGAAACCTCAAATAGAATAAGATCTCTCTACATCAAAGTATTCTTCACTCTACACAATGTGAAAATCTTAAAGCTATTCAAAGATATGAATACTGAGAAGATCACAGAAGCAGACCAGGTGAGCCATCATATTGTAACTATGGTAAGGACCTTATCTAACAACACATACTAAGAGAAGGTCCCAGAGAAGGCTCATGTCTGGACCACACTATTCTAGAGAAGATCCACCCATGAGCGTGTGAAAGAAAATGTTTGTGCAATCTGTGAGATTGATTGTAGTGGGTTAGATTGAAGAGGCCAGGACAATACTACTGGTTGGAAGCCTGAAGAGGCTTGTACAAGAATACTGTGTAAGGCATGAAGAGGCTCATTGAAGAATACTTGAGAGAATAGTGAAAAATCTCACTGGAATTGGGGACTGGGCGTAGTCCAAGGTTTGGGGTGAACCAGGATAAAATATCTGTGTGATATTTCTCTGCCTATCTCTTTTACTGTTTTTCTGTTTCATAGTTTAAACTGCACTGAAACACCTTTTCTGGCTGAGAATGTCTATACGTTTGTGAAACATTTCTGTCAGTCAAGCTTTTACCAATCTTATCTTGATAAAGAAAATATTCTTATAAAAGTTGTGTGAAACTATATATCAGAGAGAAGATTAAGTTAAAACTTCTAGAGAGTATATTTTGATCAACCTTCTCTAGCTGAGATAGTTCTGTTTAGATTTCTGAAAGCTAGGAACTTGATTTTCTAATAACCTTCTCTAGTTGAGAAGATCTCTTAAAACAAACCTTACACTTAACACTGATAATCTTCTCTAGCTCAAGAGCTTATTATCTAACGTTTGTTTCACATCTTCTCTGAACTCCAAATTTTCAATACTTGAGAAATGTTCAAAGTCTACAGGTAAAAGCCAAGATTTTCAAAGGGTCACAATTCAACCCCCCTCCTTGTGACTCTCTGTGCCACTTCAAATAGTACCAATACTAGCAATTTCTAAGACATGATCATCACGCATGAACACATATCCTTCTGAGATAGGTTCATAAGTGAAAAACCACTCTCGTCATGGAGTCATGTGCCACGTTGCTCCTGAATCCATTATCTAAACATTAGTAAGCTATTTTTCTCCTTTAGAACCAATTGCTACTTCACTATTCAAGATTTCTCCTTCATCGTAGGTACTAGCAACACACCCTTGAGAGGTTGTTGCTTCAGAAGCTTTATCTCCATTTTTCTTGTTGTGCCAAAAATCTTTCTTCAAGTGTCCTCTCATGCCACATTGGTAGCATTTGAAATTCTTCCTTCTTCGAGATTTTGATCTACCATGATTTTGACTCCCACTGGAGCCACGCTCCATTGATCTTTCTCTCGTCGTTGCTAAAGCCTTTGCTTGCCTTGAATTTCCTATTCTTTCTTCCTTATTCATATGCCTGGATTCTTCTTCAAGAATGGCTCCGACAACATCATCAAAGGATAGAGTGTCAGCAATATTATTATTTGTTATATTGATGACAAGTTGATCATACGAATCTGGTAAACTCTAAAGTAGAAGCTCCGCTTGTTCATTTTCTGCTATTATAAAATTTGATGTTGTAAGTTGAGCAAAAAGTGTATTTAGATTGTTGACGTGATATGTCACCAATGTCGCTTCACTCATTCGAAGAGTATAGAGTCTCCTTTTTAAGAAAATACTATTTCGAAGAGATTTGACCTCATACAATTTAGCAAGTGCATCCCAAATTTCCTTTGCAGTCTTCTTCTTCGCAACACTTGACAACACTGAATCTGCCATTGCTAGATGTAAATTGGCAACAACATTATCATCTATTTCTTTCCATTTATCATCTGTTATATTTGCAAGCCTACCTTCAATTGATGCCATACAATTGTCTTTCCTCAAAATTGCTTTAATCTTCAACTTCCACAAGGAGAAATTACTCCAATTGAACTTCTCAACCTCGAATTTAACTGCCATGGTTTTCTCACCATTTTCTTGGCTCTCTCTCTCAAAATTTACTCACTAGAACTCACCATGAACAATAGTCGCAGCGGAAATAATCACCAACCTTTGGCTTTGATACCATTGTTAGGTACCAAAGTTATTATATTGAATTATGCAACTAAAATAGAGCTGAGAATTTCTCCCTAAATTGAAGAATATTACGACTTCTCTCTAACAACAACAAGAGAACATGTACACACTTTATTGTAATATAGGAGAATACATATAAGAGAACCTTACAGGAGAAACTACTTTTTCTCTTTAAACTTCTCCCTCAAAGACTTGAATGACAAACTCATAGACATTATCCCTATTTATACAAGCTTGTAACTATTATATTTAGTGATTAAGGAGAAAAATATTCTAAACCTGTAACTTTCTATGGTAACTCTTTTATTTAGTAATAACATACGTGGTGACTTTTTCCATTCCACAAAAGTGGCTTTACGTTATTTTCACACTGATGACCAAATTTGTGACAATAAGAACATTTATACTTGTTCTTATCATAACAATCTTTAGTCTTATGACCAAATTTGTTACAATGAGAACATTTAACCGTAGTCCTTTTGGCAAGAACAAAAAGATTCTTATAAGCTTTTTGATTCTGATGCTTTTTATATCCAAGTCCAGCTTTGTCATAAACACTTTTATGAGAACCAAGAAGCTTATATAAGTTTTTGTTTCCACTGACAAAGTTGGCTAGATCATGTGCCATCTCATTGACCTTTTCTTTCAAAGCTTTTCATTTATAAGTTCACTATGGTCATAAGATGATGCTTTTGAAAAAAACATCTTTCTTTTGCTTAATCTCTTCAGAAAGCTTGAAATGAGATTGTTGAAGATAGTAAATAGCCTTGTTGGATTTCGCATTTTCGGCCTTAAGTTTTTCATTCTGTTCCTTGGCCTCAGAAAGTTGTTGCTTCAACATAGAACACGTCTAAGCTAAGGTATGAGAATCATTTAAGAGATTATCAAAAGCAATTTCAAGCTCCTTATAAGAAAGGGGTTCAGAATTTGATACCTCTTTAGCATCGGATTCTGGTAGGTTAGCTATGAGACATACGTAAGCAACTTCTCCTTCTCCTCCTTCAGAAGATAAAGTTTCTGGATCTTCCCATGTGGCCATCATTGCTTTCTTGCATTTTTTAGGTTTGTTAAAACCTTTCTTAAACATTGGACATTCTGGTTTGGTATGTTCAAGCTTGTTGCATCCATAGCATATGATTTGGCCTTTTGACTCATCACCTTTCTGAGCATCTCTATTTCGTTGGAAACTCCTTCCACCATTTCTTCTTCTCAGCATTCTTTGAATTTTTGTTGAAATGAATGCTAGCTCATCTCCATTTTCTTCTTCTGACTCATCATCACTTTCTCCCTCAAATTCAGTGACAGAATTGAGAGTTAAAGAGTTTGTTGAAGTTTTGGAAATGCTTTTTCCCTTTTTCTGAGATGCCTTGAGAGCTATCGCTTTTCCTCTCTTTGGAGCAATCTCATCCATTAGTTCTTGTTAATGTACTTTTAGAGAACCGAGAAAATCATCTATTCTAAGTACTGACAAGTCTTTAGCTTCCTTAATGGCTGTCACTTTTGGTCTCCACATCTTTGGTAGGCTTCTCAAGATCTTTCTGATCTGTTCTTGATTTGTATGTCTTTCCAAGAGACTTAAGATCATTTACTATGATAGTAAATCTGCTAAATATTTCTTCAATTGATTCATCCTCTTGCATTTTGAACAGTTCATATTGATGAAACAGAATATTGATTTTTGATTCCTTGACTTGATCAGTTCCTTCAAGTGAAGTCTTCAGAGTGTCCTATATCTCTTTTGCACTTGTGCATTAAGCAATTTTGTCAAATTCTCCTCTGCTCAAAGCACATGTAAGATAGTGCTTTGCTTTGAAGCTGTTTACAACTTTTGCTTTCTCATCAGGTGCCAACTCTCTTTTAGTTTTGAAGTTGAGGCACCTTCAGCACTTACTGTTGTTAAAATATAAGGACAATCCATGACAATGTCCCATAAGTCTCCTTGTTGATACTCCAAAAATAGTTTCATTCTTTTGTTCCAACAGTAGTAATCTTTGCAATCAAAAGCTGGTGGTTTGTTGAGAGAAGATCCTTCTAGTACAAACACTCCAGCTGTTTGAATTGCCACCTTACTGAATTTTGAAGTGGACCAAAGGATAACAAGAAGGGGAGTTGTGTAACGCCCCTTTTTCCCACAATGAACGTCACGTGAAAAACTAAAAACTTAATGCGGAAAATCGTCTCTCATAAATCAAGGTTACCAAAATTGGTGGCTAATTTTTTTTTTTGAAAAGATCTTATACGAAAAGATTTGCTCACAACTCATTTAGCCATCCAGAAACTCAGAAGAAAAGAAACATCACATATATAAATATATACCCTCAAGTCAATATACACAAGTCTTGCGCCCGCAAGTATAGTTTGGAACCACAACATAGTGGCCAAAATACATCATCCTGACACAAAGAAAATAAAGCGATAAAGCTAAACCTAGGAAAAACAATAAATCAAAAAGTGTGTCCAATACACGACACTGAACATGTACATCTCAAACCTAGGCTGGTCGCTAACAGACGCTCTACAACCTAGCACTAGACACCCCCACCTCTACCGGCCTAAGACGATGACGTCTCCTCGGGGTCCTCCTCATCCTCAGACACCTCGAATAGTACACGATCTGGCTCGTCTCTAACCTTCCTCTTCCCTCTATCTACGTGTCCTGAAGGTCCGACATAAGTGTCAGAAGAACAGCGCACCAAACGTCCAGAAGGTGCGAAGTATGGAACAGGAAGTGTAGGTCTCACAGTCTCGGGTGCTAGAACCGGTGTCACTGGTGGAGCCATCCTTGGTAAGCGTTCCCTCTCCAAGGAACTCTTCCTTGGAGTGCGACGAATCAGACGACAACGGTTAGATACCGATTCGGCTATCCGCTGAGGTGTAGGCCTCTAATCCTCCCTCGCCTCTCTCCTGCTGCGCCGTGGGTGGAACTCTGGCCTCCCGGTCCTCCAAGGTGATGCTGCGTGCAAAGGGTGCATCTCCCGCCAGTAGCGCATCCTCTCGACGGGTATGTAAACATCCAAAACCATGTCCCTCTCCAAAACCTCTTTAGGGCCCAACACCCCTCCTCTAGTCCTAACCACGTGTCTAGACACAGTGACCCATTAGGAGATGGGATCGTAAGTCCATCCCCCACCATCGGCCTCACGAGGTCGAAAGCACTCCCTCACTCGGGCTATCAGAGGTCTCGAAGTGGACATCTACGCATAACGTACATAAAATAACAGAAAAATACGCAAGGGTGAATTTCTTTGCACAAGTTGAAATCCACTGAAAGGATGTATACAAAAAGAAAATACTACATAATACATTCCAAGAATATATATAGCTACTCTTTCGCAAATCTTTCTCTAAGATATTCATACACCAAAAGAAAGCACATCATCAAATTAAACACACAGTCAAACACACACATAGCACTCTAGCATAATGCATGTCACTTCAATATCTCTTTAATACACCGGTGCACTACTCCATGGAGACTTCCTCAACTAAGTAGAGCGATATGGCGGAATCGTATACCTATCATTAATGCAAACTGACCTTCACTCTCGGCCATCGTTTGTCATTTATTCGGTACAGACCCATTGTGCTACGTCGTACACCACATCATAAATAAGATAGCCCTGGTCAGGATCATCCAAGCTGGGTATTACGACTCGTCTCGGCACAAGGGAATTCATTTCATGGCCATTGAGAACTTCGTAACCTGGATGCCCTCAAAGACTTATAGTCAGACCATACTTATTTACAATCCCCGCATAGGATTGTGTGCTCTAATCATGGCATAAAGCCAACATGGCAAAAGCCAATATTAATCATGGCATAAAGCCAACATGGCAAAAGCCAATAACTCAAATGCATATGACAGAATATTTGCAAACACAATCAATACAATCAATGTGGTCCCTTGTCTTAGGGTTTTTCGTCGCCACGTGTTAGCTTTCACCTAACACCGTGTAATTTTATTGTCCTCAAGACTTTATCGTCGCCACGTATTGATCCTCTTTCAATACCGTGTAGTATTATTGTCCTTAAGACTTTATCGTCCCCACGTATTGATCCTCTTTCAATACTGTGTAGTATTGTTGTCCTCAAGACTTTTATCATCGTCACGTATTGGTCCTCTTCCAATACCGTGTAGTAACGTTATTTTAAAAAAACATAAGTTTTATAAAAACTTCTCTTAACTCCTGACTCTCAAATCTTTATGATTTTACTTCTCACTCTTCATTGTAAAAAGATTTAATTAAAAATCTTAGTTAAGTACTTTGATAATTTTACTTAAGTTCCTTTACTTTAAGTATTTAAAATCTGCCCCAAAATATTCTATTTTTCAAGTTTCAGCCCTTATTTTTTTTGAAATTTAGGTTTCTGGCCCAAAATGCCCAGACTTTACGTTTTCTACCCCAAGACTTTCGTAAATTATAATTCTGGCCCAAAGGTACCCAGACTTCACGTTTCTGCCCCAATCTTTCGTAAATTATATTTTTGGCCCAAAAGTCTCCAGACTTCGCGTTTCTGCCCCAAACTTTCGTAAATTATATTTTTGGCCTAAATTGTCCAGATTTTGCAATTTAAGCCTAGAATTCCAGAATTTGCATTTTTGACCCCAAAAACATCCAGTTTTCGTTTTTGACCCCTAAAAATCCAAAATTTGATTTTTCTCCCTCTTTAATTCATTTTCTAGCTCACTTAGAGTCTTATGGATAAAAAGGACTTAGTATGAAATTGATTTAAGACTTATACTTAGGAATTTTATGAAATTTATCTAAGTATGTATTAACTTGAATCTTTATTAATTTATTTGATTTCACTTTGGAAAACTTTTTCATTAAAGCTTTTAAACCTCTTCCCACACTTAATCAAATATTTCCAAACCAATCCCAATCACAAGGAAATCATGGTATATGGAATATTCAAGGAAAGCAACATACCTCAATTAGGCAAGAACACAATCAAGCCATAAACCATACATCCACTCAAAGTGGCCATCCATAGCATATGAACATACATCATGAACATAGCATAAAAATCATCAACTCATCAAGCATACACTTAGACATTCCAAATCACTCCAAATCATACATATGATTTTTTCAACAACACATAGGTTTATAAAAAATTATCATGCCTCAACCAAAATCATACTTTCACTCATATACATAAATATATTACATATTACTAAAGAATGATTTCTCACTCAAACACCCAATATGAAAACTCAAGTCTTTGAGTTTTTCATGAACATACAACATAAACCACACACATACACATCCTTCCCAACTTATTGAGAAAATCCCCTTACCTCTTGAAGACAATGAAAATGGGCAAACACCACAATCACCTTCACTCCTCACCAACACCAAGTGGCCTCCTTGAAGCCTTGATGTTCCCACACTTAGAAAAATTTACCTTTCACAAAATACACCAAAATAAAACCATAAAAATATGAGTTTTATGAAAACCAACAAACCCTAAAGAGTAGAAATTTGAGTAGATGAATACTTACTAAAATCTTGAAGACAAATGGATTCAAGGTGGTTTTCAAGCTTGTAGGTTCCAATGGAGTGAACCTAAACCAAGAAAAAGATCTCTTTTAGTAAAGAGAATAACACAACTTTCATGGAAACATGAAAGTGGTGGAAATGAAAAAATGAATGAAGTTTATGGATTAGAATGATGATCCAAACCTTTTTTGTGAAGTTTGAATAACCAAAAACCCAATAAAACTCAAGTTTTGGCTATGGAGGAAAGCTTGGAAGTGAAGAGAAAAATGGTGTTTAGCAAGTTTTGGAGAAGATGAAGTGAAGAAGAATGAAATCTCTCTCCTCCCTTGCCTTGAAGAAACTCGGCCAGACCAAAGGGGAATGGGGGGAGGTATGGGTTTGCTTACTTTGAGTGGATGGGAGTCATACCTCACTCACCTAATTTTGGCAAAATTCAAAAATTAAACCCATTTGACCATTTGACTTTTGAATATTTTTGGGAGTGAAATCAGGTCTTCATATGCGCCCAAGGCTGACTGGAAAATGGTGGGATTTAATTCCACCAAGTTAGGGTTTAATCGGTAGTTCAAAGTAGTAAAAACGCGTAGTTTTTGAACCCCTTTTTAGATAAATATTTTTCTAAAATGAGTAAAATCGTGAGAAATGAATTTTATGATTTGAATATGTCATAGAAAAATTTAGAAACTCAAAACTAAATTTTTGGACTATTTTTGATGTCCCGGTTGCTTCCGGTTTACCCGTAAAGCACCAAACGCGGGTAAAATAAAGTTTTTTCTGAAAAATTTATAGAAAAATTTCTAAAAATCACAAATATTATAAGAACCACTTTTGGTTCGTTAAAAAAATATTTTAGAGTAAAAATGACCTCCAGAAAAATACTGAACCCTATTCCCGCATCAGGAGAGAATACAGTTCCCGCAAAAACTCTGTTTTGCGAACTCTACTACTCTAAACCCTTCAAAATCAAACCTAAGATATTACTATCACTATCCTCACCTTAAGATCCCAAAAATCATTAATTAAATTAAATAGGATTAAAAATCAATAAAAAACTATATATAAAAATCAGGGTGTTACAAGTTGAATTGTTACCCTTTTAAAATTTTGGCCTACAAGAATGTTTAGGGAACCTTCTGATAAATCTTCTCAAGTATGATTACTTGGAAATCAGATTGAGTTACCTTTGTTAGTTTATAAACAGATATCAATAATGTTAATTCAACAATAATTAATCAGTTTATCTAACTATGGAAGTTGACAAAAGAATTTCAAATCAGAATGTTCACTTCAGAATGTTCACCTATTGAGAACGTTTTGAAGTTACTGTTTGAGTATGAACCTTATAAGGTTATTCAACCTTCTGATGTTCTTCAACCTTCTCAGGTTGTTGAACTTTCTCAGATCACTTTCTGAGTGTTTGTGAACCTCTTTTTAAAATACTTTGGTTTTCAATTCTTGTGTGTGTATGTGTATAAACTCAGAATAAACACTTAACAGAAATATAAAGGAGAGGGATAGAGGATACCTGACAAACGATTTTATCCTGGTTTACCCTTAACTCCTGGGCTACGTCTAGTACCCACACCCTGTGAGCTTTTCCACTAGTATAACCACCAGTACAAGTATTCTTCACACAACTTCTTCAGGCTTTTACAAGTATTCTTTTCTTTGCCTCCTCAGGCAATTACACTGAGTATTCTTTTACCACTTAACCTCTCCAGACTTTGTAGTTTCTTTCTTTTACTCACACTAGTGTTCACTCACTATGCAGTAAAAGAACAACCTTTACAGATTTGAAAATATAGGTTGTGTCACTATCTTACAGCTTACAAATCATTCAAAAATGAAGAAATGAAAACTGTATTCACTCTCTAACAGATTTGAGAAAATATCTCAAGGAGTGAGTATTTCAAATTCAGACTTGATGGGAAGATTAATCTTGGTTCGGACTTGTGATTTTGCAGTAGATTCCTCCAAGTTGTCCAGTCGTGTTTGTCTTTGTTTTTAATGATGTTCCATGGTGAAACTAGTCGTTAGACACATAGCAAAAGGGCCTCTGTTCGTACAGCTGGACTCTCCCTTGCTTTTACCAAAAGTTGATAGTGACAGCTCACTTCTGATGAACATTCTGATGTCCACCCTTCTGATGAACATTCTGGTGTCCATCTTTCTGATGAACATTCTGATGTTCATTCTTCTGATGAACATTCTAGTGTCCATCTTTCTGATTATCTTCTTAGATATCGTATGTACTCTTCCTTCTGATATTCCTCAAGTTTTTGTGTGAGAACACATGTACCTTAGATGTGGTGGTACTTTCTTTCTTCTGACCTTTCTTTGGAACCTTATGATGAATGTGTCATTCTGTCTTCAGAGAAGGTTCAACAGGTCTTCTGTTATTGAACATTCTTTGACATTGAGCAACATTCTGGTCTTGACATGCTTTGTCAATTCTGACTCTCTTATTTCTTTCTCAGGTCATTGACTATCTGTATCATAGTTTAGTACTATCTTGATTTTCTTTGGATGTCTTGTCTTTTTGGTCTTTGAGAATGTTCATGTTGGTGTACTTGATCCTTTTGAGAATGTTAATCATTCTGAGTTCATGTGATCATTCTGGCTTGTTCTTTCTTGAACATTCTTACAGGCAATTATCACTATACCTGTTCTTATAAAACATTCTCAAGCACACCATTAGTACATTTAACATTCTTAAATGCTTAAATTAAGTTCAGAAGATTTGTTGTCGTTAAAACCATTTTCTAAGGGTTTTGGAGTCAACAAATTTTTACTCTCACACTGTCAAGTGTGCTCAACCCAGAGGCAGAGCTTTCATACCAATTGAAGTGAATAGGTCATTCACAAGAAGGGGGTTGAATTGTGACCTTTTTAAATTTTAACACGAATGGAAACAGTTTCTGAATAGGTTCTCATGTTGTTACTTGGAGTTCAGAAAGATTTCAGAAATGGCAGGTAATGTAAATTGTTAGTATTGTTCCAAAAGGATACCTTTCTAAGTAATCACCTTTCTGATAGAAATCAGTGTATGTTGTAACACTAGGATTTTTCCATAAATATTTTCTGTAAATATTTTCTAACAGTATTTTCTGTAGAAAATATTATTTTTATATTTTTTAATTATTTTAACCAAATAAAGGTTAAAAATGATTTTCTATAGCATAAAAACTATTTTTGTCAAATTTTGTCGTCGGTTTACGATTGAGCCCTTATTTGCAATTTTAGAAAGTTTGGAAATTTTCATAAATTGCAATTTGGTCCTTGGATCAGGGAACTGGTCCAAGCGATATAAATGTTTACACTTTAGGATTTTGCGGTAGATAGAGATTATTTTCTTTAGGATTCTGGTAAATAAAAGAAGAATTACAGTTTTGGTCCCTCTAAGATAGATAACATAGATTGAGGCGAATCAAAGGCAAATAAATTTTCAGAGACCAAAACAGAGACAAATAGAATGATTTAGACCTACCATTAATATTTATTTATCATTTCCTATTTAGGAATTTTTCTGGAATTTTTTAGAAAAATTACGGTTTTGCCCCTGTTTGCGGGTAACCGGGGAAACCAGGGAAACTGGTAAAAGAGAAGAGCTCAGGGCTAGGAGTCATAGGCAAATTTACCAGGAGGAGAAAAGTGATGCAGAGCGATGTCACTGTAGATAGGAATCTTGACTTTCTAGACACAAGAGGGGAATGACAATTTTACCCCTAACCTTTCTTTTTTGCACCAAAGGGCATTTAAGTCATTTCCACAAGATTCTTTTCAGCCATGTGGCACCTCTAAGGTCTGATTGACCTATTCAAAAAGTGATTTTATCACAAACACCTTTTATTAATTCATTTTCACTCACAAAGATCAAATTAACCAAGCTTTTTACCTTTTATTCACCTACCAAATATCCCTTAAGCCAAGGAATCTTATCCTTGCTTGTACTCAGCCCAAATGGCATTCCCCCTTGTCCCTTTCAAGACCAAATCATTTGTTTTACAAAGCTTAATCCAATTCTAATTCAAATCCACCAATTAAGCTTTGACACTTGTCATTTTTTAACTTGTCATTCACCTAACTACATTGTGATTTAGTAAAGCACATCCTTTCCTTCCCTATAAATAGAGAGGGAGCTTCATCCCTTTTTCTTGCTCATTCACTCTCTTCTTAACCTCCCTTTGTTCTTGCTTTCTTGAGTTTTCATGTGCTTTGAAGAGCTTTTGTGCTTAGTCTTTAGTTCTTGCAAGAAGTTGGTGAGTGGTGCTTGGAAAAAAGAAAGAGGAAGGCTAGTGATCAAAAATGGTTTGTAGAGATTTCTCTTAGTCTTATTATTTTAGTGGAGGTTTTAGTCTTATAAGTAACAAAGTTTTTATTATGTGAAGGAGGACTAAAAACAATAAAAAGGAACTAAGGTAAGGGGGAAATTTCTAAAGCAAGTTATAAGAATCATATAAGTGGTTACTTATATGATTTGTATTGCTTAAGTGGTTCAAGCTTTAAAAAAAATACATATATCTTTTAAGTATGTTTCTAATATTTATTTTCAAGTCCTTGTGCTTTCTGTTATTTATTTATGGACTGACATTTCAGTGAAATCCTTATGTTTTCTGTTGTTTATTTATGGATTGGCATTTCAGTCAAGTCCTTATGCTTTATGCTATTTATTTTTCAAGCCCTTTAATTTTATGCTATTTATTTGTAAACTTGTCCTTATTCTAAGTCCTCATGCTTTAAGCCTTAAAATAATTATAATTTGTCTTAACCCAAATCTTATTTTATGTCTACTTGTGATTTGAAATAAGCGATGTGTAAATGCTTGGATGTTACTTGAGTTTGATCATCAAGAGCTTGAGTTGTTTGTAATGCTTGTACATGAGATTTGGTGTTGTGATTATTTGAAAAGATGAGGACCAAAAAATATTGAAGTTGAGGGACTAAAATCATAAGAATAAAGCTTGAGTAATAACTTGAGTTGAAAGAAAATTTCACTAAGATCTCCAAAAGGATTTGTTTGAAGTCTTGAAATAAATTTTATAAAAAAATTAAATAATATGTTATTTGTACAATAAATTAAACTATATTTTTTATATTTTAAAATAAAGTTTTAAGTCCATTTTTAATTAATAAAACAGTGATATTCACACCTTAGGTGTGAAAACTTTTTAAAACATAAGAAAATTTAAATCGTGCCAATTTTCGAAAAATTTGAAACAGACTCCTTTACACTCCCGCTCTGAAAATTTACACACCTGTGAAAGCGTCAAGTTTTTCCAAAAATAAATAATTTTTCTATGTTCGAAATTTTCTAAAATCATGTCTAAAGGCTTCTAAATTATGGTAGTTTTTGGGAAAAAATTCTTATTTGAGACTTCTCTTATTAAAGGTATTTTATTTAGATTTTTATCTAAAGATTTTTACAAAGGGGGGAAAGAAATCAATAAAGGATTTCTGAAAAACATTGTTGCAAAAAGATGAGGCAAAATGTTTTGTTAAATTCATGATGAATTACTGTTTGGATATTGATCCTTAAATTGAAAAATTGAATTGGCATTTGCATAGAGATGTGATGAGCTACAATCCAGAGATGAGGGATTGTGAATAGAGCATGATTGGGCTACAATTGTCTATTGGGATTATCCAGGTTTCGAAAGTCTCAATGGTCATGTGGTGACTCCCAACGAGCCGAGGCGAGTCGTATATCCGACTTCGATAAATCTGACTGACTAACCTATTTCATGAAGCGGTACATGAGGTTTAAATGTGGCTATACTGAATATTTGTATATCCACGCCTAAAGGAGGGCAGGTTGGTGTCTTATGATAGGTATATGCCACAGCCATCCGCTCAGACGGAGTTTTGATGGGAAAGTCTCCATTGAGCATTACACCGGTGTATGTTGAGGGAAATCGAAGTGTCATGCATAATATAAATGCTTGTGATGTTTATTGTTTGATTGATTTTTTTTGGATACTTGTGATGAAAATTTTATGTGTGTCTGATGCGTTAATGTTATGATATGTGAATAAGTGACAAAGTTGGTTACCAAAATTTTTCAAAAACCTTAATTCTATATTTATTTGTGAGATGTAATATATGATATTTTCTTATTTTATGTATCTTTCGTGATATAACTTGCGGACAAGATTTTCACCCTTGCCTATATGTTTTGTGATCTTTTGGAACATGATTCATATAGATGGTTCCGGACCCGGATTTGATCCCCACCATTAGGGAGAGTTTTAAGCCCCGTGGGGGCGAAGGGCAAGGCTGGTTATACAATCCAGCCACAGAGTGGGCAACCTATGTAGGATATATTACGAAGACCTCGGGAGGAGCAAATGGACCAGATGCGAGACTAGAGAGGAACATGGTACTAGACATCATGATTCCTATAGATGAGGTACAATGGGTATAGCCAGGTAACCAGAATAGTTACCAGGAGTCTGAGGCACCAGTGCCGGAGCCAGAGCTAGAGATAGAAGAATCTCCCGCACTACCGTACATTCACTACGCTAGAAGACGCAGGAGTGCATGAGTGAGGAGCACTCCAAGGCAACCTACGAGTGCGTCTACTCCGACGGTGGTGGAGGATGGTCCTCCGGGATTTACTTCACCCATTTGTGTACTCCTCTTTCCTTTGCACTTCCGTTCGAGATCCCTAGGCCTTACCCAGGAGACTTTCAGGTCGGGACCTCCAGGCGGGGAAGAAAAGGGAAGGGGAAGATTTGGGAGGAACCATCAGATGACTAGATTGGGGAGTATTCGTAGCTGTAGATATTCTGGTGGTCCAGAATAGGTCCTTGAGGGGTTTGTGGAACACGACCGGCCTAGGACGGATGAGGGTGTTTAACTCGTGTGCTTACTATGCTTTCTGGTTTCGCTTTGACTGTTTACTTTCTCCTTGATGATCGTGTGTATAGGTCACTCTGTTGCGGCCAAGACTATTACTTGCTGGAGCAAGCCCCTATATTTCTGTTATATGTATATTATGTGTGGTGTGTTTTCTGTGGCTATGTGTTTGAAAATAATTTCACGATCACTAACTTTCTACAAAGAAAATTATTTGAAAACATATTCCCCATCCTTCTCATCTTTAAAAAAAAAAAATTTCACTCGTATTTTTTGGGAAGGGAATATGTAAGTGAAAATATTATTTTTATTTTAAAATATAAATAATAAAACATATTTTTAAAGATGAGAAGGATGAGGAATATGTTTTCAAATAACTTTCTTTTGTAGAAAATTAGTGATCATGAAATTATTTTGAAACGCATAGCTACATAAAACACACCACACATAATATACATATAGAAGAAATATAGGGGCTTGCTCCAGCAAGTAATAGTCTTGGCTGCAACAGAGTGACCTATACACACGATCATCAAGGAGAAAGTAAACGGTCAAAGCGAAACCAGAAAGCATAGTAAGCACATGAGTTAAACACCCTCATCCGTCCTAGGCCGGTCGAGTTCCACAAACCCCTCTAGGACCTTTTCTGGACTACCAGAATATCTACAGTTACGAATACTCCCCAATCTAGTCGTCTGATGGTTCCTCCCAAATCTTCCCCTTCCCTTTTCTTCCCCACCTGGAGGTCCCGACCTGAAAGTCTCCTGGGTAGGGCCTAGGGGTCTCGGATGGAAGTGCAAAGGAAAGAGGAGTAGCACGAATGGGTGAATTAAATCCCGGAGGACCCTCCTACACCACCGTCGGAGTAGACACAATCGTAGGTTGCCTCGGAGTGCTCTTCACTCCGGCCCTCCTCCGTCTTCTGGCATAGTGAATGTACGGTAGTGGGGGAGACTCTTCTGTCTCTGGCTCTAGCTCTGGCTTTGGCACTGGTGCCTCAGACTCCTCGTAACTATTATGGTTACCTGGTTGTACCCATTGTACCTCATCTATAGGAATCACGATATATAGTACCATGTTCCTCTCTAGTCTCGCATCTAGTCCATTTACTCCTCTCGAGGCCTTCGTTATATATCCTACATAGGTTGCCCACTCTGTGGCTGGGTTGTATATCCAGCCTTGCCCTCCGCCCCTACGGGGTTTAAAACTCTCCCTAATGGTGGGGATCAGATCCGGGTCCGAACCCATCTATATGAATCATGTTCCAAAAGACAACAAAACATATAGGCAGGGGTGAAAATCTTGTCCGCAAGTTATATCATGAAAGATACACAAAAAAAGAAAATATCATATATTACATCTCACAAATAAATATAGAATTAAGGTTTTTGAAAATTTTGGTAACCAACTTTATCACTTATTCACAGATCATAACATTAACGCATCAGACACATAAAATTTTCATCACAAGTATCCAAAAAAATCAATCAAACAAGAAACATCACAAGCATTTATATTATGCATGACACTTCAATTTCCCTCAACATACACTGGTGTAATGCTCCATGGAGATTTTCCCACCAAAACTCCGTCTGAGCGAATGACTGTGGCATATACCTATCATAAGACACCAACCTGCCCTCCTTTAGGTGTGGATTTACAAATATTCAGTATAGCCACATTTAAACCTCATGTACCACTTCATGAAATAGGTCAGTCAGTCAGATTTATCCAAGTCGGGTATATGACTCGCCTTGACTCGTTGGGAGTCACAACACGGTCATTGAAACTTTCCAAACCTGGATAATTCCAATAGGCAACTGTAGCTCAACCATGCTCTATTCACAATCCCTCATCCCTAGATTGTAGCTCATCACATCTCTATGCAAATGCCAATTCAATTTTTCAATTTAAGGATCAATATCCTAACAGTAATTCATCATGAATTTAACAAAACATTATGCCTCATCTTTTCGCAACAATGTTTTCAGAAATCCTTTATTGATTTCTTTCCCCCTTTTGAAAAAACCTTTACATAAAAATGTAAATAAAATACCCTTGATAAGAGAAGTCTCAAATAAGAATTTTTCCCCTAAAACTACCATAATTTAGAAGCCTTTAGACATGATTTTAGAAAATTTCGAACTTAGAAAAATTATTTATTTTTGGAAAAACCTGACGCTTTCACAGGTATGGATATTTTCACAGCGTGAGTGTAAACGAGTCTGTTTCAAATTTTTCGAAAATTGGCAGGATTTAAATTTTCTTATGTTTTAAAAAGTTTTCACACCTAAGGTGTGAATATCACTGTTTTATTAATTAAAAATGGACTTATTCTTTATTTTAAAATATAAAAAATATAGTTTAATTTATTGTACAAATAACATATTATTTAATTTTCTTATAAAATTTATTTCAAGACTTAAAACAAATCCTTTTGGAGATCTTAGTGAAATTTTCTTTCAACTCAAGTTATTCCTCTTTTTACCATTTAAGCTTTATGTTTATGATTTTAGCCCCTCAACTTCAATATTTATTGGTCCTCATCTTTTCAAATAGTAAGACTAAGAGAAATCTCTACAAACCATTCTTGATCACTAGCCTTCCTCTTTCTTTTTTCCAAGCACCACTCACCAACTTCTTTCAAGAACTAAAGACTAAGCACAAAAGCTCTTCAAAGCACTTGAAAACTCAAGAAAGCTAGAACAGAGGGAGGATGAGAAGAGACTGAATGAGCAAGGAAAAGGGGTGAAGCTCCCTCTCTATTTATAGGGAAGGAAAGGAGGTGCTTTACTAAAATCACAATGTAGTTAGGTGAATGACAAGTTAAAAAATGACAAGTGCCAAAGCTTAATTGGTGGGTTTGAATTAGAATTGGATTAAGCTTTGTAAAACAAAAGATTTGGTCTTGAAAGGAACAAGGGAGTGTGCCATTTGGGCTGAGTACAAGCTAGGATAATATTCCTTGGCTTAAGGCATGTTTGGTAGGTGAATAAAAGGTAAAAAGTTTGGTTAATTTGATCTTTGTGAGTGAAAATGAATTAATAAAAGGTGTTTGTGATAAAATCACTTTTTGAATAGGCCAATCAGACCTTAGTGGTGCCACATGGCTGGAAAGAATCTTGTGGAAATGACTTAAATGCCCTTTGGTGCAAAGAAGAAAGGTTAGGTGTAAAATGGTCATTTCCCCTCTTGTGTCTAAAAAGTCAAGATTCCTATCTACAGTGACATCGCTCTGCATCACTTTCCTCCTCTTGGTAAATTTTCCTGTGATTCCTAGCCCTGAGCTCTGGTCTTTTACCAGCTTCCTTGGTTTCCATGGTAACCCGTCAACAGGGGCAAAACTGTAATTTTTCTGAAAAATTACAGAAAAATTCCTAAAAATAGGAAATGATAAATAAATAATAATGGTAGGTCTAAATCTTTCTATTTGTCTCTGTTTTGGTCTCTGAAAATTTATTTGCCTTTGATTCGCATCAATCTACGTAATCTATCTTAGAGGGACTAAATTGTAATTCTTCTTCTATTTACCAGAATCCTAAAAAAAATCTCTATCTATCCCCGAAATACTAAAGTCTAAACATTTATATCGCTTGGACCAATTTCCTGATCCAGAGACCAAATTGCAATTTATGAAAATTTCCAAACTTTCTAAAATTGCAAATAAGGGCTCCCTCGTAAACCGACGTCAAAATTCAACAAAAATAGTTTTTATGCTACAGAAAATCATTTTTAACCTTTTTTTGGTTAAAATAATTCAAAAATATAAAAATAATATTTTCTACGAAAAATACTGTTAGAAAATATTTACGAAAAAATTCGAGTGTTACAACTCTCCTCCCCTAAATTAATTTCGTCCTCGAAATTACATAACTAAAAGAGTTATGGGTATTGTTCCCGCATTTTGTCCTCTAATTCCCACGTTGCATATGACATCACTCCAAATAACCTTGACTAAGGAAATCGATTTATCCCTAAGCTGTTTTATCTTCCTATCATCGATTCGCATAGGGTTTGTTTCATAAGTCAAGTTTTCCCATAATTGTACTACATCAGGCTCAATCACATGAGATGGATCAGGAATATATTTTCTTAATTGTGAAACATGGAAAACACTGTGAAGATTTGAAAGTGAAGGAGGCAAAGCAATTTGGTAAGCAACAGAACCTATACGACAAAGAATTTGGTATGGTCCTATAAATTTTGGAGTGAGTTTTCTGGATTTAATAGCTCTACCTACCCCCAGTCATCGGTGTGACTCTCAGAAAGACATGCTCACCCTCTTGAAATTCGAGAGGTCGTCTTCGTTTGTCGGAGTAGCTCTTTTGTCTGCTCTGTGCCGTCCTCATTCTTTCTCCGATTTGCTTCACCTTCTCAGTTGTTTGTTGTACAAATTCCGGTCCTAGAACTGCACTTTCCCCGTTTTGATACCAACACAAAGGTGTCTGGCACTTTCTTCCGTATAAGGCTTCATATGGTGCCATACCTATGCTCGGATGAAAACTGTTGTTGTACATGAACTCTATTAATGGTAACAAATTGTCCCAACTTCCACGATTGTCAAGCACACTTGTTCTCAACAAGTCTTCCAGTGACTGTATTGTTCTCTCAGATTGACCATCTGTCTGAGGATGATACGCGAAACTTAATCTCAGCTTAGTTCCTAGAGCTTGTTGCAAACTTTGCCAAAATCTTGAGGTAAATCTAGGATCTCTGTCAGAAATAATGCTAGATGGCACTCTATGCAATCGAATTATTTCTTTCACGTAAATTTGGGCTAACTTATCCAAAGAATACTTAACATTGATAGGCAAGAAATGCGATGATTTTGTCAACCTATCAACAATTACCCAAATTGCGTCAAATCCTTTCGAAGTCTTTGGCAATCCTGTCACGAAATCCATGGATATACTCTCCCATTTCCATTCGGGTATATCCAATGATTGCATGATTCCTGTTGGCTTTTGATGTTCTACCTTCGCCTTTTGGCAAGTCAGGCATGAAGCTATTTATTCCGCAACTTGTTTCTTCATTCCAGGCCACCAAAACCATTGCTTCAAATCTTGATACATTTTCGTGGCACCAGGATGAATACTCAACTTGCTCTTGTGTGCTTCGTCCAGAATTAGTTTCCTCATTTCTATGTTATCTGTAACACCCTTTCTCCAAAAAGGATATTACACCATAGTAACCAAGAATTTTGAAATAACTTTAGAAAAATATTTGGTGAAAGCTCAACATTCCTTCTCCGAAAATGTGTGTAAAATTTTTCTTCTTTGAATAAAGAGAAGGATGGAGAATATGTCTTAATTCTTTTCAAAAGATTTTAAGTGCGGAAGCATAAAACAATACTTATATAAAAATAACCTCATCTTATATAATCATGAGAGTTTTTTTACAAGGAAAAATAGTGAACATCAGAACCAGTCTGGTCTTGAGACCTCTACCTAAAAATAATACGGTAAACATCTATTCTTCTCAGAATATCTATCAGTCTATTTAGCACCCTCCTTCAGATTCTTCTCCTAAGAGCTAGCCCACTTCTTGGGTAAAACATCTACTCCATCATGCATCAACACAACAAAGCAGGCAAGGGTGAAACTCTAACTCAAAGTAATAGGAAAAGGATAGGCACACAGCAATATACAGCACAAATCCTAAGGAATCATGCTTAAATAATCAGTGTATCAACATAACAAACAATAAGAACTTCACAAACAGGTCAAGGAAAAATTCATGAAAAACCATCAAATAAGAACTTCGCTTAAAACACAGCACATTGGGAACATCCAGTGGGAACATCGCTTTAAACAAAGCATATGGGAACATCGCATTAGTACTAAGCATATAGGAACATCGTCTTCCACCAGGCATATGTCTTTCACTTCCAACCACTCAGAACCACTTATCTCAAACAACATAGAATCACCAGAAAACACAAAAACCACATTTAACAGATAAGAATTCCAAATCACATATCAAAGAAAAAACACAGAATATCACCACTCAGATAGAACATAGAACCATTTATCCCAGATAACTCATACTTCATTTTTGGTTTAAATACCTTTTTCATCCCTGCAAAATGATCGAGTTTCATTTTTCGTCCCTGTAAAAAAAAATTTGGTTTATGATCCCTGTAAAACAATAAGTTTTATTTTTAGCCCCTGCAATATTGTTTTAGTCCCTGTAATATTCAATTCATGTTGAATTAGTCCCTGTAATATTTAGATATTCGCCAAATTAGTCCCTGTAAAATAAAATTGATATAGTATTATAGGGACTAAAAACAAAATTGTCAACATATTACAAGAACTAATTTAGCATGAATTGAATATTATAGGGACTAAAACAATATTACAGGGACTAAAAATAAAACTTTTTGTTTTACAGGGATCATAAACAAAAAAATTTTTCTACAGGGACGAAAAAAGAAACTCGGTCATTTTGCAGGGATGAAAAAGGTGTTTAAGCCTTCATTTTTTATTCAAATCCCAAAAATGTATAAGTATATGACAGAACTAAAAGTGTTTTAGTTCATTGAAGAAGTTTAAAACTGAATTATTCCGAAAATACTTAAACACCAGTTTATTTTCAGAAAAAAAAAACCCATTGAAGCTTGTAACACCCTTTCTCCAAAAAGGATATTACACCATAGTTACCAAGAATTTCGAATAACTTAGAAAATATTTAGTGAAAATTGGAAATCCTTCTGAAATACAGGTAAAAATTTTTGCCTTTTAAAGAAGATGAGAAGGATGGGGAGTATGTTCCCTTGATTCCTTTTTAAATGTTTTCAAAAAGGTTTTCAGTGCGGAAGCATAAATAATACTTGTATGATTGTAATCTCATTTCATATAACCAACAGAGTCTTTACAAGAAAAGATTGAAAATGATACAGTGAACATCTGAGCCAGTCTAATCTCTAGACTTCTACCCAACATAATACCGTAACAATCTATTCTTCTTAGAATCCATATTCATCTATACAACAATATTCTTCAGATCCTCTCCTAATAGCTAACCCACTTCACGGATTTCAGGAAAAACACATAGTCTTACCACTCAGATAATCATAGAACCATTTATTTCAGATAACTCATATTTGTTTATATTCAAGTCCCTCAAAAATACATTGGTATACAACAGTACTAAAAAGTAATTAATTCATTGAAAATGGGTCAAAACTGAATTATTCTAAAATATTTGAATACTAGTTTATTTTCAGAAAAAACCCAATGAAAGCATGTTTCACAAATTTCCACTGTTAAAAAATATAGAGAATACTAAACCAAAATATATAACAGTAGAATTCATCGAGAATCTATTACCATTATATTCCCCAATCATCTTAGTCACGTATATACTGAGTCCCTAAGTTAAGAATTCCCCAAACAGCATATCGATACAGATCTCAGGCCAGAGAGAGACGGACTGTTTTAGCCCCTTCATAGGTCTCACTTCCTTTCTAGACAGATCCATGCTGATAAACCATTTATCTTAACCATGACCTTGTATATCAATGATAGATAATATCAGGGTTTTCACAAAAGAATAATTGTATTTTCTTTGTGGTAAAATCGTATTTACTATAAGTCTAAAATTCACCATTATAACGGTATGTTTACAAAAGCTCAAAAGTGATTTTAACATACCCTCCTTGCTTCACAAAAATTTAACAAAATTTGAGCATTATAACTCTACCATTATTAATTAGCACAAAATAATTAATTTAAAGCTTATAAAACAATTATTAAGGCATAAAAGCAAAAACACATAAAGCATACAAGACAAGCATAAACAAGAATCAAAACTCATACTTCTCAAATTAATATTGAAAGATTAACCCCTTACCTTGGCCAAAACTTGATGAAGAACAAAGCAAGAACACCAAAGAAATTTAAGAACTAAGAAAGTAAAAGAGAGAGAACTTGTATGTCTTCTTGAATCCTTGTTGGTGTGTGTTAAAATTATGAAGCCAAGGTCCCTATTTATAGATGGGAGGGGGGCGGCAAAGAGCAAGGACCAAGAGGGGATTAAAGAAATTCATGATGTAAGCAATGACTCTTAAATTACCTATTTATTATTTTGGTTAAATCAAGCTTTATTCTAATTGGCCGAAGCTCATGACTATGCATAGTGACTCATAAGAGAAAATCTCATCCAAAGCTCCAAAACGAAGCTTGATGTCGACCATGATAGGGAGGAAGGAAGACCATTTGATCATTTGCTCCCATGATGTAAGTCATGACTCCAAAATGGCTTAATTAGAATTTAGTTTTAATGAATCTTTTTCTAATTGGTCCAAAAGAGTGAGTCATGGTGATGACTCAAAATTGAGTTCTTCTCCTTGCTTCATGAGGCAGTTTTGAGGGCTGAAGAGGGAGGGAGTGAAGTTACATCTTTGCCCCTAAGGTTTTCAAGTGAAAACGGATGAAAATCAAGGGTAAATCGGACTTTTCACAAATCAAATATTTCCAAAATTAATTTAAATGATGAGAACCTATAAGAAATTTCGAAAATGACTATTAATAGTCCCAAAGACTTCATACAACAGTTTCTGAATTTTTACGGAAAAGGATAGGCTTTACGGTTTGCGCTAACAAAGGAGAACGACTGCGCTGTAAGTGAAAAACAATAATTTTTTAGAAAATTCCAGAAAAATTCCCAAAAAATCACAAATTGAATTTAAACACTAATGATCTCTCTTGAATTTTGATTTTAAGCACTCACTGATCGCCAAAAATCCATTTTTGACCAGAAATCCCTGCTTTCCGTACTTTACGGAGATCGGAAAAATAGTGTTTTGATCTGCTTTTCAGAAAATTATGAAATAATTTCCAAAAATTCCAAAAAATGAAAAAACATGATTCAGCTACTCAAAATCTTTTTTTGACCTCAGATTGGTCTCCGAATCAGTTATTAGCTTTTACTGTAAGTAACAGGGTCAAAACGGTAATTTCTAAAGTTTTCCAAAAATTCTAAGAAAATTCCAGAAAATCAGAAATATTAAAAGAACCAATTTTTGTGAAGGAAGTTTGTTTGTCTAAGTTGGTTTAACATACTTGTGCTATTTAAATCCTTATCCGCTAATAACGGTAAATACGGATGTCAAACGTCAAGGAAAGAGTGACTGTTTTAATGAAATAACTCGATAAGTGTTTTAAAACCTTCATTCTAAGACTAACATAATTTACTTGGCCCTTAGATCAAAAAGTTTCATATAAAACAAATTTTAAACAGTAACTAAGAAAAACGGATGTTACAAAGCTTGTTTCACAAATTTTCACTGTTAAAAACATTGAGAATACTGAACTAAAAATATATAACAGCAAAATTTACAGAGAATCCATTGCCATTATACTCCCCAATCATCTTAGCCACGTATATACCGAGTCCCTAGGTTAAGAATTCCTCAAACAGCATATCAGTACAGTTCCCAGGAAAGAGAGACGGACTTACAAAGCCCCTTCAAAGGTCTCTGTTTCTTTCCTAGACAGACCCATACTGATAAACCATTTATCTTAACCATAACCTTGTATATCAATGATAGATAATATCAGGGTTTTCACAAAAGAATAATTTCACTTTCTCTACGGTAAAATCATGTTTATGGTAATCTGAAATTCGCCATTATAACGGTATGTTTACAAATCTCAAAATTGATTTTGCCATTATAACCTTGCCTCACGAAATCTTTAAGAAAATTTGGGCATTATAACACTACAATTAATAAATAGTATAAAACAATTTAATTAAAACCATAAACAATTATAAAGCATATATAAATAATAAAGGCAATAACACACAAAGCATACAAGTTAAGCACAAACAAGAATCAAACTCATACTTCTCAAATTAATTTGCAAGAGGTTCCCCTTACCTTGGCCACAAAATTGATGAAGAACAAAGCTTGATAAACCAAGAACACCAACTAAGAAATTTTAGAACTAAGAAGAGAAAAAGAGAGAATTTTATGAAGCCAAGGTTGCTATTTATAGGGGGAGGTGTAACACCATTTTTCCAAAAAGGATATTACACCATAGTAACCAAAAGTTTCACAAAGTTTTAGAACATATTTTGATAAAAGTTGGTAATCCTTCTCTAAAATGCGGGTAAAATTTTTCGCATTTCTAAAAGATGAGAAGGATGGGGAATATGTTTCCTTAATTCTTTTCAAAATGTTTTTGATTGCGGAAATAAGATCAACACCTTTTGTGAACATAAACACATCTCATATATATAAAGATCTTGCTTCAGTACAAGCATAAGTTTAAATAAACTGTACATCTGAGCCAATTCAGTCTCTTGACATCTACCCCATACTAAAATAGTAAATACCGATTCTTCTTGGAATCTCTATCAATCTATGCAGCATCCTCCTTCAGATCCTTCTTCTAAGAGCTAGCCCACTTCTTGGGTAAATCATCTACTCAGTCATGCATCAACACAACATAAAGCAGGCAAGGGTGAAACTCTAAACAAAGTAACAAGTAAGTACAAGCACAAACAAAACACAGATTATATACCAATCAATTCGCACATCAAGACACACATTAAAGATAACAGATCAATTCAACACTTATAAACAGATCCCAATCAAATAGGTCTTACCTTGTATCTTGTAAACCTGCAAAATAACTCATTCACAAAATATATTCTCACATCAAAGTATATATATGCATGCCACTTCAATATCTCTCTAGTCACACCGGTGTAGTGCTCCAAGGAGACTTTTCCAACCTCACATCATTTGAGCGACCGGCTGCAGTAAACTTAATAACATAATCAGGGAATCAAGTCTTCGACCCCTGAGAATACTTCAAAAATACCGCATTTAAAACTTAATACCAAATCAGAAATATATCTGCTAGTCAGATTTATCCAAGCCGGGTATACGACTTATCTCGGCTCAGGGGGATTCACCGACAAGGCCATTGAGACTTTCGAAACCTGGATAATCCCAGTAGACAATTGTAGTCCAACAAAACCAATTTTCAACCCCAGCCTCTAGGTTGTATGCTCATAGTCTATAATGCAAATGATCATCAAATTTTGCAAACTATTTTCTCTTTAATTTCTCTTTGTAAAACTTCCTCTATTTTATTGTCACTTTTCCCAAAATCTCTAAATTTCATGAACTCTTAAAAATTCATCACTTCATAAAAATCTTTAGATAACTATTAAAATCACTTTCTCTAGTAAAAACCTTTCACTGTATGATTAAATACATAACTCTTGTTGTAACACTCTGTTTTATATATATATATAGTTTTTATTTATCTTTAATCTGTTTTAAATTAATTAAAATTATTTAATTAATGATTTTTGTGATTTTAATGTATAAATAATAATATTTATATCTTAGGTTTATTTTTGAAGGGTTTAGAGTAATAGAGTTCGCAAAACTGAGTTTTTGAAGGAACCGCGTTCTCGCGGAATGCGGGAAGGGTTCAGTATTTTTCCGGTGGTCATTTTTACTCCAAAATAAATTTTTAAGGAACCAAAAATGGTTATTATAATATTTGTGATTTTTAGAAATTTTCTGGATATTTTTCAGAAAAACTTTATTTTACCCGCGTTTGGTGCTTTACGGGTAAACCGGGCGCAACCGGGACATGAAAAATAGTCAAAAAATTTAGTTTTGGGTTTCTAAATTTTTCTATGACATTTCAAATCATAAAATTTATTCCTCATGATTTTACTCATTTTAGAAAAATATTTATCTAAAAAGGGGGTTCGAAAACTACGCGTTTTTACCGCTTCGAACTACCGATTAAACCCTAACTTGATGGGACTTAATCCCACCATTTTTCTCGTCAGATCTGGGAGCATGAGGGGCTGATCCAAGTCTAAAAATTCTTCCAAAAGTCAAATGGTCAATTAGGGGTCAAATTTTGAATTTTCCCAAAATTAGGTGAGAGAGGTATGGCTCCCAACCACCAAAGCATGCAAGCCCATACCTCCCCCATACCTTCCTTGCTCAGCCGAAATCTGCATAGGGAGAGGGAAGAGAGAGACTTTCACTTTCACTTCATCTTCTCCACTTGAATCATACAAACTCCATTTTCTCTCCATTTTTCCAAGTTTTTCCATACACAAAAAGACCAAGTTCTAGTAAGATTTTCCATACCCAAGCTTCACAAAAAAGGTTTGGATCATCATTCTAATCCATAAACTTCTTTCATTTTTTCATTTCCACCACTTTCATGTTTTCATGAAAGCTTGAGTTCTTCATTTCACTAAAAATAAGTTTTTCCTTTGTTTAGGTTCACTCCATTGGAACCTACAAGCTTGGAAACTACCATGGATCTATTTTCTTTCAAGATTTGAGTAAGTATTCATCTTCTCAAATTTTTACTCTTTAGAGTTGCTTGGTTTTCATAAAACTCATATTTCTATGGTTGTATTTTGGTGTATTTTGAAAAAGGTAAATTTTTCTAAGTGTGGGAACATCAAGGTGTTGAGTAGACCACTTCGTGTTGGTGTGGTGTGAAGGAGGTGATTTTGGAGTTAGCCCATTTTCAAGTCTTCAAGAGGTAAGGGGATTTTTCTCAATAAGTTGGGAGGGTTGTGTATGTGTGTGATTATGTGATTTTGTTCTTGATGATGAACTCAAAGACTTGAGTTTTCATATTGGTTGTTGAATGATTTTTCATTCTTTAGTAATATGTATTTTTATATATTATGTATATGAGTGAAAGTATGATTTTGGTTGAGGCATGATAATTTTCGATAAGCCTATGTGTTGTTGGAAAAATCATATGTATGATTTGGAGTGATTTGGAATGCCTAAGTGTATGTTTGATTTATGGCTTGGTGGTGTTTTTGCCTAAATGGATGAATATTGATTCTTGGATGTTTCACATGATTTAATTCTATGTGATTGGGATTGGTTTGAAAATATTTGACTAAGTGTGGTAAGAGGAGTTAAAAACTTTAATGAAAAAGTTTTACAAATGAAAACAAAGAAATTAATTAGGATTCAAGATAACACTTAATTGGATAAATTTCAAAAATACAAAATTCTGGAATTCTGGGCATGAAATCGAAAGTCTGGGCACTTTGGGCCAAAAGTATAATGTTATAAAAGTTCGGGGGTAGAAAACGTGAAGACTGGACGCAGAAACTGGACGCAGACTGGACGCAGGAACTGGACACAGGGACTGGACGCAGAAACTGGACGCAGGAACTGGACGCAGAAACTGGACGCAGGAACTGGACGTACGAACTGGACGCAGACTGGACGCAGGAACTGGACGCAGACTGGACGCAGGAACTGGACGCAGAAACTGGACGCAGACTGGACGCAGGAACTGGACGTTTTGGGGTCAAAATGAAATTTTAACAAGTTATGTGGTTTTTAATAATTAATAAGAAGTGAGAAGGAAAAATAATAAGAATTAGAGAGTTAAAGTTAAAGAAGAACTTTAATTTCAAAGAGGAATTTTCCATAAAATTTACATTTTTTTTCAACAAACGATATTACACGGTATTGGAAGAGAACCAATACGTGGCGAAGATAAAAGTCTTAAGGACAATTATATTACACGGTGTTAGGCGAAAGCTAACACATGGCGACGAAAAAACCCTAAGACGAGGGACCAAATTGATTGTGGTTGCAAATATACTGTCATATGCATTTGAGATATTGGCTTTTGCCAGACTAGCATTTATTGCTATGATGAGAGCAGACAATCCTATGCGGGGATTGTAAATAAGTATGGTCTGACTATAAGTCTTTGAGGGCATCCAGGTTACGAAATTCTCAATGGCCTTGCGGTGAATCCCCTTGTGCCGAGAAAAGTAGTGTACCCGGCTTGGATGATCCTGACCGGCTACCTTATTTGAGATGGGGTGTACGACGTAGCACAATGGGTCTGTACCGAATAAATGACAAACGATGGCCAAGAGTGAAGGTCAGTTTGCATTAATGATAGGTATACGATTCCACCACATCTCTCTACTTAGTTGAGGAAGAAAAGTCTCCATGGAGCAGTGCACCGGTGTATGACAAGAGATATTGAAGTGACATGCATTATGCTAGAATGCTATGTGTGTGCTTGACTCTGTGTTTACCTTGATGATTTGTCTCTTGTTGATGATTGAATGGCTTAGCTAAAAGATTTGCGAAAGAGTAACTCTATATAAACATAATCTTGGAATGTATTACGTAGTATTTTGTTTTTCATATGCAACCTTTCAGTGGATTTCAACTTGTGAAAAGAAATTCACCCTTGCATATTTTCCTATATCTGTATGTACGTTACGCGTAGATGAGGCCTCTGGTAGCCCGCGTGAGGGAGAGCTTCCGACCCTTTGAGGCTGAGTCCGAGGGAGGGGGATGGACTTATGATCCCATCTCCCAATGGGCCACTGTGTGTGGACACGTGGTCAGGACTAGAGGAGGGGTGCTGGGCCCCGAAGAGGTTCTGGAGCGCGACATGGTTCTAGACGCTTACATTCCACTCGAGAGGATGCGCAGCTGGCTGGCAGCCGCACCCGAGGCACCTGTGGAGCAGCCGAGGCGAGAGACACAGGCGGAGGAGAGACCTTTACCCTCACGGGTAACCGGATCCTCTCGGGAGTATCGTCACATGTTTCGTCGCACGCTTCTCACTCCGAGGAAGAGTACCTTGGCGCGAGATCGTCTACCGAGGATGGCTCCATCAGTGACACCAGCTTCACCACCACAGACAGGGAGATCGACGCTTTCCGTTCCTTACGTTCCACCGTATGGCCGTTTCGTACGCTGCTCTTCTGACACTTCTGCCGGACCGTCGGGACATCTTTTAATACGACTCAACCGTCCTCCGCTCGCAATCCCCCAAGCTGGATTGCACAATCCTCCAAGCTGGATTGTAGCTCAAATTTGGCAAAACCAATCATCGATTACAATTGACATCTATATATGTAGATTGCACGATCCTCCATGTTGGATTGTGGCAATGACATCTACGTACGTCCCGCACAATCCTCCAAGCTGGATAGTAGCAACGTCCTCTACATTTATTGAACAATTCCTCTAAGCTGGATTGTAGCAACAACCTCTATATTTATTACACAATCCTCCAAGCTGGATTGTAGTAAAAACATCCACATTTATTGCACAATCCTCCAAGCTAGATTGTAGTATGACCTCAATATATATTGCACAATCCTCCAAGCTGGATTGTAGCACTGACATCTATATTTGCACTCACAAACAATCCAATCAACGCAGTCCCTCGTCTTAGGGTTTTTCGTCGCCACGTGTTAGCTTTCATCCAACACCGTGTAATATTATTGTCATTAAGACTTTTATCTTCGCCACGTATTGGTTCTCTCCCAATACCGTGTAATATTATTGTCCTTCAAACTTTTATCTTCGCCACGTATTGGTTCTCTTCCAATACCGTGTAATCTTGTTATTTAACGCCATAAGTTTTTTAGAAGAATTTCCTCTTTGAATCCTTAAGTTTTTCTTTAACTTTAAACTCTTAAACCTTTATTATTTTGCTTCCCACACTTCATTGTAAAAAGATTTAATTAAAAATCTTAGTTAAGTTCCTTGATAATCTTACATAAGTTCCTTTACTTTAAGTATTTAAAAACTGCCCCAAAATATTCTGTTTTTCAAGTTCAGCCCTTATTTTTCTGAAATTTAGGTTTCTGGCCCAAAATGCCCAGACTTTACGTTTTCTACCCCAAGACTTTCGTAAATTATAATTCTGGCCCAAATGTACCCAGACTTCGCGTTTCTGCCCCAAATTTTCGTAAATTATATTTTTGACCCAAAAGTCTCCAGAATTCGCATTTCTGCCCCAAACTTTCTTAAATTATAATTTTGGCCCAAAAGTCTAGATTTTGCAATTAAAGCCTAGAATTCCAGAATTTGCATTTTTTGACCCCAAAAACATCCAGTTTTCGTTTTTGACCCCTCAAAATCTAAAATTTGATTTTTCTCTCACATTAATTAATTCTCTAACTCACTTAAAGTTTTATGGATAAAAAGGATTTAGTATGGAATTAATTTAAGACTTATGATTAGAAACTTGATGAAATTTATCTAATTAAGTGTTATCTTTGAATTCTAATTAATTCATTTGGAAAGCTTTTTCATTAAAGCTTTTAAACTCTCTTCCCACACTTGATCAAATCTTTTCAATCCAATCTCAATCAAAGTATATGAAATACACATAAATCAATATACATCAATTAGGCAATAACACAACCAAGTCATAAATCAAACATACACTCAAAATACTCATTCATAAGATATCAACATACATCATGAACATAGCATTAAATCATACTTCAACAAGCACACACTTAGACATCCAAAATCACCCCAAAGCATACATATGATTTTTCCAACAACACATAGGCTCATCAAAAATTATCATGCCTCACCCAAAATCATATTTTTACTCATATACATATACATGTATAAATACATATTACTAAGAGAATGAAACTTCATTCAAACACCCAATATGAAAACTCAAGTCTTTGAGTTTTTCATGATCATACAACATAAACCACACACATAAACATCCTTCCCAACCTATTGAGAAATCCCCTTACCTCTTGAAGACAATGAAAAATGGGCAAACACCACTAATCACCTTCCCTCTACACAATCACCAAGTGGCCTCCTTGAGCCTTGATGTTCCAACACTTAGAAAAATTCACCTTACACAAAATACACCAAAAATAAACCATAAAAATGCAAGTTTCATGAAAACCACCAAACCCTAAGGTATAGAAATTTGAGTAGAGGAATACTTACTCAAATCTTGAAGCAAAATAGATCAAGATGATTTTCAAGCTTGTAGGTTCCAATGGAGTGAACCTAAACCAAGAAAAAGCTCTCTTTTAGTAAAGAGAAGAATACAAGCTTTCATGGAAAAATTAAAAATGATGAGAATGGAAAACTAAGAAGTTATTATGGTTTAGAATCATGATCCAAACCTTTTTTGTGAAGCTTGAATAGCCAAAAACTCAACAAAACCTAGCCTTTTGGTGTATGGAAAAGCTTGGGAAAATGGAGAGAAAATGGAGTTTTGGCAAGACGATGAAGATGAAGAAGATGAATGAAATGAAATCTCTCTCCTCCCATGCCTTTGAGAATTCGGCCAGACCATGAAGAGTATGGGAGAGTATGGGCTTCAATGCTTTTGGTGGTTGGGAGCCATACCTCTCTCACCTAATTTTGAAAAATTCAAATATTAACCCCTATTTGACCATTTGACTTTTGTAAGGATTTTGAGGGTGGGATCAGCCCTTCCTTGCGCCCCAAGTCTGACTGGAAAATGGTGGAATTTAATTCCACCAAGTTAGGGTTTAATCGGTAGTTCGAAGTGGTAAAACGCGTAGTTTTCGAACCCCTTTTTAGATAAATATTTTTCTAAAATGAGTAAAATCATGAGGAATAAATTTTATGACTTGAATATGTCATAGAAAAATTTAGAAAAACAAAACTAAATTTTTGGACTATTTTTCATGTCCCGGTTGCGCCCGGTTTACCCGTAAAGCTCCAAACGCGGGTAAAATAAAGTTTTTCTGAAAAATTTCCAGAAAATTTCTAAAAATCACAAATATTATAAGAACCACTTTTGGTTCGTTAAAAAAATTATTTTGCAGTAAAAATGACCTCCAGAAAAATACTGAACCCTATCCCCGCATCAGGAGAGAATGCGGTTCCCGCAAAAACTCAGTTTTGCGAACTCTACAACTCTAAACCCTTCAAAATCAAACCTAAGATATTACTATCACTATCCTCACCTCAAGATCCCAAAAATCATTAATTAAATAATTTTAATTAAATTAAATAGGATTAAAAATCAATAACAACTATATATAAAAATCAGGGTGTTACAACTCTACCCCTCTAAAAAAAAATTTCGTCCCCGAAATTACGTACCTAAACTACGTTTAACCATCAATATAGAAAAACTCACATCCGATAAATCTCTCTATCACTCCTACTTTAGAAATAACATATTCTGGTTCCTTCGAGCATTCTTACTCTCACTACAAGGTATCCTCACTCTATCCATCAAAAATCATCACTGTCCAATCCAAACTTTAAGAATTCAACAATGTAAGTCTATATCAATTATAATTGTGCCCCATCTACTACCGGTAAGCCAATGGGTTAATTACTTCGACGTCTTGTCCTTAAGCAGTCAGAAAACGATAATAATTTTATAGCTAATCACATCATTGTCCAAATCATTCCTGAATATAACAACAGGTATATCCTACCATCATTTATCCGATTCGTCCAAAACTTCTTCTTCTCCTATTTTATCTTCAAGATCTACTAATGATTTGCGACCCTTCACTGTATTATCTTTTTCTTATACCCGTCCCTTAATACTCGTTACAGTACTCCTAGATAACTGTCGATTATTGTTCATACGCCACCCACCTTTTGCTAAAGGATCCTTGGAAAAAATTTTCCTATGAAAATTTCTATTACAACTCACACTATCATCTATAGGGTTCTAGTTTCCCTCAAAGTCGATCTAGAATAGGAAAATCATTTTACAAACGAGATTACCACTACTGATGAGAATTGATTTGACAAGATGGACGATCAGAAAGATTATTAGACAGGGAGATAGAAAACAACTAGGTAAGAAGATAGGCAGATGAAATTACTGAATAACTTCATATATAGAGTACGGAAAGTTTTGGAAACAGACAGACATAAGAATTTCTAGAAGGTTACATATTTAAGTAGTAGCGGAAGAAATTTAAAACATAGAGTCAGATTTTGAATCTAAAACTTATAAGAAATTAAAACATTCATCACACAAAAAGTTTTCCTAATCAAAACAAAACTAGTCTTCCGTAATCTTCAAAAACTTGCAGAAAACCACCCATTCCAAACATCCCTGAAGACCCTAGTCTTCAAAATTACCAACTATGTCATTTCCTTCTTGTAGGGAATCCTCTGAGGGTGAAGCCTCAACACCGCTCATACTATAAACACGTCCTTTTGTCATCGGTCTTACGGCTTTGACAGCGTTGATTTCTGGCTTGGGTTTGGGCATAAGGCAATCCCTTGCCACATGTCCAACCTTTCCGCAATTATAGCACGTCATCCCTTGCTGGCTACAGGTATTTATAGTGTCCTATTTTTCCACACTTATAACATCTCACTGGAGCGCTCGCTCCTTGACTCCCCTCGTTGGTAATGTCCTTTTGTTGGTTCCCCTGATTCCTATAGTAGGGTTTGTTCTGATCCTGCTTTCCTTCCTTCCCTTGTGGATATGACCTAGACGGTCCACCCACATTTCCATTGTTCACTCTTCCCCTCATTAGGTTCTCCATCTTTCTACACTTTTCCACCAGAAGTGGAAATTGACGAATATCCAGTGAAGCTACAGATTGACGTACCTCGTACCTCAACCCCGCTTCGAACCTCTCACACTTCCATCCTTCATCCGGTTGGAATTGGAAAAACCGAAAGTACTTGGCAAGTGACTCAAACTTTGCCACGTACTCTCCAACAGACATGTCTCTTTGCTGTAGTCGCAGAAACTCTTGCTCTTTCTCCGACCTCGCGCTCTGTGGAAAATACTTCTCTAGAAATTTCTCCTTGAATATTTCCCAAGTCACAGCTTGGTTTCCAGCTTCCATCAGTTGTCGGACTCCCTTCCACCAATATTCCGCGTCACCCAACAGCAGATAGACCGCGTACTATACCTTCTCAGCTGCCGTGCAGTGTAGAATCTCAAAGATCTTCTCCAGCTCTTGTATCCATAACTCTGCTTTCTCCGAATCAGTCTCGCCATAAAACTGTAGCGGATTATGGTGTCGAAAATCAACCAATCTCTTGGTTTTTTATCCTCAGCATCTCTTTGTTGTCTCTCAATGTCCCTTTGTTCAGCACGAACAGACTGTTGAGCCATCTGAGCCGCCATGTTGGTCATAGCCGCGATAGCCCTTTCCATTGTATCATCACGGTCCTCAGCCTCAACGCGATTCATTGGTCGTCCTCGACATGCCATGGGTTTCTACAAGTCAACCAAGTTGCACTATTCAAAACCCATTCAAGAAAACAATCAATTTCACACATTGTTTCATAAGGAAACAAAACAAACAATGTCACACAATGCTAATCAGAGATTCACACCACTTAAACTTTGTAAGCCTATAACCTAAGCTTAGTAAGCCTATAACCTAAGCAAACTCCATCAGAGTTCACACAACTTAGACACAGTAGACCTATAACCTACAGTCCCGACAGACATCGACCAGGCTCTGATACCACAATTGTAACGCCCCTTTTTCACACAAGGAACGTCACATGAAAAACTAAACTTAATGCGGAAAAACGTCTTTCATAAATTAAGGTTACCAAAATTGGTGGCTAATTTTTTTTTTGAAAAAGGATTTGCTCACAATTCATTTAGCCATCCTGAAACTCAGAAGAAAAGAAACATCATACACATATATATATATATCATCATGTCAATATACACAAATCTTGCGTCCGCAAGTATAGTTTGGAACCACAACATAGTGGCCAAAATACATCATCCTGACACAAAGAAAATAAAGCGATAAAGCTAAACCTAGGAAAAACAATAACTCAAAAAGTGTGTCCAATACACGACACTGAACATGTACATCCCAAACCTAGGCTGGTCGCTAACAAACACTCTACAACCTAGCATTAGACACCCCCACCTCTACAGGCCTAAGACGATGACATCTCCTCGGGGTCCTCTCTCAACCTCAGACACCTCGAATAGTACATGATCTGACTCGTCTCTAACCTTCCTCTTCCCTCTATCTACGTGTCCCGAAGGTCCGGCAGAAGTGTCAGAAGAACAGCGCACCAAACGTCCAGAAGGTGCGACGTATGGAACAGGAAGTGTCGGCCTCGCGGTCTCGGATGATGGAACTGGTGTCGCTGGTGGAGCCATCCTTGGTAAGCGTGCCCTATCCAAGGAACTCTTCCTTGGAGTGCGACGAATCAGACGACAACGGTTGGATACCGATTCGGCTATCCGCTGAGGTGTAGGCCTTTGATCCTCCCTCACCTCTCTCCTAGGCTGCGCCGTGGGTGGAACTCTAGCCTCCCGGTTCTCCAAAGTGATACTGCGTGCAAAGGGTGCATCTCCCAGCCTGTAGCGCATCCTCTCGATGGGTATGTATACGTCCAATACCATGTCCCTCTCCAAAACCTCTTCGGGGCCCAACACCCCTCCTCTAGTCCTAACCACGTGTCCAGACACAGTGGCCCATTTGGGAGATGGGATCATAAGTCCATCCCCCACCATTGGCCTCACGAGGCCGAAAGAACTCTCTCACTCGGGCTATCAGAGGTCTCGAAGTGGACATCTACACGTAACGTACATAAAATAACAGAAAAACACGCAAGGGTGAATTTCTTTGCACAAGTTGAAATCCACTGAAAGGATGTATACGAAACAGAAAATACTACATAATACATTCCAAGAATATATGTATAGTTACTCTTTCGCAAATCTTTCTCTAAGATATTCATAAACCAAAAGAGAGCACATCATCAAATTAAGCACACAGTCAAACACACACAAAGCACTCTAGCATAGTGCATGTCACTTGAAGATCTTTTAATACGACTCAACCGTCCTCCGCTCGCAATCCCCCAAGCTGGATTGCACAATCCTCCAAGCTGGATTGTAGCTCAAATTTGGCAAAGCCAATCATCGATTACAATTGACATCTGTATATGTAGATTGCACGATCCTCCATGCTGGATTATGGCAATGACATCTACGTACGTCCCGCACAATCCTCCAAGCTGGATTATAGCAACGTCCTCTACATTTGTTGCACAATTCCTCTAAGCTGGATTGTAGCAACAACCTCTATATTTATTACACAATCCTCCAAGCTGGATTGTAGTAAAAACATCCACATTTATTGCACAATCCTCCAAGCTGGATTGTAGCATGACCTCAATATATATTGCACAATCCTCCAAGATGGATTGTAGCACTGACATCTATATTTGCACTCACAAACAATCCAATCAACGCGGTCCCTCGTCTTAGGGTTTTTCTTCGCCACGTGTTAGCTTTCATCCAACACCGTGTAATATTATTGTCATTAAGACTTTTATCTTCGCCACGTATTGGTTCTCTCCCAATACCGTGTAATATTATTGTCCTTAAGACTTTTATCTTCGTCACGTATTGGTTCTCTTCCAATACCGTGTAATCTTGTTATTTAACGCCATAAGTTTTTTAGAAGAATTTCCTCTTTGAATCCTTAAGTTTTTCTTTAACTTTAAACTCTTAAACCTTTATTATTTTGCTTCCCACACTTCATTGTAAAAAGATTTAATTAAAAATCTTAGTTAAGTTCCTTGATAATCTTACATAAGTTCCTTTACTTTAAGTATTTAAAAACTGCCCCAAAATATTCTGTTTTTCATGTTCAGCCCTTATTTTTCTGAAATTTAGGTTTCTGGCCCAAAATGCCCAGACTTTACGTTTTCTACCCCAAGACTTTCGTAAATTATAATTCTGGCCCAAATGTACCCAGACTTCGCGTTTCTGCCCCAAATTTTCGCAAATTATATTTTTGACCCAAAAGTCTCCAGACTTCGCATTTCTGCCCCAAACTTTCTTAAATTATAATTTTGGCCCAAAAGTCTAGATTTTGCAATTAAAGCCCAGAATTCCAGAATTTGCATTTTTTGACCCCAAAAACATCCAGTTTTCGTTTTTGACCCCTCAAAATCTAAAATTTGATTTTTCTCTCACATTAATTAATTCTCTAACTCACTTAAAGTTTTATGGATAAAAAGGATTTAGTATGGAATTAATTTAAGACTTATGATTAGAAACTTGATGAAATTTATCTAATTAAGTGTTATCTTTGAATTCTAATTAATTCATTTGGAAAGCTTTTTCATTAAAGCTTTTAAACTCTCTTCCCACACTTGATCAAATCTTTTCAATCCAATCCCAATCAAAGTATATGAAATACACATAAATCAATATACATCAATTAGGCAATAACACAACCAAGCCATAAATCAAACATACACTCAAAATACTCATTCATAAGATATCAACATACATCATGAACATAGCATTAAATCATACTTCAACAAGCACACACTTAGACATCCAAAATCACCCCAAAGCATACATATGATTTTTCCAACAACACATAGGCTCATCAAAAATTATCATGCCTCACCCAAAATCATATTTTTACTCATATACATATACATGTATAAATACATATTACTAAGAGAATGAAACTTCATTCAAACACCCAATATGAAAACTCAAGTCTTTGAGTTTTTCATGATCATACAACATAAACCACACACATACACATCCTTCCCAACTTATTGAGAAAATCCCCTTACCTCTTGAAGACAATGAAAAATGGGCAAACACCACTAATTACCTTCCCTCTACACAATCACCAGGTGGCCTCCTTGAGCCTTGATGTTCCAACACTTAGAAAAATTCACCTTACACAAAATACACCAAAAATAAACCATAAAAATGCAAGTTTCATGAAAACCACCAAACCCTAAGGTATAGAAATTTGAGTAGAGGAATACTTACTCAAATCTTGAGGCAAAATAGATCCAAGATGATTTTCATGCTTGTAGGTTCCAATGGAGTGAACCTAAACCAAGAAAAAGCTCTCTTTTAGTAAAGAGAAGAATACAAGCTTTCATGGAAAAATTAAAAATGATGAGAATGGGAAAACTAAGAAGATATTAAGGTTTAGAATCATGATCCAAACCTTTTTTGTGAAGCTTGAATAGCCAAAAACTCAACAAAACCTAGCCTTTTGGTGTATGGAAAAGCTTGGGAAAATGGAGAGAAAATGGAGTTTTGGCAAGACGATGAAGATGAAGAAGATGAATGAAATGAAATCTCTCTCCTCCCATGCCTTTGAGAATTCGGCCAGACCATGAAGAGTATGGGCTTCAATGCTTTTGGTGGTTGGGAGCCATACCTCTCTCACCTAATTTTGAAAAATTCAAATATTAACCCCTATTTGACCATTTGACTTTTGTAAGGATTTTGAGGGTGGGATCAGCCCTTCCATGCGCCCCAAGTCTGACTGGAAAATGGTGGAATTTAATTCCACCAAGTTAGGGTTTAATCGGTAGTTCGAAGTGGTAAAACGCGTAGTTTTCGAACCCCTTTTTAGATAAATATTTTTCTAAAATGACTAAAATCATGAGGAATAAATTTTATGACTTGAATATGTCATAGAAAAATTCAGAAAAACAAAACTAAATTTTTGGACTATTTTTCATGTCCCGGTTGCGCCCGGTTTACCCGTAAAGCTCCAAACGCGGGTAAAATAAAGTTTTTCTGAAAAATTTCCAGAAAATTTCTAAAAATCACAAATATTATAAGAACCACTTTTGGTTCGTTAAAAAAATTATTTTGGAGTAAAAATGACCTCCAGAAAAATACTGAACCCTATCCCCCCATCAGGAGAGAATGCGGTTCCCGCAAAAACTCAGTTTTGCGAACTCTACAACTCTAAACCCTTCAAAATCAAACCTAAGATATTACTATCACTATCCTCACCTCAAGATCCCAAAAATCATTAATTAAATAATTTTAATTAAATTAAATAGGATTAAAAATCAATAACAACTATATATAAAAATCAGAGTGTTACAAGTCCAACCTGACGAGGGATGGAAGTGTGAGAGGTTTGAGGCTGGATTGAGGTACGAGGTGCGTCAATCTGTGGCTTCACTGGATATCCGTCAGTTTCCACTGCTGGTGGAAAAATGTAGAAAGATGGAGAACTTGATGAGGGGAAGGATCAACAAAGGGAACGTGGGTGGACCGTCTAGGTCATATCCACAAAGTCAGAAAGGGAAGCAGGCTCAACACAAGCCTTATTTCAAGAACCAGAGGAGTCAGCCGAACCGCAATGTACCATTTTCTGCTAGTGGTACTAACAAGAGCTATCAGGGAGCGAGTGCTCTGATTGTATGTTACAACTGCGGAAAGCCCGGACACTTGTCCACAGCATGCAACCAGAAGGGGATGACATGCTTTAGCTGCGGGAAGATCGGACATGCAGCAAAGGATTGCCGGATGGGCAAACCGAAACCAGAGGTGAACGCCGTCAAAGCCGGAAGGCCGACGACGAAAGGACGAGTTTACACCATGAGTGGTGTTGAGGCTTCACAATCAGAGGATCTCATACAAGGTACTTGTGACATAACAGGAAATCCCTTAATTGTACTGTATGATTCGGGTGCTACCCATTCTTTCATATCTGAAAAATGTGTGAAACGACTGAAATTGACTGTGTCTTTGATGTCTTTTGATCTTGTTGTTTCCATGCCTACTGCTGAAACTGTTATTGCAAATTCTGTATGTCTAAAATGCCCTGTTGTTATTTCCAATAGGACATACCTTGTTGATTTGATATGTTTGCCTTTGACACAATTGGATGTGATTTTAGGCATGGATTGGTTATCTTCCAACCATATCCTTTTAGACTGTGCCAATAAATCTTTGATTTTCCCTAATGCTTAGAATTCTGGATTTTTGACTGTCAATCAAGTGAGAGCTTCTTTGAAAGAAGAAGCTCAGGGATACATGTTTTTATCCTTCTTGAAAGTCGAGGGGGAAGTTGTATTGAACAACGTGCCCATCGTTAGAGACTTCTCGGAAGTATTTCCGGAGGATGTTCCAGGTTTACCACTTGTGAGGGACATAGAGTTTTCCATAGACTTAGTACCTGGTACTGGTCCAATCTCTATTGCCCCGTATAGAATGTCGTCAATGGAGCTGGTTGAACTGAAGAAACAATTGGAGGACTTGCTGTCAAAGCAATTCGTGAGACCAAGTGTATCGCCGTGGGGAGCTCCTATGCTATTGGTGAAAAAGAAGGACAGAACTTCCAGATTGTGTGTGGACTACCGTCAGTTGAACAAGGTGACAATCAAGAATAAGTATCCATTGCCACGCATCGACGATCTGATGGATCAACTTCGCGGTGCAGCTGTATTTTCTAAGATTGACTTGAGGAGTGGCTATCACCAGATTAGGGTTAAGAATGATGATATTCCTAAGACTGCTTTTAGGACTAGATATGGTCATTTTGAGTATCTTGTGATGCCGTTTGGAGTGACTAATGCACCGGCAATATTCATGGACTATATGAATAGGATCTTTAGACCTTTCTTGGATCGATTTGTGGTAGTGTTCATAGATGACATTTTGATTTACTCTAAGAGTCATGAAGAACACGAGGAACACCTAAGACAAGTATTGCAGATCCTGAGTGAGAAAAAGCTTTATGCAAAGTTGTCTAAGTGTGAATTTTAGTTAGAAAAAGTACAATTTCTAGGCCATGTGATTTCTAAAGAGGGTATAGCTGTAGACCCAGAAAAGGTAGAGGCAGTAATGTCATGGGAAAGACCCACAACGGTGACTGAGGTTCGTAGTTTTGTAGGGTTAGCGGGTTATTATCGAAGATTTATCGAAGGATTTTCGAAGATAGTAGCCCCGATGACACAACTCACTAGGAAAGATCATCCTTTTGTGTGGACTGATGAGTGCGAGTCATGTTTCTTGAAGATGAAGGAACTATTGACGACCTCACCTGTACTGATTTTGCCTAATCCTGAAGAACCTATGGAGGTTTACTGTGATGCTTCATACCAAGGACTTGGGTGCGTGTTGATGCAAAATAGAAGAATAGTGGCATACGCATCCCGTCAGTTGAAAAATCACGAGAGGAACTATCCAACTCATGATATTGAGCTGGCAGCTGTAGTGTTCGCTTTGAAGATTTGGAGGCATTATCTGTATGGATCAACGTTTAACGTCTTCAGCGATCATAAGAGTTTGAAATATCTGTTTGATCAGAAAGAGCTCAATATGAGACAGAGACGTTGGATGGAATTCCTGAAGGATTATGATTTTACCTTGATGTATCATCCCGGGAAGGCAAATGTTGTGGCTGATGCCTTGAGTCGGAAAACTGTTCATGTGTCTGCCATGATGGTTAAGGAACTAGAGTTGATTGAGGAGTTTAGAGATCTAGGCTTAAACATGGAGAGACACAAGGACAAGATTAGTCTAACTAAGCATGATCCAAGTGTCGAATGGATTAATTGATGACATTCGGGAGCAACAAGCAACCGATGAGAGTCTGAAAGAAAAGAGAGATTTAATGGAACAAGGCAAAGTGGCAGAGTTTAGTTTAGGCAATGATGGAATTCTGAGATGTAAAGGAAGGATTTGTGTGCCAAACAATCCTGAATTGAGAAAGCTGATTCTCGATGAAGCACATAAGAGCAATTTAAGTATTCACCCTGGAGCCACGAAGATGTATCAAGATCTGAAGCAAAGATTCTGGTGGTCGGGGATGAAGAAACAAGTTGCAGAGTACGTAGCAGCGTGCTTAACATGCCAAAAAGCAAAAGTGGAACACCAACGACCTGCGGGCATGATGCAATCGTTGGATATCCCAGAATGGAAATGGGAGAGCATATCGATGGATTTCGTGTCTGGATTACCAAGGACATCGAAAGGATTTGATGGGATTTGGGTAATTGTGGATAGACTGACAAAGTCATCGCATTTTCTACCCATCAACATGAAGTATTCCCTAGATAAGCTTGCTCAGATGTATGTGAAGGAGATAATTAGGTTGCATGGAGTGCCATCTAGTATTATTTCTGATAGGGACCCTAGATTTACGTCCCGTTTTTGGCAAAGTTTGCAACAAGCCCTAGGAACTAAGCTAAGATTAAGTTCCGCTTATCATCCTCAGACGGATGGTCAGTCAGAGAGAACTATTCAATCCCTAGAAGATTTGCTGAGAGCATGCATTTTGGATCATAGGGGAAGTTGGGACGATATTTTGCCATTGATAGAGTTCACCTATAACAATAGTTTTCATGCGAGCATAGGAATGGCACCCTACGAGGCATTGTATGAGAGAAAGTGCCAAACACCTTTGTGTTGGTACCAAGATGGGGAGAGTGCAATATTAGGACCTGAATTTTTACAACAAACCACGGAAAAGGTGAGACTAGTTCGAGAAAAGATGAGGACGGCACAAAGCAGACAAAAGAGCTACTCCGATAAGAGGAGACGACCTCTCGAGTTCCAAGAAGGCGATCATGTTTTTCTGAGAGTCACTCCGATGACTGGGGTAGGCAGAGCTTTAAAGACCAGAAAACTCACTCCTAAATTCATAGGACCATACCAAATTCTTCGTCGTATTGGTCCTGTTGCTTACCAAATAGCTTTACCGCCAAATCTTTCTAATCTTCACAATGTCTTTCACGTTTCACAACTGAGAAAATATATTCCTGATTCGTCTCATGTAATCGAGTCTGATGTGGTACAATTAAGAGATAACCTGACTTATGAAACAAACCCTGTGCGAATCGATGATAGAAGGATCAAACAGCTCAGGGATAAACAAATCTCTTTAGTCAAGGTTATCTGGAATAAAGTTACTGGAGATGCGACTTGGGAAGTGGAAGACAAGATCCGAGAGAAATACCCTGCGTTATTCTAGGTATGTAATTTCGAGGACGAAATTCTTTTTAGAGGGGTAGAGTTGTAACACTCTGTTTTATATATATATATATATAGTTTTTATTTATCTTTAATCTGTTTTAAATTAATTAAAATTATTTAATTAATGATTTTTGTGATTTTAAGGTATAAATAATAATATTTATATCTTAGGTTTATTTTTGAAGGGTTTAGAGTAATAGAGTTCTTAAAACTGAGTTTTTGAGGGAACCGCGTTCTTGCGGAATGCGGGAAGGGTTCAGTATTTTTCCGGTGGTCATTTTTACTCCAAAATAAATTTTTAACGAACCAAAAATGGTTCTTATAATATTTATGATTTTTAGAAATTTTCTGGCAATTTTTCAGAAAAACTTTATTTTACCCGCGTTTGGTGCTTTACGAGTAAACCGGGCGCAACCGGGACATGAAAAATAGTCGAAAAATTTAGTTTTGGGTTTCTAAATTTTTCTATGACATATTCAAATCATAAAATTTATTCCTCATGATTTTACTCATTTTAGAAAAATATTTATCTAAAAAGGGGGTTCGGAAACTACGCGTTTTTACCGCATCGAACTACCGATTAAACCCTAACTTGATGGGACTTAATCCCACCATTTTTCTGGTCAGATCTGGGCGCATGAGGGGCTGATCCAAGTCTAAAAATTCTTCCAAAAGTCAAATGGTCAATTAGGGGTCAAATTTTGAATTTTCCCAAAATTAGGTGAGAGAGGTATGGCTCCCAACCACCAAAGCATGCAAGCCCATACCTCCCCCATACCTTCCTTGCTCAGCCGAAATCTGCATAGGGAGAGGGAAGAGAGAGACTTTCACTTTCACTTCATCTTCTCCACTTGAATCATACAAACTCCATTTTCTCTCCATTTTTCCAAGTTTTTCCATACACAAAAAGACCAAGTTCTAGTAAGATTTTCCATACCCAAGCTTCACAAAAAAGGTTTGGATCATCATTCTAATCCATAAACTTCTTTCATTTTTTCATTTCCACCACTTTCATGTTTTCATGAAAGCTTGAATTCTTCATTTCACTAAAAATAAGCTTTTCCTTTATTTAGGTTCACTCCATTGGAACCTACAAGCTTGGAAACTACCTTGGATCTATTTTCTTTCAAGATTTGAGTAAGTATTCATCTTCTCAAATTTCTACTCTTTAGAGTTGCTTGGTTTTCATAAAACTCATATTTCTATGGTTGTATTTTGGTGTATTTTGAAAAAGGTAAATTTTTCTAAGTGTGGGAACATCAAGGTGTTGAGTAGACCACTTGGTGTTGGTGTGGTGTGAAGGAGGTGATTTTGGAGTTAGCCCATTTTCAAGTCTTCAAGAGGTAAGGGGATTTTTCTCAATAAGTTGGGAGGGTTGTGTATGTGTGTGATTATGTGATTTTGTTCTTGATGATGAACTCAAAGACTTGAGTTTTCATATTGGTTGTTGAATGATTTTTCATTCTTTAGTAATATGCATTTTTATATATTATGTATATGAGTGAAAGTATGATTTTGGTTGAGGCATGATAATTTTCGATAAGCTTATGTGTTGTTGGAAAAATCATATGTATGATTTGGAGTGATTTGGAATGCCTAAGTGTATGTTTGATTTATGGCTTGGTGGTGTTTTTGCCTAAATGGATGAATATTGATTCTTAGATGTTTCACATGATTTAATTCTATGTGATTGGGATTGGTTTGAAAATATTTGACTAAGTGTGGTAAGAGGAGTTAAAAACTTTAATGAAAAAGTTTTACAAATGAAAACAAAGAAATTAATTAGGATTCAAGATAACACTTAATTGGATAAATTTCAAAAATACAAAATTCTGGAATTCTGGGCATGAAATCGAAAGTCTGGGCACTTTGGGCCAAAAGTATAATGTTATAAAAGTTCGGGGGTAGAAAACGTGAAGACTGGACGCAGAAACTGGACGCAGGAACTGGACGCAGGAACTGGACGCAGAAACTGGACGCAGGAACTGGACACAGACTGGACGCAGGAACTGGACGTTTTGGGGTCAAAATGAAATTTTAACAAGTTATGTGGTTTTTAATAATTAATAAGAAGTGAGAAGGAAAAATAATAAGAATTAGAGAGTTAAAGTTAAAGAAGAACTTTAATTTCAAAGAGGAATTTTCCATAAAATTTACATTTTTTTTCAATAAACGATATTACACGGTATTGGAAGAGAACCAATACGTGGCGAAGATAAAAGTCTTAAGGACAATAATATTACACGGTATTGGAAGAGAACCAATACGTGGCGAAGATAAAAGTCTTAAGGACAAATATATTACACGGTGTTAGGTGAAAGCTAACACGTGGCGACGAAAAAACCCTATGACGAGGGACCAAATTGATTGTGGTTGCAAATATACTGTCATATGCATTTGAGATATTGGCTTTTGCCAGGCTAGCATTTATTGCTATGATGAGAGCACACAATCCTATGCGGGGATTGTAAATAAGTATGGTCTGACTATAAGTCTTTGAGGGCATCCAGGTTACGAAATTCTCAATGGCCTTGCGGTGAATCCCCTTGTGCCGAGAAAAGTAGTGTACCCGGCTTGGATGATCTTGACCGGCTGCCTTATTTGAGATGGGGTGTACGACGTAGCACAATGGGTCTGTACCGAATAAATGACAAACGATGGCCAAGAGTGAAGGTCAGTTTGCATTAATGATAGGTATACGATTCCGCCACATCGCTCTACTTAGTTGAGGAAGAAAAGTCTCCATGGAGCAGTGCACCGGTGTATGACAAGAGATATTGAAGTGACATGCATTATGCTAGAATGCTATGTGTGTGCTTGACTGTGTGTTTACCTTGATGATTTGTCTCTTGTTGATGATTGAATAGCTTAGCTAAAAGATTTGCGAAAGAGTAACTCTATATAAACATAATCTTGGAATGTATTACGTAGTATTTTGTTTTTCATATGCAACCTTTCAGTGGATTTCAACTTGTGAAAAGAAATTCACCATTGCATATTTTCCTGTATCTGTATGTACGTTACGCGTAGATGAGGCCTCTGGTAGCCCGCGTGAGGGAGAGCTTCCGGCCCCTTGAGGCCGAGTCCGAGGGAGGGGGATGGACTTATGATCCCATCTCCCAATGGGCCACTGTGTGTGGACACGTGGTCAGGACTAGAGGAGGGGTGCTGGGCCCCGAAGAGGTTCTGGAGCGCGAGGGCCCGAAGAGGTTCTGGAGCGCGACATGGTTCTGGACGCTTACATTCCACTCGAGAGGATGCGCAGCTGGCTGGCAGCCGCACCCGAGGCACCTATGGAGCTGCCGAGGCGAGAGACTCAGGCAGAGGAGAGACCTTTACCCTCACGGGTAACCGGATCCGCTCGGGAGTATCGTCGCATGTTTCGTCGCACGCGTCTCACTCCGAGGAAGAGTACCTTGGCGCGAGATCGTCTACCGAGGATGGCTCCATCAGTGACACCAGCTTCACCACCACAGACAGGGAGATCGACGCTTTCCGTTCCTTACGTTCCACCGTATGGCCGTTTCGTACGCTGCTCTTCTGACACTTCTGCCGGACCGTCGGGAAACGCAGAGAGGGGGAAGAGGAAGGTTCGAGATGAGCCAGAGCGGGTACTCATTGAGATATCTATGGAGGAGGAGGACCCGGAGGAGGATCCGAGGAGGACCCCGAGGAGACGTCATCGTCTTAGGTCGTAGTGGTGGGGGTGTCTAGTGCTAGGTTTGGGATGTTCATGTTCAGTGTCGTGTATTTGACACATCTTTTGATTTACAGTTTTCTTAGGTTTAGATTTATCGCTTTATTTTATTTACGTTATGATGATGTATTTTGGCCACTATGTTGTGGTTTCCAAACTATCCTTGCGGGCGCAAGACTTGTATATTTTGACATGATGATATATATATATGTGCATGATGTTTCTTTTCTTCTGAGTTTCAGAATGGCTAAGTGTGATGTGAGAAATCTTTTCGTTTAAGATTCTTTTAAAAAAAAAATTAGCCACCAATTTTGGTAACCTTGAGTTATGAAAGATGTTTTTCCGCATTAAATTTTAGTTTTTCACGTGACGTTCCTTGTGGGAAAAAGGGGCGTTACACTTGTTCTCAATATTCTTTTCACGGATTGCTACGGTTTTAACTCATTGACTCGGCTTCAATAATTCTGTTTTATGATTGATTTCACCGCGACAAAGCTGAACTGAGGAAAACAACATAACAAAGTGATTCGGTATATGAAGTAAAGGTTATTAACTTATTTCAAGAAGACAAAAATGGGGCATAACCATCTATGATTGATCAAGAGAGAAGAGATCAACAATATTAAAATTTATGTCCGCTTTTTAATCAGTAAGTGTGTAACGCCCCTTTTTCCCACAAGGAACGTCACGTGAAAAACTAAAAACTTAATGCGGAAAATTGTCTTTCATAAATCAAGGTTACCAAAATTGGTGGCTAATTTTGTTTTTGAAAAGTCTTTTACGAAAAGATTACACACATCTCATTTAGCCATCCAGAAAACTCAGAAGAAAAGAAACATCATACATAAATATGTACATCATCGTCAGGAAATAAACCACAACAGAGTGGCCAAATTACAACAATCCTGACATCAGCAAATAAAACGAGAAAGCTAAACCTAGGAAAGCTGTAAATCAAAAGGTGTGTCAAATACACGACACTGAACTTGTACATCCCAAACCTAGGCTGGTCGCTAACAGACACTCTACAACCTAGCACTAGACACCCCCACCTCTACAGGCCTAAGACGATGACGTCTCCTCGGGGTCCTCCTCAACCTCACACACCTCGAATAGTACACGATCTGGCTCGTCTCTAACCTTCCTCTTCCCTCTATCTACGTGTCCCGAAGGTCCGACAGAAGTGTCAGAAGAACAGCGCACCAAATGTCCAGAAGGTGCGACGTATGGAACAGGAAGTGTCGGCCTCACGGTCCCGGGTGATGGAACTGGTGTCACCGGTGGAGCCATCCTTGGTAAGCGTGCCCTCTCCAAGGAACTCTTCCTTGGAGTGCGACGAATCAGACGACAACGGTTAGATACCGATTCGGCTATCCGCTGAGGTGTAGGCCTCTGATCCTCCCTCGCCTCTCTCCTAGGCTGCGCCGTGGGCGGAACTCTGGCCTCCCGGTCCTCCAAAGTGATGCTGCGTGCAAAGGGTGCATCTCCCAGGCAGTAGCGCATCCTCTCGACGGGTATGTATACGTCCAAAACCATGTCCCTCTCCAAAACCTCTTCGGGGCCCAACACCCCTCCTCTAGTCCTAACCACGTGCCTAGACACAGTGGCCCATTGGGAGATGGGATCGTAAGTCCATCCCCCACCATCGGCCTCACGAGGCCGGAAGCACTCCCTCACTCGGGCTATCAGAGGTCTCGAAGTGGACATCTACGCGTAACGTACATAAAATAACAGAAAAACCCGCAAGGGTGAATTTTTTTGCACAAGTTGAAATCCACTGAAAGGATGTATACGAAAAAGAAAATACTACATAATACATTCCAAGAATATATATAGCTACTCTTTCGCAATTCTTTCTCTAAGATATTCATACACCAAAAGAGAGCACATCATCAAATTAAACACACAGTCAAACACACACATAACACTCTAGCATAATGCATGTCACTTCAATATCTCTTTAATACATCGGTGTACTGCTCCATGGAGACTTCCTCAACTAAGTAGAGCGATATGGCGGAATCGTATACCTATCATTAATGCAAACTGACCTTCGCTCTCGGCCATCGTTTGTCATTTATTCGGTACAGACCCATTGTGCTACGTCGTACACCACATCATAAATAAGGCAGCCCTGGTCAGGATCATCCAAGCTGGGTATTACGACTCGTCTCGGCACAAGGGAATTCCTTTCAAGGCCATTGAGAACTTCGTAACCTGGATGCCCTCAAAGACTTATAGTCAGACTATACTTATTTACAATCCTCTCATAGGATTGTATACTCTCATCATGGCATAAAGCCAACATGGCCAAAAGCCAATATCTCAAATGCATATGACAATACAATTCACACACACATACAATGAAAATAATGCAATCCTTCACTAAGGATTTTCATAGTCACGTGTTAGCTCCCTCCCAACACCGTGTAGCATTATTTCTCCTCGAATCTTCAACTCGCCACATGTTGACTCTCTCTCAACAGCGTGTAAATCTTTTCGATTAAGATCGTTTTAAAACATAAGTTTTAAAGAGCACCTCTATAAATCCCTCTTTAGGTTTTAAGCCTCAAAAATCTTTAAATACTTAGCTCATGAAATACCTCAACAACATTTTTGAATATAAACCAAGAATAGTTTTATGAAAGTCATTTGAAAACTTAAATACTTTTATTAAAACCAAACTTAGTATTTTCATTGTAAAAGTTTGACTTAAAGTCTTAATTAAAAACTCTAATACACCTTTGATAAAATTTTACTTAAATTCATTTATTTCCAACTATTTAGAATTTAGCCCCAAAACTGTCCAGTTTTATCGTTTCCAGCCCCAGACTTACGAGAATCATACTTTGGCCCAGAAATATTCGGTTTTGCATTTTGGTCCCTGAGTTTTCGAAAAATTATATTGTTTGCCCAAAACACCCAGATTTTGTTTTTAAGCCCAGAACTTCCAAAAATTATGTTTTGGCCCCGAAGTGCATCCAGTTTTCATTTTGACCCCTTAAAATTCGAAAATTCCCTTTTTCCTCTTATTCAATAATTCCATGACTTAATTAGGGCTTTTTGAAAAGTAAAGTTTGGAAAAAGTCCATTGGAGACTTAATTTCAAAATTAAGTGAACATACTTAAACAAGTGTGGACTTGAACTCTAATTAATTAAATCTTGTTTTTCATTTGGGAAAACTTCTTCTTCAAGTCCTTTAATCCTCTTCCATATGCTTGGGTACATCCTCTTTGAATCCAATCACCAATCACAACAACAACAATCATAATAAATTTAAAGCTTTAACTACTTTAAATATTACAATCCAACATCATATATAATCAAAACACACAAATCACCCAAGAACCAAATACAATCAATACATCAAGAATACAAATCCCAAATCATGAAACACACATGTACTCAAGGTAATCATTTTTAACATTTTAAATACATCAAGAATACCAAATAAAGCATTTGGCATAAGCCACTTCAAATCATAATATATTTTTCAAGAGACATTTAAAATTTCGAAAATCCCATTTCATCAACCAAAATCATATATTTAAAACTCTAATCATACATAGGTAAAAATATATTTTACTATGAGAATGATAAATCATTCAACACCCAATAAGAAAAACTCAAGTCTTTGAGTTTCTCATCAAGAACAAAACACACAATCCCCCACATATACAACCTTCCCAACTTATTGAGAAAATCCCCTTACCTCTTGAAGCACTTAAAGAAAGATCACCAAGAGGTCTTCTTGCCAACAAACCACCAACACCAACACCAAGTGATCTTCTCACCACCTTGATGTTCCAACACTTACAAAATCACCCTTTTTCAAAATATATAAAACACATAACCATAAAAATATGAGTTTTATGAAAATAGACAAACCCCAAAGTATAGAAATCTTGAGTAGAAAAATACTTACTCAAGGCTTAAAGGAAAAGAGCTCAAGAAGGGTTTTCAAGCTTGTAGGTTCCAAGGGTTTGAACCTAAACCAAGAAAAAACTCTCTTTTAGAAAAATGGAGAACACAAGATTCATAGAAAAATGAAATTGGTGGAAATGGAAAAATGAAAAGAGATTATGGATTAGAATGATGATCCAAACCTTTTTTGTGAAGCTTGAATAGCCAAAAACTCAATAAAACTCAAGCTTTTGGTTATGGAGTAAAGCTTGGAATATGAGAGAAAATGGTGTTTTCTTTGAGGCAAGGAAGAAGATGAAGTTGAGAAATGAATTCTCTCACTCCCTTTCCCTTGAAGATACACGGCCAGCCCACTCCAAGGTATGGGGTAAGCATGGCTTGAGTTGATTTGTTCACCTACATCATGCTTTTAATTAGAAAAATCAAAGATATTTCTAATTTGGTCAAATGTGAGTATTTGAATTTCAAGAGTGGATTTTTGGTCAAGGGTTCGGCCAAGGCTGATAAAAAATTGGTGGGATTATATCTCATCAAGTTAGGGTTTAATTGGTAGTTCAAAGTAGTAAAAACGCTTAGTTTTATAATCCCTTTTTAGATAAATATTTTTCTAAAATAGATAAAATTATGAGAAATCAATTTTATGATTTGAATATCATATAGAAAAATTTAGAATCCCAAAACTAAATTTTTGGACTATTTTTCATGTCTTGGTTGCGCCCGGTTTACCCGTAAAGCTCCAAACGCGGGTAAAATAAAGTTTTTCTGAAAAATTTCCAAAAAAATATCTAAAAATCACAAATATTATAAGAACCACTTTTGGTTCGTTAAAAAATTATTTTGGAGTAAAAATGACCTCCAGAAATCTACTGAACCCTATCCCCGCATTAGGAGAGAATGCGGTTCCCGCAAAAAACTCAGTTTTGCGAACTCTACTACTCTAAACCCTTCAAAATCAAACCTAAGATATGAATATTATTATTCACACCTTAAAATCCCAAAAATCATAATTAAATAATTTTAATTAAATTAAAGCAGATTACAAATCAATAAAAACTATTAAAAAATGAGGGTGTTACAACTCTATCCCTCTAAAAAGAATTTCGTCCCCGAAATTACGTACCTAAACTACGTTTAACCATCAATATAGAAAAACTCTCATCCGATAAAATTTTCCTTTTTACTATTACTTCTATTTTTAGAAATAACATACTCGTTCCTTCGAGTGTCCCTACTCTTATTACAGAGTATTCTCACACTATCCATCAAGGCTCATCACTATCCAATCCAAACTTCAAGATCTCAACAATGTTAGTCCATATCAAATATTATTGTCCCCTCTCTACTACCGGCAAGCCAATGGGTTGATCAGTCCCACACCTTGTCCTTAAGTAGTTAGAAAACGATAATAAGTGTATAGCTACTCACATTATTGCCCAAATCATTCCTGAATATAATCACCAATACATATCTACTATTCTTTATCCGATTCTCCCAAAAATTATCTCTTTTTTTTTTCCACCAATTTTATCCTCAAGATCTACTAATGCTTCGCGACCCTTCACTGTATTATCTTTTTCTTATACTCGTCCCTTAATACTCGTTACAATACTCCTAGATAACTGTCGACTATTGTTTATACGCCACCCACTCTTTGCTAAAGGATTTTTGGCAAAAATTTCCTATGAAAATTTCTATTACAACTCACACTATCATCTATAGGGTTCTAGCTTCCCTCAAAGTCGACCCAGAATAGGAAAATCATTTTACAAACGAGATTATCACTACTAGTGAGAGTTGGTTTGACAAGATGGACAATCAGAAAGATTATTAGATAGGAAGATAGAAAAACAGCTAGGTAAGAAAATAGATAGATGAAATTATTGAATAAATTCATGCATAGATTACAAAAAGTTTTAGAAGCAGACAGACATAAGAGTTACTAGGTTACATACTTAGGAAGTAGTGATAAATATTTTTCTAAAATAGATAAAATCATGAGAAATCAATTTTATGATTTGAATATGATATAGAAAAATTTAGAAACCCAAAACTAAATTTTTGGACTATTTTTCATGTCTTGGTTGCGCCCGATTTACCCGTAAAGCTCCAAACGCAGGTAAAATAAAGTTTTTCTGAAAAATTTCTAAAAATCACAAATATTATAAGAACTACTTTTGGTTCGTTAAAAAATTATTTTCGAATAAAAATGACATCCAGAAAAATACTGAACCCTATCCCCGTATTAGGAGAGAATGCGGTTCCCGCAAAAAACTCAGTTTTGCAAACTCTACTACTCTAAACCCTTCAAAACCAAACCTAAGATATGAATATTATTATTCACACCTTAAAATCCCAAAAATCATAATTAAATAATTTTAATTAAATTAAAGCAGATTACAAATCAATAAAAACTATTAAAAAATGAGGGTGTTAAAAAGTGTCTGTTCTTAGATTTTAAATAGCTCTTTGGGAATGGAATAATTACACGCGGCAGAACCGACTGCAGTAATCAGTGTCCATCTTTCTTAAAACTTGATATAGACTTAATGAGCGAAATACAACTGATTAATTATCGGCTTAAGTTATTTTTGAAGATGAAAGGATCACACGACGGCAGAGCCATCTTTGGTGATCAGTACCCAATCTTTAAAATCGATCCACTAAAACTAAGTGAACATAGTCCAATTGTTTTTCTTTGGAAATATTTAAGTACTAATTATCTTCCAGGAAAAAGGCTCATTGAAAGCCTATCTCACTAATTTTCACTGTCATAGACATTTGAAATTAAACTGAGTTATGTTCATTTATATACAGATTTGATACCCACTCTATATTTTCCCATTGTTAATATAACAGTAGAATTCACTGAGAATCCATTACTATCATATTAAATTCCCAAAGATGCTGTAACAGTAGAATTCACCGAGAATCCATTTTTGTTACACTCTTTTATCCCACAGATGCTATAACAGTAGAATTCACTGAGAATTTATTACTATTACACTATTTTATCCAACAGATTCTATAACAGTAGAATTCACCGAGAATCCATTACTGTTACACTCTTTTATCCAATCCAATCTATTTATATATACGGTATTAAGAAATCACTTCTTTCCCAATTTATCTTAATCACGTATACACCGGGTCCCTAGTGTTAAGAATTCCCCAAACAGCGTATCAGTATAGTTCCCAAGAAAGAGAGACGGACTTATCAAGCCCCTTCAAAGGTCTTTGTCTTTCCTAGACAGACCCATACTGATAAACCATTTATCTTAACCATCACCTTGTATATCAATGATAGACATTATCAGGGTTTTCATAAAAGAATAAATTGTATTTTCTTGACGGTAAAATCATATTTACGGTAAGTCTAAAATTCACCATTAGAATGGTATGTTTAAAAAAGCTCAAAAATGATTTTGGCATAGCCATCTTACTTACACGAATTTTTAGAGAAATTTGGGCATTATAACTCTATAATTATTAAATAGCATAAAACAATTAAATTAAAGCTATAAAACAATTATAAAGCATATATAAATAAATAAAAGCTATAAACACACAAACAAAAAATTCAAACACAAACAAGAATCAAACTCATACTTCTCAAATTAATTTGAAAGAGATTCCCCTTACCTTTGCCACAAAACTATGAAGAATAAGCTTGAAGAACCGAGAACACAATAGTAAGAAATTTAAGACTAAGAAGAGAAAAGAGAGAAAAGTGTTTGCCTTGAATGCTTCTTGGATTTGTGTTGTGAAAATTTACGAAGCAAGGGGGGCTATTTATAGGTAGAGGGGCGGCCAAGAGGGAGGGCAAAGAAGGAAGAAGAAAGTTGGAGTGATGTAAGCCATGACTATCAAAATACATTATTATTAATTAGGTTTAATCAATCCTTTTTCTAATTGGCTTCTTCTTATGACTAGGCTCATGACTCATGAAGCAAAAGTTCATCCAAGGACCCTAAGGTGATGGTGATGTCGACCAAGATGAGGGGAAAAGAAGGCCATTGGATTGCTTGGTCAAAAGCTTTAAGTTTAAGTAGTTTTAAGTGAAAATCAAAAGTAAAATGGTCTTTTCACTAATTAAATATTCAAAAATAATTTTAAATGGTAAGAACCAATGAGGAATCTCAAAAACGACATGTAAGAGCTTCATGGAAGTGTTTTGGGATTTTTACGGTAAGGGTAAGCTTTACGGTTTGCAAAAACAAAGGAAAACGGACGCACCGTAAGTGCAAAACGGACATTTTTCAAAAAATTCTAGAGAAAATCCCAGAAAATCACAAATTGAATTTAAACACTAACGATCTCTCTTGAAATTTGATTTTAAGCACTCACTGATTACTAAAAATCCATTTCTGATTATTAGCTCTTACCGTACGCTATAGGGACCAAAATGGTAATTTCTAAAAGTTTTCCAAAAATTCTAAGAAAATTCCAGAAAATCAAAAATATTAAAAGAACCAACTTTTGTGAAGGAAGTTTGTTTTCTGGGTTGGTTTTAATATACTTTTTCTATTTAAAACTGAATCCGTTAATAACGGCGGAAACTATTTTCTGTAAAAGCCCCAAACGTTTAGTAAAAAGTGACTGTTTTAAAGAATCAACTTAATAAGCCTATTAATACTATATTTATAAGATAGAAATAAATCACACAACACTTAGATCACACAATTTCATATAAAACAGATAATAGATGAAAATATAGAAAACAGAAGTCTATATAAGACTTATCTATCTTACTATATGAAACTATAATACCACGCAAGACTTATTTATTTTCTTTTTCATCTCAAGCATACTAGATCCTAGAGTCTCTATCTTAACTATTTCTCTATCTCCGGTATTTATCCATTTCTTAACTAACAGATTACGGAGTTTCTCTTAGAGGGACTAAAACTGTAATTCCCTTTATATCTTTTTCTAAAAATCCAAACTTAATTTCTAAAATCTTTATGGAACATCAAGTAACTATTTGTCTATCCTCTAATACCTTTTAGGAGTCAAGTATGAATTTTCCGTATTCATTATCAGCTTATTCTGACAGTCAAGTATATCCGTAAAGTACCATTTGACTTCTACGTCAACTCTAAACCATTATATTTTATCTGAAAATCCTAAGGATGGTTCTAATCTTCTAAACTTAATACTCTATTTGATAGAGTGAAATTTTAGGATGTTACAATTCTACCCCTCTAAAAATAATTTCGTCCTCGAAATTCTGTAAATAAGCATACAGGACAGTCATCCTCTCTCTGAAATAATTCTCATTACCTAACACCACTGTATTTATTCAAATGATCTACTATCAACCTTTAGATATAACATACTCGCTTATTTAATGGTTCGGAGTGTAATCTCTTGCTTCTCTGTCCTTACTCCGTTTGCTGTAACAGTCTACCAACATTATGTTTCCCTATCGCTTTCTCTTCCTCCATCTTCCGACATTTCCATTTGATGGGTCTCTTAGTGCAAAAATCTATCTTCTTAATCTATAACTAAGTTCTGTCTCAAAATTATTTTGCACTGCTTTGCTCCATCAAATTTGAACTAAAAATCAAAAGTACTTTAGCTAAAAGTTCAGACTTTTAAATGCGTACATGCTTACAGTCATACTTGTTTGTGGTAAGAACTCCCAAAAATCGTTTTCTTATTGTACTATGCCTTAATCTTTTTATCACTAAGATACCTTTAGTAAGTCATTCCAATGACTATTGAATCCTTAACAATAATCCTCATCTGATGAAAATGTCTAATACTATTCTACTCCACTGTGGGCTTTAACTATTAATCTTAGAGATAACATTCTTGTATTCCTTTTGATATTGTTACCTCAACTACCGAATATTTCCTTTCTGTCTATCGGAATCAAACCTTATGTTCCTCCATTCCTAGGATTTTTGACCTATCAGTTCATACTTATTACCATTATTATCTTTCTGCTACCGGCAAGCTAATGGATTAATTACTTCCATACCTTGACCTTAAGTAGTAAGAAAATAATAATAATTCTATGACTGATCATGTCATCCAAATCAAAAGCTTTGTTTGTAAAAGTAAGATTCTACTTATAGGAATAAACACAATATACATATGTATATATATATATATACACATAAAATTAACACAACATCAAGCAAACAAATGCTTATATATTCATATACATATATATAGTGTAACACCCTTTCTCCAAAAAGGATATTACACCATAGTTACCAAGAATTTCGAATAACTTAGAAAATATTTGGTGCAAGTTACAAATTCTTATTCTAAAATGTGGGTAAAAAATTTTTGCCTTTTAAAGAAGATGAGAAGGTTGGGGAGTATGTTCCTTTGATTCCTTTTTAAATGTTTTCGAAATGGTTTTCAATGCGAAAGCATAAATAAAACTTGTATGAATGTAATCTCATTTCATATAACCATCAGAGTTTTTTACAAGGAAATATTGAAAATGATACAGTGAACATCTGAGTCAGTCTAATCTCTAGACCTCTACCCAAAATAATACCGTAACCATCTATTCTTCTTGGAATCCATATTCATCTATACAACAACATCCTTCAGATTCTTCTTCTAAGAGATAGCCTACTTCTTGGAAAAAACATCTACTCTGTCATGCATCAACACAACAAAGTAGGTAAAGGCGAAACTATAAACAAACTAATAGGAAAAGTATATGCACCCAACAGTATTCAGCGAAAACACTAAGGAATCATACTGAAATAATCAGTATACCAACATAACAAACAATAAACACTTTGCTTAAACACAACACATTGGGAACATCCAGTAGTAACATCGCTTTAAACAAAGCATTTGGGAACATCGAGTAGGAACATCAAGTAGGAACATCGCCTTTCACTAGGCATATCTCTTTCACTTCCAACCACTCAGAATCACTTATCTCAACCAACATAGAATTACCAGAAAACACAAAACCACATTTAACAGACAAGAATACCAAATCACACATCTCAGGAAAAACACAGAATTTCACCACTCAGATAGAACATAGAACCATTTATCCCAGATAACTCATATTTCATTTTTATTCAAATCCCTAAAAATGAAACAGTATTTGACAGAACTAAAAGTGATTTATTGAAGAAGTTCAAAACTGAATTATTTCTAAAATACTTGAACACTGGTTTATTTTCAGAAAAAAAAACCCATTAAAAGCTTGTTTCACAAATTTGCACTGTTAAAAACATAGAGAATACTGAACCAAAAATATATAACAATAGAATTCTTTGAGAATCCATTGCCAATGTATTCCCCAATTATCTTAGCCACGTATATACAGAGTCCCTAGGTTAAGAATTCCCCAAACAACGTATCAGTACAGATCCCAGACCAGATAGAGACGGACTAAATAAAAGCCCCTTCAAATGTCTCTTTCCTTTCTAGACAGATCCATACTAATAAACCATTTATCTTAACCATTACCTTGTATATCAATGATAGATCATATCAGGGTTTTTACAAAAGATTAATTTCACTTTCTTTTCGGTAAAATCATTTTTACGGTAATCTGAAATTCGCCATTATAACGGTATGTTTACAAAGCTCAAAAATTAATTTTAACATAACCACCTTACTCACACGAAATTTAAGAGAAAATTTGGGCATTATAACCCTTATTACGCCCCTTTTTCCCACAAGGAACGTCACGTGAAAAACTAAAAACTTAATGCGGAAAAGCGTCTTTCATAAATCAAGGTTACCAAAATTGGTGGCTAATTTTTTTTTTGAAAAGAGATCTTATACGAAAAGATTTCTCACATCACATTTAGCCATCCTGAAATTCAGAAGAAAAGAAACATCATACATAAATATGTACATCATCATGTCAAAGTACACAAACCTTGCGCTCGCAATGTATAGTTATAAACCACAACAGAGTGGCCAAACTACAACAATCCTGACATCAGGAAATAAAACGAGAAAGCAAAACCTAGGAAAGTTGTAAATTAAAAGGTGTGTCAAATACACGACACTGAACTTGTACATCCCAAACCTAGGCTGGTCGCTAACAGACACTCTACAACCTAGCACTAGACACCCCCACCTCTACAGGCCTAAGACGATGACGTTGTAACGCCCCGTTTTCCCACAAGGAACGTCACGTAAAAAACTAATATTTAATGCGGAAAAACATCTTTAATAACTTAAGGTTACCAAAATTGGTGGCTAATTTTTTTTTAAAGAATCTTAAACGATTTCTCACATCACACTTAGCCATCCTGAAACTCAGAAGAAAAGAAACATCATACATGTATATATATATATATCATCATGTCAAAATATACAAGTCTTGCGCCCGCAAGGATAGTTTGAAAACCACAACATAGTGGCCAAAATACATCATCATAACGTAAAGAAAATAAAGCGATAAATCTAAACCTAAGAAAACTGTAAATCAAAAGATGTGTCAAATACACGACACTGAACATGAACATCCCAAACCTAGGCTGGTCGCTAACAAACATCCCACAACCTAGCACTAGACACCCCCACCACTACGACCTAAGACGATGACGTCTCCTCGGGGTCCTCCTCGGGATCCTCCTCCGGGTCCTCCTCTGGGTCCTCCTCCTCCTCGGATATCTCAATGAATACCCGCTCTGGCTCATCTCGAACCTTCCTCTTCCCCCTCTCTGCGTGTCCCGACGGTCCGGCAGAAGTGTCAGAAGAGCAGCGTACGAAACGGCCATACGGTGGAACGTAAGGAACGGAAAGCGTCTGTCTCCCTGTCGCTGGTGGTGAAGCTGGTGTCACTGATGGAGCCATCCTCGGTAGACGATCTCGTGGCAAGGTGCTCTTCCTCGGAGTGAGATGCGTGCGGCGAAACATGCGACGATACTCCCGAGCTGATCCAGTTACCCGCGAGGGTAAAGGTCTCTCCTCCGCCTGAGTCTCTCGCCTCGGCTGCTCCACGGGTGCCTCGGGTGCGGCTGCCAGCCAGCTGCGCATCCTCTCGAGTGGAATGTAAGCGTCCAGAACCATGTCGCGCTCCAGAACCTCTTCGGGGCCCAGCACCCCTCCTCTAGTCCTGACCACGTGTCCACACACAGTGGCCCATTGGGAGATGGGATCATAAGTCCATCCCCCTCCCTCGGACTCGGCCTCAAGGGGCCTGAAACTCTCCCTCACGCGGGCTATCAAATGCCTCATCTACGCGTAACGTACATACAGATACAGGAAAATATGCAAGGGTGAATTTCTTTTCACAAGTTGAAATCCACTGAAAGGTTGCATATGAAAAATAAAATACTACGTAATACATTCCAAGAATATATTTATATAGAGTTATTCTTTCGCAAATCTTTTAGCTAAGCTATTCAATCATCAACAAGAGACAAATCATCAAGGTAAACACACCGTCAAGTACACACATAGCATTCTAGCATAATGCATGTCACTTCAATATCTCTTGTCATACACCGGTGCACTGCTCCATGGAGACTTTTCTTCCTCAACTAAGTAGAGCGATGTGGCGGAATCGTATACCTATCATTAATGCAAACTGACCTTCACTCTTGGCCATCGTTTGTCATTTATTCGGTACAGACCCATTGTGCTACGTCGTACACCCCATCTCAAATAAGGCAGCCGGTCAGGATCATCCAAGCCGGGTACACTACTTTTCTCGGCACAAGGGGATTCACCGCAAGGCCATTGAGAATTTCGTAACCTGGATGCCCTCAAAGACTTATAGTCAGACCATACTTATTTACAATCCCCGCATAGGATTGTGTGCTCTCATCATAGCAATAAATGCTAGCCTGGCAAAAGCCAATATCTCAAATGCATATGACAGTATATTTGCAACCACAATCAATTCGGTCCCTTGTCTTAGGGTTTTTCATCGCCACGTGTTAGCTTTCACCTAACACCGTGTAATATATTTGTCCTCAAGACTTTTATCTTCGCCACGTATTGGTTCTCTTCCAATACCGTGTAATATTATTGTCCTTAAGACTTTTATCTTCGCCACGTATTGGTTCTCTTCCAATACCGTGTAATATTATTGTCATTAAGACTTTTATCTTTGCCACGTATTGGTTCTCTTCCATACCGTGTAATATTATTGTTTAACACCATAAGTTTTTAGAAGAAATTCCTCTTTGAATTCTTAAGTTTTCTTTTAACTCTAAAATCTTTAAGCTTCATTTATTTTCGATAAAAGAGTTATCTTTTATCTAAAACCCACTTATTCATCATAAAAGGAATTAATTAAAAACCTAATTTAATTCTTTGATAATTTTACTTAAAATCTTTTACTTTAAGTATTTGTAATTCTGACCCCCTAAGAAGTTCAGTTTCACAGTTCAGCCCCAAATTTTCTGAAAAATCAGGTTTCTGGCCCAAAATGCCCAGACTTTACGTTTTCTACCCCAAGACTTTCGTAATTTATAATTCTGGCCCAAATGTACCAGACTTTACGTTTTCTACCCCACAACTTTCGTAATTTATAATTCTGGCCCAAATGTACCAGACTTCGCGTTTCAGCCCCAAGTTTTCGTAAATTATATTTTTGGCCCAAAAGTTTCCAGACTTCGCATTTTTGCCCCAAACTTTCTTAAATTATAATTTTGACCCAAAAGTCCAGATTTTGCAAATAAAGCCCAGAATTTCAGAATTTGCATTTTTGACCCCTAAAACCTGCAGTTTTCGTTTTTAACCCCTAAAACTCCAAAATTTGATTTTTCTCCCACATTAATTAATTCTCTAACTCACTTAAAGTTTTATGGGTAAAATGATTTAGTATGAAATTGATTTAAGACTTATGATTAGAATTCCCATTAATTCATTTGGAAAAACTTTCTCCTTAAAGCTTTTAAACTCTCTTCCCACACTTAATCAAATCTTTTCAATCCAATCCCAATCAAAGTATATGAAATACACATAAATCAATATACATCAATTAGGCAACCAAGCCATAAATCAACATACACTCAAAGTACTCATTCATGAACATAGCATTAAAACATACTTCACCAAGCACACACTTGGACATCCAAAACCATCCCAAAGCATACATATGATTTTTTCCAACAACACATAGGCTCATAAAAATTTATCATGCCTCAACCAAAAATCATATTTTTACTCATATACATATACATGTAAAAATACATATTACTAAGAGAATAAAAAATCATTCAACAACCAATATGAAAAACTCAAGTCTTTGAGTTCATCATCAAGAACAAAATCACATAATCACATACATACACAACCCTCCCAACTTATTGAGAAAAATCCCCTTACCTCTTGAAGACTTGAAAATGGGCTAACTCCAAAATTACCTCCTTCACACCACACCAACACCAAGTGGTCTACTCAACACCTTGATGTTCCCACACTTATAAAAATTTACCTTTTACAAAAATACACCAAAATACAACCATAGAAATATGAGTTTTATGAAAACCAAGAAACCATAAAGAGTAGAAATTTGAGAAGATGAATACTTACTCAAATCTTGAAAGAAAATAGATCCAAGGTAGTTTCCAAGCTTGTAGGTTCCAATGGAGTGAACCTAAACAAAGGAAAAGCTTATTTATAGTAAAATGAAGAACTCAAGCTTTCATGAAAACATGAAAGTGGTGGAAATGAAAAAATGAAAGAAGTTTATGGATTAGAATGATGATCCAAACCTTTTTTGTGAAGCTTGGGTATGGAAAATCTCACTAGAACTTGGTCTTTTTGTGTATGGAAAAAGCTTGGGAATATGAGAGAAAATGGAAATGGAACTTGGAGAAGATGAAGTGTATGAAACAAAAATGAATTTCTCTCTCCCTTTCCCACACAAGAAACTCGGCTGACTCAAGGAGGCATGGGGGAGGTATGGGCTTGCATGCTTTGGTGGTTGGGAGCCATACCCCTCTCACCTAATTTTGGGAAAATTCAAAAATCAACCCCTAATTGACCATTTGACTTTTGGAAGAATTTTTAGAGTGGAATCAGCCCCCTTATGCGCCCAGCTGACCAGAAAAATGGTGGGATTAAGTCCCATCAAGTTAGGGTTTAATCGGTAGTTCGAAGCGGTAAAAACGCGTAGTTTTCGAACCCCTTTTTAGATAAATATTTTTCTAAAATGAGTAAAATCATGAGGAATAAACTTTATGGTTTGAATATGTCATAGAAAAATTTAGAAACCCAAAACTAAATTTTTGGACTATTTTTCATGTCCCAGTTGCGCCCGGTTTACCCGTAAAGCACCAAACGCGGGTAAAATAAAGTTTTTCGGAAAAATTTCCAGAAAAATTTCTAAAAATCACAAATATTATAAGAACCATTTTTGGTTCGTTAAAAAATTTATTTTGGAGTAAAAATGACCTCCGGAAAAATACTAAACCCTTCCCGCCTTTCGCGAGAACGCGGTTCTCGCAAAAAACTCAGTTTTGCAAACTCTATCACTATAAACCCTTCAAAAAATAAACCTAAGATATAAATATTATTATTTATACCTTAAAATCACAAAATCATTAATTAAATAATTTTAATTAATTTAAAACAGATTAAAAATAAATAAAAACTATATATATAAAAAAACAGAGTGTTACAACTCTACCCCTCTAAAAAGAATTTCGTCCTCGAAATTACATACCTAGAATAACGCAGGATATTGTTCTCGGATCTTGTCCTCCACTTCCCAAGTCGCATCTCCTGTAACTTCATTCTAGATAACCTTGACTAAAGAGATTTGTTTATCCCTGAGCTGTTTGATTCTTCTATCATCGATTCGCACAGGGTTTGTTTCATAAGTCAGGTTATCTCTTAATTGTACCACATCAGACTCGATTACATGAGACGGATCAGGAATATATTTTCTCAGTTGTGAAACGTGAAAGACATTGTGAAGATTAGAAAGATTCGGCGGTAAAGCTATTTGGTAAGCAACAGGACCAATACGACGAAGAATTTGGTATGGTCCTATGAATTTGGGAGTGAGTTTTCTGGACTTTAGAGCTCTGCCTACCCCAGTCATCGGAGTGACTCTCAGAAAAACATGATCGCCTTCTTGGAATTCGAGAGGTCGTCTCCTCTTATCGGAGTAGCTCTTTTGTCTGCTTTGTGCCGTCCTCATCTTTTCTCGAACTAGTCTCACCTTTTCCGTGGTTTGTTGTAAAAATTCAGTTCCTAATATCGCACTCTCCCCATCTCGGTACCAACACAAAGGTGTTTGGCACTTTCTCCCATACAATGCCTCGTAGGGTGCCATTCCTATGCTCGCATGAAAACTATTGTTATAGGTGAACTCTATCAATGGCAAAATATCGTCCCAACTTCCCCTATGATCCAAAACGCATGCTCTCAACAAATCCTCTAGGGATTGAATAGTTCTCTCTGACTGACCATCCGTCTGAGGATGATAAGCAGAACTTAATCTTAGCTTAGTTCCTAGGGCTTATTGCAAACTTTGCCAAAAACGGGACGTAAATCTAGGGTCCCTATCAGAAATAATACTAGATGGCACTCCATGCAACCTAATTATCTCCTTCACATACATCTGAGCGAGCTTATCTAGGGAATACTTCATGTTGATGGGTAGAAAATGCGATGACTTTGTCAGTCTATCCACAATTACCCAAATCCCATCAAATCCTTTCGATGTCCTTGGCAATCCAGACACGAAATCCATCGATATGCTCTCCCATTTCCATTCTGGGATATCCAACGATTGCATCATGCCTGCAGGTCGTTGGTGTTCCACTTTTGCTTTTTGGCATGTTAAGCACGCTGCGACATACTCCGCAACTTGTTTCTTCATCCCCGACCACCAGAATCTTTGCTTCAGATCTTGATACATCTTCGTGGCTCCAGGGTGAATACTCAAATTGCTCTTATGTGCTTCATCGAGAATCAGCTTTCTCAATTCAGGATTGTTTGGCACACAAATCCTTCCTTTACATCTCAGAATTCCATCATTGCCTAAACTAAACTCTGCCACTTTGCCTTGTTCCATTAACTCTCTCTTTTCTCTCAGACTCTCATCGGTTGCTTATTGCTCCCGAATGTCATCAATTAATCCATTCGACACTTTGATCATGCTTAGACTAATCTTATCCTTGTGTCTCTCCATGTTTAAGCCTAGATCTCTAAACTCCTCAATCAACTCTAGTTCCTTAACCATCATGGCAGACACATGAACAGTTTTCCGACTCAAGGCATCAGCCACTACATTTGCCTTCCCGGGATGATACATCAAGGTAAAATCATAATCCTTTAGGAATTCCATCCAGCGTCTTTGTCTCATATTGAGCTCTTTCTGATCAAACAGATATTTTAAACTCTTATGATCGTTGAAGACGTTAAACGTTGATCCATACAGATAATGCCTCCAAATCTTCAAAGCGAACACTACAGCTGCTAACTCAATATCATGAGTTGGATAGTTCCTCTCGTGATTTTTTAACTGACGGGATGCGTATGCCACTACTCTTCTATTTTGCATCAACACGCGCCCAAGTCCTTGGTATGAAGCATCACAGTAAACCTCCATAGGTTCTTCAGGATTAGGCAAAATCAGTACAGGTGAGGTTGTCAGTAGTTCCTTCATCTTCAAGAAACTTGACTCACACTCATCAGTCCACACAAAAGGATGATCTTTCCTAGTGAGTTGTGTCATTGGGGCTACTATCTTCGAAAATCCTTCGATAAATCTTCGATAATAACCCGCTAACCCTACAAAACTACGAACCTCAGTCACCGTCGTGGGTCTTTCCCATGACATTACTGCCTCTACCTTCTCTGGGTCTACAGCTATACCCTCTTTTGAAATCACATGGCCTAGAAATTGTACTTTTTCTAACCAAAATTCACACTTAGACAACTTTGCATAAAGCTTTTTCTCACTCAAAATCTGCAATACTTGTCTTAGGTGTTCCTCGTGTTCTTCATGACTCTTAGAGTAAATCAAAATGTCATCTATGAACACTACCACAAATCGATCCAAGAAAGGTCTAAAGATCCTATTCATATAATCCATGAATATTGCCGGTGCATTAGTCACTCCAAACGGCATCACAAGATACTCAAAATGACCATATCTAGTCCTAAAAGCAGTCTTAGGAATATCATCACTCTTAACCCTAATCTGGTGATAGCCACTCCTCAAGTCAATCTTAGAAAATACAGCTGCACCGCGAAGTTGATCCATCAGATCGTCGATGCGTGGCAATGGATACTTATTCTTGATCGTCACCTTGTTCAACTGACGGTAGTCCACACACAATCTGGAAGTTCCATCCTTCTTTTTCACCAACAACACAGGAGCTCCCCACGGCGATACACTTGGTCTTACGAATTGCTTGGATAGCAAATCTTCCAATTGTTTCTTCAGTTCAGCCAGCTCCATTGGCGACATTCTATACGGGGCAATAGAGATTGGACCAGTACCAGGTACTAAGTCTATGGAAAACTCTATGTCCCTCACAGGTGGTAAACCTGGAACATCCTCCGGAAATACTTCCGAGAAGTCTCTAACGACGGGCACATTGTCCAATACAACTTCCCCCTCGACCTTCAAGAAGGATAAAAACATGTATCCCTGAGCTCCTTCTTTCAAAGAAGCTCTCACTTGATTGGCAGTCAAAAATCCAGAATTCTCAGCATTTGGGAAAATCAAAGATTTATTGGCACAGTCTAAAAGGATATGGTTGGAAGATAACCAATCCATGCCTAAAATCACATCCAATTGTGTCAAAGGCAAACATATCAAATCAACAAGGTATGTCCTATTGGAAATAACAACAGGGCATTTTAGACATACAGAATTTGCAATAACAGTTTCAGCAGTAGGCATAGAAACAACAAGATCAAAAGACATCAAAGACACAGGCAATTTCAGTCGTTTCACACAGTTTTCAGATATGAAAGAATGGGTAGCACCCGAATCATACAGTACAATTAAGGGATTTCCAGTTATGTCACAAGTACCTTGTATGAGATCCTCTGATTGTGAAGCCTCAACACCACTCATCGTGTAAACTCGTCCTTTCGTCGTCGGCCTTCCGGCTTTGACGGCGTTCACCTCTGGTTTCGGTTTGCCCATCCGGCAATCCTTTGCTGCATGTCCGATCTTCCCGCAGCTAAAGCATGTCATCCCCTTCTGGTTGCATGCTGTGGACAAGTGTCCGGGCTTTCCGCAGTTGTAACATACAATCGGAGCGCCCGCTCCCTGATAGCTCTTGTTGGTACCACTAGCAGAAAATGGTACACTGCGGTTCGGCTGACTCTTCTGATTCTTGAAATAAGGCTTGTGTTGAGCCTGCTTCCCCTTCTGACTTTGTGGATATGACCTAGACGGTCCACCCACGTTCCCTTTGTTGATCCTTCCCCTCATCAAGTTCTCCATCTTCCTACATTTTTCCACCAGCAGTGGAAACTGACGGATATCCAGCGAAGCCACAGATTGACGCACCTCGTACCTCAATCCAGCCTCAAACCTCTCACACTTCCATCCCTCGTCTGGTTGGACTTGGAAGAACCGGAAATACTTGGCAAGTGACTCAAACTTTGCCGCGTATTCCCCTACAGTCATGTCCCGTTGCTGCAGTCGCAGAAACTCTTGCTCCTTCTCGGACCTCGCGCTTTGTGGAAAGTACTTCTCAAGAAATTTCTCCTTGAAAAGTTCCCACGTCACCTCTTGGTTTCCAGCATCCAACAGCTGTCGGACTCCCTTCCACCAGTATTCTGCGTCACCCAACAGCAGGTACACCGCATACTGTAGCTTCTCGGCTGCCGTGCAGTGTAAGATCTCAAAGATCTTTTCCAGCTCCTCGATCCATAATTCTGCTTTATCCGGCTCGGCCTCACCACGAAACTGTGGCGGATTATGGTGTCGAAAGTCGACCAACCTCTTTCCTTCAGCAGCCCTCTCAGCCCTCAATCGATCCTCAACGTCTCTCTGTTGCCTCTCGACGTCCCTTTGTTCCGCACGAACAGACTGTTGAGCCATCTGAGCCGCCATGTTAGTCATAGCCGCTATAGCCCTCTCCATCGTATCGTCACGATCTTCGGCGTCAACACGATTCATCGGTCGTCCCCGACGTGCCATGGGTTTCTGCAAGTGAACCAATCAGTCGCACTATTCAAAACCCATTCGAGAAAGCAATCAATTTCACACATTGCTTCATAAGGAAACAATACAAACAATGTCACACAATGCTAATCAGAGATCACACAACTTCAACTTAGTAAGCCTATAACCTAGACACTCCCGAAAGACATCGACCAGCTCTGATACCACAAATGTAACGCCCCGTTTTCCCACAAGGAACGTCACGTAAAAAAACTAATATTTAATGCGGAAAAACATCTTTAATAACTTAAGGTTACCAAAATTGGGGGATAATGTTTTTTTTTAAAGAATCTTAAACGATTTCTCACATCACACTTAGCCATCCTGAAACTCAGAAGAAAAGAAACATCATACATGTATATATATATATATCATCATGTCAAAATATACAAGTCTTGCGCCCGCAAGGATAGTTTGAAAACCACAACATAGTGGCCAAAATACATCATCATAACGTAAAGAAAATAAAGCGATAAATCTAAACCTAAGAAAACTGTAAATCAAAAGATGTGTCAAATACACGACACTGAACATGAACATCCCAAACCTAGGCTGGTCGCTAACAGACATCCCACAACCTAGCACTAGACACCCCCACCACTACGACCTAAGACGATGACGTCTCCTCGGGGTCCTCCTCGGGATCCTCCTCCGGGTCCTCCTCTGGGTCCTCCTCCTCCTCAGATATCTCAATGAATACCCGCTCTGGCTCATCTCGAACCTTCCTCTTCCCCCTCTCTGCGTGTCCCGACGGTCCGGCAGAAGTGTCAGAAGAGCAGCGTACGAAACGGCCATACGGTGGAACGTAAGGAACGGAAAGCGTCTGTCTCCCTGTCGCTGGTGGTGAAGCTGGTGTCACTGATGGAGCCATCCTCGGTAGACGATCTCGTGGCAAGGTGCTCTTCCTCGGAGTGAGACGCGTGCGGCGAAACATGCGACGATACTCCCGAGCTGATCCAGTTCCCCGCGAGGGTAAAGGTCTCTCCTCCGCCTGAGTCTCTCGCCTCGGCTGCTCCACGGGTGCCTCGGGTGCGGCTGCCAGCCAGCTGCGCATCCTCTCGAGTGGAATGTAAGCGTCCAGAACCATGTCGCGCTCCAGAACCTCTTCGGGGCCCAGCACCCCTCCTCTAGTCCTGACCACGTGTCCACACACAGTGGCCCATTGGGAGATGGGATCATAAGTCCATCCCCCTCCCTCGGACTCGGCCTCAAAGGGCCTGAAACTCTCCCTCACGCGGGCTATCAAAGGCCTCATCTACGCGTAACGTACATACAGATACAGGAAAATATGCAAGGGTGAATTTCTTTTCACAAGTTGAAATCCACTGAAAGGTTGCATATGAAAAATAAAATACTACGTAATACATTCCAAGAATATATTTATATAGAGTTATTCTTTCGCAAATCTTTTAGCTAAGCTATTCAATCATCAACAAGAGACAAATCATCAAGGTAAACACACCGTCAAGTACACACATAGCATTCTAGCATAATGCATGTCACTTCAATATCTCTTGTCATACACCGGTGCACTGCTCCATGGAGACTTTTCTTCCTCAACTAAGTAGAGCGATGTGGCGGAATCGTATACCTATCATTAATGCAAACTGACCTTCACTCTTGGCCATCGTTTGTCATTTATTCGGTACAGACCCATTGTGCTACGTCGTACACCCCATCTCAAATAAGGCAGCCGGTCAGGATCATCCAAGCCGGGTACACTACTTTTCTCGGCACAAGGGGATTCACCGCAAGGCCATTGAGAATTTCGTAACCTGGATGCCCTCAAAGACTTATAGTCAGACCATACTTATTTACAATCCCCGCATAGGATTGTGTGCTCTCATCATAGCAATAAATGCTAGCCTGGCAAAAGCCAATATCTCAAATGCATATGACAGTATATTTGCAACCACAATCAATTCGGTCCCTTGTCTTAGGGTTTTTCATCGCCACGTGTTAGCTTTCACCTAACACCGTGTAATATATTTGTCCTCAAGACTTTTATCTTCGCCACGTATTGGTTCTCTTCCAATACCGTGTAATATTATTGTCCTTAAGACTTTTATCTTCGCCACGTATTGGTTCTCTTCCAATACCGTGTAATATTATTGTCATTAAGACTTTTATCTTTGCCACGTATTGGTTCTCTTCCAATACCGTGTAATATTATTGTTTAACACCATAAGTTTTTAGAAGAAATTCCTCTTTGAATTCTTAAGTTTTCTTTTAACTCTAAAATCTTTAAGCTTCATTTATTTTCAATAAAAGAGTTATCTTTTATCTAAAACCCACTTATTCATCATAAAAGGAATTAATTAAAAACCTAATTTAATTCTTTGATAATTTTACTTAAAATCTTTTACTTTAAGTATTTGTAATTCTGACCCCCTAATAAGTTCAGTTTCACAGTTCAGCCCCAAATTTTCTGAAAAATCAGGTTTCTGGCCCAAAATGCCCAGACTTTACGTTTTCTACCCCAAGACTTTCGTAATTTATAATTCTGGCCCAAATGTACCAGACTTTACGTTTCCTACCCCACAACTTTCGTAATTTATAATTCTGGCCCAAATGTACCAGACTTCGCGTTTCAGCCCCAAGTTTTCGTAAATTATATTTTTGGCCCAAAAGTTTCCAGACTTCGCATTTTTGCCCCAAACTTTCTTAAATTATAATTTTGACCCAAAAGTCCAGATTTTGCAAATAAAGCCCAGAATTCCAGAATTTGCATTTTTGACCCCTAAAACCTGCAGTTTTCGTTTTTAACCCCTAAAACTCCAAAATTTGATTTTTCTCCCACATTAATTAATTCTCTAACTCACTTAAAGTTTTATGGGTAAAATGATTTAGTATGAAATTGATTTAAGACTTATGATTAGAATTCCCATTAATTCATTTGGAAAAACTTTCTCCTTAAAGCTTTTAAACTCTCTTCCCACACTTAATCAAATCTTTTCAATCCAATCCCAATCAAAGTATATGAAATACACATAAATCAATATACATCAATTAGGCAACCAAGCCATAAATCAACATACACTCAAAGTACTCATTCATGAACATAGCATTAAAACATACTTCACCAAGCACACACTTGGACATCCAAAACCATCCCAAAGCATACATATGATTTTTTCCAACAACACATAGGCTCATAAAAATTTATCATGCCTCAACCAAAAATCATATTTTTACTCATATACATATACATGTAAAAATACATATTACTAAGAGAATGAAAAATCATTCAACAACCAATATGAAAAACTCAAGTCTTTGAGTTCATCATCAAGAACAAAATCACATAATCACATACATACACAACCCTCCCAACTTATTGAGAAAAATCCCCTTACCTCTTGAAGACTTGAAAATGGGCTAACTCCAAAATTACCTCCTTCACACCACACCAACACCAAGTGGTCTACTCAACACCTTGATGTTCCCACACTTATAAAAATTTACCTTTTACAAAAATACACCAAAATACAACCATAGAAATATGAGTTTTATGAAAACCAAGAAACCATAAAGAGTAGAAATTTGAGAAGATGAATACTTACTCAAATCTTGAAAGAAAATAGATCCAAGGTAGTTTCCAAGCTTGTAGGTTCCAATGGAGTGAACCTAAACAAAGGAAAAGCTTATTTATAGTAAAATGAAGAACTCAAGCTTTCATGAAAACATGAAAGTGGTGGAAATGAAAAAATGAAAGAAGTTTATGGATTAGAATGATGATCCAAACCTTTTTTGTGAAGCTTGGGTATGGAAAATCTCACTAGAACTTGGTCTTTTTGTGTATGGAAAAAGCTTGGGAATATGAGAGAAAATGGAAATGGAACTTGGAGAAGATGAAGTGTATGAAACAAAAATGAATTTCTCTCTCCCTTTCCCACACAAGAAACTCGGCTGACTCAAGGAGGCATGGGGGAGGTATGGGCTTGCATGCTTTGGTGGTTGGGAGCCATACCCCTCTCACCTAATTTTGGGAAAATTCAAAAATCAACCCCTAATTGACCATTTGACTTTTGGAAGAATTTTTAGAGTGGAATCAGCCCCCTTATGCGCCCAGCTGACCAGAAAAATGGTGGGATTAAGTCCCATCAAGTTAGGGTTTAATCGGTAGTTCGAAGCGGTAAAAACGCGTAGTTTTCGAACCCCTTTTTAGATAAATATTTTTCTAAAATGAGTAAAATCATGAGGAATAAACTTTATGGTTTGAATATGTCATAGAAAAATTTAGAAACCCAAAACTAAATTTTTGGACTATTTTTCATGTCCCGGTTGCGCCCGGTTTACCCGTAAAGCACCAAACGCGGGTAAAATAAAGTTTTTCGGAAAAATTTCCAGAAAAATTTCTAAAAATCACAAATATTATAAGAACCATTTTTGGTTCGTTAAAAAATTTATTTTGGAGTAAAAATGACCTCCGGAAAAATACTAAACCCTTCCCGCCTTTCGCGAGAACGCGGTTCTCGCAAAAAACTCAGTTTTGCAAACTCTATCACTATAAACCCTTCAAAAAATAAACCTAAGATATAAATATTATTATTTATACCTTAAAATCACAAAATCATTAATTAAATAATTTTAATTAATTTAAAACAGATTAAAAATAAAAAAAAACTATATATATAAAAAAACAGAGTGTTACAACTCTACCCCTCTAAAAAGAATTTCGTCCTCGAAATTACATACCTAGAATAACGCAGGATATTGTTCTCGGATCTTGTCCTCCACTTCCCAAGTCGCATCTCCTGTAACTTCATTCTAGATAACCTTGACTAAAGAGATTTGTTTATCCCTGAGCTGTTTGATTCTTCTATCATCGATTCGCACAGGGTTTGTTTCATAAGTCAGGTTATCTCTTAATTGTACCACATCAGACTCGATTACATGAGACGGATCAGGAATATATTTTCTCAGTTGTGAAACGTGAAAGACATTGTGAAGATTAGAAAGATTCGGCGGTAAAGCTATTTGGTAAGCAACAGGACCAATACGACGAAGAATTTGGTATGGTCCTATGAATTTGGGAGTGAGTTTTCTGGACTTTAGAGCTCTGCCTACCCCAGTCATCGGAGTGACTCTCAGAAAAACATGATCGCCTTCTTGGAATTCGAGAGGTCGTCTCCTCTTATCGGAGTAGCTCTTTTGTCTGCTTTGTGCCGTCCTCATCTTTTCTCGAACTAGTCTCACCTTTTCCGTGGTTTGTTGTAAAAATTCAGTTCCTAATATCGCACTCTCCCCATCTCGGTACCAACACAAAGGTGTTTGGCACTTTCTCCCATACAATGCCTCGTAGGGTGCCATTCCTATGCTCGCATGAAAACTATTGTTATAGGTGAACTCTATCAATGGCAAAATATCGTCCCAACTTCCCCTATGATCCAAAACGCATGCTCTCAACAAATCCTCTAGGGATTGAATAGTTCTCTCTGACTGACCATCCGTCTGAGGATGATAAGCAGAACTTAATCTTAGCTTAGTTCCTAGGGCTTGTTGCAAACTTTGCCAAAAACGGGACGTAAATCTAGGGTCCCTATCAGAAATAATACTAGATGGCACTCCATGCAACCTAATTATCTCCTTCACATACATCTGAGCGAGCTTATCTAGGGAATACTTCATGTTGATGGGTAGAAAATGCGATGACTTTGTCAGTCTATCCACAATTACCCAAATCCCATCAAATCCTTTCGATGTCCTTGGCAATCCAGACACGAAATCCATTGCTTTTTGGCATGTTAAGCACGTTGCGACATACTCCGCAACTTGTTTCTTCATCCCCGACCACCAGAATCTTTGCTTCAGATCTTGATACATCTTCGTGGCTCCAGGGTGAATACTCAAATTGCTCTTATGTGCTTCATCGAGAATCAGCTTTCTCAATTCAGGATTGTTTGGCACACAAATCCTTCCTTTACATCTCAGAATTCCATCATTGCCTAAACTAAACTCTGCCACTTTGCCTTGTTCCATTAACTCTCTCTTTTCTCTCAGACTCTCATCGGTTGCTTGTTGCTCCCGAATGTCATCAATTAATCCATTCGACACTTTGATCATGCTTAGACTAATCTTATCCTTGTGTCTCTCCATTTTTAAGCCTAGATCTCTAAACTCCTCAATCAACTCTAGTTCCTTAACCATCATGGCAGACACATGAACAGTTTTCCGACTCAAGGCATCAGCCACTACATTTGCCTTCCCGGGATGATACATCAAGGTAAAATCATAATCCTTTAGGAATTCCATCCAGCGTCTTTGTCTCATATTGAGCTCTTTCTGATCAAACAGATATTTTAAACTCTTATGATCGCTGAAGACGTTAAACGTTGATCCATACAGATAATGCCTCCAAATCTTCAAAGCGAACACTACAGCTGCTAACTCAATATCATGAGTTGGATAGTTCCTCTCGTGATTTTTTAACTGACGGGATGCGTATGCCACTACTCTTCTATTTTGCATCAACACGCACCCAAGTCCTTGGTATGAAGCATCACAGTAAACCTCCATAGGTTCTTCAGGATTAGGCAAAATCAGTACAGGTGAGGTTGTCAGTAGTTCCTTCATCTTCAAGAAACTTGACTCACACTCATCAGTCCACACAAAAGGATGATCTTTCCTAGTGAGTTGTGTCATTGGGGCTACTATCTTCGAAAATCCTTCGATAAATCTTCGATAATAACCCGCTAACCCTACAAAACTACGAACCTCAGTCACCGTCGTGGGTCTTTCCCATGACATTACTGCCTCTACCTTCTCTGGGTCTACAGCTATACCCTCTTTTGAAATCACATGGCCTAGAAATTGTACTTTTTCTAACCAAAATTCACACTTAGACAACTTTGCATAAAGCTTTTTCTCACTCAAAATCTGCAATACTTGTCTTAGGTGTTCCTCGTGTTCTTCATGACTCTTAGAGTAAATCAAAATGTCATCTATGAACACTACCACAAATCGATCCAAGAAAGGTCTAAAGATCCTATTCATATAATCCATGAATATTGCCGGTGCATTAGTCACTCCAAACGGCATCACAAGATACTCAAAATGACCATATCTAGTCCTAAAAGCAGTCTTAGGAATATCATCACTCTTAACCCTAATCTGGTGATAGCCACTCCTCAAGTCAATCTTAGAAAATACAGCTGCACCGCGAAGTTGATCCATCAGATCGTCGATGCGTGGCAATGGATACTTATTCTTGATCGTCACCTTGTTCAACTGACGGTAGTCCACACACAATCTGGAAGTTCCATCCTTCTTTTTCACCAACAACACAGGAGCTCCCCACGGCGATACACTTGGTCTTACGAATTGCTTGGATAGCAAATCTTCCAATTGTTTCTTCAGTTCAGCCAGCTCCATTGGCGACATTCTATACGGGGCAATAGAGATTGGACCAGTACCAGGTACTAAGTCTATGGAAAACTCTATGTCCCTCACAGGTGGTAAACCTGGAACATCCTCCGGAAATACTTCCGAGAAGTCTCTAACGACGGGCACATTGTCCAATACAACTTCCCCCTCGACCTTCAAGAAGGATAAAAACATGTATCCCTGAGCTCCTTCTTTCAAAGAAGCTCTCACTTGATTGGCAGTCAAAAATCCAGAATTCTCAGCATTTGGGAAAATCAAAGATTTATTGGCACAGTCTAAAAGGATATGGTTGGAAGATAACCAATCCATGCCTAAAATCACATCCAATTGTGTCAAAGGCAAACATATCAAATCAACAAGGTATGTCCTATTGGAAATAACAACAGGGCATTTTAGACATACAGAATTTGCAATAACAGTTTCAGCAGTAGGCATAGAAACAACAAGATCAAAAGACATCAAAGACACAGGCAATTTCAGTCGTTTCACACAGTTTTCAGATATGAAAGAATGGGTAGCACCCGAATCATACAGTACAATTAAGGGATTTCCAGTTATGTCACAAGTACCTTGTATGAGATCCTCTGATTGTGAAGCCTCAACACCACTCATCGTGTAAACTCGTCCTTTCGTCGTCGGCCTTCCGGCTTTGACGGCGTTCACCTCTGGTTTCGGTTTGCCCATCCGGCAATCCTTTGCTGCATGTCCGATCTTCCCGCAGCTAAAGCATGTCATCCCCTTCTGGTTGCATGCTGTGGACAAGTGTCCGGGCTTTCCGCAGTTGTAACATACAATCGGAGCGCCCGCTCCCTGATAGCTCTTGTTGGTACCACTAGCAGAAAATGGTACACTGCGGTTCGGCTGACTCTTCTGATTCTTGAAATAAGGCTTGTGTTGAGCCTGCTTCCCCTTCTGACTTTGTGGATATGACCTAGACGGTCCACCCACGTTCCCTTTGTTGATCCTTCCCCTCATCAAGTTCTCCATCTTCCTACATTTTTCCACCAGCAGTGGAAACTGACGGATATCCAGCGAAGCCACAGATTGACGCACCTCGTACCTCAATCCAGCCTCAAACCTCTCACACTTCCATCCCTCGTCTGGTTGGACTTGGAAGAACCGGAAATACTTGGCAAGTGACTCAAACTTTGCCGCGTATTCCCCTACAGTCATGTCCCGTTGCTGCAGTCGCAGAAACTCTTGCTCCTTCTCGGACCTCGCGCTTTGTGGAAAGTACTTCTCAAGAAATTTCTCCTTGAAAAGTTCCCACGTCACCTCTTGGTTTCCAGCATCCAACAGCTGTCGGACTCCCTTCCACCAGTATTCTGCGTCACCCAACAGCAGGTACACCGCATACTGTAGCTTCTCGGCTGCCGTGCAGTGTAAGATCTCAAAGATCTTTTCCAGCTCCTCGATCCATAATTCTGCTTTATCCGGCTCGGCCTCACCACGAAACTGTGGCGGATTATGGTGTCGAAAGTCGACCAACCTCTTTCCTTCAGCAGCCCTCTCAGCCCTCAATCGATCCTCAACGTCTCTCTGTTGCCTCTCGACGTCCCTTTGTTCCGCACGAACAGACTGTTGAGCCATCTGAGCCGCCATGTTAGTCATAGCCGCTATAGCCCTCTCCATCGTATCGTCACGATCTTCGGCGTCAACACGATTCATCGGTCGTCCCCGACGTGCCATGGGTTTCTGCAAGTGAACCAATCAGTCGCACTATTCAAAACCCATTCGAGAAAGCAATCAATTTCACACATTGCTTCATAAGGAAACAATACAAACAATGTCACACAATGCTAATCAGAGATCACACAACTTCAACTTAGTAAGCCTATAACCTAGACACTCCCGAAAGACATCGACCAGCTCTGATACCACAAATGTAACGCCCCGTTTTCCCACAAGGAACGTCACGTAAAAAAACTAATATTTAATGCGGAAAAACATCTTTAATAACTTAAGGTTACCAAAATTGGGGGATAATGTTTTTTTTTAAAGAATCTTAAACGATTTCTCACATCACACTTAGCCATCCTGAAACTCAGAAGAAAAGAAACATCATACATGTATATATATATATATCATCATGTCAAAATATACAAGTCTTGCGCCCGCAAGGATAGTTTGAAAACCACAACATAGTGGCCAAAATACATCATCATAACGTAAAGAAAATAAAGCGATAAATCTAAACCTAAGAAAACTGTAAATCAAAAGATGTGTCAAATACACGACACTGAACATGAACATCCCAAACCTAGGCTGGTCGCTAACAGACATCCCACAACCTAGCACTAGACACCCCCACCACTACGACCTAAGACGATGACGTCTCCTCGGGGTCCTCCTCGGGATCCTCCTCCGGGTCCTCCTCTGGGTCCTCCTCCTCCTCAGATATCTCAATGAATACCCGCTCTGGCTCATCTCGAACCTTCCTCTTCCCCCTCTCTGCGTGTCCCGACGGTCCGGCAGAAGTGTCAGAAGAGCAGCGTACGAAACGGCCATACGGTGGAACGTAAGGAACGGAAAGCGTCTGTCTCCCTGTCGCTGGTGGTGAAGCTGGTGTCACTGATGGAGCCATCCTCGGTAGACGATCTCGTGGCAAGGTGCTCTTCCTCGGAGTGAGACGCGTGCGGCGAAACATGCGACGATACTCCCGAGCTGATCCAGTTCCCCGCGAGGGTAAAGGTCTCTCCTCCGCCTGAGTCTCTCGCCTCGGCTGCTCCACGGGTGCCTCGGGTGCGGCTGCCAGCCAGCTGCGCATCCTCTCGAGTGGAATGTAAGCGTCCAGAACCATGTCGCGCTCCAGAACCTCTTCGGGGCCCAGCACCCCTCCTCTAGTCCTGACCACGTGTCCACACACAGTGGCCCATTGGGAGATGGGATCATAAGTCCATCCCCCTCCCTCGGACTCGGCCTCAAAGGGCCTGAAACTCTCCCTCACGCGGGCTATCAAAGGCCTCATCTACGCGTAACGTACATACAGATACAGGAAAATATGCAAGGGTGAATTTCTTTTCACAAGTTGAAATCCACTGAAAGGTTGCATATGAAAAATAAAATACTACGTAATACATTCCAAGAATATATTTATATAGAGTTATTCTTTCGCAAATCTTTTAGCTAAGCTATTCAATCATCAACAAGAGACAAATCATCAAGGTAAACACACCGTCAAGTACACACATAGCATTCTAGCATAATGCATGTCACTTCAATATCTCTTGTCATACACCGGTGCACTGCTCCATGGAGACTTTTCTTCCTCAACTAAGTAGAGCGATGTGGCGGAATCGTATACCTATCATTAATGCAAACTGACCTTCACTCTTGGCCATCGTTTGTCATTTATTCGGTACAGACCCATTGTGCTACGTCGTACACCCCATCTCAAATAAGGCAGCCGGTCAGGATCATCCAAGCCGGGTACACTACTTTTCTCGGCACAAGGGGATTCACCGCAAGGCCATTGAGAATTTCGTAACCTGGATGCCCTCAAAGACTTATAGTCAGACCATACTTATTTACAATCCCCGCATAGGATTGTGTGCTCTCATCATAGCAATAAATGCTAGCCTGGCAAAAGCCAATATCTCAAATGCATATGACAGTATATTTGCAACCACAATCAATTCGGTCCCTTGTCTTAGGGTTTTTCATCGCCACGTGTTAGCTTTCACCTAACACCGTGTAATATATTTGTCCTCAAGACTTTTATCTTCGCCACGTATTGGTTCTCTTCCAATACCGTGTAATATTATTGTCCTTAAGACTTTTATCTTCGCCACGTATTGGTTCTCTTCCAATACCGTGTAATATTATTGTCATTAAGACTTTTATCTTTGCCACGTATTGGTTCTCTTCCAATACCGTGTAATATTATTGTTTAACACCATAAGTTTTTAGAAGAAATTCCTCTTTGAATTCTTAAGTTTTCTTTTAACTCTAAAATCTTTAAGCTTCATTTATTTTCAATAAAAGAGTTATCTTTTATCTAAAACCCACTTATTCATCATAAAAGGAATTAATTAAAAACCTAATTTAATTCTTTGATAATTTTACTTAAAATCTTTTACTTTAAGTATTTGTAATTCTGACCCCCTAATAAGTTCAGTTTCACAGTTCAGCCCCAAATTTTCTGAAAAATCAGGTTTCTGGCCCAAAATGCCCAGACTTTACGTTTTCTACCCCAAGACTTTCGTAATTTATAATTCTGGCCCAAATGTACCAGACTTTACGTTTCCTACCCCACAACTTTCGTAATTTATAATTCTGGCCCAAATGTACCAGACTTCGCGTTTCAGCCCCAAGTTTTCGTAAATTATATTTTTGGCCCAAAAGTTTCCAGACTTCGCATTTTTGCCCCAAACTTTCTTAAATTATAATTTTGACCCAAAAGTCCAGATTTTGCAAATAAAGCCCAGAATTCCAGAATTTGCATTTTTGACCCCTAAAACCTGCAGTTTTCGTTTTTAACCCCTAAAACTCCAAAATTTGATTTTTCTCCCACATTAATTAATTCTCTAACTCACTTAAAGTTTTATGGGTAAAATGATTTAGTATGAAATTGATTTAAGACTTATGATTAGAATTCCCATTAATTCATTTGGAAAAACTTTCTCCTTAAAGCTTTTAAACTCTCTTCCCACACTTAATCAAATCTTTTCAATCCAATCCCAATCAAAGTATATGAAATACACATAAATCAATATACATCAATTAGGCAACCAAGCCATAAATCAACATACACTCAAAGTACTCATTCATGAACATAGCATTAAAACATACTTCACCAAGCACACACTTGGACATCCAAAACCATCCCAAAGCATACATATGATTTTTTCCAACAACACATAGGCTCATAAAAATTTATCATGCCTCAACCAAAAATCATATTTTTACTCATATACATATACATGTAAAAATACATATTACTAAGAGAATGAAAAATCATTCAACAACCAATATGAAAAACTCAAGTCTTTGAGTTCATCATCAAGAACAAAATCACATAATCACATACATACACAACCCTCCCAACTTATTGAGAAAAATCCCCTTACCTCTTGAAGACTTGAAAATGGGCTAACTCCAAAATTACCTCCTTCACACCACACCAACACCAAGTGGTCTACTCAACACCTTGATGTTCCCACACTTATAAAAATTTACCTTTTACAAAAATACACCAAAATACAACCATAGAAATATGAGTTTTATGAAAACCAAGAAACCATAAAGAGTAGAAATTTGAGAAGATGAATACTTACTCAAATCTTGAAAGAAAATAGATCCAAGGTAGTTTCCAAGCTTGTAGGTTCCAATGGAGTGAACCTAAACAAAGGAAAAGCTTATTTATAGTAAAATGAAGAACTCAAGCTTTCATGAAAACATGAAAGTGGTGGAAATGAAAAAATGAAAGAAGTTTATGGATTAGAATGATGATCCAAACCTTTTTTGTGAAGCTTGGGTATGGAAAATCTCACTAGAACTTGGTCTTTTTGTGTATGGAAAAAGCTTGGGAATATGAGAGAAAATGGAAATGGAACTTGGAGAAGATGAAGTGTATGAAACAAAAATGAATTTCTCTCTCCCTTTCCCACACAAGAAACTCGGCTGACTCAAGGAGGCATGGGGGAGGTATGGGCTTGCATGCTTTGGTGGTTGGGAGCCATACCCCTCTCACCTAATTTTGGGAAAATTCAAAAATCAACCCCTAATTGACCATTTGACTTTTGGAAGAATTTTTAGAGTGGAATCAGCCCCCTTATGCGCCCAGCTGACCAGAAAAATGGTGGGATTAAGTCCCATCAAGTTAGGGTTTAATCGGTAGTTCGAAGCGGTAAAAACGCGTAGTTTTCGAACCCCTTTTTAGATAAATATTTTTCTAAAATGAGTAAAATCATGAGGAATAAACTTTATGGTTTGAATATGTCATAGAAAAATTTAGAAACCCAAAACTAAATTTTTGGACTATTTTTCATGTCCCGGTTGCGCCCGGTTTACCCGTAAAGCACCAAACGCGGGTAAAATAAAGTTTTTCGGAAAAATTTCCAGAAAAATTTCTAAAAATCACAAATATTATAAGAACCATTTTTGGTTCGTTAAAAAATTTATTTTGGAGTAAAAATGACCTCCGGAAAAATACTAAACCCTTCCCGCCTTTCGCGAGAACGCGGTTCTCGCAAAAAACTCAGTTTTGCAAACTCTATCACTATAAACCCTTCAAAAAATAAACCTAAGATATAAATATTATTATTTATACCTTAAAATCACAAAATCATTAATTAAATAATTTTAATTAATTTAAAACAGATTAAAAATAAATAAAAACTATATATATAAAAAAACAGAGTGTTACAGACGTCTCCTCGGGGTCCTCCTCAACCTCACACACCTCGAATAGTACACGATCTGGCTCGTCTCTAATCTTTCTCTTCCCTCTATCTACGTGTCCCGAAGGTCCGGCAGAAGTGTCAGAAGAACAGCGCACCAAATGTCCAGAAGGTGCGACGTATGGAACAGGAAGTGTCGGCCTCACGGTCCCGGGTGATGGAACTGGTGTCACCGGTGGAGCCATCCTTGGTAAGCGTGCCCTCTCCAAGGAACTCTTCCTTGGAGTGCGACGAATCAGACGACAACGGTTAGATACCGATTTGGCTATCCGCCGAGGTGTAGTCCTCTGATCCTCCCTCGCCTCTCTCCTATGCTGCGCCGTGGGTGGAACTCTGGCCTCCCGGTTCTCCAAGGTGATACTGCATGCAAAGGGTGCATCTCCCAGCTAGTAGCGCATCCTCTCGACGGGTATGTAAACGTCCAAAACCATGTCCCTCTCCAAAACCTCTTCGGGGCCCAACACCCCTCCTCTAGTCCTAACCACGTGTCCAGACACAGTGGCCCATTGGGAGATGGGATCGTAAGTCCATCACCCACCATCGGCCTCACAAGGCCGAAAGCACTCCCTCACTTGGGCTATCAGAGGTCTCGAAGTGGACATCTACGCGTAACGTACATAAAATAACAGAAAAACACGCAAGGGTGAATTTCTTTGCACAAGTTGAAATCCACTGAAAGGATGTATACGAAAAAGAAAATACTACATAATACATTCCAAGAATATATATAGCTACTCTTTCGCAAATCTTTCTCTAAGATATTCATACACCAAAAGAGAGCACATCATCCAATAAAACACACAGTCAAACACACAAATAGCACTCTAGCATAATACATGTCACTTCAATATCTCTTTAATACACCGGTGCACTGCTCCATGGAGACTTCCTCAACTAAGTAGAGCGATATGGCGGAATTGTATACCTATCATTAATGCAAACTAACCTTCACTCTCGGCCATCGTTTGTCATTTATTCGGTACAGACCCATTGTGCTACGTCGTACACCACATCTCAAATAAGATAGCCCTGGTCAGGATCATCCAAGCTGGGTATTACGACTCATCTCGGCATAAGGGAATTCCATTCAAGGCCATTGAGAACTTCGTAACCTGGATGCCCTCAAAGACTTATAGTCAGACCATACTTATTTACAATCCCCACATAGAATTGTGTGCTCTAATCATGGCATAAAGCCAACATGGCAAAAGCCAATATTAATCATGGCATAAAGCCAACATGGCAAGAGCCAATAACTCAAATGCATATGACAATACAATTTGCAAACACACACACAAGACAAATAATGCGATCCATCATCTTAGGATTTCGTCGTCACGTGTTAGCTTTCTTCCAACACCGTGTAGCATTATTGTCTTCAATACTTCATCATCGCCACGTATTGATCCTCGTTCAATACCGTGTAAAAACATTATTTAAAAACATAAGTTTTATGGAAACTCCTCTTTGAAATTAAAGTTCTTCTTTTAACTTCCAACTCTTAAATCTTTATTATTTTGCTTCCCACTCTTCATTGTAAAAAGATTTAATTAAAAATCTTAGTTAAGTTTCTTGATAATTTTACTTAAGTTCCTTTACTTTAAGTATTTAAAATCTGTCCCAAAATATTCTGTTTTTCATGTTTCAGCCCTTATTTTTCTGAAATTTAGGTTTCTGTCCCAAAACTGTCTAGTCTTCACGTTTTTGCCCCAGAATTGTCCAGTCTTCACATTTCTGCCCCAGAATTGTCCAGTCTTCACGTTTCTGCCCTAGAATTTTCCAGAATTCACATTTTCTACCCCAAAACTCTTGTAAAATTATACTTTTGGCCCAAAGTGCCCAGATTTTTGAAATTAAGCCCAGAATTCCAGAATTTTGCATTTTTCACCCCAAAACATTCAGTTTTCGTTTTTGACCCCTAAAAATTCGAAATTTGATTTTCTCCCTCATTAATTCATTTTCTAGCTCACTTAGAGTCTTATGGATAAAAAGGATTTAGTATGAAATTGATTTAAGACTTATACTTAGCAATTTTATGAAATTTATCTAAGTAAGTGTTAACTTGAATCTTTATTAATTTATTTGATTTCACTTTGGAAAACTTTTTCATTAAAGCTTTTAAACCTCTTCCCACACTTAATCAAATACTTCAATCCAATTCCAATCACATTGAATTAAATTATGTGAAACATCCAAGAATCAATATTCATCCATTTAGGCAAAAACACCACCAAGCCATAAATCAAACATACACTCAAAGTAATCATTCATAGCATATGAACATACATCATGAACATAGCATAAAAATCATCAACTCATTAAGCATGCATTTTTCAAAGAACACATAGGCTTTTCAAACATACTCATCCATCAACCAAAAATCATGCTTGAACTCATATATATATATATATATAGACATATGAAAATACATATTACTAAGAGAATGATTTCTCACTCAAAACACCCAATATGAAAACTCAAGTCTTTGAGTTTTTCATGAACATACAACATAAACCACACACATACACATCCTTCCCAACTTATTGAGAAAATCCACTTACCTCTTGAAGACAATGAAAATGGGCAAACACCACAATTACCTTCACTCCTCACCAACACCAAGTGGCCTCCTTGAAGCCTTGATGTTCCCACACTTAGAAAAATTTACCTTTCACAAAATACACCAAAATAAAACCATAAAAATATGAGTTTTATGAAAACCAACAAACCCTAAAGAGTAGAAATTTGAATAGATGAATACTTACTCAAATCTTGAAGACAAATGGATCCAAGGTGGTTTTCAAGCTTATAGATTCCAATGGAGTGAACCTAAACCAAGAAAAAGATCTCTTTTAGTAAAGAGAAGAACACAACTTTCATGGAAACATAAAAGTGGTGGAAATGAAAAAATGAAAGAATTTTATGGATTAGAATGATGATCCAAACCTTTTTTGTGAAGCTTGAATAGCCAAAAACCCAATAAAACTCAAGCTTTGGCTATAGAGGAAAGCTTGGAAGTGAAGAGAAAAATGGATGATTTTGCAAGAGTGAAAGAGATGAAGTGAGAAAAATGAAAACCTCTCTCTTCCCTCTCCCAAATCAGATTTCAGCCAGCACAAGGGAATGGGGGGAGTATGGGCTAGCTTACTTGGAGGGAAAGGGAGCCATACCTCACTCACCTAATTTGGAAAAATTCAAAAATCAACATTTGACTCACACTTTGACTTGGGATATTTTTGGGACTGCATTCTGCCCCCGCCCCCTATGCGCCCAGCTGACCAAAAAAATTGGTGGAATTAAGTCCCATCAAGTTAGGGTTTAATCGGTAGTTCGAAGTAGTAAAAACTCGTAGTTTTCGAACCCCTTTTTAGATAAATATTTTTCTAAAATGAGTAAAATCATGAGAAATTAATTTTATGATTTGAATATGATATAGAAAAATTTAGAAACCCAAAACTAAATTTTTGGACTATTTTTCATGTCCCGGTTGCGCCCGGTTTACCCGTAAAGCTCCAAACGCGGGTAAAATAAAGTTTTTCTGAAAAATTTCCAGAAAAATTTCTAAAAGTCACAAATATTATAAGAACCACTTTTGGTTCGTTAAAAAATTATTTTGGAGTAAAAATGACCTCCAGAAAAATACTGAACCCTATCCCCGCATCAGGAGAGAATGCGGTTCCCACAGAAACTCAGTTTTGCGAACTCTACTACTCTAAACCCTTCAAAATCAAACCTAAGATATGAATATTATTATTCACACCTTAAAATCCCAAAAATCATTAAATAATTTTAATTAAATTAAAGCAGAGTACAAATCAATAAAAACTATTAAAAAATGAGGGTGTTACAACCCTACTATTAATAATTAGCACAAAATAATTAATTTAAAGCTATAAAATAATTATTTAAAGCATAAAGGCAAAAACACATAAAGCATACAAGACAAGCATAAACAAGAATCAAACACATACTTCTCAAATTAATATTGAAAGAGATTCCCCTTACCTTGGCCACAAAATTGATGAAGAACAAAGCAAGAACACCAAATAGAATTTTAAGAACTAAGAAGTGAAAAGAGAGAATTTGTGTTTGTTGTCTTCAAGGCTCCTTAGCTTCTTGGATGTGTCAAAATTTTATGAAGACAAGGGTCCTATTTATAGGGATAGGGGCGACCAAGAGCTAGGGAGAAGGAAGGAATAAAGAAAATATGTGATGTAAGCCATGACCATCAAAATACACATTTATTCGTTAGGTTTAATCATGCTTTTATCTAATTGGCCTAAGCTCATGACTATGCTCATGACTCATAAGCCAAAAAGCTCATCCAAGGGCCCTTACCAAGTGTGGATGTCGACCAAGAGAAGAAGGAAGGAAGGCCATTAGATTTCATGATGTAAGCCATGACTCCTAAATGGCTTAATAATAAATTAGTTTTAATCAATCTTTTTCTAATTGGTCCAAAACCATGACTCATACAACCAAATGCACCTAGTCCCCTTCTTGGCATGGTGGTGAGACGGTTTATGAGGGCTAAAGAGGGAGGGAGTGAAGTTACATCTTTGCCCCTAGAGTCTTAAGTGTAAACAAGATGAAAATCAAGGGTAAAATGGTCCTTTTACAAGAAAAAATACCAAAAACAATTATTAAAAGGTGAGGACCTATAGGGAAATTCGAAAATGACAAATAGTAGTCATAAAGACTTCATACAAGAGTTTCTGGATTTTTACGGTAAGGGTAGGCTTTACGGTTTGTACTAACAAAGGAAAACGGACGCGCCGTAAGTGCAAAACGGACATTTTTCAAAAAATTCCAGAAAATATCCCAGAAAATCACAAATTGAATTTAAACACTAATGATCCCTCTTGAAATTTGATTTTAAGCACTCACTGATCACTAAAAATTCATTTCTGACTAGAAATCCTCGTTTTTGTGCTTTACAGGGATAAAAAAAAGTAACTTTTGATCTGTTTTTTAGAAAATTATGAAATAATTTCCAAAAATCCCAAAAAATATAAAAACATGATTCAACCTTTCAAAATCTTTTTCTGACCTCAACTTGGTCTCCGAATCAGTTATTAGCTCTTACTGTAGCTATAGGGACCAAAACGGTAATTTCTAAAAGTTTCCAAAATTTCTAAGAAAATTCCAGAAAATCACAAATATTAAAAGAACCAACTTTTGTGAAGGAAGTTTTTGTTTTCTAGTTGGCTTGACATACTTTGGCTATTTAAACCCTTATTCGATAATTATGGTAAGTACGGTTTTCAAACGTCAAAGGAAAAATGACTGTTTTAATGAAATAAGTTGATAAGTATTTAAAACCCTTAATTATAAGGCTAACATAATTTTCTTATCACTTAGATCACACAATTTCATATAAAACAGATTTTAAATGGTAACTCAGAAAATGACATGTAAGAGCTTCATGGAAGAGTTTTGGGATTTTTACGGTAAGGGTAAGCTTTACAGTTTGCAAAAACAAAAGAAAACGGACGCGCAGTAAGTGCAAAACGGACAATTTTCAAAAAATTCCAGAGAAAATCCCAGAAAATCACAAATTGAATTTAAACAATAATGACCCCTCTTGAAATTTGATTTTAAGCACTCATTGATCACTAAAAATCTATTTCCGATCAGAAATCTTCGTTTCTTGTGCTTTTACAAGGACAAAAAAAGTAGATTTTGATCTGTTATTTAGAAAATTATGAAATAATTTTGAAAAATCTAAAAAATGAAAAAACATGATTCAGCTTCTTAAAATCTCTTTCTGAACTCAATTCAGTTTTCGAATCAGTTATTAGCTCTTACCGTACGCTATAGGGACCAAAATGGTAATTTCTAAAAGTTTTCCAAAAATTCTAAGAAAATTCCAGAAAATCACAAATATTAAAAGAACCAACTTTTGTGAAGGAAGTTTGTTTTCTGGGTTGGTTTTAATATACTTTTTCTATTTAAAACTAAATCCATCAATAACGGCGAAAACTATTTTCTGTAAAAGCCCCAAACGTTTTGTGAAAAGTGACTGTTTTAATGAATCAACTTAATAAGCCTATTAATACTATATTTATAAGATAGAAATAAATCACACAACACTTAGATCACACAATTTCATATAAAACAGATAATAGACGGAAAAATAGAAAACATAAATCTATATAAGACTTAGCTATCTTACTATATGAAACTATAATACCATGCAAGACTTATTTATTTTCTATTTCATCTCAAGCATACTAGATCCTAGAGTCTCTGTCTTAACAATTTCTCTATCTCCGGTATTTATCCATTTTTTAACTAACAGATTACGGAGTTTCTCTTAGAGAGACTAAAACTGTAATTCCCTTTATATCTTTTTCTAAATATCCAAACTTAATTTCTAAAATCTTTATGGAACATCAAGTAACTATTTGTCTATCCTCTAATACCTTTTAGGAGTTAAGTATGAATTTTCCATATTCATTATTAGCTTATTCTGACAGTCAAGAATTTCCGTAAAGTACCATTTGACTTCTACGTCAGCTCCAAACCATTATATTTTATTTGAAAATCCTAAGGATGATTCTAATCTTCTAAAATTAATACTCTGTCTCATAGAGTGAAATACGGTGGTGAAATAATTCTCATTACCTAACACTACTGTATTTATTCAAATGATCTACTATCAACCTTTAGATATAGCATACTCGCCTATTTAATGGTTTGGAGTGTAATCTCTTGTTTCTCTGTCCTTACTCCGTTTGCTGTAACAGTCTACCAACATTATGTTTCCCTATCGCTTTCTCTTCCTCCATCTTCCGACATTTCCATTTGATGGGTCTCTTAGTGCAAAAATCTATCTTCTTAATCTATAACTAAGTTCTGTCTCAAAATTATTTTGCACTGCTATGCTCCATCAAATTTGAACTAAAAATCGAAAGTACTTTAGCTAAAAGTTCAGACTTTTAGATGCGTACATGCTTACAGTCATACTTGTTTGTGGTAAGAACTCCCAAAAATCCTTTTCTTATTGTACTATGCCTTAATCTTTTTATCACTAAGATACCTTTAGTAAGTCATTCCAATGACTATTGAATCCTTAACAATAATCCTCATCTGATGAAAATTTCTAATACTATTCTACTCCACTATGGGCTTTAACTATTAATCTTAGAGATAACTTTCTTGCATTCCTTTTGATATTGTTACCTTAACTACCGAATATTTCCTTTCTTGCTATCGGAATCAAACCTTATGTTCCTCCTTTCCTAGGATTTTTGACCTATCAGTATTATTATCTTTCTGTTACCGGCAAGCTAATAGATTAATTACTTCCATACCTTGACCTTAAGTAGTAAGAAAACAATAATAATTCTATGACTGATCATGTCATCCAAATCAAAAGCTTAGTTTGTAAAAGTAAGATTCTACTTATAGGAATAAACACAATATACATATGTGTATATATGTATATACACATAAAATTAACACAACATCAAGCATATCCGTAAAGTACCATTTGACTTCTACGTCAGTTCTAAACCATTATATACATATGAATTTTCCATATTCATTATCAACTTATTCTGACAGTCAAGAATATCCGTAAAGTACCATTTGACTTCTACGTCAGCTCTAAACCATTATATTTTATCTGAAAATCCTAAGGATGGTTCTAATCTTCTAAAATTAATACTCTGTTTCATAGAGTGAAATTTTAGGATGTTACAGGAGGGGCGGCCAAGCTAGGGAGAACGAAGGAAATAAGAAATTTGTGTGAGGTCATGCATGATGATTTTAAATAATTAGGCATTTTAGAATTTTAGGAAAATCAAACTAATTTCTCATTGGTCCAAAACACTTCACAAGGATTGAATCCAAGTGAAAAGCATCATCCAAGGGCTTAAAATTAAGGAGGAGGGGCGGCCATGAGGAGGAAGAAAGGAGGAAGGAAGATGAGTATGTGATGTAAGCCATGACTCCAAAAATTATTAATTATAATTAGTTTTAATCAATCATTTTTCTAATTGGTCCAAACCTATGACTCATGCAACCAAATGAACCTAGTCCCCTTCTTGGCTTAGTGGTGAGGCGGTTTTAAGGGCTGAAAGAGGAAGAGAGTGAAGTTACATCTTTGCCCCTAGTGTTTCTAAGTGAAAACGGATGAAAATCAAGGGTAAAATGGACTTTTCATAAATTAAAAATTTTCAAAATTAATTTAAAGTGTGAGAACTAATAGGAAATCTCAAAAATATCATGTAATAGTAGAGCTGGCAAACGGGCCTACCCGACGGGCTTCGGGCCGGGCCAAAAAAGCCCGGATCAAAAAAGGCTCTAATTTAGTTGTCCAAGCCCAGCCCGCATAGTACCGAGCCACACCGGGCTCGGGCTTTTACTTTGTTATTTTTGGGCCGGCCTGCATCGGGCTCGGGCTAAAAAGGCTCAGATTGAAAACAGGCTCAAATTTGTGTGCCCAAGCCCGACATTTTTTCGGGCGGGCTCGGGCCGACCCGGCGGGCTAAGCCCATTTTGCCAGCTCTATGTAATAGCCCTAATGGCTTCATGGAAGAGTTTCTGGATTTTTACGATAAGGGTAAACTTTGCGGTTCGCATAAATAACGAAAAACAGACGTGCGCGTAAGTGCAAAACAGACATTTTTTAGGAAATTCCCAGTAAATTTCCAAAAATCACAAATTTAATTTAAACACTAATGATCCCTCTTGAAAAATGATTTTAAGCATTCTCTGATCACTAAAAATCCATTTTCGCTCAGAAATTCTCGTTTTACGTGTCCTACAAGGACTTGAAAAAGTAACTTTTAATCTGCTCTTCAAAAAATTCCAAAATAAATCTCAAAAATCCAAAAAAAAAGAAAAAACATGATTCAGCTTTTGAAAAATCTCTTTCTGACCTCAATTTGGTCTCTGAATTAGTTCTTAAGCCTTGTTGTTAACTATAGAGACCAAAACGGTAATTTCAAAAATTATTTATTCCAAAAATTCTATAAAAATTTCAGAAAATTACAAATATTAAAAGAACCAACTTTTGTGAAGGGAGTTTTATTTTATGGGTCGTTTTGACATACTTTATCTTTTTAAGATCTTATCCGTTAATTACGGAAAATACGGTTGTCTGAAAAAGTCCAAACGTCAAAGGAAAAATGTCTGTTTTAATGGAATAATTTGATAAGCATATAAAAACTTTATTTATAAGATAAAAATAAATCACTTAGCATTTAGATCACAAAATTTCATATAAAACAGATTTTTAAACGGTAACTCAGAAAAACGGATGTTACATTATCTGGCACACACATCCTTCCTTTACATCTTAAGATGCTATCATTGCCGATGCTAAACTCTGAGATCTTTCCTTGCTTCATTAATTCATTCTTTTCTGGCAGGTGCTCTTCAGTAGCTTGTTGTTCCCGAATTTCTTCTATTAGTCCACTCGAGACTTGAATCCTGTTTAAGCAAATTCTATCTTCATAGAATCCTATTGACAGATTCAAATCACGAAATCCTTCAATCAACTCCAATTCTTTGACCATCATGGCAGATACATGAATGGCTTTTCTACTTAAAGCATCCGCTGCGACATTCGCCTTTCTAAGATGATACATCAATGTAAAGTCGTAGTCCTTGAGAAATTCCATCCATCGTCTCTGCCTCATGTTGAGCTCCTTTTGATCGAGCAGATACTTTAAGCTTTTATGGTCACTGAAGATATTGAATGTAAATCCATACAAATAATGTCTCCATATCCTTAGAGCAAAAACCACCGCGGCTAGCTCCAAATCATGAGTTAGATAGTTCCTTTCGTGCGTTTTCAGTTGACAAGACGCATACGCCACAACCTTCCTGTTCCGCATCAACACGCGACCAAGTCCTTGATAAGAAGCGTCGCAGTACACTTCCATTGGTTCCTCTGGATTTGGCAAAATCAGTACAGGCGAGGTCGTCAGTCGTTCCTTCATCTTCAAGAAACTTTTTTCACATTCGTCCGTCCACATGAAGGGTTGTTCTTTCCTTGTCAGTTGGGTCAGCGATGCGACAATCTTCGAGAATTCTTCGATAAATCTTCTATAATATCCAGCTAGACCAACAAAGCTACGGATTTCCGTTACCGTCTTTGGTCTTTCCCATGAAAGTATTGCTTCTACTTTCGTAGGATCCACAGCGATTCCATCCTTAGAAATCACATGTCCCAAAATTTGTACTTCACTTAACCAAAATTTGCACTTTGACAACTTGGCGTACAACTGCTTCTCGCTCAGAATCTGCAGAACTTGTCGCAGATGGTCCTCATTTTCCTCGTTGTTCTTGGAATAGATTAAAATGTCATCAATAATTACAACGACAAATCGATCTAAAAACGGACGAAAGATTCTATTCATGTAGTCCATGAATATGGTTGGTGCATTCGTCACCCCAAACGACATTACCAGATACTCGTAATGACCATACTGGGATCTAAATGTCGTCTTAGGTTTATCTTCCATTGTCACCCTAATTTGATGATAACCCGTTCCCAAGTCAATCTTCGAGAAAACAGCAGCTCCACGTAGTTGATCCATCAAGTCATCGATACGTGGCAGTGGGTATTTGTTCTTGATAGTCACCTTGTTCAATTGTCGGTAGTCTATGCATAATCTGGATGTTCCATCTTTCTTCTTCACCAACAAAATTGGCGCTCCCCAAGGGGAGACGCTTGGTCTTACGAATTGCATAGACATCAAATCCTCTAATTGTTTCTTTAATTCAGCTAACTCAGTGGGTGCCATCCTATAGGGAACAATAGATATGGGACCAATTCCGGGTACTAAGTCTATTGCAAATTCTATGTCTCTCACATGTGGCAAACCTGGAACATCATCCGGAAATACTTTCGAGAATTCTCTAACGACAGGAACATTGCTCAATTCAACTTTCCCCTCAACTTTCAGAGAGGATAAGAGCATGTATCTCTGAGCTCCTTCTTTCAAAGAAGCTCTTGCTTGATTGGCAGTCATAAATCCAAAAATCTCAGAATTAGGGAAAACTAAAGTTTTGTTTGCGCAATCTAGAAGGATATGGTTGAAAGATAACCAATCCATGCCTAAAATCACATCTAATTGTGTTAAAGGCAAACAGATTAAATCAATATGATATGTCCTACCGAAAATAGTAACAGGACAATTTAAACAGACATCACTCACAGTGATGGGTTCAGCAGTATGGGGTATTAACAGTTAAATCAAAAGGTAGCAGAGACACATGCAATTTCAATTGTTTCACACAATCCAGGATATGGAAGAATGGGTTGCGCCTGAATCATATAGTACAATTAAAGGATTACTAGTTGTGTCACTAGTACCTTGTATGAGATCATCCGATCGAGAAGCCTCAACACCACTCATGGTATAAACGCGTCCCTTTGCCTTCGGCTTTGCAGCTTGCACGCTATTCACCACCGGTTCCGGCTTAGGTGTTTGGCAATCCCTTGCCACGTGTCTAGTCTTTCCACACTTGAAACAAGTTATTGGGCAAGCACTGGCGTAATGCCCAATCTTTTCGCATCTAAAACAGTTCACCGAGATACTAGTTCCGACATTTCCCTTACTTCCACCCCCAACAGCTAGTGGGTTATTCCGGTTTCGTTGTTGGTTTGAGTAATTTCCTATAGGCTTTGCATATGGTTTCCCTTTAAACTACTTCCCTTTCTGGTTCTGTGGTTGGAACCTAGATGATCCACCCACATTACCTTTCTCAAACTTCCCTTTCTTTAAAACCTCTATCTTCTTGCACCTCTCCACCAGAGGTTGAAATTGACAAATCTCTAGTGGAGACACAACTTCCTTGATCTCATACCTCAGACCTAACTCAAAACGTTCACACTTCCACTCCTCATCTGGCTGGAGCTGGAAGAAACGAAATACTTGGCCAGCGATTCAAATTTCGCTGCGTATTCCCCCACAGACATATCCCTCTGTTGTAAAGAGCAAATACTCTTTCTCTTTCTCAGTTCTTGCGCTAAGTGATTCAGGCTTGGTAGGCTCAAAGATTGGAGGAGGTTGCTGGACAGCAGGTCTGTCAGATATCCATTCAACTAGGAAGTAGTTGAGGGTCTTTTGGAGGTTGGCCATGCCATCAAAGATTAGTTTTTGGTTGACTCTTAATTTCCTCACATTTTTCTCCAAAGCAGACAGCCTCATCTGAGTGGATTTCTCCATAGGAGAAGGTTCTCTTTCAGGAGTAGCAATATCCTTTTTCTCAGCTGCATGAGAAGGTTCACCTTCAACCTTCTTTGCCTTGTCCAAATGATGGAAGATAGACTCACCAAGGGAGCCAAATATTAGTGAAAGATCAGGAGGCATCTCAGGAGTCATATGAAATGGTATTGGGTGGAATTGAGTAGGAGGAGCAGACATATAAAAAATTTGAGAAGACATGAGATTTCTTACCATCTCAAAATCAAAAGTGCTGGACTTTCTCAGAGGAGATTCTTCCAAAACCCCTTTGCCCTTGTCTTCTTTCTGGGTAGGTGACTTCTCTGGAGTAGCCTTTCCTTCTTCTTCTTCAGAGTTTTCCTCCTCTCCATAGATCCTTAGATATGCCTATATCCCAGCAGTCTGAACAGTGATGGGATCCATCTGCTGAGAATGTTCAGCTTCAACATTCTCAGATTCTTCATGCTTCTCAGAAGAAGCTTCATTTTTAGTGGATTCAGAGGGGTGAACTTCATCTCTGATTTCTTCTTCTTTCTTCTTTTCTTGATCCTCAGTCTCAGGATCAGTTTCCTCCGCATGAACCTCAGTGGCAGGTTTATCTTCTCCTTCTTTTGGAACTTCAGCAGAAGCTTCAGACTCTTGAACCTTCTCAGATTCTGGTCATTGAGAGTCTGGTTTCTCAAAGACTTCTTGAGCCACTTCTTGCCTTGGCTCCTCACCATAAGTCATTTCTTCAAAGGGTTCCTCTTCCTCTTCTGGTTCCTCTTCTCCTTCTTCTATTGGTTCCTCTTCTTCTTCTACAATTGGTTCCTTCTCAACTTCTTCTTCTGGTTCCTTGTGAACTTCTTCTACTGGTTCCTCCTGAACCAACTGTTCAAAGGCCTCAATGGCCTCTTTCTCTACTTCTTCTTCCTTCTCTTCCACAGAAGGTTCATTCTCAGAAGGTTCAGGATCATGGACCTTCTCTGGTTCAACCTTCTCAGCAACAGAGGGTTGAGACTCTTCTGCATTAATCTTCTTCTTTTTCTCTTCCTTCTCTTCCCTGGCTTTCCTTTTCTTCGAAGAGCCTTCACCCTTGCTCTTCACCTTTACTGCAGCAGGCTCAGAAAGTTCCTTTTCCTGAACTTTCTCAGATTTCTCTTCTGCAGGAGGGAAGGTGTCCTTCAACTTGATTTGATTCAGGTTGTTGACTATGAAGAAGCTCTTTTCTTGCACAGCTTCTTCTCCTTCTAGGGAAACTTCAAAGTGTTTGAAGATCCTGGTGAAAGCCATCCCATAGGGCACACATCCAGTGGGTTTGGAGGAGGATACTGCAGCCATCATGTGTTTAAGAATGAGGTAGGGAAGGTTTAAAGGTATACCTTTCTGAAGATGATATAGAACCATCAAATCCAGATGGTTGACTATTTGAAAGGTTCCAGCCCTAGGCAGAATCGAATGAATGCACATGTTATGTGCAAGCCTCCCAAATGTGGTCAAAGTCTTTGACATTATTTCAGAATGTTCCTCATCCAGGAACATGTTTATCACTTCCTCCTTAGTAACTCCAACTCTGGAGTAACATTCTTCGTCGAGCAATCTTTCTCCATAGCATTTCAGACCAAGTGCTTTTCCCATAGTTTCTTCATTCAAAATGATTCTCTTTCCTTTTACGATGCCAATGAGACATTGAAAGAGTCATTTACTCTTGCTGATGAATAGAAGGTCCTTACCAACCCAGGGTACATTGGCTCATCCAGTTTCAAGAATCTGTGTCAGTTCAGATTCTTTAGATATAACAGAATGTCATATCCCTTGTCCCTAACTTCCTCCAACTGGTATATCCTACCAGGGACAATAGTTCTGGATGTGAAGTTCTTCTCCTTTTCTTCCTTCTTCACTTTTCTTCCTTCTTCTTCTTTCTTTACTTTCTTTCCTTCTGACGTTTCACCAGTCCTTAGAGAGGCTTTTGGCTTCCTCTTCTTCTCTTCTGGAGGAGACATGACAGCTTCCTTGGATTCAGTAGGACAAGTGTCAGAGACAGTTTTCTCAGAGTCAGAGAGGCTTATCCTAATGGGTTCTTTTCTCCCTACTGATTTGCTACTTGTCCCAAAACCAGATTGTATTCTGGCAGAACGTCTTGATGGAGGAGGGCGTGAGGATCATTTTCCCTTAGCTTTTGAGGGAGGAGATGAAACAGGAGTTTCCTGTTGTTGCACTTTGTGAGGAGAAGGAGGGGGTTCTCGTGAGGGTTCTCTTCCATTGGAGGAGAGGAAGTGTCAGAGGAGCAAGGTTCTCCACCACCTTTGACACCCTAATTTTTGGTTCTAGCCATCTTAGTGGAAAGATTGAAACAGGGAGGTTTGGAGATTTTTTTTGAGAAGGTTCTGGTTTCAGAATGTTCAGATAGAGAGTATGAGGATTTCAGAGAGAAATTTAAGTGGGCCAAACTTTCAATTTATGCTCACTTATATAGGAGATAAAAGAAGATAACTTCTCGCCTTCCTCTAGCCGTTACAGAGACGTTGGGAAGCAGTTATTGATAACTGCTGGAGAGAGAAAGTTACCGTTGGAGACAGTCAATATCTTGACTTAGAGTTCTAGGTTTTAACATTCTCGGGGAACATTCTCACTCAACCTTCTCAGGGAACATTCTCAGAGAACATTATAAGGGAACATTCTCACCTATGTTTCTCTTAGATATTCTAAGATCTACTTGACCCATAGCTATCCAAGAGCCACTCTAAATAATATTCTCAGATTATTCACATGATGAGACATAATTAAAACACTCAATTTTCAATCATATGCATATGAAGAAGATCTTTTATGAAATTGAATCTTTCTTCCAATAATGGCTTTGTAAAAATATCAGCAATTTGAAATTTAGTTTCAACAAACTTTAATTCAATATCACCTTTCTGAACATGATCTCTAATAAAATGATGTTTGATATCAATGTGCTTTGATCTAGAATGTTGGTTAGGATTATTTGACAGATTAATGGCACTTGTATTATCACAGTATATTGGGATATCATAGTACCTTATTGAATAATCTTCTAATTGATGCTTGATCCACAAAATCTGAGAACAGCAACCAACTGTTGCTACATATTTTGCCTCTGTTGTGGACAATGCAATGGTGTTCTGTTTTCTACACGTCCAAGTGATTAGTGATTTTCCAAGAAAATGATATCCACCACTTGTGCTCTTTCTATCAATCTTATCACCAACATAGTCAGCATCTCCATATCCAACTAGATCAAATTCTGAGCTTTTCTCATACCACAAACCACAGTTAGTTGTACCAACTAGATATCTGAAGATTCTTTTTACTGCTGTGACATGAGACTCTTTAGGGGCAGATTGAAATCTAGCACATAGTCCTACCACTATGCCAAAAATTGCTTCAGATAATGGTGTTCAGATAGCACTTACAAGGGAAACGTTATTTGGAAAAAAAAAACTTTCAGATAGCGCTTTCTTTGAAAAGTGGTATCTAAGTCAATCATTCAGATAACGCTTTTTAGGGAAGTGTTATCTGAAAGCTCTCATTCATTTTATTTTATTTTAATTTAGACACTCAGATAACACTTCCCTGGAAAGCGTTATCTGAAGTAATTCACTCAGATAAAACTTCCCTAAAAAGCGTTATCTGTAATGATTTACTCAGATAACACTTGTGATAGAAAGCGTTGTCCGAAAGTTCTCATTTTTTTTGGACACTCAGATAACACTTTCCTTGAAAGCGTTATCGAAAGTAATTCACTCAGATAACGCTTGTGATAGAAAGCATTATTGGAAAGATCTCTTATTTTCGAAAATGAGATTCTGCACATACAACAGTGGAGAGCAAGTTTCTTGTGTTTATATTTCCACTTTCTCCTTGCTCCTTCGGTAACAAAACCCTAATTGATACCTATACCGAATCGTGGTGGTACCTTGTAGCAGCGAGCAACAATGCCGCCAAAGTTCGATCCCTCGCAGGTGGTGGACGTGTATTTGGCGAAGAGGTCGGTGCGGCCAGTTCCCTTGCGCCGAAGATCGGTCCGTTGGGACTCTCCCCGAGGACATAGCGAAGCAGACAGCGAAGGACTGGAAGGGACTCCGTGTAACGGTGAAGCTGACCGTGTAGAACCGCCAGACGAAGGTGTTGGTTGTGTCGCGGGTGCCGGCGCTGAAGACGAAAAACATCAAGCACAGTGGGAACATATCCAGATTCATATAATTGCTACCCTAAAAATACTCACTGCTACCTTTTCTTTTTCTTCATCCTTCTTTCAGCTTCGCACAAGATTAGGTCAGTGAACACTGAACACGACATATCGTATCTATTGTTAAATTGCCGATCATCTTCTTCTCTCTGTTTTTGCGCTTTTACGATTTCTTTCTCGATTTGAAGTATTTCAAATTTTGCGTTCCCGATTCACCCGTAATTCATTCGGGTTTTATTTTGCCCCTCTTGAAATCCTCGTTTGCTTCTGTTATGTATCTCGAGATTCACTGGATTTGGTTCACCAACGCCGTTTTCTTTCTTTCTTTCTTTCACTAGATTTGCTCACTTGATTTAATGTTCATAACCGCATTAAGGTCTTTATGGTCTTATTGTTGCAGTCGTTGTAGTCATTAACTCAAGAGGATGAAGATTGGATGTCTCACATCTTGAGTTTGTCTTTTTTAGTTGGATTTGTTGAGGTTGAATTGTGACCAATTCAGTTTTCATTCAATAGCTCCATATGCTGGCTGTGCTGACTGTTTATTTTTCTCACTACAGTGAATCTGGTAGTAGTATGCATATATTTTGGAAGGTCGTTCCACCAAGCAATTCAATCTTGCATGGAGACATAATTTTATAGAACTTAATTAAAATACAATCTGTGTCAAAGGAGTACTTTTGAGCTACAAAATTGTGTGTTTGAGAGTTGAGATTCAAAGTGTGTCGTGTCAACTATTTTCCTCTTGCTATCTATCTTGGTTGTAGGATTTTTAAATTTTATTAAAGAGCTTGATTTTCTAATTGTTTTAGTTTTATGGTACCATTTTATCTCCTTTGCGATCTCCTTCAGTGCTGATATATCTAATAGTATTATTTTTTAATCAGTTAATTTGTCAGTTGCATAAGAGATAGCCTATCCAATAGTTATATATTCAAACACATTTTCCTGCTACATATATAAATGGATATTACTCTTATAGTAAGTCTTATAGAAATTTATCATGGCAATGGATCTCTATTAGCATGCTATCATTGTAAGATGTGACCTTTGGCCAGCCATAATTTCAAGAGTTGACATTGATGCTTATTAGTGTTTTTGGGTTGCTTTATGCAGTTATGAGTTCCCAACGCATGGATTCCCTTCCAATTGTACATCATCAAGTATAATCAGTTTAATGGGTTGCCATGGTTGTGGAAGATTGCTCTCTTTCACTGGTGCTTATTTGTTTTATGAATTGACCATTTTGTTTATCATAACTTCTTTTTTCAGTTTTTCATGGATGACTGCTTACAAAGACTCATTGATAAAATTAACTTAGATGTGAGGTTGAGAAATTTGACACCAAGTGACTGCATCTCTAAGCTTATCATCAGATTTCGTCTAGAAATGCAAGCTCCGTACATATCCACATGGCCTCAAGCTCTTAGCATCCAGATCTCTGCTTGTGTTTTTTTCATAGTTAGAGACTTAGGTCTCTGAATTGTAGAGCTGAAAGAGTTTCTGGTAAATAACTTGTTTACAGGCACTTGCCTTAAGATGGAGTGTATATTGTTAAAAATTCAACAGGAGAGTATATTGTTAAAAATTCTCTTTCTGAAATGTTAGAAAAGTTCAACTTCTTTCTAAAAAAACTAAAAAATAGCCCTTTGTTTTTATAAGCTGATACTTTTAGGTTCTAGTGTTTTCCCCCTTTAAGAGAAAGATAATAGAATATAGTATTTAATAATGTTCCACAATATTAGTGTCCTTCCTTGGTCTTTGTCGAAAAGTTATACATATTACGTTACATACTTAATACATAGTAGAGGTAATCCTTTGGCATCTGGTCACTAAATTAGGAAAAATCATTGACTAATATGGTACTGATCATATATATCTGATTCTTATCTCTTTCCTTTCCACATACACATTACATAGTTTGTGACAAGTTCTTTTTGGATGGCCTAGTTGTTTGCTGCGCTCACTATGGAAGTTTTTGTCCATCCATCCAGACTCTGAAGAGAATAGGTAACTCCTCCTTGTTCCTCTGCTTGAAAGCTTGATTCTAGTGAATGTGGATTTTAATAACAAGAAGCTTGCAGGGACACTTGTGGTGGATGCGAGAAATGTTTTGATCCTATAATTTTGATGCATAGATAGGTGTTTTGATATTTTGATGTCTTACTTTTGTTAGCACTAATCGATATTCTTAAGTTGATGTCTTAATTTTGATGCATAGATAGGTGTTTTTATATTTTGATGTTTTACTTTTGTTAGCACTAATCGATACTTTTGCAACTTAGTATTGATCTGTCTGGTGTTGCTAAGGTTCTACTTTGTATCTGGTATATATTTGAGGAAAAGAGAAAAAACAGAAAAAATATTTAAAAAAAAACACACAGACAGTGCTTTTATGAGAAAGCGTTTTCTGATGTGATATTCAGATAGCGCTTTCTCATAAAAGTGTTGTCTATTATAAAACTTCAGAGAGCGCTTTTGATAAAAGTGTTGTCTGTTATTTAACTTCAGATAACGCTTTTCATAAAAGTATTGTTTGTTATAAAAACTTCCAAAAGCATTTTTTACAAAAGCGCTATCTGAATCGACCTTCAGATAACGCTTTTAAAGCGTTATCGGAAGATTAACTCTTCAGATAATGCCTCATCAGAAGACACTTAAAAGCGCTATCTGATGCAAAAAAAAAGCGCTTTCTGAATGAGTTTTTAACATAGTGTACTGAAAAGACTATATCTGGTCTGCTAGCAGTGAGATATAATAAGGAACCAATCATCCCTCTATATTCTTTCTCAGATACTGGTTTACCTTTCTCATCTTTGTCTAGTACAGAAGAAGGGTGCATGGGTGTAGCCATGGATTTAGCTTCATTTATCTTGAACCTCTTGAGAAGGTCCTGTAGGTAACAAGATGAAACACAAGAAGGGGGGGTTGAATTGTGTTTCTAAGCTTTTAAAACTTTTCGCAAATGTTGGACGCTGGCTGTTAAAAACGTTGGACGCACAGCTTAGTTCAAATATTGGACGCACAGTGTTTTCTGAAATATTGGACGCACAGAGTGCTAAAACACTGGACGCACAGAATTGTGAAATATTGGACGCACAAAAGATTGGACTCTGAAGCTTCCCTCTTAGTTTAAAAACTTGTTTTCTTTGTACGATTAAAGGTGTATGAAAAACTTGTTTAAACAAAATCAATTCAATCCCCTTGGTTAGTAATAAGCACAGATATAATAAGAGATAAGGGAAGGAAGAAATAACACAAGTATTCTTTGAACACAGCCTCTTCAGGCTAAACGACTCAGCAGAGTGTTTTTGATTCAAGTGCTGTCTAACTCACACAAGTGAGGATATGAAATCTAAAGCACTTCGAGAGTTAAGCAAACTCTCTTTTACAAGAAGAAAGAAAATATACAAGACTTTCTATATAGAGTATAACAAATTGCACAGCAGTTCAGCTCTTTCTTTTTCGTTGTTCCGTCTCTTGTATTCTTCTTCTTGTTCACGGTATATATAGGCTTTGATGAAGCTTCAGACTTGTTCTTCGAATAGCTCAGCTTCAGCCTTCATAAATATTACCGTTCTCTAATAGCATTAAATGCTATTTTCCCGTTGCTCTGAGGAGATCTACTTCAGTGAGCATGTCTGCGTTTCTTTCTCCTAAATCAGAAGCAACCTGTACTCAAAGTCTCAATTGTACAGTGGTTAATAGTAATATCTTATTGAGACAGAGAGAATACACTGTGTAAAGTAGAAAGATGTGTTCAGAGATATACAGAGTAGATAAAAATACATTCTCTCTCTTAGTACACTTTCCACAGTACTTTATGCTTTTCAAAAGTACGTTCATAAACGTTGACAATAGGTTGTACAGAAAAGCATTGTATACAGCTATTTATTTCAAATCATTTGCTCAATAAATATGTTCCATATTAAATGTATGAGCAATAAATAGCAAGTAATGGATTCTGCGTATTGTGTATTGGGCGTAGAATATATGAAACATTGGACGCAGCATTTAGCAAGTTATTGGACGCATACCTTTGCACTTACCAATTTGCACAGAACTCATGCAAACATTGGACGCATACCTGATGCTTTCAATTGCACTTTGTTATGCTGCTTTATTGGATGATGAATAGTAGACTGAGAACTTGTCCTACTTTGCTTCATTCATCGTGTAACACTTTGTTCTTGTTCTTCTCATTTATCGGACGCAGAACAGTAGATAATGAACTTGTTCCATTCTGTTTCATTGCTTGTGGAACACTTTGTTATTTTCCTTCTTCATTATCGGACGCAGAACAGTGCTTGAGTAACTCTGACTTCATTAGACGCAGAATGTTCAGTTTCATTGGACGCAGAGTTACACTCTTGCTCATGCTGAACATTGGACTTTTATCCTTCATATGCATTGGACGCTCACTGAATCTGTTCCTTTGAAAATCATTGGACTCTTACTGCAATTATGCTTCTCATAAAAACATTGGACTATGCCAGTATTGCCTTGTTCTTATCATTGGACTTATGCCAGTCTTGCCTTGTACTTATCTTTGGACGATCAGCATTCTGTACCTTGGTCAAGAACACATCCTGAACATTGGACTTATGACTTATGTTCTGATCATTGGACTTATAAGCATTCTGATCATTGGACGTATGGTTATTCTTGAACATTGGACTTATAAGCATTCTGATCATTGGACGTATGGTTTTTCTTGAACATTGGACTTATGTCTTCAATGCCTTCTCATGAATCATTGGACGTATGAAATTGTCCTTGTGCCTTGTACTGAATTATTGGACGCACAACATTACTTGCCTTTGTGCTGAAACATTGGACGCAGAACTCTTCCTTCTGCTCAAAATCACTGGACGCAGAACTCTTGGTATTTATGTTTCAGTGCCAACATTGGACGCAAGGCTCACTTTGAATGCCAGCCAATGTCATGAAGAACTGATTGGACGCAGACTGCAATAAGCTTAGTTAGGCAGCATTGTTATACATTGTACAAGCTTAATACATTTTGTTTATCCTTTGTAAAAACCTTAATACATTTTGTTATCATCAAAACCATAAAAACACATAGGGAGTTTTTGTATTAAAAACACTTTTAACCAATTTGGTTCCAACAATCTCCCCCTTTTTGATGATGACAAACATTATTAAGTTTTACAAACAATAAAGCATAAACCAGATAAATAGTCAGTAAAAACAGAAATTTCAAAGAGAAACTCCCCCTGAGATAAACATCTCAGTTTTTCCTTACTCTTCTCCCCCTGAGACTTAGAGTACCTGAAAGTTTCTTTTACTCATAAAACAAAGATTAGTTCACAAATAGCTTATCAAAATAACATGGTAATAAGACTAATGCAATCAGACTTAATCTTTCTCCCTTTTTGTCAAAATCTTTCTCCCCTTTTAGTCAAGATATAAAAACTTAATCCCATTCTTTCTCCCCCTTTTGTCATCAGGCAAAAAGGTTCATAGAACATCATAGTCCAAAGAGAGTTTTGAAAAGACTTGGAGCTTTTAAAAACAGAATCCTCTTTAAAACTGAAAAACCCTTTTTAGAAACAATCTCCCCATTTTCTTGTAAACAAGAATGATCATCAAACTGAAAGTTATTGCAAAGCATTTGTAAGATACCAACTGTAAAATATATCTTTATGAAAAATAGATTGGACTCAGCGTGGGATGACTAAGATGTGAAAGCTTTTGAGTCTTTAAAAAAATTTCTAAGTCTCAAATAGACTGTTGTGTCCTGTTGGACTCTAGTTACATTGGACTCAGACTCAACTTAAGCATATTGGACGCTAAACATCAGTCTTTTATAAAGTGCATATTCAAATGCTTCCTTATAAAAATGAATCTATCTACAGATAGGAGTTTTGTAAATATATCTGCCCATTGATTTTTAGTGCTAACAAACTGAATATCAAATGTTCCCTTCTGCACATAGTCTCTAATAAAATGATGTTTAATTTCTATATGCTTAGCTCTTGAGTGTAAGATTGGGTTCTTAGATAAATTGATTGCAGCAGTATTATCACACAGAACAGAAATCTTACTCTCGAAAATGTTGTAGTCCTCCAATTGATATTTAATCCATAAGAGCTGAGAACAACAACTTGCTGCAGAGACATATTCAGCTTCGGCTGTTGATAATGCAATTGTGCTTTGTCTCTTGCTTGTCCATGATACTAAATTGGATCCCATAAAATGACATCCTCCACTGGTGCTTTTTCTTTCAAGCCTGTTGATCTACCTTTTTATCTTTGTCATTCAGGCTCATTATGCAAGTTGGATGCATAGGGGTATTCATGGGTTTGCAATCATCCATCTTGAACTTCTTCAGAAGCTCCTTTGTATATTTGGTCTGATACACATATATCCCATCTTGAGTTTGTTTCACTTGAAGTCCAAGAAAGAACTTCAACTCTCCCATCATGCTCATTTCGAATTCTTTCTGCATTAACTCAGAGAATTCTCTACACAAAGATTCATCAGTAGCACCAAAAATAATGTCATCTACATAAATCTGTACTATGATGAAATGTGAGTCTATGGATTTTCTGAAAAGAGTGTTATCAACTTTTCCTCTTGAAAAACCATTTTCCATTAAAAATTAACTCAGTTTTTCATACCAAGCTCGAGGAGCTTGCTTAAGGCCATAAAGAGCCTTTTTCAGTTTAAAAACATGATTTGGAAAAGATTGATCCTCAAAACCAGGTGGTTGTTCAACATAGACTTCTTCGGTTATTATACCATTCAGAAAAGAACTTTTTACATCCATTTGATAAAGCCTCATATCATGTTGGGCAGCAAATGAAAGTAAAATGCGAATGACTTCAATTCTAGCTACTGGAGCAAAGGTTTCAGTGAAATCAATACCTTCCTGTTGTGAGTAGCCTTGAGCAACTAACCTTGCTTTGTTCCTCACAACATTACCTTCTTCGTCCAGCTTATTTCTGAATACCCATTTGGTTCCAATAATGGACTTATCTTCAGGTGGGGCTACCAGCGTCCAAACATCATTTCTTTTGAACTGATTCAGCTCCTCCTGCATTGCTAAAATCCATCCTTCATCCAATAGGGCTTCATCTATATTCTTTGGCTCCAATTCAGAGATGAATGCTACATCAGTTTGCTCTCTGAATGTGGACCTTGTTCTGGCTTTATCATCTGCATTTCCAATAATTTGATCTTCAGGATGATAAGTCTTAAAATGCCAGCTTTTACCACCTGCAGTATTGGACGCATGACTGTCTCCTGCGTCTGGTCCATCTTCTTCAATCTTGATTGATGATCCTTCACCTCCTGGTTGTATTCTCATATCTGCAAGAGAATCACTTAGCTCTGACAGATCATTGTCAGGCTTTTTGTCATTGAATTTAACGTGAATTGACTCTTCAACAGTCAAGGTTCTTGAGTTGTAAACTCGATATGCCTTGGAAGTTTCAGAATAACCCAGAAAAATTCCATTATCAATTTTAGAGTCAAATTTACCAAGTTGATCCTTGGTGTTAAGAATAAAACACTCACATCCGAAAGGAGGAAAATATGAAATGTTGGGTTTTCTTCCTTTCCACAATTCATAAGGAGTCTTTTTCAGTATAGGCCTTATATAAATTCGGTTTTGCAAATAACATGTTGTGTTTACAGCTTCAGCCCAAAACCTCTTAGAGGTTGAGTGATCATTGAGCATGGTCCTGGCCATCTCTTGTAAAGATCGATTTTTCCTCTCTACTACACCATTTTGCTGTGGTGTTCTAGGTGCAGAGAAATTGTGAAGGATTCCATTCTCTTCACAGACTCTCTGAAAGTTTGCATTTTCAAACTCACCTCCATGATCACTTCGAATGGAGTTGATACAAACTCCTTTCTCAGTTTGGACTCTTTTACAAAATATGGTGAATACTTTAAAAGACTCATCCTTGTGTGCTAGGAATTTAACCCATGTCCATCTAGTATAGTCATCAACTATAACAAGTCCATATTTCTTTCCACTCAAAGAAGCAGTTTGTGTTGGTCCAAACAAATCCATATGTAAAAGTTCTAAAGGTCTAGAAGTGGAAACAATGTTTTTAGAATCAAAAGAGTTTTTCACTTGTTTCCCTTTCTGACATGCTTCACAGAGAACCTCAGATTTGTACACAAGATTTGGAAGTCCTCTTACGAGGCTATGCTTATTAAGCTTTGAGATGGTTCTCAAGCTTGCATGACCAAGCTTCTTGTGCCATATCCATTGTTCATTATTTAAAGAAATAAAGCATGAGACATTCTGTTTGGACAGATTTTCGAAATCAATTTTATAAACATTGTCCTGCCTCTTTGCTTGAAAAAGAATGGACTTATCAGAATTTCTGACTATACATTTATCCTTGTCAAAGGAAACATCACATCCACTGTCACACAATTGACTTATGCTAAGTAGATTATGTTTGAGTCCTTCAACCAATAAAACATTTTCAATAGTAGGAAAAGGATGTTTACCAATTTTACCGATTCCAACTATTCTACCTTTCTGGTCACCTCCAAATGTGACCCAGCCCTTTGTTCTAGGCTTGAGGTCTTGGAACATAGACCTTTCTCCCATCATGTGTCGTGAGCACCCACTGTCCAGGTACCATGACTGGTGTTGCTTTCCTCCCATTAAGCAAATCTGCAACAGGAATGATCATGTTCTTAGGTACCTAGATTTTCTTGGGTCCTTTCATGTTAGTCCTTGGCCTGCGTCCAGGCTTGTTCCATTTATTATGGAAGCATGTCGATGTGACATGTCCAGCCTTTCCACAGTATCCACAATATATATTAAACTTTGGATGAGGTACTAAAGTCCATACTTGATTTTTTCAAATTGGCTCAACTCTTCTTTCATGACATTGATCCATGACTTATCAGTTACAGCTTCATCTACTGATTTGGGTTCAATTTTTGAGATCAAGGCCATACCACATTAATCTCTTTTAAAAGATGATCTAGTTTGGATTCCTTGTGAGGTTTCCCCAATGATCAATTCTTGTGGATGATGAGTGACCATTTTCCAGCTTTTAGGCAGATTTTGAATTTCAGAATGTTCTTGAGAATGTTCAACATTCTGACTTTCTGAGTCTTCTTTGATTTCAACAGGAGTCTGGGATTCTTCTTGAATCTTAAGTTTCTTCAAATCTTCTTCAAGATCTGTATCTTTTCTTTTCTTAGAGAAACTGTAACACTCTGTTTTTTTATATATATAGTTTTTATTTATTTTTAATCTGTTTTAAATTAATTAAAATTATTTAATTAATGATTTTATGATTTTAAGGTATAAATAATAATATTTATATCTTAGGTTTATTTTTTGAAGGGTTTATAGTGATAGAGTTTGCAAAACTGAGTTTTTTGCGAGAACCGCGTTTTCGCGAAAGGCGGGAAGGGTTTAGTATTTTTCCGGAGGTCATTTTTACTCCAAAATAAATTTTTTAACGAACCAAAAATGGTTCTTATAATATTTGTGATTTTTAGAAATTTTTCTGGAAATTTTTCCGAAAAACTTTATTTTACCCGCGTTTGGTGCTTTACGGATAAACCGGGCGCAACCGGGACATGAAAAATAGTCCAAAAATTTAGTTTTGGGTTTCTAAATTTTTCTATGACATATTCAAACCATAAAGTTTATTCCTCATGATTTTACTCATTTTAGAAAAATATTTATCTAAAAAGGGGTTCGAAAACTACGCGTTTTTACCGCTTCGAACTACCGATTAAACCCTAACTTGATGGGACTTAATCCCACCATTTTTCTGGTCAGCTGGGCGCATAAGGGGGCTGATTCCACTCTAAAAATTCTTCAAAAAGTCAAATGGTCAATTAGGGGTTGATTTTTGAATTTTCCCAAAATTAGGTGAGAGGGGTATGGCTCCCAACCACCAAAACATGCAAGCCCATACCTCCCCCATGCCTCCTTGAGTCAGCCGAGTTTCTTGTGTGGGAAAGGGAGAGAGAAATTCATTTTTGTTTCATACACTTCATCTTCTCCAAGTTCCATTTCCATTTTCTCTCATATTCCCAAGCTTTTTCCATACACAAAAAGACCAAGTTCTAGTGAGATTTTCCATACCCAAGCTTCACAAAAAAGGTTTGGATCATCATTCTAATCCATAAACTTCTTTCATTTTTTCATTTCCACCACTTTCATGTTTTCATGAAAGCTTGAGTTCTTCATTTTACTATAAATAAGCTTTTCCTTTGTTTAGGTTCACTCCATTGGAACCTACAAGCTTGGAAACTACCTTGGATCTATTTTCTTTCAAGATTTGAGTAAGTATTCATCTTCTCAAATTTCTACTCTTTATGGTTTCTTGGTTTTCATAAAACTCATATTTCTATGGTTGTATTTTGGTGTATTTTTGTAAAAGGTAAATTTTTATAAGTGTGGGAACATCAAGGTGTTGAGTAGACCACTTGGTGTTGGTGTGGTGTGAAGGAGGTAATTTTGGAGTTAGCCCATTTTCAAGTCTTCAAGAGGTAAGGGGATTTTTCTCAATAAGTTGGGAGGGTTGTGTATGTATGTGATTATGTGAGTTTGTTCTTGATGATGAACTCAAAGACTTGAGTTTTTCATATTGGTTGTTGAATGATTTTTCATTCTCTTAGTAATATGTATTTTTACATGTATATGTATATGAGTAAAAATATGATTTTTGGTTGAGGCATGATAAATTTTTATGAGCCTATGTGTTGTTGGAAAAAATCATATGTATGCTTTGGGATGGTTTTGGATGTCCAAGTGTGTGCTTGGTGAAGTATGTTTTAATGCTATGTTCATGAATGAGTACTTTGAGTGTATGTTGATTTATGGCTTGGTTGCCTAATTGATGTATATTGATTTATGTGTATTTCATATACTTTGATTGGGATTGGATTGAAAAGATTTGATTAAGTGTGGGAAGAGAGTTTAAAAGCTTTAAGGAGAAAGTTTTTCCAAATGAATTAATGGGAATTCTAATCATAAGTCTTAAATCAATTTCATACTAAATCATTTTACCCATAAAACTTTAAGTGAGTTAGAGAATTAATTAATGTGGGAGAAAAATCAAATTTTGGAGTTTTAGGGGTTAAAAACGAAAACTGCAGGTTTTAGGGGTCAAAAATGCAAATTCTGGAATTCTGGGCTTTATTTGCAAAATCTGGACTTTTGGGTCAAAATTATAATTTAAGAAAGTTTGGGGCAAAAATGCGAAGTCTGGAAACTTTTGGGCCAAAAATATAATTTACGAAAACTTGGGGCTGAAACGCGAAGTCTGGTACATTTGGGCCAGAATTATAAATTACGAAAGTTGTGGGGTAGGAAACGTAAAGTCTGGTACATTTGGGCCAGAATTATAAATTACGAAAGTCTTGGGGTAGAAAACGTAAAGTCTGGGCATTTTGGGCCAGAAACCTGATTTTTCAGAAAATTTGGGGCTGAACTGTGAAACTGAACTTATTAGGGGGTCAGAATTACAAATACTTAAAGTAAAAGATTTTAATTAAAATTATCAAAGAATTAAATTAGGTTTTTAATTAATTCCTTTTATGATGAATAAGTGGGTTTTAGATAAAAGATAACTCTTTTATTGAAAATAAATGAAGCTTAAAGATTTTAGAGTTAAAAGAAAACTTAAGAATTCAAAGAGGAATTTCTTCTAAAAACTTATGGTGTTAAACAATAATATTACACGGTATTGGAAGAGAACCAATACGTGGCAAAGATAAAAGTCTTAATGACAATAATATTACACGGTATTGGAAGAGAACCAATACGTGGCGAAGATAAAAGTCTTAAGGACAATAATATTACACGGTATTGGAAGAGAACCAATACGTGGCGAAGATAAAAGTCTTGAGGACAAATATATTACACGGTGTTAGGTGAAAGCTAACACGTGGCGATGAAAAACCCTAAGACAAGGGACCGAATTGATTGTGGTTGCAAATATACTGTCATATGCATTTGAGATATTGGCTTTTGCCAGGCTAGCATTTATTGCTATGATGAGAGCACACAATCCTATGCGGGGATTGTAAATAAGTATGGTCTGACTATAAGTCTTTGAGGGCATCCAGGTTACGAAATTCTCAATGGCCTTGCGGTGAATCCCCTTGTGCCGAGAAAAGTAGTGTACCCGGCTTGGATGATCCTGACCGGCTGCCTTATTTGAGATGGGGTGTACGACGTAGCACAATGGGTCTGTACCGAATAAATGACAAACGATGGCCAAGAGTGAAGGTCAGTTTGCATTAATGATAGGTATACGATTCCGCCACATCGCTCTACTTAGTTGAGGAAGAAAAGTCTCCATGGAGCAGTGCACCGGTGTATGACAAGAGATATTGAAGTGACATGCATTATGCTAGAATGCTATGTGTGTACTTGACGGTGTGTTTACCTTGATGATTTGTCTCTTGTTGATGATTGAATAGCTTAGCTAAAAGATTTACGAAAGAATAACTCTATATAAATATATTCTTGGAATGTATTACGTAGTATTTTATTTTTCATAAGCAACCTTTCAGTGGATTTCAACTTGTGAAAAGAAATTCACCCTTGCATATTTTCCTGTATCTGTATGTACGTTACGCGTAGATGAGGCCTTTGATAGCCCGCGTGAGGGAGAGTTTCAGGCCCCTTGAGGCCGAGTCCGAGGGAGGGGGATGGACTTATGATCCCATCTCCCAATGGGCCACTGTGTGTGGACACGTGGTCAGGACTAGAGGAGGGGTGCTGGGCCCCGAAGAGGTTCTGGAGCGCGACATGGTTCTGGACGCTTACATTCCACTCGAGAGGATGCGCAGCTGGCTGGCAGCCGCACCCGAGGCACCCGTGGAGCAGCCGAGGCGAGAGACTCAGGCGGAGGAGAGACCTTTACCCTCGCGGGTAACTGGATCAGCTCGGGAGTATCGTCGCATGTTTCGCCGCACGCGTCTCACTCCGAGGAAGAGCACCTTGCCACGAGATCGTCTACCGAGGATGGCTCCATCAGTGACACCAGCTTCACCACCAGCGACAGGGAGACAGACGCTTTCCGTTCCATACGTTCCACCGTATGGCCGTTTCGTACGCTGCTCTTCTGACACTTCTGCCGGACCGTCGGGACACGCAGAGAGGGGGAAGAGGAAGGTTCGAGATGAGCCAGAGCGGGTATTCATTGAGATATCCGAGGAGGAGGAGGACCCAGAGGAGGACCCGGAGGAGGATCCCGAGGAGGACCCCGAGGAGACGTCATCGTCTTAGGTCGTAGTGGTGGGGGTGTCTAGTGCTAGGTTGTGGGATGTCTGTTAGCGACCAGCCTAGGTTTGGGATGTTCATGTTCAGTGTCGTGTATTTGACACATCTTTTGATTTACAGTTTTCTTAGGTTTAGATTTATCGCTTTATTTTCTTTACGTTATGATGATGTATTTTGGCCACTATGTTGTGGTTTTCAAACTATCCTTGCGGGCGCAAGACTTGTATATTTTGACATGATGATATATATATATATACATGTATGATGTTTCTTTTCTTCTGAGTTTCAGGATGGCTAAGTGTGATGTGAGAAATCGTTTAAGATTCTTTAAAAAAAAACATTATCCCCCAATTTTGGTAACCTTAAGTTATTAAAGATGTTTTTCCGCATTAAATATTAGTTTTTTTACGTGACGTTCCTTGTGGGAAAACGGGGCGTTACATTTGTGGTATCAGAGCTGGTCGATGTCTTTCGGGAGTGTCTAGGTTATAGGCTTACTAAGTTGAAGTTGTGTGATCTCTGATTAGCATTGTGTGACATTGTTTGTATTGTTTCCTTATGAAGCAATGTGTGAAATTGATTGCTTTCTCGAATGGGTTTTGAATAGTGCGACTGATTGGTTCACTTGCAGAAACCCATGGCACGTCGGGGACGACCGATGAATCGTGTTGACGCCGAAGATCGTGACGATACGATGGAGAGGGCTATAGCGGCTATGACTAACATGGCGGCTCAGATGGCTCAACAGTCTGTTCGTGCGGAACAAAGGGACGTCGAGAGGCAACAGAGAGACGTTGAGGATCGATTGAGGGCTGAGAGGGCTGCTGAAGGAAAGAGGTTGGTCGACTTTCGACACCATAATCCGCCACAGTTTCGTGGTGAGGCCGAGCCGGATAAAGCAGAATTATGGATCGAGGAGCTGGAAAAGATCTTTGAGATCTTACACTGCACGGCAGCCGAGAAGCTACAGTATGCGGTGTACCTGCTGTTGGGTGACGCAGAATACTGGTGGAAGGGAGTCCGACAGCTGTTGGATGCTGGAAACCAAGAGGTGACGTGGGAACTTTTCAAGGAGAAATTTCTTGAGAAGTACTTTCCACAAAGCGCGAGGTCCGAGAAGGAGCAAGAGTTTCTGCGACTGCAGCAACGGGACATGACTGTAGGGGAATACGCGGCAAAGTTTGAGTCACTTGCCAAGTATTTCCGGTTCTTCCAAGTCCAACCAGACGAGGGATGGAAGTGTGAGAGGTTTGAGGCTGGATTGAGGTACGAGGTGCGTCAATCTGTGGCTTCGCTGGATATCCGTCAGTTTCCACTGCTGGTGGAAAAATGTAGGAAGATGGAGAACTTGATGAGGGGAAGGATCAACAAAGGGAACGTGGGTGGACCGTCTAGGTCATATCCACAAAGTCAGAAGGGGAAGCAGGCTCAACACAAGCCTTATTTCAAGAATCAGAAGAGTCAGCCGAACCGCAGTGTACCATTTTCTGCTAGTGGTACCAACAAGAGCTATCAGGGAGCGGGCGCTCCGATTGTATGTTACAACTGCGGAAAGCCCGGACACTTGTCCACAGCATGCAACCAGAAGGGGATGACATGCTTTAGCTGCGGGAAGATCGGACATGCAGCAAAGGATTGCCGGATGGGCAAACCGAAACCAGAGGTGAACGCCGTCAAAGCCGGAACGCCGACGACGAAAGGACGAGTTTACACCATGAGTGGTGTTGAGGCTTCACAATCAATGGATCTCATACAAGGTACTTGTGACATAACTGGAAATCCCTTAATTGTACTGTATGATTCGGGTGCTACCCATTCTTTCATATCTGAAAACTGTGTGAAACGACTGAAATTGCCTGTGTCTTTGATGTCTTTTGATCTTGTTGTTTCTATGCCTACTGCTGAAACTGTTATTGCAAATTCTGTATGTCTAAAATGCCCTGTTGTTATTTCCAATAGGACATACCTTGTTGATTTGATATGTTTGCCTTTGACACAATTGGATGTGATTTTAGGCATGGATTGGTTATCTTCCAACCATATCCTTTTAGACTGTGCCAATAAATCTTTGATTTTCCCAAATGCTGAGAATTCTGGATTTTTGACTGCCAATCAAGTGAGAGCTTCTTTGAAAGAAGGAGCTCAGGGATACATGTTTTTATCCTTCTTGAAGGTCGAGGGGGAAGTTGTATTGGACAATGTGCCCGTCGTTAGAGACTTCTCGGAAGTATTTCCGGAGGATGTTCCAGGTTTACCACCTGTGAGGGACATAGAGTTTTCCATAGACTTAGTACCTGGTACTGGTCCAATCTCTATTGCCCCGTATAGAATGTCGCCAATGGAGCTGGCTGAACTGAAGAAACAATTGGAAGATTTGCTATCCAAGCAATTCGTAAGACCAAGTGTATCGCCGTGGGGAGCTCCTGTGTTGTTGGTGAAAAAGAAGGATGGAACTTCCAGATTGTGTGTGGACTACCGTCAGTTGAACAAGGTGACGATCAAGAATAAGTATCCATTGCCACGCATCGACGATCTGATGGATCAACTTCGCGGTGCAGCTGTATTTTCTAAGATTGACTTGAGGAGTGGCTATCACCAGATTAGGGTTAAGAGTGATGATATTCCTAAGACTGCTTTTAGGACTAGATATGGTCATTTTGAGTATCTTGTGATGCCGTTTGGAGTGACTAATGCACCGGCAATATTCATGGATTATATGAATATGATCTTTAGACCTTTCTTGGATCGATTTGTGGTAGTGTTCATAGATGACATTTTGATTTACTCTAAGAGTCATGAAGAACACGAGGAACACCTAAGACAAGTATTGCAGATTTTGAGTGAGAAAAAGCTTTATGCAAAGTTGTCTAAGTGTGAATTTTGGTTAGAAAAAGTACAATTTCTAGGCCATGTGATTTCAAAAGAGGGTATAGCTGTAGACCCAGAGAAGGTAGAGGCAGTAATGTCATGGGAAAGACCCACGACGGTGACTGAGGTTCGTAGTTTTGTAGGGTTAGCGGGTTATTATCGAAGATTTATCGAAGGATTTTCGAAGATAGTAGCCCCAATGACACAACTCACTAGGAAAGATCATCCTTTTGTGTGGACTGATGAGTGTGAGTCAAGTTTCTTGAAGATGAAGGAACTACTGACAACCTCACCTGTACTGATTTTGCCTAATCCTGAAGAACCTATGGAGGTTTACTGTGATGCTTCATACCAAGGACTTGGGTGCGTGTTGATGCAAAATAGAAGAGTAGTGGCATACGCATCCCGTCAGTTAAAAAATCACGAGAGGAACTATCCAACTCATGATATTGAGTTAGCAGCTGTAGTGTTCGCTTTGAAGATTTGGAGGCATTATCTGTATGGATCAACGTTTAACGTCTTCAGCGATCATAAGAGTTTAAAATATCTGTTTGATCAGAAAGAGCTCAATATGAGACAAAGACGCTGGATGGAATTCCTAAAGGATTATGATTTTACCTTGATGTATCATCCCGGGAAGGCAAATGTAGTGGCTGATGCCTTGAGTCGGAAAACTGTTCATGTGTCTGCCATGATGGTTAAGGAACTAGAGTTGATTGAGGAGTTTAGAGATCTAGGCTTAAACATGGAGAGACACAAGGATAAGATTAGTCTAAGCATGATCAAAGTGTCGAATGGATTAATTGATGACATTCGGGAGCAACAAGCAACCGATGAGAGTCTGAGAGAAAAGAGAGAGTTAATGGAACAAGGCAAAGTGGCAGAGTTTAGTTTAGGCAATGATGGAATTCTGAGATGTAAAGGAAGGATTTGTGTGCCAAACAATCCTGAATTGAGAAAGCTGATTCTCGATGAAGCACATAAGAGCAATTTGAGTATTCACCCTGGAGCCACGAAGATGTATCAAGATCTGAAGCAAAGATTCTGGTGGTCGGGGATGAAGAAACAAGTTGCGGAGTATGTCGCAGCGTGCTTAACATGCCAAAAAGCAAAAGTGGAACACCAACGACCTGCAGGCATGATGCAATCGTTGGATATCCCAGAATGGAAATGGGAGAGCATATCGATGGATTTCGTGTCTGGATTGCCAAGGACATCGAAAGGATTTGATGGGATTTGGGTAATTGTGGATAGACTGACAAAGTCATCGCATTTTCTACCCATCAACATGAAGTATTCCCTAGATAAGCTCGCTCAGATGTATGTGAAGGAGATAATTAGGTTGCATGGAGTGCCATCTAGTATTATTTCTGATAGGGACCCTAGATTTACGTCCCGTTTTTGGCAAAGTTTGCAACAAGCCCTAGGAACTAAGCTAAGATTAAGTTCTGCTTATCATCCTCAGACGGATGGTCAGTCAGAGAGAACTATTCAATCCCTAGAGGATTTGTTGAGAGCATGCGTTTTGGATCATAGGGGAAGTTGGGACGATATTTTGCCATTGATAGAGTTCACCTATAACAATAGTTTTCATGCGAGCATAGGAATGGCACCCTACGAGGCATTGTATGGGAGAAAGTGCCAAACACCTTTGTGTTGGTACCGAGATGGGGAGAGTGCGATATTAGGAACTGAATTTTTACAACAAACCACGGAAAAGGTGAGACTAGTTCGAGAAAAGATGAGGACGGCACAAAGCAGACAAAAGAGCTACTCCGATAAGAGGAGACGACCTCTCGAATTCCAAGAAGGCGATCATGTTTTTCTGAGAGTCACTCCGATGACTGGGGTAGGCAGAGCTCTAAAGTCCAGAAAACTCACTCCCAAATTCATAGGACCATACCAAATTCTTCGTCGTATTGGTCCTGTTGCTTACCAAATAGCTTTACCGCCGAATCTTTCTAATCTTCACAATGTCTTTCACGTTTCACAACTGAGAAAATATATTCCTGATCCGTCTCATGTAATCGAGTCTGATGTGGTACAATTAAGAGATAACCTGACTTATGAAACAAACCCTGTGCGAATCGATGATAGAAGAATCAAACAGCTCAGGGATAAACAAATCTCTTTAGTCAAGGTTATCTAGAATGAAGTTACAGGAGATGCGACTTGGGAAGTGGAGGACAAGATCCGAGAACAATATCCTGCGTTATTCTAGGTATGTAATTTCGAGGACGAAATTCTTTTTAGAGGGGTAGAGTTGTAACACTCTGTTTTTTTATATATATAGTTTTTATTTATTTTTAATCTGTTTTAAATTAATTAAAATTATTTAATTAATGATTTTGTGATTTTAAGGTATAAATAATAATATTTATATCTTAGGTTTATTTTTTGAAGGGTTTATAGTGATAGAGTTTGCAAAACTGAGTTTTTTGCGAGAACCGCGTTCTCGCGAAAGGCGGGAAGGGTTTAGTATTTTTCCGGAGGTCATTTTTACTCCAAAATAAATTTTTTAACGAACCAAAAATGGTTCTTATAATATTTGTGATTTTTAGAAATTTTTCTGGAAATTTTTCCGAAAAACTTTATTTTACCCGCGTTTGGTGCTTTACGGGTAAACCGGGCGCAACTGGGACATGAAAAATAGTCCAAAAATTTAGTTTTGGGTTTCTAAATTTTTCTATGACATATTCAAACCATAAAGTTTATTCCTCATGATTTTACTCATTTTAGAAAAATATTTATCTAAAAAGGGGTTCGAAAACTACGCGTTTTTACCGCTTCGAACTACCGATTAAACCCTAACTTGATGGGACTTAATCCCACCATTTTTCTGGTCAGCTGGGCGCATAAGGGGGCTGATTCCACTCTAAAAATTCTTCCAAAAGTCAAATGGTCAATTAGGGGTTGATTTTTGAATTTTCCCAAAATTAGGTGAGAGGGGTATGGCTCCCAACCACCAAAGCATGCAAGCCCATACCTCCCCCATGCCTCCTTGAGTCAGCCGAGTTTCTTGTGTGGGAAAGGGAGAGAGAAATTCATTTTTGTTTCATACACTTCATCTTCTCCAAGTTCCATTTCCATTTTCTCTCATATTCCCAAGCTTTTTCCATACACAAAAAGACCAAGTTCTAGTGAGATTTTCCATACCCAAGCTTCACAAAAAAGGTTTGGATCATCATTCTAATCCATAAACTTCTTTCATTTTTTCATTTCCACCACTTTCATGTTTTCATGAAAGCTTGAGTTCTTCATTTTACTATAAATAAGCTTTTCCTTTGTTTAGGTTCACTCCATTGGAACCTACAAGCTTGGAAACTACCTTGGATCTATTTTCTTTCAAGATTTGAGTAAGTATTCATCTTCTCAAATTTCTACTCTTTATGGTTTCTTGGTTTTCATAAAACTCATATTTCTATGGTTGTATTTTGGTGTATTTTTGTAAAAGGTAAATTTTTATAAGTGTGGGAACATCAAGGTGTTGAGTAGACCACTTGGTGTTGGTGTGGTGTGAAGGAGGTAATTTTGGAGTTAGCCCATTTTCAAGTCTTCAAGAGGTAAGGGGATTTTTCTCAATAAGTTGGGAGGGTTGTGTATGTATGTGATTATGTGATTTTGTTCTTGATGATGAACTCAAAGACTTGAGTTTTTCATATTGGTTGTTGAATGATTTTTTATTCTCTTAGTAATATGTATTTTTACATGTATATGTATATGAGTAAAAATATGATTTTTGGTTGAGGCATGATAAATTTTTATGAGCCTATGTGTTGTTGGAAAAAATCATATGTATGCTTTGGGATGGTTTTGGATGTCCAAGTGTGTGCTTGGTGAAGTATGTTTTAATGCTATGTTCATGAATGAGTACTTTGAGTGTATGTTGATTTATGGCTTGGTTGCCTAATTGATGTATATTGATTTATGTGTATTTCATATACTTTGATTGGGATTGGATTGAAAAGATTTGATTAAGTGTGGGAAGAGAGTTTAAAAGCTTTAAGGAGAAAGTTTTTCCAAATGAATTAATGGGAATTCTAATCATAAGTCTTAAATCAATTTCATACTAAATCATTTTACCCATAAAACTTTAAGTGAGTTAGAGAATTAATTAATGTGGGAGAAAAATCAAATTTTGGAGTTTTAGGGGTTAAAAACGAAAACTGCAGGTTTTAGGGGTCAAAAATGCAAATTCTGAAATTCTGGGCTTTATTTGCAAAATCTGGACTTTTGGGTCAAAATTATAATTTAAGAAAGTTTGGGGCAAAAATGCGAAGTCTGGAAACTTTTGGGCCAAAAATATAATTTACGAAAACTTGGGGCTGAAACGCGAAGTCTGGTACATTTGGGCCAGAATTATAAATTACGAAAGTTGTGGGGTAGAAAACGTAAAGTCTGGTACATTTGGGCCAGAATTATAAATTACGAAAGTCTTGGGGTAGAAAACGTAAAGTCTGGGCATTTTGGGCCAGAAACCTGATTTTTCAGAAAATTTGGGGCTGAACTGTGAAACTGAACTTCTTAGGGGGTCAGAATTACAAATACTTAAAGTAAAAGATTTTAAGTAAAATTATCAAAGAATTAAATTAGGTTTTTAATTAATTCCTTTTATGATGAATAAGTGGGTTTTAGATAAAAGATAACTCTTTTATCGAAAATAAATGAAGCTTAAAGATTTTAGAGTTAAAAGAAAACTTAAGAATTCAAAGAGGAATTTCTTCTAAAAACTTATGGTGTTAAACAATAATATTACACGGTATTGGAAGAGAACCAATACGTGGCAAAGATAAAAGTCTTAATGACAATAATATTACACGGTATTGGAAGAGAACCAATACGTGGCGAAGATAAAAGTCTTAAGGACAATAATATTACACGGTATTGGAAGAGAACCAATACGTGGCGAAGATAAAAGTCTTGAGGACAAATATATTACACGGTGTTAGGTGAAAGCTAACACGTGGCGATGAAAAACCCTAAGACAAGGGACCGAATTGATTGTGGTTGCAAATATACTGTCATATGCATTTGAGATATTGGCTTTTGCCAGGCTAGCATTTATTGCTATGATGAGAGCACACAATCCTATGCGGGGATTGTAAATAAGTATGGTCTGACTATAAGTCTTTGAGGGCATCCAGGTTACGAAATTCTCAATGGCCTTGCGGTGAATCCCCTTGTGCCGAGAAAAGTAGTGTACCCGGCTTGGATGATCCTGACCGGCTGCCTTATTTGAGATGGGGTGTACGACGTAGCACAATGGGTCTGTACCGAATAAATGACAAACGATGGCCAAGAGTGAAGGTCAGTTTGCATTAATGATAGGTATACGATTCCGCCACATCGCTCTACTTAGTTGAGGAAGAAAAGTCTCCATGGAGCAGTGCACCGGTGTATGACAAGAGATATTGAAGTGACATGCATTATGCTAGAATGCTATGTGTGTACTTGACGGTGTGTTTACCTTGATGATTTGTCTCTTGTTGATGATTGAATAGCTTAGCTAAAAGATTTGCGAAAGAATAACTCTATATAAATATATTCTTGGAATGTATTACGTAGTATTTTATTTTTCATATGCAACCTTTCAGTGGATTTCAACTTGTGAAAAGAAATTCACCCTTGCATATTTTCCTGTATCTGTATGTACGTTACGCGTAGATGAGGCCTTTGATAGCCCGCGTGAGGGAGAGTTTCAGGCCCCTTGAGGCCGAGTCCGAGGGAGGGGGATGGACTTATGATCCCATCTCCCAATGGGCCACTGTGTGTGGACACGTGGTCAGGACTAGAGGAGGGGTGCTGGGCCCCGAAGAGGTTCTGGAGCGCGACATGGTTCTGGACGCTTACATTCCACTCGAGAGGATGCGCAGCTGGCTGGCAGCCGCACCCGAGGCACCCGTGGAGCAGCCGAGGCGAGAGACTCAGGCGGAGGAGAGACCTTTACCCTCGCGGGTAACTGGATCAGCTCGGGAGTATCGTCGCATGTTTCGCCGCACGCGTCTCACTCCGAGGAAGAGCACCTTGCCACGAGATCGTCTACCGAGGATGGCTCCATCAGTGACACCAGCTTCACCACCAGCGACAGGGAGACAGACGCTTTCCGTTCCTTACGTTCCACCGTATGGCCGTTTCGTACGCTGCTCTTCTGACACTTCTGCCGGACCGTCGGGACACGCAGAGAGGGGGAAGAGGAAGGTTCGAGATGAGCCAGAGCGGGTATTCATTGAGATATCCGAGGAGGAGGAGGACCCAGAGGAGGACCCGGAGGAGGATCCCGAGGAGGACCCCGAGGAGACGTCATCGTCTTAGGTCGTAGTGGTGGGGGTGTCTAGTGCTAGGTTGTGGGATGTCTGTTAGCGACCAGCCTAGGTTTGGGATGTTCATGTTCAGTGTCGTGTATTTGACACATCTTTTGATTTACAGTTTTCTTAGGTTTAGATTTATCGCTTTATTTTCTTTACGTTATGATGATGTATTTTGGCCACTATGTTGTGGTTTTCAAACTATCCTTGCGGGCGCAAGACTTGTATATTTTGACATGATGATATATATATATATATATATATACATGTATGATGTTTCTTTTCTTCTGAGTTTCAGGATGGCTAAGTGTGATGTGAGAAATCGTTTAAGATTCTTTAAAAAAAAAAATTAGCCACCAATTTTGGTAACCTTAAGTTATTAAAGATGTTTTTCCGCATTAAATATTAGTTTTTTTACGTGACGTTCCTTGTGGGAAAACGGGGCGTTACAGAAACTGTTTGTCTCATTAAATACTACATGCATACTTTCTTTAAAAGTGTTAGTTCTCAAATTGAACACTCTATATGCTTTAGAAGTCAAAGAATATCCTAAGAAAATTACCTTATCTGTTTTGGAATCAAATTTTCTAAGATTATCTTTGTTATTCAATATAAAACATTCACACCCAAATACATAAAGTAAGATATATTTGGTTTTCTTCCTTTCCACAATTCATATGGAGTCTTATTCATAATGTTTCTTATAGAAACTCTGTTCAGAATGTAGCAAGAGGTATTTACAGCCTCAACCCAAAAGTAATTCTGAATTCTTGATTCACTTAGCATTGTTCTTGCCATTTCTTGTAAGGATATATTCTTCCTTTCGACCACTCCATTTTGTTGAGGAGTTCTTGGACATGAAAAGTTCTGATCAATACCATTCTCATCAAAGAATGTTTGCAATTGGTTGTTTTCAAACTCACCTCTATGATCACTTCTTACAGAGACAATGCTAAGCCCTTTCTCATTCTGAATCTTCTTATAGAACTTTCTGAATGCCTCAAATGACTCATCTTTGTGAATAAGAAATAATACCCAAGTGAATCTAGAGTAATCATCCACAATGACAAAACCATATCTCTTTCCACTAAGACTTGCAGTTTTAGTGGGACTAAATAAATCTATATGCAATAATTCAAATGGTCTTGATGTAGAAACAACATTCTTAGAATGAAAACTTGATTTTGTTTGTTTTTCATGTACACATGCTTCACAGATCTTATCCTTTTCAAATTTGATTTTGGGTAAACCCTTGACAAGATCTTTTTGTAAAAGCTTTGAGATAGTTTTCATGTTCATATGGCCTACTCTTCTATTCCAAATCCATTTGTCAGTTTCAAAAGATGTAAAGCATGTTTGATCAAAAAGTTCTTCAATGCATATGCTATAAAGATTTTTGTTTCTAGTTCCAGTGAAGAGAATGTTGTCTGTGGATTTTTCTCTAATTTCACAGAATGTTGGTTGGAACAATACTTCAAAGCCACTGTCACATAATTGGCTTATGCTAAGAAGATTATGTTTCAACCCTTTAACATAATAAACATTCTCTATTTTGGTGGAGTTGTCTTTACCTATTTTACCTATGCCTTTGATCCAGGCTTTTCTGTTGTCACCAAAGGTGACAGCTCCACCATCCTTCTATTCAAGAGAAAGAAATTTACTCCTATCTTCAGTCATATGTCTTGAGCAGCCATTGTCCAAGTACCATAGCATTTCTTTCTTGGCAGTCATAAGGCATTCTTGCATTTTTCACAAATAAGGACTTAGGTACCCAGATTTTGTTGGGTCCTTTTTGGTTAGTCATCTTTCTCTTATACTTTTGTTCTTATACCAACATTCTTGAGCAGCATGTCCATGAAGGCTACATTGAGAACAAAATTTCTTGCCCTTTCTAAACTTAAGAACATTTTCAGATTGTTTCTGAGGTTTTCCTTTTTTATACCAATATTCTGTATCAGTATGACCATACATGTTATAGTATTTGCAAAATTTCTTTTTGCTGTGTTTTTGAGTCTTCTTAACTTCATTTGAACTTTCTGTCTTATAAACACAATCTAACATCAAATGGCCATACTGTTTACAGTTGAGGCTTTTTTTGAAAATCTTCTTGTTATTTGCAGAATTTACCTTTTTGAAACTCTGATTTTGATTACTGTTGAATCCTAATCCAGTCTTATCAGAGGGATTCTTTTGAGCACCTATCAATTTTTCAAGATTCTTTGATCCTTCAACAAATCTTGATAAGTCATGAGTTAATGTATTAACTCTTTCTTTTAACATTCTGTTTTCTTCTATAACAGATTTGATGTCTTGGTTTGGTGCTTCAGAAGAATCTTTTCTGATAGATTTTATTTGTTCAGAAAGCTTAAAATGAGATTCTTGAAGAAGATAATTGGTTTTAAACATTCTTTCATTTTCTTCCTTCAGTTTCTCATTTTCCTTTTTTGTTTCAAAAAGTTGTTCTTTCAAATGAGCACATTTATGAACAAGAGTGTTTGAATCATTTAACAGATTATCAAAAGCGAGTTCTAATTCTTGATAGGAGGGAGAAAAATTTACCTCTTCAATTTCTGACTCAGACTGGTTCATCATGAGGCACAAGTTTGCTTCCTCTTGTCCATCTTCTTCCACAAAATCTTTTGAGTCATCCCATGTGGCCATCATAACCTTCTTCTTTTGAAAAGCTATTGGACTTTTCTTGAGATTTGGACATTCTGATTTGATATGTCCTGGTTTGTTGCATCCATAGCATATAATTTGTCCTTTGCTATGTTCTCCTTTCTGAAAGTCCTTTCTTGGTCTAAAATCTTTCTTCCATTTTCCTTTGTTCCTTAACATTCTCTAAATCTTTCTGGATAGGAAAGCAAGCTCATCTTCATTTTTAGAGATGTCTCCATCATTGCTGCTTGTATCATCATCAGTTTCAGCCATAGAATTTAATGCTGAAGATTGATGTTTGGAGAAAGTCATCCCTTTCTTGTGTGCTGCCTTTAGTGCCAGATCTTTTCCTCTTTTGGGTTGGAGTTCATCCATTATTTCTTGCTCGTGCACCTTCAGCGACCCTAGGAGTTCATCCAACCTCAATATAGATAAATCTTTGGCTTCTTGAATGGCAGTTACCTTGGGTCTCCAGACTTTAGGAAGACTTCTTAGTATTTTCCTGATTTGCTCTTGGTTAGAGTAGTTTTTTCCAAGAGACTATAGATCATTCATGATTACAATAAATCTGCTGGTCATCTCTTCAATTGTCTCAAAATTAGTCATTTTGAATAACTCATACTGATGTATGAGAATGTTGATTTTGGATTCTTTGACTTGACTAGTGCCTTCATGAGCAATTCTGTCAAACTCACTCCAGTTCAAGGCACATGTGAGGTAATGCTTTGCTCTGAAGTTATAAATCACCTTAGCTTTCTCATCATTTGTCCATGAGATTTTTGGTTTGTCTTCTTCTTGACCTTGCACATTTGTAATCTTTGGTGTATATGGACCATTCTCTACAATTTCACATAAGTCTCCTTCCAGTAGTAATAGTCTTTTCCTTCAAACGCAGGGGGTCTATTTAGTGAGCTCCTTCAGGAATGAATGTTCCAGTAGTTTGATTTGCCATCACTTCATCCTAGATCTTTTCCTCTTACACTGTTAAGTGTATCAACCCGGAGACCGGGCTCTGATACCAATTGAAGTGGATCAAACAGTAACAAGAAGGGGGGATTGAATTATTACCCTTTTTAAATTTTGACCTGCAAGAATGTTAGGAACTTTCTGATGAACCTTCTCAAGTGTGATCACTTGGAAACCAGAATGAGTTTCTTTGGTTAGATTACTCAATCAATATAAAGATGATGTATGTAATGATCTATAAACTCAAGAAAGTTTGAGTAGTTTGATTAATCGGAATGATTGCTTGAGAATGTTCACACTTGAGAACGTTCTGAAGCTGTAATTAAATATGAACCTTCTGAGGTTCTTCAATCCTTCTGATGTTCTTTAACCTTCCGAGGTTGTTGAACTTTCTTAAATAACTTCTGAGAAAATATAAGTCTTTTACAGAATGCCTTTATCCCTTTTTATGAATGAATATCAGTGAGTTCTTTTAATGCAACATAATCTAAATAAAAACACAGATAAAACTAAGAGGGATAGAGAACGATGCACTCGAGATTTATCCTGGTTCACCTCAAAGGCTACGTCCAGTCCCCACTCCCTGTGAGATTTTCAACTAGTTAAACCACCAGTACAAGTATTCTATTACACAGCCTCTTCAGGTCTTTACACAATATTCTTTCCTTGCTTCTACAAAAGAACAACCTTTACAGATTTGGAAATAGGTTGTGTCACACGATTACAGATTTCACTTTGCCTTGATAAAGAAAAAACAAAAACTATATTTTACTCTCAAACAGATTTAGACAAATGCTTTCAGGAGTGATTGTTTCAAGTTTGAAGCTTGAATGGGAAGGACATGAAGTTGGTTTTGATTCTTGATGTATTTCGTAATGAACTCTTCCAAGCTTTCCAACAGGGAGGCCTTGTTTTTTATGAAGTTCCATGAGGGAACTAGCCGTTAGACACAAGCCAAAAAGGTCTCTGAAGTACAGCTAGACGTTTCCTTACTTTAACCAGAAGTTGACAGTGACAGGTCACTTCTGGTTCTGATGAACCTTCTGATAAACATCCTGATGTCCAACATTCTGATGAACATTCTGTGTTTAATTCTTCTGACAATGAATCTTTCTTGTTCATCAGATGTGTTCTTTCTTCTGATATTCCTCAAACTTCTTGTGTGAGAACACTTGTACCTTAGATGTGGTGGTACTCTTAAGTTTCCTGGATTACCTTTGAACCTTCTGATGTATACAACATTTTGTCTTCTGAGAAGGTTCAGCTGATCCTTTATTCTTTGAACATTCTCTGACTCACAGCAGTGTTCTTGTTTTGAGAGATTTTTCACAAAGTAGTCTTATAATACTTCTCCCATATCCACTATCATCTGTGATACAATTTGAGCAGCAGATAGCATGGAGATCTTATCTTTGATCTGTCAGAATGTTCATCTTGGTGTACTTTGAGCATTCTGAGAATGTTATTTGTTCTTTAACCTTGCTGAACATTCTGAGCTCGTTCCTTCTCTGAAGCTAGCACATTCTCACAAGTATCTTTCAATGTACCTGTACTTATTAAACATTCTCAAGCACACCATTAGTACTTTTTAACATTCTGAATCCTTAGATTAGGTTCAGAAGGTTTGTTTTCATTAAAACTATTTTCTTAAGGGTTTTGGTGTCAACAGTAACAGTTCTTCTTTCATAGCTTCTACCCATGATGGATCATCAAGAGCATTATTGATGTTTTTAGGTTCTATATTCGAGAGTAAAACCATGTTGTTGATTTCTCTATTCAAAGAAGATCTAGTTTTGCCTCCCACAGACACATCTACTATGATTTGATTTTGAGGATGTGCAGGCACCAGTTTCCAGCATTTAGGCATTTCTTCATTTTGAGAAGATTGTTGTGTCTGATCCTGAGAAGGTCTCTTTTCTGAGTCAGATTCCTCCTTGATCTCGTATTGTAGACCTTCTCTAGCTGGGGAGGTTTTAGCATTTCCTTTGTCTAGATCTTCTTCCAAATCTATGACTTTTCTCTTATCAATTAAATCATTAGATTCATTGAAAACATCATGCATACTTTCTTCCACAGTTTGGGTTCTAAGATTATATACTTTATAAGCCTTTGAAGATGTAGAGTATCAAAGAATGAGATGTTTGGTTTTCTTCCCTTCCATAATTCATATGGAGTCTTGTTCAAAATGCTTCTAATTGAAACTCTATTAAGAATGTAGCAAGAAGTATTGATAGCTTCTGTCCAAAATTATTTCTGAATGCCTGATTCATTTAGAAGAGTTCTAGCCATCTCTTATAGAGTTCTGTTTTTCCTTTCCACTACTCCATTCTGTTGAGGAGTTCTAGGACAAGAGAAGTTATGAGACATGCCATTTTCATCAAAGAATATTTTAAAAGATGCATTCTCAAACTCTCCACCATGATCACTTCTTATAGAGATAATGCTAGATCCTTTTTCATTTTGAACCTTCTTACAGAAGGTTTTAAAGGCTTCAAATGACTCATTCTTATGGGCAAGGAACAAAACCCATGTATATCTAGAGAAATCATCCACAAGAACAAAACCATATTTTTTACCTCCAAGTATTCTTTTACAGTCAAGCCTCTCCAGGCTCAAATAAGTATTCTTTTCTAAACAAGCCTCTCCAGGCTCAAACAACTCAGAAGAGTGTTTTTGATTAAAGTGTGTTGTTAACTCACACAAGTGAGAATATAGACTCTAAAGCACTTCGAGAGTTAAGCAAACTCTCTTTTACAAGAAGAAAGAAAATATACAAGACTTTCTTAGATTACAGAGTATGACAATATTTGCACAGCGTTTTGACTCATTTCTTTTCGTGGTTAAAGCTTCTTGTATTCTTCTTCTTGATCTCGCTATATATAGGCTTTGATGAAGCTTCAGTCTTGATCTTCGAATAAGCTCAGCTTCAGCCTTCTTCAATATAGCTGTTCTCTAATAGCATTAAATGATATTTTTTCGTTGCTCTGAGGAGTGCTTCTTCAGCGTATTTTCTGCATTTCTTTCTCCTATGTCAGAAGCAACTTGTACTCAAAATCTCAATTACACAATGGTTAGTAGTAATATTCTATCGAGACAGAGAGAATACACTGTGTAAGAAAAAAGGTATGTTTAGAGAGACACAGAAATGTTCAGACAACATTCTCTCTCTTAAGTACTCTTTACACAGTGTTTTATGCTTTTCATTAAATGCATGTTCAAATCGTTGACACTTATGCACAGGAAAAACATGTCATACAGCTATTTATTTCAAATCATTTGCTCATTAACTATGTCTCATATTAAATGCAAGAGCAATAAATAACATGTTATAGGCTCTGCATTTTGGACGCAGCTTGTAGAACAGAATGGACTTTCTATTCACTTACCAAATGGACGCATTTCATTGCTTACCATTTGGACGCAAGGCTTCTCTGGTCATATGGACACATAACAGATCTTACCATATGCACTTATAGCTTTGCTTCTCTGGACTTACTTCTTTCCTGATAATTGTTGGACGTTTATCATTATGCTTCTTTGGATGCATAGCATCTTTGGACGCATTTCTCCCATAGTCCTTTGGACGATACTTACCCACGGTCAAGTATCAGAGTCCATTTGGACTTTCAGCTCTTTGACTGTACTTATAAAAGCCAAGGCCATATTGGATGATGGACTTATTTTTGTTGTACCTACAAGAGCTTGTTAGCAGACTTTGTAAATTCCTTAATAATCATTGTTATCATCAAAACCACTTAGGGATTAAAACATAAAAAAATGTCTTTGAATCATTTGGTTCCAACAGAATGTTCATCAGAATGTTGGACATCAGGATGTTTATCAGAAGGTTCATCAGAACCAGAAGTGACCTATCATTGTCAACTTCTGGTTAAAGTAAAGAAACGTCTAGCTGTACTTCAGAGACCTTTTTGGCTTGTGTCTAACGGTTAGTTCCCTCATGGAACTTCATAAAAAGCAAGGCCTCCCTGCTGGAAAACATGGAAGAGTTCATTACGAAATACATCAAGAATCAAAACCAAGTTTATCTCCTTCCCATTCAAGCTTCAGACTTGAAACAATCACTCCTTAAAGCATTTGTCTAAATCTGCTTGAGAGTGAAATACAGTTTTTGTTTTTTCTTTATCATGGCAAAGTGAAATCTGTAATCGTGTGACACAACCTATTTCCAAATCTATAAAGGTTGTTCTTTTACTGCTTAGTGAGTGAATACTAGAGTGAGTAAAAGGAAGAAAGTGAGTAGTCTAGAGAGACTGGGTTGTTGCTTGTAGAAGCAAGGAAAGAATATTGTGTAAAGGCCTGAAGAGGCTGTGTAATAGAATACTTGTTATGGTGGTTTAATTAGTGGAAAATCTCACAGGGAGTGGGGACTGGACGTAGCCTTTGAGGTGAACCAGGATAAATCTCGAGTGCATCGTTCTCTATCCCTCTTAGCTTTATCTGTGTTTTTATTAAGATTATGTTGCATTAAAAGAACTCACATCTATTCATTCATAAAAAGGGACAAAGGCATTATGTAAAAGACTTATATTTTCTCAGAAGTTATTTAAGAAAGTTCAACAACCTCAGAAGGTTAAAGAACATTAGAAGGATTGAAGAACCTCAGAAGGTTCATATTCAATTACAGCTTCAGAACGTTCTCAAGTGTGAACATTCTCAAGCAATCATTCTGATGAATCATTCTATAGTTTATAGATCATTACATACATCATCTTTATATTGATTGAGTAATCTAACCAAAGGAAATCATTCTGGTTTCCAAGTGATCACACTTGAGAAGTTCATCAGAAAGTTCCTAATATTCTTGCAGGTCAAAATTTAAAAAGGGTAACAATTCAACCCCCCCTTCTTGTTACTGTTTGATCCACTTCAGTTACAATTTGAGAAAAGCAGAGTCTGGAACCTTGTGCCAACTCCTCAAGATCAAACCATTATTGGTACAAGATGGGTTTTCAAAAACAAGCTTGATGAAGAAGGCAAGGTAATCTGAAATAAAGCTAGACTGGTAGCTCAAGGATATAATCAACAAGAAGGTATAGATTATGATGAGACTTTTGCTCCAGTTGCATGGTTAGAAGCTATTAGAATTTTACTTGCTTATGCTGCTTTTAAAAATATTAAATTGTATCAAATGGATGTAAAAAGTGCTTTCTTAGATGGCTTTATTAATGAGGAGGTATATGTTCATCAACCTCCTGGCTTTGTTGATCAAAAGAAAGCTAATCATGTTTTTAAACTAACAAAAGCCTTGTATGGGCTAAAACAAGCTCCAAGAGCTTGATATGAAAGATTGAGCACCTTCTTGATCAACAATGGCTTCTCAAGAGGAAAAGTGGATATTACCCTCTTTAGAAAGATTCATCAAAAGGATTTATTAGTTGTTCAAATATATGTTGATGATATTATCTTTGGAGCCACTAATGAGTCTCTATGCAAGGAATTCTCAAACTTGATTAAAGGTGAATTTGAGATGAGTATGATGGGTGAACTAAAGTTTTTCCTTGGACTACAAATAAGACAATCCAAAGAAGGAATCATTATCCACCAAGAAAAGTACATCAGAGACCTTCTCAAGAAATATCAGATGGGAGAAGCCAAGCCCATGGCTACTCCAATGCATCCTTCAGTGGTAATTGATAAGGATGAAAAAGGTAACACTGTATCTGATAAAGAATACAGGGGTATCATTGGCTCACTACTATACTTAACTGCAAGTAGGCCTGATATATTATTCTCTATTAGTCTGTGTGGTAGGTTCCAATCTTCTCTAAGAGAATCACATGTGGTTGATGTAAAAAGGATATTAAGATATTTAGTTGGCACCACTAATCTTGGTATTTGGTATAGGAAAGGAATGAATTTTAATCTTGTAGGCTTTTGTGATGCTGACTATGCTGGTGATAAAATTGAAAGAAAGAGCACTGGTGGAAGTTGCTACTTCTTGGGAGAGGCTCTAATCACATGGTCATGCAGAAAGCAGAATACCATAGCCCTCTCAACAATAGAAGTTGAATATGTTTCTGCAGCAAGTTGTTGTTCACAAGTGCTCTGGATCAAAAATCAATTAGAAGATTACTCCTTGAGGTATTCCAAAATTCCTATATTTTGTGACAATACAAGTGCAATTTGTAACATCCTAAAATTTCACTCTATGAGATAGAGTGTTAATTTTAAAAGATTAGAATTATCCTTAAGATTTTCAGATACAGAGAAATGGTTTAGAACTGACGTAGAAGTCAAAACGGTAAATTACAGACGTTCCTGACAGTTAGAATAAGCTGATAAATGAATATGAAAAATTCATACTTGATTTCCCAAAAGGTATTAGATGATATGAAATGGTGGCTTGATATTTCATAAAGGTTTTAGAAATTAAGTTTGGAATTTTAGAAGAAGATATAAAGGGAATTACAATTTTGGTCTCTCTAGGAGAAACTCTGTGAACTGTTAATTAAGAAATGGATAAATAAATCAAAGATAGAGAAATAATTAAGATGGAGACTATAGGATCTAGTATACTTTAGATAGTAGGGGAATAATAAGTCTTGTTGATATTACAATTTAGAACGGTAAGATAGATAAGTCTTATATAGACTTTTATTTGCTATTTTCCGTCAATTATCTGTTTTATATGAAAGTGTGTGATCTAAATGTTAAGTAATTTGTGTTAGTCTTATAATGAAGGTTTTAAAATACTTATCAAATTATTTCATTACAACAGACGTTTTTCCTTTGACGTTTGGACTTTTTCAGACAACCGTTTTTTTCGTAATTAATGAATATGATTTTTATTACCTAAAGTATATCAAAACAAACTAGAAAACAAAACTTTCTTCACAAAAGTTGGTTCTTTTAATATTTGTGATTTTTTGGAATTTTCTTAGAATTTTTGGAAAACTTTAGAAATTACCGTTTTGGTCCGTGTACTTACGGTAAGAGCTAATAACTGATTCGGATACCGAATTGAGGTCAGAAAGAGATTTTAAGAAGCTGAATTATGTTTTTTTTCATTTTTTAAGATTTTTTTGAAATTATTTCAGAATTTTCTGAAAAGCAGATCAAAAGCTACTTTTTTCGATCCCAGCATGGAAAACGAGGATTTCTGGTCAGAAATGGATTTTTAGTCATCAATGAGTACTTAAAATCAAATTTCAAGAGGGATCATTAGTGTTTAAATTCAATTTGTGATTTTTTGGGATTTTTTTCTAGAATTTTCTAAAAAATGTCCGTTTTGCACTTACGGCGCGTCCGTTTTCCTTTGTTAGTGCAAACCGAAAGCCTACCCTTACCGTAAAAATCCAGAAACTCTTGTATGAAGTCTTTAGGACTATTAAATTGTCATTTTTGAATTTTCCTATAGGTCCTCACCTTTTTATAATTGTTTTTGGAATTTTTCTTGTAAAAGGACTATTTTACTCTTGATTTTCATTCTTTTTCACTTAACACCCTAGGGACAAAGATGTAACTTCACTCCCTCCCTCTTTCAGCCCTCAAAACTGTCTTACCACCATGCCAAGAAGGGGACTAGGTGCATTTGGTTGCATGAGTCATGGTTTTGGACCAATTAGAAAAAGATTGATTAAAACTAATTTATAATTAAGCCATTTAGGAGTCATGGCTTACATCATGATTTCATCTTCCTTCATCCTTCCTTCCACCTCTTGGTCGACATCCCCTCTTCATTAGGACCCTTGGATGAGCTTTTTGTCTTATGAGTCATGAGCATAGTCATAAGCTTAGGCCAATTAGATAAAAGCATGATTAAACCTAATTAATAAATGTGTATTTTGTGAATCATGGCTTACATCACACAATTTTTTTATTCCTTCTTTCTCCCTAAGCCTTGGCCGCCCCTCTCCCTATAAATAGGCCCCTTGTCTTCATAAAATTTCACAACACAAATCCAAGAAGCATTCAAGGCAAACACTTTCTCTCTTTTCTATTCTTAGTCTTAAATTTCTTACTATTGTGTTCTTGGTATTCTTGCTTTGTTCTTCATCAATTTTGTGGCCAAGGTAAGGGGAACCTCTTTCAATATTAATTTGAGAAGTATGTGTTTGATTCTTGTTTGTGCTTGTCTTGTATGCTTTAGGTGTTTTTGCTTTTATGCCTTAATAATTGTTTTATAGCTTTAAATTAATTATTTTGTGCTAATTATTAATAGTAGAGTTATAATGCCCAAAATTCTTTAAATTTTCGTGAGTAAGGTGGTTATGTTAAAATTAATTTTTGAGCTTTGTAAACATACCGTTATAATGGCGAATTTCAGATTACCGCAAAAATGATTTTACCGTAGAGAGTGAAATTATTCTTTTGTGAAAACCCTAATATTATCTATCATTGATATACAAGGTCAGGGTTAAGATAAATGATTTATCAGTATGGATCTGTCTAGAAAGGAAAGAGACCTTTGAAGGGGCTTTTGTTTAGTCCGTCTCTATTTGGCCTGGGATCTGCATTGATACGCTGTTTGGGGAATTCTTAACCTAGGGACTCGGCATATACGTGGTTAAGATGATTGCGGAATATAATGGCAATGGATTCTCGGTGAATTCTGCTGTTATATATTTTTGGTTCAGTATTCTCTATGTTTTTAACAGTGAAAATTTGTGAAACAAGCTTTTAATGAGCTTTTTCTGAAAATAAACCAGTGTTCAAGTATTTTCGAAATAATTCAGTTTTGAACTTCTTCAATAAATTAAATCACTTTTAGTTCTGTCAAATACTGATTCATTTGTAGGGATTTGAATAAAAATGAAGTATGAGTTATCTGGGATAAATGGTTCTATATTCTATCTGAGTGGTGAAATTCTGTGTTTTTCCTGAGATGTGTGATTTGGTATTCTTGTCTGTTAAATGTGGTTTTGTGTTTTCTAGTAATTCTATGTTGTTTGAGATAAGTGATTCAGAGTGGTTGGAAGTGAAAGAGATATGCCTAGTGAAAGGTGATGTTCCCATATGCTTAGTACTAATGCGATGTTCCCACTTGATGTTCCTACTCGATGTTCCCAAATGATTTGTTGAAAGCGATGTTCTCGCTGGATGTTCCCAATATGCTGTGTTTTAAGCAAAGTTTTTATCTGATGATTTTCATAAGTTTTCCTTGACCTGTTTGTGAAGTTCTTATTACGCTGATATATTGATTAGATAAGTATGATTCCTTAGTATTTGTGCTGAATACTGCTGGGTGCATATACTTTTCCTATTACTTTGTTTAGAGTTTCACCCTTGCCTACTTGGTTGTGTTGATGCATGATGGAGTAGATGTTTTTCCCAAGAAGTAGGCTATCTCTTAGAAGAAGATCTGAAGGATGTTGCGGTATAGATGAATATAATGACAATGGATTCTCGGTGAATTCTGAGGGAACATCGCATTAGTACTAAGCATATGGGAACATCACCTTTTACTAGACATATCTCTTTCACTTCCAACCACTCAGAATCACTTATCTCAAACAATATAGAATTACTAGAAAACACAAAACCACATTTAACAGACAAGAATACTAAATCACACAGTGTTCAGGAAAAATACATAATTTCATCACTCAGATAGAACATAGAACCATTTATCCCAGATAACTCATACTTCATTTTTATTCAAATCCCGAAAAATGAATCAGTATTTGACAAAACTAAAAGTGATTTAATTTATTGCGGTATAGATGAATATTGATTCCAAGAAGAATAGATGGTTACTGTATGTTTTTGGTAGAGGTTAGAGACCAGACTGGCTCAGATGTTCACTGTATCATTTTCAATCTTTCCTTGTAAAAACTCTGATGGTTATATGAAGTGAGATTACATTCATACAAGTTTTGTTTAGGCTTCCGCACTTAAAAAACCTTTTGAAAAGGATTAATATATATTCTCCATCCTTCTCTTTGTTTAAAAGAAGAAAAAAATTTACACACCTTTTTGGAGAAAGAATGTTGAGCTTTCACTAAATATTTTCTAAGTTATTTTGAAATTCTTGGTAACTATGGTGTAATATCCTTTTTGGAGAAAAGGTGTTGCACAATTAATCTGTTAAAATATCTATCCAACATTCAAGATCAAAGCATATGGACATAAAACATCATTTCATTCGTGATCATGTTCAAAAAGAGGATATTGAGCTGTTACATGTGGATATAGAAGATCAGCTTGCTGACATCTTCACAAAACCTCTTTTGGAAGAAAGATTTAGTTATATTAAAGAGAAACTAAACATGATCTTTGTGACATAATTGTGACATGTGAAATATATCTCATATATGATTGAAACATATGAAAATTGTTTAATGGATAAATTATTATGTCTAGAGAAGGTCGTGGATATGACTGATTGAGTAGGATTGAACTTCTGAAACGTGACTTTGGACCTTCTCTAGCAGAGAAGATCCGTTCCCCTAGACCTTCTCAATCTGAAAAGATTAGAATACTTAGAAAGTATTATGCATCAGTTTGGGAGTTAATTCCTAGGGAATGTTACCGTTACTGAAAACGGTAATATTAATAACTGCTCTGGCAGTTAAATCCATAGCCACAACGACTAGTTTTTCTTCCAACGGCTAGATAAGTGATAAGTTCATAACTTCCTATAAAAAGGATGCAACGGCAGTGAAGAAACACTTTCACAAAATCTGAATATCTCGTTTTCTCTCTCATTCACTTCACTCATCCACATTCTCAGAAATTCAAAATCATCTGAAAATGGCTAGAACGAAAAACGCTTCCAGGAGGAGCCCTAGCAATGTAACTGTTTCCTACCCTTCTCCTCTCCACCACCATCGTCATCTTCATCTCCCACTCCATCTAAGGAGAAGACTCCTACTCCTCCTCCACCTTCTCCTCCAAAGCGTAGAATCAGGAGGATTGCTGGACGCAATCCTTTCACTAAGAGAATACTTGAACCAAAATCTGATCCTTCCTCTCAATCCTTGGAGGAATTTGTTCCTAAGAAGGTTTCTCCTCCTCCTCCTTCATCCAAGTCCTCTGCAAAGGGTGTACAAAAGAAGAAGGGAAAATCTTCCAAGACTTCATCCACCCCAAGCAGAAGGTCTGAAAGATTGATCTCTGGTATGGCGAAGTCTCAACCAGTGAAGAAGGGAAAGGAGAAAGTCGTGATCATCAATGACTCTGATGATGAACCCTCAGAACAGACCATCTCCACAAAGAAGGAAAAGGAACGGACAGTTTCCTCTGAAGAGCCATTGCAGAAAAGAGGAAAGGCTAAGAAGGAAGAACTGAAGGAGAAGTGGGAAAATAAACCCATCATTGCTGGAAGAGTGTTCCTTTTCAAGGAACTTGCAGAAGTTGGGTGGAATTTGGAAGATTTCACTGATGCTCTTAAATGGACATGATTTCTGATGATGGAGGAACCAATCTACTCTGGATTGGTTAGAAGATTCTATGCTGCTGAAGAGGTGCATAAGGAAGAATCATATTTGGAGAGCACAGTAAAGGGGGTCTCTATGGTGCTGACCCCAGAATCAATTGCTGTGGCTTTGGGCATTGAAGACTATGGCATAAGACTGTTTGAAAGCCAATAGTACTGTAACACCCTCATTTTTTAATAGTTTTTATTGATTTGTAATCTGCTTTAATTTAATTAATTAAAATTATTTAATTATGATTTTTGGGATTTTAAGGTGTGAATAATAATATTCATATCTTAGGTTTGATTTTGAAGGGTTTAGAGTAGCAGAGTTCGCAAAACTGAGATTTTGCGGGAACTGCATTCTCTCCTAATGCGGGGATAGGGTTCAGTATTTTTCTGGAGGTGATTTTTACTCCAAAATAATTTTTTAACGAACCAAAAGTGGTTCTTATAATATTTGTGATTTTTAGAAATTTTTCTAGAAATTTTTCAGAAAAACTTTATTTTACCCGCGTATGGAGCTTTACGGGTAAACCAGGCGCAACCGAGACATGAAAAATAGTCCAAAAATTTAGTTTTGGGTTTCTGAATTTTTCTATATCATATTCAAATCATAAAATTCATTTCTCATGATTTTACCTATTTTAGAACATATTTATCTAAAAATGGGATATAAAACTGTGCGTTTTTACTACGTTGAACTACCGATTAAACCCTAACTTGATGGGACATAATCCCACCAATTTTTTTGGTGTCTTGGGCGAATTCCTTGGCCAAAAATCTGGGCATAAAAATATTCCAAAAGTCAAATGCTCAAAAATGGGTTTAATTTTGACTTTTTTCAAATTAGGTGAGTGAGGTATGGCTCCCGTTCCCTCCAAGTAAGCTAGCTCATACTCCCCCATTCCCTTGTACTGGCTGAAATCTGATTTGGGAGAGGGAAGAGAGAGGTTTTCATTTTTCTCACTTCATCTCTTTCACTCTTGCAAAATCATCCATTTTTCTCTTCACTTCCAAGCTTTCCTCCATAGCCAAAACTTGAGTTTTATTGGGTTTTTGGCTTTTCAAGCTTCACAAAAAAGGTTTGGATCATCATTCTAATCCATAAACTTCTTTCATTTTTTCATTTCCACCACTTTCATGTTTCCATGAAAGTTGTGTTCTTCTCTTTACTAAAAGAGATCTTTTTCTTGGTTTAGGTTCACTCCATTGGAACCTACAAGCTTGAAAACCACCTTGGATCCATTTGTCTTCAAGATTTGAGTAAGTATTCATCTACTCAAATTTCTACTCTTTAGGGTTTGTTGGTTTTCATAAAACTCATATTTTTATGGTTTTATTTTGGTGTATTTTGTGAAAGGTAAATTTTTCTAAGTGTGGGAACATCAAGGCTTCAAGGAGGCCACTTGGTGTTGGTGAGGAGTGAAGGTGATTGTGGTGTTTGCCCATTTTCATTGTCTTCAAGAGGTAAGGGGATTTTCTCAATAAGTTGGGAAGGATGTGTATGTGTGTGGTTTATGTTGTATGTTCATGAAAAACTCAAAGACTTGAGTTTTCATATTGGGTGTTTGAGTGAGAAATCATTCTTTAGTAATATGTAATATATTTATGTATATGAGTGAAAGTATGATTTTGGTTGAGGCATGATAATTTTTGATAAACCTATGTGTTGTTGGAAAAATCATATGTATGATTTGGAATGCCTAAGTGTATGTTTGAGGAAATATGCTTTGTGCTATGTTCATGATGTATGTTGGTATGTTATGAATGAATACTTTGAGTGTATGTTTGATTTATGGCTTGGTGGTGTTTTTGCCTAAATGGATGAATATTGATTCTTGGATGTTTCACATGATTTAATTCAATGTGATTGGAATTGGATTGAAGTATTTGATTAAGTGTAGGAAGAGGGTTTAAAAGCTTTAATGAAAACGTTTTCCAAAGTGAAATCAAATAAATTAATAAAGATTCAAGTTAACACTTACTTAGATAAATTTCATAAAATTTCTAAGTATAAGTCTTAAATCAATTTCATACGAAATCCTTTTTATCCATAAAACTCTAAGTGAGCTAGAAAATTAATTAATGAAGGAGAAAAATCAAATTTCGAATTTTTAGGGGTCAAAAACAAAAACTGGATGTTTTGGGGTCAAAACTGCAAAATTCTAAAATTCTGGGCATAATTTCGAAAATTTGGGCACTTTGGGCCACAAAATGTAATTTTTAAAAGTTTTGGGGTAGAAACGCGAAGTCTGGGCACTTTGGGCCAAAAACATAATTTACGAAAGTATTGGGGCAGAAAACGCAAAATTTGGGCATTTTGGGCCAGAACCAAATTCTTCAAAAAAAATCAGGGGCTTGACTGCAAAACTGGACTTCTTAGGGGGTCAGAATTGTAAAAACTTAAAAGTAAAGGAGATTAAGTAAAATTATTAATGAATATACTCAAGTTTTTAATTAACCCTTTTATAATGAAAAGTGGGAAGAAAAATAAATAAAGTGAGTTTTAAATAAGAGGTAATTCTTTTATAACAATTAAAGATTTAAGATTTTGAAGTTAAATAAGAACTTTAATTCCAAAGAGGAGTTTCCATAAACTTATGTTTTTAAAATGACGTTTCTACACGGTATTGGAAGAAGACCAATACGTGGCGATGATAAAAGTCTTAAGGACAATAATATTACACGGTATTAAAAGATGATCAATACGTGTCGACGATGAAGTCTTGAGGACGATAATGCTACACGGTGTTAGGAGAAAGCTAATACGTGACGACGAAAATCTTTAGTGAAGGATGGCATTATTTTCCTTCTATGTGTATGCAAATTGTTTTGTCATATGCATTTGAGTTATTGGCTCTCGCCATGTTGGCTTTATGCCATGATTAATATTGGCTTTTGCCATGTTGGCTTTATGCCATGATTAGCACACAATCCTATGTGGGGATTGTAAATAAGTATGGTCTGACTATAAATCTTTGAGGGTATTCATGTCACAAAATTCTCAATGACCTTGAGGGGAATCCCCTTGTGCCGAGAAGAGTAGTATACCCGGCTTGAATGATCCTGACCGGCTGCCTTATTTGAGATGGGGTGTACGGCGTAACACAATGGGTCTATACCGAATAATTGACAAACGATGGCCGAGAGTGAAGGTCAGTTTGCATTAATAATAGGTATACGATTCCGCCACATTGCTCTACTTAGTTGAGGAAGTCTCCATGGAGCAGTGCACCGGTGTATTAAAGAGATATTGAAGTGACATGCATTATGCTAGAGTGCTATTTGTGTGTTTGGCTGTGTGTTTAATTTGATGATGTGCTCTCTTTTGGTGTATGAATATCTTAGAGAAAGATTTGCGAAAGAGTAGTTATATATATTCTTGGAATGTATTATGTAGTATTTTCTTTTTCGTATGCAACCTTTCAGTGGATTTCAACTTGTGCAAAGAAATTCACCCTTGCGTGTTTTTTCTGTTATTTAGCCACCAATTTTGGTAACCATGTTTTATGAAAGATGATTTTCCGCATTAAGTTTTACTTTTTCATGTGACGTTCCTTGTGGGAAAAAGAGGCGTTACAGGTACTCCACTGCACAAGTCAGGAGAAGCCAAGTGCTGGAGAGGCTTCTCAAGGATCCTAGTGAAGAGGTAAAATCTGTGAATCTTAATCCCCTTGCTAGAATAATGCATAACATGAGTGTGCATTCCATTCTTCCTCGTACTGGATCATATGATAAGATCACAGATCAAGATCTTCTAGTCATCCACTATCTGTCATCCAAGATCCCTCTCAACTTGCCAAACCTTATCCTTCATCACATGATGGCCGCCATCTCCCAAAGGGTGACTTCCCCTGTGCCACATGGAATGGTCCTCACAAGGATCATCAAGCACTTCAGAGTTCCTCTTAAGGATGAGGACTCCATGTTGGACACAACCTTTTTTGGACTAAAGAACCTTATTCAGATGAGGATTCCCAATCCTGTCATCCCTAAGAAGGTCAACAAAGTGAAACCTTCTGAAGCACCTAAGGAGAAAAAGTCTCCCAAGTCTGAGAAGAAGAGAAAGAGGGAAGAAAAGGTAGAAGAAAGTCAAAAGGAGAAGTCTGATAAGGAAGAGGAAGAAAGGAAGAAGATGAAGAAAGAAAGGAAGGAGAGGAAGAGAAGAGAGAAGGCTGCTCTAGAAGAACAAGCCAGTAAGCAGGAACCTTCTCAGGCAGAGAAGGTCTCAGAAAAGGAATTTGAGGAAGCTGCTGAAGTGGTTCTTGAGGTTGAGGAACCAGTACTAGAAGAAACTTATGAGGAACAAGATGTCCCTCAAGTAGAAGAAGTGTAGGAGATGCCTGCTGATCAAGGTGTCCATGCTGGAGAAGGTCAGTCTGAAGAAGAACCTTCTCTGGAAGGGGAACCTTCTCTGGAAAAGAAGGTTCAAGAGAAAGAAGAGGAAGAAGAAGAAGAAGAAAAAGTAGAAACTAGGCAGAAGCAAAAGGCCTCACTGAGAAAGAGGAGCAAATGGTGGAGGCCACCATTGCTTTGACTCAACTAAGGGACCAGGATCCCTTAAATCTGCAGGAGGCTGTGTTTACCAAACCTTCATCCTCTGTGAGAGTAAGACTTACTGAAGAGATTCCACAGAGTGAACCTTCTCAGCAACCAAAAGGGAAGGATGAAGGACTGGACAAGGAAGAAGTTATGTTTGCTGAAGCTGTACTTGGATCAGAACCAGCCTCCATGGAGAGAATCTTTGTGTCTCCACCTAAAGTGAGTCAAGTTTCTATCACATCTGATATGCTTCATAACTTCTTATTCTCTCCTAAGTTTCATGCTTCTGCTCCACTCGTTGCTAGACCTTCTCAACCAGCACCTGTGGAATCTTCTTTGCTTGATATTTCCATTAATCTGGGATCAATAGGATCCTTCTTCAATCATCCTAATATTAACATGTCTGATGCTTCACAAAAGAAGTCATCTGAAGGTTTTCCTGAGAAGGACCATGTTCAGGAAAATGAAATCTCTCCCAGGTCAAGGCTTGGGGTTCTGGAAAGGCAGTTGAGGAAGGTCAAGAAAGACCAGAAGAAGCTGTTCAAGGGACAGGAGCTGATTCCGAAATCCATCAGTGAGAGTGTGGATAGGGACATTGCCTTTAGGGAGTGGTTTACTGATAAGCTTCTCCCTGCTCTTGCACCAGAAATTGCTCCACCTTCTTATGTTCCATATCCTCTTCCTCGAGCAGCTCCCCAGCCTTCCACCTCCTTAAGCTCATATGACTCCAGCCCCTCTAAGTAGCTTAGTCTTACATTTTCTAGGCTTATCTTCTCTGTTCTTACTATATGTAACCCCCCTTCATTTTGTTTGATTGATGACAAAAGGGGATGAGATTAGAAGGGTGTAGAAGATAGGTGTAGAATTAAGGGGGAGTCTTTATTTTGCTGACTTATTTTAATTGCTGAATGATTAATGTGTACATGGGCTATAATGTATTAAAATTCAAATATTTTGATGAATGATATGTAGTTGTTGACTATTCATGTTGTGTTTCTGTTTTCCATGGATATCATGTGGTTAACTGGTTGATTAAGTTTTATGATTGATGAATGATTTCTCAACAAGTAAAATCAGTAAGCATAACATTAATGAAATATGCATTTGGAGAAGTTTTTGTCTGAACTAAGATTAAGCATATGTTCAGGGGGAGTAATCTGATAAAATTGCAACCTGCTTCTGCATATTCTATTAAGACAGCTTAGAAAACTTAGTCATTCATTCATAGGGTTTGTCATCATCAAAAAGGGTGAGATTGTTGAAACAAGATCCTCTCAAGCTTGTAGTTTCAATGATGACAAACCTTCTGAACAACAGCCTAAGTCTTCTAAGCATGTCATGTACTAATGGTTTCCTTGAGATTATTAAGAGACATAACAGGTATCAAAGTATGGAAACCAGAGAAGCTTAGAATTAAGGCTATTCATGGTATAAGGGCTGAGAAGATCAACATGAACACACATGGAGCCCAAGCAATTAAAAGAGGTTTAAATAAGACCAGCTTCTAAGCTTAAAGGAAAGATAGTTCTCAGTAGAAAAGTGAAAGAGGCACTTTGAGAAGATCAACATTCTATTGAGAAGCTATTGAGAGGACAAACTTCTCTTGCAGAGAAGGTTAACCTGCTGAGAGAGTACTGAAAAGATGATATTCTCTAGCAGAGAAGGTCACTCTGATGAGAAGGTACTGAAAGGTTAAGCTTCTCCAGAAAGGGAAGACATCAGATCAGGAAGCTACTCAAGAAGATAAGCTCACAGATGAAGAAGAAGCTCCTCAAGACAAGAAGCTTTGCAACTGATTGAAGTATGCTACTACTACACAGTGAGAAGATTCTCAAGACATGAAGCTTTTCAAGAATCCATGACATACTTGATCAATCTATAAACCTCAAACTGAATAAGATCGTTCTACATCAAAGGTATTCTTCATTATACACAGTGTGAAATTTCTAAAAGAATTCGGAGGCACAAATATTGAGAAGATCACATAAGCAGACCAAGTGATCTATCACATTGTATCTATGCTGAAGACCTTCTCTAGTCACACATTCCCAGAGAAGGCTCCTGTTTGAACCACACTATGTCTAGAGAAGATCTACATCAAAAGCAGAGAAGATCTACACTGGACCAGAGCAGGTCCATACTATTCCTGAGAAGATCTACTCTGGAACCAGAGAAGGTCCCTGAGATAGCTTAAAGAAGGAACCTACTCAAACATCATGTTCCAGAGAAGGTCTGATGATAGTAAAACACGTGAAGCTGTCAAAGTCTGCCATAAAGTAAAAAAGTACAAATGTATTGTTCCATCTCAGAACCCGATATGTGTCCTCTATGTGTCTAAAGGCTAGAAAACTCAAAGGAAGGACTGAGGGCTATATATTACAACAGATGAGAGTGAAGCAAAGTGTGAGAAATACATCCAAGCTAGAGCAAACACGATTAACATCAGATATTTCTCTTCAACATTCACTCATACACTCTAACCCATACTGATGTGCTTTGATAGGAAAAATAGGAGTGTAATACAGCTTTATCTTAGATTTTGTTCTGTAAACATAGATCAGAAGCTGTAACGCAACAAACAATATTTTCATCCTTGTTGTTGTGATTTTCTTTCAAGCTAGCTAGTGAGAGCTGAGCGTGTGAAAGGAAAGATTTGTGCAATCTGTGTGGTTGCTTGTAGTGGGTTAGCTTGAAGAGGCTAGGACAATACTACTGGGTGTTAGCTTGCAAAGGCTAGGACAATACTACTGGTTGGAAGTCTGAAGAGGCTTGTACAAGAATACTGTGTAAGGCCTGAAGAGGCTCATTGAAGAATACTTGAGAGGATAGTGGATAATCTCACTGGATGTGGGGACTGGACGTAGCCCAAGGTTTAGGGTGAACCAGGATAAACTTTCTAGGTGATATTTCTCTCTCTCTATCTCCTTTACAACTTTTCTGCTTAACAGTTTTTCATTGCACTAAAATTCCTTCTCTGACTGAGAAACTCTAAGCGTTTTTGTGAAGCAAATTTATTAGCAAGTTTTTCATCAACACCATTGTGATAAAGAAAATATTCTTGTGAAAAAACTTGTGAAATCATATTTTAGAAAGGAGACAAAAACCTCTAGAGAAGGTTAATTAAGAACTCTACAAACCTGAAGGAAACTTCTTCACCAAATCTGATTATGTGATCAGAACCATAGAAGATAACCTTCCTATCAACTCTGAAGATGAAGAATTTGATCTTCTTTCCAAACAGAGTCTTAGTGACCACAAAAAGAAAAAATACAAATTCATACACATAGGATGTGTCCAAATAGCGTTAAAGCCTCTCACGAGAGAAGGCCTAAATGCTTGTGTTCTTCTATGTCTCAGAGATAAGAGACATAATCAGTTTCAAGATTCACTCTTAGGAACCATAGAATCTAGCCTGAGTCATGGCCTAATCTATTTCAATTGTTTTCCTGATCTAACCATAAGTCTAGATGATCAAAATGTCTTAGACTCAATCTTTCTAAATATCAAAACAGGTGGATTAGATATGAAGCCTGGATCTATTCCTATAGTGCTTCTCTATAGGATTCAATATAAAGTCATGAACTCAAGTAGATCGTCCTTTTTCAGAACCAAATCTTTACAAAAAATAGGAGAAACAACTCTGTTCCTCACAGATCTGTCCAAAGCAAACGTGATAGTTCAAAAGACTATCCAGTGGAGTGATGTCACTCTGCCCGAAAAATGGTCCATAGATAAGGCAACTCCTGCTTTAACTAAGGTCACCCCAGACTTTGAACAAGTCATTCAACACCAAACTAGTCGTGTAGATCTAGTCTTCGATAGGAGAAACTCCTTCAGTAGATCGATGTCCATGAGGTCTAGTAACCATTAAACAAATGATTTTAGGACAGCCATGTCTAGAAGATCTTTTTCATCTATATCTCAAGCTGTTCCTCAAACCTCAAACACAACTATCCATCTTCAAGGCGTAGATGTCTCTGCACCCCTTCCTAAGCCTATCTATCAGAAGGATGATGAAGATCAAAAATCTATTCAATCTCCAACTTACTCCTCTCTTAATGAATCTTATGATTATGGATCGTAAGTTTATTATAGATAAGTTAGCCCTTAAGAAAGATTTCTACTCTGGGATTTGTTTCCTCAAAGAGAGTGGTTCTTTAGGAATTATTAGGGCAGCAAAAAAGCTAGAATCCAAGAGGAATTCTATGAGTCCCTCGAACAAATCAAACTCAATATTCCATTCTTTGACTGGTTCCAAGTTTATTCAGTTAAGAAAAATATAGACTACCCTTTTCAAACTCTTCCAATCGAGCCCAGTGATAATAATGTTCTCACAGTTTGGCATCTTAAAGATAATCAGATGGTTCAATCTGAACTTCCTCCAGATAGTAAGTTCATAGTTGATGATCTCAAGGTTAAGGTCAAGGATAAGGATATCCCTGTCATAGCTTCTCCCTTTAAGGTTAAGTTAGATGATGAACCCATGTCTTCCTCTGACGTCAAAAGCCTTATGGAACAATCCAACTATACAAATAAATATCTTCAAGTTATAGGTAAAAAACTAGAAGAGAAAACTTTCGTGCCCAAACCTCTAGATAAATCTTTAGACAAACCACAGGTCTCTGAAGAAAAACCTCTAGAGAAACCTTTGTTCAAACCTCATAAGATTTCTAGGAAGTTTAAGGAAAAGCTTAGAAATCAGTTGAACCCAAACAAACAAGTTGAAGAAAAACTTGTTGATATAATCAATGAAAAACTTAAGTTGTTAAACACAACTGTCCAAGAAACACCTCAGAATAGTACTACTGCCTCTTCTGATATGCCTCCCCATAGGCTTAAGGCGCGTGAGTCTAGTCAGACCGTCAAAGCGCTTCAAATGAATACACTAGGAGAAACTTCTAGTCAAACTGTTTCCTCATTAGATGAAGAATCTGATGATAGGTCCCAAACCTCTTTTAAACTCAACCCTCTGGTTAGTCAAAAGATTAACTGGAAAAACCCATCCAAGCTTTACTATCCTAGAGCTACTCCTCCAGATATCCTTCTAGAGGAAAAAGATACAAACTTTAAGAGCTTTAGTGCAAACAATGTCTATGAATGGAACATAGATGGAAAAACTGAGTATAACATACTCAATCTTCTCCAAAATATGACCATGGTGGCAACTGCCTACCAAACAACCCATGATTGCTCAGATAGAGTAATTGTAGAAATTTTAGTTGCTGGATTTACTGGTCAACTGAAAGGTTGGTGGGATAACTATCTCACTGAAGATCAGAGAATTGGGATTCTCGAAGCTGTTAAAACAGATTCCAATGGAAAAACCATTACTGAAGACGGCGAAGATATGTCTGACGCCGTCAATACCTAATCTTTACCATAGCACAACATTTCATAGGAGATACCTCCTAGCTTAAGGATAGAACTGCATAATTGTTGTCCAATCTTAAGTGTAGAACCTTATCTGACTTCAGATGGTATAGGGATACTTTCCTTACTAGGGTATACACCAGAGATGATAGCAATCAACCTTTCTGGAAAGAAAAATTCTTAGCCGGATTGCCCAAAACCTTAGGTGACAAAGTTAGGGATAAGATCCGTAACCAGACACCCACAGGAGACATTCCTTATGATCAGCTTAGCTATGGGCAATTGATCTCGTACATTCAAAAGGTGGCGTTGAAAATCTGTCAAGACGATAAGATTCAACACCAATTAGCCAAGGAAAAAGGTTAAACCAAGAAAGAGTTAGGTTCTTTCTGCGAACAATTTGGTCTACCTTGCACCAAAACCCAAAATACAAGGCCTAGCAAGAAGAAAAACCAAACCCAAACCCAAAATACCAAGAAACCCAATACTTCTAGGTATTACAGGTTTAAGAAAAATACTCCCGCTAGGAAACTCCAATCAGACATTAAGTCTAAACCAAACATTGATATCAAAGTCCCTAAGAAGACTGTCATTTGCTACAGTTGTGGTAAGCCTGGTCACTATAGTAAGTATTGTAGGTTGAAGAAGAAAATTCAAAACCTCAACCTTGACCAAACCGTTGAGGATCAGATTAACAAATTGTTAATAGAATCCTCTAAAGAAGAATGTGAAAGGGAGTCAGATGCTTCTGAAAACCTGAACGAGATTCAAGAAGACGAGTTTGCTTCTTGTAGTGAAAGTTCTATCAATGTCCTAACCAAGGAACAAGATCTTCTCTTCGAAGCCATAGAATCCATAGATGATCCTATAGAAAAGAGAAGGTATTTAGAGAAGCTTAAAGCCTCTATCAAAGCCAAAGATAAGAACAAACTAGTTGTCCAAAATAGGTTTGACCTCAATGAAACCCTCAAGAAACTTGAGAAGAGTATAGCCAAACCTATCACTATTCAGGATCTCTATGCTGAGATTAAAACCCTCAAAACCATGGTCAAGGATCTCAAAGAGAAACAAAAGGTTCATGAGCAAATCTTGAACCAAATTCTTGACTATGATTCTGAGTCCAATGACGAAGGTAGTCACAAAAGCAATTCTGCTTCTTCCAGCAAAGCTGTAACCCCTAGAGTCAACCCTCTTCTTGATGAAGATTTTATAGGATTGGTCAATCAGCTCAAAATTCAAAAATTCTATATCAACGTTAGAATTAGGATATGAGACTTCATCCTCAATAAAATAGCTCTGTTTGATACAGGTGCTGATTCAAACTGTATTTTGGAAGGTCTGGTACCAACTAAATACTTTGAAAAAACTTATGAGAACCTTAGGACTGCTAACGGTTCCAAACTCAAAATCAAGTACAAATTATCCAGTACGATAATAGAAAACGAAACTCTCCAAGTAAAGACGCCATTCATGTTGGCCAAAAATCTGAATAGTGAGGTAATCTTAGGAACTCCTTTCATTAGGTCCTTATTCCCACTCCAGATCACAAACAGAGGTATCTCAACCCAACATCTGGGTAAAATAATAGAGTTCAACTTCCTTAGAAAGCCTATCAGGAAGACTCTCAATTCCATCTCTTACAAACAAAATCAGATAAACTATCTGAAAGAAGAAGTTTCTTACAAGACTATAGAAACTCAACTCAAAGATCCTAGAATTCAAGAGAGAATCAAGGATATCAAAACCAAAATAGAGAAAATAATCTGCTCCGATCTTCCTAATGCTTTATGGGAAAGAAAACAGCATATGGTTGATCTGCCTTATGAGGAAGGATTCTCAGATAGGCAAATACCTACCAAAGCTAGGCCAATCCAAATGAATGAAGAACTTTTGGGTTACTGTAAGAAAGAAGTCCAGGATCTTTTAGATAAGAAGCTTATTAGGAATAGCAAGAGCCCTTGGTCTTGTTCTGCCTTCAATGTCAATAAGTCTTCTGAAATTGAGCGTGGTTCACCGCGCCTTGTTACCAATTACAAACCACTCAATCAAGCCTTAAGATGGATTAGGTATCCTATTCCAAACAAGAAGGTTCTTCTTAATCGACTTCATTCTGCTAAGATATTCTCTAAGTTTGATATGAAGTCTGGTTTCTGGCAAGTTCAGCTCACAGAGTTTGACCGCTACAAAACAGCCTTTACTGTTCCCTTTGGTCAGTACGAATGGAATGTGATGCCATTCGGGCTCAAAATGCTCCTTCGGAGTTTCAAAAAATCATGAATGAAATATTCAACTCTTATTCTGATTCACTATTGTCTATATTGATGATGTATTAGTCTTTTCTCAATCCATTGATCAACATTTCAAACATGTCAATTTATTCTTGAATGTCATTAAGAGAAATGGCCTCGTTGTGTCTTTGTCAAAGATCAGCTTATTTCAAACTAAAATAAGATTTTTAGGTCATAATATTCATTATGGGACTATTGTTCCAATTAATCGTGCTATAGAATTTGCGGACAAGTTTCCTAATCAAATCATTGACAAAACTCAGTTACAGAGATTTCTGGGTTGTTTAAATTATGTAGCTGACTTCTTTCCTCAGCTAAGCAATCTCATTAAGCCATTACATGATAGGCTTAAAACTGATCCTCCTCCTTGGACTGATTTCCATACCAATGTTGTCAAACAGGTAAAAGCCCAGGTAAAAGAACTCCCGTGTCTTTACCTTCCAAAACCACAATTGTTCAAAATTGTTGAAACTGATGCCTCTGACATAAGTTATGGTGGCATTCTCATACAGAGAGATAATGGCAAAGAGCAAATTATTGCATTTACTTCAAAATATTGGAATCTTGCACAACAAAAATATTCCACTGTGAAAAAAGAAGTTTTAGCCATTGTTCTATGCATATCAAAATTTGTCTGATTTATTGAATCAAAGATTTTTGGTTCGTGTAGACTGTAAATCTGCAAAAGAAATTTTACAAAAAGATGTTAAAAATTTAGCATCAAAACAAATTTTTGCTAGATGGCAAGCAATCTTGAGTATCTTTGATTTTGAAATTGATTATCGCAAAGGCTCCGCAAATTCTTTACCCGATTACCTTACTCGTGAATACTTGCAGGGTAAACACTAAAATGCAGCGATCGGCAACATCCTCCTCTTCCAGAGGGAAGGGAGGAAGAACAGGTAGAGGTGGCCGTGGAGGCACGACAGTAGGAAGGTTAGTCGTTCAGGGACTAACAAACAAACTTTCGGAGTCATCCACTCTGACTGGGTCATTTACCCAGGATCAATCAGTTGGGTCATCCACCCAAATCCAAACTCACGGGTCACCGAATCTGGTCGAATCTCTTTGGACCAATTTTTCATATTCTTCCTGAAGAAATTCTTGAAGGATTCAATCTATTTTCAAAACGGTTTAATTGTGATTTGGATTCTTATCCGATTGAACTACATTTTTTCTCAAAATTTTCACTTGCTTGGATATTCTCTTGGCAATACAAATTTATCAATATTGTTGATGTTCTAACAGAATACCCAGCGCTTCAAAGGAAGCTCTATGTCAAATGGTGGGGTGCTTTTGATGCTACCAAAGCAACAACAGAAAATGTTATGCTTTGGTTCAAAAAGAATCCAAAATATTTACAGGTGGCTGACCTAGAAACTTGCAAATTTCTCAATCAGCGTTCTCAGGCTACAACAGCCTTAGCAGCAACAACATCAGAAGAGCAGTTTGTTGAAAACTTAGAATAGATGCTCAAGTTTATCAAAAAACAAAAATCAAAAGGAAAAAAGAAGGAAGAAGAAGGGCCATCAGAATCCCCTCAGTCTCCCTCTCTCGAGGCCATTTCAAATGACTTCTATCAGAATGAAGATGACTGTTACGGAATCCCGGGAATCCCTCCAATCAATCTGTCAGACGACTAAAGCACCAACTTTGCCGTGTCGGCAACCAAAAGTAGCTTGTCTTCTTGTAATAATAGAGTCAAAGTTACTATTCAAAAAAAGTCATATTTACTGTAGCAAATAGTGCCGGTCATGTTACCTGTACTGTAGAAATAGTAAATTTTCAATCTCTATATAAGGGATAGCCAGGCTCAGTTGTAAGGCACCCTTAATTTTCGAGTGTTTTAATCAGAGCAAGTTCTCTGAGTTTTTGTAAGTTTCAGTTTCAATTCAATAAAACTTTTGTAAATTTCTCTTCTTCTCTTGAGATCATACTTGGCCGGTTCAATCGCCTCTGATCTTTCTTTTGTTTCATTTTATTTTATTTTATGCATATTTTTTGATGTAAGCATCGGTCCGTCCGATCCCCTACTTCTCTCCATCCTTTTCATTTAAACACTTCTGCATAGTCCGACCCCTATCTTGGGATTGTACTATTTACTTCATTCAAAGTAAGGAACTTGATTTTTCTGATAATCCTCTCTGGCAGAGAAGATCACATAAAACAAACATTTCACTTAAAGACTAACAACCATCTCTAGCTAAAAGGTTTATAATCTAACGTTTGTTTCACATCTTCTCTGAACTCCAAGTTTTCAATACTTGAGAATGGTTCAAAGTCTACAGGTAAAAGCCAGAATTTTCAAAGGGTCACAATTCAACCCCCCTCCTTGTGACTCTTGGTACTACTTCATTTATCTGCCAGGGTTTCCCTTTTCTATTACCCTAACCCTGATGGGCTCATCCACTATGAGCGCAACTTAAATTAAATTATGTTTAATTAAATCTCATTTAATTAAATCGTATTTAACATAATCCTCATTTAATTAAATCCTATTTAATTAAATTTTTCTAATTAAATTATATTTAATTAAATTTAGAACTTTTCAATTAATTTATTCTATACATGTGACCTTATAGGTTCCCATAAAGTTGGAAATAACGATAAATATTTATTAACATTAATATTAATTATTATAAATAATGAGCGAGATCTAACAATGCATCATTGCTACCCAATTTATGAAAAGTACTGGTGATCTGATTTAACCTTCCTATAACAATAATAAGCGTAAACCTCGTCCCTTTGTCTGTGTGTCCCAATTAAACATGAGGCATAAAGTGTGTCATACTCATTAAGTTTAATTATTAGTTTCTCGATTAATACTCATTAAGTGTCTCATACTCATAAAGTGTGTCCCAATTAATATCGCATATTGGCCCAGTTCCAACTTGGCCAAATATTTTTTACATCTCACTCTATTGAGTGACCTGGGACACTACTCCCATTATGCAGGAGGGTGAATCCTACATACATCACTCACATCCCACCATATGACTATGGCAAGCCAATTATTATCATTATGATTATCCTATTACGGATAACGTTCGATGACATTAAAGCATACAACTCCTTATGTAGAAATAATAGTGAATTCAAGTCGAATGACTACTTTAATATGGTTACCATGAGACGCACTTATGTCACTTGCATAACTATTTTGAAGCCTTCTCATAGCGGCTCAATCCAATATAAATATTACTTCTAATATTTTGAAGCTTTCTCATAGCGGCTTGATTATAGTTTTAGTCCCCTATCTTTCGCGATTGTGCAATTTTAGTCCCCCTTCTTTTAATTGCGCCAATTGGGTCCCCTATCTTTTATAAGTGTGCAATTTTGGTCCAACCGTCAATTCACTAACAGTGTTGCTGACTTGGATATACAGTGCTGACTAGGAAGAGTGAGGTGGCATCCTACGTGGCATCCCATTATAATGTGTCCCACACACAACTTAATCAAGTAACTTTTTTTTCTCAAACAAAACTCATCCCCTAAAAAACTGATCCCACTCAATTAAAAGTCACCCGTTTGTTTTTTATTCATTTTCTGAGTTAAAGAAACACAGTGGGAATTAAAAAAATTAGGTCAAGTGTGAAAGTGAGTATACTCATCGTGCGAACCAAAAAGCTAGACGACAGTGAGGGTTAGGGCACCGCTCAACAACAACCGATCAATTGAGGCTATTGAAAGGACCACACCACGTCTTGTGTTCTTTGAAAGACCACTTGGACCATCTGATTTCGTCACCTTGACGCAAGTGAGGAGGAATCTCCACTGTTCTAAAAGCGATTAAAGCGAATGGATCCGAAGCAGACAACATGTGGGGACAAGTCATATGGTAGAGAGGATCCATGTTTTTGGGGTTTCGAGAAATTGCCTGACAACCATACATTACCGTGTTACCATGTATGGTTAAGGTTTGGTCAAAAAGGGGGTTTGAGCATTTAATTCAATTTTTACATAGTATTTATGCTATATGCATTATTCTATTCCCGTATTGTACTGTTGATTAATGGCTCTGATTGTGTGTTGATGTCCATACCATGTAGGCCTATTGAGAGACATGAAATCACCATCAGATTTCACAATGCGGGTTTTTTTGTTGCTGATCCACTTCTTGAGTATATTAAGGGACAAATATATGAGATGGAATATGGGTTAGACATAGATGAGATTTCTGGAATAGAGTTGGCCAAAATTTTGAAGTCAATAGGATATCATGTTTACAAGTGTCTATGATATAGACATCCAGATTTGGATCTCTCAAACGGGCTTAGGCCACTAAACACTGATAAGGATGTGATAAGGTTTATAAATGATGTAAAGGGGCATAGGAAAGTGGATTGTTATGTGGAGCATTTAATTGACAACCCTGTGTAAGGTGTGGAGGACTCTGATTCCAATAATGTGGAAGAGTTCGACTAGACCAGTGTACTACCAGCTGAAACTGTTAATGATGGCCTCCTTGTTATAAGAACTTGGCCAATGACTTGATTTTCAAACTTAGAACCTGGTTGTGACTTTTGTGTTTGTATTTTGATATGTAATGAAAGAAAAGTAATGATGAATGCAAGGAGTGCTTGGTTTTGTAAAAAAAGAACAAGTGATCAGATTAAGGAACAAATGAAGAAAATGGATGGAACGAAGGCAAGGGGCGCCACCTTGGTCTAATCCAAGACAAGGATAAGCCTATGGAAGTGAGGATCACCACAAGAAATGATTCTTGATAAGATCAAAGTCTGGTCCAATCCAGAACCAAAGAGTAAGGACACAATTACACAAAGTAATGTTTTGCTCAAAATTAATCTTCTTATTCCATGCTCCATGCGCCCCCTATATATAGTGAGGGAGGCTAGTTCTGATTACAAAGAAGAGACCAAGTCTTTGCCACTCAAGGCTACAAGGAATCCTAGGCTAGCATAAAGAGCAATTACAATGGCTACTGACCAGCTCAAAGTCTACAAGGAATCCTAGGCTATCATAAAGAAGAGGTTACAAACATGGCTGCTGCTTCAGCTCTTCCAAAAGGCGCAAATACTTGGTCAGAGTACAGCTGCATGCGCTTCTTGATGACCAGGAGGCAGCCTCTTGATTGCTTCTTCATGACTCAGCCACCATTTGATTGCAATTAAAGAGATGGCTGTTACATTTTAATTGTGCTATTGGAGCATTAATCCTTTGTCTTGTGTAACTCCCTCTTGCCTTGATTGCTTTGAATTCTTTGTCTTTCCTTGTCATCGGATTATTTGGACCCATTCAACTCTACAAAAGAGCTGTTGACATGCGCCCCACACTTGCCACTTGAAGTGGATTAAACACACCAAAATAAACAAGGAATTAAATAACTTAGTGCCTTGGTCCCAAATAAAATCAATTGGTCACTTGCCCAAATAAATCAATTGGTACCTTGTACTTTTATTTAATTAAAACAAAGTAACTTGGCTGGCTTATTATGCATGTTGCGCCTCCTCCATGGCTTGTATGACAAGCATGGTTTTTGGTGCAATTACATCTTTGCCCATGTTTGCAATTGTCTTAGTCATGAATTGGACTAAGCCTTCTTGGACCCTTCTTGACATTGCCCTAGTTACTGGTCCTCCTAGGCTTTGAATGGCCTCTTGGTGCTCCATGTCCTCATCATTCCCTCCCTCTTGAGGAGAATTCGACCTCGAATTGAAGTCTTCATCACCTACATTAAAAGGAGACAAGTCAGCAACATTGAAAGTGGCACTAACACCATACTCACCTAGAAGGTCAACTTTATAAGCATTATCATTAACTTTGGCAATCACTTGGAAATGGCCATCGCCCCTAGGCATTAATTTAGATTTCCTTTGTGAAGGAAACCTTTCTTTCCTCATATGGATCCAAACCCAATCTCTAGGTTCAAAAGTAACCCGTTTGCGCCCTTTATTGGCACTCTTGGCATAGCTTTCATTTTTCTTTTCAATTTGCAACTTAATTTTCTCATGCAAACTTTTCACAAATTCAGCTTTTGCTTTGCCATCTTTATGCTTCAACAGAGATGTGTTAGGTAACGGTAATAGATCAAGAGGAGTTAAAGGATTATAACCATACACAATCTCAAATGGGGAATGGTTTGTGGTACTATGGACAACCCTATTATAAGCAAATTCAACATATGGCAGCCATGTTTCCCACATTTTCAAATTCCTTGAAAGCACAGCTCTTAAAAGAGTAGAGAGAGTTCTGTTTACTACCTTAGTTTGCCCATCAGTTTGGGGACGACAAGTTGTAGAGAATAGTAACTTAGTTCCCACCTTACCCCACAAAGTTCTCCAAAAGTGGCTTAGAAATTTAGCGTCACGATCGGACACTATACTCTTTGGTAGGCCATGTAGGTGCACCACCTCTTTGAAGAAGAAATCAGCAATGTGGCAAGCATCATCCACCTTTTTGCATAGAATGAAGTGTGCCATTTTTGAGAACCTGTCCACAACAACAAAAATAGAATCTTTCCCGTTCTTTGTTCTCGGTAGCCCTAAAACAAAGTCCATGGAAAGGTCAATCCAAGGATATTCAGGAACAGGCAAAGGAGTATACAAACCATGGGGCATAACTTTGGATTTGGCCTTTTTGCAAACAATACACCTTTCACAGTACTTTTGCACATCAATTTTTATGTGAGGCCAATAGAAATGTTCTTGTAAAAATTCCAAAGTTTTAGGAACACCAAAATGTCCCATTAAGCCCCCTTCCAGGTGAGTATGGTGTTAGTGCCACTTTCAATGTTGGTGACTTGTCTCCTTTTAATGTTGGTGATGAAGACTTCAATTCGAGGTCGAATTCTCCTCAAGAGGGAGGGAATGATGAGGACATGGAGCACCAAGAGGCCATTCAAAGCCTAGGAGGACCAGTAACTAGGGCAATGTCAAGAAGGGTCCAAGAAGGCTTAGTCCAATTCATGACTAAGACAATTGCAAACATGGGCAAAGATGTAATTGCACCAAAAACCATGCTTGTCATACAAGCCATGGAGGAGGCGCAACATGCATAACAAGCCAGCCAAGTTACTTTGTTTTAATTAAATAAAAGTGCAAGTGACCAATTGATTTATTTGGGCAAGTGACCAATTGATTTTATTTGGGACCAAGGCACTAAGTTATTTAATTCCTTGTTTATTTTGGTGTGTTTAATCCACTTCAAGTGGCAAGTGTGGGGCGCATGTCAACAACTCTTTTGTAGCGTTGAATGGGTCCAAATAATATGATGACAAGGAAAGATAAAGAATTCAAAGCAATCAAGGCAAGAGGGAGTTACACAAGACAAAGGATTAATGCTCCAATAGCACAATTAAAATGTAACAGCCATCTCTTTAATTGCAATCAAATGGTGGCTGAGTCATGAAGAAGCAATCAAGAGGCTGCCTCCTGGTCATCAAGAAGCGCATGCAGCTGTACTCTGACCAAGTATTTGCGCCTTTTGGAAGAGCTGAAGCAGCAACCATGTTTGTAACCTCTTCTTTATGATAGCCTAGGATTCCTTGTAGACTTTGAGCTGGTCAGTAGCCATTGTAATTGCTCTTTATGCTAGCCTAGGATTCCTTGTAGCCTTGAATGGCAAAGACTTGGTCTCTTCTTTGTAATCAGAACCAGCCTCCCTCACTATATATAGGGGGCGCATGGAGCATGGAATAAGAAGATTAATTTTGAGCAAAACATTACTTTGTGTAATTGTGTCCTTACTCTTTGGTTCTGGATTGGACCAGACTTTGATCTTATCAAGAATCATTTCTTGTGGTGATCCTCACTTCCATAGTCTTATCCTTGTCTTGGATTAGACCAAGGTGGCGCCCCTTGCCTTCGTTCCATCCATTTTCTTCATTTGTTCCTTAATCTGATCACTTGTTCTTTTTTTACAAAACCAAGAACTCCTTACATTCATCATTACTTGTCTTTCATTACATATCAAAATACAAACACAAAAGTCACAACTAGGTTCTAAGTTTGAAAATCAAGTCATTGGCCAAGTTCTTATAACAAGGAGGCCATCAGTTAATCCAACAAGTAGGCAAGTCAGAAGTGCATGTGTAGATTTTGCATTTGAGGGGACTGGTGGATCTGTAGCGACTCCTACATCATCAAGGAACCCTGAGCCAACGACGTTTGCTGACTTTGAGGATGAAGATGGGGACTCAGAAGAACTAGACAGCCCACCTTCAAATGAAGAAGATGTAGGTCATAAGAGGAAATATCTGAAGTTTAAATTGGGCGACGATGAAGTCCAAGTTAATTTTGAGCTGGGTCAGATCTTCACTTTTGCTGATCTTGTAAAGGCAGCTGTGAAAGAATATGCATTGCAAGCCAAAAAAAAATGTTTATCTTGTAAAGAATGACAAGAGGATTGTTGTGAAATGCATGAGTGGATGTTCCTTCTACACGAGGGTGAGCAAGTCTCCTGCCCAAACCTTTATCAGATTACTAGTTTGGAAATTGGCCACACTTGCCATCGGACAACACAAAATAGACAAGCAAAAACGAAATGGCTTGCAAAGAAGTTCATGACCATGTTGAGGCACACACTTGATATGAAGGTGAAGGCATTGCAAGGGGAAGCAAAGAATAAGTGGGGTGTTATATTAAGTAGGTTCAAGTGTTATAGGGCACAAAGGATGGCATTAGAAATGCTATTAGGAGCAATCCTAATAGCACTGCGAAAGGACATGTTTTTCAAAGAATGTATGTTTGCTTTAATGCATGCAAGATGGCCTTTGTGAATAATTACAGATCCTTAATAGGGCTTGATGGGTGTTTCCTTAATGGTGTGTATGGGGGCAGCTCTTATCTACTGTTGGGAAGGATGAAAATAATCAACTGATCCCAATAGCCTTTACGGTCGTGGAAGTTAAAACTAGGGATTCTTGGACTTGGTTTATCAACTTGTTGCTGAATGATTTGAATAGAATTGACAAAAGAATTTGGGCATTCATCTCAGATCAACAAAGGGTAATCCTTTTTAATTGTCCATTTTTATATTACTTGATTACATTATTTGATAACGTATAGTTAACTTATTGTGCAGGGATTGGTTCCAACACTGCAAAGCATTGACGAAAATGTAGAGCATCGATTGTGTGTAAAGCACCCCTGTGGTAATTGGAGGAAGAAGTACCCTGGGATGTTGTTGAAAGAGGCTCTTTGGAGTTGTGTTAGATCGAATACTATGGCTGACTTTAAAAGGAATATGGAGAAACTAAAAAAATTGAATGAGAACACATGGAGGGACCAGTGTCAGTTAAAGTCTTCAATGTGGACAAGAGCAGCATATAACACCGACACACGTTGTGACTTGTAGGTCAACAACATGTCTAAGGCATTTAATAGGGCAATTCTGGAGTATAGAGACAAGCCAATTATATCACTCATTGAGGGGCTTAAGTTCTACTTGACCAATAGGATAGTAAAGCAAAAAGATCTAATGTTGAGGTACACAGGTAATATATGTCCAGTGATACAGCAGAAGCTTGAACAGATCAAATGGGAATCAGATAGATGGTCCCCTATGTGGAGTGGAGATGTAGCTTATGCATTATTTGAAGTGTCAAATGGTACTGACAAGTATATTGTGAACTTGACTGATAAGACATGTTCTTGTAGGAGATAGTATTTATCTGGAATCCCATGTTTTGCCATGTTATTTCATGTATGTGGTATAATAACCAATCTCTAGAGGAATTTGTTCATCCTTGCTATAGGTGGTGAGTTTGTGATTTATGTCTTAATGATTTAATGTTGTTTTGTGTCTTAATGCTTAATGTTGATTTGTAACTTGTGTAGGAAATCAACTTTTCTGGACACATATGATCACATAATATTGCCTTGTAATTGACCGAAGTTATAGCCAACTATTGATGTTGAACCTCTTAGCCCACCCTATAGGTAACAGGATGAAACACAAGAAGGGGGGTTGAATTGTGTTTCTAAGCTTTTAAAACCTTTCGCAAACGTTGGACGCTGGTTAGGAAAACGTTGCACGCACAGCGTATTTGAGTTATTGGACGCACAGACAAGTTGGACGCAGAAACATCCACTTAGTTTAAAACAAGTTTTCTTGTGCGATTAAAACGTATGAATAACTTGTTAAAAAAAATTCAAATTCAATCCCCTCAGTTAGTATATAAAAAGAAATTAATAGAGATAAGGGATAGAGAAAATAACACAAGTGTTTATCCTGGTTCACCCTTTCCTAAAAGCTATATAACGCCCCTTTTTCCCACAAGGAACGTCACGTGAAAAACTAAAATTTAATGCAGAAAAACATCTTTCATAACTCAAGGTTACCAAAATTGGTGGCTAATTTTTTTTTGGTTTAAATACTTTTTTCGTCCCTGCAAAATGACTGAGTTTCATTTTTCGTCCTTGTAAAAATTTTTGTTTGTTTGTGATCCCTGTAAAACAAAAAGTTTTATTTTTAGTCCCTGCAAAATTGTTTTAGTCCTTGTAAAATTTAGATCATGTTGAATTAGTCCCTGTAATATGTGAACAATTTTGTTTTTAGTCCCTATTAAATTTATTTTACAAGGACTACTTTGGCAATTATCTAAATATTACAGGGACTAATTCAACATGATCTAAATTTTACAGGGACTAAAACAATTTTGCAGGGACTAAAAATAAAACTTTTTGATTTACAGGGATCACAAACAAACAAAATTTTTTACAGGGACGAAAAATGAAACTCGGTCATTTTACAGGGACGAAAAAGATATTTAAACCTTTTTTTTTTTTAAAGAATCTTAAACGAAAAGATTTCTCACATCACACTTAGCCATCCTGAAACTCAGAAGAAAAGAAACATTTTGCACATATATATATATATATATCATCATGTCAAAATATACAAGTCTTGCGCCCGCAATGATAGTTTGGAAACCACAACATAGTGGCCAAAATACATCATCATAACGTAAATAAAATAAAGCGATAAATCTAAACCTAAGAAAACTGTAAATCAAAAGATGTGTCAAATACACGACACTGAACATGAACATCCCAAACCTAGGCTGGTCGCTAACAGACAACCCACAACCTAGCACTAGACACCCCCACCACTACGACCTAAGACGATGACGTCTCCTCGGGGTCCTCCTCTGGGTCCTCCTCCTCCTCAGATATCTCAATGAGTACCCGCTCTGGCTCATCTCGAACCTTCCTCTTCCCCCTCTCTGCGTGTCCCGACGATTCGGCAGAAGTGTCAGAAGAGCAGCGTACGAAACGGCCATACGGTGGAACGTAAGGAACGGAAAGCGTTGATCTCCCTGTCTGTGGTGGTGAAGCTGGTGTCACTGATGGAGCCATCCTCAGTAGACGATCTCGCGCCAAGGTACTCTTCCTCGGAGTGAGACGCGTGCGACGAAACGTGCGACGAAACATGCGACGATACTCCCGAGCGGATCCGGTTACCCGTGAGGGTAAAGGTCTCTCCTCTGCCTGAGTCTCTCGCCTCGGCTGCTCCACAGGTGCCTCGGGTGCGGCTGCCAGCCAGCTGCGCATCCTCTCGAGTGGAAAGTAAGCGTCCAGAACCATGTCGCGCTCCAGAACCTCTTCGGGGCCCAGCACCCCTCCTCTAGTCCTGACCACGTGTCCACACACAGTGGCCCATTGGGAGATGGGATCATAAGTCCATCCCCCTCCCTCGGACTCGGCCTCAAGGGGCCGGAAGCTCTCCCTCACGCGGGCTACCAGAGGCCTCATCTACGCGTAACGTACATACAGATACAGGAAAATATGCAATGGTGAATTTCTTTTCACAAGTTGAAATCCACTGAAAGGTTGCATATGAAAAACAAAATACTACGTAATACATTCCAAGATTATGTTTATATAGAGTTACTCTTTCGCAAATCTTTTAGCTAAGCTATTCAATCATCAACAAGAGACAAATCATCAAGGTAAACACACAGTCAAGCACACACATAGCATTCTAGCATAATGCATGTCACTTCAATATCTCTTGTCATACACCGGTGCACTGCTCCATGGAGACTTTTCTTCCTCAACTAAGTAGAGCGATGTGGCGGAATCGTATACCTATCATTAATGCAAACTGACCTTCACTCTTGGCCATTGTTTGTCATTTATTCGGTACAGACCCATTGTGCTACGTCGTAAACCCCATCTCAAATAAGGCAGCCGGTCAGGATCATCCAAGCCGGGTACACTACTTTTCTCGGCACAAGGGGATTCACCGCAAGGCCATTGAGAATTTCGTAACCTGGATGCCCTCAAAGACTTATAGTCAGACCATACTTATTTACAATCCCCGCATAGGATTGTGTGCTCTCATCATAGCAATAAATGCTAGCCTGGCAAAAGCCAATATCTCAAATGCATATGACAGTATATTTGCAACCACAATCAGTTTGGTCCCTCGTCTTAGGGTTTTTTTGGTCGCCACGTGTTAGCTTTCACCTAACACCGGGTAATATATTTGTCCTTAAGACTTTTATCTTCGCCACGTATTGGTTCTCTTCCAATACCGTGTAATATTATTGTCCTTAAGACTTTTATCTTCGCCACGTATTGGTTTTCTTCCAATACCGTGTAATATTATTGTCCTTAAGACTTTTATCTTCGCTACGTATTGGTTCTCTTCTAATACCGTGTAATATTATTGAAAAAAATGTAAGTTTTATGGAAAATTCCTCTTTGAAATTAAAGTTATTCTTTAACATTAACTCTCTAATTCTTATTATTTTTCCTTCTCACTTCTTATTAATTATTAAAAACCACATAACTTGTTAAAATTTCATTTTGACTCCAAAACGTCCAGTTCCTGCGTCCAGTCTGTGTCCAGTTCCTGCGTCCAGTTCCTGCGTCCAGTTTCTGCGTCCAGTCTTCACGTTTTCTACCCCCGAACTTTTATAACATTATACTTTTGGCCCAAAGTGCCCATACTTTCGATTTCATGCCCAGAATTCCAGAATTTGCATTTTTGAAATTTATCCAATTAAGTGTTATCTTGAATCCTAATTAATTTCTTTGTTTTCATTTGTAAAACTTTTTCATTAAAGTTTTTAACTCCTCTTACCACACTTAGTCAAATATTTTCAAACCAATCCCAATCACATAGAATTAAATCATGTGAAACATCCAAGAATCAATATTCATCCATTTAGGCACAAACACCACCAAGCCATAAATCAAACATACACTTAGGCATTCCAAATCACTCCAAATTATACATATGATTTTTCCAACAACACATAGGCTTATCAAAAATTATCATGCCTCAACCAAAATCATAATTTTACTCATATACATATACATATAAAAATACATATTACTAAAGAATGATTTCTCATTCAAACACCCAATATGAAAACTCAAGTCTTTGAGATTTTTATGAACATACAACATAAACCACACACATACACATCCTTCCCAACTTATTAAGAAAATCCCCTTACCTCTTGAAGACTTGAAAATGGGCTAACTCCAAAATCACCTCCTTCACACCACACCAACACCAAGTGGTCTACTCAACACCTTGATGTTCCCACACTTAGAAAAATTTACCTTTTTCAAAATACACCAAAATACAACCATAGAAATATGAGTTTTATGAAAACCAAGCAACTCTAAAGAGTAGAAATTTGAGAAGATGAATACTTACTCAAATCTTGAAAGAAAATAGATCCAAGGTAGTTTCCAAGCTTGTAGGTTCCAATGGAGTGAACCTAAACAAAGGAAAAGCTTATTTTTAGTGAAATGAAGAACTCAAGCTTTCATGAAAACATGAAAGTGGTGGAAATGAAAAAATGAAAGAAGTTTATGGATTAGAATGATGATCCAAACCTTTTTTGTGAAGCTTGGGTATGGAAAATCTTACTAGAACTTGGTCTTTTTGTGTATGGAAAAACTTGGAAAAATGGAGAGAAAATGGAGTTTGTATGATTCAAGTGGAGAAGATGAAGTGAAAGTGAAAGTCTCTCTCTTCCCTCTCCCTATGCAGATTTCGGCTGAGCAAGGAAGGTATGGGGGAGGTATGGGCTTGCATGCTTTGGTGGTTGGGAGCCATACCTCTCTCACCTAATTTTGGGAAAATTCAAAATTTGACCCCTAATTGACCATTTGACTTTTGGAAGAATTTTTAGACTTGGATCAGCCCCTCATTTGCCCAGATCTGACCAGAAAAATGGTGGGATTAAGTCCCATCAAGTTAGGGTTTAATCGGTAGTTCGAAGCGGTAAAAACGCGTAGTTTTCGAACCTCCTTTTTAGATAAATATTTTTCTAAAATGAGTAAAATCATGAGGAATAAATTTTATGATTTGAATATGTCATAGAAAAATTTAGAAACCCAAAACTAAATTTTTCGACTATTTTTCATGTCCCGGTTGCGCCCGGTTTACCCGTAAAGCACCAAACGCGGGTAAAATAAAGTTTTTCTGAAAAATTTCCAGAAAATTTCTAAAAGTCACAAATATTATAAGAACCATTTTTGGTTCGTTAAAAATTTATTTTGGAGTAAAAATGACCACACGCCCAGTCCCTCTCAAACTAGAGAGATTTCACTATCAATCCAGATAGAATACAAGTATTCTTCAACAGCCTCTTCAGGCCTTACAACAAGTATTATTTGCACACCTAGCCTCTCTAGGCTCAAACCCAAGTATTCTTTGCACACAGCCTCTCCAGGCTATATCCCAAGTATTATTTTACAGACAAACCTCTCCAGGCTCAAACAAGTATTCTTTCTAATCAAGCCTCTCCAAGCGCAAACAACTCAAAAGAGTGTTTTAACTTAAAGTGTTGTCTAACTCACACAAGTGAGGATATGAAAAACTTAAGCACTTCGAGAGTTAAGCAAACTCTCTTTTACAAGAAGATTGAAATAATACAAGATTTTCTAGAATAGACAGAGTATGACAATATTTGCACAGCGATTCGACTCTTTCTTTTGCTTGGTTTAGTCTCTTGTATTCTTCTTCTTGTTCACGGTATTTATAGGCTTTGATGAAGCTTCAGACTTATTCTTCGAATAGCTCAGCTTTAGCCTTCATAAATGTTACTGTTCTCTAATAGCATTAAATGCTATTTTTCCGTTGCTCTGAGGAGTTCTACTTCAGCATATTTTATGCGTTTCTTTCTTCTAGGTCAGAAGCAACTTGTACTCAATATCTCAATTACACAAAGGTTAATAGTAATATTTTATTGAGACAAAGAGAATACACTGTGTAAAGAAAAAGGTGCGTTCAGAGAGATACAGAATTGATCAGAGTACATTCTCTCTCTTAGTACACTTTCCACAGTGCTTTATGCTTTTCATTTAATGCACGTTCAAAAACGTTGACAATGTTGCACAGAAAAAGGATTGTATACATCTATTTATTTCAAATTATTTGCTCATTAAATATGTCTCATATTAAATGCAAGAGCAATAAATAGCTTGTGATAGAATCTGCGTTTTGGACGCAGCATGTAGAACAGATTGGACTTTCTGTTCTCTTACCAAATGGACGCATATCTTTGCTTATCATTTGAACGTGAAGCATCTTAGATCATATGGACGCATATTCATTGCTTACCATATGAACTTATGACTTTGCTTCTCAGAGCGTATATCTTCGTGATGATTATTGGACGGTTATCAGTTCTGCTTCTTTGGACGCAAAGCATCATTGGACGCATTGCTCTCAGAGTCCATTGGACAATACTTACCCGAGGTCAAGTATCAGAGTCCATTGGACGATATACTCTTGGACTGTACATATGTTTGCCAAAGTCACACTGGACAATGGACTAATCTTGTTGTACCTACAAGAGCTTGTCAGCAGACTTTGTAAAATCCTTAATAATCATTGTTATCATCAAAACCACTTAGGGAATTTATGCATTAAAAAATGCTTTTAAACAATTTGGTTCCAACAATCTCCCCCTTTTTGATGATGACAAACATTATTAAGTTTTACAAACAATAAAGCAGATAAACCAAATAATCAGTCAACATATACTTTTAAAGAGAAATTTTCTTAGGGAAAACTCCCCGTGAAATACACTTCTCAGTGTCTCAGTTTTTCTTACTCTTCTCCCCCTGAGATAAATATCTCATGGTTTTGGATATTCAATATGTTTAGAGTACTTGAAAATTTCTTTTTCTCATAAACCAGGTTAGTCCAACATAGAGTATAGAATAATCAGAGCATGTATAAGTAATAAGACTATTGCACTGCAATTTAGACTCAATCTCATTTTATTAATGACTTTGAGCTTTTAAAACTTAATTCTTCCCAATTTCTCCCCCTTTTGTCATCAGACAAAAAGATTCACAGAACATCATAGTCCAAATTTTTTTTGAAAACAAAACAACAAAAAAATTTTTTGGGGAACTTTGGAGAACAGGAGATCAGGACTTCCACAGATTCTTCCTTGATTCCAGGTACTTGCGATACTGGCCCAACAGAAATATCAAGTCATCAATTTCTTCTGTTGAAGGTGGAACTTGTGCAGGTGCAGTTCTTGATTCCTCATATGGGAGACAATGACATCTTCTGGCTCAGGAGGAAATTCAATTATAGGATGAGTGGATCTAGTTGGGGCACCAAAGAAATCATCAAACATATATCTCTAATGTGCCATGTTTTCTGTAACTGATCCCCCAGTAGGCGTTGCAACCTTCTCAACATCTGAGACCCCTGAAGATGACGCTTCTTGCTCACAGAGTCGGAGATATCTTTCCCAGACTGTCCTTGCATCTTGTTATGTTGCTTGACCAGTTCTGGACATGTACATCAGGAAGTCCAAATCAATGTTATCTTGTGCCCTCTTTGCCCAATCCTCTTCAAATCTGATAGGATTTGGCATTGGACTTTTGTTGATTTGCATTCTGGGGGACTTGTCCTTGTTCTTGTCCACAAGATGAACTCTTGGTGCTATCCTGTCAGGCTGCACCCTTATTGTTGTTGTTGCTTTGATCCTCTTAGACGGAGGAACATTGAACTTGTTCTGGAGCTGGAGTCCGTCTGCTATGGTTCTGATGAACATTTGATCAAGGACTGAGAGGAATGGACCCATCTCTTTTGCAGTCAAAGGAGAGTACTTTGACTTGTTGCAGTAGAGTCTCATCCTTGCATCTCCTGAAGAGCTGGATGATATGGATTTTGCTCTTATCTCTTCCATGGAAAAATCTTTGTCCTTCTTCTTTTCCTCCTGAACAGGAATTTCCATATACTTGATCCCCTTGGTTAGGATCATGGGCTTCCATATAGTGTAGACATATTCAGAAGATTCCAGGAGTACTTCTGATATATTTTGGCTGGGAGATGGTGAGGATGGTTGAGATTGGTCATGTGAGGGTGAAGGTGTATGTGTTTGGATAACATTAGACGGAGGTTCAATGTTAATAGGTGATGAGGGAGTGGGTTCAGGTGAGGCAATGGGTGTAGGTGTTTGAGGTCTTGGTTGTGTGGACGATGGGGGTGAGAAAGGTTGAGTTTGTGTTTGGGAAGGTTGTTCTGTTTAAGGTGGAGAAATTGTTTGGGTTTCTGTTTGTGGTTGTGTTTGAGGTGAGGGAATTGTTTGAGTGGATGTTTGGATTTCTGTTTGGGGTTCAGGGATTGGACGAATGGGTGAGGGAATGGACTCTGGTGGGGGAATGGAAGAATGAGTTTCTTCAACACTATCCTTTCTTCCTTTTCGAGTGTAGACATTTCTAAAGTCTTTGAAAATTTCAGAAATAGTCTTAGAAGGTTTTCTAGTACCTGTTCGCTTCTTAACAGGTCGTCCAGCAAGCTCTTGACTGGATTGCCTCTTTTTGGAAGACTGTGTTTCTTTCAACTTGGACCTTTCTTCAGTCCTTCTCTTAGTTGCTACTTCTTCTGGCACAGCCTCTTGAGATACTTGTTCTGTTTCTTCAGACATTACTTCTCTTAGAATCTTTTCTTTCATGGCCCTTTCTTTGAGTTCAAGAAATTTCCTTTCTCCTCGAATGGCTGAATGAAGCTTCATTTTATCAAAGTTGCTTTTGGTAAGCCTTGGTTGTTTGATGCTTTCGGTTGTTCCTTCATAAACTCCTTGTTTTCTCATAATCTTCTGTAGAAGAGTGCCATAGGGGATTTTCTTCAAAGAGTATTTCCTGTTGACGTGCTTCTTGAAATTCATAAAGAGAACAAGGGGCAGATTAATCTTCTTCCGATTCAGCAGATTTACTAGCAAAAACTCATGTATTCCAGATACAGAATTTTTGGATCCCGCTTTGTGAAGAATCATTTTGTTGATAATCTGATGCAAAACTCGTGCCCTGTCGTGCATTTGTGATGCAACTAGTGGTAGAGAGTATTCTGATGATTCAAACAGAATGCCGCTTCCTCCTGACTGTTTCGTCTTCTACTTCCAATCAGTAAGGGGAATTTCTCCCTCAGCTTTACAGTTGATAGTTTCTGAGATGGTTTCAACTGAAACTACCACTTTCTTGCCCAAGACTGTTCCAGTGACTTCAATATCTTCAACCTTAGCAGTCAACCAGAACTGTTTAACCAAGTTAGGATAAACTCTGACTTCTCCTCTGAAGAAGTTATTCCAACCAGCACTGGTGATTTCTTCAGCCACATAGATTCCCAGTTCGATCAAAACGGTGAGATAGATACAGTGCTCCACAAAGACTTCCATGTTCTCAATGTTCTCCATTTTTGAAAGTAAAGCTTTGATTTTTCGAAATAGAAGGGTTTTGGAAGGGTTTTTCAAAAACGAGAGCAAACACAGAGAGAGTTTTCAGGAAGTTGAGAGTGGAAGAGAAAGTGGAGTGAAACGTGTGCAAGAAGGAAGTTTTAGAGAGAGAAAACAGTAACTATTTCTTGAGAACCGGCGTAATCATTAAACGGGAAAACGACTTCAGAGCAGGTGGACAGGTTTTGATAGAAATGTATCATTATAAAAATAGCTTAAACTCAGCGCGGGAAGACTAAGAGGTAAAAACCTTTAAGTCATAATAAAAATACTAAGTCTCAAATAGACTGACGTTTCCTATTGGACGCTAGTCATATTGGACTCAGATTCAGCTTGAGCATATTGGACGCTAAACGTCACTCTTTTATAAAGTGCATATTTAAATGCTTCCTTATAAAATTAAATCTATCTATAGAGAGGGGTTTTGTAAATATATCTGCCCATTGATTTTCAGTACTAACAAACTGAATATCAAATACTCCCTTCTGTACATAGTCTCTAATGAAATGATGTTTAATTTCTATATGCTTAGCTCTTGAGTGTAAGATTTGGTTCTTAAACAAATTGATTGCAGCAGTATTATCACAAAGAACAGAAATCTTACTCTCGAAAATGTTGTAGTCATCCAATTGATGTTTAATCCTTAAGAGCTTAGAATAACAACTTGCAGCAGAGACATATTCAGCTTCAGCTGTAGATAATGCAATTGTGCTCTGTCTCCTGGTCGTCCATGATACTAGATTGGACCTAATAAAATGGCATCCTCCGCTGGTGCTTTTTCTTTCAAGCCTATCTCCAGCATAATCAGCATCACAGAACCCTACTAATCTGTATTCATCTAATTTCTTAAACAACAAACCAAGATTAGTAGTCTCCTTCAGATATCTTAAGATTCTCTTAACAGCAGTTAAGTGGGAATCTCTAGGATCTGATTGGAATCTTACACATAAACAAACACTAAACATGATATCAGGTCTAGATGCAGTAAGATACAAGAGAGATCCAATCATACCTCTGTATACCTTTTGATCTACCTTTTTATCTTTATCACCCAGGTTCGTTATGCAAGTTGGGTGCATAGGAGTGTTCGTCGACTTACAATCGTCCATATTGAACTTCTTCATAAGCTCCTTTGTATACTTGGATTGATGCACATAAATCCCATCTTGAGTCTATTTTACTTGAAGTCCAAGGAAGAATTTCAATTCATACTCATTTCGAACTCCTTCTGCATTAACTCAGAAAATTCTCCACATAGAGATTCATCAGTTGCACCAAAAATAATATCGTCTACATAAATTTGTACTATGATGAAATGTGTGTCTATGGATTTTATGAAAAGAGTAGTGTCAACTTTTCCTCTTGAAAAACCATTCTCCATTAAAAAAGAACTTAGTTTTTCATACCAAGCTCGAGGAGCTTGCTTGAGGCCGTAAAGAGCCTTTTTCAGTTTAAAAACATAGTTAGGAAAAGTTTGGTCCTCAAAACCAGGAGGTTGTTCAACATAGACATCATCTGTTATTATACCATTCAGAAAAGCACTCTTTACATCCATTTGATAAAGCCTCATATCATGTTGGGTAGCAAATGAAAGTAAGATGCGAATGGCTTCTATTCTACCTACTGGAGCAAAGGTTTCAGTAAAGTCAATACCTTCCTGTTGTGAGTAACCTTGAGCAACTAACCTTGCTTTGTTTCTCACCACTTTACCTTCCTTGTCCAGTTTGTTTTTGAATATCCATTTGGTTCCAATAATGGACTTATCATCAGGTGGGGCTACCAGCGTCCAAACATCATTACGTTTGAATTGGTTCAGCTCATCCTGCATTGCTAAAATCCATCCTTCATCCAATAGGGCTTCATCAACATTCTTTGGCTCCAACTCAGAGATGAATGCAACATCAGTTTGTTCTCTGAATGTGGACCTTGTTCTGACTTTATCATTTGCAATTCCAATGATTTGATCTTCATGATGATAGGTTTTGAAGTGCCAACTTCTTCTTCTTTCTGGATTGGACGCATCCTCAGTTTCTGCGTCTGATCCATCTTCTTCATTTTTAGGTGATGCTCCTTCACCTTCTTCTTGTATTCTCATATCTGCAAGAGAATCACTTAGCTCTGACAGTTCTTTGTCAGGCTTTTTGTCATTGAATTTTATATGAATTGACTCTTCGACAATCAAGGTTCTAGAGTTATAGACTCTGTAAGCCTTGGAAGTTTCAGAGTAACCCAGAAAAATTCCATTATCCACTTTAGAATCAAACTTGCCAAGTTGATCCTTAGTGTTAAGAATAAAGCATTCACATCCAAAGGGATGGAAATAGGAAATGTTGGGTTTTCTTCCTTTCCATAATTCATATGGAGTCTTTTTCAATATAGGCCTTACATATATTCTGTTTTGTAGATAACAGGCAGCGTTTACTACTTCAGCCCAAAACTTCTTAGAGGTTGAGTGATCATTGAGCATGGACCTGGCCATCTCTTGTAAAGATCGATTTTTTCTCTCCACCACACCATTCTGTTGAGATGTTCTTGGTGCAGAGAAATTGTAAAGGATTCCATTCTCTTCACAGAATCTCTGGAAGTTTGTATTCTCAAACTCACCTCCATGATCACTTCTAATAGAGTTGATACAAACACCTTTCTCATTTTGGACTCTCTTACAGAATATAGTAAAGACTTTGAAAGACTCATCCTTATGAGCGCAGAATTTGACCCATGTCCATCTAGTATAGTCATTTACTATTACTAGTCCATATTTCTTTCCATTCAAAGAAGCAGTTTGAGTGGGTCCAAACAAATTCATATGTAAAAGTTTCAAAGGTCTAGAAGTGGAAACAATATTTTTGGAATTAAAAGAGTTTTTCACTTGTTTCCCTCTCTGACATGCTTCACACAGAACTTCAGATTTGTACACAAGATTTGGTAGTCCTCTCACGAGGTTATGCTTATTTAGCTTTGAAATGGTTCTTAAGCTTGCATGACCAAGTTTCTTGTGCCATATCCATTGTTCATCCTTTAAGGATATGAAGCATGAGACATTTTGCTTGGACAGATTTTCGAAATTAATTTTGTAAACATTGTCCTGCCTCTTTGCTTGAAAAAGTATGGACTTACCAGAATTTCTGACTATACATTTAACCTTGTTAAATGAAACATCAAATCCACTATCACACAATTGACTTATGCTAAGCAGATTATGTTTGAGTCCTTCAACCAATAAGACATTTTCAATAGAGGGAAAATGATGCTTACCAATTTTTCCTATCCCAACTATTCTGCCTTTCTGGTCTCCTTCAAAGGTAACCCAGCCCTTTGTCCTAGGCTTTAGGTCTTAGAACATAGACCTTTCTCCTGTCATGTGTCATGAGCAGCCACCATCCAGGTACCATGACTGGAGTTGTCTTCCTCCCATCAAGCATATCTGCAACAGGAATTATCATGTTTTTAGGTACCCAGATTGACTGGGGTCCTTTCTTGTTAGTCCTTGGTCTGCGTCCAGGCATGTTCCTCTTGTTATGGACGCATGTCAAGGTGACATGTCCAGCCTTTCCACATTGACCACAATATAAATTAAACTTGGAAGGACTTTTAGAAAACTTTGGTTTTGGTTTTTCTTGTCCCTTAGGAACATAACCCAAACCACTTTTGTCAGAAGGTTTTCTCTGAATTTTTAAAATTTGATTAAGTTTCTCAAAGCTACTGACAAATCTGGACAATCGTCCAGTGAGTTCATTTACTTCTTGTTGAAGTAGTTGTACTTCACAGGAGGTATTGGACTCAGAATCTTTTTTAGATTCATCTTTGAGTTGACTTACTTGAAGTCTCAACTCTTCATTTTCTTATTTGAGTACTTTATTTTCTAAAGTAAACTTTTCAAAATCTTTGGTTATAAGTGAAAACTTTTTCTTCAAAGATCTGTACTCATCAGATAAAATGGATGATTCTCTAAGAAGATCATCAAAATTATCTCTTAGTTCACGATCCCCGCTGTCAGTTGAGGGCAGACTTGGCATTAGGCAAAGATTTTCTTCTTCCTTATCCTCCTCATCCTCATCATCAGAAGAATCATCAAGATCCTCCCATGTTGCCATGAGACCCTTCTTCTTCTTGAAGAACTTTTTCTTTGTCTTTTCAGCCTCAGGGCAATCTTCCTTGTAGTGGCCTGGTTTCTTACAGCTATAGCACACTGCTGGACTTTTCTCCATTTACTTAGCTTCCTTTCGTGCAAATTTTCTGTTGAATTGCTTCCTTCTGAAGCCACCTTTCTTTTTCCACATGGACTTTATTTTCCTGGAGATGAAGGAAAGTTCTTCATCATCTGAGCCTTCTTCTCCTTCTGAGCTGCATGACTCCTCATCTGAGCCATTTGCCTTTAAGGCTTTTGAGGTGCTCCCTTTTTTAGCTTTAAGAGCAATGGACTGTGCCCTCTATTTGCTCCTTCTTCTTTGACCTCAAGTTTATGCACTTTGAGTGAGCCTAGAAGGTTCTCCATAGCAAGAGTGGAAAGATCCCTTGCTTCTTGTACTGCAGTTACCTTGAGTCTCCATTGTCTTGGCAGAATCCTTAGGATTTTCCTGATGTGATCCTGGGTTGTGTAGATTTTTTCCAGAGATCTCAAGTTATTGATGATTGTTTGGAATCTTCCAAACATCTGATCAATTGTCTCGTGATCCTTCATTTTGAATCGTTCATATTGATGAACTAGCATGCTGATTTTGGACTCACGGACCTGAGTTGATCCTTCATGTGCCAAAGCTAGAGTATCTCATATCTCTTTGGCAGTGTTGCAGGTGTGCACCTTGTCATATTCTGACTTTGTAATGGCACACATTAAATAATGTCTGGCCTTTGAGTTCAGCTAGAACCTTGTCCTCTGATCCTGTGTCCACTGAGCTCTAGGTACTGGTTGCCCTGCTTCACCTACTGGAGCAGTGTAACCAGTTTCAACGACATCCCACATGTCTATATTCTACGCGTTAAAGAATGTGATCATTCTTTGCGTCCAATAATCATATTCGTCTCCATTGAACAGTGGTGGTCTGTTCACAGCTTGTCCCTCGTTCTCCAAGGATCTTTGCTTCTCTGCACTGTTAGGTGCTCAACTCCTAGAGACTGAGCTCTGATGCCAACTGAAATTAACAGGATGAAACACAAGAAGAGGGGGTTGAATTGTGTTTCTAAGCTTTTAAAACTTTTCGCAAACGTTGGACGCTGGTTATGAAAACGTTGGACGCACAGCGTATTTGAGTTATTGGACGCAAAGACAAGTTGGACGCAGAAACGTCCACTTAGTTTAAAACAAGTTTTCTTGTGCGATTAAAGCGTATGAATGACTTGTTAAAATAAATTCAAATTCAATCCCCTCAGTTAGTATATAAAAAGAAATTAACAGAGATAAGGGATAGAGAAAATAACAAAAGTGTTTATCCTGGTTCACCCTTTCCTAAGAGCTACATCCAGTCCCCTCAAACTAGAGAGATTTCACTATCAATCTAGATAGAATACAAGTATTCTTCAACAGCCTCTGCAGGCCTTACAACAAGTATTATTTGCACACCTAGACTCATCAGGCTCAAACCCAAGTATTCTTTGCACACAGCCTCTCCAGGCTATATCCCAAGTATTCTTTTACAGACAAGCCTTTCCAGGCTCAAACAAGTATTCTTTCTAATCAAGCCTCTCCAGGCTCAAACAACTCAGAAGAGTGTTTTAACTTAAAGTGCTGTCTAACTCACACAAGTGAGGATATGAAAAACTTAAGCACTTCGAGAGGTAAGCAAACTCTCTTTTACAAGAAGATAGAAATAATACAAGATTTTCTAGAATAGACAGAGTATGACAATATTTGCACAGCGATTCGACTCTTTCTTTTTCTTGGTTCAGTCTCTTGTATTCTTCTTCTTGTTCACGGTATTTATAGGCTTTGGTGAAGCTTCAGATTTGTTCTTCGAATAGCTCAATTACAGCCTTCATAAATGTTACTGTTCTCTAATAGCATTAAATGCTATTTTTCTGTTGCTCTGAGGAGTTCTACTTCAGTATATTTTATGCGTTTCTTTCTCCTAGGTCAGAAGTAACCTGTACTCAATATCTCAATTACACAAAGATTAATAGTAATATTTTATTGAGACAAAGAGAATACACTGTGTAAAGAAAAAGGTGCGTTCAGAGAGATACAGAATTTATCAGAGTACATTCTCTCTCTTAGTACACTTTCCACAGTGCTTTATGTTTTTCATTTAATGCACGTTCAAAAACATTGACAATGTTGCACAGAAAAAATATTGTATACAGCTATTTATTTCAAATCATTTGTTCATTAAATATGTCTCATATTAAATGCAAAAGCAATAAATAGCTTGTGATAGAATCTGCGTTTTGGACGCAACATGTAGAACAGATTGGACTTTCTGTTTTCTTACCAAATGGACGCATATTTTTGCTTACCATTTAACATGAAGCATCTTAGATCATATGGACGCATATCTTTGCTTACCATTTGAACGTGAAGCATCTTAGATCATATGGACGCATATTCATTGCTTACCATATGGACTTATGACTTTGCTTCTCAGAGCGTATATCTTCATGATGATTATTGGACGTTTATCAGTTCTGCTTCTTTGGACGCAAAGCATCATTGGACACATTGCTCTCAGAGTCCATTGGACAATACTTACCCGAGGTCAAGTATCAGAGTTCATTGGACGATCTACTCTTGGACTGTACATATGTTTGCCAAAGTCACACTGGACAATGGACTAATCTTGTTGTACCTACAAGAGCTTGTCAACAGAATTTGTAAAATCCTTAATAATCATTGTTATCATCAAAACCACTTAGGGAATTTATGCATTAAAAAATGCTTTTAAACAATTTGGTTCCAACACACCCTACATGAGAGGGGCACCCGAGAGGCCTAAGAAGCAGAGAAGAAAGGTAAATGATGAGCCTAAGAATCCGAACAAAATAAGAAGGCAGCAACGTGCTATAAGGTGTAGAAGATGTGGCGAATTAGGATACAACAAGAGGACATGCATAGGTAAAACAACAGTTGACAGGGCAATTCCCAAGGGTGGCGACAAGGTATGCTACAATGTTCAATATCTATAAATTCAAAACTTATAAAATAATTAGTTAAACTTATGCCAAGTTGACTTGCAGACACACACACAAGTACAACAACCTGATGATGGGTCAAGTCAACAAGCATCTCAAGCAACTCAGGCCCCTCAAACAATACAGACCTCTTAGGCAACTCAAGCAAGTCAGGCCCCTCAGGCATCTCAAGCAACTCAGGCCCCACAAGCTCCTCACAACAATCAATGTAGGATTCATGGTGGGATTTTTTTGTGACAACAACTATTAGATCAACAATGTTGATTTGGGGGAATTGTTTTGTAATTATTTTGGGATGATAGTTGCTATTAGTAATGAAACTTGTGGCTTTCTTTTTATTTCAAGCAATATGTAATTATGGATTTCGTATTATGTTTGGAGTTTTAATGGTTATGTAATTATGCCATGATACTCTTGCAAATCTTTTGGACAAGTGGTCTATGATGTGTATAGCTTTCAGATTATGGCAATTTAATCCAACTTTCAGATTATGAACTTATTGTTACTGGTTTTGTATGTGCACAATTAGCACTTGAATAACACTGGTTTTACTGGTTTTGTATCTACACAATTAGCACTTGAATAGCACTGGTTTTACTTATTCTTTTACTGGTTTTACTGGTATTTCACTACTGCCTTATGTATTTAATTGGTATTGGCATTTAACTGCTATTGTCATTTCCGTGGTATTTTACTGGTTTCAATGCTAACTTAGGTATTTTACTGGCGTCTCACACATACTGATTTCACAACATTTTAAGTGCATTGGTTTTGTATGTGCACATTTCCCTGCACCAAACCCACATTGGTACTGATTTAAAACTGGTATAAAATTGCAATTGAGCACTAAATTCCCTGCACTGATTTCAATAACAAACTGAAATAAAAATACTGGTTTTGCACATACTGTTAAAGTACAGAACCACACCACATACACAGTTTTGGCTACTCATAATGGTCTAATTATGAGTGAATCTGTCACATTCATATGGCTTTGATTAAAATGTCACATTCCCTACCTTTTAATTAACACATTCATATTGTCTAATTAAATTGAGTGAATCTGTCACAAACCAGGATTTAGAACCACACCACATACACAGTTTTGGCTACTCATAATTACATACACACAAACACATGCTCAAAATATCAAATCAAAATGAAACATAAGGATAACATTTACTTCTTTTAAATTAACAACTTACATAGTAGTGTTGCCTTTTTTTCATTACAATAACCATAATTCACAACCTTCTCAAAAGCACTTTTTCAACATTACCTCCGTAAATCATTACCCAACACTATTTCATTACAATAACAATAAGTAAAATCACAATTACATAGCAACTAAACACCAAATCCCCTTCCTCAATCTCTCTCTACAGAGAATTTCATTATTTTTCTTCAACAAAGCTCTGATAATCTTCTTCTGATGTTCAGGTACTTCTTCATCATGCCATTTGAAGAAATGGCAAGCCTTCTTCCCCTCAACCTACAAAGACCATAATAACAATACAAAAATCAGAAACAATACAAACTTCAAGGAACCACAATGAAGCTAGAAAATGTAAGTTCATTACCTGGAAATCAGAACCAACAAAGATAGGAATCAAAATACCTGGAAACGACCACAACCATAGAAACATCGCCCTGGGTTCTCCTCCGTCCAAGCCGTCACCAATGGAGCTTCCTCACCACAATAGTATAACCACCGTGGCCACTGGGTTTTACTTCTATCCAACGATGAAGACGCAGCAGACGTTTGTGATTTCGTTTCCCACTTCATCCCCGTGAATCAAATCGCCGCTTGGTAGAAGAGGATTAGGGCACACTTCGTTTTCACAGGTTTCAGATTTTCAATCCCTAGCTCCCAAACTCATGATTAGAAGAGGAAGAAGGCACATCAAAGAGACAGTCACGTGCTTGGCACGTGGGGCACTAAAAAATGCTGACTCAAAACTGTTTTGTCACGTAGGATGCCGCCTCACTCTTCCTAGTCAGCATCGTTTGTCCAAGTTAGCATCATGTAGGATGTTCAGGTACTTCTTCATCATGCCATTTGAAGAAATGGCAAGCCTTCTTCCCCTCAACCTACAAAGACCATAATAACAATACAAAAATCAGAAACAATACAAACTTCAAGGAACCACAATGAAGCTAGAAAATGTAAGTTCATTACCTGGAAATCAGAACCAACAAAGATAGGAATCAAAATACCTGGAAACGACCACAACCATAGAAACATCGCCCTGGGTTCTCCTCCGTCCAAGCCGTCACCAATGGAGCTTCCTCACCACAATAGTATAACCACCGTGGCCACTGGGTTTTACTTCTATCCAACGATGAAGACGCAGCAGACGTTTGTGATTTCGTTTCCCACTTCATCCCCGTGAATCAAATCGCCGCTTGGTAGAAGAGGATTAGGGCACACTTCGTTTTCACAGGTTTCAGATTTTCAATCCCTAGCTCCCAAACTCATGATTAGAAGAGGAAGAAGGCACATCAAAGAGACAGTCACGTGCTTGGCACGTGGGGCACTAAAAAATGCTGACTCAAAACTGTTTTGTCACGTAGGATGCCGCCTCACTCTTTCTAGTCAGCATCGTTTGTCCAAGTTAGCAAACATTATTAGTGAATTGACGATTGGACCAAAATTGCACACTTATAAAAGATAAGGGACCCAATTGACGCAATTAAAAGAAGGGGGACTAAAATTGCACAATCGCGAAAGATAGGGGCCTAAAATTGCAATTAAGCCTAAATATTACTTCTAATATTTATACTTACGTGTAGACTTGAAAACTCATGTCCATGGCCCGTGAGATGTGATCATCAGTCTACTCACGTAATAGTCTATCTGCATTATTATCGTCTTAGTTAACAATAATATTTTGACTATAGATATTTAAGAATAATGTTCATATTTAATGGGGTCTCACGACCAAGTCACACTTGATGTTTTATTGAATTAAATATTTCTTATTCTAAAGACTTTATTACGCTATATAAATAAATAACACAATAAATATAATGCCTCATACATAAATATATATAAATAGAGGGGTCATGATACAAATATAAAATCTATTAAAATAAATTGTCCACTAGAACTTACACTATTAAAATTGTGCTATATATGCCCAATAATAAAATTAGAAATTAAGACTTATTTAAGAAGAACCTTCTAATCTTTTGAAAGCAGCTTCGCAGTTCATTTTTGTGGATCCTGGTAGAAGATCGCTCAATCCTATTGCTGTAGTCCACGGCTGGTCAGCAAGTTCATCACCTTTATATGCTAATCTTATTAAAAAAAAACATTATCATATTTTAGATTAAAAAATGACTTTGTGAGCTTTTTGTTTTCCATTCACAAAAAAGAACTGGGACCGGGTAGACATGAAGTCAAGTTAGTTGTGCGTTAATATATGTACCTTTTATAGGAAAAGAAATATTTTAAAATTCTCTAGTGGTGCTTTATACAATTATACCTTCCACTCTGCCTTCACGTTATGTGGTGTTTCATCTCTACTTTTTCTTGTGTGTATGTTATTTTTCTTTCATAATATACCTTTGTCTATTCAAATTAATATACAAATCGACATTTAAAACCATGTTATAAAAATCTAATCGGTGTTGAAGACATCACTTTAATTAAAATTTATCAGTTTAAGCATTATGGCTAAACTGTAGTCAAAATGTTGATAATTTAAAAATATATTTGTCGATATTATATAATATATTAAATAATAAATTAACATAAAATATTAAAAGTAATGTCAAATTAAATTTTATATAAATACATAAACAACATTGGCAACCTCGGATTACTGGGAAAAAACATCTTACATTTTTTAATATTCGACGGTTAAAAACTTTTGTCAAAATGTATTAGACAACGGTTAAACCACAAATGAAAACTATTCTCATAGAATTCAATAATGGTTATAATTGTTATCTAATAATTTTGCATTTTGCATCTTCTATATGTCACACGGATTAAGTAATCATTGACTTATGTTAAACTACAGATTTTTTTAAAAGCCATTAAACTACAGATAAAAGAATGGTTATGTAATCATTGCCTGATAGGCAACAATAATCTTATTTATTTCCATTGAATTTATTTAACACCAAGGATGAATACCGTCGTCATAGGATTTAAGAATGATCATAAGAGCTTTGCCAAATAATATCACATAGACAACCTAAAACAAGTCACATATGATTTTTAAGGTGCTCATTGCATCTCGTTTTTCATGTATTTTTATCTGTATTTTTCTCTGTGATCAAGTGGATGAAATTGAGACGAGAGATACTTAGCCATAAAGTTTTGCAAGATCAAAGAGCTTCATTCATTTTCTCTCAACTGTTCTTCATTATTCTTGGTGTTCTTCATCCTCCCAACTTAGGTGCCACTTTCATCTTCATCTCTCTCTCCCATTTTGATTTCCACTATGTCGAGAAAACATTTCAACAACGCTTAAACTTGATTCCAATAGTGCGTAAAAGCGTTGGTGATCGACCCATTGTTGTTTGCACGTGCAATTCCCACAACACCTCCAAAGCACTATTGGTGTCTCACATAAACTCCCCTGCATTCCCTCAAAGAAAACGCGCGATTGGGAAAGGGTTATCGAGATTTACTCAAACACATGATGCACAGACAACACAGATTAATATCATCACAAATATGAATAAAAACATATCTACACACACACACACACACAAACACACACTATTACCGAAAAAATATATACATATATGTACAATTAATATGAACAGATTGAATCAAATTAACCACATTGAAAAGTTTAAATTTTACTTAATATTCTTGTCTAGAAATTACACGTTCGACCACATATTTCCACTATTCTTCAATAACTTCATCTTGTTATTTAGAAGAATAAGTTGCGCACCTATGGCCTTCAAGGTAATGCAAAAAAAAAAATTAATTATTAGATGTTATTAATTAACATGCATGGAAAACCAATTTAGCAAAAATCTTAACAAAAAGTTGCATACCTCTTCTGGGATGTGTTGAACACCTGCGGAGACAATCTCTTTCATGAATCTCATTACAAAGTACCTGCAGTCGTCGTCGTTATTTTGTTTTGGACACTACAAAATGAAAAACAGTCATGGTAAGTCAAAAATAATATTTACAAATAATTACCACGAGCCATAATTTGTAAAAAATACACCTTAATTATTTTCTAATTTATTCAGGTATTCTATTCCTTGTTGTCCAACCTACTATTTTTTGGTACTCCTCTACAACTCTGAGAAAAACAGCCACAAATTAAACTTCGATGTATGTAATAAATATGAAAACACATGCACATCACTCATGACTACTTACTTATTGAAAGTTTTGAAAATGGGTGACCCTAGCAGGTCCTGTAACACCCTTTCTCCAAAAAGGATATTACACCATAGTAACCAAAAGTTTCGCAAAGTTTTAGAAAATATTTTGATAAAATTTGGTAATCCTTCTCTAAAATGCGGGTAAAATTTTTTGCTTTTCTAAAAGATGATAAGGATGGGGAACATGTTTCCCTAATTCTTTTCAAAATGTTTTTTATTGCAGAAATAAGATCAACACCTTTTGTGAACATAAACTCATCTCATATATATATAAAGATCTTGCTTCATTACAAGCATAAGTTTAAATAAACTGTACATCTGAGCCAATTCAGTCTCTTGACATCTACCCCATACTAAGATAGTAAATACCGATTCTTCTTGGAATCTCTATCAATCTATGCAGCATCCTCCTTCAGATCCTTCTTCTAAGAGCTAGCCCATTTCTTGGGTAAATCATCTACTCAGTCATGCATCAACACAACATAAAGCAGACAAGGGTGAAAGTCTAAACAAAGTAACAAATAAAGTACAGGCACAAACAAAACACAGATTACATACCAATCAATTCGCACATCAAGACACACATTAAAGATAACAGATCAATTCAACACTTATAAACAGATCCCAATCAAATAGGTCTTACCTTGTGTCTTGTAAACCTGCAAAATAACTCATTCACAAAATATATTCTCACATCAAAGTATATATATGCATGTCACTTCAATATCTCTCTAGTCACACCGGTGTAGTGCTACAAGGAGACTTTTCCAACCTCACATCATTTGAGCGACCGGCTGCAGTAAACTTAACAGCATAATCAAGGAATCCAGTCTTCGACCCCTGAGAATACTTCAGAAATACCGCATTTAAAACTTAATACCAAATCAGAAATAGATCTGCCAGTCAGATTTATCCAAGCCGGGTATACGACTTGTCTTGGCTCAGGGGGATTCACTGACAAGGCCATTGAGACTTTTGAAACCTAGATAATCCCAGTAGACAATTGTAGTCCAACAGAACCTATTTTCAACCCCAACCTCTAGGTTGTATGCTCATAGTCTATAATGGAAATGATCATCAAATTTTGCAAACTATTTTCTCTTTAATTTCTCTTTGTAAAACTTCATCTGTTTTACTGTCACTTTTCTCAAAATCTGTGAATTTCATGAACTCTTAAAACTCATCACTTCATAAAAATCTTTAGATAACTGTTAAAATCACTTTCTCTTGTAAAAACCTTTCACTGTATGATTAAATATATAACTCTTGTTCTCAATATTCTTTTTACGGATCGCTATGGTTTTAACTCATTGACTCGGCTTCAATAATTCAGTTTTATGATTGATTTCACCGCGGCAGAGCCGAACTGAGGAAAACAACCTAACAAAGTGATTCGGTATATGAAATAAATGTTATTAACTTATTTCAAGAAGACCAAAACGGGGCATAGCTACCTAGGATTGATCAAGAGAGAAGAGATCGACAGTATTCAAATTTACGTCCGCTTTTTAATCAATAAGTGTGTGTTCTCATATTTTAAATAGCTCTTTGGGAATGGAATAATTACACGGCGGCTGAGCTAACTGCGCTAATCAGTGTCCAGCTTTCATAAAACTTGATATACACTTAGTGAGCGAAATACAGCTGATCTATTACTGTCATATTAAATTCCGAAAGATGCTATAACAGTAGAATTCACTGAGAATCCATTACTGTTACACTCTTTTATTGAATCCAATCTATTTATATATACGGTATTAAGAAATCACTTCTTTCCCAATTTATCTTAGTCACGTATATACCGGGTCCCTATTGTTAAGAATTCCCCAAACAGCGTATCAGTATAGTTCCCAGGAAAGAGAGAAGGACTTATCAAGCCCCTTCAAAGGTCTCTGTCATTCCTAGACAGACCCCCCATACTGATAAACCATTTATCTTAACCATCACTTTGTATATCAATGATAGACATTATCAGGGTTTTCATAAAAGAATAAATTGTATTTTCTTGACGGTAAAATCATATTTACGGTAAGTCTAAAATTCGCCATTATAACGGTATGTTTACAAAAGCTCAAAAATGATTTTGGCATAGCCACCTTACTTACACAAATTTTTAGAGAAATTTGGGCATTATAACTCTATAATTATTAAATAGCATAAAACAGTTAAATTTAAGCTATAAAACAATTATAAAGCATATATAAATAAATAAAAGCTATAAACACACAAACAAACAATTCAAACACAAACAAGAAACAAACTCGTACTTGTCAAATTAATTTGAAAGAGATTCCCCTTACCTTTCCACAAAACAATGAAGAACAAGCTTGAAGAACCAGGAACACAATAGTAAGAAATTTAAGACTAAAAAGAGAAAAGAGAGAAAAGTGTTTGCATTGAATGCTTCTTGGATTTGTGTTGTGAAAATTTATGAAGCAAGGGGGACTATTTATAGGTAGAGGGGAGGCCAAGAGGGAGGGCAAAGAAGGAAGAAGAAAGTTGGAGTGATGTAAGCCATGACTATCAAAATACATAATTATTAATTAGGTTTAATCAATCATTTTTCTAATTGGCTTCTTCTTATGACTAGGCTCATGACTCATGAAGCAAAAGTTCATCCAAGGGCCCTAAGGTGATGGTGATGTCGACCAAGATGAGGGGAAAGGAGGGCCATTGGATTGCTTGGTCAAAAGCTGTAGGTTTAAGTAGTTTTAAATGAAAATCAAGGGTAAAATGGTCTTTTCACTAATCAAATATTAAAAATAATTTTAAATGGTAAGAACCAATGAGGAATCTCGAAAATGACATGTAAGAGCTTCATGGAAGAGTTTTTGGATTTTTACGGTAAGGGTAAGCTTTACGGTTTGCAAAAACAAAGGAAAACGGATGTGCTGTAAGTGCAAAACAGACATTTTTTAGAAATTTCAGAAAAAATCCAAGAAAATCACAAATTGAATTTAAACACTAATGATCCCTCTTGAAATTTGATTTTAAGCACTCACTGATCACTAAAAATCTATTTCTAATCAGAAATTCTCGTTTCTCGTGCTTTTACATGGACCGAAAAAAGTAGCTTTTGATATGTTTTTTAGAAAATTATGAAATAATTTCCAAAAATCTAAAAAACTGAAAAAACATGATTCATATTCTTAAAATCTCTTTCTGACCTCAATTCGGTCTTTGAATCAGTTATTAGCTCTTACCGTACGTTATAGGGACCAAAATGGTAATTTCTAAAAGTTTTCCAAAAATTCTAAGAAAATTTCATAAAATCATAAATATTAAAAGAATCAACTTTTGTGAAGGAAGTTTGTTTTATGGGTTGGTTTTAATATACTTTTGCTATTTAAAACTGAATTCGTCAATAACGGCGGAAACTATTTTCTGTAAAAGTCCAAAACGTTTAGTGAAAAGTGACTGTTTTAATGAATCAAATTAATAAGCCTATTAATACTATATTTATAAGATAGAAACAAATCACACAACACATGGATCGCACAATTTCATATAAAACAGATAATGGAAAAATAGAAAACAGAAGTCTATATAAGACTTAGCTATCTTACTATATGAAACTATAATACCACGCAAGACTTATTTATTTTGTATTTCATCTCAAGCATACTAGATCCTAGAGTCTCTATCTTAACTATTTCTCTATCTTTGGTATTTATTCATTTCTTAACTAACAGATTACGAAATTTCTCTTAGAGGGACTAAAACTGTAATTCCTTTTATATCTTTTTTTAAAAATCCAAACTTAATTTATAAAATATTTATGGAACATCAAGTAATATTTGTCTATCCTCTAATACCTTTTAGGAGTCAAGTATAAATTTTCCATATTCATTATCAGCTTATTCTGACGGTCAAGAATATCCGTAAAGTACCATTTGACTTCTACGTCAGCTCTAAACCATTATATTTTATCTGAAAATCTTAAGAATGATTCTAATTCTCTAAAATTAACACTCTGTCTTATAGAGTGAAAGTTTAGGATGTTACAATTCTACCCCTCTAAAAATAATTTCGTCCTCAAAATTCCGTAAATAAGCATACAGGACAATCATCCTCTCTTTGGAATAATTCCTATTACCTAACACCATTGTATTTATTCAAATGATCTTCCATCAACCTTTAGATACAACATACTCACCTTTCTAATGGTTCGGAGTGTAATCTCTTTCTTCTTTGTCCTAACTCCGTTGTTGTAAGTTAGACAGTCTACTAGCATTTTTCTTTCTTTGTTTACTTCCTCTTTTTCCATCTTTTGATATTTCTATTTGACGGGTCTCTTAGTGCCAAAATCTATCTTCTTGATGTATAACTAGGTCTTTCCTCAATATTTCATTTGTACTCCTATGTTTCATTAAGTTGGAATTAGATATCAAAAAGTACTTCGTCAAATATTCAGACTTAGTTGTATTCATGCTTATAATCAGGTCCTATTGCTGTAAACCCCAAAAACTTCCATTCTCTTTTTTTCTTTCCATTTGAGTACTTAGTAGAAAATATTTGCAATAATTTGTGCAAAATATTGCCCTGAAATTTCTTGAGGCCTCACTTCTATTTAATTGTTGTATCCTCTTTTATCAACTCTTAATCTCACTAACCATCAGATATCAGCATAACTTATTTTGACTTCCCTAGCATCATTTTGAGTCAAGAATATCTTCTATTAGTTGCTTGGATCTATACTTAATCATCCTCCTTTATTTCTTATCTCCAAAAGAACTGATTTACTGCAAGAATCCTATAAGATTATTTTCTTACTTTACTATACCTTTGATCCTTTTATCACTAAGATACCTTTAGTAAGTCATTTCCAATGACTATTGAATCCTTAACAATAATCCTTATCTGTTGAAAATCTCTAATACTATTCTACTTAACTATGGGTTTTAGCTTTTTAATCGTAGAGATAATATTCTTGTATTCCTTTTGATATTGCTACCTCAATTATCGAATATTTCCTTTCTTTCTATCGGAATCAAACCTTAAGTTCCTCTATTCCTAGGAATTTTGACCTATCAGTTCATACTCATTATCATTATCAGTGTTATAAAACTCGGCTCGGACCGGCCGGTCAGACCGGTTCTACCGGGAACCGGAGATACCACCGGTCCGAGCTGAGTATCAGATCGGATATGTCATCGACCCGGTGTGAACCGGTAAGAAGTGGTCGGTTTTGTCTAAACACCAGTGAATTGGCGAGTCGTTGGGTTAAACTGGGTTGAAATTTTTTGAAAAGAAAACATTTAAAAAATGGATGCACAAAAGCTATTCACGGTGACCAAAGCTTACTTTTCTGCTTTTCACATTGAACGAGGTCGTGGGACACGCGCTAGGTAGCTTTTGTCTGCTTCGCACGTTGCCCGAGGTCATAGAAAATCGCAAAGCCCAATTTTTGTGTTCCTCTCAGTCTCTCACATGCTTTTGAAGTCATGCACAAATCAAATTAAGAGAAAATTAGTTTTAAAAAAGCTTCTATGAGTGGAGTTCGAACTCCACATCTCTGATTTGAGCAAAAATTGCTAGACCACTGCACTAGAGGATTGACTTCGATAGAAATGCACCAAATTAAATATATATTTAATATAATACCGGTTCATGCGGTCCAACCAGTGACTCACCGGTCCGACCAGTGACCCATTGACTCAGTACCCCGACCGAGTCGATGACCGGTCCGAGTTTAATAACATTGATCATTATTATCTTTCTGCTACCGGCAAGCTAATGGATTAATTACTTCCATACCTTGACCTTAAGTAGTAAGAAAACAATAATAACTCTATGACTGATCATGTCATCCAAATTAAAAAACATAGTTTGTAAAAGTAAGTTTCTACTTTTAGGAATAAACATAATATACATATATATATATATATATACACATAAAATTAACATAACATCAAGCAAACAAATACTTATATATTCATATATATATATATAGCAACCAAGTTCAAACATTTCCTAATAGACTCAAATCCTTATGGAATGCCTCCAAAAACTATACTCCATCTTTTGAGTGTTATGATTCAAGTCTACTGATAACTAGATCATATCTATAAAAACAGAAAGCAAAACAACGCATCGTCCTAGATCCACTAATTGTAAAAAGATCTTCAATCTTTTGCTACAGGACCCTTATACTGCAATGTTGGATGGTTGGCTACTGGCTTTTGCTCCCTACAAGTGTTTGACAGATGCCCAATCTTCCCACATTTGTAACAAGTTGCTCCCCTCTGGTTGCAATTGTTGGCATGATGTCCTATCTTTCCGCAATTGTAACACCTCATCGTACTTATCCCTTGATTCCTATAATTTCCTTTTCTAATAACAGGCGCATTCTTGCTAGTTCGTTGTGAATTCCAATTTTTCACTGAGTTTCTAGTATATGGCTTATCTTGGATCTGCCTTTCTTCCTGACTTAGTGATTTAAACCTAAGTGGTCCTCCTACGTTGCTTTTTCCTATCTTCTCCTTCTGTAGTATCTTCTCAATCATATAACAACGTTCTATCAACTTGCTAAACTCACAATTTTTGAAAGGGATCACTGTAACGTTCGTATTTTTAGATTTCTGTCTTTATTATGTTTTAATATATAATGTGCGATTTATGTATATTAAATATTTTATTAGGGAAGTTAATTCCTTAGATAAATCCCTAGTGAGCATAGAAGTCAATAGTTTAAGTTGAATTTTGATAATAAGACAGAATACGGTTTACGATAAATTGACGGAATAGCTGAGTTGTGAGACAAAGACCTTGAATTGAAGTCAGAAAATTGATTTGAGGATACCAATAGTCATTTTACAATATTTGAGGATTTTAGAAATTTATTTGGGATTTTTTGGAGTTACAGGTAAGAAAAAGTACCGTTTTGGTCCTTGTAGTTTGCATAGGCTGAACTGCGAGTGGGTTTAGTGACCAAAACAAGTTAGAAAAATATTTCGACGAACCAAATAGTGTTTTTCTAATATTTGGAAATTATAGGAATTTTCTGGAAATTTCTGAAAAGTTGACTATTTTGACCTAAATACGGGTTTACGGTTAAGAATAGCAGTATTAGGAAAATTAGTAAAACCCAAAAAAATGAAGTTAGAAGGTTTTAAATCATTTATTAGTAGAGGAATGGTGATGTAGGGGTAGTGATGTAATAGGAAAAATAGTAATGATTACTTTTCCGGTGAAAAGACCGTTTTGCCCCTAAGTCAGGTATTTAACTGCTAAGTCATAAAGCAAGCCAACTCAAAGCTATTTTAGCCTATTAATTTCATGGCTAGGCTGCTCCCATATGAGCCATGTGAGCCATGCACACAAACAAGCCTTGAATGAATAGTTTTAACTAAGTAGGATTAAAGTTACCTCACCTTAGTTGGTTTTTAACCTAGCCTAAACCATGGTTAATATTTGATCTTATCTCCCTCCTTTAACCTCAGCCAAAACCGCCCATGTGCCCCAAAAATAAGCCTAGATTCTTCTAGAAGAGAGGTGAGTCATGGAGAAGAGCCAATAGGGTAATGTCTTGATTTATCTCTTTATTAAAATTAATTTATGAGTAGTGATGGCAATTTTTAGCAAAACTTATCCTAGCTACTTTGGGAGAGAGAGCTGATCGTGTATGTGTCTTGAGGGAGAGGAGAAGAAAGTTTGCTTCATTTGTTCATTTCCATTATCATTCCAAAACACATCTCTTCCATTTTTCTTTCACTTTTCTCTCAAAAATTCCACGAGTTCTTCTAAGTGTTCTTCTTTATTCTAAGGCTTTTGATCTTTGATCTTCAAGAACCAAGGTTGGTTTTCTCTTCTAATCCATAAATCCTTTCTTCCTCTTCATGATCATCAAGTTCATATTTCTAAAAGTGGGTTTTTTTCTATTTTTGTCTTGAAGGAACCCAAGCTTGTGAAGGTAAAGGATCTTTGATCCAAGCTTTGATGTTTCTTCTTCCTTTGGTACATAACTATCGAGGGTTTGAAATAAATAATCTTTCTTCTCTTTTTCTTCTTCTCTTTAAGATTTAAAAAGATCTTATTTGTAGTATTTTTGGCTATGTTCATACCTTGATTTTTAAGTGTTGGAACCAAATTATTCAAAAGCACTTCTAATGCATGAATTCCCTAAGTGGTTTTGATGATAACAATAATTATTAAAGGTTTTTCAAAGTCTGCTGACAAGCTCTTATAGGTACAACAAAGATAAGTCCATCGTCCAATGTGACATTGGCACATATATGCACAGTCCAAGAGTGGAGCGTCCAATGGACTCTGATACTTAACCTCAGAAAAGTATGGTCCAATGGACTTTGAGAAGCAATACGTCAAATGAAGCTTTGCGTCCAAAGAAGCAAAACCTATAAGCATCCAGTAATTATTCATGGAGATGTACTATGCTTTGCGTCCAAAGAAGCAGAATTGATAAACGTCCAATAACTGTCATAGAGACGTACTATCAGAGAAGCAAAGTCATAAGTCCATATGGTAAGCAATGAATATGCGTCCATATGAACCAAGTTATCTCAAATACAAATGGTAAGCAAAGGTATGAGTCCATTTTGTACATAACCTGAAAATTCCATATATTCTATATGTTGCGTCCAAAACGCAGAATACATAACCTGCTATTTATTGCTCATGCATTTAATATAGAACATATTTATTGAGCAAATGATTTAAAATAAATAGCTGTATTCAACGTGTTTGAACATGCATTAAATGAAAAGCATAAAGCACTGTGGAAAGTGTACTTAGAGAGAGAATGTACTCTGACTATTTCTATATCTCTCTGAACACCCCTTTCTGATTTACACAGTGTATTCTCTGTCTCAACAGAATATTACTATTAACCTTTGTGCAATTGAGACTGTGAGTACGGGTTGCTTCTGACTTAGGAGAAAAAGACGCAGACATACACACTGAAGTGGAATTCCACAGAGCAACGGAAAAATAGCATTTAATGCTATTAGAGAATGGTCATATTTCTGAAGGTTAAAGCTGAGTTATTCGAAGAACAAGTCTGAAGCTTCATCAAAGCCTATAAATACCGTGAACAAGAAGAAGAATACAAGAGACTGAACAAAGCAAAAGAAAGAGCTGAAACGCTGTGCAAATACTCTGTCTATTGTAGAAATTCTTGTATTACTTTATTCCTTCTTGTAAAAGAGAGTTTGCTTAACTCTCGAAGTGCTTAAATTTTTCATATTCTCACTTGTGTGAGTTAGATAGCACTTTAAGTCAAAAACACTCTTCTGAGTTGTTTGAGCCTGAAGAGGCTTGTCTGTAAAAGAATACTTGGGATATAGCTTGGAGAAGCTGCGTGCAAAGAATACTTGGGGTTAAGCCTGGAGAGGCTTGGTTGTCAAAGAATACTTGTGTTGAGCCTAGAGAGGCTAGGTGTGCAAGGAATACTTGTGTAAGGCCAGAAGAGGTTGTTGAAGAATACTTGTATTCTATCTTGATTGATAGTGAAATCTCTCTAGTTTGAGGGGACTGGACGTAGCTCTTAGGAAATGGTGAACCAGGATAAACACTTGTGTTATTTTCTCTATCATCTATCTCTGTTAATTTATTTGTTTATACTAACTGAGGGGATTGATTTTGAAGTTCTTTTAACAAGCTATTCAATACACTTTAATCGCACAAAGAAAACCTGTTTTAAACTAAGTGGATGTTTTTGCATCCAACGTATCTGTGCGTCCAATAAACCAGTTGCGTTGTGAGTCCAACGTTTTTCATAATCAGCGTCCAATGTTTGCGAAAAGTTTTTCAAAAGCTTTGAAACACAATTCAACCCCCCTTCTTGTTTTTCATCTTGTTACCTACAGTTGGCATCAGAGCTCGGTCTCTAGGGGTTGAGCACCTAACAGTGCAGAGAAGCAAAGATCAATGGAGAACGAGGGACAAGCTGTGAACAGACCACCACTATTCAATGGAGATGAATACAACTATTGGAAACAAAGAATGATCACATTCTTTGATGTGCAGAATATAGACATGTGGGATGTCGTGGAAACTGGCTACACTGCTCCAGTAAATGAAGCAGGTCAACCAGTACCAAGAGCTCAATGGACGCAGGATCAAAGAACAAGATTTCAACTAAACTCAAAGACAAGACACTATCTGATGTGTGCCATTACCAAGTCTGAATATGACAAGGTGCATAGCTGCACTACTGCCACGGAGATATGGGACACTCTAGCTTTGGCACATGAAGGATCAACTCAGGTCCGTGAGTCCAAAATTAGCATGCTAGTTCATCAATATGAACTATTCAAAATGGAGGATCACGAGACTATTGATCAAATGTTTGGAAGATTCCAAACAATCATCAACAACCTGAGATCCCTGGGAAAAGAATACACAAACCAGGATCATATTAGGAAAATCCTAAGGAGTTTGCCAAAACAATGGAGACCCAAAGTAACTGCCATACTAGAAGCAAGAGATCTTTCTACTCTTGCTATGGAAAATCTTCTGGGATCACTTAAAGTACATGAGCTTGAGCTCAATGAAGAAGGAACAGAAAGAAGAGCAAAATCCATTGCTCTTAAAGCCCAAAAGGGGAGCACCTCAAAGGCACTAAAGGCACTTGACTCAGATGAGGAGTCATGCAGCTCAGAAGGAGAAAAAGGCTCAGATGATGATGAACTTTCCTTCATCTCCAGGAAAATAAAGTCTATGTGGAAAAAGAAAGGTGGCTTCAGAAGAAAGCAATTCAACAAAAAATTTCCACAAAAGGAAGATGACCAAAAGGACAAAAGTCCAGTAGTGTGCTATGGATGCAAGAAACCAGGCCACTACAAGGCAGACTGTCCTGAGGCTGAAAGGACAAAGAAGAAATTCTTCAAGAAGAAGAAGGGCCTCATGGAAACATGGGAAGATCTTGATGAATCTTCTGATGATGAGGACGAGGAGGATAAGGAAGAAGCAAACCTTTGTCTGATGGCAAGTCTACCCTTAACTGATAGTGAGGATGAAGAAGAGGTACTTTCTTATTCTGAACTAAGAGACAACTTCAATGATCTTCTTACAAAATCATCCATTTTATTTGATGAGTACAGATCTTTGAAGAAAAAGTTTTCTCTCTTAACGAAGGATTTAGAAAAACTTGATTTGGAAAATAAAGTACTCATATCAGAAAATGAAAAGTTGAGATCTCAAGTAAGTCAACTCAAAGATGAATCTCCAAAGGATTCTGAGTCCAATACTTCCTGTGAGGTACAAGCACTTCAACAAGAAGTAAATGAACTCACTGGACGATTGTCCAGATTTGTCAGTAGCTCTGAAAAACTTGATCAGATTTTAAAAATTCAGAGAAAACCTTCCGACAAAAGTGGTTTGGGTTATGAAAAACCAAAGCCAAAGTTTTCTAAAAATTCTTCAAAAGTTAATATTTACTGTGGTCACTGTGGAAAGGCTAGACATGTCACCTCGATGTGCGTCCATAACAAGAGAAACATGCCTGGACGTAGACCAAAGACTAACAAGAAAGGACCCAAGTCAATCTGGGTACCTAAAAATATGATAATTCCTGTTGCAGATATGCTTGATGGGAGGAAGACAACACCAGTCATGGTACCTGGACAGTGGCTACTCACGACACATGACAGGAGAAAGGTCTATGTTCCAAGACCTAAAGCCTAGATCAAAAGGCTGGGTCACCTTTGGAGGAGACCAGAAAGGCAGAATAGTTGGGATAGGTAAAATTGGTAAACATCCTCTTCCCTCTATTGAAAATGTCTTATTGGTTGAAGGACTCAAACATAATCTGCTTAGCATAAGCCAATTGTGTGATAGTGGATTTGATGTTTCCTTTAACAAAGATAAATGTATAGTCAGAAATCCTGATAAGTCCATACTTTTTCAAGCAAAAAGGCAGGATAATGTTTACAAAATTTATTTCGAAAAATTGTCCAAACAAAATGTCTCATGCTTCATATCCTTAAAAGATGAACAATGGATATGGCACAAGAAACTTGGTCATGCAAGCTTAAGAACCATTTCAAAGCTAAATAAGCATAACCTCGTGAGAGGACTACCAAATCTTGTGTATAAATATGAAGTTCTGTGTGAAGCATGTCAAAAAGGGAAACAAGTAAAAAGCTCTTTTAATTCCAAAAATATTGTTTCCACTTCTAGACCTTTGGAACTTTTACACATGGATTTGTTTAGACCCACTCAAACTGCTTCTTTGAATGGAAAGAGATATGGATTAGTTATAGTTGATGACTATACTAGATGGACATGGGTCAAATTCCTTGCACACAAGGATGAGTCTTTCAAAGTCTTCACCATATTCTGTAAAAGAGTCCAAAATGAGAAAGGTGCTTGTATCAACTCTATTAGAAGTGATCATGGAGGTGAGTTTGAAAATGCAAACTTCCAGAGATTCTGTGAAGAGAATGGGATCTTTCACAATTTCTCTGCACCAAGAACACCTCAACAGAATGGTGTGGTGGAGAGAAAGAATCGATCTTTACAAGAGATGGCCATGTCCATGCTCAATGATCACTCAACATCCAAGAGATTTTGGGCTGAAGCTGTAAATACTGCGTGTTATTTATAAAACAGAATATATGTGAGGCCTATATTGACAAAGACTCCATATGAATTGTGGAAAGGAAGAAAACCCAACATTTCATACTTCCATCCCTTTGGATGTGAATGTTTCATTCTTAACACTAAGGATCAACTTGGCAAATTTGATTCTAAAGTGGACAATGGAATTTTTCTGGGATACTCAGAAACCTCCAAGGCCTATCGAGTCTATAACTCAAGAACCTTGACTGTTGAAGAGTCAATTCATATTAAATTCAATGACAAAAAGCCTGACAAGGAATTGTCAGAGCTAAGTGATTCTCTTGCAGATATGAGAATACAAGCAGAAGGTGAAAGAATATCACCTAAGAATGAAGAAAATGGATCAGATGCAGAAGCTGAGGATGCGTCCAATACTGAAAGAAGAAGAAGATGGTACTTCAAGACCTATCATCCTGAAGAACAAATCATTGGAAATGCAAATGATATTGTCAGAACAAGGTCCGCATTCAGAGAACAAACTGATGTTGCATTCATCTCTGAATTGGAGCCCAAAAATATAGATGAAGCCCTATTGGACGAAGGATGGATTTTGGCAATGCAGGAGGAGCTGAATCAATTCAAACGCAATGATGTTTGGACGCTGGTAGCCCCACCTGAAGATAAGTCCAGTATTGGAACCAAATGGGTATTCAGAAACAAACTGGACGAAGAATGTAAAGTTGTGAGAAACAAGGCAAGGTTAGTTGCTCAAGGTTACTCACAATAGGAAGGTATTGACTTTACTGAAACCTTTGCTCCAGTAGCTAGAATAGAAGTCATTCGCATCTTACTTTCATTTGCTGCCCAACATGATATGAGGCTTTATGAAATGGATGTAAAGAGTGCTTTTCTGAATGGTATAATAACAGAGGAAGTCTATGTTGAACAGCCTCCTGGCTTTGAGGATCAAGCTTTTCCCAACTATGTTTTTAAACTGAAAAAGGCTCTTTATGGCCTCAAGCAAGCTCCTCTAGCATGGTATGAAAAATTAAGTTCTTTTCTAATGGAAAATGGTTTTTCAAGAGGAAAAGTTGATACTACTCTTTTCAGAAAATCCATAGACACACATTTCATCATAGTACAAATTTATGTGGACGATATCATTTTTGGTGCTACTGATGAATCTCTATGTGGAGAATTTTCTGAGTTAATGCAGAAGGAGTTTGAAATGAGCATGATGGGAGAATTGAAATTCTTTCTTGGACTTCAAGTAAAACAGACTCAAGATGGGATCTATGTGCATCAGTCCAAGTACACAAAGGAGCTTCTTAAGAAGTTCAATATGGACGATTGCAAACCTATGAATACTCCTATGCATCCAACTTGCATAATGAGTCTGAATGATAAAGATAAAAAGGTAGATCAAAAGGTATACAGAGGTATGATTGGATCTCTCTTATATCTTACTGCATCTAGACTTGATATTATGTTCAGTGTTTGTTTATGTGCAAGATTTCAATCAGATCCTAGAGATTCTCACTTAACTGCTGTAAAGAGAATCTTTAGATATCTGAAAGAGACTACTAATGTTGGTCTGCTGTTTAAGAAATCAGATGAATACAAATTAGTAGGATTTTGTGATACTGATTATGCTGGAGATAGGCTTGAAAGGAAAAGCACCAGCGGAGGATGTCATTTATTGGATCCAATCTAGTATCATGGACAAGCAGGAGACAAAGCACAATTGCATTATCTACAGCTGAAGCTGAGTATGTCTCTGCTGCAAGTTGTTGTTCTCAGCTCTTCTGGATCAAACATCAATTGGAGGACTACAACATCTTCGAGAGTAAGATTTCTATTCTTTGTGATAATACTGCTGCAATCAATCTATCTAAGAACCCAATCTTACACTCAAGAGCTAAGCATATAGAAATTAAACATCATTTTATTAGAGACTATGTACAGAAGGGAATATTTGATATTCAGTTTGTTAACACTGAAAATCAATGGGCTGACATATTTACAAAACCCCTCTCTGTAGATAGATTCAAATTTATAAGGAAGCATTTAAATATGCACTTTGTAAAAGAATGATGTTTAGCGTCCAATATGCTCAAGCTGAGTCTGAGTCCAATAAGACTAGCGTCCAATGAGACACGTCAGTCTATTTGAGACTTAGAATTCTTTTTCTTAAAGGTTTTTAACTCTTAGTCTTCCCGCGCTGAGTTTAAGTTATTTTTATAATGATATATTTTTATCACAAATTGTACAACTGCTCTGCAGCCATTTTTCCGTTTGATGATTACGCCAGTTTTCAAGAAAATTTACTGTTTTCTCTCTCCAAAAACTTCCTTCTTACACCCGTTTTTAACTCCTTCTCTTCCACTTACTCAACTTTCTGAAAACTCTCTGTGTTTACTCTCTTCTCTTGGAAAAACCCTTCCAAAACCCTCTCTTTCTAAAAATCAAACCTTTACTCTCAAAAATCTCACATTGACAGTTTGGAAATTAATGTGGAGTACTGGGCTGATCTCGCAACTATAGCCAGTATGGTGTGGATATTGCTCCTGAAATCATGGTTGTTGGATGGGAGAGCATTTTTGGAAAGGAAAAGGAAATCTTTGTGTATCGCGAGTTGGTTCGTCAGCTCTGGAAAACAATGAAGACCAAGGACAACCTAATCACACGAATAGTTCTAGGCAAGAAGGTCTATGTATCCACAGAAAGTATCTCAGCGGCTACTGGATGTGACGCCGTTGGAGTATGTTTTTACAAAAACTGGAGACTCAAAGATGGTGGATTGGACAAAATGAAAAGTATTTTGGTAAAGGAAGGAGAGGTAGTAGAAGGAACAGTGATACCTTCAGTAAAAATGACTGACAAAGCCAGAATACTTCATCAAGTACTGAATAAAATGATACTTCACAAGGTTGGATCAAAGGACTGTGTATCGTCATTACATGGGTTCTTACTAGTGCATCTTCTAACCTTTCAACAAATCAATCTTTCGTTTGTACTGTTTCCCTGCTTCAGAAGAGACGCACTAGGGAAAGGGAAAAGGACAACTATTCCCTATGGAGGATTACTTCAGAAAATTTTCAACACTCAAGGAGTCATAGAAGTTTTTGAAGCATACACTGGGGAAGACAAACCTGCTCTTTCCAAAATACAACGTCAAACTCATTTTGGAAGAACCAATATTCTAAGAATGGGCCTGGATACAGTCAAAGAACATCTGGCCAAACTCAAAGAAGTAGAAGAGGAGGACAACAAGGAAGCCATCAGGGCTACGATTGAAGCAAATCGAGCTGAACAAGAGGAACAAGCAACTAAAGTCCCTAGTGAAGTTCCTGCTGCACAAAAGAAGACCACTTCCAAGAAATCTATGAGGAAGTTGGTCATGGCTGAATCAGACGATGAAACTGTTGGAGAATATCTCTCCAAGAGAGCAAAGTTTGCAGCTAAAAAGGCAACCAAAAAGAGAAAAACTTCTGAGTCCAAGACAGCTGAAACAGAAGTCATTGGACCCATAGCAAAGAAAGCAAGATCTCTCAAGAAAGCATCCACTGCCAAGATTGCTGAGAAGAAAACGGCGGAGGTACCTGCTTGTGTTAATCCTGACAAATTTGTTGATAAAACAATTGAATCTGTGGTTGCATCAATCTCAGAAATTCCTGAGTCCATTCCCTCACCCACTTGTCCAATCCCTGACCCTCAGACTCAACCATAATCACCCATTCGTCCAATTTCTGAACCACAACCACAACCTCAAACACAAACCCAAACAGTTCCCCCACATCAAACAGAACAACCATCCCAAACACCACCCCAAACAGAACAACCATCCCATACACCACCTGAAACACTCTCACCCCCTCTGTCCACCCAATCGAGACAGCAAACACCACCACTCGCCTCACCTGAAACCACTCCACCATCACCCTTCAACCTTGAACCATCGTCCAATCCCATCCAAACACACCCACCTTCACCTTCACGTGATCACTCTCAACATTCTTCACCTTCCTCAAACCTGGATATATCAGAAGCCCCCACTTCATCAACTTCTGAATACATATTCACAGTCAGGAAACTGGATGTCCTGACTAAGGGGTTGAAGGTCATAGAAATCCCTCTTCAGGAGGATAAGAAAAAGGAGAACATGACCTCAGAGGAAGTAAGAGCTAAGTCAATCATGCCCAGCTCTTTGGGACTCTCAAGGATGAGAATTTATGACTTCAAGCTAGAGTACTCTCCTCTGACTGCGGAAGAACTGGGATCATTCCTCTCACCCCTTGACAGAATGATCATCAGAAACATAGCGGACGGACTTCAGCTCCAGAATAACTTCAATGTCCCTCCGTCTATGAGAATCAAGCCAACCACAACAATAAAGGTCAAGCCTGACAGGATAGCACCAAGGGTCTATCTTGTTGACAAAAATAAGGACAAGTTCCCAATAAAGAGCATCAACAAAAGTCCAATGACAATTCCTATCAGGATTGATGAGGATGTTGATATGGATTTCTTAATGTTCTTGTCCAAGACTAGACAAGCAACGGAGCAGGAAGCAAGAACTTTCTGGGAAAAACACCTCATCTTGTGTGAGCAAGAAGCTTCATCTTCAGGGGTCTCTGCCACTGAAAAGGCTGAAACGCCAACAATGGGATCAATATCAGTTCACAAGGAGCATCAAAGATACATGTTTAATGATGCCCTTGGAGCACCAACTCGTTCTACTGAGCCCATCGTTGAGCTGGCTCCTGAGCCTGAAGATCTTGAAGCTATGTAAGAAGTGCAACCTCAAGCTGCTACTGAACAGAGTCAAGCACAAGATTCAGTTCCAAGGGAACAATATGAAGAACTTGCGTTTCTCTTTGGACAGTATATCAAGTACACCCAGAAACTTCAGCAAAAGCCCTGACTCCACGCTCCAATGCTTCTCCAAATCTTCTTTAATCTTTCTTTTGTTTTTCTTTTTTTTTTTGGACTATGATGTTCTGTGAACTTTTTTGTCTGATGACAAAAGGGGGAGAAATCGGGAAGAATTAAGTTTTAAAGCTCAAAAGTCATTAATAAAATGATATTGAGTCTAAATTACAGTGCAGTAGTCTTATTACTTATGCATGCTCTGATTATGCTATATTATATGTTGGACTAATCTGCTCTGTGAGAAAAAGAAATTTTTCAGGTACTCTGAACATATTGAATATTCAAAACCATGAGATGTTTATCTCAGGGGGAGAAGAGTAAGAAAAACTGAGACATATATCTCAGGGGGAGTTTTCCCTAAGAAAAATTTCTCTTTAAAAAGTATATGTTGACTGTTTACTGGTTTTATCTGCTTTACTGCTTGTAAAACTTAATAATATTTGTCATCATCAAAAAGGAGGAGATTGTTGGAACCAAATTATTCAAAAGCACTTCTAATGCATGAATTCCCTAAGTGGTTTTGATGATAACAATAATTACTAAAGGTTTTACAAAGTCTGCTGACAAGCTCTTATAGGTACAACAAAGATAAGTCCATCGTCCAATGTGACATTGGCACATATATGCACAGTCCAAGAGTGGAGCGTCCAATGGACTCTAATACTTAACCTCAGAAAAGTATGGTCCAATGGACTTTGAGAAGCAATACGTCAAATGAAGCTTTGCGTCCAAAGAAGCAAAACCTATAAGCGTCTAGTAATTATTCATGGAGATGTACTATGCTTTGCGTCCAAAGAAGCAGAATTGATAAACGTCCAATAACTGTCATAGAGACGTACTATCAGATAAGCAAAGTCATAAGTCCATATGGTAAGCAATGAATATGCGTCCATATGAACCAAGTTATCTCAAGTACAAATGGTAAGCAAAGGTATGAGTCCATTTTGTACATAACCTGAAAAGACCATATATTCTATATGTTGCGTCCAAAACGCAGAATACATAACCTGCTATTTATTGCTCTTGCATGTAATATAGAACATATTTATTGAGCAAATGATTTGAAATAAATAGTTATATTCAACGTGTTTGAACATGCATTAAATGAAAAGCATAAAGCACTGTGGAAAGTGTACTTAGAGAGAGAATGTACACTGACTATTTCTATATCTCTCTGAACACCCCTCTCTGATTTACACAGTGTATTCTCTTTGTCTCAACAGATTATTACTATTAACCTTTGTGCAATTGAGACTGTGAGTACAGGTTGCTTCTAACTTAGGAGAAAGAGACGCAGACATGTACACTGAAGTGGAACTCCTCAGAGCAACGGAAAAATAGCATTTAATGCTATTAGAGAATGGTCATATTTCTGAAGGCTGAAGCTGAGCTATTCGAAGAACAAGTCTGAAGTTTCATCAAAGCCTATAAATACCGTGAACAAGAAGAAGAATACAAGAGACTGAACCAAGCAAAAAAAAGAGCTGAAACACTGTGCAAATACTCTGTCTATTGTAGAAAGTCTTGTATTACTTTCTTCCTTCTTGTAAAAGAGAGTTTGCTTAACTCTCGAAGTGCTTAAATTTTTCATATTCTCACTTGTGTGAGTTAGATAGCACTTTAAGTCAAAAACACTCTTCTGAGTTGTTTGAGCCTGGAGAGGCTTGTCTGTAAAAGAATACTTGGGATATAGCCTGGAGAGGCTGCGTGCAAAGAATACTTGGGGTTAAGCCTGGAGAGGCTTGGTTGTCAAAGAATACTTGTGTTGAGCCTGGAGAGGCTAGGTGTGCAAAGAATACTTGTGTAAGGCCTAAAGAGGCTGTTGAAGAATACTTGTATTCTATCTTTATTGATAGTGAAATCTCTCTAGTTTGAGGGGACTGGACGTAGCTCTTAGGAAAGGGTGAACCAGGATAAACACTTGTGTTATTTTCTCTATCCTTTATCTTTGTTAATTTATTTGTTTATACTAACTGAGGAGATTGATTTTGAAGTTATTTTAACAAGCTATTCAATACACTTTAACCGCACAAAGAAAATCTGCTTTAAACTAAGTGGATGTTTTTGCGTCCAACGTATCTGTGCGTCCAATAAACCAGCTGCGCTGTGAGTCCAACGTTTTTCATAATCAGCGTCCAACGTTTGTGAAAAGTTTTTCAAAAGCTTTGAAACACAATTCAACCCCCCTTCTTGTGTTTCATCTTGTTACCTACATTAAGGTGGTGATCAAGTAAGGCTAGGGAGCCAAGAGGCAAGGATCTTTGTTCAAAAAGGGAAAGAAAGAGGTAAGGGGAAATCTCTCTTTTTGTGAGTTATAAGATTCATGGGGTGCTATATGTTGTCTATGATATTTTTAAAAGCTTGAAAATCTTACTATAAACAAAAGAGGACTTGATTCTTCTAAAAGTTTAATCTTTATGAAAAGATATATTTTTTTTTTCAAGAAGTAACCTTCATGGAAAATCAATGGTTTTTACCTAAGTAATAATTATGATCAAGTGGTGATTGTTTTGAAAAGTATAAACTTTCATGAAAAAGACAATCTTTCTTGGAAAGTAATAAATTTGATTTCAAAGAGATTATCTTTTTGAAAAGGACATGATTCTTTAATCAAAAAGAGATTATTTTTATCAATTGATCATTGAGTAAAAAGTTTTGGATAATGACAACTTGGTGTATGTAACTTTGTCTTCATGATTAAAGATCATATTGTTCTATGTGTGATTGTGATATTATTCTATGCTTAATGTGGATGTTTTTCTTTGTTTGATAGTGATACTTTGCTATATTTGTTTGAGATATATTTTGTGCTTGATGTTCCTTGGCTTGAGTGGGATTGTCTTCTAGCTATCCTCTATGTGTTATGCATCTTTTTCTTATTTTTATTCAATTTGGGAATGTAATATTTAAAGTAGGTTATTGCTTTATTATCATTATGCTTGACGTTTGGTGATGATTGGAGAAGAGTATGAAAAGATTAAAGTATGGCAAATTGGCTAATGACCAAAGTATTATGGAGTGAGGTGAAAAGGACATCGACATGGACAAAAATGAATTTTCTATAATGAATTAATTAGTACAAAGTCCAAAGCTTTGTTAGGATTCATTAAGGCTAAGAGTCTTTCAAAAATAGAGTCTCCAATGGACTTTGGTAAAGATTTAAAACATAACTTAATAAGTTAAAAATAAATTGTTAGAAGAAAAGTAACCATTCTTAACTCAAATATATTGTTTTTAATTTAATTAATTTTAAGTTAACGGGTATGGTGTTTTCAAAATTAAAATGAAGTTTCTAAATCCAATGAACTTTGGAAAAACAGACCTGTCACACCTCTGGTGTGGATTTCAGAAAAGGATATGAAAATCGAATTTTTGTATAGAAATCAGAAAACAGAGAAACAGAATCGTTCACACTCGCGCTGTGATTTTTCTCACACCTGTGAAAGTGGCTGGAGTCTTAAAATTCGAAATTTATAAAATTTATGCTTAAAGGCTTATAAATTAATGTATTTTTAAGGGAAAAATATTTATTTTGAAATTAAATTAGCCTAAGTATTTTATATCAATTTTTGAAAGTAAAACAGTGAATACGTATTAATCGGTTTTTGAAAAATAATGAGATATTTGGTTGAATTGACTAAAGAAAAAGAGCATTTGAAATGACTAGAGATAAAGTCATATATTGAATGTTACAATAGGTAACAAAGCAAAGAGATTCAAGAATTTACAAAAGAAACCAAAGCAATAAAGAGATAATTACAACGTTATTGCGTGTGCAAAATACTATGTCTTATTTGCATTAAAGAGAATTTATATGAGACCAAGAGATAAGGTCATGTGATGATTTAATGACCAAGAGAGAAGGTCATGTGATAATTACAAGAGGTAACCTAGAGAAATAAATGCAACATGATTGTTATAGATGCAAAAATATTGTATGCCATTTGCATATTAAAAGAGATTTGGCAGAGGCCATGTGTTGAGATTTGGCTGAGGCCATGTGATGAGCATTACAACCCAGAGTGGGTTGAGAATAGGGATAGTTGGGCCACAGATGCCTATTGGGATTATCCAGGTGGCCAGGTAGGCGATATCCCCTAAGCCGAGGCATGTCGCACAACCCGGCTTGGATAAATCTGACTGACTTGACTATTCATGATTCAGTACGATGGTTTAAATGTAGCAGGTCCGAATGTTTATCATGAAGTCTGGAGGGACTATCTGATAATTCTGTTAAGTTTGCTACGGCCGGTCGCTCAAGGTAGTAGGAGGAAGAGAGAAGTCTCCATGGAGCATTATACTAGGGTCTGAGAGGGAAATAGAAGTGACATGCATTGTGATATGTCTTGTTTGATGATGGATTGTTTGGTGAGGATTATAGATAATATATGCTATGGGATAGTAACTGTGTATGTTATGCCTGCTTCTTACTTGAATTTCTTGATTTATACCTGTTTTTCTGTGATATCTTATTGATTTGCTTAAGGAGTGTTTTTCACCCTTGCCTATATGTTTTGTGCTCTTTTGAACATGATTCATATAGATGGACCCGCAGCCGAATGGGTTGATTTGCATTCGGCGGATTAGCTACTGCCCTCGAGGGGGAGCGGGGAGTGGGTGGGTGATCAACTCACACACTCAGTGGGGGACGTATGCTGGAAACATTATGTCCCTAGAGAGCGTGGCAGGAGGACCTCAGAGATGGGTGGAAGAAAACTTAGTTTTGGACGTTTAGATGCCTCTCAATGAGTTGAGAGAGCATTGGAGGAGACAAGACACAGAGTCTCAGAGAGCAGGGCGACCCGAGCCAGTGCTAGAAGAACCGGCGAGACCGGAGGCAACGCATGGAGGACCTAGTACTCCACCACTTCGGACGTACTCACGTAGGACCTGACTGAACGCAAGGAAGAGCACGGTGAGAAGACCCCGATCTGTATCAGAGGTGCCAGCAAGGGAAGCACCTGTTGAGGAAGCGACTACTATGGTGGTGGATCCTATGGTTGATGCTGTTCCTATTTCGTATGCTTTACCTGGAGGTAGTCCCCAAGCTTTTACCCCTTGTACTCTTGAGGATCTGGTTGTCTGGAGGGCCAGAGTTAGGAAAGAGGCAGCGGAGCAAGGGGAAAAAGGGAAGGGAATCTTAGGAGATGGTCCTGAGGGACAAGGTTCCGATGGACCGATGATGTAGGAGTCTTGACAAGCCCAGTCAGATAAGGGTTTTTGCTGGAGACTTTGAGACTGATACATTCAGGATCCCACTTCTTTTTTATGATGATTCTACGAGCGTAGGTTTATAACTTTGCTTATTTTGGGATGACTGTAAAATAATTATGACACTACTTTACTTTAGTTTATCGCTTTCAGCTTTTGTAATTATGGTGTGATATCCTAGTTTGCATGGGCAAACATGTAGTTCTATGTACAGTATGTAGATGTATATATATATGAGGTATGTTTATGTATACGTTGTGTTTGATTTATCTTATACGCTAAAGCTTTCAAATTAAGGATTCTAATTTAATAAGGTATTTCTATTATAAAAAAAAATTTACATTTTTGGAAAGTAAATGAAATAACAAAATAATATTCTTCGAAATTAAAATAAATAACTTAACTAATTTCACAAAAATAACTTTTCACATTACAATTCCCTTTTATGAGAAAGGGCGTTGCAATCACTGTCTCATGTCAATCATGTTCCAACCCTTCGTGAAACTTCTTGCATTTCCATGCCGGGTCATGACATATCTGGAAATACCGGGAAAACTTAGAGAGAGATTCAAACTTAATAACGTATTCCCCTACTGACATCTCCTCTTGCCTTAAACCTAAGAATTCCATCTCCTTTACTTGACGAACACAGGTAGGAAAATATTTCGCCAGAAAATGATCTTGAAAGATAGTCCAAGTAATAGTTATTCCTTCAATATCCAATAACAGATGCATTCCCCACCACCAGAATTTTGCATCGTCTACCAACAAGGAAGCAACAAACATTATCTTTCGTACATCTGAGCAAGCCATCGTCTCAAGGAATTTTTCTAACTTATGAATCCATAAATGTGCTCCCTCAGGGTCATATCCTCCCTTGAATTGAATCAGATTGGCATGACTAAGTTCGATCCTATGATTTTCTCCTCCTCTATGTCCAAAAGCAATTGCCATTTCCCAAATGGTCTTTGCCAGATCATTATCATTATGATTCCCTCTCGTGGCCATGGTTTTCTACTAAGCAGTTATTTGTGTAAAAACAAATAGAGCTTACCATAACTACTTTAAATCTACAAGGAAAATCAATCAATTGCACACAATTTCAACCAAAGTCTATACTATTCTGTAATAATCTAGTGACCTTTCGAATTAACGACTTTTTCCCTACAAACCAACATGAATTCCAATCCACATGTTTTGTCCTCACTTACATGCTTTTCAGAAGAGAATTCTTTCCTATACAGTATCATTGGCATAGGTAGTACCGATTAATTCTACTAAGTTCCCCTCAACTATACTGTCCCACACTAGTATAGTTCAGTTTTCTTCAGCTGTACTGTCCCATATCAGTATAGCTTTGGCACCAAAGTATCACAGAATCAAACAAGTCATTCAAGTTTCACACAAAAATCACACAACATACCACCTATCAAGGTTCACGCAACTTAGGCCTAGCAGACCTATACCCTAACATTCCCAAAAAGACTGAACCAGGCTCTGATACCACAAAATGTAACACCTTTTCTCCAAAAAAGATATTACACCATAGTAATCAAAAGTTTCGCAAAGTTTTAGAAAATATTTTGATAAAAGTTGGTAATCCTTCTCTAAAATGCGGGTAAAATTTTTCGCTTTTCTAAAAGATGAGAATAATGGGGAATATGTTTCCCTAATTCTTTTCAAAATGTTTTTGATTGCGGAAATAAGATCAACACTGTAACGTCCGTAATTTTTAATTCTGTTTTAATTATATTTTTGCGTGTGACATGTGCTTTGTGTATATTAGATTTATTTTAGTAAGAGTATTTTCGTAGACAAAAGTTTTCCAGACATTAGAAATCAGTAGTTTAAGTCAGACGTTTAGATCCAGACAGAGTTCTGTTTACCGTAAATAGACGGAATGGTGACTTTGTGAAGTAGAAACCCTAGATTTAGGTTGAGAACAAGATTTGAAGGTACAAATAGTGATTTTACAATATTTGAAGATTTTAGAAATTTATTCGGGAATTTTCTGAAGAAAGGATAAAAATGTTACCGTTTTGGTCCCTGTAGTTTGACTAGGTTGAACTGTGAGTTGGTTTGGAGACCAGAACAAGTTTAGAAATATTTTTGAAGGTGCCAAATAATGTTTTATATTATTTTAGAATTTTAGAAATTACTTTGGGAATTTTTAGAATGACAGACAAAGAATTACGGTTTTGGTCCCTGTAGACTGAGAACAAGATCCCAGGGAGAACAGGTGAATGCCAGAAGCTTAGGAAATGATCCAAAATCAACCAAAAGAGTAACCAATGGTATTTTTACAATATTTATGATTTTTAGAAATTTTCTGCGATTTTTCTGAGAAAGTTCATTTTTACCATAAGTTTCGGGTTACGGTAAAACCGAAAAATTACCGTAATGCTTCTAAACTTGATTATTATGAACCAAGACCTTTGTGGCACCTTATTTTCATGGCTTAGGACTTATTTTAGGATTCATGAGAGTTTTTACTTCAATAGGTTATTTTTGGACAATTTTTACAATGAAATACAAAAGTTACCACACTTAATTACCTTGGAGACTTACCATTTACCATGGTTAAGGTGAAAAATTATTTTACCCCTTTAGGACAGCAGCTGTGCGCCAGATTGAGGGAAGAGTGTGGAAGGTTCAAGATTTTTATGACTCATGGTTATTGGCCAATAGAAGTAATCCAAGTGTTAACTAGGGTTATGACTCATAATTAAGTGTAACCATGGTTAGTTTAATCATGACTTAAATGAAAAAAAATCTGGACAAGAGGAGAAGAGGGGGAGGCCGAGAGCAAGGAGAGGAGAGGGAGAGAGCTCTTGTTCCATTTTTCTCATTTTACTCACACACCATAACCATTTTTCATAGTTTTCTTTCCAAATTTTCATTCAAGTTAATCAAGTTTTGCAAGGTTTGCTCTTGATTAGGGATCATCAAGCTATCAAGGTATGTTATGAGAACTCCATGGATTGGGTTTTGTTATCTTCTTCATGGTTAAGAGCTTAGGGTAGGGTTTGGTTTATCTTAAGTTCTTCCTTCATATGCTAAGGTTATTTCATGGAAGAGTAAGCTTAATTTTGTATTTGGATGTGTTATTATGGTTTGGAAGGGAGAAATCAAGAAGAAGAAGAAAAGGGCTTGAAGCTAGGGCTTGTCATACCTAAGCTAAAGGAAGGAGGTAAGGGAAAAACTTTCTCATGCAAGATTTTAAAGCTTAGTGGACATATGAGAACTATGTTGATGTTAGTTTGATTAAGATGATCTTAATTTGACCTACAGAACATGATGGTTGTTGAACTATATACTTCTATGTTTTTATGGTGATGGATGAGTTAGAGGTTGTCTTGTGATTGATATGAATTTTTCTTAAGAGGCTTGATTAAGAGAGCTTTGATTGATGATGGTTTTGATTGATTTAACCTAGAGGAAATAAGACTAGGTTGTCTTGCTTGTGGATTTCTCTTTGTTGAGAAAAATAGATTGTATGGTGTGACATGATTTTGGTCTATGTTGGTTGTATGATGACCTTGTTCCATGCTTGAGTTGGATTGTGACTATGTTTCAGTCTTGGCATGATATGATTGATGTTGGTCTGACAATATATGCTTGTGTGAGGATTCTCTTGTGTTATTGCCTTGATGATTTTGCTTTATGGCTTGATGAGTTTGGAATCATGGCTTGATGTTGAATGATTGTGGCTTGTGATTGATTCAAGGATGGTAAAGTTTGCTCATTTTTGTTCATTTGGTCATAGCTATATGAAGAAAAGATTGATTTGGGTTAAACTTTGAAAAATCGCAAATCTGTCATGCCCTGGGTGTGGCCATTTTCGTAGTTGGGGAAAGCTGGAAAACAGGGGACAGTCCTGTTCACACCGCGGGAGTGAAAATTCTCGCGCCTGTGAACAGTTTTGGATCCAGAATTTTTGATAATTAATGTTTTTGCGAAAATCATTTTTTTTCCAATTTTTTTTTCATAAAAATGCTTAAGAGAAAAATGACATTTTAAATATAAAGATTGGTAAGTATTTCGGTTAGTTAATTTTAGAACTTAAACAATGGTTTTGGAAAATGCATTTTTGTTAAAATGATGAAGAATTAATAAGAGTGTAAATGAAAGAGGAGAAAGCCATGTTGATGAAGAATTATGCACAAAGAGATGTGAATATCATAAGAGATGATAATGCTATAACCAAAAGTGACGGTTACATGTGATTGTGCAAATGATAACCTAGTGAAGAGGTTAATGCAATTACAAGAGAAATCAAAGTAAATTGATTGTGCTTGAGCTTGTGATGATTATTTTGAAATGCAAATTTATGTGTCATTTTGCATAAAGAGATTTGGCGGATGGCCAAGAGATATCGTGTGCTTAATGTGTTATATCATATGCATAAAGAGAAAGAGATTTTCTTGGCTTTGCCAAGTGGTCATACCCAGAGAGGATTGTGACGTGAGCTACAACCCAGAGAGGAGTTGAAAATAGGGTACGGTTGGGCTACAATTGCCTACTGGGATTATCCAGGTTTCGAAAGTCTCAATGGTCATGTGGTGGATCCCAGCGAGCCGAGATCGAGTAGAGCACCCGGCTTGGATAAATCTGATTGACTGACCTATTTGTGATATGGTGTCACAGAGTGCATTAAATAATTGTTACTTGGACTTTACTGTTTGTTTAGCCTTGAACAATTGTGACTTAAACATGGCTTTCCTGAATACTGTCTTGGACTTTACTGGTGGTTTAGCCTTGAACAGTATGTTAGGGATTGACTATGGCCTATCGCTCAAATATTGTGGAGGAAGAGAAAAGTCTCCATGGAGCATTACACCGGTGTTGAGAGGAAAATAGAAGTGTCATGCATTTTAAATATATCTGTGTAATGATTTATTGATTGATGCTGAGTTATGTGCTGTAACTATGATGATTTGTGTATATGAGAATGTTTCATTAGAAGAGAGAGTATATACTTTTGTGCTGAGTAAAGGTAAGTGGTACTGAAATGTTTAATGTAAATTATGTTTGATAAGTCTTATTTACTTTATTCTTATTTGTTGTCACTTTGCTTTATAATCTGTGTATGAGGATTTTTCACCATTGCCTATATGTTTTGTGCTCTTTGGAACATGATTCATATAGATGTACCACCAGTCAAGTGAATTGACCAGGACGGAGGAGTAAAGAAGACTACCGTCTGGAGTGGCTTTTGTCTAGATTGTCTTTTGGGAGTGACCGGAGACTCGAATGGCTTAGGCTCATTTGGGGTAGACGGTTATTATTATCTTTACCGGATGACTGTACGGTTTGAATGACATTACTAGCTGCTCGGTTTGATGTATTTGTAAAACTTTGGACTAGTATTATATATGAAGTACGTTATTCATTCAGATGAGGCTCATCTAGTTTTTAGTAATACGTTACGATGTGAATAAGTTTCGAAATCTAAATAGCGTAAGTGAGAGTTTCAAGTGAAAATAATTTTCAGGAAATAAAAGAAAAAAAAATTATACTCATTTTCAAAATAGGCTTGAAATAATTAAAAGAGAATTTTCTTTTAGAAATAAAGATTAATATTCTTGGCGATAAATAAGGTTACTTATGTTGTAATATCCTTTTATGAGAAAGGGTGTTGCAAACACCTTTTGTGAACATAAACTCATCTCATATATATATAAAGATCTTGCTTCAGTACAAGCATAAATTTAAATAAACTGTACATCTGAGCCAATTCAGTCTCATGACATCTACCCCATATTAAGACAGTAAATACCGATTCTTCTTGGAATCTCTATCAATCTATGCAGCCTCCTCCTTCAGATCCTTCTTCTAAGAGCTAGCCCACTTCTTGGGTAAATCATCTACTCAGTCATGCATCAACATAACATAAAGCAGGCAAGGGTGAAACTCTAAACAAAGTAACAAGTAAAGTACAAGCACAACCAAAACACAGATTATATACCAATCAATTCGCACATCCAGACACAGATTAAAGATAACAGATCAATCAAGACTTATAAACAGATCCCAATCAAATAGGTCTTACCTTGTGTCTTGTAAACCTGCAAAATAACTCATTCAAAAAATATATTCTCACATCAAAGTATATATATGCATGCCACTTCAATATCTCTCTAATCACACCGGTGTAGTGCTCCAAGGAGACTTTTCCAACCTCATCATTTGAGTGACCGGCTGCAGAAAACTTAACAGCATAATCAGGGAATCCAGTCTTCGACCCCTGGGAATACTTCAGAAATACTACATTTAAAACTTAATACCAAATCAGAAATAGATCTGCCAGTCAGATTTATCCAAGCCGGGTATACGACTTGTCTCGGCTCAAGGGGATTCTCCGACAAGGCCATTGAGACTTTCGAAACCTGGATAATCCCAGTAGACAATTGTAGTCAAACAGAACCTATTTTCAACCCCAGCCTCTTGGTTGTATGCTCATAGTCTATAATGCAAATGATCATCAAATTTTGCAAACTATTTTCTCTTTAATTTCTCTTTGTAAAACTTCCTCTGTTTTACTGTCACTTTTCTCAAAATCTGTGAATTTCATGAACTCTTAAAACTCATCACTTCATAAAAATCTTTAGATAACTGTTAAAATCACTTTCTCTTGTAAAAACCTTTCACTGTATGATTAAATACATAACTCTTGTTCTCAATATTCTTTTTACGGATCGTTACAGTTTTAACTCATTGACTTGGCTTCAATAATTCAGTTTTATGATTGATTTCACCGCGGCAGAGCCGAACTGAGGAAAACAACCTAACAAAGTGATTCGGTATATGAAATAAAGGTTATTAACTTATCTCAAGAAGACCAAAACAGGGCATAGCCACCTAGGATTGATCAAGAGAGAAAAGATCGACAGTATTAAAATTTACGTCCACTTTTTAATCAATAAGTGTCTATTCTCATATTTTAAATAGCTCTTTGGGAATGGAATAATTACACGGCGGCTGAGCCGACTGCGCTAATCAGTGTCCAGCTTTCTTAAAACTTGATATACACTTAGTGAGCGAAATACAGCTGATTAATTATCGGCTTAAGTTATTTTTGAAGATGAAAGGATCACACGACGGTAGAGCCATCTTTGGTGATCAGTACTCAATCTTTAAAATCGATCCACTAAAACTAAGTGAACGTAGTCCAATTGTTTTTCTTTGGAAATATTTAAGCACTAATTATCTTCCAGGAAAAAGGCCCATTGAAAGCCTATCTCACTAATTTCCACTGCCATAGACATTGGAAATTAAACTGAGTTATGTGCATATATATACAGATTGGATACCCACTCTATATTTTCCCACTGTTAATATAACAGTAGAATTCACTGAGAATCTATTACTGTCATATTAAATTCCGAAAGATGCTATAACAGTAGAATTCACTGAGAATCCATTACTATTACACTCTTTATCCAATCCAATCTATTTATATATACGGTATTAAGAAATCACTTCTTTCCCAATTTATCTTACTCACGTATATACCGGGTCCCTAGTGTTAAGAATTCCCCAAACAGCATATCAGTATAGTTCCCAGCAAAGAGAGACGGACTTGTCAAGCCCCTTCAAGGGTCTCTGTCTTTCCTAGACAGACCCATACTGATAAACCATTTATCTTAACCATCACCTTGTATATCAATGATAGACATTATCAGGGTTTTCATAAAAGAATAAATTGTATTTTCTTGATGGTAAAATCATATTTACGGTAAGTCTAAAATTCGCCATTATAACGGTATGTTTATAAAAGCTCAAAAATGATTTTGGCATAGCCATCTTACTTACACGAATTTTTAGAGAAATTTTGGCATTATAACTCTATAATTATTAAATAGCATAAAACAGTTAAATTAAAGCTATAAAACAATTATAAAGCATATATAAATAAATAAAAGCTATAAACACACAAACAAACAATTCAAACACAAACAAGAATCGAACTCATACTTCTCAAATTAATTTGAAAGAGATTCCCCTTACCTTTGCCACAAAACTATGAAGAACAAGCTTGAAGAACCAAGAACACAATAGTAAGAAATTTAAGACTAAGAAGAGAAAAGAGAGAAAAGTGTTTGCATTGAATGCTTCTTGGATTTGTGTTGTGAAAATTTATGAAGCAAGGGGGACTATTTATAGGTAGAGGGGCGGCCAAGAGAGAGGGCAAAGAAGGAAGAAGAAAGTTGGAGTGATGTAAGCCATGACTATCAAAATACATAATTATTAATTAGGTTTAATCAATCCTTTTTCTAATTGGCTTCTTCTTATGACTAGGCTCATGACTCATGAAGCAAAAGTTCATCCAAAGGCCCTAAGATGATGGTGATGTCGACCAAGATGAGGGGAAAGGAGGGCCATTGGATTGCTTGGTCAAAAGCTTTAGGTTTAAGTAGTTTTAAGTGAAAATCAAGGGTAAAATGGTCTTTTCACTAATCAAATATTAAAAAATAATTTTAAATGGTAAGAACCAATGAGGAATCTCGAAAATGACATGTAAGAGCTTCATGGAAGAGTTTTGGGATTTTTATAGTAAAGGTAAGCTTTACGGTTTGCAAAAACAAAGGAAAACGGACGCGCCGTAAGTGCAAAATGGATATTTTTCAGAAAATTCCAGAAAAAATCTCAGAAAATCACAAATTGAATTTAAACACTAGTGATCCCTCTTTAAATTTGATTTTAAGCACTCATTGATCACTAAAAATTTATTTTCGATTAGAAATCATCGTTTCTCGTGCTTTTACAAGGACCGGAAAAAGTAGCTTTTGATCTGTTTTTCAGAAAATTATGAAATAATTTCCAAAAATCTAAAAAAATGAAAAAACATGATTCAGCTTCTTAAAATCTCTTTCTAATCTCAATTCAGTCTCCGAATTAGTTATTAGCTCTTACCGTACGCTATGGGGACCAAAATGGTAATTTCTAAAAGTTTTCCAAAAATTCTAAGAAAATTCCAGAAAATCACAAATATTAAAAGAACCAACTTTTGTGAAGGAAGTTTGTTTTCTGGGTTGGTTTTAATATACTTTTGCTATTTAAAACTGAATCCATCAATAACGGCGAAAACTATTTTCTGTAAAAGCGCCAAACGTTTAGAGAAAAGTGACTGTTTGAATGAATCAATTAATAAGCCTATTAATACTATATTTATAAGATAGAAATAAATCACACAACACTCAGATCACGCAATTTCATATAAAACAGATAATAGACGGAAAAATAGAAAACAGAAGTCTATATACGACTTAGCTATCTTACTATATGAAACTATAATACCACGCAAGACTTATTTATTTTCTATTTCATCTAAGGCATACTAGATCCTAGAGTCTCTATCTTAACTATTTCTCTATCTCCAGTATTTATCCATTTCTTAATTAACAGATTACGGAGTTTCTCTTAGAGGGACTAAAACTGTAATTCCCTTTATATCTTTTTCTAAAAATCCAAACTTAATTTCTAAAATCTTTATGAAACATCAGGTAACTATTTGTCTGTCCTCTAATACCTTTTAGGAGTCAAGTATGAATTTTCCATATTTATTATCAGCTTATTTTGACAGTCAAGAATATCCGTAAAGTACCATTTGACTTCTACGTCAGCTCTAAACCATTATATTTTACCTGAAAATCTTACGGATGATTCTAATTCTCTAAAACTAACACTCTGTCTTATAGAGTGAAATTTTAGGATGTTACAGGTCCAACTTCCTTTTAAGAGAATCCAAATAATATATACCACCCCTTCCAGAGGCTTGATGACAACCAACACCCAATGATTACTGGAAAAATCAATAGCTAGTCAGGGAAAGCACATTAAAGCAAATCGAAATAAAGCTAGCTTGGAAATTGTAAGGCCTCTCACTTTGCATTCCATGGCTAAAGAGCCAACTTCTTAGTGTTTAAGGCAATCTTTTCTCTAAACAAACTAGCTATGTCATGCAGTCATTCCTCCTAAAAATTTTCACATGTCATTTGCAACACCCTTTCTCCAAAAAGGATATTACACCATAGTAATCAAGAATTTCGTAATAACTTAGAAAATATTTTGATGAAAACTCAGTATTCCTTCTCTAAAAATGTGGGTAAAATTTTTGCCTTTCAAAAAATGAGAAGGATGGAGAATATGTCTCCCTAATTCTTTTCGAAGGATTTCAAATGCGAAAATACATAACAACACACTTGTGAAAGTAATCCCATCTCATCTATATAAAACCATCACAGTCTACAAAAAGAGCTTGCATCAATACAAGCTATGATTTTTAAAAGATCTTTGTACATTAGTAGTGCTGAAATACTTAAGAAAACAATAAGTCCTATGTAAACTAAAAGAAACATAAGTGGTAAAAGAAAATATATGCTACTATGTACATATGAGTCAGATCCCATCTACTAACTACCCAAACAGGTATCTATGACTCTAAGCTATATCTAGGTACAAGACCAAGTGCCTCCTCCCATTCCTAACCCACGGGCTCAAGAGTCGCAACTTGAGTTACTGGAATCTAGGCATACTCATACCTAGACAGGTCCGGTGTAGGTAGAGGTCCATCACAAAAGTCGGAGGTAGCCTAAGACCCTATGGACTCAGTGTGTAACTCCTCCTCACTCGGATCGGAGTCGGATAACACTATAATATCCTCCTCTTCACCTGAAGGGGAACAAGGAGTGTACATCGTCGGATCCTCCTCTCCCTGAGGTGAACTCGGCGTATACACTACGACATCCTCTTCCACAGGTGCATCCACTGTATCCTCCACCCAGCCTGTTACCGTGGGCTTGCTCCTAGTACTTGTCCTCCTCCTGCGTTCGAAGTAAGATATAGGTAGGGACACAAGATCTGGTGCGTTGTCATCGCCATGTCCGTATGGTGGAGAGCTTTCATCGTCATCCCCCATATCATCTACCGTGTCTACTACTAATCTACCTAGCTGTCGTAATGGTAAATTCACATGAAGTACCATCTGCTCCCTAATCTCTTGGGAGATCTTCCCTATATCACCGTCTGTCATCTCTACGTAACCTGCAAACGTACCCCACTGAGTGTCGTGGTTTATATTCAACTCCACTTCATCACCACCTATCGGCAGAACAATAAGGTGTCTCACTGGTCCCAATCCCGTATCCAGGTGAGTCATCTACTCGCACATACACAAGCACAACCAAGAAAACATGGAAGGGTGAAACTCAAATCCATAGCAAAAAGAGAAGTATAAGCACACATTCACAAATCATGCATCACTCAATACATACATCAAGAACACATAGCAAAGCACTCAATACAATACATGCATTTATATCTTCAGAACTACACATACACAGATCATGTCTTGTATTTAAATACAGCAAAGCAATGCATACTCAGAAATATATCATCAATACAAGATATATTTATGCATTCCACTTCTATATCTCTTGAAAACACACCGGTGCATTGCTCCAAGGAGATTTTTCCAACCTCAACTCCAGTGAGCGATTGGTTGTAGTAAACTTATCAGAATAACCAAAGAATCCCTCCAGACCTCTAAAAATCATTCGGAAATACTACATTTAAAATGAGTACCAAATCATAAATAGGTCTGTCAGTCAGATTTATTCAAGTCGGGTATACGACTCGTCTCAGCTCGAGGGTTATCACCTTCCTGGTCATTGAGACTTTCGAAACCTGGATAATCCCAGTAGGCAATTGGAGCCCAACAAGACTCTATTTTCAACCCGTCCTCTAGGTTGTAAGCTCATACATCTTTATGCAATGATAATTCTAATTGCATATAAATTTACTTTGATTTCTCTTGTAAAACTTTATCATGTTTTATTGTATTACCTCTTATAATACAAAATCTCGTAAATACTTCTCATGTAAAACTTTCTCGCGTTTTACGGTATTACCTCTTGCAATACAAAATCTCGTAAAATACTCTTACTCTTTTATCACGGAATAAATTACCGTATGCATTATCTCTATTACTGCTTTTTACTCGATAAGTGATTTTGCTTGGTTTTAAATAAATCTAATGACGGAATGATCACACAGCGACAGAGCCGGCTGAGGTGATAGATGCACAATCTTTTAAAGTGTTTTGATAAAGAAATTAAGTGAACGAGATCAAACTGATTTATTACTGAAATAGTTAAAACAAGTTTGTTTTCAGAAAAATCCTGTTGGAGGCTTGCTTCACTTATTTTCCCTGTCAAATATGTAAAGGACCCCAAAACCAGAAATTTCTACCAAATAGTATAACAGTAGAGTTCACCGAGAACCTTTCATTATTGTACTATTTTACCCAGTCAGTGTAACACCCTTTCTCCAAAAAGGATATTACACCATAGTAACCAAAATTTTCGCAAAGACTTAGAAAATATTTAAATAAAAGTTGGTAATCCTTCTCTAAAATTCAGGTAAATTTTTTTGTTTTTCTAAAAGATGAGAAGGATGGGGAATATACTTCCCTAATTCTTTTCAAAATGTTTTTGAATGCGGAAATGTGATCAACACCTTTTGTGAGCATAATCTCATCTCATATATAAAATCATCAGAGTTTACAACAGAGGTTTCTACAGTGAACACTGAGTCAATTCAATTTCTTGACATCTACCCCAATCTAAGACAGTAGATATAGATTCTTCTTGGAATCTTTATCAATCTAAGCAGCATCCTCCTTCGAGCCCTTCTTCTAAGAGTTAACCCGCTTCTTGGGTAAAACATCTACTCAGTCATGCATCAACACAACAAAGCAGGTAAAGGTGAAACTCTAACTCAAGTTAATAGAAGTAGTATGTAACGTCCCTTTTTCCCACAAGGAACGTCACATGAAAAACTAAAACTTAATGCGGAAAATCGTCTTTCATAAATCAAGGTTATCAAAATTGGTGGCTAATTTTTTTTTAAAAGGGATCTTATACGAAAAGATTACACACATCTCATTTAGCCATCCAGAAACTCAGAAGAAGAAAACATACATCTTACATATATATATATCTCCATGTCACGATGCATCATCCTGTCATAAAAGAAAATTAAGCGGTAAACTAAACCTAGGAAAACAGTAAAACAAAATATGTGTCGAATCCACTACATAAATATCTACTACCCAAAACCTAAGCTGGTCGGCTAACTGACAACCCACAACCTAGCACTATTCGTGTAACACCCTCTTTCCCGGAGGGCATTACACTTAAGTAACCAACCCAAACGCGAAAAAAAAAATTTCTTTAAGTCTGGTTTTCTTTCGAAAAAATTCTGACAAACTTAATTAATTTTCATAAATAGATTTTCATTGCCATTTTTTTTTCTTAAAAGATATTAAAAATAAACATAAATAACTCAACACTCAACATATGAAAATGAATTGCAGTTACTGGATAAAATTTACATCTTTCTTCATAAACCAATGTTTGGAAATAATACATCATATAAAAATCCGTTCCTTTACAAAAGAGCACTGACTCCCTATGCTGGTCAAGCACTAAGAACTTCTGCAAGAAGCTCTAATAAGGAAACTCTAACTCGAAAATAGGACTCGGCTGCCCTTCCACTAGGTTAACTCATCTTTAGAGTATGTCTCAATCCTCAAGTCCTGACAGGTCCACCCAGCTAGTGGTCCATCTATATGAATCATGTTCCAAAGAGCACAAAACATATAGGCAAGGGTCAAAATCTCTTTCGCAGTTATCACCATAGTCATACAAGTAACACATCACAGAAATTCATGCAAAATCATACCATGACCATTTATAGCAGAAATCACTCACACATGCACAACATAGCATGCTCATCATATGTCACACAGACGCACCTTTTCAACTTCACACAGAATATCACTGTTTCACACAGAAGCATATCATAAGAATTCAATATATATATACACACAAGACACTTCTATGGGCCCTTTCTTTACAACAGATTCGACACACAGTCACGAGCACGTAGCCCACACTCCATGGAGATTCCTTTTCCCAAACTCCTCATTTATTCGACACTCAGTCACGAGCATTTAGCCCGCACTCCATGGAGATTCCTTTTTCACATAGCACGAAATGTCACTTAGCATTTCCGAGAGCACACAGCTCCCCTCACACAGCACAGCACACAACCCATTTGCACACAGCACATTTGCACACAGCACGGCACACAGCCCATTTGCACACAGCATGGCACATAGCCCTTCACATAGCACACAGCAAAAACGGCACACAACCTATAGCACAATCCATAGATATTCAACCCAATGGCACACAGCCTTTACATTTCACAGTATTTAGGTCACACAGTATTCATATCACACAGTATTTATCACCCAGAACTTATTCATCTCCTTTTATTGACACTTAGTCCCACAATCATACCTCATCTTCCATTGCTTAACCTCCTTAAACACATAGTTCTCTCTTCGTTGATGCTTTATTCTAAAACTTTCTTTTAACTGCTAGGTTCATTATTCTTGAAATCCTAGACTTACATTATGTCTTCTTTTACTTTTACAAATCACTTAGAAAAACCCATTTTAAGGGAAACTTTTCATAATTACATTTATGACCCAAAATATCCATATTTTTATTTCTGCCCCAAAACTTTTGAAAATTACATTTTTGGCCCAAGAACATTCCTTTTACAGATTCAGTCTCTATATTTTCGAAAATTACAACTTCACTTTCTGTTCTCAGAACTTTCAAAATTACACTTTTGCCCCTAATCTTTCAAAAATTACATTTTCGACCCCTGCATTCTCGAGTACAGTGGTTTCCAAGGAAGAGGAGTTCACATCCTGTGAAAATGTTCACACCCTGGACGGGAACCGTTCTGGAAAAACTTACAAAGATCCGAAAATTCAATTTTCTTTTTGGGTTTGATTATTTAATCCATTTCCATCATTTTTAAGCATCAAAACCAGCTTTTAGCTTCATAAACTTTGGTCCATTAAATTGATTTTCAAAGGTTACTACTTTACCTCTTTTGAAATAATTTGTAAAACTTAATTTAAATCCTAACACCTATAACCTCTCTTTAATCTTCTTAGAAATTATACTCATAACAACACCCCTTCACCCTTTGCTCCCTTAGGAAAATTCCATGATAAGGAGACCTTTATGAATTTAAGAAAACAAACCAATCACATAGGAAACCACTTCACCACCCATAGGATGTAATTGCCAACATGAGAATTCAAACACCACATATAAGAAATCATTCCACAACAACATAAGGAAATCATCTCCCATGAACATATAAAAGTACCTTCTCAAAGAACATAAGAAATCTTCCATCAAAAACATGAAAATCATCATCAAGCATAAAAGATCACATACCACACAAGCTTATATAATTATGGTAGCTAGAGAGAGTTTCCCCTTACCTTTTCCTCTAGCTTGTGAAAGAAAAATCCTAACCTCTAGCCCTCCTTCTTCTTCTCCTTCTCCTTCTTGATTATTTCCTTCTAATCCATAATTACACATCCAAACAAAATAAGCTTACTCATCCATGAAAGCAAACTTAAGATAACCTATCACTACCCTAAGCTCTTAAACCATGAGGAAGAAAATGAGAACTTGAACTATGGAGTTCTTACCAAATACCTTGATAGCTTGATGATTCCAAAATCAAGAGCAAAATCCTTGGAAAATTTGATTATTTTGAGTGTAAACTTGGAGAGAAAAGTATAGGAAATGTTTATGGTATGAGAGCAAAGTGAGAAAAATGGAACAAGACTTTCTCCTCCTCTCTCCCTTCACTCGGCTAGCTCCCTCTCCCTTATCCCTCTTGTGTAAGATTTTTTTTCTAATTAATCATGGTTAAGAATGAGTCATTGGTAAAAATGAAACAAGGCTTTTTCTTATTGGCCAATACTTGTGAGTCATAGATGCTTGAACTTTCCACACTCTTCCTCATACACAACCAGGCGCTGCAGCTGTCCAAGGGAGGGGTGAAAATGTTTTTTCACCTTAACCATGGTAAATGGTAAATGGTAAATCTCCAAGGTAATTAAGTGTGGTAACTTTTGTATTTCATAGTAAAAATTGTCCAAACTTAACCTATTGGGGTAAAAATTCTCATGAACCTTATAATAAGTCCTAAGCCATGTAAATAAGATGCCACAAAAGTCTTGGTTCAAAAAGATCAAGCTTAGAAGCATTACGGTAACTTTTCGGTTTTTACCGTAACCCGTAACTTAGGGTAAAAATGAAGTTTCTCAGAAAATTCTTAGAAAATTTCTAAAAATCATAAATATTGTAAAAACGCCATTGGGTACTCTTTTGGTTGATTTTGGATTATTTCCTAAGCCTCTGGCATTCACCTGCTCTCCCTGCTATCCTGTTCTCGTTCTACAGGGACCAAAACCGCAATTCTTTGTCTGCTATTCTAAAAATTCCCAAAATAATTTCTAAAATTCTAAAATAATGTAAAAACATTATTTGGATCCTCAAAAATATTTCTCAACTTGTTCTGGTCTCCAAACCAACTCACAGTTCATCATAGTCAAACTACAGGGACTAAAACAGTAACATTTTTATTCGTTTCTCAGAAAGTTCCCAAATAAATTTCTAAAATTCTCAAATATTATAAAATCACTATTAGTATCCTCAAATCATTTCTCTGACTCCAATTAGGGTTTCTATATGATTATATTCTTATTCTGACAATCAAAACGTCTACAGACTTTTCCGTTTGATTTTCCACGTCAGCACTAAACCATTTTTAATTTCATCGAAATCCTAATATTGGCAATAATCCTCCCCTATTAACACTCTATCTCTTATAGTGAAAATTTGGGGCGTTACAATTCGCCCCACACCTAGAGAACTAAGAAGGCGTCGTTTCCTCGGGTCCTCCTCGGAATTCTCCTCCTCCTCGGACTCAGACTCCTCAAGTTAACTGCATCCATGCTGGTCTCTGATCTTCCTCTTCCCTCTATTTCTGACCGCAAGTCCAGACACCGTGGCCCATTGAGAGATGGGATCATAAGTCCATCCCCAACAATCGGCCTCAAGAGGCCGGAAAACTCTCTCTCACTCGGGCTACCAGAGGTCTCGAAGTGGACATCTTCGCATAACGTACATAAGGATAATAGAAAGACATGCAAGGGTAAATTTCTTTGCACAAGTTGAAATCCACTGAAAGGATGTATATGAAAAATAAAGTACTACATAATACATCCCAAGAATATATATATAATTACTCTTTCACAAATCTTCCTCTAAGATAATCACACACCAAAAGAGAACACATCATCAAGTTAAACACACAGTCAAACACACATAGCACTCTAGCATAATGCATGTCACTTCAACATCTTTCAATACAGCTCAAACCGCACTCCATTCGCAATCCCCTAAGCTGGATTGCACAATCCTCCAAGCTGGATTGTAGCTCAATTTTGGCAAAGCCAAACACCAAATGCAACTGACATGTATATATATATTGCACAATCCTCCAAGCTGGATTGTAGCAATGACATATATATATATTGCACAATCCTCCAAGCTGGATTGTAGCAACGGCATCTACATTTATTGCACAATCCCCCAAGCTGGATTGTAGCAACGCCATCTACATTTACTGCACAATCCTCCAAGCTGGATTGTAGCAACGTCATCGACATTTATTGCACAATCCTCCAAGCTGGATTGTAGCAACGTCATCTACATTTATTGCACAATCCTCCAAGATGGATTGTAGTATGGCCTCAATATATATTGCACAATCCTCCACGCTGGATTGTAGCAATGACATCTATATTTACACCCACATACAAGAGAATAATGCAATCCTTCACGTTATGATTTTCGTCGTCACGTGTTAGCTCTCTTCCAACACCATGTGGCATTATTGTCCTCAAGACTTCATCGTCGCCACGTTTTGATCCTCTTCAATGCCATTTTTAAAACATTATTTGAAACCATAAGTTTTTAGAAGAAATTCCTCTTTGAATTCTTAAGTTTTCTTTTAACTCTAAAATCTTTAATCTTCATTTGTTTTTAATAAAAGAGTTACCTTTTATTTAAAACCCACTTTATTAATTTTTCTTCTCACTTTTCATTATAAAAGGTTTAATTAAAAGCTAGAGTAGATTCCTTGATAATTTTACCTAATCTCCTTTACTTTTAAGTATTTACAATTCTGACCCCCTAAGAAATTCAGTTTCGCAGTTCAACCCCTAATTCTCTGAAAAATTAGATTTCTGGCCCAAAATGTCCAGACTTCGCGTTTTCTGCCCCAAAACTTTCGTAAATTATGTTTTTGGCCCAAAGTGCCCAGACTTTGCGTTTCTACCCCAAAACTTTTGTAAATTATGTTTTTGGCCCAAGTGCCCAAATTTTCGAAATTGTGCCCAGAATTCCAGAATTTTTCATTTTTCCCCCCAAAACATCCAGTTTTCGTTTTTGATCCCTAAAAATCTAAAATTTGATTTTTTTCCCTCTTTAATTGATTTTCTAGCTCACTTAGAGTCTTATGGATAAAAATGACTTAGTATGAAATTGACTTGAGACTTATACTTAGCAATTTTATGAAATTTATCTAAGTATGTATTAACTTGAATCTTAATTAATTTATTTGATTTCACTTTGGAAAACTTTTTCATTAAAGCTTTTAAACCCTCTTCCCACACTTAATCAAATACTTCAATCCAATTCCAATCACATTGAATTAAATCATGTGAAACATCCAAGAATCAATACTCATCCATTTAGGCAAAAACACCACCAAGCCATAAATCAAACATACACTCAAAGTAATCATTCATAACATATCGACATACATCATGAACATAGCATAAAGCATACTTCCTCAAACATACACTTAGGCATTCCAAATCAATCCAAATCATACATATGATTTTTCCAACAACACATAGGTTTATCAAAAATTATCATGCCTCAACCAAAATCATACTTTCTCTCATATACATAAATATATAAAAATACATATTACTAAAGAATGATTTCTCACTCAAACACCCAATATGAAAACTCAAGTCTTTGAGTTTTTCATGAACATACAACATAAACCACACACATACACATCCTTCCCAACTTATTGAGAAAATCCCCTTACCTCTTGAAGACTATGAAAATGGGCAAACACCACAAATCACCTTCCCTCTACACAATCACCAAGTGGCCTCCTTGAAGCCTTGATGTTCCCACACTTAGAAAAATTAACCTTTCACAAAATACACCAAAATCAAACCATAAAAATATGAGTTTTATGAAAACCACCAAACCCTAAGGTATAGAAATTTGAGTAGAGGAATACTTACTCAAATCTTGAAGGAAATTAGATCCAAGGTAGTTTTCAAGCTTGTAGGTTCCAATGGAGTGAACCTAAACCAAGAAAAAGCTTACTTTTAGTGAAATGAAGAACTCAAGCTTTCATGAAAAAATGAAAGTGGTGGAAATGAAAAAATGAAAGAAGTTTATGGATTAGAATGATGATCCAAACCTTTTTTGTGAAGCTTGGGTGGCCAAAAACTCAATAAAACTTAGCCTTTTGGTGTGTAGGAATGTTTGAGAATATGAGAGAAAAATGGAGTTTGGAACTTGGAGAAGATGAAGTGAAGAAGAAATGAATTCTCTCTCCTCCCTTGCCCTACATGAATTCAGCTGACCCAAGAAGAGTATGGGGGAGGTATGGGCTTGCATGCTTTTGGTGGTTGGGAGCCATACCTCTCTCACCTAATTTGAAAAAATTCAAATATTAACCCCATTTGACCTAATTGACTTTTGGAATGTTTTAGAGAGTGAAATCAGACCTTCATATGCGCCCAAGGCTGACTGCAAAATGGTGGGATTTAATTCCACCAAGTTAGGGTTTAATCGGTAGTTTGAAGTAGTAAAAACGCGTAGTTTTCGAACCCCTTTTTAGATAAATATTTTTCTAAAATGAGTAAAATCATGAGAAATGAATTTTACGATTTGAATATGTCATAGAAAAATTTAGAAACCCAAAACTAAATTTTTGGACTATTTTTCATGTCCCGGTTGCGCCCGGTTTACCAGTAAAGCTCCAAACGCAGGTAAAATAAAGTTTTTCTGAAAAATTTCCAGAAAATTTCTAAAAATCACAAATATTATAAAAATAACTTTTGGTTCGTTAAAAAATTATTTTGGAGTAAAAATGACCTCCAGAAAAATACTGGACTCTATTCCCGCATCAGGAGAGAATGCGGTTCCCGCAAAACTTAGTTTTGCGAACTCTACTACTCTCGACTCCTCTAAAATAAATCTAATATATTACTATCACTATCCTCACCTCAAGATCCCAAAAATCATTAATTAAATAATTTTAATTAAATTAAATAGGATTAAAAATCAATAAAAACTATATATAAAATCAGGGTGTTACATAGTACAAATACACAATAAAACATAGACCACACAGCACTCAATTCAAACCTCAAGAACAGATTAATATCAGAGACAATCAAGTCATTCAAGACAATGTAACAATATAGTAAAGCATTAGAAACACACAACCAGATCTTAAACAAACAAATCTTACCATGTATCCACGAAACCTGTAAAACAATCCATTCACAAGCATCTATCTATTACGTCAGTGTTTCTTATTTATGCATGCCACTTCAATCTCTTTCAAATCACACCGGTGTAATGCTCCCAGGGAGACTTTTCCAACCTCACACCATTGAGCGACCGGCTGCAGTAAACTTAACAGCATAAATAGGGAATCCTGTCTTTAGACCCCTGAGAATACTTCGGAAATACTGCATTTAAAACTTAATACCAAATCAGAAATAGATCTGCCAGTCAGATTTATCCAAGTCGGGTATTCAACTCGTCTCGGCTCAGGGGGATTCACCGACAAGGCCATTGCGACTTTTGAAACCTGGATAATCCCAGTAGACAATTGTAGTCCAACAGAATCTATTTTCAACCCCGTCTAGTGGGTTGTAAGCTCATCGTCTTTAATGCAAAGGACCGTCTAAATTTGCAAACCATTTTCTCTTTGTAAAACTTTCTCTGTGTTAATGTCGTTTTTCTCAAAATCTCTTTGTAAAAACTCATTAGATAAAACTCATCACTTTATAAAGATCTTTATAGATAACTGTTTAAAACCACTTGGATCATTTTCAGATAAGAAACCTTTTGCAGTATTATTTAAATCCTTCTTGCTTATTTTATCGCTCATTATGCGTTAAGTTATTTTTCTGGCTTCAATAATTCAATTAATGACTGTTCACACCGCGGCAGAGCCGAGCTAAGGTGAGTAGCCCAACAAAGTGATTCGATATATAACTAAAGGTTATTAACTTATTTTAAGAAGATCAAAACGGGGCAGAGCCACCTAGGATTGACCAAGAGATAAGAGATCATCAGTATTTAAACATACGTCCACTTTTTAATAAGTGTCTGTTCTTAGATTTTAGATAGTTCTTTGGGAATGGAATAATTACACGGCGACTGAGCCGACTGCGGTAATCACTGTCCATCTTTCTAAAACTTGATATAAACTTAGTGAACGAAATACAGCTGATTAATTACCGGCTTAAGTTATTTTTGAAGATGAAAAGATCGCACGACAGCAGAGCCATCTTTGGTGATCAGTACCCCACTTTAAAAATCGATCCACTATACTAAGTGAACGCAGTCCAATTGCTTCTCTTGGAAAAATTTTAAGTACTGATTATCTTCCAGGAAAAAGGCCCATTGAAAGCCTATCTCACTAATTTCCACTGCCGTAGACATTGGAAACTAAACTGAGTTATGTGCATACATATACAGATTGGATACCCACTCAATATTTCCCACTAATAATATAACAGTAGAATTCACTGAGAATCCATTACCGTCAGATTATTTTCCGAAAGATGCTATAACAGTAGGTTCATCGAGAATCCATTACTGTTACACTCTTTTATCCATTCCAATCTATTTATATTAAGAAAATTGCTTCTTTCCAATTTTATCTTGTCACGTATATACCGGGTCCCTAGTGTTAAGATTTCCCTAAACAGCGTATCAATACGGATCCCAGGCCAGAGAGAGACGGACTGCTTTAGCCCCTTCATAGGTCTCCCTTTCTTTCTAGACAGATCCATACTGATAAACCATTTATCTTAACCATCACCTTGTATATAAATAACAGATAATATTGGGTTTTCACAAAATAATAATTCATACTTTCTTTGCGGTAAAATCATACTTTGCGGTACGTCTAAAATTTGCCATTATAACGGTATGTTTACAAAAGCTCAAAAGTGATTTTGCCATAACCTCTCCATTTACTCGAAATTTTATATAAATTTGGGCATTATAACTCTACAATTTATGAATAGCACAAAACAATTAAAATAAGACTATAAAACAATCATAAAGCATTTTTAAACAAACAAAAAGCTATAAACATACAAACAAGCCATTTCAAACACAAACAAAATCAAACTCATACTACTTAAATTAAAATGAGAAGAGAAGCCCCTTACCTTGGCCAAAACTTTGATGGAAAACAACCAAGAACACCAAAAGAAATTTAAGAAACTAAGAAAGTAAAGAGAGAGAACTTGTATGTTGTCTTGTTCCTTGGCTTGGTGTGTGTAAAAATATGAAGCATGGATGCCTATTTATAGGAAGGGGAGGGCGGCCAAATGGGGACCAAGGGGGAATTAATTATTGTGAGGTCACCTAGCTTTTTGGTGTATATGTCATAATCCTTTTTCATTTAAAACTTCCATTTTTCTAATTGACCTAAACATGTGACAAGGTTCATGACTCATAAAGAGAAAACTCATCCAAAGGTTCTTAGATGATGGTGATGTCGACCAGCATAGGGGAGAACGAGAGCCATTTGATTGAATAGTAAAATACTTTATGGTTTGGTAAATAAACGGAAAACCGATGGTAATATAGTCCTTTTTCAAACAGATCCCAAAAATAATTTATTAAAAGGTGAGGACCTATAAAAAAATTTCAAAAATAATAAATAATAGTCTTAAAGACTTCATACAAGAGTTTCTGGGTTTTTACGGTAAAGGGTAGGCTTTACGGTTTGCACTAACGAAGGAAAACGGACGCGCTGTGTGTGCAAAACAGTAAATTTTCAGAAAATTCCAGAAAAATTCTCAGAAAATCACAAATTGAATTTAATTACTAATGATCCCTCTTGAATTTTGATTTTAAGAACTTACTGGTCACTAGAAATCCATTTTTGACCAGAAATCCTTGTTTTACGTGCTTTACACGGATTTGAAAGAGTAGCATTTTGATCTGTTCTTCAGAAAATTACGAAATAATTTCTAAAAATCCCCAAAAATATAAAAACATGATTCATCTTTTTAAAATCTTTTTCTGACCTCCGTTTGGTCTCCAAATCAGTATTTCGCTCTTACCGTAAGTAACAGGGTCAAAATGGTAATTTCTAAAGTTTTCAAAAAATTCTAAGAAAATTCCAGAAAATAAAAAATATTAAAAGAACCAACTTTTGTGAAGGAAGTTTGTTTGTATAGGTTGTTTTGATATACTTTGGCTATTTAAAACTTTATCTGTTAATTACGGTAAGAACTACTTTCCGTAAAAGCCCCAAACGTAAAGTTACTATTTTAATGAGTTAACTTAATAAGCCTATTAATACTATAATTATAAGATAGAAATAAAACACACCATACTTAGATCACACAACATCACATAAAACATATAATAGACGGAAAAATAGAAAACAGAAGTCTATATAAGACATTAACTGTTTTATCGTTTTAAACTATAATTACCAAACAAAACTAATTATCTTCTATTCTATCATAGGTATATTAGATCCTAGAGTCTCTATCTTAACTATTTCTATATCTCCGGTATTTATTTATTTTTTAACTGACAGTTTACGGAGTTTCCTTTAGAGGGACTAAAACTATAATTTCTTTATTTCCTCCTCAAATAATCCAAACTTAATTCCTAAAATCTTTATATGTCACCAAGCTACTATATCTTCCCTCAAATATCTCTTGGAAGTGTTGTATGAATTTTCCAAATTCATTTATCATTTATCCTAATAATAGAATGTCCGTATATAATTTCCTGACTTCCGTATTTAGCTCTAAACTACTAAGTTTTTATCTGAAAAACTTCAAAGTAGTTCTAATCCTCAAAAATTAATATTTTGTCTCAGAGTGAAAATTTCGGGATGTTACAGTCAGCCTTTGCATATCAGTATGACATTGAAAACTAAGGTGAATTTATATATATAACGGACCCCAAACCAGGAATTTTTCCCAACCAATACAACAGTAGAATTCTCAAAAGAATCCTACGGTATGCATCATTTTACCCAGTCAGCCGGTATGTGTATTTAGCGAAATCATTGTTAACAGTTCAAGATCAATTAAAAGCAAAGACCGAGTTTTCCGGCAGCGTCGTCTTTACTCGATCTATAGAGAGAAGAGATTTATTTTAAACGCACATTCGTGTATAGCCAGTAACCCACTAAAATCATTCCCAATTTATCTTAGCTATGTATATATAGACTCCCTAGGTTAGGATTTTATAAACAGCACATCGGTATAGTTCCCTGGAAAGAGAGGCGAGCTAAAGCTTCTCAAGAGACCTTATCTTTCCTTAGCCAAAACAATACCAATAAACCATTCATCCCAATCATCTTTCTGTATATCAATGGTAGACAAATTTTTAGGATTTTTGATAAAGAAATAGATTACAATAGTTTTACGGTTTAATTATACTGTGATAGTCTAAAATTTGCCATTATAACAGTATAAATATTTAAAGCTCAAAACCAATTTTGTCATTACAAGATTACTATCACAAAACTCAAACAAATTAGCCATTATAACATTACTAATAATAAAAGCTCACAATAATTAAATCAAAGCCATAAAACAATTATAAAGCTTAAAAAAATAACTATAAAGCTATAACACATGAATCACCTAAGTGATTAGCAATCAAAAATCAAATTCATAACTTCTCAAATTATTTTGCAAGAGCTTCCCCTTACCTCTTGAAGAAAAGCTTATGAAGAACAAAACTTGAAAAGAACTAAAACTCAAAGAAGGATCAAATATGAAAGCTATAAAGAGGAAAGAAAGAATAAACTTGGAAATGCTTCAAGTTTGGTGTACGATTTTATGAAGCATGGAGGGGGTATTTATAGGGGAGGGGGTATTTATAATTTAGGCAACCCTAGTTGATTTTAACCTAACCATGGTTTAATGGAAATAAATCAAAAACTAATTAACTAAATCCTAATTGGTTCAAAGGCATTTCACAAGGATTCAATCCATGACAAAAGAGCAATCTAACCCTCCTAAATCCTTTGAGCATGTCGACCAAGTGAGGGGAATTTTGGGCCATGAGATAGCTAGGTTAAAAAGGTTACGTTTTAGTAAATAAGTATACAACCAAGGGTAAAATAATAATTGTACATAACCCTACACTATTCATGGTCAACGTTTCTGTCTACTGTTGACTAATCGCTATTCACATTTTATAAAATTGCATAAAAGTTTCTCCAAAATCCTAAGTTTCTATATCATACTCGTTAACTCTCTATTTGTCTCTATTCGTCTGTTTATACCGCGTTTAAGTGAAAAGAAGGTGTCTTAAAAATCTTCTGCAAAAATAATTTTTAAAATCCCCAAATAAATAATTAAAAATAAGAAGTAAACACACATAACACTCTAGCATAATGCATGTCACTTCAATATCTCTTTATACACCGGTGCACTGCTCCATGAAGAGTTCTCTTCCTCAACTAAGTAGAGCGAAATGGCTGTAGCGTAAACCTAACATAATAAACCAATCGGTCCCCTTTTTCATGGACTTGGTAACCATCGATCCCCTTTTTCATGAACAGGTTTTACAATTATTCAGTAGAGCTACTATCACCATAACATAAATAAGGCAGCCGGTCAGGATCATCCAAGCCGGGTACACTACTCTTCTCGGCACAAGGGGATTCACCGCAAGGCCATTGAGAATTTCGTAACCTGGATGCCCTCAAAGACTTATAATCAGATCATACTTATTTACAATCCCCACATAGGATTGTATGCTCTAATTTGGCAAAAGCCACGTCTTTAATGCAAATGACAGTATAAATTTGCAAACACAAACAAGACAATTAATGCAATCCCTCCTCTTAGGATTTTTCGTCGTCACGTGTTAGCTTTCTTCCAACACCGTGTAGCATTATTGTCCTCAAGACTTCATCGTCGCCACGTATTGATCCTCTTTCAATACTGTGTAAAAACGTTATTTAAAACCATAAGTTTTAGGGAAAATTCCTCTTTGAAATTAAAGTTCCTCTTTAACTTTAAAATCTCAACTCTTCAGTTGTTTTAATAACAGAAATACCTTTTGTTTAAAATCAACTTCATTATTTTTCTTCCCACTTCTCATTGTAAAAAGATTTAATTAAAAGTCTTAATTAAATACTTTGATAAAACTTTACTTAAATTTATTTACTTCTAGTATTTAAAATCTGGCCCTTAAAAAGTCCAATTTCAAGCTTCAGCCCCATATTTCTGAAAAATTATGTTTTTGCCCCAAAAATGGCCAGTTTCATGTTTCTGCCCCATAACTTCTGTAAATTACAATTTTGGCCCAAAATACCCAGTTTTCATTTTTCTGCCTAGGACTTCCGAAATTTATTCTTTTGCCCACAAACACACCCAGTTTTCGTTTTAACCCTTGAAAAAATCTAAAATTTTACTTTTTTCCTCATTTAATTAATTTTCTAACATACTTAGGGCTTTATGGAAAAATAGAATTTAGTATGAAGTCTATTGGAGACTTATACTTAAAAATTTAGTGAATTGTATCTAATCAAGTATTGACTTGAATTCTAATTAATTTATTTGATTTCATTGGAAAAACTTTTTCATTAAAAATCTCTAAGTCCTCTTCCAAACTTGGGTAAAAATACTTTAAATTTAATCCCAATCACAATGAATCAAAGTATACAAAATACCCAAAAATCAACATACATCAAATAGGCAAAAACACACTCAAGCCATAAATCTTACATATACTCAAAGTGATCATCCATAGCATTTAAAATACATCATTAACATGGCATCAAACATGACTTCATCAAGCATACATTTAGACATTCCAAATCACTTCAAACCATACATATGATTTTTCCAAGAACACATAGGCTTTCAAAAATCATCATTCATCAACCAAAATCATGCTTTAAACTCATATACATAAATATATAAAAGTACATATTACTAAGAGAATGATTTCTCATTCAACAACCAATGGGAAAACTCAAATCTTTGAGTTTAACCTTAAACATACAACATACAACCACACACATACACAACCTTTCCAACTTATTGAGAAAATCCCCTTACCTCTTGAAGCAAATGAAAAAGGGCACACACCAAAGATCTCCTCCACACCAACACCAAGTGGTCTCCCAAGGATCTTGATGTTCCCAACACTTAGAAAATCAAACCTTATACAAAAATACACAAGAAAAACCACCATAAAAATGCAAGTTTTATGAAAATGCACAAACCCTAAAGAGTAGAAATTTGAGTTGAGGAATACATACTCAAACCTTGAAGCAAAATAGATCCAAGATGGTTTTCAAGCTTAAAGGTTCCAAGGGAATGAACCTAAACCAAGAAAAACTTACTTCTAACAAAATGAAGAACACAAGCTTCATGAAAAAATAAAAGTGATGGAAATGGAAAAATGAAAAGAGATTATGGATTAGAATCATGATCCAAACCTTTTTTGTGAAGCTTAAATAGCCAAAAACTCAAGAAAACTTAAGCTTTTAGTTATGGAAGTGAGCTTTGGGAATGGGAGAAAATGGAGTTCTTTGCAAGATTAGAGAAGATGAAGTGAAGAAGAAATGAAATCTCTCTCCTCCCATGCCCTAAAGGATTCGGCCAGACCAAGGAAGAGTGGGGAGGTATGGGCTTTGATTGAATTTGGTCACCTACTCCCTCTCTTTGATTTGAAAAATTTCAAAAATTAGGCATTTGACCCCATTTGACTTTTAAAATATTTTGGGAGTGAAATTTAGGGCTCTAAAACTCGGCCAAGTATAGACCAAAAAGGGTGAGATTTTGTCCCATCAAGTTAGGGTTAAGTTGTTGGTTCAAAGTAAGAAAGGTGCTTATTTTAATAATTCCTTTTTAGATAAATATTTTCTAAAATAGGTAACAACATGAAAAATCATTTTTATGACTTGAATATGATATAGAAAAATTTAGAATCTCAACACTAAATTTTTGGACTATTTTTCATGTCTCGGTTGCACCCGGTTTACTCGTAAAGCTCCAAACGCGGTTAAAATTAAGTTTTTCTGAAAAATTTCTAAAAATCACAAATAATATAAAAACAACTTTTGTTTCGTTAAAATATTATTTTGGAGTAAAAATGACCTCCAGAAAAATACTAAACCCTACACAGACATATTTAAAATGCATGACACTTCTATTTCTCTTTCAACACCGGTGTAATGCTCCATGGAGACTTTTCTCTTCCTCAACAACATTTGAGTGATAGGCTGTAGCGTAAACTTAACATAATAAACCAAATTGTCCCCTTTTTCATGGACTTGGTTAACCAACTGTCTCCTTTTTCCTGGACTGGTTTTACAATTATTCAGTAGAGCCACATTTAAAATATAATACCATATCACAAATAGGTCAGTTAGTCAGATTTATCCAAGCCGGGTGCTCTACTCGATCTCGGCTCACTGGGATCCACCACACGGCCATTGAGACTTTCGAAACCTGGACAATCCCAGTAGGCAATTATAGCCCAACCGTACCTATTTCCAACCCCATCCGGGTTGCAATGCTCATCTCATGGCCATCCGCCAAAATCCGCTTTCTCTGTATGCATATGGCATAACACATTGCATACCAAGTCAATCACAATCATTTTCACTTTGGTTTCTCTTGTAATTTATCTCATACACATCACTATGTTACCACTTGTAACATTCTCAATCTCTTCTCCATGTTACCTCTTGTAACAATCACACATAACCTTCTCTCTTGGTTATGGAATAATCATCTCTTTTTGATTATTTCAATCAAAACATTTCCTTCTCTTTCTTGATTATCTCAATCAAAATATCTCCTTCATTTTGCATTCAATTCTCTTACTTAATTATAATTCTATTTTCAAAAATAGTATTTTCCGTATTCAATGTTTAAACTTCAAGAAAAATTGAACTAAAATACCAATTGATTTCCAAACTCAAATTTGATATTTTTCCCTTAAAAAGACTCCATTTTATAAGCTTTTAAAAATAAATTTTATAAATTTTTGGTTGATTTTTCGCAGACTCCAGAACTGTTCACAGGCGTGTAGAGTTCCACACCCGCGGCGTGAACAGAACTGTCCCGTGTTTCTAAACAGAACATGCGATTTTCACAGCTTTGAAGAATATCCCACCCAGGGCGCGACAGGTCCAGTGTTCACAAAATTAAAGTCAATTAAAGTTGTTCTTGTCATGATTTAGCCTAATGAGGTTCAATTAAATAAAAAAATATGTTCTTGGACCATTTCAAAAGGTTTCCAAATGATGAATAAATACTTTGGTTTTTAGGGAAAATTAATTAAGGATTTGGCTCACATAAAAATCACTCTAATAAAACTTAGATAAAATCTTATACTTCCAATTTCAAATCCCAATTTGGCATTGAAGATTAAGCATAAAAAACAAGCTATTGATCAAAGTCATGATCAAGACTTAGAGCACAAGATTAATACAACAAGCTAGATGTTATTTCACCTCAAAGATCATTGTCATAGAACAACAAAGATTAACATCCATCACACACAAGATATAAGCATCTCAAAAATCATCATCAACCACTTGTCTTGATATTTATATTTAATACAAATCTCTATCACCCACAACCATACATATTACATCATCCAAAACATCACATGGGCAAGGAAGATCACAAACAAGCATGTCACATACATGTTAAGAACACAAATAACTTTGCAAGAGAAATTTCCCCTTACCTCTTAGCTCTTTGATCTCTTTCTACCCTTTGATCACCACCTTCCAATCAAGTATAAACATCTCCAAAATACCAAGAGAAAGACTTAAGATATAATATTTATAAACCAAATCCTATGAACCAAAAAGAAGATAATAGGAGCTTGGTTCATGAAAATCTTACCTATACCAACATCTTTGTGGCTTGAAGATTCAAAACCAAGAGAACAAAACCTAGGAAGAGCTTGATGTTCTTGATGAAGACTAGGGTCTTAAAATGAATTCTCTCCTTTTGATTAGTGTATAAAAATCAAAATTATGGATAGAAGAATAGATTATGCTAGCTTGAGGCTATGGAGGAAGAAGAACAAGTATGAACTTCCAAGGAAGAAAAAGAGAGACAAGGCTTTGGAAAGAAAGAGAGAATGAATGCCAAAAATGAAGAAAGAGAGACAAGTTCTTCCTAATTGGCCAAGACTCATGTCTAGCCCATATGACTCAAGGATACTAATGATTAAAATCCTACCTCTTTGGGGTGTGTTGGGCGTACAAGGCTGGTCCAAGGACAAGGGAATATGCTTGATGCCAACTAGAGTTAGAGCTTGGTTAAAATGGAGCCAAACTAGGTTAGTTTTTAACCATGATTTTTGTAATTAAATTAAATCAATGGCGAAGATGTATCTCCATTAAATGAAGTGCCAAATCAAGGGTCCAGATTTATAAGATGGCTGCATGGCTCTTTAGTAATTTAAGGTAAACTTAAGGGCAAAACCAAAAGGGCAAAGTGGTCATTTCCTCTTTTGGTAATTAACTATTCAAGCTAAGGGCAAAATGGTCTTTTCCCATGAGTCATGAAAATTCCACACCCTTCTACAAGAGTGCAGGGTGGTCTGTGGCTGGTCAAGGGGCAGGGTAAATAAATTTTCACTTTTAACCACGGTAAAAGGTAAATTACGGTAATAAACTGCGGTAACTTTTACGTTTCATGGTTAAAATTGTCCAAAAATAACCTATTGAGGTAAAAAGCTCTCATGACCCTTATGAGAAGCCAAGACCACGAAATCAAAGTGCCAAAAAGGTCTTGGTGGATAGAAATCCAACTCAGAAGCAACACGGTAATTTTTCGGTTTCACCGTAACCCGTAAATTAGGGTTAAACTGCACTTTCTCTGAAAAATCCCCAAAAATTCCTAAAAATCATAAATCTTATAAGAACACTATTGGTGACATTTACATTTGATTTTGGATCATTTCCTAACCTTCTAGTATCCATTTGGTCTCCCATTTACTCTATCCTTAATTCTACAGGGACCAAAACCGTAATTCTTAATCTGCTATTCTAAAAATTCCCAAATAAATTTCTAAAATCCTTAAATATTGTAAAATCACTATTCATGCCTTCAAATCTCTTTCTTGACCTAAATCTAGGATTTCTACTTCACAAAGTCACCATTCCGTCTATTTACGGTAAACATAACTCTATCTGTTTCTCAACGTCCGACTTGAACTACAGTTTTCTAACATCAGGAAAACTTCATCTACCAACTTCATCTTCCTAAAATATACTTAATCCATATAAATCACATATCCCCATATTAAAATATAATAAAGTCAGAAACCCAAAATTATGGACGTTACAACTTGCACCAAATCTTGAAGCATTTCCAAGATTTCTTCTTTCTTCCTCTTAACAGCTTTCTTGAGTTTTCTTTGTTTTCTTTTCAAAGTTCTTGAGTTTTGAAGCTTTGATCTTCAAAGTTCTTTTTTCTTCAAGTTTAGAGGTAAGGGAAAAATTCTTCGAAGTTATTTGAGATTTCATAAGTTTGATCTTTGTTTACTAACCACTTAGGTGGTTTATGTGTTTATAAGCTTTATTTGAATTATTTATGAGCTTTACTTTGATTGTTTACTAGCTTTATTGATTATGAGCTTTATTATTAGTACTGTTATAATGATAAAATTATTTATGAGCATTAATATTTGTACCGTTATAATGGCAAAATTTTATCTGCTAAGGCTTGATCACCTCAGTGGGCTATGTCTTAGTGTGATCAATACCAAACAATCGAATTTAGAATCTGTAAATTAAAACCTCTGTAGTTCTTTTGGCCACTAGGGAATACGTTGGTTTGTTGGGTATGAGAGTGCATCTAGCGATGTACTGTCTTGCTTGGCTTAGGGAACGTATCTCTTTTGGACATCATTACGTGAGAAAAACAATTAACACGTTAAGATTTTTGTACTATTATTATCTATATCAAAATATCTGTAGTTATTGTTAAATGATTTCACAAATATATATAAAGGCTGACTGGGTAAAATGGTACATATTGCGGGGTTCTCCTGGGACCTCTACCGTTGTACTGTTTGGAAGAAATTCCTAATTTGGGGTCCTTCTATATATATAAAACCTGCAATTTTTACCATAGATATAGATAAAGATAGTTGGGTCGAATAGTTCGTTGGTATTATTCTGGCTAAGGTAAGACTAGGTGCACCACCCTTTCTCCAAAAAGGATATTACACCATAGTAACCAATAATTTCGCAAAATTTCTTAAGTAACCTTCATTTAAAAACTAAGTTTATTCCCAAAAATGTGTGTAAAATTTTTTCTTTTCTAAAAGATGAGAAGAATGGGGAATTCATTCCTTCCAATTCTTTTTGTTGAAAGTTTGGGAACAGAAAACTTAAAATTAAACACCTGTGTAAAAACAACCTTCTCATGTATATATATATCAAAAGTTTGCATCAGTACAAGCATGCAGATTTAACAAAGTTACTATACATAAGAACCTGCTGAAAACTAAAGCAAGCTGTAAAATCCTAAGAAACTAAAAAGAAAATATAAGTTAGATAAACCATAAATAAAAACTACTATGTATACATAAGCCAGGTCAGCCCTACAACCTCTATCGATAATAAGACTCAACAGATGAGTCTCTCGGGACATATCCCTCATGTCCCTCCACTAACTTCCCCTTCCCTTTCCTGCGACGCTCCAGAATCTCCGATCGAGCTTTGGCTGCCCAAGCCTGTACATCAGGAGGTCTCTTGGAAAGGCAGGTCTCTCCAGAAAACCCTAGCGACTCAGGGCGGTACCTCTCGATGCTAGCAGCTCTCCCTTCTCTCTGCGATACTGCAGGGGGTGAACGCGGGGTGTATGCCATCGGGTCCATCTCAGAAGAAAAGTCGTGTGCAGTAACGACTTCTATACTCGAGTGAGAGGGTGAAGACCTACTAGCAGTCCTCCTCCTCCTTCCAAAATAACTCCTCCCCCTTCCGCAAACATGCCGGACGGGTGGAACTTTTGGGGTATCGTCGGGGCTACTCCCGGACTCAGTAAGCGCCTCTGTCAACTGCCTCAGCGGTATCTTCACGTGAAGTACCATCAACTCCTGTCTCTCGCATGTGTTCCCTCCAACTATCCCATCAGTAATGACCACATGTCCAACAAACATGCCCCACTAAGTGAAATGGTTTATCTTCCATTTCACCTCGTCTCCTCCGAGGGGTAAAATACTAAGCCGTCTCACTGGCTCCAGCCCAGTCTCCGGGTAACTCATCTACTTAAACATACAACAAACACAACAAGGAAAACACGCAAGGGTGAAAATCTTCACAAAGTCATACAGAAAAATACAAAAGATATAAAACACAACAACCATGCTTCATATCTTCAGAACGACACATACACAGATCATGCATTGTATTTAAATCCAGCAAAGCAATGCATACTCATAAATATATCATCAATACAAGATATATTTATGCATGTCACTTCTATATCTCTTGAAAACACACTGGTGCACTGCTCCAAGAAGATTTTTCCACCCTTAACTCCAGTGAGTGATTGGCTGCAGTAAACTTATCAGAATAACTAGAGAATCCCTCCAGAACTATGGAAATCATTCGGTAATACTACATTTAAAATGAATACCAAATCATAAATAGGTCTGTCAGTCATATTTATCCAAGTCGGGTATACGACTTATTTCTGCTCGAGGGTTATCACCTACTCGGCCATTGAGACTTTCGAAACCTGGATAATCCCAGTAGGCAATTGTAGCCCAACAAGACTCTATTTTCAACCCTTCCTCTAGGTTGTAAGCTCATACGTCTTTATGCAATAACAATTCAAATTGCATATAAATTCACCTTGATTTCTCTTGTAAAACTTTATCATGTTTTATGTATTACCTCTTGTAATACAAAATCTCAGAAAATACTCTTACTCTTTCATCACGGAATAAATTATCGTACACAATATCTCTATTATTGTTTTTTACTCGATAAGTGATTTTTCGCGGTTTTAAATAAATCTGATAACGGAATGATCACACGGTGGCCGAGCTGACTGAGGTGACCAAACCTTTGTAGTTTAAAGCAAAAATAATACAGATTAAGTCCATTTTCGTAAAAAGCCCTTTGAAAGCTTATACCCAAATAATCTTCACCATGTATATACAAAATCCCTAAGTTCAGGAAAAATAGCACATCAGTAAGGTTCCCAGGAAAGAGGGGTGAGTTAAGACTTCTTAGAGACCATGTCTTTCCTTACCCAGAACCATACCAATGAACTATTCGACCCAATTATCTTTCTATATATCTATGGTAAAAATTGCAGGTTTTATATATAGAAGGACCCCAAACCAATAATTTCTTCCAAACAGTACAATGGTAGAGTTCCTAGAGAATCCCACAATTTGCACTATTTTACCCAGTCGGCCTTTATATATATATATATTGAAATCATTTAACAGTAATATATAAAAGGACCCCAAACTAGGAATTTCTTTCAAATAGTAAAACGGTAGAGTTCCCAGAGAACCCCACTGTATATACTATTTTACCCAGTCAGCCTCTATATATTCGCGAAATCATTTAATAGTTCAAAATAATTAAAGCAAGAGAGTCTTTACACGTTAATTACTTTTCTCACGTAACGATGTACAAAAAGTGTTACGTACCTGAAGAAGTTAGGAAAATACATTAGGAATGCACTTTCATACCAAATCGCGATATACACTAGTGGCTAAAGGAACTACGGAGGTTTTAGCTTAAATTTGATTTATTTGTATTGATCACACGGAGGCATAACCCACTGAGGTGATCAAGCCTTAATATGTAAGATTTCGCCATTATAACGGTACAATTCTTAAAACTCCCAATTAATTTTGCCATTATAACAGTACAATTATTAAAACTTATAAATAATTTCATCATTATAACCTTACTAAAGCTCATAAATAATTAACTCATAACCAATTAATAAAAGCTTATAAACAATTAAGGAAAGCTTAAAAACAATTTAAATAAAGCTTATAACACATCAATCACCTAAGTGATTCACAAACAAAGATCAAACCAAACACTTTGAAAGAATTTTCCGCTTACTTGATACTTGAAGAAAATAACTTTGAAGATGAAAAACTCAAGAACTTTGGGAAGAACACTTAAGAAAACTAGAAAAACTATAAAGAGAGAGAAAGAGACTTCTTTGGTAATGCTTCAAAGAATGGGGTAGTAATTAATTGAGCACCCCCACCACTATTTATAGGGAGAAAAATCGGCCAAAGAGGGTAAGAAGGAAGGCTTGGTAGTGCTTGATCAACAAGTTAACTTCATGACTAAGCTAGGTATTTAGGGTTTTAATAAAATCAAGTAATTTCCTAATTGGTTTAAAGGCAATTCACTTGGATTTCCACTTGGATCAAGAAGCAAATCAACCCTCCCTATTTGCCCTAGGATGTCAACTAAATGAGGGGGAAGGAAGGCCATTGGATTGCTTTGGTTCATGCTTTAGGTTTAGGTAATTAAGTATACAACCAAGGGTAAAATAGTAATTGTACATGACCCTACCCTATTCATGGTCAACACCTGAGTCAACCCACTATTCACACTTCATAAAATTGAATAAAAGTCCCTCCAAAATCTTAATTTTCTATATCATAACTGTAACATCCGTTTTTCTGAGTTACTGTTTAAAATCCATTTTATATAAAACTTTGTCATCTAAGTGCTAAGTAAATTATTTTGGTCTTATAATGAAGGTTTTAAAATACTTATCAAGTTATTTCAGTAAAACAGTCATTCTTTCCTTGACGTTTGACACTCGTATTTATCGATATTAACAGATAAGGTTTTATATAACACAAGTATATCAAAACAACTTAAACAAACAATCTTCCTTCACAAAAGTTGGTTCTTTTAATATTTCTGATTTTCTGGAATTTTCTTAGAATTTTTGGAAAACTTTTGAAATTACCGTTTTGACCCTGTTACTTACAGTAAAAGCTAAACACTGATTCGGAGACCAATCTGAGGTCAGAAAAGGATTTTGAAAGGCTGAATCATGTTTTTATATTTTTTGGGATTTTTGGGAATTATTTCGTAATTTTCTGAAAAGCCGATAAAAATGCTACTTTTTTGATCTCCGTAAAATACAGAAAATAGGGATTTCTGGTCAAAAATGGATTTATGGTGATCAGTGAGTGCTTAAAATCAAATTTCAAGAGGGACCATTAGTGTTTAAATTCAATTTGTGATTTTCTGGGATTTTTTGGGAATTTCCTAAAAAATTATTGTTTTTCATTTACGGCGCGTTCGTTTTCCTTTGTTTTTGTAAACCGTAAGGCTTACCCTTACCGTAAAAATCCCAAAACTCTTCCATGAAGCTCTTATATGGTATTTTTGTGAATCCTCAATGGTTCTTACCATTTAAAATTATTTTTGATAGTTAGATTAGTAAAAAGACTGTTTTGACCCTAATTTACGGAATAAGCCGAATAGTGACGAATGGAGACATAGTGGCTATGATATGGAAACTTAGGAACTTTGAGGGGTTCAAATACAATTCTAAGAAGCCTAAGAGAGCTGGGGACATCATGATTGTCTTGAATAGTATGGTGGGCAAGTAGAAAGACCATTTTACCCTTGATTTTCACTTAAAACTACATAAACCTAAAGCTTTTGACCAAGCAATCCGGCCTTCCTTCCTCCTCCATTTGGTCGACATCAAGCTCCATTTTGCCCTTGGATCAGATTTTTCATATGAGTCACAAGGCTTAGTCATTAGGATTAGCCAATTAGATAAAAGCTTGAATTAACCTAATTAATAATTAAGTATTTATGTAGTCATGGCATGCATCACACAAATTCTTATTTCCCTCTTTATCCCCACTCTTGGCCGCCCCCTCCCATCTATACATAGACCCCTTGGCCTCATAAATTTTACACACACCAACAAAGGATCAAGAAGACAAACACGTTTCCCTCTTTTTCTCTCTTTAGTTCTTAAATTTCTTTTGGTGTTCTTGCTTATTCTTCTTCAAGTTTTGGCCAAGGTAAGGGGTCTCTCTTTCAATATTAATTTGAGAAGTATGTGCTTTGATTCTTGTTTATGCTTGTCTTGTATGTTTTATGTGTTTTTGCCTTTATGCCTTAAATAATTGTTTTATAAGCTTTAAATTAATTATTTTGTGCTAATTAATAATAGTAGAGTTATAATGCTCAAATTTTGTTAAATTTTCGTGAAGCAAGGAGGGTATGTTAAAATCACTTTTGAACTTTTGTAAACATACCGTTATAATGGCAAATTTTAGACTTACCATAAATATGAGTTTACCGCGAAGAAAATATAAATATTATTATTTTGTGAAAACCCTGATATTATCTATCATTGATATACAAGGTCATGGTTAAGATAAATGGTTTATCAGTATGGATCTGTCTAGAAAGGAAGAGAGGCCTATGAAGAGGCTAAAACAGTCCGTCTCTCTCTGGCCTGGGATCTGTACCGATACGCTGTTTGGGGAATTCTTAACCTAGGGACTCGGTATATACGTGACTAAGATGATTGGGAAATATAATGGTAATGGTTTCTCGGTGAATTCTACCGTTATATATGTTTGGTTCGGTATCCTCTATATTTTTAAACAGTGGAAATTTGTGAAACAAGCTTTCAATGGGCTTTTTCTGAAAATAAACTGGTGTTCAAGTATTTTCGAAATATTTCAGTTTTGACCCTTTTCAATGAATTAATCACTTTTTAGTTTTATCGTATACTGATATATTTTGAGGATTTGAACGAAAAATGGAGAAGGAGTTATCTGGGATGAATGGTTATATGTTCTATCTGAGTGGTGAAATTCTGTGTTTTCCTGAGACGTGTGATTTGGTATTCTTCTATGAGAAACGTGGTTCTGTGTTTACTTGTGATTTCATGTTTATTTGAGAGTTAAGTCGTAAGCTGGTGTCTGTGGTTACTAAGTAAAACTCTTGGAGTAGCGGGCTGAATGCTCGTGGCTATGTGCCGAAATTCTTATGGTAAAATCTCCTTGAGTAGCGAGTGACTTACTCGTGGGTGTGTCCCGAATATAAGTGGTAAAGTATCCAGGAGCAGCGGATTCTTGACTCGTGGGTGTGTCCCGAAAATATGTCGTAAAATCTCTCGGGGTAGCAGGTTATTTACTCGTGGGTGTGTCCCGAAATTATTAAGATAAATCCCCAAGAGTAGCGGGCAAGGTGCTCGTGGGTGTGTCCAGAAAGTATAGAAAGTCTTGTGTGAAATTCCCTGTTTGAGATATTGAATGATTCATTTGCTGCGTGTATTATACCTGCTGTATGTTCCTTATACGTCCTTGACATATGAAGTAAGACATGCGTTTGTTTTAGTGCTGTACTTTTCTTATTAAGTTGTTTAGAGTTTCACCCTTCCCTGCTTTGTTGTGTTGATGCATAACGGAGTAGATGAGTTACCCAAGAAGTGGGCTGACTCTTAGAAGAAGAATTTGAAGGAGGATGCTGCATAGGCTGATATGGATTCCAAGAAGAATAGACCGTTATGGTATTATTTTGGGTAGAGGTCTAGAGATTAGACTGGCTCAGATGTTTACTGTATTAAAATTATTCCTTGTAAAAATTCTGATGGATATATGAAATGAGATTATTTTCACATAAGTCTTGTTTTATGCTTCCGCACTAGAAAACCTTTTCAAAAACATTTAAAAAAAAAGAAACAAGGGGACATACTCCCCGTCCTTCTCATCTTCTTTAAAAGGCAAAAATTTTTACTTGCATTTTAGAAGAAGGATTTGCAACATGCTCCAAATATTTTTCTAAGTTATTTGAAATTCTTGGTAACTATGGTGTAATATCCTTTTTGGAGAAAGAGTATTACAATATCCGTTAACTCTCTATTCGTCTCTATTCGACTGTTATATCGCGTTTTAGTGAACAAACGGTGTTTTAATAATCTTACACAAAAATAATTTCTAAAATTCCCAAATAACTAATTAAAAATAAAATATAAATTGGTTGGGGACTTGTATCACGAAATTTTACACTGTGAATCAAGATCTTTGCATTCACTCCCATTTAGCGTATTTTTCTGTAAATTTTGAAAGTTTTTCAAAAATTTCAGAAAAATTCTAATAAATAAAAAATATTAAAATAAACATCTTTTGTGAAGAAGGAAATTTTTTTGGGTTGTTTTAGTATACTCATGCTATTTAAAACCTATTCCGTCAATTAAGACGTAAACTGTTTTCTGTTCAAAACTCAACGTCAAATGAAAACTATCAGTTTCAATATGGAGAATGAATATGTATATTAAAAACCTATTTTTAGGACAAGAACAAATTACTAAGCACTCATATCACAAAATTTCAAATAAAATAGAATAAAGACGATAAACGGAAAAACGGATGTTACACCAAGTGTCTAAGAAGCTTCGGCTCACCTCTCTCTCATGGGAACCTTACTGATGTGCTATTTATAATTGTTGACTTAGGAATTTTGTATATACGTGACGAAGAATATCTGGGTGTAAGCTTTTAAAGGGTTTTTTTTTACTAAAAATGAATGTGCGTTTAAATTATTGTCAATCTCCTCTCTCTTGATCGATTCTGGTGGCTCTGCCTCGTTTCGATCTTCTTTTATGCTTTAATCATTTTTTCGTTATATACCATTTCTCTTTTAACTGCTATGGTTTGATCGCCTCAGTTCGGCACTGCCGTGGTGCAATCATTCTGTAATTAAAACTGGTAAAGCCAGGAAAAATCACCAATTGTATCAAGAGCCGTAAAACAAGAAACAAGTGCAAGAGTTATTCATCTGTTTAGAATATAAAGAGTGTTTTACATGATTAAATGGTTTCAAATGAGATGAGGATTTACATATAGAATGTTGGTGATACATATATGATTTATTTCTCAGATTTTGAGGTAAAACGATTCAGGTTTTACATGAGAATTTTGATTTGTTGCAAAAGAAATATCATTTGCATTTGATTAAAAGATTTTTTGAGCATACAACCTGCGAACGAAAGGGTTGAGAATAGTGTTTGGTTGGGCTACAAATGCCTATTGGGATTATCAGGTTTCAAAAGTCTCAATGGTCGTATAGGTGAATACCTTTGAGTTGAGACGAGTCGTATACCCGACTTGAATAAATCTGACTGACCGACCTATTCATGATATGGTATTAAGTTTTAAATGTTAACATTACCGGTTCGAAACGGTTCGGGTTCATGGGTTACCCAGACCCGTGAACACCCCTACTCCAAACTCTCTACACTCTAATTGTTTCCCATCCAATCTCACTTAGAAAGCTGAGACTCTCCACACTCAAACAAAAAAATTATCCTCGACTGATAAGACAAGCTCTCAGAAGAGAGATGAGCACTCCAGCAACCCTGGACAAAGCACTCAACAACGCTGGAGAATATTTTTGAGAGATAATTTCGTGAACATTTATTTTTTTGTACCTATTGAGAACTTGCAAATCCCGGAGAGGCTTGGAAGAATACAATCGTTGCAACTGCCTGACCCTTGCATGACCGTGTAAAGGTTTGTTGATAATGGGAAAATCTTTGGATTGGGTACAATACTGGGCTGATCTCACTCACAAAATTTCCTAACTTATCAACTAAGAATTTTGGCCTTAATTTGACGTCCAATTATATATAATTTAATTTTAATATTTTATAACATTTATCTATTAGGAACAAATTTAATTCATTCAGGAGGTAGAAGGAAAAAGCTAAACCGAGAATTCAATGCTCATATAATTGAGTGATGAAGTAGCTAGCTAGATTGTGGAAGGTGATGGTGGGTATAACCTCATTGTATCCATTATTAGAATTAGAAAGACAGACACTTGGGGGACAGTGTATATAAATGTCATGGGACCAACGCAGAAATAAGCACAGCAGCCAATTTATTATTTGAACCATTTGTTTTGGAAATAGAATAAATGCATTTGTCTTCACTCTTTCAGCAGGAATAACAATGGCCAACTATTATAGCACTCAATTCGTACCAACATTATTTTACCTAAACTCATATCTATATGGATAGTAACTTTAATTAATGCTTGTATTTGTATGCTAACCTAATACCCAAACCTAGATTATCACCAGCATTTTAGTTAATTACCTGAATATAGTCTTCCATAATTCGGATGTTAGACAAACTAATAAGACATGAATGCTATTATAGTTATAATAATTAACAGTGAAAAACAAAAATGTATTGATTAGAAGTACAAATTACAAATCAATTGAAAAAATATGCAAAAATCATCCAACTCCTAGTTATGAAATATTACAAACAGATCCTAATTCAAAATTCATTAATTTTTTTAAATTTTAATTATAAAATATATATATATAATACATATATTATGCACGTATAATAGTGTTTGATACAATAGTATCATGCCTACGTTTTTTTTGGGTCAAATCATAGCTATATTTGTATTAGACAAATTTTATGGATAAATACTCATATTCAGACCCAAATCTATTTGATGGATAAAAAACCTATCCATACATGAATAATTTTTGAGTACCTATTGAGTTTGGATTTGATAATCATTTATATATACTCTTCTCTTCTCCCGATCATATGAGCAATTCTTGATCGTCTAAAGAAGAATTTTACCATGGAAGTCAAAACTAGACTAGCGGTCGAACCGAAAATCGAACCCCTGTCCGGTCCGAAACATCCTGAGAATCGGCCTGTGCAAGAACCGGACAAAATCGGGAAAATCGGCTAAAAACTAGTTGGACCAGTCGAATGATTTTTTTTTATTTTTTTAGAAAAAATCAAAATTTTATTTTTTTTAAAAGAAATAGATATCACTTTCTTCAATTATTTGTAATTTTGAATATTTCATGTTATGAATTATGACATTTAGTAGTAAAGTTTAATTTTTCTTTATAAAATTATGACTTTTATGTTAATTTTTGCTCAATATTGTATAGGGTTTAGGGTTTAAAATAATATTATTTAATTATATCCCGGTTCAACCAGTTGAACTTCGGTCGAACCTCTGAACCTTAAATCCCTGCCCTCACCGGTTCAATAATCGATCCAGTTCTGACTACCTTAAATTTTACTTTGAACTAAAAAAAAGACGAATTTTACTGTACGTGTATATGAAAAGTTTAAGATATTAAAACAATTTAATTAATTTATAATCACAATTGTGGCTCTCCGGGGCCATACTCTCCTCACTCCTTTTCATAAAGGATTATGCGATAATGCAAATTAGAAAAGTAATAAACAATTTACGGTCCAATGTATTCTTTTCATAGAATCTGCATCCTACATCGATTCTAATGAAACGCAAGACTGAATCAACTTGTAGCAGACACATGATTCAACTACCGATTTTATTGGTACGGATATGATTTTTTTAATTGCATCACCCATTGATTCACCTACTGATAGTCAGGCGGTGCACAATCCTAGAGGATTTCAAATATACGAACATGAATAATTTTAAATTTTTTTATTTTTTATTTTTTAAAAAAAATTAATTATTAAATGAAAAAAATATTAAATATTTTTTATATTTTTAAGATATTAGTTGTATTCTCTTTTTTATTTTATAAAGTAGTAAGAGGAGAATATATAAAAGAATTTGTAGAAAAATATAGCATTTCTCATGTGATCGTATTTGGTAACTCTAAAGTGAATTATTACTTTAAGGGAGTGTTTGTTTAACAGTATCAATAATTATTTCCGGGAAAATGTGATTCTTGGGAATACTAATACCGGCTATGTTATTCTTAGTTATATTCTATAATGTGTTTGGCAAATATAAATATTCCTAGGAATATTTTTAAATTTTATTAATTAATAAATAAAAAATTCAGAAAAAATATGATAAAATGTGTTGGGAGTGGGAAGTTATTATTAGAAAAGTATCATATCTACTTTTATTCCCATGGGAATATGAGATACATATCCTTTTAGCATGAGAATAAAAATTAAGAAAAATGTGAATACATGGAATTCCTTGGAATAATTGATACTCGAGAATATTTTTTTAAATCTTGAAACAAGCACAGAAATGTTATATTCTCAAGCTCACTTTCCCGAGAATAAATTATTCCCTCCGGATTAAAATATAAGCAAAAAAGTACATGCATCTAGACCAAATATAGTCCAGATACATTACTTTTTTGCTTATATTTCAGTCAGGAGGGAGTAAGATAACTTGAAACACACACACTCTAAGATAAGAGAAATGATAGTCAAATACCCCGACACGATAATCACTTATTCAATACCTCGTCTTTTTCTACCACTCTTCTTATCACATCATAGTCTATGGCTGAGCATCGGTCGGTTTCGGTCTTAAAAATGTCAATCTGACTGAAACCGATATGTTCAAATGTAAGCATGCTCCCGTCCGTTTGAATGTTCGAATTAGTTGGGTGACGGGTTGGGCGGGTGTCGGTTTGAATGGGTGGGTAGGCTCGGGTTTGAATAAAAAACAGCAGAAAAAAGATGTGCTCTCTATCAATCCAGAAACATACCCACATCTGTGAAATCTAGAACCTTGAAACTCATAGAACAAGAGGAAATTACATAATGAGAAGAAGTTACAGAAGGAGAAGTTACAAAACTTAATATTCCAAAACGAAGAAAGCTTCAAACTTTATATAAAGGCCAAAACAAACCCAACTTTCAACGACACTAAACAAACACATGTACTCAAATCAACAAACTTTCAACAAAATCCAAAAAAAAATTCAACTTCTAAAAAAAACTAAACAAACACAGAGCCTCACAGATCTAGCCAGGCTACACACATATCATGATTTTTTTTCCATGATACTCAAATCATCACGCATAGATACTCCAAGAGACATACACAATACTCAAATCATCAATAACTTTCAACAAAATCCAAAAAAAAATCATCTTTTAACAAAAAATTACAACTTTGAACAGACAAAGGCTTGCAGCGGATTCGGGAAGAAGGGAAGCCAAAGGGGGAAGAGGGGAAGGGGATGGCGGCAAACCTGGCCGCGCATGGGGATGAACGGTTGCGAACAGTGGTATGGCGGCGGATCTGTGGTCGTTTCGTGTCGGTTCTCGCCGATTTGTGGAGCAAATCAAAATCTTCAGATCTGGTCTGTGTTGTGTCGTGCTTCTGTTCTTGCGAAGTCTATTGCACTCAGTGCTAGCGGCGGCAATGCACGGAGAGGAAACCTCTGGCGGCGACAATGTGGGATGAAGAAGCCTCTGTCAGTGACTGGGTTTTGTGAGCAACTTTCATTTTTCTTCAAAATTGATTGAGGGCTTCTGAAGATCTGAAGGAAAGGAAAGTTTTAACCGGTTGAGATGGGCGTTTTGTGGCCTATGGTGGCCGGAAATGGTGATGGAAGGTGGTGGAGGTGGTGGTTCTCTTGGGAGAAAAGAGAGAGAACCAGAGCTTAAGAGAGAGAGAGAGAGAAAGGTGAAGGGGTTGGCAACGCTGAAGAGCTTTTGAGGAGTGGAGGTTAGGTTTAGGATTAGATCAACGACTCATATGAAGTCTTGCATAAGAAAGCAGCCTCACCATTAGATCAACATAAAAACACAGTCGGGTTTGGTTTCTGACGAAAATTTTAAAACGAAACTGAACCCGCTCGTAACAATCCGCCTGAACCCAATTTTTTGACTCGTTGAACTGTTGACCCGCCCGAACTCACCCAAAAACACGATATTCGGCTTAGTTTCTTCGGGTTCGGATCGGGCCAAATAACTTTGTCCAACCCTACATCATACCACCTATCACATCTATCACTTATCTCAATTATCAATAAATAAATCAATAATTGATATTCCAACACATGATTTTTTATGGATATACACACATATCAACTATTAATTTATTCCTCAATAATTGAGATTATTTATTTTATCCTCTAAAGAAAATTGGTCACTATAGAGGAGCTGAAATGTTCTTTTTATTATATATTAAATAAATATATGAAAGAATATAATTATTGTGTCATGCCATAGCCATTAGGGCTGGACAATGGTCGGGTGCGGTCGGTTTCGGGCCAAATTATTATAATCCGAAGAAAACCGAACTGTTGGAACCAAATTGGTTAAAAGTGTTTTTAATACAAAAACTCCCTAAGTGATTTTATGGTTTTGATGATAACAAAATGTATTAAGGTTTTTACAAAGGATAATCAATTTGTATTAAGCTTGTACAATGCATAACAAAGCTGCCTAACTAAGTTTATTGCAGTCTGCGTCCAATAAATTAGTTCATCATAACATTGGCTCATATTCAAAGTCTGAGAAGCCTTGCGTCCAATGTTGGCACTAGAATGGACACAAGAATTCTGCGTCCAATGTTTGAGCAGAAGGAAGAGTTCTGCGTCCAATGTTTCAGCACAAAGGCAAGCAATGTTGTGCGTCCAATAAATCAGTACAAGGCACAAGGACAATTCTATAAGTCCAATGATCAGAACATAAGTCCAATGTTAAGGATGTGCTCTTGACCAAGGTACAGAATGCTGATCGTCCAATGATATGTACAAGGCAAGACTGGCATAAGTCCAATGACAAGAACAAGGCAATACTGGCAGAGTCCAATGTTTTTATGAGAAGCAGAATTGCAGTAAGAGTCCAATGATTTTCAAAGGAACGGATTCAGTAAGTTTGAAGGATAAAAGTCCAATGTTCAGTATGAGCAAGGGTGCAACTCTGCGTCCAATGAAACTGAACAAACAAAAGAACTGCTCTGCGTCCAATGAAGTCAGAGTTACTCAAGCACTGTTCTGCGTCCAATACATAAGAAGGACAACAATATTGCTTTGCGTCCAATGGAGCACAAGGAAGCAAATTGACAAAGGTACATCAAACAATTGTTCTGCGTCCAATGAAGCAGAAGAACAAATGTACAACAATCAACCTTGCGTCCAATGGAAATGGCAAAAGTCCAATACTGGCTTGCATTCAAATGGAATAGATTGGTAAGCATAAAGATGCGTCCAATGTTTGCATAAGTTCTGTATTGGTAAGTGCAAAGGTATGCGTCCAATATATTCTATATGCTGCGTCCAAAACGCAGAGTCCATTACATGCTATTTATTGCTCATGCATTTAATATGAAACATATTTATTGAGCAAATAATTTGAAATAAATAGCTGTACACAATGCTTTTCTGTACATCTTTGTCAACGTATGTGAATGTACCTCTGAAAAGCATAAAGTACTGTGGAAAGTGTACTAAGAGAGAGAATGTACTTTTAACTACTCTATAGATCTCTGAACACACCTTTCTGCTTTACACAGTGTATTCTCTCTGTCTCAATAAGATATTATTATTAACCACTGTACAATTGAGACTTTGAGTACAGGTTGCTTCTGATTTGGGAGAAAGAAACGCAGACATGCACAATGAAGAAGATCTCCTCAGAGCAACGGGAAAATAGCATTAAATGCTATTAGAGAACGGTAATATTATGAAGGCTGAAGCTGAGCTATTCGAAGAACAAGTCTGAAGCTTCATCAAAGCCTATAAATACCGAGAAGCAAGAAGAAGAATACAAGTGACTGAAAACGAAAAAGAAAGAGCTGAACTGCTGTACAATCTTTTATACTCTGATTAGAAAAGTCTTGTAATTCTTTATCTTCTTGTAAAAGAGAGTTTGCTTAACTCTCAAAGTGCTTTAGATTTCATATCCTCACTTGTGTGAGTTAGACAGCACTTGTATCAAAACTCTGCTGAGTTGTTTAGCCTGAAGAGGCTGTGTTCAAAGAATACTTGGGGTTTAGCCTGAAGAGGCTGCGTCCAAAGAATACTTGGGTTTTAGCCTGGAGAGGCTGTGTGCAAAGAATACTTGGGTGTTAGCCTGAAGAGGCTGTGTGCAAAGAATACTTGTATTCTATCAGGTTGATAGTGAAATCTCTCTAGTTTGAGGGGACTGGACGTAGCTCTTAGGAAAGGGTGAACCAGTATAAAAACTTGTGTTATTTCTTCTTTCCCTTAACTCCTTTTATATCTGTGTTTATTACTAACAAAGGGGATTGAAATTGTTTTTATTCAAACAAGTTTTTCAAACCAAAAAGGGAAGCATTCTGTGCGTCCAATCTTTAGAAAACCTGTGCGTCCAGTTTTTATAAAGACTCTGTGCGTCCAGTGTTTTAGCACTTGTGCGTCCAATATTTCAAATAGCACTGTGCGTCCAATATTTGAACTAAAGCTGTGCGTCCAACGTTTTTAACAGCCAGCGTCCATCATTTGCGAAAAAGTTTTAAAAGCTAAGAAACACAATTCAACCCCCCCTTCTTGTGTTTCATCTTGTTACCTACACGAACTACATGAATCTAGACCCATTCCCGTCCGAATGCAGCTTCGATTTTCTTGGGTGAAAGGTTTCACAGGTGACGGGTTGTTCGGTTGGATTGTTACGGGTTGAATCCCTAACAAAAAAAAATGAGGAAAAAAAACCAAATGCAAAGAAACCAAAATAACAAACTTCAGAAAATGCTAATGGAACCATGAACATTTCTGGACTTCAAACACAAATGGCAATAATAGTTGAAAAGGAAGAAGATAATACATAAATAAAGGAAGAACAGAAAACATACCAAAGAAAAATAGAGACAGGTAACAAAAACTTTAACCAGAAAAATCAGAGACAAGTAACCAGAAAAAAACAGAGCTCAGTAAGTAAAAATGATCCAAACCATGCGGCCAAGAGCTTGATGATGGGCTTTAGACTGATGAAACCCTAGATTTTAAGAAACACAGTAACACAAACACTGCTTGCGGCGATGGAGGACGACAGCTTACGGCAAAACGACTGGCAGGTCTGTTTTGCCTTTCACACATGGGGAGGTCTATTTTGCCTTTCACGCATGGGGAGAACAGATCGCGACCCCATAGGCTGAAGAAGAAGACGCATATAAGACAAAGAAGTCATGGGTAGATCTCTAAGCACCCTTCACAGTTCAGACAGATCGTTGGGGTTTTCTCAGAGATGCTTTTGCTTCAAAATTAATAGAAGGCTTTTGTAGATCTAAGGGAAAGGAAGGTTTTGATAGGTTGGGTTTTGTGTTTTAAGATTTATGGTGGCCAGAAATGGAGGTGCAAAGTGATGTGGTGGTGAGTCTCTGAGAGAAAAGAGAGAGAAAAAGAGGAAAATGAAACACAGACCCTCTGTAATCTAGACATTGCCTAGCTGAAGCAAAGGGAGAAACCATCCAATGGCTCAGATGATATCTGAACATAAGAATGGATGTGCACCTTTAGATCACGCGGTCGGGTTCTGTTTCCGATGAATTTTTTTAAACAAAACCGAACCCTCCCAAAAAGAACCCTTTGAACCCAACTTTCTTAACCCGTTGACCCACCCGAACCCACCCATTTAACGATGTTGGGCTCGGTTTTCAGGTCTCAGGTCGAAATGGGCTTTTTGTCCAGCCCTAATAGCCATGCCTCCTACTTTCTGCCACTGCCCAATCCCCCATCCCTCCCAAACTCCCATATGGGAAGGCAGTTTCTCCAACTAACTATGCACCAAAAAACCGCAATAGATCTGATTTTCTGAATTCCATCATGCCTTTGCTATGCTCTCATCTGGAAACGAAAATGGTGGCAGTTGGGAGTTGCTCTATGGAAAGAGCTGTCTCATATCCAATACGATCAAATAAGTTTACATTATTTTCCGTAAAATGTTTACATTATTTTAATAAACTTTATCTGTCAAAGACACCGATAATAATATCAACTACATGATATCAATAACCCTGGTGTATAGTAAGCTACAACAGTCGGGATATATAAAGAAAAAAGGTGGACTCAGACATCCCGTAACATCTCAGATGCACCAACTCTATCACGCGGAATCAGACGTAGTTCTGAACCATGCTTAAGGAAGACATTTCCTGAAGAAAGTGTCACAATATAGCGTGTCAAATCAAAGGTGACAACTATATGCAGATTCATTGTCATTATATATCATATATTCCTTCCATAAACTGCATTTCAGAACAACCATTTTACGGATAGTGCCAAAACCAACGTCAGAATGTTGGATCGGGGTATCAGATTATTGCCATCCCAAATATTAAGCACAAAAACAAAGAAAATAGGAAAACTGTGAAAGCAACATGCTTGCTTTGTTTTTGGTTCGTGAAGGAATTATTTATAAAAAGTTTTTGACAAGAAACTTTGTAATAGCACATCAGGTTTGAACAGGGAAATATGAATTTTTGAACAGCTTCAAATTCAAAACATTATATGATAGAGGTATGCAATGAACCAACAGCGAAATGCAAAATTGTCAGACATGGAAAAGAACCACACAATGACATACCTGCACTCTGCTGAGGATTTATCCCAACACCATCTGCAAGCATAGCAAGTAATAAATAAGACTTTAGCAAACCTGCATTTGTAATAGTACCCAAAAAAAAGCCCTGCATTTGTAATACTATAACAGAAATATGAAAGAATTCAGAGTGAACTATCTCCCTCTCTTGTATTGTGTTCAATATATACAGATCTCCCATCTTTTACAAAAACACCCACAAAAATCCCTCGTATTTAATATTTATGCAATGCACTACGATTAAATCCTACAAAGCTGTCGAGCCCAATATCATTAACAGAATTGAACCCTCTCTTTTGGTGTGTGACATTTTAGGGGGAGGGAGTTTGCCCAATTCCAAGGTCAAGACATGCCACAAGCAACAGTGCCAGCAGGGGATTATAGGGGAAGGGAGTTTTGAAATGATTGCATTGTGAAATGATCCTTTTAGTCTTCTTTTTTTGGTACAAAAATGATCCTTTTAGTCTTGGTATTCTTTGTGAGGATCATTATCATATGAAAATTGTAAAGCTTGACAATTTAAGTTGTTTTTAGAAGGTAAATATATACTCCCTCCGTTTCAAAATGATAGTCAACTATAGTGTTTTCACCAAGATTAAGAAAGACAATAAATGAGTTGAAAAGTTGAACAATTTTACTAAATTGTCCTTATAATTAATGTTACATTGATAACACAAACTACAAAGTGACAAATATAAAATGCAATAATAAGGGTAAAAGTGAAAAAAATAATTAATACTATATTGGAAACATAAAGTGGACTATCATTTTGAAACATTTTTATTTTTCAAAGTGGACTGTCATTTTGAAACGGAGGGAGTAAATCTTAATTCTCAATTTAGATTTTTGTCATGTTGATCATATATATGTGTGTGCAATGTCCCAATGTCCTATATTTTGGACATTAGCCGTGTCACGGTGTCCGGTGTCCATGTCAGAGTCAGTTTTTCAAACACTGAATTATTCACAGAGATGGAGGGTCTCTATGATCCTTTCTCTATAACAAAATCCCATAAGGATTGGATTAATGGCACAGAGCACACCCGCAGAAGCACCATGGGATAATGAAAAGCAAGATAAAATCATTTTATAGAAAATGAATTTTATTAGAGAAACAAGGAATGTGTACCTAAGGAAGGATTAGATATCTTCCAAAAACATAGAAGCTAGATAAAATAAGGCACATGAATAAACTCAAGAATGCAACAAGGCTACCCAGTCTCTTTGTATATCCAAAATAGCAACTCCCTTAAAGCAGTCATGAGCAGAACACCGTAGATCCGTTTTTGGAGGCCCAAGCCCACGACAAATAAAAAAACTGAAAAAATCATTTAAAAAATAATATAATCAACCCGACGGGCGGGCCAAAACGGGCCGTGGGTTGAAAAAACCCAGCCTGCCAAAAAAGCGGGTTAGGCGGGGCCAGCCCATCGGGCCCATCCCGTTTGCCACCCCTAGTGTCATCCCTCCCATGCCTTCACCATTCATAGTGAGGCGAGGTAAAGAAAGTGACTAAATTAAAAAAAACTCAGAACTCAAAATTGAAACTAGATTTGGTTTTCGAAATTTTCAAAACATAAAACCAAAAACTACCCTGAACGGGGCCTAAAGATGCCAACATTCTGCTCCAGCTAGGTGCACCAAAGGTTTACATACATGGCACACTACCATAAATATGTGGCCTCCTTATTTTTACTAAAACCTTTATAACTCGTCCACACAAAATTGTTCCAAACTGCTGGGAAATACTCAGTGCTTACAAGAAGTACAAAATGATAGATCTAAAGAAAAGTAGTTTCCCTACAATGTAAAAATAAGTAACCTCTTGCTTCTGAACTGGATCCACATATAACACTTCGAAGAAAATAGGAAAATGCAGAAAAAGAGAGGAGGAAGAGAATGGATCGATCACTGAAGATCTTCAGTTTGCCAAAGAATGGTTGTTTACTATAGAAGGAACATTTGCTGCAGATGGCAGAGATGTGGAAGCTCGATAGGTAACACCCTGGTTAGTCAATTAGTGGGTTACACAGTTAGGGGTTCAAGGTGGTCATTTTTTTTTTTTCCTGAAAGGATCAAGGGAAGTTAGTCATCTGGTGAATTAGAATTGGGATTAGAAGAGTCCTGGATCTCACAAATATTTAGGAAATTTACATATTTTTTGTACATTCTTTCTGTACATTTAATAAGAGTATCTTCTTTACATTCTTGATCTGAACCAGTTCTCATAGAAGCTAAACAAGGGAGTACCTTTGAGGTAAGAGCACAAATGTGTGAATGAGAATAGACAGCAAAGACGTGTGAGACTGAGTGCAGGCATGTGTGGGTCTGTGTTAGGATTTGTTGGGTCATTATGGATTTGACAGGTCACTAGGGCAAAATAGGTCACTGATACCCATCTGCTTTCATTTTTCAGGTCATTTAGCTGTTTTTTCCACCATAGCTGCCAGAACTGCCATTCTTGCCAGTTGCCACAGAAATAGCAGCCAACACGTGAAAGTCACCATGCCATGGCCATCAACTGGCATTATGTAAAACATCTGCCATGCCATACTATCATGGCCACCATTTGACAACACTGGTTCCCTACTCTATTTTGAAAATATTACACCTCTCCCTTAAGATATTAATCAATCAATATATGTCACATTCCAATCCCTTTTGTGATGAGCCTTTCAGTAACAATTTTTCTCTACAACAATCAGCGTCACTAATGACTAGTTTTGAACCCCTACTATTGACTTTGATGCCAAAAAAGATGAGATAAAGATTTTGAGTGAAGTCCCAAAGCTGATAGTAGAGGGCGTTCAAAACTTAATCTCATCTTCTAAAATCTGATATCTCTAAGAGAGGAAAAATGCCCCAAGAAAGATATTCACAGTTCTTCATTGCTGCTAAAAGGTTTATTTACATTAAGAAGGCCTAAAGTACAACCAATTTTCATCTTGTAGGGATGGGAGTGAAATTTTTCAAAATAGTGGAAAGGAAGTGTAACTACCCTAAATTTTTCAAAAGAAGCTGCTCATATAAATTTCTTTTTATGTTTAATGTGTAATCTAGAATTGTTTATAATGAATTAAGAATCATAGTGTGAAATAACCCCAGTAGCACTCCTGCTGCCCACATGAGAAATAAGAAAATCCGGAGATGTCACTATGCCAGTAATTAGCACCATACTAAACATGTAGGGTAGACACGCTACTTTTTCCTCAAACGAGACAAACTGGACAGTGAAGAATGCAACATTATGATAACTGATAAGAGCTCAATATATCTAGAAGAATTCGGAATGATCGGAGGTTTAACTTGTCCAAAGTTTTGATGAACCATTGAACCCATGAATCAGAATGTTCCTTCCATCCCTACAACATATAATTTACCCTTTTTCCATTTTTTCGGGTTCAGGGTAGTTAATATACAGACCTTATTCTGAAATAATGATCAAGCTCTTTTCCACAACAGAACAGAGCATTTGCACAAAAGGTTTCATAATCTTAGATTCTACCTAGGGTTTAAAAACACCTGGTAATCTTAGATCATTCTCAAAATCCTATTCCAAAATTGAAAAGCTCTCGGTAAACTTAAAGGTACTCTGAATAATCCCCTAAAGTGGCAAAATCAATCTCCTCAATCCATTCAATAATCACATCCAACTCCCCCCCCCCCACAAAAAGAACCTTAAAATATCCCAGAAAAGCTTAATCTATTCCAAATAACAGTAATAATAATATTATTTTTCTAAAAAAAAGACGGGAAATTCGAAACAAGGGACGATGAAAGCAATTACCGTTGGTGATAATAGCGCTGGTCTGGGGAGGAACCTTGAATTCTTCGGCAGCGAATTTGAGAACGGCGGTAAAAGGTGCAGCCTCGGGAACGCTGAACCTGAAATCATGAGAGAAAAAACGGCAAAATCAGAATAGAGTCTTCTAGAATGCGGTGAAAGAGGAAAGGAAATAGATAGAATCAGATGACATATTACACTTTGAAGGGTAGCTTTGGATCGGAAGTGAGGGTTACTTTGAACGACACCTTTCCACCGTTCGCCATCCTAACTATCAAACAGACAACTCCTCAACGCTATTCTCTTCCCCTCTCTCTATTATATATAGATATAGAAGATTGATACAGGTCACAGGTGGGGGATGTGAAATGACCGAAAGAAAGAGGTTTATTCCGGGTTAGTATCACAAAATACAATTTTCTAAGGGCAAATTTTTAAAATTAGTTAAATTGTAGACTAGTCCCCAAGTAGTGGCTTTTTTACACAAAGGGGGCAAAGTGATTTGTTAATTACACAAATGAGGTGAATGAAAAAGTAATTACACAAATGGGGTAAGTCGTATATAATTATATTTTTTTTAATATTTCATGGTTACGACTCTCTTTAAATTAATTTTTTTTAAAAAATACATAAGTCGTATTTCATATCTACGACTTCACTTTTTTAGGAATATATATATAAATAAGTCGTATTTGTGAGTTACGACTTCACATTTTTTATTTTAAAAAAAATTGCATAATTCATAATTCTTTCATACGACTTCATTAAACCACAAGATTGATTACAAATGGTTAATGTGCTCCATCTAAGGGGATGGACTCAGCTAGTACCCGTGTTCAATCTCCAGTGACGGAACAATCTATGGCCAGACTTCACTTACCTCCCAGCAAAACACAGATTAGTCCAGGGGCCCTTTTCCCTTGGGATACTGTGGGTGTAAACTGAAAAAATATACGACTTCATTATTATTTTTTTAGGCTTTAACTTGTGCTCTAATTTGGACATAACTTGTGCTCTAGTTTAGTTGTTTTCTTAATTATCAATAATATTTTTAGCTTATCCAAAAAAAATAGAATCACTCAAAACCATTGCTATTTACACTATGGGTGTGAAAAGTTTCACAAATATAATCGTAATCCAAAAGTTGCGACTTATAATTTAAAAAATATAAAAAAAAAGTTGTAAACACCAAATACGACTTCTCTAAAGCCAAAAAAAATAATGAAGTCGTATATTTTTTTGGTTTACACCTATAATATCCCAGGAGAAAGGGACTAATCGACTAATCTGTGTTTGGCCGAGAGATAAGTAATGTCTAGCCACGGATTGTTCCGTCACCAGAGATTAAACACGGGTACTAGCCGAGTCCATCCCCTTAGATGAAGCATATTAACCACTTGTGGCCAATCTCATGATTTAATGAAGTCATATGTAACAATTACGAATTATACATTTTTTTAAAAATAAAAAATGTGAAGTCATAGCTCACAAATACGATTTACATATTTTTTTTCTAAAAAAGTGAAGTCGTAGATATGAAATACGACTTATGTATTTTAAAAAAAAATTAGAGAAAGTCGTAGACATGAAGTATGACTTCAGTAGATTTTTTAAAAAAAAATATAATTAAGGGGTAAGTTGTATATGCCATATACGACTTACCCCATTTGTGTCATTACTTTTTCATTCACCCCATTTGTGTAATTAACTAATCATTTTGCCCCCTTTGTGTAAAAAAGCACCAAGTAGTACAATTTAGAATTTTCACGAATCTAAGCATGCCCATGTCATATTCGTCAAGTAAACAACCACTTTGGTCATTGAGAGTGTTAGGCGGTGTCACTTTGGTCACTGACAGATATGAAATTATAAAAAAGTCTTCAACTGTCAACTTTTTGTCACTTTGGTCTTTGAAAGTGATTACTTACTATCATTTTGGTCCCTGAAAATTATTACCAAAATGATAGTAAGTAATCACTTTCAGATACCAAAGTGACACCGCTTGACACTTCCAGGAACCAAAGAGGCTGTTTACTCCATATTCGTCTGTGTCTTTTCTTTGTCATACACCAGCAGTCATCTAAGAAACCTGAGCTAGTCCAAATGTCCAATGTCTATTATACTTGTTTTTTGTTTTTTTTTGGGAGAAATAAAAATACTATTTGTTTGTGCACTAGTGTGTTTAGCCATGGGTTGGGTATTAATGAATGATGAGAATAAATAAAAATTAATATGAAATAAATGAAGTAGTATCAAGAGTCACAAGGAGGGGGGGTTGAATTGTGACCCTTTGAAAATTTTGGCTTTTACCTGTAGACTTTGAACCTTTCTCAAGTATTGAAAACTTGGAGTTCAGAGAAGATGTGAAACAAACATTAGATAATAAACCATTCAGCTAGAGAAGGTTGTTGGTCTTAAATAAAATGTTTGTTTTATGTGATCTTCTCTGCCATAAAAGGTTATCAGAAAAATCAAGTTCCTTACTTTGAATGAGTCAGCAGAACAGTCTCAACTAGAGAAGGTTAATCGAAAGACCTTCTCTAGAGGCAAGCTAACACTCAGTAGTATTGTCCTAGTCTCTTCAAGCTAACCCACTACAAGCAATCTCATAGATTGCACAAACCTTTCGTTCCACACGCTCAGCTCTCTCTAGCTAGCTTGAAAGAAAATCACAACAACAAGAATGAAAATATTTTCTGTTGCGTTACAGTTTCTGATCAATGTTTACATAACAAAATCTAAGGTGAAGCTATATTACACTCCTATTTTTCGTGTCAAAGCACAGCAATGTGGGTTGGAGTGTATGAGTGAATGTTGATGAGAAATATCTGATGTTCAATCGTGTTTGTTGTAACATCTCGGCTGCTTTTCGAATCGACGACTGTCCCACACACCAACACGGGACTTTTCAGCATGCTTTGTCCTCACTCACATGCTTTTTAGGAAAGTTCCCAGAAGGTCACCTATCACGAAATTGCTCCAAGTCAAGCACGCTTAACTGTGGAGTTCTTAAGTGATACGCTACCGAAAAGAAGATGCATCTTGTTGGTATGAGTAGTACCAATCAATTCTATTAAGCTTTCCTCAACTGTACAGTCCCATACCTGCACAGTCTCAGAATTCCTCTCATTCGAGTATGATTTCGGTTCATTCATGTACCCCTACGCCTAGAAGCCTGCCAGGAGCCGCTCCTTGTCCATGCCTCTCTGCACCGGCGATCACTCCCCGCCCTCGTCGGCCTCAGGGTGTCACATTTGCTCTAGCTTGAATGTATTTCTCACACTTTGCTTCACTCCCATCTGTTGTAATATAGAGCTCTCAGTCCTTCCACTGAGTTTCTAACCGTTAGAGACATGGAGGAGAGAGAACATCACATATTGGGTTTTGAAATGGAACAGTACCTTTGTACCTTTTCACTTTATGACAGACTTTGACAACTCATGTGTTTTGCTGTCATCAGACCTTCTCTGGAACACGATGCTTGAGTAGGTTCCTTTTTTTAGTTATCTCAGGGACCTTCTCTGGTTCCAGAGTATATCTTTTTCAGAAATAGTATGGACCTGCTCTGGTTCAATGTAGACCTTCTTTGCTCTTTGATGTAGATCTTCTCTGGACATAGTGTGGTCCAAACAGGAGCCTTCTCTGGGAATGTGTGGCTAGAGAAGGTCTCCAGCATAGATACAATGTGATAGCTCACTTGGTCTGCTTATGTGATCTTCTCAATATTTGTGCTTCTGAATTCTTTTAGAAATTGCACATGTGTATAATAAAGAATACTTTTGATGTAGAGAGATCTTATTTTGTTTGAGGTTTATAGACTGATCAAGTATGTCATGGATTCTTGAGAAGCTTCATGTCTTGAGAATCTTCTCACTGTGTAGTAGTAGCATACTTCAATCAGTTGTGAGGCTTCTTGCCTTGATGAGCTTCTTCTTCTTCATCTGTGAGCTTCTCTTCTTCAGTAGCTTCCTGATCTGATGTCTTCCCTTTCTGGAGAAGCTTAACCTTTCAGCACCTTCTCATCAGAGTGACCTTCTCTATCAGATAAGATCATCTTCTCAGTACTTTCTCAGCAGGCTAACCTTCTCTACTAGAGAAGCTTGTCCTCTCAATAGCTTCTCAACAGACTGTTGATCTTCTCAGAGTGCCTCTTTCACTTCTTTGCTGAGAACTATCTTTTCTTTAAACTTCTTAGAAGTTTGCCTCATTTTACACCTCTTTAGTTGTTTGGGCTCCATGTGTGTTCATGTTGATCTTCTCAACCTTTATACCATGAATAGCCGTAATTCTAAACTTCTCTGGTTTCCATACTTTGATACCTGTTATGTCTCTTGATAATCTCAAGGAAACCATTAGTGCTTGACATGCATAGAAGACTTAGGCTATTGTTCAGAAGGTTTGTCATCATTGAAACTACAAGCTTGAGACGGTCTTGTTTCAACAATCTCCCCCTTTTTGATGATGACAAACCCTATGAATGAATGGTTAAGTTTTCCAAGATGTCTTAATAAAATATGCAGATGCATGTTGTAATTTTGCCAGATTACTCCCCCTGAACATATGCTTAAATTTGGTTCAGGCAAAAACTTTTCCAAATGGATATTTTATTAATGTCATGCTAACTGATTTTACTTGTTGAGAAACCATTTATCAATCATAAAACTTAATCAATCAATTAGCCACATGATATCCAGGAAAATAGAAACACAACATGAATAGCCAACAACCATATATCATTCATCAAAATATTTGAATGTTAATACATTATAGCCCATGTACACATCAATCAGCAATTAAGATAAGTTAACAAAATAAAGACTCCCCCTTAATTCTACACCTATCTTCTACACCCTTCTAATCTCTCCCCCTTTTCTCATCAATCAAAATGTGAAGGGGGATTACATACAGTAAGAACAGAGAAGATAAGCCTAGAAAAAAAAATAAGACTAAGCTACTTAGAGGGGCTGGAGTCATCAGAGCTTGAGGAGGTGGAAGGTTGGGGAGTTGTTCGAGGAGGAGGATATGGAACATGAGGAGGTGGAGCAACTTCTGGTGCAAGAGCAGGGAGAAGCTTATCAGTAAACCACTCCCTGAAAGCAATATTTCTATCCACACTCTCATTGATAGATTGCAGGATCAGCTCCTATCCCTTGAACAACTTCTTTTGGTCTTTCTTGACCTTCCTCAATTGCCTCTCTAGAATCCCAAGTCTTGACCTAGGAGAGACTTCCTTTTCCTGAATAGGGTCCTTCTCAGGAATTCCTTCAGATGACTTCTTCTGTGAAGCATCAGGCATATTAATATCAGAACAATTGAAGAAGGATCCTATTGATCCTAGATTAATTGAAATATCAGGCAGAAATGATTCCACAGGTGCTGGTTGAGAAGGTCTAGCAACGAGTGGAGCAGAAGCATCAAACTTAGGAGGAGAGAAAAAGAAATTATGAAGCATATCAAATGTGATAGAGACTTGACTCACTTTAGAAGGAGATACAAAAATCTTCTCTATGGAGGCTGGTTCTGACCCAAGTACAGCTTCAGCAAACATAGCCGCTTCCTTGTCCAGTCCTTCATCCTTCTCTTTTGGTTGCTGAGAAGGTTCACTCGGTGGGATCTCCTCAGCAATTCTAATTCTCACAGGGGATGAAGGTGTGGTAAACACAGTCTCCTGCAGATTGAAGGGATCTTGCTCCTTCAATTGAGTCAAAGCAATGGTGGCCTCCACCATTTACTCTTCTTTTTCATTGAGACCATCTTCTTCTGCCTCAGCTTCTGCTTCTTCTGCTTTGTCCTCTTCCTCCTCTTTCTCTTCTTTCTCTTGAACCTTCTCTTCCAGAGAAGGTTCCCCTTCCAGAAAAGGTTCTTCTTCAGATTGACCTTCTCCAACAAAGATACCCTGATCAGCAGGCATCTCCTGCACTTCTTTTGTTTGAGGGACATCTTGTTCCTCATAAGTTTCTTCTAGTGCGAGTTCCTCAACCTCAGGAACCACTTCAGCAGCCTCCTCAGATTCCTTTTCTGAGACCTTCTCTTCCTGAGAAGGTTCCTGCTTACTGGCTTGTTCTTCTAGAGCAGCCTTCTCTCTTCTCTTCCTCTCTTTCCTTTCTTTCTTTCTTTCTTTCTTTCTTCTTCTTCTTCTTCTTCTTCTTCTTCCTTTCTTCCTCTTCCTTATCAGACTTCTCCTTTTGACTTTCTTCTGCCTTTTCTTCTCTCTTCCTCTTCATCTCAGACTTGGGAGACTTTTTCTCCTTAAGTGCTTCAAAAGGTTTAACTCTCTTGACCTTTTCAGGGATGACAGGATTGGGAATCCTCATCTGAATGAGGTTCTTTAGTCTAAAGAAGGTTGTGTCCAACATGGAGTCCTCACCGTTGAGAGGAACTCTGAAGTGCTTGAAGATCCTTGTGAGAACCATTCCATATGGCACAGGAGAAGTCACCCTTTGGGAGATGGCAGTCATCATGTGATGAAGAATGAGGTTTGGCAAGTTGAGAGGGATCTTAGATGACAGATAGTGGATGACTAGAAGATCTTGATCTGTGATCTTATCGTATGATCCAGCACGAGGAAGAATGGAATGCACACTCATGTTATGCATTATTCTAGCAAGGGGATTGAGATTCACAGATTTTATCTCTTCATGAGGATCCTTGAGAAGCCTCTCCAGCACTTGGCTTCTCCTGACTTGTGCAGTGGAGTACCACTGACTTTCAAACAATCTTATGCCATAGTCTTCAATCCCCAAAGCCTTAGCAATTGATTCTGGGGTCAGCACCATAGATACCCCCCTTAACCGTGCTCTCCAAACATCATTCTTCCTTATGCACTTCTGCAACAACATAAAATTTTCTAACCAATCCAGAGTAGATTGGTTCCTCCATCTTCAGAAATGAAGTCCATTTAAGAGCATCAGTGAAATCTTCCAGATTCCACCCAACTTCAGCAAGTTCCTTGAAAAGGAACACTCTTCCAGCGATGATGGGTTTGTTTTCCCACTTCTCCTTCAGTTCTTCTTTCTTTGCTTTTCCTTTTCTCTAAGAAGGTTCCTCAAAGGAGACAACCCCTTCCTTTTCCTTCTTTGTGGAGACAGTCTGTTCTGAGGGTTCATCATCAAACCCATTGATGATCACAACTTTCTCCTTTCCCTTCTTCTCTGGTTGAGACTTCACGATACCAGAGATTAATCTTTCGACCTTCTGCTTGGAGTGGATGAGGTCTTGGAAGATTTTCCCTTCTTCTTTTGTACAGTCTTTACAGAAGACTTGGATGAAGGAGGAGGAGGAGGAGAAACCTTCTTAGGAACAGATTCCTCCAAGGATTGAGAGGAAGAAGACTCAGACTCTGGTTCAGGCCTTCTCATAGTGATAGGATTGCGTCCAACAGTCCTCTTGATTATGCACTTTGGAGGAGAAGGTGGAGGAGTAGGAGTCTTCTCCTTGGATGGAGTGGGAGAGGAAGATGGAGTGGGAGATGAAGATGACGATGGTGGTGGAGATGGAGAAGGGTAGGAAGCAGTTACATTGCTAGGGCTCCTCCTGGAAGTGTTTTTCATTCTAGCCATTTTCAAAAGTTTTTGAAATTCAGAGATTGTGGATGAGTGAGATGAGTAAGAGAGACAACGAGACAGAGTTCAGATTTTGTGAAAAATGTTTCTTCACTGCCCTTTGCCTCCTTTTTATAGGAAGTTATGAACTTATCTAGCCGTTGTGGCTATAGAATTAACTGTCAGAGCAGTTATTAATATTACCGTTTTCAGTAACAGTAACCTTCCCTAGGAATTGACTCCCAAACCAATGCCTAATATTTTTTAAGTATTCTGATCTTCTCAGATTGAAAAGGTCTAAGGGAACGGATCTTCTTAGCTAGAGAAGGTCCAATGTCATGTTTCAGAAATTCAGTCCTACTCAATCAGTCATATCCACACCCTTCTTTAGACATAATTTATTCATCAAACCATTATTACACATTTCAATCATATGTGAGATACATTTCACATATCACACTTATGTCACAGAGATCATGTTCAATTTTCCTTTAATATAATTAAATCTTTCTTCCAAAAGAGGTTTTGTGAAAATGTCAGCAAACTGATCTTCTGTGTCCACATGCAACAGCTCAATATCCTTTTTTTGAACATGATCACGAATGAAATGATGTTTTATATCAATATGCTTTGATCTTGAATGTTGAATAGGATTTTTTGACAGATTAATTGCACTTGTATTGTCACAAAATATAGGAATTTTGGAATACCTCAAGGAGTAATCTTCCAATTGATTTTTGATCCAGAGCACTTGCGAACAACAGCTTACTGCAGACACATACTCAGCTTCTGTTGTTGAGAGGGCTATGGTGTTCTGCTTTCTGCATGACCATGTGATTAGAGCCTCTCCCAAGAAGTAGCAACTTCCACTAGTGCTCTTTCTTTCAATTTTGTCACTAGCATAGTCAGCATCACAAAAGCCTATAAGATCAAAATTCATTCCTTTCTTATACCAAATACCAAGATTAGTGGTACCAATTAAATATCTGAATATTCTTTTCACAGCATCCACATGTGATTCTCTTTGAGAAGATTGGAATCTAGCACACAGGCTAACAGAGAATAATATACCAGGCCTACTTGCAGTTAAGTATAGTAGTGAGCCAATCATACCCTTGTATTCTTTATCAGATACTGTTTTACCTTTTTCATCCTTATCAATTACCACTAAAGGATGCATTGGAGTAGCTATGGGCTTGGCTTCTTCCATCTGATATTTCTTGAGAAGGTATCTGATGTACTTTTCTTGGTGAATAAAGATTCCTTCTTTGGATTGTCTTATTTGTAGTCCAAGGAAAAACTTTAGTTCACCCATCATACTCATCTCAAATTCACCTTTCATCAGGTTTGAGAATTCCTTGCATAGGGACTCATTAGTGGCTCCAAAGATAATATCATCAACATATATTTGAACAACTAATAAATCCTTTTGATGAATCTTTCTAAAGAGGGTAGTGTCCACTTTTCCTCTTGAGAAGCCATTGTTGATCAAGAAGGTGCTCAATCTTTCATACCATGCTCTTGGAGCTTGTTTCAGCCCATACAAGGCTTTTGTTAGTTTAAAAACATGATTAGATTTCTTTTGATCAACAAAGCCAGGAGGTTGATGAACATATACCTCCTCATTAATAAAGCCATTTAAGAAAGCATTTTTTACATCCATTTGATACAATTTAATATTTTTAAAAGCAGCATAAGCAAGTAAAATTTTGATAGCTTCTAACCTTGCAACTAGAGCAAAAGTCTCATCATAATTATACCTTCTTGTTGATTATATCCTTGAGCTACTAGTCTAGCTTTATTTCTGATTACCTTGCCTTCTTCATCAGGCTTGTTTATGAAAACCCATCTTGTGCCAAAAATGGTTTCACCTTGAGGAGGTGGCACAAGATTCTAGATTTTGCTTTTCTCAAATTATAATAGTTCTTCTTTCATGGCTTCTACCCATGATGAATCATCAACAGCATCATTGATGTTTTTAGGTTCTATATTCGAGAGTAAAGCCATGCTGTTGATTTCTCTATTCAGAGAAGATCTGGTTCTGACTCCCACAGACACATCTCTTATGATTTGATTTTGAGGATGTGCAGGCACCAGTTTCCAACATTTAGGCATTTCTTCATCCTAAGAAGATTACTGTGTCTGATCTTGAGAAGGTATCTTTTCTGAGTCTGGTTCCTCCTTAGTCTCGTATTGTAGACCTTCTCTGGCTGAGGAGGTTTCAGCATTTCCTTTGTCTAGATCTTCTTCCAAATCTATGACCTTTCTATTATCAATCAAGTCATTAGATTCATTGAAAACAACATGCATACTTTCCTCCACAGTTTGGGTTCTAAGATTATATACTTTGTAAGCCTTTGAAGATGTAGAATGTCTAAGAAAAATTCCCTTGTCTGATTTAAAGTCAAACTTTCCTAGATTATCTTTATTATTAAGCACATAGCCTCACATCCAAAAATACGAAAGTATGAGATGTTTGGTTTTCTGCCCTTCCATAATTCATATGGAGTCTTGTTCAAAATGCTTCTAATTGAAACTCTATTGAGAATATAGCAAGAAGTATTGATAGCCTCTGCCCAAAAATATTTCTGAATGTCTGATTCATTTAGAAGAGTTCTAGCCATCTCTTGTAGTGTTCTATTTTTCCTTTCCACTACTCCATTCTGTTGAGGAGTTCTAGGACAGGAGAAGTTGTGAGACATGCCATTTTTATCAAAGAATGTTTTAAAAGATGCATTCTCAAACTCTCCACCATGATCACCTCTTACAGAGATAATGCTAGATCCTTTTTCATTTTGAACCTTCTTACAGAAGCTTTTAAAGGCTTCAAATGACTCATCCTTATGGGCAAGGAACAAAACCCACGTGTATCTAGAGAAATCATCCACAATGACAAAACCATATTTTTTACCTCCAAAACTTGCCGTTTTAGTAGGACCAAACAAATCAACATGAAGCAATTCAAGAGGTTTTTGTGTAGAAATAACATTTTTAGATTTGAAACTAGACTTTACTTGTTTTCCTTGAACACAAGCCTTGCAGACTTTGTCTTTTTCGAAATTAAGTTTAGGGAGTCTTTTGACCATCTCAAGTTTTGAAATTTTGGAAATACTTCTCATATTTAGATAACCTACCCTCCTATGCCATGTACACTTGTCATTTTCAAAAGATACAAAACATGATTGTTCAGGTAAGTCATCAAGACAAACACTATATATGTTTTTATCTCTTGTTCTGGAGAAAAGAGTCTTTCCAGTGGATGCTTCTCTAATCATGCATACTTTTGGTTCAAACTTAACCTCATAGCCACTGTCACACAGTTGACTGATGCTAAGAAGGTTATGTTTCAAACCTTTCACACAGTAAACATTCTGTATGTGAGCAGAGTTAGATTTACCTACTTTACCTATGCCTTTAATCCAGGTCTTTCCATTGTCACCAAATGTGACAATGCCTCTATCTTTTTCTTGGAGTTCAATGAAGTTGTTTCTGTCTCCAGTCATATGTTTGGAGCAGCCACTGTCCAAGTACCATTGCTTGTTCTTCCTTGTGGTGAGCAGACATTCCTGCATCAGAAACCAATAAGACTTTAGATACCCAAATTCTGTTGGGTCCTGATTTGTTAGTTACCTTTCCTTGAGAAGGTATTTTCTTATGATAGCATATAGAAACAAAACATCATGACCCCATTTGTTACAATAAGAACATCTCTTCTTAGGCCTCATCATTTTTCGAGTTTGCCATGAGACAAATGTTTGCTTCCTCTTCTGCATCTTCTTCTGATGATGACTTATCTGAATCATCCCAAGTAGCCATCATAGCCTTCTTCTTTGGATGACTTTTAACATTCTTTTTCAGATTTGGGCATTATGTTCTGATATGCCCAGGTTTGTTACACTCATAACAAATTATCTGATTTCTGGCTCCTTCATTTTTCTGACTTTCTCTGCGCGAGAAGATTCGCTTTCCTTTACCTCTTCTTCTCAACATTCTTTGGATCCTTTTAGAGATCAGAGAAAGTTCATCCTCTGCTTTAGTAGCTGATTCATCACCTTCTAAGTCATCTTCTGATTCTGCTACTGAGTTGAATGCTAAAGATGATGAGCTATGAGAAGTTGTTTTCATTATCTTCTGAGATGTCTTGAGAGCTATTAATTTTCCTCTTTTTGACTGTATCTCATCCATGATTTCTTGTTCATGAACCTTTAGTGATCCAAAAAGTTCATCCAACTTTAGAACAACTAAGTCCTTTGCTTCTTTGATTGCAGTTACCTTGGGTCTCCAGACCTTAGGAAGACTTCTCAGGATTTTTCTTATTTGTTCCTGATTTGTATAAGTCTTCCCTAGGGACTTTAGATCATTAAAGATGATTGTGAATGTGCTGAACATCTCATCGATGGATTCACTTTCATTCATTTTAAATAGCTCATACTGATGAATCAAGATGTTAATTTTTGATTCTTTTACTTGGTCAGTACCATCATGAGTTATTCTGAGAGTATCCCATATTTCTTTAGCTATTGTGCATCCAGCTATTTTGTCATATTCTCCTCTACTCAAGGCGCATGTCAAATAGAATTTTGCCTTTGAGTTGAGAAGAACTTTTGCCTTTTCATCTGCTGTCCAACTCTCTTTAGGCTTTGATGTAGAGGCACCTTCAGCACCTGAGATGGAGGGAGTATAGGGGCCTTCCTCGACTATCTCCCAGAGATCAATATCTTGAGATTCTATAAATAATCTCATTCTGCCTTTCCAGTAGTAATAGTCTTTTCCATCGAATGATGGAGGTTTGTTTGTAGATAATCCTTCAAGAATGAAGGTTCCAGGAACTTGAGCAGCCATTACTTCTTCCTGAATCTTTTTCCTCTTGCACTGTTAAGTGTAGCTCGACCCTGAGGCCGAGCTCTGATACCAATTGAAGTAGTATCAAGAGTCACAAGGAGGGGGGGTTGAATTGTGACCCTTTGAAAATTTTAGTTTTTACCTGTAGACTGTGAACCTTTCTCAAGTATTGAAAACTTGGAGTTCAGAGAAGATGTGAAACAAACGTTAGACAATAAACCTTTCAGCTAGAGAAGGTTGTTGGTCTTAAATAAAATGTTTGTTTTATGTGATCTTCTCTGCCAGAGAAGGTTATCAGAAAAATCAAATTCCTTACTTTGAATGAGTCAGCAAAACAGTCTCAACTAGAGAAGGTTAATCGAAAGACATTCTCTTGAGGTTTTTGTCTCCTTTATAAAATACAATGTCACAAGTTTTCCACAAAAATGTTTTCTTTACCACAATGATGTTAATGAAAAACTTGCTGATAAATTTGCTTCACAAAAAAAAATGCTTAGACCTTCTCAACCAGAGAAGGTGTTTTAGTGCAGTGAAAGACTGTTAAGCAGAAAAGCTGTAAAGGAGATAGAGAGAGAGATATCACACAGAGAGTTTATCCTGGTTCACACCAAACCTTGGGCTATGTCCAGTCCCCAAATCCAGTGAGATTATCCACTATCCTCTCAAGTATTTGAGCCTCTTCAGGCCTTACACAGTATTCTTGTACAAGCCTCTTCAGGTTCCAACCAGTAGTATTGTCCTAGCCTATGCAAGCTAACACTCAGTAGTATTGTCCTAGCCTCTTCAAGCTAACCCACTATAAGCAATCTCACAGATTGCACAAACCTTTCCTTCCACACGCTCAGCTCTCTCTAGCTAGCTTGAAAGAAAATCACAACAAGAATGAAAATATTGTCTATTGCGTTACAGCTTCTGATCAATGTTTATAGAACATAATCTAAGGTGAAGCTGTATTACACTCCTATTTTTCGTGTCAAAGCACAGCAATGTGGGTTAGAGTGTATGAGTGAATGTTGATAAGAAATATCCGATGGTCAATCGTGTTTGCTCTAGTTTGAATGTATTTCTGACACTTTCACTCCCATTTGTTGTAATATAGAGCTCTTAGTCCTTCCACTGAGTTTCTAACTGTTAGAGACATGGAGGAGAGAGAACATCACATATCGGATTCTGAAATGGAACAATATCTTTGTACTTTTTCACTTTATGACAGACTTTGACAGTTCATGTGTTTTATTGTCATCAAACCTTCTCTGGAACACGATGCTTGAGTAGGTTCCTTTTTTTAGTTATCTCAGGGACCTTCTCTGGTTCCAAAGTATATCTTTTTCAGAAATAGTATGGACCTACTCTGGTTCAATGTAGACCTTCTTTGCTCTTTGATGTAGATCTTCTCTGGACATAGTGTGGTCCAAACAGGAGCCTTCTCTGGGAATGTGTGGCTAGAGAAGGTCTCCAGCATAGATACAATGTGATAGCTCACTTGGTCTGCTTATGTGATCTTCTCAATATTTGTGCTTCTGAATTCTTTTAGAAATTGCACATGTGTATAATAAAGAATACTTTTGATGTAGAGAGATCTTATTTTGTTTGAGGTTTATAGACTGATCAAGTATGTCATGGATTCTTGAGAAGCTTCATATCTTGAGAATCTTCTCACTGTGTAGTAGTAGCATACTTCAATCAGTTGTGAGGCTTCTTGCCTTGATGAGCTTCTTCTTCTTCATCTGTGAGCTTCTCTTCTTCAGTAGCTTCCTGATCTGATGTCTTCCCTTTCTGGAGAAGCTTAACCTTTCAGTACCTTCTCATCAGAGTGACCTCTATCAGATAAGATCATCTTCTCAGTACTTTCTCAGTAGGCTACCCTTCTCTGCTAGAGAAGTTTGTCCTCTCAATAGCTTCTCAATAGACTGTTGATCTTCTCAGAGTGTCTCTTTCACTTCTCTGCTGAGAACTATCTTTTCTTTAAACTTCTTAGAAGCTTGCCTCATTTTACACCTCTTTAGTTGTTTGGGCTCCATGTGTGTTCATGTTGATCTTCTCAACCTTTATACCATGAATAGCCTTAATTCTAAGCTTCTATGGTTTCCATACTTTGATACCTGTTATGTCTCTTGATAATCTCAAGGAAACCATTAGTGCTTGACATGCTTAGAAGACTTGGGCTATTGTTCAGAAGGTTTGTCATCATTGAAACTACAAGCTTGAAAGGGTCTTGTTTCAACAATAAACACTAATAAAGAAGAATAATAGGAACCAATACGGTGTGACATGGGTGGTAGATACCTGGGTTGCTTCAGCCAGGGGTTCGATCCCTAGGCTGTGTGTATGAAAGAGCGTTTATTGAGAAAGATTAACCCCTTAAATGCATATCAATATCTCGAGGGGTTAGTCTCCAAAATTGTATATGGATGATACCCGAGTTCACCAACAAAAGAAGAATAATAAAAATGATATAATAATAATAACTAAAATAAGGTGAGTTCTAAGGTGAGGGACCTAGGAAGTCCCTCATTGGTGAGGGGCTTGGATTACCGGATAGAAAACGTAAACGCGGGGTCAATCATGTAATTTTAAAAAGATGCTAGGCAATTTTCTAAAATGTTAGTATTTCCAAATTATTCCAGTTAGACATTTTGTTGAATAATTAGAAGCTCAAAACAGCTTCAGCGACACATCATGTTTAAGACACAGCTGAAAACAGCAAGGTCGTCATAGGAGCAAGGTGGTCATAGGGCTTTGTCTCCATCCTTCACATACTAAGGGCCTGTTTGGATTGGCTTATGCAGAGCTTATGAACACAGCTTATGACTGATTCATAAGCTGTTTTGGGCTTACTTTTCATAAGCTACTCAGGATAGCTTATCAAAACAGCTTATGGCTTATATAAAATAAGTTTCACTATAATTTTTATTCGATTATAAAAGTAGCTTATACAACTTATGTCATAAGCAGTAAATAAGCTTGTTATCCAAACAGGGCCTAAAAGCACAGATCACGACAATGTTGATTACTGCCGTTGAAGTTGTTCATTATAAAACCCTAGATTAAACTTGTTTACAAGAATACAATGATGTGAAGGAAATCATTTGAACAGAAATTTTTTCAAGTTGCAAAAAGTCGGCCCTTTATTTTGTAATAAATGCTCTGAGTTTTGTTTGAAGTCCTTCCAAGATTATAAAGATGTTACTTGTTAACTATAGGATCCCTTTTAGACATTATTTGGATTACGTTGAAGCATTGTTATGTCCTATGAATTGTGTTCACGCTAGAAAATAGACCCTGAGCCCTGGTGTCGAGACCGAGGACCACTCCGGCTGAGACGTGAACTTGCTCCCTCTGGTGCTAGGTGCCCCTTCTTATAATGTGCTTGAGTGCTTGATCTTTGGTGGTTTGTTGTGTAGATCATGATGTGATCTTATCTTAATATAGTCTTATCCTGGCGTGGCCTTATCTGATGTGATCTTATTTTGATCAATCTGTTGTAACAACTTGAGGATTCCACTCATGGTACGGTTGGTTGTAACTGACTGGGGGCCCTGGCTTGTCACGTGCTCTTAGCTGATGTTGATGGATGACGTAGTGGCGGGTTGGCGGTCAGTCAGAATAGTCATAAGTGGGCTTGTATTGGAATGGGTCGACTCAGATTGGTGAGGCCATGGTCGGCCAAAAACCCAGACGATACAAATTGTGATTAAGAATCAGTCGCTGTGTTCAAAAGTAGAATAATACTTTTGATTGGTCAGATCTGCATTTTAATGTCGGTTGGTCAGATCTATGTTTTAATGTTAATTGTCCGACGTTGTGATGTTATTTAATTTAATGTAGAATTGTTCACGTAAAGAAGCATGTTCCTGAATATATATGAAATATTAGTTACCTGTATGTTAAAGAAAGAAAAAAAAAAGAGAAGAGAATCGTGATGCTTTGTTTGTCTAACATATCCTTGATGATCTTAAATCACAGGCATTTGCATATGAGCTTGGTAAGTGCTATGGACTCAGTTGATGTGGAGCAGGCTTTCTTAACTATGGCAGCGGAGATTATGAAGAAGTATATAATCTTTCTAGCTTCCCCTGTTTTTGATGACGAAACTTCATAGAGCACGAAACCTATGGCACTTTGGGTGAGTTCAACCGAATATTGACAAATTTAGCCCATTTCTTTATAATAATCAATTTTTGTCGGGGATGTTTTGCTATTTCACAATAAACTTCCTATAGAAAGTAACTAAACCGATTATTTGGATCAATCTCATCCATTGATTTAAATAATATTATATCCAACAGTAATTAATACCCCCTCATTGGTAAGGGCCTTACAAGGCCCCTCACCTTAGAAGGCACCCTAAAATAATAACAAACTACGTAAACATGAAAGTATTGAATTTCATATGATAAGATTAACAAAAGATAAAGATAGTGATACTATCAAAGTATTCAATAACATCCAAAAATCAAAACAACTTTGCAACAATACTATGAAATTAGAAAAAAAATTGATAATTAAAATATTTGAATTCTTCATCCAAAGATTTCATATGGCAATAACTTTGACATAAGCATTGGAAGGATCATTTGAATCAATAGCTACTTGCCTACATCAATCGTATTATTCTCTTTTAAGCAATTTGTTACAGCTTATTTAATTAAACTACACTTGTATTATTTAGTGTAGCTTAGCTGACAGATTTCTCTGTTAGAGTTAGTTACAGAGTTAGTTAGATTGTTTTGATTAGTTAGCTTATATAAATATGTGTAATTTGTACATCTCAATTCAGTTGAATGAATTCAGTTTGAGACACCACATTGGTGCTCTACATTTAGAAACATTCTCTCTCTCTCTCTCTCTCATATTGTTCTAGTTCTTGATTCAGATTTTCACATGGTATCTTTTTCTTGGTCTTGTTGATTGATCTTCTCGTCTTGTTTCGTTTGTTCGACCTTGGATTCGCTTTCATCTTGATCTTTTCTTTGATCATTGTGATTTGTTCGATCTTCTTGATTTCTCGGTGACAATGGCAACCGCCGGAAATGTGAATTTGGATGATAATCATCTTGTTTTGCACCCGAGTGAGAATCCTGTTGCAGTGTTGGTGTCAACAGTTCTCACAGCTACTTGTGAAAATTACTACTCTTGGTCCAAGCCAATGACTATGGCATTGGAGATGAAGAACAAATTAGACTTCATCGATGGAACTCTTTTGAAGCCAATCGAGACTGGTCCTACTTTCAAAGCTTGGAGTAAATGCAACACTATTTTTATGTCATGGATCTTTCATGCCTTGGATCCTCTAATTGCTCATAGTATTATGTGGATGCGTTCTACTTTGGATGTGTGGAAGGATCTTCACAAAAGGTACTACCATGGAGATGTTTTTCGCATTGCCGATTTGCATGAAGAAATTCAGTTAGATTGTTATGATTTGTTAGCTTGTATAAATATGTGTAATCTGTACATCTCAATTTAGTTGAATGAGTTCAGTTTGAGACACCATATTGGTGCTCTACATTCAGAAACACTTCCTCTCTCTCGTATTGTTCTAGTTTTTTATTCAAATTTTCACACAATTGGTAGCAGAAAACTTCTTCTATTCTTTTCCAAGATTAGCTTCAGAAACTCTCCTAGTCGCCTTTGATATTGTGCAGCTAAACCTCCTCCCAGCTCCATCATGAATGTCAATATATTTTGTTCCTTTTTTTTGTTAAAAGCCTCCTTCACAAAGCTTGCAGGTAGATTCTGAAATATTTTAAAGTCATTTTTTACTTAAATAAGACTGTCTAAAATAAATGAAAAATGAAAAGTAGGCATAACAAATAAAATGAAGTACTGTAAAATAAGTATGAAAACACCATGTTATAGATTGCTTGTTTGTGAGTCAAATAGATTTTACAATTCTTTCTAGAATCCAACTGAATAGTTTCAGAACTTTCATTATCCTCTTTGATATATGGTGGGGTGATATTCTGTATAAAATCATATTTTTTCCATATCTTTTGTAAATAATCTCAACTATTTCAAGACTTTGAACTCTCATTTTTGAAGTTATTGTCTCCCCTTTAAACCAATCGAAGCCATGCACCATCTCTTGAGTTATAATGCTTTATCACATTCCATATTCATGAGTAAAATAACCTCTTTTAGGATACATCTCCACAACTATACCAATTCTCTTGTTTCAACCTTGTCTATAGACCATACAATTGAAGGAGGTTGGCTCTAAATCAAAGGTAGAAATGGGAGGGTGCTCTTGTACATCTCTAAATGATTAAGAATGCATAACAATATATACTATCATTTCATTTATACAATTTGCTTCAAATTTATTTATAGAAAGAAGGAAACTGTTCAAAATTGTTAATACCTTGCGCGAATTAATCGATAGGGTAATTCTTTGTATCTTTTGGAATTCCCTGAAGCATAGTCAGTTCCCATCAATTACCGTAGAAATTGAATATTAAAACAAAAAATGCAACAAAGCACCAAAAAGATTTAAGATAAACTTGAATAAAATCATCGATGCTAGATGTTGAACATATATCAAATAAGTCGTTGTTATGGTGTAAATGAGTTGAGCTATCTGTGAACTATTTGGACTCATCTTATTAAATGCTCGTTCAAGTTTGTTTATTTAATTAAACAAGCCCAAGTCTTACAGGATCAACAATGACGGCTCGTGAATGGCTCGTTTGTATATACATAAAATCAAAAAATTAAAATTATATTGATCCTACATTTTGTATAAAAACACTTTTATATGGGAAATTTGTTGGTGTAAGCCCTATACTGATCTATTTTATATTTTAATCATGGCCCCTTGATTTATATGTATTTATAAATCTATCTATAAAAGCATTACATTTATTATGTCACGTATCCAGTTCATTAGAATAACAATATCCAGTTCATTAGAACATCAAGTAAGACTTGATCGTAAGACCCCTTTGAACAATATGAAAGCTATTCTTAAATATCCACAGTCAAGTGATATTGTTAATAAGGACAATAATAATGCATAGAGGCTATTATGTGAATAGACTAATGGCCACATCTCACAGGCCATGGGCAAGGAGTTGTCAGGTCAGCACGTAGGTGTGAATATTATGAGTAAATTTATACTAGATTGACCCGCTACTAGAAGGTTTCATAATGGTTGTGCAAGTGTCATAAGCTCTTCTTAAGGTAGTCATAGTAAAGCAAAGTCCTTAGACTTGAAGTCACCATGATCCCTACATGAGGAGTTGTAGGCTTTGAAGCTATCAAACGTCACGCGTAACAGGGTGATTATAAAGGTAGTACTTGGGCCTACCACGAATCATGTGGAGGGGTGGGAGTGATGTAGATAGGATTCATTCCTCCTGCATAACAGGGGTTATGTCCTAGTCCACTCGATGGAGTTAGGTGTGGAGAAATGGTTGGCCAATATAGCATTGGCCATTGGGATAATATGTGATATTGGGCCCAATGGGTGATGTACTCAAGGATCGAGAAAACATGATGGACTTAAATAGGATGGCACATTTTATGCCTCATTCAATCGAGACTAATAGACGAAGGGACAAAGGATTTATGGTTATTATGGTTTATTGGAGGTTAAGCTGAATCACTGATCATCTCATAAATTAGGTACCAGTGATGTATTGCTAGATGCAGCTCATTGTTTATAGTAATTAGATATTAATTAATACGTTGATATTAATTAATATTAATTATTATTGTCAACTTTATGGGAGCCTATAGAGTCAAACGCATAGAGTAATATGACTGGAGAGTTTTGTATTTAATTAAATAGGGAGCCTTATCTAATTAAATGTGATTTAGTTAGAGGTGAATTAATTAAATGAGATTTAATTAATTAGAGGTGAACTAATTAGAGGTGAATTGGAGCTTGCATTAATAATGTTTTAATTAAATTAGATTTAATTAAACATAATTAATTTAAGTTAGGTCTATACTTGATAGGCTCGTTAGGGTTTTGTGCGGTGTAAAGAAGGAAACCCTAGCAGTGTTAAATACACTGCTAGGGGCGCCTCCCAGATATAGCCAACACACATACACAGATCAGCCGCACCCCCTTTCACACTCTTGCTCCCACCACATCTAGCACTGCTCCTAGTTGCTGATTGCTTGCGTGGACTTGATAGAGGTGCTTCTACACTTGAAGCACCGGTGATCAAATTGTTCAACCACTCATGTCAAAAAGGTAAACGCTATAACCACTTTGTGATTCTTGTTGTTACTAGTGATCTTGGAAGGGGTTATTCTGCTAATGAGTTGTTTTCGAATAATAAAATTTAAAAGTTTACCCCAATAAACCCCCAATAGAATTAAAGGTACAAATTAATGAATTTTTGGAATTTATAATCGAAACTCATCTACTTTCCGGTATTTAATGCAGTAGTGGCAAGAAAAGAGAAAACTACTAAAAATGCTAACTTCGAAGCAATTTTCCGAAAGAAAAAGGTAATTTTTGAGCTTCAACATGAGCATGGGTTGACATCCAAAAGCACAGTTTGGTGTGGCTATCTTTCTAGAAAACATGGAAGAAGCACGACCGTGCAGATTGCATCAGCCTTGATAGCCATGACTATCTGTGCACACCGTGTCCAACAGAGTTCCCACGTTTAAAGGAGCGCCACCTTGTGTTGGAGAAAAACCGCGCACACCAAGGATAGAAGATGAGAGCACACTACAAAGAACACACCACAAAGGAAGCGATGAAGAACACAAGAATTTATGTGGGTCAGCACCTCTTGCCTACATCCACGGAAACGCCTCAACAAGTGTTTTCACTATCTCAAACAGGATTACAAGCTTTACGGACAAGCTTGAAAAACTCTCCCCAAGTAGTGTATCACTCTACAAGCTCAAGCTCCTCACTCAAGAGTTACAAAGAACGATAACACTCATAAGAGACTCTCTCACTACAAGTGATCACCTTCACACTTGCTCACTTCTCTTGGACTTGGTTTGCTTCATCTCTTCACATGATCACCCACACTAGTCCTCCTTTCTAGGACATAGTTGGGAAAACTTCAAGACTTCACAAGACTCCCTTTATATAGTGGTGGCGTGTGGCTCCTTCCAAGAGTTGATAAATTCAATTAATTGCTTCTCACATTTTCAACACCTTTGAAAATCTCCATCTCCTTCTTTCAAATATGGTGAATCTTGTTACCTGTTAAACCTTATCTCCTAAGTTTATTCGAATTCTTATATGCCGTTAAAATAGATTGTTCTATTGCTTTAATATTCTTGTTGAGATTTGATCACCCTTGACATGTTTAAATTGATTAATTGTAATCGTTCCGTAATTAATTGGTAGATCTATAGGATAATCAGGATTTTGGTTTTATGCATGATCAAACGTTAATCTTTAGGCAAAATTAGACATTTTGTCCATTAACTTAATTGTTGATTTCAATTTGGTCTCATAAATTTTTCTTGCTTCATATTGGTCCCTTAAATCTTAAAAGTAAGTATAATATAAGTAGTCTTTTTTGTAACATAATCAAATGTGTATGTAGGCTGAAATAGGCTAGCAAAATGCTTGAATAGATCAAAATTAGGATATGTGGACAAAGATAGAGACAATATCCATATCTATAACAATGAAAAGTAAGTGAAAAAAACTTAAAGGGCCAATTTTAAGCAAAAAAGTTATAGGACCAAATTAAAATCAACAATTAAGTTAAGGGATTAAATGACTAATTTTGTCTAATCTTTATCTTCTAATCAGATTAATTTGTTAAATTAATCAACCTCTCTGAACTTCATGCTTTCTCTAAATTTAAATTCTTTACATGACCAAATAGGGAATTAATTTGGAGAAAATGTTATTTGCAATTCATGACCATTGATTGTTAATATAATTCGTAGAGGGAATGGTATTTGTGGTTTAAATAAAATTCACATAAGTGTAAGAATAAGGAATTAAAAGGTATAAGTGAAACTATAACCCAAAGCTCTCTCTTGCTTGATATTCTCGATTGTTTTATTATTGCTCTCTGTCTCACTATTCTCTTTCTACTTCTAAAAATCAAATCTTTCGTCTATCTAAATAGCATAATAATTTCTCTAATTTATTACTTATTAATTAATCTCTTGGGTACAATATCATGAACTCATTCTTATATTACTCATGCAATATATACTCTACATAAAGTAAATATAAAATATTATGAACAAAAATTAACTTAAAAATTAAAAATGACATAATCTATTTAATCTAGTTTACTACTAAATTATATTAATTAATACATTAATTAAATTTTTATTTTTATTAAAAATAGTTTAATTTGATATTATAAGTGACTTCTTCTCATTTTCAAAATAAATAGTCCCTTTCTTTCTCCTTTATCCCACTTCAAAGTCCCTTTCATCTTTTTTTTTTTTTAGGAGTCCTAATTTCTAGTTTACATTATAAAATTGATGCTAAATTTCTCAAGAGCCCAAAATAAAACCCGAGGCAGTTTTGCCCCTTCCTCCTTCCTAGTTTTGACCAAGTTCCTGCTTCTACCCACCGTATGCAAGCGACCCACCTAGATGCAAGCGACCAACATTATTCTTGTTTGTGTTCAATCAAACACAATATCACCCTGGGTGTACCCACCGGTTCGGCGCTTCTGGGAATTACTTTTGGAGAATTGACGAGTACCTACCAATTGGCAAAAAAGTATCAATTCGCCGTTCTCGAGCGGGGAGTTCAACAGAAAATCAGGAAAAACAACAAAAACTTTACAAGACATGCATATCTAGACTAAGAATTACCATGGTTTGCAAGACGATTCGTTACTTAATTAGCTTCCCGGAACACATGTGACACTTGAGTCCTATCCTCAACAAGCAGCAGCTTAATAATCTCATTCACAAGAGGCCGTCGGCATTGATGAGTAGCCAAGCAACCACCGTTAATGAAATTAACAGTTGTGAGGGAGTCGACGGATTAATCTACCTAGATATATTATATATAAAAGTCTCTCTCCTTTGTCAATTTAAGACCATGAATAATTGCCCTGCCCATAACTCAGCTTGAGGGACAGTACAATTCCCCAGCTTCACAGCAAAGCCCCATAAAATAGCTTCATTATGGTTTCTATCTTGGAGTCATTGTATGTAACATCTATAGGCTGTTGCACAATTATCCGGATTATAGAGTTGATTTTATTAAGAGGACTGCAAATGAGGCTGCGCATAGGCTTGCTAGCATAGCTTTGACTTTAAATTCTGTCCAAGTTTATTTTCATCTACCTCCTTGTATTGCAGGCATCATTTATAATGAAATGCTTTCGGTACCAAAAAAAAAAAACGCTATCTTGTCTGCAATTTTTACCAAAAATAGAAACCATTCATTCAACTTATTTTATAAAACTTACATCAATTAATAAAATCCTAAATCTAAAACATTTTAGCGCTTACATTTTTTTAATATTGGAAAATCTGAAGCTGCATTTGGGCCTTCTTTTGTCTGTGTAAAAAATTCCCCCTGTTTTCATTTAACAAGAAGACTTGAAATCCTTTTTACCATCTTAATTGGATAGTTCATATGGACTCTGTAGCCCATATTTTGCGATTTTACGTTATATTAATATTAATATATGAAAAACTGGAACCGCTGTTGTTTGTCTTGTCCAAGGGCTATGGTTTTAATTTCCAAAGTTCTGGCTTTTGCCAAATCTTTTATATTTAAAAAAATTATGCCCCACATGGACACGTGTCAGCGCTATATTGAATCATCTGTCTTTCTAACACGTGTCAACATGTTATCTTTCCAAACACCCCAAGCTTTCCGTGCACCCCACATTGCAGTAGCATTGGACCACATTGGACAAGACAAACGGATAGTAGCATTTTGTGTTTCTGTCGTTTGGCTAATGCATTTTTATGCAAACAAAAGTATGACATATTAAAATATGTATATGTATTAAAACTAAAATTATAAAATGAGTTAAATTAAAAATTATAAAATAACTTCAGGTTTAATTTCAATAAACTATTAGAACATAATAATTTTATATTTTATAAAAATATATTAATATATATTAACACATCATTATATCAATGTAAAATTTTATGCTGTTTACAAATTAAATTTATTATTATATTTGCTATTTCATAGACAAATCAATAAAATTATATAATAAAAAAAGTTTATAAAAATTATAATTTTTAAAATCACTATGATCCACGAACCCCACTCTACACTCATTTCACATCTCTCACCTTAGTTGTGAGATGGATAATAGGGTGTCTATGTATCACCCATCTTTTAAAAAAAAATACATAAAATACAATGTGACCCGTGGAGTTGCACAGGTACCGTACTAGTACTAGTTAACCTTAAACGTGTAATATTTTCAGAGGGAAAAAACGATGGATGGATCGACCAGAATAACCTCTAGTGCACATCACTGTTTTCCTTAAATCGAAAGAAGAGAATATGAATCAATAAATTGTTAATTAATTAATAAATATATATAACATCTCCTGTACCGCAAGGTGCAAGGCATAAACACGTGCCGGAGTTATTGACCATAACTTCCTCAATAAGGAAAAAGAAAACAAGAAAAACAGAGAAGAAAAAAGTTCACATTTATACAGACTCATCAAATTCATTAAATTTCAGATGAAGTGGTCTCTGCGTGCAGGGTCTAGAATCCAATCCATAAACTAGGCATGGAAAACAGCATTATCATTACTATCCACCCGAGGCTTCCATTCAATGACTTCAAGCCTTGTGATCCGCTGCAGTGAAGCTGCTTATCATGGTAAGAGCACACCGGTTTTTTCCTGATGTCCAAAAAGACAAGCAAGTAATTTGTGGAGTTAATATAATATATATAATATTGCATTAATAATTGATCCATGTAATTTTAGGATTGATAGAACAAAGTTAATAGTGATGATTTAAAAAGAATTTTTTAATAAAGACAAGAATGATAAAATATATTTTATAGGGACTAAAACTAAAAATTATATATTTTAAAAATCAAAATGTTATTGAAGTGCATGCAGCCCATGTTAGCATGTGATATCTTCAAAAAAAAATTGAGATGCTAGAGGTATGAAAAAACAGAGTTTTTTTATATGGACAAAAATCAAAATTTGCTAATTTTATATTAATGTTATTTCAGATTTTGGAGAGATAAAAACAAAAAAGACTTAATTACACTTATGGTCCTCTAATCATTACAATAGTGCAAGTTTGGTGTTCCTGTTTTTAATTGTACAAATTGGGTCCCAAAGTATCACAATTGTTATAATCAGGTTTCTCTATCACTATATCATCCAATATTAACACCAAAAGCCTACGTGGCAAATGTGGGTCTAATTTTGAGCACTGAATCAGGCCACATTGGCATGGTGCATATTGCGCAAAAAAATGTCCCAAAGCAAGTCGGTAGCACGTGATGCAACACGTGCTTTTTAAAATTTTTTAGGTGTGGGGGGGGGTTTGTCATGTTATCCGTGCCCAAATGGTCTAACTCAGTGTCAAATTAGTCCCATATATGTGCCACAAAGGCTTCTTGTGTTAAAAACTTGATGACATTGTGACGGAAGGACCTAATTGTAACAATTAAGATATTTGACGGATCCAATTTGCACAATTAAAACTTGGATGACCAAAGTCGCACATTTGCGACAAGTGAGGAACCAAATGTGCAATCAAACCAGGTAATTATATGAATAAAACCAAAATTGACGAACAAAAGCATATTTAACTATAATATTTTTAGTATTGTAAATAATGAATTTAACCAATCTTGAAGGAAATGGTCATCAAAACATGAATGCACAAACCTGGAAGCGCAGAAGGCGATGTTATAGTCTGCCCCTGTGCAGGTGAAAATACTAGTTGGGTCATCATAAGCGTAACTATATGAAGTTGGGCAAGCCTCCTTAAACTTCTTGGAATAAAAGGTGGGTTTACAAGTAGAAGGGTTCCCATAAACCCCTCTACAACAGTACTCATCCGCATTGAACACATCGCAAGCGCTTCGGCACCCAACGATCTTGTCGTTAACCTTAACGGCCAGTTCTTTGGGACAATTGGGCCTGAGGTCAGAGTCACAGCCAACAGCGGAGCAGTTCCCCTTTCCGTTAACGGGCTTAATGGAAATCGGCACGTTGAAGCCATCGACGAGGCTAACGTCATAGAAGTCCTCCGTTGTGAACGTGAACTCTGCTAGTGATGCAGGGGTTTTTCCTGAGGATCCGCATTTCAAAGTGGGGCCACATGAACCGGTTTGGCATGACCCGTTTCCGTTCTTGTCGAAGTTGCATCCGGTTCGAGCCCAAATCCGGCCACTAGTCCAACCAACTGGGGCCGTGTACACCGCCGATTGGCCCGGTTTGAGAACGAAACCTCCGCCATTGAAGTTCTCACCGGGCGTCACGGCTGGCCACAACGTTTCCTTGCAGTAGTTTACGAAGGTGAACACTCTGGCTGACTCGCACGTTCTTTGCCCTGTCCTCACCAACAAATTAAATTGGACCAAAAATTTTGAATTAATATTTGGTAAAGAAATAAAAAAATAAGGCAATTTAATTTCTCCTATACCCATAGAAATGGAAGGGTACTTTGATATCCAATTGCTTCTATGTTTCAATAAAAACTCAACAGTTTGTTTTCTATTTAAATTTCTTTTTAATCTGTTGTTCCACCTTGAAATATACCCAAACCATCTCATTTTAATGGGTATCATAATAATGCTCAAAAAATGCATTTGGCTGTGAGGACTGAGGGGTAACGGTATTGACTATACGTAGTATGATAAACTACAAACTAAAACTAAAGTTAATAAAATTAAATTATGACTTCTCAATCACTAATTCATTATGTTTTCGGTACGAATTAGATCATACGAAACTAGACGCAAAACTAGACTGCAGGGCAAATGTGGCCTGATTCCCATTAATAGAATTTATCCCTTGAAATAAAAAAAAAATGACACACCACACATTGACAACAATTTGGTATAAACTTTTGGCTTAATTTGTATCAAATAACAAGATTTTGTTTTCAGTTAACTGGTATAACTCATACTTTAAGGAAAATTGAGGAGCTATACTTACTGACTTAAAAATAAATAACTAAAATTATAGTTATATGTATGCGCTAGTGTGTGTGTGTGTGTAATGTATATATCAAGCTCTTCATTTTTTCTTTTAAAATGAACCTCGCATTTTATCATTTAAAGCATTATATACTTGCCACTTTGTGCATATAATCCTCCAAAAGTTTAGAGCAGACAATTTTGAAAATGGGCTCTAATAATAGGAAAATAGTGCAAAAGTTTTGCTGGGTATGAATTGAAAATGACTCTGCCAAGCTATTATTATAATTACCTGATAAAATTATCGCCAGAACTAATGATATTGGTAAAATCATTTGAAGATGTAACGCCATCACTGTGCCTGTTTCTCGGTTAAAGGATTAATGAGAGAGATACACAAGAAATAATGTGACAGCAGCTCTGAATATAAAAGAAGCGGATCAATGAAATTAAAGAATACGTGTGTAAAGAAGGTAAGTGAATCAAAGCAACAAAAGGATTGCATCTTGCGAAAAGAATAAGATTCATTATTCTTTTCCTAATACATAGCTGCAAGTTTATCCAGGTTCTATTATTATTTATTATTCGTACAGTTTTCTACATTAACTAACTAGTAAAAAATATATATGGGTCTTTTTTCTAATAAAAATAGTAAAAAATTAAATAAAATAATTTTAGTTTTAGTTAAAAATAAAAAAATTGAAAAGGCAATATGTGTCAGTCAGTCACAACCTCAAATGTGACACGTGTTACAATTAAAGAGATTGGAATTTTTTTTGGTTTATACCGGAGATCAAATACGGGTCCTAGTTGTGCCTATTCCCTTAGATGGAGCACATTAACTGTTTTGTTTTTGAGCTATTTCAAAAGTGAGAAGTCTCACATTGCCTAGCTTTTGAAACTTTTAAGAGTTTATATATCATCTTGTGCCTTAGGCTTGTATACAAGCTAGAAAAGGGTGGGCCTCGCGCACACAAACATGGGCCAAATTTGATGATTTCAGTGTAAATTCTCTGATTTGCCCCCCTGCGCGCGATATCTAGGCTGCCCAAGTTTTTGTTCTAGGCCATAAAATCTTTTTGAAAAATTATTTTCTGGTCTTCAGAAAAGGCTTATCCAAAAAGTGTGATTTTTGTGCACTTCGAATTTGACTTAGTCTCAAATAGTCTTTAACTGGTATTGTGTCCAGGTACATTGAACTTATCCTAATCGGTTTTCCTTCCCCCTAATCTGTGGCCACTAACAACTATTTTTATCTCTTAAACGTTTTATCAGATACCATCAAATATTTTCAAATCACGTTAAATCTTTTTCAAAGAGCTCTAATCCTTGCCTATAAATACAGCTGGGTTGCATCGCCTGCTTCTATTATTGTTGTTCTGACACCTTGGTCGCCTGTCGGGACAGGCCTGTTGTACCCTAGGGGGTTTGCGCCTTCAGGCTGACGCCTCAGGTCTACTGCTTACGGTTCTTTCTTTTGTAGGTTCAGCTCGCTCGTTCATTTTGCCCACCGCGGCTAACATTAACCACTTGTGTCCAACCTCGTGATTAAGAGATTGGGATTTATTATGTTTAAATTGCTACAAACATTTTTATTTTCCAATTAAAAGAAACAAATCTATTATTATAATATTTTAAAGGGAAATCATTTACTAAAACCTAAATATTTCAAAAAAACCTAAGTAGCTTAAAATATATATACATTTTCAAAAAGATATATTAACTAAAAATAGTTTAAAAATTAAGGACTTACCATTTATATCAAACCAACTTTACCAAAATATAAACTTTAATTTGAAAATTAAATAAGTTATATGTATTTTTAATTAAAAACTAATAAATTATTAAATATATTTTCTAAAATAGAAATATCCTAAATGATTTAAAGAAAACTACAGTAACATATACAATTAATTTTATCTCATAAAAAATACTGGAAAAAAATAAGCAACTAAATTTTTGTCATTTATGATTTTTTTTTCTTGCTTAGGAGGCAAAAATAATGTGTTTGTACAAAATTTAAAAATAAAATGAAAAATAAAAAACTTACCAACACAAAATATAGAAGCATTAATTCTAAAAAATAATCAAAAATTAAATATTATTAATAAAAAATAGAAAAAAAGACTCGCCTAATAAAAAAAAGTTTGGGTTGAAGAATTTATAGAAGAGTAGCGATGGTCTTCGATAGAATCAAAACAAGAATCAAACAACATTAATTATTTGGAGGCTATAAGAAAATGAATAAATACTAAAAGTATTAAGTAAAAAATGAAAATAGTAATATTCGAGCTCACCTTAGATTAGAAGCGGGTGTTGAATAACAATTAATACGAAGGTTAAAACAAAATGAATAAATAAAATATATTAATACATGTAAATGTTAAGATTTCATATTAAAAATACAAAGATTGAAGTATGTCTATAAATGATTAACCATGAAAAGAAAACAAAAACTAATTTTTTATCAAAACTCTCAAGTGATAGTCACTTCAACGGAGTAGAATAATGAAGAAGAAATGTATATATATGAAACGAGAGAAAAATAAGAAAAAAGAGAAAGAAAGAATAAAAGTCACACCAAAGAAGGAACAATACCTTTAATTAAAAGTCTTAAATGGTAGTCACCCCAATAGAGGAGAATAATAAAGAATAAAATATATATGAAATGAGATAAGAAGAACAAAATGAGAGAGAACACATAAGTCATAGAAGAGTAGGAAGACTTGAAGAGAAAAGAAAGTTTGCCGAAACAGGAGAAGTTGAGTAAAACATAAGGAAATAAATAGGAAATTTTTGGCCTTATTTATTTCTTTGATATTTATATGATATAAAATACAAAGAGATTTTATTTATTTGATTGCTAGAAGATATAATAGAAAACTAATTGCTATCATAAAAAAAAAGATAAAATAGTAAATCAATTGGTATCTTACAGGTCCAATTCAATTACCAATCTATCTATAATCTATAATATATATAAAGACGAACCCTATCAAGACCAACTTTTACACGTGTCACTTTGGGAGCATTTCAAGACTAGAGAAGTTGAGTAAAACATAAGGAAATAAATAGGAAATTTCTACCCTTATTTATTTCTTTGATATTTATATGATATAAAATACGAAGATATTTTATTTATTTGATTGCTATAAATAAAGAAGATATAATAGCAAACTAATTGCTATCATAAAAAAAAAAAGAAGATAAAATATCAAATCAATTGGTATCTTACAGCTCCAATTCAATTACCAATCTATCTGTAATATATCTATAGGTGGCTTCTAAGGTGAGGAGCCTTACAAGGCCCTCACCGGTGAGGGAGCAATTCTATTCGTTAGATATATTATTATTTAAATCAATGGATAAAATTGACCTAAATAATCTGTTAGTAACCCACAAAAACAGGTTTATAATGAAATATGAAAATATGCCCAACATTTGACTATATTACAAAGAAAGAGAGTAAATCTCCCAATATTAATCACAAGAACCCACATCCTCATGCTTCCTCTCCATCACTCTTTTGCCAAAACGGGATGAATGGGGTGGACAGAGAAGATGAAATTAAATGAACCAAGATTATATGACCTGATTGGAATTCTAATCCATTCGCCTCACCGATTCCAAAATCCAATTTCGTTTCTTCCTTTGTTAATTATCGAAAGAAACAAAAAAATGGAGAGAAATCAACATCCCCCTTGACCCACCGTCACTTTTAGACGACCACCAAATCAACAACCCTCTAGACCCAGATTCCATCCTAAACAACGAAACAGCACGTGTCTTCAACGGCGACTCCGAAAATGACCTCGGAGCAATATCCCCCGCATGGTCGTGTTCCTGCAAGTCAAAGAAACCGAACCCAGCAACAAGCAGTTGATGACGACAACCTAGGGGAACGAGCTAGATTCCACCACTGTGCCACCACCGCCTGAGGGATCGGTGGTCCTCGTCGACTCGTAGGAAACATGGGTTCGACGGTTCGACTTGTCCACACACTGATGGCATGCATAGAAGCTTCTCGACCAGAACCTGAATACTCGGATAATGCCTTCCAAAATCATGGAATCGCCTAGGTTAATGAAATCAGTACCCAACAAGAACGTGGTATAACACCATCACGACATTGGTGTGGCGATTGCCACCAAAGATGAAGGCTTTTCTCGCCGTCGTTCGCAGTATAGCGCCTCTCGTCGTTCTCCGCTTCATTGTCCACGGTCATGAGAACCTTTTCATCTCCGTCGAGGCTGTCCACTCGCTTGGAATTTTTCCTTCAACTCTATTTATATATATTTTTTATGTAATGTTTCATAAACTTTTGATTTGCTTGGAGATTGTTTCCTTCTTTTATGCATTTTTTTATGACTGTTTCTTCTATGCAATTATAGTTGTTGACTTTCTTTTCTTTCAACAATCTGCTTTGTGTAACGCCCCTTTTTCACACAAGGAACGTCACATGAAAAACTAAACTTAATGCGGAAAATCATCTCTCATAAATCATGGTTACCAAAATTGGTGGCTAATTTTTTTTTTCTAAAAGTCTTAAACGAAAAGATTTGCTCACAACTCATTTAGCCATCCAGAAACTCCGAAGAAAAGAAACATCACACACACATATATATATATCCTCAAGTCAATATACACAAGTCTTGCGCCCGCAAGTATAGTTTGGAACCACAACCTAGTGGCCAAAATACATCATCATAACGTAAAGAAAATAAAGTGATAAGTCTAAACCTAAGAAAGCTGTAAATCAAAAGGTGTGTCAAACACGACACTGAACATGTACATCCCAAACCTAGGCTGGTCGCTAACAGACAACCCACAACCTAGCACTAGACACCCCCACCACTACGACCTAAGACGATGACATCTCCTCGGGGTCCTCCTCCAGGTCCTCCTCCTCCTCGGATATCTCAATGAATACCCGCTCTGGCTCATCTCGAACCTTCCTCTTCCCTCTCTCTGCGTGTCCCTACGGTCCGGCAGAAGTGTCAGAAGAGCAACGCACGAAACGTCCATACGGTGGGACGTAAGGAACGGAGAGCGTCGGTCTCCCTGCCTGTGGTGGTGAAGCTGGTGTCACTGATGGAGCCATCCTCGGTAGACGATCTCGCGCCAAGGTACTCTTCCTCGGAGTGAGACGCGTGCGACAAAACATGCGACGGTACTCCCGAGCGGATCCGGTTACCCGTGAGGGTAAAGGTCTCTCTTCCGCCTGAGTCTCTCGCCTCGGCTGCTCCACAGGTGCCTCGGGTGCGGCTGCCAGCCAGCTACGCATCCTCTCTAAAGGAATGTAAGCGTCCAGAACCATGTCACGCTCCAAGACCTCTTCGGGGCCCAGCACCCCTCCTCTCGTCCTGACCACGTGTCCACACACGGTGGCCCATTGGGAGATGGGATCATAAGTCCATCCCCCTCCCTCGGACTCGGCCTCAAGGGGCCGGAAGCTTTCCCTCACACGGGCTACCAGAGGCCTCATCTACGCGTAACGTACATACAGATATAGGAAAATATGCAATGGTGAATTTCTTTTCACAAGTTGAAATCCACTGAAAGGTTGCATATGAAAAAGAAAATACTACATAATACATTCCAAGAATATATTTATATAGAGTTACTCTTTCGCAAATCTTTTAGCTAAGATATTCAATCATCAACAAGAGACACATCATCAAGGTAAACACACAGTCAAGCACACACATAGCATTCTAGCATAATGCATGTCACTTCAATATCTCTTTTCATACACCGGTGCACTGCTCCATGGAGACTTTTCTTCCTCAACTAAGTAGAGCAAAATGGTTGTAGCATAAACCTAACATAATAAACCAATCGGTCCCCTTTTTCATGGACATGGTAACCATCGGTCCCCTTTTTCATGAACAGGTTTTACAATTATTTAGTAGAGCTACTATCACCATAACATAATAAACCAATCGATCCCCTTTTTCATGGACGTGGTAACCATCGGTCCCCTTTTTCATGGACAGGTTTTACAATTATTCAGTAGGCTACTATGAGACCTAACATAATAAACCAATCGGTCCCCTTTTTCATGGACATGGTAACCATCGGTCCCCTTTTTCATGAACAGGTTTTACAATTATTCACAATCCATCACATAGTATTGTATGCTCTCATCATAGCATAAAGCTAGCCTGGCAAAAGCCAATATCTCAAATGCATATGACATTATATTTGCACTCACAAACAATACAATCAATGCGGTCTCTCGTCTTAGGGTTTTTCGTCGCCACGTGTTAGCTTTCACCCAACACCGTGTAATATTTCTGTCATTAAGACTTTTATCTTCGCCACGTATTGGTTCTCTCCCAATACCGTGTAATATTATTGTCCTTAAGACTTTTATCTTCGCCACGTATTGGTTCTCTTCCAATACCGTGTATTCTTGTTATTTAACACCATAAGTTTTTAGAAGAATTTCCTCTTTGAATTCTTAAGTTTTTTTCTTTAACTTTAAACTCTTAAACCTTCACTTGTTTATAAAAGAATTTTCTCTTATTATAACCCACTTTATTAATTTTCTTCCGACTTATTTATCATAAAAAGATTTAATTAAAACTTAATTAAATTCTTTGATAATTTTACTTAAATTCTATTACTTTTAAGTATTTACAATTCTGACCCCTTAAGAAGTTCAGTTTCGCAGTTCAGCCCTGATTTTTCTGAAAAATTAGGTTTCTGGCCCAAAATGCCCAGACTTTACGTTTTCTGTGCCAAGACTTTCGAAAATTATAATTCTGGCCCAAAGGTACACAGACTTCGCGTTTCTGCCCCTAACTTTCGTAAATTATACTTTTGGCCCAAAAGTCTCCAGACTTCGCGTTTCTGCCCCAAACTTTTGTAAATTATACTTTTGGCCCAAAAGTCTCCAGACTTCGCAATTTTACCCCCAAAACATCCAATTTTCGTTTTTGACCCCTAAAAATCTAAAATTTGATTTTTCTCCCTCTTTAATTGATTTTCTAGCTCACTTAGAATTTTATGGATAACAAGGATTTAGTAAGAAATTGATTTAAGACTTATGATTAGAAACTTGATGAAATTTATCTAATTAAGTGTTATCTTTGAATTCTAATTAATTCATTTGGAAAACTTTTTCATTAAAGCTTTTAAACCTTCTTCCCACACTTAATCAAATCTTTTCAATCCAATCCCAATCAAAGTATATGAAATACACATAAATCAATATACATCAATTAGGCAATAACACAACCAAGCCATAAATCAAACATACACTCAAAATACTCATTCATAATATATCAACATACATCATGAACATAGCATTAAATCATACTTCAACAAGCACACACTTGGACATCCAAAATCACCCCAAAGCATACATATGATTTTTCCAACAACACATAGGCTTATAAAAATTTATCATGCCTCAACCAAAATCATATTTTTACTCATATACATATACATATAAAAATACATATCACTAAGAGAATGAAATTTCATTCAAACACCCAATATGAAAACTCAAGTCTTTGAGTTTTTCATGATCATACAACATAAACCACACACATACACATCCTTCCCAACTTATTGAGAAAATCCCCTTACCTCTTGAAGTTTAGAAAAATGGGCAAACACCACTAATCACCTTCCTTCTACACAATCACCAGGTGACCTCCTTGAAGCTTTGATGTTCCAACACTTAGAAAAATTCACCTTACACAAAATACACCAAAAATAAACCATAAAAATGCAAGTTTCATGAAAACCACCAAACCCTAAGGTATAGAAATTTGAGTAGAGGAATACTTACTCAAATCTTGAAGCAAAATAGATCCAAGATGATTTTCAAGCTTGTAGGTTCCAATGGAGTTAACCTAAACCAAGAAAAAGATCTCTTTTAGTAAAGAGAAGAACACAACTTTCATGGAAACATGAAAGTGGTGGAAATCAAAAAAATGAAAGAAGTTTATGGATTAGAATGATGATCCAAACCTTTTTTGTGAAGCTTGAATAGCCAAAAACTCAACAAAACTCAAGCTTTTGGTTATAGAGAAAAGCTTGAAAAAGAGAGGAAAAATGGAGTTTCTTTGATGCAAGGAAGAACATGAAGTGAAAAAATGAACTTCTCTCTCCTCCCTTACTATTATGAAATCAGCCAAGGAGCAAGGAGGTATGGGGAGGAATGGCTTTGATTGGGTTTTGGTCACCTACTCCATGCTTTAATTAGAATAATTCAAAGATATTTTCCAATTTGGTCAAATATGAATTTTTGAATTTCAAGGGTGTATTTTGGCTGAAAATTTCGTGCAAGGCCAGACCAAAATGGTGGGATTATGTCCCATCAAGTTAGGGTTTAATCGGTAGTTCGAAGTAGTAAAAACGCATAGTTTTCGAACCCCTTTTTAGATAAATATTTTTCTAAAATGAGTAAAATCATGAGAAATGAATTTTATGACTTGAATATGTCATAGAAAAATTTAGAAACCCAAAACTAAATTTTTGGACTATTTTTCATATCCCGGTTGTGCCCGGTTTACCCGTAAAGCTCCAAATGCGGGTAAAATAAAGTTTTTCTGAAAAATTTCCAGAAAAATTTCTAAAAATCACAAATATTATAAGAACCATTTTTGGTTCATTAAAAATTTATTTTGGAGTAAAAATGACCTCCCGAAAAATACTGAACCCTATCCCCGCATCAGGAGAGAATGCGGTTCCCGCAAAAACTCAGTTTTGCGAACTCTACTACTCTAAACCCTTCAAAATCAAACCTAAGATATTACTATCACTATCCTCACCTCAAGATCCCAAAAATCATTAATTAAATAATTTTAATTAAATTAAATAGGATTAAAAAAATCAATAAAAACTATATATAAAAATCAGGGTGTTACAACTCTACCCCTCTAAAAAGAATTTCGTCCCCGAAATTACGTACCTAAACTACGTTTAACCATCAATATAGAAAACTCTCATCCGATAAATCTTTCTATCTCTCCTACTTTAGAAATAACATATTCTCGTTCCTTCGAGCATTCTTACTCTCACTACAAGGTATCCTCACACTATCCATCAAAAATCATCAGTATCCAATCCAAACTTTAAGAATTCAACAATGTAAGTCTATATCAATTATCATTGTGCCCCATCTACTACCGGCAAGCCAATGGGTTAATTACTCCCACGCCTTGTCCTTAAGCAGTCAGAAAACGATAATAATTTTATAGCTAATCACATCATTGTCCAAATCATTCCTGAATATAACAACTGGTATATCCTACCATCATTTATCCGATTCGTCCAAAACTTCTTCTTCTCCTATTTTATCTTCAAGATATACTAATGCTTTGCGACCCTTCACTGTATTATCTTTTTCTTATACCCGTCCCTTAATACTCATTACAGTACTCCTAGATAACTGTCGACTATTGTTCATACGCCACCCACTCTTTGCTAAAGGATCCTTGGCAAAAATTTCCTATGAAAATTTCTATTACGATTCACACTATCATCTATAGGGTTCTAGTTTCCCTCAAAGTCGATCCAGAATAGGAAAATCATTTTACAAACGAGATTACCACTACTGATGAGAATTGATTTGACAAGATGGACGATCAGAAAGATTATTAGACAGGAGATAGAAAACAACTTGGTAAGAAGATAAGCAGATGAAATTACTGAATAACTTCATATATAGAGTACGAAAAGTTTTGGAAACAGACAGACATAAGAATTTCTAGAAGGTTACATATTTAAGTAGTAGCGGAAGAAATTTAAAACATAGAGTCAGATTTTGAATCTAAAACTTATAAGAAATTAAAACATACAACACACAAAAGATTTCCTAACAAACGAATCTAGTCTTCTAGAATCTTCAAAAACTTGCAGAAAACCACCCATTCCAAACATCCCTGAAGCCCCTAGTCTTCAAAATTACCAGCTATGTCATTCCCTTCTTGTAGGGAATCCTCTGAAGGTGAAGCCTCTATACCACTCATAGTGTAAACACGTCCTTTTGTCTTCGGCTTTCCGGCTTTGACAGCGTCGATTTCCGACTTGGGTTTGGGCATATTGCAGTCCTTTGCTATGTGTCCAAATTTTCCACAGCTATAACACTTCTTTCCTAGTTTCCCACATTTGAAACAGGTCACTGGAGCGCCCGCTCCTTGACTTCCCTTGTTGGTTCCCCTGATCCTTATAGTAGGGCTTGTTCTGATTCTGCTTTCCTTCCTTCTCTTGTGGATATGACCTAGACGGTCCACCCACGTTTCCCTTATTCACTCTTCCTCTCATCAGGTTCTCCATCTTTCTACACTTTTCCACCAGCAGTGGAAATTGACGAATATCTAGGGAAGCTACAGATTGGCGCACCTCGTACCTCAACCCCGCTTCGAACCTCTCGCATTTCCATCCCTCGTCCGGTTGGACTTGGAAAAACCGAAAGTACTTGGCAAGTGACTCAAACTTTGTCGCATACTCTCCTACCGACATATCTCGTTGCTGCAATCGCAGAAACTCTTGCTCCTTTTCCGACCTCGCGCTCTGAGGGAAATACTTCTCACGAAACTTCTCCTTGAATATCTCCCACGTCACGGCTTGGTTTCCAGCTTCCAACAGTTGTCGGACTCCCTTCCACCAATATTCTGCGTCACCCAACAGTAGGTAAACCGCGTATTGCACCTTCTTAGCTGCTATGCAGTGCAGGATCTCAAAGATCTTCTCCAACTCTTCTATCCATAACTCTGCTTTCTCAGGCTCAGCCTCGCCATGAAACTGTAGCGGATTATGGTGTCGAAAGTCAATCAATCTCTTGGCTTCAGCAGCTCTCTCGGCCCTAACTCTATCCTCAGCATCCCTTTGCTGTCTCTCAATGTCCCTTTGTTCAGAACGAATAGACTGTTGAGCCATCTGAGCCGCCATGTTAGTCATAGCCGCGATAGCCCTCTCCATCGTGTCGTCACGATCCTCAGTGTCAACGCGATTCATCGGTCGTCCTCGACGTGCCATGGGTTTCTACAAGTCAACCAAGTTGCACTATTCAAAACCCATTCAAGAAAACAATTTCACACATTGTTTCATAAGGAAACAACACAACCAATGTCACACAATGCTAATCAGAGATTCACACAACTTAAACTTAATAAGCCTATAACCTAAGCAAACTCCATCAGAGTTCACACAACTTGGACACAGTAGACCTATAACCTACAGTCCCGACAAACATCAACCTGGCTCTGATACCACAAATGTAACGCCCCTTTTTCACACAAGGAACGTCACATGAAAAACTAAACTTAATGCGGAAAATCATCTCTCATAAATCATGGTTACCAAAATTGGTGGCTAATTTTTTTTTCTAAAAGTCTTAAACGAAAAGATTTGCTCACAACTCATTTAGCCATCCAGAAACTCCGAAGAAAAGAAACATCACACACACACACACACACACACACACATATATATATATATATCCTCAAGTCAATATACACAAGTCTTGCGCCCGCAAGTATAGTTTGGAACCACAACCTAGTGGCCAAAATACATCATCATAACGTAAAGAAAATAAAGCGATAAGTTTAAACCTAAGAAAGCTGTAAATCAAAAGGTGTGTCAAACACGACACTGAACATGTACATCCCAAACCTAGGCTGGTCGCTAACAGACAACCCACAACCTAGCACTAGACACCCCCACCACTACGACCTAAGACGATGACATCTCCTCGGGGTCCTCCTCCGGGTCCTCCTCCTCCTCGGATATCTCAATGAATACCCGCTCTGGCTCATCTCGAACCTTCCTCTTCCCTCTCTCTGCCTGTCCCGACGGTCCGACAGAAGTGTCAGAAGAGCAACGCACGAAACGTCCATACGGTGGGACGTAAGGAACGGAGAGCGTCGGTCTCCCTGCCTGTGGTGGTGAAGCTGGTGTCACTGATGGAGCCATCCTCGGTAGACGATCTCGCGCCAAGGTACTCTTCCTCGGAGTGAGACGCGTGCGACAAAACATGCGACGGTACTCCCGAGCGGATCCGGTTACCCGTGAGGGTAAAGGTCTCTCCTCTGCCTGAGTCTCTCGCCTCGGCTGCTCCACAGGTGCCTCGGGTGCGGCTGCCAGCCAGCTGCGCATCCTCTCTAAAGGAATGTAAGCGTCCAGAACCATGTCACGCTCCAAGACCTCTTCGGGGCCCAGCACCCCTCCTCTCGTCCTGACCACGTGTCCACACACGGTGGCCCATTGGGAGATGGGATCATAAGTCCATCCCCCTCCCTCGGACTCGGCCTCAAGGGGCCGGAAGCTTTCCCTCACACGGGCTACCAGAGGCCTCATCTACGCGTAACGTACATACAGATACAGGAAAATATGCAATGGTGAATTTCTTTTCACAAGTTGAAATTCACTGAAAGGTTGCATATGAAATAGAAAATACTACATAATACATTCCAAGAATATATTTATATAGAGTTACTCTTTTGCAAATCTTTTAGCTAAGATATTCAATCATCAACAAGAGACACATCATCAAGGTAAACACACAGTCAAGCACACACATAGCATTCTAGCATAATGCATGTCACTTCAATATCTCTTTTCATACACCGGTGCACTGCTCCATGGAGACTTTTCTTCCTCAACTAAGTAGAGCAAAATGGTTGTAGCATAAACCTAACATAATAAACCAATCGGTCCCCTTTTTCATGGACATGGTAACTATCGGTCCCCTTTTTCATGAACAGGTTTCACAATTATTTAGTAGAGCTACTATCACCATAACATAACAAACCAATCGGTCCCCTTTTTCATGGACGTGGTAACCATCGGTCCCCTTTTTCATGGACAGGTTTTACAATTATTCAGTAGGCTACTATGAGACCTAACATAATAAACCAATCGGTCCCCTTTTTCATGGACATGGTAACCATCGGTCCCCTTTTTCATGAACAGGTTTTACAATTATTCACAATCCATCACATAGTATTGTATGCTCTCATCATAGCATAAAGCTAGCCTGGCAAAAACCAATATCTCAAATGCATATGACATTATATTTGCACTCACAAACAATACAATCAATGCGGTCTCTCGTCTTAGGGTTTTTCGTCGCCACGTGTTAGCTTTCACCCAACACCGTGTAATATTTCTGTCATTAAGACTTTTATCTTCGCCACGTATTGGTTCTCTCCCAATACCGTGTAATATTATTGTCCTTAAGACTTTTATCTTCGCCACGTATTGGTTCTCTTCCAATACCGTGTATTCTTGTTATTTAACACCATAAGTTTTTAGAAGAATTTCCTCTTTGAATTCTTAAGTTTTTTTCTTTAACTTTAAACTCTTAAACATTCACTTGTTTATAAAAGAATTTCCTCTTATTATAACCCACTTTATTAATTTTCTTCCGACTTATTTATCATAAAAAGATTTAATTAAAACTTAATTAAATTCTTTGATAATTTTACTTAAATTCTATTACTTTTAAGTATTTACAATTCTGACCCCTTAAGAAGTTCAGTTTCGCAGTTCAGCCCTGATTTTTCTGAAAAATTAGGTTTCTGGCCCAAAATGCCCAGACTTTACGTTTTCTGCCCCAAGACTTTCGAAAATTATAATTCTGGCCCAAAGGTACACAGACTTCGCGTTTCTGCCCCCAACTTTCGTAAATTATACTTTTGGCCCAAAAGTCTCCAGACTTCGCGTTTCTGCCCCAAACTTTTGTAAATTATACTTTTGGCCCAAAAGTCTCCAGACTTCGCAATTTTACCCCCAAAATATCCAGTTTTCGTTTTTGACCCCTAAAAATCTAAAATTTGATTTTTCTCCCTCTTTAATTGATTTTCTAGCTCACTTAGAATTTTATGGATAACAAGGATTTAGTAAGAAATTGATTTAAGACTTATGATTAGAAACTTGATGAAATTTATCTAATTAAGTGTTATCTTTGAATTCTAATTAATTCATTTGGAAAACTTTTTCATTAAAGCTTTTAAACCTTCTTCCCACACTTAATCAAATCTTTTCAATCCAATCCCAATCAAAGTATATGAAATACACATAAATCAATATACATCAATTAGGCAATAACACAACCAAGCCATAAATCAAACATACACTCAAAATACTCATTCATAATATATCAACATACATCATGAACATAGCATTAAATCATACTTCAACAAGCACACACTTGGACATCCAAAATCACCCCAAAGCATACATATGATTTTTCCAACAACACATAGGCTTATAAAAATTTATCATGCCTCAACCAAAATCATATTTTTACTCATATACATATACATATAAAAATACATATCACTAAGAGAATGAAATTTCATTCAAACACCCAATATGAAAACTCAAGTCTTTGAGTTTTTCATGATCATACAACATAAACCACACACATACACATCCTTCCCAACTTATTGAGAAAATCCCCTTACCTCTTGAAGCTTAGAAAAATGGGCAAACACCACTAATCACCTTCCTCTACACAATCACCAGGTGACCTCCTTGAAGCTTTGATGTTCCAACACTTAGAAAAATTCACCTTACACAAAATACACCAAAAATAAACCATAAAAATGCAAGTTTCATGAAAACCACCAAACCCTAAGGTATAGAAATTTGAGTAGAGGAATACTTACTCAAATCTTGAAGCAAAATAGATCCTAGATGATTTTCAAGCTTGTAGGTTCCAATGGAGTTAACCTAAACCAAGAAAAAGATCTCTTTTAGTAAAGAGAAGAACACAACTTTCATGGAAACATGAAAGTGGTGGAAATCAAAAAAATGAAAGAAGTTTATGGATTAAAATGATGATCCAAACCTTTTTTGTGAAGCTTGAATAGCCAAAAACTCAACAAAACTCAAGCTTTTGGTTATAGAGAAAAGCTTGAAAAAGAGAGGAAAAATGGAGTTTCTTTGATGCAAGGAAGAACATGAAGTGAAAAAATGAACTTCTCTCTCCTCCCTTACTATTATGAAATCAGCCAAGGAGCAAGGAGGTATGGGGAGGAATGGCTTTGATTGGGTTTGGTCACCTACTCCATGCTTTAATTAGAATAATTCAAAGATATTTTCCAATTTGGTCAAATATGAATTTTTGAATTTCAAGGGTGTATTTTGGCTGAAAATTTCGTGCAAGGCCAGACCAAAATGGTGGGATTATGTCCCATCAAGTTAGGGTTTAATCGGTAGTTCGAAGTAGTAAAAACGCATAGTTTTCGAACCCCTTTTTAGATAAATATTTTTCTAAAATGAGTAAAATCATGAGAAATGAATTTTATGACTTGAATATGTCATAGAAAAATTTAGAAACCCAAAACTAAATTTTTGGACTATTTTTCATATCCCGGTTGTGCCCGGTTTACCCGTAAAGCTCCAAATGCGGGTAAAATAAAGTTTTTCTGAAAAATTTCCAGAAAAATTTCTAAAAATCACAAATATTATAAGAACCATTTTTGGTTCGTTAAATAATTTTAATTAAATTAAATAGGATTAAAAAAATTAATAAAAACTATATATAAAAATCAGGGTGTTACACTTTGGACTGTCAAGAATGACATTGTTTGCATGATTTGATTTCCTTATCTTTCCCACGGATCTATGTACACACAAACCACTGATCGAGTGATTCGAAGATGGCCGATATGAGTTGATCTGGACGCAACAAAGCCCCTGCGTTTTGCGTTTTTTTGAGAATATAATAAACAATCTGATGGGCTAATTTGCAATTTCACGATTTTTACATTTAGGGCACCATAAATTTTAATATTACATACCATACCCCACATTACCTGCTACATCAGGTGATTTTGCCCCCTCACCCATGAGGGTCTTACAAGGCCCCTCATGTTAGAAGCCACCATATCTATAATCTATAATATATATAAAGACAAACCCTATCAAGACCAACTTTTACAAGTGTCACTTTGGGAGCATTTCAAGACTCAATTGGACTGATTGGCTTTGAATAGGTTTATTGATTGATCTGTATTGATTGTATTTGATATGGTATATTGATTGTATTTGATATTTTACTTAATTTTCTTTTGAATGTATCTCAAATCAAATCGATATTGTATCAAATGTAATCCGAATTTAAATGAATTTACAAATTGATATCATTCAATATTGTGTTTAGGGGGTGTATTGGATTCACATTGTAAATGATTTTGATAGACTTTTTTGGGATGAAAAACTCTTGTGGTATTCAATCAAGACTTTTTATAATATAACAAAATCTTGTGGTATTCAATTAGGACTATCATGACTTTTTAGAGAGTGTAATGAAATCTAATGGTATTCAATTAGGACTATCATGACTTTTTAAAGAGGGCAATGAAATCCGGTGGAATTCAATTGAGATTTTTTACAACTTAAAAAAAGTCTCCTGATATTAAAAAATATACAGATTTTAAAGGATTATTTTGCATGGTGGATTTCGTGGGACTTTTTAGTGTAAAATATAAAGATCAGACCCAGGGATGGGAATAGGCCAGGCCAGGCCAGACTTTACTTAAATAGGCCTGGCCTATTTCAAAATTTCAAAGCCTGAGCCTGGCCTATTACTTGTTAAAGGTTTTTTTTCAGCCTAGCCTGACCTTTTTAAAAGCCTGGTCTGGCCTATTAGCCTATTTAAAAGCCTGTTTTGAATAAAAACCTTTAAATAGGTCATTTAGCCTATCTCTAAGTAGGCTTATAGGCCATTAAATAGGCCAATCTACTTATACACACCAGTGCCACTATATCAGCATTAATATAAATAAACAAATTAAATTAAATGTTCATAAGAATACAAAAATCACACTATAAATAACTCATTCTATCCTTCTAATGTGTTGTATAATCATATAATATAAAGTTGAAATAAAATATAACCAGGCTGATTCAAAGCTTGAGGCCTAAGATCCAAATTGAATTTTAAGAAACAGCAAGCAGACAATGAGACAAACATGAACTGCAGTAAAATGAAGTTATCATACTTTTAAGATTTGACAAGCCCTTGAAAGCTTTAACTTCATAGACTAAACCACGTGTAGATGAGATATGCTTTTTTCAGCACCAAACTATTGAAAATTCCAACTAATTCCAAAGCTTTAACAATATCCCCAAAACATAACAAGTATCTACCCTTTCAAAGCAAGTTGTTTATGTCTCATTCCAACAAGTAATCTCAATACAACACTACTATTATCTCAAGCAAATAATCTTCATAAAATGATAAGAAAAAATTTTAGTCCAAGAAATATCACTGTGAGACTGCAAGATAATAGTTTTACCCAACCAAGAGCACAACATCAATTCATTAGGGACCATTTAATTGAAATTTGGAAATAAAGAAAATTTTCTGTATACTCTGATTCTACACTATATTCATTAAACATCAATTTTTGTACATTATTCTAAAAAAAAAAAATCTTTGGTACAGGGTTAATACTTATCAAAAGTCACAGCCTAGTATAAGGTAGATGAACCGCATCACAATGTAACACAAGCAAAAGCAGGTGATCATGGAGTCAATTTTTAATTTATTATATTGGATAGATCTGTATGGTTTTTATAACATGTGATGACATATTCAATTAAAGAAATGGGACATGTGCGATCCAGCCATCCAGGCCATGGTATCAAGGGGGGGACCACAGCAAAAGCAAAAGAAAAGGTAAAGACAAAACAAGCTTTTCAAAATAGAAAGAATAGAAATTTACCTTTTCTGATATACAATTGTCTGTGAACAAAACAGGGGTGAATCAAACTCTGGCCACAAAATACAACGAAAAAATCGGTAAGTGTATAAAACAAAAGAAGAAGAAATACAAAATGGGGTAAATAAAACCTATCAAACTCTGGCTATAAAATACAAGAATTTCTTACCTCTAGTCCCTCTAGCACCAGTGTGTTCTAGCAGAGAATGGTGTCTCTTTTTTAGCTTAAATTGGCGATGGTATTTTTTTGTTTTGTGGTGAAGAGATATTTCAAGGCTTGAGACTTGAGAGAGTATGGCAAGAGAGGACAATCCAACAAACCAATAATTAGGGCATAAAATGGATATGGGAATGAAAGAAAAAGAAAACCAAAAGAATAGCAAGAGTGAGGAGAGTCAGGAGGACAAAAGTCACGCAAACGAGCGGGAGATGTCCTACCTAAAACGTAAGCCGTAATTTTATTATTTTAAATTTCATTTTATTATAATATTAGAATATTACAATATATAGATATTCTTAGTATAAGCTATTTTATTTATTAAAAGTATAATATTATATATATATATATAATAATATAAATAAAATAAACAGGCCGGCCTGACAGGCCAAATAAGCTTTTCTATAAGCCTTAGCCTAGCCTATTTAAGTAAATAGGCTTTTGAAAAAGCCTGAACCTGACCTTTTTATTAAATAGGCTAGGCCAGGCCAGGCCTTATGCGGGCCAGGCCATAGGCCCCTGTCGGACGGCCTGGCCTATTCCCACCCCTAATTGGACCCATCCAACAATCCAACCCAAACCCTCAAAACTTCGCTGACTTTTTTTTTCTGTCATTGCAACAGTGTCATACTCACCAAGTAATTTCTTTTTTCCTATTCCCAATTGTTTTTCTGCATACATTCTTTCTACGTTGAATATACTTTGATGGCAACATTGTAAATATGTGTGTGTACATTTTTTATGTACTTTAGCTCCCCAAACACTAATAACCAAACTTGATCTTCCCATCCCTTTAACAAATCCCACCAACCTCAATTAACAAATCGATTTGGAATCACACAACCCACCAACCTCAATTAATTACAAATCAAATTGGAAACATGTCAAGAGTAATATACCCACACACCCCAAGTAACAAGTCGATTGGAATCACACCACCCCACCAACCTCTAACAAATTGAATTGGAATTACATTCTATTCTATTATGAAATTTGATCTAAATTAAGGATATTCAAAGGAAGCAGCTTTCATGGAAATAGATGCCTCCCTCCCCCTCTCCTCTTCCCATGGCATCGCTCTCTCCGGCTCTTAGCCCTCGCCATCTTTTTCCTTAATCTGTCAAGTTTGCGAATTCGATTTTCAGTAGCTTTGAGCGTGGCAATTGAGTCGGTAGGAGATCCTCTTTTTTGTTTCTGTATCTATCTACTTGTTTTGTTCTTTTAGTCCTGCATATTTTTTTATAATTCTTTTTTATTGGAAAGTATTACATTGGTTGGTCATAAGATTGTACTTTTTTTTTTCTTATTCATATTGCCATATATGGATGTTGAAACAAAACATATTGAGCAAGATAACGTACTTGTTGGTACAGTGATGATGACATGTTCAAATTTTGACAAGGTGGGGTTCTTCATGGCAGTACATGTTTCATCCATACAAAATAGAAAGCTTTTAGCTTGATAAAGGCATGGCCCAACATCTTCAAAATTGCAAGATTACATGAAAGATTATGGGTTGAGCATTCTTTTTCGATCTCTTCAACTTTTGGGATGCTATAATGCAATTTGTACCAAATATAAGACTGATGACACCTGCTTTCTTAGAACAAGTTCTTAAAAAGATTTGAATTTAACATTTTAAATTGAAATATAAAAGATCTCCTCCGTCTTTTTTGGATAAAAAAATTTGATCTCTTCCATATTAAACTAGATAAAAAAAAATATAAAAGATCTCTTCCATCTTTTTTAGAAGATTTCTTCCATCTTGATTTGAATTTGTTTTTCAAATTTATTTTTGTGTTGATTCAAATTTGATCTCTTTAGGATTAGTATTATTGCATTAATAAATGATTAGTTTTCCGCATTTTAAATTGATTATACTTCACGATATGATTACCTACTATGGTAATATATAATAATAACAAATTAGTAATGGTTTTGGTTCCCCGATTTGTTAATTGATAGAATCAGTTTAAATTTGGTATGCAAGTTATGGATTAATATAGATTTCCATAATTACACACTTTAAATTACTATTTAACATTTGACAAGATATTATTTTTACCACCACAATAATGATTGAATTGCCACATTTTTTAAAATTTTAAATTGATTATATTACATGATATGATTGTCCACTACAGTAACAATACTAAAAATTTATCATTGTCTTTGAGGCATCATTTTCAAGCAAAAGAATAATAATATTAGTTTTCTTTCTCTAATTTGTTAATTAATAGAATTGGCATAAATTGGGTTCACACGTTATGGATTAATATGGATTTCTTAATTACTGATTTTTTTTACCATTTAGACATGTGACAAAATATTGATATTGCCAATAATTAATATATCATATCATTTGTCGCATAGTGAAGGAGTCAAAATAGTATAGTGACCCGCGTAATACAATGGATAAATATTTCATGGTTTAACATACGTATATATATCTTTGTCAAACAAAAAAACATATGTATATATATATATATATTTTGGAATAGGATACCTAATCTATTTTAAGGCTTGATTGAGAGGTTTATAATTGGTTACAAGGCGCGGTGCACCTCTCTCAATTTCAGAAGACTTGTTGACATAGAAGGTTGAACAAGACCAAGGGCTCTTACTATGCCTAATGAGTTTCTTGTCTAAAAGATCCTGGATTTCTTTCTTGCAGTAACCCAGAAGTTCTTCATTCATTTGAATTGGCCTGGCTTTGGTAGGAATTTGCCTGTCTGAGAATCCTTCCTCATAAGGCAGATCAACCATGTGATGCTTTCTTTCCCAAAAAGCATTAGGGAGATTGGAGCAAATTGTTTTTTTAATGGTTTACTCTAGATCCTTAATCCTCTAGCCAAACAGTATCCTCATCAGATGAAGAATCTGATGATAGGTCCCAAACCTCTTTCAAGCTTAATCCTCTAGTTAGTCAAAAGATTAACTGGAAAAATCCATCCAAGCTTTACTATCCTAGAGCTACTCCTCCAGATATTCTCTTAGAGGAACATAAGGATTCAAACTTTAAGAGCTTTAGTGCCAACAATGTCTATGAATGGAGCATAGATGGTAAGTCTGAGTATAATATACTCCAGCTCCTTTAGAATATGACCATGGTTGCCACAGCCTACCAAACAACTCATGATTGCTCAGATAGAGTAATTGTAGAAATCTTGGTTGCCGGTTTTACAGGTCAACTCAAAGGATGGTGGGATAATTATCTCACTGAAGACCAGAGAATGGAAATTCTCGAAGCAGTCAAAAAAGACTCCAAAGGTAATATCATTACCGAAGATGGCGAAGATATGTCTGACGCTATCAATACCTTAATATTTACCATAGCACAACATTTCATAGGTGATACCTCCTTGCTTAAGGATAGAACCGCAGAACTGTTGTCCAATCTTAAGTGTAGAACCTTGTCTGACTTTAGGTGGTATAGAGATACCTTCCTTACCAGAGTCTACACTAGAGATGATAGCAATCAACCATTCTGGAAAGAGAAATTCTTAGCCGGATTACCAAAAACTTTGGGTGATAAAGTTAGGGATAAGATCCGTAACCAAACACCCACGGGTGATATACCTTATGATCAACTTAGCTATGGGCAGTTGATCTATTATATCCAAAAGGTTGCCTTGAAAATTTGTCAAGATGACAAGATTCAGCACCAACTAGCCAAGGAGAAGGGTCAAGCCAAGAAAGAGTTAGGATCTTTCTGTGAACAATTTGGTCTACCTTGTGTCAAAAACCAAAATAAGAGACCTAGCAAAAAGAAGAATCAAGTTCAAACCCAAAACACCAAGAAGCCCAACACTTCTAGGTATTACAAGTTTAGAAAGAATACTCCTGCTAGGAAACTCCAATCTGATATCAAGTCCAAGCCAAACATTGATATCAAGGTCCCAAAGAAAACCGTCATTTGTTATAGTTGCGGTAAGCCCGGACACTATAGTAAGTATTGTAGGTTGAAGAAGAAAATTCAAAGTCTCAACCTTAACCAAACCATAGAAGACCAGATTAACAAGTTATTAGTTGAATCTTCTGAAGAGGAATCTGAAAAGGAATCTGATTCTTCTGAAAACCTCAATGAAATACAAGAAGATGAGTTTGCTTCTTGTAGTGATAGTTCAATCAATGTCCTTACCAAAGAACAAGATCTTCTTTTCGAAGCCATAGAATCCATAGATGATCCTATAGAAAAGAAGAGATATTTGGAAAAGCTTAGAGCTTCCATCAAAGCCAAGGACAAAAACAAGTTAGTTGTCCAAAATAGGTTTGATCTCAACGAAACCCTTAAGAGGTTAGAGAAAAGTGTAGCCAAACCTATAACCATCCAAGATCTCTATGCTGAGATTAAAACTCTCAAAACCGAGGTCAAAGAGCTTAAGGATAAGCAGAAGGTTCATGAGCAGATTCTGAACCTGATTGTCAATAATGATTCTTCATCAGGAGATGAAGAACAACCTAAAACTAATAGGACCTCATCCAGTAAGGTAGCTAGCCCTAAGTCAGATAATCCTGAGATGAATACCTTCGTCATGGATGAAGATTTTATGAATCTTATCAATCAGTTTAAAATCCAGAAATTCTACATCAAGGTTAGAATTAGGATAGGAGACTTTACCCTCCACAAAACTGCCTTGTTTGATACAGGTGCAGATTCAAATTGTATTCTTGAAGGATTGGTTCCTACCAAGTATTTTGAGAAAACTTCAAAGAACCTTGGCACTGCAAATGGTTCCAGACTCAAGATCAAATATAAATTATCCAACGCGATAATTGAGAATCAAACTCTCCAAGTCAAAACACCCTTCATGATGGCCAAAGACCTGAGTAATGAAGTAATCTTAGGAACTCCCTTTATTAGGTCCTTGTTTCCTCTCCAGATTACAAATCAAGGTATTTTTACCCAACATTTAGGAAAAACGATAGAGTTCCCTTTCCTTAGAAAACCTATTAGGAAAACTCTCAACTCTATCTCCTATAAGCAAAATCAGATAAACTATCTGAAAGAAGAGGTTTCTTATAAAACCTTAGAAACCCAACTCAAAGATCCTAAAACTCAGGATAGGATTAAGGATCTAGAACAAACCATTAAGAAAACAATTTGCTCCAATCTCCCTAATGCTTTTTGGGAAAGAAAACATCACATGGTTGATCTGCCTTATGAGGAAGGATTCTCAGACAGGCAAATTCCTACCAAAGCCAGGCCAATTCAAATGAATGAAGAACTTCTGGGTTACTGCAAGAAAGAAATCCAAGATCTTTTAGACAAGAAACTCATTAGGCATAGTAAGAGCCCTTGGTCTTGAGAGAGGTGCACCGCGCCTTGTAACCAATTATAAACCTCTCAATCAAGCCTTAAAATGGATTAGGTATCCTATTCCAAATAAGAAGGATTTACTCAATCGCCTTCATTCAGCCAGGATATTTTCCAAGTTTGATATGAAGTCAGGTTTCTTGCAGGTTCAGCTCAAGGAGTCTGACCGCTATAAAACAGCATTTACTGTTCCTTTCGGACAGTATGAGTGGAATGTCATGCCATTCGGACTCAAGAATGCTCCTTCTGAATTTCAAAAGATCATGAATGAAATCTTCAATCATTATTCAGACTTTACCATTGTCTACATTGATGATGTTTTAGTCTTTTCCCAATCTATTGATCAACATTTCAAACATGTCAACATATTCTTGACTGTAATCAAGCGTAATGGCCTTGTAGTATCCCCAACAAAATTCAGTTTATTCCAGACTGAAATGAGATTCTTAGGTCGTAATATCAAGCAAGGGACTATAATTCCTATCAATCGAGCTATAGAGTTTGCAGACAAGTTTCCCAACCAAATCATTGATAAAACTCAGTTACAAAGGTTTATGGGTTGTCTCAATTATGTAGCTGACTTCTTTCCTCAGCTAAGTAATCTGATTAAGCCCTTACATGATAGGCTTAAATCGGATCCTCCATCTTGGACTGATGTCCATACAAATATTGTCAAACACGTAAAAGCCCAGGTGAAAGAACTTCCGTGTCTTTACCTTCCCAAGCCTCAATCTTTCAAAATTGTTGAAACTGATGCCTCTGACATAGGTTATGGTGGCATTCTTAAACAGAGAGATAATGGCAAAGAGCAAATTATTGCATTTACTTCTAAACACTAGAATCTTTCACAGCAAAAATATTCCACTGTCAAAAAAGAAGTTTTAGCCATTGTTTTATGCATTTCAAAATTTCAATCTGATTTATTCAATCAAAGATTGCTTGTTAGGGTAGATTGTAAGTCTGCTAAAGAAATTTTACAAAAAGACGTTAAAAATTTAGCATCAAAACAAATTTTTGCTAGATGGCAAGCATTACTGAGTATTTTTGATTTTGAAATTGAATTTCTTAAAGGCTCATCAAACTCATTACCTGATTACCTTACTCGTGAATACTTGCAGGGTAAACAGTGATATGCCGAAATCGGCAACATCCTCCTCATCTAGAGGGAGAGGAGGAAGATCAGGTGGTAGAGGCCATGGTGGTACGGCAACAGGCATGTTAGTCATCCATGGACTAACAAACAAAATCTGGGAGTCATCCACTCCAACTGGGTCCACCCAGAATAAATCAGCTGAGTCATCTACTTAGATTCAAACTCAGGAGTCATTGACTCCCTTAGCCCTCAATCAAATTGGATCATCTACCCAAAAACACAAACCTGAAACTTCCAAACAGACCAAAGCAAATTATGCCTTTGATCTTCCAACATTGTTGGCCTTTCAACACCAAGGTTTAACTAAACCACCTCTAACCATAACTTGGTCCCAAATGATGACTGGAGCCAAGACTCAGAATTGGTTCGATATGGTCGAAACAGAACAAAATGAAGAGAGACTGTCTCTCATGATAGAAAACCTAAAGAATCAACAAACCATGGTCTACGACCCTAAGTCTAAACAGGTTGTCCAAAGTAGTTAGCCTCTCCAAACCAAGAAACCAGAAACTCAAACAAGCTATATCTATAAAGAAAAGTTTGTTCGAGTTATCCAAATGGAACCTGAGTATTGGGAAAGTAATCCCAACAAAGTCCCTGGGAAAATCTTCCCTCCAGGTTTCCAATTTCAACCTATAGCCTTAAACAAAGCTCAAAACTTTTATGAGTTCATACTTGTGGACTCAGACTCCATATCCATCAAACAGTATACAGAAAGGGACATGATTACCCATTCTACAGTCCAAATCCTCCAGATTCTGTCACCAAAAAACTGGGGAAATCCAAACACTATGAGAAAATTCTCACAGTCTTTTGATCCTATTGGATACACATACTGGGACTATGTTCAAGCTTGAACTAATATGTTCTGGTACCAGAATAAACAATTCAAACACTCCTGGCTGATTTACTTCAAGCAAGGAGCCAAATATTACTTCCCGCAATGGTTCCGTATTTGGTGGAATCTTTTCGGACCAATTGTTCAAATACTCCCTGAAGAAATTCTTAAGGGATTCAATCTTTTTTTAGAAAGGTTTGATCGAGAAAAAGATTCCTATCCGATTGAACTACACTTCTTCTCAAAGTTTTCACTTGCTTGGATATTCTCCTGTCAATATAAATTTATCAATATTAGTGATATTCCAACAAAATATCCAGCCCTCCAGAGAAAATTATATGTTAAATGGTGGGATCGTTTTGATGCAACTAGGGCAAACATGGAAAATGTAATGCTCTGGTTCAAGAAAAATCCAAAGTTTTTGCAGGTGGCTGATCCAGAAACTTGCAAATTTCTCAATAGGTGGTCTCAAGCTACTGCAACATTAGTAGCCGCTACATCAGAAGAATAGTTTGTTGAAAATTTAGAACAGATGCTCAAATTTATTAAACAACAGAAGAAAGGGAAGAAGAAGGAACCCTCTCTTGAAGCCATATCAGACGACTTCTACCAAAACGAAGACGTAAATTCGTTAATTCTCCCTCTCTTGAAGGGTGGAAGTGTGAAAGGTTCAAAAAAGGGTTACGGTACGAAATTAAGGAAGCTGTATCACCTTTGGAAATTCGTAAATTTCAACCCCTGGTGGAGAAATGTAGAAAGATTGAGATTCTGAAACAGGAAAAGGTGATAAGGAGTAATGTGGGTGGACCCTCGAGGTTTAGGCCACAAAATCAGAAGGGAAGGCAATTCCAGAGAAAAACTTATGCAACACCTGGAAATTTTGGCAATCAGCAGCAGAATCGCAGTGTAGCATCTGCTGGTTGGAGTGGGAACCGTGGAAATTAAGGGCAGAATGAGATTAGATGTTTTAATTGTGGGAAGACAGGACATTATTCTAGTACCTGCAATAAAAAAGGAGCTACGTGTTTTAAATGTGGAAAGGTTGGACATATGTCTAAGGATTGTAGGGCACCGAAGTCAGAACCATCAGTGAACAATATGCAGGCAGTGAGGCCAAGGACAAAGGGACGTGTTTATACCCTGAGCGGCGTTGAGGCTTCGAAGTCGGACGATCTCATACAAGGTATATGCGACATAGTAGGTTATCCTTTAATTGTACTGTATGATTCAGGCACAACTCATTCATTTATATCCTTTGATTGTGTGAAACGGCTGAATTTGCCTACTTCTTTGATGTCATATGATTTGGTTGTTTCCTTACCTATTGCTGAACCAGTCATTGTAAACACTATCTGTCTGAATTGTCCGACCACTATAATCGGTAGGAAATACCATATAGACCTAATCTGCTTACCTTTGGTTCAATTAGATATTGTCTTAGGAATGGATTGGTTGTCGGCCATTAATGTTCTTTTAGATTGTGTCAGTAGGACCTTAGTTTTTCCTAATTCCAGAGCTTCTGGACTTATGTCTGCCAACCAAGTGAAAGCTTCTTTGAAAGAATGAGCAAAGGGATACATGTTATTTTCCTTGTTGAAATTCGAGAGTGATAAAGAATTGAATAATGTGCCAGTAGTGAGGGAATTCTCCGAAGTGTTTCCTGAAGATGTCCCAGGTTTGCCACCTGTAAGAGAGATAGAGTTTACCATAGACTTAGTACCCGGATCAGGTCCAATTTCTATAGCTTCGTATAGAATGTCGCCAATGGAATTGGCCGATCTGAAAAAGCAGTTAGAGGATTTATTGTCTAAGCAGTTTATTAGACCTAGTTTTTCTTCATGGGGTGCACCGGTGTTACTGGTGAAAAAGAAGGATGGAACTTCTAGGTTATGTGTGGATTATAGACAGCTGAATAAGATAACGATCAAAAATAAATATCCTTTGCCACGTATTGATGATTTGATGGATCAACTGCATGGAGCTGCTGTATTCTCAAAGATAGATCTAAGAACAGGATATCATCAGATTAGAGTAAAGACAGAGGATATACCTAAGACTGCTTTTAGAACCCGATATGGACATTATGAGTATCTTGTAATGCCATTTGGTGTGACTAATGCACCAGCAATATTCATGGACTACATGGATAGGGTTTTTAGTCCGTTCTTGGATAGTTTTGTGGTGGTGTTCATTGATGATATTTTGATTTATTCAAAGAATGAAAAGGAACATGAAGAACATTTGCAACAAGTGTTGCAAGTTTTGAGTGAGCATAAGTTGTATGCTAAATTGTCTAAGTGTGAATTCTGGTTGAGAGAAGTACAGTTCTTAGGTCATGTGATTACTAAAGAAGGTATATCTGTAGATCCTGCGAAGGTAGAAGCGGTACTCTCGTGGGAAAGACCAAAGACTGTAACTGAGATTCGTAGTTTTGTAGGGTTAGCTGGGTATTACAGGAGGTTTATCTAAGGGTTTTCAAAGATTGTAGCCCCATTGACTAAATTGACCCGAAAAGATCAACCTTCTGTCTGGACTGAGGAGTGTGAGAAGAGTTTTCTTGAGATGAAAGAAAGGTTAACGACCTCACCTGTATTAGTGTTACCTAATTTGGAGGAACCTATGGAAGTATATTGTGATGCTTCTTATCAGGGATTAGGTTGTGTGTTAATGCAAAACGGGAGAGTTGTATCTTATGCGTCTCGTTAGTTGAAAACTCATGAAAGAAATTATCCAACCCATGATCTTGAGTTAGCTTCAGTAGTTTTTTCTTTGAAGATTTGGAGACATTACCTTTATGGGTTGACTTTTACAGTGGTTAGTGATCACAAGAGTTTGAAGTACTTGTTTGATCATAAGGAGTTAAATATGAGATAGAGGAAATGGATAGAGTTTCTTAAGGATTATGATTTTAATCTGATGTATCATCCAGGAAAGGCTAACGTTGTGGCCGATGCTTTAAGTAGGAAGTCGGTACATATGTCGGTTATGATGATTAAGGAATTAGAATTGATAGAGAATTTTCGTGATCTGAGTTTATCAATGGATGTACACAGGGATAGGATTTCATTAAGTATGATTAAAGTGACAAGTGAGTTGATGAAAGGGATCAGGGAACAGCAAACAACCGATGAGCATTTGATAGAAAAGAGAGAGTTACTATAACAAGGAAAGGTTGTAGAGTTTAGTTTAGGGGATGATGGTATTCTAAGATGCAAAGGTAGAGTGTGTGTACCAAATAATTCTGAGATGAGGAGATTAATTCCTGATGAGTCACATAAAAGTAAGCTAAGTATTCATCCTGGATTTAATAAGATGTACCAAGATTTGAAACAGAGATACTGTTGGCCAAGAATGAAGAAGCAAGTGGCTGAATATATAGCACCATGTTTGACTTGTCAAAAGGCAAAGACAGAACATAGAAAACCTACAGGAATGATGCAATCTTTAGAGATACTTGAGTGGAAATGGGAAGGAATATCTATGGATTTTGTGTCTGGATTACCTAGAACTCAGAAGGGATTTGATGCAGTTTGGGTGATCATAGATAGACTAACTAAGTCGTCTCGTTTTCTTCGCATTAATATGAAGTATTCTCTAGAGAAGTTAGCTCAGTTGTATATAAAAGAGATTGTTAGATTACATGGAGTGCCTTCTAGCTTAGTTTCTGATAGAGATCCAAGGTTTACTTCTAGATTTTGGCAAAGTATGCAGAATGCACTAGGGACTAGGCTTAAATTGAGTTCTGCTTATCATCCTCAGATGGATGGTCAAACAGAAAGAACAATTCAATCCCTAGAAGATCTGTTGAGAGCTTGTGTTTTGGATCATAAAGAGAGTTGGGATGAACTGTTGTCATTGATTGAGTTGACTTATAACAACAGTTATCATTCAAGTATAGGAATGGCACCGTATGAGGCTTTATATGGGAGAAAATGCCAAACACCTTTGTGTTGGTATCAAGATGGAGAGAGTATGATAGTGGGACCAGAAGTTGTGCAAGAAACAACGGAGAAAGTGAAACAGATTCGAGAGAGAATGCGAGTGGCACAGAGTCGACAAAAGAGTTATTCTGACAAGAGAAGGAGACCACTTGAGTTTCAGGAAGGGGAACATGTTTTCCTGAGAGTCACGCCGATGACTGGGGTTGGTAGAGCCATAAAATCTAGAAAACTCACTCCAAAGTTCATAGGACCATACCAAATTCTTCATCGGGTAGGTCCTGTAGCCTATAAAATTGCTTTACCACCTTTTCTTTCAAATCTCCATGATGTTTTTGATGTGTCACAACTGAAGAAGTATATATCTGATCCCTCTCATGTGATTGAGTCTGATATTGAACAATTAAAAGAGAATCTGACGTATGAAGCATATCCTGTGCGGATTGAAAATAGAAGGATCAAGCAGCTCAGGGATAAGCAGATTCCTTTGGTCAAGGTTATTTGGGATAGTACTACTGGTGATGCGACATGGGAATTGGAGGATAAGATGCGAGAACAATATCCAAAGTTATTCTTAGGTATGCAATTTCAAGGACAAATTTTTTTTTTAAATGGGGAGAATTGTAACGTCCGTAAATTTTCATTCTGTTTTAATTTTATTTTTATGCGTGTGATGTGTGCTTATGCATGTTGGATAGATCTTGTGAGAGTAAATTCATGAACAAAGTTTCCCTGACGTTAGAAAGCAGTAGTTTAAGTTGGACATTAAGAAAACAGACAGAGTTCTGTTTACCATAAATAGACAGAGTGAGGACTTTGTGAAGTAGAAACCCTAGATTTAGTTAAGAACGAGATTTGAAGGTACCAATAGTGATTTTCCAATATTTGGGGGTTTTAGAAATTTATTCGGGAATTTTTTGAAGAGCAAATAAAAATGTTACCGTTTTGGTCCCTGTAGTTTGACTAGGTTGAACTGTGAGTGGGTTTGGAGACCAGAACATGTTTAGAAATATTTTTGAAGATGCCAAATGATGTTTTATATTATTTTAGAATTTTAGAATGTATTTTGGGAATTTTTAGAATGACAGACAGAGAATTGCGTTTTTGGTCCCTGTAGACTGAGAACAGGATAACAGGGGAATGCTAGAGGCTTAGGAAATGATCCAAAATCAACCAAAAGAGTACCCAATGGTGTTTTTACAATATTTATGATTTTTAAAAATTTTCTAGAAATTTTCTGAGAAAGTTCATTTTTACCCTAAGTTACGGGTTACGGTAAAAACCGAAAAGTTACCGTAATGCTTCTAAGCTTGATCTTTTTGAACCAAGACTTTTGTGGCATCTTATTTTCATGGATTAGGACTTATTATAAGGTTCATGAGAGTTTTTACCCCAATAGGTTAAGTTTGGACAATTTTTACTATGAAATACAAAAGTTACCACACTTAATTACCTTGGAGACTTACCATTTACCATGGTTAAGGTGAAAAATTAATTACCCTCCCTTAGGACTGCAGTGCTGCGCTGAATTGAGAGAGGAAGAGTGTGGAGTTTTCTTGAATCATGACTCACTTGGGTTAGCCAATAGGATTAGGGCAAGTTGTTAACTAGGGTTAAGGTTTGGTTAAGTGTAATTATGAGTTAGAAAAAAAAAATCTTCTTAGTTAGGAAAGAAGAGGGAGAGGGCCGAGTTTGAGGGAGAAGAGAGGAGAGAGCTTCTTGCTTTGAGTTTTCATCTTGTTCTTCACCATAGCCAACCTTTAAGTGTTCTTTCCAAAAATCTTGTCCAAGTGAGCTAAATTTCCAAAGCTTGATCATAATCTAGTGACCAACAAGCTATCAAGGAGCCAAGCAAGAAGGAGAAGGAGAAGGAAGAAGAAGAAGTTGGTGGTTAGGGTTTTCTACAAGCTTGGTAAGGGGAAAGTTCTTCCTACATGATTTTTAAAGCCTAGTGGACATATTAGGGTTATGTTTGTGTTGTTGTGATTAAGAGGATGCTATACTATATCTTAGGGTTTATGTTGATTGGTAAACCATGTATCTTTGTGCTCTTATGATTACATATGGTCCTTGAGTGATGATTATGCCATATATATGAATTCTTTTGAGTGGCTTGATTATGATGAAGAACCTTGCTTGATGATAGTTTGCATGATTGTGACCTTGATGTGCATAAGAGCAAGTGGCTCTTGGCTATGGAAAACTAAATATGTTGTGAGAGATGAGGTTGCCCTAAGATGGATACATGATGATCCTTGTTCCATGCTTGGTTTGAGTTGATTGAATGATTGTTGTTGTGCATATGTTTTAATCATGGCATGATGAAAGTGGTCTGTGTATGTTGACAAGCTTGGTGTGTAATGGTAATTTTGATTTCATTGCCTTGATGATTGAATTCATGGCTTGAAGATAAATGATTGTGGCTTGTGGTTTATTCAAGGATGGTAAACTTGGCTCATTTTTGCTTATTTGGTCATAGCAATGTGAAGAAAAGATTGATTGGGTTAGGTTTCGAAAAATTGCAAATTTGTCATACCCTAGGTGTGACCAGTTTCGTAGTTGGGAAAGGCTGGGAAAACAGGGGACAGCTCTGTTCATACCGCGGGTGTGATACTTCTCGCGCCTGTGAACAGTTCTGGACCCAGCATTTTTGATAAATAATATTTTTGCGAAAATCAATTTTTTTCCAATTTTTTTCATAAAAATGCTTAAGAGAAAATGACATTTTTAAATATGAAAATTGGTAAGTATTTTGGTTAATTAATTTTAGAACTTAAACAATGTTTTGGATAATGCATTTTGTTAAAAAGAGGAACTATCAATAAAAATGTGAATTGAAAGAGGAGAAAGCCATGTTAATGGAGAAGTGTGCACAAAGAGATGTGATTATCATAAGTGATGATAATGCTATAACCAAGAGTGAAGGTTATATGTAATTGTACAAGTGATAACCTAGAAAAGAGGTTAAAGTGATTACAAGAGAAACCAAAGCTTAAAAAATACTTGAGATGGTGATTTTGTATGCTTAATGTGATGTGCCATTTTGCATAAAGAGAAAGAGAATTTGGCATGTGGCCAATGTGATGAGCATTACAACCCGGATGGGGTTGAGAATAGGGATAGTCTGGCCACAGTAGCCTATTGGGATTATCCAGGTTGTGAAACCCCTCAGATGGCCAGGTAGGAGATATCCCCTGAGCCGAGGCAAGTCGCACAACCCTGCTTGGATAAATCTGACGGACTTGAATATTCCGGATATGGTGAGATGTAGCTTATTTGAATGATTACTATGATGTCTGGTGGGACTCTCTAGTAAGTCTGGTAAGTCTGCTACAGCCAATCGCTCAATGGTGTTGGAGGTAGGGAAGTCTCCTTGGAGCACTACGAGGGTGATGTGAGGGGAAATAGAAGTGACATGCATTATAATATATCTGAGTTGATGATATATTGTATGATACTGAATTATGAGTGTAATGCTGAGTTATGTGTGTAACTGTGATTATTTTCATTGTGTCTGTGAGAATATCTTACTTGCAGGAGAACCTTATATTCGTGTTTTGAGAAGGGTAAGTGGTAGAACATTTTCTAATGCAAATGTGTCTGATAGATGTGGTATATTTCTATATCTGTTGTCTCTTTGCTTTGCTATTTGTGTATGAGGATTTTTCACCCTTGCCTATATGTTTTGTGCTCTCTTTTGAACATGACTCATATAGATCGATCGCCCGCCCGAGGGGCTAGTAAAGATCCATAGACTTAGTCTGCTGCCCCGAGGGGCAGAGGGTGAGGGGTGGATCATAAATCCCGAAACCCAGTGGGGGACATACTTAGGGTATGTCACTTCACTCGAGACTTCTGCGGAGGGGCCGCATAGATGGACTGTAGAGGATATGATTTTGGATGTAAAGATGCCCATTCGGGAGTTGTGGGACACATGGAGGGAGAGAGAAAGGCAGAGACAGTCGGTAGCTCAACAGGAGCCTGCCCAGAGATCTGAGCCGGTGCAGCAGGAGCCTGCAAGGCCAGAGACACAGCACCGAAGACCCAAGACTCCACCTTGCAAGAGATACTACGGTAGATGGAGGCAGACTGCTCGCAAGAGTACTGTGTGCCGTACCCAGACAGTTAGGGTCACATCAGCTGAGAAGGTTCCTACTGAGGGGACACCTGCTACCCAGTCTGATAGACCCATCCCGGCTATACCAGTTTCTTTTCCAGAGCCTGGAGGGAGACCGAGACCTTTTCCTTCTACTGTTATGCCGTCTTGGCGAACACGAGCTCGTCGAGAGGCCAATGATTGTAAAGGGAAAGGGAAGCAGATAGTGGAGGAGCAGAGTGATCCTTCAGAGGAGTCTGTGGGGAGTGTTTAGGAGCTGACATAGCGCAGGCTGTTGTGTTATCTGATCTTGTTTTTTTGTAGACTGACTCTATACCGGTGTGGGCTTATGCTTAGGGATATTTTGGATGACTGTACTCTATATCATGTGACTTGTAGACTGAGCTAGTAGTGTATATGATGTACATTATTTTATTCAGTAGTTGCTTATCTCGTTTTCTTTAATGATACGTTACGACATAAAAGAGTTTTCAAAATCGAAATAACGTAAGTGAGAGTTTCAAGTTAAAATGGTTTTCAGCAATAAAAGAAAAAAAATTTATACTCAATTTTCGAGATTAACTTAAGATAATTAAAAGGAGAATTTCTTTAAAATGAAAATCAATATTACGTATTTTAAATAATCAGGTTACTTATGTTGTAATATCCTTTTATGAGAAAGGGTGTTGCAAGTAGCCGGAGGATACTCCCGCCAACGCCATGGTAACAAAAAAAAAAGCCTAGGCTTAATTGCAGTTTTAGTCCCTCATCTTTTGTGATTGTGCAATTTTAGTCCTTTATCTTTTAATTGCGCCAATTGGGTCTCCTATCTTTCAAATGTGTGTAATTTTGGTCCAACCGTCAATTTCCTGACAGAGTTTGCTGACCTGGACAAATGGTGCTGACATGGCAATGACAACATGGAGCTTAAGAGCCTGTTTGGATGCAAAAGTCTTAGCTTTTGATTTATAAAGTAGTTAGTTTTATTTTGTATCTTATTTTTCTCATATATGGACAAGAGAAAAAGTTGTTAAACAGTCATTTGGATGCAAAAGCTCTAACTTTTGACTTATAGAGAAGTTAGTTGTATTTTGTATTTTATTTTTCTCATATATGCACACGAGGAAAAGTTGTTAAATAGTCATTTATAAATAGATAAGTGCTTTTGGAGAAGTTAAAAAAGATAGCTTTTAAAAAATGTGAAGAGTAAAAGTTAATTTCAACTTATGTATGAAGTTGTTAGTTAAAAAATGCATATTATAACTACTTATGGAGAAGTTTATCCAAACTGAGCCATAGATAGGTGCTTTTAGAGAAGTCAAAAGCTAAAACTTTTGCATCCAAATAGGCTCTTAAGCTCCATGTTATCGTTGCAACGTCAGCATCGTTGTCTAAGTTAGCAAACTCTGTTAGAAAATTTAAATTCAAGTCATATTGATTGAAATTTAAATCATCAATACATAAATACAACATTTAATACCAAATGAACACAATATCATAATGCATATGCAACACCTTTTCTCCAAAAAGGATATTACACCATAGTTACCAAGAATTTCAAAATAACTTAGAAAATATTTAGTGAAAGCTCAACATTCCTTCTCCGAAAATGTGTGTAAAATTTTCTCTTCTTTTAAACAAAGAGAAGGATGGAGAATATGTATCAACCTATTTTCTAAAGGTTTTAAGTGCGAAAGCATAAAACAATATTTTCATGAATGAAGTCTCATTTCATATAATTATTAGAGTTTTTACAAGGAATATTGTAAAATACAGTGAACATCTGAGCCAGTCTGGTATCTAAACTTCTACCTAAATAATACAGTAACAATCTATTCTTCTCAGAATATCTATCAATCTATTCAGCAGCATCCTTCAGCTCCTCTCCTAAGAGCTAACCCACTTCTAGGGCCAAACATCTACTCCATCATCTATCAACACAACAAAGCAGGTAAGGGTGAAACTCTAACTCAAAGTAATAGGAAAAGTATAGGCACAAAGCAATATACAGCACACCACTTAGGAACCATACTTAAATAATCAGTATACCAACATAACAAACAATAAGCACTTTGCTTAAAACATAGCACATTGGGAACATCCAATGGGAACATCGCTTCAACCGAAGCATATGGGAACATCGCATTAGTACTAAGCATATAGGAACATCGCCTTTCACCAGACATATCTCTTTCACTTCCAACCACTCAGAACCACTTATCTCAAACAACATAGAATCACCAGAAAACACAAAATCACATTTAACAGATAAGAATTCCAAATCACATATCTAAGGAAAACACAAAATCTCACCACTCAGATAGAACATAGAACCATTTATCCCAGATAAGTCATATTTCATTTTTTTATTCAAATCCCAAAAATGCATCAGTATATGACAGGACTAAAAGTGATTTAATTCATTGAAGAAGTTTAAAACTGAATTATTCCGACAATACTTGAACACCGATTTATTTTCAGAAAAGCCCATTGAAAGCTTGTTTCACAAATTTCCACTGTTAAAACATAGAGAATACTGAACCAAAAATATATAACAACAGAATTTACCAAGAATCCATTGTCATTATATTCCCCAATCATCTTAGCCACGTATATATCGAGTCTCTAGGTTAAGAATTCTCCAAACAACATATCAATACAGATCCCAGGCCAGATAGAGACAGACTAAATAAAAGCCCCTTCAAAGGTCTCTTTCCTTTCTAGACAGATCCATACTGATAAACCATTTATCTTAACCATGACCATGATAGATAATGTAACACCCTCATTTTTATATAGTTTCTGTAGACTTTTAAATATGTTTTAATTTATTTAAAATTATTTTATTAATGATTTTGGGATCTTGAGGTGAGAATAAGGATATTCATATCTTAGATTTATTTTAGAAGAGTCGAGGGTAGTAGAGTTCGCAAAACTGAGTTTTTACAGGAACCAGATTCTCTCCTAATGAGGGGATAGGGTTTAGTATTTTTCTGGAGGTCATTTTTATTACAAAATTATATTTTAACGAACCAAAAGTTATTTTTATAATATTTGTGATTTTTAAAAAAATTTCTAGAAATTTTTTAGAAAAACTTTATTTTACCCGCATTTGGAGCTTTACGGGTAAATTGGGCACAACCGGGACATGAAAAATAGTCCAAAAATTTAGCTTTGAGATTCTAAATTTTTCTATATCATATTCAAGTCATAAAATTGATTTCTCATGATTTTACCTATTTTAGAAAAATATTTATCTAAAAAGGGATTATAAAACTAAGCGTTTTTACTACTTTGAACTACCGATTAAACCCTAACTTGATGGAATTAAATCCCCTCCTTGGGTCTGCAATTGACTGAGTTTAGTGCCCAAAATTCACTCTCAGAATATCTCAAAAGTCAAATGGGTCAAAAGGGGTCAATTTTGAATTTTTCAAAATCAAAGAGAGGGAGTAGGTGACCTAATTCAATCAAAGTCCATCCCTCCTCACTAGTCATGGTCTAGCCGAATTCTTCTAGGGCATGGGAGGAGAGAGATTTCATTTCATTTATCTTCTTCATCTTCTTCCTCTTGCTAAACACCATTTTCTCTCCATTCTCAAGCTTTCCTACATACTAAAAGCTTGAGTTTTATTGGTTTTTGGCTATTCAAGCTTCATAAAAAAGGTTTGGATCATCATTCTAATCCATAATCTCTTTTCATTTTTTCATTTCCACCACTTTCATTTTTCCATGAAAGCTTGTGTTCTTCGTTTTGCTAAAAGTAAGTTTTTTCTTGGTTTAGGTTCAAACCCTTGGAACCTACAAGCTTGAAAACCTTCTTGAGCTCTTTTCCTTCAAGTCTTGAGTAAGTATTTCTCTACTCAAGATTTCTATACTTTGGGATTTGTATATTTTCATAAAACTCATATTTTCATGGTTGTGTGTTTTATATACTTTGAAAAAGGTTGATTTTTCTAAGTGTTGGAGCATCAAGGTGTTGAGGAGACCACTTGGTGTTGGTGTTGGTGTGAAGGTGACTTTGGTGTTAGCCCTTTTTCATTTGCTTCAAGAGGTAAGGGGATTTTCTCAATAAGTTGGGAAGGTTGTATATGTGGGTGTTGTATGTTGTGTGTTTGATGATAAACTCAAAGATTTCAGTTGTCATGTTGGGTGTTGAATGATTTATCATTCTCTTAGTAAAATATATTTTTACCTATGTATGATTAGAGTTTTATATATATGATTTTGGTTGATGGAATGGGACTTTTGAAATTTAAGGACTCTTAGCATTCTTGATATTTGTAAAATGCTAAAAATGGTTACTTTAAATGTATGTGTGCTTCATGATTGGAATTGGTATTCTTGATGTATTGATTTATTTGATTCTTGGGTGATATTGTGTGTTTTGATTATGTTATGGATTGTAATATTTAAAGTAGTTAAAACTTTAAATTCACTATGATTGTTGTTGTTCTGATTGGTGATTGGTTTCAAAGAGGACTACTACTATGTACCCAAGCATATGGAAGAGAATTAAAGGACTTTAAGAAAAGTTTTCCCAAATGAAAATCAAGATTTAATTAGTTAGAATTCAAGTCAACACTTGATTAGGTATTTTCACTTGATTTTGAAATTAAGTCTCCAATGGACTTTTTCATAAATGTTACTTTTCAAAAAGCCCTAATTAAGTTAAAGAATTAATGGAAGAGGGAAAAAATAGAATTTCGAATTTCTAAGGGGCTGTAATGAAAACTGGATGCATTTTGGGGCAAAAACATAATTTTTGGAAGTTCTGGGCTTAATGATGAAATCTGAGTGTTTTGGGTCGAAAACATAAATTCTCAAAAACCCAAGGACTGAAACGCAAAACTAGATTTTTCTGGGTCAAAATCGTAAATTTTAGAAATTGGGGGCTGAAGACGTGAAACAAGATACTTTGAGGGTCAGATTTTAAATAAATAAAAGTAAATGAATTTAATGTAAAGTTTTATCAAAGGTGTAACTTGAGTTTTTAATTAAGACTTTAAGTCAAACTTTTACAATGAAAAATACTAAGTTTGATTTTAATAAAAGCATTTAAGTTTTCAAATGACTTTCATAAAACTATTCTTGGTTTATATTTAAAAATGTTGATGAGGTATTTCATGAGCTAAGTATTTAAAGATTTTGAGGCTTAAAAGCTAAAGAGAGATTTATAGAGGTGTTCATTAAAACTTATGCTTTAAAGCGATCTTAATCGAAAGGATTTACACGTTGTTGAGAGAGTCAACACGAGGCGAGTTGAAGATTAGAGGATAAATAATGCTACACGGTGTTGGGAGAGAGCTAACACGTGACGATGAAAATTCTAAGTGAAGGATTGCATTATTTTTCCTTGTATGTGTGTATGAATTATATTGTCATATGCATTTGAGATATTGGCTTTTGCCATGTTGGCTTTATGTCATGATTAAAGGATACAATCCTATGTGGGGATTGTAAATAAGTATGGTCTGACTATAAGTCTTTGAGGGCATCCAGGTTACGAAGTTCTCAATGGGCTTGAAAGGAATTCCCTTGTGCCGAGACGAGTCGTAATATCCAGCTTGGATGATGCTGACCAGGGTTGCCTTATTTATGATATGGTGTACGACGTAAGCACAATGGGTCTGTACCGAATAAATGACAAACATTGGCCGAGCGAGATGGCCAGTTTGCATTAATGTTAGGTATACGCTCCCGCCATATCGCTCTACTTAGTTGAGGAAGTCTCCATGGAGCAGTGCATCAGTGTATTAAAGAGATACTGAAGTGACATGCATTATGCTAGAGTGCTATGTGTGTGTTTGTCTGTGTATTGAATTTGATGATGTGCTCTCTTTTGGTGCATGAATATCTTAGAGAAAGATTTGTGAAAGAGTAGCTATATATATTTTTGGAATGTATTATGTAGTACTTTATTTTTCATATACATCCTTTCAGTGGACTTTCAACTTGTGCAAAGAAATTCACCCTTGCGTGTTTTTCTGTTATTTTATGTACGTTACGCGTAGATGTCCACTTCGAGACCTCTGATAGTCCGAATGAGGGAGAGTTTCCAGCCTCTTGAGGTCGATGGTGGGGGATGGACTTACGATCCCATCTCCCAATGGGCCAATGTGACTGGACATGTGGTCAGGACTAGAGGAGGGGTATTGGGCCCCGAAGAGGTTTTGGAGAGGGATATGGTTTTGGATGTCTACATACTCGTCGAGAGGATGCGCTACTGGCTGGGAGATGCACTCTTTGCACACAGTATCACTTTGGAGAACCGGGAGGCCAGAGTTTCGCCCACGGCGCAGCCTAGGAGAGAGACGAGGGAGGATCCAGAGAAGGACCCCGAGGAGACGTCACCAAAATTTTAGATCTCTAGGCAGGGAGGTGTAGAGTGCTAGGTTGTGGGTTGTTAGTTGGCCGACCGGCCTAGATTTTGGGGATGTAGATATTTCATGTCGTGTATTTTGACACACCTTTGCTTTATTGCTTTCTTAGGTTTAGTTTACTGCTTTATTTCTTTTATGCTGTGGTTCCTGACTTTACTTGCGGGCGCAAGGATTTTGTACAGCAACTTGATGATATATATGTGACGTATGTTTTCTTCTTTTTTGATTTTTCTTGATGGCTAAGTTTTCATGAGCGTACTTATCTTTTCAAAAAAATAAAAAATAAAAAATTTACCCACCAAAATTCAGTATTCTTTATTTATGAAAGATGAAGTTTTGAAGACAAAACAATTTTATATTATTTCCGAATTGAATTTTGTTTAGTTTCCATGTAACGTTCCTTGTAGGAAAAATGGGCGTTTCACAGAGGAAGATGAACCTGCTGGTATGGTTGAACAAGAAGAAGAAGGAAAACTTGATGCTGCTGAAGAAGAAAATGAGGAAGGTCTTAAGAATGATAATCGTGTTTCTGAGTCTCCTGAAAAAGATGCTTCTGCTATGAAGCCAGAAGGTTCCGAGGAAATTGAAGGAAAACCTTCTTATGCACATCCTCAATCTTCTGACCCCATCATTGCCATTACAACAAACATTCTGGCTGAACTGAAGGACTCTTATGGTGAAAATGCTAAGTCAGAAGAAGAACCTGTAGGTAACAAGATGAAACACAAAAAGGGGGGGTTGAATTGTGTTTCTAAGCTTTTAAAAAACTTTTCGCAATGTTGGACGTTGGCTTGTGAAAACGTTGGACGCACAGCGTACTAAGATATTGGACGCACAAAGTTTCGAAATATTGGACGCACAATAGTTGTGAAATATTGGACGCACAAAAGGATTAGACGCAGAGGCTTCTGCTAAGTTGAAAACTTGTTTTCTTTGTGCGATTTAAGGTGTATGAAAAACTTGTTGAAATAAAATCAATTCAATCCCCTTGGTTAGTAATAAGCACAGATATAAAAAGAGTTAAGGGAAAGAAGAAGTAACACAAGTTTTATCCTGGTTCACCCTTTCCTAAGAGCTACGTCCAGTCCCCTCAAACTAGACAGATTTCACTATCAAACCAGATAGGTACAAGTATTCTTTGCACGCAGCCTCTTCAGGCTATAACCCAAGTATTCTTTGCACGCAGCCTCTCCAGGCTAAAACCCAAGTATTCTTTGCACACAGCCTCTCCAGGCTAAAACCCAAGTATTCTTTGCACACAGCCTCTTCAGGCTAAATCCAAGTATTCTTTGCACACAGCCTCTTCAGGCTAAAACAAGTATTCTTTTACAGTCAAGCCTCTCCAGGCTCAAACAACTCAGCAGAGTGTTTTTGATTTAAGTGCTGTCTAACTCACACAAGTGAGGATATGAAAACTAAAGCACTTCGAGAGTTAAGCAAACTCTCTTTTACAAGAAGATAGAAAATATACAAGACTTCTTATACAGAGTATAACAAATTGCACAGCGTTTTTGCTCTTTCTTTTTCGTTGTTCAGTCTCTTCTTTCAGTTCCTTGTATTCTTCTTCTTGTTCACGATATATATAAGCTTTGATGAAGCTTCAGATTTGTTCTTCGAATAGCTCACCTTCAGCCTTCATAAATATTACTGTTCTCTAATAGCATTAAATGCTATTTTCCCGTTGCTCTGAGGAGATCTACTTCAGTGTGCATGTCTGCGTTTCTTTCTCCTAAATCAGAAGCAACCTGTACTCAAAGTCTCAATTGTACAGTGGTTAATAGTAATATCTTATTGAGACAGAGAGAATACACTGTGTAAAGTAGAAAGATGTGTTCAGAGATATACAGAGTAGATAAAAGTACATTCTCTCTCTTAGTACACTTTCCACAGTGCTTTATGCTTTTCATTTAATGTACGTTCAAAAATGTTGACAATGGTTGTACAGAAAAGCATTGCATACAGCTATTTATCTCAAATCATTTGCTCAATAAATATGTTTAATATTAAATGCAAGAGCAGTAAATAGCAAGTTTATGGATTCTGCGTATTGGACGCAGCATGTAGAAATCATTGGACTTTCAGTCCTTTTAGCAAATGGACGCTTACCTTGTACTTACCATTTGCATATGATATTCATTCAATCATTGGACGCATCCTTATGCTTACCATTTTGTTCCATTGGATGCAAGGCAGTATTGGAATGAATTGCCTCATCCTGATCATTGGACTTTTGCCATTGCCATTCTGATCCATTGGACGCAGAGCAGTTGATTGTTGGCCTTTTCCAATTCTGTTCCATTGGACGTAGAAGCAGTTGACTGTTGTACTTTTGTCCTTCTGCTTCATTGGATGCAGAGCAGTATTGTTGGACTTTTTCCATTCTGCTTCATTCTGTTCCATTGGACGCAAAGCAGTTGATTATTGGACTTTTGCCATCGTGCTCTATTGGACGCAGAGTGGTACTGTCTGTATTGAATATTGGACGCACAACAGTATTGCATTATACTGTTTATTGGACGCAGAGAATCATTGGACGCAGAGAATCATTGGACGCATGGTCTCATAATGATTATTGGACGCATAGCTCTCATTTTGATTATTGGACGCAGAGCGTCTTTGACTGTATGTACATGTGCCAATATCGTACGATGACTTCAACATTGGACGCAAGGCTTCTCAGACTTTGTATATGAGCCAATGTCATGATGAACTGATTATTGGACGCAGACTGCAACATCCTTCAATAAACTTAGTTAGGCATCTTTGTTATACATTGTAAAAGCTTAATACATTTTGTTTATCCTTTGTAAAAACCTTAATACATTTTGTTATCATCAAAACCATAAAATCACTTAGGGAGTTTTTGTATTAAAAATACTTTTAACCAATTTGGTTCCAACAGAACCCTATGAAGAAAAAGAGCAAGACAAAGAAGAAGAAAAGGCAGAGGATGAAACTGAGTCACATGATTGATAAGGGAAAGGAAATTATGCAAGAAGGAAGTGCTGCCCCAAAAGTTATCTTTACTTCTCCTACCAGGCTAGTGAGAGGAAGTACTTTTGATTCTAACATGATTAGAAATCTTCTTGCTTCTCCTATTTTTTATGTATCTGCTCCACCACCACCTCCTTCATCCTTCATACAAGCGGGGCCATCTCAAGTAGCTCTAGGTTTGACAATGATTATTGGATCTCTTGGTGAGTCAACTTATCAGTTTTTGGATGAGGCACAGAAGGCTCAACCTTCTGGTAAGGCTGTTGAGAAGGTTACAACTGAGCCTATCAAGGAACCTTCTCCACAAGAAAAATCCACTCAATCCAGGCTGACTGCACTGGAAATGGAAGTTAGGAAGCAGAGAGTGAACCAAAAGCAGCTCTTCATTGGCATGGCAAATCTATAGCAAACTCTCAACTACCTCATGGATCGATTTCTGCAGTATGAAGAATGGATGACACACAAAGTCAGGCCTATAACACCCCTTTCACAGGAGTCATTACACTTCGTAATCAAACCTCTAATGCAGAATTAAAATCTTTCTTCTGATTCTTCTTACGGAAAAATACTGTCAAAATTTAATCAATTTACACAAATAGATTTTCTTTGTCTTTTTTTTTCTTAAAGAAAGAAATACTTGTGTGAATAAACACCAAACAGAAAATAGCATAGGAAATAAAAATTCATTCATTAATAATAGAGCATACCATATACAAGAAATCTCTTCCCCAAATATGTACAGACTCCCTATACTGGTCAAGCACTGAAAATACTACAGACTCCAAAAAGAACCCAACTCTTAACTTTCCACAGCATGTCTTTTGCCGTCTTGACGTACAGCCGTACTTGCCTCCTCCTGGACTTCTAAGGATGACTAGTCCACCGGACTTATGATCCCTCTATATGAATTATTTTCCGAAGACCACAAAACATATAGGCAATGGTGAAAATCTCTTTTACAGTTATCACCACAATCACACAAGTAGCACACAATAGGAATCCATGCGAATTCATACCATAACCATATATATATATATATATCAGAAATTACTCACACAGACAAAATATAGCAATATTTAGTGTAAGTCACACAGACGCACCTTTCCAATTTCACATAGAAGTTCGATACACAATCACGAGCATTTAGCCCGCACTCCATGGATATTTTGTTTTGCACATAGCACGAAATGTCACTTAGCATTTGCCATATCACATAGCATTTATATCACGTAAGACGAAATGACACACAACATTTCCATGTCACATAGCAATTCTCATGTCATAGAATTTATATTACACAGTATTTATATCACACAGTATTTATTTATCTTCCCTCATTGACGCTTAGTCTCACAATCTCTTCGCACCGTCCGTTACTCAAACTCCTTAAGCACATAGTTCTCGCTTCGTTTTTACTTTATTCTAGAAACGTCACTTTAAATGCTAGGTTCATTACTCTTGAAATCCTAGGCTTACATTTCATCCCTTTTCACTTTTTAAGAAATCACTTAGGGAAAACTTCTGGGAAAACTCATTTACTTTAGGCTTGACTTTTTTTTTTAAGAAAACTATTTCCATTACAACAAATTTAATAAGAAAAATACTCCTCACTTCCTCTTAATTATTAAAATCACATAACTCTTTATAATTACATTTCTGACCCCCAAACTGCCCAGATTTTCATTTGAACCCCTAAACTTCTAAAAATTACATTTTTAGTCCAAAAGAGAATATTTCACAGCTAGCGAAATTTCACACCAGGGATGTGAACAGAGCTGTCCAAAGCTCTTTAAAATCCAAAAATCAACTCCTCTTTTAAGATTTGATTACATACTTCAATTTCAATATTTTTAAACCTCAAAACTAGGTTACCTCTTCATGAACTTTGGTTGTTTAGCTTGGATTTCAAGGAATTCAATTACATAGACTTTATTTCTTTTTGCCAATTAATAGATAATTAGTTAATAAAAGATTTTAAGCATTGAGATTGATTTAAATTAAATTTCAACTTTCTTGTCTAGAAATTCAATTAAAGTCCATTGGAGACTTATATAAAAAATCAAGTGGTTCATACCCAAATCAAGCTTTGGCTTGAATACTAATTAATCAAATATACCTTTAGAAAAATGATTTTACTACAAAGTTCTCTACTTTCTCTTCTATTATACTTGGGTCACTTGTTCAATTATCAACATTTAATTTCATTAATCTCCCAACCTCTCCAATCAAAACTCACCTATTTCCAATCACAATAATTAAGGAACATTAAAAAAAAATCAATCTACTTTAAATATTACATCACCAAGCTCATAGGAAAAATCAACCCATCACATAAGAAAGCATTCGCCAAGAACATAAAATCACTTTTCAAACTCACACATCAATATATACATCTTAAGAACACCAATCACAAGTCACTCAAAATAATAGCATAATAGCACACAAAACTCATCACACCTGCAACACCCTTTCTCCAAAAAGGATATTACACCATAGTAACCAAGATTTTCGTAATAATTTTCTAAGTAACTTTGATTTAAACAAGTTTAGTTCCCAAAAATGCAGATAAAATTTTTGCCTTTTTAAAAGATGAGAAGAATGGGGAGTCCATTCTTTCCTTTTCTATCACGTGGTGAAATAAGAACAGTATTAGTAGAAACACTGAAATAAAAACAACATCCTCAAGTATATATATCAAAAGAGCTTGCATCAGTACAAGCAAGGAGTTTTAAAACTACTATACATCAAAAAGCAATAAAAAACTCTAAAACAAACTAAAAAGAAAATGACTGAAATGAAAACTACTAAGTAATATGAAAGCCAGGTCCAATCTAAACTACTCATGATGGTGAGACTCAGTAGTTGAGCCTCCAGGAACATCGCCCTCATGCTCCTCAGATACCTTCCCTTTGCCCTTGCGGAGACGCTCCCAAATCCTATCCTGAGCCTCCGGAGATCTATCCAAGACGCCTGTCTCTCCAGAAAGCCCTGTTGAGGTAGGGTGATACCTCTCCACACTTGCTGCTCTAACTCTACTCTGCGCCTCTCCAGGTGGTGATCGAGGCGTGTAGGTCCTCGGCTCATCGTCAGAAGTTCTATCATGTGTAGTAACAACCTCTCTACTGGGATGTGAAGACGGAGTCCTAAAAGCTGACCTCCGCATCCTCCCATAAAATCTTCACCATCTACCATAGACACGCCTAGCTGCTGGATGCCTAGGGATGTACTCCGGCCCACTCTCTGAGTCAGTAGGCCTCTCTGTAATCTGCCTGAGTGGTAACTTCACAGAAAGTACCACCGGTTCCCTCCACTCCCTACAGTTACCATCAACAGTGCCATCAGTGACACATATCCTGCCCACGAAGGTACCCCACTGAGTGATGTGATATACTCCCAGATCACATCCATACCCCCTAACGGGGTGATGCTAAGACGTCTCACTGGGTCCAATCCTATCCGAGGATTACTCATCTACTCAACCACATACAAAACAACATGGAAAGTAGGCAGGGTGAAAAACTTACACAAGTTAATAATGTTAGTTTCAAATAGTATACATACAATACTTATACAGTATATTTTCAGAGTCTTACCACCAAAATCACACTTAGAAATAAAACGCTGTAAAACCAAGAAACAATCAAGAATAGATTACCAATCACAGAAGTAACGTCAATCACAGATAAAACATCAATCACAGATATATTGTCAATCATATCCATATCACCAATCATAGATATAATTATGCATGACACTTCAATCCCTCTGATAATACACCGGTGTGCTGCTCCAAGGAGACTTTTTCCACCAAACTCCATTGAGCGATAGGCCAGCGACAAGTCTTAACAGAACAACCAGGTAATCCCCCTCAGACCCCTGGCAGTCATTCCGAAATGTGCATTCACATCCATATCATGAAATAGGTCCGTCAGTCAGATTTATCCAAGCCGGATATACGACTCGTCTCAGCTCAAGGGTATTCACCATGGAAGACTATTGAGACTTTCGAAACCTGGATAATCCCAGAAGGCAATTGTAGCCCAACGCAACTCTATTCTCAACCCTCTCTGGGTTGTACTGCTCAAAAACCTTTATGCAAATTATCACTCAAAGATTGCATAATATCACTTTGGTTTCTCTTGTAAAACCTTCTCTGTATTAAATCTCTTAATACAAAACCACATAGAATACTCTAATTCTATCACCACAGAAATACTCTTGAAAACTTAACAATTATATTACTCGTTTCGGCTGTACTCATTTATTTTAATAATAATTACACTGTGAAAGAATCAAACGCGGTAACGAATTTAACCAGAATAATATTAACGGGAATTATTACTTAAGTTCATTCTTTTTGGGAAAGCCCTTTGGAAGCTGATCAAGTAATCTTCGCCACGTATATACAAACTTGCTAAGACAGGAAAAATAGTGCACCTGTATGGTTCCCAGGAAAGATCAAGTGAGCTTGTAGGCCCCTTCAAAGACCTTTTTCTTTCCTAGACATATCCATACAAATGAACTACCTTCTCCCATCATTAGTCTGTATATAAACAGTAAAAATCACAAGTTTTTATATATAACAGGGTCCCAAATAAGGAATTTCTTCCAAATAACTTAACAGTAGAGTTCACCGAGAACCCATTACTATTAATTTATTTTACCCAATCAACCTGTATATATATATATTTTCGAAAAGAACATGGAAATGGAAGAAAAATATTGGTTTAGGTATTTTTAGCGTATTTAGTCACTTGCTCTCGTCCCAATGGCGTAATAGAGATACGGCCCCTGAGCCCGACCGTATGAGTACACCGAAGATGTATTCTTATGCCTGACCAAAGCACCCCATCCATATCCGTCAAAAGAACTACAGAGGTTCAATTTTACAATTTCTTAGATTTGTTGATCACGGAGGCACAGCCCACTGGGTGATCAAGCCTTTATCGTTAAAATTTCGCCAGCGTAACGGTACAATTATTAAACTTTATAAATAAATTGGGCATTATAACTTTACTATTTGAAAAATCACATTTTAAAAATAAAATAAGACATAGTATAATTTTAAAACAATTTTACAAATAAATAACAATTTATTTAAAGCATAAACACCCAAAACACAAAAATCCATCAAAATAAAGATCAAACCAACTTTGGAAGAATTTCCCCATACCTTAGCCTTATGAAGATGGAAGAACAAGCTAAGAACACAAAGAACAACACAAAGAAACTTGATTAGAAAAACAAAGAAAGCTTAAAGAAAACAAAGGAAAGAAAAGGATTTTTGGAGTGAGATTTGTGAGTGAATCTTCAAGTGAGAGTTGATGAGAAAAATGAAGAGCAGCCCCCTCTATTTATAGCCAAAATTTCATGCAAGGGGTGGGGTAGAAGACCAACCATGGTTTAGTTTAATTTAACCATGATTTAATTAAAGAAAAACCAAAATTAATTATTTAAAATCCCATTGGCCAACACCTATGACTCATACTCAACTAGGACCACTTGGACTTCCCACTTGCATGGATGAGGCGGCCAGAATTAGGGTTGGGAGGGGAGGATGTGATTTTCCAAAAATACCCCTAGGGTTTGGATGAAAACAAGGGTATTTTGGTCTTTTCATAAATCAAAAATTGAAATAATTAGTTAAAAATGATGAGAACCAATGAGAATGCTAGAAAATGCCACAAGGAGTCCAAATAATTTTGTGGCATCAATTTTTGAAATTTATAAATAGTGCAAACTCTTCGGTTTTCATTGTTTCGCAGGTATAAACCCGAAAAATGTAGAAAAATAGGGTTTTCAACACTTACACAGAAATAATTTTAAAAAACATGAAATAAATAATTAAAAATAAAATATAAAATGGTTATGGACCTTTGTCACAAAAAGTATACCTGTTAAACAAGGTTTTTGCATTAAAACGTCCCCGGGTAGCGTAGTTTTCGGTATTTCCAGAAAATATAAAATAACAAAAGAACCAACTTTTGTGAAGGAAGTTTATTTATTGAGTTGGTTTAACACACTCAAGCTATTTAAATCACTTTCCATCAGTTAGACGTAAACCGTTTTCTGTAAAAAGACTCGATTTTGACTGAAAAGCTACCGTTTCAGAAGTATTTTGGAATATGTGTATTTTATTACTAATTTTAAGCTAAAAATAAATCATACAATATTTTTGGAACAAAAAATCATATAAAACAGAAAAAGGATGGAAAACGTAAGGATACGGACGTTGTAATTAACCCTAACGGAAGCTGAAAATCAATCATTTTAGTATTCTTAAACATACACATTTAAATCCTATTTTTCAGCTAAAAATAAAATTCAAAATAATTATATCACAAAAATTCAAATAAGACGGAAATAAACAGTTAGTCACAAAAACGGATGTTACAACTCTTCCCCTCTAAAAATAATTTCGTCCTTGAAATTACTTACCTAGAACAACGCTGGATATAATTCTCGCATATTATCCTCTAACTCCCATGTTGCATCCTCTGTAACATCATCCCAAATAACCTTGACTAAAGAAAGTTGTTTATCCCTGAGCTGTTTGATCCTTCGATCGTCGATTCGCACAGGGTATGTATCATAAGTCAAGTTCTCTTTTAACTGTACTATGTCTAGCTCAATTATATGAGATGGGTCAGCAACATACTTCCTTAATTGTGAAACGTGAAAAACACTATGAAGGTTTGAAAGAAATGGGGGTAAGGCAATTTGGTAAGCTACAGGACCTATCCGACGAAGAATTTGATAGGGTCCTAAGAATTTTGGAGTAAGTTTCTTAGATTTTATAACTCTACCGACCCCAGTCATTGGAGTGACTCTCAGAAAAACGTGTTCACCTTCCTGAAATTCAAGAGGTCTCCTCCGTTTGTCGGAGTTGCTCTTTTGCCTGCTTTGTGCTGCTTTCATTCTTTCTCAGATTTGCCGTACTTGCGCATTAGTTTGCTGCAAAAACTCAGATCCTACAGTTGTACTTACCCCTTCCTGGTACCAACACAAAGGTGTCTGACACTTTCTCCCGTACAAAGCCTCAAAAGGTGCCATCCCTATACTGGAATGATAACTATTGTTATATGTAAACTCTATCAACGGTAGAATATCATCCCAACTTCCTCTTTGATCTAACACACATGCCCTCAACAAGTCTTCTAATGACTGAATTGTCCTTTCTGTCTGACCATCCGTTTGAGGATGATAGGCAGAACTCAACCTTAACTTAGTCCCTAAGGCTTGTTGTAAACTCTGCCAAAACCTAGAAGTAAACCTAGGATCTCTATCAGAAACGATACTAGACGGTACTCCATGTAGTCTAACAATCTCTCCCACATACAGCTGGGTTAGTTTCTCTAAGGTCCACTTCATACTAACGGGTAAGAAATGTGACGTTTTTGTCAGTCTATCAATAATCACCCAAATCCCATCACATCCCTTTGAAGTTCTTGGTAAACTTGTTACAAAATCCATGGATATACTTTCCCATTTCCATTCTGGGATGTCTAGAGACTGTAACATTCCTGCAGGTATTTGGTGTTCTATCTTAGCTTTCTGGAAAACCAGACATGCTGCTACATATTCCTCAAGCTGCCTCTTCATTCCTGGCCACCAAAATCGTTGTTTTAGATCCTGATACATCTTTGTGGCTCCAGGGTGAATACTCAGCTTACTCTTATGCGCCTCATCTAAGATCAATTTCCTCATCTCCTCATTATCAGGCACACAAATTCTATCTTTACACCTCAAAATCCCGTCATCTCCAATACTAAACTCTGGAATTTTCCCTTGCTTTAGCAGCTCTCTCTTCTCTATCAAATGTTCATTTGTTGCTTGCTGCTCCTTAATCTCACTCATCAAAGTGCTAGATATCTTAATCATATTCAAGCACATTCCACCTTGATGCAAATCTACACTCAGATTTAGATCACGGAATCCTTCTATCAACTCTAACTCCTTGATCATCATGCTTGATATATGAACAGTCTTTCTACTCAGGGCATCAGCTACAACATTTTCTTTACCTGGATGGTACATCAACGAAAAATCATAGTCCTTTAAAAATTCCATCCATCTCCTCTGTCTCATATTGAGTTCCTTCTGATCAAACAAGTACTTCAAACTCTTATGATCACTGAAGACATTAAACGTAGATCCATACAAATAATGTCTCCAAATCTTCAAAGCAAATACTACCGTAGCTAATTCTAGATCATGAGTCGGATAATTCTTCTCATGAGGTTTTAACTGACGAGATGCATAAGCTACAACCTTTCCGTGCTGCATCAACACACCTCCTAATCCCTGATATGAAGCATCATAGTACACCTCCATTGGTTCCTTTGGGTTTGGTAATACTAACACAGGTGATGTGGTCAACAACCTCTAAATCTTGGTAAAACTCTCTTCACACTCCTCAGTCCATACAAATGGCTGATTCTTCCTAGTCAACTGGGTTAACGGAGCTACTATCTTAGAAAATCCTTGAATAAACCTCTGATAATACCCTGCTAAACCTACAAAACTTCAAATCTCCGTTATGGTTGTTGGCTTCTCCCATGAAAGTACTGCTTCTACTTTTGCAGGATCCACTGCAATTCCTTCTTCTGAAATCACATGACCTAGAAACTGTACTTTACTTAGCCAAAACTCACACTTAGATAGCTTAGCGTACAACTGTTTCTCGCTTAACACTTGCATCACCTGACGCAAATGTTGTTCATGTTCCTTGCGAGTTCTAGAGTAGATCAGAATATCATCTATGAATACAACCACAAACTGATCTAAGAACGAGCTAAAGACTCTATTCATGTAATCCATGAATATAGCAGGTGCATTTGTCACACCGAATGGCATCACAAGATATTCATAATGACCATATCGGGTTCTAAACGCAGTCTTAGGTATATCCTCCGTCTTGACTCTAATCTGATGATAACCACTTCTCAAATCTATTTTAGAGAAAACAGTGGCCCCACGAAGCTGATCCAACAGATCATCTATTCTTGGCAGAGGGTATCTATTCTTAATGGTTACTTTGTTCAACTGCCTATAGTCAACACATAGCCTAGACGTTCCATCTTTCTTCTTCACCAACAGAATTGGTGCTCCCCACGGGGATACACTAGGCCTAATAAACTGTTTAGACAACAGATCCTCCAACTGCTTCTTCAACTCAACTAACTCTATTTGTGACATACGATATGGAGCTATGGAAATTGGTCCAGAACCTGGTATAAGATCTATGGTAAACTCCATCTCACGGACTGGTGGCAAACCTGGTATCTCTTCTGGAAATACCTCCAAAAATTCTTTAATAACAGACACGTTGCTCAATTCAACTTCCCTCTTTCCTTCCAATGAGGTGAGTATCAAGTTTTTCTGAACTTCTTCTTTCGAAGAAATTTCTGATTGGTTGGTAGACAAAAATCCAAGATTCTCAGAGTTAGGAAAAACTAGAGTTTTATTTGAACAGTCCAAAAGGATATGGTTGGAAGATAACCAATCCATGCCTAAAATCACATCTAACTGTGTTAAAGGCAAACATATCAAATTAACAAGATATTTCTTATCAAAAATAATGATAGGACAATTTATGCAGATAGTATTTACAGTGACTGGCTCAGCAGTAGGCAAGGAAACAATCAAATCAAAAGACATCAAGGACACAGGTAAGTCTAATCGTTTCACACAATCAAAGGAAATAAAAGAGTGAGTTGCACCCGAGTCATATAGTACAATTAAAGGATTACCAGCTATGCTACACGTACCTTGTATCAAATCCTCAGATTGCGAAGCCTCAAGTCCACTCATGGTGTAAACTCTTCCCTTTGCCTTCGGTCTCGCCGCTTGCACGTTCTTGTTAACTGGTGCTGGCTTCTGCTCCCTACAGTTACTTGCCAAGTGTCCAACCTTCCCACACCTGTAGCAAGTCGCCAACTTTGGAAGAATTTCCCTATACCTTAGCCTTATGAAGATGGAAGAACAAGCTAAGAACACAAAGAACAACACAAAGAAACTTGATTAGAAAAACAAAGAAAGCTTAAAGAAAACAAAGGAAAGAAAAGGATTTTGGGAGTGAGATTTGTGAGTGAATCTTCAAGTGAGAGTTGATGAGAAAAATGAAGAGCAACCCCCTCTATTTATAGCCAAAATTTGGTGCAAGGGGTGGGGTAGAAGACCAACCATGCTTTGGTTTAATTTAACCATGATTTAATTAAAGAAAAACCAAAATTAATTATTTAAAATCCCATTGGCCAACACCTATGACTCATACTCAACTAGGACCACTTAGACTTCCCACTTGCATGGATGAGGAGGCCAGAATTAGGGCTGGGAGGGGAGGATGTGATTTTCCAAAAATACCCCTAGGGTTTGGATGAAAACAAGGGTATTTTGGTCTTTTCATAAATCAAAAATTGAAATAATTAGTTAAAAATGATGAGAACCAATGAGAATGCTAGAAAATGCCACAAGGAGTCCAAATAATTTCGTGGCATCCATTTTGGAAATTTATAGATAGTGCAAACTCTTCGATTTTCATTGTTTCGCAGGTATAAACCCGAAAAATGCAGAAAAATAGGGTTTTCAACACTTACACAGAAATAATTTTAAAAATCATGAAATAAATAATTAAAAATAAAATATAAAATGGTTATGGACCTTTGTCACGAAAATTATACCTGTTAAACAAGGTTTTTGCATTAAAACGTCCTAAGTAGCGTAGTTTTCGGTATTTTATGAAAATTTTCCAAAAATTCCAGAAAAATTTCAGAAAATCTAAAATAATAAAAGAACCAACTTTTGTGAAGGAAGTTTATTTATTGAGTTGGTTTAACACACTCAAGCTATTTAAATCACTTTTCGTCAGTCAGACGTAAACCGTTTTCTGTACAAAGACTCAATTTTGACTGAAAAACTACCGTTTCAGAAGTATTTTGGAATACGTGTATTTTATTACTAATTTTAAGCTAAAAATAAATCATACAATATTTTTGGAACAAAAATTCATATAAAATAGAAAAAGGACGAAAAACGTAAGGATACGGACGATGTAATTAACCCTAACGGAAGCTGAAAATCAATCATTTTCAGAAGTATTCTTAAACATACACATTTAAATCCTATTTTTAAGATAAAAATAAAACTCAAAATAATTATATCACAAAAATTCAACTAAGACAAAAATAAACAGTTAGTCACAAAAACGGATGTTACAACACCAAAGCACACAAACACAAATCTTATGTAACAATCATAACCTTGAGAGTATTTTCCCCATACCTCTTGAAGAGAAGCTTTACCCACTAGGATAAACTTTTCCTAGTTTTTTCTTCAAAAGCTAGTAACAAAATGTACCCTTAAAGACATAGTATAAAACATGAGCATAAAAACAAAACCTTTATGAAAAATACCCAAACCCTAATATCAAAAACTTGAAAGAGTGATTACTTACTCTTACTCTTGAAGAAAAATGGATCAAAAGGGTGATCAAGCTTCTTGGTTCCAATAATAAGAACCTAAAGCCAAAAACAAGGATTTTCTTGAAAAATTTGAAGAAAAAATTTGATCCATGAGCTACAAAGTGAGTATCAAGAAAAGATAAGAAGGATTTATGGTTTAGAATCACAAACCAACCTTGTTTGATGAAGCTTGATGGATCACAAGCTTGAAAAACTCAAAGAAAAGCTTAAGGGAAAAGCTTGAGTTTTTGAGAGAAAATTGTGTTTTTACTCTTAGAAAAATGATGAAATGAGAAGATGAAGTCTTCTCTCTCCTCCCTCTCCCTATTTGGTCAGCCAACAGCCCAAAGAAATCAGCCAACTTTTGCTTGGATTAATTGGAATTATCTTGGTTTTTGATTAGAAAATAAAGGAATTTTTTCTATTGGCTAAGACTTGATATTTAGGAATTAAGTAATGATCAACTTGGCACATGGGGCACAGGTGGGAGAAAATATCTCAAAAAGCTAGGCTTGTTTGGTTGCACACAATTAAGAAAAATGCTTAATTACAGAATCCCTTTTGAAATAAATACATACTAAATAAGTAATTAATGAAAAAATCACTTTTATGATCCAGTATTAATATAATAAAATTTAGAATCTCAAAACTTAATTTTTGATCATTTTCTCATACCTTGATTGCGCTACGGTTACCCGTAATGTGTCACACGCGGGTAAAAATAAAATTTTTCTGAAAAACTCTAGAAAAATTATCAAAAATTTGAAATATTAGAAAAATAACATTTGTTTCATTAAAATATTATTTTGACGTAAAAAGGGTCTCCGGAAAATATTATTTTGACGTAATAAATCATAACTAATGTGATGATTTATTATAACATTTAGAATCACATAAAGTTTTGTGCAAAAGTTTGTCGTTATCAAAAATGGAGAGAATGTTGAGTTCTGATCCCAAGTTTTGTTTATGACAAACCTTCTGAACTTAATTGTAAGTGTTCAAAATGTTAATGATACTAATGGTACGCTTGAGAATGTTATATAAGTGTAGGAACATCAAGAATTACCTATAAGAATGTTCAAGTCTCAAAGAATGAACAAGTTTAGCATGTTCAGAAGACTTAGGACAATTAACATTCTCATAGTTCAAAGCATATCAAGATGAACATGATGAAGACCACAAGTCCAAGACTCACAGAATGAAAACATGTTATATGGAATGATACTGTCTTCAGAAAGTTATAAGAAAGGTACTCACGAAGAATCCCTCATGTCAGAATGTTGGTCATAGTTAAGAATATTCAAGAGCAAGGGATATCAGAATGTTATGTTCATCAAAAGGTTTAATGGAAATCCAAAAAGCATAAGAGTACCACCACATCTTGAGTACAAGTGTTCTCACACATCGTGAAGTATAAAGCCTAAAGAATACTAAGAGAAAGAACACATCTGATTGTCAAAAAAGTTATCAGAATGTTCATCAGAACGTTCTGATGTATCAGTAACCAGAAGTGAGCTGTCACTATTAACTTTTGGTTAAAGTGAAAGATAGCTAGCCGGATGTACACATACTCAAATGCCTTGTGCCTAACGGTTAGTTTCTCAAAGGAACCACATAAGTGTTATCTAATCAATTCAATCCTTTTTGACATCCAAGTTTTTATAATTGAGAAAGTTCATCAGAAAGTTCACATAAGTTTCTTAGGGTAACAATTCAATCCCCCTTCTTGTTACTCTATGATCCACTTCAGTTAGATACTAAGCAACTCAGAATACTTGGAATTTGTCTCAGAAAGTTTATCATAATTAAAACCACATGGTTCTGAACTCAACATATGGGACTTCCCACTTTTGAAATAACTCAAAAACACTACAAATTATAAGTGCAATCGGAGGATGCTTTGAAGTTAAAAGAGAAAAATTAAGAGAATGCTCGAGTACTCTGTAACAATTTGCTACAAATGAATATTCTTCTGAGTATCTTTAATTTTCGCTCAAATAAACTAGAGGTTAAAAGGAACCAAGTGGTTGGAAGAAGTTATCAAAGGCCAAATTGACGAGCTACGAAGCCAGGATGATAAAACACATATCTTGATTCTTCTTCAAACAGACTAGCTTGCAGTAGAGTTTGGGTAAGGAATTCCTTCCAAGTCCATATTAGGTCTCTGGAAAGGCTTAGTGGCCGAGTAAACCATTGTGACCCAAAAGTTCGTGAGGAGAAAGGAGATATCGATTTGTTGTTAGAATCAAGATGATAAAACAAATCGTAGAACCTTCAAAATTCTTCGAAGTGGCGAGCCTTATACATAGACAAAGTTCAGCAAGATAATTGACGGCCAACAATTCCATGGTGGTATTCTCGGGGAACTGTTGTATTCAACTCATCTTCGAATACGCCATTCAACCAAAGTTGAAAAAGCCAAAGGGGACCACTGATCAGAACTATTGGAAATGGTGAGTGAAGGGTGGTGTTGGGGCAAAAATAAATTATCCTTAGAATGCAAGGTGCATTAATTCGAGGCCTAGGCTGAGTTTTCATTAAAATATGGGCTAAGGTAAGAAGTTGGAATAAAGACATTCGAAAATATTCGAAACCATGTTGGATTGTTCATAATTTAGGTTGGAGGTTTTATTTCAAATTCAAAAATGGTAGTTTGTGGGCGGTTGACATTTAGACTAGGAGTTTCGCGGCAGTTTAGAGACGTTGCAAAGGCATGGATATATCAAATGAAGCAATTGTTGCATGGATTTTCCACAAGTTGTCTCGCCATCGAAGCAGCAGTTTATAGGATTCGTCTATAAATAGAGGATTTAGGCATAGTTTTAGGGGTCTTTGGATACACACACACATACTTTGGTAAAATTTTCGATATGCCTATAGCATCTGTCTTGTCAGGATACACGGCTCCAGGGAAGAAATCCAAGTATGTTGTTGATTCCATTGCTAGCATACACACACACACACACACATACATTACTGCAATGTTTATTTCGAGCACTTGATCATTTCATTTATCTTTGTATTTTGATACTTTTACGAAATCAATCCTTTATATTACTGCACTTTGTGCATGTTTATTTTGTTGAATGTCTGTGCATGTGATTTCATATTTTTGCACTTCTTCGTTCTTTTGTTACCACTATGCCAAAAATGGATTCAGATAACGCCTTTCAGATAGTGCTTATAGGAGAAACCGTTATCTGAAAAAACATGGAGCTTTTAGATAACACTTCCCATAGAAAATGTTATCTGAATGAAACATTCAGATAGCGCGTTTCATAGAAGCGTTATCTGAATGAATCATTCAGATAACGCTTTCTAGAAAAGCGTTAACTGAAAGCTCTATTTTTTTTTAATTAAAACACTCAGATAACACTTCTATAAAAAACGTTATCTGAAGTAATTTACTCAGATAACGCTTTCTAGGAAAGTGTTTATCTGAATGATTCATTCAGATAACACTTCTCCGTAAAGCGCTATCTGAAAGCTTAAAATTTAATTTGTTTTAATTGAGACACTCACATAACCCGCTCCCATGTCTACTTTCATTTCTTCATTTTCCCTTTCAGCGAGCATCTCTCATTTTTCTCCCTTTTTATCTCTCATTTTTTTTTCCATGTCTTACACCTCCATAGGTGGCAGTGCTTCCGATCCGAACAGTACCGGCGAACTTGTTCGTGACTATTACTCGATGCTTCTCCCGCTACACATGACCCCCTCTCCGTTCGCTCACCAACCATAGGACTCCACTTCGCTCTAGTTCAATCGCAAAACCCTCGTTGTCGGCATTATCCATTGCCCTTCCTCGCTAGATCTCGACAAGGATCTCAACGCCTTCGTCGATCAATTCTCCACTGCCTGCAGGTCTTATCCTTCCTCCCTCGTCGATTGCAGCTTCGCCTTCTGCCCCAATGATTCCAGGTCCTTCCATTTTCTCTATTTTTGTGGCAATTTTGCTAAGAAATGGAACAGAGGAGGTGTTTCATGTTTAGGTGTCATGATTTTATTTTTGTTTTCTTTGGTGTTAGGAACTTAATATTCCTTTAACAATGGCTAATGAAAATTAGAAAACAAAGACAATTAAATGACATTTTCTCCTTTAGAGGGGAGGGCCTCCATTAGCTAAAACTAAAAACTAAAAGACTAATTTCTTCTTCAATATTCTTGGTGACCTTTTCATTACATCATTGAGCTATATTTATAGTATTTGCCCAAGTAATTCTAGATCATTCTAATCCTAGGGCATACTCACATTTCCTTATTTGGGCCATAATATTGGGCCATAACATCCCTTTCCCCTTCACTTTCACCTTGTCCTCAAGGTGAATTAAATAAAGCCCAAAATATCTCAAAATTCTGCTACAGCCCAAACAGTTAAATGTTTGCATCTGAAATAAACAATTAACCCATAATATTGGGCCGACCCAAGGAAAAATTGGACCAAAAGGAAGAAAAAAAAAGTGCATCACTCCTCCATTTAGAAAAAAGGTAACCCGAGTCCACCTTTTCTTTTATTCAAATGCAGAATAAAACTGTCACAATTACAGATCATTCCACAAAGGCAAAATGTCACTAGTTTTCATGTGTGGTTTCTTGCTAGGATTAAACTCTTTCAGCAAAGCCCTGCTATTCAGGTTTTTGCTATGATCTCTCTTTGTATCACTCTGTGGCAAATCTGGAAGCAGAGGAACAGTGCCTACTTTGATCAGAAGAACCCATGTCCCATGGCGACTATAATACAAGCTAACAGTTTTATTAAGGAGATTTTGCAGGTAAATGAAAACCAACAGAATTCTCAAGATACTCAACTTATCAAGAGTTCCCAGCAGACTTTTTGGCGCCCTCCCAGGCCAGGCATAATTAAAATTAATACTGATGCAGGGTTTAATGTTCAAAAAGCAATTGGGAGTGCAGGTATTGTAGCTAGAGACTTTAATGGAGACTTACTCTGTGGTTTTTCCAAAAAATTCCCTGCAACAAGCCCGCTGATTGCAGAAGGCCTTGCCTTGCGAGAAGCTCTGGCCATTGCTGTCAATCTCAGAATGTCAAAGGTGCTCTTTGAAAGTGATTGCCTTGAACTAGTTGCTGCCTGCAGGAAAGAATATAAAAGAGGAGTGATTGCTAATATTGTTCAAGATATCCTCTTTATGGCTGGTAAGTTAGAATGGGTTGGTTTTACCTGGACTGCTAAGGGGGGAAATACAGTGGCTCACCATGTTGCCAAGCTACATCTGAGGGATCTTCTCCCTATCCATTGGAGGTGGGGAATGCCTTTCTCTCTTCAGGAATGCTTCTTGAAAGATAAAATGAATCTGCAGGGTGCTCCTCCTCCCTCTCGATGAGCTTTGTTCCCATTTTTCTCCTTTTTTTGTTGTTGTTTGTTTGTCAAGGGCTGCGACTGGCTGTGTTGCTGGATCTGGATCTAGTTTTTGGTCCCCTAGTGGTTATAGAACTCTTCCTCCTTCTGCTGTTTGGCTCCCTGTTTTGGCTTAGGAGGTGGCTGCCTTTGATGCTTGATCCGGATGTTGGAGGTTTTTTTGAGAACAACGAAGAGATATATTTCCTTGGATGGGGAAGCTTGGCCTCTTCTGGGCTGCGTCTAAAGCTTGTGATAGTGGTGGCTATTTTTTTTTTTCCCTTTGTTTTCATCTCTCGGTTGCTTTTTTGTCTTTTGGTTTAATGCTTTGCCCTTTTCTTTAGTGGGGGAATCTGCTTTTTGCAGTGTTGGTAGTAGCTTTGTTTTTTTCTTTCGGTACTTGCTTTATTGGTTGTTGTCTTTCGGTTTTGGTGGTTTGTTTTTTTTTTTTCAGACCTTGTGTAAATCTAGTTTTTGGGTGGGGCCTTGGGCCTTGTAAGGTGCTCCTGTTTGGAGTGGTATTAATGTTATGTGTTTCTCCTCTAGAAAAAAGAAAGAGAAAAAAGAAAAAAGAAAAAAAGAAAAAAATAGCTTAAAGAAAAAGAAAAAAGAGAATAAAGAGGGGTATGCCCACCTGGGCATGGCTTGGTTTTTTTTTTTGGAAAGTTCCTTTCAGGAAAAATGAGAATGAGTAAATTATGATTTTGGAGTGGTTTTTGAGTGGGGTTGGAAACAGATGGTGAGTTGAGATTGTGGCTCCTTTTAAGTCTCAATGAAAGGGGTAAACAATGGGTTGGGAAACACTTTGTGAGCAGAGTGTTGGAGCTCCTTTTTAGTTTCAAAGAGAGGGTTAAACAGTGGGTTGGGATTGCTAATTTTTTTCTTCTGGCTTTTTTCTGTTTCAGGTAATGGGGGCTTAGCAGTTGCTTGGTTTTGTGTGGGTGGTTTGTCAGCTGCGCATGAAAAGAATTAAAGATGGGGGTCATTACAATTTCTGCCGCCAGTTCTCTCTTCTTCACGATGTCCTGTTGGACTTGGGTAGATTGATCTTTATTTTTGCCTCGATCTGGATCTGTGTTGATTTCCAGTTTGAGGGATAACATCTTCTTTTTTCTACTGGTTTCCTTGCTGCTGGAAATGGTTTTATACTGTTAGTGTGCACTGGATGGTTGTGGATGGGGAAGTTTTTTTTCTCTTTTTGGTTGGGGCACTGTTGGTGTCTTGATGCTTGCGTGTGTAGTGTTTCAGATGGTTTTTTTCAGGAAGTGAAGGGGTTGGTCTGGCCATTGTTGTTTTACTTTGTCTTTTTTTGCTTTGTTGTTTTCTTGTATAGGTTTTTTGATAAGGTAGGTGGATGCTTTTAGAGGTAGTTATTGTGGCCCTGCTCCTTTCGTTTGGCCTTTATTTGTTTTTTAGTTTGTTGGGTGAGTACTTTATTTTTAGTTTGTTGGTTGGTTTATTTGTGCTTGGTGTATGATCAGCTGCAGGCCGTGTGTTTCCTGTGTAATATTTTTTTTGGCTTTGTGATAAGCTGATTGTTTCGGGTATGGGCCTTGGGCCTTGTACTGTGCTCTTCTAGAGCTTCCCATTTATGATATGAGGAATTCTTGACAAAAAAAAAAATGCAGAATCCCTATTCCTTAATTGAGTCTCCTAGTTGAAGCGGCGCACGTGAATCAAGCTTGGCCATTGCAAATTGAAGGGAAACAAGAGAAGCATGTGCGGAGGGAGTGAAGATGGTGGATGGAGAAGGGTTCTTGGCGGTCATCAATCGCGGAAGACGGTGGTGGTGAGGGTGATGTCGTTGGCGGCAGCGGAAGTCGAAGATGGGGAGGTCTGTGTGCGTTGGAGGAGACGAGGTGGCAAAAAAAAAAAAGGCACACGAGAGCTCCACTAGGGTCGAAGACGAACGTACAAACGTCACGGAGATCAGAAGACCCAACAGGGTGCTTGACAGCGAATCCCATGGTCACGGCGGAAGGTCGCCTCGCCGCTGTTAACAACCCGTTCCTCCTCATGAAATTATTCGGCTCTGCTGGCTTCAAAGGTGCTCGTCGTGGGACAGGGATGGCAGTTTTGTTAACTTCTATAGTGATGGTGAGGTTCCTCAGTTTTTCGCAAAAAACGGTGACTGTGGGGCGCGATTCGAACGACACCTGCATCTGTGGTGGTATTTCAGGGACCAGCAAGGGCGTCTCCGTCGTGGCAAATGTCTCAACTGCCTCTTCACTGAGGGAAGTGGCCTCCATCGGGTCTGTGGGAAGGATAAACTCCTACATCAGAGAGAAATTCAAGGACTTTGAATCTGCCTCCTCATATTCATCCCATTTTGGGCCATCATTTTGGGGTAGTGGTTGTTGGATGATGGAACTGTGGCTAATCAGGAACGGTGGTGAGGGTAAAATATTTGGGCAATAGCTTGATGGGGCTAGTGGGTAGTGGTTGGATTGTGTCCATGGTGGGGTTTGTGGTGGTTGTGGTGGTATGAGTTGTGGGTGATGAGTAAAATCCTGATAATGGTGGTGAAAATTATGGGGTGGTGGTTGGACAATAGAGTTGTGCAGTAACCATGGTGAGGAATTGGTGAAGGTGGCAAGTGTGTGTAAAGCTGCTGTTGGGTGGTGGAAATCCAATGGGTAAATAGATGAACTGGGTGATGGTGGTGGAAGGCTAGCAGAAATGGACCAAACAGTATCAATACAAGTTCAAATGGTGTGGTGGCAGATTTGTTGAGACCTCAAAATCTCATGGAGAAGGAATTGAGTGGTGGGGTTGAGAGATGAGTCCATGGCAAACAAATGAAAGCACCAATGTTAGGAACTTAATATTCCTTTAACAATGACTAATGAAAATTAGAAAACAAAGACAATTAAATGACATTTTCTCCTTTAGAGAGGAGGGTCTCCATTAGCTAAAACTAACAACTAAAAGACTAATTTCTTCTTCAATATTCTTGGTGACCCTTTCATTACATCATTGAGCTATATTTATAGTATTTGCCCAAGTAATTCTAGATCATTCTAATCCTAGGGCATACTCACATTTCTTTATTTGGGCCATAACATTTGTGCTGTTTTTATGATGTGGATTTTGATTTTGCAATCCTGTGTTTTTGCTATGGTTAAGTTCGATTTGATTCATCTTTGAGTTTTTTGGGGTGGAATGCAGGTTATCAAGGCCAAAAGGAGGAGACTTGGGCGTGCGCAGAAGACCATTGGTGATTACTGCTTGCTGGTGGGTTCTTCTGTTGATGCCAATGCCCATTATTCTCTCCCTCCGAGAGGCTGCGAAGATGGAAGTCATCTTTGACTGAAGTCGCCTCCCAACCGGGATTGGGTTTCAAAACAGGGTATGTGCAAGTAATTTAATTTATACCTCCTCCTTCAATGTTTGAATTGAACATGAATATGATATTCGTTAAATGGCAAGCCCCATATTCAAAAAGTGACCTCGTTAACTCTAGTTTTGCATTTTGTGATACAATCTGTGATTCAGTCTTTATATACTTGTTTATTACTCAAATATTAATTTTGTTATCCTCAAGTAGTGATTCTGGCGCATAAGAAAAAGGATGTACTTTTCTTGCTTCATTAGGTTTTACAATAGGATACATAATTACATATATATATATAGACATCCTACTACCTTAGTGATAAGGATGAGAATTCACTATAGCTACAACTATCTATCATTTGAATTTGAATCATAACAGATTCGGGTAGCTATATGGAACATTCCATTGTTGCTCATGTTTAGCTTGTATCCATGTTTATCTCGTATTATTATGATTATGATTGATAGAAAGAAAAAATATACCTGGCAGAATGAATTAAAATGGCCTTGAACTTTTGTTGGCACAATTATGAAGACCAAAAACCAACTGGTATGCTGGAGCATTGGAGGGTAGCGTCTGTGCCTTGCTGGTATCTTTTCTAGACAGTTATTGATTCATTTTATAGAGTATAGACAGCTATTGTACTGTATGGCATAGCATGGTATCTACGGTATAAGTTATTTTGATATTTTCTATAAAATGAGAGTAGTGGCAATGGATGTTTTTGTCCTGCTTGATGCGTTTCTCCAGAGAAATTTAGATGACCAACATATAGTATTCAATGGGGGCTAATTGTTGGATTTGCCTTTTAGGCTCTCAATCTAAACAAGTCAGAACTTGCATCACTAGCGGCATCATTGTAGTTATTTGAATCAATTTCTTCTATCTTATTAGCTAGGAGTAGCACATTAGCCTCTTCTCTCTAACTTCTAGAAAAGTAACAACACATTAGCTTTTTCTCTCTAACTTTTGTTTGTTATTTTGCAGAAAAATGGCCAAGCAATAGGCAACTTTGGTTAATTCTTGTGGAGAACATAAGTCAGGTATACAGATGACCAAATAAATAAATAAATAGAACAAAGGTGTCATGTCATGCTCTATTGCTTTGGAAAGAGGAAGAATTTTATTTCGTTGAAGGGTCCCTTGAATAACTGACTAATTCCTAGAATTTGTAGTTCCAATCGAAACAAAATATGAGCTATTGATCCCTAAAGAAGAGAAGTCAACTATAGTATGTGAAATATTTCTCTTTATAGATGACAAATTTTTCATTTTGCACTATTTGAGAGGAACTAACCTTTTTGTCACCTGAATCCCTTTCAACAAATTCTCTATCTCAACCTTAGGTGGGAAAGCATGCTAGTGATGCTGTTCGTGTGTGTTTCTTTCCTACTTATTCAAGTCATCAAGGCAAGTTTCCTTCCCTCCCTCACTCATAGGTCTATTAAGTTTTGTTTATCTCACATATCACTAAAGTTTTTTGTCACTTAATGCATTCTTATTATTTTTTTTTCAGAAGCTATTAGTATGTTTGTGACTTTAAAGGGTATAATACATATTATCTAATTGAAAATGTTGATGGACTCTTGGTGATATGGTTGTGACACTACAGGTGTTAGAGCTACCTCATGGACATTATGCTTGCCTGAACTGAGGATAGATACCTAGTTGGTTGTAGGTTCTTTAACATTGATGTATAGATAGATGTTTTGATCCTTGCTTTTGTTAAGTATTGGACGTTTGATATGTATATAGATACAATTTGAATTGTAAATTTCTGATTTTAATTTGTCTTGATTTGCTGGTATTTCTATTTATGTATCTGGTATTTGGACAAATGAGAAAAACAAAAAAAAAATTTAAATAAACATTCAGACAACGCTTCCTAAAAAAGTGGAAGATAGATATCTAGCTAGTTGTATGAATTTTTGATGCATAGGTGTTTTGACCTTTTGATCTTTTCATTCCTTACCTTTTGTTTTGAGCTAACTCATGGACATTATGCTTGTCTTAGATAGATGATAGATATCTTATTGGTTTGTTGTCTTAAGCCTATCTTAATTGGTTGTGTTACTTTGTTAGCACTATTTGTAATTTGAATTGTGTAAGTTAGTATTGGTATGCAATTTGAATTGTGTAATTCGAATTGTTAGCACTATTTGTAATTTGAATTGAAAATCGATTGGTGTTGCTGGGTTATGCTTTGTATATGGCTGGTATGGGATAAGAGAAAAATAGAAAAAAAAGTATTTAAAAAAAACACTCAGATAGCGCTTTAATTAGAAAGCGTTTTCTGATGTGATATCAGATAACGCTTTCTTTTAGGAAGCGTTATTTGATCTTAAAAATTCAGAGATAGCACTTCCTTAAAAAGTGCTTTTATAAAAAATGCTCAGAATTTTTGATAAGAGATAGCACTTCTGTCAAAACCACTCTCAGAATTTAAATAACTTATACAGTCTACAGGTAAAATGACTAGTGAAACTGAATTATAATAAAATATGACAAGCGGCTGGCTTTCATCCTTACTTATTTAACCCACATACACAACATCTAAGTTTAGATACATATTTTATATAATTCCTCCAGAAACTACACTCTCATTTGAGAAAGTTAACCCCAACAAGAAGCAAATAAATATGCCTAGTGTGACCTGCATGATGTCTCTTATTATTTCGCAGGAGTGCCCGCTAGCTTCAATTACTGAGGGATCTTATTGAGCTTACAGTAAGCATAATCCTTATATTTCTTGGTCTTGAATTTTGGTGGGTTGTCTTGGTTAATCAACTTTGGGTGAGGACCAACTTCATGGTCTCCTTGGGGCTCTATGAACACTGGCCACGACATTCTTGTCTTGTCTTTGTTTACCGTTGTTCGGTGGAAGACAGCCTTATATTTCCCGTTGCTCAATATCTACGTCACAGTAAAATAAAATAAATATCATCATTTCCTCATCCAAACTTTATAATTATGCTTTTAAGAAATTAGGTAGCATTTACTATGTAAGTTTAAAACATGACAAAACAGGATATCTGAATTCTATTTATACTTGAAATATACATTAAATAAAAGTAAAAGAGTGGGACTGAAAATGATGAAATTAAATAGAACAAAACAGAGAACTAAAACAGAATAGACTATCTAATTCCATTCTGTTCTAATTCACCCCATGAGAAATTGGAGGGAGACATATTAGTTTCTAAACATGTAAAATCCCGGGTCATTCTAGTTCCTATTCCTATAAACCAGAAATATTAGTCATATTAGATCTCCTTAAAGACAAATATATGTAAGGTTTTAAATTGCGGCTGTGGTTTCGGTTTCAAAAATTTCAAAAACCTTAATGTTGAGAGAAATTACAGAAAAATGTAGCCGCAATTGTGGTCGCAATGAGCTTTCGGAGACTCCAAAAATCTTGATGTTGCGGCCTCAATCGCGGTTTGCTGATCGCAATTTAAAACCCTAAATGGGTCCTATGTTTAGGCACAAATATGACCAAAAAATTTGATAGATTTAAGGGTTGTTTTAGAATTTGGGCTTAAGGCCTAACTAAACTCCACAAAAGGTAAGAACTGTCTATGCCTTATAAGAATTATATTAGGCATATCTCTGATCAACGTGGGATCACAGTAGATTGAGATAGAAATAAAACGCTGTAAAACCAAGAAACAATCAAGAATAGATTACCAATCACAGAAGTAACGTCAATCACAGATAAAACATCAATCACAGATATATTGTCAATCATATCCATATCAGCAATCATAGATATAATTATGCATGACACTTCAATCTCTCTGATAATACACCGGTGTGCTGCTCCAAGGAGACTTTTTCCACCAAACTCCATTGAGCGATAGGCCTGCGACAAGTCTTAACAGAACAACCAGGTAATCCCCCTCAGACCCCCTGGCAGTCATTCCGAAATGTGCATTCACATCCATATCATGAAATAGGTCCGTCAGTCAGATTTATCCAAGCCGGGTATACGACTCGTCTCAGCTCGAGGGTATTCACCATGCAAGGCTATTGAGACTTTCGAAACCTGGATAATCCCAGAAGGCAATTGTAGCCCAACGCAACTCTATTCTCAACCCTCTCTGGGTTGTACTGCTCAAAAACCTTTATGCAAATGATCACTCAAAGATTGCATAATATCACTTTGGTTTCTCTCGTAAAACCTTTTCTGTATTAAATCTTTTAATACAAAACCACATAGAATACTCTTATTCTATCACCACAGAAATACTCTTGAAAACTTAACCATTATATTACTCGTTTCGGCTGTACTCATTTATTTTAATAATAATTACACTGTGATAGAGTCAAACGCGGTAACGAATTTAACCAGAATAATATTAACGGGAATTATTACTTAAGTTCATTCTTTTTGGGAAAGCCCTTTGGTAGCTGATCAAGTAATCTTCGCCACGTATATACAAACTTGCTAAGACAGGAAAAATAGCGCACCGGTATAGTTCCCAAGAAAGATCAGGTGAGCTTGTAGGCCCCTTCAAAGACCTTTTTCTTTCCTAGACAGATCCATACAAATGAACTACCTTCTCCCATCATTAGTCTGTATATAAACAGTAAAAATCACAAGTTTTTATATATAATAGGGTCCCAAATCAGGAATTTCTTCCAAATAACTTAACAGTAGAGTTCACCGAGAACCCATTACTATTAATTTATTTTACCCAATCAACCTGTATATATATATATTTTCGAAAAGAACATGGAAATGGAAGAAAAATATTGGTTTAGGAATTTTTAGCGTATTTAGTCACTTGCTCTCGTCCCAATGGCGTAATAGAGATACGGCCCCTGAGCCCGACCGTATGAGTACACCGAAGATGTATTCTTATGCCTGACCAAAGCACCCCATCCATATCCGTCAAAAGAACTACAGAGGTTCAATTTTACAATTTCTTAGATTTGTTGATCACGGAGGCACAACCCACTGGGTGATCAAGCCTTTATCGTTAAAATTTCGCCAGCGTAACGGTATAATTATTAAACTTTATAAATAAATTGGGCATTATAACTTTACTATTTGAAAAATCACATTTTAAAAATAAAATAAGACATAGTATAATTTTAAAACAATTTTACAAATAAATAACAATTTATTTAAAGCATAAACACCCAAAACACAAAAATCCATCAAAACATAGATCAAACCAACTTTGGAAGAATTTCCCCATACCTTAGCCTTATGAAGATGGAAGAACAAGCTAAGAACACAAAGAACAACATAGAGAAACTTGATTCGAAAAACAAAGAAAGCTTAAAGAAAACAAAGGAAAGAAAAGGATTTTTGGAGTGAGATTTGTGAGTGAATCTTCAAGTGAGAGTTGATGAGAAAAATGAAGAGCAACCCCCTCTATTTATAGCCAAAATTTCGTGCAAGGGGTGGGGTAGAAGACCAACCATGGTTTGGTTTAATTTAACCATGATTTAATTAAAGAAAAACCAAAATTAATTATTTAAAATCCCATTGGCCAACACCTATGACTCATACTCAACTAGGACCACTTGGACTTCCCACTTGCATGGATGAGGCGGCCAGAATTAGGGTTGGGAGGGGAGGATGTGATTTTCCAAAAATACCCCTAGGGTTTGGATGAAAACAAGGGTATTTTGGTCTTTTCATAAAATTGCGGCTGTGGTTTCGGTTTCAAAAATTTCAAAAACCTTAATGTTGAGAGAAATTACAGAAAAATGCAGCCGCAATTGTGGTCGCAATGAGCTTTCGGAGACTCCAAAATCTTGATGTTGCGGCCTCAATCGCGGTTTGCTGATCGCAATTTAAAACCCTAAATGGGTCCTATGTTTAGGCACAAATATGACCAAAAAATTTGATAGATTTAAGGGTTGTTTTAGAATTTGGGCTTAAGGCCTAACTAAACTCCACAAAAGGCAAGAACTGTCTATGCCTTATAAGAATTATATTAGGCATATCTCTGATCAACGTGGGATCACAGTAGATTGAGATAGAATTTTTGCAATCTCAGAGTGCCGCCAATAATTATTAAATTTTAAATTTAGGCATATTTTCTTGGTTTAAATAACATTAATATATGCAAGATATATGTGTACTACCTCCATTTGGTCTCCAATGTGAACGACTAAGGCATTGGGGACATACTTAACATCGTACCAGTGACCATCTTTAGAGGCTTGAAGGCCCTGCACCTCGTTGGGGACCAGAATGGTCAAGGTAGACATGTCTGTGTGTGGTGGCACACCTAGGACGAGATCAGGACATGGACAAGGTGGGTAGTAGTTGATTTTCAATAGGTGAATCATGTCATCTCCACCACCAGCTTCCTTTAGTTCATGCTCTTCAAGCCCCAGCCCTGTTGACATACTCTTCAGCAGCTTGTCTACCACCCCACGCAGGTACCTGCAGTATTCCTCGTTCACCTCCCTGCCTCACAATCAAGTGTTGTTATTATCTATTATCATATCAGAGTGCACAAAGTTATTAAGATATCATCAAAACCACCGTTTAGTATGCAAAAATATTTATCTTAATTCAATATAATTTTTTATCGACGATAATATTGATTTCAGAATTTCATTATAGAAAATAATATAATGATAACACATTGAAAAATATATTAATATCCTTGTCTCTATTTATTTATGCTAAAAAAATGGCATTGTCTCTATCAAATCATTATTCCTCTTGACCTCTTGTACCGGTGAATGTGATGCCGACGAGAGTTGCGTCCAGCATTCGCATACGGCATAATCTCAGTCACATGTACTATTTAATGAAGAGATGACAAATACTGTAACTACATTATGTTCAGATAACATCTTACATTCCGTTATGAAATTATGGCAAGAAACAATAACTAAATCAATACATTATAATCTCCAATTTCTTTGCTTACGAGTTTTTAAAATTAAAAAAAAGTTTTATATTTTGATGTCCGCTATTTTCTAAAATAATATTTCATTTGTTCTATTGAAGCTAAACAAGGTAATTATGAATTATAAGCCCTCTCCTCCACTCCCCTTCCCCTCCAAAAACTCTCATCCAAACATAGCCTTAGTGTTCCATGTCCATTAAGGGACATCAGTATTGTAACTCTATAGCTTCAAGTGATTATAATACTGACCGGTTGATGTAAAATAAAAAATAAGGTTAATCACTGAAACAGTCTCTAAAATTGTAAAACGCTATCAACTTAGTCTCTAAAATTATTAATATTTTAAATTGATCTCTAACAATGAGAATTGTCAGTCATATTAGTTTTTTTAGATCAATCTATTTAGTCGATGAGAGGGTCTGACAAAGACTAATATAATTAAAAAATTTCAATTTTAATGACTAATTTTGAATATTAATAATTTCAAAAACTAAGTTAATATGAACTACAATTTTATGGACCAAATTGGTGATTCACTCTGAAAAAATATCACAAGTACCATGTCTCCCCCATTACACATGCATTGAAGTCCCACAGAAGGGTGGTTGGAGTGGGGCCCATGAGGCTCAACAGGAATGAGCAAAGACACAAAGGGGCCCGAACTGGAGTTACTGAACCCCAGTACTACAAATATTAATTGTTTGTTAAAATATCCGACTCAACTCCCCTACGTAGCAAGTGGTAAAGTGCTTGGAGTTTGTACTCCATCCTCCATCCTCCATCGTCCTTTGAGTTTGTCCACATGTCTATCCATGTCACGAGTTACGATTTTTTTTATTTTTTTCTCTATTTTATTTATTATTATGCTTTTTGTAGAATAAATAAAATAAATGACACTATCAACTATTTATATATCATATTTATGTCATTTATTTTCTCCAAAAAAATAGTAATTGAGATAATAGAGAGAAAAAAAAATAAAGAGGATTGAAACTCCCTCATCAACTGGGACGGATCTAGAGGGGGTCAAGCACCGCCCCCCTCTTTCAAAACTTCACACACACATATACTATACTGATATTAAAATTATAATTTCTCTTAAAAATTAATATTATTATATTATATTTCATATTAGAAAATTATTATCATATTCATTTGTTTATTGTTATATTTGATACTTAATTATAGGTGCTTAATAATATATTTTTGTAATAATATGATAAAATTGCTTACTTTGATAAATGTACGAAGAAAAAAAGAAACACAGTGATTAATTATTTTGATTTAATGTAATTAATATTTATTGTTAAAAAAAATTTGGGCCCTCCCGATATAAATTTCTGGATCGGTCCCTGCTCGTCATGGTCTAGGTTGATGTACGGAGGGTTTTTCAAATGCCTTGACGGCATGGTATTTAATATTTATATGTATATGTATTTTATTATATTTAATTAAAATTAATAATTAATTAATATTGTTTGAAGAACTATCTTTTGGTTATGTGGAATAGCAGAACAAATAATTAGAAAGTTAAAAAAATAGTAAAAAACCAATTTTGATAGAATAATACAAATAAAAAATTTAGTATTATTTAGAATATAAAGACCTGTAACTTTGTTAGAAGAATAAAATGACGTGTCTTCGTGAGAATAACGATATATATAAATTAATAACAGCATACATTAAAACTGGGGCTTGGCCCCTTCCATTTATAAAAAAAACATACATTAAAAGTAGTCAATTAATTACCTACAAATTTAACAAATATTTGCCTAAAATAATTACTTATAACAAATAATATTAATTTTTAATGATTTTTTTAGCACTAATATATTTTATATCACAGCCGATAACAAGCATGAAATCACAACTATGGACGAGAAAGAAACATGATGACAGCGAAATCCTATGATATATGCTCTTGGACCATTATATCATCGCGAGATCATGAATCATGCAAGTGAAAAGGGGAAGCGGGAGAAGGTATTTAATGTCAGAAAGGGAAAGACCGAGAGTAAAAGGAACAACAAGAATACTAAATTTTCTTACGCTTTCTTCTTAGTAATCTTTCAAGATATTAAATGAATTTATTTTTTATTTAATTTTTTTATAAAGTAATAAGAAAAACATTAAAAAAATATAATAGGTTTTAAATATATTTTTGGTCTTTTTTAGTAATTTTTATTTATAACCTTTCATATTTAAATCGTAACTTTTTAGTCTCTGTTTTTGGAAATAGGCCACATTTGCTCATTTAATCTATTTGACTGACTTCGTTTATTTAAATGCTAACGTAGCTTATGAACTACAACTAAGCACATGCTAGCTGTTTTACTTATTTAATGTGGCATCCTATATGGATTGGTCGATTGAATGACCCAAATTATCTCTACATATTTTTCCATTTTTGTTGTGCAATCTTAGTTTGGTTGAGCCGCAACCCTTGATTTACCCTATCCTAAAATATATTTTTCAAAATAGGAATTAAAAAGTTACAATTTAAATTAAAAATAAAAAGATACTAGAAAATAAGATACTAAATACATATTTAATCCAATATAGTATTATTAATAACACACATTACCTGTAAGAAGGAGGGTTGTTGGGCCAAAAACGGTAGTTAATGGAAGAAGGAGGCCACACAATGTGGAACAAATGATCCACCCATCCTTTCTTCCCACTCACCTCCTTCTGTAGCTTTGTGCCATAACCTTCTAGAGATTCAGCACCAGCAGGCTTAGCATACACCTCCTTCTCCTCTTGCGGCAACTCAAAGAACTCTTTCCCAACACTTTGCAATTTGCTTATCACTTCACTTGGAATCTCGTGGTTCACAATTTGGAACATTCCCCACTCTTTACTTGCCTCCACAATCTCACGTTGGACTTTACCCTTGTCTGGGTCGCTGAAATCAATTATGGGTACCTCAAGGTTCACCCCATGAACCGTTGTGGTTCCTGGTTGCTCTGTCTCTGGCCTAACAAACATTGAAGGGATAATACCCTGTTTGGACTCATGAGCTACGCTTTGCACCCTTAGCACCTCCATTTTGTGCTTTTCGTGTGTGACTTTTTTCTTCTTCTCTACTTAACCTGTGTGAAAGGGTTTGTTATTAACCTCTTCTTACGCATTTCTCGTGTCTCGGAAATTTATAAATGGGAAAACCACTCTACCTACTACCACTCTACCTACTACCAACTTAAGCAAGACGTGGATGCATTCATGAACAGTCAATAGATGTGTTGGAAAAACTGTTTTCATCCTACAATTCAAACAGTATAAATTGTTACTCTCATTCCATTACTACTCTGTTGTACTTTTAGCCTTTTTTTTCAAAATTATTGTTGTTTTATAATTTTAAAATATCTATCTCCTTATTTAATAATAGCAATATATACTAATTATTTTAGATAAAATTAAAAAGAATAAATTAATGAGATTATGGTATTTTAATCAATATATAACTTCCATTAAATATTTTTAATCTATGTGCATTAATTTTAAAATACAATATATATTAAAAATGGAATGAATATTTTCTAACAAAAAAATTATTTTTTGAACAACCACATATTTTTGACACCTTTCTAACACATATTCTCTTTTTCTTTATATATCTCTATTTTCTTATTACATCACTCATTTTATTATATTTATCACTTATCTCTTTGTATTTTTATCTCAATTGTTGTTTTATTTATTATTTATAACATGGGTATCACGAATGAATTTTTGTTTTCTCACCCCCTTTCTACGGTAAAATAAGAGAGAGAGAAAATTTCTCTCCTCTTTCATTCATGTAAAGGTGATGCAGGGATAGTAATGTAGGAGAAATAACGTGAACAAAATATTTTTATAACTTAAATATCTTTGATTTAATAAGATTTATGTAAAATTTATTTAATATGGTAAAAGTTTATTTTTTGAAGCAATATATTTAAAGTTTATTAAAAGACACATAGAAGAGTATGATATATTCACTTAAATTTTTTATTATTGGATTAAATTTATATGTGTCACTAAAGATTATTAAGATTTATTGAATTTCATTGAATCATATAGTGGTGGTAGAACCTGATGATCGAAGGGCTATACCATTTAAGGTGTGTTTAGAAAATTGTCGATCCAAATTTTATAACACTAAAATTGAATTTTGACTCAAAGCATGCGTCTTCTTATGCTTTGGCTAAATCTTTTTTGATACAATGCTTTGGCTAAATCTTAGGAGTAGTTTGGATAACAAATTGTATGAATTTTTCTGCTCTACCGATCGTACAAGCTACTAGGAAGTACGTGACGTTATGTTTCTAGAAGAGATTTCCAAGTCTACCTTGTTACCCGAAAATATAGGTTGCAATCACTGCCATCCCATGGGTTGTCTATTTACATATACGTGGAACATTTATCTCCGTTAAATTAACATTTGTCCGCTAAAGGGCTTTTTATTATGAATTATAGTAAGAATTATTATTTTTTTTTTGGGAATTAGAATTATAGTAAGAAAAATTGTTCTTTTGTTTCCTTTTTTATTTTCCCCTAAAAAAATATTTTATTTAAAATTTAAAATATTTGACAATTATGAAATTTAATTTTAAAGAATATTTTCTTAAAATATTATATTTTATTAAAAATAGAGAAAGCAACAGAAAAAAATAATTGATCTCTATCGATAAGAATTGTGAGATGCACATCTTTTTTATTATATTTTTCATGATATCTTTTAAATTATAAAAGAAAAATGTGTTATACATATAGTCAACTTTTATGGCTGCGTGTAAAATTAATTTGAGCTTTTATATATTTTGAATGGAAGGAATTCATTAGTCTTTCCATTTTTTTTTCAATACACTACGTCATGGTTTTATATCAAGCATTTAAAATAATAATATTTAAATTTAGTTGATTATATATTTTAAAAATATTATTGTCAAAATTTGTCATAATTATGAATTTAGAATGGATAAATATAAACTTTGAGAAACTATATTAAAAAGAAAAAATGATTGTATATGTTAATTGACATAATTTTTTTTATAATTTAAGAAGTCTCACTCCTAATATAAATTTATAGTTTTTTTTATTAGTTTAGATATTTTATTTTGTAAATATCTTAAAATTAAACGAATGAGTCTACGGCTTAACCGGTGCATTTGGTTGCACCACGACAGTACCTAGCTGGTGTAATATAAAAATTAGGTAGTTGAGATGAACGGTCCTATTCTTGGCGCGTGGTATAATATTGTTGAGTGTGATATTTGAATAATTCATGCGAGCATATTGCTCCTTGTGGTTTTGTTATAAATTAGAGTAAAATATATTCCTCATTCTTAAGAGATAACGATATTACACTTCTTTTTTTTCTTGTTTGAAAACATACACTTTTCTCCCTTGAGAGATATCAATATTACACTCCCTTTTTCTCTTGTTTGAAAACACACACTTCCCTCCCCTGAGAGATACCAATATTATACTTTTCTCCCCTCTCGCTTGAAAACACACATTTGTTTCCCTTCAAAGATAAAATATAATACATTTTTCTTTACTTTTGTAATTTTTCATTAACGTAAAATTTAGTCTCCGTTAAATTATTTTTTATTACCATAATAATTTTTTATTTTTTATTTTATTTTCTTTTTGCCTCATTTCCTTTTTTATTCCAATTCCTGAAATCAGAATCACTGTTTCATTACGTTCATCACCACATTCCACCAACAATGGATTCGTTTTGGTTTTAGTGGAATGTGGTGGTGATTGACGCTGAAACAGTGATTCTAAAATCAGATTGAGAAAGAAAATAGGACAAAGATAGAAATGAAATGAAAGATAAAAAGTTATTATGATAATAAAAAATATTTTAACGGAGACTAACTTTTACGTCAATGAAAAATTACAAAAATGGAGAAAAATGTATCATTTTATCTTTGAAGGGAAGGAAGTGTGTAATATTGGTATCTCTCGGGGGATAGGAGTGTGTGTTTTCAAACAAGAGGGGAGGGGATTGTAATATTGGTATCTCTCAGGGGAGATGAGTGTGTGTTTTCAAACAAGAGAGGAGGGGAGTGTAATATCATTATCTCTCAGGGGAGGTGAGTGTATTTTACTCTATAAATTATAATAAATTATAACTAGTATGTGGTGCCCGTGCATTGCACGGGCGAGGAAGCTCATTTTGTATAAATTTCAAAATAGTCAAAATTAGATTAGTCATTGAACCAGTAAGGGTTTCAACGACGTTTGACCAGGGTTCAACTGGATTATAATTAAATAATATTATTTTAATTTTTAATATAGTATAATATATAACACAATTTTGAGCAAAAATTAACATAAAATTCATAACTTCATAAAGAAAAATTAAACTTCAATACAAAATGTCATCATTCGTAACATAAAATATTCAAAATTATAAATAATTGAAGAAAGTGATATCAGTTTCTTTCAAAAAAATAAAAAATAATTGGCAATTTTATTTATTTTTTAAATGAAAAAAGGACAAAACCATCAAATTGGTTTTTGCCAGATTTTCTCGGTTTTTGCCTCTTTTTGACTGGTTCTTTGCTAATCCGGTATTGGGGGTCGTCCGGACCAAAGGGGGTCCAGTTTCCGATCTGACCAGTCGAACTGGCCAATCCGGTCCAGTTCTAACTACACTGATAAATTCAACAAAATTGAATAATTAAATATCAAGAATTAATAATTTCTTAAAAGAGATGACAATTTTGTATAACATTCAGTCAACAACTGAAACAGGGAATATAATCTGTATTCATATGTTTTCAAGTAATAGTGAACTCATTATTCTCATATAACCACAGCAAATTTGTGACTCACCACATTTGATGGTTTTTTTTTCTTTATAATTCAGTACAGGGGAAGTATTAGAATTTAAAACGTTAATTTTACATAAAGAAGATGAAAACAAATGCATGACATATATTTGGATTTTAGTCATGCATCTAAATATAAATTATTTAGATATAAATTTTTTATATCTACATAGATAAAAAATTCCTTTTAATCAATCGAATTATTTCATTATAAGGCACAATGTAAAATAATGAAATAATTATAAATTTACTAATAATTAATAAATGAATAAATATTAATACATACGAATTATTTCATTATTATTTCATTATAAGGCATAATGTAAAATAATGAAATAATTATAAATTAATTAATAAATATTAATATATATAAGTTTTTTTTTGCTTAAACTTAATTTTTTGGTTCAAACATATATAAGCTAATTGTATATAAAAATTTCTTCTTGTTTAGTGAGAGTTTCAACTTTCAAATCAACCAAAAGGGGAAGTCAGTTTGCCATGATAAAAGTTATGCATCGTTGTTACTTGTTAGAGTAGAAGTCTATTTTTAAACTCTAATTCACAGTAATGAGTTTGATAAGAACTACATAATAAGTTTGTTGTAAACAATCCAACCAACTCCAGCCATCCAAAATATATAACAAACTGGCATGCAGAAGCATCACAGACCCTTTCTTTCATTCATTTACAGTACACCAGGGAAATACCCACATATAAATCAATCCCCACTCAAATAAGAAAAAACAGAATCAAATAATAGAGCCGGGTTTAAGAAAAGGAGTCCTGCACCCTGCATCATGATCCCCTGCATCCTGCATAACCGAAATAGATAAAGCCCCCTGGATGTTTAGGCCGCTCTTAGAACAGTAAACAAATGCCTCGTGCCAAAATAAAAATCAACCGAGGCTGGAAGCAAATTTCCCCTTGCAACGTGATCCAATCCATGCCAATAAAAACCTGCAATCAATTTAGCAGTAATGAGCCATTGCTAGATTACTGCTAATGCTCCCCCCTTTACATCCACCACTTTAACAATTCCCCCAATTGTACCAGAATATTTTCTGTGACATTGCTCTGCATATTCCAAGGAACTGCAGTTTCCACCACCTCTTGAGACTGTATCATGAAAGAGTACTAAAGATTTAGCCTTTACAAATTCTTGCAGTTTCAATTTCCAAAACACAGTAAATTCCCAAAAAATGTTATCAATCAAAATTTTTAAATGCATATCAAACATGTTTGTTCTTTATTTTTTATTAAATGTTCCCAGCAAGGGGATTTGATAAAACTACCTTCTAAGTATAAAAAGAGATTATGATACAAAGTGATTCATAGACCAGTCCAACCAATCTTAAACTTGTACAGGCAGATGTCTTGACTTATATAAGGTGCAAGGAGGTAACTCCAGCCAATCCTAAAAGGTGCCTCTCCCAGCTGTGAGGAGATCGAATGGAATGGACCAACACCAAAAGAAAATAAATGTCATTAGGATACTTAATTAAGACTGTAAGAGTGATTCTTTAAATGGAGAGTGATTGCAATAAGTGGAGAACTCAAACTTGCTGAATGAGATAATGCCTATTTGTCTGTCCACATGAACCAATGTTTGGATCAAAATATTCATGTTGCTCTAGACAGTTAATTTGCTATTGATGTTCGAGTTCTGGTTTGAAATGAAGTTTGAATTAAAACCCAGTCTTCAATGATATAACATCCCACAAATAGTGAATGACACTCATTAGACCCATAACTATCAGACAATAACAAATTTTCAGTGGAAAGCTAACAACCAGACCTAAAACATTCAAGCAAGAGCTTGGAAAATTTAGTTGTAAAAGTAATACCGAATCTACAATTGCTTGAAGCATTGCATGATCAGCCCCATTATCCACCCTTAGTTGCATTTACAATAAACTTAAAGGGACTTTCAGTTAGAAAAGGAAATTAATCAAACAACAAAGAGAAAAAGGGAAAGATTTTTTAAAATCACTATTAAACAATATGCCAGAGAAAATAATTGGTGGAAAAGAACACAAATCAATGAGAAGTACCAGTCCAAATCCAAATATGGTTGTTTCACGTTTATGAAAGCTCGATAAGGTACCTTAATAATGCAAAGTTAGAAAGAAAACAATTGCATGATAACTTCCATGTCCTACTTACACTAACGAAACAGCAGGTTTATATTAATTGCTTCTCTGACCTTGGTTGTCCACTAACCATCAGTGAAGTAAACATGACCCTTTCTTCTGTGTACATGAACTTTAGTCTCATTCTTCACTCCAGTAATCTCATTATGACAGTTCCTTAAAAACAACTTTAGAAGCCTTCCATATTTCTGCGATCAAAATAAAATTTGAATTTACCAAAAATTGAAACCATTGGTTCAAGCATCTTCTTAATGAGTTTTATTTTACAAATAAACAGAAAATATTGTTTAAAATACTTACTGATGACAGGGATAAAAAATTGCAGATTTTCAAAACACTACTAACCACACCAAGACCTATATAATTACTGTGTTAATATATATTACCACAAATGCAAAGTTAACCCACCCTTAATCATCAATCACCACTAATTTCCTTGAAACAATATAACAAAATTAATCAGCTACAATGTTTCTTTCCCATCCTAAATGTAGTCCCAAGAATCAATCAGCTTCAATGTTGGAGGATTTGAAGTAGTATCAAGATTTTTCAATTCTAAGCAATATAACAACATGCTAGATCTTTTATAAAGGGACAGAGTACTTGGACAGTGGTAGCTTTTGAAGAAAATGCCTTTTTTGCTGATTTAAACTAAAAGCCTATTGTACCAGAAAGGTAACATTTAAAAATTATAAAAAGAACCAAGAACAGAAACAAAATATATGTTCTTGATCAGTCCAAAATAAACCAATTTATAAGAACTACTTTTGCAAATGCTAAATTCGAAGTTGAATCTCTAGGAAAGCCAGAGAAACAGATCAAAGAAAACCAAGCAATTTGTTTCATGAAAAGCTGACCTCAATAATCGAATAATAGAAAAACTGGGTATGTTAATTGGAACAAAATAGTAAGATCAATGGACCATAATCAAGAAGCAAACCTAGAACTTGAAGGGAAAGAACATGATGATGATACAGTCGTAGATCAGAGAGATTGAGCACCATTCTGTAATACGTCAACACAAACTAAATAAAATAAGAACACCAAGTCACCCCAAATATTTTTTTTAAAGTCAAAGAAAAAATTATTAAAGAGCCTAAGAAATAGCACAAAATGTAGCATTCTTATAATAGCAATAAAAGAGAATTATGTTAGAGCTGTTGCCCACACAACACCATTGCAACTGAGGAAGCCATACGCAACCTAATCACATTCGCTAACACGATATTGTCCAAAAGCTATGCTTATAGCTCATGAATACAGAGCAGCATATAATAGTAAAGAATAATAATGCTATCCTAGTTTGATGCAAAATCACCTCCATCCGCATGACCAAGTTTAGTTTTTTTTTCCCGCATAAGTGGTTCAACAAATGACCAAGTTTATTCTAGTTTAATCCACCACTATGTTAATGTTATAGTTTTCTAGGTGTTAGAATAATGTGTCACTGCTTGGTTCAGTTTTCAATTCCTAGCACTCCAAGGCTATATTGATTTTGCTGGTTCTTTGAAAAACTTGTGCTTTGAATTGGCTCTCATTAATGCATTTGATTTATGAAATATAAAACAGACCCCAACACAATTAAATCACAGCTTGCACCAAAGACTTCATATATGTTCATTGAGCTCTACCGAAAATAACTTAAATGTTCATTGGCCAGCCTATGTGGTATAATAACACGTGAGCAAAGAGCCACAACCCATATGCTATTCTCTGCACTACCAATATCCCACTGCAATAAAAAAATAGTCTTTCCATTGATACTCTATTAAAGAAACACGGCAACTTTGGCTGTTAAAGTGGTATTGGTTGGCATAAAAAATAACTTAAAAAACAGATTATAAAAAAAATATCATAATAATTATGAAAAATGACAAAATGACATTATGTATAGAAAACTTCCCAATAAAAGGAGAAGGAGAAGAAAAATAGGAAGTTTTGATCATTGCAGCTAGTTTAGTTGTTTTTTCTGCATAAGTGGTTCAACAAATGACCAAGTTTATTCTAGTTTAATCCACCAGTATGTTACTGTTATAGTTTTCTAGGTGTTAGAATCATGTGTCTATGCTTGGTTCTGTTTTAAATTCCTGGCACTCGAAGGTTGTATTGATTTTGCTGGTTCTTTGAAAAACTTGTGCTTTGAATTGGCTCTCATTAATGCATTTGATTTATGAAAAATAAAATAGATACCAACACAATTAAATCACAGCTTATAAAAATAGTTTTTCCATGAATGATCTGTCCAACAAATAAGTAGGAATTTTTGAGTGAATGTATAACAGAGTTGAACAAAGATGCACCTTCCGGTCCATTAGAACCAGTTCGAGGGAGGACGGCAAATTTGGCTTGGCAGAATTTTGGACATACCACAGTCGCAACACCCTCGCGACCAAGCTCCACATCTTTTTCCCTGTATTGACATTAGCGACAAAGTCGTGGTTACGGGCCATTTGGTCAGGTATATTAAATTGAAACAGAGGATGAATAAAAGGGAAATTCTTTCGAACGAAGAGGATTGGTACTAGTGGAAGAACAGAGATGATGGAGCATAATTTATAAGGTGAGGAAAAATCAAATAAATCAGTTGATTCTCACTGGATTTGGATCATGTTAGACGTAACTGCATAATCCTCAGCCAATTTGTCGACATTCAGCCGCATCAACCCAGAGAAAATGTAAATCGCACGGAGGGTATCACGAGATATTTTAATGCGGCGTCCGAGGATATCGAGCTCGATGTATGTAAGAGGTCCCAAACTTCCCTAATTGATTCTGTCGGAGCTTATTTCATGGACAGAGGATGAACAGAGTTGGCGACCAAGGGCGTAATGATTGTCGACATTTCAACTTGCAATTACGATGCGTAATCAACGGTGAAATTGTCGAGATTGGAAAATAGAGCAACGAGGGATAGAATAGGCTGAGAGTTGGACGCCGTTGTGAAGGACCAAGCGCAAGATGCGGAGAGGAGACCAAGTCAGCGAGGTGTAGAGACATATCATATGGTGAAGACACGGTGGAAATCTGGAGGAGTGGTTTGCGGTGGTTCTTCTTTGGTGTTTTTACTTTGTATATAGTATAGATAGATATGATTCAGACGGTGGGACTTACGGTGGTCCATAAACAAAACTTCACCACCATGGTGAAGTGGGTCGTTCACCTATAATAGTAGGTCATCCAGTTTTATACCAAATTACATATTTCTCCTAAAAGTATGCATAATAGCAAATCTGCCCCATAACTCCATGAATCACTTTAATAGCCCCTGAATTGTTTAAGATTAGCAATTAGCAATTAATCCCTCTCTCTTGCTCTCTCTCTCTCCCCCACACACTATCTCCCTTCCTCCCTCTTGCCCATCTCTCCCCCTCTCCCCATTTCTCTCTCCCCTCTCTCTTGCTTTCTCTCCCCTCACTCTATCTCCCTCCCTCTTGCCCATTTTTCTCCCTCTCTCCCTCCCTCTATCTTGCTCTCCCTCTTCTCTCTCCCCTTCGCTCTCCCCCTCTCTCTTGCTCTCACTCACTCACTTGCTCTCTCCCTCTGTCTCTCTCTCCCCTCTTTCTCTCCCAACTCTATCTCCCTTCCTCCATCTTGCCCATTTCTCTCCCTCTCTCCCTTCTCTCTCTCCCTCTCTCTTTCATTTTGATATTCTAGGGAAACTCAACTGAAACTTAGCGTGTGTTTGAAAACCAGTTTGCAAAACTAGGTTTGGAAAAATTACATTGGAGAGACGAAATTTACATTGGGAAAAACAAACGTAAGTTTACAACTTGAATCCAAACACTTAGGCTAGTTGTCCAGTAGATTCATAAACTCATTCAGTCCTCTGGTACATTTATGCCCATAGACTAATTTGTGTTCGTCTAGGAGGTAAGTAAAGTATAGATATGACAACGGATGGAACTCGGGTACCAACAAAATTTGTCCCTTTAAATGGAGTGCATTAACCACTTGTGTTCAACTTCGTAGTAAACTTTATCGATTTAATATTAAAATAATCTATAAATTGAAATATATGATCAACATGTAGTATGTGAAATTCAAAAATTCTAGACTATAACATTTTGATATATAATCCCCTAAATAAAAAATTCACAAATGAATTCACTATTATAATCATAACTTTTATCTCACAATAAAAACAATTATTAAAAAAATTCATTAGAAAACTATATCAAAGTGGTTCTATAACTATATGTAATTGTTTCTATACAAAAATATAGGATTTATATAATTATAATTTTTTTATTATATATATATATATATGAGTTATTCATGAGCCGCTAATGTCGAGCTTGTAAGGCTTACAGGCTTGGGCTTGACTCATTTAAACATTCGAGCCTAATCTTAAACTTGAGTTTGACTTGTCTAATTAAACAAACGAGCCAAATAGGAATAGTTCACGAATAGTTCAGCTCATTTACACCCCTACATACAAACATGCACATATATATATAAGTATTAAATAAAAGGAATGTTTTGCATGGGATAGATAAGTATTTTTCAAATCTTTAAGTGGCATGAACACTAATCTTTATTAAATACTAAACTAATAAACTTCCAAAGTTATTTAACAACAAATTTATAAACACAAAAAAAAAATAAGTTTTAAATGGGCCAACAAGTAAGGCCAAACTTCGCTTTTTTAACAGTCATTTTTTTACAAGCAAAACTCAAACTTTAGGTGTTAATCTCGACTTGTTTAAAGACCTACGTGCATCGAAACAATATTTTTATTTTTATTTTTGTTTAAAAAACACTAAAAATACTAATTCTGCACAAAAAGACAAAATAGGCCAAAAAAAATTAAATAAAGTTTTGGGCCACGCTCATAATTACGTAAAACTTATGGGATTTTCGTAAATATAGTACCCTCTAGACCCTCCTCTACAAATATAATAAATATTACCCTAAGCCTTCTAAAAAGGTTACCGGTAAAGGATCTAGACTGTCCATTATTTTATTAATATATTAATGGTGTAGAACCCACTTCACCATGATGTGAAGTTAATGTCATTGACCACCGTAAGTCCCACCTGATTCTGACATGAAATAACTCGTTAATATTTAGTGAGTAAAACAAAGAGTTTAATTTATTTGCTCTGTGAATCTAAAAGACTTTTACACTCACATCCAATATGATTTATTTATTTTGCCATATCATCAAAATGTATTTATTCGATTAAAATAATAAACTCAAATCTCAATACTAACGTTCACGCAGTTGCACCGTTGCCTCCCTCTGCAACTTCTGTTTACCTCCTCTGCAACACATTCATGTGGGGTGTGTTGGTCAAAAAATGATGGAGAGTAGTGGAAGCTACTTGGCTACATATATGGTGGTAATATAAGAGGAAATCGAAAAAAAGCCCCCCCCCCCCCCCGCGCGCTCATTCCCCTTCCTCCTCTTATATTGGTATTATATTCGGTTCCTCCGTCTCTGAGTCATCACATTTTTGAAGTTTTATATCTCTGATCAAAACTTTGAATATGGGATGATGTAAAGAGATGGTAGCCTGGCTGGACTAGATGGGGCCGGCAAGGTTTTAAAAAACGGACCGCAACAGCTGATGCGGCCGCGACAAAACGGTAGCGGTCGCTGCCGAAACCGCAATCGGCCGCAATAACGGCGTGAGAAAAAATCACAAAAAATGGCCGTGACGAAACGAGATTGCGGCCGCGACGACCTCGACAAAACACCGTTTTAGGACAGAAAACCGCAACGGGTATTTTTTCTTCCAAAAACACCATTTCTGAGCCCATAAGAAGAATAAAAATGCAAACTTTTTCAGCAATCTGACCACATTTCGTTCTTTCATTTCGCTGGCTCTGGCTTTGCCTCAACTGCAACTTCATCTTCAATCTCGATCGATCTCGTCTCAGTTCACCGCAAGACTCCATCATTCGGCCTCCTCTGGTTAGCAGGTAACCCCGTAACTCGTCAAGCTCCAAAAATCCGAGAATGGGTCGTTTGCAGTGAGGGTTTCGGAGAGGATGAGAGTGAAACCATGGGCGGTGGAGGAAGGGAACGCAGGGAGAAAGGGCAAGGTGAAGGAAGGGGAAAGGTTTCTTCAGAAAGAACAAAATGGATAAAAGAACGAAGGGTAAGGGGGAAGTGGAATGCTGAACGACGTGAGAGAGAGCGTGAACGAGGAAGGGGAAAAGATTATGTGAGATTGGGTACTTTGGGCCTTGGGGTCGGTGAGTGAGTGTGACTGTGTGAGGCAGAGATTTTTTTTTTGTTTTAATGTTTATTTAGATTAGATGATTAGAACCTTATTTATTTGAATTCTTATTTCAAAATTTAATCCTCATTTCAATTTTTATTTAGATGCTTTTTTTATTTTTAAAATTTATTTTAAATTCAGATTTTTTTTAAATTAAACTCAGATTTTATCATTTTAGTTGTAGTGAGATGATGACTTTTACGTAAACTTCTTTTTATGTATTAGTGACTTTTTTATGTTGAGAATTTTTTTGGTCAACTTATGTTGAGAATTTGAGATAAATAATTTGTGCATGAACTTTATATAAATAGATGAATAGTTATTAATTAATCTATGTTGAATCATTCAAACATGTATGTATTTTGTTAAACATATTAGTAATCATTAAATTATTCATATTTTCTACTTATTTTATATACTTTGGATCTCTTTTAATAATGAAAAAAATTTAATTATAAGTTAATATAGATTGCATAATAATACAAGCAATTTTAATATGATTTTTGCAATATTGTGAACAATTCACGTTGCAACAACCGCAATACGCGCCACGACGTCCGCAATATCCGTGATCGCGAAAACCTTAACGCAACCGCAACCGCAACCGCGACCGCAATTTAAAACCTTGGATGGGGGCATTGCAGGGATAGGTGCTTGCACTAAAGAGCAAAGATGCAAAGCACCAGAAGAAAGGAACAACCTTTCGTGCTCCCTCCTTCTACCGTGGTGTGAGAGGGAGAAGGTATGATGTGGATGCAAGGGAAGAGAACCGGACTTGGGGCAGCCAGTGGTGTGAGAGGGAGAGGTGTTTTGTGGAAGAAGACACAAAGTGTGTAGGCGGTGGTTACATTTTAGGTTTTGTTTTCTTTAAAAATTTAAGAGTAAAATACGCTCTTCTCCCCTGAGAGATACCGATATTACACTCTCCTCCCCTCTTGTTTGAAAACACACACTTCCCTCCCCTGAGAGTTACCAATATTACACTCTCCTCCTCTCTTGTTTGAAAGCACACACTCCTATCCCCTGAAAGATACAAATATTACACATATCCTTCCCTTTAAAGATAAAATATGATACATTTTTTTCCATTTTTGTAACTTTTCATTGACATAAAATGTTAGTCTCAGTTAAAATATTTTTTATTACCATATCTTTTATTTCATTTCTGTTTTTGTTCCATTTCCTTTCCCAATCCGATTTCAGAATCACTGTTTCAGCGTTGTTCACCACCACATTTCCACTAAAACCAAAACAAATCCATTGTTGGTGGAATGTGGTGGCGAACGCAGTGAAACAGTGATTCTGATTTCAAGAATCAAAAATTGGAATGAGAAAGGAAATTGGGCAAAAAGGAAATAAAATGAAAAATAAAAAATTATTATGGTAACAAAAAATAATTTAACGGAGGCTAACTTTTACGTTAATAGAAAATTACAAAAATAGAGAAAAATGTATTATATTTTATCATTGATGTAAAACAAATGTGTGTTTTCAAACAAGAGGGGAGAATAGTATAATATTGGTATCTCTTATGGGAGGGGAGTGTGTGTTCTCAAACAAGAGGGGATGAGAGTGTAATATTGATATCTTTAAGGGGAGGGGAGTGTATTTTACTCAAAATTTAATTACCCACCTTTCGACGATGTGCCAAAATGAACAAATCCTATTGAATGTCAGTGTAAAATTGTTACACTAACAGAGCACATAAATTAAACTCTAAAAGAAATCGTAATAGTTTTTGAGTTTAATTTATATGCTCTGTCAGAGTAAAACATCTTCAGACACTCATCCAATCAAAATTCATCTAATTGCCACATCATATTAGAACATTTTAATTTCAAATTTAAATAAAATACCTAAAAAATTATAATCTATTCGTCATCCTTGTTTCTCCTCACGTCGTCCGTGGTTCATACGACATGGAAACCAATCCATCACGCGATCTTCATCTTCATGGTCGTTCTCGGTGTCTACTTCCTGGCGTCTAGGCTTGCCAGAACGCCTCCAGTCTACACGTTACGGCATTCCCAGTTGGACACGCGATCTCATCTTCACCGTCTTTGTCGGTGTCTACACTCCCGGCAATCTCGTCTTCACCGTCTTTGTCGGTGTCTACACTCCCGGCCTCTAAGGTCATTCGCCTTTGTGAGTGGTTTTTATTCTTCACCTAAATTATCCGCCTCTTCGTCATTTTCCTATTCATTCTTCTATTTTTTTAGTTTTTTAATTTTTTTTTTGTGTCATTCTAGTATAAAACAGAATTGGATTAAGGGACCCATTCTCTACTACTCATTTCATTTTTATTGTCATTGATGTGTGGTATTATGAATTTTTGAGGAATTTTTTGTACCTTATAGAATGAATTTCTGAGTAATTTTAACACCACTATGAATTCTGCAAGGTCTGGTCCGAATCTGATAGCAGGACACACCTAGAAAACACTCCCGGTTCTCACTTCTGCAGAATATAATAAAATCAAGAGAATGACTGGGAATGTCTGTGCATATAACTTGATTCTCAAGGTCCATTGCCATCTTGCTTCTGAGTATGTGGAGAAAGGTCCACTGAAAAAGTATTTATATGAGATTTGTGACTACTTTTATACTTGCTTCAACACTTTGAGCTAAAGTTGCTGAATGACACAACTCAGCTATACTGAAGAATGATCATGGATTCGAAATCTTGGGCATTTGATACTCCCCTCAGCCATACAACTCTTGTTTAGCATTTGTTACCTTATCTTGTAACGAAACAATGTAAACCAGATAATGGAAATGTTCATATTGTTGGTTTTCTTGCTCTAAAAATAGTGTATTATTGTAGTCCATTTTTCTTTATCTTTGTTAATTTGTACCTATTGGACATCGACTGAGTTATAAGAATGTCTTGGACCTTCACTATGTTGTCATCTATTCCTGATAAAATATGGAGTAACATTTTATATCTATTGATTAACACCACATCAAAAGAGTTGGACATTTGGAAAAGTCTATCTATTTTTTTGTCAAATCCAAATTATATATAGAGGGGAGTATTAGCAAAAACATTATTAGAGCACTGTGGTTAATATTATCATTCATTTCTCCACCGATTGGTTTGGTGGTGTCGGCAACCATTTGTATGTGCAGTTTGTAATTAGATTTTTAAAATAGTGAGATAGGGGATTTTTGTTGCTTGAGTCATAATGCATTCACCCCATTACTTTTTTTATTCTGCAAAATTGGTCAATCATCAATCTGGTGGAAAAACATTGAATATTATTTATATGTGTATATAAAATCAAATAATGAGTATTATGAGATTAACTACAAATGCAAGGGAAAAAAACTAAAAGCAATGCTATAGAATTCTTATAACATAAGGCAGGTAAATCCAGAAGTGAAGTAACATCCATTGCTTCAAAAATCTTGAGACCTTACTGCAACTTGTTATTATGCTTCTATAATTTCCTACAATGCAAATTAGTAAGAATAACGTTGTTAGAATATAAACAATAACTATAAAGGATTGCAAATAGAGTGATTATAATGTTACCTTTGAATTAACCAAACCAGAAGCTTCAACATTAGAGTTTGAAATTTGGCCATTCATAATATCACACCTAAAATGCATGATGTGTCAGATATTCAACTAAACATAGTAAAAATGAGAAACAAAAACTAATAAGACATTACCTGTAATGTGTGTTTTTAAGATACCTTGCTTGCTTTAAACTTGGACATTTACATTTGTTGTGACCTTTCTTCTTACAATAACTATGAGTAGAGGAAACTTTTTTCAGCAATTCCAAGCTAAGTTCATTCACAAAGTATGTGGACGCCCTTTAGTTACCACAACTGGAGGATCAAGCACAGTTATAACATTGTTGGAGATTTCAGGGATGACTTCAGATGTCAAATTACCAAACTCTTCTTTTAATTCTTCAGGCTCCAATAGATCAAGTTCTCCAATTAACTTTTGCAACCCTTGAATTACAATATCATGATGTTTTTCTGACCGTGAAGCTCTTTCAGATAGTTCAAGAGCTTGAACCATGACACTATTAAATAATAAAGTACTAGAAGTTTTTTTGCTGCCTTCCTGGAACTCTTCACTTTCCAATCTTTTAACTTTTTCCTTCTTAACATTTATGGTCCATCGACATAGAATATATTGTGAAGGAAGAGAGTAAACCTTTTTCTTTAGGAATACATTTAAGACATGCCTACAAAGAATACCCATAAATTCAAACATGTGACAACTACAATTTGCTTCTTTTGAAATGACATTAAAGGTCACATAATAATTAGGCTTCTCTTTATAGATTTCATGAACTTTGTATGTGGACACTTCAGTAGAAAATTCAACTTTCTCTGCAATAAACATTTGAGAGCCCACTAGCTCATCCTGAAATATCCTAAACAATTTTCTTGTATAACTTTTTGAAGCTTCTTCTTCCATGGGATATAAAGTTTGCATTAATGGCTTTGAATTCATTGTTTTGAAAGTCTTCTCTCTTTCCTTGTTATAACGTGCATCAAGAGCCTTCTCATATTGTGTCACAAATTTGCTCAATGGAGTACTCGAATTCAAAAAATCCTTGAAGAACTTATTCATGCTTTCACTCCTTTGTGTGGTGGACATTCCAACACAAAAATTTTGACGTATATAAGCAACCACCAGTTATCTTGTAGCCCATATACATCTATCATTGCTTCCCAATCAGATTCAAATTCTTTAATTGTCATTTGGTGAATACACTTGTAAAATTTATTTTTGAATTCGCCATGTTCATGATAGATGCAGTTCAAGTGCTCTAGAACCTTTTTCTCAATGTGCCACATACAGTGATGATGATTAACCTCTGGAAACACCCTTGAAACTGCATTAGTGATAGTGGCATCTTGGTCTGTGATAATAGTTTTAGGAAAAACTCCAAACATTGCTTCTAACCAAGTAATTAACAACCAAACAAAACTCTCTTCAGTTTCATCCCATAGTAGACCACAACCAAAAAGAATGGATTGTTGGTGATGATTAACACCCGTGAATGGGACAAAAGACATTTTGTATTTATTTGTCAAGTATGTCGGATCAAAAGTCACCACATCACCAAAATACTTGTAAGCCACTCTTGACTTTGAATCAACCCAAAAGCAATTTGCTAATTGTCCATCAACATCCATTTGAAATGCATAAAAAAAACCTAGGATTCTTCAATTGACAATTCTTAAAATATGATATCATCAATTGAGCATCTCCTTTTTCTAACTGTTTTTGCCTCTTTACACTTAAGTAATTAATAACATCTTGTTGACTAAATATAACATTATCAACACTACCACTTTCAGTATGTAAGACAGATGTTATTTTTCTTGGGCCCAAACCAGAATCGTCAAGCACATCTATAAGTGTTTTTGCACTTTAGTTTTCTTTCTATGCACTCGAAGAAACTGTGAACTTCTCTTGGAGAAAATAGTGCATGATTATGGTCTCTTACAAATCTAGAAATAATCCATCCACCTTCATTTTTCTTTAGATATAACATTGCTTTGCATCCTACCCATGCTTCATCATGTGCTGTAAGGCTACTATTTTCCTTTTTCATGTACTCTTTTGCCCAAAAACCCCTCATTCGAACAAAGGAACTCTTGACCAATTTTCATACCATTTGTTCTTGATTTAGTAACTGTAGGTAACAGGGAGAAACACAAGAAGGGGGGTTGAATTGTGTTTCAATGCCTTCTTAAAACTTCTTCGCAAATGTTTGGACGCTGGATGTGAAACTGTTGGACGCACAGCGTATCGAAATATTGGACGCACAAGTAAATTGGACATAGAGGCTTCCACTTAGTTTAAAAATGTTTTCTTTGTGCAATTTAAAGAATATGAAAAACTTGTTGAATTAAAATTCAATTCAATCCCCTCAGTTAATATAAATGAAAAAATAATTAAAGATAAGGGAAAGAGAGAATAACACAAGTGTTTATCCTGGTTCACTCTTTCCTAAGAGCTACGTCCAGTCCCCTCAAATTAGAGAGATTTCACTATCAATCCAGATAGAAAACAGGTATTCTTCAACAGCCTCTTCAGGCCTTACAACGAGTATTCTTTGCACACCTAGCCTCTCCAGGCTCAACCAAGTATTCTTTTACAAACAAGCCTCTCTAGACTCAACCAAGTATTCTTTTACAAACAAGCCTCTCCAGGCTCAAACAACTCAAAAGAGTGTTTTTGACTTTAAGTGTTGTCTAACTCATACAAGTGAGAATATGAAAAACTTAAGCACTTCGAGAGTTAAGGAAACTCTCTTTTACAAGAAGAAAGAAAATATACAAGACTTTCTTAACAAATCAGAGTATGAGAATATGTGCACAGCGATTCAGCTTTTTCTTTCAGTAGTTCAGCGCTCACGCCTTGATTCTTCTTCTTGTTTTCGGTATTTATAGGCTTTGTTGAAGCTTCAGACTTATTCTTCGACTAGCTCAGCTTCAGCCTTCATAAATATGACCGTTCTCTAATAGCATTAAATGCTATTTTCCCGTTGCTCTGAGGAGTTCATCTTTAGCGTATTTGTCTGCGTTTCTTTCTCCTAATTCAGAAGCAACCTATACTCATAGTCTCAATTGCACAAAGGTTAATAGTAATATTCAGTTGAGACAAAGCGAATACACTGTGTAATTCAGAAAGTAGTGTTCAGAGAGATATGGAAATAAACATAGTACATTCTCTCTCTAAGTACACTTTCCACAGTGCTTTATGCTTTTCATTTAATGCACGTTCAAACACGTTGACAAGGTTGTACAGAAAAACATTGTATACAGCTATTTATTTCAAATCATTTGCTCAATAAATATGTTCCATATTAAATGCAAGAGCAATAAATAGCAAGATGTATATTCTGCGTTTTTGGACGCAGCATGTGTGAACTTTTCAGATTATGTACAAAACGGACGCATACCTTTGCTTACCATTTGTATTTGAGACAGCTTGGTCTATATGGACGCATACTCATTGCTTACCATATGGACTCATAACTTTGCTTCTCTGATGGGATAGGTCTCTATAACACATATTGGTCGTTTATCACTTATGCTCTTTTGGACGCAAAGTGTAGCATGTCTCCATGAGTGATTATTTGGACGCTTATAGGTTCTGCTTCTTTGGACGCAAAGCTTTATTTGACGTATTGCTTCTTTGAGTCCATTGGACGCTCCACTCTTGAATTGTACATATATGTGCCAATGTCACACTGGACGATGGACTTATCTTTGTTGTACCTACAAGAGATTGTCAACAGACTTTGTAAAATCCTTAATAACCTTTGTTATCATCAAAACCACAAAGACTATTTAGGGAATTTTTGCATTAGAAATGCTTTTAACCAATTTGGTTCCAACAGTAACACGACCCATGCGAAAGCTAAAACCCTTGTTCTTTGCGTACCTTGTGTAATAATTCCTTGCATCTTCAATTGATGCAAACTCCATTCCTTCAAAGGGCTCTAAGGGGGGAACTAATGGTAGTTCATTAATGAGAGGGTCCATATTAAAATCACTTTCTTCTCTATTATCAGAGCTAGTCATGGTGGAATCTCCATGCACATCTGTCATGTTTAGACCTACCATGGCAACAAATTACATAATTAATAAGGTTCCTCTGGAAAAATAAGGAAAGAAAGTAACTACAAAAAGCAATTCTATTAAAAAACTTTCATTAAATCACCCTTCTGTAATGCAAATTATACATTCATGTTTATATTATTCATGGCTAGTACCTACAGGCAGCATGTGCAGGATAAGTGAAGATAATATTTGTTGGTATTCAAATTCATATTTATCCATTATTCATATTAACAGCTTTGTTTTTACTCTGTTTTTTATAATAATATAAATCAAATACTTATATGCTATATATCCTACAATCATTACACTTCATTTCAAAGGAATGCAAAAGAAAAATCAACTTACTGCAGTAATGAGAATGAAGATGCACACTGTGGGGGGACGTAATCACGAGACAGGGCACGCTGTCGAGAGGGTGATCACGAGAAGTCGAGAACTGACGGCACTACTATGCAATCACTGTTTTGTTTTCTTTTAGGTTTTTTTTCTAATTTTGATTGGGATTTTTAATTAATAGAATGATGTGGAAATTTGATTAAATCCTATTGGATGAGTGTGTAAATATGCTTTACTCTGACAGAGCATATAAATTAAACTCATAGTTTTTTGGTGTAACTGTTTTAGTTTTTTTTCAATTGTTATAAGTTGAAATATTGATATAATTGATTTTGCATTTAGTTGCTTTAAAACGTATAGTAAAATAGCTTTATGATTTAATATTTTGTGATAGAATTATTAGGTTGTTTTGAACATATAATTTTTTTAAGTTGCTACACTTTTTAATTGCCATATTGTACAGTTATCAATGATTGAATATCTTAAATGTTATAAATTCAATTATATTATTTTTGTATGTTGAATGCTTCTTAAATACAATAAGTAGAGAAAAGAATAATATTATGAAAGGAATAGCAAAATACACGAGTTTACTTGAGCTTTGGAAATGTCATCCTCAAAATCCAAATTACTTAAATTTGTGGGGTGTTTGGTGAAAGTTGGATAAAAGAATAAACATAGGTCCTAAAAATGGTTGATGTTGTATTTATTGGTTATGCTCAAGATAGTGATGCATATAGAATCATGAGTTTAAATGATAATTTTATATTTGAATATCAAGATGCTGAATTCTTTGAGCATATTTTTTTTGCGAAAAAATTAAATTCTGTGAATGATAATACTACTTCTGCTTCTATTCCTATTGGATTTAAAAGAAGAAATCTACCTGAAGAAGGCTTCATTGTGCTGAGACAAGAACACAAGGTATGAAAGCTTAGAAAATATTTGTATGGCTTAAAACAAGCACCAAAGCAATATTGAGATGAGAAGTTTATTAACACAATGGTGAACTATGATTTTGCGGTAAACACTCTTGATTCTTGTGTGTATGCTAAAACGATAGATTCTGATTGTGTTATTATATATGTGAATGATATGTTAATTTTTGGAACCACTTTGAAAGGGTATGTTAGAACCAAAGACATTTTCACGTGTCTAAATCTCTTAAGGTTTTGATGATAACAACAGTTATTAAGGTTTTGATAAGTATAACATGTTGAGCTTATGTAGTAACATATGTTGAAACCTTAAGCTTAGCTAGCAGCACATTGGTGCTATTAATTACCTGCCAAAGAAGAAAATGTGATCAAACAACATATTCAGACAATTTAAAAGAGTTATCGAGTTATTCAGACAATACATTCAATATATTCCAATTCAAGTACTCTACATTTTCCTCTTCTTTGTCAGATTTAGACTTTTATGTGTCTTATTGACACGAAATGATGGATTGATCCAAATGCCCTCCTTGTAATCATCTCTCTATCATGATCTTTTGTTAATTTTCTTTGTGATGTCCTCGAGTAAGGATCATCCTCAATATCTTGGTAGTCTTTATTATTGTCCTTATCAATTATTTTGTTTGTCAGAAGCACCATAGACCACTTTGTATCAACAGGATCATTGACATATAACACTTGTGTAGCCTGTGAAGCTAATATAAAAGGCTCGTCTTTATACCCCAGCCTATTAAGGTCCACTTGCATGAACCCCAAGTTATCCACTCTTATGCCATTATTGTTTTCAACCCATTTGCAACCAAATATGGGCACCCAGAAATCTATGTAATCTAACTCCCATATGTGTTAAATTACTCCAAAATATAATATGTTTTCATATCGGGGGTTTCTATCCTTCATACTAGAGATATGCATGGCTTCAACTATCAAGGTGACCCCACTATTTTGCATAGTGCTCTGATCATCTTGTTCTTTAGTATAAAATGTGAACCCATTAATCATGTAAGCACCGAAAGAAAAGACGTATGCAGTTGGACCGCTTACTAAGCATCCCAGCCTTTTAGAAATCTGTGAAGGGCCAATAACTGGCTTTGCATAGATGTGATCTTTTAGCCACGAGATAAACTTTCTGTTGTGTTCCATTGCTAGCCAAGTTTGGTTTTTACTTGGGTTAAGTCTCTTAAGTATGTCCCTGTGTCTTTCAACATATGGCTCCACCTCATCGGCATTGTATAGAACATACAATTGAGCCTGCTCCCATTTTGTCATCGTTATGGTCAAAATTTCATTATCAATAATACCTTCCCCTTCCATTCTTGTATATTTCATTATCAATAATACCTCCCATTCCGTTATCTCACATATGCTTCAAGTCTTCAATCAACAGAGCTAAGTATACATCTATATCATTTCCTAGTTGTTTAGGACCCGAGATCAACATAGACAACACCTTGAACTTTTGCTTCATGCAAAGCCATGGAGGTAGATTATAAATCATGATAATCATCGGCTATTACTGTGGGAGAGCTGCTTTGCATACCATGTGGGTTCATTCCGTCGGTAGGCAAATGCAAGGCGCAGGTTTTTTGGTTCTACCCCAAAATCAGGGTAATCGTAATAAATTCTCTTTTATTGAGGAGAATCTGCAGGGTGTCGGAGCTTTCCATCCCGCACTCTTTCATCTTAATGCCATGTCAAGTGCCTTGCACCCTCTTCACTACTATACATGCGCCTAAATCTTGGTATTATGGGAAAATACCACACCACCTTCACAGGAGATGACTCTTTCTTCCTATACCTTGAGGCATTACACTTGAGACACACGTTCAACGATGTACACTCATTTCGAAATAGTATGCAACCATTAAGACGAGCATGTATCTTTTCGTAGCTCATGCCAATAGAGGACAACATATTTTTAGCATCGTATGTCCGACTAGGAAGCACATTATCCTTAAGCAGCATATCTCTCAAAAGAGTTAGCAATTCTGTGAAGCTCTTATTAGACCATCTATTGCCGCTTTCAAATTATATAACTTCAACACCGCCGAGAGTCTTGTGAATTTAGTACAACCAGCATATAGTGGTATCTTTGGATCACTTTTTAGTCTCTCAAACAAATGAGGAAAATCCCGAAGCTCACCTTTAATCACATTTGGAATCTCATCAACTCGGTTGTAGTCATAGGTGTCTATGTCAAAATCAGCTGATGCACCCTTACTACAATGTCCATAATCAGCATACCTGCGTTCTTTCTCACCATGCCTTGTCCATACTGTATAGGTTTTATCAATTCCATATTTAATTAAACGATCTAACAATTCATCTGCATTAACTCCATTTGAATAACAACATTCCATGTAGGGACAAGTGATTTTTTTTGGGTTTTCAGCATGCACAACAACAAACCTAATAAACTCTTTGCATCCATCCTCATACTCTTGTGCCATTCTATTAGCTGACATCCATTTTTGATCCATACCTTCAGTTCAAAACAAGTTATACAGTTCAAAACTCTTACTGAAAGTGGCTAGAGAGTTATCACTCTCAGTGAAAACTAGATACATAGACTTATAGAAACCATTTTGTGTCACAATAGAGTAATGAAAAAAGAAAGTTTCATGCAAACGGAGTTAAGAGAACGGGAGGGAAACCTGGTTCCTCTCGAAGATATTAGGGCACGAGGGCAGAGTGGGAGAACACGGGTGAGCTGTCGTTTTTAATTGCGAGTGAAAATGTAACGCTCTTTTTTCCCACAAGGAACGTCACGTGAAAAACTTAAAACTTAATGCGGAAAAACGTCTTTCATAAATTAAGGTTACCAAAATTTGTGGCTAATTTTTTTTTTAAAAGAATTTTATCCGAAAAGATTTCTCACATCATATTTTAGCCATCCTGAAACTCAGAAGAAAAGAAACATCATACACATATATATATATCATCATGTCAAAATATACAAGTCTTGCGCCCGCAAGGATAGTTTGGAACCACAACATAGTGGCCAAAATACATCATCATAACGTAAAGAAAATAAAGCGATAAATCTAAACCTAAGAAAACTATAAATCAAAAGATGTGTCAAATACACGACACTGAACATGAACATCCCAAACCTAGGCTGGTTGCTAACAGACAACCCACAACCTAGCACTAGACACCCCCACCACTACGACCTAAGACGATGCCGTCTCCTCGGGGTCCTCCTCGGGGTCCTCCTCCTCCTCGGATATCTCAATGAGTACCCGCTCTGGCTCATCTCGAACCTTCCTCTTCCCCTCTCTGCGTGTCCCGACGGTCCGGCAGAAGTGTCAGAAGAGCAGCGTACGAAACGGCCATACGGTGGAACGGAAAGTGTCGGTCTCCCTGTCGCTGGTGGTGAAGCTGGTGTCACTGATGGAGCCATCCTCGGTAGACGATCTCGCGGCAAGGTGCTCTTCCTCGGAGTGAGACGCGTGCGGCGAAACATGCGACGATACTCCCGAGCGGATCCGGTTACCCGTGAGGGTAAAGGTCTCTCCTTCACCTGAGTCTCTCGCCTCGGCTGCTCCACAGGTGCCTCGGGTGCGGCTGCCAGCCAGCTGCGCATCCTCTCTAAAGGAATGTAAGCGTCCAGAACCATGTCGCACTCTAGAACCTCTTCGGGGCCCAGCACCCCTCCTCTAGTCCTGACCACGTGTCCACACACAGTGGCCCATTGGGAGATGGGATCATAAGTCCATCCCCCTCCCTCGGACTCGGCCTCAAGGGGTCGGAAGCTCGCCCTCACGCGGGCTACCAGAGGCCTCATCTACGCGTAACGTACATACAGATACAGGAAAATATGCAAGGGTGAATTTCTTTTCACAAGTTGAAATCCACTGAAAGGTTGCATACGAAAATAAAATACTACGTAATACATTCCAAGAATATATTTATATAGAGTTACTCTTTCGCAAATCTTTTAGCTAAGCTATTCAATCATCAACAACAGACAAACCATCTAGGTAAACGCACAGTCAAGCACACACATAGCATTCTAGCATAATGCATGTCACTTCAATATCTCTTGTCATACACTGGTGCACTGCTCCATGGAGACTTTTCTTCCTCAACTAAGTAGAGCGATGTGGCGGAATCGTATACCTATCATTAATTCAAACTGACCTTCACTCTTGGCCATCGTTTGTCATTTATTCGGTACATACCCATTGTGCTACGTCGTACACCCCATCTAAAATAAGGCAGTCGGTCAGGATCATCCAAGCCGGGTACACTACTTTTCTCGGCACAAGGGGATTCATCGCAAGGCCATTGAGAATTTCGTAACCTGGATGCCCTCAAAGACTTATAGTCAGACCATACTTATTTAAAATCCCCGCATAGGATTGTGTGCTCTCATCATAGCAATAAATGCTAGCCTGGTAAAAGCCAATATCTCAAATGCATATGACAGTATATTTGCAACCACAATCAATTCGGTCCCTCGTCTTAGGGTTTTTCGTCGCCACGTGTTAGCTTTCACCTAACACCGTGTAATATATTTGTCCTTAAGACTTTTATCTTCGCCACGTATTGGTTCTCTTCCAATACCGTGTAATATTATTGTTATTTAACACCATAAGTTTTTAGAAGAAATTCCTCTTTGAATTCTTAAGCTTTCTTTTAACTCTAAAATCTTTAAACTTCATTTGTTTTTAATAAAAGAATTATCTTTTATCTAAAACCCACTTTATTAATTTCTTCCCACTTATTCATCATAAAAAGATTTAATTAAAAACTTAATTAAATTCTTTGATAATTTTACTTAAAATCTTTTACTTTAAGTATTTGTAATTCTGACCCCCTAAGAAGTTCAGTTTCACAGTTCAGCCCTCAATTTTCTGAAAAATTAGGTTTCTGACCCAAAATGCCCAGACTTTACGTTTTTTACCCCACAACTTTCGTAATTTATAATTCTGGCCCAAATGTACCAGACTTCGCGTTTCAGCCCCATGTTTTCGTAAATTATACTTTTGGCCCAAAAGTCTCCAGACTTCGCGTTTTCTGCCCCAAACTTTCGTAAATTAAAATTTTGACCCAAAAGTCCAGATTTTGCAATTAAAGCCCAGAATTCCAGAATTTGCATTTTTGACCCCAAAAACCTGCAGTTTTCGTTTTTAACCCCTAAAAATCCAAAATTTGATTTTTCTCTCACATTAATTAATTCTCTAACTCACTTAAAGTTTTATAGATAAAAAAAATGATTTAATATGAAATTGATTTAAGACTTATGATTAGAATTCTAATTAATTCATTTGGAAAACTTTTTCATTAAAGCTTTTAAACTCTCTTCCCACACTTAATCAAATCTCATCAATCCAATCCCAATCCAAGTATATGAAATACACATAAATCAATATACATCAATTAGGCAATAACACAACCAAGCCATAAATCAACATACATCATGAATATGACATTAAATCATACTTCACCAAGCACACACTTGGACATCCAAAATCACCCCAAAGCATACATATGATTTTTTCCAACAACACATAGGCTCATAAAAATTATCATGCCTCAACCAAAAATCATATTTTTACTCATATACATATACATGTAAAAATACATATTACTAAGAGAATGAAAAATCATTCAACAACCAATATGAAAACTCAAGTCTTTGAGTTCATCATCAAGAACAAAATCACATAATCACACACATACACAACCCTCCCAACTTATTGAGAAAAATCCCCTTACCTCTTGAAGACTTGAAAATGGGCTAACTCCAAAATCACCTCCTTCACACCACACCAACACCCAGTGGTCTACTCAACACCTTGATGTTCCCACACTTAGAAAAATTTACCTTTTACAAAATACACCAAAACACAACCATAGAAATATGAGTTTTATGAAAACCAAGAAACCATAAAGAGTAGAAATTTGAGAAGATGAATACTTACTCAAATCTTGAAAGAAAATAGATCCAAGGTAGTTTCCAAGCTTATAGGTTCCAATGGAGTGAACCTAAACAAAGGAAAAGCTTATTTTTAGTGAAATGAAGAACTCAAGCTTTCATGAAAACATAAAAGTGTTGGAAATGAAAAAATGAAAGAAGTTTATGGATTAGAATGATGATCCAAACCTTTTTTGTGAAGCTTGGGTATGGAAAATCTCAATAGAACTTGGTCTTTTTGGTGTATGAAAAAGCTTGGGAATGGAGAGAAAATGGAAAATGGAACTTGGAGAAGATGAAGTGTATGAAACAAAATGAATTTCTCTCTCCCTTTCCCACACAAGAAACTCGGCTGAACACAAGGGGCATGGGGGAGGTATGGGCTTGCATGCTTTGGTGGTTGGGAGCCATACCTCTCTCACTTAATTTTGGGAAAATTCAAAATTTGACCCCTAATTGATCATTTGACTTTTGGAAGAATTTTTAGACTTGGATCAACCCCTCATGCACCCAGATCTGACCAGAAAAATGGTGGGATTAAGTCCCATCAAGTTAGGGTTTAATCGGTAGTTCGAAGCGGTAAAAACGCGTAGTTTTCGAACCCCTTTTTAAATAAATATTTTTCTAAAATGAGTAAAATCATGAGGAATAAATTTTATGATTTGAATATATCATAGAAAAATTTAGAAAGCCAAAACTAAATTTTTGGACTATTTTTCATGTCCCGGTTTACCCGTACAGCTCCAAACGCGAGTAAAATAAAGTTTTTTTGAAAAATTTCTAAAAATCAAAAATATTATAAGAACCATTTTTGGTTCGTTAAAAATTTATTTTGGAGTAAAAATGACCTCCGGAAAAATACTAAACCCTTCCCTCCTTTCGCGAGAACGCGGTTCTCGCAAAAACTCAGTTTTGCGAACTCTATCACTCTAAACCCTTCAAAAATAAACCTAAGATATAAATATTATTATTTATACCTTAAAATCACAAAAACGTTAATTAAATAATTTTAATTAATTTAAAACAGATTAAAAATAAATAAAAACTATATATATAAAAACAGAGTGTTACAGAGAACGCACAAGGGCAGAGAGGGAGAACACACTTTGCAAAATCTGTGACTAGCAATAGAATGACGAAAGAGGATATTTGGGCAGATAGAGAATGACGAAAGAGAAAAGGTAAAGAGAAACAAACCAGTAAGGCACAGTGACAGTGACAGTGACATTGATAGCGACGGCAACGACAGATAGTGAAGGGCGATGGCACAATGGTCGCAGCGGAGATATCTTGTTTAATTTTCAGAGAGGAGGGAGAGACGAGTATGGAGGGAAAGAACGTTCATTTTGCTTTTAACTCACTTAGACATTATGTCAACGTTTCTTTTAGAAGGCACTGTTGTAATTAACCACTCTTATTATTCCCACAACGCGTTGTATGTAAAGCATTATTGTAATAAAGAGATAGACAACGCTTTATAGACAAAGCGCTATTATAATCAATCAAGGCTAGTATTCCCACAACGCTTTCTTGAGAAAGCGTTGTTGTAATATTCTTAATATTGGAAGACATTAACTCAAATACAATTCAAAATTTTCAGAAAGACTTACACATTATTCAAACAACTTTATCTTACTTGGAAGAACAAATTATTATCACTTACATAACAACACATTTTCAGAATGATCACTTCAAAAGAATAATATAATCATCAAAGAATCATATTCATCAATATAATTAAGTAAATGGGCAATACACAAGATATATATATATATATAAACATTTCATTCAAAATAGTCAAGATGTACATTGATTTGGACTTTTATATGTTTACATTTAATATACTCTTCCACTTACATCAGTACCATATACATGTATAATGGTAGTCAACAACCTACTAAAGATTAAAGGATCTAAAACTATATTTTACAAGAAGAGGAGCTTTCTTTTCAGCGTTTTATACAGGTAGTTAGCAACCTACTAAAGATCGAAGGATCTAAGACGTTATAAGCGAAACAAAGTTCTTTCCAGCGCACCAAATCCTCCCAAGTTCTCGTGCGGCGAAGGGAATACAGGAGTACAAAAATGCTCTCGAGGCATGCTCGCCCCCAAAGGATGATCTATTCATCAAAAATGAAAGATTATCTTTCATTTTGTAAGAATAAGTCGTCAATTGAAGACGAGCATGCCTTGGGAGCATTTTATACTCCTGAATATTACCTTCGCCACACCAGAACTTGGGCTTTGGTGTGCAGGAAAGAACTTTGTTTTGCTTATAATGTCTTAGATCCTTTAATCTTTAGTAGGTTGTTGTCTACTAGTATAAAGCACTAAAAAGAATCCTCCTCTTCTTGTTTTCCAACTTTAGCTTGAGGAGACCTCGAATCTTCATCCCACTCCACTTCATCCTCCTCTTCAGCATTACTATTAGTAGGTCCAAAAGGAATACTTACTTCAGTCCTGTTTGAAGGATTTTCTTGTATCATCCTCCTTATTCTTTTCTTTTCAGCTTCACCTCCTCCATGGATAGAACACAATTCTTCATACTTTTGAGGAAAAGAATTCCAAATGTCTCTTTTTTTCTCATCTTTTCCTTATGTGGTTCTTGGTCCATCCCATGCATTCTATAAATACAATAAACACTCCCTTATGCTTAAAGAGAAGAGAGAGTAGAACAACATAGATAAAAGGACTCTCCTTATGAGTGACAAACTGAAATAGCCTTTGTTTTAAATAGTTAAATATCAAATGTGGTAAGTTAACCTGTCTCTTGAGATGCAAGTTAACAAGACAAAACTTTTGAAGATCACTTACTTTATTTTCCTCACCATAGCTTGGTAAAACCATTTTGTTGATGGAATACTCTGGCTTTGCTATTCATCTGGGAGGTAGTCTGAATAGTCTCAACAGGAAAGAGAGTCTTTCTGGCGAACCAATCACAATTTTCTAGCAAAAGGTCATTGGTATTCATCAAAAGAACATCCACAAATTTATCCTCCTTGTACGGGAGTGAAGCCTGTTGGAACCAAATTGGTTAAAAGTGTTTTTAATACAAAAACTCCCTAAGTGATTTTATGGTTTTGATGATAACAAAATGTATTAAGGTTTTTACAAAGGATAAACAAAATGTATTAAGCTTGTACAATGTATAACAATGCTGCCTAACTAAGCTTATTGCAGTCTGCGTCCAATCAGTTCTTCATGACATTGGCTGGCATTCAAAGTGAGCCTTGCGTCCAATGTTGGCACTGAAACATAAATACCAAGAGTTCTGCGTCCAGTGATTTTGGCAGAAGGAAGTTACTGATATAAGAGGCAAAGCAGTTCTGTGTCCAATAAGCTAGCTCATCACAATGTTGGCACTGAAATGGACACAAAAGTTCTGCGTCCAATGTTTTAGCAGAAGGAAGAATTCTGCGTCCAATGTTTGAGCAGAAGGAAGAGTTCTGCATCGAATGTTTGAGCACAAAGGCAAGTAATGTTGTGCGTCCAATAATTCAGTACAAGGCACAAGGACAATTTCATACGTCCAATGATTCATGAGAAGGCATTGAAGACATAAGTCCAATGTTCAAGAATAACCATACGTCCAATGATCAGAATGCTCATAAGTCCAATGATCAGAACATAAGATATAAGTCCAATGTTCAGGATGTGTTCTTGACCAAGGTACAGAATGCTGATCGTCCAATGATAAGTACAAGGCAATACTGGTATAAGTCCAATGTTTTTATGAGAAGCAGAATTGCAGTAAAAGTCCAATGATTTTCAAAGGAACAGATTCAGTGAGTATGCGTCCAATGAAGGAAAAAAGTCCAATGTTCAGTTTAAGGCATTGAAGTTCAACGTCCAATGAAACTGAACAAACAAAAGAACTGTTCTGCGTCCAATAAAATCAGAGTGACAAAGGTACTGTTCTGCGTCCAATAAATAAGAAGGACAACAATCAAGTGTCATACGACCAATGAAGCAGATTGACAAAGGTACATCAAACAACTGTTCTGCGTCCAATAAAGCAGAAGAACAAATGTACAACAATCAACTCTGCGTCCAATAACCAGAATGAGGCAATACGTCCAATGTTGCTTTGCAACTAATCATCAGAATGGTAAGCATAAAGATGCGTCCAATGATTGAATGAATATCATATGCAATTGGTAAGTACCAGGTATGCGTCCAATGATTTCTACATGCTGCGTCCAATACGCAGAATCCATAAACTTGCTATTTATTGCTCATGCATTTAATATGGAACATATTTATTGAGCAAATGATTTGAAATAAATAGCTGTATACAATGCTTTTCTGTACAACTATTGTCAACGTTTGTGAATGTACTTTTGAAAAGCATAAAGCACTGTGGAAAGTGTACTAAGAGAGAGAATGTACTTTTAACTACTCTGTATATCTCTGAACACATCTTTCTACTTTACACAGTGTATTCTCTCTGTCTCAATAAGATATTATTATTAACCACTGTGCAATTGAGACTTTGAGTACAAGTTGCTTCTGATTTAGGAGAAAGAAACGTAGACATACACAATGAAGTAGATCTCCTCAGAGCAACGGGAAAATAGCATTTAATGCTATTAGAGAACGGTAATATTTATGAAGGCTGAAGCTGAGCTATTCGAAGAACAAGTCTGAAGCTTCATCAAAGCCTATAAATACCGTGAACAAGAAGAAGAATACAAGACACTGAACAACGAAAAAGAAAGAGCTGAACTGTTGTGCAATTTGTTATACTCTGTATAGAAAGTCTTGTATATTTTCTTTCTTCTTGTAAAAGAGAGTTTGCTTAACTCTCAAAGTGCTTTAGATTTCATATCCTCACTTGTGTGAGTTAGACAGCACTTGAATCAAAAACACTCTGCTGAGTTGTTTAGCCTGAAGAGGTTGTGCTCAAAGAATACTTGGGTTTTAGCCTGAAGAGGCTGTGTTCAAAGAATACTTGGGATTTAGCCTGAAGAGGCTGTGTGCAAAGAATACTTGGGTTTTAGCCTGAAGAGGCTGTGTGCAAAGAATACTTGTGTTCTATCAGGTTGATAGTGAAATCTCTCTAGTTTGAGGGGACTGGACGTAGCTCTTAGGAAAGGGTGAACCAGTATAAAAACTTGTGTTATTTCTTCCTTCCCTTATCTCTTATTATATCTGTGCTTATTACTAACCAAGGGGATTGAATTGATTTTGTTTTAAACAAGTTTTTCATACACCTTTAATCGCACAAAGAAAACAAGTTTTTAAACCAAGAGGGAAGCCTCAGGGTCCAATCTTTTGTGCGTCCAATATTTCACAAGTCTGTGCGTCCAGTGTTTTAGCACTCTGTGCGTCCAATATTTCAGAAAACACTGTGCGTCCAATATTTGAACAAAGCTGTGCGTCCAACGTTTTTAACAGCCAACGTCTAACATTTGCGAAAAGTTTTAAAAGCTTAGAAACACAATTCAACCCCCCTTCTTGTGTTTCATCTTGTTACCTACAGTTGGCATCAGAGCTTGGTCTCTAGGGGTTGAGCACTTAACAGTGCAGAGAAGCAAAGATCCATGGAGAACGAGGGACAAGCTGTGAACAGACCACCACTGTTCAATGGAAATGAATACGACTACTGGAAGCAGAGAATGATCACATTCTTTGATGCTCAAAATATGGACCTATGGGATGTCATGGAAACTGGCTACACTGCTCCAGTAAATGAAGCAGGTCAACAAATACCAAGAGCTCAGTGGACAGCAGATCAAAGGACCAGATTCCAGCTGAACTCGAAGGCAAGGCACTATCTGATGTGTGCCATTACAAAGTCAGAATATGACAAGGTGCACAGCTGCACTACTGCCAAGGAGATGTGGGACACTTTAGCTTTGGCACATGAAGGTTCATCTCAAGTTCGTGAGTCCAAAATCAGCATGCTAGTTCATCAATATGAACTATTCAAAATGGAGGATCACGAGTCCATTGATCAAATGTTTGGAAAATTCCAAACAATCATTAACAACCTGAGGTCCTTGGGAAAAATCTACACAACCCAGGAGCTAATCAGGAAAATCCTAAGGAGTCTGCCAAGACAATGGAGACCCAAGGTGACAGCCATACAAGAAGCAAGGGATCTTTCCACTCTTGCCATGGAGGATCTTCTAGGCTCACTGAAAGTACATGAGCTTGAACTTAATGAAGAAGGAATCGAAAAAAGGGCAAAGTCCATTGCTCTTAAAGCTCAAAAAGGGAGCACCTCAAAAGCCTTGAAGGCAAATGATTCTGATGAAGAATCAAGCAGTTCAGAAGGAGAAGAAGACCCAGATGATGATGAACTCTCCTTCATCTCCAGGAAAATAAAATCTATGTGGAAAAAGAAGGGTGGCTTCAGAAGGAAGCAATTCAACAGAAGATTTCCACAGAAGGAAGCTGAGCAAAAGGAGGAAAGTCCAGTGGTGTGCTATGGATGCGGGAAACCAGGCCACTACAAGGCAGACTGTCCTGAGGCTGAGAAGACAAAGAAGAAAGTCTTCAAGAAGAAGAAAGGTCTCATGGCAACATGGGAAGACCTCGATGATTCCTCTGATGATGAGGATAAGGAAGAGGCAAATCTGTGCCTAATGGCAGGACTCTCCTCAGTTGAAAGTGAAGACGAAGAGGAGGTAATTTCTTACTCTGAATTAAGAAATAATTTTGATGAGCTTCTTCGAGATTCATCCATTCTATCTGATGAGTACAGGTCTTTAAAGAAAAAGTTTTCTCTTATAACAAAAGATTTTGAAAAGCTTTCTTCAGAAAACAAAGTACTTAAATCAGAAAATGAAAAGTTACGACTTCAAGTAAGTCAACCAAAAGATGAATCTCCAAAGAAGTCTGAGTCCAATACTTCCTGTGAAGTACAAGTACTTCAACAAGAAGTAGATGAACTCACTGGACGTTTGTCCAAGTTTGTCAGCAGCTCTGAAAAACTCAATAAGATTTTAAAAATTCAGAGAAAACCTGATGACAAAAGTGGTTTGGGTTATGAAAAACCGAAACCAAAGTTTTCCAAGAGTCCATCAAAGTTTAATATATATTGTGGATACTGTGGAAAAGCTGGACATGTCACATCGACATGCTTCCATAATAAATGGAACAAGCCTAGACGCAGGCCAAGGACTAACATGAAAGGACCCAAGAAAATCTGGGTACCTAAGAACATGATCATTCCTGTTGCAGATTTGCTTAATGGGAGGAAAGCAACACCAGTCATGGTACCTGGACAGTGGGTGCTCACGACACATGACGGGAGAAAGGTCTATGTTCCAAGACCTCAAGCCTAGAACAAAGGGCTGGGTCACATTTGGAGGTGACCAGAAAGGCAGAATAGTTGGAATAGGTAAAATTGGTAAACATCCTTTTCCCTCTATTGAAAATGTCTTATTGGTTGAAGGACTCAAACATAATCTGCTTAGCATAAGTCAATTGTGTGATAGTGGGTTTGATGTTTCCTTTAACAAGGATAAATGTATAGTCAGAAATTCTGATAAGTCCATACTTTTTCAAGCAAAGAGGGAGGACAATGTTTACAAAATTGATTTTGAAAATCTGTCCAAACAGAATGTCTCATGCTTCATATCCTTAAATAATGAACAATGGATATGGCACAAGAAGCTTGGTCATGCAAGCTTGAGAACCATCTCAAAGCTTAATAAGCATAGCCTCGTAAGAGGACTTCCAAATCTTGTGTACAAATCTGAGGTTCTCTGTGAAGCATGTCAGAAAGGGAAACAAGTGAAAAACTCTTTTGATTCTAAAAACATTGTTTCCACTTCTAGACCTTTAGAACTTTTACATATGGATTTGTTTGGACCAACACAAACTGCTTCTTTGAGTGGAAAGAAATATGGACTTGTTATAGTTGATGACTATACTAGATGGACATGGGTTAAATTCCTAGCACACAAGGATGAGTCTTTTAAAGTATTTACCATATTTTGTAAAAGAGTCCAAACTGAGAAAGGAGTTTGTATCAACTCCATTCGAAGTGATCATGGAGGTGAGTTTGAAAATGCAAACTTTCAGAGATTCTGTGAAGAGAATGGAATCCTTCACAATTTCTCTGCACCTAGAACACCACAGCAAAATGTTGTAGTAGAGAGGAAAAATCGATCTATACAAGAGATGGCCAGGACCATGCTCAATGATCACTCAACCTCTAAGAGGTTTTGGGCTGAAGCTGTAAACACAGCATGTTATTTGCAAAACCGAATTTATATAAGGCCTATACTGAAAAAGACTCCTTATGAATTGTGGAAAGGAAGAAAACCCAACATTTCATATTTTCATCCTTTCGGATGTGAGTGTTTTATTCTTAACACCAAGGATCAACTTGGTAAATTTGACTCTAAAATTGATAATGGAATTTTTCTGGGTTATTCTGAAACTTCCAAGACATATCGAGTTTACAACTCAAGAACCTTGACTGTTGAAGAGTCAATTCACGTTAAATTCAATGACAAAAAGCCTGACAATGATCTGTCAGAGCTAAGTGATTCTCTTGCAGATATGAGAATACAACCAGGAGGTGAAGAATCATCAAAAAAGATTGAAGAAGATGGACCAGACGCAGGAGACAGTCATGCGTCCAATACTGCAGGTGGTAAAAGCTGGCATTTTAAGATTTATCATCCTGAAGATCAAATTATTAGAAATGCAGATGATAAAGTCAAAACAAGGTCCACATTCAGAGAGCAAACTGATGTAGCATTCATCTCTGAATTGGAGCCAAAGAATATAGATGAAGCCCTATTGGATGAAGGATGGATTTTAGCAATGCAGGAGGAGCTGAATCAGTTCAAAAGAAATGATGTTTGGACTCTGGTAGCCCCACCTGAAGATAAGTCCATTATTGGAACCAAATGGGTATTCAGAAATAAGCTGGACGAAGAAGGTAATGTTGTGAGGAACAAAGCAAGGTTAGTTGCTCAAGGCTACTCACAACAGGAAGGTATTGATTTCACTGAAACCTTTGCTCCAGTAGCTAGAATTGAAGCCATTCGCGTTTTACTTTCATTTGCTGCCCAACATGATATGAGGCTTTATCAAATGGATGTAAAAAGTGCTTTTCTGAATGGTATAATAACAGAAGAAGTCTATGTTGAACAGCCCCCTGGCTTTGAGGATCAAACTTTTCCAAATCATGTTTTTAAATTGAAAAAGGCTCTTTATGGCCTTAAGCAAGCTCCTCGAGCTTGGTATGAAAAACTGAGTTCATTTTTAATGGAAAATGGTTTTTCAAGAGGAAAAGTTGATAACACTCTTTTCAGAAAATCCATAGACTCACATTTCATCATAGTACAGATTTATGTAGATGATATTATTTTTGGTGCTACTGATGAATCTTTGTGTAGAGAATTCTCTGAGTTAATGCAGAAAGAATTCGAAATGAGTATGATGGGAGAGTTGAAGTTCTTTCTTGGACTTCAAGTGAAACAGACTAAAGATGGGATATATGTGCATCAGTCCAAATACACGAAGGAGCTTCTGAAGAAGTTCAAGATGGATGATTGCAAACCCATGAATACTCCCATGCATCCAACTTGCATAATGAGCCTGAATGACAAAGATAAAAAGGTAGATCAAAAGGTATATAGAGGTATGATAGGATCTCTTTTATATCTTACTGCATCTAGACCTGATATTATGTTCAGTGTTTGCTTATGTGCAAGATTTCAATCAGATCCTAGAGATTCTCATTTGACTGCCGTCAAGAGAATTTTTAGATATCTGAAAGAGACTACTAATCTCGATTTGTTGTTTAAGAAATCGGATGAGTACAGATTAGTAGGATTCTGTGATGCTGACTATGCTGGAGACAGGCTTGAAAGAAAAAGCACCAGTGGAGGATGTCATTTTATGGGATCCAATTTAGTATCATGGACAAGCAAGAGACAAAGCACAATTGCATTATCAACAGCCAAAGCTGAATATGTCTCTGCAGCAAGTTGTTGTTCTCAGCTCTTATGGATTAAATATCAATTGGAGGACTACAACATTTTCGAGAGTAAGATTTCTGTTCTGTGTGATAATACTGCTGCAATCAATTTATCTAAGAACCCAATCTTACACTCAAGAGCTAAGCATATAGAAATTAAACATCATTTTATTAGAGACTATGTGCAGAAGGGAACATTTGATATTCAGTTTGTTAGAACTGAAAATCAATGGGCAGATATATTTACAAAACCCCTATCTGTAGATAGATTCATTTTTATAAGGAAGCATTTGAATATGCACTTTATAAAAGACTGATGTTTAGCGTCCAATATGCTTAAGTGGAGTCTGAGTTCAATGTGACTAGAGTCCAACAGGACACGACAGTCTATTTGAGACTTAGAAATTTTTTTAAAGACTCAAAAGCTTTCACATCTTAGTCATCCCACGCTAAGTCCAATCTATTTTTCATAAAGATATTTTTTACAGTTGATATCTTACAAATGCTTTGCAGTAACTTTCAGTTTGATGATCAGTCTTGTTTTCAAGAAAATGGGGAGATTGTTTCTAAAAAGGGTTTTTCTGTTTTAAAGAGGTTTCTGTTTTTAAAAGCTCCAAATCTTTTCAAAACTCTCTTTGGACTATGATGTTCTATGAACCTTTTTGCCTGATGACAAAAGGGGGAGAAAGAATGGGATTAAGTTTTTATATCTTGACTAAAAGGGGAGAAAGATTTTGACAAAAAGGGAGAAATATTAAGTCTGATTGCATTAGTCTTATTACCATGTTATTTTGATAAGCTATTTGTGGACTAATCTTTGTTTTATGAGTAAAAGAAATTTTCAGGTACTCTAAGTCTCAGAGGGAGAAGAGTAAGGAAAATCTGAGATGTTTATCTCAGGGGGAGTTTCCCTTAGAAAATTTCTGTTTTTTCTGACTGATTTTGGTTTATATGCTTTATTGTTTGTAAAACTTAATAATGTTTGTCACCATCAAAAAGGGGGAGATTGTTGGAACCAAATTGGTTAAAAGTGTTTTTAATACAAAAACTCCCTAAGTGATTTTATGGTTTTGATGATAACAAAATGTATTAAGGTTTTTACAAAGGATAAACAAAATGTATTAAGCTTGTACAATGTATAACAATGCTGCCTAACTAAGCTTATTGCAGTCTGCGTCCAATCAGTTCTTCATGACATTGGCTGGCATTCAAAGTGAGTCTTGCGTCCAATGTTGGCACTAAAACATAAATACCAAGAGTTTTGCGTCCAGTGATTTTGGCAGAAGGAAGTTACTGATATAAGAGGCAAAGCAGTTCTGCGTCCAATAAGCTAGCTCATCACAATGTTGGCACTGAAATGGACACAAAAGTTCTGCGTCCAATGTTTTAGCAGAAGGAAGAATTCTGCGTCCAATGTTTGAGCAGAAGGAAGAGTTCTGCGTCCAATGTTTGAGCACAAAGGCAAGTAATGTTGTGCGTCCAATAATTCAGTACAAGGCACAAGGACAATTTCATACGTCCAATGATTCATGAGAAGGCATTGAAGACATAAGTCCAATGTTCAAGAATAACCATACGTCCAATGATCAGAATGCTCATAAGTCCAATGATCAGAACATAAGATATAAGTCCAATGTTCAAGATGTGTTCTTGACCAAGGTACAGAATGCTGATCGTCCAATGATAAGTACAAGGCAATACTGGTATAAGTCCAATGTTTTTATGAGAAGCAGAATTGCAGTAAAAGTCCAATGATTTTCAAAGGAACAGATTCAGTGAGTATGCGTCCAATGAAGGACAAAAGTCCAATGTTCAGTTTAAGGCATTGACGTTCAACGTCCAATGAAACTGAACAAACAAAAGAACTGTTCTGCGTCCAATAAAATCAGAGTGACAAAGGTACTGTTCTGCGTCCAATAAATAAGAAGGACAACAATCAAGTGTCATACGACCAATGAAGCAGATTGACAAAGGTACATCAAACAACTGTTCTGCGTCCAATAAAGCAGAAGAACAAATGTACAACAATCAACTCTGCGTCCAATAACCAGAATGAGGCAATACGTCCAATGTTGCTTTGCAACTAATCATCAGAATGGTAAGCATAAAGATGCGTCCAATGATTGAATGAATATCATATGCAATTGGTAAGTACCAGGTATGCGTCCAATGATTTCTACATGCTGCGTCCAATACGCAGAATCCATAAACTTGCTATTTATTGCTCATGCATTTAATATGGAACATATTTATTGAGCAAATGATTTGAAATAAATAGCTGTATACAATGCTTTTCTGTACAACTATTGTCAACGTTTGTGAATGTACTTTTGAAAAGCATAAAGCACTGTGGAAAGTGTACTAAGAGAGAGAATGTACTTTTAACTACTCTGTATATCTCTGAACACATCTTTCTACTTTACACAGTGTATTCTCTCTGTCTCAATAAGATATTATTATTAACCACTGTGCAATTGAGACTTTGAGTACAAGTTGCTTCTGATTTAGGAGAAAGAAACGCAGACATACACAATGAAGTAGATCTCCTCAGAGCAACGGGAAAATAGCATTTAATGCTATTAGAGAACGGTAATATTTATGAAGGCTGAAGCTGAGCTATTCGAAGAACAAGTCTGAAGCTTCATCAAAGCCTATAAATACCGTGAACAAGAAGAAGAATACAAGACACTGAACAACGAAAAAGAAAGAGCTGAACTGTTGTGCAATTTGTTATACTCTGTATAGAAAGTCTTGTATATTTTCTTTCTTCTTGTAAAAGAGAGTTTGCTTAACTCTCAAAGTGCTTTAGATTTCATATCCTCACTTGTGTGAGTTAGACAGCACTTGAATCAAAAACACTCTGCTGAGTTGTTTAGCCTGAAGAGGCTGTGCTCAAAGAATACTTGGGTTTTAGCCTGAAGAGGCTGTGTTCAAAGAATACTTGGGATTTAGCCTGAAGAGGCTGTGTGCAAAGAATACTTGGGTTTTAGCCTGAAGAGGCTGTGTGCAAAGAATACTTGTATTCTATCAGGTTGATAGTGAAATCTCTCTAGTTTGAGGGGACTGGACGTAGCTCTCAGGAAAGGGTGAACCAGTATAAAAACTTGTGTTATTTCTTCCTTCCCTTATCTCTTATTATATCTGTGCTTATTACTAACCAAGGGGATTGAATTGATTTTGTTTTAAACAAGTTTTTCATACACCTTTAATCGCACAAAGAAAACAAGTTTTTAAACCAAGAGGGAAGCCTCAGCGTCCAATCTTTTGTGCGTCCAATATTTCACAAGTCTGTGCGTCCAGTGTTTTAGCACTCTGTGCGTCCAATATTTCAGAAAACACTGTGCGTCCAATATTTGAACAAAGCTGTGCGTCCAACGTTTTTAATAGCCAGCGTCCAACATTTGCGAAAAGTTTTAAAAGCTTAGAAACACAATTCAACCCCCCCTTCTTGTGTTTCATCTTCTTACCTACAAAGCCTCCCAGCCCTCTTCATAGATGAACCCATCATCTGCACAACCAGTTACTGGGGAAATAGATTCCCATGAGACTGTGACATGCACACCAGCCACCTTTCCAACAATTTTTCTTAGTATAAAGTTGCACTGGACCAAAAGTCACGGTGAAGTGGACCAAAGGATAACAAGAAGGGGGTTGAATTGTTTCCCTTTTGAACTTTTGGCCTACAAGAATGTTTTAGGGAACCTTCTGACTGAATCTTCTCAAGTTTAATAACTTGGAAATCAGAATGAGCTACCTCAATTAGTTAATAAACAGATATTGATAATTATTCAATAACAGGTATTCAGTTTATATAACTAAGAATGTTCACTTCAGAATGTTCACTCTTGAGAACGTTCTGATGTTTATTGTTGAGTATGAACCTTCTGAGGTTCTTCAACCTTCTGATGTTCTTCAATCTTCTTAGGCTAATGAACTTTCTCATATATCTTTCTCAAGACTTATATTCCTTCTTCTGAGATAGTATAAGTTCTTAATCTCAGGATGAGTGTGTGAGGTAGCTTTAAACAAAATACTTAACACAGATATAAAGAAAGGGATAGAGAATACCACACACAAGATTTTATCCTGGTTCACCCTTAACTCCTGGGCTACGTCCAGTCCCCACTTCTTGTGAGATTTTTCACTAGTTTAACCACCAGTACAAGTATTCTTCACACAGCCTCTTTAGGCCTTTACAAGTATTCTTTTCCTCTTGCCTCTTCAGGCACAGCAACTGAGTATTCTTTCGAAACTTAGTCTCTCCAGACTTTACATCTTTCCTCTACTCACACTAGTGCTCACTCACTATGTAGTAAAAGAATAACCTTTACAGATTTGAAAAATATAGGTTGTGTCACTATCTTACAGTTTACAACTCATTCATAAACGAACAAATAAAACTGTATTCACTCTCTAATAGATACAAGAAAATATTTCAAGGAGTGAGTGTTTTAAATTCAGACTTGATGGGAAGATTGATCTTGATTCAGATTGTGTAATATTGTAATAAGCTCTTCCAAGTTGTCCAGTAGTGATTGCCGTTGCTTTTAATGAAGTTCCAAGGTGAAACTAGCCGTTAGACACATAGCAAAAGGTCTCTGTTCGTACAGTTGGATGTTCCCTTGCTTTTACCAGAAGTTGATAGTGACAACTAACTTTTGGTACTTGTTCATCAAAATGTTCTGATGAACCTTCTGATGAACATTCTGATGTCCATTCTTCTGATGATATTCTCTGATATCAGATGTGTTCTTTCTTATGATATTCCTCAAGCTTTGTGTGAGAACACTTGTACCTTAGAGGTGGTGGTACTTTCTTTCTTCTGACCTTCCTTTGGAACCTTCTCATGAATATATACTTCTATCTTTAGAGAAGGTTTAATAGGTCATCTGTGCTTGAACATTCTTTGACACCAACCAGTCTTTTGATCTTTGAGATGCTTGTGGATTTTGACTTGATTATCTCTTTCTCAGATCTTTGACTATCTACATCATGCTCTTGTACTCTTCAAGTCTTAGATGTCTTGTTTTTGGTCTTTGAGAATGTTCATATTGGTGTATTTGATTTTTCTGAGAATGTTGATCATTCTGAGTTCATTTGAACATTCTGACTTGTTCCTTCTGGAACATTCTTATAGGCACTTCTTACTGAACCTTTTCTTGTTAAATATTCTCAAGCACACCATTAGTTCTTATAACATTCTTAAATGCTTAATTTAGGTTCAAAAGGTTTGTTGTCATTAAAACCATTTTCTAAGGGATTTGGAGTCAACATTCTCCCCCTTTTTGATGATGACAAACCTAGAACAGAATTTAAGTTTTTATGAATGTTATCATAATAATTTTATCACATACTCCCCCTGATTATATGCATGTTATTTCTGGTGTATAAAGTGATAAAGTTTTGACTAAGATAAACAGAGAATATTCATGCATTCAAATAATGTTTTCAATTATAAGAATGTTTATATGCAGAATATTCATATCAGAGTTTTAGTCCAATGCTTAGTCAGAGATAGTTAATCCAACAGACTTCCAGTTTCATTCATTCAAAATTTTGAATGCATTTGTACAATAGTCAGCATATTAATAACATTCATGTACATCAATTTTGAAGACATTCAAAACAAAATTTTGGCCTATACATTAAACTAAGCCCAGCCGAGAATGTCTAAGAAATTCTAAAATTCTATTCTTTTCTGCTCCCCCTTTTGTCAACAATCAAAAAGAGAGGGAAAAGATTCCTAGGAAGTCGATTTGGAAGGTGATGAATCTTGAGAGGAGGTGGAGGAAGCAGGCATGGTTTGTTCGAAGGTAGGCGGAGGTTGATGAGGAGTGGAGGAGTGCTCAGTCATCCATTCAAAAATGAAGTAATTGAGGGTTTTCTGCAGATTAGCCATTCCAGTGAGCAACAATTTCTGGTTGACTCTCCTCTTCTTCATATCTTTCTCCAGAGCAGCAAGTCTAATTTGAGCAGACTGCTCATCGAAGATGCTGCCTTGGCAGGTTTAGCTGTAGCTTTCTCTTTTTCTTCAGAAGGGTCACCAGAAACCTTTTCAGAAGGTGATCCCTTCTGCATTTCTTCCAATTGCTTGAAAGTGGATTCCCCAAGTGAAGCAAATAGTGGGGGGAGATCTGGAGGTAACTCACCAACTCCATAAGGAGGTCCAGGAAAGATTGGAGTGGGAGCAGACATATCAAAGATTGGTGGGGAGGCCATGAATTGCTTGATCATCTCAGAATCGAAATTGCTCCCTCCAACTACTGGTGAAGATGGAATATCCTCTTCCATGATTCCTTTGCCCTTGTCATCCTTTCTGGGCAAAAACTGTTTCTGCTTCCTTGGGCACTTCTTCTCGTCTTTAGAAGATTCTTCATCTTCATAAATTTTTAGTTCAGCCAGGATACCAGCTGTCTGAGTGGTAATTAGATCCACCATTTGAGAATGTTCCTGTCCAACATTCTCAGTTTCCTCTAGCTTTTCAGAAGAAGGATTCTTCTTAGATGATTCTGAGACCCAGGGTTCATCCCTAATTTCTTCCTCCTTTCTTTTCTCTTGATCCTCTTGATCAGGATTAGTTTCTTCTTCTTGAACCATGGCTTCTGGTTCAACATGCTCTTCCTCTTGAACCTTTTCAGAGGGTTCAATTTCTTCTTCCTCTTTGTCTTGAACCTCTTTAGAAGGTTCAGGTTCCTGCATCTCTTGAACCTTCTCATGTTCATTTTCTTGAGACTCAGCCTTCTCAAATTCTTCCTTTGCAGAGTCTACCAGTGGCTCATCAGCTTTTTCCTCAAGAGGTTCCTTTGCAGGTTCCTCTTCTCCTTGATCTTTCTCAATTGACTCTTCTTGAGCCAATTTTTCAAACGCCTCAAGCACTTCTACTTCATCCTTCTCTTCTTCAAAAGGTTCTTTTTTTGTCACACAGGGTTGAGACACTTCTTCTGTGATCTTCTTCTTTTCCTTTTTCTCCTCCTTCTTCTTTTTCTCCTTCTTCCTTCTTCCTTCTTTTTTCTTCTTCAGTTTCTCCCTCTCTCCCTTTTCTCTTCTTTGAAGATCCTTCTCCTTTGCTTTTTTCAGCCTCAGAAGGTTGCTCCTGTTGAGCCTTCTCTGAATTCGTTTCTGCAGGGGGAAAGAATCTATTCAACTTCATTTGGTTGAGATTCTTCGCCACGAAGAAACTCTTGTTGGAACCAAATTGGTTAAAAGTGTTTTTAATACAAAAACTCCCTAAGTGATTTTATGGTTTTGATGGTAACAAAATTTATTAAGGTTTTTACAAAGGATAAACAAAATGTATTAAGCTTGTACAATGTATAACAATGCAGCCTAACTAAGCTTATTGCAGTCTGCGTCCAATCAGTTCTTCATGACATTGGCTGGCATTCAAAGTGAGCCTTGCGTCCAATGTTGGCACTGAAACATAAATACCAAGAGTTCTGCGTCCAGTGATTTTGGCAGAAGGAAGTTACTGATATAAGAGGCAAAGCAGTTCTGCGTCCAATAAGCTAGCTCATCACAATGTTGGCACTGAAATGGACACAAAAGTTCTGCGTCCAATGTTTTAGCAGAAGGAAGAATTCTGCGTCCAATGTTTGAGCAGAAGGAAGAGTGCTGCGTCCAATGTTTGAGCACAAAGGCAAGTAATGTTGTGCGTCCAATAATTCAGTACAAGGCACAAGGACAATTTCATACGTCCAATGATTCATGAGAAGGCATTGAAGACATAAGTCCAATGTTCAAGAATAACCATACGTCCAATGATCAGAATGCTTATAAGTCCAATGATCAGAAAATAAGTCATAAGTCCAATGTTCAGGATGTGTTCTTGACCAAGGTAAAGAATGCTGATCGTCCAAAGATAAGTACAAGGCAAGACTGGCATAAGTCCAATGATAAGAACAAGGCAATACTGGCATAGTCCAATGCTTTTATGAGAAGCAGAATTGCAGTAAGAGTCCAATGATTTTCAAAGGAACAGATTCAGTGAGCGTCCAATGCATATGAAGGACAAAAGTCCAATGTTCAGCATGAGCAAGAGTGCAACTCTGCGTCCAATGAAACTGAACATTCTGCGTCCAATGAAGTCAGAGTTACTCAAGCACTGTTCTGCGTCCGATAATGAAGAAGGAAAATAACAAAGTGTTCCACAAGCAATGAAACAGAATGGAACAAGTTCATTATCTACTGTTCTGCGTCCGATAAATGAGAAGAACAAGAACAAAGTGTTACACGATGAATGAAGCAAAGTAGGACAAGTTCTCAGTCTACTATTCATCATCCAATAAAGCAGCATAACAAAGTGCAATTGAAAGCATCAGGTATGCGTCCAATGTTTGCATGAGTTCTGTGCAAATTGGTAAGTGCAAAGGTATGCGTCCAATAACATGCTAAATGCTGCGTCCAATGTTTCATATATTCTGCGCCCAATACACAATACGCAGAATCCATAAACTTGCTATTTATTGCTCATGCATTTAATATGGAACATATTTATTGAGCAAATGATTTGAAATAAATAGCTGTATACAATGCTTTTCTGTACAACCTATTGTCAACGTACTTTTGAAAAGCATAAAGTACTGTGGAAAGTGTACTAAGAGAGAGAATGTACTTTTATCTACTCTGTATATCTCTGAACACATCTTTCTACTTTACACATTGTATTCTCTCTGTCTCAATAAGATATTACTATTAACCACTGTACAATTGAGACTTTGAGTACAGGTTGCTTCTGATTTAGGAGAAAGAAACGCAGACATGCACAATGAAATAGATCTCCTCAGAGCAACGGGAAAATAGCATTAAATGCTATTAGAGAACGGTAACTTTTATGAGAGCTGAAGTTGAGCAACTGAAGAACAAGTCTGAAGCTTCACTACTCTTATAAATACCGAGAAGCAAGAAGAAGAATACAAGAGACTTAACAACGAAAAAGAAAGAGCAAAAACGCTGTGCAATTTGTTATACTCTGTATAGAAAGTCTTGTATATTTTCTTTCTTCTTGTAAAAGAGAGTTGCTTAACTCTCAAAGTGCTTTAGATTTCATATCCTCACTTGTGTGAGTTAGACAGCACTTGAATCAAAAACACTCTGCTGAGTTGTTTAGCCTGAAGAGGTTGTGTTCAAAGAATACTTGGGTTTTAGCCTGAAGAGGCTGTGTGCAAAGAATACTTGTATTCTATCAGGTTGATAGTGAAATCTCTCTAGTTTGAGGGGACTGGACGTAGCTCTTAAGAAAGGGTGAACCAGTATAAAAACTTGTGTTATTTCTTCCTTCCCTTATCTCTTATTATATCTGTGCTTATTACTAACCAAGGGGATTGAATTGATTTTGTGTAAACAAGTTTTTCATACACCTTAAATCGCGCACAAAGAAAACAAGTTTTTAAACTAAGAGGGAAGCCTCAGCGTCCAATCTTTTGTGCGTCCAATATTTCACAATTCTGTGCGTCCAGTGTTTTAGCACTCTGTGCGTCCAATGTTTTAGCACTCTGTGCGTCCAATATTTCAGAAAACACTGTGCGTCCAATATTTGAACTAAGCTGTGCGTCCAACGTTTTTAACAGCCAGCGTCCAACGTTTGCGAAAAGTTTTAAAAGCTTAGAAACACAATTCAACCCCCCCTTCTTGTGTTTAATCTTGTTACCTACAGTTGGCATCAGAGCTCGGTCTCTAGGGGTTGAGCACTTAACAGTGCAGAGAAGCAAAGATCCATGGAGAACGAGGGACAAGCTGTGAACAGACCACCGCTGTTCAATGGAAATGAATACGACTACTGGAAGCAGAGAATGATCACATTCTTTGATGCTCAAAATATGGACCTATGGGATGTCGTGGAAACTGGCTACACTGCTCCAGTAAATGAAGCAGGTCAACAAATACCAAGAGCTCAGTGGACAGCAGATCAAAGGACCAAATTCCAGCTGAACTCGAAGGCAAGGCACTATCTGATGTGTGCCATCACAAAATCTGAATATGACAAGGTGCACAGCTGCACCACTGCCAAGGAAATGTGGGACACTCTGGCCTTGGCACATGAAGGCTCATCTCAGGTTCGTGAATCTAAGATAAGCATACTAGTTCATCAATATGAACTATTTAAGATGGAAGAACAAGAGTCCATTGATCAAATGTTTGGAAGATTCCAAACTATTACCAACAACCTGAGATCCTTGGGGAAAGTCTACACAACCCAGGAACATGTAAGGAAGATTTTGAGGAGTCTGCCCAGACAGTGGAGACCCAAAGTTACAGCAATACAAGAAGCAAGGGATCTTTCCACTCTTGCTTTAGAAAATCTTCTAGGCTCATTGAAAGTACATGAGCTTGAGCTGAATGAAGAGGGAATCGAAAAAAGGGCAAAGTCCGTTGCTCTTAAAGCTCAAAAAGGGAGCACCTCAAAAGCCTTGAAGGCAAATGATTCTGATGAAGAATCATGCAGTTCAGAAGGAGAAGAAGGCTCAGATGATGATGAACTCTCCTTCATCTCCAGGAAAATAAAATCTATGTGGAAAAAGAAGGGTGGCTTCAGAAGGAAGCAATTCAACAGAAGATTTCCACAGAAGGAAGCTGAGCAAAAGGAGGAAAGTCCAGTGATAGCGGGTTTGATGTTTCCTTTAACAAGGATAAATGTATAGTCAGAAATTCTGATAAGTCCATACTTTTTCAAGCAAAGAGGGAGGACAATGTTTACAAAATTGATTTTCAAAATCTGTCCAAACAGAATGTCTCATGCTTCATATCCTTAAATAATGAACAATGGATATGGCACAAGAAGCTTGGTCATGCAAGCTTGAGAACCATCTCAAAGCTTAATAAGCATAGCCTCGTAAGAGGACTTCCAAATCTTGTGTACAAATCTGAGGTTCTCTGTGAAGCATGTCAGAAAGGGAAACAAGTGAAAAACTCTTTTGATTCTAAAAACATTGTTTCCACTTCTAGACCTTTAAAACTTTTATATATGGATTTGTTTGGACCAACACAAACTGCTTCTTTGAGTGGAAAGAAATATGGACTTGTTATAGTTGATGACTATACTAGATGGACATGGGTTAAATTCCTAGCACACAAGGATGAGTCTTTTAAAGTATTTACCATATTTTGTAAAAGAGTCCAAACTGAGAAAGGAGTTTGTATCAACTCCATTCGAAGTGATCATGGAGGTGAGTTTGAAAATGCAAACTTTCAGAGATTCTGTGAAGAGAATGGAATCCTTCACAATTTCTCTGCACCTAGAACACCACAGCAAAATGGTGTAGTAGAGAGGAAAAATCGATCTTTACAAGAGATGGCCAGGACCATGCTCAATGATCACTCAACCTCTAAGAGGTTTTGGGCTGAAGCTGTAAACACAACATGTTATTTGCAAAACCGAATTTATATAAGGCCTATACTGAAAAAGACTCCTTATGAATTGTGGAAAGGAAGAAAACCCAACATTTCATATTTTCATCCTTTCGGATGTGAGTGTTTTATTCTTAACACCAAGGATCAATTTGGTAAATTTGACTCTAAAATTGATAATGGAATTTTGCTGGGTTATTCTGAAACTTCCAAGGCATATCGAGTTTACAACTCAAGAACCTTGACTGTTGAAGAGTCAATTCACGTTAAATTCAATGACAAAAAGCTTGACAATGATCTGTCAGAGCTAAGTGATTCTCTTGCAGATATGAGAATACAACCAGGAGGTGAAGAATCATCAAGCAAGATTGAAGAAGATGGACCAGACGCAGGAGACAGTCATGCGTCCAATACTGCAGGTGGTAAAAGCTGGCATTTTAAGACTTATCATCCTGAAGATCAAATTATTGGAAATGCAGATGATAAAGTCAGAACAAGGTCCACATTCAGAGAGCAAACTGATGTAGCATTCATCTCTGAATTGGAGCCAAAGAATATAGATGAAGCCCTATTGGATGAAGGATGGATTTTAGCAATGCAGGAGGAGCTGAATCAGTTCAAAAGAAATGATGTTTGGACTCTGGTAGCCCCACCTGAAGATAAGTCCATTATTGGAACCAAATGGGTATTCAGAAATAAGCTGGACGAAGAAGGTAATGTTGTGAGGAACAAAGCAAGGTTAGTTGCTCAAGGCTACTCACAACAGGAAGGTATTGATTTCACTGAAACCTTTGCTCCAGTAGCTAGAATTGAAGCCATTCGCATTTTACTTTCATTTGCTGCCCAACATGATATGAGGCTTTATCAAATGGATGTAAAAAGTGCTTTTCTGAATGGTATAATAACAGAAGAAGTCTATGTTGAACAGCCCCCTGGCTTTGAGGATCAAACTTTTCCAAATCATGTTTTTAAATTGAAAAAGGCTCTTTATGGCCTTAAGCAAGCTCCTCGAGTTTGGTATGAAAAACTGAGTTCATTTTTAATGGAAAATGGTTTTTCAAGAGGAAAAGTTGATAACACTCTTTTCAGAAAATCCATAGACTCACATTTCATCATAGTACAGATTTATGTAGATGATATTATTTTTGGTGCTACTGATGAATCTTTGTGTAGAGAATTCTCTGAGTTAATGCAGAAAGAATTCGAAATGAGTATAATGGGAGAGTTGAAGTTCTTTCTTGGACTTCAAGTGAAACAGACTAAAGATGGGATATATGTGCACCAGTCCAAATACACGAAGGAGCTTCTGAAGAAGTTCAAGATGGATGATTGCAAACCCATGAATACTCCCATGCATCCAACTTGCATAATGTGCCTGAATGACAAAGATAAAAAGGTAGATCAAAAGGTATATAGAGGTATGATAGGATCTCTTTTATATCTTACTGCATCTAGACCTGATATTATGTTCAGTGTTTGCTTATGTGCAAGATTTCAATCAGATCCTAGAGATTCTCATTTGACTGCTGTCAAGAGAATTTTTAGATATCTGAAAGAGACTACTAATCTCGGTTTGTTGTTTAAGAAATCGGATGAGTACAGATTAGTAGGATTCTGTGATGCTGACTATGCTGGAGACAGGCTTGAAAGAAAAAGCACCAGTGGAGGATGTCATTTTATGGGATCCAATTTAGTATCATGGACAAGCAAGAGACAAAGCACAATTGCATTATCAACAGCCGAAGCTGAATATGTCTCTGCAGCAAGTTGTTGTTCTCAGCTCTTATGGATTAAATATCAATTGGAGGACTACAACATTTTCGAGAGTAAGATTTCTGTTCTGTGTGATAATACTGCTGCAATCAATTTATCTAAGAACCCAATCTTACACTCAAGAGCTAAGCATATAGAAATTAAACATCATTTTATTAGAGACTATGTGCAGAAGGGAACATTTGATATTCAGTTTGTTAGCACTGAAAATCAATGGGCAGATATATTTACAAAACCCCTATCTGTAGATAGATTCATTTTTATAAGGAAGCATTTGAATATGTACTTTATAAAAGACTGATGTTTAGCGTCCAATATGCTTAAGTTGAGTCTGAGTCCAATGTGACTAGAGTCCAACAGGACACGACAGTCTATTTGAGACTGAGAAATGTTTTTTAAAAAGACTCAAAAGCTTTCACATCTTAGTCATCCCACGCTGAGTCCAATCTATTTTTCATAAAGATATATTTTACAGTTGGTATCTTACAAATGCTTTGCAGTAACTTTCAGTTTGTTGATGATTCTTGTTTTCAAGAAAATGGAGAGTTTGTTTCTAAAAAGGGTTTTTCAGTTTTAAAGAGGTTTTTGTTTTTAAAAGCTCCAAGTCTTTTCAAAACTCTCTTTGGACTATGATGTTCTATGAACCTTTTTGCCTGATGACAAAAGGGGGAGAAAGAATGGGATTAAGTTTTTATATCTTGACTAAAAGGGGAAAGATTTTGACAAAAGGGGAGAAAGATTAAGTCTGATTGCATTAGTCTTATTACCATGTTGTTATTTTGATAAGCTATTTGTGGACTAATCTTTGTTTTATGAGTAAAAGAAACTTTCAGGTACTCTAAGTCTCAGGGGGAGAAGAGTAAGGAAAAACTGAGATGTTTATCTCACGGGGAGTTTCTCTTTGAAATTTCTGTTTTTACTGACTATTTATCTGGTTTATGCTTTATTGTTTGTAAAACTTAATAATGTTTGTCATCATCAAAAAGGGGGAGATTGTTGGAACCAAATTGGTTAAAAGTGTTTTTAATACAAAAACTCCCTAAGTGATTTTATGGTTTTGATGGTAACAAAATCTATTAAGGTTTTTACAAAGGATAAACAAAATGTATTAAGCTTGTACAATGTATAACAATGCTGCCTAACTAAGCTTATTGCAGTCTGCGTCCAATCAGTTCTTCATGACATTGGCTGGCATTCAAAGTGAGTCTTGCGTCCAATGTTGGCACTGAAACATAAATACCAAGAGTTCTGCGTCCAGTGATTTTGGCAGAAGGAAGTTACTGATATAAGAGGCAAAGCAGTTCTGCGTCCAATAAGCTAGCTCATCACAATGTTGGCACTGAAATGGACACAAAAGTTCTGCGTCCAATGTTTTAGCAGAAGGAAGAATTCTGCGTCCAATGTTTGAGCAGAAGGAAGAGTTCTGCGTCCAATGTTTGAGCACAAAGGCAAGTAATGTTGTGCGTCCAATAATTCAGTACAAGGCACAAGGACAATTTCATACGTCCAATGATTCATGAGAAGGCATTGAAGACATAAGTCCAATGTTCAAGAATAACCATACGTCCAATGATCAGAATGCTCATAAGTCCAATGATCAGAACATAAGATATAAGTCCAATGTTCAGGATGTGTTCTTGACCAAGGTACAGAATGCTGATCGTCCAATGATAGGCAAGACTGGCATAAGTCCAATGATAAGAACAAGGCAATACTGGCATAGTCCAATGCTTTTATGAGAAGCAGAATTGCAGTAAGAGTCCAATGATTTTCAAAGGAACAGATTCAGTGAGCGTCCAATGCATATGAAGGACAAAAGTCCAATGTTCAGCATGAGCAAGAGTGCAACTCTGCGTCCAATGAAACTGAACATTCTGCGTCCAATGAAGTCAAAGTTACTCAAGCACTGTTCTGCGTCCGATAATGAAGAAGGAAAATAACAAAGTGTTCCCCAAGCAATGAAACAGAATGGAACAAGTTCATTATCTACTGTTCTGTGTCCGAAAAATGAGAAGAACAAGAACAAAGTGTTACACGATGAATGAAGCAAAGTAGGACAAGTTCTCAGTCTACTATTCATCGTCCAATAAAGCAGCATAACAAAGTGCAATTGAAAGCATCAGGTATGCGTCCAATGTTTGCATGAGTTCTGTGCAAATTGGTAAGTGCAAAGGTATGCGTCCAATAACGTGCTAAATGCTGCGTCCAATGTTTCATATATTCTGCGCCCAATACACAATACGCAGAATCCATAAACTTGCTATTTATTGCTCATGCATTTAATATGGAACATATTTATTGAGCAAATGATTTGAAATAAATAGCTGTATACAATGCTTTTCTGTACAACCTATTGTCAACGTTTATGAACGTACTTTTGAAAAGCATAAAGTACTGTGGAAAGTGTACTAAGAGAGAGAATGTACTTTTATCTACTCTGTATATCTCTGAACACATCTTTCTACTTTACACAGTGTATTCTCTCTGTCTCAATAAGATATTACTATTAACCACTGTACAATTGAGACTTTGAGTACAGGTTGCTTCTGATTTAGGAGAAAGAAACGCAGACATGCACAATGAAGTAGATCTCCTCAGAGCAACGGGAAAATAGCATTAAATGCTATTAGAGAACGGTAACTTTTATGAGAGCTGAAGTTGAGCAACTGAAGAACAAGTCTGAAGCTTCACTACTCTTATAAATACCGAGAAGCAAGAAGAAGAATACAAGAGACTTAACAACGAAAAAGAAAGAGCAAAAACGCTGTGCAATTTGTTATACTCTGTATAGAAAGTCTTGTATATTTTCTTTCTTCTTGTAAAAGAGAGTTTGCTTAACTCTCAAAGTGCTTTAGATTTCATATCCTCACTTGTGTGAGTTAGACAGCACTTGAATCAAAAACACTCTGCTGAGTTGTTTAGCCTGAAGAGGCTGTGCTCAAAGAATACTTGGGTTTTAGCCTGAAGAGGCTGTGTGCAAAGAATACTTGGGTTTTAGCCTGAAGAGGCTGTGTGCAAAGAATACTTGTATTCTATCAGGTTGATAGTGAAATCTCTCTAGTTTGAGGGGACTGGACGTCGCTCTTAGGAAAGGGTGAACCAGTATAAAAACTTGTGTTATTTCTTCCTTCCCTTATCTCTTATTATATCTGTGCTTATTACTAACCAAGGGGATTGAATTGATTTTGTTTAAACAAGTTTTTCATACACCTTAAATCGCGCACAAAGAAAACAAGTTTTTAAACTAAGAGGGAAGCCTCAGCGTCCAATCTTTTGTGCGTCCAATATTTCACAATTCTGTGCGTCCAGTGTTTTAGCACTCTGTGCGTCCAATGTTTTAGCACTCTGTGCGTCCAATATTTCAGAAAACACTGTGCGTCCAATATTTGAACTAAGCTGTGCGTCCAACGTTTTTAACAGCCAGCGTCCAACGTTTGCGAAAAGTTTTAAAAGCTTAGAAACACAATTCAACCCCCCCTTCTTGTGTTTCATCTTGTTACCTACAACTCTTCTCATTCACATCGTTCTCTCCTTTCAGTGAGACTTTGAAATGCTTGAATATCTTGGTGAAAGCCATCCCATATGGCAGACACCCAGTTGGCTTTGAGGGAGACACAACAACCATGATATGTTTGAGAATAAGAGGAGGCAGACTCAGAGGAATACCTTTTTGAAGATGGTAGAGAACCATTAAGTCCAAATGACTTACTGATTGGAATGTGCCTGCTTTGGGTAGGACGGAGTGGATGCACATGTTGTGTGCCAGCCTTCCAAAAGTGGTTAAGGTCTTCGACCTTATCTCAGAATGTTCCTCATCCAGGAACATGTTGATGACTTCTTCCTTGGTAACTCCCACTTTAGAGTACCAGTCTTCATCATACAGCTTCTCTCCATAGCACTTCAGCCCAAGTGCTTTGCCCAAATTTTCTTCATTTAGGACAATTCTCTTGGCCTTAACTATGCCAATGAGACGTCCTAGTCCTTCATTTACTCTTGCAGTTGAGTAAAAGCTTCTCACCAAGTCTGGGTAGACTGGTTCATTAATCCTTAAGAATCTGTGCCATTTTGGATTCTTCAAGTATAACTGAATGTCATACCCTTTTTCCTTAACTTCCTTCAGTTCATAGATCCTTCCAGGAACTATGGTTCTGGACATCATCAAGTCCTTACCCTTCTCTTCCTTCTTTGGTTTCTTTCATTCAATCTTCACTTTGCTTGCTGAAGATGCTTCGTCTTTTTTTTTCTTCTCACTAGGAAAGGACGTCTACACACTTCTTCTTTTCTCGAAGGAGTAGCAGAGACAGTTTCTTCTGAGTCAAAAACGTTGATCTCAATGGTTTCTCCAACAACCATTGGTTCACTGCTTCGCGAGACACCAGACATGATTCTTGTAGAGCGTTTGGATGGAGGAGCAGGTCTCTTTGTTCGCTTCCCTTTGGTTGTAGAAGGAGGAGATGAGATAGGGGTTACTTGTGGAGGAGGCGATGAAGATGGAGACACATGAGAGGGTTCTTCAGACTGAGAAGATGATTCTAGAGAGTAAGGCTCACCACCGCCTTTGACACCAAAGTGTTTGGTTTTGGACATTTCATAGTTTGAACAGGAGAAAGAGAGTGCGAGAAGATTGGTTCAGGGATTTTTGAGAGTTTGAGAAAATTCTCAGAATGTTCAAGAGAGTTCTTGAGAATAGTGGATTCGAGATGATTTTAGTGGTCCCATTTTTTGATTCAACGTTCTTTATATAGAAGATGAAAATGAGACACTTTTTCACTCAACAACTAGCCGTTTCTAGTCGTTGAGGGGTTTGTTGAGAGCAGTTATTATTTACTGTAGGAGAGAGAAAAATGACCATTGTGATGGTCAGAGTATTTGACTGAGAAACTTGAGCATCAACGTTCTCAGCCAACATTCTTAGAGAACATTCTCAGCCAACATTCTCAGCTTTATTCTCTTAATTTATTAAGACCCATTTATCCCACTTAATACTTCATAAACCTTTTAATTAACATATTCATACATTTCACATAAGAAAAATTCAAACAATCAGTTTTCAATCATATGCAAATGAAGAAGACTTTTTAAGAAGTTAAATCTTTCTTCCAACAAGGGCTGTGTAAAGATATCAGCAATTTGAAGCTTGGTTTCAACAAATTTCAGCTCAATATCACATTTCTTAACATGATCTCTAATAAAATGGTGTTTGATATCAATGTGCTTTGATCTAGAATGTTGGATGAGATTCTTTGAAAGATTAATGACACTTGTATTGTCACAATAAATTGGGATATCGGAGTACCATATAGAATAATCTTCCAACTGATGCTTAATCCACAATATTTGAGAGCAACAACTTGCTGTTGCTACATATTCTACCTCAGTTGTGGATAATGCTATGGTGTTCTGTTTTCTACAAGTCCAAGTAATTAGTGCCCTTCCAAGGAAATGACAGCTACCACTTGTACTCTTTCTATCAATTTTGTCACCAGCATAATCAGCATCACAATAACCTACTAGGTTAAATTCTGAGAACTTCTCATACCACAACCCACAGTTAGTTGAACCAACAAGGTATCTAAAGATTCTTTTTACTGCTGTAACATGAGATTCTTTAGGGGCAGATTGAAATCTAGCACATAATCCTACTGAGAAGACTATATCTGGTCTGCTAGTAGTTAGATAAAGTAAGGAGCGAATCATACCTCTATATTCCATCTCAGATACTGATTTACCTTTTCGATCTTTATCTAGTACTGAGGAAGGATGCGTGGGAGTAGCTGTAACATCCGTTTTTCTGAGTTACTGTTTAAAATCTGTTTTATATGAAATTTTAAGATCTAAGTGCTAAGTAAATTATTTTAGTCGTATAATGAAGGTTTTAAAATACTTATCAAGTTATTTCATTAAAACAGCCACTTTTTCCTTGACGTTTGAAAACTGTATTTTCCGTAATTGACGGATAAGGGTTTAAATAGCCAAAGTATATCAAAACAACTCAGAAAACAAAACTCCCTTCACAAAAGTTGTTTCTTTTAACATTTGTGATTTTCTGGAATTTTCTTAGAATTTTAAGAAAATTTTAGAAATTACCGTTTTGACCCTATTACTTATAGTAAGAGCTAAATACTGATTCGGAGACCAAGCTTAGGTCAGAAAAAGATTTTGAAAGGCTGAATCATGTTTTTATATTTTTTGGGATTTTTGGAAATTATTTCGTAATTTTCTGAAAAACAGATTAAAAGCTACTTTTTTCGATCTCTGTAAAATACGAAAAACGAGGATTTTTGGTCAAAAATGAATTTTTAGTGATCAGTGAGTGCTTAAAATCAAATTTCAAGAGGGATCATTATTGTTTAAATTCAATTTGTGATTTTTTGAAATTTTTTCTGGAATTTTCTAAAAAATTACTGTTTTGCACTTATGGCGCGTCCGTTTTCCTTTGTTTTTGCAAACAGTAAGGCTTACCCTTATCGTAAAAATCCATAAAATCTTGTATGAAGTCTTTAAGACTATTAATTGTCATTTTCGAATTTTCCCATAGGTCCTCACTTTTTAATAATAGTTTTTGGAATTTTTCCTGTAAAATGACTATTTTACCATCGGTTTTCCGTTTATTTACCAAACCATAAAGTTTTTACTATGCAATCAAATGGTTTTCCTTTCCCCATATGTTGGTCGACATCCTCCTTCATTTTGGAGCCTTGGATGAGCTTTTCCCTCATGAGTCACCAGCATAGTCATAAGGAAGAGCCAATTAGAAAAAAAGATTGATTAAACCTAATTAATAATTATGTATTTTAAGCCTCATGGCTTACATCACACAAATTTTTAATCCCTTCCCTCTCCCTAGCTCTTGGCCTCCCCATTCACTATAAATAGGGGTGGGGTGCTTCATAATTTTTCACTCATCCAAGAAGCTTGAAGACTATACACAAAGTTCTCTCTCTTTTTCCTTAGTAATCTTATATTTCTTATTTGGTGTTCTTGCTTTGTTCTTCATCAATTTTGTGGCCAAGGTAAGGGTTCTCTCTTTCAAGTTAATTTGAGAAGTATGAGTTTGACTCTTGTTTGTGTTTGATTTGTTTGTTAGTATGTTTATAGCTTTGATTTATTTAAATATGCTTTATAATTGTTTTATAAGCTTTAATTTAATTATTTTGTGCTATTTAATAATTGTAGGGTTATAATGTCCAAATTTCCCTAAATTTTCGTGAAAGTAAGGTGGCTATGCCAAAATCATTTTTGAGCTTTTGTAAACATACCGTTATAATGACGAATTTTAGTCTTACTGTAAAAATGATTTTACCGCAAAGAAAATACAATTGATTATTTTGTGAAAACCCTGATATTATCTATCATTGATATACAAGGTCATGGTTAAGATAAATGGTTTATCAGTATGGATCTGTCTAGAAAGGAAAGAGACCTTTGAAGGGGCTTTTATTTAGTTCATCTCTATCTGGCCTGGGATCTGTATTGATACGCTGTTTGGGAAATTCTTAACCTAGGGACTCGGTATATACATGACTAAGATGATTGGGAAATATAATGGTAATGGATTCTTGGTGAATTCTAATGTTATATATTTTTGGTTCAGTATTCTGTATGTTTTTAACAGTGGAAATCTGTGAAACAAGCTTCAATGGGCTTTTTTTGAAAATAAACTGGTGTTCAAATATTTTTGGAATAATTTAGCTTTAGACTTCTTCAATAAACTAAAGCACTTTTTAGTTCTATCATATACTGATATATTTTTGGGATTTGAACGAAAAATGAAGCATGAGTTATCTGGGATAAATGGTTATATGTTCTATTTGAGTAGTGAAATTCTGTGTTTTTCCTGATATGTGTGATTTGGTATTCTTATATGAGAAACGTGGTTCTGTGTTTACTTGTGATTCTGTGTTTATTTGAGAGTTAAGTCGTAAGCTGGTATCTGTGGTTACTAAATAAAATCTCTCGGAGTAGCGGGGCATGAATGCTAGTGGCTGTGTGCCGAAATTCCTATGGTAAAATCTCTAAGAGTAGCGAGTGACTTACTCGAGGGTGTGTCCCGAATATAAGTGGTAAAGTCTACAGGAGTAGCGGGTTCTTTTCTCGTGGGTGTGTCTCAAAATTATGTCGTAAAACCTCTTGGGGTTGCGGGTTATTTACTCGTGGGTATGTCCCGAAATTATTAAGTAAAATCCCAAAGAGTAGCGGGCAGGATGCTCGTGGGTGTGTCCCGAAAGTATAGAAAGTCTTGTATGAAATTCCCTGTTTATGATATTGAATGATTCATTTGCTGCGTGCATTATACCTGCTGTATGTTTCTTATATGTCCTTGACATATGAAGTAAGACCAGCGTTTGTCTTAGTGCTTGTACTTTTCTTATTAAGTTGTTTAGAGTTTCACCCTTGCCTACTTTGTTGTGTTGATGTATGGCGGAGTAGATGTTTTACCCAAGAAGTGGGCTAGCTCTTAGAAGAAGAATCTGAAGGAGGGTGCTGAATAGATTGGTAGATATTCTGAGAAGAATAAGTGTTTACTGTATTATTTGGGTAAAGGTTTAGAGATTAGACGGGCTCAGATGTTCACTGTATCATTTTTAATCTTTCCTTTCAAAAACTCTGATGTTTATATGAAATGATATTACATTCATACAAGTTTTATTTATGCTTCCGCATTGAAAACCTCTTCGAAAACATTTAAAAAGGAATCAAGGGAACATACTCCCCATCCTTCTCATCTTCTTTAAAAGGCGAAAAATTTTACCCGTAATTTTAAAGGAGGGATTTCCAACTTTCACTAAATATTTTCTAAGTTATTTTGAAATTCTTGGTAACTATGGTGTAATATCCTTTTTGGAGAAAGGGTGTTGCAGTAGCCATAGGTTTAACCTCATCCATTCTGAACTTCTTGAGAATGTCCTTGATATATTTTTCTTGATGAATAAAGATACCATTCTTCATTTGTTTTATTTGACGTCCTAAGAAGAAGCTTAATTCTCCCATCATGCTCATTTCGAATTCTCCTTTCATTAATTTGGAGAACTCATTGCACATATCCTCATTAGTAGCACCGAAAATTATATCATCAACATATATTTGCACTATGAGAATGTCAAACTTATGAACTTTCTTAAACAAAGTGGTATCAATTTTTCCTCTGAGAAAGCTATTTTTGATCAGAAAGTTACTCAATCTATCATACCAAGCTCTAGGAGCTTGCTTTAAACCATACAAAGCCTTAGTCAGTTTGAAAACATGATTTGGTTTATCATTCTCAATAAAGCCAGGAGGTTGATGCACATAGACTTCTTCATATATGAATCCATTTAAAAAAGCACTTGTAACATCCACTTGAAAAAGTTTTATGTTTTTATATGCAACAAATGCAAGAAGAATTCTTATAGCTTCTAATCTAGCTACAGGTGCAAAAGTTTCATCATAATCAATACCTTCTTGCTGGTTGTATCCTTGAGCTATTAACCTTGCTTTATTTCTTATTATCTTACCATTTTCATCAAGCTTGTTTCTAAACACCCATCTAGTTTAAATGACTGTTTGGTGCCTAGGTGGGGACACAAGAGTCCATACTTGATTCTTGTCAAACTGGCTCAACTCCTCTTTCATGGATTTATCCATGATTCATCGGTTATGGCTTCATCAATTGATTTAGGTTCAACTTCTGATAATAGAGCCATATCACATTCATCTCTTTTAAAAGATGATGTTGTTCTAATTCCATCTGAGGTTTCTCCAATTATGAATTCTTGAGGATGATTAATAACCATTCTACAGCTCTTAGGTAAGTTCTGAACTTCAGAATGTTGTGGAGAACATTCATCGTTCTGGCCTTGAGAATGTTCAACATTTGATTTTCTGACTCTTCTTTGATTTGTCCAGGAGTATGAGATTCATCCTGAATCTTTAATCTTTCCAGCTCTTCCTCAAGATCTGCATCTTTTCCTTTCTCAGACATGCTGTTAGTTTCATTGAATACAACATGCATACTTTCCTCAAAAGTATTATTCTTTAAATTAAAAATTTTGTATGCTTTAGAAGACTGAGAATATCCTAAGAAGATAACCTTGTCAGTTTTGGAATCAAATTTTCCAAGATTGTCTTTGTTGTTCAGGACAAAACATTCACACCCAAAGACATGAAAGTAAGAGATATTTAGTTTTCTCCCTTTCCATAACTCATATGGAGTTTTGTTCAGAATGTTTCTGATTGAAACTCTGTTCAGAATGTAGCAAGAAGTGTTTACAGCCTCTGTCCAAAAGTAGTTATGAATACCTGATTCACTTAGCATTGTTCTTGCCATTTCTTGCAGTAATCTATTTTTCCTTTCTACTACTCCATTTTGTTGGAGAGTTCTAGGACAGGAAAAATTATGAGTGATTCCATTCTCATCAAAGAATATTTGGAATTAGTGATTCTCAAACTCACCTCCATGGTCACTTCTCACAGAAACTATGTCAGAACCTTTTTCGTTCTGAACCTTCTTACAGAACTTTCTGAAGGCTTCAAATGACTCATCCTTGTGGATTAGGAATAGTACACAAGTGAATCTAGAGTAATCATCCACAATAACAAAACCATATCTCTTTCCACCAAGGCTTACAGTTTTGGTGGGACCAAACAAATCAATATGCAATAGTTCAAGTGGTTTTGATGTTGAAACAACATTCTTAGAATGAACACTTTTTGTTTGCTTTCCATGCACACATGCTTCACAAATTTTGTCTTTTTCAAATTTGATTTTGGGCAATCCCTTGACAAGATCTTTTTGCAAAAATTTTGAAATAGTTTTCATATTCATGTGGCCTACTCTTCTATGCCAAATCCATTTGTCAGTTTCAAAAGATGCAAAACACGTTTGATCAGAAAGTTCTTCAATGCATATGCTGTAAAGGTTTTTATTTCTTTTCCAGAAAAGAGAAGATTGTCTGTGGATTTTTCTCTAATTCACAAACTGTAGGTTGAAACAATACTTCAAAGCCACTTTCACTTAATTGGCTAATGCTGAGAAGGTTGTGTTTCAACCCTTTAACATAATAAACATTTTCAATTTTGGTGAAGTCCTTATTACCTAATTTACCTATACCTTTGATCCAAGCCTTTTTGTTGTCACCAAAGGTTATAGCTCCACCATCTACCTTCTTAAGAGTAAGAAACTTACTCTTATCTCCAGTCATGTGTCTTGAGCAATCACGGTCCAAGAACCATAACATTCTTTTCTTGGCAGTCATAGGGCACTCCTGCATTTTCAGCAAACACAGACTCAGGTACCCATATTTTGTTGGGTCCTCCTTGGTTAGTTACCTTTCTCCTAGGTATTTTATTCTTGTACCAACATTCTGAGACAATATGTCCAAGTTTGTTGTAACAAGAACAAAATTTTCTGCCCTTTATGAACTTAGAAACATTCTTAGAATGTTTCTGAGTTCTGTGTTGATGGTAACATTCTATGTCTGTTTGGCCATACAAATTGCAGTAATAACAGAATTTTTTCTTACTGTGTTTATGAGTCTTCTTACTCATAGTTGATCCTTTTTTCTTATGAACACAGTCTAAAGGCAAGTGGCCATACATCTTACAGTTGAGGCAGTATTTCCATGGCATTTTCAAAATTTGTTCTCGTAGGAGTTTGCTTCTGATTACTGTTAAATCCTAGCCCTGTCTTATTAGAAGGATCCTTTTGAACACTCATTAATTTTTTGATCCTTCAACAAATCTAGATAAATCATGAGTTAACAAGTTAACTCTTTCTTTCAAGATACTGTTTTCTTCAAGAACAGTTTGATTATCCTAAATTGGTGTTTCAGAAGCATCTTTTCTGATAGACTTGATCTGCTCAAAAAGTTTGAAATGAGATTTTTGAAGGCACTGATTTGTTTTAAACAATCTTTCATTTTCTTCCCTTAGTTTCTCATTTTCTTTTTTTGTCTCAGAAAGTTATCCTTTTAAGAAGGCACATTTATGAACTAAAGTGTTAGAATCATTTAACAGATTATCAAATGTAAATTCTAGTTCATGATAAGATTGAGCATTGCTTACCTCATCAGCTTCAGATTCTGGCTGACTCATCATGAGACGTAGATTTGCTTCTTCTAGCTCATCCTCTTCAGATGATTCTTCTAAGTTATCCCAAGTAGCCATCATGGCTTTCTTCTTTTAAAAATCTTTTGGACTTCTCTTGGTATTAGGACATTCTGATTTAATGTGTCCTGGCTTGTTGCATCAAAAGCAGATGATTTGTCCTCTACAGCTTTCTCCTTTTTGAAAGTCTCTCCTTGATTGAAAGTTCTTTCTCCATTTACCTCTATTTCTCAACATTCTCTGAATATTTCTGGATATGAGTGCAAGTTCATCTTCATTCTTAGATATGTCTCCATCATTGCTGCTTGTATCATTATCCGATTTAGCCACAGAGTTCAAGGTTGAGGATTGATGTTTAGAAGATGTTTTTCCTTTCTTCTGTGTAGCCTTTAGTGCTAAGTCTTTTCCTCTTCTGGGTTGGATTTCATCCATTATCTCTTGTTCGTACAATCACCTTAGTGTAGACAGATCCTTTGCTTCTTGAATGGCAGTCACCTTAGGCCTCCAGACTTTAGGAAGACTTCTCAGTATCTTCCTGATTTGCTCTTGGTTAGAGTAGGTTTTTCCAAGAGATTTTAGATAATTTATAATCACATTGAATCTACTAATCATCTCTTCTATAGATTCAGTCTCTTGCATTTTAAATAACTCATACTGATGTATGAGAATGTTTATCTTTGATTCCTTCACTTGGTTAGTACCTTCATGAGAAACTCGAAGTGTATCCCAGATTTCTTTTGCAGTTTTGCATTGTGCAATTTTATCAAACTCACTTCTGTTCAGAGCACATGTAAGATAGTGTTTTGCTCTGAAATTGTGTACCACTTTGATCTTTTCTTCATTTGTCCATGAGGCTTTTGGTTTTTCAGTTTCTTCTCCTGCCTCATTTGTAGATTTTGGTAGATATGGACCATTTTCTACAATCTCCCATAAATCTACTTCCTGAGTCTCAAGGAACAGTTTCATCCTTTTTTTCTAGTAGTAGTAATCTTTTCCATCAAAGGCAGGAGGTCTGTTCTGGGAGGATCCTTCAGGGATGAAGGTTGCAGTAGTTTGATTGGTCATCACTTCTTCCTAGATCTTTTTCCTCTTACACTGTCAAATGTACTACAACCCGGAGACCAGGCTCTGATGCCAATTGAAGCGGACCAAAGGATAACAAGAAAGGGGGTTGAATTGTTACCCTTTTGAACTTTTGGCCTACAAGAATGTTTTAGGGAACCTTCTGACTGAATCTTCTTAAGTTTAATAACTTGGAAATCAGAATGAGCTACCTCAGTTAGTTAATAAACAGATATTGATAATTATTCAATAACAGGTATTCAGTTTATATAACTAAGAATGTTCACTTCAAAATGTTCACTCTTGAGAACGTTCTGATGTTTACTGTTGAGTATGAACCTTCTGAGGTTCTTCAACCTTCTGATGTTCTTCATCCTTCTTAGGCTAATGAACTTTCTCAGATATCTTTCTCAAGAATTATATTCCTTTTTCTTAGATAGTATAAGTTCTTAATCTCAGGATGAGTGTGTGAGGCAGCTTGAAATAAAATATTTAACACAGATATAAAGAAAGGGATAGAGAATACCACACACAAGATTTTATTCTGGTTCACCCTTAACTCCTGGGCTACGTCCAGTCCCCACTCCCTGTGAGATTTTTCACTAGTTTAACCACCAGTACAAGTATTCTTCACATAGCCTCTTCAGGCCTTTACAAGTATTCTTTTCCTCTTGCCTCTTCAGGCACAACAACTGAGTATTCTTTCGAAACTTAGTCTCTCCAGACTTTACGTCTTTCCTCTACTCACACTAGTGCTCACTCACTATGTAGTAAAAGAATAACCTTTACAGATTTGAAAAATATAGGTTGTGTCACTATCTTACAGTTTACAACTCATTCATAAACGAACAAATAAAACTGTATTCACTCTCTAATAGATACAATAAAATATTTCAAGGAGTGAATGTTTTAAATTCAGACTTGATGGGAAGATTGATCTTGATTCAGATTGTGTAATAATGTAATAAGCTCTTCCAAGTTGTCCAGTAGTGTTTGTCTTTGCTTTTAATGAAGTTCCAAGGTGAAACTAGCCATGAGACACATAGCAAAAGGCCTCTGTTCGTACAGCTGGACATTCCCTTGCTTTTACCAAAAGTTGATAGTGACAGCTAACTTTTGGTACTTGTTCATCAGAATGTTCTGATGAACATTCTGATGTCCATCCTTCTGATGAACATTCTGATGTCCATGATGAACCTTCTGATGATCTTCTCTGATATCAGATGTGTTCTTTCTTATGATATTCCTCAAGCTTCTGTGTGAGAACATTTGTACTTTAGATGTGGTGGTACTTTCTTTCTTCTGACCTTCCTTTGGAACCTTCTCATGAATATATACTTCTATCTTTAGAGAAGGTTCAATAGGTCATCTGTGCTTGAACATTCTTTGACACTGACCAGTCTTTTGATCTTTGAGATGCTTGTGGATTTTGACTTGATTATCTCTTTCTTAGATCTCTGACTATCTACATCATGCTCTTGAACTCTTCAAGTCTTAGATGTCTTATTTTTTGTCTTTGAGAATGTTCATATTGGTGTATTTGATTTTTCTGAGAATGTTGATCATTCTGAGTTCATTTGAACATTCTGACTTGTTCCTTCTGGAACATTCTTATAGGCACTTCTTACTGAACCTTTTCTTGTTAAACATTCTCAAGCACATTATTAGTTCTTATAACATTCTTAAATGCTTAAATTAGGTTCAGAAGGTTTGTTGTCATTAAAACCATTTTCTAAGGGATTTGGAGTCAACACATGGATCATTCTTGCATGAACATTGGATGAGTCTTTGGAGAAAAACTCAACTCATCCAGCCCTTGTTATAAGTTCTTCTATGTCCTCCATCCCATAATCACGGAGGCGTTCCAAGTTGACCCTTCACTCCAAAAATGTGGGAATGTAAAAGATGAAAGTTGGGAATGAGTTCATTTTGAGAAGGTGAAAAAGGTGAAAAGTAAGTATGAAATAGAGAATGCAACAACAAGGCAGAAAGGAAGGCAAGTATAGAAAGTGTGAACCTATCTATTTTAGGATTCATTTTATGATACTATTTAGTTGCCTGTGATGATTAATTTCAGAACGAAGTGACCCAACAGTTTAAGAGACGAGACGTTTTGGCATTCGATACTTATCCATTAATAGAGACTTTGAATGATATGAATGATGTGCGTTAGAAAATGTTATGTAGTTGGCATTCTCAATGAAACGTGTTTCATGAGAAACGGAGAAGACACTTTGCCGCGAAGTACGATTTGTGAAACGTTTTGTCTTTTCCATTACAACAGTGTTTCCTTTAGCAACCATTGTCTAAGAGATCCGTGCTTAGTTACAACAATGCTTCACCCAGCAAGCACTATCTAACAACTCCGTGTTTCAAAATACTGTTGGAACCAAATTATTCAAAGGCATTTTTCAAATGCTTTAATCCCTATGTGGTTTTGATGATAACAATGATTATTAAGGATTTTACAAAGTCTGCTAACAAGCTCTTTTAGGTACAACAAAAATAAGCCCATCGTCCAATGTGACCATGGAACTCATAAGTACAGTCTAAGAACAGATCGTCCAATGGACTCTAATACTTGATAGTGAGTAAGTATCGTCCAATGGACTCTGGATGCTTCGCGTCCAGATGAGCAGAAAGATATAAGTCCAACAATCAGTAAAGCAGTAAATCCAAAGAAGCAAAGCTATGAGTCCTTATGGTAAGCATAGGCATGCGTCCATATGACCAAAGAAGCCTTACGTCCAAATGGTAAGCAAAGAAATGCGTCCCTTTGGTAAGTGAACAGAAAGTCCATTCTGTGTCACAAAACTGCGTCCAAAACGCAAAGTCTATGACATGCTATTTATTGCTCTTGCATTTCATATGAGACATATTTAATGTGCAAATGATGTGAAATAAATAGCTGTATGCAATGTTTTTCCTGTGCATAATTGTCAACGATTTGAACATGCATTTAATGAAAAGCATAAAGCACTGTGTAAAGTGTACTTGAGAGAGAGGATGTTGTCTGAACTATTCTGTATATCTCTGAACATACCTTTTTCCTTACACAATGTATTCTCTCCGTCTCAATAAAATATTACTATTAACCTTTGTGTAATTGAGATTTTGAATACAGGTTGCTTCTGACATAGGAGAAAGAAACGCAGAAAATACGCTGAAGAACCACTCCCCAGAGCAACGGAAAAATAACATTTAATGCTATTAGAGAAGGACTATATTCAAGAAGGCTGAAGCTGAGGTTATTCGAAGACCAAGTCTGAAGCTTCATCAAAACCTATATATACCGCGAACACGAAGAAGAATACAAGAGACTGAACCACGAAAAGAAAAGAGTCAAAACGTTGTGCAAATATTGTCATACTCTGTAATCTTAAGAAAGTCTTGTATTATTTTTTCTTGTAAAAGAGAGTTTGCTTAACTCTCGAAGTGCTTTAGAGTCTATATCCTCACTTGTGTGAGTTAACAACACTTTCATCTAAAACACTCTTCTGAGTTGTTTGAAGGCTTGTTTAGAAAAGAATACTTGTTTGAGCCTAGAGAGGTTTGTCTGTAAAAGAATACTTTGGTATTAGCCTGAAGAGGCTGTGTTCAAAGAATACTTGGGTTAGAGCCTGTAGAGGCTTGTCTGTAAAACAATACTTGGGTTGAGCCTAGAGAGGCAAGGTGAGCAAAGAATACTTGTTGTAAGGCCTGAAGAAGCTGTTGAAGAACACTTGTATTCTATCTGGATTGATAGTGAAATCTCTCTTTTTGGAGGGGACTGGACGTAGCTCTTAGGAAAGGATGAACCAAGATAAATACTTGTTCAATCTCTCTATCCCTTAACTCTTTTATTTTCAGTTTATATACTAACAAAGGGGATTGAATTGAATCTTTTTTCAACAAGTTTTTCCAACGTTTTAATCGCGCTAAAACTGGTTTTACACTAAGTGGACGTTTCTGCGTCCAACTTATTTGTGCGTCCAACAGACATACGCTGTGCGTCCAACATTTCTTTAAACAACGTCCAACGTTTTGCGAAAAGTTTTAAAAGCTAAGAAACACAATTCAACCCCCCTTCTTGTGTTTCATCTTGTTACCTACAGTTGGCATCAGAGCTCGGTCTTTAGGGGTTGAGCACCTAACAGTGCAGAGAAGCAAAGATCCATGGAGAACGAGGGACAAGCTGTAAATAGGCCACCGTTGTTCAATGGTGACGAATATGACTATTGGAAGCAAAGAATGATCACATTCTTTGATGCACAGAATATTGACATGTGGGATGTCGTTGAAAATGATTACATTGCTCCAGTAGGTGAAGCAGGGCAACCAGTGCCTAGAGCTCAGTGGACGCAGGATCAGAGGACCAAATTTCAACTGAACTCAAAGGTCAGGCACTATCTGATGTGTACCATTACAAAGTCAGAATATGACAAGGTGCACAGCTGCACCACTGCCAAGGAAATATGGGACACTTTAGCCTTGGCGCATGAAAGATCAACTCAGGTCCATGAGTCCAAAATCAGTATGCTAGTTCATCAATATGAACTATTTAAAATGGAGGATCACGAGACAATTGATCAGATGTTTGGAAGATTCCAAACAATCATCAACAACCTGAGATCTCTTGGAAAAATCTACACAACCAGGATCACATCAGGAAAATCCTAAGGAGTCTGCCAAGACAATGGAGACCCAAGGTAACTGCCATACAAGAAGCAAGGGATCTTTCCACTTTTGCTATGGAGAACCTTCTAGGCTCACTCAAAGTGCATGATCTTGAGCTCAAAGAAGAGGGAACAGAAAAAAGGGCAAAGTCCATTGCTCTTAAAGCTCAAAAAGGGAGCACCTCAAAAGCCTTGAAGGCCAATGATTCTAATGAAGAGTCATGCAACTCAGAAGGATAAAAAGGTTCAGATGATGATGAACTTTCCTTCATCTCCAAGAAAATAAAGTCCATGTGGAAAAAGAAAGAAGGCTTCAGAAGGAAGCAGTTCAACAGAAGATTTCCACAGAAGGAAGCTGAGCAAAAGGAGAAAAGTGCAGTAGTGTGCTGTGGCTACAAGAAACCAGGCCACTACAAGGCAGATTGTCCTGAAGCTGAAAGGACAAAGAAAAAGTTCTTCAAGAAGAAGAAAGGTCTCATGGCTACATGGGAAGATCTTGATGACTCATCTGATGATGAGGATGAGAAGGATAAAGAAGAAGCAAACGTTTGCCTAATGGCAAGCCTGCCCTCAACAGACAGTGAGGATGAAGAAGAGGTACTTTCTTATCCTGAACTAAGAAGTAATTTTAATGATCTTCTTAGATAATCATCCATTCTATCTGATGAGTACAGGTCTTTAAAGAAAAAGTTTTCTCTCATAACTAAAGATTTTGAAAAGTTTACTTTAGAAAACAAAGTAGTCAAATCAGAGAATGAAGAGTTGAAGCTGCATGTAAGTCAACTCAAAGATGAATCAAAAAGCTTCTGAGTCTAATACCTTATGTGAAGTACAAGTACTACAACAAGAAGTAAATGAACTCGCTGGACGATTGTCCAGATTTGTCAGTAGCTCTGAGAAGCTTGATCAAATCTTAAAAATTCAGAGAAAACCCTCTGACAAAAGTGGTTTAGGTTATGTTCCTGAGGAACAAGAAAAGCCAAAACCAAAGTTTTCGAAAAGTCCTTCCAAGTTTAAATTATATTGTGGTCAATGTGGAAAGGCTGGACATGTCACCTCGACGTGCGTTCATAACAAAAGGAACCTGCCTGGACGCAAACCACACTACTAGAATGTGATGTTGTAGCGTTGGAAGTAAGCGTCAGCCATGACACTGACGCTAATTGCGTCGAGTTAGCGTCGGCCAAGCCTACTCTACATCACGTTTGAGTTTCATTTTTAATTTTTTAATTTTTTTATATTTAGCGTCGGCTTAGCCGATGCAAAGTACGGGACGCAAATGGCCGACGCTAAGTCTAAGGCAGCAATTATTTTTTTAAAAAAATTTAATTTTCAAAATAGCGACGGCTTGGCCGACGCAAACTATTATATTTAAAACCGTTGAACTTCGCGTCGGCTGGCCGACGCAAAAGGCCGACGCTAAAAAATTAATAACTTATGCGTTTTCACCTCTCACTTTGGCAGATTCACTCTCTCTCTCTCTCTCTTCTATCTATGTCAGTCTGTGAAACCCTTGTGAATCCACGACAGCGAGACGACGGCGGCGAGGCGACGACGACCCTTGCGGTGGTTCGTTCTTGATCTGTGAAAGGTGAAAACTTGAAATCCCCAAATTGTTCATTTTCGTTCTTTTTCCTCTGTCAAATCATGGTATTTCGATCGTTTCTACCTTCATTCCGTTAGGGCTCACTGTTTCCAACCCAGACTTTTAGGCTCATGAAAACTCATTGTTGAGACTCTTTGGTGATGGCATTAATCAATTTTGGTATTATACTCTGTTTTTTTTTATAATTATTCGACCAAATAGTTTGGCATTAATCAATTCCCTTCTTTTTCCCCCTTTTTAATTTCATGCTTCTATCCAATTTTTTTTGCATGAAACCAGTAACTAGCCCGTTGCTCTCTCGTTAGGGACAACTTTTCTATGGTCAATTCTCCCCATTTCTCACCTTTCTGCTCAGAATTAAAACATTTTGCCCGTTTTGATGTTTTATTGCTAAGCGTTGGACCTAATATTGAGATGAAGTGTGGAACTCGTTTTGTTTTGATATGGGTTTCTGAGCTTTTGATCGTTATTTGAGGGGTTTTAATTTTTTTGCAGATTGGTTCTGCCGTTGGTGGCACTACAAATGCATTTTATGGATTGAATCATGGTACGTAGTTTTATTTTACTCATTATACACTTAAATGTATGATGTGGTGTATCAGTTCGATATGGCTGCTTAAGGCTACTCTAAAGTGTAACTCATGTTTGGAGAATGGAAAAAACATGCTTATGTACATATAAATATAATACACAAAATTTTGTGATCATTGATTTTTTTTTAAAACCAATGCTCCACCCCTCACTTAACTAAATTTAGTTAGTAGAGTGTTGATTTATCTAATTGCTTTTGTCTAATAGAGAACTTAAAATAATGTCATTAAAACAACTGAGATGAACTGCATTCAAATTTGAGTTGGGGGACTTATGGCGTTTACGAATAAGATGAACGAGAATGTATAAGTTTGATTGATTTGTATATTGTAGAAAACCTGAAAAAGTTCATGTTCCAAACTGAAAGAATGAAGCCTTAATGTTAATAACTTAATATTAACAACCAAGACTATTAGTCATAGGGAGTTCTCTTGTATATTTGTAATGCAATTATACCAATTGTCCGGAGATGAGTAAAAGGACTCATGTGGTTACATTTTCTCGTTGGTGTAAGTTTCTTGAGCCTTTTGGTCCCCTTTTTTCATATATATATTTTTTTAGTTTCTACAGTTCTCCTGCTTGATATATTCTTTTCACGTTGTCTTTTTGCTGTTGTTTAAATGTTTTTCGGAGGTGCATATATTTGACCAGTTTTAAACTCTAGATTAAATTTCTTAAATATCTTTTTCCAATCTAAGTGCCCATGTCTTTTTCCAACTCTAACTGACAAAGGGGTGAAGATAGATGCCCCTGTATAAAAGTTGGGAGGTACTAGACCAAGAAGATTTATGTACTGTGATCCTAGGACTATAATTGTCATGTATATATATTACCTAATAAGACTAGTTCTGTAAATCACTGCAGCAGAGTTTATTGTATTAATTAGTAGTCATTTTTATGATAGGCTTGATAATTTGGTCATTGGATTGTTCTGCAGAAAATTCTGCAATAAGGATTTGGTATATTAGTATCCATTTTTTTATGTTAAAACTTGGTTCAACATACTTTGGGAAGTAATACACTTAAATAAGTACATCCATAGTATTAGAGGATTTAAGCCAATTAAGTAGTATAAACCTCAAGAGTTCATTAGCCTTTCTTTCTCTTGTTATTTCCTTCGCTCCTTTTTCCCAAGAATTCATAAGTGGTTCCACTTGCTGTTCATTCTAGCTTTAGGAGATGAAGGAAAAAACTTGTCATTGACCTTTATCATTTAGTTCAGTTCATATTGCAAAATAATGTCTTGTTTTCTTTACTAATTTTCATCAGTGAATGCCTTCATCAGTGGTTTCTGGAAGTCTTTTCTGTATTGAGGTTCTACAAGCTTGATATTTGTAGTTATTAATATATGTGTACAACAGTGAAATAGAAATGCAATCCAATAGTTTATTCTTGCTAAATTCTCACACACTTTTTTGTCTTTTTTTTTTTGCTTGTGGTGTACTACAGCTAATTAGAATCATTCAGTTCTTGCTCATTATTTGCTGACCTTAACATAGAATTAATTGGATTTTTTTAAGATTAAAATTGGATTTTGAAGGCAAAACCGATTTTAGCACTTGGGCTGATAAAGTTTCCAAGTAGTAGTAGACTTGTAGCTGGCTCAAACCTGTGTTATATATATCATAATTAACTAATATACGTACAAATTTTGTTCTTTACTTGCATTACTTTAAATGTTTCTCGTTTGTGTTGCCATGTTTCTTCTTAACTTGTTCAAAATATTTTTTTATAGCTTTAGGAGGAAGGTGAGGAAGGAAAGGATTGTGCTACACCTTGAGATCAAAGCTTTAACTCCCTGTTCATTCTCGGCCACAAAATATAGTTTACTAGGTACATTGTTTTTCCACATTTACATGACAGACAGAGTAGAGTACCTTTTGGATATTTCTTTCTCTTTTTTGGCTTCTTAATTTCTTTCTTGTGTTCTTGACCTCTTTCTATTTTTTTTGACATATGATAGTACTGCTCATGGCAATCGGAGATTACAGTTAAAGCTTAGTGTTGGAGTTCATCGGTACGTATGAATTTTTTTTTTGAGAAATATCTTTGTGAATGTGCAAGTTGTAATGTGAACTATTTTGCTGTTTGTTAGTGGAGAGCTGAGCTCAATAGGTGTGATCTTACCTGAGATGTGGGATGCTGGATTGTGTGCTGGTAGCTTAGAAATGATGCATGTGTTTGTGAATTGTTTTGTTGTTTGTTAGTGGAGAGCTGAGCTCAATAGGTGTGATCCTGCTTGAGATGCGGGATGCTGGATTGTGTGTTGGTAGTTTAGAAATGATGCATGTGTTTGTGAATTGTTTTGTTGTTTGTTAGTGGAGAGCTGAGCTCAATAGGTTTGATCCTGTTAATATACTATTGTTTCTATTTATTTGATGTCGCATATATAGTTATTTGTATCAAAAAAATAGAAAATGTTCAAATCACAAGGGTTATGTTGTCGAATTTTTTCCAATTCGGGTGGCTAAGTGATTAATCTTTGCATTGTAGAAAATGGATCGTAGCTGGATGTATGACCGGCTAAATCCTGGTAGGATGGGACTGAAACAAGAGTTTATTGATGGGGTTCACGAGTTAATTAGGAAAGCTAAGGAACAACCCTACTATTTGTCCGAGGGAGGGGTTAGGTGTCCTTGTTCAAAGTGTAAGTGTATGGCAATTTCGACTGAGGGTGAAGTGAAAGAGCACCTATATAGGTTTGGATTCCAACTAAACTATTGGATCTGGTCTATACATGGAGAGGTTGAGGACCTAAATAATGACTTATGGGAAGAGTCAAACAGTAGTGGGTTTGTTGATACTGAAGATCATTTTGAAGCAATGCATGAAATGGTGCATGATGCATGTTTTGTCCCATTGTATGGAGACCCTAATGTTAGAGGTAATGTGGGAGATGAGTCAATATTCAATGAGGAAGAGTTGCCAAATCCAGAAGCTCAGTGTTTCTATGATATGTTAACTTCTGCTAACGACCCCATTTACAATGGAGCCACCGAATCCAAGTTGAGTATATCTGTTAAGCTCTTGGTTGCTAGATCTAACTGGCATGTTCCCCAAAAGTGTATAGACTATTTTGCGCAAACGCTTGTTGATGTAGCTCCATCAAAACATTCTTTGCATGGAAGTTACTACCAAGCAGCGAGGTTGGTGTCTAGGTTGGGGTTGAAGGCCAAAAAGATTGATTGTTGTGTGAATGGATGCATGCTATACTACAAAGAAGATAGCAATTTATCTAAGTGTAAGTTTTGTGAAGCTGCAAGGTATGTTCCTCGAAGAAGTGGAATGGGAAGGTACAAAGATGTCCCGGTTAAGAGAATGTTATATTTTCCTATCATTCCTAGGTTACAAAGAATGTATGCTTCAAAAGAAACTGCTTCTGAAATGAGATGGCATTATGAAAATAGAAATGATTCGAATGTTCTGCGTCATCCCTCCGATGGGAAAGCGTGGAAACACTTTGACGATGTTTATCCTGATTTTGCCTCTGAGCCAAGAAATGTAAGACTGGGTTTATGTGCTGATGGGTTTACGCCTTACATTCAAGCATCTTCCTCTCCATACTCATGTTGGCCAGTAGTAGTCACACCTTACAATCTTCCCCTTGAAATGTGCATGACCAAACCATACATGTTTTTGACTTGTCTTATTCCTGGTCCATCTGATCCGACAACAAAGATAGATGTATACTTGCAGCCTTTGATCGATGATTTGCAATAATTGTGGAGCCATGGTGTTTTGACTTATGATATCTCCACGAAGCAAAATTTTCTCATGAGAGTGTGCTTAATGTGGACAATCAATGATTTTCCAGCGTATGGGATGTTATCTGGATGGGGAACACGAGGTAAGTTGGCATGCCCTTATTGTATGGAGGACACAAAAGCTTTCACCCTGAAATTCGGTGGAAAAAATTTGTGGTTTGACTGTCATCGCCGATTCTTGCCAGCTGATCATTCTTTTAGAAGAAGCAAAAGCGGATTTAGAAGAAATAGGGACGAGAAGAATGGTCCACCTTACATGTTGACAGGGCAACAATTGTGGGAATTTGTTCGTGATTTTCCAAAGGTCACAGACGGTTGTGGTAGTAGATTGCCAGGATATAGACAGATTCATAATTGGACTAAACGAAGTATATTTTGGGATCTTCCATATTGGAAGGACAATTTGTTAAGGCACAACCTCGATGTCATGCACATAGAAAAGAACTTCTTTGACAACATCTTCAACATTATCATGAATGTTACAGGAAAAACAAAAGACAATGAAAAGGCAAGAAAGGATATTTCTGTATTTTGTGCACGTGGGGACTTGGAGATGCAATCATTAGGAAACGATAAGTTGGGAAAGCCAAAGGCAAAATACACTTTGACATCAGAACATGCAAAGTTAGTGTGTAAATGGATCAAAGAACTGAAAATGTCGGATGGTTATGCTTCAAACATTGCTAGGTGCACCGATGTCCAGAAGGGCAGAATGCATGGGATGAAAAGTCACGACTGTCATGTATTCATGGAGTGTTTACTCCCAATTGCCTTTCGTTGCTTGCCAGAATGTGTATGGAAGCCGCTAACTGAATTAAGTCGGTTCTTCAAAGATCTATGTTGCAACACATTGAGGATGGATGACTTGATTAGATTGGAGCAGAACATTCCCATTATTATTTGCAAGTTGGAAAGGACTTTTCCCCCAGGTTTCTTTGATTCAATGGAACATCTCCCAATTCACTTGCCTAATGAAGTAATCCTAGGCGGTCCGGTTCAATATCGATGGATGTATCCATTTGAAAGGTGACGAGGTTGTCTTGCATGTAATTAATGTCTATGTCTATTATATATTTAAACTACAATGTGTGATGGATTCTGACATTTACATGCAGATTGATGGGAGACTCAAAGCGGGCTGTCAGGAATAAGGCTAGGGTGGAAGGTTCCATATGTGCCCATTACGTGCAACGTGAGATAACCTATTTCTGCCCCCACTACTTTAAGAGCTCCAACTTGTTATCAACCAATACTTTCAGAAACGATTCTCGATCGGGACATGAGGGGGTCCAACCACGATTATAAAGACGATTACCTATCAGATAAAGAATGGAAATCTGCTCATGTACATGTCCTGATCAACTGCAATGAAGTCAAACCATATCTTGAGTAAGTAAATTTCTTAATAGAAAAATTGTTAAGTTTTATGACCATTTGCCATAATCTTAGCCCATCAATTATTGAATTTGTTTTAGTGCATTCTTGCGAACACACTCCGTCAATGGCAAACATGGTTCCGACCATATTCACGAAGAATTTCCCGTTTGGTTTCAAACATATGTAAGTGTAATGTGCATGATGAATTTCCCATTGGTATTAATAAAAACACAAACTAAGCCTTTGTGTATGCAGGTGTATGAAAATGGGATTACCGACACACAAATATTGTCACTTGCAAGGGGTCCTGCATCAAAGATAACATCGTGGAACATGTACTTTGTTAATGGGTATAAGTATCACACTAAGGCTTGGAGTGATGGTAAAAAGACCACAAATAGTGGGGTGTACGTAAAAGGTATAATTGAAGGAGGGGAGGATGATTTTTACAGAACCATCCAACATATCTATGAGTTGGATTATGATGGTTTGACTAACAAGATCACCGTATTTTACTGTGAATGGTTTGATCCAACAAGAAACAAAGGCACAAAGGTTCATGCACAATATAACATCGTCAATATTGATATGAGTAAACGGTACAATCGATATGATCCATTTATCCTTACACAAAAGGCAAGACAGGTCTATTTTGTCCCTTATCCAGACATGTGTAGAGATTTGAAAGGTTGGTGTGTGGCAATCATCACCAAACCAAGAGGTCATGTGGAAGTCGATGACACAGAAGATGAAGTGCCTTATCAGGCTAATGAGACATCACCCGTTGCACCCATTACGGAAGACGAACAAATACAAGGCTTACTTGACGAAACATTAAAGGAATATGAACAAATTGTTGATGATAATGACGATCCAATGGAACAAGATGGTCAATCAGAAGACGAGGACGAGCAAGATGGTCAATCGGAGGACGAGGACGAGGAGTAAGATAAGGACGGGGAGGATGGGGATGAGGATAGCAATGAGGACTAGCTTAGGTAGCTTAGGTTATCATTGTAATAATCAGAGCATTAGCTAAAAAGATACAACTCTAATCAATGAGAATCAATTTTCAGTTGTAAAGTTTTTAGAGATATCTATCTCTTTCTTCTACTCTCTCTCTCTAACCTAAGGTTCTAATATTCTCAAGTTAGAACTTTGTGTTTTAATACTTGGTGAATTAGTTAAGTTATAGATGTTTATTTGTATTTTGTTTATTATAGACTATGTGGATGTTTAATTATAGTATGATTTATTTTCTGTCTCATATCAAACTAGACATAAAATGCTACCACTTTGGTTTTGGAAGCACTCAATTTGGATGTGTGTAGACTTAGTAATTAAAGATGCAAGTTCAGTTTTAAGAATATTTTGCTACTGTTGTCTGATGAAATTGGAATGTTGTCAGTGTGTGTTTCGGAGTTCGAATCTCTTTGGGTATAATTCCAATTGTTCTGATTTCTATGACATGTTAAATTAGACAGAAAATTCTTCAATTTGGCATTTGGTTTCATTTAATTTGGAGTTGAACTATCATATATATTATGTTTTTAATTCAGATTATGTCAGGACGAGGTCAACCCAATAGGGTGAAGATCCCGACTACTCAGGGTCGGGGTCGGGGTAGGATGATACATCCTGGCACACTGGCATAGGATGGTGAGCGCAAGCGTCGCCAGAGACAGACCCCGACTCAGTCCACACCACCTGCACCTCCACCTGTAGTTCAGACTACCCCTCCACCACCCCCACCCCCACGCGTAGTTCAGTCTACACCACTCCCACCCCCAGACCAGCCTAACTCACCCATTGGCCATACTACCACCTTCACCTTTGTAGCTAATCCAGGATACCTAATTCCTACACACATGCACTAGCCGGGTGAGTCTTCACAAGCTCATCATCAGCATGACCAGCAGGATGATGATGTACATGGGGTGGGGGAGGAGCAGCAATGCTCAGAGCAGGGAGACGAGCTTCATGAGGAGGATCATGTGGAGGAGCATGATCCTCCTTAGGCATCAGAAGGACGATCTTGGGAGAGTCATCATTCGACCTTATGGACGAGGGTAAGTTATAATTTATTTCCATTTCTTTATGTATTTATTGCTATTTGATAATTGACATTGACATAATTTTTGTAGGTGGACCCCTAGCTTGGCTGCAGCCGATGCACTCAGATATGCCATCAAGTAACAGTTTCGGGATCCTCACCGCTGTTGGAGTGAGGTGCCTGCAACTGTGAAGGAACACTGATGGATATGGTTTCAGGTAACTTCACAAAATTTAATTGGAATTATTTAAACATTTAAGTGACCAACTTTACTTTCATAATTGCTTACTATCTATGTCTTCTTTTTGCAGGATAAAGTGGCTTGGGATCCTCATGATCATGAGGCTATCTTTAGGGTATTTAATCAGAGAGGTGCAAAACGTCTTTCTGATATTCTCTCAAAGGCGAAGAAGAAGGGCACAAAGCCCAAATGGATGGGGGATGGACCATGGATAGGTCTTCAGGACAAATGGAATACTGATAAGAGCTATCTAGATCTCTCGGCTCAAAATAAGACAAATCGAGCTTCAAATAAAGGCAGAGCAGTACACACCACAGGGCGCAGATCCCATCTTGATGTGGCCCTAGACATGGTATGTATTCACTGTGTATTAATGTTTAGCCCATTACCCTACAATGTTTCATACTTGACTAAAATGTGTCTGTTTTTCTTGTAGGCCGAACAACTTAGGCGATCAGTGGATCCAGGAGATCTCTTCTTGTTCACCCACAAGAAGAAATCTGGGGAATGGGTCGATAGTCGCTCTGAAAGGACTTATGTAAGTTCTCTCGTCATGTAATATGTACTTGATATAACTTGCTTATTAAACAAAATACATAACTTATTATGGTTTATGTTTTGTTAACAGGAAGCATATCAGGAACGTTTGAGGCAGGAATCGATGCAGACGGATGAGGGTTCACAGGAGGTGGATGGGTCGAGGAGGCTTCAGATATGGCAGAGTGAGGCTGGGGGTAGGACTCGTGGTCGAAGTTATGGTACTGCAGACTTGTCTGTGAATGTTCGCCATGGTGCCTCCTCGTTGACTCAGGAGTCTCAGGCACCTATGGCGACTCGCACTACCCATGACACTGAACCGACTGCTGAAGCTCGACATCAGGCAGAAGCTGCTACTCGGTTGGAAGAAGAAGCCAACCAGCGGGCAGATGAAGCCAATCAGAAGGTTGCTATGTTAGAGGAGCAGCTACGCACTTTCATGGCACTTTATGCAACCGAGCGCCAGTCAGGCGGTGCTTCATGTAGTCAGGCTCCAACTCCTCCACCTGAGCACCCTCATCATTATGATGCTGAGCATCATGACCAGTCGCTAGATGAGGCAGCCTCGCCACCGCGTAATCGTCGTCGTAAATCATGACTACCTTGTATTGACTTTTTTTACTCAATTGTCTTATTTGGATTACCTTGTAGTCTTGGTTGGCATTTCATCCTAACTTATCTTATTTGGGTTACCTTTTAGAACCTTTGTATGTTTTTCTTTGAATTGATGGGATTATATTTTATGGATTTATTTGTGTTGTTTTTATTTCTATTAAAATGTCTTTCATTCTTTCCAGGAATATCATATAATTATGTAAAAATAAATTAAAATAAAATAAAGTAGAGTAGGCTTAGCACACGCAAATTAGCGTCGGCATAATTCTGAAAGATTCTTTTTTGCGTCGCATCTGGATTCATAGCGTGGGCTTAGCCGACGCTAATTCTAAAGAAACTTCTTTTGCGTCGAACCTGCCTTAGTAGCGTGGGTTTAGCCGACGCTAATTCTCAACGAACTTCTTTTGCGTCGAACCTGCCTTAGTAGCGTGGGCTTAGCCGACGCTAATTCTAAACGAACTTCTATTGCGTCGAACTTGGCTTCGTAGCGTGGGCTAAGCCGACACTAATTAGCGTCGGCCAAGCGTAGGCCATTTTCATTGCCTTCGTGCGTCGGCTTAGCGTCGATTTAGCCGACGCTAATTAGCGTTGGCCATACGAGGCCGACACTAATGCTTTGCGACGAGCAATTTAGCGTCTACCCCGAGGCCGACGCAAGGCCGACACTAAAATAGCTGTTAGCGTCGGTTTTTCATGTTAAGCATGGGATTTCGGCCAACGCTAACAGCTGAAATTCTAGTAGTGCCAAGGACTAACAAGAAAGGACCCAAGTCTATATGGGTACCTAAAAATATGATAATTCTTGTTGCAGATATGCTTGATGGGAGGAAGACAACTCCAGTCATGGTACCTGGACAATGGCTGCTCACGACACATGACAGGAGAATGGTCTATGTTCCAAGACCTAAAGCCTAGGACAACTGGGTCACCTTTGGAGGAGACCAGAAAGGCAGAATAGTTGGGATAGGTAAAATTGGTAAGCATCCTTTTCCCTCTATTGAAAATGTCTTGCTGGTTGAAGGACTCAAACATAATCTGCTTAGCATAAGTCAATTGTGTGACAGTGGATTTGGTGTTTCCTTTAACAAGGATAAATGTATAGTTAGAAACTCTTATAAGTCCATACTTTTTCAAGCAAAGAGACAGGACAATGCTTACAAAATTGATTTTGAAAACCTGTCCAAACAAAATGTCTCATGCTTCATATCTTTAAAAGATGAACAATGGATATGGCACAAGAGACTTGGTCATGCAAGCTTGAGAACTATCTCAAAGCTAAATAAGCATAACCTCGTGAGAGGACTACCAAATCTTGTGTACAAATTTGAGTGTGAAGCATGTCAGAAAGAGAAACAAGAGAAAAACTCTTTTAATTCCAAAAATATTGTTTCCACTTCTAGACCTTTAGAACTTTTACACATGGATTTGTTTGGACCCACACAAACTGCTTCTTTGAATAGAAAGAAATATGGACTAGTTATAGTAGATGACTATACTAGATGGACATGGGTTAAATTCCTTGCACACAAGGATGAGTCTTTCAAAGTCTTCACTATATTCTGTAAGAGAGTCCAGAATGAAAAAAGGAGTTTTTATCAACTCCATTAGAAGTGATCATGGAGGTGAGTTTGAAAATGCCAACTTCTAGAAATTCTGTGAAGAGAATGGAATCTTTCACAATTTCTCTGCACCAAGAACACCTCAACAGAATGGTTTGGTGGAGAGAAAGAATCAATCTCTATAAGAGATAGCCAGGTCCATGCTCAATGATCACTCAACCTCTAAGAGGTTTTGGGCTGAAGCAATAAACACTGCCTGTTACTTACAGAACAGAATATATGTGAGGCTTATATTGTAAAAGACTCCATATGAATTGTGGAAAGGAAGAAAACCCAACATATCTTACTTTCATCCTTTTGGATGTGAATGCTTTATTCTTAACACTAAGGATCAACTTGGCAAATTTGATTCCAAAGTTGACAATGGAATTTTTCTGGGTTACTCTGAAACTTGCAAGTCTTACAGAGTCTATAACTCTAGAACCTTGACTGTTGAAGAATCAATTCATATAAAATTCAATGACAAAAAGCCTGACAAAGAATTGTCAGAGCTAAGTGATTCTCTTGTAGATATGAGAATACAAGAAGAAGGTGAAGAAGCATTACCTAAAAATGAAGAAGATGGATCAGACGCAGAAACTGAGGATGCGTCCAATCCAGAAAGAAGAAGATTAATCTGCCTCTTGCTCTCTTTATGAACTTCAAGAAGCATGTCAGCAAAAAGTATTCGTTAAAGAAAATCCCGTATAGAGCGCTTCTACAGAAGATATTGAGAAAACAAGGAATCGATGATGAAGCAACCCTATCCTTGAGTAGTATCAAACAGCCCGGGCTTACCAAAAGCAACTTTGATAAAATGAAGCTTCATTCAGCTATTCGAGGGGAAAGGGAATTTCTTGAACTTAAAGAAAGGGCTATGAAAGAAAAGATTTTGAAGGAAGTTATGGCTAAGGAAACGGAGCAAGTATCACAAGAAGGTCAACCCACAGAAACAGCAACTGAAAAGAGAACTAAAAGAAAGGTTGAAGAAGAATCTAGATTGAAAGAAACACAACCCTTCAAAAAGAGGCAATCCAGTCAAGAGCCTGCTGGACGAGCTGTTAAGAAACGAACAGGTACTAGAAAACCTTCTAAGACTATTTCTGAGATTGTCAAAGACTTTAGAAATGTCTATACTTGAAAAGGAAGAAAGGATATTGTTGAAGAAACTCGTTCAACCACTCCACCACTTGAGTCCATTCCCTCACCCATTCATCCAATCGATGAACCTCAAACACAAACCCAAACACCTACTCATACAATCCCTGAACCTGAACCACAACCACAAAACCAAACAGCTCCCACACCACAAACAGAACCACCTACCCAAACTGAGCCTCAACCTCTCTCACCCCCATCGTCCACTCAACTAAGACCTCAAACACATACACCCATTGCCTCACCTGAACCCACTCCCTCATCACCTATTAACATTGAACCACCGTCCAATGTTATCCAAACACATACACCTTCACCCTCACATGACCAATCTCAACCATCCTCACCATCTCCCAGTCAAGATATATCAGAAGCACCCCTGCAACCTTCTGAATTTGTCTACACTGTGTGGAAGCCTATGATCCTGACTAAGGGGATCAAGACCACAGAAATTCCTCTTCAGGAGGAAAAGAGGAAGGACAAGGAGTTAACCCTGGATGAGATAAGGGCCAAATCCATTTCATCCAGCTCCTCGGGACATGCCAGAATGCGACTCTACTACGCTCAACCAAAGTACAATCCTTTGACTGCAGAAGAGTTGGGTCCTTTCCTCTCAGTCCTTGATCGAATGTTCATCAGAACCATGGCAGACGGACTCCAGCTTCAGAATAGATTCAATGTCCCTCCGTCTATGAGAATAAAGCCTACAACAACAATAAGGGTGCAGCCTGACAGGATAGTACCAAGGGTCTATCTTGTGGACAGGAATAAGGACAAGTTCCCCAAGAAGCACACCAATAAAGGTACAATGCCAAATCCGATCAAGTTTGATAAGGATTGGGCAAAGAGGACACAGGAAGATGTTGATATGGACTTCTTGATGTACATGTCCAAAACTGGTCAAGCAACAGAACAAGATGCAAGGACAGTCTGGGAAAGACATCTCCAACTCTGTGAGCAAGAAGCATGATCCTCAGGGGTCTCTGATGCTATGAAGGCTACAACGCCTACTGGGGGATCAATTACAGAAAATATGGCACATCAGAGATATATGTTTGATGATATCTTTGGTGCCCCAACTAGATCCACTCAGCCTATAATTGAGCTTCCTCCTGAGCCAGAAGATGCTATTGTCTCCACAGCTGAGGAACCAAGAACTGCACCTGCACAAGTCCCACCCTCAAGTGAAGAAATTGAAGACTTGATATTTCTGTTAGGCCAGTATCTCAAGTACTTGGAGTCAAGGAAGACTCTATGGAAGTCCTGATCTCCTGTTCTCCATATTTTTTTGTTTTTCAAAATTCTTTTTTGGACTACGATGTTCTGTGAACCTTTTTGTCTGATGACAAAAGGGGGAGAAGAAAAAGAAGAAGATTAAGTTTTAAAGCTCAAAGTCATTAATAAAATGAGATTGAGTTAAAATTGTAGTGCAGCAGTTTTAATGCTTATACATATATATGTTTTGATTATGACACTCTGAATTTGATTGCTCTGATTACATACATATTTTTGTTGAACTAATCTGTTATGTGAGCAAAAGTACTTTCCAGGAACTCAATAGATTGAAAAATCTAAAAACCATGAGATGTTTATCTTAGGGGGAGAAAAGTAAGAAACCATGAGATGTCTATCTCAGGGGGAGTTTCCCTCAATGAGAAAAGTTTATGTTAAATGCTTATGCTGACTGATTATTCTGTTTAACTTGCTTATATTGCTTGTAAAACTTAATAATGTTTGTCATCATCAAAAAAGGGGAGATTGTTGGAACCAAATTATTCAAAGGCATTTTTCAAATGCTTTAATCCCTAAGTGGTTTTGATGATAACAATGATTATTAAGGATTTTACAAAGTCTGCTAACAAGCTCTTGTAGGTACAACAAAAATAAGCCCATCGTCCAATGTAACCATGGAACTCATAAGTACAGTCTAAGAGCAGATCGTCCAATGGACTCTAATACTTGATCGTGAGTAAGTATCGTCCAATGGACTCTGGATGCCTCGCGTCCAGATGAGCAGAAAGATATAAGTCCAACAATCAGTAAAGCAGTAAATCCAGAGAAGCAAAGCTATGAGTCCATATGGTAAGCATAGGTATGCGTCCATATGACTAGAGAAGCCTTGCGTCCATTTGGTAAGTGAACAGAAAGTCCATTCTGTGTCACAAAACTGCGTCCAAAACGCAGAGTTTATAACATGCTATTTATTGCTCTTGCATTTCATATGAGACATATTTAATGAGCAAATGATTTGAAATAAAAAGCTGTATGCAATGCTTTTCCTGTGCATAATTGTCAACGATTTGAACATGCATTTAACGAAAGCATAAAGCACTGTGTAAAGTGTACTTGACAGAGAGGATGTTGTTTGAACTATTTTGTATATCTCTGAACATACCTTTTTCCTTACATAGTGTATTCTCTCTGTCTCAATAAAATATTACTATTAACCTTTGTGTAATTGAGATTTTGAGTACAGGTTGCTTCTGATATAGGAGAAAGAAACGCAGAAAATACGTTGAAAAAACACTCCTCAGAGCAACGGAAAAATAGCATTTAATGCTATTAGAATACGACTATATTCAAGAAGGCTGAAGTTGAGCTTATTCAAAGTCCAAGTCTGAAGCTCCATCAAAGCCTATATATACCGTGAACAAGAAGAAGAATACAAGAGATTGAACCACGAAAAGAAAAGAGTCAAAACGCTGTGCAAATATTGTCATACTCTGTAATCTTAAGAAAGTCTTGTATTATTTCTTTCTTCTTGTAAAAGAGAGTTTGCTTAACTCTCGAAGTGCTTTAGAGTCTATATCCTCACTTGTGTGAGTTAACAACACTTTTATCTAAAACACTCTTCTGAGTTGTTTGAGCCTGGAGAGGCTTGTTTAGAAAAGAATACTTGTTTGAGCCTGGAGAGGTTTGTCTGTAAAAGAATACTTGGGTACTAGCCTGATGAGGCTGTGTGCAAAGAATACTTGGGTTAGAGCCTGGAGAGGTTTGTCTGTAAAACAATACTTGGGTTGAGTCTGGAGAGGCTAGGTGAGCAAAGAATACTTGTTGTAAGGCCTGAAGAGGCTGTTGAAGAATACTTGTATTCTATCTGGATTGATAGTGAAATCTCTCTTGTTGGAGGGGACTGGACGTAGCTCTTAGGAAATGGTGAACCAGGATAAATACTTGTTCAATCTCTCTATCCCTTAACTCTTTTATTTTCAGTTTATATACTAACAAAGGGGATTGAATTGAATCTTTTTTCAACAAGTTTTTCGAACGTCTTTATCGCGCTAAAACTTGTTTTACACTAAGTGGACGTTTTTGCGTCCAACTTATTTGTGCGTCCAACAAACATACGCTGTGCGTCCAACATTTCTTTAAACAGCGTCCAACATTTTACGAAAAGTTTTAAAAGCTAAGAAACACAATTCAACCCCCTTCTTGTGTTTCATCTTGTTACCTACAAATACTACAATGTTTTCTAACGTAAGCGTTTTCTAACATCTACATTGATTTTTTAATAAAAAAAATACAAAGCTCTACAATAGTGATTGCTGGGCTGAACGTTGTGCGAAAACTCTATGTTTTTCATTACAACAACGTTTGCCCATGAACGCATTTTGTGAAAGCTCCGTGTTTTCTATAACAGCGGTTCTTGCTTCACGCGTTATGTAACACTCGGATTTTTCCATAATTATTTTTCTGAAAATATTTTCTAACAGTATTTTCCGTAGAAAATATTATTTTATGTTCTTGAATCATTTTAACCAAATAAAATTTAAAAATGATTTTCTGTAGCATAAAAACTATTTTTGTTGAATTTTGATTACGACGGAGCCCTTATTTGCAATTTTAGAAAGTTTAGAAATTTCTATAAATTACAATTTGGTCCCTGGACCAGGGAACTGGTCCAAGGAATATAAATGATTAGATATTAGTATTTTTGGATAGATAGATATTTTTTTTTTAGGATTATGGTGAATAGGATAAGTATTGCAGTTTTGGTCCCTCTAAGATGAGCTACGTAGATCAGGGGGAATTAGAGGCCAAATAAATTTTCAGAGACCAAAACAGAGACAAATAGAAATATTAGGATCTACCATTATTATTTATTTATCATTTCCTATTTTTAGGAATTTTTCTCGAATTTTTTAGAAAAAATTACGGTTTTGCCCCTGTTTGTGGGTAACCGGGGAACTCGGGGAAACCAGGGAAGATGGTAAAAGACCAGAGCTCAAGGTTAGGGGTTACAGGGAAATTTACCAGGAGGAGGAAAGTGATGCAGAGCAATGTCCCCATAAACGAGAATCTTGACTTTTTAGACGCAAGGGGAGAAATGACCATTTTACCCCTAGCCTTTCTTCTTTGCACCCAAGGGCATTTAAGTCATTTCCCCAAGATTCTTTTCAGCCCAAATGGCACGCCCCCTTGTCCCTTTTAAGGTCAAATCTTTTGTTTTACAAAGCTTAATTCAATTCTAATTCAAATCCACCAATTAAGCTTTTACACTTGTCATTTTTTTACTTGTCATTCACCTAACTACATGGTAATTTTAGTAAAGCACCTCCTTTCCTTGCCTATAAATAGAGAGGGAGCTCCATCCATTTCCCTTGCTCATTCACTCTCTCCTTCACCTCTCTTTGTTCTTGCTTCTTGAGTTGTTCTTGTGTTTTAAAGAGCTTTGTGCTTAGTTCTTGGTTTTTGGTGAGTGGTGCTTGAGGAAAAAGGAAGGCTAGTGATCAAAGAAGGGTTTGTAGAGATTTCTCTTAGTCTTTCTATTTTGGTTAAGGTTTTAGTCTTATTAGTAACAAGGCTTTTGTTGTGTGAAGGTGGTGAGTGAAGAGGTGGGACCAAAACAATAAAAAGATAACTAAGGTAAGGGGGAAATTTTTAAAGCAAGTTATAAGAATCATATAAGTGATTGCTTATATGATTTGTATGGCTTAAGTGGCTCAAGCTTTAAAAATAAAATTTATGCACACACACACACACATATATATATATATCTCTTTTAAGTATGTTTCTAATATTTATTTATAAGCCTTTAATTTTATGCTTTCTGTTTATTTAGGTTTTCTGTTTATTTATTTATGGACTGACATTTCGGTCAAGTCCTTATGCTTTCTGTTATTTATTTACGGACTGGCATTTCGGTCAAGTCCTTATGCTTTCTGTTATTTATTTATGGACTGGCATTCAGTCAAGTCCTATACTTTTGTGTTGTTTATTTTTAAGTTCTTTTACTTTGTGCTATTTAATTATGGATTTGTTCTTATTCTATGTCCTCATGCTTTAAGCCTTAAGATAATTATTATGGTCTTAACACAAATGTTATTTTATGTCTATTTCTGATTTGAAATAATTGATGTGTTTGATATTTGGATGTTACTTGAGTTTGATTCATCAAGAGCTTGAGTTGTTGTATCGCTTGTACATGAGATTTGGTGATATGATTATTTGAAAAGATAAGGACCGTAACACCCTCATTTTTTAAATAGTTTTTATTGATTTTTAATCTTCTTTAAATTAATTAAAATTATTTAATTAATGATTTTTGGGATCTAAAGGTGAGGATAGTGATAGTAATATCTTAGATTTATTTTAGAGGAGTCGAGAGTAGTAGAGTTCGCAAAACTGAGTTTTTGTGGGAACTGCATTCTCTCCTGATGCGGGGATAGGGTCCAGTATTTTTCTGGAGGTCATTTTTACTCCAAAATAATATTTTAATGAACCAAAAGTTGTTTTTATAATATTTGTGATTTTTAGAAATTTTTCAGAAAAACTTTATTTTACCCGCGTTTGGAGCTTTACGGGTAAACCGGGCGCAACCGAGAAATGAAAAATAGTCCAAAAATTTAGCTTTGAGATTCTAAATTTTTCTATATCATATTCAAGTCATAAAATTGGTTTCTCATGATTTTACCTATTTTAGAAAAATATTTATCTAAAAAGGGATTATAAAACCGCGCATTTTACTACTTTGAACTACCGATTAAACTATAACTTGATGGGACATAATCCCACCAATTTGTTTGGCCATAGGTGAGTTTGATGTCCAAAAATATGGTCTTGAAAATATCCCAAAGTCAAGTGTGAGTCAAAGGCTTATTATTTTTTTTTTAAATTAAAGCATGGAGTAGGTGAACAAACCCAATCAAAGCCATGCTCTCCCATGCCCCCTTGTTCCCATGGGCTGGCCGAATTCTTGACTAGGGAGAGGGAGGAGAGAGAAGCTTCATTCTCATTCACTTCATCTTCTCCAACTTTGCAAAAACATCATTTTCTCTCATTCTAAGCTTTTCCTTCATAGCCAAAGCTTGAGTTTTGTTGGGTTTTTGACCATTCAAGCTTTACAAAAAAGGTTTGGATCATTATTCTTATCCATAAACTTCTTTTATTTTTTCATTTTCACCACTTTCATTTTTCCATGAAAGCTTGAGTTCTTCATTTCACTAAAAGAGAGCTTTTTCTTGGTTTAGGTTCAGTCCATTGGAACCTACAAGCTTGAAAACTATCTTGGATTCATTTTGCTTCAAGGTTTGAGTAAGTATTCCTCTACTCAAATTTCTACTCTTTAGGGTTTAGTTGTTTTCATAAAAATTACATTTTTATGGTTGTATATTTGGTGTATTTTGTGTAAGGTTGATTTTTCTAAGTGTTGGAACATCAAGGCTTCAAGGAGGCCACCTGGTGTTGGTGTTGGGTGAAGGTGATTTTTGGTGTTTGCCCATTTTCATTGTCTTGAAGAGGTAAGGGGAATTTCTCAATAAGTTGGGAAGGATGTGTATGTGTGCGGTGTATGTTGTGTTGTTCTAAGTTAAACTCAAAGACTTGAGTTTTTCTCTTGGTTGTTGAATGAATATTTCATTCTCTTAGTAATATGTATTTTTATATATTTATGTATATGAGTAAAATTATGATTTTGGTTGATGAATGGTAACTTTTGATAACTATATTGTTATTGGAAAAATCATATGTATGGTTTGGAGTGATTTGGAATGCCTAAGTGTATACTTGATGAAGTATGCTTTATGCTATGTTCATGATGTATGTTAATATGTTATGGATGATTACTTTGAGTGTATGTTTGATTTATGGCTTGATTGTGTTCTTGCCTAATTGATGAATGTTGATTCTTGGACATGTCATATGCTTTGATTCAATGTGATTGGGATTGGATTGAAAATATTTGATTAAGTGTGGGAAGAGGGCTTAAAAGCTTTAATGAAAAAGTTTTCCAAATGAAATCAAATGGATTAATTAGGATTCAAGTTAATACTTAATTAGATAAATTTCATGAAGTTTCTAAGTATAAGTCTCAAATAAATTTCATACTAAAACCTATTTCTCCATAAAACTCTAAGTAAGTTAGAAAATCAATTAATGAGGGAGAAAATAAAATTTTAGACTTTTAAAAAATACGAAATCTAGGTGTTTTTGAGTCAAAAATATAAATTTCTAAAAGTTTGGGCAGAAAAACAAAAAAATTGGGCACTTTAGGCCAAAAACATAATTTTACAAAAGTTCTGGGGCAGAAACGCGAAATTGGGCATTTTTGGGGCAAAAACCTAATTTTTGAAAAAATCAGGGGCTGTAGTGTGAGACTGGAGTTCTTAAGGGGTCAGATTTGTAAATACTTAAAAGTAAAGAAATTTACGTAAAATTATCAAATAATCCAATTAAGATTTTTAACTAAGTCTTTTACAATGAGAAGTGAGAAGAAAATGATGAAGATTTGAGAGTTTAAAGTTAAAGAAGAACTTTAATTTCAAAGAGAAATTTTTCATAAAACTTAGGTTTTTAAATAACGTTTTGACATAGTATTGAAAGAGGATCAATACGTGGCGATGATGGAGTCTTGAGAACAATGATGCTACACGGTGTTGGAAGAAAGCTAACACGTGACGACAAAAACCCTAAGACGAGGGACCACATTAATTGTCCTGTATGTGTGTGCAAATATAGATGTCAGTGCTACAATCCAGCTTGGAGGATTGTGCAATATATATTGAGGTCATGCTACAATCCAACTTGGAGGATTGTGCAATAAATGTGGATGTCTTTGCTACAATCCAGGTTGGAGGATTGTGTAATAAATATAGAGGTTGTTGCTACAATCCAGCTTGGAGGAATTGTGCAATAAATGTAGATGACGTTGCTACAATCCAACTTGGAGGATTGTGCGGGACGCATGTAGATGTCATTGCCACAATCCAGCATGGAGGATTGTGCAATATATATATATAGATGTCAATTGCATTCGATGATTGGCTTTGCCAAATTTGAGCTACAATCCAGCTTGGAGGATTGTGCAATCCAACTTGGGGGATTGCGAACGGAGGACGGTTTGAGCTGTATTGAAAGATGTTGAAGTGCCATGTGTTATGCTAGAGTGTCATGTGTGTGTAACTGGATGTTGTGTTTTCTGTGGATGTATGAGTATCTTAGAGAATGATTTGTGAAAGAGTAACCCTATATATATATTCTTGGAATGTATTATGTAGTATTTTATTTTTCATATACATCCTTTCAGTGGATTTCAACTTGTGCAAAGAAATTCACCCTTGCATGTTTTTCTGTTATTTTATGTACGATACTCGTAGATGTTTACATCGAGACCTCTGGTAGCCGAGTGAGGAAGAGTTTCCGGCCTCTTGAGGCCGATGGTGGGGGATAGACTTATGATCCCATCTCCCAATGGGCCACTGTGACTGGACATGTAGAGAAAGGGAAGAGGAAGATTAGCGACGAGTGCGGTTGCGGATTTCTTATGGAGGCTGAGTCTGAGCTCAAGGAGGACCCCGAGGAGGCGGCATCTTTTAGGTCTCTAGGTGTGGGGAGTATAGTGCTAGGTTGTGGGTGTGTCAGTTAGCCGACCAGCCTAGGTTTTTGGGAGTAGATGTTCATGTCGTGTATTTGACATACCTTTTGCTTTACCGTTTTCTTTAGGATAGGTTTATCACCTTATTTTCTTTCATGTTATGATGATGTATCTTGACTATACTTGCGGCACAAGACTTTTGTATAGTGAACATGAGAATTGTGAATGTGATGTATATTTCTTTTTTGATTTTCTGGATGGCTAAAGTTTCATGAGTATGCTTCTTATGATACTTATCTTTTCAAAAAAAAAAGTTAGCCACCAATTTCGATATTTTTTAATTATAAAAGGAGTATGTTTTTAAGATAAAACAAATTGATATTAATTCCGCATGGAGTTTCTTGGTATTTTTACGTAACAATCCTTGTGGGAAAAAGGGGCGTTACATTTGTGGTATCAGAGCCTAGTCGATGTCTGTCGGGACTGTTGGTTATAGGTCTACTGTGTCTAAGTTGTGTGAATCTCTGATTAGCATTGTGTGACATTGTTTGTATTGTTTCCTTATGAAACAATGCGTGAAATTGATTGCGTTCTTGAATGGATTTTGAATAGTGCAACTTGATTAGTTGATTTGTAGAAACCCATGGCACGTCGAGGAGGACCGATGAACCGCGTTGACGCTGAGGACCGTGATGATACGATGGAAAGGGTTTATTAAGAGAGAAATTATTAAGATCTCCAAAAAGGTTTTATTTTAAGTCTTGAAATGAATTTTATAAAAATTTAAAGATCCAAAATTAATATATTATTTGTACAATAAATTAAACTATGCTTTTATATGTTAGAATAAAGTTTTAAGTCCATTTTTAATTAATTAAACAGTGATATTCACACCTCAGGTGTGAAAACTTTTTAAAACATAAGAAAATTTAAATCCTGTCAATTTTCGAAAAACTGGAGACAGACTCGTTCACACCCACGATGTGAAATCTTCCACACCTGTGAAAGCGTCAGGTTTTTCCAAAAATAAATAATTTTTCTAAATTCAAAATTTTCTAAAAATTATGTCTAAAGGCTTCTAAATTAAGGTATTTCTAAGGAAAAAATTATTACATGAGGTTCCTCATATGAAAGGTATTTTATTTACATTTTTATGTAAATGGGGGAAAGAAATTAATAAAGGAATTCTAAAAACATTGTTGCAAAAAGATGAGGCAAAATGTTTGTTGAATTCATGCGGAATTGTTGTTGGGATATTGATCCTTTGGTTGCAAATTGAATTGTCATTTGCATAGAGATGTTTTGGCTTTGCCAAATTGAGCTACAACCCTAGTTGGAGGGTTGGGAATAGATCACAGTTGGGCTACAATTGCCTGTTGGGATTATCCAGGTTTCGAAAATTCTCAATGGCCATGTGTGTGGATCCCAGCGAGCCGAGAATGAGTAGAGTACCCGGCTTGGATAAATCTGACTGACTGGCCTATTCATGAATTGGTAAATATTTAAATGTGGATATACTGAATGACTGTAAAACCCGCTCATGAAAAAGGGGGCAGGTGGTTATCCAGATCCATGAAAAAGGGGACTGTACTGGTTGGTTATGATAGGTATATGCCACAGCCATTCGCTCAGACGAAGTTTTGGTGGGAAAAGTCTCCATAGAGCACTACACCAGTGTATTTTGAGGGAAATTGAAGTGTCATGCATATATATAAAGGCTTGAGATGTTTCCTGTTTGATTGATTTATGGATACTTGTGATGAAAATTTCATATATGTCTGATGCGTTTTCTGGTTGTTATTATGAATTGTGAATGAGTGATAGAGTTGGTTACTAAGATTTTCGAAAAAACCTTAAATCTATATTTATTTGTGAAATGTAATATATGGTATCTTCTCTTTATGTGTTTTTCATGATATAACTTGCGAAGAAGATTTTCACCCTTGCCTATATGTTTTGTGGTCTTTTGGAACATGATTCATATAGATGGATCCGCGCGGACCCGGATTTGATCCCCACTAGCAAGGAGAGTTTTAAACCCCGTGGGGGCGAAGGGCAAGGCTAGATTTACAACCCAGTCACTGAGTGGGCAACCTACGTTGGACATATAACGAAGACCTCGGGAGGAGCAAGTGGACTAGATGCGAGACTAGAGAGTAACCATCGGACGATTAGATCGGGGAGAGCTCATAGCTGTAGATATTCTAGTGGCCCAGAATAGGTCCTAGAGGGGTTTGTGGAACTCGACCGGCCTAAGATGGATGACAGCGTCTAACTCGCGTGTTTGCTATGCTTTCTAGTTTCAGTTTGACTGTTTACTTTCTCTCTAATGATCATGTGTATAGGTCACTCTGTTGTGGCCAAGACTATTACTTGCTGGGGCAAGCTCTTAAATTTCCTGTGACATGTATATTATGTGAGGTGTGTTTTCTATAACTACGTGTTTGAAAATAATTTTTATGATCACTAAATTTTCTACAAAGAAAATTATTTGAAAACATATTCCTCATCCTTCTCATCTTTAAAAGAAAAAAAATTTACTCACATTTTTGGAAGGGAATATGTAAATAAAAGTATTTATTTTCTAAATATAAAGTATTTTTGGAATAAAAAAATAATGTAATGCCCTTTTTGGGAAAAAGGGTGTTACATTTAGTCATGTTACATCCTGAGGCCGACGAGGGCGGGGAGTGATCGCCGGTGTAGAGAGGCACGGACAAGGAGCGGCTCCTGGCAGGCTTCTAGGTGAAGGGGTACATGAATGAACCAAAGTCATACCCGAATGAGATGTATTCCGAGACTGTGCAGGTATGGGACTGTACAGTTGAGGAAAGCTTAATAGAATTGATTGGTACTACCTATACCAATAAGATGCATCTTCTTTTCGGTAGCCTATCACTTAAGAACTCCATAGTTAAGCGTGCTTGACTTGGAGCAATTTCGGGATGGGTGACCTCCTGGGAAGCATGTGAGTGAGGACAAAGCATGCTGAAAAGACCCGTGTTGGTGTGTGGGGACAGTTGTCAATCCGAAAAGCAGCCGGGATGTTACAAATGGCATCAAAGCCAGTCCTCTCCTAGTACGATATGTAGGTAACAAGATGAAACACAAGAAGGGGGGGTTGAATTGTGTTTCTAAGCTTTTAAAACTTTTCGCAAAAGTTGGACGCTGGCTGTTAAAAACGTTGGACGCACAGCTTAGTTCAAATATTGGACGCACAGTGTTTTTCTAAAATATTGGACGCACAGAGTGCTAAAACACTGGACGCACAGAGTCTTTATAAAAACTGGACGCACAGGTTTTCTAAAGATTGGACGCACAGAATGCTTCCCTTTTAGTTTGAAAAACTTGTTTGAATAAAATCAATTTCAATCCCCTTTGTTAGTAATAAACACAGATATAAAAGGAGTTAAGGGAAAGAAGAAATAACACAAGTTTTTATACTGGTTCACCCTTTCCTAAGAGCTACGTCCAGTCCCCTCAAACTAAAGAGCTTTCACTATCAACCTGATAGGTACAAGTATTCTTTGCACACAGTCTCTTCAGGCTAAAACCCAAGTATTCTTTGCACACAGCCTCTCCAGGCTAAATCCCAAGTATTCTTTGAACACAGCCTCTTCAGGCTAAATCTCAAGTATTCTTTGAACACAGCCTCTCCAGGCTAAAACCCAAGTATTCTTTGAACACAGCCTCTTCAGGCTAAACAACTCAGCAGAGTTTTTGATTCAAGTGCTGTCTAACTCACACAAGTGAGGATATGAAATCTAAAGCACTTTGAGAGTTAAGCAAACTCTCTTTTACAAGAAGATAGAAAAAATACAAGACTTTCTATACAGAGTATAACAAATTGCACAGCAGTTCAGCTCTTTCTTTTTCGTTGTTCAGTATCTTGTATTCTTCTTCTTGTTCACGGTATTTATAAGAGTAGTGAAGCTTCAGACTTATTCTTCAGTTGCTCAACTTCAGCTCTCATAATATGACCGTTCTCTAATAGCATTGAATGCTATTTTCCCGTTGCTCTGAGGAGATCTACTTCATTGTGCATGTCTGCGTTTCTTTCTCCTAAATCAGAAGCAACCTGTACTCAAAGTCTCAATTGTACAGTGGTTAATAGTAATATCTTATTGAGACAGAGAGAATACACTGTGTAAAGCAGAAAGATGTGTTCAGAGATATACAGAGTTAGTCAGGGTACATTTTCTCTCTTAGTACACTTTCCACAGTGCTTTATGCTTTTCATTTAATGCACGTTCAAAAACGTTGACAAAGTTGTACAGAAAAGCATTGTGTACAGCTATTCAATTCCAATAGTGTTGCTCAATAAAAACGTTTAATATTAAAAGCAAGAGCAATCGAATAGCAAATAATGAATTCTGCATATAGTGTATTGGACGCAACAAGTAGAAGTTATTGGACGTATACCTTGCACTTACCAATCACACAGAATTCATTCATGCATTGGACGCATACCTGGTACTCTCCAATTGCACAGAATTCATTCATTGGACGCATACCTTTCTGTTGATCAGATGTCAAGTAGCATTGGACGCATGCCTCATTCTGGTTATTGGACTTTTGCAATTTCCTTGCTGTTCCATTGGACGATGAGCAGTGATTGTTGTACATTTGTTTTTCTGCTTCATTGGACGATGAATAATAGACTGAGAACTTGTCCTACTTTGCTTCATTCATCGTGTAACACTTTGTTCTTGTTCTTCTCATTTATCGGACGCAGAACAGTGCTTGAGTAACTCTGACTTCATTGGACGCAGAATGTTCAGTTTCATTGGACGCAGAGTTGCACTCTTGCTCATGCTGAACATTGGACTTTTGTCCTTCATATGCATTGGACGCTCACTGAATCTGTTCCTTTGAAAATCATTGGACTCTTACTGCAATTCTGCTTCTCATAAAAACATTGGACTTATACCAGTATTGCCTTGTACTTATCTTTGGACGATCAGCATTCTGTACCTTGGTCAAGAACACATCCTGAACATTGGACTTATGACTTATGTTCTGATCATTGGACTTATAAGCATTCTGATCATTGGACGTATGGTTTTTCTTGAACATTGGACTTATGTCTTCAATGCCTTCTCATGAATCATTGGACGTATGAAATTGTCCTTGTGCCTTGTACTGAATTATTGGACGCACAACATTACTTTCCTTTGTGCTCAAACATTGGACGCAGAACTCTTCCTTCTGCTCAAACATTGGACGCAGAATTCTTGTGTCCATTTCAGTGCCAACATTGTGATGGGCTTAGCTTATTGGACGCAGACTGCAATCTTCTTTCAATAAGCTTAGTTAGGCAGCATTGTTATACATTGTACAAGCTTAATACATATTGATTATCCTTTGTAAAAACCTTAATACATTTTGTTATCATCAAAACCATAAAATCACTTAGGGAGTTTTTGTGTTAAAAACACTTTTAACCAATTTGGTTCCAACAATCTCCCCCTTTTTGATGATGACAAACATTATTAAGTTTTACAAACAATAAAGCATAAACCAGATAAATAGTCAGTAAAAACAGAAATTTCAAAGTGAAACTCCCCCTGAGATAAACATCTCAGTTTTTCCTTACTCTTCTCCCCCTGAGACTTAGAGTACCTGAAAGTTTCTTTTACTCATAAAACAAAGATTAGTCCACAAATAGCTTATCAAAATAACAACATGGTAATAAGACTAATGCAATCAGACTTAATCTTTCTCCCCTTTTGTCAAAATCTTTCCCCTTTTAGTCAAGATATAAAAACTTAATCCCATTCTTTCTCCCCCTTTTGTCATCAGGCAAAAAGGTTCATAGAACATCATAGTCCAAAGAGAGTTTTGAAAAGACTTGGAGCTTTTAAAAACAGAATCCTCTTTAAAACTGAAAAACCCTTTTTAGAAACAATCTCCCCATTTTCTTGAAAACAAGAATGATCATCAAACTGAAAGATACTGCAACGCATTTGTAAGATATCAACTGTAAAATATATCTTTATGAAAAATAGATTGGACTCAGCGTGGGATGACTAAGATGTGAAAGCTTTTGAGTCTTTAAAAAAATTTTCTATGTCTCAAATAGACTGTCGTGTCCTGTTGGACTCTAGTCACATTGGACTCAGACTCAACTTAAGCATATTGGACGCTAAACATCAGTCTTTTATAAAGTGCATATTCAAATGCTTCCTTATAAAAATGAATCTATCTACAGATAGGGGTTTTGTAAATATATCTGCCCATTGATTTTCAGTGCTAACAAACTGAATATCAAATGTTCCCTTCTGCACATAGTCTCTAATAAAATGATGTTTAATTTCTATATGCTTAGCTCTTGAGTGTAAGATTGGGTTCTTAGATAAATTGATTGCAGCAGTATTATCACACAGAACAGAAATCTTACTCTCGAAGATGTTGTAGTCCTCCAATTGATATTTAATCCATAAGAGCTGAGAACAACAACTTGCTGCAGAGACATATTCAGCTTCGGCTGTTGATAATGCAATTGTGCTTTGTCTCTTGCTTGTCCATGATACTAAATTGGATCCCATAAAATGACATCCTCCACTGGTGCTTTTTCTTTCAAGCCTGTCTCCAGCATAGTCAGCATCACAGAATCCTACTAATCTGTACTCATCCGATTTCTTAAACAACAAACCGAGATTAGTAGTCTCTTTCAGATATCTAAAAATTCTTTTGACAGCAGTCAAATGAGAATCTCTAGGATCTGATTGAAATCTTGCACATAAGCAAACACTGAACATAATATCAGGTCTAGATGCAGTAAGATATAAAAGAGATCCTATCATACCTCTATATACCTTTTGATCTACCTTTTTATCTTTGTCATTCAGGCTCATTATGCAAGTTGGATGCATGGGGGTATTCATGGGTTTGCAATCATCCATCTTGAACTTCTTCAGAAGCTCCTTTGTATATTTGGTCTGATGCACATATATCCCATCTTGAGTTTGTTTCACTTGAAGTCCAAGAAAGAACTTCAACTCTCCCATCATGCTCATTTCGAATTCTTTCTGCATTAACTCAGAGAATTCTCTACACAAAGATTCATCAGTAGCACCAAAAATAATGTCATCTACATAAATCTGTACTATGATGAAATGTGAGTCTATGGATTTTCTGAAAAGAGTGTTATCAACTTTTCCTCTTGAAAAACCATTTTCCATTAAAAATGAACTCAGTTTTTCATACCAAGCTCGAGGAGCTTGCTTAAGGCCATAAAGAGCCTTTTTCAATTTAAAAACATGATTTGGAAAAGATTGATCCTCAAAACCAGGTGGCTGTTCAACATAGACTTCTTCGGTTATTATACCATTCAGAAAAGCACTTTTTACATCCATTTGATAAAGCCTCATATCATGTTGGGCAGCAAATGAAAGTAAAATGCGAATGGCTTCAATTCTAGCTACTGGAGCAAAGGTTTCAGTGAAATGAATACCTTCCTGTTGTGAGTAGCCTTGAGCAACTAACCTTGCTTTGTTCCTCACAACATTACCTTCTTCGTCCAGCTTATTTCTGAATACCCATTTGGTTCCAATAATGGACTTATCTTCAGGTGGGGCTACCAGAGTCCAAACATCATTTCTTTTGAACTGATTCAGCTCCTCCTGCATTGCTAAAATCCATCCTTCATCCAATAGGGCTTCATCTATATTCTTTGGCTCCAATTCAGAGATGAATGCTACATCAGTTTGCTCTCTGAATGTGGACCTTGTTCTGACTTTATCATCTGCATTTCCAATAATTTGATCTTCAGGATGATAAGTCTTAAAATGCTAGCTTTTACCACCTGCAGTATTGGACGCATGACTGTCTCCTGCGTCTGGTCCATCTTCTTCAATCTTGCTTGATGATTCTTCACCTCCTGGTTGTATTCTCATATCTGCAAGAGAATCACTTAGCTCTGACAGATCATTGTCAGGCTTTTTGTCATTGAATTTAACGTGAATTGACTCTTCAACAGTCAAGGTTCTTGAGTTGAAAACTCGATATGCCTTGGAAGTTTCAGAATAACCCAGAAAAATTCCATTATCAATTTTAGAGTCAAATTTACCAAGTTGATCCTTAGTGTTAAGAATAAAACACTCACATCCGAAAGGATGAAAATATGAAATGTTGGGTTTTCTTCCTTTCCACAATTCATAAGGAGTCTTTTTCAGTATAGGCCTTATATAAATTCGGTTTTGCAAATAACATGCTGTGTTTACAGCTTCAGCCCAAAACCTCTTAGAGGTTGAGTGATCATTGAGCATGGTCCTGGCCATCTCTTGTAAAGATCGATTTTTCCTCTCTACTACACCATTTTGCTGTGGTGTTCTAGGTGCAGAGAAATTGTGAAGGATTCCATTCTCTTCACAAAATCTCTGAAAGTTTGCATTTTCAAACTCACCTCCATGATCACTTCGAATGGAGTTGATACAAACTCCTTTCTCAGTTTGGACTCTTTTACAAAATATGGTGAATACTTTAAAAGACTCATCCTTGTGTGCTAGGAATTTAACCCATGTCCATCTAGTATAGTCATCAACTATAACAAGTCCATATTTCTTTCCACTCAAAGAAGCAGTTTGTGTTGGTCCAAACAAATCCATATGTAAAAGTTCTAAAGGTCTAGAAGTGGAAACAATGTTTTTAGAATCAAAAGAGTTTTTCACTTGTTTCCCTTTCTGACATGCTTCACAGAGAACCTCAGATTTGTACACAAGATTTGGAAGTCCTCTTACGAGGCTATGCTTATTAAGCTTTGAGATGGTTCTCAAGCTTGCATGACCAAGCTTCTTGTGCCATATCCATTGTTCATTATTTAAAGAAATGAAGCATGAGACATTCTGTTTGGACAGATTTTCGAAATCAATTTTATAAACATTTTCCTGCCTCTTTGCTTGAAAAAGAATGGACTTATCAGAATTTCTGACTATACATTTATCCTTGTCAAGGAAACATCACATCCACTGTCACACAATTGACTTATGCTAAGTAGATTATGTTTGAGTCCTTCAACCAATAAAACATTTTCAATAGTAGGAAGAGGATGTTTACCAATTTTACCGATTCCAACTATTCTACCTTTCTGGTCACCTCCAAATGTGACCCAGCCCTTTGTTCTAGGCTTGAGGTCTTGGAACATAGACCTTTCTCCCGTCATGTGTCGTGAGCACCCACTGTCCAGGTACCATGACTGGTGTTGCTTTCCTCCCATTAAGCAAATCTGCAACAGGAATGATCATGTTCTTAGGTACCCAGATTTTCTTGGGTCCTTTCATGTTAGTCCTTGGCCTGCGTCCAGGCTTGTTCCATTTATTATGGAAGCATGTCGATGTGACATGTCCAGCCTTTCCACAGTATCCACAGTATATATTAAATTTTGATGGACTCTTGGAAAACTTTGGTTTCGGTTTTTCATAACCCAAACCACTTTTGTCATCAGGTTTTCTCTGAATTTTTAAAATCTTATTGAGTTTTTCAGAGCTGCTGACAAACTTGGACAAACGTCCAGTGAGTTCATCTACTTCTTGTTGAAGTACTTGTACTTCACAGGAAGTATTGGACTCAGACTTCTTTGGAGATTCTTCTTTCAATTGACTTACTTGAAGTCTTAAATGTTCATTATCCGATTTGAGTACTTTGTTTTCTGAAGAAAGCTTTTCAAAATCTTTTGTTATAAGAGAAAACTTTTTCTTTAAAGACCTGTACTCATCAGATAGAATGGATGAATCTCTAAGAAGCTCATCAAAATTATTTCTTAATTCAGAGTAAGAAATTACCTCCTCTTCGTCTTCACTTTCAACTGAGGAGAGTCCTGCCATTAGACACAGATTTGCCTCTTCCTTATCCTCATCATCAGAGGAATCATCGAGGTCTTCCCATGTTGCCATGAGACCTTTCTTCTTCTTGAAGACTTTCTTCTTTGTCTTCTCAGCCTCAGGACATTCTGTTTTGTAGTGGCCTGGTTTCCTGCATCCATAGCACACCACTGGACTTTCCTCCTTTTGCTCAGCTTCCTTCTGCGGAAATCTTCTGTTGAATTGCTTCCTTCTGAAGCCACCCTTCTTTTTCCACATAGACTTTATTTTCCTGGAGATGAAGGAGAGTTCATCATCATCTGAGCCTTCTCCTTCTGAGCTGCATGATTCTTCATCAGAATCATTTGCCTTCAAGGCTTTTGAGGTGCTCCCTTTTTGAGCTTTAAGAGCAATGGACTTTGCCCTTTTTTCTGTTCCCTCTTCATTAAGCTCAAGCTCATGTACTTTCAGTGAGCCTAGAAGATCCTCCATGGCAAGAGTGGAAAGATCCCTTGCTTCTTGTATGGCTGTCACCTTGGGTCTCCATTGTCTTGGCAGACTCCTTAGGATTTTCCTGATATGCTCCTGGGTTGTGTAGATTTTTTCCAAGGACCTCAGGTTGTTAATGATTGTTTGGAATCTTCCAAACATCTGGTCAATGGTCTCGTGATCCTCCATTTTGAATAGTTCATATTGATGAACTAGCATGCTGATTTTGGACTCACGAACCTGAGTTGATCCTTCATGTGCCAAAGCTAGAGTGTCCCACATCTCCTTGGCAGTGGTGCAGCTGTGCACCTTGTCATATTCTGACTTTGTAATGGCACACATCAGATAGTGCCTTGCCTTCGAGTTCAGCTGGAATCTGGTCCTTTGATCTGCTGTCCACTGAGCTCTTGGTATTTGTTGACCTGCTTCATTTACTGGAGCAGTGTAGCCAGTTTCCACGACATCCCATAGGTCTATATTCTGCGCATCAAAGAATGTGATCATTCTTTGCTTCCAGTAGTCGTATTCATTTCCATTGAACAGTGGTGGTCTGTTCACAGCTTGTCCCTCGTTCTCCATGGATCTTGCTTCTCTGCACTGTTAAGTGCTCAACCCCTAGAGACCGAGCTCTGATGCCAACTGTAGGTAACAAGATGAAACACAAGAAGGGGGGGTTGAATTGTGTTTCTAAGCTTTTAAAACTTTTCGCAAAAGTTGGACACTGGCTGTTAAAAACGTTGGACGCACAGCTTAGTTCAAATATTGGACGCACAGTGTTTTTCTAAAATATTGGACGCACAGAGTGCTAAAACACTGGACGCACAGAGTCTTTATAAAAACTGGACGCACAGGTTTTCTAAAGATTGGACGCACAGAATGCTTCCCTTTTAGTTTGAAAAACTTGTTTGAATAAAATCAATTTCAATCCCCTTTGTTAGTAATAAACACAGATATAAAAGGAGTTAAGGGAAAGAAGAAATAACACAAGTTTTTATACTGGTTCACCCTTTCCTAAGAGCTACGTCCAGTCCCCTCAAACTAAAGAGCTTTCACTATCAACCTGATAGGTACAAGTATTCTTTGCACACAGCCTCTTCAGGCTAAAACCCAAGTATTCTTTGCACACAGCCTCTCCAGGCTAAATCCCAAGTATTCTTTGAACACAGCCTCTTCAGGCTAAACAACTCAGCAGAGTTTTTGATTCAAGTGCTGTCTAACTCACACAAGTGAGGATATGAAATCTAAAGCACTTTGAGAGTTAAGCAAACTCTCTTTTACAAGAAGATAGAAAAAATACAAGACTTTCTATACAGAGTATAACAAATTGCACAGCAGTTCAGCTCTTTCTTTTTCGTTGTTCAGTATCTTGTATTCTTCTTCTTGTTCACGGTATTTATAAGAGTAGTGAAGCTTCAGACTTATTCTTCAGTTGCTCAACTTCAGCTCTCATAATATGACCGTTCTCTAATAGCATTGAATGCTATTTTCCCGTTGCTCTGAGGAGATCTACTTCATTGTGCATGTCTGCGTTTCTTTCTCCTAAATCAGAAGCAACCTGTACTCAAAGTCTCAATTGTACAGTGGTTAATAGTAATATCTTATTGAGACAGAGAGAATACACTGTGTAAAGCAGAAAGATGTGTTCAGAGATATACAGAGTTAGTCAGGGTACATTTTCTCTCTTAGTACACTTTCCACAGTGCTTTATGCTTTTCATTTAATGCACGTTCAAAAACGTTGACAAAGTTGTACAGAAAAGCATTGTGTACAGCTATTCAATTCCAATAGTGTTGCTCAATAAAAACGTTTAATATTAAAAGCAAGAGCAATTGAATAGCAAATAATGAATTCTGCATATAGTGTATTGGACGCAACAAGTAGAAGTTATTGGACGTATACCTTGCACTTACCAATCACACAGAATTCATTCATGCATTGGACGCATACCTGGTACTCTCCAATTGCACAGAATTCATTCATTGGACGCATACCTTTCTGTTGATCAGATGTCAAGTAGCATTGGACGCATGCCTCATTCTGGTTATTGGACTTTTGCAATTTCCTTGCTGTTCCATTGGACGATGAGCAGTGATTGTTGTACATTTGTTTTTCTGCTTCATTGGACGATGAATAATAGACTGAGAACTTGTCCTACTTTGCTTCATTCATCGTGTAACACTTTGTTCTTGTTCTTCTCATTTATCGGACGCAGAACAGTGCTTGAGTAACTCTGACTTCATTGGACGCAGAATGTTCAGTTTCATTGGACGCAGAGTTGCACTCTTGCTCATGCTGAACATTGGACTTTTGTCCTTCATATGCATTGGACGCTCACTGAATCTGTTCCTTTGAAAATCATTGGACTCTTACTGCAATTCTGCTTCTCATAAAAACATTGGACTTATACCAGTATTGCCTTGTACTTATCTTTGGACGATCAGCATTCTGTACCTTGGTCAAGAACACATCCTGAACATTGGACTTATGACTTATGTTCTGATCATTGGACTTATAAGCATTCTGATCATTGGACGTATGGTTTTTCTTGAACATTGGACTTATGTCTTCAATGCCTTCTCATGAATCATTGGACGTATGAAATTGTCCTTGTGCCTTGTACTGAATTATTGGACGCACAACATTACTTTCCTTTGTGCTCAAACATTGGACGCAGAACTCTTCCTTCTGCTCAAACATTGGACGCAGAATTCTTGTGTCCATTTCAGTGCCAACATTGTGATGGGCTTAGCTTATTGGACGCAGACTGCAATCTTCTTTCAATAAGCTTAGTTAGGCAGCATTGTTATACATTGTACAAGCTTAATACATATTGATTATCCTTTGTAAAAACCTTAATACATTTTGTTATCATCAAAACCATAAAATCACTTAGGGAGTTTTTGTGTTAAAAACACTTTTAACCAATTTGGTTCCAACAATCTCCCCCTTTTTGATGATGACAAACATTATTAAGTTTTACAAACAATAAAGCATAAACCAGATAAATAGTCAGTAAAAACAGAAATTTCAAAGTGAAACTCCCCCTGAGATAAACATCTCAGTTTTTCCTTACTCTTCTCCCCCTGAGACTTAGAGTACCTGAAAGTTTCTTTTACTCATAAAACAAAGATTAGTCCACAAATAGCTTATCAAAATAACAACATGGTAATAAGACTAATGCAATCAGACTTAATCTTTCTCCCCTTTTGTCAAAATCTTTCCCCTTTTAGTCAAGATATAAAAACTTAATCCCATTCTTTCTCCCCCTTTTGTCATCAGGCAAAAAGGTTCATAGAACATCATAGTCCAAAGAGAGTTTTGAAAAGACTTGGAGCTTTTAAAAACAGAATCCTCTTTAAAACTGAAAAACCCTTTTTAGAAACAATCTCCCCATTTTCTTGAAAACAAGAATGATCATCAAACTGAAAGATACTGCAACGCATTTGTAAGATATCAACTGTAAAATATATCTTTATGAAAAATAGATTGGACTCAGCGTGGGATGACTAAGATGTGAAAGCTTTTGAGTCTTTAAAAAAATTTTCTATGTCTCAAATAGACTGTCGTGTCCTGTTGGACTCTAGTCACATTGGACTCAGACTCAACTTAAGCATATTGGACGCTAAACATCAGTCTTTTATAAAGTGCATATTCAAATGCTTCCTTATAAAAATGAATCTATCTACAGATAGGGGTTTTGTAAATATATCTGCCCATTGATTTTCAGTGCTAACAAACTGAATATCAAATGTTCCCTTCTGCACATAGTCTCTAATAAAATGATGTTTAATTTCTATATGCTTAGCTCTTGAGTGTAAGATTGGGTTCTTAGATAAATTGATTGCAGCAGTATTATCACACAGAACAGAAATCTTACTCTCGAAGATGTTGTAGTCCTCCAATTGATATTTAATCCATAAGAGCTGAGAACAACAACTTGCTGCAGAGACATATTCAGCTTCGGCTGTTGATAATGCAATTGTGCTTTGTCTCTTGCTTGTCCATGATACTAAATTGGATCCCATAAAATGACATCCTCCACTGGTGCTTTTTCTTTCAAGCCTGTCTCCAGCATAGTCAGCATCACAGAATCCTACTAATCTGTACTCATCCGATTTCTTAAACAACAAACCGAGATTAGTAGTCTCTTTCAGATATCTAAAAATTCTTTTGACAGCAGTCAAATGAGAATCTCTAGGATCTGATTGAAATCTTGCACATAAGCAAACACTGAACATAATATCAGGTCTAGATGCAGTAAGATATAAAAGAGATCCTATCATACCTCTATATACCTTTTGATCTACCTTTTTATCTTTGTCATTCAGGCTCATTATGCAAGTTGGATGCATGGGGGTATTCATGGGTTTGCAATCATCCATCTTGAACTTCTTCAGAAGCTCCTTTGTATATTTGGTCTGATGCACATATATCCCATCTTGAGTTTGTTTCACTTGAAGTCCAAGAAAGAACTTCAACTCTCCCATCATGCTCATTTCGAATTCTTTCTGCATTAACTCAGAGAATTCTCTACACAAAGATTCATCAGTAGCACCAAAAATAATGTCATCTACATAAATCTGTACTATGATGAAATGTGATGCATCTTCTTTTCGGTAGCCTATCACTTAAGATGCATCTTCTTTTCGGTAGCCTATCACTTAAGAACTCCATAGTTAAGCGTGCTTGACTTGGAGCAATTTCGGGATGGGTGACCTCCTGGGAAGTTTCTTGGGAAGCATGTGAGTGAGGACAAAGCATGTTGAAAAGACCCGTGTTGGTGTGTGGGGACAATCGTCAATCCGAAAAGCAACCGGGATGTTACACGTTATAATGAAGTCGTTGTTGTTATGCATTTCTGGTGTAGTGATGTCAAATTGGTGGAATTACCGGCTCAAAAATCCTTTGAGGTAACTCAAAACTTGGAAAAGGTAAATGTGTTTAGAATTTCATTGGAGGAAATGTATAATTTGCTTATTCTTCTACAACCCAAATTGTTTAACCTTGGTGTTTATGATGATGGTCCTTGTAGTTGGTATGATACGAAATTAGCACAAAATGAATTTCTTAAGCAACAAACCTACTCATTAAAAAATATCTGGTTTTGTGTTCCTAGGGGGTCTATGCATGAGGTGCTTGTTAAAGAAATTCATAAAAGTGGCTTGAGGAAGTATTCTGTCATTTGAAAGAATGAGGCTGTGTTGCATGAGCCCTCTTGTGGGACCTTTATTCTGTTACCCTGTTCATTTTGGGTTGATTCACGTCCTTTGGTTGTAGGTGGAGACCCATTAAATTCGAGGACGAATTCTTTCGAATGGGGAGTGAATGATGGAAATCAAGAAAGTCCCACATAGGAAAGGAAGAGTATAATGAGAATCAACACGAAGAAAGGAAATTGAGTCTTTATAATTTTGCATTTCATTTATACTTTTTAATATTATTTTTCAAATATGTGGATTGTAACACCTCCTTGGTGCTACAAGATAACTTAAAATGAAATTAATTTAATTGTTAGTTTTCTTTCGGAAAAGTTTATTAGAAATAAAATATTTTAAAAAAATGTAGTCTATATCTTTTTTCTTCAAAGATGGATAATACTGTATCAAACCAATCGAGAAATAATAAAAGAAAATTAAATTTGACTTTACAAATAAGTTGCATTTTCACTTGAAAAATAATATTTCTTCATAATTAACCAAAAATGTATTTAATATTTAGTATAAATTACTAAATTACCCTTCGAATAAAATCCCAAAATCTAAATCCTAAAATAAAGATTACAAACTCTTAAAACCAATTATAAGATTAATGTCAAGGAAAATAAAGTTATTACAACAACAAGTAAAAAAGGTTATAACATCTATTTCAAAATAGAAAAGACTCTTACACTCTACCCAAGATACCTTGTTGGTCAAGCTTGGAAATACCTATTGGAGGTTTTTTCAACAGAATTCCCATAATAACTTCAGACAAATCTACCTCTTCCGTTATCGGAGCGCCCACAAAACTATTGGCACTCCTTCAATTATCTACCCCAAAACGTGAAAAGCATAATCCTCTGGGATGTAAGGTTGATATCACGCCTATTCTCTTCATTATGTGAAGCTTCATGCTCTCCTCGTTCTCAAGGATTCCAATCGATCCAGAGATCATTTAAGAAGATACGTAGGAGGAGGAAAGGAAAAATACACCCATATAAAGGGTGAAACTCTTTTTCACAAGTTACATCGCGGAGGATACATAAGAAAAGAAAAATACTAAATAATACACCCAAAAATACATATATATTAAGTTTAGAAATTGTTTCTCAGAATTTAACATATCAAACATACATATTGTAACATCCCGAAATTTTCACTCTAAGACAAAATATTAATTTTTTAGGATTAGAATTACTTTGAAGTTTTTCAGATAAAAACTTAGTAGTTTAGAGCTAAATACGGAAGTCAGGAAATTATATACGGACATTCTGATTATTAGGATAAATGATAAATGAATTTGGAAAATTCATACAAACACTTCCAAGAGGTATTTTAAGGGAAGATATAGTAGTTTGGTGACATATAAAGATTTTAGGAATTAAGTTTGGATTATTTGAGGAGGAAATAAAGAAATTACAGTTTTAGTCCATTTAGAAGGAACTCCGTAATCCGTTAGTTAGGAAAGGGATAACTACTGGAGATGGAAAAATAGATAAGATAGAGACTACAAAGACTTGATAGAAATCTAAGAAAAATAGAATGATCAGTTACGGTTAAGTGTTATAGCATAAATAGTAAAATAGTTAAAGTCTTATATAGACTTCTGTTTTCTGTATTTTTGTCTTTTATCTGTTCTATATGATATTGTGTGATCTAAGTGATAGGAATTATTTTAGTCTTATAATGAAGGTTTTAAAATACTTATGAAATTATTTCATTAAAACAGTCACTCTTTCCTTGACGTTTGACATTCGATTTACCGTTATTAACGGATAAAGTTTTAAGTAGTACAAGTATATTAAACCAACTTAGACAAACAAAATTCCTTCACAAAAGTTGGTTCTTTTAATATTTGTGATTTTCTGGAATTTTCTTAGAATTTTTGGAAAACTTTAGAAATTACCGTTTTGACCCTGTTGCTTACAGTAAGAGTTAAATACTAATTCGGAAGCCAAACTGAGGTCAGAAAAAGATTTTGAAAAGCTGAATCATGTTTTTATATTTTTTGAGATTTTTGGGAATTATTTCGTAATTTTCTGAAAAGCAGATCAAAAACTACTTTTTTCGATCCTTGTTAAATACGGAAAGCAGGGATTTCTGATTAAAAATATATTTTTAGTGATCAGTGAGTGCTCAAAATCAAATTTTAAGAAGAACCATTAGTGATTAAATTCAATTTGCGATTTTTTGGGAATTTTTTTGGAATTTTCTGAAAAATTACCATTTTTCACTTACGGCGCGTCCGTTTTCCTTTGTTTTTGCAAACAGTAAGGTTTACCCTTACCGTAAAATTCCCAAAACTCTTCCATGAGGTTCTTACATGTCATTTTCGAGATTCCTCATTGGTTCTTACCGTTTAAAATTATTTTTGAGTATTAGATTAGTAAAAAGACTATTTTGACCCTTATTTACGGAATAAGCCGAATAGAGACGAATAGAGACATAGTGGCTATGATATAGAAACTTAGGAACTTTGAGGGGTTCAAATACAATTCTAAGAAGCATATAAAATCTGTGGACATCATGATTGCCTTGAATAGTATGGTGGGCATGTATAAAGACCATTTTACCCTTGATTTTCACTTAAAACTACCTAAACCTAAAGCTTTTTACTATGCAATCCAATGGCCTTCCTTTGCCCTTGTTTTGGTTGACATCAAGGAGCTCTTAGAGGCCTTGGATCAGTTTTCCTTCATGACTCACCTAGCTTAGTCATTAGCCTAAACCAATAGGAAAAAGAATGGATTAAACCTAATTAATAATTATGTATTTTAGGAGTCATGGCTTACATCACTCCAACTTTCCTCTTCCTCCTTTGCCCTCCATCTTGGCCGCCCCTATCCCTATAAATAGGACCCCTTGGCTTCATAAAATTCACACAACACAATTCAAGAAGCAAGGCAAACACCATTCTCTCTCTTTTCTCTCTTTAGTCTTAAATTTCTTACTATTGTGTTCTTGGTTCTTCAAGCTTGTTCTTCATAGTTTTGTGGCCAAGGTAAGGGGTTTCTCTTTTCAATTTAATTTGAGAAGTACGAGTTTTGATTCTTGTTTGTGTTTGAATTGCTTGTTTATATGTTTATAGCCTTTATAGCTTTTATATGCTTTATAATTGTTTTATAGCTTTAAATAGCTTTAAATTATTTGTTTTGTGCTATTGATGAATTGTAGAGTTATAATGCCCAATTTTAGTCTTAGAACCGTGTGAGTAGGGTGGTTATGTCAAAATCACTCTTGAGCTTTTGTAAATATATCGTTATAATGGTGAATTTTAGACTACCGTAAATACAATTTTACCGCAAAGAGAATACAATTTATTCTTTATGAAAACCCTGATATTATCTGTTATTTATATACAAGGTGATGGTTAAGATAAATGGTTTATCAATATGGATCTGTCTAGAAAGGAAGGGAGACCTATGAAGGGGCTAAAGCAGTACGTCTCTCTCTGGTCTGGGATCTGTATTGATACGCTGTTTGGGGAAATCTTAACACTAGGGACCCGGTATATACGTGACAGGATAAAGTTGGGAAAGAAGTGATTTCTTAATACCATATATATAAATAAATTGGATTGGATTGGATTGGATAAAAGAGTGTAACAGTAACGGATTCTCGGTGAACCTACTGTTATAGCATCTTTCAGAATATAATCTAACAGTAATGGATTCTCAGTGAATTCTACTGTTATATTATTAGTGAAAAATATCGAGTGGGTATCCAATCTGTATATATATGCACATAACTCAGTTTAATTTCCAATGTCTACGGCAGTGGAAATTAGTGAGATAGGCTTTCAACTGGCATTTTTCCTGGAAGATAAATCAGTGCTTAAGTGTTTCCAAAGAGAAATAATTGGACTACGTTCACCTAGTACATAGGATCGATTTTACAGTTGGGTACTGATCACCAAAGATAGCTCTGCCGTCGTGTGATCTTTTCATCTTCAAAAATAACTTAAGCCGGTAATTAATCAGCTGTATTTCATTCACTAAGTATATATCAAGTTTTAGAAAGACGGACAATGATTACCGCAGTCGGCTCAGCCGCCGTGTAATTATTCCATTCCCAAAGAGTTATCTAACAATTGAGAACAGACACTTACTAATTAAAAAGCGAACGTAAGTTTAAATACTGTTGATCTCTTCTGTCTTGATCAATCCCAGGTGACTCTGCCCCGTTTTGGTCTTCTTGAAATGAGTTAATAATTTTTAGTTCTATATCGAATCACTCTGTTGGGCTACTCACCTCAGTTCGGCTCTGCCACGTGTGATCAGTCATAAATTGACTTATTGAAGCCGGACAAATATCTTAACTCATAAATGATCCGTAAAATGGGTAAAAAGAGCAAGAACTATTTATTTAAAAAACAGTCCAAGAGTTTTCTGATAAAAAGAGAAAAAATGTGGGTTTTAACAGCTATCTGTTTATTCAAAAGTATTTCTATCTTTAAGAGATGAGTTATTTCATATAAAGTATTTTGGTGAGATTTAGAGATTTTCAAAGAGCAGCTACAGTGAAACAAAGAAAGTTTTCAGAGAGATACTAAAGAGAATTTGTGTGCAAATATAGACGATCATTTGCATAAAAAAATTTTGAGCATTACAATCCGAAGTAGTGTGGTTGCGAATATAGTACGGTTGGGCTACAACTGCCTATTGGGATTATCCAGGTTTCGATAGTCTTATGTGGCCGAGTAGGTAATGCCCTCGAGCCGAGACAATTCGTATACCCGACTTGGATAAATATGACTGACTGACTTATTCATAAATTGGTATTAAGTAAATGTTATTCATACCGAAGGATCCTCGGAAGTCCTGAAAGGGCTATCTGGTTATTCTGTTAGGTTGGCTACAACCGATTGCTCAATGGTGTTATGGTTGGTAAAGTCTCCTTGGAGCAATACACCGGTGTGTTTTGAGAGATATTGAAGTGACATGCATAAATATACTTAGACTTGGTGATATATAATTGTGAATGCATTACTTTTGTTGGATTCCAACAGAAAGTAAGTTCGGTTTAAACAAGATCTATTTATAAGCCTTGGTTGTTCTGTTATCATTGATGAGTGTTCTGATGTGCAAACTGGGTGATGTATGATATGTGTTTTGGGTGTGCTCCTACTTTTCACATTACTTTGTTATAGAGTTTCACCCTTGCCTGCTCTATGTTGTGTTGATGCATGACTAAGTAGATGGTCTACCCAAAAAGTGGGTTAGCTCTTAGAAGAAGGATCTGAAGGAGGATGCTGCGTAGATCGATAGAGATTCCGGGAAGAAGCTGTATTTACTATTTTAGATTGGGTAGAGGTCTAAAGACTCGAACTGGCTCAGTGTTCACTGCATAAACCTCTATTGTAAACTCTGATGATTTCATATATGAGATGAGGAATTTTGAGTACAAAGTTATGTTTTACTCTTTACCTTCAAGTATTTACAAAGAGAAAATCTTAAAGGGATTTATTCCCCATCCTTCTCACCTTCTTTAGAAAAGCAAAAAATTTTATCAGCATTTTGGAGGATGGTTACCAACTTTTATCAAAATATTTTCTAACTATTTGCAAAAATTTTGGTTACTGTGGTGTAATATCCTTTTTGGAGAAAGGGTGTTGCACATATCTCCCAAAACATTCAGTCACCACAACATATAATAGGCATGTCACTTCAATATCTAGATAATACACCGGTGTAATGCTCCATGGAAACTTTTCCTCCTCAACTACATTTTGAGCGAATGGCTGTGACATATATCTTTCATAAGACACCAAATTGTCCTCTTTTTAGACTTGGCTATACAAGTATTCAGTATAGCCACATTTAAAATTTATTACCATTCATGAAATAGGCCATTCAGTCAAGTTCATCCAAGCATGGTATACGACTTGCCTCGGCTCATTGGTTATCACCATATGGCCGTTGAGAACTTCGCAACCTGGATGACCCCAATAGACAATTGTAGCCCAACCATGCTCTATTCACAATTTTTTCTCTAGATAGTAGCTCAATTAGGCACATAGCTAAAAACACATCTCTGCAAATGACAATTTAATATGCAAACATAGAACCAAGTTCTATCAAACATCTCTTTAAAAAAAACGTTTTACTCTTCATGCAACAACGTTTTTGTAATAGTTCTCATTTCTCCCTAAAGGAGTTTCTTAGGCCCTTGGCCTACCAAGAAAAATCTCTTTAAAAAAATCATCTCAACGCCTTTAAAATTATCTCATTAGACATTGGCCTTTTATGACCATTCTTCTTGAAAATATCTCTTGACATAATAATACAAACCATTTCAAATTCCTTTATTAACTTTCACTTTAATCCACAATTTTACTTGTATCAATTGCCTCTATATACTCACTTAAAAGCGTTTGTCTTAAATCTCTTAAATACAATCTTCATTCGTCTTTTGAAAAAAATAATCCCTTTTAAAAGTGCGCCACACCTTAGTAAAAATCCCTTCTTTTACTTAAACGTTTTAAGCCCAAAAATACGAATTTCAACCTTGTAAAATTTTATTAAGCTAGTGTCATTCATTTTTTTTTAAATAATTAAATTTCGAAATTTTGAATAAAATAAAAATCCAGCGAGTTTCACAACAGGGGTGTGAAATTGTTAATCTTTCTCTGAAATTTTCACACTGGAGGTGTGAACAGTCTGGACTTCAACGAAAAATGACAAAAAAAAGATTTTCTTTTAAACATTGCTTCCCTTGAATTTAATAGAATACTTTGGGTGCAAAACATAAGTTTCTCTTCATGATTTTTAAAATATCTATTTCCAAAAGTTCAATTTATAGTCCTTCAAAATCTTCTTTGTAAATAATTGATGTTTAATGTCTAAATCAAAACTTTGGCTTGCTTTCTAATTGATTAAAATTACCTTAAAAAAATCATTTGAATATATTGTCATCTACAATCCACTCCATAAGCTTGGTTCTCTTGACGATTTAATCTTGAGTTTTCATTGTTCCATTAATAAAATCATAACACCAAAACATCATGTATCACTTCAAGCAAGCAATAACCATTCATTAGAAACATTAATTATTTAATCAAAACATAAGAAGGCATAAAATGAAGACTTGCATTAGGATAAATATTACAAACTTAAAACAATTATTAAACTAAAGCTTAAAGCATAAGGACTTGAATTAGCACAAGTCCATAAATAAATAACTTAAAGCGATAAGGACTTAGAGCAAGGACAAGTCCATAAATAAATAAACTTAAACAAATAAATATGTATGTAAGTAGCATATGAAATGATTTATTCAAAATTATTCAAGAAAAGATAAAACTTAAAACTTGAGTTTTAACTAACAAGAAGCACATAAACAAACACTTATATAACCCCCATAACTTAAAGATGTTTCCTCTTACCTCAACTTTCTTCACCAAGAAGTATTTTGTTTGAAAATCAAAGGTTGAAATCTCACTTAAAAGATAGAACACCACTCCTTGGATGATCATGTCCAAGAGTCAAAAACTCAAGAACACATGATGAACTCATGAAGAACATACTTGAATAAAACTTGAACATCCAAAGATTGATGAAGGCTAAGTGTTTTAGAAGTCTATAAAATGGATTCTCTACACTTGATTTTTGTATAGAGAATAAAAAATATGATGGAGATGGTGAAGAGCTTCCATGGAAATGGAAGAAAAACAAAGAGGAAGATGAAGGTTTCCTAGAGAGAAGGAAGAGAAAACTAGAGAGATAAGTTGATGGAAAACTTTGAGAAGTGAATTAGCAAAATTTTTTGGTGAAGCTCACTCCCTATTTATAAGATAAGTGGTCGACCTCTCCTTCTTGAACAAGGGATGACTTTGCTTAAATCACCATGTACACAAGTGAATGACAAGTGTCAAAGCTTAATTGATGGATTTGAATTAGAATTGGATCAAGCTTTGTGAAACAAAAGTCATGGTCTTGAATCGATAAGGGTGGGCGGCCAGCCCATGAGGAGATAGATGAAGCATGGTTCATTGGTAATTTAGAGCAAAAAGGGTAGAATGGTCATTTCCTTAGCTTGGTAAATAAGCTTAAGGGTATTTTGGTCCTTTCTCATCCAAACACCAAAGTCAACAATGTCATGCTACATGGGTCCCACCCCCACCCCTTCATCTAGTATTTCCCTGCAGCTCATAAACTTGGTTCTGGGTCTTTACTAGATCCTCGGTTTCCCCTGTTTCGTTGTATACCCTCCCTAAGGGCAAAATAGTAATTGTACTAAAATTTTCAGAAATAATTTTCTAAAATTCCCAAATAATATAATAAAAATAAAAAAATTTATTTTTATTCTTGGACCAATCGGTCAACTAGGGGTATTGTGGTCTTTTGCCAACGTAGGGTCATTTTGATCAATTTTCAGAATTTTCCAAAAATTCTAGAAATATTCCTAAAATTCATAATATAAAAACATTATTTGTCCCAGTAATTTTCTAACCTTGTCATGGTCTCCTAATATTTATTTTTTCTTCGATTAACCTCATTCCACGTAATTCATCTTAGAGGGACGAAAATGATAATATTTTTATTTCTATTCTCCAAAAATTTAAAATGAAATTCTAAAATCCTTAAATAATATAAAATAACTATTCCTCCCTATAAACTTTCATGTTGGCCCTGTCTTGGCCTCCAGAGTATAAATCCATTTTTGACGTATAGAAAACGAGAATCAGGTTTTTCGTCAAAATTCCATTTTTCTTTCCAATCATAACCACTACTTCTTATAATAGGGAAAACTTCAAAAATGATTTAGATTTTCAATCTTAAGCACTTTGTCCCATAGAGTGAATATACAGATGTTACATGGATGAAGTCCCACATAGGAATGGAAGGGGAGGGTCAAGCCACCACTTTATGGCTATAAATAACCTTACGTTTGCCTTGTGAAAACTTTTGATTGCATTAAGAATTTTGAGTTGTGTGAGAGGAGTTCCTCTTGGGTTCTTGAGTGCACAAACCATTGGTTCTTATCAAAGGTTTTTATACCTTTGTGGCAAATCCTCATCGAACTTATCACTCTCGTAGAGTGTGGCGCCTTCTTATCATCTTCTGTCTCTTCTGCTTTTAATTTTTATCAACTTTTGTTCTTGTTTATTCCTTAATTATGATTTGCGCTGCATTCTATTATATTTTCATCTCTTGAGCATTTAATCAAACACCTTATGCACCATGTCATTGGTTGCTACACTGTTCCATCAAGTTACATCCTTTATTCGCTTTACTAAATCTTATGTTCTTTCTTTCCCATAGTGCTACATTAGCATATTATATTTTCATCTCTTGAGAATTTAATCAAACACCTTATGCACCATGTCATTGGTTGCTACATTGTTCCATCAAGTTACATCCTTTATTCGCTTTACTAAATCTTATGCTCTTTCTTTCCCATAGTGCTACATTAGCATAAAGCATGCATCTTGTTTTCATCCTTATATCTTCTATATTGCTTTGGGGCGCTATAACATTCAAAGGCGATCTTGCTGTCCTTTCACCCTTAGAAGAGGGTTAAGTGCATATCAAGAGGATTTTTGTTAAGAACTCTCATTCAAATCTTCATCTTTATTGTTCTTAATTATCCATTGTTAAACAAGAAGTCAATTCCGGGAAGGTCCAATAAAAACACATGAACCCCCTTTTGGTTCATATCAGCCGCAGACCTTGACAAGGTTGAGGTAGGGGTCGACCTTGTCGGTGCCGTCAATGGCGAGATCAAGGCAGAGTTGTCGTCGACGACGGAGAGGGAGATGCCAAGGGAGCGGGCCTGCTCCTCCGTGCGCTTAGAGGTGTCGATCGATGTCGACGATGTCTGTGAGCTGGTCGGAGTTGAGGTGGTTGCGGAGCTTGGCAATGACGAAGGCAGCAGTGGAGCCGATGTCGAGGCCGAGGACCGCTTCTGACAGTGGGATGCAACAAATATAATGGAGAATGACGTTTCTGCAAAGTTCTTTAAAAAAAACAAGAGAGGACACGAGGCACAATATAAACTGTACAATTTATCCAACAGAGTAGAATAACTAAAAGGTGTAACACCCTGATTTTTATATATAGTTTTTATTGATTTTTTTAATCCTATTTAATTTAATTAAAATTATTTAATTAATGATTTTTGGGATCTTGAGGTGAGGATAGTGATAGTAATATCTTAGGTTTGATTTTGAAGGGTTTAGAGTAGTAGAGTTCGCAAAACTGAGTTTTTGTGGGAACCGCATTCTCTCCTGATGCGGGGATAGGGTTCAGTATTTTTCTGGAGGTCATTTTTACTCCAAAATAATTTTTTAACGAACCAAAAGTGGTTCTTATAATATTTTTGATTTTTAGAAATTTTTCTGGAAATTTTTCAGAAAAACTTTATTTTACCCGCGTTTGGAGCTTTACGGGTAAACCGAGCGCAACCGGGACATGAAAAATAGTCCAAAAATTTAGTTTTGGGTTTCTAAATTTTTCTATGACATATTCAAGCCATAAAATTCATTTCTCATGATTTTACTCATTTTAGAAAAATATTTATCTAAAAAGGGGTTCGAAAACTATGCGTTTTTACTACTTCGAACTACCGATTAAACCCTAACTTGATGGGACATAATCCCACCATTTTGGTCTGGCCTTGCACGAAATTTTCAGCCAAAATACACCCTTGAAATTCAAAAATTCATATTTGACCAAATTGGAAAATATCTTTGAATTATTCTAATTAAAGCATGGAGTAGGTGACCAAACCCAATCAAAGCCATTCCTCCCCATACCTCCTTGCTCCTTGGCTGATTTCATAATAGTAAGGGAGGAGAGAGAAGTTCATTTTTTCACTTCATCTTCTTCCTCTTGCAAAGAATCCTCCATTTTTCTCTCATCCTTCAAGCTTTCCTACACATCAAAAGGCTAAGTTTTATTGAGTTTTTGGCCACCCAAGCTTCACAAAAAAGGTTTGGATCATCATTCTAATCCATAAACTTCTTTCATTTTTTCATTTCCACCACTTTCATGTTTCCATGAAAGTTGTGTTCTTCTCTTTACTAAAAGAGATCTTTTTCTTGGTTTAGGTTCACTCCATTGGAACCTACAAGCTTGGAAACTACCTTGGATCTATTTTCTTTCAAGATTTGAGTAGGTATTCATCTACTCAAATTTCTACTCTTTGGGGTTTCTTGGTTTTCATAAAATTCATATTTCTATGGTTGTATTTTGGTGTATTTTGTGAAAGGTAAATTTTTCTAAGTGTGGGAACATCAAGGTGGTGAGTAGACCACTTGGTGTTGGTGTGGTGTGAAGGTGATTTTGGAGTTAGTCCATTTTCAAGTCTTCAAGAGGTAAGGGGATTTTCTCAATAAGTTGGGAAGGATGTGTATGTGTGTGGTTTATGTTGTATGATCATGAAAAACTCAAAGACTTGAGTTTTCATATTGGGTGTTTGAATAAAATTTTATTCTCTTAGTGATATGTATTTTTATATGTATATGTATATGAGTAAAAATATGATTTTGGTTGAAGCATGATAAATTTTTATAAGCCTATGTGTTGTTAGAAAAATCATATGTATGCTTTGGGGTGATTTTGGATGTCCAAGAGTGTGCTTGTTGAAGTATGATTTAATGCTATGTTCATGATGTATGTTGATATATTATCAATGAGTATTTTGAGTGTATGTTTGATTTATGGCTTGGTTGTGTTATTGCCTAATTGATGTATATTGATTTATGTGTATTTCATATACTTTGATTGGGATTGGATTGAAAAGATTTGATTAAGTGTGGGAAGAGGGTTTAAAAGCTTTAATGAAAAAGTTTTCCAAATGAATTAATTAGAATTCAAAGATAACACTTAATTAGATAAATTTCATCAAGTTTCTAATCATAAGTCTTAAATCAATTTCATACTAAATCCTTGTTATCCATAAAATTCTAAGTGAGCTAGAAAATCAATTAAAGAGAGAGAAAAATCAAATTTTAGATTTTTAGGGGTCAAAAACGAAAACGGGATGTTTTGGGGGTAAAATTGCGAAGTCTGGAGTCTTTTGGGCCAAAAGTATAATTTACGAAAGTTTGGGGCAGAAACGCGAAGTCTAGAGACTTTTGGGCCAAAAGTATAATTTATGAAAGTTGGGGGCAGAAACGCGAAGTCTGTGTACCTTTGGGCCAGAATTATAATTTTCGAAAGTCTTGGGGCAGATAACGTAAAGTCTGGGCATTTTGGGCCAGAAACCTAATTTTTCAGAAAATTCGGGGCTGAACTGCGAAACTGAACTTCTTAAGGGGTCAGAATTGCAAATACTTAAAAGTAATGGAATTTAAGTAAAATTATCAAGATATTTAATTAAGTTTTAATTAAATCTTTTTATGATGAATAAGTGAGAAGAAAATTAATAAAGTGGGTTATAATAAGAGGAAATTCTTTTATAAACAAGTGAAGGTTTAAGAGTTTAAAGTTAAAGAAAAAAACTTAAGAATTCAAAGAGGAAATTCTTCTAAAAACTTATGGTGTTAAATAACAAGATTACACGGTATTGGAAGAGAACCAATACGTGGCGAAGATAAAAGTCTTAAGGACAATAATATTACACGGTATTGGGAGAGAACCAATACGTGGCGAAGATAAAAGTCTTAATGACAGAAATATTACACGGTGTTGGGTGAAAGCTAACACGTGGCGACGAAAAACCCTAAGACGAGAGACCGCATTGATTGTATTGTTTGTGAGTGCAAATATAATGTCATATGCATTTGAGATATTGGCTTTTGCCAGGCTAGCTTTATGCTATGATGAGAGCATACAATACTATGCGATGGATTGTGAATAATTGTAAAACCTGTTCATGAAAAAGGGGACCGATGGTTACCTTGTCCATGAAAAAGGGAATCGATTGGTTTATTATGTTAGGTCTCATAGTAGCCTATTGAATAATTGTAAAACCTGTCCATGAAAAAGGGGACCGATGGTTACCATGTCCATGAAAAAGGTGACCGATTGGTTTATTATGTTATGGTGATAGTAGCTCTACTAAATAATTGTAAAACCTGTTCATGAAAAAGGGGACCGATGGTTACCATGTCCATGAAAAAGGGGACCGATTGGTTTATTATGTTAGGTTTATGCTACAACCATTTTGCTCTACTTAGTTGAGGAAGAAAAGTCTCCATGGAGAAGTGCACCGGTGTATGAAAAGAGATATTGAAGTGACATGGATTATGCTAGAATGCTATGTGTGTGCTTGACTGTGTGTTTACCTTGATGATGTGTCTCTTGTTGATGATTGAATATCTTAGCTAAAAGATTTGCGAAAGAGTAACTCTATATAAATATATTCTTGGAATGTATTAGGTAGTATTTTCTTTTTCATATGCAACCTTTCAGTGGATTTCAACTTGTGAAAAGAAATTCACCCTTGCATATTTTCCTGTATCTGTATGTACGTTACGCGTAGATGAGGCCTCTGGTAGCCCGTGTGAGGGAGAGCTTCCGGCCCCTTGAGGCCAAGTTCGAGGGAGGAGGATGGACTTATGATCCCATCTCCCAATGGGCCACCGTGCGTGGACACGTGGTCAGGACGAGAGGAGGGGTGCTGGGCCCCGAAGAGGTCTTGGAGCGTGACATAGTTCTGGACGCTTACATTCCTTTAGAGAGGATGCGCAGCTGGCTGGCAGCCGCACCCGAGGCACCTGTGGAGCAGCCGAGGCGAGAGACTCAGGCGGAGGAGAGACCTTTACCCTCACGGGTAACCGGATCCGCTCGGGAGTACCGTAGCATGTTTTGTCGCACACGTCTCACTCCGAGGAAGAGTACCTTGGCGCGAGATCGTCTACCGAGGATGGCTCCATCAGTGACACCAGCTTCACCACCACAGGCAGGGAGACCAACGCTCTCCGTTCCTTACGTCCCACCGTATGGACGTTTCGTGCGTTGCTCTTTTGACACTTCTGCCGGACTGTCAGGACACGCAGAGAGAGGGAAGAGGAAGGTTCGAGATGAGTCATAGCGGGTATTCATTGAGATATCCGAGGAGGAGGAGGACCCGAAGGAGGATCTCGGAGGAGGATCCCGAGGAGGACCCCGAGGAGATGTCATCGTCTTAGGTCGTAGTGGTGGGGGTGTCTAGTGCTAGGTTGTGGGTTGTCTGTTAGCGACCAGCCTAGGTTTGGGATGTACATGTTCAGTGTCGTGTTTGACACACCTTTTGATTTACAGCTTTCCTAGGTTTAGACTTATCGCTTTATTTTCTTTACGTTATGATGATGTATTTTGGCCACTAGGTTGTGGTTCCAAACTATACTTGCGGGCGCAGGACTTGTGTTTATTGACTTGAGGATATATATATGTGTGTGTGTGTGTGTGTGTGATGTTTCTTTTCTTCGGAGTTTTTGGATGGCTAAATGAGTTGTGAGCAAATCTTTTCGTTTAAGACTTTTAGAAAAAAAAAATTAGCCACCAATTTTGGTAACCATGATTTATGAGAGATGATTTTTCGCATTAAATTTAGTTTTTCATGTGACGTTCCTTGTGTGAAAAGGGGGCGTTACAAAAGGCATGGTGCCTTTGGCGCACTAAAGGTAGTAAATCGATTCCCCATCACAAGAGAGTCACAGAACTCGCCACTGCTCTTATTATCATCTTCATTTTTGCCATTTTTGCTGCCTTCTAAAATGGAAATGGTTTCACACAAAGAGCCATAGAAAGGATAAGGGGGAGGAGGTTTTTTTAGTGAGAGTGAGAGATAGATTTCGGGAAGGTGCAGTTTGTGAGTGTGAGAAGGAAACTCTTCAACCATTGTTCTTTAACAAAGGTGCTAATTTGTAACTGTTAAACCAAAATAGGACAAAAATCAAAAGAAAGAAAAGTGATGAAGAAGAAGAAGATGAATACAAGAGAATGGAGCGGACTCATGAGTGAATTGGAAAGACAGTGATTGACCAACCAATTTCTGGTGTGGCGGTCCTGGAGTTGTTATTGTCGGAGAGGTTCTTGGGATTTGGATTTGCTGCTGTTGCAGAATCACGTTGTTGCTGCTGTCAAAAAACAGGGACCATTCGATTCATCCAACCATCTATATTATAGCAACCCACGTTTTCTTTACATAGGCACGCGACACAAGAAAAGAACCAATCCAATATATAATAATATAATAAATAAAAACAAAAAGAACCTCATTGGCCTCTTTCTCTCTCTCTCTCTCGCTCTTGCTTTCGAGCTTGAAGATGGTTGGCCAGTGACAACTTGGGCGCGGCCGGAGAAGATGGGGAAGCGGATGGCAGCAAGGAGGGAGGTGGCTGAGACTTGAGAGGGTGTTGTCGGGGAAGGGGCAGGGGAGCTTCCCACTGTCGTCGACCAACCACCACGGTGTCCCCCTCCATGCAATCACCTCCGCATTCGAGCAGCTTTCTACCGTCGCGACGAACCACCATCGTGTCGTCCATCGATGCAACCACCTCCACCACATGAGCAGCCGCTGCACCGAGACTGCGAGTAGCTGCCCATTGTCGTCGGCGAACTACCACCGCGTTCCCTTTATGCAATTTTTAATGTGTTGTATTTTTTAATTTTTTTAATGTGTTGTGCCTGCAAATTGCAGTCATATCTATGAACTGAAGTCTGAAGTGGTAAATGAATGAGAGGGGGGCTTGTGTGCACGAGGAAAGACAGAGAGGTTCTTACATAAAAAAAAAAAGAGTGAAAGGTTCTTTTTGTTTTTAATAATTTATTTATTGGAGTGGTTCTTTCTTGTGCCACATGCCTATGGTAAGAAAACGTGGATTGCTATGATATAGATTGTTGGATGAATCGAATGGTTACCGTTATTTTAACAGCAGCAATAGTGTGATTTAACAACAACAAATCCGAATCCGAGGTTCTTTCATCTAAGAATGTATTTTTTGCGTTTGTAATTTTTGAAACTTAATAATTAATAATTTAAAATGAAAGAAAAATTAATCTACACCATTAGCGGAGCCAAATCCGAAAAGAAAAGCACCTAGGCTTCACAATAAAATAATTTTTTTGGGGAAAAACACTTGGCATTCAATCGAAACACATGAGAATAAGAGCACTTAGTGAAATTGGAACCTAAATAAAAAAAATGAAAACAAAAAAGAAAACGAAATCGAAATCGAAATAAAAAAATGTCTCGATTTGCATGCACATTTAGCTGTATTTCTCTATTTGTGTAAGCGTGTGAATATTAGAAAACTAAAGGTTTAAATCTGTTTTTAGTCATTCACTTTACATTGAGGTCCATTTTTAGTCCCTCATTTTTAAAACGAGTCTTTTTAGTCCCTCATTTTTTAAAAATGGTCTCTTTTAGTCCATCGGGCCATATTTTAAATTCGAAAAATATCTCAGTGAGGGACTAAAAAGGATCTCAGTAAAAAATGAGGGACTAAAAACAGATTTAAGCTAAAACTAAAATCATATTAAGGATCTAATATATCATAGGAAGAAGTGGTTCAATGGAACCCGCTCGAGTTTCTAGCTATCAATGTAGGAAAACACCAACGTGAAAACCCTGATTTTACGCAAAAATAATAATATTAATATTTTAAATATTTTTGGAGGACTTGTAATGAGTTGAACACTTTGTATTTTTGGTACCCGGGTAAAATATTAATATTTTGTTAGGGTAGAATAAAACACTTTGTATTAAAAGTTATGCAGTCAGGTAAACCAACGGGACACCTTTTACTGACGCGTCATAATATCATATATAATATCTTTAATAAAGTAAAGTTACTTTATGGTGTGAGATCATTTTAACCCTTCCTAGTTTGTTTTTAACGTAACCTTGATTTGAAATTAACCCGCCAAGGAGGCCACACGGCCTATACCCCTAAATCATCCAACATTAATTCCTTTACTACAAGCACCAAAAACCACTTAAAACATCAAATAAAGTTAAGATCAAAGTGCTACTTTTCATTTTCTATACAAAGTTCATCTTTGTTCTTCAAGTGTTCTTCCCAACTCTTCAAAGACTAAAGTAGGATCTTATCATTTCTCTCCATAAATCTTCATCATTATCCTAGTCCTTTCCATTTTCTCCCAAAATTCATGGAGAAAATTCTATAAAATTGTAGAATTTAAATATGGAGCTAAAACTTTGTTTCGTCCACCGTTTCTTTTATATATCATCATCACAAATTTTTTTATGCAATATCATCATTAACCTTGATCCAAGAGGGTTTGTGAATCAGAAATTTCTAACCTATTTATCCCTCTTTTACCACCAGTTTCAATGGGTATTTACCCACTTAGATGATTTTTTTAAGGTTTAAAATAAGTTTTTGGTCCCTATAATATAGGGAATTTTCATTTTAGTCCTTTAAAAAGTCAAACCTTTTTAGTCCTTATTATATATTTTTTCATTTTAGTCCTTGTTGTGAGTTGACTAATGAGGTGACTCACTTAAGTCCACCTCATCTTGAAAACGTGGCACCAACTCTATACCGCCCTTCTTTACATTAGTAACCCATAATAAAATTTGATTTAAACAATAGATCGGCTAAAATTTTACAAAATACGATGGTATGAAATAATGCCTCAATTATAATAATTAAAATAGTAATATTAATTAATAAATCCTTACAAAAAAAAGATTATTTAACTCAAACTTTGGACGTCTATTAATAAAACTGAACGATAAATAAGTAACCATGTCTGGCCACACACGTCTCCTTATTCACAAAATTACTAACCTAACTAAGAAAATGTAACTAAAGAAAATACTAAGTCTTCAAGCCTCTTGAGTCTCAGTGACGTTGTCCTTGTGCTCTGAAAATAACACTTTTAATGATATATAATCTCAGTGAATAAAACAAGTTCAAAAAGGTTTTCGCAAACCTTTATGCAAAATGATAACATAACTCGGTGATTTTGAAAACACTACACCCTCTATGCAATGTAACACAACTCGGTGATTCCCGGAATCACTTGACTCAACTCTTTGATTCCTAGAACCGGTGTGAATCTCAGATTTACTCATTAATCTCTTTGGTTCCCAAAACCAGTATAAATCCACAATTCACTCATTAATCTCTTTGGTTCCCAGAACCAGTGTGAATCTACGATTCACTACAAGGTCTATGAGCTCATATTCGTGCAATGGCGTCCCAGTGCCTTCTCCATCCCGGATGGAGGTAATTCATATCTCATCCCAGATGTAGATATGTTCAATAATACGATATCCCATCCCGGATAGAGTTATCTCTCACTGTCATCCTTTCCCAAAAGGTGATGACTGATTCTTGCATAATGATAATTTGATATCGTATCCCAGATGGAGATATCTCTCATTCTATTCTCTGCATAAGATGTATACCGTCATCCCTTCCCGAAAGATGATGACCGACTCATGTACAATGTAAGATATCATCTTAGATGACCATGAATTGGGTCTCAACTCGCTTCAAATCAAATACAATTCTAAAAGATCATGCCTTTACAACCCTATAACATCACAAACGTCAATTAATATCATGAACAAATAGTTTAAAATATTCTTTTACTTGGGAAGAAAACAATTGCAAAATCGTTAGGTATGTTTTGGTTTTCAGCGAGTTCATTTTATGGGTGTGAGAGGAAACACAGGTGTGAAGAATATGGGCTCACATATAATCAGAAACAGCAACTATCGCAGCAAGGATGTAGTTCTTCTCACGGGTGTGAAAGATTCGATCTCACATAAATTTAGAAACAGCAGCGATTACATCCTGGGTGCATATCTCTTCACAGGTGTGAAATAATCGGATCACAAAGATTCAGCAACAGCGGCGACCACGGCCAGCGTGTAGGTTTTCTCGGAGGTGTGAAATATTTTGAATCACAGAAATTCATGAATAGCAGCGTTTACAATAGAGGTGGGGTTTTTCTTACAATTGTGAAAAAATCTAGAATTTCTCATATAAAAAAAATTCAATAACAAATAAATTCACATCTTTCAAAAGTCATATCATGGAAGTTTTAAAAACGTGTGTTTTACTCACATTTGTATAAAGCGATGTTTGGTGCCCCTTTCTCTATCTTCCTCGTCATGAGTGTCCTCTTTTTTTTTTTTTTATTCTACGTCGAGGAGTATCTCACCGCTTACACGATAGGGACTAATCTCCCGCGGAAGTTTGTTCGGCACCTCTAATGAGTGGCATCCCTCCCAGCTGAGATTTTTTTCATACCCAAGGCTCGAACCCGAGACCTTGGTTAACGGGCAAGAGGCCTTAACCACTCACACCAACCTCAGTTGGTGTCATGAGTAGCAATTCATTCAAGACATAAATGGCAGAGTAGCATTTCATTCAAGACATATAAATAGATCTTATTTAAACAGGTCTTACCTTGTGTTGTAAACCTACAAAAACAATACATTCACAAAAATATGTCATCAAGTCAAAGTATAATTATGCATGCCACTTCTATATCTCTCAAAACACACCGGTGTAATGCTCCAAGGAGACTTTTCCAACCTTAACTCCGGTGAGCGATTGGTTGTAGCAAACTTAACAAAATAACCAAGTAATCCGAGCTGAATTCTTGGAATCATTCAGAAATGCCACATTTATAAATGGTTTACCGAATCATAAATAGATCTGCCAGTCAGATTTATCCAAGCCGGGTATACGACTCGTCTCAGCTCGAGGGGATTCACCTACACGGCCATTGAGACTTTCGAAACCTGGATAATCCCAGTAGACAATTGTAGTCCAACAGAACCTATTTTCAACCCCATCCTCTAGGTTGTCTGCTCAAACGTCTTTATGTAATGACAGTCTAAATTGTACATAAATTCTCTTTAGCATCTCTTTGTAAAACTTCCCCTGTTTTACTGTAGCTTCTCTTTGAAATCTTTATTCTCATAAAAAATACTTTATATGAAATAACTCATCTCTTTATGATAAAAAAATAGTCTTGTATGAACAGATAACTGTTAAAACCACATCATTTTCTTCCTCTACTTCCTAGTGTAAAAACCTTTTACTGTTATATCAAATAAATAACTCTTTCCCTCATTACTCATTTTACTGATCATTACGAGTTAAGTTATTTTCTCAGCTTCAATAATTTAATTAATGACTAATCACACTGCGGCAGAGCCGAACTGAGGTGAGCAGCCCAACAGAGTGATTCGATATATAAACTAAAGATTATTAATTCATTTCAAGCAGACCAAAACGGGGCAGAGCCACCTAGGATTGATCAAGAGAGAAGAGATTAACAGTGATTAAAACTCATGTTCACTTTTTAATTGGTAAGTGTCTGTTCTCAAATTTTAGATAGATCTTTGGGAAAGGAATAATCACACGGCGGCTGAGCTAACTGTAGTAATTGGTGTCTGACTTTTTGAAAACTTGATATAGAACTTAGTGAACAAAGTAAAGCCGATTAATTACCGGCTGAATTAACTTTGAAGATGAAAGGATCACATGGCGGCAGGGCCACCTATGGTGATCCATGCCCAACTTTTAAAATGATTCGATATAGACTAAGTGAGCGCGATCAAGCTGTTTCTTTACAGAAATACTTATGTACCAGTTATCTTCCAGGAAAGAGGCCTGTTGAAGGCCTACCTCACTAATTTTCACTGCCAGAGACATTGAAAATTTAACTGAGTTAATTATATATATATAGATTGGACACCAACTCGAGGTTTTTCTACAGATAATATGACAGTAGAATTCACTGAGAAATCTTTACCGTTATACTAAATTTCCGATAGATGCTACAACAGTAAAATTTACCGAGAATCCTTTACCGTTATACTCATTTATCCAATCCAATCTATTTATATATATGTTTATTTAGAAATCACTTTTTTCCCAATTTATCTTACTCACGTATACCGAGTCCCTAAGTTAAGAATTCCCCAAACAGCGTATAGACATAGTTCCCAGGAAAGAGAGGTAAGCTAAGGCCGCTTGGATGACATATGTCTTTCCTAGACAAAACCATACTAATAAACCATTTATCTTAATCATCACCTTGTATATCAATGATAGACAATATCAGGGTTTTCACAAAAGAATAATTTGCACTTGTTTCACGGTAAAACCATATTTACGGTAATCTAAAATTCGCTATTATAACAGTACGATTAGTAAGCTCAAAATTGATTTTGCCATCACAACCTTACTTCCACGAAAATCCCAAGGAAATTTGGGCATTATAACACTACAATTAATAAATAGCACATAACAATTAAATTAAAGCCATAAAACAATTATAAAGCATAAATAAATAAGTATAAAGCTATAACACATAAATCACATAAGTGAGTAGCAACCAAAAATCAAACTCATATCTTTTCAAATTAATTTGCAAGAGGTTCCCCTTACCTTTGCCATAAGAACTTGGAAGAACAAGGCTTTGGATCCAAGAACACCAAGAGAGAAAGATAAAAACTATAAAGGAGGAAGGAAAATATTTTTGCTTTGTTAACACAAAGGCTTTGGTGTAGGAATTATGAAGCATGAAGGGGGGTATTTATAGGGGAAGGGGGGCAGCCAAGGCCTTGGGTTAAAGAGACTATGGTTGGCTTGAAAAGCAACCATGGTTTAGGTTTAATAAAAATCAAAACAATTATCTAAATTCTAATTGGCTTAGGCAAATGACTCATGGCATGACTCAAAATTTACAAGCCTTGAGAAGAAGCTAGACTCATGTGAGTCATGAAGAAGGGCGTGGCCATGAAGCAAGTGGAAGGAAGAAGATGAGATCAAAGTTTAATGACTAGGTTTAATTACGATAATTAGATTTAAACCATCCTTTTTCCTATTGGCTTCAAGGATTTTTCCTAGGATTGGGATCTATGTGACAAGCTCATCCAAGGCTTAAAAATAGCCTAAGGATGTCGACCAAAAGGGGGAGAAAGAGAGCCATTGGATAGCTTGGTTAAAAACTTTAGGTTTTAGTAGTTTAAGTGTAAAATCAAGGGTAAAATACTAATTGTGCATGCCCCTACACTATTTGTAACACCCTTTCTTCAAAAAGGATATTACACCATAGTTACCAATGAATTTCAAAATAACTTAGAAAAATATTTTACAAAAGTTGGAAATCCTTCTTCTAAAATACGGGTAAAATTTTTCGCCTTTTAAAGAAGATGAGAAGGATGGGGAGTATGTTCCCTTGATTCCTTTTTCAATGTTTTCAAAAAGGTTTTCAGTGCGGAAACATAAATAAAACTTGTATAAGTGTAATCTCATTTCATATAATCAACTGAGTCTTTACAAGAAAAGATTGAAAATGATACAGTGAACATCTGAGCCAGTCTAATCTCTATACCTCTACCCAAGCTAATACCGTGAGCACTTATTCTTCTTGGCCATACAGCATCATCCTTCTGATCCTCTCATAAGAGTTAATCCACTTCTTGGGTAAAACATCTACTCCGTCATGCATCAACACAACAAAGCAGACAAGGGTGAAACTCTAACAAATTAATAAGAAAAGTACGGGCACACAACAACATACCGCACAAACACTAAGGAATCATACTTAAGAAATTAATATATCAGCACAATAAGAACTTCACTTAAACACAGCACATTGGGAACATCCAGTAGGAACATTAAATAGGAACATCAAGTACGAACATCATGTGCAGCAACTGAATCATTCAATATCTTAAACAGGAAATTTCACACAGGACTTTCTATACTTTCGGGACAAACCCACGAGTATCCGGCCCGCTACTCTTGGGGATTTTACTTAAAAATTTCGGGACATACCCACGAGAAAAGAACCTGCTACCCCTAGAGATTTTACGCCATAATTTCGGGACCTACCCACGAGAAAAGAACCTGCTGCTCCTGGAGACTTTACCACTTATATTCGGGACACACCCACGAGTAAGTCACTCGCTACTCAAGGAGATTTTACCATAGGAATTTCGGCACACAGCCACGCGCATTCAGCCCGCTACTCCAAGAGATTTTACTTAGTAACCACAAACACCAGCTTACGACTTAACTCTCAAATAGACACGGAATCACAAGTAAACACAAAATCACATTTCTCAGATAAGAATTCCAAATCACACATCTCAGGAAAAACACACAGTCTTACCACTCAAATAACATAGAACCATTTATTTCAGACAACTCATACTTCATTTATATTCAAGTCTCTCAAAAATAAATCGGTATATAATAGTACTAAAAAGTAAATAATTCATTGAAAAGGGTCAAAATTGAAATATTTCAAAAATACTTGAACACTGGTTTATTTTCAGAAAAAACCCACTGAAAGCTTATTTTCACAAATCTCCACTGTTAAAAACATAGAGAATACTGAACCAAAAATATATAACAGTAGAATTCACCAAGAATTCAGTACCATTATATTCCCCAATCATCTTAGTCACGTATATACCAAGTCCCTGAGTTAAGATTTCCCCAAACAGTGTATCGGTACAGATCCCAGGCCAGAGAGAGACAGACTGTTTTAGCCCCTTCAAAGGTCTCACTTCCTTTCTAGACAGATCCATACTGATAAACCATTTATCTTAACCATGACCTTGTATATCAATGATAGACAATACCAGGGTTTTCACAAAATAATAAATTGTATTCTCTTTGCGAGAAAATTATAATTACGGTAGTCTAAAATTCGCCATTATAACGGTATGTTTACAAAAGCTCAAAAATGATTTTGGCATAGCCATCTTACTCACACGAAAATCTTGAGAAAATTTGGGCATTATAACCCTACTATTAATACTTAGCAAAAATAATTAATTTAAAGCTTATAAAACAATTTATGAGGGCATAATAGTAAAAACACATAAAGCATACAATCTAAACACAACAAGAATCAAAACTCATACTTCTCAAATTAAATTGAAAGATTAACCCCTTACCTTGGCCAAAACTTGATGAAGAACAAAGCAAGAACACCAAAGAAATTTAAGAACTAAAGAGAGAAAGAGAGAAAAGTGTTTGTCTTCAAGCTTTCCCACTTTGGATGAGTGAAAAATTATGAAGCCAAGGTCCCTATTTATAGGAAGAGGGGCGGCCAAGGCTAGGGACCAAGAAGGGATTAAAATGTTGTGAGGTCATGGTACTTTTTAAGGCATATGTCATAAAGCCTTAATTTAAAAACTATCCATTTTTCTAATTGTCTAATCCTAATGACTAAGCATGGTGACTCATAAGGGAAAAACTCATCCAAGGCTCCAAATTGAAGCTTGATGTCAACCAAGATGAGAGGGAAGGGTAGCCATTTGATTGCATAGTGAAAAACTTTACGGTTTGGTAAATAAACGAAAAATCGATGGTAAAATAGTCCTTTTGCAAACAGATCCTAAAAATAATTTATTAAAAGATGAGGACCTCTTGGAAAATTTTAAGAATAGTTACTAATAGTCTTAAAGACTTCATACAAGAGTTTCTGGATTTTTACGGTAAAGGGTAGGCGTTACGGTTTGCAAAAACAAAGGAAAACGGACGCGCCGTAAGTGAAAAACAGTAATTTTTCAGAAAATTCCAGAAAAATCACAAATATGAATTTAAACACTAATGGTCTCTCTTGAATTTTGATTTTCAGCACTTATTGATCACCAAAAATCCATTTTTGACCAGAAATCTCTGTTTTCCGTACTTTATAAGGCTCGGAAAAGTAGCATTTTTATCTACTTTTCAGAAAATTATGAAATAATTTCCAAAAATCCCAAAAAATGAAAAAACATGATTCAGCTACTCAAAATCTTTTTCTGACCCCAGTTTGGTCTCCGAATCAGTATTTAGCTTTTACTTACATAACAGGGTCAAAACGGTAATTTCTAAAGTTTTCAGAAAATTCTAAGAAAATTCCAGAAAATCAGAAATATTAAAAGAACCAACTTTTGTGAAGGAAGTTTGTTTGTCTAAGTTGATTTAACATACTTGTGCTATTAAAACCGTTATCCGTAAATAACGGTAAATACGGATGTCAAACGTCAAGGAAAGAGTGACTGTTTTACTGAAATAACTTGATAGGTATTTTATAACCTTCATTATAAGACTAAAATAATTTACTTAACACTTAAATCACTAAGTTTTATATAAAACAGATTTTAAATAGTAACTCAAAAAAAATGGATGTTACACTATTCATGGTCAATTATTCTGTCTCCAGATATTTTAGGCTTCTTAGAATTGCTTTTTAACCCCTCAAAGTCCCTAAGTTCCTTCATCATGCCTATTATGCCTCTATTCGTCTCCATTCGCCTGATATACCGCAAATAAAAACAAAAACAGTAGAAAAATAATCTTGTCTAGAAATATTTTTAAAAATCATAAAAAAATAATAAAAAATAAAATATAAATTATTTTGGACCTTTTTCATGAAATTTTTATACTGTAAAGCAAGATTTGTACGCTATAGTACCAGTTACGCGTATTTTTTTTGGTAAATTTCAAAAGTTATCCAAAAATTTCAGAAAATCACAAAAATTAAAAGAACCAACTTTTGCGAAGGAAGATAATTTTATGGGTTGGTTTGATATATTTTTTCTATTTAAAATCTTATCTGTCAATTACAGTAAATACGATTGTCTGTAAAAATCCAAACATCAAAGGAAAAATGTCTGTTTCAATGAAATAATTTGATAAGCATATTAAAACCCTAATTATAAGATAAAAATAAATAACTTAACACTTAGATCACAAAGTTTCATATAAAACAGAAAATAGACGGTAAATGGGAAAACAGAGTTTACACTATCTGTTTAAAACCTAACGTCAAATAAAACTATTTGTTTCTATTCTAAAAATGGATAAGTGTTTTAAAACCATTTTTCTAAGATGAACATAAATCAATAAACACATACACACAAAGTACTTTGAATAAAACAGAATAAATACAGAAGTGATGCAAACAGAGGTTATATATATAAGGCCTATCTGTCTTACTTTTAAACTACAACACCAAACAAAACTTATCATTTCTACACCATCTAAAATTCTATTTGATCTTGTAGTTTTTATCAAGACCATTTCTCAGTCTTCGGTATTTATCTATTCCTTAACTAACAGACTACGTAGTTTGTTTTAGAGGGAATAAAACAACAGTATTCCTTTATACTGTTCTCTAAAATTTCAAACTTAGCTTCTAAAACCTTCATATGACACTAAGTTACTATTTATATCCTCAAATACTTCTTATGAATCAAGTCTGAAAGTTCCATATCATTATAACTTATTTTGACAGTCAAAAATGTCCGTAAAATACCGTTTCGACCTCTACGTCAGTTCTAAACCATTACTTATTATCCCAAAATCTTAAAGGTAATTCTAATCATCCAAAATTAATACTTTGTCTCATAGAGTTAAATTTTGGGTTGTTACAGTGGTCTCCTGGACTAAATCAGACCCTATCAAGGTCTTCTCACCTACTCCACACCAACATAATGGAGACCTACACTTTCTTCCATAAAGAGCTTCATAAGGTGTCATACCTATGCTTGTGTCATAACTATTATTATATGCAAACTCTATAAGGGGAAAAAACTTGTCCCAACTCCCACCTTCATCTAAAACACATGCTCTAAGCATGTCCTCAAGGGTCTGAATGGTCCTCTCCGTCTGACCATCTGTCTGGGGGGGGGGGGGAATAGGTTGTGCTGGAATTTAACTTAAAACCAAAAGCCTGTTGAAATGCTCTCCAATATCTAAAGGTAAATTTAGGATCTCTATCTGACACTATAGAGGTGGGTATACCATGAAGCCTAACTATCCCCTTAATATATAAGTCTGCCAACTTGTTCAAGCTAAAGGTGGCCTTAATTGGCAAGAAGTGGATAGACTTGGTCAACCTATCTACAATCACACATATGGCATCTAAACCCAAGCGAGTCCTAGGTAACCCCATCACAAAATCCATAAAGATCATTTCCCACCTCTACTCATGAATTTCTACAGGCTGCAATCAATTTAAAGGTCTTTGATGTTCTATCTTAACATTTTGACACACTAAGCAATTAGTCAAAAACTAGCTACATCCCTTTTTATTCTTGGTGACCAATACATATTCTTTCAATCCTGATATATATTAGTTATACTTGGATGCATGGAACACTTTCCCTTATGTTCCCTTCTAACACTTTTTCTCTAAGGCTCCCCTCCTCAGGAACAATGATCATATTCTTAAATAACACTAGACCAATAACAAATAACACATGATTCTCTTGGCCAACTAGATTGTAATCCCTAGTCTAAACGTTGTTCACCCCTAATCTCTTCCCTGAGGACACTACAATTTCCAACCTATTCAACTTCAAGCTTAAATCATTCAATGAGGCGTTCAGATTCATGTATCTAAATTCCTCTATCAAGTTCATCTCTCGCACCATCAATCTAGACATGCATAATGATTTTCTACATAAAGCATTGGCCACTACGTTGGCTTTCCTTGGGTGGTACTTCAACTCAAAATCATAATGCTTAAGAAACTTCATCCACGTCCTCTGTCTCATATTTAGATCCTTTTGATCAAACAAGTATTTAAGGGTCTTATGGTCACTAAAACCTCAAATTTTGCACCGCTAACCTCAAGTTCTCCTCATGGTCCTCTGGTGTCCTAGAGTATATCAAGATATCATCTATGAATATCACCAAAAAGTTATCCAAGAATGACCTAAGGATCCAATTCATGTAGTCCATGAAAACTGTTGGAGCTTCGGTCACTTCAAAGGTTATCAATACGTACTCATAATGCTCATATCTTGTCCTAAATGTTGTCTTAGGAATATCCTTATTCTTGACTCTAATCTGATGATACCCTAACATTATGTCTATCTGGGAGAACACTGACGCTCCCCATCATTTGGTCTAACAAGTCATTTATCCTAGGAAAATGACACTCATACCCTCATCCTTCTTCTATACTAAGAGAATCGATGCTCCCCAAGGTGACACACTAGGCCAAATGAACCCTTTCTCTAACATCTCCTCTAATTGTTTCTTAAGGTCACTCAACTCTAAGAGTGCCATGTTGGAACCAAATTGGTCAAAGACTTTTTTTCAATGTTTAAATCCCTAAATGGTTTTAATGATAACAATTATTATTAAAGATTTTACATAGTCTGATAACAAGCTCGTGTAGGTACAACAAAGTTAAGTTCATCGTCCAGTGTGGCTTTGGTACTTATATGTACAAATCAATAAGCTGAGCGTCCAGTGGACTCAGGATGCTATGCGTCCATTTGGTAAGGCATGATTTGCGTCCAAATGGTAAGAAAGCTGAGCGTCCATTTTGCTTAAAGCTGCGTCCAACACCCATGTTGTGTTGACCTCTTGACATGCTATTTATTGCTCTTATATTTAATTTGAAACATATTAAATGAGCAAATGATTTGAATTAAATAGTTGTATGTATGCTTTTCTTGCACTTAATTGTCAACGAATTCATATAGCATTTAATGAAAAGCATAAAGCACTGTGGAAAGTGTACTTGAGAGAGAGAATGTAATCTAAACATATCTGTCACTCAACTCTAAGAGTGCCATGTTGGAACCAAATTGGTCAGACTTTTTTCAATGTTTAAACCCCTAAATGGTTTTGATGATAACAATTATTATTAAGGATTTTACATAGTCTGATAACAAGCTCGTGTAGGTACAACAAAGTTAAGTCCATCGTCCAGTGTGGCTTTGGTACTTATATGTACAAATCAATGAGCTGAGCGTCCAGTGGACTCAGGATGCTATGTGTCCATTTGGGAAGGCATGATTTGTGTCCAAATGGTAAGAAAGCTGAGCGTCCATTTTGCTTAAAGTTGCGTCCAACACCCATGCTGTGTTGACCTCTTGACATGCTATTTATTGTTCTTACATTTAATTTGAAACATATTAAATGAGCAAATGATTTGAATTAAATAGCTGTATGTATGCTTTTCTTGGATTTAATTGTCAACGAATTCAGATAGCATTTAATGAAAGGTATAAAGTACTGTGGAAAGTGTACTTGAGAGAGAGAATGTAATCTAAACATATTTGTTTCTCTCTGAATGTACCTTTTCTTTCACACAGTGTATTCTCTCTTTCTCAACTGGATATTTCCTTTAACCACTGTGTAATTGAGACTTTGAGTAGAGGTTGCTTCTGACCTTGGAGAAAGAACTGCACAACCTACGCTGAAGCAGCACTCCATTGAAGCAACGGGAAGATAGCATTTAATACTATTAGTAAACAGGTATTTTCATAAAGGCTAAAGCAAGAACAAGTTCAAGACCAATCTGAAGCTTCACTGAAGCCTATAAATACTGTGACCAAGAAGAAGAAGATAGAAGTGATAGCAAACGAAAAAGAGTCATTACGCTGTGCAAATATATTCATACTCTGTAAACACTAGAAAGACATTGTATATTTCTTTCTTCTTTTAAAAAAGAGTTTGCTTAACTCTCGAAGTGCTTAAGATTTCATATTCTCACTTGTGTGAGTTAGCAACACTTGGAAACACAAATACTCTTTTCAGTTGTGTGAGTCTGGAGAGGCTTGACTGTAAAAGAATACTTGGGTTTGAGCCTGGAGAGGCTTGTCTGTAAAAGAATACTTGAGTGAGCCTGAAGAGGCTAGGTGTGAAAACAATACTTGTTGTAAGGCCTGAAGAGGCTGTTGAAGAATACTTGTATTCTATCTAGTTTGATAGTGAAATCTCTCTAGTTTGAGGGGACTGGACGTAGCTCTTAGGAAAGGGTGAACCAGGATAAAACAACTGTGTGAATCTTCTATCCCTTAACTCCATTTTACTTTCTGTTTTAATACTAACCGTGGGGATTGAATTGATATTTTATTTAACAAACGCATCAAACGTTTTAAACGCACCTAAACGTGTTTTTAAACCAAGTGGATGTTTCTGCGTCCAACTTTACCTGTGCGTCCTATACTCGCTGTGCGTCCAATTCTTTTTTAGCAGTGTCCAACATTTACAAAAAGTTTTCAAAAGCTAAGAAACACAATTCAACCCCCCTTCTTGTGTTTCATCTTGTTGCCTACAGTTGGCATCAGAGCTCAGTCTCTAGGGGTTGAGCACCTAACAGTGTAGAGAACAAAGATCCATGGAGAATGAGGAACAAGTTGTGAACAGGCCACCACTGTTCAATGGAGAAGAATACGACTATTGGAAGCAAAGAATGATCACATTCTTTGACGCAAAAATATAGACATGTGGGATGTCGTTGAAAATGGTTACACTGCTCCAGTAGATGAAGCAAGGCAACCATTGCCTAGAGTCCAGTGGACACTTGAGCAGAGGACAAGATTCCAGCTGAACTCAAAGGTCAGACACTATCTGATGTGTGTCATCACAAAGTCTGAGTATGACAAAGTGCACAGCTGCACTCCCAAAGAAATATCGGATACTCTAGCTTTGGCTCATGAAGGATCATCTCAGGTCCGTGAATCCAAAATTAGCATATTTGTTCATCAATATGAACTATTTAAAATGGAGGATCATGAGACTATAGATAAGATGTTTGGAAGATTCCAAACAATCATCAACAATCTGAGATCTTTGGGAAAAATCTACACAACCCAGGATCACATCAAAAAAACCGTTATGAGTTTGCCAAGACAATGGAGACCCAAGGTCACTACCATTCAAGAAGCAAGGGATCTATCCACTCTTGCTATGGAAGAACTTCTCGGTTCTCTCAAAATGCATAAGCTTGTGCTCAAAGAAGAGGGAACAAAAAAAAGGGCAAAGTCCATTGCTCTTAAAGCTCAAAGAGGGAGCACCTCAAAGGCACTAAAGGCAAATGACTCAGATGAAGAGTCATGTAGCTCAGAAGGAGAAAAAGGCTCAGATTATGAACTTTCCTTCATCTCCAAGAAGATAAAGTCCATGTGGAAGAAGAAAGGTGGCTTCAGAACGAAGCAATTCAACAAAAGATTTCCACAGGAGAAAGCTGAGCAAAAAGAGAAAAGCCCCGTGGTGTGCTATGGCTGCAAGAAACCAAGCCACTACAAGGCAGACTGTCCTGAAGCAGAGAGGACAAAGAAAAAGTTCTTCAAGAAGAAGAAGGGCCTTATGGCAACCTGGGAGGATCTTGATGATTCATCTGATGATGCGGATGAGGAGGATAAGGAAGAAGCAAATCTTTGCCTAATGGCAAGCTTACCCTCAACAAACAGTGAGGATGAAGAAGAGGTACTTTCTTATCCTGAACTGAAAAATAATTTTGATGATCTTCTTAGAGAATCGTTCGTTCTCTCTGATGAGTATAGATCTTTAAAAAGGAAGTTTTCTCTCATATCTAAAGATTTTGAAAAACTTACTTTAGAAAACCAGGTACTCAGAACAGAGAATGAAAAGTTAAAACATCAAGTGATTCAACTCAAAGATGAATCTCAAAGAAATTCTGAGTCAAATACCTCTTGTGAAGTACAAGTACTTCAGCAAGAAGTAAATGACCTCACTGGACGATTGTCCAAATTTGTCAGTAGCTCTGAAAAAAGCTTCATCAAATTTTAAAACTTCAGAGAAAACCTTCTGACAAATGTGGTTTAGGTTATATTCCTAAGGAACAAGACAAACCAAAACCAAAGTTTTCGAAGAGTCCTTCCAAGTTTAACTTATATTATGGTCAATGTGGAAATGCTGGACATGTTACCTCGATATGCGTCCACAATAAAAGAAACATGCCTGGACGCAAACCAATGACTAACAAGAAAGGACCCAAATCAATCTGGGTACCTAAAAATATGATTATTTCTGTTGCAGATTTGCTTGATGGCAGGAAAACAACTCCAGTCATGGTACTTGGACAGTGGTTGCTCAAGACACATGACAGGAGAAAGGTCGATGTTCCAAGACCTAAAACCTAGGACAAAAGGTTGGGTCACCTTTGGAGGAGACTTGAAAGGCCGAATAGTTGGGATAGGTAAAATTGGTAAGCATCCATTTCCCTCTATTGAGAATGTCTTGTTGGTTCAAGGACTCAAACACAATCTGCTTAGCATAAGTCAATTGTGTGACAGTGGATTTGATGTTTCCTTTAACAAGGATAAATGTATAGTCAGAAACCCTGACAAGTCCATACTTTTTCAAGCAAAGAGGCAGGATAATGTTTATAAACTTGATTTTGAAAATCTGTCCAAACAAAATGTTTCATGCTTTATATCCCTAAAGGATGAACAATGGATATGGCACAAGAGACTTGGTCATGCAAGCTTGAGAACCATCTCAAAGCTAAATAAGCATAACCTCGTGAGAGGATTACCAAATCTTGTATACAAATCTGAGCTTCTATGTGAAGCATGTCAGAAAGGGAAACAAGTGAAAAATTCTTTTAACTCCAAAAATATTGTTTCCACTTCTAGACCTTTGAAACTTTTATATATGCATTTGTTTGGACCCACACAAACTACATCTTTGAATGGAAAGAAATATGAATTAGTTATAGTTGATGACTATACTAGATGGACATGGGTTAAATTCCTTGCTCACAAGGATAAGTCTTTCAAAGTCTTTACTGTATTCTGTAAGAGAGTCCAAAATGAGAAAGGAGTTTGCATTAACTCCATAAGAAGTGATCATGGAGGTGAATTTGAAAATGCAAGTTTTAAAGATTCTGTGAAGAGAATGGAATCCTTCACAATTTCTCTGCTTCAAGAACACCTCAACAGAATGGTGTGGTAGAGGAAGGAAACCCAACATATCTTACTTTCATCCTTTTGGATGTGAATGCTTCATTCTCAACACCAAGGATCAAATTGAAAAATTTGATTCTAAAGTTGTTAATGGAATTTTTTATGGGTTACTCTGAAACTTCTAAGGCATATAGAGTTTACAACCCAAGAACCTTAACTGTTGAAGAGTCAATTCACATAAAATTTAATGACAAAAAGTCTGACAAAGACTTATCAGAGCTAAGTGATTCTCTTGCATATATAAGAATACAAGAAGAAGGTGAAGGAGCATCACCTAAGAATAAAGAAGATGGATCAGACGCAGAGACTGAAGGTCCGTCCTATCCAGAGAGGAGAAGAAACTGGCACTTCAAAACTTATCATCCTAAAGAACAAATCATTGGGAATGCAGATGATAAAGTCAAAACAAGGTCCACATTCAGAGAACAAACTGATGTTGCTTTCATCTCTGAGTTGGAGCCTAAGAACATTGATGAAGCCCTTTTGGACGAAGGATGGATCTTAGCTATGCAGGAGGAGCTGAATCAATTCAAACGTAATGACGTTTGGACGCTGGTTGCCCCACCTAAAGAAAAGTCCATTATTGGAACCAAATGGGTGTTCAAAAACAAACTGGACGAAGAAGGTAAAGTTCTGAGAAACAAGGCAAGGTTAGTTGCACAAGGTTACTCACAGTAGGAAGGTATTGATTTTACTGAAACCTTCGCTCCAGTAGCTAGAATTGAGGTCATTCACATCTTACTTTCATTTGCTGCCCAACATGATATGAGGCTTTATCAAATGGATGTAAAGAGTGCATTCTTGAATGGTATAATAACTAAAGAAGTCTATGTTGAACAACCTCCTGGTTTTGAAGATTAAACTTTTCCAAATCATGTTTTCAAATTGAAAAAAGCTCTTTATGATTTTAAGCAAGCTCCTCGAGCTTGGTATGAAAAACTTAATTCCTTTCTAATGGAAAATGGTTTTTCAAGAGGAAAAGTTGACACAACTCTTTTCAGAAAATCCATAGACTCACATTTCATTATAGTACAAATTTATGTGGATGATATCATTTTTGGTGCTACTGATGAATCTCTTTGCGGAGAGTTTTCTGAATTAATGCAGGAGTTTGAAATGAGCATGATGGGAGAACTGAAATTCTTCCTTGGACTTCAAGTAAAACAAACCTCAGATGGGATATATGTACATCAGTCCAAATACACAAAGGAGCTTCTAAAGAAGTTCAATATGGACGATTGCAAACCCATGAACACTCCTATGCACCCATCTTGCATACTGAACCTAGATGAAAAAGATAAAAAGGTAGATCAAAAGGTATACAGATATATGATTGGATCTCTCTTATATCTAACTGCTTCTAGACCTGATATTATGTTCAGTGTTTATTGTAACGTCCCTTTTTCCCACAAGGAACGTCACGTGAAAAACTAAAAACTTAATGCGGAAAAACGTTTTTCATAAATCAAGGTTACCAAAATTGGTGGCTAATTTTTTTTTTAAAAGAATCTTATACGAAAAGGTTTCTCACATCACATTTAGCCATCCTGAAACTCAGAAGAAAAGAAACATCATACACATATATATATCATCATGTCAATATACACAAGTCTTGCGCTCGCAAGTATAGTTTGGAACCACAACATAGTGGCCAAAATACATCATCCTGATACAAAGAAAATAAAGCGATAAGTCTAAACCTAGGAAAGCTGTAAATCAAAAGGTGTGTCAAATACACGACACTGAACATGTACATCCCAAACCTAGGCTGGTCGCTAACAGACAACCCACAACCTAGCACTAGACACCCCCACCACTACGACCTAAGACGATGACGTCTCCTCGGGGTCCTCCTCGGGATCCTCCTCCGTGTCCTCCTCCTCCTCGGATATCTCAATGAATACCCGCTCTGGCTCATCTCGAACCTTCCTCTTCCCCCTCTCTGCGTGTCCCGACGGTCCGGCAGAAGTGTCAGAAGAGCAATGCACGAAACATCCATACGGTGGGACGTAAGGAACGGAGAGCGTCGGTCTCCCTGTCTCTGGTGGTGAAGCTGGTGTCACTGATGGAGCCATCCTCGGTAGACGATCCCGGGCCAAGGTACTCTTCCTTGGAGTGAGACGCGTGCTGTAAAACATACGGCGATACTCCCGAGCATATCCAGTTACCCGCGAGGGTAAAGGTCTCTCCTCCGCCTGAGTCTCTCTACTCGGCTGCTCCACAGGTGCCTCGGGTGCGGCTTCCAGCCAACTGCGCATCCTCTCTAAGGGAATGTAAGCGTCCAGAACCATGTCACGCTCCAAAACCTCTTCGGGGCCCAGCACCCCTCCTCTCGTCCTGACCACGTATCCACACACTGTGGCCCATTGGGAGATGGGATCATAAGTCCATCCCCCTCCCTCGGACTCGGCCTCAAGGGGCCGGAAGCTCTCCTTCACGCGGGCTACCAGAGGCCTCATCTACCCGTAACGTACATACAGATACAGGAAAATATGCAAGGGTGAATTTCTTTTCACAAGTTGAAATCCACTGAAAGGTTGCATATGAAAAATAAAGTAGTACATAATACATTCCAAGAATATATTTATATAGAGTTACTCTTTCGCAAATCTTTTAGCTAAGCTATTCAATCATCAACAAGAGACACATCATCAAGGTAAACACACAGTCAAGCACACACATAACATTCTAGCATAATGCATGTCACTTCAATATCTCTTTTCATACACCGGTGCACTGCTCCATGGAGACTTTTCTTCCTCAACTAAGTAGAGCGATGTGCCGGAATCGTATACCTATCATTAATGCAAACTGACCTTCACTCTTGGCCATCGTTTGTCATTTATTCGGTACAGACCCATTGTGCTACGTCGTACACCCCATCTCAAATAAGGCAGCTGGTCAGGATCATCCAAGCCGGGTACACTACTCTTCTCGGCACAAGGGGATTCACCGCAAGGTCATTGAGAATTTCGTAACCTAGATGCCCTCAAAGACTTATAGTCAGACCATAATTATTTACAATCCCCGCATAGGATTGTGTGCTCTCATCATAGCAATAAATGTTAGCCTGGCAAAAGCCAATATCTCAAATGCATATGACAGTATATTTGCAACCACAATCAATACAATCAATGTGGTCCCTCGTCTTAGGGTTTTTCGTCGCCACGTGTTAGCTTTCACCCAACACCGTGTAATATTATTGTCCTTAAGACTTTTATTTTCGCCACGTATTAGTTCTCTTCCAATACCGTGTAATATTGTTATTTAACACCATAAGTTTTTTTTTAGAAGAATTTCCTCTTTGAATTCTTAAGTTTGTTCTTTAACTTTAAACTCTTAAACCTTCACTTGTTTATAAAAGAATTTCCTCTTATTTATAACCCACTTTATTAATTTTCTTCCCACTTATTCATCATAAAAAGATATAATTAAAACTTAATTAAATTCTTTGATAATTTTATTTAAATTCCTTTATTTTTAAGTATTTGCAATTATGACTCCCTAAGAAGTTCAGTTTCGCAGTTCAGCCCCCAATTTTTTGAAAAATTAGGTTTCTGGCCCAAAATGCCCAGACTTTACGTTTTCTACCCCAAGACTTTCGTAAATTATAATTCTGGCCCAAAGGTACCCAGACTTCGCGTTTCTGCCCCGAACTTTCGTAAATTATATTTTTGGCCCAAAAGTCTCCAGACTTCGCGTTTCTGCCCCAAACTTTCGTAAATTAAATTTTTGGCCCAAAAGTCCAGATTTTGCAATTAAAGCCCAGAATTCCAGAATTTGCATTTTTGACCCCAAAACATCCTGTTTTCATTTTTGACCCCTAAAAATTCAAAATTTGATTTTTCTCCCACATTAATTAATTTTCTAACTCACTTAAAGTTTTATGGATAAAAAGATTTAGTATGGAATTGATTTAGGACTTAGGATTAGAAACTTGATGAAAATTTATCAAATTAAGTGTTAACTTGAATTCCAATTGATTCATTTGATTTCATTTTAGAAAACTTTTTCATTAAAGCTTTTAAGGTCCTTCTCACACTTAATCAATTCATTTCAATCCAATCCCAATCACATTGAATTAAATCATGTGAAACATCCAAGAATCAATATTCATCCATTTAGGCAAAAATACCACCAAGCCATAAATCAAACATACACTCAAAGTAATCATTCATAACATATCAACATGCATCATGAACATAGCATAAAACATACTTCCTCAAACATACACTTAGGCATTCCAAATCAATCCAAAGCATACATATGATTTTTCCAACAACACATAGGCTCATCAAAATTTATCATGCCTCAACCAAAATCATATTTTTACTCATATACATATACATGTAAAAATACATATTACTAAGAAAATGAAACTTTTGTTGGAACCAAATTGGTTAAAAGCATTTCTAATGCAAAAATTCCCTAAGTAATCTTTGTGGTTTTGATGATAATAAAGGTTATTAAGGATTTTACAAAGTCTGCTGACAAGCTCTTGTAGGTACAACAAAGATAAGTCCATCGTCCAGTGTGACATTGGCACATATATGTAAGATTCAAGAGTGGAGCGTCCAATGGACTCAAAGAGGCAATACGTCAAATAAAGTTTTGCTTCCAAAGAAGCAGAACCTATAAGCGTCCAAGTAATCACTCATGGAGACATGCTATACTTTGCGTCCAAAGAAGCAAAAGTGATAAACGTCCAATAAGTGTTATAGAGACGTACCCCATCAGAGAAGCAAAGTCATAAGTCCATATTGTAAGCAATGAGTATGCGATTCATATAGACCAAGCTGTCTCAAGTACAAATGGTAAGCAAAGGTATGCGTCCGTTTTGTACATAACCTGAATAGTTCACACATTCTATATGCTGCGTCCAAAACGCATAATACATAACTTGCTATTTATTGATCTTGCATTTAATATGGAACATATTTATTGAGCAAATGATTTGAAATAAATAGCTGTATTCAACGTGTTTTGAACATGCATTTAATGAAAACCATAAAGCACTGTGGAAAGTGTACTTAGAGAGAGAATGTACAATGTTTATTTCCATATCTCTCTGAACACTACTTTCTGATTTACACAGTGTATTCTCTTCGTCTCAACTGAATATTACTATTGACCTTTGTACGATTGAGACTATGAGTACAGGTTGCTTCTGAATTTGGAGAAAGAAACGCAGACAAATACGGTAAAGATGAACTCCTCAGAGCAACGGGAAAATAGCATTTAATGCTATTAGAGAACGGTCATATTTATGAAGGCTGAAGCTGAGCTAATCGAAGAATAAGTCTGAAGCTTCAACAAAGCCTATAAATATCGAAAACAAGAAGAAGAATAAAAAAAAAGAGTGCTGAACTACTGAAAGAAAGAGCTAAATCGCTGTGCACATTTTATTATACTCTGATTTGTTAAGAAAGTCTTGTGTATTTTCTTTCTTCTTGTAAAAGAGAGTTAGCTTAACTCTGGAAGTGCTTAAGATTGTCATATTCTCACTTGTGTGAGTTAGATAGCACTTTAAGTCAAAAACACTCTTCTGAGTTGTTTGAGCCTGAAGAGGCTTATTTATAAAGAATACTTGGGATTTAGCCTGGAGAGGCTGCATGCAAAGAATACTTGGGATTAAGCCTGGAGAGGCTTGTTTGTAAATAATACTTGTTTTGAGCCTGGAGAGGCTAGGTGTGCAAAGAATACTTGTTGTAAGGCCTGAAGAGGCTGTTGAAGAATACTTGACCTCTATCTGGTTTGATAGTGAAATCTCTCTAGTTTGAGGGGACTCGACGTAGCTCTTAGGAAAGAGTGAACCAGTATAAATACTTGTGTTTTCCTCTCTTTCCCTTATCTCTAGTTAGTTATTTATTTATACTAACTAAGGGGATTGAATTGAAGTTTATTCTAACAAGTTTTTCAAACTCTTTAAATCGACAAAGAAAACGAGTTTTAAAACTAAGTGGAAGCCTCTGCGTCCAACTTGCTTGTGCGTCCAATATTCAGATACGTTGTGCGTCCAACAGTTTTACAGCCAGCGTCCAAACATTTGCGAAAAAGTTTTAAGAAGGCATTGAAACACAATTCAACCCCCCCTTTCTTGTGTTTCTCCCTGTTACCTACAGTTTGCATCAGAGCTCGGTCTCTAGGGGTTGAGCACCTAACAGTGCAGAGAAGCAAAGATCCATGGAGAACGAGGGCCAAGCTGTGAACAGACCACCTCTGTTCAATAGAGACGAATATGACTATTGGAAGCAGAGAATGATCACGTTCTTTGATGCACAAAATATAGACATGTGGGATGTCGTGGAAACTGGCTACATTGCTCCAGTAAATGAAGCAGGTCAACCAGTACCAAGAGCTCAGTGGACGCAAGATCAAAGGACCAGATTCCAGCTGAACTAAAAAGCAAGGCACTATCTGATGTGTGCCATTACTAAGTCAGAATACGACAAGGTGCACAGCTGCACCACTGCCAAAGAAATATGGGACACCCTAGCCTTGGCGCACGAAGGATCGTCTCAAGTCCGTGAGTCCAAAATCAGCATGCTAGTTCATCAATATGAACTATTTAAAATGGAGGGTCACGAGACTATTGATCAGATGTTTGAACGATTCCAAACAATCATTAACAACCTGAGATCTCTGGGAAAAATCTACACAACCCAAGATCACATCAAAAAAATTCTAAGGAGTCTTCCTAGACAATGGAGACCCAAGGTGACTGCCATACAAGAAGCAAGGGATTTGTCCACTCTTGCTATGGAAAATCTCCTCGGTTCGCTCAAAGTGCATGAGCTTGAACTCAAAGAAGAAGGAACAGAAAAAAGGGCAAAGTCTATTGCTCTTAAAGTCGAAAAGGGAAGCACCTCAAAAACACTTAAGGCAAATGACTCTGATGAGGAGTCATGTAGCTCAGAAGGAGAAGAGGGCTCAGATGATGATGAACTCTCCTTCATCTCCAGAAAGACAAAGTCCATGTGGAAAAAGAAGGGTGGCTCCAGAAGGAAGCAATTCAACAAAAGATTTCCACAGAAGGAAGCTGAGCAAAAGGAGAAAAGTCCAGTAGTGTGCTATGGATGTAAGAAACCAGGCCACTACAAGGCAGACTGTCCTGAGGCTGAGAGGACAAAGAAGAAGCTCTTCAAAAAGAAGAAGGGTCTCATGGCAACATGGGAAGATCTTGACGAATCCTCTGATGATGAGGATGAGGAGGATAAGGAAGAAGCAAATCTTTGCCTGATGGCAAGCCTACCCTCAACTGATAGTGAGGAAGAAGAAGAGGTATTTCCTTACCCTGAACTAAAAGAAAATTTTAATGATTTCCTTAGAGAATCATCCATTTTATTTTATGAGTACAGATCCTTGAAGAAGAAGTTTTCACTCATAACCAAAGATTTTGAAAAACTTACTTTGGAAAATAAAGTACTCAAATCAGAAAATGAAGAGTTAAGACTTCAAGTAAGTCAACTCAAAGATGAATCTCAAAAGGATTCTGAGTCCAACACTTCCTGTGAAGTACAAGTACTTCAACAAGAAGTAAATGAACTCACTGGACGATTGTCCAGATTTGTCAGTAGCTCTGAAAAACTAGATCAAATCTTAAAAATTCAGAGAAAACCTTCTGACAAAAGTGGTTTGGGTTATGAAAAACCAAAACCAAAAGTTTCTAAAAGTCCTTCTAAATTCAATTTATACTGTGGTCACTGTGGAAAGGCTGAACATGTCACCTCGACATGTGTCCATAACAAAAGGGACATGCCTGGACGCAGACCAAGGACTAACAAGAAAGGACCCAAGTCAATCTGGGTACCTAAGGATATGATAATTCCTGTTGCAGATATGCTTGATGGCAGGAAGTCAACTCCAGTCATGGTACCTGGACAGTGGCTGCTCACGACACATGACAGGAGAAAGGTTTATGTTCCAAGACCTAAAACCTAGATCAAAGGGCTGGGTCACCTTCGGAGGAGACCAGAAAGGGAGAATAGTTGGAATAGGTAAAATTGGTAAGCATCCTCTTCCTTCTATTGAAAATGTCTTACTAGTTGAAGGACTCAAACATAATCTGCTTAGCATAAGTCAATTGTGTGACAATGGATTTGATGTTTCCTTTAACAAGGATAAATGTATAGTCAGAAATTCTGATAAGTCCATACTTTTTCAAGCAAAGAGGCAGGATAATGTTTACAAAATTGATTTCGAAAATCTATCCAAACAAAATGTCTCATGCTTCATATCTTTAAAGGATGAACAATGGATATGACACAAGAAACTTGGTCATGCAAGCTTAAGAACCATCTCAAAGCTGAACAAGCATAACCTCGTGAGAGGACTACCAAACCTTGTGTACAAATCCGAAGTTTTGTGTGAAGCATGTCAGGAAGAGAAACAAGTGAAAAACTCCTTTAATTCTAAAAATATTGTTTCCACTTCTAGACCTTTGGAACTTTTACACATGGATTTGTTTGGACCCACTCAAACAGCTTCTTTAAATGGAAAAAGATATGGATTAGTCATAGTTGATGACTATACTAGATAGACATGGGTCAAATTCCTTGCACACAAGGATTAGTCTTTCAAAGTCTTCACCATATTCTGTAAAAGAGTCCAAAATGAGAAAGGAGATTGTATCAACTCCATTAGGAGTGATCATAGAGGTGAGTTTGAAAATGCAAACTTCCAGAGATTCTGTGAAGAGAATGAAATCCTTCACAATTTCTCTGCACCAAGAACACCTCAGCAAAATGGTGTGGTGGAGAGAAAGAATCGATCTCTACAAGAGATGGCTAGGTCCATGCTCAATGATCACTCAACCTCTAAGAGGTTCTGGGTTGAAGCTGTAAATACTGCATGTTATTTACAAAACAGAATATATGTGAGACCTATATTGAAAAAGACTCCATATGAATTGTGGAAAGGAAGAAAACCCAACATTTCATATTTTCATCCTTTTGGATGTGAATGTTTTATTCTTAACACTAAGGATCAACTTGGAAAGTTTGATTCTAAAGTGGACAATGGAATTTTTCTGGGTTACTCTGAAACTTCCAAGGCTTATCGAGTCTATAACTCAAGTACCTTGACTGTTGAAGAGTCAATTCATATTAAATTCAATGACAGAAAGTCTGACAAGAAATTGTCAGAGCTAAGTGATTCTTTTACAGATATGAGAATACAAGCAGAAAGTGAAAGACCATCACCTAAGAATGAAGAAGAAGGATCAGACGCAGAAAATGATGATATGTCCTATACTGAAAGAAGAAGAAGCTGGCACTTCAAAACATATCATCCTGAAGAACAAATCATTGGAAATGCAAATGATAGAGTCAGAACAAGGTCCACATTCAGAGAACAAACTGATGTTGCATTCATCTCTGAATTGGAGCCCAAAAATGTTGATGAAGCTCTATTGGACGAAGGATGAATTTTAGCAATGCAGGAGGAGCTAAATCAATTCAAACGCAATGATGTTTGGACGCTAGTAGCCCCACCTAAAGATAAGTCCATCATTGGAACCAAATGGGTATTCAGAAACAAACTGGATGAAGAAGGTAAAGTAGTGAGAAACAAAGCAAGGTTAGTTGCTCATGGTTACTCACAACAGGAAGGTATTGATTTTACTGAAACCTTTGCTCCAGTAGCTAGAATAGAGGCAATTCGCATTTTACTTTCATTTGCTGCCCAACATGATATAAGGCTTTATCAAATGGATGTAAAGACTGCTTTTCTAAATGGTATAATAACAGAGGAAGTCTATGTGGAACAACCACCTGGTTTTGAGGATCAATCTTTTCCTAACTATGTTTTTAAATTGAAAAAGGCTCTTTATGGCCTTAAGCAAGCTCCTCGAGCTTGGTATGAAAAACTAAGCTCATTTCTTATGGAGAATGGATTTTCAAGAGGAAAAGTTGACACTACACTCTTTAGAAAATCCATAGACTCACATTTCATCATAGTACAAATCTATGTGGACGAAGTAAAACAGACTCAAGATGGAATTTATGTGCATCAGTCCAAATATACAAAGGAGCTTCTGAAGAAGTTCAAAATGGACGATTGCAAACCCATGAACACTCCTATGCATCCAACCTGCATAATGAACCTGAATGATAAAGATCAAAAGGTAGATCAAAAGGTATATAGAGGTATGATCGGATCACTCCTGTATCTTACTGCATCTAGACCTGATATAATGTTCAGTGTTTGTTTATGTGTAAGATTCCAATCAGATCCTAGAGACTCTCATTTGACTGCAGTCAAGAGAATTTTTAGATATCTGAAGGAGACTACTAATCTTGGTTTGCTGTTTAAGAAATCAAATGAATACAGACTAGTAGGGTTCTGTGATGCTGATTATGCTGGAGACAGACTTGAGAGAAAAAGCACCAGCGGAGGATGCCATTTTATTGGATCCAATCTGGTATCATGGACAAGCAGAAGACAAAGCACAATTGCATTATCTACAGCTGAAGCTGAATATGTCTCTGCTGCAAGTTGTTTTTCTCAACTCCTGTGGATTAAACATCAACTGGAGGACTACAACATCTTTGAGAGTAAGATTTCTGTTCTTTGTGATAATACTGCTGCAATCAATTTATCTAAGAACCCAATCTTACACTCAAGAGCTAAGCATATAGAAATTAAACATCATTTCATTAGAGACTATGTGCAGAAGGGAACATTTGATATTCAGTTTGTTAACAGTGAAAATCAATGGGAAGATATATTTACAAAACCCCTCTCTGTAGATAGGTTTACTTTTATAAGGAAGCATTTAAATATGCACTTTATAAAAGATTGATGTCAGCGTCCAATATGCTCAAGTTGAGTCTGAGTCCAATATGACTAGCGTCCAATAGGACACGTCAGTTTATTTGAGACTTAGAAATTTTGTTTATGGCTTAAAAGCTTTTGTCTCTTAGTCTTCCCGAGCTGAGTCTAAACTGTTTTTTTAATAATATATTTTTATCAAACTGTACACCTGCTCTGTAGCCGTTTTCCCGTTTGATGTTTACGCCTGTTTTCAAGGAAAATTTACTGTTTTCTCTCTCCTTTCTTACACACGTCTTTACCCCCACTCTTTTTCAGTTTTCCATCTTCCATCAAATCCTATCTGTATTCGCTCTCTCTTTCGTAAAACCCTTCCAAAACCCTCCTCTTTGAAAAATCACTTCTTTATCTTTCAAAAAATGGAGAACATTGAGAATATGGAAGTCCTTGTGGAACATCGTTTCTGTCCATCTGAGTTGGCTGAACTGGGAATCATTGTCGTTGAGGAAATCACCAATGCCGGTTGGAATAACTTCTTTAGGGGAGATGTCAGGGTGTATCCTCATCTTATCAAGCAGTTCTGGATGACAGCAGAGGTTGGAGATACTGAAGTTACAGGACTAGTTGATGGCAAGAAAATAATAGTCTCAGAGGAAACAATATCTGAAACTATTAACTGTAAAACTGAGGGAGAAGTTCCTCTCACTGACTGGAAGAATACAGATCAGTCAAGTGCAAGTAACATTCTCTTTGAATCATCAGAGTACTCTCAGCCATTGGTGGCATCCCAAATGTCTGACAAGGCACGAGTTCTGCATCAAGTCATCAACAAATTGATTCTTCACAAAACAAGATCCAAAAACTCTGTGTCTGCAATACATGAGTTTTTGCTTGTAAATCTGTTGAATCGAAAAAAGATTAATCTGCCGTTAGTTCTCTTCATGAACTTCAAAAAAACGCATCAGCAGAAAGGACTCTAGCAAAAATCCCTTATGGAGTGCTTTTACAAAAGATAATACGGAAACAGGGGATCAAGGAAGACCTAAATTTGATCTTGAGTAGCATCAAACAACCCAAGCTTGGCAAAAGCAGCTTTGACAAGATGAAGCTTCGCTCAGCCATTAGAGGACAAAAAGAATTTTTTAAATACAAAGAAATTGGTGAGAAAGAAAAGATCCTAAAGGAAGCTGTGTCTAAAAAGTCAGAGAAAGAACAGGAAGTTGATGTTCAACGTGAAGTAGGATTTGAAAGAAGCACAAAAAGAAGATCGGTAGATGAGTCCAAGCTGAAGAAAACGAAACCATCCAGAAAGAGGAAGTCAAGTCTAGAGCCCACCAGACGACCTGTTAAGAAGCGAACAGGTACTAGAAAACCATCCCAGACACTCTTTGAGGTTATCAAAGATTTTACAAGTGTCTATAATCTAAAGGACAGAGAGAAAAATCCTGAGTCCATTCCCTCACCCATTCGTCCAATCCCTGACTCTCAAACTCAATCACTATCACCCATTCATACTATTCTTGAACCACAACCACAACCTCAAACACAAACCCAAACAGTTCCCCCAACTCAACCTGAACAACCATCCCAAACACCACCTCAAACTCTCTCACCCTCTCCGCCCACAAAATCAAGAGAACAACCACCACCTCTCGCCTCACCTGAAACAACTCCTCCATCACCTTTCAATCTTGAACCATCGTCCAATCCCATCCAAACACACTCATCTTCACCTTCACGTGAACAACCGCAACCATCAACCTCACCTTCACCCTCCTTCAACTTGGACATATCAGAAGTTTCTTCTTCATCACCTTTTGAGTATGTCTTCACAGTTGGGAAACTGGATATCCTGACAAAAGGGATCAAGGTCATAGAGATTCCTCTTCAGGAGGATAAGAAAAAGGAAAATATGTCCTTGGAGGAAGTAAGGGCTAAGTCCATAGCGCCTAACTCATTAGGACTTTCAAGAATGAGGATATATGACTTCAAGCCAACTTACTCTCCTCTGACTGCACAAGAACTGGGATCATTCCTCTCCCCTCTTGACAGGATGATCATCAGAAACATAGAGGACGAACTTCAACTACAGAACCACTTCAATGTCCCTCCATCTATGAGGATCAGGCCAACAACAACAATAAAAATCCAGCCTGACAGGATAGTACCAAGGGTCTATCTGGTTGACAAAAATAAGAACAAGTTTCCTAAGAGGAGCATCAACAAGAGTCCAATGCCATCTCCTATCAGGATTGATGAGGACTGGGCAAAGAAATCCATAGAGAATGTGGATATGGATTTCTTAATGTTCTTGTCCAAGACAGGACAAGCAACAGAGCATGAAGCAAGAACTCTCTGGGAAAGATACCTTTTGTTGTGTGAGCAAGAAGCATCGACTTCAGGAGTTTCAGATGCTGAGAAGGCTGCAACGCCAACCGAAGGATCAGTCGCAGAAAACATGGCACATCAAAGATATATGTTTAACGATGTCTTTGGTGCTCCTACTAGATCCACTCAGCCAATCATTGAATTTCCTCCTGAGCCAGAAGATGTCATTGACTCTACAGATAAGGAATCCAGAAGTGTACAAGTCCAAGTTCCACCTTCAACAGAAGATATTGATAATTTGATATTCCTGTTGGGGCAGTACCGCAAGTATCTGGAATCAAGGAAGAATCCATGAAAGACTTGTTCTCCTTTTTTTTCAAAAATCCATGTTCCCTGTTTTTCTTTTCTTTTCTTCTTTTTGGACTATGATGTTCTATGAACCTTTTTGTCTGATGACAAAAGGGGGAGAAATTGGGAAGAATTAAATTTTAAAGATCACAAGTCATTAATAAAATGAGATTGAGTCTAAATTGCAGTGCAGTAGTTTATTACTTATGCATGTTTTGATTATAATATACTTATATGCTAGACTAATCTGCTCTGTGAGAAAGAAAAAATTTTCAGGTACTCTGGACTTATTGAATATCCAAAACCATGAGATGTTTATCTAAGGGGGAGAAAAGTAAAAAAAAAACTGAGTCTATATCTCAGGGGGAGTTTTTTTCCCAAGAAAAAATTTCCTTTTGAAATATATGTTGGCTGCTTATTGGTTCTTATCTACTTTACTGCTAGTAAAACTTAATAATGTTTGTCATCATCAAAAAGGGGGAGATTGTTGGAACCAAATTGGTTAAAAGCATTTCTAATGCAAAAATTCCCTAAGTAGTCTTTGTGGTTTTGATGATAACAAAGGTTATTAAGGATTTTACAAAGTCTGCTGACAAGCTCTTGTAGGTACAACAAAGATAAGTCCATCGTCCAGTGTGACATTGGCACATATATGTAAGATTCAAGAGTGGAGCGTCCAATGGACTCAAAGAGGCAATACGTCAAATAAAGCTTTGCGTCCAAAGAAGCAGAACCTATAAGCGTCCAAGTAATCACTCATGGAGACATGCTATACTTTGCGTCCAAAGAAGCAAAAGTGATAAACGTCCAATAAGTGTTATAGAGACGTACCCCATCAGAGAAGCAAAGTCATAAGTCCATATGGTAAGCAATGAGTATGCGATTCATATAGACCAAGCTGTCTCAAGTACAAATGGTAAGCAAAGGTATGCGTCCGTTTTGTACATAACCTGAATAGTTCACACATTCTATATGCTGCGTCCAAAACGCAGAATACACAACTTGCTATTTATTGATCTTGCATTTAATATGGAACATATTTATTGAGCAAATGATTTGAAATAAATAGTTGTATTCAACGTGTTTTGAACATGCATTTAATGAAAAGCATAAAGCACTGTGGAAAGTGTACTTAGAGAGAGAATGTACTATGTTTATTTCCATATCTCTCTGAACACTACTTTCTGATTTACACAGTGTATTCTCTTCGTCTCAACTGAATATTACTATTGACCTTGTACAATTGAGACTATGAGTACAGGTTGCTTCTGAATTAGGAGAAAGAAACGCAGACAAATACGCTAAAGATGAACTCCTCAGAGCAACGGGAAAATAGCATTTAATGCTATTAGAGAACGGTCATATTTATGAAGGCTGAAGTTGAGCTAGTCGAAGAATAAGTCTGAAGCTTCAACAAAGCCTATAAATATCGAAAACAAGAAGAAGAATAAAAAAAAAGAGTGCTGAACTGCTGAAAGAAAGAGCTAAATCGATGTGCACATTTTATTATACTCTGATTTGTTAAGAACGTCTTGTGCATTTTCTTTCTTCTTGTAAAAGAGAGTTAGCTTAACTCTCGAAGTGCTTAAGATTGTCATATTCTCACTTGTGTGAGTTAGATAGCACTTTAAGTCAAAAACACTCTTCTGAGTTGTTTGAGCCTGAAGAGGCTTGTTTATAAAGAATACTTGGGATTTAGCCTGGAGAGGCTGCGTGCAAAGAATACTTGGGATTAAGCCTGGAGAGGCTTGTTTGTAAATAATACTTGTTTTGAGCCTGGAGAGGCTAGGTGTGCAAAGAATACTTGTTGTAAGGCCTGAAGAGGCTGTTGAAGAATACTTGACCTCTATCTGGTTTGATAGTGAAATCTCTCTAGTTTGAGGGGACTAGACGTAGCTCTTAGGAAAGAGTGAACCAGTATAAATACTTGTGTTTTCCTCTCTTTCCCTTATCTCTAGTTATTTATTTGTTTATACTAACTAAGGGGATTGAATTGAAGTTTATTCTAACAAGTTTTTCAAACTCTTTAAATCGCACAAAGAAAACGAGTTTTAAAACTAAGTGGAAGCCTCTGCGTCCAACTTGCTTGTGCGTCCAATATTCAGATACGCTGTGTGTCCAACAGTTTTACAGCCAGCGTCCAAACATTTGCGAAAAAGTTTTAAGAAGGCATTGAAACACAATTCAACCCCCCCTTTCTTGTGTTTCTCCCTGTTACCTATAACTTCATTCAAAGACCCAATATGAAAACTTAAGTCTTTGAGTTTTTCATGAACATACAACATAAACCACACACATACACATCCTTCCCAACTTATTGAGAAAATCCCCTTACCTCTTGAAGCTTAGGAAAATGAGCAACACCACAAATCACCTTCACTCCTCACCAACACCAAGTGGCCTCCTTGAAACCTTGATGTTCCCACACTTAGAAAAATTTACCTTTCACAAAATAAACCAAAATAAAACCATAAAAATATGAGTTTTATGAAAACCAACAAACCTTAAAGAGTAGAAATTTGAGTAGATGAATACTTACTCAAATCTTGAAGACAAATGGATCCAAGGTGGTTTTCAAGCTTGTAGGTTCTAATGGAGTAAACCTAAACCAAGAAAAAGATTACTTTTAGTGAAAGGAAGAACTCAAGCTTTCATGAAAACTTGAAAGTGGTGGAAATAAAAAAATGAAAGAAGTTTATGGATTAGAATGATGATCCAAACCTTTTTTGTGAAGCTTGACTATGGAAAATCTCAATAGAACTTGGTCTTTTTGTGTATGGAAAAGCTTGGAAAAATGGAGAGAAAATGGAGTTTGTATAATTCAAGTGGAGAAGATGAAGTGAGAAATGAATTCTCTCTCTCCCTTCTCCCTAGTAGAACTCGGCTGACCAAGGAAGGCATGGGGGAGGTATGGGCTTGCATGCTTTGGTGGTTGGGAGTCATACCTTTCTCACCTAATTTTGGAAAAATTCAAAAATTAAACCCATTTGACCATTTGACTTTTGGAATTATTTGAGAGTGGGATCATCCCCCCCTTATGCGCCCAGCTGACCAGAAAAATTGGTGGGATTAAATCCCATCAAGTTAGGGTTTAATCGGTAGTTCGAAGTAGTAAAAACGCATAGTTTTCGAACTCCTTTTTAGATAAATATTTTTCTAAAATGAGTAAAATCATGAGAAATGAATTTTCTGATTTGAATATGTCATAGAAAAATTTAGAAACTCAAAACTAAATTTTTGGACTATTTTTCATGTCCCGGTTGCGCCCGGTTTACCCGTAAAGCTCCAAACGCGGGTAAAATAAAGTTTTTCTGAAAAATTTCCAGAAAAATTTCTAAAAATCACAAATATTATAAGAACCACTTTTAGTTCGTTAAAAAGTTATTTTGGAGTAAAAATGACCTCCAGAAAAATAATGAACCCTTCTCCGCATCACGCGAGAAAGCGGTTCCCGCAAAAACTCAGTTTTGCGAACTCTATTACTCTAAACCCTTCAAAAATAAACCTAAGATATAAATATTATTATTCACACCTTAAAATCACAAAATCATTAATTAAATAATTTTAATTAATTTAAAACAGATTAAAAATCAATAAAAACTATATAAAAAAAACAGAGTGTTACATTTATTTATGTGCAAGATTCCAATCAGATCCTAGAGATACTCATCTTGGTTTGCTGTCAAGAGGATCTTTAGGTATTTGAAGGAAACTACTAATCTTGGTTTGCTGTTTAAGAAATTAGATGAATATAGATTAGTAGGGTTCTGTACTGCTGATTATGCTGGAGATAGGCTTGAAAGAAAAAGCACCAGTGGTAGATGCCACTTCATTGGATCCAATCTAGTGTCATAGACAAGCAGGAGACAAAGCACTATTGCATTATCTACAACTTAATATGTCTCGGCTGCAAGTTGTTATTCTCAGCTCTTATGGATTAAACATCAATTGGAGGACTACAACATTTTTTAGAGTAAGAACCCAATCTTACACTCAAGAGCTAAACATATAGAAATTAAACATCATTTTATTAGAGACTATGTACAGAAGGGAGTATTTGATATTCAGTTTGTTAGTACTAAAAATCAATGGGCACATATATTTACAAAACCCCTCTCTGTAGATAGATTCACTTTGATAAGGAAGCATTTAAATATGCACTTTATAAAAGAGTGATGTTTAGCGTCCAATGTGCTCAAGTTCATTCTGAGTCCAATGTGACTAGAGTCTAATGACTCGTCAGTCCAATTGAGACTTAGAAGTTTTTCAAGACTTGATGTCTTTTAACTCTTTGGCTTCCCGCGCTGAGTCCAAGTTATTTTAAAAAGATTATATTTTCATCAAAACCTGCTCACCTGCTCTGAAGCAGTTGTGTTTCTTTTAATGATAACGTTGTGTTTCAAGGCAACAGTTACTGTTTTCTCTCTCTAACTTCCCTTCTTACACACATTTTCACTTCACTCTCTCTTCCACTCTTCATCTTTCTGAAAAACCTCTTTGCATTCTCTCTCGTTTTTGAAACCCTTTCTCAAAACCCTTTTGTCTTCTAAAAATCAAAACTTTGCTTTCGAAAATGGAGAACATTCAGAACATGGAGGTCCTTGTGGAACATTTCTTCAACCCAAGCTCTCTGGTTTTGCTGGGAATGGATGTCGTTACTGAGTTCCAAGACGCTGGCTGGACGAACTTCTTCAAGAAGAGTGTAGTAGTTCTCCCTGAGCTCGTCAAACGGTTCTGGAGGACAATGGAAGGGTCTGAAGACGAAGTAAAGGGCACTATGCTAGGTCAGGAGATAACAGTATCATATATCATATCTCCTGTGCTATCGGTTGCAACTGTGAAGGAATAGTCTTCATCAACAACTGAAAAGAGGACTTTGAAGGAGATGTCACCAAGAGTCTGTTTGCTAACCCCAGATCCTCTAGGAAACTCACTGCGTCAAAAATGACCGACAAAGCAAGGGTTCTTCATCAAATCCTAAACAAAGTTATTCTGCACAAGTTGGGTTCAAAGGATTTCATCTCCACCCAATTTGAATTTCTTTTGGTAAACCTTCAAACTAGAAGAAAAATCAACTTGCCTGCTCTACTTTTCCAAAACTTCAAAAAGTATGCAAGCAGGAAGGACAAGTTTCCTGGAATTCCTTACGGAGCCATGTTGTAGAGGATAATGAACAATCAAGGGATCAGACTGTTCATGGACACTGCCCCAGCAGGAGTCCAGAAGAAACTGACTGAAGAAATCACGCAGACAGAGCTTGGAAAGGCAAACTTCCTGAAAATGAACTTGGCTACCATTCGAAAAGGTGCCATTGAATTTGAAGCTTCGTAGAAGGAAACAACTCAAGTAGCAAAAGAAGAATGTGCAAGGAGATTAGAACAGATAAAAAGAATGAAGAAAGAGTCTGTTAAAGACCCCATCACAAAGAAGATGGCTACTCCACAGAAATCTATGGGGAAGCTAGTCATGGCTGAGTCTGATGAAGAAACTGTTGGAGAATATCTCTCCAAGAAATCCAAGACTATCCATGAGAAAAGGCCAAGCAATAGCTTAAGGGCAAAATGGTTTTTTCCCATGAGTCATGAAAATTGTAAAAAATTCTAAACTCTTCTCCTAGCTTCTAGGGCGGTCCAGGGCTGATCAAGGGGCAGGACAAATAAATTTTTACTTTTAACCATGGTAAAAGGTAAATTACGGTAGTAAAATAAGGTAACTTTTGTGTTTCATGGTTAAAACTATCCCAACATGACCTATTGAAATAAATGACCCTCAAGACTCACATGGCTAGCCAAGACCACGAAATTTAAGTGCCAAAATGGTCTTGGTAGATAGAAATCAAGCTTAGAAGCTAAACGGTAATTTTTCGGTTCCCCCCGGTAACCCGTAAATTAGGGTTAAATTGATTTTTCTCCGAAAAATTCCAGAGAATTTCTAAAAATCATAAATCTTAAGAACACTAATGGTTACCCTCACATTTGATTTTGGATCATTTTCTAACCTTCTGGTATACATTTGTTCTCCCATTTACCCTATTCTTCATTCTACAGGGAACAAAACAGTAAATCTTAATCTGCTATTCTCAAAATTTCCAAAATAATTTCTAAAATTCCGAAATAATGTAAAAACATTATTTGGCTCATCAAAATATTTTCCCAACTTGTTCTGGTCTCTACACCTACTCACAGTTCATCCTAGTTATACTACAGGGACCAAAATGGTAATATTTCTTATCCGCTTCTCAGAAAATTCTCAAATAAATTTCTAAAATCCTCATATATTATAAAATGAATATTGGTATCCTCAAATCCCTTTTCTAACTTCAATTCAGCGTTTCTATCTCATAACGCAGTCATTTCGATAGTTAAAACGCAACTGTATTTTCGTTTGAATTTCAACGTCGAACTTAAACTACTGATCTCTAAGCCCCAAGAGAACTACATCTAAGGGATTTAGTTTTCCTAAAATATATTTAACTCACACAAATCTTATATCCATATGTTGAAATATAATAAAGTCAGAAACCTAAAAATACAGACGTTACAATGATGACATATGTTTGGTGATGAGTGGTATGCCATGTCTGCGACAATTATAACTGTGTGCGTATGATAATAAATCACTTCTTGTGTAACTATACAATTTCTGGTGATGGAAAAAGTTATATGGTAGAGGAATTCCAGTTATATAAATACTATAGTTGATTGTGTGTGATATGCCTGATTTATTTTCTTCTAATTGTTATCACTGTATTATATAACTTGTGTGCGAGATTTTTTACCCTTGCCTATATGTTTTGTGCTCTTTAGAACATGATCCATCCATATAGATGAGCCACCAGCTGGGTGGACTGACCAGAGTCAGGAGGCTTAGTCTGCAGACCCGCGGGGGTAAAGGGGCCAGGTGGGTAATAAACCCGAGCACCGAGTGGGGGACATATACAGGTTACGTAATGTCCCTAGAGACGTCTTCAGAGGGACCACACAGGTGGGTAGTGGAGAACATGATTCTGGATGTACATATGCCTATACAGCAGCTTTGGGACGCTTGGAGAGAGGCTGAGGGACATAGACAGGAGTCCACTCGCATGAGCAGAGACATACTGAGCATAGGCAGCATGAGTCAGTTAGGACTGAGCAATAGAGACCTGGTACTCCTCCTTGTCTTAGGTATTTTGGTAGATGGAGACAGACTGCCCGCAAGAGCACCATACGTCGCTCGTGCCAGACTAGGGAGACATCAGTAGGAGGGGTGTCTATTGGGATGACACCGACAATAGGGGCTGATACTCCTATTGCGGTTGTCCCTATTTCATATGCAGTACTTGGTGGGTGACCAATGCTCTTTCCTCTTGCCGTCATGCAATCCTGGAGAGCATGAGCTCATCAGGAGGTTACGAATAGGAAGGGGAAGGGGAAGTTAGGAGAGGAGTGCGAGGGTCAGACTTCAGAGGAGTCGGTTGGACAACATCAGGGAGCGGATGCAGTTTCATGAGGGAGTTGTTGCGGAGTGACTGTTGGGTTCTTTTGTTTTTTTTTTGTGTAGACTGACTCAACTGGATAGGAGATAGTTTGGATACTTTTTGGGATGACTACATTATACTATATGATACTACTTGATGTACACTTTATCGTTTTCTAGATCTACTTACTATTATATGTATATATAGATGAGGTATGTGGCTTATATATAATGTGTTGTGATGTAAGCTAATTATCGAAACGTGAATATCTTAAGTGACAATTTCAAGTTAAAAATAATCTTTCGGGTTTAATAAAAGGGGGAAAAAATTCATGCACATTTTTTTATACCGAATAAAATTAATTAGAATAATATTTCTATCGGTTAAAATTTGGTTACTTAAATTGTGATATCCTTTTATGAGAAAGGGTGTACAAAGGGAAGGTGGTAAGAGCCCATGGTTTCTTCCAAACCATGGTATAGGAAAAAGAAATTAAAATAACTAAAAACTAATTAACTATATCCTAATTGGTCCAAAGGCTTCCACAAGCATCCACTTGCACAAATATCTTCTCCCACTTGCAATGGGGAGGGCGGCCAAGGGCTGGAAGAGGGAGGGAAGTGAGTTTACAACTATGCCCCTAGGGTTTAAGTAAAAAGAAGTGAAAATCAAGGGCAAAATAGTCTTTTCACTAATCAAAAATTCCCAAAATTAATTTAAAGTGTGAAAACCAATGAGATTGCTTGAAAATGCCATGAGAGATTTAAAATATCCTTAGGGTATTATTTTTGAAATTATTGATTGTGCAATCTCTTCAGTTTTCACCGTTTCGCAGGTATAACTCCGAAAAAAGAGCAGAAAACTGTATTTTCAAAACTTACAAACAAATAATTTCTAAAATACCCAATTAAATAATTAAAATTAAAATATAAATTATTGTGGACCTTTGTCACAAAATTTTTACACCGCGAAACAAGATTTTTACGCTATATGATCCCGTTTACCGTATTTTTCAGTAAATTTTGAAAGTTTTCAAAAAATTCAAAAATCACAAATATTAAAAGAAGCAACTTTTGTGAGGGAAGATAATTTTCTGGGTTGGTTTGACATACTTTTGCCATTTAAAACCTATACTGTCAGTTACGGCAAAAACCGTTGTCTGTAAAAATCCAAATGTCAAACCAAAACTATCCGTTTCAATGAAATAAATGAATAAGAATATTAAAACCTTAATTACAAGACAAAAATAAATCACTTAACACTTAGATCACAAAATTTCATATAAAACAGAAATTAGACGGTAAACAGAAAAATGGATGTTACAATTCTCCCTCTCTAAAAATAATTTCGTCCTCGAAATTCGTGGTTATACTTAGGGATTAACTTATCAATTCATACCAATTACCATTGTTATCTCACTAGTACCAGCAAGCTAATGAGTTGATCAGACTCGCACCTTGACCTTAGGTAGCAAAAAAGCAATAATAATTTCATGACTAATAATATCATCCCCCAAATCATGTACTTAACAAGTTCATATCTATAACAGAGAACATAATATTGGTAAGCACACATACTCAATCAACACGATATTAATTCAACCAAATACTCATATATTCATATATAGTCAACAAGTACAAGTATCCCTAATAGGCTCTAAACCTATAGGACATCTCCAAAAGAGTATACTTTGACTGTAAGTCTCAGGATTCAAACCTACGGACAACTAGAGGATATCTATATCTATAAAACAAAACAAACATCGCCCATGAATCCCCCAAAAATCCACCGAAAATCTTCACTTGATCGCCTCATCAAGAGCCTTATTGTACATTGCTTGTGCAGTCGTCAGATTATAAACTCTTCCAGTGGTTTTTGGCCTATCCGTATTTGCAACGGGTTCATCCTTCTTTGAATGACAGTTCCTTGCAACATGTCCCAGCTTTCCACATTGATAACATGTAATTCCCTTCTGGGGGCAAGTGTTAGCTAAATGATCTGGCTTCCCACACCGATAGCATATACCTCCTTTCTGTGAACAAGCATCATCCCAGTGACCTTATTTTTTGCACTTGTAGCATGTACTGTTGGTTCCCTGATTGTTGGAATTGAACTTTCCTCCTCCTCCAAAGTATGTGCATCATTATTGTAAGGTTGTTGGTTCCCTGGTGTCCTGTTGTAAGGCTTCCTCTGCTCCTAGTTGTCTTTCCTTTTATCAGACCTAATCGGTCCATAATCCTTGTTTACTACTTCTTTTCCCCTCTTTGTTTCCTCTATCATAGAGCAACGCTCTATTAATTCTCCGAACTTCTCAACTTTTAGGGGTGCCATCGCCTCACGTAATTCATACTTTAATCCTTCCTGAAACTTCTTGCACTTCCATGAAGGATCAGGATGCATATGAAAGTACAGGAAAAACTTGGAGAGCGACTCGAATTTAGCCGCATACTCTCCAACAGACATCTCCCCCTACTTTGGGCTCAAGAACTCCATCTCCTTGTTATGACGGACGTTCTGAGGAAAATACCTAGTCAAAAAACGCTCACGGAAAAGAGCCAAGGTAATGGCTATTTCTCCGGCCTCCAATAGCTGACGTGCCCCACACCACCAAAACTCTGCATCTCCTACCAGCTTGTGTACAGCGAACGTCACCTTCTGTTCCTCTGTACACGCCATGGCCACAAAGATTTTCTCTAACTCCTGTATCCATAATTTTGCTCCTTCCGGGTCATAACCCCTTTTGAACTGAGTTGGTTTGGGATGACCAAAATCTGCCAAACCCTGTCCATCACCTTCTTTACGTCCCACAGTAGTTGCCATCTCTCGAATAGCATTTGCCAAGTCTGCATTGTCTCTATTTCCTCTTCCTGACATGGTTTCCTACAAGGCAACTACCTAGGTAAAACTAAGTTAGAACCCACTCAAGAAGTCCCCAAAACACTTACACAGAAAACAATCAAACAGATTCACTCAAGTCTATATTATTCTGAAATCATCTGGCTACTTTCAGATTTATGACTTTTTCCCTACAAACCAACACGGATTCTAACCACATGTTTTGTCCTCACTTACATGTTTTTCAGAAGGTCATCCTTTCCTATACAGTCCCTGACCTGTACAATATCGTTAGCATAGGCAGTACCGATTAATCCTATTATGTTCTCCCTAACTGTACCATCCCATTCCAGTACAGTTACGGATATCTGATACCACAAAATGCAACACCCTTTCTCCGAAGATATTACACCATAGTAACCAAGAATTTCGAAAATTACTTAGATAATAATTACTTTCAATTATAAATTGCCTTCACAAATGCGGGTAAATTTTTTTTCTGTTCTAAAAGATGAGAAAGATGCGGAATAAATCCCTTTATGATTTTTCTTTTTCGCAAATGTTTAAGCCTGAAAAAGGAAAGTACACTGCGTACATAAAAGTTTCTCATTTCACATATATATAATCATAAGAGTTTACAATGAAAATTCAGGATACTCAAATACTTAAAATAATTTGTACAGTGAACATCTGAGCCGGTCAAATCTCTAAACATCTACCCAAAACAAGACAGTAAACACCGATTCTTCTCGGAATCTTTATCAACCCATGCATCATCCTCCTTCAGATCCTCTTCTAAGAACTAGCCCACTCCTTGGGTAAATCATCTACTTAATCATGCATCAACACAGCAAAGAAAACACGCAAGGGTGAAAACCTTATCATCAAGTTATATCGTAAGAGACACACAAGTGACACACAACAAATATAATATACACAGTAGATAGAATACACACAACAGATATCACGCACAAATAATGCCATACTCATCCTCAAAATACACACATGATAACAATAATCACATCCATGTAACACTACTAGAATGTGCTCTCGTAGCGGCGGAATTTAGCGTAGGCCGCGACACCGACGCTAATCGCGTCGAGTTAGCGTCGGCTAAACCGACTCTACGTTAACGTTTCTGTTTCATTTTTTATTTTTTATTTTTTTAATATTTAGCGTCGGCTTAGCCGTCTCTAAATGTCTAACGCAAAATTTTAAATTATTTTAGCGTCGGCCTGACCGACGCTAAGTCTTCTGGCCCAAAAAGATTTAAAAAAAATTAAATTCAAATCTAGCGTCGGCCTAGCCGACGCAAAATATGCATTATTTTTATATTAAATAATAGCGTCGGCTGGCCGACACTGAATAACTTTACCAATTAATCAAACCCTTGTGCAGCCTCTGTTCAGATTCACTCTTTCTTCTTCTATCTCACTCGATCTCTGCCGAAGGAGAAGCATTTGCGAACGCGACGGTGGCTACGCGGCGGCGAGGTGACGTCGAGTCTGTAGCGGCGAGGTGACGGCGAGTCTGTTGCGAAGAGTCTCCCCCTGTTTCGGCGGTGAGGACGGCGACATCTCTCAATGGAGGCCTTCTCGGTTTTGTTCTCTGCTCTGTTGTTGCAACAACCAAAAAACAAAAGTATGTGTTTCTCTTTATGCTTTCACCACCATGTTGTTTGTAAAGTTTTTATTTTTGTTACATGCCTTGGTTCTACTTTCTGTTACATCCCTACTGACTTTAGACTCAACCATGGCATGGTGGATGTTATTGAACAGAATTGTTGGGGGACCCCCTCCATGATTTGTTGAAATTTGAAAAGCATTGGTATAGATTACTATTCAGGTACCCAACATTTGCTGGACAAAATGTTTTGATTTGAGAAATATTCTTGACCAAGATGCTTGAGCAACAATGATAGTTTTCCTATTGACTAGCTTTTGGCTCGAGAATCTGTTTTCATAAAACTGTTTTTTTTTTCATTTCAATGACATGGGTGAAATCATTATTATTCATTCAAAATAGAAAAACTCAAGGATGGTAGATATTCGTGTTGAGTACTTAGATTTTTTTTTTGAATGATTTCAGATTATCACACCAAGCATAATGCAGTCTATGCCCATCTTAACTGAGGATGATTACAACTCAATATAAGTCCAATTGCAACATGCCCTCTTTTCACCCTTTTATATTGATCAGATGACACAAGATCCTATATCTAATTAAATGTTTGCTTGTGGTTAATATTAACTTTGTACTATGGAGGGGTGGCATGTTGTACCAGACAAATTGAATTTCTGTGTATCATGCCTCTTCATATGTTTTGGATGTAACTGAGTTACTAGACTAAGGAGTAGTTGTATGAATTATTATGTTGTATTGGTTTCTGAGTCACTAAATGCACAAGTTTGTATGATGATATTAGGATACACATCATCTGAAGAACTGTGACTAAAACCCATTCGCATGTGGACAACTTCAGTTACTCTGTTTGTTGAGTTTAATTAATTTGTTCTCAAATATAACAAATTATTGTCCTTGCTTGACTTTAAGGTTGTTTGGGTGGTTTGAGGAAAATATTTTGTGGAATTCCACATAATTATGTAAAAATAAATTAAAATAAAATAAAGTAGTGTCGGTTTAGACCACGCAACAAGGAATAATGGCAGGTCAAAACCCACTGCAATTTTTCCCTTTGTTATGAATTCTTAACATGTCTCATACATAAAAACAAAGCCTAGGTGAATTTAATCATAGTTATTAGAACCTTTTGGCAAAAAAAAATAGTTGTGTTGGTTGTTGGTCTTATTTTTATGTTTAGTCTATATTTTTAATGTGTTTGAATGTTAATATATTTTTATTACCAATTGTCCAATTGGCTGGGTAATCCTTTAGCTATCAGTTTTTAACAGGGAGCTGATCTGATACTTTTATAGGCATGCAATTTTGCTCTGGTTTTTTCTGCTCTCAGCAGTGGCACACATTTCCTCTATTACTGGGTGTTCAGTAGGAGTATTTTTTTTGGGTGCTTTAGTTATGTTGTGCTGTTGGGTTTTGAAATGTAATGTCACTACCTATTCTAATTTTGGTTTTGGCAAGTTCCAACTGCTGCATTTATTATTTCGTACATCTTAGGTGAACTGCTTTGCTACTTTCTTTGTTTTAGCATTGGGCTGCTTTCTTTGTTTTAGCATTGAGCTGCTTTGCTGCTTTCTTTGTGACTCATTGAATTTTTAATTTTTAATTGGTAATGGTGATACAAGTCATATATGGTTATTTCTGATGACCTGATTTGTGTTTGTACTTTTTTATTTTTTAAGTGCTTGAAGATTTCAATAATATAAGTAATAGTGTTTTTTCTTGAATAGTTGACAGAGGCAAAATTCTTCATATCAGTAAACATTGTAGATTATTAGAGTGGAATTAGTAGGCTAGCCAGCAAGATAGGTATTGCTTGTATATTATTGTTGAGACTTGTTGCTTGGTGATAGAGTCTTTCTTGGTGAGTTATGTGTACATACTTAATCATTGAGTTATCAAACATATCTAATGATGGTATCTACCAGATACATAGGAGTAGGTCAACTTGAAAAGAGTTAGAACTCAAAGCCTGAATCATCATATAATTTAAAAGATAATGTTAGTTGGCATCTTTTCCACAAATGTTTGTTTTGCAAAGAGTTTTTATATTTTTCCGCTTTTTATTTTTTTCTCAAGGTACTATAAATTGTTAGTTTATTCTAAGCTTAACCATTAGAGTTTAAGGTGCCCTTAAAAGATTGGTTGGCAAGAAAGCTAACAACAAAGTACAAATGGGTTCTATAGTGCACTGTAGCGTCAGTTTAGCCCATGCAAATTAGCGTCGACTAATTCTGATCGAACATTTCTAGCGTCAGACCTGTCTTTCTAGCGTCGGTTTAGCCCACGCTAATTCTGAATGAAGATTTCTAGCTTTGATCTAGCGTCGGCTTATCTGACGCGGCCGACGCTAAATTAGCGTAGGCCATTTGAAATCGAATTTGTGCGTCGGATTAGCGTCGATTTTTCTGACGCAACTAGCGTCGGCCATACTTCGGCCGACGCTAATGCTTTGCGACGAGCATTTTAGCGTCCGCCCCGTGGCCGACGCTAAAGTAGCTGTTAGCGTCGGTTTTTCGCTTTTAGCGTGGGCTTTTGGTCGACGCCAATTGCCGAAATTCTAGTAGTGTAAGCACACCATATGAACCGCATAAAAACACATCATGAGAACATTATTTGAACATCATATAAAACATTTAGAACACCGTCTCTCATAATCCTCGCCGGTACTGTATTGAGACCATTGCCGGTTAATTAACCGTAATTTTTTTAAACATCGCCAGTACTGTATTCAAATTCATTTTCGGTTAAACAACTGTGTTGCCAAAATCCTCGCCCGTACCGTAATGGCAAAAACAACATAAAACATCGCCGGTACAGTATGTAAAACATTGCCAAAATCCTTGCTTGTACTGTAATGGCAGAAAGAACATATAACATCACCAGTACAGTGTGTAAAACATAGCTGGTTCAACAACAGTATCTCATTTCTCAAATAAACACAGCATCACATATATCAGATAAACACAGAATCACATACTTCAGATAAAACATAGAACCATATATCTCGAATAAAACGTAATACTCCATCTCTTTCATCCAAATCCCACAGACAGAATAGTTTTTCAGTATAAGAACAATTCTTGAAATTCCCCGTTATGTCACTACGTTTCGGCTTTACAGAAATTTTAACTCATGTTTATATTTTCATAAAAAGGCCTGTTGAACGCTCTCTCAAGAATTTTCGCCACGAATATACAAACTCCCTAGGTCAGGAAAAATAACACATCAGTAGTGTTCCCAAGAAAGAGGGGTGAGACAAAGCTGCTTTAGAAAATCGGTCTTTCCTAGCCAAAACCATACCAACGGACTATTCGACCCAACCATCTTTCTGTATATCTATGGTAAAAATTTCAGGTTTCATACATAAAGGACCCCCGAACCAGGAATTTCTACCAAACAGTATAACAACAATGTTCACTGAGAACCCTTTACTATTGTACTATTTTACTCAATCAGCCTTTATATATAATTGCAAAATAGTTCAAAATAATTAAAAAGTAAGTATCGAGTTTTATGGCAGAGCCGTTTTCACACGATCGATAGGAAGAAGTGAATGACAAGGCAGTAATAAATAAAAGCAAGAATTGTGCTAGTGGCAGAGCCATTCATCAACGATCCAAAGAGAGAAGTGATAAAGCGATTAATACGTGTTAATTACTTTTCTCACACACTGATGTCCAAAAAGTGTTACGTACCCGAAGCAGGCAGGAAAATACATCAGAAATGCACTTTCATACCAAATCGTAGTATACACTAGTGGCCAAAAGAACTACAGAGATTTTAGCCTAATTTCATTTGTATTGATCACACGGAGGCATAGCCCACCGGGTAATACAGCGCAAATAATAATTCCCCAAAACCAATTTTGGCATTATAACCTTACTAATAATAAATCACATAAACAATTAAATAAAAGCTATAAAACAATTATGATAAAGCATTAAACCAATTATAATATTTTCAAAATTATTGATTGTGCAATCTCTTCGGTTTTCACAGTTTCGCAGGTATAACTCCAAAAAAAAACAGAAAACCGTATTTTCAAAACTTACACAGAAATAATTTCAAAAATCCCCAAATAAATAATTAAAAACAATATATAAATTGTTGTGGACCTTGGTCACGAAATTTTTACACTGCGAAATAAGATTTTTACGCTATACGCTCCCGTTTAGCGTATTTTTTGGTAAATTTTGAAAGTTTTCCAAAAATTTTAGAAAAATTCCAAAAAAATCAGAAATATTAAAAGAAGAAACTTTTGTGAAGGAACATAATTTGTGGGTTGGTTTGACATACCTTTTCCATTTAAAACCTATACCGTCAGTTACGGCAAAAATCGTTGTCGGTAAAAATTCAAACATCAAATCAAAATTGTCTGTTTCAATGAAATAAATGAATAAGCATATTAAAATCTTAATTATAAGACAAAAATAAATCACTTAACACTTAGATCACAAAATTTTATATAAAACCGAAATTAGACAGTAAACAGAAAAACAGATGTTACAACAAGTAAACAGAGGAGAGATACAAAACAGCAAGACAAGACTAATGATAGTTTATAAGGTTCATTTAGTCGTAATTCTCAGAATAATCATGATGACTTTTTTGAGTTGGGGGGCTCGAAGCAAAATCTAAAGTTGGGGATAAGCCAGATTGAAGTGGCTCCAGGTCAAAAATGGACAAAAAAGATTGAGATGGAAGTTGGAGGGAAGAGTTGGGTGTAGACTAATATTGAGGAGGAGGTGCAGCAGAATTTATCAAGCAGACATGTTAGTAATAATGATAGTACGGGTCAGATTGAGAAAGGAGTTGGGCTGGGGGAAAATATTATTTATAACCCAACTATGGTGGACTAAGAGGAGAACAGGCCTAGACCGGGTTTGGGCCCTAAACAGATTGAAGACTTGGATATTGTGAAAGAGGATATTGGGCTGAAAGAAAAAGTGGTCCTGCTGGATTACTTAAGCCCTTCAGAAAGCCCAAATCGATATCAAGGAGTTAAGTTGACCCAGATGGAAATAGATAAATACAGAGTAGTTATTTCAGCCCATAAAGTAAATACCGAAAAGCAACAAGAGGGGATCCAGTGTAACATCCAAAAATTTCACTCTATGAGACAGAGTATTAATTTTAGAGGATTAGAATTATCCTTAAGATTTTCAGATGATACGTAATGGTTTAGAACTGACGTAAAAGTCAAAATGGTGTTTTGCGGACATTCTTGACTGTCAGAACAAGTTTATAATAAATATGGAAATTTTAGACTTGATTCATAAGAGGTATTTAAGGATATCGATAGTAACTTGCTGTTATATGAGGATTCTAAAAGTTAAGTTTGAAATTTTAGAGAAGAGCATAAAGAATATTGCTATTTTAGTCCTTCTAAGATGAAATATGTAACCTGTTAATTAAGGAATGGATAAATACCAGAGACTAAGGAATGGTCAAGATAAAGACTACAAGATCGAGTAGAGTTTTAGATAGTGTAGAAATGATAAGTTTTGTTTGTGTTGTAGTTTGAACGGTAAGACAGATAGGCCTTATATAAACTTCTGTTTGCATCACTTCCGTATTTATTCTGTTTTATTCAAGTACTTTGTGAATATGTGTTTATTGATTTATTTTCATCTTAGAAAGATGGTTTTAATACACTTGTTCATTCTCAGTATAGAAACAGATAGTCTTTATTTGATGTTGAGTTTTAAACATAAAATGTAAACTTCGTTTTTCCATTTACCTTCTAATATCTGTTTTATATGAAATTTTGTGAATTAAGTGTTAAGTGATTTATGTTTGTCTTATAATTAAGGTTTCAATATGATTATTTATTTATTTCATTGAAACAGACATTTTTCACTTGACGTTTGGCTTTATACAGAAAATGGTTTACGCTGTAACTGGCAAATTCAGTTTTAAATAGAAAAAGTATGTCAAACCAACCCATAAAATTATCTTCCTTCATAAAAGTTGTTTATTTTAATATTTGTGATTTTTTGGAATTTTTATGGAATTTTTGGAAAACTTTCAAAACTTACCGAAAAATATGCTTTACGGACGCGTATAGCGCAAAGACCTTGTTTCACAGTGTTAATTTTTGTGACACAAGTCCTGAAATTTTTTATTTTTATTTTTAATTATTTATTTGAGGATTTTAGAAATTATCTCTGTGTAAGTTATGAAAATATCGTTCTCTGCTCTTTTTGCAGGGTTATACTTGAGAAACGATGAAAACCGAAGAGATTGCACTATCAATAAATTTCGAAAGTCATACCCTGAAGTTATTTTAAATATCTTATGGCATTTTCAAGCAATCTCATTTGTTCTCACATTTTAAATAAATTATTTAAAATTTTGATTTATGAAAAGACTATTTTACCCTTGACTTTCATCCTTTTTCACTTAAAATCGTAGGGGTAAAAATGTAACTTCACTACCCTCCCTCTTCAGCCCTCAAAACTGCCTCCCATGGTGACTCAAGAGGGTCTAGCACCTTCTCAATCCTTCTAGATTTTGAGTCATCACATGAGTCATCAAGAGGGACCAATTAGATAATTAGGGTTTTGTATTTTCCAAAAATGGAAAAAATGGTATTATGCACTCCCCCACCTCCACTTGCTCGATCCTTGCCCTATAAATAGGGGTAGGATCTCTTCTTAACTCTTCACACCAATCTTGATGCAATTCCAAGATTACTTCTTTCTTCCTCCATTTTAATTCCTTGCTTTTCTTTAATTTTTCTTGAGTTTTCTTCCAAGTTTTTATTGAAGTTCTTGAGTTTTAAAGCTTTGATCTTCAAAATCTTCTTTTCTTCAAAGTTTTGAGGTAAGGGGAACCTCTTGCAAAACAATTTGAAAAGATATAAGTTTGATTTTTGATTGCTACTCACTTAGGTGATTTATGTGTTATAGCTTTATATTTATTTATTTATGCTTTATAATTGTTTTATGGCTTTAATTTATTTGTCATAAGATTTTATTAATTGTAGTGTTATCATGCATGAATTGTTCATGTGATTTTGTGATAGTAAGTTACAATGGTAAAATTAGTTTTATGTTTTATAATTGTTTATTTAAAGCTTTATACTTGTTTTATAGCTTTAATTTAATTGTTTCGAGCTTTCATTAATTGTAGTGTTATAAAACCTAAATTGTTTATGCGATTTTGTGATAGTAGTGTTATAATGGCAAAATTGATTTTGAGCTTTAATAATTGTACTATTATAATTGCAAATTTTAGACTACCGCAAATATAATTTTACCGTAAAACAAGTGCAATTTATTTCTTTGTGAAAACCCCGAAGTTGTCTATCATTGATATACAGAAAGATGGTTAAGATGAATGATTTATTAGTATGGTTTTGTCTAGGAAAGACAAAGGTCTTCCAAGCAGCCTTAGCTCACCTTTTCTTTCCTGGGATATACTTATATATATAGAGAGATTGGATTGGATAAAAATAGTATAATGGTAAATGATTCTCGGTGAATTCTACTGTTATATTATCTGTGGAAAATTTTGGGTTGGAGTCATATATATATATATATAATTAAACTCAGTTTAGTGAGGTAGGCCTTCAACGGGTTTTTTCTAAAAGTAAACTGGTATTTAAGTCTTTCGGTAATAAATCAGCTTTATCTCGTTCACTCAATTCTATATCAAGTTATAAAAACATTGGACACTAGTCACCGCAGTCGGCTATGCCACCGTGTGATTATTCCTTTTCCAAATTCACTTAAAATCTGAGAACATTCACTTACCACTTAAAAAGTCAACATGGGTTTTAGATTACTGTTAATGTCTTCTCTCTTAATCAATCCTAGTGGCTCTGCCCCATTTTGGTCTGCTTGAAATGAATTAATTACCTTTAGTTTTGTTATATACCGAATCACTCTGACTATGAGTCGATCACCTCAGTTCGGCACTGTTGCGGTGTGATCAATCTTTAATTAAACAAAATAAGCTAGAGAAAGAGGTGACATAAGAAGTAATTTCCTTTAAATAATTCTATGCTGGTAAGATGTTCTTGTTTTACAGTTTTGACATATGAAAATGAAAGAGATATAATATTGTGTTTTGAGTAGAGTACTTTTGAGATTATTTGAGGAATATGAGAAACTGTGTTTTGAACTTATATGCAAATTTAGACTGTCATTGCATAAAGACTATGAGCATACAACCTAGAGGATGGGGTTGAAAATGGGTTCTGTTGGACTACAATTGTCTACTAGGATTATCCAGGTTTCGCAAGTCTCAATGGCTGTGACGGTGATAACCCTGGAGCCGAGACTAGTCGTACACCCGGCTTGGATAAATCTGACTGGCATGTCTATTTATGATATGATATTCATTTTAAATGCGGTATTTCCGAAGGATTCTCAAGGTTCTGAAGGATTCCCTGATTATTCTATAATGTTTGCTGCAGCCGATCGCTCACCGGAGTTAAGGTTAAAAAAGTCTCCATGGAGCAATACACTGGTGTGTTTTCAAGTGATGTAGAAGTGGCATGCCTAAATATACCTTGACTTGATAATATATTTTTAGGTATACATTGCTTTTGTTATATTTATAATACAAGGTATGACCTGTTTGAGTAAGACCTATATATGTCTTGAATGACTTGCTATTCTGCTATATATGTCTTGAATGACTTGCTATTCTGCTATATATGTCTTAAATGACTTGCTATTCTTATATATATGTCCTGGATGTATGAATTTGGTGATGCATGTTTTGGTGTGCTTATACTTCTCTTATTACTTTGAATTAAAGTTTCACCCTTGCCTACTTTTATGTTGTGTTGGTGCATGACTGAGTAGATGATTTATTCAAGAAGTGGGCTAACTCTTAGAAGAGCGATCTGAAGGAGGATGCTGCATGGATTGATAGAGATTCCAAGAAGAATCTATATGTACTGTCTTATTTTGGGTAGAGGTCTAGAGACTTGATCGAATCAGGTGTTCACTGTATAAATTATTCAGAGTATCTTAGAATACTGAATTTTCATTGTAAACTCTAATGATTACATATATGAGAAGAGGAATTTTTGTGTACGAAGTTATACTTGAGGGGAACTTAATAGAATTAATCGGTACTACCTATGCCAACGATACTGTATAGGTATGAGACTGTACAGGAAAGAATTCCCTTTTGAAAAGCATGTAAGTGAGGACAAAACATGTGGTTGGAATTCGTGTTGGTTTGTAGGGAAAAAGTTGTTAATTTGAAAGGTCACCGGATTATTACAGAAAAGTATAGACTTTGGTTGAAATTGTGTGTAATTGGTTAATTTTCTTTGTAGATTTAAAGTAGTTATGATAAGTCCTAAATTGCTTTTACCTGGGTAGTGGCTTAGTAGGAAACCATGGCAAAGAGAGGGAATCATAATGATGATGATCTGGCAAATACCATTTGGGAAATGGCAACTGCATTTGGATGTAGAGAAGGAGAGAATCACAGGACCAAACTTTGTCATGCCGATCTGACTCAATTCAAGGGAGGATATGACCCTGAAGTAGCAAATTTGTGGATTCATAAGTTAGAAAAATTCCTTGAAACGATGGTTTGCACAGAAGAACGAAAGGTGATGTTTGTTGCTTCCTTGTTGATAGACGATGCTGAATTCTGGTGGTGTGGAATGCATCTATTATTGGAGGTCGAAGGGACAACTATTACTTGGACTGTCTTTCGAGATCGTTTCCTGGCAAAGTATTTTCCTATCTATGTTCGTCAAGTAAAGGAGATGGAATTCCTATGTTTAAAGCAAAGGGAGGTGTCAGTAGGGGAGCACGTTATTAAGTTTGAATCTCTCTTTAAGTCACTAGTGCAAAATATGGATTAAACACTACTTTTAACATCGGTTATGTGTGCAAGTGATGTTAAAGCAAAACACGGTGGCAGTTTTGTGATTAATTCAAACTTTTTAACATCGGTTGTTTATTTAACCGATGTCAAAAGTGGTTTAATAGCTTTTAACATCGGGTCTAACCGGAACCAATGTTAAAAGTCATGCTTTTGACATCGGTTATCTGTATAACCGATGTTAAAATACTAAAAATTGAAAAAATAAACTCGCGTTAGACCCTCATTTTTCTCTTTGACCGCAAATCCTCAAACCCCACGTCCTGATCCCTCACGCATTCTCTTTCATTCTTGCTCTTTGGTTTCTTCTAACCCTAAACTCTCGTTCCTCAAACCCATCTTCGAGCGTCGTTCTGCCACCGTTCCACCCTACCCTACCATCGCCCTCCATTGTCGCGCCTTGCATCTTAGCGGCCCAAGCATTTTGGTGACTCACCGGCGAGGAAGACTACCGCCTTGCACCATCCTTCTGCGGCCATCGCTGCAGCTGCCGCGTCGTGAGGACAGTGGTCCTCTACTCCGCAAATAGATCGTGCGACCTTTCCTTCATGATTTTGGGACTAAGGCTCGCGGAGGTGGAGGGAAGGGATGGCACGAATGCCCTGTCGATTGCTGCTTCGCTGCTTATGGTGTTTGAAGTGGGTGCTTCAGGCGGAATCTTCTGGAACCATCCTCAAGACGCCTTTGGATTCTCAAGCTCGTCTCAGCTCAGAGGAGGTGTTTCTTGTTTAGGTGTCACGATTTTATTTTATTTTGGTTTTCTTTTTTTTTTTTTGCGATTTTGGTGGTATTGTTATGATGTGGTTTTTCCTTTTCAGTTTTGTGTTTTTGTTGTGGCTAAGTTTGATTTGATTCATCTTTGAGTTTTTTGGGGGTGAAATGCAGGTTCTTCGATTGATGTCAATGCCATTATTCTACTGCATTGGAACTTGCCAGGTTGACTGGGGATTACTTTTGGTATGCTGGAGCATTGGAGGGTAGCGTTTGTGCCTTGCTAGTATTTTTCTTCCCTTCTTCTTTCCCCCCTTTTCATTTTTGGTCTGATTTAAAATTTAAGTTTAAGCTTGTGGCCTATGTGATAATGCAATCCATGCTGTGTTTTTCATTGAAAAGAGTGGAGTACTGGGAGAGTACATAACAACTTCTCTTAATTTTGGGTTTTTGAACCCCATCTCTGATTGTACATTAAATGATGATTGTTTTTATTTGGTGATTAGTTTCACAATTTGAAAACGGATTTGAGATACGCACAGTCATAGTGGTTTATTATGTATCTACTTACTTGAGTTCGCTGCTTGTTGCAAGTGCTTGTTTTTCCACTAGCATCAAGCGGTTAAGAGTTATTCCACTTTCATAGTAGAAAGTTTGGTGCCATCCACTTTCAGAGTTTCACAAGTTAAGACTTGGACTTGATTGTTGTTTTAGTGTTGTAACCTTGTAAACTTCAATTGCTGAAATCTGATACTGATAAGGTATTGTTGAATGGTCTAGCCTGGAATTACAGAATGAGTATTTGTTAAGGAGTAAAAGTACAATTCCCATAAATATCTTAAACTCTCTTAAATTGCCAGGCCATCCAAAAGGATTTGTAGTTCCACCAAAGGGAGCTGCTATGGTACCCTTAAGTGTGTTGACTTTTAGTATGTTGTTCTTGAAATGCTGTGAGTGGCTAAAATTCTTTTGATTTGTCAATGATTTTAGGATGAAGATGCCTTCTTTGTTGATTACGCTGAGTCTCACCTTAAGCTCTCTGAGCTTGGGTAAGTCATCATGTCTGTTTATTTTTAAATTTTATGATTTTACAAAGCTGTAGTTGTTAATTTGAGTTCTGCACTAAGGCTTGGATCCAACCACTGCTCCATGTCAATAAGGAATTTGTTTGGCCAAATCATGAAAAACAATTTTCTGTCTCTTCTATTGACAACCCAACATTGGCCACTTTCTATGAACCAATTGAGAAGGCTAATTCAAGCCACCTTTTTACTGATGGACTGGCTCATAGTGTTGGTCTTAGGTGAATTTTTATTTCATCCCATTTTGATAATCATTTATCCTCTCTGTCTTTTGACATTTTACCTTGTGTGATTTCCTATGCTTTTTTTGTTTTTTCCCTTCTATTTGTGTTCAGTTAGTTTGTATGCATATTATCTAAATCTCTTAAGAAAGATCCAATCGTTATTGCTAATATAGTACTATATAGATGAAAAAGGTTCTTAGAATATGATGACAATCTGAAATTTGTGATGTGTAGTGGCACAATCCTTACTTAATCACTAGTCACATTCCATTTATCTCTGATTGTTTGTTCACTAAGTTAACTAAGTTGCTATTTTCATGCAGAGGTTGATGCTGCAAGGTAAGATTTTCACTTGAGCCATATATGTGTCACCAAGTATGGTAATCTAGTGTACTACATAAGAGTGAATCCTTTTCATTCCCTATTTAAGTTTTGGAGAATCCTCCTGATTCAAGAGCTAACAATTACGTGGGGGCAACTCTAAAAAGAAAAAATGCACCCCAACCTTCCTCCTTTTTTGTCATATACAAGTGTCTCAAAAATCTTGCTTTGCCGACTACTCAACCCTTAATTAGTATCATTAATTTTAATTCATAAACATGGTTTTTTTAGCAATTTAGTTGCAATAGTTCTATCAAATAGATGTGAATGTTTCAATACAAGTTCTTTTATCCATCTTGCTGCAAGATTTTTAGGAAATTTTAGTTGCACATAGTTCTCATGTAATTAATTAATGACACTGATTCATTACTTCTCTGATAAAGAGCAGGTGCGGGCATTACTTGTCTCTATATGCAATCTTGTGACTTCCATTTGCTCTCAGTCAAGGTATATAAGTAGGATATCTTTTATTATCTATCTACTAGAAAAAGGCTTTGTTTCTGTCGTATTATGAATATTTTCCAATGTGCTTGTTTATGGTAGCTATTAGGTTGTGTTTTGCTTTAGGGAATATTCTGATGCTTTGTATTACTCCAGTGTTCTATTCTAATAACTTAATATATATGTAAAAAGACATTACTGATGCATGAACTCAAGATTTTCTGATTACATAGATATTTGAATTAATAATTCCGTGTCAAAGATGACTATATTTTGAGGAGCAAAAATATATTTATCTCATGATGGTTTGAGAACCAAATCTGTATTTAAAAAAAAAATAGGACTTTTAACATCGGTTATTCATATAACCGATATTAAAAGTCCATTATGACAGCTTTTTTAATGAAAAAAAATGGACTTTTAATATCTGTTAAAGCCGTAACCGATGTCAAAACGGGTTTTTAACATCGGGTAAATAACCGATGTTAAAAGTGACACTTTCAACATCGGCTTAAACAACATCGCCAGAATAACCGATGTTAAAAATGTTTTTTTTGCACTAGTGAATTTCCCAGTATTTCCAAATATGTCATGACCCGGCATGGAAATGCAAAAAGTTTCAAGGAGGGTTGGAGCATGATTTACGTGAGGCAGTGATCCCTTTCAAATATTGAGAGTTCAGCGAGTTGATAGAGCGTTGCTATATAATTGAGAAGATACTAAAGAAGGAGAAGGTAGTAAAAAGCAACGTAGGGGGGTCATCTAGGTTTAAATCACCAAGTCAAGAAGGGAGGCAGATCCAAGATAAGCCATATACCAGAAACTCGATGAAATTCAGGAATTCACAACAAACTCACAATAATGCACCTGCTGTTTGGAATGGAAATCAAGGGATGAGCACGAAGAAATGCTATAACTACGGGAAGATGGGACATCATGCCAACAATTGCAACCAGAGGGGAGCAACTTGTTTCAGATGTGGGGAGATTGGGCATTTGTCAAACACTTGTAAGGAGCAAAAGTCAGTAGCCAACTATCAAACATTGCAACGTAAGGGTCCTGGAGTGAACAAATGATGATCTTTCTACGGGTAGTAGGATATAGGACGATGCGTTGTTTTGCTTTCTGTTTTAAATTATAGATGTAATCTAGTTATTAGTAGGCTTGAATCATAACACCCAAAGTTGGAGTATAGTTTTTTTTTTGAGACGCTCTATAGGTTTAGAGCCTACTAGGAAATGTCTGTACTTGGTTGCTATATATATATATGAATACATAAGTGTTTGTTTGCTTTGATGTTGTTTTAATTTTACATATAAGTATATATTATGTTTGCTACTATAAATAGAAACCTACCCTTACAAACTAAGTCTATGATCTGGATGACACTATTAGTCATAAAATTATTATTATTTTCTTGCTACTTAAGGTTAAGGTATGGACGTAATTAATCCATTAGCTTGCCGGTAGCAGAAAGATAATAATGGTGATGTGTATGAACTGATAGGTCAAAATTCTTAAGAGTGAAGGAATTTAAGGTTTGATTTCGAGGGAAAGTAAGGAAATACTCGGCAGTTGAGGTAACAATATTCAAAGGTAAGTTATCTCTAAGGTTAATAGCTAACCCTATAGCTGAGTGGAATAGTATTAGAGATTTTCAAAAGATAAGGATTGTTGTTAAGGATTCAATAGTCATTGGAATAATTTACCAAGGTATTTTTTTTAAGAGGATCGGAGTATAGCAAGAATAGGAAAATGATATTTATGGGATTTCTTACAATAGACAAGTTCTTTTTTAAAGATAAAAGATGAAAAGGGATGGTTAAGGTGACCAACATGGTCGAAATTTTAGAATAAGGAATTCAAATTTGATTTTCGGTGGAAGGAAAAAAATTACTTAGTAGCAAGAAATGAAAATACACCAAGTAATGGGTGAGTAAGTGATTCGGAAGTTGGGCAGATTTAGATGAAGTGATATTGGGTAATTTATTGGATGAGAGTTTTTAGATAATAAGAGTTATTTCACCATCGAGGACGAAATTTTTTTAAGAGGGGAAGAATGTAACATTTCAAAGTTTTACTCTATGAGACAGAGTATTAATTTTTGAAGATTAGAATTATCCTTAAGATTTTCAGATGATATGTAATGGTTTAGAACTGACGTAGAAGCCAAAATGGTATTTTGCGGACGTTCTTGACTGTCAGAATAAGTTTATAATAAATATGAAAATTTAGACTTGATTCAAAAGAGGTATTTAAGGATATAGATAGTAACTGGCTATTATATGAGGATTTTAGAAGTTAAGTTTGAAATTTTAGAGAAGAGCATAAAGAATATTGCTGTTTAAGTTTGAAATTTTAGAGAAGAGCATAAAGAATATTACTGTTTTAGTCCCTCTAAGATCAAATACTCCCTTTCTATTATTTTCTAAAATTATACTTCCATCAATAATGGGCTATATTTTTGACAACAAAAAATTATCTTCTCACTATTTTTTTTTCTCTCACACAAACATTGCAAAGAGATTTCCAGACTTTTGAAGTGGGCAAGGACAAAGGAACCTCACCTCACTCTGTTTTTCTTTTCCTTCCTGACTTCCCTCTTCTTATGCGGTTCTCGTGTGTGTGCTGCTCACTTAAATAAAGGTGCTCACTTAAATAAAGGTATTGACTTATTGGATAAGTCATGAACAGTCACCTTCGTAGAGAGCAAGCCATTCTTTTTTTCTTAAAAAAAACTAATAATAAGTGTGATTATGTTTTTTTTTCTTTTATTTCTTTACAATATACAACTATCTATTATATAATCAATTTTTTTCCACATATATAAGTATTTTGAAACTTACGTAAACTTATGTTACGTAATTATATATATATTTTACTTAATATTATACTATTTCAAATACTTAATAATATCATATTTTATATAATATTGAATCCAAACCGTTTAAAAAACTAATTCTAAATTATTTAATTACTTGTTTATTTTTAACAAAATATTTTAATACACAATAATGTTATAGAAGATCTAATTGTTATTTAATTTTTGAAATACTTTATTTCCTTAATTATTGGAGTAAAATTATATTTATTAACATAAGAAAAAAACTAACTTTATTATTTTTTTTATAAGCCAAAATACATTAAAATGGGATTGAAGCACAAGTAGTGCCCAAACCAAATAATACAGAGAAGTGTTCATAACCAGTTGACCATCCTTTACAAAATGAAAAACCCCCACACTCATAGTACATAAACTTACATAGTCTTAAAGGGTTCTAGTCAAATGCCAAGGAATACCCCAGTAATCCATCACTCTTAAAGTGGTGCTTTTATCAGTTCAAAGACTCAGCCAAGTGAATTGGGGCTCAAAAATAATTTCCCAATAACCTACATAGTCTCAAAGAAATACCGTTTTGTTGGGTGGGTCCCTCCTCAAGTGGGAGCCCACACCAACTTAAAAGAAAAAGAAAAGGTGTGTGTGTGCTTTGGTGAATGGGCCTTGGCCCATTAGTAACTTTGAAAGGAAATTATAAGGATTCAGATCCTCTACTGCCCTGCTGCCTCTGCTGTAACACCCTGATTTTTTATATATAGTTTTTATTGATTTTTAATCCTATTTCATTTAATTAAAATTATTTAATTAATGATTTTTGGGATCTAGAGGTGAGGATAGTGATAGTAATATCTTAGGTTTGATTTTGAAGGGTTTAGAGTAGTAGAGTTTGGAAAACTGAGTTTTTGCGAGAACCGCATTCTCTCCTAATGCGGGGATAGGGTTCAGTATTTTTCTGGAGGTCATTTTTACTCCAAAATAATTTTTTAATGAACCAAAAGTGGTTCTTATAATATTTGTGATTTTTAGAAATTTTTCTGGAAATTTTTCAGAAAAACTTTATTTTACCTGTGTTTGGAGCTTTACGGGTAAACCGGGCGCAACCGAGACATGAATAATAGTCAAAAAATTTAGTTTTGGGTTTCTAAATTTTTCTATTACATATTCAAATCATAAAATTCATTTCTCATGATTTTACTCATTTTAGAAAAATATTTATCTAAAAAGGGGGTTCGAAAACTACGCGTTTTTACCGCTTCGAACTACCGATTAAACCCTAACTTGATGGGACTTAATCCCACCATTTTTCTGGTCAGATCTGGGCGCATGAGGGGCTGATCCAAGTCTAAAAATTCTTCCAAAAGTCAAATGGTCAATTAGGGGTCAAATTTTGAATTTTCCCAAAATTAGGTGAGAGAGGTATGGCTCCCAACCACCAAAGCATGCAAGCCCATACCTCCCCCATACCTTCCTTGGGTCAGTCGAATTCTACTTGGGAGAGGGAAGAGAGAGAAATTCATTTTTCACTTCATATTCTTCCTTGGTTCAAAGAAACTCCATTTTCTCTCCATTTTCCCAAAGCTTTTCCATACACCAAAAGGCTAGGTTTTGTTGAGTTTTTGGCTATTCAAGCTTCACAAAAAAGGTTTGGATCATCATTCTAATCCATAAACTTCTTTCATTTTTTCATTTCCACCACTTTCATGTTTTCATGAAAGCTTGAGTTCTTCATTTCACTAAAAGTAAGTTTTTCCTTGGTTTAAGTTCACTCTATTGGAACCTACAAGCTTGGAAACTACCTTGGATCTATTTTCTTTCAAGATTTGAGTAAGTATTCATCTTCTCAAATTTCTACTCTTTAGAGTTTCTTGGTTTTCATAAAACTCATATTTCTATGGTTGTATTTTGGTGTATTTTGAAAAAGGTAAATTTTTCTAAGTGTGGGAACATCAAGGTGTTGAGTAGACCACTTGGTGTTGGTGTGGTGTGAAGGAGGTGATTTTGGACTTAGCTCATTTTCAAGTCTTCAAGAGGTAAGGGGATTTTTCTCAATAAGTTGGGAGGGTTGTGTATTTGTGTGATTATGTGATTTTGTTCTTGATGATGAACTCAAAGACTTGAGTTTTCATATTGGTTGTTGAATGATTTTTCATTCTTTGGTAATATGTATTTTTATATATTTATGTATATGAGTGAAAGTATGATTTTGGTTGAGGCATGATAATTTTTGATAAGCCTATGTGTTGGAAAAATCATATGTATGATTTGGAGTGATTTGGAATGCCTAAGTGTATGTTTGATTTATGGCTTGGTGGTGTTTTTGCCTAAATGGATGAATATTGATTCTTGGATGTTTTATATGATTTAATTCTATGTGATTGAGATTGGTTTGAAAATATTTGACTAAGTGTGGTAAGAGGAGTTAAAAACTTTAATGAAAAAGTTTTACAAACGAAAACAAAGAAATTAATTAAGATTCAAGATAACACTTAATTGGATAAATTTCAAAAATACAAAATTCTGAAATTCTGGGCATGAAATCGAAAGTCTGGGCACTTTGGGCCAAAAGTATAATGTTATAAAAGTTCGGGGGTAGAAAATGTGAAGACTGGACGCAGAAACTGGAGGCAGGAACTGGACGCAGACTGGAGGCAGGAACTGGACGTTTTGGGGTCAAAAATGAAATTTTAATAAGTTGTGGTTTTTAATAATTAATAAGAAGTGAGAAGGAAAAATAATAAGAATTAGAGAGTTAAAGTTAAAGAAGAACTTTAATTTCAAAGAGGAATTTTTCATAAAACTTACATTTTTTCAATAAACGATATTACACGGTATTGGAAGGGAACCAATACGTGGCGAAGATAAAAGTCTTAAGGACAAATATATTACACGGTGTTAGATGAAAGCTAACACGTGGCGATGAAAAACCCTAAGACGAGGGACCGCATTAATTGAATTGATTGTGGTTGCAAATATACTGTCATATGCATTTGAGATATTGGCTTTTGCCAGGCTAGCATTTATTGCTATGATGAGAACACACAATCCTATGCGGGGATTGTAAATAAGTATGGTCTGACTATAAGTCTTTGAGGGCATCCAGGTTACGAAATTCTCAATGGCCTTGCGGTGAATCCCCTTGTGTCGAGAAAAGTAGTGTACCCGGCTTGGATGATCCTGACCGGTTGCCTTATTTGAGATGGGGTGTACGAAGTAGCACAATGGGTCTGTACCGAATAAATGACAAACGATGGCCAAGAGTGAAGGTCAGTTTGCATTAATGATAGGTATACGATTCCGCCACATCGCTCTACTTAGTTGAGGAAGAAAAGTCTCCATGGAGCAGTGCACCGGTGTATGACAAGAGATATTGAAGTGACATGCATTATGCTAGAATGCTATGTGTGTGCTTGACTGTGTGTTTACCTTGATGATTTGTCTCTTGTTGATGATTGAATAGCTTAGCTAAAAGATTTGCGAAAGAGTAACTCTATATAAATATATTCTTGGAATGTATTACGTAGTATTTTATTTTTCATATGCAACCTTTCAATGGATTTCAACTTGTGAAAAGAAATTCACCCTTGCATATTTTTCTGTATCTGTATGTACGTTACGGGTAGATGAGGCCTCTGGTAGCCCGCGTGAGGGAGAGCTTCCGGCCCCTTGAGGCCGAGTCCGAGGGAGGGGGATGGACTTATGATCCCATCTCCCAATGGGCCACTGTGTGTGGACACGTGGTCAGGACGAGAGGAGGGGTGCTGGGCCCCGAAGAGGTTTTGGAGCGTGATATGGTTCTGGACGCTTACATTCCATTAGAGAGGATGCGCAGCTGGCTGGCAGCCGCACCCGAGGCACCTATGGAGTAGCCGAGGCGAGAGACTCAGGTGGAGGAGAGACCTTTACCCTCACGGGTAACCGGATCCGCTCGGGAGTATCGTCGCATGTTTCGTCGCACGCGTCTCACTCCGAGGAAGAGTACCTTGGCGCGAGATCGTCTACCGAGGATGGCTCCATCAGTGACACCAGCGACAGGGAGACCTACGTTTTCCGTTCCTTACGTTCCACCGTATGGCCGTTTCGTACGCTGCTCTTCTGACACTTCTGCCGGACCGTCGGGACACGCAAAGAGGGGGAAGAGGAAGGTTCGAGATGAGCCAGAGCGGGTACTCATTGAGATATCTGAGGAGGAGGAGGACCCAGAGGAGGATCCCGAGGAGGACCCCGAGGAGATGTCATCGTCTTAGGTCGTAGTGGTGGGGGTGTCTAGTGCTAGGTTGTAGAGTGTCTGTTAGCGACCAGCCTAGGTTTGGGATGTACATGTTCAGTGTCGTGTATTGGACACACTTTTTGATTTATCGTTTTTCTAGGTTTAGCTTTATCGTTTTTTTTTCTTCGTGTCATGATGATATATATATATATATATATATGTGTATGGTGTTTCTTTTCTTCTGAGTTTCAGGATGGCTAAATATGATGTGAGAAATCTTTTCGGATAAGATTCTTTTAAAAAAAAATTAGCCACCAATTTTGGTAACCTTAATTTATGAAAGACGTTTTTCCGCATTAAGTTTTAGTTTTTCACGTGACGTTCCTTGTGGGAAAAAGGGGCGTTACATCTGCAGCAGGGGCTTGTGAGTGTGGAGGAGAGAGAAAAAAAATGAGGGAGAGAGCAAGTTGAGGAGAGAGGCAGAGAGAGTGGATCCCTCTGCAGCGCTGCAGAGGATCCACACGGAAATTATAATCCCTAATTGAAGAAGTGGAGTGCATGAGCTGCCAAACGTGAGGCACTCGTGAATTAAGAGCGCAACAGTGGCGGCTCCAATTAGTTATGGCGCGACGGTGAGAGAAGAAGAAGAGGGTCTTCAACAAATGATTTGGTAGAGCAAACATCTTCTGTTTTGGCTGAAATTTCAGTGAGTTGTTTCTGTTGAAGAACTCTTTATTTTGGTATATTTTGTTGGTGGTTTTGCCTTCTCTATTGTTAGTGCCAGTACCCATTGTTGGATTTTATTGTGTTGATTTTCACCGTGTTGGTGATGATTTTGATGATCTGTTGATCCCTATTACTGATAGGAAGACTTTGTTGGTGTACCCATTATTTTGATACACGTGAAGCATGTTCCAGACATTTGATTAAATTTGATTTCAGTGACTAAGCTATGTGATGAAGGTTATGATAACTTGTTCTCACGGGATGCTTGGAAACTTACCAAGGGTTCTACCCTTTACGTGGCACAAGCAAAAATAATTAAAAATGTTCATGCAGTAGAGCTAGCTAATAAAGTTGAGTTATGGCATTAGAGGTTGTCACATGAGTGAGAAAGACATGGTTGAGCTAGCCAAACAGGATGTGTTGTCTGACATGAGAAATGCACATTTGCAGAAGTGTGATGATTGTTTTGCTGGGAAGAAAAATAGAGTTTCTTTCGAGAGCCACACACCTACCAGAAGACCAGGAATTCTTGATTTGGTGCATTTTGATCTATGCGGCCCTATGCAGATGAGATCGCTTGGTGGCAGTGCATACTTTGTGACGTTCATTGATGACCATTCAAGAAAGACTTGGGTTTACACCTTGAAGAGTAAAAATGTTGTTTTGAGTGTGTTTAAGCAAATTAAGGCCTTAGTTGAGCGTGAAACTGGGAAGAAGTTGAGATGCATACGCACACGTAATGGAGGTGAATACTCAGGAGCTTTTGATGCTTATTGTAGAGAGCGAGGGATTAGACATCAAAAGACTCTACAACTGAATGGTGTTGCTGAGAGGATGAACAAAGTATTGATTGAAAGAGTTAGATGTTTGCTTTCATAGGCAGAGCTTCCACATTCGTTTTGGCGGGAAGCGTTGAGTACAATTGTGCATGTCCTAAATCTTTCACCATGTGTGTCCTTACAACATGAAGTACCAGAAAAGCTATGGTTAGGTAAAAGTGTTTCTTATGATCACCTACGTGTTTTCAAATGCAAAACATTTGTACAGGTTCCTACAGATGAGAGATCTGAAGTGGATGCAAAGAGGAAACAATTTGTGTTCATTGGCTATGGTCTAGATGGGATTGGGTACAAGTTTTACGATCCTGTTGTGAAGAAACTTATCAAAGGTTGTGATGCTGAGGTCATGGAAGACCAGCGGTTGAGAGACTTTGACAGGGAAGAGAATTCAGTGCCCCATGTCAGTGCCAGTGTGGATGTTTCTTTTGATCCTAGACCAAAATCAGAAAGAGTTGAGGTTTCTAATCAGCCAAACAGATTTAATGTTGATGGTGCTGCTTTGAGAATTGATGATGGAGGGCCTGTATTTGCCGGAGATACAGATGATATGTTGACAAAACCCCAATCAAGGAAGAAGCTTGAGATTGCAGCAGAGTTGCTATAATGGCAACACTTGACCCCACTTGAGTCTTGAGTGGGAGAATTGTTGGGTGGGACCCTCCTCAAGTGGGAGCCCATACCAACTTAAAAGAAAAAGAAAAGGTGTGTGTGTGCTTTGGTGAATGGGCCTTGGCCCATTAGTAACTTTGAAAGGGAATTATAATCCCTAATTGAAGAAGTCGAGTGCATGAGGTGCAATGTAACGTCCGTATTTTTGAGATTTCTGTATTAATTATATTTTAATACATGGATAAGTGATTTAGGTGTATTAAATATATTTTAGGAAATATAATTCCATAGATAAAGTTTTTCTGAGCTCAGAAAATAGTAGTTTAAGTTCGACGTCAAAATACAAACGGATATCGGTTCACGTCGTTAACTGACAAAATGACTATATTATGAGATAGAAACCCTAAATTGGGGTTAGAAAAGGGATTTGAGGATTCCAATAGTGATTTTACAATATTTGAGGATTTTAGAATTTTAGTTGGAAATTTTCTGAGAAATGGATAAGAAAGAGTGTCGTTTTGGTCCCTGTAGTATGACTAGGATAAACTGCGAGTGGGTTTGGAGACCAGAACACTTTAGAAAAATATTTCACCAACACATAATGTTTTTACATTATTTTAGAATTATGAGAATTATTTTGGGAATTTTTAGAATAGCAGATTAAGAATTGCTGTTTTGGTCCATGTAGAATGAAGAACAGGATAAACGGGAGATCAAATGGATACCAGAAGATTAGAAAATGATCAAAAATCAAATGTAAGGGTAACCATTAGTGTTCTTATAAGATTTATGATTTTTAGGAAGATCAGTTTTGCCCTAGTTTACGTATTACGATAAAACTGCAGAACGAGAAAAGACCTGGTACCAGACCTTAGGGTTACTGGGAAATTACCAAAAAGGGAAATATGACATAGGCATGGTGATGACATAGTAGTGAGGTCATTAGGATGAAGTCATATTAGATATAATTGGTAATTATTAGTAATTTTTGGGAAAAGACCATTTTGCCCTTCTTTCTTTACCCTTGAACTTGCTCCATAATTACCAAAGAGCCAAGAAGCCATCTTGCACAATTTGAACCCTTGATTAGGAGCTCCAATAGTGGGAGATACATCTTTACCATTGATTTTATTTAAGTACACAAATCATGGTTAAAACTTAACCTAGTCTAGTTTCTTTTAACTAAAGCTTTAACCCTAGTTGGATTTGATCTTATCCTTCCCTCTCCACACATGCACCAGCCGCCCATGAGCTTCTAAATGCCAAGGAAGATATTTTTCTCTCAAAGCCTTATTGGAATGTAATTTGGATTCCACCAATTAGAATTTGCTAAGTGTTAATTCTTGATTTGTCTTTCATTTAACTTGGTGGAATGCATGGTGTGTTTAGCAAAATTTTTCTTGCTAAGGAAAAGGGAAGAGGGAGGCGTGAGATGCTTAGGCAAGAGAAGGAGGGTTTCATTCATTTTTTTCAAGACAACTTCTCTCTTTTCAACCCAATTCTCCAACTTCTCTCTAAACTTCTTCTTCTTCCTTTAGGTTTTTTCTTCCATTTCCATGGAAGCTCTTCACCATCTTCAATCATATTTTTGATTCTCCATACAATAATCAAGTGTAGAGAATCCATTTTATACACTTTCTAAACACTAGCCTTCTTCCAATCATCAAGTGTTCTTATTTTTCAAGAATACAAACTCTTGAGCTTTGATCTTGATTCTTCAAGCTACAAGGTTGGTTCTTGATTTTCAATCCATTAAATCTTCTTCTTGATTCATGATCTTTTTGTTCATATGATTAAAAATGGGTTTCTTCAACTTTTTTCTTGAAGGGACTTTGTGTTCTTGGAACAAATTCAAGATCAACCTCTTGATTTTATCTTCAAAGAGGGTTTGGTAAAATATCCATCTTCTTTAGAGTTTCCCTTGAGTTTTAAGATGGTTTCATGAAGGAGAAAAAATCTTACTTTAGTATTTTTGAGTGTGATATGCTTGCTTTTGAAAGGTGGTAATCAAGGTGTGGTGGAAATCCTAGAAGTTAGGATTTTTCTCAAGAAGCTAGAAGACAAGGTAAGGGGAAATCTCTCTTTTTGTGAGTTGTAAGATTCATGGAGTGCTATGTGTTGTCTTTGATATTCTTTAAAGTTTGAAAATCTTACTACGAGCAAAAAGATAGCTTGATTCTTCTAAAAGTTTAATCTTTATAAAAAGATAGATTTTCTATTTAAAGAAGTAAGTTTTATGGTAAATTATTGATTTCTATTTAAGTATTAACTTTGATCAAGTGGTGATTGCTTGAAAAGTAAGAACTTTTATTAAAAAGACAATCTTTTCTTACAAAGTAATAATTTTTGTTTCAAAAAGATGATCTTTTGAAAAGAGACATGATTCTTTAATCAAAGAGAGATGATTTTATTAATTGATCATTGGATAAAAAGTGTTGGATGATGACCTCTTTGTTCTTGTAACTTTGTCTTCATGGTTAAAGTTCATATTATTCTATGTTTGATGGTGATAGTATTTTATGCTTGATGTGGTTGTTTTCTTTTGCTTGATGGTGATGTTTTGCTATGTTTGAGTGTGATGTATTTTGTGCTTGATGTTCCTTGGCTTGAGTGGGATTGTCATCTAGCTATTCTCTATGGTTTGTGCTTCTTTTCTTATTTTATTCAATTTGGGAATGTAATATTTAAAGTAGGCTATTGCTTTATTATTATTATGTTTGATGTTTGATGTTTGGTGATTGGTGATTGGTGAGTGGAGAAGAGTATGAAAAGATTAAAGTATGGCAATTTGGCTAATGACCCAAGCATTATGGAGTGTGGTGAAAAGGACATGGACATGGACAAAAAGGAATTTTTCATAATGAATTAATTAGTACAAAGTCTAAAGCTTTGTTAGGATTTCACTAAGCCAAGAGTTTTCAAAAATAAGTCTCCAATGGACTTTTAGTAAAGATTTTAATTATCACTTAATAAGTTAAAAATGAATCGTTAAAAGGAAAGTCACAATTTTAACCCAAATATCTTATTTTTAGTCTAATTAATTAAAATTGAGAGGTATAGTGTTTTCAAAATTAAAATGAAGTTTCTAATCTAATGAATTTTGGCAAAAACAGACCAGTCACACCTCTAGTGTGGTTTTCAGAAAAAGGGTGTGAAAATCGAGTTTTGTATAGAAATCAGAAAACAGAAAAACAGAACCGTTCACACCCGCGTTGTGATTTTTCTCAAACCTGTGAAAGTGTCAGGGGTCCTAAAATTCGAAATTTAAAAATTTTATGCTTAAAGGCTCATAAATTAATGTCTTTTTAAGGGAAAAATATTTATTTTGAAATTACCTTAGCCTAAGTATTTTATATTAATTTTTGAAGGTAATACGATAAATACGGTAAATCGATTTTTGTGAAAAAAAGATATATTATGGTTGAGATAACTAAAGAGAAGCGTATATAATCTATTTTGGTCAAGATAACCAAAGAAAATACTATATATTATTTTGGTAGAGATAACCAATGAAGTCAATTTATAAGATGACTAAGAGAATTGAATAAAAGATAAAGAGATATATTGATTGAGATAATCAAAGCAAAAAGAGAATTTATGAAATAACCAAGAGATAAGGTCATGTGATGATTTAATGACCAAGAGAGAAGGTCATGTGGTGTTTGTTACAAGAGGTAACATAATGATGAGTATATAACCAAGAGAAGGTTATGTGATGATTGTTACAAGTGGAAACATAGAGAAGTAATTGTGATTGATTGTGTATGCCAAATATGTCATGCCATTTGCATAAAGAGATTTTCTTGGCTTTGCCAAGTGGTCATACCCAGAGAGGGTTGTGACGTGAGCTACAACCCAGAGAGGGGTTGGAAATAGGGTACTGGGCTACAATTGTCTACTGGGATTATCCAGGTTTCGAAAAGTCTCAATGGCCGCGTGGTGACTCCCATCGAGCCGAGATTGAGTAGAGCACTCGGCTTGGATAAATCTGACTGGTTGACCTATTTGTGATATGGTGTCACAGAATGCATTAAATAATTGTTACTTGGACTTTACTGTTTGTTTAGCCTTGAACAATTGTGACTTAAACATGGCTTTCCTGAATACTGTCTTGGACTTTACTGGAGGTTTAGCCTTGAACAGTATGTTAGGGATTGACTGTGGCCTATCGCTCAAATGTTGTTGAGGAAGAGAAAAATCTCCATGGAGCATTACACCGGTGTTTGAGAGGGAAATAGAAGTGACATGCATTATGATATGTCTTGTTTGTTGATGGATTGTTTGGTGAGGATATAAATGATATGTGTTATGAGATAGTAACTGTGTATGTTTTGCATGATTCTTTCTTAATTCCTTGATTATATCTGTTGTCTGTGATATCTTTATGACTTGCATAAGAGTGTTTTTCACCCTTACCTATATGTTTTGTGCTCTTTGGAACATGATTCATATAGATGGACCACCAGCTAGGTGGACTAGCCAAGACTTGAAGAAGAGAGACGAAGACTACCCTTAAAGGGTGCTTTGAGACTCGACCGGCTTAGGCTCGTTTTGGGTAGGCTGTGATTGCTGTCCTTGTTAAAGGATTTTATTAAATTATTAATCATTGATTTAACGTTTTCCCCATTCTTCTCATCTATTTTAAAAAAGAAAAAAAAATTTACTCACATTTCTGAATAACAAATAAGTTATTAAAATAATAACTTTCGAAATAAAAAAATTTATATTATAATTATTTTGTAAGAACATTTTATTATCTTGCAATATCCTTTTATGAGAAAAGGTGTTGCATGCAAAATGTGAGGCATTCGTGAATTAAGAGCGCAACAGTGGCGGCTCCAATTAGTTACGGCGCGACGATGAGAGAAGAAGAAGAGGGTCCTCAACAGATAATTTGGTAGAGCAAACGTGTTCTATTTTGGCTGAAATTTCAGTGAGTTGTTCCTGTTGAAGAGCTCTTTATTTTGGTATATTTTGTTGGTGGTTTTGCCTTCTCTATTGTTAGTGCCAGTACCCATTGTTGGGTTTTATTGTGTTGATTTCCACAGTGTTGGTGATGATTTTGATGCTTTGTTGATCCCTATTATTGATAGGAAGACTTTGTTGGTGTACCCATTATTTTATAGTGGAAGGTTTCTGGACTAGGTCCCGTGGTTTTTTACTCTCTCATATTGGGGGAGATTTTTCCACGTTAAAATTTGTGGTGTTCTTATTTAATTTTTCTGCTCCTTTTTATTGTTATTATTATTGGAGTTGGCTTCGCTTGGTTATTTTTCTGGTTAGGTTCTCACAAGAAGGGGAGAGTAATTGAACTCTTAATATTCCGCTGCGTACTCTGATCCCTACACTTTTCGCATGCTAGTTTTAACCTAATAACCCATCAGTCTCAAGTATAAACTTTAAAAGCTCCGCTACTTACACCTTCCCTCACAGACAGAATATATATACATATTGTGTCAACAGTTGACAGATTCCGTACAACACCACTTGTTACCAAAAAAAGATCGTTACTGTAAGCTTCCCCCCCATCCTCGGTCCCCTTCTATAGGCCACACCATGCAGCTGTATTCAAAATAAAACCTGCATCAAAAAACACCCAACAAAATTACAAGAAAGATTTTGCCTCCATGCCTTTCCCTGCCACTATATCGATCCTCCACACATGTGAACCTTCCTCCTTCCAGCAACTTGCATGGATGTCAACACGCCTCCACCTTCCTGTAATAATTGCTAAGAGTTCCTGTAACATAAGCAAAACACACATATAGCTAGAAAGCTTTAGCCAGCCAATATCCAATACCAAACAAACCCACTTCCCGTATTACAAACCACTTTTCCAACAAGTATGGTGCATGAGCACCAATGGGAAATAACTAAGAGCCATCAAGGTCACCTCCACCTACTTGCCACCACAACATGTTAAATCCTGCACCAAAGCTAAAGAAACGTTAATCTCAACAGATTATACCCCACATCACCTCCCCTGTTCTGTAACGTCCGTATTTTTAGATTTTTGACTTTATTATATTTTAATATATGGATATGTGATTCGTGGGAATTAAATATATTTTAGGAAACTAAATCCCATAGATATGGTTCTCTTGAGCTTAGAGATCAATAGTTTAAGTTCGACTTCGAAATTTAAACGAAAATACGGTTGCATTTTAACTGTCGAAATGGTTGTGTTATGGGGTAGAAACGCTGAATTGAAGTTAGAAAAGGGATTTGAGGATACCAATAATGATTTTATAATATTCGAAGATTTTAGAAATTCAATTGGGAATTTTCTGAGGAACGGATAAGAAGAATTACCGTTTTGGTCCCTATAGTATGACTAGAATGAACTGTGAGTGGGTTTGGAGACCAGAACAAGTTGGAAAAATATTTTGATGAGCCAAATAATGTTTTTACATTATTTTAGAATTTTAGAAATTATTTTGGAAATTTTTAGAATAGCAGATTAAGAATTGCTGTTTTGGTCCCTGTAGAATGAAGAACAGGACCAGAAGATTAGGAAATGATCCAAAATCAAATGTGAGGGTAACCATTAGTGTTCTTATAAGATTTATGATTTTTAAGAAAGAGATGAGTATGAGATAATAAAAAAGAGATGAGTATTAAATAACCAAGAGAGAAGGTTATGTGTGATTGTTACAAGAGGTAACATAGAGATGTGTATGAGATAAATTACAAGAGAAACCAATGTGAAAGTGATTGTGATTGGCTTGTGTGCAATATGTTATGTCATTTGCATAAAGAGAAAGAGATTTTGGCGGATGGTCATGAGGTAAGCTACAACCCAGAGAGGGGTTGAAAATAGATACAGTTGGGCTACAATTTCCTATTGATATTATCCAGGTTTTGTAAGTCTCAATGGCCGTATGGTGACTCCCAACGAGCCGAGAACGAGTAGAGCACCCGGCTTGGATAAATCTGACTGACTGACCTATTGATGATATGGTGTCGCTGAGTGCAATAAATAATTGTTACTTGGACTTCACTGTGTGTAGCCTTGAACAATTATAACTTAAACATGGCTTTCCTGAATACTATCTTGGACTTTACTGGAGGTTTAGCCTTGAACAGTATGTTAAGGATTGACTGTGGCCTATCGCTCAAAAGGTTGAAGGAGGTTGACAAAAGTCTCCATGGAGCATTACACCGGTGTTGAGAGGGAAATAAAAGTGTCATGCATTTTAAATATATCTTGTGTGATGATATATTAATTTGATGATGAGTGGCATGCTATGAACTGTGATAATATCTCTCTGTGGTGACATTATATGTGTGTGTGATTATACATTATTGTGATTAGATTAATTATGCTTGTGATGTATTATCGTGATAGAGAACTACATACTATAAGGTAATGAGATATTAATTATATATGATATGCATGAGTTTCTTTTATTCCTTTTATTGCCATTATTGTGAGATAACTTTTGTACGAGGATTTTTCACCCTTGCCTATATGTTTTGTGGTCTTTTGGAACATGATTCATAGAGATGTACCACTAGTCGGGTGAGTTGACCAGGATGGAGGAATGAAGAAGACTACTGTCCGGAGTGACTTTTGTCTAGATTGTCTTTTGGGGGTGACTGGAGACTCGATCGGCTTAGGCTCATTTGGGGTAGACTGTTATTATTGTCCTTGTTGGATGACTGTGTTAGAAACTCTTAAGTGACGATGTAATCTATTGTAACTGTGTACAATGTGATATAGTAATGAAATCTACCATCTATATATATATATATATATATGAATTGATGTAACTTTTGGACTGTTCCCTTTTGAGAAATTTTCATATAGTGTAATTTCCACTCTTTCATCTTTCTTAAAGAAAAAAAATTCACTTATTATTTGGGAAATAAATATAAGTTTCAGAAAGGATATTTTTTTTCGAAATTAAACTGAACAATATTTACTTTTCAAAATAAATGGTTACTTATGTTGTAAGGCTCTTTTGAGAAAAAGAGTGTTACAATTAGTGGTATCAGAGTCTGGTCGAGTCTTATGGAAGTGTAGGTTGTAGGCCTATTAGGTCTAACTTGTGTGAACTCTAATTGACCTTGATTGACATTGATTGATATTGTGTGAAATGTTTTTTTTGTTGGAAAACTTGGTGTCGCAGTTGTGTCGGTATGGGACAGCACAACTAAGGAAATCTTATGTTGTGCTGATATATGACAGTACAATTGAGGAAAGTTGAGTAGGAAGAGTCGGTGATTCGAAATGCGGCTAAGATATTCCTAAGATTGTAGGAAAATGATTGATCTTTGTTTGAATTGTCTTCCTTGTAGAAATAATGGTGTGATTATTGCTTAAATCTAGCATGAATTATTTTTGGTTGAAACAGTGTGTGTGGATACAACTGAATGATACTTTTATTAGGGGTCTATTAGTTTTGATTTATAAGAGATCATGGCTAGTGATAACTTTGGACTAAAGAAAATGACGACTAAACATGAAGGTATGAGAGAGGTCTAAAACATGATATTAAGAACATTGTGTTATCCCTTGAAGATATGAGACTTAGTTTGACAGAAAAATGTAAGATGATAGAGGCGATAAGAAAAGGGGTACATAGTAAGAAATGATATTTGAGGCATGTTGAGATTGCGACCTAAAGATCAGAAGGGGAGATAATTTCAGAGGGAACCACATTTTTGAATTAGAACGGATGACCTGAATAAGTAACTAGAAATTGTTTCCTTATTAAAATGAAGAGTGTGAGTACTTAGTTGTGAGACTTTTTGGGGATGAGCTCTAAATGGGTATACTTGGATTGGTTAATTTGTAGGAACTCATGGCATGTAGGAATGATGTTGATCACGATGATGGGTTAGAAAGGGTTATTGGTGCTATGACCAATATGGCAGCTACGATTGGCCAACAAGCTGACCGTGCAGAAATAAGGAATGTTCAGGATCAGTTGAGGGCTGAGAGAGCTGTTGAGAACAAATGATTGTTTGATTTTAAGAAACATGAACCACCTCAGTTTGAGGGGGAACCTGATCCAGATAAAGCAAATCTGTGGATCCAAAAGATAGAAAAGATATTTCTTGCTTTGCATTGTCCTGAAGAGGTGAAGGTACACTATGCAACTTACCTGCTGGTAGGAGATGCGGAGTATTGGTGAAAAGGAGTAAAACAGTTACTGGAGGCTGAACATTAGGTGATAACTTGGGAAGTGTTTCGTAGTAAATTTTTAGAGAAATATTTTCTACAAAGTGTAAGATCGGAGAAGGAGCAAGAGTTTTTGAGCTTGTAGCAGAGGGATATGACTATGGATGCATATGCAGCCAAGTTTGAGTCTTTTGCCAAATATTTTCGTTTCTTCCAACTCCAACCAGATGAGGGATGTAAGTGTGAGTGTTTTGAGGCAAGATTGAGGTATGAGATAAGGAAGGCTGTTTCATTACTAGAGATCCGTCAATTTCAGACTTTAGTGGAGAAGTGTAGAAAAATAGAAATTTTTAGAAAAGGGAAAGAAAGTAAGAAGTATAATGAGGAACCATTAAGATACAAACCCCATAAGCAAATAGGAATGCATCTACCAAAGGAACGTTATTCTAGAAACAAGGGTGATTACCTGAGACAACAATTCCATTGTAATACTGCACCTATTTTTGGAAAACAAGAGAAACAAACACTAACTCAGGTGCTAACCATAAATGTCTTAGGTGTGGAAAACGAGGTCATATCTCTAAAGTTTGAATGCAAACAGGATCGACATGCTATCGGTGTAAGGAAATATGACACCTAGCAAGGGACTGCAACAGACAAAAGGTTAGGAGGTGAGAGTAGATAATGCAAAGTATGAGAAAGAGTTATACCGTGAAGGATGTGGATACTCTGCTAGTTAGTAATCTTGGGGTTATAAATTTTATTAGGAAGTCTTTTGTATGTTGTGTGTTTTTATATTCTTGTAAGACTTATTTCCAAGATCTAATTTTACGTTAGTTTTCGTTGTACTATTCTCTGGATATATTAATTTTAATAATTCTCCTATAGTTTTCAAAAATTCTCGCAATCCACATGTAAAATTTACCTATAGATTCTATCTATCCATCCATCTATTGCTTACCTGTATGTCCATTTGTTTATCCACCTATCTATCTGTCAATCTAGTATGCTTGTTTATTTTGCTCCGAAGTAGAAACCTTGGTTACAACTGGGTTTTCAAATCTTGTGTTAATCTTGAGAGGACTTAAATCATTGGAAATCAATAGACGTAAGTTATCAAGGGAAATTATTGTAGATACTGAATATGACCATAGTACATGATTCAAATGTTCAACTAATCTTGGGATTCTGAAATTAGATTCTGTACACTGGTGGATTACTTTGGAGATGGCAGATCACTACATGTTTGAGCTGATAGGTTAAAGTTGAGACCAGATAAGAATGATAGAGGATTTATAACAGTCCAGTGAGAATAGGTGACTTCGGTAAGTGAACCTTGGAGTAAACCAATGGTTAAGATTTTGATTATCCTAGTTTTACTTAAATTATTTTGAAGACTATCAGGTAGAAGGATAAGATAGGTGCTACATCATAGATTTCTATGAATAGATTTGATATAATTTCTTTAGTATGGGCTAGTCGAGGTACAAATGATGGACGATAGTTACCAATGAGTAGTTGCTAAGAATTTTGAAATGTGTATCGGATTGAAGTAGTGCGTTAAAAGTTGTAGTGAAACTCTTGGAGACCTCGAGGATAAAATAAGAGCAAAAGATTTGGGAAGAGTTGAGTAGATAATAGTGTGTATAAGTCTATGATTATATTTAGAAATAACTTAGACGGTGATGTGACTTACTCATACTATCGTTGTTATATTCTAACCACTTGAGGATGAGGTGTGGGACTGATCAACCCATAGACTTGTCAACAGTAAAGAGAAAATTTATGAATATCATAGTGGATCAACATTTTCGAGATCTCGAGTATTTCCAATTAAGAGAAGATATTGATAAGGGAAAGAAATGATAATTGGATTTATAGAAGTGCACACTAGAGGTGCAAGAATATAAGATGAAAGTAAGAAAGGTAAGAACAGTATCGTAAAGTAATATTCTTGAGAGTATGATCATATCTGTTAAGTAAAGTGAATATTTCTAGATGGAGGAGGAAATAGCAAACATGGTATATACGTTCTAATTATAGTGAGAGACGGATTTACTAAAGAAAAGAATATCATGAGTGAGCATTAAGATGTCAATGGACTTTTTCAAGTGAGTTGGAATTATTAATTTTGAATAGGGATTGTCAAGATATTTCATAGTTGGGCAGACATGTATAGAGTGATGATGACATGATGTGATATTATATCTTTAAGTCAAGATCTTCGTTAAGACTTAATAGTTAGTGGAATGATATGTCCAATGAGAATTCTTGGGTATCGACAACTTCTATTGAAGTTAAGAGATGAAGTTAGTGATTGCTATGAAGTGACATCATCGGGTTCATAGGAGTGAGAGATATAAGGTTTTAGATTTTAGACGAAAAGGTGAGAGTACTCCGTGATTGGAGGAAGGATACTCCAGGTAAGGCGAATATGTTATTCCGAAATTTTGAAAGATTAGATGTATGAGCAGGTGAAGTGATATTGAGTATTTTGTTGAATGAGAGCATAAAGTGATGATAGTGATTTCACTAAGTGTATCTGCGTAATTTCGAGGACGAAATTATTTAAGAGGAGAAGAATTGTAATGTCTGTATTTTTAGATTTCTGACTTTATTATATTTTAATATATGGATATGTGATTCATGGGAATTAAATATATTTTAGGAAACTAAATCTCATAGATATGGTTCTCTTGAGCTTACAGATCAATACTTTAAGTTCGACGTCGAAATTCAAAAGTAAATACGGTTGCATTTTAACTGTCGAAATGGCTGTGTTATGAGGTAGAAACACTGAATTGAAGTTAGAAAAGGGATTTGAGGATACCAATAATGATTTTATAATATTTGAGGATTTTAAAAGTTTATTTGATAATTTTCTGAGGACCGGATAAGAAGAATTATCGTTTTGGTCCTTGTACCGTTTTGGTCCATGTTGTATGATTAGAATGAACTGTGAGTGGGTTTGGAGACCAGAACAAGTTGAAAAAAATATTTTGATGAGCCAAATAATGTTTTCACATTATTTTAGAATTTTAAAAATTATTTTGGAAATTTTTAGAATAGCAGATTAAGAATTGTTGTTTTGGTCCCTGTAGAATAAATAACAGGGTAAATGGGAGAACAAATGGATACCAGAAGATTAGGAAATGATCCAAAATCAAATGTGAGGGTAACCATTAGTGTTCTTATAAGATTTATGATTTTAAAGAATTTTCTGGGATTTTTCAGAGAAAGTTCAGTATAACCCTAATTTACGTGTTACCAGGAAAACCGAAAAATTACCGTTTTGCTTCTAAGCTTGATTCCTATCTACCAAGGCCATTTTGGCACATAAATTTCGTGGTCTTGACTAACCATGTGAGTCTTGAGAGTCAGTTATTTCAATAGGTCAAGATTAGATAGTTTTAACAATGAAACGCAAAAGTTACCGTATTCTATTCCCGTAATTTACCTTTTACCATGGTTAAAAGTAAAAATTTATTTACCTCATCCATTGACCAGGTCAAAACCACCTAGATTCTTGTAGAAGAGTTTAGAATTCTCTACAATTTCATGACTCATGGGAAAAGACCATTTTACCCTTAGCCTAAATAATTAATTACAAAGTGAGGAAATGACAACTTTGTCCCTTTGGTTTTTCCCTCAAGTTTGCTCTAAATTACTAAACAGCCATGCAGCCATATTGTTCAATATAGACCCTTGATTAGGCACCCTATTTGATGGAGAGAACATCTTGGCCATTGATTTCATTTAGTTACTCAAATCTAGTTCAAATCTAACCAAGTTTGGTTCCATGCTAACTAAGCTTTAATCCTAGTTGGCTTTGGTCTTATTTTCTCCCTTAAAGCAAGAGAATTTCGTGCAGCCCTCTAAGAGACAAAGGGGGATGTGTTTCATCTCATTTTTCATTTTTATTTCCTAAGTGTAAGACAACTTATCTCTCTAGCTTTCCATTTTCTCTAACTTCTCTCTAGATTTCTTCTTCCTCCAAGCTTTTTCTTCCATATCCATGGAAGCTTGTCACCATTTCTAATCATATATTTGATCCTTTACACAAGCATCAAGTGTAGAGAATCCATCTTATACACTTTTTAAAACCCTAGTCTTTATCAAGATCATTAAGTTTTTCATAAGCTTTACTCTTTTGGATTTTGAATCTTCAAGCCACAAAGGTGTTTGGTATAGGTAAGATTTTCATGAACCAAGTTCCTATTATCTTCCTTTTGGTTCATATGTCTAGGGTTTGATTTATATATATTATATCTTAAGTTTTTCTCTTGGTATTTTGGGTATGTTGTGCTTGTTTAGAAGATAGTGATCAAGGTGTAGTAGGAGGTCAAGCGCTAGGACTTTTCCTTCATCAAGCTAGGAGTAAGAGGTAAGGGGAAATTTCTCTTAGAAGGTTATTTGTGTTCTTAATATATATATGATATGCTTGTTTGTGATTTTTCTTGTTCACGTGATGTTTTGGATAGGTTACTATGTATGATAGAGATTTTTATTGAATATAGATATCATGGCAAGTGGTTGATGATGATTTTTGGGATACTTGAATCTTGTATGATGGATGTTGATCTTGGCTGTCCTATGATAATGATTTTGGGTGTGAAGTGACATGTAGATTGTTGTGATGATCTTGTGCCTATATCTTGAATTGAGCTTTGATCAATAGCTTGTGTTTGTTGCTTGACCCTCTATGCCAAATTGGTATTGGAAATTGGTAGTGTGAGATTTTATCTAAGTTTTACTAGAGTTATTTTTATATAAGCCAAGTCTTTAATGAATTTTCCTATAACCAAAGTATTTGTCTATGACTTGGAAAGCTTTTGAAATGATCCAAGAACATATTTTTATCTATTTGATCTTGATTAGGTTTCAATTACGTAAAGAAGAAATTTCATTGGATTTAACTTTGTGAAAACCGAATTTGTCATGGCCTGGGTTGAATTATTTTCAAAGCTGTGAAAATCGCATGCTATGTTTTGAACCAGGAACCAGCCCTATTCACGTCCCGGGTGTGTAAATTTACACGCCTGTGGACAGATCTGAACTTTGCAATAAACCAACCCAGAATTTATGAAATTTATTTTTAAAAGCTTATAAAATAGAGTCTTTTACGGAAAAAATATCAGATTTGAGTTTGGAAATCAATAGGTATTTTAGTTCTATTTTTCTTGAAGTTTAAACATTGAAAACGGAAAATACTATTTTTGGAAACAGAGTTATAATTGAGTAAGAGAATTAATTGAATGCAAAAGAAAGAGATATCTTGATTGAGATAATCAAGAAAGAGAAAGAGATGTTTTGATTGAGATAATAAAAAAGAGATGAGTATTACATAACCAAGAGAGAAGATTATGTGTGATTGTTACAAGAGATAACATAGAGAAGAGATTGATAATGTTACAAGTGGTAACATAGAGATGTGTATGAGATAAATTACAAGAGAAACCAATGTGAAAGTGATTGTGATTGGCTTGTGTGCAATATGTTATGTCATTTGCATAAAGAGAAAGAGATTTTGGCGGATGGCCATGAGATGAGCTACAACCCAAAGAGGGGTTGAAAATAGGTACGGTTGGGCTACAATTGCCTACTGCGATTATCAAGGTTTCGAAAGTCTCAATGGCCGTATGGTGACTCCTAACGAGCCGAGAACGAGTAGAGCACCCGACTAGGATAGATCTGACTGATTTACCTATTTATGATATGGTGTCGCTGAGTGCAATAAATAATTGTTACTTGGACTTCACTGTGTGTAGCCTTGAATAATTATGACTTAAACATGACTTTCCTGAATACTGTCTTGGACTTTACTGGAGGTTTATCATTGAACAGTATGTTAAGGATTGACTATGGCCTATCGCTCAAAAGGTTGAAGGAGGTTGAGAAAAGTCTCCATGGAGCATTACACTGGTGTTGAGAGGGAAATAGAAGTGTCATGCATTTTAAATATATCTTGTGTGTTGATATATTACTTTGATGATGAGTGGCATGCTCTGAACTGTGATAATATCTCTGTGTGGTGACATTATATGTGTGTGTGATTATACATTATTGTGATTAAATTAATTATACTTGTGGTAATGTATTATCGTGATAGAGAACTACATACTATAAGGTAATGAGATATTAATTATATATGATATGCATGAGTTTGTTTTATTCCTTTTATTGCCATTGTTGTGAGATAACTTTTGTACGAAGATTTTTCACCCTTGCCTATATGTTTTGTGGACTTTTGGAACATGATTCATATAGATGTACCACCAGTCGGGTGAGTTGACTAGGATAGAGGAATGAAGAAGACTACCGTCCGGAGTGGCTTTTGTCTAGATTGTCTTTTGGGGGTGACCGGAGACTCGATCGGCTTAGGCTCATTTGGGGTAGACCGTTATTATTGTCCTTGCTGGATGATTGTGTTAGAAACTCTTAAGTGACGATATAATCTTTGGTAACTGTGGACAATGTGATATAGTAATGAAATCTACCATCTGTATATATATGAATTGATGTAACTTTTGGACTGTTCCCTTTTGAGAAATTTTTATATAATGTAATTTACACTCTTTCATCTTTCTTAAAGAAAAAAAATTCACTTACTATTTGGGAAATAAATATAAGTTTCAGAAATGATATTTTTTTTCGAAATTAAACTGAACAATATTTATTTTTCAAAATAAATGGTTACTTATGTTGTAAGGCTCTTTTGGGAAAAAAGGGTGTTACATGTTCCACCTGCACATCCTTCCAAAATTATTAGCATCGCACCTGCACAGAGTCTACAATAAAACACATAATAAAACATTAGTAAACCAAACGGAAACACATTATTAAGGACTGCACTACCACCATCTAAACATAACACCCTTCCCTCAGATGAATCCCCTCCCCACACACTCTTTTGGATTATTAAACCAACAAGCCACTGGATAATGGAACTCAATGCTTATAGCTGTGATCCAAAGCCAGGACTTCAACTTGACTTGTTCCACCATATCCCCAACCTCTACTTTTTTCCTTTAAAAATCAATGCATTTCTGGTAGACCAAATCACCCAAATGGTTGAAAGCCAAACCACCTCCCATACATTCTTCACGATCAACCCACTCTCCGAAAGACCACAAAATTGCAAAAAGTGCAATTTGCAATCTCTGTGTAGAGATGCTTTAAACCCCCACCAGCTCAAGCAATGCTGCCACACCAAGAAAAGCACCTCACATTCAAAGAACAAATGTACCGATGTTTCTTCTTCTTTCTCACATGCTCTACATAGTACAGATTGCAAGTTGACCTTGCGCCTAACTAGATTTTTTTAGGAGGGTATCCTATCCTTCGCAAGCTTCCAAACAAAAGCCTTAACCTTCAAAGGGGCCTTACAACCCCACAACTTGTCATAAAACTCATCCGTCCTGCTAATATCAGCTAACATCAACCACTTATACGCAGATTTTGCCGAATATGCTTTCGCTGAGTCTGAAAGCCATACCCAACGATCACTACCTTCCCCTTTAAACCCAACCTAAGAAACCAAGGATTGTAATTCAACCACTTGGTCACATTCCCATTGAAACAACCCCCTTCTCCAACTCCACTTCCAAACTATCTCTCCATTCTCCCACCCAATAAAGTCAGCTACCACCCCTGATTTACCCTTGCTCAAGAGTACAATCTTGGAAATTTCTTATATAAACATTGACCCTCCATCCAAGGGTCAGTCCAAAAAGAAGTGTTCCTACCATTACCCACAACTTTCCGGACAGCATCATAGAACCATCCACTTCTAAAACCCGCTCTCTCATTCTGTAGCAAGTTGATGTTCCTCCACCAACTTGATGAATGCTTTGGTTGATCCACTACATCCGCCCCTTCTACCCCATACTTCTCTTTTAAAACTCTTACCCACAACCTATGGTCCTCCTTTCTTACCCTCCAAAGCCATTTTCCAAGCAAGGCATAGTTGAGGCCTTGCAAATTTTTTAGGCCTAGTCCCCCCTCCTCTTTCTCCTTACAAATGATAGACCAAGCCACCCAATGAATTGTCTTTTTCTCCTCATTCCCACCCCATAAGAATCGCCTAAACAAAGCCTCTATCAACCCAATGACCCCCTCAGGGGCTTTTAAAAATGAAAAAAAGTATATAGGTAGTGCTGTAAGGACAGATTTCAAGAGCACCACCTTACCTCCCAACGAGATGTGCTTGCTATCCCAAGAGGATAACCGACACCTAATTTTGTCCAAAATCGGTTGCCAAGTCGATTTCCTCCTTGCATCCGCCCCAATAGGAAGGCCTAGGTATGTGAATGGGAAGGCTCCTATTCTACAATTCAGAAAATTTGCAGCTATCAACCCTAGTAACTGACTCTTACGAAAGTTAACTTTCAATCCTAACACCATTTCAAACAGTTGTAGGATCGCCTTAATAGTCCAAATGATTTGTGCACATTTTTTCCCAAAAATTAAAGTATCGTCCGCAAATTGTAGATGCGATATTGACAAATCCCCCATCTTTTACCCTTAAAAAATTCCCAACGACGCAGCCTCATTAAACATTGCGTTCAGACCTTCTGCAACGATCAGAAACAAAAAAGGTGATAGCAGATCAACTCGGCGTAAACCCCTACCTAATTTAAACTCCTCTGTAGGACTTTCATTGACTAAAACAGACACGGATACTGTTGAAATGCATTCTCTAATCCTCCTTTTCCACTTATCGTTAAACCCCATCTTTCCCATCATGAAATCAAGGAACTCCCAACTAACAGAGTCATACGCCTTTTCAAAATCAACCTTAATGAACACGGTCTCTTTCTTAGTTTTTTTTTGCATCATCTACAATCTCATTTGCAATGACAATCCCATCCAAAATTTATCTCCCTTTAACAAATGTTGTTTGACAATCTGAGATAAGCAAGTGAATCACTTTCCTCAATCTATTTGCCAACAATTTAGAAAGAACTTTGTACATGCACCCAATTAAGGATATGGGTCTAAAATCAATCACTTTTTGGGGATTACTCTTCTTATGGATCAGAACAATAAAAGAATTATTAGACCCCTTAACCAACTTCCCATTTGCATGAAATTCCTCCACAAACCCCAGAAAATCTGATTTTAGCTCATTCCAAAACTGCTTTAAGAACGCAAATGAGACCCCATCTAATCCCGGGCTTTTGTAACTTCCACAATTCCACACCGCCTCCTTCACCTCCTCCTCCGTAAATGCCACTGTAAGATGATTATTTTCAGTAGCCCCAAACAAGAAACCTTCATATCCAAGGTCTATCCCACCCCCCGCTCCTAAAATGATTTTCAAAATACTTTTTTATTTCCATCTTAAGAGGATCCACACCCTCAATGAATACTCCGTCAAAATTAAGTCCTAGAATCTCATTTACTTTTCTCCTTTTTTGTGTGCACCTATGAAAAAATTTAGTATTTGCGTCCCCCTCTCTCAACCATTTCATCCTTGATTTTTGCCAAAATAAACTGCAACTCCTACAGGACAACCCATGAATTTTTCCCACACATTCCCTTCTCTGGTTAATTTCGTCATTAGATAAACCCACACTCTCACTCTTTAGATCCCAAAACAGCAACTTCTCCTTAGCCACACTAATTTGGGCATCCAAGTTTCCTAAATGGTCCTTATTCCAGTACTCCTTAAGTTTGTTATAACTTGAGGTTTATTAATTTGCTTCTTTTAAACACTAAAACTATGTAAGAGTTATATAGTAACCAATAAATTATTGAACTAATTGATTTAAGTGAAAAAACATCTTTTACAAATTTCAGGATGTTACATTTCTTCCCTCCTTTTTAAGAATTTTGTCCCCAAAATTTAATTTGCCAACGTAAACTGGGGAATTAATTAAATATATCTTCAATGTCTCATTTCCAGGTGACAATAATATATGTACAAATTCATTTTAAGTTTATATTGCTCACAGTCTATGTAATTTTGTGTTGGTCTCTCTCTTATTAGAGTTTTCAAAATTAAATTGTGTGGCCCCAAACAGAAGATATACGCTCATGTTATTTAAGTATTGGCCATTCATAGGTCCCATTAGTCACATTTTTTTTCTCCCTATGATTTGTACCCAAAATTAATTACCATCTCAATTCATTTTCAGCAAAATTTACCCCTATCCTAGCATTGTCTTAAATGTACATCAATATGGGGACAATGCTTTTGTTCTATAATAGATCACACTAATAGATCATTGATACTCTATAAACTTTCTACGATTTACACTTATATTTTCTCATTACCAACAGGGCAACAAACATGAAAATTTTCATATTTCAATTACTAGCATGTTCCTATATACTTATAGTCGACATGTTTTAAAGTTTCTATAGACTAACAAATGAAATTTAAGACAACATTAGCACTTGAAATTTTAGTCTAGCCTTGCTAATATATAATTTCTTCATCATTTTTTTTTTATATCTTTGTTATCCACAAAGTTTCTTGTTTTGAAGATTCTACCTTTCATTTCACGTATTGAAATCTTTACTATCAGTGGCCTGTAGCCTCTTCTAGTGACTTATACTAAGAAAGAATGTTAGTTAAGGAACATTGAGTCATTGACACACAATAATATTCCAAACTTATTCTCCTTAATATCAATATCATTGTAACCCCTACTCTGGTTGTTAGAGTGAATGTCTACTCATTGCATAAGAATTCACTATGTTTTTTTTTTTTACTTGTAGTTGTATAGCTACTTGAAATAAATCTTTTCCATTCAATTCAATTAGTTCTATATGTTTTAGGGAATTACGTTTTTCCTAACTCTTTACTTTTGCAAAAAGCATCATTATCATGGGTAACCTTGAAGCGGGAAACAAGATAGGTTTGTTTCTTTTTATTTTAACTAAGCTTAACAATTGTGATTTAGAGAAATCTTGTCTTTAACCATCTTAAAAAGATTGTTTATTTTCCGTTTAATCAATTCAACCTTTATTGGGAAAATAGAAAGTAAATGCGTTATAGTTTGATGCTTACCTGGAAACGTCTTCCTCTCTTATAATTAACTTTTATCTTTCCAAGTGCATTTCGTAGTTGTTGCAGATTTTGAGCCAGCTAGCCTGATCCCCATGTACTCACAGAGCTTCTTACACCTGTGATGTAACTCCATTCACAACTGTGAAAATGATGAAATTCATCCAGTAGAACAGCCTTTACACTGACGCTTTCACACCTACCGTGTGAATTTCACACTGGTGTGGAAACGTTGCCTATCTGGGTTTGCGAATTCTCACCGCAGGTATTCCAGAAAAGGTTACAACTTGGCTGTGGATTTAATTACAGGTGTGAATTATGCAGGTCTTCACACTGACACTTTCACACCCAATTTCTTCACAGGTGTGAACACGTCAGCTCTGATTTTGCGAATTCTCAGTTTGTGTACATTTGGTGGGAGTTCTTTAGGGGGGTTCCGCTATTGCTTAAGCTAACTTCCTAATGTATATATCTTTTTCTCATAGATCAGGGGGTTTCAGGGATTCATGTTGGAGATTTACACTCGGGGTAAACTGATTTGCCAGGTTTGTACTCTTAATTTGGTGGCAAAATGAGGTGTGTCTTCTGTATTTGTTTTGTTCTTTTTTTTTTTTCAAAAGACAAATTAATAAGTATTATTATTAGAACTACTAGTAATAGTACTTAATCACAGAATACAAGATAGGCACCTAGAAATGAGCCTTTGCATCAGTACAGAAAGTACAACAAAGCCTCCCAAATCTGAGAGTGACCAAAACAGGACAATAAACATGAACTAAACAGGGGAAGAAAACTGTCATGATCACACAAGCAATTACATTTGCGGTTACACACCTAGAGGAGTGCAGCCCTTTATCAATATTCAATGCTGGCGAAACAGGCTTTCGAGCCCGGCCCGCATTGGGTTTGGGCTTTATCAGGCCGGGCCTAAAAAGCCCGGATTGAAAACGGGTTCGAATTTGTGTGTCAAAGCCCTCCACTTTTCGGGCTCAGGCTTTAGCCTATATTTTTCAGGCGGCCCGCTTCGGGCTCGGGCTTTACCGGGTTCGGGCTTTGTCGGGTCGGGCCAAAAAGGTCCTGATTGAAAATGGGCTCAAATTTGTTTGTCCGAGCCTTCTATTTTTTGGACTTTTTTGGCCCGGCCCGCCAAGCCCGGCCCATTTTGCCAGCTCTAATATTCATGAACCTCCACTTAGCAATATGAATATCCAAGTAGCATCTTTTTTTTTTTTGAAGCTATACATTCCAAGTGCACCAAAGCAATTTGCAGCACACCAATAGTATAAGAGCCCATGTAAAAGATGCGTACTACCACGGGTGTAAATGAGTTGAGTCGAGCCAAACACTTAAAGTTTGAGCTTGGCTTGTGAAAAAATCGGTGGCTCAAGCTTGGCTTATTTATTTAAACAAGCTTAATTAAAAGCTTGAGCTTGAGGTTATTAAAAAAAGTAAAGCTTGGGCTTGGCTTGCAAGCTCATTTCAAACAAGAGGGGAGAAGAGTGTAATATTGGTATCTCTCAGGGGATGAGAGTGTGTGTTTTCAAACAAGCAGAGCGGAGAGTGTAATATCTGTAGGTAACAAGGTGAAACATAAGAAGTGGAGGTTGAATTGTGTTTCTTAGCTTTTAAAACTTTTCGCAAATCTTTGGACGCTGCTTATAAAAGATTGGACGCACAGTGTAAACGTGTATTGGACGCACAGTAAAGATGGACGCAAAATCGTCCACTTAGTTCAAAACAAGTTTCAGTGCGTTTAAAATGTTTGAAAGGTTTGTTAAAAATAATTTCAATTCAATCTCCTCAGTTAGTATGTAAACTGAAAATAAAGGAATTAAGGGATAGAGAAATTACACAAGTGTTTATCCTGGTTCACCCTTTCCTAAGAGCTACGTCCAATCCTCTCAAACTAGAGAGATTTCACTATCAATCCAGATAGAATTACAAGTATTGTTCAACAACCTCTTCAGGCCTTACGACAAGTATTATTTGTACACCTAGCCTCTCTAGGCTCAACCCAAGTATTGTTTTACAGACAAGCCTCTCCAAGCTCAAACCCAAGTATTCTTTGCACATAGCCTCTTCAAGCTAATCTCAAGTATTCTTTTACAAACAAGCCTCTCCAGGCTCAAACAAGTATTCTTTTCTAAACAAGCCTCTCCAGGCTCAAACAACTCAGAAGAGTATTTTTAGATATAAGTGTTGTTAACTCACACAAGTGAGAATATAGACTCTAAAGCATTTCGAGAGTTAAGCAAACTCTCTTTTTACAAGAAGAAATAACTGTACAAGTTCCTAAGCTTTACAGAGTATGAAATAATTTGCACATCGTTTTTGCTCTTTCTTTCACGTAGTTCAGTCTCTTGTATTCTTCTTCTTGTTCACGGTATATATAGGCTTTTAGTGAAGCTTCAGTCTTTGATGTTGAATGTGCTCAGCTTCAGCCTTCATAAATATAGCCCTTTTCTAATAGCATTAAATGTTATTTTCCTGTTGCTCTGTAGGAGTGTTTCTTCAACGTATTTCTGTGCAGTTCTTTCTCCTATGTCAGAAGCAACCTGTACTCAAAGTCTCAATTACACAGAGGTTAATAGTAATATTTTATTGAGACAGAGAGAATACACTGTATAAGAGAACATGTATGTTCAGAGAGATACAGAAATGTTTAGAGTACATTCTCTCTCTTAAGTACACTTTTCACAGTGTTTTATGCTTTTCATTAAATGCTTGTTCAAAAACGTTGACAATTATGCACAGGAAAAGCATTGTATACAGCTATTTATTTCAAATCATTTGCTCATTAAATATGTCTCATATTAAATGCAAGAACAATAAATAGCATGTTGTCAACTCTGCGTGTTGGACGCAGCTTGTGAAACAGAATGGACCTTCTGTTCACTTACCATATGGACGCATACCTTTGCTTACCATATGGACTCATAGCTTACTTTGGACGCAAAGCTTTCCTGATCATCAGACGCTTAGCACCCAGAGTCCATTGGACGATACTTACCCAAGGTCAAGTATAAGAGTCCATTGGACGCTCAGCTCTTTGACTGTACTTATAATTACCAAGGTCACACTGGACGATAAACTTATCTTTGTTGTACCTATAAGAGCTTGTCAACAGACTTTGTAAAACCTTAATAATCATTGTTATCATCAAAACCACTTAGGGATTTAAGCATTGAAAATGCTTTTTAAATAATTTGGTTCCAACAATCTCCCCCTTTTTGATGATGACAAACATTATTAAGTTTTACAAGCAGTATAGCAGGTAAACCAAATAATCAGTCAGCATGAGCATAATAATAATAATAAAAAACTTTTCTCTTAGGGAAATTCCCCTTGAGATAAACATCTCAGTGTTTTCTTACTCATCTCCCCCTGAGATAAACATCTCATGGGTTTTGGATATTCAATATGTTGAGTACCTGAAAAGTTTTTTTTCTCAAAGAAAACATATTAGTCCAACAACATATATATAAACAGAATTCAGAGCAAACAGAGTATAAGCAATAAGACTGCTGCAATTTAACTCAATCTCGTTTTATTAAGACTTGAGCTTTTAAAACTTCATCTCTTTCTCCTTTTCTCCCCCTTTTGTCATCAGACAAAAAGGTTTGTGAGACATCATAGTCCAAAAAAAATTTTGAAAAAGAAAAAATCTGGGAACATAAAGTCATGGCTACTGCTGATCCTTCTTTGAGTGCAAGTGCTTGAGATACTGGCCAAAGAGAAACACAAGGTCTTCAACTTCTTCTCTTGAAAATAAAGCTTATGCATATGCAGTTCTTGGTTCCTCATCTGTGGAGACAACAAGATCTTCTGGCTCAGGAGGTAGCTCAATAATGGGCTGAGTGGATCAAGTTGGTGCACCGTGATGTCATCAAACATATATCTCAGATGCTCTTTTCTCTTTGTAACTGACCCTACAGTAGGCGTTTCAACCTTTTCAGCAGTAGAGATCCTTGAAGATGATGCTTGTTGTTCACACAAACTGAGATGTCTTTTCTAGTAGGTTCTTGCATCATGTTCCGTTGCTTGGCCTGTCTTGGACATGAATATCAAGAAGTCCATGTCAACATTATCTTGTGACTTCTTTGCCCAATCCTTATCAAACCTGATAGGAGTTGGCATTGGACCCTTATTGGTGTGCTTCTTGGGGAACTTGTCCTTATTCTTATCCACAAGATAGACCCTTGGTACTATCCTGTCAGGCTTCACCTTGATTGTTGTTGTGGCCTTAATCCTCATAGACGGAGGAACATTAAACTTATTCTGAAATTTAAGTCCTTCCGCTATACGTCTAATGAACAACTCATCAGGGACTGAAAGGAATGGACCCATTTCTTCTGCAGTCAAAGGAGAGTACTCTGACTGATCACAGTAGATCCTCATCCTAGCAAGTCCTGAGGAGATGGACGATATGGACTTGACCCTTATCTCCTCCAGGGACAAATCTTTGTCCTTCTTCTTTTCCTCCTGAAGAGGAATTTCCACAGTCTTGATTCCCTTTGTCAGGACACAAGGCTTCCTGACCGTGTAGATATACTCAGAAGGTGGCAGAGGGGCTTCTGATATATCTTGGATAGGAGATGGTGAGGATGGTTGAGATTGGTCATGTGAGGGTGAAGGTGTATGTGCTTGGGTAGGAATGGACGATGGTTCAAAAGTTAAAAGGTGATGGGGGAGTGAGTTCAGGTGAGGCAGATGGTGTAGGTGTTTGATGTCTTGGTTGAGTGGACAATGGGGGTGAAGGAGGTTGAGTTTGTGTTTGGGAAGGTTGTTCTGTTTGAGGTGTCGGAACTGTTTGGGTTTGTGTTTGTCGTTCAGGAAATGGACGAATGGGTGAGGGAATGGACTCTGGTGGAATGGACTCAGAAATGGACGCAACAATAGATACGACTACCTCCTCAATAGGTCTATCAGGAGTAGTGAAAGCAGATTCTTCAGGTACCTCCGACGCTTTCCTTTCAACATCTTTGGCAGTGGGCACTTTCTTTTGGCCCTTTACCAGAGTTCTGGCTTTCTTTGTCTTTGGTCCAGTGATCTGTTTCGCGGCCACATTGGACTTAGAAAGTGTCCTCTTCTTGCTTGACTTCTTCTCAGCAACAGACTTGGCTCTTTTGGAGAGATATTCTCCAATAGGTTCTTCGTTAGAATTAGCCAGGACTAACTTCCTCACGGTTTTCTTGGAAGTAGCCTTCTTTTGTGCAAAGGGACCTCAACAGTGTCTTCCCTTGTTGGTTCTGCTTGTTCAGTGCTAATTTCACCAACCTTCTTCCTGATTTTAGCTCTAATGGCTTCTTTGTCATCTTCCTCTTTTTCCTTGAGCATAGCTAGATGTTCTTTTACTGTATCTAGCCTCATTCTCAAAATATTGGTTCTTCCAAAGGGTGTTTGGAAAATTCTTTGATAAAGCAGCTTTATCCTCCCTAGAATATGCTTCCAGAATTGCCATAACTCCTTGAGTGTTGAAGATTTTCTGAAGCAATGCTCCGAAGGGAAAAACAGTATTTTTCCCTTTCCCTTTAGCATCTCTCTTAAAATAGTAGAACAGAGTAAAAGGTAGATTGATTTGTTGATGGGTTAGGAGATGTACCAGTAAGAACCCATGTATTGACGATACAGAGTCCTTTGAACCAATTTTGTGAAGAACCATTTTGTTGAGAATTTGATGAAGAACTCTAGCTTTGTCATTCATCTTTGAAGAATTTAATTTCCTCCTTCAACTGCCTTAAGCAGGATTTTGCTGATTTTTAACCTTCCACTAGCTTCATGAGCCCAGCCTTCGTGAAAATAAACCTCAGCAGAATCACATCCAATAGCCTCCGAGATGCTATCCACGGTTACATAAATTTCTTTTCCCCAGACTGTTCCTGTGATTATATTGTCCTCAATCTTCATGGTTCTCCAGAACTGACGAACCAACTCCGGATAAACATCTATCTCTTTTCCAAAGAGATTTTCCCATCCAGTAGCAAGAACTTCAGTTGTAATATCCACACCCAGGCTAGCCAAGATTGAGAGATCAGCCCAGTATTCCACATAGACTTCTAGATTCTCAATGTTCTCCATATTGGACGCTAAACATCATTCTTTTATAAAGTGCATATTTAAATGCTTCCTTATAAGAGTGAATCTATCTACAGAGAGGTGTTTTGTAAATATATCTGCCCATTGATTTTTAGTACTGACAAACTGAATATCAAATACTCCCTTATGTACATAGTCTCTAATGAAATGATGTTTAATTTCTATATGCTTAGCTCTTGAGTGTAAGATTGGGTTCTTAGACAAATTGATTGCAGTAGTATTATCACAAAGAACAGAAATCTTAATCTAAAAAATGTTGTAGTCCTCCAATTGTTGTTTAATCCATAAGAGTTGAGAACAAAAACTTGCAGTAGAGACATATTCAGTTTCAGCTGTGGATAATGCAATTGTGTTTTGTCTCCTGCTTGTCCTTGATACTAGATTGGAACCAATAAAATGGCATCCTCCGCTGGTGCTTTTTCTCTCAAGCCTATCTCCAACATAATCAGCATCACAGAACTCTACTAATCTGTATTCATCTGATTTCTTAAACAGCAAACCAAGATTAGTAGTTTCCTTCAGATATCTAAAGATTTTCTTGACAGCAGTCAAGTGAGTATCTCTAGCATCTGATTGGAATCTTGCACATAAGCAAACACTGAACATGATATCAGGTCTATATGCAGTAAGATATAAGAGAGATCCAATCATACCTCTGTATACCTTTTGATCTACCTTTTTATCTTTATCACTCAGGTTCAGTATGCAAGATGGATGCATAGGAGTGTTCATGGGTTTGCAATCGTCCATATTGAACTTCTTCAGAAGCTCTTTTGTATATTTGGACTGATGCACATAAATCCCATCTTGAGTCTGTTTTACTTGAAGTCCAAGGAAGAATTTCAATATGTAGGTAATAAGGTGAAACACAAGAAGGGGGTTTGAATTGTGTTTCTTGACTTTTAAAACTTTTCGCAAATCTTTGGACGCTGCTTATAAAAGATTGGACGCACAGTGTAAACGTGTACTGGACGCACAGGAAAGATGGACACAGAATCGTCCACTTAGTTCAAAACAAGTTTCAGTGCGTTTAAAACGTTTGAAAGGTTTGTTAAAAATAATTTCAATTCAATCCCCTCAGTTAGTATGTAAACTGAAAATAAAGGAGTTAAGGGATAGAGAAATTACACAAGTGTTTATCCTGGTTCACCCTTTCCTAAGAGCTACGTCCAGTCCTCTCAAACTAGAGAGATTTCACTATCAATCCAGATAGAATTACAAGTATTCTTCAACAACCTCTTCAGGCCTTACGACAAGTATTATTTGCACGCCTAGCCTCTCCAGGCTCAACCCAAGTATTGTTTTACAGACAAGCCTCTCCAGGCTCAAACCCAAGTATTCTTTGCACACAGCCTCTTCAGGCTAATCCCAAGTATTCTTTTACAGACAAGCCTCTCCAGGCTCAAACAAGTATTCTTTTCTAAACAAGCCTCTCCATGCTCAAACAACTCAGAAGAGTGTTTTTAGATATAAGTGATGTTAACTCACACAAGTGAGAATATAGACTCTAAAGCACTTCGAGAGTTAAGCAAACTCTCTTTTCACAATAAGAAAGAACTATACAAGTTCCTAAGCTTTACAGAGTATGAAACAATCTGCACAGCGTTTTTGCTCTTTCTTTCACGTAGTTCAGTCTCTTGTATTCTTCTTCTTGTTCACGGTATATATAGGCTTTTAGTGAAGCTTCAGTCTTTGATCTTGAATGTGCTCAGCTTCAGCCTTTGTAAATATAGTTGTTTTCTAATAGCATTACCCGTTGCTCTGTAGGAGTGCTTCTTCAGCGTGTTTCTGTGCAGTTCTTTCTCCTATGTCAGAAGCAACCTATACTCAAAGTCTCAATTACACAAAGGTTAATAGTAATATTTTATTGAGACAGAGAGAATACACTATATAAGAGAAAAGGTATGTTCAGAGAGATAAATAAATGTTTAGAGTACATTCTCTCTGTTAAGTACACTTTTCACAGTTCTTTATGTAACGTCCCTTTTTCACACAAGGAACGTCATATGAAAAACTAAACTTAATGCGGAAAATCGTCTCTCATAAATCATGGTTACCAAAATTGGTGGCTAATTTTTTTTTTTTAAAAGTCTTATACGAAAAGATTTGCTCACAACTCATTTAGCCATCCAGAAACTCAGAAGAAAAGAACCATCACATATATATATATATATCCTCAAGTCAATATACACAAGTCTTGCGCCCGCAAGTATAGTTTGGAACCACAACATAGTGGCCAAAATACATCATCCTGACACAAAGAAAATAAAGAGATAAAGCTAAACCTAGGAAAAACGATAAATCAAAAAGTGTGTCCAATACACGACACTGAACATGTACATCCCAAACCTAGGCTGGTCGCTAACAAACACTCTACAACCTAGCACTACACACTCCCACCTCTACAGGCCTAAGACGATGACGTCTCCTCGGGGTCCTCCTCAACCTCAGACACCTCGAATAGTACATGATTTGGCTCGTCTGTAACTTTCCTCTTCCCTCTATCTACGTGTCTCGAAGGTCCGGCAGAAGTGTCAGAAGAACAGCGCACCAAACGTCCAGAAGGTGCGACGTATGGAACAGGAAGTGTAGGTCTCATAGTCTCGGGTGATAGAACTGGTGTCACTAGTGGAGCCATCCTTGGTAAGCGTGCCCTCTCCAAGGAACTCTTCCTTGGAGTGCGACGAATCAGACGACAACGGTTAGATACCGATTCGGCTATCCGCTGAGGTGTAGGCCTCTGATCCTCCCTCGCCTCTCTCCTAGGCTGCGCCGTGGGTGGAACTCTGGCCTCCCGATCCTCCAAGGTGATGCTGCGTGCAAAGGGTGCATCTCCCAGCCAGTAGCGCATCCTCTCGACGGGTATGTAAACGTCCAAAACCATGTCCCTCTCCAAAACCTCTTCGGGGCCCAACACCCCTCCTCTAGTCCTAACCACGTGTCCAGACACAGTGGCCCATTGGGAGATGGGATCGTAAGTCCATCCCCCACCATCGGCCTCACGAGGCCGGAAGCACTCCCTCACTCGAGCTATCAGAGGTCTCGAAGTGGACATCTATGCATAACGTACATAAAATAACAGAAAAACACGCAAGGGTGAATTTCTTTGCACAAGTTGAAATCCACTGAAAGAATGTATATGAAAATAAAATACTACATAATACACTCCAATAATATATATATATATATATATATATATAGAATTACTCTTTTGCAAGTCTTTTAGCTAAGCTATTCAATCATCAACAAGAGACACCTCATCAAGGTAAACACACAGTCAAGCACACACAGCATTCTAGTATAATGCATGTCACTTCAATGTCTCTATAATACACCGGTGCACTGCTCCATGGAGACTTCTCTTCCTCAACTAAGTAGAGCAAAATGGTTGTAGCATAAACCTAACATAATAAACCAATCGGTCCCCTTTTTCATGGACATGGTAACCATCGGTCCCCCTTTTCATGAACAGGTTTTACAATTATTCAGTAGAGCTACTATCACCATAACATAATAAACCAATCGGTCCCCTTTTTCATGGACATGGTAACCATCGGTCCCCTTTTTCATGGACAGGTTTTACAATTATTCAGTAGGCTACTATGAGACCTAACATAATAAACCAATCGATCCCCTTTTTCATGGACATGGTAACCATCGGTCCCCTTTTTCATGAATAGGTTTTACAATTATTCACAATTCATCGCATAGGATTGTATGCTCTCATCATAGCATAAAACTAGTCTGGCAAAAGCCAATATCTCAAATGCATATGACATTATATTTGCACTCACAAACAATACAATCATAGCGGTCCCTCGTCTTAGGGTTTTTCGTCGCCACGTGTTAGCTTTCACCCAACACCGTGTAATATTTCTGTCATTAAGACTTTTATCTTCGCCACGTATTGGTTCTCTCCCAATACCGTGTAATATTATTGTCCTTAAGACTTTTATCTTCGCCACGTATTGGTTCTCTTCCAATACCGTGTAATCTTGTTATTTAACACCATAAGTTTTTAGAAGAATTTTCTCTTTGAATTCTTAAGTTTTTCTTTAACTTTAAACTCTTAAACATTCACTTGTTTATAAAAGAATTTCCTCTTATTTATAACTCACTTTATTAATTTTCTTCCCACTTATTCATCATAAAAAGATTTAATTAAAACTTAATTAAATTCTTTGATAATTTTACTTAAATTCTATTACTTTTAAGTATTTGCAATTCTGACCCCTTAAGAAGTTCAGTTTCGCAGTTCAGCCCCCAATTTTCTTAAAAATTAGGTTTCTGGCCCAAAATGCCCAGACTTTACATTTTCTACCCCAAGACTTTCGTAAATTATAATTCTGGCCCAAAGGTACAAAGACTTCGCGTTTCTGCCCCCAACTTTCGTAAATTATACTTTTGGCCCAAAAGTCTCCAGACTTTGCGTTTTCTGCCCCAAACTTTCGTAAATTATAATTTTGGCCCAAAAGTCCAGATTTTGCAATTAAAACCCAGAATTCCAGAATTTGCATTTTTGACCCCAAAAACCTGCCGTTTTCGTTTTTAACCCCTAAAAATCCAAAATTTGATTTTTCTCCCTCTTTAATTGATTTTCTAGCTCACTTAGAATTTTATGGATAACAAGGATTTAGTATGAAATTGATTTAAGACTTATGATTAGAAACTTGATGAAATTTATCTAATTAAGTGTTATGTTTGAATTCTAATTAATTCATTTGGAAAACTTTTTCATTAAAGCTTTTAAACTCTCTTCCCACACTTAATCAAATCTTTTCAATCCAATCCCAATCAAAGTATATGAAATACACATAAATCAATATACATCAATTAGGCAATAACACAACCAAGCCATAAATCAAATATACACTCAAAATACTCATTCATAATATATCAACATACATCATGGACATAGCATTAAATCATACTTCAACAAGCACACACTTAGACATCCAAAATCACCCCAAAGCATACATATGATTTTTCCAACAACACATAGGCTCATCAAAAATTATCATGTCTCACCCAAAATCATATTTTTACTCATATACATATACATGTAAAAATACATATTACTAAGAGAATAAAACTTCATTCAAACACCCAATATGAAAACTCAAGTCTTTGAGTTTTTCATGATCATACAACATAAACCACACACATACACATCCTTCCCAACTTATTGAGAAAATCCCCTTACCTCTTGAAGCTTAGAAAAATGGGCAAACACCACTAATCACCTTCCCTCTACACAATCACCAAGTGGCCTCCTTGAGCCTTGATGTTCCAACACTTAGAAAAATTCACCTTACACAAAATACACCAAAAATAAACCATAAAAATGCAAGTTTCATGAAAACCACCAAACCCTAAGGTATAGAAATTTGAGTAGAGGAATACTTACTCAAATCTTGAAGCAAAATAGATCCAAGATGATTTTCAAGCTTGTAGGTTCCAATGGAGTGAACCTAAACCAAGAAAAAGATCTCTTTTAGTAAAGAGAAGAACACAACTTTCATGGAAACATGAAAGTGGTGGAAATGAAAAAATGAAAGAAGTTTATGGATTAGAATGATGATCCAAACCTTTTTTGTGAAGCTTGAATAGCCAAAAACCCAATAAAACTCAAGCTTTGGCTATGGAGGAAAGCTTGGAGAATGAGAGAAAAATGGAGGATTCTTTGCAAGAGGAAGAAGATGAAGTGACAAAATGAACTTCTCTCTCCTCCCTTACTATTATGAAATCAGCCAAGGAGCAAGGAGGTATGGGGAGGAATGGCTTTGATTGGGTTTGGTCACCTACTCCATGCTTTAATTAGAATAATTCAAAGATATTTTCCAATTTGGTCAAATATGAATTTTTGAATTTCAAGGGTGTATTTTGGCTGAAAATTTCGTGCAAGGCCAGACCAAAATGGTGGGATTATGTCCCATCAAGTTAGGGTTTAATCGGTAGTTCGAAGTAGTAAAAACGCATAGTTTTCGAACCCCTTTTTAGATAAATATTTTTCTAAAATGAGTAAAATCATGAGAAATGAATTTTATGACTTGAATATGTCATAGAAAAATTTAGAAATCCAAAACTAAATTTTTGGACTATTTTTCATATCCCGGTTGCGCCCGGTTTACCGGTAAAGCTCCAAATGCGAGTAAAATAAAGTTTTTCTAAAAAATTTCCAGAAAAATTTCTAAAAAACACAAATATTATAAGAACCATTTTTGGTTCGTTAAGAATTTATTTTGGAGTAAAAATGACATCCGGAAAAATATTGCACCCTATTCCCGCATCAAGAGAGAATGCGGTTCCCGCAAAAACTTAGTTTTGCGAACTCTACTTCTCTAAACCCTTCAAAAATAAACCTAAGATATAAATATTATTATTCATACCTTAAAATCACAAAATCATTAATTAAATAATTTTAATTAAATTAAATAGGATTAAAAATCAATAAAAACTATATATGAAAATCAGGGTGTTACACTTTATGCTTTTCATTAAATGCTTGTTCAAAAACATTGACAATTATGCACAGGAAAAACATTGTATACAGCTATTTATTTCAAATCAGTTGCTCATTAAATATGTCTCATATTGAAATGCAAGAGCAATAAATAGCATATTGTAGACTCTGCGTGTTGGACGCTGCTTGTGAAACAGAATGGACCTTCTGTTCACTTACCATATGGACGCATACCTTTGCTTACCATATGGACTCATAGCTTACTTTGGACGCAAAGCTTTCCTGATCATCAGACGCTTAGCACCCAGAGTCCATTGGACGATACTTACCCAAGGTCAAGTATAAGAGTCCATTGGACGCTCAGCTCTTTGACTGTACTTATAATTACCAAGGTCACACTCGACGATGGACTTATCTTTGTTGTACCTATAAGAGCTTGTCAACAGACTTTGTAAAAACCTTAATAATCATTGTTATCATCAAAACCACTTAGGGATTTAAGCATTGAAAATGCTTTTTAAATAATTTGGTTCCAACAATATCGGTATCTCTCAGGGGAGGGGAGTGTATTTTACTCATTTTTTTTAAATTCTAAATTATTTTTGAACTTTATTGGTTTAGTATTTAATAAAGATTAATGCTCAACATGTGGTATATTTAATTCATAAGTTCTATACTATTACATTTAGATAATCTAGTAAATAAAAAGTTCATAATTAAACTTCTTGACTACTACAAAAAGAAAACTTCAAGATTAACACTTAATAAAGTTCTACATATTTCCATAATATCAATAAAAAAGGGTGATAAAATCACCATCATCAACTTATTAGTAGAATAGTCTCTTTCAAAATATTATCCTCCTAAGCTTATAAAATACAAAAATATATAAGTATTAAATATTATAATTTCAACTTAATAATAAATTTAATAAACTAAAGAAAAACATTATCATACCTTTGGGTTATTGTACTTATGACTTATCCAATCAGCCCCACAAATCAATGCTTGGACAGAAGTGTTTTTATACAAATGTAGGATCTATGTAATTTTAATTTTTGATTATTATATTATAGTCACAAGATCAAATCATAAATGGTCAAGATTAACATTAAGTCACATGACTTGTTTAAGTGGTCATGTGATCAGTAACTAACTTTTAATCTCAACCATCCATATATGATTGTATGGTCCAGATTTAATCCTCCCATATTAAAACTCCCCTCACTTGATACATCCCCTATATATATATATATATAAACGAGTTATTCGCGAGCCCTTAATGTCAGCTTGTACGGCTTGGGCTTGACTCATTTAAATATTTGAGCTTAATCTTAAGCTTGAGTTTGGCTTGTTTAATTAAACAAACGAGCTTGAGCGAGCAATTAACGAGCCGAGCCCGAATAATTCACGAATAGCTTGGCTCATTTACACCCCTACTTACTACTGCCAAACTAAAATCTATGAATGACAATCTATGCAGAAAATCTGATGCCGCATGTCAATTATGCAGTATGCTTTAAATGACCACCCCCACCATGGTAATGGGTTATCTTATTATACCTCGAACATTATTCTTTCTCATATCATAGCCAAATCCACAATAGTCTAAAAAAAATAACAATTTTTTTCTATGTGCATCACATCAAGAAAATATCTCACGTACAGTTTCTTCTAATAGGATAATTCAAAGAAGAGAGACATTTTTCCACTCTTTTGTGATCACTTGTGCTGCAATTCCCAAATTTGGAGTCTAGGTCCTTCACCCTTTCAAATATCTCTGTATCCGCTATCATCTCCAGAGGCCTCCTTTCTTTAGTTTTTCCATTAAATGCTTGTGTCCATTGCCGGTATTGATGGTCAAAAGGTAAAAATCTACGATGGTCAAAAAAGACATTTTTCCTACCATGTTCCAACCTCATCCAATCTATCTCTTCCTAACATACAGGGCATGCACACTGCCCTTTTATACTGTAACCTGATAGATTACCATATGCCGAAAAGTCATTAATTGTTCCGAATAACATTTCCCTCAAGTTGAATGTTTCTTTCTTATACCCATCATACACCTCCACACCTGTCTCCCTTATATACTTCAAGTCTTCAATCAAAGGAGCCAAGTATACGTCTATATTGTTTCCTGGTTGTTTAGGACTCGATATCAACATAGACAACATCATGAATTTCTGCTTCATGCAAAACCATGGAGGTAGATTGTAAATCATGATAATCACCGGCCATGTACTGTGCGAGCTACTTTGAATACCATGTGGGCTCATTCCGTTGATAGACAATGCAAGGCGCAGGATTCTTGGTTCTACCCCAAAATCAGGGTAATCGTAATTCTCTTCCATTGAGGATAATCTGTAGGGTATTGGAGCATTCCATCCCGCGCTCTTTCATCTCCATCTGTAGGGTGTCAGAGCATTCTAATTACTTGGAAGAACAGATTATTATCACTTACATAACAACACATTTTCAGAATGATCACTTCAAAAGATCAATAATAAAATCGTATATCAAAGAATCATATTCATCAATATAAGTAAATGGGCAATAATCAAGATATATAAATATAAACAACGTTTCATTCAAAATAGTCAAGATATATGTATATTGATTTGGACTTTTTCATGTTTACATTTCACATACTCTTCCACTTACATCAGTACCAAATATTTTTGTACAAAATTGATTTAGACTTTTACATGTTTACATTTCACATACTCTTCCATTTACATCAGCACCAAATATTATTGTTGCCTTCAAATGCTAAAATACTAGAAGAGTTGTTGCCTACAAACTCCTCACCAGTGGCCTTTAGAGAAGAAATAGAAACCAGATGACATTGTAAATTTTGGGAAGATACAAAGTAAAATTGTTTATCTTGAGGAGACCTCTTCATCTTCATCCCACTCCACTTCTTCATCATCACTTTCAGTAGGTCCAGATGTAGTATTTACTTGAGCCCTGTTTGAACGACTTTCTTGTAGCATCGGCCTCCTTATTCTTTTCACCTTCACCTCTACCACGGATAGAAACATGGATGTTCATACTTTTGAGGAGTTCCAATTGTCTCTCTTTTCCATATCTTTTCCTTATATGGTGCTCGCTCCATCCTACCCATTTTTTCAAATACAAACACACCCTGATGCTCAAAGAGGAGAGAGAGTATAACAACATGGATAAAAGAACCCTCCTCATGAGTGACGGAGGCGTTCCAAGTTGACCACTCACTCCAGAAATATGGGAACGTAAAAGATGAAAGTTGGGAATGGACTCATTTTGAGAAGTTGTAAAAGGTGAAAAGTGAAAACTTGGAAGTAAGTATGTACGAAATAGAGAAGGCAACAACAAGGCAGCAAGGAATAAGACAAGTATAGAAAGTATGAAACTAGCCATTTAGGATTCATTATATAATACTACTTAGTGGCCGAACCCAGTAGTTCAAGCGACGAGACGTTTGGGCATCAGATGCATTTCCATTACGAGAGAGTTTGAATGATATGAATGATGTGCATTGAAAAATGTTATGTAGTTGGTATTCTCAATGAAACGTGTATCATAAGAAACTGTGAAGACACTTTGCCGCGAAGAAATGATTTGTCTTTTCCATTACAATAGTGTTTCCACAAGGAACCGCTGTCTAAGAACTCCATGTTTTTAATTACAACAATGTTTTATCCAACAAGCACTGTCTAAGATCTCCGTGTTTTTCATTACAACAACGTTTGTCCAGGAATGTGTTTTGTGAAAACTCCGTGTTTTTTAATTACAACAGCAGTTCACACTTCAAGCGTTATTAGAAAGCTGTTGTTGTTATGCTTTTTGGCGTAGTGGTGGTTTAATTGATTTCTTTTTAATAATATTTTTTGTTTATCCAAAATAAAATTAATTTTGTTTGCCTATAAAAAAATTACGAAATATTTTTATCTAACGATCACTTGACTCCAAGAGTCCAAGTTATTACGTGAGCATTACTAAAATAAAAAAATCTAAAAATAGGAAGCTTTTTTATTTTTTTATATCTGGTAAATAATCATGGAGCCACTTGTTAATTGTAGGTAATCACAGCTTTACGATTATGATTGATTGTCATTTAATGACAATTTGAATAGGAGGAATGTTAGTCACCTTTGCCATTTCTGAACTTCATCGTGGGAGCTGACGATCGTTCTGGTTGATCTGGAATAACCACAACAGGTAAAACAAAAATTGTTGCTTCTGACCCCAAAAGAAACCAATAAAATATAGGGTTAATAAATTAATTGAGGGTATCTTGGCTTATTCTATTTATGTAATGACTTCTTTTATGCAAACCCAAAAATAGTGTGTTAAGTACGGGAACATTCCCAAGAATCTTCTTTGAGATTACGCTTACACATGGAAGAGGGAATCTCTCATGCACCTACCAAACGTTTGTCTTTGGTCTATAATATAGATCGAGGATCAAACCGAAATTAACGAACCAAAAATAAAAGAGAAAGAAGCCATTGACAGCTCAGTAAAAGGCAAGGTAGTCATTGATAAAAAAAAAAGGCAAGGTAGTTAGAATCGGATTGGTCATTGAATCGGTGATAGTAAGGGTTCAAGGTTCAAAGGTTCGACCGGGGTTCAACCGGTTGAACCGAGATATAATTACATAATATTATTTTAAACCCTAAACCCTATACAATATTGAGCAAAAATTAACATAAAAGTCATAACTTTATAAAGAAAAATTAAACTTTCTACTAACACTACGCCAAATATTGCTTCAGAAAACGGTCCTCCAATAGCGCTTAAAGGTAGAAGTGTTATCCAAAAAGACACCGATCTTTCAGATAGCACTTTATATAATAAGTGTTATCGGAGTGAATCACTCAGATAGCGCTTTCCTGGAAAGCATTTTCAGACTTAAAAACTCAGATACCGCTTTTAATGAAAAATGTTGTCTGATTGATCACATTTTTTTGTATTATTTTATTTAGACTCTCCGATAGCACTTTATCTGAAAACGCTATCTGCAGGTCAACACTCAGAAAGCGCTTATAAGAGAAATGCTATTGGAAGCTCAACATTCAGAAAACGTTTTATTCAAAAGTGCTTTCTAATGATATTCCATTTTTATTTTTGATTATTTATCTGTTCAGATAGCACTTTGAACTCAAAATGCTATTGGAAGGTTAACATTCAGAAAATGCTTTTAATTAAAAGTGCTATCTGAAGTTTTAATTTAACTTCAAAATCGAATGTTAGCACCGTAAACACACATGTTCCAAACTGAACCCTATTCGTTCCCAGCAGCAAACTCGCCCTTCCCCACCGTTTTGACTGCTCCTTCGCCGCCGTTTTGAACCGTCTCTGTCGCCGCCGTTCTGAATCGTCTCCTTCGCCGCCGTTCTGGACAGTCTCCTTCACCTCGAGTTCGCACCGTTCTCTTTCGTTTTGAACTGTGCGAAGCTTCATAATTTTCGTGCTCTTCGGCCTTCCTAACTGCAAGAGAGCTTGGAGCTTGGTGCTTGGTTCGCAAGTTCCCTGTACGTGGTTGAAGTTCACTGGCTTGGTGCTTCTCTTCTTTAATTAGGTGAGTAAACTGCTTGTTAAAATGTCCTGGTGCTTGGTGCTCTTTTGACTGCAAACTGCTTGATAAAATGCCTAAAAGATATGAATAAATACGACTACTACAGTACTAGTACTGCTATATGCATAAAAGATAAATTAATTAAATTGAAGATAAAAGATTCTATCTTAGAAGTGCATGGAAAAAAGAGATTAAAAGGATGGAGAAAAGAAGAAAAAAAAGACCAATACAAAGGAAAGGGATCGAATTGTAAAAATAATACATCCAAGACAAAGTGTATATGCATATGAAAAATAAATATTCTTAGTACTTTTATTTTTGTTAATTAGCGAGGAATTAAACTCGAGAGGGAGAGAAAAGGGTATAGGTGTAGGGAATTGGGGAAGCGTGGCCCTTCTAGTTTGTTTGTTACTTTTTGTTTGGAGAGGGAATTTGATATATATATATATTTTGTGCTTCTAACCAGTTATATTTTGTGCTTTTTACAGTCCAGTTTTTCATTTTTTTTCTATGTTGGCTGGTCAATTTAGTTGCGGATTTACAGTTATGCATGTATGGCACTAACCATATGGCATACTATATTTGCCAGCAGCTGCAATATGGTTTATAGGTAAGTAGTCATTATGGATACTATATTTGCCATTTGTAGGCTTTGATTTGCAAATTTTATTTGTGATAGCAACAATAGTTGAAGTCTTTTGTATTCATAACTGATAAAACATAAGACTCATGCTATTATAATATCAAGCTTGTTTCAAAGACCGTTAAGTCATCCATTTTTTTAGCTTCATAATTTGCCTTGTTTTGAGAGAGGAGATATGCATTTTCTTTTCTTGCAGTGATGGATTCTTTTTTACGGTGAAGGGAGTTGTCTTTGCTGGATGAAGGTAGCCAGGGGAAACAGAGCATTTTCCAACTTCAGCAGGTGGAAGTCTTCTAATTGAATCTTATGATTTGTTCATTCCATCTTACATGGGAGTATTTTTTTAGGTCCAATATTTGTTGCCTTCCTTTCAGGAAATATCTCTTTTGAGTCAATTTGTACATGATATCATAGTTTGATATTATGGCTCAGACAAGGTATGCTGGTATCTAGTGTGCAAGTCTCTTATTCTACCAGAATATGATAGCATTGCAATTAAAAGAAATCCACATGGTTTGCACTTCGCACTTCAGTATGTTGATTTAATGCAAATGAAATTGAATTTGTTGTTCTGATTGATATACTGTCATTTCTCTTTGTTTTCATTGTACGGGTGGCATGACATGGCTTCATATATCCCAAAGAATATCCTCATTGCTGGGGCAGCTGAATTTGTTGCATCTCATGTTGTGAACTAGCTTGTCCGAAGCTATCACAACTAGCCATTATTCTGTTAATATATATATATATATTTCCTCCCTAAATTTATTTGAATTATTTTTTCCAGGGTCTTCTTTTTACAAATCCTTTTGATGTAGAAGCACAAAAGAAGATTGAAGCTACCATTTGCCAGGTCATTTGTTTTTTCAACCTCAGCATAACAACTTAAATATTTGGTGTAGAGTTAACTTTTATGATATGAGTCTCATGACTAATTGGCCATGATTTTGCCCCTTGCTGCCCCCTACCAAAATAGATTAATGCATTTAAGCATTGCTACTCAGAAAAGGGCTAAACCTTCTGTAAACCATTAAACTCACTAATTACTCTGCATCTTTGTATGTTCATCTAGAACTGGGCTTAAATTCACCAATCTGTCTGTTTATGTTCTTCATTTGATGCTCAGGTGCTAATCAGAGAATGTTATAGGCTGGTGGACATTCCAATGAGTAAGTGTATTAATAATGGAATTAATAAAATGTTTGAGGTATGCCATAAATATTTTTCCTAATCATACAATAGTAGATTTGGTAAAATATTCCTTTTTGTCAACCAGCAAATAAGATTGCCACAGATGCACATGTTTAAGATTTAAGGAGCAAGTGATTTATTTCATTCTTACATTTGTAAAACTGAGTGAGCTTCTGGAACTCGAGTAGGATGTTGAGCATAAAAACATAGAGAACATTCTGATATTGTGTGGTGATCAGCTCTATCGAATGGATTACATGGAACTTGTGCAGGTTACTATTAGCTGTTAATATGTATAGTTTTTGCTGATTCACTTTCACTGTGAATGTTTCAGGAGAACATTCTAATTGTTTGGTTATCTCACTTCATTGACTTCTTATTTTTCTGTGACTGAGTGCAGGGATTGTGGGAAACAAGTCTTTTGGGTAAGTGGATATTTGGTTTGGTTGGTATTGTTTTGATTAAACTATTGGTTGAAACTACTTTTGTGTCTGATATGATCTTTTTTTTTGTTAGTTGTATTATTCTATTCTATTCTATATTGTTTTCATTCTCTTTTTTTGTTGTATTTATCTGTAACACTTGTTAATAAACTTACTACTCTCTGGACAAAGCATGTAATGGGGCTGCTATTATGTTTTTGGGAGTTGATGCTAATATACAAGCACTGATTGGCAAAATAAACATGTCTTTAGTGGATGAGGCCTTAAGCTTGTTATTTGGCATATAGTGATTGTAAATAGTATTGATTGATTTTAGCAGAACTATGAAATATTAGAACATCTATATTATGACATGCTAATTTAATATGACTTTGCTTTAAATCACCAATACTTTGGTTTTATGTTCATCCATCTTGGTTAATATATGATAGGAAATTTCTATTTATCAAATTTACTTTAATTTATTAAAATTCATAATAATTATTTAAATAAAAAATAAATTTAATTATTATATATAGTTTTTACTGATAGACTTGGGCATAGCTCATGGACATTATGCTTATCTTGAGATAGATGATGGATATCTTATTGGTTGTTGTCTTAAGCTAGCTCATATCTTGTTGGTTGATGTCTTACTTTTTGTTAGCACTATTAATCGATATTGTAATTTGAATTGTGTAACACTTGTTAGTATTGATCTGCTTTGAATTGTGTAACTGATTAGTGTTGATTTGCCAAATCGATTACTGTCTAGTGTTGCTAGGTTCTTTGCTGGGGATAAGAGAAAAATAAAAAAAAATATTTAAAAAAAACACTCAGATAGAGCTTCAATAAGAAAGTGTTTTCTGATGTGATATCAGATAACGCTTCCTATCTGATTTTAAAAATTAGAAAACACTTTCTCATAAAAGTGCTATTTGTTATAAAACTTCAGATAGCGCTTTTAGAAAAAGTGTTGTCTGTTATAAAATTTTCGAGAGCGCTTCCCAAATAAGTGCTGTCTGTTTTAAAAATTCAGAGAGCGTTTTTTATAAAAGCGCTATCGGAATCTAACTTCAGATAATGCCAAAACAGACGACGCTTAAAAGCGCTGTCTGAATGAATTTTTGGCATAGTGTAAATGTCATAATTCATAACATAAAATATTTAAAATTACAAATAATTGAAGAAAGTGATATCTATTTCTTTTAAAAAAAATAAAAAAATAAAAAATTTCAAATTTCAAATTTTTTAAAAAAAATAAATCATTGAACCGGTCCAACCAATTTTTAGCCAGTTTTCCCGATTTTATCCGATTTTTTATTGGTTCTTGCGCAGGCCGGTTCTCAGGGTGTGCCGGACCGGACTGTGGTCCGGTTCCCAGTTTGACCAGTTTGATCGGCCGGTCCGGTTCGATTTTAACTACACTGGTAAAAGGCATGGGTATGTTGCATGCGGGGGAAACATATAAATGTGTCGATATATAATGGTTGATAATCTAATTAGTAGCCTATTTCATATAATTGGTCTAATATGCAGGTGAATATGTGATTTTTAATGGGTTTATTGATTAATAGAAATTAATACAGAAAAAAGCAATAAAAGATTTGGACTCCCACCAAACTAATGACACATAGGGAGAATAGTGATCTTATGGCTCTCTCTTTAAATGTTTTTTATAATACAAATTTGATATAGCAAGTGATATTCAAACGTTGGGGGAGTCACGTTGCAATACCCTTTCTCATAAAAGAATATTACAACATAAGTAACTTATTTATCGAAAAGAAATATTAATTTTATTTCAGAAAACCTTCTTTTAATTATTCTCAGTTAGTCCAAAAATGTGTATAATTTTTTTTTTCAATACTTGAGAAATTATTTTAACTTGAAACTCTCACTTAAGTTGTTTATATCTCAAGAACTTATTTATGTCATAACGTATTACGTATAGAAAGCAACACATCGTCTATATGAATAATATACATCATATATAATACTGGTCCTCATGCAAGATGGATAACGTTCTACAAGTATATCAAACTACATAGCTAGTAATGTCGTATAATATAGTACAGTCATCCCAAAATATCTCTAGACTGATTCCTAACCGGTAGAGTCAGTCTACAAAAAAACATAACAAGATCCAAAAAGATAACCCAACAGCCTATGTTATATCAGCTCCTAGATCAGTCTATATCTGCTCCTGAGTGTTGCTCTATACACTCCTCTGAAGTCTGGCTCTCGCACTCCTCTACCAGCTTCCCTTTTCCTTTCCTGTCAGTGGCCTCCTGACGGGCTCATGCTCTCCAAGATGGCATAGCAGTAGGGGAAAAAGGAATCGGTCTTCCACCTGGTTCCGCAAACGAAATAGGAACAGAAGCTATGGGAGTATCAGCCTGCACGGTCGGTGTACTCCAGAAGACACCTTCCTGCTGATGTATCTCTAATCAGACGTGAACGGCGAACAGTACTCTTGCGAGCTGTTTGTCTCCATCTACCATAGTATCTACGACATGGTGGTGTACTGGGTCTCTGCTGCTCATGTTGTGTCTCTGGCCTTACAGGCTCCTGCTGCATAGGCTCAGTCTGCACATGCTCCTGATGAGCTGTCTCCTGTCTCTGTCTCTCCGACTCTCTCCAAGAGTCCCAAAGCTCCTGTATAGGCATCTTTACATCTAAAATCATATTCTCCACGACCCATCGGTGAGGTCCTTCAGTCGATGTCTCTAAGGAAGTTACATACCCAAGGTATGTTCCCCACTGGGTGTTCGGGTTAACTATCCACCCTTCACCCTCACCCCCTCGGGGCTGTAAACTCAATTTACGAACCTTCGTCAACCCACCCGGCGGGTGGTCCATCTATATGAATTAGTTCAAAAGAGCACAAAACATATAGGCAAGGGTGAAAAATCCTCGTACACAGGTTATAAAAACATAATGACAACAGAAAAGAAGAAAGTAAATCATGCTTATCATACATAACCTACATCATGCATTTCTCTACCATTTACCTTTTCTCAACACAAAATTATATAATCGCTTCCCTAGTAACATACTCACATATACACCAGGAAAATCATCACAGATATCGTATATAACTTATAATCAAGCAACACATCATCAACTCAGATATATTATAATGCATGCCACTTCTAATTCCCTCTCATCATCCTCATAGTGCTCCAAGGAGACTTCCCTAACTCCAACACCTTTGAGCGATTGGCTGTAACAAACTTAACAGACTTATCAGAGAGTCCCTCCAGACTTCATGATAATCATTCAGATAAGCTACATTTAAACACAATACCATATCATGAATAGTCAAGTCAGTCAGATTTATCCAAGCCAGGTTGTGCGACTTGCCTCGGCTCAGGGGATATCGCCTACACTAGCCATCTGAGGGGTTTCGCAACCTGGATAATCCCAGTAGGCAACTATGGCCCAACTATCCCTATTCTCAACCCTCTCTGGGTTGTAATGCTCATCTCATGGCCTCTTGCCAAATCTCTTTCCCTTTATGCAAAATGACACATCATATTATGCATACAAAGTAACCATCACAAGCATTTTCAAGCTTTGGTTTCTCTTGTAATTTCATTAATATCTTCTCTATGTTATCTCTTGCATCAATCACATATAACCTTCTCTCTTAGTTATGGTATTCATATCTCTTTGTGATTATTCTCAATCAACATGTCTCTTCCTCTTCAATTAATACCCTTAATTAATCTTTGTCTCTTAACAAAAATGACATTTTCTAAATCCAATATTTAAGTTCTAAAAATAAATTAATTGAGATACTTGCCCACTTTCAAATTCTAAAATGACATTTTTCTCTTAAAAAGCTTTATTCACTAAGCTGAAAAAAATGATTTTTGTAAAATTCTGGGCTGATTTATTTTCCAGAATCCAAAACTGTCCACAGGCGTGAGGAATTTCACACCAGCGGCGTAACCAGCACTGTCCCCTGTTTTTCCAAAAACTTCCGATTTTCACAGCGTTGAAAATAAACCCACGCAAGGCATGATTAATCCGATTTTCACAAAGTTCAAACCAATTAAATCCCTTCTTTACATGGTTAAGACCTAATTAATAAAAATGAGCAAAATTTATGTTTTTGGATCAATTACAAAGCTTTTCAAATTACAAACAAACACCTTGAATTTCTACTACTTCAATTGACTCTTCAATCTCAAAACACAACAACTCAACATCAAGCTATTGACCCAAACTTTAACAAGACATTGAGCAAGATCATCACACACAAAACAATTATTTCTCCACCACCAAGAACAATCCACATCAAAGACAAACCAATCTCAATCACACAAAGTTCAAGCAATCCAAATTCATCATCAAGTTAATCATTCATGACAAAGCTCCTTAACAAAATTTCCTATCAAGCATGAATACATATCTTGAGTCATTCAAAACCCATACAAACAAAAGAGCACTTACCTTAATGATCAAAATACTTTCTAAATAAAATTACAAGCTTCTTGCACTAACCACAAACAAACATAGCACACACACATCATCCAAACCCTAATAACCTTGTATGAGAAAATCTCCCCTTACTTTTTCTTCTAGCTTGTAAAAGAAGAACCCTAGCTCCTTGCTCTTCTTCCTCTTCTTGATTATCTCCTTCTAACACAAACACAACACATCCAAAATACCAAATAAGTTTTTTCATCTCATAGAAGATTTTTAACTCATGAAGGAAGAACTTAAGATGAACCAACACAACCAATCCTAAGCTCATAAACCATGAAGAAGACAATAAAAACTTATCTATGGAGCTCTTAGTAAGTACCTTGGTAGCTTGAGGATCCCAAAATCAAGAGCAAAACTTGTGAAAACTTGATTATTTTGAGTGAAAACCTAGAGAGAAAAGTGTGAGAAATGTTTATGGTGTGAGAGTGAAAATGAAAAGATGAAACAAGAGCTCTTCCTCCCTCTCTCCTTCACTCAGCCTCTCCCTCTCTTTGGCTTCTTGAGCAACTTTTTTTTAAGCTAATCATTACTATTAATGACTCATTCATAAAATTTAATTAAAGATTTTTCTAATTGGTTCAAAATTATGAGTCAAGAAATTTTAGAATTTTCCACACCTTTCTACACAAGGTCAATGGCGGTGCAGCTGGTCCAAGAGCAAAATATTTTTTTCACTTTTAACCATGGTAAAAGATAAATACAAGTAAGAAAAATGTGGTAACTTTTTGTATTTCATGGTAAAAATTGTTCAAAAATAACCTATTGAGGCAAAAAACTCTTATGACTCTTATAATAAGCCAAGACCACAAAATTAAAGTGCCAAAAAGGTCTTGGTACATAAAAATCAAGTTTAGAAGCATTACGGTAATTTTTCGATTTCACCATCACACGTAAATTAGGGTTAAACTGCACTTTCTCTGAAAAATCCCAGAAAATTTCTAAAAATCATAAATATTATAAAAATACTATTGGTTACCCTTAAGTTTGATTTTGGATCATTTCCTAACTCTCTGGCATCCATTTGTTCTCCCATTTACCCTGTTCTTCATTCTATAGGGACCAAAACAGCAATTCTTAATCTGCTATTCTAAAAATTCCCAAAATAAATTCTAAAATTCTAAAACAATATTAAAACATCATTTGACTTCTCAAAAATATTTCTTAACTTGTTCTGCCCTCCAAACCAACTCAGAGTTCAACCTGTTCAAACTACAGGGACCAAAACGGTAACATTTTTATCCGTTTCTTAGAAAATTCTCAAATAAAATTCTAAAATCCTCAAATATTGTAAAATAACGATTTGTATCTTCAAATCTTTTTCTTAACCTCAATTTAGGGTTTCTACCTCACAATGCAATCAATTCGTCAATCTTTTGTAAACATAATTAGGTTTGGATCTCAACGTCCGATTCAAACCACTGATTTCTAATGTCAAGAAAGCTTTATCTATGGAATTAATTTTCCTAAAGACATTTAATACACACAATTCATATATTATATATACAATAATAATAAAAACAAAAATTCTAAAAATACGGATGTTACACACGTGTGGTGTATAGTAAGACTAAGTGATGTTAAGAGCAAAAAAGTGTTTATGATAAAATGTTGCGAACCAGCAACACAACACACAATATAACAGTAAAATTAAGAAATCAGAGAAGGAATAAAGGATGAAACAATGAATTATTATTGATGATAAAAGGGAAAATGCAGTAGGAAATAACCCTTACTACCCACAGACCTAAGCTCCTCTCAGAGAATGGGTATTCTCTGCCATAACAAAATGACTCTCACCATGATACCCTATCTCTCTCTCCTCAGCCTACATATAACTGCATTGCATTATGCACAAAGCACACACCCCACACCCCTTGCCATGTCATCATTCCCATCTTGCCTTATCTATTTCTCCCTCACATAGACTCTCCCACACATCGGGCCTACTCACCTGAACTGTCCCTTGTTCCCCTAGGCCCACAACATTCTCTAAGGGCCTATCAATACCACCCTCTTGAAAAATAGCCTTGTCCTCAATGCTGAGGTAAGGAAATGGACTCTCTAAATAAACTTCATTCTCCCAAGTTGCTTCTTCAACCGGGGAATCCTTCCATTGTAGTAGAATTTGCCTTGCTCGGATTGAGCAAGGTCTAGTCGCACCTGAAAACAACTTCCTCTGGGGTCCTATAGCTTGAAGCCAATCCATGGCCCACCTGTTGATCTGCTTCTTTGCTCCATACTTTTCTGTGAGAATGTAGAAGGAGCAAGAATTTCGCTGTCTTGTGATAGCAACTTGAAGGCTTTGAATCTTGCAATTGCATCTTGGCCAACGCACCTGATTATTTGCGCCTGGATTGGAGTTTTCCTTGCAAGCATGCTCACTGCGGATAACATGGATGGTCTACGAGTGGGAGATACATTAGTGCATAACAATGCCAAGCTCAGCATTCTCATGACCTCCTCTGAGGAGTACCTTGAACCAAGACTTGGAGCTACCAATTCCAGAAGGTTTCCTTGCTCTTGGAGAACACAGGCCCAATAAAGCTTGGCTAAACCAAACCTAGAGATCTTGGCGTTCAGATCCCTGTCAAGTAATACATTAGTTTCCTTAATGTCCCTATGTACTATTTTCAACCTTGATTCCTCAAGAAGATAAGCTAATCCCCTTGATATACCAAAACACATCTTCATTCCTGTAGGCCAATCCAAGTGCAGCTTCTGTTCTTGATTACTAAAAAGTGCATGGGCAAGACTGTTGTTCTCCATGTATTCATATATCAGCAGCAACTGGTTTCCTTCACTGCAACAACCATAAGGCTTCACAAGCTTTGGATGCTGCAAAGTAGATATCATTCCAATTTCTTTAACAAATTCATGGTTCCCTTGCTTTGATTTGGAGGAGAGCTGCTTAACAGCAATCACATCACCATCTGACAACACACCCTTGTATACTAGCCCAAATCCCCCTTCACCTATCTGATACGTGGGGTCAAAGTTATTAGTGGCTACTTTAATTTGTCTTAAGCTGAAATAACCCGTTTTCAGATCAAGAAGGTGTTGGCCCCCTTTTTCCATGACCCATATGGTGTGATTAAATTGGGCCAGGCCCAATATGTCAAAGATGGGACCCGACTTACTAAAGACCAGTTTTGTGGCTCTTTCTTCCTCCTCTGAAAGACCTAGGCCCTCGATTGTAAGTGTCAATGGGGATGTCGTCAACAGCGACCCATTGGCTGTCACCAATAGACCGGCGACTCGAGTTGTGAAAGGTCTGTCGCAAGTGGATCGACATCTGGCAGTTCTGGCGGCGGTGAAAAAGTAACCGGACTTGGTACGATCCGACTCTTTCTCAACCGCTGCAGAGGTTTCGGTGGCCCATCGGGTGGCAGCGGTGGCCCATTATCTCTCGTGCTTGGGACCCTCCCCTTGAAGGTTGCTGCTGTCGATTGCCACGTCCTTGCTCCGACACCACCGCTCTGAACTGCCCCTCATAGGGACCCGATCACTGCTCTTCCTTCATCGATCGCTGTCGTCCCCTCCCTTTCCGACATCGTCTCTGTTTTGACAACGTCAATGCTATTTCTGTTGATGCAAATACTTCCCTCCGATGAAACACCCTTTTCTGTTATGCTCTCTGTTATTTCTTTCTTCACCAAATCTGTGTCTTCAATTGAAATTTGATTTCCTTGGGCAGTTCCTTGTTGTTGGAAGTCGAATGAACCCTGAGCTGTCAGCGGCACTGACTTTAGTTCCGGCTCCTCTTCTTGATCTAATATCAGTAACTTCTTCACTCCGTACGTCTCCGAATTGATCGTCTCTGTGGTTTGCATTACCTTTGCCATTGACATCTTGACGTCGACGTTTTCGGCCTTCTTGGACAGCAACGCAATCAATTTCTCCTGGTTTTCATAGGTTTTCAGCTGTAACACGTAAATGGCATTTTTTAGACTATCGACCACACTCTCCAGCGTAACTACCCTTGCCTCCATCGCCATCTTCTTTGGGAGCATTCGTCTTCTTCCCAAAACACTGATCCACGATTCAAAATGGCTTAACTCAAACGAATCCGGCAGATCGGACCATTTGTTGCGAACCAGCAACATAACACACGATAGAACAGTAAAATTAAGAAATCAGAGAAGGAATAAAGGATGAAACAATGAATTATTATTGATGATAAAAGGGAAAATGCAGTAGGAAATAACCCCTACTACCCACAGAGCTAAGCTCCTCTCAGAGAATGGGTATTCTCTACCATAACAAAATGACTCTCACCATGATACCCTCTCTCTCTCTCTCCTCAGCCTACATAAAACCGCATTGCATCATGCACAAAGCACACACCCAACACCCCTTGTCATGTCATCATTCCCACCCTGCCCTTATCTATTTCTCCCTCATATAGACTCTCCTACACATCGGGCCTACTCACCTGAACTGCCCCTTGCTCCCCTAGGCCCACAACATTCTCTAAAGGCCTATCATAAAAGGTTGTATCTTTTCATTGATTGTATAACTGTATATATACAAAATACATGGAAGCTATAACTAAAGTTTGAATTTAAATTTACAACAAACTAGTAGATAAGGATAGATACAAGAGATAAAGATAACAAAAAGTTACAAACTGAAAGATATCAGTAAATAACAAATTTCAGTTGCTAACACTCCCCCTCAAGATGGTGTGTAATGTTGAAACATCCATCTTGGTCTTCAATCGTAGAAACAGATCTCTTCCCAGAGATTTGGTAAATAAGTTTGCAATTTGAGTTGTTGAGCTGACCTTCAATGTTTGGATGAGACCAGAAGCGATCTTTTCATGGACAACATGACAATCAATCTCTATATGTTTAGTGCGTTCATGGTAGACCAGATTAGAAGAAATATGAACAGCAGACTGGTTATCACAGAATAGGGGTAGTCCAATGTCATTTAGAAGATATGAGAGCCAAGTTATTTCACAAGTTGCATTGGCCATTGCTTTATATTCTGCTTCTGCAGAGGAGCGAGAGACTACCGACTGTTTCTTTGTTTTCCAAGAAACTATGCTAGGACCCAAAAAGATGCAATAACCAGAGGTTGAGTGTAACGCTCTGATTCATATCAGAGTATTACTACCTTTTTATAAAGTAACAACTAAAAATAAACATCAGTAAACAACGGAAACAAAAATGAATTTTATAAATACTTCTCAATACTTTGATACAAAAGTATAATGTTACATAAATGTAAATAATAAAATCCTAATCTAGACACTGATCCGGTCTTGACTCGCTTGAATTAGCATCCTCAAAGATTGCTATCCAATTATCTTCTCTGTAATGTACCTGAAACAAAACTCAAACTAGTGAGATAAAAATTATTTCAGTGAGTCCTCTATACTAAATTATTCTATGATAAGGATTTATGGTCACCTTATCATTTCCTGTAATTTTCCATACTTGCAAAACAACACTTAGTTCTTCAAGCAACTATTTCATTCTCAATTTCATACTAACAATAATATACTCTCAGCCTGACACAATGTTACAAATATGAATTTATAACCAGATGAACTTAACCTTTAATCCATGACATGCTTTAAAATAAAATAAGCATAGGTGTAGTATGATTTTATACTAACTCAGTATCCGTGATTTCCCTTAGGGTTTATGACTATTATAAACTGGGAACTACGTCGCCGGGCCTGAAGATCACCGGTCTGACGCTTTGAACTACGCCGCCGGGTCTGAAGATCACCGGACCGATGCCATGATCTACGGCATAAGTGATTAAACGTCTTTAATCAGTAAGTGGCGACCCATCTTACCATGAAATACCGTAGCAATGGCATTCTTGTCTATTAAAGAATGTAAACATGATTTCAATGACATCCTTTCAATTAAAGAATGTAAACATGAATTTATTAATTAATCGCTATACAATGTCAATACAACTATAAGATTCTACCTTTAATTAGGTCTTCAATCTTACCATAATCTAGATATCATTTTGTAGGCATGTACATAACCATTTCACATATCTCAATCATCTCTAAGGCTATAATTACTTATCCTTCACAAATCCAATTCTTGTGCTTCCAAAGCCTAAGTTGTTCCATTTATGTCTATTTTCATATGACACAAAATCAACTCAATTGGCTAAATAATCAGAGTTATAGACATTTTACTACACATTGCCCAAATACAATATGTCTAAAACAACATCAGGAAAGTATTGTTTATTTCAAAACTTAAATCATTCATATTTCTTTATTCACACATCCAATTTGAATGCTTCCAAAAGTAAAGTTTCCCCATTTTATATCTAGTTTAATATGGAACAAGAATCTGAGCAATTGGACAACCAGACGGAGAGTTACAATCTTAACACTGACCACTGCCAGATTTCAGTTTTGTATCCACAGCATCAGGAAAATATTCCCCAATTCGCACTTATAGCATTCATATGTCTTCCTACACACATACAATTCAGATACATCCAAAATAAAATTGTAGCATTTTATGACTATTTTGATATGTGATAGAAATCAGGTCAATTGGACTTCTAGGCAGAGAGAATCGAACAGATCAATACACACTGCCAGAATCACAAAAATTTAGAACAACAACAGGGAAGTTTTATAAAAACTGAAACTTGAAAAATTAATTACTCTACTTATACACCTTCAAATCAGGTGATTCCACAGCCTAAATTGAATCCATTCTTGTCAATTTCCATAATCAACAAGAATTAGGTCAATTGGACTTCCACACCAAAAATTATGGGCAGTTCATCAGACACTGCCAAGTTACTAATTTTTCAGGACAACAACATCCCATTTGTTATTAACCTGAAACTTCTATCCTTCATAACTTTTCCTAAATTTTCCTAACCAAAATGTGTCCAACATCAAAGTTGTATCATTTTGTGTCTAGTTTCATAATTGACAAAGATCATGTCAATTGGACAACCAGGGAGTGAGCTACAACCATTTGAACTTTCCCTGCCCTAATCCCTAATTATCAGTACAGCATCAGGATTTTTCATCCTAATATGAAAATTGTACAGCTAATTACTAGAGCTATACTACTCCAAATGCATTGAAACCAAAGCCTAATTTCAATAATTTTGGGTCTAGATTAACATGGCACAAACAGAATTTCGTTTGCACCATCACACAAACAGATACATGCTTTACATCAGTGTCTGCCAGAGTTCAAAATCAGCAAAACAGCAACCAATCATACAACATACATTCAAGCACACGAAAATGGCTTCTTCCTAGGGTGACATGCAAGCTCTAAACCAACATGAAAACCCTCTAATCCTCATACATTTAAACTCTAGATCAGAACCTAGGGCTAGATGGTGATCCACCACCACCATTAGAGGAGAAGATGAACTCACCTTGGCCGATTTTTCCCTTTGAGTAGGAGAAAAAACTCTCTTTGCTTCTCCTCTTGGCCTTGACTTCCTCCTCTTGTCTTCATCTTCTTCCTCAGCTCCTTCCATCTTCTTGCTTTCTTCCATGGCTCTCCTTCTCTTCCCCTTCTTCTCCTTATTCTCACGACACACACACATGCACATAGCACACACCATTTTCCTGTTCTTCTTTCTCTCATTTTCTTTCTCTCCTTTCTCTTCTCTTTTCTCTCTTCTTTTCTTTTTCTTCTTTCTTCTCCTTTCTCCTCTCTTTCTCGGCATACACTCTCACATTTTTCTTCTCTTTCTTTCTTCATTTGAGTGTGTGAGTGAGTGAAGGGTATGGGTGAGTGGAGGGTTAGGTAGATGCATGTGTTGTGAGTGGTGAGATTGTGGGGTTAGGTGAATGAGTGAGAGTTATTTAAGTGATTGAGCGTGGTATTAGTGATTTAATGTGTATTATACATACACATCACTTAATACTAACCTCAATAATTAATTCATTGAGATCACACTAATCCTCAATTATTTTCTCTCAATTACTTTAATTCACCTAATTATGTTTTAATCGTATTAACTAATCCAATTATTTTGGCCCCCTTAATTAACTAAGGCAATTCCCAATTGCGTTAATTAATTATCATGACCCGACTAATCGAGGTCATAAAATTTGGGATGTTACATGGAGCGCCTAGTTGTGGGACAACTAGCCCAATCAGAATCACAGTAAGCACGAAGAGATAAATCTGAAGTCGAAGGGAAAAACAGGCCTTGTCCAGGGGTGGCCTTTAAGTAACGAACGACTCGAATAGCAGCATCCATGTGTGGTTGGTGAGGAGCATGCATGAATTGACTTAAGATGTTTACAGAGTAAGCAATATCTGGACGCGTCACTGTTAGATAGATAAGGCGACCTACAAGGCGACGATATGGCGAGGGGTCTACCAATAAAGTACCCTGTGTTGGAGATAATTTGAGATTTTGTTCCATGGAAAAATCTACTGGTTTAGATGCAGTAAGGCCACAATCAGAGATGGTATCAAGGGTATATTGTCGTTGTGACAAAAAAGACCCTTGTTAGATGTTGCAATTTCAATTCCCAAAAAATACTTCAATCGTCCCAAGTCTTTGATTTTGAATTTTTGATGAAGGAGCTCTTTCACCAAGTTGATGAGTTGTGGATCCGAACCTGTGAGAACAATGTCATCGACATAAAGAAGAAGAAAAACAGAATCTGAATTTTGGTGCAGGCAGAAAAGAGAGTAGCCAACAATGTTGTGAGTGAAGCCGAAGTCAATGAGAACCGTTGAATATTTGGAATACCAATTTCGTGATGCCTGTTTAAGACCATATAATGATTTGCAAATTGCAAACAAGGTTGTCCCCTGAATGTCGAAAACCAGGAGGTAATTGCATAAAGACATCCTCATGTCAATCACCATGTAAAAAAGCATTATGCACATCAAGTTGATGAAGGGGCCAATGCTTGGCAGCAGCGACAGATAGTAGAACTCGAACAGTGACAAGTTTAGCAACTGGAGCAAACGTATCAAAGTAATCAACACCTTCAACTTGTGTGTAACCCTTTGCAACCAATCGTGCTTTATATCGTTCAATGCTGCCATCTGAATTTCGTTTAATTTTATATACCCATCGGCAACCAATCGACTTCTTCCCAGTTGGTAATGGAACTAATGACCTCACAAAGAGCATCTATTTCAGACTGCATGGCGTTATGCCATTCTGGGGAATTCTTAGCCTCAGAATATGACTTGGGCTCAGACTCAACAGCCAAGGAAGAAAGAAAAGAACAGTGTGAAGGAGAAAAATGATCATAAGATAAAAAATCAGAAAGAGGATAAGGTGTACCTTGACCATTGGTTGAAGGGGAAGACTCTGATGAAGTGAGAGAGCACAAAAAATCATCAAGATATCAGGGACGCTGTCTTAAACAAGATGGACGAGGAGGGCCAATTAATTGAGGGTTATCGGTGGTTGGTGGGGTAGTGGGCTGAGTGGGTGGTGCTAAAAATTCAGTAGGTGATATAAGCTCCTCAGGTTCTATGTCAAGTGGTAGAGGCAAAACAGGATTGGAAATTTGGTTAATGGTGGTAGAAATATTAACTGGGGAAGAAACTTCATAATCTAATGATGGTAAAGGAAAAACTGAATTTGGATTCTGAGCATTAAGAATATGATATGGAAAAATGTGTTCATGAAAAACAATATCTCTAGTCACATAAATCTGTTTGGAAGATAAGTCAAATATTTTATAACCTTTTTGGCCATGAGGATATCCTAGAAAAATGCCTGGAGATGCTCGATTATCAAACTTATGAGTGACGTTTGTATTTCTGCCATAAACTAAACAGCTGTAGACACCAATTTTTGTCCTCCGTTTTTATTTTTGATCTAAAAGGGGTCCAATTGATTTAGGTCCATTTTGTTTTTAATTCATTGGGCTTTTGTTTGGTTGAACCAATTGTAATTGGGCCTGTGTTTTTTTGATGAGTCTCATGATCTAATTAGCAAAAGGGCTTTGTACATTTTATTATTACAAGTCCAATACAAAAATACAAAATACAAAAAAGGGCAAAAAATGAAAATTGAAAAAAAGACAATAAGACAAAAAATCAGGCTCTCCCTCCTAGCTGCTTCTTTTTTCATAATGTCCAAAGAGCCCAAGCTGCTAACACAAGGAAGATCAAGAGTCATAAATTAGGATGCAAGGAAAAGAAGGGCAAAGAAGGAAAACCAAATTGATGCAAGCACAAACAGCATCACACACACCCACAGTACACACACAATTCTGAAAAAGCAACACACACACACCATTGCACAACACACACACACACAGGACCCAACAAAAAAAAACACACACACAAAGGCAGTAACGCACACAGAGACAGTACACACACACACCATCACACAACACGCACACACAAACAGCACACACACACACAAGCAGTAACGCACGCACACACAGAGACACCACCACACCACCACATCACACCACTACACGGTTTGCCCTACATTTGGTACCCCTCCCTTGTATATATACCCAATAGAACAGTGAAAAACCACACACAGAAACACAGAAAAAGAGAGAAAAAGGAGAGGAAAAACAGTTTTGATTGGTGAACCAATTTTGTTCATCAATCACAGAGAGCACAATATAGAGCCCAACGAGCATACACAGTGAAAAAAATAGCAGTTAAGAGAAGGAGAAGATTACCCTCATATTGTAGGCCACTAGCAGGTAAGGAGATCTCTCCTTCTTGTGCATCTTGCCTTGCTCCATTTTGTTTTTTCGTTTTTCATTTCCCTGCAATCCCCAAATAAACCAACATCAGAGAAAATGAAAAAAAACAGTGAGCAGAAAACGCAGAGAGAAAGGAGGGCTTGGGGGCCTCTACCTCGGCTGCCGCCGTCGCGGCCGCGCCACCACGACCCCACCCTCCGTCCAAGTCGCCTCACTCACCCTTCTCCCTCATGATCGTCTTCCCCTTCCCCCTCTTTGGCACCTCCGTCCAGGCCGTGAACCACCGCCCCTTTTCCTCTCCTCTTGTCCTCTTGCTCTCTCTTCTCCCATCTCTCTCTCTCTTTCTCTCTCCATCGCGTCCTCTTTCCCTCTCCCATCACCGCCGCCGAGCGCGCCCCCAGCCTCGTCGCCGCCGCGTGGCTTGTGGCAGCGGCCATCATGGCCGCCGTGGTCACTATGGATCATCGCCACCCCCTCCCTTTTCTCTTGCTTCTCCCTTTTCTTTCTCCTCTTCCCCCTTCTCTTTCCTCTTTTCCCACTTTCCCCTCTCTGCTCTTTTTCGTTTCTGATACTAGCGATTTCAAATCCCAATTTGTTTTTGTTTTTTTATTTAGTTTTATTTTATCTATTTATCTTGTTTTTTTTTCAGCTTCAAGTTAGTTTGTTTGGTTAGGGCCTTGGGCCCATTGTTTGGTTTTTTGTCTCCATCTTTTGTTCTGTTTTTTGGGAAATCTGATGTTTCACTTTGGGCCTTAGCCCAACTGCGTTTTTTTTTCCTGAAATTAGAGAAGGGATGTTTGCATGGGTGTTAGGGCCTTTGGCCCATTTCTGCGTTTTTGTTTCCTTTCCCTTTTTTACAATAATATGATTTGTGGCTTTGGGCTTTGGCCCAATTTGTTTTTTTTTTCTTCTCTCTTTTGTTTTTTTGTCTGTCTCTATGTTGGGCTTAGCCTATTATTTGTGACCCATGATTTTTGCCCTAATTTACTTCACAAATAAAATAAAGTTATTTCTAAATTAACTCCTTTTTATTATCTAAGAATGTCTTAAAAAAATATTAATCATAACCTCTTGCAATTTTCATTAAAAAATATATATATAGAGTTATTACTGATAGTCATTTTGGATCCTCTTCCTATTTGGCTATTGTGAAAACTCTATTTTTTGTAATTAATTAATTAAGTAATTAGTGATAGTCAATTTTGGATCTTCTTCCTATTTGACTATTGCGAAAACATTTTAGATGAAAACTCAATAGTGATAGTCGTTTTGGATCCTCTTCCTATTCGGCTGTTGCGAAAAACTTCTTTATTTCAGTCGGTCAAAATTAGTAACCATTTTGGATCCTCTTCCTATTTGGTTACTATGAGACCAAATGAATTATTTTCGAAAAAAAGTAAACTCCACAAAAATTAAAACAAATCAACACACAATCTTTTTCTATAAAGAACTATGTAGCTTTGATTTTCTCATTGCACCTGAGAATACGTAGGAGCAGGGACCTTCCCTGTCGAGCGCAAAAAATAAATTTTCATAATTTTTCTCCTTTGTTTTGTAAATAAATAAATAAATAATAGGTCATTTCTCTTTGGGGTAAAATAAATAATTTTGAAAGCTAACAAGATTTGCACATTTAATTAGAGGTAACTGCTTTTTAGCGAACGTCGTAGGGTGCTAATACATTCCTTACGCGTAATCGACTCCCGAACCCTAAATCTGGTTCCATAGGCCATTTTTCTTCTTAAAAGGGATTTTCCAATATTTTCCCATTAAATAAACTTTGGCGGTGACTCCCTCTGTATTTTTTTTGGGTTGCTTCAGCTGGCGACTCCACTGGGGACGTTCGAGAGTCAAGCCTTACATAATTAAATGTGCAAAATTGTTAGTTTTTTTTTCTTTATTTATTTTACCCCTTCTTTTGTTTGTTATTTTAGTGCGTTTGTTGTAAATATTCTTTATTATTGTTTTTAAATATATCTGCTGAATAGAATCTTAGGATAGAAGACCGCTGGTTCTGCTGTCGTTTGTTTCTCTTTTGCAGGTTGGGTAGTTTTAGGGTGCCCCCATTACACACTACACTTACACTATTCAGACTTATGAGCGTAGCCCTACACCCGGGCTGAGTGTACCTTAGGGAGTGCGAGGTTGGCAGTGGTAATCATTTTGGATCCTCTTCCTATTTGATTATCGCGAGAACCTCATCTAGAGTGTGACTCTTCCGCGAATGCCCACATTTTGGATCCTCTTCCTATTTGTGGTCTACATTCCGGAATGGGTACTTAGCTCTAGAGGCCTTTTGTGAGTGAGTGATTAGAACCACCCGAGTAAGTATCCACGAAGTAAAAGGGCTTATGATCTAGGTAGAAACCCTCAAATTAAGGTGAAACCCATGGTTTAGGAGACAAGGGGGCAAACTATCCAGCTGTTAACAAAAGATTCTTGTGCATTAGTAATAAGCATTCCAGCATTTGTACTATTGTAAAAAAAAAAAAAAGATCTGTTGCATTATCATGTTTACCATGACAATCCATTGCATCATCAAGACATTTGCATATCATATGTTGCATCCATTCTCGTTTTATCCTTTTCAAACTAGGGTTGTCGGAGGACCGTAAGAAGACATTGTTTGTGGATAGGATAATATGGGATTAGCCGATGGAACAACCCCAACCATGTCAAAGAGACTCATGCATGCGAAAGCCAAAGGACCCTTAAACAGCTCCAAAAGGAAGGTGGATTCTGGAGAAATCGATATGCAAAGTTGGCAAAACTCACCAATCAAGCACTCGTGGACATGCCAAGATTTTTGAAAGAAGCTGAACAGACAATGAACCCATTCACAACGCCAATTGAAGTTTCCAATTTTATTAAGCATTGTAAAGAAGAGATTAGAAAATTAAAGAAAGGGTCTGTAATTAATGGTGTCCATGTACAAGTCTAGGTGCAGTGCACTCCACTTTGATTATCAATGTTATGTACTCCACTTTGATATGTACTCCACTTTGATTATTAAATGAAATCTTTTGCTGTTTTGATCCCATATTATCCTTGATTGATTTTGTTCCAAAAAAAAAAGAGAGAGTAATAAAAATATGAAGTAAAAGAAAAAAAGATAAAGATAAAGATAAAAAAAAAAGAGAAAGAAAAGAAAAATAAAGATAATGATAATGATTATCCACAAACAATGGAAGTTACGGTTCTCCAAGGCAATAAATTGAGAATGGGCATCATAATTAGGAAACATGCATTTTCATCCATTTTCTCATTGATTGCATACTCATATCATTCTTTAGCAGGAAATAATTAATCAAACGTCAAACTGTTCCCTCGGCACCCCTATCTTACCCGAACTCAAGCGAGGATCATGGCGGAAAGGACCCAGGAAGAGATGAGGAACGAGATTGACCAACAGAAGGAGCAAATGGCCAAGCTGTTAGAGGCCATGGAGAAGAGCAAGAACGCGGATGAGGAATACCCGATGGCGGATGGAGAGCAGTCCACTACCACAATTTATACACCTGGTTTTAGTCCTGTGTCTCAAGGAATTGTGATACCTTTCCCTGTGTACCCACAAGGGTTCTCACGTCAGCCAGGTTCTGATCCTCAAGGTGTGCAGACCATCTCATTCCCGCCTTATGGTCTCCCAATCGGATATACACCTCCCTTCGCCACTGCATCGGCGGAGACTCAAACTCTCCAGTTTCAACCTCAAGGGCCTGCTTCCCATTTGGTTGTCACTGCAACACCCTTTCTCCAAAAAGGATATTACACCATAGTAACCAAGATTTTCGTAATAATTTTCTAAGTAACTTTGATTTAAAACAAGTTTAGTTCCCAAAAATGCGGATAAAATTTTTGCCTTTTTAAAAGATGAGAAGAATGGGGAGTCCATTCTTTCCTTTTCTATCACGTGGTGAGATAAGAACAGTATTAGCAGAAACACTGAATAAAAACAACCTCCTCAAGTATATATATATCAAAAGAGCTTGCATCAGTACAAGCAAGGAGTTTCTAAAACTACTATACATCAAAAAGCAGTAAAAACACTCAAACAAACTAAAAAGAAAATGACTGAAATGAAAAGCTACTAAGTAATATAAAAGCCGGGTTCAATCTCTAACAGCTACCCGGATCATAGTAAGATATAGGCGGTGCGTCAATGGCGGGAACATCTCTCCCTCCGGCCTCGATCTTTGCCTATTGGACCCTCGCCCTGATCCAACTCATAGATACTGTGTAATCATAGATCCTACGCACTGTATATAAGTCAGGTCCATCGACCCTGTGCTCAGTAATAAGTACGTGTCCATCAAAAGTTGCCCAATGCGTATAAGGATCTATCCTCCACCCTCTCCCGTCTGTCTCCAGAGGTCGGACGCTAAAACGTCGTCCCAGACTCGAGTCCCTCCGTGGGTTGGTCATCTACTCAACCATATATGAAAAACATGGAAAGTAGGCAGGGTGAAAAACTTACTCAAGTTAAGAATGTTAGTTTCAAAGAATATACATACAATACTTATACAGTATATTTTCAGAGTCTTACCGCCCAAATCACACTTAGGAATAAAACACTGTAAAACTAAGAAACAATCAAGAATAGATCACCAATCACAGAAGTAACGTCAATCACAGATAAATTGTCAATCACAGATAAAACATCAATCATAGATAAATTGTCAATCACAGATATATTTATGCATGATACTTCAATCTCTCTCATAATACACCGGTGTGCTGCTCCAAGGAGACTTTTCCCACCAAACTCCATTGAGCGATAGGCCTGCGACAAGTCTTAACAGAACAACCAGGTAATCCCTCTCAGACCCCCTGGCAGTCATTCCGAAATGCGCATTCACATCCATATCATGAAATAGGTCCGTCAGTCAGATTTATCCAAGCCGGGTATACGACTCGTCTCAGCTCAAGGGTATTCACCATGCAAGGCTATTGAGACTTTCGAAACCTGGATAATCCCAGAAGGCAATTGTAGCCCAACGCAACTCTATTCTCAACCCTCTCTGGGTTGTACTGCTCAAAAACCTTTATGCAAATGATCACTCAAACATTGCATAATATCACTTTAGTTTCTCTTGTAAAACCTTCTCTGTTTTATTGTATTAAATCTCTTAGTACAAAACCACACAAAATACACTTATTCTATCACCATAGAAATACTCTTGAAAACTTAACCATTTTATTACTCTTTTAGGCTGTACTTATTTATTTTAATAATAATTACACTGTGATAGAGTCAAACGCGGTAACGAACTTAACCAGAATAATATTAACGGGAATTATTACTCAAGTTCATTCTTTTTGGGAAAGCCCTTTGGAAGCTAATCAAGTAATCTTCGCTACGTATATACAAACTTATTATGATAGGAAAAATAGCGCACCGGTATGGTTCCCAGGAAAGATCTTGGTGAGCTTTTGGGCTCCTTCAAAGACCTTTGTCTTTCCTAAACAGATTCATACAAATGAACTATCTTAACCCATCATCAGTCTGTATATAAATAGTAAAAATCACAAGTTTTATATATTTTTGAAAAGAACATGGAAATGGAAGAAAAATACCGGTTTAGGAATTTTTAGCATAGTTAGTCACTTGCTCTTGTCCCAATGGCGTAATAGAGATACGGCCCCTGAGCCCGACCGTATGAGTACACCGAAGATGTATTCTTACGCCTGACCAAAGCACCCCATCCATATCCGTCAAAAGAACTTCAGAGGTTCAATTTTACAATTTCTTAAATTTGTTGATCACGGAGGCATAGTCCACTGGGTGATCAAGCCTTTATCGATAAAATTTCGCCAGCGTAACGGTACAATTATTAAACTTTATAATTAAATTGGGCATTATAACTTTACTATTTGAAAAATCATATTTTAAAATAAAAATAAGGCATAGTATAATTTTAAAACAATTTTACAAATAAATAACAATTATTTAAAACATAAACACCCAAACCTCAAAAATCCATCAAAACAAAGATCAAACTAACTTTGGAAGAATTTCCCCATACCTTAGCCTTATGAAGGTGGAAGAACAAGCTAAGAACAAAGAAGAACAACACAAGAACTTGATTAGAAAACAAAGGAAAACTTAAAGGAAATAAAGAGAAAGAAAAGGATTTTTTTGGAGTGAATTTTGGGAGGAATTCTTCAAGTGAGTTTGTGATGAAAATGAAGAGCACCCCCCCCCTCTATTTATAGCTAAAATTTCGTGCAAGGGGGTGGGGTTAAGACCAACCATGGTTTGGTTTAATTTAACCATGATTTAATTAAAGAAAAAACTAAAATTAATTATTTAAAAACCCATTGGCCAACTTCTATGACTCATATGCAACTAGGACCACTTGGACTTCCCACTTGCATGGTTGAGGCGGCCAGAATCAAGACTGGGAGGGGAGAATGTGATTTTCCAAAAATACCCCTAGGGTTTGGATGAAAACAAGGGTATTTTGGTCTTTTCATAAATCAAAAATTGAAATAATTAGTTAAAAATGATGAGAACCAATGAGAATGCTAGAAAATGCCACAATGAGTCCAAATAATTTCGTGTCACTCATTTTTGAAATTTATAGATAGTGCAAACTCTTCGGTTTCATCGTTTCGCAGGTATAACCCCGAAAAATGTAGAAAAATAGGGTTTTCAAAACTTACACAGAAATAATTTTAAAAATCATAAAATAAATAATTAAAAATAAAATATAAATTGTTTATGGACCTTTGTCAGAAAAATTATACCTGTTAAACAAGGTTTTTGCGTTAAAACGTCCCGGGGGTGGCGTAGTTTTCAGTATTTTTTGAAAGTTTTTCAAAAATTCCAGAAAATCTAAAATAATAATAGAACCAACTTTTGTGAAGGAAGTTTATTTATTGAGTTGGTTTAACACACTCAAGCTATTTAAATCACTTTCTGTGAGTTAGACGTAAACCGTTTTCTGTAAAAAGACCCGATTTTGATTGAAAAGCTACCGTTTTGGAAGTATTTCGGAATACGTATATTTTATTAATAATTTTAAGCTAAAAATAAATCACACAATATTTTTGGGACAAAAATTCATATAAAACAGAAAAAAGGACGGAAAACGCAAAGATACGGACGTTGGAATTAACCCTAATGGAAGCTGAAAATCAACCACTTTCAGAAGTATTCTTAAACATGCATATTTAAATACTAGTTTTAAGCTAAAAATAAAACTCAAAATAATTATATCACAAAAATTCAAATAAGACGAAAATAAACAGTTAGTCATAAAAGCGGATGTTACAGTCACTGCTTCTAAAGGTAACCCGCAAGCAGTCCTTATGCCTAATGTTTCCCAATCCCCGGGACCAGACTCAAATGCTGAAGTAACGCAAGTGCAAGTTTCGATCCCTATTCCAATGACATACAACTCACAAGCTGGCAATATTCCCTTCCAATTCTTCAGCTCTCCAGAAGTTACTACGCCTGCGGTGGTATCAATACCGAGTTTCCAAAACCCTGTCACAGCGCACGCATACTGTAACGTCCGTATTTTTAGGTTTCTGACTTTATTATATTTTAATATGGGGATATATGATTCCTGTGGATTAAATATATTTTAGGAAACTAAATCCTGTAGATATGATTCTCTTGAACTCGGAGATCAATAGTTCAAGTCGGACGTTTAGATATAGACAGAGTTCTATTTACCGTAAATAGACGGAATAGTGACTTTGTGAAGTAGAAACCCTAGATTGAGGTTAAGAAAAAGATTTGAAGGTACAAATAGTAATTTTACAATATTTGAGGATTTTAGAAATTTATTTGGGAATTTTCTGATAAACGGATAAGAAGAATTGCAGTTTTGGTCCCTGCAGTATGACTAGTATGGACTGTAGGAGAGATAGGAGGTCAGAACAAGTGGAAAAAATATTTTTATGAGTTAAGTAATGTTTTTACATTATTTTGGAATTTTAGAAATTATTTTCAGAATTTTTAGAATAGCAGATTAAGAATTTCGGTTTTGGTCCCGGTAGAATTGAAGACAGGGTAAATGGGAGATTAAATGGATGTCAAAGGGTTAAGAAATGATCCAAAAATAAATTTAAAGGCCACCAATAGTATTCTTATAAGATTTATGATTTTTAAGAATTTTTTGGGATTTTTTAGAGAAAGTGCAGTTTAACCCTAATTTACAGGTTACGGTGAAACCGAAAAGTTACCGTGTTACTCCTGGGTTTTATTTCTAGGTACCAAGACCCTTTGGGCACTTAATTTTCGTGGTCTTGGCTTGTCATAAGGGTCATGAGAGCTTTTTACCTCAATAGGTTAATTTTGGACAATTTTAACCGTGAACCGTAAAAGTTACCGCAGTTTATTATCGTAATTTACCTTTTGCCGTGGTTAAAAGTGAAAAATTATTTACCTTGACTCTTTGACAGTCCAGAACCGCCCTGCACACTTGGGGAGGAGAGTAGAATTTTCTTGACCCATGGGAAAAGACCATTTTGCCCTTAGCTTAAATAATTAATTACCAAAATAGGAAATGACCCCTTTGCCCTTTTGTTTTTGCCCTCAAGTTTACCTTAAATTACAAAATGGTCATGCAGCCACCTTGTTTAACATGGACCCTTGATTTGGCATTTCATTTGATGGAGATACATCTTGGCCATTGATTTAATTTAATTACACAAACCATAGTTGAAAACTAACCAAATCTAGTTCCATTTTAAGCATGTTTTGACTCTAGTTGGATTTAGTCTTATCTCTTCTTTTCCTTCTCAAGCTGGCCGACCAACATACACCAAAAGGATAGGATCTTGATTGTTCTCATCCTTGTTGAGTCATATATCTTAGTCATGGCTTTTGGCCAATTAGGAAAAAGAACATTTATCTAATTATTTAACTAATAATTCAAGTGATGATTATACCAATTAAGATAAGCTTATTCTAGTGCTTGGAGAGGGGGTTGAGGTCGTGGGGCTATAGGGAGGAAAAGAAGAAGAATTTGTTCATTTTAGCCTTATCTTTTCTTCCTTTCCAAAGCTTTGTCTCTCTTTCTTTCCATAGAAGTTCATACTTGTTCTTTTTCCTCCATAGCCTCAAGCCATCATTATCTATTCTTCTATCCATAATTTTGATTTTTATACACTAATCAAAAGGAGAGAATTCATTTTAAGACCCTAGTCTTCATCAAAATCATCAAGCTCTTCATAGATTTTGTTCTCTTGATTTTTAATCTTCAAGCTACAAGTGAGTTTGGTAGAGGTAAGAGTTCTAAGAATCAAGTCCCTAACATCCTTCTTTTGGTTTATATGTTTAGTGTTTGATTCATATTTATTTCATCTTAAGTATTCCTTTGGTGTTAAAGGATAGTTCATGAGCTAGGAAAACTTACTTTGGTATTTGGGTATGTTATGCTTGCTTGGAAGGTGATGGTCAAGGTGTAGTGGGAGATCAAGGAACTAGGGTTTTCTATACAAGCTAGGAGCAAGAGGTAAGGGGAAATTTCTCTTACAAAGTTATTTGTGCTCTTGATAGACATATGCTATGTTTGATTATGATCTTCTTGTCCATGTGGTATTTTGGATAGTTTAATATGTATGTTTGTGTATGGTAGGGATTTTTATTGAATATAGATACCATGAAAAGTGATTGAGGATGATTTTTGGCATGCTTGAATTTGGTATGAGAGATGATGATCTTGGTTGTCCTATGATAATGATTTTTGGGTGTGAAGTAATATCTAGCTTGTGGTGATGATCTTGTGCTCTATGTCTTGATTATGGCTTGATCAATAGCTTGTTTTTTATGCTTGATCCTCTATGCCAAATTGGTATTGGAAAATTGGAGAGTAAAGATTTCATCTAAGCCTTATTAGAGTAATTTTTATATAAGCCAAGTCTTAAATGAATTTTCCCAAAACCAAAGTATTTGTCTATAATTTAAAAAGCTTTTGGAATGATCCAAGAACATATTTTTATCTATTTGATCTTAATTAGGTTAAACCATGTCAATAACAACTTTAATTGACTTTAACTTTGTGAACACTGGACCTGTCGTGCCCTGGGTGGGATATTCTTCAAAGCTGTGAAAATCGCATGTTCTGTTTAGAAACAGGGGACAGTTCTGTTCACGCCGAGGGTGTGAAACTTTCACAAGCCTGTGAACAGTTCTGGAGTCTGCGAAAAACCAACCCAAAATTTACGGAATTTATTTTTAAAAGCTTATAAAATAGAGTCTTTTTAAGGGAAAAATATCAAATTTGAGTTTGGAAATCAATAGGTATTTTAGTCTGATTTTTCCTTGAAGATTAAACATTGAATACGGAAAATACTGTTTTGGAAACAGAATTATAATTTTGTAAGAAAGTTAAATGAAAGAGAAAGAGATATCTTGGTTGAGATAATTAAAAAGAGATGATTATTCCATAACCAAGAGAGAAGGTTATGTGTGATTGTTACAAGAGGTAACATTGAGAAGAGATTGAGAATGTTACAAGTGGTAACATAGAGTTGTGCATGAGAAATCAATATGAAATTGATTGTGATTGACTTTGTGTGCAATATGCTATGTCATTTGCATAAAGAGAAAGAGATTTTGGCGGATGGCCATGAGATGAGCTACAACCCAGAGAGGGGTTGGAAATAGGGTACGGTTGGGCTACAATTGCCTACTGGGATTATCCAGGTTTCGAAAAGTCTCAATGGCCGCATGGTGACTCCCAGCGAGCCGAGATCGAGTAGAGCACCCGGCTTGGATAAATCTGACTGACTGACCTATTTGTGATATGGTGTCAATAGAGATGAGTGAACTGTTACCTGAATTTTACAGTGTAGAATCAGGAACAATTATGACTTAAACATAGCTTTCCTGAATACTGTTACTTGGACTTCACCGTGTGTAGCCTTGAACAGTATGTTAAGGATTGATTGTGGCCTATTGCTCAAATGTTGTTGAGGAAGAGAAAAGTTTCCATGGAGCATTACACTGGTGTTGAGAGAGAAATAGAAGTGTCATGCATTTTAAATGTATCTGTGTGACGACATATTGCCTTGATGATGAGTTGTGTTTTATAAGTTGCGATAGCATATTGCTGTAGTGATATTATATGTGTGTAATTGTATATTACTGTAGTGAAATTCAATGGGCTTGTGTTAATGTATTATTGTAATAGAGAATTGTATGCTATAGGATAAAGAGTTATGATGTACGATATGTATGAGTCTCTTTTATCCTTTTTATTTCCATTGTTGTAACATAACTTTTGTACGAGAATTTTTCACCCTTGCCTATATGTTTTGTGCTCTTTGGAACATGATTCATATAGATGTACCATTAGTCAAGCGAATTGACCCAGACGGAGGAATGAAGAAGACTACCGTCTAAAGTGGCTTTTGGCTAGATAGTCTTTTGGGGGTGATCGGGGACTCGACCGGCTTAGGCTCATTTGGGGTAGACTATTATGATTATCTTTGCCAAAGGACTGTACTATTTGGTATGACATCACCAGCTGTTCGGTTTGATGTACTTGTAAAACTTTGGACTAGTATTATATATGATGTACATTATTCATTCAAATGATGTTTATCGCGTTTTTCAGTAATACGTTATGATATAAATAAGTTTCGAAATCTAAACAACGTAAGTGAGAGTTTCAAGTGAATATAATTTTCAGGAATTAAAAGAAAAAAAATTTATACTCATTTTCGAAATAGAATTGAAATGATTAAAAGAGAATTTTTTTTTAAAAATAAATATTAATATTTTTTTCGATAAATAAGGTTACTTATGTTGTAATATCCTTTTATGAGAAAGGGTGTTGCACATACCATGCTGATTCCCAAGGGACCAACACTAGCGCTAACCCTATCATGATGTCGTTGCCTCATCAGGCGGTGGGAGGACCCGTGCCATTGTCTTCAGCTGAAGACCCTCATAAGGCTAAGTGGCAAACCCTCGAGGATAGATTGAGGGCTATTGAAGGAGTAGGTTACTACGGCCTAAATGATGCTTCGGAGCTGTGTCTGGTCCCACATGTGATCATCCCGCCTAAATTTAAGGTTCCGGACTTCGAGAAATACAGTGGTGTTACTTGTCCAAAAAGCCACCTTACCAAGTATTGTAGGAAAATGGCAGCTCATGCTTATGAGGATAAGCTTCTGATTCATTGCTTCCAAGACAGCCTGACTGGTGTTGCCGCGAACTGGTATACTCACCTTGAGCGTGTCCATATTCGATGCTGGAAAGACTTGGCTGATGCTTTTCTGAAACAGTACAAGTACAATATTGACATGGCCCCCGATCGCATGCAGTTGAAAAATATGGGGAAGAGAGACAATGAAACGTTCAAGGAGTATGCCCAGCGTTGGAGGGGATTAGCGGCACAGGTAGAGCCACCCTTGACTGAGAAGGAAATGGTTGCTATGTTCATAGACACTCTACAGTCGCCTTTCTATGACAAAATGATTGGGAGTGTGTCGTCGAACTTCTCAGACATGGTCATCATAGGAGAAAGGGTGGAAGGAGGAATGAGAAGTGGAAAAATCGCCCATAATCCAGTTGGGGCAAACAATGGAAAGAAACCTCCCACGGGGTTCAACAAGAAGAAAGAAGGAGAAGCCCAAGTAGTGATGGCTAGTCAAGCGGAACAAGCTCCAAGAGGACCTTACCTTTACCCTGCCCATTTCCAACAACCATACCAAGCCTTTTACCCGTCGCCACCACCATATGTTGCCGCAACTTCCCAAACTCCTTTCCCACAACCCAACTACCCGAGAATGCCTTTTCAACCCTCACCCCCTACCGCGCCACAAATGCCACCTCCTCAGCCAGCTCGCCAACCTAACCAAAACCCCTCCCCTAACCAGCAACAGAGACCATCAAACAACTAAGAGAGAAAACAAGTAAGGTTCGACCCCATCCCTGTGTCGTATACGGAGGTATTTCATCGCCTCTACGACAATAAGATGATTGCGCCTTGCCCAGTAAATCCAGTTGAACCCCCGTATCCACAATGGTATGACCCGAATGCCAAGTGTGAGTATCATGCTGGAGCTATTGGGCACTCGACGGAAAATTGTAGAGCTTTAAAGTTCAAGGTACAAAATTTGATTGACCGCAAGTGGTTAACCTTCAAGGGTGATGGTCCAAATGTGGGAGGAAATCCTTTACCTGGGCACAGTGGCTCCGCAGTTAATGCAGTTGAAGAGTTTATGGGCCAGTGTCTGATTAGGAAAGTAGAAGATGTCAGGACCCCTTTGAGAGACATTCTCATTGGATTACGCCAATGTGGCATGATTCAAGGAGGTTGCAAAAGGGAGGGAACTTGTAGCTTTGATGCAAGCTTCGAACACCGCATAGAAGAATGCGATGAATTCAAGAAAGTCCTGCAAAGTCTGATGGACGCACACCTAATCCAGATAAGTCGTGCAATGGATAATGAAGATGTGTTGACACTTCAATCAGGAGGGGAGGATGCTACATTTATGGTAAAGCCCTTGGAGATCCGCTATTCTATGAAAGTACCAGCGGAAATCCCTGTGAGACCAAAGCCCATTACAATTCAAGTTCCTACTCCTTTTTCCTACAAGGATAACAAGGCAGTGCCATGGAACTATGATGCGAAAGTTCTCTCTGAAGGGAATCAAATGAGGGTCACTCCTGAATCTGGAAATACTGTTGTTACCAACATTGCAGGCATTGGTGGGATAACTCGAAGTGGGCGAATTTATACTCCTGTTGAGCTGAGAAATGAGGACCCAAAAGAAGGAGATAAGGTCCACCAGGGGAAAGGGAAAGAAAAAGAGGTTATCAATGAAGAACAAGTGGGAGATACAACAAAAAGGGAACCAGACTGCAAGAAAGTGGTGTCTGATGAAGAAGCTTCTGAGTTTTTAAAGATGATTAAGCAAAGTGAGTACAAGGTGGTTGATCAGTTGAACTGTACTCCTGCAAGGATAACTATTTTGTCTCTTCTTTTGAGTTCGAAACCACACCGAAAAGCATTGATGAAGGTGCTGAATGAAGGTCATGTCACCCAAGACATCACAGTTAACCAATTCGATGGTATTGTTGGTAACATCGTTGCCAATAACTACCTCACTTTCACAGATGATGAGATATCCAAGGAGGGAATGGGGCATAATAAGGCACTACATATCGCTGTGAAATGTCGAGACCATATCATTGCGAGGGTGTTGGTGGACAATGGGTCGTCTCTAAATGTCATGCCCAAGTCAACACTTGGGAAGCTGTCTGTTGATGGGACCCACATGAAGCCTAGCACTATGGTAGTACGTGCATTTGATGGATCTAGGAGAGAAGTGATTGGGGAGATTGAATTGCCAATTCAAATCGGTCCTTGTGTCTTCGAAGTTGCTTTCCAGGTGATGGATATCATGCCAGCCTACAGTTGCCTCCTGGGTAGGCCCTGGATTCATTTTGCGAGAGCTGTGCCCTCCACGCTTCACCAAAAAGTGAAGTTCATAATAGACAACAAACTGGTGATTATCTCAGGTGAGGAAGACTTGTTGGTGAGCAAACCATCATCAACTCCTTACATTGAAGCGGCGGAAGAAGCACTTGAAACTTCTTTCCAGGCACTTGAGGTTGCTAATACGACCTTTGTGGGCGAAGGGACTCCGATTGCAAAACCAAGCCTATCCAAGACAGCTATGATGACTGCCAAGATGATGATTCAAGGAGGATTAGCGGGGAAGTGTGGAAAGTTGTTGGAGTTGACTGAAAACAAAGACCGATTCGGGTTGGGATATCACCCCACAAAAGCTGACAAGAGAAGAATTGCAGAAGAGAAGAAAGAGAAGAGGCTCGCTAGGCTAGAGAATCGAGAGCCAAGCGCTAAGAGGGTCCCCATTTGTGATATCTGAGAAAGCTTCCGAAGTGCGGGACTTTTGTATCCAGATCAGATAGCCGTTGCTGAAGATGGTTGTGCTGTTACTGATGATATCAATCTGGTTTATCCTTGTTCCCCGCAAGAAGAGCTTGGCAATTGGGAGGTCGTCGAGTTTCCTGTGGTTTTTGTTTCATCTTCAAAGTAATTATGTAATGCAACTCCTATTGCTCTGCCCAAGGCTTTAGGACGATACATTGTCAAATGGGCACACATGTTTCCTTTCAGCATAGTTATTAATAAAGTGCATGCATTTTGAACTTTCTAGCTCATTTTTTCTTCCTTTACTAGCCATTCTTTTTTCTTATTTGTTGTCTATTCATTTCTTTTCCCTCTTGCAAATCTCAATCCGTGCAGATCAGAAAATGTTCTCCTAGAAAATGGCAGTGCTAGCATCTCAGCTTATAACTTTGAATCTCCCATTAATCACACTGATGAGGAAAGTGAGGAAGAGTGGGAAGCTCCCCCTGAATTAATGAGGTTAATAGAACAAGAGGCCAAAATAATCCAACCCCATCAAGAAGCGACTGAAATAATCAATTTGAGAACTGAGGATAATAAGAAAGAAATAAAAATTGGCACTCTTATGAAAGAAAGTGAGCGAAACAAGTTGGTTAAACTCTTGTTCGACTATATTGATGTCTTCGCATGGACGTATCAGGACATGCCTGGACTCGACGCTAGCATAGTCGAACATAAGTTACCACTGAAGCCTGAGTGCTCGCCAGTTAAACAAAAGCTGAGAAGAATGAGGCCTGATATGTCACTGAAGATTAGAGAAGAGGTCAAGAAGTTGTTTGATGCCGGTTTTCTAGCTGTGGCTACATACCCTGAATAGATCGCCAATATTGTCCCAGTTCCTAAGAAAGATGGAAGAGTTCGGATGTGCGTTGACTATAGGGATTTGAACAGAGCAAACCCTAAAGACGACTTCCCTTTGCCTCACATTGATGTTCTTGTGGACAACACTGCTCAGAACTCATGTTTTTCTTTCATGGATGGTTACTTGGGGTATAACCAGATCAAAATGGCAGTTGAGGATATGGAAAAGACAACCTTCATCACACCGTGGGGAACCTTTTGCTATAGGGTGATGTCTTTTGGATTGAAAAACGTTGGGGCAACGTACCAAAGGGCCATGGTAACTCTGCTTCATGACATGATGCACAAAGAGATAGAGGTTTACGTGGATGACATAATTACAAAATCAAGAACTGATGAAGATCACATAGTAAACCTGCAGAAATTGTTTGAACGCTTAAGGAAATTTAAACTCAGATTGAACCCCGCTAAATGCACCTTTGGGGTGAGATCAAGGAAGTTGTTGGGATTTATGGTGAGCCAAAAGGGAATAGAAGTTGATCTAGACAAGGTTCGAGCTATCATGGAAATGCCCGCTCCCAGCACCGAAAAAGAAGTTTGAGGTTTTTTGGAAAGACTGAACTACATCGCTAGATTTATATCCTGATTAACTGAAACTTGTGAGCCGATCTTCAAATTGTTGCGCAAGGATCAAGCTGTTGAATGGAATGAAAATTGCTAAGAAGCTTTTGAAAAGATCAAGCAGTACCTACAGAATCCCCCAGTCTTGGTTCCCTCGGTGCCGGGACGGCCCCTCATTATGTACCTAACGGTGCTTGACGAATCAATGGGTTGTGTGTTGGGCCAACATGATGAGTCTGGTAGGAAAGAGCATGCCATTTATTATTTGAGCAAGAAATTCACCAGTTGTGAAGTGAGATACTCTTTGTTAGAGAAAACCTGTTGTGCCTTGGCTTGGGCGGCTCGCCGATTGAGACAACATATGTTGTGTCATACTACTTGGCTGGTTTCCAAAAAGGACCCGATCAAGTATATTTTTGAAAAACCTGCCCTCACTGGAAGGATTACTCGTTGGCAAGTGCTATTGTCAGAATGTGAAATAGTGTATGTCACTCAGAAAGCGATCAAAGGCAGTGCTTTGGCTGACTATCTGGCTTATCAACCCATAAAAGATTATCAATCAACGCAAAATGATTTTCCTGATGAAGATATAATGGCTCTATTTGGAAAAGAAGGAGAATCCCCCGATGAAGAAAAATGGACCTTGCTGTTTGATGGAGTTTCCAATGCACTGGGGCATAGGATCAAAGTGTTGTTGATTTCCCCGGAGTGTCAATATATCCCTATCACTGCAAGACTATGTTTTGATTGCACAAACAATATGGCAGAATATGAGGCCTGCGCAATGGGGTTCCAGGCTGCAATTGAATCAAAAGCCAAAATCCTGGAGGTGTGTGGGGATTCAGCTCTAGTTATTCATCAGTTAAAAGGTGAATGGGAAACTCGAGATGCGAAATTAATCCCTTACCATGACTATATTAAGGGGTTAATGGAGCAATTTGAGCGGGTGACTCATCATCACATTCCCCGCGAAGAGAATCAGTTAGCTGATGCACTGGCCACATTGTCATCCATGTTCAAAATAAGCCAAGAGAAAGACACGCCACTCATAAAAATACAAAGCCAAGAACAACCAGCTTATTGTCAAGAGGTGGAAGAAGAATTGGATGGAAAACCCTGGTACCATGATATCAAATGTTTTATCCAAAGCCAAAAATATCCCCCAGGTGCTACTGAAAATGATAAAAGAACCCTGAGAAGGTTGGCAATGGGTTTCTTCTTGAATGGTGATGTGCTTTACAAAAGAAATTATGACATGGTGTTACTCAGATGTGTCGATGTCGCAGAAGCCGAAAGGATCATGCAAGATATACATGAGGGTTCATTTGGGACCCATGCTGGAGGGCATGCAATGGCCAGGAAGATTTTGAGGGCTGGTTATTATTGGTTGACAATGGAAACTGATTGCTTTAATCATGTCAAGAAATGTCATAAGTGTCAGATATATGCCGATAATATTCATGCACCATCAGCATCGCTGAATGTCTTGACGGCGCCATGGCCTTTTAATGGATGTAAGAGGGCCGATTGAACCCAAAGCTTCAAATGGACACCGATTCATCCTTGTTGCCATTGACTACTTCACAAAATGGGTTGAGGCGGCGTCATATGCGCATGTGACCAGGAATGTGGTAGTCAAGTTCATCAAAAGAGAGTTAATTTGTCGTTATAGTTTGCCAAAAAGAATCATAACAGATAATGCAACCAACCTGAACAACAAGATGATGAAGGAGTTATGTGAAAATTTCAAGATCCAACACCACAACTCTTCCCCATACCGTCCAAAGATGAATGGTGCTGTCGAGGCGGCAAACAAGAATATCAAGAAGATAGTTCAGAAGATGGTGGTAACATATAAAGATTGGCATGAAATGTTGCCTTTTGCCTTACATGGTTATTGCACTTCAGTTCGTACCTCAACAGGGGCAACCCCGTTTTCCTTGGTATATGGGATGGAAGCAGTCTTGCCTATTGAGGTAGAAATTCCTTCGTTAAGGGTGTTGATGGAAACAAAGCTAGAAGAGGCGGAATGGGTTCAGGCCCGACTCGATCAGCTTAATCTTATTGAGGGAAAGAGAATGAATGCCCTGTGCCATGGTCAACTGTACCAAAAAAGAATGAAGACTGCTTATGAGAAAAGGGTTCGACCTCGAGAATTTCAAGAAGGGGACCTTGTGCTTAAAAAGATCCTACCAATTCAAAAGGATCATCGTGGGAAATGGACTCCGAACTATGAAGGGCCGTATGTTGTGAAGAAGGCTTTCTCTGGAGGAGCCTTGATCCTTACTAAAATGGATGGTGAAGATATCCCACTCCCAGTAAACTTTGATGCGTTCAAAAAGTATTACGCCTAAAACAATAAATAAAAACGTATAAAAAAAGCTCGCTAGGTTGGAAACCTGAAAAGGCGGCCTAGGCAAAAGTTAGAGCGACCCAGTGAGTTGAAAACTCGAAAGAGCGACTTAGGCAAAAGTTAGGGTCAAAGAAAAAAAAGGAGGAAAAAAGAAAAAAGGGCGAAACAAACAGATGTTCAATCCTGCAAGGCTGGGGCATGTGAGATATTCAGGGTGCACAAGGAATGAGCAGTTGACATCTTCCGAAGTTGGTTAATGGATTTTCAAAGTTATGGGCATGAGAAGCTAGCATTGTTTATTCTAGAGGACAATCCTTCAGCTCAAATTTTGTTTAATTTGTACCTTTGGACAAATTTTACATGCTTTGCTTTCCCTTTGTATTTTCCCCATTTCACATGAATAAAATCTGCACTGCATCATATTTCCTGTCTATAAAATGTTCTTGTCTTGACCCTTTCTACAGGTTCAAAGTGTTACTTTATGATAATCTATGCTGAAATTTGAAATTTGTCTTGACATATTAAAATGCATCATGATTATTATGAAAGCTTCAAAAACCATAGGAAACGCGATCAATCTCTGTGTTGCTTTCATCAAAAGAAAAGAAAAAAAAAAAGGAAGGGAAATAGCAGAACAAAAAGCTAGCAGCACAATCAACATTACAAGCAGGGCGAAACGGTTTAACAAAAGAGTCCCAGTTCCGTACATGGAAGTATAGGGGATTCGCAAAAATTGGTCAAAAGATTCGAAGGAGAATGGTTTGCCCGTAAGTATCGAGATGGACTCGCCCGGCAAGGCAAGAAAGGGATGAGGGATCAAGATGAAAAAGGAAAGAAAAGAAAAGGAAAAATGCACAACTGCATATTGAGTCATTGGTCTCATTCATTGCATCATGCATCACTCTAGCTGCATCGCGTACCAATCATTACTGCACTAGTTCATGCATCTCATGCCATTGCATTATACCAAAAAAAAAAGGAATACAAAAAAAAAGAGAAAAAAAAGGAAGAGAAAAAAGAAAGAAAAAAGAGATAAAAGAAATAAGAAAAAAAAGAGAAATTTTTGGCTTGTATTTCATTTCCTATCAAAGCCGGGCATCCGACCCGCATTCCTTTATTTTCCTGTCAAAGCCGGGCATCCGACCCGCACCCTTTTAGTTTTTCTGTCAAAGCCAGGCAACCGACCCGCACCCTTTTAGTTTTCTGTCAAAGTCGGGCAACCGATCCGCACCCTTTTAGTTTTTCTGTCAAAGCCGGCATCCGACCCGCACCCTTTATCTTTCTGTCAAAGCCGGGCAGCCGACCCGCACCTTTTACTTTTCTGCCGAAGCCGGGCATCCGACCCGCAACTTTATCTTTCCACCAAAGTCGGGCGCCCGACCCGCACCCTTATTTTTTGTCAAAGGCAAGCTTACAAAAAAAGAAAAAAAAAGAAGAAAAAAAAAGAGGAAAGAGAAGAAAAAAAAAGAAAAAAGAAGGAAAAAAAGAGAAGAAAAAAGAAAAAAGAAAAGGAATACTCTACTTTGTTTTTCAGCATTAATCGTCGAACAAAATTTTGGTCTCTTTTTCTTTACTTATTTCTTGCCATGATAATATGAAAACACTCGTTATTCATATTACCAAACAAAAAATAAGTAAAGAGGGGCAGCTGTAGACACCAATTTTTGTCCTCCGTTTTTATTTTTGATCTAAAAGGGGTCCAATTGATTTAGGTCCATTTTGTTTTTAATTCATTGAGCTTTTGTTTGGTTGAAACAATTGTAACTGGGCCTGTGTTTTTTTGATGAGTCTCATGATCTAATTAGCAAAAGGGCTTTGTACATTTTATTATTACAAGTCCAATACAAAAATACAAAATACAAAAAAGGGCAAAAAATGAAAATTGAAAAAAAGACAATAAGACAAAAAATAAGGCTCTCCCTCCTCAGCTGCTTCTTTTTTCATAATGTCCAAAGAGCCCAAGCTGCTAACACAAGGAAGATCAAGAGTCATAAATTAGGATGCAAGGAAAAGAAGGGCAAAGAAGGAAAACCAAATTGATGCAAGCACAAACAGCATCACACACACCCACAGTACACACACAATTCTGAAAAAGCAACACACACACCATTGCACAACACACACACACACAGGACCCAACAAAAAAAAACACACACAAAGGCAGTAACGCACACACACAAAGGCAGTAACGCACACACACACAGAGACAGTACATACACACACCATCACACAACACGCACACACAAACAGCACACACACACACAAGCAGTAACGCACACACACACAGAGACACCACCACACCACCACATCACACCACTACATGGTTTGCCCTACATTTGGTACCCCTCCCTTGTATATATACCGAATAGAACAGTGAAAAACCACACATAGAAACACAGAAAAAGAGAGAAAAAGGAGAGGAAAAACAGTTTTGATTGGTGAACCAATTTTGTTCATCAATCACAGAGAGCACAATATAGAGCCCAGCAAGCATACACAGTGAAAAAATAGCAGTTAAGAGAAGGAGAAGATTACCCTCATATTGTAGGCCACTAGCAGGTAAGGAGATCTCTCCTTCTTGTGCATCTTGCCTTGCTCCATTTTGTTTTTTCGTTTTTCATTTCCCTGCAATCCCCAAATAAACCAACATCAGAGAAAATGAAAAAAAACAGTGAGCAGAAAACGCAGAGAGAAAGGAGGGCTTGGGGGCCTCTACCTCGGCCGCTGCCGTCGCGGCCGCCCCACCAGGACCCCACCCTCCGTCCAAGTCGCCTCACTCACCCTTCTCCCTCATGATCGTCTTCCCCTTCCCCCTCTCTGGCACCTCCGTCCAGGCCGTGAACCACCGCCCCTTTTCCTCTCCTCTTGTCCTCTTGCTCTCTCTTCTCCCATCTCTCTCTCTCTTTCTCTCTCCATCGCGTCCTCTTTCCCTCTCCCATCACCGCCGCCGAGCGCGGCCCCAGCCTCGTCGCCGCCGCGTGGCTTGTGGCAGCGGCCATCATGGCCGCCGTGGTCACTATGGATCATCGCCACCCCCTCCCTTTTCTCTTGCTTCTCCCTTTTCTTTCTCCTCTTCCCCCTTCTCTTTCCTCATTTCCCTCTTTCCCTTCTCTGCTCTTTTTCGTTTATGATACTAGGGATTTCAAATCCCAATTTGTTTTTTTTTATTTAGTTTTATTTTATCTATTTATCTTGTTTTTTTTTCAGCTTCAAGTTAGTTTGTTTGGTTAGGGCCTTGGGCCCATTGTTTGGTTTTTTGTCTCCATCTTTTGTTCTGTTTTTTGGGAAATCTGATGTTTCACTTTGGGCCTTAGCCCAACTCCGTTTTTTTTTCCTGAAATTAGAGAAGGGATGTTTGCATGGGTGTTAGGGCCTTTGGCCCATTTCTGCGTTTTTGTTTCCTTTCCCTTTTTTACAATAATATGATTTGTGGCTTTGGGCTTTGGCCCAATTTGTTTTTTTTCTTTTTCTTCTCTCTTTTGTTTTTTTTTGTCTGTCTCTATGTTGGGCTTAGCCTATTATTTGTGACCCATGATTTTTGCCCTAATTTACTTCACAAATAAAATAAAGTTATTTCTAAATTAACTCCTTTTTATTATCTAAGAATGTCTTAAAAAAATATTAATCATAACCTCTTGCAATTTTCATTAAAAAATATATATAGAGTTGTTAGTGATAGTCATTTTGGATCCTCTTCCTATTTGGCTATTGTGAAAACTCTATTTTTTGTAATTAATTAAGTAATTAGTGATAGTCAATTTTGGATCTTCTTCCTATTTGACTATTGGGAAAACATTTTAGATGAAAACTCAATAGTGATAGTCGTTTTGGATCCTCTTCCTATTCGGCTGTTGCGAAAAACTTCTTTATTTCAGTCGGTCAAAATTAGTAACCATTTTGGATCCTCTTCCTATTTGGTTACTGTGAGACCAAATGAGTTATTTTCGAAAAAAAGTAAACTCCACAAAAATTAAAACAAATAACACACAATCTTTTTCTATAAAGAACTACGTAGCTTTGATTTTCTCATTGCACCTGAGAATACGTAGGAGCAGGGACCTTCCCTGTCGAGCACAAAAAATAAATTTTCATAATTTTTCTCCTTTGTTTTGTAAATAAATAAATAAATAAATAATAGGTCATTTCTCTTTGGGGTAAAATAAATAATTTTGAAAGCTAAGAAGATTTGCACATTTAATTAGAGGTAACCGCTTTTTAGCGGACGTCGTAGGGTGCTAATACCTTCCTTACGCGTAATCGACTCTCGAACCCTAAATCTGGTTCCAAAGGCCATTTTTCTTCTTAAAAGGGATTTTCCAATGTTTTCCCATTAAATAAACTTTGGTGGCGACTCCCTTTGTATTTTTTTTGGGTTGCTTCAACAGCCAAAGACTCGAAGATGAGACAAGTTTGGTGGTTTGTTAAATAATATTTCATGAGGTGTGCGGCCTTGTAAAACTGGTGTAGGTTGTAACATTCATTTTTTTAAGTTGTTATTTAAATTCTGTTTTATATGAAATTCTGTGATCTAAATGCTGAGAGATTTATTTTTAGCTTATAATTAGGATTTGAATATACTTATGAAATTATTTCATTAAAACAGTCACTTTTTCCTTAACGTTTGAAAACCGTATTTACCGTAATTAACGGATAAGGTTTTAAATAATACAAGTTTGTCAAACCAACTTAGAAAAACAAATTTCCTTCACAAAAGTTTGTTCTTTTAACATTTGTGATTTTCTGAAATTTTCTTAGAATTTTTGGAAAATTTTAGAAATTATCGTTTTGATCCCTATTACTTATAGTAAGAGCTAATAACTGATTCGGAGACCAAACTGAGGTCAGAAAAAGTTGAAAAGCTGAATCATGTTTTTATATTTTTTGGGATTTTTGGAAATTATTTCATAATTTTCTAAAAAGCAGATCAAAAGCTAAAGCACGAGAAACGAGGATTTCTGATCAGAAATAGATTTTTAGTGATCAGTGAGTGCTTAAAATCAAATTTCAAGAGGGATCATTTGTAACACCCGCATTTTTAGATCCGTAATTAATTCTATACCACTGAGCAAGTAGATCAAATTACATATTGTAAGATGATATTAGAAGACGAAATGTCATGATTATAGTCGTTCACAGTAAAACAACTAGAATTTCGAGTTGAAATTGAAAATTTCAACAGAAAACGATTCTCATTATAGACTGAGAAATAAGATTATATTGATCTGAAGGCAAAGACAAGGCCATCATGAGGAATTAAAGAGACAAATATTATTTTTATATTATTTAGAAATTTAAGAATTTTAGTTTGGAATTTTCTGGGATTAGGATAAAGATATTACAGTTTTGGTCCCTGTAGAATGGACTACGTGATACGAAATGAACAGATAATTACCAGAGGGCTAAGAACTTATCCAAATGGAAAGTTAGAGATATCATTAGTGTTTTTAGATTATTTATGATTTTTACATTCGTAGATAGTGGCCAAACTCGAAAAACAGAAAATTAGCATAAACCTTGACCCGGTTTGTAAACATCGAAGGTCTTATATTTTTTCCGGAGACCGTTTTTGATTCAAAAAAATAACGAAACAAAAGTTATTTTTTTAATATTTCGGATTTTTGGGAATTTTTCTAGAATTTTTCAAATTTTTTTATTTTTAGCCGTTTTTAGCACATTACGGGTAACCGTAGCGCAATTGAGGTATCAGAAAATGATAAAAAATTAAGTTTTGAGATTCTAAACTTTATTATATTAATACTGGGTCTCGAAAATGATTTTTTCATTAATCACTTATTTAGGAAAGTATTTATTTCAAAATAGATTATATATTAAGCATTTTTCCCACTTGTGCTCCACTAAACAAGCCCTAACTTTGAAGTTATTTTCTCCCACTTGTTTCCAGCTGCCTAGCACGAAATTCTTCAGCCAAAAATGCTTTATGCCCATGTGCTTCAGTGCCTTAAAGTCTTGCCTTGAACCAATGGTTTAATTCCTTTAATTTCCTAATCAATTTCAAGATAATACCCACTTGCACAAAACTCATCTTGACCCACTTTCTTTCTTGCTTCAGCCGAATACATCAAGGGAAAAGGAGAGAGAAACTCATCTTCTTCATTTCATCTTAATTCCTAGAGCAAAAACTCCATTTTTCCTCTCAAGCTTCAAGCTTTTCCCTAAGCCATATCTTGGGTATTTCAAGAGCTTTTACACTTCAAGCTTCACAAAAGAAGGTTGGTTGATGATTCTAAACCATAAACCCTTCTTATATTTCCATAATCTTCATTCCTTAATTTTTTTGAATCATGTGTTCTTCACTTTTTTTGAAGACAAGCTTTATTTTGGCTATACGTTTGCATCTTGTGAACCAAGAAGCTTGAAAACATACTTTGATCTACTTTCTTCAAGGTTTTGAGTAAGTAATCATGCTCTCAAGTTTTGATCTTAAAGTTTGGTTCTTTTTCACAAAGAAGAGGTCTTTATGTTTTTTTTTGTATAATATTTTGAAAGGGTTGATACTAGTTGAAAAACCACAAGCTAGGGAGTGATCTTTGGAGCTTTAGGTTGTCTTCAAGAGGTAAGGGGATGTTCTTTTCATAGTTATAATTTTTGTATGGTTGTATGTTGTGTGGCTTGATGACAACTCCATGGTTGAGTTTCATCTTTGTGAAAGAATGATTTTAATCATTCTTGATGTGATAAATTGCTAAGAAGAAATTTCTAACTCCATGGTTTTTGTATGAGCATCATCATAATTTTAACTCTATGTAAATATTTCTAAGTTGTTTTGGGTAAAAGGAAAAGTTAAGAACATTTACTAAGTAATGGAAAAGTGTGGGTATGCTTGGATTGTCTAAAAATGCTATTTTTAGTATATGTGGTAGCTCTATGTTATTTGTATGATAGAAAATTTATGTCTTGATTTGTGATTTGTTCTTTGATGATGTGTGAAAAATTGTATGACTTGATGTAGTTTGGTTTGGTTAATTTTCTTGTGCTTCATTTCGATTCATTTGGGAAGATTGTAATATTTAAAGTAGATTCATGCTTTATTTATTATGATTATGTGATGTTTGTTGTGATTGTGTAAGATTAACCAAGATGAATTAAAATAAGTGACCCAAGCATCATGGAAGAGGAAGTAGATGACTCAATAGTGAAACCATTTTTCTAAAGGCAAAATTGGATTAATTTAGTGTTCAAGCCAAAGCTTGATTTAGGTATTAATTACTTAAATTTTGATAAGTTTTCAATGGACTTTAAATGGGATTTTTCTTAAAACAAGAGAGTTGGGAATTTAATCTAAATCAATCACAAGTGGTTAAGTCTTTTATCAACTAATCATATATTAATTAGCAAAAGGAAATAAAGTCTATGTAATTGACTTTTGAAAATCCAAGTTAAACAACCAAAGTTCATGAAGAGGTAATCTAGTTTTGAGGTTCAAAAATATTGGAATTGAAGTGTGTAATCATATCTTAAAGGAGTTGATTTTCGGATTTTTAAAGAGCTTTGGACAGCTCTGTTCACATCCCTGGTGTGAAATTTTTTGTTTTGGGCCAAAAATGTACTTTTCAGAAGTGTAGGGGTTGAAATGAAAATCTGGGCATTTTGGGGTCAGAAATGTAATTATAAAGAGTTATGTGGTTTTAATAATTAAGAGGAAGTGAGGGGTATTTTTATTATTAAATTTGTTGTAATGGAAAGAGTTTTGCTTATAAGCCTATGCTTAAGAAAATGGTTTGGGGAAAAATAAAGAGGTCTTTCTCTCATAAAAGTTTTGTATAGCAGAGAAGAGTTTTATACGTAGTTGTAAAAGAGTCAACGCATAATGATGTTAAATTCCTAAGATAAGAACTTTCAATGATAATAAAAATAGAGGTCATTTGCATTTGGTTGTGCAATAAATATAGATGTCAATTGCTACAATCCAACTTGGATGATTGTGCAATAAATATAGAGGCCATTGGTGTTTGGTGATTGTCTTTGCCAAATTGAGCTACAATCCAACTTGGGGGATTGCGAAGGGAGTACGGTTTGGCTTTAATTGCCTATGTGCGATTTTCATGGTGATGTGTTTGATAGATTTGTTAACTTAGAGAAAAGTGTTCAAATGATATCTGCCTATTCTTGGAAGTATAATTAGTAGTGTTTTCCTTTTACTATGTATATTTTGCGATATACCTTTTGGGAAGAAATTCACCCTTGCCTATATGTTTTGTGGTCTTTGGAACATGATTCATATAGATGGATTACTAGCTGGGTGGATTAGTCAGGATTCGAAGAATGAGACGGGTATTGAAGACGTATCAACCATGTGGAAGGACGTCCAAGTCTTAGTGTTGTTGGGTTTTCTTATTTGAGCTTCTTGCAGATGTTCTTAGTGTTTGACCAGCATAGGGAGTCTGTACTGATTTGGGAAAATGATTCCTTGTGTATGGTATAATCTTTTATAAATGAATGAATTTTTATTTCCTATGTTATTTTATGATTGGCGTTTTATTTACATAAGTATTCGTTTTAAAAAAAATGATGACAGAAAGAAAATCCATTTGTGAAAATTAAATAAATTTTGACAGCATTTTCCGAAAGAAGAATCAAAAGAAAGATTTTAATTCTGCATTAGAGGTTCCGTTACGAAGTGTAAATGACCTCCTGAGAAGGGGGTGTCACATGATTAGTGTTTAAATTCAATTTGTGATTTTGTGGGATTTTTTTTGGAAATTTTCCGAAAAATGTCCATTTTGCACTTACGGCGCTTCCGTTTTCCTTTGTTTTTGCAAACCGTAAAGCTTACCTTTACCGTAAAAATCCCAAAAACTCTTCCATGAAGCTCTTACATGTCATTTTCGAGATTCCTCATTGGTTCTTACCATTTAAAATTATTTTTGAATATTTGATTAGTGAAAAGACCATTTTACCCTTGATTTTCACTTAAAACTACTTAAACCTAAAACTTTTGACCAAGCAATCAAATGACACTCCTTTCCCCTTCATTTGGTCGACATCAAGGAGTATTTTGGGGCCTTGGATCTGATTTCCCATATGAGTCACCATGCCTTGTCATGAGCCTTAACCAATTAGAAAAAGGATTGATTAAATCTAATTAATAAATAGGTATTTTGATAGTCATGGCTTACATCACTTAAGCTTTCTTCTTCCTTCTTTGCCCTCCTTCTTGGCTGCCCCTCTCCCTATAAATAGCCCCCTTGTCTTCATAAAATTTCACACACAATTCCAAGAAGCATTCAAGGCAAACACCATTCTCTCTTTTCTCTTCTTTAGTTCTTAAATTTCTTACTATTGTGTTCTTGGTTCTTCAAGCTTTTTCTTCATAGTTTTGTGGCAAAGGTAAGGGGAACCTCTTGCAAATTAATTTGAGAAGTATGAGTTTGATTCTTGTTTGTGTTTGAATTGTTTGTTTGTGTGTTTATAGCTTTTATTTAATTAAGTATGCTTTATAATTGTCTTATAGCTTTAATTTAATTGCTTCATGTTATTTATGAATTGTAGAGTTATAATGCCCAAATTTATCCTAATTTTCGTGTGATTAAAGAGGCTATGGCAAAATCATTTTTGAGCTTTTGTAAACATACCGTTATAATGACAAATTTTAGACTTACCGTAAATACGATTTTACCACAAAGAAAATACAATTTATTATTTGTGAAAACCCTGATATTGTCTATCATTGATATACCAAGGTGATGGTTAAGATAAATGGTTTATCAGTATGGAGCTGTCAAGGAAAGACAGAGACCTTTGAAGGGGCTTGATAAGTCCGTCTCTCTTTCCTGGGAATTGTACTGATACGCTGTTTGGGGAATTTTTAACACTAGGGACCCGGTATATACGTGACTAAGATAAATTGGGAAAGAAGTGATTTCTTAATACCGTATATATAAATAGATTGGATTTGATAAAAGAGTGTAACAGTAATGGATTCTCAGTGAATTCTACTGTTATGGCATCTTTCAGAATTTAATATGATAGTAATGGATTCTCAGTGAATTCTACTGTTATATTAAACAGTGGGAAAAATAGAGAGGGTATCCAATCTGTATATGTATACAATTGACTCAGTTTAATTTTCAATGTCTACGGTAGTGGAAATTAGTGAGATAGGCTTTCAATGAGCCTTTTTCCTAGAAGATAATCAATGCTTAAGTATTTCCAAAGAGAAATAATTGGACTATGTTCACTTAGTTATAGTAGATTGATTTTTAAGATTGGGTACTGATCAACAAAGATCACTCTGCCTTCGTGTGATCTTTTCATCTTCGAAAATAACTTAAGCCGGTAATTAATCAGCTTTACTTCATTCACTAAGTATATATCAAGTTTTAGAAAGACAGACACTGATTACCGCAATCGGCTCAACCGCCGTGTAATTATTCCATTCCCAAAGAGCTATCTAAAATCTGAGAACAGACACTTACTGATTAAAAAGCGGACGTAAGTTTTAATACTCTTGATCTCTTCTCTCTTGATCAAACCTAGGTGGCTATGCCCCGTTTTGGTCTTCTTGAAATAAGATAATAACCTTTTATATCGAATCATTCTGTTGGGCTATTCACCTCAGTTCGACTCTGCCACGATGTGACTAGTCATAAATGGAAATATTTCAGCCGGAAGAATAACTTAACTCGCGGTAAATGAGTAATGAAGAAAAGAGTAATTTTCCATAAAGTGATAAGTTTTTCTATACAATGGTATTGAAGAAAAGCTACAATAAGACAAAGGAAGTTTTACAAAGAGAAAACAAAGAGAAGCAGGATGTATGCAAAATTTGACGATCATTTGCGTTATAGACGATGAGCATACAACCTAGAGGCTAGGGTTGAAAATAGGTTCTGTTGGACTACAATTGTCTACAGGGATTATCCAGGTTTTGAAAGTTTCAATGGCCTTGTCGGTGAATCCCCCTGAGCCGAGACAAGTCGTATACCCGGTTTGGATAAATCTGACTGGTAGATCTATTTTTGATTTGGTATTAAGTTTTAAATGCGGTATTTCTGAAGTATTTTCAGAGGAATAAAGGGATTCCCTGATTATGCTGTTAAGTTTACTACAGCCAGTCGCTCAAATGATGTAAGGTTGGAAAAGTCTCCTTGGAGCACTACACCGGTGTGATTAGAGAGATATTGAAGTGACATGCATAAATAAGACTTGGACTTGGTAATAAATTATTGCAATTGTATTACTTTTGTAGGATTGCAGCACAAAAGTAATATCTGCTTAAATGAGATCTGTTTATAAGTCTTGATTGATCTGTTATTATGAATATATGGTTAATGTGCAAATTGATTGATGGGTGACCTATATGTTGGGTGTATTCTGTAACGTCCGTATTTTTAGATTTCCGTCTTTATTCTGTTTTAATATATAATGTGTGATTGATGTATATTAAATATTTTGTTAGGAAAGCTAATTCCTTAGATAAAGCCCTACTGAGCATAGAAGTCGGTAGTTTAAGTTGAATTTTGATAATAACACAGAATACGATTTACGGTAAATTGACGGAATAGCTGAGTTGTGAGACAAAGACCTTGAATTGAAGTCAGAAAATTGATTTGAGTTACGGAATTCTGAGTTACGGGTAAAAAAAGTACTGTTTTGGTCTCTGTAGTTTAATAGGCTGAACTGCAAGTGGGTTTAGTGACCAAAACAAGTTAGAAAAATAATTTGACGAACCAAATAGTGTTTTTCTATTATTTAGGAATTATGGGAATTTTTCTAGAATTTTCTAAAAAGTTGACAATTTTGACCTAAATACGGGCTTACGGGTAAAAATAGAAGTATTGGGAAAATTAGTAAAACCCCAAAAATGAAGTTAGGAGGTTTTAAATCATTAATTAGTTGAGGAATGGTGATGTAGGGGTAGTGATGTAATAGGAAAAATAGTAATGATTACTTTTCCAGTGAAAAGACCGTTTTGCCCCTAAGTCAGATATTTAACTGCTAAGCCATAAAGCAAGCCAACTCAAAGCCATTGTAGCCAAATAATTTCGTGCCTAGGCTGCTCCATATAAGCCGTGTGAGCCATGCACACAAACAAGCCTTGAATGAATAGTTTAACTAAGTAGGATTAAAGTTACCACACATGGGTTACTCTTTGTACCTAGCTTGAACCATGGTTGTGTTTGATCTTATCTCCCTCATTTCTTTTCAGCCAAAACCGCCCCATGTGTCTTAAAACAAATCTAGATTCTTCTAGAAGAGAGGTGAGTCATGGAGAAGAGCCAATAGGGTAATTTCTTGATTTATCTCTTTACCAAAATTAATTTAAGTGTAATGATGAAGTTTTAGCAAAACTTATCCAAGCCCTTGGAGAGAGAGAGAGTTGGCCGTGTGTGTGTCTTGAGGGAGAGGAGAGGAGAGTTTGCTTCATTTGTTCATTTCCTTTCTCATTTCGAAACACATCTCTTCCATTTTTCTCTCACTCTTCTCTAAAAATTTCCAAGAGTTCATCAAGTGTTCTTCTTTGTTCTAAGGCTTTTGATCTTTGATCTTCAAGAACCAAGGTTGGTTTTCTCTTCTAATCCATAAATCCTTTCTTCCTCTTCATGATCATCAAGTTCATATTTCTAAATGTGGGTTTTTTCTATTTTTGTCTTGAAGGAACCCAAGCTTGTGAAGGTAAAAGATCTTTGATCCAAGCTTTGATCTTTCTCCTTCCTTTGGTTCATAACTATCAAGGGTTTGAAAGAAATAATCTTTCTTCTCTTTTTCTTCTTCTCTTTAAGATTAAAAAGATCTTATTTGTAGTATTTGTTTTGGCTATGTTCATATCTTGGTTTTAAGGTGGTGATCAAGTAAGGCTAGGAAGCCAAGAAATTAAACTAGGATTTTCATTCAAGAAGAGAAGGAGAAAGGTAAGGGGAAATCTCTCTTTTTGAGTTATAAGATGCATAGAGTGTTATGTGCTTGTCTATGATATTTTTTTAAAAGCTTGAGAATCTTACTATAAACAAAAGAGGACTTGATTCTTCTAAAAGTTTGATCTTTATGGAAAGATATATATTTTTATTCAAGAAGTAACCTTTATGGAAAATTATTGATTTTTATCTATATAATAATCATGATCAAGTGGTGAGTGCTTTGAAAAGTATGAACTTTCATGAAAAAGACAATCTTTCTAAAGTAGTAATTTTTATTTCAAAGAGATGACCTTTATGGAAAAGACAAGAACTTTAATCAAAGAGATGCTTTTTTTAAGTGAGCATGGAGTGAAAAATATTGGATGATGACATCTTTGTGTTTGTAACTTTGTCTTCATGATTGAAGTTCATATTGTTCTATGTGTGGATGTGATATTGTTTTATGCTTGATGGTGATGCTTTGCTAAGTTTGATTGTGATGTTATTTTGTGCTTCATGTCCTTCGGCTTGTGAGGATTGTCTTCTAGCTATCCTCTATGTTCTATGTTTCCTTTTCTTATTTCTATTCAATTTGGGAATGCAATATTTAAAGTAGGTTATTGTTTTATTATGCTTGATGCTTGGTGATTGGTGATTGAGGAAGAGTATGAAAGGATTAAAGTATGGCAAATTGGCTAATGACCCGAGCATTATGGAGTGTGGTGAAAAGGACATAGACATGGGCAAAAAGGAATTTTTCATGATGAATTAATTAGTACAAAGTCCAAAGCTTTGTTAGGATTCATTAAAGTAAGAGCTTTTCAAAAATAAAATCTCCAATGGAATTTTGGTAAATATTTAAATATAACTTAAGAAGTTAAAAATGAATCATTAGAAGAAAAGTCATCATTTTAACTCAAATATATTGTTTTTAATTTAATTAATTTTAAAATAAAAGGTATGGTGTTTTCAAAATTAAAATGAAGTTTTTAAATCTAATAAACTTTGGAAAAACAGACCAGTCACACCTCTGGTGTGGATTTCAGAAAAGGATGTGAAAATAGGATTTTTGTATAGAAAACAGAAAAAAGAGAAACAGATCAGTTCACACCAGCGCTGTGAATTTTATCACCCCTGTGAAAGTGTCAGGGGTCTTAAAATTCGAATTTATAAAATTTATGCTTAATGGCTCATAAATTAATGTTTTTTAAGGGAAAAATATTTATTTTGAATTTTCCTTAGTCTAAGTATTTTATATTAATTTTTGAAAGCAAAACAATAAATACGTTAAATCGGTTTATGAGAAATAAAGAGATATTTGGTTGAGATAATCAAAGCAAAAAGAGAATTTATGAAATGACCAAGAGATAAGGTCATATGATGATGAAATGACCAAGAGATAAGGTCATGTGAATATTTAATGACAAAGAGAGAAGGTCATGTGATAATGGTTACAAGAGATAACCAAGAAAAATAAATGCAACATGCTTGTTATGTTTATGTAAGCAAAAATATTGCATGTCATTTGCATTAAAAGAGATTTGGCAGAGGCCATGTGATGAGATTTGGCAGAGGCCATGTGATGAGCATTACAACCCAGAGTGGGTTGAGAATAGGGATAGTTGGGCCACAGATACCTATTGGAATTATCCAGGTTGCGAGAACCCTCTAATGGCCTGTGTAGGTGAATACCCCTGAGCCGAGGCATGTCGCACAACCCAACTTGGATAAATCTGACTGACTTGACTATTCATGATACGGTACGATGTTTTAAATGTAGCAGGTTTGAATGTTTATCATGACGTCTGGAGGGACTATCTGATAATTGTGTTAAGTCTGGTACGGCCAGTCGCTCAATGTAGTAGGAGGAAGAGAGAAGACTCCATGGAGCATTACACCGGTGTTTGAGAGGGAAATAGAAGTGACATGCATTGTGATATGTCTTGTTTGATAATGGATTGTTTGGTGAGGATATAAATGATATGTGCTATGAGATAGTAACTGTATATGTTATGCATGCTTCTTTCTTAATTTCTTGATTTATACCTATTTTCTGTGATATCTTATTGATTTGCTTAAGGAGTGTTTTTCACCCTTGCCTATATGTTTTGTGGTCTTCTGAACATGATTCTTATAGATGGACCCTCAGCAGAATGGGTTGCTCCGCACTCGGCGGATTACTTACTGCCCCCGAGGGGGAGTGGGGAGTGGGTGGGTGATTAACCCACACACTCAATGGGGGACGTATGCTGGAAACATTATGTCCCTGGAGACCGTGGCAGTAGGACCTCAGAGGTGGGTGGAAGAAAACTTAGTGCTAGATGTTCAGATGCCTCTCAATGAGTTGAGAGAGCGATGGAGGAGACAAGACTCAGAGTCTCAGAGAGCAGGGCATCCTGAGCCAGTGCCAGAAGAACTGGTGGAACCGGAGGCAGCGCATGGAGGACCTAGTACTCCACCTCTTCGGACGTACTCCCGTAGGACCCGACAGACTGCAAGGAAGAGTACGGTGAGAAGACCCCGATCCATTCCGGAGGTGCCAGCGGGGGAAGCACCTGTTGAGGAGTCGACCGCCATGGTGGTGGATCCAGTGGTTGATGTTGTTCCGATTTCGTATGCTCTACCTGGAGGTAGACCCCAACCTTTTACCCCTGTTACACTTGAGGACTTGGTTGTCAGGAGGGCCAGAGTTAGGAGAGAGGCAACGGTGCTAGGGGAGAAGGGGAAAGGGATTTTAGGAGATGGTCCTGAGGGACAAGGGTCTGATAGACTGATGATGTAGGAGTTTTGGCAAGCCCAGTCAGATAAGGGTTTTGCTGGAGAGTTTGGGACTTATTCATTCAGGATCCCACTTCTTTTTTATGATGACTCTACGGGCGTAGGTTTATGATTTTGTTTACTTTGGATGACTGTAAAATATTTATAACACTACTTTACTTTACCTTATCTTTATTTCTTTCAGTGTTTGTAAATATGGTGTGATATCCTAGTTTGCATGGGCAAACATGTAGTCTGATGTACGGTATGTAGATGTGTATATATATGAGGTATGTTTCTGTATACGTTGTGTTTGATTTATCTTATACGCTAAAACTTTCAAATTAAGGATTCTAATTTAATAAGGTATTTCTATTATAAAAAGAAAAAAATTATTCAAATTTTTGGAAAGTGAATACGTTAATAAAATAATATTCTTTGAAATTAAAATAAATAACTTAACTATTTCCACAAAAATATCTTTTCACATTGCAATTTCCTTTTATGAGTAAGGGCATTGTAATTAGTGGTATCAGAGTCCCGTTGAATCATGTTTGGGATGTTTAGGGTATAGGCCTACTAAGTTAGGTTGTGTGAACTCTGTTTGACATTGTTTGAATTGTTTTCTTGTGAAACAATGTATGTATTGTGTGATTTGTTTGGGTGGATTCTGGATTGTACCTTTACCGGTTAAATTGCAGGAATCCATGGCTCGCAATACAGATGCATTAGAGAGAGCTGTTGGTGCGATGACCAATATGGTAGCTACCATGGCACAACAGGCTCATCGAGCTAAACAGAGGGAAGTTCAGAATCAGCTTAGGGCTGCTAGAGCTGCTAAGAATAAAGGGTTGTTTGATTTCAAGAAGCATGATCCATCTCAGTTCGACGAGGAGCCTGATCCGGAGAAGGCTGACTTATGGATTCAGGAAATAGAAAAGATATTTCTTTCTCTACACTGTGCTGAGGAGGTTAAGGTACCCTATGCCACTTATCTGTTGATTGGGGATGCAGTAGTACTGGTGGAAGGGAGTACAACAACTGTTGGAGGCTGAACACCAGGTTATTAGTTGGGAAGTTTTTTGGGTTAGATTCCTAGAGAAGTATTTTCCTCAAAGTGCTAGGACTGAGAAGGAATTGGAATTCCTAAATCTGCAGCAGAGGACATGACAGTAGATGCTTACGCGGCAAAGTTCGAAACTCTGGCTAAGTATTTTCGTTTCTTTCAGCTTCAACCTGATGAGGGATGGAAGTGTGAGAGATTTGAAAAAGGATTACGTTATGAGATTAAGGAAGCTGTAGCACCTTTGGAGATTTGTGAGTTCCAACTTTTGGTGGAAAAGTGTAGGAAGATAGAGATATTGAAAAAAGAGAGAGTAATAAGAAGCAATGTGGGTGGACCGTCTAGGTTCAGGCCACGGAATAAAATAGAAAGCAATTCCAGAGAAAACCCTACACAAGACTTGGAAATTTTGGGAATCAACAACAGAACCGCAACATGACACCTGCAGGATGGGGTGGTAATCGTGGAACTCAAGGGCCGAATGGAGTTCGGTGTTTTAATTGTGGGAAGACAGGACATTACTCTAACAACTACAATCAAAGGAGGGTAACTTGTTTCAAATGCGGAAAGATGGGACATACGTCCAAGGATTGCAAAATACCAAAGGCTGAACCAGCAGTGAATAATATGCAGGCTGTGAGACCGAAGACAAAGGGACGTGTTTATACCCTGAGTGGCGTTGAGGCTTCGCAATCGGATGATCTCATACAAGGTACATGTGACATAGCTGGCTATCATTTAATTGTATTGTATGATTCAGGTGCGACGCATTCGTTTATATCTCTTGATTGTGTGAAACGATTGAATTTGCCTGTTTCTTTGACGTCATTCGATTTAGTTGTTTCTCTGCCTACTACTGAACCCGTTGTTGTGAATATTGTTTGTTTAAATTGCCCTGTCACTATTCTCGGTAGGAAATATCTCGTTGATTTGATATGTCTACCTTTGATTCAAATAGATATTACTCTTGGTATAGATTGGTTATTTTTCAATCATATCCTTCTAGATTGTGCCAATAAGACCCTAGTTTTTCCTAATCCTGAGATTTCTGGACTTATATCTACCAGCCAAGCAAGAACGTCTTTGAAAGAAGGAGCGCAGGGATACGTGTTATTTTCCTTGTTGAAATTCAAGAGTGATAAGGAATTGAACAATGTGCCCGTAGTTAGAGAATTCTCTGAAGTGTTTCCAGAAGATGTTCCGGGTTTGCCACCTGTGAGAGAGATAGAGTTTTCCATAGACTTAGTACCCGGTTCCGGTCCAATTTCTATTGCCCCATATAGAATGTCGCTAATGGAATTGGCTGAGATAAAAAAGCAATTAGAAGACTTGTTGTCTAAACTGTTCATAAGACCAAGTGTTTCTCCGTGGGGTGCGCCAATACTACTGGTGAAAAAGAAGGATGGGACTTCTAGGTTGTGTGTAGATTATAGGTAGCTGAATAAGATAACGATTAAGAATAAGTATCATTTGCCACGTATTGATGACTTGATGGATCAACTTAGGGGAGCTGCTATTTTCTCTAAGATAGATCTGAGAACAGGATACCACCAGATTAGGGTAAAGTCTAAGGATATACCCAAGACTGCTTTTAGAAACTCGGTATGGTCATTACGAGTATCTTGTAATGCCATTCGGTGTGACTAATGCACTAGCAATATTCATGGACTACGTGAATAGGGTTTTTAGTCCATTCTTAGATCGTTTTGTGGTGGTGTTCATTGACAATATTTTAGTTTATTCTAAGAATGAGGAGGAACATGAGGAACATTTGCGACAAGTGTTGTAAATTTTGACTAAGAATAAATTGTATGCTAAGTTATCCAAGTGTGAATTCTGGTTGAAAGAAGTGCAGTTTTTAGGTCATGTGATTTCTAAGGACGGTATAGCTGTAGATCCTGCGAAGGTAGAAGCAGTACTCTCGTGGGGAAGACCTAAGATTGTGACTGAGGTTCGTAGTTTTGTAGGATTAGCAGGATATTACAGAAGGTTTATTGAGGGATTTTCAAAGATTGTGGCCCCATTGACCAAGTTAACTAGAAAGGATCAACCGTTTGAGTGGACTGAGGAGTGTGAGAGAAGTTTTCTTGAGATGAAGGAACGGTTAACGACTTCACCTGTTTTAGTGTTACCTAATCTAGAAGAACCCATGGAAGTATATTGTGATGCTTCTTATCAAGGATTGGGTTATGTTTTAATGCAGAATAGGAAGGTTGTATCCTATGCTTCTCGTCAACTGAAGACTTATGAAAGGAATTATCCAACTCATGATCTTGAGTTAGCTTCAGTGGTTTTTGCCCTGAAGATCTGAAGACATTATCTTTATGGGTCAGTTTTTACAGTGTTTAGTGATCATAAGAGTTTGAAGTACCTGTTTGATCAAAAAGAGTTGAACATGAGGCAGAGGAGATGGATAGAATTTCTTAAGGACTATGATTTTAACCCGATGTATCACCTAGGAAAAGCTAATGTTGTAGCTGATGCTTTGAGTAGAAAGACTGTACATGTGTCGGTCATGATGGTCAAAGAGTTAGAGTTGATAGAAAGTTTTCGTGACTTGAATCTGTCGGTGGATGTGCACAGAGATAGGATGTCTCTGAACATGATTAGGGTGATGAGTGAATTGATGAGAGAGATTAAAGAGCAACAAGCAACTGATGAGCATCTGTTGGAAAAGAAAGAGTTGTTTGAACAAGGAAAAGTTACAGAGTTTAGTATAGGTTGTGATGGTATCTTGAGGTGCAAAGGTAGGGTGTGTGTATCAAATAATCCGGAGATGAGGAGATTGATTTTGGATGAGTCACATAAGAGTAAGTTAAGTATTCATCCTGGACTCAATAAGATGTATCAAGATCTAAAACAAAGATTTTGGTGGCCAGGAATGAAGAAACAAGTGGCTGAATATGCAGCATCATGTTTGACCTGTCAGAAAGCAAAGGTAGAACACCAACGACCAGCAGAAATGATGCAATCTTTGGAGATACCTGAGTGGAAATGGGAAGGAATATCTATGGATTTTGTGTCTGGATTACCTAGAACTCTGAAAGGATTTGATGCAATATGGGTGATCGTAGACAGACTAACTAAGTCATCTCATTTTCCTCCTATGAATATGAAGTATTCCTTAGAGAAGTTGGCTCAGTTGTATATCAAAGAGATTGTTAGGTTGTATGGTGTGCCTTCTAGCATAGTTTCTGATAGAGACCCTAGATTTACTTCTAGGTTTTGGCAAACTTTGCAAAGTGCTCTAGGAACTAGGCTTAAATTAAGTTCTGCTTATCATCCCCAAACGGATGGTCAAACAGAAAGAACAATTCAATCTCTAGAGGACTTGCTGAGAGCTTGTGTGTTAGATCAGAGAGAAAGTTGGGATGAACTATTGCCATTGATTGAGTTTACGTACAACAACAGTTATCATGCTAGCATAGGAATGGCACCATACGAGGCTTTATACGGGAGAAAATGCTAAACACCTTTGTGTTGGTATCAGGATGGAGAGAATTTGATTTTAGGACCAGAAGTTGTGCCGGAAACAACAGAGAAGGTGAAACAGATGAGGGAGAGAATGCGAGTGGCATAGAGTAGACAAAAGAGTTACTCTGACAAGAGAAGGAGACCCCTTGAATTTCAGGAAAGCGAACACATTTTTCTGAGAGTCACGCTGATGGCTAGGGTTGGTAGAGCTATCAAGTCTAGAAAACTTACTCCGAAATTCGTAGGACCTTACCAAATTCTTCATCGGGTAGGTCCTGTTGCTTACAAAATTACTTTGCCCCCATTTCTTTCCAATCTTCATGATGTTTTCCATGTTTCACAACTAAGAAAATATGTACCCAATCCTTCTCATGTGATTGAGCCTGATGTCGTACAATTAAAAGAGAACCTGACTTATGAAGCACGTCCTGTGCGAATCGACGATTGGAGGATCAAGCAACTCAGGGATAAGCAAATTCGTTTGGTTAAAGTTATTTGGGACAATGTTACTGGTGATGCAACGTGGGAATTAGAGGAGAAGATGCAAGAGCAGCATCCAAAGTTGTTTTAGGTACGTAATTTCGAGGACGAAATTATTTTAGAGAGGGAGAATTGTAACGTCCGTATTTTTAGATTTCCGTCTTTATTCTGTTTTAGTATATAATGTGTGATTGATGTATATTAAATATTTTGTTAGGAAAGTTAATTTCTTAGATCAAGCCTTAGTGAGCATAGAAGTCAGTAATTTAAGTTGAATTTTGATAATAAGATAGAATACGGTTTACGGTAAATTAACGGAATAGTTGAGTTGTGAGACAAAGACCTTGAATTGAAGTCAGAAAATTGATTTGAGGATACCAATGGTCATTTTACAATATTTGAGGATTTTAGAAATTTATTTGGGATTTTTCTGAGTTACAGGTAAGAAAAAGTACCGTTTTGGTCCCTATAGTTTGAATAGGCTGAACTGTGAGCGGGTTTAGTGATCAAAACAAGATAGAAAAATATTTCAACGAATCAAATAGTGTTTTTCTATTATTTAGGAATTATGGAAATTTTTCTGAAATTTTCTGAAAAGTTGACTATTTTGACCTAAATATGGGCTTATCGGTAAAAATAGCAGTATTGAGAAAATTAGTAAAACCCCAAAAACGAAGTTAGGAGGTTTTAAATCATTTATTAGTAGAGGAATGGTGATGTAGGGGTAGTGATGTAATAGGAAAAATAGTAATGATTACTGTTATGATTCGACCCCTGGACGCAGAGTATCAGTCACGCACTGGACTCTCAAACATCGGACGCACGCGTCAGACACAAGTTATTGGACGCACGCGACCAATGCAAGTATTGGACGCAGATATCGGACGCAGATATTGGACGCACGAGTTGATCAAGAATGGCAGCGAAAAGAATGAAATTAAGAGATAAGGGATCAAGAAAGATGAACACAGAGAATTATCGTGGTTCGGAGCTTTTCTCCTACGTCCACACTGAGGCGAGCACACATCCACTATCTCAAGATCACAACCAGTACAAGAAGTTTTCCAGGTAAGTCACACACCTCACTTGCACTCACTTAGCAATCTATACAAGCGAATAACTCGATTTTTCTGTTCTCTCTCTGTTCTGATTTTATCTAGCTATGACAACTTATATATGAGAACCTAATCCCCCAATCTGTTACAATTCAGTTACATTGATTCCCCCAACTAACTAATAACAGAAAATAGGATAAGATTACATATCACATAGCTAACTAACATAAGACATATCCTAACAACCAAGTGATGAGCCAACCGATTCTACAAATCTCCACCTTGGATCTTCACTTGCTTCAGAACACAGCAGCTTGGATATGTCTTCAGTCTCAAACTGAGACTTCACTTCCTTGCAGCTCCAATGTTCACCAAGTCCAGACAGTGAGCAAACTTGGATCCAGGAACTACTTTTGTAAGCATGTCTGCAGGGTTATCCTCTCCTGCAACCTTCTTCACTGCTACCAATCCTTGAGCTATGATGTCCCTTATAAAGTGTAGCCTTACATCAATGTGTTTGGTTCTTTCATGGAACACTTGGTTCTTAGAAAGACACACTGTACTTTGGCTGTCACACCACACAGTGCCAGGAACCTCCTCTCCTTCAAGTTCACTTACGAAACCCTTCAGCCATATTGCTTCCTTTATAGCTTCAGTGAGAGCAATATACTCAGCTTCAGTAGTTGACAAAGCTACAATCGATTGCAGATTTGCTTTCCAACTCACCACATTTCCATACAAAGTGAACAAGTAACCTGTCAAGGACCTTCTTTTCTCCACATCACCAGCAAAGTCTGCATCCACAAATCCTTCAAGCTTTCCATTTTCTGACCTTGTCTTGCCAAAAATCAAGCCAATAGATTTGGTCCCTTTTAGATATCTGAATATCCACTTGACTGCCAACCAATGCTCCTTTCCTGGATTGCCCATGAACCTACTCACCATGCTTGCAGCATAGGCTAAATATGGTCTTGAGCACACCATAGCATACATAAGGCTTCCTATTGCATTGGAATAGGGAATGCTTCTCATGTGTTCAAGTTCCTCATCAGTGTTAGGTGACTGGCTGACAGATAGCTTGAAGTGACCAGCTATAGGTGTGGTCACAATCTTAGCATCTTGCATGTTAAACCTTTTCAGGACCTTTTCAATGTAGCTGGTCTGATGCAGAAAGAGTAACCTCTGGGATCTCTTCCTTTCAATTTCCATGCCCAAGATCCTTTTTGCAGCACCTAAGTCTTTCATTTCGAACTCTGAACTTAACAGACTTTTAAGCTTGTTAATCTCACTTAAATCAGCACTTGCAATTAACATATCATCAACATATAATAAAAGATAAATGAATTGACCAGATTCAGTTCTATTATAATAGACACAACTATCATATGAACTTCTTTTATAACCATTTGAAACAATAAAGGAATCAAACCTGAGATACCATTGTCTTGGTGATTGCTTGAGGCCATATAAAGATCTCTTCAGCAGACACACCATTTGTTCCTTACCACTTGCTTCAAATCCTTCTGGCTGATTCATATAAATCTTCTCATCCAGCTGACCATGCAAAAATGCTGTTTTAACATCCATTTGTTCAAGCTCTAAGTCCTTCACAGCAACAAGAGATAGTATTACTCTTATGCTAGTATGTTTTACCACTGGAGAAAAGATTTCATTGAAGTCCACTCCTTCTCTTTGGGTGAAACCTCTAGCTACAAGCCTTGCCTTGTATCTGGCTTTCTCGACTCCAGGAACTTCTGGTTTTCTCTTGAAAATCCATTTACAGCCAACGATCCTTTGCTTTGCAGGTCTTTCCACTAGTTCCCATGTGTTGTTTTTCATCAAAGAATCAATTTCATCCTTCATGGCAGCTTCCCATTTTTCTTTGTCATTTCCAGTTATAGCTTCCTTGTAACTACCCGGGTCTGAACTTTGATCATCAATCTCCACACTCAAAGCATAAGCAATTAAGTCTGCATAACCAAACCTTTGAGGTGCTCTGATCTGTCTTCTTTCCCTATCTCATACAAGGTTGTAGTGTAAGCTGGATGCTTTAGGTTGACAGGTTTCTGTATCAGACTGTGATACACTTTTAGAATTTTCTGGAATAGAACCCTCCACCTCCAATTGAACTCTCTGATCAGATTCAATGGAAGTTTGAGTTTGGTCAGGTTGTCGTTCACTGTTTCCATGCATTTTATCTTCCTGAAACACAACATCCCTGCTTATGACTGCCTTTCCTCCATTTGGACTAATTAGCCAAACTTTGTAACCTTTCACACCTTCAGGGTATCCCAAAAAAATGGCCTTCTTTGATCTTGGCTCAAGCTTACCTTCATTGACATGAATGTAAGCAGTGCAACCAAACACTCTGAGATGTTCATAGCTTGGAGCCTTACCATTCCATAGTTCTTCAGGAGTCTTAAAACTGATTGCAGCAGATGGTGATCTATTGATCAAGTAACATGCTGTATGGACTGCTTCCCCCCAGAAATTTCTGCCAAGGTTTGCATTAGATAACATACATCTAACCCTCTCCAAGATGGTTCTATTCATCCTTTCTGCTAGACCATTTTGTTGAGGAGTTAGACTTACAGTTCTATGTCTTGCAATGCCATGATCCTTGCAAAAATCAGTGAACTCTTCACTTAGGTACTCGAGCCCATTATCTATTCTTAAGACCTTCACCTGCCTGCCAGTTTGGTTCTCCACCAGTGCCTTCCATTGCTTAAAACACTTGAATGCCTGATTCTTATGTTTCAGCAAATAAACCCATACCTTTCTAGACCAATCATCTATAAAAGTTATGAAATATCTGGCTCCTCCAAGAGATGGAACCCTTGATGGTCCCCAAATGTCAGAATGAACATAATCAACAATACCCTTTGTGGTGTGTGTGGCAGTGTTGAACCTAACCCTTTTCTGTTTACCAAAAATGCAGTGTTCACAAAAATCTAATTTTTCAAAATCATTATTTCCTATCAACCCTTGCTTATACAGTTCTTCTAAACCCCTTTCACTGATATGAGCTAGCCTATGATGCCATAATTTTGTTGAACAAGTTTTAGAGACTGAAACTAGGCTAGCAGGGTTTAAAACAGTCATACCTTGCAGCCTATACAGGCCGTTCTTCCTTACTCCTTTCATGATCTGCAGTGAGCCTTTGGTAATCTTCAAAACTCCACCTTCTCCTTTGAAAGAGCAGCCAGCTTGATCCAGCATGCCTAGAGAAATAAGATTTCCCTTCAAATCAGGAACATGCCTTACTTCTGTCAGGGTTTTTGTTGATCCATCAGCTAACTTGATCTTCACATTTCCAGTCCCAATCACCTTACAAGCAATATTGTTTCCCATTAGGACCTTTCCAGCATCTATCTTCGAGTAGGAATCAAACCATTCTTGATTTGGGGTCATGTGAAATGAGCAACCCGAATCTAGAATCCATTCCTCACTGCAGGCTTCATCAGTGACTGAAAGAACATCAGAACTTTCATAGCCATCAACTACAACTGCTATATCATCTGAATCAGAATGCTTGCCATTGTTTTTCTTTCTTTCTGGACAATTCTTTCTGAAATGTCCCTCTTTGTGACAGTGGTAGCAGGTTTTCTTGAACTTGTTCTTTGACTTTGATCTATGCTTCTCTTTTCCTCTTCCTTCCCTTTTCTCTGATCTCCCTCTAGCAAACAGACCTTCAGCATCTCCACCATCACTCTTATTCTCAGTAATCTTTTTCTTCATCTCTCGAGAATTCAAAGTTGCCTTGACTTCTTCCAGAGTGAGGGTATCCCTTCCAAACAACATGGTGTCAACTAGATTCTCATAAGATGGGGGAAGGGAGCACAGCAGCATCACAACTTGGTCTTCTTTATCAATCTTGACATCAATGCTCTTCAAGTCCAAAATTGTCTTTGTGAATTGAGAGACATGTTCTTTGATTGAAGCACCTTCCTCCATCTTCAACTGATGCAGCTTCTTCTTCAGATACAGCTTGTTGGTTAATGACTTGGTCATGTAAAGACTCTCCAATTTCAACCAAACCGCAGCTGCAGTCGTTTCTTGAGCCACTTCTCTGAGAACCTCATCACCAAGTGATAGAATTATTGTGCTATGGGCTTTGCTGAGTAAATCTTTCTTTTCTTTTTCGGACAAAGTTGCTGGCAGTTTCGCAGCTCCTTGCAGTGCTTCAGCAAGACCTTGATGAACAAGAAGGGCATTCATCTTGATCCTCCAGAGGCTAAAATCATTCTCACCAGTGAATTTGTCAATGTCAAATTTCGTGGTGGCCATCGCGGAAACGTTGATTAGAACCAGGCTCTAGATGCCACTTGTTATGATTCGACCCCTGGATGCAGAGTATCAGTCACGCACTGGACTCTCAAACATCGGACGCACGCATCAGACACAAGTTATTGGACGCACGCGACCAATGCAAGTATTGGACGCAGATATCGGACGCAGATATCGAACGCAGATATTGGACGCACGAGTTGATCAAGAATGGCAGCGAAAAGAATGAAACTAAGAGATAAGGGATCAAGAAAGATGAACACAGAGAATTATCGTGGTTCGGAGCTTTTCTCCTACGTCCACACTGAGGCGAGCACACATCCACTATCTCAAGATCACAACCAGTACAAGAAGTTTTCCAGGTAAGTCACACACCTCACTTGCACTCACTTAGCAATCTATACAAGCGAATAACTCGATTCTTCTGTTCTCTCTCTGTTCTGATTTTATCTAGCTATGACAACTTATATATGAGAACCTAATCCCCCAATCTGTTACAATTCAGTTACATTGATTCCCCCAACTAACTAATAACAGAAAATAGGATAAGATTACATATCACATAGCTAACTAACATAAGACATATCCTAACAACCAAGTGATGAGCCAACCGATTCTACAATTACTTTTTCGGTGAAAAGATCATTTTGCCCCTAAGTCAGGTATTTAATTGCTGAGCCATAAAGCAAGCCAACTCAATGCCATTGTAGCCAAATAATTTCATGGCTAGGCTGCTCCATATAAGCCATGTGAGCCATGCACACAAACAAGCCTTGAATGAATAGTTTTAACTAAGTAGGATTAAAGTTACCACACTTGGGTTACTCTTTTTACCTAGCTTGAACCATGGTTGTGTTCGATCTTATCTCCCTCATTTCTTTTCAGCCAAAACCGCCCTATGTGTCTTAAAACAAGCCTAGATTTTTCCAGGAGAGGTGAGTCACGGAGAAGAGCCAATAGGGTAATTTCTTGCTTTATCTCTTTACCAAAATTAATTTAAGTGTAATGATGAATTTTTAGCAAAACTTATCCAAGCCCTTGGAGAGAGAGAAAGCTGGCCGTGTGTGTGTCTTGAGGGAGGGGAGAGGAGAGTTTGCTTCATTTGTTCATTCCCTTTCTCATTCCAAAACACATCTCTTCCATTTTTCTCTCACTTTTCTCTAAAAATTTCCAAGAGTTCATAAAGTGTTCTTCTTTGTTTTAAGGCTTTTGATCTTTGATCTTCAAGAACTAAGGTTGGTTTTTTCTTCTAATCCATAAATCCTTTCTTCCTCTTCATGATCATCAAGTTCATATTTCTAAAAGTGGGTTTTTTCTATTTTTGTCTTGAAGGAACCCAAGCTTGTGAAGGTAAAGGATCTTTGATCCAAGCTTTGATCTTTCTTCTTCCTTTGGTTCATAACTATCAAGGGTTTGAAAGAAATAATCTTTCTTCTCTTTTTCTTCTTCTCTTTAAGATTAAAAAGATCTTATTTGTAGTATTTGTTTGGCTATGTTCATATCTTGGTTTTAAGGTGGTGATTATTAGAATATAAGATATTATATCTTATCACTAGTTTATCTCATAGGATTAGGATTAGTTAGTTGCTCTATTTTTTTTTCGATGTAAGCTTTTGTCCATGGTGGTTAAGCTTTTGTCCATCATGATGTGAGCTTTTGCCATGGATGATTAAGCATTAAAATCTTGTTTGCTTCTATTAAGTGGTTAAGTCTTGAGTTGTGACTTCTGCTTAATGGTTAAGCTTTGATATATGGTTTCAGCTTCTGCCTTGTATGGTGGTTAAGCATTGAGACTTTGTTTTTGGCTTCTATCTAGAGTGGTTAAGCAATGGCTTCTACTCTTGATGGTTAAGCTTTGATAGCTTCCACCTTGATGGTGGTTAAGCATTTTATATTGGTTGCTAATTTTCTCTTTTAAAAGGGTATAATTGTAACAAGCTTAAAGCTTTAGTAAGCTTTAGCTTGAGGGGGAGTATTAGAATATAAGGAAATATCTTATAATATCTTAATATTATCCTAGTTTATCTCATAGGATTAGGATTAGTTAGTTATCTTATCATGATTTGTTTCTCTATTTAATTAGGATTAGGATTCTTGTATCCCTATATATGGGGGTTAGTGGTCAGTTATTTATTATCAAGCTATCAAGTTATTATCAAATACTATCAATCATATTTTAGAGTTCATTCTGTCTCTTATCTCTTTATTTGAAACCCTATAATTTCAACAGTGATCAAGTAAGGTTAGGAAGCCAAGAAACTAGGATTTTCATTCAAGAAGAGAAGGAGAAAGGTACGCGGAAATCTCTCTTTTTGTGAGTTATAAGATGCATAGAGTGCTATGTGCTTGTCTATGATATTTTTTTAAAAGCTTGAGAATCTTACTATAAACAAAAGAGGACTTGATTATTCTAAAAGTTTGATCTTTATGGAAAGATATATATTTTTATTCAAGAAGTAACCTTTATGGAAAATTATTGATTTTTATCTATATAATAATCATGATCAAGTGGTGATTGCTTTGAAAAGTATGAACTTAATTTCATGAAAAAGACAATCTTTCTTCGGAAAGTAGTAATTTTTATTTCAAAGAGATGACATTTTTGGAAAAGACAAGATTTTTAATCAAAGAGATGATTTTTATTAAGTGATCATGGAGTGAAAAGTATTGGATGATGACATCTTTGTGTTTGTAACTTTGTCTTCATGATTGAAGTTCATATTGTTCTATGTGTGGATGTGATATTGTTTTATGCTTGATGTGGATGTTTTCTTTTGCTTGATGGTGATGCTTTGCTATGTTTGATTGTGATGTTATTTTGTGCTTGATGTCCTTCGGCTTGTGAGGATTGTCTTCTAGCTATCCTCTATGTTCTATGTTTCCTTTTCTTATTTCTATTCAATTTGGGAATATAATATTTAAAGTAGGTTATTGCTTTATTATTATTATGCTTGATGCTTGGTGATTGGTGATTGGTAATTGATGATTGAGGAAAAGTATGAAATGATTAAAGTATGGCAAATTGGATAATGACCCAAGCATTATGGAGTGTGCTGAAAAGGACATAGACATGGACAAAAAGGAATTTTTCATGATGAATTAATTAGTACAAAGTCTAAAGCTTTGTTAGGATTCATTAAGCTAAGAGTTTTTCAAAAGTAAAATCTCCAATGGACTTTTAGTAAAGATTTAAATATAACTTAAGAAGTTAAAAAATGAATCATTAGAAGAAAAGTCACCATTTTAACTCAAATATATTGTTTTTAATTTAATTAATTTTAAAATAAAAGGTATGGTGTTTTCAAAATTAAAATGAAGTTTTTAAATCTAATAAACTTTGGAAAAACAGACCAGTCACACCTCTGGTGTGGATTTCAGAAAAGGATGTGAAAATCAGATTTTTGTATAGAAATCAGAAAACAGAGAAACAGTTCAGTTCACACCCGAGCTGTGATTGTTTTCACACCCGTGAAAGTGTCAGGGGTCTTAAAATTCGAAATTTATAAAATTTATGCTTAATGGCTCATAAATTAATGTTTTTTTAATGGAAAAATATTTATTTTGAATTTTCCTTAGTCTAAGTATTTTATATTAATTTTTGAAAGTAAAACAATAAATACGTTAAATCCATTTATGAGAAATAAATAGATATTTGGTTGAGATAATCAAAACAAAAAGAGAATTTATGAAATGCCCAAGAGATAAGGTCATGTGATGATTTAATGACCAAGAGAGAAGGTCATGTGATAATGGTTACAAGAGGTAACCAAGAGAAATAAATGCAACATGATTGTTATGTTTATGTATTCAAAAATATTGCATGTCATTTGCATTAAAAGAGATTTGACAGAGGCCATGTGATGAGATTTGGCAGAGGCCATGTGATGAGCATTACAACCCAGAGTGGGTTGAGAATAGGGATAGTTGGGCCACAGATGCCTATTGGGATTATCCAGGTTGCGAGAACCCTCTAATGGCCTGTGTAGGTGAATACCCCTGAGCAGAGGCATGTCACACAACCCAGCTTGGATAAATCCGACTGACTTGACTATTCATGATACGGTACGATGTTTTAAATGTAGCAGGTTTGAATGTTTATCATGACGTCTGGAGAGACTATCTGATAATTGTGTTAAGTCTGGTACGGCCGGTCGCTCAATGTAGTAGGAGGAAGAGAGAAGTCTCCATGGAGCATTACACCGGTGTTTGAGAGGGAAATAGAAGTGACATGCATTGTGATATGTCTTGTTTGATAATGGATTGTTTGGTGAGGATATAAATGATATGTGCTATGAGATAGTAATTGTGTATGTTATGCATGCTTCTTTCTTAATTTCTTGATTTATACCTGTTTTCTGTGATATCTTATTGATTTGCTTAAGGAGTGTTTTTCACCCTTGCCTATATGTTTTGTGGTCTTCTGAACATGATTCATATAGATGGACCCTCAGCAGAATGGGTTGCTCCGCACTTGGCGGATTAGTTACTGCCCCCGAGGGGGAGTGGGGAGTGGGTGGGTGATTAACCCACACACTCAATGGGGGATGTATGCTGGAAACATTATGTCCCTGGAGACCGTGGCAGGAGGACCTCAGAGGTGGGTGGAAGAAAACTTAGTGCTAGATGTTCAGATGCCTCTCAATGAGTTGAGAGAGCGATGGAGGAGACAAGACTCAGAGTCTCAGAGAGCAAGGTGACCCGAGCCAGTGCCAAAAGAACCGGTGGAACCGGAGGCAGCGCATGGAGGACGTAGTACTCCACCTCTTCGGATGTACTCCCATAGGACCCGACAGACTGCAAGGAAGAGTACGGTGAGAAGACCCCCGATCCGTTCCTAAGGTGCCAGCGAGGGAAGCACCTGTTGAGGAGTCGACCACCATGGTGGTGGATCCAGTGGTTGATGCTGTTCCGATTTCGTATGCTCTACCTGGAGGTAGTCCCCAACCTTTTACCCCTGTTACCCCTGAGGACCTGGTTGTCTAGAGGGCCAGAGTTAGGAGAGAGGCAACGGTGCTAGGGGAGAAGGGGAAAGGGATTTTAGGAGATGGTCCTGAGGGACAAGGGTCTGATGGACCGATGATGTAGGAGTTTTGGCAAGCTCAATCAGATAAGGGTTTTGCTGGAGACTTTGGGACTGATTCATTCAGGATCCCACTTCTTTTTTATGATGACTCTACGGGCGTAGGTTTATGATTTTGTTTACTTTGGATGACTGTAAAATATTTATAACACTACTTTACTTTACCTTATCTTTATTGCTTTCAGTGTTTGTAAATATGGTGTGATATCCTAGTTTGCATGGGCAAACATGTAGTCTGATGTACAGTATGTAGATGTATATATATATATATGAGGTATGTTTCTGTATACGTTGTGTTTGATTTATCTTATACGCTAAAGCTTTCAAATTAAGGATTATAATTTAATAAGGTATTTCTATTATAAAAAGAAAAAAAAATTTATTCACATTTTTGGAAAGTGAATACGTTAATAAAATAATATTCTTTGAAATTAAAATAAATAACTTAACTATTTCCACAAAAATATCTTTTCACATTGCAATTTCCTTTTATGAGAAAGGGCGTTGCATATTCCTACTTGTCATAGTACTTTGTCTTAGAGTCTCACCCTTGCCTACTTTATGTTGTGTTGGTGCATGACTGAGTAGATGATTTACCCGAGGAGTGGGTTAGTTCCGGTCCGACGTCTTAGGATTCAACCCCTTGAGATTGGGAAGTCGGGGTGGAAGATAAACCCTGGTACACACTGGGGTACGTATACTGGTTATGTACTTACTACCGCTGGAAGGGTGGATAAACCAAACTGGAGAGTAGAAACCCGATTAGTCTTTGACGTTAAACTACCCCTGGAGCAGATGAAGGATATCATCCGACAGAAGAAGGAAACACAAGGAAGGTGGAGAAGCAAAAGAATACTGCTCAGAAGAAGGTTTACCGTGTTAGGGTTAGAAGGTTGCTGCTACCATTACATCTTCGTCTTAAGATGCTTAAGCTAGATGGGTAGTCTAAGATTGATTTGACTCACTCCTACGTAGTAGCATATAATTTTCTTTAAACACTTTTGTAATTTTAGTTTTCTAGTATTTCTAGTTTTCGTACTCTTGCAGAATCTATACTTAGGTTTGTATTGAAGTAAACCCTTTGTAAAATAGCATGGTTATTATTTATATAATGAAGTACATTTTCCAAACCCGAAGGTATTATTTTATACTTACCATTCACTTTAGAAAAGAAATTTTTTTTATCCACATTTTTGGAAGATGATTACAAACTCTTATCAAAATATTTTCTAACTATTTGCGAAACTTTTGGTTATTATGGTGTAATATCCATTTTGGAGAAAGGGTGTTGTATTTTGTGGTATCAGAGCCTAGTTTATAATCTTATGGGGGAGTGTAGGTTATAGGTCTATTAGGCTTAAGTTGTCTAACTCTGATTGATATTGTTTGATTTCTGTGTTATGTGACATTATGTGAAATTGCTTGTTATCCTATTTTTCTAAGGGTAGGTGTGTTCTTGTTAAGTCTTTTCTAGTAAAACGATGGATGCACGTAACAACGAAGCAATGGAACGAGTAATTGGGGCAATGAACAACATGGCTGCTACTATGGCTCAGCAAACTGAAAGTTCTTGAGCAACCGATCCGGCAGAACAAAAAAGATAAAGAAGTATTGTTAATTTCTTCATGCTCGTTCCCAGTTCGAAGTACCATTTGTACAAATAAGAATCCCCCTCGTTACATGATTTCTTCTTCATATAGATGGATATAGGATCTATGTAGCAATTACTTAAAAGTACATTTTGTGAAACAACCCTTCCTATCTGATAGTGGGCTTAACAAACGGACATACAATCTCAGTTAAGGGCAGATAGGGCTGCTGTAACTAAAGGACTTATTGACTTCAGGAAGCATGATCCACAATAGTTTAGTGGAGAACCTGATCTAGAGAAAGCTGATCTTTGGATCTAGGATTTGGAAAATATATTTTTGGCTCTAAACTGTGCTGAAGGAGTCAAGGTATCTTATGCTATATACTTGCTCATTGGTGATGCAAAGTACTGGTGGAAGGGAGTAGAACAACTGCTAGAAGTTGAACAACAAGAAATAACTTGGACAATCTTTCGCGCTAGGTTTCTGACTAAGTACTTCCCTTAGAGTGCTAGAACTGAAAGGGAACGGGAGTTCCTGAATTTACAGCAGAAAGAGATGTCTGTGCATGCGTACGCGGCTAAATTTGAAACTTTGGCCAAGTACTTTTGCTTTTTCCAGCTTCAACCTGATGAGGCATGGAAGTGCGAACGTTTCGAAGGACTTTGTTACGACATCAAGGAAGCAGTATCTGTTCATGAGATCCGCCAATTTCAACCTCTAGTTGAAAAATGTCAGAAGTTGGAAATCCTGAAAAAGGAGAAGGTAGTAGTGAAGGGCAATGTAGGTGGACCATCTAGGTTTCAACCTCAATACCAGAATAGGAGGCAGTTTCAGAGCAAACCCTACAATAGGAACCCAGTGAACTTCAGGCCATTTTAGCAAAATAGGAACAATGCACCGACTGGTGGGAACGGAGGTTTTGGACAGCAAAGGCCGAACATAATAAGATGTTATAATTGCGGGAAACATGGACACCATTCCAGCAATTGTACACAGAAGGGAACAACTTGCTTCAAGTGTGGAAAGATTGGACATTTAGCAAGTGACTGTAGGGGACAAAGGCCTGCACCCGTTACCAAGAATGCGCAACCAGCAAGACCAGCCACTAAGGGATGAGTTTATACCATGAGTGGCGAAGAGGCTTCTAACTTCGATGACTTAATACAAGATAATTGTAGCATATCTGGTAATCCCTTAATTGTACTATATGATTCGGGCGCAACACATTCTTTTATTTCTGTGGATTGTGTGAAACAATTAAAATTGCATGTGTCTTTGATGCCTTTTGATTTAATAGTTTCTTTACCTATTGCTAAACGTGTTATCGCAAACACCATTTGTTTGAATTGTCCTATCACAATTCTGGACAAAGAATACCTCGTTAACCTGATATGTTTGCCTTTAACACAGTTAGATGTAGTTTTAGGCATGGATTGGTTATCTTTCAACCATATCCTCTTAGATTGTTCCAATAAAACTCTGGTTTTTCCCAATTATGAGATTCCTAGATTTATACCTACCAACCAATCTGATGTTCCTTCGAAAGAAGAAACTCAGGAAAACATGATGTTAACCTTATTGAAAGGCGAGAGGGAAGTTGAATTGAGCAAAGTGCCTGTTATTCAAAATGTCGCAGAGGTATTTCCAGAAGAGATACCAGGTTTGCCACCGGTGCGAGAGATCGAGTTTTCAATAGACATAGTTCCTGGTTCTGGACCAATCTCTATAGCTCCTTATAGAATGGCACCAACGGAATTGGCCGAGTTGAAAAAGTAACTAGAGGATCTATTGTCTAAACAGTTCATTAGGCGAAGTGCATCCCCCTAGGGAGCACCAGTATTGTTAGTAAAGAAAAAGGATGGGACATCTAGATTGTGTGTGGATTATAGACAATTAAACAAGGTGACCATTAAGAATAAATACCCTTTACCCCGAATAGATGATTTAATGGATCAGCTTCGTGGAGCCATTGTTTTCTCTAAGATAGATTTGAGAAGTGGATACCATCAGATTAGAGTTAAGAAAGAGGATATACCAAAAACTGCATTCAGAACACGATATGGCCTTTATAAATATCTTGTAATGCCATTTGGGGTAACCAATGCACCAGCTATATTCATGGACTACATGAACAGAGTTTTTAGTTCTTTTCTAGATCAGTTTGCTTTTGTATTTATCGATGACATATTAATCTATTCCAAAACCCATAGGGAACATGAGCAACATTTGCGACAGGTAATGCAAGTGTTAAGAGAGAAACAGTTGTATGCTAAGTTATCTAAGTGTGAGTTTTTGCATAGTAAGGTACAATTTTTAGGTCATGTGATCTCTAAGGAAGGAATTGCAGTGGATCCTACAAAGGTAGAAGCAGTACTTGCATGGGAGAAACCCACAACCATAACCGAGATTCGTAGTTTTGTAGGATTAGCAGGATATTATCGGAGGTTTATTGAAGGATTCTCTAAGATTGTAGCTCCATTAACCAAGTTTGTAGGTAACAAGAGGAAACACAAGAAGGGGGGTTGAATTGTTTTTCACGGCTTTTGAAAACTTTTCGCAAAGTAGAAAGCTGGTTAAGAAAACGTTAGACGCAAAGCGTAGTTGAGAAACTGGACGCAACATTCTTACTAAAAAGGACGCACAAACGAGTTGGACGCAGAACAGTCCACTTAGTTTAAAACAAGTTTTGGTAAGATTAAAAAGTGTGACTGACTAGCTTAAAAGAGAGTTTCAATTCAATCCCCTTGATTAGTAAATAAACATAAACTAAAAAGGATTAGGGAAAGAGAGATTGAACACGTTTTTATCCTGGTTCACCCTTTCCTAAGAGCTACGTCCAGTCCCCTCAAACTAGAGAGATTTCACTATCAATCAAGATAGAATACAAGTATTCTTCAATAGCCACTTCAGGCCTTACACAAGTATTCTTTGCACACCTAGCCTCTCCAGGCTCAACCCAAGTATTCTGTGACAACCAAGCCTCTCCAGGCTTAACCCCAAGTATTCTTTTACAGACATGCCTCTTCAGGCTCAACCCAAGTATTCTTTCTAACCAAGCCTTTCCAGGCTCAAACAACTCAGAAGAGTGTTTTTGACTTAAAGTGCTATCTAACTCACACAAGTGAGAATATGAAAATCTTAAACACTTCGAGAGTTAAGCAAACTCTCTTTTACAAGAAGGAAGAAAAAATAATACAAGACTTTCTATAATAATCAGAGTATTTGCACAGCGTTTCAGCTCTTTCTTTTCTTGGTTCAGTCTCTTGTATTCTTCTTCTTGTTCACAGTATTTATAGGCTTTGATGAAGCTTCAGACTTGTTCTTTGAATAGCTCAGCTTCAGCCTTCATAAAAATGACCGTTCTCTAATAGCATTAAATGCTATTTTTCCGTTGCTCTGAGGAGTTCCGCTTCAGTGTGTATGTCTGCGTCTTTTTCTCCTAGGTCAGAAGCAACCTGTACTCATAGTCTCAATTGCACAAAGGTTAATAGTAATATTTTTTTGAGACAAAGAGAATACACTGTGTAAAGCAGAAAGGGATGTTCAGAGAGATATAGAAATAGTCAGAGTACATTCTCTCTCTAAGTACACTTTCCACAGTGCGTTATACTTTTCATTTAATGCATGTTCAAAACACGTTGAATACAACTATTTATTTCAAATCATTTGTGTAACGCCCCTTTTTCACACAAGGAACGTCACATGAAAAACTAAACTTAATGCGGAAAATCGTCTCTCATAAATCATGGTTACCAAAATTGGTGGCTAATTTTTTTTTAAAAGGATCTTATACCAAAAGATTTGCTCACAACTCATTTAGCCATCCAGAAACTCAGAAGAAAAGAAACATCACCCATAAATATATATATCCTCAAGTCAACATACACAAGTTTTGCGCCCGCAAGTATAGTTTGGAACCACAACATAGTGGCCAAAATACATCATCCTAACACAAAGAAAATAAAGCGATAAAGCTAAACCTAGGAAAAATGATAAATCAAAAAGTGTGTCCAATACACGACACTGAACATGTACATCCCAAACCTAGGCTGGTCGCTAACAGACACTCTACAACCTAGCACTAGACACCCCCACCTCTACAGGCCTAAAACGATGACGTCTCCTCGGGGTCCTCCTCAACCACAAACACCTCGAATAGTACACGATCTGGCTCGTCTCTAACCTTCCTCTTCCCTCTATCTACGTGTCCCAAAGGTCCGGCAGAAGTGTCAGAAGAACAGCGCACCAAATGTCCAGAAGGTGCAACGTATGGAACAGGAAGTATCGGCCTCACGGTCTCGGGTGATGGAACTGGTGTCACTGGTGGTGCCATCCTTGGTAAGCGTGCCCTCTCCAAGGAACTCTTCCTTGGAGTGCGACGAATCAGACGACAACGGTTAGATACCGATTCGGCTATCCGCTGAGGTGTAGGGCTCTGATCCTCCCTCGTCTCTCTCCTAGGCTGCGCCGTGGGTGGAACTCTGGCCTCCCGGTTCTCCAAAGTGATACTGCGTGCAAAGGGTGCATCTCCCAGCCAGTAGCGCATCCTCTCGATGGGTATGTAGACATCCAATACCATGTCCCTCTCCAAAACCTCTTCGGGGCCCAACACCCCTCCTCTAGTCCTAACCACGTGTCCAGACACAGTGGCCCATTGGGAGATGGGATCGTAAGTCCATCCCCCACCATCGGCCTCACAAGGCCGAAAGCACTCCCTCACTCGGGCTATCAGAGGTCTCGAAGTGGACATCTACACGTAACGTACATAAAATAACAGAAAAACACGCAAGGGTGAATTTCTTTGCACAAGTTGAAATCCACTGAAAGGATGTATACGAAACAAAAAAATACTACATAATACATTCCAAGAATATATGTATAGCTACTCTTTCACAAATCTTTCTCTAAGATATTCATAAACCAAAAGAGAGCACATCATCAAATTAAGCACACAGTCAAACACACACAAAGCACTCTAGCATAGTGCATGTCACTTGAACATCTTTTAATACGACTCAACCGTCCTCCGCTCGCAATCCCCCAAGCTGGATTGCACAATCCTCCAAGCTGGATTGTAGCTCAAATTTGGCAAAGCCAATCATCGATTATAATTGACATCTATATATGTGGATTGCACGATCCTCCATGCTGGATTGTGACAATGACATCTACGTACGTCCCGCACAATCCCCCAAGCTGGATTGTAGCAACGTCCTCTACATTTATTGCACAATTCCTCCAAGCTGGATTGTAGCAACAACCTCTATATTTATTACACAATCCTCCAAGCTGGATTGTAGTAAAAACATCCACATTTATTGCACAATCCTCCAAGCTGGATTGTAGCATGACCTTAATATATATTGCACAATCCTCCAAGCTGGATTGTAGCACTGACATCTATATTTGCACTCACAAACAATCCAATCAACGCAGTCCCTCGTCTTAGGGTTTTTCGTCGCCACGGGTTAGCTTTCATCCAACACCGTGTAATATTATTGTCATTAAAACTTTTATCTTCGCCACGTATTGGTTCTCTCCCAATACCGTGTAATATTATTGTCCTTAAGACTTTTATCTTCGCCACGTATTGGTTCTCTCCCAATACTGTGTAATCTTGTTATTTAACACCATAAATTTTTAGAAGAATTTCCTCTTTGAATTCTTAAGTTTTTCTTTAACTCTAAAATCTTTAAGCTTCATTTGTTTCTAATAAAAGAATTATCTTTTATCTAAAACCCACTTTATTAATTTCTTCCCACTTATTCATCATAAAAGGATTTAATTAAAAACCTAATTAAATTCTTTGATAATTTTACTTAAAATCTTTTACTTTAAGTATTTGTAATTCTGACCCCCTAAGAAGTTCAGTTTCACAGTTCAGCCCCCAATTTTCTGAAAAATTAGGTTTCTGGCCCAAAATGCCCAGACTTTACGTTTTCTACCCCCCAACTTTCGTAATTTATAATTCTGGCCCAAATGTACCAGACTTCGCGTTTCAGCCCCAAGTTTTCGTAAATTATACTTTTGGCCCAAAAGTCTCCAGACTTCTCGTTTTCTGCCCCAAACTTTCGTAAATTATAATTTTGACCCAAAAGTCCAGATTTTGCAATTAAAGCCCAGAATTCCAGAATTTGCATTTTTGACCCCAAAAACCTGCAGTTTTCGTTTTTAACCCCTAAACATCCAAAATTTGATTTTTCTCTCACATTAATTAATTCTCTAACTCTCTTAAAGTTTTATGGATAAAATGATTTAGTATTAAATTGATTTAAGACTTATGATTAGAATTCTAATTAATTCATTTGGAAACTTTTCATTAAAGCTTTTAAACTCTCTTCCCACACTTAATCAAATCTCATCAATCCAATCCCAATCCAAGTATATGAAATACACATAAATCAATATACATCAATTAGGCAATAACACAACCAAGCCATAAATCAACATACATCATGAATATGACATTAAATCATACTTCACCAAGCACACACTTAGGCATCCAAAATCATCCCAAAGCATACATATGATTTTTCCAACAACACATAAGCTCATCAAAATTTATCATGCCTCAACCAAAATCATATTTTTACTCATATACATATACATGTAAAAATACATATTACTAAGAGAATGAAACTTCATTCAAACACCCAATATGAAAACTCAAGTCTTTGAGTTTTTCATGATCATACAACATAAACCACACACATACACATCCTTCCCAACTTATTGAGAAAATCCCCTTACCTCTTGAAGCTTAGAAAAATGGGCAAACACCACTAATCACCTTCCCTCTACACAATCACCAAGTGGCCTCCTTGAGCCTTGATGTTCCAACACTTAGAAAAATTCACCTTACACAAAATACACCAAAAATAAACCATAAAAATGCAAGTTTCATGAAAACCACCAAACCCTAAGGTATAGAAATTTGAGTAGAGGAATACTTACTCAAATCTTGAAGCAAAATAGATCCAAGATGATTTTCAAGCTTGTAGGTTCCAATGGAGTGAACCTAAACAAAGGAAAAGCTTATTTTTAGTGAAATGAAGAACTCAAACTTTCATGAAAACATGAAAGTGGTGGAAATGAAAAAATGAAAGAAGTTTATGGATTAGAATGATGATCCAAACCTTTTTTGTGAAGCTTGAATAGCCAAAAACTCAACAAAACCTAGCCTTTTGGTGTATGGAAAAGCTTGGGAAAATGGAGAGAAAATGGAGTTTCTTTGAACCAAGGAAGAAGATGAAGTGAAAAATGAATTTCTCTCTCTTCCCTCTCCCAAGTAGAATTCGGCTGACTCAAGGAAGGCATGGGGGAGGTATGGGCTTCAATGCTTTTGGTGGTTGGGAGCCATACCTCTCTCACCTAATTTTGAAAAATTCAAATATTAACCCCATTTGACCCAATTGACTTTTGGAATGTTTTAGAGAGTGGGATCAGCCCTTCACATGCTCCCAAGGGTGACTGGAAAATGGTGGAATTTAATTCCACCAAGTTAGGGTTTAATCGGTAGTTCGAAGTAGTAAAAACGGGTAGTTTTCGAACCCCTTTTTAGATAAATATTTTTCTAAAATGAGTAAAATCATGAGAAATGAATTTTATGATTTGAATATGTCATAGAAAAATTTAGAAACCCAAAACTAAATTTTTGGACTATTTTTGATGTCCCGGTTGCGCCCGGTTTACCCGTAAAGCTCCAAACGCGGGTAAAATAAAGTTTTTCTGAAAAATTTCCAGAAAAATTTCTAAAAATCACAAATACTATAAGAACCACTTTTGGTTCGTTAAAAATTTATTTTGGAGTAAAAATGACCTCCAGAAAAATACTGGACCCTATCCCCGCATCAGGAGAGAATGCGGTTCCCGCAAAAACTCAGTTTTGCGAACTTGGCTACTCTTGACTCTAATAAAATAAATCTAAGATATTAATATCCTTATTCTCACCCCAAGATCTAAAATTCATTAATTAAATAATTTTAATTAATTTAAAGGAGATTAAAAATCCATAAAAACTATTTAAAAATGAGGGTGTTACAATTTGCTCAATAAATATGTTCCATATTAAATGCAAGAGCAATAAATAACAAGTTCTGTCTTCTGCGTTTTGGACGCAGCATGTAGAATATATGGACTATTCATGTACAGAATGGACACATACCTTTCCTTACCATTTGTACTTGAGACAATTTGGTTCATATGGACGCATATTCATTGCTTACCATATGGACTTATGACTTTGCTTCTCTGATAGAACGTCTTCATGATAGTTATTGGACGTTTATCAATTCTGCTTCTTTGGACGCAAAGCTTCATTGGACGTATTGCTTCTCAAAGTCCATTGGACGATACTTATCTGAGGTTAAGTATCAGAGTCTATTGGACACTCCACTCTTGGACTATATATATGTGTCAATGTCACTTTGGACGATGGATTTATCTTTGTTGTACCTATAGAAGCTTGTCAGCAAACTTTGTAAAACCTTTAATAATTATTGTTATCATCAAAACCACTTAGGGAATTCATTAAAAAACTTTTGAACAATTTGGTTCCAACAAAGTTAACCAAAAAGCAGATAAAGTCAACATATACTTTTAAAGAGAAATTTTTCTTAGGGAAAACTCCCCCTGAGATATAAGTCTCAATTTTTCTTACTTTTCTCCCCCTGAGTTAAACAACTCATGGTTCTGGATATTCAATATGTTCAAAGTACCTGAAAAATTTCTTTTTCTCACAGAGGAGATTAGTCCAGCATATAAGTATAGTATAATCAAAGCATGCATAGGCAATAAGACTACTGCACTGCAATTTCTCCTCAATCTCATTTTATTAAAGTCTTTTGAGCTTTTAAAACTTAATTCTTCCCAATTTCTCCCCCTTTTTTCATCAGACAAAAAGGTTCACAGAACATCATAGTCCAAAAAGAAAAACAAAAGAAGGATTAAAGAAAATTTGGGGAAGCATTGGAGCGTGGAGTCAGGGTTTTTACTGAAGTTTCTAGGTGTATTTGACATACTGTCCAAAGAGAAACGCAAGTTCTTCATATTGTTCCCTTGGAACTGAATCTTGTGCTTTACTCTGTTCAGTAGCAGCTTGAGGTTGCATTTCTTGCATAGCTTCAAGATCTTCAGTCTCAGGAGGAAATTCAATTATTGGCTGAGTGGATCTAGTTGGGGCACCAAAGACATCATTAAACATATATCGTTGATGTGCCATGTTTTCTGTAACTGATCCCGTGGTTGGCGTTGCAGCCTTCTCAGCATCTGAGACCCCTGAAGATGATGCCTCTTGCTCACACAAGACAAGGTGTCTTTCCCAGAAAGTTCTGGCTTCCTGCTCCGTTGCTTGTCCTGTCTTGGACAAGAACATTAAGAAATCCATATCCACATTCTCCATGGATTTCTTTGCCCAGTCCTCATCAATCCTGATAGGAATTGGCATTGGACTTTTATTGATGCTTTTTCTTGGGAACTTGTCCTTATTTTTGTCAACAAGATAGACCCTTGGTGCTATCCTGTCAGGCTTGACCTTTATTGTTGTGGTTGGCTTGATTCTCATAGACAGAGGCACATTGAAGTGATTCTGAAGTTGAAGTCCGTCCGCTATGTTTCTGATGAACATCCTGTCAAGGGGTGAGAGGAATGATCCCAGTTCTTCTACAGTCAGAGGAGAGTAATCTGGCTTGAAGTCATAAATCCCCATCCTTGAGAGTCCCAAAGAGTTAGGCATAATGGACTTAGCCCTTACTTCCTCTAAGGTCATGTTCTCCTTTTTCTTATCCTCCTGAAGAGGGATTTCTATGACCTTCAACCCCTTAGTCAGGACATCCAGTTTCCTGATTGTGAAGATATACTCAGAAGGTGATGAAGAGGGTGCGTCTGATATATCTAGGTTGGAGGAAGGTGAAGAATGTTGAGAGTGATCACGTGAAGCTGAAGGTGAGTATGTTTGAATAGGATTGGACGATGGTTCAAGATTGAAGGGTGATGGTGGAAGAGTTTCAGGTGAGGCGAGTGGTGGTGTTTGCTGTCTTGATTGGGTGGACAGAGGGGGTGAGAGAGTTTGAGGTGGTATTTGGGATGGTTGTTCTGCTTGGGGTGGTGTTTGGGATGGTTGTTCTGTTTGAGGTGGGGGAACTGTTTGGGTTTGTGTTTGAGGTTGTGGTTGTGGTTCAGAAATTGGACGGATGGGTGATTGTGGTTTAGTTTGAGGGTCAGGGATTGGACGAATGGGTGAGGGAATGGACTCAGGAGTTCTTCTATCAACATCCCTTGTTCCTTTGCAAGAGTAAACATTTCTAAAATCTTTAGCAATTTCAGAAGTGGTTTTTGAAGGTTTTCTCGTACCTGTACGTTTCTTAACAGGTCTTTCAGTGAGCTCTTGACTGGACTGCATTTTTCTGGAAGGTTGTGTTTCGTTCACTTTAGGCCTTTCCACATTCTTTCTTCTAGGCTTCTTCTCAGTTGCCACAGCTTCTTGAGATACTGGTTCAGCCTTTTCATATCTTACTTCTCTAAGGATCTTTTCTTTCTTAGCTATCTCATTTGTCCTCTGATATTCTTTTGCACCTTGGATAGTAGAACGAAGATTCATTTTGTCAAAGTTGCTTTTGCCAAGCTTGGGTTGTCTGATACTGCTCAGTATTTTATTTAAGTCTTCGGCAATTCCTTGTTTTCGCATAATCTTTGTTAGGAGCACTCCATATGGAATTTTCATCAAGGAATGCTTTCTGCTGACACGCTTCTTGAAGTTCATGAAGAGAATAAGTGGCAGATTAATTTACTTCCGATTCAACAAATTTACCATTAGAAACTCATGTATAGCAGACATAGAATTTCTCGATCCTGTTTTGTGGAGGATCATTTTGTTGATGACTTGATGTAGGACTCGTGCCTTGTCATGCATTTGTGAAGAAACTATAGGTTGAGAGTATTCAGATGAGTCAAACAGAATATCACTCCCTCCTGGTCTTCCAATCAGAGAGAGGAACTTCTCCTTCAGCTTTACAATTAATGGTTTCAGAGATAGTTTCAACTGAAACTGTTATTTTCTTCCCATTAACCGTTCCAATAATTTCACTGTCTTCAACCTCAGCCGTTAACCAGAACTACTTAATAGGATTGGGATACACTCTGATATCTCCTTTGAAGAAGTTACTCCAGCCAACACTGGTGATTTTCTCAACCACGAAGATTCCTAGTTCAACCAACTCAGTGGATATGAAGCGATGTTCCACAAGGACTTCCATGCTCTCAATGTTCTCCATTTTGAAGATAAAGGTTTGATTTTTCGAAAGAGAAGGTTTTGGAAGGGTTTTTCCAAGAGAAGAGAATAAACACAGAGAGTTTTCAGAAGGTTGAGTAAGTAGAAGGGAAGAAGTTAAAAACGTGTATAAGAAGGAAGTTGCGGAGAGAGAAATCAGTAATTTTTCTTGAAAACTGGCGTAATCATCAAACGGGAAAACGGCTGCAGAGTAGGTGTACAGTTTGTGATAAAAATATATCATTATAAAAATAAATAGGACTCAGTGCGGGAAGACTAATAGGTAAAAACCTTTAAGTCATAAAACCTTCTAAGTCTCAAATAGACTGACGTGTCCTATTGGACGTTAGTCATATTGGACTCAGACTCAGCTTGAGCATATTGGATGCTAAACATCATTCTTTTATAAAGTGCTTCCTTATAAAAGTGAGTCTATCATTCTTTTATAAACATAATTAAGTGCTTCCTTATAAAAGTGAGTCTATCTACAGAGAGGGGTTTTGTAAATATATCTGCCCATTGATTTTCAGTGTTTACAAACTGAATATCAAATGTTTCCTTCTGCACATAGTCTCTAATAAAATGATGTTTAATTTCTATATGCTTAGCTCTTGAGTGTAAGATTGAGTTCTTAGATAAATTGATTGCAGCAGTATTATCACAAAGAACAGAAATCTTACTCTCGAATATGTTGTAGTACTCCAATTGATGTTTAATCCATAAGAGCTGAGAACAACAACTTGCAGCAGAGACATATTCAACTTAAGCTGTAGATAATGCAATTGTGCTCTGTCTTCTGCTCGTCCATGATACTAGATTGGACCCAATAAAATGGCATCCTCCGCTGATGCTTTTTCTTTCAAGCCTGTCTCCAGCATAATCAGCATTACAGAACAGTACTAATCTGTATTCATCTGATTTCTTAAACAGCAAACCAAGATTAGTAGTCTCTTTCACATATCTAAAGATTCTCTTTACAGCAATTAAGTGAGAATCTCTAGGATTTGATTGAAATTTTGCACATAAACAAACACTAAACATAATATCAGGTCTAGATGCAGTAAGATATAAAAGAGATCCAATCATACCTCTGTATACCTTTTGATCTACCTTTTTATCTTTATCATTTAAACTCATTGTGCAAGTTGGATGCATAGGAGTGTTCATGGGTTTGCAATCGTCCATAATGAAATTCTTAAGAAGCTCCTTTGTGTACTTGGACTAATGCACATAGATCCCATCTTGAGTCTGTTTTACTTGAAGTCCAAGAAAGAACTTCAATTCTCCCATCATGCTCATTTCAAACTCCTTCTGCATTAACTCAGAAAACTCTCCACATAGAGATTCATCAGTAGCACCAAAAATGATATCGTCCACATAAATTTGTACTATGATGAAATGTGTGTCTATGGATTTTTTGAAAAGAGTAGTATCAACTTTTCCTCTTGAAAAACCATTTTCCATTAGAAAAGAACTTAGTTTTTCATACCAAGCTCGAGGAGCTTGCTTGAGGCCATAAAGAGCCTTTTTCAGTTTAAAAACATAGTTGGGAAAAGCTTAATCCTCAAAGGCAGGGGGTTGTTCAACATAGACTTCCTCTGTTATTATACCATTCAGAAAAGCACTCTTGACATCCATTTGATAAAGCCTCATATCATGTTGGGCAGCAACTGAAAGTAAGATGCGAATGGCTTCTATTCTAGCTACTGGAGCAAAGGTTTCAGTAAAGTCAATATCTTCCTGTTGTGACTAACCTTGAGCAACTAACCTTGCCTTGTTTCTCACAACTTTACCTTCTTCGTCCAGTTTGTTTCAGAATACCCATTTGGTTCCAATAATGGACTTATCTTCAGGTGGAGCTACCAGCGTCCAAACATCATTGCGTTTGAATTGATTCAGTTCCTCTTGCATTGCTAAAATCCATCCTTCGTCCAATAGGGCTTCATCAACGTTTTTGGGCTCCACTTCAGAGATGAAAGCAACATCAGTCTGCTCTCTGAATGTGGATCTTGTTCTGACCCTATCATTTGCATTTCCAATGATTTGATCTTCAGGATGATAGGTTCTGAAGTGCCAACTTCTTCTTCTTTCAGCATTGGACGCATCTTTATTTCCTGCGTCTGATCCATCTTCTTCATTCTTAGGTGATGTTCCTGCACCTTCTGCTTGTATTCTCATATTTGCAAGAGAATCACTTAGCTCTGACAATTCCTTGTCAGGCTTTTTGTCATTGAATTTAATATGAATTGACTCTTCTACAGTCAAGGTTCTTGAGTTATAGACTCGATAGGCCTTCGAGGTTTCTGAGTATCCCAGAAAAATTCCATTGTCCACTTTAGAATCAAATTTGCCAAGTTGATCCTTAGTGTTAAGAATGAAACATTCACATCCAAAGGGATGGAAGTATGAAATGTTGGGTTTTCTACCTTTCCACAATTCATATGGAGTCTTTTTCAATATAGGTCTCACATATATTCTGTTTTGTAAATAGCACGCAGTATTAACAGCTTCAACCCAAAATCTCTTGGATGTTAAGTGATCATTGAGCATGGACCTAGCCATCTCTTGTAAAGATCGATTCTTTCTCTCCACCACACCATTCTATTGAGGTGTTCTTGGTGCAGAGAAATTGTGAAAGATCCCATTCTCTTCACAGAATCTCTGGAAGTTTGCATTTTCAAACTCACCTCCATGATCACTTCTAATAGAGTTGATACAAACTCCTTTCTCATTTTGGACTCTTTTACAGAATACAGTGAAGACTTTGAAAGACTCATCCTTGTGTGCAAGAAATTTTACCCATGTCCATCTAGTATAGTCATCAACTATAACTAATCCATATCTCTTTCCATTCAAAGAAGCAGTTTGAGTGGGTCCAAACAGATCTATGTGTAAAAGTTCCAAAGGTCTAGAAGTGGAAACAATATTTTTGGAATTAAAAGAGTTTTTCACTTGTTTCCCTTTCTGACATGCTTCACACAGAACTTCAGATTTGCACACAAGATTTGGTAGTCCTCTCACAAGGTTATACTTATTCAGCTTTGAAATGGTTCTTAAGCTTGCATGACCAAGTTTCTTGTGCCATATCCATTGTTCATCCTTTAAGGATATGAAGCATGAGAAATTTTGTTTGGACAATTTTTCGAAATCAATTTTGTAAACATTATCCTGCCTTTTTGCTTGAAAAAGTATGGACTTATCAGGATTTCTGACTATACATTTAACTTTGTTAAAGGAAACATCAAATCCACTATCACATAATTGGCTTATGCTAAGCAGATTATGTTTGAGTCCTTCAACCAATAAGACGTTTTCAATAGAGGGAAAATGATGCTTACCAATTTTACCTATTCCAACTATCCTGGTTCACCCTTTCCTAAGAGCTACGTCTAGTCCCCTCAAACTAGAGAGATTTCACTATCAATCAAGATAGAATACAAGTATTCTTCAACAGCCTCTTCAGGCCTTACACAAGTATTCTTTGCACACCTAGCCTCCCAGGCTCAACCCAAGTATTCTTTGACAACCAAGCCTCTCCAAGCTTAACCCCAAGTATTCTTTTACAGACAAGCCTCTTCAGGCTCAACCTAAGTATTCTTTCTAACCAAGCCTCTCCAGGCTCAAACAACTCAGAAGAGTGTTTTTGACTTAAAGTGCTATCTAACTCACACAAGTGAGAATATGAAAATCTTAAACACTTCGAGAGTTAAGCAAACTCTCTTTTACAAGAAGGAAGAAAAAATAATACAAGACTTTCTATAATAATCAGAGTATTTGCACAACGTTTCAGCTCTTTCTTTTCTTGGTTCAATCTCTTGTATTCTTCTTCTTGTTCACGGTATTTATAGGCTTTGATGAAGCTTCAGACTTGTTCTTTGAATAGCTCAGCTTCAGCCTTCATAAAAATGACCGTTCTCTAATAGCATTAAATGCTATTTTTCCGTTGCTCTGAGGAGTTCCGCTTCAGTGTGTATGTCTGCGTCTTTTTCTCCTAGGTCAGAAGCAACCTGTACTCATAGTCTCAATTGCACAAAGGTTAATAGTAATATTTTGTTGAGGCAAAGAGAATACACTGTGTAAAGCAGAAAGGGATGTTCAGAGAGATATAGAAATAGTCAGAGTACATTCTCTCTCTAAGTACACTTTCCACAGTGCGTTATACTTTTCATTTAATGCATGTTCAAAACACGTTGAATACAGCTATTTTTTTCAAATCATTTGCTCAATAAATATGTTCCATATTAAATGCAAGAGCAATAAATAACAAGTTGTGTCTTCTGCGTTTTGGACGCAGCATGTAGAATATATGGACTATTCATGTACAGAATGGACGCATACCTTTCCTTACCATTTGCACTTGAGACAATTTGGTTCATATGGACGCATATTCATTGCTTACCATATGGACTTATGACTTTGCTTCTCTGATAGAACGTCTTCATGATAGTTATTGGACGTTTATCAATTCTGCTTCTTTGGACGCAAAGCTTCATTGGACGTATTACTTTTCAAGTCCATTGGACGATACTTATCTGAGGTTAAGTATCAGAGTCTATTGGACGCTCCACTCTTGGACTATATATATGTGCCAATGTCACTTTGGACGATGGACTTATCTTTGTTGTACCTATAGAAGCTCGTCAGCAAACTTTGTAAAACCTCTAATAATTATTGTTATCATCAAAACCACTTAGGGAATTCATTAAAAAACTTTTGAACAATTTGGTTCCAACAAAGTTAACCAAAAAGGATCAACCGTTCGTATGGACAGACGAATGTGAGAAATGTTTCACTAAGAAAAAAGGTTACTAACAACCTCATCTGTTCTAGTCTTACCAAACCCAGATGAGCCAATGGAAGTATATTGTGATGCTTCTTACCAAGGGCTAGGATGTGTGTTGATGCAGCACATAAAGGTTGTAGCTTATGCATCTCGACAGTTGAAGGTTCATGAAAAGAATTACCCTACCCATGACGTAGAGTTAGCTATAATAGTTTTTGCCTTAAGAATTTGGAGGCATTATTTGTACGGATCAACATTTAATGTCTTCAGTGAACATAAAAGTTTAAAATACCTATTTGATCAGAAGGAACTCAATATGAGACAAAGAAGGTGGATGGAGTTTCTTAAGGATTACGATTTTTCTTTGATGTATCTTCCTGGAAAAACTAATGTAGTAGCTGATGCCTTAAGTAGAAAGACTGTTCATATGTCAGGTATGTAGGTAAATGGATGAAACACAAGAAGGGGGGTTGAATTGTGTTTCTAAGCTTTTTAAAACTTTTCGCAAACGTTGGACGCCGGTTATGAAAATGTTGGACGCACAGCGTATTTGAGTTATTGGACGCACAGACAAGTTGGACGCAGAAACGTCCACTTAGTTTAAAACAAGTTTTCTTGTGCGATTAAAGCGTATGAATAACTTGTTAAAATAAATTCAAAATTCAATCCCCTCAGTTAGTATATAAAAAGAAATTAACAGAGATAAGGGATAGAGAAGAAGACACAAGTGTTTATCCTAGTTCACCCTTTCCTAAGAGCTACGTCAAGTCCCCTCAAACTAGAGAGATTTCACTATTAATTCAGATAGAATACAAGTATTCTTCAATAGCCTCTTCAGGCCTTACAACAAGTATTATTTGCACACCTAGCCTCTCCAGGCTCAAACCCAAGTATTCTTTACACACAGCCTCTCCAGGCTATATCCCAAGTATTCTTTTACAGACAAACCTCTCCAGGCTCAAACAAGTATTCTTTCTAATCAAGCCTCTCCAGGCTCAACCAACTCAGAAGAGTGTTTTAACTTAAAGTGCTGTCTAACTCACACAAGTGAGGATATAAAAAACTTAAGCACTTCGAGAGTTAAGCAAACTCTCTTTTACAAGAAGATAGAAATAATACAAGATTTTCTAGAATAAATAGAGTATGACAATATTTGCACAGCGATTCGACTCTTTCTTTTGCTTGGTTCAGTCTCTTGTATTCTTCTTCTTGTTCACGGTATTTATAGGCTTTGATGAAGCTTCGGACTTGTTATTCGAATAGCTCAGCTTTAGCTTTCATAAATATTATCGTTCTCTAATAGCATTAAATGTTATTTTTCCGTTGCTCTGAGGAGTTCTACTTCAGCATATTTTCTGCGTTTCTTTCTCGTAGGTCGGAAGCAACCTGTACTCAATATCTCAATTACACAAAGGTTAATAGTAATACTTTATTGAGACAAAGAGAATACACTGTGTGAAGAAAAAGGTGCGTTCAGAGAGATACAGAATTGATCAGAGTACATTCTCTCTCTTAGTACACTTTCCACAGTGCTTTATGCTTTTCATTTAATGCACGTTCAAAAACGTTGACAATGTTGCACAGAAAAAGTATTGTATAGAGCTATTTATTTCAAATCATTTGCTCATTAAATATGTCTCATATTAAATGCAAGAGCAATAAATAGATTGTGATAGAATCTGCGTTTTGGACGCAGCATGTAGAATAGATTGGACTTTCTGTTCTCTTACCAAATGGACGCATATCTTTGCTTACCATTTGAATGTGAAGCATCTTATATCATATGAACGCATATTCATTGCTTACCATATGAACTTATGACTTTGCTTCTCAGGGCGTATATCTTCATGATGATTATTGGACGTTTATCAGTTCTGCTTCTTTGGACGCAAAACATCATTGGACGCATTGCTCTCAGAGTCCATTGGACTCTACATATGTTTGCCATAGTCACACTGGACGATGGACTAATCTTGTTGTACCTACAAGAGCTTGTTAGCAGACTTTGTAAAATCCTTAACAATCATTGTTATCATCAAAACCACTTAGGGAATTTATACATTAAAAAATTCTTTTAAACAATTTGGTTCCAACAAGGTATGATGATAAAGGAATTAGAGTTGATAGAAGAATTTTGTGATTTGAATTTGAACATTAATATACATGCAGATAGGATTTGCCTGAATATGATTAAGATCTCCAGGAGTTGATGAGTGAGATTAAGGAGCAGCAGACAACCAATGAACAATTAATGGGAAAGAAAAGGTTGTTAGAGCAAGGGAAGGTTGCAGAGTTTAGTATTGGAAGTGATGGAATTTTGAAGTGTAAAGATAGGATTTGTGTGCCAAATAGTGTGGAAATGAGGAAGATGATTTTAGATGAAGCTCACAAAAGTAAGTTAAGTATTCACCCTGGAACCACAAAGATGTATTAGGATTTAAAACAATGGTGGCCAGGAATGAAGAAACAAGTTGAAGAGTATGTGTCAGCCTGTTTAACTTGCCAGAAAGCTAAGATAGAACACCTAAGACCTGCATGAATGATGCATTCTTTGGATATCCCAGACTGGAAATGGGAGAGTATATCCATGGACTTTATAACAGGACTACCAAAGACTTCAAAAGGATGCGATGGAATTTGGGTGATTGTAGATAGGTTGACTAAATTATCGCATTTCTTACCCATTAACATGAAGTATTCTCTTCAGAGACTTACTCAGTTGTATGTCCGAGAGATCATTAGATTACATGGAGTACCTTCTAGTATTGTTTTTGATAGAGATCCTAGGTTTACCTCTAGATTTTGGCAAAGTCTACATCAAGCCTTAAATACTAAGTTAAGGTTGAGTACTATTTATCATCCTTAGACGGATGGTCAGAAAGAAAGAACAATTCAAACCCTACAGGATTTATTAAGGGCATGCGTATTAGACCAAAGTGGAAGTTGGGATGAGATGCTGCCACTAAAAGAGTTTACATACAACAATAGTTACCATTCCAGCATTGGAATGGCACCTTTTGAGACATTGTATGGGAGAAAATGCCAAACACCTTTGTGTTGGTACCAGGAAGGGGTTAGTACAACCTTAGGACCTGAATTATTGCAGCAAACTAATGCGCAAGTGAGACAAATTCAAGAAAGAATGAGAACAGCACAAAGCAGACAAAAGAGCTACTCCGATAAACGGAGAAGACCTATTGAATTCCAAGAACGTGAACATGTTTTCTTGAGAGTCACTCCAATGACTGGGGTGGGTAGAGTAATTAAATCCAAGAAACTCACTCCAAAGTTCTTAGGACCCTATCAAATTCTTCATCGGATAGGTCTTGTTGCTTATCAAATTGCTTTACCTCCTTTTCTTGCAAATCTTCATAGTGTCTTTCATGTTTCACAACTGAGGAAGTATGTTGCCGACCCATCTTATATAATTGAACCGGATATAGTATAATTAAGAGAAAACTTGACTTATGATGCAAACCCAGTGCGGGTCGAGGATCGAAAAATCAAGCAACTCAAGGATAAACAAATCTCTTTGGTCAAAGTCATTTGGGACAAGGTTATAGGTGATGCGACATAGGAATTAGAAGACAACATGTGTAACGTCCGTATTTTTAGATTTCTGACTTTATTATATTTTAATATATAGATATGTGATTCGTGGGAATTAAATATATTTTAGGAAACTAAATCCCATAGATATGGTTCTCTTGAGCTTAGAGATCAATAGTTTAAGTTTAACGTTGAAATTCAAACGAAAATGCAGTTGCATTTTAACTATCGAAATGGCTGTGTTGTGAGGTAGAAACGCTGAATTGAAGTTAGAAAAGGGATTTAAGGATACCAATAATGATTTATAATATTTGAGGATTTTAGAAATTTATTTGGGAAGTTTTTGAGGAACGGATAAGAAGAATTACCGTTTTGGTCCCTATAGTATGACTAGAATGAACTGTGAGTGGGTTTGGAGACCAGAACAAGTTGGGAAAATATTTTGATGAGTCGAATAATGTTTTTACATTATTTTATAATTTTGGGAATTTTTAGAATAGCAGATTAAGAATTGATGTTTTGGTCCCTGTAGAATTAAAAACAGGATAAATGGGAGAACAAATGGATACCAAAATATTAGAAAATGATCCAAAATCATGTGAGGGTAACCATTAGTGTTCTTATAAGATTTATGATTTTTAAGAATTTTCTGAGATTTTTCAGAGAAAGTTCAGTATAACCCTAATTTACGTGTTACCGAGGAAACCGAAAAATTACCGTTTTGCTTCTGAGCTTGATTCCTTTCTACCAAGGCCATTTTGGCACATAAATTTCGTGGTCTTGACTAACTATGTGAGTCTTGAGAGTTAGTTATTTCAATAGGTCAAGATTAGATAGTTGTAACCATGAAACGCAAAAGTTATCGTATTCTATTACCGTAATTTACCTTTCACCATGGTTAAAAGTAAAAATTTATTTACCTCATCCATTGACCAGGTCAAAACCACCTAGACTATTGTAGATGAGTTTAGAATTCTCTACAATTTTCATGACTCATGGGAAAAGACCATTTTACCCTTAGCCTAAATAATTAATTACCAAGTGAGGAAATGACAACTTTGTCCCTTTGGTTTTGCCCTCAACTTTGCTCTAAATTACTAAAGAGCCATGCAGCCATCTTGTTCAATATGGACCCTTGATTAGGCACCCCATTTGATGGAGAGAACATCTTGGCCATTGATTTCATTTAGTTACTCAAATCTAGTTCAAATCTAACCAAGTTTGGTTCCATGCTAACTGAGCTTTAATCCTAGTTGGCTTTGGTCTTATTTTCTCCCCTAAAGCAAGAGAATTTCGTGCAGCCCTCTAAAAAACAAAGGGGGATGTGTTTCATCTCATTTTTCATTTTTATTTCCTAAGTGTAAGACAACTTATCTCTCTAGCTTTCCATTTTCTCTAACTTCTCTCTAGATTTCTTCTTCCTCCAAGCTTTTTCTTCCATTTCCATGGAAGCTTGTCACCATTTCTAATCATATATTTTATCATTTACACAAGCATCAAGTGTAGAGAATCCATCTTATAAACTTTTTAAAACCCTAGTCTTTATCAAGATCATTAAGTTCTTCGTAAGCTTTACTCTTTTGGATTTTGAATCTTCAAGCCACAAAGGTGTTTGGTATAGGTAAGATTTTCATGAACCAAGTCCCTATTATCTCCTTTTGGTTCATATGTCTAGGGTTTGATTTATATATATTATATCTTAAGTTTTTCTCTTGGTATTTTGGGTATGTTGTGCTTGTTTCGAAGATAGTGATCAAGGTGTAGTAGGAGGTCAAGAGCTAGGACTTTTCCTTCATCAAGCTAGGAGTAAGAGGGAAGGGGAAATTTCTCTTACAAGGTTATTTGTGTTCTTAATATATATATATATATATGATATGCTTGTTTGTGATTTTTCTTGTTCATGTGATGTTTTGGATAGGTTACTACGTATGTTTGTGTATGATAGAGATTTTTATTGAATATAGATATCATCACAAGTGGTTGATGATGATTTTTGGGATACTTGAATCTTGAGTGATGGATGTTGATCTTGGTTGTCCGATGATAATGATTTTGGGTGTGAAGTGACATCTAGATTGTTGTGATGATCTTGTGCCTATATCTTGAATTGAGCTTTGATCAATAGCTTGTGTTTGTTGCTTAACCCTCTATGCCAAATTGGTATTGGAAATTGGTAGTGTGAGATTTTATCTAACTTTTACTAGAGTCATTTTTATATAAGCCAAGTCTTTAATGAATTTTCCTAAAACCAAAGTATTTGTCTATGATTTGGATAGCTTTTGAAATGATCCAAGAACATATTTTTATCTATTTGATCTTGATTAGGTTTCAATTATGTAAAGAAGAAATTTCATTGGCTTTTTCCCGGGTGTGGAAATTTATACGCCTGTGAACAGCTCTGGACTTTGCGAAAAACCAACCCAGAATTTATGAAATTTATTTTTAAAAGCTTATAAAATAGAGTCTTTTTAAGGGAAAAATATCAGATTTGAGTTTGGAAATCAATAGGTATTTTAGTTCTATTTTTCTTGAAGTTTAAACATTAAAAACGGAAAATACTATTTTTGGAAACAGAGTTATAATTGAGTAAGAGAATTGAATGCAAAAGAAAAAGATATCTTGATTGAGATAATCAAGAAAGAGAAAAAGATGTTTTGATTGAGATAATAAAAAAGAGATGAGTATTACATAACCAAAAGAGAAGGTTATGTGTGATTGTTACAAGAGGTAACATATAGAAGAGATTGATAATGTTACAAGTGGTAACATAGAGATGTGTATGAGATAAATTACAAGAGAAACCAATGTAAAAGTGATTGTGATTGGCTTGTGTGCAATATGTTATGTCATTTGCATAAAGAGAAAGAGATTTTGGCGGATGGCCATGAGATGAGCCACAACCCAGTGAGTGGTTAAAAATAGGTACGGTTGGGCTACAATTGCCAACTGCGATTATCCAAGTTTCGAAAGTCTCAATGGTCGTATGGTGACTCCCAACGAGCTGAGAACGAGTAGAGCATCCAACTTGGATAAATCTAACTGACTGACCTATTTATGATATGGTGTCGCTGAGTGCAATAAATAATTGTTACGTGGACCTCACTGTGTGTAGCCTTGAACAATTATGACTTAAACATGACTTTCCTGAATACTGTCTTGAACTTTACTGGAGGTTTAGCCTTGAACAATATGTTAAGGATTGACTGTAGCCTATCGCTCAAAAGGTTGAATGAAGTTGAGAAAAGTCTCCATGGAGCATTACACCGGTGTTAAGAGGGAAATAGAAGTGTCATGCATTTTAAATATATCTTGTGTGATGATATATTACTTTGATGATGAGTGGCATGCTATGAACTGTGATAATATCTCTTTGTGGTGACATTATATGTGTGTGTGATTATGCATTATTATGATTAAATTAATTATGCTTGTGGTAATGTATTATCGTGATAGAGAACTACATACTATAAGGTAATGAGATATTAATTATATATGATATGCATGAGTTTCTTTTATTCTTTTTATTGCCATTGTTGTGAGATAACTTTTGTACGAGGATTTTTCACCCTTGCCTATATGTTTTGTGGTCTTTTGGAATATGATTCATATAGATGTACCACCAGTAGGGTGAGTTGGCCAGGACAGAGGAATGAAGAAGACTACCGTCTGAAGTGGCTTTTGTCTAGATTGTCTTTTGGGGGTGACCGGAGACTCGACCGGCTTAGGCTCATTTGGGGTAGACTGTTATTATTGTCCTTGCTGGATGACTGTGTTAGAAACTCTTAAAAATGATGATGTAATCTATTGTAACTGTGTACAATGTGATATAGTAATGAAATCTACCATCTGTATATATATGAATTGATGTAACTTTTGGAATGTTCCCTTTTGAGAAATTTTCATATAATGTCAATTCCACTCTTTCATCTTTCTTAAAGAAAAAAAAATTCACTTACTATTTCGGAAATAAATATAAGTTTAAGAAAGGATTTTTTTTTCAAAATTAAACTGAACAATATTTACTTTTCAAAATAAATGGTTACTTATGTTGTAAGGCTCTTTTGGGAAAAAGGGTGTTACAATTAGTGGTATGAGAGCCAGTTGGGTCTTATGGGAGTGTAGGTTGCAGGCCTATTAGGTCTAAGTTGTGTGAACTCTGATTGACCTTGATTGACATTGATTGATATTGTGTGAAATGTTTTTTTTTTTGGAAAACTTTTTGTCGCGGTTATGTTGGTATGGGACAGCACAGCTGAGGAAATCTGATGTTGTACTGATATAGGACAGTACAATTGAGGAAAGCTGAGTAGGAAGAGTCGGTGATTCAAAACGCGGCTAAGATATTCCTAAGATTGTAGGAAAATGATTGAGCTTTGTTTGAATTGTCTTCCTTGTAGAAATAATGGTGTGATTATTGCTTAAATCTAGCATGAATTATTTTTGGTTGAAATAGTGTGTGTGGATACAACCGAACGATACTTTTATTAGGGGTCTATTAGTTTTGATTTATAGGAGATCATGGCTAGTGATAAATTTGGACTAAGGAAAATGACGACTAAACATGAAGGTATGAGAGAGGTCTAAAACATGATATTGAGAACATTGTGTTATCCCTTGAAGATCTGAGACTTAGTTTGATAGAAAAATGTAAGATGATAGAGGCGATAAGAAAAGGGGTACATAGTAAGAAATGATATTTGAGGCATGTCGAGATTGCGACCTAAAGATCAGAAGGGGAGATAATTTTAGAGGGAACCGTATTTTTGAATTAGAATGGATGACCTGAATAAGTAACTAGAAATTGTTTCCTTGTTAAAATGAAGAGTGTGAGTACTTAGTTGTGAGACTTTTTGGGGATGAACTCTAAATGGGTATACTTGGATTGGTTAATTTGTAGGAACTTATGGCACGTAGGAATGACGTTGATCACGATGATGGGTTAGAAAGGGTTATTGGTGCTATGACCAATATGGCAGCTACGATGGCCCAACAAGCTGACCGTGCAGAAATAAGGAATGTTCAGGATCTGTTGAGGGCAGAGAGAGCTGTTGAGAACAAAGAATTGTTTGATTTTAAGAAGCATGAACCACCTCAGTTTGAGGGGGAATCTGATCCAGATAAAGCATATCTGTGGATCCAAAAGATAGAAAAGATATTTTTTGCTTTGCATTGTCCTGAAGAGGTGAAGGTACACTATGCAACTTACCTGCTGGTAGGAGATGCGGAGTGAAACAGTTACTGGAGGCTGAACATCAGGAGATAACTTGGGAAGTGTTTCGTACTAAATTTTTAGAGAAATATTTTCCACAAAGTGTAAGATCGGAGAAGGAGCAAGAGTTTTTGAGCTTGCAGCAGAGGGATATGACTGTGGATGCATATGCAACCAAGTTTGAGTCTTTAGCCAAATATTTTCATTTTTTCCAACTCCAACTAGATGAGGGAAGGAAGTGTGAGTGTTTTGAGGCAGGATTGAGGTATGAGATAAGGAAGGTTGTTTCATTACTAGATATCCGTCAATTTCATACGTTAGTGGAGAAGTGTAGAAAAATAGAAATTTTGAGAAAAGGGAAAGAAAGTAAAAAGTATAATGAGGAACCATTAAGATACAAACCCCATAAGCAAATAGGAATGCATCTACCAAAGGAACCTTATTCCATAAACAAGGGTGATTACCTGAGACAACAACTCCATTGTAATACTGCACTTATTTTTGAAAAATAAGAGAAAGTAAACACTAACCCAGGTGCTAACTGTAAATGTCTTAGGTGCGGAAAATGAGATCATATCTCTAAAGTTTGTATGTGAACGGGATCGACATGCTATCGGTGTAAGGAAATAGGACACCTAGCAAGGGACTGCAACAGACAAAAGGTTAGGAGGTGAGAGTAGATAATACAAAGTATGAGAAAGAGTTATACCGTGAAGGATATGGATACTCTGCTAGTTAGTAATCTTGGGGTTATAAATTTTATTAGGAAGTCTTTTGTATGTTGTGTGTTTTTTTATTCTTGTAAGACTTATTTCCAGGATATTTTCGTTGTACTATTCTCTGGATATATTAATTTTAATAATTCTCCTATAGTTTTCAAAAATTCGTGCAATCCACATGTAAAATTTAGCTATAGATTCTATCTATCCATCCATCTATTGCTTACCTGTATGTCCATTTGTTTATCCACCTATCTATCTGTCTATCCAGTACACTTGTTTATTCTGCTCCGAAGTAGAAACCCTGGTTACAACTGGGTTTTCAAATCTTGGGTTAATCTTGAGAGGACTTAAATCGTTGGAAATCAATAGACATAAGTTATCAAGGGAAATTATTATATGACCATAGTACATATTAAGATGGATTCAAATGTTCAACTAATCTTGGGATTCTGAAATTAGATTATGTACACTGGTGGATTACTTTTGAGATGGCAGATCAGTACATGTTTGAGCCGATAGGTTAAAGTTGAGACCAGATAAGAATGATAGAGGATTTATAACAGTCCAGTGAGAATAGGTGACTTCGGTAAGTGAACCTTGGAGTAAACCAATGGTTAAGATTTTGATTATCCTAGTTTTACTTAAATTATTTTGAAGACTATCAGGTAAAAGAATAAGATAGGTGCTGCATCTTAGATTTCTATGAATAGATTTGATATAATTTCTTTAGTATGGGCTAGTCGAGGTACAAATGATGGACGATAGTTACCAATGAGTAGATGCTAAGAATTTTGAAATGTGTATCGGATTGAAGTAGTGCGTTAAAAGTTGTAGTGAAACTCTTAGAGACATCGAGGATAAAATAAGAGCAAAAGATTTGGGAAGAGTTGAGTAGATAATAGTGTGTATAAGTCAATGATTATATTTAGAAATAACTTAGAAGGCGATGTGACTTACTCATACTATCGTTGCTATATTCTAACCACTTGAGGATGAGGTGTGGGACTGATCAACCCATAGACTTGTCAACAGTAAATAGAAAATTTATGAATATCATAGTGGATCAACATTTTCGAGATCTCGGGCACCTTTTGAGGCATTGCATAGGAGAAAATGTCAAACACCTTTGTGTTCGTACCATGAAGGGGTTAGTACAACCTTAGGACCTGAATTATTACAGTAAACTAATGCGCAAGTGAGGCAAATTCAAGAAAGAATGAGAACAACACAAAGCAGACAAAAGAGCTACTCTAATAAACGGAGAAGACCTCTTGAATTCCAAGAATGTGAGCATATTTTCTTGAGAGTCACTCCAATGACTGGGGTGGGTAGAGTAATTAAATCCAAGAAACTCACTCCAAAGTTCTTAGGACCCTATCAAATTCTTCATCGGATAGGTCTTGTTGCTTATCAAATTGCTTTACCTCCTTTTCAAGCAAATCTTCATAGTGTCTTTTATGTTTCACAATTGAGGAAGTATGTTGCCGACCCATCTAATATAATTGAACCGGATATAGTACAATTAAGAGAAAACTTGACTTATGATGCAAACCCTGTACGGGTCAAGGATAGAAAAATCAAGTAACTCAGGGATAAACAAATCTCTCTGGTCAAAGTCATTTGGGACGAGGTTACAGGTGATGCGACATGGGAATTAGAGGACAACATGTGTAACGTCCGTATTTTTAGATTTCTGACTTTATTATATTTTAATATGTGGATATGTGATTCGTGGGAATTAAATATATTTTAGGAAACTAAATCCCATAGATATGGTTCTCTTGAGCTTAGAGATCAATAGTTTAAGTTCGACGTCGAAATTCAAACGAAAATGCGGTTGCATTTTAACTGTCAAAATGGCTGTGTTGTGAGGTAGAAACGCTGAATTGAAGTTAGAAAAGGGATTTAAGGATACCAATAATGATTTTATAATATTTGAGGATTTTAGAAATTTATTTGGGAATTTTCTGTGGAACGGATAAGAAGAATTACTGTTTTGGTCCCTGTACCGTTTTGGTCCATGTAGTATGACTAGAATGAACTGTGAGTGGGCTTGGAGACCAGAACAAGTTGGGAAAATATTTTGATGAGCCGAATAATTTTTTACATTATTTTAGAATTTTAGAAATTATTTTTAGAATAGCAGATTAAGAATTGTTGTTTTGGTCCCTTTAGAATGAAGAACAAGGTAAATGGGAGAACAAATGGATACCGGAAGATTAGAAAATGATCCAAAATCAAGTGAGGGTAACCATTTGTGTTCTTATAAGATTTATGATTTTTAAGAATTTTTTGGAATTTTTTAGAGAAAGTTCAGTATAACCCTAATTTACGTGTTACCGAGGAAACCGAAAAATTAACGTTTTGCTTCTGAGCTTGATTCCTTTCTACCAAGACCATTTTGGCACATAAATTTCGTGGTCTTGACTAACCATATGAGTCTTGAGAGTTAGTTATTTCAATAGGTCAAGATTATATAGTTGTAACCATGAAACGCAAAAGTTACCGTATTCTATTACCGTAATTTACCTTTCACCATGGTTAAAAGTAAAAATTTATTTACCTCATCCATGGACCAGGTCAAAACCACCTAGACACTTGTAGAAGAGTTTAGAATTCTCTACAATTTTCATGACTCATGGGAAAAGACCATTTTACCCTTAGCCTAAATAATTAATTACCAAGTGAGGAAATGACAACTTTGTCCCTTTGGTTTTGCCCTCAAGTTTGCTCTAAATTACTAAAGAGCCATGCAGCCATCTTGTTCAATATGGACCCTTGATTACGCACCCCATTTGATGGAGAGAACATCTTGGCCATTGATTTCATTTAGTTACTCAAATCTAGTTCAAATCTAACCAAGTTTGGTTCCATGCTAACTAAGCTTTAACCTAGTAGGCTTTGGTCTTATTTTCTCCCCTAAAGCAAGAGAATTTCATGCAGCCCTCTAAGAGACAAAGGGGGATGTGTTTCATCTCATTTTTCATTTTTATTTACTAAGTGTAAGACAACTTATCTCTCTAGCTTTCCATTTTCTCTAACTTCTCTCTAGATTTCTTCTTCCTCCAAGCTTTTTCTTCCATTTCCATGGAAGCTTGTCACCATTTCTAATCATATATTTGATCCTTTACACAAGCAGCAAGTGTAGATAATCCATCTTATACACTTTTTAAAACCCTAGTCTTTATCAAGATCATTAAGTTCTTCATAAGCTTTACTCTTTTGGACTTTGAATCTTCAAGCCACAAAGGTGTTTGGTATAGGTAAGATTTTCATGAACCAAGTTCCTATTATCTTCCTTTTGGTTCATATGTCTAGGGTTTGATTTATATATATTATATCTTAAGTTATTCTCTTGGTATTTTGGGTATGTTGTGCTTGTTTCGAAGATAGTGATCAAGGTGTAGTAGGAGGTCATGAGCTAGGACTTTTCCTTCATCAAGCTAGGAGTTAGAGGTAAGGGGAAATTTCTCTTACAAGGTTATTTGTGTTCTTAATATATATATGATATGCCTTTTTGTGATTTTTCTTGTTCATGTGATGTTTTGGATAGGTTACTATGTATGTTTGTGTATGATAGAGATTTTTATTGAATATAGATATCATCACAAGTGGTTGATGATGATTTTTGGAATACTTGAATCTTGTGTGATGGATGTTGATCTTGGTTGTCCTATGATAATGATTTTGGGTGTGAAGTGACATCGAGATTGTTGTGATGATCTTGTGCCTATATCTTGAATTGAGCTTTGATCAATAGCTTGTGTTTGTTGCTTAACCCTCTATGCCAAATTGGTATTGAAAATTGGTAGTGTGAGATTTTATCTATGTTTTACTAGAGTCATTTTTATATAAGCCAAGTCTTTAATGAATTTTCCTAAAACCAAAGTATTTGTCTATGATTTGGAAAGCTTTTGAAATGATCCAAGAACATATTTTTATCGATTTGATCTTGATTAGGTTTCAATTATGTAAAGAAGAAATTTCATTGGATTTAACTTTGTGAAAACGGAATCTGTCATGCCCTGGGTGGAATTATTTTCAAAGCTGTGAACTAGTCATGTTCACGTCCTGGGTGTGGAAATTTACACACCTGTGAACATCTCTGGACTTTGTGAAAAATCAACCTAGAATTTATGAAATTTATTTTTAAAAGGTTATAAAATAGAGTCTTTCTAAGGGAAAAATATCAGATTTGAGTTTGGAAATCAATAGGTATTTTAGTTCTATTTTTCTTGAAGTTTAAACATTGAAAACAGAAAATACTATTTTTGAAAACAGAGTTATAATTGAGTAAGAGAATTGAATGCAAAAGAAAAAGATATCTTGATTGAAATAATCAAGAAAGAGAAAAAGATGTTTTGATTGAGATAATAAAAAAGAGATGAGTATTACATAACCAAGAGAGAAGGTTATGTGTGATTGTTACAAGAGGTAACATAGAGAAGAGATTAATAATGTTACAAGTGGTAACATAGAGATGTGTATAAGATAAATTACAAGAGAAACCAATGTAAAAGTGATTGTGATTGTCTTGTGTACAATATGTTATGTCATTTGCATAAAGAGAAAGAGATTTTTGCGGATGGCTATGAGATGAGCTACAACCCAAAGAGGGGTTGAAAATAGGTACGGTTGGGCTACAATTGCCTACTGGGATTATCCATGTTTCGAAAGTCTCAATGGCCGTATGGTGACTCCCAACGAACCGAGAACGAGTAGAGCACCCGACTTGGATAAATCTGACTGACTGACCTATTTATGATATGGTGTCGCTGAGTGCAATAAATAATTGTTACTTGGACTTCACTGTGTGTAGCCTTGAATAATTATGACTTAAACATGACTTTCCTGAATACTGTCTTGGACTTTACTGGAGGTTTATCATTGAACAGTATGTTAAGGATTGACTGTGGCCTATCGCTCAAAAGGTTGAAGGAAGTTGAAAAAAGTCTCTATGGAGCATTACACCGGTGTTGAGAGGGAAATAGAAGTGTCATGCATTTTAAATATATCTTGTTTGATGATATATTACTTTGATGATGAGTGGCATCCTTTGAACTGTGATAATATCTCTCTGTGGTGGCATTATATGTGTGTGTGATTATGCATTATTGTGATTAAATTAATTATGCTTGTGGTAATGTGTGTCAGATTAAGTCTATAAGGATATAAAGAGTTCCAATATGATTTAGAAAAGAGATTTGATGATACAAATAGTGATTTGATAATATTCGAGGATTTTATAAATTTATTTGGGATTTTTCCGGTAAACGAATAAGAGGTATTATCGTTTTGGTCCCTGTAGTTTGACTAGGATGAACTGCGAGTTGGTTTGGAGACCAGAATGAGTTAGAAAAATATTTTGATGAGCCTCATAATGTTTTTACATTATTCTAGGATTTTGTAAATTATTTTGGGAATTTTTAGAATAGCAGATTGAGAATTGTTGTTTGGGTCCGTATAGTTTGACAATGAGAGCTGAGACCAAGATGAGGTCAGAAAGAGATTTTTAGAAGCTAAATCATGTTTTTACATCTTTTAGGATTTTTGGGATTTATTTTAAAAAATTTTGAAAAGAAGATCAAAAGTTACTTTTTCGGTTCGTGTAAATACGAGAAACGAGGGTTTTTGGGAGCGAAAATGGATTTATGGTGATCAGGGCATGCTCAAAATCATTTTTCAAGAGGGATCATTAGTGTTTATATTAAATTTGTGATTTTTGGAAATTTTCTGGGAATTTTCTGAGAAATGTCCGTTTTGCTCTTACGGCGTGTCCGTTTCCCTTTGTTTATGCGAACCGCAAAGCATGCCCTTTCTGTAAATTTTCAGAAACTCTTCCATGAAGCTATTAGGGCTATTACATGGCATTTCCAAGATTTCTTATTGGTTCTCACACTTTAAGTTAATTTTGGAAATTTTTGATTAATAAAAAGACTATTTTGCCCTTGATTTTCACTTAAACCCTAGGGGCAAAGATGTAACTTCACTTCCCCTTCTAGATCAGCTCTCAAAACCGCCTCATGAAGCAAGGGAGAAGAACTCAATTTTGAGTTATCACCATGAGTCATAATTTTGGACCAATTAGGTTTTAGTTTGATTTAATTAATTAGGTTTTATGACATAAGCTTCCTTAATCATGCTTAACTCATAACCAAACCTTGGTTGCCTTCCTTGGGTCAAGAAACTCTCCCCCTTGCCTATAAATAGAGGGGAGGGGGTCTTCATAAATCCTCATCCCAAAATCTTGAAGCAAATTCCAAGATTTCTCTTTCTCCCTCTTTATAGTTTTCATAGTTTTCTTTACAAAAGTTCTTTAGTTTTGAAGTTTTGATCTTCAAAATATCCCTTTTCTACAAGTTTGGAGGTAAGGGAAAAATTCTTGAGAATCTTGAAGAGATTATCGACTTTGGTGGTTTTACGTGTTATAGCTTTCTTATTTGTTTTAAATGCTTTATTATAATTGTTTTATAGCTTTTTATTTAATTGCTTATATGATTTATTATTAGTAATGTTATAATGGCAAGATTGGTATATGTCTTATAATTATTTTATAGCTTTTATTTAATTATGTGCTTTTATTGTAAGGTTATAATGGCAAGATTGGTATATGCTTTATAATTGTTTTATGGCTTTAAATTAATTGTTATGTGCTTTTATTAATTGTAGTGTGATAATACCCAAAATTTCTATTTGATTTTCGTGGAAGCAAGGTTATAATGGCAAAATTGATTTTAAGCTTAAAAATCGTACTGTTATAATGACAAATTTTAGATTACCGCAAATATGATTTTACCATGACACAAGTGCAATTTATTCTTTTGTGAAAACCCCGAAGTTGTCTATCATTGATATACAAGGTGATGGTTAAGATAAACGGTTTATTAGTATGGTTCTGTCTAGGAAAGACAAATGTCATCCAAGCAACCTTAGCTCACCTTCTCTTTCCTGGAAACTATGCCTATGCGCTGTTTGGGGAATTCTTAACCTAGAGACTCGGTTTATACGTAATTAAGATAAATTAGAAAATAAGTGATTTCTAAATTAACGTATATATAAATAGATTGGATTGGATAAAGAGTATAACAGTAAAGGATTCTCGGTGAATTCTACTGTTTTAGCATCTATCGGAAATTTAGTATAACGGTAAAGGATTCTCGGTGAATTCTACTATTATATTATCAGTGGGAAATGTCAGGTTGGAATCAAAACTATATATATATATATATATATATATTCAGACTCAGTTTAATTTTCATTGTCTTTGGCAGTGAAAATTAGTGAGGTAGGCCTCCAACGGGTTTTTTCTGAAAATAAAGTGGTGTTCAAGTATTTCAATAATAATTCAGTTTTGGTCTGCTTGAAATGAATTAATCACCTTCTACACTTACTTATGTTATATGACTCTGTGTTTTACCTGAGATATGTGATTTGGTATTCTTATCTGAGAAATGTGGTTTTGTGTTTACTTGTGATTCTTGTTCATTTGAGATAGTATGATTCCATGTTTATTTGAGAGTTAAGTCGTAAGTTGGTGTCTGTGGTTACTAAGTAAAATCTCCAGGAGTAGCGAGTGATTTACTCGTGGGTGTGTCCCGAATTTAAGTGGTAAAGTCTCCAGGAGCAGTGGATTCTTTTCTCGTGGGTTGGTCCCGAAATTATGATGTAAAACCTCCAGGGGTTGCGGGTTGAATACTCGTGGGTTGGTCCCGAAATTGTTAAGTAAAATTCCCAGGAGTAGCAAGCAAGATGCTCGTGGATTTGTCTCGAAAGTATATAGAGTCTGATGTAAAATTAATGTGATACCTGAATATGATTTCTTTTGAGGATGATTATAGCATTAATTGTATGTTATATCTGTTGGGTGCATTATATTTGCTGTATGTGTTATGTCTGTTGTATGTTGCTTGTATATTCTCTGGTGATATAATTTAATGATAAGGATTTTCATCCTTGCCTACTTTCTATGTTGTGTTGGTACATGGTTGAGTAGATGTTTTACCAAAGGAGTGGACTAGCTCTTAGAAGAGGTTCTGAATTGTAGGATGCTGTGTGGACTGATAAGGATTCCAAGAAGAACAGACAGTTACTATATTGTTTTGGGTAGAGATTGAGAGACCAGACTGGCTCAGATGTTCACCATATTATTTTAAACCTTTCCTTGTAAAAACTCTGATGATATGTATACGTGATGAGATTACTTTCACAAAAATATGGGTTTACGTTTCCGCATTTTAAAATCTTTCGAAAAGATTTAGGGAGACATATTCTCCATCTTTTAGCAAAGGAGAAAAAATTTTACATGCATTTTTGGAGAAGGAATGTTGAGTTTTCACCAAATATTTTTTAAGTTATTCAAAATTCTTGGTTACTATGGTGTAATATCCTTTTTGGAAAAAGGGTATTGCACAAATCCTCCATCTTGCCTTTCCAGAGGGCATAATTCGAACCATTCAAAGTCACCATTTGGCTTGCATTGACTTCCATGTTTTCCACAAGGCAATTACCACAAAAGAACAAGAGCTCTGATACCAGTTGTTGGGATCAGAGTACGCAGCGGAATATTAAGGCTATGTTTGGATGGGGGTTTTTGCAGGAGAAGGGAGGGGAGGGAAAAATTTATAATCTCCAATTACTTTGTTTGAGAGTTTTTAAAATTAAAAAAAAGTTTTACATCTTGGTGTCTACTACTTTCTAAAATAATATTTCTTTTGTCCTATTAAAGCTAAACAAAGTAATTAAGAATTATAAGTCCTTTCCTTCACTCCCCTCCCCTCCAAAAACTTCCATCCAAACATAGCCTAAGAGTTCAATTACTGTCCCCTTCTTGTGAGAACCTAACCAGAAAAATAACCAAGTTAATCCAACTCCAATAAGAATAATAATAGCAATAAAAGGAGCAGAAAAATAAAATAATGGCACCGCAAATTTTAACGTGAAAAAACTTCTCCAATGTGAGAGACTAAAAAACCACGGGACCTAGTCCAGAAACCTTCCACTATAAAAATAATGGGTACACCGACAAAATCTTCATGTCAATAATAGAGATCAACAGAACATCAAAACCATCACCAACACGGTAGAAATTAACACAATAAAATCTAATAATGAGTACTGACACTAACAATATAAAAGGCAAAACTACCGATAAAATATACCAAAATAAAGAACTTTCCAACATAAACAACTCACTGAAATTTCAGCAAAATGGAGCTACCAAATCATCTGTTGAGAGACTCCCTTTTTCTTCTTCTCGTACTGTCACGTTGCTCCCCCTTCAATTTGTGCACCGCTGCACTGCGTGAATACATGCCTTCAGTTGCACCAAATTCACGTCACACACCTTTAGTTATACTGCTACATTTCCAATCGCATCCTTTAGTTTTTCTCTCTATTTTTTCATGAGGCTTTAATTGACTTGACAAGGTATACATCAGTTAGGCTTGTGTTGTACCTGCTTCATTTATTCGATCGTCTCAATGAATTCGAAAAGAAGAAAAGGCAATCAGACAATTGTGTCTGCTTGAATTTTATTTTATTGTTTTATTTTTCTTTATGTACTTTTACAATTTATTCATGTGTTTGTAGATACCATTTGAGCTGTTAGCCAAGGGTGGAAGTGTCAAGGAACTCAGAAAAAAAAGGACTTGGTTCAGGTTAGTTGTAGGATCAACCATTATTGAAATTTTTACCCAGTTCTTTGGATATTGATGCGTAAACTTGCTAGTTTGTGACTTGCAAATTTAACTACTTCATTATTTTGATTTTGTGGTATTTGAGATGTTAGTTATTCTGTTTTAAAAAACAAAACTTTAATGTTGAAGCAAAAATGTTGCTAGATTTTGGGTTTATTTGCAAAGTCAACAACTTTACTGGATTATTTGGATTTATGATATTTAAAATGTTATTTTTTTGGAAAAAAAAAACCTTGAGGTGGTTTCTGCACCTTTGGGGCTTTATTTGTTCGTGCTGAGAAAAGAGGGGGAAAAAAGAAGAGAAAATGTAAAAATGTGCTTTTGACTTTGGAAATGACAGATAGTAGATCCTGTTGAAATTGAAAAAATGGTAGACAACAAAGTGATCGCAGAGAATCCGAAACAGGTAGAGCAATTTCGAGGCGGCAAAACTAAACTACAAGGTTTTTTTGCTGGCCAAGTATGAACTTGTAGAGCTGGAAGCAATTTTTTTTTTTTAATTTTTGCCCCTTTTGTCATCATTGTATCATATACATTTCTCCAAATGCAATGCAAGTAATGAAGGTAACTAAAGGCAAGGCAAATCCATGTCTCCTTAACAAGATCCTATTGGAGAAATCGAATTCAAAGCTGAAGCTAATATGCTTATTCATCGTGTGCATAGCATGACAAAGATATTATTGGGTTCATGGCTGATTCTTGATTGTTTGATACCCAGCCAATTGATAACGGCAAGATGGGAATCGGAACATTGTGCCGATTGCTTTTGCAATTGTGGAAGGGGAGACAAAAGAAGCATGGTCATAGTTTTTGTATAATCTTCGAACATATGTGACGCCACAGCCAAATTTGTGCATAATTTCAGATAGAAAAGGTTTGTTAGCAGCAATGCGCCAACCACGATGCGGGTGGGTCTCACCAAATGCTCACTCAGTATATTGCATTCGACATTCACACGGACGATTTCTGTAAAAAAAAAAAAAAGTAAAGTCGCCATTCACAGCGGCGACTTCTGTATAAAAAATAAAAAAAAAGTGAAATCGTCATTCACATTGGCGACTTCTGTACTGTTCAAAAAAAAAAAAAGCAAAGTCGCCAGCCTTAGCTGCGACTTTGCTGCGAAGAGAGAAAAAAAAAGGGAAGTCGCCAGTGATAGCTGTGACTTGCCCTATTTTGATAATAAAATTTCAATTTGCACCATTTTGGTAAATAACTAACCAAAATACACCATTTTGGTAAAAATCCCACTTTCAACACAACCACCAAAATAAAAAGGCCTTTAATAGGTGGTTTTTGTCCCTATTCATATACAATTTACTCCCACACTTAAACTTTTTTTTATCATAAAAGACCAAATAACGACACCTCTCAATTTCCTAATTGTCTGGAAGTGAGACTTTGAATTCCAAATACTTCGGGTACATATTATTTCAGAAAAATAATATTCTGAAATTAATATTTTCACTTCTGAAAGACTTATTTTCACTTAAAATTTGATTCTGGAAATATTAATTCCGAAATTTAAAATTTTCACCTCTCTTGCTCTCCACCCTCTCCCTCCCTTTCTCTCTCGCTCCCTCTCTCTCTCTCACTTTCCCTTTCTCTCTCTCTTCCCCCCTCTCTCTCGCTCTCTCTCCCCCTCTCTCATTCCCTCTCCATCCCTTTCTCTCTTGCTCTCCCTCTCTCTTCCCCCTCTCTTCCTCTCTCTTTCGCTCTCTCTCCCCCTCTCTCTCACTCCCTCTCTCTTGCTTCCTCTCTCACCCCTCTCTCTCGCTAGAGAGGGGAACAAGAGGGAGGGAGTGACATAATGAGCAAGAGAAAGGGAGAGAAGGAGAGGGAGAGAAACAAAGTGAGGGAGTGTGTGAGAGGGAGAGCTTTCTAGATAGCGAGAGGGGGGAGAGTAAGCAAGAGGTTTTTCAGAGAGCGAGAGATAGGGTGAGAGAGAAAGAGAGGGAGGGATAGAGAGTGAGAGGGAGGGAGAGGGAAAGAGAGATCGTGAGCAGGAGAAAGTGCAATTGGGGGAGAGAGCGAGAGTGAGAGGGAGAGGGAGAGGTTTTCAGAGAGTGAGTTAGAAAGTGAGGGAGAGGGAGAGGTTTTCAGAGAGTGAGATAGAGAGTGAGGGAGAGGGACAGGTTTTTCAGATAGCGAGAGAGGGGAGAGACGCGAGAGAAGTTTCTAAGAGAACAAGAGATAGGGGAGAGCGAGAGAGAGAGAGAGAAAAGAAGGAGGGAGGGATAGAGAGAGAGCAGGAGAGAGCAAGAGGGAGAGGGAGAGATTGATCGAGAGCAAGAGGGAAAGAGGTCAAGGGAGAATGGGGGAGAGCGTGAGAGGGAGGGAGGGAGAGAGCAATCGAGAGAGAGAAGGAGAGAGAGCGGGAGAGACAACGAGAGTGAGAGGGAGAGGGTGAGGATTTTGAGAGAGGGAGAGAGAGGGGAGAGTGAGAGAGAGAAAGAGGGCAAGAGATAATGGGGGAGAGGGAGCGAGAGAGGCAGGGAGACTGCCAGAGGGAGTGAGGGAAAGAGAGGGGAAGAGAGCAAGAGGGAGAGGAAGAGAGAGAGCAAGAGCGAGAGGGAGTGGTTTCTTTAGAGTGAGCGAGAATGGGAGTGGGAGAGGGAAAGGTTTTTAGAAAGCGAGAGAGGGGGAGAGCAAGAGAGAGGGGGAGGGGAGGGAGAGAGACTGTGACAAGGAGGGAGGGAGAGAGAGTGGAAGAGAGAGAGCGAGAGGGAGCAAGCAAGAGCGAGAGGGAGTGGTTTTTCAGAGAGCGGGAGAGAGCAAGAGGGGGAGAGTTAACAAAAAAATATCTCACACAAATTATAAAGAATTTTAACTATTATATCCAAATAAAGAATTTTAAAAATGAAAAAATTTAATAACTCTATCCGAACAAAAAAATTTGAAAATGCAAATAATTCAATTAAAGTAATTGAATTTTCAAGAATTTTAAATTTTAATTGAATTTTCAAGAATTTTAAATTTCTTAAAATTTTGAATTTCTCAGTCCAAACACAACCTCAAAAATAATATGTACTCAGTATTTGAAATTCAAATTTTCACTTCCAGAATTATAATTATAATTATAAATTTCATACAATTAAGGAAATTGAGAGGTGCGGTAATTTGGTCTTTCCCATGATAAAAAAAGTGAAAGACATAATATTCCGAAATTAATATTTTCACTTCTGAAAGACAAATTTTCACTTAAAATTTGATTCCGGAACTTAAAATTTGTTACCAAGACAGAATTTAAAATTCTGGAGAAGGAAGGAGGAACAGTGAAGCTATGAAAGCTGATATGATCAGCTTGTTCAGCTTCAACAGAGATCTCAGAATCGGTGAAAGTGTAGCCGGAGTCGTGTGAAGATTATATGACATTGAAGCTTGTTAGTTTCATAAATGGTGTGAATCAATTGACTCGTGAGCTTCCAGCGTTTTGTGACAAGAATCATACGCTTAACTTCCAAAAAAATTTCATCCCCAAACACTTCCCAATTTCCCGCCTCCAAAAAAAGGGGAGGATTGGTTATAAAACATCACATATTTATAAATGGTTTTCGAGTCAGGAAGCGTCTTGATGCCACTGTGCAAGATTTGGAAGAAAATTCTAAGAGGAATATAATTAATAAGTGCCAATTTTGAAAAACCATCAACATTCAATTACACTGTTTACTTTATTGCTATTTCAACCTGTGTGCACACCTAAAGTTTGAAAGTCGTATTGATATTTGCATATAACAACAGTTCAGCACCAGATACAAATAGTGACAAATATATGGACAAATGGGATCTCTAACATACTCAACCACAGCAGGAGCCGCATGCAGGCAGGGAACCTGAAAGTTCAATGGAGTAAAACAACCAAGGGATAAAAGAAATTATTAGCAAATGAAAAACTAGAAAAGCAAAATAAATAACCAAAGATCAAGAACAATGCAGAAAATATAAACTTACTATGGTCACGTCCCCTAATACTATCTATCCCACGAACGTTGTCAAGGCCACCCCGCGGAGGACCCCGAGGACCGCCACCATATGGTCCCCCACCACCACCGCCACCACCACCAGGACCCCCAGGAGCACCGCCATCCCATTTCTTACCAGCAGAACCTTTCCTATAGGCATCTGACTTTTCCATCTAAGGGATGAAAACATCAAGAGAACACATCAATGCGGTAACAACTAACAACAACAGGTCCCTCATAAATTCTATAATAGGAATCAAGAAACATATTAATACCGAGAACATTGTAGCAAAAAACACGCCTATGATGTTAACAATGGCCCAAAAAAAATCAGTGATTGTCTTAAGCCGCCATATTGATCTCTTTGATTTGACAACACCTGCACAAAAATTGCATCAAGCTCCGGTTATTAATCAATATCAACCCAGATAATCATTTTGTGATGTCAAGAAAGAAAGTATCTATAGAGATTCCTTTTGGATCCATCACATAAGTTGAAAAACTGTGTTATACGAGAAAATTAAGTTCTAAAGGCACAACACCTTAGCTGGTGGTGGCCTTGGTTTAACACTGAAGTTTCAATCAATAACACTATCTAATCATGCAGCAATAGCAGAAAGATCATAACAATATCAGGATAAACATCAGATGCATGATGAGTTACGATTACTCTTCTTTAAAACTCAAACCAGGCAAACAAAGCAGACAAAAATTCAGATCAGCAGAAAAAATGAGCACAACTGATTGATCAGGTCAGATCAGCCGAGGCCACTTATTTAATTGAGCACTCAAAAATTAGATCAGCAGTTTTCACTAACAAACAGAAGCCTTCCAGAATTCTTATCACAACTGATTGAATTGGTTGGTGAATATCTCATCAACATCAATTTAGATCATAGGTGAATAATAAATTGAATCCCTATATGGCTATATGGTTAAAAAAATATTAGAAAAGTTGAAAACTACAATAAGGATAATTAATCACCCAACCTCTCTTTGAAGTGTATCAATAACTTCCAACAACAAATTTGGCCATCAAGCAAATGCTTTTTGCATAAGCCACAGACATTAAAAACAACAAATGGAATGGGCAACCAAAAAAACTAAACAATTAATGACCAAAATCTAAAGTAAATAACAATTTATATCACAGAAAATATGAAAGATTTCAGCTGTCTATATTAATATATGTCCTCAAGTCATCGATTTTCAGCATTACAAAGGGAAAAGTTCGGCCAAAATGACAAAGGGAGGGGAATGAGAACTAACATACAGAAAAAAAGGTAAAGAGAAAGATGTGAGAGAAAGGAGGTAGGGATCACGCAAAAGAAGTAAAAGAAAGACATCTCAAATCTTTTATCTTGTACCTTGAAGATAAATACCCCAATGAGAAAGAACAGGAGTGGTTCATACTCCATATATATCTAAATCTATATGCTACATTGCTATAGTCTATAGAAAGGTTATTCACTTTCATAAAACGTTTTGCTTTCCCCAAAAACCTAATATTGACTTATTACTATAGTTAAATTGTACAGAAGAATAATTATGTCATATATACCCTTTTAGAAATAACAAATTTACAAAACATCTCCATACTTTACTCCATAACTTTTTCTAAATATAAAATTGTATTCTTAAAGAAAAAATTGAGTAGAATATACAATACCATTCTTGGCAAAGGCAGAAAGATGTCAAGTAAAAAGACAATCAGGGTTATTAATACAACAAAACTCTTAAATCCCTTAGTAGATCTATTAGGAATGTTCCCTTTAAAGAGATCATGACCTGAACACCAAAGAGAGGCCACAAATCCTATGCTGTTTGGTATCAGATTTAAGAGCTGAGAAAAATTCTTGAAGATACAGGTAAGTGGGTCAACCCAAATACACAACTATATAAGTAAAACTTTAGCCTTCCCCTCCACCTTACGCCCCTGGAATTAATTGAAAGAAATTGAAAAGGCACACCCTTGATTCACCAATAACACCAAATAACCTCCACCAAGTGGAAGTAAGAGTAATTGTGGTTTACTTCATCACCTCCACTATTTAGTCTTCAATATGACAACAACCTTCCCTCACAAATACTATCTCTGCATTACTATCGTTACATTGGACCCAAAGTAATGGAAAACCAAAAAGATGTTCCTTCAAAAAAGAGTTAAAAGATTAAAACTCTCCTGTGCTTCATAGTTTACGTTTCTTCAAAATTCCCGGCATTCCCATTAAAAGTGAAAACCCTATTCCCAAGTTTTAAGTGAAACTTGAAAACCCTCATGGCAGAGTTGAGCTCCACCAGTTCTACAGAGATAACTGGACCATCCTCTTCTCTAAGCATCAAAAGATTAGCGGGTTCCTGTTTAACTAATCTGTTTCAGCAATTTAGTTCCCTACGATTAACCATTGATTATACTTTGTGTAGCTTTACTACAGTTAACAATTCAATAAAGAATGAGGTGAGTTCACAACAATCTGTACTACATAACTAGAAATCATGAGTGATTATGATTGTAACAATTTTACCAACAAGGACTCAAGAAATGAAGCTAATTGGTATTTCTAGTTATGACTTTCAGAGGGTCTAGATAAAGAAGATATTTAATTCCATTGAATATGGAAGCCGATGTTCCTATGCATATAAGATGCATCTAAAATAAGTATTGTTTGAGAATAGCATGTGGTGAAGTTCCATGCAGATTAAGAGGACTTTGCAACCACAGGTCCTCAACATAGAAAAACTGGAAAATCAGGGTACTCTGGGAAATAAACGTAAAAAAGAAATTATGATAAATTTCAGATAAATTTCTCAAAATAAAAAATAAAGAAACATCAACGAGGGAGGTGATTCTCAAAATATGATATTGTTAGAAATAATCAAAAGTTCGGAATTTCTAAATTTCAGTATTTGGAAGCTTGTTTTGAAAATGAATATACATGAAAATAGAAATTGAAAAAGGTTGGATCTGAAAGCACCAGATCGGAGATTCTATAAATCCAAGTAACAACGAGGAATCAAAATCTAAACCTAAATGGTAATACAAAAAAATTTAAAAAATTAATAAATAAATTGATATTGATATAATATAAATGATAATAGAGAAGAGAAGGATACCTCGTTCAACGTAAGCCATGGGAGAAGGAGAATGCTTTTGCTGCAATTGAATTGAATTGAGAAGGGAATTGGAGATATCGCTAGAGGAGAATGCTTTATTACGGTTATGGACCAAAGACTCGGAGTCAATTCGAACGATTTGGAATGCTCCTCCGCCTACGTGGTTTTTCCACTCAATGTACACGTGTTGTTTTCTCATTGGATAGCAAAAAAGCCAACGTGTCATTCGCATTTGGGACATGGCCAGTGTTTGGTATAGTAGAAATAGCAAAGAGAGAATTAGAGAAGAGAAAAGTAAAAGAGAAATAGCATATCTCTCTTGTTTGGTTGGCAGAGAAATAGAGAAGAGAAAATAAAATTTTGTAGGACCCACCCTTTTTTTGCAATCTTTTCAAAGCATTGTTTTTTCTCGATCCATTTATACCTCTACCTCTAGCCTTCTGTTTTTGGATTTTTGTGGTTGCTAAGACGTTAATGTGTAGAGAGGGGAGTGTTGGAAGGGTGTGGACCAACGGTGAAACTACAACAAAAGAGGAAATAGGAGTGGAGAAAAGGCTAATACACTTGAATTGAGAAGAAGGGATGGGATGCTAGCTGGCACCCGGGGGGGGGGGGGGGTGGCTACACGTGGGAAGAGGGATTACAAGGTGGAATGGGGAAGAACGGTGGGGTCCTCCAACCTAACCTAATTCAATAATGCTTTGTTTTTATTTATTTTGAATATTATAGATAAATAATCCTTGTAATTTAAATTATGTAATTAAAATAAAATATAATTAATTAATTGTTTAATTAAATAAAAATAAAAAATTAAATTATTCTTGAAAGAATATATTGATTTATTTTTTGTTTCAAAGAAATTGTCATTTCTCTATCAAACCAAATGAAATAAGAGAGATAAACACACTTCTTTTTCTTCTATTTATTCTCTCTTTCTCTTATATCAAATAATACACTAATTTGATTGAGATTTTAAAAGACTATTTTGGGTTTGACAAAAAAAAAGACTATTTTGGCATAAAAAAATCTTGTAGATTTTGTAGATGTTAAAAGACTATGTAGGAATGTAATAACTTATTAGATTTTTTTTTAAAGTCTTGTGGATTTTAAAAAAGTATTGTCGATTTTAGGGCAATATATTGATAGTCCAGTGAACTTCTCTGATAGACTGAAAGATATTTGTAGCTTCCCCTACAATGACTTCCTTGTTTTCTGTTAGTCCAGGTGTAACATCCTAAAAATTCACTCTAAGAGACAGAGTATTAATTTTAGTGGATTAGAATTACTATGAAGTTTTTCGGATAAAAACTTAGTAGTTTAAAACTAAATACGGAAGTCAGGAAATTAGATACAGACACTCTGATTATTAGGATAAATGACAAAATGAATTTGGAAAATTCATTCGTCATTTCCAAAAAGTATTTGAGGAAATAAATAGTAGTTTGGAGACATATAAAGGTTTTAGGAATTAAGTTTGGACTTTTAGAGGAAGATATAAAGACAATACAATTTTAGTCCTTTTGGAGAAACTCCGTAGGTTGTTAGTTAAGAAAAGGATACATACTAGAGATAGCAAAATAGTTAAGATAAAGACTACAAAGGCTTGATAAGAACCTAAGAAAAATAGAATGACCAGTTACGGTTAAATATTGCAGCATGAATAGTAAAATAGTTAAGTTTTATATAAACTTCGATTTTCTGTATTTCTGTCTTTTGTCTGTTTTATATGATATGGTGTGATCTAAGTGATAAGAAAATTATGTTAGCCTTATAATTAAGGGTTTATTATACTTATCAAGTTATTTCATAAAAACAGTCACTTCTCATTTTACATTTGAAAACTGTACTTACCGTAATAGACGGAAAAAAAGTTTAATTAGTAGAAATATGTTAAACCAACCCAGAAAATTATCTTTCTTCACAAAAGTTGTTTCTTATAATATTTAGGATTTTCTGGAATTTTTCTAGAATTTTTAGAGAAACTAATTTCTGAAATTACAGTTTTGGTCCCTACAGTTTACGGTAAGAGCTAGAAACTAATACGGAGACCCAAACGACGTCAAAATGTAAAATTGAAACAGTACCCCATGTTCTTATATTTTTTATGAATTATGAAATTTATTTTGGAATTTTTGGAAAGACAGATAAAGAATTACGCTTTTGGTCCCTGTGAGCACGTAAAACGAAGTTTACGGAAACCAGGATAGATTTTCAGTGGCCATTGAGTGCTCAAAATCAAATTCTAAGAGGGACAATTGTTGTTTAAATTAAATTTGTGATTTTCTGGGAATTTTTCTGGAATTTTCTAAAAAATTACTGTTTTGGGCTGGCTTACGGCGCGTCCGTTTTCCTTTGTTAGTGCGTACCGTAAAACCTATCATTTACCGTAAAAATCCAGAAACTCTTGTATGAAGTCATTAAGACTATTAGTTGTGATTTTTGAAATTTTCTTGCAGGTCCTCACCTTTTAATAAATTATTTTTGAGACCTGTTTGCAAAAGGACTATATAACCATCGGTTTTCCGTTTATTTACGAAACCATAAAGTTTTTTACTATTTGATCCAATGGTCCCCCCTTGTCCTTGTAGTGGTCGACATCCACACTCCATGGGAGCCCTTGGATGAACTTTTTAGCTTATGAGTCACAAGCCTTGTCACATTTACTATCCAATGGGAAAAATGGAAAAATTATAAATTAAGGTTTTATGGCATAAGGTGTAAAAAGCTAGGTGACCTCACAATTTTTTATTTCCCTCTTGGTCCCCACCCCTTGGCCGCCCCCACCACTATATATAGCCCCTCTTGCTTCATTTTTTTACACACACCAACAAGCTTGAAGACCACTTTCCCTCATTCTCTCTCTAGTTGTCTTAAATTTCTTTTTGGTGTTCTTGGTTGTTCTTCATCAAGTTTGGCCAAGGTAAGGAGTTTCTCTTTTCAATTTAATTTGAGTAGTATGATTCTTGTTTGTGTTTGCTTTGGGTGTTTGTATGTTTATAGTTTTGCTTGTTCATATATGCTTTATGATGCTTTATAGTCTTAAATTAATTGTTTGGTTCTATTTATAAATTGTAGAGTTATAATGCCCAAATTAATCTAAATTTTCGAGTAAGAGGAGAAGCTATGGCAAAATCACTAATGAGCTTTTGTAAACATATCGTTATAATGGCGAAATTTAGACGTACCATAAATATGTTTTTACCGCAAAGAGAATATAAATTATTATTTTGTGAAAACCCAATGTTATCTGTTATTTATATATAAGGGTGATGGTTAAGATAAATGGTTTATTAGTATGGATCTGTCTAGAAAGGAAGGGAGACCTATGAAGGGGCTAAAACAGTCCGTCTCTCTCTGGCCTGGGATCTGTATTGATACGCTGTTTGGGGAATTCTTAACACTAGGGACCCGGTATATACGTGACAAGATAAAATTGGAAAGAAGCAATTTTCTTAATACCGTATATATAAATATATTGGAATGGATTAAAGAGTGTAACAGTAATGGATTCTCGGTGAACCTACTGTTATAGCATCTTTCGGAAAATAATTTAACGGTAATGGATTCTCAGTGAATTCTACTGTTATTTTATTAGTGGGAAATATCGAGTGGGTATCCAATCTATAGATGTATGCACATAACTCAGTTTAATTTCCAATGTCTACGGCAGTGGAAATTAGTGAGATAGGCTTTCAATGAGCCTTTTTCCTGGAAGATAATTGGAGCTTAAATATTTCCAAAGAGAAACAAATGGACTACGTTCACTTAGTGCATAAGATTGATTTTACAGTGGGGAACTGATTACCAAAGATGGCTCTGCCGTCGTGTAATCTTTTCATCTTCGAAAATAAACTCAAGCCATGATTAATCAGCTTAAATTCAATCACTAAGTCTATATTAAATTTTCAAGAAAGCTGGACACTGATTACCGTAGTCGGCTCAACCACCGTGTAATTATTCCGTTACCAAGAAGCTATCTAAAATCTGGGAACAGACATCTATTGTTTTAAAAGCGGACGTAAGTTTAAATACTGGTGATCTCTTCGTTCTTAATCAATCCAAAGTGGCTATGCCCGGTTTGATCTTCTTGGAATACAGTTAAATACTTTTTATAAATTCACTCTATTAAGTTGCTTAGAATTATTAAATTAGAGATAATAATCTATTCCGTAAAAGGAGATAAGAGTTATACGTATTTAATAAATACAGTAAAAAGAGAGTTTCATGTGAAATAGTGATTTTAACAGTTATCTGTTCATACAAGTGGTATGTCCATAAAAGCATTTGACTTGTTTCTTACAAAGAGTTTTTTTTAAGAGATTCGGAGATTTTTGAGAAACAGAGATAGTAAAATAGAGGAAGTTTTACAAAGAGAATTATAGAGGAATCAAAGAGAATTCAAGAGAAAATATGTGCATTTGCATAAAGACGTTTTGAGCATACAACCTATGAGAACGAGGTTGAAAATAGAGTCTGTTGGACTACAATTGTCTACTGGGATTATCCAGGTTTCGAAAAGTCTCAAGAGGTCGGGTCGGTGAATATCCTCGAGCCAAGACAAATCGAATACCTGACTTGGATAAATCTGACTGGCAGTCCTATTTCTGATCGGGTATTAAGTTTTAAATGCAGTAATTCCGAAGTATCTTCAGGGGTCTATAGACGGGATACCTTGATTATGCTGTTAAGTTTACTGGCAGCCAATCGCTCACTGGAGTTAAGGATGGAAAAGTCTCCTTGGAGCACTACACCGGTGTGATTTGAGAAACATAGAAGAGGCATGCATAAATAAGACGTTATTGTGATATATTACTTGTGAGTGCATTGTTTTACAGGTTTTCTGGATACAAGGTAAGACTTGCTCTATTGAGATTTGATTGTGTGTTTTCAATGCTTTACTACATTGTTATATGATTGGAATGACTTGAGTGTCTATGATATTTATCTGTTCTTAATGTTTGAGTTGAGTGCTGTGTGATCTATGTTTGATAGTATGCTTGTACTACTTCTATTAACTTGAGTTAGAGATTCACCCTGCCTGCTTTGTTGTGTTGATGCATGACTAAGTAGATGGACACAAATGACAAAGGATTGGGAACCATTCGACACCTAACCATAGAACCTCTGGGAGGAGACAGTATATGGTGGAACACATGTCCTAGTACTCAGTGGGGAAGGTTTGTAGGAAGAGTTGAAACATTAGATACTGGAGGTGGAGCACCACCAAACCCACTACCTATCCAAGAACAAATGATTTTAGATGTTAAGTTACCCTGGCGTCAGTTAAGACCGTTAGGATGTATCTCAGATGACTTTACTTTCGATAGTGATGATAGCGGTGACAATGGAGGTGGTAGTTCACATCCTTCAGGACATGATGGAAATGGTTCTGATCATGTGCCTTCAAAATCAAGAGAAAAATCCTCAGGTGAAAACCAAGATAGACCCTCTGAAGATACCTCTGCTGCCGCACCTATAAGGACTAAAGGTTATGTGGGTCATATACCGGTTTCGCCTCAGGGAGAAGCGAATCCACCAACATACTCACCTTTACCCCATCCATCAGAATCAGAATCCGAAGACATCATTTGGTTGTTTGAATCCTTATCGGATGAAGAAATCGAAGAGGATCCCGAAGAGGAGTCCGAAGAGTCCATATACTCTTGGGCTACTTCTGACCTTACTAGAGAGTCTTTCCCTAAACCAGATCTATCCAGGTTTGATTTCGATTGGGTCCCGGTAACTTGAATTCCGCACCTACAATCTAGCTTACCCGAAATAGGAGGATCCACCTAGTCTTGTCCATAGATGTGTTGGAGTTAGGGTTTTAGCGCAATAGATCCCTTTTGGTATAGATGATGGGATCATGGCTCGACTGTACATAGTAGCGTGTATTATTCTTTTACCACTTTTGTACTTTTTGGTTTAGAGTAGTTTTCACTTCTTTTTCTTTTGCAGTGTAAAATCAAAGTTTGTCTTAGAACAAACTCCTTTGTAAAATATCATGTTATATATATATGAGAAAGAGAGTACTTTTCTGCACATGATGGTTTACCTTACAGTTAAAATCTTTAAAAAGAAAACAAGGGATTTTACTCCCTATCCTTCTCATCTTCTTTATGAAAAACGAAAAAAATTTACCCGTCTTTTTGGAAGAACATTATAAACTTTTATGAAATATTTTCGGCTTTAATATGTTTTTGGTCCCTCTAAATATTGACGTTTTGAATTTAGTCCCTCTAAAAAAAGTCAAAGTTTTTTGGTCCCTCAAGAAATTAATTTTTTGATTTAGGTCCCTCTTTTGCGTTGACTGCTGACATGGCACACTGAGGTCCCTGTAAAAATGCTGACATGACTTACATGCAGAGGGACTAAAATCAAAACTTAATATTTAGAGGGACTAAAATCAAAACTTAATATATTTAGAGGGACTAAAATCAAAACTTAATATATTTAGAAGGATCATGTCAGCATTTTTACAGGGACCTCAGTGTGTCATATTAGCGGTCAACGCCAAAGAGGGACCTAAATCAAAAAATTGATTTCTTAAGGGACCAAAAAACTTTGACTTTTTTTAGAGGGACTAAATTCAAAACGCCGATATTTAGAGGGACCAAAAACATGTTAAACCCAATATTTTCTAAAGCTTTGCGAAACTTTTGGTTACTATGGTGTAATATCCTTTTTGGAGAAAGGATGTTGCACCAGGCCTTCCAAAATCCTGCCATAAAAGCGCATTGGTGAGCTCCAGAGCTACCCTCCCAAAGCCAATCAATGGAATTCCCTGCAAAAAAAGGGAGCATTAGCGAACCCCAAAGCCCTCCAAAGGGGGAGAGCTTTAGGGCAATCCCGAACTGCATGTAAGAAACTCTTTTCCTGTACCCCACACCTAGGGCACATTTAGTAACTGAAACAAGCAATACCCTTTCTCCAAAAAGAATATTATACCATAGTAACCAAAAGATTAGCAATTTAATTACAAAATATTTTGATGAACGTTGGTAATCTTTCTTCTAAAATACGGGTAAAATTTTTTGCCTTTATAGAAGATGAGAAGGATGGGGAATATGTTCTCTTGATTCCATTTTAAAGATTTCGAAAAGCAAAGTAAGACCATCACATTTGTAAAAAGTACTCCATCTCTCATATATATATATATATATATATCGTGATATTTTACAAAAGAGTTTGTTCCAAAACAAACTATGATTTTGGGTACTGCAAAAGAAAAAGAAGTTAAAACTACTCTAAATCAAAAATACAAAAGTGGTAAAATAAAAACACACACTGCTATGTACAGATGAGCCATGATCTCATCATCTACCTAGAAAGGGATCTACTACTCCAAACTCTAACTCAGTTGTGTCTAAGATCACGACCAAGTGGATCCTCCTAAACCTGGCAAACTAGACTCAAGGTTCCGGACCTGAGTCATCGGAATCCAATCCATACCAAACCTGGACAGATCTGGTCTAGGTAAAGGGTCACAGGTGAGGTCAGAGGTAGCCCAAGAGTTGATGGACTCTTCAGGTATCTCTTCCTCTTCATCATCAGAAAGGGATTCGGATAACCATATAATATCCTCCTCCTCTTAGTGATGAGAACCAGGGGTGTACATGGATGGATCTGCTACTCCTAAAGGTGAAGCTAACCCTATTCAACCCTCTGTTCCTGCAGGTGCTGCTGCTGAAGTATCTTCTAAAGTTCCATCTTGGCCCACATCCGAGGGGTTGCTCCTTGACTGTGAAGGCACATGATCTGATCCATCACCACCATGCCCCGATGGATGCGAACTACCACCACTGCTGTCTCCATCATCATCATCGTTGAAGAACATGTCTTCTATACCATAACCCGTACTACCTAATTGACGTAATGGTAACTTAACATCTAGAATTATCTGTTCTTGGATGGGAATTGGATTTTGTTGCTCTCCGCTGTCTACAGTCTCTACTTTTCCCACAAATTTGCCCCACTGTGTATGATGATTTATGTTCCACCACACACTATCCCCACCTAAGGGTAGTATGCTAAGGTGTCGGACATTCCCTAGTCCCGTATCAGGATGAGTCATCTACTCAATCATGCATCAAGACAATATAAAAGTAGGCAAGGGTGAAACTCTAAACAATGTAATAAGAGTAGTACAAGTACACTAAAAGCATAGATCACATAGCACCCAATTCATATGTCAAGAACATATGAATATCAAAGACAATCAAGTCATTTAAGACAATATAGCAGAGTAGCAAATTATTCAAGACATATAGCCAGATCTCAATCAAACAGGTCTTACCTTGTATTTGCAAACCTACAAAACAACGCATTCACAAGAATATATCATCGCGTCAAAATGTATTTATGCATGTTACTTCAATATATCTCAATTCACACCGGTGTAATGCTCCAAGGAGACTTTTCCAACCTCACACCATTTAGCGATTGGCTGCGGTAAACTTAACAGAATAAATAGGGAGTCCCACTTAGGCCCCTAAGAATACTTCAGAAATACCACATTTAAAACTTAATACCAAATCAGAAATAGTTCTCCCAGTCAGATTTATCTAAGCCGGGTATACGGTTTGTCTCGACTCGAAGATATTCACCGACAAGGCCATTGAGACTTTCGAAACCTGAATAATCCCAGTAGACAATTGTAGTCCAACAAAACCTATTTTCAACCCCGTGTTGTAGGTTGTATGCTCAAAACATCTTTATGCAAATGATCGTCTAAATTTGCGCACAACTTTCTTTTAATTTTCACTTTGTAAAACTTCCTCTATTTTACTGCCACTTTGCTCAAAAATCTCTAAATCTCATCAAAACTCCTCATATGAAACAAACCCATTACTTTATAAAAATATTATTTGTATGAACAGATAACTGTTAAAAATCACTTTATCTCTCCTTTTCACTTTATCTCATAAAAATCTTTTACTGTATATTTAAATAACTAACTCTTGTCCTCATTATTCTTTTTACTGATCGTTATGGATTAAATTTTTGACTCGGCTTTAATAATTCAGCTTATGATTACTCACACCGTGGCAGAGCCGACTGAGGTAATCAATCCATCAAAGTGATTTGGTATACCAACTAAAAGTTATTAATTTCTTTTAAGCAGACCAAAACAGGACAAAGCCACCTAGGATTGGTTAAGAAAGAAGAGATCAATAGTAATTTAAACCTGAAGTAGTACCAAGAGTCACAAGGAGGGGGGTTGAATTATGACCCTTTGAAAATTCTGGCTTTCACCTGTTAACTTTGAACCTTTCTCATGTATTAACTTGGAGTTCAGAGAAGATGTGAAACAAACGTTAGATAATAAACCTTTTAGTTAGAGAAGGTAGTTAGTCTTAAGTGAAATGTTTGTTTTATGAGATCTTCTCTGCCAGAGAAGGTTATTAGAAAAAAATCAAGTTCTTTACTTTGAGTAGAGTAAATAGTACAATCTCAACTAGAGAAGGTTAATCAAAAGACAGTCTCTAGAGGTTTTTATCTCCTTTCTAAAATATGATTTCACAAGTTTTTTCACAAGAATATTTTCTTTAGCACAATGGTGTTGATAAAAACTTGCTGATAAATTTGCTTCTAAAAAACGCTTAGACCTTCTCAGCTAGAGAAGGTGTTTCAGTGCAGTGAAAAACTGTAAAGCGGAAAAGTTGTAAAGGAGATAGAGAGAGATATCACACAGAGATTTTATCCAGGTTCACCCCAAACCTTGGGCTACGTCCAGTCTCCACTTCCTGTGAGATTATCCACTATTCTCTCAAGTATTCTTCAATGAGCCTCTCAGGCCTTACACAGTATTCTTGTACAAGCCTCTTCAGACTTCCAACCAGTAGTATTGTCCTAGCCTTTGCAAGCTAACACCCAGTAGTATTGTCTTAGCCTCTTCAAGCTAACCCACTACAAGCAATCTCACAGACTGCACAAACCTTTCCTTTCACACGCTCAGCTCTCACTAGCTAGCTTGAAAGAAAATCACAACAACAAGGATGAAAATATTATTTGTTGCGTTACAACTTCTGATCAATGTTTACAAAACAGAATCTAGGATAAAACTGTATTACACTCCTATTTTTCCTATCAAATCACAACAATATGGGTTGGAGTGTATGAGTGAATGTTGATGAGAAATATCTGATGTTAATCGCGTTTACTCTAGCTTGGATGTATTTCTCACACTTTGCTTCACCAACCTCTGTTGTAATATAGAGCTCTCAGTCCTTCCACTGAGTTTCTAACCGCTAGAGACATGGAAGAGAGAGAACATCACTTATCGGGTTCTGAATGGAATAGTACTTTTGTACTTTTTCACTTTATGGCAGACTTTGACAGCTCATGTGTTTTACTGTCATCAGACCTTCTCTGGAACACGATACTTGAGTAGGGTCCTTATTTAAACTGTCTCAGGGACCTTCTCTGGTTCCAGTGTAGATCTTCTCAGGAATAGTATGGACCTTCTCTAGGTCAGTGTAGATCTTCTCTGGACTTGGTGTGGTCTAATCAGGAGCCTTCTTTGGGACCATCTCTGGAAACATGTGATTAGAGAAGGTCTCTAACATAGATACAATGTGATGGCTCACTTGGTCTGCTTATGTGATCTTCTCAATATTTATGCTTTTGAATTCTTTCAGAAATCTCACACTGTGTAAAATGAAGAATACCTTTGATGTAGAGAGATCTTATTTTGTTTGAGGTTTATAGATTAATCAAGTATGTCATGGATTCTTGAGAAGCTTCTTGTCTTGAGAATCTTCTCTCTATGTAGTAGTAGCATACTTCAATCAGTTGTGAGGCTTCTTTCCTTGAGGAGCTTCTTCTTCATCTGTGAGCTTCTCTTCTTGAGTAACTATCTGATTTGTTGTCTTCCCTTTCTGGAGAAGCTTAACCTTTTAGTACCCTCTAATCAGCGTGACCATCTCAGTTAGAGAAGATCATCTGTTCAGTACCTTCTCAGCAAGTTAACCTTCTCTGCTAGAGAAGCTTGTCCTCTCAATAGCTTCTCAATAGAATGTTGATCCTCTCAGAGTGTCTCTTTCACTTTTCTGCTGAGAACTATCTTTTCTTTAAGCTTAGAAGCTAGTCTCACTTTAAACCTCTTTTGGTTGCTTGGGCTCCATGTGTGTTCATGTTGATCTTCTCAGCCTTTATACCATGAATAACCTTAATTCTAAGCTTCTCTAGTTTCCATACTTTGATACCTGTTATTAAGGCTGATCAAAACCCGAAGACCCGCCCAAAACCCGATAAACCTGAAAAAATGTGTCTGTCAACGGGCGGGTCATATCGGATCGTTGGATGGATTTCGCGGTTTAAGTTGGTTTCGCGCGGGCGGGTTCGGTTTTTGATAAAAAAATCCGTCGGAAACCGAACCCGACCGAATATTTAAACTGAACGGTCGTGATTTACTTGAGAGCACACGGATTAGTGACGTGGACAGTAAAAGAATGGCCCAGATTAATTGTGTTTCTTCCTTTCTTGGTTTTACCATTCACACTACTTAACAACACACGTTACCCACTCTCTGTGACTTTAATTGCCCAAGCCTCTCACTTCACACTACTTTTCAACTACTTTTCAGTCTTCACACTTCACAGACACACTTCATCTTTCACGCTCCCCCAACCCTTCCATTCTTCTACCCCACTCTCTCACTTCCAAAAGAACGCTCCTACTTCCAGAGTTCCACTTCCAGTATTCCACATTTCCACTACTCGCCTCCCCCCCAACTCTCTCACATCACTTCTCAAGTTTTAATTTTTCTCTTTCACTAAAAACGTTTCCTTGCCTTCTCAGTTTCATCTTATGCATGTGCCATAACCATTTTTCTCTCGGTCCTCAGTTTCTCAAGCAAGACAAAATGTTCCTTCTAAAACCTCGGTCACCCCCTCCAAGAGAGAGCTGTCTGATCCCAGTCCAAGGAGGAGCCTCCAGAACTTACGCGCCGGAGAAGAAGAGACATCTTTGACTCCGATCCCAGCGGCGGCTTTTTTGTTTCTTAGTTTTCTCCTTTTTGTTGCTGTAATACTTTTTTTTTTGTAAAGCAGTTTTGCTCCTTTTTTGTTGCTGGAGCTGTTTCCCCTTAACACCTTTGAGCGATAGGCCTGCAACAAGACTTAACAGAATAACCAGATAGTCCAATCTAAACTTCTGGAAACTCTTCAGTAATGCGCATCTCAACCATATCATGAAATAGGTCCGTCAGTCAGATTTATCTAAGCCAGGTATACGACTCGTCTTGGCTCAAGGGTTATCACCTACGAGGTCATTGAGACTTTCAAAACCTGGATAATCCCATAAGGCAATTGTAGCCCAACAAAACTCTATTCTCAACTCCAATCTGTAGTGTATGCTCAACCCCAATCTAGAGTGTTTTACTCAAAATGCTTTATGCAAAGACAATGCAAATTGTATATAAAATCTCTTGTAAAACTTCATCTGTTTTACTGTATTAACTCTCTTAATACAAAATCACATAGAATACTCTTATTCCATCAACACAGAAATAACTCTTGAATATTATTAGTTTTGTTACTCTTTTCAGCTGTACTAATTTATTTTCAGAGTAATCACATCGCGGCAAAGCCAAACAGAGTTCATTACCCGAAATAGATAAAATGAATTGGTATAGAATAAAAGTGATCAAAGCAATAACAGAAGATCAAAATGGGGACAAGGCCACTGGTATTGATCAAGAGAGAAGAGATAGCAGAAATTTAAACAGAATATCAAAATGGGGACCAGGCCACCGATATTGATCAAGAGAGAAGAGAATGACAGAAATTTAAATAGAAGATCAAAATGGGGACCAAGCCACCGGTATTGATTAAGAGAGAAGAGATAGCATAAATTCAAAATGGGGACAAAGCCACCGGTATTGATCAAGAGAGAAGAGATAGCAGAAATTTAAACAGAAGATCAAAATAGGGACCAGGCCACCGATATTAATTAAGAGAGAAGAGATAAAGCGATAAATACGGCGTTTTTATTTTACGGACGGAGGCATAGCCTGCTAGGTGATCAAACCTTTGTACTTTAAAATTCCGCCAGCGTAACGGTTCAATTATTAAATTCCATAAATAAATTGGCCATCACAACTTTGCTCATTATGAAATCACAAATCAAATAAGACAAAGCATGAAGCAATCAAAGCATCAAACAATATATAAGGCATATAACATTTAATTAAAGCTTTAAACACCCAAAACACAAAAGCACTCATCAAAACAAGATTAAACCAACTTTAGAAGATTTTCCCCTTACCTTGGTCTCAAGAACTTGGAAGAACACTAAAAACACAAAACAAGAAAATGCAAGAGTTTTGTTAGAAAACTCAAAGAAAACTTAAAGGAAAGAAAGAGATTTTGGTGAGATTGCTTCAAGGAAATTGTGTGAAGGAAAAAGAAGAGTGATCTCCCCTATTTATAGGGCTTGGGGGCGCAGCCAAGGAAGGCTTTTGGAGCCATGGTTTCATCAAACCATGTTCTTAGGAAATAGAAATAAAACCACTTGATTAAAACCAAGTTTTTGAAAAACCATGTCCTACAAAATTTTCTAGAAGCTTTGAGAAGCTCCTAGATCTTCCATGGGCTGTAAAGGGGGCGGCCAAACTGATTGAAAAAGGGGGAGAATGATTTTACCAAATTAACCCTAGGGTTTGTATGAAAAATGCATGAAATCAAGGGTAAAAATGTCATTTAATAAATCAAAAATAGAAATAATTGATTTAAATTGTGAGAACCAATGAGAATGCTAGAAAATGCCATGATAGCTCTAAATAATTTCGTGGCATCATTTTTGAAATTTATTAGTAGTGCAATCTCTTCGATTTTTGTCTTTTCGCAGGTATAACCCCAAAAAATGTAGAAAAATAGGATTTTCGAAACCTACACAAAAATAATTTCTAAAATCATAAAATAAATAATTAAAAATTAAAATTAAAACACTTGTGGACCTTTGTCACGAAAATGATACTTATAAAACAAGATTTTTACGTTATACGCTTACGTTTAGCGTATTTTTGGTAATTTTTTAAAGTTTTCCAAAAAATTCAGAAAAATTTTAGAAAATCAAAAATATTAAAAGAACTAACTTTTGTGAAGGAAGTTTATTTGTTGGGGTTTTTTTGACACACTCAAGCTATGTAAATCTCCTTCTGTCAGTTAAACGTAAATCCTTTTCTGTAAAAAGACCCTACGTTGACTGAAAAATTACAATTTCAGAAGTATTCCGGAATATATATATTTTATCCTTAATTTTAAGTTAAAAATAAATCACACAACATTTATGTCACAAAAATTGATATAAAACAAAATAAGGACGGTAAAAACAAAGAAACAGATGTTGTAACTAGACCTAACGGTAGCTGAAAATTATCCATTTTCAGAAGTATTTTTAAACATGCATATTTAAATCCTATTTTAAGCTAAAGATAAATATCAAAATATTTATATCACACAAATTCATATAAGACAGATTTAAACAGTTAATCACAAAAACGGATGTTACAACTCTTCCCCTCTAAAAATAATTTGGCTTAAATATGTTTTTAGTCCCTTAAATTTGGGAAATTATTGCTTTTAGTCCCTCAAATTTAAAACGTGTATTTTTTGTCCCTCATTTTTAAAAGTGTGTCGCTTTTAGTCCCTAGGGCCATATTTTAAATTTAAAAAGTATTTTCAAAATTTAGGATGGGTCAAAATATAAATTTAGAAAATCTTTAGAAGTTAGGGGAAAGGGGGTAAGGTGAGAATCAAGATTTAGGAGGGGTCAAAATATAAATTTAAAAAAATACTTTTCAAATTAAAAATGGCCTCAGGGACTAAAAATGACACATTTTTAAAAATGAGGGACAAAAAACACACGTTTTAAATTTGAGGGACTAAAACCAACAATATCCCAAACTTGGGGGACTAAAAACATATTTAAGCCTTTTAGATATCATAATAAATAATAAACATAGAAATTGAGTACAAAGCCCCGTTCGTTCATGGCGTTTTAGTTCTAAAAGCTCAAATCATATATTCATATCTTTGTTAATCGTATAAAAATTCTGGATGGTATCTTTCTGTCACCGCTGAATCTGCACTGAAACTTGCAGACACAAGGAATAGGAATATCTCAAACTCACCTACACTTGTAGCTAACTTCACATTTGTGGCTCGTGACTCTGCCACCGGAAATGTAGCTCGAATTAACCATATCTCACCCAAAACAGAGCAAGAAAGATTACTGGGGAGGAAGCAGAACAGAGAAACAAATTAAGGAGAAAAAAGAATGCAGAACAGAGGCATGGAGTGAGTGGAGGAGACAGTACTGCTAGGCTCAGGGCACTATTAGCCAAAAATTATTCATCAGTACAGAATCGCATCAGAGACTTCACGGAGATCATGGAGTTCTATTCTAGCATGCCATCACTGGTTTCTTTCTTCTTCCTAGGTCCGTTTTCAGTCTCAGTGGGGGAAGAGGGAGGGGGAAGGAGGTTGAGGGAAGGTGGGGAAAGAGGAGGGAGGAGGGGGTGGACGTGGGGGAAGGAGGAGCGAGAGGAGGGAGGAGGCTGACGTACGTGGCAGTGTTTTTGGCCATGTAGGCGTGCTGACTGGGCTCAAAATGGAACATATCAACAGTCAACTCACTTAAAGGACTAAAAACAAAAAAAAATTATAGGGACTAAAAGCGTTTGACTTTTTTTATAGGGACTAAAAGCAAAACACCCCTATATTATAGGGACCATAAACATGTTTAAGCCGACTAAAAATAAAACATAAGTTAGATAAATATAAAGCTACTATATGTACACCTGAGCCGGTTCAAATCTCTAGACATCCACCCAAAATAAACAAAAAAGAAAACAAGGATTCCACTCGGAATCCCTATCTATCTACGTTGAGTCCTCCTCCGGATCCTTCTCCCAAGCTTCGAACTACGTCGTCGGACTGGAACCAACCCACGTCTTGGATAGTCCATCTACTTAACCCCACATAAAAAAGCACATAAAACATGCAAGGGTGAAAATCTTATAACAAGTTATATCAAAAGAGCTACACAAGAAAAATAACAAACATTGATCATGCCTTGAATAAAATATAGCTAAACACAGAATATGGCAACACATTACAACTCAGTAATATATCACTACATCAGATATATTTATGCATGTCACTTCTATATCCATAAACACACCGGTGTAATGCTTCAAGGAGACTTTTTTCCACCAAAACCAGTGAGCGATTGGCTCTTGCAAACTTAACATGAATAACAAGACAGACCCTTCAGAACTTCTGGAGATCATTCGGTAATGCTAACATTTATTTACATAATACCACGTCATGAATAAGCCAGTCAGTCAGATTTATCCAAGTCGGGTATATGACTCATCTCGGCTTGAGCTTATCACCTACCCGACCATTAAGACTATCAAAACCTGAATAATCCCAATAGGCAATTGTAGACCAACCGTACTATATTCTCAACCTCACTACTTCGGGTTGTAATGCTCAAAAATTCTTTATGCAAATGATACAAGGAATAAATTACTTCTTATTCCCCCTCTTTCCATACTTAAACAGGTAAAAATAGTGTTTCATCCTCCCTCTTTATAACTTTAAAAAAACTCAAGTAAAAGCCTTCTTTTGTATAACCATAAAATTCAAGTAAAACCCTCTATGGATTTTATGTTATTTATGAGAATAAACACAAAATCACATCACTTCATTTCTCTTCATTATATCTTCATTAACTTATGTAAAAACCCTTTATTTTATCAATAGATGAATAATTCTCACTCTGGTTACTTGTTTTACTGATCATTACACGATATTTGATTTTTCTGGCAAAGCCAAACTGAGGCTCAAACCATAGCAGTTAAGGTGATTCGTAACGTAGCAATACCAAAAATGACTTAAAAGCAAGGATCAAGTTTTCTGGCATAGCCGTCTTCAAACGATTCTAGGAGAGAAGAGATTGACAAAATTGTAATAATTTTATACGCAAATTTTCTTTTATTGAAGATACTGTTTTAAGTAAAAAGTCCTTTGGAAGCTTTTCTCCAATAATTTGTTTGTTACCCAAAAATATATACAAACCCTAAGCCAAGAAGAAAACTACATCAGAAATGCACTATCTAGCCCGACCAACCTTTATATATACAGATGATCAATGAAATTATAGAGATTTTGAACGTAAAATAATTATATTAGTGTTTCTCTAATAATCTTGCCCAAAAATATATACAAATCCTAAATCAGGAAGAATAGTATATGTAACATCCCGAAATTTCACTCTATGAGACCAAGTATTAATTTTGGAAGATTAGAATTACCTTTAAGATTTTCGGATAACAAATGGTTTAGAGCTGACATAGAGGTCCAAACAGTATTTTACGGACGTTTTGACTGTCAGAATAAGTTTATAATGATATGAAAAATTCAGACTTGATTCATAAGAAGTATTTGAGTATATAAATAGTAACTTAGTGTCATATGAAGGTTTTAGAAGTTAAGTTTAGAATTTTAGAGAACAGTATAAAGGAATACTACTGTTTTAGTCCCTCTAAAAACAAACTATGTAATCTGTTAGTTAAAAAATGGATAAATACTGGAGATAGAGAAACAGTTAAGATAGAGACCCTAGGATATAGTATACTTTAGATAGTATAGAAAAATAATAAGTCTTGTTTGGTATTATAGTTTAAAACGGTAGGATAGTTAAGTCTTATATAGACTTCCGTTTTCTATTTTTCCAAAGAAACAATTCACACAATATCACTCAATATCAATCAGAGTTCACACAACTTAGACCTAATAGGCCTACAACCTACACTCCCAAAAGACTCAACCGGGTTCTGATATCACTAATTGTAACACCCTTTCTCCCAAAAGAGCCTTACAACATAAGTAACCATTTATTTAATAAAAAAGATATTGTTCATTTTAATTTCAAGAAAATATACCTTTTGAACTTATGTTTACTTCCCAAATAGTGAGTGAATTTTTCTTTCTTTTTTTTTCTTTTTTTTAAAGATTAAAGAATAGAAATTTTGTCATATAAAGTTTTTCTCAAAAAGGCCAATCCAAAATTTACACCCATTTCTATTCTTACAGAAATAAACTTTATTACTATATAACATTGTGCACAATTACAATAGATTATATTGCCACTCAAGAGTGTTTAATACCGTCATCCAGCAAGGACAATATAAACACTCTACCCCAAATGAGCCTAAGCCGGTCGAGTCTCAAATCACCCCCAAAAGACATTCTAGACAAATGTCACTCCAGATGGTAGTCTTTCTTCTTCTTCTCCTATCCTGGTCACTACACCCGATTGGTGATATATCTATATGAATCATGTTCAAAAAGACCACAAAACATATAGGCAATGGTGAAAAATCCTCATACACAAGTTATCTCACAACAACAACAATAAAAAGAATAAAGGGAACTCATGCATACCTACATCATAACTCATTATCCTATAGCATGTAGTTCTCTATCACAATAATACATTACCACAACAATATGCTACCACAGTTTATCACACACAACTCATCATCAAAGCAATATATCATCACACAGATATATTTAAAATGCATGACACTTCTATTTCTCTCTCAACACCAATGTAATGCTCCATGAAGACTTTTCTCTTCCTCAACAACATTTGAGTGATAGGCCATAGTCAATCCTTAACATACCTGTTCAAGGCTACACACGGTGAAGTCCAAGTAACAGCATTCAGGAAAGCCATGTTTAAGTCATAATTGTTCCTGATTCTACACTGTGAAATTCAGGTAACAGTTCACTCATCTCTATTGACACCATATCATAAATAGGTCAGTCAGTCAGATTTATCCAAGCCCGGTGCTCTACTCGATCTCGGCTCGTTGGGAGTCACCATACGGCCATTGAGACTTTCGAAACCTGGATAATCCCAGTAGGCAATTGTAGCTCAACCATACCCTATTTTCAACCCCTCTCTGGGTTGTAGCTCACGTCACAACCCTCTCTGGGTATGACCACTTGGCAAAGCCAAGAAAATCTCTTTATGCAAATGGCATGATATATTGCACACAAAGTCAATCACAATCACTTTCACATTGTTTCTCTTGTAATTTATCTCATGCACATCTCTATGTTACCATTTGTAACATTCTCATCCTCTTCTCTATGTTACCTCTTGTAACAATCACACATAACCTTCTCTCTTGGTTATGTAATACTCATCTCTTTGTGATTATTCTCCATCAAAACATCTCTTTCTCTTTTGCATTCAATTCTCTTATTTCATTATAATTCTGTTTCCAAAAACAGTATTTTTCGTATTCAATGTTTAACCTTTAAGAAAAATTGAACTAAAATACCTAATGATTTCCAAACACAAATTTGATATTCTTCCCTTAAAAAGGCTCTGTTTGATAAGTTTTTAAAATTAAATTTCGTAAATTCTGGGTTATTTTTAACAGAGACCAGAACTGTTCACAGGCATGGTAATTTTCACACCCGCGGCGTGAACAGGTCTGTCCCCTGTTTCTCAAACAGAGTACGATTTTCACAGCTTTGGAAAAGAAGCCACCCAGGGCGTGACAGGTCCAGTTTTCACAAAGTTAAAGCCATTTAAAATTGTTCTAAACATAATTTAACCTGATTAAGATCAATTAAATAAAAATATGCTCTTGGACCATTTCAAAAGCTTTCCAAATCATGAACAAATACTTTGATTTTTTTTTTTTTAGAAAACTCATTCAAAACTTGCCTTCCATAAAAGACTCTTGTAAAACTTGGATTAAAATCTTTACTCTACCAATTTCTAATACCAATTTGGCATAGAGGATTAAGCATCAAACACAAGCTATTGATCAAAGCCATAATCAAGGCATAGAGCACAAGATCTTCACAACAAGCTAGAGGTCACTTCACATCAAAAATCATTGCCATAGAACAACAAAGATTAACATCCATCACACAAGATTCAAGCATCTCAAAAATCATCATCAACCACTTGTCTTGATGTCTATATTCAATAAAATTCTCTATCACCCACAAGCCTACATCTTCACCTATCCACAACATCACATGGACAAGAAAAATCATAGCCAAACATAGCATATGCATCTCAAGAATACAAATAACTTTGTGAGAGAAATTTCCCCTTACCTCTTACTCCTAGCTTGTGTAGAAAACCCTAGTTTCTTGATCTCCTACTACACCTTGATCACCACCTCTATCAATTCCACTTGTAGCTTGGAGATGAACAACCAAGAGAGCAAAAATCTATAAAGAGCTTGATGATCTTGATGAAGGCTAGGGTCTTAAAAATGAATTTTCTACACTTGATGCTTGTGTAAAGGATCAAAATATATGATAGGTGATAGTTGAGAGCTCATAAAAATGGAAACAAAGGTTAAAGGAAGAAGATGAAGCTTGAAAGAAAATGAAAGAAAATGAGAGAAAATGAGAGAGTTCTTGATCTTGGAGAGAAAATACAAATGATCAAAATGACTAAGGCCTTCTTCCTTTTCTCCCTAGCCTCATGGTTCAGCCCCCCTCTCATAAGGCTTGAATAAGCTTGCCTTAGTTGTTATAATTATCCCTTGGTTTATTAATTATTTAATTTAATAAATGATCTTTTTTCTATTGGCCAAGAACCATGACTAACCCATATGACTCATGAAGGATAATAATTAAAATCCTATCCCCTTGGGTGTGTTTGGGTCGGCCAAAAATCTGATCCAAGAAGGAAGGAATATGCTTGGTGCTAACTAGAGTTAGGCTTGGTTAAAAGAAACTAGACTAGGTTAAGTTTTAACCATGATTTGTGTAATTAAATTAAATCAATGGCCAAGATGTATCTCCATTAAATGAAATCCCAAATCAAGGGTCCATATTAAACAAGGTGGCTGCATGGATATTTGGTAATTTAAACCAAACTTAAGGGTAAAACCGAAAGGGCAAAATGGTCATTTCTTCACTTTGTAATTAACTATTTAAGCTAAGGGTAAAATGGTCTTTTCTCATGGGTCAAGAAAATTCCACACTCTTCCACAAGAGTGCAGGGGCGTCCAAGGCTGGTCAAAGGGCTAAGGTAAATAATTTTTCACTTTTAACCACGGTAAAAGGTAAATTATGGTAATAAACTGCGGTAACTTTTGCGGTTCAGTGTTAAAATTGTCCAAAATTAACCTATTAAGATAAAAAGCTCTCATGATCCTTATGAAAAGCCAAGACCACGAAATCAAAGTGCCAAAAGGTTCTTGGTACCTAGAAATCAAATTTAGGAGCAACACGGTAATTTTTCGGTTTCACTATAACCCGTAAATTAGGGTTAAACTGCACTTTCTCTGAAAAATCCCAGAAAATTCCTAAAAATCATAAATCTTATAAGAATACTATTGGTGACCTTTACATTGGATTTTGGATCATTTCCTAACCTTCTGGTATCCATTTGATCTCCCATTTACCTTGTCCTTAATTCTACAGGGACCAAAACCGCAATTCTTAATCTGCTATTCTAAAAATTCTGTAAATAATTTATAAAATTCTAAAATAATGTAAAAACATTGTTTGACTCATAAAAATATTTTTCCCACTTGTTCTGGCCTCCAATCCCACTTACAGTCCATCCCAGTCATACTACAAGGACCAAAACTGTAATTCTTCTTATCCGTTTATCAGAAAATTCTCAAAATAAATTTCTAAAATTCCCAAATATTAATAAATCAATATTGGCATCCTCAAATCCTTTTTATAACTCCAACTTAGGGTTTCTTCCTCATAACACACCCATTTCGACAGTTAAAACACTACCGCTTTTCTGTTTGATTTTCGACGTCGAACTTAAACTATTGATCCCTAAGCTCAAGAGAATCCTATCTACTGGATTTAGTTTCCTAAAATATATTTAATTCACATGAATCACATATCCATATATTAAAATAGAATAAAGTCAGAAACCTAAAAATATGGACGTTACATTTTGCATATGAGTCATAAGCTTAGGCCAATTAGAAAAATGATGGATTTAATGAAAATGACTTTATGACATAATCCTCAAAAAGTACCATGACAACACAAAATTTTAATACCTTCTTCCTTCTTCAGCTCCCATTGCTAGACTTAATCTGGACCACCAGAATTCTGCATCATCAACCACCATAGAAGCAGCAAACATCACCTTTTGCTCTTCAGTGCAGATCATTATTCCTAAAAACTCTTCTAAGTCTTGAATCCATACGTACATTCCCTCAGCTTCATTCCCTTCTCCAAATTGTTCTAAGTTGGTATGACACAGCTTAATTCCTTGATGATTCCTTTCTTCCCTTATCCTAACAGCAGTTGTTATTTTTCTAATGGCACAAGCTAATCCTTCCATATTAAAGTTTCCTTCGTTCTTCATAGTTCCCTACTAAGCAACTTTGCAAATAAAGCACTTAAAATCTACCATGACTATTCTAAGTCTATAGGGAAGATCAAACAATGTCACACAAAAACAATCATATCAATAGTATTGTTAGCATAGGTAATACTAATTTATCTTAATAGCTTCTTCTCAACCATACTGTCCTATACCAGTATAGTCCAAAATCAAACAAGTCATTCAAATCCACATCAATTTCACACAACACACAGCCTATCAGGGTTTACGCAACTTAGGCTTAGTAGACCTATACCCTAACATTCCCAAAAAGACTGAACATGGCTCTGATACCACAAAATACAACACCGTTTCTCCAAAAAGAATATTACACCATAGTAACCAAAAGTTTAACAAATACTTAGAAAATATTTAGGTAAAAGTTGGTAATCCTTCTTCCAAAATGCGGGTAAAATTTTTCGCTTTTTAAAGAAGATGAGAAGGATGGGGAATATGTTCCCTTGTTTTCTTTTAAAAGATTTTAAGTGCAAAGTAAGATCATCATACACTGAAAAAGGTACTCCATCTCATATATATAACATTATATTTTACAAAAGAATTTGTTCCAAGACAAACTTTGATTTTTGACACTGCAAAAGGAAAAGAAGTTAAAACTACTCTAAACCAAAAAGTACAAAAGTGGTAAAAGAAAAACATACGCTATACAAACGAGCCATGATCCCATCAACTACCCAAAAGGGATCTATTACTCTAACTCCAACTCAACTACGTTTATGGGCAAGACCAAGTAGACCCTCCTATACCTGGCAAACTAGACTCAAGGTTCTGGGTCTGAGTCACCGGAACCCAATCAAAGCCAAACCTAGATAGATCTAGTCTAGGTAAAGGGTCATAAGTGAGGTTAGAGGTAGCCTAAGAGTTGATGGACTTTTCGGGTATATCCTCAAACTCATCATCAGACAGGGAGTCAGATAACCATATAATATCCTCCTCCTCTGAGTGATGGGAACCAGGGGTGTATATGGGTGGATTTGCTACTCCTAAGAGTGAGGCTGGGGTATACCCTATGGAATTCTCATGTCCTCTACGTGCTGCTGTTGAAGTGTCTTCTGAAGTTCCATCTTTGCCCGTGTTTGAGGGCTTACTCCTTGTTTGGGAAGGCATATGATCTGATTCGTCACCACCATGCCCTGATGGATGCGAACTACCACCACCGCTGTCTCCATCATCATCACTGTTGAAGAACCGGTCGTCTATACCAAATCCTAGAGGTCTCAATTGTTGTAACGGTAACTTAACATTTAAGATTATCTGTTCTTGGATGGGAAGTGGGTTTTGTGGACCTCCACCCCCACTGTCTACAGTCTCTACTCTTCCCACAAATCTGCCACACTGTGTGTAATGATTTATATTCCACCACACACAATCCCCGCCTTGGGGTTCTATACTAAGGTGTCGGACGTTTCCCAATCCCATATCTGGGTGTGCCGTCTACTCAGCCATGCATCAACACAATATAAAAGTAGGCAAGGGTGAAACTCTAAATAAAGTAATAAAAGCAGTACAAGTATACTAAAAACATAGATCACACAGCACCCAATTTATATGTCAAAAACATATAAATATCAAAGGCAATCAAGACAATACAGTAAAGTAGCAAGTCATTCAAAACATATAACATATTCCAATCAAACAGGTCTTACCTTGTATCTTGTAAACCTGAAAAATGACTCATTCACAAAATATATCCTCACATCAAAGTATATTTATGCATGCCACTTCAATATCTCTCAAATCACACTGGTGTAGTGCTTCATGGAGACTTTTCCAAGCTCACATCATTTGAGCAACCGGCTGTAGTAAACTTAACAACATAACCAGGGAATCCCACTTTAGACCCCTGAGAATACTTCAGAAATACCGCATTTAAAACTTAATACCAAATCAGAAATAGATCTGCTAGTCAGATTTATCCAAGCCGGGTATACGACTCGTCTCGGCTCAGGGGAATTCACGACAAGGCCATTGAGACTTTCGAAACCTGGATAATCCCAGTAGACAATTGTAGTCCAACAAAACCTATTTTCAACCCCAGCCTCTAGGTTGTATGCTCTTCGTCTTTAAAGCAAATGACCACCTAAATTTGCAAACCATTTTCTCATTAATTTCTCTTTGTAAAACTTCCTCTATTTTACTGCCACTTTTCTCAAAATCTCTGAATTTCAAAAACTCTTTCATATAAAACTCATCACTTTATAAAGTATATCTTTATTTGTATGAACAGATAACTGTTAAAATCACTTTATCTTGTAAAAACCTTTCACTATATAATTAAATAATTAACTCTTGTCCCCACTATTCTTTTTACGGATCGTTACAGATTAAATTATTGACTCGGCTTTAATAATTCAGTTTTATGATTGATTACACTGCGGCAGAGCCAAACTGAGGTAAACAACCCAACAAAGTGATTCGGTATATCAACTAAAGTTATTAATTTCTTTTAAGCAAACCAAAACGGGGCAGAGCCACCTAAGATTGGTCAAGAGAGAAGAGATCAACAGTATTTAAACTTACGTCCACTTTTTAATCAGTAAATGTCTGTTCTCAAATTTTAAGTAGCTCTTTGGGAATGGAATAATTACACAGCAGCAGAGCCGACTGCGGTAATCAGTGTCCGTCTTTCTTGAAAACTTGATACAAACTTAGTGAACGAAGTAAAGCTGATTATTTTCTGGCTTAGTTAATTTTTGAAGATCAAAGGATCACACAGCGGCAGAGCCGTCTTCGGTGATCAGTACTCAGTTTCAAAATAATACGATATAGTCTAAGTGAACGTAATCAAGCTGTTTCTCTTCTGAAATACTTAAGCACCAATTATCTTCTAGGAAAGAGGCCCATTGAAAGCCTACCTCACTAATTTCCACTGCCGTAGACATTGGAAATTAAATTGAGTTAATTGTATACATATACATATTGGATACCTACTCTATATTTCCCACTGTTAATATAACAGTAGAATTCACCGAGAATCCATTACTGTTATATTAAATTCCAAAAGATGCTATAACAGTAGAATTCACCGAGAATCCATTACTGTTATACTCTTTTATCCAATCCAATCTATTTATATATATGTTATTAAGAAATCACTTATTTCCCAATTTATCTTAATCACGTATATACTGGGTCCCTAGGTTAAGAATTCCTTGAACAGCGCATCAGTACAGTTCCTAGGAAAGAGAGATGGACTTAAAAAGCCCCTTCAATGGTCTCTGTCTTTCCTAGACAGACCCATATTGATAAACCATTTATCTTAACCATCACCCTGTATATCAATGATAGACAATATCAGGGTTTTCACAAAAGAATAAATTGTATTTTCTTTACGGTAAGATCATATTTACGGTATATCTGAATTTCGCCATTATAACAGTATGTTTACAAAAGCTCAAAATTAATTTTGCCATAGTAACCTTACTCACACGAATTTTAATAGGAATTTGGGCATTATAACACTACAATTAATAAATAGCACAAAACAATTATATTAAAGCCATAAATCAATTATTAAAGCATAAATAAACAAACAAAGGCTATAACACACAAACACACAAGTCAAGCACAAACAAGAATTAAAGTCATACTTCTCAAATTAATTTGCAAGAGGTTCCCCTTACCTTTGCCACAAATCTTGGAAGAACAAGGCTTGAAAATACCAAGAACACCAAGTAAGAAATTTAAGAACTAAGAAGAGAAAAGAGAGGATTTGTGCTTTGTCAATGCAAAGGCTTCTTGGTGTGTGAAAAATAATGAAGCCAAGATGGGTATTTATAGGAAGTGGGGGGCGGCCAAGTGAGGAGGAAGAGGGAATTAAATTATTGTGTTGTCATCCTACTTTTTCAAGACTATGTCATAATGCCTTAATACTTAAATCATCCATTTTTCCAATTTGCCAAAGCTTATGACTAAGCTTATGACTCATAAGCAAAAAGTTCATCCAAGGCTCCAAAATAAGAGTGGATGTCGACCAAGAGATGGTGGAAGGAGAGCCATTAGATTGTTTGGTCAAAAACTTTATGGTTTGGTAGTTTAAGTGAAAATCAAGGGTAAAATAGTTTTTTCACTAATCAAAAATTCAAAAATTAATTTAAAATGTCAGAACCTATATGGAATCTCAAAAATGCCATGCAAGAGCTTCATTGAAGAGTTTCTGGATTTTCACGGTAAGGGTATGCTTCGCGGTTTGCATAAACAAAGGAAAACGGACGCGCCGTAAGTGCAAACGGTCATTTTTCAGAAAAATTCCCAGAAAATCACAAATCTAATTTAAACACTAATGATCCCTCTTGAAAATTGATTTTGAGCATTCCCTGATCACTGAAAATCTATTTCGGTTTCAAAAACCCTCGTTCTACGTGCTTACCGGGACCCAAAAAGTAACTCTTTTATCTGCTTTTCAAATATTTCTGAAATTAATTCCATAATTCATAAAAAATGTGAAAACATGATTTACCTTCTCAAAATTTCGTTCTAATCTCTTTTTGATCTCCGAATCAGTTCTTAACTCTTGCTGTAAACTATAGGGACCAAAACAGTAATTTCTAAACTTAGTTTTTCTAAAAATTCTAGAAAAATTTCAGAAAATCATAAATATTACAAGAAACAACTTTTGTGAAGGAAGATAATTTTCTGGGTTGGTTTGATATACTTTTTTTGTTTAAAATCTATATCCATTAATAACGGTAAATACGGTTATCTGTAAAAACCCAAACGTTAAAGGAAAAACGTCTGTTTTAATGAAATGATTTGATAAGTATGTAAAAACCTTAATTATAAGACTAACATAATTTTCTTATCACTTAGATCACACAATTTCATATAAAACAGATAATAGACGGAAAAATAGAAAACAGAAGTCTATAAAAGACTTTACCTATCTTACCGTTTTTAACTATAATACCAAACAAGACTTTTTATTTTCTATACTATAAAAAGTATACTAGATCCTAGAGTCTCTATCTTAACTATTTCTCTATCTCCGGTATTTATCCATTTCTTAATTAACAGATTACGGAGTTTCTCTTAGAGGGACCAAAACTGTAATTCCCTTTATATCTTTCTCTAAAAATCCAAACTTAATTTCTAAAACCTTTATGAAACATTAAGTGATTATTGTCTATCCTCTAATATCTTTTAGGAATCAAGTATGAATTTTCCATATTCATTATTAGCTTATTCTGATAGTCAAGAATATCCGTAAAATACTGTTTGACTTCTATGTCAGCTCTAAACTATTATACTTCATCTGAAAATCTTAAGGATGGTTCTAATCTTCTAAAATTAATACTCTGTCTTATAGAGTGAAATTTTAGGATGTTACAAGTTTGATTCTTGTTTGAGATTGATTGTGTGTTTGGTGTGTTATAGCCTTTATTTATTTATGCTTTATAATTGTTTTATGGCTTTAATTTAATTATTTTGTGTTATTTATTAAATGTAGTGTTATAATGCCCAAATTTCTCTTAAATTTCGTGTGAGTAAGGTGGTTATGATAAAATTATTTTTTAGCTTTTGTAAACATTCCATTATAATGGCGAAATTTAGATTTACCGTAAATATGGTCTTACAGTACAGAAAATACAATTTATTCTTTTGTGAAAACCCTGATATTGTTTATCATTGATATACAAGGTGATGGTTAAGATAAATGGTTTATGAGTATGGGTCTGTCTAGGAAAGACAGAGACCTTTGAAGGGCATTTTTAAGTCCGTCTCTCTTTCCTCGGAACTGTACTATACGCTGTTTGGGGAAATCTTAACCTAGGGACTCGGTATATACGTGACTAAGATAAATTGGAAAAGAAGTGATTTCCTAATAAATGTATATATAAATAGATTGGATTGGATAAAAGAGTATAACAGTAAAGGATTCTCGGTGAATTCTACTGTTATAGCATCTGTCGTAAAAAGAGTATAACGGTAATGGATTCTCGGTGAATCCTACCTACTGTTATAGCATCTATCGGAATTTAATATAACGGTAATGGATTCTTGGTGAATTCTACTGTTATATCAACAGTGGAAAATATAGTGTGGGTATCCAATCTGTATATGTATACAATTAACTCAGTTTAATTTCCAATGTCTATGGCAGTGAAAATTAGTGAGATAGGCTTTCAACGGACCTGTTTCCTGGAAGATAACTAGTGCTTAAATATTTCAGAAGAGAATCAGCTTGATTTCGTTCACTTAGATTATATCGAATCATTTTAAAGATGGATATTGATCACCGAAGACTGCTCAGTCGCCGTATAATCCTTTCATCTTCAAAATTAACTAAGCCGGTAATTAATCAGCTTTATTTCATTCACTAAGTCTACATCAAGTTTTCAAAAAGACGGACCCTGATTACCGCAGTCGGCTCAGCCGCCGTGTAATTATTCCTTTACCAAAATCTATCTAAAATTTGAGAACCAACACTTACTGATAAAAAAAATGGACATTAGTTTATATTACTGTTGATCTCTTCTATCTTAATCAATCCTAGGTGGCTCTGCCCCGTTTTGGTCTGCTTGAAATGAATTAATAATCTTTAGCTTATGTATCAAATCACTCTGTTGGGTTTATCACCTCAGTTCGGCTCTGCCGCGGTGTGATCAGTCATAAATTGAACTATTGAAGCTGGGAAAATAAATTAGTGCATAATGATCAGTAAGATGAATAATAAGAGCAAGAGCTATTTATTTAAAAACAGTAAAAGAGTTTTCTGATATAAAGAGGAAGATGTGGGTTTTAAACAACTATCTGTTTATTCAAAAGTATTTCTTTTGATAAAGTGATGAGTTATTCTATACAATGGTATTCAAGAGAAGCTACAGTAAAACAGAGGAAGTTTTACAAAGAGAAACAAAAAGTTGCGTGTACAAATTTAGACGATCATTTGCATTAAAGACGATGAGCATACAACCTAGAGGATGGGGTTGAAAATAGGTTCTGTTGGACTACAATTGTCTACTAGGATTATCCAGGTTTCGAAAGTCTCAATGGCCTTGTCGGTGAATACCCCCGAGCCGAGACAAGTTGTACTTGGCTTGGATAAATCTGACTAGCAGGTCTATTTCATGATTTGGTATTCATTTTAAATGCGGTATTACCGAAGTATTCTCAGGGGTTCAGGTAGGATTCCCTGAATGGTGTGAAGGTTGGAAAAGTCTCCTTGGAGCATTACAATGGTGTGTTTTGCGATATTGAAGTGGCATGCATAAATATACTTTGATTTGATGATATATTTTTGAGTGCATTGCTTTTGTAGGTTTACAAGATACAAGGAAAGACTTACTTAAATGGGATCTGCTTATATGTCTTGATTGGATTGCTATTCTGCTATATGTGTTTTAGATGACTTGATGTTCTGATCTATGTATTTCGGTGGTATGAATTGAGTGCTGTGTGATCTGTGTTTTGGATGTGCTTGTACTTTACTTATTACTTTGTTTAGAGTTTCACCCTTGCCTACTTTTATGTTATGTTGTTACATGACTGAGTACATAATTTACCCAAGAAGTGGGCTAGCTTTTAGAAGAAGGATCTGAAGAAGGATGTTGTATAGATTGATAGAGATTCCGAGAAGGATCAGTAGTTACCGTTTTAGTTTGGGGTAGATGTCAAGAGACTCAATTGGCTCAGATGTACAGTTATTTTATGAAACTTATGCTTGTATTGAAGCAAGATCCTTATATATATGAGATGAGATTATGTTCACAAAAGGTGTTGGTCATATTTCCACCTTCAAAAAGATTTCGAAAAGAATTAGGGAAACATATTCCCCATGCTTCTCATCTTTTATGAAGGCGAAAAATTTTACCCACATTTTCAGAGAAGGATTATCAACTTTTATCAAAATATTTTCTAAGTCATTGTGAAACTTTTGATTACTATGGTGTAATATCCTTTTTGTAGAAAGGGTGTTACAGTATATCAGGAGAGTTCCCAGGAATGAGAGGTGAGTCAAAGACCACTTAAATACCAATTCTTTCCTTGCCAGAACTTCCCCAAAATGCACTAACTAACCTAATCAAACTTTGTATATATGGATGGCCAATTTATAGATATTTAAACGCAAAGAAAATTAAATTCGATTCTTGGTTTTGGACCATCAAAATTCCGCTCAATAACATGTTTTAATCCGTTAATTGTTTTCAACCACTTTCTTTAAAATTTGCCATAATAACAATACCGTCATCAAAGCTATTAAACAAATATGAAAATAGCAACACCAAACTTAATTAAATAATTTAACACAACATAATCAAGATATTCATAGAAAGCATTTATAAAGCTTATAAACACATAAACCGCCTAAGTGGTTGATCATTCAAAATCAAACATATAGAAAACTTATGTAAACTGTAATAACTTTGAAGAATTTTCCCCTTACCTTAAAAATAAGAACTTGAAGATCAAAACTCTTAAACCTCAAGAACAAAGTAGAAGACTTGGAAAAACTAAAGAAAACTCAAGAAAGCAAAGAAATAACTTCGGAGGAAGAAAGAAATCCAAGACTTTGTGTCTTAAGGATGGTGCAAGGATTTATGAAGACTCCTCCCTCCTATTTATAGGAGAGGTGGGCGGCCAAGAGGGGATAAGGAGGGAAGAAGATTTGTTTGATGATGTAATGCCAAATATGTCATAATTAGGAATTTAGATAAATAGAAAAATCAATCTATTTTCTAATTGGTCCAAAATATTTCACAAGGATCACCAAGTGAATAGTGGGGCAGTTTTGAGGGCTGAATTAGAGGAAGGTGTGAGGTTACAATTTTACCCTTGATGGTTTAAGTGAAAAAGGAAGAAAATGGAAGAGTAAAATGGTCTTTTCATAAATAAAAATTTCACATACCTAAATTAAATTATGAGAAACAATGGGAATGCTACAAAATTCCATATTATCTCAAATAGCTTTATGAAAGAGTTTTTGAAAATTACAAAAAGTACAAACTCTTCGGTATTTACCGCTTAACGCGTATAGGGCAAAACGGTAATTTCAAAAATCTATACAAAAATAATTTCTAAAATCTCCAAACAATAAATTAAGAATAAAATATGACAATTTTCGTAGTATGAATAGTAATTAAACGGTATAATTCAGGGACATTTTAGTCTTTTGCCAATAGTATGACATTTTGGTCATTTTTCAGAATTCTTTTCTAAAAATTCCAATTTTTTTTTGTAAATCCTAAATAATTGAAAAAACTATTTTGTGAAGTAAAATATTTTTTTGACTTCATATAAGATTTATAAGCCATTTAAAACCTATACTGTCAGTTAAAACGTAACCCGTTTTCTGTCTAAATCTCAACGTTAAAAGAAAACTATCAATTCCTATACTAAGAATAACATATATATTAAAACCATTTTTCTAAGATAAAAATAAATTAATAAACACACATATCACATAATACTCAACTAAAACAAAATAAAGACAGAAATGAAAAAGAACGGAGGTTACATAAGACGTAACCCGATTTCCGTTTGAATTTCCACGTTAAACAAAAAATACTTTATTTTTATACTAGGTAAAACTCTATTTAATTTTTCATCTCGATCATTTCCTAGTCTCCAGGTATTTATTCGTTCCCCGATTAACAACGTGTCATATGATTCATCTTAGAGGGACTATAACACTAACATTTCTTATTCGTATCTCTGAAAATTCTCAAATAAATTCCTATAATCCCCAAATAACATAAAATCACTATTTGAATCCTCAGATTTCTTTTCTGAGCCAAAATTGGAATTTTTATATCATTATAAACTTATTCTGACAGTCAGAAACGCCTACAAAATACAGTTTTGACTTCTACGTCAGCCCTAAACCATTACTTATCATATGAAAAATCTATGAAAGATTCTAATCCTCTAAAATTAATACTCTGTCTCATAGAGTAAAAATTTGGGGTGTTACATGAGGCGTCTAGGGAGTCCCTGATGGGTGAGTAGAAGAACCATCAAAAGTCACTCCCACAAAGCCACGTGCTTTGTGCACCACAGGCCCAAAGCCAAATCCTTTGTTCCTCTGGTGGACTCCTGTTCCTTTTGCACTTTGCATGACTTGCTGAGATTGGTCATGCTGCCTCCTTGGAACGGTTAGTCAAGATTTTGCTCTTGGTCTTTTCAATCGAGTCCATTAAGCCTGCAAAGACTTTCTGGACCGGAACATTAGTCCAAGCTTGACCCTTTCCTGGTTTTTTCTTGTGGGTGACGGTCATCCACTCACCATGAGTGTCTTTGTCCAAATCATATTTTCCCTGCAAGGAGATAGGCTGAGACAATATAATAAGAGTGCTAATAGGGGCCTATTTGGGGGGGGGGGGATCCGAGTTCTGTTGAAATGGATTCCTTGGCATATCCTTTCTAAGGACAGGCTGTTGCAGAGGAACATTAGTCCCACAATTCCTGGCTACATGGTCATAAAAGCCACACTTGGCACAAATAAGATGGAGCCCTTTGTACTGAACTTGGTACCAGTGGTCCTTCAACCATATTTTCTACACCACCGGTTAGGACAAATCTATCTCAACACATATCTGTGCAAAACGTCCCCTTTCCACCTTCAAGGTATTCTGGTCTACTCGGATTGGCTTACCCATGGCCGAGGCCATGCCCAGCAGAACGCTTTTGTCATAGTACAAGATATTAAGTCCAGGAAAGCGAATCCAAACCATGGTTTTTTGGATTTGGTTGGATGGAAAAACAAACTCAGGTGTCCAATTGAATACAAATAGGTAGTGATCAAACAACATCCAAGGGCCACTTGACATAACCTTCTCCTTGTCCATTGGAAGGTCAAATTTCACCATAAAATACCCATGATCAACATTAAGAATTTCAAACCCACCTTGCAACTTCCAAAACCTAGCCAATCTGTCCTTCATGACCACATACCCGACGTTCTTACCCAGGAGTTTCACCACAAGCGCGTCTCTCCACGGCTCGCAAAGGGCGTTGAACACCTCATCCTTCAACGTGATTTTGGGCAACAAGCGGTTGGCCCTTTCGTAGTCTATCGTCATAAGCTCTTGGGCTAGAAGATCCCTCTTCTCCAAGGGAGGAGGAGCGACCTTGTCTCCCATCACCATATCCCTAAAGGAAGGCTTAGGAGCAGCAGCGCCATCTGGTGGCTTCTATGGTGGAGGCCTGTCAGACCTCGTTGCACTGAATAACATCTCTGCCATGGGACGAAAGAACAGTAAACAGAATCTTGGAGTTCTTGGAGAAAAGGATTTCTTAGTTCTTTGAAAAAAACATTGAAAAATATTTAAAACATTTATTTATTTTTTTTTGAAAAATAGATGAATTTGAGCTTTCATTGAGATGCATGCAGGATCTCTTAATTTAGCAACTTAATTTTGATAAAATTTCACAATTTTATTTTATTTATCATATTTCCAATCGAATATTTTTGTGTCATTAGTGTAGTTAGGTTCTAACCAACCCAACCCCCGCCCCGTTCTGCTGTCCCCCAAGTAAGCCAGCCAGCCAGCCACAACCGAAGAAGAAGAAGAAGATGGGTTCAGCGTTTGGATGGTACGGTCCACTCATAGATCTCTGCACAGCCTCTCGTCACATCGGCGACTTCGTTCAGCTTCTCGTTTTCGTTCACCGTTCCTTCCCCGTTCAGGTTTGTGCTTTTCTTTCACTCCTTTCATTCCCACTCTCTCTTCCCCCTCGTGATTCCTCCCTCCACTTAGTTACATTTCTGATTATTCCCAGTCGAAACGCGGAGGAGGAGGCCTATCCCGAACCGACATTCAGGTCGGCGATGATACGACGCCGTATTTCGGAGTTTCTCTCTGGCACAGCCACGTCGGCACCACCGTAGCCCCCGGAGATGTCGTTTTGTTACAGAGTCTTCTCTAATCTATCACTCTATTTATTTTTTATAATGTGAAATCTGTTACCCGTTTTTGAAACTGATTTGTTTGACGGCGTTAATTCTGTTTTGAAGATCTCAAGATTACAAAATACGGTGACGTCGTTGAGGCCAAAACCGTTCAGTGGTCTTCCCTGCTTTGCTTGGTTCACCCTTACCACTCACTTATTTCCAAGGGTCTCTACTCTCTGTTCTGCTTTGCTTGTTTGTATAATCTTATCTATAAGAGCTTACAAGAGAAGATCTTTTTCTAAAGTTCTAATATGAAAAGTTGTTTCTAGATAATCTAATTTGTGTTTCTAGATAATACTTGCTCATAAGCTCTTTTGAGAGCTTTTACATAAGCCGAGAATATAGAAGTTGTTAGAATAAGCTTCTACATAAGCTCTTCTAAGAGCTTTTTCAAAAATCAAAAGCTAAAAAATTAATTATTCAAACACCACTTCTAAATTTAAAAAGAACTTAGAGAAGCTCTTAGAAGCACTTGTGAGCTGTATCCAAACAGGATCCATCAGTGCAGTAATCATCAGATTTTGCTACTACTAGTCAAATGTCAATGATTAATGATACCCGCATTACACTTAGGACGCACATTACCTCATATCACTGTGCACAGTTTGCACCATCTGATTCAGTTGGTTCTATATAACTCTCGACACCTGCATTATGATGCTGCTTTCAGATGCCATGTGATATGCAACAAGAATTATTATTGCATGTAAATACATGATTGAAAACACTTCCGTTAAAATAAGATTAATGATCGAGAGAATGTTAGCTTTGAAGAAATAGAGAACTTTTTTTAACTGAAGTGACATGTTTCCGTTGAAAGTATAAGAAGTGATTTCAATCCTGAATACATTGACAATGTAGTTTTTACAATATCTTTGTGTTCAGATGTTGAAGAGTTGATAACGGGTTGCTGTATTGGGACAATGACCAAGGACAAACTTAGGAGGGTCATAAAGTGGGTGCGGCAGTCTCGGTCCACCATCTGCAACATCAAGTTGCAGTCCAATCAAGTATTCTTTCTCTTTGCTCCATAGTTGTTTCTTGTATTAAATAAATTTTCAAGGTCTTGATTCTGGATGAGTGCTTTATTGATGTTCTCTAATATTATTATCATTATGATATGATTATGTTCATATTCTTTTCTCCAAACACATTATCTTGCTTTCATAATGCCTAAAGTTCTTCTTGTTCATTTCTAGGCATGCCTGTTGTTCAGGGAATGCATTTGCTTGATTTGCCTTGTACCTTTTTATTTCGTAAAATGATGTGAATATGTGATGCGTTTGTCACTATTCATTAGCACATTAAGTAAGTGGCTCAGGTGGTAAGCAAGCTTGGGCTCAACGGTTGAGGGACCTCTTAGCTCACTTATTTTTTAGGAAAGTGTTAGAAATTTAAGGGAGATGCTATAAAAATGATAACCATCGTAAAAATGTGATTTTTTTTGGTCAGATTATCAAGGGAATGAATAGAGATAAATTGAGAGAAGAAACATATCTGAGTCTATAAAGAATAAGAAGAATACAATGAAGGAACTTGTGGGGTTTGATCTTGCAAACCGTATCGTATTTGCATAAATCCTCTTAAAAACAAAGAGTATCTCCTAAGTCCTAACTAATGATAGAATGTTAGAAAGGAAACTGTACATATGACTAGGGGACCATAACCTTATATAGTAAGTATTTACGCTTTTAAAAAGAATAATGACATTTAAACTTTTCTTATTTCTGTTTTGTGCCATCATAAAAATACTCTTGGTATCTACATATTAAAAGCCCAATAGCCTATACCAAATGAGATGTCATCGATCCCAAAAATTAATCCTTATAAGATCACTCCAAAAGGGCTATTTCTTTAGATAAATAAATCCAAAGAACTCGTGGAGAAGTGCAGCCTCAATACCCTGAGATAGGAGTAATTCTCACACTCAAAAGGGTATGAGGGTATCTCATGAGACCAAAAAAATTATCGTTAGCACGCTACATCCTATGGCTGTGGTTACACTATTAAGTTGAGGGAGTCATCAGTTGCATTTATCACAGATTATTATACAGTTTAAAGAAAGCTAAGACCTCTGTTCTAAGAAGATTAACATGATAGCGTAAATGTATTTAAAAGGGAAAAAATGAGTACAGGTTCCAAACCTGTGTACTTGTTTACCCATTTCATGTCCTAAATCTTAGGAGTGTGCTGTGCTGTGTGCTTGTGTACATTTATTGTTGTTTGAAATGTCAGATGCCTTTTGTTGTGCCCGATTGTATAAGCTAGCAAAACCTTTTATTTTGATGTAGAAAGTTAACATCTATTTGTAGGATATCATTAATAGTATATACCTGGTTTAATTGGTTTTCATTGATAAGCTGACTTCTTTCACTTACAAACACAACTCTGATCAATATGCTTCATCCCATACTGTATTTTTGAGATATATTGATGAATCTACTGAATGAAATATTCACAGCAAGGAGAGTACATGCCTAGAAACTGGGCAATTCATGAAGAGAGCGAGCCTAGGGACTGCTCTTCACTTATGGAAGTCTCTAAGCTAACAACATCGTGCAAGACTATTGTCCACGCATCCATTGGTGAAATTGTTCCACTACTTAACGCCAGGACTCTTGGTGATACCGAGAAAGAGAAGATTTTCCATAGTAGGAGAGTTTACAAAACAGAGGTTAATAAGTTGGTGGAAGATCTCTTATGCACTGGCTGCCAGCTATGTGGTTCTCCCTTAGATTCAGAGTATGAAATTAGATGATAACTTAAGCCTTGTTATGCCTTCCATTATGATCAGTGATAATTCTTCCGCTCTTCCAGATTTGAGCAAAATGCAATCCCACTAATTTGTTCGAAAAGTTCAAGCCGCCTTCATGCAGTATGCTCGATATATAGGCCTTTCATGGTAAATATATATACATACATCTTGCTCATACTTGTTTCTCCTCACCGACATCTTATACAATCATATATTTGACTTTTGAGGATTAATTTGTTGATGCATTTGGTGTGTTTGGATAAACAACTTAATTAAGAGCTTATTTGATAAGTGCTTATTGTATAAGCACTTATGCATAAGCTGATTCTACAATTTAAGAGTCTATGGGCTTAAACTCTACATAAGTTCTGTATAAGATATTTTCATAAGCTATTCTGGAGAGCTTATGAAAATAAGCTGTAAGCTCTTCCAAACACTTGCATAAGCACTTATGCCATAAGATAAGCCTAAATAAGTTCTTCTAAATGCGTAGTCCGCTTCTTGTTGTCAATAAGGAGTCCATAATTCCATGTACCTATAGTCAATCGTTTTGATAATTGAAACAAATAATCTATCCGTAGCCAAATCGATAAACTGCAATCCATGTTTCAAGTATATAAAATCTCAAGTATACGTGAATATGTCCGGTTCCTATTTGTTTCATAATTAAGATATCAAATAATAAGGGGATAATAAGTATTATTTTTATGCATCTGATTTTTAACATTGTGATTATTGTTGCAAAATTATGTTCTTGAACATGCTTAACATTGCTTATTGATGCAAATTTTGGCAGCTATATCTGTGGGACGGGACGTATTACATGCCAGTTCTTGTAAAGAACAGTGCCGCAGAAATCTTGTTCGGAAACATCAAGGCTGAAAAGGTCCACTCGAGTTATAGAGAACAAATGCATAACCAAAATCCTAGTCCAAGTAATAAATGCAAGGATAAAGATGCCGATGCAAGACGTGCCAATATCCTGAGACTTTCTGGGGAAGGACTTCCGAGTGCCAGTAGCATGCAATTGGAGGAAAAGCATATTCCTACTAAACATTTAAACTTTTATCATGTCTGGTTAATTTTTCTGAAAGTGTCGCTGAAACAAGGACAGAACAGTCCTCTGAAATTTCAGATCATTGTTGATCCCAGCTTAAATATTGAAAATGGAAAATTTGAAATGGTTTCTGCAACATTGCCCTGTTTTGGAACCAAGTGATTTAATCTATGGTGGCTTTTAACATGGACCAATGCATAAATTGGTCCATGGTGGTCCAATACTCTTATTACCTAGAATAGGTAGTAGTCACCGGTTATTCGTCATTGATTATTTCCCCCAAAATTTCTAACAAATGCCACATTTTGCCCCAATTTTTTTACGTTGATCAGCACCCATCTCCAGATTCAGCCCCCCGATTGAACTTTGAAAAAAGAATGCATCCCTTGCAAAAGTTCTTTGCGGAGACTAAAGTTTGAAAGAGATACATAGATCTAGAGCTTGGACAAGGGGAGCAAGAAAGGTTCTATCTTGAGGGATTGTTCCATTGCAGGAAGATTAAAAGTAACAAACTTGGGTCATTGCATGGCACTGACGGTAGTTCAATTTGTGGAGTCAATACCGGCCGTCTGAGATCTGTAAGGTTTCAAATCTGTCTGGGATTTTTTTTTTTTCGTGTTGCAGTAGGACTAAGGTATCTGTGTGGTGGATCGTGACATGAGATTGCCAAGTTTTAATTAAATGTGATTTTCATATGCTTTTCTTTGGTTGTAATATTAGGTTCGGTAATCACAGTTAACTTTGGTTTATATGTGATAAGCATCTAAGCACTTGGGGATCCCTCCCTTGAAAAGCTAGCTATCAAGGGGGAAAAACCAAACACTTAAGTACTTCACTGAGCATCCCATACTACTCGATGTGGGACTTAGGCACCCCATAATACCCAAGTCCCTATCGGATTTGGATTCCCTGTTGTTGTGTGTTTCTATCTCTCTCCACTTTATTTATTTATTTATTTTTGGCTTTAATATGAACTTGTTCATGTAAAAATTCGAGTTTTGAATTTAGTCCCTACATTTAAAGTCAACGGTTTTTAGTCCTCCCAAATTTCAAGTTTTGAATTTAGTCTCTCCTTTGCGTTGACCAGTGTCATGTCACCATAAAACGCTGACGTGGCATATTGCCCTGTCCACGTCATTTGACACGTCATTTTTTATAGGGACTAAAATCAAAACATATAATTTTTACAGGGACTAACTTAAAAATTAGTCCCTCCTCCTCCCCCCTTGTCCACCACCAACACCATTGCCACCACCACGATCCTCTCTCTCCTCCTCTCTCCTCCACCACCACCCACCTCCACCACCACCCCTTTTTCGGCGACATAGTGACCCCCTCTCATGGTTCCCGAGTGCTCTACTATACCAACCAAGTGGTATTCATACCTAGCCAATGCCACCCACAAACCCCAACACCAACCCCCACGAACAAGATCCCCTTTGTACAGAATTTCATCTTTTCCAAAAATTAAAAGCGAAGCAACATTGAAGGTGAACTACGCATGGTATACTTCTTGGTGAAAGAAAATTGGGGAGAAGGGGGCTGATAGGAATCGATTATTGGGGAGAAGGGGGTGGAGGAGAAAGGAGGAGGGAAAAGGAGGAGAGAGAGGGGGAGGGGGTGGGGGTGGAGAGAGGGGGGAGAAGGAGGGGGTAGTGGTGGTGGAGGTGGGTGGTGGTGGAGGAGAGAGGAGGAGGGAAAAGGAGGAGAGAGGGGGTGGTGGTGGCAATGGCGTTGGTGGTGGACTAGGGGGGAGGAGGAGAGACTAATTTTTTTAAGTTAGTCCCTGTAAAAATTATGTGTTTTGATTTTAGTCCCTATAAAAAATGACGTCAAATGACGTGGACAGGGCAACGTGCCACGTTAGCGCATAGAAACAAAATTCGCTTGACTCCCCTGAGTACTGCGAATTGGTACTTGCGTACTAATTCGCGGTATTTTTACGAATTGGTTCTCTCCAATTCTCCATTTAATTCGCATAAGGGGAGAACCTGTGGGTGACTTGTAGGTTGTTGGTGCTTGCAGACAATTAGGGGAAGAAGAAGCATCGCAGAACAAAATGAACGGTGGGTTGGTTGTGATCTGTGAGTGGGGGCGATTTTCAGAGAGCAACAAGGAGTAAAAGAGAAAAGAGGATGGGTCGAGAAGGAAGGTGGGGCAGGAGGAAGGTGGAGGAAAGTGGGGAAAGAGGAAGCTGGAGGAAGAAAGGAAGGTGATTTCAGTTGGAGAAGGCATTTTTAGAAGGCACTTTTAGAGAGTGGTGTTATCAGGGAGGTGGAGGTAGAATGAAAAGTTTTACGGGATTGAGGTGAAAAAGTAAAATGGATTTTATTTGATTTCAGATCCATTATTTTAATTTTAATAAAAAAAATTTCTAACAAAAGACTCAAGTAAAAAAAAAAAGATGGTCTTATTACCACCGTGACTTGATCCGAGTGTATTTGTCACGAAAAAAAAAATGAAGAGTGAAGGCATATATTTTATTTTATATATTTTAATTTTTATAATTTTTATTAATAGCACGTACCAATTAATATATTATAACGTACCGCGAACCCAAATAGCGTACCGACTCTGTATACCCCCCACGTACCGAATACTTCATAAGGTCACGTACCGCGTACCCGTACCACTTACCGGCGAGTACCGCGAACCTGGTAACTATGCGTCAGCATTTTATGGTGACATGGCACTGGTCAACGCAAAGGATGGACTAAATTCAAAACTTGAAATTTGGGAGAACTAAAAACCGTTGACTTTAAATGTAGAGACTAAATTCAAAACTCGAATTTTTACAGGGACCAAGTTCATATTAAAGCCTTTATTTTTTTTGAGCAAAACAAATGAAGGGTGATGATTTAAGATTATGAAAAACCAATGGCTAAGAATACATGGACAACAGGAATAGCAGGGAATCCAACAACAGACAATCCTGGTCCGTCCCTATCATAGCACCGCCCCTGAGAGCCGACGTCCTTGGCGGCTTTCACTCCACGACACTTCACTCGATGGCACGTCACTCAACTTCCTCATTGGTCAGAACCCTCCATCGGTCAGAACCCTCCATGGGTAGCCCTTTCTGAGACACCGGCAACCAGGTTCTGATACCAATTGATAAGTACCTAAGCACTTGAGCAACCCTCCCTTGAAATGCTAGCTATCAAGGGGGAATAACCAAGCACTCAAGTACTCCACCGAATATCCCATACTACTCGAAGTGGGACTTAGACACCCTTTAATACCCAAGTCTCTATCAATATCATGCTATCCTTATCAACTAGAATAGTTGATCTAGTGAATTTATGCATTTCTTCATCTATTTTTTATTTAAAACTTGCCCCTGCTATCGTTAATATCCATTTAATAAAAAATATAAAGATTCATTCACTTGTTTTGTTTGTTATTATTTTCTGAGAACTTGAGATTTTGCGTTTAAATCTTCCTTTGCAGAACAGACGCTTGTTTTGTTTGTAATGCTGAAGTACACCCTGTATATTTATATTTTTAATGAATTTTTTTGGGTGATGAGCCATGTATCTGTATTTGATTTTGACCTGCCATTTGATATTTTAAATCAACTTTCAAATTCATTTGTTTCCTTCCAGGTGAAAGGTTTGGATGTCAATGCTCTTTGCATTTCTCATATCAAGGTATTTCAAGCTCAAAAGCAAAGACGTCGCACCTACCGAGCTCATGAAGAATCAACCGTATGTTGTGATTTTCTTATTCTTGTCTTAGGCGATTGTTATTACTTAATACACGCTTCTATTGTTGGTGATTTTTTTTGCAGCCTATATGTCATCTCCCATCCATATAGAGCTGATATTTTCTGCTGTAATAATTTCAGTTCCTTTTTTCTTTTGCATCGAATGCTTATTTATTGTTATTCTTGTAGCCTAAAATCCAGTTGGCAACAAGTAAGAAGAGATCTCAAGCTCTTTGATGTGGTGCTTCGTCCTAAATTGCTATTGAAGTTAGTAGTTGAGGCCCTACATTCCTAGATTATGCCAGTTTTGTTGCTCTTTTTCCTTTATATTTTTCATGAGATGTTTCTAAAGCTTGAACAACACTTTTGTTTCATATACTGTGGTTTAAGTTTACTAAGTTACTTGGAAAATTATATGATGGTAATAGTCTGATTATTCGATTTTATTTACTCAATCGGGATTCTTGTTGCTAGCCTTTAAAGGAGACTTGCCAAGTTTAATGTTTCTTTTCTAGTTTGTGTTGAAAGAAATGTGGCCTTTTTTGGATTTCGCCTGTTATTATACATGTATCTACCTTTCTGTTAGGTGCACACCTCTTCTAATTAATTTGGTAAAAAATCAATTGAACAGTTTTGAATAATCATGATTTAATTAGTTTCCCCAACCCTGACCCGACTTTCAAAAACGGAGAAAACCCAACCCCGACCCCAATCAAAGCAGTTTTTTCCCGTCAAAATCGGGACAGGTACCCACGGGTTTGGGCTCTATTACCAAGCCTATTGTGGTAATTTTGATTTGGAGGTTCATAACTTTCATATTTTATTTCAGAAAAATACTTGTGTCCAATAAATATTACAAATTTTCTGTCATCTAAATCTAATCTTAATTTAGTAAGGGGAATTGAATCGAAGAAAAAAAAATTGTGGAGGACCTGAAAATAGTTTGAATGTGGAATTTAATCCGACGAAACTTTGCGCTTGGGCCTCGTGATCGTAGGAATGAGCAGTTATATGATGTTAGTATTTTCAAGAAAAAGGAGTAAATTGGACAAAAAAAAAAGAGTAAACAGCCACTTTAGTTTAGTTTTTGAGTGTTAGGTAGTGTCTTTTTGGTCCTTAATAAATAGAAATTTATTAAAAAGTTTTCAACTTGTGTTTTTCGTTGATCACTTTGGTCTTTGCCATCAAGAATATAATCATTTTTAGGGACCAAAATGATAGTTAAGTAATCACTTTTAGGGACCAAAATGACAGTAAGTAATCACTTTCAAGAACCAAAGTGACTAATGACTGACAGTTGAAGACCTTTTAATAATTTCCTATCTATCAGGGACCAAAGTGACATCGTCTGACTCTCAAGAACCAAAGTGATTGTTTACTCCAAGAAAAAAAATACTCGTAAATAATAAATAAAAGGAGAGAAAGCTCTTGAGCAGTTTTAAAGGTTTCATAAAATAATAGATACTTTTGTAAATTGACATTTCTTTATACTCATTCTGCAAATCTGTTTTAAATGGATTTATGATTTGCACTTTTTCCAAGCCCCATTCTGCAAATAAGTTTCACATGTCTAGCTAATTTTCTCATCAGGTAGCCCCTATAAAATCTTGACCATTGATTTTTTTTAATTATATCAATGGTAATAAGAACATTTGATCACCATGGACTAGGGATGGGTAAAACCCGACGACCTGCCCGAAACCCGAGAAAACCGCCAAAATAATTCTGTAGACGAGCGGGTCAATGCGGGTTATCGGGTCAACAACGGTTTCGCTGAGCTTCGTTTGGGCATGTTCGAACGGATTCGGTTTTGTAAAAAAAAATTCCGCACACGACCGTAACCGACCAAAGATGGAGTTTGTAACATCCTGAAATTTCACTCTATAAGACAGAGTATTAATTTTAGAAGATTAGAACCATCCTTAAGATTTTCAAATGAAATATAATGGTTTAGAACTGACGTAGAAGTCAAAACAGTATTTTACGGACATTCTTGACTGTCAGAATAAGCTGATAATGAATATGAAAAATTCATACTTGATTCCTAAAAAGGTATTAGAGGATAGACAATGGTTACTTGATGTTCTATAAAGATTTTAGATATTAAGTTTGAATTTTTAGAGAAAGATATAAAGGAAATTATAGTTTTAGTCCCTCTAAGAGAAACTCCGTAATCTATTAGTTAAGAAATGGATAAATACCGGAGATGGAGAAATAGTTAAGATACAGACTCTACGATCTAGTATACTTTAGATAGTATAGAAATAATAAGACTTGTTTGGTATTATAGTTTAAAAACGGTAAGACAGTTAAAGTCTTATATAGATTTCTGTTTTCTATATTTTCGTCTATTATCTGTCTTATATGAAATTTTGTGATATAAATATTTTGAGATTTATTTTTAGCTTAAAAATAGGATTTAAATGTGCATGTTTAAGAATACTTCTGAAAATGGTTAATTTTCAGCTTCCGTCAGGTCTAGTTACAACATCTGTTTCTTTGTTTTACCGTACCTTTTTCTGTTTTATATGAATTCTTGTGCCATAAATGTTTTGTGATTTATTTTTGTCTTAAAATTAGGAATAAAATACACATATTCCGGAATACTTCTGAAACGGTAGTTTTTCAATCAATGTCAGGTCTTTTTACGGAAAACCGTTACGTCTAACTGACGGAAGGAGATTTCAATAGCTTAAAAGTATCAAACGAACTCAATAAATAAACTTCCTTCACAAAAGTTTGTTTTTCTAATACTTTTGATTTTCTGGAATTTTTCTAAAATTTTTAGAAATACTAAGTTTTAAAATTTCCGTTTTGGTCTAAATAGTTAACCGCAAGAACTGATAACTAATTCAAAGGCCAAATTAAGGTCAGATAAATATTTTAAGTAGCTGAATCATGTTTTTACATTTTTTAGGATTTTTGGAAATTATTTCGTAATTTTTCGTAAAGCAGATCAAAAGCAACTTTTTACTCCCTATAGGACACGTAAAACGAAGATTTCTGAACGGAAATAGATTTTTAGTGATTAGAGAAAGCTCAAAATCATTTTTCAAGAGAGACCATTGGTGTTTAAATTAAATTTGTGATTTTTGGGAATTATTTGGGAATTTTCTGAAAAATGACCGTTTTGGCCTTACGGCGCGTTCATTTTCCGTTGTTTACGCGAACCACAAAGCTTACCCTTATCGTAAAATTCCAAGAACTCTTCCATGAAATTATTAGGGCTATTACATGGCATTTCCAAGATTTCTTATTGGTTCTCATCTTTTTAAAATAATTTTGGAAATTTTTGATTAGTGAAAAATCTATTTTGCCCTTGATTTTCACTTAAACTACCAAAACCTATAGTTTTTAACCAAACTATCATATGACTCTTATTCCTCCCATCTTGGTCGACATCCTTGGGCTGTTCTTGAGCCTTGGATGATTTTTCTCACTTGGATTCAATCCTTGTAAAAGCTTTTGGACCAATTAGGAAAAAGATGATTTGAAACCTAAAATCTAGTCACTTAACTTTGGACTCATCTTCCTTCCTTCTTCCTTGCTTTGGCCGACCTCTCCCCATGACTCACTAGAGTCTAGCTTCTTCTCAAGCCTTCTCAAATATGAGTCATTGCCATGAGTCATTGGTTTAGGCCAATTAGGAATTAGTTAAATGTTTTGATTTATTTTAAAAGCCAAACCATGGTTGCTTTCCAAGCCAACCATGGTCTCTTTAACTAAACCCCTTGGTTGCCCCCTCTACTATAAATACCCCCTCATGCTTCATATATTTCTCACACCAAAGCCTTTGTATTGACAAAGCAAAATCCTTCCAAAATCTCCTTTGTATTCTTAGCTTTTCTCTCTTTGTTCTTAAGTTTAAGCTTGATCTTCAAAGCTTGTTCTTCCAAACCCTTGATCATAAGAAAACCGCCCCTCTCCTCCTGAAATACCCATCTTTGATTCATAAAAATTCCCACATCAAAAGCCTTGTGTTTACAAGCAAAAACTCTCTCTTTTTCTCCTTAAAGTTCTTTGTGTTCTTGTTTGGTGTTCCTGGATCTTCAAGCTTCATTCTTCATCGATTTTTGGCGAAAGGTCAGGGGAACCTCTTGCAAAATAATTTGAGAAGTATGTGTTTGATCTTGGTCGTTGTATGCTTGGGTGTTTTTGGTGTTATAGCTTTTTTATGCCTTATTGATTGTTTATATGGCTTTAAATTAGTTGTTTGTGCTACTTATTAAATTGTGGGGTTATAATGCCCAAATTTCCTTGCATTTTCGTGGAGGTAAGGTTGGAATGGCAAAATCAATTTTGAGTTTACTAATAGTACCGTTATAATGGCAAATTTTAGTTTACCGTAAATATGATTTATTCTTTTGTGAAAACCCTGATATTGTCTATCATTTATATACAAAGTGATGGTTAAGATAAATGGTTTATCAGTATGGATCTGTCTAGGAAAGAAAGAGACCTTTGAAGGGGCTTTCAGTCTGTCTCTCTTTCCTGGGAACTGTACTGATATGCTATTTGTGGAATTCTTAACACCAGGGACCCGGTATATACGTGACTAAGATAAATTGGGAAAGAAGTGATTTCTTAATACCGTATATATAAATAGATTGGATTGGATAAAAGAGTATAACAGTAATGGATTCTCAGTGAATTCTACTGTTATAGCATCTATCGGAATTTAATATAACGGTAATGGATTCTCGGTAAATTCTACTGTTATGTTATCAGTGGAAAATATAGAGTGGGTATCCAATCTGTATATGTATGCAATTAACTTAGTTTAATTTCTAATGTTTATAACAGTGGAAATTAGTGAGATAGGCTTTCAATGGATCTCTTTCTTGGAAAATAATTGGTGTTTAAATATTTCAGAAGAGCAATAATTGGATTTCGTTCACTTAGTCTATTTTGAATCGATTTCTAAAATGGGCATTGATCACCAAAGATGGTTTTGCCCTCGCGTGATCCTTTCATCTTCAAAATTAAGTAAGCCGGTAAAATAATTAGTTTTACATCGTTCATCAAGTCTATGTCAAGTTTTTAGAAAACTGGACACTGATTACCGCAGTCGGCTCAACCGCCGTGTAATTATTCCTTTACCAAAATTTATCTAAAATCTGAGAACAGACACTTACTGATTAAAAAGTGGACAGAAGTTTAAATACTGTTGATCTCTTCTCTCTTGATCAATCCTAGGTGGCTATGCCCCATTTTGGTCTTCTTGAAATGAATTAATAATCTTTAGTTTATATATCGAATCACTTCGTTGGGCTACTCACCTTAGTTTGGCTCTGCCGCGGTGTGATCAGTCATAAATTGAATTATTACAGCCGGAAGAATAACTGAACTCGTAAATAAATGAGTAATAAAGGGAAGAGTATTTTATCGGAAAGAGATAAGTTATTCTATGCAATGGTATTGAAGAGAAGCTACAGTAAGACAGAGGAAGTTTTACAAAGAGAAGCTGAATGTGTGCAAATTTAGACGATCATTTGCATTATAGACGATGAGCATACACTCCAGCTAGGGGTTGATAATAAAGTTTAGTTGGGCTATAATTGCCTACTGGGATTATCCAGGTTTCGAAAGTCTCAATGGTCGTGTAGATTGATCCCCTCGAGTCGAGACGAATTGTATACCCGGCTTGGATAAATCTGACTGATTGACCTATTCATGATTTGGTATTCATTTTAAATGCGGTATTACTGAAGTAATTCTCAGGGGTTCAGGTAGGATTCCGTGATTATTCTGTTAAGTTTACCGCAGCCGGTCGCTCAAATGATGTGAGGTTGGGAAAGTCTCCTTGGAGCACTACACCGGTGTGATTTTTGAGATATTGAAGTGGCATGCATAAAAATACTTGGATTTGGTGATATATTATTGTGAATTTATGGTTTTTGCAGGGTTTCAACACAAAGATAAGATCTGCTTAAACGAGATCTGTTTAAGTCTTAATTGATATGTTATTTTTTTATATGTGCTTTGACTGCGAAGTGATCGATATATATACTCTGTATTTTTGGTGTGTTCCTAGTTGTCTTATTAATTTGTTTAGAGTTTCACCCTTGCCTGCTTTTATGTTATGTTGATGCATGACTGAGTAGATAATTTACCTAAGAAGTGGCTAGCTCTTAGACGAAGGATCGAAAGGAAGATGCTGTGTAGATTGATAAGGATTCCGAGAAGAATTGGTATTTACTGTCTTAGATTGGGGTAGATGTTAGGAGACTGAATTGGCTCATATGTATAGTCTATTTAAACTTATGATTGTACTGAAGCAATATCTTTATATATATATATGATGAGATCATGCTCACAAAAGATGTTGATCATATTTCCGCATTCAAAAACATTTTGAAAAGAATTAGGGAAACATATTCCCCATCCTTCTCTTTTAGAAAAGCGAAAAATTTTACTTGCATTTTAGAGAAGGATTACCAGTTTTATAAAAATATTTTCTAAATCTTTGCGAAACTTTTGGTTACTATGGTGTAATATCCTTCTTGGAGAAAGGGTGTTGCAGAGTTGATTGGTAGAGAATTTAAATGATCACTAGGATAAATGACGTGGCCACAATGAACGACTTATATATGTTTATTTGTGTTTCTTCAAAACTGAAAACTTTTGGCATATCCCAAGATTCCCAAGGCCAAAGTCCCACTCTTTTTTTTTTTGAATTTGGTCAAAGTCCCACTCAAGTCTATTAGTCTAGACTCTGGAATACTCAATAACTCCACGTGAATCTCTGACTCCCCCACTCCCACCCTCGGTTTCTTCTCTCTCCATTCCAAGGCCCCAACCTTTGTTTCTTCTCTCTTCCCAATCTTTCTCCCCCTCCCAATCCCATTGTGGCAACAATGAAACTGTAGAAATGAAGATTCCAGACCTCTCTTCCCAATCTTCCCTCCCCCACCACTGTCCCTCATGACAGTACCCGCGAGACGCTGTCGATCACTCTCTCTTTCCCTCTACAGATGGCGTTGTCTTCCCCTCTTCCTGTGGTGACTGCATTTGTTCTGAGGCTAGGATCGGAGATGGCGGACTACAACGGCAACCCATGTGAGACGAGGAAGAGACAACATGCAACCTAACCATGGTGGCCCCAACGAGAAGCGACAACATCGGTGGGACGAGGACGGCGACAGTGACCACCAAGAGCGCGGCGAGGAGGAGCAACAAAGAACAATGTCGGAACACAGAACATGGCATTGGCAACATCGTGAACCAGAGCATTTGATGTTGGTGGTTTTTTTGCCCACCCGTTCTACCCGTCACTCAAGCAAACCAAAGCTTCCCACGGACGAAAACGAGCCTAGAATTAGAGATATCGATTTTGGTCGGTTTGGCAATTTTTTGCCCGAAACCGACTGAAACCGCCCGCTACTCAACCCTACCATGGACAAACATGTTAAAAGCTACCTTTAATCTATTAAGAAGTTGTGCACATCCGCTTTTGCATCTTCCAAACATCAAATTCTAGAATATAATCGTGAATAGCGTCCCATGAGCAAGGTAAAATTGTGATTGGATATGGTTAACCTTCTTTGTAAACATGAGTACGCTACATCAATCATCCAATTATAATTGTTAAATTGATAAATATTAAAAATACCCTCATTTTAATACACTACTATTATTGGTTCATCCTCTTGAAAGTTAATTTTCATGCTTAAAAAAATATATCATTTTTTAAATAAATATGTTCAATTTTTTTAAAATAAACCGATAATAGAAAACAAGTTAATATGTAAAGAGTTTGTTCCTAACATTTCTTATCCAACAATGCTACTTAAACACACATTTCCAACACTCATTTACCTCTATTTCCATCTCTCTTATCATTTACTCATCTATGAGATCTATCATTTCTTTCGCAACTATTCCTATCTCTCTTTTTTTTTTGTTCCAAGAAGATCAGATTCATAGAAAGGAATTAAACCTCTCCATACGGCATCTACAAACAAGGGGGCCAAACGCACAACATATGATGCAGAGTCTAAACACATACAACATTCCAATCCATGACACACTGCTGTAAAACAGACCACAGCTACAATAACCCTAGCCAAACATAAAACTAAACTGAACACCTAAAGAACATAAAACTAAACAGAAATCAACACTAAAAAGTTAAAGCATCCTAAAATCTAACAAGCCCTTAAAACATATCCAGGAGCCCAAATCTAACCAAAATACCAATCGTCTTCTCCACCAAGCCTCACTGTTACTTTGAACTCAAAATGTATAATAACATATAGGTGTCCATAAATCATTTTTTGTTTCCCATATGCATTGTGCCCTCTCAGAGTAGTAATTCTTTAGGGTATAATAACTACTCTAAAAAGAATGCAATAAGACCGTTTTCCATTCCCATTATCTTGTAAAATAAAAGAACCAAACATTTCTGAAATCTCTACAAATAAATTAACTCAGAAAACCTTTCTTGTTCTCTTATTCACCTTCTGTTTACACTGCTGGAGGAAAAAGGCCAACAACAATGCATCAATTAAAAGAACACTTGACCATGGGCTACCAGAAAATTGCATTTATTTTGTTACAATAATATAACCAAAACAAATTTGACAACATTGATAACTACAAGATATAGAGGTTATGAATCAATTTTTGTCTCATCCAAAGAAGTTTCAGCTGCAGCATTTTGAGCTTCAAGCAGCTGCATTTGGCGCTCTGCGTGTTCCCTTTCGCATGCACTAATGCCCATAATGATATCCAGCATGGTGCCGGTGGTGCCGAAAAATACAAGGGGTGCCAGAGATTTGCGCTTTATCCCCACTGGAATTGCAAGCAATGCTCCTGCCACTGAGAATACCCAAGTGCCCAATGCACTGCAAACTTTCCATGATCAGTAACATTGCCAACAAAATTCACCTTTTTGAAAAAAAATTGCATAACAGCAAAACAAACTTAAAACAGCAAGGAAGTGAATGAAATAAACAAAATTGCCAAGAAGAGTGAAGAACTTCCAACAATTGAGTCAAGCTGAACCCATTAATACATATTATTGAAAGTCTTTCAACTCCTGCAGATCTCCAGACTAAAGTAAAACAACCTCCAATTCACAACCGTTTATGGGAACTATATGGAAAGTGAAGAAAACTGGTAGAACTGAATGAACTGAATCGATTAATTGAGAAACTGATACAAGATGAGTATTTATACATGTAACCAAGCTGAGCTGGCAGAAACTAACTTCTCTAACAAGCTAAACAGAATAGTAACTAACTCTACTAATCACTTCGATCCAAAAAAAAATCTCTGCTAATCACCAATTACATCAGAATTATAGTAACTAACTCTGCTAAGTGCTAACTACTAGTTACATCAGAATTTGTGTGAGCCTCTAACACCCGCCAAGCTGGTGGGTGGAAAATGTCCACCAAGCCAAGCTTGGAGAGAAAAGGAGTGAATGGGCGAGGGAGTAGAGCCTTAGTAAATATGTTCGCAAGCTGATAATGAGTGGAAATGGGCAGCAACTTCATTAGACCTGTTTGAGCCTTCTCCCAGATGATGTGGCAGTCAATATCTAGATGCTTGGTATGTTCGTGGAACACCGGGTTCGCAGCAATATGAAGCGCACTGTGATTGTCACACAATCACAGCATAAAGCAGGTGAACGGGAACAGGTAACATGTAGATCACGCAGCAAGTTGCTGGATTGCAAACATAGTCTGAAAGATATTCTGGTTGTTGCTTAACTCACGAGGAAGGCCGAGGGGGATCAACTGCAGGGTTGGAAGGTACTTGGGAAGGTACCAAATCAGAATCAGGTGTGGGGTTAGACATGGCATGGGGTGAAGCTGGAGTATCATAGTATTCCCTATGGTAGTAGAAGGAACAACGGGAAAAACTAGTTCCTCAAAGACAACATTTATGGAAACATGGAGTTCAAGGTTTTGTAAGTCAAAAAGGACATAACCTTTGGTTCCCGGTTTAAAACCAAGAAAGACACACTTTCGGGCCCTAGGATCAAATTTGTTCCCTGATGAGTTGAAGCTTTCATTTGTGGAAAATGCATGTAATACAATCCATCAATCAGTTTAGCCAAACCAATCACTTGATAACACATATGAGAATGAAAAATGAGACAACAATCAAGTGATTTGGTAAGTTTGGGACAAATACTAGATTGAAAGTAAATTGTGGTAAAAAAAGGACATTTGTGAGTAACAAAGTGGGAGAAAATTCGACTATACCAGCATAATGTGCCATGACATTGGACCCATTCAAAGGTGCAATTTTAGTGTATGTGGAAAAGTGTATCAGTGAACAACAAATGTGATCTGTTGCTCCTAAATCTAATATCCAAGAGCATAGCTTACCTTTTGAGACACAAGAAAAGACACAAGGGTTACCTGATTGGTTTCCGCCCAGAGCTTCAGTTGGTGAAAGACCAACTTGAGGAGGGACTACAACCTGATTTGTTGAGTGACTGGAACTTGTAGCGTTCAAACTTGACTGCTGAATTAATGCCATAATGCCTTGGTACTGGACTTGAGTGAATGGAAACGACTTCAAAATCCGTTAATCTTTTGACATTTGATAGAGGATTCATCATCTTTCACTGAACTAGCAGATTCACCAGCAAACATTGCTAGCAAAATTAGGATTTTGATTCTTAAACTTGAATCCGGGTGGAAACCCATGTTTTCAGTAGCACACTTCCACAGTATGCCCAAGTTCCCAAGTTCCCATTTCCTCTTCCTCGACCATAACCTTTCTTCCATTCAGTCATATTAGCAAACACCTGAGACTCAGTAGTGGAGCCTCCTCCTGCTTGTTGTTCTTGCTGGATAATAATGGAAAAAGCCTTGTTGATAGTAGGGAGCGGATCCATGAGCAGTATCTGAGACTTAGCATTATCAAATGGCTCGTTCAGACCATTCAAGAACTTAATCACGTAATCTTGCTCCTTGTGCAATCTTGCACTTCTCATATCCTCACAAGTACACTGAACTAGGGATGGACATGGTTCAGTTCAGCAAGGATAATTGAACTGAACCGAACTGAACTGGAAACCAGTTCGGTCAAACCGAACTGAACCAGTTTTAGTGCATCCTGAACCGAACCGAACTGGTTCTTAGGTTCAGTGCACCGGGTTTCAAATTTCTGAACCAAACTGGTTTTCCGAACTGCTTTTTTGAATTGTTTTCTGAACTGGTTTCCCGAACTGGGTTTTTACCTAACTGAACTGTTTTGCTAGACTAGTTTTAAAATCAATTCAAAAACTGGTTGAACTAACAGTGTCTAACAATATCAATAAGCAATAGTACTATTAATTGAATACAAATTTTAATCACATGGTACCTGACTCAAGAAAGAAATATATATACATTAATACATACACTGTGAGTAACAGTATCAATTGTGAAGCGATTAGTGCTAAATATATAGTTCAAAAATCATATACTCTCAGATCTATGGAGCAGAGTTTGGGCACTTTATGCATAATCTCTATTGGTATTTCATCCCCCACACCACAGCCCACAGACCACAGCACACACAATAATGAAAGACACATTAAAGGGAGCTAGCAGAACTTGGAAAAAAGGTGACTTGTAGACATATACTTTCCGAGAAGAAAAAATGCAAATATTACTCCTATAAATAGATACAAAGCCTGCAGGACACAATTGGAAATTTCAAATCAGTATCAGACAAAACTAGCAGCAGCTAGAGAATACAGATTCGGCATTTATCTTCACAAACTGTTAGAGCTAAAAATAATATTATTACATGGCTATGAACATCAAACAAACAAAAAGACAATAGCATTTAGAAAGCTAAGAATATTATACCATACAACTGCTCCTGGCTGGCAAATATGTCAGGTATAATCCAATGCAGGAAAAATATCAGATTAAGCTTTACATGTTCACAAGTAGAATAAATAACCGCCGAGTATGCATTCCATGCTATGCTAGGAATAATTTTTTTTCCACAAACTCAATTACTGTCAAGAACCCAGAAATATTGTTGGCAGAAGAACATTATGCACACAAGGGAAGTCAAAATACCTGAGCCATGCTAAGTAAAACACTATAATTAATCAAATAAAGGTTATGTCATCACCACTTACATTTTTGTTTCCCATGTAAAATTGCATTCTGATCCATAACACTCATGACATATTTAAAACAAAACAAACAAATTGACTGAACAATTGCAAAAAATTGCAAGAATGAAGCATAATTACTCTGTTAACCGAACAACATTAGGCAGACAAACAAATGCTTAGACTGTTGAACATATTATATTTATTGGCTGTTACAAATACACTACACCACAATACTCCGTTTCATCGACCCATTACATTACAAGGGCACAAAATAGGATCCTAATCTCCACACAGAGTCCCTCACTTTACCAGTTCTTAAACTTGATTTGATTACATTATTTAATCGAACTCCATATCTCCATGAATCAGGGTCAATCAAATGAGATGAGTTTTTTTTTAATCAAGTTATGAATGAATTCTGGGAAATATAAATAAAAATACTGTATTATTGTTACTGAAGAGTGTTTAAAAAAAAATAAAAGGAGAAAGGGCGTGGGGAGAGAGAGAAGAAATGACACTGACTTGGAAACAGAGCAGTCTTCGAGATGCTTCACATTTTCTTCACCTCCCATTTTCTTGCGATGGGTTTGTGGTATAGACTTGTAGCAGATGAATAGCTAGGGTTTTTGAGTAGAACGAATATTTGGGGCATGCCCCTTTCTGGATCGATCGATGGAGGAAGAAAAACTAGAAGGTGGCTTTTACCTGCTATTCCCTGTTTTGCCTGTTTCATGGTTATTAACATTTTTCCCAAGACGTTTGGAAATCATATTTGTGTCCAATCCGTTCATTCCCCAAAACTTTTGAAAAATATCGTTGTAGCACCTTTGCCCAAAACTTTTGGCGAATTGCGAGATGGTAAAACCATTGTTATTATTTGAGAAAAATAATTTTTATGTATTGATACCTATATGAATAAATAAAGAAGGTAGGTTTGCTCTAGCGTGGATGAGTACGCAAGTCATCCACCGGTGAACCATGATACAAAGACGTCAGATATATTAATAAAAAAATTAACGGTTTAAGGTTAGGATGAAAGAAGATCTGTGTAGGTCACCAGTTGTAAAAATAAGTTTTAAAAAATTGCTCTTAAGTCCCTGTGTGAGAGCGCATTTGCGAAAATAGTTATAAAAGCCAAACAGAGCATACGTCGCTAGCCTTCACCATTGAACATTACCACAAACCCGTTACAAGATTTGGCTCTCTAGTTTGCGTGTAAAGAGTGCAATTGATCTTGATGATTATTGGGTTAGTCGGAGCTTCTAAATGAGAGCAGTATAGTTACAAGATTTTTGTGTTTATTGTTGATTTATTTTACAGAACCGGATAAGGAAGGAAAGAGTTGTCATCGTTAATTGATGGAAAACCAAAAATCTGCATGAAAGGGTGAAATAGCATAATAACTTCATTGCATTACTGAATATTGAGCACTACTGTCTCGTACAAAAGATGAGTTACAGTCAGACGGCGTTTGTATACATTGCTGGGTCTTACAAGAGCTTAACTTACATGAGATGAAGGTCGAACAGAGACCCATTATCCCATGTATACATTGCAGCGACATTTTGCCAGTAAGAAGAAAGTTAAAAAAAATGAAACAAGGACAACAGGACAACGATTAATAGAAGAAATTTAAGTATTTTGAGGTCGGTAATGATGCTTGTTTTGACGTTGTCCAGTACAGAGGTTGCATAGAGAGAGGAGCGTGTGTTCGAGCCATGGCCTTGGCTGCTTTCATCGTCAATCCACTCAAAGAAGTTGCAATTGACCTTCCTCTGCAGAAATAGATAAAGACTAGTTAAATATGTTGTATGAAAAGGCAAAATAGAGTAAGAGGAAGCATAGAAATTTTGAAGACCTTCCAGTTTCGGCATCGGTAAAATCGTCTTCCTGGATTTGGCTTGCTTCTCGACGTTAACTTCAACACCTCCTCTCCATAGTCACATATAGGTTTTTGTGTTTTGGAGGACGAATCGAAGGAAGCATTGGTAGTTGCCATGGATGGACGCAGCTTGAAGAGGATGAAGAGGGTATGGAAGATTGTTGTGTCTAGACGAAGATGATGGGTTCAAACACGGTTACCCTTCATTTAATCGTTGTAGACCCGGCCCAGTAACGTTTTATTTTTTGGTCAATGGCCCAATAACGTTAAGTGTCCGAAAGTTTTTTTTTTGGTCATCGTGTCCGAAAGTATAAGGGTGGGCAAAGTTTATAATGAGGCCCAATAAGGCAGTCAGGATTGTGGCCATTTGTGGCGGCCCAGTGGCCCAACACGAAATAAAAATAATTTAGAATATGTTTTAAAAAATATGACCAGATAAAATAATTAAAGGGAAAAACGAATAATTAATTATTTTTATAAAAAAATGGATTGGTATATGGGTCGGGGCAAAAGCCCAAGTAGAAAGAAATAAGAAATAATGTCTGTAGAATTTAAAAGAAGATATATTGGTCAGAAGTCGGGTAATGATTGGTAGTATTCGTACTACCAAACCTTTATTGTGAACTGGTTTAGGGTTCCTTGTGTACTGTTGGAAGAGAACCTGAGTTTAATAGTTGAAGGGGTAGTGATGGGTACTACGTCGTATGCCCGACATTGTTTGCGTACTTGGTTTAGGGATCAGGGATTAGGGATCCTTGTGAACTAGTTTAGGGTTTAGGGCTCCTTGTGCACAGGATTAGAGTTTAGGGTCCCTTGTGCACTGGTGGAAGAGAACCTGACTTGAATAGGTGAAGGGGTAGTGATGTGTACTACTTCATATGCTCAGTCTTCTTTGCATACTTGGTTTAGGGTTCATCGTGTACTGGTTTACGGTTTAGGCTTCGTTGTGTACAGGTTAGGGTTTAAGGTTTAGGGTTCCTTGTGCACTAGTGGAAGAGAACCTGAGTTTAATAGTTGAAGGGGTATGAATGGGTACTACTTCGTATGCCCGGTCTTCCTTGCATACTTGGTTTAGGGTTCATTGTAACATCCCGGCTACTTTTCGGATTGACGACTGTCCCCACACACCAACACGAGTCTTTTCAGCATGCTTTGTCCTCACTCACATGCTTCCCAGGAAACTTCCCAGGAGGTCACCCATCCCAAAATCGCTACAAGTCAAGCACGCTTAACTGTGGAGTTCTTAAGTGATAGGCTACCGAAAAGAAGATGCATCTTGTTGGTATGAGTAGTGCGAATCAATTCTATTACGCTTTCCTCAACTGTACAGTCTCATACCTGCACAGTCTCGGAATTCCTCTCATTCGGGTATGATTTCGGTTCATTCATGTACCCCTTCACCTAGAAGTCTGCCAGGAGCCGCTCCTTGTTCGTATTGCGTAAGTTTTGAAAGGAGCCCTATTTTTCACCTAGAAAATACACTAAACAGAAGTGTATTGCGTAAAAATCTCATTTCACAGTGTTATTTTCGTGACAAAGGTCCATAAGTATTTTATATTTTATTTTTAATTATTTATTTCATGATTTCAGAAATTATTTCTGTGTAAGTTTTGAAAACCCTATTTTTCTGTATTTTCGGGATTATACCTGCGAAACGATGAAAACCGAAGAGTTTGCACTATCAATAAATTTCAAAAATGGATGCCACGAAATTATTTAGACTTATCATGGCATTTTCTAGCATTCTCATTGGTTCTCATCAATTTTAATTAATTATTTCAATTTTTGATTTATGAAATGACAAAATTACCCTTGATTTCTATCCTTTTTCATACAAACCCTAGGGGTATTTTGGTAAAATCACATCTCCCTCTTCTAAGCCCAGTTTTGGCAGCCTCCCACCTTGTCTTGAAGGATCATGAAGCTTCTCAATTATTCTAGAGCCTAGATATTTTGTTAGATATTTATTATGTAATTAGGATTTAATTATTTGTCTTAAAATGAGAAAAATTTGATATTTTCTTCTTCTCTCTTCCTCATGACCGTGGCCCTCCCCTATAAATAGGGAGGGGGTGCTCTTCCAATTTTCTCATCCCTCACTTGAAGAATCACTCACAAAATCCTTTTTCTTTCCTTTGTTTTCCTTTGAGTTTTCTTTGGTTTTCTAATCAAACTCTTGTGTTTTTGTTCTTGTGTTCTTAGATTGTTCTTCATTTGTTCATAAGGCCAAGGTAAGGGGAATTACTTCTAAAGTTAGTTTGATCTTTGTTTTGATGAGTATTTGTGTTTTGAGTGTTTATAGTTTTAATTAAATTGTTATATATTTGTTTAAATTGTTTTAAATTGCTTTGTCTTGTTTTTATTTAAAATTGTGATTTTATGAAAAGTAAAGTTATAATACCCAATTTAATTATAAAGTTTAATAATTGTACCGTTACACTGGCAAAATTTTAATTATAAAGGTTTGATCACTCAGTGGGCTATGCCTCCGTGATCAACAAATCTAAGAATTGGTAAAATTGAACCTCTGTAGTTCTTTTGGCTAATGGAGAATACTGTGGTTGGTCAGACATGAGAGTACATCTTCGGTGTACTGTCACGTCTGGCTCAGGGGCCGTATCTCTATTAGACATTAGTACGTGAGCAAGTGATTAAATACACTAAAATTGTTAAACCGGTATTTTCTTCCATTTCCATGTTCTGTTTTCGAAAATATATATATACAGGTTGATTGGGTAAAATAATTTAATAGTAATGGGTTCTCGGTGACCTCTATTGTTATGTTATTTGGTAGAAATTCCTGATTTGGGACCCTGTTATATATAAAAACTTATGATTTTCACTGTTTATATACAGACTGATGGTGGGTGAAGGTAGTTCATTTGTATGGATTTGTCTAGGAAAGACAAAGGTCATTGAAGGGGCCTAAAAGCTCACCTGATCTTTCCTGGGAACTATACCGATATGTTATTTTCCCTATCCTAGGGAGTTTGTATATACGTGGTGAAGATTACTTGATCAGCTTCCAAAGGGCTTTCTCAAAGAGGGTGAGTTTAACTTATGATTTTTATTAATATTATTACCGTTATGGTTAGTTATCGCAGTCAGCTCTGCCGCCGTGTAGCTATTCCGCAGCAATTTTCCCAAAAACGAGAAATAGTCACTTACCGATTAAAAATAAACCAGAGTTTAATTATCGTTAATCTTTTCTCTCTTGATCAATCCCGGTGGCTCTGCCCCGTTTTGATATTCTATTATTGCTTTGATCACTTCTATTTTATACCGATTCATTTTCGGGTAATCACCGCAGTTCGGCTCTGCCGCGGTGTGGTTACTCTTAAAATAAATGAATGAAGCCAGAAAGAGTAATAAAACAGATAAGTTTCAAGAGTTATTTCTGTGTTGATAGAACAATAGTATTCTATGTGTTTTTATATTATGAGATATAATATAGTGAAACAGAGAGAGTTTTTCAAGAGAATTTATATGCAGTTGACATTATCTTTGCATATAGTGTTTTGAGCATACACTCCAGATTGGGGATGAGAATAGAGTTATTCTATGTTTTGTTTGCATTGAATATAAAGTAATTTATTCTCTGCATCATTTGCATAAAAGAGTTTTGAGCATTACAACCCGATGTAGTGAGGTTGGGAATATAGTACGGTTGGGCTACAATTGCCTTCTGGGATTATCCAGGTTTCGATAGTCTTATGTGGCCGAGTTGGTGAATACTCTCGAGCCGAGACGAGTCGTATACCCGGCTTGGATAAATCGGATTGGCTGACTTATTCATAAATTGGTATTAAGTAATAAATGTTAGTATTACCGAAGAATCCCCGGAAGTTCAGATTGGGCTGTCTGGTTATTCTGTTATGTTTGCTACAGCCGATTGCTCAAGGGTGTTGAGGTTGGTAAAGTCTCCTTGGAGCATTACACCGGTGTGTTTTGAGAGATATAAAAGTGACATGCATCAATATTTCTGATTGAGTGATATTCTACTGAGTTGTGATGTGCATGTCATGTTCTGTGTTTATCTGTACTTCATTGAAAGTGATATATTCTGTGTTTGACTGTACTTCCTTGAAAAGTGATATCTTCTGTGTTTATCTGTGCTTTTGTTAAAGTGATACGTTCTGTGTTGACTGTACTTGACATAAAGGTGATGTGTTATGTGATAAAAGATATATTTAATATATATATGTATATATATATATCTGTATTTGTGAGATTCTAAAAGTATACCATATAAATATTATATTTCTTGTGTTATCATTCTTAACTTGTGTAAGTTTTTCACCCTTGTCTACTTTCCATGTTTTGTTCATATGTGGTTGAGTAGATGATGTTTCCGAGAGTTAGATCGGGTATGGGTTGGAGGTCTGGTAACCATCTTTTCAAGGTGGAGGAGCGGAAGTTCTACTCCGACTTACAGAGGAGAAAGATAAGGAAGGTGCCAGCTTTGGAAGCACCGTTCATATCTTTTTATGGAAAGCGCAGGAAGCCAGCATGGAGAAGTTCCCTTCGTTTTAGAGTAGGAAGGATGTGTCTGTTATCCTACCTGCGGATGTGGACGGTTAATCTGGGTAGATGTTAGAGATTGAACCTGGCTTTTATATTACTTAGTAGTTTTTTATTTCTGTCATTTTACTTACATTTTCTTTTTCTTAGAGTTTTAACAGCTTTTTGATATACAGTAGTTTGTAGGAAAACTCCATGTTTGTATTAAGACAAACTTTTTGTTATACATATATGAGGAGGTTTCTTTCACATGATCATTGCAAAAATTTTATTCACATTTTTGGAACAAAACTCGTTTTAAATCAAAAGCTTATTTGAAATATGTTGCGAAAATACTTGTTACTATGTTATCATATCCTTTTTGGGGAAAGAGTGTTGCATCTATGATCTCTATGAAGGGTGTTTTGTGCTAGATTCAAGTATGATTTGGTTATGGCAGTCACTAACCCTTTGAGTGGGTCAATTAGTGAATCATGGAGTAATCCAAATGGACTTGAGTACTAAAGCCTTGACCCAAAACCAAGAAAAACCTAACTTTGGGGCAACATAACTTTCAAATCAAAAGGGATCTTGAAGTGAAATCAATTCTCATAGTTTTGTACATTCAAAGTGTATGTGCATGCCAAGAATCAGATCCATTAGACCACTGGTCAGAGATATAGACCCATAGGTTCCGAATCACACTTCTAAAGCCTTCCTAAGTGGTCATACTACATAACTTTTGATACCAACATCCATTTTGAGTGAAATTAGTTCCTACAATTTTCCTATCATAAAAATATGTTTCTAGGAAAATTTTAACTCATTTGAACTAGTTTAGCTCAAGTTCACCTCTGTTTTGTAAAACAGAACACACTAAGTACCCAAATTGATTTTAGTGCAGAACTTCTAAACCAGTAATCCGACTTAACTAAAACCTATCCCCACAGTTTTATTATGAGTGTCTTGCATATTTTTAGTTTTTATTTCTCTATAGCTAAGAAAGGGATTCTCGGTATATTACTCAATGTTGTTAGTTTGATTAAATTAGGAGTCTATATATATACTATGAAATTGTCTTAATCCATTTAATGTTCATGCATGTTCATTGATGCTAAATAGATACCCTACATGTTCGCATTTTTACAAGATGATCACTATGATTTTAATATCTCTTTTGAGTGCTAAACAAGATGGCTTAAAGTGTCACATCTTAAATTTGATGTAGAATGGTTCTAAACCCCTAGCAGTTAAGTAGCCTTTGTAGATAAAAATGATCATGGATGCAAATGGACAAAGTAGTCCAAGCATCATAACTCAACTTTATCTGTATACCAATTTCAAGTTAATTTAGACCAAGAAGGAGTGAATTTCTATAACCTTGTTCTTGCACAAGTTTTTATTTATAATACAGTAATGGTTTGTACTCCACAATTTGGACAACATGTGGTTTTCAAAACATGAGTTGATTGAAACTTATCTATTTGATATGAAATCTGGAATATGAGTGAGTTGTAAATCTAGCTAAGAACCTATCCGGTAGTATAGAGTTTAAATAGAGTGTAGTATGAGATTATGTATATATATGTATATACCTTAAATTTTGAAACATGCATTAATCTATTCCTTGAATACTTTATGCTTTTAGCTCAAATAGTTGATTGTTTATGTTATTTGTATAAAGTATATGTACTTAAGATTACGTGAGCTTTAATAACTTAATATGTAGATTATGCATGTTCTTATTTTGGATTTTCTCATGATAATTTGTTTGTTGGGAATTCTATAAGACGTTTCTAATCTAGAACTAAGGAAGAGTTACTATGGTATAGCATACAATCATAGGCAAGGAAACTTATGCTGATCCTACGAACAGGGAGTAAGTCCAAAAACAAGTGAGATGTGCTAGACTATCAGTCCTAACATAGGATATGTTTAGAGTTCGCAGCAAAAGTTTGTAAATATTGTATAAAGGATCAATTTCTCAGGAAGCAACTTAGGAATTAAATGGAGATTAAAGAAACAAGTAAGGGTTAAGTAAGTTGCTTAAATTTTGAGGGCAAAATTTTTTATAGGAGGGAAGAGTGTAACATCCCAATTTTAGGACCTTATATGCTAGATGTGAAGTTAATATGCATATGATTGTTTGATTTTATTTATTTATTTTATTCTTCATCTGTTTGATTAGAAATGGGTTAGAAAAGTTAATTTTAGAAGGAGTTAGAGATAGTGGTGAAAGGATAAAAATAGGAGGACCAAAATAGTATAGGGATTAAAAGGGTACTACACACCCACTTAAAATTCAAACTCATCCACTACCACTCACTATCCCTTACTCTTACCTACTCTCTTACACACTCACTCATTTTAATCATTCACATCACATTTCACCTTACTTATTTATACACACACACATCACTTAAGAAAAAAAAAAGAAGAGAGAGGGAGGTCAGCCGAGAGAGAGAAAAGAAGAAAAGGAAGAAAGAGAGAGAAAAGAGAAAAGAAGAAAGAAGAAGAAGAAGAAGAGAGGGAGAAGAAGAAGAAAAGGGAAAGAGAAGGAGGAGAAGAAGAGAAGGAGAAGGAGGAGAAGGAAGAAGAGGGTCTTGTCATATTCTTCACTTTGCATTTCTTTTCCTCCATAGATCAACTCAAAGTGAGTTCCCTTTCCTTTTTTTCCTTCTTTGAATCTTGATGAAAGTTGGAATGGGTTGAAATCAATGGAAGTTTTCCCATTAAGATCAAGAGTGGAGAAGGAAAATGTTTTTAAAAGTTGGTAAATGAAGTGGGTTTTTGTTTTGAAGCTCAATCTCTACATTTTGGGGTTTTTTGATTTGGGTATTGTTTTGAATGTTTGATTGTTTAGTTTTCTTGATATGTTGTTTGCGATTGTTTTTGTTGTTGTTCTTTGATGTGCAAATATGAGTTTTAACCAAGTTTGAAGGGATTTATGAGGTTAGAAATGATTGGATTGAAGTTGGAAGATGTTTTGCATTGAAAATTCGCGTTTTCTGCAGAATTGCTGCTGTGAATAGATTCACAGAGACATTTTTCTGATACTGCAGCATTCTAGGTGCTGTGAATTGATTCACACCCCCTGTGAATCGATTCACTGATGGTTTTTTTTCATTTTACTTAGTTTTCTCTTATCTAATGATTGTGTTATCAAAAGCTATTGAATATATAATTGAAGTGGAAATGGTTACGTATGAATTGCATGTTTTATATTTACTCAATGTATGGCGTAAGTTTGTAATATCTTGGGTGGATGAATGTTGTAAGTATGTACTTGATGTGGTTTTTGCAAGTAAATGCAGTACTTAAAATGTTATTGTGCTAGTTATAAATTACTATTATTGTGAGATGTTTTAACCAAAGAGAGGACAAATCGTGAACTATCATTTGGTAGGGTAGTCTTAGTTTAAGCATTATACTTAAACAAGCTATCATGTGAGTAGTTTTAGTCCTTCTTAACGGAAGTTGAGGGTAAGTGCATAGCAAGTTTGGGACGCTAGCTTGCGGTCATAGACGTCTGACCTGCCTTACAAGAGGCTATACCATCCCAAGTTAGTCACACTTGGTGGTATAGAAGTTTTCAAAATAAAATGAAGATGATGAGTTCATAACTTAGAGGCTTGTTTATAAACAAGAAACATCATTGAGGAATAAATAACTCTACATCGAGTAAGGACCCGGTTAATGAGCCGGTGATGAAAGATTGAGTTACTTTAAGAATGGTATAGATCTTAACTAGTCTTTATTCAGTTGTATGATCCTAAGATGTGTACTCTAATCAAAGTACTAGGAATAAAAGAATATGTTAAACTATACCACTAAGAGGAGATTATGATAGTTGAGGTGATGATATGCTTATGTATGAATATATGTGCCAATAATGTGAGCAAATTGATTATGAGGTGATAGGGTAACCATAAATCCCTATCGGAGTATTTTATACTGGTAGGGACTCACTGAGATTTTATATCTCACTAGTTATCTCTTTGTTTCAGATAGCAGCTATAATGAGAGTACGTACTGGGAAGCAAGCTCCGGAATTGGTTAACAGTGATTCCATAATACCAAAGACCGGATCAGAGTCCTAGTTTTTATATCAAATTCGTAGTTTTGGGTTTTAATTTCCTTTATATGTAGTATTTACTTATTTTTTTTCTATATAATATGTGTATTTGGTTGCTAGTTCATTTTTTATTTAATATTTTGGATTTTTTAAAATTATTTGTATTATTTTAATAGATTAATTAATTTATTTTATTCTATAATATATTTGAATTTATTTATTTTATTTATTATCTATATTAATTTGTATTTCGTTTTGAAAAAGTCTGATCAATGTTGCGTGGCGGGAAATTTGAAAAATGGTGTTGTACATTCACATTTAAAACACTTGTACCTGATAAGACCACTGTATTAGACTTTTGTGTTTTTGTTGTGACCAACGTGTATTGACTTTTCAAAGGCAAAAGGTAAGGGTTCCCAGACACGCTTGTACCTACACTCCACAAACTGTGAAGTTAAAATAAACTTTTATTTATTTAAAGTAAATTTGATTTAAAATTGCATTGAATGCCTGCTCCCCTCTGCCATGTTAGTGTGACTGATTGGCGGCCAACTAACTGCACAGCCTACAGTGTCAATTATACTTGTCTAATAACTAGGTGCTTAGGGATTTGATGACGCAATAGTACAAGGCATTATCCCTTGCACCATCTGAGGTAGACAATGGTGTTAATATCTTCCAATTTCACAATACAACAAAATAGAAAAAGCCCATAGTAACTAGATCATTTATTGTGTATCATTCCTCAAAGGCTCTTATGTCGCATGACAAGAACTTCGAAATGGACAATGTTGAACCTTCTCCAACCACTGGACGCACCAAAGTAGATAGCTTAGCTACGTGAGTTTGTATTTTTTTGTTTTCATGGTATGGTTAGGCTTCATTAAAGAGGGATATTAATGCATCATTTTTGTTTGAACACAGGGCTTCAGAAGTTAATGCGGGCTCCATTAATGAGAAGCACTCGGATGCACAAAGTGAGCCGAAGGTACTATATACGTTGATCTCATGCGGTTTTTTCTCATTTATATATCGTTAAGGAAATGATATATAAGAACATGTCTTATGTATCTCATGTTCACGCAGAGAAAGGCCACCCCATGGAGTATACTGGAAAACTAGGGGTCTAAACGAGTCAAGCCGAGCTGAGCACTTAAAGCTTGAGCTTGGCTTGTGAAAAAAATTAATGGCTCAAGCTTGGCTCATTTATTTAAACGAGTCTAATTAAAAGCTTGAGTTTGGGCTTGTTAAAAAAAAGTAAAGATTGACTTGGCTTGCAAACTCATTTATAACTTAAATTTTCGCATTTCTTATTTTTTTCTTAATTTTTTTTAGAATTCTAAGTTATTTTTGAACTTTATCGGTTTAGTGTTTAATAAAGATTAGTGCTCAACATGTGGTATATTTAATTCAAAAGTTCTAGAGTATTACATTTAGATAATCTAGTAAATAAAATATTCATAATTAAACTTCTTGACTACTACAAAAAGAAAACTTCAAGATTAACACTTAATAAAATTCTACATATTTCCATAATATCAATAAAAAAGGTTGATAAAATCCTCATCGTCAACTTATTAGTAGAATAGTCTCTTTCAAAATGTTGTCCTTCTAAGCTCATAAAATACAAAAATATATAAGTATTAAATATTATAATTTCAACTCAATAATAAATTTAATAAACCAAATAAAAACCTTATCATACATTTGACTTATTATACTTATGACATATTCAATCAACCCCACAAATTAATGCTTGGACATAAGTGTTTTTATACAAAATGTAGGATCTATGTAATTTTAATTTTTGATTATTATATTATAACCATAAAATCAAATCATGAATGATCAAGATTAATATTAAGTCACATGACTTGTTTAAGTGGTCATATGATCAGTAACTAACTTTTAATCTCAACATCCATGTATGGTTGTATGGTCCAGATTTAATCCTCTCATGTTAAAACTCCTCTCACTTGATATATCCCCTATATATATATATAAACGAGCTATTCGCGAGCCATTAATGTCGAGCTTGTAAGGCTTGGGCTTGACTCATTTAAATATTCGAGCCCAATCTTAAGTTTTGAGCTTGACTTGTTTAATTAAACAAATGAGCTTGAGCGAGCAATTAACGAGCCGAACCCGAATAGTTCACGAATAGTTCAGCTCATTTACACCCCTATGGAAAACAAAGTTGATGCAATCTATAATGCCACAGAGTGGTTTCGTACTTTTGCGCAGGTACTGGTTACTAACTTCTATCTTCCATTTGTGATATTATTTTCATTTTCATCACATAACACAACAAAACTTCGACACAGAGGGTGAATAACCGGTTTGAGGAGCTGGATAAGAAACAAGACGTGATGATATGGAAGCTTGCAAAGTTGGAGTCTATGAATGACGTAGGAAGACCCGAGGTGAACCCAAAGATATACGTGAAGGAACAGTCTCCTATGAGCAATGAAAAGCCACCCAGAGAACCGAAGACTGCCACACCCAAGCGTGTTTACAGGCGTAGGTCTCCAACAACTGTTGCTGAAAAAACTCCATCGCATGATTTCGTCAACCTCACTGAAGATGACGACAAGTTCGAAATTATAGGAGTAGCACCTAAGGGGAAGGGGTGTTGGCAAGGTTGCTCATGAAGACGAGAAGTTGAACAACATTGGTGTGGCTTCTAAGGGGACGTTTTCTCAACAACAGTAAAAGTTAAAGAACCTAGGTGTAGTTTGTAAGGGCAAGGGTGTTGTCGGAAGTACACCTTCTCACATCATCTCACACGTTACTAGTTTCCAAACGGGCTCATCTAATTCGTCGATTAGAGATATTAACCCTCAAAAAACCACGGGGAGAGCTTTGTCGTTCACAAACTCACCTTCCCCTCTGTTAGATAAGGGAGATACTGAAAGTTTGATTTACTACATTTTAGTGCAATGTGATTGTGCAAATGATGGAAACGGATAAATTCCCAGAGGGCTATACCAAAACTGTACTTCAGGGAGATCACTAGGACATTGTCAAAGGAGATGGAGTACCAAATTGTGGGCACAAGTGACATGCGATTTTAATATTCTTCTTTTAATATAATATTGACTTAGTACGGGTGCTTATATGATTTGTTTTTATGTTATAGTCATAACTCCATCATCTGGGTTCTACAATGGATGTCCATGGAGTTCATGTTTCAACCCAACACTGTTGGACTTGTAAGTAAAGATGCATATCATAGACCATTCTTTAACAATGTTTATTACATCCACCACTGAATTCTACTTGATTGTGTCACCAGCACATTGATGAGCCAATTGTGAGAATGGGAGTTGCTATTGAACTCCTTGATGGTCCACACAATGAGAAGGTGGAGTCCTTACAAACCAAGTCCAAGGCCCACTGGAGGATTGCAAAATATACTTGCACAAGACTGAATTGATCACATGACGTTGGTTTACATGTTTTGCTGTTTTCATTTTTTTTGCATGCGATAGGACGTTGGTAGTTAAGCTCGCCTTTTGGTGATCACTCGTGTGTGATCTGTTTTTAATATGATATGATGTAATTATCTGTGTAGTGATATCATCCAAGACAGTTGGATGATATGGGTACACATGTATATGCCCTTTTTTTGGATCATACTAGGTAGTGTGTAGGCCGATGTTTTGTATCATATGGAACTCCCAATATACCCACTATTTTACCGTAGCAATTGTTTACATTTCACGATTTGGTATCACATGTAAGACCCATTTTGTTGTTTTCTCCTATGCACTCTTTTAATACCACACGGAATATAAATGTAAGGCCCAATGTTTTGGTTATATTGGTTTAAGAACTGAGTAATTGGTTATATAAATGCACTCTGAATAATACCACACCATAGGCCCATTCTATTTGGTGGTCAAAATAATTGAAAAACAAACAGGCCCTTTTTTTTAGGTCCAATAAACTGATTGTATTAGAAAGGGCAAGAAGCCCAACCGAACCCAATACAAAGAAAAGGCCACCAACATAGAACGGCCAGTACACAATTTAAGCAAGCATTAGACAGAAAACCAATAAAAACACATTCAATGCGTAATCAGTTTGACAGGCCCGTTTGACATGCAAATCACTTGCAACATGGACCCAATTGCGTAATGGGTTACATAAAAAACCATGATGAAATACCACATTCAACCAATACCACTTTGTCAAATGGGTTATATCATAATAGGGTTCCAGGGCCCAATACCCCTGAATTACATAAATCAATTCAAATTCCTCTAACAGCTTAATCTCTAATCATTTGAAAGACCAAATGTAACATTACACAAAGTCCAGTGAAAAGAAGGACACATTTCCTTCCTAATCATAAATCAATTACAGAGTTCACCGAACACTAGTTCACCAAACACTAGTTTAAGTTTATACTAATAAATAATACATCACTATCGAATTACAGATTTGCCTACTTGATCGCTTAGGCCACAAGACCAACACAAGACCTCATTATTTAGACTGATGCAATCCAGATTCTGCATCAATTTCATATTCTTCTTCACCCTACAGCCACACAACATATATCAATTTACTGACAATGATTTATTTAAGTAAAAAATTATTTAACTACAAAATTTAATAAATGTATTAAAAAATATACTAACAATCTCAGCATTGAATTCTTCATTCACAAAACTGACATCATCTTCTTCAATGGGGAAACGTAAACCAGTTTCACTTTCTACCATTTCACCAAACCTTGCAAGTGTTGGACAACTTCTTCTGTTGTGGCCAGACTGTTTACAAGAACTGCAGGTAACTGTTCTCTTTGGTTTCTGACCTCGAGAAGATGAGGCTAACGTGGATTTGCTCCATCCCTTGGTTTTTGCCTTGGTTGTATTTTTCAGAACATCCACTTTCTGCATCATAGCAATATCTTCTTCACTAACATGACTCTTGGCAGATTACAACTCCTTTAAGTCATGTACAGCTTTCACCCTCTTGTTATTGTACTTCTCAAAATTTTCAGAAGCAATAACACTTATGTGCTTATAGTACTCCATAAGAGACAAAAATCTAGCTTCTCTTTGAGTGTCCCAAAACTTGGATACATAAATGGTGTTACCCTTGATATCATCTTTTGCAGCCTTTGTCCATCTCTTTAAGATAAGACAGTTTGGCAAATTTGACACATTTAATTTTACCAACACTGCAAGTATATGCTCACAAGGCAGTCTAAACGATTCCATTTTTCGACACGAGCATTTGTACTCACTCGATGATGGGTGGTGAGAAACATGCCACACGCCCACACCTTCTTTGCCTCTTGGTACTTTGACACTGCATATGACACATAATTAAAAGTGTCCTTGCTACCCGTAAGCCTCAAAGAAGCTGATTTGTCTAGTGCTACCCAAAATAAGAAAAATATCTCCCTAGTAAACCAATTCGCCCCTGATACTTCCAGACTTTCAAAATAAGTTTGCAGCACCGGGTCACTGTGAATAGAAACAAAGTTAGCCTCAACTTCTTTGAAGCGCATGAAATTCAAGCAACGGTAAAAATGTTGAAGGAAGTCCATCAAATCATACTTTGGCTTAACAAACTTACCAATTTCTAAATGGAGGCCCTCACATCGAGAAGTTGTTCTGAAACCAGCAAAAAACTACCCTCTGATATATGTTGTATACCACATCTTTCTCTTCTCAAACAAATCAATAACCTAGGGATTATCATGCACTTCAAATTTATCCAACATCTCTGACCACCTCCGCCTAAAGTCACCTATTTCAAAATCACCCAACATGCATTTTCTGAATTGACTAGTAAAACTAGGATTCTTAATGTTGCTTGTCGCATTGCGAAGCATGTGCCATGCACATAATCTATGGCGAGCGATCGGAAAGATTATTCTAATTGCATTCTTCATAGCAAGATCACCATCAGTGATAACTGATACCAGTGTCTTACCTTTCATGGCTTCTAAAAAACGCTCCAGTATCCACACATAGGTTTCCTTCGTCTCATTCGCAACAATTGCACTACCAAATACTACAGTCTGGTTGTGATGGTTAACACCAAAAAATATAACTAAAGGGCATTGATACTTATTCTTTCCATACGTAGCATCAAAAGCCAAGACATCACCAAATACTTTATAGTCCACCCGCATTGTGCCATCACACCAAAACATATGTTCTAGCCTATTATCCTTATCAACAGTGTGTCGAACAAACATTAGTGGATCATTCTCTCCTAACCCACTAAGATATTGTAGTGCACACCTAGAATCTAGACCATGCGCCCTTTTTTGCCTTCCTGACTGATTGTAAAAGTCTTTTATACAAAAACCAACTCTTTCATAACCACCACATTGGTATGCAATTGTTCCATAAATGGAAGGAGTAGATATGCCAACCTTTTTCATACTATTCATTTGCAAAACATCTGACCCACTAAGTTTTCTATGTACAGGCAACATTCCATGGTATTTTGGGTCCAACAAAATATGTTATATACCACAATCCTGAGTTTATATCACTATGGACTCTAAACTTTACCTCACACCCACACCTTGTCTCAGGCTTTGGCTCACGTACACGCTCTTCCATGCATGCTTAAGCCACGGTCCTCTCTAAATCCTTCTTGGTTACAAACAAATGTTTGCTGCAACTTCTCCCCTTTACTATTTCTCAAGACTTTGCTTTTCCTTGCAGCAAATCCATTTGACTTTGCAAACCAGTAACAAAACATGTATGCCAGATCAAGACTTGCAAATTCAACATTCCTAAAATCATATGGGGCCAAGCACTTAAAATAAAACCTGACAATGTCATCAACAGTAGCTACCGTAGCACCTCTCTCGCTATCAAAATATTCAACTCCTTCACCTCCTTCATTGTACGTATCTTCCATGCCTTCCTCCCCAACCATACCAACAGATTCATCTTCATTAATCTCGCATTCACCAACTGAATCTTCATAAACAAACATCTCTTCAAGCCCCTACCAAAACAAATTTAAAATTGTAGCTTTCAATCAGTTAATCAGAAAAAAATAATTGTGTTTCCCTACCTGCACTGGTACATTATCTTCATTCATCCAACTTGGGCCCTCCATATTGTTATGACTCAACATCGACATCACACTTGCTTGTCAAAACACCTATACAAAAACAATGCACCATATTATAGGAACATCTCAAACATATTGTTTATATCAATTCTAGTTTAAACAACAGTAAATCACCCAAAAATCTAACTAAGATTACACAAATTAATTTTATTACCCAAATCTGTTACTGTACACATTTTACATTTAAAACCCTAAATCATCATTCTCATAACCCAACACCGGTCTACTTTCTACATACTACTCGCAGAGAAATAGAAAGGATATTTGCATCTATGAACATGCCCAACATTATTATAACGCCCTTTTTTCCACAAGAAACGTCACATGAAAACTAAACGAAACTTAATGCGGAATTAATATAAATCTGGTTTGTCTTAAAAACATACTCCTTTCATAGTTAAAAGATATCGAAATAGGTGGCTAAATTTTTTTTTGAGAGTCTTATAAGAAGATATACTCACAAATATCTTAGCCATCCAAAAACTCAAAAAAGAAAAATGCATCATATATATATATATATACCTCCGAGGTCACTGTACACAAGTTTTTGTAGTCAGGAACCACAACCAAGTGGCCAACAACATCATGAAAAGAAAGGAAATAAAGCGATAAACTAAACCTAGGAAAAATGGTAAAGCAAAAGAAGTGTCAAATACACGACATGAACATCTACTCCCCAAAACCTAGGCTAGTCGGCTAACTGACACACCCACAACCTAGCACTATACTCCCCACACCTAGCAACCTAAGAAGATGTCGCCTCCTCGGGCTCAGACGTAGCCTCCATAAGAAATCTGCATCCGGGCTCGTCTCTAATCTTCCTCTTCCCTTTCTCTGCATGTCCGGACACAGTGGCCCATTGGGAGATGGAATCATATGTCCATCCCCCACCATCGGCCTCAAGAGGCCGGAAACTCTCCTCACTCGGACTACCAGAGGTCTCGAAGTGGACATCTACGCGTAACGTACATACAGATATCAGAAAAACATGCAAGGGTGAATTTCTTTGCACAAGTTGAAATCCACTAGAAGGATGTATATGAAAAATAAAGTACTACATAATACATTCCAAGAATATATGTATAATTACTCTTTTGCAAATCTTCCTCTAAGGTAATCATACACCAAAAGAGAACACATCATCAAGTTAAACACACAGTCAAACACACATAGCACTCTAGCATAATACATGTCACTTCAACATCTTTCAATACAGCTCAAACTGCACTCCATTCTCAATCCCCTAAGCTGGATTGCACAATCCTCCAAGCTAGATTGTAGCTCAATTTTGGCAAAGCCAAACACCAAATGCAACTGACATCTATATATATTGCACAATCCTCCAAGCTGGATTGTAGCAATGACATATATATATATATATATTGCACAATCCTCCAAGCTGGATTGTAGCATGGCCTCAATATATATTGCACAATCCTCTAAGCTGGATTGTAGCAATGACATCTATATTTACACCCACATACAAGAGGATAATGCAATCCTTCACGTTATGATTTTCGTTATGATTTTCGTCGTCACGTGTTAGCTCTCTTCCAACACCGTGTAACATTATTGTCCTCAAGACTTCATCGTCGCCACGTATTGATCCTCGTTCGATACCGTGTAAAAATGTTATTTTAAAACCATAGGTTTTTAGAAGAAATTCCTCTTTGAAATTAAAGTTCCTCTTTAACTTTAAAATCTCAAATCTTCAATTGTTTTAATAAAAGAAATACCTTTTATTTAAAACCAACTTTACTATTTTTCTTCCCACTTTTCATTGTAAAAATATTTAATTAAAGTCTTATTTAAATACTTTGATAAACTTTACTTAAATTCCTTTACTTCTAATTATTTAAAATCTGACCCTTAAAATGTCCAAATTCATGCTTCAGCCCCATATTTCTGAAAAATTATGCTTCTAACCCCAAAATGCCCAGTTTTCTCGTTTCTGCCCCAGAGCTTCTGTAAATTACGTTTTTCGTCCAAAAGACCCAGTTTTCGTTTTTCTGCACCAAAACCTCCGAAATTTATTATTTTTCCCCAAAACACACCCAGTTTTTGTTTTAACCCCTGAAAAATATGAAATTTTACTTTTTCCCTCATTAATCAATTTTCTAACATACTTAGGGCTTTATGGAAGAATGGAATTTAGTATGAAGTCTATTGGAGGCTTATGCTTAGAAATTTAGTGAAATTTATCTAACCAAGTGTTGACTTGAATCCAAATTAATTTATTTGATTTCGTTGGAAAAACTTTTTCATTAAATCTTTTAAGTCCTCTTTCCACACTTAGTAAAATACTTTCAATTCAATCTCAATCACAATGAATCAAAGTATACAAAATACCCAAAATCAACATACATCAAATAGGCAAGAACACACTCAAGCCAATAAGCATTCATACACTCAAAGTAACCATACATATCATATTAAAATACATCATGAGCATAGCATCAACATAACTTCATCAAGCATGCATTTAGGCATTCCAATCACTTCAAACCAAATATATGATTTTCCAAGAACACATAGGCTTTCAAAAATCATCATTCATCAACCAAAATCATACTTTAAACTTTAAGATATACATATGTAAAAATAGATATTACTAAGAGAATGATTTCTCATTCAACAACCAATAGGAAAACTCAAATCTTTGAGTTTAACCTTAAACATACAACATACAACCACACACATACACAACCTTCCCAACTTATTGAGAAAATCCCCTTACCTCTTGAAGCAAAAGAAAAAGGGCTAACACCAAAGTCACCTTCACACCAACACCAACACCAAGTGGTCTCCCAAGAATCTTGATGTTCCCAATGTAGGTAACAAGATAAAACACAAGAAGGGGGGGTTGAATTGTGTTTTTAAGCTTTTAAAACTTTTCGCAAAAGATGGACGCTGGCTGTTAAAAACGTTGGACGCACAGCTTAGTTCAAATATTGGACGCACAGTGTTTTCTGAAATATTGGACGCACAGAGTGCTAAAACACTGGACGCACAGAGTCTTTATAAAAACTGGACGCACAGGTTTTCTAAAGATTGGACGCACAGAATGCTTCCCTTTTAGTTTGAAAAACTTGTTTGAATAAAATCAATTTCAATCCCCTTTGTTAGTAATAAACACAGATATAAAAGGAGTTAAGGGAAAGAAGAAATAACACAAGTTTTTATACTGGTTCACCCTTTCCTAAGAGCTACGTCCAGTCCCCTCAAACTAGAGAGATTTCACTATCAAACCAGATAGGTACAAGTATTCTTTGCACACAGCCTCTTCAGACTAAAACCCAAGTATTCTTTGCACACAGCCTCTCCAGGCTAATTCCCCCTCTCCAGGTTAAAACCCAAGTATTCTTTGAACACAGCCTCTTCAGGCTAAATCACAAGTATTCTTTGAACACAGTCTCTTCAGGCTAAACAACTCAGCAGAGTTTTGATTCAAGTGCTGTCTAACTCACACAAGTGAGGATATAAAAACTAAAGCACTTTGAGAGTTAAGCAAACTCTCTTTTACAAGAAGATAGAAAAAATACAAGACTTTCAATACAGAGTATAAGAGATTGCACAGTGTTTTTGCTCTTTCTTTTTCGTTGTTCAGTTTCTTGTATTCTTCTTCTTGCTTCTTGGTATTTATAAGAGTAGTGAAGCTTCAGACTTGTTCTTCAGTTGCTCAACTTCAGCTCTCATAAAAGTTACCGTTCTCTAATAGCATTTAATGCTATTTCCCGTTGCTCTGAGGAGATCTACTTCATTGTGCATGTCTGCGTTTCTTTCTCCTAAATCAGAAGCAACCTGTACTCAAAGTCTCAATTGTACAGTGGTTAATAATAATATCTTATTGAGACAGAGAGAATACACTGTGTAAAGCAGAAAGATGTGTTCAGAGATACATAGAGTAGTTAAAAGTACATTCTCTCTCTTAGTACACTTTCCACAGTACTTTATGCTTTTTCAGAAGTACATTCACACACGTTGACAAAGATGTACAGAAAGCATTGCATACAGCTATTTATTTCAAATCATTTGCTCAATAAATATGTTTCATATTAAATGCATGAGCAGTAAATAGCACGTAATGGACTCTGCGTTTTGGACGCAGCATATAGAATATTGGACTTTCAGTCCTTTTAGCAAATGGACGCATACCTTGTCCTTACCATTTGCACAGAATATTCATTCAATCATTGGACGCATCTTTATGCTTACCATTCTGATGATTAGTTGCAAAGCAACATTGGACGTATTGCCTCATTCTGCTTATTGGACTTTTGCCATTTCCTTATAGTTCCATTGGACGCAGAGTTGATTGTTGTACATTTGTTCTTCTGCTTCATTGGACGCAGAACAGTTGTTTGATGTACCTTTGTCAATCTGCTTCATTGGACGCAGAACAATCCTTTTGTTCATTCAGCCTTATTGGACGCAGAGCAACACTCTTGGTCATTCAGCTTTATTGGATGTTGAACTTCAATGCCTTACTGAACATTGGACTTTTGTCCTTCTTGCTCTATTGGACGCTTACTGATTCTGCTTCTTTGGAAATCATTGGACTTTGTACTTCTGCAATTATGCTTTCTTATAAATCATTGGACTTATGCCAGTATTGCCTTGTACATATCATTGGACTTATAGCTTCAATGCCTTCTCATGAATCATTGGACGTATGAAATTGTCTTTGTGCCTTGTACTGAATTATTGGGCGCACAACATTGTTTGCCTTTGTGCTGAAACATTGGACGCAGAACTCTTCCTTCTGCTCAACCATTGAACGCATAATTCTTCCTTCTGCTCAAACATTGGACGCAGAATTCTTCCTTCTACTCAAACATTAGACGCAGAACTCTTCCTTCTGCTCAAAGTCTCTGGACGCAGAACTCTTGGTATTTATGTTTCAGTGCCAACATTGGACGCAAGGCTCACTTTGAATGCCAGCCAATGTCATGAAGAACTGATTGGACGCAGATTGCAATAAGCTTAGTTAGGCAGCATTGTTATACATTGTACAAGCTTAATACAAATTGATTATCCTTTGTAAAAACCTTAATACATTTGGTTATCATCAAAACCATAAAATCACTTAGGGAGTTTTTGTATTAAAAACACTTTTAACCAATTTGGTTCCAACACCCAACACTTAGAAAAATCAACTCAAACTTTGAAACAAAATGGATTCAAGATGGTTTTCAAGCTTAAAGGTTCCAAGGGAATGAACCTTTTTTTGTGAAGCTTGAATAGCCAAAAACTCAATAAAACTCAAGTTTTTAGTATGTAGGAAAGCTTTGAGGTGAAGAGAAAAATGGAGTTTTTGTCTCAAGAAAGAAGATGAAGTGAAAAAGTGAAGTCTCTCTCCTTCCTATTGCCCTAATGTGGTCAGCCCAAAGACAAGGGGGAATGGGCAAGCATGGGTTTCATTTAAGTTAGTCACCTACTCCATTTCTTTAATTAGAAAAATTCAAAGATATTTTCCAATTTGGTCAAATGTGAATTTTTGAATTTCAAGGGTGTATTTTTGCCTCTAGGTTCGTGCAAGACCAGACCAAAATGGTGGGAATATGTCCCATCAAGTTAGGGTTTAATTGGTAGTTCAAAGTAGTAAAAATGCTTAGTTTTATAATCCCTTTTTTTTTATAAATATTTTTCTAAAATAGATAAAATCATGAGAAGTCACTTTTATGACATGAATATGATATAGAAAAATTTAGAATCTCAAAACTAAATTTTTGGACCATTTTTCATGTCTCGGTTGCGCCCGGTTTACACCTAAAGCACCAAACGCAGGTAAAATATAGTTTTTCTGAAATAAATCTACGATATGAATATCCTTATTCTCACCTCAAGATCCCAAAAATCATTAATTAAATAATTTTAATTAAATTGAAACTTATTAAAAGTCAATAAAAACTATTTAAAAATGAAGGTGTTACAATTATCAACTATGACCTAATTAAACCACAAACCTTTCAAAACGAGTGAGTAACTAAGGAAAAAGGGAAATCTAACCAGGGTGTCAACAAATCCAGCTAGAGATCGACTTATTCAATTGAAGATCTCAACGATATCGTGCGGCCACCACTGAATATTTCTTCTTCTTCGCGTCTGGCGGATCGAAAGGCGTCAACTGAGTAAATCGAAGGTCCTCCTCTGATAGCCTCCAAAAGGCCCTTCAAACACGATAAATCCTCTTCTTTGAAAATGCCTGCTATTCGGTGTATATAACTCATAAGGACCAATTTGCAATTACCATGATGCGGTCGTATACTCGTATGGTATCCTATGGTACATCCAACTTAAATAGCCACATTTTACCTACTATACCAGGTAATTTTAGTGGATCACCGGTGGACCATGTAACACTCTGTTTTTTTATATATGATTTTATTGATTTTTAATCTGTATTAATTTAATTAAAATTATTTAATTAATGATTTTTGTGATTTTAAGGTATGAATAATAATATTTACATCTTAGGTTTATTTTTGAAGGGTTTAGAGTAATAGAGTTCGCAAAACTGAGTTTTTGCGGGAACCGCGTTCTCGTGGGATGCGGGAAGGGTTTAGTATTTTTCTAGAGGTCATTTTTACTCCAAAATAAATTTTTAACGAACCAAAAGTGGTTCTTATAATATTTGTGATTTTTAGAGATTTTTCTGAAAATTTTTCAGAAAAACTTTATTTTACCCGCGTTTGGTGCTTTATGGGTAAACCGGGCGCAACCGGGACATGAAAAATAGTCCAAAAATTTAGTTTTGGGTTTCTAAATTTTTCTATGACATATTCAAATTATAAAACTCATTCCTCATGATTTTACTCATTTTAGAAAAATATTTATCTAAAAAGGGGTTCGAAAACTACGCGTTTTTACCACTTCGAACTACCGATTAAACCCTAACTTGATGGGACTTAACCCCACCATTTTTCTGGTCAGCTGGGCGCATAAGGGGGCTGATCCAACTCTAAAAATCCTTCCAAAAGTCAAATGGTCAAATGGGTTTAATTTTTGAATTTTTCCCAAAATTAGGTGAGAGAGGTATGGCTCCCAACCTCCAAAGCATTGAAGCCCATACTCCCCCATTCCTCTTTGTGCTCAGCCGAAATCTACATAGGGAGAGGGAAGAGAGAGACTTTCATTTTCACTTCATCTTCTCCACTTGAATCAAGAGCTCCACCATTTTCTCTCCATTCCCAAGCTTTTTCATACACCAAAAAGACCAAGTTCTATTGAGATTTTCCATACCCAAGCTTCACAAAAAAGGTTTGGATCATCATTTTAATCCATAGACTTCTTTCATTTTTTCATTTCCACCACTTTCATGTTTTCATGAAAGCTTGAGTTCTTCATTTCACTAAAAGTAAGATTTTCCTTGGTTTAGGTTCACTCCATTGGAACCTACAAGCTTGGAAACTACCTAGGATCTATTTTCTTTCAAGATTTGAGTAAGTATTCATCTACTCAAATTTCTATTCTTTAGGGTTTCTTGGTTTTCATAAAACTCATATTTCTATGGTTGTATTTTGGTGTATTTTGTAAAAGGTAAATTTTTCTAAGTGTGGGAACATCAAGGTGTTGAGTAGACCACTTGGTGTTGGTGTGGTGTGAAGGTGATTTTGGAGTTAGCCAATTTTCAAGTCTTCAAGAGGTAAGGGGATTTTCTCAATAAGTTGGGAAGGATGTGTATGTGTGTGGTTTATGTTGTATGATTATGAAAAACTCAAAGACTTGAGTTTTCATATTGGGTGTTTTGAATGAAGTTTCATTCTCTTAGTAATATGTATTTTTACATGTATATGTATATGAGTAAAAATATGATTTTGGTTGAGGCATGATAATTTTTGATGAGCCTATGTGTTGTTGGAAAAATCATATGTATGCTTTGGGGTGATTTTGGATGCCTAAGTGTGTGCTTGGTGAAGTATGATTTAATGCTATGTTCATGATGTATGTTGACATATTATGAATGAGTATTTTGAGTGTATGTTTGATTTATAGTTTGGTTGTGTTATTGCCTAATTGATGTATATTGATTTATGTGTATTTCATATACTTTGATTGGGATTGGATTGAAAAGATTTGATTAAGTGTGGGAAGAGAGTTTAAAAGCTTTAATGAAAAAGTTTTCCAAATGAATTAATTAGAATTCAAAGATAACACTTAATTAGATAAATTTCATCAAGTTTCTAATCATAAGTCTTAAATCAATTCCATACTAAATCCTTTTATCCATAAAACTTTAAGTGAGTTAGAAAATTAATTAATGTGGGAGAAAAATCAAATTTTGGATTTTTAGGGGTCAAAAACGAAAACTGGATGTTTTTGGGGTCAAAAATGAAAATTCTAGAATTTTGGGCTTTAATTGCAAAATCTGGACTTTCGGGCCAAAAATATAATTTACGAAAGTTAGGGGCAGAAAACGCAAAGTCTGGAGACTTTTGGCCCAAAAGTATAATTTACGAAAGTTGGGGGCAGAAACGCGAGGTCTGTGTACCTTTGGGCCAGAATTATAATTTACGAAAGTCTTGGGGTAGAAAACGTAAAGTCTGGGCATTTTGGGCCAAAAACCTAATTTTTTAGAAAATTGGGGGCTGAACTGCGAAACTGAACTTCTTAAGGGGTCAGAATTGCAAATACTTAAAAGTAATAGAATTTAAGTAAAATTATCAAAGAATTTAATTAAGTTTTAATTAAATCTATTTATGATGAATAAGTGGGAAGAAAATTAATAAAGTGGGTTATAAATAAAAGGAAATTCTTTTATAAACAAGTGAAAGTTTAAGAGTTTAAAGTTAAAGAAAAAACTTAAGAATTCAAAGAGGAAACTCTTCTATAAACTTATGGTGTTAAATAACAATATTACACGGTATTGGAAGAGAACCAATACGTGGCGAAGATAAAAGTCTTAAGGACAAAAATATTACACGGTGTTGGGTGAAAGCTAACACGTGGCGACGAAAAACCCTAAGACGAGGGACCGAATTGATTGTGGTTGCAAATATACTATCATATGCATTTGAGATATTGGCTTTTGCCAGGCTAGCATTTATTGCTATGATGAGAGCATACAATCCTATGCGGGGATTGTAATTAAGTATGGTCTGACTATAAGTCTTTGAGGGCATCCAGGTTACGAAATTCTCAATGGCCTTGCGGTGAATCCCCTTGTGCCGAGAAAAGTAGTGTACCCGGCTTGGATGATCCTGACCGGCTGCCTTATTTGAGATGGGGTGTACGACGTAGCACAATGGGTCTGACCGAATAAATGACAAACGATGGCCAAGAGTTGAAGGTCAGTTTGCATTAATGATAGGTATACGATTCCGCCACATCGCTCTACTTAGTTGAGGAAGAAAAGTCTCCATGGAGCAGTGCACCGGTGTATGAAAAGAGATATTGAAGTGACATGCATTATGTTAGAATGCTATGTGTGTGCTTGACTGTGTGTTTACCTTGATGATGTGTCTCTTGTTGATGATTGAATAGCTTAGCTAAAAGATTTGCGAATGAGTAACTCTATATAAATATATTCTTGGAATGTATTATGTAGTATTTTATTTTTCATATGCAACCTTTCAGTGGATTTCAACTTGTTAAAAGAAATTCACCCTTGCATATTTTACTGTATCTGTATGTACGTTACGCGTAGATGAGGCCTCTGGTAGCCCGTGTGAGGGAGAGCTTTCGGCCCCTTGAGGCCGAGTCCGAGGGAAGGGGATGAACTTATGATCCCATCTCCCAGTGGGCCACAGTGTGTGGTCACGTGGTCAGGACGAGAGGAGGGGTGCTGGGCCCCGAAGAGGTTTTGGAGCGTGATATAGTTCTGGACGCTTACATTCCTTTAGAGAGGATGCGCAGCTAGCTGGCAGCCGCACCCGAGGCACCTGTGGAGCAGCCGAGGAGAGAGACTCAGGCAGAGGAGAGACCTTTACCCTCGCGGGTAACTGGATCTGCTCGGGAGTATCGCAGTATGTTCCGTCGCACGCGTTGCACTCCAAGGAAGAGTACCTTGGCGCAGGATCGTCTACCGAGGATGGCTCCATCAGTGACACCAGCTTCACCACCACAGACAGGGAGACCGACGCTCTCCGTTCCTTACGTCCCACCGTATGGACGTTTAGTGCGTTGCTCTTCTGACACTTCTGCCGGACCGTCAGGACACGCAGAGAGGGGGAAGAGGAAGGTTCGAGATGAGCCAGAGCGGGTATTCATTGAGATATCCGAGGAGGAGGAGGACGCGGAGGAGGATCCCGAGGAGGACCCCGAGGAGACGTCATCGTCTTAGGTCGTAGTGGTGGGGGTGTCTGTTGGAACCAAATTGGTTAAAAGTGTTTTTAATACAAAAACTCCCTAAGTGATTTTATGGTTTTGATGATAACAAAATGTATTAAGGTTTTTACAAAGGATAATCAATTTGTATTAAGCTGTACAATATATAAATGCTGCCTAACTAAGCTTATTGCAGTCTGCGTCCAATCAGTTCTTCATGACATTGGCTGGCATTCAAAGTGAGCCTTGCGTCCAATGTTGGCACTGGAATGGACACAAGAATTTTGCGTGCAATGTTGGCACTGGAATGGACACAAGAATTTTGCGTCTAATGTTGGCACTGGAATGGACACAAGAATTCTGCGTCCAATGGTTGAGCAGAAGGAAGAGTTCTGCGTCCAATGTTTCAGCACAAAGGCAAACAATGATTGTGCGTCCAATAAATCAGTACAAGGCACAAGGACAATTTCATACGTCCAATGATTCATAAGAAGGCATTGAAGACTTAAGTCCAATGTTCAGGATGTGCTCTTGACCAAGGTACATAATGCTGATCGTCCAATGATATGTACAAGGCAAGACTGGCATAAGTCCAATGATAAGAACAAGGCAATACTGGCAGAGTCCAATGTTCTTATGAGAAGCAGAATTGCAGTAAGAGTTCAATGATTTTCAAAGGAACAGATTCAGTGAGCGTCCAATGCAGATGAAGGATAAAAGTCCAATGTTCAGTGTGAGCAAGAGGGCAACTCTGCGTCCAATGAAACTGAACAAACAAAAAAACTGTTCTGCGTCCAATGAAATCAGAGTGACAAAGGTACTGTTCTGCGTCCAATAAATAAGAAGGACAACAATATTGCTTTGCGTCCAATGGAACACAATGAAGCAGATTGACAAAGGTACATCAAACAACTGTTCTGCGTCCAATGAAGCAGAAGAACAAATGTACAACAATCAACTCTGCGTCCAATGGAACTATAGGGAAATGGCAAAAGTCCAATAACCAGAATGAGGCAATAAGTCCAATACTGCCTTGCATTCAAATGGAATAGATTGGTAAGCATCAGGTATGCGTCCAATGTTTGCATGAGTTCTGTGCAAATTGGTAAGTGCAAAGGTATGCGTCCAATAGATTCTATATGCTGCGTCCAAAACGCAGAGTCCATTACGTGCTATTTACTGCTCATGCATTTAATATAAAACATATTTATTGAGCAAATGATTTGAAATAAATAGTTGTATGCAATGCTTTCTGTACATCTTTGTCAACGTGTGTGAATGTACTTCTGAAAAAGCATAAAGTACTGTGGAAAATGTACTAAGAGAGAGAATGTACTTTTAACTACTCTATATATCTCTGAACACATCTTTCTGCTTTACACAGTGTATTCTCTCTGTCTCAGTAAGATATTATTATTAACCACTGTACAATTGAGACTTTGAGTACAGGTTGCTTCTGATTTGGGAGAAAGAAACGCAGACATGCACAATGAAGTAGATCTCCTCAGAGCAACGGGAAAATAGCATTAAATGCTATTTGAGAACGGTAACTTTTATGAGAGCTGAAGTTGAGCAACTGAAGAACAAGTCTGAAGCTTCACTACTCTTATAAATACCGAGAAGCAAGAAGAAGAATACAAGATACTGAACAACGAAAAAGAAAGAGCAAAAACGCTGTGCAATCTCTTATACTCTGTATTGAAAGTCTTGTATTTCTTTATCTTCTTGTAAAAGAGAGTTTGCTTAACTCTCAAAGTGCTTTAGTTTTCATATCCTCACTTGTGTGAGTTAGACAGCACTTGAATCAAAACTCTGCTGAGTTGTTTTAGCCTGAAGAGGCTGTGTTCAAAGAATACTTGGGGTTTAGCCTGAAGAGGCTGCGTCCAAAGAATACTTGGGTTTTAGCCTGGAGAGGCTGTGTGCAAAGAATACTTGGGATTTAGCCTGAAGAGGCTGTGTGCAAAGAATACTTGTACCTATCTGGTTTGATAGTGAAATCTCTCTAGTTTGAGGGGACTGGACGTAGCTCTTAGGAAAGGGTGAACCAGTATAAAAACTTGTGTTATTTCTTCTTTCCCTTAACTCCTTTTATATCTGTGTTTATTACTAACAAAGGGGATTGAATTTGTTTTTATTCAAACAAGTTTTTCAAACTAAAAGGGAAGCATTCTGTGCGTCCAATCTTTAGAAAACCTGTGCGTCCAGTTTTTATAAAGACTCTGTGCGTCCAGTGTTTTAGCACTCTGTGCGTCCAATATTTCAGAAAACACTGTGCGTCCAATATTTGAACTAAGCTGTGCGTCCAACGTTTTTAACAGCCAGCGTCCATCTTTTGCGAAAGTTTTAAAAGCTTAGAAACACAATTCAACCCCCCCTTCTTGTGTTTCATCTTGTTACCTTCAGTGTCTAGTGCTAGGTTGTGGGTTGTCTGTTAGCGACCAGCCTAGGTTTGGGATGTACATGTTCAGTGTCGTGTATTTGACACACCTTTTGATTTACAGCTTTCCTAGGTTTAGACTTATCGCTTTAGTTTCTTTATGTGATGATGATGTATTTTGGCCACTATGTTGTGGTTCCAAACTATGCTTGCGGGCGCAAGACTTGTGTATATTGACATGATGATATATATATGTGTGTATCTGATGTTTCTTTTCTTCTGAGTTTCAGGATGGCTAAATATGATGTGAGAAATCTTTTCGGATAAGATTCTTTTAAAAAAAATTAGCCACCAATTTTGATAACCTTAATTTATGAAAGACGTTTTTCCGCATTAAGTTTTAGTTTTTCACATGACGTTCCTTGTGGAAAAAAGGGGCGTTACAGACCATACGCAGCCAATCCCCACGCTAGCCTTCACCAATAAAGAAATACCGTCATAGCAGTAATATATCCTTTTTTATATTAGCAGTAATATATCTTTAAGCAAATTGTAAATATATGTTACTGTTGGGAGTCCCACATTAGATGTTCAGGAGGCCTGCGAAGTCTTTATAAGCATGGGGAGTCCCTCCCCTCATGAGCTAACTGTTGGGGTGTGAGCTGTGAACTCGTGCCGTTTTAGTAGTTACACATAATTAAATTTTAATTTTTACTTCGAGACAGTGGAATGTAGTTTATATATAGGCAATGTGAAATGGTTTGGTACTGCATGTCAAACTCTAATGTCAAAGTTTTCAACTAATGCTCAACTTAAAAAAAGCTTTATAATCTATCTATTATTAATTACTAATAATAAAGGAAGGTTGTTTTTCTGTGTAGACCAGGATATCTCCGCGTGTATGTGGATTCTAATTCTTTCGAACCAGGTAGGACCCCTATAGGCGGCAAAACTCTACCACACAAAATTTAAGGTTGATGTATTCCCATGGTCTGGATTCAAACCCAAAACATCTAGTTAAACGTGTCTGATTTCGTTTATATTAAATTCCCGCTTGAAAAAAGTCTAATCATTGCTTTTAAGCTAATTGTTATAAACACTATTTTTTTTCTTTATTTAAAAAAACAGTTTTATTATTTTTGTTTAAACCTTCAAATTTTTTTATCATTTTTTTACTTATTACCATTTGTTTTTTTACTAGTATATTCACCCGTGCTACGCATGGGACATATAATGGGTATTAATTATTTGATTAGTTCTTAACTTTAAAGTAAATTACAATGCAAAAAATATATTAATTATGGTTGAAATAGTAAAATAATTTAAATAGTTATTGTAAATAGACATGTCAAAAACACAAATGAGCAGAAATTCACCTGAACTGACCCAAATTTTGATGCCTTCTTTGACGGGTTTTTAATGTTTTTCAAATGCAGACATTGGCAGGAACGTTGAATTGCCCTTGAACCCACGATATATTTAAAATATTAATTTAAAAAATTATGAAATTGTGGGACTTGGTTTATGGTCTTAGGTTGGTTATAGAAGTTCGCACCTTTAGAAAATTATTGTTGAGCTCGATTTTTAAATTTTTTTCTAATTGGGTTCTTATGAGTCAAGTTTTTTTTTATTTAACAATTTTATAAAGGGCTCATTTTTATCTTAATTTGATGCTTAAAGATGATGTAACGTGTATTTGGTTCCCGTGTTGTTTTTGCTAGTCTATATTTTTTTTATATATAAACGGAAACAAAAACACAAAACAGAACATTACCTAACTAAATGGGATGTACTACATCCCACAGCATCCTCAGCTACATACAACCTGAGAAAATGAGGAATATCCTCAAACACAGTCCGATCATAAGACGTAGCATACCCACGGGAAGCAAGAGCATCAGTGCAACGATTATTTTAATGTAGATATAGATAAGCTTTCATGTAAAATATTCATCTCATTGTGTTATATTTTAACTTAGTTTGTTATATTTTTATCTTTAATTACTTGTATGTCTTAGTTATTATTGTGCTTTCATGTAAACTTTTTATTTCTTTATGACATAAGTACTTACTCTAATATTAATACATATCCATATAAATCTTTCATCTCCACGCGCATATTAATAAAGGTTCTCCATGTGACCTAAATATATACTCTTTCAAGGATTAGTATAAAAATAAGAGAAACAAATTTATAGTACGTCGACCCGTGTTATACATGACACATATTAAAATATATAAATTATATATTAAAATATCCATTCAACCAAAAAAATTAAATTATATAGTAAAATATTCACATTAATGTGTATTTTATATTAAAATATTTACATATAAGTAATGTATTTCCATATAAAAAAGCTTTTACATTTTTACTCTATATTTGTACTCAGATAAAAATGTTTTCTTATATCTGTTTCAAATTTTTTGTCTTATATTAATAGTTTTAATCCCCATGAGATAATACTCAGCAATATAAATATTTAGTGTTTTTATCTTAGTGACTTTACATATAGATATTAATGTTTAAGAAAATTCTAATTTGTTTATATAAAATAAAATTCACAATAAATTAAGTGAAAAAATGATAAATAAGATAGAAACTAAATCTAAATTTTATCTATGTATTATATTTTTATATGATTTATTTAATAATCACTTTACATATGATATTAACATTCAAAAGAAAATTTTAATTTGCTTACATATGTTTTTAATAATTTTGTTGATAGTAAATAAGATGTGAATTAAATCTATATTTTTCGAAAATGTATTTTTATTAGTCCCTTTACCTATATAGATTGACATTTAAAACAAATTTCAATTTGCTAACCGTAATAATGAACCACTTGTTTTTGAAACCAATTTAACATAATAATAATAATTTTGCATAAACTACTTTTACATAAACTTTTTTTTTGGATAAAATTTTACATGAACTATCATTTTGCTTGTTTAGTAGTGCTGAAGTTTGTGTCTTTCTTAAATATTTAGTTTTTTTCCCCTTTTGTTGCTAAATTGATAATTTAGTTAGATACTTGATGTTTTTGACAAATAGTTAAATACTTGGTTATCATCTTTTGATAGTTATTACCTTATTGGTGTCATGTTATGATAGAAATAAGTTGGATGTTATACTGTTTTCATTTCCCTTTCTTGTCAATTGTCAATCCTTCTATTCCAGTGATATATTTACCATCAAACTAAAGATCTATACTTGAAAAAAGGTATTTCATAAGGGGTTTGTGATATTAATTTATTATTATTACAATAGTGGGAAACCAATATTAACCCGCAAACCCAATTTAAATGGATTTTTGTTAATCAACAAATTGGGAAAAGAAAACCAATATTAATTTGTTATTATTACTATAGCGGGAAAACATATCGTACAATGTAATCAATTTAAATTTAAATAATTTATTACTATTACCACAGTTGGAAAGCAATATTAACCCGCAAATCCAATTAAAATCGATTTTGATAATTAATAAATTGGGGATAGAAAGCCAATATTAATTGATTATTACTACTATAGAGAAAAACCATATCATGCAATGTAATCAGTTTAATGTTTAAAATGTGGTATATCAATCATTAATTTTCTGGGATTCTGATATTGATTGAATTCATCAGTATGTGTGAGTTGTATATGGTTGTAAAAATATTAATTAAAAATTATTTATTCTTTTTTATTGTATTTTATCCATATTTTTTATAAGAATCAATTTATTTATAGGTATTAAGGAGAAAATAATCAAATTTTCTATGACAAAAGAAAAGATTTAAAAATAAATTAGTTAGGTAAAAACACTGAATGAGAAATAATTAATGATAACAACATTGATTAATATAAAAATAAATATTTTTTTATTACTTGTTCCAAAATATCAAAAAGATTTAAAATTCAGAGTAATACTGAAAATATCAAATTTGAATTAACATAAAAATAAATTCTTTTATTTATTACGTAATCTCGAGAAAAATCATTTTCAAATTAAGATCAAACAAAAATATTTTCTAAATTTTAATATCAAATTCAAATCAAGATAAAAGAGATCAAGACGGAAGAGATATTCTTTTCAAAAAAAGATGAAAGAGATCCTTTTTATTTATTTCATCTAATCTTAACCGTTACAATAAAATATTTTATAATTTTATAATTTTTCCTAAGCCTAAAAAGATCAAACTCAAACTCATCAAAAAAAAATTTGCCACCTCTCAAATCCTAAAAATAAAAAGAAAATAAAAGACAACACATATCTACCAATATCATTGTACAATCAAATCAAAGAAAATAATATTTTAATATTTTTTGTATTATTCCGTGCATAATTTCTTGAAAAATATTGAGAAAAATACAGTACTAAGTTTTCTGTCTTTCATGATGCTTCTTGTTTGAGTGACAACAATAATGTTTTTGCATAAAATCAAAAAATAATCACAAATTAGAAATATTAAAAAAGATAAGCTACTAAATTTTGTTTCTTTCATGATGTTTCTTGTTTGCGAGGCAAAAACAATGTATCTATTTAGAATTAAAAAAAAAAGAATGACAAATTAGAATTAAAGAATGGAAAACTTACCAACACAAAATATAGAAACATTAATTCTAAATAACTAAAAGTGATTAATAAAAAAAATAATACTCTCCTTAGAGAAGTTTAGGTTCATGAATAGAAAAGTAGTGACGATCTTCGATAGAATCAAAACAAAAATAAACAATATCAATAATTTGAAGACTATGAGAAAATGATTAAAATATGGAGATCTTAAACATTGAAGAGATAACAATTAAAAATATTTAATAATAAAATAAAATAAAACTCACTTTAGATGAGAATTCAGTGTTGATGATCAGAAGAATAACAACAATACAAATAATAGAATAGAATGAACAAATAAAATATATCAATACATGAAATTATTAAGATTTAAAAGATTAAAACTACAAAAACTAACCTGTAATCGAGAGAGATAAAAGACTAAAAAGAAAATAAAAACTAACCTTTAATCGAAAGTCTTGAGTGATAGTCATCACATTGTAAGAGTAGAACGAAGAAGAAAATATAATGAAAAGAGAGAACATAAAAGAGAGAAAGACAAAAAAATCATACTAGAGAATGAATAGTTGAAAAGACATGAAAGTTTGGACAGTTACGAAAGGATGGAAGGGCTTCATTATGAGTTGAAGGCTATTGTGCGTGCCATGGATGCTAATCAAATGCTTCATAATGTTCATATAAATTTTGTCATATAAATTCATATAAATCTTGGAAATTTTGAATCCAAGACAGACAAACGAATATTCTTGGGGTACTCTCTAACTTCTAAAGCCTATAGAGTCTTTAATTTATGAACTTAGACATTTGAAGAAAGTATGCATGTCATATTTAATGAAACTAACAGTTTGTCTGAGAAAAGAAAAGAAGCAAATCTTGAAGAAGATCTTGACAAATTAAAGATCCAACATGACTCTCAACCTCTGATAGAAGTCAAAGAATGTTCAGATGATTAGAATGTTGAACATTCTCCACAACATTATGAAATTCACAATCTTCCTAAGAGTTGTAAACTAGTCACTAATCATCCTCATGATTTAATTATTGGAGAAACATCAGAAGGAATAAGAACTAGATCATCCTTCAAAAGAGATGAATGTGATATGACTCTTATATCTGAAATTGAACCCAAGACAGTTGACGAAACCATCTCTGATGAATCATGGGTTAATGCCATGAAAGAGGAATTGAGTCAGTTTGATAACAACAAAGTCTGGACACTTGTTCCTCCTCGAAGACATCAAACTGTGATTGGAACCAGATGGGTTTACAGAAACAAATTGGATGAAAATGGTAAGGTGGTAAGAAGTAAAGCAATGTTAATAGGTCAAGGCTATAACCATCAAGAAGGTATAGACTATGATGAAACTTTTGCACCAGTAGCTAGAGTAGAAGCTATTAGAATTCTTCTTGCATTTGCTGTGCATAAAAATATAAAACTTGTCCCAAGTAGGTAGCTCGGTTGGTGAGCTAAGGGACATCGAAGGAGTTTAAAGTGGGAGGTCCAGGGTTCAAACCCTGAAAACTAACATTTACTAACAACTACTAACAACTAACATTTGCCTATCAAAAAAAAATAAAAATAAAAATATAAAACTTTTTCAAATGGATGTTAAAAGTGTATTTTTAAATGGTTTCATTAATGAAGAAGTTTATGTGTATCAACCACCTAATTTTATTTGAAAAACAGTAAACCAAATCATGTTCTCAAACTCACAAAGGCTTTGTATGGTTTGAAGCAAGCTCCTCGAGCTTGGTATGATAGATAAAGCAACTTTTTGATAAAAAATGACTTTCAAAGAGGAAAAATTGACACTACTATTTTCAAGAAAGTTCATAAAACTGATATTCTCATAGTACAAATATATGTTAATGATATTATCTTTGGTGCTACTAATGAGACAATGTGCAGTGAATTCTCTAAGTTAATGAAAGGAGAACTTGAAATGAGCATGATGGGAGAACTGAGTTTCTTCTTAGGGCTTCAAATTAAACAAATGGAGAATGACATTTTCATTCATCAAGCGAAATATACAAAAGACCTTCTCAAGAAGCTCTAAATGGATATGGCCACTCCCATGCATCCTTCATCAGCACTTGATAAAGACAAGAAAGGTAAATCAGTATCTGAGAAAGAATATAGAGGTGTGATTGGCTCCTTATTATATCTAACTACTAGCAAACCTGATATAGTCTTCTCAGTAGAACTTTGTGCTAGATTTTAGTTTGCCCCTAATGAATCTCATGTAATAGCTTTTAAAAGAATTTTTAGATACCTTGTCCGTACAATTATGGTATGATAAAGGCTCAGAATTTGATCTAGTAGGTTATTGTGACGTTGATTATGTTGGTGATAAGATTGATAGAAAAAGCACAAGTGGTGGATGTCACTTTCATGGAAAGGCCTTAATCACTTGGACTTGCAGAAAACAAAACACCATTGCATATCCACAACAGAAGCAGAATACATTTCAGCAGCAAGCTGCTGCACTCAAATCTTGTGGATCAAGCATCAATTGGAGGATTATTCTATAAGGTAATATGATATCCCAATTTATTGTGATAATACAAGTGCCATAAATCTTTCAAAGAATCCTATCCAACACTCTAGATCAAAACATATTGATATCAAACATCATTTTATTAAAGATGATATTCAGAAAAGTGATATTGAATTGAAATTTATTGAAACTAAGTTTCAAATTGCTGATATCTTTACAAAGTCATTATTGGAAGATAGATTTAACTTCATAAAAAATCTTCTTTGTAACACCCCATTACCTGGAGGACATTACACTTCGTAATAAACACATAGCGGAAATAAATTAATTGATTTCTGGCTTTCTTTCGGAAAATACTGACAAAATTATTTAAGTTTTCATAAATGGATTTTCGTTGCCATTTTTTTTAAAGATATTAAGTGAAGAGATGAATAAGATAACACCCAACATATAAGTTCAGAAAAGCAGGCCATGTAATAAAATTTATCCATCAATTAAAGAATATCGAATACAATAAATATCGTTCCCAAAAAGACACCGACTCCCTATGCTAGTCAAGCACTAATACCTCTTGTAAGAGACTCTAATAAAAAAACCCATCCCAAAACTAGGAGTCGTACGCCTATCCTCTGAGTCGACGTTCACCGGTGTCCTGTAGGTAAGAAGATGAAACACAAGAAAGGGGGGGTTGAATTGTGTTTCTTAGCTTTTAAAAACTTTTCGTAAACGTTGGACGCTGCTCTAGAAGAATTGGACGCACAGCAAGTATTGGACGCACTGGATAAGATGGACACAGAAACATCCACTTGGTTTAAAATGAGTTTAGGTGCGTTTAAAACGTTTGATGCGTTTGTTAAATAAAATCTCAATTCAATCCCCACAGTTAGTAATAAAACTGAAAGTAAAGGAGTTAAGGGATAGAAGATTTACACAGTTGTTTTATGCAACACCCTTTCTCCAAAAAGGATATTGCACGATAATAACAAGTATTTTCGCAATATTTTCCTTAGTGACCTTTGATCAAAACTGAGTTTTGTTTCCAAAAATGTGAATAAAATTTTTACCTTTTTTTTAAAAGATGAGAAGAATGGAGAGTCCATTCTTTCCTTTTCCATTGCGTGTTAAAATAAGAACAGTATTAGAAGAAACACTGAAGTAAAAGCAACCTCCTCAAATATATATATATATAATCAAAAGCTTGCATCAGTACAAGCAAGGAGTTTTCTAAAACTACTGTACATAAAAAAGTAGTAAAAACTCTAAGCAGACGGAAATAAAAAGACTGAAATAAAAAGCTACTAAGTAATAAGAAAGTTGGGTCTAATCTCTAACAACTACTCGGATTAACCGTTCACATCCGAAAGTATAACCGCAGACGCATCCTTCCTACTCTAAAACGAAAAGTAGATCTCCATGCTGGCTTCCTACGCCTTCCATAAAACGATATGAATGGTGCCTCCAGAGCTGGCACCTTCCTCATCTTTCTCCTCTGTAAGTCAGAGTAAGACTTCCGCTCCTCCACCTTAAAATGATGGTTACCAGACCTCCAACCCATACCCGATCTAAACCTCGGCAACATCATCTACTCAACCACATATGAACAAAACATGGAAAGTAGGCAGGGTGAAAAACTTGCACAAGTTAAGAATGATAGTTTCAAAGAGTATACATACAACACTTATACAGTATATTTTTAGAACCTCACAAACACAGATCACACCTGGAAGTAAAACACCGTAAACCAAGAAACAATCAAGAATAAATCATTAATCACAAAAGTAACATCAATCACAGATATAACATCAAGCACAGATATATTATCAGTCACATCTATATCATCAACCGTCGATATATTTATGCATGACACTTTAATCTCTATGATAATACACCGGTGTGCTGCTCCAAGGAGACTTTTCCCACCAAACTCCATTGAGCGATAGGCCTGCGACAAGACCTAACAGGATACCCAGAATTCACTCAGATTTCCTGGATAAACATTCAGTAATGCACATCTCAACCATATCATGAAATAGGTCCGTCAGTCAGATTTATCCAAGCTGGGTATACGACTCGTCTCAGCTCAAGGGTATTCACCAAGCAAGGCTATTGAGACTTTCAAAACCTGGATAATCCAGTAGGCAATTGTAGCCCAACAAAACTCTATTCTCAACCCTCTCTGGGTTGTACAACCCAAAAACCTTTATGCAAATGACAACTCAAAAATTGCATAAAATCACTTTGGTTTCTCTTGTAAAACCTTCTCTGTTTTACTGTATTATCTCTCATAATACAAAACCTCATAGAATACTCTTATTCTATTAACACAGAAAATCTCTTGAAAACTTAACCAGTTTGTTACTCTTTCCAGATGTACTCATTTATTTTAAGAGTAACCACACTACGGCAGAGCCAAACTGAGGTGATTACCCAAAATTGAATCGGTATAACATAAAAGTGATTGAAGCAATAACAGAATATCAAAACGGGGCAGAGCCACCGGAATTGATTAAGAGAGAGGAGATTAACGCTTATTCAAACTCAGGTTCATTTTTAATCGGTAAGTGACTATTTCTCGTTTTTGGAAAAAACTGCTATGGAATAGCCACACAGCAGCAGAGCCGAACGCGGTGACCAACCATAACTGTAATAATATTAATAGAAATTATTACTTAAACTCATTCTCTTTGGGAAAGCCCTTTGGAAGCTAGTCAAGTAATCTTCGCCACGTATATACGAACTTTCTAAGATAGAAAAAATAGCGCATCGGTATGGTTCCCAGGAAAGATCAGGTGAGCTTGTAGGCCCCTTCAATGACCTTTGTCTTTCCTAGACAGATCCATACAAATGAACTACCTTCACCCATCATCAGTATGTATATAAACAGTAAAAATCACAAGTTTTTATATATAACAGGGTCCCAAATCAGGAATTTCTTCCAAATAACTTAATAGTAGAGTTCACCGAGAACCCATTACTATTAAATTATTTTACCCAATCAACCTGTATATATATTTTCGAAAAAGAACATGGAAATGGAAGAAAAACACTGGTTTAGTAATTTTAGTGTATTTAATCACTTGCTCACATACTAATGTCAAATAGAGATACGACCCCTGAGCCCGACGTAACAGTGCACCGAAGATGCACTCTTATGCCTGACCAACCACAGTATTCCCTATTAGCCAAATGAACTCAAGAGGTTCAATTTTACAAATTCTTAGATTTGTTGATCACGGAGGCATAGCCCACTGAGTGATCAAGCCTTTATAGTTAAAATTTCGCCAGCGTAACGGTACAATTATTAAGCTTTATAATTAAATTGGGCATTATAACTTTACTATTTGAAAAATCACATTTTAAATAAAAATAAGGCATAGTATAATTTTTAAAACAATTTTACAAATAAATAACAATTTATTTAAAGCATAAACACCCAAAACACAAATTCTCATCAAAACAAAGATCAAACCAACTTGAGAAGTATTTTCCCATATCTTAGCCTCAAGAACAATGAAGAACACACTAAGAACATAAGAACAAACACACAAAAACTTGATTAGTAACACAAAGAAAACTCAAAGAAAACAAAGGAAAGAAAAGGAAATTTGGAGTGATTTCTTCAAGTGGATTTGTGAAGAAAAGAAGAGCACCCTCCTCCCTATTTATAGGGAGAGGTCCACGGCTGAATGGAGGTGGGGGGAGAAAAGATCTTTTTATTTTTCATTTTAGGAAAATAATTAAATCCGAATTACATAAAAATATCTAACAAAAATATCTTTGTTCTAGAACATTTGAGAAGCCCCTAGACCCTTCAAGACCTTGAAGAGGGCGTGCGGAACTGGGCTGGAAGGAAGGAGAGTGAATTTGCAAAAATACCCCTAGGGTTTGGATGAAAAAGAATGGAAAACAGGGTATTTTGGTCTTTTCATAAATCAAAAATTGAAATAATTAATTAAAAATGATGAGAACCAATGAGAATGCTAGAAAATGCCATGACAAGCCTAAATAATTTCGTGACACTCATTTTTGAAATTTATAGATAGTGCAAACTCTTCGGTTTTTATCGTTTCGCAAGTATAACCCCAAAAAAGCAGAAAAATAGGGTTTTCAAAACTTACACAGAAATAATTTCTAAAATCATGAAATAAATAATTAAAAATAAAATATAAAATGGGTGTGGACCTTTTACACGAAAATTATACCTGTGGAACAAGGTTTTCGTGTTTAAACGCCCCCAGTTAGCGTAGTTTTCGGTAATTTTTGAAAGTTTTCCAAAAATTTCAAAAAAATTCCAGAAAATCAAAAATAATAAAAGAACCATCTTTTGTGAAGGAATTTTATTTATTGGGTTTGTTTAACACACTTAAGCTTTTTAAATCTCTTTCCGTCAGTTAGACGTAAACCGTTTTCTGTAAAAATGCCTGATGTTGATTGAAAAGCTACCGTTTCAAAAGTATTTCAAAATACATGTATTTTATTACTAATTTTAAGCCAAAAATAAATCACAAAACATTTATGGAACGAAAATTCATATAAAACAAAAAAAGGACAAAAAACGCAAAGAAACGGATGTTGAAACTAGATCTAATAGAAGCTAAAAATCAACCGCTTTCAGAAGTATTCTTAAACATGCATATTTAAATCCTATTTTTAAAAATAAAATAAAACTCAAAATAATTATATCGCAAAAATTCATATAAGACGAAATTAAACAGTTAGTCACAAAAGCGGATGTTACATTTTATCCTGGTTCACCCTTTCCCAAGAGCTACGTCCTGTCCCCTCAAACTAGAGAGATTTCACTATCAATCCAGATAGAATACAAGTATTCTTCAACAACCTCTTCAGGCCTTACAACAAGTATTGTTTGCACACCTAGCCTCTCCAAACCAAGTATTCTTTTACAGACAAGCCTCTCCAGTAGGGGTGTACAAGACCCGGCCCGGCCCGCCAACCCGTTCTGGCCCAAGTGCTTCGGGCCGGGTCCAACCCGGTCCTAGAAGTAAAATGGGGACAAAATGGACAGTCCCACTTGAAACCCGGCTTCGGGTTTATCCTCGGGTCACCCGGTCCAACCCAATATAGTGCTTATAATTTTAATTTACATATATGAAACTCACATATCATACAAGTGGATTTTGCATGTCTGATAGGTTTTATGCCTAGCATCACAAATAGTCATGGTTGAAATTTCAATTACACTAGAGCAAATGTTTTAGAGTTGATCAAAGGCGCACTGATTTAGTATTTGCAGTATCATTATAGCGGAACTGTCGAAAGAATTGATATTCAACAAGACTAAACCAAAGACACTGAAAAATTTTAAGTTGGAATGACTATTAATAAAGATTTTAAATATGAATTTTAGATTCTTTACTCTCAAGCTGGTGCATGGCTCAAATTGGATGATCTTGAAGATTGATCTTCAATTATTGTGTTGCTCGTGATTTTGTAATCCTTTTTTTCCCTAAATTTTTGTTAGCAAAATTTTCTCTTCATTTGATTTCTACATATTGGTATTTTGGTTTACTCAAAAAATTTGTGTGTTAAGGCAATTGTATCAAAAAGTACCCTGTTTTAGTATCCTAGTGAGCATTGTCTGCATCATAATGAGCATTATTTATTGAAGTCATCGCTTGAGAAATCAAGCAATAGCAGTGCATCTTAGTGCGCATTGTGTCGGTTAAGCTATGGCACATTTAGATAGATCATAATCTGAAATTTGCATGCTGATTTTTCAGATATTAAATAATAAATAGCATAACATCACCGTGTTGAATGATCGCTTCATAAACTTTTAGTAAACCCTTCGGGTCAACCCGGTCTTGTCCTCTTTGGACCCGGTCGTTGTTGAACCCGCACATCATCGGGTTCTATCGGGTTAAGGATCGGGTTCGGGTCTAAAAATTGGCCCGATGGAAATTTAGGGCCGGGTTAGGGCCGGATGTAACCCGTCCTACGAACACCCCTACTCTCCAGGCTCAAACCCAAGTATTCTTTTACAGACAAGCCTCTCTAGGCTCAAACCCAAGTATTCTTTTCAACTTAGCCTCTGTAGGCTCACACAACTCAAAAGAGAGTTTGTGTTTCCAGGTGCTGCTACTCACACGAGTGAGAATATGAAATCTTAAGCACTTCGAGAGTTAAGCAAACTCTCTTTTACAAGAAGAATGAAATGTACAGACTCTTTCAAAGTTTACAAAGTATATGAAATAATATGCACTGTGTTTGCTCTCTTTTTCGCGTTATCAGTCTTCTGTATATCAGTCTCTTGTTCTTCTTCTTCTTGTACACGGTATTTATAGGCTTTAGTGAAGCTTCAAATTGGTCTTGAACTTGTTCTTGCTTTAGCCTTCATAAAATAGCCGTTTACAAATAGCATTAAATGCTATCTTCCCGTTGCTTCAATGGAGTACTACTTTAGTGTAGGTTGTGCAGTTCTTTCTCCAAAGTCAGAGGCAACCTGTACTCAAAGTCTTAATTACACAGTGGTTAAATGTAATATTCAGTTGAGACAGAGAGAATACACTGTGTGAAAGGAAAGTTATGTTCAGAGAGTGACAGATATGTCCATTTTACATTCTCTCTCAAGTACACTTTCCACAATGCTTTATGCTTTTCATTGAATGCTATCAGAAAACGTTGACAATTAAGTCCGAGAAAAGCATATACACAGCTATTTAATTCAAATGATTTGCTCATTTAATATGTCTCAAATTAAGTGCAAGAGAAATAAATAGCATGTCAAGATATCAGAATAGTATGCGTGTTGGGTGCCACTACCTGCTGCACTTCTTCAAAAGGGATTATGGGACCACAAGAGTTTATACAATTCATGCCAACTCCCAGACTGCCACCTAGGAGTCCCAGAGGACAATGAAGACCAAGGACATCATGTTTAGTGTTTTAACTTTATATTATTAGTTTATGCTTTTTTGGAACACATGTAAATGAGCACAAGTTGCTGGTTATGCACATATTGGGTGCCTTTTTTGAGTATTACTCTAAGAGAATGATATTTGAATTATGTAGAATGTGTTTTTCAGGTGATGTATTTGCGCATATTGGGTGCCTGATTTTGGGTATTACTCTAAGACAATGACATTTGGATTATGTAGAATGTGTTTTTTTTTTAGATCAATGCAGACAATGGAACTAAATTTGGATTATTCTGAGTATTTGGATAATGCTACATGCGCTTAGTATATACCACCAGCATGTCTATATATCAAAAGTTGAACTTATAAATGCTAGATGTTTATCAATTGCTTAGTGGTAATTCATCGATTTAAAAATTACAATACACTACTTCATCAAATTAATAGACTTCATAACAAGTTGGATCAAATTGGACATGTCAAATTGGATAAAAAATTAATAAATTTCATAACAAATTACAGGAAATTGACAAAAATCAGCCTTCATAACATTTTACATTTAAACTGTCAAAATAGTCCCTCAAACATCTATATTAATGTCAGATATGTCCCTGTAATTTTCGCTATCAAATAGGTCCCTATAATTTTAGCTGTCAAAATGGTCCCTGCTGAGTGGGATTAGTTGGGTCTGTCTACGTGTGCGCCAAGGTGGCACTTAACGTGCCATGTCAGCACCGTTAGCATTGTTATCTGACAGTCACTAATGGAGGGACTAACTTGACGGACGGTGAGTCGAGACAGGGACCAATTTGCCTATTTTTTCATGTCAGGGACTAAACTGACAGCATCCTACCATGACAGGGACTAAAGTGATGATTTACTCAATAATATATCAATGATTCATAATAAGGGGATCACTGGAATATCCTTTTTAAAGGGGTACACCCTTGGCAATATCGTTGTAGAAGTATTATAGCATCGGGCATAAAGTTTTATTTTAGAGTTTGTATAAAAAAATAGCTTTATTTTGGAGTAAACAACCTAAGTCTAAGAGTGGCAGGCGGAGCCACTTTGGTCCATGACAGATATGAAATTAAAAAAATGTCCTTTACTGTGACAAACATTACTCATCATTGTCCTTGCCGTCATATATGCTACATAACTCTATTTGGGCTATTGAACTGAGATGTTAAAGGCCACATAAGAGTACAACGTGGTGATCCATATCAGATGTGTATTAAGAAGAACAGTTCGACCCATTTGACCCTCCACCCCTCCCACACCTGCCAATGTGGCATTTTTAATGATTCAGCAAAATAAAAATTAACATTGACAAAAAAAGGCAAACCATTTAGCCGGGAAAAGGAAAGGGAAAGCAGGGGAAAATGAAAACGTGCGGGGGGAAACGAAAATGTGCTCTCTCCTTTCTCTTCTCGTTGGAACTTCACGTCGTGGATGTCGGAGCTTGCGACAAGTGGAACAATGTAACATCCGTTTTCTGAGTTACCGTTTAAATTCCGTTTTATATGAAAGTTTGTGATCTAAATGCTAAGTGATTTATTTTTATCTTATAATTAAGGTTTTAATATGCTTATCAAATTATTTCATTAAAACATATGTTTTTCCTTTGACGTTTGGGTTTTTCTAAACAACCGTATTTACCGTAACTGACGAATAAGATTTTAAATAGCTAAAGTATATCAAAACCAACCCAGAAAATTATCTTCCTTCACAAAAGTTGGTTCTTTTAATATTTTTTATTTTTTGGAATTTTTCAGGAATTTTTAGAAATAATAAATTTTAGAATTACTGTTTTGGTCCCTGTAGTATACGGCGAGAAACAGAGAACTGATTTGGAGATCGAGTTCAGGTCAGAAAGAGATTTTTAGAAGCTAAATCATGTTTTCACATTTTTTAGGATTTTTGGAATTAATTTTGAATTTTTTTGAAAAACAGATCAAAATTTACTTTTTCGGTCCCTGCGAATACAAGAAACAATGGTTTTTGAAGTAGAAATGGATTTTTAGTGATCAGGGAAGGCTCAAAATCATTTTTCAAGAGAGATCATTAGTGTTTATATTCAATTTGTGATTTTCTAGGAATTTTCTGAAGAATGTCCGTGTTGCACTTACGACGCGTCTGTTTTCCTTTATTTATGCGAACCGCGAAGCATACCCTTACTGTAAAAATCTAGAAACTCTTCCATGAAGCTTTTACATGGTATTTTTGAGATTCCCTATAGGTTCTCACCATTTTAATTAATTTTTGAATTTTAGATTTATGAAAAGACTATTTTACCCTTGGTTTTCACTTAAACTACCAAAACCTAAAGTTTTTAACCAAGCTATCCCATGGCCCTTATTTCTCCCATCTTGGTCGACATCATTAGGCTGTTCTTAAGCCTTGGATGATCTTGTCACATGGATTCCAATCCTAGGGAAAAGCCTTGAACCAATTAGGAAAAAGATGAATTAAAACCTAATTATTTAGTCATTAATTTTTGATCACATCTCTTCCTCTCACTTGCTTCATGGCCGCCCCCCTCCATCATGACTCACTTGAGTCTAGTTTCTTCTCAAAGCTTCTCAATTTTGAGTCATGCCATGAGTCACTTGCCTAAGCCAATTAGAAAAAGGGTTGATTAAACCTAATTAATTAATTAGGCATTTTAAGAGTCATGGCTTACATCACATGGTCTTTTTTTCTTCCTCCCTTGTCCCTCCTCATGGCTGCCCCCTCCCCTATAAATACCCCCTCATGCCTCATAAGTTTCACACATCCAAAGCCTTGTGTTGACAAGCCAAAATTCCTCTCTTTTTCTCTTTGAAGTTCTTAGTTTTCTTGCTTGGTGTTCTTGGTTCTTCAAGCCTTGTTCGTCCAAGTTCTTGTGGCAAAGGTTAGGGGAACCTCTTGCAAATTAATTTGAGAAGTATGAGTTTGATTCTTGATTGTTATGTGCTTATGTGTTTTGAGTGTTATAGCTTTTATTTATTTATTTATGCTTTATAATTGTTTTATAGCTTTAAATTAATTGTTTTGTGCTATTTATTAATTGTAGTGTTATAATGCCCAAATTTCTTTAAATTTTCGTGGGAATAAGGTGAGGATGGCAAAATTAATTTTGAGCTTTTATAAACATATCGTTATAATGGCAAACTTTAGATTTACCGTAAATATGATCTTACCGTAAAGAAAATGCAATTTATTCTTTTGTGAAAACGCTGATATTGTCTATCATTGATATACAAGGTGATGGTTAAGATAAATGGTTTATCAATATGGGTTTGTCTAGGAAAGACAGAGATCTTTGAAGAGGCTTTTTAAGTCCGTCTCTCTTTCCTAGGAACTGTACTAATACACTGTTTGGGGAATTCTTAACTTTGGGACCCAGTATATACGTGACTAAGATAAATTGGGAAAGAAGTGATTTCTTAATAAACGTATATATAAATAGATTGGATTGTATAAAAGAGTATAACAGTAATGGATTCTCGGCGAATCCTATTGTTATAGCATCTATCGAAATTTAATATAATGGTAATGGATTCTCGGTGAATTTTACTATTATATTATCAGTGGGGAAATATCAAGCGGGAATCCAATCTGTAACACCCTCGATTTTTAAATAGTTTTTTTTAACTTTTAAATCAGTTTTAATTTATTTAAAATTATTGGATTAATGATTTTTAGATCTTAAGGTGAGAATAATGATATTCACATCTTAGATTTATTTTAGAAGAGTCAAGATTAGTACAGTTCGCAAAACTGAGTTTTTGTAGGAACTGCATTCTCGCGTGATGCGGGGGAAGGGTTCAATATTTTTCTGGAGGTCATTTTTACTCCAAAATAATATTTTAACGAACCAAAAGTTGCTTTTATATTATTTATGATTTTTAAAAAAATTTCTAGAAATTTTTCTGAAAAACTTTATTTTACCTGCGTTTGGTGCTTTACAGGTAAACCGGGCGCAACCAGGACATGAAAAATAGTCCAAAAATTTAGTTTTGAGGTTCTAAATTTTTGTATATCATATTTGAGTCATAAAAGTGATTTTTAATGTTGTTACCTATTTTAGAAAAATATTTATCTAAAAAGGGATTATAAAACTAAGCATTTTTACTACTTTGAACTACCAATTAAATCCTAACTTGATGGGACTTAATCCCACCATTTTTCTCGTCTGATTGGGCGAGTAAGAAGCCCTAATTTTCACTCTCAAAAGTCAATTGGGTCAGAAGGGGTTAATTTTGAATTTTTCATAATTAAAGGATGAAGTAGGTGAACCACTTCAATCAAAGCCATGCTCTTCCATGCTCCCTCCCTCTTGGCTGAGTTCCTCATTAGGAAAGGAAGGGAAGAGATTCATTCTTACACACTTCATCTTCTTCCTTGAGACAAAGACACCATTTTCTTTCATTCCAAGCTTTTTCCTCTATAACCAAAAGCTTGAGTTCCTTTGAGTTTTTGACTATTCAAGCTTCACAAAAAAAGGTTTGGATCATGATTCTAAACCATAATATCTTCTTCTTTTTCCATTCTCATCACTTTTAATTTTTCCAAGAATCTTGTGTTCGCCATTTTTCTAAAGAGAGTTTTTTCTTGGTTTAGGTTCAAACCCTTGGAACCTACAAGCTTGAAAACCCTCTTGAGCTCTTTTTCTTCAAGCCTTGAGTAAGTATTTCTCTACTCAAGATTTCTATACTTTGGGGTTTGTATATTTTCATAAAACTCATATTTTTATGGTTATGTGTTATATATATTTTGGAAAAGGTTGATTTTTGTAAGTGTTGGAGCATCAAAAGTGGTGAGGAGATCTCTTAGTCTTGGTGTTGGTGTTGGTGGCTTGTTTGCTAGAAGACCTCTTAGTGATTTTCTTTGAAGTGTTTCAAGAGATAAGGGGGTTTTCTCAATAAGTTGGGAAGGTTGTATGTGTGGGTGTTGTATGTTGTGTGCTTGATGATGAACTCAAGGATTTGAGTTGTCATGTTGGGTGTTGAATGATTTATCATTCTTTTAGTAAAATATATTTTTACCTATGTATGATTAGGGTTTTAGATATATGATTTTGATTGATGAAGATGATTTTCGAAAAGCTTAATGTCTCTTGAAAAATATATTATGACTTGAAGTGGTTTAGGCCTAATGTTTTGTTTGGTATTCTTGATGTATTGATTGTATTGGATTCATGGGTGATATGGTGTGTTTTTTATTATGTTGTGGATTGTAATATTTAAAGTAGTTAAAACTTTAAATTTATTATGATTGTTGTTGTTATGATTGGTGATTGAATTCAAAGAGGACTAATGCTATGTACCCAAACATATGGAAGAGGATTAGAGGACTTTAAGAAGAAGTTTTCCCAAATGAAAAACAAGTTTTAATTAATTAGAATTCAAGTCAACACTTGATTAGGCATTTCACTTAATCTTGAAATTAAGTTTCCAATGGACTTTTTCCCAATTTTACTTTTCAAAAAGCCCTAATTAAGTTAAGGAATTAATGGATAGGGGAAAAACAACAAAATTTCAAGGGATTGTAATGAAAACCGGATGTACTTTGGGGTAAAATAATAATTTTTGGAAGTTCTGGGCCTAAAAACGAAATCTGGGCATTTTGGGTCAAAAACATAAATTATCAAAAACCCAGGGACTGAAACGTAAAACTGGAAGTTTTTTTGGGTTAGAATTGTAATTTTCATAAATTAGGGGCTGAAAACGTGAAACTGGATACTTTGAGGGTTAGATTTTTAAATAAATAGAAGTAAATGAATTTAATGTAAAGTTTTATCAAAGGTGTAACTTGAGTTTTAATTAAGATTCTCAAGTCAAACTTTTACAATGAAAAATACTAAGTTTGGTTTTAATAAAAGCATTTAAATCTTCAAATGACTTTTCATAAAAACTATTCTTGGTTTATACATAAAAACGTTAATGAGGTATTTCATGATGTACGTAATTAAAGGTTTTGAGACTTAAAAGTTAAAGAGGGATTTATAGAGGTGTTCTTTAAAACTTACGTTTTAAAAATGATCTTAATCAAAAAGATTTACACGTTGTTGAGAGAGAGTCAACACGTGGCGAGTTGAAGATTCGAGGATAAATAATGCTACACGGTGTTGGGAGAGAGCTAACAGTGACGATGAAAATCCTAAGTGAAGGATTGCATTATTTTCCTTATATGTGTGTATGAATTGTATTGTCATATGCATTTGAGATATTGGGTTTTGCCATGTTGGCTTTATGTCATGATGAGAGTATACAATCCTAAAGTGATGGATTGAGAATAAGCATAGTCTGACTATAAGTCTTTGAGGGCATTCAAGTCACGAAATTCTCAATGGCCTTGAGGGGAATCTCCTTGTGCCGAGAAGAGTAGTATACCCGGCTTGAATGAACCTGACCGGCTTGCCTTATTTATGATATGGTGCATGTAGCACAATGGGCCATACCGAATAAATGACAACGAGGGCTGAGAGATGGTCAGGTTGCATTTATGTTAGGTACAAGCACCAGTCATATCGCTCTACTTAGTTGAGGAAGAGAAGTCTCCATGGAGCAGCACACCGGTGTAACAAGAGATATTGAAGTGACATGCATTTCGCTAGAATGCTATGTGTGTTTTGACTTGATGATTGTGTGCTCTTTTGAGTGTATGAATAACTTAGAGAAATATTTGTGAAAGAGTAGTCTTACATATATATATTCTTGGAATGTATTATGTAGTATTTTATTTTTCATATATATCCTTTCAGTGGATTTCAACTTGTGCAAAGAAATTCACCCTTGCATATTTCCTTGTACCTGTATGTACGTTACGCGTAGATGTCCACTTTGAGACCTCTGGTAGCCCGAGTGAGGGAGAGTTTCCGGCCTCGTGAGGCCGATGGTGGGGGATGGACTTATGATCCCATCTCCCAATGGGCCACTGTGACTGGACACGTGGTCAGGACTAGAGGAGGGGTGTTGGGCCCCGAAGAGGTTTTGGAGAGGGACATGGTTTTGGACGTCTACATACCCGTCGAGAGGATGCGCTACTGGCTGGGAGATGCACCCTTTGCACACAGTATCACGTTGGAGAACCGGGAGGCCAAAGTTCCGCCCACGGCGCAGCCTAGGAGAGAGACGAGGGAGGATCAGAGGCCTATACCTCAGCGGATAGCCGGATTGGTATCTGCCCGTTGTCGTCTGATTCGTCGCACTCTAAGGAAGAGTTCCTTGGAGAGGGCATGCTTGCCTAGGTTGGCTTCACCTGTGACATCAGCTCCACCACCTGAGTCGGTGAGACCGACACTTCCAGTTCCTTACGTTGAGCCATCGGGACATTTTGTGCATTGCTCTTCAGGCTCTCATGCCGGACCATCAGGACATGTAGGGAGAGGGAAGAGAAAGGTCAGAGATGAGCCTAGATGCGGTTGGCTCGTGGAGTCCGAGTCTGAGGATGAGGAGAACCCCGAGGAGGATCCAGAGGAGGACCCCGAGGAGACGTCATCGTCTTGGGTCTCTATGCGGGGAGGTGTAGAGTGCTAGGTTGTAGGTTGTTAGTTGGCCGACCAGCCTAGGTTTTGGGGATGTAGATATTTCATGTCGTGTATTTTGACACACCTTTGCTTTATTGCTTTCTTAGGTTTAGTTTACTACTTTATTTCTTTTATGCTGTGATGATGTATTTTGGCCACTCTGGTGTGGTTCCTGACTTTACTTGCGGGCGCAAGGATTTTGTACAGTAACTTGATGATATGACGTATGTTTTCTTCTTTTTTGATTTTTTCTGGATGGCTAAGTTTTCATGAGCGTACTTATCTTTTCAAAAAAAAATTTAGCCACCAATTTCAGTATCCTTTATTTATGAAAGAATAATTTTGAAGACAAACCAGTTTTATACTATTTCCGCATTGAGTTTTGTTTAGTTTTCATGTGACGTTTCCTTGTGGGAAAAAGGGGCGTTATATAATCTGTATATGTATATAAATATAATTAACTCAGTTTAATTTTCAATGTCTCTGACAGTGAAAATTAGTGAGGTAGGCTTTCAACGGGTCTCTTTCCTGGAAGATAACTGGTGCTTAAGTATTTCAGTAATAAACTCAGCTTGAATTCGTTCACTTAGTCTACGTTTTATCTGAGTGGTGAGATTCTGTGTTTTAACTTAAGATATGTGATGTTATGTTCTGAGTGGTTTGGAAATAAAAGAGAGATGCTTGGTAAAAACGATGTTCCTATATGCTTAGTACTAATGCGATGTTCCCATATGCTTTGTCAAAAGCGATGTTCTCATATGCATTTTTTAAAGCGATGTTGCTACACGATGTTTTCAAATGCTTTGTCTAAAGCGAGGTTCCTACACGTTATTCTCATATGCTTTGTTTAAAGCGACTTTCTTATCTGATGATTTTCATGAAATTTTCTTGACCTATTTTGGTGAAGTTCTTATTATTTGTTACGTAGATATACTAATTTCGTGAGTATGATTTCTTGTAATTGTACTTTACTTATTACTTTGTTTAGAATTTCACCCTTGCCTACTTTCTATGTTGTTGGTACATGGTTGAGTAGATGTTTTACCCAAGGAATGGGTTAGCTCTTAGAAGAGGATCGGAAGGAAGTTGCTATATAAATGGATAGAGATTCCAAGAAAAATAGATGGTTACTGTATTGTTTTGGGTAGAGGTCTAGAGACCATACTAGCTTAGATGTTCACTATTTTTCCTTGTAAAAACTCTAATGATTATATGAGATGAGATTATTTTTACATAAGTATTGTTTTATGCTTCCGCATTTAAAACCTTTTGAAAAGAATTAAGACATATTCTCCATCCTTCTCATCATTTAAAAGAAGAAAAATTTTACATACATTTTCGGAGAAGGAATGTTGAGCTTTCACCAAATATTTTCTAAGATTATTTCAAAATTCTTGGTTACTGTGGTGTAATATTCTTTTTGGAGAAAGGGTGTTACATTTTGTTGTATCAGAGCCTGGTTGAGTCTTTTGGGGTACTGTTGGGTGTAGGTTTACTGTGTTTTCATTGTGTGAACTCTAATGAGTGGTTGTGCTGTGTGAAATTGTATGAATTCTGTGTGAATCTTGATTGTTTGTTTGGTTTATATTGTTATGGAAAAATCTGGTGTCGAAGTTGTATTGGAATTGGATGGTACAACTGAGAAATCCACAACTGTACTGGAATAGGACAGTACAGTTGAGGGGAAATTAATAGGATTAATCGGTACTACCTATGCCAACAATATTGTATAGGTATGGGACTGTACAGGAGAGGATGGCCTTTTGAAAAGCATGTAAGTGAGGACAAAACATGTGGTTGGAATCCGTGTTAGTTTGTAGGGATAAAGTCGTAAATCTAAAAGTAGCCAGGTGATTTCAGAATAATATAGACTTAAGTGAATTTGTGTGATTAATTGTTGTGTGAAATCTCGGTGTATTAATGGTTGATCTTGCGGACTTCTTGGATGGGTTCTAACTTAGTTTTACTTGGGTAGTTGCTTTATTTTCGGAGTTATACCTGCGAAACTGTGAAAATCGAAGAGATTACAATACCAATAATTTTGAAAATCATACTCTGAGTTTATTTTCAACCTTTCATGACATTTTCAAGCAATCTCATTGGTTCTCACACTTTAAATTAATTTTGGCAATATTTGAGTAGTGAAATGACATTTTTACCCTTGATTTCTATCCTTGTTCATACAAACCCTAGGGTTACTTTTATAAAATCACTTCTCCTCCTTTCTAGCTCATTTTGGCCGCCCTCCTCATGGTCTTGAAGGATCTAGGAGCTTCTCCATCCTTCTAGGGTTTTTAGATATTTTGTTAGGTATTTTTAGATATTAATTTTTAGATATTTTAAAACCTTTACCATGGTTTTGGATGAAAACCATGGGCTCAAAAACCACCTCCCTTGGCTGCCTCCTTGCCTATAAATAGAGGGGAGGGGCTTCACTAAATTCTCATCCCAATTATTGATTCACTTCTAAGAATTCCTTCTTCCCCCTCTTTATAGTTTTCAAAGTTTTCTTAGTTTTCTTGTCAAAGTTCTTGAGTTTTGAAGATTTGATCTTCAAAATATCCTTTTTCTTCAAGTTTGGTTATTTTATGTGTTATAGCTTTATTAATTATTTTATAGCTTTTATTTAATTATAGTAAGGTTATAATGGCAAGATTGGTATATGCCTTATAACTATTTTATAGCTTTATAATTATGTGCTTTTATAGTAAGGTTATAATGGCAAGATTGGTAATGTCTTATAATCATTTATTTAAGCTTTATAATTGTTTTATGGCTTTAATTTAATTGTTTTCAGCTTTAAAATTTGTAGTGTTATAATGCCTAAATTGTGAAAACCGTGATATTATCTATCATTGATATACAAAGTGATGGTTAAAATGAGTGATTTATTAGTGTGGTTCTGTCTAGGAAAGACAAAGGTCATTGAAGGGGCATTAGCTCACCTCTCTTTCCTGGGAACCATACTGATACGCTATTTAAAGATCTTAACTTAGGGACTTGGTATATACGTGGCTAAGATAAATTGGGAAAGATAGTGTAACGGTAAAGGATTCTTGGTGAATTTTATTGTTATATTAGCTGGTGAAAAATTAGTAAGGTAACATGAGAAGTAATCTCATTAATTAATTATGTGTTCTTGTTTCGAGAATTTTTAGACTAAAAAGGTGTGCTTGGTAGTGTTATATGGTTCTACGTTTTATCTGAAATATGTGATTCTGTGTATTTAATTGAGAAAGGTGATTCTGGGTTATGTGATGCTATGTTTATCTGAGTTGAGTGATTTTGTGATATGATATTATGTTTATTTGAGATAAGTGATTTGGAGTGGTTTGCAAATGAAAGAGAAAGGCTTTGTTAGAAGCGATGTTCCCACATGATGTTCTCATACGATGTTCCCACACGATGTTCCCATATGCTTTGTTGAAAGCGATGTTCCTATATGCTTTGTTTAAAGAAATGTGCGTATATGCTTTGTTGAAAGCAATGTTCCCATAAGCTTTGTTTAAAGCGATGTTCCCATATGTTTTGTTTAAAGCGATGTGCGTATATGCTTTGTTTAAAGCGATGTTCCTATATACTTTGTTGAAAGCGATGTCCTCACATGCTTTGTTTTACGCGATATTCTCATATGTTTTGACTGAAATCCTACCTGGTAATTTTCATAAGATTTCCTTAACCTGTTTCGTAATGCTCTTCTTATATGCTAAGTAAATAAATCTGTTGTGTGCATTATCTTTGCTATGTGCATTATATTTACTGTGAATCTGTTGTGTGCATTATCTTGGCTGTGTGCCTTATGTCTGTTATAAATCTGTTGTGTGCCTAATATCTGTTGTGTGTTATTTATGTATTCTTTAATGATATAATTCAATGATAAGGATTTTCACTCTTGCCTACTTTCCATGTTGTTTTGGTACTTGGTTGAGTATATGTTTTCCCAAGGAGTGGGCCTTAGAAGAGGATCTGAAGGACGTTGCTGCGCAGATTGATAGAGGTTCCGATAGGAATCGATGGTTACTGTATTGTTTTGGGTAGAGGTCTAGAGATTTGACCGGCTTAGATGTTCACAGTATAACTTATTTTGAGTATTTTTAAGTATATTGTATCCTATTTGAAAACTCTGATAATTACATATATATGAGATGAGGAAATTTTTGTTGACTCCAAAACCCTTGAAAAATGGTTTTAATGACAACAAACCTTCTGAACATAATTTAAGCATTTAAGAATGTTATAAGAGCTAATGGTGTGCTTGAGAATGTTTAACAAGAACAGGTTAAGTAAGAAGAGCACGTAAGAATGTTTCTGAACGACCAAGTCAGAATGTTTTGATGAACTCAGAATGCTCAACATTCTCATGAGAATCAAGTACACAAACATGAACGTTCTCAAGGACCAGAGTCAAGACATCCAATGATCAAGATAAAGATATACTATGATAGGATAGTTAGTGATCTAAGGAAAATATTATCAAGTCAGAATCTACAAGTATCTTAAAGATCAAAGGTCTGGTCAGTATCAAAGAATGTTCAAGCAAAGACAACCTAGTGAACCTTCTCAGAGGACAGAGCTATACATATCAGATGGTTCCAAAGGAAGGACAGAAGAAACAAAATACCACCACGTCTAAGGTACAAGTGTTCTCACACAAAAGCTTGAGGAATATCAGAAGAAAGAACACATCTGATATCAGAGAAGATCATCAGAAGGTTCATCGAGAACATCAGAATGTTCATGAGAAGGATGGACATCAGAATGTTCAGCAGAAGGATGGACATCAGAATGTTCAGCAGAACATTCTGATGAACAAGTACCAAAAGCAAGCTGTCACTGTCAACTTTTGGTAAAAGCAAGGGACCGTCCAGCTGTACGAACAAATGCTTGTTGCTATGTGTCTAACGGCTAGTTTCACTATGGAACTTCATTAAAAGCAAAGGCAAACACATCTGGACAACTTGGAAGAACTCATTGCGATATTACACAATCTAAACCAAGATTAATCTTCCCATCAAGTCTGAACTTGAAACACTCTTTCTGCAAAATACTTTTCTGTATCTATTAGAGAGTGAATACAGTTTTTCATTTGTTCGTTTATGAATGATTTGTAAGTTGTAAGATAGTGACACAACCTATATTTTCAAATCTGTAAAGGTCGTTCTTTTACTACATAGTGAGTGAGCACTAGTGTGAGTAGAAGAAAGATATAGAGTCTGGAGAGGCTAAGTTCTAAAGATTACTCAGTTGCTGTGCCTGAAGAGGCAAGTGGAAAGAATACTTGTAAAGGCCTGAAGAGGCTGTGTGAAGAATACTTGTACTGGTGGTTAAGCTAGTGGAAAATCTCACAAGGAGTGGGGACTGGACGTAGCCCAGGAGTTAAGGGTGAACCAGGATAAATCTGTGTGTGTGGTATTCTCTATCCCTCTCACTTTTACTTGTTATTATCGTTCTGTCAAAACCTTTTCAAATACGTATTCTGATATAACAAGAACATATATTCTCTGAACGAAGGAATAGAACTTCAAAGGAAGTTATCTGAGAAAGTTCATTAAGAAGGTTGAAGAACATCATAAGGTTGAAGAACCTCAGAAGGTTCATATTCAACAATCACATCAGAATGTTCTCAAGAGTGAACATTCTTAAGTAAACAATCTTAATCAGAAATATCATACCTACTGTTTTGGATAGATACATAAATCAATTGCATGCTAAGCAACTCTTTATCAATACCTGCTTATAACTAACAAAGGTAATCTATTCTGACTTCCAAGTTATTATACTTGAGAAGGTTCAGTCAGAAGGTTCAATTAACATTCTTGTAGGCCAAAAGTTTAAAAGGGTAACAATTCAACCCCCCTTCTTGTTATCCTTTGGTTCACTTCATTCCTGAAGGATCTTCACTGAACAGACCTCCTGCCTTTGATGGAAAGGATTACAACTACTGGAAAGAAAGGATGAAATTATTTCTTGAAACTCAGGAAGGAGATCTATGGGAGATTGTGGAAAATGGTCCTTACATACCCAAATCTACAAAACTGACATGTGCCTATCTGACATGTGCCTTAAACAGGAATGAGTTTGATAAAATTGCTCATTGCAAAACTGCAAAAGAAATCTGGGATACACTTCAAGTCTCTCATGAAGGTACGAATCAAGTGAAGGAATAAAAAATAAACATTCTCATACATCAGTATGAGCTATTCAAAATGCAAGAGACTGAGTCTATAGAAGAAATGATCAGTAGATTCATTGTAATCATGAATGATCTAAAATCTCTTGGAAAAACATATTCCAATCAAGAACAGTTCAGGAAAATACTAAGGAGTCTTCCTAAAGTCTGGAGGCCTAAAGTAACTACCATCGAGGAAGAAAAAGATCTGTCCACACTAAGGTTGGATGAACTGCTAGGATCACTAAAGGTGCACGAGCAGGAGATAATGGATGAAATTCAACCCAGAAGAGGAAAAGACTTAGCACTAAAGATCACGCAAAAAAAAGAAAAAACATCCTCTAAACATCAATCTTCAGCCTTGAACTCAGTGGCTGAATCTGATGATGAAACAAGCAGCAATGATGGAGACATCTCTGAGAATGAAGATGAATTGGCATTCATATCCAGGAACATTCAATGAATGTTAAGAAATAGAGGTAAATGGAGAAAGAATTTTCAATCAAGAAGAGACTTTCAAAAAGGAGAAAACAGCAAAGGACAAGTCATCTGCTTTGGATGCAACAAGCCTAGACATATCAAATCAGAATGTCTGAATACCAAGAGGAGTCCAAAGGATTTTCAAAAGAAGAAAGCTATGATGGCCACTTGGGACAATTCAGAAGAGTCATCTGAAGAAGATGAGCCAAAAGCAGCAAATCTATGTCTCATGATGAGTCAACCAGAACTTGAAGCTAATGAGGTAACCAATATTCAAACTTATCATGAACTAGAGTTTGCTTTTGATTATCTGTTAAATGACTCTAATACTTTAGTTCAAACATGTGCATTCTTAAAAGGACAACTTTCTGAAACAAAGAAAGAAAATGAGAAACTAAGGGAAGAAAATGAAAGATTGTTTAAAGCAAATCAGTGTCTTCAAGAATCTCATTTTAAACTATCTGAGCAAGTCAAGTCTATCAGAAAAGTTGCTTCTAAAACACCAATTCCAGATAACCAAATTGTTCTTGAAGAAAACAATATTTTAAAAGAAAGAGTTAACATATTAACTCATGATTTATCTAGATTTGTTGAAGGATCAAAGAATCTGGACAAATTAATGGGTGTTCAAAAGGATCCTTCTGATAAGACAGGACTTGGTTTCAACAGTAATCAGAAGCAAACTCCTACGAAAATAAATTTTGAAAATGCAGAAGGTCATGGAAATAGTGTTCTAACTGTAGAATGTATGGTCACTTGCCTTTAGACTGTGTTTATAAGAAAAAAGGCCCTACTATGGGTAAGAAGACTAATAAACACAGCAAGAAAAAATTCTGTTAGTACTGCAACTTGTATGGCCATACAGACACAGAATGTTACCATCAACATAGAGCTCAGAAACATTCTAAGAATGTTCCTAAGTTCAAGAGGGGCAGAAAACTTTGTTCTTGTTGCAACAAACTTGGACATATTGTCTCAGAATGTTGGTACAAAAACAAAGTACCTAAGGGAAAGGTAACTAACCAAGGAGGACCCAACAAAATATGGGTACCTGAGTCTGTGTTTGCTGAAAATGCAAGAATGCCTTATGACTGCCAAGAAAAGAATGCTATGGTTCTTGGACAGTGGCTGCTCCAGACACATGACTGAAGATAAGAGTAAGTTTCTTACTCTTGAGAAGGTAGATGGTGGAGCAGTAACCTTTGGTGACAACAGAAAGGCTTGGATCAAAGGTATAGGTAAAATAGGTAATAAAGGCTTCACCAAAATGGAAAATATTTATTATGTTAAAGGGTTAAAACACAACCTTCTCAGCATCAGTCAATTATGTGACAATGGCTTTGAAGTATTGTTTCAACCTACAAATTGTGAAATTAGAGAAAAGTCTACAGACAATCTTCTTTTCTCAGGAAAAAGAGATAAAAATCTCTACAACATATGCATTGAAGAACTTTATGATCAAACGTGTTTTGCATCCTTTGAAACTGATAAATGGATTTGGCATAGAAGAGTAGGCCACATGAATATGAAAAATATTTCAAAATTATTACAAAAAGATCTTGTCAAAGGATTGCCCAAAATTAGATTTGAAAAAGATAAAATATGTGAAGCATGTGTGCATAGAAAGAAAGCAAACAAAATCAAGTTTTCACTCTAAGAATGTTGTTTCAATTTCAAAACCACTTGAATTATTGCATATTGATTTGTTTGGCCCCACAAAAACTGCAAGCCTTGGTGGAAAGAGATACGGTTTTGTGATTGTGGATGATTATTCTAGATTCACGTGGGTACTATTTCTAATCCACAAAGATGAATCATTTGAAGCCTTCAGAAAGGTCTATAAGAAGGTTCAGAATGAAAAAGGTTCAAACATAGTTTTTGTGAGAAGTGATCATGGAGGTGAGTTTGAGAATTATCACTTTCAAACATTCTTTGATGAGAATGGAGTCAATCATAATTTCTCTTGTCCTAGAACTCCTCAACAAAATGGAGTTGTAGAAAGGAAAAATAGATCATTGCAAGAAATGGCAAGAACAATGCTTTGTGAATCAGGCATTCAGAATTACTTTTGGGCAGAAGTTATAAACACTTCTTGCTACATTCTGAACAGAGTCTCAATCAGAAACATTCTGAACAAAACTCCATATGAGTTATGGAAAGGGAGAAAACCAAATATCTCCTACTTTCATGTCTTTGGATGTGAATGCTTTGTCCTGAACAATAAAGACAATCTTGGAAAATTTGATTCCAAAACTGACAAAGCCATTTTCCTAGGGTATTCTCAGTCTTCTAAAGCATATAGAATCTTTAATTTAAAGAACAATACATTTGAGGAAAGTATGCATGTTGTATTTAATGAAACTAATAGCATGTCTGAGAAAAGAAAAGATGTAGATCTTGAAGAAGAACTAGAAAGATTGAATATTCAAGATGAATCTGATACTCCTGACCAGGTCAAAGAAGACTCAGAAGATCAGAATGTCGAACCTTCTCGAGATCAGAAAGATAAAAGTACTCCACAACATTCTGAAATTCAAAATTTACCTAAGAACTGGAGAATGGTTACTAATCATCCTCAAGAGTTCATAATTGGGGAAACCTCAGAGAGAATTAGAAAAAGATCATCTTTTAAAAGAGATGAATGTGATATCGCTCTACTATCCGAAGTTGAACCCAAATCTATTGATGAAGCCATAACTGATGAATCATGGATAAAAGTCATGAAAGAAGAGTTAAGTCAATTTGACAAAAATCAAGTATGGACTCTTGTGCCTTCACCTCGGAATCAAATAGTCATTGGAACCAGATGCGTGTTTAGAAACAAACTTGATGAAAATGGTAAGGTAATAAGAAATAAAGCAAGGTTAGTAGCTCAAGGATACAATCAGCAAGAAGGTATTGATTATGATGAAACTTTTGCCCCTGTAGCTAGATTAGAAGCTATAAGAATTCTTCTTGCATTTGCTGCATATAAAAACATAAAACTCTTTCAAATGGATGTTAAAAGTGTCTTTTTAAATGGATTAATAAATGAAGAAGTTTATGTGCATCAACCTCCTGGTTTTATTGAGAATGATAAACCAAATCATGTTTTCAAACTAACTAAAGCTCTGTATGGGTTGAAGCAAGCTCCCAGAGCTTGGTATGATAGATTGAGTAACTTTCTGATCAAAAATGATTTCCTCAGAGGAAAAATTGATACAACCTTGTTTAAGAAAGTTTATAAGATAGACATTCTCATAGTACAAATATATGTTGATGATATAATCTTTGGTGCTACTAATGAGAATATGTGCAGTGAATTCTCTAAACTGATGAAAGGAGAATTCGAGATGAGCATGATGGGAGAGTTGAGCTTCTTCTTAGGACTACAAATCAAACAAATGGAGAATGGTATCTTTATTCATCAAGAAAAATATATCAAGGACATTCTCAAGAAGTTTAGAATGGATGAGGCTAAACCTATGGCTACTCTCATGCATCCTTCTTCAGTACTAGATAAAGATGAAAATGGTAAATCAGTATTTGAGAAGGAATATAGAGGTATGATTGGATCCTTACTCTATTTAACTGCTAGTAGACCAGACATAGTCTTCTCAGTAGGATTATGTGCTAGATTTCAATCTGCCCCTAAAGAATCTCATGTTACAGCAGTAAAAAGAATCTTTAGATACCTTGTTGGTACAACTAACTGTGGATTGTGGTATGAGAAATGCTCAGAATTTGATCTAGTAGGTTATTGTGATGCTGATTATGCTGGTGACAAGATAGAAAGAGTACAAGTGGTGGCTGTCATTTCCTTGGAAAAGCACTAATTACTTGGACGTGTAGGAAACAGAACACCATAGCATTATCCACAACTGAGGCAGAATATGTAGCAGCAGCAAGTTGTTGCTCTCAAATATTATGGATTAAACATTAGTTGGAAGATTATTCTATAAGGTACTTTGATATCCCAATTTATTGTGATAATACTAGTGCTATTAATCTTTCAAAAAATCCCATCCAACATTCTAGATCAAATTACACATTGATATCAAACATCATTTTATTAGAGATCATGTTCAGAAAGGTGATATTGGGCTGAAATTCATTGAAACCAAACTTCAAGTTGCTGATATCTTTACAAAGCCCTTATTGGAAGAAATATTTAATTTCATAAAAAATCTTCTTCATTTGCATATGATTGAAAATTGATTAATTGAGTCCCTCTTGATTATATGAATTGTATGATTATAGTGATTAAAATTCTATGAAGCATGTAGTGGGATAAAGGGGTATAAATAGATTAGGAGAATATGAGTGAGAATGTTGGTAAGAATGTTCTCTGAGAATGTTGGCTGAGAATGTTCTCTGAGAATGGTTGGGTAAGAACGTTAATGCTTAGTCCTCTTAGTCAAACTCCCTGACTGCCCCAACGGTCATTTTTCTCTCTCCTGCAGTAAATAAAAACTGCTCTCCTCAACGACTAGAAACGGCTAGTTGTTTTGTGAAAATGTGTCTCGTTTCATCTTCTATATAAAGAAGGTTGAATCAAAAAATGGGACCACTAAAAATCATTTCTCATCCCCTACTCTCAAGAATACTCTTGAACATTCTGTGATCACTCTCGAAAATTCCCTGAACCAATCCTCTCACTCTCATTTCTATTCAAACCCTAAAATGGTTAGAACCAAGCACTTGGGTGTCAAAGGCGGTGGTGAGCCTTGTACTCCAGAATCATCCTCCAAATCTGAGGAACCCTCTCGTGTGCCTTCGCCTGCATCTCTTCCTCTACAAGCCACCCCTGTTTCATCTCCACCTTCCATTGCCAAAGGAAAACGAACGAAGAGATCTGTTCCTCCATCTAGACGTTCTGCAAGGATCATGTCTGGTGTCTCTCGAAGCGGAAAACCAATGGTTGTTGGAGAAACCATTGAAATCAACGCTTCAGACTCAGAGAAAACTGTCTCTGCCACTCCTTCAAGAAAAGAAGGGAGTGTATCTATGTCATCTCCAAGTGAGAAGAAAAGAAAAGAAGAAGCATCTTCAACCAGCAAGATGAAGAGTGAAGGGAAGAAGCTAAAGAAGGAAGAGAAGGGCAAAGACCTGATGATGTCCAGAACCATAGTCCCTGGAAGGATCTATGAACTGAAAGAAGTCAAGAAGAAAGGGTATGACATTCTGTCATACTTGAAGAATTTGAGATGGCACAGATTCTTAAGGATTGATGAACCTGTCTATCCAGACTTGGTGAGGAGTTTCTACTCAACTGCTCGAGTAAATGAAGGACTGGGATGTCTCATTGGCATAGTCAAGGCCAAGAGAATAGTCCTCAATGAAGAAAATCTGGGAAAGGCTCTCGGATTGAAATGCTTTGGAGACAAGTTGTATGATGAAGACTAGTACTCTAAGATTGGAGTTACCAAGGAAGAAGTCATCAACATGTTCCTGGATGAGGAACATTCTGAGATAAGATCAAAGACCCTAACAACCTTTAGAAGACTGGCACACAACATGTGCATCCACTCCATCCTACCCAGAGCAGGCACCTTTCAATCAGTAAGTCATTTGGACTTAATGGTTCTTTACGATCTTCAAAAAGGTATTCCTCTGAGTCTGCCTCATCTCATTCTCAAATACATGATGGCTGTTGTATCTCCCTCTAAGCCAACTGGGTGCTTGCCATATGGAATGGCTCTCACCAAAATATTCAAGCATTTTGGAGTCTCACTAGAAGGAGAAAATGCTGTGATTGATAAGAGTTTCTTTGTGGCAAAGAATCTCAATCAAATGAAGTTGAAAGGCTCCTTTCCCTCTGCAGAAGCAAGACCAGAGAAGGTTCAAAAGGAGAAACCTTCTGATGCTGAAAAGAGCAAAGGAGAAGGCTCTTCAAAGAAGAGAAAAGGAAGAGAGGGAGAAACAAAAGCAGAAGAAAGGAGAAAGAAGAAGGAGAAAAAGGAAGAAAAGAAAAATAAGAAGATTACAGAAGAAGAGTCTCAACCTTCTGTGACAGAAAAAGAACCTTCTGAAGAAGAGAAGGAGGAAGCAGAAATACTTGAGAAGAGTCAACTCGGAAGGGACAAGAAGAAGAGGAACCTGAGGAGGATCCCCTTGAAGAAATGACTGATGAACCTGTGCTGGAATTTGCTCAAGAAGTGTCTAAGAAAGCTAAGGCTGAGGAAAATGAACCTGAGAAGGTTCAAGAGATGGAAGAACCTGAACCTTTTGAAGAGGTTCAAGACAAAAAGGAAGAGGAAATTGAACCTTTTGAAGAGGTTCATGAGGAAAAGCATTATGAACCAGAAGTCTCGGTTCAAGAAAAAGAAACTGATCCTGATCAAGAGGATCAAGAGAAAAGAAAGGAGGAAGAAGTCAGGGATGAACCCTGGGTCTCAGAATCAACTGAGAAAGAACTCTCATCTGAGAAGCCAGAGGAAACTGAGAATGTTGGGCTGGAACATTCTCAAATAGTGGATCCTATCACAAGTCAAACTGCTGGGATTATGGCTGAATTGAAGATCTATGAGGATGAAGAATCCTCTGAAGAAGAAGAAGAGAAAACCCCTAAGGAAGCATATCAGGTTGTTGCTAGAAGGATGATAAGGGCAAAGGGATTATGGAAGAAGATATCCCAGCTTCACCAGTAATTGGGGGAAGCAACCTTGATTCTGAGATGATCAAGCAATTCATGTCCTCTCCCCCAATCTTTGATCTCTCTGCTCCCACTCCTATCTTTCCTGGACCTTCTCATGGAGTTGGAGAGTTGCCTCCAGACCTTCCTACACTGTTTGCTTCACTTGGGGAATCCACATTCAAGCAAATGGAAGAAGCACAGAAGGGTTCACCCTCTGAAAAGGTTGCCGGTGAACCTTCTGAAGGAAAAGAAAAAGCTGCAGCTGAACCTACCAAGGAAGCTTCTCCTGATGAGCAGTCTATTCAGATCAGGCTTGCATCTCTGGAGAAAGATGTGAAGAAGATGAGGGTCAACCAGAAATTGCTTTTCACTGGGATGGCTAATCTCCAGAAAACCCTGAACTACTTCATTTTTGAGTGGATCTCAGAACATTTCTCTTCTCCTCATCAACCTCCTCCAACCTTCAATCCAACTGCACTGGCATCATCCACCTCCTCTGGAGATTCATCCCCTTCCAAATAGGGTTCCTAGAGATCTTTTCCCTCTCTTTTTGATTGTTGACAAAAGGGCGAGAAGAAAAGAGGAATATAATTTTAATTTCTTAGACATTCTGGGCTGGGCTTAGTTAAAATGTATAGGCCAAATTTTTGTTTTTGAATGTCTTTGAAATTATTGTACATGAATGTTATTAATATGCTAATTTTTGTACAAATGCATTCAATATTTTGAATGAACGATATTGGAAGTCTGTTGGATGAAATATCTTTGACTAAGTGCTAAATCAAAACTCTGATATGAATATTCTGCATATGAATATTCTCATAATTAAAACATTCTCTGAATGCATAAATATTCTCTGTTTATCTTAGTCAAAATTTTATCACTTCTTACTCCAAAAATAATATGCATATATTCAGGGGGAGTATGTGATAAAATTATTATGATAACATTCATAAACACTTAAATTATGTTCTAGGTTTGTCATCATCAAAAAGGGGGAGAATGTTGACCCCAAAACCCTTGGAAAATGATTTTAATGACAACAAACCTTCTGAACATAATTTAAGCATTTAAGAATGTTATAAGAGCTAATGGTGTGCTTGAGAATGTTTAACAAGAATAGCTTAAGTAAGAAGAGCACATAAGAATGTTTCTGAAGGAACAAGTCAGAATGTTCTGATGAACGCAGAATGCTCAACATTCTCATGAGAATCAAGTACACAAACATGAACGTTCTCAAGGACCAGAGTCAAGACATCCAATGATCAAGATAAAGATATACTATGATAGGATAGTCAGTGATCTAAGGAAAAGATTATCAAGTCAGAATCTACAAGTATCTTAAAGATCAAAGGTCTGGTCAGTATCAAAGAATGTTCAAGCAAAGACAACCTAGTGAACCTTCTCAGAGGACAGAGCTATACATATCAGAAGGTTCCAAAGGAAGGACAGAAGAAACAAAGTACCACCACGTCTAAGGTACAAGTGTTCTCACACAAAAGCTTGAGGAATATCAGAAGAAAGAACACATCTGATATCAGAGAAGATCATCAGAATGGTCAGCAGAACATTCTGATGAACAAGTACCAAAAACAAGCTGTCACTGTCAACTTTTGGTAAAAGCAAGGGAACGTCCAGTTGTACGAACAGAGGCTTGGTGCTATGTGTCTAACGGCTAGTTTCACTATGGAACTTCATTAAAAGCAAAGGCAAACACATCTGGACAACTTGGAAGAACTCATTGCGATATTACACAATCTAAACCAAGATTAATCTTCCCATCAAGTCTGAACTTGAAACACTCTTTCTGCGAAATACTTTTCTGTATCTATTAGAGAGTGAATACAGTTTTTCATTTGTTCGTTTATGAATGATTTGTAAGCTGTAAGATAGTGACACAACCTATATTTTCAAATCTGTAAAGGTCTTTCTTTTACTACATAGTGAGTGAGCACTAGTGTGAGTAGAAGAAAGATATAGAGTCTGGAGAGGCTAAGTTCTAAAGATTACTCAGTTGTTGTGCCTGAAGAGGCAAGTGGAAAAAATACTTGTAAAGGCCTGAAGAGGCTGTGTGAAGAATACTTGTACTAGTGGTTAAGCTAGTGGAAAATCTCACAGGGAGTGGGGACTGGACGTAGCCTAGGAGTTAAGGGTGAACCAGGATAAATCTGTGTGTGTGGTATTCTCTATCCCTCTCACTTTACTTGTTATTATCGTTCTGTCAAAACCTTTTCAAATACGTATTCTGATATAACAAGAACATATATTCTCTGAACAAAGGAATAGAACTTCAAAGGAAGTTATCTGAGAAAGTTCATCAGCCTAAGTAGGTTGAAGAACATCAGAAGGTTGAAGAACCTCAGAAGGTTCATATTCAACAATCACATCAGAACATTCTCAAGAGTGAACATTCTTAAGTAAACAATCTTAATCAGAAATATCATACCTACTGTTTTGGATAGATACATAAATCAATTGCATGCTAAGCAACTCTTTATCAATACCTCTTTATAACTAACAAAGGTAATCTATTCTGACTTCCAGGTTATTATACTTGAGAAGGTTCAGTCAGAAGGTTCAATTAACATTCTTGTAGGCCAAAAGTTTAAAAGGGTAACAATTCAACCCCCTTCTTGTTATCCTTTGGTTCACTTCAATTTTATGTTCACGGTTGTACTTTACATTCTTCACGCTTAAAACGCTTATGAAAAGGAAAAATTTTACCCGCATTTTTAGAGGAAGTTTAAAGATTGAAATAATTATTATCTAAGTTATTATGAAATTCTTGGTTACTATGGTGTAATATCCTTTTTGGAGAAAGGGTGTTACATTTTGTGGTATCAGAGCCCGGTTTGAGTCTTTTGGGTACTGTTGGGTATAGGTTTACTGTGTTCTGTTCTGTGAACTCTGATGAGTTGTTTGTGCTGTGTGAAATTGTGTGAATCTTGATTGTTTGTTTGGTTTATATTGTTCTGGGAAAATCTGGTGTCAAGGTTGTACTGGAATGGGATGGTACAACTGAGAAATCCGCAACTGTACTGGAATGGACGGTACGGTTGAGGAAAACTTAGTAAGATTAATCGGTACTACCTATGTCAACGATACTGTACAGGTATGGAATTGTACAGGAAAGGATGACATTCTGATAAGCATGTAAGTGAGGACAAAACATGTGGTTGGAATCCGTGTTGGTTTGTCGGGATAAAGTCATAAATCTGAAAGTTGCCGGGTGATTTCAGAATGATATATACTTGAGTGAAGTTGTTTGATTGTTTTCTATGTAGTGTTTAATGAGGGGAACTTCTTGAGTGGGTTTTAAGCAAGGTAGTCAGAACCGGACCGGTCATTGAACCGGTGAGGGCAGGGGTTCAAGGTTCAAAGGTTCGACCGGTTGAACCGAGGATATAATTAAATAATATTATTTTAATTATAAATATAATATATAATACAATATATAACATATAATATTATTTTAAACTTTAAACTCTATACAATATTGAACAAAAATTAAGATAAAAGTCATAATTTTATAAAGAAAACTTAAATTTCACTACTAAATGTCATAATTTATAATATAGAGTATTCAAAATTATAAATAATTGAAGAAAATGATATCTATTTCTTTTAAAAAAATAAAAAAATAAAAATTTTGAATTTTTTTGAATTTTTTATTTTTCAAAAAAATAATAATAAAAAAATACGAACCAGTCCAACCGATTTTTACTCGGTTTTGTCCAGTTTTTTCGGTTCTTGACCGGTTCTCGCGCAGGTCGGTTCGCAGAGTCTTCCGGACCGAACAGGGGTCCAGTTCCCGGTCCAACCGGTCCGGTTTTGACTACATTGGTTTTAAGTTAGTTCTAACTTAGTTTTACCTGGGTAGTTGCCTGGTGGGAAACCATGTCTGGTGCTACATTTTCTTCACTGGGTGATGGTATGCTGAAGTAGTGAGAATCTTGGGATAAACCGCAAGGGTTGAAGGCGGTGATGTTGTTTTATTAGATGCATATATACTTTAGTTATCTATAAGTTTGGATCATGGACTTACAAGTCCATATGTACTTTTTGGGGACGTTCCTAGGGTTAGGACCTATTAGGAATTGCTTGTACTGGTTGATTATATATAAATATATGAGTATTTGGTTGCACTAATATCATGTCGATTGAGTATGTGTGCTTACAATATTATGTTCTCTAAAACTTGTTTATATGAATGTGATTTGGGGGAATGATATTATTAGTCATAGAATGATTATTGCTTTCTTATTGCTTAAGGTCAAGGTATGGGAGTAATTTACCCATTAGCTTGCTGGTAGCAGTGAGATAACAATAGTATTTGGTATGACCTGATAAGTTAATTCCTAAGTATAACTGCGAATTTCGAGGACGAAATTATTTTTAGAGGGGGAGAATTGTAACATCCGTTTCTGTGATCAACTGTTTAAATTCGTCTTATATGAATTTTTGCGATATAAATATTTTGAGATTTATTTTTAGCTTAAAAATAGGATTTAAATATGCATGTTTGAGAATACTTCTGAAAACGGTTAATTTTCAACTTCCGTCAAGTCTAGTTACAACGTCTGTTTCTTTGTTTATCTGTCTCTATTCTGTTTTATATGAAATCTTGGGGCATAAATGTTTAGAGATTTATTTTTGGCTTAAAATTAGGGGTAAAATACACGTATTCTGGAATATTTCTGAAACTATAGTTTTCAGTCAACGTCGGGTCTTTTTACAGAAAACGGTTTACGTCTAACTGACGAAAACTGATTTAAATAACTTGAGTGTGTCAAATCAATCCCAGAAAACAAACTTCCTTCATAAAAGTTGGTTCTTTTAATATTTATGATTTTATGAAATTTTTCTAAGATTTTTGAAAAATTTTCAAAATTTACCGAAAGCTACGCTAACCGGGGACGTATAGTGTAAAATTCTTGTTTCGTGGTATAAAATTTTCGTGACAAAGGTCCACAACAACTTATATTTTATTTTTAATTATTTATTTGAGGATTTAGAAATTATTTCTGAGTAAGTTTTGAAAATACTGTTTTTTGCTTTATTTTTGGAGTTATACATGCGAAATTGTGAAAACCGAAGAGATTGCACTACTAATAATTTCAAAAATCATACTCTGAGTTTATTTTCAACCTTTCATGGCATTTTCAAGCAATCTCATTGGTTCTCACACTTTAAATTAATTTTGGGAAATTTTGAGTAGTGAAATGACAGTTTTACCCTTGATTTCTATCCTTTTTCATACAAACCCTAGGGTTACTTTTATAAAATCACTTCTCCTCCTTCCCAGCTCATTTTGGCCGCCCTCCTCATGGTCTTGAAGGGTCTAGGAGCTTCTCCATCCTTCTAGGGTTTTTAGATATTTTGTTAGATATTTTAGATATTAATTTTTAAATATTTTAAAACCTTTACCATGGTTTTGGATGAAAACCATGGGCTCCAAAACCACCTCCCTTGGCTGCCTCCTTGCCTATAAATAGAGGGGAGGGGCTTCACTAAATTCTTATCCCAATTCTTGATTCACTTCTAAGAATTCCCTCTTCTCCCTCTTTAAAGTTTTCAAACTTTTCTTAGTTTTCTTGTCAAAGTTCTTGAGTTTTGAAACTTTGATCTTCAAAATATCCCTTTTCTTCAAGTTTGGAGGTAAGGGGGAAATTCTTCAGAATTTTGAAGAGATTATCCACTTTTGTGGTTTTATGTGTTATAGCTTTATTAATTATTTTACAGCTTTTATTTAATTATAGTAAGGTTATAATGGCAAGATTGGTATATGCCTTATAACTATTTTATAGCTTTTTAATTATGTGCTTTTATAGTATGGTTATAATGGCAAGATTGGTATATGCCTTATAATCATTTATTTAAGCTTTATAATTGTTTTATGGCTTTAATTTAATTGCTTTGAGCTTTAAAATTTGTAGTGTTATAATGCCTAAATTGTGAAAATCGTGATATTGTCTATCATTGATATACAAAGTGATGGTTAAAATGAGTGATTTATTAGTGTGGTTCTGTCTAGGAAAGACAAAGGTTATTGAAGGGGCATTAGCTCACCTCTCTTTCCTGGGAACCATACTGATACGCTATTTAAAGATCTTAACTTAGGCACTCGGTATATACGTGGCTAAGATAAATTGGGAAAGATAGTGTAACGGTAAAGGATTCTCGGTGAATTCTACTGTTATATTATCTGGTGAAAAATTAGTAAGGTAACATGAGAAGTAATCTCATTAATTAATTATGTGTTCTTGTTTCACGAATTTTTAGACTAAAGAGGTGTGCTTGGTAGTGTTATATGGTTCTATGTTTTATCTGAAATACGTGATTCTGTGTATTTAATTGAGAAAGGTGATTCTGTGTATTTAATTGAGAAAGGTGATTCTGGGTTATGTGATTCTATGTTTATCTGAGTTGGGTGATTTTGTGATATGATACTATGATTATTTGAGATAAGTGATTTGGAGTCGTTTGGAAATGAAAGAGAAAGGCTTTGTTAGAATCGATGTTCCCACACGATGTTCTCACACGATGTTCCCACACGATGTTCCCATATGCTTTGTTAAAAGCGATGTTCCTATATGCTTTGTTTAAAGTGATGTGCCTATATGCTTTGTTGAAAGCGATGTTCTCATATGCTTTGTTTGAAGCGATGTTCTTATATGTTTTGTTGAAAGCGATGTCCTCTGTAACACCCTCATTTTTAAATAGTTTTTATTGATTTTTAATCTGCTTTAAATTAATTAAAATTATTTAATTAATAATTTTTGAGATTTTAAGGTATGAATAATAATATTTATATCTTAGGTTTGATTTTGAAGGGTTTAGAGTAGTAGAGTTCGCAAAACTGAGTTTTTGCGGGAACCGCATTCTCTCCTGATGCGGGGATAGGGTTCAATATTTTTTCTGGAGGTCATTTTTACTCCAAAATAATTTTTTAACCAACCAAAAGTGGTTCTTATAATATTTGTGATTTTTAGAAATTTTTCTGAAAGTTTTTCAGAAATACTTTATTTTACCCACGTTTGGAGCTTTACGGGTAAACCGGGCGCAACCGGGATATGAAAAATAGTCCAAAAATTTAGTTTTGGGTTTCTAAATTTTTCTATGACATATTCAAATCATAAAATTCATTTCTCATGATTTTACTTATTTTAGAAAAATATTTATCTAAAAAGGGGTTCGAAAACTACGCGTTTTTACTACTTCGAACTACCGATTAAATCCTAACTTGATGGGACTTAATCCCACCAATTTTCTGGGCTGTGGGGCGTACAAGAGTGCAGAATACACTCTAAAAAATAATTCCAAAAGTCAAATGGTCAAAAATGGGTTTAATTTTGAATTTTTCCAAATTATGTGAGTGAGGTATGGCTCCCATTCCCTCCAAGTAAGCTAGCCCATACTCCCCCCATTCCCTTGTGCTGGCTGAAATCTGATTTGGGAGAGGGAAGAGAGAGGTTTTCATTTTTCTCACTTCATCTCTTTCACTCTTGCAAAATCCTCCATTTTTCTCTTCACTTCCAAGCTTTCCTCCATAGCCAAAGCTTGAGTTTTATTGGGTTTTTGACTATTCAAGCTTCACAAAAAAGGTTTGGATCATCATTCTAATCCATAAACTTTTTTCATTTTTTCATTTCCACCACTTTCATATTTCCATGAAAGTTGTGTTCTTCTCTTTACTAAAAGAGATCTTTTTCTTGGTTTAAGTTCACTCCATTGGAACCTACAAGCTTGAAAACCACCTTGGATCCATTTGTCTTCAAGATTTGAGTAAGTATTCATCTACTCAAATTTCTACTCTTTAGGGTTTGTTGGTTTTCATAAAACTCATATTTTTATGGTTTTATTTTGGTGTATTTTGTGAAAGGTAAATTTTTCTAAGTGTGGGAACATCAAGGCTTCAAGGAGGCCACTTGGTGTTGGTGAGGAGTGAAGGTGATTGTGGTGTTTGCCCATTTTCATTGTCTTCAAGAGGTAAGGGGATTTTCTCAATAAGTTGGGAAGGCTGTATATGTGTGTGGCTATGTGTTGTATGTTTCATGAAAAATTCAAAGACTGAGTTTTCATATTGGTTGTTGAATGAGTTTTCATTCTCTTAGTAATATGTATTTTTATATATTTATGTATATGAGTGAAAGTATGATTTTGGTTGAGGCATGATAATTTTTTATAAACCTATGTGTTGTTGAAAAAATCATATGTATGATTTGGAGTGATTTGGAATGCCTAAGTGTATGCTTGATGAGTTGATGATTTTTATGCTATGTTCATGATGTATGTTCATATGCTATGGATGGCCACTTTGAGTGGATGTACGATTTATGGCTTGATTGTGTTCTTGCCTAATTGATGTATGTTGCTTTCTTTGAATATTCCATATACCTTGAATTCAATGTGATTGGAATTGGATTGAAATATTTGACTAAGTGTAGTAAGAGGAGTTAAAAGCTTTAATGAAAGAGTTTTCTAAAAGGAATCAAATAAATTAATTAAGATTCAAGTTAATACATACTTAGATAAATTTCATAAAATTGCTAAGTATAAGTCTTCAATCAATTTCATACTAAGTTATTTTTATCCATAAAACTCTAAATGAGCTAGAAAATCAATTAATGAGGGAGAAAATCAAATTTCAAATTTTTAGGGGTCAAAAACGAAATCTGGATGCTTTGGGGTCAAACTGCAAAATTCTGGAATCCTGGGCATAATTTCGAAAATCTGGGCACTTTGGGCCAAAAATGTAATTTTCAAAAGTTTTGGGGCAGAAACGCTAAGTCTGGGCACTTTGGGCCAAAAAACGTAATTTACAAAAGTCTTGAGGCAGAAAACGCGAAATCTGGGCATTTTGGGCCAGAAACCAAATTCTTCAAAAAAAATCAGGGGCTGGACTGCAAAACTGGACTTCTTAGGGGGTCATAATTGTAAATACTTAAAAGTAAAGGAGATTAAGTAAAATTATTAAAGAATCTACTCAAGTTTTTAATTAACCCTTTTATAATGAAAAGTGAGAAGAAAAATAAATAAAGTGAGTTTTAAATAAGAGGTAATTCTTTTATAACAATTAAAGATTTAAGATTTTGAAGTTAAATAAGAACTTTAATTCCAAAGAGGAGTTTCCATAAACTTATGTTTTTAAAATGACGTTTCTAACGGTATTGGAAGAGGACCAATACGTGGTGATGATAAAAGTCTTAAGGACAATAATACTACACGGTATTGAAAGAGAGTCAATACGTGTCGACGATGAAGTCTTGAGGACGATAATGCTACACGGTGTTAGGAGAAAGCTAACACGTGACGACGAAAATCCTTAGTGAAGGATGGCATTATTTTCCTTGTATGTGTGTGCAAATTGTATTGTCATATGCATTTGAGTTATTGGTTCTCGCCATATTGGCTTTATGCCATGATTAATATTGGCTTTTGCCATGTTGGCTTTATGCCATGATTAGAGCACACAATCCTATGTGAGGATTGTAAATAAATATGGTCTGACTATAAGTCTTTGAGGGCATTCAGGTCACGAAATTCTCAATGGCCTTGAGGGGAATCCCCTTGTGCCGAGAAGAGTAGTATACCCAGCTTGGATGATCCTGACCAGGGCTATCTTATTTGAGATGTGGTGTACGACGTAGCACAATGGATCTGTACCGAATAAATGACAAACGATGGCCGAGAGTGAAGGTCAGTTTGCATTAATGATAGGTATACGATTCCTCCACATCGCTCTACTTAGTTGAGGAAGAGAAGTCTCCAAGGAGCAGCACACCGGTGTAACAAGAGATATTGAAGTGACATGCATTTCGCTAGAGGGCTATGTGTGTTTGACTTGATGACTGTATGCTCTTTTGAGTGTATGTATAACTTAGAGAAAGATTTGCGAAAGAGTAACTATATATATATTATTGGAATGTATTATGTAGTATTTTCTTTTTCATATACATCCTTTCAGTGGACTTTCAACTTCTGCAAAGAAATTCGCCCTTGCGTGTTTTTTTGTTATTTTATGTACCTTACGCGTAGATGTCCACTTCGAGACCACTGATAGCCCGAGTGAGGGAGTGCTTCCGGCCTCGTGAGGCCGATAGTGCGGGATGGACTTATGATCCCATCTCCCAATGGGCCACTATGACTGGACACGTGGTTAGGACTAGAGGAGGGGTGTTGGGCCCCGAAGAGGTTTTAGAGAGGGACATGGTATTGGACGTCTACATACCCATCGAGAGGATGCGCTACTGGCTGGGAGATGCACCTTTTGCACGCAGTATCACTTTGGAGAACCGGGAGGCCAGAGTTCCGCCCACGGCGCAACTTAGGCGAGAGGTGAGGGAGGATCAGAGGCCTACACCTCAGCGGATAGCCGAATCGGTATCCAACCGTTGTCGTCTGATTCGTCGCACTCCAAGGAAGAGTTCCTTGGAGAGGGCACGCTTACCAAGGATGACACCACCAGTGACACCAGTTCTATCACCCGAGACCGTGAGGCCGACACTTCCTGTTCCATACGTCGCACCTTCTGGACATTTGGTGTGCTGTTCTTCTGACACTTCTGCCGGACCCTCGGGACACGTAGATAGAGGGAAGAGGAAGGTTAGAGACGAGCCAGATCGTGTACTATTCGAGGTGTGTGAGGTTAAGGAGGACCCCGAGGAGACGTCATCGTCTTAGGCCTGTAGAGGTGGGGGTGTCTAGTGCTAGGTTGTAGAGTGTCTGTTAGCGACCAGCCTAGGTTTGGGATGTACAAGTTCAGTGTCGTGTATTTGACACACCTTTTGATTTATAGCTTTCCTAGGTTTAGCTTTCTCGTTTTATTTCCTGATGTCAGGTTGTTGTAGTTTGGCCACTCTGTTGTGGTTTATAACTATACATTGCGAGCGCAAGGTTTGTGTACTTTGACATGATGATGTACATATTTATGTATGATATTTCTTTTCTTCTGAGTTTCTGGATGGCTAACTGAGATGTGTGTAATCTTTTCGTATAAGATTTCCTTTTTCAAAAAAAAAAATTTAGCCACCAATTTTGGTAACCATGTTTTATGAAAGACGATTTTCCGCATTAAGTTTTAGTTTTTCATGTGACGTTCCTTGTGGGAAAAAGGGGCATTACATCCTCACATGCTTTGTTTTAAGCGATATTCTCATATGTTTTGATTGAAATCCTACCTAATAATTTTCATAAGATTTCCTTAACCTGTTTCGTAATGCTCTTCTTATATGCTAAGTAAATAAATTTGTTGTGTGCATTATATCTGTTGTGTTACTTATGTATTCTTTATTGATATAATTCAATGATAAGGATTTTCACCCTTGCCTACTTTCCATGTTGTTTTGGTACATGGCTGAGTAGATGTTTTCCGAAGGAGTGGGCCTTAGAAGAGGATTTGAAGTAGGTTGCTGCGCGGATTGATAGAGGTTTCGATAGAAATCAGTGGTTACTGTATTGTGTTGGGTAGAGGTCTAGAGATTTGATGGCTCAGATGTTCACAGTCTTATTTTGAGTATTTTTAAGTATATTGTATCCTCTTTGGAAACTCTGATAATTACATATATATGAGATGAGGAAATTTTATGTTCACAATTGTACTTTACATTCTTCACGCTTAAACCGCTTACGAAAACAAAAAATTTTACCCGCGTTTTTAGAGAAAGTTTAAAGATTGAAATAATTATTATCTAAGTTATTATGAAATTCTTGGTTACTATGGTGTAATATCCTTTTTGGAGAAAGAGTGTTACAACACTCACAAAGACGAAAAATGCAGAAAGGGTTGGAACAAATATGAGAAACTGAGATAGCAAGAAGAGAAGAAAAAATACAGAGCCAATGGCAGAAAAGAAAAAGAGAGCAGGCCGAGAGAGGAAACGAGGCAGAGCAGAAGGGTGAGAGAGGAAGACGAGAGAGACGAGAGCGAGTCTGCTGGCTAAGAGAGGCAACAAGGCAGAGCAGAAGGGTGAGAGGGGAAGACGAGAGAGAAAAGAGAGTCCTTTCAATTTCTGCTCGCTCAAAATTTTTTCCACACTATTTTTACTTCGTTGCCATGTCACTTTGTTAACTGCCATATAGGCACGTGTAGAACGGATGGTTGCAAATAGCGGGTGTCTATCATTCTTTTTCGTAAGAAGAATTGAAATGAACCAATAAATTCACTCGATAATATTTTTAAACTCTCCTATATGACCAGTTAATATCCCAGCTAAACGGTTCAAATGGAGTTATATTGCAAATATGACGACAAGTGACTAACAACCGTCACAGTCATGATTTTTTTTTTAATTTTTTTCTCTTCGGGACCAAATTGACACCGTTGATACTCGCACAGAGTAGCTGTTTACTCATTTTATTTTCCTTTCGTGAGATCAGAATTGAGAATCAATCAGAGAAATGAGAGGAATCGGAGGGCCCCTTCTATGCATCGGCGATCTCCTCAGCGACGTTGGAGAAGAAGATGAAGAACAACAACAACACTCTCTCCCTCGCGAAACCTCTCCCTCTCACTCTTCCCTTTCAGATCTCAACAACAACAACAACGCCCCTCCCCATCCACTCCCTGACCTCACCAAACTCTTTCAGGTCCTCCCCTTTCTTATTCCCCCTTCTTATTCCTAACTTGCGTTTAATGTTGTTCCTTCCTGTCGTTTCAGGAAAACTACGACCACTTGAACTCCGCACTCGCTTCCACCGACCATTCTTGGACTTCTCTCACTTTGAAGGTTTCTTTCTATTGCGCTATAATATTCTGCATCTCAAATTAATCTCTTCTTCTTCTGCCACTTATTATTAATTTATATGATTATTAATAGGCAAAATTAGTTAATTGGTCCCTTAACTTGTTTGTTGGTTTCAATTTGGTTCCATAATTTTTTTTTTATCAAATTGGTCTCATATCTTTTTATTTTACTTAATTTTTCATTGTCATAAATATATATATTGTCTCTATTTTTGTCTATATAGCTTAATTCTGATATATTTTAATCTACTTCAGCATTTTGTTATCCTATTTCAACCTATATACACACTTGATTGTGTTACAAAAAGACTATTTTAACTTAATTTTAAAACATAAGAGACTATTTTGTTACACAAAAAAGATAAAAGATAAAATTGAAAAAATAAATTAAATTGAAGGATTAAAGATATAATTTTGCCTTAATATTATTGTTGTTGTTGGCCAACGAGGGAGGGGTGTTGAAGGGGAAGGGGATTTTAATGCATGATTGATCTATGATTATTTCCTTACTGTTGTTCATCTATCTTTGTTTAATTTCAACTTATTGTATATATACAATATATAATATTCTCTCTCTGTTTTTTTTTACCCTTTGTTCAGTTATGCACTGCACTAGATACTGCAAACCAGGTGGTTCAATGTACCAACTCAAACGTTGCATCCTTGTTGGAGAAGGTTGAGGAGCTTCAGAAAATTGTCAAGAGAGGGGATTCTGCCATAGCCGCAGCAAAGGCATTCTATGTTACCCCAGAAGACAATCACGGAGGAGGTTCCTTCAAGTGAAAACACAAGGTTAATAATAGAATTGTACATGATGTCTTGTTGAATTTGATGATGATAGATAGGTAAGGTTTTTTATTTTTTTTCCTTCTTGTTTTTGGCAAAAGAAAAAGATGTTTTCTTCTCTACATGGAAAAAAATGATATTCAACTCTGAAAAGTATGTAAACTGGTTTTGTGTATTTTAGTCCCCTAAAACTTTTATAACAAAAAATTTCAGCTATTCCTGTTGCTCACTTCTTTTGGTACCTGTGTTGTTTATTTTGAGAGCAAAGATTGTAGCATAGTGTTTCAGTGTTCATTGTTCAATATCAATATTATTTCACTTTCATCAGTGCGCTGTTTGCTGTTTGAACAAGCATTGTGATACTGGAACATGAAAAACTGAGGCAGAACAGAAAATATCAATCTTGTAGACATATCATTTACATATGTTGCTCAACCCAAAGAGTTTGTTACCTTCAAACTTTACTCAGGAACCAAAAAGCAAAAATTATTTGGGATCGAGGAATATATTATGTCGATTTTATTATAATTAATTAATTAATTAATTACTGAAATGTATATTTGATTGATGATTGATTGATTAATACTTTTTTTTTTCATATTTAAAGTAATGGCTGCATTAACCAGTTTGATTAGTTTTTGCAGCCAAACCTAAGTTTCAGCTAAAACATCAAATAGTCTACAAGCAAAAAGTTTAGCTGCAGGCCTTTCAAGGAATATGTGGCTAACAAATTCAGACTTGCAAGAATATTAAGTAGGACTTCAAATTCGAAGCATGTCATAGGTTAAGTAATCTTATTTAGAGCAATAGTCCCAATGATGCATGTCACCAATGAGTGAGTCATAAACTTCCAAAGAGGACTTGCAAGAAGCTATTTGTCCTGTATGAAGAGTGACTGAGGAACTTGAAATAGCATTTTCTATCCAGAAGTCTCTATCCCCTGTGTGGTTGTTTTACACCTTACAGTATTTCTTCATGGTTCTGGTAATTGCATTTGGTGCAAAGCCTGAGGAACCTGATGTAAGATAGGGTCTTCTATAGACCATTGCATCTTTTTCTTTCATTTTATAGGGGCCACAGCTTGTCAGGGCTTTATCACTGGCCCTTAATGGATCCTAATCATGCAGAAGAACTAAGTCAATATATTATGTGGAACCTTTACGGTGTTTTTGGGAGTTTTGGAGGGGAGGAGAGGGGAGGGGAGTGTTTTGACATTTTAAGGGGAAAGTGAAGGGATAGGAAAGGGAGATTACTCCCCTACCTTGCATGGATGCTCATTTTTAATAGAAAAATCAAAACCTCCAAAGACTTCCAATTTGGAAGAATTCCAAAAATGTATTAGGTAGAGGTTTTTGGAAGGTTTTAAAATGTGTTTTCATCCTTTTTCCCTTTTTATAAAACTACAATATTGCTATAAACCCTCTCCTATAAAATATAAACACTAGTAGATATGCATATGCATAAAAGGTATATATTAGAACTTGAATAATATTTTTGAACATTTTATACCTGTGGAAATGTTTCACCAAGCAGAAAGCTGCTGAATGTGCACAACGTTGGTGGAAGCTTGGATGATGGGCTGTTAATTTATAAAATAACAAAGAGAAATTCAAGTTATTAATAATTAAGGAGTATTCAGGAAAGTGTAATTTCAAGATGAAATTTCAAGGAGATGAGCTCCCTTTACAAGAGAAAAATATTAGAAAATACACACAGAAACTGGTAAAAAAATGGAGAATATGTGGAAGAAGATAACATTCAGAACTGCAACACAGACTCTGTCAAAAACAAATATAACCAAAAATTCGTACTCAGATGAAAAAAAACACTGCATTTTTTTTTTTAAAAAGTAGATCAATTAACAGAACAATACATGCCAATAGCAATTCCCTTTTATTTGGTAGGAAAAAATTTAATTTACTTCACATCCAGAAGATAGTGTAATGTTTTTGGAATATAAAGAAAACCAAAGTTGTATGGCACTTGGGGAAACTTAATGTATTTGATTGATGATGTCAATAGTAGAATGAGTATTGTAAGAAAAAAATTGAATTTGATGAGTAAAACAACCATACAGGTGGATTGAGGAGTATTAAGTTGTTAAGTCACTCCATGAAATAAGATTCTTTTATCTCCTAAAAAGTGAGGATTGGATACAGCCAGTCATGTGATCTAAGGAAATTGAATTTAATAAATTTTAGAATCCTATAAATAGTAAACACTACTACAAATGGAATGATGATGCAGGGAGCATAACCCGTATAAACGGTGCCATTTAAGGTGGACCACCTTTCTTCTTCACCATGGTGGTGAAGTAAGGTTTTTAGCCATTGATATATTAATTTTAAATAGTAACGGACAGATTTGTGATGAGATACCTGCTATGTAGGTAACAGTTAATGTAAAAATTATTTGCTGAAGTGGGTTGCAATTGTGTAATATATACAAAAAGAAAAATAGTTATTAAAAATTATGAAAGTGCCCAGTATTTGTGGTAATCCGTTAGAGGCCCCATTTTATATAAAATGATCTTTTTATGATGAAGTGGTCCACTTTATGAGGCAGTAAGTACAAATTTAATATCGTGAGAAAAAAATTTATGGAGATATTTATTGTCGACTCTAAATAAAATTGAATAGTAATATTTATTTTGATACAATGATATATTTAATAAATTTGTCGATAAGTTTAATTTCTAAAAAATTTATTTATATTAGCTTGGTCCGTTGCAAGGGATCATCGTATTAAATTAATTTTACATTGGTTGAAGTAATTATTGTGTTAATCTTGTATTTTGTCAGTTGAAGAATTGAAGTTGTGCAAATGGGAAATAATTTCAAAGTTGGGGAAATTCATAATTCTGAATTTAAGTGGGGTGGTTGAACAAATTAAACATTTTAAGTGGAGAAATATATGATTTGGCAATTTAACTGGGCATATCTCTAATTTCCATATTAACCTAATCAACTTACTATAGCAAGTCATAAAGTTACTTCACCACCATGGTGAAGAAGAAGAGTGGTCCACCCTAAATGCCAACCGTATAAATAAACAGGGATACAAAACAAACGAACCTTCCCCTCTCACTTGTCTTCTCAAAATCTAGTACCTGAAGCATCCTGAAAGAAACTAATGAGGAAATAAAGGAGCATATCCCTGTGAGATGAATTTCCATTGATTAGAGTGAATCCTGTCGACCGCAACTCCTTCCCATCCATCATTTTGGGAAGCATCCCATACTACCTGATGTGGGACTTAGGCGCCCCATAAACCGCCCCTAAGAGCCTAGGACAACGGTAACCTGGCTCTGATACCAATTGATAAGTACTTAAACACTTGGAGAACTCTTCCTTGAAAAACTAGTTATCAAGGGGGAAGAATCAAACACTTAAGTACTCCACCGAGCATTCCTATACTACCCGATGTGGGACTTAGGCACCCCATAATACCCAAGTCCCTATCAGTAACTAATTTGAGGTAACTTGTGCAGGTAGTCATAGCTGTTTGGACAAAATTACTGGGGTTCAGAATCCTTCAAAACCTTGAGACTTGGGAAGATTTGTAATAAAATCCATAGAGATCTCTTACTACATAAGGTCTGGGACTTGAGCCTGCAACAAACCTGTTGGTGACAAAGCTAGGTACTTGTTTATAGCATATGGCACACTTTCACACGAATTGTTGTATAATTTGAAAATAAGTTTTGAAAAATTGATTTTGTTTGGATGTTAGAGTAGAATCACTTTTGAAAATGTCAAGAATTTGTGAGTCTCACACCCAGAATCAATTCTTCTCAACAGAAAAGTTAAAAATTTTAACTTCACTCAAAATCAATTCTAGTCACTACAAAATTGATTTTTCACACCTCAAATTTGTACCAAACAAAAGTATAGCTACCTAAGTAGATTTTAATCAATGTGAATGCCAATTTGATGACATTTAAGGAGGCTATTATACGTCTTAAGGAAATTGGATTGTCCTACCCCTCCCACTGGTGAGGTTCATGAAGTAATTTTGGGACAAGAGCTTATTAGAGTATAGTAGTCTCATGTATATGTATTCATTTGATAAGTTATATTAGTTAGTAACTGTATATGGCAGAATATGCTGAGTCAGCATATTCTGTTATGAGAGTTAGTTTTCTGTTAGTATAGTTGGTTGAGTCTCTTTAGGCTTCATCCTCTACTTAAGTACACAATGTACTTCAGCTAGTTAATTCATCAGATTCAGAAATTGTAAATACCAGAAACTTTGAGTTCTCTCTCTGCCTCTCCTTCATCTTTCTTTTACATTTTCCCTCACTGCCTCAATTCTAACAGAGCTAAATTCTTGTATAACACCAACCTGTGGTTTGAAAACAACTCACCATTTAAATGAAACCCCAGTTTAAAGGTAGGACCCTTCTTCAAGGACTCAATAATTACATTAACTGTCTTCCTGCACTTTTCTGGTAACCTGAATAATATCGTACCAAAGGGGCTTGAAACTATTGAGTGGAAGTAGATTTTCATCCTCCACTTTGAACAATGCATTCACAGCCCCATCCTCTTTGCCAGGCTTATTAATAGCTTCAAAATCTAGGCCCAAAAGTTTAGCTTGCGAACATTGTTGATCAATGGAAGGGATTCTCTGTTGTAAGATGTGCTTTAGACTGTTGATTGTAATCAATTATTCTGTTTCCTTGTTTCCTTATTATTAGCACTTACAGTTACCTTAGATAGGGATAATTGATTTGATCTCAAAATTATAGGATCGTGATAGGATTTATTTCTTGTTTATATTGGGATTTCTCTTGTATATATATGTGTGCATTTCTTGTAAATAAATGAGAGAAGTATTCAGATTCAATTGAGACTCTTGTGGTTTACATAGATCTTAAAATGTCTGTTGTCAAGATAGTGCTTCCAATGTTGCATAGGTAAGTAAGACAATTGCCATTACTTCTTTCTCATATATATGGGCTTAGAATAGGAAGAATCAGTCAACGTTTTACTGAAGTATGCTATGGGACAATTATTCTATATTGGTATAGACACAATTCCTTTGCTAGAGGCATCACACTCTAGTGAAAATTCTTGGAAAAATCGGTTAAAGCTAGCACAGGACAGTTGGTCATCTTGTGCTTAAGCTTGTCGAAAGCCTTCCGTGTCCCTTCTTCTCAAACAGGAGAATAGCATCCTTCTCATTAAGTTTAGCAAGCGATTTATGTGCTATATTTCTAGGTGTGATATTTATCTCTAAATCTTAGGTAACTGTGATTCTGAGCAGCCATATTAGCAACCTGAGCCTGCAGCTAAGCAGCTCTAACTTTGGCAGCATTTAGCAACCTGATCGGAATCAAACAATTCTATCATAATCCTTGATAAACATCTGATGGTACCCCGAAAGGCCATGAAATCCCTGCACCCCTTTAGGCTCAAACATTACTAGGTGCTGGGTAGTCAACATTACTCTCGTTCTTCTTAGGATCCATAGCAACCCCATTAGATGAAATTTATGTGGCCAACATATTTCAATAGGTTGCTGACCATGAGTAATTGAAGAACTCCCTTCAAATGATACAAATAATATGCCTCCCAGCTAGGGACCTAGGGTAAACTAGAAACACAAGTACATACTTTTGTGGCAGGGGCTTAAAGATTTTTTTTTTGGTCAATGAATATTCATTAAAAGGAACCTGGGCCAGAGCCCAACCGAATACAAACAGTCTCCAAGGCATACACACTGAAACTGCATAGCATACGCAGCAGGGGCTTAAAGATTGAATTCATGGTTTGTTTCAAAAAAAAAAAAAGATTGAATTCATGGTAATTGAAAGGTAATGGAGCATTCCTCAATCCAACAAAGAGCATACTCATAGTGCCCTCCATGTGTTATAATATAAATGTTGTTTTACACTTTTGCCAACATTTTTTTCCCGTGACAACGATTTGATGGAATCTGGATTTTAGAGCAATACCTTGTTCCATGAAACTCGTCCAACTGATTTTATATCACTAGAATTGAAAACTTGTCCAGGAGAGCAACCTTATTCAAAATTTATAGTCAAAGCACAAGTCATTTTATTTTCTGACTAGATTGACTGGACTTGCGAAAGGGCTAGTGTCCTATCTAATTACATCCGCATCAAGCATTGGCATCCATTTTCTTTTTTTACTTTAAAACATTAAAAATTTGTTTTAATAAAAATGATTAGTTCAAATGTGACATACTATTGTGTTTTTTATTCTACATCGAGGAGTATCCCGTAGCCTACATGACGGAGACTCCATACTCAAGGCTCGAACCCAAGACCTTGGTTAAGGGGCGAGAGACCTTAACCACTCACGCTAACCTCAGTTATACTATTAATTATGTTTGAAATTCCTGGGTAGTGATAACTTAGTAATTCTGAATTTCATATTAAATTTATCTGTATTAATTCAAAAAAAATTAAAAAATGGTCAAATATATTGTTGGTGGTGGTGGGGGTGGAAGCCCTTGGAGAATAGAGAGAGGAGGAGAGGTTAAGATAGAGAAAATAAAATTGAAATGAGAGAGTGAGGGGCCTGGCTCGCTGAGGTGAAGGGGCTGGAAAGTGAAAAGTGGGAGTGGAGTGAAGTGAGATGAAACAAACACAAATGATACGATCTCAACCGTTGATGTATCTCCATTTCATTGATCCTAGTCAAGCAGCCTCACATCTTAGCCATTGAATTCGGTCAGATTCCGGTTTCATGTGGGGGGAAATTCGCTGATTCGCACCCACCCAAACAAATCCGCTAGAGCCCGTAGTTTTCTACCCGAGAACCCGATACCCACATCAACCCACCCATTTCTAAAATTTTGGGCTCGGTTTGGGCGGGTTTCAATCGGCCATAATTTTTTGCCCAGCCCTGCACCCATACATTGTTTCTATATCTACAATCTTTAAGTATTGATTAAAAAACAGCTCATCCTATTCCAGTTGCCCCAGCGACTTGTGCCTTTGTGAATAATCTTGGGCCTAGCAAATATGGGGTCGGCACAAGCCCTCATCTTGAATTCCTCTCTGTTTAGTTTTTCTAACCAAAAAATGATGTGAATTTATAAGCATGGATATATAAAAAAATAGTAATAAATTAAGCTGGTAAGCTTACCCGGTTTATAATAGAGGAAAATATATAATTTATCAATTGATAGTTGGGACCACTGTGTGTTTTTTTTTTTTTACAAAAATAGACTTAGCTCATTTTATTAATAATAATGGATGAAATACAATCAGACAAATAATTGAAAACTTGAGAGCAAGTTGTAGTAACAACTGCCCTTGTAAGAGCATGAGCAGCTCCATTTGCTTGTCTCTTAACAATCTGAATCTTAAAATGGGGGTTCAACCTTAACAAATGTTTACAACTAGAAATCAAATCCACAAGTTCGGTATGGTCCATCGTGGAAGAGTAAATGCGATCAACCATGCCTTTGCAATCTTTTTCAAGGATGGCATGGTCAAGCCCCATCTCTGCAAGCCTACGTAAATCAATTAAAAGAGCAGTAGTTTCCCCCTCCATAACAGATAACTAGGGCTGGGTATAGTCCATTCTAGCAAGCCAAAATTGTCCACCTGATCTATTCGCAAGCTTAAACCAAACCCAGTGGTGCTTGTGCCTTGTACAAAAGCAGCGTCCAGATTACATTTGATAATTGGAAAAAATCGCTCAAGGTTTTTGGTTTTTTGCTATCTCCCACATGGAAAATAAAGCTTGGCCCATGTGAACAACCTTTGCTTTTGTTTCGCTATGACCCTCCCAAAGCATGGTATTTCGCTTAGTCCAAGAGCTCCATAGTGTCATGGCAAAACTCTGCAACTGCACCGCATCACGAACTAACAACAAAGCAAAGAATAGTTCCCTGAAATTCTCACAATGAAGAAAGTGGTTGTTAATGAAAGTCCAAAGTCCCAGCTGCTCCCAGCACTCATTAGCCGATGGACAAGTAAGAAGGGAATGCCGAGTTGTTTCCAAATCCGCATTGCAAACCACACAAATAGTTGGGCACAATGTGTTGTCTTATGAATATAGTTAGAATTTAGTAAAGCAATCATGCATATGTAGTGATTATTAAGTGACATTTAATGTTAATTATTGCTATCAAATTAAGAAAGCAAAAATTTCTTATATAGCTTGATCACATCATAAAATCATTGAAACAACGGTAAGGATGGTTTACTGGAATGCCTAATGCTCAACAAAAACTGGAATGGGTTGGGAGGAAACAAAATGAAGCACGCTAATTATCATGGAAGAAAAGACAACGGGTATGAACAAGCCTCCATTTGCTCTCCAAACTTTTAGATGTCCTGATCATTTGCATATTTTTCTACTAGTAAATTAATTGTTGGATTGGGTAAAAAAGATCAAATGATGCTTTCAAGCTAAAGGTGATCGAACACTTCGATTTCTTTTTATGTTCACATAAAATAATTATGCATTCTTTCTTGTTAACAAGACAACGACGTAACTATCACTGCCTCTCTCTCTCTCTCTCTCTCTCTCTCTCTTCGTTTAATAATCTAGAATTATGGATGGAATATCTGACTTCTATATACTTCAGCTTTAACGTTTTCACTTTAAATTTTTATTAACTTCAGTCAACTTGATGAACATAATTGAACTTTGATTTTGCAGGCTCTAAACAAGAAGCGACAAGAGATGTTACTAGTCGGTGTAACTGCAGCCTAGTCTTGTGATTTCACATATATAGAGGAAGAAGAGAGTTTTTAATATATATAGTGCAATTTCTTTTCAAAATTATGGAAGTAGTGTTATGCAATTGGGGTAAGTTGTGTTGGATGTTTTATTGGTATTTCAAAGTTCCATATTATTAAGTGATAAATAATAAAAAAATATTTTCAATTAGAAAATTAATTTTATTAAATAGTGTGATAAGGCTTGACTTGGTCTTATTTAGATAAGAGTTGATTTAGTAAATTTTATTTTCTTAATTTATCTTTATCTCTTTATTTATATATATATAATTTTCCTTGACCAAAGGAAAACAAGTTGTTTCTTCTCTCACTTCATCTACTTCTCTTCTGCGCCTGAGGGAGAGTTGGTAATCTGAGTAGTTGGAGGCACAACCCAATACTCGAATAGGCTTAAGCCTGAAGGGGAGAGCCCAGTGATTCGGGTAGTTGGAGACAAGGCCCAATACTTGAAGAGCAATGTGGATGTTGAGACTCACACTTAAGGGGAAGAATGTTGGGAATCAGGCCAAATGTGAGTTGTTAGTCCCACATTAGCTAGAAATGGGCCAAGTGAAGAGAATATAAGAAATAAGACCCACATACCCAATGCCTTAAGGTTTTGGGTGAATATGGACAAAAAAAATAGTTTTGGGTGAAGATGTGATAAACCAGAATCTTGTGTCCTTTATATAGAAAATTTGGGGGTGCAAATTACTATACTTTTAAAGTTTATACTCGGAATTCACCTATTTTCTTGAATTTGATGCAAAATTGGCAAAAGAAAGGAAATTACTAAAAAAGCCAACTTAGGAAATTTCCAGAAGAAAAAGACAAATATGGAGTAACATGGATGATAAGAGAAAGTAGGAAGAAATTATCTCTACGAAGTTGGGATCTTAGATTTCAAAATTTAGATTTTGCTTTCCTATTTATGATAGAAAAGTTATCTTATCAGATTATGTTATACTTGGAAGATAAAATAAGATGCTAATCTCCGTCATATTTAGATTAGGATTTGCCTCTCTATTTTACTATAAATAAGGCATAGGGGGAGCAGTAGAGGCACACCACCTCAGACCGAGACCAATAAATAGTAGAATAAAAAAAATTAGTGACTAAAAAGGCTTAGTTGTGGAGGCCCAAGGCCACGCAAGGGGTATTTGGGTGTTTATGCATAATGGTATTAATATTTCTGTTTTAGTTATTGAGGTTGGGCATAATGCCTTCACTTTCAAACTTGCCCTTGGGGGCAGCAATGGAGCTGCACTGGCTTATACGCCAGCCCTACTCCAGTTCAGAGGATGGCATTTTGGAATTATTTATGCAACTGAAGTGCCAATATTAGTGAACCTTGGCTGTTGCTAGACGACTTTAATGAAATCATTATGCCTCGCGAGCATAGAGGTGGTCTTTTTATTCAGAGCAAAGATGATGCATTGCTGCGTCTCATGGATCATTGCAACCTGCGGGACTTAAACACAATAGGAGGGAAATTTACATGGCATTGTCATAGAAGAGGCCAGAGACCCGTTGCAAAAAAGCTGGACCGAGCCCTAGCTAAGCAACTGGCTTTTCCGGAAGCAATATTTGAAGTCCTTTGTAGACACCATTAGGACCATAACCCATTGTTATTAAGATGTGGAGGAATCCCCATTCTAGAGGAGCTCGGACATTTAGATTTGAGGCAGCCTGAATCACTCACCCAGAGTACTCTATGGTTGTTGAGGATGCTTGGCACAAGAAACCCGGAAACCCTCTTGAAGCTTTGGTGAAAGTTAGAGAGGACTCTTTGGTTTCAATAAGGAAACCTTTGGCAATATATTTCAAAAGAAAAAGGAGCTTGAAAAAAGGTTAAAGGGGATTCAAAAAGCTTTGGAACGAGTGGATTTAGCAAGGTTGGTCCTTCTTGAAAACCAGCTGCAATAGCAATCTGATCAAATTTTATTTCAAGAGGAACTTCTCTAGTTCCAGAAATCGTGTGAAAACTGTGTACACCTAGGGGACAAGAATACCAAATTTTTTCATGCTCAAACAATAATCTAGAGGAAAAAAAAATAAGATTCATGGCATGCTCCTCCCAGATAGCTCTTAGTGCATTGATGAGTTCACCCTTCAGGATGAGACTCAAAGGTTCTTCCAACTGCTTTTCTGCTCGTCAAATGCTGTCCACAATTCGAGGTTTGAGGTAAGAAATATCCCCCAATTGGATATGGAGAGTTCTATTAAACTAACCCAACCAGTGAGCCGGGAAGAGGTACTTTCAGCTTTAAGCTCTATGCATCCCTATAAAGCCCCGAGACCTGACGATTTTGAGGGAATCTTTTTCAAACAATTTTGGCATACCATAGGTGACAATGTTTGCTCTCTAATCTCTCAAGCTTTCCAATCAGGTTATTTCAATCCCTCTCTTACTGAAACTTTGATTGCTATCATCCCCAAAGTTGATTGCCCTAAGAGTGATAAAGATTTTTGTCCCACTAGTTTGTGTAATACTATCTATAAACTTATTTCTAAAGTCTTAGTAAACAAAATTAGGCATTTCTTAAAAAAGTTAATGGACCTCTCCAGAGTAGCTTCTTACCTGGTAGAGGGTTGATAATGCAATTACTTTACAGGATGTTTATCATAGTATGAATAAATCAAAGAAAAAAAAGGGCAATGTGGTTTATAAAATTAATTTGAAAAAAACATATGACCATGTTGAGTGGAGCTACTTGCATGAGTGTTTAATTGATTTCGGTTTTCCCCTATTACCATGAAATTAGTTATGCACTGTGCCACCTCTTCTACTCTATCCTTAATTTGGAATGGAAATAGACTCCTGGCCTTTTCCCTATATAGGGGCCTCCAGCAAGGAGATCCTCTCTCCTTATATTTATTTGTGATTTGCATCGAGAAGTTTTCTCTAGCAATTAATGAATATGTGTTAGATGGACTATGGCAGCCTATTAAAATCTATGAAAATGGGCCTAGCTTGTCTCACTTGTTTTTTTGCTGATGATGTGTTGTTATTCTCTAAAGCTAAATGCTCGTAGGCTAGACTAATGGCTGATCTATTCCCAAATTTCAGAACACCGTTCTGCATGTCTATCCAAACTCCAGCAGCAAACTGGCAATCACGAACTACATGAAGTACGTCAATAGAGTAAGAGTTTCTAGAGCTAAATTGGAGTCTAAAAATCTACGGTGGATATCAATCGTGTAAAGAAAGTTCTTTTTCTATCTTTCTTAATGAACTATTATTTGATTATTTTAGTTGCTATTATGTCTATGGTTAACTAAATCCCTTACTGGGGTTATGGTGAATCTTGTTACCTACTAAACCTTATTTTCTATATTTATTTAAATTATTATTTATTCCATTAAAATATAGTTTGTCCTATTATTTTAATACTCTTGTTAAGATCTGGTCACCCTTGACATGTTCTAATTGATTAATTGATCCACGGGCGTACTGTAATTAATAGGTAGACCTTTGGGATAATCAAGATTTGGGTTAATGCATATCAAACGTTAATCTCTATCTTCCAATCTGATTAATTTATTAATCAACCTCTCTAAACTTCATGCAATTCCGGGGGATACTCTGAGGTTCGATAGATTTGCAAAAATAGCGGATGGTTGTGTGGTTTGCTATTGTTTGGACTATTTAGTTGTCATGGAATGAGCTTGTCTTTAGTTAGTTCTTGTCAGCCGGACTTGGAGAAGATGCTTGAATCAATAAAACTCCGCTCATGGCAATGGCTAACATCAAGTAATACAATACAATATTTGGGTATCCATTGTCCTCCTAGTATTCAAATCCCAAAGAGTGTCGGGGTCTTCATATCTGATGGTGGGTAGCCAATATCTTTCTTTGTGGTTTTGCAGTCCTGTTATGAATTTTGTTAGATTAATTTTTATGATTAATCGATTTATGGATTGACATGACTCAATCATAGGAATTATTAATTAATTATGGTCATTAGTTATTATTATAGCACCCAACCTATTGATGGATGTTGTATTTGTTGACTCAAAAACCCTTAGAAAATGTTTTTAATGACAAACCTTCTGAACTTAATTTAAGCATTTAAGAATGTTAAATGTGCTAATGGTGTGCTTGAGAATGTTTTATAAGAACAAGTACAGTGATAATTTCCTGTAAGAATGTTCAAGAAAGAACAAGCCAGAATGATCAAATGAACTCAGAATGATCAACATTCTCAGAAGGATCAAGTGCACCAACATGAACATTCTCAAAGACCAAAGACAAGACATCCAAAAATCAAGATAGTGATAAACTATGATATGGATAGTCAATGACCTGAGAAAGGAATAAAAGAGTCAGAATTGACAAGCATCTCAAGACCAGAAGGTTGCTCAGTGTCAAAGAATGTTCAAGAACAGAAGACCTGATTGAGTCTTCTCTGAAGACAGAATGACACATTCATCAGAAGGTTCCAAAGAAAGGTTAGAAGAAAGAAAGTACCACCACATCTAAGGTACGAGTGTTCTCACATACAAGCTTGGGGAAAATCAAAAGAAAGAGCACATTTGATATCTAAGAAGATAATCAGAAAGATGGACACCAGAATGTTCATCAGAAGAATGAACATCAAAATGCTCATCAGAAGAATGAACATCAGAATGTACATCAGAAGGGTGTTCTTTGTGTCCAACAGTACAAATAGACTTTGCACTATCTTCGTTTATGAAAGATTTGTATGCTGTAAGATAGTGACACAACCTATATTTTCATATCTGTAAAGGTTGTTCTTTTACTGCTAGTGAGTGAACACTAGTGTGAGTATAAGAAAGAAAGTGCAAAGTCTGGAGAGGCTAAGTGATAAAAGAATACTCAGTATAGTTGCCTGAGGAGGCAAAGGAAAGAATACTTGTAAAAGCTTGAAGAGACTGTGTGAAGAATACTTGTACTGGTGGTTATACTAGTGGAAAATCTCACAGGGTGTAGGGACTGGATGTAGCCCAAGAGTTAAGGGTGAACCAGGATAAAATCGCTTGTGTGGTATTAATTACAGAGGTATAGCCCACTATGGTGATCAAGCTTTAATGTTTAAAATTTTGCCATTATAACGGTACAATTATTAAAACTCATAAATAATTTTAACATTATAACACCACTAATTATAAAGCTCATAAATAACTTAAATAAAACACAGAGAATAATTTAAATCATATAAACACATAAATCGCCAAATTGACTAACAAACAAAGATCAAACCACATATCTTTGAAAGAATTTTCCCCTTACCACCAAACTTTGAAGAAAACAAGAACTTGAAGATCAAAGCTCTTAAAACTCAAGAACAAAGCAAGAACACTTTGAAGAAACTAAAAACTCAAGAAGGAAATAAAGGAGGAAGAAAGAAGAAATATTGGAAATGCTCAAGATTTTGGTGCAAGTGTAAATGAAGACCCCTCCCCTCTATTTATAGGGAGGTGGGGTGGCCATGAGGAGGGATAAGGGAGGAAGAATTTTGTGTGAGTGATGCAAGCCATGATGATTTTAATTGGGTATTTTTAGGAAATTAGGAAAATCAAATAATTCTCCCATTGGTTCAAGGCATCCACTTGGTTTCTATAAGGAAAATATCCTCTCCCACGTGCTCAAGGAGGGCGGTTTTGGGGCTGAAGAGGGAGGGTAGTGAAATTTCATTTTTACCCCTAGGGTTTTATGTGAAAAACAAAGAAAAAGAAAGGGTAAAATGGACTTTCAATAAATCAAAAATTGAAATAATTGACTTAATTGATGAGAACTAATGAGAATGTTTGAAAATGCCATGTTAGCCTTAAATAGCTTCATGGTATCATTTTTGAAATTTACTGATAGTGCAATCTTTTCAGTTTTAGCCGTTTCTCGGGTATAACCCTGAAAATAGAACAAAAAATGGTATTTTCAAAATATACACAAAAATAATTTCTAAAATTTCCAAAAAAATAATTAAAAATAAAATATAAATTGTTTGTGGACTTGTGTCACGAAATTTTACACTGAAACAAGATCGTTACACTATTCGCTCTCGTTTAACGTATTTTTTTTTGTAAATTTCAAAAGTTTTCCAAAAATCCTAAAAAAATTCCAAAAAATAAAAAATATTGAAAGAAACAACTTTTGTGAAGAAAGATAATTTTCTGGGTTGGTCTTGGCATACTCAAGCTATTTAAAACTTGTACCGTCACTTATGACGTAAACCGTTTTCTGTTTAAAAACCAGCGTCAATCGAAAACTATCCGTTTTAATATAGAGAATGAATATGTATACTAAAACCATTTTTATAAGATGAAAATAAATCAATAAACACATATATCTCATAATATTCAATTTAAAACAAAATAAAGACGAAAATGATACAGACGTAAGTTATAGAAACTTAAACTGATTTTTCTTTTGCATCCCAATACCAAACGAAGCTTCTAATTTGTATACTAGATAAAACTCTATTTGTCCTTTTAGTTTTAATCTCGATCATTTCCTAGTCTTCGGGTATTTATCCGTTCCCCAATTAACGTGTTACACGATTCATCTTAGAGGGACTAAAACGGTAATATTTCTTATGCTCTTCGCTTAAAATTCCAAACTTAGTTTCTAAAATCCTCATATAACATCACGCCACTACTTCAATCCTCAAATACCTCTTCGGAATCCAACTTGAAATTTTTATATTGTTATAAACTTATTTTGACAGTCAAAGATGTCCACAGAATATTGTTTTGACTTCTACGTCAGTTCTAAACCATTACTCATCATCTAAAAATTCTAAGAATAATCTTAATCCTCTAAAATTAACACTCTGTCTAACTCAGTGAAAATTTGGGATGTTACAATTTTCAAGTAATTATACTTGAGTAGATTTATTAGAAGGTTCTCTAAACATTCTTGTAGGCCAAAATTTTGAAAGGGTAACAATTCAACCCTCCTTCTTGTTATCCTTTGGTCCACTTTAGTTGGCATTAGAGCCCAGTCTCCGGGTTGTAATGCACTAAACAGTGTAAGAGGAAAAAGATATAGGAATAAGTGATGGCCAGTCAAGTTACTAGAACCCTCATCCCTGAATTCACTGAACAGACCTCCTGCCTTTGAAGGAAATGATTACTACTACTAGAAAGAAAGGATGAGACTGTTCCTTGAAACTCAGGAAGGAGACTTATGGGAGATTGTAGAGAATGGTCCATATGTACCAAAATCTACAAATGAGGCAAGAGAAGAAATAGATAAACGAAAAGCCTCATGGGCAAATGAAGAGAAGACCAAGGTGGTATATAATTTCAAAGCAAAGCACTATCTCACATGTTCCCTGAACAGAGGTGAGTTTGATAAAATTGGAGAATGTACAACTGCAAAAGAAATCTGGGATACACTTCAAGTTTCTCATAAAGGTGCCAACCAAGTGAAGGAATCAAATATCAATAATCTCATACATTAGTATGAGTTATTCAAGATGCAAGAGACTGAATCTATAGAAGAAATGATCAGTAGATTCATTGTGATCATAAATGATCTCAAATCTCTTAGAAAAACCTATTCTAACCAAGAGCAAAATAGAAAAATACTAAGGAGTCTTCCTAAAGTCTGGAGACCCAAGAAACTGCTATTCAAGAAGCAAAAGACCTATCCACACTAAGGTTAGATGAATTGTTGGGATCATTGAAGGTGCACCAGCAAGAGATAATGGATGAAATCCAACCTAAAAAAGGAAAAGACTTGACACTTAAAGCTGCACAGAAGAAAGGAAAGATCTCCTCTAAACATCAATCCTCAGCCTTGAACTCTTTGGCCAAATCTAATGATGATACAAGCAGTGATGATAGAGACATCTCTGAGAATGAAGATAAATTTACATTGTTATCTAAGAAGATTCAGAGAATGTTGAGAAATATTTATTTTTATTTATTTATTTGGGGATTTTAGAAAATATTTCTGGATAAGTTTAGTAAAATTACCATTTTGCCCTTGGTGTGGGGAAAAATCGAAGAACTGGTAAAGACTGGATACCAGAAATTGGATTACAGGGAAAGTGGGACCCATGTAAGTGACAAACAACTCCTAGCCAAGTAAATGAGGGAGAGAGGGCGTGAGGTTAAGGGAGAGGAGAAGGAGAGTTATTCATTTTTTCATGACTATTTCTCTCTCTAGTTCCATTTTCTCAAACTTCTCTCTAAAAACTTCATCTCTTTCCTTTGATCTCCTCCATAGATCTTCAAGCTCTATTCATATTCACCCATGGTTTTTGATCTTCCACATGCTAATCAATTTTGGGTGGTCAATTTTTAAACATTTGTGAACACAAATCCTTCATCAATATTAGAAATCTTCAAGTTTGTTCAAGAGTAAATCAAGTGTTCTTGAGTCTTTGATTCTTGATTTTCATCATCCAAGGTGAGTTTTATGTTTTTAGTCCATAGGTTTTCATTTTCTATAACCTTTTAGTAATTCTATGGTTTCTAAACTTCAATCTCTCTTTTAAATCCATGGAGAGATTTTTGGTGTTCTAGGTTTTTGTTGGGAAGGTGGTGATAGTAATAGTAGTGATCTTGGAACTCAAGCTAGTGAGGAGAATAACTTTATTGGAGCTTCAAAAGGTAAGGGGAAAATACTCTCAAAGTTATGATTGCCAAATAAGCTTTATGTTTGTGTGCTTTGGTATGAGGAGTTTTATGTGGTGTTATGCTATTATTTTTGGATGACTTGTGATTGGTATTCTTATGGCTTAAATATGGCGTGGTGATGTATTTTGGATGGATTGGTTCTTTGTGATTTGTTGGGTGATAATTTTTCTATGTGATTGTAAAGGTTTGATATAAATATGTTTTAAAGTGGAAGAGCTATTGATTTAATATTACGGATCATGTGAGATGGATGATTGCTCAAAAGATTGAAGTATGTTGTGAATGAAGAAGTGTTGTTATGAGGTTAATTTCCAATAGGATTAAAGAGAAGTCATAAGTGTTGAGATTCAAATCAAGTTTCAAAAATCATTTCAAAAGATGCAAAATAATAACTTTTGAAAAACAAATCAATGGATCAAAAATTCATGAAGGTGAAACTGATTTTTGGGTTAGAAGGGTTGGAGATAGGTTATATAATCAAATTCAAAAGGAAAAATGCATTTTCGGATTTTTGTAAGGTTTTCCAGAACTGTTCACGTCCGCGGTGTGAGTGTTTTCACAGGCAGTGAACTACTCTGCCTTGAAAATAACTGTTTTCGAAAATACAGGGCGAAAATGTAATTATTGAAACTATAGGACCAAAAGTGTAATTTTTGGAAGTTCAGGGACTGAAAGTTTAATTTTTAAAATATAGTTTCTGAAATCGTAATTTTGCTATTCAGAGGACTAAAAATGTAATTTGTCGAAAGTACAAGGGCTGAAATGAAAGTTGAGAATTTTTGGAGTTATAAATATAACTATAAAGATCAGGTACAAGCAAATAAGGATAATATATAGATCTGCGGTTAAACCAAGCGGAGAACAGCCTTTGGTTACATTAGATCGGACTGAGAATGGAGAGAGAATCTTTCTTTGTTGCAATGGGCACAAAGGCGGTGGAAGCTACTGATAAATAAAGTGAGGGAAGATAAATAAATTTTGTGTGATGTACTGTGAGATATAAATGCTATGTGATTTGGGAAATGTTGTGTGTCATTTCATACTATGTGATATAAATACTGTGTGATATGCAAAAGGCTATGTATCATAGGCTGTGTGCCATTTTATGCTGTGTGCTATGGGAAAGGCTGTGTGCCATTTAATGCTGTGTAATATGGGAAATGCTAAGTGACATTTTGTGTTGTGTGGAAAGTGCTGTGTGCAAATCAAAAGTAATCTCCATGGAGTGCGGGCTAAATGCTTGTGATTGAGTGTCAAATACATGAGGAGTTGGGGAAAGTAATCGCCATGGAGTGCGGGCTAAATGCTCGTGACTGCGTGTCGAACCTGTTAAAAAGGAAAGGAAGATTGAAGTGTCTTGTGTGTGTATATATATATATATTGAATTTTGTGATATGTCTTCTGTGTGAAGATGAGATGATACTTCTGTGTGAAGTTTTAAAGGTGCGTCTGTGTGACCTATGATGAATATGCTATGTCATGCAAGTGTGAGTGATTTCTGCTATTTATGGTATGATATGAATTTGCATGAATTCCTGTGGTGTGTTACTTGTGTGATTTGTGGTTATAACTGTAAAAGAGATTTTCACCCTTGCCTGTATGTTTTGTGGTCTTCGGAAAATGATTCATATAGAGGGATCATATGCTTGGTGGACTAGTCATCACTAGAAGTCCAAGAGGAGACAAGTACGGCGGTACGTCAAGACGGCGGAGGACGTGCATGTGGGAAGTTAAGAGTTGGGTTCTTGTTGGAGTCTGTAATATTTTCAGTGCTTGACCAACATAGGGAGTCTGTACTTATTTGGGAAAAAGGTTTCTTGTATATGATATACTCTATTATTAATAAATGAATTTTCATTCCCTATGCTATTTACTGTTTGGTGTCTGTTCACATAAGTATTTCTTTAAAAAAAAATAAAGAAAATCCATTTGTGAAAATTAATATAAAGTTTTTGACAGCATTTTTCCGAAAGAATAACCAGAAGAAAGATTTCAATTCCGCATTAGAGGTTTGGTTACGGAGTGTAATGACTCCTGAGAAAGGGGTGTTACAAGATGACTCAGAAGAATCATCTGGAGAAGATGAACAAGAAGAAGCAAATATGTATCTCATGATGAATCAGTCAGAATCTGAAACTGATGAGGTAAACACTGCTCCATCTCATCAAGAACTCGAATTTGCCTTTGATAACTTGGTTAATGAATCAAACACTTTAGTTCAAAAATGTGCCTTCTTAAAAGAGCAACTTTCTGAAGCAAAGAAAGAAAATGAGAAATTGAAAGAAGAAAATGAAAAAAAAAATGTTTAAAACAAATCATTGTCTTCAAGAATCTCATTTCAAACATTTTGAGAAAGTCAAATCTATCAGAAAAGATGCTTCTGAAACACCAATTCAAGATACTAAAACTATTATTGAAGAAAACAATATCTTGAAAGAAAGAGTTAACACGTTGACTCATGATTTATCTAGATTTGTTGAAGGATAAAAAAATCTAGAAAAACTAAGGGGTGTTCAAAAGAATCCTTCTGATTAGACAGGGCTAGGATTCAACAGAAATCAAAAGCAAACTCCTACGAAAATAAATTTTGAAAATGTCAGAAGGTCATGGAAATATTGCCCTAACTGTAAGATGTATGGTCATTTGCCTTTAGATTGTGTTTATAAGAGAAAAAGCTCAACCATGAGCAAGAAAGTTCACAAACACATTAAGAAAAAATTTTGTTCTTACTGCAATCGATATCGCCATACAGACACAGAATGTTACTATGAACACAAAACTGAGAAACATTCTAAGAATGTTCCTAAGTTAAAAAAGGGCAAGAAATTCTGTTCTTACTGCAACATACATGGACATACTATCTCAGAATGTTGGTATAAGAACAAAATACCTAGGAGAAAGGTAATTAACCAAAGAGGACCCAATAAAATATGGGTACCTGAGTCTGTGTTCATTGAAAATGCAGGAATGCCTTATGACTGCCAAAAAAAGAATGTTATGGTTCTTGGACAGTGGTTTCTCAAGACATACGGCTGGAGATAAGAGTAAGTTCCTTACTCGTAAGAAGGAAGATGGTGGAGCTGTAACCTTTGGTGACAACAGAAAGGCTTGGATCATGGGTATAGGTAAAGTAGGTAATAAAGACTCCACCGAGATAGATAATGTTTATTATGTTAAAGGGTTAAAACATAACCTTCTCTGCAACACCCTTTCTCATAAAAGGATATTACAACATAAGTAACCTATTTATCGAAAATAATATTAATCTTTATTTTAAAAGAAAATTCTCTTTTAATTATTTCAAGTCCATTCCAAAAATGAGTATAATCTTTTTCTTTTAATGCCTAAAAATTATTTTAACTTGAAACTCTCACTTACGTTGTTTATATTTCAAAACTTATTTATGTCATAACGTATTACTGAAGGAAAGTAAACATCATATATAGTACTGTCCAAAGTTTTACAAGTACATTAAACTGAACAGCCAGTAATGTCATATAATGTAGAGTACAGTCATCCCAAAATATCTCTAAACAAAAGCCTAACCGGTAGAGTCAGTCTACAAAAAAAAAAGATCCAAAAAGATAACGCAACAGCCTGCGCTATGTCAGCTCCCAACTCAGTCTGCATCTGCTCCTAAACATTGCCTACAGACTCCTCTGAAGGATCACTCTCTTCCTCCTCTATCAGCTTCCCTTTCCCTTTACTGTCATTGGCCTCCTGACGAGCTCGTGCTCTCCAAGATGGCATAGCAGTAGGGGAAAAAGGCATCGGTCTTCCACCTGGTTCCGCGAATGAAATGGAACAGCTGGAATGGGAGTATCAGTCTTCACAATAGGTGTCCTCTCAGTAGGCACCTTCCCTGCTGAGGTATCTCTAACTAGACGAGAACGACGAACAGTACTCTTCAAGCTGTTTGTCTCCATCTACCATAATACCTCTTACATGGAGGAGTAGTACGTCTCTGCTACTGTGGCTCTGGCCTTGCAGGCTCCTGCTGCACGGGCTCAGATCTCTATACATGCTCTTGTTGAGCTGTCTCTTGCCTCTCTCTCTCTCTCTCTCTCTCTCTCCAAGAGTCCTAGAGCTCCTGGATAGGCATCTTCACATCTAATATCATATTCTCTACAGTCCACCGGTGAGGTCCTTCTGCAGATGTCTCCAAGGAAGTCACATACCCGAGGTATGTTCCCCACTGGGTTTTAGGGTTTACTATCCACCCCTTACCCTCACCCCCTCGGGGCAGTAAGCTTTGTCTACGAACCTTGGTCAGCCCATCTGGCGGGTGGTCTATCTATATGAATCATATTCCAAAGAGCACAAAACATATAGGCAAGGGTGAAAAATCCTCGTACACAAGTTATAAAAACATAGTGACAACAGATAAGAAGAAAGTAAATCATGCTTATCGAACATATCTACAGTATGCATTTCTCTACCATTTACCTTTTCTCAGTACAAAAGCATATAATCTCTCTTCTAATAAGACATTCTCATATACACAAGAAAATTATCACAGTCACAACACATAACTCAGCATAAAACAATATATCATCAACTCAGATATATTATAATGCATGTCACTTCTATTTCCCTCTCATCACCCTCATAGTGCTCCAATGAGACTTCCCTACCTCCAACACCTTTGAGCGATTGGCTGTAGCAAACTTAACAGACTTATCAGAGAGTCCCTCTAGACTTCATAATAATCATTCTGATAAGCTACATCTCACCATATCATAAATAGTCAAGTCAGTCAGATTTATCTAAGTAGGGTTGTGCGACTTGCCTCGGCTCAGGGGATATCACCTACCTGGCCATCTGAGGGGTTTCACAACCTGGATAATCCCAGTAGACAGTTGTGGCCCAACTATCCCTATTCTCAACCCTCTCTGGGTTGTAATGCTCAACTCATGGCCTTATGCCAATTCTCTTTCTCTTTATACAAAATGACACATCACATTATGCACACAAAGTAATCATTCTCAAGCATTTTTAAGCTTTGGTTTCTCTTGTAATTTCATTAACCTCTTCTCTAGGTTATCTCTTGTACAATCACATATAACCTTCTCTCTTGGTTATAGTATTCCCATCTCTTTTAATATTCTCATCTCTTTGTGATTATTCTCAATCCACATGCCTTTTCCTCTTCAATTAATACATTTTAATTAAACTTTGTCTCTTAACTAAAAAGCATTTTCCAAATCCAATGTTTTAGTTATAAAATAAGTTAACTAAAATACTTGCCAACCTTTAAATTCAAAAAAGACATTTTTCTCTTAAAAAAATTTATTAAAAATATGAAAAAAAAAATTCGTAAAATTCTGGGCTGTTTATTTTCCAGAATACAGAACTGTTCATAGGCGCGAGAATTTTCACACCCGCGGTGCAGACAGCACTGTCCCCTGTTTCCCAGATTTTCCCAGCTTCGAAAATTACCACACCCAGGGCATGACTGGAATCCGATTTTACCGAAGTTCAAACAAAATTAATCTTTTCTTTACATGGTTAAGACCTAATGAATAAAAATGAGCAAAATTTACAATCTTTGGATCAATCACAAAGCACAACCATTCAACATCAAGCTATTGATCCAAGCTTATCAAGACATAGAGCAAGGTCATCACACACAAGACAATCATTTCTCCACCACCAAGAACAATCCACATCAAAGAGAAACAAATCTATATCACACAACATCCAAGCAAATCAAAATCCATCAATCAAGCATGAATATATATATCTCTTGAGTCACCCAAGCCATATGAACAAAAGAGCACTTACCTTCATGATCAAAATATACTCTAATTAAATTCACAAGCATCTTGAACAAACCACAACAAACATACTACACATACATCATTCAAACCCTAATAACCATGTATGAGAAAATCTCCCCTTACCTCTTCCTTTAGCTTGTGAAAGAAAAGCCCTAGCTCTTAGCCCTTCTTCTTCTTCTTCTTGACTATCTCCTTCCAAATTAAACACAACACATCCAAATACCAAGTAAGTTTACTTATCCCATGGATAATCTTTAGCACATGAAAGAAGAACTCAAGATGAACTAAACACTACCCTAAGCTCATGAACCATGAAGAAGACAACAAAAACGTAATCTATGGAGTTCTCATGAAGTACCTTGGTAGCTTGAAGATCCCAAAATCAAGAGCAAACTTTGAAAAATTTGATTATTTTGAGTGAAACTTTTGAGAGAAAATATAAGAAAAGCTTGTGGTGTAAGAGCAAAATGAGAAGTATGAAGCAATAGCTCTCTTCCTCCCTCTCCCTTACTCGACCTCTCCCTCTCTTTTCCTCTTGCTCAAGATTTTTTCTCAAGTTAATCATTACACTAAAATGAGTCATTTGTAAAATAAATCCTTGGATTTTTCTTATTGGTTCAAAATTATGAGTCAAAGAATTTAGAATTTTCCACACCCTTCTACCCAAGTCAAGGGGCGGTGCAGCTGTCCAAGGGAGGGTAAAAATATTTTTCACCTTGACCATGGTAAAAGATAAGTTTTTAAAGTAATAAAGTGTGGTAACTTTTGAGTTTCATGGTTAAATTGTCCAAAAATAACCTATTGAGGTAAAAACTCTCATGACTCTTAAAATAAGCCTTATACCACGAAATTAAAATGCTACAAATGTATTGGTTCATCAAATCAAGTTTAGAAGCATTATGGTAATTTTTCGGTTTCACCGTAACCCGTAAATTAGGGTTAAACTGAACTTTCTCAGAAAATTCCCGAATAAATTTTTAAAATCCTCAAATATTATAAAATCACTATTTGTATCTTCAAATCTTTTTCTTAGCCTCAATCTAGGGTTTCTGCTTCACAACTCAACCAATCCGTCTATTTACAGTAAACAGAATTTCGTCTGTATCTCAACGTCTGACTTAAACTACTGATTTCTAACGTCAGGAAAAATTTATCTATGAAATTAATCTTCCTAAAATATATCTAACATGCACAAAGCACATATCACACACATAAAGTAAAATTAAAATAGAATCAAAAATTACTAACGTTACATTCTTAGCATCAGTCAATTATGTGACAGTGGCGTTGAAATATTGTTTCAACCTACAGTCTATGAAATTTGAGAAAAATCCACAGACAACCTTCTCTTCTCCGGAAAGAAAAATAAAAATCTCTATAGCATCTGCATTGAAGAACTTTCTGATCAAACTTGTTTTGCATCTTTTGAAAATGACAAATGGATTTGGCATAGAAGAGTAGGCCATATGAACATGAAAACTATTTCAAAGCTATTGCAAAAAGATCTTGTCAAGGGATTGCACAAAATCAAATTTGAAAAGGACAACATTTGCGAAGCTTGTGTGCATGGGAAACAAACAAAATCAAGTTTTCATTCTAAGAATGTTGTTTCAACTTCAAAACCAGTTGAATTACTACACATTGAGGTATTTGGTCCCACTAAAACTGCAAATCTTAGTGGAAAGAGACATGGTTTTGTTGTTGTGGATGATTACTCTAGATTCACCTGGGTATTATTCTTAATCCACAAAGATGAGTCATTTGAAGCCTTCAGAAAGTTATGTAAGAAGGTTCAGAATAAAGAAGGTTCTAACATAATTTCTGTAAGGAGTGACCACGGAGGTGAATTTGAGAATCACCAATTCCAAACATTCTTTGATGAGAATGGAATCACACACAATTTTTCTTGTCCAAGAACTCCTCAACAAAATGGAGTTATGGAAAGGAAAAATAGATCCTTACAAGAAATGGCAAGAACAATGCTAAGTGAATTTGGAATTTAGAATTACTTTTGGGCAGAGGCTGTAAACACCTCTTGCTACATTCTGAACAGAGTTTCGATTAGAAACATTCTGAACAAGACTCCATATGAATTGTGGAAAGGGAGAAAACCAAATATATATTACTTTCATGTCTTTGGATCTGAATGTTTTGTTCTAAACAACAAAGACAATCTTGGAAAATTTGTTTCCAAAACTGATAAGGCTATCTTCTTAGGATATTCCTTGACTTCTAAAGCATATAGAGTGTTCAATTTGAAAACTAATACATTTGAAGAAAGTATGCATGTTATATTTAATGAAATTAACAACTTGTCTGAGAAAAGAAAAGATGCAGATCTTGAGGAAGAGTTAGAGAAATTAAAGATTCGAGATGAATCTCATTCTTCTATTCAAATCAAAGAAGGTTTAGAAGATCAGAATGTTGAAAGTTCTTCACAACATTCTGAAGTCCAGAATTTATCTAAAAGTTGGAAAATGGTTACTAATCATCCTCAAGAATTAATCATTGGAGAAACTTCAGAAGGAACTAGAAGAAGATCATCTTTCAAGAAAGATGAATGTGGTATGGCTCTAATCCTAAAGGTTGAACCTAAATCAATTGTTAAAGCCACAACTGATGAATGATTGATAAATGCCATGAAAAAAGAGCTGAGCCAGTTTGACAAAAATCAAGTATGGATTCTTATTCCTCCACCAAAACACCAAACAGTCATTAGAACTAGATGGGTGTTTAGAAACAAGCTTGATGAGAATGGTAAGGTGGTAAGAAACAAAGCAAGGTTAGTAGCTCAAGGCTATAACTAGCAAGAAGATATAGACTACGATGAAACCTTTGCACCTGTAGCTATATTAGAAGCTATAAGAATTCTTCTTGCATTTGCTGCACATAAGAACATAAAACCTTTTCAAATGGAAGTTAAAAGTGCATTTTTAAATGGCTTTATAAATGAAGAAGTTTATGTGCATCAACCTCCTAGTTTTATTGAAAACAACAAACCAAATTATGTTTTCAAACTAACAAAGGCTTTGTATGGTTTGAAGCAAGCTCTTAGAGCTTGGTATGATAGATTGAGTAACTTTCTGATTAAGAATGGCTTTCTTAGAGGAAAAGTTAACACTACTCTATTTAAGAAAATTCATAAGTCTGGCATTCTCATAGTACAAATATATGTTGTGTAGTGGCACAGATAGTCACAAGAAGGGGGGTTGAATTGTGACCCTTTGAATATTTTGGCTTTACCTGCAGACTTTGAACCTTTCTCAAGTATAAACCACTTGGAGTTCAAAGAAGATTTAAAACAAACGTTAGAATGTAAGCTCTTTAGCTAGAGAAGGTTATCAGTATTAAGTGTAATGTTTGTTTTAAAAGATATTCTCAACTAGAGAAGGTTATCAGAAAATCAAGTTTGCAATACCCTTTCTCCCAAAAGAGCCTTACAACATAAGTAACCATATTTATCGAAAATAATATTAATCTTTATTTTTAAAAGAAAATTCTCTTTCAATTATTTCAAGTCTATTTCGAAAATGAATATAAATTTTTTTCTTTTAATTCCTGAAAATTATTTTCACTTGAAACTCTCACTTACGTTGTTTAGATTTCGAAACTTATTTATATCGTAACGTATTACTGAAAAATGAGATAAACATCATCTGAAGGAATAATATACATCATATATAATACTGGTCCAAAGTTTTACAAATACATCAAACCGAATAGCTAGTAATGTCATATAAAATAGTACAGTCATCCGACAAGGATAATAATAACAGTCTACCCCAAATGAGCCTAAGCCGGTCGAGTCTCCGATCACCCCCAAAAGACTATCTAGCCAAAAGCCACTTTAGACGGTAGTCTTTTTCATTCCTCCGTCCTAGTCAATTCACTTGACTAGTGGTACATCTATATGAATCATGTTCGAAAGAGCACAAAACATATAGGCAAGGGTGAAAAATTCTCGTACAAAAGTTATCTCACAACAATGAAAATAAAAAGGATAAAAGAGACTCATACATATCGTACATCATAACTCTTTATCCTATAACATACAATTCTCTATCACAATAATACATTAGCACAAACCCATTGAATTTCACTACAGTAATATACAATTACACACATATAATATCACTACAGCAATATGCTATCGCAACTTATAAAACACAACTCATCATCAAGGCAATATGTCGTCACACAGATACATTTAAAATGCATGACACTTCTATTTCTCTCTCAACACCGGTGTAATGCTCCATGGAGACTTTTCTCTTCCTCAACAACATTTGAGCGATAGGCCACAGTCAATCCTTAATATACTGTTCAAGGCTACACACGGTGAAGTCCAAGTAACAGTATTCAGGAAAGCTATGTTTAAGTCATAATTGTTCATGATTCTACACTGTAAAATTCAGGTAACAGTTCACTCATCTCTATTGACACCATATCACAAATGGGTGAGTCAGTCAGATTTATCCAAGCCGGGTGCTCTACTCGATCTCGGCTCGCTGGGAGTCACCACGCGGCCATTGAGACTTTTCGAAACCTGGATAATCCCAGTAGGCAATTGTAGCTCAACCGTACCCTATTTCCAACCCCTCTCTGGGTTGTAGCTCATCTCATGGCCATCCGCCAAAATCTCTTTCTCTTTATGCCAATGACATAGCATATTGCACACAAAGTCAATCACAATCAATTTCATATTGATTTCTCATGCACAACTCTATGTTACCACTTGTAACATTCTCAATCTCTTCTCAATGTTACCTCTTGTAACAATCACACACAACCTTCACTCTTGGTTATGGAATAATCATCTCTTTTTAATTATCTCAACCAAGATATCTCTTTCTCTTTCATTTAACTTTCTTACAAAATTATAATTCTGTTTCCAAAAACAGTATTTTCCGTATTCAATGTTTAATCTTCAAGGAAAATCGGACTAAAATACCTATTGATTTCCAAACTCAAATTTGATATTTTTCCCTTAAAAAGACTCTATTTTATAAGCTTTTAAAAATAAATTTCGTAAATTCTGGGTTGGTTTTTCGCAGACTCCAGATCTGTTCACAGGCGTGTTAAGTTTCACACCTACGGCGTGAAAAGAACTGTCCCCTGTTTCTAAACAGAACATGCGATTTTCACAGCTTTGAAGAATATCCCACCCAAGGCGCGACAGGTCCAGTGTTTACAAAGTTAAAGTCAATTAAAGTTGTTCTTGACATGGTTTAACCTAATTAAGATCAAATAGATAAAAATATGTTCTTGGATCATTCCAAAAGCTTTTTAAATTATAGACAAATACTTTGGTTTTAGGAAAATTCATTTAAGACTTGGCTTATATAAAAATTACTCTAATAAGGCTTAGATGAAATCTTTACTCTCCAATTTTCCAATACCAATTTGGCATAGAGGATCAAACATCAAAAACAAGCTATTGATCAAGCCATAATCAAGACATAGAGCACAAGATCATCACCACAGGCTAGATATCACTTCACACCCAAAAATCATTATCATAGGACAACCAAGATGATCATCTCTCATACTAAATTCAAGCATGCCAAAAATCATCCTCAATCACTTTTCATGGTATCTATATTCAATAAAAATCCCTACCATACACAAACATACATATTAAACTATCCAAAATACCACATGGACAAGAAGATCATAATCAAACATAGCATATGTATATCAAGAACACAAATAACTTTGTAAGAGAAATTTCCCCTTACCTTGTCTCCTAGCTTGTATAGAAAACCCTAGCTCTTGGCCTCCTACTACACCTTGATCTCCACCTCCCAGTCAAGCATAAACATCTCCAAAAATACCAAGAGAAAAACTTAAGATATAATATATATAAATCAAACCCTAGACATATGAACCAAAAGGAAGATGTTAGGAGCTTGATTCATGAAACTCTTACCTATACCAAACACCTTTGTAGCTTGAAGATTCAAAACCGAAAGAGCAAAATCTAGGAGGAACTAGATGACCTTGATGAAGGCTAGGGTCTTAAAATGAAATCTCTCTTTTTGATTAGTGTATAAAAATCAAAATTATGGATAGAAGAATAGATGATGATGACTTGAGGCTATGGAGGAAGAAGAACAAGCATGAACTTCTAAGAGAGAAAAGAGAGACAAGGCTTTGGAAAGAAGAGAAAATAAGAGTACAAGTGAACAAATCCTTCCTCTTTTCTTCCCTAGACCCTCACGGTTTTCAGCTCCCCATAAGACTTGGAGAAGCTTGCACTAGTTGTGGTAATTATCACTTGGTTATTAGTTAGATAATTAGATAATTGATCCATTTCCTAATTGGCCAAAAGCTATGACTAGGCTATGTGACTCATGAAGGATAATAATTACTAATATCTATCCTTTAGATGTATTGGGCGGACAGCTTGCAAAGGGAAGGAGAAGATGAGCTTAAAGCTAACTAAGTTTAGAGCTTGGTTAAAATGGAACTAAACTAGGTTAGTTTTTAACTAGATTCGAGTGATGGAATGACATCAATGGCCAAGATGTTCTCTCCATCAAATGAAGTGACAAATCAAGGGTCCATATTAAACAAGGTGGCTGCATGGCTATTTGGTAAATTAAACCAAACTTAAGGGTAAAACCGAAAGGGCAAAATAGTCATTTCTTCACTTTGTAATTAACTATTTAAGCTAAAGGTAAAATGGTCTTTTCCCATGGGTCAAGAAAATTCTACACTCCTCCACAAGTGTGCAGGGCGTCCAAGGCTGGTCAAAGGGCTAAGGTAAATAATTTTTCACTTTTAACCATGGTAAAAGGTAAATTACGGTAATAAACTGCGGTAACTTTTACGTTTCATGGTTAAAACTATCCCAACATGACTTATTGAAGTAAATGACTCTCAAGACTCACGTGATAATCCAACACCACGAAATTCAAGTGCCAAAAAGGTCTTGGTGGATAGAAATCCAACTTAGAAGCAACACGGTAATTTTTCGATTTCACCGTAACCCGTAAATTAGGGTTAAACTGCACTTTCTCTGAAAAATCTCAGAAAATTCCTAAAAATCATAAATCTTATAAGAACACTATTGGTGACCTTTACATTTGATTTTGGATCATTTCCTAACTTTCAGATATCCATTTGATCTCCCATTTACCCTGTCCTTAATTCTACGGGGCCCAAAACCGTAATTCTTTATGTGCTATTCTATAAACTCCCAAAATAAATTCTAAAATTCTAAAATAATATAAAACATCATTTGGCTTCTCCAAAAATATTTCTTAACTTGTTCTGGTCCCCAAATCAACTCACAGTTCAACCTGCTCAAACTACAGGGACCAAAATGGTAACATTTTTATCCATTTCTCAAAAAAATTCCAAATAAATTTCTAAAATCCTCAAATATTATAAAATCAATATTGGTATCCTCAAATCCCTTTTCTAACTTCAATTTAGGGTTTCTCCCTCATAACGCAACCATTCCGACAGTTAAAACACTATCACTTTTCCGTTTGATTGCCGACGTCGAATTTAAACTATTGATTTCTAATCTCAAGAAAATCATATCTACGGGATTTAGTTTCCTAAAATATATTTAATCCACATAAATCACATATCCCTATATTAAAATATAATAAAGTTAGAAACCTAAAATTACGGACGTTACAAAGTTCCTTGCTTTTAGAAATGTGAACAGAGATATCTCAGCTAGAGAAGGTTGATCAAAAGATCTTCTCTAGAGGTATTGACTTTATCTACTTTGTGAAATACAGTTTCACGAAACTTTCTTAGAAAAATATTTTCATTATTGCTGTTAAAACAAGTTTCACAAACTCGTTTGGACCTTCTCAGCTAGAGAAGGTGTTTCAATGTAGTTCAGCTATGAAACAGAAAAACAGTAAAGGAGATAGGGAGAAGAATATCACACATATATTTTATCCTGGTTCATCCCAAACATTGGGCTACGTCCAGTCCCTGTAACGTCCGTATTTTTAGATTTTCAACTTTACTATATTTTAATATTTGGATATGTGATTTGTGTGAATTAAATATATTTTAGGAAAGCTAATCCCATGGATATAGTTCTTTTGAGCTTAGAGATCAGTAGTTTAAGTCTGACGTCGAAATTCAAACGAAAATATGGTTGTGTTTTAACTATCGGAATGACTGCGTTATGAGGTAGAAACTCTAAATTGAAGTCAGAAAAGGGATTGAGGATACCAATATTGATTTTACAATATTTGACGATTTTAGAAATTATTTTGGAAATTTTTTGAGAAACGGATAAGAAGTATTACCGTTTTGGTCCCTGTACCGTTTTGGTCTCTGTAGTATGGACTAGGGTGAACTGCGAGTTGGTTTGGAGACCAGAACAAGTTAGGAAAATATTTTGATGAGCCAAATAATGTTTTTACATTATTCTAGAATTTTGAAAATTATTTTGGGAATTTTTAGAACCAGATTAAGAATTGCTGTTTTGGTCTCTGTAGAATGAAGAACAGGATAAATTGGAGAGTAGATGGATACCAGAAGGTTAGAAAATGGTTAAAATCCAATGTGAGGGTAATCATTAGTGTTCTTATCGAATTTATGATTTTTAGGAATTTTCTAGGATTTTTCAGAGAAAATTCAGTTTAACCCTAATTTACGTGCTACCGGGGAAACCGAAAAATTACCGTTTTGCTTCTAAGCTTGATTCCTATCTACCAAGACCCTTTTGGCACATGAATTTCTTGGTCTTGGCTAATCATGTGAGTCATGAGAGTCTTTTACTTCAATAAGTCATGTTGGGATAATTTTAACCACGAAACACAAAAGTTACCACACTTTATTACCGTAATTTACCTTTTACCATGGTTAAAAGTGAAAATTTATTTACCTCTTCCTTTTTACCAGCCCATAACCGCCCTAGAATATTTGAGAAGAGTTTAGATTTTTCTTGAATTTCCATGAGTCATAATAATTAACCAATAAGAAAAAATTTTGATTTTATTTTCTTAATTATCCATTAAGTGTCATGATTACATTGGCAAGCTTCTCCAAGAAGCCAAGGGAGAGGGAGAGAAGTCGACCAAGGGGGAGAGAGGGAGAGGGTTCATGCTTCATTTCCTCCATTGCTTTCTCTCACTAGAACATATTTCTCTCACTTTTCTCTCTAGTTTTCTTCCAAAATTACCATGTTCTTCTCAAGTTTTTCTCTCTTGATTTTCAATCTTCAAGCTACAAGTGTGATTGGTAGAGGTAAGAGTTTCATGAATCAAGTTCCTAACATCTTCTTTTTGGTTCAAATGTCTAGGGTTTGATTTATATCTATTTTCTTTCAAGTTCTTTCCTTGGTATTTTAAGGATAGTACATGAGTAGGAAAAGAACTTACCTTGGTATGGATATGTTATACTTATTGGAAGATGGTGATCAAGGTATAGTAGGAGATCAAGAAGCTAGGGTTTTCCTATACAAGCTAGGAGACAAGGTAAGGGGAAATTTTTCTTACAAAGTTATTAGGTTTCTTAAGATGTATGTGCTATGTTTGGTTGTGATTTTTCTTGTTCATGTGATGATTTGGATAGCTTAAGATATATATTGATGCATGATAGAGATTTTCATTGAATAGATGTGTTATGGTAAGTGCTTGATGATGATTTTTGGAGTGTTTGAATTTTGTATGATTGATGTTGTTCTTTGTTGTCTTATGACTGATTTTTGGGTGTGAAGTAATATCAAGCTTGTTGTGATGATTTTGTTTTCTTATGGCTTGTTTTAGAGCTTTGAAAAATAGCTTGTGGTTGCTATGGTTATTTAATTATCTATGTCAACTTATATTGGACTTGGTGGTATAAGATTTAATCTAGGTTTTTACTAGAATCTTTTTCTATAAGCTAAGTTTTCAATGAATTTCTATAAAACCTAAGTAATTGTTTATAATTTGGATTGGATAGCCTTTGAATTGATCCAAGAACATATTTTTATTTATTTGATCTTAATTAAGTTTGAATTATGTAAAGAAGAAATCTAATTGGTTTTAATCTTGTAAAAACCGAATCTGTCCTGCCCTGGGTGGATTTATTTTCAAAGCTGTGAAAATCGCATGTTCTGTTTTAAACCAGGAACCAGTCCTGTTCACGCCTCGGGTGTGAAAATTTGCACTCCTGTGAACAGGTCTGGACTATGCGAAAAACCAACCCAGAATTTTATGAAATTTATGTTTTATTCTTATAAAATAAAGTCATTTTAAGGAAAAAGTACCATTTTTAAGTTTAGTAATCAATAGGTATTTTAATTCTATTTTTCTTGAAGCTTAAACATTGAATACGGAAAACACTGATTTTTGAGAAACAGAGTTATAATTGTGTAAGAGAATTGAATGACAGAGAAAGAGATAATAAAAAAGAGATGGGTATTACATAACCAAGAGAGAAGGTTATATGTGATTGTTACAAGAGGTAACATAGAGATATGTTTGAGATAATTACAAGAGAAACCAAAGTGAAAGTGATTGTAATTGATTTTGTGTGCAATATATTATGCCATTTGCATAAAGAGAAAGAGATTTGGCAAGAGGTCATGAGATGAGCTACAACCCAGAGAGGGGTTGAAAATAGGTACGGTTGGGCTACAATTGCCTACTGGGATTATCCAGATTTAGAAAGTCTCAATGGCCGTGTGGTGGATCCCAGCGAGCCGAGAACGAGTAGAACACCCGGCTTGGATAAATCTGACTGGCTGACCTATTTATGATATGGGGTCAATAGAGATGAGTGAGTTGTTACCTGAAGTAGAATCAGGAACAATTATGACTTAAACATGACTTTTCTGAATACTATTACTTGGACTTCACCGTGTGTAGCCTTGAACAAGTATGTTAAGGATTGACTGTGGCCTTTCGCTCAAAAGGTTGTTGGAGGTTGAGAAGTCTCCTTGGAGCACTATGAGGGTGTTATGATGGAAATAGAAGTGTCATGCATTTTAAATATATCTTGTGTGATGATATATTACTTTGGTGATGAGTTGTGTGTTAGAAGCTGTGATAATATATTATTGTGGTGATAATATATGTGTGGGTAATTATACATTACTATTGAGAAGTCCCACATCGACTAGCGATATGGCTAGTGTAGTGCTTATATAGTGTGGGTGTAACATCCATTTTTCAGAGTTACTGTTTAAAATCTATTTTATATGACACTTTTTGATCTAAGGGCTAAGTAAATTATTTTAGTCTTAGAATGAAGGTTTTAAAATACTTATCGAGTTATTTCATTAAAACAGTCACTCTTTCCTTGACGTTTGACATCCGTATTTACCGTTATTAGCGGATAAGGATTTAAATAGCACAAGTATGTTAAACCAACTTAGACAAACAAACTTCCTTCACAAAAGTTGGTTCTTTTAATATTTCTTATTTTCTAGAATTTTTTTAGAATTTTTGGAAAACTTTAGAAATTACCGTTTTGACCCTGTTACTTACAATAAAAGCTAATAACTAATTCGGAGACCAATCTAAGGTCAGAAAAAGATTTTGAGTAGTTGAATCATGTTTTTTCATTTTTTGGAATTTTTGGAAATTATTTTGTAATTTTCTGAAAAGCATATCAAAACGCTATTTTTTGATCTCCGTAAAGTACGGAAAGCAGGGATTTCTGGTCAAAAATTGATTTTAAGTGATCAGTGAGTGCTTAAAATCAAAATTCAAGAGAGATCAATAGTGTTTAAATTCAATTTGTGATTTTCTGGGAATTTTTCTGGAATTTTCTAAAAAATTACTGTTTTTCACTTACGGCGCGGTTGTTCTCCTTTGTTAGTGCAAACCGTAAAGTCTACCCTTTTCCGTAAACATCCAAAAACTCTTGTATGAAGTCTTTGAGACTATTAATAGTCATTTTCGAAATTTCCTATAGGTTCTCACCATTTTAATTAATTTTGGAAATATTTAATTTGTGAAAAATCCGTTTTACCCTTGATTTTCATCCGTTTTCACTTGAAAACCTTAGGGACAAAGATGCAACTTCACTCCCTCCCTCTTCAGCCCTCAAAACTGCCTCATGAAGCAAGGAGAAGAACTCAATTTTGAGTCATCACCATGACTCACTCTTTTGGACCAATTAGAAAAAGATTCATTAAAACTAATTTCTAATTAAGCCATTTTGGAGTCATGACTTACATCATGGGAACAAATGATCAAATGGTCTTCCTTCCTCCCTATCTTGGTCGACATCAAGCTTCATTTTGGAGCCTTGGATGAGCTTTTCTCTTATGAGTCACCATGCATAGTCATGAGCTGAGGCCTATTAGAATAAAGCTTGATTTAACCAAAATAATAAATAGGTAATTTAAGAGTCATTGCCTACATCATGAATTTCTTTAATCCCCTCTTGGTCCTTGCTCTTGGCCGCCCCTCCCATCTATAAATAGGGGCCTTGGCTTCATAATTTTAACACACACCAACAAGGATTCCAAGAAGACATACAAGTTCTCTCTCTTTTACTTTCTTAGTTCTTAAATTTCTTTGGTGTTCTTGCTTTGTTCTTCTTCAAGTTTTGGCCAAGGTAAGAGGTTTATCTTTTCAATATTAATTTGAAAAATATGTGTTTTGATTCTTGTTTATGCTTGTCTTATATGCTTTATGTGTTTTTACTTTTATGCCTTAATAATTGTTTTATGGTCTTAAATAAATTATTTTATGCTAGTTACTAATAGTAGAGTTATAATGCCCAAATTTTTCTAAATTTTCGTGGAACTAAGGTTACTATGTTAAAATCATTTTTGAGCTTTGTAAACATACCGTTATAATGACGAATTGTATTCTTACCGTAAAAATAATTTTACCGTAGAGAAAATGAAATTATTCTTTTGTGAAAACCCTGATATTGTCTATCATTGATATACAAGGTCATGGTTAAGATAAATGGTTTATCAATATGGATCTGTCTAGAAAGGAAGTGAGATCTATGAAGGGGCTAAAGCAGTCCGTCTCTCTCTGGCCTGGGATCTGTACCGATACGTTGTTTGGGGAATTCTTAACTTAGGGAATCGGTATATACGTGACTAAGATGATTGGGGAATATAATGGTAATGGATTCTCGGTGAACTCTACTGTTATATATTTTGGTTCAGTATTCTCTATATGTTTTAACAGTGGAAATTTGTGAAACATGCTTTCATTGGGCTTTTTCTGAATATAAACTAGTATCCAAATATTTTAGAATAATTCAGTTTTGACCCCCTTTTTAATGAATTAATTACTTTTTAGTACTGTTATATACCAATGTATTTTTTAGGGACTTGAATATAAACAAAGTATGAGTTATCTAGAATAAATGGTTCTATGATTATCTAAGTGGTAAGACTGTGTGTTTTTCCTGAAATGTGTGAATTGGTATTCTTATCTGTTAAATGTGGTTTTGTGTTATCTGGTGATTCTATGTGGTTTGAGATAAGTGATTGAGTGGTTGGAAGTGAAAGAGATAGGCCTGGTGAAAGGCGATGTTTTTACTCGATGTTCTCACACGATGTTTCTACTTGATGTTCCTACTCGATGTTCCCAAATGCTTTGTTTAAAACGATGTTCCCATTGGATGTTCCCATTATACTGTGTTTTAAGTAAAGTGCTTATAGTTTGTTATGTTGGTATACTGATTAATTTGGTATATTCCCAGTGTATCTGAGTGTTGTATGTTGTTGTGTGCCTGTACTTTTCCTATTAATTTGTTTAGAGTTTCACCCTTGCCTGCTTTGTTGTGTTGATGCATGACGGAGTAGATGTTTGACCCGAGAAGTGGGTTAGCTGTTAGGAGAGGATCTGAAGAATGTTGCTGTATAGATGAATATGGATTTCAAGAAGAATAGATGGTTACTGTAATTACCCTTTTTCACACAAGGAACGTCACATGAAAAACTAAACTTAATGCGGAAAATCATTTCTCATAAATCATGGTTACCAAAATTGGTGGCTAATTTTTTTTTTTAAAAGTCTTATACGAAAAGATTTGCTTACAACTCATTTAGCCATCCAGAAACTCAGAAGAAAAGAAACATCACCTATATATATATATATCCTCAAGTCAATATACACAAGTCTTGCGCCCGCAAGTATAGTTTAGAACCACAACATAGTGGCCAAAATACATTATCCTGACACAAAGAAAATAAAGCGATAAAGCTAAACCTAGGAAAAACGATAAATCAAAAAGTGTGTCAAATACACGACACTGAACATGTACATCCCAAACCTAGGCTGGTCGCTAACAGACACTCTACAACCTAGCACTAGACAACCCCACATCTACAGGCCTAAGACGATGACGTCTCCTCGGGGTCCACCTCAACCTCAGACACCTCGAATAGTACACGATCTGGATCGTCTCTAACCTTCATCTTCCCTCTATCTACGTGTCCCGAAGGTCTGGCAGAAGTGTCAGAAGAACAGCGCACCAAACGTCCAGAAGGTGCGACGTATGGAAAAGAAAGTGTCGGCCTCACGGTCTCGAGTGATGGAACTGGTGTCACTGGTGGTGCCATCCTTGGTAAGCGTGCCCTCTCCAAGAAACTCTTCGTTGGAGTGTGACGAATCAGACGACAACGGTTGGATACCGATTTGGCTATCCGCTGAGGTGTACGTCTCTGATCCTCCCTCGCCTCCCTCCTAGGTTGCGCCGTGGGCAGAACTCTGGCCTCCCGGTTCTCCAAATTGATACTGCGTGCAAAGGGTGCATTTCCCAGCCAGTAGCGCATCCTCTCGACGGGTATGTAGATGTCCAATGTAACGCCCCTTTTTCCCACAAGGAACGTCACGTGAAAAACTAACACTTAATGCGGAAAAACATCTTTCATAACTTAAGGTTACCAAAATTGGTGGCTAATTTTTTTTTAAAAGAATCTTCAACGAAAAGATTTCTCACATCACACTTAGCCATCTTGAAACTCAGAAGAAAAGAAACATCATACACATATATATATATCATCATGTCAAAGTATACAAGTCTTGCGCCCGTAAGGATAGTTTGGAACCACAACATAGTGGCCAAAATACATCATCATAACGTAAAGAAAATAAAGCGATAAATCTAAACCTAAGAAAACAGTAAATCAAAAGATGTGTCAAATACACGACACTGAACATGAACATCCCAAACCTAGGCTGGTCGCTAACAGACATCCCACAACCTAGCACTAGACACCCCCACCACTACGACCTAAGACGATGACGTCTCCTCGGGATCCTCCTCCGGGTCCTCCTCTGGGTCCTCCTCCTCCTCTGATATCTCAATGAATACCCGCTCTGGCTCATGTCGAACCTTCCTCTTCCCCCTCTCTGCGTGTCCCGACGGTCCGGCAGAAGTGTCAGAAGAGCAGCGTACGAAACGGCCATACGGTGGAACGTAAGGAACGAAAAGCGTCGGTCTCCCTGTCGCTGGTGGTGAAGCTGGTGTCACTGATGGAGCCATCCTCGGTAGACGATCTCGCGGCAAGGTGCTCTTCCTCGGAGTGAGACGCGTGCGGCGAAACATGCGACGATACTCCCGAGCTGATCCAGTTACCCGTGAGGGTAAAGGTCTCTCCTCCGCCTGAGTCTCTCTCCTCGGCTGCTCCACAGGTGCCTCGGGTGCGGCTGCCAGCCAGTTGCGCATCCTCTCTAAGGGAATGTAGCGTCCAGAACCATGTCGCGCTCCAGAACCTCTTCGGGGCCCAGCACCCCTCCTCTAGTCCTGACCACGTGTCCACACACAGTGGCCCATTGGGAGATGGGATCATAAGTCCATCCCCCTCCCTCGGACTCGGCCTCAAGGGGCCGGAAGCTCTCCCTTACGCGGGCTACATAAAGTTATTCTTTCGCAAATCTTTTAGCTAAGCTATTCAATCATCAACAAGAGACAAATCATCAAGGTAAACACACAGTCAAGTACACACATAGCATTCTAGCATAATGCATGTCACTTCAATATCTCTTGTCATACACCGGTGCACTGCTCCATGGAGACTTTTCTTCCTCAACTAAGTAGAGCGATGTGGCGGAATCGTATACCTATCATTAATGCAAACTGACCTTCACTCTTGGCCATCGTTTGTCATTTATTCGGTACAGACCCATTGTGCTACGTCGTACACCCCATCTCAAATAAGGCAGCCGGTCAGGATCATCCAAGCCGGGTACACTACTTTTCTCGGCACAAGGGGATTCACCGCAAGGCCATTGAGAATTTCGTAACCTGGATGCCCTCAAAGACTTATAGTCAGACCATACTTATTTACAATCCCCGCATAGGATTGTGTGCTCTCATCATAGCAATAAATGCTAGCCTGGCAAAAGCCAATATCTCAAATGCATATGACAATATATTTGCAACCACAATCAATTTGGTCCCTCGTCTTAGGGTTTTTCGTCGCCACGTGTTGGCTTTCACCTAACACCGTGTAATATTTTTGTCATTAAGACTTGTATCTTCGCCACATATTGGTTCTCTTCCAATACCGTGTAATATTATTGTCATTAAGACTTTTATCTTCGCCACGTATTGGTTCTCTTCCAATACCGTGTAATATTATTGTTTAACACCATAAGTTTTTAGAAGAAATTCCTCTTTGAATTCTTAAGTTTTCTTTTAACTCTAAAATCTTTAAGCTTCATTTATTTTCAATAAAAGAGTTATCTTTTATCTAAAACCCACTTATTCATCATAAAAGGAATTAATTAAAAACCTAATTTAATTCTTTGATAATTTTACTTAAAATCTTTTACTTTAAGTATTTGTAATTCTGACCCTCTAAGAAGTTCAGTTTCACAGTCCAGCCCCAAATTTTCTGAAAAATCAGGTTTCTGGCCCAAAATGCCCAGACTTTACGTTTTCTACCCCAAGACTTTCGTAATTTACAATTCTGGCCCAAATGTACCAGACTTCGCGTTTCGGCCCCAAGTTTTCGTAAATTATCTTTTTGGCCCAAAGGTTTCCAGAATTCGCATTTCTGCCCCAAACTTTCTTAAATTATAATTTTGACCCAAAAGTCCAGATTTTGCAATTAAAGCCCAGAATTCCAGAATTTGCATTTTTGACCCCAAAAACCTGCAGTTTTCGTTTTTAACCCCTAAAAATCCAAAATTTGATTTTTCTCCCACATTAATTAATTCTCTAACTCACTTAAAGTTTTATGGGTAAAATGATTTAGTATGAAATTGATTTAAGACTTATGATTAGAATTCTCATTAATTCATTTGGAAAAACTTTCTCATTAAAGCTTTTAAACTCTCTTCCCACACTTAATCAAATCTTTTCAATCCAATCCCAATCAAAGTATATGAAATACACATAAATCAATATACATCAATTAGGCAATAACACAACCAAGCCATAAATCAACATATACTCAAAGTACTCATTCATGAACATAGCATTAAAACATACTTCACCAAGCACACACTTGGACATCCAAAACCACCCCAAAGCATACATATGATTTTTTCCAACAACACATAGGCTCATAAAAATTTATCATGCCTCAACCAAAAATCATATTTTTACTCATATACATATACATGTAAAAATACATATTACTAAGAGAATGAAAAATCATTCAACAACCAATATGAAAAACTCAAGTCTTTGAGTTCATCATCAAGAACAAAATCACATAATCACACACATACACAACCCTCCCAACTTATTGAGAAAAATCCCCTTACCTCTTGAAGACTTGAAAAAATGGGCTAACTCCAAAATCACCTCCTTCACACCACACCAACACCAAGTGGTCTACTCAACACCTTGATGTTCCCACACTTATAAAAATTTACCTTTTACAAAATACACCAAAATACAACCATAGAAATATGAGTTTTATGAAAACCAAGAAACCATAAAGAGTAGAAATTTGAGAAGATGAATACTTACTCAAATCTTGAAAGAAAATAGATCCAAGGTAGTTTCCAAGCTTGTAGGTTCCAATGGAGTGAACCTAAACAAAGGAAAAACTTATTTTTAGTGAAATGAAGAACTCAAGCTTTCATGAAAACATGAAAGTGGTAGAAATGAAAAAATGAAAGAAGTTTATGGATTAGAATGATGATCCAAACCTTTTTTGTGAAGCTTGGGTATGGAAAATCTCACTAGAACTTGGTCTTTTTGTGTATGGAAAAAGCTTGGGAATGGAGAGAAAATGGAAAATGGAACTTGAAGAAGATGAAGTGTATGAAGCAAATGAATTTCTCTCTCCTTTCTCCCTAGATGAATTTCGACTGAAGCAAGAAGGGCATGGGGGAGGTATGGGCTTGCATGCTTTGGTGGTTGGGAGCCATACCTCTCTCACCTAATTTTGGAAAAATTCAAAAATCAACCCCTAATTGACCATTTGACTTTTGGAAGAATTTTTAGAGTTGAATCAGCCCCCTTATGCGCCCAGCTGACCAGAAAAATGGTGGGATTAAGTCCCATCAAGTTAGGGTTTAATCGGTAGTTTGAAGCGGTAAAAACGCGTAGTTTTTGAACCCCTTTTTAGATAAATATTTTTCTAAAATGAGTAAAATCATGAGGAATAAATTTTATGATTTGAATATGTCATAGAAAAATTTAGAAACTCAAAACTAAATTTTTAGACTATTTTTCATGTCCCGGTTGCGCCCGGTTTACCCGTAAAGCACCAAACGCAGGTAAAATAAAGTTTTTCGAAAAAATTTCCACAAAAATTTCTAAAAATCACAAATATTATAAGAACCATTTTTGGTTCTTTAAAAACTAGTATGTGCGACCCGTGCAATGCACGGGCTAGAAAACTCATTTTTATATGAAATTTAAATAATTAAATAGTACTAAAATGATGACATTAGTTGTTATTATATAATTATCAAATGAATTCTAAGTAATAAATTGTTAATGAAACCTGATAATGAACTTTCCTGTGTTGCGAAGTATGAAAAATACTAAGACTGTGTTTGTTTGAAATAACAAAAATTCATTTTGAGAAAGCCAATTTTCAAATGTAATATTTCTATATTTGTTTGAAATTTTAAAAAAAATATGATCACATATGATTAATTCACTGAACAAATAGTCTAAATCTGAAAACTTAATATATAAATAATTATATTTAATTAAACTACCATTGTTTTTTATTTGATTTGAAATTTGATATAATTATTTTTTTTTCAACATGCATATGTAATTCTTAGTGCTAATTTTCTATTAAGAAGTTAAATTCTGTAACAAAGAGCGCAAAAAATATTATTAATTGTTGGGAACTGATCGAGCTTATGGGGTGTGAACTATTTAATTGTTGGGAACTGATCGAGCTTAAATAAAAAAAAACTGACACTGTCACAATACAGGTGTGAGATATATCAATGCTGTGAACTGATCTGACGTAAATAGAAAAATAAACCTGATACTTTGACACCGCGAGTGTGAAATAATTCACAGCTGTGAACTACTCTGGCGTAAACATAGAAGAGAAGAAGACACCTGACGCTTTGACAGCGTAGGTGTGAAATTTTCACCAACTGTGAACTGCTCGGGTGTAAATATAGAAAAAAAACCTGACAAATTCACAGCATGGGTGTGAAAAATTTCAAACCTGTGAACTGATATGGCTTAAATAAGATAACAAACCTGATACTTTCACATTGTAGGTGTGAAAGTATCCACAGGCATGTTGTCCTCTGCTTTAATTCGTTACTATCACTCCCAAATTGACACCCCAATCATCGTTTTCAAACCAGACATGGTTTAATCTATAAGATATGTATTTAACAGTGTTAATTAACACTCATCTTTAAGGAAATGGGTTAGACAAATACTTGATAACCAATAATAGTATGATCGTTCCACTTTTTGATGAAGTTCACCTTACAAATACATACATCACAATACAAAAGAATGTAGCAACTCCTCACAAAGTTGTACAACAGGAAAAAATATTTGTAGTTGAACTTAAACAATGCAGAATTTGCTAAAGCTCTTGATATCAAACACAAAAAAGTCTAATAAAAATACACATCTCAAACTATTATATGTTTTCGAAGATTTCCTTGTACACAACATTTGTTGTAGACATACATGTACCTCCATCATCATCCAAAATCAATATTTTCAAACCTACTTTTGATTTGACTCTAGATATAGCAACATAGAGTTGACCATGTGTAAAAATAGGTCTGGGAAGATACAATCCAACCTTTGAAAGAGATTGTCCTTGGCTCTTGTCAATTGTCATTCGAAAACATAAAGACAATGGAAACTGTCTTCGTTGGAACTTGAATGGAAATCCAAGATCAGAAGGTGTCAAGTCCATCCTTGGAATAAGAATCCTATCGCCTATGTTCTTTCCAGTAAGAACTGTTGCTGTGATGATATTTTTACCCAAATCATTCACTTGCAATCTTGTTCCATTGCACAAAGAATTTGCTTGATCAATATTTCTCAAAAGCATGACAGGTACTCCCACCTTTAGAGTCAATCGATGATTTGGAACACCTGAACATTTGATATCATTCAAGAATTCTATGGTAAACCATTCACCTTGAATCTCATCATTTTCATCTGATTGGCAGGGTGTATCAGAACTCAAATACTCTTTTTCATCTCCAGGAATCAAAGAAAGCATTAAATCATTAACATGTTCAACACTTTCTAGTGTAGGAGCAAGGATTGCTCGATCTTCAAAAAAAATTACTTACCTTTAGATTTTCCAATAAGTTAGGATAGACAAAATCAATCAATGATTGCAATGGGTTTTCTTTGTCTGTAATCAACAAATCTTCAGGTATTTGAATGTCAGACTCACCATGTTCATCTGATTCCATGTCACCATCTCCAATATGAAGTATTCAATCAGCAAATTGTTTAATTTCATTTGCATTATCATTTGTTATTGCAGTACTTAATCTCATGTTTTGAGTCAATTCTAGCACTTTGCAAGATTTCCATAATTCAGAAGAGTTTATGGTTGCTTGGACAATATCTTTTCTTGATGCTTTTCTAACCACAGGCAATATTTGTCTAAAATCTCCACAAAAAACAATAGCTTTTCCACCAAATGGTTTTTCACTATTCTCTGCACACTAGTTGAGTTGCAGTCAAAGACTTGGGAGGAGTAACTTCATCATCCTCAATACAAATAGTTTCATTTCTCACAGGGGTCAACTCCTCCTTAGGCACCTCAGATGAAGAACCACCAACAACCAACACCTGCTTACCTTTGATTTTATCAGATTGGGGGGAATCATCAATACCAGCAGATGCAAACTTAGGCATCAGGTCCTACCAACAACAAATAGATAATAAGTATGCTACCTATATATTTACATGTCTATGTCTATATATTCAATTCAACATTCAATTCAATAATCAATATTCAATCTTCAATATATTTCCTTACTATATTAAATATCTCTAAATACATATTCGAACTACCAAATAAAAAAAATCAAACTTGAAGAAAAAAAAACCTCAGAAATAGCATTCTCAGAACCCACAGCAATTGCACTTCTTCCACGACCAACAGGACCAACCTGATAAATACCACAATTGAAGTTATATAAGCAGCAATCCAATGATGGGATAATGAGTAACAATCAAATTTGAATGAACACTTAATGATGGTCTTACCACATCCTTCTCAATCATCTCATTGAATTTGTCAATGACAGACACATAACTACAAATCTTCTTCACCACAAATGACTGCTCAAAGTTAGAGTTGGAAGGACGCTTGTACTCAACTTTAAAAAGGAAAGACCTCCCAATGAGATCACATATTTCCTTTGGAATAGCATGGTTCCCAGTTTCCTATGTAACATAAACATTAAACAATCAAAATAGTACATTAATATGAACTATTATATTCAAATCAAATGTCTTCAAATATACAAATACAAATATACAAATATACATATACAAATATACAAATACAAATCCATAAACAAAATGAAATAAACAGACCTTATCTTCAGCCTCAAACAAATCAGCAGCTGATTTGTTCAAAAGTTCCTTCCCATCTCGATCAAAAATCACAAATACACCATCTCCAGTTGCATCATGAACCCTCACCTTGATGCAATACCTAATGACCATAAACAAAATTCGAAGAAACACTTAAGTTTGGCTTCAATTCGGATGAAAATCTATAATCTATATCTATATTTTGTAACAGTAGACATTCAAAGAAAATATTTTACCTTGGTTCAACCTTCAAGACATGTTTATAGCACTTCTCACAAAAATATAAATTTGAGTCTGGAAAAACAGCCTTTGAACAAAGGCAAGCAGTGTACCACCAAGGCACTCCAGAGACCACATTAATCACAGTTGCAAAAACCACAAAAATAGCTTGCTGGAACCAAGATTTGTGAACCATAAAGAATGTTAGTTTAGAAACAACACAATGTCAATAATAAATAAATAAGTATAACACTTTCAAAATTAAAGGAGATAAATGAAATGGTCAACCTCTTTTGACTGCTTAAGTCCCTGAACAGTGTTCCTTTGAGTCAACTCAAGGAATTCTTCTTCAATAGTAATCTTTGGAGTTTCAGTCAACTGAGTAAGTCCTTGGCTTGGTGATTCAATAGTGGTTGTCAAACTTCAAAATGGAATACAGAAAAGCATCTATTAGTCACAGAAAATGACTATCAACCTATCAAATAAAACTTATATCTGACATAAAAATTAACATAGAAAAATCACCTCTTCTTCAGCTTCACAGCATCTTCACATGCTGGATTGAAGATTAACTTTGTACAGCTCATGCAGTTTTGCAAATGTAATTTCTCTGCAACAAAGTCAAATATTAAATAACTAAATCAACTAATACAACAACTAATGCAAAACAATAGTCCAATCCCATTTAAATTTAAACATTTGAACAATTGAAACATTTCAACAATAATATAAGACATAAATACTTTAGAAAGTATGAGTTAGGCATCAAATACCTTGAAATTTTTTTAGCTTTGCAAACTGAATTATCACCACAGCATTCTCAGACTCTCCAGAAGCCAAAAATGTGTTCAGCTCATGAACATATTGACCAAAGAGGGTGCACTCAATTCTATGACTATAATAACATCAAAAAATAAAAATCAAACAACAAAACTCCCAAATAAAAAAACCAACAGTCTCAAAAAATAGTATAGAAAAGAGTCAAATATAACAAAAGTTCAGATAGAACTAAATAACAAATTAAATTTACGCACAAAATACAACTGCATTTTTCTTCACCATTAAACTGCTTGAACTCAAAAAACTTGCAAAATCTAATTAATAGTTACCCATAAGCCTCCAAACAGATCACATTCAGCTTAGTCTTTGATCCATTTCTTTCATACTCCCTCTCACTGCCAACTCCAGTTAGAACTCCAATAACATCTACAACAGTAAATATCCATCATCTGAACTTTGCTGTTCAGCTGGAAAATAAGCTTCTGCTCATGTCGAGTGGTTCTAAATGAACCAACAATAGGCTCAACCAACAGATAATGAAGTGAGTAGACACTACCCTCCTTCAACTGGTTCTGAAACTTATACACCAATGTCCTTTTTACTGTGGCATGAATCTTACTACCCTGCAAAACATAATAAACTTCATAAGTTTTCTAATATAATGGTAAAAAAAATTTAAATAAGGCAAACAATAGAAAAGAACATGCCATTAACCTGCTCATCAATGAGAACCATTTCAATGCTAAATGGGATCTTGTGCTTGGACAAATCAGATACCACCCACAGCCTCACAACTTTAGCCAATATGCTCCAGCTATCTTTCCCACCAGTTATCTCAGAAATAGGGGTAAACACCAACGCCATCTCTCTAACACAATCACAACCCAGAAATTTAACCTAGAAAATGTTTGTTTACACTTGAATCTTGCACAACACAATGTGAAACCAATGACACCTACATCGCAATATATAGGTGTTAACCGGTGTATAATGCATGTAAAAAAAAGGAAATTAAAAACAACAAAAAAATGGAAATCGAAATAAATTAAAAATTAAAAAATATGAATTATAAAATTGAAATAGCTAAGATTGTTTCAGAGTCCAATGTGAGGGTGGCTATTTGTCCCCCTCTTCTTCTCTGCTTGGCGTACGATGGACCACAAAAGCTAAAGGGAAAAGCCTAATCTGTCTTCATTGAAACCATGCGCACCCATCACTAGCACCTAAATTGTGTGTCAAAATGTATTTTGACATTGAGAGATGGCAAGAAGCAGACGATGGGATGATGCAAGACGCCGAAAGCACATCGACCCTCCGCCTCTTCTCTCCTCTTGTGTGGAAGCTCGCAGAAAGACTTAACACAGTGTCTCCTCCGCATTAAATGTTTTGAGAGGAGTATGCAGACTTCTCGTGTGGAAGGTCGCCGAAAGAGCTCCAAAGTGTCTCCTTCACATTAAATGATTTGAGAGAGTTAGGTGGTTTGCTCAGACCACATTAAATGCTCTTCTGCTTTTTCACTTACATTAAATAAATGTTTTGTTTGTTAGTCATGCTTCTAGGAAGGGACCGTTGGGTTTTTTTGGTTTGGTAGAAACCAGTGGATTGTGCTTGTTCATGTGTTAGCCCAATGGGTCCATCTCCAAATTTTTTTCCTCCAGAATGCCTGGGCCAGCTGGTCTCAACTGTTTTATCGAAGAAAGGACCCAAACTTCTGCTGGAAGTTTTTTTCTCTGGACCCATCAACTTCAAAAGCAAGCTTCATACAATTGCTTCTTCCAATTCGCTTTTTGCTTCTTCTTGTGTCTGATTTTGAATTTTTTTCCATAAACAGGTTGTTTTACTTCAAAGTGTGCTTAAGAAGGTAATGGTGTGAGGAGTTGACACATCAGCAAATGGCTCCAAATGGTGCTCTCTTTGTGTACATTACTAAGATTTATTTTGGAGTAAAAATGACCTCCGGAAAAATACTAAACCCTTCCCGCCTTTCGCGAGAACGCGGTTCTCGCAAAAACTCAGTTTTGCGAACTCTATCACTATAAACCCTTCAAAAATAAACCTAAGATAAATATTATTAATTATACCTTAAAAATCACAAAATCATTAATTAAATAATTTTAATTAATTTAAAACAGATTAAAAATAAATAAAAACTATATATAAAAAAACAGAGTGTTACAACTCCACCCCTCTAAAAAGAATTTCGTCCTCAAAATTACATACCTAGAATAACGCAGGATATTGCTCTCGGATCTTGTCCTCCACTTCCCAAGTCGCATCTCCAGTAACTTCATTCCAGATAACCTTGACTAAAGAGATTTGTTTATCCCTGAGCTGTTTGATTCTTCTATCTTTGATTCGCACAGGGTTTGTTTCATAAGTCAGGTTATCTCTTAATTGTACCACATCAGACTCGATTACATGAGACGGATCAGGAATATATTTTCTCAGTTGTGAAACGTGAAAGACATTGTGAAGATTAGAAAGATTCGGCGGTAAAGCTATTTGGTAAGCAACAGGACCAATACGACGAAGAATTTGGTATGGTCCTATGAATTTGGGAGTGAGTTTTCTGGACTTTAAAGCTCTGCCTACCCCAGTCATCGGAGTGACTCTCAGAAAAACATGATCGCCTTCTTGGAACTCGAGAGGTCGTCTCCTCTTATCGGAGTAGCTCTTTTGTCTGCTTTGTGCCGTCCTCATCTTTTCTCGAACTAGTCTCACCTTTTCCGTGGTTTGTTGTAAAAATTCAGGTCCTAATATCACACTCTCCCCATCTTGGTACCAACACAAAGGTGTTTGACACTTTCTCCTATACAAAGCCTCGTAGGGTGCCATTCCTATGCTCGCATGAAAACTATTGTTATAGGTGAACTCTATTAATGGCAAAATATCTTCCCAACTTCCCCTATGATCCAAAACGCATCCTCTCAACAAATCCTCTAGGGATTGAATAGTTCTCTCTGACTGACCATCCGTCTGAGGATGATAAGCAGAACTTAATCTTAGCTTAGTTCCTAGAGCTTGTTGCAAACTCTTCCAAAAGCGGGACGTAAATCTAGGATCCCTATCAGAAATAATACTAGATGGCACTCCATGCAACCTAATTATCTCCTTCACATACATCTGAGCGAGCTTATCTAGGGAATACTTCATGTTGATGGGTAGAAAATGCGATGACTTTGTCAGTCTATCCACAATTACCCAAATCCCATCAAATCCTTTCAATGTCCTTGGCAATCCAGACACGAAATCCATCGATATGCTCTCCCATTTCCATTATGGGATATCCAACGATTGCATCATGCCCGCAGGTCGTTTGTGTTCCACTTTTGCTTTTTGGCATGTTAAGCACGCTGCGACATACTCCGCAACTTGTTTCTTCATCCCCGACCACCAGAATCTTTGCTTCAGATCTTGATATATCTTCGTGGCTCCAGGGTGAATACTCAAATTGCTCTTATGTGCTTCATCGAGAATTAGCTTTCTCAATTCAGGATTGTTTGGCACACAAATCCTTCCTTTGCATCTCAGTATTCCATCAATGCCTAAACTAAACTCTGCCACTTTGCCTTGTTCCATCAACTCTCTCTTTTCTTTCAGACTCTCATCGGTTGCTTGTTGCTCCCGAATGTCATCAATTAATCCATTCGACACTTTGATCATGCTTAGACTAATCTTATCCTTGTGTCTCTCCATCTTTAAGCCTAGATCTCTAAACTCCTCAATCAACTCTAGTTCCTTAACCATCATGGCAGACACATGAACAGTTTTCCGACTCAAGGCATCAGCCACAACATTTGCCTTCCCGGGATGATACATCAAGGTAAAATCATAATCCTTTAGGAATTCCATCCAACGTCTTTGTCTCATATTGAGCTCTTTCTGATCAAACAGATATTTTAAACTCTTATGATCGCTGAAGACGTTAAACGTTGATCCATACAGATAATGCCTCCAAATCTTCAAAGCGAACACTACAGCTGCCAGCTCAATATCATGAGTTGGATAGTTCCTCTCGTGATTTTTCAATTGACGGGATGCGTATGCCACTACTCTTCTATTTTGCATCAACACGCACCCAAGTCCTTGGTATGAAGCATCACAGTAAACCTCCATAGGTTCTTCAGGATTAGGCAAAATCAGTACAGGTGAGGTTGTCAGTAGTTCCTTCATCTTCAAGAAACTTGACTCACACTCATCAGTCCACACAAAAGGATGATCTTTCCTAGTGAGTTGTGTCATTGGGGCTACTATCTTCGAAAATCCTTCGATAAATCTTCGATAATAACCCGCTAACCCTACAAAACTACGAACCTCAGTCACCGTCGTGGGTCTTTCCCATGACATTACTGCCTCTACCTTTTCTGGGTCTACAGCTATACCCTCTTTTGAAATCACATGGCCTAGAAATTGTACTTTTTCTAACCAAAATTCACACTTAGACAACTTTGCATAAAGCTTTTTCTCACTCAAAATCTGCAATACTTGTCTTAGGTGTTCCTCGTGTTCTTCATGACTCTTAGAGTAAATCAAAATGTCATCTATGAACACTACCACAAATCGATCCAAGAAAGGTCTAAAGATCCTATTCATATAGTCCATGAATATTGCCGGTGCATTAGTCACTCCAAACGGCATCACAAGATACTCAAAATGACCATATCTAGTCCTAAAAGCAGTCTTAGGAATATCATCACTCTTAACCCTAATCTGGTGATAGCCACTCCTCAAGTCAATCTTAGAAAATACAGCTGCACCGCGAAGTTGATCCATCAGATCGTCGATGCGTGGCAATGGATACTTATTCTTGATCGTCACCTTGTTCAACTGACGGTAGTCCACACACAATCTGGAAGTTCCGTCCTTCTTTTTCACCAACAGCACAGGAGCTCCCCACGGCGATACACTTGGTCTTACGAATTGCTTGGATAACAAATCTTCCAATTGCTTCTTCAGTTCAGCCAGCTCCATTGGCGACATTCTATACGGGGCAATAGAGATTGGACCAGTACCAGGTACTAAGTCTATGGAAAACTCTATGTCCCTCACAGGTGGTAGACCTGGAACATCCTCCGGAAATACTTCCGAGAAGTCTCTAATGACGGGCACGTTGCTCAATACAACTTTCCCCTCGACTTTCAAGAAGGATAAAAACATGTATCCCTGAGCTCCTTCTTTCAAAGAAGCTCTCACTTGATTGGCAGTCAAAAATCCAGAATTCTCAGCATTAGGGAAAATCAAAGATTTATTGGCACAGTCTAAAAGGATATGGTTGGAAGATAACCAATCCATGCCTAAAATCACATCCAATTGTGTCAAAGGCAAACATATCAAATCAACAAGGTATGTCCTATTGGAAATAACAACAGGGCATTTTAGACATACAGAATTTGCAATAACAGTTTCAGCAGTAGGCATAGAAACAACAAGATCAAAAGACATCAAAGACACAGGCAATTTCAGTCGTTTCACACAGTTTTCAGATATGAAAGAATGGGTAGCACCCGAATCATACAGTACAATTAAGGGATTTCCAGTTATGTCACAAGTACCTTGTATGAGATCCTCTGATTGTGAAGCCTCAACACCACTCATGGTGTAAACTTGTCCTTTCGTCGTCGGCCTTCCGGCTTTGACGACGTTCACCTCTGGTTTTGGTTTGCCCATCCGGCAATCCTTTGCTGCATGTCCGATCTTCCCGCAGCTAAAGCATGTCATCCCCTTCTGGTTGCATGCTGTGGACAAGTGTCTGGGCTTTCCGCAGTTGTAACATACAATCGGAGCGCCCGCTCCCTGATAGCTCTTGTTGGTACCACTAGCAGAAAATGGTACACTGCGGTTTGGCTGACTCTTCTGGTTCTTGAAATAAGGCTTGTGTTGAGCCTGCTTCCCCTTCTGACTTTGTGGATATGACCTAGACGGTCCACCCACGTTTCCCTTATTGATTCTCCCTTTCATTAAGTTTTCCATCTTCCTACATTTTTCCACCAGCAGTGGAAACTGACGGATATCCAGCGAAGCCACAGATTGACGCACCTCGTACCTCAATCCAGCCTCAAACCTCTCACACTTCCATCCCTCGTCCGGTTGAACTTGGAAGAACCGAAAATACTTGGCAAGTGACTCAAACTTTGCCGCGTATTCCCCTACAGTCATGTCCCGTTGCTGCAGTCGCAGAAACTCTTGCTCCTTCTCGGACCTCGCGTTTTGTGGAAAGTACTTCTCAAGAAATTTCTCCTTGAAAAGTTCCCACGTCACCTCTTGGTTTCCAGCATCCAACAGCTGTTGGACTCCCTTCCACCAGTATTCTGCGTCACCCAACAGCAGGTACACCGCATACTGTAGCTTCTCGGCTGCCGTGCAGTGTAAGATCTCAAAGATCTTTTCCAGCTCCTCGATCCATAGTTCTGCTTTATCCGGCTCGGCCTCACCACGAAACTGTGGCGGATTATGGTGTCGAAAGTCGACCAACCTCTTTCCTTCAGCAGCCCTCTCAGCCCTCAATCGATCCTCAACGTCCCTCTGTTGCCTCTCGACATCCCTTTGTTCCGCACGAACAGACTGTTGAGCCATCTGAGCCGCCATGTTAGTCATAGCCGCTATAGCCCTCTCCATCGTATCGTCACGATCTTCGGCGTCAACACGATTCATCGGTCGTCCCCGACGTGCCATGGGTTTCTGCAAGTGAACCAATCAGTCGCACTATTCAAAACCCATCCAAGAAAGCAATCAATTTCACACATTGCTTCATAAGGAAACAATACAAACAATGTCACACAATGCTAATCAGAGATCACACAACTTCAACTTAGTAAGCCTATAACCTAGACACTCCCGAAAGACATCAACCAGGCTCTGATACCACAATTGTAACGCCCCTTTTTCCCACAAGGAACGTCACGTGAAAAACTAACACTTAATGCGGAAAAACATCTTTCATAACTTAAGGTTACCAAAATTGGTGGCTAATTTTTTTTTTAAAAGAATCTTCAACGAAAAGATTTCTCACATCACACTTAGCCATCCTGAAACTCAGAAGAAAAGAAACATCATACACATATATACATATCATCATGTCAAAGTATACAAGTCTTGCGCCCACAAGGATAGTTTGGAACCACAACATAGTGGCCAAAATACATCATCATAACGTAAAGAAAATAAAGCGATAAATCTAAACCTAAGAAAACAGTAAATCAAAAGATGTGTCAAATACACGACACTGAACATGAACATCCCAAACCTAGGCTGGTCGCTAACAGACATCCCACAACCTAGCACTAGACACCCCCACCACTACGACCTAAGACGATGACGTCTCCTCGGGGTCCTCCTCCGGGTCCTCCTCTGGGTCCTCCTCCTCCTCGGATATCTCAATGAATACCCGCTCTGGCTCATCTCGAACCTTCCTCTTCTCCCTCTCTGCGTGTCCCGACGGTCCGGCAGAAGTGTCAGAAGAGCAGCGTACGAAACGGCCATACGGTGGAACGTAAGGAACGGAAAGCGTCGGTCTCCCTGTCGCTGGTGGTGAAGCTGGTGTCACTGATGGAGCCATCCTCGGTAGACGATCTCGCGGCAAGGTGCTCTTCCTCGGAGTGAGACGCGTGCGGCGAAACATGCGACGATACTCCCGAGCTGATCCAGTTACCCGTGAGGGTAAAGGTCTCTCCTCCGCCTGAGTCTCTCGCCTCGGCTGCTCCACGGGTGCCTCGGGTGCGGCTGCCAGCCAGCTGCGCATCCTCTCGAGTGGAATGTAAGCGTCCAGAACCATGTCGCGCTCCAGAACCTCTTCGGGGCCCAGCACCCCTCCTCTAGTCCTGACCACGTGTCCAAACACAGTGGCCCATTGGGAGATGGGATCATAAGTCCATCCCCCTCCCTCGGACTCGGCCTCAAGGGGCCGGAAGCTCTCCCTTACGCGGGCTACCAAAGGCCTCATCTACGCGTAACGTACATATAGATACAGGAAAATATGCAAGGGTGAATTTCTTTTCACAAGTTGAAATCCACTGAAAAGTTGCATATGAAAAATAAAATACTACATAATACATTCCAAGAATATATTTATATAGAGTTATTCTTTCGCAAATCTTTTAGCTAAGCTATTCAATCATCAACAAGAGACAAATCATCAAGGTAAACACACAGTCAAGTACACACATAGCATTCTAGCATAATGCATGTCACTTCAATATCTCTTGTCATACACCGGTGCACTGCTCCATGGAGACTTTTCTTCCTCAACTAAGTAGAGCGATGTGGCGGAATCGTATACCTATCATTAATGCAAACTGACCTTCACTCTTGGCCATCGTTTGTCATTTATTCGGTACAGACCCATTGTGCTACGTCGTACACCCCATCTCAAATAAGGCAGCCGGTCAAGATCATCCAAGCCGGGTACACTACTTTTCTCGGCACAAGGGGATTCACCGCAAGGCCATTGAGAATTTCGTAACCTGGATGCCCTCAAAGACTTATAGTCAGACCATACTTATTTACAATCCCCGCATAGGATTGTGTGCTCTCATCATAGCAATAAATGCTAGCCTGGCAAAAGCCAATATCTCAAATGCATATGACAGTATATTTGCAACCACAATCAATTTGGTCCCTCGTCTTAGGGTTTTTCGTCGCCACGTGTTGGCTTTCACCTAACACCGTGTAATATTTTTGTCATTAAGACTTGTATCTTCGCCACGTATTGGTTCTCTTCCAATACCGTGTAATATTATTGTCATTAAGACTTTTATCTTCGCCACGTATTGGTTCTCTTCCTATACCGTGTAATATTATTGTTTAACACCATAAGTTTTTAGAAGAAATTCCTCTTTGAATTCTTAAGTTTTCTTTTAACTCTAAAATCTTTAAGCTTCATTTATTTTCAATAAAAGAGTTATCTTTTATCTAAAACCCACTTATTCATCATAAAAGGAATTAATTGAAAACCTAATTTAATTCTTTGATAATTTTACTTAAAATCTTTTACTTTAAGTATTTGTAATTCTGACCCCCTAAGAAGTTCAGTTTCACAGTCTAGCCCCAAATTTTCTGAAAAATCAGGTTTCTGGCCCAAAATGCCCACACTTTACGTTTTCTACCCCAAGACTTTCGTAATTTACAATTCTGGCCCAAATGTACCAGACTTCGCGTTTCGGCCCCAAGTTTTCGTAAATTATCTTTTTGGCCCAAAGGTTTCCAGAATTCGCATTTCTGCCCCAAACTTTCTTAAATTATAATTTTGACCCAAAAGTCCAGATTTTGCAATTAAAGCCCAGAATTCTAGAATTTGCATTTTTGACCCCAAAAACCTACAGTTTTCGTTTTTAACCCCTAAAAATCCAAAATTTGATTTTTCTCCCACATTAATTAATTTTCTAACTCACTTAAAGTTTTATGGGTAAAATGATTTAGTATGAAATTGATTTAAGACTTATGATTAGAATTCTCATTAATTCATTTGGAAAAACTTTCTCATTAAAGCTTTTAAACTCTCTTCCCACACTTAATCAAATCTTTTCAATCCAATCCCAATCAAAGTATATGAAATACACATAAATCAATATACATCAATTAGGCAATAACACAACCAAGCCATAAATCAACATACACTCAAAGTACTCATTCATGAACATAGCATTAAAACATACTTCACCAAGAACACACTTGGACATCCAAAACCACCCCAAAGCATACATATGATTTTTTCCAACAACACATAGGCTCATAAAAATTTATCATGTCTCAACCAAAAATCATATTTTTACTCATATACATATACATGTAAAAATACATATTACTAAGAGAATGAAAAATCATTCAACAACCAATATGAAAAACTCAAGTCTTTGAGTTCATCATCAAGAACAAAATCACATAATCACACACATACATAACCCTCCCAACTTATTGAGAAAAATTCCCTTACCTCTTGAAGACTTGAAAAAATGGGCTAACTCCAAAATCACCTCCTTCACACCACACCAACACCAAGTGGTCTACTCAACACCTTGATGTTCACACACTTATAAAAATTTACCTTTTACAAAATACACCAAAATACAACCATAGAAATATGAGTTTTATGAAAACCGAGAAACCATAAAGAGTAGAAATTTGAGAAGATGAATACTTACTCAAATCTTGAAAGAAAATAGATCCAAGGTAGTTTCCAAGCTTGTAGGTTCCAATGGAGTGAACCTAAACAAAGGAAAAACTTATTTTTAGTGAAATGAAGAACTCAAGCTTTCATGAAAACATGAAAGTGGTGGAAATGAAAAAATGAAAGAAGTTTATGGATTAGAATGATGATCCAAACCTTTTTTGTGAAGCTTGGGTATGGAAAATCTCACTAGAACTTGGTCTTTTTGTGTATAGAAAAAGCTTGGGAATGGAGAGAAAATGGAAAATGGAACTTGAAGAAGATGAAGTGTATGAAGCAAATAAATTTCTCTCTCCTTTCTCCCTAGATGAATTTCGGCTGAAGCAAGAAGGGCATGGGGGAGGTATGGGCTTGCATGCTTTGGTAGTTGGGAGCCATACCTCTCTCACCTAATTTTGGGAAAATTCAAAAATCAACCCCTAATTGACCATTTGACTTTTGGAAGAATTTTTAGAGTTTTATCAGCCCCCTTATGCGCCCAGCTGACCAGAAAAATGGTGGGATTAAGTCCCATCAAGTTAGGGTTTAATCGGTAGTTTGAAGCGGTAAAAACGCGTAGTTTTCGAACCCCTTTTTAGATAAATATTTTTCTAAAATGAGTAAAATCATGAGGAATAAATTTTATGATTTGAATATGTCATAGAAAAATTTAGAAACTCAAAACTAAATTTTTAGACTATTTTTCATGTCCCGGTTGCGCTCGGTTTACCCGTAAAGCACCAAACGCGGGTAAAATAAAGTTTTTCGGAAAAATTTCCAGAAAAATTTCCAAAAATCAAAAATATTATAAGAACCATTTTTGGTTCGTTAAAATTTATTTTGGAATAAAAATGACCTCCGGAAAAATACTAAACCCTTCCCGCCTTTCGCGAGAACGCGGTTCTCGCAAAAACTCAGTTTTGCGAACTCTATCACTATAAACCCTTCAAAAATAAACCTAAGATATAAATATTATTAATTATACCTTAAAAATCACAAAATCATTAATTAAATAATTTTAATTAATTTAAAACAGATTAAAAATAAATAAAAACTATATATAAAAAAAACAGAATGTTACATCCAAAACCATGTCTCTCTCCAAAACCTCTTCGGGGCCCAACACCCCTCCTCTAGTCCTGACCACGTACCCAGTCATAGTGGCCATTGGGAGATGGGATCGTAAGTCCATCCCCCACCATCAGCTTCATGAGGCCGGAAGCACTCCCTCACTCGGGCTATCAGAGGTCTCGAAGTGAACATCTAAGCGTAACGTACATAGAATAACCGAAAAACACGCAAGGGTGAATTTCTTTGCACAAGTTGAAAGTCCACTGAAAGAATGTCTATGAAAATAAAATACTACATAATACACTCCAATAATACATATATATATATATATAATTACTCTTTCGCAAGTCTTTTAGCTAAGCTATTCAATCATCAACAAGAGACACCTCATCAAGGTAAGCACACAGTCAAGCACACACATAGCATTCTAGCATAATGCATGTCACTTCAATATCTCTTTAATACACCGGTGCACTGCTCCATGGAGACTTCTCTTCCTCAACTAAGTAGAGCGAAATGGTTGTAGCATAAACCTAACATAATAAACCAATCGGTCCCCTTTTTCATGGACATGGTAACCATCGGTCCCCTTTTTCATGAACAAGTTTTATAGTTATTTAGTAGAGCTACTATCACCATAACATAATAAACCAATCGGTCCCCTTTTTCATGGACAGGTTTTACAATTATTCAGTAGGCTACTATGAGACCTAACATAATAAACCAATTGGTCCCCTTTTTCATGGACATGGTAACCATCGGTCCCCTTTTTCATGGACAGGTTTTACAATTATTCACAATCCATCGCATAGGATTGTATGCTCTCATCATAGCATAAAGCTAGCCTGGCAAAAGCCAATATCCCAAATGCATATGACATTATATTTGCACTCACAAATAATACAATCAATGCGGTCCCTCGTCTTAGGGTTTTTCGTCGCCACGTGTTAGCTTTCATCCAACACCGTGTAATATTATTGTCCTCAAGACTTTATCGTCGCCACGTACTGATCCTCGTTCAATACAGTGTAAAAGTGTTTATTTAAAAACTTAAGTTTTATGGAAAGTTTCTCTTTGAAATTAAAGCCCTTCATTAACTTTAACTCTTTAATCCTCATTAATATTTTCTTCCCACTTCTCTTTGTAAAAGATTTAATTCAAAGTCTTAGTTAATTGCTTTGATAACTTAAGTTCCTTTACTTTTAAGTATTTACAATTCTGACCCCCTATGAAGTCCAGTTTCGCAGTCCAGCCCCTGATTTTCTGAAGAATTTGATTTCTGGCCCAAAATGCCCAGGCTTCGCGTTTTCTGCCCCAAAACTTTCGTGAATTACGTTTTTGGCCCAAAGTGCCCATACTTCGCATTTCTGCCCCAAAACTTTTATAAATTATAATTTTTACCCAAAGTGCCCAGATTTTTGAAATTGTGCCCATAATTTTAGAATTTTGCATTTTTACCCCAAAATATCCAGTTTTCGTTTTTGACCCCTAAAAATCTAAAATTTGATTTTTCTCCCTCTTTAATTGATTTTCTAGCTCACTTAGAATTTTATGGATAACAAGGATTTAGTATGAAATTGATTTAAGACTTATGATTAGAAACTTGATGAAATTGATCTAATTGAGTGTTATCTTTGAATTCAAATTAATTCATTTGGAAAAAAATTTCATTAAAGCTTTTAAACCCTCTTCCCACACTTAATCAAATATTTTCAATCCAATCCCAATCACATTGAATTAAATAATGTGAAACATCCAAGAATCAATATTCATCCATTTAGGCAAAAACACCACCAAGCCATAAATCAAACATACACTCAAAGTAATCATTCATAACATACCAACATACATCGTGAACGTAGCATAAAGCATACTTCCTCAAACATACACTTAGACATTCCAAATCAATCCAAATCATACATATGATTTTTCCAACAACACATAGGTTTATCAAAAATTATCATGCCTCAACCAAAATCATACTTTCACTCATATACATAAATATATAAAAATACATATTACTAAAGAATGATTTCTCACTCAAACACTCAATATGAAAACTCAAGTCTTTGAGTTTTTCATGAACATACAACATAAACCACACACATACACATCCTTCCCAACTTATTGAGAAAATCCCATTACCTCTTGAAGCACTTAAAGAAAGATCACCAAGGGGTATTCTTGCCAACAAGCCACCAACACCAACACCAAGAGATCTCCTCACCACCTTGATGCTCCAACACTTGCAAAATCACCCTTTTTCAAAATATATAACACACAACCATAAAAATATGAGTTTTATGAAAATATACAAACCCCAAAATATAGAAATCTTGAGTAGAAAAATACTTACTCAAGGCTTGAAGGAAAAGAGCTCAAAAAGGATTTCAAGCTTGTAGGTTCCAAGGGTTTGAACCTAAACCAAGAAAAAGCTTACTTTTAGTGAAATGAAGAACTCAAGCTTTCATGGAAATATTGAAAATGATGAGAATGAAAAACTAAGAAGATATTATGGTTTAGAATCATGATCCAAACCTTTTTTTGTGAAGCTTGAATAGCCAAAAACTCAACAAAACCTAGCCTTTTGGTGTATGGAAAAGCTTGGAAAAATGGAGAGAAAATGGAGTTTCTTTGAACCAAGGAAGAAGATGAAGTGAAAAATGAATTTCTCTCTCTTCCCTCTCCCAATGAGGATTCGGCTGAGCACAAAGAGGAATGGGGGAGGTATGGGCTTGTATGCTTTTGGTGGTTGGGAGCCATACCTCTCTCACCTAATTTTGAAAAATTCAAATATTAACCCCTATTTGACCATTTGACTTTTGGAATGTTTTTGGAGAGTGAATCAGGCCCCCTTTCTGCGCCCCAAACAGACTGGAAAATGGTGGAATTTAATTCCACCAAGTTAGGGTTTAATCGCTAGTTCAAAGTAGTAAAAACGCGTAGTTTTATAGCCCATTTTTTAGATAAATATGTTCTAAAATAGGTAAAATCATGAGAAATCAATTTTATGATTTGAATATGATATAGAAAAATTTAGAAACCCAAAACTAAATTTTTGGACTATTTTTCATGTCCTGGTTGAGCTCGATTTACCCGTAAAGCTCCAAACGCGGGTAAAATAAAGTTTTTCTGAAAAATTTATAAAAATCACAAATATTATAAAAACCACTTTTGGTTCGTTAAAATTTTATTTAGGAGTAAAAATAATCTCTAGAAAAATACTGGACCCTATCCCTGCATCAGGAGAGAATGCGGTTCCCGCAAAAACTCAGTTTTGCGAACTTGGCTACTCTTGACTCTTCTAAAATAAATCTAAGATGTTAATATCCTTACTCTCACCCCAAGATCTAAAAATCATTAATTAAATAATTTTAATTAATTTAAAGGAGATTAAAAATCAATAAAAAACTATTTAAAAATGAGGGTGCTACAGTTACGGTATTATGTTGGGTAGAAGTCTAGAGATTAGACTAGCTCAGACGTTCGCTGTATCATTTTCAATCTTTTCTTGTAAAGACTCTGTTGGTTATATGAAATGAGATTACACTCATACAAGTTTTATTTATGCTTCCGCACTGAAAACCGTTTTGAAAACATTTAAAAAGGAATCAAGGGAACATACTCCCCATCCTTCTCATCTTCTTTAAAAAGGCAAAGAATTTTACCTGTATTTCAGAAGAACGATTTCCAATTTTCACTAAATATTTTCTAAGTTATTCGAAATTCTTGGTAACTATGGTGTAATATCCTTTTTTGGAGAAAGGGTGTTACAGTGGGCAGTCCTCACCCTACAAGCCAGTTTTGTGGGAATGAGTTAGGCCCTAATAGTGGTATCACAACCAAGGTTCGATCCTGGCCACCCGTGTGGGGTAGTGGGTCATCACCCGTGTGGGGTGTTGTTGAGAGTTGATGTGAGGGGGTGTGTTGAGAAGTCCCACATCGACTAGTGATATGGCTAGTGTAGTGCTTATATAGTGTGGGCAGTCCTCACCCTACAAGCCGATTTTGTGGGATAAGTTAGACCCTAAAAATTACTATGATTAAATTAAATGTGCTTGTGGTAATGTATTATTGTGATAGAGAACTGCATGCTATAGGGTAATGAGATATTACTTATGTATGTTATGCATGAGTTTCTTTTATTCTTTACTGTTGTCATTGTTGTGATATAACTTTCGTATGAAGATCTTTCACCCTTGCCTATATGTTTTGTGGTCTATTTGGAACATGATTCATGTAGATGTACCACCAGTTGGGTGCGTTGACCAGGATAGAAGAAGGATGAAGACTACCATCCGGAGTTGCTTTTGTCTAGATTTTCTTTTGGGGGATGATTTGAGACTTGACCGGCTTAGGCTCATTTTAGGGTAGACTGTTGTCATTATTCTTGCTGGATGACTGTATTAAAAATTCTTAAGTGACGATGTAATCTGTAGCAACTATATACAATGTTATTTGGTAATGAGATCTATTTCTGTAATGATGAATTGGTATAACTTTTGGATTGTTCCTTTTTGAGAAAAATTTTCATATGACGTAATTCCCACTCTTTCATCTTTCTTAAAGAAAAAAAAAATTACTCACTTTTTGAGAAATAAATATAAGTTCCTTGATAGATTTCGTGTTGTGTATCTTTGGAATTGAACGGGTTTTAGTGCAGGTGTTGCGACTCGGTTCCTTGGATCCATATCTATTCTTCTAGAGCTGCTGCGAAGCCGACTTGCGGGCTGGGAGAGTGCAAGCGCGTGGAAACACATCTTGACCCTACAAAATTTTATTTTTTGGGAAAATTAATTATTTTAATTTTGGATTTTATGGGATGCATGTGTTTGGGAATTTTTTTGAACCCAAAAATATTTTTTATTAATTAATTGGAGAGTAATTAGTGGATTTAAATTATGTACTCTCGATTTCTGGGCATGAAATTTTTTGTGCATATTCCCTAATATGATATTAACACTGTGTACTATCTTTGTTGAAGTGTTATCATTGTGCAATTAATTTGCTAGGTCCTTACAGTAATTAAATCATGTATAATTTATGCAATTTTGTTCCTTTATTTTGCATATTTTGAAATTATTATACACGACTGTTGCTGGTATTAAATATAGGCAAAATTACTTTTGTTCCCTTAAGTTATTTTATTTTTTCAAGCTGGTCCCTTATCTTCATTTTTAAACAATAAGGTCCCTTATGTTTATTTATTTTTTCAATTTGGTCATTTTCTTCATTTGTTGATGATGTGTCAGTTTCTGATTGGTCTCGATTTACTGTACACCAACATATCAGACCAATCAGTAATTGACACGTGATCAAAAAGACCAAATTGAAAAAATAAATAAACATAAGGGACCTTATTGTTTAAAAATGAAGATAAGGGACTAACTTAAAAAAATAAAATAACTTAAGGGACCAAAAGTATAATTTTGCCTTAAATATAAGATTGGTTAATACAATGTAAGATATTTCTTACTTATTTTGATTTAGGACCTTTAGGTGGAATCATAATAGATGAGAAACTTTGTAGCTTATGTGAATTGTGTTTCGAATTTGTTATTACCAGTAAAAACTTTTTGTTGTGTGACATAAGCTTTTAAAGATTGTATTAATAGAATTCTTACTTATTATGGTTCGGGACCCTTAGGCAGGACCATAGTAGGTAAGGAAATTGGCTCTCGCTTAAGGACTTTATGTGATTAAAAATATATTATAAAACATATTGGTAACCTGTGAAACATAGAGGTGTGATTAAGCACATCTGTTGATTAAATATTTAATTTGAGAGTTCTATTATGGGATATGTATAAAATTGCACAAAGTAGTTTTATATATTAGGATTAAACCAAGAAATAAATAACAAGGGTTATTGTTATTCTCTTCCTATGTTAAAATGTTGAGATTGTGAAATTAATATCAAGTCCTGAATAAAGTCATGCAAATTTGATATAATTTTTTGGCTTTAACATGAATTAGGTTCCTCTAAATATCGGCGTTTTGAATTTAGTCCCTCTAAAAAAAGTCAAAGTTTTTTAGTCCCTCAAGAAATCAATTTTTTGATTTAGGTCCCTCTTTTGCGTTGACCGCTGACATGGCACATTGAGGTCCTTGTAAAAATACTGACATGGCTTACATGTATCTGACGTGGCTTACATGCATTGCCACGTCAGAGGGACTAAAATCAAAACTTAATATTTAGAGGGACTAAAATCAAAACTTAATATATTTAGAAGGACCATGTGACATCAATTAGACCACCGCCGCCGCCACCCTCTCTCTCTCTCTCTCACTCAACCCCCACCCCCAACCCCAACCCCCCCACCACTACCACCACCACACACTCTCTCTCTCGTTCTCTCTCTCTCTCTCGTTCTCTCTCTCTCTCTCTCTCTCTCTCTCAGCCCCCACCCCCAACCCCCTCCTCACAGTAGTACCTACAATGTAAATGCAAATTTGAAACAAAAAGGAATTAAAGGCCATAAATTCGATGAAAGCTTAAAGAAAGGTTTGCTAGCAATGGAGCAGATTATCAAGACTTTGAATGGAAGAAGTAGAAAGTTAAAAGCCCTAAAAATCAAAAAGTGGGAAGAATGGTGATGATAATACCTTCGGCTTGTTGTTCAGAAATAAAAAGAGGGTTGAATACCGAAAGCGGAGCAGTAGATTATGGCATGAACGCTATGCCTCGGTGTGGTGGGAGTGAGAGAGAGCGTGGTAGTGGTGGTGGTGGTGGTGGTGGGAGGGGGCTGTGGGGAGAGAGAGAGAGAGAGAGTGGTGGTGGTGGTGGTCTGAATGATGTCACATGGTCCTTCTAAATATATTAAGTTTTGATTTTAGTCCCTCTAAATATATTGAGTTTTGATTTTAGTCCCTTTAAATAACTATGAATGACATGTCAGCTGACGTGGCAATGCATGTAAACCACGTCAGATGCATGTAAGCCATGTCAGCATTTTTACAGGGACCTCAGTGTGTCATGTCAGCGGTCAACGCAAAAGAGGGACCTAAATCAAAAAATTAATTTCTTGAGGGATTAAAAAACTTTGACTTTTTTTAGAGGGACTAAATTCAAAACGCCGATATTTAGAGGGACCTAATTCATGTTAAAGCCTAATTTTTTTAAAAATTTTATTAAACATGACTGCAGTTGAATACCCTTTTAAATGCGAGTATTGGTTAATATAGTGTAACACATTTCTTATTTATTGTGGTTCGGGACCCTTAGGCGAGACCATGATAGGTAGGAAATTTTGGTGGTTTATATTAGCTATGTTTCAGATTATTTTTTGACACTAAGCCAAGAAAGCATTTCAACAGCGTTTAATTTTAATTTCAACAGCGCGTAAAAGCGTTGTTGATCGCCCCGTTGTTGTTTAGACGCGCTTTTATCACAATGCCTACGAAGCGCTGTTGCTACATCACATAAACCCCACCCGCGTTTTCTCACAGACAACACGCGGGCAGAAAGCTCTGTGTGTATCCATACATCTCAACAACGGTTGCTGAAGAAAGCGCTATTGATATATATAACCATACATGGATGGTTGGGATTAAAAGTTAATTAGTGGATTAAATTTGGACTGTATAACCATATATGGATGGTTGGGATGTATTAAGTGAGAGGAGTTTTAATATGAGAGGGTGAGAGGATTAAATATGGATTGTATAACCATACATGGATGGTTGGGATTAAAAGTTAATTAGTGGTCACATGACCACTTAAAAAAGTCATGTGACTTTATGTTTTAATCTTGACCATTTATAATTTGATCTTATGGCTATGATTTACTCCTCTCATAATAAAAACCCTCTCACTTGATATGCTTCCTATATATATATATATAATTTTTTTCTATTCAAATTTAACTCATATAACAAATATGAACCTGAACATATATACATATATGTACAGTTACCAAACAAATATATATATACATGTATAATTATATATAATATGAACAGAAATAAAAAAAATCTTCATCTTGAATCCTTCATCTTCGTCTTATTCTTGTGGTTGTGCAGGAATTATTCTTTCATGCACATATTTACACTATTTTTCCACAATTTGAGCTTGTTCTTCAGCAGTATAAGTATTTTTAAACTTGTACCCGTGTATGTACTAGGAAAAAAACCCAAGTTATTAATTATCTCAATTAATTAACATATATGGATGAAAAAATTATTTGTAACACCCTCAATTTTTAAATAGTTTTATTGATTTTTGATTTGCTTTAAATTAATTAAAATTATTTAATTAATAATTTTTGGGATCTTGAGGTGAGGATAGTGATAGTAATATCTTAGGTTTGATTTTGAAGGGTTTAGAGTAGTAGAGTTTGCAAAACTGAGTTTTTGCGGGAACCGCATTCTCTCCTGATGCGGGGATAGAGTTCAGTATTTTTCTGGAGGTCATTTTTACTCCAAAATAATTTTTAACGAACCAAAAGTGGTTCTTATAATATTTGTGATTTTTAGAAATTTTTCTGGAAATTTTTCAGAAAAACTTTATTTTACCCGCGTTTGATGCTTTACGGGTAAACCGGGCGCAACCGGGACATGAATAATAGTCCAAAAAATTTAGTTTTGGGTTTCTAAATTTTTATATGACATATTCAAATCATAAAATTCATTTCTCATGATTTTACTCATTTTAGAAAAATATTTATCTAAAAAGGGGGTTTGAAAACTACGCATTTTTACCGCTTTGAACTACCGATTAAACCCTAACTTGATGGGACTTAATCCCACCATTTTTCTGGTCAGATCTGGCCGCATGAGGGGCTGATCCAAGTCTAAAAAAATTCTTCCAAAAGTCAAATGGTCAATTAGGGGTCAAATTTTGAATTTTCCCAAAATTAGGTGAGAGAGGTATGGCTCCCAACCACCAAAGCATGCAAACCCATACCTCCCCCATACATTCCCTTGCTCAGCAAAATTCATCTAGGGAGAAAGGAGAGAGAAATTCATTTGCTTCATACACTTCATCTTCTCCAAAATCTCCATTCTCTATTTTCTCTCCATTCCCAAGCTTTTCCATACACAAAAAGACCAAGTTCTAATAGGATTTTCCATACCCAAGCTTCACAAAAAAGGTTTGGATCATCATTCTAATCCATAAACTTCTTTCATTTTTTCATTTCCACCACTTTCATGTTTTCATGAAAGCTTGAGTTCTTCATTTCACTAAAAGTAAGTTTTTCCTTGGTTTTGGTTCACTCCATTGGAACCTACAAGCTTGGAAACTACCTTGGATCTATTTTCTTTCAAGATTTGAGTAAGTATTCATCTTCTCAAATTTCTACTCTTTAGAGTTTCTTGGCTTTCATAAAACTCATATTTCTATGGTTGTATTTTGGTGTATTTTGAAAAGGGTAAATTTTTCTAAGTGTGGGAACATCAAGGTGTTGAGTAGACCACTTGGTGTTGGTGTGGTGTGAAGGAGGTGATTTTGGAGTTAGCCCATTTTCAAGTCTTCAAGAGGTAAGGGGATTTTCTCAATAAGTTGGGAAGGATGTGTATGTGTGTGGTGTATGTTGTATGTTCATGAAAAACTCAAAGACTTGAGTTTTCATATTGGTTGTTGAATGATTTTTCATTCTTTAGTAATATGTATTTTTATATATTTATGTATATGAGTGAAAGTATGATTTTGGTTGAGGCATGATAATTTTTGATAAGCCTATGTGTTGTTGGAAAAAAATCATATGTATGATTTGGAGTGATTTGGAATGCCTAAGTGTATGTTGGATTTATGGCTTGGTGGTGTTTTTGCCTAAATGGATGAATATTGATTCTTGGATGTTTCACATGATTTAATTCTATGTGATTGGGATTGGTTTGAAAATATTTGACTAAGTGTGGTAAGAGGAGTTAAAAACTTTAATGAAAAAGTTTTACAAATGAAAACAAAGAAATTAATTAGGATTCAAGATAACACTTAATTGGATAAATTTCAAAAATACAAAATTCTGGAATTCTGGGCATGAAATCGAAAGTCTGGGCACTTTGGGCCAAAAGTATAATGTTATAAAAGTTCGGGGGTAGAAAACGTGAAAACTGGACGCAGAAACTGGATGCAGAAACTGGACGCAGAGACTGGACGCAGAGACTGGACGCAGACTGGACGCAGGAATGGACGCAGAGACTGGACGCAGACTGGACGCAGGAACTGGACGCAGAAACTAGACGCAGGAACTGGACGCAGAGACTGGACGTAGGAACTGGACGTTTTGGGGTCAAAATGAAATTTTAACAAGTTATGTGGTTTTTTTAATAATTAATAAGAAGTGAGAAGGAAAAATAATAAGAATTAGAGAGTTAAAGTTAAAGAAGAACTTTAATTTCAAAGATGAATTTTCCATAAAACTTACATTTTTCAATAATATTACACGGTATTGGAAGAAAACCAATACGTGGCGAAGATAAAAGTCTTAAGGACAATAATATTACACGGTATTGGAAGAGAACCAATACGTGGCGAAGATAAAAGTCTTAAAGACAATAATATTACACGGTGTTAGGTGAAGGCTAACACGTGGCGATGAAAAACCCTAAGACGAGGGACCAAATTGATTGTGGTTGCAAATATACTGTCATATGCATTTGAGTTATTGGCTTTTGCCATGTTGGCTTTATGCCATTACTAATATTGGCTTTTGCCATGTTGGCTTTATGCCATGACTAATATTGGCTTTTGCCATGTTGGCTTTATGCCATGATTAGAGCACACAATCCTATGCGGGGATTGTAAATAAGTATGGTTTGACTATAAGTCTTTGAGGGCATCCAGGTTACGAAATTCTCAATGGCCTTGCGGTGAATCCCCTTGCGCCGAGAAAAGTAGTGTACCCGGCTTGGATGATCCTGACCGGCTGCCTTATTTGAGATGGGGTGTACGACGTAGCACAATGGGTCTGTACCGAATAAATGACAAACGATGGCCAAGAGTGAAGGTCAGTTTGCATTAATGATAGGTATACGATTCCGCCACATCGCTCTACTTAGTTTAGGAAGAAAAGTCTCCGTGGAGCAGTGCACCGGTGTATGACAAGAGATATTGAAGTGACATGCATTATGCTAGAATGCTATGTGTGTGCTTGACTGTGTGTTTACCTTGATGATTTGTCTCTTGTTGATGATTGAATAGCTTAGCTAAAAGATTTGCGAAAGAGTAACTCTATATAAATATATTCTTGGAATGTATTACGTAGTATTTTATTTTTCATATGCAACCTTTCAGTGGATTTCAACTTGTGAAAAGGAAATTCACCCTTGCATATTTTCCTGTATCTGTATGTACGTTACGCGTAGATGAGGCCTCTGGTAGCCCGCGTGAGGGAGAGCTTCAGGCCCCTTGAGGCCGAGTCCGAGGGAGGGGGATGGACTTATGATCCCATCTCCCAATGGGCCACTGTGTGTGGACACGTGGTCAGGACTAGAGGAGGGGTGCTGGGCCCCGAAGAGGTTCTGGAGCGCGACATGGTTTTGGACGCTTACATTCTACTCGAGAGGATGCGCAGCTGGCTGGCAGCCGCACCCGAGGCACCCGTGGAGCAGCCGAGGCGAGAGACTCAGGCGGAGGAGAGACCTTTACCCTCACGGGTAACTGGATCAGCTCGGGAGTATCGTCGCATGTTTCGCCGCACGCGTCTCACTCCGAGGAAGAGCACCTTGCCGCGAGATCGTTTACCGAGGATGGCTCCATCATTGACACCAGCTTCACCACCACAGACAGGGAGATCGACGCTTTCCGTTCCTTACGTTCCACCGTATGGCCGTTTCGTACGCTGCTCTTCTGACACTTCTGCCGGACCGTCGGGACACACAGAGAGGGGGAAGAGGAAGGTTCGAGATGAGCCAGAGCGGGTACTCATTGAGATATCTGAGGAGGAGGAGGACCCAGAGGAGGATCCCGAGGAGACGTCATCGTGTTAGGTCGTAGTGGTGGGGGTGTCTAGTGCTAGGTTGTGGGATGTCTGTTAGCGACCAGCCTAGGTTTGGGATGTTCATGTTCAGTGTCATGTATTTAACACATATTTTGATTTACAATTTTCTTAGGTTTAGATTTATCGCTTTATTTTATTTACGTTATGATGATGTATTTTGGCCACTATGTTGTGGTTTCCAAACTATCCTTGCGGGCGCAAGACTTGTATATTTTGACATGATGATATATGTATATACATGTATGATGTTTTTTTTTTCTTCTGAGTTTCAGGATGGCTAAGTGTGGTGTGAGAAATCTTTCCGTATAAGATTCTTTTAAAAAAAAAATTAGCCACCAATTTTGGTATCCTTAATTTATGAAAGATGTTTTTCCGCATTAAATATTAGTTTTTTACGTGACGTTCCTTATGGGAAAAAGGGGCATTACATTATTCAACTAAAGTAGAAATCTTAACAAAATTGCACATCTATACTTGGATTTCCTTAACACCTGAGGTGACAATATCCGTCATGAATCTCATCACAAAGTAAGCGCAATCGATGCTATTTTTTTGTTTTGGACACTACAAAATGTTACACAGTCCTGGTTTATAAATCCAAACAGATCAATAATTGCAAATAATTACCATGAGCCTTAATTTTGTAAAAATATACCTGAATTATTTTCCATTCAAGTTGAGTACTAACTTTTAATTTTTTGAGCTTTAGGACCTTCTCTACAACTCTGAGAAAAACAAACGCAAATTAAACTTTGTTGTAAGTAATAAATTTGAAAACACATGCATGCACATCACACATGACTACTTACTCATTGATAGCTCTGTAAATGAGTGTGTCTTTCAGCTCGCTGTCCCTTTTCAGAGAATCCAAATGGTATATGACCCCTTTGATAGGTTTGAATGCAACCAACACCCAATGTTCGCTAGAAAAATCAATAACTAGTTAGCGAACAAGCACATTAAAGCAAAATGAAATAAAGGTACGTAGCTTTAAAATTATATGGTCACTGACCCTTGTATTCCATGGAGCAAGAACCAAATTCTCCATGTCGAAGCCAAGCTTTTCACTCATAAGATTGGCCATGTCTTGAGGTCTTGTCTCACTTTAATTTCCACATGTTTGTGCTGGTGACAAGAGGAAGTAATTTCTTTGATGATATGGGTAAACCTCGAATAAGCATCTAATACAGTATAATAAAATTGGGTTAACTATAACGTGGACGAAACTTGTAATCAAACTGAATGATTAATAAAATAAATGAAAGATAGTTTAAAGTACCCTCATGTACACGATAATAACAGAGGACCCAAGCCAGCCATGGTCTAAAATTTGGTTGATCTCCTCGGGATCAAGGTACTCTTCAAAGTCATATCCAAAAATCCTTTTGGTTATGGGAACACAGAGAATTTTATTTTCCTTAATCAAAACATCTGCCACATGTTGACGAACCTTGTCCAAAAATGTTTCAGGCTGCTGATTTTGTTGGGGCAGCGACTAATTTTGTAGAACTGCAGTTTTTTCAGGATCTTTTTTTTTTATGTGTATGCTAACCGATGAGTGCTTTTCTTGTGCCGGCCGGTCTCGGTGCTTTAGTTCTGCCCGATCCTAGAGCTTTTATTCTGCACGGTCCCGGTGTTTTTGCTCCTCTCCGTGGTAGCCATCTTATTTTGATCCGTTGTGTAACCCCCCTTTCTCAAAGGATGTCACATTTAGTAACCAACCCAAACGCAAAACTAAATTTATTTAATTACTGGCTTTCTTTCAGAAATTAATGTCAAAGTTATTTAATTTTTCGCAAATGAATTTCCATAGTTAAAGTTTTTTTTTTCTTTTAAGAAATAATTATGTGAACAAACATCCAACATGAAAACAACTTAGGAATTAAAAATTCTTTCATTAATAAAAGAATATCAAATACAAGAGTACCTTTCCCCCAAATAATTACAGACTCTCTATGCTGATCAAGCACTGAAAATCCTACAGAGATTCAAATGAGAAAACCCAACCCTTAATCTAAAACGTGCACATCCATCCTCTGTGCCGACGTACCGGCTGTACTTGCCTCCTCCTGAACTTCACTCTAATCTCTGGCATAGCGACTTAAGAAAAACATATTTACATACAAGAAAACAATACATTGCAAGGTTGAAAATCTCGTTCGCAGTTATATCGTCACAGTTACACAAGCAGTACATAGCAGATATAATACACACAGCAAATATAATGCACATACAGTACTATACTCATCCTCAAAAGAAATCACATTCAAGAATCGCATTAATTTCACACAAAAATACATGCATGGCACTTCTAAACGCTCTGTAAGAACATCATTTCTCGATGCTCCATGGAGACTTATCCCAACAACGTTTTGAGTGATAGGCGCAACAAGTTATTTATCATGATTGCTCAACCCGTTCCTCTAGGGTCTGATCATACAATCATTCCATAAATGCTACTCTCACCTTATCTTGAATAGACTAGTCAATCAGGTTTATCCAAGTCGGGTATACGATTTTTCCCGACTCAAGAATGCAAATGCTTGGCCATTAGTGGAAGTTTGAAACCTGGATAACCCGAGTAGGCAATTGTAGCCCAACCGTATCAATTCCCAACCACATATAACGTGAACTGTAACTCACATGGCACAAAGCATGGTGGAACGACACACTGGCCAACGAAACGGCATACAACCTTTCTCTCTCATCACACGATATTACGTCACGAAGACCTTTTATACCGACTTACGTCACATAGATCTTGTTGGAACCAAATTGGTCAGAAGCAGTTCTAATGCAAATTTTCCCTAAGTAGTCTTTGTGGTTTTGATGATAACAAAGGTTATTAAGGATTTTACAAAGTCTGCTGACAAGCTCTTGTAGGTACAACAAAGATAAGTCCAGCGTCCAGTGTCACACTGGCATATATATGTACGATTCAAGAATGGAGCGTCCAATGGACTCAAAGAGGCAATGCGTCCAATAAAGCTTTGCGTCCAAAGAAGCAGAACATATAAGCGTCCAAAGAAATCACTCATGGAGACATGCTATACAGTGCGTCCATTATGAGCATAAGTGATAACCGACCAATGAGTATTATAGAGATGTATCCTATCAGAGAAGCAAAGTCTCAAGTACATATGGTAAGCAATAAGTATGCGTTCATATAGACCAAGCTGTCTCAAGTACGAATGGTAAGCAAAGGCATGCGTCCATTCATACACTCTAAATGCTGCGTCCAAAACGCAGAATACATAACCTTCTATTTCTTGCTCTTGCATTTAATATGGGACATATTTATTGAGCAAATGATTTAAAACAAATAGCTGTATACAATGCTTTTCTGAACAACCTCGTCAAAGTTTCTGAACGTGCATTAAATGAAAAGCATAAAGTACTGTGAAAGTGTACTTAGAGAGAGAATGTACTATGTTTATTTTGATATATCTCTGAACACTACTTTTTGATTTACGTAGTGTATTCTCTTTGTATCAACTAAATATTACTATTAACCTTTGTGCAATCGAGACTATGAGTACAGGTTGCTTCTGAATTAGGAAAAGGAAACGCAAACAAATACGCTAAAGAAGAACTCCTCAGAGCAACGGGAAAATAACATTTAATGCTATTAGAGAACGGTCATATTTATGAAGGCTGAAGCTGAGCTATTCGTGGAACAAGTTTGAAGCTTCAACAAAGGCCTATAAATACCGTAAATAAGAAGAAGAATATAAGAGTGCTTAACTATCAAAAAGAAAGAGCTGAATCGCTGTGCAAACTTTGTTATACTCTGATTCATTAAGAAATTCTTGTAGTATTTTCTATCTTCTTGTAAAAGAGAGTTTGCTTAACTCTCGAAGTGCTTAAGATTTTCAGATTCTCACTTGTGTGAGTTAGATAGCACTTTAAGTCAAAAACACTCTTCTGAGTTGTTTGAGTCTGAAGAGGCTTGTTTAGAAAGAATACTTGTTTGAGCCTGGAGAGGCTTGTTTGTAAAGAATACTTGTTTTGAGCCTGGAGAGGCTAGGTGTGCAAAGAATACTCGTTGTAAGGCCTGGAGAGGCTGTTGAAGAATACTTGTATTCTATCTGGATTGATAGTGAAATTCTCTAGTTTGAGGGGACTGGACGTAGCTCTTAGGAAAGGATGAACCAGGATAAGTACTTGTGTTATTCTCTCTTTCCCTTATCTCTAGTTATTTATTTATCTTTACTAACAATAGGGATTGAATTGAATTTTATATTATCAAGTTTTTCAAACTCTTTAAATCGCACAAAGAAAACGTTTTTAAACTAAGTGGAAGCCTCTGCGTCCAATCTACTTGTGCGTCCAATATTCTAATATGCTGTGCGTCCAACGGGTTCACAGCAAGCGTACAAATATTTGCGAAAAAGTTGTAAAAGCTTTGAAACACAATTCAATCCCCCCCTTCTTGTGTTTCTTCCTGTTACCTACAAATCTTTCATACTGAATTACGTCACACAGACCTTTCATTTTTAAGAAATCGTTTGGGAAACCTTTACGAATCTCATTTTAGGAAAACTTAACTCGTTGGACTTTAGCCTCTTTATGAACACTCTTGTTAAGATTCCCCTCTTATCATAATTTATACAACTCTTTTCAAAATCCCTTTGTTAATTCCTTTTAAAAAAAAATACCCTTTATTTCCTCTTAATCAAATGGAATTATTCAACTTTTCAAAATTGCATTTCTGGTCCCTCAAATACCGATATTTTACTTTCAGTCCCTGCACTTTAAAAATTACATTGTTTTTAGTCCTCTAAATACCCAGATTTTACTTTCAATCCCTGTACTTTAAAGAGATAGAATAACCACCGCTTGTTAAGGACAAGAGAAGAAGATTAGTGACTTACTTGGAGTTTAAAACTCAAGAACTTGTGTTCTTGAAAAATAAGAACACTTAGAGAATCCAAAGCTTGATGAAGGTTTGTGTTTACAAGTGTTTAAAAATGATCACCCACACTTGATTAGCATGTGGAAGACAAAAAATATGGATCAAAGATGAAAGAACTTGAAGAAAAAATGAAAGAAATCAAAGGAAAAGATGAAGCTTTTAGAGAGAAGTTAGAGAAAATAGAAGTTTAGAGAGAGAAAGTATCATGAAAATGAGAAGACCTCTTCCTTCCTCTCCCTATGTTGGCCGCCCCCTCTCCCCCAAAAACTTAGCCAAAAATTGCTTGTCACCTAAGTGAATGAATGACAAATCAAAAGCCACCACTTGTCCAATTCCTATGATTGGATTTCAAACCATTATCCAATAAAGCCTTGGAAATTAAATATCTCCCTTATTACACAAAATGAACCTAGTCCTCTTCTTGCACTGTATTGGGGCGGTTTTGGCTAATGGGGAAGGAGAGGATAAGATCAAATGCAACTTGGCTGGGAATTACCAAAAAGGACAGAGGGTAAAATGGACATTTAACCTACAATTAATAATAATTACTAATTATGTCTAGGATGACTTCACTCTATTGACCTCACTACTGTGACATCACCATGCCTATGTCATCATCCCCCTTTGGTAAATTTCCCTGCAACCCCAATTTTTGGTAATGGGTCTTTATCTATTTCCCTGCACCAAGGGTAAAGCAGTAATTCCACTAAATTTTTCTAGAAATATTTTCTAAAATATCCAAATAAATAATTAAAAATAAAACATTAAAATTTTCTTTTTTGGACTAGTGCCCAAAACGGTTCAGGTAGGGGTATTACGGTCATTTACCAATTACAGTGGCATTTTGGTAGTTTTTCAAATTTTTTCCAAAAATTTCAGAAAAATTCCCATAAATCCTAAATAATGTAAAAACACTTTTTGGATCGTCGAAATATTTTTCTAACTTGTTCTGATCTCCAAATCAACCCGCAGTTCAACCTATTCATACAATAGGGACCAAAACGATATCATTTCTTATCTATTTCTCAAAAAATTCTCAAATAAATTTCTAAAATCCTCAAATATTATAAAATCACTATTGGTATCCTCAAATCCCTTTTCTGGCTCCAATTAGGGTTTTTATATCAGTATATTCCTATTTTGACAGCTAAAACGTCTATAGAATTTTCGTTTGACTTTCTACGTCAACTATAAATCATTACTCATCATATCAAAATTCTAATATTAATAAGAATCCTCTCTAATTAACACTCTGTCTTTAAGAGTGAAAATTTGGGATGTTACACATTGGAGCACCCTGCAAAATTTTTTATTTTACAACATATTGGTTGGTATAAAATGATGTAATACTAAAATATGTTGTTTGGTAATGATATCATTGTCGCTCACATACCTCATCATCATCCACCGGCATTATTAACAACGTAGGCCTGGCCACAAATCCAAGACTTTCACTATACCTCCGTTTTCATTCAGTACTAACAATGGGGCATCTGGTTTAACCGCAATCGTTATTGACACTCTTGCGTGATTGGCAGGAATCTGGTTGTTGTGTACCAGACTACTTCTAGTCTTTACCAACGATCCCCTAGCTACAGTGACACCCTGAGGCTGACGAGGGCGGGGAGTGATCGCCGGTGCAGAGAGGCATGGACAAGGAGCGGCTTCTGGCAGGCTTCTAGGCGAAGGGGTACATGAATGAACCGAAATCATACCCGAATGAGAGGAATTATGAGACTGTGCAGGTATGAGACTGTACAGTTGAGGAAAACTTAATAAAATTGATTGGTACTACTCATACCAACAAGATGCATCTTCTTTTCGGTAACCTATCACTTAGGAACTCCACAGTTAAGCGTGCTTGACTTGGAGCAATTTCGTGATGGGTGACCTTCTGGGAAGTTTCATAGAAAGCATGTGAGTGAGGACAAAGCATGCTGAAAAGACCCGTGTTGGTGTGTGGGGACAGTCGTCGATCCGAAAAGCAGTCAGGATGTTACAGCCACCATGTGAAGGTATGGAATGGACAACGGCAAGTTCACAAGTCCACATGCCTAAAGAATGCAGTGATGAATAATAAGTATTATGTAAGACTGAGAACAAAGAACTGCATATAGTAAAGAATAATTACTTGTAGAAGGATGGGAATAGGAGCTATAGGAGCAGAAGCAGGAGCAGCAGGTGGAGGAGTTGCAGGGTTAGCTACCTCCTCATAGAGAGAATCAACTACATTGGTGCAACTGTAGTTGGTGCTAGGACCGAAGGAAGGGACATGCCATGCGACAGCTCACACTATTTCATGCGAGCAAACATTATTTCCTGCACACTCTTCAATCGGGCTTTCATCTCCTCGAATTCTTCCTCCGATACTTTATTCCGCTTAGGGGTTGTGAAACCGTCTCTATGAAAGACCCAAAATCCCATCGCCCTAACACACCCGAGGTACTCTAGTTGCTTTAAGGCCCGGGGAAGTATGTTATTCCGATAAACTTGTTCTATCTTCTCATCTTGAGATAGAAGTGGTGATAATTGCTACTGAAACAAAAAAATATGGTGGTTAAGGATATATAAGGTTATCATATACATAGATATGAGATGAAGGTTAAGGTTATTATACTTACACATTCATCCACAACTTTTTGAACATTTTCATTATCAATAACCCTTCTTTGTTAACACGGGCTCACTTCCACACTGCATGACGAAATATGCTCGTCATTTCGGATCCAAACTCTTCTTGCTGTTGTAGGCACACAAGTTAAGAATCATATAAGTTAATGTAAGAGTGACTATATGAAAACACATGCATGCATGGTGTGACAACTTACCATTTGATGCCCAAGGCGAGCATATCCTAGGTGTCTCTTCCTATAAGGATGTAGCTTCGCTTGTTTAGAAGCTCTCTCCCTATTAGTTTTGCTTATTTTCTGTATATAAAATTAATTAATTAGTAATCTTGTCATAAATAAGGGATAATACACACTTAATTGTGTTGATGTTAATATTACCTGAAACTCTTCTCTTAAACAATAATCTACAAATTCCCTTCAGTCCTACTACTTGATGTGGTGTGCCTTGTCAGTAGGAGGCTTGTAGTTCAGGTTTTTCTCCTTACCATAAAGACAATCCCTCTTCATGTTATACCCCCATTGCTGGTGAAGCTTCCCGGCTTCCTTAAGGAAGTAGTCTTTATGACAACACTCATCAAGTTCAAAAACTGACTGCAAAAATAAGTATAATCAAATAAAGTTAGGATGAATTACATTATGAGAAACATATCATAGCAAAATGTATAGAAGTTAATTGTCAAACCTTCATCTGTTTCATGATTTCATCCTTGTATGACCTCATTGGATGATCACCATTTTTTCTTGGTTTCCAACCGCTTTTATTGATTGTTATTAACTGGCGAACAAGAGTTCCAAGATAACTGGGATACATTGCACTGTTCTCACCTACTGGTTGTGTAGTTGGTTCCATCCAACCTATATCATCAATGCAAAGAATTTACAATACTAAGATTTCTGAAACAGAAATATTTCTCCCGTATGCAAAGGTTTACATTTTAGGAACTTACCAAAAATATTTCTCTCTTATTCTTAAGTTGAAGAATGTTGTTCATCTTGTCACTTTTCTCTAGTACCTTCTCCGGCAGAACCAGCAGCAAGAGAACCCGCACGAGAGCCAGAATTAGTACGGTCGTCACTTGAAGATGCCATTTAGTTACCTACAAGTACTCTTTAAGAGTTATCTACCAGAAAATGGAAATGACCTAGTATATGAAGTTCATTTTTACTCTTAAGCTTGCCTAAAATGGAATCTAACCCTAATTGAAGTCACCATTAATGCCTATATGAAACTAACGAAAAGCATTTTGCATGTTCAGAGTGTACGTAGAAAATATACCTTGTTCAGAGCATTCGCAGCGTTGCGAGGGCACAGAGGGACGACAGGGACAACGATTGGTCGTTGGTGATGGCGACGAGGGCGGCAGCAACAACGGTTGACAGTGAAGAGTGGGGAGTGGGAGTGAACGAGTGCTAAGGTCTTCGTAGAGGAAGAACAGAGAAAACCTTTCATGTGAACAAAGTAAGTACATAGAATGGAGGGAATCGAAGTGCCTTTTGGTTTTTTCGTTATTTTTACATTTCGAAAGCGTTTGCGAGATCAAGAGCTGTTGTAATCCTATTATTATGAATACGCTTTGCTTGACAAGCGCTGTTGTAATCAATCAAGAATATTATTACCAAAATGCTTTCCTGGTAAAGCGCTGTTGTAGTACATCCTATATAGAGTAATGCTAAATTTAGAGTAATACTAAATCCTCCTATACATCCTACTACTTTATAAATTGTTGTTGTAATTAAGTTTTTAATTTTTAAATTTCAATTTAAAGAATTTTGTGGAATTATAAATTGTTGTTCTATAATTAAGTTTTTTATGTTTAAATTTCAATTTAAAGACAGTGGTACTTCTATTCATTTATTAATGTTTATATTACTTATTGCTTATATATTAACAATATAAAAATACAAATTGGTAATTGTGGGAGTACTCAAAACTAACTATTTCATTAATAAACTTGTAATTTAAATTTAAATATTACATATAAAAATAAGCAACTTAAAATATTATATATTAACAATATATTGCTTATTCTTCTTCCTCAGACTCTTGATTGACCTCCTCCTCTTCTTCCTCTGCCAGCTCTGACTCTGTCTTTGATGATCCAGATGGTGTATCTGCCCTAGTTGGATTCAGAGGATCAAAGATGCGGAGCCGAAGTCTTAGTTCTCTTCTCCTTTGCTCTCTTACTTCCTCTTTGGATTTCACATAGATGTTCATCTTTCTAAGGTCGAGAGTGCCAAAATGAGGTGGTGGTTTTAAAGCACCATAAGTCTCTTTTTCCCATTCTTCCAACCGACGAAACATGACCATAACACCCTGATCTTCAAAGATGAGAGTTAGTAGAACATGATACATCATAGGAGAGATTCCTGCAGTGATACTTCCGAACATAGTCATGAAATGTTAAACACCAAATGTGGTAGATTAACCTTTCTTTTCCATACCAAGTTACAAAGACAGAACTTTTCGAGGTCAAAAACTACTTCATCGACATCCTTAACGTCCCTTTTTGGTAAAACTACATTGTTGAGAATTTTGAGCAGTACTCTGGCCTTGTCGTTCATTTGTGAGGTTGTTTCCAAGACAACCTTGTCTTTGTACAACAAGAAAAGAAGGACAACTTGTTGCCCTTGCAATAGAAGCCCTGGAGACAAAAAGATGCATTCCGAGCACAATAGAAACAACCTCGTATCCTATTATTCGTGCGTTTCTCCAAAACTCCATAATCAGTGGAGGCAACACCCATGGGTTGTTACAGGCGCTCATGTCTATGTAGCCAAACCATCCAACCCCATTAAACTCCTCGTTGAGATCAATCAATGAGTACTCAGCAAGACGGTACAGGTCGAAGATAAACTCACACATCATGAAAGCCACATTGAGAACCATTTTGGGAGTTTGGAGTTTGTGTGTGAAGTGAACACTTGAAGAAGGGCAAGGAAATGAAGGGAAGAGTAAGACAAAGCAGCACAATAGAGGGAAAATAGTTGAATGAAGTGCAATGTAGGGTTTCTTCTAATTTTATATATATTTATAAGAGACCAAGCATAGTGACGATTCGTTTGGAGCTTTGTGAACGACTAAACAGTCCTTTCTTGTCCGGAGTAACGCATCACTACATGAGGGAGTGCGCATGCAAACGTTAAGGTGGGAAATAAAATATTTCCCACAATGTTTCACCCATAAAGCGTTGTTTAAACGATAAGTAAAAGCTCCATGTTTTTATTTACAACGACGTTTGCCCAGGGGTGCGTTGTCTAATAGCTCTGTCTTTTTAATTTAAAAATATACGGAGCTGAGAGACAGCGCTCGCTGAAGTGAACGTCGTGTTAGAGCTCCATGTTTTTCATTACAACGATGTTTGTAAAGGTACGCGCTTTTGTGAAAGTCTGTGTTTTTTATAACAGCAGTTTACGCTCCAAGCGTTGTTAGAAAGTCGTTGTTATGTGTTTCTGGCGTAGTGTGATATTAGAAACCTTTTGTTGTGACATAAGATCTGTACACTGTATTAATACATTTCTTGCTTGTTGTGGTCCAGGACCCTTAGGCGGGATCATAGCGAGTAAGAAATTGTGTCTCAAGGACCTTGTGTGAAGTAAATGCTCTCCAAACTGTGATTGATATGGCATTGTTAAATGCAATAGTGGTTAAAAGATATTTGTCTTAATTGATTGCATACTAAAATCACGTGGGAGAGAGTTGCATACTGAAATTTAGATCCCACAAGCAGGACTGTGTTGATAAAAGATATTTGTCATATTTGATTGCCCAATTAATTAGATATGAGAAAATCAAATGTGATTGTGTCTACAAATAATTTGTTTTTTAAAAAAATGGAATGGTTTTCTCTTTAAATATTGTTTGTCAACGCTTTGTTGATGAGACCTATATATTGAGGATAATGTTATAATCTCTTCAAGAACATTACAAAATGTTAAACCCCCTATTGTGTCCTTATATTATTCTTGTAAAAGAATATATATTGGAATCCCAAACTAGCTTATGAATGTTTAAAAGAGAATATTTTTCTCTAGTGTATGCCATTATTGGCATTTGCTTCGAATTTCGGATACATATGCATACTTTGAGCACGAATTTAACAATATTGGCATTTGATTGACATATAAACTGTCATTGTTCTTTCAAGTGGGGGTTAGATTTTGTTGTTATATCCTCAATAGTTGTTAAGTATAGATGATATATATGTGTTTCTGCTGCTGGTAACCTGATCTTAGGCTCAAGTGTGTGTGACTATTAATTATATTGTAACACTTGAGTTTTGGGTTTTAGAGTGAGTTGTCGAAAACATGCAAGTAGTCATCTATCTCACTCATATGTTGACAAGTCTTCAAAAAGAAAAATATAGGTTACCTTATTTATAATATTCTTTCAAGAATTTGTGTTTGCAGTAACAAAGATGTTTTGTGTTATAAAGTGTCAAGTGGACACTTATAATCTCTTTGTTTTTGTATGCAGAATATGTGGTTAACTATGAAGCATAAATTTTATAAACTCTATGACTGGTAATTTATATGTTGGGCTTCATATTGTTATTGTATAACCACTTCTGTTGATAATTTGCTGTATTAAATAAAATATGTGATTAACTATGAAACCCAATTTTGTAAAACACTTGGATTGATAAAATCTATATTGAGTTGAAAATTTTCCGCCAGTTTGATGGTGAGTTTTAGACTCACATTGGATCTTATGTCACAGAGTTATGATCTCATTATTGAAATTTTACCATTAGAGTGATTTGAAAGACTACTTGACACATCTAATGGGAATGGTATACTGGATTAGTGGGAGTATGTGCACAATTGTTGTGTCTCAAGACTAAACTATCTAACAATGCCATAGATTGTTGCACGCATTGTGATCACAGGACATATTTAAAAGACTTTGTTATTAAGTCTTGTTGTACTGAGAGATAAATATTCTGTTGAATCTTAGCAAGCATCTTAAGCATATGTCGGGGGCATTTTGTAGGCAAATGTGTAACACTCTTTCTCCAAAAAGGATATTACACCATAGTAACCAAGAATTTCGAAATAACTTAGAAAAATATTTGGTGAAAGCTCAACATTCCTTCTCCGAAAATGCGTGTAAAATTTTTCTTCTTTGAATAAAGAGAAGGATGGAGAATATGTCGTAATTCTTTTCAAAAGATTTTAAGTGCGGAAGTATAAAATAATACTTATGTAAAAATAACCTCATCTTATATAATCATCAGAGTTTTTTACAAGGAAAAATAGTGAACATCGGAGCCAGTCTGGTCTTAAGACCTCTACCCAAAATGAAACGGTAAACATCTATTCTTCTCAGAATATCTATCAGTCTATTCAACACCCTCCTTCAGATTCTTCTTCTAAGACCTGGCTCACTTCTTGGGAAACATCTACTCAGTCATGCATCAACACAACAAAGTAGGCAAGAGTGAAACTCTAACTCAAAGTAATAGGAAAAGTATAGTCACACAGCAATATACAACACAACTACTAAGGAATCATACTTAAATAATCAGTGTATCAACATAACAAACAATAAGAACTTCACAAACATGTCAAGGAAAAATTCATGAAAAATCATCAAATAAGAACTTTGCTTAAAATACAGCACATTGGGAACATCCAGTGGGAACATCACTTTAAACAAAGCAAATGGGAACATCGAGTGGGAACATCGCTTTAAACAAAGCATATGGGAACATCGCATTAGTACTAAGCATATAGGAACATCGCCTTCCACCAGGCATATCTCTTTCACTTCCAACAACTCAGAATCACCAGAAAACACAAAAACCACATTTAATAGATAAGAATTCCAAATCACATATCTAAGGAAAAACACAGAATCTCATCACTCAGATAGAACATAGAACCATTTATCCCAGATAACTCATACTTCATTTTTTTATTCAAATCCCAAAAATGTATCAGTATATGACAGAACTAAAAGTGTTTTAGTTCATTGAAGAAGTTTAAAACTGAATTATTCCAAAAATATTTGAACACCGGTTTATTTTCAGAAAAAGCCCATTGAAGCTTGTTTCACAAATTTCCACTGTTAAAAACATAGATAATACTGAACCAAAAATATATAACAACAGAATTCACCGAGAATCCATTGCCATTATATTCCCCAGTCATCTTAGCCACGTATATACCGAGTCCCTAGGTTAAGAATTCCTCAAACAGCGTATCAGTACAGTTCCCAGAAAAGAGAGACGGACTTAAAAAGCCCCTTCAATGGTCTCTATTTCTTTCCTAGACAGACCCATACTGATAAACCATTTATCTTAACCATGACCTTGTATATCAATGATAGATAATATCAGGGTTTTCACAAAAGATTAATTTCACTTTCTCTATGGTAAAATTATTTATACGGTAATCTAAAATTTGCCATTATAACGGTATGTTTACAAAGCTCAAAATTGATTTTACCATTTAACCTTGCTTCACGAAATCTTTAAGAAAATTTGGGCATTATAACACTACAATTAATAAATAGTATAAAAAATTTAATTAAGACCATAAACAATTATAAAACATATATGAATAATAAAGGCAATAACACACAAAGCATACAAGTCAAGCACAAACAAGAATCAAACTCATACTTCTCAAATTAATTTGCAAGAGGATCCCCTTACCTTGGCCACAAAATTGATGAAGAACAAAGCTTGAAAAACCAAGAACACCAACTAAGAAATTTTAGAACTAAGAAGAGAAAAAGAGAGAATTTGTGTTTGTCTTCAAGGCTTCTTGGATTTGTGAGAATTTTATGAAGCCAAGGTTGCTATTTATAGGGGGAGGGGCGGCCAAGCTAGGGAGAAGGAAGGAAATAAGAAATTTGTGTGAGGTCATGCGTGATGATTTTAAATATGACATTTTAGAATTTTAGGAAAATCAAACTAATTTCTCATTGGTCCAAAACACTTCACAAGGATTGAATCCAAGTGAAAAACATCATCCAAGGGCTTAAAATTAAGGAGGAGGGGCGGCCATGAGGAGGAAGAAAGGAGGAAGGAAGATGAGTATGTGATGTAAGCCATGACTCCAAAAATGGTTAATTATAATTAGTTTTAATCAATCATTTTTCTAATTGGTACAAACCTATGACTCATGCAACCAAATGAACCTAGTCCCCTTCTTGGCTTAGTGGTGAGGCGGTTTTAAGGGCTGAAAGAGGGAGGGAGTGAAGTTACATCTTTGCCCCTAGTGTTTCTAAGTGAAAACGGATAAAAATCAAGGGTAAAATGGACTTTTCATAAATAAAAATTTTTCAAAATTAATTTAAAGTGTGAGAACCAATAGGAAATCTAGAAAATATCATGTAATAACCCTAATGGCTTCATGGAAGAGTTTCTGGATTTTTACGGTAAGGGTAAACTTTGCAGATCGCATGAATAACGGAAAACGGACGCGCCATAAGTGCAAAACGGACATTTCTTAGAAAATTCCCAGAAAATTTCCAAAAATCACAAATTTAATTTAAACAATAATTATCCCTCTTGAAAAATGATTTTAAGCATTCTCTGATCTTCGAAATCCTCGTTTTAGGTGTCATATAGGGACTTCAAATCCTCGTTTTACTTGTCCTTCAGGGACTTGAAAAAGTTAATTTTAATCTATTCTCTGAAAAATTCCAAAGTAAATCTCAAAACTCCTAAAACAATGAAAAAACATGATTCAGATTTTGAAAAATCTCTTTCTGACCTCAATTTGGTCTCTAAATCAGTTCTTAAGCCTTGCTATTAACAATAGGGACCAAAATGGTAATTTTTAAAATTATTTATTCCAAAAATTCTAGAAAAATTTTAGAAAATAAAAAATATTAAAAGAACCAACTTTTGTGAAGGGAGTTTTGTTTTCTGGGTCGTTTTGACATACTTTATCTTTTTAAGATCTTATCCGTTAATTACGGAAAATACGGTTGTCTGAAAAAGTCCAAACGTCAAAGGAAAAATGTCTGTTTTAATGAAATAATTTGATAAGCATATAAAAACCTTATTTATAAGATAAAAATAAATCATTTAGCATTTAGATCACAAAATTTCATATAAAATGGATTTTTAAACGGTAACTCAGAAAAACGGATGTTACAAAATGCACATCGAACTTTTGGCATGCAATGATGTTGTGCTTTGACCAAAATTCCACATTTAGTTGGGTCACAGATTTATAAGTACCTAGCAGATGTGATGCTAGTGCTCCTATCGAGTACAATTTTCTACTTTGTTGTGGTGCTTGTAAATCTTATTTTGGACCAATAGTCGTAAGTTTTTGTTTTGCCCATTTTGACATTTTTTTGTTGCCTCATTAATCGAGAGTGTTGTTTTATTTGAACTAAGTGTCTATGCCGTCCAAGAGGGAGATTATTACATCTCCTAATTTGTTATGGATTAGCATAGTCATTTATATAATAATACTCAGATTAATTAAATGTCAAATTTTGTAGAGCATTCATTGATTAAGCCCATATGTGATCTGTAATACCATTTCTCCAAAAAGGATATTACACCATAGTAGCCAAAAGTTTTGTAAAGATCTAGAAAGGCTTAAATATGTTTTTAGTCCCTCATATTTGGCTTAAGTTCATTTTTGGTCCCTCAAATACCAAGAATATTATTTTAGTTCCTAATCTTTTGAAAATCAGCCCCTTTTGGTCCCTGGGGCCATATTTTAAATTTATACTTTGACCCCTCCTAAAGTCTGATGTTCACTTAACCCGTTTTTCCATTCTTCTCCCCTTCCACTGATGCATCGCGACCCCCATCCCTGCTAGGAGTAGTTCCAATGTCCTCCCTCGAAGCCGCCATGAGATGTGGCCTCTCTCTCGTTCTCCTCCCTGTGCGATCATGGTGGCCCCCTCCCTTCCCGCCGTTGTCCGCACCCTCCCTTGTCCACGCGGAGCTCCTCCCTTGGCCGCGCGGGGATGGGGGGCCGCGGTGCATCAGTGGAGGGGGAGGAGAACGGAAAAATGGGTTAAGGTGAATATCAGGCTTTAGGAGGGGTCAAAGTATAAATTTAAAAAATACTTTTCAAATTTACAATATGGCCCTAGGGACCAAAAGTGACTGATTTTGAAAAGATTAGGGACTAAAATAATATTCTTGGTATTTGAGGGACCTAAAACGAACTTAAGCCAAATATGAAGGACTAAAAACATATTTAAGCCATTTAGAAAATATTCTTATAAAAGTTAATAATCCTTCCTTGAAAACGTGGGTAAAATTTTTCGCCTTTATAAAAGATGAGAAGGATGGGGAGTAAACCCCTGTAAGACTTTCTCCTTGTAAATATTTCGGTGTAAAGAGTAAAACATAACTTGTATTTAAAAATTCCTCATCTCATATATGTAATTATCAGAGTTTACAACAGAGGTTTATACAACGAACACTTGAGCCGGTCAAGTCTTTGGACCTCTACCCAATCTAAAACAGTAATTATCGATTCTTCTTGAAATCTCTACCAATCTATACCGCATCTTCCTTCAGATCCTTCTTCTAAGAGCTAACCCACCTGTAACGCCCCTTTTTCCCACAAGGAACGTCATGTGAAAAACTTAAAACTTAATGCAGAAAAACGTGTTTCATAAATTAAGGTTACCAAAATTGGTGGCTAATTTTTTTTTTTTAAAAGAATCTCATCCGAAAAGATTTCCCACATCATATTTAGCCATCCTGAAACTCAGAAGAAAAGAAACATCATACACATATATATATCATCATGTCAATATACACAAGTCTTGTGCCCGCAAACATAGTTTGGAACCACAACATAGTGGCCAAAATACATCATCAGGACATAAAGAAAATAAAGCGATAAGTCTAAACCTAGGAAAACTGTAAATCAAAAGGTGTGTCAAATACACGACACTAAACATGTACATCCCAAACCTAGGCTGGTCGCTAACAGACAACCCACAACCTAGCACTAGACACCCCCCACCACTACGACCTAAGACGATGACGTCTCCTCGGGGTCCTCCTCGGGATCCTCCTCCGGGTCCTCCTCCTCCTCGGATATATCAATGAATACCCGCTTTGGCTCATCTCGAACCTTCCTCTTCCCCCTCTCTACGTGTCCCGACGGTCCGGCAGAAGTGTCAGAAGAGCAGCGCACGAAACGGCCATACGGTGGGACGTAAGGAACGGAGAGCGTCGGTCTCCCTGTCTGTGGTGGTGGAGCTGGTGTCTCTGATGGAGCCATCCTCGGTAGACGATCCTGCGCCAAGGTACTCTTCCTTGGAGTGCAGCGCGTGCGGCGGAACATACTGCGATACTCCCGAGCAGATCCAGTTACCCGCGAGGTTGAAGGTCTCTCCTCCGCGTGAGTCTCTCTCCTCGGCTGCTCCACAGGTGCCTCGGGTGCGGCTGCCAGCCAGCTGCGCATCCTCTCTAAAGGAATGTAAACGTCCAGAACCATGTCACGCTCCAAGACCTCTTCGGGGCCCAGCACCCCTCCTCTCGTTCTGACCACGTGCCCACACACTGTGGCCCACTGGGATCATAAGTCCATCCCCCTCCCTCGGACTCGGCCTCAAGGGGCCAGAAGCTCTCCCTCACACGGGCTACCAGAGGCCTCATCTACGCTTAACGTACATACAGATACAGGAAAATATGCAAGGGTGAATTTCTTTTCACAAGTTGAAATCCACTGAAAGGTTGCATATGAAAAAGAAAATACTACATAATACATTCCAAGAATATATTTATATAGAGTTACTCTTTCGCAAATCTTTTAGCTAAGATATTCAATCATCAACAAGAGACACATCATCAAGGTAAACACACAGTCAAGCACACACATAGCATTCTTGCATAATGCATGTCACTTCAATATCTCTTTTCATACACCGGTGCACTGCTCCATGGAGACTTTTCTTCCTCAACTAAGTAGAGCGATGTGGCGGAATCGTATACCTATCATTAATGCAAACCGACCTTCACTCTTGGCCATCGTTTGTCATTTATTCGGTACAGACCCATTGTGCTACATCGTACACCCCAACTCAAATAAGGCAGCCGTTCAGGATCATCCAAGCCGGGTACACTACTTTTCTTGGCACTAGGGGATTCACCGCAAGGCCATCGAGAATTTCGTAACCTGGATGCCCTCAAAGACTTATAGTCAGACCATACTTATTTACAATCCCCGCATAGGATTGTGTGCTCTCATCATAGCAATAAATGCTAGCCTGGCAAAAGCCAATATCTCAAATGCATATGACAGTATATTTGCAACCACAATCAATTCGGTCCCTCGTCTTAGGGTTTTTCGTCGCCACGTGTTAGCTTTCACCCAACACCGTGTAATATTTTTGTCCTTAAGACTTTTATCTTCGCCACGTATTGGTTCTCTTCCAATACCGTGTAATATTATTGTCCTTAAGACTTTTATCTTCGCCACGTATTGGTTCTCTTCCAATACCGTGTAATATTATTGTTATTTAACACCATAAGTTTTTAGAAGAAATTCCTCTTTGAATTCTTAAGTTTTCTTTTAACTCTAAAATCTTTAAACTTCATTTGTTTTTAATAAAAGAATTATCTTTTATCTAAAACCCACTTTATTAATTTCTTCCCACTTATTCATCATAAAAAAATTTAATTAAAAACTTAATTAAATTCTTTGATAATTTTACTTAAAATCTTTTACTTTAAGTATTTGTAATTCTGACCCCCTAAGAAGTTCAGTTTCGCAGTTTAGCCCCTAATTTTCTAAAAAATTAGGTTTCTGGCCCAAAATGCCCAGACTATACGTTTTCTACCCCACAACTTTCGTAATTTATAATTCTGGCCCAAATGTACCAGACTTCGCGTTTCAGCCCCAAGTTTTCGTAAATTATATTTTTGGCCCAAAAGTTTCCAGACTTTGCATTTCTGCCCCAAACTTTCTTAAATTATAATTTTGACCCAAAAGTCCAGATTTTGCAATTAAAGCCCTGAATTCCAGAATTTGCATTTTTGACCCCAAAAACCTGCAGTTTTCGTTTTTAACCCCTAATAATCCAAAATTTAATTTTTCTCTCACATTAATTAATTCTCTAACTCACTTAAAGTTTTATGGATAAAAGGATTTAGTATTAAATTGATTTAAGACTTATGATTTGGATTCTAATTAATTCATTTGGAAAACTTTTTCATTAAAACTTTTAAACTCTCTTCCCACACTTAATCAAATCTTTTCAATCCAATCCCAATCAAAGTATATGAAATACACATAAATCAATATACATCAATTAGGTAATAACACAACCAAGCCATAAATCAACATACATCATGAACATAACATTAAATCATACTTCACCAAGCACACACTTGGACATCCAAAATCACCCCAAAGCATACATATGATTTTTTTTCCAACAACACATAGGCTCATAAAAATTATCATGCCTCAACCAAAAATCATATTTTTACTCATATACATGTAAAAATACATATTACTAAGAGAATGAAACTTCATTCAACACCCAATAGAAAAACTCAAGTCATTGAGTTCATCATCAAGAACAAATCACATAATCACCCACATACACAACCCTCCCAACTTATTGAGAAAATCCCCTTACCTCTTGAAGACTTGAAAATGGGCTAACTCCAAAATCACCTCCTTCACACCACACCAACACCAACACCAAGTGGTCTACTCAACACCTTGATGTTCCCACACTTAGAAAAATTTACCTTTTACAAAATACACCAAAACACCACCATAGAAATATGAGTTTTATGAAAACCAAGAAACCATAAAGAGTAGAAATTTGAGAAGATGAATACTTACTCAAATCTTGAAAGAAAATAGATCCAAGGTAGTTTCCAAGCTTGTAGGTTCCAATGGAGTGAACCTAAACAAAGGAAAAGCCTATTTTTAGTGAAATGAAGAACTCAAGCTTTCATGAAAACATGAAAGTGGTGGAAATGAAAAAATGAAAGAAGTTTATGGATTAGAATGATGATCCAAACCTTTTTTGTGAAGCTTGGGTATGGAAAATCTCAATAGAACTTGGTCTTTTTGGTGTAGGAAAAAACTTGGGAATAGAGAGAAAATAGTGGAGCTCTTGATTCAAGTGGAGAAGATGAAGTGAAAATGAATTTCTCTCTCCTTCCCTTCCCTAGTAGATTTCGGCTGAACACAAGGAGCATGGGGGAGGTATGGGCTTGCATGCTTTGGTGGTTGGGAGCCAAACCTCTCTCACCTAATTTTGGGAAAATTCAAAAATCAACCCCTAATTGACCATTTGACTTTTGGAAGGATTTGAGAGTGGGATCAGCCCCCTTATGCGCCCAGCTGACCAGAAAAATGGTGGGATTAAGTCTCATCAAGTTAGGGTTTAATCGGTAGTTCGAAGTGGTAAAAACGCGTAGTTTTCGAACCCCTTTTTAGATAAATATTTTTCTAAAATGAGTAAAATCATGAGGAATGAATTTTATGATTTGAATATGTCATAGAAAAATTTAGAAACCCAAAACTAAATTTTTGGACTATTTTTCATGTCCCGGTTGCGCCCGGTTTACCCGTAAAGCTCCAAACGCGGGTAAAATAAAGTTTTTCTGAAAAATTTCCAGAAAAATTTCTAAAAATCACAAATATTATAAGAACCACTTTTGGTTCGTTAAAAATTTATTTTGGAGTAAAAATAACCTCCGAAAAAATACTGAACCCTTTCCGCATTTCGCGAGAACGCGGTTCCTGCAAAAACTCAGTTTTGCGAACTCTATTACTCTAAACCCTTCAAAATAAACCTAAGATATAAATATTATTATTTATACCTTAAAATCACAAAATCATTAATTAAATAATTTTAATTAATTTAAAACAGATTAAAAATAAATAAAAACTATATATATAAAAACAGAGTGTTACACCACCTCTAGGGTAAACCATCTACTCAATCATGTATCACCACAACATAAAAGTAGGCAAGAGTGAAACTCTAAACAAGGTAATAAGTAAAGTACAAGCACACCCAAAAACACAGATTCGCACACCAAGACAAAAGCAACACACTCACAAGAATATAACACCAAGTCAAGGTATATTTATGCATGCCACTTCAATATCTCTCAAAACACACTGGTGTAATGCTCCAAGGAGACTTTTCCAACCTCACATCATTTGAGCGACCGGCTGCAGTAAACTTAATAGAATAATCAGGGAATCCCACCTTAGACCCCTGAGAATACTTCGGAATACTGCATTTAAAACTTAATACCAAATCATAAATAGATCTGCCAGTCAGATTTATCCAAGTCGGGTATACGACTCGTCTCGGCTCAGGGGGATTCACCGACAAGACCATTAAGACTTTCGAAACCTGGATAATCCCAGTAGACAATTGTAGTCCAACAGAACCTATTTTCAACCCCGTCTAGTGGGTTGTATGCTCATCGTCTTTAATGCAAATGATCGTCTAAATTTCCACCTACAAAAATCTCTCTAGCATCCCTTTGTAAAACTTCCTCTAATTTACTGTTGCTTCTCTTGAAAATCTTTAATTTTCATCAAAACACTTTGTAAGAAATAATTCGTCACTTTGAGATAAAAATACTCTTGATGAACAGATAATTGTTACAAACCACATCCTTTATATCAAAAACCTTTTCACTGTAGAATTAAATAATTCTTGTTCTCTTTTACTCATTTTACCGATCGTTATGAGTTTTAAGTTATTTGCCCGGCTTCAATAATTCAATTTATGATTGATCACACCGCGGCAGCGCTGAACTAAGGTGAGCAATCCAACAGAGTGATTCGATATATAAACTAAAGGTTATTAATTTATTTCAAGAAGACCAAAACGGGGCAGAGCCACCTAGGATTGATCAAGAGAGAAGAGATTAACAGTATTTAAACTTATGTCCACTTTTTAATCAGTAAGTGTCTGTTCTCAGATTTTAGATAGCTCTTTGGAAATGGAATAATTACACGGCGGCTGAGCCGACTGCGATAATTAGTGTCCGTCTTTCTTGAAAACTTGATATAGACTTAGTGAATGAGGTAAAGCTAATTATTTTTGGCTTAGTTAATTTTTCGAAGATGAAAGGATCACACGGCGGCAGAGCCATCTTCGGTGATTAATACCCAACTTTAAAATCGATTTCATATACTAAGTGAACGTAATCAAGCTGTTTCTCTTTTGAAATACTTAAGCACCAGTTATCTTCTAGGAAAGAGGCCCGTTGAAAGCCTATCTCACTAATTTCCGCTGCCTTAGACACTGGACATTAAACTGAGTTAATTGTATATATAAACAGATTGGATACCCTCTCTATATTTCCCACTGTTAATATAACAGTAGAATTCACCGAGAATCCATTACCGTTATATTAAATTCCGATAGATGCTATAACAGTAGGATTCACCGAGAATCCATTACCGTTACACTCTTTTTACAACAGATGCTACAACAGTAGAATTCACTGAGAATCCTTTACTGTTATACTCTTTTATCCAATCCAATCCAATCCAATCTATTTATATATACATTTATTAAGAAATCATTTCTTTCCCAATTTATCTTAGTCACGTATATATCGGGTCCCTAGGTTAAGAATTCCCCAAACAACGTATCAGTACATTTCCCAAGAAAGAGAGACGGACTTTAAAAAGCCCCTTCAAAGGTCTCTGTCTTTCCTTGACAGCTGTATACTGATAAACTATTTATCTTAACCATCACCTTGTATATCAATGATAGACAATATCAGGGCTTTCACAAAAGAATAAATTTCATTTTCTTTACAGTAAGATCATATTTGCGGTAAATCTAAATTTTGCCATTATAACGGTATGTTTACAAAAGCTCAAAATTAACTTTGCCTTAGCCACCTTACTCACACGAAAATTTAATGAAATTTGGGCATTATAACATTACAATTAATAAATAGCGCAAAACAATTAATTTAAAGCCATTTAAACATTTATAAAGCATAAATAAATAAACAAACAAAGGCTATAACACACAAACACACAAGTCAAGCACAAACAAGAATCAAACTCATACTTCTCAAATTAATTTGCAAGAGGTTCCCCTTACCTTTGCCACAAGAACTTGGAAGAACAAGGCTTGAAGAACCAAGAACACCAAGCAAGAAACTAAGAGAACTTCAAAGGAGGAACAGAGAGGATTTTGCTTGTCAACACAAGGCTTCTTGATGTGGGAAATTTATGAGGCAAAGATGGGTATTTAAAAAGGAGAGGGGGCGTGTTTATGGGGACAAGGGCTTGGAAGAACAAAGCTTTGAAGATCAAAGTTTGAACTCAAGAACAAAGAAAGAAAAACTTAAGACAAAGAGAGAAAATGAGAGGATTTTTGCTTTGTTAACACAAAGGCTTTGGTGTGGGATTTACGAAATATGAAGGGGGTATTTATAGGTGAGGGGGACTGATTTCATGAGGACAAGGAAGGAAGGAAATTGTTCTTGTGATGTAAGCCATGAGGCTTAAAATGCTTGATTTATTAATTAGGTTTAATCAATCCTCTTTTCTAATTGGCTCTTCCTTATGACTAGGCCCAGTGACTCATATGGAAAAGCACATCCAAGGGCCTAAAATTGATGATGATGTCGACCAAGTGAGGGCAAATAAGAGCCACGGGATAGTTTGGTTAAAAACTTTAGGTTTTGGTAGTTTTAAGTGAAAATCAAGGGTAAAATAGTCTTTTCATTAATCAAAAATTCCAAAAATTAATTTAAATGGTAAGAACCTATAGGGAATCTCGAAAATGTCATGTAAGAGCTTCATGGAAGAGTTTCTGGATTTTTACGGTAAGGGTAAGCTTTACGGTTTGCAAAAACAAAGGAAAACGTACATGCTGTAAATGCAAAACGGACATTTTTTTCCAAAAATTCCAGAAAAATTTCTAACAAATTACAAATCTGATATAAACACTAATGATCCCTCTTTTAAAATGATTTTGAGCATTTACTGATCACTAAAAATCTATTTTCGTTCAGAAACCCTTGTTTCTCGTGTCCGTAGGGACTGAAAAAGTAACTTTTGATCTACTTTTCAGAAAATTTCAAAATAATTCCCAAAAATCCTAAAAAATGTAAAAACATGATTCAGCTTCTTAAAATCTCTTTTTGATCTCAACTTGGACTCTGAATCAGTTTATTAGTTCTTGCTGTAAACTATAGGGATCAAAACGGTAATTTCTAAATTTATTTTCCCCAAAAATTCTAGAAAAATTTCAGAAAATCAAAAATATTAAAATAACCAACTTTTGCAAAGGCATCACAATAGAGAAAGACATCCCAACCAGGTTGGCACCTCAGTCTCTACCAATCATCTGCAGCATACCAAAGTTTTAATAAAAAAAGGAAAAGTACAAGAAGAGCATGGGGGGACCAGACCAAAACCCATGAGAAACAGAGAAAAAGTAGTGGAAATTACAGTGACTCAAAGCAAGACCAGTCCCTAAGTGTGGCTCGTTAAAACCTTTCCCGGCTAAAAACCCAAAAATAGGGGAAAAAAGCCAAGGAGGAAAAAGAGTACACACAAACACAAGGACAAAGAAGAACAAAGGGGAAAAAGAAGACACCCCAAACAGGGGACGACAATCCACTCCAAAAAGATTAGGGGTGAAACCTAAAGTAAGGCAAACTAAACCTGTTACGAAAGAAGTCTTCCGAAATAAAAGAGGGTGGCAAATCCCACCACGTAAAGCTGTGACTCTGAATGCCATAAGAAGCCAATTTATCTGCACAGGAGTTACCTTCCCTATAGATGTGTGAGACATGAAAACGCATATTCTTGGTGAGACCAATACAATTCCGCCATCTATTTTTATACTTCCATGGGATGAGGTCCTAATTGCTGAAGGATTGCACCACAAGCATGTTGGAACCAAATTGGTCAGAAGCAGTTCTAATGCAAATTTTCCCTAAAGTCTTTGTGGTTTTGATGATAACAAAGGTTATTAAGGATTTTACAAAGTCTGCTGACAAGCTCTTGTAGGTACAACAAAGATAAGTCCAGCGTCCAGTGTGACATTGGCATATATATGTACGATTCAAGAATGGAGCGTCCAATGGACTCAAAGAGGCAATGCGTCCAATAAAGCTTTGCGTCCAAAGAAGCAGAACATATAAGCGTCCAAAGAAATCACTCATGGAGACATGCTATACAGTGCGTCCAAAATGAGCATAAGTGATAACTGACCAATGAGTATTATAGAGATGTATCATATCAGAGAAGCAAAGTCTCAAGTACATATGGTAAGCAATGAGTATGCGTCCATATAGACCAAGCTGTCTCAAGTACAAATGGTAAACAAAGGTATGCGTCCATTCATACACTCTAAATGTTGCGTCCAAAACGCAGAATACATAACCTGCTATTTATTGCTCTTGCATTTAATATGGGACATATTTATTGAGCAAATGATTTAAAACAAATAGCTGTATACAATGCTTTTCTGAACAACCTCGTCAAAGTTTCTGAACGTGCATTAAATGAAAAGCATAAAGCACTGTGAAAGCATACTTACAGAGAGAATGTACTATGTTTATTTTGATATCTCTCTGAACACTACTTTCTGATTTACACAGTGTATTCTCTTTGTCTCAACTGAATATTACTATTAACCTTTGTGCAATTGAGATTATGAGTACAGGTTGCTTCTGAATTAGGAGAAAGAAACGCAGACAAATACGCTAAAGAAGAACTCCTCAGAGCAACGGGAAAATAGCATTTAATGCTATTAGAGAACGGTCATATTTATGAAGGTTGAAGCTGAGCTATTCGGGGAACAAGTTTGAAGCTTCAACAAAGGCCTATAAATACCGTAAACAAGAAGAAGAATACAAGAGTGCTGAACTATCAAAAAGAAAGAGCTGAATCGCTGTGCGAACTTTGTTATACTCTGATTCATTAAGAAATTCTTGTAGTATTTTCTATCTTCTTGTAAAAGAGAGTTTGCTTAGCTCTCGATGTGCTTAAGATTTTTAGATTCTCACTTGTGTGAGTTAGATAGCACTTTAAGTCAAAAACACTCTTCTGAGTTGTTTGAGTCTGAAGAGGCTTGTTTAGAAAGAATACTTGTTTGAGCCTGGAGAGGCTTGTTTGTAAAAGAATACTTGTGTTGAGCCTGGAGAGGCTTGTTTGAGGCTTGTTTGTAAAAGAATACTTGTGTTGAGCCTGGAGAGGCTTGTTTGTAAAGAATACTTGTTTTGAGCCTGGAGAGGCTAGGTGTGCAAAGAATACTCGTTGTAAGGCCTGGAGAGGCTGTTGAAGAATACTTGTATTCTATCTGGATTGATAGTGAAATCTCTCTAGTTTGAGGGGACTGGACGTAGCTCTTAGGAAAGGGTGAACCAGGATAAGTACTTGTGTTATTCTCTCTTTCCCTTATCTCTAGTTATTTATTTATCTTTACTAACAAGAGGGATTGAATTGAATTTTATATTATCAAGTTTTTCAAACTTTTTAAATCGCACAAAGAAATTGTTTTTAAACTAAGTGGAAGCCTCTGCGTCCAATCTACTTGTGCGTCTAATATTCCAATACGCTGTGCGTCCAACGGGTTCACAGCAAGCGTACAAATATTTGCGAAAAAGTTGTAAAAGCTTTGAAACACAATTCAACCCCCCCTTCTTGTGTTTCTTCCTATTGCCTACAGTTGGCATCAGAGCTCGGTCTCTAGGGGTTGAGCACCTAACAGTGCAGAGAAGCCAAGATCCATGGAGAACGAGGGACAAGCTGTGAACAGACCACCTCTGTTCAATGGAGAAGAATATGACTATTGGAAGCAGAGAATGATCACGTTCTTTGATGCGCAAAATATAGACATGTGGGATGTCGTGGAAACTAGCTACACTGCTCCAGTAAATGAAGCAGGTCAACCAGTACCAAGAGCTCAGTGGACGCAAGATCAAAGGACCAGATTCCAGCTGAACTCAAAAGCAAGGCACTATCTGATGTGTGCCATCACCAAGTCAGAATACGACAAGGTGCACAGCTGCACCACTGCCAAAGAAATATGGGACACCCTAGCCTTGGCGCATGAAGGATCGTCTCAAGTCCGTGAGTCCAAAATCAGCATGCTAGTTCATCAATATGAACTATTCAAAATGGAGGATCACGAGACTATTGATCAGATGTTTGGACGATTCCAAACAATCATTAACAACCTAAGATCTCTGGGAAAAGTCTACACAACCCAAGATCACATCAGGAAAATTCTAAGGAGTCTTCCTAGACAATGGAGACCCAAGGTGACTGCCATACAAGAAGCAAGGGATCTGTCCACTCTTGCTATGGAAAATCTCCTCGGCTCGCTCAAAGTGCATGAGCTTGAGCTCAAAGAAGAAGGAACAGAAAAAAGGGCAAAGTCCATTGCTCTTAAAGTCCAAAAGGGAAGTACTTTTAAGGCACTAAAGGCAAATGACTCTGATGAGGAGTCATGTAGGTCAGAAGGAGAAGAAGGCTCAGATGATGATGAACTATCCTTCATCTCCAGAAAAATAAAGTCCATGTGGAAAAGGAAGGGTGGCTCCAGAAGGAAGCAATTCAAGAAAAGATTTCCACAGAAGGAAGCTGAGCAGAAGGAGAAAAGTCCAGTAGTGTGCTATGGATGTATGAAACCAGGCCACTACAAGGCAGACTGCCCTGAAGCTGAGCGGACAAAGAAGAAGTTCTTCAAAAAGAAGAAGGGTCTCATGGCAACATGGGAAGATCTTGACGAATCCTCTGATGATGAGGATGAGGAGGATAAGGAAGAAGCAAATCTTTGCCTGATGGCAAGCCTAGCCTCAACCGATAGTGAGGATGAAGAAGAGGTATTTCCTTACCCTGAACTAAAAGAAAATTTTAATGATCTCCTTAGAGAATCATCCATTTTATTTGATGAGTACAGATCCTTGAAAAAGAAATTTTCACTCATAACCAAAGATTTTGAAAAACTTACTTTGGAAAATGAAGTACTCAAATCAGAAAATAAAGAGTTAAGACTTCAAGTAAGTCAACTCAAAGATGAATCTCAAAAGGATTCTGAGTCCAATACTTCCTGTGAAGTACAAGTACTTCAACAAGAAGTAAATGAACTCACTGGACGATTGTCCAGATTTGTTAGTAGCTCTGAAAAACTAGATCAAATTTTAAAAATTCAGAGAAAACCTTCTGACAAAAGTGGTTTAGGTTATGAAAAACCAAAACCAAAAGTTTCTAAAAGTCCTTCTAAATTTAATTTATACTGTGGTTACTGTGGGAAGGCTGGACATGTCACCTCGACGTGCGTCCATAACAAAAGGAACATGCCTGGACGCAGGCCAAGGACTAACAAAAAAGGACCCAAGTCAATCTAGGTACCTAAGAATATGATAATTCCTGTTGCAGATATGCTTGATGGGAGGAAGTCAACTCCAGTCATGGTACCTGGACAGTGGCTGCTCACGACACATGACAGGAGAAAGGTCTATGTTCCAAGACCTAAAGCCTAGATCAAAGGGTTGGGTCACCTTTGGAGGAGACCAGAAAGGCAGAATAGTTGGAATAGGTAAAATTGGTAAGCATCCTTTTCCTTCTATTGAAAATGTCCTACTGGTTGAAGGACTCAAACATAATCTGCTTAGCATAAGTCAATTGTGTGACAGTGGATTTGATGTTTCCTTTAACAAGGATAAATGTATAGTCAGAAATTCTGATAAGTCCATACTTTTCAAGCAAAGAGGCAGGATAATGTTTACAAAATTGATTTTGAAAATCTATCCAAACAAAATGTCTCATTTTTCATATCCTTAAAGGATGAACAATGGATATGGCACAAGAAACTTGGTCATGCAAACTTAAGAACCATCTCAAAGCTAAACAAGCATAACCTCGTGAGAGGACTACCAAATCTTGTGTACAAATCCGAAGTTCTATGTGAAGCATGTTAGAAAGGGAAACAAGTGAAAAACTCTTTTAATTCTAAAAATATTGTTTCCACTTCTAGACCTTTGGAACTTTTACACATGGATTTGTTTGGACCCACTCAAACAGCCTCTTTAAATGGAAAGAGATATGGATTAGTTATAGTTGATGACTATACTAGATGGACATGGGTCAAATTCCTTGCATACAAGGATGAGTCTTTCAAAGTCTTCACCATATTCTGTAAAAGAGTTCAAAATGAGAAAGGAGTTTGTATCAACTCCATTAGAAGTGATCATGGAGGTGAGTTTGAAAATGCAAACTTCCAGAGATTTTGTGAAGAGAATGGAATCCTTCACAATTTCTCTGCACCAAGAACACCTCAGCAAAATGGTGTGGTGGAGAGAAAGAATCGATCTCTACAAGAGATGGCTAGGTCCATGCTCAATGATCACTCAACCTCTAAGAGGTTCTGGGCTGAAGCTGTAAATACTGCGTGTTATTTACAAAACAGAATATATGTGAGGCCTATATTGAAAAAGACTCCATATGAATTGTGGAAAGGAAGAAAACCCAACATTTCATATTTTCATCCATTTGGATGTGAATGTTTTATTCTCAACACTAAAGATCAACTTGGAAAGTTTGATTCTAAAGTGGACAATGGAATTTTTCTGGGTTACTCTGAAACTTCCAAGGCTTATCGAGTCTATAACTCAAGAACCTTGACTGTTGAAGAGTCAATTCATATTAAATTCAATGACAAAAAGCTTGACAAGGAATTGTCACAGCTAAGTGATTCTTTTTCAGATATGAGTCATGGAAGATTGCCCCACAGGAGGCTTCGCCCGGGTTCCCACGAGAAGCACCGTCAGAATTGCACTTTATCCAGCCACAAGGGGGTTTGATCCAGTCAACTTGAATGATGGAGGGGGCTTTAGAGACGTGGCATTCAATGGAAAAAAATTCAGAATAGTAAACTCCTGAATAGAATTGGATCCACAACCATTGGAGATGCTACCAGTGAGCGAGACTGCAGCCTTCACCATCTGAATCGCTCTGTGCAAAGGAGTGCTAGTATTTTGGAAATAAAGTTGGCAGCGAGCAAACCAAGTAGCTCAGAGAACGTGGGTAATGGCAGAGAGGACCATGTCGTGGACTTGAGCACTCCAGCCTTTGTCGCACAACTTAAAGACAGTCGCAATGGAAGAGTGATCAATCACACAGTTCAGCGTATGGCCAAGCCAAGTCCAGAGGGTAGACGCGTATTCGCAGTCAAAGAATAAGTGACTAGTGGACTCAGATGTTTTCTGGCAGAGACAGCAAACAGAAATAAGCACCGCGCCCCGCATTCTGAGTTGGTCGTCCGTGGGAACCTTATTGTGCAGAATGCGCCAGACCAAAAACGATCTAGAGGGAGGTATGGCGCTAGACCAGATCCTCTTCCCCCAATTAACCTGGCTACCACCATGACTAACCTTGGAGTAAGCGTCCTTAAAGCTTAAGAGGCCCTTGTCATTATCCATCCAGTAAAGCTTATCCTCACTAGGGAAATCACAGAGAGTGATTTGTTGCATTTCAGACACAATAGGGGCAAACTTGGTGGCAAAACAAGTAGGAATATCCCACCTACCATTGTTGATGAAGTCCGCAACCGTCGCTTTTAAGCGGGAACGACTAGAGTGGGGAAAGTTAAAACGATCCACCAAAGGTTGGCCAAGCCAGTTATCCAACCAAAAATTCACCTGCTTACCATCACCGATGCACCAACGACTACATCAAGAGAAGATTGCAAAAACTTTCTAATACCCGGCCAGATGGAAGATTTAGCATAATAAGAAACAGGTTTGTTAAAGTGAACAAACTTGGCCTTGAGAAGAGTGGCCCACTGCTGGTCAGAAGAGAGCATGTCCCAGGAGAGTTTGAGCATAGCCGCCTCATTAGTGTAGCGAAGAGATCTAATCCCAATACCCCCTTGCTCAACCGGAGCACATAATTGATGCCACGCAACAGTAACAGATTTCCTCTCATAAATATCCCCAGACCAAATAAAATTCCTTATCCAATTATCTAGAGTCTTAAGTAAGGAAATAGGCCAAGCGTACACATGGAAGCTATATATGAGCATTCCCTAACAAACTTCACCAACTGAGCTCTCCCCATAATAGATAGCATAGTGCCTTTCCAGGAGGAGAGCTTATTTTTAATTTTGTCCGCAATGGGTTGCAGAAACACAGCCTTTGGCTTACCCCAAAAGAGAGGAACCCCCAAGTAATTAAAAGGCAACGCGCCAATTGAAAAACCGAGGGACTCACCAAGTTTCTTGACACGAGCCGCCGACATAGAGCCTGTAAAAAATTGGCATTTGCCCATGCTAAGAAGCTGACCAGACACATCCCCGTACTCACGAAACAAGTCCATAAGCACCAAAAGATTCTTTTTAGTCCCTTTGCAAAAGACCATGATGTCATCCGCATAAAGAACGTGAGAAGGAGTAACACAAGATCTCGGGCTAGACATGGGTTTCAACTTACCCGTGTTCACCAAAAGGAAAATGCCCCTACTCAAAGCAACCTCAGCAAGACAAAAAAGAATAGGAGAAAGAGGATCTCCCTGACGCACCCCTCTTTTACAGGAGAAAAAACCTGTAGGATGCCCATTAATAGAAATGGACAGCTTGGCAGAGTGCAAAATAACAGAGATCCAATTGCAAAAAACGTCATTAAAACCAAAAGCTTTTAGAACCCTCAGCAAAAAAGACCAGTCAATGGTATCAAACGCCTTTTTAATGTCAAACTTTAAGGCTATATTGCCACCAAACACACGATAGTCTAACATGTTGACCGCTTCAGAGGCAATGTAAATACATTCAGAAATCTGCCTCCTTTTAATGAAACCTCTTTGCTGCTCAGATATAATCTTGGGGGCTATTAAAGCTAACCTGTCAGCAAGCACTTTGGTAATGATTTTGAACTGGAAGTTTGCAAGAGCGATGGGCCTGTAATCCTCAATTTTATCCACGCTAGGAAACTTGGAAATTAAAGTCACCACATTAGAGTTCATGTTAGGCAAGATCCACCCCTGTGTAAAAACTGAAGCACAGACAAGAAGACATCATTACCCACGGCGTCCCAGTAAGTTTGAAAGAAATTACCATTGAAGCCATCAGGACCCGGGGCACTATCCCCATTCATTGCGAACACAGCCATTCTAACTTCTTCCAAGGTAGGAATACCCGTGAGGACAACATTATCGTCCGTCGTAACCAGGCTCAGAATGACCCTATCAATGAAGTCAGAATTAACACAACTATTCTCAGAGGCATAAAGAGAGGAGTAATAGTTCAAAACATGTTGCTCAATGTCAGACTGAGTGTCAAGGATAGTCTCCTCGGATTTAAGAGCAGTCATCCTTTTAGAAGAATTTCTGATTTTAGTGAGCTTGTGAAAATAAGAAGTGTTCCTGTCACCATGGTTGAACCAATTCACTCTGGCCTTCTCCTTCCAGAACGCTTCCTGATAAGAGAGTGCAGTATGATACTGCTTTTGGGCAGCTAGCTCACAGTCATTGAGGCTATCAGAGTAACCCAGGTCAGCTATCTCCTGCTGAACAGCGTCCAAGGCAGTTTTGGCGTCATCTACCATTTTGTGAACATCCCCAAAAATAGTTTTGTTCCAAGACTTAAAAGCCAACTTCATAAATTTCAATTTTTGGGAGAGTCTGTACATGGGGCAACCAACCACTTCCTGATTCCAGGTGTCATGGACGAGCCTTCTACAATCAGAGTGTTTAGGCCACATGCTTAAAAATTTAAAAGAAGAGGGGAAGGTTTGGATACCTTTCGCCATGGTAAGCAACAAAGGATGGTGATCAGATTGTGTTCTAGTGAGAGCACAACATGTAGTGGAGGACCAATACTGGAGCCAGCTGTCATTACATATGCCTCTATCCAATCTTCTTTCAGTGTGAGCAGCAGCTCTCCTGCCATTCGACCACGTGTACTCTGTACCTCTAGTGGGTAAGTGAGTTAGGACGCAAGTGTAGAACCAAACCTTGAAGTCATCACAAGAAGCTAATAAGGGAATACCCCCACCCCTTTGTTCATGGGCACCAAGAATAGCATTGTAATCTCCTACCATCAACCAGGGGCCGGGATTGCCTTGGATGAGGCTAGTCAACTCCTGCCAAAGCTCTCTTCTAATCATGTGACTAGTGGAAGCATAGATGGCTGAGATGTAAAGTTGCTATTGGTCCCAATTGAGAGAGAAAGAAACCTGTTGTCTGGTGTTAGAAATCACGACGGGGTCAATGTTCTCAGCACAGAAACCCCAAATGTTAGGAAGCGAGTGGCCTCTATTATTCAGCATAAAATTTTTTAAATTAACACTTCTCCAAAAGGAAATAGCAATCTGATCCAAAGCAACCCAAGGCTCATAAATAAAAAGAAAATGCGGTTTGTGAGTGAGACACAAATTTTTAATGAAATTACGGTAAATACAGTTGTTTGAAAAAGTCCAAACGTCAACGAAAAAATGTCTGTTTTAATGAAATAATTTGATAAGTATTTTAAAACCTCAATTATAAGACCAACATAATTTACTTAACACTTTAGATCACACAATTTCATATAAAACAGAAAATAGACAGTAAATGGAAAAATGGAGTTTACACTATCTGTTTAAAACTTAACGTCAAATAAAACTATTTGTTTCTATTCTAAAAATGCATAGGAGTATTTAAAACCATTTTTCTAAGATGAAAATAAATTAATAAACATACACACACAAAGTATTTAGAATACTATAAGATAACTACAGAAGTGATGCAAACAGAAGTTTATATATAGCCTATCAATTAAACTATAATACCAAACAAAACTTGTCATTTCTATATTATCTAAAACTCTATTTGATCTTATAATCTTTATCAAGATTATTTCTTAGTCTCTGGTATTTATCCATTTCTTAACTAGCAGATTACGTAGTTTCTTTTAGAGGGACCAAAACTGTGATTCCCTATATATCTTTCTCTAAAATTCCAAACTTATTTTCTAAAACCTTTATGGAACATCAAGTAACTGTTTGTCTATCCTCTAATACCTTTTAGGAATCAAGTATGAATTTTCTATATTCATTATCAACTTTATTCTGATAGTCAAGAATATCCATAAAGTATCTTTTGACTTCTACGTCAATTTTAAACCATTATATTTTATCTGATAATCTTAAGGATAATTCTAATCCTCTAAAATTAATACTCTGTCTTGTAGAGTGAAATTTTACAATGTTACATGATCGCTCTTGTTATTAGGCTATTATGAGCACTTAGACTTGTGTAGTTGTGTGGGTTGAGTTTTCAGGCCCCACAAATTTGAGGCCAAATCAGCGGATTCACTGACCACAAACTTAACCGTTAGAGTTTACAAGTTTTGTTAAGTCTTTCATGCTTTTGGGTTAGTGGGAGTCTCAAATTGTATATCATGAGATGAGATGTGTGTAAAAGATGCTTGGACATTTGTTTGAAATTGCATACTTTGTTAATCTAATTATGTTATGCCTTTCCTTATCCATCATGTTGTTTATGTGAGATATGAGCTTCTTAGCATGTATGATTTATGTCCGTGATAGTAACATTTTTGTAGCGCTAAGGGTTTTTATTTCTTTTGTTTTGGTTTTATGAGTGCTTGACCATAATTGATATTTTGTTTTGGAAATCCTATATGTTGCTAATTAACTAATAACTAATGTCATCCAAGTGGGAGAATGTTAGATTAATTTTTATGATTAATCGATTTATGGATTCAAATTAATCAATCGTAGGAATTATTACTTAATTGTTGTCATTAGTTATTATTATAGCAACTAACCTATTGATGGATGTTGTATTGAGATTTTGTTCTGAATAGTCCATGATTGGTTGGGCTATTCAATTAATGTCTGATGAGAAATCTATGGCCTCACCCGATTGGTTATTTAATTGTTGTCCCATTAGACGATTATGTAAGCAACAAAACCTATCTGGTAGAGGGCAGTTTCTCTCATCTAAATCCTAGTTTCTCTAGAGCCACCAAGGTACATGATATGGATTCGAATTTATCAAGTACACATTATGTTTAATTCTCTTTATATCTATTGATTAATAAAACATACTATAGTCTCATATCTACTTGATCTTATGGGGCCTATGTGTTGTTATTTTTTTGGTCAATTATGTGTTGTTATAAATCCATCATTTTTGTGAGGAAGGTCGGATATGTTTTGCTAAGGGTATGAATTGCAGCAGTAGAATCAATCTACCTAGTCGCTCTATTATGTGCTTTATGCTATCATAAAAGATGGTTCTGCTATGCTCTATCTCGTTTTGGTGTGCAGTAACTTGAACTAGTTTTCTGCTATCATTTGTATCTAAATGCTGTCATACATGTATTATCAGTTTTGTGCGCAATCTCGTTTAGGCACCCTTCTTTTTTACTGATAGGTACATGAGGGGCTTTCATTGAACTGGTGTTCTGTTTTTGTAATTTGCAACAATAGGCGCACCTTGTGCCTCTTTGTTGCTCACTTACTATTAATTCAAAGTTTAGTTTATCCAAAAAATGTTTTATTTGAATTTGAATTCTTTACATGATCAAATAAAGAATTATTTAAGGAAAAGATTATTGCAAGTCATGACCGGTGATTGTTAATAGAGGAATTGGTATTTTAGGATTAAATAAGATTCAAGTAAATTTAGGAATAAGAAATTAAAGGTACAAGTGAAATCATAACTCGAACTCTCTCTCTTGCTTGAAATTCTTGACAACTTATTGTTGCTCTCCTTCCTATTTTTTTCTCTCTTTCTTCTTCTTCTTCTAAAAATCAAATCTTTTTTCTTGTCTAAATAAATAAAAATTTCTTTAGTCTAGTAATTATTAATTAATCTCTTGAGTACGATATCTGGACTCTGTTCCTATATTACTCTTCTGACATGGTGCACTTGCCCTTAAGTGTGTTTTGAACACAACAAGATGTGGTGTCGATGTCTCACTCGTGGTGTTGTTTAGCCCATTGGCGCATGTCTTCTTGCTGTTGGGCTCCCCTGGAAGTTGGAACTCCCTACAATACCCGCCTCACCTTGCATTTTAGTCCCCAAAAACTTCTATATTAACCCGAGTAGCCCAAAACCATCTTTCTCCTATTTATATTTTTCTCCCCCTTGAAATTAATAACTCATCACATAATAAATACATGTAAGAAACATATTAAATGATTAACACTACACATATACAAACTACTCCCTCCATTTATTTCACAATAATCAATGAATTATTTAATTGACAAAAATTTTTCTGTTATACCACCGTCTTTTCACTATCTCTCTACATTAAAGTGTATAAAAAATATGAAAAACAATTAATGGTGATAAGGGTATAATTGACAAAATGTAACATTAAACTATCAAAATGACAGATAAATAGTAATAAATTTTTTCTTAAAAATGGACAATTAAAAAAGAATGAAGGGAGTAATAATTAAATTCCTAGAATTTTGGGATGTTACAATTGTTGTAGACACTAATAATATTAGTGTGGCTATTATTTTATGGATAAATATTAATCCCATATAAATTGCTCAGAGACAAGGTAAGCAATTCAAAAACCGCTTGGACACATGTCACTATTTTAGAAAAGAACTACCAAGTTGTAAGCCTATAAATGCTACATAGAAAGATGTATGCAGTGTTGGAATTTTCATCACTTATAACCCACACACGTCTATACATCCGATTAAATAGGATATTTGACTATGCTGGAAAGCAATGTATATGTTCTTGTCGAACTCATACATTTGTGTGGGGGGCAAGTGCTAGTGTGGAATTGTTTTTATGTGGCGTATAGGTGAAATAGTTTTTGCATTTTATATCTGTTAGATTCAATGATAAGAAAAATTATGGCCAAGATCAACTGCAAAATAAATGAGAAGAAGATAATCCCGCCACACCCAAATCTTCCTAACTCTTCCGTTCCCCACAGTGTGCCACCACCACCAACCTCCACTACCTTCGTCTGGTCTGCTGCCCTCTACTGTGAATCCCCCTCTGCCCATCTCACATGGCCATTGCAACATAGATTCAACCTCAGCCTCAACAGCACATGATAATCCCCATCCCCATCGCATAGCAAGGGTTTTCGATACCCCCTCCCTCTCCTTTTGTTTTAATCATTAAAGCCAGGGACCTTGTTGCTGAAAATTGTATTAATTGGCAACAAGATCTGATGATAATCCCTGCACACTCAATGATTTTTAATCAATCAAGAAAGGGAGATATAGAGAGTTAAAGAAGAAATAGCAAACATGGATAAAAAAACAAGAGAATGGGGAAGGTGGTGTCCATATTCAAAACAGTGTTCAGACATAGTGAAAGAAAACAGTAGCATTCAAACCCAAAATACAGGTTCAGTATCTGGGCAAAATACTATAAAAATCAGTAACAGCAAGTTGAAAAGGGTAGATATGGAGAGTGAGAGAAGCCACAAGAAGTAGCAAGGAAAAAAGAAAGAAAAAAAGAAGAGATGGGGTGTCCCCTTCCACCGTCGGTGGTCCACCGCCACCGCGCCTGAGTCCTCCTACGACATCGCTACCGCTGTCAATCAGTATACCGCCACACCTTGAAACCTTCTTCTTGCCGCTCTGCCTCGCTGAGCACGACCCGGTCCAGTGGCTACATGCGGTGGTTTCTTCCCCGGTTTCACCGCCAGGCATGCCTCGTCTCTACTGCCATTGCCCAATGCAGCTCCCTTGGTCAGACGCCATCTCTCTCCATGACAGGCCAGTTGTGGCTGCTGTCGATCAACTCTCTCCCCCTCCTTCCATGGCCACCAGTCCATCTCTTGTTCTTCCTCTCTATGTGCGGATGCCATCTCCACCACCCTCCTCTGGCGCTCCTCTCGAAAGACCATGACGGCCAGATGGAGCTCCGTCATGTGGTTTTCGGAGTCGCGGCGTCGACAAAGCTGTGTGAGCAGAGGAAGAACTACATCTAGTACAGGGTGGGGGATGTGTGGGGTTGGGATTGGATGAGACAGGATTCACTTGTTCTCAAATTATTTTCAGTTGATCTGGGCCATTGATTTACTTATCACTTAATCCATTGGTTATAAAAACTATAAAAAAAATTGTTTCACCGGTGGACCGCATGTAAACTATTCCACCGTAGAAGCCACCTTGTTTGGAGTGTTTTTGAAGACCCTTTCTTTTAAAACTAGTTTAAAGTGCATTAAGGCTATGTTCGGCAAGTCCCATCCGCTAGCAGATAATGGATTTGACTAGTGGATTTTTTTTAATGCAAAAATGGAATGCAAAGGCATCACAGTAGAGAAAGACATCCCAACCAGGTTGGCATCTCAGACCCTACCAATCATTTGAAGCATACCATTGATTTATTAATAAGAGGAAAAGAAATAAAGTAAAACAACATGGGTGGGCCAAACCAAAACCCATGAAAAACAGAGCACTAACGCTATAAGGGTGAAAAATAGATACCCAAACTAAACAGGAACCTATGTGTGCCTCATTAAAACCTTCCCCGGCTAAAAACCTACTAAGAGGAAAAAAGGTCGGGGAGGAAAAAGAGTACACACAATCTTACAAGAAAGACCAAAGTTATTTGAATCTGTAGTTTGGCAGACCAATCCGATTACGAACGAACTCCTCACTAATAAAACTATAAATCAAATCCCACCACTGAAAACCCAGTATAGAAGTACCGTGACAGGAAAGTTTATCTGCACACGTATTCCCTTCATGGTAAATATGAGAAAAAATGAAATTCATATTACAGGTAAGCATCAAGCTATTCAGCCATCTGTTCCTAAGCTGCCAAGGAACCATCAAAATAGAACTCATAGCCGAGATAACAAGTTGAGAATCGCACTCCAACCAAAGATTGTGCCAACCTTTTTCGAAAGCTAACTCAATCACCATCATTGCACCAATTAACTCTGCCTGAAGAGCACCGGTGACACCTAAATTAACTGCAAAACAATCAGCAATGGTTGCACTATGGTCCCAGAAAATACCACCACAACCAGCCATACCTGGGGCCCCCTTTGCAGCCCCATCTGTATTACATTTAATCCAGTTGCAAAGGGGAGGGTACCAATAAATGTGTTTAATGGAAGGTGCTCTGCTTGGCTTCCCTGCTATATGGAACGAATATAAAATCAATAGGTCTTGCAAAGAGGACGACATATGACCTGAACTAAGCATACCCGATAGAGTAACATTAGAAAGAATCAAGTTAATGGAAGATCTGGCCGAAACCTGTTTATTCTCAAAGTGTAATTTATTTTGACATTGCCAAAAAGTCCAGACGACATTAACAACTACAGCAGTGATGACATCTTTTAACTGAGTACTCCAACTTCTAGAACAAATAGAAATAATTGCCTCCATGGAAGAAGTATCAATAACCACATTAAGGAAAGACCCTAACCACATCCAAAGGCTCTTGGCAAAGCTACAAAAGCAGAAAATATGGTGAGTAGTCTCCTGCGCTTGTCCACAAAGGGAGGAAACCGAAACAGTCACACAACCACGCCTCCAAAGGTTCTCGTCAGTTGGCATGCGATTATGCATGAAGCGCCAAAGAATGAAAGATTTAGAAGGTGGGATATGAGTATTCCAAATTAAATTGTAAAAAGGAATTTGTTGACCTGGCAGGTTGTGGAAACAGGAAAGCGCCTTTCAAAGACAACTCACTTGAAGCCGCTGTTGTCCAAACTCGTTTATCCTTTGAATCGAATTGCGGGATCACTACTTGTTGCAGCTCGTTGGCTAACACTGGGAACTTCTGGAAAAGGATACTCGGAATGTGCCAACGGCCATTTCTAATGAAATCACAAACCTTGGCATTAAACGGGGATGTAAGTGTGACAATATGTTCATAAGCTGGACCAATGGTCAGAGAGCCAATGATCAGTCCAGGAATTAATGTCGCTGTCATTACCCAATTGCCAAAAAGAATGTAAAACTACCGTGCTAAAGCAATGCCTCAGATCGGTCCAAATTGATGATTGGATATGATATTGCAAAAGAGCATTGTTGCAAAGCACTCTTGCCTTCATAAGACTAGCCCATTAATTATTGAAAGTGAGTAGCACCCAACACAACTTTAGAGTAGTAACTCTATTAATAGATCTGAGAGAATGAATACCCAATCCCACCTTCTTTCATAGGGGAGCAAGACCTATGCCAAGCAACCGTAACCACCTTTTTTTTGTGAATATCCCCTGACCAGATGAAGTTTCTGGTCCACCGATCCACCATCTTAATAAGAGTAACAGGCCAAGAATAGATGTGAAAGTTGTAGATTAGCATGCTATGAATGGTAGATTTAACCAATTGCACCCTTTCCATTATAGATAACAACGACGCTTTCCAGGCAGCCAATTTACATTTTATTCTATCATCAATAGGACAAAGATTGTTGGAACCAAATTGGTCAGAAGCAGTTCTAATGCAAATTTTCCCTAAGTAGTCTTTGTGGTTTTGATGATAACAAAGGTTATTAAGGATTTTACAAAGTCTGCTGACAAGCTCTTGTAGGTACAATAATGATAAGTCTAGCGTCCAGTGTGACATTGGCATATATATGTACGATTCAAGAATGGAGCGTCCAATGGACCCAAAGAGACAATGCGTCCAATAAAGCTTTGCGTCCAAAGAAATCACTCAGGGAGACATGCTATACAGTGCGTCCAAAATAAGCATAAGTGATAACCGACCAATGAGTATTATAGAGATGTATCCTATCAGAGAAGCAAAGTCTCAAGTACATATGGTAAGCAATAAGTATGCGTCCATATAGACCAAGCTGTCTCAAGTACGAATGGTAAGCAAATGTATGCGTCCATTCATACACTCTAAATGCTGCGTCCAAAATGCAGAATACATAACCTGCTATTTGTTGCTCTTGCATTTAATATGGGACATATTTATTGAGCAAATGATTTCAAATAAATAGCAGTATACAATGCTTTTCTGAACAACCTCGTCAAAGTCTCTGAACGTGCATTAAATGAAAAGCATAAAGCACTGTGAAAGTGTACTTAGAGAGAGAATGTACTATGTTTATTTTGATATCTCTCTGAACACTACTTTCTATTTTACACAGTGTATTCTCTTTGTCTCAACTGAATATTACCATTAACCTTTGTGCAATTGAGACTATGAGTACAGGTTGCTTCTGAATTAGGAGAAAGAAACGCAGACAAATACGCTAAAGAAGAACTCCTCAGAGCAACGGGAAAATAGCATTTAATGCTATTAGAGAACGGTCATATTTATGAAGGCTGAAGCCGAGGTAGTTGAAGAATAAGTCTGAAGCTTCAACAAAGCCTATAAATACCGAAAACAAGAAGAAGATACAAGAGAAGATACAAGAGTGCTGAACTATCAAAAAGAAAGAGCTGAATCGCTGTGCAAACTTTGTTATACTCTGATTCATTAAGAAATTCTTGTAATATTTTCTATCTTCTTGTAAAAAGAGAGTTTGCTTAACTCTTGAAGTGCTTAAGATTTTCAGATTCTCACTAGTGTGAGTTAGATAGCACTTTAAGTCAAAAATACTCTTCTGAGTTGTTTGAGCCTGAAGAGGCTTGTTTAGAAATAATACTTGTTTGAGCCTGGAGAGGCTTGTTTGTGAAGAATACTTGTGTTGAGCCTGGAGAGGCTTGTTTGTAAAGAATACTTGTTTTGAGCCTGGAGAGGCTAGGTGTGCAAAGAATACTCGTTGTAAGGCCTGGAGAGGCTGTTGAAGAATACTTGTATTCTATCTGGATTGATAGTGAAATCTCTCTAGTTTGAGGGGACTGGACGTAACTCTTAGGAAAGGGTGAACCAGGATAAATACTTGTGTTATTCTCTCTTTTCCTTATCTCTAGTTATTTATTTATCATTACTAACAAGAGGGATTGAATTGAATTTTATCTTATCAAGTTTTTCAAACTCTTTAAATCGCACAAAGAAAACGTTTTTAAACTAAGTGGAAGTCTCTGCGTCCAATCTACTTGTGCGTCCAATATTCCAATACGCTGTGCATCCAACGGGTTCACAGCAAGTATACAAATATTTGCGAAAAAGTTTTAAAAGCTTTGAAACACAATTCAACCCCCCTTCTTGTGTTTCTTCCTGTTACCTACAAAGATGAATCTGTCTTGGCTTACCTTGGAAAATGGGCACACCCAGATAAATAAAATGAAGCTTTCCAATAGCAAATCCCAAAAGCTGAGCTATGGAAGCTTGTCTTGAGGCCGAAATGCAACCAGAATAGAAGGTAGATTTAGCAGGATTAATAATCTAACCTGAAATGGTTCCATACTGGTGAAAAAGAGCCAATAAATTGTGCAAATTTCGCTGGGTACCTTTATAGAAAATCATGACATCGTCCGCATAGAGCACATGGGAAGGCATGCGAACCCCTCTCGGGCCTGTCATTAAACAAAGCTCCCCAAGGCGAACTAAACGATAAATTCCCCTACTTAAAACTCCTCTGCTAAACAAAAAAGAAGAGGAGACAAGGGGTCTCCTTGACGCACCCCTCTCTTACATGGAAAAAACCAGCAGCTTTACCATTTACCGAAATAGATAGCTTTGCAGAATGAAGAATAACTCTGACCCAGTTCCTGAAAATTGCATCAAACCCAAAAGCTTGCAACACTTTAAGAAGAAAATTCCAATCTATGGTGTCAAAAGCCTTGCGGATATCAATCTTCAATGCAAGATTACCGCCAAACGATTTTTTATTGAGTAAATTAACCACCTCTGAGGCAATGCAAATACAATCGAAAATCTGCCTCCCTCTCACAAAACCATGCTGATTTTCGGAGATAATTTTAGCTGCAACTATAGCTAATATGTCAGTCATAACCTTCATAATGATTTTGAATTTAAAGTTTTCTAAAGCTATAGGTCTGTATTGCTCCACTCTATCAGCCCCTTGCACTTTAGGAATAAGCACAACAGTATTAGAACTAAAATCAGGAAGCAACCAACTCTAAGTGAAGAATTGCAGTACTGCAGCAAAGACATCGCTACCAACAATGTCCCAATATTTCTGAAAGAAAAATCCTCCAAATCCATCAGGACCGGATACCCCATCACCATTCATGGAGAAAACAACTGTTTTAACCTCATCAAATGAAGGTAAATTGGTTAACATAATATTATCCTCAACTGAGACTAAAGGAGTGATGACTTCCTCAATCAACCCATTATCAGAACAATCATTATTAGAATCAAAAAGCTGTTCAAAATAGCCCACTACATGATTCTCTATATCAGCGGAACTATGCAAGATATCATCACCAGAATGGAGTAAAGAAATCTGCCTAGAGATATTCCTGATCTTTGTAACTTTGTGGAAAAATTCAGTATTCCGATCACCATGAATTTGCCAATTAAGCCTAGACTTTTCAAGCCAAATCTCCTCCTGAAAGTGTAAAGCCTGTTGCACCTCAAGTTGTGCTTCCTTCTCTTGCGCAAAAAGGTCCTCTAAGACTCCAATGGCATCAATTTGACCCTGAACAAAATCAACATTCTGCAGAGCACTAGTAACTCTAGCATGCACATTTCCAAAAATTTGCTTGTTCCACTCTTTAAGCTTGAGCTTCAGCTTTTTTAATTTAGCAGCAAGGATCAACATTAGGCAGCCCACAATAGTTGTCTCTCTCCAAACATCAGCAACAACCTTCTGGCAATTAGAATGGCTAGACCACATACGCATAAATCTAAAAGAAGAGTTATGAGAATGCACCTCTTTATGCAAAGCCAGCAGCAATGGAAAATGATCAGACTTGCTCTTGGTAAGGGTGCAACAAGAAACAGTAGTCCAGAAATCAATCCAAGCATCATTACAAATGGCTCTATCAAGCCTCTTTGCCGTGTACGCCAAGCCTCTGCGACCATTAGAGCAAGTGAACTAGGTCCCTCTAGTCAACAAGTGCGTTAAATTATTACTGTCCGACCAAGTGTGGAATTCCTCACACAAAATTGGTAATGATAATCTGCTACCCCTCTGCTCGTGAGCGCCTAAGACCGCATTAAAGTCGTCAATGAAGCACCAAGGACCTTGATGTTATTGCTGTAAATTGGTCAAGTCTTGCCAAAGCTCCCTTCTAGCCAAATATGTTGTGCAAGCATAAATAGCCGCGATGTAAATCTCTTGATTTTCTACCATAACTGAAAAGGAAACAAACTGGTTAGAATTACTAATCACCGTTGGCTGATGATGATCCGCACAAAGACACCAAATATTTGGGCGCATTTGTCCCCCAACAATTGACAACAAAGACTTTGAGGTGCAAGCTCTTCCAAAAGTTAATATGAACTTGATCAATGGTGATCCATGGCTCAGACAAAAACAGAAAATCCAACTTGTGCAAATTGTAAAGCTTCTTAATCATCAACCTAGTGTCAAGGTCGCCTAGTCCTCTTACATTCCAATAGAGGACTTTCATTAAGCATAGTGTTTTGAACCAGCCCGTGACCGGGTGCTACGACGATCAGGTTTTCCCTTTTGCTTTCTCTGTTGATTTAGTTTCTTCTTTTGGGATTTGGACAATACTAACTCAAAAATATTGTCAGGCTCATGCTCATTCACCTCCAGACTTGAGCCCTCTTCATCCTCTTCTTCCTCAATCGCATTACTCCAAAACTTGGACAGGATCTTGAGATCCTGCTGAACAACGACTGGGACCTCAATCAAAGAGTCTTGTAAAGTCATGTGCTCGGTTGCAGCATTAGAATTAAGGCCCTGTGGTATATTAACAATATGTACACTATTAACCTCAGTTGTAGGGGAACCGGTATGATCAAGATCCTGCGAATCATCTACCAAAGTTCTCCCATACTCCCTTCTTCATCCCTTTGTCCATTGGCGACCATGCCCGAGCCAGAATTCGGAGCCACCCCCTCCATGGGAGTTGAATTAGCTTGTGTAAATGGAGAGCTTAGAGAATTCCCCCTGCACCATGCGACATGTCCTGCACAAACCCCAACAAAGGATTATTATCATGTGGGTTTTCTGGCGGTTGTGGTGTGGTTCTTGGACAGCTCGTCTCTCCCTGGAGCAACACGACAACATCCCGCTTGTGAGACACAACCACAGTTTCCTTTCCCTTGTCAACAAGCTGTATGGTTACTGTTTCATTGCCTCTATCTTGAACCAAAGGCTCCTCAGTGATCATTTCAGTAGCTTTCCCCTCTAGAGCAGAACCTTTGGGAATAAGGGTCTGTTTGAATTGACTTATGCAGAGCTTATGAACACAGCTTATGACTTATTCATAAGCTGTTTTGGGCTTATTTTTCATAAGCTACTCAGGATAACTTATCAAAACAGCTTATGGCTTATATAAAATAAGTTTCACTATAATTTTTCTTCGATTATAAAAGTAGTTTATACAGCTTATGTCATAAGCAGTAGATAAGATTGTTATCCAAACAGGGCCTAAATTTCACAGAGTGCTTATGGTGACCCAACAAAGGATTCCTTTCTTTGTCGCCTGCATGATCAGGATCCTTCTTATCAGGTTTTTTGGGTTCTTCCGGCAATTCCCCATAGAATGTCTTATAACTTGACAGTTCAGGTAGAACATCGGCAACTTCTCTTATTCAATTCCCACAAAGAAGGCAAATCCTTCTCTTTCCACAAGAATTTGATCATACAATGTTGTTGTCATATCAATATCAACCAGAATGCGTGCGAAATGTCTGAAAACACGAGTAGAGGTCGCCTCATCCAAAGCAATAGGATTGTCTATGCCCTCTGCAATTTCAATGAATATTTTTGGCCTCCAGTATTCTTGAGACAGTCCGTGAATGCGAATCCAACACTGAGCATGAGTGTTTCTCATCGAATTGGGATTGAAGTCAGGGGTCCAAAGTGACAGTCACAAAATCCCTGGATTGAGATTCCAGGACCCTACAGCCCACACACTGCGAAGATCCTCTGGAGCAGAGAAACTAAATTCGTAAAAGCCTCGACCCAACGGCATAACCTTCCATTGACCGAGAGGTTTCCAGAGTTTTAACAACTTTGATCACAAGTCTTGAATCTTGATGGGAGCATCACCCTTGGCTAGGATGAATCTCCCATGGAGCTTATGCTTACACCCAGCAAGACCTACTTGATATTCATCTTGCGATATCTTGATGGAGAGGGCATCGCCCTTAAAACACGGGCGCGGGAGTTGACTAGGAAATAGCGGATTAAAAAAAAACTAGAGATGTTTGGTAACAAATAGCTTATAGCGATTTTTCGGTAGCTTGTAGTGTTTTTTCAAATGCTACTTCAAGTGAAGTAGCGTTTGAGCTTATAGCTTATAGCGGATGGTTTTTTCTCTCATTTTTACCCTCAATATTGTTATTAAATTCCTTCTCTATCATCTATTAAATAAAATTAAACCCTACCCTATCACTCTCACTTCTAACGGTTGATGCTTTCATAGCTTCCTCTGTTTCTCACCTATTGGTTTTTGTTTTCTATTTTAATGACTTGTAATAATATTGCTAATTTATTGTGGAATACTAGATGATAAAAAAAATTATTTATTATTTTGGAATAATATAATACAATATGAAGATTATCTTTAATTTTTATTTTAATTATAATCCTATTGTTATATGTTTATGGTTAATGTCTATTATTATATTGATTAAAGAAAGTAAGCATTTTTGTTAAAAAGAAATGTAAGCATTAATTAAAAATATCCTTTTATATCATTTTACATTTATCAGCTAGTTTAACCGCTAATTTTACCAAACACTTCAAATTCAATCTGCTAGCTTATCTGCTATATAAGCTCATCCGCTATCAACTAGCTTATCCGCTATTCGCTATAAGTTATTCGCTATCAGCTAGTTTTTCCACTATTTGCTACTTTTTGCCAAACAGAGCCTAAGCCTATCAACTTGTGTAGCTCTTAAGATCTAATTCAAGTTCTAGATTGATCTTTCACATTCTATTTGCTGTGAATTTTCATTGTAAACAAGACCCGTTATATTAATATAATGGGTTAATGGGCAAATCTTGAAATTCTTATCATAAAGCAAAACCAGATTTATTCATAATCTTGAAATTCATACCGTAAAGCAAAACCACCATATTGGTAATACATGGGATGCATATATGGTATGATTTGGTCGGCCATGGAAAGGATTTTCTTTTTTGGTAACCAGATGCAAAGTATCCATCAATTTTATTGATAATTAATCTTCGTCAGGGAAGCTACTTTTAGTAGGTCTTCTCTTCCAACTATGTTTTTTTTCTATTCACAAGACTCAAATCCGAGAACTAAGTTTCACTCAGACTAATGTTGGTCATATGAAAGGGATTTAGAGACGTGTGAAGTTTATCTTATAAGTAATTATTGGATAAAAATAAGAGAACCGAATAATTTTATCCTATCATATGTCACGTTAAACATGTAATAGAAATAAACCATATAATATAAACTTATGTACAGAGCATATGTAGCAAACTGTAGGTAGGTTAAAGTTTAAACAATTACTCTTATTAGCATATGGGATATTCATATTGGGATGCAAACACATGCGAGTATAAGCTAGTACTCCAATTTGGACTTCAAAGCATTGGGAATTTAATTTTGTTTATATTTCTTATTATACATTAGGTGTGTGGTGGCTGAGTCAGGCTCTGCAATTCTATCCGGCCGGTAGCTAGCTTCACTGCCAGAATCTTTAAGAATATATTTATTTACACATTGCACAAGTTTGCTGCTGGATGACGTGCACACAGTTATTGATCTATAGCCAAATAGGTAAAATTAACGTTTGTGCTTTAATAAACCAAGGCATGATTAAGCAATATCACCTAAAGCATTTAAGAATTCAGCATCAATTAACTCATATATATATATATATATATATATATCGACAACAGAAACATCAAAACATATGGTTGTTTAAAAGAATAATTAAGGCAAGGTGGGTGGGTCAATTAGTAGTTTTGCGTCCAAGCTAGTAACTAGCTTGTGATGCATATATTACAGAGTATATATATCGCACTTCTGCTAAGTGATTTGCTTGCAGTCGCACATAAAGTAGAATTCTGCATTAAAAATAATTGGGGAATCTTGTCTCCTAAATCCACTGCTAAGTGATTTGCTTGCGTGCACACTCGAAGTGCAGATCAAAGTCGTATTAAAATAATGGCTTAAATATGTTTTTAGTTCCTCATTTTTCACTGAGTTCCGTTTTTAGTCCCTCAAAAATAAAACGCTTCTTTTTAGTCTCTAATTTTTGAAAAATGGTCACTTTTAATCCCTGGGGTCATATTTTAAATTTGAAAAGTATTTTTTAAATTTATACTTTGACCCCTCCCAAGCCTGATGCTCACCTTAACCCGTTTTTTCGTTCTCCTCCCTCTCCACTGATGCACCGCGGCCCCCCATCTCCGCGCGGCCAAGGGAGGAGCTCCGCGCGGCCAAGGGAGGCTGCGCACAATGGTGGGAAGGGAGGCGACCATTGCGATCGCACAGGGAGGAGAACGAGAGAGAGGCCGCATCTCATGGCGGCTTCAAGGGAGGACGTTAGAACTACTCCTAGCGGGTATGAGGGCTGCGATGCATCAATGGAGGGGGAGGAGAACGAAAAAATGGGTTAAGGTGAGCATCAGACTTGGGAGGGGTCAAAGTATAAATTTTAAAAATACATTTTGAATTTAAAATATGGCCCAAAGGACTAAAAGTGATTATTTTTCAAAAATGAGGGACTAAAAAGATGCGTTTTATTTTTTAGGGACTAAAAATATATTTAAGCCTAAAATAATTATAAGGGACTCTTGTACCAAAATAATAAGAAGAAGGGAATCTTGGTTCCTTGGGAAAGATTATTAAATACCCACTCTATGTTCTCTAGCCTATTGTATGTGTAATGTGTATGCAACACTTTTTCTCCATAAATGATATTACACCATAGTAATCAAAAATTTCACAAGTTTCATAAATAATAATCGTTTTTAATTATATACTGCATTCAAAATGCGGTTGAATTTTTTTTCCTTTTCTAGAAGATGAGAAAGATGGGGAATAAATCCCTTTAAGATTTGTTTTTTCATAAACGTTTAAGCGTGAAAAAATAAAGTACAACTGCGTACATAAAAGTTCCTCATCTCATACAGAAAATTTCACACGGTAATATATCTCAAGGAATTGGTAAACATGTACGATACTCTCAAATAAACTCTCTATACTTTCGGAACTTAGCCACGAGCACCCTACCCGCTACTCCTGAGGATTTTACTTAATAATATTCGGGACCAACCCACGAGCATTCATGCCACTACCCCCGGAGATTTTACTCTTTCAATTTTGGCACACAGCCACGAGAATAGAACTTGCTTGCTCCAGAAGACTTTACTTCCTTAATTTCGGCACACAGCCACGAGAAAAGAACCCGCTACTCCTCGAGATTTTACCTTGGGAATTTCAGCACACAGCCACGAGCATTCAGCCCACTACTCCTGGAGATTTTACTTAGTAACCACAGACATCAGTTCCAAGTTACGACTTAACTCTCAAATAAACACGGAATCATATTATCTCAAATGAACACAGAATCACAACTAATCACAGAATCATACCTCTTAGATAAAAACGCAGAATCATATATCACACGAATAGAGACATTTTATCAGTACAAGATTAAATCTTGAAATTATCCATTATATCACTACGTTCCGGCTTTATAGTAATTTTAAACTCATGTTTACACTTTCATAAAAAGACCCGTTGAAAGCTCTTTCTCAAGAATTTTCGCCACGTATATACAAACTCCCTAGGTCAGGAAAAATAACACATCAATAACGTTCTCAGGAAAGATCTAGAGGTGAGTCGTAGCTGCTAAGAGACCCATCTTTCCTAGTCAGAACAGTACCAATGAACTATTCGACCCAACCATCTTTCCGTATATCTATGGTAAAAATTGCAGGTTTTTAACACAAGAAAATAAATTAGCTTTTCTCAAAAATACAATTTCTAAGTTAGGAACTATTAACAGTACATTAGCAGAGTCGCCAGGACAAGATAGGAGACACAGCCGATACCAGTTCTTTCCTAGCCAGAATCGTACCAATGCACTATTTAACCCAAAATACAGATATGTTAACACATAAATTTGATTTTTGGCACTGAACCATAAAAATTCCATTTTTAAACACAGTATTACAGATAATACAATTTCTGAAATTCAAACGTACTAATTTTCTACAGAAGTTTTAGCCTAACTTCGTTTGTATTGATCACACGGAGGCATAGCCCATTGGGTATGATCAAATCCTTAACAGATATTTTTTCTCCATTATAACGGCACAAATAATAATTCCCAAAACCAATTTTGGCATTATAACCTTACTAATAATAAATCACACAAACAATTATATAAAAGCTTTAAAACAATTATAAAGCTTATAAACAAATAATAAAGCTATAACACATAAACCATCTAAGTGATTAGAACACACAACTTATGTGTTCTCTCATAACTCTCAAGAATTTTCCTCTTACCTCAAAATATGAAGAAAGGAGATTTTGAAGAACAAAACTTCAAAACTCAAGAGCTAAGCAAGAAACCCTAAAGAACTAGAAAAACTATAAAGAGGAAGAAAGAGAAACTTGGAGTAATAACTTCATAAGTTTGGTGCAAGGAATAATGAATACCCCTCCCCTATATTTATAGGTGAGGAGGTGAACTTACATGAGTGTGGAAACATGGGATTACTTGCAAGATATTTTTCATAATTAGGTAATTAAATAAAGACTAAATATGTTTTCAGTCCCTATAAATATCCGAATTTTGATTTTCGTCCATTAAAAAAAGTCAAACTAATTTAGTCCTTTAAAAAAAATTGGTTTAGGTCCTTTTAGTAAATTAACCCTATATTGTGCTGACGTGGCACTGGTGACATCATGTCATAAATCATACGTGGCATATTTATGGACACGTCAACTGACACATAATTAATTTATATTTTCATAGGGACTAAAATTAAAAACCATAACTTTTATAAGGACTAAGTAAACAACTTAAAAAAATTTTAAGGATCAAAGTACATCAACTGAGCCCAAACTTCTTCCTTAAAGTACTTTGATCCCTAAAAAAATTTTATGTTGTTTACTTAGTCCTTATAAAAGTTATGGTTTTTGATTTAAGTCCCTATGAAAATATAAATTAATTATGTGTCAGCTGACGCGTCCATAAATATGTCACGTATGATTAATGACAAGACGTCACCAGTGCCACGTCAGCCCAATACAGGGTTAATTAACTAAAAGGGCCTAAACCAAAAAAAAATTTAAAGGACTAAAATAGTTTGACTTTTTTTTAATGGACTAAAATCAAAATTCGGATATTTACAAGGACTGAAAACATATTTAAGCCTTAAAAAAATAGATAATTCAAACTAATATCTAATTGGTTTAAAGCATAATCACATGGATCATGAAACAAAAAAATCTTCTCCCACTTGCATAGAGTGAGGCGGCCAAGGCTGATGAGAGAGGGAGGGAGTGAAGTTACAACTTTGCCCCTAGGGTTTCATGTGGAAAGAAGTGAAAATCAATGGCAAAATAGTCCTTTCATAAATAAAAAATTCACAAAATTAATTTAAATTGTGAGAACCAATGAGATTGCTTGAAAATGCCATGATAGATTTAAAATAACTTCAGGGAATTATTTTCAAAATTTATCGATAGTGCAATCTCTTCGGTTTTCGACGTTTCTCAGGTATAACTCTGCAAAGAGAGCAGAAAATGGTATTTTCAAAAATGACACAAAAATAATTTCTAAAATCCTCAAATAAATATTTGCTCCCGTTTAGCATATTTTTTTGTAAATTTCGAAAGTTTTCCGAAAATTTCAGAAAATCACAAATATTAAAATAAACAACTTTTGTGAAGGAAGATACTTTTATGAGTTGGTTTTCACATATACATGCTATTAAAACCTCATCCGTCAGTTAAGACGTAAACCGTTTTCTGTTTAAAAATCCAACGTCAAACGAAAACTGTCTATTTCAAAAGGGAGAATGATTATATATATATATATTAAAAATCTATTTTTAAGATAAAGATAATTTACTAATCACTTATATCTCAAAATCTCATTTAAAATAGAGTAAAGACAGTAAACGAAAAAAAAAACAGATGTTACGGTGTACATTTACGAGGGCATATATCTTTTAACAAAGGAGTTGACAAGGCCTCTTACTCAGAATCATTGGGTGTTTTCTTCTGTTAATCATCAATTAATCAGCTAATAATAATGGAGATGAAAGTAAAATTAACAAAAATATAATTTCGCAATATGAAAATTTGCAGGAAAAAAAATGAAAAAAAAGGAAGAAAACACTATTTTATTTATAAAACAATAATTTTACAACTTAAAAATTCTAAATAGCCATAGGATGTTCGGAACCAAATGAAAAATAAAAACTATAAGCAATCAACAATTGCTTGAAAAGGATGAATAAAATAATTTTTCAATCCAAACTAATTTTTATATTCAATAGAAAAAATATGAATGAAACTCATAAGTAAACATTATTTTATTTATGAATTTTTCAATATAAAATTTACACGAATAAAAAAATATGAATGAAACCAAAAATCAAACACTATTTTATTTATTAAAAATAAAATTAAAGATATTAATTTTTCAACATGAGAATTTACAGGAATAAAAAAACATGAATAAACATGTAAGTAAAAACACGAGCAATCAACAATTGCTCCTGCATATAGATAAAAATTAAAGTAAAATCACATAAATAAAATAATTAGAGAAAAATAAATAAAATAATTTTTCAGTCTACAGTAATTTGTAATCTTCGATCAAAAAAATATGAATGAAGTCTATAAGCAAACATCTTTAATTTATCAAAAATAAAAAATAATTTTATAACCTAAAAATTTACATGGACAAAAAAATATAAATAAAACCCGTAAAGACAACTTTATTTATCTAAAATAAAAGCTAAAGAAAAATAATTTTGTAACATGAAAATTTACAGGAATAAAAAAAATGTATGAAACCTATAAACAAACATAATTAATTTATAAAAAAAAGTTAAAACAAATATAATTTTGGAACCTAAAAGTTTACACGAACAAAAAGATATGCTCCCTCTGTCCCGTATTATTTGTTGTTTTAGCCAAAAATATTGTCTCATATTATTTTTTTGTTTTACAATATCAATGAAGCATTTAATATTTTTTCCTATTATACTCTTAAAGCATTACTATAGTTTTATATGAGAGAGGGGGTAATTGATTGTCAATTACTATAAGAGAGAGAATAACGAAAGGGCAAATCAGAAAAGACAAAAATAACTTCTATGAATTTTGAAAGATTAATTGCATTTCTTAATTTGTGTGCCACAACCTTAAACAACAAATAATATCAAAAGGAGGGAGTAAATGAAACCCATAAGCAAATATTGCTTTATTTGCCAAAAATAAAATTAAGAGGAAAATTATTTTGTAACCTTCAAATTTATAGGAACAAAAAGGCGTTAATGAAATCTATAAGCAAGCACCATTTTATTTATGAAAAATAAAATTAGAAAAAAAATCATTTTGGAATCTAAAAGTTTACACGAACAAAAAGATATGAATGAAACTCATAAGCAAACACTACGTTATTTATCAAAATAAAATTAAAAAAAAATAATTTTACAACCTTAAAATATACAACAAAAAAGTGTGAATGAAACCTATAAGTAAATACCATTTTATTTATAAAAAATAAAATTAAAAGAAAAATAATTTTGAAATCTACAAATTTACACGTACAAAAAGATATGAATGAAAGTCGTGAGCAGAAACTATGTTATTTATCAAAATAAAATTTAAAAAAAAATTGTACCCTTAAAATTTACAGCAATAAAAAGTGTAAATGAAACCTATAAGCAAACATAATTTTATTTATAAAGAATAAAATTAAAAAAAAATAGAATTTGAAAGTTTACACGAACAAATAGGTATGAATGAAACCCATACATTATTTATCAAAAATAAAATTAAATGAAAAATTATATTACAACTTTAAAATTTAGAGGAACTAAAATGCGTGAATGAAACCTATAAATAAATATAATTTTATTTATAAAAGATAAAATTAACAGAAAAATAATTTTGGAATCTGAAAGTTTACATGAACCAAATGATATAAATGAAACCCGTAAGCAAATATTATATTATTTATTAAAAATAAAGTGAAAAAATAATTGTACAACCATAAAATATATAGGATTAAAAAAGCATCAATGAAACCTATAAGCAAACACTATTTTATCTATAAAAAATAATATGAAACATCTGATATTTTTGTTTGTGATTATTATTATTATTATTATTATAAATAAGATAAAAATGATGATTTGATGGTTTTTGGTGGAAAATTTATTGTGTCAATGAATGACATGTGGAGGGGAAGAGGTTAGTTTTCTTATAGAAGATAGAGTAATAATATAGAATTTAATATACAAATTATAACATAAAATACATATACTTTAGCCTTTAATTGTAAAATTAATTTTTTATTTTACGTTTTATAAATAGAATGGTGTTTACTTACGAGTTTGATTTTTTTTTTTGTTCCGCTAAATTTTTAGGTTGCAAAACTATTTTATTTTTTATATACAAAATAGTATTTGTTTATTGGTTTCATTCATGTTTTTGTTATGGTAAATTTTCATTTAGCAAAGTTGTTGTGCTACTGGTATTTATAGGCTGAGACTGGGATAAAATGTCAAACACTGTTGTTGGGGTGAATTGGCGTGGAGGAGCTGCTGCTGAGGGTAGTGGGAGACAATGTGTAGCAGCTGCTAAGAGTGCAAAGATGGTGCCTGCAAAGTTGTGTTGTTGGAGAGAAAAAGGAAAACAAGGGGAAAGATGCTTGTTGGTTAACCGAAAAAAGAAGAAGGCATTGCCCAACCCGTTACACCCCTGCACCTCTCTTTTTTTTAATTTCATTTTTTTCATTTTTCTTTATATTTTTTGTATTTTTTTATATTTTTGTTGTATTTTTGGATTTTTTACATATATAAAAAAACTGTGCAAAAACTTATTTTTTGGTCAAGTGGATCATCAGAGATCCCAGGAGAAAAAACATCATAGGCCCAATTCAAATCAAGTAGGTGGCCCAATCAAACAATGGCTCAAACTAGTGAAAGAACACTTTTTTGAAAGAGGATCAAACACCCAATGAGCTTGAGTTAATTTTGAAGAATGGACCCCTTTAGACCAATGAGACTAAAATAGAGCAAATAAAAAAATGGAGTACAAAAATTGGAATCCACATTGCCTATTTAAGAATAGTAATTTGAGGTGCTTATCGTTGAGGCACAATTTTACTACCTCATGCTAGATGCCACCCCTTAAACTTTTTTGCAACTTTTTTCTATCCCATATTTTTTGTCCTTGTTGTTAGGGGTGAAAATAGGCTAGCTAAGCCAAACAAGGCTCTAAATAGGTATTGCTTGTTTTAAAAATCCAAGGCTGCCATGTTACTTGTCATAGACCTTTTTTAGGGTCTGGCTTGGCCTGACCATTTTGAAAGTCCGACTTGACTTTTTAGCCTACTTAAGTGTCTATTCATATTGGAAAAAACATGTCTATTCATATTAAGACTTTTAAATAGGTCATCTAACTTATTCTTATACTGGCTAATTGATTAATAGGTTAATGAAGATATGTTACACGTATAACAAACTATAAGTTATGAAAATTAAAACTACTACCATTCAAGATATGGAACACAATAGAATAGATAGGCTATACTTTATAATGGCCAAGTTTGACTTGTTTATATTATATAAGCCTTTTTTTGATTCCTAACATGACTTATTTTTATAAAAGTCTAACCTTACATGTGGTAACTTATTTAAAAACCTATTTTGCAGTAAATTCTTTAAATATGCTTATAAGCTTGAGTCTTTATATAGGCCAACATGCTTAAATCTTTAAAAATGTAAATAAGCATATAACTTTAACACATTATAAAAACTAATAATACCAATAAAAAAATTATTATTTGTGTTTACTTAAATAGGTTAGCCTGTTAGGCCTAAAAGGCCTTTTGGATGGCCCAAAGTTTTGACACTTTTTAGCTAAATAGGCTTCTAAAAAAGTTTCACCTGATATAGGTTAGATCGTAGGCCCCTATCGGACAACTTGACCTATATCCCCCCTGCTTGTCATCCTCTTGTGAAATAATGTATCTATTTTGATTAACTTATGTACTTTTGCTTATTTTTTTATCTTCACATTCTTTGACCCTTTTGCCTAGGGTTGTACACGTGTCTGTTTGGGCTAGATTTGACCAAATACCTTATATGAACCGATCAAATTCATTCAGATTGGATTGGATTGGGTTTACATATTTTTTCAAACAAATCCAAACCAAACCAACACAATCAAGAATGAGTTGGTTCGGATCGGGTCAATTGGATATGGTATTAAAAAACTATTCTAAAAATTAAAAAAACAGAAAAAGGGAAAAATAAAGAAAAACAGGCCTAGCCCAAATGCAGAAAAAAAGGGGGAAAAGACTAAATGAGCTTGAGCCCAACCAAATAACAAAAAAATAAAATAACAGAAATAGAGAAGTCTGGAAGTGGAACCCTAAATCTCTAAACATGACTCCACCCTCAATCTCTAGAGGCCACTGCCGCACAGGAGAGAGGGTCTTCTGTTTAACTTTTTTCCATCACTGTTCACCAGTAGATTCGTCGCTGCTGTCAACCTGGGTGGCTTTCTTCTGTTGAAGTTTTTCCTATCGCTGCACCAATAGTGGAACCCTATGAAAATTAGTGTCAAGACCTCACAACATATCGAGAGAATCAGAGACCAAACCAGACGAGGACGATGGTGGCTTGGAGGCGGCCACGATGGGTCGGGGTGGTGGCTGGGAGGTTGCTGTAGTGGGATTAATTTCGTACTATTCTGCTGCAGCTTTCGTTCTGACGTTCTGTAGCTACCTTCATCTTGTTTTACTTCTGCGGGCGGTGGCGATGGGTTGATCAGAGGTGGCCAATGGGTGGCTAGGAGGCAATGGGCGGCCGGTGGGGCTCAAATGGTTAACCCTAGTAGAGAAGTGATGACTTGTTTCTTTGTTTCAAGTGAAGTCTGATATGAAACACAGAGGACGCACATAGCTCACTTATCAGAATATAGAAATTAAAAAATAATAGTAAGTACAATGTACGGGTTGAGCTCACGGGTCTACGAGTTCAAAAAATAAACTCGTCACTCGAACCAAACTACATCGGGTTGTGACGCGTTGGGCCTGAAATATGAAAAAATCGAAAAACACAGATTGGGTCGGTTTGGGTCAATTCGAGTTTACGTGTTACCCGAACCCGTAAACACCATACTCTCGCCCTCTTGTTAAATATAGCTTTAGAATTTATTATGCATACACATATACTTTTATCACAAGTTTAATTATAAATGTCTAAATAAATGATTATAACTAAATTTGTATTTATCTTTTCAAATACATCATTTACTTTAGAAGAACTAAACTCTTGTGTTAATATTTTCTGCTTGTTTTATAATTGTTTTTTATGTTTGTATTTGGTTAGTAGTAGAATCAACACACACGCAAGAACGATTTTAATTAAATTATGTGAACTAATCGAAAGTACATACTCCATCCGGACTAAAATATAAGCAAAAAAGTATATGTATCTGGACTAAATATAGTCCAGATACATGTATTTTTTTGCTTATATTTTAGTCTGGATGGAGTATATTTTCAACTCTCTTCTCAAGAAATGTTAGCTCTGCGGCTCTGCCTATGTTTATTTCTATTCATTGAATTTTTCATCATGTTTCCCGTGATATATATAGGGAATAGAGAATTTTAACTATATATAAGACTGCATTAACTAATAAAAATGCATGTGCCAAATGTACAACCCCCCCCCCTCTGTTCCTTGTAATGCTTGGTTAATTGAGAAGCAAAATTAATATACCCAGAACACGAACACTGTTTTAATCTAATTTTAATGTCTTACTTATAAGGATATCAAAAACATTGATTAAAGAATAAAGAAATAAAAAAATTGTTGAGTAATACAGATTTGTCATTTTATACATAAACAACATCAAAAGCTTATAGAATTTAACTTGAAGTGTTTAATAAAATTAGTGTTGAACTAGTTACTCCATCCATTTTTTTTATCTACCTTTTAAGTTTGTTTCACAATAACAAAGAATTATTTAATCGATAAATTTTTCTCTGTTATACCCTCATCTTTTCCCACTATATGTATTTACTCTTTCTCTACATTAAAATATATGAAAAATATGTAAAACAATTAATAATAGTAAGAGTATAATTAACAAAATGTATCCTTAAACTATCAAAAGGATCACAAGTACATAATAACAAATTTCTTCTTAAAAATAGACAATTAAAAAGGAAAAGAGAAAGTAACAAATATAAAATACATAAAAGAAATAAACTTTGGGAAAAGCTGAGAATCTATAGCTATTGGAATACAGGGGTATTAACCATGTTCACAACCACACACTGCTAATAATTATTAATTTATTGATGGATTTTAATGACGAAAATTTCATTATTCGTCGCTATTTTAATGGTTGCAATTTTTAGAGACGGTTATAAATTTCATATAATTCCCGTAATTCATTTTCTAATCTTGTTAATTTGTTTTCTCTTTTATTTAATTTATTTTCATGTTTTATAAGAAATTTTGATATTCTATCAATTTCAATAGTATTTCCATGTTGTATATGATAATCCAAGCTTTTGGAAATTAAACTAATATTTTCCCTAGTTATGTTTATATTATCTTTTAATTTATTTATTTCATTTTCTTTTTCAATTATTTTAGTTTGTATATCTATGATATCCATATTTCTAAAATTTGAATTTTTCTTAGAATTGTTTTGATTTTAATGATCCTTGTTGTTAAGTTTTCTTTAAGAATTATTTTAGTCTCAATAATCTTAGTATTTATTTTAACTATTCTTATTTTAGTGATATTAGTGCTCTGATACCAAATTGAAGGGGGTGTTTTCTCAAGATTCATCTAAGTTGTTATTTTCTATACTTTTCATTAATTGCTCATAAGTTTCATCTATTTGCATCTTAGTTAATGCTAAGTCGATTTCATAATCTAGTTCATTATTATAAATTATAGTTTGTGCACATAATTTTCCATATTCCTGACATATTATTTTTTAAATCCATTTGTAGGTTTAATTTTCATATACATTCTAATTTTTCATAAAAATCTTTTTCACGATTTTTTATCTCATCTATATATATTACGTTACAATAGTCTTTTATTTTTACCCATGCTATAATAATTTGATCTTTTATTATAAATTTAGCAATATTTTTATCTAGTTTATCTTTTATTGTAAATTTAGCAATGTTTTTATGTACCTTTTTCATATGTTAATCTTAAAATTCATTATATTCTAAAGAATTTATATCTAATATTTCTTCAAAAATATTTAAATTTCTTTCTAAGTTAAAACTTCTTTCTAATTATTCTTGTTCATCTTCTAGTTCTAATTTTATTAAAGTGGTTGTTAATTCATAATTCATTTCATCTTAATATAGTGCAATTTGTCCACATATTTTCTCATACTCTTCACATATTTTTATTTTTATATCTTTTGGTAAATCTAATTTCCAAATACATTTTAGTTTTTTAGAAAAATCTTTATCTATATTTTTTATGTATTCCATAAATATCTTTTGAAATTGATCATGATCTTTTACCCATATATTAATAATTTTATTTTTTATATCAAATTTTGCAATATTTTTACTCATATCTTATTTTTTAAATATTGAGTTAAATCATTAACTTGATTTGCTAATTTATTAATTTTATCTTCTTCGATATCTTTTTCAGAAATATTTGCTGGTAATGGTAATCTACATATTAATAAATATGGTTTATTTGTAAAAGTTCCTAATTATGATATTTCATTCCTTTTAGGATAATAAATTTTTCCTATATTTTCAAATAAACTTAGTACATCTATTCTATCATAATTTCTAAATGTAATACTATGATGTGAATTTGTTAATGCATAATTAACACAATAGGTTATTGAAAATATTTTATCTCCTATTCTCATAAGATTTTTTCTTAAAAATTTATGTTCAAGTGTTAGTGATTGTTCTAATCTTTGCGTATTTAAAGGTATTCCAATATTTTGGTGAATTTCAAATTTTAATTTTACATAAGCTAAATTTACTTCAATTACATCTAGTATTTTATCTTTTGTATCAGTTATTCTATCATCTTTTAATACTAACTCTATTGGTGAATTTATTCCTTCTTGAAAGGTTATTTTTATTAATATCTGAATTGCTCCTATATGTATATATCCAATTTTATTTCTACGTTCTTCCTTTTTTATATTTCTTTTTAATTCCATTAATTTTTTCTTATTTAATAGTGATATATTAGTATTTCCTTGAGCTTCTTCAACATCTATTGGAGCTTCATTAATTAGTTTTCCATAATTTATAATAGTTTCTTTTTTATTAAACCTTTGTATAATTTTTCCAAGTTTTTCTTTAATTTTTATAATAGCATTTTTAGCTAGATTTAAATCTTCTTCTTGTATTTTTCTAAATAAAGTTGAATCAATTAAAATACTTCCTTCATAATAATCATCTTGTTCAGTAATTTGTAAATATTCTATATCATTATTATTAATTTTCTCACATTCCATGATTAATAAATAAATTAGATGCAAAATAAAGCCATACCTGGCTTAGTTTTCTAAGTGTTGTGCCCACTGCTGCTTCTGCAAATAGACTGAGTTGAGTAATAGTTGGAATCTAAATATTGAAATAACTGAAGTGTTTACACTCAAATAAGTAGAGATTTTATTTCTGAGTAATAAGTACAAAGGGGGATTTTAGGTACACTCTCAAATATCCGACTAATCCTAAACTGGACTAGCACAAAATTTCCAGAGGAAACTTATCTCTCGAAAGAGAAGTGAGGCCATTTTGTTTTTTCACCGTGCTCTTCCTTGTGCCTCTGCCCTCCTATTTATAGTTGTGAAAAGCTACTATTTACTACAGTAACTATATGGGTAGTAGAGCTGGCAAAATGGGCCGGGCTTGCCGGGCCGGGCCGAAAAAGCCCGAAAAAAAGAGGGCTCGGACACACAAATTTGAGCCCGTTTTCAATCCGGGCCTTTTTGGCCCGGCCCGACAAAGCCCGAACCCGGTAAAGCCCGAGCCCGAAGCGGGCCGCCCGCAAAATATAGGCTAAAGCCCGAGCCCGAGCCCGAAAAGTGGAGGGCTCAGACGCACAAATTCGAGCCCGTTTTCAATCCGGGCTTTTTTGGCCCGGCCCGACAAAGCCCGAACCCGATGCGGGCCGGCCCGAGCCCGGCCCGAAAGCCCGTTTTGCCAGCTCTAATGGGTAGATTGCCTATCCACTTTTGACCCTCTGACTTACGTGGGTAGATAATTCACATGTCTATTTACTTCTTCTTTTTTTTCTAGGCTTGACACGTAGCACTTTACATTATTTACAATAATATTTTACAAAGGGACTTATACTATTACGTTAGCTATTATATCATTCTTCAATAATTATTTCTCCTGTGCTATCATCCTTATCTTCTTTCTGGTCTTCTGTCTTTATGGTGCATCTTTCTTCTGGTCTTCTGTCTTTATGGTGCATCTTTCACATGCATGGTTTCCGCTTTGTCTTATCCTTTCACAGAGATGGTTAAGTATATTTGGATGATATTTCATTGTGGGTCCCTCTAGTGCATAGTATGGGTATTCAAATTCTGTCAATATCTTCATATCTTTTTCTCTAATTATCGTCCCATTTGTTTTGTTTAGTAATATTAGATGAGGTCATCTGTACATCATTCTGACGCAAGATTCTTTTCCAATGGCCTGGCACTGGTTGTAAATACTTGCCAACTGATTTGCAATTATTTCCTTCATGTATTCTTCAGTATAGACTTCTTTCTTTGGATCGTCCAGCAAAGGAAAATTATTGTTGCTGATACCTATGTACACAAAATGTTTTGCTTATTGTCTAGTTGAGAAGTCTGGATAGGCTGAGTAGAACTTCAAGAAAATAGTTCTTTATCGGGCAATATTCTTCTTGAAAGCTTGAACTGTATCTTTGAATCTATGTCGCAAAAACAAACTAATTTCTTCTAAATTAGTACTTAAATAAAGACATTTAATCATTCCAAATTGGATTAAATTGAATACCAGTAATTGAGGTGCTTCTGGTGTAATAATTGCTTTAACACTATAAATATTTCTATCAACTATGTAAAAACAGTTGACCTTTTCAGATTCATTCCAATTAATTAATCTTTGGAAATGCTCTTTGAATTTTTCATAAGAAAATTGAATTCGAAGTTCATGATCCCTTCGACTAATTATTTGGAAATCATCTAAGGAAGAAGGAATTCTTCCTAGTATTTGCATGGCTGATTTAATTGGTGGTGAACTTTTTGCTATATCTGAAAAAGTTCTTGGTCCAAGATAAATTTCTTGCCCTTTTTTCTTTCTTTCTGCATCGTTGTATTCTTCTAAAGCCTTCTTTGCTTCTTCTTCAGATGAGTATGATTTGTGGATGATTCCTGAGATTTTTGTACAGTGTGGTGCTGCTTTATACCAGTCATAATAGATTCCTAGAAATAGTCCGTTGAAAATTACGTACCATTTTTTATTTTCTTCCTCGTCTTATTTCTTCAAGTTTTCTGGAACTGTTCCATTAATAATTTTTGTAACGTCCGTAATTTTTTATTTTATTTTAATTTTATTTTATTCGTGTGATGTGTGCTTGTGCATGTTAGATATATCTTGGTAAGATTAATTTTATAGACAAAGTTTCCCTGGCATTAGAAAACAGTAGTTTAAGTTGAACGTTTAGATACAGACAGAGTTCTGTTTACCGTAAATAGACGGAAGAGTGACTTTGTGAAGTAGAAACCCTAGATTTAGGTTAAGAAAGAGATTTCAAGGTACAAATAGTGATTTTATAATATTTGAGGATTTTAGAAAATTATTTGGAAATTTTCTGAAGAACGGATAAAAATGTTACCGTTTTGGTCCCTGTAGTTTGAATAGGTTGAACTGTGAGTTGGTTTGGAGACCAGAATGAGTTAAGAAATATTTTTGAAGATGCCAAATGATGTTTTATATTATTTTAGAATTTTAAAAATTATTTTGGGAATTTTTAGAATAGCAGACAAAGAATTGTAGTTTTGGTCCCTATAGACTAAGAACGGGATAACTGAGAGAACAGGTGAATGCCAGAAGCTTGTAAAATGATCCAAAATCAATCAAAAGAGTACCCAATGGTGTTTTTACAATATTTGAGATTTTTAGGAATTTTCTGATATTTTTCTGAGAAAGTCCATTTTTTACCCTAATTTACGGGTTACGGTAAAAACCGAAAAAAATTACCGTAGTGCTTCTAAGCTTAATTTCTATGAACCAAGACTTTTGTGGCACCTTATTTTCATGATTTAGGACTTATTTTAAGGTTCATGAGAGTTTTTACCTTAATAGGTTATTTTTGGACAATTTTTTCTATGAAATACAAAAGTTACCACATTTAATTACCTTGGAGACTTACCATTTACCGTGGTTAAGGTGAAAAATTATTTTTACCCCCTTGGAATAGTGCTGCGCCAGATTGAGAGGGAGAAGAGGGTGGAAGATTCTTGATTTTTGACTCACATGTGTTAGCCAATAGGATTGGTCCAAGTTATTAACTAGGGTTATGATCATGGTTAAGTGTAATCATGGCTTAGAAAAAAATCTTGGATGGTCATAGGAAGGGAGAGGGAGGCCGAGACTTGGAGAGAGGAGGGAGAGCTTCTTGCTTTGCACTTTCATCTTGTTCTTGTACCATAAACAAACTTCAAGCTTTTCTTTCCAAAAATCTTGTCCAAGTTAGCCAATTTTCAAGAGTTTGTCCTTAATCTTGTGATCAACAAGCTACAAAGAACCAAGCAAGAAGGAGAAGGAGAAGGAAGAAGAAGGGATTGGTGGTTAGGGTTTTCTACACAAACTTGATATGGGGAAAGTTTCTTATACATGATTTTTAAGGCTTAGTGGACATATTAGTGTTGTGCTTGTGTTGGTTTGATTAAGATGATGTTAAATTATCTTAGGGTTCATGTTGATTGGTAAGCCATGTATCTTTGTGTTCTTATGATAATAGATGGTCCTTGAGTTATGATTATGCTAGATATGAATTCTTTTGAGTGGCTTGGTCATGAAGAACTTGCTTGATGATAGTTTTGAATGGTTATGACCTTGATGTGAATAAGGGTAAGTTGCTCTTGGTTATGGAAAATTAATTATGTTGTGAGAGATGAGTTTGCCCTAGGTTGGATGCATGATGATTCTTGTTCCATGCTTGGTTTGAGTTGATTGAGTGATTGTTGTTGTGACTATCTATGCAAGATTGGCATGATGAAATTGATGTTGATATGATAATATGATTGGTGGGTGATGGTTTTGACTTATGTCTTGATGAGTTTGGAACCATGACTTGATGTTGAATGATTGTGGCTTGTGATTGATTCAAGGATGATAAACTTTGCTCATTTTTGTTCATTTGGTCATAGCTATGTGAAGAAAAGATTGATTTGGGTTAAACTTTGAAAAATCGCAAATCTGTCATGCCTTGGGTGTGGTCATTTTCGTAGTTGGGGAAAACTGGAAAACAGGGGACAGAACTGTCTGCACCGCGGGTGTGAAAATTCTCGCGCCTGTGAACAGTTCTGGAACCAGAATTTTTTATAGCCAAAGTTTTGCGAAAATTACTTTTTTCCAATTTTTTTCATGATTATGCTTAAGAGAAAAATGACTTTTTAAATCTAAAAATTGGGAAGCATTTTGGTTAATTGATTTTAGAATTTAAAACAAGGGATTTGGAAAATGTATTTTTGTTAAAAAGACAGAGTAATAAAGAGATGTGAATATGGTAAGAAATGAGAATGAGCACAAGAGATGAGAATATCATAACCAAGAGAAGGTTATGTGTGATGTCACTAAGAGAAGAGAATAACATAACTAAGAGAAGGTTATGTATGATAGTGACAAAGAGTGACATAGAGAAGAGATTGATTATGTTACAAGAGAAACCAAAACTTAAAATGCTTGAGAATGAATATTTTGTATGCTTAATGTATGTGTCATTTTGCATTAAGAGACTTGGCGGATGGCCAAGAGATTTTGGCGGATGGCCAAAAGATTTGGTGGATGGCCAAATGATGAGAAGTACAACCCGGATGGGGTTGAGAATAGTGACAAGTTGGGCCACAGTTGCCTATTGGGATTATCCAGGTTGCGAAATTCCTCAGGTGGCCAGTGTAGGTGAATATCCCTGAGCCGAGGCAATTGCACAACCCGACTTGGATAAATCTGACTGACTTGACTATTCATGATACGGTACAGTGGTTTAAATATAGCTTATCTGAATGATTATCATGAAGTCCGGATGGGACTATCTGATAAGTCTGCTGCTACAGCCGATCGCTCAATGGTGTTGGAGGTAGGGAAGTCTCCATGGAGCACTACGAGGGTGATGTGAGGGGAAATAGAAGTGACATGCATTATAATATATCTGAGTTGATGATATATATTGCTTGATGCTGAGATATGTGTTTGTGACTGTGATTATTTTCATTGTGTCCTTGAGAATATCATGTTGCAGGAAAACTTTATACTCTTGATTTAAGAAGGGTAAGTGGTAGATAATTTCCTAATGTAGCTATGTCTGATAAATATGATATATTTTCTATTTGTTGTCTCTATGCTTTATTATCTGTATATGAGGATTTTTCACCCTTGCCTATATGTTTTGTGCTCTTTGGAACACAATTCATATAGATGAGTCGCCAGCTGGATGGTCTGACCAGAGTCAGGAGGATTAGTCTAATGCAGTCACCTGCAAGTTCGCATTTTGGAGGGGAGGCAGTTCGATACTAGAGCTGTGGTAGATAGAGAGAGACTATTGGACTCTTTTGTTCTTATTTTGTAGTTGACTCAGCCGGATAGGCAATAGCATGGATATTTCTTTTGGGATGACTGTACTATACCATATGACACTATTTGATGTACTTGATGTATATTAATTACGTTTAGTAGAGACCTGTTACTCATTAGTTACGTGTTATGACGTGAGCTAATTATTGAAGCGTGAAAATTTAAGTGAGAGTTTCAAGTTAAATAATCTTTCAGTTAAAAGAAAAAGAAAAAATTTCATTCATATTCCTAGATAACGAATAATCTAACCAGAATTAATATGGACATCCGATAAAATAGGTTACTTATGTTGTAATATCCTTTTATGAGAAAGGTGTTGCAATTTTAATTCCTCAATTTGTAATTTTATCATCTCCATGCCTTTCTTGAGTAACTTTGCTTCTTGCATCTTTTGTTCGAAGAGTGCCTTTTGCAGTTTTAATTTGTTCTCCAATTTTTTCATGTCCTGCTCCATTCTCTTGATAGTATATCTGCAAGAACATTCTTTTCACCTTTAATATGAGATATTGTATAATTATATTCAGCTAGTTTCATCTGCCATCTTATTAACCTTCCCTGTTTATAAGTGCCTTTATGATTAATATTTTTAAAACCTGCAACATAAGTACTATCGGTTCTGACAATAAATTCTTTATCTAGCACATAAATTCGATGTTTTTCCAACATACGAATTAAGGCCAATGTTTCTTTTTCTTGAGTAGGATAATTAATTTCACTGTCTGAAAAAGTTCCAGACATATATCGACATAGTAATTCTTTCTTTTGTCCAGGGGGTTTTGCCTTCATAACACCTCTCCAACATTCATTAGATACATCTATTTCAATAATAATTAAATCATCATGTGAGGGATGATATAATTCAAGAAGATCCTGACATAATTGCTTTAATTTTGTAATAATTTTTTCATCTTCTTCGGTCCATGACCAAAGAGCATCCGTCTTTAATTTCTACTAGAGTTTTCTCCTTTCAGCTGCAAGATTCTTTATAAAACCTTCATTTGAAATATAAGTTAGTAATCCAAGAAATCTCTATAATTCCTTTTTATCCTTTAATTTTGTTGGAAAATTCTGAAGTTTTTCTAGCACATGTTTTTGCATTACTATTTTTCCTCTCTCTATTTCTAATCCTAAATAATTAATTTTAGTTTGAGCTACAACTGCCTTTTTTCTACTTAATACTACTCCATTTTCTAGACATCTCTTAAGGACTAATTCTACCTTTTTAAAATGATCATTTAAATCCTTATTAGTGAAGACTAATATATCATCAATATATATGAGGCAAAAGTCTTTATAATCCTTAAGTACAGAATTCATTCTTCTTTGGAAAATACCTGGTGATTGTTTCATTTCCATTGGTAAAACATTCCATTCATATTGTCCTTGAGGACAACTAAATGTTGTTAATTCTTTTGACTCTTCTGTAAGCCTTATCTGATAGAATCCTGACTTACAATCAAAAGTACTAAACCTATTCATATTCCTAACTCTTTCTATAATTAAATCTTTTCTAGGTAGAAAATATGCATATCCTTACATGGCATCATTCATCTGTTTGTAATTTATTACCATTCTCTTTTTTCCTCTTTTAATTTCATTATGATTTTCTACATAAAATGTTGGTGCTGAATGTTTACTTTTTGATGGTCTTACTAATCCTTTTTCACACATTTGTTTAATATCTTAAGCAAATTCATCTCTATCCTGTTTTGTATAAATCATAGGTTTACATTTTATTTCTTTTGTAGGGTCTTTTAGTTTTAATTCTATTAACTCCATATTTTTATTATTAATTTTTCGATCTAGTGGATTTTCACTACATATATATTTTATCTAAAAGTTCTTCAATATATGTTGGAATAATCCTACCTTCTTCTGCATTTATTAATACATGTCGCATTTTTTTACATACTATTCATATTATCTCACCACGTTTCAGCTGACTAAACTCTGAGTAATGACATTTTGTATAATGAAGGATTGGTATCCTAATTATTTCTCTTATTTGCTTTCCTCTAATATAAGAGGTTCTTAATGTCATATAATCTAAGTATTGACAAAAGGGTACATATAATCTAAGAAAATTATTTCCTAATATCATATCTACACCTGTTTGTTGTTGATATATTATAGGTATTATAAATAATTTATTTTCTATTATCAACGTTGTTTTCTTGGTTATCCAGTTTAAAGAATGTACAGATCTATCTGCAATTGAAACTCTTGCTGGGTTACTTATTTTTTCCCATTTATCAAATAATGCTTTTGTTGTTATACAGATACTTGCTCCTGTGTCTATATAAGCTTCAGTTTCTCTATTATTATTTTAATATAAATACTATTCTGATTCTGTCTGTGAAGATAATTCATCTTCTGAATATTCGTATATACTCTCTTTAGAATTACTTAATTCTTCTTCTAGTGGTTCTAAATCATATATCTGATATATTCTTTCTATTAGTTTTGATTTTTCTTTTACACCTTTTTCTTTTCTTTGAAGACACTCATTTGCATAGTAACCTTCTTGGTTACATAACCAACACATACATTTTTTCTTTCCTTTTAGACAATATTTTCTAGAGATTTGTCTTTTCTTTCTAAAATATTTTCTATTTCTGTTTTTATAAGCTCTTTTTTTTTATATGTTTTTCGTAGCTTAGGTTTTTTCCTATAATATCTTTTCCTTTTTCTAGGTTGTTTATATCCATAGTTTTCTGGTAATTCTAATTCTGGTAGATCACAACATATTTCATTTCTTCCCCTATTTAATTGTCTAATTGTTTCTCTAGCTAAATATTGATTTCTCATTTCTTCATATACTATCTGTATAATTCCTCCTACGATATTAGTTATTTCTCCTATTCTTGTTTTCCAAATGTTTTGTATTTTTGTATTAAGAGGGTAGGGTAACTTATCAATAAATAATTCCTTGTACGTATCCTTTGATGCATTATCTAGTTGATAATAATATTTTTGGTATTCGCAGATAAAACTTCCTATTTGACACATATCACATATTTGCATTTTATTTAAGTGTGATTTTGCATTTTCATGTAGTAAATTATTTACTCCTATTTTATTATGTAGATATTCATATCCAGTAAATTCTCTAGAAATTAGTTCACTAATTAATCTAGCAAAATCTTGATTAGTATGTACAGTAACTGCATATCTATACCACATTTCATCACTAATACTTATTAAATATTGTCTAACATTTCCTACTGTTTTCATTAGAATTAATCCTTTTATATTTTCTAAAGAAAGATTACTAAATCTATCATCTGTTGAAATTAATAGTATTATTTCATTAACCCATTCTATAATTGCCTCTTCTTTATTTCTAACACAATCTAGGTCTAATATATTTCCTGATTTAGTATATTCATTATGAGATTGAAACTCACTTGGTATTTTTGACCATTTTTCATCTTTTCTAGCATATCCTTTATTTTTCATTGTTTCTTCTTCATATTTATCCCATGCACTATCTTTATTATAATAATATTCATCTCATTTTCTTTTTTCTTGTTTTACTCCACTTGTTTCACCTTTTTGCATAAATATTTCATCATATTCGATCAGAATCTGGTGAACTAATATAAGTTAAAATTATTTTCTCATTTTCATTATTCTCTTTGGGGTTTTCTTTCCGCTCAATTTTTTGTATTTGATTATTATTGTCTTCTATTATTTTTAAGTGTTCTAACAATTGTTGAATTTCTTCTATATCATTTGATTTCTTTAGATTTTCCATATACTCTTCTCTTAATTCATCCATGTAGATAATGGTTTATTAAAGTCTATAGGTTTCTGTTCTCTTATTTTTAATAAATCTTCTAAATCCTTTTTTTTGTTATACATCTATTATTTTCTTCGTATTCTAAAAGATTTTCAAGTTGATGGAGAATTTCTTTAATTCTTTTAATATCATTATTTTCATCAATTTCTTCATTTATATTATCTAAAATCTCTCTTATATTTTGTATATCATTGTGTCCTTTTGGTATTCTCATATATGTATATTCTATAATTTTATTTGTGTTTTCTATTAATAAAATTATGTTTTTATTCATTTCTTCTAAAGTTTTGATTATTTCAAAAATTTCTTTTGATAATTTCATTTCCGTCGCTATTTAATTATTTTCTAGTAGTGACATGTGAATCTATCTCAAAAGTTATTGAGAATGGAGATAAACTCTAGACAAGCTTAATACCCAGGAATAAACTGCACGTTTCTGCCCAGTTCAAATTACACACCCCTAGGAATAAAATGCATGTATATGCATGTGCCAAATGCAACACCCTTTCTCCAAAAAGGATATTACACCATAGTTACCAATGAATCTCGAAATAACTTAGAAATTATTTAGTGAAAACTCAACATTCCTTCTCCGAAAACGTGTGTAAAATTTTTTCTTCTTTTAACACAGAGAAGAATGGAGAAATATGTATTAATTCTTTTCAAAAGAGTTTAAGTGCGGAAGCATAACGCAATACTATGCGAAAAAGTTCTCGTCTCATATATATATAAAATCATCAGAGTTTGTACAGGAGAGAGTTTAAAGTAAGACAATGAACATCTAAGTCAGTCTGGTCTCTAAACCCCTACCCAAATAACACGGTAACCATCTAATCTTCTTGGAATCCATATTATCTACTCAGCAGCATCCTTCAGCTCCTCTCCTAAGAGCTAACCCCCTTCTTGGGTCAAACATCTTCTCCATCATGCATCAACATAACAAAACAGCAAGGGTGAAACTCTAAACAACTTAATAAGGGAAGTACGGCCCATAGCAACACACAACACAATCACTAAGGAATCATACTAAAATAACCAGTATATCAATATATCAGATAATCAGCACAATAAGAATTTCACTCAACACAGCACATTTGGGAATATCCAGTGGGAACCTTACTTTCAACAAAGCATTTGGGAACATCAAGTGAGAACAATATACAACAAAGGAATCATTCAACATCTTAAACAGGAAATTTCACACAAGACTCTCTATACTTTCGGGACAAACCCACGAGCATCCAGCCCGCTACTCTTGGGGATTTTACTTAAGAATTTCGAGACCACACCCACGAGAAAAGAACCCGCTACCCCTAGAGATTTTACGACACAATTTCGGGACCACACCCACGAGAAAAGAACCCGCTGCTCCTGGAGACTTTACCACTTATATTCGGGACCACACTCACGAGTAAGTCACTCGCTACTCAAGGAGATTTTACCATAGGAATTTCGGCACAGAGCCACGAGCATTCAGCCCGCTACTCCAAGAGATTTTACTTAGTAACCACAGATACCAGCTTACGACTTAACTCTCAAATAAACACGGAATCACAAGTAAACACAGAACCACGTTTCTTAGATAAGAATACCAAATCACACATCTCAGGAAAACACAGAATTTCACTATTCAGATAGAACACAGAACCACTTATCTCATACAACTCATACTTCATCTTCGTTCAAAAGTATATAATAGTACTAAAAAGTAATTAATTTATTGAACAGGGTCAAAACTGAAATATTTTGAAATACTTGGACACCGGTTCATTTTTCAGAAAAAAAACCCATTGAAACTGTTTCACAAATTTCCACTGTTGAAAACATAGAGAATACTGAACCAAAAATATATAACAGTAGAATTCATCGAGAATTCATTACCATTATATTTCCCAATTATCTTAGTCAAGTATATACCGAGTCCCTAAGTTAAGAATTCCCCAAACAGTGTATCGAAACAGATCCCAGGCCAGAGTGAGACGGACTGCTTTAGCCCCTTCAAAGGTCTCACTTCCTTTCTAGACAGATCCATACTGATAAACCATTTATCTTAACCATGACCTTGTATATCAATGATAGACAATACCAGGGTTTTCACAAAATAATTAATTGTATTCTCTTCGCGGTAAAATTATATTTGCGGTAGTATAAATTTTGTCGTTATAACGGTATGTTTACGAAAGTTCAAAAATGATTTTAACATAACTCTCTTGCTTCACGAAAATCTTGAGAAAATTTGAGCATTATAACTCTACTATTAATATTTAGCACAAAATAATTATTTTAGAACAACAAAACAATTTATAAAGCATAACCACCATTTAAAAGCTATAACACCCAAGGCATACAAGTCAAGCACAACCAAGAATCAAAACTCATACTTCACAAATTAAATCGCAAGATTAACCCCTTATCTTGGCCAAACTTTGAAGAAGAACAAGCAAGAACACCAAGAACAAATAGTAAGAAATTTAAGACTAAAGAGAGAAAAGAGAGAAAAATATTTGTCTTCTTGATTTCCACTTTGGATGAGTGAAAATTTATGAAGCCAAGGGGGTCTATTTATAGGTGAGGGGGCTACCCAAACTTGGGGAGAAGAAAGGAATTAATTAAGAAAATGTGTGAGGTAAGCCATGACTCCTAAATGACCTATTTAATAATTAGGTTTAATCAATCTTTTTTCTAATTGGCTTAGAGCTTTTCACAAGGATTGATGAGTAAGGTGGGAAATCTGATCCAAGGCCCCTAAATTGATGATGATGTCGACCAAGTGAGGGAGAAAGAGAGCCATTAGATTGCTTGGACAAAAGCCTAGGGTTTAGGTAGTTTTAAGTGGGAACTAAGGGCAAAATGGTCTTTTTACTTGTCCACCTTACTATTAAGGGCAATCATGATGTTCCCCACTCTTACATACTTCCTAGAATTGTATTCAAACCTCTCAAAGTTCCTAAGTTTCCATATCATGACCACTATACATCTATTAGTCTCAATTCGGCTTATTCCGCAATTAAGGGTTAAAATAGTCTGTTTACTAATCTAACACTCAATAACAATTTTAAATAGTAAGAATAAATGAGGAATCTCGAAAATGACATGTAAGAACCTCATGGAAGATTTTTGGGAATTTTACGGTAAGAATAAGCCTTGCAGTTTGTAAAAACAACAGAAAACGGACGCGCCATAAGTGAAAAACAACACTTTTTCAGAAAATTCCAGAAAAATCCCAAAAAATCACAAATTGAATTTAAACACTAATGGTCCCTCTTGAAATTTGATTTTGAATACTCACTGATCACTAAAAATTCATTTTTGACTAGAAATCCCTGTTTTTCGTACTTTATGAACGTTAGAAAAAGTAGCGTTTTTATCTGCTTTTCAGAAAATTATGAAATAATTTCCAAAAATCCCCAAAAATATAAAAACATGATTCAGCTACTTAAAATCTTTTTCTGACCTCAGGTTGGTCTCCAAATCAGTGATTTGCTCTTATTGCACGTAACAGGGTCAAAATGGTAATTTTTAAAGTTTTCAGAAAATTCTAAGAAAATTTCAGAAAATCAAAAATATTAAAAGAACCAACTTTTGTGAAGGAAGTTTGTTTGAAAAAGTTGGGTTAACATACTTGTGTTATTAAAACCCTTTTCCGTCAATAACAGAAAATATGGATAACAAACATCAAGGAAAGAGTGATTGTTTTATTGAAATAACTTGATAGGCATTTTAAAACCTTCATTCTAAGGCTAAAATAATTTACTTAGCCCTTAGATCAAAAAGTTTCATATAAAAATAGATTTTAAACAATAACTCAGAAAAACGGATGTTACACCAAACGTACAACCGCCCCCCAAATGCCTGGTTGAAAAGCAAAATTATTAACATACGTCCCAGAACCCGAACACTGTTTCAATCTAATTTTAATGTCTTACTTATAGGGATGTCGAAAAACATTGATTAAATAATAAAGAAATTAAAAAAAATTGTTGAATAATACAGATTTGTCATTTTATACATCAACAATTTCAGAAGCTTTTAGCAACTAATAGCTGATATAGCTTATAGTTAATAGCTAAAAATTTATATTATTTAATTTAAAGTATTTAAAAAAAATAGTTGTTGAACTAATTAATAATTATAAAATACAAAAAAATTCTCAGTTTTATTAAAAAATAAATAAATATAAGATACCTAAAAGAAATAAACTTTGGGCCAAGCTGTGAATCTAGCCACATGGAATAGTGGAACCTTTGTAATATTAACCATGTTCACAACCACATGTGAATCCATCTCAAAAGTAATTGTGGATGGAGATAAGCTCTAGACAAGCTTAATACCCAGGAATGAACTGCACGGCTTTGCCCAGTTCAAATTACACACCCCCGTTGACCAAAAAAAAAAAAAATTACACACCCCTACTCCCCTAGGTTTGTAAAAGAAACTTGTTAACATCATCCATGAGAGTTCCTCATGAGACTTCCTCGGGTTGAATTCCTTGAGTTATCTCGAAAGGAATTTTGTAGCGAAACATGCACATATTCCTGCAAACATTCTTGAAAACATAGAGGAACTGGTTTAATTATCAATGAGATGGCTGGATATATTGGCCCAAATAGTACTATTAAATTTTATATACTTGATTACTCAATAATTTTCTGTCTTATGCAGCATTAGGCAACTCACCAGATTAATTAAAGGTCTTTACAAAATTAATCAAACTTATTAAATGCAAATAAAAAAGGATTAATAATTGATCGCATTACTATAAAACAGAAGAGTTGCAGTCACTTTCATAAAATAAATTAAAAATGGTCTTTGGATCGAAATGTCTCTTGCTCCGACGCTTTCCTTTCACTCTCTCTCAACGTCGTTATAAATCTCGCTCACTTTCCCAGCGTATCAGTTGTACGGCACAACTCGGTGCTACACTTTGTTCCCTCCCCCCCCCCCCCCTCTCTCTCTCTCTACATCTCCGTGCGACACGTCAACAGGGATGGACATTGAGATTGACATAGATATTGGAGTCTCTGATCTCCTCGACATCTCCGGTTACAGTAACAGTACCACAACCCCCACTTCGTCCGTCGATAACTGGAACCATTGGTCCCCTCTCGTCGACTGGGAATCCTTCACCGGCGGCGGCCAAGACAACTTCCACGACCTCATCGACTCCATCATCGACGATCCCAGTCCCTTTCACGGCACCTCCGAAGAAGAAGAATCGACGGGAGAAGACGGATCATGCAACTCGGCCTCCGTGACGGAAGACGGCGACGACCAAAAGGGCCTCCGCTTGGTGCACCTCCTGATGGCGGCGGCGGAGGCCCTCACCGGCACCAACAAGAGCCACGACCTGGCTCGAGCGATATTGGTTCGGCTCAAGGAGTTGGTGTCCCCAACAAACAACGGCACCAACATGGAGAGGCTCGCGGCGTATTTTACCCACGCCCTCCAGTCTCTGCTAGACGGCACCGCAGCGGGTGCGCACAACACCACTCTCAACAAACATTGCTGCGTCATCACTGGGACCCACGTCGATTACCCCCAAACAGACAACATGCTGGCCGCGTTCCAGCTTCTCCAGGACATGTCCCCGTACGTGAAGTTCGCTCACTTCACAGCCAATCAGGCCATCCTCGAGGCCGTGGCCCATGAACGAAGGGTACACATAGTGGACTATGACGTCATGGAAGGGGCCCAATGGGCCTCACTCATGCAGGCCCTCTCAACACGGAAGGACGGCCTTCCGTGTCCGCACCTCCGAATCACCGCATTGTCACGGAGTGGCAACCGCGGCGGTGGCGGTGGACGGAGATCCATCGCCACCGTACAAGAAACCGGACGGAGGCTCACGGCGTTCGCGGCCTCCGTTGGGCAACCGTTCTCGTTTCACCAGTGTAGGCTCGACCCCGACGAGACGTTTCGACCGTGTTCTCTGAAGCTGGTTCGTGGTGAGGCCTTGGTGTTCAATTGCATGCTGCACCTTCCTCATCTCGGTTACCGTGCACCCGATTCGGTTGCTTCGTTCTTGAACGGTGCCAAGGAGTTGAGCCCGATGCTTGTGACTTTAGTGGAGGAGGAGGTGGGGCCCGTTGGGGGTGATGCGGGCTTTGTGGGGCTTTTTATGGATTCCTTGCACCGTTACTCGGCGGTTTACGATTCGCTTGAGGCTGGGTTTCCGATGCAGAGATGGGCCCGGGCTTTGGTGGAGAGAGTGTTCTTGGGCCCACGGATAACGGGCTCGGTTGCCCGGATGTACCGGTCGAGTGAGGAGTGGGGGTCGTTTGGGGAGTGGTTGGGTGCGGCGGGGTTCACGGGAGTTCCCATAAGCTTCGCTAACCATTGCCAGGCGAAGCTGTTGGTGGGTCTGTTTAACGATGGGTATAGGGTGGAGGAGTTGGGTGGTAACAATAACAATAATAAGTTGGTGTTGGGATGGAAATCAAGGCGTTTGCTTTCGGCCTCTGTTTGGACTTGTGCAGTGTCAGAGTACTCTGATTTGTAGCTGGTTATTTTGTTTGTTTCTTTCGCTCTCCGATTCTCAAAAGTTTTAAAATAACAGGCTCTTCTCTTGTGCGGGACCATCTCAAATACGAGTGAAGTTTTTGAAACAGTGACCCTGTTGGGATATCGTTGTCATGAAGAAGAGAACTCATGCGCGAGTCTGCAACTGAATTTGTTTTGTTTGTGTGTTTTTATGTTTCTGTTATTTCAAGAGTTCGTTATATTTGACTACTTTCTTCTCAATTTGAATCGTTGCTTTCTCGGTTGATTAAATCATAGTTCTTCTAGTGGTGAACCCTCAAAGTTCACCATCGTGGTGAAGTCCCACTTATGACCCTTGATATATGAATAAAAAATTTGAATGATTGAATTTTGGAGGGCTATCTACACCACAAGTAATAGGTATATTTATTTGCTTAAGAGTACTTGAACTGTTTCGGATTAACAACAATGATAACTTTATTGATAGAATATTTACATTTGTTTTCCAATATTCTAACTAATTTCACAGTTTCACAGTTGGTATTTGTTCCCAAATGAGAACCACACTGTAATTAACTCTCAGAAAAGGGCTTACTAACAGCATCTCTAATGGGAGAGCTTAAAATGAGTTGCTTAACTCACTTTAGTGGGCCACACAATGCCACATTGAATTTAAACAACACTCATTCATTTTTACTCCAATGAAAGTGGCTTAAAATGAGTTGCTTAAATTATATTAGTGGGTCTCACAATTGACTCATATATTTATATTTTAATTTTAATTTATTTTATTTTAATTCAAATTAAAATATTAATTTATGTATAATTTCAGCAAAAACTAAATTAAATTAAATCAAATCAATAAATTGAAATTAAATTAAATTAAATCAAAACATAAAATATATTTTTTTTAAAAAGAAGAGATACGGACTCCAAATCTAGAATCATCTAAAATAAAATTGTGCCCTCTGAAGTCCGATTCCTATTTCCCATTTTCTCAAACTATTCCCACCCCACTCACCAAACAACAAAAACTCCCCACCCTCACTCCCATTTCCCATTCTCTCTTAACTCTGTAACCACAAAAAACACACCCTCCGGCCTCCGTCTCAGCTCTACCATTCCCCATACTCTTGCCACCCTCCTCTCTATCTCAGCACCCTCATTCCCCCTCAACCCCAACCTTGGCCTCTTTTCCTCTTTCATAAAGTTGTGAGCTTTTGTTGTTTTGCATGGAGTCTGATCACCCCTCTTCCACCTATATTTTACCACCTTTCAACAAGTTCTGGTTAATGAACTCCTTGGCCTGATTTGGTCCTCCTTCATAAAGTTGTGAGCTTTTTTATCATGGAGTCTGATCGCCCCCCTCCTCCACCTACATCTTACCTCCTTTCAACAAGTTCTGGTTAACGGACTCCACCGGATAAGTTCGTGGCGCACCGGAGATGGAGAGGCCCAGGGAGAAGTACACATCTCAGCCATGCAGTGATGGATCTCTGTCCCTCTTCAACTTTTTTTTTTTTTGGATTTCTGTAGGATCTTTTGTTTTGGTTCTTGATCTGAGAATGTATTGATATTCTGGACTTTGTTTTTTAATTTTTTATTTTACCTGTTTTATTGTTCTGGATTATGTATGGATTCTGTTATTCTCCCCCCCCCCCCCCAATTTCTAGAAATTTTCTCTTTCAGTTATCTTCCCTCTCAATTTGGATGCTTGCTTTGGCTGAAAAAAATAATTTTTATGTATAAGCAATCGTTGCTTATATAAGCAACGTTGCTTACATGTGGCAGTAAGCAACTGCTAGGTAGACTTGCTCCAACGGTGAAATTGCTTAAAGAGCGTTGCTTAAATTTAAGAAACGGTGTAAGGAACGACTGCTGGAGATGCTCTAAGTTATACTCTTTCCTACCTTGTGTTGTCATTGTCGAACAGAAGCAGCAAAAAGTGCATAACAAATTAAAAATGATATTTTGACACCCCAAACACAATTGATAGGAAGGAATAGAAGAGAGATGAGTAATAGATGAGTGATGTAACAAGATGGAAGAGATAAAAAGGAAAAGAGGTATTGTATGGATATTAGAAATTTAGGAGTGTTCAAAATTCAGGATTGAAAACAAATTACTACTGCAACTCCAGGACTTTTCCATCATTGGAAATTTTATGGAGCTGGGGCCAATATGTACCCAAATTTCTATCTTTTTGGCTAATCAAGTTAAATATATCAAAAGGAAAACAGAAAAAATTTGTTATTTTTTTAACTTTTTTTTGGTAAACTATCGTTAGGTCATTTGTCTCCCAATTTCAGATTTAGTCACCATTAAAGCACTTCACCCCTTTCCAAAAATGTTTTTTTGGATCAAATTAATTATTAAGACATTCTGAACAATAATTAAATTGATAAAATAAGCCACTACAAGAATTCGCTGCTGTAGAGTCAAATTTTTAGCGTTGACCACGACACCGACTCTACTAGCGTCGGCCTTGCGTCAGAAAAGCGGATGCTAAAAATGGGCGCCAATGCTTTTTATCAAAATTAATTTTAAAAACATTTTGCGTCGGCCATGCGTCGGCTTTAACCGACACTAATGTTTTCACGATTTTTTAATTTTTGTAAATATTTTTTTTCAGATTTATAGCGTCGGCTGGCCGACGCCGACGCTAAAGCGCCATAAATGAGGGTCTTCATGTTTGGTGAGCAGTAAAAGATACCGTTGGGTGTAGCGTCGGCCTGTAGCGTTGGCCGACCGACGCTAATGTTTAACTCAACCAAAAAACACAGCTGCAGCCCTAACATTTGCAGACTTTTTCTTTCTCCTTCTCCGCCTCTTCTTTCTCCCTCTCCGCCTCTTCACTCTCGTCTTCAGCCCTTCACCGCACCTCGCCGGAGAGAGGACAGCCGTGCCGCGCCGGAGAAAGGACAGTTGCGCCGCGCTGGAGACGTCATTCTCATCCCTCTGTGCACAAAGCTCTCGGCCGCTGCAAAGGGAAACGTCATCGCGCCGCTGCAAAGCTCAAGGTGTGAATCTTATCTTCCAATCTCTTCCCTCTGCGCCGAATAGCTAAGTGAGGATGCTAATTTTATCTATTAATTTGTTATCTGTGTACATTTCATTTTAGGTTCCCAGAGAAAAAAAGGATAGATTTTATTTGGTTCTTGGAGTTGTACCTGCTGATGCTTCAAAACGTAGGCAATATTCAATTAGCTTATATGTGAAACATATTCTTACGAATTTTTTTCCCCAACATTCAATTGTATAATTTTCTTCAAAAGCATCTATTAAAAAATATTTTTAAATCTTTGTATCTCAATTTTTTTTGACTAGTATCTTAGTTTTATGCTAAGTTGTTTCATTTTTTATAAACATTTATAAGGACACAAGAACTTTTTGAAAGTGAATAATTATAAATGTATTTTATTTGATTTGATAAGGCATCGTAGCCTTAGTTTAAGAACACTAATTAGTGATTTAAAAAAAAAACTGATTAGCAATTCAGCAAAAAGGAAAAAGGAAACACTAATTAACACTAAGCAACTATTATCCCCCACTGCTGCATAAAAGGGAGTCTACGGGTGGCAGGTCATGTTGAAGATGTAGTAGTTGATAAAAGTTAATGTACATAACTAATTTGTAATTAAGCACATACCAGCTTGTATTCCTTTACCTTTTCTATCATTATATCCATGATCTAATTAATTAATTGGGTCACAATTCATTAAGTTTTTTTCCCTGTATTTCTACTTGTGATAGTATTGTTTGCGGCACTCGGAGCATATATTTGGAGCTTACATTTGGATTCTGGTATGCATGCAATGTCTTTGATGTATTGTTTGTTAGTTATGTGAATGTGAATTGATACGCTGGTTGTTAGTGGAGAGCAAAGCTCACTAGGTGTGATCTCACTAGGTGTGATCTTGCCTTGTATGTAGGATGCTGGATTGTGTGCTGGTAGCTTAGATTCTATGCATGTGTTTGTCAATTGATGTGGTGTTTGTTAGTGGAGAGCAGAGCTCAATAGGTGTGATCCTGCTTTGTATGCAGGATGCTGGATTGTGTGCTGGTAGCTTAGAAACTATGCATGTGTTTGTCAATTGATGTACTGTTTGTTAGTGGGGAGCATAACTCAGTAGGACTGTTTGTTAATATGCTATTAGTTGGTTATTTTCTGGAAAAAAAAAATGGATGTGTCTAAAATAGTCGTTATGTTGCCGAATTTGAGGAGCAGATGCTACTTTCTAACCAGAGGGCTGAGGAAGCTGAGGCGCGTCTTCGCTCTGTCATGGATCGCATGGCTGCTCTGGAGCGCCATGTAGCATCTTCTAGTGTGAGCCAACCGTCTCCACATGCTACTGATAATGTGGATGATGTGTCATTGGATGAGGATCAGGACGCACCAGATTGCTAATATTTTTGATGTTCTTTGTATTTTGATTTGATACCTTGTAGAGTGCTGATGCTACTTTGATACTTTGTTTTTAGCATCGGCCATAACGGATGCTAAATATAGCATCCTCATGGTGATCATGTTATTCTGGTACAATGTTTTTTGTATGGTGATCATGTCATGTTGATACATTTTAGGAATTTTATCAATATCGTAATTTTCAGTTGTTTTTTCAATTTGTTGTGTTATATATCATTGCATGACAGGTATAGATTGTTGATAAAAAATAATTTCAAATATTGGTGCATAAAATCTGACATTAGCGTCAGCCATAATGGATGCTAAACTTAACGTCGAACAGAAGACCAATCAGACCGACGCTATGTAGCGTCCGCATACACCGACGCTAATATTAGCGTCGGCCATTTGGCATATATAATTCTTGTCTGTAGCCTCGACGATAGCGTCGGCCAGCTGTCCTGTTGAACACAAAGTTTTGCTTCGATCCCATAAGCGTCGGCCGTGACACCGACGCTAAGCCGACACTAAACTGCCTTGTAGCGTCCGTTTTGATGATTTAGCGTCGGCTTTTGGCTGACGCTACCCAACGATTTTCTTGTAGTGAGCATTGCTAGCTATGCCATATATATTCTCAAGTCTCAAGTGATTTCATAATGCAAGCCATTTCAATTTGTTATAAATATTTTGTGGACGTCCATCTCCTAAAGTGATTGATACCGATAAGATTTGATGAGATAATCTATTGCACTATTTCTGTTATTAAGATATCAGATTTGTTACGCTGTTACTCTTATTAAAATAGGATCTTATCCATATTTACATTACGATTAGGTTTCCCGGTGGCTATAAATACCACCCCCATTGTATATGTTTTTGTACCCCAAAAGATACTACTAGAAAAATTAAAATTAGAGAGGGAACAAATCCGTCACTAAATATATAAAATTCCGTCACAAACTACTTTAGCGACGGATTTTGTAACAGACACTTATTCATCGCTAAATATGGCGTTGCAAAATAATTAGCGAGGGAAAACATAATCCGTCGTAAATTTGTGATGGAATAGAGAGGGAAACTTTCCCTCGCTAATTTGAGAGGGAAATATTCCGTCGCTAATTAGCGAGGGAATTTGTGAGGAATAGAGAGATAAGACATATTTTTTTGTCACAAAATCCGTCTCTAATTAGCGACGGAATTTATCCCTCTAGGTGTTTTTCAAAAAAAAATCCTGTTCAAAACAATTGTAAGATGAAACTTTTGAACAATTTAACATCCAAATAAATAAAAATCAACCATTCATATATAATATCCATAAAAACCGTTAATAATAATAATATTCATAAAAGTATCAAAGTATGCAACTTAATTTAGTGCAAAAGAAAATACATCAAAAGTATATTCCTAACTCATCATTTCTTGTTGATTATTCTGGTCAATACAACCCCAAAACATATTCACAAACTGTCCCAATGTAATGGAAAAAGGGCTCCAACCTTGATAACCATTTGATTAATCTTGATCACACAACACTGGGTCATGATCCCAAACTCTACTGCTATTGCTCTTCACTCCATTTCCACGCCAAGGTGCTACAAAATTATGCAGACAAGATACTTCCAAACAGTGAGGTTCCTGCCAAATGAACAAAAGGGGGAAGACACAACATAAGAATACCATATGAATTGAAACTCCACTTACTACTTAATTAAATGCACATGAAAATAAGACTTTCCAGGTTCCTGTTAATTGCATGTGTTATTTGTTCACAAGGGTAAACACAATCACACCCCAAGAGAGAACCAAGTTTATAACTAACCTTGTGTTTGCCCATTCACCAACTCATTCACCAACTTATCCATTTCAGCTTTGATCTGAGTGATAGAGTGCTACAAAAAATTGCCATTTCATTTAGCGTAATCCAAAACAAAATAAAACTCAACCTTCACGAAGCAAGTGTGACAAATACCCCCCTAAAAATACCATAAAAAGGACTAGAAAATGCAACACACAATGGGTGTCCACAAGTAGGAGGGTATACCTCTTTCAGAATAGCAATGGTTCCAAGGAACTCACAGATTTCTTGATGTTTATATGTAGCAATATGAGCTTTTCAATTATACTCAATAAGCAAATACAATTCCCACATAATAAAAATTGCCATTTCATTTAGCATAATCCAAAACATAATAAAAATTGTTTAGTTCACACCATTATTTTTCGTGATAAACTTAGATCCACTGGCTACTAAGAAATAACATTAGATACAATTTAGGTAGCTTTCTTTTTCTGTTTTTGAAGAGACAAATGTTAGATTACATTAAAGAAGCCAACAATTAGCACAAGAAGTGCCAAAAGTGACAAAAAGATCACAAACTGTCCACAAATGCTACTAGTAGCACCATATTACCCCACACACAAATAACTCCCCCTGTTACAATAAAAAAGTTGTTTTGCATAATTATGCAGAACCAGAACAGCACATCATAAGCAATTGTGTTATGCAATTTGCAACCTGTAAGGATCAAATGTGAAAAAGAGCACATCCGAGCTAGTGTAGAGTAAGTAAAAGTGGGAGGGACTGAGAGAAAATTCACAATAAGCAATGTTGTAGGAGGGATAAGAAGTGATGACAGTAAAATTTATATCACTTACCACATGAATAATAAATTTATCTATGAGAAAACGAAAGGCAAGAAGTACAAAGTAAGCACCAATGTGCTCCAACAAGAGCAAGCCATGAGTGAACAAACTGCTGGCTTCATTTTGAACAGAGTCAGAGCGTGACTGAGACACCCTTGATGGAGCTTCTCAAGAGGTCTCCCTACCTGATACTGATCCATCAAGTCAAACACTAAGCTAAGCAAAAACAAAAAGGCATTATAAATCAAGCTAAATCAAAAAATCATTTCATGTAGTAGTAAGTACTAACCTTGCGCACCTAGTGCACAATCATTTTTCTGATGTCCTACTCCTCCAAAAACAAAAACAATCCAGCAGCCACAGCCATAAGTGAGGTTATATTTAGTAATTCAAAATGAAATAAATCTATATTCAAAATGAGAAATTTATAAATAAACTTTAAGATACCCTAATATTTATAGGTGATAACTATGAATAATTTAATCCAAAACAATACGTGCCAACAATGAATTGTATCGACATCTCAATGAGATCTAAAAGATGAAGGAGAAAACCACAATAATTGAAACAAACTAGGGTCCTTATTTACCATAGAACTGAGCAGTTAGATTGGCTATACAGGATTTGAACACCCCCCCCCCCCCCCCCCAAAAGATCTAAATATGTAACATAATCAAAGTGGCACTGGTAGCAGATAAATAAGCATGTCATGCTTTTATCAAGTAAGGTAGAAAATATAAACTAAATTTCCATATAGAAATGTAAACACGAACACAAGAAAATTATAAGATAAGGAACCAAAGCAAGGTAATTAACCAAGCACCTTGAGTGTGCAGTCTTGCATCTTTGCGCAATTGAATTGAAAGGGGATTGGAGACACCGCTCCCTATATTACGGTTATGGACTTCAATCATTCATATATTGTTTTAATTCAATTCAACGCTGTGATAGACCAAGACTCGGAGTCAATTCTAATTGGCACAAGCTCCTCCACGGATGCGATTTTTCCACTATCTGTAGACATGGAAAATAGAACACTAAGAAACTTACCAATTACCAAAAAAACTGAGAAACACCAAAAACAATTGAAAATTAAAAGAAAAAATCGAACAAAGTGAAAAAAAATGGTGCAGAACGATCAAGTTACTACTAGATTTCCCATCACGTGTTGCGGAAAGGAATGTGAATGTGAGATGAACGAAAACGAAGAATCAGAAATGAAAAACAAAAAACATATAGAGATTCCTTTTCGTTCTCCCATTGCTATTGCTCTATCTATCTATCTATCTATCTCTTGCTCAATCGCAAACCCTAACCTTGAAATGAAATGTAGTTCTGTTTTGAGACTGTGCGCCCCCAGCCAAGCCCGCTCTCTCAAAATCGCGGCACTGCTTCATCTTCGCTGTGTGCCATTGTACGATCCCTAGCTTCTCTCACCAACACGCATTGTGCCTTGAGCTTCGCCGCCGCCAGCTTCAACCGCCGCCGTGTTGTTGCGGACGGTTGCCGTGAAATGTAACGCTCCTTTTTCACACAAGGAACGTCACATGAAAACTAAAACTTAATGCGGAAAATCGTCTTTCATAAATCCAGGTTACCAAAATTGGTGGCTAATTTTTTTTTTTAAAAGTCTTTTACGAAATGATTTATTCACATCTCATTTAGCCATCTAGAAACTTAGAAGAAAAGAAACATCATACATAAATATATACATCATCATGTCAAAGTACACAAACATTGCGCTCACAAGTATAGTTATAAACCACAACAGAGTGACCAAAATACAGCAACCTGACATAAAGAAATAAAGCGATAAAGCTAAACCTAGGAAAGCTGTAACTCAAAAGGTGTGTCAAATACACTACACTGAACATGTATACCCCAAACCTAGGCTGGTCGCTAACAGACAACCTACAACCTAGCACTAGACGCCCCCACCTCTACAGATCTAAGACGATGACGTCTTCTCGGGGTCCTCCTCATCCTCAGACACCTCGAATAATCCACGATCTGGCTCGTTTCTAACCTTCCTCTTCCCTCTATCTACGTGTCCCGAAGGTCCGGCAGAAGTGTCAGAAGAACAGCGCACAAAACGTCGAAAAGGTGCGATGTATGGAATGGGAAGTGTCGGCCTCACGATCTCGGGTGATGGAACTGGTATCACCGGTGGAGCCATCCTTGGTAAGCGTGCCCTCTCCAAGGAACTCTTCCTTGGAGTGCGACGAATCAGGCGACAACGGTTAGATACCGATTCGGCTATCCGCTGAGGTGTAGGCCTCTGATCCTCCCTCGCCTCTCTCCTAGGCGGCGCCGTGGGCGGAACTCTAGCCTCCCAGTTCTCCAAAGTGATACTGCGTGCAAAGGGTGCATCTCCCAGCCAGTAGCGCATCCTCTCGACGGGTATGTAAACGTCCCAAAACCATGTCCCTCTTCAAAACCTCTTCGGGGCCCAACGCCTCTCCTCTAGTCCTGACCATGTGTCCAGTCACAGTGGCCCATTGGGAGATGGGATCGTAAGTCCATCACCCACTATCGGCCTCACGAGGCCGGAAACTCTGCCTCACTCGGGCTACCAGATGTCTCGAAGTAGACATCTACGCGTAGCGTACATACAGATAACAGAAAAACATGCAAGGGTGAATTTCTTTGCAGAAGTTGAAATCCACTGAAAGGATGTATACGAAAAAAAAATACTACATAATACATTCCAAGAATATATATATATAGGATTACTCTTTCGCAAATCTTTCTCTAAGATAATCATTCACCAAAAGAGAACACATCATCAAGTTTAACACACAGTCAAACACACACCAATCACTCTAGCATAATGCATGTCACTTCAATATCTCTTTAATACACCGGTGCACTGCTCCATGGAGACTTCTCTTCCTCAACTAAGTAGAGCAAAATGGTTGTAGCATAAACCTAACATAATAAACCAATTGGTCCCCTTTTTCATGGACATGGTAACCATCAGTCCCCTTTTTCATGAACAGGTTTTACAATTATTCAGTAGAGCTACTATCACCATAACATAATAAACCAATCGGTCCCCTTTTTCATGGACATTGTAACCATCAGTCCCCTTTTTCATGAACAGGTTTTACAATTGTTCGGCAGAGCAACATAATAAACCAATCGGTCCCCTTTTTCATGGACATGGTAACCATCGGTCCCCTTTTTCATGAACAGGTTTTACAATTATTCACAATCCATTACATAGGATTGTATGCTCTAATTTGGCAAAAGTCACGTCTTTAATGCGAATGACAATATATTTGCAATCACAACTATATGATTAATGCGGTCCCTCGTCTTAAAGTTTTCGTCGTCACGTGCTAGCTTCCTTCCAACAACGTGTAGTATTAATGTCCTCAAGACTTCATCGTCACCACGTTTTGATCCTCTTCAATGCCGTTTTAAAACGTTATTTGAAAACATAAGTTTTTAGAAGAAATTCCTCTTTGAATTCTTATGTTCTTCTTTTAACTTCTAACTCTCAAATCTTTATTATTTTACTTCCCACTCTTCATTGTAAAAAGATTTATTTAAAAATCTTAGTTAAGTTCTTTGATGAATTTACTTAAGTTCCTTTACTTTAAGTATTTAAAAATCTGACCCCCAAAATATTCTGTTTCACGTTTTCAGCCCTTATTTTTCTGAAAATTAGGTTTCTGCCCCAAACGTCTTCAAGGTTTTGCCCCAGAATTTGTCCAGTCTTCACGTTTCTACCCCAGAACTTTTGTAAAATTATATTTTTGGCCCAAAGTGCCCAGATTTTCGATTTCATGCCCAGAATTCTAGAATTTTGTATTTTTGACCCCAAAACATCCAGTTTTCGTTTTTGACCCCTAAAAATTTGAAATTTGATTTTCCTCCCTCATTAATTGATTTTCTAGCTCACTTAGAGTTTTATGGAGAAAAATGATTTAGTATGAAATTGACTTGAGACTTATACTTAGCAATTTAATGAAATTTATTTGAGTATGTATTAACTTGAACCCTAATTAATTTATTTGATTTCACTTTGGAAAACTTTTTCATTAAAGCTTTTAAGATCCTTCTCACATTTAATCAAATACTTCAATTCAATCCCAATCACCAAGATTCAAAGTATGTGAAATATCCAAAGAAAATCAACATGCATCAATTAGGCAAGAACACAATCAAGTCATAAATCATACATACACTCAAAGTAACCATCCATAACAAATTAACATACATTATGAACATAGCATAAAACATACTTCATCAAGCATACACTTAGGCATTCCAAATCACTCCAAATCATACATATGATTTTTCCAACAACACATAAGCTTATCACAAATTATCATTCATCAACCAAAATCATACTTTAACTCATGTACATAAATATATAAAAATACATATTTACTAAGAGAATGAAACTTTATTCAACACCCAATAGAAAAACTCAAGCCTTTGAGTTTCTCATCAAGAACAAAACACACCATCACCCACATATACAACCTTCCCAACTTATTGAGAAATTCCCCTTACCTCTTGAAGACAATGAAAATGGGCAAACACCAAAAATCACCTTCACTTTCCACCAACACCAAGTGGCCTCCTTGAAGCCTTGATGTTCCAACACTTAGAAAAATTAACCTTTCACAAAATACACCAAAATAAAACCATAAAAATGCAAGTTTTAGGCAAACCACCAAACCCCAAAGAGTAGAAATTTTGAGTAGATGAATACTTACTCAAACTTGAAAGCAAATGGTGTAGGTAACAGGATGAAACACAAGAAGGGGGGGTTGAATTGTGTTTCTAGGCTTTTAAAAACTTTTCGCAATGTTGGACGCTGGCTTGTGAAAATGTTGGACGCACAGCGTACTAAAATATTGGGCGCACAGAGTTTCGAAATATTGGACGCACAAGAGTTTTGAAACACTGGACGCACAAAGTTGTGAAATATCGGACGCACAAAAAGATTGGATGCAGAGGCTTCTGCTAAGTTAAAAACTTGTTTTCTTTGTGCGATTTAAAGTGTATCAAAAACTTGTTGAATAAAAATCAATTCAATCCCCACGGTTAGAAAAAGCACAGAAATAATAGGAGTTAAGGGAAAGAAGGAATAACACAAGTTTTTATTCTGGTTCACCCTTTCCTAAGAGCTACGTCCAGTCCCCTCAAACTAGAGAGATTTCACTATCAAACCAGATAGAATACAAGTATTCTTCAGCAGCCTCTCCAGGCCTTACAACAAGTATTCTTTTACAGACAAGCCTCTCCTGGCTCAACCAAGTATTCTTTTACAGACAAGCCTCTCCAGGCTCAACCAAGTATTCTTTTACAGAATACAGACAAGCCTCACCAGGCTCAACCAAGTATTCTTTTACAGTCAAGCCTCTCCAGGCTCAAACAAGTACTCTTTTACAGTCAAGCCTCTCCAGGCTCAAACAACTCAGCAGAGTGTTTTTGATTTAAGTGTTGTCTAACTCACACAAGTGAGGATATGAAAAACTTAAGCACTTTGAGAGTTAAGCAAACTCTCTTTTACAAGAAGATAGAAAATATACAAGACTTTCTATACAGAGTATAACAATTTGCACAACGTTTTTGCTCTTTCTTTTTCGTTGTTCAGTCACTTGTATTCTTCTTCTTGTTCACGGTATTTATATGCTTTGATGAAGCTTCAGACTTGTTCTTCGAATAGCTCAGCTTCAGCCTTCATAAATGTTACCGTGCTCAAATAGCATTAAATGCTATTTTCCCGTTGCTCTGAGGAGATCTACTTTAGTGAGTATGTCTGCGTTTCTTTCTCCTAAATCAGAAGCAACATGTACTCAAAGTCTCAATTGTACAGTGGTTAATAGTAATATTTTATTGAGACAGAGAGAATACACTGTGTAAAGTAGAAAGATGTGTTCAGAGATATGCAGAATTAGTCAGGGTACATTCTCTCTCTTAGTACACTTTCCACAGTGCTTTATGTTTTTCATTTAATGCACGTTCAAAAACGTTGACAATAGTTTGTACAGAAAAGCATTGCATGCAGCTATTTATTTCAAATCATTTGCTCAATAAATATGTTCCATATTAAATGCAAGAGCAATAAATAGCAAGTTATGGACTCTGCGTTTTGGACGCAGGAAGTAGAATTTATTGGACGCAGCATGTAGAATAAAGTTGGACTTTCAGTCCTTTTAGCAAATGGACGCATACCTTGTACTTACCATTTGCACAAGATATTCATTCATCCATTGGACGCATCCTCATGCTTACCATTCTATTCCATTGGACGCAAGGCAGTATTGGATGTATTGCCTCATGCTGATTATTGGACTTATGCCATTGTCTTTCTGTTCCATTGGACGCAGGGAAGTATTTGTTGGACTTTTGTCAATTCTGCTTCATTGGACGCAGAACAGTTGACTGTTGGATTTTTCCCATTCTATTCCATTGGACGCACAGCAGTTGATTGTTGGCCTTTTCCAATTCTGTTCCATTGGACGCAGAACAGTCTTTTGTCATTCTTCTTCATTGGACGCAGAACAGTTGACTGATGGACTTGTCCCATTCTGCTTCATTGGACGCAGGGCAGCATTGTATGTATTGCCTTATGCTGTTGGACTTTTCCATTCTGCATCATTGGACGCAGGCAGTGTTGTACATATTGCCTCAAGCTTATTATTGGACTTTTGTAATTCTGTTTCATTTCACTCTCCATAGTTGACTGATGAACTTTTGCCATTTTGCTCTATTGGACGCAGAGTGGTACTGTCTGTATTGAACATTGGACGCAGAAGCGTATTGCCTTATACTGAACATTGGACGATGGACTTATCATTGTTGTACCTACAAGAGCTTGTCAGCAGACTTTGTAACATCCTTAATAAACTTTGTTATACTTTGTGAAAACCTTAATAAGCTTTGTTATCATCAAAACCACAAAACCACTTAGGGAATTTTTGCATTAGAAATGCTTTTAACCAATTTGGTTCCAACAAATGGATCCAAGGTAGTTTTCAAACTTGTAGGTTCCAATGGAGTGAACCTAAACCAATAAAAAGCTCTCTTTTAGTAAAGAGAAGAACACAACCTTCATGGAAAATGAAAGTGGTGGAAATGAAAAAATGAAAGAAGTTTATGGATTAGAATGATGATCTAAACCTTTTTTGTGAAGCTTGACTAGCCAAAATCTCAACAAAACTTAGCCTTTTTGGTATATGGAAAAGCTTGGGAATGGAGAGAAAAAATGGAGTTCTTGGTTTCAAGTGAAGAAGATGAAGTAAAAATGAATTTTCTCTCTCCCTTCTCCCTATAGAATTCGGCTGACCAAGGAAAGGCATGGGGGAGGTATGGGCTTGCATGCTTGAGTGGTTGGGAGCCATACTTCTCTCACCTAATTTGAAAAAAAATTCAAAAATCAACCCCATTTGACCCAATTGACTTTTGAGATATTTTTGAGAGTGGATCAAGCCCCCTTTGTGCGCCCAAATCAGACTGGAAAATGGTCGGATTAAATCCCATCAAGTTAGGGTTTAATTAGTAGTTCCAAGTAGTAAAAACGCATAGTTTTCGAACCCCTTTTTAGATAAATATTTTCCTAAAATGGGTAAAATCATGAGAAATCAATTTTATGATTTGAATATGGTACATAAAAATTTAGAAATCCAAAACTAAATTTTTGGACTATTTTTCATGTCCCGGTTGTGCCATGTTTACCCGTAAAGCTCCAATCGCGGGTAAAATAAAGTTTTTCTGAAAAATTTTCAGAAAATTTCTAAAAATCACATATTATAAAAACAACTTTTGGTTCGTTAAAATATTATTTTGGAGTAAAAATGACCTCTAGAAAAATACTGAACCCTTTCCCGCATCACGCGAGAACGCGGTTCCTGGAAAACTTAGTTTTGCGAACTCTACCACTCTAAACCCTTCAAAAACAAATCTAAGATATGAATATTATTATTCACACCTTAAAATCCTAAAAATCATTAATTAAATAATTTTAATTAAATTAAGACAGATTAAAAGTCAATAAAAATTATTTAAAAATGAGGGTGTTACAACTCCACCCCTCTAAAAAGAATTTCGTCCCCGAAATTACGTACCTAAACTACGTTTAACCATCAATATAGAATAACGCTCACTCGATCTATCACTTCTACTTTAGATATAACATACTCTCGTTCCTTTGAGCATTCTTACTCACTACAGAGTATTCTCACACTATCAATCAAGAATCATCACTATCCAATCCAAACTTTAAGAATTCAACAATGTAAGTGTATATCAATTATCATTGTGCCCCATCTACTACCGGCAAGCCAATGGGTTAATTACTCCCACTCCTTGTCCTTAAGCAGTCAGAAAACGATAATAATTTTATAGCTAATCACATCATTGTCCAAATCATTCATGAATATAACAACTGACACATACTATCATCTATTCGATTCTTCCAAAAAATTTCTTCTCCTACTTTATCTTCAAGATCTACTAATGCCTTGCCACCCCTTCACTAAATTATCCTTTTCTTATACTCGTCCCTTAATACTCGTTACGGTACTCCTAGATGACTGTCGGCTATTGTCTGTACCCCAACTACTCTTTGCTAAAGGCTTTATGGAAAAATTTCCTATGAAAATTTCCATTTCAACTCACACTATTATTTATAGGGTTCTAGCTTCCCTCAAAGTTGACCTTGAATAGGAAAATCGATTTACAAACAAGATTACTGCTATTAATGAGAAATGATTTAACGTGATGGAAAATCAGAAAGACGATTAGACAGGGAGATAGAAAAATAGCTAGGTAAGAAAATAGATCGATGAAATTGCTGAATAACTTCATACATAGATTACGGAAAGTTTTGGAAACAGACAGACATAAGAGTTACTAGGAGGTTACACACTTAGGGAGCAGCGAAAGAAATTTAAATATAGAGTCAGATTTTGAAACTAAGACATATAAGAAGTAAAACATACAACACACAAAAGGTTTCCTAACAAAACGAATCTAGTCTCCCAGAATCTTCAAAAACTTGCAGAAGACCACCCATTCCAAACATCCCTAAAGCTCCTAGTCTTCAAGATTGTCAGTGATGTCATTTCCTTCATGTAGGAAATCCTCTGAGGGTGAAGCCTCAACACCGCTCATAGTGTAAACACGTCCTTTTGTCTTCGGCCTTCCGGCTTTGACAGCATTGATTTCCAACTTGGGTTTGGGCATATTACAGTCTTTTGCTATGTGTCCAAATTTTCCACAGCTATAGCACTTTTTTCCTTGTTGAGTACAGGCATGAGAATAGTGTCCTAGTTTCCCACATTTGAAACATGTCACTGGAGCGCCTGCTCCTTGACTTCGCTGGTTGGTACCACCAGTAGAAAAATTTACATTGCTCTTTTGTTGGTTCCCCTGATCCTTATAGTAGGGTTTGTTCTGATTCTGCTTTCCTTCCTTCCCTTGTGGATATGACCTAGACGGTCCACCCACATTTTCCTTATTCATTCTTCCTCTCATCAAGTTCTCCATCTTTCTACACTTTTCCACCAGAAGTGGAAATTGACGAATATCCAATGAAGCTACAGATTGACGCACCTCGTACCTCAACCCCGCTTCGAACCTCTCGCATTTCCATCCCTCGTCCGGTTGGACTTGGAAAAATCGAAAGTATTTGGCAAGTGACTCAAACTTTGTCGCGTACTCTCCCACCGACATGTCTCGTTGCTACAGTCGCAGAAACTCTTGCTCCTTTTCCGACCTCGCGCTCTGTGGGAAATACTTCTCGAAACTTCTCCTTGAATATCTCCCACGTCACGGCTTGGTTTCCAGCTTCCAACAGTTGTCGGACTCCCTTCCACCAATATTCCGCGTCACCCAACAGTAGGTAAACCGCGTATTGCACCTTCTCAGCTGCTGTACAGTGCAGGATCTCAAAGATCTTCTCCAGCTCTTCTACCCATAATTTAGCTTTCTCCGGCTCAGCCTCACCATCAAATTGTAGCGGATTATGGTGTCGAAAGTCAACCAATCTCTTGGCTTCAGTAGCTCTCTCAGCCCTAACTCTATCCTCAGCATCCCTTTGCTGTCTCTCAATGTCCCTTTGTTCAGCACGCACAGACTGTTAAGCCATCTGAGCCGCCATGTTAGTCATAGCCGCGATAGCACTCTCCATCGTGTCGTCACGATCCTCAGTGTCAACGCGATTCATCAATCGTCCTCGACGTGCCATGGGTTTCCACAAGTCAACCAAGTTGCACTATTCAAAACCCATTCAAGAAAATAATCAATTTCACACATTGTTTCATAAGGAAACAATACAAACAATGTCACACAATGCTAATCAGAGATTCACACAACTTGAACTTAATAAGCCTATAACCTAAGCTTAGTAAGCCTATAACCTAAGCAAACTCCATCAGAGTTCACACAACTTAGACACAGTAGACCTATAACCTACAACCCCGACAGACATCAACCTGGCTCTGATACCACAAATGTAACGCCCCTTTTTCGCACAAGGAACTTCACATGAAAACTAAAACTTAATGCGGAAAATCATCTTTCATAAATCCAGGTTACCAAAATTGGTGGCTATTTTTTTTTTGAAAAGTCTTTTACGAAATGATTTATTCATATCTCATTTAGCCATCCAGAAACTCAGAAGAAAAGAAACATCATACATAAATATATACATCATCATGTCAAAGTACACAAACATTGCGCCCGCAAGTATAGTTATAAACCACAACAGAGTGGCCAAAATACAGCAACCTGACATAAGGAAATAAAGCGATAAAGCTAAACCTAGGAAAGCTGTAACTCAAAAGGTGTGTCAAATACACGACATTGAACATGTATACCCCAAACCTAGGCTGGTCGCTAACAGACAACCTACAACCTAGCACTAGACACCCCCACCTCTACAGACCTAAGACGATGACGTCTCCTCGGGGTCCTCCTCATCCTCAGACACCTCGAATAATCCACGATCTGGCTCGTCTCTAACCTTCCTCTTCCCTCTATCTACGTGTCCCGAAGGTTCGGCAGAAGTGTTAGAAGAACAGCGCACAAAACGTCCAGAAGGTGCGACGTATGAAACGGGAAGTGTCGGCCTCACGGTCTCGGGTGACGGAACTGGTATCACCGGTGGAGCCATCCTTGGTAAGCGTGCCCTCTCTAAGGAACTCTTCCTTGGAGTGCGACGAATCAGGCGACAACGGTTAGATACCGATTTGGCTATCCGCTGAGGTGTATGCCTCTGATCCTCCCTTGCCTCTCTCCTAGGCGGCGCCGTTGGCAGAACTCTGACCTCCCGGTTCTCCAAAGTGATACTGCGTGCAAAGTGCAACACCCTTTCTCATAAAAGGATATTGCAAGATAATAAAATATGTTTGTAAAATAATTATAAAAGTTAATTTTATTTTCGAAAGTTATTATTTTAATAACTTGTTTGTTATTTAAAAATGTGAGTAAATTTTTTTTTAAAAGATAAGAAGAATGGTGAATACGTTAATTGAAAACTCTTCTAAAAAAAACAGATCAACAAATACACAAACTCATTCTTGCATAATTATGTCATATATTCATATTACATTGTAGATATCCACAACAGACCACATAGTCAGTCAAAGATTAATAATTTAATAAAATCCTCTAGCAAAGACAGCAATCACAGCCTACCCAAAACGAACCTAAGCCGGTCGAGTCTTAAAACACCCTCTAAGGGTAGTCTTCATCCCTCTTCTTCAAGTCCTTGCTAGTCCACTCAACTAGTGGTCCATCTATATGAATCATGTTCCAAAGACCACAAAACATATAGGCAAGGGTGAAAAACACTCCTTAAGCAAGTCATAAAGATATCACAGACAACAGATATAAATCAAGGAATTAAGAAAGAATCATGCATAACATACACGGTTACTATTCATAGCACATATCATTTATATCCTCACCAAACAATCCATCAACAAGCAAGACATATCATAATGCATGTCACTTATATTTTCCTCTCAAACACCGGTGTAATGCTCCATGGAGACTTTTCTCTTCCTCAACAACATTTGAGTGATAGGCCACAGTCAGTCCTTTACATACTGTTCAAGGCTAAACCTCCAGTAAAGTCCAAGAAAGTATTCAGGAAAGCCATGTTTAAGTCACAATTGTTCAAGGCTAAACAAACAGTAAAGTCTAAGTAACAATTATTTAATGCATTCTGTGACACCATATCACAAATAGGTCAGCCAGTCAGATTTATCCAAGCCGGGTGCTCTACTCGATCTCGGCTCGCTGGGAGTCACCACGTGGCCATTGAGACTTTTCGAAACCTGGATAATTCCAGTAGGCAATTGTAGCCCAACCATACCTTATTTTCAATCCCTCTCTGGGTTGTAGCTCACGTCACAACCCTCTCTGGGTATGACCACTTGGCAAAGCCAAGAAAATCTCTTTATGCAAATGGCATGACATATTTTGCATACACACAATCAATCACAATTACTTCTCTATGTTACTACTTGTAACAATCATCACATAACCTTATCTTGGTTATATACTTATCATTATGTTACCTCTTGTAACAAACACCACATGACCTTCTCTCTTGGTCATTAAATCATCACATGACCTTCTCTCTTGGTCATTAAATCATCACATGACCTTATCTCTTGGTCATTTCATAAATTCTCTTTTTGCTTTGATTATCTCAATCAAAATATCTCTTTCTCTTTTATTCAATTCTCTTACTCATCTTATAAATTCACTTCATTGGTTATCTCTACCAAAATAATATATAGTATTCTCTTTAGTTATCTTGACCAAAATATATTATATACGCTTCTCTTTGGTTATCTCAACCATAATATATCCTTTTTTCACAAAAACCGATTTACCGTATTTATCGTATTACATTCAAAAATTAATATAAAATACTTAGGCTAAGGTAATTTCAAAATAAATATTTTCCCCTTAAAAAGACATTAATTTATGAGCCTTTAAGCATAAATTTTATAAATTTCGAATTTTAAAATCCCTGACACTTCACAGGTGTGGGAAAAATCACAGCGCTGGTGTGAACGATTCTGTTTCTCTGTTTTCTGATTTCTATACAAAAATCCGATTTTCACATCTTTTTCTGAAATCCACACCAGAGGTGTGACAGGTCTGTTTTTCCAAAGTTTATTAGATTTAAAAACTTCATTTTAATTTTGAAAACACCCTATCTCTTATTTTAAAATTAGTTAAATTAAAAACAATATATTTGAGTTAAAGAGAAGAAAGGTTATTATTTTTTTTTTCAAACTCTTGATAGTTATGAACCAAAGAAAGAAGAAATATCAAAGCTTGGATCAAAGATCCTTTACGTTCACAAGCTTGGGTTCCTTTAAGACAAAAATAGAAAAAACCCACTTTTAGAAATATGAACTTGATGATCATGAATCAAGAAGAAGATTTAATGGATTGAAAATAAGGAACCAACCTTGTAGCTTGAAGAATCAAGATCAAAGCTCAAGAGTTTGTATTCTTGAAAAATAAGAACACTTGATGATTGGATGAAGGCTAGTGTTTAGAAAGTGTATAAAAGAGATGCTCTACACTTGATTATGGTATAGAGGACCAAAAACAAGGTTGAAGATGGTGGGGAGCTTCCATAATGGAAATGGAAGAAAAAGTTTGAAGGAAGAAGATGGAGTTTAGAGAGAAGTTGGAGAATTGGCTTGAAGAGAGAGAAGTTGTCTTGCCAAATGAAATGAAATGAAATGAAATGAAATCCTCCTTCTCTTGCCTAAGCATCTCACGCCTCCCTCTTCCCTTTTCCTTAGCAAGAAAATTTTTGCTAAACACACCATGCATTCCACTAAGCTAAAATGAAAGACAAATTAAAAATTCACACTTGTCAACTCCTAATTAATGGATTCCAAATTACATGCCAATAAGGCTTTGAAAGAAAAATATCTCCCTTGGCCTTTAGAAGCACATGGGCGGCCAAGGCTACTCCAAGAGGGAAGAGATAAGCTTAAATCAAACTAACGTTAGAGCATGGTTAAAAAGGAACCAAACTTGGTTAGGTTTGAACTAGATTTGAGTAATGGAATGAAATCAATGGCCAAGATGTCTCCTCCACTAATGGGGCTCCTAATCAAGGGTCCAAATTGTGCAAGATGGACTCTTGGTTCTTTGGTGATTATGGAGCAAGTTCAAGGGTAAAGATAGAAGGCCAAAATGGTCTTTTCCCAATAATTACTAATAATTACCAATTATATTTAATATGACTTCACCCTAATAACCTCACTACTAGGACATCACCTTGCCTATGTCATCTTTCCCCTTCTGGTAATTTCCCAGTAACCCCAAGGTCTGGTACCAGATATTTTCTTGTTCTGCGGTTTTACCGTAATTCGTAAACTAGGGCAAAATTGAGCTTTCTCTAAAAATTTCCGAATAATTCCTAAAAATCATAAATCTTATAAGAACACTAATGGTTACCCTTATGTTTGATTTTGATCACGTCCTAACTTTCTGGTATCCATCTGCTCTCCCGTTTACCCTATTCTTCATTCTACAGGGACCAAAACAGCAATTCCTAATCTGCTATTCTAAAAATTCCCAAAATAACTCTCATAATTCTAAAATAATGTAAAAACATTATTTGTCTTGGTGAAATATTTTTCTAAAGGGTTCTGGTCTCCAAATCCACACGCAGTTCATCCTAGTCATACTACAGGGACTAAAATGGTACTCTTTCTTATCCGTTTCTTAGAAAATTCCCAAAAGATCCTCAAATATTGTAAAATTAGTATTGGAATCCTCAAATCCACTTCCTGACTCCAATTTAGGGTTTCTATCTCATAATACAGTCATTCTGTCAGTTAACGACGTGAACCGATATCCATTGTACTTTGACGTCGAACTTAAACTATTGTTTTCTGAGCATAGGAAAACTTTATCTATGTAATTATATTTCCTAAAATATATTCAATACACCTGAATCACCTATCCATATATTAAAATATAATTAATATAGAAATCCCAAAATTACGGATGTTACACAAAGGGTGCATCTCCCAGCCAGTAGCGCATCCTCTCGACGGGTATGTAAACATCCCAAAACCATGTCCCTCTCCAAAACCTCTTCGGGGCCCAACACCCCTCCTCTAGTCCTGACCACGTGTCCAGTCACAGTGGCCCATTGGGAGATGGGATCGTAAGTCCATCCCCCACTATCGGCCTCATGAGGCCGGAAATTCTCCCTCACTCGGGCTACCAGAGGTCTTGAAGTAGACATCTACGTGTAGCGTACATACAGATAACAGAAAAACATGCAAGGGTGAATTTCTTTGCACAAGTTGAAATCCACTAAAAGGATGTATACGAAAAAGAAAATACTACATAATACATTCCAAGAATATCTATATATATATAGGATTACTCTTTCGCAAATCTTTCTCTAAGATAATCATTCACCAAAAGAGAACACATCATCAAGTTTAACACACAATCAAACACACACCAAGCACTCTAGCATAATGCATGTCACTTCAATATCTCTTTAATACACCGGTGCACTGCTTCATGGAGACTTCTCTTCCTCAACTAAGTAGAGCGAAATGGTTGTAGCATAAACCTAACATAATAAACCAATCGGTCCCCTTTTTCATGGACATGGTAACCACCGGTCCCCTTTTTCATGAACAGGTTTTACAATTATTCAGTAGAGCTACTATCACCACAACATAATAAACCAATCGGTCCCCTTTTTCATGGACATGGTAACCATCGGTCCCCTTTTTCATGAACAGGTTTTACAATTGTTCGGCAGAGCAACATAATAAACCAATCGGTCTCCTTTTTCATGGATATGGTAACCATCGGTCCCCTTTTTCATGAACAGGTTTTACAATTATTCACAATCCATTACATAGGATTGTATGCTCTAATTTGGCAAAAGCCACGTCTTTAATGCAAATGACAATATATTTGCAATCACAACAATATGATTAATGCGGTCCCTCGTCTTAAAGTTTTCGTCTTCACGTGTTAGCTTCCTTCCAACAACGTGTAGCATTAATGTCCTCAAGACTTCATCGTCACCACACTTTGATCCTCTTCAATGCCGTTTTAAAACGTTATTTGAAAACATAAGTTTTTAGAAGAAATTCCTCTTTGAATTCTTAAGTTCTTCTTTTAACTTCTAACTCTCAAATCTTTATTATTTTACTTCCCACTCTTCATTGTAAAAAGATTTAGGCTTAAATATGTTTTTGGTCCCTTATGTTTGGCCTAAGTTCGTTTTTAGTCCCTCAAATACCAAGAATATTATTTTAGTCCCTAATCTTTTGAAAATCAGTCACTTTTGATCCTTGGGGCCATATTTAAATTTGAAAAGTATTTTTTAAATTTATACTTTGACCCTCCTAAAGCTTGATGTTCACTCTAACCCGTTTTTTCGTTCTCCTTCCCCTCCATTGATGCACCGCGGCCCCCCATCCCCGAGCGGCCAAGGGAGGAGCTCTGCGCGGACAAGGGAGGTTACGTACAATGGTGGGAAGGGAGGGGGCCACCGCGATCGCACAGGGAGGAGAACGAGAGAGAGGGCACATCTCATGGTGGCTACGAGGGAGGACATTGGAACTACTCCTAGAAGGGATGGGGGTCGCGGTGCATCAGTGGAGGGAGAGGAGAATAGAAAAACGGGTTAAGGTGAACATCAGGCTTTAGGAGAGGTCAAAGTATAAATTTAAAAAATACTTTTCAAATTTAAAATATGGTCCCAGGGACCAAAAGTGACTGATTTTCAAAAGATTAGGGAGTAAAATAATATTCTTGGTATTTGAAGGACTAAAAACGAAATTAATCCAAATATGAGGGACTAAAAACTTATTTAAGCCAAAGATTTATTTAAAAATCTTAGTTAAGTTCTTTGATGATTTTACTTAAGTTCCTTTACTTTAAGTATTTAAAAATCTGACCCCCAAAGTATTCTGTTTCACGTTTTCAGCCCTTATTTTTTTGAAAATTAGGTTTCTGCCCCAAACTGCCCAGTCTTCAAGTTTTTGCCCCAGAATTGTCCAGTCTTCACGTTTCTGCCCCAAAATTTGTCCAATCTTCACGTTTCTACCCCAAAACTTTTGTAAAATTATATTTTTGGCCCAAAGTGCCCAGATTTTCGATTTCATGCCCAGAATTCCAGAATTTTCTATTTTTGACCCCAAAACATCCAGTTTTCGTTTTTGACCCCTAAAAATCTGAAATTTGATTTTCCTCCCTCATTAATTGATTTTCTAGCTCACTTAGAGTTTTATGGAGAAAAATGATTTAGTATGAAATTGACTTGAGACTTATACTTAGCAATTTAATGAAATTTATTTGAGTATGTATTGACTTGAACCCTAATTAATTTATTTGATTTCACTTTGGAAAACTTTTTCATTAAAGCTTTTAAGATCCTTCTCACACTTAATCAAATACTTCAATTCAATCCCAATCACCAAGATTCAAAGTATGTGAAATATCCAAAGAAAATCAACATGCATCAATTAGGCAAGAACACAATCAAGCCATAAATCATACATACACTCAAAGTAACCATCCATAACAAATTAACATACATTATGAACATAGCATAAAACATACTTCATCAAGCATACACTTAGGCATTCCAAATCACACCAAATCATACATATGATTTTTCCAACAACACATAAGCTTATCACAAATTATCATTCATCAACCAAAATCATACTTTAACTCATGTACATAAATATATAAAAATACATATTTACTAAGAGAATGAAACTTTATTCAACACCCAATAGAAAAACTCAAGTCTTTGAGTTTCTCATCAAGAACAAAACACACCATCACCCACATATACAACCTTCCCAACTTATTGAGAAATGCCCCTTACCTCTTGAAGACAATGAAAATGGGCAAACACCAAAAATCACCTTCACTCTCCACCAACACCAAGTGGCCTCCTTGGAGCCTTGATGTTCCAACACTTAGAAAAATTAACCTTTCACAAAATACACCAAAATAAAACCATAAAAATGCAAGTTTTATGCAAACCACCAAACCCCAAAGAGTAGAAATTTTGAGTAGATGAATACTTACTCAAACTTGAAAGCAAATAGTGTAGGTAACAGGATGAAACACAAGAAGGGGGGGTTGAATTGTGTTTCTAGGCTTTTAAAAACTTTTCGCAATGTTGGACGCTGGCTTGTGAAAACGTTGGACGCACAGCGTACTAAAATATCGGACGCACAGAGTTTCGAAATATTGGACGCACAAGAGTTTTGAAACACTGGACGCACAAAGTTGTGAAATATCGGACGCACAAAAAGATTGGACGCAGAGGCTTCTGCTAAGTTAAAAACTTGTTTTCTTTGTGCGATTTAAAGTGTATCAAAAACTTGTTGAATAAAAATCAATTCAATCCCCACGGTTAGAAAATGTACAGAAATAATAAGAGTTAAGGGAAAGAAGGAATAACACAAGGTTTTATCCTGGTTCACCCTTTCCTAAGAGCTACGTCCAGTCCCCTCAAACTAGAGAGATTTCACTATCAAACCAGATAGAATACAAGTATTCTTCAGCAGCCTCACCAGGCCTTACAACAAGTATTCTTTTACAGACAAGCCTCTCCAGGCTCAACCAAGTATTCTTTTACAGTCAAGCCTCTCCAGACTCAATCAAGTATTCTTTTACAGACAAGCCTCTCCAGGCTCAAACAAGTATTCTTTTACAGTCAAGCCTCTCCAGGCTCAAACAACTCAGCAGAGTGTTTTTGATTTAAGTGTTGTCTAACTCACACAAATGAGGATATGAAAAACATAAGCACTTCGAGAGTTAAGCAAACTCTCTTTTACAAGAAGATAGAAAATATACAAGACTTTCTATACAGAGTATAACAATTTGCACAACGTTTTTGCTCTTTCTTTTTCGTTGTTCAGTCACTTGTATTCTTCTTCTTGTTCACGGTATTTATATGCTTTGATGAAGCTTCAGACTTGTTCTTCGAATAGCTCTGCTTCAGCCTTCATAAATGTTACCGTTCTCTAATAGCATTAAATGCTATTTTCCCGTTGCTCTGAGGAGATCTACTTCAGTGAGTATGTCTGCGTTTCTTTCTCCTAAATCAGAAGCAACATGTACTCAAAGTCTCAATTGTACAGTGGTTAATAGTAATATTTTATTGAGACAGAGAGAATACACTGTGTAAAGTAGAAAGATGTGTTCAGAGATATGCAGAATTAGTCAGGGTACATTCTCTCTCTTAGTACACTTTCCACAGTGCTTTATGTTTTTCATTTAATGCACGTTCAAAAACGTTGACAATAGTTTGTACAGAAAAGCATTGCATGCAGCTATTTATTTCAAATCATTTGCTCAATAAATATGTTCCATATTAAATGCAAGAGCAATAAATAGCAAGTTATGGACTCTGCGTTTTGGACGCAGGAAGTAGAATTTATTGGACGCAGCATGTAGAATAAAGTTGGACTTTCAGTCCTTTTAGCAAATGGACGCATACCTTGTACTTACCATTTGCACAAGATATTCATTCATCCATTGGACGCATCCTCATGCTTACCATTCTATTCCATTGGACGCAAGGCAGTATTGGATGTATTGCCTCATGCTGATTATTGGACTTATGCCATTGTCTTTCTGTTCCATTGGACGCAGGGAAGTATTTGTTGGACTTTTGTCAATTCTGCTTCATTGGACGCAGAACAGTTGACTGTTGGATTTTTCCCATTCTATTCCATTGGACGCACAGCAGTTGATTGTTGGCCTTTTCCAATTCTGTTCCATTGGACGCAGAACAGTCTTTTGTCATTCTTCTTCATTGGACGCAGAACAGTTGACTGATGGACTTGTCCCATTCTGCTTCATTGGACGCAGGGCAGCATTGTATGTATTGCCTTATGCTGTTGGACTTTTCCATTCTGCATCATTGGACGCAGGCAGTGTTGTACATATTGCCTCAAGCTTATTATTGGACTTTTGTAATTCTGTTTCATTTCACTCTCCATAGTTGACTGATGAACTTTTGCCATTTTGCTCTATTGGACGCAGAGTGGTACTGTCTGTATTGAACATTGGACGCAGAAGCGTATTGCCTTATACTGAACATTGGACGATGGACTTATCATTGTTGTACCTACAAGAGCTTGTCAGCAGACTTTGTAACATCCTTAATAAACTTTGTTATACTTTGTGAAAACCTTAATAAGCTTTGTTATCATCAAAACCACAAAACCACTTAGGGAATTTTTGCATTAGAAATGCTTTTAACCAATTTGGTTCCAACAAATGGATCCAAGGTAGTTTTCAAACTTGTAGGTTCCAATGGAGTGAACCTAAACCAATAAAAAGCTCTCTTTTAGTAAAGAGAAGAACACAACCTTCATGGAAAATGAAAGTGGTGGAAATGAAAAAATGAAAGAAGTTTATGGATTAGAATGATGATCTAAACCTTTTTTGTGAAGCTTGACTAGCCAAAATCTCAACAAAACTTAGCCTTTTTGGTATATGGAAAAGCTTGGGAATGGAGAGAAAAAATGGAGTTCTTGGTTTCAAGTGAAGAAGATGAAGTAAAAATGAATTTTCTCTCTCCCTTCTCCCTATAGAATTCGGCTGACCAAGGAAAGGCATGGGGGAGGTATGGGCTTGCATGCTTGAGTGGTTGGGAGCCATACTTCTCTCACCTAATTTGAAAAAAAAATTCAAAAATCAACCCCATTTGACCCAATTGACTTTTGAGATATTTTTGAGAGTGGATCAAGCCCCCTTTGTGCGCCCAAATCAGACTGGAAAATGGTCGGATTAAATCCCATCAAGTTAGGGTTTAATTAGTAGTTCCAAGTAGTAAAAACGCATAGTTTTCGAACCCCTTTTTAGATAAATATTTTCCTAAAATGGGTAAAATCATGAGAAATCAATTTTATGATTTGAATATGGTACATAAAAATTTAGAAACCCAAAACTAAATTTTTGGACTATTTTTCATGTCCCGGTTGTGCCATGTTTACCCGTAAAGCTCCAATCGCGGGTAAAATAAAGTTTTTCTAAAAAATTTCCAAAAAATTTCTAAAAATCACATATTATAAAAACAACTTTTGGTTCGTTAAAATATTATTTTGGAGTAAAAATGACCTCCAAAAAATACTGAACCCTTTCCCGCATCACGCGAGAACGCGGTTCCCGCAAAACTTAGTTTTGCGAACTCTACCACTCTAAACCCTTCAAAAACAAATCTAAGATATGAATATTATTATTCACACCTTAAAATCCTAAAAATCATTAATTAAATAATTTTAATTAAATTAAAACAGATTAAAAGTCAATAAAAATTATTTAAAAATGAGGGTGTTACATGAAACGCCATGAAACACCCACAAAGGGATTACAAGTTCTCTCCGTTCCCACTCATTCTCACTGTCGTCGAGCATATCAAAGGATTTGGGGATTATTATTTTGACTTAAAGGCTTTGGGGATTGATAGAGCCAAGAGCATTACAAACCTATTAATATATATTACTAGTGACAAAGTATTCCCTCACAAACCGTCTAATAAATATTTGTGCACAGACTATTTGTGAGGGATAACAATAGAGAGGGAATTTTCAGTGACAAATTCCCTCGCTAAATGTATTTCGGTTAAGCATCAATAAACATTGTAACAAATATGTTTAGATAGGCACTGCTTCCGTCTCTATTTCCCTCGCAAAAGTTATGTTGCACATTTAGTGACTGATTTTGTGACGTAATTTTTAGAGAGGGACTATTCAATCTCTAAATCCGTCGCTAATTTAATATATTTATTTCCGTCACTAAATCTGTCACTAATAGAGAGGAAAAATTTTCCGTCGCTAAAATCCGTCTCTAAAACTAACTTTTCTAGTAGTGAGAGTAGCAATAAAATATTCTCTCTTCTCACGTTATCAGCACTAGACTCTAACCAACTGAGATTTGAAAGATTGGAGGTGTTGTGCGAAAGGAGAAGATGAGACTTTTATAGTCATTCGATTGGTACTATTTCTTTGCCTGTGTTTTTTGAAATTGCATTTTGAGACATTTGTCAAAAGGGTGTTTCAAAACTTAAGGTATGTATTTGAATTATTTATTCTGTATATGGAGCATTACTGAATGCATGAGCTTCAAATCTTTTGATCATATACATGGACTTGGTTTTCAAATAATTGATTACAAAATAGAATCTTTCTTTTGCATCTAATATGCTCTTGCAGTAGCATTATTGAAGAAAATATGATTTAAGAAATATTTTGAATCGATTTCTTGTGGCCGAACAACATAATGAGTTTTTGATGAAAAATCAGAAAGGCAATCCCATTGGCCTTGCTTCATTCCCAGAAGTGAATGTAGCAACACACGATTATTATACTTATTGGAAATATCAAGACCTATCCAACTAGCACTGCACCATTCCCAGAAGTGAATGTAGAGTCACGTGATTAATATAATTATGGGAAAAGAATTACTTATATTGTTAATACGTATTAAAATTCATTTAGATGCAAATGGTCTTGGAGACATTATCAAATAAGATAATAAAACATCTCATCAATGTATGACCAAAGCTATGATATTTTTCCCTAGAAGTGGAAAAATAGTGAAAAGAAAATAAGGCCAAAGCTATGACATTTCTCACCAGAAGTGAAGAAATAGTGAAAATAATTAAAAAGAAAAAGGTGAGCATAATAGAAAACATATTGTGGAGGCAAGGGTCATTGGTTGCATACCTGTCGTATGCCAAAGCATCTTGTACATCTTTAATAAGATTCAAACAAATGGAAAAAAGATAGAAATATATTTTGCTTATGAAGATGATGACTATGATTATAGTCATATGAATATTACTTACTCGCTTATTTCTTTACTAATCCATATATAAAAATTGATCTCCTTATTGAAGGTAATAGTATTAAGAAATAAATTACTTATATTTTAATGTTATTAAATCTCAATTTTAGTATGTGTTTATTCTTTAATTGAACTTTATGTTTATTTCTTATTTATTTTTAATTTTTTTTGTGAAAGAATGAGTTTTGCACTAACATTAATAATGAGAATAACTGAATGCTTTGAAAGAGCTAATATATTGTTAGTAATGCAAGAAATAGATGTTAGTACATTTAGTACTACAAAGATAATTGGTGTGGCTCCGGAAGAGCTAATGTATTGTTACCATAAGTAACGAATCAATGTTAGTAATATATTTATTACAACAAATTAAGATAATTGGAGGCTTTAGAAAAGCTAATATATTGTTACCCGAAGTAACAAACCAATGTTATTTTATATCGATGCTGTAAAGATAATTGGAGGCTCTAGAAGAGCCAATGTATTGTTACAAGAAATAAAAAAGTTTGTTAATACATTCTTATTAATGCAAGAAACCAATGTTAATACTATATCTGGTACTACAAAGATAATTGGAAGCTTCCGAAGAGCTAATGTATTGTTACTAAAGTATCAAAGTTAGATATTAATATTACATTATATTATTTAATTCATAAATTTGTTAAGATTCAATCCGTTCAAATGGATACCATATTGAAACAAGAAATAAAGGAGATATTGAATATATTTATAGCATTAAACTACATATTGTAAACCAGAAGTTTACAAACTATGATAAGTTTGTTGTTGGCATATGACTAGTTGGACCATCCTGGTCTATTATGATACGAGAAATAATTGAAAATTCATCTAGACACACATTGAAGAGCCAGAAGATTCTTCAATTTGATAATATCTTAAGCACCGCTTGTTCCTCAAGAAAATTTTAGAAGTTGATAAAGAGAATGATTCTCTCACACGTTTAGAACGTATATAAGTTGATATTTGTGAGCCAGTACAACCACCATGTGGATCGTTTAGATATTTATATGATTTTAATTGATGCATCAACTAGATGGTCACTTGTTTGTTTGTCGTCAACTCACAACCAAACGTTTGCGATATTACTTGGTTAAGATCTCATTTTCTTGAAGAAAATACACCTTGATAATGCAGTTTAGTTTACATCTCGGGTATTTAATGAGTATATATGTCTATTGAAATTAATATTGAACATCCTGTAGCATATGTTCATACACAAAATGATAATCCTGCAGATTCATTCATTAAGTGTCTAAAGTTAATTGTAAGACCATTACTAATGAGATTAAAACTTGCAATTTCTACTTGGGGACATCTAATCTTGCATTCGCATCAGACCAACAAAATTTCACAAGTCCTCCCCTTTAAATTTGGTTTTGGTTAGAGACCTAATATTTTTAATCTAAGAATTTTTAGATGTGTTGCTCCATCACAACACACTAAGATGGGTCCTCAAAGAAGGTTGAGAATATATATGTTGGTTAAGAATCTCAATCAGTAATAAAATATCTTGAGCTAGTAATTAGAGATTCATTTACAGCTTCGTTTGCTAATTGTTAGTTTTCCCAACATTAGGGGGAGAGAATAAGCAGCTGGGAAAGGACAAGTTAGAATGAATTATCATCTTGATCCTCATACAAAACTATGTGAACCAGAAGTTCAAAAGATAATTCAATTGCAAAATTTAGCAAACCAATTACAAAATGCATTCACTAAAAGAATGACTAAACCAGTTGTTGTTGCTCCAATCAAAATTGATGTTCATGTTGGAAAATCACGCATGAAGCGTGGTAGACTATCAGTTCCAAAGATAAAAATCCTCAAACAAAAAAAAGGAGCTAAAATGTGATATGAACCAAAGGGAGAGTTCATTGTTTTTACAGATCGTCCTCGAAAAGGCTTCTTGTTATAATAAGGAAAAGATGATCTTGAAAGAAAAGATGCACACTTTATGCTAATGTAGCGCTACGGGAAGAAAGCGCATAAGAAATAGTAAAGCGAATAAAGGATGCAACTTTAAGAATCAAAACAAGATAAGAACAAAACAAGAATCGAAATAAAATGAAAAAACGGAAAGAAAGAAGATGGGAAGAAGACGCCACACTCTAGAGAGTGATAAGTCCGGTGAGGATTCGCCACAAAGGTATAGAAACCTTTGATAAGAACCAAAAGTTGGTCCACTCAAGAACCCAAGAGGAACTCCTCTCACACAACTCTTTTAAGAGTGCAAATTATAATTCAATTCAAAAGTGCCTCCACAAAGAAAATAAAAGGTTACTTATAGCAAAAAGATGGTGGCTCCCTCCCATTCCTATCCAATGTGGGACTTCAACCACATATTAGGAAAAATACTAAAAAGGTCTAAAAATTACATAAAAAATAACTCAATATAAAATTAAAACCCAAAAACTATAAATTAAAAATTGTCCAAAAATTAACAAAATAAAATAAAACAATGAAAGTCATGTCCCTTCATTAGTCCTCCTTGATCTCCATCATTCCCTCCCGCTTCGAAAGAATTCGTCCTCGAATTTAATGGGTCTCCACCTACAACCAAAGGACGTGAATCAATCCAAAATGAACCGGGTAACAGAAAAAATGTCCCACAAGAAGGGTCATGCAACTTAGTGTCATTGTTTCAAATGATATACTGCTTCCTCAAGCCACTTTTATGAATTTCTTTAATAAGCACCTCATGCATAGACCCCCTAGGCACACAAAACTTGACATTTTTGAATGAATAGGTTTGTTGCTTAAGAAATTCATTTTTTGCTAATTTTCCACATGCATCATACCAACTAGAAGGACCATCATCATACACACCAAGGTCAAACAATTTTCGTTGTAGAAGAGTAAGCAAATTATACCTTTCCTCCAATGCAACTCTAAACACATTTACCTTTTCCAAGTTTTGAGTTACCTCAAAGGAAACTTGAGCCAGTAATTCCACCAATTTGACATGCTCTTCATGCAACTTAGTTTTTCCTTGCAAATGCTTCAAAGGTTCATGATCAATAGGGACTACAAATTCTTTGGAAAAATTATAGCACATATTAGTTTGCAACCCTTTCACTAAAGCATACAAGTTCTTTTCATGATTGTAAAAATCAAGTTTAGCTTCAAAAAGATTCTTGTTAAAGTGAATAGGTATTTGTTTCCCATCAAGTTTATCATTCAAAACATATGTTTAACGTCTATGCTCAAGGGAATTTGTAAAACCAACATTAAGAGCAACATGATCATAAAAACCAACATTTTTATAAGAACAAGTGGTCATGGTTGGCATAGTAAGAAGAACTCTCTTGTCCTCACTTCTTTTAATAAAGAGGCTCTCAAATTCTTTTTCAACTTTTTCACCCTCTTTTTCTTTTCCCTTCAATTCATTCCTCTCTTGCTCTCTTTTCATTTCCATCTTAGCAAGATCATCACGTACCTCTAGTGGAGTTAGTGGCAAAAGAGAAATTTTTACATTATTATGAATAAGGGAAAATCTATTAGTCAAGCCATCATGAGTCACTTTTCTATCAAATTGCCAAGGCCTACCAAGCAAAATATGTGCAGCCTCCATGGGCACCACATCACACAAGATTTTATCATTATACTTACCAATAGAAAAGCTTACCACCACATGTTGATCAACCAACAACTCACCATTTTCGCTTAGCCATTGAAGCTTGTATGGACTTGGGTGTGGTGTAGTAGTGAGGTGGAGTTTACTTACCAAACGAGTGCTTGCCACATTGGTACAACTTCCTCCATCAATGATCAATGAGCACACTTTTCCTTGGATCATACATCTTGTGCGAAAGATGTTTTCTCTTTGGCTTTGGTCATAAGCCATGACTTGGCTTCCCAATAGCCTCCTTACCATCAACAAATCTCCATCCAGGGCATATGTTTCACATTCCTCCTCTTCCTTGCTTGTAGTTGGGGACCCGGGCATGAGTCACTAGAAAGGTGACCACTTTCCCTCATCACCATGACACGCTTGTTAGGGCATTGGGAGGCTATGTGGCCATTCCCCAAACACTTAAAACATTTTATGTTCCTGGCTTTTGTAGAAGAAGAAGAAGCAATGTTAGTAGCAACAAAAGGCTTAGGATTTTTAGAATTTTTACCTTCCTTTGATTGTGAGGGTGGATCGTCCTTAGGTTGCTCGTCCCTCCAAGAGGAGGAGTTGAAGTTTGGAAAGGGCTTCCGATAGGAATTCCTCCTCTTTAGTTGTTGTTCTACCTTGATGGCTTGATGGACTAAGTCCCCAAGCTCCACATAATGTTGTAACTTTACCACATCTTGGATTTCCCGATTGAGTCCATAAAGGAAGCGCGCCATTACGGCTTCCGGCTCTTCAACAACATTTGCCCTCACCATTGCAATCTCCATCTCTTTTTGGTACTCATCCACACTTCGACTCCCTTGAGTGAGTCTTTGGAGCTTATTGTGAAGCTCTCTATGGTAATGTGGAGGAACATATCTTTTTCTCATCATTGTTTTCATCTCCCTCCAAGTACTCACTGGTTCATCTCCTATTCTCCTTCTCTCCTTTTGTATTTGGTCCCACCAAATTAGAGCATAATCTGTAAATTCTATGGCTGCCAATTTCACCTTCTTATCTTCTCGATAGTTATTGCAGTAAAAAATTTGCTCTATTTTCATCTCCCACTCCAAATAAGCCTCAGGGTCATTCCTCCCTTGATATTTAGGTATTTTAATTTTAACCACATCAAGTCCTTCATCCCTCTCATTTCTCCTCCTAGGTCTTTCTTCTCTATCATTTTCCCTATGCCTCCTTTCATTCCTTGGCCTATCCTCACGCCTTCTAGGTCTCTCTCTCTCTTCCTCCTCCTCATCATCTCCACTATCACTCCTTTGGGTGGAAGTTCTAGACCTACGTCTTTCTCTTCTGTCCATCCTCTCCTCCATTCTCCGATTGTGCTCTAACATTTGAGCAAATTGATTGGTCAACTCGTCTAGGCGAGCTTGCATTGCAGCAGCTCTAGGGGTAGGAGGGTTACTAGCACCACTAGCCATTGTGCACTAGTATGATGTAAAATGTAAATGGAATGCGAAAAAAAAAAAAGAACCTCACCACTCTACTCACGTGTTTCACTCAAAGATGACCACTCGTGTTTCACTCAAATAATTGGTTTTTGATTTTTTTAATGTAAATGCTCTTGCCTTTTACCACTCAAAGTTCTCTTTAGGTTCTTAACAAGATCAACCGCGTTTCAAAATCAAAAGTTTTTATAAAAATTGTAGCGATCATCACAAGAGTTGATCACTGGATTCGCTGAAAAGAAAAGAAAACTACAAAGACAAAACTGGAAAGGAATTTAAAAGACAAACAAGAAAAGCTAACAAAGAAAGCACACTCAAAGAAGAAAGCCAAAAAAAAAAGACAAAAAGGAACTAAGAACAGGAATATCAAATGCGCAGAAGTAGTAACGTTATAGCACCACACAAAAAGAATTTCCACAATTGGCAATATTTTTTTTTTAGTGCAAAGGGTTCTCTTATCATTTTTTTTAAAAGAAGCTGCTTAGAAGAAGCACTTCTGGGCTTCCTTTACTATGATTATAAGAAGCACTTTTGGGCTTTTCTTGTCTCTTTTTTTTCTATTTTTTTTACAGCAAGCAGCTTAAAAGAAGCACTTCTGGGCTTCTCTTGCCTTTTTTTTTTGATGTAAAATTCGCTACCCCTTTTCTTTCTCACACTAACGCAAATGATTTTAAGTTTATGCTCAATTGTGAACAATAAGAGTTCAATTCAGAATAAGGTGCTCAGAAAAACGTCGTTACAGCAATAAAATGAACAGAATATAATGAAGCTGTAAATTGCGCAAGAGATAAAGAACGAGAAATAAAAGAACGGAATAATAAAGAGCAAAAACAAAAGACAGAAAAAAAGGACAAGAGTTAAAGAACAGAATATAGACAATGTAGCCGCTCTGGAAAGAATGGCAATGATCAAGAGATCAAACTGTGTACAATGGATTATGGCACCGAAGCAACTAGTTATGCTTGGTGTTGGAAAGCGAAAGAACAGTACACACAAACACAAGAAATTGGCCAATTCTAGGATCCGGGCTCAAGATACCACATGATATGAACCAAAGGGAGAGTTCATTGTTTTTACAGATCGTCCTCGAAAAGGCTTCTTGTTATAATAAGGAAAAGATGATCTTGAAAGAAAAGATGCACACTTTATGCTAATGTAGCGCTACGGGAAGAAAGCGCATAAGAAATAGTAAAGCGAATAAAGGATGCAACTTTAAGAATCAAAACAAGATAAGAACAAAACAAGAATCGAAATAAAATGAAAAAACGGAAAGAAAGAAGATGGGAAGAAGACGCCACACTCTAGAGAGTGATAAGTCCGGTGAGGATTCGCCACAAAGGTATAGAAACCTTTGATAAGAACCAAAAGTTGGTCCACTCAAGAACCCAAGAGGAACTCCTCTCACACAACTCTTTTAAGAGTGCAAATTATAATTCAATTCAAAAGTGCCTCCACAAAGAAAATAAAAGGTTACTTATAGCAAAAAGATGGTGGCTCCCTCCCATTCCTATCCAATGTGGGACTTCAACCACATATTAGGAAAAATACTAAAAAGGTCTAAAAATTACATAAAAAATAACCCAACATAAAATTAAAACCCAAAAACTATAAATTAAAAATTGTCCAAAAATTAACAAAATAAAATAAAACAATGAAAGTCATGTCCCTTCATTAGTCCTCCTTAATCTCCATCAAAATGTAAGATTACCCAATTGAGGATATTGAAACTCCAGAAAAGTTATCAGACATAACTGATTTTACAGACCAAGAAGAGACTGGTCAGGTACCTAAAATTTGTGAAAATAAAGAGATCTCAATAAATTATGTCATGAATGAAATATGATGGAACTGAAAGGAAGTCAACGTTGAAGATGTTTTCTTCATAATATAGCGCTAGATGTGATAAATGATAACGACGATCATGAAACAAAGTCTATTAAGGATTATAGACAAAGCAATGATTGGCCAAAATGAAAAGACGCTATTGAAGCGAAATTATACTCGATTTGCTAGCGAAAATTCTTTGGACATGTAGTCCGAAAACCTGAAGGTGTAAAGCCAGTTGGATACAAATAGAATTTTGTGTGAAAACAAAATGAGAAAAGAGAAATTATGAGATATAAAGATCGATCTTGATTTTGAAAATCGCAAAGACCTGGCTTTGATTTTGACAAGGCATAATGCTAGTGTAGTAGCATATGAATGACTCAATTTACATTTGATGGATGTTGTTTGGCTCACTTGATAATGACATTTATATAAAACTCCCTGAAGGATTTAATATACCAGAAGCATACAATTCGAGTTCTCGAGAAGAATACTCAATCAAATCGGATAAGTCTTTCTATGGACTAAAACAATTTGGACGCATAATCGCCTTGGTGAATATTTGAAAAGGGGAGGATATAAAAATGACTCCATTTGTCCATATATTTTTATCTTGAAATGATTTTGCTATAATTGCTATTCATGTTATTGACATAAATATTGCCGGCCGGAACTCCTGAAGAGCTTCCAAAAACTATAGATTGCTTAAAGAAATAGTTTGAGATGAAAGACTTATGAAGGATAAAGTTTTGTTTGGAATTACAGATTGAGTATTTGGAGAATAAAATTTTTGTGCATGTTATTTTATTATGGTCATTATATCATATATTTATCCTTGTTAAATATTTAAGTTATTTAAGATAATTAACTGAATTATATTTTCTAAAGATATTCTTAAATATTGTAGAATATCTTGTATTTCTAATCTAATATGACAAAGGTGCTAAAGAGGTTCTATATGAACAAGTCACATTCATTGCGTACTCCAATGATAGTAATGTCACTAGAAGTGAACGAATGAAATTTTAGATTTCGAGAAAATCATAAAGAACTACTTGGTCCAAAAGTACCATATCATAGTGCAATTGAGGCACTAATGTACCTTGCTAATTAAATACATCTTGACATATTATTTGTTATTAGCAAGATATAGTTCTTCCCTAAGTCATGAAGACATTGGAATGAAATCAAACATATGTTTTGTTACCTTATGGGTACGATGGATATGAGTTTATTTTATTCAAATGTATCCAAGTTGGGCTTGATTTGTTATGCAGATGCAATTTTTTTGTTTGACCCTCATAATAGTAGATCACAAACAAGTCATGTGGAAATCTTGGCACTAAATGAGGCAAGTCAAGAATGCACTTGGTTGAAGTCTATGATTCAACACATACAAGAGACTTGTGGTTTATCTTCTAGAAAAATAATTGCAACTATCCTGTATGAGGATAATACCGCATTCATTGCTCAAATGAATGAATGGTTATCAAAGGAGATAGAACAAAATACCACTAAAGTTCTTTTTCACTCATGATCTTCAAAAGAGTGGTGATATAAGCATTCAACAAATTCGTTCATATAATGATCTAGCATATCTCTTTTCAAAGTCGCTACTGAGTAAAAGTTTGAGCAACTGGTACAACGAATTAGTCTTTGTCATCTTAGAGATGATTGTCTTCATGAGGGGGAGAAATAAATGCGTTCTGTACTCTTTTTTCCTTCGCCATGGTTTTGTCCCACTGGGTTTTCAAGACAAGGTTTTTAACGAGATAGATCTTACGCAATGGATATTGTACTCTTTTTCCTTCATTGAGATTTTTTTCCCACTGGATTTTTTCTTAGTAAGGTTTTAATGAGACATATCCTTAATGGACATCCAAGGGGGAGTGTTATGAATATTTTGTGGATGTCCGTCTCCTGAAGAGATTGATACTGATAAGATTTGATGAGATATTCTGTTGCACTATTTCTGTTATTAAGATATCAGATTTGTTACGCCGTTACTCTTATTAAGATTGGATCTCATCCATATTTACATTAGGGTTAGGTTTCCCAGTGGCTATAAATACCACCCCCATTGTATATGTTTCTGTACCCCAAAAGCGTAGCAATAAAATTAATATTCTCTCTTATCTCTATATTTACTTTTGTTTCGATTATTTTCATAACACAATTATTATTTTTCCATAATTATCAAACATGTATGGGGAAGAGAAACCATTTAAAGAAAAATTTAAAAGCCTTTCTTTTTAGCTCAGTTTGAGAGACAGGGCAGCAATTTCAAATTAATCTACCTTCCGGTTCGAGTTTGCTAATTTGGATCTATTTTTCCATATTTTTTTCACTATTTACATTCACTTGTATAGTGACCCGTGTCATACACGGGACATATAATGGACATTAATTATTCGATTAATTCTCAACTTTGAAATCGAGTATAACAAAAAATGTCTAAATTATGGTTGAAGTATTAAAAGAGTTTAAATAGTTGAGTTAGAAAGTAAAAAACTCAAATCAGCGGGTACTCACCTTAACCCTTGTATCGTGCGATGCATGTAACATCCATTTTTTTAGTTACTGTCTAAATTCTGTTTTATATGAAATTTTGTGATCTAAGTGCTAAGTGATTTATTTTTGTCTTATAATTAGGGTTTTAATATGCTTATCAAATTATTTCATTAAAACAGAAATTTTTCTTTTAACGTTTGGATTTTTCCAGACAATCGTATTTACCGTAACTAACAGATAAGATTTTAAATAGCAAAAGTATATCAAACCTACCCAGAAAATTAACTTCCTTCACAAAAGTTGGTTCTTTTAATATTTGTGATTTTCTGGAATTTGTGGAAAACTTTCAAAGTTTACCCAAAAATACGCTTAACTGGTACGTATAACGTACAGATCTTGTTTTGCAGTATAAAAATTTTGTGTAAAAGGTCCAAAACAATATTTTATTTTTTATTATTTTTTTATGATTTTTAAAAATATTTCTAGACAAGATTATTTTTCTACTGTTTTTGCTCTTATTTATGGTATATTAGCCGAATAGAGACATTGTGGCTATGATATAGGAACTTACGGACTTTGAGGGGTTCAAATGCAATTCTAAGAAGCCTAAAATATCAGTAGACATCATCATTAGCCATGAATTGTGTAGGGGCATGTACAATTACCATTTTACCCTTGTTTTTCACTTAAACTACCAAAACCTAAAGTTTTTAACCAAGCTATCCCATGACCCTCCTTTCTCCCCTCTTGGTCGACATCTAGGCTATTCTTAAGCCTTGGATGAGCTTGTCACATGGATCCCAATCCTAGGGGAAAGCCTTGAAGCCAATAGGAAAAAGGATGGTTTAAATCTAATTATCCTAATTAACCTAGTCATTAAACTTTGATCTCATCTTCTTCCTTCCACTTGCTTCATAGCCGCTCCCTCCTTCATGACTCACATGAGTCTAGTTTCTTCTCAAGGCTTCTAAATTTTGAGTCATGCCATGAGTCATTTGCCTAAGCCAATGAGAATTTAGATAATTGTTTTGATTTTTATTAAACCTAAACCATGGTTGCTTTTCAAGCCAACCATAGTTCCTTTAACCCAAGGTCTTGGCTGCCCCCTTCACCTATAAACACCCCCTTCATGCTTCATAACTCCTACAACAAAGCCTTTGTGTTAACAAAGCAAAAATCCTTTCCTTTCTCCTTTGTAGTTTTTATCTTTCTCTCTTGGTGTTCTTGGATCCAAAGCTTTGTTCTTCCAAGTTCTTGTGGCAAAGGTAAGGGGAACCTCTTGCAAATTAATTTGAAAAGATATGAGTTTGATTTTTGGTTGCTTCTCACTTATGTGATTTATGTGTTATAGCTTTATATTTATTTATTTATGCTTTATAATTGTTTTATGACTTTAAATTAATTGTTATGTGCTTTTATAATTTGTAGTGTTATAATGCCCAAATTTCTTGAGATTTTCGTGGAAGTAAGGTGATGATGGTAAAATCAATTTTGAGCTTTTGTAAACATACCGTTATAATGACGAATTTTAGAGTACCGTAAATTTGATTTTATCGTGAAACTACTGAAATTTATTTTTTTGTGAAAACCCTGATATTGTCTATTATTGATATACAAGGTGATGGTTAAGATAAATGGTTTATCAGTATGGTTCTGTCTAGGAAAGGCAAAGGTCATCCAAGTGGCCTTAGCTCACCTTCTCTTTCCTGGGAACTATGCTTATACACTGTTTGGCAAATTTTTAACTTAGGGACCCAGTATATACGTCACTAAGATAAATTGGGAAAGAAGTGATTTCTAAATAACGTATATATAAATAGATTGGATTGGATAAAAGAGTATACCAGTAAAGGATTCTCGGTGAATTCTACTGTTATAGCATCTATCGAAAAGAGTGTAACAGCAAAGGATTCTCGGTGAATCCTACTATTATATTATCAGTGGGAAAGTCTCGAATTGGTGTCCAATCTGTATATATATATATACATAACTCAGTTTAATTTTCAATGTCTCTGGCAGTGAAAATTAGTGAGGTAGGCTTTCAACGAGCTTCTTTCCTGGAAGATAACTGGTGCTTAAGTATTTTCAGTAAAGAAATAACTTGATTTCGTTCACTTAGTCTATATCAAATCATTTTAAAGTTGAGCACTGATTACCGCAGTCGGCTCTGCCGCTGTGTAATCCTTTTATCTTTGAAGCTAATTAACCGATAGAAATCATTCACTAAATAAACAGGTATACTTGGGTTTACATTTCTGTTGATCTCTTCTCTCTTGATTAATCCTAGGTGGCTCTGCCCCATTTTGGTCTTCTTAAAATGAGTTAAGAACCTTTGGTTTATATACCAAATTACTCTGTTGGGATGCTCACCTCAGTTTGGCTCTGCCGCGGTGTGATCAAGTCATAAATTGAATTATTGAAGCCAGGCAAATAACTTAACTCATAACGTTCGATAAAATGAGTAAAGAGGGCAAGGGTTATTTATAAATGAAGTGAGTGATGTGGTTTTTGACAAGTTATCTGTTCATACAAAAGTATTTTTCTCATAAAGTGATGAGTTATTTCATTCAAAGTGTTTTGATGAGATTTAAAGATTTTTAAAAGAAGTAGCAGTAAAACAGAGATAGTTTTACAAAGAAATGCTAAAGAGAAGTTGTGTGCAAATTTAGACGATCATTTGCATTAAAGACGATGAGCATACAACCTACAAGACGGGGTTGAAAATAGGTTCTGTTGGACTGCAATTGTCTACTGGGATTATCCAGGTTTCAAAAGTCTCAATGGCCGTGACGGTGATAACCCTCGAGCCGAGACGAGTCGTATACCCAGCGTGGATAAATCTGACTGGCAGATCTATTTCTGATTTGGTATTCATTTTAAATGTGGTATTTCCGAATGATTCTCAGGGGTCTAAGTGGGATTCTCTAATTATTCTGTTAAGTTTACCGCAGCCGGTCGCTCAATGGTGTGAAGGTTGGAAAGTCTCGTTAGAGCATTACACCGGTGTGTTTTGAGAGATATTGAAGTGGCATGCATAAATATACCTTGACTTGATGATATATTTTTGAGAGTGCATTGCTTTTGTAGGTTTACAAGACACAAGGTAAGACCTGTTTGAATGATATCTATTTCTATGACTTGAATGAATTGCTACTCTGCTATATGTGTTTTAGATGACTTGATGTTCAGACCTATATGTTCCTGTTGTATGGATTGGGTGATGTATGATCTGTGTTTTGATGTGTTTGTACTTTTCATATTATTTTGTTTTAGAGTCTCACCCTTGCCTACTTTTATGTTGCGTTGATGCATGACTGAGTAGATGGTTTACCCGAGGAGTGGGTTAGTTCCGATCAGGCGTCTTAGGATTCAACCCCTTGAGGTTGGTAAGACGGGGTGGAAGATAAACCTTGATACACAGTGGGGTACATATTCTGGGTATGTACTTACTACTGAAGGAAGGGTTGATAAACCCAACTGGAGAGTAGAAACCCGGCTAGTCTTAGACGTTAGGCTACCCCTGGAGTAGATGAGGAATATCATCCGGAAAGAAGATGGCAACACAAGGAAGGTGGAAAAGCAGAAGAAGACTGCTCAGAAGAGGATATACCGTTTTAGGGTTAGGATAGGAGGTTGTTGCTGCTGTTACATCTTCCTTTAAAGATGGTTAAGTCGGGTGGTTAGTCTGGGATTGATCTGGCTCGTATCTACATAGTAGCGTATATTTTCTTTGAAACACTTTTGTATTTTCAGTTTATTAGTATTTCTTGCTTTCTTTACTTTTGCAGAATCTAAACTATAGTTGTACTGAAGCAAACTTTTTGTAAAATATTATGGTTTATGTATATATGTGATGAGGTACTTTGGCAAGTATGGTGATGTTACTCTGCACTTACAATCTTTTAAAAGGAAAAAAATTTTACCTGTATTTTTGTAAGAGGATTATCAAGTTTTTATCAAAATATTTTCTAAGTTAATTGCAAAACTTTTGGTTACTATACTGTAATATCCTTTTTTGAGAAAGAGTGTTGCATTTTGTGGTATCAGAACCTGGTTTGCATTCTTTTAGGGGAGTGTAGGTTATAGGTCTATTAGGCTTAAGTTGTTTAACTCTATTTGACATTGTTTGATATTTGGCGCTGTGTGATATTGCGTGAAATTGCTTGTTACTTTGTTTTCTTGAGGGTAGATATGTTCTTATTAGTCTTATTCTAGAAAACGATGTCTGCACGTAACGTTGAAGTGATGGAACGAGCAATTGGAGCGATGAATACTATGGCTGCTACCATGGCCCAACAAGCTAAACGGGCAGAACAGAGGGACATACAGTCTTAGTTGAGGGCGGATAGGGCTGCTGTGGCTAAAGAACTTACTAACTTTAGGAAGCATGATCCATAACAGTTCAATGGGGAACCTGATCCAGAGAAGGATGATCTTTGGATTCAGGACTTGTAAAAGATATTTGTGGCTTTGAACTGTGCTGAGGCAGTCAAGGTATCTTATGTTGTGTACCTGCTCGTTGGTGATGCAGAATATTGGTGGAAAGGAGTACAACAACTGCTGGAAGGTGAGCAACAAGAAATAACTTGGGCAATCTTTCGCACTAGGTTTTTGATCAAGTACTTTCCTCAGAGTGCTAGGATTGAAAGGGAACGGGAGTTCCTGAGTCTACGGCAGAAAGAGATGTCTATGGATGCGTATGCGGCTTGTAACATCCGTTTCTGTGATTAACTGTTTAATTCTGTCTTATATGAATTTGTGCGATATAAATATTTTGAGATTTATTTTTAGCTTAAAAATAGGATTTAAATATACATGTTTAAGAATACTTCTGAAAACGGTTGATTTTCAGCTTCTGTCAGGTTTAGTTACCACGTCTGTTTCTTTGTCTCACTGTTCTTATTCTGTCTTATTTGAATTCTTGTGGCATAAATGTGTTGTGATTTATTTTTAGCTTAAAATTATGAATAAAATACACATATTCTGGAATACTTCTGAAATGGTAGTTTTTCAGTCGATATCGAGTGTTTTTACAGAAAACGGTTTACGTCTAACTGGTAGAAGGAGTTTTAAATAGCTTAAGTGTGTCAAAAAAACCCAATCAATAAACTTCCTTCACAAAAGTTGGCTCTTTTAATATTTTTAATTTGCTGAATTTTTTTTGGGAGTGTTGGAAAACTTTCAAAACTTTGCAGAAAAATACGCTAAACGGAAGCGTATAGCGTAAAAATCTAATTTCAGTGTTATTTTTGTGACAAATGTCCACAAGTAATTTATATTTTATTTTTAATTATTTATTTTATGATTTTAGAAATTATTTCTGTATAAGTTTCGAAAATCCTATTTTCTGCATTTTTCGGGGTTATACTTGCGAAACGGTGAAAACCGAAGAGTTTGCACTATCAATAGACTTCAAAAAATGATGCCACAAAATTATTTAGAGCTATCATGGCATTTTCTAGCATTCTCATTGGTTCTCACCAATTTAAATCAATTATTTCAATTTTGATTTATTAAATGACATTTTTAGCCTTTATTTCTATCCTTTTTCATACAAACCCTAGGGTTATTTTGGTAAAATCACATCTCCTTCTCTTCAGCCCAGTTTTGGCCACCTTCCTCATGGTCTTGAAGGATCAAGGAGCTTCTCAATTGTTCTAGAGCCTAGATATTTTGTTAGATATTTATTAGGTAATTAGGGTTTTATTATTTTCAAAAAATGAAAAATCAAGATCTTTTCCTTTCTCTTCCTCTCCTTAGCCGTGGACCTCTCCCTATAAATAGGGAGGGGGTGCTCTTCATTTTTTTCATGCCTCACTTGAAGCAAATCACAAAAATCTGTTTCTTTCCTTTGTTATTTTCTTTAAGCTTTCTTTGGTTTTTTCCTAACCAACCTCTTGTGTTTTTGTGTTGTGTTCTTCCTTTGTTCTTAAGGCCAAGGTAAGGGGAATTACTTCTTAAGTTGGTTTGATCTTGTTTTGATGAGTGTTTTGTGTTTTGGGCATTTATAGCTTTAATTAAATTGTTATTTACTTGTTTTATTATTTTAAATTCCTCTATGCTTTATTTTTATTTAAAATGTGATTTTATAATTAGTAAAGTTATAATGCCCAATTTACTTATGGAGTTTAATAATTGTTCCGTTACGCTGGCAAAATTTTAATTATAAAGACTCGATCACTCAGTGGGTTATGCCTCCGTGATCAACAAATCTAAGAATCGATAAAATTGAACTTCTATAGTTCTTTTGGCTAATAGGGAATACTGTGGTTGGTCAGGCAGGAGAGTGCACTCTTGGTGTACTGTCACGTCGGGCTCAGAGGTCGTATCTCTATTAGACATTAGTACGTTGAGAAAACGTTGGACGCACAGCGTACTAAGATATTGGACGCACAAAGTTTCGAAATATTGGACGCACAATAGTTGTGAAATATTGGACGCACAAAAGGATTGGACGCAGAGGGTTCTGCTAAGTTAAAAACTTGTTTTCTTTGTGCGATTTAAGGTGTATGAAAAACTTGTTGAAATAAAATCAATTCAATCCCCTTGGTTAGTAATAAGCACAGATATAAAAAGAGTTAAGGGAAAGAAGAAATAACACAAGTTTTTATCCTGGTTCACTATTTCCTAAGAGCTACGTCCAGTCCCCTCAAACTAGAGAGATTTCACTATCAAACCAGATAGAATACAAGTATTCTTTGCACGCAGCCTCTTCAGGCTATAACCCAAGTATTCTTTGCACACAGCCTCTTCAGGCTAAATCCCAAGTATTCTTTTACAGTCAAGCCTCTCCAGGCTCAAACAACTCAGCAGAGTGTTTTTGATTTAAGTGCTGTCTAACTCACACAAGTGAGGATATGAAAACTAAAGCACTTCGAGAGTTAAGCAAACTCTCTTTTACAAGAAGAAAGAAAATATACAAGACTTTCTATACAGAGTATAACAAATTGCACAGCAGTTTAGCTCTTTCTTTTTCTTTTTCCAGTCTCTTGTATTCAGTCGCTTGTATTCTTCTTCTTGTTCACGGTATTTATAGGCTTTGATGAAGCTTCAGACTTGTTCTTCGAATAGCTCAGCTTCAGCCTTCATAAATGTTACCGTTCTCTAATAGCATTAAATGCTATTTTCCCGTTGCTCTGAGGAGATCTACTTCAGTGAGTATGTCTGCGTTTCTTTCTCCTAAACAGAAGCAACCTGTACTCAAAGTCTCAATTGTACAGTGGTTAATAGTAATATATTATTGAGACAGAGAGAATACACTGTGTAAAGTAGAAAGATGTGTTCAGAGATATACAGAGTTGATAAAAGTACATTCTCTCTTAGTACACTTTCCACATGCTTTATGCTTTTCATTTAATGTACGTTCAAAAACGTTGACAATGGTTGTACAGAAAGCATTGCATACAGCTATTTATTTCAAATCATTTGCTCAATAAATATGTTCCATATTAAATGCAAGAGCAATAAATAGCAAGTAATGGACTCTGCGTTTTGGACGCAGCATATAGAATGTATTGGACGCAGCATGTATAATATATTGGACTTTCAGTCCTTTTAACAAATGGACGCATACCTTTGCTTACCATTTGCACAGAATTCATTCATCCATTGGACGCATCCTTATGCTTACCATTTTGTTCCATTGGATGCAAGGCAGTATTGGAATGAATTGCCTCATGCTGATCATTGGATTTTTTCCATTGCCATTCTGATCCATTGGACGCAGGGAAGTATTTGTTGGACTTTTGTCAATTCTGCTTCATAGGACGCAGAACAATTGACTGTTCAATTTTTCCCATTTTGTTCCATTGGACGCAGAAGCAGTTGACTGTTGTACTTTTGTCCTTCTGCTTCATTGGACGCAGGGAAGTATTTGTTGGACTTTTGTCAATTCTGCTTCATTGGACGCAGAACAGTTGACTGTTGGATTTTTCCCATTTTGTTCCATTGGACGCAGAAGCAGTTGACTGTTGTACTTTTGTCCTTCGGCTTCATTGGACGCAGAACAGTCTTTTGTCATTCTGCTTCATTGGACGCAGAACAATTGACTGATGGACTTGTCCTATTCTGCTTCATTGGACGCAGGCAATGTTGTGCATATTGCCTTATGCTGATCATTGGACTTTTGTAATTCTGTTTCATTTCACTCTCCATAGTTGACTGATGAACTTTTGCCATTTTGCTCTATTGGACGCAGAGTGGCACTGTCTGTATTGAACATTGGACGCAGAACAGTATTGCCTTATACTGATCATCGGATGCAAAGCTCTCAGATTGCGTATTGCATTGGACGCAGAACAGTATTGCCTCATACTGTTTATTGGACGCAGAGAATCATTGGACGCATGGTCTCATAATGATTATTGGACGCATAGCTCTCAGAGTCCATTGAACAATTCTTATCCGAGGTCAAGTATCAGTATCATTGGACGCATCACTCTTGGTGTCCATATATGTGCCAGTGTCAATATTGGACGATGTCTTTAACATTGGACGCAAAGCTTCTCAGACTTTGAATATGAGCCAATGTCATGATGAACTTATTATTGGTCGCAGACTGCAACATCCTTCAATAAACTTAGTTAGGCAACTTTGTTATACATTGTAAAAGCTTAATACATTTTGTTATCATCAAAACCATAAAATCACTTAGGGAGTATTTGTATTAAAAATACTTTTAACCAATTTGGTTCCAACAAAGATTACTTGATCAACATCCAAAGAGCTTTCTGAAAAATAAGCTTAAATCATAAACTATTTTCACTTATATTGCAGTTATGGTTGGTCACTGCGTTCGGCTCTGTCGCCGAGTGGCTATTCCATAGCAATTTTTCCCAAAAATGAGAAAAAGTCACTCACCGATTAAAAATGAACCTGAGTTTAATCATCGTTAATCTCTTCTCTCTTGATCAATCCTGGTGGCTCTGCCCCGTTTTGATCTTCTGTTATTGCGTTGATCACTTTTATTTTATACCGATTCATTTTTGGGTAATCGCCTCAGTTTGGCTCTGCCGCGGTGTGGTTACTCTTAAAATAAATGAGAAAAACTGAAAATAGTAACAAAACGGATAAGTTTTAAGAGCTATCTTCTGTTATTGCTTTGATCACTTTTATTTTATATGCAGTTTACATTGTCTTTGCATAAAGTGTTTCGAGTTACACTCCAGATTGGGGTTAAACATTCACTCTAGATTGGGGTTGAGCATACACTCCAGATTGGGGTTGAGAATAGAGTTTTGTTGGGCTACAATTGCCTTCTGGGATTATCCAGGTTTCGAAAGTCTCAATGGCCTTGTAGGTGATAACCCTTGAGCCGAGACGAGTCGTATACCTGGCTTGGATAAATCTGACTGAAGGACATATTTCATGATATGGTTGAGATGCACATTACTGAAGGCTTTCCAGAAGTTCAGATGGGACTATCTGGTTATTTTGTTAAGTCTTGTCGCAGGCCTATCGCTCAAAGGTGTTAAGGTTGGAAAAAGTCTCCTTGGAGCATTACACCGGTGTATTATTAAAGAGATTGAAGTGACATGCATCAATATTTCTGATTGAGTGATATTCTACTGAGTTGTGATGTGCATGTCATCTTCTGTGTTTGTCTGTACTTCTTTGAAAGTGATATATTCTGTGTTTGTCTGTACTTCTTTGAAAGTGATATCTTCTGTGTTTGTCTATGCTTCTGTTAAAGTGATACGTTCTGTGTTTGACTGTCCTTGACATAAGGTGATGTGTTATGTGACAAAAGATATATATATATATATATGTGTGTGTGTTTGTGATATTCTGAAAGTATACTGTATAAATGTTATATTTCTTGTGCTATCATTCTTAACTTGTGAAAGTTTTTCACCTTTGCCTACTTTCCATGTTGTGTTGGTATGTGGTTGAGTAGACGTTTTACCCAAGGAGTGGGTCAGCTCTTAGGAGAGGAGCTAAAGGAGGTTGTTGCGTGGATTGATAGGGATTCCGAGAAGAATTGGCATTTACTGTCTTGTTTTGGGTAGAGGTCTAGAGACTTGACCGGCTCAGATGTTCACTATATAAATTATTTTGAGTATCTTGAATTTTCTTTGTAAACTCTGTTAATTTTATATATGAGATGAGATTCTCTTCACAAGTGTATCATCTTATGTTTCAGCATTTAAAACCTTACGAAAAAAATTAGGGAAACATATTCTCCATCCTTCTCATCTTTCAGAAAGGCAAAAATTTTACCCACATTTTCGGAGAAGGAATATTAAATTTACATCAATTATTTTCTAAGTTATTTCTAAAATCTTGGTTACTATGGTGTAATATCATTTTTGGAGAAAGGGTGTTGCATGACTAAGTTTGAAACTTTGGCCAAATACTTTTGCTTTTTCCAGCTTCAACCTGATGAGGCATGGAAGTGCGAACGTTTCGAAGTGGGACTTCGTTACGGTATCAAGGAAGCGGTATCTGTTCATGAGATCCGTCAATTTCAACCTCTGGTTGAAAAATGTCAGAAGTTGGAAATACTGAAAAAGGAAAAGGTAGTAGTAAAAGGTAATATAGGCGGACCATCTAGATTTCAGCCCCAGCATCAGAATAGGAGGCAGTTTCAGAACAAGCCTTACAACAGGAATCCAGTGAACTTCAAACCATCACAACCAAATAGGAATAATACACCGACTGGTGGGGGTGGAGGTTTTGGACAACAAAGGCCAAATATGATGAGGTGTTTTAATTGCGGAAGGCCAGGACACCAGTCCAGCAATTGTACACAAAGAGGAGCAACCTGCTTGAAATGTGGAAAGATTGGACACTTGGCAAATGACTGTAGAGGACAGAGGCCGGCACCAGTCGTTAAGAATAAGCAACCAGCTAGATCAGCAGCCAAGGGGCGAGTTTATATCATGAGTGGTGAAGAGGCTTCTAAATTTGATGACTTAATACAAGGTAATTGTAGCATATCTGGAAGTTCTTTAATTGTACTATACGATTCGGGCGCAACACATTCTTTCATTTCTATTTATTGTGTGAAACAATTAAAACTGCTTGTGTCTTTAATGCCTTTTGACTTATTTGTTTCTTTACCCACTGCTAAACCAGCTGTCGCAAACATTGTTTGTTTGAATTGTCCTATCACAATTCATAGCAAAGAGTACCTTGTTAACATAATATGTTTGCCTTTAGCACAGTTAGATGTGGTTTTGGGCATGGATTGGTTATCTTTCAATCATATCCTTTTAGATTGTTCTAATAAAACCTTGATTTTTCCCAATTCTGAGATTCCTGGATGTATACCTACCAACCAATCTGATGTTCCTTCGAAAGAAGAAACTCAGGAAAACATGATGTTAACCTTGTTGAAAGGCTAGAGGGAAGTTGAATTGAGCAAAGTGCCTGCTATTTAAGATTTCGCGGAGGTATTTCCGAAAGAGATACCAGCTTTTCCACCAGTACGGGAGATCGAGTTGACAATAAACATAATACCTCGTTCTGGACCAATCTCTATGACTCCTTATAGAATGGCAGCAATGGAATTGGCTCTAAACAGTTCATTAGACCGAGTGCATCCCCATGGGAAGCACCAGTGCTATTAGTGAAAAAGAAGGACGGGACATCTAGGTTGTGCGTTGATTATAGGCAGTTGAACAAAGTGACAATTAAAAATAAGTATCCTTTGCCCCGTATAGATGATTTGATGGATCAGCTCCGTGGAGCCACTGTTTTCTCTAAGATAGATTTGAGAAGTGGTTACCACCAGATTAGAGTTAAGAAAGAAGATATACCTAAGACTGCGTTTAGAACGTGGTATGGCCATTATGAATATCTTGTAATGCCATTTGGGGTGACGAATGCGCCAACAATATTCATGGATTACATGAATAGAGTCTTTAGTTCATTCCTGGATCAGTTTGTTGTTGTGTTTATCAATGACATCTTGATCTATTCCAAAACCCGTAAAGAACATGAGCTATATTTGTGGCAGGTAATGCAAGTGTTGAGTGAGAAACAACTGTATGCTAATTTATCTAAGTGTGAGTTTTGGCTTAGGAAGGTACAATTTTTAGGTCGTGTGATCTCTAAAGAAGGACTTGCAGTGGATCTTGCAAAGGTAGAAGCGGTACTTGCATGGGAGAGACCCACAGCTATAACAGAGATTCATAGCTTTGTAGGTCTAGCAAGGTATTATCGGAGGTTTATTAAAGGATTCTCTAAGATTGCAGCTCCATTAACTAAGTTAACCAAGAAGGATCAACCATTCGTTTGGACAGACGAATGTGAGGAAGGTTTCACTGAGATAAAAAAGGCTACTGACTACCTCACCTGTTTTAGTTTTACCAAACCCAGATGAACCAATAGAAGTGTATTGTGACGCTTCTTACCGAGGATTAGGATGTGTGTTGATGCATCACGGAAAGGTTGTAGCTTATGCATCTCGACAGTTAAAGATTCATGAAAAGAATTATCCCACCCATGACCTAGAGTTAGCTGCAGTAGTGTTTGCCTTAAGAATTTGGAGGCATTATTTGTATGGATCAACATTTAATGTCTTAAGTGATCACATGAGTTTAAAATACATGTTCGATCATAAGGAACTCAATATGAGACAAAGAAGGTGGATTGAGTTTTTAAAGGATTATGATTTTTCTTTGATGTATCATCCTGGAAAAGCAAATGAAGTAGCTGACGCCTTAAGTAGAAAGACTGTGCATATGTTAGGCATGATGATAAAGGAGTTGGAGTTAATAGAAGAATTTTGTGATCTGAATTTGAACATTAATGTGCATAGAGATAGGATTTGCTTGAATATGATTATGATCTCTAGTGATTTGATGAGTGAGATTAAGGAGCAACAAGCAACCGATGAACACCTGATGGAAAAGAAAAGGCTGTTAGAGCAAGGGAAGGTTATAGAGTTTAGTATTGGAAGTGATGGAATCTTAAGGTGTAAAGGTAGAATTTGTGTGTCGGATAATGTGGAAATGAGGAAAATGATTTTAGGTGAAGCACACAAAAGTAATTTAAGTATTCACCCTGGAACCACAAAGATGTATCAGGATTTAAAACAAAGATTTTGGTGGCCAGGAATGAAAAAACAAGTTGAGGAGTATGTGACAACATGTTTAACCTGCCAAAAAGCTAAGGTAGAACACCTACGACCTGCAGGAATGATGCATTATTTGCATATCCCAGAATGGAAATGGGAGAGTATATCCATGGATTTTGTAACAGGGTTACCTAAGACTTCAAAGGGATGCCACAGAATTTGGGTGATTGTAGATAGGCTGACAAAATTATCGTATTTCTTACCTGTTAACATGAAGTATTCTCTAGAAAGGCTTACCCAGTTGTATGTTCGAGAGATCATTAGGTTGCATGGAGTACCCTCTAGTATTGTTTCTGATAGAGATCCTAGGTTTACTTCGAGATTTTGGCAAAGTCTACATCAAGCCTTAGGAACTAAGTTAAGATTGAGTTCTGCTTATCATCCTCAGACGGATGGTCAGACAGAAAGAACAATTCAATCCTTAGAGGATTTGTTGAGGGCATGTGTGTTAGACCAAAGTGGAAGTTGGGATGACATGCTGCCATTGATAGAGTTTAAGTACAACAATAGCCATCATTCTAGCATAGGAATGGCACCTTTTGAAGCATTGTATGGGAGAAAATGCCAAACATGTAACGCCCCTTTTTCCCACAAGGAACGTTACGTGAAAAACTAAAAACTTAACGCGGAAAATCGTCTTTCATAAAACATGGTTACCAAAATTGGTGGCTAATTTTTTTTTTAAAAGTCTTTTACGAAAAGATTACACACATCTTATTTAGTCATCCAGAAACTCAGAAGAAAAGAAACATCATACATAAATATGTACATCATCATGTCAAAGTACACAAACCTTGCGCCCGCAAGTATAGTTATAAACCACAACAGGGTGGCCCAAAATATAATAACCTGACATAAGGAAAATAAGGCGCTAAAGCTAAACCTAGGAAAACTGTAAATCAAAAGGTGTGTCAAATACACGACACTGAACATGTATACCCCAACCTAGGCTGGTCGCTAACAGACAACCCACAATCTAGCACTAGACACCCCCACCTCTACAGACCTAAGACGATGACATCACCTCGAGGTCCTCCTCATCCTCAGACACCTCGAATAATACATGATCTGGCTCATCTCTAACCTTCCTCTTCCCTCTATCTACCTGTCCCAAAGGTCCGGCAGAAGTGTCAGAAGAACAGCGCACAAAACGTCCAAAAGTGTTGACAAAAAAAAAAACGTCCAAAAGGTGCGACGTATGGAATAGGAAGTGTCGGTCTCACAGTCTCGGGTGATAGAACTGGTGTCACTGGTGGTTCCATCCTTGGTAAGCATGCCCTCTCCAAGGAACTCTTCCTTGGAGTGCGACGAATCAGACGACAACGGTTAGATACCGATCTGGCTATCCGCTGAGGTGTAGGCCTCTGATCCTCCCTCCCATCTCCCAATGGGCCACTGTGACTGGACATGTGGTTAGGACTAGAGGAGGGGTGTTGGGCCCCGAAGAGGTTTTGGAGAGGGTCATGGTATTGCACATTTACATACCCATCGAGAGGATGCGCTACTGGTTGGGAGATGCACCCTTTGCACGCAGTATCACTTTGGAGCACCGGGAGGCCAGAGTTCCACCCACGGCGCATCCTAGGAGAGAGGCGAGGGAGGATCAGAGGCCTACACCTCAGCGGATAGCCAGATCTGTATCTAACCATTGTTGTCTGATTCGTCGCACTCCAAGGAAGAGTTCCTTGGAGAGGGCACGCTTACCAAGGATGGCACCACCAGTGACACCAGTTCTATCACCCGAGACTGTGAGACCGACACTTCCTATTCCATACGTCGCACCTTCTGGACGTTTTGTGCGCTGTTCTTCTAACACTTCTGCCGGACCTTCGGGACAGGTAGATAGAGGGAAGAGGAAGGTTAGAGACGAGCCAGATCATGTTTTATTCGAGGTGTCTGAGGATGAGGAGGACCTCGAGGAGATGTCATCGTCTTAGGTCTGTAGAGGTGGGAGTGTCTAGTGCTAGATTGTGGGTTGTCTGTTAGCGACCAGCCTAGGTTGGGGTATACATGTTCAGTGTCGTGTATTTGACACACATTTTGATTTACAGTTTTCCTAGGTTTAGCTTTAGCGCCTTATTTTCCTTTTGTCAGGTTATTATATTTTGGGCCACCTTGTTGTGGTTTATAACTATACTTGCGGGCGCAAGGTTTGTGTATTTTGACATGATGATGTACATATTTATGTCTGATGTTTCTTTTCTTCTGAGTTTCTGGATGACTAAATGAGATGTGTGTAATCTTTCCGTAAAAGACTTTTAAAAAAAAAATTTAGCCACCAATTTTGGTAACCATGTTTTATGAAAGACGATTTTCCGCATTAAGTTTTTAGTTTTTCACGTGACGTTCCTTGTGGGAAAAAGGGGCGTTACAAAACACCTTTGTGTTAGTACCAGGAAGGGGTTAGTACATCCTTAGGACCAGAATTGTTACAGCAAACCAATACACAAGTAAGGCAAATTCAAGAAAAAATGAGAACGACACAAAACAGACAAAAGAGCTACTCCGATAAACGGAGAAGACCTCTTGCATTCCAAGAAGGTAAGCATGTTTTCTTGAGAGTCACACCCATGACTGGGGTGGGTAGAGTTATCAAATCCAAGAAACTTACTCCAAAATTCTTAGGACCCTATCAAATTCTTCGTCGGATAGGTCTTGTAGCTTATCAAATTGTTTTGCCTCCTTTTCTTTCAAATCTTCATAGTGTCTTTTATGTTTCACAATTGAGAAAGTATGTTGCTAACCCATCTCATATAATCGAACCGGACATTGTACAATTGAGAGAAAACTTGACATATGATACAAACCCTGTACGGGTCTTGGATCAAAAAATCAAACAACTCAGAGATAAACAAATCTCTTTGGTCAAAGTCATTTGGGAGGAGGTTACAGGCGATGCGACATGGGAATTAGAGGACAACATAAGTAAGCTTTATCCGACGTTGTTTTAGGTATGTATTTCGAGGACGAAATTATTTTTAGAGGGGTAGAATCGTAACATCCGTTTTCTTTAATTACTGTCTAAATTCTGTTTTATATGAAATTTTGTGTTCTAAGTGCTAAGCGATTTATTTTTGTCTTATAATTAGGGTTTTAATATGATTATCAAATTATTTCATTAAAACAGACGTTTTTCCTTTGACGTTTGGATTTTTACAAACAACCATATTTACCGTAACTAACATATAAGATTTTAAATAGCAAAAGTATATCAAACCAACCTAGAAAATTAACTTCCTTCGCAAAAATTGGTTCTTTTAATATTTGTGATTTTCTGGAATTTTTGCAAAACTTTTAAAATTTACCGAAAAATACGTTTAACTAGTACGTATAGCGTACAGATATTGTTTTACAGTATAAAAATTTCGTGTAAAAGATCCAAAACAAATTATATTTTATTGTTTATTATTTTTTTATGATTTTTAAAAATATTTCTAGACAAAATTATTTTTCACTGTTTTTGCTCTTATTTGCGGTATATTAGCTTAAAAGAGGCGAATAGAGACATAGTGACTATGATATAGGAACTTAGGGACTTTGAAGGGTTCAAATGCAATTCTAAGAAACCTAAAATATTAGTAGACATGATCATTAGCCATGAATAGTGTAGGGATGTACAATTACCATTTTACCCTTGATTTTCACTTAAACTACCAAAACCTAAAGTTTTTAACTAACTATCCCATGGCCCTCCTTTCTCCCCTCTTGGTCGACATCCTTATGCTATTCTTAAGCCTTGGATGAGTTTGTCACATGGATCCCAATCCTAGGGAAAAGTCTTAAAGCCAATAGGAAAAAGGATGGTTTAAATCTAATTATCCTAATTAACCTAGTCATTAAACTTTGATCTCATCTTCTTCCTTACACTTGCTTCATGGCCGCCCCCTCGTTCATGACTCACATGAGTCTAGTTTCTTCTCAAGGCTTCTAAATTTTGAGTCATGCCATGAGTCATTTGCCTAAGCCAATGAGAATTTAGATAACTGTTTTGATTTTTATTAAACCTAAACCATGGTTGATTTTCAAGCCAACGATAGTCCCTTTAACCCAAGGTCTTGGCTACTCCCTTCACCTATAAATACCCCCTTTATGCCTCATAATTCCTACATCAAAGCCTTTGTGTTAACAAAGCAAAAATCCTTTCCTTTCTCCTTTATAGTTTTTATCTTTCTCTCTTGGTGTACGTGGATCCAAAGCTTTGTTCTTCCAAGTTCTTGTGGCAAAGGTAAGGGAAACCTCTTGCAAATTAATTTGAAAAGATATGAGTTTGATTTTTGGTTGCTTCTCGCTTTATATTTATTTATTTATGCTTTATAATTGTTTTGTGGCTTTAAATTAATTGTGTGCTTTTATAATTTGTAGTGTTATAATGCCTAAATTTCTTGAGATTTTCGTGGGAGTAAGGTGGTGACGGCAAAATCAATTTTGAGCTTTTGTAAACATACCGTTATAATGACGAATTTTATATTACCGTAAATATGATTTTACCGTGAAACTAGTGCAATTTATTCTTTTGTGAAAACCATGATATTGTCTTTCATTGATATACAAGGTGATGGTTAAGATAAATGGTTTATTAGTATAGTTCTGTCTAGGAAAGACAAAGGTCATCCAAGCGGCCTTAGCTCACCTTCTCTTTCCTGGGAACTATGCCTATACCCCGTTTGGGGAATTCTTAACTTAGGGACCCGGTATATACGTGACTAAGATAAATTGGGAAAGAAGTGATTTTTAAATAACATATATATAAATAGATTGGATTGGAAAAAAGAGTATAGCAGTAAAGGATTCTCGGTGAATTCTACTGTTATAACATCTACCGAAAAGAGTGTAACAGTAAAGGATTCTCGGTGAATCCTACTGTTATATTATCAGTGGGAAAGTCTCGAATTGGTGTCCAATCTGTATATATATATATATACATAACTCAGTTTAATTTTCAATGTCTCTAGCAGTGAAAATTAGTGAGGTAGGCTTTCAACGGTCCTCTTTCTTGGAAGATAACCGGTGCTTAAGTATTTCAGTAATGAAATAACTTGATTTCGGTCACTTAGTCTATATCGAATCATTTTAAAATTGAGCACTGATTACCGTAGTCGGCTCTACCGCCGTATAATCCTTTCATCTTTGAAGCTAATTAAGCCGATAGAAATCATTCACTAAATAAACAGGTATACTTGGGTTTACATTTCTGTTGATCTCTTCTCTCTTGATCAATCCTAGGTGGCTCTGCCCCATTTTGGTCTGCTTAAAATGAGTTAAGAACCTTTGGTTTATATACCGAATCACTCTGTTGGGCCGCTCACCTAAGTTCGGCTCAGCCGCGGTGTGATCAAGTCAAAAATTGAATTATTGAAGCCGGGCAAATAACTTAACTAATAACGTTCGATAAAATGTGTAAAGAGGGCAAGGGTTATTTATAAATGAAGTGAGTGATGTGGTTTTTGACAATTTATCTGTTCATACAAAAGTATTTTTCTCATAAAGTGATGAGTTATTTCATTCAAAGTGTTTTGATGAGATTTAAAGATTTTTAAAAGAAGTAGTAGTAAAACAGAGGATGTTTTACAAAGAAATGCTAAAGAGAAGTTGTGTGCAAATTTAGACGATCATTTGCATTAAAGACGATGAGTATACAACCTACAAGACGGGGTTGGAAATAGGTTCTGTTGGACTACAATTGTCTACTGGGATTATCCAGGTTTCGAAAGTCTCAATGGCCGTGACGGTGATAACCCTCGAGCCGAGACGAGTCGTATACCCAGCATGGATAAATCTGACTGGCATATCTATTTCTGATTTGGTATTCATTTTAAATGCGGTATTTTCGAATGATTCTCAGGGATCTAAGTGGGATTCTCTGATTATTCTGTTAAGTTTACTGCAGCCGGTCGCTCAATGGTGTGAAGGTTGGAAAGTCTCATTGGAGCATTACGTCAGTGTGTTTTGAGAGATATTGAAGTGGCATGCATAAATATACCTTGACTTGATGATATATTTTTTAGAGTGCATTGCTTTTGTAGGTTTACAAGACACAAGGTAAGACCTGTTTGAATGAGATCTATTTCTATGACTTGAATGAATTGCTACTCTGCTATGTGTTTTAGATGACTTGATGTTCTGACCTATATGTTCCTATTGTATGAATTGGGTGATGTATGATCTGTGTTTTGATGTGTTTTAATGTTTGATTTCAACTAATATCTTCACTTATAGTAAATTTTTTTTGAAGGATTCACCATATTAAATTACATAATAATATTAATTTTATGTAAATTGTTCAAAGCAAACTATATAATATATAAGTTTGTACTACACACGTTAGATATTAATAAAATATGAATTTTGTATTTAAAATTTATATTAATGGGTAAATTATACTAAAATTTTGATCCATATTAACTTGGATATTAATGTTCTTTAAGTTGAAATAGCAAACCTCTTTACAATATATTTTAATTTTGTATAAAATATTATATTAATTTTATTTATAATTTTTTTGATGTATTAATTTTATTTATAATTAAGGAGTTAGTTTGAAAGCACACATTATATTTAGAATACAAAACAAAATCAAATTTGTAATTCATAATATTACAAGCCCCTAAATGATGGCTACATTGGTGGCCAAGATTGTAGATTTTATCCGTATTATTAATTTGAATTCAAATTATAGATATTCAAATTATCTTATATATTCAATTTATAGGCTTACTGTAATAGGCCTTTTGTTTGATAAAAATAATAAATCACTTAATTTTAGCAAATCCTATCAAGATCTGCGGACTCATACATTAGAATATTTCACTTTCTTGGTTAGTTTTCCATTTTAAAGAATATTAGATTTCCATTTCAAATAAGGAGAATTTATATGTTTTATCCGTATAATCAATCTGAATTCAAAATGATTGATTTTAAACTAAATTATAGATGGGATAGCTCAAAATAGATATTTAAAAGTATTTCCATAAAAATAACTCAGAAGGGTTTGTAAATTTAAAAATTAAAAATTGCTCAGAAGATTTATTGGTTTACTTGTCATCCTCAGAAGGAATCATAGGATGACACGTAAACCATGAAATTTTCAAAAAATATGATACGTATATGAGAAGGTTCGTAAAGTTATAGATTATATATTATAGATGACAAATTTAAATTAAATTTGAAAAATTGAATAGTAGTTAGTTAATTGTAAAAAATAGAAATTCAAAAGACTCCAAACCTGTGGGACCACAATTGCAAGATTTAAAACTCCCAATGTCAATCCTGAAAAAGTTCCAACAAATTATATAAATATTTATATAATCTTATACCAAAGAAAGAGCAGGTATCAAACCTACCCATCTTGGAGCCCCAGTCACTTAATATGCCTGGAAATGAAGGTATATGGAAGTGATCGATCTGAAATAATTTATCTAAGTTAAATATATATGTATATATATATAAATTCTGGTCTCTTAATTCCACATGTTCTACATGTTCCCTCCTTTAACTATAACCTTTTGTCCATTAGCAAACTTTTCAAAGATACAAATTCCTACATCACTTTTACTCCTACTTCTTGTTTCTTACAGGATCGGAGGACGAAGAGGATTACTATGATGGGTGAGCAACATGGGGGTCTCTATACCATGAACAACCATCCTACCAGCCTTGCATCATTTGGTTCTCATTTTGACTTGTGGCATTGGCACCTAGGACACCCATCATCTACTTTATCTCCTCATTTCAATAATTTAGATTCTAGCATTAAGTTTTCAAATAAATACACTTGCATTGTTTGCCCTTTAGCTAAACAAACTCGATTGAAATTTCCATTAAGTACAATATCTACTGTTAAATGTTTTTTGAATTAGTACATTTTGGTGTTTGGGGACCCTATACAAAAAATCATTCCTCTGCTGCCAAATTCTTTTTAACAGTGGTTGATGACTTTTCAAGAAGTACTTGGGTTTTTCTAATGTAACACAAAAGTGAGGTGAACACAATTATTCCTAATTTTTTTTAAAATGATTGAAAGACAATTTAACACTCACATTCAAAAAATTCAATCTGACAATGCGTGTGAATTTTTTAACTCTCAAACCAATTTATTCTTTCAAAATTTGGGAGTCTTACAACAATCAAGTTGTGTTCATACTCCACAGCAAAATGGCGTTGTAGAGCTTAAACACAGACATTTACTAAATATTGCACGTGCTTTACATTTTCAATCAAACTTGCCATTAAATTTTTGGGGTGATTTTGTGTTAACTGCTGCATATCTAATTAATCGCCTACCTATGCAACACCCTTTCTCCAAAAAAGATATTACACCATAGTAACCAAAAGTTTCGCAAAGACTTAGAAAATATTTTGATAAGAGTTTGTAATCATCTTCTAAAAATGTGGATTAAAAAAATTTCTTTTCTAAAGTGAATAGTAAGTATAAAATAATACCTTCAGGTTTGGAAAATGTACTTCATTATATAAAATAATAAGCATGCTATTTTACAAAGGTTTTGCTTCAGTACAAACCTAAGTATAGATTTTGCAAGAGTAAGATAACTAGAAATACTAGAAAACTAAAATTACAAAAGTGTTTAAAGAAAATTATATACTACTATGTAGGTGTGAGCCAGATCAATCTCAGACTACCCATCTAGCTTAAGCATCTTAAGACGAAGATATAACAGTAGCAACAACCTTCTAACCCTAACACGGTAAACCTTCTTCTGAGCAGTCTTCTTCTACTTCTCCACCTTCCTTGCGTTTCCATCTTCTGTCCGGATGATATCCTTCATCTGCTCCAGGGGTAGCTTAACGTCTAAGACTAATCGAGTTTCCACCCTCCAGTTTGGTTTATCCACCCTTCCGGCGGTAGTAAGTACATAACCAGTATACGTACCCCACTGTGTACCAAGGTTTATCTTCCACCTTGACTTCCCAATCTTAAGGGGTTGAATCCTAAGACGTCGGACCGGAACTAACCCACTCCTCGGGTAAACCATCTACTCAGTCATGCAGCAACACAACATAAAGTAGGCAAGGGTGAGACTCTAAGACAAAGTAATATGAAAAGTAGGAATACACCCAACATATAGGTCACCCATCAATCAATTTGCACATTAACCATATATTCATAATAACAGATCAATCAAGGCTTATAAACAGATCTCGTTTACGCAGATCTTACCTTTGTACTACAATCCTACAAAAGTAATACAATTGCAATAATTTATTACCAAGTCCAAGTCTTATTTATGCATGTCCCTTCAATATCTCTCTAATCACACCGGTGTAGTGCTCCAAGGAGATTTATCCAACCTTACATCATTTGAGCAACCGGCTGCAGTAAACTTAACAACATAATCAGGGAATCCCTTTATTCCACTGAAAATACTTCAGAAATACTGCATTTAAAATTTAATACCAAATCAGAAATAGATTTGCCAGTCAGATTTATCCAAGCCGGGTATACGACTTGTCTCGGCTCAGGGGGATTCACCGACAAGGCCATTGAGACTTTCGAAACCTGGATAATCCTAGTAGACAATTGTAGTCCAGCATAACCTATTTTCAACCCCAACCTCTAGATTGTATGCTCATCGTCTATAATACAAATGATCGTCAAATTTTGCATACATCCTGCTTCTCTTTGTTTTCTCTTTGTAAAACTTCATTTGTCTTATTGTAGCTTCTCTTCAATACCATTGTATAGAAAAATTTATCTCTTTATGGAAAATTACTCTTGTCTTCATTACTCATTTACCGCGAGTTAAGTTATTCTTCCGGCTAAAATATTTCCATTTATGACTGGTCACATCGCGGCAGAGCCGAACTGAGGTGAATAACCCAACAGAATGATTCGATATAAAATGTTATTATCTTATTTCAAGAAGACCAAAACGGGGCATAGCCACCTAGGTTTGATCAAGAGAGAAGAGATCAACAGTATTAAAACTTACGTCCACTTTTTAATCAGTAAGTGACTGTTCTCAGATTTTAGATAGCTTTTTGGGAATGGAATAATTACAAGGCGGCTGAGCCGACTGCGATAATCAATGTCTGCCTTTCTAAAACTTGATATATACTTAGTGAACGAAGTAAAGCTGATTAATTACCGGCTTAAGTTATTTTCGAAGATGAAAAGATCACACGACGGCAGAGCCATCTTTGGTGATTAGTACCCAATCTTAAAAATTGATCTACTATAACTAAGTGAACGTAGTCCAATTGTTTCTCTTTGGAAATACTTAAGCACTAATTATCTTCTAGGAAAAAGGGTCATTGAAAGCCTATCTCACTAATTTCCACTGCCGTAGACATTGGAAATTAAACTGAGTCAATTGTATACATATACAGATTGGATACCCTTTCTATTTTTCCCACTATTTAATATAACAGTAGAATTCACCGAGAATCCATTACTGTCATATTAAACTCTGAAAGATGCTATAACAGTAGAATTCACCGAGAATCCATTACTGTTACACTCTTTTGTCCAATCCAATCTATTTATATATACGGTATTAAGAAATCACTTCTTTCCCAATTTATCTTAGTCACGTATATATCGGGTCTCTAATGTTAAGAATTCCCCAAACAGCGTATCAGTACAGTTCCCAGGAAAGAGAGACGGACTTATCAAGCCCCTTCAAAGGTATCTGTCTTTCCTTGACAGCTCTATACTGATAAACCATTTATCTTAACCATTGTAACGTCCGTAATTTTTTATTTTGTTTTTATTTTATTTGTGTGATGTGTGCTTGTACATGTGAGATATATTTTAGTAAGAGTAATTTCATAGACAAAGTTTCCATGACGTTAGAAAACAGCAGTTTAAGTTGGACGTTTAGATACAGACAGAGTTCTGTTTACCGTAAATAGACGGAATGGTGACTTTGTGAAGTAGAAACCCTAGATTTAGGTTAAGAAATAAATTTGAAGGTACTAATAGTGATTTTATAATATTTGGGGATTTTAGAAATTTATTTAGAAATTTTCTGAAGAACGGATAAAAATGTTACCGTTTTGATCCCTATAGTTTGACTAGGTTGAACTGTGAGTGGTTTGGAGACCAAAACAAGTTAAGAAATATTTTTGGAGATGCCAAATGATGTTTTATATTATTTTAGAATTTTAGAAGCTATTTTGGGAATTTTTAGAATAGCAGACAAAGAATTGCGATTTTGGTCCCTGTAGACTGAGAGCAGGATAGCAGGGAGAACAGATGAATGCCAGAAACTTAGGAAATGATCCAAAATCAACCAAAATACTAACCAATGGTGTTTTTACAATATTTGGGATTTTTAGGAATTTTTTGGGATTTTTCTGAGTAAGTTCATTTTTACCTTAAGTTACGGGTTACGGTAAAAACCAAAAATTACCGTAATGCTTTTAAACTTGATTATTTTGAACCAAGACTTTTGTGGCACCTTATTTCCATGGCTTAGGACTTATTTTAAGGTTCATGAGTGTTTACCCCAATAGGTTAATTTTGGACAATTTTTACTATGAAATACAAAAGTTACCACACTTAATTACCTTAGAGACTTACCATTTACCATGGTTAAGGTGAAAAATTATTTACCCTCCCTTTTAGGACAGTGCTGCGCCAGAATTGAGAGAGGAAGAGTGTGGAGTTTTCTTGACTTATGACTCACATGTGTTAGCCAAGAGGAACAAGGCAAGTTACTGACTAGGGTTAAGCCATGGTTAAGTGTAATTATAACTTAGGAAAAAAAATCTTTTTGGTTAGGAAAGAAGAGGGAGAGGCCGAGTTTGGGAGAAGAAGAGGGAGAGCTTCTTGCTTTGCACTTTCATCTTGTTTCTTCACCATAGCCATACTTCAAGTGTTCTTTCCAAAAATCTTGTCCAAGTTAGCCAATTTTCAAGAGTTGTCCTTAATCTTGTGATCAACAAGCTACAAAGAGCCAAGCAAGAAGGAGAAGGAGAAGGAGAAGGAGAAGGAAGAAGAAGGGATTGGTGGTTAGGGTTTTCTACACCAACTTGGTAAGGGAAAAACTTTCTCATGCAAGATTTTAAAGCTTAGTAGACATATGAGAACTATGTTGATGTTAGTTTGATTAAGATGATTTTATTTTAACCTAGAGAACATGATAATTGTTGAGCCATATACTTATATGTTCTTATGGTGATGGATGGGCCTAGAGGTTGTCTTGTGATTAATATGGATTCTCTTGAGTGAATGGGTTATGAAAGTTTTGCTTGATGGTGGTTTTGATTGATTTAACCTAGAGGAAATAAGACTAGGTTGTCTTGCTTGTGGATTTCTCTTTGTTGAGAAAAATAGATTGTATGGTGTGACATGATTGGTCTATGTTGGTTGTATGATGACCTTGTTCATGCTTGAGTTGGATGGTGACTATGTTTCGATCTTGGCATGATATGATTGATGTTGGTATGACAATATATGCTTGTATGATGATTCTCTTGTGTTATTGCCTTGATGATTTTGCTCTATGACATGATGAGTATGGAACCATGGCTTGATGTTGAATGATTGTGGCTTGTGATTGATCACAAGATGGTAAACTTTATTCATTTTTATTCATTTGGTCATAACCATGCAAAGAAAAGATTGTTTTGGGTTAAGCATTGAAAAATCGCAAATCTGCCATGCCCTGGGTGTGGTCATTTTCGTAGTTGGGGAAAACTGAAAAAAACAGGGGACAGAACTGTCTGCACCGCGGGTGTGAAATCTCTCGCGCCTGTGAATGGTTCTGGATCCTGGATTTGGAACAGCCAATGATTTTGCGAAAATCACTTTTTTCCAGCTTTTTGAACAAATAAGCTTAAGATAAAAATGACTTTTTAAATATAAAGATTAGTAAGTATTTTGGTTAATTGATTTTAGAACTTAAGCAATGGTTTTTGAAAATGCATTTTGTTAAAAAGATAAAGATTAATAAAGAGTGAGAATGAAAGAGAAAGAGCCATGATGAATGAGATTATGCACAAAGAGATGTGAATATCATAAGTGATGATGATTCTATAACCAATAGTGAAGGTTATATGTGATTGTGCAAGTGATAACCTAGTGAAGAGGTTAATGCAATTACAAGAGAAACCAAAGCTTATCAATGCTTGAGAAAATTGCTTTGTATGCTTAATGTATGTGTCATTTTGCATAAAGAGAAAGAGAATTGCCATGAGGCCATGTGATGAGCATTAAAACCCGGATGGGGTTGAGAATAGGGATAGTCTGGCCACAGTAGCCTATTGGGATTATCCAGGTTGCGAAACCCCTCAAATGGCCAGGTAGGCGATATCCCCTGAGCTGAGGCAAGTCGCACAACCCTACTTGGATAAATCTGACGGACTTGACTATTCAGGATATGGTGAGATGTAGCTTATCTGAATGATTACTATGAAGTCTGGTGGGACTCTCTGGTAAGTCTGCTACAGCCAATCGCTCAATGTTGTTGGAGGTAGGGAAGTCTCCTTGGAGCACTACGAGGGTGATGTGAGGGGAAATAGAAGTGACATGCATTATAATATATCTGAGTTGATGATATATTGATTGATGCTGAGTTACGTGTTGTGACTGTGATTATTTTCATTGTGTCTGTGAGAATGTCTTGTTTGCAGGGAAACTATACACTGTTGTGTTTTTGGGAAGGGCAAGAGGTAGATAATTTCCTAATGTAGAGATATTTGATAAGTATGATATATTTCCTATCTGTTGTCTCTATGCTTTATTTTCTATGTATGACGATTTTTCACCCTTGCCTATATGTTTTGTGCTCTCTTTTGAACATGATTCATATAGATGGATCGCCCGCCGGAGGGGCTGACTAAGGTCCGTAGATTAAGTCTGTTGCCCCGAGGGGCAAGTGGGGAGGGGTGGATAATAAACCCCGAGACCCAGTGGGGTACGTACTTAGGGTATGTTACTTCACTAGAGACATCTGCGGAGGGACCTTACCGATGGATCGTAGAAGATATGATATTAGATGTAAAGATGCCCATCCAGGAACTATGGGATACCTGGAGAGAGAGAGAAAGGAAAAGAGAATAGGTAGCTCAACAGGAGCCTGCCCAGAGACCTGAGCCAGTGCAGCAGGAGCCTGCAAGGCCAGAGCCACAGCACTAGAGACCCAAGACTCCACCTTGCAAGAGATACTACGGTAGATGGAGGCAGACTGCTCGCAAGAGCACTGTGCACCATTCCCAGCCAGTTAAAGTTACATCAGCAGAGAACGTGCCTACTGAGAGGACACCTACTATGCAGACTGCTACCCCTATACCAGCCGTTTCGGTTTCTTTTGCTGAGCCTGGTGGGAGACCGAGGCCTTTTCCCCCTACTGTTATGCCATCTTGGCGAACACGAGCTCGTCAAGAGGTCAATGACAGTAAAGGGAAGGGGAAGCAGATAGTGGAGGAGGAGAGTGATCCTTCAGAGGAGTCTGTGGGCAGTGTTTAGGAGCTGACATTGCATAGGCAGTTGACTTATCTTTTGGACTTTGTCTTGTTTTTTTTGTAGACTGACTCTGTATCGGATTGGGCTTATGTGTAGACATATTTTGGATGACTGTATCTTATATTATGTGACATTACCAGTTGATCAGTATGATGTACTTGTAGACTTTGGACTAGTGATCTAAATTACGTAAGTGAGAGTTGCAAGTTAAAATGAGTTTCAGTAATTAAAGAAAAAAAAATTTATACGATCATTTTCGAAAATTGACTTGAGATAATTAAAAGGGAACATTTCGTTTAAAATGAAAATCATTATTATTTATTCTTACTTAATCAGGTTACTTATGTTGTAATAAAGTTGGGAATTTTCTAAGAAACGGATAAGAAAGAGTACCGTTTTGGTCCCTGTAGAATGAAAAATAGGGTAAATAGGAGAGCAGATGGATACCAAAAAATTAGAAAATGATCAAAAATCAAACCTAAGGGTAAGCATTAGTGTTTTTATAAGATTTATGATTTTTAGGAATTTTTGGGAATTTTTAGAGAAAGATCGGTTTTGCCCTAGTTTACGTATTACGGTAAAACCGCAGAACGAGAAAAGACTCGGTAGCAGACTTTGGGGTTACAGAAAAATTACTAGAAGGGGAAAGATGACATAGGCATGGTGATGCCATAGTAGTGAGGTCATTAGGGTGAAATCATATTAAATATAATTGGTAATTATTAGTAAATTTTGGGAAAATACCATTTTGCCATTCTATCTTTACCCTTGAACTTGCTCTATAATTACCAAAGAATGAAGAAGCCATCTTGCATAATTTGGACCCTTGATTAGGAGCTCCATTAGTGGGGGAGACATCTTGGCCATTGATTCTATTCAATTACACAAACCATGGTTAAAAACCAATCTAGTTTGGTTTCTTTCTAACTAAGTCTTAACCCTAGTTGAATTTGATATTATCTTCTTATCCTTTCCTTGAGTTGGCTGCCCATGCTCTCTTAAATCCAAGGGATATATTTTCTCTTTCAAAGCTTAATTGGAATATTATTTGGAATCCATTAATTAGAAGTTGACAAGTGTTGGTTTTTGATTGGTCTTTCATTTAACTTAGTGGAATGCATGGTGTGTTTAGCAAAATTTTTCTTGCTAAGAAAAAGGGAAGAGGGAGGCGTGAGATGCTTAGGCAAGAGAAGGAGGGTTTCATTCATTTTTTAAAGATAACTTCTCTCTCTTCAAGTCATTTCTCCAACTTCTCTCTAAACAACTTCTTCTTCCTCCAAGCTTTTTCTTGTATTTCCATGGAAGCTCCTGACCATCTTCAATCATATTTTTGATCCTCTATACAATAATCAAGTGTAGAGCATCTCCTTTATACACTTTCTAAACACTAGCCTTCATCCAATCATCAAGTGTTCTTATCTTTCAAGAATACAAACTCTTGAGCTTTGATCTTGATTCTTCAAGCTACAAGGTTGGTTCTTTATTCTCAATCCATTAAATCTTCTTTTTGATTCATGATCTTTTTGTTCATATGATTAAAAGTGGGTTTCTTCAATTTTTTTTTCTTGAAGGGACTTTGTACTTGGACCAAGTTTTCATTTTTCTTCACTTTGGTTCATATGTAACAAGGGTATGATAAATATCCTTTCATCTCTAGTTTTCCTTTGGATTTTAAGGGTGTTTCATGAAGGAGAAAAATCTTACTTTAGTATTTTTGGGTGTGTTATGCTTGCTTTTGAAAGGTGGTGATCAAGGTGTGGTGGGAACCCAAGAAGTTAGGTTTTTTCTCAAGAAGCTAGAAGACAAAGGTAAGGGGAAATTTCTCTTGAGTGAGTTATAGGATTTTTGTGTGATATATGTTTTGCTTGCTCATGATTTCTCAAAGCACTTGAGAATCATGTTTAAAAAGAATGACTTGATCATTCCAAAAGGCATGATTTTTACTAAAGTCATGATCTTTGTAAAAAGCTATGATTTGTATTAAAAAGAGATGATCTTTAAAAGTAATAATCTTTATTAAAGTTATGATTTTTATTAGATCTTCGTGAAAGATATGATCTTCCCTAAAGTTGAGATTTTTACTAAAGCTATGCTTTTTACTTAAAGTAGAGATCTTTACCAAAGTAATGATTTTGATCAAGTGGTGAATCCATTGAAAAGTAAGAACTTTTATGAAAAAGGCGATCTTATCTTGGATAGTAATAATTTTTATTTCAAAGAGATGACCTTTTTGGAAAAGACATGATTTTTAATCAAAGAGATGATTTTTATTAAGTGATCATTGAGTGAAAAGTATTGGATGATGACATCTTTGTGTTTATAACTTTGTCTTTATGATTGAAGTTCATATTGTTCTATGTGTGAAGGTGATATTATTTTATGCTTGATGTGGATGTTTTCCTTTGCTTGATGGTGATGCTTTGCTGTGTTTGATTGTGATGTATTTTGTGCTTGATGTTCTTTGGCTTGTGAGGATTGTCTTCTAGCTATCCTCTATGTTCTATGTTTCTTTTATTAACCTTATTCAATTTGGGAATGTAATATTTAGAGTAGGTTATTGCTTTGTTATTATTATGCTTGATGAGTGGTGATTGGTGATTGATGATTGAGGAAGAGTATGAAAGAATTAAAGTATGGCAAATTGGCTAATGACCCAAGTATTATGGAGCGTGGAGAAAAGGACATGGACAAAAAGGAAATTTTTCATGATGAATTAATTAGAAACAAAGTCCAAAGCTTTGTTAGGATTTATTAAGCTAAGAGTTTTTCAAAAATAAAGTCTCCAATGGACTTTTAGTAAAGATTTTAAACATAACTCAATATGTTAAAAATGAATCATTAGAAGAAAAGTTACAATTTTAACCCGAATATATTATTTTTAATCTAATTAATTCAAATTAAGAGGTATGGTGTTTTCAAAATTAAAATGAAGTTTTTAACCTAATGAATTTTGGCATAAACAGGTCAATTACACCTCTGGTTTGGTTTTCAGAAAAAGGGTGTGAAAATCGGGTTTTTGAATAGAAATTAGAAAACAGAGAAACAGAAAAGTACTGGCATTCATGGTTCACATGTAATTGTCCTAAGACAATTCCACTGTGTTCCAAGTTGAAATGCCGGTAAGGGAACGGAGAGAAACAGAAAAGTTCACACCTGCGCTGTGATATTTATCACGCCTGTGAAAGTGTCAGGGATTTTAAAATTCGAAATTTATAAAATTTGTGCTTAAAGGCTCATAAATTAATGTCTTTTTAAGGGAAAAATATTTATTTTAAAATTAAATTAGTCTAAGTATTTTTTATCGATTTTTGAAAGTAAAACAGTAAATACGTTTAATCAATTTTTGTGAAACAAAGATATATTTTGATTGAGATAACTAAAGAGAAGCGCATATAATATATTTTGGTCGAGATAACCAAAGAGAAGACTATATATTATTTTGGATGAGATAACCAATGAGAAGTGAATTTATAAAATGACTAGAGATAAAGTCATATATTGAATGTTACAAATAGGTAACAAAGAGAAGAGAATTCATCAATGACCAAAAGATAAGGTCATGTGGTGTTTGTTACAAGAGATAACACAGTGTTGAGTATATAACCAAGAGACGGTTATATGATGATTGTTACAAGTGGTAACGTAGAGAAGTAATTGTGATGTTATTGTGTATGCAAAATATGTTATGTCATTTGCATAAAGAGATTTTCTTGGCTTTGCCAAGTGGTCATACTCAGAGAGGTTTGTGACGTGAGCTACAACCCAGAGAGGGGTTGAAAATTGGGTACGGTTGGGATACAATTGCCTACTGGGATTATCCAGGTTTTGAAAAGTCTCAATGGCCGCGTGGTGACTCTCAGTGAGCCGAGATCGAGTAGAGCACACGGCTTGGATAAATCTGACTGGCTGACCTATTTATGATATGGTGTCGCTGAGTGCATTGAATAATTGTTACTTGGACTTTACAATTTGTTTAGCCGAGAACAATTATGACTTAAACATGGCTCTCCTGAATACTGTCTTGGACTTTACGGTTTGTTTAGCCTTGAACCAGTATGTCAAGGATTGACTGTGGCCTATCGCTCAAATGTTGTTGAGGAAGAGAAAAGTCTCCATGGAGCATACACCGGTGTTGTGACGGAAATAGAAGTGACATGCGTTTTTAAATATATCTTGTGTGATGATATATTACTTTGATGATGAGTTGCATGTCACCAATTGTGATAAGATAATATTGTGTTGATATTAACTGTGTGTGTGTGATATCATACATTACTGCTATGAAATTAGATGTGCTTGTGGTAATATATTATTGTGATAGAAGATTGCATGATATAGGGTGAAGAGATGCTAATGATGCATGGTTTTCTTTTATTCTTTTCTTATGTTTGCCTTGTCTTATAACTTGCAAAGGAGTATTTTTCACCCTTGCCTATATGTTTTGTGGTCTTTGGAACATGATTCATATAGATGGACCACCAGTTGAGTGGACTAGCAAGGACTTGAAGAAAAAAGACGGAGACCATCCCTTAGAGGGTGTTTTAAGACTCGACCGGCTTATGCTCATTTTTGGTAGGCTGTGATTATAGCCTTTGCTAGAGGATTGTATTAAGTTATTAATTCTTGTTTGACTAAGTGGTTTGTTGTGGATATGTACCATGTAATATAAATATGAGACATAAGTCTGTAAGAATGTGTTTATGTAATTCCTTTTTGAGAAGAATTTTTATTTAACGTTTTCTCCATTCTTCTCATCTTCTTTAAAAAGAAAAAAAAATTACTCACATTTTTTAACAACAAATAAGTTATTAGAGTAATAACTTTCAATATAAAAAAATAACATTTATAATTATTTCGTAAAAATACTTTATTACCTTGCAATATCCTTTTAATGAGAAAGGGTGTTGCAAAGGTAAGCTTTACGGTTTGCAAAAACAAAGAAAAACGGATGCGCCGTAAGTGCAAAACGGACATTTTTCGGAAAATTTCCAAAAAAAATTCTTGAAAATAACAAATTGAATTTAAACACTAATGATCCCTCTTGAAATTTGATTTTAAGCACTCATTGATCACTAAAAATCTATTTCTTATTAGAAATCCTCGTTTCTCGTGCTTTGACAGGGACCGAAAAAGTCGCTTTTGATCTGCTTTTCAGAAAATTATGAAATAATTTTCAAAAATCCCAAAAAATATAAAAACATCATTCAGCTTCTCAAAATCTTTTTCTGACCTCAGTTTGGTCTCCGAATCAGTTATTAGCTCTTATTGTAAGTAATAGGGACCAAAACGGTAATTTCTAAAATTTTCCAAAAATTCTAAGAAAATTCCAGAAAATCACAAATGTTAAAAGAACCAACTTTTGTGAAGGAAATTTGTTTTTCTAAGTTGGTTTGACATACTTGTATTATTTAAAACCTTATCCGTTAATTACAGTAAATACGATTTTCAAACGTTAAGGAAAAAGTGACTGTTTTAATGAAATAATTTCATAAGTATGCTCAAATCCTAATTATAAGATAAAAACAAATTTCTTAGCATTTAGATCACAAAATTTCATATAAAACAGAATTTAAATAACAACTTAAAAAAACGGATGTTATAATTCTACCCCTCTAAAAATAATTTCGTACTCGAAATTACTTACCTAGAATAACGTCGGATAAAGCTTACGCATGTTGTAATACCCTTTTTCCCGAAAGAGCCTTACAACATAAGTAACCATTTATTTTGAAAAGTAAATATTGTTCAGTTTAATTTCAAAAAAAAAATCCTTTCTGAAACTTATATTTATTTCCCAAATAGTAAGTGAATTTTTTTTTTCTTTAAGAAAGATGATAGAGTGGAAATTACATTATATGAAAATTTCTCAAAGGGGAACAGTCCAAAAGTTACATCGATTCATATATATACAGATGGTAGATTTCATTACTACATCACATTGTACACAGTTACAATAGATTACATCGTCACTTAAGAGTTTCTAACACAGTCATCCAGCAAGGACAATAATAACAGTCTACCCCAAATGAGCCTAAGCCGGTCGAGTCTCCGGTCGCTCCCAAAAGACAATCTAGACAAAAGCCACTCCGGACGGTAGTCTTCTTCATTCCTCTGTCCTGGTCAACTCACCCGACTGGTGGTACACCTATATGAATCATATTCCAAAAGACCACAAAACATATAGGCAAGGGTGAAAAATCCTCGTACAAAAGTTATCTCACAACAATGGCAATAAAAGGAATAAAAGAAACTCATGCATATTATATATAATTAATATCTCATTACCTTATAGTATGTAGTGCTCTATCACGACAGTCAAAAACGTCTACAGACTACCGTTTTGACTTCTATGTTCTAAACCATGAGTTATCATTCGAAAATTCTAAGATTAATCTTAATCCTCTAAAGTAACTCTCTACCTCATAGAGTGAAAATTTTGGATGTTACAATTCTCTCCCTCTAAAAAAAATTTCATCCTCGAAATCCGTGGATACACTTAGAGATTTAACTTATCAGTTCATACTAAATACCATTGTTATCTCACTGCTACCAGCAAGCTAATGAGTTGATCAGACTCACACCTTGACCTTAAGTAGCAAGAAAGCAATAATAAGTTCATGACTAATTATATCATCCCCCAAAACACATTCAGATAACCAAGTTTCTAAATATAACAGAGAAATTGCAAGTACATATACATAATCAACACAATATGAATGCAACCAAATACTTCATATATTTATATAATAGCAGTAAGTACAAGCATTCATAATAGGCTCTAAACCTATAGGACATTTCCAAAAGAGTACATACTAACTTACATTCTTATATTTGAAATCTAAAGATACTAAAGTACATGGAACTTAGCAAAACAACATTGCCGCCTTCAGCCCTTGCGGTATATCTTAAGACCCTTACTACTTCATTACATTATTACCATGTGAAGAACTGGTAGCATCCGACATGGTGTAAATCTTTCCTTTTGGCCTATTCTTATTCAGAATGTCAGCAATAGGTCCTTCTGTTTTGACTGACAGTCTTTAGCAACATGTCCCATCTTACCACATTGGAAACAGGTAATCACATTTCCCCGACAAGTGTCAGCTAAGTGACCTTGTCTTCCAAACCTAAAACATTTTCGGGTATCTCTCTGACCATTCATATTAAATCTCCCCTAACCACCAAAAGCATGTGTAGCATTCTGGTAAGATTGTTGGTTTCCTAGTGGCCTATGGTATGGTTTCCTCTGATCCTGGTTGCCTCTTCCCCTATCGGACCTAGATGGTCCAAAGTCTTTGTTCACTACTTCCTTTCCCCTTTTAGTTTCTCCTATCATAGAACAACGCTCTATCATCTCACCGAACTCCTCCACCTTCAAAGGTGTCATTGCCTCCTTTAGATCATACTTTAGTCCCTCTTAGAACTTCTTAGACTTCCACGATGGATCAGGATGCAACTGGAAGTACAGGAAAAATTTGGAGAGTGACTCATGAAGGTAACAAAGTGAAACACAAGAAGGGGGGTTGAATTGTGTTTCTTAGCTTTTAAAACTTTTCGCAAATTGTTGGACGCTGCTTAGGAAAGATTGGACGCACAACGTATATTGGACACACAGGTAAGTTGGACGCAGAATCGTCCACTTGGTTTAAAACAAGTTTCAGTGCATTTAAAACGTTTGAATGGTTTGTTAAAAATAATTTCAACTCAATCCCCACAGTTGGTATATAATCTGAAAGTAAAGGAGTTAAGGGATAGAGAAATTACACAAGTGTTTATCCTGGTTCGCCCTTTCCTAAGAGCTACGTTCAGTCCTCTCAAACTAGAGAGATTTCACTATCAATCTAGATAGAATTACAAGTATTTTTTAACAGCCTCTTCAGACCTTACAACAAGTATTATTTGCACATCTAGCCTCTCTAGGCTCAACCCAAGTATTGTTTTACAGACAAACCTCTCTAGGCTCAAACCCAAGTATTGTTTTACAGACAAGCCTCTCTAGGCTCAAACCCAAGTATTCTTTGCACACAACCTCTTCAGGCTAATCACAAGTAATCTTTTGTAAACAAGCCTCTGCAGGCTCAAACAACTCAGAATAGTGTTTTAGATATAAGTGTTGTTATCTCACACAAGTGAGAATATAGACTCTAAAGTACTTTGAGAGTTAAGCAAACTCTCTTTTACAAGAAGAAAGAACTATACAAGACTTTCTAAGATTACAGAGTATGAAAAAAATCTGCACAGCGTTTTTGCTCTTTCTTTCACGTAGTTCAGTCTCTTGTATTCTTCTTATTGTTCACAGTATATATAGGTTTTTTATGAAGCTTCAGACTTTTGATCTTGAATATGCTCTACTTCAGCCTTCATTAATATAGTCGTTTCCTAATAGCATTAAATGATATTTTCCCGTTACTCTGTAGGAGTACTTCTTCACGTGTTTCTGTGCAATTCTTTCTCCTATGTCAGAAGCAACTTGTACTCAAAGTCTCAATTACACAGTGGTTAATAGTAATATTTTATTGAGACAGAGAGAATACACTGTATAATAAAAAAGGTGTGTTCAGAGAGATACAGAAATGTTCAGAGTACATTCTCTCTCTTAAGTACACTTTTCACAGTGCTTTATGCTTTCATTAAATGCTAGTTTAAAAACGTTGACATTTATGCACAGGAAAAACATTGTATACAGCTATTTATTTCAAATCATTTGCTCATTAAATATGTCTCATATTAAATGCAAGAGCAATAAATAGCATATTATAGATGCTCGCGTGTTGGAACGTTGCTTGTGGAATAGAATGGACTTTCTGTTCACTTACCATATGGACGCATAATTTTGCTTACCATATGGACTCATAGCTTACTTGGACGCAAAACTTTCCTGATCATTGGACGTATAGCATCCAGAGTCAATTGGACGATACTTACCCAAGGTCAAGTATCAGAGTCCATTGGATGCTCAGCTCTTTGACTGTACTTATAAGTACAGGTCACATTGAACGATGAACTTAACTTTGTTGTACCTACAAGAGCTTGTTAACAGACTTTGTAAAAACCTTAATAATCATTGTTATCATCAAAACCATTTAGGGATTTAAGCATTGAAAAATGCCTTTGAATAATTTGGTTCCAACAGTCTCCCCCTTTTTGATGATGACAAACATTATTAAGTTTTACAAGCAGTATAGTAGGTAAACAAAATGATCAGTTAGCAAAAAAAAACTTTTCTCTTAGGGAAACTCCTCCTGAGATAAACATCTCATGGATTTTGGATATTTAATATGTTGAGTACTTGAAAAGTTCTTTTTCTCAAAGAAAACAGATTAGTCCAACAGCACATATATAATCAGAATCCAGAGCAATCAGAGTATATATATATATATATATATATATAAGCAATAAGACTACTGCAACCGCAATTTTGACTCAATCTCGTTTTGTTAAGACTTGAGCTTTTTAAAACTTAATTTCTCTTTTTCTCCCCCTTTCGTCATCAGACAAAAAGGTTTGTAAGAGATCATAGTCCAGAAAAAACATTTTTTTAAAGAAAAAACAAGGAGAAACATGAAATCAGGGCTTCTGCAGATACTTCTTTGACTGCATGTACTTGATGTACTGTCCAAAGAGAAACACACAGTCTTCAACTTCTTCTCTTGGAACTAAAACTTGTGTAGATACAGTTCTTGGTTCCTCATCGGCGGAGACAACAAGATCTTCTGGCTCAGGAGGTAGCTCAACAATGGGCTCAGGCAAGGATCGAGTTGGTGCACTGAAGATGTCATCAAACATATATTTCTGATCCTCATTTCTCTTTGTAACTGACCCTACTGTAGGCGTTTCAGCCTTTTCAACAGCAAAGACCCCTCAAGTTGATGCTTGTTGTTCACACAGTCTGAGATATCTTTCCTAGAAGGTCCTTGCATCATGTTCTGTTGCTTGGCCTTTCTTAGACAAGTATAGCAATGTCAATATCATCTCGTGACTTCTTTGCCCAATCCTCATCAAACCTGATAGGAGTTGGCATTGGACTCTTATTGATGTGCTTCTTGGGGAACTTGTCTTTGTTCCTGTCAACAAGATAGACCCTTGGTACTAGCCTGTCAGGCTTCACCCTGATTGTTGTTGTGGCCTTAATCCTTATAGACGGAGGAACATTGAATTTATTCTGAAATTTAAGTCCATCCGCTATGCGTCTAACGAACAACTCATCAAGGACTGAAATGAATGGACCCATTTCTTCTACAGTCAGAGGAGAGCACTCTGGATGATCACAGTAAATCCTCATCCTGGCTAGTCCTGAGGAGCTGGACGATATACACTTGGCCCGTATCTCCTCCAGGGACAAATCTTTGTCCTTCTTCTTTTCCTCCTGAAGAGGAATTTCTATTATCTTGATTCCCTTTGTCAAGACATTGGGCTTCCTGACCGTGTAGATATACTTAGAAGGTGATAGAGGAGGTACTTCTGATACATCTTGGGTAGAGGAAGGTGAGGATTGTTGAGATTGACCATGTGAGGGTGAAGGTGTATGTGTTTGGGTTGGAATGGACAATGTTTCGTAGTCAAAAGGTGATGGGGGAGTGGGTTCAAGTGAGGCAGACGGTGTAGGTGTTTGAGGTCTTGGTTGAGTGGACGATGGGGGTGATAGAGGTTGAGTTTGTGTTTGGGAAGGTGGTTTTGTTTGAGGTGTGGTAACTGTTTGGGTAGGTATTTGGGTTTGTGTTTGTGGTCAGGAATTGGACGAATGGGTGAGGGAATGGACTCAGTGGTCTCCAAGATGGACGGAACAACAGATGCAATTACCTCCTCAACAGGTCTATCAGGAGTAGTGAAAGTAGATTCTTTAGGTACCTCTGACACTTTGCTTTCAGCATCTTTGGCCGTGGACGCTTTCTTCAGAGTTCTGGCTTTCTTTGTCTTTGATCCAATGGTCTCTTTCTTAGCTACATTGGACTCAGAAAATGTTCTCTTCTTGCTTGCCTTTTTCTCAGCAACAGGCTTGATTCTTTTGGAGAGATATTCTCCAATTGTTTCTTCATCTGATTCAGCCAGGACTAACTTCCTTACGGTTTTCTTGGAAGTAGCCTTCTTTGCAGCAGTGGGGATTTCATTAGTGTCTCCCCTTGAGGGTTCTGCTTGCTCAGCATTGATTTCACGAATTTTTCTCTTGATTTCTGCTCTAATGGCTTCTTTATTATCTTCTTCTTTTTCTTTGAGCTTAGCTAGATGTTCTTTGACAGTATCTAGCCTCATTCTTAGAATATTGGTTCTTCCAAAGGGCTGTTGATGAATCCTTTTTGATAGGGCAGCCTTATCTTCCCCAGAGTATACTTCCAGAATTTCCATTACTCCTTGAGTATTAAAGATTTTTTGAAGCAATGCTCCAAAGGGAATACTAGTCTTTTTGCCTTTCCCCCTTGCATCTCTCTTAAAATAGTAGAACAAAGTACTAGGAAGAATGATTCGTTGATGGGTTAGAAGATGTATGTAACGCCGTTATTTTTCAATCGTTTCTTTCCGTTTTTAGTGTGTTTTGATTTATTTAAATTAATTAATTTATGATTTTTATATTTTTGTTTTAGAATATTGATTTATATGATTTTGGGGTTTTTTAGATTGGTAGAGAGTGGCGGAACTCAAAAAACAGAAAAATAGCATAAATCGTGACCCAGTTTGAAAACGTCGAAGATTTTATATTTTTCCGGAGACCTTTTTGCGTCAAAAAAATATTTTAACGAAACAAGTTATTTTTTTAATATTTCAAATTTTTGGAAATTTTTCAGAAAATTTTTATTTTTATCCGCATTTAGCACGTTACGGGTAACCGTAGCGCATTCGGGATATCAGAAAATTATCAAAAATTAAGTTTTGAGATTCTAAATTTTATTATATTGATACTGGGTCTTAAAATTGATTTTTCCATTAATTACTTATTTAGAAAAGTATTTATTTCAAAATAGATTATGTATTAAGCATTTTTCCCACTTGTGAACCACTAAACAAGCCCTAACTTTGAAGATCTTTTCTCCCACTTGGCCAACTGGTTTTGTCTGCCCTCTTCAGCCCCAAATAGTGCCCCTTGTCCATGTGCTTAAGTCTCGCAAGTCATGCCTTGAACCAATGGTGTAATTACTTCATTTTCCTAAATTAAAACCAAGATAATACTAACTTAACTCAAGTTAATTTTGACTACCCTTGGTTCCTCCTTTGGCTGTGTAAATCAAGGGAAAAGGAGAGAGAAACTTCATCTTCTTCATTTCATCTTAATTCCAAGAGCAAAACTCCATTTTCTCTCTTAAGCTTTCAAGTTTTCCCTAAGCCATTTCCTTGGTGTTTCAAGAGCTTTGATCCTTCAAGCTTCACAAAAAAAGGTTGATTGATGATTCTAAACCATAAACCGTCCATATATCTCCATGATCTTCATTTCTTAAATTTTTTAGATCATGTGTTCTTTATTTTTTGAAGACAAGTTTTGTTTTGGCTTTAGGTTTGTATCCTTTGAAACCAAGAAGCTTGAAAACCTACTTTGATCCATTTTCTTCAAGGTCTTGAGTAAGTAATCATCCTCTCAAGTTTTTGATCTTAGGGTTTGGTTCTTTTTCATAAAGAAGATGTCTTTATGCTTTTATTTTGTATAATATTTTGAAAGGGTTCATACTAGTTTGGAAAACAACAAGCTAGGAGAGTAATCTTTGGGATTCAAGTTGTCTTTAAGAGGTAAGGGGATTTTCTTTTCAAAGTTATGATTTTTGTATGATTGTGTGTTGTGTGGCTTGATGACAACTCAAGGGTTGAGTTTCATCTTTGTGTAGAATGATATAAATCATTCTTGATGTGTTAAATCATTAAGAGAAGATTTCTAGCTTTATGGATTTTGTATGAGTATCATTATATTTTTAACTCTATGGAAATATTTCTAAAGTTATTTTGGGTAAAATGAAAAGTTAAGAAAATTTACTGAGTAATGGAAATTTGTTAGTATGCTTGATTTGCCTAAAAATGCCATTTAAAGCATGCGGTAGCTCTATGTTATTTGTGTGATAGAAAATTTATGCCATGATTTGTGATTGATTCTTGATGATGTGTGAGAATATTGTATGGCTTGATGTGATTTGGTTTGATTATTTTCTTGTGCTTCATTTGATTCATTTGGGATGATTGTAATATTTAAAGTAGAATTGTGCTTTATTTATTATGATTATGTGATGTTTGTTGTGTTTGGGTAAGATTAACCAAGATGAAATTAAAATAAGTGACCCAAACATCATGGAAGAGGAAGTAGAGGACTCAATAGTGAAACCATTTTTCTAAAGGCAAATTGGATTAATTTGGTATTCAAGCCAAAGCTTGATTTAGGTATTAATTACTTAAATTTTTTATAAGTCTCCAATGGACTTTAAAATTTAATTTAAATCAATCACAAGTGGTTAAATCTTTTATCAACTAATTCTATTTTAATTAACAAGAGGGAATAAAGTAAGAGAAATGTCTTTTTAGAGAATTTAACTAAATTAAGTTAAATAGGATTTTTATACCAATTATTTAAAGAGGAGTTTTTAAAGTGAAAATACTAAACTTTTGAAAATAAGGGTTTTATAGCAAAAATTCTTATTTTGTAGTTAAACCGTTGATAATATTTTTCGTTACTACGTAGTGGAAGAAAAGAAGATTTCATGAGTATAATAGGATTTTTGGAAAAATAATTATAATAAGCGGTATTTTATTTTTCAAAGACTTTTTCTTATAAGCCTATGCTTAAGAAAATAATTTAGTGGAAAAATAGAGTTTTTACACGTTGTTGTAAAAGAGTCAACACGTTGCGATGTTAAATTCTTGAGATAAGAATTTTGCGTGACAGCAAATATAGATGTAACGCCCCTTTTTCCCACAAGGAACGTTACATGAAAACTAAACAAAACTTAATGTGAAAGATAAATAAAACTGGTTTGTCTTTATAAAATAAGTCTTTAATAATTTAAGGATACCGAAATTGGTGGCTATTTTTTTTTAAAAAGGTAAGTACGCTCATGAAACTTAGCCATACAAAAAATCAGAAAGAAGAAAGCATACGTCATATATATATCATCAAGTTATTGTCCAAATTCCTTGTGCCCGCAAGTAAAGTCAGGAACCACAGCAGAGTGGCCAAAATACATCATTACAGCATAAAAGAAATAAAGCAGTAAACTAAACCAAAGAAAGCAATGAAGCAAAAGGTGTGCCAAAATACACGACATGAAATATCTACATCCTCAAAACCTAGGCTGGTCGACCAACTAACAACCCACAACCTAGCACTCTACACCTCCCCGCCTAAAGACTTAAGACGATGACGTCTCTTTGGGGTCCTCCTTTGGATTCTCCTCCTCCTCGGACTCGGACTCCACGAGCCAACCGCATCCAGGCTCATCTCTGACCTTCCTCTTCCCTCCCCCTGCATGTCCTGATGTTTCGGCATAAGAGCCTGAAGAGCAATGCACGAAATGTCCGGACGGCTCTATGTAAGGAACTGGAAGCGTCGGTCGCTCAGACTCAAGTGGTGGAGCTGGTGTCACAGGTGGAGCCAACCTAGGCAAGCGTGCCCCCTCCAAGGAACTCTTCCTTGGAGTGCGACGAATCAGACAACAACGGTCAGATATCGATCTGGCTATCCGCTGCGGTGTAGGCCTCTGATCCTCCCTCGTCTCTCTCCTAGGCTGTGCCGTGGGCGGAACTCTGGCCTCCTGGTTCTCCAAAGTGATATTGCGTGCAAAGGGTGCATCTCCCACCCAGTAGCGCATCCTCTCTACGGGTATGTATGTAGACGTCCAAAACCATGTCCCTCTCCAAAACCTCTTCGGGGCCCAACACCCCTCCTCTAGTCCTGACCACGTGTCCAGTCACAGTGGCCCATTGGGAGATTGGGTCGTAAGCCCATCCCCCTCCTTCGGCCTCAAGAGGCTTGAAACTCTCCCTCACTCGGGCAACCAGAGGCCTTGAAGTGGACATCTACGCGTAGCGTACATACGGACAACAGAAAAACATGCAAGGATGAATTTCTTTGCACAAGTTGAAATCCATTGAAAGGATGTATACGAAAAAGAAAATACTACATAATACATTCCAAGAATATATATAGCTACTTTTTCGCAAATCTTTCTCTAAGATATTCATACACCAAAAGAGAGCACATTATCAAATTAAGCACACAGTCAAACACGCACATAGCACTCTAGCATAATGCATGTCACTTCAATATCTCTTGAATACACCGGTGCACTGCTCCATGGAGACTTCCTCAACTAAGTAGAGCGATATAGCGAGAGCGTATACCTAATCATAAATGCAAACTGACCATCTCTCGGCCATCGTTTGTCATTCATTACAAACCCATTGTGCTTACGTCGTACACCATATCATAAATAAGGCAGCCCTGGTCAGGATCATCCAAGCTAGGTATTACGACTCGTCTCGGCACAAGGGAATTCCTTTCCAGGCCATTGAGAACTTCGTAACCTGGATGCCCTCAAAGACGTATAGTCAGACCATACTTATTTACAATCCCTACATAGGATTGTATACTCTAATCATGGCATAAAGCCAACATGGCAAAAGCCAATATCTCAAATGCATATGACAATACAATTCATACGCACATACAAGAGAAATAATGCAATCCTTCACTTAGGATTTTCATCATCACGTGTTAGCTCTCTCCCAACACCGTGTAGCATTATTTATCCTCGAATCTTCAACTCGCCACGTGTTGACTCTCTCTCAACAACGTGTAAAAACGTTATTTTTAAAACATAAGTTTTAGAAGAAGTTCCTCTTTGAATTTTAAGTTCTTCTTTAACTTTGAAATCTCAAGTCTTCATTATTTTTCTTCTCACTTTTCATTGAAAAAAAAATTAATTAAAAGTCTTAGTTAAATTCTTTGATAACTTTACTTAAATTTCCTTACTTTTAAGTATTTAAAAATTTGAACCCTTAAGAAGTCCAGTTTCACGCTTCAGCCCCTGATTTTTTGAAAAATTTGATTTCTGCCCCAAAAAGCGCAGTTTCATGTTTCTGCCCCAAAACTTCTGTAAATTATATTTTTGGCCAAAGTGCACAGTTTTTTGTTTTTCTGCCCAGAATTCCAGAAATTTATATTTTTGACCCAAATACACCCAATTTTTATTTTTAAGCTCTTAAAAATCTAAAATTTTACTTTCTCCCTCATTAATTGATTTTCTAACTTACTTAGAGTTTTATTGAGAAATAGGATTTAGTATGAAATTTATTTGAGTCTTATACTTAGAAATTTAATGAAATTTATCTAAGTAAGTGTTAACTTGAATCCTAATTAATTTATTTGATTTCATTTGGAAAATTTTTTCATTAAAGCTTTTAAGTCCTCTTCCCACTTAGTCAAATATTTTCAATTCAATCCCAATGAATCCAAGCATATGAAATATCCAAAAATCAACATACATCAATTAGGCAAGAACACAATCAAGCCATAAATCATACATACACCCAAAGTAACCATTCATAGCATATTAACACACTTCATGAACATAGCATCAATCATTAACTCATCAAGCATGCATTAGCAATTTAAAATCACTTCAAACCATACTTATGATTTTTCCAAGAACACATAGGCTTATCAAAAATTATCATGCATCAACCAATATGATACTTTAACTCATATACATAAATATATAAAAATACATATTACTAAGAGAATGAAACTCATTCAACAACCAAATAGAAAAACTCAAGTCATTGAGTTCATCATCAAGAACAAATCACATAGTCACACACATACACAACCTTCCCAACTTATTGAGAAAATCCCCTTAACTCTTGAAGCTAATGAAAATGGGCTAACACCAAAATCACCTTCACACCAACACCAACACCAACACCAAGTGGCCTCTTTGAAGCCTTGATGTTCCAACACTTTAAAAAAAATAACCTTATACAAAATACACCAAAAATACAATCATAAAAATGCAAGTTTTATGAAGACAACCAAACCCTAAAGACTAGAAATTTGAGTAGAGGAATACTTACTCAAACCTTGAAGCAAAATGAATCCAAGATGGTTTTCAAGCTTGTAGGTTCCAATAGAATGAACCTAAACCAAGAAAAAACTCACTTTTAGTAAAATGAAGAACACAAGCTTTCATGGAAAAATGAAAGTGGTGGAAATGGAAAAATGAAAGAAGTTTATGGATTAGAATGATGATCCAAACATTTTTTGTGAAGCTTGAATAGCCAAAAACCCAATAAAACTTAGACTTGTGGTGTATAGTAAAGCTTTGAAGATGGAGAGAAAATGGAGTTTCTAACTTCCAAAGGTTGAAGATGAAGTGAAAAGTGAAGCTTCTCTCTCTCCTTTCCCACTCAAAACTCAACCAGCCACAAGGGATGGGGGGGGGGGGGAGGTATGGGTTTGCTTGCTTTGAGTGGATGGAAGCCATACCTCATTTACCTAATTTGAAAAAAATTCAAAAATTAACCCCTTTGACCCATTTGACTTTTGAGATATTTTGAGAGTGAAATTAGGGCACTAAAACTCGTCCAAGTGCAGACCCAAGGAGGTGGGATTTAATTCCATCAAGTTAGGGTTTAATCGGTAGTTCAAAGTAGTCAAAACACTTAGTTTTACAATCCCTTTTTAGATAAATATTTTTCTAAAATAGGTAAAATCATGAAAAATCAATTTTATGACTTGAATATGATATAGAAAAATTTAGAATCTCAAAACTAAATTTTTGGACTATTTTTCATCTCCCGGTTGCACCCGGTTTACCTATAAAGCTCCAAACACGGGTAAAATAAAGTTTTTTCTGAAAAATTTCTAGAAAAATTTCTAAAAATCACAAATATTATAAAAACAACTTTTGGTTCATTAAAATATTATTTTGGAGTAAAAATGACTTCTAGAAAAATACTAAACCCTATCCCCGCATCATGAGAGAATGCGGTTCATGCAAAAACTCAGTTTTGCGAACTCTACTACCCTCGACTCTTCTAAAATAAATCTAAGATATGAATATCCTTATTCTCACCTCAAGATCCCAAAATCATTAATAAAATAATTTTAAATAAATTAAAACATATTTAAAAGTCTACAGAAACTATATAAAAATGAGGGTGTTACAACTCTACCCTTCTAAAAAGAATTTCGTCCTCGAAATTACGTACCTAAAACTACGTTTAACCATCAATATAGAATAACTCTCACCCGATCTATCACTTCTACTTTAGAAATAACATACTCTCTTTCCTTCGAGCATTCTTGCTCTCACTACAGAGTATTCTCACACTATCCATCAAGAACCATCACTAACCAATCCAAACTTTAAGAATTCAACAATGCAAGTCTATATCAATTATCATTGTACCCCATCTACTACCGGCAAGCCAATGGGTTAATTACTCCCACGCCTTGTCCTTAAGCAATCAGAAAACGATAATAATTGTATAGCTAATCACATCATTGTCCAAATCATTCCTGAATATAACAACTGACACATACTATCATCTATTCGATTCTTCCAAAAATTTTCTTCTCCTACTTTATCTTCAAGATCTACTAATGCCTTGCCACCCATTCAGAGTATTATCCTTTTCTTATACTCGTCTCTTAATACTCGTTACAGTACTCCTAGATAACTGTCGACTATTGTCTGTACTTTAACTACCCCTTTGCTAAATGATTTATGGTAAAAAAAATTTCTATTAAGATTTCTATTACAACTCACACTCTCGAAGTTGACCCAGAATAGGATAATCGATTTACTAACAATATTACCATTACTGAGGAGAAATAACTGGACATGATGGACTGCCAGAAAGACAATTAGATAGAGAGATAGAAAACAGCTAGGTAAGAAAATAGATAGATGAAATTACTGAATAACTTCATACATAGATTGCAAAAAGCTTTTGGAAACAGACGGACATAAGAGTTACTAGGAGGTTACATATTTAAGTAGTAGAGGAAGAAATTTAAAACATAGAGTCAGATTTTGAATCTAAAACTTATAAGAAACTAAAACATACAATACACAAAAGGTTTCCTAACAAAACAAAACTAGTCTTCTAGAATCTTCCAAAAACATACAGAAGACCACCCATCTCCAATCATCCATGAAGCTCATAGTCTTGAAAATTACCAGTCATATCATTTCCTTCTTGTAGGAGATCCTCTGAGGGTGAAGCCTCAACACCGCTCATAGTGTAAACACGTCCTTTTGTCTTCGGCCTTCCGGCTTTGACAGCGTTGAGTTTCAGCTTGGGTTTGGGCACATTGCAGTCCTTTGCTATATGTCCCACATTTCCACAACTATAAAAAGCTTTTCCTTGCTGGACGCAGATGTGGGCATAGTGTCCTAATTTTCCACACTTATAACATGTTACTGGAGAGCCCGCTCCGTGGTTCACTTTATTCCCACTATCAACAACAGGTGGTAAGTTGTGGTTTTGTTGCTGGTTCCCTTGATTCTTGAAGTAGGGTTTGTTCTGATCCCGCTTCCCTTTCTGCCCTTGTGGATATAACCTAGACGGTCCACCCACATTCCCCTAATTTGTAGGTAACAAGATGAAACACAAAAAGGGGGGGTTGAATTGTGTTTCAAAGCTTTTGAAAACTTTTCGCAAACGTTGGACGCTGATTATGAAAAACGTTGGACTCTCAGCGCAACTGGTTTATTGGACGCACAGATATGTTGGACGCAAAAACATCCACTTAGTTTAAAACAGGTTTTCTTTGTGCGATTAAGGTGTATTGAACAACTTGTTAAAATAAGTTCAAAATCAATCCCCTCAGTTAGTATAAACAAATAATTTGACAAAGAAAGGGATAGAGAAAATAACACAAGTGTTTATCCTGGTTCACCCTTTCCTAAGAGCTACGTCAAGTCCCCTCAAACTAGAGAGATTTCACTTTCAATCAAGATAGAATACAAGTATTCTTCAACAGCCTCATCAGGCCTTACACAAGTATTCTTTGCACACCTAGCCTCTCCAGGCTCAACACAAGTATTCTTTGACAACTAAGCCTCTCCATGCTTAACACAAGTATTCTTTGACAACTAAGCCTCTCCAGGCTTAACCCCAAGTATTCTTTGCACGCAGCCTCTCCAGGCTATATCCCAAGTATTCTTTTACAGACAAGCCTCTCCAGGCTCAGACAACTCAGAAGAGTGTTTTGGACTTAAAGTGCTATCTAACTCACGTAAGTGAGAATATGAAAATCTTAAGCACTTGGAGAGTTAAGCAAACTCTCTTTTACAAGAAGGAAGAAAATAATACAAGACTTTTTACAATAGACAAAGTATTTGCACAGCATTTCAGCTCTTTCTTTTTCTTGGTTCAGTCTCTTGTATTCTTCTTCTTGTTCACGGTATTTATAGGATTTGATGAAGCTTCAGACTTGTTCTTTGAATAGCTCAGCTTCAGCCTTCATAAATATGACCGTTCTCTAATAGCATTAAATGTTATTTTTCCGTTGCTCTGAGGAGTTCCACTTCAGTGTGTATGTCTGCGTCTTTTTCTCCTAAGTCAGAAGCAACATGTACTCACAGTCTCAATTGCACAAAGGTTAATAGTAATATTATGTTGAGACAAAGGGATTACACTGTGTAAATCAAAAGGGGTGTTTAGAGAGATATAGAAATAGTCAGAGTACATTCTCTCTCTAAGTACACTTTCCACAGTGCTTTATGCTTTTCATTTAATGCATGTTCAAACACGTTGAATACAACTATTTATTTCAAATCATTTGCTCAATAAATATGTTCCATATTAAATGCAAGAGCAATAAATAGCAAGTTATGTATTCTGCGTTTTGGACGCAACATGTAGAATGTATGGACTTTTCAGGTTATGTACAAAATGGACGTATACCTTTGCTTACCATTTGTACTTGAGACAACTTGGTTCATATGGACGCATATTCATTGCTTACCATATGGACTTATGACTTTGCTTCTCTGATAGTGCGTCTCTATGACAGTCAATGGACGTTTATCAATTTTGCTTCCTTGGACGCAATGCATAGTTCGTCTCCATGACTAATTACTGGACGCTTGTAGGTTCTGCTTCTTTGGACGCAAAGCTTCATTTGACGTATTGCTTCTTAAAGTCTATTGGACGATACCTTTTTGAGGTTAAGTATCAGAGACCATTGAACGCTCCACTCTTGGATTGTACATATATGTGCCAATGTCACTTTGGACAATGGACTTATCTTTGTTGTACCTACAAGAGCTTGTCAGCAGACTTTGTAAAACCTTTAATAATTATTGTTTTCATCAAAACCATTTAGGGAATTCATGCATTGAAAATGCTTTTGAATAATTTGGTTCCAACAATCTCCCCCTGTTTGATGATGACAAATATTATTAAGTTTTACAAGCAGTAAAGCAGATAAAACCAGTAAACAGTTAACATATATTTTTTAAGCAGAAATTTTTCTTAGGGAAAACTCCCCCTGAGATATATGTCTCAGTTTTTCTTATTCTTCTCCCCCTGAGATAAACATCTCATGGTTTTGGATATTCAATATGTTCAGAGTACTTGAAAAATTTCTTTTTCTCACAGAGCAGATTAGTCCAGCATATAATAGAGCATAATCAGAGCAGCATAAATAATAAGACTACTGCACTGCAATATAGACTCAATCTCATTTTATTAATGACTTTTGAGCTTTAAAACTTAATTCTTCCCAATTTCTCCCCCTTTTGTCATCAAACAAAAAGGTTCACAGAACATCATAGTCCAAAAAAAATAGGAATTCAGAAAATCGAAGAGCAGGAGAACAAGACTGTCATGGATTCTTCCTTGATTCCAGATACTTGCGGTACTGTCCCAACAGAAATATCAGGTCATCAATATCTTCTGTTGAAGGTGGAACTTGTATTGGTGCAATTCTGGATTCCTCATCTGTAGAGACAATGGCATCTTCTGCCTCAGGAGGAAATTCAATTATTGGCTGAGTGGATCTAGTTGGATCACCAAAGACATCATTAAACATATATCGTTGATGTGCCATGTTTTCTGCAACTGATCCCCTGGTTGGCGTTGCAGCCTTCTCAGCATCTGAGACCCTTGAAGATGATGCTTCTTGCTCACACAAGACAAGGTGTCTTTCCCAGAAGGTTCTGGCTTCCTGCTCCGTTGTTTGTCCTGTCTTGGACAAGAACATTAAGAAATCCATATCCACAGTCTCCATGGATTTCCTTGCCCAGTCCTCATCAATCCTGATAGGAATTGGCATTGGACTTTTGTTGATGCTCTTCTTTGGGAACTTGTCCTTATTTTTGTCAACAAGATAGACCCTTGGTGCTATCCTGTCAGGCTTGACCTTTATTGTTGTGGTTGGCTTGATTCTCATAGAAGGAGGGACATTGAAGTTATTCTGGAGCTGAAGTCCGTCCACTATGTTTCTGATGATCATTCTGTCAAGGGGTGAGAGAAATGATCCCAGTTCTTCCGCAGTTAGAGGAGAGTAATCTGGCTTGAAGTCATAAATTCTCATCCTTGAGAGTCCCAAAGAGCTGGGCATGATTGACTTAGCTCTTACTTCCGCTGAGGTCATGTTCTCCCTTCTCTTATCCTCTTGAAGAGGGATTTCTATGACCTTCAACCCCTTAGTCAGGACATCCAGTTTCCTGATTGTGAAGATGTATTCAGAAGTTGATGAAGTTGGGGCTTCTGATATTTCCAGGTTGGAGGAAGGTGGAGAGTGTTGAGAGTGGTCACGAGAAGGAGAAGGTGAAGGTGAGTGTGTTTGGATGGGATTGGACGATGGTTCAAGATTGAAGGGTGATGGTGGAGTGGTTTCAGGTGAGGCAAGTGGTGGTGTTTGCTGTCTCGATTGAGTGGACAGAGGGGGTGAAAGAGTTTGAGGTGGTGTTTGGGATGGTTGTTCTGTTTGAGGTGGGGGAACTGTTTGGGTTTGTGTTTGAGGTTGTGATTGTGATTGTGGTTCAGAAATTGGACGAATGGGTGATTGTGGTTGAGTCTGAGGGTCAGGGATTGCACGAATGGGTGAGGGAATGGACTCAGGAATTTCTCTATCAGTATTCCTTGTTCCTTTGCGAGAGTAAACAATTCTAAAATCTTTAGCAATCTCAGAAATGGTCTTTAAAGGTTTTCTCGTACCTGTTCGTTTCTTAACAGGTCTTCCAGCAAACTCTTGACTGGACTGCCTTTTTCTAGAGGATTGTGCTTCTTTCACTTTGGGCCTTTCCACATTCTCTCTTTTAGGCTTCTTCTCAGTTGCTACATCTTCTTGAGATACTGGTTCTGCCTCTTCAGATCTTACTTCTCTAAGAATTTTTTCTTTCTTAGCCATCTCATTTATTCTCTGATATTCTTTTGCACCTCGGATAGCAGAGCGAAGATTCATTTTGTCAAAGTTGCTTTTGCCAAGCTTGGATTGTCTGATACTGCTCAAGATCTGATTTAAGTCTTCGACAATTCCTTGTTTTCGCATAATCTTTGTTAGAAGCACTCCATAAGGAATTTTCTTCAAGGAATGCTTTCTGCTGACACACTTCTTGAAGTTCATGAAGAGAATAAGAGGCAGATTAATTTTCTTCCGATTCAATAGATTCACCAGTAAAAACTCATGCATAGCAGACACAAAATTCCTTCATCCTGTTTTGTGAAGGATCATTTTGTTGATGACTTGATGCAGAACTCGTGCCTTGTCGTGCATATGTGAAGCAACTATAGGTTGAGAGTATTCAGAAGAGTCAAACAGAATGTCACTCCCTCCTGGTCTTCCATTCTTCCAATCAGAGAGAGGAACTTCTCCTTCAGCTTTACAGTTAATGGTTTCAGAGATAGTTTCAACTGAAACTATTATTTTCTTGCCATTAACCGTTCCAGTGATTTCAATGTCTTCAACCTCAGCTGTTAACCAGAACTGCTTAATAGGATTGGGGTACACTCTGATTTCTCCCTTGAAGAAGTTATTCCAACCAGCACTTGTGATTTCCTCAACCACAAAGATCCCTAGTTCAACCAACTCGGTGGGAATGAATCGATGTTCCACAAGGACTTCCATGTTCTCAACGTTCTCCATTTTTTAGAGTAAGGATGAGTTTTTCAAAAGAGAGGGTTTTGAAAGGGTTTTTCCAAAGACGAGAGTAAACACAGAGAGTTTTCAGAAGGTTGAGAGAGTGGAAGGGAAGGGGTTAAAAACGTGTGTAAGAAGGAAGTTGTGGAGAGAGAAAACAATAATTTTTTCTTGAAAACTGGCATAATCATCAAACGGGAAAACGACTACAGAGCAGGTGTACAGTTTGTGATAAAAATATATCATTATAAAAATAGCTTAGACTCAGCGCGGGAAGACTAAGAGTTAAAGACCTTTAAGTCTTTAAAAGAAATTCTAAGTCTCAAGTAGACTGACGTGTCTCATTGGATGCTAGTCTTATTGGACTCAGACTCAGCTTGAGCATATTAGACGCTAAACATCATTCTTTTACAAAGTGCATATTTAAATGCTTCCTTATAAAGATGAATCTATCTACAGAGAGGGGTTTTGTAAATATGTCAGCCCATTGATTTTCAGTGTTAACAAACTGAATATCAAATATTCCCTTCTGTACATAGTCTCTAATAAAATGATGTTTAATTTCTATATGCTTAGCTCTTGAGTGTAAGAATGGGTTCTTAGATAGATTGATTGCAGCAATATTATCATAAAGCACAGAAATCTTACTCTCGAAGATGTTGTAGTCCTCCAATTGATGTTTGATCCATAAGAGCTGAGAACAACAACTTGCAGCAGAGACATATTCAGCTTTAGCTGTAGACAATGCAATTGTGCTCTGTCTCCTGCTCGTCCATGATACTAGATTGGATCCAATAAAATGGCATCCTTCGCTGGTGCTTTTTCTTTCAAGCCTGTCTACAGCATAATCAGCATCACATAACCCTACTAATCTGTATTCATCTGATTTCTGAAACAGCAGACCAAGATTAGTAGTCTCTTCCAGATACCTAAAGATTCTCTTTACAGCAGTTAGGTGAGAATCTCTAGGATCTGATTGAAATCTTGCACATAAACAAACACTAAACATAATGTCAGGTCTAGATGCAGTAAGATATAAGAGAGATCCAATCATACCTCTGTATACCTTTTGATCTACCTTTTTATCTTTATCATTCAGACTCATTATGCAAGTTGGATGCATAAGAGTAATCATAGGTTTGCAATCGTCCATATTGAACTTCTTAAGAAGCTCCTTTGTATACTTGGACCGATGCACATAGATCCCATCTTGAGTCTGTTTTACTTGAAGTCCAAGAAAGAATTTCAATTCTCCCGTCATGCTCATTTCAAACTCCTTCTGCATAAACTCAGAAAATTCTCCACATAGAGATTCATCAGTAGCACCAAAAATGATATCATCCACATAAATTTGTACTATGATGAAATGTGTGTCTATGGATTTTCTGAAAAGAGTAGTATCAACTTTTCCTCTTGAAAAACCATTTTCCATTAGAAAAGAACTTAGTTTTTCATACCAATCTCGAGGAGCTTGCTTGAGGCCATAAAGAGCCTTTTTCAGTTTAAAAACATAGTTGGGAAAAGTTTGATCCTCAAATCCAGGAGGTTGTTCAACATAGACTTCCTCTGTTATTATACCATTTAGAAAAACACTCTTTACATCCATTTGATAAAGCATCATATCATGTTGGGCAGCAAATGAAAGTAAGATGCGAATGGCTTCTATTCTAGCTACTGGAGCAAAGGTTTCAGTAAAGTCAATACCTTCCTGTTGTGAGTAACCTTGTGCAACTAACCTTGTCTTGTTTCTCACAACTTTACCTTCTTGGTCCAGTTTGTTTCTGAATACCCATTTGGTTCCAATAATGGACTTATCTTCAGGTGGGGCTACCAGCGTCCAAACATCATTGAGTTTGAATTGATTCAGCTCCTCCTGCATTGCCAAAATCCATCCTTCGTCCAATAGGGCTTCATCTATATTTTTGGGCTCCAATTCAGAGATAAATGCAACATCAGTTTGTTCTCTGAATGTGGATCTTGTTCTGACTCTATCATTTGCATTTCCAATGATTTGATCTTCAGGATGATAGGTCTTGAAGTGCCAGCTTCTTCTTCTTTCAGTATTGGACGCATCCTCAGCTTCTGCGTCTGAACTATTTTCTTCATTCTTAGGCGATATTCTTTCACCTTCTGCTTGTATTCTCATATCTGCAAGAGAATCACTTCGCTCTGACAATTCCTTGTCAGGCTTTTTGTCAATGAATTTAATATGAACTGACTCTTCAACTGTCAAGGTTCTTGAGTTATAGACTCGATAGGCCTTGGAGGTTTCAGAGTAACCCAGAAAAATACCATTGTCCACTTTTGAATCAAATTTGCGAAGTTGATCCTTAGCGTTAAGAATGAAACATTCACATCCAAAGGGATGGAAGTATGAAATGTTGGGTTTTCTTCCTTTCCACAATTCATATGGAGTCTTTTTCAATATAGGCCTCACATATATTCTATTTTGTAAATAACAAGCAGTATTTACAGCTTCAGCCCAAAATCTCTTGGATGTTGAGTGATCATTGAGCATGGACCTAGCCATCTCTTGTAAAGATCGATTCTTTCTCTCCACCACACCATTCTGTTGAGGTGTTCTTGGTGCAGAGAAATTGTGAAAGATCCCATTCTCTTCACAGAATCTCTGGAAGTTTGCATTTTCAAACTCACCTCCATGATCACTTCTAATAGAGTTGATACAAACTCCTTTCTCATTTTGAACTTTTTTACATAATATGGTGAAGACTTTGAAAGACTCATCCTTGTGTGCTAGGAATTTGACCCATGTCCATCTAGTATAGTCATCAACTATGACTAGTCCATATTTCTTTCCATTTAAAGAAGCAGTTTGAGTGGGTCCAAACAAATCCATATGTAAAAGTTCTAAAGGTCTAGAAGTGGAAACAATATTTTTAGAATTAAAAGAATTTTTCACTTGTTTCCCTTTCTGACATGCTTCACACAGAACTTCAGATTTGTACACAAGATTTGGTAGTCCTCTCACGAGGTTATGCTTATTTAGCTTTGAGATGGTTCTTAAGCTTGCATGACCAAGTTTCTTGTGCCATATCCATTGTTCATCATTTAAAGATATGAAGCATGAGACATTTTGTTTGCACAATTTTTCGAAATTAATCTTGTAAACATTATCCTGCCTCTTTGCTTGAAAAAGTATGGACTTGTCAGGATTTCTGACTATACATTTGTCCTTGTTAAAGGAAACATCAAATCCACTATCACACAATTGACTTATGCTAAGCAGATTATGTTTGAGTCCTTCAACCAGTAAGACATTTTCAATAGAGGGAAAAGGATGCTTACCAATTTTACCTATTCTAACTATTCTGCCTTTCTGGTCTCCTCCAAAGGTGACCTAGCCTTTTGATCTAGGCTTTAGGTCTTGCAACATAGACCTTTCTCCTGTCATGTGTCGTGAGCAGCCACTGTCCAGGTACCATGACTGGTGTTGTCTTCCTCCCATCAAACACATCTGCAACAGGAATTATCATATTTTTAGGTACCCAGATTGACTCTTCTTCATCCTCACTGTCAGTTGAGGGTAGGCTTGCCATTAGACAAAGATTTGCTTCTTCCTTATCCTCCTCATCCTCATCATCAGAAGATTCATCAAGATCTTCCCATGTTGCCATGAGACCCTTCTTTTTCTTGAAGAATTTCTTCTTTGTCCTTTCAGCCTCAGGACAGTCTACCTTGTAGTGGCCCGGTTTCTTGCATCCATAGCACACTACTGGACTTTTGTCCTTTTGCTCAGCTTCCTTTTGTGGAAATTTTTCGTTGAATTGCTTTCTTCTAAAGCCACCTTTCTTTTTCCACATAGACTTTATTTTCCTGGAGATGAAGGAAAGTTCATCGTCATCTGAGCCTTCTTCTCCTTCTGAGCTGCATGACTCCTCATCTGAGTCAAGTGTCTTCTGTGCCTTTGAGGTGCTCCCCTTTTGGGCTTTAAGAGCAATGAATTTTGCTCTTCTTTCTGTTCCTTCTTCATTGAGCCCAAGCTCATGCACTTTAAGTGATCCTAGAAGGTTCTCCATAGCAAGAGTAGAAAGATCTCTTGCTTCTTGTATGGCAGTTACCTTGGGTCTCCATTGTTTTGGCAAACTCCTTAGGATTTTCGTGATATGATCTTGGTTTGTGTATATTTTTCCCAAGGATCTCAGGTTGTTAATGATTGTTTGGAATCTTCCAAACATCTGATCAATAGTCTCGTGATCCTCCATTTTGAATAGTTCATATTGATGAACTAGCATGCTGATTTTGGACTCACGGACCTAAGTTGATCCTTCATGTGCCAAAGCTAGAGTGTCCCATATCTCCTTGGCAGTAGTGCAACTATGTGTAGGTAACAAGATGAAACACAAGAAGGGGGGTTGAATTGTGTTTCTAAGCTTTTAAAACTTTTCGCAAATGTTGGACGCTGGCTTATTTCAAATATTGGACGCACAGCGTTTTCTGAAATATTGGACGCACAATAGTTTTAAAACACTGGACGCACAGAGTCTTTATAAAAACTGGACGGACAGGTTTTCTAAAGATTGGACGCACAGAATGCTTCCCTTTTAGTTTGAAAAACTTGTTTGAATAAAATCAATTTCAATCCCCTTTGTTAGTAATAAACAAATCTTTGAAGAAAAAGTTTTCACTCATAACCAAAGATTTTGAAAAGCTCACATTAGAAAAGAAAGTACTCAAATCAGAAAATGAAGAGTTGAGACTTCAAGTAAGTCAACTCAAAGATGAATCTCAAAAGGATTCTGAGTTCAATACTTCCTGTGAAGTACAAGTACTTCAACAAGAAGTAAATGAACTCACTGGACGATTGTCCAGATTTGTCAGTAGCTCTGAAAAACTTGATCAAATTTTAAAAATTCAGAGAAAACCTTCTGACAAAAGTGGTTTGGGTTATGTTCCTAAGGAACAAGAAAAACCGAAACCAAAGTTTTCTAAAAGTCCTTCCAGATTTAATCTATACTGTGGTCACTGTGAAAAGGCTGGACATGTCACCTCGACATGCGTCGATAATAAGAGGAACATGCCTGGACGCAGACCAAGGACTAACAAAAAAGGACCCAAGCCTGGGTACCTAAAAGCATGATAATTCCTACTGCAGATATGCTTGATGGGAGGAAGACAACTCCAGTCATGGTACCTGGACAATGGCTGCTCACGACACATGACAGGAGAAAGGTCTATGTTCCGAGACCTAAAACCTAGATCAAAGGGCTGGGTCACCTTTGGAGGAGACCAGAAAGGTAGAATAGTTGGGATAGGTAAAATTGGTAAGCATCATTTTCCCTCTATTAAAAATGTCTTATTGGTTGAAGGACTCAAACATAGTCTGCTTAGCATAAGTCAATTGTGTGATAGTGGATTTGATGTTTCCTTTAACAAGGATAAATGTATAGTCAAAAATTCTGATAAGTCCATACTTTTTCAATCAAAGAGGCAGGACAATGTTTACAAAATTGATTTCGAAAATCTGTCCAAACAAAATGTCTCATGCTTCATATCCTTAAAGGATGAATAATGGATATGGCACAAGAAACTTGGTGATGCAAACTTAAGAACCATTTCAAAGCTGAATAAGCATAACCTCGTGAGAGGACTACCAAATCTTGTGTACAAATCTGAAGTTCTGTGTGAAGCATGTCAGAGAGGGAAACAAGTGAAAAACTCTTTTAATTCTAAAAATATTGTTTCCACTTCTAGACCTTTGGAACTTTTACATATGGATTTGTTTGGACTCACTCAAACTGCTTCTTTCAATGGAAAAAAATATGGACTAGTTATAGTTGATGACTATACTAGATGGACATGGGTCAAATTCCTTGCACACAAGGATGAGTCTTTCAAAGTCTTTACTATATGATGTTAGAGAGTCCAAAATGAGAAAGGAGTTTGTATCAACTCTATTAGAAGTGATTATGGAGGTGAGTTTGAGAATGCAAACTTCTAGAGATTCTGTGAAGAGAATGAAATTCTTCACAATTTCTCTGCACCAAGAACACCTCAACAGAATGGTGTGGTGGAGAGAAAGAATCGATCTTTACAAGAGATGGCCAGGTTCATGCTCAATGATCACTCAACCTCTAAGAGGTTTTGGGCTGAAGCGGTAAATACTGCGTGTTATTTACAAAACAGAATATATGTGAGTTCTATATTGAAAAAGACTCCATATGAATTATGGAAAGGAAGAAAACCCAACATTTCCTATTTCCATCCCTTTGGATGTGAATGCTTTATTCTTAACACTAAGGATCAACTTGGCAAGTTTTCTAAAGTGGATAATGGAATTTTTCTGGGTTACTCTAAAACTTCCAAGGCTTACCGAGTCTATAACTCAAGAACCTTGACTGTTGAAGAGTCAATTCATATTAAATTCAATGACAAAAAACATGACAAGGAATTGTCAGAGCTAAGTGATTCTCTTGCAGATATGAGAATACAAGCAGAAGGTGAAGGAATATCACCTAAGAATGAAGAAGATGGATCAGATGCAGAAACTGAGGATGCGTCCAATACTGAAAGAAGAAGAAGCTGGCACTTCAAGACCTATCATCCTGAAGATCAAATCATTGGAAATGCAAGTGATAGAGTCAGAACAAGGTCCACATTCAGAGAACAAACTGATGTTGCATTCATCTCTAAATTGGAGCCCAAGAATGTTGATGAAGCCCTATTGGACGAAGGATGGATTTTAGCAATGCAGGAGGAGCTGAACCAATTCAAACGTAATGATGTTTGGACGCTGGTAGCCCCACCTGAAGATAAGTCCATTATTGGAACCAAATGGGTATTCAGAAACAAACTGGACGAGCAAGGTAAAGTGGTGAGAAACAAAGCAAGGTTAGTTTCTCGAGGTTACTCACAACAGGAAGGTATTGACTTTATTGAAACCTTTGCTCCAGTAGCTAGAATAGAAGCCATTCGCATCATACTTTCATTTGCTGCCCAACGTGATATGAGGCTTTATCAAATGGATGTAAAGAGTGTTTTTCTGAATGGTATAATAACAGAGGAAGTCTATGTTGAACAACCTCTTGGTTTTGAGGACCAAACTTTTCCTAACTATGTTTTTAAACTGAAAAAGGCTCTTTACAGCCTTAAGCAAGCTCCTCGAGCTTGGTATGAAAAACTAAGTTCTTTTTTAATGGAGAATGGTTTTTCAAGAGGAAAAGTTGACACTACTCTTTTCGGAAAATCCATAGACACATATTTCATCATAGTACAAATTTATGTGGACGATATTATTTTTGGTGCTACTAATGAATCTCTATGTGGAGAATTTTCTGAGTTAATGCAGAAGGAGTTTGAAATGAGTATGATGGGAGAATTGAAATTCTTCCTTGGACTTCAAGTAAAACAGACTCAAGATGGGATTTATGTGCATCAATCCAAGTATACAAAGGAGCTTCTGAAGAAGTTCAATATGGACGATTGTAAGCCCATGAACACTCCTATGCACCCAACTTGCATAATGAACCTGAGTGATAAAGATAAAAAGGTAGATCAAAAGGTATACAGAGGTATGATTGGATCTCTCTTGTATCTTACTGCATCTAGACCTGATATCATGTTTAGTGTTTGTTTATGTGCAAGATTCCAATCAGATCCTAGAGATTCCCACTTAACTGCTGTTAAGAGAATCTTTAGATATCTGAAGGAGACTACTAATCTTGGTTTGTTGTTTAAGAAATCAGATGAATACAGATTAGTAGGGTTCGGTGATGCTGATTATGCTGGAGACAGGCTTGAAAGAAATAGCACAAGCGAAGGATGCCATTTTATTGGGTCCAATCTAGTATCATGGACGAGTAGGAGACAGAGAACAATTGCATTATCTACAGCTGAAGCTGAATATGTCTCTGCTGCAAGTTGTTGTTCTCAACTCTTATGGATTAAACATCAATTGGAGGACTACAACATCTTCGAGAGTAAGATTTTTGTTCTTTGTGATAATACTACTGTAATCAATTTATCTAAGAACCCAATCTTACACTGAAGAGCTAAGCATATAGAAATTAAACATCATTTCATTAGAGACTATGTGCAGAAAGGAATATTTGATATTCAGTTTGTTAGCACTGAAAATCAATGGGCAGACATATTTACAAAACCCCTCTCTGTAGATAGATTCATTTTTTATAAGGAAGCATTTAAATATGCACTTTAAAAAAGAATGATGTTTAGCATCCAATATGCTCAAGCTGAGTCTGAGTCCAATATGACTAGCGTCCAATATGACTAGCGTCCAATAGGACACGTCAGTCTATTTGAGAACTTAGTATTTTTATTATGACTTAAAGGTTTTTACCTCTTAGTCTTTCCGCGCTGAGTCTATGCTATTTTTATAATAATATATTTTTATCACAAACTGTCCACTTGCTCTGTAGTCGTTTTCCCATTTGATGATTACGCCAATTTTCAAGAAAAAGTTACTGTTTTCTCTCTCTAAAACTTCCTTCTTACACATGTCTTTACCCCATTCTCTTCCACTCTTCATTTTCCGAAAAACTCTCTCTGTGTTTGCTCTCGTTTTCGAAAAACCCTTCCAAAACCCTTCTCTTTCGAAAAATCAAACCTTTACTTTCAAAAATGGAGAACATTGAGAACATGGAAGTCATTGTGGAGCATTGCATCTATCTCTCCGCTCTGGCTGAACTGGGAATCTTTGTAGCTGAGGAAATAATCAGTGCTGGCTGGCAAAACTTCTTCAGAGGAGAAGTCAAGGTCTATCCAAACTTGATCAAACAGTTTTGGCTAACTGCTATTGTACAAATACTAAAATTACTAGAACAGTTTCGACCAAAAAGATAGTAGTTTCAGTTGAAACCATTTCAGAAACAATCAACTGTAAAGCTGAAAGAGAAGTTCCTCTCACTGATTGGAAGAAGGGAAGGCCAGGAGGGAGTGGCATTCTGTTTGACTCATCAGAATACTCTCAACCATTAGTTGCTTCACAAATGCACGACAGGGCATGAGTTCTGCATCAAATCATTAACAAAATGATCCTTCACAAAATAGGATCTAAAAACTCTGTATCTACAACACATGAGTTTCTATTAGTAAATCTACTGAATCGGAAAAAGATTGATCTACCACTTGTTCTTTTCATGAACTTCAAGAAGCACGTCAGCAGAAAGGATTATTTAAAGAAAATTCCTTATGGAGCTCTTCTTCAGAAGATAATGAACAAACAGGGAATTGGTGAAGAAGAAACCCTGTCCCTGAGCAGTATCAAACAACCGAGGCTCACGAAAAATAACTTTGATAAAATGAAGCTTCGCTCTACTATCCGAGGTGCAAAAGAATATCAGAAAATAAATGAAGTGGTTAGGAAAGAAAAGATCCTTAGAGAAGTAAGATCTGAAGAAGCAGAACCAGTATCTCAAGAAGCTGTGCCCAAGGTAGTAGCAATTGAAAAGAAAACTAAAAGAAAGAATGAGGAGAGGCCCAAAGTGAAAGAAACACAGCCCTCCAGAAAAAGACAGTCTAGTCAAGAGCTTGCTGGAAGACCTGTTAAGAAACGAACAGGTACTAGAAAACCTTCAAAGACCATTTCTAAGATTGCTAAAGATTTTAGAAATGTTTACTCTCGCAAAGGAACAAGGGATGTTGTTAAAGAAATCCCTGAGTCCATTTCCTCACCCATCCATCCAATCCCCGAACCTCAGCCTCAACCACAATCGCCTACCCATACAATTCCTGAACCACAAACACAAACCAAAACACCAACTCAAACAATTCCCCCACCTCAAACAGAACAACCATCCCAAACACCACCTCAAACTCTCTCACCCCCTTTGTCCACTCAACCAAGACAACAAACACCGCCACTTGCCTCACCTGAACCTACTCCACCATCACCTTTTAACCTTGAACCATCATCCACTCCTACCCAAACACACACACCTTCACCCTCACATGGTCAATCTCAACATTCCTCATCACCCTCTGACCTGGATATATCAGAAGCCCCCTCTCTATCACCTTCTGAGTATATCTATACAGTCAGGAAGATGAATGTTCTGACCAAAGGAATAAAGATTATAGAGATTCCTCTTCAGGAGGACAAAATAAAGGAAAATATGACTTTGGAGGAAGTAAGGGCCAAGTCCATATCACCCAGTTCCTCAGGACTTTCAAGAATGAGGATTTACGACTTCAAGCCAGAGTACTCTCCTCTGACTGCAGAAGAACTGGGTTCATTCCTCTCAGTCCTGGATGGACTCTTTATCAAGCACGTAAAGGAAGGCCTTAACTATCAGAACAAGTTCAATGTGCCTCCATCTATGTGGATAACAGACTCTACAACAATAAAAGTGAAGCCTGGCAGGATAGTAACAGGGGTCTATCTTGTTGACAGGAATAAGGACAAGTTCCACAAGAAGCGCATCAACAAAAGTCCAATGCCAACTCCTATCAGGATTGCTAAGGATTGGGTAAAGGAATCCATGAAGAATGTTGACATGGATTTCTTGTTGTTCTTGTCCAAGACAGGACAAGCAACGGAGCAGGAAGCAAAGACAGTCTAGGAAAGATTCCTCAAACTATGTGAGCAAGAAGCATCGACTTCAGGGGTCTCTACTGCAGAAAAGGATGAAACGCCAACACTGGGAACAACTACAGTGAATGAGGAGCATCAAAGATATATGTTTGATGATGTCTTCGGAGCACCAACTCGTTCTACTGAGCCCATAGTTGAGTTGCCTCCTAAGCCCGAAGATCTTGATGTTATAGAAGATGTACAACCACAAGCTACATCTGAACAAAGTCAAGCACAAGATTCAGTTCCAAGGGAAGCAGTTGAAGATCTTGTGTTTCTCTTTAGACAGTGTCTCAAGTACATCCAAAAAGATAAGCAAAAGCCTTGACTCCATGCTCCTATGCTTCTCCAACAACTTTTTTTCTGTTTAAAAATTTTTTTTGGACTATGATGTTCTGTGACCCTTTTTGTCTGATGACAAAAGGGGGAGAAGAAAAAGAAGAAGATTAAGTTTTAAAAGCTCAAAGTCATTAATAAAATGAGATTGAGTTTAAATTGCAGTGCAGTAGTTTTTATTGCTTATACAAATATATATGCCCTGATTAGTCTATACTCTGAGTTTGATTGCTCTGATTATATATATTGCTGGACTAATTTGTTTTTAAGAAAAAGAAATTTTCAGGCACTCTAAACATATTGAATATCCAAAACCATGAGATGTTTATCTCAGGGGGAGAAGAGTAAGAAAAACTGAGACACTGAGACGTGTATCTCAGGGGGAGGTTTCCCTAAGAAAATTTCTCTTTAAAAGTATATGTTGACTGATTATTTGGTTTATATACTTTATTGCTTGTAAAACTTAATAATGTCTGTCATCATCAAAAAGGGGGAGATTGTTGGAACCAAAATTGTTTAAAAGCATTTTTTAATGCAAAAATTCCCTATGTGGTTTTGATGATAACAATGATTATTAAGGATTTTACAAAGTCTGCTGACAAGCTCTTGCAGGTACAACAAGATTAGTCCATCGTCTAGTGTGACTTTGGCAAACATATGTACAGTCTAAGAGTAGATCATCCAATGGACTCTGATACTTGACCTCGGGTAAGTATTGTCCAATGGACTCTGGGAGCAATGCGTCCAATGATGTTTTGCGTCCAAAGAAGCAGAACTGATAAACGTCCAATAATCATCATGAAGATATACGCTATGGGAAGCAAAGTCATAAGTCCATATGACAAGCAATGAATATGCGTCCATATGATCTAAAATGTTTTACGTTCAAATGGTAAGCAAAGATATGCGTCTATTTGGTAAGAGAACAGAAAGTCCAATCTGTTCTACATGCTGCGTCCAAAATGCAGATTCTATCACAAGCTATTTATTGCTCTTGCATTTAATATGAGACATATTTAATGAGCAAATGATTTGAAATAAATAGCTGTATACAATGCTTTTTCTGTGCAACATTGTCAACGTTTTTGAACGTGCATTAAATGAAAAGCATAAAGCACTGTGGAAAGTGTACTAAGAGAGAGAATGTACTCTGATCAATTCTGTATCTCTCTGAATGCACCTTTTTCTTTACACAATGTATTCTCTTTGTCTCAATAAAATATTACTATTAACCTTTGTGTAATTGAGATATTGAGTACATGTTGCTTCTGACCTAGGAGAAAGAAACGCAGAAAATATGCTGAAGTAGAACTCCTCAGAGCAACGAAAAAATAACATTTAATGCTATTAGAGAACGGTAACATTTATGAAGGCTGAAGCTGAGCTATTCGAAGAACAAGTCTGAAGCTTCATCAAAGCGTATAAATACCGTGAATAAGAAGAAGAAAAAAAGAGATTGAACCAAGCAAAAGAAAGAGTCGAATCGCTGTGTAAATATTGTCATACTCTGTCTATTCTAGAAAGTCTTGTACTATTTCTATCTTCTTGTAAAAGAGAGTTTGCTTAACTCTCGAAGTGCTTAAGTTTTTCATATCCTCACTTATGTGAGTTAGACAACACTTTAAGTTAAAACACTCTTCTGAGTTGTTTGAGCCTGGGGAGGCTTGATTAGAAAGAATACTTGTTTGAGCCTGAAGAGGTTTGTCTGTAAAAGAATACTTGAGATATAGCCTGGAGAGGCTGTGTGCAAAGAATACTTGGGTTTGAGCCTGGAGAGGCTAGGTGTGCAAATAATACTTGTTGTAAGGCCTAAAGAGGCTGTTGAAGAATACTTGTATTCTATCTGGATTGATAGTGAAATCTCTCTAGTTTGAGGGGACTGGACGTAGCTCTTAGGAAAGGGTGAACCAGGATAAACACTTGTGTTATTTTCTCTATCCCTTATCTCTGTTAATTTCTTTTTATATACTAACTGAGGGGATTGAATTTGAATTTATTTTAATAAGTTATTCATACGCTTTAATCGCACAAGAAAACTTGTTTTAAACTAAGTGGACGTTTTTGCGTCCAACTTGTCTGTGCGTCCAATAACTCAAATACGGTGTGCGTCTAACATTTTCATAACCATCGTCCAACGTTTGCGAAAAGTTTTAAAAGCTTAGAAACACAATTCAACCCCCCTTCCTGTGTTTCATCCTGTTACCTGCACTCACCCTTCAAATTAATTTTGGAAATTTTTGATTAGTGAAAAGACTATTTTGCCCTTGATTTTCACTTCTTTTTCACATAAAGCCTAGGGGCAAAGTGGTAACTTCACTTCTCTCCTTCTTCCAGCCCTTGGCCGCCTTCCTCATTGCAAGTGGGAGAAGATATTTTTGTTTCACGATCCATGTGAAGACCTTTGGACCAATTGGAAAATAGTTTGAATTAATTATTTTCCTAAATTACCTATCTTAACTATTAAGCAAAGGAAAAAAAATGATTCCATGTTTCCCTACACCCTCATGGAGCTCGCCCCACTCCCTATAAATAGAGGGGAGGGGTCTTCATTATTTCTTGCACCAAACTTGTGAAGTTACTCCAAGTTTCTCTCTTCTCCCTCTTTATAGTTTTTCTAGTTCTTTAGGATTTCTTGCTTAGCTCTTGAGTTTTGAAGCTCTGTTCTTAAAAATCTCCTTTCTTCATCTTTTGAGATAAGGGGAAAATTTTTGAGAGTTATGAGAGATCACATAAGTTGTGTGATCTAACCACTTAGGTGGTTTATGTGTTACAGTTTTATTATTTGTTTATAAGCTTTATTATAATTGTTTTATAGCTTTTATTTAAATTGCCTATGTGATTTATTATTAGTAAGGTTATAATGCCAAAATTGGTTTTGGGAATTATTATTTGCACCATTATAATGGAAAAAATATATCTGCTAGGGATTTGATCATACTCAGTGGGCTATGCCTCCGTGTGATCAATACAAACGAAGTTGGGCTAAAATTTATTTAGAAAGTTAATACGTTTAATTTCATAAAATTTATTATCTGTATTACTATGTTTTAAACGGAGTTTTTATGATTCGATTTAAAAAAATTGATTTACCTATTTTGTTGGGTTAAATAGTGCATTGGTACGATTCTGGCTAGGAAAGAAATGGTATCGGCTGTGTCCCCTATCTTGTCCTGGCGACTCTACTAATGTACTGTTAATAATTCCTAACTTAGAAATTATATTTTTGAGAAAAACTAATTTTTTTTGTGTGAAAACCCTGAAATTGTCTATCATTGATATACAGAAAGATGGTTGAGATGAATGGTTTATTGGTATAGTTCTGTCTAGGAAAGACAAAGGTCTTCCAAGCAGCCTTAGCTCACCTCTCCTCCCTGGGAACCATATTGATTCGCTGTTTATAGATCTTAACCTAGGAATTCTGTAAGTACGTGGCTAAGATAAATTGGAAAAGATTTTATTGAGATACTTTCATTAATTAATTCTGTGCTGGTAAAACGCTCTTGCTTTTCGGGTTGTTATAAAAGGATTAAAGAGGTATATTTTGGAGTTCTATTATGGTTCTATGCTTATCTGATGAATATGATTTTGTGCTATTTGAGTTATGAGATTCTATGTTTTACTTGAAATATGTGATTCTATGTTTTATCTGAGTTGCGTGATTTCGGGTTTTAATTGAGAAGGGTGATTTGGTGTTTATTTGAGATATGTGATGCTATGTTTATTTGAGAAATAAGATACGATTGTTGAACTGGCAATGTTTTACATACTGTACCGCGCGAGGTTATATGTTATTTTTCCCATTACGGTACAGGTGAGGATTTTGGCAATGTTTTATATACTGTACCGACGATGTTTTATGTTGATTTTGCCATTACGATACAAGTGAGGATTTTGGTAATACAGTTGTTTAACCAAGAATGATTTTGAATATGGTAATGGCGATGTTTTAAAAATACGGTTAATTAACCGGTGATGGTCTCAATACAGTTCCAGTGAGGATTATGAGAGATGGTGTTCTAAATGTTTTATTTGAAGTGATGTTTCCATATGATGTTCAAATAATGTTCTCATGATGTGTTTTTATGCGGTTCATATGAGGTGCTTACATGAATGTGATTATTGTTAGCATGTGTGTATTTTGAGGTTGAGTACAACATTATTTGTGCGTGATATCTGTTGTGTGTATTTTATCTACTGTGTATATTATATCTGTTGTGTGTTACTTGTGTGTCTCTTACGATATAACTTGATGATAAGGTTTTCACCCTTGCATGTTTTCTTTGTTGTATTGATGCATGATCAAGTAGATGATTTCCCAAGGAGTGGGCTAGTTCTTAGAGGAGGATCTGAAGGAGGATGCTGCATGGATTGATAGAGATTCCGAGAAGAATTTGTACTTACTATCTTGTTTTGGGGTGGAGGACTAGAGACTTGACCGACTCAGGTGTTCACTGTATAAATTATTTTGAGTATTTGATTATATTGAATCTTCCTTGTAAAAACTCTAATGATTATATATATGAAATGAGATTACTTTCACAAGTGTATCGTTTTACGTTTCCGCATTTAAAACCTTTCGAAAAGAATTAGGGACACATATTCTCCATCCTTCTCATTATTTTAAAAAAAAATTACACACATTTTCGGAGAAGGAATGCTGAGTTTTCATCAATTATTTTCTAAGTTATTTCACAATTATTGGTTACTATGGTGTAATATCCTTTTTGGAGAAAGAGTGTTACAACCGACATATGAACAGTCTTTCTACTTAAAGCATCAGCTACAACATTTGCTTTTCTGGGATGATACATCAATGAAAAATCGTAATCTTTTAGAAACTCCATCTACCTTCTTTGTCTCATATTGAGCTCTTTTTAATCGAACAGATACTTTAGACTCATGTGATCACTAAAGACATTATACGTTGATCCATACAGATAATGCCTTCAATGTCTTAAAGCAGACACTACTGCAGCTAACTCTAGATCATGGGTTGGATAATTCTTTTCATGAATTTTTAGCTGACAAGTTGCATAAGCTACAACCTTTCTGTGATGCATCAACACACACCCTAATTTTTTATAAGAAGCGTCGTAATACACTTCTATTGGTTCATCTGGATTTGGTAAAACTAACACAGGTGAGGTGGTCAGTAACCTTTTTTTCTTAGCAAAACTCTATTCACACTTATCCGTCCAACCAAACGGTTGATCTTTCTTAGTTAACTGGGTTAATGGAGCTACAATATTGGAAAATCCTTCAATAAATCTCCGGTAATACCCTGCTAGACCTATAAAACTACGAATCTCTGTTATAGTTGTTGGTCTCTCCTATGAAAGTACTACTTGTACCTTTGCAGGATCCACTGCAATTCCCTCTTTAGAGATAACATGACCCAATAACTGTACCTCATTAAGCCAAAACTCACACTTAGACAGCTTAGCATACAACTGTTTTTCTCTCAACACTTGCTTCTCCTGTCGCAAATGTCGTTCATGCTCCTCACGAGTTTTGGAATAGATCAAGATGTCGTCGATAAACACAACAACAAACTGATCCAGGAATGGACTAAAGATTCTATTCATCTAGTCTATGAATATAACAGGTGCATTCGTCACACCAAATGACATTACAAGATATTCATAATGGCCATAACGTGTTCTAAACGCAGTCTTAGGTATATCTTCCGTCTTAACTCTAATCTGGTGGTAACTGTAACACTCTTTCTCTAAAAAGGATATTACACCAAAGTAACTAAAAGTTTCGCAATAACTTAGAAAATAATTTGATAAAAGTTGGTAACCCTTCTTCATAAATACAGGTAAAATTTTTTGCCTTTATGAAAGATGAGAAGGATGGGGAATATGTTCCCTTGATTCCTCCTTAAAGATTTTAAATGCAAAGTAAGGTCATCACACTTTGTAAAAGTACTCCACCTCATATATACACACACACACACACACACCATGATACTTTACAAAAGAGTTTGTTCCAAGACAAACTATGATTTTGGATACTGCAAAAGAAAAAAGGTTAAAACTACACTAAACCAAAGATACAAAAGTGGTAAAATAAAACATACGCTATTATGTACAATCGAGCCATGATCCCATCATCTACCCAAAAGGGATCTACTACTCCGAACTCTATCTCAGCTGCATCTAAGGACACGACCAAGTGGACCCTCCTAAACCTGGCAAACTAGACTCAAGGTTCCGGACCTGAGTCACTGGAATCCAATCAAAACCAAACCTGGACAGATCCGATCTAGGTAAGGGTTCATTGGGGAGGTCAGAGGTAACCCAAGAGTTGATGGACTCTTCAGGTATCTCTTCCTCTTCATCATCAGAAAGGGATTCGGATAACCATATGATATCCTCCTCCTCCGAGTGATGAGAACAAGGGGTGTGCATAAATGGTTCTACTTCTCCTAAAGGTGAAGCTGGAGTATACCCTATGGAACCCTCTGTTCCTGCAGGTGCTGCTGCTGATGTATCTTCGGAGGTTCCATCTTGGCCCACGTCTGAGGGCTTGCTCCTTGGTTGCGGGGATACCTGATCTGATCCATCACCACCATGTCCTGATGGATGTGAACCACCACTGTCACCATCATCATCATCATCGTTGTCATCAAAGTTGTCAGCTGGGTCAAAGGCTAGGTTTCCTAACTGACGGAAAGGTAACTTAACATCTAAGATGATCTGTTCTTGTACGAGAATTGGATCCTGCTATGCTCCGCTATCCACAGTCTCCATCTGTCCTACAAACCTGCCCCAGTGCGTGTGAGGGTTGATGTTCCACTCCACACTATCCCCACCTAGGGGTAGTATGCTAAGGTGACACGCGTTCCCTAATCCCGTGTCGGGGTGAGCCATCTACTCAGTCATGCATCAATACAACATAAAAGTAGGCAAGAGTGAAACTCTAACACAAAGTAATAAGAAAAGTACAGGCACACCCAAAACATAGATCACACAGCACTCCATTTGTACCTCAAGAACATATAGATACCAAAACATCAATTCATATAAAACACATATAGCAGAGTAGCAATTCCTCCAAGACATATATAGCAGAGTAATAATTCAATTAAGACATATAAATAGATCTCATTCAAACAGGTCTTACCTTGTGTCTTGTAAACCTACATAAGCAATGCACTCTCAAAAATATTTCATCAAGTCAAGGTATATTCATGCATGCCACTTCAATATCTCTCAAAATAGACCAGTGTAATGCTTCATGGAGACTTTTCCAACCTTAACACCATTGAGTGACCGACTGCAGTAAACTTAACAGAATAATAAGGGAATCCCACTTAAACCCCTGAAAATTCTTCGGAAATACCGCATTTAAAATGAATACCAAATCAGAAATATGCCAGTCAGATTTATCCAAGTCGGGTATACGATTTGTCTCGGCTCGAGAATATTCACCGACAAGGCCATTGAGACTTTCGAAACTTGGATAATCCCAGTAAACAATTGTAGTCCAACGGAACCTATTTTCAACCCCATCCTCTAGGTTGTATGCTCATCATCTTTAAGGCAAATGTTCATCTTAAATTTGCACACAAACTCTCTTTAACATCTCTTTGTAAAACTTCCTCTGTTTTACTATAGCTTCTCTTAAAAATCTTTAAATCTCATCAAAATACTTTACATGAAATAACTCATGTCTTTAGGATAAAAATACTCTTTTACTATAGTATTAAATAATTCTTGCCCTCTTTTACTCATTCTACCGATCGTTATGATTGAAGTTATTTGCCCGGCTTTAATAAGTCAATTTATGACTGATCACACCACGGTAGAGCCGAACTGAGGTGATCAACCCAACAGAGTGATTCCCTATATAAGCTAAAGTTTATTAATTCATTTCAAGCAGACCAAAACGGGGCAGAGCCACCTAGGATTGATCAAGAGAGAAGAGATCATTTGTAATTAAAACTCATGTTCACTTCTGAATTGGTAAGTGTCTGTTCTCAAATTTTAGATAGATATTTGGGAAAGGAATAATCACACGGCGGCTAAGCCGACTGCGGTAATCAGTGTCTGACTTTTTGAAAACTTGATATAGAACTTAGTGAACGAAGTAAAGCTGATTAATTACCGGCTTAATTAATTTTTGAAGATGAAAGGATCACACGGTGGCAGAGCAGTCTTTGGTGAGCAATGCCCAACTTTAAAACGATTCGGTACAGACGAAGTGAACGAAATCAAGTTGCTTATTTACTGAAATACTTAAGCACCAGTTATCATCCAGGAAAGAGACCCGTTGAAAGCCCATCTCACTAATTTTCACTGCCAAAGACTTTGAAAATTAAGCTTAGTCAATTATATATATATATATATATATATATATATATACAGATTGGACACCAACTCGAGATTTTCCACTGATAATATAACAGTAAAGTTTACCGAGAATCCTTTACCATTATACTAAATTTTCAATATATGCTATAACAGTATAATTCACCGAGAATCATTTACTGTTATACTCTTTTATCCAATCCAATCTATTTTTATATACGTTTATTTAGAAATCACTTCTTTCCCAACTTTATCTTAGTCACGTATATACCGGGTCCCTAAGTTAAGAATTCCCCAAACAACGTATAGGCATAGTTCCCAGGAAAGAGACGTGGGCTAAGGCCGTTTGGATGACCTATGTCTTTCCTAGACAGAACCATACTAATAAACTGTTTATCTTAACCATCACCTTGTATATCAATGAAAGACAACTTTGGGGTTTTCACAAAAGAATAAATTGCACTTTCTTTACGATAAGGTCACATTTATGGTAAATCTAAAATTCGCCATTATAACGGTATGATTTTAAAACCCAAAATTGATATGGCCAGCATAATAATACTATCTCAAAAGTCACATCACAATTTAGGCATTATAACACTACAATTAATAAATAGCACATAATATTTAAATGAAAGCTATAAGACAAGTATAAAGCTTTAAATAAATAGTTATAAGGCATATATCAATCTTGTCATTATAACATTACTATTACAAAATCATAGAAACAATTCATGCATTATAACACTACAAATAATAAAAGCACATGATAAATAAATTAAAGTCATAAAACAATTATAATAAAACAATTATAAATCTATAACACATATATCATCTAAGTGATTAGCAACCAAAAATCAAACTCATATCTTTTGAAATTATTTTGCAAGAGATTCCCCTTATGTTATAGAAGAACAAAGCTTGAACCAAGAACACAAAAGAGAGAAAAAAACTTTAAAGTGAGAGAAAGAAAGAACTTGGCAATGGTTCAAGTTTTTGGGATGAAAGTTTACGAAGCAAAGAGGGGTATTTATAGGGAGGAGAGGGGCGGCCAAGTGGGGAGAGGGAGGGAATTAATTTTTGTGTTGTCATCCTACTTTTTAAGCCATTTGTCATAAAACCTCTTTTAATAAATCAACCCTTTTTCTAATTGGCTCCATGCTCATGACAAGGCCTTGTGATCCATGCGAAAACCACATCCAAGGCTCCAAATCTAATGGTGATGTCGACCAAGAGAGGGTAGAGGGAGGGCCTTTGAATTACATGGTTAAAAACTTTAGATTTTGGTAGTTTTAGTGTGAAATCAAGGGTAAAATAGTAATTGCACATACCCTACTAATTATGGTCAATGTCTGGGTCAACACCACTATTTGGACTTCATAAAATTTCCCTTAAGTCCCTCAAAAATCCTAAGTTCTTCTTTCACACCCGTTAATTCTCTATTCATCTCTATACGGCTGATATATCTCATATAAGAGCAAAAACAGTATTTTAAAAATCTTATGCACAAATAATTTTAAAAATCCCCAAATAATGAATAAAAAACAAAAAATAAAATTTTCAGGACTTGTGACACGAAAAATAACACTGTGAATCAAGATTTGTACGCTATACGTATTAGTTAAGCGTATTTTTCGGTAAATTTTGAAAGTTTTCCAAAAATTCCAAAAAAAATTCCAAAAAATCAAAAATATTATAATAAACAACTTTTGTGAAGGAAGATAATTTTCTGGGTTGGTTTGATAAACTTTTTCCTATTTAAAACTGAATCCGTTAGTTACGGTAAAAACCGTTTTCTGTATAAATTCAAACGTTAAGTGAAAAATAACTCTTTTAATGAAATAACTAAATAATAATATTAAAACCTTAATCATAAGATAGAAATAAATCACTCAACACTTAGATCACAAAATTTCATATAGATAAGATAATAGACTGTAAATAGAAAACAGATGTTTATATAAGACATAACTATCTTACCGTTTAAACTATAATACCAAACAAAACTTATTATTTCTACACTATCTAAATTATACTAGATCCTAGAGTCTCTATCTTGACCATTTCTCCATCTCCGGTATTTATTCATTTCTTATCTAACAGATTACGTAGTTTCTCTTAGAGGGACCAAAACTGTAATATTTCCTTATAGTCTTCTCTAAAATTTCAAACTTAATTTCTAAAACCTTCATAGAACATCAAGTTACTATTTTATATCCTCAAATACCTTTTATGAATCAAGTCTGAAATTTCTATATTCATTATTCACTTATTCCGACAGTCAAAATGTCTGTAAAGTACCGTTTGACTTCCACGTTATCTCTAAACCATTATACTTTATCTTAAAATCTTAAGGATAATTCTAATCCACCAAAATTAATCCTTTGTCTTGTAGAGTGAAATTTTAGGATGTTACAGTACCCACTTCTTAAATCTATCTTGGAGAAAATAGTGGCTCCACGGAGCTGACCCATCAGGTCGTCTATGCGTGGTAAAGGATATATATTCTTGATATATAGTCACTTTGTTCAACTGTCTATAGTTTACACACATCCTAGATGTCCCATCCTTCTTCTTCACTAGCAGCACTGGCGCTCCCCATGGGGATATGCTTGGCCTAATGAACTGTTTAGACAACAGATCCTCTAATTACTTTTTCAATTCAGCCAATTCAATTGGTGACATTCTACATGGAGCTATAGAAATTGGTCTAGAACCGGGTACTAGATCTATTGTGAATTCTATCTCACGTACCGGTGGTGAACCTGGTATCTCTTCTGGAAAAACCTCCGAGAAATCTCTAATGAAAGGCACATTGTCCAATTCAACTTCCCTCTTACCTTCCAACAAGGTTAGCATCATGTTTTCCTGAATTTCTTCCTTCGAAGAAACTTCTGATTGGTTTGTTGGTATAAATCAAGGAATATCATAATTAGGAAAAATTAAGTTTCTTTTAGAACAGTCCAACAGGATATGGTTGGAAGATAACCAATCCATGCCTAAAACCACATCTAATTGTGCCAAAGGCAAACAAACCAAATTAACAAGATATTCTTTACTAAGAATGGTAATAGGACAATTTGAACAGACAGTATTTACGACAACAGGTTTAGCAGTAGGTAAAGAAACAATTAAGTCAAAAGGCATCAAAGATACAGACAATTTTAATTGCTTCACACAGTTAAAAGAAATGAAAGAATGAGTTGCACCTGAATCGTATAGTACAATTAAAGAATTACCAGCTATGCTACAATTACCTTGTATTAAATCGTCAGATTTAGAAGCCTCTATACCACTCATGGTATAAACTCGCCCCTTTGCCGTCGGTCTTGCCGGTTGCACATTCTTGATTACCGGTGCCGGTCTCTGCCCTCTACAATCCTTTGCTAAGTGTCCAATCTTTCCACACTTAAAGCAAGTTGTCCCTCTTTGTGTACAATTACTGGAATGGTGTCCTGACCTTTCGCAATTATAACACCTAAGTCCATTTGGCCCATGTTGACCATAACCTCCACTCCCACCAGTCGGTGCATTATTCCTATTTTGTTGCACTGGTCTATTATTCACTGGATTCTTACTATAGGGCTTGCTCTGAAACTGTCTCCTGTTCTGATTTTGTGGCTAGAACCTAAACGGTCCACACACACTGCCTTTTCCTACTACTTTCTCCTTCTTTAGTATTTCCATTTTTCGACATTTCTCAACTAAGGGTTGAAATTGACGGATCTCATGAGCAGAAACAACTTTTCTAATATCGTAATGAAGTCCCGCTTCGAAACGTTCGTCTAGGTAACACGGTGAAACACAAGAACGGGGGTTGAATTGTGTTTCTTAGCTTTTAAAAACTTTTCGTAAATGTTGGACGCTACTCAAGAAGAATTGGACGACAGCGAGTATTGGATGCACATGATAAGTTGGATGCGGAAACGTCCACTTGGTTTAAAACAAGTTTAGGTGCGTTTAAAACGTTTGATGCGTTTGTTAAATAAAATTTCAATTCAATCCCACAGTTAGTATTAAAACTAAAAGTAAAGGAGTTAAGGGATAGAAGATTTACACAGTTGTTTTATCTTGCTTCACCCTTTCCTAAGAGCTACGTCCAGTCCCCCCAAACTAGAGAGATTTCACTATCAATCCAGATAGAATACAAGTATTCTTCAACAGCTTCTTCAAACCTTTACACAAGTATTGTTTGCACACCTAGCCTCTCCAGGCTCAATCAAGTATTCTTTTACAGTCAAGCCTCTCTAGACTCAAACCCAAGTATTCTTTTATAGTGCAACCTCTCCAGGCTCAAATGTAACACCCTTGTTTTTAAATAGCTTCTTTAGACTTTTAATCTATTTTAATTTAATTAAAATTATTTAATTAATGATTTTTAGATCTTGGGGTGGGAATAAGGATATTAACATCTTAGATTTATTGTAGAAGAGTCAAGAGTAGCCAAATTCGCAAAACTGAGTTTTTACTGGAACTGCATTCTCGCGTGATGCGGAGAACGGTTTAGTATTTTTATGGAGGTCATTTTTACTCCAAAATAATATTTTAACGAAACAAAAGTTGTTTTAAGAATATTTGTGATTTTTAGAAATTTTTCTCGAAATTTTCCAGAAAAACTTTATTTTACCCGCATTTGGTGCTTTACGGGTAAACTGGGAGCAACCGGGACATGAAAAATAGTCCAAAAATTTATTTTTGAGATTCTAAAATTTTGTCTATCATATTTGAGTCATAAAAGTGATTTTTCATGTTGTTATCTATTTTAGAAAAATATTTATCTAAAAAGGGATTATAAACTATGCATTTTTACTACTTTGAATTACCAATTAAACCCTAACTTGATGGGACTTAATCCCACCCTTTTGGGTCTGCATTTGGCCGAGTATGAGGCCCTAATTTTCACTCTCAAAATATCTCAAAAGTCAAATTGGGTCAAAGGGGTTAATTTTTTGAATTTTTTTCAATCAAAGAGAGGGAGTAGGTGACCAAACTCAATCAAGCCCATCCCTCCCCATTCTTCCATGGTCTGGCCGAATCATGTAGGGAAAGGGAGGAGAGAGAATTCATTTCTTCTTCACTTCATCTCTTTCAATCTTGCAAAAACACCATTTTCTCTCCATTTTCAAAGCTTTCCTCCATAACCAAAACTTGAGTTTTATTGAGTTTTTGGCTATTCAAGCTTCACAAAAAAGGTTTGGATCATGATTCTAAACCATAAACTCTTTTCATTTTTCCATTCCCATCATTTTTATTTCTTCAAGAAGCTTGTGTTCTTCCTTTTTGCTAAAAGTAAGCTTGTTCTTGGTTTAGGTTCATTCCCTTGGAACCTTTAAGCTTGAAAATCATCTTGGATCCATTTTGCTTCAAAGTTTGAGTAAGTATTTCTCTACTCAAATTTCTACTCGTTAGGGTTTGTGTATTTTCATAAAACTTACATTTTTATGGTTATGTGTTTTATGTATTTTGAAAAAGGTTTGATTTTCTAAGTGTTGGGAACATCAAGATTCTTGGGAGACCACTTGGTGTTGGTGTGAAGGAGATTTTTGGTGTTAGCCCTTTTATTTGCTTCAAGAGGTAAGGGAGTTTTTTCAATAAGTTGGAAAGGTTGTGTATGTGTGTGGTTGTATGTTGTATGTTTAAGGTTAAACTCAAAGATTTGAGTTTTCCTATTGGTTGTTGAATGAGAAATCATTCTCTTAGTATTATGTATTTTTATATATTTATGTATATGAGTTTAAAGCATGATTTTGGTTGATGAATGATTATTTTTGAAAGCCTATGTGTTCTTGAAAAAATCATATGTATGGTTTGAAGTGATTTGAAATGCCTAAATGTATGCTTGATGAAGTTATGTTTTATGCTATGTTATTGATGTATTTTAAAATACTATGTATGGTTACTTTGAATGTATGCATGATTTATGGCTTGAGTGTGTTCTTGCCTAATTGATGTATGTTGATTTTTGGGTATTTCATATACTTTGATTCATTGTGATTGGGATTGAATTTAAAGTATTATTACCAAGTGTGGGAAGATGACTTAAAAGCTTTAATGAAAAAGTTTTTCCAATGAAATCAAATAAATTAATTAGGATTCAAGTTAACACTTGATTAGGTAATTTTCACTAAATTTCTAAGTATAAGTCTCCAATAGACTTCATACAAAATCCTATTTTTCCATAAAGCCCTAATAAGCTAGAAAATCAATTAATGAGGAAGAAAGTAAAATTTCAGATTTTTAAGGGATTAAAAACGAAAACTGGATGTATTTTGGGCCAAAAGAATAAATTTTTGGAATTCTGGGCAGAAAAATGAAAATTGTGTTTTGGGCCAAAATCGTAATTTACAGAAGTTCTGGGGGCAGAAACGAGAAACTGGGCATTTTTGGGTCAGAAACATAATTTTTCAGAAATCTGGGACTGATCGTGAAACTGAACTTTTAAGGGTCAGATTTTAAATACTTAGAAGTAAAGGAATTTAAGTAAAATTTTATCAAAGAATTTAATTAAGATTTTTAACTAAATCTTTTTACAATGAGAAGTGGGAAGAAAATAATGAAGTTGGTTTTAAGTAAAAGGTATTTCTTTTATTAAAAGGACTAAAGATGTAAGATTTTAAAGTTAAAGAGGAACCTTAATCTCAAAGAGGAATTTATTCTAAAACCTATGGTTTTAAATAACATTCTTACACGGTATTGAACGAGGATCAATATGTGGCGACGATGAAGTCTTGAGGACAACAATGCTACACGGTGTTGGAAGAAAGCTAACACGTGACGACGAAAATCCTAAGAGGAGGGATTGTGTAACATCCCAAAATTTCACTCTATGAGACAGAGTATTAATTTTGGAGGATTAGAATTAATCTTAGGATTTTCAGATTAAGTATAGATAGTTTAGAGTTGACGTAAACGTCAAAATAATAAGTTACGGATATTCTGACAGTCAGAATAAATAGATACATGAATATGGAAAATTCATACTAGTTCCAAAAAGTATTAGAAGATAGATTATGAGTCATTTGGATGTTCAAAAAGGTTTTAGAAACTAAGTTTGAATTTTAGCAGAAGAGACAAAAGGGAAATACGGTTTTGGGTCTCTTTAGGAGAAACTCCGTATTCAGTAAATAAGAATGAGTTAGATACTAGAGAAAGAAAGGTAGTTAAGGTATAGACATTAGGATCTTGTATATTCTGTATAGTATAAAAATAATAAGGTTTGTGTTATATTTTAGTTCACAACGGTAAGATACATGAATATGGAAAATTCATACTAGTTCCAAAAAGTATTAGAAGATAGATTATGAGTCATTTGGATGTTCAAAAAGGTTTTAGAAACTAAGTTTGAATTTTAGCAAAAGAGACAAAAGGGAAATACGGTTTTGGGTCTCTTTAGGAGAAACTCCGTATTCAGTAAATAAGAATGAGTTAGATACTGGAGAAAGAAAGGTAGTTAAGGTATAGACATTAGGATCTTGTATATTCTGTATAGTATAAAAATAATAAGGTTTGTGTTATATTTTAGTTCACAACGGTAAGATACATGAATATGGAAAATTCATACTAGTTCCAAAAAGTATTAGAAGATAGATTATGAGTCATTTGGATGTTCAAAAAGGTTTTAGAAACTAAGTTTGAATTTTAGCAGAAGAGATAAAAGGGAAATACGGTTTTGGGTCTCTTTAGGAGAAACTCCGTATTCAGTAAATAAGAATGAGTTAGATACTAGAGAAAGAAAGGTAGTTAAGGTATAGACTTTAGGATCTTGTATATTCTGTATAGTATAGAAATAATAAGGTTTGTGTGATATTTTAGTTCACAACGGTAAGATAGTTAAAGAATTATATAGACTTTTGTATATTGTTTTCCGTCAGTTATCTGTTTTTAATGAATCTATGTGAACTAAGTGCTAAGAAATTTATGTTAGTCTTCGAATCATGATATTAGAATATTTATCAAATTACTTTATTGAAACAGACGCTTTTTCTTAAACGTTTGGGTTTTTACGGAAAACCGTATTCTACCGTTATTAACGGATAAGATTTTAAATAGAGAAAGTATGTCAAACCAACCCAAAATTTTATCTCCCATCACAAAAGTTTCGTCTTTTAATATTTTTTATTTTCTGGAATTTTTCTGGAATTTTTGGAAAACTTTCAAAAAATACCGAAATATACCACGAATTGGATTGTATAGCGTATAGAACTTGCTATACAGTATATGTAAATTTCGAAAAAGGTCCTAAACAATTTTTATTTTATTTTTTATTCTTTATTTCATGATTTTTAAAAATATTTCTAGACAAGATTATTTTTCTACTATTTTGACTTTTATGCGGTATTTCTTCCGTATAAAAGCGTACAGGAAGCAAAAGGGTTTGAAAGATGAACTAGGAAAATTCAAAGGACCTTGGAATAATTTTATGAAGTTTGAAATAGTGTTTTTGACTCAGCCATATGCCTTAGTCAAGAAGGATTGGTATAAAGACCATTTTATCATTTATTTACATCCAAACTACCGAAACATAAAGCATTTGGTATTTTAATCAAATGGTCCCCCTTGCTCCCATCTTGGCCGACCTCACCATCTTCTTAGGGGCCTTGGAAGTGCTTTTTGTTCTATGAGTCATGAGCATAGTCATGGGTTTGGACCAATTGGAATAAATCATGTTTTAACCTAATTAATAAATAGGGTAATTAAAAGCTCATGGCTTACATCACAAACTAAAACAATTCCTTCCTTATCCCTCCTCTTGGCCGCCCCTTTGTAGTATAAATATGGATCTGGGATCTGTATTAATACGCTGTTTAAAAATCTTAACACTAGAGACCAGGCATATACGTGACTAAGATAATCTGGGAAATAAGTGATTTATTAATAAACGTATATATAAATAGATTGGGTTGGATAAAAGAGTATAACGGTAATAGATTCTCGGTGAATTCTACTGTTATAGCATCTTTTGGAAGTTAAAATAACGACAATGGGTTCTCGGTGAATTCTACTGTGATATTAACAGGTGGGAAATATTGAGTTGGTATCCAATCTGTTATATATGCAAAGAACTCAGTTTAATTTCCAATGTTTAAGACAGTGGAAATTAGTGAGACAGGCTTCCAACGGGCCTTTTTCTTGGAAGATAATCGGTGCTTAAATATTTCCAAAGAGAAGTAATTGGATTGCGTTCACTTATTCTAAGTTCTATCGATTTCTGAAAATGGGTACTGGTCACCAAAGATGGCTCTGCCGTCGTGTGATTATTTCATCTTCTAAATTAAGTAAGCCGGTAAAAAAAAATAGCTAAATTTCGTTCATCAAGTTTATATCAAGTTTTTAGAAAACTGGACACTGATTACCGCAGTCGGCTCAGCCGCCGTGTAATTATTCCATTCCCAAAGATTTACTTAAAAACAGAGAACAAACGTTATTGGATTAAACAAGCAGATGTAAGTTTAATTACTGTTATTCGCTTCGCCCTTGATCAAATTCAGAGTGGCTCTGCCTCGTTTTGATCTTTTTAAATGAGTTAATCAAATTAAGTTTATATATCGAATCACTCTGTTGGGCTGTTCATCTCAGTTTGGCTCTGCCACGGTTTGATCAGTCATAAAATGAATTAATAAAGCCGGAAGAATAATTAATGTTGCGATAATTGAGTAACAAAGGCAAGAGTAAAATTACCACAAGAGATGGGCTAGATTTATAGATAGTATTAAAGAGAAGCTACAGTGAAACCATGAATAGTTTTACCAAAGAGAAAGATGGAAAGAGTTTATGAAGGAAATAAAATTAGATGAGCATGCGCATTATAGACGTTGAGCATACAACCTACAAGACGGGGTTGAGAATAGGGTTAGTTGGGCTACAATTGCCTTTTAGGATTATTCAGGTTTCGATAGTCTTATGCGGCCGAGTGAGTGAATACCCTCGAGTCGAGACAAGTCGTATACCCGGCTTGAATAAATCTGACTGGCTGACCTATTCATGATCTGGTATTCATTTTAAATGCGGTATTACCGAAGTGATTCTCAGGGGTTCAGACGGGATTTCCTGATTATTCTGTTAAGTTTATCGCAGCCGATCGCTCAAAAGATGTGAGGTAGAGAAAGTCTCCTTGGAGCACTATACCGGTGTGAGTAGGGAAATATTGAATTGGAGACATGCATAAAAATATATTAACGTAAGACTATATTATGTGAATAAATTGTTTTGCAGATTACAAGGTAAGATTTACTTAAATACAGACATTTTGATGTATTGTGGATGGTTGATTGCTTTATCGTACTATCTTTAATGATTTGAATGTCTCTGGTAGTTATGTGTTTGATTGTAGAAATTGGATGGGTGTTTTCTATACTTGTACTACTCATATTACTTGTATTAGAGTTTCACCCTTGCCTGCTTTGTTGTGTTGTTACATGACTGAGTAGATGGACCCTAACGACAGAGGATTGGGAACCGTTCGACACTTACGTATAGAACCTTTGGGTGGAGATACTGTATGGTGGAAAATCTGTCCTAATACACAGTGGGGAAGATTTGTAGGAAATGTGGAAACCTTAGATACTGGAGGTGGATTGTCACCAAACTCACGACCCATTCAGGAACAAATTATATTAGATGTTAAGTTACCATGGAACAATTAAGACCTTTAGGAACTATCTCAGACAGCTTAACCTTTGATAATGACAATAGTGGGGATAGTGGTGGATGCAGTTCACATCCATCCGGACGAGATGCAGGAGGGTCATATCACGGGAAACAGAAACCAAGGAGCAGGTCTGCAAGCATAGGACGAGACAGGACATCTGAGAAGACACCAACTGTTGCGCCTATAGAAACTAAGGGTTCTGTAGGGTATACCCCAACTTCACCTTTAGGAGAGGAAGAACCACCCATGTATACCCCTTACTCTCATCAATCTGAGTCGGAGGACATCATATGGTTATCCGAATCTCTCTCTGATGACGAAATTGAAGAGATACTCGACGTGTCCATCGACACTTGGGATACCTCTGACTTAACCAAAGAATCTTCATATCATCTAGATCTAGCCAGGTTCGGGATTGAATGGGTTCCGGTGACTCAGGCCCGGAACCTTGCATCTAGTTTACCAGGGGTAGAAGGATCTACCTGGTCCTGCACTTAGAAGTAGTTAAGTTTAGAGTTTGGAATAATAGATCCTTTTCAGGTAGATGATGGGATCATGGCTCGACTGTACATAGTAGTGTGCTTTTCTTTTTCCACTTTTGTACTCTTTGTTTTAGAGTAGTATTAACTTTCTTTTGCTTTGCAATGTCAGAAAACGCAGTTTGCCTTAGTGCAAACCTTTTGTAAAATATCATGGAACACATATGAGAGTTGAGGTACTTTTCAGATATGTTGCATCCATTTTATATTTCAAAAACAGTTAAAAGGGAATTAGGGGAGCACATTCCCCATCCTTCTCATCTTCTTGAAAGGAACAAAAAATTTTAGCTGCAATTTTCGTAAAGGAAATACAAATCTATTTACAATTATTTTCTAAGTTTTCTAAAAACTTTTGGTTACTATGGTGTAATATCCTGTTAGGAGAAAGGGTGTTGCAGATTGCATTAATTGTCTTGTTTGTGTTTGTAAATTATACTGTCATTTGCATTAAAGACGTGGCTTTTGCCAAATTAGAGCATACAATCCTATGTGAGGATTATAAATCAGTATAGTCTGACTATAAGTCTTGAGGGCATCCAGGTTACGAAGTTCTCAATGGCCGATTGGTGACTCCCAACGGACTAAGACGAGTCGTAATACCCAGCTTGGATGATCCTGACCAGGGCTGCCTTATTTATGTTATGGTGATAGTAGCTCTACTGAATAATTGTAAAACCTGTCCATGAAAAAGGGGACCGATGGTTACGAAGTCCATGAAAAAGTGGACCAATTGGTTTATTATGTTAGGTTTACGCTACAACCATTTCGCTCTACTTAGTTGAGGAAGAGAAGTCTCCATGGAGCAGTGCTCCGGTGTATAAAGAGATATTGAAGTGACATGCATTATGCTAGAGTGCTATGTGTGTTTAACTTGATGATGTGTTCTTCTTTGAGGAATGATTATCTTAGAGAAAGATTTGCGAAAGAGTAATTCTATATATATATATATATATTCTTGGAATGTATTATGTAGTATTTTACCTTTCATATGCACCCTTTCGTGGATTTCAACTTGTGCAAAGAAATTCACCCTTGCATATTTTTCTGTATCTATATGTACGCGACATGTAGATGTCCACTTCGAGGCCTCTGGTAGCCCGAGTGAGGGAGAGTTTCCGGCCTCTTGAGGCCAATGGTGGGGGATGGACTTATGATCCCATCTCCCAATGGGCCACTGTGACTGGACACGTGGTTAGGACGAGAGGAGGGGTGTTGGGCCCCAAGGAGGTTTTGGAGCGAGACATGATTCTGGACGCTTATATTCCCATTGGGAGGATGCGCAGCTGGCTGGCCGACGCACCCTATGCACGTAGTGGGGCTGAGGAGAGGAGAGAGCCTGTGGAGCAGCCTAGGAGAGAGACTCAAGAGGAGGAGAGACCATTACCCTCGCGGGTAACCGGGTCTACTAGGGAGTACCGCCGTCTCTTTCGTCGCACTCCAAGGAACAGTTCCTTGGAGAGGGCACGTCTACCAATGATGGCTCCACAAGTGACACCTACTTCACCACTAGAGACTGTGAGACCGACGCTCCCTGTTCCTTACGTCGCACCGTCTGGACGTTTTGTGCATTGCTCTTCTGATACTTCTGCCGGATCGTCAGGACATGCACAGAGGGGGAAGAGGAAGGTTCGAGACGAGCCAGAGCGGGTATTCATTGAGATATCCGAGGATGAGGAGGACCCCGAGGAGACGTCATCGTCTTAGATCTTTAGTTGTGGGGGTGTCTAGTGCTAGGTTGTGGGTTGTTAGTTAGCTGACCAGCCTAGGTTTTGGGAGTAGATATTTCATGTCGTGTATTTGACACAGCTTTTTGCTTTACCATTTTCCTAGGTTTAGTTTATCGCCTTATTTTCTTTCATATCCTGATGATGTATTTTGGCCACTCTGTTGTGGTTCTTGACTGTACTTGCAGGTGCAAGGTTTTTGTACAGTGACTTGTATATATATATATGAGGTATGTTTTTCTTTTCTGATTTTCTGGATGGCTAAGATATTTGCGAGAATATTTTCTTATAAGACTTTAAAAAAAAAATTAGCTACCAATTTTGGTATATTTTAACTATGAAAGAGGTATTTTATAAAGACAAACCAGTTTTATATTAATTCCGCATTGAGTTTTGTTTAGTTTTCATGTGACGTTCCTTGTGGGAAAAAGGGGCATTACATCAAACCCTAGTATTCTTTTACGGTCAAGCCTCTCCAGGCTCACACCCAAGTATTATTTTACAGTCAAGCCTCTCCAGGCTCACACCCAAGTATTCTTTTACAGTCAAGCCTCTCCAGGCTCACACAACTCAAAAGAGTGTTTGTGTTTCTAAGTGCTGCTAACTCACGCAAGTGTGAATATGAAATCTTAAGCACTTCGAGAGTTAAGCAAACTCTCTTGTACAAGAAGAAAGAAATATACAGACTCTTTCTAAGTTTACAGAGTATATGAAATTTGCATAGCGTAATGACTCTTTTTTTTGCATTATCAGTCTTCTGTATTCTTCTTCTTGTTCACGGTATTTATAGGCTTGAGTGAAGCTTCAGATTGGTCTTGAACTTGTTCTTGCTTTAGCCTTCATAAAATAGCCGTTTACAAATAGCATTAAATGTTATCTTCCTGTTGCTTCAATGGAGTGCTACTTCAGCGTAGGTTGTGCAGTTCTTTCTCCAAGGTCAGAAGCAACTTATACTCAAAGTCTCAATTACACAGTGGTTAAAGGTAATATTCAGTTGAGACAGAGAGAATACACTATGTGATAGAAAAGGTACATTTAGAGAGTGACAGATATGTTCATATTACATTCTCTCTCAAGTACACTTTCTACAGTGCTTTATGCTTTTCATTAAATGCTGTCTGAAATCGTTGACAATTAAGTCCAAGAAAAGCACATATACATCTATTTAATTCAAATCATTTGCTCATTTAATATGTCTCAAATTAAAGGCAAGAGCAATAAATAGCATGTCAAGAGATCATAATAGTATGCGTGTTGGACGTAGCTTTAAGCAAAAGCTTATCTGTCTTACTGTTTGGACGCATAGTATTTCTTTCGAAATGGACGCATAGCATCCTGAGTCCATTGGACGATATTTACCATAGGTCAAGTACTAGAGTCCACTGGACGCTCAGCTCACTGATTGTACATATAAGTACCAAAGCCACACTGGACGATGGACTTAACATTGTTGTACCTGCAAGAGCTTGTTATCAGACTTTGTAAAAACCTTAATAATAATTGTTATCATCAAAACCATTTAGGGATTTAAACATTGAAAAATGTCTTTGACCAATTTGGTTCCAACAATCTCTCCCTTTTTGATGATGACAAACATTATTAAGTTTTAGAAGCAATATATCAGCAAGTAAAAAATAATAAGTAGTCAGCTTAAGCATTAAGAACTTTTTCTTCAAGGAAACTCCCCCTGAGATAAACATCTCAGTGTTCCTTTGAACTTACTCAACTCCCCCTGAGATAAACATCTCATTGGTTTTAGATTTTCAACTGGTTGAGTACCTGAAAAGTTCTTTATCTCAAATAGCATGTTAGTCCAGCAACATATATATATAATCAAAGAATCAGAGTAATATATGTATGCAATAAGACTACTGCAATTGACTCAAACTAAAAATATCGTTTTATTAAGACTTTGTCTCTTTAAAAACTTAATTTCTCCCTTTCTCCCCCTTTTGTCATTAGACAAAAAGGTTTGATTACCATCATAGTCCAATTTTTTTTTTGAAAAACAAGGAGAAAAAAATGAGAAACACGAGAATAGGACTTCTGCAGATCACTCCTTTGACTGCATGTACTTGATGAACTGTCTAAAAAGAAACTTGAACTCTTCAAACTCCTGTCTTGAAACCGGAGCTTCTTTAGGTTTCCTTTCAAGTCCAGCACCTGGTTGCACATGAGTGGATAGACCTAGGTCTTTTTCCTCAGGAGGCAACTCAACAATAGGCTCGAAGGGAAGTCGTGTTGCTGCTCCAAAAATGTCATCAAACATGACATTACGTGTTGGTGCTCCAAAAATGTCTCATGTAGGTGTTTCATCCTTTTCAGTAGTTGTAACCCCAGAGGTTGATACTTGTTGTTCACACAGCCTAAGGTGTCTGTCCCAGACAGTCCTTACTTCATGTTTTGTGGCTCTGCCTTCTCTAGACATGTGTGTAACACCCTTTCTCCAAAAAGGATATTACATCGTAGTAACCAAGAATTTCGAAATAACTTAGAATATATTTAATAAAAACTCAACATTCCTTCTCCGAAAATGCATATAAAATTTTTGCCTTTTAAATAATGAGAATGATGGGGAATATGTTTCTCTAATTCTTTTCGAAAGGTTTTAAATGCAGAAACGTAAGATGATACACTTGTGAAGGGAATCTCATCTCATATATAAAATTAACAGAGTTTACAAAGTAAATTCAAGATACTCAAAATAATTTATACAGTGAACATCTGAGCCGGTCAAATCTCTACATCTCTACCCAAAACAATACAGTAAACACCGATTCTTCTCGGAATCTCTATAAATCCGCTCAGCAACCTCCTTCAGATCCTCTCCTAAGACTTAGCCCACTCCTTGGAAAACATCTACTCAACCATGTACCAAACAACATAGAAAGTAGGCAAGGGTGAAAAATCCTTATCATTGAATTATATCACGAAAAAACACATAATACACAACATATACTAGGCAAACAACAGATTCATAGCGGATATAGTGCACACAGCCAATGATGCTATGCTCATCCTCAAAAGAAATCACACTCGATCATCATATTGACTTCACATAACTCATACAACATCTTATACAGAGAATTTCACATGGTAATATATCTCAAGGAATTGGCAAACCAGTATAGTACTATCACATAGACTCTCTATACTTTCGGGACACACCCACGAGCACTTTGCCCGCTACTCCTGGCGATTTTACTTAATAACTTTCGGGACATACCCACGAGTAAAAGAACCCGCTACCCCTGGAGATTTTACTCAATAACTTTTGGGACACACCCACGAGTAAAAGAACCCGCTGCTCCTGGAGACTTTACTCACTTAAATTCGGGACACACCAACGAGTAAGTCACTCGCTACTCCTGGAGATTTTACTTTAGGAATTTCGGCACACAGCCACGAGCATTCAGCCCGCTACTCCTGGAGATTTTACTTTGTAACCACAGACGCCAACTTACGACTTAACTCTCAAATAAACTCGGGATCATATTATTTCAAATGAATACAGAATCACAAGTAAACACTTAATCACATTTCTCAGATAAGAATACCAAATCACATATCTCAAATAAACACAGAATCACCATTCTAAATTAAAAACACAGAATCACATATTTCAGATAAAACATAGAATCATATAACACTACCAAGCACACCTCTTTAGTCTTTATATAAAAACCCGTAAAACAAGAGCGTTTTGCCAGCATATAATTAAATAATGAAATTACTTCTCGTATTACCTCACTAACTTTTCACTAGATAATATAACAGTAGAATTCACCGAGAATCCTTTACCGTTATACTAACTTTTCAACAGATAATATAACAGTAGAATTCACCGAGAATCCTTTACCGCTACATTATTTTACCCAATTTATCTTAGCCACGTATATATAGAGTCCCTAGGTTAAGATTTTCCCAAATGGCGTATAGGTATGGTTCCCAGGAAAGAAAAGGTGAGCTAAGGCTCCTTCGATGACTTTTGTCTTTCCTAGACAGAACCACACTAATAAACCATTATCTTAACCATCACAAAAGTCGCATCGGTAGAGGAGTCGCTGAAGTCAATAGAAGTAGAACCGCCGATACAGAATGCGGAAGAGGTTGTCGATGTCGACACGGTTCGTGCGATGCAAGAGGCTGAGGCGGTTAGGGTTGAAACGGTTGAGGAACCGTCGATTCAAGTGGAAGCAGAAGGTTCCGAAGTGCACAGGGCTCGTGCACAGGAGGCGTATCTGATCTTCCAAGATCTGTTTGAGAGATATCAGTCCACCAGTTTGCTCTTGAATGGCAAAGCTGTTTTCTGCATGCACATGGGCAACTTGGAGGAAGCCGAGACCCTATTGGTCGAAGCACTCAACAAGGCACGTCTCGTTTTTACATAGATCAATTCAATCTGTGTTATGTGCTTTTGATTTGTTTTGATTGCTTCTGTTACTATTCATATTGCATCGTGTTTTCTCGTTTAGAAGAGTATATGTGCATGTCGTCCAAAACTTTTAGATTGTAAGAGTAATTTGCTTTTTAGTGTTCAAAATAATCTCAGTTGTGTTGTGCTGAAGCAGAGTTTGGTAGGGCAATTATTGGTTTTGAAAAATGGCGTGTGTAGTGTAGTGAAACTTTTTGTGATTTGTACAGGATGCCAGGGACCCAGAAAAACTGGCCAATCTAGTTGTGTGCTGTCTGCACCTTGGCAAACCATCTAAATCATTCAGGTAAACTCTATGGACATCTTTGTTGTTTGTTTCCCTCTTTCCCTCTTTTTTCTCTCAGACCAACCAGTTACATCTTGTTGTGAACTAGTGAACCCCTTTTTTGCCCCCTCGCCTCTAATGTTTTACATTGTATGTCATTGAAATTATCTTAGCATGGATGTACTGCTGTATATAGGCCAGTTAAATCTTTTTTTCCTTGAAAAAAAGCTAGCGTTATTAAATTATGAATAAACTCTATGAAATTTTATTGAGTCAGGGCCTTCAAGGAATATTTCTATGTGAAATTTATCCCCCGAGCTAGTGTCCTCAGGTCCATTGTTTAAGAGCCATTTGTAATTGTAGCTCTTAAGTGTTAAACTATAGCAATTGGTAATGAAATTAACTAAATGGGAGTTCCAAGACTTAAAATTCTTCAAAGCAAGCTTTCAGACTCCTTCAAAAAAAACCCGTGGAATATAGTGCTAGAATATATATACATTCAGATCATTAAAATCTCTTGGGTTTAGACTAGTATGGTCTGGTTACATACCATACCACGACTCCAATAGCTGTAAAATGACAAGTCCAAAACCCAGTTATGGTCATGTTGAATGCAACTGCTTATATTGAATGCAGTTGCATGTAGCTTTAGTAAATTTCCAGTTTTATTATCCCCCCTCTCCATGGTCCTAGTTCTATTTAAAATGTTAGCTGTGATTTCTTTTTGCAGTCACCAACATATGGCAAGGTTCTTGTTTTGGATGGAGTCAATCAGCTTACAGAAAGGGATGAGTGTGCCTACCAAGAGATGATCACTCACCTTCCTCTTTGTTCTATTCCAAATCCCAATTAAAAAGGTCTTTTGATCCTTCAAATCCGTGCAGAAATTTATATATGTCTAGCTTGCTTGTTTTGTCATTGAATTTTTTGGGTAGCTTGACAAAATTTTCAGGAGAATTGTAAGGCGGTGTATAGTTTTTAATCAATGTACGTAGAGGGTGGCTTAGAAGAATTTTGAAAATAAGAGATTATTCAGAATGTTGGTGTGTCCATCACCATGCTGAATGCACCATTGGTTTATACTACTCAGCGTAGCAACAAAAGTTTATCAGCATTAGATTGTTTATGATTTAAATTGCTTTGGCCTTTTTAAAGAATAGTTTGCTTTGGCCTTTTTAGATTGTTGAACCATTACAAATAGGAAAATATTAGTCTATTTGCCTGCATAATTTCCTAAGTGTATGGAGTTAACTGTTCTTTTCCTCACTGCAATTTTTTGTTAGGTTTTGGTTATTGGTGGAGGAGATGGTGGGGTCCTGCGGCAAGTATCACGCCATTCTTCAGTAGAAAAGATGGACATTTGCAAAATAGACAAGATGGATGTCGATGTGAGTACGCTATAACTCTGTTCTTTCCTTGACTCTATCCAGAGCTAAATAATTTTATTGATATACTGCTATCTTACTTGTATGCAATGATTCATCCCCCACCCACTTTTTATCTAATCTTTATTTGGCTTTTTATTGTTCTGACAGACATAGGTTACATACTCAATCTAGATTTCTCCTTTGTGAAGATTGTTGCACCCTATGCACAGGTTCAAACTCTCTCAAACCTTCTCTATTGCTTGGTAAAATCCTATTTATACTTTTTTGTCCTGCATCATTTTGTCAGAGATTTTCACTAATTTTACATACTGATATTTGATGTTCTGAAGCTAGTGCTTGCATGGGCATCATGGGCTGTAAATCATGGGCTTGCATGGTCCTTAGAGTTTGTTTAAACATGATTAACTGATGTTATACCTCTATTATATTTCTTAATAGACTAAATGGTCCTTATCTGAGGTTGCCTTTTAATTTGACTTTTTTACCCACAGATTAATGGTTTTTTACTAGACTAAATGGTAGGTTAACATTTGCCTACGGATTTTTGACTTTTAGTGACAGACAATTTTCCATTTTCCAAGTCTGTTATTGAATTAACCGACTTGGAAAGTTCCACTTTGCAAGTCGATTAAGGTCATAACCAACTTCGAAAGTCTTATTTTACAGTGTTTTTAACACTAAAAAAAGGGATTTCCAAGACGGTTGCACAATAACCGACTTGGAAAGTCCCCACATTCAAAGTCGGAGGATTTTAAGTCGGCACCGGAACCGACTTGGAAAGTCCTTTTTAACCGACTTGAAAAGTCATTTTTGTAGTAGTGAGGAATAATCATATTTTTAGGTACCCAGATTGACTTGGGTCCTTTCTTGTTAGTCCTTGGTTTGCGTCGAGGCATGTTCCTTTTCTTGTGGACGTATGTCGAGGTGACATGTCCAGCCTTTCCACATTGACCATAATATAAGTTAAACTTGGAAGGATTCTTTGAAAACTTTGGTTTTGGTTTGTCTTATTTCTTAGGAACATAACCTAAACCACTCTTATCAGAAGGTTTTCTCTGAAGTTTTAAAATTTGATCAAGCTTTTCAGAGCTACTGACAAATTCGGACAATCGTCCAGTGAGTTCATTTACTTCTTGTTGAAGTACTTGTACTTCAAAAGAGGTATTGGACTCAGAATCTCTTTGAGATTCATCTTTGAGTTGAATCACTTGAAGTTTCAACTTGTCATTCTTTGTTCTAAGTACTTGGTTTTCTAAATTAAAGTAAGTTTTTCAAAATCTTTATATATGAGTGAAAACTTTTTCTTTAAAGATCTGTACTCATTAGAGAGAATGGACGATTCTCTAAGAAGATCATCAAAATTATTTTTCATTTCAGGATAAGAAAGTATCTCTTCTTCGTCCTCACTGTCTGTTGAAGGCAGGCTTGCCATCAGGCAAATATTTGCTTCTTCCTTATCCTCCTTGTCCTCATCATCAGATGAATCATCAAGGTCCTCCTAGGTTGCCATAAGGCCCTTCTTCTTCTTGAAGAACTTTTTCTTTGTCCTCTCTACTTCAGGACAGTCTGCCTTGTAGTGGCATGGTTTCTTGCAACCATAGCACACCACGGGGCTTTTCTCTTTTTGCCTAGTTTTCTCTTGTGGAAATTTTCTGCTGAATTGCTTCCTTCTGAAGCCATCTTTCTTTCTCCACATGGATTTTATCTTCTTGGAGATGAAGGGAAGTTCATCATCTAAACCTTCTTTTCCTTCTGAGCTACATGAGTCTTCATCTGAGTCATTGGCCTTCAGTGCTTTTGAGATGTTCCCTCTTTGAACTTTAAGAGCAATGGACTTTGCCCTTTTTTCTGTTCCCTCTTCCTTGAGCTCAAGCTCACTTTGAGCGAACCTAGAACTTCTTCCGTAGCAAGAGTGGATAGATCCCTTGCTTCTTGAATAGCAGTGACCTTGGGTCTCCATTGTCTTGGCAGACTCCTAAGGATTTTTCTGATGTGATCCTGGGTTGTGTAGATTTTTCCCAGAGATCTCAGATTGTTGATAATTGTTTAGAATCTTTCAAACATCTGATCTATAGTCTAGTGATCCTCCATTTTAAATAGTTCATATTGATGAACCAATATGCTGATTTTGGATTCACGGACGTGAGATGATCCTTCATGAGCCAAAGCTAGAGTATCCCATATTTCTTTGGCTGTAGTGCAACTGTGCACTTTGTCATACTCAGACTTTGTGATGGCACACTTCAGATAGTGCCTGGCCTTTGGGTTCAGCTGGAATCTTGTTCTCTGATCAGGTGTCCACTGGACTCTAGGCAATGGTTGCCTTGCTTCATCTACTGAAGAAGTGTAACCATTTTCAATGACATCCCACATGTTTATATTTTGTGCATCAAAGAATGTGATCATTCTTTGCTTCCAATAGTCGTATTCTTCTCCATTGAACAGTGGTGTCCTATTCATAGCTTGTCCCTCGTTCTCCATGGATCTTTGTTCTCTGCACTGTTAGGTGCTCAACCCCTAGAAACATGGCTCTGATACCAACTGTAGGTAACACGACGAAACACAAGAAGGGGGGGTTGAATTGTGTTTCTTAGCTTATAAAAACTTTTCGTAAACGTTGGATGCTGCTCAAGAAGAATTGGACGCACAGGATAAGTTGGACGCAGAAACGACACTTGTTTTAAACAAGTGTAGGTGCGTTTAAAACATTTGATGTGTTTGTTAAATAAAATCTCAATTCAATCCCCACGGTTAGTATTAAAACTGAAAGTAAAGGAGTTAAGGGATAGAAGATTTACACAGTTGTTTTATCCTGCTTCACCCTTTCCTAAGAGCTACGTCCAGTCCCCTCAAACTAGAGAGATTTAACTGTCAATCCAGATAGAATACAAGTATTCTTCAACAGCCTCTTGAGGCCTTTACACAAGTATTTGTAGGTAACAAGATGAAACACAAGAAGGGGGCTTGAATTGTGTTTTTTAGCTTTTAAAATCTTTTCGCAAATGTTGGACGCTGCTTAAGAAAACGTTGGAGGCTCAGCGTATGTAAATATTGGACGCACAGTGTAACACCCTGATTTTTATATATAGTTTTTATTGATTTTTAATCCTATTTAATTTAATTAAAATTATTTAATTAATGATTTTTGGGATCTTGAGGTGAGGATAATGATAGTAATATCTTAGGTTTGATTTTGAAGGCTTTAGAGTAGTAGAGTTCGCAAAACTGAGTTTTTGCAGAAACCGCATTCTCTCATGATGCGGGCGGGGATAGGGTTCAGCATTTTTCTGGAGGTCATTTTTACTCCAAAATAATATTTTAATGAACCAAAAGTGGTTCTTATAATATTTGGGATTTTTAGAAATTTTTTGGAAATTTTTCGGAAAAACTTTATTTTACCCGCGTTTGGAACTTTACGGGTAAACCGGGGGCAACCGGGATATGAAAAATAGTCCAAAAATTTAGTTTTGGGTTTCTAAATTTTTCTATGACATATTCAAATCATAAAATTCATTTCTCATGATTTTACCTATTTTAGAACATATTTATCTAAAAAATTGGCTATAAAACTACGCGTTTTTACTACTTTGAACTACCGATTAAACCCTAACTTGGTGAAATTAAATTCCACCATTTTCCAGTCAGTTTGGGCGCAGAAAGGGGGGCTGATTCACTCTAAAAATATCCCAAAAGTCAATTGAGTCAAATGGGAATTAATTGGAATTTTTCAAATTAAAAGAATGGAGTAGGTGAACCAACTCAATCAAAGCCCATGCCTCCCATTTCTCCTTGCTTGGCCGTGTACCTCTAGGGGAGAGAAGTTCATTTCATTCACTTCATCTTCAACCTTGGAAGTTAGAAACTCCATTTTCTCTCCATCTTCAAAGTTTTCCTATACACCAAAAGTCCAAGTTTCATTGGGTTTTTGGCTATTCAAGCTTCAAAAAAAGGTTTGGATCATCATTCTAATCCATAAACTTCTTTCATTTTTTCATTTTCACCACTTTCATGTTTCCATGAAAGTTGTGTTCTTCTCTTTACTAAAAGAGATATTTTTCTTGGTTTAGGTTTACTCCATTGGAACCTACAAGCTTGAAAACTACATTGGATCCATTTGTCTTCAAGATTTGAGTAAGTATTCATCTACTCAAATTTCTACTCTTTAGGGTTGGTTTTCATAAAACTCATATTTTTATGGTTATGTGTGTTATATATTTTGAAAAAAAAAGGGTGATTTTGTAAGTGTTGGAGCATCAAGGTGGTGAGGAGATCTCTTGGTGTTGGTGTTGGTGGCTTGTTGGCAAGAAGACCCCTTGGTGATCTTTCTTAAGTGCTTCAAGAGGTAAGGGGATTTTATCAATAAGTTGGGAATGTTGTATATGTGTGTGACTATGTGTTGTATGTTTCATGAAAAACTCAAAGACTTGAGTTTTCATATTGGTTGTTGAATAAGTTTTCATTCTCTTAGTAATATGTATTTTTATATATTTATGTATATGAGTAAAAATATGATTTTGGTTGAGGCATGATAATTTTTTATGAGTCTATGTGTTGTTGGAAAAATCATATGTATGCTTTGGGGTGATTTTGGATGCCTAAGTGTGTGCTTGGTGAAGTATGTTTTATGCTATGTTTATGATGTATGTTGATATGTTATGAATGAGTACTTTGAGTGTATGTTTGATTTATGACATGGTGGTGTTTTTGCCTAAATGGATGAATATTGATTCTTGGATGTTTCACATGATTTAATTCAATGTGATTGAGATTGGATTGAAAATATTTGATTAAGTGTGGGAAGAGGGTTTAAAAGCTTTAATAAAAAAGTTTTCCAAATGAATTAATTAGAATTCAAAGATAACACTTAATTAGATAAATTTCATCAAGTTTCTAATCATAAGTCTTAAATCAATTTCATACTAAATCCTTGTTATCCATAAAACTCTAAGTGAGCTAGAAAATCAATTAATGAGGGAGAAAATTAAATTTCAAATTTCTAGGGGTCAAAAACGAAATCTGGATGCTTTTGGGGTCAAACTTGCAAAATTATGGAATTCTAGGCATAATTTAAAAAATCTGGGCACTTTGGGCCGAAAATATAATTTACAAAAGTTTTGGGGCAGAAACGCGAAGTCTGGACATTTTGGGCCAAAAACGTAATTTACGAAAGTATTGGGGCAGAAAACGTGAAATCTGGGAATTTTGGGCCAGAAACCAAATTCTTCAGAAAATCAGGGGCTGGACTGCAAAACTGGACTTCTTAGGGGTCAGAATTGTAAATACTTAAAAGTAAAAAAACTTAAGTTATCAAAGCAATTAACTAAGACCTTGAATTAAATCTTTTACAAAGAGAAGTGGGAAGAAAATATTAATGAGGATTAAAGAGTTAAAGTTAATGAAGGACTTTAATTTCAAAGAGGAACTTTCCATAAAACTTAAGTTTTTAAATAAACGCTTTTACACGGTATTGAACGAGGATCAATACGTGGCGACGATAAAGTCTTGAGGACAATAATATTACACGGTGTTGGATGAAAGCTATCACGTGGCGATGAAAAACCCTAAGACGAGGGACCGCATTGATTGTATTGTTTGTGAGTGCAAATATAATGTCATATGCATTTGAGATATTGGCTTTTGCCAGACTAGCTTTATGCTATGATGAGAGCATACAATCCTATGCGATGGATTGTGAATAATTGTAAAACCTGTCCATGAAAAAGGGGACCGATGGTTACCATGTCCATGAAAAAGGGGACCGATTGGTTTATTATGTTAGGTCTCATAGTAGCCTACTGAATAATTGTAAAACCTGTCCATGAAAAAGGGGACCGATGGTTACCATGTCCATGAAAAAGGGGACCGATTGATTTATTATGTTATGGTGTTAGTAGCTCTACTGAATAATTGTAAAACCTGTCCATGGAAAAGGGGACTGATGGTTACCATGTCCATGAAAAAGGGGACCGATTGGTTTATTACGGTCGGTTTATGCTACAACCATTTCGCTCTACTTAGTTGAGGAAGAGAAGTCTCCATGGAGCAGTGCACTGGTGTATTAAAGAGATATTAAAGTGACATGCATTATGCTAGAATGCTATGTGTGTGTTTGACTGTGTGTTTACCTTGATGAGGTGTCTCTTATTGATGATTGAATAGCTTAGCTAAAAGACTTGCGAAAGAGTAATTCTATATATATATTATTGGAGTGTATTATGTAGTATTTTATTTTCATATACATTCTTTCAGTGGACTTTCAACTTGTGCAAAGAAATTCACCCTTGCGTGTTTTTCTGTTATTCTATGTACGTTACGCTTAGATGTCCACTTCGAGACCTCTGATAACTCGAGTGAGGGAGTGCTTCCGGCCTCGTGAGGCCGATGGTGGGGGATGGACTTACGATCCCATCTCCCAATGGGCCACTGTGACTGGATACGTGGTCAGGACTAGAGGAGGGGTGTTGGGCCCCGAAGAGGTTTTGGAGAGGGACATGGTTTTGGACATCTACATACCCGTCGAGAGGATGCGCTACTGGCTGGAAGATGCACTCTTTGCACGCAGTATCACTTTGGAGAACCGGGAGGCCAGAGTTCCGTCCACGGGGCTGCCTAGGAGAGAGGCGAGGGAGGATCAAAGGCCTACACCTCAGCGAATAGCCGAATCGGTATCTAACCGTTGTCGCCTGATTCGTCACACTCCAAGGAAGAGTTCCTTGGATAGGGCACGCTTACCAAGGATGGCTCCACCAGTGACACCAGTTCCATCACCCGAGACCGTGAGGCCTACCCTTCCTGTTCCATACGTCGCACCTTCTGGACGTTTGGTGCGCTGTTCTTCTGACACTTCTACCGGACCTTCGGGACACGTAGATAGAGGGAAGATGAAGGTTAGAGACGAGCCAGATCGTGTACTATTCGAGGTGTCTGAGGTTGAGGAGGACCCCGAGGAGACGTCATCGTCTTAGGCCTATAGAGATGGGGGTGTCTAGGGCTAGGTTGTAGAGTGTCTGTTAACGACCAGCCTAGGTTTGGGATGTACAAGTTCAGCGTCGTGTATTTGACACACCTTTTGATTTACAGTTTTCCTAGGTTTAGACTTATCGTTTTATTTTCTTTGTATCAGGATGATGTATTTTGGCCACTATGTTGTGGTTCTAAACTATACTTGCGGGCGCAAGACTTGTGTATATTGACATGATGATATATATATGTGTATGATGTTTCTTTTCTTCTGAATTTCAGGATGGCTAAATGTAATGTGAGAAATCTTTTCGTATAAAAGACTTTTAAAAAACAAATTAGCCACCAATTTTGGTAACCTTGATTTATGAAAGATGATTTTCCGCATTAAGTTTTTAGTTTTTCACGTGACGTTCCTTGTGGGAAAAAGGGGCGTTACACACAGAAGAGTTGGACGCAGGATCGTCCACTTAGTTTAAAACAAGTTTATGTGCGTTTAAAACATTTGAAAGCTTGTTGAAAAACGTTTCAATTCAATCCCCTCAGTTAGTATATAAATTGAAAATAAAAGAGTTAAGGGATAGAGAGATTGCACAAGTATTTATCCTGGTTCACCCTTTCCTACGAGCTACATCCAGTCCCCTCAAACTAGAGAGATTTCACTATCAAACCAGATAGATTTACAAGTATTCTTCACTAGCCTCTTCAGACCTTACAACAAGTATTCTTTGCACACCTAGTCTCTCCAGGCTCAACCCAAGTATTGTTTTATAGACAAGCCTCTCAAGGCTCAAACCCAAGTATTCTTTGCACGCAGCCTCTCTAAGCTATTCCCAAGTATTCTTTTACAGTCAAGCCACTCCAGGCTCAAACAACTCAGAAGAGTGTTTTTGATTTAAGTGCTGTTAACTCACACAAGTGAGAATATAGACTCTAAAGCACTTCGAGAGTTAAGCAAACTCTCTTTTACAAGAAGAAAGAAAATATACAAGACTTTCTTAGATTACAGAGTATGACAATATTTGCACAGCGTTTTGACTCTTCTCTTTTCGTGGTTCAAGCTTCTTGTATTCTTCTTCTTGATCTCGCTATATATAGGTTTTGATGAAGCTTCAATCGTGATCTTTGAATAAGCTCAGCTTCAACCTTCTTCAATATAGTCGTTCTCTAATAGCATTAAATGTTATTTTTTCGTTGCTTTCAGGAGTGCTTCTTCAGCGTATTTTCTGCGTTTCTTTCTCCTATGTCAGAAGCAACCTGTACTCAAAGTCTCAATTTCACAATGGTTAATAGTAATATTCTATTGAGACAGAGAGAATGCACTGTGTAAGAAAAACGATATGTTCAAAGAGACACAGGAATGTTCAGACAACACTCTCTCTCTTAAGTACTCTTTACACAGTGTTTTATGCTTTTCATTAAATGCATGTTCAAAACGTTGACACTTATGCGCAGGAAAAGCATTTTATACAGCTATTTATTTCAAATAATTTGCTCATTAAATATGTCTCATATTAAATGCAAGAGCAATAAATAGCATGTTATAGACTCTGCGTTTTGGACGCAGCTTGTAGAACAGATTGGACTTTCTGTTCACTTACCAAATGGACGCATTCCATTGCTTATCATTGCGCTTCTTTGGACGCATAACATCTTTGGACGCATTTCTCCAATAGTCCTTTGGACGATACTTACCCATGGTCAAGTATCAGAGTCCATTTGGACTTTCAGTTCTCTAACTGTACTTATAAAAGCCAAGGCCATATTGAGCGATGGACTTATTTTTGTTGTACCTACAAGAGCTTGTTAGCAGACTTTGTAAAATCTTTAATAATCATTATTATCATCAAAACCACTTAGGGAATTAAAGCATTTGAAAAATGCCTTTGAATAATTTGGTTCCAACAATCTCCCTCTTTTTGATGATGACAAATATTATTAAGTTTTACATGCGATAAAGCAGATAAACCAAATAACTAGTCAGTATATTAGTCTAAGGGAAACTCCCCCTGAGATACACATCTCAATCTCTTACTTTTCTCCCCCCTGAGATAAGCATCTCATGGTTTTTAGATGTTTCAAACTATTGAGTTCCTGCAAAGTAATTTTTGCTCAAATAGCAGATTAGTCCAACAATGTATATATAAACAGATCAATCAGAGCAAATACATATGTATCAGTAATAATGCTACTGCACTGAAATTTGACTCAATCTCATTTTATTAATGACTTTGAGCTTTTTAAAACATAATCTTCTTTTTCTTCTCCCCCTTTTGTCATCAGACAAAAACGTTCATAGACCATCATAGTCCAAAAAAACTTTTGAAAAACAAAAAAAAATTGGAGAACAGGAGACCAGGACTTCCACAGATTCTTCCTCGATTCCAGGTACTTGCGATACTGGCCCAATAGAAAAATCAAGTCTTCAATTTCTTCTGTTTAGGGTGGGACTTGTGCAGGTGCAGTTCTTGGTTCCTCAGCTGCAACACCCTTTCTCATAAAAGGATATTACAACATAAGTAACCTTATTGTTGAAAATAAATAATGTTGATCTTTATTTTAAAAGAAAATTTTCTTTTAATTATTACCATGTCAATTTCGAAAATAAGTGTAAATTTTTTTTCTTTAATTTCTGAAATTTACTTTAACTTGAAACTCTCACTTACGTTGTTTAGATTCCGAAACTCATTTATGTCGTAACGTATTACAAAATAATAAAAATAAACAATTGCTGAATAAGTAATGTACATCATATATAATACTGGTCCAAAGTCTACAAGTACATCAAACTGAACGTCTAGTAGTGTCACATAATATATAGTACAGTCATCCAAAATATCTCTAAACAAAAGCCCAATCTGGTACAGAGTCAGTCTACAAAAAACAAGACAAAGTCCAAAAAGATAAGTCAACAGCCTATGCAATGTTAGCTCCTAAACACTGCCCACAGACTCCTCTGAAGGATCACTCTCCTCCTCCACTATCTGCTTCCCTTTCCCTTTACTATCATTGGCCTCCTGACGAGCTTGTGCTCTCCAAGATGGCATAACAGTAGGGGGAAAAGGCCTCGGTCTCCCACCAGGTTCTGCAAAAGAAACAGGAACAACTGGAATGGGTCTATCAGACTGTCTAGTAGGTGTCCTCTCAGTAGGCACCTTCACTGCTGCTATACCTCCAACTGGATGAGAACGACGCACAGTACTCTTGCGCGCGGTCTGTCTCCATCTACCAAAATACCTTTTACAAGGAGGAGTCCTAGGTCTCTGCTGTGGCTCTGTCTCTGGCCTTGCAGGCTCCTGCTGCACTGGCTCAGATCTCTGTGCAGGTTCCTGTTGAGTTACCTGTTGCCTCTGTCTCTCTCTTTCACTCCAAGTATCCCAAAGTTCCTGAATTGGCATCTTTACATCTAATATCATATCGCCTACCATCCAACGATGTGGTCCCTCCGCAGATGTCTCTAATGAAGTAACATACCCGAGGTATGTACCCCACTGGGTTTCGGGGTTCACTATCCACCCCTCCCCATCAGCCCCCTCTGGGCAACATACTCAATCTACGGACTTTCGTCAGCCCCTCCGGCGGGCGGTCCATCTATATGAATCATGTTCAAAAGAGAGCACAAAACATATAGGCAAGGGTGAAAATCCTCATACATAGATAATAAAGCATAGAGACAACAGATAGAAAATATATCATACTCATCAAACATATCTACATTAGGAAATCTTCTACCACTTACCCTTCTGACAAAACAAGAGTATAAAGTTTTCCTGCAAACAAAAAATTCTCATAGACACAATGTAAAGGATCACAATCATAACGTATAACTCAACATCAAGCAATATATCATCAACTCAGATATATTATAATGCATGTCATTTCTATTTCCCCTCACATCACCCTCATAGTGCTCCAAGGAGACTTCCCTACCTCCAACACCATTGAGCGATTGGCTGTAGCAAACATACCAGACTTACCAGAGAGTCCCACCAGACTTCATAGTAATCATTTAGATAAGCTACATCTCACCATATCATGAATAGTCAAGTCCGTCAGATTTATCCAAGCAGGGTTGTGCGACTTGCCTCGGCTCAAGGGATATCGCCTACCTGGCCATTTGAGGGGTTTCGCAACCTGGATAATCCCAGTAGGCAGCTGTGGCCAGACTATCCCTATTCTCAACCCTCTCTGGGTTGTAATGCTCATCTCATGGCCTCATGTCGATTCTGTTTCTCTTTATGCAAAATGACACATACATTAAGCATACAAAGCAATTTTCTCAAGCATTGATAAACTTTGGTTTCTCTTGTAATTGCATTAACCTCTTCACTAGGTTATCACTTGCACAATCACATATAACCTTCACTCTTGGCTATAGCATTATCATCTCATTATGATATTCACATCTCTTTGTGCATATTCTCATTCATCATGACTCTTCCTCTTTCATTCACCCTCTTTATTAATTTGTCTTTTTAACAAAAATATATTTTCCAAATCCATTGTTTAAATTCTAAAATAAATTAACCAAAATACTTACCAACCTTTAAATTAAAAATGTCATTTTTCTCTTAAGCATATTTGTTTAAAAAGCTGGAAAAAAGTGATTTTCGCAAAATCATTAGCTGTTCAAACTTCAGGATCCAGAACTGTTCACAGGCGCGAGTATTCCCACACCCGCGGTGCAGACAGTTCTGTCCCCTGTTTTGCAGTTTTCCACAACTTCGAAAATTTGCACACCCAGGGCATGGCAGGAACTCGATTTTTCAAAGTTTAACCAAAATCAATCTTTTCTTTACATAGTTATTACCAAATGAATAAAAATAAGCAACATTTACAATCTTAAGATCAATCTTAAAACACAACCATTCAACATTAAGCCATGGACTCAAACTCATCAAGGCATAAGTCAAGATTATCACACACCAAGCATATTATCATACCAAGATCAATTTTGTCATGCCAAGCTTGAGAACATAGTCACAACCCAACACTCAATCAACTCAAGTCAAGCATGGAACAAGGATCATCATGCATCCAACATAGAGCAAAATTATCTCACACAACTCAACTATTTTTCCCAACAAAGAGCAACCCTCAATCAAAGCAAACTAGTCTTATTCACATCTAGGTTAACCAATCCCAAAACTATCATCAAACAAAGCTTTCATGACCAAGTCACTCAAGAGAGTTCACATCAAGCATAAGACAACTTTTGGCTCATCCATCATCATAAGAACATAAAGATACATGGCTTAACAATCAACATGTCCTCTAGGTTAAATTAAAATCCTCTTGAACAAACCACTACAAGCATGACACTCATATGTCCACTAAGCTTTAAACATCTTATATAAGAAAGTTTTCCCTTACCAAGCTTGTGTAGAAAACCCTAACCTTCAACCTTTCTTCTCCCTTCTCTTTTTCCTTCTTGCTTGGCTCCTTGGTAGCTTGTTAATCTCAACTCAATAGCAAACCCTTGGAATTTACTAACTAGGATGAAAATTTAGAGAAAAAGCTTGAAAACTATGGCTATGGTGCAAGAGCAAAAGTGAAGAAAATGAACATGAACTCTCCCTCTTCTCTCCCTGCTCTCGGCCTCCCCCCTCTTCTCCTCTTGTCCAGATTTTTTTTTTAAGTTATCATTACACTAAGCTTAGTCATAAGCTAGGTTAGTATTTGGTTCATTTTCATTGGCCAATAACCATGAGTCAAGGAGTTCATGAATTTTCCACTCTCTTCCCTCAAATCTAGCGCAGCAGCTGTCCTAAGGCTGGGTAAAAATAATTTTTCACCTTAACCATGGTAAATGGTAAGTCTCCAAGGTAATTAAATGTGGTAACTTTTGTATTTCATAGTAAAAATTGTCCAAAAATAACCTATTGGGGTAAAAACTCTCATGAATCCTAAACTAAGTCCTAAGCCATGAAAATAAGGTGCCACAAAGGTCTTGGTTCATAAAATTCAAGTTTAAAAGCATTACGGTAATTTTTCGGTTTTACCGTAACCCGTAAATTAGGGTAAAAATGAACTTTCTTAGAAAAATCCCAGAAAATTTCTAAAAATCATAAATATTATAAAAACATCATTGGTCACTCTTTTGGTTGATTTTGGATCATTTTCCAAGCTACTGGCATTCACCGGTTCTCTCAGTTACCCTGTTCTCCGTCTACAGGGACCAAAACTGAAATTCTTAATCTGCTATTCTAAAAATTCCCAAAATAAATTCTAAAATTCTAAAATAATATAAAACATCATTTGACATCTCCAAAAATATTTCTTAACTCATTCTGGTCTCCAAACCAACTCACAGTTCAACTTAGTCAAACTACAGGGACCAAAACGGTAACATATTTATCCGTTTCTCAGAAAATTCCCGAATAAATTTCTAAAATCCTCAAATATTGTAAAATCACTATTTGTACCTTCAAATCTTTTTCTTAACCTAAATCTAGGGTTTCTACTTCACAAAGTCACCATTCCGTCTATTTACGGTAAACAGAACTATGTTTGTATCTAAACGTCCAACTTAAACTACTGTTTTCTAACGTCAGGGAAACTTTGTCAATGAAATTAATCTTACTAAAATATATCTAACATGCACAAGCACATATCACACAAATAAAATAAAATTAAACAGAATCAAAAGTTACGGACGTTACATCAGCTGTGGAGACAATAGCATCTTCTGGCTCAGGAGGAAGCTCAATTATAGGCTGAGTGGATCTAGTTGGGGCACCAAAGAAATCATCAAACATATATCTCTAATGTGCCATATTCTCTGTAACTGATCCCCCAGTAGGCGTTGCAGCCTTCTCAGCATTAGAGACCCCTGAAGATGATGCTTCTTGCTCATAGAGTCGGAGATATCTTTCCTAGACTATCCTTGCATCCTGTTTTGTTGCTTGACCAGTTTTGAACATGTACATCAGGAAGTCCAGATCAATGTTATCTTGTGCCCTCTTGGCCCAATCCTCTTCAAATCTGATAGGATTTGGCATTGGACTTTTGCTGATTGGCTTCCTAGGGAACTTATCCTTGTTCCTGTCCACAAGATAGACTCTTGGTACTATCCTGTCAGGCTGTACTCTTATTGTTGTTGTGGGCTTGATTCTCATAAACAGAGGGACATTAAATCTATTCTGAAGCTTAAGTCCACTCGCTATGGTTCGGATGATCATCTCGTCATGGGCTGAGAGGAAAGGACCTAACTCTTCTGCAGTCAAAGGAGTGTACTTTGGTTGATTGCAGTAGAGTTGCATTCTGGCATGTCCTGAGGAGCTGGCTGAGATGGATTTGGCCCTTATCTCTCCCAAGGTCAGATCCTTGTCTTTCCTCTTTTCCTCTTGAAGAGGAATTTCTATAGTCTTGATCCCCTTGGTTAGGATGATAGGCTTCCACATAGTGTAGACATATTCAGAAGGTTGCAGGGGTACTTCTGATATATCTTGGAAAGGGATTGATGAGGATGATTGAGATTGGTCATGTGAGGGTGAAGGTGTATGTGTTTGGATAACATTGCACGGAGGTTCAATGTTAATAGGTGATGAGGGAGAGGGTTCAGGTGAGGCAATGGGTGTAGGTGTTTGAGGTCTTGGTTGAGTGGACGATGGGGGTGAGAAAGGTTGAGTTTGTGCTTGGGAAGATTGTTCTGTTTGAGGTGGAGAAATTGTTTGGGTTTCTGTTTGTGGTTGTGTTTGAGGTGAGGGAATTGTTTGATTGGGTGTTTGGGTTTCTGTTTGGGGTTCAGGGATTGGACGAATAGGTGAGGGAATGGACTCTGGTGGGGGAATGGAAGAATGGTTTTCTTCAACACTATCCTTTCTTCCTTTTCGAGTGTAGACATTTCTAAAGTCTTTGACAATTTCAGAAATAGTCTAAGAAGGTTTTCTAGTACCTGTTCGCTTCTTAACAGGTCCTCCAACAAGCTCTTGACTGGATTGCCTCTTTTTGGAGGACTGTGTTTCTTTCAACTTGGGCCTTTCTTCAATCCTTCTCTTAGTTGCTACTTCTTCTGGCACAGCCTCTTGAGATACTGGTTCTGTTTCTTCAGACATTACTTCTCTTAGAATCTTTTCTTTCATGGCCCTTTCTTTGAGTTCAAGAAATTCCCTTTCGCCTCGAATGATTGAATGAAGCTTCATTTTATCAAAGTTACTTTTGGTAAGCCTTGGTTGTTTGATGCTTTCGGTTGTTCCTTCATCAACTCCTTGTTTTCTCATAATCTTCTGTAGAAGAGCTGCATAGGGGATTTTCTTCAAAGAGTATTTCCTGTTAACGTGCTTCTTGAAATTCATGAAGAGAACAAGGGGCGGATTAATCTTCTTCCGATTCAGCAGGTTTACTAGCAAAAACTCATGTATTCCAGATACAGAGTTTTTGGATCCTGCTTTGTGAAGAATCATTTTGTTGATAATCTGATGCAGAACTCGTGCCCTGTCGTGCATTTGTGATGCAACTAGTAGTAGAGAGTATTCTGATGATTCAAACAGAATGTCGCTTCCTCCTGACTGTTTCGTCTTCTTTTTCCAATCAGTAAGGGGAATTTCTCCCTCAGCTTTACAGTTGATAGTTTCTGAGATGGTTTCAATCGAAACTACAACTTTCTTGCCCAAGACTGTTCCAGTGACTTCAGTATCTTCAACCTTAGCAGTCAACCAAAACTGTTTAACCAGGTTAGGATAAACTCTGACTTCTCCCCTGAAGAAGTTATCCCAACCAGCGCTGGTGATTTCTTCAGCCGCATAGATTCCCAGTTCGATCAAAATGGTGAGATAGATATAGTGCTCCACAAGGACTTCCATATTCTCAATGTTCTCCATTTTTGAAAGTAAAGGTTTGATTTTTTGAAAGAGAAGGGTTTTGGAAGGGTTTCGAAAACGAGAGCAAAAACAGAGAGTTTTTCAGAAAGTTGAGAGTGGAAGAGAAAGTGGAGTGAAACGTGTGTAAGAAGGAAGTTTTGGAGAGAGAAAAAAGTAATTTTTTCTTGAAAACTGGCATAATCATTAAATAGGAAAACGACTTCAGAGCAGGTGGACAGGTTTTGATAGAAATATATTGTTTTAAAAGTAACTTAGACTCAGCGCGGGAAGGCTAAGAGTTGAAAGCCTTTAAGCCTTAATAAAAATACTAAGTCTCAAATAGACTGACGTGTCCTATTGGACGCTAGTCTTATTGGACTCAGACTCAGCTAGAGCATATTGGACGCTAAACATCATTCTTTTATGAAGTGCATATTTACATGCTTCCTTATAAAAGTGAATCTATCTACAGAGAGGGGTTTTGTAAAAATATCTGCCCATTGATTTTCAGTGCTAACAAACTGAATATCAAATATGCCCTTCTGTACATAGTCTCTAATGAAATGATGTTTAATTTCTATATGCTTAGCTCTTGAGTGTAAGATTGGGTTCTTAGACAAATTGATTGCAGCAGTATTATCACAAAGAACAGAAATCTTACTCTCGAAAATGTTGTAGTCCTCCAATTGATGTTTAATCCATAAGAGTTGAGAACAACAACTTGTAGCAAAGACATATTCAGCTTCAGCTGTGGATAATGCAATTGTGCTTTGTCTCCTGCTCGTCCATGATACTAGATTGGACCCAATGAAATGACATCCTCTGTTGGTGCTTTTTCTCTCAAGCCTGTCTCCAGCATAATCAGCATCACAGAATCCTACTAATCTGTATTCATCTGATTTCTTAAATAGCAAGCCAAGATTAGTAGTCTCTTTCAAATATCTAAAGATTCTCTTGACAACAGTCAAGTGAGTATCTCTAGGATCTGATTGGAATCTTGCACATAATCAAACACTAAACATAATATTAGGTCTAGATGCAGTAAGATATAAGAGAGATCCAATCATACCTCTGTATACCTTTTGATCTACCTTTTTATTTTTGTCACTCAAGTTCAGTATGCAAGATGGATGCATAGGAGTGTTCATGGATTTGCAATCGTCCATATTAAATTTCTTCAGAAGCTCCTTCATATATTTGGACTGATGCTCATAAATCCCATCTTGAGTCTGTTTTACTTGAAGTCCAAGAAAGAATTTCAATTCTCCCATCATACTCATTTCAAACTCCTTCTGCATTTACTCAAAAAATTCTCCACACAAAGATTCATCAGTAGCACAAAAAATAATATCATCCACATAAATTTGTACTATGATGAAATGTGTGTCTATGGATTTTCTGAAAATAGATGTATCAACTTTTCCTCTTGAAAAACCATTTTCCATTAAAAATGAACCTAGTTTTTCATACCAAGCTCGAGGAGCTTGCTTAAGGCCATAAAGAGCCTTTTTTAGTTTGAAAACATGATTAGGAAAAGTTTGATCCTCAAAACCAGGAGGTTGTTCAACATAGACTTCCTCAGTTATTATACCATTCAGAAAACCACTCTTTACATCCATTTGATAAAGCCTCATATCATGTTGGGCAGCAAATGAAAGTAAGATGCAAATGGCTTCAATTCTAGTTGCTAGAGTAATGGTTTCAGTAAAATCAATACCTTCCTGTTGTGAGTAACCTTGAGCAACTAACCTTGCCTTGTTTCTCACAACTTTACCTTCTTCGTCTAGTTTGTTTCTGAATACCCATTCGGTTCCAATAATCGACCAGCGTCCAAACATCATTACGCTTGAACTGATTCAGCTCCTCCTGCATGGCTAAAATCCATCCTTCGTCCAAAAGGGTTTCATCAACATTCTTTGGCTCCAATTCAGAGATGAATGCTACATCAGTTTGTTCTCTGAATGTGGACCTTGTTATGACTTTATCATTAGCATTTCCAATGATTTGATCCTCAGGATGATAAGTCTTGAAGTGTCAGCTTCTTCTTCTTTCTGGATTGGACGCATCCTCAGTTTCTGCGTCTGATCCTTCTTCTTCTTCATTCTTTGGTGATGCTTCTTCATCTTTATCTTGAATCCTCATTTCTGCAAGAGAATCACTTAGCTCTGACAATTCCTTGTCAGACTTTTTGTCATTGAATCTAATGTGAATTGACTCTTCAACGGTCAAGGTTCTTGAGTTATAAACTCTATAAGCCTTGGAGGTCTCAGAGTGATCCTTGGTGTTAAGAATGAAGCATTCACATCCAAATGGATGAAATTACGATATGTTGGGTTTTCTCCCTTTCCACAATTCATATGGAGTCTTTTTCAATATAGGCCTCACATATATTCTATTCTGTACATAGCAGGCAGTGTTTACTGCTTCAGCCCAAAACCTCTTAGAGGTTGAATGATCATTGAGCAAGGACCTGACCATCTCTTGTAAGGATCGATTCTTTCTCTCTACAACCTCATTCTATTGAGGTGTTCTTGGTGCAGAGAAATTGTGAAGGATTCCTTTCTCTTCACAGAATCTTTGGAAGTTTGCATTTTCAAACTCACCTCCATGATCACTTCGAATGGAGTTTATACAAACTCCTTTCTCATTCTGGACTCTTTTACAAAATATAGTAAAAACTTTGAAAGACTCATCCATGTGTGCAAGGAATTTAACCCATGTCCATCTAGTATAGTCATCAACTATAACTAGTCCAAATTTCTTTCCAATCAAAGACGCAATTTGTGTGGGTCCAAACAAATCCATATGCAAAAGTTCTAAAGGTCTAGAAGTGGAAACAATATTTTTGGAGTTAAAAGAGTTTTTCACTTGTTTCCCTTTCTGACATGCTTCACACAAAACCTCAGATTTGTACACAAGATTTGGTAATCCTCTCACGAAGTTATGCTTATTCAGCTTTGAGATGGTTCTCAAGCTTGCATGACCAAGTCTCTTGTTCCATATCCATTGTTCATCTTTTAAAGATATGAAGCATGAGACATTTTGTTTGGATAGATTTTCAAAATCAATTTTGTAAACATTGTCCTGCCTCTTTGCTTGAAAAAGTATGGACTTATCAGAGTTTCTGACTATACATTTGTCCTCGTTAAAGGAAACATCAAATCCACTATCACACAATTGACTTATGTTAAGCAGATTATGTTTGAGTCCTTCAACCAACAAGACATTTTCGATAGAGGGAAAATGATGCTTACCAATATTACCTATCCCAACTATTCTGCCTTTCTGGTCTCCTCCAAAAGTGACCCAGCCCTTTGTCATAGGTTTTAGGTCTTGGAACATAGACCTTTCTCCTGTCATGTGTCGTGAGCAGCCACTGTCCAGGTACCATGACTGGAGTTGTCTTCCTCCCATCAAGCATATCTGCAACAGGAATTATCATATTTTTAGGTACCCAGATTGACTTGGGTCCTTTCTTGTTAGTCCTTGGTCTGCGTCCAGGCATGTTCCTTTTGTTATGGACACATGTCGAGGTGACATGTCCAGCCTTTCCACATTGACCACAATATAATTTAAACTTGGAAGGATTTTTAGAAAACTTTGATTTTGCCTTTTCTTGTTCCTTAGGAACATAACCCAAACCACTTTTGTCATAAGGTTTTCTCTGAATTTTTAAAATTTGATTAACTTTCTCAGAGCTATTGACAAATCTGGACAATCGTCCAGTGAGTTCATTTACATCTTGTTGAAGTACTTGTACTTCACAGGAGGTATAGGACTCAGAATCTTTTTGAGATTCATCTTTGAGTTGATTTACTTGAAGTCTCAACTCTTCATTTTTTGATTTGAGTACTTGATTTTCTAAAGTGAGCTTTTCAAAATCTTTGGTTACAAGTGAAAATTTTTTCTTCAAAGATCTGTACTCATCAGATAAAATGGATGATTCCCTAAGAAGGTCATCAAAATTATCTCTTAGTTCAGGATAAGAAAGTACCTCTTCTTCATCCTCGCTGTCAGTTGAGGGCAGACTTGCCATTAGGCAAAGTTTTGCTTCTTCCTCCTCATCCTCATCCTCATCATCAGAAGAATCATCAAGATCCTCCCATGTTGCCATGAGACCCTTCTTCTTCTTGAAGATCTTTTTCTTTGTCTTTTTAGCCTCAGGGCAATCTGCCTTGTAGTGGCCTGGTTTCTTACAGCCATAGCACACTCACTACGCCAAAATATGTGTTTTGTAGTGCTTTTTTTTGCTTTTTGTAGCGCTTTCTATGCGCTATAAACTTAATAGTCATGGGTTGACATTTTTTGTAGCGCTTCCAAAAGCGCTACAAAAAATTGATCTTTTGTAGCGCTTCCTTCATAAAGAGCTACATCAAGTTGCCCAGATATGCGTTTTTGGGCATCATCAGTCAACTTTTTGTAGCGCTTTATGGAACACCCTTTCTCCAAAAAGGATATTACACCATAGTTACCAATGAATTTCGAAATAACTTAGAAATTATTTACTGAAAACTCAACATTTCTTCTCCGAAAACTTGAATAAATTTTTTTCTTCTTTTAAACACAGAGAATGATGGAGAAATATGTATTAATTCTTTTCAAAAGAGTTTAAGTGCGGAAGCATAATGCAATACCATATGAAAAAGATCTTGTCTCATATATATATATATAATCATCAGAGTTTGTACAGGAAAGAGTTTAAAGTAAGACAGTGAACATCTGAGCCAGTCTGGTCTCTAAATCCCTACCCAAATAATACAGTAACTGTCTAATCTTCTGGGAATCCATATCATCTACTCAACAACATCCTTCAGCTCCTCTCCTAAGAGCTAACCCTCTTCTTGGGTCAAAAATCTACTCCGTCATGAATCAACACAACAAAGCAGGCAAGGGTGAAACTCTAAACAACTTAATAAGGAAAGTACGGTCCACAGCAACACACAGCACAATTACTAAAGAATCATTCTAAGATAACCAGTATATCAATATATCAGATAACTAGCACAATAAGAATTTCACTCAACACAGCACATTTGGGAACATCCAGTGGGAACATCAAAGGAATCGTTCAGCATCTTAAATAAGAAATTTCACGCAAGACTCTATATTTTCGGGACAAACCCACGAGCATCCTGCCCGCTACTCTTGGGGATTTTACTTTAAGAATTTCGGGACCACACCCACGAGAAAAGAACCCACTACCCCTAGAGATTTTACGACACAATTTCGGGACTACACTACACCCACGAGAAAAGAACCCGCTGCTCCTGGAGACTTTACCACTTATATTCGGGACCACACCCACGAGTAAGTCACTCGCTACTCAAGGAGATTTTACCATAGGAATTTCGGCACAGAGCCACGAGCATTCAGCCCGCTACTCCAAGAGATTTTACTTAGTAACCACAGATACCAACTTACGACTTAACTCTCAAATAAACACGGAATCACAAGTACACACAGAACCACGTTTCTCAGATAAGAATACTAAAGCACACATCTCAGGAAAACACAGAATTTTACTACTCAGATAAAACACAGAACCATTTATTTCAGACAACTCATACTTCATTTTCATTGAAAGGTATGTAATAGTACTAAAAAGTAATTAATTTATTAAACAGGGGTCAAAACTGAAATATTTTAAAATACTTGAACACTGGTTCATTTTTCAGAAAAAAGCCCATTGAAACTATTTTCACAAACTTTCACTGTTTAAAAACACATAGAATACTGAATCAAAAATATATAACAGTAGAATTCATCAAGAATCCATTACCCTTATATTCCCCAATTATCTTAGTCACATATATACCGAATCCCTAAGTTAAGAATTCCCCAAACAGCGTATCGGTACATATCCCAGGCCAGAGAGAGACGAACTACTTTAGCCCCTTCAAAGGTCTCACTTCCTTTCTAGACAGATCCATACTGATAAACCATTTATCTTAACCATGACCTTGTATATCAATGATAGACAATACCAGGGTTTTCATAAAATAATTAATTTATATTTTCTTCGCGGTAAAATTATATTTGCGGTAGTATAAATTTTGCCATTATTACGGTATGTTTACAAAAGTTCAAAAATGATTTTAACATAACCCTCTTGCTTCACGAAAATCTTGAGAAAATTTGAGCATTATAACTCTACTATTAATATTTAGCACAAAATAATTATTTAAAGGCTATAAAACCATTTATTAAGGCTTAATAGTAAAAACACCTAAAACATACAGTCCTAACACAAACAAGAATCAAAACTCATACTTCACAAATTAAATTGCAAGATTAACCCCTTACCTTGGCCAAACTTTGAAAAAGAACAAGCAAGAACACCAAAAGAAATTTAAGACAACTAAGAAGAAAAAAGAGAGAATTGTGTTTTGCATTCATGCTGTAACACTCTCTTTTTATATATATAGTTTTTATTTATTTTTAATCTGTTTTAAATTAATTAAAATTATTTAATTAATGATTTTGTGATTTTAAGGTATAAATAATAATATTTATATCTTAGGTTTATTTTTGAAGGGTTTAGAGTAATAGAGTTCGCAAAACTGAGTTTTTTGCGGGAACCGCGTTCTCGCGGAATGCGGGAAGGGTTCAGTATTTTTTTGGAGGTCATTTTTACTCCAAAATAAATTTTTAACAAACCAAAAATGGTTCTTATAATATTTTTGATTTTTAGAAATTTTTCTGGAAATTTTTCAGAAAAACTTTATTTTACCCGCGTTTGGTGCTTTACGGGTAAACCGGGCGCAACCGAGACATGAAAAATAGTCAAAAAATTTAGTTTTGGGTTTCTAAATTTTTCTATGACATATTCAAATCATAAAATTCATTCCTCATGATTTTACTCATTTTAGAAAAATATTTATCTAAAAAGGGGTTCGAAAACTGTGCGTTTTTACCGCTTCGAACTACCGATTAAACCCTAACTTGATGGGACTTAATCCCACCATTTTTCTGGTCAGCTGGGCGCAAAAGGGGGCTGATTCAAGTCTAAAAATTCTTCCAAAAGTCAAATGGCCAATTAGGGGTTGAATTTTGAATTTTCCCAAAATTAGGTGAGAGAGGTATGGCTCCCAACCACGAAAGCATGCAAGCCCATACCTCCCCCATGCTCCTTGTGCTCAGCCGAAATCTACTAGGGAAGGGAAGGAGAGAGAAATTCATTTTCACTTCATCTTCTCCACTTGAATCAAGAGCTTCACCATTTTCTCTCCATTCCCAAGCTTTTTCATACACCAAAAAGACCAAGTTCTAGTGAGATTTTCCATACCCAAGCTTCACAAAAAAGGTTTGGATCATCATTCTAATCCATAAACTTCTTTCATTTTTTCATTTCCACCACTTTCATGTTTTCATGAAAGCTTGAGTTCTTCATTTCACTAAAAATAAGCTTTTCCTTTGTTTAGGTTCACTCCATTGGAACCTACAAGCTTGGAAACTACCTTGGATCTATTTTCTTTCAAGATTTGAGTAAGTATTCATCTTCTCAAATTTCTACTCTTTATGGTTTCTTGGTTTTCATAAAACTCATATTTCTATGGTTGTGTTTTGGTGTATTTTGTAAAAGGTAAATTTTTCTAAGTGTGGGAACATCAAGGTGTTGAGTAGACCACTTGGTGTTGGTGTGGTGTGAAGGAGGTGATTTTGGAGTTAGCCCATTTTCAAGTCTTCAAGAGGTAAGGAGATTTTTCTCAATAAGTTGGGAGGGTTGTGTATGTGTGTGATTATGTGATTTTGTTCTTGATGATGAACTCAAAGACTTGAGTTTTCATATTGGTTGTTGAATGATTTTTCATTCTCTTAGTAATATGTATTTTTACATGTATATGTATATGAGTAAAAATAAGATTTTTGGTTGAGGCATGATAATTTTTATGAGCCTATGTGTTGTTGGAAAAAATCATATGTATGTTTTGGGGTGATTTTGGATGTCCAAGTGTGTGCTTGGTGAAGTATGATTTAATGTCATATTCATGATGTATGTTGATTTATGGCTTGGTTGTGTTATTGCCTAATTGATGTATATTGATATATGTGTATTTCCTATACTTGGATTGGGATTGGATTGATGAGATTTGATTAAGTGTGGGAAGAGAGTTTAAAAGCTTTAATGAAAAAGTTTTCCAAATGAATTAATTATAATTCTAATCATAAGTCTTAAATCAATTTCATATTAAATCATTTTTATCCATAAAACTTGAAGTGAGTTAGAGAATTAATTAATGTGAGAGCAAAATCAAATTTTGGATTTTTAGGGGTTAAAAACGAAAACAGCAGGTTTTTGGGGTCAAAAATGCAAATTCTGGAATTCTGGGCTTTAATTGCAAAATCTGGACTTTTGGGTCAAAATTATAATTTACGAAAGTTTGGGGCAGAAAACGCGAAGTCTGGAGACTTTTGGGCCAATAGTATAATTTACGAAAACTTGGGGCTGAAACGCGAAGTCTGGTACATTTGGGCCAGAATTAAAAATTACGAAAGTTGTGGGGTAGAAAATGTAAAGTCTGGGCATTTTGGGCCAGAAACCTAATTTTTCAAAAAATTGGGGGCTGAACTGTGAAACTGAACTTCTTAGGGGGTCAGAATTACAAATACTTAAAGTAAAAGATTTTAAGTAAAATTATCAAAGAATTTAATTAAATTTTTAATTAAATCTTTTTATGATGAATAAGTGGGAAGAAATTAATAAAGTTAGTTTTAGATAAAAGATAATTCTTTTATTAAAAACAAATGAAGTTTAAAGATTTTAGAGTTAAAAGAAAACTTAAGAATTCAAAGAGGAATTTCTTCTAAAAACTTATAGTGTTAAATAACAATAATATTATACGGTATTGGAAGAGAACCAATACGTGGCGAGGATAAAAGTCTTAAGGACAATAATATTACACGGTATTGGAAGAGAACCAATACGTGGCGAGGATAAAAGTCTTAAGGACAATAATATTACACGGTATTGGAAGAGAACCAATACGTGGCGAAGATAAAAGTCTTAAGGACAAAAATATTACACGGTGTTGGGTGAAAGCTAACACGTGGCGACGAAAAACCCTAAGACGAGGGACCGAATTGATTGTGGTTGCAAATATACTGTCATATGCATTTGAGATATTGGCTTTTGCCAGGCTAGCATTTATTGCTATGATGAGAGCACACAATCCTATGCGGGGATTGTAAATAAGTATGGTCTGACTATAAGTCTTTGAGGGCATCCAGGTTACGAAATTCTCAATGGCCTTGCAGTGAATCCCCTTGTGCCGAGAAAAGTAATGTACCTGGCTTGGATGATCCTGACCGGCTGCCTTATTTGAGATGGGGTGTACGACGTAGCACAATGGGTCTGTACCGAATAAATGACAAACGATGGCCAAGAGTGAAGGTCAGTTTGCATTAATGATAGGTATACGATTCCGCCACATCGCTCTACTTAGTTGAGGAAGAAAAGTCTCCATGGAGCAGTGCACCGGTGTATGACAAGTGATATTGAAGTGACATGCATTATGCTAGAATGCTATGTGTGTGCTTGACTGTGTGTTTACCTTGATGATTTGTCTCTTGTTGATGATTGAATAGCTTAGCTAAAAGATTTGCGAAAGAGTAACTCTATATAAATATATTCTTGGAATGTATTACGTAGTATTTTATTTTTCATATGCAATCTTCCAGTGGATTTCAACTTGTGAAAAAAAATTCACCCTTGCATATTTTCCTGTATCTGTATGTACGTTACGCGTAGATGAGGCCTCTAGTAGCCCGCCCGCGTGAGGGAGAGCTTCCGGCCCCTTGAGGCCGAGTCCGAGGGAGGGGGATGGACTTATGATCCCATCTCCCAATGGGCCACTGTGTGTGGATACGTGGTCAGGACTAGAGGAGGGGTGCTGGGCCCCGAAGAGGTTTTGGAGCGCGACATGGTTCTGGACGCTTACATTCCACTCGAGAGGATGCGCAGCTGGCTGGAAGCCGCACCCGAGGCACCTGTGGAGCAGCCGAGGCGAGAGACTCAGTCGGAGGAGAGACCTTTACCCTCACGGGTAACCGGATCTGCTCGGGAGTATCGTAGCATGTTTCGTCGCACGCGTCTCACTCCAAGGAAGAGTACCTTGGCGCGAGATCGTCTACCGAGGATGGCTCCATCAGTGACACCATCTTCACCACCACAGACAGGGAGACCGACGCTCTCCGTTCCTTATGTCCCACCGTATGGTCGTTTCGTACGCTGCTCTTCTGACACTTCTGCCGGACCGTCGGGACACGCAGGGAGGGGGAAGAGGAAGGTTCGAGATGAGCCAGAGCGGGTATTCATTGAGATATCCGAGGAGGAGGAGGACCTGGAGGAGGACCCAGAGGAGGATCCCGAGGAGGACCCCGAGGAGACGTCATCGTCTTAGGTCGTAGTGGTGGGGGTTTCTAGTGCTTGATTGTGGGATGTCTGTTAGCGACCAGTCTAGGTTTGGGATGTTCATGTTCAGTGTCGTGTATTTGACACATCTTTTGATTTACAGTTTTCTTAGGTTTAGATTTATCGCTTTATTTTCTTTACGTTATGATGATGTATTTTGGCCACTATGTTGTGGTTCCAAACTATCCTTGCGGGCGCAAGACTTGTATATTTTGACATGATGATATATATATATATGCGTGATGTTTCTTTTCTTCTGAGTTTCAGGATGGCTAAGTGTGATGTGAGAAATCTTTTCGTTTAAGATTCTTTAAAAAAAATTAGCCACCAATTTTGGTAACCTTGAGTTATGAAAGATGTTTTTCCGCATTAAATTTTAGTTTTTCACGTGACGTTCCTTGTGGGAAAAAGGGGCGTTACACATGCTCCTCATGGATTTGTGACAAATTATGAAGCATGAAGGGTCCTATTTATAGGGAGAGGGGCTAATTTCATGAGGGCAAGGAAGGAAGAAAATTATGCTTGTGATGTAAGCCATGATGATTAAAACACATAATTAATTAATTAGGTAAATCAATCCTTTTTCTAATTGGTCCAAAACCATGACTCACATAACCAAATGAACCTAGTCCTCTTCTTGGCTTTAGAGTAGGACGGTTTTGAGGCAGCTCTAGAAGGAAGAAATGAAGTTACATTTTTGTCCCTAGGGTTTTCAAGTGAAAACGGATGAAAATCAAGGGTAAAATGGACTTTTCACAGATTAACTATTTCCAAAATAAATTAAAATGGTGAGAACCAATGGAGATTCATGAAAATACCATGGAAGAGCTTCATAGAAAAGTTTTGGGATTTTTACGGTAAGGGTAAGCCTTACAGTTTGCAAAAGCAAAGGAAAACGGTCGCACCGTAAGTGAAAAACGGACATTTTTCAGAAAATTCCAGAAAAAATCCCAGAAAATCACAAATTTAATTTAAACACTAATGGTCCCTCTTAAAATTTGATTTTGAACACTCACTGATCACTAAAAATCTATTTTTGACCAGAAATCCCTGTTTTCCGTACTTTATGAACGTCAAAAAAAGTAGCGTTTTTATCTGCTTTTTAGAAAATTACGAAATAATTTCCAAAAATCTCCAAAAATATAAAAACATGATTTAGCTACTTAAAATCTTTTTCTGACCTCAGGTTGGTCTCCAAATCAGTGATTTGCTCTTACTGCACGTAACAGGGTCAAAATGGTAATTTTCAAAGTTTTCAGAAAATTCCAGAAAATCACAAATATTAAAAGAATCAACTTTTGTGAAGGAAGTTTGTTTGAAAAAGTTGGGTTAACATACTTGTGTTATTAAAACCCTTTTCTGTCAATAATGAAAAATACGGAAGTCAAACATCAAGGAAAGAGTGATTGTTTTACTGAAATAACTTGATAGGCATTTTAAAACCTTCATTCTAAGGCTAAAATAATTTACTTAGCCCTTAGATCACAAAGTTTCATATAAAAATAGATTTTAAAGAGTAACTCAGAAAAATGGATGTTACACTTTATAAAGAAAGTGCTACAAAAGATCAATTTTTTGTAGCACTTCATAAAGAAAGCGCTACAAAAGATCAATTTTTTTGTAGCACTTTATAAATAAAGCGCTATAAATTTTAAGTTTTTTTTTTAAATATGATTTCTGTTTTTCTTTACTCCTAATATATCCAAACAACCAAATCCAGAATCCAGTCAAATCAAACTCAAATATCTCTACCATCCACAACAATAATGACCTGAATGCGAATTTACAGTCCCAGACTATCCACTTTTGGACAATTCAAGAAAAACTTAAATATTATGTCAAACACAATATACAAGTCGTCCTTGAACAGGAAAACTAAGGTAAATGCATATGCCTAGAGGTTCACTCTCATAACCTTAACAGATTAATGCAAATCACACTAAGTCATAAGCTTTAAATAAATTCAAAAAATAGAAACTTACTTGTTAGTCGTTCCAAACATGTAAACAAGGACCAGAACTCTCTATGCGATATTCAATCTATCTCTTTAAAGCAAACTATCATACACAAAAGAACAAATATTAAGAGTGTGCACTATGAGCTTTAGGATGATCCAAGTACAACTTTATGCTTAATCTAATGTGGACTTATCAAAGACTTTAACTAGCTGATGTAACGCCCCTTTTTCTTTCAAGGAACGTCACATGAAAAACTAAACTTAATGCGAAAAATCGTCTCTCATAAATCATGATTACCAAAATTGGTGGCTAAATTTTTTTTTTAAACGGATCTTATACCAAAAGATTTACTCACAACCCATTTAGCCATCCAGAAATTCAGAAGAAAAGAAACATCACACACACATATATAGATATCATTAAGTCAATGTACACAAGTCTTGCGCCCGCAAGTATAGTTTGGAACCACAACATAGTGGCCAAAATAAATCATCCTGACACAAAGAAAATAAAGCGATAAAGCTAAACCTAGGAAAAATGATAAATCAAAAAGTGTGTCCAATACACGACACTGAACATGTACATCCCAAACCTAGGTTGGTCGCTAACAGACACTCTACAACCTAGCACTAGACACCCCCACCTCTACAGGCCTAAAACGATGACGTCTCCTCGGGGTCCTCCTCAACCACAGACACCTCGAATAGTACACGATCTGGCTCGTCTCTAACCTTCCTCTTCCCTCTATCTACGTGTCCCGAAGGTCCGGCAGAAGTGTCAGAAGAACAGCGCACCAAATGTCCAGAAGGTGCAACGTATGGAACAGGAAGTGTCGGCTTCACGGTCTCGGGTGATGGAACTGGTGTCACTGGTGGTGCCATCCTTGGTAAGCGTGCCCTCTCCAAGGAACTCTTCCTTGGAGTGCGACGAATCAGACGACAACGGTTAGATACCGATTCGGCTATCCGCTGAGGTGTAGGCCTCTGATCCTCCCTCGCCTCTCTCCTAGGCTGCGCCGTGGGTGGAACTCTGGCCTCCTGATTCTCCAAAGTGATACTGCGTGCAAAGGGTGCATCTCCCAGCCAGTAGCGCATCCTCTCGATGGGTATGTAGACGTCCAATACCATGTCCCTCTCCAAAACCTCTTCGGGGCCCAACACCCCTCCTCTAGTCCTAACCACGTGTCCAGACACAGTGGCCCATTGGGAGATGGGATCGTAAGTCCATCCCCACCATCGGCCTCAGGAGGCCGAAAGCACTCCCTCACTCGAGCTATCAGAGGTCTCGAAGTGGACATCTACACGTAACGTACATAAAATAACATAAAAACACGCAAGGGTGAATTTCTTTGCACAAGTTGAAATCCACTGAAAGGATGTATACGAAACAGAAAATACTACATAATACATTCCAAGAATATATGTATAGCTACTCTTTCACAAATCTTTATCTAAGATATTCATAAACCAAAAGAGAGCACATCATCAAATTAAGCACACAGTCAAACACACACAAAGAACTCTAGCATAGTGCATGTCACTTGAACATCTTTTAATACGACTCAACCGTCCTCCGCTCGCAATCCCACAAGCTGGATTGCACAATCCTCCAAGCTGGATTGTAGCTCAAATTTGGCAAAGCCAATCATCGATTACAGTTGACATCTATATATGTAGATTGCACGATCTTCCATGCTGGATTGTGGCAATGACATCTACGTACGTCCTGCACAATCCTCCAAGCTGGATTGTAGCAACGTCCTCCACATTTATTGCACAATTCCTCCAAGCTGGATTGTAGCAACAACCTCTATATTTATTACACAATCCTCCAAGCTGGATTGTAGTAAAAACATCCACATTTATTGCACAATCCTCCAAGCTGGATTGTAGCATGACCTCAATATATATTGCACAATCCTCCAAGCTGGATTGTAGCACAGACATCTATATTTGCACTCACAAACAATCCAATCAACGCGGTCCCTCGTCTTAGGGTTTTTCGTCGCCATGTGTTAGCTTTCATCCAACACCGTGTAATATTATTGTCATTAAAACTTTTATCTTCGCCACGTATTGGTTCTCTCCCAATACCGTGTAATATTGTTATTTAACACCATAAGTTTTTAGAAGAATTTTCTCTTTGAATTCTTACGTTTTCTTTTAACTCTAAAATCTTTAAGCTTCATTTGTTATTAATAAAAGAATTATCTTTTATCTAAAATCCACTTTATTAATTTTCTTCTCACGTATTCATCATAAAAAGATTTAATTAAAAACTTAATTAAATTCTTTGATAAATTTCACTTAAATTCTTTTACTTTAAGTATTTGCAATTCTGAACCCCTAAGAAGTTCAGTTTCGCAGTTCAGCCTCCAATTTCTGAAAAATTAGGTTTCTGGCCCAAAATGCCCAGACTTTAAGTTTTCTGCCCCAAGACTTTCGAAAATTATAATTCTGGCCCAAAGGTACACCGACTTCGCGATTCTGCCCCCAACTTTCGTAAATTATATTTTTGGCCCAAAAGTCCAGATTTTGCAATAAAGCCCAGAATTCTAGAATTTTGCAATTTTGACCCCAAAGCATCCAGATTTCGTTTTTGACTCCTAAAAATTTGAAATTTGATTTTCTCCCTCATTAATTGATTTTTCAGCTCACTTAGAATTTTATGAATAACAAGAATTTAGTATGAAATTGATTTAAGACTTATGATTAGAAACTTGATGAAATTTATCTAATTAAGTGTTATCTTTGAATTCTAATTAATTCATTTGGAAAACTTTTTCATTAAAGCTTTTAAACTCTCTTCCCACACTTAATCAAATCTTTTCAATCCAATCCCAATCAAAGTATATGAAATACATATAAATCAATATACATCAATTAGGCAATAACACAACCAAGCCATAAATCAATCATACACTCAAAATACTCATTCATAATATATCAACATACATCATGAACATAGCATAAAACATACTTCACCAAGCACACACTTAGGCATCCAAAATCACCCGAAAGCATACATATGATTTTTTTCCAACAACACATAGGCTCATCAAAAATTATCATGCCTCAACCAAAATCATATTTTTACTCATATACATATACACGTAAAAATACATATTACTAAGAAAATGAAACTTCATTCAAACACCCAATATGAAAACTCAAGTCTTTGAGTTTTTCATGATCATACAACATAAACCACACACATACACATCCTTCCCAACTTATTGAGAAAATCCCCTTACCTCTTGAAGCTTAGAAAAATGGGCAAACACCACTAATCACCTTCCCTCTACACAATCACCAAGTGACCTCCTTGAGCCTTGATGTTCCAACACTTAGAAAAATTCACCTTACACAAAATACACCAAAAATAAACCATAAAAATGCAAGTTTCATGAAAACCACCAAACCCTAAGGTATAGAAATTTGAGTAGAGGAATACTTACTCAAATCTTGAAGCAAAATAGATCCAAGATGATTTTCAAGCTTGTAGGTTCCAATGGAGTGAACCTAAACCAAGAAAAAGATCTCTTTTAGTAAAGAGAAGAACACAACTTTCATGGAAACATGAAAGTGGTGGAAATGAAAAAATGAAAGAAGTTTATGGATTAGAATGATGATCCAAACCTTTTTTGTGAAGCTTGGGTATGGAAAATCTCACTAGAACTTGGTCTTTTTGGTGTATGAAAAAGCTTGGGAATGGAGAGAAAATGGTGAAGCTCTTGATTCAAGTGGAGAAGATGAAGTGAAAATGAATTTCTCTCTCCTTCCCTTCCCTAGTAGATTTCGGCTGAAGCACCAGGAGCATGGGGGAGGTATGGGCTTGCATGCTTTGGTGGTTGGGAGCCATACCTCTCTCACCTAATTTTGGGAAAATTCAAAAATTAAACCCATTTGACCATTTGACTTTTGGAATTGTTTGAGAATGGGATCAGCCCCCCCTAGGCGCCCAAATCTGACCAGAAAATGGTGGGATTAAGTCCCATCAAGTTAGGGTTTAATCGGTAGTTCGAAGCGGTAAAAACGCGCAGTTTTCGAATCCCTCTTTAGATAAATATTTTTCTAAAATGAGTAAAATCATGAGGAATAAATTTTATGATTTGAATATGTCATAGAAAAATTTAGAAACCCAAAACTAAATTTTTTGACTATTTTTCATGTCCTGGTTGCCCCCGGTTTACCCGTAAAGCACCAAACGCGGGTAAAATAAAGTTTTTCTGAAAAATTTCCAGAAGAATTTCTAAAAATCAAAAATATTATAAGAACCATTTTTGGTTCGTTAAAAATTTATTTTGGAGTAAAAATGACCTTCAGAAAAATACTGAACCCTTCCCGCATTCCGCGAGAACGCGGTTCCCGCAAAAAACTAAGTTTTGCGAACTCTATTACTCTAAACCCTTCAAAAATAAACCTAATATATAAATATTATTATTCATACCTTAAAATCACAAAATCATTAATTAAATAATTTTAATTAAATTAAATAGGATTAAAAATCAATAAAAACTATATATGAAAATCAGGGTGTTACAGCTGAAATTTCAAAACTTGTCTCAACTAATAAAGACAATGGATCGCAAAACACTTTCTCTCCATCTCATATAAAAATGAAATTACTTTTGACAGGTTTAAGAAAGAAAGAGAAAAAAGAAGGAACAAATACACTTATTAGATGAGAGGAACAGTAGGAGGAAAAAAAAACATTCATGGAGATAATATAAATTGAATCAGCACAAGGCACAAGTACAGAAAAACGATAAAGGTGCAAGCAAAGATGAGAGATCAAACGCTGAGATTATTTTCCTATCACATAAGATTAAGTGTTCACTAAGTCAGCATACTAATTCACTGATTTCTCACAAATATGGCCTTTGGCATAATTTCAGTTAAATTACATAAGAGGAAATAACTGAAATAGAAAGGTTTAATGTTCTTAAAGCCAGAAATGGATTAAAAAGTGCAGTTTATTAACATCAAAAACAGAGGAGGTATATTCAAAATCAATCTCTTAGCCATAGCTGTTAAAACTGCACAATATGCATGTGGAATGTGCAATAGAAACAAATCAAACAATACCATTGCTTGGCTAGCAATACAAATCGCAGTGAGTAAGAAAAGGCTCTGAATTACAGCCTGAATCACAGAATCGGTGTATTTTGATTCATTAGGGCAAATCACACAACTTATGGCCTGAATCTGTCTTGCTGAGAGGAAGGGACAACCACAATTTGGATCTAAGTGAACCAAATAGAAAAGTTGAGACTGAAATTTTCAGAAGAACCACGTTACCACATTATACACACTAAACTAAAATACACTTCAAGATTTGAAAATATTCAATGATACATTCTGCAATAGGTCATAATAATACATAGATAGGTATTTATAATCTTAAGTCTCGAACTCCGAAAAAAAACAGTGCTGTTCTCATTCATAAAATAAAAAAAATTCCACTAGCAAAGAAGTTGCTCTAGAACTTTCAAACTCCAAAACAGAAACAAAAGCTACCCAACTTTTCTACCAGCCCAAATTGTACCTATTATATCACCATTGCTCACTCCATTAAAAAGCATAACAAGATTATTATTCCTAGCATTAAATACAAAATTCGAAAAAGTGTTGTTTGATAACGATTTAATTGGACAATCGTTCCAGCATCTACTACTCCAATACTCCCATTCCCTCTAATAAGGCCTTCCAGAAATACATTTATTTAAAATACAGAAAAAAGCTTCTCATACGACCATCAGGAATGAACTAAAACATATAGGAAGAATAGAAATAATTCTACAGACTCAAAAGGCAGAACCTCCCAATTAAATGTACACGTAGAATTTTAAAGAAAAATAAACTATCCATCTGTGTCATGAATATCAGTGAACTACAGCATCTTAGAGTTTGAACGATTGAAATAAGCATAAGCTTCAATCAGGAATTTAGGATAAGATTCCACCCATGTTCTGTAATCTACAGATTACGAAAACCAGAGTATTATGTTTATCTTTGATATCTATCTGATTATGTTAAACGGTATAATAACAACATATAACATAGCAACCATCAGTTGTTCTTGTTAGTTGTTCAGACAAACAAAGAAAGGTCATAGATCTCTGGTCATAAATTCTCATTTATTCTTGAGAAGAATCCAGGTTTGATAGGGTAGTAGAACTACAAATAACGAATAATTAATGCTATCACATTGGTAAAAGAAGAATTCTAGACATGCATAACTTGATAATATTCAAATCAAGAACCACAAAGCCTACCTAATCGGAAAAACTAGTTAATAGTTCAGCTAGAATATAAAGTGCTCAAGCCTGAAGGAGAAATCATTTGAGATATAAGAAAAATATTGTTTTCTTTAATTAGAACTTTAAAGGGTAAGAAACCCCCCCCCCCCCCCCTTTCAAAAAAAAATTCTGTCCCTTTGCTGTCATGATGCTAAACTAAATAACAGGCTTGAGCGAACAAGCCTCGCAAATTTCTGTCCCTTTGCTGTCATGATTATGCTTTATAGGGAAAAAAAACACACTTTACTGAGACAACAGAAGATTCAGGCCTGCAAAATCCATCTTCAAATTAGAAACTTCTTCTCTTCCAAAATTCAAAGTTATTGATGCAAAAATAGAACACTTACCAGAAGCCATGGACAAATTAAATATTTATTTTAAATTATAAAGTCAATCAAGTCAATCTCCATACCCATCATGTTCACCAAACAGAGAAGTTGACAGTTACAAGAGATCACACACACAAACAAGGACCAGGTAGATTATTACCCCTCACTTCAGGGACTTTTCCTAATTATCACTTTAGTTTAGAAAGAAAAGATTTCAATCACACCAACAGAGAAGATTTGAACAAATCTGTGATTTTCAGGCATTTGCATATAATATCAATTTTTTATTTTCTTGTAAATGGTTGAGATCCCTAACTTTTTCCCTCTAAAATGAGGATTCACTTTAATGGTGCTAAATCCATTATCGAATATCCTCTTTACCAGAACAATTAGAATTATGTGGCAGGTGGAAATAATTAGGACCAATGAAGAAATAATTAGGACAGGTACAGGCTCAACATTGATTAAAATCATATTCTCTATGACACTATATGGTTCTCCACTCTTAAGGTCACTTGAACACATCTACCTTTCACTATTATTGCCTTAAGTTTTATAACCGAAATTAAAACAACCCCAGATAGTACATATGCATAAATTATATCCTTCTAAACAAAATCCAGAAGCCAGTGCATCCAATTGAATGATTTAATCACATACCTTCAACATCATTCTTTCTCATATAACAGTCAAATCCTCAATGGTAATAGTCCTGGCCTAAAATAATTTACTCTTTTATTCCTATCTAATACTTTATCACGGATAATTTCTTCAATTCCACTTAATTCAGTTTATGAATCACTTAAAACCAAACAATCTTTTTTTTTATAAGCCAAACTGTAAACAGAACTTGAGATCAAGATGTGCCCAATATCAAGGTAACAAGGTACACAGAGATTACAAATACAACCAACACTTAACAAATAACACCGAAGCAAAAACTCACTTGAAGTAATACCTCTACCATCCACAACAAACCAGCCTTGCACAAAACGTACCCAGGCCTTGCCCAATATGATTAATTAAAATCAACATTGATTAAAAAAAAACTCTACCAGCTCTCAAAGTTCCCTGTTATTTTTTTCTTATATAAAGCTCTCATAAGCTACAATAGAAAGGCATATTTTTCAGCATAAATTTTAGAACTACTTGCCTGTTCTCTTTTACCCTCTCCAACCTAGTCTGAGTTACAGGATGGTATAGTCTTTGGTATTTGCTTGCTAGATCACCGGAAGAAGAAACTGCAAAATAGTGAATTTGTTGGTATTAAATAGCAATGAGACTTATCTGCAACGTTGTATGAGTCAGAATGAGTGGCAAAATATAAAACAATAAAAAATCTCTTCCTCAACTTGAAACTTCAGATAAAAATAAAATGCACAACAAAGAAATCTGAACAGAACACAGAGACGGGAAGGAACCCATTGTAAAGCAAACCTTGAACAGAGGACTAACCACAGAGACGCGATTTGAACCGATTTGAACACAGAGAAACCTTGAAATCAGAACAGAGACGCGATTTGGGGAAGTTCGCTCTTTGTTATCGTCAAAGCAGAGACACGAACGGCGAAGGGCGCGAGACGGAGACAATAGCGAATGGCGCCAGAGAACGAAGGGAGAACGTCGGAGGCTATGCTTCGTGGCGGCGGCCGTAAGAATCGCAGCGGTGGTGAGTGAGAGGGAGAGAACAAACGGCGCGAAGGAGGGAGAGTTGAGAGACAGAGAACACAAAACAAAAAGGGTTTCACGCGGGTCTTTCATATATTTCATTAAACAATTTGTGGCGCTTTCCAGATAAAGCGCTACAAAATCTGAAAATAAATTATTTTAATTTATAATTTTTGAAATACATGCTTAATATAGCGCTTTATTTTTAAAGCACTTCAAAATGTCAGAACACAGAATCACCATTTGTAGCGTTTTATGTAGTAAGCGCTACAAAACAGCTCACCTTAATCTTTTGTAGCGCTTTTGCAAATAAATGCTACAAAATGTGCGTTATAATAGGCAAAATTTGGCATAGTGACTACTGGACTTTTCTCCTTTTGCTCAGCTTCCTTTTGTGGAAATCTTCTGTTGAATTGCTTCCTTCTGAAGCCACCTTTCTTTTTCCACATGGACTTTATTTTTCTAGAGATGAAGGAAAGTTCATCATCATCTGAGCCTTCTTCTCCTTCTGAGCTGCATGACTCCTCATCTGAGTCATTTGCCTTTAAAGCTTTTGAGGTGCTCCCTTTTTGAGTTTTAAGAGCAATGGACTTTGTCCTCTTTTCTGCTCCTTCTTCTTTGAGCTCAAGTTCATGCACTTTGAGTGAGCCTAGAAGGTTCTCCATTGCAAGAGTGGAAAGATCTCTTGCTTCTTGTATGGCCGTTACCTTGGGTATCCATTGTCTTGGCAGACTCCTTAGGATTTTCCTGATGTGATCCTGGGTTGTGTAGATTTTTCCCAAGGACCTCAGGTTGTTGATGATTGTTTGGAATCTTCCAAACATCTGATCAATTGTCTCGTGATCCTCCATTTTGAATAGTTCATATTGGTGAACTAGCATGCTGATTTTGGACTCACGGACTTGAGTTGATCCTTCATGTGCCAGAGCTAGAGTATCACATATCTCTTTGGCAGTGTTGCAGCTGTGCACCTTGTCATATTCTGACTTTGTAATGGCACACATTAAATAATGTCTGGCCTTTGAGTTCAGCTGGAACCTTGTCCTCTGATCCTGTGTCCACTGAGCTCTAGGTACTGGTTGCCCTGTTTCACGTACTGGAGCAGTGTAACCATTTTCAACGACATCCCACATGTCGATATTTTGTGCATCAAAGAATGTGATCATTCTTTGCTTCCAATAGTCATATTCGTCTCCATTGAATAGTGGTGGCTGTTCACAGCTTGTCCTTCGTTTTCCATGGATCTTTGCTTCTCTGCACTGTTAGGTGCTCAACCCCTAGAGACCGAGCTCTGATACCAATTGTAGGTAACAAGATGAAACACAAGAAGGGGGGTTGAATTATACCAACTGTGTTTCAATCTTGATCTTTGAATAAACTCAGCTTCAGCCTTCTTGAATATAGCTGTTCTCTAATAGCATAAATGCTATTTTTCCATTGCTCTGAGGAGTGATTCTTCAGCGTATTTTCTGTGTTTCTTTCTCCTATGTCAGAAGCAACCTATACTCAAAGTCTCAATTGCACAATGGTTAATAGTAATATTCTATTGAGACAGAGAGAATACACTGTGTAAGGAAAAAGATATGTTCAGAGAGACACAGGAATGTTCAGACAACACTCTCTCTCTTAAGTACTCTTTACACAGTGTTTTATGCTTTTCATTAAATGCATGTTCAAAACGTTGACACTTATGCACAGGAAAAACATTATATACAGCTATTTATTTCAAATAATTTGCTCATTAAATATGTCTCATATTAAATGCAAGAGCAATAAATAACATGTTATAGACTCTGCGTTTTGGACGCAACTTGTAGAACAGATTGGACTTTCTGTTCACTTACCAAATGGACGCATTCCATTGCTTACCATTTGGACGCAAGGCTTCTTCAGTCATATGGATGCATAACAGTTCTTACCATATGGACTTATAGCTTTGCTTTTCTGGCCTTACTTCTTTCCTGATAATTATTGGACGTTTATCATTCCGCTTCTTTGGACGCATAGCATCTTTGGACGCATATCTCCAATAGTCCTTTGGACGATACTTACCCATGGTCAAGTATCAGAGTCCATTTGGACTTTCAGCTCTCTGACTGTACTTATAAAAGCCAAGGCCATATTGAGCGATTGACTTATTTTTGTTGTACCTACAAGAGCTTGTTAGCAGACTTTGTAAAATCCTTAATAATCATTGTTATCATCTAAACCACTTAGGGAATTAAAGCATTTGAAAAATGCCTTTGAATAATTTGGTTCCAACAGTATTGTTTGCACACCTAGCCTCTCTAGGTTCAAACCCAAATATTCTTTTACAGTCAAGCAAACCCAAGTATTCTTTTACAGTGAAGCCTCTCCAGGCTCACACCCAAGTATTCTTTTACAGTCAAGCCTCTCCAGGCTCACACAACTCAAAAGAGTGTTTGTGTTTATAAGTGCTGCTAACTCACACAAGTGAGAATAAGAAATCTTAAGCACTTCGAGAGTTAAGTAAACTCTCTTTTACAAGTAGAAAGAAATATATAGACTCTTTCAAAGTTTACAGAGGATATGAAATTTGAACAGCTTAATGACTCTCTTTTTTGCGTTATCAGTCTTTTGTATTCTTTTTCTTGTTCACGATATTTATAGGTTTGAGCGAAGCTTCAGATTGGTCTTGAACTTATTCTTGCTTCAGCCTTCATAAAATAGCTGTTTACAAATAGCATTAAATGCTATCTTCCCGTTGCTTCAATGGAGTGCTACTTCAGCGTAGGTTGTGCAGTTCTTTCTCCAAAGTCAGAAGCAACCTGTACTCAAAGTCTCAATCACACAGTGGTTAAAGGTAATATTCAGTTGAGACAAAAAGAATAGACTGTGTGATAGAAAAGGTACATTTAGAGAGTGATAGATATTTTCATATTAGATTCTCTCTCAAGTACACTTTCCACAGTGTTTTATGCTTTTCATTAAATGCTTTTTGAAATTGTTGTCAATTAAGTCCAAGAAAAACACATATACAGCTATTTAATTCAAATCATTTGCTCATTTAATGTATCTCAAATTAAATGCAAGAGCAATAAATAGCATGTCAAGAGATCAGAATAGTATGCATGTTGGACGCAGCTTTAAGCAAAAGCTTAGTTGTCTTACCGTTTGGGCGCATAGTATTTCTTACCAAATGGACGCATAGCATCCTGAGTCCATTGGACGATACTTACCATAGGTCAAGTACCAGAGTCCACTGGACGCTCAGCTCACTGATTGTGCATACAATTACCAAAGTCACACTGGACGATGGACTTAACTTTGTTGTATCTGCAAGAGGTTGTTATTAGACTTGTAAAAACTTTAATAATAATTGTTATCATCAAAACCATTTAGGGATTTAAACATTGAACAATGTCTTTGACCAATTTGGTTCCAACAGTTCGCACTTCCATGCCTCATCAGGTTGAAGCTGGAAAAAGCGAAAGTACTTAGCCAAGGTTTCAAACTTAGCCGCATACGCATCTACAGACATCTCTTTCTATTGTAGACTTAGGAACTCCTGTTCCCTTTCAGTTCGGGCAATCTGAGGAAAGTACTTGCTATAAAATCTTGTACGAAAAATCTCCTAAGTTATCTCTTGATGTGCAGCTTCTAATAGTTGTTATACTCCTTTCCATTAGTACTCCGCGCCACCAATCAACAGATAAACAAAATAAGATACTTTGACTCCTTCAGCACAGTTTAGAGCCAAAAATATCTTCTCCAGCTCTTGGATCCAAATATCAGCCTTCTCTGGATCATGTTTGCTACATCCTTTCTCCAAAAAGGATATTACACCATAGTAACCAAGAATTTCGAAATAACTTAGAAAATATTTGATGTAAACTCGGTATTCCTTCTCCGAAAATGTGGGTAAAATTTTTGCCTTTTAAATAATGAGAAGAATGGGGAATATGTCTCCCTAATTCTTTTCGAAGTGTTTTAAGTGTGGAAACATAAAACAACACACTTTGTGAAAGTAATCTTATCTCATATATATATAAAACCATCAGTCTACAAAAGGAGCTTGCATCAGTACAAGCTATGGTTTTTAAAAGATCTCTTGTACATCAGTAGTACTAAAAACTTAAAGAACGCGATAAATCCTAAGTAAAGTAAAAGAAAACATAAGTGGAAAAGAAAATATAAGCTACTATGTATATGTGAGTCAAATCAATCCCAGACTAACTACCTAACATAACCATCCTTATTCAAAGGTGTGACAGCAGCAGCAACCTTCCAAGCCTAAAACGGGGTTTTCTCCTCTGAGCAGTCTTCCTACGACTCTCGACCCTCCTGGTGTTGCAGTCTTTTTTCTGGATGATATCTCTCATCTGCTCCAGGGGTAGCATAATATCTAAAACAAATCAATTTTTTACTCTCCAGTTGGGTCTATTGACCCTGCTTGCAGTGGTAAGAACATATCCAGAATATGTACCCTACTGCGTCTCGGGGTTTATCTTCCACCCCACCCTCTCAACCTCAAAAGGTTGGATTCTAAGACGCCGGATCGGAACTAACCCACTCCTCGGGTAAACCATCGACTTAACATGCATCAAACACAAACAAGGAAAACACGCAAGACTGAAAATCTTCACAAAGTCATAAAGAAGGATACAAGAGATTTGTGCACAATATTCATACTTCATATTCTCAGAACTACTCATACACAGATTATGCCTTGTATAAAAATACCGTAAAGCAAGATATACCCAGAATTATATCATCAATACTAGATATAGTTATGCATGCCAATGCTCCAAGGAGACTTCCAACCTTAACATCTTTGAGTGATAGGCTGTAGTAAACTTAACAGAATAACCAGGGAGTCCCTCCAGACCTCTGGAAATTCTTCGAAAATACTACATTTAAAATGAATACCATATGATAAATAGGTCCGTTAGTCAGATTTATCCAAGTCGGGTATACGACTCATCTCGGCTCGAGGGTTATCACCTACACGACCATTGAAACTTTCGAAACCTGGATAATCCTAGTAGGCAATTGTAGCCCAACAAGACTCTATTTTCAACTCGTTCTCTAGGTTGTAAGCTCGTACTCTTTATGCAAATGACAGTTCAAATTGCACATAAATTTACTTTGGTTTCTCTTGTAAAACTTTCTCCTGTTTTACTGTATTACCTCTTGTAACACAAAATCGTGTAGAATACACTTATTCTTTTAACACATAATAAATTCTTAAAATTATCCATTATGTTACTATTTTTGGCTTTACTCATTTATTTTAAGAGTAATCACACTGCGGCAGTGCTGAACTGAGGCGATTAAACCGTAATAGTTAAAGTGAATTGGTAGTTAACGAAAAAGTGATTAAAGCATAAAAGAAAATCAAAATGGGGCAGAGCCACCAGGATCAATCAAGAGAGAAGAGGTTAACAGTAATTTGAACTCGGGTTCACTTTTTAATCGGTAAATGATTTTTCTCGAATTGAAATAAATTGATGAAGGAATAATCACACGGCGGCAGAGCTGACTGCGGTAACCAAACCATAGCAGTTCAAAAAGCGATAATAATAATATAGCTTAAGTCCATTTTCATAAATAGGATCGTTGAAAACTCTCTCTTAAGAATGTTCGTCACATATATACAAACTCCCTAGGTTAGGTAAATAGTACATCAGTATGGTTCCCAGGAAAGAGAGGTGACCTAAGGCCGCTTGGAAGATCTTTTCTTTCCTAGCCAGAACCATACTAATAAACTATCCAACCCAACCATCTTTCTGTATATCTATGGTAAAAATTTTAGGTTTCATATATAAAGGACCCCAGAACCAAGAATTTCTACCAAATAGTATAACAGTAGAGTTCACCGAAAACCCTTTACTATTGTACCATTTTACCTAGTCAGCCTTTATATATGTATAATTAAAACACAGTATTAATATCTATAGTAAAAATGTAGGTTTTTAACACAAGGAAATAAATTAGCTTTTCTCAAAAATACAATTTCTAAGTTAGGAATTATTAACAGTATATTAGTAGAGTTGCCAGGACAAGGTAGAGGACACAGCCAATACCATTTCTTTCCTGGCCAGAATCGTACCAACGCACTATCTAACCCAACAAACAGGTATATTTAATTCATAAGCTCAATTTTTGGCATAGAAAATAATAGTACAGAATTTATTAACGCATTAATTACTTTTCCTCACGTAATAATGTCCAAGAGAGATACGTCCCCTGAACCCGGTTGGACAGTACACCAAAGATGCACTCTAATGCCTGACAAACCAACGTATTCCCAAGTGGCCAAAAGAACTTCGGAGGTGTTAATTTTACAGATTCAAAATTCATTCGTTTTATATTGATTACGGCGGTATAACCCAAGCTTTAGTATTTAAAATTTTGCCATTATAATGGTACAATTATTAAAATTCATAAATAAATTGAACATTATAACTTTACTAATTATAAAATCACAATTAATTAAATAAAACATGAAACAATTTAATTAAAGCATTAAAACAATAATATAAAGCAATTAATAAGTAATTAAAGCTTATAACACTTAAATCACCAAAGTGATGATCAAAACAAGATCAAACCAACATTTAGAAGAATTTTCCCCTTACCAAAAACTAAGAACTTGAAGAACTTGAAATAAAATTTGCAAGAGGTTTGCTAAAGGAAAACAAAGAAAGCTTGAAGAAAACTATAAAAGGGAGAGAAAAAAAATCTTTGGAAATGCATCAAAGAAGAGGTGTGAAGAATGAAGAGCTCCCTCCATTTATAGGAGTAGGTCCACGGCCAAGAAGAGGGAATGGGAGGATAATGCTTGATTTTTTCCATTTTTGCAAAAATAAAAACCCTAATTACCTAATTGGCTAATCCAAGTGACTCATGTGATGACTCAAAATCTAGAAGAGTTGAGAAGCTCCTAGACCCCCTTGAGTCACCATGGGAGGCGGGCAAATGGGCTGGAAGGAGAGGGAGATGATTTTACCAAAATATCCCTTAGGGTTTTAGATAAAAAGGAATGGAATCAAGGCTAAAAAGGACTTGATTTTCAGCTGAGATATTTCTGCTCATAGTTCTGTAAGCTAGGAACTTGATTTTCTGATACCCTTCTCTAGTTGAGAAGATCTCTTAAAACAAATATTACACTTAATACAAATAACCTTCTCTAGCTAAAGAACTTATCTTCTAATGTTTGTTTTAAATCTTCTCTGAACTCCAAGTTATTTATACTTGAGAAAGGTTCAAAGTCTACATGTAAAAGCCAAAATTTTCAAAGGGTCACAATTCAACCCCACTCCTTGTGACTCTTTGTGCCACTTCAATTGGTATCAGACCTGGTTCTGGGTTGAGCTACACTTAATAGTGTAAGATGTAAAGATGCAGGAAGAAGTGATGGCTGCTCAAGTTCCTGGAACTTTCATTCCTGAAGGTTCTTCTACAAACAGACCTCCAACATTTGATGGAAAGGATTATTATTACTGGAAGGACAAAATGAGATTGCTTCTGGAATCTCAAGATATTGACCTCTGGGAGATAGTTGAGGAAGGTCCTTACACTCCCTCCATCTTAGATGTTGAAGGTGCCTCTACATCAAAGCCTAAAGAGACTTGGATAGCAGATGAAAAGGCAAGAGTTCTTCTCAACTAAAAGGCAAAGTTCTATTTGACATGTGCCTTGAGTAGAGGGGAATATGACAAGATAGCTGGATGCACAACCACTAAGGAAATCTGGGATACTCTTAGAATAGCTCATGAAGGTACTGATCAAGTAAAGGAATAAAAAAATAACATTTTGATTCATCAATTTGAGCTGTTTAAAACGAATGAAAGTGAATCCATCGATGAGATGTTCAGTAGATCCACCATCATTATCAATGATCTCAAGTCTCTGGGGAAGACCTATACAAATCAGGAACAAATAAGGAAAATCCTGAGAAGTCTTCCTAAGGTCTGGAGACCCAAGGTTACTGCAATCTAGGAAGCAAAGGACTTAGTTGTTCTAAAGTTGGATGAACTTCTTGGATCACTGAAGGTCCATGAACAAGAAATTATGGATGAGATACTGCCAAAAAGAGGAAAGATGATAGCGCTCAAGACATCTCAGACGGTGGTAAAAACAACTTCTCTTAGTTTATCATCCTCAGCATTCAACTCAGTAGCAGAATCAGAAGATGATTCAGAAGGGAATGAATCAGCTACTGAAGCCAAGGATGAACTTTCTCTAATCTCCAAAAGGATCCAGAGAATGTTGAGAAGAAGAGGTAAAGGGAAGAGAGAACCTTCTCATGCAGAGAAGGTCAGAGGAATGAAGGAGTCAGAAATTAGATAATATGTTATGAGTGCAACAAACCTGGGCATATCTGAACAGAATGTCCAAATCTGAAAAAGAATGCCAAGAATCATCCAAAGAAGAAGGCTATGATGGCCAATTGGGATGATTCAGAGAAGTCATCATCAGAAGAACCTATTTATTTAAATTTAAATATGTGTCTGCGTGCCGTGACTTTATTTAAATTTATTTAGGCAACCTGCGTGTTGCGATTGGGATGTAATTTAAATACAGGCTGCATGTCGTGATTTGTTTTATTTTATTTATTTTCCTAGGAGCCATAATTAATTAACCGCACCTTTTGTCCGTACGCGTTGCATGATGGGGTTTCAATTATATTTTGTGCGTGCTACATGTGAATGCCAGGATTTTAATTATTTATTTAATTGAATTGTTTAATTATTTAATTAATTAAAATTGAATACATGTGATGTATGATAAGTGTATGTTTAATATGCTTGTCTTTTATGCAAGCTTCTATTTAATTATTTAATTGAATGAGAGATGCATAGAGTGACAACGCTTGTATGTGATACTAAGCGCGGTGAGATCGACCTAATAAAATTTCCTTAAAGATAATAATAAGTTTTTTTAATTCCTTTTGATGTTGTGTACTCGTCAATGCCATAATCATTCGAGCAGTGGCCCATGCCATTGTTGGGCACCTCGAATTTATTGTGGTGAGGCGCGAAGAGGGGTAATCCTCGCCTACACACTATTGGGTTGGACTTATCTGAGTGACTCCAATAGGATTGGACACTTAGAGGCAAAAGCGTTGGGCATTAACTTATAAGATAAGTTGGAATAAGGAGTTATTCACCCAACGGATCCAAGAGTTCATAACATGAATTGGAAAGAGTTTCCTACTTAAATAGCCAAATTCTAGGTGATCAGCCCTAGCTGACTCAGGATGAGGTGAAATATGGGTCTTGGCCTACTATGAGAATCTTCCAACGGGATTCTCTGAATCAATAATTGAGGGTTATTGGTTTGAAGAAAATAGTGGGAGTATATGTAATAAAGTCCTATTAAATATGTGTTAATCATGATACTTATCGTTTGCATTTATTTTCTGTAGTAATGGTTGCACAAGCTAACACAATATCATTGCGATCTATCCTTGAGAAGGACAAGTTATCCGGGAATAATTTCCTGGACTGGCAAATAAACTTAAGAATAGTTCTCAAGCAGGAAAGGAAGCTCTATGTTCTTGAGCAAGCAATTCCTGAAGCACTTACTGCCAATGCCCCTAGGGCGGAACGAGATGCCTACACAAAGCATACCAATGACGCCCTAGATGTCGCATGACTTATGCTGGCAACCATGACTCCCGAGCTGCAAAAGCAGCACTAGAACATGGAGGTGCCTAATATGATCACGCACCTCAGGATGCTCTACCAAGGGCAGGGCAGGCATGAGTGCCATGAGGCTTCCCAAGCCTTATTCAACTGCAAGCTGGTAGAAGGGAAACCAATTGGGCCTCACGTACTCTAGATGATTGAGTACATTGAGTCTGGAAAGGTTGGGCTTTCCTTTGGGCCAAGAGTTGGCCACTGATGTTATCTTGCAATCGTTCCCGGGTAGCTACAGTCAGTACGTCATGCATTACAACATGAACAACCTTGACCATCCACTGCCAGAGCTTGCAGGTATGTTGAAGACAGCTGAAAAGAACCTCAACAAAGGAAAGGGCAAGGACATTCTGATGGTCAGAAAGGGAAGGGAAAGAAGCAGAAGTTTGGGAACAAGAAGAAAGGGAAGGGCAAGGATCATTCCAAACCCAGACCTTCTGGATTGAAGCCAACCGGCGAGGTGCAGAAGGCTGGCACTTGTTTCCACTATGGTGAGACCGGACATTGGAAGAGAAACTGCCACAAGTACCTGAAGGAGAAGAAGGGAGGTGGGACCTCCGAATCAAGTATTTATGTTATTGAAATTCTTATGTCTAAGTCATCCTCATGGGTACTAGACAACAGTTGTGGATGTCACATTTGTGTTAACAATGTGCAGGATCTCAAAAGGAGTAGGACACTAAGGAAAGGCGAAGTCGAGCTACGTGTTGCAAACGGAGCAAGAGTTGCTGCTCTAGCCGTGGGGCCGTAGGGACTTATGTAATGACTTTGCCTTCTGGGCTGCTGATAATTGTTATTTTGTTCCTAGCATTTATAGAAACATTATTTTTATTTCTTGTTTGGAAAAGTTGGGATTTACTATTATAATAAAAGACACATGTCTTTCTATTTATAAAAGTGATGTTTTATATGCAAGAGCACCTTTGTGCAATGGACTTTATGTCCTAGATCTCGACATGCCATATATAACATAAATACAAAGAGGGTTAGACCCAATGGTTTGAACCCCACCTTCCTATGGCATTGCCGCTTAGGCATATAGGTGAGAAACGCATATTCAAACTCCACAAAGATGGACTTTTGGATACAATTGATTGTGAATCATTTGATACATGCGAGTCTTGTCTATTGGGGAAGATGACTAAGATTCCATTCATCGGTCAAGGTGAGAGGGCTAGTGATCTTCTAGGCTTGATACATACTGATGTATGCGGAACTCTAAGTCAGCAAGCAAGATGAGGTTATTCCTACTTCATCATATTTACTGATGACTTTAGTAGATATGGGTTTGTGTATCTTATGAAACACAAATTAGAATCTTTTGAAAAGTTCAAAGAATTCAGGAATGAAGTAGAGAAACAACTTAGTAAGAGTATTAAAGCCCTCCGATCAGATCGTGGTGACGAATACTTAAGTCAAGAGTTTGATGACTATCTAAAGGAGTATGGGATTCTTTCCCAACTCACTCCTCCAGGAACACCACAACACAATGGTGTGTCCGAAAGGAGGAATCGCACCTTGTTGGACATGGTACGGTCTATGATGAGTCAATTAGATCTTTCTGCCTCTTTTCGGGGGTATGCTTTGCTCACAGCAGCATTCATACTTAACCAAATTCCATCAAAAGCAGTTGAGAAGACACCATATGAGATATAGGATGGGAGAAATCCCAGTTTGTCCTTCTTAAAGATTTGGGGTTATAAGGCTTATGTGAAACGTCAAGTTTGTGATAAGCTAGGACCCAAATCTGACAAGTGTACATTTGTGGGGTACCCAAGGGAAACCAAGGGATACTTCTTCTGAGAACAAAGTGTTTGTTGCCCGGACTGGAGTGTTCCTTGTGAAGGAACACATCTCCTTGGGAGCTAGTGGGAGCACTATAGAACTTAGAGAAATCCAACCATATAGTACAAGTGCGCTCGTGATGGAACAAGAATAGTTTCCATCAGAAGTTGTGGATAGACTGCCTGTTCGAGTAGCACTAGAACCTCAAGATATGGGTTACTCATGACTCAAGGTGATGATATATTGATCATGGATCAGGATGAACCTAATTCCTACCAGGAGGCCTCTACGGGGCCTGAATCTGAGGAGTGGCTTAAGGCCATGGGATCTAAAATGGACTCCATGTACACCAACCAAGTATGGACTTTGGTTGACGCACCTGAAGGGGCAAAGCCCATAGGGTGCAAGTGGGTCATTAAAAGAAGACTGTCATGGATAGGAAGGTTTATACCTTCAAGGCTCGGCTGGTTGCTAAAGGTTTCAGACAAATACATGGCATAGACTATGATGAAACCTTCTCTCCAGTCGCGATGATAAAGTCCGTTAAGATTCTAATTTCTATTGCTACATACTATGATTATGAGATATGGAAGATGGATGTCAAAACTGCAATCCTTAACAATAATCTTCTTGAGGATGTGTACATGACACAATTGGAGGGTTTTGTCGATTCGGATAATTCTGCTAAGGTATGCAAACTGAAACGATCCATTTATGGATTAAAGCAAGCTTCCAGAAGCTGGAATCTTCGATTTGATGAGACTGTGGGACAGTTTGGATTCATAAAAAATGAAGACAAGCCTTGTGTCTACAAGAAGGTTAGTGGGAGCTCAAATGTCTTTCTAGTGTTGTATGTGGACGACATACTCCTGATCGAGAATGACATACCAACCCTACAACAAGTGAAGACTTGGCTGGGGGATTGCTTCTCTATGAAGGACTTGGGTGAGGCAGCCTATGTGTTAGGCATCAATATCTATAGTGTTAGATCGTTGAGAATGCTTGGCCTAAGTCCGAGTACACTACAAGAATTATTGCTTTTACCTACGCAAATTTACCGACGGCCATGTGTCCATAGGTAATTTTTTAGTTTTCTACGACCAAAGTTGTAGGTAAGGAGTGAGGAGTGAGAAATTTCAATTTTAAAGTTACCTACAGCTAAGGCCATAGGTACTTATTTTTTTTTTTTTAAAGGAAATGCATTTACAGAGGGCCTAAGTCGTAAGTGATTTTGCTTTAGTCAGAGACGGCCATAAGCCGTAGGTAAATAAAAGGAGGGAAATGGTACCTACAGCTTCAAGCCATAGGTAAGCTATCTACAGCCACATGGCCGTCGCTAATCTTAAAAGCCGTAGGTAACCCTTGGTAAGTTTCATGTCCCCGCACGGCCTCCCCATTGTGACCTAGAACCCTCTCTTTCTCTCTATTCTCTTTCTCTCTCTCTCTCTTTCTCTCTGTCAGTCCACCCAGCCACCACCGCCAGCTACCATCGTGAAGTCTCTGTCCCCAACCGTGAAGCCCTTCGTCCCCAGTAGAAAAGGATTAACGACAATCGCAAGAGACGACGGCACAGTGGAGGTGGTCGTGCGCACGGCGCTGGCATGGCGACAGAGGCCAAAACCTCTTCTCACTCTCGCCCTTTGATCATCAGCTTCTACCAGAGGTTCTGCCGCGTACGAGCACTGGGAAGGGCCTTCGCGAAGCTCGGAACCACCATGTCAACTAAGCACCTCCACCTTTGAGCACCGCTGAAGCTTCAGAGTGAGAAACTTCACCGCTTCCACAATGAGATTCCTAGTTCTCAGCCCTAAAACCAATGTTTTCCGATTCGTTCTCATTTTTGGTTCAAGAACATTTCTGGTTCGTTCTTCCCATCACCAATTTCAGTTTGTCTTCTAATTTCCTGCTTCATTCTTCCCACCGATTATTGCCCTTTCTCTCTTGTTTTTATCTATATGCACCTTCAAATAACATTTTCTGGATTCTTGATTTATTTAATTATTTGAATCCCTTTACTCATAGTTATTTAAGATCTATGGCATTTTTGTGCAATACTTATTTATTTAGATTTTCAATTTGAGAATATGGAACGACTGACATTTGCACAATTGGCATTTTTGTGCGTTTTTCATATGCAAACAGGGCATTTTTGTTAAAACCTTGAGTAGATGCCCTATTTCGTTACTAAACTATTAACCTTGTGTGTTCATTTTGCTTTCTGGTGGTTCATAACTAGAGATTTTAACTCAGGTAATCCATGTCTGGTTGTCATTATACATCCTTATAACTTAACTCAGGTCGACAATGGCCAATTTCTTTGTCCACAATTTCGTATTAGTTCAGATTAGCTACCACCGTTATACTTCTTTTCATTTTGCATTAGTTCCTTTCCTACAACTCATAGTCATAGCTTTCACAATAGCAAATTTAACAGCTATATGTTTGTCTACGAGTTCTCTCACAGTTCTATAATCTTATCAATTTTTTTTTGATAATGCAATCTTATCAATTGATATGAATGATTCTTTATTATTTAGCTCTATTAGCACATTACTTGCTAATTGAATTCCCTTCTTAGGAGAGATGTAAAATCTAATTATTATTTTTTTCTCCACTGTATTGATTTTTAGGAACTTGAATATGCTTGCATTTATAAAGATTATGAAGAAGTTTGACAAGGTAAGTGGCTTAGAGGCTTCAAGTTGGTGTTAGAAATGGACTTTCATTTCAATTACATGTGTATTAATGAAAAGCACAATTCTTTTTGGTGGATTTTTCAGGTCATTGCAAAACAAATTCTTCCCATCTATCTCAAAGTTGTTGAGAGGTCCTATTTCAATAGCTTAGACAAGGTAAATCACAAACACAAATAAAAAATTGCTGCCTCTGTTATGACTTGAACATATATCTTTGGGGGAGTTGCTGTTTTAGTTTCTAATTTTAGCTTTGTACTTGGGTATCCATTGTGTTTTGGACTCTGTCCTTAGCTCTCTGCACTCATTGCTGAATGGGGTGTTAAATCATTTTTCTCCACAATTGGTGAGTGCATTAGTAAATGGCTTTGCTTTTTGTTTCAGAGGTCAAGTACCTATACCGACCAATCAAGGTGAATTTAAATGAAGGGAAATTGGAGGTACTCATATAGTTCATTTTGCATTTTGTGTTCCTAAGTCAAATCTGTACTTGGTAATTTTATTTGGCTTTCATTTTGCAGATAAAAAATACACATTTTTTTCAAACAACAGAAGGATTGGAATTCAGTTGGTATATTTTTGTAGATGGATACCTCTTTAGATGGCCCTCCGTGCATTATTTCTGTAGATGTATTTGATGTTACATTCTTGGTGACAAAAAAGTTTATAATATAACAAGCATTATTTTGAATTAATATCGGATGTCTATTGACAATTTTTCAGGTGTTGAGGTAAAAAGTGGAGAACATCTCAAGGTTGACCTGGGAGATAACAAGATTGTCCATCTTTCAATGGTATATGCTTATATAACGATAGATAAACATTGAGTCATTCTTCTTACTTGGAATTGATAATGGTTTTGTTTAAATGGTCAAATCAACATGTTACAGGAATGTCTGGGGTGTTGGAACCAAATGGTTCAGAGACATTTTACTACGTTTAAATCCTAAAGGTTTTGATGATAACAACTATTATTAAGAGTTTAACAAAGTCTGATAACAAGCTCTTGCAGGAACAATTAAATTAAGTTCATTGTCCAGTGTGACTTTGATACTTATATGTACAAGCTGTGAACTAAGCGTCCAATGGACTTTGATACTTGTCTTATAGAAAGTATCGTCCAAGTGGTAAGATAATCTCGCGTCCAATCGTTTCACGTTTAAACCTGCACACACGTTGTTATTTAATTACGATACGCTATTTATTGCTCTTGCACTTAATTTGAGACATATTAAATGAGCAAATGATTTGAAATAAATAGCTGTCAACAAATGCTTTTCCTCGGACTTAATATAAAAGATTTCAGATCACATTTAATGAAAATCATAAAACACTGTGAAAAGTGTACTTGAGAGAGAATGTACTCTGAACAAATCCGACACTTTCTGTACATACCTTTTCTATAACACAGTGTATTCTCTTTGTCTCAACTGAATATTACTATTAACCGCTGTGCAATTGAGACTTTGAGTACAGGTTGCTTCTGACTTTGGAGAAAGAGCTAAAAAATCTACGTAGAAGTACAACTCCATTGAAGCAATGGAAAGATAGCATTTAGTGCTATTTGTAAATGGCTATTTGCAAAGGCTGAAGCAGAGCAAAGCTGAAGATTTCATTTGAAGCTTCATCAAGCCTATAAATACCGTGAAGAAGAAGAAGAACACACAAGACTGATATCAAGAATATAGAGTTTACTTTGTGCAAAATATTCATACATTCTGTATGTAGAAAAACCTGTTTGTATACTTCTTCTTGTAAAAGAAAGTTTGCTTAACTCTCAACGTGCTAAAATTTCATATCCTTACTTGAGTGAGTTGGAGCATTTGTAAAACACTTAAACTCTTCTGAGTTGTGTTTAAGCCTAGAGAGGCTTAGTTAGAAAAGAATACTTGGTTGAGCCTGGGAAGGCTAGGTGTGCAAACAATACTTGTTAGAGCCTGGAGAGGCTAGGTGTGAAAAGAATACTTGTTGTAAAGGCCTGAAGAGGCTGTTGAAGAATACTTGTAAGTCTATTTGAATTGATAGTGAAATCCTTCTAGTTGGAAGGGACTGGACGTAACTCTTAGGAAAAAGGTGAACCAGTATAAAATCTCTGAGGTAAATCTCTTATCCCTTAACTCCTTTACTTTCAGTTTTATTACTAACTGTTGGGATTGTTTTGAGGTTTTTACTTAGCAAACATTTTAAAAGGCTTTCAAACATTTTTAAAATAAGTGGACGTTCAGTGTCCAATTTACTTTGAGCCTCCAATACAAGTTGTGTGTCCAATACTTCTTAACAGCGTCCAACGTTTTGCGGAAAGTTTTAAAAAGCTAAGAAACACAATTCAACCCCCTTCTTGTGTTTCACCTTGTTACCTATAGTTGGCATCAGAGCTCGATCTCTAGGGGTTGAGCACCTAACAGTGCAGAGAACAAAAGATCCATGGAAAACGAAGGACAAGCTGTGAACAGGCCACCACTGTTCAATGGAGAAGAGTACGACTGCTGGAAGCAAAGAATGATCACATTCTTTGATGCACAAAACATTGACATGTGGGACGTCATGGAGAATGGTTATATTGCTCCAGTAGATGAAGCAAGACAACCATTGCCAAGAGCTCAGTGGACAGCTGATCAAAGGACCTGATTCCAGCTAAACTCTAAAGCCAGGCATTATTTGATGTATGCCATTACAAAGTCTGAGTATGACAAGGTGCACAACTGCACCACAGCCAAAGAAATCTAGGATACTCTTGCTTTGGCTCATGAAGGACCATCTCAGGTCAGGGAATCCAAAATCAGCATGTTAGTTCATCAATATGAACTATTCAAAATGGAGGACCATGAGACGATTGATCAGATGTTTGGAAGATTCCAAACAATAATCAACAATCTGAGATCCTTGGGAAAAATTTACCAAACCCAGGATCATATCAGAAAAATCCTTAGGAGTCTACCAAGACAATGGAGACCTAAGGTCATTGGCATTCAAGAAGCAAGAGATCTATCCACTCTTGCAATTGAAGAACTACTGGGTTCGCTCAAGGTACATGAGCTTTAACTCAAGGAAGAGGGAACAGACAAAGGAACAAAGTCTATTGCTCTTAAAGGTAAAAAAGGGAGCACCTCAAAATCCCTAAAAACCAATGACTCAGAATAAGAGTCATGCAGCTCCGAAGGGGAAGAAAGTTCAGATGATGAACTCTCCTTCATCTCCAAGAAAATCCAATCTATGTGGAAAACGAAAGGAGTCTTCGGAAGGAAGCAATTCAACATAAGGTTTCCACAAGAGAAGAAAGAGCAGAAAGATAAAAGCCCTGTTGTGTGCTATGGCTACAAGAAACCAGGCCACTTCAACGCAAACTGTCCTAAAGAAGAGAGGACAAAGAATAAATTCTTCAAGAAGAAGAAAGGTCTCATGGCAACTTGGGAAGACCTTGATGACTCATCAAATGATGATGATGAAGATGAGGAGGAGGAAGCAAACATCTGCCTGATGGCAAGTCTACCCTCAACTAACAGTGAAGATGAAGAAGAGGTATTACCCGGTACTTACCCTGCTTTTAAAGAAACCTTTGATGATCTCCTTAGAGATTCGTCCATTCTCTCTGATGAGTACAGATAATTAAAGAAAAAGTTTTCTATAATGTCTAAAGATTTTGAAAAACATACTTTAAAAAACCAAATACTCAAAAAGGAGAATGAAGAGTTGAAACTGCAAGTCACTCAACTCAAAGACAAATCTCAAAGAGATTCAGAGTCCAGTACCTCTTGTGAAGTATAAGAACTTCAACAAGAAGTAAGTGAACTCACGGACGATTGTCCAGGTTTGTCAGCAGCTTTGAAAAACTTGGTCAAATTTTAAAATTTCAGAGAAAGTCTTTTGACAAAAGTGGTTTGGGCTATGTTCCTAAGGAACAAAGTAAACCAAAGCCAAAATCATCAAAGAATTCTTCTAATTCTCATTTATATTGTGGTCACTGTGGAAAGGCTGGACATGTTACTTCGACATGCATTAATAAAAGTAGAAGCATGTCTGGACACAAACCAAGGACTAACAAAAGAGGACCCAAGTCAATCTGGGTACCTAAGAACATGATCATTCCTATTGTAGATATGCTTAACAGCAGGAAGACAACTCCAATCATGGTACCTGGACAGTGGATTTTCATGACACATGACGGGAGAAAGGTCTATGTTCCAAGACCTAAAACCTAGGACAAAAGGTTGGGTCACCTTTGGAGGAGACTAGAAAGGCAGAATAGTTGGGATAAGTAAAATTGGTAATTATCCTTTTCCCTCTATTGATATTGTCTTGCTGGTTGAAGGACTCAAACACAATCTACTTAGCATAAGCCAATTGTGTGACAGTGGATTTAATGTTTCCTTTAACAAGGATAAATGTATAGTCAAAAACTCTAACAAGTCCATTCTTTTTCAAGCAAAGAGGCAGAACAATGTTTACAAAATTAATTTTGAGAACCTGTCCAAACATAATGTCTCATGCCTCATATCCTTAAAGGATGAACAATGGATATGGCACAAGAGACTTGGTCATGCAAGCTTGAGAACCATCTCAAAGCTGAACAAGCATAACCTCGTGAAAGGATTACCAAATCTTGTGTACAAATCTGAAGTTCTATGTGAAGCATGTCAAAAAGGGAAACAAGTGAAAAACTCTTTTAATTCCAAAAATATTGTTTCCACTTCTAGACCTTTAGAACTTTTGCATATGGATTTGTTTGGACCCACTCAAACTGCATCTTTGAATGGAAAGAAAGGTGTGACTGGTTATAGTTTATATACTAGATGGACATGGGTTAAATTCTTTGCTCACAAGGATGAGTCTTCTAACTTCTTTTCTATATTCTGCAAAAGAATCCAAAATGAGAAAGGTGTTTGCATTAACTCCATAAGGAGTGATCATGGGGGAGAATTTGAAAATATGAGCTTCCAACGATTCTGTGAAGAGAATCAAATTCTTCACAATTTCTTTGCCCCAAGAACACCTCAGCAAAATGGTGTGGTGGAGAGAAAGAATCGATCTTTACAGGAAATGGCTAGGAACATGTTCAATGATCACTCTTCCTTAAGAAGACTTTGGGTTGAAACTGTAAATACTGCTTGCAATTTACACAACAGAATATATGAAAGACCTATTGTAAAAAAGACTCCTTATGAATTGCGGAAATGAAGAAAACTCAACATATCTTATTTCCATCCGAAAGAACAAATCATTGGAAATGCAGTTCAAGGCTTATCATCCTAAAGAATAAATCATTGGAAATGCAGATGATAAAGTCAGAACAAAGTTCATATTCAAAGAAGAAATTGATGTTGCCTTCATCTCTGAATTGGAGCCCAAGACAATAGATGAAGCCCTATTGGACGAAGGATGGATATTGGTTATGCAGGAGGAGTTAAACCAATTCAAACGCAATGATGTTTGGATGCTGGTATCTCCACCTGAATATAAGTCCATTATTGGAACGAAATGGGTCTTCAGAAACAAACTGGACGAAGAAGGTAAGATTGTGAGAAACAAGGCAAGGTTAGTTACTCAGGGTTACTAAAAACAGGAAGGTTGATTTCACTGAAACCTTTGCTCCAGTTGCTAGAATTGAATCCATTTGCATTTTACTTTCATTTGCTGCCCAACATGATATGAGGCTATATCAAATGGACGTAAAAAAGTGCATTTTTTAATGGTATAATAAATGAGGAAGTCTATCTTGAACAACCTCCTGGTTTTGAGGATCAATCTTTTCCTAATCATGTTTTCAAATTGAAAAAAGGCTCTTTATGGCCTTAAGCAATCTCCTCGTGCTTGGTATGAAAAACTTAGTTTTTTTCTGATGGAAAATGGTTTTTCAAGAGGGAAAGTTGATACTACTCTTTTCAGAAAATCAATAGACTCACATTTCATTATAGTACAAATATATGTTGATGATATTATTTTTGGTGCTACTGATGAATCTCTGTGTGGAGAATTTTCTGAATTGATGCAGAAGGAGTTTGAGATGAGCATGATGGGAGAACTCAAATTCTTCCTAGGATTGCAAGTCAAACAGACTCAAGAAGGTATATATGTGCATCAAACCAAGTATACCAAGGAACTTCTGAAGAAGTTCAACATGGAATATTGCAAATCTATGAACACGCCTATGCACCCTTCATGCATACTAAACCTGAATGAAAAATATAAAAGGTAGATCAAAAGGTAAATAGAGGTATGATTGGATCTTTCTTATATCTAACCCCATCTAGACTTGACATCATGTTTAGTGTATGCTTATGTGCTAGATTTCAATTAGATCCTAGAGAGACTCAATTAACTGCTGTTAAGAGAATCTTTAGGTATCTAAAGGAAACTACTAATCTTGGACTGTTGTTTAAGAAATCTGATGAGTACAGATTAGTAGGGTTCTGTGATGCTGACTATGCTAGAGACAGATTGGAAAGAAAAAGCACAAGTGGTGGTTGCCACTTCATTGGATCCAACCTGGTCTCATGGACAAGCAGAAGACAAAGCACTATTGCATTATCTACAGGTGAAGCTGAATATGTCGCTGCAGCAAATTGTTGTTCTCGGCTCCTATGGATTAAACATCAATTGGAGGACTAGAACATATATGAGAGTAAGATTTCTATTCTTTGTGATAATACTGCTGCAATTAATCTGTCTAAGAACCCAATCTTACACTCAAGGGATAAGCATATAGAAATTAAACATCATTTCATTAGAGACTATGTACAAAAAGGAGTATTTGATATTCAGTTTGTAAGTACAAAAAATCAATGGGCAGATATTTTCACAAAACCCCTTTCTACAGATAGATTTACTTTTATAAGGAAGCATTTGATTATGCACTTTATAAAAGAATGATGTTTAGCGTCCAATATGCTCAAGTTCAATCTGAGTCCAATGTGACTAGAGTCCAATGACTCGTCAGTCCAATTGAGACTTAGTGAATAGGAACCTCTTAACATTATATCTTCCCGCGCTGAGTCCAATCTTTTTAAAATAATATATTTTTATAAAACCTGTTCACCTGCTCTGAAGCAGTATTTCTTTTAATGATAGCGTCACGTTTCAAGACAACAGTTACTATTTCTCTCTCTTCAAATTCCCTTCTTACACATGTTTTCAATTCACTCTTCTCTTTCACTTTACTTTCTCAAAAAACCTCTCTACCTTCTCTCTTATTTTTAAAACCTCTCTGAAACCCTTTCTCTCTGAAAAATAAAAAAAAATTAAAATGGAGAACATAAAGAACATGGAAGTCCTCGTGGAACACTTTGTCCACCCCACTTCTCTGATAGCTCTGGGAATCGATGTTGTTATTGAGTTCATTGATGCTGGCTAGACCAACTTCTTCAAGAGGAGCGTTGCAGTTCACCCTGAACTTATCAAGCAGTTATGGAACACACTGAAGTATCTGATGAAGAGGTTAAGGGCATTGTGCTGGGTATGGAGATAACTGTCTCAGAGGTCACTATCTCCTGTGCTATTGGGTGTGTGTGTGAAGGAATAACCTTCATCCCCAACTGGAAAGAGTACTATGAAGGAGATGCATCCAAGAGTCTGGTGGCTGACTCCAGACATACTGGGAAACTGACTGCGTCCAAGATGACTGACAAAGCAAGGATTCTTCACCAAATCCTGAACAAAGTTGTTCTGGTCACGTGAGCCATGCACACAAACAAGCCTTGTATGAATAGTTTTAACTAAGAATGATCAAAGTTACCACACTTGAGTTATGTTTTTACCTAGCTTGGACCATGGTTTGTGTTTGATCCTATCTCCCTCATTCCTCTTCAGCCAAAACTGCCCCATGTGCCCAAAAATAAGCCTAGAACCTTCTAGAAGAGCATGAGTCATGGAGAGGAGCCAATAGGGTAATTTCTTGATTTATCATTTTACAAAAAATTAATTAAGTGTAATGATGGTTTTGTGGTAAGCTTATCCAAGTTCCTTGAGAGAGAGACTTGGCCGTGTGACTTCAGGGAAAGGAGAGTAGAGTTTGCTCATTTCTTCATTTCCATTCTCTTTCCAAAACACATCTCTTCCATTTCTCTCTCACTTTTCTCTCAAAGTTTCAAGAGTTCATCAAGTGTTCTTCCTTTGTTCTAAAGCTTTTCCTCTTTGATCGTCAAGCAACCAAGGTTGGTTTTCTCTTCTAATCCATAAATTCTTTCTTCCTATTCATGATCATCAAGTTTATATTTCTAAAAGTGGGTTTTATTCATTTTTGTCTTGGAGGAACTCAAGCTTGTGAAGGTAAAGGATCTTTGATCCAAGCTTTGATTTTTCTTCTTCCTTTGGTTCATATCTAACAAGGGTTTGAAAAGAAATAATCTTTCCTCTCGTTCTTCTTTTCTCTTTGGTAAAAAGGATCTTATTTATAGTGTTTTTGGCTATGTTCATATCGTGGTTTTAAGGTGGTGGTCAAGTAAGGCTAGGGAGCCAAGAGACTAGGATCTTTGTTCAAGAAGAGAAAGAAAAAGGTAAGGGGAAATCTCTCTTTTTGTGAGTTATAGGATTCATGGAGTTCTATGTGTTTGTCCATGATTTTTTTTTAAGCTTGAGAATCATACTAAAAACAAAAAGATGACTTGATTATTCTAAAAAGTTTGTCTTTATGGAAGGATATATTTTCTTATTAAATAAGTAATCTTTATGGAAAATTATTGATTTTTATCTAAGTATGATTTTGATCAAGTGGTGATTGCTTTGAAAAGTAAGAACTTTTATGAAAAAGACAATCGTTTCTTGAAAAGTAATAATCTTTATTCAAAGAGATGACCTTTTTGGAAAAGGTATAATTTTTAATCAAAGTGATGATTCTTATTGATGGAGTGAAAAGTATTTGATGTAACATCTTTGTGTTTGTAACTTTGTCTCTATGTTGGAAGTTCATATTATTCTATGCTTGATGTGGATGTTATTCTTAGCTTGATGGTGATGCTATTCTATGTTTGATTGTGATATTATTCTATGTTTGATGTCTTTTGGCTTGTGAAAATTGTCTTCTTGCTATTCTTTACTTTCTATGTTTTCTTTTTATTCAATTTGGGGATTGTAATATTTAAAATAGTTTATTGCTTTGTTATTATTATGCTTGATGATTGGTGATTGATGATTGAGGAGGTTTGAATGGACTAAATTATGACAAGTTAATCAATTACTCAAGCTTTATAGAGTGTGATGAAGAGGACATAGAAAGGAACTAAAATGAACAATTAAGAATGAATTAATTAGAAACAAAGTTCAAAGCTTTGTTAAGATTCATTAAGAAAAATAGTTTTTTTAATAAATTAGTCTCCAAAGGACTTTTAATAAAGATTTTAATTATAACTTCATGAGTTAAAAATGAATCATTAAAAGAAAAGTCACAATTATAGCCCAAGTATCTTATTTTTAATCTAATTAATTCAAATTAAGAGGTGTGGTGTTTTCAAAATTAAAATGAAGTTTTTAACCTAATGAGTTTTGGCAAAAATAGACCAATTACACTTCTATGTGGTTTTCGGAAAAAGGATGTGAAAATCGGATTTTTGTATAGAAATCAGAAATCAGGAAAACAGACCAGTTCACATCTGCGCTGTGATTTTTCTCACACCAGTGAAAGTGTCAGGTGTTTTAAAATTTGAAATTTATAACATTTATGCTTAAAGGCTCATAAATTAATGTCTTTTTAAGGGAAAATATTTATTTTGAATTCACATTAGTTTAAGTATTTTATATCAATTTTTGAAAGTAATACGGTAAATCGGTTTTGTGAACTGAAGAGATAAATTGGTTGAGATAACCAAAGAGAGAGAGCATTTATAAAATGACTAGAGATAAAGTCATATATTGAATGTTACAAGAGGTAACAAAAGAGAAGAGATTCAAGAGATTACAAGAGAAACCAAAGCAATAAAGAGATAATTATGACGTTATTGCGTGTGCAAAATACTATATGTCATTTGCATTAAAGAGAATTAGCCAAATGGTCACGAGACGAGCATAACAACCCAAAGAGGGTTGAGAATAGGGATAGTTGGGCCAAAGATGTCTATTGGGATTATCCAGGTTGCGAAACCCCTCTAATAGCCAGTGTAGGTGATAACCCCTGAGCTGAGGCATGTCGCACAACCCGGCTTGGATAAATCTGACTGACTTGACTATTCATGATACGGTACTATGTTTCAAATGTAGCTTATCTGAATGATTATCATGAAGTCTGGAGGGACTATCTGATAAGTCTGTTAAGTCTGCTACAGCCAATCGCTCAATATAGTTGGAGGAAGAGAAAAGTCTCCATGGAGCATTACACTGGTATTTGAGAGGGAAATAGAAGTGACATGCCTTGTTTGATGATGGATTGTTTGGTGAGGATATAAATGATATGTGCTATGAGATAGTAATCGTGTATGTTATGCATGATTCCTTCTTAATTCTTGATTTATGTCTGTTTTCTATGATATCTTTATGACTTGCATAAGAGTGTTTTTCACCCTTGCCTATATGTTTTGTGGTCTTCTTGACATGATACATATAGATGGATCCCCAGCAGAATGGGTTGATCTGCACCAGGCGGATTAGTTACTATCCCCGTGGGGGAGTGGGTAGTGGTTGGGTGATTAACCTGCATACTCACACTACAAGAAAAAAAATATTTTGCGAGTTTTTATTTAAAGCGGCGGTGGTTTTAACCGCCGCCAAAATATACTTGTGGCGGTTATGTATCTGTCGCAGATTTGTGCGTTGATAGGTTTCATTGGCAGCGGTTTTGATAACCGCAGCGCAAACGGCCGCAAAACAAAAAAAATTGCGGCGGTTGTGAACCGCCGCTAAATCTGATACGTAAATATTAAAAAACCAAGGGCAGTTACCGCCGTAAAGATTGAAATTTTTTTTTGTTTTATAAATAGGCATATCTCACGAGCAGTCAGTCCTCTTCATAACAAATTCTAATAATTGATCAATCAAATGAAATGCAACTTCTACCAAATTTATCATCAAATGATAAATAAAAATCATATATCAATTTAATATAGAAAACAATATATATTGATTCTAATAATATAAAATATCACATTACTAAATTTACAAAATAAACGATCGTATAATTTGCCAAGAAACTTAAATGAATCAAAAAATGGATAAACAATATACCTTTTCAGATAAAGGGAGGAAACTAATCTTTCAAAAACTGTTGCAGCAGTGGATAAACTCTTTAACCCAACAAGTCTCCATGAAGCAAAAAGGTTATTTCTAAAGTTCTCCAAACTCAAACTAGTAAACAATCAAATTTATTCAATAGCTTTGAAAAGAAAATTAGAGAGAGTACATAACAAGCTGCTAAAGTGTTTTACTCAGTTTGATAACCAATTTTCCAAAGTTAGACAATATTCACAATATACCAAACATGGATGAAAGACTCAAGAATCGGTTTTACCTTTAGTTAGTCCATAAAGCTCGAGCAGGCACCTTGTCTGTATGTCCCCTCCCCTGCTTGAAGACAATCCTGAATCTAAATCTGAGATTGAAGAAATTCTTGGCTTGCATAAAAACAAAGAAAAGATGATAAAAGGAGTCATTGAATGAATGGGGCTAATTAAGGAGGGAACCAATTCAATGAAACAAAGTTAAAACATTCTTTGCCTAGCAGTAAACTAAGAATACCCAGCAACCTTCTCTAGATTTGCACTTTAATATAGTATTGGATTAAACTGCTCCAATTTCCAAAACAAGAGGGTGCCAATCTAAATTAAAGGTACTACCCCAATATCCAAAGTCACTGTTGGTCCTCACAAGACAATAAAATGTAATTGGACAGAAGATAAAATAATCATCACAGAAAGCAACAAAAAGAAGACAGGACTTTTGATATAGAAAAATTCAAACAAGCATTTCACTAAAGAAAGTTCAGACCAAAGCTAAAATCCTTTATAGTTAACCAAAATATACCAACCTCAACAATGGTAGTTTCTGCTTGGAACCTAATAGTAGTAGGGAAGAAAAGTTAAAGAACCAAAACTAATTTTACTGTAATGGTAAAAATTGGCTCAATAGTTAAGTGAAATTCAAATTAGCTCCTACCGTAAAGCATTGAAGCTAGGCTTCCTTTCTCAGACAATTCAAGCACCAAGTGCATTCCTCCTTCCACTTTCTCCGGAAGTTTGAATTTATCATGCAGACAGAGACAGAGAACTGAGCAAGAGAGTTTCTGGAAGTCTATCATTTCAATTTAAAAAACTCTCATTCTATTTGCATTAAAAAAAGAAAAAAAAGTTACAAATGTACAACATAAACAGATAGCTAATATCTTATAAAAAATGCATTTAACTTTCCAAATCATGATCATAAAAGACAGGGTTGTGTTGAGTACAAAGCAAAATATATATAATAAACACTTCAATATGTAAGCAAATCAATATTTAAAAAAAAAGAGAAAATATATCCATTGAACAATTACCTGCTCACTAGCTGCCTTCCTCTTCAAACAGTTTTCATTCAGCAGCTATATATAACCAGAAAGTAATAAAATAAAATGATAATTTGATAAGCATTCAACTATATGCAAGTTGTAATTATGCAATAAAGGAAGCCATTTGTTTGATTCAACTTAGAATAATATGATATCTGATAAAGCTGGTGACATTTCTCTTTATAATTGTCCACTTTCTTCATTCATGTAATAATAGAATGCAAGTTGAACTGGTATAGCTTCTTTCTCAAATGCAAAATCCCCAAACCCTTTTTTTTAATGAATGGATCCAAGGAAAAGCATATATACCTGACTAGGGTCTTCAGGGAATAAACAATTCTTCTCTCCTGGAACCTAACATTAAATAATCACAAATCATCACTCAATTAGTACAACATAATTACCCCAATAATCCTAATGCAGCCCAGCCATAGCTTTGCACATGCACTTGTACAGTTGTTTCCCTTCCCTCAAATCTGCACAAAAAAGGAACTGATCCAAATGTTCAAAATGAATCAACTATTTGAAATCACAGTGGGTAAAACTTTTTTTATTCCTTTTCTGTCAAAAATTTCACAAAACATGGTTCTGCATTCTATCTAAAATCGAACTCGTTATCCAAGTAGTTTCAAAGAACGCGAGAATCGTTTGCTTAAACAAAAAATAAAAACAGCAATAGCTAGAAAACTCTATCAGATGTAATAGCCATTGGAAATTACCTAAGAAAATGATGCTTCCCCACGCGCACACACACTATCTCAATCTCTCCACCGAGGTTTTACAGAAAAGTGTTTCTCTTCACGATGGTCTTCACAGTGGCCATCGATTCCATATTGAGAACCACGAACTTGAGCCTCTAGTCCCACTGAGGGTTCAGATCCATCGACTTCGTCTTCCTTGACCGTCTTTCGGCATTAGGTTCTTTGCGTTGCAAACCTCCACCACAAGCTTCCTTCCAGAACCTTCCGCCATAACATCATCTTCAACATCACCAAGGCCCTCGTCGAAGGCCATAACTTCAATGTCGCTGCCTCCATGCTCTCTGCCTTAGGCGTCATTCAGGAGTTCGAGTCCGACGAAGGCGGCGTCAGAATCACCATGTTAGTCCTCGTCAACGACACCTTCGCCGATCTACCTCCCTCCGTCATGCTCCAGATCTGGTGGTTCTGTGGTGGGGCTATAGCTACGCATTTCCTGTGGATTTGAGGTCTCGATAGTGGTGGGGCCTTCGCCGATCAATATAGACCGCCGTCAGAGTTGACACAAAATTTAAGCGCAGGCGGTTACACTGAACCACCGTAAACTAGGAGCCGCAATTTTCAATTTTTTGTTGTAGTGTCAGTGGGGTACTTATGCTGGAAACATAATGTCCCTGGAGACTATATCAGGAGGACCACAGAGATGGGTGGAAGAGAACTTAGTTCTGGATGTACGGATGCCTCTCCATGAGTTGAGAGAGCGTTGGAGGAGACAGAATTCAGAGTCACAAAGAGCAAGACGTCCTGAGCCAGTGCCAGAAGAACCGGTGGGACCAAAGGCAGAGCATGGAGGACCTAGTACTCCGCCTATTCGAACGTACTCCTGTAGGACCATACAAACTGCGAGGAAGAGTACCGTGAGACGACCCCGATCTGTTCCGGAGGTGTCAGCTGGGGAAGCACCTGATGAGGAATCAACCGCTATGGTGGTTGATCTAGTAGTTTCTGCTGTTCCGATCTCTTATGCACTACCTGGAGGTAGTCCCTTACCTTTTACCCCTGAGGATCTGGTTGTCTGGAGAGCCAGAGTTAGGAGAGAGGCAGCGGTGCAAGGGGAGAAGGGGATCTTAGGAAAGGGTCCTGAGGGACAAGGTTTGTAACACCCCTTTTTCCCACAAGGAACGTCACATGAAAACTAAACAAAACTTAATGCGGAATTAAAATAAAACTGGTTTGTCTTTATGAAATAAAATCTTTCATAATTAAAGGATACCAAAATTGGTGGCTAATTTTTTTTTTATAAGTCTTATCAGAAAAGGTGTACTCGCAAATATCTTAGCCATCCAGAAAATCAGAAAAGAAAACACACATCATATATATATATCAAAGTCACTGTACAAAAACCTTGCGCCTGCAAGTACAGTCAAGAACCACAACAAAGTGGCCAAAATACATCATCCTGATAAGAAAGAAAATAAGGCGATAAACTAAACCTACGAAAACGATAAAGCAAAAGCTGTGTCAAATACACGACATGAAATATCTACTCCCAAAACCTAGGTTGGTTGGCCAACTAACAACCCACAACCTAGCACTATACACCTCCCCGCCTAGAGACCTAAGACGATGAGGTCTCCTCGGGGTCCTCCTCAGGATCCTCCTCGGGGTCCATCATATATATATATCAAAGTCACTGTACAAAAACCTTGCGCCTGCAAGTACAGTCAAGAACCACAACAAAGTGGCCAAAATACATCATCCTGATAAGAAAGAAAATAAGGCGATAAACTAAACCTACGAAAACGATAAAGCAAAAGCTGTGTCAAATACACGACATGAAATATCTACTCCCAAAACCTAGGTTGGTTGGCCAACTAACAACCCACAACCTAGCACTATACACCTCCCCGCCTAGAGACCTAAGACGATGAGGTCTCCTCGGGGTCCTCCTCAGGATCCTCCTCGGGGTCCTCCTCATCCTCGGACACCTCAATGAACACACGATCTGGCAAGTCTCTAACCTTCTTGTTCCCCCTCTCTACGTGTCCCGATGGTTCGGCAGGAGTGTCAGAAGAACAACGCACAAAACGTCCAGAAGGTGCGACGTATGGAACAGGAAGAGTCGGCCTCACGGTGTCAGGTGGTGGAGCTGGTGTCACCGGTGGAGCCATCCTCGGTAAGTGTGCCCTCTCTAGGGAACTCTTCCTTGGAGTGCGAAGAAAAAGACGAAGGTACCCAGGAACGAACCCGGTTACCCACGAGGGTAATGGTCTCTCCTCCTCCCTAGCCTCTCTCCTCGGCTGTGCCACGGACTCTCTGCTCTCCATGGCCTCTCTGCGTGCATAGGGTGCGTCTGCCAGCCAGCTGCGCATCCCCTCGATGGGTATGTAGACATCCAACACCATGTCCCTCTCCAAAACCTCATCGGGGCCCAGCACCCCTTCTCTGGTCCTAACCACGTGTCCAGCAACAGTGGCCCATTGGGAGATTGGTTCGTAAGCCCATCCCCCTCCCTCGACCTCAAGAGGCTTGAAACTCTCCCTCACTCGGGCTACCGGAGGTCTCGGTGTGAACATCTACTCGTAGCGTACATAAAAATAATAGGAAAGCATGCAAGGGTGAATTTCTTTGCACAAGTTGAAATCCATGAAAGGTTCATATGAAAAGTAAAACACTGCATAATACATTCCAAGAATGTATATATATATAGCTACTCTTTCGCAAATCTTTCTCTAAGATATTCATTCAACAACAGAGAACACATCATCAAGTTAACACACATAGCACTCTAGCATAATGCATGTCACTTCAAATATCTCTTTTTACACCGATGTGCTGCTCCATGGAGACTTCTCTTCCTCAACTAAGTAGAGCGATATGGCTGGTGCTTGTACCTAACATAAATGCAACCTGACCATCTCTTAACCCTCGTTGTCATTTATTCGGTATGGCCCATTGTGCTAACTCGTGCACCATATCATAAATAAGGCAAGCCGATCATGATCATTCAAGCCGGGTATACTACTTTTCTCGGCACAAGGGGATTCCCCTCAAGGCTATTGAGAATTTCGTGACCTAAATGCCTTCAAAGACTTATAGTCAGACTATGCTTTTTCTCAATCCATCACGTTAGGATTGTATACTCTAATCTTGGCAAAAGCCAACGTCTCAAATGTGTTTGACAATACAATTCACACACAAACAAGGAAAATAATGCAATCTGTCACCTTAGGATTTTTATCGTTACGTGTTAGCTCTCTCCCAACACCATGTAGCATTATTTATCCTCAAATCTTCAACGTCACCACGTGTTGACTCTCTCTCAACAACGTGTAAAATCTTTTCATAAAGATTGTCTAAAACATAAGTTTTGAAGAAAACTTCTATGAATTCATCTTTAGCTTTAGAGGCTCAAAATCTTTAAATGCTTAACAAATGAAATACCTTTTAACATTTGTTTAAATACAACAAAGAATAGTTTTTATAAAAGTTATTTGGAAACTTATATGCTTTCATTTAAAACCAAACTTAGTACTTCTCATTGTAAAAGTTTGATTTAAAAGTCTTAGTTAAATACTTGATATAAACTTTAATTAAATTCATTTATTTCTAGGTGTTTAGAAATTAACCCCAAACTGTCCAGTTTTTCGTTTTCAGCCCCTGACTTACGAAAAATTATGATTTTGACCCAGAAACATCCAGTTTTACGTTTCAGCCCCTGGGTTTCTGAAAATTTACGATTCTGGCCCAAAACACCCAGTTTTCGTTTTTCAGCACCAGAACTTTCAAAAATTGTTATTTTGGCCCAAAAGCACCCAGTTTTTCATTTTAGCCCCTTAAAAATCGAAAATTCCACTTTCTCATTTACCAATTAATTCCTTAACATTACTTAGGGCTTTTTGAAAGTAGTTTGGTCATAAAATCCATTGGAGGCTTATATTTAAAATTAAGTGGGATTTCCTAATCAAGTGTTGACTTAAATCTAATTAATTAAACCTTGATTTCATTTGAAAAACTTTTCAATTAAAGTCCTCTAAAAATCCTCTTCCAAAAATGCTTGGGTAAAGTGCCTTGGATCCAATCATCAACCACAACCACAATCATAATAATTTAAAGTTTTACGCCACTTTAAATATTACAATACAACATCATGAATCAAAGTACACTAATCACCCAAGGAAATCAAATACATCAATAGGCAAGAACACCGCTCAAGTCATAAAGCATACATACATTTAAAAGCAACCATCTTTAGCATTTTTAGTCATATTAAGAATACAAACATCATTCATTAAGCATGCATTTAGGCATACAAACCACTTCAAGCAATATTCATATTTTTCCAAAAGTCCATATTTTCGAAAATCATCATCCATCAATCAAAAATCATACTTTGCAACTTCAAGATATAGATATGTAAAAATAGATTTTACTAAGAGAATGATAAATCATTCAACAACCAATATGAAAACTCAAATCTTTGAGTTTTTCATGAAACATACAACAAATAGCCACACACATATACAACCTTCCCAACTTATTGAGAAAATCCCCTTACCTCTTGAAGCTACTAAAGGGCAAACACCAAAAGTTTCCTTCAACACCAACACCAACGCCAAGAGGTCTCCCAAAGATCTTGATGTTCCCAACACTTAGAAAAATCAACCTTATTCAAAATACACAAGAAAACCACCATAGAAATGCAAGTTTTATGAAAATACCCAAACCCTAAAGTATAGAAATTTGAGTAGAGAAATACTTACTCAAACTTTGAAGCAAATGGATCCAAGATGGTTTTCAAGCTAGTAGATCAAGGGAATGAACCTAAACCAAGAATAAAACTTACTTTTAGCAAAAGTGAAGAACACAATATTCTTGAAAAATGAAAATGATAGGAATGGAAAAATGAAAAGAGATTATGGTTTAGAATTATGATCCAAACCTTTTTTGTGAAGCTTGAATAGCCAAAACTCAATAAAACTCAAGTTTTGAGTTATGGACTCAAGCTTTGGAAATGGAGAGAAATGGAGTTTTTGCAAAGTTGAAGAAGATGAAGTGAATGAGAATGAAGCTTCTCCCTTCCTATTGCCTAGGTAAAACTCGGCCAAGGAGCAAGGAGGAATGGAGGAGTATGGGCTTGATTGAATTTGGTCACCTATTCCATTTCTTTAAATGAGAAAATTCAAATAATCCCCATTTGACTCACACTTTGACTTGAGATATTTTGTGAGCACAATTTTGGCTCTAGGGTTCGGCCAAGACAGCCCAAAAATGGTGGGATTATATCCCATCAAGTTAGGGTTTAGTTGGTGGTTCAAAGTAGGAAAAATGCTTATTTACATAATCCCTTTTTAGATAAATATTTTTCTAAAATAGATACTATCATGAAAATTCACTTTTATGACTTAAATATGATATACAAAAATTTAAAATCTTAAAACTAAATTTTTGGACTATTTCTCATGTCCCGGTTGTGCTCGGTTTACCCGTAAAACACCAAATGCAGTAAAATAAAGTTTTTCTGAAAAATTTCTAAAAATCACAAATATTCTAAAAACAACTTTTGTTTCGTTAAAATATTATTTTGGAGTAAAAATGACCTCTAGAAAAATACTGGACCCTTCCACCGCATCACGCGAGAATGCGATTCCCGCAAAAGCTCGGGTTTTGCGAACTCTACTACTCTTGACTCTTCTAAAAAAAATCTAAGATATGACTATCACTATTCTCACCTCAAGATCTAAAAATCATTAATCAAATAATTTTAAAAAAATTAAAACAGATTAAAAGTAAAAAAAAAACTATACAAAAACGAGGGTGTTACAACTCTACCCCTCTAAAAAAGAATTTTGTCCTCGAAATTACGTACCTAGAATAACGCAGGGTATTGCTCTCGGATCTTGTCCTCCACTTCCCAAGTCGCATCTCTAGTAACTTCATTCTAGATAACCTTGACTAAAGAGATTTGTTTATCCCTGAGCTATTTGATCATTCTATCATCGATTTGCACAGGGTTTGTTTCATAAGTCAGGTTATCTCTTAATTTTACCACATTAGACTCGATTACATGAGACGGATCAGGAATATATTTCCTCAGTTGTGAAACATGAAAGACATTGTGAAGATTAGAAAGATTTGGTGGTAAAGCTATTTGGTAAGCGACAGGACCAATACGACAAAGAATTTGGTACGACCCTATGAATTTTGGAGTGAATTTTCTGGACTTTAGAGCTCTGTCTACCCCAGTCATCGGAGTGACTCTCAGAAAAATATGATCGCCCTCTTAGAACTCGAGAGGTCGTTTCCTCTTATCGGAGTAGCTCTTTTGTCTGCTTTGTGTCCTCCTCATCTTTTCTCGAACTTGTCTCACCTTCTCCGTGGTTTGTTGTAAAAAGTCAGGTCCTAAAATTGCACTCTCCCCATCCTGGTACCAACACAAAGGTGTTGGCGCTTTCTCCCATACAAAGCCTCATAGGGTGCCATTCCTATGCTCGAATGAAAACTATTATTATAGGTGAACTCGATCAACGGTAAAATATCGTCCTAACTTCCCCTATGATCCAAAACACACGATCTAAGAAAGTCCTCTAGGGATTGAATGGTTCTCTCTGACTGACCATCTGTCTGAGGATGATAAGCATAACTTAATCTCAGCTTAGTTCCTAGGGCATGTTGCAAACTTTGCCAAAATCTAGACGTAAACCTAGGGTCTCTATCAGAAATGATACTAGATGGCACTCCATGCAACCTGATTATTTCCTTCACATACAACTGAGCAAGCTTATCCAGGGAATACTTCATGTTGATAGGAAGAAAATGCGATGACTTTGTCAGTTTATCCACAATTACCCAAATCCCATCAAATCCTTTTGATGTTCTTGGTAGTCCTGACACAAAATCCATCAATATGCTCTCCCATTTCCATTCAAGTATATCCAATTATTGCATCATTCCCGCAGGACGTTGGTGTTCCACTTTTGCTTTTTGACAGGTTAAGCATGCTGCTACATACTCCACAACTAGTTTCTTCATCCCCGACCACCAGAATCTTTGCTTCAGATCTTGATACATTTTTGTGGCTCCAGGGTGAATACTCGAATTGCTCTTATGTGCTTCATCGAGAATCAACTTTCTCATTTCAGAATTGTTGGGCACACATATCCTTCCTTTTGCATCTCAGAATTCCGTCATTCCCCAAACTAAACTCTGCCACTTTTTTTTGTTCCATTAACTCCCTCTTTTCTTTCAGACTCTCATAGGTTGCTTGTTACTCCCGTGTGTCCTCAATTAATCCACTCGACACCTTAGTCATACTTAAACTAATTTTGCCCTTGTGTCTCTCCATCTTCAAGTCTAGATCTCGGAATTCCTCAATCAACTCTAGTTCCTTGATCATCATGGCAGACACATGAACAGTCTTTCGGCTTAAGGCATCAGCCACAACATTTTCCTTCCCGGGATGATACATTAGGGTAAAGTCATAATCTTTCAGGAATTCCATCCAACGTCTCTGTCTCAAGCTTTTGTGATCGCTGAAGACGTTAAACGTTGATCCATATAAGTAATGTCTCCAAATCTTCAAAGCGAACACTACCGTAGCTAACTCAATATCATGGGTTGGATAATTCCTCTCGTGATTTTTCAACTGACGGGATGCGTATGCCACCACTCATCGATTCTGCATCAATACGCACCCAAGTCCTTGGTATGAAGCATCACAGTAAACCTCTATAGGTCCTTCAGGATTAGGCAAAATCAGTACAGGTGAGGTCGTCAGTAGTTCCTTCATCTTCAAGAAACTCGCCTCAGACTCATCGGTCCACACAAAAGGATGATCTTTCCTAGTGAATTGTGTCATTGGGGCTACTATCTTCGAAAATCCTTCTATAAATCTCCGATAATAACCCGCTAACCCTACAAAACTACGAACCTCAGTCATTGTTGTGGGTCTTTCCCATGACATTACTGCCTCTACCTTCTCTGGGTCTACAGCTATACCCTCTTTTGAGATCACATGACCTAAGAATTGTACTTTCTCTAACCAAAATTCACACTTAGACAACTTGGCATAAAGCTTTTTCTCACTCAAAATCTTCAATACTTGTCTTAAGTGCTCCTCGTGTTCCTCATGACTCTTAGAGTAAATCAAAATGTCATCTATGAACACCACCACAAATCGATCCAAGAAAGGTCTAAAGATCCTATTCATATAATCCATAAAAATTGCCGGTGCATTGGTCACTCGAAACGGCATCACAAGATACTCAAAATGACCATATCTAGTTCTAAAAGCAGTCTTAGGGATATCATCATTCTTAACTCTAATCTGGTGATAGCCACTCCTCAAGTCAATCTTAGAAAATACGGCGGCACCACGAAGTTGATCCATCAGATCGTCGATGCGTGGCAACGGGTACTTATTCTTGATCGATACCTTGTTCAACTGACAGTAATCCACACACAATCTGGAAGTTCCGTCCTTCTTCTTCACTAGCAGCACAGGAGCTCCCCAGGGCGATACACTTGGTCTCATGAATTGCTTTGACAGCAGATCTTCCAATTGTTTCTTCAGTTCAGCCAGCTCCGTTGGCGACATTTGATACGGTGCAATAAAAATCGGACCAGTACCAGGTACTAAGTCTATAGCAAACTCTATATCTCTCACAGGTGGTAAACCTGGACATCCTCCAGAAATACTTCTGAGAAATCTCTAACAACGGGCACGTTGCTCAATACAACTTCCCCCTCAACTTTCAAGAAGGATAAAAACATGTATCCCTGAGCTCCTTCATTCAAAGAAGCTCTCACTTGATTGGCAGTCAAAAATCCAGAATCCTCAGCATTTGGGAAAATCAAAGTTTTATTTGCACAGCCTAAAAGGATATGGTTGGAAGATAACCAATCCATGCCTAAAATCACATCTAATTGTGTCAAAGGTAAACAAATCAAATCAATAAGATATGTCCTATTGGAAATAACAACATGGCATTTTAGACACACAGAATTTGCAATAACAGTTTCAGCAGTAGGCATAGAAACAACAAGATCAAAAGACATCGAAGACACAGGCAAATTCAAACGTTTCACACAGTTTTCAGATATGAAGGAATGGGTTGCACCCAAATCATATAGCACAATTAAGGGATTTCCAGCTACGTCACAAGTACCTTGTATGAGATCCTCTGATTGTGAAGCCTCAACACCGCTCATGGTGTAAACACGTCCTTTTGCCATCGGCCTCCCGGCTCTAACAGCGTTCACTTCTGGCTTTGGCTTGCCCACAAGGCAATCCTTCGCTGCATGTCCAATCTTCCCGCAGCTAAAGCATGGCATCCCTTTTTGGTTGCATGCAGTGGACGAGTGTCCGTGTTTCCCATAGTTGAAACATCTTATTAGAGCGCCCGCTCACTGATGATCCTTGTTGGTACCACCAGTAGAAGATGGCACACTGCGGTTATGTTGATTCTTCTGGTTCTTAAAATAAGGTTTGTGTTGAGCCTGCTTCCCCTTCTGTCCTTGTGGATACGACCTTGATGGTCCACCCACGTTTCCCTTGTTTACTCTCCCCTTCATCAGATTCTCCATCTTTCTACATTTTTCCACCAGCAATGGAAACTAACGGATATCAAGCGAAGCCACAGATTGACGTACCTCATACCTCAATCCAGCTTCGAACCTCTTGCACTTCCATCCTTCATCCGGTTGGACTTGGAAAAACCGAAAGTACTTGGCAAATGACTCAAACTTTGCCGCGTACTCTCCTACCGACATGTCTCGTTGTTGCAGTCGCAAAAACTCTTGCTCCTTCTCAGACCTCGCACTCTGTGGGAAATACTTCTCCAGGAATCTCTCCTTAAAAAGTTCCCACGTCACAGCTTGGTTTCCAGCTTCCAAAAGTTGTCGGACTCCCTTCCCCCAATATTCTGCGTCACCCAAAAGTAGGTAAACCGCATATTGCACCTTCTCAGCTGCCGTCCAATGCAGGATTTCAAAGATCTTCTTCAGCTCTTCTATCCATAACTCCGCTTTCTCCGGCTCAGCCTCGCCATGAAACTGTGGCGGATTATGGTGTCGAAAGTCAACCAATCTCTTGGCTTCAGCAACTCTCTTAGCCCTAACTCTATCCTCAGCATCCCTTTCTTGTCTCTCAATGTCCATTTGTTCAGCACGAAGAGACTGTTGAGCCATCTGAGCTGCCATGTTGGTCATAGCCGCGATAGCCCTCTCCATCGGGTCGTCACGGTCCTCAGCGTCAACGCGATTCATCAGTCGTCCCTGACGTGCCATGGGTTTCTGCGATTTCACCAATTACGTTGCACCATTCAAAACCCAGGAACGGACCCGGTTACCCGCGAGGGTAATGGTCTCTCCTCCTCCCTAGCCTCTCTCCTCGGCTGCGCCACGGGCTCTCTGCTCTCCATGGCCTCTCTGTGTGCATAATGTGCGTCTGCCAACCAGCTGCGCATCCTCTCGGTGGGTATGTAGACATCCAACACCATGTCCCTCTCCAAAACTTCTTCGGGGCCCAGCACCCCTCCTTTGGTCTTGACCACGTGTCCAGCAACAGTGGCTCATTGGGAGATTGGGTCGTAAGCCCATCCCCCTCCATAGGCCTCAAGAGGCCTGAAACTCTCCCTCACTCGGGCTACCAGAGGTCTCGGTGTGAACATCTAGTCGTAGCGTACATAAAAATAATAGGAAAGCATGCAAGGGTGAATTTCTTTGCACAAGTTGAAATCCACGAAAGGTGCATATGAAAAGTAAAATACTACATATTACATTCCAAGGATATATATATATATAGCTACTCTTTCGCAAATCTTTCTCTAAGATATTCATTCAACAACAGAGAACACATCATCAAGTTAACACACATAACACTCTAGCATAATGCATGACACTTCAAATATCTCTTTTTACACTGGTGTGCTGCTCCATGGAGACTTCTCTTCCTCAACTAAGTAGAGTGATATGGCTGGTACTTGTACCTAACACAAATGCAACCTGACCATCTCTTAGCCCTCGTTGTCATTTATTCGGTATGGCCCATTATGCTAACTCGTGCACCATATCATAAATAAGGCAAGCCAGTCAGGATCATTCAAGCCAGGTATACTACTTTTCTCGGCACAAGGGGATTCCCCTCAAGGTCATTGAGAATTTCGTGACCTGAATGCCCTCAAAGACTTATAGTCAGACTATGCTTTTTCTCAATCCATCACCTTAGGATTGTATACTCTAATCTTGGCAAAACCAACGTCTAAAATGTGTATGACAATACAATTCACACACAAACAAGGAAAATAATGCAATCCGCCACCTTAGGATTTTCATCGTCAAATGTTAGCTCTCTCCCAACACCGTGTAACATTATTTATCCTCAAATCTTCAACGTCGCCACGTGTTGACTCTCTCTCAACAACGTATAAAATCTTTTTATGAAGATTGTTTAAAACATAAGTTTTGAAGAAAACTTCTATGAATTCATCTTTAGCTTTAGAGGCTCAAAATCTTTAAATGCTTAACAAATAAAATACCTTTTAACATTTGTTTAAATACAACTAATAATAGTTTTTATAAAAGTTATTTGGAAACTTATATGCTTTCATTTAAAACCAAACTTAGTACTTCTCATTGTAAAAGTTTGATTTAAAAGTCTTTGTCAAATACTTGATATAAACTTTAATTAAATTCATTTATTTATAGGTATTTAGAAATTAACCCCAAATTGTCCAGTTTTTCGTTTTCAACCCCTGACTTATGAAAAATTATGATTTCCACCCAGAAACATCCAGTTTTACTTTTCAGCCCCTGGGTTTCTGAAAATTTACGATTCTGGCCCAAAACGTCCAGTTTTCGTTTTTCAGCACCAGAACTTCCAAAAATTGTTATTTTGGCCCAAAAGCACCCAGTTTTTCATTTTAGCCCCTTAAAAATCGAAAATTCCACTTTCTCATTTACAAATTAATTCCTTAACATTACTTAGGGCTTTTTGAAAGTAGTTTGGTCATAAAATCCATTGGAGGCTTATATTTAAAATTAAGTGGGATTTCCTAATAAGTGTTGACTTGAATCTAATTAATTAAACCTTGATTTCATTTGAAAAACTTTTCAATTAAAGTCCTCTAAAAATCCTCTTCCAAAAATGCTTGGGTAAAGTGCCTTGGATCCAATCATCAACCACAACCACAATCATAATAATTTAAAGCTTTATGCCGCTTTAAATATTACAATACAACATCATGAATCAAAGTACACTAATCACCCAAGGAAATCAAATACATCAATAGGCAAGAACACCACTCAAGTCATAAAGCATACATACATTTAAAAGCAACCATCTTTAGCATTTTTAGTCATATTAAGAATACAAACATCATTCATTAAGCATGCATTTAGGCATACAAACCACTTCAAGCAATATTTGTATTTTTCCAAAATTCCATATTTTCGAAAATCATCATCCATCAACCAAAAATCATACTTTGCAACTTCAAGATATAGATATGTAAAAATAGATTTTACTAAGAGAATGATAAATCATTCAACAACCAATATGAAAACTCAAATCTTTGAGTTTTTCATGAAACATACAACACATAGCCACACACATATACAACCTTCCCAACTTAATGAGAAAATCCCCTTACCTCTTGAAGCTACTAAAGGGAAAACACCAAAAGTCTCCTTCAACACCAACACCAACACCAAGAGGTCTCCCAAAGATCTTGATGTTCCCAACACTTAGAAAAATCAACCTTATTCAAAATACACAAGAAAACCACCATAAAATTGCAAGTTTTATGAAAATACCCAAACCCTAAAGTTTAGAAATTTGAGTAGAGAAATACTTACTCAAACTTTGAAGCAAATGGATCCAAGATGGTTTTCAAGCTTATAGGTTCCAAGGGAATGAACCTAAACCAAGAATAAAGCTTACTTTTAGCTAAAGTGAAGAACACAAGATTCTTGAAAAATGAAAAGAGATTATGGTTTAGAATCATTATCCAAACCTTTTTTGTGAAGCTTGAATAGCCAAAACTCAATAAAACTCAAGCTTTTAGTTATGGACTCAAGCTTTGGAAATGGAGAGAAATGGAGTTTTTGCAAAGTTGAAGAAGATGAAGTAAATGAGAATGAAGCTTCTCCTTTCCTATTGCCTAGTCAAAACTCGGCCAAGGAGCAAGGAGGAATGGGGGAGTATGGGCTTGATTGAATTTGGTCACCTACTCCATTTCTTTATATAAGAAAATTCAAATAATCCCCATTTGACTCACTTTGACTTGAGATATTTTGTGAGCACAATTTTGGCTCTAGAGTTCGGCCAAGACATCCCAAAAATGGTGGGATTATGTCCCATCAAGTTAGGGTTTAGTTGGTGGTTCAAAGTAGGAAAAGGGCTTATTTACATTATCCCTTTTTGGATAAATATTTTTCTAAAATAGATACTATCATGAAAATTCACTTTTATGACTTAAATATGATATAAAAAAATTTAGAATCTTAAAACTAAATTTTTGGACTATTTCTCATGTCCCGGTTGCGCCCGGTTTACCCGTAAAACACCAAATGCAGTAAAATAAAGTTTTTCTGAAATTTTTTTAAAAATCACAAATATTCTAAAAACAACTTTTGTTTCGTTAAAATATTATTTTGGAGTAAAAATGACCTCCAGAAAAATACTGGACCCTTCCCCCGCATCACGCGAGAATGCAGTTCCCACAAAAGCTCAATTTTGCAAACTCTACTACTCTTGACTCTTCTAAAAAAAAATCTAAGATATGACTATCACTATTCTCACCTCAAGATCTAAAAATCATTAATCAAAAAATTTTAAAAAAATTAAAACAGATTAAAAGTCAAAAGAAACTATTCAAAAACGAGGGTGTTACAAGGTTCCGATGAACCGATGATGTAGGAGTCTTGGCAAGACCAGTAAAATAAGGGTTTTGTTAGAGACTTTGGGAATGATTCAGTCAGGATCCCATTTCTTTTTGGCTGTGATGACTCTACGGGCGTAGGTTTATGACTTGGTTTATTTTGAATGACTGTAAAATATTTATGACACTACTTTACTTTTATTTTATTGTTTTCAGCTCTTGTAAATGTGGTGTTATCCTAGTTTGCATGGGCAAGTATGTAGTCAGATGTACAGTATATAGACATGTATATATATGAGGTATGTTTCTGTATACGTTATGTTTGAATTATCTTAAACACTAAAGTTTTCAAATTAAGGGTTCCATTTTAATAAAATATTTTTATCATAAGAAAAAAAAATTATTCACATTTTTTTGAAAGAAAATACAATAACAAAACAATATTCTTTGAAATTAAAATAAATAACTTAACTATTTTCCCAAATATATCTTTTCACATTGCAATTTCCTTTCAATGAGAAAGGGTGTTGCATAGAAGAACTCAGAACAGAGGAATTGAGGAAAGGCACCCTCAAAGTTTCCAAGAAGAAGGCTACCCCCAAGAAACCAATTAGAAAATTGGTAATGCTTGAGTCTGATGATGAAACAGTTGGAGAATATCTCTCCAAGAAGACCAAGGCTATTTCAGAAGGAAGGCTGAGTAGGAAAAGGGCACAGACTGAGTCCAATGTGGCTGAGGAAGAGTTGCTGGACAAAGAGGAAAGAATGCCAGAACCCTGGTCAAAGGTCCAAAGAAAACTACTGTGACCAAAGAAGCTGGAAGCAAGTCTTCTAAGAAGGTACCTAAGAAATCTGCGTCCAATATTCCTGATAAGTCTATAGATGATGTAGTTGAATATGTCATTTCATCCATCTTAGATTTTACTGAGGCCACTGTGCCAAGTATGGACTTTGCGTCCAATCTCTCACCTGTCCGTCCAAATCCTCAACCTACCCAAACACCTATCACCTCACCCCAAACAACAACCATCCACTCACTCCCCTTTACCATCTACACAAAGAGACACACATACATCACCACCACATACCTCACCTGAACCAAAGCCATTTTCACCATTTGCTGAAACATCGTCCATTCCTGAACCATCTTCCACTCCAACCCAAACACAACCGTCCTTACCACCCTCCACCTCTTAGGTCACTCAAAAATTTTGGAAGCCTAAGTTTCTAACTGAAGGCTTAGAGATTGTGAAGTTCCTCTTCAAGAGGAAAAGAAGAAAAATAAGGAGCTGATTGTGGATGAAGTCAGAGCGAAGTCTGTATCGTCAGAGGCCAGAGTACCATGCTCTGACATTAGACCAGATGGGTCCATTCCTCTCCACCTTTGAGCAGTTGATGGTCAGACACATTGCAGATGGGCTAGAATTTCAAAATAACTTCAACATCCCTCTGTCCATGAGAATCGCTCCGTCCACTCATATAAAGGTCAAGCCTGACAGGATAGTACCAAGGGTGTACTTCGTTGACAGGAACAAAGACAAGTTTAAGAAGAAACGTGTCACCAAGAGTCCAATGCCAAGGCTGATCAAGTTTGATAAGAACTGGGCAAATAAGGACCAAGAGGAACTCCTAATGGACTACTTGAAATTTTTGTCCAAAGAGGGAAGAGCTTCAGAGGATGAAGCTAGAGCAATCTGGGAGAGACACGTTTGGGAATGTGAACGGATAGCATCAATCTCTGGAATGAGCACTGAAGAAAAAGATGAGACACCTACTGTTGGAGTTGTGACAGAATTGGACTCACACTTTGTCATGTTTGATGACATCCTAGCAGCTCTTGTTCAAACAAGAAGAACAATGGCAACCCATGTTCCTCCTCCTCCAGTAGAACCAATTGTTGAGCTGCCCTTTGAAGAAGAGGACTTGATTGTGTCTACTCATGTGAAACGTCGTCCTAAACCTGCAATGAAGTCTGAAGAAGCTCCTATAACAAGACAAGAGTATGAAGAACTCAAGTCTATGTTCAAGCAGCTCTACGAGAAGATGATGGAAGACAAGAAGAAGGACTAACTATGAGCTCTTGTTCTCAAACTCTGTTTTGTCTGTTTTGTTTTCATTATTTCAAATTTTTTTTCCTTGGACTATGATGATTGTTCAAACCTTTTTGTCTGATGACAAAAGGGGGAGAAATGGGAGATATTAAGTTTTAAAGTTTTAAATTTATGTTAAGCTTTTTGTGGGATATTAAGTTTTTGGAATCAATTGAAGTAGTTTTTTTGCCTTTTTTTAAAAAGATGAGAAGGACGGGGAATCATGTCCCTTTAATTCTTTTCTAAGAGTTGTAAATGCAAAAATATAAACCAAGAGTTTTGTGAAAGTAACCTCATCTCATATATGGAATCATCAGATTTTACAAAGAGAATTCAATATTCTAAAATACTCAAAATATATTTATACAATGAACACCTGAGCCGGTCATGTAATGTAACATCCCAAAATTTCACACTATGAGAAAGAGTATTAATTTTGGAAGATTAGAATTAATCTTAGGATTTTCAGATTAAGTATAGATAGTTTAGAGTTGACATAAACGTCAAACAGTAAAAAAAAATGGACATTCTGAACAGTCCGAATAAGCAGAAAATGAATATGGAAAATTCATGTTAGGTTCCAAAGTATTAGAAGATAGAATATGAGTTATTTGGATGTTCAAAAAGGTTTTAGACACTAAGTTTGAATCTTTAGCAGAAAAGATAAAAGGGAATTACGGTTTTGGTCCCTTTAGGAGAAACTCCGTATTCAGTAATTAAGAAAAGAATTAGATACTGGGAAAAGAAAGGTAGTTAAGGTTAAGACTTTAGGATAGAGTATATTCTATATAGTATAGAGATAATAAGATTTGCTTGATATTATAGTTCAAAACGGTAAGATAGTTAAAATCTTATATAGACTACTATATGTTGTTTTCTATCAATTATCTGTTTTTAATGTCTTTGTGTGAACTAAGTGCTAAGTAATTTATGGTAGTCTTAGAATCATGATATTAGAATACTCATCAAATTACTTTGTTGAAACAGACGCTTTTCTTCATCGTTTGAGTTTTTACAGAAAACTGTATTCTACCGTTATTAACGGATAAAGATTTTAAATAGAGAAAGTATGTCAAACCAACCTAGAATTTAATCTTCCTTCACAAAAGTTGCTTTTTTTAATATTTTTGATTTTCTAGAATTTTTGAAAAACTTTTGAAAAATACCAAAAAATACAGTAAACAGGTACGTATAGCGTATAGAACTTGCTATCCAGTATATGAAAATTTCGAAAAAAGGTCCCAAACAATTTTTATTTTATTTTTTATTCTTTATTTCATGATTTTTACAAATATTTCTAGACAAGATTATTTTTCTACTGTTTTGACCCTTTTATGCAGTATTTCTGCCGTATAAAAGCATATAGAAAGCAAACGGGTTTGAAATAAAATCTGGAAATTTTCAAAGGACCTTAGAATAATTTTATAAAGTCTAAAATAGTGTTTTTGGCCCAGCCACAAGACTTGGTCATGAAGGGTTTGAATGAAGACTTTGTAATCATTATTTTGCAACATATTTACCAAAACATAAAGCTTTTGGCTTTTGATCTAATGGTCCCCTCTTCCCCTTTTTGTTGGCCGACCTCCCCTCCTTAACAAGGGCTCTTGGATGTTAATTTTTCACTCGGATCAAATCCTTGTGAAATGGTTTTAACCAATTAGAATAAATCATGTTTTAACCTATTTATTAATTAGTTAATTTGTGAGTCATGACATGCATCACAAACATTTTTAAACCCTCCCTTGCCCTTGCATGTTGGCCGCCCCTCTTGCTTGTTTTGGATCCTTGGATGATGATTTTTCACTTGGATTCAATCCTTGTGAAGTAGTATAAACCAATTAGGAATTAGTTAATTGTTTTGATTTATTTAAAAAGCCTAACCAAGGTTATGTTTTAAGCCAACCATGATCATTTCTAACTCAACCCTTGGCTGGCCCCTTGGCTATAATTAGAGGCCTTGGCATCATAAAAATTCTCACACCAAGCTCAAGGAAACAAGAAGGCATACACTTTCTCTCTTTTTCTCTCTTAAGTCTAAAATTTCTTATATTGGTGTTCTTGCCTTGTTCTTCAAAGGTATTTTGGCTAAGGTAAGGGAACCTCTTGCAAAATAATTTAAGAAGTATGAGTATGATCTTTGTGATGTTTCAAATTGTGTGCTTTGGGTGTTATAGCTTTTAAATGGTTGTTTATGCTTTATAAATTGTTTTATTGTTATAAAATTATTATTTTGTGATAATTATGATTTGTAGTGTTATGATGCCCAAAAATCCTTAGATTTTCGTGGGAATGAGGTGAGGAGGTAAGAATTTATTTTGAAGTATAGTAAACATACCGTTATAATAGCGAATTTTAGTTTACAGCAAAAATGATTTTACCTTAAAGAAAATACGTTTTATTTCTTGTGAAAAACCCTGATACTATCTAACATGTATATGGTCAAAGGTGATGGTTAAGATTTGATTGGTTTATTAGTATGGATCTGTCTAGAAAGGAAAGAGACCTTTGAAGGGGCTATTATAAAGTCCGTCTCTTTCTAGCCTGGGATCTGTATTGATACGCTATTTAAAAATCTTAACACTAGGGACCAGGGATATACGTGCCTAAGATAATCTGGAAAAGAAGTGATTTATTAATATCGTATATATAAATAGATTGAGTTGGATAAAAGAGTGTTATGAGAAAATGATTTTTAAGCAGTTTTCTGTTCATACGAGGTGGTCTTTCCATAAAAGATTTTGATTTGTTTCTTACAAAGAGTTTTGAGAAGAGTTAGAGATTTTTATAGAGAAACAGTAAAACAGAGAGTTTTACAGAGAAAGAGATTTCAAGAGAATATGATTTGCAAATTTAGATGATCATTTGCATCTGAGAGATGAGCATACAACCTACGAGACGGGGTTGAAAATAGATACTGTTGGACTACAATTGTCTACTGAGATTATCCAAGTTTCGAAAGTCTTAATGGCCTTGTAGGTGAATCCCCCTGAGCCGAGACGAGTCGTATACCCGACTTGGATAAATCTGATTGGCAGATCTATTTAGGATCTGGTATTAAGTTTTAAATGCAGTATTCTGAAGTACTCTCAGGGGTCTAGAGGGATTCTCTGTTTGTACTGTTAAGTTTCCTGCAGCCGATCGCTCTATGATGTGAGGTTGGATAAGTCTCCCTGGGAGCATTACACCGGTGTGACTAGAGAAATATTGAAGTGACATGCATAATAGTACTTTGATGTGTGAATATAAATTGTGACTGAGTTATTTATGGATTTATGATGTGCAAGGTAAGGTTTACTTGGCTACTATATATTTGACTTGTATGAATGATTGAATACTTGATTGAATGTTTTGAGTGTCTCTGGTAATTATCTGTGTGAATGTAGAAATTGGGTGCTGTGTGATAGGAGTTTTCTATACTGGTACTACTTTCATTATTTTGTGTTAGAGTTTCACCTTGCCTACTTTGTTGTGTTATTACATGACTGAGTAGATGGACCCGCAAGACAGAGGATTGGGAACCGTCCGACACTTAACCGTAGAACCTCTGGGTGGAGACAGTGTATCGTGGAAGATATGTCCTAGCACACAGTGGGGAAGGTTTGTAGGAGAAGTGGAAACCTTGGATACTGGGGGTGGTGCGTTACCAAACCCACGACCCATTCAGGAACAGATTATATTAGATGTTAAGTTACCTTGGCAACAACTAAGACCTTTAGGAACTATCTCAAATACCTTACCCTTTGACAGTAACGATAGTGGGAATAGTGGTGGAAACAGTTCACATCCATCTGTGCATGATAGTGGTGGAACAGATCGTGGAGACCAGCGTCGGAGGAGCAGATCATCAAGTAAAGGACGAGCCAAATCCACTAAGAAGTCACCAGTTGCTAAACCTGTTGAAACTATGGGTTCTGTAGGATATACCTCAGCTTCACCTTTAGTAGAGAAAGAACCAACCATGTATACCCCTAGTTCTCATCAGTCTGAGTCGGAGGATATCATTTGGTTATCCGAGTCTCTTTCTGATAATGAGGTTGATGAGACACCTGACATGTCCATTGACACCTGGAATACCTCTAACTTAACCAAAACTCCTTCATACCATCCCGATCTAGCCATGTTTGGGATGGATTGGGTTCCGATGGCTCAGGCCCGGAATCTTGATGCTAGTTTATCAGGGGTAGGAGGATCTACCTGGTCCTGCCCTTAGAAGTAGTTAAGTTTAGAGTTTGAAATAATAGATCCTTTCCGAGTAAAAGATGGGATCATGGCTCGACTGTATCTAGTAGTGTGTTTTATTTTTCCACTTTTGTACTCTTTGTTTTAGAGTAGTATTAACTTTCTTTTGCTTTGCAGGGTTAGAAATCAGTGTTGCCTTGGTGCAAATCTTTTGTAAAATATCATGGTACATATATGAGAGAGGAAGTATTTTCAGACTTGTTGCATACAGTTTATATTTCGAAAACAGTAAAAAAGAAATTAAGGGAGCACATTCCCCATCCTTCTCATCTTCTTCAAAGGAAAGAAAAAATTTTAGCTGCATTTTCATAAAGGAGATACAAACTCATTCACAAATATTTTCTAAGTTTTCCAAAACTTTTGGTTACTATGGTGTAATATCCTTTTTGGAGAAAGGGTGTTGCATGTAACACCCGCATTTTTAGATCCGTAGTTAATTCTATACCACTGAGTGAGTAGATTAAATTTCATATTGTAAGATGATATTAGGAAAATGAAATGTCATGATTATAGTTGCCAATAGAAAATCAACTAGGACTTTGGGTTAGATTTGAGAATTTCAACAGAAAAATGATTATCGTTTCATTATAAACGATGAAATAAGATTATACTGATCTGAAGGACAAAATAAGGCCATCATGAAAAATTAAAGAGACAAATAGTATTTTTATATTATTTGAGAATTTGAGAATTTTAATTTGGAATTTTCTAAGGTTAGGATAAAGATGTTACAGTTTTGGTCCCTGTAGAATGGACTACGTGACACGTAATGAACAGATAATTACCAGAGGACTAAGAAATGATCCAAATGGAAAGTTAGGGATATCATTAGTGTTTTTAGATTATTTCTGATTTTTAGATGGGTAAATAGTGGCCAAATTCAAAAAATAGAAATTTGACGAAAATCGTATCTCAGTTTTAGTACGGTGCGGGTTTTATATTTTTCCGGAGACTGTTTTTGCGTCAAAATAATATTTTAATGAAACAAAATTTATTTTCCGGAGACTTTATTTTTACCTGCTTTTGGCACGTTACGGGTAACCGTAGCGTAATCGGGGTATCAGAAAATGATCAAAAATCAAGTTTTGAGATTCTAAATTTTAATATATTAATACTGGGTCATAAAAGTGATTTTTCCATTAATTACTTATTTAGTTTGTATTTATTTCAAAAGGGATTAAATAATGAAACATTTTTCTTAATTTTGAACAACCAAACAAGCCCTAACTTCTGAGATCTTTTTTCTCCCACTTGGCCAGCTACTTTGCACGAAATTTCCAGCTTCCCAAAAGTGCTTTTGCCCATGTGCTTCATGCGTTAAAGTCTTGCCTTGAACCAATGGTTTAATTCCTTTAATTTCCTAATTAAATCCAAGATAATACCAATTTAATTCAAGCAAATCCTTGACTCATTTTCCCTTGCTTCAGCCGTGTGATAAGGAGAGGAGGAGAGAGAGAGTCTTCATCTTCTTCATTCATCTCATTTCCAAGAGAAAATACTCCATTTTCTCTCTAAACTCAAGTTTTTCATCCTTAAGTTTTCATTGAGTTTTTCATGCTTTGATCCTTCAAGCTTCACAAAACAAGGTTGGTTTGTGATTCTAAACCATCAATCTTTCATATACCTTCATGATCTATCTCTTTTAATTTTTAGATCATGTGTTTCTTCATTATTTTGAAGAAATCTCTTTATTTTGGCTTTAGGTTCTTATCTTTGGAACCAAGAAGCTTGATCTTCATTTTGATCCATTTTTCTTCAAGATCAAGAGTAAGAAATCATTCTCTCATGTTTTTGATCTTAGGGTTTGGGTATTTTCATGAAGGGGATGTTTTTTTTATGCTTATGTTTATATTGTGTTTTGAAAGGATTTGTTGCTAGTTTGGAAACAACAAGCTAGAAAGAAAGTGATTTTGGTGTTCAAGCTTCTCTTCAAGAGGTAAGGGGGTTTTCTTTTCAAAGTTATGATTTTTATATAGTTGTGTGTTGTATGATTTGTGTGGCTTGATGACAACTCAAGGGTTTTGAGTTTCATCTTTGTTTAGAATGATTTAAATCATTCTTGATGTGTTAAATCACTAAGGTAAGATTTTGAGCTCTATGGGCTTTGTATGAGCATCATCATGTTTTTAACTTTATGGAAAATATTTCTAAAAGTTGTTTTGTGTAAATGAAATGGTAAGAATATTTACAAAGTGATGGAAATGTGTTTGTATGCTTGATTTGTCTAAAAATGCCATTTTAAGCATATGTTAGTTCTATGGTATTTGTGTGGTAGAAATTTTGTCATGATGTATGATTGGCTTCTAGATTTGTGTTGAAGTATTTTATGGCTAATTGTGGTTTGGTTTGATTGCTTTACTTGTGTTTTGATTGATTCATTTAGAGGATTGTAATATTTAAAGTAGAGTAATGCTTTATTTATTATGATCATGGTGATGTTTGTTGTGATTGGGTAAGCTTAACTAAGATGAAAATAAAACAAGTGACCCAAGCATCATGGAAGAGGAAGTAGAGGACTTTGTAGTAAAACCATTTTCTAAAGGCAAATTTGATTAATTTAGTGTTCAAGCCAAAGCTTGATTTAGGTATTAATTACTTAAATTTTTGATAAGTCTTCAATGGACTTTAATTGGGTTTTTTCTTAAAACAAGAGAGTTTGGAATTTAATTTAAATGAATCACAAGTGATTAAATCTTTGATCAACTAATTATAGTTTAATTGACAAGAGGAAATAAAGTAGAGGAATGTTCTTTTTAGCGAATTTAACTAGTTAAATAGGATTTTTATACCAATTATTTAAAGTTGAGTTTTTAAAGTGAAAATACTAAGCTTTTGAAAATAAGGGTTTTAGAGTTAAATTCTTACTTTGTGGTTAAACCGTTGGAAATATTTTTCGGTACCATGTAGTCAAGGAAAAAGGAGATTTTGAAGACTATTATAGTATTTTGGCAAATAATTACAATAAAAGGTATATTATTTTTCAAAATAGTTTTATTATAAGCATAGACTTAAGAAAATGACTTGGAAAAAATATAGGGGTTTTTCTCTTATAAAAACTTTGTATAAATAAGGAAGGGTTTTACACGTTGTTGTCAAAGGGTCAACACGTGGCGATGTTAATTAAAATTTTACACGTTGTTGTAAAAGGGTCAACACGTGGCGATATTAATTAAAATTTTCAACATTGTTGTAAAATGGTCAACACGTGGCGATGTTAAATAGAGGAGAGTTTTACATGTTGTTGTAAAAGGATCAACACGTGGCGATGTTAAAAATCCTAAGATGAAGAATTTTGGTTGGCAATGATGTCATTTGCATTTGATGATGTGTTTGGTGTATTTGTTAACTTAGAGAAAAGTTTTCAAATGATATCTGCTTATTTTTTTAATTATACTAAGTAGTGTTTCCTTTTACTATGTATATTTTGTGATATAACTTTTTGGAAGAAACTCACCCTTGCCTATATGTTTTGTGGTCTTCGGAACATGATTCATATATATGGATTACTAGCTGGATAGACTAGCCAGGGCTCGAAGAATGAGACGGATATTGAAGACATGTCAACCATGTGGAAGGACGTGCGAGTCTTAGTGTTGTTGGGGTTTTCTTATTTGAGCTTCTTGCAGATGTTCTTAGTGTCTGACCAGCATAGGGAGTCTGTATTGATTTGGGAAAGGGATTCCTTGTGTATGGTATGCTCTTTTATAAATGAATGAATTTTTATTTCCTATGTTATTTTCTGATTGGTGTTTTATTCACGGAAGTATTTCTTTTAAAAAGAAAAAAAATGACAGAGAGAGTCCATTTGTGAAAATTAAATAAATTTTGACAGCATTTTCTGAAAGAAGAATCAGAAGAAAGATTTTAATTCCGCATTAGAGGGTCCATTATGAAGTGTAATACCTCCTGAGAAAGGGGTGTTACATTAGTGGTATTAGAGCTGGTCGGTGTCTTTCGGGACTGTAGGTTATAGGTCTATTGTGTCTATGTTGTGTGAACTCTGATGGAGTTTGCTTAAATTGTTTCTTGTCGAAACAATTGCATAAGTTTTGAGTGGAGTTTGTTTGTCCTATGTGATTTTTGCTAAACTTTGTTTGAATTGTTCTTCTTGAAGGACAATTGTGTGATCCTGTTTGAATCTTGTTTGAATTGTTTTCTCATTAAGACAATGTTTGTTAATACAACCAGTAGTTATTTCTTGATAGATCCAAAATAGTTTTAAAACTTGTAGGAACCCATGGCACGCAGAGGACGACTAATGGATCGTACTAACGCTGATAACCGCGAGGACTGCAACGATACGATGGAGAGAGCAATCAATGCTATGACTAACATCGCAACTGCGATGGCTCAACAAGTTGTTCGTGCAGAACAAAGAGATATTGAGAAACAACAGAGAGATGTTGAGAAATAACTGAGGGCTGTTAGAGCTGCTGAAGCTATGAGATTGGCTGACTTCAGACATATCAATCCACCACAGTTTCATGGAGAAACTGATCCTGAGAAAGCTGAGTTATGGGTACAAGAATTAGAGAAGATATTTGACATTCTGCATTGCCCGGAAGCAGAGAAGGTGCACTATGCAACTTATCTACTACTGGGAAATGCGGAGTATTGGTAGAAGGGTGTACAACAACTGTTGGAAGCGGAACATCAAGCGGTGACGTGGGCAATATTTCGTGCCAGGTTTCTGGAGAAATATTTTTTGCAAAGTGCGAGGTCTGAAAAGGAACAAGAATTTTTGCGTTTACAACTAAGGGATGTGGGGGAGTACGCGGCAAAGTTTGAGTCTTTAGCCAAGTACTTCCGTTTCTTCCAACTCCAACCTAATGAGTGGTGGAAGTGTGAGCGTTTTGAGGCTGGGTTGAGGTACGAGATTAGGCAGTCTGTGGCTTCACTAGACATTCGCCAATTTCCACTTCTAATGGAAAAGTGTAGGAAAATGGAAAACCTAATGAGAGGAAGAGTGAACAAGGGAAATGTGGGTGGACAGTCTAGGTCATATCCACAAGGGAAGGAAGGGAAGTGTAACACCCTTTCTCCAAAAAGGATATTACACCATAGTAACCAAAAGTTTCGCAAAGATTTAGAAAATATTTTGATAAAAGTTGGTAATCCTTCTCTAAAAAGCGGGTAAAATTTTCGCTTTTCTAAAAGATGACAAGGATGGGGAATATACTTCTCTAATTCTTTTGAAAACGATTTTGAATGCGGAAATATGATCAACACCTTTTGTGAGCATAATCTCATCTCATATATATATAAAGATCTTGCTTCGGTACAAGCATAATGTTTAAATAGATTGTACATCTGAGCCAATTCAGTCTCTTGACATCTACCCCAATCTAAGACAGTAAATATAGATTCTTCTTGGAATCTCTATCAATCTATGCAGCATCTTCCTTCAGATTCTTCTTCTAAGAGCCAGCCCACTTCTTGGGTAAATCATATACTCAGTTATGCATCAACACAACATAAAGTAGGCAAGGGTGAAACTCTAAAACAGAGTAATATGAAAAGTAGAAGCACACCCAAAACACAGATCACACATCACCCAATTCGCACAACAAGACACATATATAAATTAACAGATCAATCAAGACTTATAAACAGATCTCGTTTAAGCAGATCTTACCTTTGTGCTGGAACCCTACAAGAGCAATGCATTCACAATAATATATCATCAAGTCCAAGTATATTTATGCATGCCACTTCAATATCTCTCAAAACACACCGGTGTAATGCTCCAAGGAGACTTTTCCAACCTCACACCATTGAGCGACCGGCTGCGGTAAACTTAACAGAATAATCAGGGAATCATACCTGAACCCCTGAGAATTACTTCTATAATACTGCATTTAAAATGAATACCAAATCATGAATAGGTTAGCCAGTCAGATTTATCCAAGTCGGATATACGATTCGTCTCGGCTCGGGGGATCAACCTACACGACCATTGAGACTTTCGAAACCTGGATAATCTCAGTAGGCAATTGTAGCCCATCTAAACCCTATTCTCAACCCCTAGCTGGAGTGTATGCTCTAACGTCTTTATGCAAATGATCGTCTAAATTTGCAACCCATTTTCTCTTTAATTTCTCTTTGTAAAACTTTCTCTGTTTTACTGTCACTTTTCTCAAAATCTCTGAATATCAAAAACTCTTTATATAAAATAAAACTCATCACTTTATAAGAATCTTTAGACAACTGTTAAAATCACTTTCTCTTGAAAAAACCTTTTACTGTATAATTAATTAAAAAACTCTTGTTCCCAATACTCCTTTTACGGATCGTTTATGGATTAAGTCATTGACTCGGCTTTAATAATTCAGTTTTATGATTGATTACACCGCGGCAGAGCCGAACTGAGGTAAACAACCCAACAAAGTGTTTCGGTATATGAACTAAAGTTATTAATTCATTTCAAGCAAACCAAAACAGGGCAAAACCACCTAGGATTGATTAAGAGAGAAGAGATCAACAGTATTTAAACTTACGTCCGCTTTTTAATCAGTAAGTGTCTGTTCTCAGATTTTAGATAGCTCTTAGGGAATGAAATAATTTACACGGCGGTTGAGCCGACTACGGTAATCAGTGTCCAGCTTTCTTGAAAACTTAATATAAGCTTAGTGAATGAAATAAAGCTAATTATTTTTCGGCTTAGTTAATTTTTGAAGATGAAAAGATCTCACGGCGGCAGAGCCGTCTTCAGTAATCAATACTTTGTTTTAAAATAAAACGAAACAGTCTCAATGAACGTAATCAATTTGTTTCTCTTCTGAAATACTTAAGCACCAATTATCTTCCAGGAAAGAGGCTCATTGAAAGCCTATCTCACTAATTTCCACTGTCATAAACATTGGAAATTAAACTGAGTTTATTGCATATATATACAGATTGGATACCCACTTTATATTTTCCACTGTTAATATAACCGTAGAATTCACCGAGAATCGATTACTGTCATATTAAATTCCGAAAGATGCTATAACATCAAAATTCACTGAGAATCCATTACTATTACACTCTTTTATCCAATCCAATCTATTTATATATACATTATTAAGAAATCACTTCTTTCCCAATTTATCTTAGTCATGTATATACTAGGTCCCTAGTGTTAAGAATTCTCCAAACAGCGTATCAGTACAGTTCCCAAGAAAGAGAGACAGACTTATCAAGCCCCTTCAAATGTCTCTATCTTTCCTAGACAGACCCATACTGATAAACCATTTATCTTAACCCTCACCTTGTATATAAATGATAGACAATATCAGGGTTTTCACAAAAGAATAATTTATATTTTCTTTACGGTAAAATCATATTTACGGTAAGTCTAAAATTTGTCATTATAACGGTATGTTTACAAAAGCAAAAAAAAATGATTTTGTCATAGCCACTTTACTCATACAATTTTTAGAGATAATTTGGGCATTATAACTCTACAATTATTAAATAGCATAAAACAATTAAATTAAAGCTATAAAACAATTATAAAGCATATTTAAATAAATAAAAGCTATAAACACACAAACAAACAATTTAAACACAAACAAGAATCAAACTCATACTTCTCAAATTAATTTGCAAGAGGTTCCCCTTACCTTTGCCACAAAACTATGAAGAACAAGCTTGAAACTCCAAGAACACAAAGTAAGAAATTTAAGAACTAAGAAGAGAAAAAGAGAGATTTGTGTTTGCCTTCAAATGCTTCTTGGAATTGTGAGAAATTATGAAGCATGAACGGTCCTATTTATAGGGAGAGGGGGCTGATTTCATTGAGGACAAGGAAGGAAGAGATTTGTTCTTATGATGTAAGTCATGACTCTTAAAATGCTTAATTATTAATTAGGTTTAATCAATCTTTTTCCTAATTGGTTTATGCTCATGACAAGGTTATGACTAATGGTGATGACTCATAATTGAGTTCTTCTTCCTTGCCTCATGTGACGGTTTTGAGGGCTGGTCCAAAGGGGAAGTGAAGTTACATTTTTACTAGGTTTTAAGTGAAAATCAAGGGCAAAGTAGTCTTTTCATAAATCAAAAATTCCCAAAATTAATTTAAAAAGTGAGAACCAATAGGAAATTTCGAAAATACCTTTATAATATCCCTAATGGCTTCATGAAAGAGTTTCTAGAAATTTATGATAAGGTTATGATTTGCGGTTCGCAAAAACAAAAAAAAAAACAGACGCGCCGTAAGTGCAAAATGGACATTTTTTAGAAAATTCCCAGATAATTCCCAAAAATCACAAATTTAATTTAAACATTAATGGTCCCTCCTAAAATTTGATTTTAAGCTTTCTCTGATCACTAAAAATCTATTTCCGCTTAGAAATCCTCGTTTTACGTGTCCTATAGGGACTTCGAAAAAGTATTTGCTTTATGAAAAAATACGAAATAAATCCCAAAAATCCTAAAAAATGTAAAAACATGATTCAGCTTTGAAAAATCTCTTTCTGACCTTAATTTGGCCTCTGAATCAGTTATCAGTTCTTGTTGTCAACTATAGGGACCAAAACGGTAATTTTAAAACTTATTATTTCCAAAAACTCTAGAAAAATTCCAAAAAATCATAAATATTAAAAAAAACTTTTGTGAAGGAAGTTTGTTTTCTGGGTTGGTTTCAATATACTTTTACTATTTAAAACTTAATCCGTTAATAACAGTGGAAACTATTTTCTGTAAAAGCCCCAAACGTTAAGTGAAAAATGACTGTTTTAATGAATCAACTTAATAATCCTATTAATACTATAATTATAAGATAGAAATAAATCACACAACACCTAGATCACATAATTTCATATAAAACAGATAATAGATGGAAAAATAGAAAACAGAAGTCTATATAAGACTTTAACTACTTTATCGTTTTAAACTATAATACCAAACAAAACTTATTATTTTCTATACTGTCTTAAGTATACTAGATCCTAGAGTCTTTATCTTAGCTATTTCTCCATCTCCGATTTTTGTCTATTTCTTAATTAACAGCTTACAGAGTTTCTCATAGAGGGACCAAAACTATAATTCCCTTTAAAAATTCAAAACTTAATTTCTAAAACCTTTATGGAACATCATGTGACTATTGTCCATCCTCTAATACCTTTTGTGAATTGAGTATGAATTTTCCATATTCGTTATCAACTTTTTCTGACAGTCAAGAATATCCGTAAAGTACTTTTTGACTTCTACGTCAGCTCTAAACCATTATATTTTATCTAAAAATCCTAAGGATGGTTCTAATCTTCTAAAATTAATACTCTGTCTTATAGAGTGAAATTTTAGGATGTTACAGGAAGCAGAATCAGAACAAACCATACTATAAGGATCAAGGGAACCAACAAAAGGGCAACGTACCATTTTCTACTGGTGGTACCAACGAGGGAAGTCAAGGAGCGGGCGCTTCCGCGGGATGTTTTAAGTGTGGGAAAACAAGACACTATTCTAATGCCTGCAGATAGCAAGGAATGACGTGCTATAACTGTGGAAAGGTTGGACATGTGGCAAAGGATTGCTTTATGCGCAAACCGAAGCCAGAAGTCAACACTGTCAATGCCGGAAGGCCGACGACAAATGGACGTGCCTATACAATGACTGGTGCTGAGGCTTCACCCTCAGAGGATCTCTTACCAGAAGAAAATGACATAACTGGTAATATTGAAGACTAGGGGTTTCATGGATGATCGAAGGGTGATCTTCTATAAGTTCTCAGAGATTCTAGAGGTCAATTTCAATTCTTGACGGAAAAATGAGTCTATACTATGAACGACGGAAGACTATATTGTTTTGTTAGGAAACCTTTTGTGTAATGTATGCTTTAGTTTCTGATAAGTCTTAGTTTCAAAAATTTGACTCTATGTTTAAATTTCTTTCGCTACTTCCTAAGTATGTAACATTCTAGTAATTAACTTTGAGGGAAGCTAGAATACTATAAATAATAGTATGTATATGTCAGTAGTTATATTCACGAATAATTTGGACAATAATGTGATTAGTTATACAATTATTATCGTTTTCTAACTACTTAAGGACAAGGTGTGGGAGTAATTAACCCATTAGCTTGTCGGTAGTAAAGAGGGAACAATGATAATTGATATGGACCAACATTGCTGAGTTCTTAAGGGTTGAATTGAATAGTTATGAGTTCTGATGAATAGTGTGAGGATACTCTGTAGTAGGAGTAACGGTAAAAAGAAAATTTTTATCGAATGAGAGTTTTTCTATATTGGTGGCTAAACGTAGTTTATCTGCGAAATTTCGAGGACGAAATTCATTTTAGAGGGGTAGAGTTGCAACACCCGCATTTTTAGATCCGTAGTTAATTCTATACCACTGAGTGAGTACATCAAATTTCATATTGTAAGATGATATTAGAAAAATGAAATGTCATGATTATAGTTGCCAATAGAAAATCAACTAGGACTTTGAGTTAGAATTAAGAATTTCAACAGAAAAATGATTCTCGTTTCGTTATAGACGACGAAATAAGATTATACTGATCTGAAGGACAAGATAAGGCCATCACGAGAAATTAAAGAAACAAATAGTATTTTTATATTATTTGAGAATTTTAGAATTTTAGTTTGGAATTTTCTGAGATTAGGATAAAGATGATACAGTTTTGGTTCCTGTAGAATTGACTCCGTGACACGTAATGAACAAATAATTACCAGATGACTAAGAAATGATCCAAATGGAAAGTTAGGGATATCATTAGTGTTTTTAGATTATTTATGATTTTTAGATGGGTAGATAGTGGCCAAATTCGAAAAATAAAAATTTGATGGAAACCGTATCTCCTGAGAAAGGGGTGTTATATTAGTGGTATCAGAGCTGGTCGATATCTTTCGGGACTGTAGGTTATAGGTCTACTGTATCTATGTTGTGTGAACTCTGATGGAGTTTTCTTAATTTGTTTCTTGTCGAAACAATTGCATAAGTTTTGAGTGGAGTTTGTTTGTCCTATGTGATTTTTGCTAAACTTTGTTTGAATTGTTTTTCTTGAAGGACAATTGTGTGATTCTGTTTGAATCTTGTTTGAATTGTTTTCTCGTTAAGACAATGTTTGTTAGTACAACCAATAGGTATTTCTTGATAGATCCGAACTAGTTTTAAAACTTGTAGGAACCCATGGCACGCAGAGGACGACTAACGGATCGTACTAACGCTGATAATCGCGAGGACCGCAACGATACGATGGATAGAGCAATCAATGCTATGACTAACATGGCAGCTGCGATGGCTCAACAAGCTGTTCGTGCAGAACAAAGAGATATTGAGAAACAACAGAGAGATGTTGAGAAACAACTGAGGGCTGTTAGAGCTGCTGAAGCTAAGAGATTGGCTGACTTCAGACATCACAATCCACCACAGTTTCATGGAGAAACTGATCCAGAGAAAGCTGAGTTATGGGTACAAGAATTAGAGAAGATATTTGACATTCTGCATTGCCCGGAAGCAGAGAAGGTGCACTATGCAACTTATGTACTACTGGGAGATGCGGAGTATTAGTGGAAGGGTGTACAGTAACTGTTGAAAGCTGAACATCAAGCGGTGACGTGGGCAATATTTCGTGCCAGGTTTCTGGAGAAATATTTTTCACAAAGTGCGAGGTCTGAAAAGGAACAACAATTTTTGCGTTTAAAGCAAAGGGATATGACGGTGGGGGAGTACGCGGCAAAGTTTCAATCGTTAGCCAAGTACTTCTGTTTCTTCCAACTCCAACGTGATGAGGGGTGGAAGTGTGAGCGTTTTGAGGCTGGGTTGAGGCACGAGATTAGGCAGTCTGTGGCTTCACTAGATATTCGCCAATTTCCACTTTTAGTGGAAAAGTGTAGGAAAATAGAAAACCTAATATGAGGAAGAGTGAACAAGGGAAATGTGGGTGGACCGTCTAGGTCATATCCACAAGGGAAGGAAGGGAAGTAGAATCAGAACAAACCCTACTATAAGGATCAGGGGATCCAACAAAAGGGCAATGTACCATTTTCTACTGGTGGTACCAACGAGGGAAATCAAGGACCGGGCGCTTCCGTGGGATGTTTTAAGTGTGGGAAAACAAGACATTATTCTAATGCCTGCAGACGCAAGGAACGACGTGCTATAACAGTGGAAAGGTTGGACATGTGGCAAAGGATTGCTTTATGCGCAAACTGAAGCCAGAAGTCAACAATGTCAACGCCGAAAGGCCGACGACAAATGGACGTATCTATACAATGAGTGGTGCTGAGGCTTCACTCTCAGAGGATCTCTTACCAGAAGAAAATGACATAACTGGTAATATTGAAGACTAGGGGTTTCATGGATGATCGAAGGGTGATCTTTTGTAAGTTTTCAGAGATTCTATAGGTCAATTTCAATTCTTGATGAAAAAATGAGTCTATACTATGAACGACGGAAGACTATAGTATTGTTTTGTTAGGAAACCTTTTGTGTAATGTATGCTTTAGTTTCTGATAAGTCTTAGTTTCAAAAATTTGACTCTATGTTTAAATTTCTTTCGCTACTTCCTAAGTATGTAACATTCTAGTAATTCTTATGTCCATCTATTTCCAAAACTTTTTGCAATCTATGTATCAAGTTGTTCAGTGATTTTATCTATCTATTTTCCTTACCTAATCATTTTTTTTTCATCTCCCTATCTAATCGTCTTTCTGATTGTTCATCATGTCTAATCATTTCCCATCAGAAGTGGTAATCCTGTTTGTAAATTCATTTTTCCTATCTAGGGTCAACTTTGAGGGAAGCTAGAATACTATAAATAATAGTATGTATGTGTCAGTAGTTATATTCACGAATAATTTGGACAATAATGTGATTAGCTATACAATTATTATCGTTTTCTAACTACTTAAGGACAAGGTGTGGGAGTAATTAACCCATTAGCTTGTCGGTAGTAGAGAGGGGACAATGATAATTGATATGGACCAACATTGTTGAGTTCTTAAGGGTTGAATTGAATAGTTATGAGTTCTGATGAATAGTGTGAGGATACTCTGTAGTAGGAGTAATGGCAAAAAGAAAAATTTTATCGGATGAGAGTTTTTCTATATTGATAGCTAAACGTAGTGTATCTGCGAAACTTCGAGGACGAAATTTATTTTAGAGGAGTAGAGTTGTAACACTCGCATTTTTAGATACGTAGTTAATTCTATATCACTGAGTGAGTAGATCAAATTTTATATTGTAAGATGATATTAGAAAAATGAAATGTCATTATTATAGTTGCCAATAGAAAATCAACTAAGACTTAGGGTTAGAATTGAGAATTTCAACAGAAAAATGATTCTCGTTTCGTTATAGACGACGAAATAAGATTATAATGATCTGAAGGACAAGATAAGGCCATCACGAGGAATTAAAGAGACAAATAGTATTTTTATATTGTTTGAGAATTTTAGTTTGGAATTTTCTTAGATTAGGATAAAGTTGTTACAGTTTTGGTCCCTGTAGAATAGACTACGTGACACGTAAAGAACAGATAATTACCAGAGGACTAAGAAATTATCCAAATGGAAATTAGGGATAACATTAGTGTTTTTAGATTATTTATGATTTTTAGATGGGTAAATAGTGGCCAAATTCAAAAAATAGAAATTTGACGGAAATCATATCTCGGTTTTAATATGGTGAGGGTTTTATATTTTTTCGGAGACCATTTTTGCGTCAAAATAATATTTTAACGAAAGAAAAGTTATTTTTTTTTTAATATTTGGGATTTTTGGGAATTTTTCTAGAATTTTTCAGAAAAATTTTATTTTTATCCACTTTTGGCACGTTACAGGTCACCATAGTGCAATCGAGGTATCAGAAAATGATCAAAAATTAAGTTTTGAGATTCTAAATTTTATTATATTATTACTGGGGCATAAAAGTGATTTTTCCATTAATTACTTATTTAGTTTGTATTTATTTCAAAAGGGATTATATAATTAAGCATTTTTCTTAATTTTGAACAACCAAACAAGCCCTAACTTCTGAGATCTTTTTTCTCCCACTTGGCCAACTGCTTTGCACGAAATTTCCAGCTGCCCAAAAGTGCTTTTGCCCTTGTGCTTCATGCCTTGAACCAATGGTTTAATTCCTTTAATTTCCTAATTAAATCCAAGATAATACCAATTTAATTCAAGCAAATCCTTGACTCATTTTCCCTTGCTTCAACCGTGTGATAAGGAGAGGAGGAGAGAGAGAGTCTTCATCTTCTTCATTCATCTCATTTCCAAGAGAAAAATACTTCATTTTCTCTCTAAACTCAAGCTTTTCATCCTTAAGTTTTTCGTTGAGTTTTTCATGCTTTGATTCTTCAAGCTTCACAAAACAAGGTTGGTTTCTGATTCTAAGCCATCAATCTTTCATATACCTTCATGATCTATCTCTTTTAATTTTTAGATCATGTGTTTCTTCATTATTTTGAAGAAATCTCTTTATTTTGGCTTTAGGTTCTTATGTTTGGAACCAAGAAGCTTGATCTTCATTTTGATCCATTTTTCAGCAAGATCAAGAGTAAGAAATCATTCTCTCATGTTTTTGATCTTAGGGTTTGGGTATTTTCATGAAGGAGATGTTTTTTTTATGCTTATGTTTATATTGTGTTTTGAAAGGATTTGTTGCTAGTTTGGAAACAACAAGCTAGAAAGAAAGTGATTTTGGTGTTCAAGCTTCTCTTCAAGAGGTAAGGGGGTTTTCTTTTCAAAGATATGATTTTTATATAGTTGTGTGTTGTATGATTTGTGTGGCTTGATGACAACTCAAGGGTTTTGAGTTTCATCTTTGTTTAGAATGATTTAAATCATTCTTGATGTGTTAAATCACTAAGGTAAGATTTTGAGCTCTATGGAGTTTGTATGAGCATCATCATGTTTTTAACTTTATGGAAAATATTTCTAAAAGTTGTTTTGTGCAAAATGAAATGGTAAGAAAATTTACAAAGTGATGGAAATGTGTTTGTATGCTTGATTTGTCTAAAAATGCCATTTTAAGCATATGTTAGTTCTATGGTATTTGTGTGGTAGAAATTTTGTCATGACATATGATTGGCTTCTTGATTTGTGTTGAAGTATTTTATGGCTAATTGTGGTTTGGTTTGATTGCTTTACTTGTGCTTTGATTGATTCATTTGGAGGATTGTAATATTTAAAGTAGAGTAATGCTTTATTTGTTATGATCATGGTGATGTTTGTTGTGATTGGGTAAGCTTAACTAAGATGAAAATAAAACAAGTGACACAAGCATCATGGAAGAGGAAGTAGAGGACTTTGTAGTAAAACCATTTTCTAAAGGCAAATTTGATTAATTTAGTGTTCAAGCCAAAGCTTGATTTAGGTATTAATTACTTAAATTTTTTATAAGTCTTCAATGGACTTTAATTGGGTTTTTTCTTAAGACAAGAGAGTTTGGAATTTAATTTAAATGAATCACAAGTGATTAAATCTTTCATCAACTAATTATAGTTTAATTGACAAGAGGAAATAAAGTAGAGCAATGTTCTTTTTAGAGAATTTAACTTAACTAGTTAAATAGGATTTTTATACCAATTATTTAAAGTGGAGTGTTTAAAGTGAAAACAAGGGTTTTAGAGGAAAATTCTTATTTTGTGGTTAAACCGTTGGAAATATTTTTCGGCACGACGTAGTGATGGAAAAAGGAGATTTTTAAGACTATTATAGTATTTTGAAAAATAATTACAATAAGAGGTATTTTATTTTTCAAAAGAGTTTTATTATAAGCATAGGCTTAAGAAAATGACTTGGAGAAAAATATAGGGGTTTTTCTCTTATAAAAACTTTGTATAAATAAGGAAGGGTTTTACACGTTGTTGTCAAAGGGTCAACACGCGGCGATGTTAATTAAAATTTTACACGTTGTTGTGAAAGGGTGATGTTAATTAAAATTTTACACGTTGTAAAAGGGTCAACACGTGGCGATGTTAAATAGAGGAGAGTTTTACACGTTATAAAAGGATCAACACGTGGCGATGTTAAAAATCATAAGATGACGAATTTTTGTTGATAATGATGTGATTTGCATTTGATGATGTGTTTGGTGTATTTGTTAACTTAGAGAAAAATTTTCAAATGATATTTGCTTTTTTTTGAAGTATAATAAGTAGTGTTTCCTTTTAGTATGTATATTTTGTGATATAACTTTTGGGAAGAAACTCACCCTTGCCTATATTTTTTGCGGTCTTCGGAACATGATTCATATAGATGGATTACTAGCTAGATGAACTAGTCAGGGCTTGAAGAATGAGACGGGTATTGAAAACGTGTCAACCATGTGGAAAGACGTGTGAGTCTTAGTGTTGTTGGGGCTTTTTTATTTGAGCTTCTTGCAGATGTTCTTAGTGTTTGACCAGCATAGGGAGTCTGTATTGATTTGGGAAAGGGATTCCTTGTGTATGGTATGCTCTTTTACAAATGAATGAATTTTTATTTCCTATGTTATTTTCTGATTGGTGTTTTATTCACAGAATTTCTTTCAAAAAGAAAAAAAAATGACAGAGACAATCTATTTGTGAAAATTAAATAAATTTTGACAGCTTTCTGAAAGAAGAATCAGAAGAAAGATTTTAATTCCGCATTAGAGGGTTCGTTATGAAGTGTAATGCCTCATGAGAAAGGGGTGTTACAGGTCAAGTCTCTAGACCTCTACCCAAAACAAGATAGTAAAAACAGATTTTTCTTGGAATCTCTATCAATCCAGGCAGCCTCCTCCTTTAGATCCTCTCCTAAGAGTTAGCCCACTCCTTGGGTAATATCTACTCAGTCATGCATTAACCCAACATAAAAGTAGGCAATGGTGAAAAACTTCACAAGTTAAGAATAATAGTACAAGAAATATACGCACAACACTTATATAGTATATTTTCAGAATCTCATAAACACATATCATACTTGGCAATAAAATACCGTAAATCAAGATATAATTAGGAATATATCATCAACCACAAATATATATTTATGCATGACACTTCAATCTCTTTGAAAATACACCGGTGCACTGATCCAAAGAGACTTTTTCCACCAAACACCATTGAGCGATCGGTCATAGCAATACCTAACATAATCAACCAATTCAACCCTCCTGTTTCAAAGACTTGGGAACCATTCGACCATCTGTTTCACAGACTTGGTTTTACAATCATTCCATAAAGCTATATTTAAAATCGGAATTACCATATCATGAAATAGGTCAGCCAGTCAGATTTATCCAAGCAGGGTATACTACTCATCTCGGCTTGGTGAGATCCACCACACGGCCATTGAGACTTTCGAAACCTCGATCCTCCCTCTGGGTTGTAATGTTCATATCTCTTTATGCAAATAACAATTTATATTTGCATATAATATCTCTGTGATTTCTCTTGTAAAACCTTCTCAGTTTTACTGTATTATCTCTCATAATACAAAAACACATAGAATACTCTTATTCTAATAATACAGAATTAACTCTTGAAAATTTTCAACTTTGTTACTCTTTCCGGCTTTACTCATTTATTTTAAGAGTAATCACACCACGGCAAAGCCGAACTGAGGTGATTACCAGAAACAGATAAAATGAATCAGTTTAAAATGAATCGGTATAAAATAAAAGTGATCAAAGCAATAAAAGAATATCAAAATGGGGCAGAGCCACCAAGATCGATCGAGAGAGGGGAGATTAACAGAAATTTAAACTCATGTTTGCTTTTTAATCAGTAAGTCATTGTTCTCAAATTTTAAATAAATTTGGAAAATGAATAATCACACGGCGGCAGAGCCGACTGCAGTGATTAGTGTCCAACTTTTATTATAACTTAATATAGAACTGGGTGAACGAGTTTAAGCTGAATCATTACCGAAATACTAAAACATCGGTTTATATATAATTGAAAAGCAAGAACCGAGTTTTCTGGCAGAGCCGTTTTCACATGATCCAGAGAGAGAAGTGAATGACAAAGTAGTAAAATAAAAGCAAGAATCGTGCCAGTGGCAGAGACGTCCATAAACAACGATTCAAAGAGAGAAGTGATAAAACGATAAATACGGCGTGTTAATTACTTTTCTCACGCACTAAAGTCCAAAAAGTGTTACGTATCCGAAGCAGGCAGGAAAATACATCAGAAATGCACTTTCATACCAAAACGTAATATACACTAGTGGCCAAAAGAACTACAGAGGTTTTAGCCTAATTTCGTTTGTATTGATCACACGGAGGCATAGCCCACTGGGTATGATCAAATCCTTAACAGATATAATTTTTCCGTTATAACGACACAATTAATAATTCCCAAAACCAATTTTGGCATTATAACCTTAGTAGTAATAAAATCACAATTTAAACAAAATAAAGCATTAATGAAATTTAAATAAAAGCTTTAAAGCAATAATATAAGTAAATAATAATTAATTAAATTAAAGCTATAAACACCCAAAGCACAAAAGTACTCATCAAAACAAGATCAAACAAACTTTAGAAGATTTTCCCCTTATCTCAACTCCAAGAACTTGAAGAACAACCAAGAACTCTAACAATTTTGCAAGAGGTCAAGAAAACCAAATAAAAGCTTTAAAGGAAACTAGAGAAAACTTAAAGAAACCAAGGGAATAAGCTTGGAGGAAGATGAGCAAATGTTTGAAGAGCTCTCCCTCTCTATTTATAGGGCTTGGGTCGTGCATGAAGAGGCAAGTGGGAAGAAAATGCTTGGATTTTCAATTTATGCAAATATAAAAACCCTAATTACCTAATTGGTTAAAAATTAATATCTCACAAAATATCTAAACCCTAGAAGAATTGAGAAGCTCCTAGACCCTCTTGAGTCATGAGGAGAGACGGCCAAAATCTGACTGGAAGGAGGGAGATGTGAATTTCCACTTTTACCCCTAGGGTTTTAGTGAACAAGGATGAAAATCAAGGGTAAAATGGACTTTTCATAAATCAAAAATTGAAATAATTGATTAAATTGGTGAGAACTAATGAGAATGCTTAGAAATTCCATGATAGCTTTAAATAAATTTATGGTATCATTTTTGAAATTTATTAGTAGTGCAATCTCTTCGGTTTTCGCCTTTTCCTACGGATAACTTCGAAAAAATGTAGAAAATAGGATTTTCGAAACTTATACAAAAATAATTTCTAAAATCATAAAATAAATAATTAAAAATAAAATATAAAATGCTTGTGGACCTTTGCCATGAATTTTAACACTGCGAAATAAGATTTTTACGCTATACGCTTCCGTTTAGCGTATTTTTCTGCAAATTTTTGAAAGTTTTCCAAAAATTTCAAAAAAATTCAGAAAATTAAAAATATTAAAATAACCAACTTTTGTGAAAGAAGTTTATTTTCTGGGTTTGTTCGACACACTCAAGCTATTTAAATCACCTTCCATCAGTTAGACGTAAACCGTTTTCTGTAAAAAGACCCAACGTCGACTAAAAAACTACCGTTTTAGAAGTATTCCGGAATATGTATATTTGATCCCTAATTTTAAGCCAAAAATAAATCACAAAATATTTATGTCACAAGAATTCATATAAAATAGAAAAAGGAAGGCAAAACAAAGAAACAGATGTTATAACTAAACCTGACGTTAGCTAAAAATTAACCATTTTTAGAAGTATTCTCAAACATGTTTATTTAAATCCTATTTTTAAGCTAAAAATAAATCTCAAAACATTTATATCACAAAATTTCATATAAGACAGAATAAGAACAGTAAATCACAGAAACAGATGTTACACCTTCGGGAGAGAGGGTGTTACAAAAGGTCTCAGACAAGGGGTTGTTCCGCTGGTGGGTCTTTTAGAAAATTTAAAATTGTCCCATCAAACCCCAACAGAAGGAAGAAGCCAAATAGGTACCGACAAAGAAAGCTCTTACTGAAAGAGAGTGCTCCTGAATAAGCTCTTACTGATGAGAGCACCCCTAAAGGCAGCAAAGGAGGGAAGGCTTACCCTCAACTAGACCAGGTATGCATTCCTTATCCCCAAAGGTTAAAAAACAAAAATGTTGATAAGCAATTTGCTAGAATCCTAAAGATCTTTAGGAAATTGTATATTAATATTCCATTTGTTGAAGCCATTGCTTAAATGCCTAAATATGCAAAAGTTTTGAAAGAAATTATTTCAAACAAAAAGAAATTAGAGGGCTTTCAGCTGGTGAAATTGAATGAGGAGTGCTCCGCAATTGTGCTCAAGAAGTTGACACCAACATTGAAGGATCCAGGGAGTTTCATTATGCAATGCTCTATTGATAACTCTTTCTTTGAGAAGGCACTGTGCGACCTAGGTGCCAGTACAAATCTAATGCCTCTGTCTGTTTTCAAAAAATTTGGTATGCAGGAACCTTAGCCCACATATATCTCCTTGCAGCTGGTTGATAAGACCATTACCCACCCGCGGGGTATAGTGGAGGATGTCCTAGTAAAGGTAGATAAATTCATTTTTCCTGCTGACTTTGTTATTTTGGACATGGAGGAAAATGAGGACATCCCGATTATCTTGGGGTGCCCTTTCTTGGCCACAAGTAAGACTTTAATAGATGTCTAGCAAGGAAAGCTGACTTTGCGGCTGGGGGATGAAGAGGTTGTATTCAAAGTATTTAATTCTCTTAAAAACCCCTTTTTATTCGCCTTTTGCAAATTTATTCAGGATATTGATTTTACTAATAATTTTCCTAAATTTAATATGGTGGACCACCTGGAAAGAATTCTTACCTTGCAGGACCCAATGATGTGTCATTGGGTGGAGACGAAGGGGAAATATTGATGTTTCTTAAAGTCGACCACCCACAAAGAAGCTGGAGGAATCACAGGTTCGAGGAGCTGCATAGGAAAGATGACCCAAAGTCCAGACCTTCGATTGAGAAGGCCCTAGAGCTTGAATTAAAGCCCCTTCCCACAAACCTAAAGTACGCTTTCTTACACCCTCCTTCGTCCTTACCTGTGATTATTTCTACAGATTTGACAGGTACCTTGGAGGAGCAGTTGCTGAGAGTATTGAGGGACAATAAGGAGGCCTTTGGATGGACAATCCATGATATTAAGGGCATCATCCCTTCAATCTGCACCCATAGGACCTATATGGAGGATGAGTATGAGCCTTGAGCATTGCCTTAGCTCCGCCTCAACCCCAATATAAAGGAGGTGGTAAAGAAGGAGGTAATTAAGCTTCTTGATGCTAGTATTATCTATCCTATCTTTGATAGCAAGTGGGTAAGTCCAGTTCAATGTGTCCCTAAGAAGGAAGGCACCACTGTCTGTTGGAACCAAATTGGTCAAAGACATTTTTCAATGTTTAAATCCCTAAATGGTTTTGATGATAACAATTATTATTAAGGTTTTTACAAAGTCTGGTAACAAGCTCTTGCAGGTACAACAAAGTTAAGTCCATCGTCCAGTGTGGGTTTGGTACTTATATCTACAATCAGTGAGCTGAGCGTCCAGTGGACTCTGGTACTTGACCTATGGTAAGTATCGTCCAATGGACTCAGGATGTTATGCGTCCATTTGGAAAGGCATGTTATGTGTCCATTTGGTAAGGCATGTTATGCGTCCATTTGGTAAGAAATACTATGCGTCCAAACAGTAAGACAGCTAAGCTTTTGCTTAAAGTTGCATCCAACACGCATACTATTCTGATTTCTTGACATGCTATTTATTGCTCTTGCATTTAATTTGAGACATATTAAATGAGCAAATGATTTGAATTAAGTAGTTGTATATGTGCTTTTCTTGGACTTAATTGTCAACGATTTCAGACAGCATTTAATGAAAAGCATAAAGCACTGTGAAAAGTGTACTTGAGAAAGAATGTAATCTGAACATATCTATCACTTTCTGAGCGTACATTTTCTATCACACAGTGTATTCTCTCTATCTCAACTGAATATAACCTTTAACCACTGTGTAATTGAGACTTTGAGTATAGGTTGCTTCTGACCTTGGAGAAAGAACTGCACAACCTACGCTGAAGTGGCACTCCATTGAAGCAACGGGAAGATAACATTTAATGCTATTTGTAAATGACTATTTTAGGAAGGCTAAAGCAAGAAAAAGTTCAAGACCAATCTGAAGCTTCACTCAAGCCTATAAATGCCCTGAACAAGAAGAAGAATACAGAAGACTAATAACGCAAAAAAGAGAGTCATTACGCTGTGCAAATTTCATATACTCTGTAAACTTTGGAAGAGTCTGTATATTTCATTCTTCTTGTAAGAGAGAGTTTGCTTAACTCTCGAAATGTGAGTTAGCAGCACTTAGAAACACAAACACTCTTTTGGGTTGTGTGAGCCTGGAGAGGCTTGTCTGTAAAAGAATACTTGATACTTGATTGAGCCTGGAGAGGCTTGTCTGTAAAAGAATACTTGATTGAGCCTGGAGAGGCTAGGAGTGCAAACAATACTTGTGTAAAAGCCTAAAGAGACTGTTAAAGAATACTTGTTTTCTATCTGAATTGATAGTGAAATCTCTCTAGTTTGAGGGGACTGGACGTAGCTCTTAGGAAAGGGTGAACCAGGATAAAACAACTGTGTAAATCTTCTATCCCTTAACTCATTTACTTTCAGTTTTAATACTAACTGTGGGAATTGAATTGTGATTTTATTTAACAAATGCATCAAGCATTTTAAACGCACCTAAACTTGTTTAAAACCAAGTGGACGTTTCTGCGTCCAACTTATCATGTGCGGTCCAATTCTTTTTGAGCAGCATCCAACGTTTACGAAAAGTTTTTAAAAGCTAAGAAACACAATTTAACCCCCCCTTCTTGTGTTTTATCGTGTTACCTACACTGTCATGGAGAATGAAAATAAGGTGCTGATAGCGGTAAGAAAGAATACTAGGTGCCGTATGTGTATTGATTATAGAAAATTAAATGAGGCCACTCAAAAGGACCATTTTCCCTTACCTTTTGTAGATCAGATGCTTGGGAAATTAGCAGGCCATGGATACTATTGTTGTTTAGATGGGTACTCTGGTTATATGCAAATACCAATGGCTTTACAAGATCAAGAGAAAACAACTTTTACTTGCTCGTATAGTACTTTGCATATAAAATGATACCCTTTGGCTTGTGCAATGCCCCTGCTACATTCCAAAGATGCGTGATGGCTATATTCTCTGATTTGATTGAAAAATGCATTGATATTTTCATGGATGGCTTTTCTGTGTTTGGTTCTTCTTATGAAAATTGCATGCAAAATTTGAATTTACTGTTGTAGAGGTGCAGGGACACTAATATGGTGCTAAATTGGGAGAAGTGCCAATTCATGGTACAGGAGTGCATTATCCTGGGGCACAAGGTGTCCACAAAGGGAATTGAGGTAGAGAGGTAATTGCAAAATTGACCCCACCTACTTGTGTTAAGGTTGTACGCAGCTTTCTGGGCCATGCGGGATTTTATAGGAGGTTTGTTGAAGATTTATCTAAAATTGCAAAACCCATGGCATACCTCTTGGTTAAGGAGGCCACTTTTGATTTTTCTGAATTGTGCTTAAAGGCTTTCAATTTATTAAAAGAAAAATTAATTAGTGCCCCTGTTGTTGTGGCCCCCGACTGGACTCTTCATTTTGAATTAATTTGTGATGCCAGTGACACTACTGTGGGGGCAGTTTTGGGACAAAGAAAGAACAAGGTATTTCATGCTATATACTACGCTAGTCGCACTCTTGATGATGCTCAAAAGAATTACAGTACCACAGAGAAAGAGTTGCTAGCAGTAGTATTTGCTTTTCACAAATTTCATTATTACCTCGTCCTTTCAAAGGTTATTGTTTACACTGACCATGCTGCTATCAGGTATTTGTTGGGTAAACAGGATGCAAAGCCTCGACTGATCAGATGGATCCTATTGTTGCAAGAATTTGACCTAGAGATTCGAGATAAGAAGGGATATGAAAATATGGTAGCAGATCACCTCTCACGACTCGATCATAGTGTGAGGCAGCCTTCACATGACGAGGAGATCAAGGAGTTGTTCCCTGATGAACACCTCTTTTCCTTTTCAAATCAATATATTCTTGTTGCTGTGGATTATGTTTCTCAATGGGTGGAATCTCTAGCCTTACCCACTAATGATGCTGGGTCGTGATAAAAATTTTGAAAAAGAATATCTTTACTAGATTTGGCACCCCCTGGCTATCATAAGTGATGGTGGCACTCATTTTTGCAATAAACAATTTGAAAATTTATTGAGCAAATATGGTGTCACTCATACAGTAGCTACTCCTTTTCACCCACAAACTAGTGGACAAGTGGAGGTTTCTAACAAAGAATTGAAAAGGACTTTGAAGAAGACAGTCAGTGCATCTAGAAAGGATTGGTCTATGAAATTGGACAATGCATTGTGGGCGTACAGAACCACTTTCAAGACCCCCATTGGGATGTCATCGTACCGCCTTGTCTTCAGAAAGGCATGCCATCTACCAGTTGAGTTGGAGCACAAGGCCCTATGGGCGTTGAAATTTTTAAACTTTGATGCATAGGTAACAGGCGAAAATAGGATGCTCCAGCGTATGTGCTTTGTCGCGGAATTCAAAAATAAAAGGGCTCTAAAAGGAGCCCATGCTCACCCATTCACTCCCGCATAACCCCGTTTCTCCCAAAACCAAAAAATAAACTCCCTCTTTCTCTCTGAAATCTTACACCTAGGCGCTGTTCATCCATGCACTTTTGCTGAAAACAGGTATGTCTTTTATCCCTCTGACCTTGATTTGTATAATAGCTTAGGGATTAGAAGTTATTGCCTGTTTTTGTGCGTTTTGTTTGACTCTGCAGGCTATTCTTAGATAATCACGATCGTACAGGGTATGGGCACGCCCGTGCATGTTGAAAATCTTGAAAAAAATCGAGAAGAGTGTTGAGCACGACTGTGCACCCTTGCATCAAGTTGTGCTACAACTCGTGCTTAGGTAACTGATGGCGTAAAGCACTCTGAGCCTTGTTTTACACCTATTTCCTGCTATTAATACCTTCATTTATCTCTATTATTGTAGGATTATGGCTACCAAATGCCAAAGGACTCATGGTGCCTCCTCCTCCGCAACACCTGCTCCCCCGTCCCACAAAAGTACCATGAGTGGTACTCCTTACTAGCAGGCTTTGAGTGGCATCCGACCCGGTACTTGGAAGAGGACGAGGAGACTCTCCAGAGATATGAGATCAGCAGACCGGTCACGGTATAACGGCACCGCATCAGGTGGGAGTAGGTCCCAGCAGTTTGATGCCCCACATACTTTGAGTCAACACTCTTTTACTATTATTTAAAAAGTCTATTTAATTTTGGTGGAACTTACGGTGGTGTATGACCATAACTTCACCAAGTGGGACCTTAACCTATAATAGGAGGTTTGTCAGTTTTACAACAAATTAGATATCCCCTCACAATTATGCACAATAGTAAATATGGCCCAAAGATTCAAGAGTCACTGAAATGGCCCCTAAATTGTTTTAAATTAGCAATTAAGTTCACTAAATTGTTTTAATACTTCTAGAGTCCATGGCTCCCTTTCTTTTTATATTATTTTGATTTGAAAGACTTATATATGTTTTTGGTCCCTATAATATAGGAGTATTTTGCTTTTAATCCTTAAAAAAAAATCAAATCTTTTTAGTCTGTGTAACACCCTTTCTCCAAAAAGGATATTACACCATAGTAACCAAAATTTTTGAAATAACTTAGAAAAATATTTGGTGAAAGCTCGACATTCCTTCTCCGAAAATGCGTGTAAAATTTTTCTTCTTTGAATAAAGAGAAGGATGGAGAATATGTCTTAATTCTTTTCAAAAGATTTTAAGTGCAGAAGCATAAAACAATACTTATGTAAAAATAACCTCATCTTATATAATCATCAGAGTTTTTACAAGGAAAAATACTGAACATTGGAGCCAGTCTGGTCTTGAGACCTCTACCTAAAATAATACGGTAAACATTTATTCTTCTCAGAATATCTATCAGTCTATTTAGCACCCTCCTTCAGATTCTTCTTCTAAGAGCTAGCCCACTTCTTGGGTAAAATATCTACTCCGTCATGTATCAACACAACAAAGCAGGCAAGGGTGAAACTCTAACTCAAAGTAATAGGAAAAGTATAGGCACACAGCAATATACAACACAAATACTAAGGAATCATACTTAAATAATCAATGTATCAACATAACAAACAATAAGAACTTCACAAACAGGTCAAGGAAAAATTCATGAAAGATCATCAAATAAGAACTTCGCTTAAAACACAGCACATTGGGAACATCCAGTGGGAACATCGCTTTAAACAAAGCATTTGGGAACATCGAGTGGGAACATCGCTTTAAACAAAGCATATGAGAACATCGAGTAAGAACATCGCTTTAAATAAAGCATTTGGGAACATCGCATTAGTACTAAGCATATAGGAACATCGCCTTCCACCAGACATATCTCTTTCACTTCCAACCACTCATAACCACTTATCTCAAACAACACAGAATCACCAGAAAACACAAAAATCACATTTAACAGATAAGAATTCCAAATCACATATCTAAGGAAAAACACAGAATCTCACCACTCAGATAGAACATAGAACCATTTATCCCAGATAACTCATACTTCATTTTTTTATTCAAATCCCAAAAATGTATCAGTATATGACAGAACTAACAGTGTTTTAGTTCATTGAAGAAGTTTAAAACTAAATTATTCCGAAAATAATTGAACATCGGTTTATTTTCAGAAAAAGCCATTGAAGCTTGTTTCACAAATTTCCACTGTTAAAAACATAGAGAATACTAAACCAAAAATATATAATAGCAGAATTCACCGAGAATAATCCATTGTCATTATATTCCCCAATCATCTTAGCCACGTATATACCGAGTCCCTAGGTTAAGAATTCCCCAAACAGCGTATTAGTACAGTTCCCAGGAAAGAGAGACGGACTAAAAAAGCCCCTTCAAAGGTCTCTGTTTCTTTCCTAGATACACCCATACTGATAAACCATTTATCTTAACCATGACCTTGTATATCAATGATAGATAATATTAGGGTTTTCACAAAAGAATAATTTCACTTTCTCTACGGTAAAATCATTTTTACGGTAATCTGAAATTCGCCATTATAACGGTATGTTTACAAAGCTTAAAATTAATTTTAACATTCCCACCTTGCTTCAAGAAAATTTTAAGAAAATTTGAGCATTATAACACTACAATTAATAAATAGTATAAAACAATTAAATTAAAGCCATAAACAATTATAAAGCATATATAAATAATAAAGGCAATAACACATAAAACATACAAGTCAAGCACAAACAAGAATCAAACTCATACTTCTCAAATTAATTTGCAAGAGATTCCCCTTACCTTTGCCACAAAACTATGAAGAACAAGCTTGAAGAACCAAGAACACAAAGTAAGAAATTTAAGAACTAAGAAGAGAAAAGAGAGAATTGTGCTTTCCTTGAATGCTTCTTGGAATTGTGTGTGAAATTTTATGAAGCAAGGGGGGCTATTTATAGGGAGAGGGGCGGCCAAGAGGAGGGAGGAAGAGGGTATTAAAATTTTTTGAGGTCATGGTCCTTTTTGGTGATTATGTCATAAACCGTAATTAAATAAATCTTTCTTTTCTCTAATTGGTTAAGGCTCATGACAAGGCATGGTAACTCATATGGGAAAAGTAGATCCAAGGCTCCTAAATGCTCCTTGATGTCGACCAAATGAAGGGAAAGGATGACCATTGGATTGCTTGGTCAAAAGCTTTAGGTTTAGGTAGTTTTAAGTGAAAATCAAGGGTAAAATGGTCTTTTCACAAATCAAATAATCAAAAATAATTTTAAATGGTAAGAACCAATGAGGAATCTCGAAAATGACATGTAAGAGCTTTCATGGAAGAGTTTTGGGATTTTTACGGTAAGGGTATGCTTCGCGGTTCGCATAAACAAAGGAAAACGGACGTGCCGTAAGTGCAAAATGGTCATTTTTCAGAAAATTCCATAAAAATTCCAAAAAAATCACAAATTGAATTTAAACACTAATGATCCCTCTTAAAAAATGATTTTAAGCACTCATTGATCACTAAAAATTCATTATTGATCAAAAATCATCGTTTCTCGTGCTTTACAGGGATCTGAAAAAGTAACTTTTGATTTGCTTTTCAGAAAATTATGAAATATATCTAAAAAATCCTAAAAAAAATGAAAAAACATGATTCAAGTTTTGAGAAATCTCTTTCTGACCTCAGCTTAGTCTCCGAATCAGTTATTAGCTCTTACTGTAAGCTACAGGGACCAAAACAGTAATTTTCAAAAATTATTTTTCCAAAAATTCCAAGAAAATTCTAGAAAATCACAAATATTAAAATAACCAACTTTTGTGAAGAGAGTTTTGTTTTCTGGGTTGTTTTGACATACTTTATCTTTTTAAGATCTTATCCGTTAATTACGAAAAATACGGTTGTCTGAAAAAGTTCAAACGTCAAAGGAAAAACGTCTGTTTTAATGAAATAATTTGATAAGCATATAAAAACCTTATTTATAAAATAAAAATAAATCACTTAACATTTAGATCACGAAATTTCATATAAAACAGATTTTTAAACGGTAACTCAAAAAAATGGATGTTACAGTACTTGTTATATTTTTTTTTAATTTTAGTCTATTAAGTGAGTTGACCGTTGATATGTCCTATTTTGAATCTAGTCAGCACGCCTTTGTGGCCAAAAATATTATCACGTAGGATGTTACATCAGCCCTCTCTCTCCCTTCCCCTCACCCCTCCACCTTCCCCCTCTCCCACGTCCACCCCCTTCCTCCCTCCTCCCCCACCTTCCCCCTACCTCCACCCTCCACCTCCTTCCCCTCACTCCACGCCATCCCTGTAAACCCCTCCACCGACACCCACAAGACGCCGAAACGAATTCAAGGGAAAAACCAGCAATTGTGTCGCCGAAACCAAGTAGCAATAAAGTGACAAACTATAATTATCTGCTGACCATGAAAATATATATAGTATCACTGCTCTAATAAGAAGAATTTTTTTTTGACATAGCTCTAATAGGAAAATATTTCTCCAACAATAATATATTCCTGCTGCTATTAATATCACTAGAGATTCAGGTGCATGCAGATGCTTTTCTTTCCTTTTTTTTATTTTTCCATTTTGTATAGTCGGTAGAGAATCTGCTACTGTCTCTGTGTTGGATCCAATTCATAAAATTAGAATTCCAAAGATGAACCGTGAAAATATATTGAAAAAAATAATCGGAAGAACTTCTTCTTGTCTTATCTAATTGATTTATATATGAGCGCCAAAATAATAATTGGGGGAGGGAGATATGGCATATCTACAGTGAAGAAGAGGAAGTAGCAAAATATCAAAATAAAATTATATTATATTTACAGAAAATTAAAGAAGTAAACGCTTTTTTTTTATTAAGACCTGTGATTTAAAAATTAACTTTTTTTTTCACCATTTAATATTCAGAAAAAGAATCTTAATAAATAATTTTGATTCATTTATTATTTTATTTTTTTATCAACAAAAAAATATTTCTTATTTTTTCAATTAGTTATGTGGGGCAGCCCTCTTACCTGTTGGTCAATGTAGAATGAATGCATGCAAGTTGTTTTCTAGTTCTATTTATTTCGCGAGCCAACCTGAACCAATTTGCTACTTGCAAACCAATACAGATAAGGTTGACCTGACCTCAGTGACCTGCTTATTCAACATTGTGTAAGACAAACAAAAAAAACTACATTGGTTTTTAACATTAAAACCTTTGTAAATAATTTAAGCTATGAAAACTAAATTTAGAGCAAGTGAATGATAGAATAACCAAAAACGAAAGAAAGCAAATTCTCGGCCACCAAGAAGCTGGGAACAAAAAGTAAGGTTGGCAAGTGAACTGTGACTAATTCACCAAAAAGAAAGTGAAATGGGACTAGGATGCACATAGGGCACAAACTCTCTTCAATATTTGTAATTTGTACCAAGGAGAAAATAAAATAAAACACTTTCTTTATCATCAGTGGCATATTGGCATATTATTATACCAGCCAAAATCATGCGCCGAAATGACCAATGAGAAGAATATTTTTGATATCATGTATTTAGAAAATAAAATAAAATACACCAGTTACATACATATATACATACAAACACATGTACATATATATAAGTATTAAATAAAGGAATGTTTTGCATGGGATAGATAAATACTTTTAAAACCTCTAAGTGGTGATGAACACTAATCTTTATTAAATATATACTAAACCAATAAACTTCAAAAATTATTTAACAACAAATTCATAAATGCAAAAATTTAAGTTTTAAATGAGCCAACAAATCAAACCTAAACTTTGCTTTTTTTAACAATCATTTTTTTCATAAGTCAAACTCAAGTTTCAAGTGTTAAACTCGACTCGTTTACAGACCTACCTACATCGAAATCGAAATAGTATTTTTATTTTTGTTTAAAAAACACTAAAAATACTAATTCTGTGCAAAAAGACAAAATGCTGCCAAAAAGTTAATTAAATAAAGTTTTGGGCCACGCTCATAATTATGTAAACCTTATAGAATTTTCGTAAATATAGTACCCTCTAGACCCTCCTTTACAAATATAATAAACATTGCACTAAACCTTCTAAAAAGGTTACCAGTAACATATCCAATCTGTCCATTATTTTATTAATATATCAATGGACCAGAACCCACTTCACCATCATGGTGAAGTTATGGTCATAGACCAATGTAAGTTCCGCCTTTAATTTTCTTGTAAATAAATTATCTTTTAGAAAATGTGTTAGCTTTTTAAGAATAAATCAACAATAAAAAGTGTCAAATATCAAATAATATGTTTAAAAGAGTATTTTACTAACGTTCTACCTAAAAATATATGTTATCTTCTTTGGGTATTTATATATCTTTCTATGTTATTATATATATATGGCTTAAATATGTTTGTGATCAATATAATATATGGGTGTTTTGTTTTTAATCCCTATAAAAAAAGTCAAACACTTTTTGTCCTTGTAATATATTTTTTTTTAATCTTTTAAGTTAGTTGACCGCTGATGTGTCCCATTTTGAGCCCAATAAACATGCCTACGTGGCTAAAAACACTGCACGTACGATGCCACGTTAGCCCCCTCTCTCTCTCCTCCTCCTCCTCCCTCCTCCTCTCTCCTCCTTTCTCCCACATGCCACCCCCCCTCCCTCCACCCCCAGTCCCCCACCACTTCCTTTCCCCTCCCTCCTCCCCCCACCCACGCCCCCCACCTTCCCCCACCCCTCCACCATTTGAAGCACTACCCCCTGGAACGCTAAATAGCACCACCCCCTTGAGCTGCATGTAAGCTATTTTTTTTTTGTTTAAATGTATGCCAGCTGTTCAGACGAAGGTGTGCCCAAGAATGCCCCTTTTCTCTATATTTCTCACCCCACGAGCTAGAGAAGTCTGCTTCCGTCCACAAAATCTATGGTGCCAGCGACATCTCAAAGATGCTAATTTTACACACACAATAAAACCTTTTTAGTTATTCTGAATTGAATTGAAGATAATATTACTAATGGAATGTATTGAGGGATACACATACATATGGTACTGAATCTCAATTGAATTCGACAGTCTCCGTCCTCTATTAGTTAATTACTTTTCCCAAAGTTTCAATTTTTATTTTCCTTTTTGTGATTTTGCGGTAGTTCTCCTCTGCTGGGTATCTTGGGCTTTCCGCATGTCATTTGGTGAAAAATTGGTTTTCTTCTTAGGCAAACCCGGTGTCGCATTGGATGACAAGTTTGTGCCGCTCTGGGTCACTTTCTCGTGGAGGGAGGGGGCGGAGGGAGGGGGAAGGAGGTGGTGGGGGAAGGAGTCACTTTCTGTGTGGTGAAGTACTCTTTGGGGCCGGTGATGGGACCCATGTCGTCGGCTGTGGGCGTGAAAACAGATGAGGTGGTGGTGGTGGGGAGTGGATTTCATGTTCTCTTGACTTTGGTGTGATCAGAAGTGGCTGTCTCGAGTTGCCATCTGAGTCTTCCATATCTCAAATATTACACAGATAGAGATTTGGGGATAAATTAGGAGGAGAAGATGCAAAAATAGAACGTGGGGGTGGAGGAAGGAGGTTGGGTGAAGGTGGGGAAGGAGGAGGGAGGAGGGGGTGGATGTGGGGGAAGGAGGAGAGAGAGAGGGGGGACTGACATGTCATCTTACGTGACAGTGTTTTGGTCACGTAAGCGTGCTGATTGGGCTCAAAATGGGACACATCAGCGGTCAACTCACTTACAGGACTAAAAGCAAAAAAAAAATATTACAAGGACCAAAAACGTTTGACTTTTTTTATAGGGACTAAAAGCAAAACACCCCTATATTATAGGGACCACAAACATATTTAAGCTTTTATAAACTTTCCGGTGTCGCATTGGATGACAAGTTTGTGCTGCTCTGGGTCACTTAATTCTCGTGGAGGGAGGGGGCGGAGGGAGGGTGAAGGAGGTGGTGGGGGAAGGAGTCACTTTTTGTGTGGTGAAGTCTTTGGGGCCGGTGATGGGACCCATGTCATCGGCTGTGGCCGTGAAAACTGATGAGGTGGTGGTGGTGGAAAGTGGATTTCATGTTCTCTTGACTTTGCTGTGATCAGAAGTGGCTGTCTCGAGTTGCCATCTGAGTCTTCCATGTGACATTCTAAAATTTCACTCTATAAGACAGAATATTAATTTTAGAGGATTAGAACTATCCTTAAGATTTTCGGATAATAATTAATGGTTTAGAACTGACGTAGAGGTCAAAAATGGTATTTTACGGACGTTTTGACTTTCAGAATAAGTTTATGATAATATGGAAAAAATTCATACTATAGAAAGTATTTGAGGATATGAAAAATAGTTTAGTCATATGAAAGTTTTAGAAACTAAGTTTGGAATTTTAGAGAACAGTATAAAGGAATTACAGTTTTAGTCCATCTAAGAGAAACTCTGTACTCTGTTAGTTAAGAAATGGATAAATACCAGAATTGGAGAAATAGTTATTATAGACTCTAAGATCTAGTATACTTTAGATAGTATAGAAATAGTAAGTCTTGTTTGGTATTATAGTTAAAACGGTAAGACAGTTAAAGCATTATATAGACTTCTGTTTTTTCGCTTATTATCTGTCTTATATGAATTTGTGCAATATAAATGTTTTGTGATTCATTTTTAGTTTAAAAATAGGATTTAAATGCGTAAGTTTAAGATTACTTCTAAAAACGGTTGATTCGCAGCTTCCGTCAGGTTTAGATCCAACATCCGTTTCTTTGTTAAAACTGTACTTTTTCTGTCTTATATGAATTCTTGTGCCATAAGTGTTTTGTGATTTATTTTTAGCTTAAAATTAGGAATAAAATACATGTATTCCGGAATACTTCTGAAACGGTAGTTTTACAATCGATAACAGGTCTTTTTACAGAAAGCAATACGTCTAACTGACGGAAAGAGTTTTAAACAGCTTAAAAATAGCAAATGACTTCAATAAATAAACTTCCTTCACAAAAGTTGGTTTTTCTAATATTTTAGATTTTCTGGAATTTTACTAGAATTTTTAGAAGTAAAAGATTTAAAAATTCTGTTTTGATCCAAATAGTAAACCACTTGAGCTGATAAACAGATTCAGAGCTCAAGTTAAAGTCAGATAAAGATTTTAAATAGCCAAAACATGTTTTTCTATTTTCTAGGATTTATGGAAATTATTTCAGAATTTTCTGAAAGACAGATCAAAAGTCACTTTTTCAAAACTCTGTAAGACATGTAAAACGAGAATTTCTGGGCCAAAATGGATTTATATTGATTAGTGAGAGCTCAAAATCAATTTTCAAAAGGGACCGTTAGTGTTTAAATTAAATTTGTGATTTTTGAGAATTATCTAGGAATTTTCTGAAAAATGTCTGTTTTTCACTTACGGTGCGTCCGTTTTTCTGTTTTTATGCAAAACGCAATGCTTACACTTACCGTAAAATTCCAGAAACTCTTCCAAGAAGCTATTAGGGCTATTACATGGTATTCCCAATATTTCTTATCAGTTCTCAACCTTTAAATTAGTTTTAGGAATTTTTTATTAGTGAAAAGTCACTTTTGCCCTTGATTTGTATCCTTTTCACTTGAAAACCAAGGGGCAAAGATGTAACTTCACTTCCTCCTTCTTTCAGCCCTCAAAACCGTCCTACTCTAAAGCCAAGAAGGAGACTAGGTTCATTTGGATCAATGAGTCATGTCTTTAAGCCAATTAGGAAAAGTTTGATTAAAAACTAATTTGTTAAATGAGTATTTTGGTAGTCATGGCTTACATCATGAACCAAGCTTCCTTCTTCCTTCCTTCCCCACTTGGCTGACCCCTCTTCCTCCTCTTGGACCCTTGGATGATGATTTTCACTTGGATTCAATCCTTGTGAAAGTTTTAAAGCCAATTAGAAAAATGATGATTTAAAACTTAAGATTTAATCATTTAACCTTTGTCTTACTTTCCTTCTTTCTTCCTTCCTCTTGACCGCCCTTCCATCCCATGACTCACATAGTTTAGCTTCTTTCCTAAGTCTTCTTTGGTGAGTCATGCCATGAGTCACACCATGAGTCATTGGTTTAAACCAATTAGGATTTAGTTAAATGTTTTGATTTATTTAAAAGCCTAACCAAGGTTATGTTTTAAGCCAACCATGATCACTTTAAACCCAACCCCATGGCTGATCCCACTACTATAAATACCCCCTCATGCTTCATATAAATCTCACACCAAAGTCTTTGTATTGACAAAGCAAAATCCTTTCTTTCTCCCTTTGAAATCCTAGCCTTTTTCTCTCTTTGCTCTTGAGTTCAAGCTTGATCTTCAAAGCTTTGTTCTTCCCACTTTTGGCTTCATGAAACCCGCCCCCTCTTCCTTTGTTTATACCCTCTTTGATTCATAAAAAACTTCCCACACCAAAGAGCTTTGTGTTTCCAAGCAAACACTCTTATTTTCCTCTTTGAAATTCTTGATATTTTGCTTGGTGTTCTTGATCTTCAAAGCCTTGTTCTTCATCGAAATTTTAGTGAAAGGTAGGGGGAACTTCTTGCAAAATAATTTGAGAAGTTTGTGTTTGATCTTGAGTGTTGTGTGCTTGAGTGCTTTTTGGTGTTTACATGGCTTGAAAAGTGCTTGTCTTTGTTTTTCAATTGTTGTGGGGTTATAATGCCCAAATCTTCTTGATGTTTGCATGGGAGTAAGGTTGGAATGATAAAATGAATTTCTGAGCTTGCTAAAGGTACTGTTATTATGGCAAATTTTAGTTTACCACAAATATGATTTCACCGTAAAGAAAATACGTTTTCTTTTTTTGTAAAAACCCTGATGTTATCTAACATGTATATATTCAAAGGTGATGGTTAAAATTTGATTGGTTTATTGGTATATATGGATCTGTCTAGAAAGGAAAGAGACCTTTGAAGGGGCTAATATAAAGTCCGTCTCTTTCTAGCCTGGGATCTGTATTAATACGCTATTTAAGAATCTTAACACTAGGGACCAGGTATATGTAACGTCCATATTTTTGGGGTTTCTGTATTAATTATATTTTAATATATGGATAGGTGATTCAGGTGTAATAAATATATTTTGGGAAATATGATTTCATAGATAAATTCTTTTGAGCTGAGAAAGCAATAGGTTAAGCTCGACGTCAAAATACAACGAATATCGGTTCATGTCGTTAACTGACAGAATGACTGTATTATGAGATAGAAACCCTAAATTGGAGTCAGAAAAGGGATTTGAGGTTTCCAATAGTGATTTTACAATATTTGAGGATTTTAGAAATTTAGTTGGGAATTTTCTGAGAAACGGATAAGAAAGAGTATCGTTTTGGTCCCTGTAGTATGACTGGGATGAACTGCGAGTGGGTTTGGAGACCAGAACACTTTAGAAAAATATTTCACCAAGACAAATAATGTTTTTACATTATTTTAGAATTATGAGAGTTATTTTGGGAATTTTTAGAATAGCAGATTAAGAATTGCTGTTTTGGTCCCTGTAAAATGAAGAACAGGGTAAACGGGAGAGCAGATGGATACCAGAAAGTTAGGACATGATAAAAATCAAACATAAGGGTAACCATTAGTGTTCTTATAAGATTTATGATTTTTAGGAATTATTCGGGAATTTTTAGAGAAAGCTCAGTTTTGCCCTAGTTTACGAATTACGGTAAAACCGCAGAACAAGAAAAGATCCGGTACCAGACCTTGGGGTTACTGGGAAATTACCAGAAGGGGAAAGATGACTTAGGCATGGTGATGTCCTAGTAGTGAGGTTATTAGGGTGAAGTCATATTAAATATAATTGGTAATTATTAGTAATTATTGGGAAAAAACCATTTTGGCCTTCTATCTTTACCCTTGAACTTGCTCCATAATCACCAAAGAACCAAGAAGCCATCTTGCACCATTTGGACCCTTGATTAGGCACCTCATTTAATGGAGAGACATCTTGGCCATTGATTTAATTTAACTATACAAATCATAGTTAAAACTTAACCTAGTCTAGTTTCTTTTAACCAAGCTTTAACCCTAGTTGGTTTTTGAACTTATCCTCTCCTTTTCCCTCAAGCTGGCCGCCCCTCTTTCACATGGGAAAAATGTGGATTTCATCTCACTCAAAGTTGGATACAATTCCATTTTAGGTCCACACATTATAGCCTAACACTTGTAAGGATTTTATTTGTCTTTCACTTAACTTTATGGAGTGCAAGGTAATCTTAGAAAAATTTAATCTCTAAGACTTCCTTAGTGTGTGTATGCGTGAATCATAGGGAGAGGAGAAGAGAATTTCATTCATTCTTCCAAGACAACTTCTCTCTCCAAGCCAATTCTCCAACTTCTCTCTAAACTTCTTCTTCTTCCTTCAAGCTTTTTCTTCCATTTCCATGGAAGTTCTCCACCATCTTCAATCATATTTTTGATTCTCTATACAATAGTCAAGTGTAGAGAATCCATTTTATACACTTTTTAAACACTAGCCTTCATCAAATCAACAAGATTTCCATATATGTTCTTCAAGGTGTTCTTCAAGTTCTTCATCATCTTCTTGGATTTTTGAGCTTGAATCTTTAAGATACCAAGGTTGGTTTCTTATTTCAATCCATTAAATCATCTTCTTGACTCGTGATCTTTTGTTCATATGATTAAAAGTGGGTTTCTTCGACTTTTTCTTGAAGGGACTTTGTGTTCTTGGAACAAGTTCAAGATCAAACTCTTGATTTCATATTCAAGAGGATTTGGTAAAATATCTATCTTCTCTAGAGTTTCCCTTAAGTTTTTAAGATGATTTCATAAAAGAGAAAAACCTTGTTTTAGTAAAAATTTTTTGGTATGTGTTATGCTTGTGTTTTAAGAAGGTGACAAAGGGAGCTTGTGAACCAAGAGAATAAAGTTTCTTCCCAAGGAACTAGGAGTAAAGGTAAGGGGAAATCTCTCTTTTTGTGAGTTATAAGATTCATGGAGTGCTATGTGTTGTCTATGATATTTTTTAAAAGCTTGAAAATCTTACTATAAATAAATTAGAGGACTTGATTCTTCTAAAAGTTTGATCTTTATGAAAAGATATATATATTTGTTCAAGAAGTAACCTTTATGGAAAATCAATGGTTTTTACCTAAGTAATAATCATGATCAAGTGGTGATTTCTTTGAAAAGTATAAACTTTCATGAAAAAGACAATCTTTCTTTGGAAAGTAATAATTTTTATTTTAAAGAGATGATCTTTTTGGAAAAGACATGATTTTTAATTAAAGAGATGATTTTTATTAAGTGATCATGGAGTGAAAAGTATTGGATGATGACATCTATGTGTTTGTAACTTTGTCTTCATGATTGATGTTCATCTTGTTCTATGTGTAGTTGTGATATTGTTTTATGCTTGATGTGGTTGTTTTCCTTTGCTTGATTGTGATGCTATTTTGAGCTTGATGTCCTTTGGCTTGTGAGGATTGCCTTCTAGCTATCCTCTATGTCCTATGTTTCTTTTCTTGTTTCTATTCAATTTGGGAATGTAATATTTAAAGTAGGTTATTGCTTTATTATTATTATGCTTGATGCTTGGTGATTGATGATTGAGGATTGAGGAAGAGTATGAAAGATTAAAGTATGGCAAATTGGCTAATGACCCAAGCATTATGGAGTGTGGTGAGAAGGACATGGACATGGACAAAAAGGAATTTTTCATGATGAATTAATTAGAATCAAAGTCCAAAGCTTTGTTAGGATTCATTAAGCAAAAAGTTTTCAAATAAATAAGTCTCCAATGGACTTTTTAAATGAAGTTTTAATAATAAATTACCAATTTACAAATAAAACTTTTAGAAGGAAATTCATATTAAAGAGTCAAATGCTTTGTTGTTATTCTAATTAATTCAAATAAGAGGTAGGGTGTTTTCAAAATTAAAATGAAGTTTTTAAATCTAATAAACTTTGGAAAAACAGACCTGTCACACCTCTGGTGTGGATTTCAGAAAAGGGTGTGAAAATCGGATTTTTTTATAGAAATCAGAAAACAGGGAAACAGAATCGTTCACACCCGCGCTGTGATTTTTTTCACACCTGTGAAAGTGTCAGGGGTTTTAAAATTCGAAAATTATAAAATTTATGCTTAAAGGCTCATAAATTAATGTCTTTTTAAGGAAAAAATATTTATTTTAAAATTACCTTAGCCTAAGTATTTTATATTAATTTTTGAAGGTAATACGATAAATACAGTAAATCGATTTTTGTGAAAAAAAAAGATATATTATGGTTGAGATGACCAAAGAGAAGCGTATATAATATATTTTGGTCAAGATAACCAAAGAGAATACTATATATTATTTTGGTAGAGATAACCAATGAAGTGAATTTATAAGATGACTAAGAGAATGGAATAAAAGAGAAAGAGATATTTTGATTGAGATAATCAAAGCAAAAAGAGAATTTATGAAATGACCAAGAGAGAAGGTCATGTGATGATTTAATGACCAAGAGAGAAGGTCATGTGGTGTTTGTTACAAATGGTAACATAATGATGAGTATATAACCAAGAGAAGGTTATGTGATGATTGTTACAAGTGGTAACATAGAAAAGTAATTGTGATTGATTGTGTGTATGCAAAATATGCCATGCCATTTGCATAAAGAGATTTTCTTGGCTTTGCCAAGTGATCATATCCAGAGAGGGTTATGACGTGAGCTACAACCCAGAGAGGGGTTGGAAATAGGGTACGGTTGGGCTACAATTGCCTACTGGGATTATCCAAGTTTCAAAAAGTCTCAATGGCCGCGTGGTGACTCCCTGCGAGCCGAGATTGAGTAGAGCACCCAGCTTGGATAAATCTAACTGGCTGACCTATTTGTGACATGGTGTCACAGAATGCATTAAATAATTGTTACTTGGACTTTACTGTTTGTTTAGCCTTGAACAATTGTGACTTAAACATGACTTTCCTGAATACTGTCTTGGACTTTACTGGAGGTTTAGCCTTGAACAGTATGTTAGGAATTGACTGTGGCCTATTGCTCAAATGTTGTTGAGAAAGAGAAAAGTCTCCATGGAGCATTACACCGGTGTTTGAAAGGGAAATAGAAGTGACATGCATTATGATATGTCTTGTTTGTTGATCGATTGCTTGGTGAGAATATAAATGATATGTGCTATGAGATAGTAACTGTGTATATTATGCATGATTCTTTCTTAATTCCTTGATTTATATTTGTTGTCTGTGATATCTTTACGACTTGCATAAGGAGTGTTTTTCACCCTTGCCTATATGTTTTGTGGTCTTTGGAACATGATTCATATAGATGGACCACCAGCTTGGTGGACTAGCAAGGACTTGAAGAAAAAGGACGGAGACCATCCCTTAGAGGATGTCTTGAGACTCGACCGGCTTAGACTCGTTTTAGGTAGGCTGTGATTACTGTCTTTGTTAGAGGATTGTATTAAATTATAAATCCTTATTTGACTATGTGGTCTGTTATAGTTATGTACGATATAACAGAATATGAGACATATGTCTGTAAGAAAGTGTTTATGTAATTCCTGTTTGAGAAGAATTTTTATTTAACGTATTTCCCAATCTTCTCATCTTCTTTAAAGAAAAAAAATTTACTCACACTTCTGAACAACAAATAAGTAATTAAAATAACTTTCGAAATTAAAAAAAAAATAATAACTTTTATAATTATTTTGTAAAAATATTTTATTATCTTGCAATATCCTTTTATGAGAAAGGGTGTTGCAGTATATACGTGACTAAGATAATCTGGGAAAGAAGTGATTTCTTAATACCGTATATATAAATAGATTGGATTGGATAAAAGAGTATAACGGTAATGGATTGTTGGAACCAAATTGGTTAAAAGTGTTTTTAATACAAAAAACTCCCTAAGTGATTTTATGGTTTTGATGATAACAAAATATATTAAGGTTTTTACAAAGGATAATCAATTTGTATTAAGCTTGTACAATGCATAACAAAGCTGCCTAACTAAGTTTATTGCAGTCTGCGTCCAATAAATTAGTTCATCATAACATTGGCTCATATTCAAAGTCTGAGAAGCTTTGCGTCCAATGTTGGCACTGGAGAGTATGCGTCCAATGCTTGAGCAGAAGGAAGAAGCCTTGCGTCCAATGTTGGCACTGGAATGGACACAAGAATTCAGCGTCCAATGTTTGAGCAGAAGGAAGAGTTCTGCGTCCAATGTTTCAGCACAAAGCAAGCAATGTTGTGCGTTCAATAAATCAGTACAAGGCACAAGGACAATTCTATAAGTCCAATGATCAGAACATAAGTCCAATGTTCAGGATGTGCTCTTGACCAAGGTACAGAATGCTGATCGTCCAATGATATGTACAAGGCAAGACTGACATAAGTCCAATGATAAGAACAAGGCAATACTGGCAGAGTCCAATGTTTTTATGAGAAGCAGAATTGCAGTAAGAGTTCAATGATTTCCAAAGGAACAGATTCAGTGAGCATGAAGGATAAAAGTCCAATGTTCAGTGTGAGCAAGAGTGCAACTCTGCGTCCAATGAAACTGAACAAACAAAAGAACTGCTCTGCGTCCAATGAAGTCAGAGTTACTCAAGCACTGTTCTGCGTCCAATAAATAAGAAGGACAACAATATTGCTTTGCGTCCAATGGAGCACAAGGAAGCAGATTGACAAAGGTACATCAAACAATTGTTCTGCGTCCAATGGAGCAGAAGAACAAATGTACAACAATCAACCTTGCGTCCAATGGAACTATAGGGAAATGGCAAAAGTCCAATACTGGCTTGCATTCAAATGGAATAGATTGGTAAGCATCAGGTATGCGTCCAATGTTTGCATGAGTTCTGTGCAAATTGGTAAGTGCAAAGGTATGCGTCCAATAGATTCTATATGCTGCGTCCAAAACACAGAGTCCATTACATGCTATTTATTGCTCATGCATTTAATATGAAACATATTTATTGAGCAAATGATTTGAAATAAATAGCTGTACACAATGCTTTCTGTACATCTTTGTCAACGTATGTGAATGTACTTCTGAAAAGCATAAAGTACTGTGGAAAGTGTACTAAGAGAGAGAATGTACTTTTAACTACTCTATAGATCTCTGAACACACCTTTCTGCTTTACACAGTGTATTTTCTCTGTCTCAATAAGATATTATTATTAACCACTGTACAATTGAGACTTTGAGTACAGGTTGCTTCTGATTTGGGAGAAAGAAACGCAGACATGCACAATGAAGTAGATCTCCTCAGAGCAACGGGAAAATAGCATTAAATGCTATTAGAGAACGGTAATATTTATGAAGGTTGAAGCTGAGCTATTCGAAGAACAAGTCTGAAGCTTCATCAAAGCCTATAAATACCGAGAAGCAAGAAGAAGAATACAAGTGACTAAAAACGAAAAAGAAAGAGCTGAACTGCTGTGCAATCTTTTATACTCTGATTAGAAAAGTCTTGTATTTCTTTATCTTCTTGTAAAAGAGAGTTTGCTTAACTCTCAAAGTGCTTTAGTTTTCATATCCTCACTTGTGTGAGTTAGACAGCACTTGAATCAAAACTCTGCTGAGTTGTTTAGCCTGAAGAGGCTGTGTTCAAAGAATACTTGTTTTAGCCTGAAGAGGCTGTGTCCAAAGAATACTTGGGGTTTAGCCTGAAGAGGCTGCGTCCAAAGAATACTTGGGTTTTAGCCTGGAGAGGCTGTGTGCAAAGAATACTTGGGTTTTAGCCTGAAGAGGCTGTGTGCAAAGAATACTTGTATTCTATCAGGTTGATAGTGAAATCTCTCTAGTTTGAGGGGACTGGACGTAGCTCTTAGGAAAGGGTGAACCAGTATAAAAACTTGTGTTATTTCTTCTTTCTCTTAACTCCTTTTATATCTGTGTTTATTACTAACAAAGGGGATTGAAATTGTTTTTATTCAAACAAGTTTTTCAAACCAAAAGGGAAGCATTCTGTGCGTCCAATCTTTAGAAAACCTGTGCGTCCAGTTTTTATAAAGACTCTGTGCGTCCAGTGTTTTAGCACTTTGTGCGTCCAATATTTCAAAAAGCACTGTGCGTCCAATATTTGAACTAAGCTGTGCGTCCAACGTTTTTAACAGCCAGCGTCCATCATTTGCGAAAAAGTTTTAAAAGCTTAGAAACACAATTCAACCCCCCCTTCTTGTGTTTCATCTTGTTACCTACAGTTGGCATCAGAGCTCGGTCTCTAGGGGTTGAGCACTTAACAGTGCAGAGAAGCAAGATCCATGGAGAACGAGGGACAGGCTGTGAACAGACCACCACTGTTCAATGGCAACGAATATGACTACTGGAAGCAAAGAATGATCACATTCTTTGATGCTCAAAATATGGACCTATGGGATGTCGTGGAAACTGGCTACACTTCTCCAGTAAATGAAGCAGGACAACCAGTACCAAGAGCTCAGTGGACACAAGATCAGAGAACAAGATTCCAGCTGAACTCGAAGGCAAGGCACTATCTAATGTGTGCCATTACAAAGTCAGAATATGACAAGGTGCACAGCTGCACTACTGCCAAGGAGATGTGGGACACTCTAGCTTTGGCACATGAAGGTTCATCTCAAGTTCGTGAGTCCAAAATCAGCATGCTAGTTCATCAATATGAACTATTCAAAATGGAGGATCACGAGTCCATTGATCAAATGTTTGGAAGATTCCAAACAATCATCAACAACCTGAGGTCCTTGGGAAAAATCTACACAACCCAAGAGCATATCAGGAAAATCCTAAGGAGTCTGCCAAGACAATGGAGACCCAAAGTGACAGCCATACAAGAAGCAAGGGATCTTTCCACTCTTGCTATGGAGGATCTTCTAGGCTCATTGAAAGTACATGAGCTTGAGCTAAATGAAGAGGGAACCGAGAAAAGAGCAAAGTCCATTGCTCTTAAAGCTCAAAAAGGGAGCACCTCAAAAGCCTTGAAGGCAAATGATTCTGATGAAGAATCATGCAGCTCAGAAGGAGAAGAAGGCTCAGATGATGATGAACTCTCCTTCATCTCCAGGAAAATAAAGTTTATGTGGAAAAAGAAGGGTGGCTTCAGAAGGAAGCAATTCAACAGAAGATTTCCACAGAAGGAAGCTGAGCAAAAGGAGGAAAGTCCAGTGGTGTGCTATGGATGCAGGAAACCAGGCCACTACAAGGCAGACTGTCCTGAGGCCGAGAAGACAAAGAAGAAGTTCTTCAAGAAGAAAAAAGGTCTCATGGCAACATGGGAGGACCTTGATGATTCCTCTGATGATGAGGATAAGGAAGAGGCAAATCTGTATCTAATGGCAGGACTCTCCTCAGTTGAAAGTGAAGACGAAGAGGAGGTAATTTCTTACTCTGAATTAAGAGATAATTTTGATGAGCTTCTTAGAGATTCATCCATTTTATCTGATGAGTACAAGTCTTTAAAGAAAAAGTTTTCTCTTATAACAAAAGATTTTGAAAAGCTTTCTTCAGAAAACAAAGTACTCAAATCAGATAATGAACATTTAAGACTTCAAGTGAGTCAATTGAAGGAAGAATCTCCAAAGAAGTCTGAGTCCAATACTTCCTGTGAAGTACAAGTACTTCAACAAGAAGTAGATGAACTCACTGGACGTTTGTCCAAGTTTGTCAGTAGCTCTGAAAAACTTGATCAAATTTTAAAAATTCAGAGAAAACCTTCTGACAAAACTGGTTTGGGTTATGAAAAACCGAAACCAAAGTTTTCCAAGAATCCATCAAAGGTTAATATATATTGTGGATACTGTGGAAAGGCTGGACATGTCACATCGACATGCTTCCATAATAAATGGAACAAGCCTGGACGCAGCCCAAGGACTAACATGAAAGGACCCAAGAAAATCTGGGTACCTAAGAACATGATCATTCCTGTTGCAGATTTGCTTAATGGGAGGAAAACAACACCAGTCATGGTACCTGGACAGTGGCTGCTCACGACACATGACAGGAGAAAGGTCTATGTTCCAAAACCTAAAGCCTAGATCAAAGGGCTGGGTCACGTTTGGAGGTGACCAGAAAGGCAGAATAGTTGGAATAGGTAAAATTGGTAAACATCCTTTTCCTACTGTTGAAAATGTTTTATTGGTTGAAGGACTCAAACATAATCTACTTAGCATAAGCCAATTGTGTGATAGTGGATGTGATGTTTCCTTTGACAAGGATAAATGTATAGTCAAAAATTCTGATAAGTCCATTCTTTTTCAAGCAAAGAGGCAGGACAATGTTTATAAAATTGATTTCGAAAATCTGTCCAAACAGAATGTCTCATGCTTCATTTCTTTAAATGATGAACAATGGATATGGCACAAGAAGCTTGGTCATGCAAACTTGAGAACCATCTCAAAGCTTAATAAGCATAGCCTTGTAAGAGGACTTCCAAATCTTGTGTACAAATCTGAGGTTCTCTGTGAAGCATGTCAGAAAGGGAAACAAGTGAAAAACTCTTTTAATTCTAAAAACATTGTTTCCACTTCTAGACCTTTAGAACTTTTACATATGGATTTGTTTGGACCAACACAAACTGCTTCTTTGAGTGGAAAGAAATATGGACTTGTTATAGTTGATGACTATACTAGATGGACATGGGTTAAATTCCTAGCACACAAGGATGAGTCTTTTAAGGTATTCACCATTTTTTGTAAAAGAGTCCAAACTGAGAAAGGAGTTTGTATCAACTCCATTCGAAGTGATCATGGAGGTGAGTTTGAAAATGCAAACTTTCAGAGATTCTGTGAAGAGAATGGAATCCTTCACAATTTCTCTGCACCTAGAACACCACAGCAAAATGGTGTAGTAGAGAGGAAAAATCGATCTTTACAAGAGATGGCCAGGACCATGCTCAATGATCACTCAACCTCTAAGAGGTTTTGGGCTGAAGCTGTAAACACAGCATGTTATTTGCAAAACCGAATTTTTATAAGGCCTATACTGAAAAAGACTCCTTATGAATTGTGGAAAGGAAGAAAACCCAACATTTCATATTTTCATCCTTTCGGATGTGAGTGTTTTATTCTTAACACCAAGGATCAACTTGGTAAATTTGACTCTAAAGTTGATAATGGAATTTTTCTGGGTTATTCTGAAACTTCCAAGGCATATCGAGTTTACAACTCAAGAACCTTGACTGTTGAAGAGTTAATTCATGTTAAATTCAATGACAAAAAGCCTGACAATGATCTGTCAGAGCTAAGTGATTCTCTTGCAGATATGAGAATACAACCAGGAGGTGAAGAATCATCAAGCAAGATTGAAGAAGATGGACCAGACGCAGGAAACAGTCATGCGTCCAATACTGCAGGTGGTAAAAGCTGGCATTTTAAGACTTATCATCCTGAAGATCAAATTATTGGAAATGCAGATGATAAAGTCAGAACAAGGTCCACATTCAGAGAGCAAACTGATGTAGCATTCATCTCTGAATTGGAGCCAAAGAATATAGATGAAGCCCTATTGGATGAAGGATGGATTTTAGCAATGCAGGAGGAGCTGAATCAGTTCAAAAGAAATGATGTTTGGACTCTGGTAGCCCCACCTGAAGATAAGTCCATCATTGGAACCAAATGGGTATTCAGAAACAAGTTGGACGAAGAAGGAAAAGTTGTGAGAAACAAAGCAAGGTTAGTTGCTCAAGGCTACTCACAACAGGAAGGTATTGATTTTACTGAAACCTTTGCTCCAGTAGCTAGAATAGAAGCCATTCGCATTTTACTTTCATTTGCTGCCCAACATGATATGAGGCTTTATCAAATGGATGTAAAGAGTGCTTTTCTGAATGGTATAATAACAGAAGAAGTCTATGTTGAACAACCCCCTGGCTTTGAGGATCAATCTTTTCCAAATCATGTTTTTAAATTGAAAAAGGCTCTTTATGGCCTTAAGCAAGCTCCTCGAGCTTGGTATGAAAAACTGAGTTCATTTTTAATGGAAAATGGTTTTTCAAGAGGAAAAGTTGATAACACTCTTTTCAGAAAATCCATAGACTCACATTTCATCATAGTGCAGATTTATGTAGATGACATTATCTTTGGTGCTACTGATGAATCTTTGTGTAGAGAATTCTCTGAGTTAATGCAGAAAGAATTCGAAATGAGTATGATGGGAGAGTTGAAGTTCTTTCTTGGACTTCAAGTGAAACAGACTAAAGATGGGATATATGTACATCAGTCCAAATACACGAAGGAGCTTCTGAAGAAGTTCAAAATGGATGATTGCAAACCCATGAATACTCCCATGCATCCAACTTGCATAATGAGCCTGAATGACAAAGATAAAAAGGTAGATCAAAAGGTATATAGAGGTATGATAGGATCTCTTTTATATCTTACTGCATCTAGACCTGATATTATGTTCAGTGTATGCTTATGTGCAAGATTTCAATCAGATCCTAGAGATTCTCATTTGACTGCTGTCAAGAGAATTTTTAGATATCTGAAAGAGACTACTAATCTTGGTTTGCTGTTTAAGAAATCAGATGAATACAGATTAGTAGGATTCTGTGATGCTGATTATGCTGGAGACAGGCTTGAAAGAAAAAGCACCAGCGGAGGATGCCATTTTATTGGATCCAATTTAGTATCATGGACAAGCAAGAGACAAAGCACAATTGCATTATCAACAGCTGAAGCTGAATATGTCTCTGCAGCAAGTTGTTGTTCTCAGCTCTTATGGATTAAATATCAATTGGAGGACTACAACATTTTCGAGAGTAAGATTTCTGTTCTATGTGATAATACTGCTGCAATCAATTTATCTAAGAACCCAATCTTACACTCAAGAGCTAAGCATATAGAAATTAAACATCATTTTATTAGAGACTATGTGCAGAAGGGAACATTTGATATTCAGTTTGTTAGCACTGAAAATCAATGGGCAGATATATTTACAAAACCCCTATCTGTAGATAGATTCATTTTTATAAGGAATCATTTGAATATGCACTTTATAAAAGACTGATGTTTAGCGTCCAATATGCTTAAAGTTGAGTCTGAGTCCAATGTGACTAGAGTCCAATAGGACACGACAGTCTATTTGAGACTTAGATTTTTTTAAAAGGAAACTTTTATCCTCTTAGTAATCCCACGCTGAGTCCAAACTTTTTTCATAAAGATATATCTTACAGTTGGTTTCTTACAAATGCTTTGCAGTATCTTTTCAGTTTGATGATTATTCAAGCTTTCAAGAAAAACTTCTGTTTTCTCTATAAACTTGATTCAGTTTTCTCTTCGTTTGACATCTTTTCTAAAATCTTTTCTGTTTGAGAAAGCTTGTTTAGAAAAGGGGAGAAGAAAAAGTTTTTTTTTCAGTTTTAAAGAGGTTTCTGTTTTTAAAAGCTCCAAGTCTTTTCAAAACTCTCTTTGGACTATGATGTTCTATGAACCTTTTTGCCTGATGACAAAAGGGGGAGAAAGAATGGGATTAAGTTTTTATATCCTGACTAAAAGGGGAAAGATTTTGACAAAAGGGGAGAAAGATTAAGTCTGATTGCATTAGTCTTATTACCATGTTGTTATTTTGATAAGCTATTTGTGGACTAATCTTGTTTCTATGAGTAAAAGAAATTTTCAGGTACTCTAAGTATATTGAATATCCAAAACCATGAGATGTTTATCTCAGGGGGAGAAGAGTAAGGAAAATCTGAGATGTTTATCTCAGGGGGAGTTTCCCTTAGAAAATTTCTGTTTTTGCTGATTGTTTTTGGTTTATATGCTTTATTGTTTGTAAAACTTAATAATGTTTGTCATCATCAAAAAGGGGGAGATTGTTGGAACCAAATTGGTTAAAAGTGTTTTTAATACAAAAAACTCCCTAAGTGATTTTATGGTTTTGATGATAACAAAATATATTAAGGTTTTTACAAAGGATAATCAATTTGTATTAAGCTTGTACAATGCATAACAAAGCTGCCTAACTAAGTTTATTGCAGTCTGCGTCCAATAAATTAGTTCATCATAACATTGGCTCATATTCAAAGTCTGAGAAGCTTTGCGTCCAATGTTGGCACTGGAGAGTATGCGTCCAATGCTTGAGCAGAAGGAAGAAGCCTTGCGTCCAATGTTGGCACTGGAATGGACACAAGAATTCAGCGTCCAATGTTTGAGCAGAAGGAAGAGTTCTGCGTCCAATGTTTCAGCACAAAGCAAGCAATGTTGTGCGTTCAATAAATCAGTACAAGGCACAAGGACAATTCTATAAGTCCAATGATCAGAACATAAGTCCAATGTTCAGGATGTGCTCTTGACCAAGGTACAGAATGCTGATCGTCCAATGATATGTACAAGGCAAGACTGACATAAGTCCAATGATAAGAACAAGGCAATACTGGCAGAGTCCAATGTTTTTATGAGAAGCAGAATTGCAGTAAGAGTTCAATGATTTCCAAAGGAACAGATTCAGTGAGCATGAAGGATAAAAGTCCAATGTTCAGTGTGAGCAAGAGTGCAACTCTGCGTCCAATGAAACTGAACAAACAAAAGAACTGCTCTGCGTCCAATGAAGTCAGAGTTACTCAAGCACTGTTCTGCGTCCAATAAATAAGAAGGACAACAATATTGCTTTGCGTCCAATGGAGCACAAGGAAGCAGATTGACAAAGGTACATCAAACAATTGTTCTGCGTCCAATGGAGCAGAAGAACAAATGTACAACAATCAACCTTGCGTCCAATGGAACTATAGGGAAATGGCAAAAGTCCAATACTGGCTTGCATTCAAATGGAATAGATTGGTAAGCATCAGGTATGCGTCCAATGTTTGCATGAGTTCTGTGCAAATTGGTAAGTGCAAAGGTATGCGTCCAATAGATTCTATATGCTGCGTCCAAAACGCAGAGTCCATTACATGCTATTTATTGCTCATGCATTTAATATGAAACATATTTATTGAGCAAATGATTTGAAATAAATAGTTGTACACAATGCTTTCTGTACATCTTTGTCAACGTATGTGAATGTACTTCTGAAAAGCATAAAGTACTGTGGAAAGTGTACTAAGAGAGAGAATGTACTTTTAACTACTCTATAGATCTCTGAACACACCTTTCTGCTTTACACAGTGTATTCTCTCTGTCTCAATAAGATATTATTATTAACCACTGTACAATTGAGACTTTGAGTACAGGTTGCTTCTGATTTGGGAGAAAGAAACGCAGACATGCACAATGAAGTAGATCTCCTCAGAGCAACGGGAAAATAGCATTAAATGCTATTAGAGAACGGTAATATTTATGAAGGCTGAAGCTGAGCTATTCGAAGAACAAGTCTGAAGCTTCATCAAAGCCTATAAATACCGAGAAGCAAGAAGAAGAATACAAGTGACTAAAAACGAAAAAGAAAGAGATGAACTGCTGTGCAATCTTTTATACTCTGATTAGAAAAGTCTTGTATTTCTTTATCTTCTTGTAAAAGAGAGTTTGCTTAACTCTCAAAGTGCTTTAGTTTTCATATCCTCACTTGTGTGAGTTAGACAGCACTTGAATCAAAACTCTGCTGAGTTGTTTAGCCTGAAGAGGCTGTGTTCAAAGAATACTTGTTTTAGCCTGAAGAGGCTGTGTCCAAAGAATACTTGGGGTTTAGCCTGAAGAGGCTGCGTCCAAAGAATACTTGGGTTTTAGCCTGGAGAGGCTGTGTGCAAAGAATACTTGGGTTTTAGCCTGAAGAGGCTGTGTGCAAAGAATACTTGTATTCTATCAGGTTGATAGTGAAATCTCTCTAGTTTGAGGGGACTGGACGTAGCTCTTAGGAGAGGGTGAACCAGTATAAAAACTTGTGTTATTTCTTCTTTCTCTTAACTCCTTTTATATCTGTGTTTATTACTAACAAAGGGGATTGAAATTGTTTTTATTCAAACAAGTTTTTCAAACCAAAAGGGAAGCATTCTGTGCGTCCAATCTTTAGAAAACCTGTGCGTCCAGTTTTTATAAAGACTCTGTGCGTCCAGTGTTTTAGCACTTTGTGCGTCCCATATTTCAAAAAGCACTGTGCGTCCAATATTTGAACTAAGCTGTGCGTCCAACGTTTTTAACAGCCAGCGTCCATCATTTGCGAAAAAGTTTTAAAAGCTTAGAAACACAATTCAACCCCCCCTTCTTGTGTTTCATCTTGTTACCTACATGGATTCTCGGTGAACCTACTGTTATAGCATCTGTCGGATAAAAGAGTGTAACAATAATGGATTCTCGGTGAACCTACTGTTATAGCATCTTTCAGAATTTAATGTAACAGTAATGGATTCTCGGTGAATTCTACTGTTATATTAATTGTGGGAATTATCGAGTGGGTAGCCAATCTGTTTGTGTATGCACTTAACTCAGTTTAATTTCCAATGTTTAAAGACAGTGAAAATTAGTGAGATAGGCTTCCAACGGGCCTTTTTCCTAGAAGATAATCAGTGCTTAAATATTTCCAAAGAGAAGTAATTGAATTGCGTTCACTTAGTCTAAGTTTTATCGATTTCTAAAAATAGGTACTGATCACCAAAGATGGCTCTGCCGTCGTGTGATCCTTTCATCTTCAAAATTAAGTAAGCCGATAAAATGATTAGCTCTATTTCGTTCATCAAGTTTATATCAAGTTTTTGGAAAAACTGGACACTGATTACCGCAGTCGGCTCAGCCGCCGTGTAATTATTCCATTCCCTAAGATTGACTTAAAAACAGAGAACAGACGTTATTGGATTAAAAAGCGGACGTAAGTTTAATTACTGTTACTCTTTTCTTTCTTGATCAAATTCAGTGTGGCTCTGCCTCGTTTTGATCTTCTTAATTGAGTTAATAAAATTAAGTTCATATATCGAATCACTCTGTTGGGCTGTTCACCTCAGTTCGGCTCTGCCGCGGTTTGAACAGTCATAAATGAATTATTATAGCCGGAAGAATAACTTAATGCGTAATAAAATAAGAGCAAGAGTACTTCTTCAAAATTAGTGAGTGATTCCAAAAGATTTGTCAAAAGAGGGAGCTACAGTAAGACGAAAGAGTTTTTTTGAGAGATGATGAAGAGAAGTGTTATATCATTTGCATTAAAGACGATGAGCTTACAACCCACTAGACGGGGTTGAGAATAGGGTTTAGTTGGGCTACAATTGCCTTCTAGGATTATTTAGGTTTCGATAGTCTTAAGTGGCCGAGTGAGTGAATACCCTCGAGTCGAGCCAATTCGTATACCCAGTTTGAATAAATCTGACTGGCTAACCTATTCATGATCTGGTATTCATTTTAAATGCGGTATTACCGAAGTAATTCTCAGGGGTTCAGGTGGAATTTCCTGATTGTTCTGTTAAGTTTACCGCAGCCGGTCGCTCAAATGATGTGAGGTTGGAAAAGTCTCCTTGGAGCACTACACCAGTGTGACTTTTGAGATATTGAAGTGACATGCATAAAAATACTTGGTTTTGGTGATATATTATTATGAATGAATTGTTTTGCAGGGTTTCAGCACAAAGGTAAGATTTATCTGAAACAAAGTCTGTTTATAAGTCTTTATTGTTCTGTGTCTTGATGTGTGTGTCTTGCTGTGCAAAGTAATATATATAATTGTGTTTTTGATTGTTTACCTACTTGTCTTATTACTTTGTTTAGAGTTTCACCCTTGCCTGCTTTATGTTGTGTTGATGCATGACCGAATAGATAATTTATCCAAGACGTGGGCTAGCTCTTAGAAGAATGATTTGAAGAGGATGTTGTGTAGATTGATAGGATTTCGAGAAGAATTGGTATTTACTATTTTAGATTGGGTAGAGGTCTAAAGACTTGACTGGCTCAAGAGCCCATTGTACAAACGCTGTTGTAAACTCTGATAATTTTTATATGAGATGGTCAAATTTCGAGTACAAAGTTATATTATACTCTTTACACCTAAAATATTTTCAAAGAGAAAACCTTACAGGGATTTATTCCCCGTCCTTCTCATCTTTTAGAAAATGAAAAATTTTACCCGCATTTTTAGAAGAAGGATTATCAACTTTTATCTAAATACTCTCTAAGTTTTCTTAAAAACTTTTGGTTACTATGGTGTAATATTCTTTTTGGAGAAAAGGTGTTACATTCCATATCTCAAATATTACACAGATAGAGATTTGGGGATAAATTAGGACGAGAAGGTGCAAAAATAGAACGTGGGGGGTGGAGGAAGGAGGTTGGGGGAAGGTGGGGAAGGAGGAGGGAGGAGGGGGTGGACGTGGGGGAAGGTGGAGAGAGAGAGGGGGGAAGAGAGGAGGGACTGACATGTCATCTTATGTGACAGTGTTTTGGTCACGTAAGCATGCTGATTGGGCTCAAAATGTGACACATCAGCGGTCAACTCACTTAAAGGACTAAAAGCAAAAAAAATATATTACAGGGACCAGAAGCGTTTGACTTTTTTTATAGGAACTAAAAGCAAAACACCCCTATATTATAGGGACCACAAACATATTTAAGCTTTTATATATATATATAGAACCAGAAAGAATGCGGAAATAAGCAAAAGTAATATAAATTATAATAAAAGTGTGATAGAGTTCATACTCGATAAAAGTCTTTTTATAATACATAAGGAAATAGAATTGTAAAACTTACAAAGGTCGAGAATTCTTGACTTGAACGTACAGAGAACTAAGTCAGAGAAAACTGATGCCTCAAACTAATGCGGAGTGCTCCTTTTATAATTCAAGGAAAGCACTATTTACAACAGTAATTTAATAATTTAAAATTCTACCGACGCTACAGTAGTTAACAGTTCTGCCGACATTACAGTAACATGAACAATAAAAGTAAACAGTAAAAAATGTGAATCGTAATCGCGGGTGAACAGTGTCCTGTCTGCCACTTGCCACCGAAAGTAATTCTGAAGATAAAATCGAATCTCTTACTGTAATTCAGGTATCCCTTCAATGCCATAACAGTCATCTTCGTTCATAGGGACATAATTCTGACTGGACCCCACTGAGTCTCTATCGACTTTAATATCTTCATCACCAGACATGGTCATCTGTAATTTCTTAAAAAATTCTTCTTTATTGGAGGAAGAAGATAATTCAACCATATTTTTTATTTTTCTGATAAAAATAATGCTTCAGTATCATCCTGCTTTGTCTGCTTCAAATAATTCGGATGCTCTCTAAACCACTCGTCTAATGCAGCAGGACATAACAAGTTAGGATTAAACTTATTCCACCATTTAATTCTGATTTCTCTAACAACTTGGGAAATCTGGCAATCTTCCCAAATTAACTGCGTTCCATAAGTCCATGAAGTAATCCAAGTAATTCCAAAACTTGCACAGAAGGTAATTAATTCTTTGTACTTTGGGAAAGTAGTCTCTGTAGTGAATCTATTAAAGGCTGATAAAGAGAAGTTTGGAAATATTGATGTATTTGCACCAATATCAATAAACCACCAGATAAACCACTGAGGAAAATTTAATGATATATCCTTCTTAAACCATATAAACCAGGAATGATTATACGGCTCAAGATAAAGCATATTATACCAAGCTTCCATATAATCAATGTAATTGTATGTTTGAGGAGTAAACCTTCGAGATAATGATTTATGAACAGAGGGGTGAGATCCCCAACCTTGAGGAGTAATGACCTTTATAATCTTAAATTTTGAATAAGTAATTCTCTGAGGATCATTAGAATCTTCTCGGTTATGAGTTAATTCAATGGATCCAGTATCAACAAGGATGAACTCATAAAACTTTCTCGTATGTTCTAGGGTTCTTGGGTAGTAATGGGTTTTTGGAGGATAAAACTTACTAATGGTTTGTAACAAAGAACTGTTTCCCCTAATATATTCAGGTTCTAAGGTAAACAACGGTAATTTGTAAGGTTTTGGAATAAATGGGCAAGGAGGTGTATCAGTAGGAGGGGTGTAAAATGGTAATTTTTCTTTATCTCTAGAGGGAGGAGTAAACTTAGGTCTTTGAGTTTGTAATGGAGTATATGTTTCTTGTAATTGCTAGGAATGTAATGGTGTATGGGCAATTTGTACTGCATGTAAAGAAGTGTTGGTGGTTTGGACTAATTTAGAGGTTGAGGAAGAGGTTGGTAAAGCTAATTGGGGTCTAGGTGTAACAATTTGGTAAGGAGATAAGGGGGTATAACGATTTTGTAATGAAGAATCTCGTGAAGGAGATCCTTGAAGTAATACCTGTTTAGAAGTAGCAGTAATAGCTTTCTATATTTTTTGGTCCTCGAGAGGAGGTCCGTAATCATCTCTCGGATCTTTCTTAGGGTCACTCATGATTTTCCCTGTAAAAATTCTCTGGTAAGAAAGTCTGGTAAAGAATTCTTTTCTCCTTTGATATGTTCCATGTCAAAATCAAAACAAGAAAGTAAAGTTTGCCAGCTAGCAAAAATATGTTTAGAAACTAAATTTTTAACATCTTTTGCAGCTTTACAATTAGTTTTTAGTAAAAATCTTTTCGAAAATAAATCATCTTGAAATTTAGTAATACATAAAACAATTGATAAAATTTCTTTTTTAATAGTACTATACTTCTGCTGTGCTGGGTTCCAAACTCCAGAGTAATATCTTACTATTTGTTCTTTCTCAGAACTGGGTAACACCTGCTTTAATATCCCACCATATCCTAAATCAGAGGAATCTGTTTCTACTATGAGAAAGGCTAAAGGGTTTGGGAGACCTAAAGACGGTAATTTCTTAACAATGGTTTTTAACTGTTTAACACTCTCTGTCATAGACTCATCCCATTTAGGCGGATTCTTTCTAAGACGCTTAAATAAAGGGGCACAGATAAGTCTAAGGTTAGGAATAAAATCTGCAACATAATTAATACATCCTAGAAATCTTTGTAATTGAGTTTTTTCTTTTAATTCATCTGGGAATTTATCAGCGAACTCAACAGCTCTACTCATTGGAGTAATAGTTCCTTCAAATACTTCAAATCCTAAAAATCTTATTTTATTCTGGAATAATTTCATTTTCCTTTCAGATAATACCAATCCATTATCTTTAATAATATTAAAGAGCTTATTTAAATGTTCAAAATGTTGAGTAATAGAGTTAGAGAATACTAATACATCATCTAAATAAACTAAAGTAAATTCAGAGTAATTGTTAAATATTTCATTCATAATATTCTAAAATTCACTAGGTGTATTTTTTAAACCTAAAGGCATAACATTCCATTCGTAATGACCAAAAGGTACTACAAAGACAGTTTTATATTTATCTTCTTCTACTAATTGTATTTGGTAATATCCAGACTTTAAATCAAATTTAGAGAATATAGCAGCATTATGTAATCTTCCAATTAAATCTTTTTTATTAGGTATTGGATACCTAATCCATTTTAAAGCTTTATGTAGTGGCTTGTAATTAATAACTAATCTTGGTGCTCCTCGTTCTAACTCAGAGGCATTGACAACATAAAAAGCTGAACAACTCCAAGGAGACTTGCTCTGCCTAATTAATTCTTTATCAAGATATTCTTTAATTTCTTTTTTACAATAATCAAGAAATTGTTGATTCATCTGTATTGGTCTAGCTTTAGTAGGAATATTTCTTTCAACAAAATCTGATTCATAAGGTAATGAAATAACATGAGTTTTCCTTTTCCAAAATGCATTTTGATGTTCTGCACATAATTCTTTAGAAAATTATTCCTGTAATATCTTAATTTTTTCTTGAATATGGGAGGACTTTAATTGCTCATCTATTCTTTTATAATGAATTTCTTTATTAATCATAACTATCTGTTTTTGTTTTTGTTTTTGTTTAATCAAATTAATATAAGAAGTTGATTCTTTCTGTATTTGGTTTAATTCTTTTACATGTGGAGGCTGAATAAATTCAAAACTTACTTCCCTTCCTAAGGCTTTTGAAGTAATGGTTGTATTTGATACAGAAAATAGATATAATAATGATAAAAATGGTGTTCCAAGAATAATACTTTCATGTATATCTTTAACTAATAGAAATGATGTAGTATAACAAACTTTATTTTTACATATTTTAGCTTTAGATAATCTATAAGAAATCGATAATCTAGAGCCATTAGCTCCACTTAATGATTCTTTAGTTTTTTCATAATACTTAGTTGGAATTAATCCTTCTTGAATGCAGTTTAAATCTGCACCAGAATCCATTAATGCTATAAGATTAAATCTTTCATCTTTAATTACTAATTCTATAGGACAATACCATTTATGAGAAATTAATCTATCTAATTTATAAACTTCTTTAGTTTCCTTTTGATCAGAATTTTCTCCTTCGTAAGACTGATCTTTAATTATTTTCATTCCTTTTAATTCTAGATATCCTAATTCTAATTCTAAATCTTTTTGTTTTAATTGTTGAATCTCTTGTTTTAGGATTCTAATTTCATCTTGTAAATCTTTTAATGTTATAGTATTAATTTCAGGTTTCTTAAATCTTTGCATAACATCTTTAAATTCAATTTTATGCATAGTATCTTTTTGTTTTTCCTCTTCTAAAATAATTTCTTGGACTTGTTTCGTAAATTCTTGTTTAACATCTGATTCTTGCATTTTTCCTAATATTTCTATTAAAGTATTAGCTTGTGTCTTAGTAATAACATTAATTCTTTTAACACATCTATTACAATCACATATTTCTATTCCTAAGCATTCAGATCTCCGTCTTCTGATGTTTCTCTAATCTGATTAATAGCTTCTTCTTCTTCGTACCAAGATTCTTCTTTTGAAGAACTCTCGGAATTATTATCACTATAAATCATAATATCTTTTAATATATTAATAAGACTTTCTTTTAAATCTTCTTGTATATTAAGATTATTAATTTTATTAATCTTTTCTTTAACTTTACAGATTTTAGCATAATGACCAAATCTTCCACATTTGAAACATTTAACTTCAGATAAATTTTTCTTCTGAGTTTTCCTTCTATTTTGCCGTTGAGGCTTAAGCTTATAATCCTATTGAGGCTTTCTATAATTTCTATAATTCTTTTTCCTATAATAGGGTCTTCCACTATAATTTTGTTTTTTTTTCTTCTTAACAATTCTACTTGGAGCTTTTAAAGGTTCGACTCCAAATTGTTCACAAAAAGTTCCTAATTCTCTTTTACTTTGCAAAGCTTCGCTTTTTATCTTATTTTGTATTTTATAATCAGTACAAATTTGTATTCCAATTTCAACAATATAATTTGATATTTCACACATAGTTAATTGATTATAAGGAATAATACCATTATGAGCTTGACTAATATTAGTCTTAACCTTTTCAGCAAATAACCTAGGTAATCCACCTATAAATCTTTCTTTCTAATAATCAGCAGCACCATCAGTTCTAAGATATAATTTTGATAAAAACATATCTTTATACCATCTATAATCAAACATGGTTGGACAATAAAGATTTATTAATTGATCAGACAATCTTTGTTGTAATTTTAATGGTTCTCCTACAAAATGTTTAGTAATAGTAAATAATAAAGTTGTAACAGCATCTTCGACTGTCGTATTAATTTCTACTTTAACAGCTCCCCAAATAACAGATTTTTGTGATTCAGTAATAATATTATCCCACCAACCTTTAAGTTGGCCAGTAAATCCAGTAGTAATTACTAGAGCAGTTTTCTTATCAGAATTTCCTCTAGCTTTAAAAGCAGTAGCACACATAGACATCTGTTGTTTAATATCAAGTATTTGTTGTTCACTAGCACCATCTATATTCCATTCTACTATTCCTTCTCCAGAATAACTATTTTCAATAAAGTTTGGACGCTCTTCAAACTGAACATCAGCAAAAGAGGGTCTTGGATAATAATTTCTAGTAGTGGGTTTTGGGTTATTATATTTAATTTTATTTAACATATTATCACTATCATAATTTAATACATTCAAACTAATTCCTGAAGTAGAAGTATTATTATTTAATAATGATAATTTTTCTAGTCTAGATATTAAATCATCAGATATATTAGACTTTCCTAATTTAAAATCTTTTAATTCTTTATCAGGGGCATATTTATATATTGGTCTATTAGGGTCTAAAGGATAATCTTTAGGAATTTTTATCTTTTTAGAAGTAACACTTCCAGCTAATTCCATTCTATCTAATTGTTGTGACATAGTATATAAAATTTGATTAGTGTAATTTAATTGTTCATGAATATTTAATCTTTCTTTCTGTGGCTCTCCTGATCCAGATGGATTCTTAATAGTTTTTAATGGTGATGCAACAACTTCTACTCCTTCCTTAGTAGGAATTATAATAGCTTCTAATGGCGGATGAACACCATCAACATAATTCTTTTTATCGAATAATTTCCATTTAGTGCTTAATCTAACATTAACATCAAGATATAAATCTTTTAGAAAAGGGTTTGTAATTTTATTCTCTTGGCAATATAATTCAAACCATGTAAAGAAATAAATATTTAATTCTTGATATTCTAAGAAATCATAAAATTTCTGCAAATAATCTTTAGTATGTTCTTTAGTAAAAGTACTAAAATACCAATCTCTTTTAGATTTATTGTAATCAGAATTAAATTCTTCTCTTAACCAATCTTTATCAATTTTAAAAGATTCTTCATGATATAATACTCCAACTACTTGTGATCTAGCAGGTGAATGTTGAGGTGATTCAGATAATTCAGGATTAGTAGAATATAAAGGTTGAGGTATGGGTGGATTAAAATTAACACCAGCTAAATTCAAGTGTATTGTAGAATCTATTGAACTTCTTGATGACGTATTACTAGGAGTAATTGGCTCATTAATTCTTAATGACTTTCTTCTATTCATTTTAATTCTTATAGTTCCATCATCATCTTCAATAATTTCACTAACACTTCTATTTTCAATTTTAGGTAATTCTACCATATCTTTTAAAATCCATTATTCTGGGAACTTACTTATTACTTCAGAGGCAGTTAATCTTTTAGGAGTAGTAATATTTGATCTTTTAAGATTAGCTTCAATAACAACAGTTTCATTCTTAGGTGATGCTCTTAATGCTTTAAAGTCATAATTTACAGTAGAAATTTTATAAGTAATTTTGTATATGATATCTACGTTAGCAACTCCAGTTTTAAAGATATTATCTAAACAATGAATATTAATTGCTAAAGCATCTTTAGTATAAGGATTCTCTAAATTCATAGAGAAATTTGGATAACAGTTAAAATAAACTAGACCATCATTTAAATTAGATTCAAGTATTGCAAGGGTAGATTCATGAAATCTTCTAATTCTTGTATCTCTTAATACTAGTAATATTGGTGTATTAATTCATAGTTTATGTAATGGTTTAACCGCTACTTGAATTAATCCTAGATGTATATATTTAAATTTATCATTAATATGCTCATTCAGAGTATCTTCATTTAATAACTTAATAGTTTCATGATTCTCAGTTAATGATTTAGACATTTCTATAGTATGAGTAATACTTTGACTTCTAAAATTAAAAGTACTAGACTTGTAAATTTCTTTAGATTTAATTTCTGGTAATGACCAATTTTGTAATCGGTTTTCTATTTCTGCTATTTGTAATTCTTGATTCTGATAATTATCTTGATCTAATCTCACTTCTGATGTAGAGGCTATATTGAATGAGGACGAACTGGTTCTACTACTTCTTCTGGATCCTAGACTACTCAAGGATCTGATAAGTTGAGACATACTTACTTGGATTTTGAGGCTTTGTTTCTAAAAATTCTACTACTTATTCACCGGGACCACCGCTAAGCAACGGGAACACCCTTCTCCGGACTTACCAACGCTTCTTGGGCTTACCAACGCTACCTACCCACGGCTGACCAACGCTAAGAGCAGCAGAGTTTTCAAAAACTAACAACAAAACTCAAATAATTATAACTCAACTACCAGAACCTTCTGAGAAGGCTCTGATACCAAAATCGGGGAAGAACAAGAAAGAATGCGGAAATAAGCAGAAGTAATATAAATTATAATAAAAGTGATAATTTACAATACTTGATAATTAAAATATGTTAAGGAGATGATTAAAAATGAAGTATATTAATTTTAAATAACAAAATACGATAAAATAAATCAAATATACATTGAGGGATTTATTAAGTCTTCTCGCACACATATATTAATACAAAAATTATTATAAATTATTCATTTGACTTTTATTGTTAAATTCACTTACTTTTGGTAATTTATATTATTTGATTAATCATTGAAGTCTTTATATAATATTTAACTAAAAACTATTGTTTACAGAATAATTATAAAATATTATATGAGTTAATTTATATTGAAAATTATAAAGTGCATATTATTATTTTTAAAATGTTTATATATATATATATATTTTAAATTGTATTTGATTATAAAGAGTAAAATAAATTTATAGTGGAAATTAATGATCAAATAATTAATTAAACCTGAAATATTTCTAGAGTATTTAATGTTTGAAATTAAACAAAAACTAATTAATAGGTTTTATGATATTTGATATGTTAAATTGATTAAATATGATATTTAATATTTAATACTGGTAATTTTATATATTAAGGATGAGTTGCATTAAATATTTTTGGTAGAATTTTATATATTATATAAAATATATAGAAATATATGTGTGTAATGTAAAAGCATTCATTGTTAATGATTTAAAATTAACCACGATGACTAAGGTCTTATGTGTCAATAAACATTCTTATCTCTTCATTTTATTGCATTAAGTTCTCTAACCATGTTAAATAGTCTCTCTAGTAGAGTGTTGTATGTCCGTGTTTTGAGACATAATCGCTACCATGCAAAATCAGTTTTCTTCATATGATATTTGCAATTCGATGCATTAGTTCAGTTTTGGCTTTAGGAAACAAATTTGCTAGTTCCATAACTCAATTTTGATTTTTTATGTTATATTTTTGTTGCTTTTTTTAAGTAGAAGAATTTACGACAATATTTTTAGACGAAGTTTGATATGCCAAATCTTTTTTTATCTTTAGGAATTATTTTTTTCTAAGAATATGTAAAACACGTTTGATATATGCCTAAAAGTTTTTCTTTCAGAAAAGTTATATTATGTTTACAAGAAATTTTTTATCTTCATGAAAATCTTAAATTTTTATTCCTATCTAGGAAAATGTTTTAATAGAAAATATTTTTTGAAGAAATCATATTAAACATGGCTATAAAAACTTTCAAATTAAAAATTGTGAAATTAAAATGATCTCTCTACCAAATACCCACCAAAGTTTTTGTTTAGACAGAAAATTACTAAACTCCCTACTTTATATTTATTTGAAAAATTGTTTCATAGTTTTCGTTATTATGTGTCGGTACATTTTTCAAATTCATTATTTTTCCTTTCCAGGTTCCCAATTTTCATTTAATTTCAAAATTTCTATTTTTTAAGGAAAATTATATCATTTAATTTATTAAATATTTATTTTTAAATAATAATAATTTTTAATTCTATCCTTATAAGCTTTGCTAATTTTATTGTAGAAAATGAAATATAAAATAAATAGAGTTAATATTTTAAGTATTTGAATAAACAATAAATAACATCATCATTCATGTTAAAAACAAACAATTCTTCATTGTTTTAGTTTTGTAAAAATGAATTGGTACCTATGGAATAATCAATAACTAATTACCTTTGCAATTATTGAATACGAGTTTGCCAAAATGAAGACTATATAATATGCAAACTATTTCTAACAACGTGTATTCTATTGATTGTAGGCGGAGCAATTGGTTTAACTTCTTCCAACACATCCCCATTTTGCATTATTTCTGATTTTTGGTCAAGAATGGGCTTACCTAAGGGCGAATGTGTCAAGAACCAATGTTGCTGCAATGGATAGCTCTATGTTATACAATTGTACTTTCTCAATGTGTTTGTACTATTTTATATACAAATGTAGTTTCCATAAAAGCAAGTAGAAGAAAATAAATATATTGATTTCAGTTAAAAATATAATATCGTGATTTTTATAAAAAAAAATTGTGGTGGCTTCTAGTGTGAGTGACGTATGAAAGTCGCGCACGTGAGAGACCTGAGTTTACCGGGTATAACAAATTATTATGGATTGAAAAATTATTTTATTTTTTTTCTATTTATTTCTTTATCTAAGTCAGGAGGTAAGTAAAGTCTAGCCACGGATTGTGGTGGTCCCCGGTGATCGAACACAATTACTAGCCGAGTCTGTCCCTTAAACGGAGCACATTAGCCACTTGCGCCCAACCTCGTGGTTGGAGCAACATATTGTTAATTGCTTATAACAAAAGACAATTTTCTCTCAATAATAATAATAATAATAATAATCTATATTTTGTATTCTCATCATGATTTGATTACATTATATAGGAAGAAACAAATCCTAATCAAATCTAATAAGATCAAATTTTAATAAAATCAAATATAAAATTTAACTAATCCTAACTTGAAATAAGGAAACAAAACTTAATCCTTGTCAAATCAAATTTAAATCTTAGATAATCATAATATAACATGAAATAAGGAAACAAATCCTAATTAAATATAATAAGATATCTCAAATCCTATGATATTAAATGACATTTAATAGCCTTGATTAATCATGAATAGCATTAAATGACATTTAAAGTCTTACAACTTTCCTAAAAAGAAAAGATATAGATAAAATCAAAGAAATAATAATTCAAGAACTTGAATCATCCAAAGGTTGACTTGAGGGACGCTTGCGCCTTCCATAATTGATCTCCATTCATTAGCTCAAATTAATGGAATAATTGCTTCCTTGAAGCTCTTTGAGAGACCTTTTGTTATGGGAACTAGAATGGGATCCGAATATGTTTCCTTCCACATGTTTAATGCATTCATTCTCATATCATTCTCATCTTCTTTTGTTTTTCGTGAACTAATTGAGCCTATCAGATTCATCTGTGGCGCTTAAAGTTTGACTTATCAATTTGATCTTCCACCACCGACTGTGGCGTCTTCACCGCTGATGGTTCGTGACAATTGTAGAACGTTGGTCTTTGTACAGATCAAACGAAGGTTCTTACTACCTGTACGGAAACGGGTAGCAATCTTCCATGGCATTCGGTTCTCACACTTGTAATTATCAACTCGAGGCTTCCATACAAGTTTGATTAGGGAACGATCGATCCTAGGAACATTTGGTGTGATTTTCATATCATTCTCCTCTTCTTGAGAAGGATTTGTCCTCAAATCTGTGCCGTCCTCTCTAAGTAAAATCATGGACTTCTTTTGCTATGGACACACCCAACTATAGGGGTCAAAGACTAGTCTTCCTTTCTCAATTTCGGCTTCCTTTGCTCATCTTGAAATCTAGCATCCAAGTCAACAAATAATGCAGCAATTGAGATCACAAAAATGTTTCAAGTGAGCTCTCGGGACTAGAACAATAAGAAATCGAATAGCATTTGAATATGCCTCTTTCCACGAACTTAAGTCCACGAACTTAAGTCATTCATCTTTGTATAACTAGTTAAGAATGATTCTTAACTTTAAGAATCCACATTTGAGATACTCTTAGATAAACATGATTTACCAAAAATTATTTTAAAGATTTGTTCTTTTCTAGTACATTTCTACAATGGTACACAAAAAAGGGCGTGCTTAAATCTAATATGTCAGGATAAATTTTTGAAAAAATAAAATAAAAAATTGTTAAAAAATTATTTTTAAGCTTTTATTTTGAAGTTATTACCATTGAATTTTAAAAATAACCACTTGTAATAGCGGGGAGGAAGATAAGAACTTATTTTTTTGGTAATTATAACTACAGTTTTATTGGTGATAAGCCATCTCACTTGGATTAGTCTCACTTGAATTAGAGATTACTCAAGAAAACAGAGTTAAGAAAAAGGAAAAGGCAGAGATAAAGGAAACGCGGGAAAATCCCCCGTAAATCCAAAACCCAGCCTTTCAATCTTTCACGGGAGGAATTGGGATTCTCTCATTCATCCCGGTGAAGAATCAATCATCTTCAGCTGCGTTCCTCTTTTCTTCTCTCTGAAGTTAATGATGTCGTCGGTTTCACTTTACGAGTCCCAAATGTGCACGAACAAACCCCCTGGCAACAGCCGATTTTCCGGCAACAAATTCCGGCGACTAAGGATTATCAACACCGCCATGAGGCCCGTTATGCAGACGACAACATAGCCACTGCGAACCATCATCGACCGTGGCGACAGTGGATTTTTCGGCAATGTGGGTCGACGAGAACAGAGTCCGGCGAAAACAGAGCCACTGCAGAACGACAACGGAAGTGATAATTACGGGATCGAGGCGATGAGGACGAAGATCTTGCGTGATTTGGAGACCGAGGCAGAGAAACTGCGAAATGCAATGCTTGCGAAGGGGAAGGAGAAGGAGAAGGAAGAGAAGCAACCGCGGTGGAATCTAAGATCGAAGTCAAAGGCTTCAGAGAAGGCCAAACCCGAGAATGATGACAGTGATGTGAAGTTGACCAAACCGAGAAGCGTTAAGGCGCAAAGGATGAAACTTTGTGTTAATCTATCGAAGAGTGAGATTGAGCAAGATTTCATGAAGATGATCGGTCACCTTCCTCCCCGGAAACCCAATAAGAGGCCCACCCTTGTGCAGAGGCAAATGGACGTAAGTCAATCGTGCGCATTTGCCCTTTCATTCTATGTATAATTAAGATTTTAAATTGCAGTTATAGTTTCAGTTTTAAAAATTTCAAAAACTTTTATGTTACTGCTGCAATCGCGATTGCAGAAATATATGCCTCTTGTGTGCTTTTACATAATGCCTTTAATTTCTTATATCTCTGTCCCCCCCCCCCCCCCCTTAATGTTGTTTATGTTATCTTAATTGCTTCTTGTTGTTGTGTAAGGTTATTTATTTATTTAACACCACGATTTGATTTCATTTTTGTGCAGACCCTGTTTCCTGGTTTGTCACTCACAGAGGTTAAAGCTGATTTATACAACTGAGACAAGGACGCACGTGCCTCAAATATTGCATTACAATAGTACTGTCTTTCTGTCCTTTGCGCATGTTTACCGTGTGGCAAATGCGTGTGCTGATTGGCTTGCTAAATTTGGAGCTGAACACGATTCTGGATTTCGACTATGGCCTAACTGCCCTTCTCAACTAAGTGCAGTGTCTTTAACAGATGCGGTTGGAGTGATTCATTTAAGGACTTAGTTTTCTTGTTTCTGTTTGTTTCTTTCCCACTGATCAAAAAAAATTAGCTAGCCTCAATATCTCTTTATTCATTCATTCATTCGTTCTGTATCAATTAGCATATTCATTAATGATATTATCCTTCCTTATTTTGGGATCGTGATTAATTTATTTTTCTAAGTCAAAAGCAGTTTATATGAACTACAAAAGCTTATTAATTTTACTAGCTAATTAGACATTTATAATTATGTTATACCATATATTTTAAATTTGAGTTTTTATTATTAAGTCAGTTTTGATCATACGTGATATACTCATATATACTTCTCACCAAAAAAAAAATACTCATATATACTTCTTTCTCACAAAACAAATGTATCCTGGACTTCTTATACTAGCGTGATGACCCAGTGCCCTCCATGAGTCCATGGGTAGATATTTTAGGCATGAACATATGTATTAACATTGTTAGTTTATTAGTTTATAAATTTTGTATGAATATAGGTCATGATGTAACATTATTATGATAAATGATTTAGAAATTAACCTTTTTGTAGTATTAAATACTTTATTTACCTATGTAGTAATATTTTATTTTGAAAATAGAGTTATGAAATAAACAATAGGTAAGTATTAAACTGTGCTTACGTATACAATAATTTTGTCTCTGTGAGTCGCATTGGTGTGAGTCACCAAGCAAGTCTTTCAGTTATTTAGTTTCATTCATTTAATTGTGAGACCTAATCAATTTTGTTCAAAAGCAAAACATAGGCCTAGCCTATTGCCTTATTCAAGGAAAGATGGTCGTGTGTCTATCCAGTTCAGATTTGCATATCTATATTTAATTAAAATATTTACAGGGCCGAGTGAAAAATTTATTGATTTTTAGCTTATGATGTTCATGTGTCATGTTAAATTCATTACATTAATCAATGTCCACCGAGGATAGTGGGCTCCAAAGCGAATATCCATGTAGGACAAATTAGAGAACTCATCGAATCGGATGTATACTAAAAGCATTAGGTTCAATTAGCAACTTCAACAAAAGAAATTACAAATGTAGAATATCACAGTTTCCGTGATTTTCACACCCAGGGTGCTAAAACGTCAGGTTCAATCCGAAGCTTCAATAGAAAAAATCACAATTGTGGAAATTTTCACTACCCTAGTGTGAACGCGCCTAACTTGCACTACGCCAGAGATGCATTACATTAACGGCTTTGTAATGACACGTGAAGAGAGAACTGCTGTTATTGAAAATACAAAGAGAGACCAACAAATTATCACAAGTCCTACTCTTTACAATTGGTTTTTGGTCAGGGACCTAATATTTTCCATCTAAGAATTTTTGGATGTGTTGCTCCATCACAACACATTAAGATGGGTCCTGAAAGAAGGTTGAGAATATATGTTGGATATAAATTTTCATCTATAATAAAATATCTTGAGCCAACAAAATATCTTGAGCTAGTAATGGGAGATTCATCTACAACATGGTTTGCCGATTGTCAGTTTTTCCAATATTAGGGGGAGAGAATAAGCAGCTGCAAAAGAATATTAGTTGGAATAAATTATCATCTTGATCTTTGTATAAAACAGTGTGAACCAAAAGTTCGAAAGATAATTCATTTGTAAAGTTTAGCAAACCAATTACAAAATGGCTTCACTGGAAGAGTGACTAAACCAACTGCTTTTACTCAATTCAAAATTGATGTTCCTGTTGGACAATCATGCATGAAGCGTGGTAGTGTCAATTCCAAAGATAAAATATCTTCGAATAAGAAAAGGAACTAAAAAACAAGATGACCCAAATGAGGATATTGAAACTCCAAAAGAGTAATTAAACATAATTGATTTTCCAACTTCAGAAAAGACTGACCAGTACATGAAATTTGTGAAAATAAAGAGATCTCAATAAATTGTGCCATGACTGAAATGCAGTGGAACCGAAATGAAATCAACATTGACGATGTTTTTGTATATAATATAGTGCTAGATGTGATAAATGAAAATGAAGATCATGAACCAAAGTCTAATTAAGAATTGTAGACAAAGAAATAATTGGACAAAATAAAAATACGCTATTAAAGTAGAATTAATTTAAACTCGCTTTGCAATCGAAAAGTACTTTTGGACTTGTAGTCCAGGCCCTGTTTGGATAACAAGCTTATTTACTGCTTATGGCATAAGTTGTATAAGCTACTTTTATAATCAAAGAAAAATTATAGTGAAACTTATTTTATATAAGCCATAAGCTGTTTTGATAAGCTATCTTGGGTAGCTTATGAAAAATAAGCCCAAAACAGCTTATGAATAAGTCATAAGCTATGTTCATAAGCTCTGCATAAGCCAATCCAAACAGGCCCCAAATATGCCTCTTTCCACTTGTTTAAGTCATCCATCTTTGTATAATTTCTAGAATATTACACACAAAAAAGGTCTGCTTCTAATTTGTCTAAAAAATAAAAATTTGTTAAAAATCTAGTTTTAAGCTTTTTTTTTGTAGTTATTACATTGCATTTTTAAAATAAGAGTAAAATACACTCTCATTCCCTAAGAGATAACGATATTATACTCCCCTCCTCTCTTATTTGAAAACACACACTCTCCTCCCCTAAGAGATACCAATATTATACTCGTCTCCCCTCTTGTTTGAAAACACACACTCCTATCCCCCAAGAGATACCAATATTACACACTTCCTTACCTTTAAAGATAAAATATGATACATTTTTCTCCATTTTTGTAATTTTTCTTTGGCGTAAAAGTTAGTCTCTGTTAAAATATTTTTTATTACCATAATAACTTTTTATCTTTTATTTCATTTATGTTTTTGTCCTATTTTCTTTCCCAATCCGATTTCAGAATCACTGTTTCAGTGTCGTTCACCACCACATTCAACTAAAAGCAAAACGAATCCATTGTTGGTGGAATGTGGTGGTGAACGTAGTGAAAGACAATTCTGATTTCACTACGTTCAGGAATTGGAATGAAAAAAGAAATGAGGCAAAAAGGAAATGAAATGAAAAAAAAATATTATGGTAATAACAAATAATTTAACGGAGGCTAACTTTTACGTTAATGAAAAATTACAAAAGTAGAGAAAAATGTATTATATTTTATCTTTGAAGAAAAGCAAATGTGTGTTTTCAAACAAGAGGGGAGAAGAGTGTAATATTGGTATCACTCGGGGGAGGAGAGTGTGTGTTTTCAAACAAGAGGGGAAGGGAGTGTAATATTGATATCTCTCAGGGAAGGGGAGTGTGTGTTTTCAAACAAGAGAGGAGGAAAATGTAATATCGTTATCTCTCAAGGGAGGGGAGAGTATTTTACTCTTAAAATAACCACTTGTAATAGCTGGGAGTAAGATAAGAACCTATTTTTTGGTAATTATATATGCATTTTTATTGGTGATAAGCCATCTCATTTGGATTAGTCTCACTTAAATTTGAGATCACCCGAGAAAACAGAGTTAATAAAAAAGAAAAGGCAAAGATAAAGGAAACGCGGCAAAATCCCCCCTAAACCCAAATCTCAACCACCTCTATTTTCTTTCTCAAACTCGCCTATATAAGTAGAGTCCCGATACTCAGACACCCAATTTTTACCCTCCACCCATCCCACACCTGCTTACATGACATTTTAATTGAGTCAGCAAAAAAAAATTTAACGAGTCAGCCATCCAAAACATTTAACCGGGAAAATAAAGTGAAGGCGGGACTCTGGAAAGGAAGACGTACTCGCTCTCTGCCTATCTCATTTCTCAGTGGTCGGTGGGTCTTGTCGTCATTGAGATCGGAGTGAAAGCGAAGTCGAAAATGAAGATGTTGCCTTGCTCGCTTTCTCCCTCATTCTTGTTGCCTCTTTGTGGCTTTCTGATGAGCCCTTGTTCTGACTCTGTTGCAGTCTCCAATGGCCCTCTTTGTTTTGTTGTTGTAGTTTTTTTCTCTCCAGTGAGCCCTTGTTCTCCTAATGCCAAGTCTAATGTCTCCGTTGCAGTGAAAAGAAAAAAATGGGTTCTGGTTGTTTTTCCTCTGTCTCATCTAATGTCTCTTGTAAAATGTTAATAACTATTAGATTTTATTTTGATTTTTTCCCCTACATTTTAAACCAAGCATTTTCGCAGCTTTGCAAATGTGTACATTTTTCATTTTTCATTTAACCACATATATATTATGATTAACCTATTTTTGTGTTCTATTAACCATGCTTTGTGCCTGATTCAAGCATACATAACTATTCACTCACATAATATAAAAATATACTCTGATTCCTCAGTGAGTTTTTCAGGCTTTAAACAAACTATCTCTATAGTACTCTGAATTCACTTAACCATGGATCTAATGATTAACTCATTGTTTGTGTCCTATTAACCATGTTTTATGAAGTGATATAACTTTGGTGGGACACGTAATTGCATTTAACCACAGATATCTCACGATTAACCCTTTTTTATGTACTATTAACCAGATTTTTGTTTCCTATTAACCAAAGTTTTATGAGTGATTCAAGAGTAGACACATTACAAGAAATTTGACCTTTTGTGACATATTAAATTTGTCACCAAAGGTTGTTAATCTATAGCTAATGAAGGAATGATATCAAATAGCATGTAATTAACCAAGTGTGGCTTGCTAATAACCACGTGACAAGGATATGTGGTTAGTCCCGATCTATCAGTGGTTACATTTAACTACATGACAAGGATATGTCAAATTTGAGTCATGTGGTAGAGACACATTTCTGTGGTTAGTTGTGAATAATTATGCAGTTATTCCCTCTCTGTCAGTGGTTAAATTTAAATACATGCCAAAGATATGCTAAATTTGAGTCACATGTGGTAGAGACACATTCCTATGTTAAAGCCTCTCAAAATTGAAAGTCTTTAGCTCAGAAATGTGTCTTTATCACTTCTGAGTCAAACTAGTTTGTTCATTTGCATGTAGTTTAATTTAACCACCTGTAGAGAACGATTAACCACATATTTGTTCACTATTAACCATGAAAATGTCAATAATTGATTTATAACTATACACTCACATGATAAATAATCTCAATATGTGTGTCTCAATCCTCTCAAAATTGAAAACACTTAGCCCAAAAATGTATTTTTAGCACTTCTGAGTCAAACTTGTCTGTTCATTTGTACGTAGTGACATTTAACTACCTTCAGAGAACGATTAACTACATATTTCTTCACTATTAACCATGAAAATGTCAGTAATTGATTTACAATTATACACTCGCATGATAAATAACCTCAGTATGTGAGTCTCAATCCTCTCAAAATTGAAAGCCTTTAGCTCAGAAATGTGTTTTTAGCACTTTTGAGTCAAACTTGTCTGTTCATTTGCACGTAGTGACATTTAACCACATTTAGAGAATGATTAACCACATATTTCTTTACTATTAACCATGAAATAGTTGTTAAACTTGCAATGCACAATATAACATGTACTTAACCACGCGTAGCTTACAATTAACCACATTTGTAAATAGAATTAACCACATGAATATGTCTATGAAAACTTTTTCATTTCATCACTAGTTGTCTATTTTTACTTGAATTCCAGGTTTAAGGTTCATCATATATCCTTCATAATGTTTAACTTTTATTTGTACAAATGATTAAATGAAGTCCTAATGTGACATAGTTAAATTTGACCACAGATACAACATGATTAACCACATATCACTTCACACTTAACCATGGAAATGGCAATGGTTGATTTACAACTATACATTCACATGATAAATAACTTCAGTAAATGTGTCTGAGTCCTCTAAAAATTGAAAGCCTTTAACACTAAAATGTGTCTTTAGCACTTGTGACTCAAATTTGTATTTTTAATGTGATGTAGTTGCATTTAACCACAGATACAGCACGATTAACCACATATTGCTTCCCACTTAACCACGGATATGTGAATGATTCATTTACAAGTATACACTAACATGATAAATAACATCAGTAAATATCCTTAACTGATAGAGCTAGCTAACTGACACACCCGTAGTTAGTTGTGACTAACTATGTGGTTAGTCCCTAAATGTCAATGGTTAAATTTAACTACTTATCATGTGATTATATATCATGTATTTAACCACGTGCAGCCTGCAAATAACCTTATTTTTAAATGAAATTAACAACATCGATGTGCTTATGATAGTTATTTATTTCTTCACACATTAATTTAACCATACTAACCCATTTTTTGTGTCCTATTAACCACATATTTTGAATGATTCAAGGATAGAGAGCACATATTAACCACAGACTATTCACTCACATGCAATCGAAACAATCTGGACTCTGAATCCTCAATAAATTTTAAAGGCTTTAAACAACTTATCTAAATTGTACCTCGTTATTCGGGGAATGGTTTAGATAGTATGTACTTAAAGATATGAGACTTGCAATTAACCATATTACCAAATATAATTAACCACAAAATTGTGTTTATTAAAAGTTTATTTGATTACTAGTTAGCTAATTTTACTTGAAGAGATGTTCATCAAAATTCTCCCACAAAGTGTTCATTTTTTTTCCAGTTATCAATCATAATTTAGTTGCAGTAGGACATGAAATTGCACTTAACCACACTGACCATTACTATTGCCAGTAATTATGTGGTTAGTCCCTCTTTATCAGTGGTTAAATTTAACTACATGCCAAGGATATGTCAAAATTGAGTCACCAGTGTTAGAGACACATTTATGTGTTGAAGCCTTTCAAATACATTGAAAACTTAGTCACATTTCACCCTGTTACTTGCTATGTGAGTGTATAGTTGTAACCCAATCATTGAATAACTTGTGGTTAGTTGTGAAGAAATTTGTGGTTAGTTCCTCTCTGTCAGTGGTTAAATTTAAATATGTGCCAAGGATATGCCAAAATTGAGTCACCAGTGTTAGAGGCACATTTATATGTTGAAGCCTTTTAAATACACTAAAAACTCAGTCATATTTCACCCTATTACTTGTCATGTGATTGTATAAATGGAAACTCAATCATTGACAAACCCGTGGTTAGTTGTGAATAATTATGTGGTTAGTTTCTCTCTATCAGTGGTTAAATTTAACTACGTGCCAAGGATATGCCAAAATTGGGTCACCAATGTTAGACACACATTTATGTGTTGAAGCCTTTCAAATACACTATAAACTCAGCCATGATTTCACCATGTTACTTGTCATGTGATTGTATAAATGGAAACCCAATCATTGACAAACCCGTGGTTAGTTGTGAATAATTATATGGTTAGTCTGTCTCTATCGGTGGTTAAATTTAGCCACCACACATACACCAACGTCCAAACCTCTGCGACACAGCACCAAGTCCAAACCTCCGCGACACAGCACCAAGCCTCGGCCTTCGATCTATCTCACTACCAGTTCATAACACTTGAAAACCTGTTAGAGGGAAGGTAAGCCGAAGAGAAGCAGAAATGGTGAGGGAAAGAGAAGAGAGACCGAAGTGAAACAGAGAGAGCTGAGCAAATTCGCGATTTGAAATGGGTCTGTGCAAATCTGAGAAGTTGAAATGGTAAGAGATTGAGCAGAGAGAGCTAAGGAGCCCTAGCAAACTGTGTTTCGCGGCTGAGAGCAAGGACACTGTGTTTTTAGAAGAGAAGTCTCGCGCTCTGTTTTGAATCTTTTCCTCTCTCTTTGCTAAGCCACGCGCCCACACTACTCACTGAGTCACTTTGTTGACTCAAAAAAATGGCCACGTTGCAGGTGTCTCTTGGTGGTATGACATATAGGAGTGGTCGAAGAAACATTTTCCATATAAGTAAACCTAAGTGCACCAAAACCCAGCCTTTGCATTTTTCACGCGAGGAATTGGGATTCTCTCATTCATCCCTGTGAAGAATCAATCATCTTCAGCTGCGTTCCTCCTTTCGCTCTCAAAATAAACACTCTCACAGTCACACACACCCCTTTTCCTTTCTTCTCTCTTAAGTAAATGATGTCGCAGATGTGCAAGAACAAACCCGCCGGCTACGGCAGAGTTTCCGGCAACAAGGTCCGGTGACTAAGGATTATCAACAGTGCCATGAGGCCCGTTATGCAGGCAACAACAGAGCCACCGCGAACCATCATCGACCGCGGCAATAGTGGATTTTCCGGCAATGTGGGACGGCGAGAACAGAGCCACTGCAGAACGACAACGGAAGAAGTGATGATTATAGGATTGAGGCGATGAGGATGAAGCTCATAAGTGACCTGGAGAACGAGGCAGAAACACTGCGAAATGCAATGCTGGCGAAGGAGAAGGAAGAGGAGCAACCGCGGTGGAATCTAAGGTCGAAATAAAAGGCAGCGGAGAAGAAACCCGAGAATGACGACAATGCCATGAAGTTGACCAAACCGAAAAACCTTAAGGCACAAAGGATGAGACTTTGTGTTAATCTATGGAAGAGTGAGATTGAGCAAGATTTCATGAAGATGGCCGGTCATCTCCCTCCCCGCAAGCCCAGCAAAAGGCCCGCCGTTGTACAGAGGCAAATGGACGTAAGTCACCCTATATATAATCAATGCTGCCGCAATTGCGGTCACGATGTGATTTTGGAGACTCCAAAAACATTTATGTTGTGAGTGCAATCCCATTGCGGAAATATACGCCTCTTGTGTGCTTTTACATAATGCCTTTAATTTCTTATATCTCTGTTTTTCCCCCCCTTAATGTTGTTTATGTTAACTTAATTGCTTCTTCTTATTGTTGTGTAAGATTATTTATTTATTTAACACCACAATTTGATTTCATTTGATTTTTGTGCAGACCCTGTTTCCTGGTTTGTTATTGTCCGAGGTTAAAGCTGATTTATACAAGGTTCCTGAACCCCGAGCTGTCACTGTGCCTCACTCTATGAAGAAGAGGAGGAGGAGCAACTAGTTGATGCCTCTCGATTGCCTTCAATTCAATGCTCATTTCGGTTTACTAGCTTGGCACATTTATAGTTCATTCTTTCCGTTTATAAGAATTAAGAAAGAGTTATGGCGCCCTGTGAAAAGAAAAAAGAAAAAAAAAGAACTGTGACTTGTGAGCGAAGATGAGTACTGTAGTTAGTTTTGAATCCGCGCGCACATGCTATGCAGCTGTGCAGTCCTCACACACACAAGGATGCACCTCCCTCAAATATTGCATTACAATATATAGTACTGTCTTTCTGGAATTAATTAGCCTCATCTATCTCTTTATTCATTGATTGTGTATCAATTAGTATATTTATTAATGATATTATCCTTCCTTATTTTGGGATCGTGATTAATTTATTGGCAATTTATATGGTTCCGTTATAAAAACAATGGTTTCGGTATCGTTGGTAAAAATATTTTGTATTTTAGTTCCTAAATTTTAGATTTATTTTTATTTCAAATTTTATTTTAAAATTACGGGTAACTGACGGATTCTCATATTCTCTCTCACGAAACCCACATCTCTCTCGAAGCACGGAGCACGATAAAACTCAAGATATCTCATATCTCTCCCATGTGTGTCCCTTTCATGTCTCAATACAATCAATTATTTGTATATATATGATTATGAGTATTTTCCATACGGACAAATTTATAAAATAAAAGAAATTAAGAACTACGATATAATATAAAAAAATTATAGTCCTTAAAAATAATAATTTAACGTGGCGAAACTCTCGTTTGTCATTGGTTAAAACTACAAAAGCTTATTAATATTACTAGCTAATTAGACATTTATAATTATGTTATACCATATATTTTAAATTTGAGTTTTTATTATTAAGTCAGTTTCATCACACGTCATATACTCATATATACTTCTTTCTCACAAAACTAATGTATCCTGGACTTCTTATACAAGCCTGATGACCCCGTGCCCTGCACGGTTGGATATTTCAGGCATGAACATATGTATTAACATTGTTAGTTTATTAGTTTATAAAGTTTGTAAGATATAGGTCATGGTAATATTATTATGATTAATGAATTAGAAATTAACTTTTTTTAATACTAAACTTTATTTATCTATGCAGTAATTTTTTAATTTGAATTGCATTGGTGTGAGTCCCCGAGTAAGTCTTATATATTCAGTCATTTAGTTTCACTAGCGTAGGTGATCCGTGCCATGTACGGGGTATATGAATCACTTTATATATTAATTCAAGAGTACAATGAAACAATTGTATAACTATGGTTGAAGCCATAAAATAATTTAAGTAATTGTTATAAGTAGGAATGACAAAAAATCAAAATTCGCAATACCCGCTTGAACCCGTGAGATATAGTTTAACATAAAATGTTCATTCTAGTGTATTAACTTTAATTTGCAGATACATATACTTTCATGTATTTGTTGTCAAAAAAATAATTTCATGTATTTTTTCATCCCCATTATTATATATTATCTATTATCTATAATTTCTAATTAATCATTTCGCATATTTATATATAGATACTAATGTGCAAAAAAAAATTAAATTTTTTTAACGTAAAGAAAGTATCCAATAAATTAGCTGGGGATAAAATAAAAAATAATAAAAATGTATTTACAATAAATTATCATAAAGTGAAATAGAAAATTATTTAAATTATATATTAAAAATTAATTCTTTTCACGTAAAATATTTATCACGCATGTTAATTTTTATTAACTCCAAGTTTTCTAAGAAAAAAATTAAAATGTTTTTTAAATTAGTTAGATGATTGCTTCAAAAAAATTAGTTAGATGATAACATACTAATAAAGAAAGAAATATTTATTCTCATTTTATGTCCTTTATTTCTTGTTCCTAAATATCAAAATAAAATTTTAAATTTAGATTTCATACTAATATTGAAGAGAACAATTTTTTGTAACCATGATATTGGTATAAAGTATTCACCGCCTTCTTTTATTTATTATTTAATCTTGAAAAAAATTGATCAAATTAATTCAAATAAAGATAAAATAAATTTATTACCTAAATTTTAAAATTATATTCATATCAAGATGGAAGAGAACATTTTAATTTTTCTATAACCTTAAAACATTAAAATCAAATCTTTTTGAATTTTAAGATTTTTCATAATCCTAAAAGGATTAAATTTGACCTCATTAAAGATTTTTTTTAACACCTATAAAAAAACAAAAAAAAACAATGTTTTGGAGGCTATGAGAAAATGAATAAAAAGTATCAAAATATATATGGATGCCATAATATTAGAATCGCCTTGAGAAAAATTTTAGGCCTAGGTGTCATCATGTATGTCTATTTTTTTTACAGTGTCACATTCTCACCACTTTTCTAACCTCAACCTCAACCCCAAGAAAAGAATTATTTAATCAATTAATGTGTTTAATTTACATTCAACTTGGATGTTGTCAAAATATTCATTGCACACCTAATAAAACTAAAAAATAGGAATGAATCAATTAACAATTAATGTGTCTAATCTACACTCTATTTTTTATTTCAAAATATTCATTGCATGTCTAATAAAACCATTAATGGGAAGGGATTAATTAATATCTAATTGTTTGTGATTCTTCAAAATACTCATTACATGCCAGATTAAATCGATAAAGGAAATGAATCAATTAATGTGTTTAATTGCATGCGATTTTGATTGCGCAATTCTCTTTCAAATTTATACAAATCATTTCAATGTTCCCTTCCTCTATTGTCGTTTTTTTTCTTCATGTTTCTCTTTGTAATTTTTTCTTCCGATTTTCAGCATATTTCGCGCTAACGGCAAAACCATCATTTTGAATTTCATATTTTCTATTTCTACAAATTAAATTTTTTTCCTTTTTAATTTGCTCGATATGATATTCTTCTATTTGATTTACTACTACTACTAATGATCAGCTTGATATACAATACTGCATTCAATTTGAGGGAATATAATACTCGTGTCGGTTTCTCCTTAAATAATGACCAATTAGACAAATTTTGTTTCACATTTATTCTAAAATTTATTCTAAGCGCAAACCAAAAATGGAAATCAATTTCTCCTATTTGTCCCCTTAAGTCATAATTTACTCAACATTTATGCTAAATGCCAACAAAAAATGAAAATCGGGTGAAACTCTTCTAATTCACAACAAAATCAACAAATCATGATTAATCAAACATTATCTCACTCCCGTAGTGGAAAACTATATCGTGCGATATAATCAATTTAAAATTTAAAATGTGGCATTTCAATCATTGATGTGGTGAGAAACTGATTTGGTTGAGTTTATAGGTTAGCGTAAGTTATATATTGTCATGAATCATTAATTAAAAATTATTTTTTCTTATTTATTGTGTTTTATCCCGACTATTTACATTAATCAATTTAATTGTAGACATTAATAAGAAAAATTCAAATTTGCTTTAACAAAAGAAAAGATTTAATAAATTAATTAGCTAGGTGAAAATGCTAAATGAGAAAGAAATATACCATTACATTATTGGTTAAGATGAAAAAAATTATTACTTTTCAGAGCATATTTTTTATTACTTGTTCTTAAATATAAAAAAAATTAAATTCATATTAATCATGAAGAGATCAAATTTCAATCGACATAAAATTAAATTCTTTTATGTATTATATAATATTCAGTAAAATCAAATTCAATTTCAAATCCAAATTAAGATCAAATAAAATTATTACCTAATTTAGAAATCAAATTAAAATCAATTTGGAAGAGATTTTTTCAGAAAAAATATAGAAGAGAACTTTTTATTTGTTTATTTAATATTAAACATTAAAATCAAATCTTTTTAAATTTTAAATTTTTTCCTGATCCTAAAAAGATCAACATTTAGACTCATCTAAGATTTTTTTACCATCTAAATTCGAACCCATAAAATTATAAGAATTATTATGATTTATATATAAGGAAAATAAAAACCAATAATTATATCTATCAATATCATTATACAATCAAATCGAAAAAAATAATATATTTTATCTTATTTTCTAAATAAATAAAATTGATTATGCAACAACTGTTGTTACGAAAATTTCAAATCATATTGAAAATAAAGAAGTTTGCAAACAGTTGAAACAGAAACCAACCCAGAAGAATGATCAAGACCAAAACAACCACAAAAAAGGAGAAAAAAGGCAGGCGAGCAAAGGACCCTAAATAGTTTAGGATCTTCATGGATCATATTTCTTGAAACTCTATTTATTGTTGAATTCATGATTGCTTGTAAGCAAAGACTTTACCCTTTTGAAGATCTTTCTTCTTCACTTCCTCGATTCCTACAACTTCTTAGGATTTTCGAAAGATGATTTTGTCGCTAACTTTTGCATAAATCTGCATAATTGAGCAAAAAAATAAATGAAATTGAATGACCAAAATAATATTTTGAACTCTATAATGGACCAAACAATCGAATTTAATCCTTTCAAATAAGTTCAAAATTACATTTGAATTTATTTAAATGAAAACCAAAGCTAAAGACTAAATCAATGTCAATCAAGGAACAAAAATTGATGCTAATCACATGCTGCATAATATTCACATAAATTTTGTAAACAAAAAGATAATCATGAGCATTTATACGGCAACTATATTTAAAAACAAAATTACTAAAATTAACCCCAATACCTGGATTGAGATGAGCAACTTCAACAAAAAGGGAGAAGGAAGTAAAAATGCTAGATTTTCTTTTATGATCAGGTAATAGAGTGCTGCCACTAATGATGGAAGAGAGGGGGGAGGGTCAATAGAGACACTGACGGGATGTACTATTTAAATATGAACGGGTGAGAGAGAGAAAAACACAAAAATCTTCTGATTTCATTTCAAATTTACATTTAATGCTAATTCAAATACAATAATGTTTGATTAATCATGATTTGCAGAATTCGTTTTAAATTGAAAGAGATTCACCCGGTTTCCATTTTTTGTTAACCTTTCGAATAAATGCTGAGTTAATATTTTCTCAAATTGAACATAGTATTGACACGTGTAAAATTTGCTCGACGAAGAAATTGGGGATGGTCTCTCGTGTTTGCCCTATTTGCTTTTTTATTTTTTTTCTAGTGCTGGAATATGATAGGAAACCTTTTTGAACTATTGCTTGAAGATTGGTGAAATTGTGGGTGGTCTCTCGTTTTTGACATATTTGTTTTTTTTTCCTCAGGTGTTTGAATATTTTAGAAAGGATTGAATAATTAGTTAGGGACACGATTTTATTTTTTTTTATATTACTTTATTTGGTTTGAAGATAAAACACATTGTATAAAAAAAGAAGATAAAACACGTTATTATTTCACAATTAATGCAAGAATTAATTGGGGACACAATTAATTGGATTCAAATTAGACTGAACGATTTTATTTCATAATTCGGATATGATTTCCAATAATTAATTTGTGGGTAGGAAATATTTGATTTGGCCAATTAATTATTAATTGATTATTGATTTAATTTTGATTTGATTTTGGTGTACCTTTTCCTCCGAGTGTGACACATGGATGGGGTTTGTGAAAACGCTCTGAAAACGACATGTGTGAATTGGGATTTGAAAAATCATTCATAAATATATTATTTATAGATTTATTCAATTGTGAGACCTAATCAATTTCGTTCAAAAGCAAAACATAGGTCTATTGCCTTATACAATGAAAGGTGGTCGTGTGTCTATGTAGTTCAAATTTACAGATCTATATTCAATTCAAATATTTACATGGCCGAGTGAGCAATTTATTGATTTTTAGCTTATGATGTTCATGTGTCATGTTAAATTCATTACGTTAATCAATATCCATCGCAGATGGTGGGCTCCAAAGCGAATATCCATATAGGACAAATTAGAGAACTCATCGAATTGGGTGTATAATAAAATAAAAGCATTTGGTTCAATTAGCAACTTCAACAAAGAAATCACAAATGTAGAAAATCACTTTTGTGGTAATTTTCACTCCCAAGGTGCTAAAATGACAGCTTCAATTTGAAGCTTCAACAGAGGAAATCACAATTGTGAAAAATATCACTCCCAAGGTTGGAACGCGTCTAACTTGTTTACAAATTTTGACATACTATGATAGAACTAATCAGAATTATGAGAATTTCCACGCTCGTGGTGCGAAAGCGTCATGTTCAATTTGAAGTTTCAACAGATAAAATCACAGTTGTGCGCAATTTCACATCCGGGCATGAACACATATGACTAGCTTCAGATGCGCATTGATAGAACTAATAACAGCTCTGAAAATTTTCACACCAAGGGTGTGAAAGCGTGAAAGTCTTTTCAAAGCTTCAACAGAGGAAATAATAATAGTGGAAAATTTCACACCCATGGTGTGAACACGTCTGGATTCGCTGTGACTGAACTAACCACATTTGTGAGATTTTTTACATCATGGATGTCAAAGCATCAAAGTACCTATGATATTTTTTGAGTAAACCATCACTTTTGTTCCTGAAATTGTAAGGTGCTGACACTTTAGTCCCTGACATTAGAAAATAGGGAATTTGGTCCCTGAAATTGATGACCATCTGTCAAGTTAGTCATTCCGTTAGTGTTACTCAGGTAACAGTGTTAACGTTACGGATGTGGCATGTTAAGTGCCATGTTAGCATGCACATGTGTCAGTTAGGGATCAAATTGAGAGAATTTTTAAAAAGTTAGAGACCAAATTGATAGAATAAATCTGGAACTTTCCATCTCTTCTTATTCTTAAAAAAATCTTTCACTACAAAAAAGAGGTCATTACCGACAGCCCAAAGTTGTCGATAAGAGTCTGAAGCCGTTGGAAAATGATGTTTGCCGACGGCCACGAGGCCGTCTCAACTTGTCTCGTCAGAAAATTTTCCCGACGGCAACGATAAAGCTGTTGGTAAGTCACCCTTAGATTAATGGAATAATTGCTTCCATGAACCTCTTTGAGAGACCTTTTGTTATGGGGAATAGAATGGATCCAAAGATGTTTCCTTCCACATGTTTAAGGCATCCATTCTCATCTCATTCTCCTCTTCTATTGTTCTGTGTAAACTAATCGAGCTTATCAGATTCATCTGCGATGCTCAAAGTTTGACTTATCAATTGGATCTTCAATCGCCAATTGTGGCATCTTCACTGCTAATGGTTCGTGATAATCGTAGAACATGAGTTTTTGTATGGGCCATACCAAGGTTCTTGCTCCCCGTAGGGCAACAGGTCGCGGTCTTACATATCATTTGGTTCTCACTCTCGTTATCATCAACTCGAGGCTTCCATACAAGTCTGATTAGAGAACGATCCTGGTAACATTTGGTGTGATTTTCATATCAATCTCCTATTCTTGAGAAGGATTTGTCCTCAAATTTGCGTTGTCCTCTCTAGGTAAAAGCGTGGACTTCTTTTGCTATTGACACACCCAATTGTATGGTTCAAAAGACTAGTCTAGCTTTCTCAATTCCGGCTTTCTTTGCTCATTGTGAAATCTACCATCCAAGTCAATAAATAATGCAGCAACATTGAGATCACAAAAATGTTTCAAGTGAGCTTTCGAGGCTAGAACAATGGAAACTCAAATAGGATCTGAATATGGCTCTTTCCTCGTACTTAAGTCATCCATCTTGGTATCACTAGTTAAGAATGGTTCTTAACTTTAAGAACCCACATTAAAACCACCTTTTGAGATACTCATAGATAAACATGATTTACCAAAAATTATTTTAAAGATTTGTTCATTTCTAGTACAATTTTTCTAGAATAGGCTTAAATATGTTTTTTTTCCTGCAAATATGTCACTTTTCAGTTTTAGTCCTTGTAAAAAAAATCTTGTTTATCATCCCTGTAAAATAGAAAGTTTTGTTTTTAGTCCTCACTATTTTGTTTTAGTCCTTAAAATATTTAGTTCATGCTAAATTAGTCCTTGTAATATGTGGACAATTTTGTTTTTATCTCTAAAATATAATATCAATTTTATTTTATAGGGACTAATTCGACGAATATCTAAATATTACAAGGACTAATTCAACATGATCTAAAAATTACAGGGACTAGAAGAAAATAACGAGAACCAAAAACAAAACTTTCTATTTTATAGAGATGATAAACAAATTTTTGTTTACAGAGACTAAAACTGAAAAGTGACATATTTACAAGGACAAAAAATGTTTGGACTCGGGAGTGAAAATCCCCTTTTTGGGGTTCTTTGAATTTCGATTTTGACACGACCCGTTGCTTCAATTTATAATGATTATCAAGCGGAACCTGAAATCCCAAATGCCGAGGCTGAAATGTTGCAAACTTGGTGACCCAGTGGGTGAGGAAGACGAGTTCTCTCATGCTTGTAAGAAGAGAAAGACAATGAATAATGGTTACTACCCTCTGAACCTTCTAGGAGATGTAGCAGCCGGAATAATCCTGGTGAGCTTTCACAGCTTGTTGAGTGGCGGAATTTTGGAGAAGGGATTCTCTGCGTTGTGGTACACCCAAGTTTCGTGCTTCCTAGGTGAAGTACAGGGAGTGCCTGAAGACAATGCAACAACCATGGGAAGGAAAGCCACCAGACTCGCAGGGAATGGGGGAGCAAGTAGGAGGGGGAAGAGGGTTGTTTTGGGGGGGGGGGGGGGGGGGTTGGCGGCAGGGAGGGGGAAGAGGGGAAGGGGAAGGGGAAGGGGAAGAGAAAACCCTAATATAAAACATTTAATTTTAAATTTACGAAGGCTTAAAAATATTTTTCGTTCATGTAAATATAAGGTTTTTTGTTTTTCGTCTCTGTAAAAAATGTTAATGATGCTGTGTCAGCAAGCAAGCCACGTCATCAAGTGACATGTGGCATCTGTTAGCCAGCGTGGCAGTGACAACTCAGCTTCCATCAGCCAGCTCAGCACTTTTGTAACGGCAGCTGACGGCGATGACCAAAAAGAGAGTCAGGACATTACAGGGATGAATAAGTAAAAAAAAATTGTAGGGACAAAAAGCAAAAAATGCTATATTTGCAGGGACGAAAAATCCTATTGAGAATAAAAATTGTAAAAAATTATCTTTAAACTTTTTTTGTAGATGTTATTATTGAATTTTTAAAATAACCACTTGTAATAGCAGGGAGGAAGGTAAGAACTTATTTTCTTTTTGTAATTATTAGCTGGTTGACCTGTGCGACGGGTTTGGTTGGTTTTTACATACGATATAGAATGACTTATTTATATAATAATAAACTGATGTATGATATAGTATCAAAAAAAATTTGATATATAATATTCTATAAATTTATAACAGTACTAATTTTATAACATTGTGCATGAAAATTTATAGGAACAAAAAAAGATGAATGAAGTTTGTCAACAAAAACTATTTTATTAATCAGAAATAAAATTAAACTAAATAAAATTAGTTTTGCAATCTAAAAATTTAAGTAAAGAAAAAGATGAATAAAATCGATAAATAAACACCATTTTTTTCAACAGAAATAAAATCAAAAGAGAAATAATTTTGCAACCTGAAAATTTACACGAATAAAGAAATATGAATGAAATCCGTAAGGTAACACTATTTTATGGATCAAAAATAAAATCAAAAGAAAAATAATTTTGTAACCTAAAAATTTATAGCAACAAAAAAATATAAATAGAACCAGTAAGCAAATATTATTTTATTGATCAAAAATTAAACAAAAAAAAATGTTACAGCCCGAAGATTTACAGAAACAAAGAAAGATTGATAGAACATGTAAACAAATATTATTGTATTGATCTGAAGTAAAATCAAAAAAATAATTACTGCATTTTTATTGGTGGAAAGCCATCTCACTTGGATTAGTCTCACTTAAATTTGAGATCAGTAGAAAAAACAGAGTTAAGAAAATAGGAAACGCAAAGATAAAGGGAACGCGGCAAAATCCCCCGTAAACCCAAACCTCAACCACTTCTATTTTTTTTTCTCTCACACTCGCCTATATATGTAAACCTAAGTGCACCAAAACCCAGCCTTTGCATTTTTCACGCGAGGAATTACAGGACTCTCTCATCCATCACTGTGAAAAATCATCTTCAGCTGCGTTCCTCTTTTCTTCTCTCTGAAGTAAATGATGTCGCCGGTTTCACCTTACGAGTCCCAAATGTGCACGAACAATCCCGCCAGCGACGGCAGAGTTTCCGGCAACAAGGCCCGGCGAATAAGGATTATCAACACCGCCACGATGCCCGTTATGCAGCCGAAAACAGAGCCATCGCGAACCATCATCGACCGTGGCAAAGGTGGATTTTCCAGCAATGTGGGTCGGCGAGAACAGAGTCCGGCGAGAACAGAGCCACCGCAGAACGACAACGGAAGTGATGACTACGGGATCGAGGCGGTGAGGATGAAGCTCATGCGTGATCTGGAGACCGAGGCAGAAAGACTGCGAAACGCAATGCTGCCGAAGGAGAAGGATAAGAAGGAAGAGGAGCAACCGCGGTGGAATCTAAGGTCGTCGAAGTCAAAGGCAGCGGAGAAGAAACCCGAGAATGACGACAATGCCGTGAAGTTGACCAAAGCGAGAAGCGTTAAGGCGAAAAGGATGAGACTTTGTGTTAATCTATCAAAGAGTGAGATTGAGCAAGATTTCATGAAGATGGTCGGTCACCTTCCACCCCGCAAGCCCAACAAGAGGCCCGCCATTGTGCAGAGGCAAATGGACGTAAGTCAAGTTTCTGATATATATCTCTGTTTTTCTTCTTCTTAATGTTGTTTTATGTAAACTTAATTTCCTGTTGTTGTTGTTGTTATTGTGCTAAGATTTAATTAATTAATTAACACCACGATTTGATTTCATCTCATTTTTGTGCAGACCCTGTTCCCTGGTTTGTCATTGACAGAGATTAAAGCTGATTTATACAAGGTTCCTGAACCCCCAGCTGTCACTGTGCCTCAGTACTGTAGGAAGAAGAGGACGAGGTAGCTAGGACGCCCCCAAAAGATTTCACCGTTAGTTAGTTGATGCCTCGGTTGCCTGCCTTCAATGCTAATTTCGGTTTGCCAGCTAGGAATATAGTTAACCATTGTTTGTGTTTATAAGAAGAAATAAAGATTTCTCTCCTTGAAATATTATTTGTGAGCGAAGATGAGTACTACTGTAGTTAGTTTTGAATTCTCACACAAGGACGCAGCTGCCTCAAATATAACATTACAATAGTACTGTCTTTCTCTAAATAGCCTCATCTCTTTATTCATTCATCCATTCCGTATCAATTAGTGTATATATATATATATATATATATATATATATATATATATATATCTTTGTTGATTATTAATGGATTATCCTTCCTTAATTTGGGATTGTGATTAATTTATTTTTCTATGTCGAAAGCAGTTTATATGAACTACAAAAGCTTATTAGTATTACTATCTAATTAGATTTAATTGCCTATCTTCTATCTCACAAAACAACGTGCAGTCTTTCTGCAATAATTAACTTTTAAAATTAATATTTATTCAGTCAACGGATATTAGTAAACTTTTTTTTTGGATTGCTTATTAAACTTTTTTTTAACTTATTTAATTCATACGTTATAAGTACATTTCTTCAATCAATCAACATTAAACAAAATACTAAACCACCGGGGGCTTGGGTGAGATGATACAGGTCTCTCCCAGTTTAACAAGAAATTCTGGGTTCGAACCCAGGCTATGGGAATACAGCAGCCTTAAAACTCGAGTGGAAGAGTTTTGCCGCCTATAGAATCCTACCTGGCTCGAAGGGATTAGTCCCCACACGAGCGCGGGGATACCCTGTAGACAAAAAAAAAACAAAATACTAAATATCCATATGAATTATTACTTATACTAACTACACTAATTGTTTAATTCAATTTTTGACTTTTCAAAAAATCTACCTTTTCAAACCTTTTCTACAAAAAACTTTACAGGTGTCGTCTCTACGGCAATTCAGGGATGACATGTCTTTCAGCTAAGTCTTCCCTTCAACTTATATCCATGGGTTATGCTCAGAGCAAAATGAACATATATTTAAGCACATTTTAAAATTCGAATTTCCTTTCATTTATTACATATGTGATTTCATTCTAATATTCTCTTTCCATTTTAAGAACTTTTCCAATTTCAAATTTTCTATTTAATCTTTAATAAAAATAATTTTAATTGACATTTCAATTTCTATCAATTTATTTTTGTCTTTGTTGCCTCATTCAAAGTCCAAATAGTTACATTCTGTATTCATTTTTTTTTGTTACAAAAAGAAAGGAAAAAGAAAAGAAAAGGAAAGAAGGTAAACTACTCCCTAATGAACAACATGGGTGCAGATTAATTTGAATGGAAACAGAAAGAAAAAGAATTTTGTACAAACTTTCTGTGGAGACTAGGATTGACTTCTTCAACCGATGTTCTTCGATACATGGCCTGACGATCGAACCACAAACATCATGCTTAAGGGATCCGTGTATTTACCAGTATGTAGTACGTGACTTGATGCAATTCTGAGGCACACAAATGTGAGAGAGAAATTAGTTTGCAACCATCAAAAAGAGAGAAAAGAGGGGATCGAACACACTGCAACACCCATTCTCCAAAAAGGATATTACACCATGGTAACCAAGAATTTTGTAAATTACTTAAATAATAATTATTTTTAATTATAAACTGCCTTAAAAAATGCGGGTAAAATTTTTCTTCTTTTCTAAAAGATGAGAAAAATGGGGAATAAATCCCTAAGAAATTTTCTTTTTCGTAAACGTTTAAGCGTGAAAAAGTAAAGTACAATTGCGTACATAAAAGTTCCTTATCTCATATATATATTCATAAGAGTTTACAAAAAAAATCCAGTGTACTCAAATACTCATAATAGTTTATACAGTGGACACCTGAGCCGGTTAAATCTTTAGACCTCTACCCAAAAGAAGACAGTAAGTACAGATTCTTCTTGGAATCTCTATCAATTCTTGCAGCATCCTCCTTCAGATCCTCTTCTAAGAGTTAGCCCACTCCTTGAATAAATTATCTACTTAAACATGCATCAACACAACATAGAAAATATGTCTGGTTGAAAACCTTATCATCAAGTTATATCATAAGAGACACACAAGTAACACATAGCAGATATAATGTACACAACAAATATAATGTACACAGTAGATATAATACACACAACAGATATCACGCACAAATATTATCTCAATTAAACACGAAATCATATTATCTCAAATGAACACAGAATCACAAGTAATTACAGAATCATACCTCTCAGATAAAAACACAGAATCATATATCACAGGTAAACACAGAATCACAGATTTCAAGTAAAACATAGAATCTCATAACTTAGATAGCACAATATTCCATTTCTTTAATTCAATTCCCATAGACAAAAACAGTTTATCAGTATAAGATCAATTCTTGAATTTCCCCATCATATCACTACGTTTCGGCTTTGCAGTAATTTTAAATTCATGATTATATTTTCATAAACAGGCCCGTGAAAGCTCTCTCTCAAGAATTTTCGCCACGTATATACAGACTCCCTAGGTTAAGAAAAATAGTACATCAGTATGGTTCCCAGGAAAGATCTAGAGGTGAGCTGCAGCTGCTAAGAGACCCGTCTTTCCTTTAACACCCCTTTTTCCCACAAGGAACGTTACGTAAAAATATCAAGAAAACTTAATGCAGAAATAAATAAAATTGGTTTGTCTTCCAAAAATATACGTCTTTCATAATTAAAGGATACCGAAATTTGTGGCTAATTTTTATTTTAAAGTCGTATAAGAAAAAGTATGCTCACAAATATTTTAGCTATCCAGAAAATCAGAAAAGAAACATATATCATATATACATATCTCCAAGTCACAGCACAAAAATCTTGCGCTCGCAAGTATAGTCAAGATACATCATCACTGTGTAAAGAAAGTAAAGCGATAAACTACCCTAGAGAAAATAGTAAAGCAAAAGATGTGTCAAATACACGGCAAGAACAACTACTCCCCAAAACCTAGGCTGGTCGGCAACTAACAAACCCACAACCTAGCACTATCCTCCCCACCTAGAGTCCTAAGAAGATGTCGTCTCCTCGGGGTCCTCCTCCTCCTCGGACTCAGACTCCACAAACCAACTGCATCCAGGCTCATCTTTGATCTTCCTCTTCTCTCTCTCTGCATGTCCCGACGGTCCGGCGTGAGTGCCTGAAGAGCAACACACGAAATGTCCCGACGGCTCTACCTAAGGAACGGGAAGCGTCGGTCTCACAGACTCAAGTGGTGGAGCTGGTGTCACTGATGGAGCCAACCTAGGCAAGCATGCCCTCTCCAAGGAACTCTTCCTTGGAGTACGACGAATCAGACGACAGCGATCAGATACCGGTCCGACTTCCCGCTGTGGTGTAGGTCTCTGGTCCTCCCTCGTCTCTCTCCTAGGCTGCACCGTGGGCGGAACTCTAGCCTTCCTGCTCTCCAAGGCGGCACTGCGTGCGTAGGGTGCGTTTGCCAGCCAGCTGCGCATCCTCTCGATGGGTATGTAGGCGTCCAAAACCATGTCCCTCTCTAACACCTCCTTGGGACCCAGTACCCCTCCTCTAGTCCTGACCACGTGTCCAGTCACTGTGGCCCATTGGAAGATGGGATCATAAGTCCACCCCCCACCATCGGCCTTAAGAGGCCGGAAACTCTCCCTCACCCGCGCTACCAGAGGTCTCGATGTGGACATCTACGCGTAATGTACATAAAAATACAGAAAAGCAGGGTGGATTTCTTTGCACAAGTTGAAATCCACGAAAGGTGCATATGGAAAATAAGATACTACATAATATATTCCAAGAATATATTTATATATATAACTACTCTTTCACAAATCTTTCTCTAAGATAATCATTCCCCAAAGAAGAACACATCATCAAGTTAAACACACATAGCACTCTAGCATAATGCATGCCACTTCAATATCTCTTTAATACACCAGTGCACTGCTCCATGGAGACTTCTCTTACTCAACTAAGGCCCTGTTTGGATAACAAGCTTATCTACTGCTTATAGCATAAGCTGCATAAGCTACTTTTATAATCGAAGAAAAATTATAATGAAACTTATTTTATATAAGTCATAAGCTGTTTTGATAAGCTATCATGGGTAGCTTATGAAAAATAAGCCCAAAACAGCTTATGAATCAGTCATAAGCTGTGTTCATAAGCTCTACATAAGTCAATCCAAACAGGCCCTAAGTAGAGCGATATGGCTAGAGCGTATACCTAGCATAAAGTATAAACTGACCATCTGTGTCAGCCATAGTTTGACATTCATTCGGTACAAACCAATTGTGCTAACGTCGTACACCATATCATAAATAAGTTAGCCGGTCAGGATCATCCAAGCCGGGTATGCTACTCTTCTCGGCACAAGGGGATTCACCGCAAGGCCATTGAGAATTTCATAACCTGGATGCCCTCAAAGACTTATAGTCAGACCATACTTATTCACAATCCATCGCCATAGGATTGTATGCTCTAATTTTGGTAAAAGCCAACGTCTTTAATGCAAATGATAGTATAATTTGCAAACACATACAAGATAATTAATGCAATCCCCCATCTTAGGATTTTCGTCGTCACGTGTTAGTTTTCTTCCAACACCGTGTAACATTATTTATCCTCAAGACTTCAACGTCGTCACGTGTTGACTCTCTCTCAACACCGTGTAAATTTTTTTTCTATTAAGATTGTTTAAAAACATAAGTTTTAAAGAAAACTTCTCTTGGAAAGTAAAATTCTTCAAAATATTAAGTATTTCTCTAAATCTCTCTTTAACTTTAAAGTCTCAAAATCTTTAAATGTTTTGACAAAAGAAATACCTTTTAACATTTTTAAGTGCAAACTAAGAATAGTTTTATGAAAGTCCTTTGGAAAACTTAAATGTTTTTAGTTATAACCAACTTAGTATTTCTCTTCCAAACTTCTCATTGTAAAAAGATTAACTTAAAAGTCTTGATTAAATATTCAAGTTATATTCTTTGATAAAACTTTACTTAAATTCATTTACTTCTAATTATTTAAAATCTGAACCCTTAAAATATCCAGTTTCACGCTTCAGCCACTGATTTCCAAAAAATTATGATTTTAGCCCAAGAACGTCTAGTTTTTCGTTTCAGCCCCAGAACTTCTAAAAATTACGATTTTGACCCAAAACAACCAGTTTTCGTTTTCTGCACCAGAACTTTCAAAATTTATTGTTTTGGCCCAAAACACACCCAGTTTTCGTTTCAACTCCTTAAAAATTTGAAATTTCACTTTTTCCCATATCAATTTAATTCCTTAACTTAGATAGGGCTTTTGAAAAGTAAAATTTTGTTATAAGTCCATTGGACACTTATATTTAAAATCAAGTGGAGATTACCTAATCAAGTGTTGACTTGAATTCTAATTAATTTTAGATTGATTTCATTGGAAAAACTTTTCATTAAAGTCCTCTAAATCCTCTTTCAAAATGCTTAGGTGAAAATGCCTTGGATCCAATCACCAATCACAACCACAATCATAATAAATTAAAGCTTTACACTACTTTCAATATTACAATCCAACTTCATAGATTAATCACACAAATCACCCAATCAATCACATACATTAAATAAACAAAGAGGCATAATCAAGTCGTGAAACATACATACACTTAAATCAACCATCTTTAGCATTTCAAGCACAACACGAATACTAAAATTTATTAAACAAGTCATTAGACATACAAGCCACTTCAAACAATATATTTTTCCAAGAGTCCATAAACTTCAAAAATTGCTTTTCCTCAACCAAAATCATACTTTGAAACTTCAAGATATAGATATGTAAAAATAGATATTACTAAGAGAATGATTTCTCATTCAACAACCAATATGAAAACTCAAGTTTTTGAGTTTATCATCAAGCATACAACACATAACCACACACATACACAACCTTCCCAACTTATTGAGAAAATCCCCTTACCTCTTGAAGCTACTTAAAGAACAACCACGAAGAGGTCTCCTTGAAAACAACTCCTTGAAATCTTGAAGCTCCCACACTTCAAAAGTCACCCTTATTCAAAATACACAAGAACACAACCATAAAAATGCAAGTTTTATGAAAATACCCAAACCCTAAAGTGTAGAAATTTGAGTAGAGGAGTACTTACTCAAAGCTTAGAAGCAAAATGGATCAAAGAGGGTTTCAAGCTTATAGGTTCCAAGAGTATGAACCTAAACCAAAAACAAAGTCTTCTCTTAGCAAAAATGAAGAACACAAGATTCTTGAAAAATGAAAGTGATGGTAATGGAAAAATAAAAAGAGATTATGGATTAGAATCATCATCCAAACCTTTTTTGTGAAGCTTGAATGGCTAGAGCTCAAGAAAACTCAAGACTTTGACTATGGTCTCAAGCTTTGGAAATGGAGAGAAAATGAAGTTTTTGGCAAGATGAAGAAGATGAAATGAAGAAGAAAAATGAATCCTCTCTCCTCCCATACCTAGAAGAATTCAGCCAAGACAAGGGGGTATGGGTGGGATGTGCTCTTGATTGAATTTGGCTACCTACTCCATTTCTTTTAATTGAAAATTCAAAGATATTTTCCCTATTTGGTCAAATGTGAATTTTGAATTTCAAGAGTGTATTTTTGTTCAAGGAACTCGGCCATGACCAAAAAAATATGGTGGGATTATGTCCCATCAAGTTAGGGTTAAGTTGGTGGTTCAAAGTAGGAAAAATGCTTATTTTCATAATCCCTTTTGAGATAAACATTTTCTAAAATAGGTACTATCATGAAAAATCACTTTTATGGCTTAAATATGATATATAAAATTTTAGAATCTCAAAACTAAATTTTTGGACCATTTTTCATCTCCCGGTTGCGCCCAGTTTACCCGTAAAGCACCAAATGCGGGTAAAATAAAGTTTTTCTAAAAAATTTCTAGAAAAATTTCTAAAAATCACAAATAATCTAAAATCAACTTTTGTTTCGTTAAAATATTATTTTGGAGTGAAAATGGTCTCCAAAAAAATACTAAACCCTTCCCCCGCGTCACGCGAGAATACGGTTCCTGCAAAAACTCAGTTTTGCTAACTTTACTACTCTTGACTCTTCTAAAATAAATCTAAGATATGAATATCATAATTTTTACCGCAAGATCCCAAAAATCATTAATCAAATAATTTTAAATAAATTAAAGCAGATTAAAAGTCAAAAGAAAATATTTAAAAACAAGGGTGTTACATTTCCTAGCCATAACCATACTAATAAATCATTCATCCCAACCATCTTTCTGTATATAAATGGTAAAAATTGCAGGTTTTTAACACAAGGAAATAAATTAGCTTTTCTCAAAAATACAATTTCTAAGTTAGGAATTAGTAATAGTACATTAGTAGAGTCGCCAGGACAAGATAGAGGACACAGCCGATACCAGTTTTTTCTTAGCTAGAATTGTACCAATGCACTATTTAACCCAACAAAATATGTATGTTAATACCTAAATTTGATTTTTTTGACATTGAACCATAAAAACTCCGTTTAAAACACAGTTTTACAAATAATAAAATTTCTGAAATTCAAACGTACTAATTTTCTACAGAAGTTTTAGCCTAACTTTGTTTGTATTGATCACACGGAGGCAGAACCCACTGAGTATGATCAAATCCTTAATAGATATAATTTTTCCATTATAATGGTACAAATAATAATTCCCAAAACCAATTTTGGCATTACAACCTTACTAATAATAAATCACACAAACAATTAAATAAAAACTTTAAAACAATTATAAAGCTTATAAACAAATAATAAAGCTATAACACATAAACCACCTAAGTGGTTAGATCACACAACTTATGTGATCTCTCATAACTCAAGAATTTTCCCCTTACCTCAAGATATGAAGAATGGAGATTTTGAAGAACAAAGCTTCAAAACTCAAGAGCTAAGCAAGAAACCTAAAAGAACTAGAAAAACTATAAAGAGGGAGAAGAGAATTTGCTTTGTCAACACAAAGGCTTGGTGCAAGAAAATATGAAGCATGGAAAGGGGTATTTATAGTGGGGGAGGGGAAGACTGTAGATAACAGGATGAAACACAAGAAGGGGGGGTTGAATTGTGTTTCTAAGCTTTTAAAAACTTTTCGCAATGTTGGACGCTGGCTGGTGAAAAACGTTGGACGCACAGCTTATTTGAAAACTGGACTCACAGTGTTTTGAAGTATTGGACGCACAGGGTGCTAAAACATTGGACGCACAGAGTGCTAAAACACTGGACACACAGAATGCTAAAACACTGGACTCACAGAGTTGTGAAATATCGGACGCACAAAAAGATTGGACGCAGAGGCTTCCACTTAGTTTAAAACTTGTTTTCCTTGTGCAATTTAAAGTATATGAAAAACTTGTTGAAGTAAAATCAATTCAATCCCCACGGTTAGAATAAGCACAGAAATAATAAGAGTTAAGGGAAAGAAGAAGTAACACAAGTTTTTATCCTGGTTCACCCTTTCCTAAGAGCTACGTCCAGTCCCCTCAAACTAGAGAGATTTCACTATCAACCTGATAAGTAACAAGTATTCTTCAGCAGCCTCTCCAAGCCTTACAACAAGTATTCTTTGCACTCAACCTCTCCAGGCTATAACCCAAGTATTCTTTGCACACAGCCTCTTCAGGCTAAATCCCAAGTATTCTTTGCACACAGCCTCTTCAGGCTAAATCCCAAGTATTCTTTGCACTCGGCCTCTCCAGGCTATAACCCAAGTATTCTTTGCACACAGCCTCTTCAGGCTAAATCCCAAGTATTCTTTGCACACAGCCTCTTCAGGCTAAACGACTCAGCAGAGTGTTTTTGATTCAAGTGCTGTCTAACTCACACAAATGAGGATATGAAAACTAAAGCACTTCGAGAGTTAAGCCAACTCTCTTTTACAAGAAGATAGAAAATATACAAGACTTTCTATACAGAGTATAACAAATTGCACAGCAGTTCAGCTCTTTCTTTTTCTAGTTCAGTCTCTTGTATTCTTCTTCTTGTTCACGGTATATATAGGCTTTGATGAAGCTTCAGACTTGTTCTTCGAATAGCTCAGCTTCAGCCTTCATAAATATTACCGTTCTCTAATAGCATTAAATGCTATTTTCTCGTTGCTCTGAGGAGATCCACTTCAGTGTGCGTGTCTGCGTTTCTTTCTCCTAAATCAAAAGCAACCTGTACTCAAAGTCTCAATTGTACAGTGGTTAATAGTAATATCTTATTGAGACAGAGAGAATACACTGTGTAAAGCAGAAAGATGTGTTCAGAGATATAGGAGTACATTCTCTCTCATAGTACACTTTCCACAGTGCTTTATGCTTTTCAAAAGTACGTTCAAAAACGTTGACAATAGGTTGTACAGAAAAGCATTGTATACAGCTATTTATTTCAAATCATTTGCTCAATAAATATGTTTCATATTAAATGCAAGAGCAATAAATAGCAAGTAATGGACTCTGCGTTTTGGACGCAGCATATAGAATATATTGGACTTTCAGTCCTTTTAACAAATGGACGCATACCTTTGCTTACCATTTGTATATGATATTCATTTATTCATTGGACGCATCCTCATGCTTACCATTTCATTCCATTGGATGCAAGGCAGTATTGGACTTATTGTCTCATGCTGATGATTGGACTTTTGCCATTGCCTTTCTATTCCATTGGACGCAGGGAAGTTTTATTGGACTTTTGCCATTCTGCTACATTGGACGCAGAACAGTTGCTGTTGGATTTTTCCCATTCTGTTCCATTGGACGCAGAGCAGTTGACTGTTGTACTTTTGTCCTTCTGCTTCATTGGACGCAGAACAGTCTTTTGTCATTCTGCTTCATTGGACGCAGAACAGTTGACTAATGGACTTGTCCCATTCTGCTTCATTGGGCGCAGGGCAGCATTGTATGTATTGCCTTATGCTGTTGGACTTTTCCATTCTGCATCATTGGACGCAGGCAGTGTTGTACATATTGCCTCAAGCTTGTTTATTGGACGCAGAGAATCATTGGACGATGAACAGTATTTCCCAATACTGATCATTGGACGCAGAACTCTTGGTGTCCATATATGTTCTAGTGCCAACATTGGACGATGTCTTTAACATTGGACGCAAAGCTTCTCAGACTTTGAATATGAGCCAATGTCATGATGAACTTATTATTGGTCACAGACTGCAACATCCTTCAATAAACTTAGTTAGGCAGCTTTGTTATACATTGTAAAAGCTTAATACATTTTGTTATCATCAAAACCATAAATCACTTAGGGAGTATTTGTATTAAAAATACTTTTAACCAATTTGGTTCCAACAATCTCCCCCTTTTTGATGATGACAAACATTATTAAGTTTTACAAACAATAAAGCATATTAACCAAAAAACAGTCAGCATAAATAAACAGAAATTTTCTAAGGGAAACTCCCCCTGAGATAAACGTCTCAGTTTTTCCTTACTCTTCTCCCCCTGAGATAAACATCTCACGGTTTTGGATATTCAATATACTCAGAGTACCTGAAAATTTCTTTTACTCATAAAAACAAGATTAGTCCAATTTATAAAGCAAATAGCTTATCAGATTAAAACATGGTAATAAGACTACTGCAACGCAATCAGACTTAATCCCATATTCTTCTCATATTCTTCTTTCTTTTTAAAACTTAATCCCATATATTTCTCCCCCTTTTGTCATCAGGCAAAAAGGTTCATAGAACATCATACTCCAAAGACAGTTTTGAAAAACAGAGAGAAAAGAATCATTTTAAAATGACTTTGAGCTTTTAAAAACATAATTCTTTTAAAACTTAAAAACCCTTTTCCTTCTCCCCTTTTCTAAACAAGCTTTCTCAAAACAGTAGAGAAGATTTTAGAAACAATCAACAGAAAAGATTTTAGAAAAGATGTCAAACGAAGAGAAATCTGAAACAAGATTAGAGATAACAGAAGTTTTTTCTTGAAAGCTTGAATAATCATCAAACTGAAAATTACTGCAAAGCGTTTGTAAGATACCAACTGTAAGATATATCTTTATGAAAATAGTTTGGACTCAGCGTGGGATTACTAAGATGTAAAAGCTTTTGAGTCTTTGAAAAAATTCTAAGTCTCAAATAGACTGTCGTGTCCTATTGGACTCTATTCACATTGGACTCAGCTTGAGCATATTGGACGCTAAACATCAGTCTTTTATAAAGTGCATATTTAAATGCTTCCTTATAAAAGTAAACCTATCTACAGAGAGGGGTTTTGTAAATATATTTGCCCATTGATTTTCAGTGTTAACAAACTGAATATCAAATGTTCCCTTCTCCACATAGTCTCTAATGAAATGATGTTTAATTTCTATATGCTTAGCTCTTAAGTGTAAGATTGGGTTCTTAGATAAATTGATTGCAGCAGTATCATCACAAAGAACAGAAATCTTACTCTCGAAGATGTTGTAGTCCTCCAATTGATGTTTAATCCATAAGAGCTGAGAACAACAACTTGCAGCAGAGACATATTCAGCTTCAGCTGTAGATAATGCAATTGTGCTTTGTCTCCTGCTCGTCCATGATACTAAATTGGATCCAATAAAATGGCATCCACCGCTGGTGCTTTTTCTTTCAAGCCTTTTTATCCCTATCATTCAGGTTCATTATGCAAGTTGGATGCATAGGAGTGTTCATGGGTTTACAATCGTCCATATTGAATTTCTTAAGAAGCTCCTTTGTGTATTTGGACTGATGCACATATATCTCATCTTGCGTCTGTTTTACTTGAAGTCCAAGAAAGAACTTCAATTCTCCCATCATGCTCATTTCAAACTCCTTCTGCATTAACTCAGAAAATTCTCTACATAGAGATTCATCAGTAGCACCAAAAATGATATCATCCACATAAATTTGTACTATGATGAAATGTGAGTCTATGGATTTTCTGAAAAGAGTATTGTCAACTTTTCCTCTTGAAAAACTATTTTCCATTAGAAAAGAACTTAGTTTTTCATACCAAGCTCGAGGAGCTTGCTTGAGGCCATAAAGAGCCTTTTTCAATTTAAAAACATGGTTTGGAAAAGTTTGATCCTCAAAGCCAGGGGGCTGTTCAACATAGACTTCCTCTGTTATTATACCATTCAGAAAAGCACTCTTTACATCCATTTGATAAAGCCTCATATCATGTTGGGCAGCAAATGAAAGTAAGATGCGAATGGCCTCTAATCTAGCTACTGGAGCAAAGGTTTCAGTAAAGTCAATACCTTCCTGTTGTGAGTACCCTTGAGCAACTAACCTTGCTTTGTTTCTCACAACTTTACCTTCTTCGTCCAGTTTGTTTCTGAATACCCATTTGGTTCCAATGATGGACTTATCTTCAGGTGGGGCTACTAGCGTCCAAACATCATTGCGTTTGAATTGGTTTAGGTCCTCCTGCATTGCCAGGATCCATCCTTCGTCCAATAGGGCTTCATCTATGTTCTTGGGCTCCAATTCAGAGATGAATGCGACATCAGTTTGTTCTCTGAATGTGGACCTTGTTCTGACTCTATCATTTGCATTTCCAATGATTTGATCTTCAGGATGATAGGTCTTGAAGTGCCAGCTTCTTACACTTCCAGTATTGGACGCATCACAGTTTTCTGCGTCTGGTCCATCTTCTTCATTCTTAGGTGATCTTAAGCTTTAGGTCTTGGAACATAGACCTTTCTCCTGTTATGTGTAGTAAGAAGCCACTGTCCAGGTGCCATGACTGGAGTTGTCTTCCTCCCATAAAGTATATCTGCAACAGGAATTATCATACTTTTTGGTACCCAGATTGACTTGGGTCCTTTCTTGTTAGTCCTAGGTCTGCGTCTAGGCATGTTCCTTTTGTTATGGACACATGTCGATGTGACATGTCCAGCCTTTCCATAGTGACCATAGTATATATTAAATTTCGATGGACTTTTGGAAAACTTTGGTTTTGGTTTTTCATAACCCAAACCACTCTTGTCAGAAGGTTTTCTCTGAATCTTCAAAATTTTATCAAGTTTTTTAGAGCTACTGACAAATTTGGACAATCGTCCAGTGAGTTCATTTACTTCTTGTTGAAGTATTTGTACTTCACAGGAAGTATTGGACTCAGAATCCTTTGGAGATTCATCTTTGTGTTGACTTACTTGAAGTCTTAACTCTTCATTATCTGATTTGAGTACTTTGTTTTCTAAAGTAAGCTTTTCAAAATCTTTGGTTATTAAAGAAAACTTTTTCTTTAAGGATCTGTACTCATCAGATAGAATGGATGAATCTCTAAGAAGATCATCAAAATTATTACTTAATTCAGAATAAGAAATTACCTCCTCTTCGTCCTCACTGTCAGTTGAGGATAGACTTGCCTTTAGGCAGAGATTAGCTTCTTCTTTATCCTCCTCGTCCTCATCATTAGAGGAATCATCAAGATCCTCCCATCTTGCCATGAGACCTTTCTTCTTCTTCGTTCTTTCTGCCTCAGGACAATCTGACATGTAGTGGCCTGGTTTCTTGCATCCATAGCACACCACTGGATTTTTCTCCTTTTGCTCAGTTTCTTTTTGTGGAAATTTTCTGTTGAATTGCTTCCTTCTGAAGCCACCGTTCTTGTTCCATATGGCCTTTAACTTCTTGGAGATGAAGTAGAGTTCATCATCATCTGAACCTTCTTCTCCTTCTGAGCTGCATGATTCTTCATCAGAATCATTGGCCTTCAAGGCTTTTGAGGTGCTCCCTTTTTGAGCTTTAAGAGCAATGGACTTTGCCCTTTTTTCGGTTCCCTCTTCTCTGAGCTCAAGCTCATGTACTTTGAGTGAGCCTAGAAGATTTTCCATGGCAAGAGTAGAAAGATCCCTTGCTTCTTGTATAGCAGTCACCTTGGGTCTCCATTGTCTTGGCAGACTCCTTAGGATTTTCCTGATATGCTCCTGGGTTGTGTAGATTTTTCCCAAGGACCTCAGGTTGTTGATGATTGTTTGGAATCTTCTAAACATCTGATCAATGGATTCGTGATCCTCTATTTTGAATAGTTCATATTGATGAACTAGCATGCTGATTTTGGACTCACGGACCTGCGACGATCCTTCATGCGCCAAAGCTAGAGTGTCCCACATCTCCTTGGCAGTAGTACAGCTGTGCACCTTGTCATATTCTGACTTTGTAATGGCACACATCAGATAGTGCCTTGCCTTTGAGTTCAGCTGGAATCTGATCCTTTGATCTGGTGTCCACTGAGCTCTTGGTATTTGTTGACCTGCTTCATTTACTGGAGCAGTGTAGCCAGTTTCCACTACCTCCCATAGGTCTATATTTTGAGCATCAAAGAATGTGATCATTCTCTGCTTCCAGTAGTCGTATTCATTTCCATTGAACAGTGGTGGTCTATTCACAGCTTGTCCCTCGTTCTCCATGGATCTTTGCTTCTCTGCACTGTTAGGTGCTCAACCCCTAGACACCTGGCTCTGATACCAACTGTAGATAACAGGATGAAACACAAGAAGGGGGGTTGAATTGTGTTTCTAAGCTTTTAAAAACTTTTCGCAATGTTGGACGCTGGTTGGTGAAAAACGTTGGACGCAAAGCTTATTTGAAAACTGGACTCACAGTGTTTTGAAGTATTGGACGCACAGGGTGCTAAAACATTGGACGCACAGAGTGCTAAAACACTGGACGCACAGAGTGTTAAAACACTGGACTCACAGAGTTGTGAAATATCGGACGCACAAAAAGATTGGACGCAGAGGCTTCCACTTAGTTTAAAACTTGTTTTCCTTGTGCGATTTAAAGTATATGAAAAACTTGTTGAAGTAAAATCAATTCAATCCCCACGGTTAGAATAAGCACATAAATAATAAGAGTTAAGGGAAAGAAGAAGTAACACAAGTTTTTATCCTGGTTCACCCTTTCCTAAGAGCTACGTCCAGTCCCCTCAAACTAGAGAGATTTCACTATCAACCTGATAGGTAACAAGTATTCTTCAGCAGCCTCTCCAGGCCTTACAACAAGTATTCTTTGCACTCAGCCTCTCCAGGCTATAACCCAAGTATTCTTTGCACACAGCCTCTTCAGGCTAAATCCCAAGTATTCTTTGCACACAGCCTCTTCAGGCTAAATCCCAAGTATTCTTTGCACACAGCCTCTTCAGGCTAAACGACTCAGCAGAGTGTTTTTGATTCAAGTGCTGTCTAACTCACACAAGTGAGGATATGAAAACTAAAGCACTTCAAGAGTTAAGCAAACTCTCTTTTACAAGAAGATAGAAAATATACAAGACTTTCTATACAGAGTATAACAAATTGCACAGCAGTTCAGCTCTTTCTTTTTCTAGTTCAGTCTCTTGTATTCTTCTTCTTGTTCACGGTATATATAGGCTTTGATGAAGATTCAGACTTGTTCTTCGAATAGCTCAGCTTCAGCCTTCATAAATATTACCGTTCTCTAATAGCATTAAATGCTATTTTCCCGTTACTCTGAGGAGATCCACTTCAGTGTGCATGTCTGCGTTTCTTTCTCCTAAATCAGAAGCAACCTGTACTCAAAGTCTCGATTGTACAGTGGTTAATAGTAATATCTTATTGAGACAGAGAGAATACACTGTGTAAAGCAGAAAGATGTGCTCAAAGATATAGGAGTACATTCTCTCTCATAGTACACTTTCCACAGTGCTTTATGCTTTTCAAAAGTACGTTCAAAAACGTTGACAATAGGTTGTACAGAAAAGCATTGTATACAGCTATTTATTTCAAATCATTTGCTCAATAAATATGTTTCATATTAAATGCAAGAGCAATAAATAGCAAGTAATGGACTCTGCGTTTTGGACGCAGCATATAGAATATATTGGACTTTCAGTCCTTTTAACAAATGGACGCATACCTTTGCTTACCATTTGTATATGATATTCATTTATTCATTGGACGCATCCTCATGCTTACCATTTCATTCCATTGGATGCAAGGCAGTATTGGACTTATTGTCTCATGCTGATGATTGGACTTTTGCCATTGCCTTTCTATTCCATTGGACGCAGGGAAGTTTTATTGGACTTTTGCCATTCTGCTACATTGGACGCAGAACAGTTGCTGTTGGATTTTTCCCATTCTGTTCCATTGGACGCAGAGCAGTTGACTGTTGTACTTTTGTCCTTCTGCTTCATTGGACGCAGAACAGTCTTTTGTCATTCTGCTTCATTGGACGCAGAACAGTTGACTAATGGACTTGTCCCATTCTGCTTCATTGGGCGCAGGGCAGCATTGTATGTATTGCCTTATGCTGTTGGACTTTTCCATTCTGCATCATTGGACGCAGGCAGTGTTGTACATATTGCCTCAAGCTTGTTTATTGGACGCAGAGAATCATTGGACGATGAACAGTATTTCCCAATACTGATCATTGGACGCAGAACTCTTGGTGTCCATATATGTTCCAGTGCCAACATTGGACGATGTCTTTAACATTGGACGCAAAGCTTCTCAGACTTTGAATATGAGCCAATGTCATGATGAACTTATTATTGGTCACAGACTGCAACATCCTTCAATAAACTTAGTTAGGCAGCTTTGTTATACATTGTAAAAGCTTAATACATTTTGTTATCATCAAAACCATAAAATCACTTAGGGAGTATTTGTATTAAAAATACTTTTAACCAATTTGGTTCCAACAAAGGCCATTTGAGGACAAGGAGGGAAGAAATTGTTTGATGATGTAAGGCATAAATTGTCATAAACCCTAATTAGGAAAAATAGGAAAATCAAGTAATTTTGTGATTGGTTTAAAGCATTTCACAAGGATCACCAATGATGAATAGTGGGGCAGTTTTTTAGGCTGATCTAGAAAGGGTAGTGAAGTTACCATTATGCCCCTAGGGTTTATGTGAAAAAGAAGTGAAAATCAAGGGCAAAATAGTCTTTTCATAAATAAAAAATTCACAAAATTAATTTAAAATGTGAGAACCAATGAGATTGCTTGAAAATGCCATGATGGATTCAAAATAACCTCAGGGTATTATTTTCAAAATTTATTGATAGTGCAATCTCTTCGGTTTTTGTCGTTTCTCAGGTATAACTCTGCAAAGAGAGCAGAAAACAGTATTTTCAAAACTTACACAAAAATAATTTCAAAAATCCTCAAATAATTAATTAAAAACAATATATAAATTGTTGTGGACCTTTGTCACGAAATTTTATACCGCGAAACAAGACTTTTACACTATACGCTCCTGTTTAATGTATTTTTCGGTAAATTTCGAAAGTTTTCCAAAAACTTCATCCGTCAGTTAAGACGTAAATCGTTTTCTTTTAAAAACCCAACGTCAAATGAAAACTGCCCATTTCAAAAGGGAGAATGAATATATATATATTAAAAACCTATTTTTAAGATGAAAATAATTTACCAATCACTTATATCTCAAAATCTCATTTAAAACAGAGTATAGGTGGTAAACAGAAAAAAATGGATGTTACAATTCTCCCCCTTTAAAAAGAATTTCGTCCTCGAAATTCGCAGTTACACTTAGGAATTTAACTTATCAGTTCATACCAATTACCATTGTTATCTCACTGCTACTAGCAAGCTAATGAGTTGATCAGACTCACACCTTGACCTTAAGTAGCAAGAAAGCAATAATAATTCCATGACTAATAATATCATCCCCCAAATCATATACTTAACAAGTTCATATATATAACAGAGAACATAATATTGGTAAGCACACATACTCAATCAACACGATATTAATGCAACCAAATACTCATATATTCATGTATAATCAATAAGTACAAGTATCCCTAATAGGCTCTAAACCTATAGGACATCTCCAAAAGAGTACATACTAACTTAGAGTCTTACGATCCAAATTTGTGGATAACTAGAGTATATATGCATCTAGCAAAACAACATTGCCGCCTCCAGCCCTTGCGATATATCCTAAGACCCTTACTTCTTCAGTACATTATTACCAAACGAAGAAATGGTATTATTTTTATTCAGGATGTCAGCGACAGGCTCTTTCTGCTTTGACTGACAGTCTTTAGCAATGTGTTCAGTTTGTCCACACTGGAAACAAGTAATTACATTTCCCCGACAAATGTTCGCTAATTGACCTGATCTTCCACACCTATAACATTTTCGGGTATCCCTATGACCATTCGTATTATTTCTCCCCTGTCCTCCATAAGGAGGTGCAACATTATGGTAATATTGTTGGTTTCTTGATAGCCTATGATAAGGTTTCCTTTGATCCTGATTACTCTTCCCCTTATCGGACCTAGATGGTCCAAAATCCTTCTTTACTACTTCATTTCCCCTTTTCGTTTCCTCAATCATAGAGCAACTCTCTATCATCTCACCAAACTCATTCACCTTCAAAGATGTCATTGCCTCCCCTAGATCATACTTTAGTCCTTCCTAGAACTTCTTACACTTCCACGATGGATCAGGATACAACTGGAAGTATTGGAAAAATTTGCAGGGCGACTCGAATTTGGCTGCATACTCTCAAATAGACATCTCCCCCTGCTTCAGGCTCAAGAACTCCATCTCCTTGTTATGACGGATGTCATGAGGAAAATACTTGGTCATAAAACGTTCACGAAAAAGAGCCCAGGTAATGACTATTTCTTTGGCCTCCAATAGCTGACGTACCCCACACCACCAGAACTCAGCATCTCCTACCAGCATGAATACAGCGAACGTTGTAACATCCATTTTTCTGATTACTGTCTAATTTATGCTTTATATGACATTTTGTGATCTAAGTGTTAGGTGATTTATTTTTGTCTTATAATTAAGGTTATAATATGCTTATTCATTTATTTCTTTGAAATAGACAATTTTCACTTGATGTTTGGATTTATACAGACAACGGTTTTCGCCGTAACTGACAGATTAGGTTTTAAATAGAAAAACTATGTCAAACCAACCCAGAAACTTATCTTCCTTCACAAAAGTTGGTTCTTTTATTATTTGTGATTTTTTGAAATTTTTGGAAAACTTTCAAATTTTACCAAAAAATACGCTTAAGGAACGCAAATAGCGCAAATAGCTTGTTTCACAGTGTTAATTTTTGTGACAAAGGTCCACAACAATTTATATTTTATTTTTAATTAATTATTTAAGGATTTTAGAAATTATTTTTAAACAATATTATTTTTATATTGTTTTTGCTCTTATTTGCGGTGTATCAGCCGAAAAGAGACGAATAGAGAATTAATGGGTATGAAAGAGGAACTTAGGGTTTTTGAGGGACTCAAAGGCAATTTTATGGAGTTCAAATAGTGGTGTTGACCCAGCCTTTGACCTAGAATATTGGAGGGCATGTACAATTACCATTTTATCCTTGGTTTTACACTTAAACTACTAGAATCTAAAGCTTTTAACCTAGCTATCGAAGGGCTCTCCTCTCCCCCTTTTTGGTCGACATACCTAGCCTATTTTGGAGCCTTGGATGCAATTTTTCACTTGGATCAGGTCCTAGGGAGATGCCTTTCATCCAATGAGGAAAAGGGTGGATTTAACCTAATTTTCCGAATTACCTAGTCATTAAGTCTTGATCTTATCTCCATCTCCCACTTGCTCCATTTGGCCGCCCCCTCATCTTCATTTTGGACCCTTGGATTGCTTTTGTCACTTGGATCGAATCCTTGTGAAGTGCTTAGAACCAATAGGAAAAAAGATTGATTAACCTAATTAACTAATTAGTCTTTTATGACATTTTTGCCATGACATAAGCAAAAAAATCTCTTCCTCCCTTGTCCCTCCTTAGCCATCCTCCTCGCCCTATAAATACCCCCCTCAAGCTTCTTTTAATCCTTGCACCAAGTCTTGTTGAGTATTCCAAGCATTTCTTACTTCTCCCTCTTTATAGCTTTATAATTCTCTCTTGTGTTCTTAGTTTTTTAAAGCTTGTTCTTCAAAGCTTTTTTTTTCTTCCAAGGTAAGGCGAACCTCTTGCAAAATAATTTGAAAAGATATAAGTTTTATTTTTGGTTGCTAATCACTTAGGTGATTTATGTGTTATAGTTTTATACTTGTTTTATTTAAGCTTTAAAATTGTTTTATGACTTTGAATTAATTGTTATGAGCTTTAATTAATTGTAGTGTTATAATGCCTAAATTTTTTATGTGTTTTCATGATAGTAATGTTATAATGGCAAAATTAATTTTGAGCTTTAATAATTGCACCGTTATAATAGCGAATTTTAGACTACCGCAGTATAATTTTACCGTAAAACTGGTGCAATCTATTTCTTTGTGAAAACCCTGAATTGTCTATCATTGATATTGATATACAGAAATATGGTTAAGATGAATGGTTTATTAGTATGGTTCTGGCTAGGAAAGACGGGTCTCTTAACATCTGCGGTTCACCTCTATATCTTTCTTAGGAACCATACCTATACGCTGTTTAGGGAAATCTTAACTTAGGGATTCAGTATATATGTGACTAAGATAAATTGGGAAAGATTTTATTGGGATATTACTATACACGATTAAACGTTTAATTGATCTTGAACTGTTAACCATAATTTCGGTAAATACATATATACGGCTGTTTGGGTAAATAGTATAACAGTAAAGGGTTCTCGGTGAACTTTGTTGTTATATTGTTGGTAGAAATTCCTGGCTTGGGGTCTGTCATATATGAAAACTCAGTTTAGTTTTTAATGTCTTTGACAGTGAAAATTAGTGAGGTAAGACTTCAACGGGTTTTTTTTTCTGAAAATAAACTGATGTTTATGTATTTCGGTAATAATTCAGTTTAATTTCGATCACTTAGTTCTATATTAAGTTTTCAAAAAGTTGGACACTGATCACCGCAGTCGGCTCTACCGTCGTGTGATTATTCCTTTTCCAAAATTATTTAAAATCTGAGAACAGTCACTTCTGATTAAAAAGTGAACCTGAGTTTAAGTTACTATTAATCTCTTCTCTCTTAACCGATCCCAGTGGCTCTACCCCATTTTGATCTTCTTTAATGAGTTAATCACTTTTAATTTTGTCATATACCGATTCACTCTGATTGTGGGTTGATTACCTCAGTTCGGCTCTGCCGCAGTGTACTCATTCCTTAATAAAATTATTGACGCCGGGAAGAATCAGACGTTGTGTAACAATCAGTGAACCAAGTAACGACTGTTGATAGTAGAGAGTTTTACATGAGTTATAACGATTATTTTTGAGATAGAGTATTTCAAAGAGAAAATACAGTCAAATAGAGGATTTATAATACAAGGTATGACCTGCATGTGTATGACCTGTACTGTATTAAATGACTTGCTGTTTGGATATACATGTTCTTGATGAATGAATTGGGTGATGTATGATCTGTGTGTTCTTGTGTGCTTATACTTCTCTTATTACTTTGAAGTAGAGTTTTTCCCTTGCATGTTTCTTCGTTGTGCTTGTCCATGTACAAGTAGATGGTTCACCCGGACACTGGACTGGGGAAGTTCTGTTGTAACATCCGTTTTTCTGAGTTACTGTTTAAAATCTGTTTTATATGAAACTTAGTGATTTAAGTGCTAAGTAAATTATTTTAGTCTTAGAATGAATGTTTTAAAATATTTATCAAGTTATTTCAGTAAAACAGTCACCCTTTCCTTGACGTTTAATATCCGTATTTACCATTATTGACGGATAAAGGTTTAAATAGCCAAAGTATGTTAAACCAACTTAGACAAATGAACTTCCTTAACAAAAGTTGTTTCTTTTAATATTTTGGATTTTTTGGAATTTTCTTAGAATTTTCTGAAAACTTTGGAAATTACCATTTTGACCCTGTTACTTACACTAAGGGCTAATAACTGATTCGGAGACCAATCTAAGGTCAGAAAAAGATTTTAAGTAGCTGAATCATGTTTTTATATTTTTTGAGATTTTTTGAAATTATTTCGTAATTTTCTGAAAAGCAGGTAAAAATGCTATTTTTCCGACGTTCATAAAGTACGAAAAACAGAGATTTCTGGTCAAAAATGGATTTTCAGTGATCAGTGAGTACTTAAAATCAAATTTCAAGAGGGACCATTATTGTTTAAATCAAATTTGTGATTTTCTGGGAATTTTTCTAGAATTTTCTGAAAAAATACTGTTTTTCACTTATGGCGCGTCCGTTTTCCTTTGTTTTTGCAAATAGTAGGGTTTGCCCTTACCGTAAAAATTCCAAAACTCTTCCATGAAGCTTTTACATGTTAATTTCGTGATTCCTCATTGGTTCTTACTATTTAAAATTATTTTTGAGTGATAGATTAGTAGGAAGACCATCTTTCCCTTATTTACGGAATAAGCCGAATAGAGGCGAATAGAGACATAGTGGCTATGATATAGAAACTTAGGAACTTTGAGGAGTTCAAATATAATTCTAAGCAATCCAAACATAAAGCTGGTTACTATGCAATCCAAAGGCCTTCCTTTGCCCTTGTTTTGGTAGACATCGAGGAGGAATTAGAGGCCTTGGATCAGATTTCCTACATGAGTCATCAATCCTTGTGAAGTGGTTTAGGCCAATTAGAAAAAGAATGGATTAAACCTAATTAATAATTATGTATTTTAGGAGTCATGGCTTACATCACAAAGTTTCTTAATTCCTTCCTTCTCCCTAGCCTTGGCCACCCTTCTCCCTATAAATAGGACCCCTTGGCTTCATAATTTTTCACTCATCCAAAGTGGAAATCAAGAAGACAAACACTTTTCTCTCTTTTCTCTCTTAGTTGTCTTAAATTTCTTTTGGTGTTCTTGCTTGTTCTTCATCAAGTTTGGCTAAGGTAAGGGGTTAATCTTTCAATTTAGTTTGAGAAGTATGAGTTTTGATTCTTGTTTGTGTTTAGATTGTATGCTTTATGTGTTTTACTATTATGCCTTCATAAATTGTTTTATAAGCTTTAAATTAATTATTTTTGCTAAGTATTAATAGTAGAGTTATAATGCCCAAATTTTCTCAAGATTTTCGTGTGAGTAAGATGGCTATGCCAAAATCATTTTTGAGCTTTTGTAAACATACCGTTATAATGGCAAATTTTAGACTACTGTAATTATAATTTTACCGCAAAGAGAATACAATTTATTATTTTGTGAAAACCCTGGTATTGTCTATCATGGATATACAAGGTCATGGTTAAGATAAATGGTTTATCAGTACGGATCTGTCTAGAAAGGAAGTGAGACCATTGAAGGGGCTAAAGCAGTCTGTCTCTCTTTGGCCTGGGATCTGTACCAATACGCTATTTGGGGAATTCTTAACTTTGTGACTCGGTATATATGTGACTAAGATAATTGGGGAATATAATGGTACTGAATTCTTGGTGAATTATACTGTTATATATTTTTGGTTCAGTATTCTCTATGTTTTTAACAGTGGAAATTTGTGAAAATAAGCTTTCAATGGGCTTTTTCTGAAAATAAACCAGTGTTCAAGTATTTTTGAAATATTTTAGTTTTGACCCCCTTTCAATAAATTTAATCACTTTTTAGTACTGTTATATACTGATATATTTTTGGGATTTGAACGAAAAATGAAGTATGAGTTACCTGGGATAAATAGTTCTATGTTCTATCTGAGTGGTGAAATTTTGTGTTTTTCCTGAGATGTGTGATTTGGTATTCTTATCTGAGAAACGTGATTCTGTGTTTACTTGTGATTCCGTGTTTAAATTGGGAGTTAAGTCGTAAGCTGGTATCTGTGGTTACTAAGTAAAAATCTCTTGGAGTAGCGGGCTGAATGCTCGTGGCTATGTGTCGAAATTCCCAAGGTAAAATCTCCCTGAGTAGCGAGTGACTTACTCGTGGGTGTGTCCCGAATATAAGTGGTAAAGTCTTCAGGAGCAGTAGGTTCTTTTCCTGTGGGTGTGTCCCGAAATTATATCGTAAAATCTCTCAGGGTAGCGGGTTATTTACTCTAGGGTGTGTCCCGAAATTATTAAGTAAAATCCCCAAGAGTAGCGGGCAGGATGCTCGTGGGTGTGTCCCGAAAGTATAGAAAGTCTGGTGTGAAATTCCCTGATTAAGATATTGAATGATTCATTTTCTGTGTGCATTATACCCGTGTATGTTTTTTATCTGTCCTTGACATATAAACTGGGTAACGGGTAATCTGTGGTTTGATTGTGCTTTTCCTATTAAGTTGTTCAGAGTTTCACCCTTTCCTGCTTTGTTGTGTTGATGGATGGCGGAGTAGACGTTTGACCCAAGAAGTGGGTTAGCTCTTAGGCAGTGTGGGCAGGCCGTTTAGGTTCCAGCCCCAAAATAAAAACAGGAGGTAGTTTCAGAGCAAGCCATACAACAAGAATCCAGCAAATTTTAGGCCGTCACTACCCAATAGGAATAACGCACCGACAGGTGGAAGTGGAGGTTTTGGTCAGCAAAGGTCAAATGTGTTTAGGTGTTACAATTGTGGAAGGCCAGGACACCGTTCTAGCAATTGTACACAGAAGGGAACGACATCGAGGAGGAGGAGGAGAACGGTATCAAGGAGCAAGCCTTCAGCAACGGGCTGGGATGGCGATACAGTGGAGACACAACCCGCAACACCCACCGATGTATACCCCATATCCCCAATACAGTGAAGAGGAGGATATTATCTGGCTATCCGAGTCCCTTTCTGATGGGGAAGAGGAGGAGATACTCGACAAGTCCATCAACTCTTGGTGTACCTCTGACCTTACCAGTGATCCCTTGCCCTAGACCGGATATATTCAAATTTGACTATGCTTGGATTCCGGTGACTCAAGTCCGGAACCTTGAGCCTAGTGGGCCAGGATTAGGAGGGGCCACTTGGTCGTGTCCTTAGATATAGCTTAGTTATAGTTTAGAGTAGTGGATCCCTTTTTGGTTAGATGATGAGATCATGGCTCGTATGTAACAATGGCTCGTATTCTTACTAGTTTTATTCTAGAAAGCGATGACTGCATGTAACAATGAAGCGATGGAACGAGCGATTGGGGCAATGAACACTATGGCTGCTACAATGGCGCAGCAGGCTGAACGGGCAGAACAGAGAGACATACAACCTCAGTTAAGGGCGAATCGGGCTGCAGTGGCTAAAGGACTAACTGATTTTAGGAAGCACGATCCTCAACAGTTCAATGGGGAACTTGATCCAGAGAAGGCTGATCTTTGGATCCAAGACTTGGAGAAGATATTTGTGGCTCAAAACTGGCCTGAGGGACTCAAAGTATCTTATGTTGTGTACCTACTTATTGGTGATGCAGAGTACTGGTGGAAAGGAGTGCAACAACTGTTGGAAGCTGAACACCAAGAGATAACTTGGGAAATTTTTCGTGCGAGGTTTCTAACAAAGTAATTTCCTCAGAGTGCTCGGACTGAAAGAGGAACGGGAATTCCCGAGTCTATAGCAAAAAGAGATGTATGTAGATGCATATGCGGCTAAGTTTGAACCTTTGGCCAAATACTTTTGCTTTTTCCAGCTTCAACCTGATGAGGCATGGAAGTGCAAACGTTTCGAAGTGGGACTTCCTTACGATATCAAGGAAGCTGTATCTGCACATGAGATCCGTTAATTTCAACCCTTGGTTGAAAAATGTCGGAAGATGGAAATACTAAAGAAAAAGGCAGTGTGGGCAGACCGTTTAGGTTCCAGCCCCAAAATAAAAACAGTAGGCAGTTTCAGAGGAAGCCATACAACAAGAATCCAGTGAATTTTAGGCCGTCACAACCCAATAGGAATAGCACACCGGCGGGTGGAAGTGGAGGTTTTGGTCAGCAAAGGTCAAATGTGTTTAGGTGTTACAATTGTGGAAGGCCAGGACACCATTCTAGCAATTGTACACAGAAGGGAACCGCTTGCTTCAAGTGTGGAAAAGTTGGACACTTGGCTATTTACTGTAGAGGGCAGAAGCCGGCACTAGTAATCAAGAACACGCAACTGGCAAGACCAGCAGCTAAGGGGCAAGTTTATACCATGAGCGGTGTAGAGGCTTCAAAATTGGACGATTTGATACAAGGTAATTGAAGCATATCTGGTAATCCCTTAATTGTACTATATAAGTCGGGTGCAACGCATTCTTTCATTTCTATTAACTGTGTGAAGCAATTAAAGTTGCTTGTGTCTTGAATGTCTTTTGACTGAATTGTTTCCTTACCTACTGCTGAACTAGTTGTCGTAAACACTGTTTGTTTGAATTGTCTTGTCACAATTCTTAGTAAAGAGTATCTTGTTAACTTAATATGTTTGCCTTTAACACAATTAGATGTAGTTTTAGGCATGGATTGGTTATCTTCCAACCATATCCTTTTAGACTATTCCAATAAAACCTTAGTTTTTCCCAATTATGAGATTCTTGAACTTATACCTGCAAACCAATCCAAAGTTTCTTCAAAAGAAGAGACTCAAGAAAACATGATGTTAACCTTGTTGAAAGACGAGAGGGAAGTTGAATTGAGCAAAGTGCCTGTCATTCAAGATTTCACGGAGGTATTTCTGGAAGAGATACCAGGTTTGCCGCCAGTACGGGAGATAGAGTTTGCAATAGATATAGTACTCGGTTCTGGACCAATCTCTATAGCTCCATATAGAATGTCACCAACTAAATTGGCTGAGCTGAAAAAGCAATTAGAGGATCTGTTGTCTAAATAGTTCGTTAGGCCAAGCGTATCCCCATGGGGAGCCCAATGTTGTTAGTGAAGAAGAAGGACGGGACGTCGAGGTTGTGTGCTAATTATAGGCAATTGAACAAAGTGACCATTAAGAATAGATATCCCTTGCCACACATAGATGATCTGATGGATCAGTTCCCTGGAGCCACTGTTTTCTCTAAGATAGATTTGAGAAATGGTTACCCCCATATTAGGGTTAAGATGGAAGATATCCCTAAGACTGCGTTTAGGACACGTTATGGTCATTATGAATATCTTGTAATGCCATTTGGTGTGACTAATGCACCGACTATATTCATGGACTACATGAATAGAGTCTTTAGTCCGTTCCTAGATGAGTTTGTTGTTGTATTTATCGACGACATCTTGATCTATTCCAAAACCCACGAGAGCATGAACGACATTTGCGGCAAGTGATACGACTGTTAAGTGAAAAACAGTTGTATGCTAAACTTTCTAAGTGTGAGTTTTGGCTTAGTGAGGTACAATTTTTGGGTCATGTCATTTCTAAAGAAGGAATTGCAGTGGATCCTGCAAAAGTAGAGGCAGTGCTTTCATGGGAGAAACCAACAACTGTAACAAAAATTCGTAGTTTTATAGGTTTAGCGGGGTATTATCGGAGGTTTATTGAAGGATTTTCCAAGATTGTAGCTCCGTTAACCCAGTTAAATAAGAAAGATCAACCGTTTTTATGGACAGATGAGTGTGAGGAGAGTTTCTCACCTGTCTTAGTTTTACCAAATCCAGATGAACCGATGGAAGTGTACTGTGATGCTTCTTATAAAGGATTAGGGTGTGTTGATGTAGCACAGAAAGGTTGTAGCCTATGCATCTCGTCAGCTGAAGATTCACGAAAACAATTATCCAACCCATGACCTAGAGTTAGCTGCAGTAGTGTTTGCCTTAAGAATTTGGAGACATTATTTGTATGGATCAACGTTTAATGTCTTCAGTGATCATAAGAGTTTGGAATACCTGTTTGATCAAAAGGAACTCAATATGAGACAAAGAAGGTGGATGGAGTTTCTGAAGGATTATGACTTTTCATTGATGTATCATCCCGGAAAAGCAAATGTAGTAGTTGATGCATTAAGTAGAAAGATTGTCCATATGTCAGGCATGATGATAAAGGAACTAGAGTTAATAGAAGGATTTCGTGATCTTAATTTGAACATAGATGTGCATAGAGATAGGATTTGCCTGGATATGATTAAGATCTCTAGTGATTTGATGAGTGAGATTAAGGAGCAACAAGCAACCGATGAACATCTGATAGAGAAGAAAGAGTTGCTAGATTAAGGGAAGGTTGCAGAGTTTAGTGTAGGAGATGATGGAATTTTAAGATGTAAGGGTAGGATTTGTGTGCCTGATAACTTGGAAATGAGGAAACTGATCTTAGATAAAGCACACAAGAGTAAGTTAAGTATTCACCCTGGAACCACAAAGATGTATCAGGATCTAAAACAAAGATTTTGGTTGCCAGGAATGAAGAAGCAAGTCGAGGAATATGTATCAGCGTGTCTAACTTGCTAGAAAGCTAAGGTAGAACACCGATGACCTGCAGGAATGATGCATTCAATAGATATCCCAGAGTGGAAATGGGAGAGTATATCCATGAATTTTGTAACAGGGTTACCTAAGACTTCGAAGGGATGTGATGGAATTTGGGTGATTGTAGATAGGCTGACAAAATCATCGCATTTCTTACCTGTTAACATAAAGTATTCTTTAGAGAGGCTTACCCAGTTGTATATTAAAGAGATTATTAGATTACATGGAGTACCTTCCAGCATTGTTTCTGATAGAGATCCTAAGTTTAACTCTAGATTTTGGCAGAGTGTACATCAAGCCTTAGGAACTAAATTAAGACTAAGTTTTGCTTATCATCCTCAAACGGAGGGTCAGACAGAAAGAATGATTCAGTCGTTAGAAGACTTGTTGAGGGCGTGTGTGTTGGATCAAGGTGGGAGTTTGGATGGTATGCTACCTTTGATAGAATTTACATACATCAATAGCTATCATTCTAGCATAGGAATGGCACCTTTTGAGGCATTATATGGGAGAAAATGCCAAACACCTTTGTGTTGGTACCAGGAAGAGGTAAGTGCAACTTTAGGGCCAGAATATTTACAGCAAACCAATGCACAAGTGAGGCAGATTCAGGAAAGAATGAGAGCAGCACAGAGTCGACAAAAGAGTTACTATGACAAACGGAGAAGACCTCTTGAATTTCAGGAAGGTGAGCATGTTTTCTTGAGAGTCACACCGGTGACAGGGGTAGGTAGAGTTATTAAATCCAAGAAACTCACTCCAAAATTCATAGGTCCCTATCAAATTCTTCGTCAGATAGGTTCTGTAGCTTACCAAATTGCTTTACCCCTTTTCTTTCAAATCAACATAGTGTCTTTTGAAACACCCTTTCTCCCAAAAGGATATTACACCATAGTAACCAAAAGTTTTGCAAAGACTTAGAAAATATTTGATAAAAGTTGGTAATCCTTCTCTAAAATTTGGATAAAATTTTTCTCTTTTCCTAAAGAAGATGAGAAGGATGGGAAATAAATCCCTTTAAGATTTTCTTTTCGCAAATGTTTTCATGTAACAAATAAAACATAGCTTAATACTTAAAAATTCCTCATCTCATATATGAAATCATCAGAGTTTACAACATAGCTTAATTCTTAGAATTGTATTTGAACCCCTCAAAGTTCCTAAGTTCCTATATTATAGCTACTATACCTCTATTCGTCTCAATTCGGCTTATTCCGCAATTAAGAGTTAGAATAGTCTTTTTACTAATCTAATATTCAAAAATAATTTAGAATAGTAAGAATCAATAAGAAATCTTAAAATAACACATAGAAAGTCTTATGGAAGAGTTTTGGAAATTTTACGGTAAGGGTAAGTCTTACGGTTTGCAAAAACAAAGGAAAACAGACGCGTCGTAAGTGAAAAACAGCACTGTTTCAGAAAATTCCAGAAAAATTCCAGAAAATTTGCAAATTGAATTTAATTACTAATGATCTCTCTTAAAAATTGATTTTGAGCCCTCATTGTTCGACATAAATCGATTTTGGACCAGAAACCTCCGCTTTCCGTACTTTATAAACGTTCAGAAAAGTAGCGTTTTGATCCATTTTTCAGAAAATTATGAAATAATTTCCAAAAATCCTAAAAAATATAAAAACATGTTTCAGATACTCAAAATCTTTTTCTGACCTTAAATCGGTCTCTGAATCAGGGTTTTACGCTTTCCACAAATAACAGGGTCAAAACGGTAATTTCAAAGTTTTTCCAAAAATTCTAAGAAAATTTCAGAAAATTACAAATATTAAGAGAACCAACTTTTGTGAAGGAAGTTTGTTTGAAAAAGTTGGGTTAACATACTTGTGTTATTAAAAACCCCTTTTCTGTCAATAACGGTAAATACGGATGTCAAACAGTAAGGGAAAAATTACTGTTTTAATCAAATAATTTCATAAGTATTTTAAAACCTTCATTATAAGTCTAAAATAATTTTCGTATAACTTAGATCATACCAGATCATTTAAAACAGACAAAAGACAAAATACAGAAAACAAAAGTCTATAGAAACTTTAACTATTTTCACTATTCATACTGTAATATTTAACCGAAACTTAGTCATTCTATTTTTCTTAGATTTCTATCAAGTCTCTATAATTCCTATCTCATCTATTTTTCTATCGCTGGTATGTATTCCCTTCCTAACTAACAGATTACGGAGTTTTGTCTATAAGAGACTAAAACTGTAATTTCTTTGTTTCTTCCTCTTAAAATCCAAACTTAATTCCTAAAACCTTTATATGTCCTCAAACTAATATATCTTCCCTTAAATACCTTTTGGAAGTGTTGTATGAATTTTTCAAATTCATGTATCATTTATCCTAATAATCAGAATGTCTGTATATAATTTCCTAACTTCTGTATTTAGCTCTAAGCTACTAAGTTTTTGTCCGAAAAACTTCAAGGTAGTTCTAATCCTTAGAAATTAACACTTTGTCTTATAAGTGAAAATTTTGGGATGTTACATCTTTCACGTTTCACAATTGAGAAAATATGTTGCCGACCCATCTCATATAATTGAACCAGACGTAGTGCAATTAAGAGAAAACTTGACTTATGATAAAACCCCTGTACGGATCGACGATCGAAAAATCAAACAGCTCAAGGATAAACAAATCTCTTTGGTCAAGGTCATTTAGGATGAGGTTACAGGCGATGTGACATGGGAGTTAGAAGACAATATGCGCGAACTTTATCCGACGTTGTTTTAGGTATGTAATTTCGAGGACGAAATTAATTTTAGAGAGGTAGAGTTGTAACATCCATTTTTCTGATTACCGTCTAATTTCTGTTTTATATGAAATTTTGTGATCTAAGTGTTAAGTGATTTATTTTTGTCTTATAATTATGGTTTTAATATGCTTATTCATTTATTTCTTTGAAACAGACAATTTTCACTTGACGTTTGGATTTTTACAGACAACGATCTTCACCGTAATTGACGGATTAGGCTTTAAATAGAAAAAGTATGTCAAACCAACCCAAAAAATTATATTCCTTCACAAAAGTTGGTTCTTTTATTATTTGTGATTTTATGGAATTTTTTTGGAATTTTTGGAAAACTTTCAAAATTCACTAAAAAATACACTTAACAGACGCAAATAGCGCAAATAGATTGTTTCAGTGTTAATTTTCGTGAAAATGGTCTACAACAATTGATATTTTATTTCTAATTATTTATTTAAGGATTTTAGAAATTATTTTTAGATAAGATTATTTTTATATCATTTTTGCTCTTATTTGCGGTATATCAACTGAATAGGGAATTAACGGGTATGAAAGAGGAACTTAGGGTTTTTGAGGGACTCAAAAGCAATTTTATGGAGTTCAAATAGTGGTGTTGACCCAAACTTTGACCTGGAATAGTGGAGGTCTTGTATAGTTACCATTTTACCCTCGGTTTTACAGTTAAACTACTAAAACCTAAAGCTTTTAACCTATCTATCCAAGGGCTCTCCTCTCTCCCTTTTTGGACGACATACCCAGCCTATTTTGGAGCCTTGGATGCAATTTTTCACTTCGATCAAGTCCTACGGAGATGCCTTTCATCCAATGAGAAAAAGTTGGATTTAACCTAAGTTTCCGAATTACCTAGTCATTAAGTCTTGATCTTATCTCCATCTCCCACTTGCTCCATTTGGCCGCCCCCTCGTCTTCATTTTGGACCCTTGGATTGCTTTTGTCACTTGGATCCAATCCTTGTGAAGTGCTTAGAACCAATAGGAAAAAAGATTGATTAACCTAATTAACAAATTAGTCTTTTTTTGACATTTTTGCCATGACATAAGCAAACAAATCTCTTCCTCGCTTGTCCCTCCTTAGCCGTCCCCCTCCCCTATAAATACCCCCCATGCTTCATTTAATCATTGCACCAAGTCTTGTTGAGTATTCCAAGCATTTCTTACTTCTCCCTCTTTATAGCTTTATAATTCTCTCTTGTGTTCTGAGTTTTTTAAAGCTTGTTCTTCAAAGCTTTTTTTTTCTTGCAAGGTAGGGGGAACCTCCTGAAAAATAATTTGAAAAGATATAAGTTTGATTTTTGGTTGCTAATTACTTAGGTGATTTATGTGTTATAGCTTTATACTTGTTTTATTTAAGCTTTATAATTGTTTTATGGCTTTGAATTAATTGTTATCAGCTTTAATTAATTGTAGTGTTATAATGCCTAAATTGTTTATGTGTTTTCATGATAGTAATGTTATAATGGCAAAATTAATTTTGAGCTTTACTAATTGGACCGTTATAATGGCAAATTTTAGAGTACCGTGGTATAATTTTATCGTAAAACTGGTGCAATCTATTTCTTTATGAAAACCCTGAATTGTCTATCATTGATATTGATATACAAAAAGGTGGTTAAGATGAATGGTTTATTAGTATGGTTTTGGCTAGGAAAGACGAGTCTCTTAGTAGCTGCGGTTCACCTCTAGATCTTTCCTGGGAACCATACCTATGCTGTTTGGGGAAATCTTAACCTAGGGATTCAGTATATACATGACTAAGATAAATTCGGAAAGAGTTGATTGGGATGTTACTATACTCGATTAAATGTTTAATTGATCTTGAACTGTTAACCATAATTTTGGTAAATACATATATACGGCTGTCTGGGTAAATAGGATAACAGTAAAGGGTTCTTAGTGAACTCTGCTGTTATATTGTTGGTAGAAATTCCTAGCTTGGGGTCCGTCATGTAATGCCCCTTTTTCCCACAAGGAACGTCACGTGAAATAAAACAAAACTCAATGCAGAATTAATATAAAACTGGTTTGTCTTAAAAATTACATGTTTCATAATTAAAGGATACCAAAATTGGTGGCTAATTTTTTTTTTCTTAAAAGTCTTATAATAAAGTATGCTCATAAATATTTTAGCCATCCAGAAAATCAGAAAAAGAAATATACATCACATTCATAAATCCCATAGTCACTATACAAAAGTCTTGCGTCAGCAAGTATAGTCAAGATACATCATCACTGTGTAACGAAAATAAAGCGATAAACTAAACCTAGGAAAAACAGTAAAGCAAAAGGTGTGTCAAATACTCGACATGAACATCTACTCCCCAAAACCTAGGCTGGTCGACTAACTAACAAACCCACAACCTAGCACTTTACTCCCCACCCTAGAGACCTAAGAAGATGCCATCTCCTCGGGGTCCTCCTCGGAATCGGACTCCACGGGCCAACCACATCCAGGCTCATCGCTGATCTTCCTTTTCCCTCTAAAAATAACCATCAATATAGAAAAACTCTCATCCGATATATCACTCCTACTTTAGAAATAAAATACTCTCGTTCCTTCGAGCATTCTTACTCCAACTATAAAGTATCCTCACACTATCCATCAAGACTCATAACTATCCAATCCAAACTTTAAGAACTCAACAATGTTAGTCCATCTCAAATATTATTGTCCCCTCTCTACTACCGGCAGGCCAATGGGTTGATCAATCCCACACCTTGTCCTTAAGTAGTTAGAAAATGATAATACCCGTATAGCTAGTCACATTATTGCCCAAATCATTCCTGAATATAACCATTGACACATACCTACTGTTATTTATCCGATTTTTCCAAAAATTCTTGTCCTCCTATTTTATCTTAAAGATCTACTAATACTTTGCCACCCCTTCACTGTATTTCTCTTTTCTTATACTCGTCCTTTAATACTCGTTTACGGTACTCATGGATAACTGTCGACTTTTGTCTGTACCCCAACTACTCTTTGCTAAGGGATTTATGGTAAAAATTTCCTATGAAAATTTCTATTACAACTCACTCTCAAAGTTGATCCTGAATAGGATAATCGATTTACACCCAAGATTACCACTACTGATGAGAAATAATTTGACATGATGGACTATCAGAAAGATAATTAGACAGAGAGGCAAAAAATAGCTGGGTAAGAGAAATAGATAGATGAAATTATTGAATAACTTCATACATCGATTGCGAAAAGTTTTAGAAACAGACGGACATAAGAATTACTAGGAGGTTTACATCTATAAGGAGTAGCACACGGAACTTAAACATAGAGTCAGATTTTGAAACTAAGACTTATAAGAAACTAAAAGATACATCACACAAAAGGTTTCCTAACAAAACAAAACTAGTCTTTCGTCGTTCATAGTATAGACCCCTCTTTCTGTCAAGACTTGGAATTGATCTCCAGAATCTCTAAAACTGACAGAATACCACCCATTCCAAACATCCTTGAAGCCCCTAGTCTTCAAAATTACCAGCCATGTCATTTCCTTCTTGTAGGGGATCCTCTGTGGGTGAAGCCTCAACACCACTCATAGTGTAAACACGTCCTTTTGTCTTCGGCCTTCTGGCTTTGACAGCGTTGATTTCCGGCTTGGGTTTGGGCATATTGCAGTCCTTTGCTATATGTCCCACCTTCCCACAGATATAACAAGCTTTTCCTTGCTGGACGCAGTTGTTGGCATAGTGTCCCAATTTTCCACACTTATAACATTTAACCGGAGAGCCCGCTCCGTGGTTCACTTTATTCCCACTATCATCAACAGGTGGAAGTTGTGGTTTTGTTGCTGGTTCCCCTGATTTTTAAAGTAGGGTTTGTTCTGATCCTGCTTCCCTTTCTGCCCTTGTGGATATGACCTAGACGGTCCACCCACGTTTTCTTTGTTCACCCTTCCCTTCATCAGATTCTCCATCTTTCTACACTTTTCCACTAGCAGTGGAAATTGACGAATATCCAATGAAGCTACAAATTGACGGACCTCATATCTCAACCTAGCTTCAAACCTCTCACACTTCCATCCCTCGCTCGGTTAGACTTGGAAAAACCGAAAGTACTTGGCAAGTGACTCAAACTTTGCCGCGTACTCTCCTATAGTCATGTCTCTTTGCTGCAGTCGCAGAAATTCTTATTCCTTCTCAGACCTCGCGCTCTTTGGAAAATACTTCTCCAGGAATTTCTCCTTGAATATTTCCCACGTCACGACTTGGTTTCCAGCTTCCATCAATTGTCGAACTCCCTTCCACCAATACTCCGCGTCACCCAAAAGTAGATAGACCGCGTACTGTACCTTCTTAGCTGTCGTGCAATGCAGAATCTCGAAGATCTTCTCAAGCTCTTGTATCCATAACTCTGCTTTCTCCGGATCAGTCTCGCCATGAAACTGTGGTGGAAATCAACCAATCTCTTGGCTTCAGCAGCTCGCTCAGCCCTCACTCAATCCTCAGCATCTCTTTGCTGTCTCTCAATGTTCCTCTATTCAGCACGAATAGACTGTTGAGCCATTTGAGCCGCCATGTTAGTCATAGCCGCGATAGCTCTCTCCATCGTGTCATCACGGTCCTCAGTTCCAACGTGATTCATCGGTCGTCCTAGACGTGACATGGGTTTCTACAAGTCAACCAATCAAGTTGCACTATTCAAAACCCATTCAAGAAAATAGTCAATTTCACACATTGTTTCAGAAGGAAACAATACAAACAATGTTACACAATGCTAATCAGAGATCACACAACTTAAACTTAATGAGCCTATAACCTAAACACTCCCGAAAGACACGACCAGCTCTGATACCACAAATGCAATGCCCCTTTTTCCCACAAGAAACGTGACGCGAAATAAAACAAAACTCAATGCGGAATTAATATAAAACTGGTTTGTCTTCAAAATTACATCTTTCATAATTAAAGGATACCAAAATTGGTGGCTAATTTTTTCTTCTTAAAAGTCTTATAATAAAGTATGCTCATAAATATTTTAGCCATCCAGAAAATCAGAAAAGGAAATATACATCACATTCACAAATTCCATAGTCACTATACAAAAGTCTTGTGTTAGCAAGTATAGTCAAGATACATCATCACTGTGTGACGAAAATAAAGCGATAAACTAAACCTACGAAAAATAGTAAAGCAAAAGGTGTGTCAAATACACGACATGAACATCTACTCTCCAAAACCTGGGTTGGTCGACTAACTAACAAACCCACAACCTAGCACTTTACTCCCCACCCTAGAGACCTAAGAAGATGCCATCTCCTCGGGGTCCTCCTCGGAATCGGACTTCACCGACCAACCACATCCAGGCTCATCACTGATCTTCCTCTTCCCTCTCTCTGCATGTCCCGACGGTCCGGCGTGAGAGCCTGAAGAGCAACGCACGAAATGTCCCGACGGCTCCACGTAAGGAACTGGAAGTGTCGGTCTCACTGTCTCTGGTGGTGGAACTGGTGTCATTGGTGGAGCCAACCTAGGCAAGTGTGCCCTCTCCAAGGAACTCTTCCTTGGAGTGCGACGAATCAGACGACGGCGGTCAGATATCGGTCCGGCTACCCGCTGAGGTGTAGGTCTCTGATCCTCCCTCGTTTCTCTCCTAGGCTGCGCCGTGGGCGGAACTCTGGCCTCCCTTGTAACATCCCGAAATTTTCACTCTGAGACAATATTTATTTTGGAAGATTAGAACCATCCTTAAGATTTTCATATGAAATATAATGGTTTAGAACTGACGTAGAAGTTAAAAAGTATTTTAAGGACATTCTTGACTGTCAGAATAGGCTGACAAAAAATTCATACTTGATTCGCAAAAAATATGGGAGGATATAAAATAGTTACTTGGTGTTCCATAAGGGTTTTAGAAGTTAACTTTGGAATTTTAGAGAGCAGTATAAAGGAAATACTGTTATTTTAGTCCCTCTAAGGGGAACTCCTTAATCTGTTAAATAAGAAATAGACAAATACTGGAGATGAATAAATAGTTAAGATAGAGACTCTAGGATCTAGTATACTTTGATAGTATAGAAGACAATAAATTTTTGGTATTATAGTTTAAAAACGATAAAACAGTTAAAAGTCTTATATAGACTTCTGTTTTCTATTTTTTTGACTATTATTTGTTTTATATGAAATTCTGTGATCTAAGTGCTAAGAAATTTATTTTGATCTTATAATAATGATTATAATATACTTATAAAATAATTTCCTTAAAACAGTCACTCTTTCCTTGACGTTTGACATCCTATTTACCGTTATTTGCGGATAATATTTTAAGTAACACAAGTATGTCAAACTGACTTAGACAAACAAACTTCCTTCACAAAAGTTGGTTCTTTTAATATTTGTGATTTTATGGAATTTTCTTAGAATTTTTGGAAAACTTTTAGAAATTACCATTTTGTCCCTTTTACTTACAGTAACAACTAATAACTGATTCGGAGACCAAACTGAGGTTAGAAAAAGATTTTGAAAGGCTGAATCATGTTTTTGGGGATTTTTGGAAATTATTTCGTAATTTTTTGCAAAACAGATCAAAACGCTACTTTTCAGATCCCCGTAAAGCACGAGAAACAAAGATTACGGAAACCAGAATGGATTTTCAGTGATCAATGAGTGCTTAAAACCAAATTTCAAGAGGGATCATTAGTGATTAAATTCAATTTGTGATTTTCTGGGATTTTTTCTGGAATTTTCTAAAAAATGTCCGTTTTGCACTTACGGCGCGTCCGTTTTCCTTTGTTTTTGCAAACCATGAGGCTTATCCTTACTGTAAAAATCCCAAAACTCTTCCATGAAGCTCTTACATGGTATTTTTGAGATCCCCCATTAATTCTTACCATTTAAAATTATTTTTGAATGTTAGATTAGTAAAAAGACTATTTTGACCCTTGTTTACGGAATATTAGTCAAATAGAGGCGAATAGAGGCATAGTGGCAATGATATAGAAACTTAGGAACTTTGAGGGGTTCAAATACAATTCTAAGAAGCATAAAAGATCTATGGACATCATCATTAGCCATGAATAGTATGGTGGGCATGTACAATGACTATTTTACCCTTGATTTCACTTAAAACTACCAAAACCTAATGTTTTTGTCCATGAAATCAATGGCCTTCATTCTCTCTTGTTTTGGTCGACATCAAGCTTCATTTTAGGCCCTTGAATGTTCTTTTCCACATGAGTCACCAAGCTTAGTCATAAGCCTAAACCAATAGGAAAAAGAATTGATTAAACCTAATTAATAATTATGTGTTTTTGTAGTCATGGCTTACACTAGAGCTGGCAAAATGGGTCGGGCCGAAAAAGCCCAAAAAATATAGGGCTTGGACACAAAATTGAGCCCGTTTTCAATCCGGGCCTTTTTAGCCCGACTTGACAAAGCCCGAGCCCGAAGCGGGCCGCCCGCAAAAAATAGACTAAAGCCCGAGCCCGAGCCCGAAAAGTGGAGGGCTTGGACACACACATTCGAGTCCGTCTTCAATCTGAGCTTTTTTGGCCTGGCCCGATAAAGCCCGAACCCGATGCGGGCCGAGCTCGAAAGCCCGTTTTGCCAGCTCTAGCTTACACCACTTGAACTTTCTTCTTCCTCCTTTGTCCTCACTCTTGGCTGCCCCCTCTCCCTATAAATAGACCCCCTTGGCTTCATAAAAAACTCACAACACAAATCCAAGAAGCAAGGCAAACACCATTCTCTCTCTTTAGTCTTAAATTTCTTACTATTATGTTCTTCGTTCTTCAAGCTTGTTCTTCATAGTTTTGTGGCAAAGGTAAGGGGTTTCTCTTTTCAAATTAATTTGAGAAGTATGAGTTTGATTCTTGTTTGTGTTTGAATTGTTTGTTTGGGTGTTTATAGGTTTTATTTATTTATATATATTTTATAATTGTTTTATAGCTTTAATTTAATTGTTTTCTGCTATTTATGAATTGTAGTGTTATAATGCCTAAAAATCCTTAGAATTTCGTGCAAGTAAGAGGGCTATGCCAAAATCACTTTTGAGCTTTTGTAAACATACCGTTATAATGGCGAATTTTACTTACCATAAATATGATTTTACCACAAAGCAAATACCATTTTATTATTTATGAAAACCCTGATATTGTGTATCATTGATATACCAAGGTGATGGTTAAAATAAATGGTTTATCAGTATGGGTCTGTCTAGGAAAGAAAACCGAGGCCTTTGAAGGGGCTTAATAAGTCCGTCTCTCTTTCCTGGGAACTGTACTGATACGCTGTTTGGGGAATTCTTAACACCGTATATATAAATAGATTGGATTGGATAAAAGAGTGTAACAGTAATGGATTCTCGGTGAATTCTACTGTTATAGCATCTTTCCGAATTTAATATGACAGTAATGGATTCTCGGTAAATTCTACTGTTATATTAACAAGTGGAAAAAATAGAGAGGGTATCCAATCTGTATATATATGCACATAACTCAGATTAATTTCCATTGTCTATGGCAGTGGAAATTAGTGAGATAGGCTTTCAATGGGCCTTTTTCCTGGAAGATAAATAGTGCCTAAGTATTTCCAAAACAATTGGACTACGTTCACTTAGTATAGTGGATCGAATTTTAAAGATTGAGTACTGATCACCAAAGATGGCTCTGCCGTCGTGTGATCCTTTCATCTTCAAAGCCGATAATTAATCAACTGTATTTCGCTCACTAAGTCTATATCAAGTTTTAAGAAAGCTGGACACTGATTACCGTAGTCGGCTCAGCCGCCGTGTAATTATTCCGTTCCCAAAGCGCTATTTAAAATCTGAGAACAGACACCTACTGATTAAAAAGCAGACGTAAGTTTTTATACTGTTGATCTCTTCTCTCTTGATCAATCCTAGGTGGCTATGCCCCATTTTGGTCTTCTTGAAATAAGATAATAACCTTTAGTTTATATATCGAATCACTCTGTTGGGCTATTCACCTCAGTTCGGCTCTGCCGCGGTGTGATCAGTCATAAATTGACTTATTGAAGCCGGACAAATGAACTTAACTCATAAACGATCCGTAAACTGGGTAAAAAGAGCAAGAGCTATTTATCTAAATACAGTAAAAAAGTTTTCTAATATAAAGTGAAAGATATGGGTTTCAACAGCTTTCTGTTTATTCAAAAGTATTTCTATCCTAAAGGGATGAGTTATTTCATATAAAGAAGTTTTGTGAGATTTTAGAGATTTTCAAAGAGAAGCTACAGTAAAACAGAGGAAGTTTTACAAAGAGAGGTTAAAGAGAAATAAAGAGAATTAAAGAGAAATTATGTACATATGCATCAAAGAGTTTTTGACCATTACAACCCGAAGTAGTGTGGTTGAGAATATAGTACGGTTGGGCTACAACTGCGTATTGAGATTATCCAGGTTTCGATAGTCTTATGTGGCCGAGTAGGTAATGCCCTCGAGCCGAGACAATTCGTATACCTGACTTGGATAAATCTGACTGACTGACTTATTCATAAATTAGTATTAAAGTAATAAATGTTAGTCTTACCGAAGGATCCTCAGAAGTTCTAAAGGGGCTATCTGGTTATTCTGTTAGGTTGACTACAGCCGATTGCTCGATGGTGTTATGGTTGGTAAAATCTCCTTGGAGCAATACATCGGTGTGATTAGAGAGATATTGAAGTGACATGCATAAATATACTTGGATTTGGTAATATATTATTATGAATACATTGCTTTTGTTAGATTCCAGCACAAGGTAAGATCTGCTTAAACGAGATCTGTTTATAAGTTTTGATTGATCTGATAATTTTTATGCGTGTCTTGTTGTGCAAATTGGGTGATGTGTGATCTGTGTTTTAGGTGTACTTCTACCTTTCATATTACTTTATTAAAGAGTTTCACCCTGGCCTACTTTATGTTGTGTTGATGTATAACCGAGTAGATGATTCGCCCAAGAAGTGGGCTAGCTCTTAGAAGAAGGATCTGAAGGAAGATGTTGCATAAATTGATAGAGATTCCCAGGTTGGGGTAGATGTCAAGAGATTGAATTGGCTCAGTGTTCACTATATAAATCTATGTTGTAAACTCTGGTGATTTCATATATCAGATGAGGAATTTTTTAGTACGAAGTTATGTTTTACTCTTTACATCTAAATATTTACAAAGAGAAAATCTTAAAGGGATTTACTCCCCATCCTTCTCATCTTCTTTTAGAAAAGTGAAAAATTTTCCCCGCATTTTAGAGAAGTATTATCAACTTTTACTAAAATGTTTTCTAAGTCTTTGCTAAACTTTTGGTTACTATGGTGTAATATCCTTTTTGGAGAAAGGGTGTTGCATCCCTGCTCTCCAAGGTGATACTGCGTGCAAAGGGGCGTCTGTCAGCCAGCTACGCATCCTCTCAATGGGTATGTGGATGTCCAAAACCATATCCCTCACCAAAACCTCGTCGGGGCCAAGCACCCCTTCTGTAGTCCTGACCACGTGTCCAGTCACAGTGGCCCATTGGGAGATGAGATCATAAGTCCATCCCCCACCATCGGCCTCAAGAGGCCGGAAACTCTCCCTCACTCGGGCTACCAAAGGTCTCGAAGTGGACATCTACGCGTAACGTACATATAGGTAACAGAAAAACATGCAAGGGTGAATTTCTTTACACAAGTTGAAATCCACGAAAGTCTGCATATGAAAAAGAAAATACTACATAATACATTCCAAGAATATATATATGACTACTCTTTTGCAAAGTCTTTCTCTAAGACATTCACACCAAAACAGAACACATCATCAAGTTAAACACACATAGCACTCTAGCATAATGCATGTCACTTCAATATCTCTTTAATACACCGGTGCACTGCTCCATGGAGACTTCTCTTCCTCAACTAAATAGAGCGAAATGGCTGTAGCGTAAACCTAACATAATAAACCAAACTGTCCCCTTTTTCATGGACTTGGTTAACCAATTGTCCCCTTTTTCATGGACTGGTTTTACAATTATTCAGTAGAGCTACTATCACCATAACATAAATAAGGCAGCTCTGGTCAGGATCATCCAAGCTGGGTATTACGACTCGTCTCGGTACGTTGGGAGTCACCAATCGGCCATTGAGAACTTCGTAACTTGAATGCCCTCAAGACTTATAGTCAGACCATACTTATTCACAATCCATCAACTTAGGATTGTATGCTCTAATTTTGGCAAAAGCCAACATCTTTAATGCAAATGCCATCTATAATTTGCAAACAAATACAAGATAAATAATGCGATCCCTCATCTTAGGATTTCCATCGTCACGTGTTAGCTCTCTTCCAACACCGTGTAGCATTATTTATCCTCCAAACTTCAACGTCGCCACGTGTTGACTCTCTCTCAACGCCGTGTAAAAATGTTATTTAAAACCTAAGTTTTTAAAGAAACTTCTCTTTGAAATTAAAGTTCCTCTTTAACTTTAAAATCCCAAATCTTTAATTGCTTTGATAAAAGAAATACCTTTTATTTAAAACCAACTTTATTATTTTTCTTCCCCATTATCATTGTAAAAAGATTTAATTAAAAATCTTAATTAAATACTTTGATAAAACTTTACTTAATTTTATTTACTTCTAAGTATTTAAAATCTGACCCTCCAAAATGTCTAGTTTCATGCTTCAACCCTCGATTTCTGAAAATTATGTTTCAAGCCCAAAAATGCCCAGTTTCTTGTTTCTTGCCCCAAAACTTCTGTAAATTATGATTTTGGCCCAAAACACCCAGTTTTTGTTTTTCTGCACCAGAACTTCCGAAAATTGTTATTTTGGCCCAAAAGCACCCAGTTTTTCATTTTAGTCCCTTAAAAATTCGAAATTCCACTTTCTCATTTACCAATTAATTCCTTAACATTACTTAGGGCTTTTTGAAAGTAATTTGGTCTTAAAAAATCCATTGGAGACCTATATTTAAAATTAAGTGGGATTACCTAATCAAGTGTTGACTTGAATCTAATTAATTAAACATTAATTTCATTTGAAAAACTTTTTAATTAAAGTCCTCTAAAAATCCTCTTCCAAAAATGCTTGGGTAAAGTGTCTTGGATCAAATCATCAACCACAACCACAATCATAATAATTTAAAGCTTTACACTACTTTAAATATTACAATACAACATCATGAATCAAAGTACACCAATCACCCAAGGAAATCAAATACATCAATAGGCAAGAGCACCACTCAAGTCATAAATCATACATACATTTAAAAGCAACCATCTTTAGCATTTTTAAACATATCAGGAATACAAACGTCATTCATGAAGCATGCATTTAGGCATACAAACCACTTTAAGCAATATACATATTTTCCAAGAGTCCAAAATTTCAAAATTTACTTTTCCTCAACCAAAATCATACTTTGCCACTTCAAGGTATAGATATATAAAAATATAGTTTACTAAGAGAATGATTTCTCATTCAACAACCAATATGAAAACTCAAGTCTTTGAGTTTTTCATGAAACATACAACACATAGCCACACACATATACAACATTCCCAACTTATTGAGAAAATCCCCTTACCTCTTGAAGCAACTTAAAGAATAACCACCAAGAGGTCTCCTTCAACACCAACACCAACACCAAGAGGTCTCCTAAAGTCTTGATGTTCCCAACACTTAGAAAAATCAACCTTATTCAAAATACACAAGAAAACCACCATAAAAATGCAAGTTTTATGAAAATACCCAAACCCTAAAGTATAGAAATTTGAGTAGAGAAATACTTACTCAAACTTTGAAGCAAAATGGATCCAAGATGGTTTTCAAGCTTGTAGGTTCCAAGGGAATGAACCTAAACCAAGACCAAAGCTTACTTTTAGAAAAATGAAGAAAACAAGCTTCTTAAAAAATGAAAATGATGAGAATGGAAAAATGAAAAGAGTTTATGGATTAGAATCATGATCCAAACCTTTTTTGTAAAGCTTGAAAGTCTAAAACTCAAGAAAGCTTAGTCATTTAGTTATGGAGGAAAGTTTTGAAAATGAGAGAAAATGGTGTTTTTGCAAGATGAAGAAGATGAAGTGAGTAAGAAAATGAAACCTCTCTCTTCCCTCTTCCTATTCAAAACTCGGCCAAGACACAAGGGTACGGGGGAGCATGGGCTTGAGTTTATTTGGTTACCTACTCCTTCTCTTTAATTGAAAAAAAATCAAATAATTAGCCCTTTGACCCAAATTGACTTTGAGATATTTCAAGAGTGTATTTTTGGGCTTAGGGTTCGGCCAAGGCAGACAAAAAATGGTGGGATTATGTCCCATCAAGTTAGGGTTTAGTTGGTGGTTCAAAGTAGGAAAAATGCTTACTTTTATAATCCCTTTTTAGATAAATATTTTTCTAAAATAGATAATAACATGAGAAATCACTTTTATGACTTGAATATGATATAGAAAAATTTAGAAACTCAAAACTAAATTTTGGATCATTTTTCATCTCCCGGTTGCACCCGGTTTACCCGTAAAGGACCAAACGCGGGTAAAATAAAGTTTTTTCTGAAAATTTTTTTGAAAAATTTCTAAAAATCACAAATATTCTAAAAACAACTTTTGTTTCATTAAAATATTATTTTGGAGTAGAAATGATCTCCAAAAAAATATTAAACCCTTCCCCCGCATCATGCGAGAACGCGGTTCTTGCATAAACTCAGTTTTGCGACTCTCACGACTCTTGACCCTTCAAAAGAAAATCTGAGATATTAATATCACTATTCTCACCTCAAGATCCCAAAAATCCTTAATAAAATAATTTTAATTAAATTAAGGCAGATTAAGAGTCTAAATAAACTATTTAAAAACGAGGGTGTTACACGTCATATATGAAATCTCAGTTTAGTTTTCAATGTCTTTGACAGTGAAAATTAGTGAGGTAAGCCTTCAACGGGCTTTTTCTAAAAAGAAACTGATGTTTAAGTATTTCGGTAATAATTCAGCTTAATTTCGTTCACTCAGTTCTATATCAAGTTTTCAAAAAGTTGGACACTGATCACCGCAGTCGGCATTGTCGCCGTGTTATTATTCCTTTTCCAAAATTATTTAAAATCCGAGAACAGTCACTTCTGATTAAGAAGTGAACCTGAGTTTAAGGTACTGTTAATCTCTTCTCTCTTGATCGATCCCGAGTGCTCTGCCTCGTTTTGATCTTCTTCAATGAGTTAATCACTTTTAATTTTGTCATATATCAGTTCACTCTGATTGTGGGTTGATCACCTCAGTTTGGCTCTGCCGCGGTGTGGTCATTCCTTAATAAAATTATTGACGCCGGGAAGAATCAGACGTTGTGTAACAATCAGTGAACCAAGTAACGACTGTTGATAGTAGAGAGTTTTACATGAGTTATAAAGAGTATTTTTGAGATAGATTATTTCAAAGAGAAAATACAGTAAAAAAGATAAAGTTTTACAAAGAGAAATTATCTGCAATTTAGACTGTCATTGAATAAAGATGTATGAGCATACGACCTAGAAGATGGGGTTGAAAATAGATTCTGGTTGGACTACAATTGTCTACTGGGATTATCCAAGTTTCGATAGTCTCAATGGCCATGACGGTGATAACCCCCGAGCCGAGACGAGTCGTATACTCGACTTGGATAAATCTGACTGGCATATCTATTTATGATATGGTATTCATTTTAAATGTGATATTACCGAAGGATTCTCAGGGGTCTAGAGGGATTCCCTGGTTATTCTGTTTAGTTTGCCGCAGCCGATCGCTCAAGGGTATTAAGATTGGAAAAGTCTCCTTAAAGCAATACACCAGTGTGATTTCAAGAGATATAGAAGTGGCATGCATAAATTACATATTGATCTGATGATATATTTTGAGTATGCATTGCTTTTGCTGGATTTATAATACAAGGTATGACTTGTACTGCATTAAATGACTTGCTATTTGAATATACATGTTCTTGATGAATGAATTGGGTGATGTATGATCTGTGTGTTCTGGTGTGCTTATACTTCTCTTATTACTTTGAATTAGAGTTTCACCCTTGCATGTTTCTTCGTTGTGCTTGTGTATGTACAAGTAGATGGTTCACCCGGACACTTGACTGGGGAAGGTCCGTCACCTTAGTATTCTACCTTTAGGTGGGGAGAGTGTGAGGTGGAACATCAACCACACCACACTGTGGGGTACCTACACGGGGTACATAGAGACGATAGACAATAGCATAGGGGAGAATCCACCTGGAATTTAGTAGCAGTTAATCCTGGATGTTAAGTTACCTCTACGTCAGTTAGGGAGTTTAGTAGTTGACGCAGTGGACGAGTTTGGGAATGATGATGACGACGACGACGAAAACTTACCTTCATCGGGACAAGATCATGACAATGGGTTAGATCACGTGTCCCCACCGATCTCCTACTTCGGACGGAGGAGGAGAACGACATTGAGGAGCAAGACCTCAGTAACGGGCTGGGATGGTGATACAGTGGAGATACCAGCAGCAGCACCCGCAGCAGCAGAGGAGTCTGTGGGATACACGCCGACTTCACTCCAGGGAGAGCGGAACCGCCGATGTATACCCCATATCCCCAATACAGTGAGGAGGAGGATATTATCTGGCTATCCGAGTCCCTTTTCTGAGGGGGAAGAGGAAGAGATACCCGACGAGTCCATCGGCTCTTGGTGTACCTCTTCCTTACCAGTGATCACTTGCCTAGACCGGATATATTCGAATTTGACTATGCTTGGATTCCGGTGACTCAAGTCCGGAACCTTGAGCCTAGTGGGCCGGAATCAGGAGGGGCCACTTAGTCGTGTCCTTAGATATAGCTTAGTTATAGTTTAGAGTAGTGGATCTCTTTTTGGTTAGATGATGGGATCGTGGCTTGTATGTACAATGTAGCATATGTTTTTCTTTTAACACTTTTGTATTTTAAGTTTATTTAGTATTTACTGCTTTCTTTACTTCTGCAGTATCTAAACCATAGTTTGTGCTACAACAAACTCTTTGTAAAATATCATGGTTTATATATATGAGATGGAGTACTTTTACAAAGTGTTGGTTTATATTTCTGCATTCAAAACCTTTTGAAAAGAATTAAAGGAGACATATTCTCCATCCTTCTCGTTATTTAGAAGGCAAAATTTTTTTCCACATTTTCGGAGAAGGATTATCAATTTTATCCCAAAATATTTTCTAAGTTATTGCGAAACTTTTGGTTACTTTGGTGTAATATCCTTTTTGGAGAAAGGGTGTTACAAATGTCACCTTCCGTTCTTCTGTATGCGCCATAGCCGCAAATATCTTCTCTAACTCCTGTATCCATAATTCTGCCCCTTTCGGGTCATAACCTCCTTTGAATTGAGTTGGTTTGGCATGATAGAAGTCTACCAAACCCTGCCCATTTCCTTCTCTTTGTCCTATGACTGTTGCCATCTCTCTTATGGCATTCGCCAGATCTGCATTATCTCTATTTCCTCTTCCTGACATAGGTTCCTACAAGGCAACTACCCAAGTAAAATTAAGTTAGAACCCACTCAAGAAATCCCCAAAATCAAACATTCATACAAAAAGATTTCACATAGCAAATAATGACACATATCCACTCAAGTTTATATTATTCTATAATCACCTGGCCACTTTCAGATTTACAACTTTTTCCCTACAAACCAACACGGATTCCAACTATATGTTCTGTCCTCATTTACATGTTTTTCAGAAGGTCATCCTTTCCTGTACAGTCCCATACCTGTACAGTATCGTTGGCATAGGTAGTACCGATTAACCCTATGAAGTTCTCCTTAACTGTACTGTCCCATTCCAGTACAGTTGCGGATTTCTCAGTTGTACCATCCTATTCCAGTACAACTTCGACACCAGATTTTTTCAGAACAATATAAACCAAACAAACAATTATGTTCACACGAAATTCACACAAATTTCATACAACACAAACATTTCATCAGAGTTCACAAAACAGAACACAGTAAACCTATACCCAATAGCACCCAAAAGACTCAAACCAGGCTTTGATACCACAAAATGCAACATCCTTTCTCCAAGAAGGATATTACACCATAGTAACCAAGAATTTCGAAATTGACTTAGATAACAATGGTTTTCAGACATAAATTGTTTCAAAAAATGAGGGTAAAAATTTTTTCCTTTCTAAAAGATGATAAAGATGGGGAACAAATCCCTTTAAGAGTTTCTTTTTCTTAAACGTTTAAGTGTGAAAAAGTAAAGTACAACTGCGTACATAAAAGTTCCTCATCTTATATATATAGTCATCAGAGTTTAATCAAATACGCAAAATAATTTATACAGTGAACACCTGAGCCAGTCTGGTCTCTAGACCTCTAACCAAAACAAGACTATAAATATAAATTCTTCTCGGAATCTCTATCAACCCATGCAGCGTCCTTCTTCAGATCCTCTCCTAATAATTGTTGGAACCAAATTATTCAAAGGCATTTTTCAAATGCTTTAATCCCTAAGTGGTTTTGATGATAACAATGATTATTAAGGATTTTACAAAGTCTGCTAACAAGCTCTTGTAGGTACAACAAAAATAAGCCCATCATCCAATGTGACCATGGAACTCATAAGTACAGTCAAAGAGCAGATCGTCCAATGGACTCTGATACTTGACTCCGAGTAAGTATCGTCCAATGGACTCTGGATGCCTTGCGTCCAAATTAGCAGAAAGATATAAGTCCAATAATCAGTAAAACAGTAAGTCCAGAGAAGCAAAGCTATGAGTCCATATGGTAAGCATAGTTATGCATCCATATGATCAGAGAAGCCTTGCGTCCAAATGGTAAGCAAAGGTATGCGTCCATTTGGCAAGTGAACAGAAAGTCCATTTTGTTCTACAAGCTGCGTCCAACACGCAGAGTCTATAACATGCTATTTATTGCTCTTGCATTTAATATGAGACATATTTAATGAGGAAATGATTTGAAATAAATAGCTGTATACAATGCTTTTCTTGTGCATATTTGTCAACGATTTGAACTTGCATTTAATGAAAAGCATAAAGCACTGTGAAAAGTGTACTTAAGAGAGAGAACGTTGTCTGAACATATTCTGTGTCTCTCTGAACATACCTTTTCATTTATACAGTGTATTCTCTCTGTCTCAATAAAATATTACTATTAACCTTCGTGTAATTGAGACTTTGAGTACAGGTTGCTTCTGACATAGGAGAAAGAAACGCAGAAAATACGCTGAAGAAGCACTCCTTAGAGCAATGAAAAAATAACATTTAATGCTATTAGAGAACGGCTATATTCAAGAAGGCTGAAGCTGAGCTTATTCGAAGACCAAGTCTGAAGCTTCATAAAAGCCTATATATACCGTGAACAAGAAGAAGAATACAAGAAGCTTGAACCACGAAAAGAAAGAGTCAAAACGCAATATTGTTATACTCTGTAATCTTAAGAAAGTCTTGTATATTATCTTTCTTCTTGTAAAAGAGAGTTTGCTTAACTCTCGAAGTGCTTTAGAGTCCATATTCTCACTTGTGTGAGTTAACAACACTTTCATAAAAAACACTCTTCTGAGTTGTTTGAGCCTGGAGAGGCTTGCTTAGAAAAGAATACTTGTTTGAGCGTAGAGAGGCTTGTTTGTAAAAGAATACTTGGGATTAGCCTGAAGAAGCTATGTGCAAAGAATACTTGGATTTGAGTCTGGAGAGGCTTGTCTGTAAAACAATACTTGGGTTGAGCCTGGAGAGGTTAGGTGTGCAAAGAATACTTGTTGTAAGGCTTGAAGTGGCTGTTTAAGAATACTTGTATTCTATCTGGATTGATAGTGAAATCTCTCTAGTTTGAGGGGACTGGACGTAGTGTAACGCCCCTTTTTCCCACAAGGAACGTCACGTGAAAAACTAAAATTTAATGCGGAAAAACATCTTTCATAAATTAAGGTTACCAAAATTGGTGGCTAATTTTTTTTTTAAAAGAATCTTAAACAAAAAGATTTCTCACATCATATTTAGCCATCCTGAAACTCAGAAGAAAAGAAACATCATACATGTATATATATATATATATCATAACGTAAAGAAAATAAAGCGATAAATCTAAACCTAAGAAAACTGTAAATCAAAAGATGTGTCAAATACACGACACTGAACATGAACATCCCAAACCTAGGCTGGTCGCTAACAGACATCCCACAACCTAACACTAGACACCCCCCACCACTACGACCTAAGACGATGACGTCTCCTCGGGGTCCTCCTCGGGATCCTCCTCTGGGTCCTCCTACGGGTCCTCCTCCTCCTCAGATATCTCAATGAGTACCCGCTCTGGCTCATCTCGAACCTTCCTCTTCCCCCTCCCTGCGTGTCCTGACGGTCCGGCAGAAGTGTCAGAAGAGCAGCGTACGAAACGACCATACGGTGGAACGTAAGGAACGGAAAGCGTCGGTCTCCCTGTCGCTGGTGGTGAAGCTGGTGTCACTGATGGAGCCATCCTCGGTAGACGATCTCGCGGCAAGGTGCTCTTCCTCGGAGTGAGACGCGTGCGGCGAAACATGCGACGATACTCTCGAGCTGATCCGGTTACCCGTGAGGGTAAAGGTCTCTCCTCTGCCTGAGTCTCTCGCCTCGGCTGCTCCACGGGTGCCTCGGGTGCGGCTGCCAGCCAGCTGCGCATCCTCTCGAGTGGAATGTAAGCGTCTAGAACCATGTCGCGCTCCAGAACCTCTTCGGGGCCTAGCACCCCTCCTCTAGTCCTGACCACGTGTCCACACACAGTGGCCCATTGGGAGATGGGATCATAAGTCCATCCCCCTCCCTCGGACTCGGCCTCAAGGGGCCTGAAGCTCTCCCTCACGCGGGCTACCAAAGGCCTCATCTACGCGTAACATACATACAGATACAGGAAAATATGCAAGGGTGAATTTCTTTTCACAAGTTGAAATCCACTGAAAGGTTGCATATGAAAAATAAAATACTACGTAATACATTCCAAGAATATATTTATATAGAGTTACTCTTTCGCAAATCTTTGAGCTAAGCTATTCAATCATCAACAATAGACAAATCATCAAGGTAAACACACAGTCAAGCACACACATAGCATTCTAGCATAATGCATGTCACTTCAATATCTCTTTTCATATACCGGTGCACTGCTCCATGGAGACTTCTCTTCCTCAACTAAGTAGAGCGATGTGGCGGAATCGTATACCTATCATTAATGCAAACTGACCTTCACTCTTGGCCATCGTTTGTCATTTATTCGGTACAGACCCATTGTGCTACGTCGTACACCCCATCTCAAATAAGGCAGCCGGTCAAGATCATCCAAGCCGGGTGCACTACTCTTCTCGGCACAAGGGGATTCACCGCAAGACCATTGGGAATTTCGTAACCTGGATGCCCTCAAAGACTTATAGTCAGACCATACTTATTTACAATCCCCACATAGGATTGTGTGCTCTCATCATAGCAATAAATGCTAGCCTGGCAAAAGCCAATATCTCAAATGCATATGACAGTATATTTACAACCACAATCAATTTGGTCCCTCGTCTTAGGGTTTTTCATCGCCACGTGTTAGCCTTCACCTAACACCGTGTAATGTTATTGTCTTCAAGACTTTTATCTTCGCCACGTATTGGTTCTCTTCCAATACCGTGTAATATTATTGTCCTTAAGACTTTTATCTTCGCCACGTATTGGTTCTCTTCCAATACCGTGTAATATTATTGTCATTAAGACTTTTATCCTCGCCACGTATTGGTTCTCTTCCAATACCGTGTAATATTATTGTCATTTAACACCATAAGTTTTTAGAAGAAATTCCTCTTTGAATTCTTAAGTTTTCTTTAACTTTAACCCTCTAATTCTTATTATTTTTCCTTCTCACTTCTTATTAATTATTAAAAACCACATAACTTGTCAAAATTTCCTTTTGGCCCCAAAACGTCCAGTTCCTGCGTCCAGTCTGCGTCCAGTCCCTGCGTCCAGTTCCTGCGTCCAATCTGCGTCCAGTTCCAGCGTCCAGTTCCTGCGTCCAATTTCTGCGTCCAGTCTCTGCGTCCATTTCCTGCGTCCAGTCTGCGTCCAATTTCTGCGTCCAGTCTGCGTCCAGTTTCTGCGTCCAATTTCTGCGTCCAATTTCTGCGTCCAGTCTCTGCGTCCAGTTTCTGCGTCCAATTTCTGCGTCCAGTTTCTGCGTCCAGTTTCTGTGTCCAGTTTTCACGTTTTCTACCCCCGAACTTTTATAACATGAGTGTTATCTTGAATCCTAATTAATTTCTTTGTTTTCATTTGTAAAACTTTTTCATTAAAGTTTTTAACTCCTCTTACCACACTTAGTCAAATATTTTCATACCAATCCCAATCACATAGAATTAAATCATGTGAAACATCCAAGAATCAATATTCATCCATTTAGGCAAAAACACCACCAAGCCATAAATCAAACATACACTTAGGCATTCCAAATCACTCCAAATCATACATATGATTTTTCCAACAACACATAGGCTTATAAAAAATTATCATGTCTCAACCAAAATCATACTTTCACGCATATACATAAATATATAAAAATACATATTACTAAAGAATGAAAAATCATTCAACAACCAATATGAAAACTCAAGTCTTTGAGTTCATCATCAAGAACAAAATCACATAATCACACACATACACAACCTTCCCAACTTATTGAGAAAAATCCCCTTACCTCTTGAAGACTTGAAAATGGGCTAACTCCAAAATCACCTCCTTCACACCACACCAACACCAAGTGGTCTACTCAACACCTTGATGTTCCCACACTTAGAAAAATTTACCTTTTTCAAAATACACCAAAATACAACCATAGAAATATGAGTTTTATGAAAACCAAGAAGCCCTAAAGAGTAGAAATTTGAGAAGATGAATACTTACTCAAATCTTGAAGGAAAATAGATCCAAGATAGTTTTCAAGCTTGTAGGTTCCAATGGAGTGAACCTAAACCAAGGGAAAGCTTACTTTTAGTGAAATGAAGAACTCAAGCTTTCATGAAAACATGAAAGTGGTGGAAATGAAAAAATGAAAGAAGTTTATGGATTAGAATGATGATCCAAACCTTTTTTGTGAAGCTTGGGTATGGAAAATCTCAATGGAACTTGGTCTTTTTGTGTATGGAAAAAGCTTGGGAATGGAGAGAAAATGGTGAAGCTCTTGATTCAAGTGGAGAAGATGAAGTGAAAAGTGAATTCTTCTCTCCTCTCTCCCTAGTAGAATTCAGCTGAGCAAGGGAAGGCATGGGGGAGGTATGGGCTTGCATGCTTTGGTGGTTGGGAGCCATACCTCTCTCACCTAATTCTGGGAAAATTCAAAATCAACCCCTAATTGACCATTTGACTTTTGGAAGAATTTTTAGACTTGGATCAGCCCCTCATGCGCCCAGATCTGACCAGAAAAATGGTGGGATCAAGTCCCATCAATTTAGGGTTTAATCGGTAGTTCGAAGCGGTAAAAACGCGTAGTTTTCGAACCCCTTTTTAGATAAATATTTTTCTAAAATGAGTAAAATCATGAAGAATACATTTTATGATTTGAATATGTCCTAGAAAAATTTAGAAACCCAAAACTAAATTTTTGGACTATTTTTCATGTCCCGGTTGCGCCCGGTTTACCCGTAAAGCACCAAACGCGGGTAAAAATAAAGTTTTTCTGAAAAATTTCCAGAAAATTTCTAAAAATCACAAATATTATAAGAACCATTTTTGGTTCGTTAAAAATTTATTTTGGAATAAAAATGACCTCCAGAAAAATACTGAACCATATCCCCGCATTAGGAGAGAATGCGGTTCCCGCAAAAACTCAGTTTTACGAACTCTACTACTCTAAACCGTTCAAAATCAAACCTAAGATATTACTATCAATATCCTCACCTCAAGATCCCAAAAATCCTTAATTAAATAATTTTAATTAAATTAAATAGGATTAAAAATCAATAAAACTATATATAAAATCAGGGTGTTACACGTAGCTCTTAGGAAAGGGTGAATCACGATAAATACTTGTGCAATCTCTCTATCCCTTAACTCTTTTATTTTCAGTTTATTTACTAACTGAGGGGATTGAATTGAAACTATTTTCAACAAGTTATTCAAACGTTTTAATCGCACTAAAACTTGTTTTAAACTAAGTGGACGATTCTACGTCCATCTTAACTGTGCGTCCAATACACATACGCTGTGCGTCCAACATTTTCATAAGCAGCGTCCAAGGATTTGCGAAAAGTGTTAAAAGCTAAGAAACACAATTCAACCCCCCTTCTTCACAACAAAAAAAATTAGAATTTGTGGCGGTTAAAAATTCAAAGCGGCGACAGTTCAAATCGCCGTTAAATGTATTTTGCGGCGGTTGGTCAACTGCTGCTGTGTCATGGGTCGGCAACCTCATCTGCGGCAGTTCAAATAACCGCTGCGTAAACCGCTGCGAAGTATTTTGCAGTGGTTACAAATCGCCGCTAACTTATTCATTAATTTTTACAAATTTTAACAGTAGTTTTTAACAGCGGTTTTTAACCGCCGCGAAACGGTTCACTGAAATTTTCAAAACGTTGGCAGGTCTGGAACCACCACTAAATTTCAATTTAATTCAATTATTTATAAATTTGCATCTTTTATACTGAAATTAAGAAATGGTGTGTATATTATCACATTATTTGTTTCATTATTCATTTTATGGTTAATTAGAGGTATTTTCATGTTCACGATTTCTTATAATATTTTCTTAAACTCATGTATTTTGGTTTTAAAAAATATTATTAATTTTGAACCACAATGACAAGTTAATATCACACAATCCTGAAGACATCTAAACATGGAGTGGTTTAATAGCATCATAGTACTTAAACAAAACATTTGTTGTAGCCTCATATTAAGGTCTAACTTTTGTAACCCTCAATTATTACAAAGCATCTTCCATACTCTCACAGGAACTTCTTGCATGGTCGACCAACATCTTCATCTTGCATATGCTGTAATCATTCAAAAAATTATATGTCTAAGTTGAGAACCATGCCACATCATATATGTCCTAAACTTAACAATTAACAATACATTACAACGTAAGGATAAAACCAAGTTTAAATTGAAGCAGAAAAAATTCAGCCACAGAAAACAAGTTCAATAGTTCAGTAACATAAATAAAATAAATAAGTTCAACAAGACCAAGCACTCAGTCCTCATGATGTGAGGCTAAATAGTACCCTGTGACGATGTTTCATGACCTTCAGGTACATGGCTAGACTCGGAAGAGCGTCTTAAATCTCTTGATGGCTCTAAGTTGGTCATCTGAAATAAAAAAAGAAGTTATAAATTAGATATGAATGAATAATTGCAAAAGAAATGTTAACAATAAATTATTTACCTCATTTCTGTTAGCATTTTGCAAAAGAAATGCAATTTGTTTCTTCAAGACTTCAACTTCTGCCACTTGTGCCTTCAAGACTTCAACTTCCGCCACTTGTGCCTTAAGTGAATTAATTTGTGATTGCATTTTCTCCATCTTGGCATTGGCCTCAAACGAAGATGTAGACCTGGTCGATTGAGAACTAAATCCCAATACTTGAGTTGGATTAACCCCAAGTCTCGTTCCTCTAACATATCCTCGATGTTCTTTCCCAAAAACACGAACATTGGCCTCATTCTCAGAAGACCCTTGCATTTCATTATGTAATTGTTCCTACATATAATATAATGTTTAGCACATACATAAGCATTTTTTGGGTTTACAACAAGTCAGATAATGGATGATTTCAATCTCCATATAATCCCTATCCAAGCTATGTATTAGACTTCACATGCCATCAAACAACACCATGAAAAATCAGACATTAATTACTTGAACAAAAAAAAGGTAGTGAATTTGCAAAAGCAACCCGATGCTTCTATTTCGAATTGAGTTTGAAGGCAAAAATTAGATTTGTCAAAAGCAAACGAGACCCATATTCAGTTTTGCTATGCAAAGCAAACATAAGTTAGGAGTCCCAAACGGAAAACCAATCATAAATCTATAAAAATTTTACAATTGAAAGCATATTTTTATCTTAAAGTTTCTAACAAACAGATGGCTTCCATATGCAACGAGTACAACTCAATTGAATAATGGACAATGCCATGATGATTGTTGGGATCATGTGCAAGACTTGCCACAAAATTCAGCAACCCAATTGAATATATATATATAATTGGAAACAAGATCTATACTAGTTTGACCAAATGATGTTCTTCTATATACCTTAAAACATCTTACTAAGCAAGCTTAGGCATACCACAGTATAAATTATATTAGATTAAATTTAAAATGATATTTAATAAAACATAAAATTGAGTTGGACATAGTAGAGGGTCAGACCCAAATACACACTACAACAAAGCCAAATACTAGAACAAAAGCATATTTCAAATAAAATCGCAGCAATAGACACTAAAATACTTTTACCCTACAAAATGAAACTTTTTTTACTTACATATTTTTGTCTAGCCTCATCATTAACAAAGGTTCCATCCTTTTTTTATGAGCAATTTGATACATGTCTCCTCTACTATATTGTCGTCCATCTCGATTTTCCTAAGATTTTGCACCATATAAGCATTAATGAGAAACTTAAACATATTTTCTAAACTGTTCAAACAACAATAGGATTAACAAATTATACCAACTCAGCTCTTTTTCTTACAAGTGTCTTGGATCCTAGTGTATGTGGAATTAACTGCTTTTCACGATTTGCTGCCTTTTTGTTAGAAATTTCCTGCATTATTAACATACTAAGAGTCAATAACTGGTAAGCAAAGTTATAAAAAGATTCATTTATGCTTCTTACCACTATTTTAGGACTCAACCTATAATGCAGAATGTAACATCCCGGCTGCCTTTCAGATCAACGACTGTCCCCACACACCAACACGGGTCTTTTCAGCATGCTTTGTCCTCACTCACATGCTTTCTAGGAAACTTCCCAGAAGGTCACCCATCACGAAATTGCTCCAAGTCAAGCATGCTTAACTGTAGAGTTCTTAAGTGATAGGCTACCGAAAAGAAGATGCATCTTGTTGGTATGAGTAGTACCAATCAATTCTATTAAGCTTTCCACAACTGTACAGACCCATACTTGCACAGTCTTAGAATTCCTCTCATTCGGGTATGATTTCAGTTCATTCATGTACCCCTTCGCCTAGAAGCCTGCCAGGAGCCGCTCCTTGTCCGTGCCTCTCTGCACCAGCAATCACTCCCCGCCCTCGTCAACCTCAGGGTGTCACATGCCCACCAGCTTCCACTTGGTTCGTCCCCGAACCATACCGTACTGGGAGAGGATCGGCTTTGATACCATTTGTAACATCCTGGATGTCTTTCAGATCGACGACTGTCCCCACACACCAACACGGGTCTTTTCAGCATGCTTTGTCCTCACTCACATGCTTTCTAGAAAACTTCCCAGAAGGTCACCCATCACGAAATTGCTCCAAGTCAAGCACGCTTAAATGTAGAGTTCTTAAGTGATAGGCTACCGAAAAGAAGATGCATCTTGTTGGTATGAGTAGTACCACTCAATTCTATTAAGCTTTCCACAACTGTACAGTCCCATACCTGCACAGTCTTAGAATTCCTCTCATTCGGGTATGATTTCGGTTCATTCATGTACCCCTTCGCCTAGAAGCCTGCCAGGAGCCGCTCCTTGTCCGTGCCTCTCTGCACCAGCGATCACTCCCCGCCCTCGTCGGCCTCAGGGTGTCACACAGAAACATGATCCAGTGGTCTTTATCAACACCTTCTGGGTTCATCTCACAATTTTGTTCGAAGGGTAGCTCCCAATCATAATGTTGAATAAACAACCTACAATGATTGTCGCGCCATTTCTTGCCCCAGCTTTTAAAAATGTACTTCTGATGCTCTTCATCATTGACAACAAATTTTGTCTTCGACACGACATAAAGAAAGATATTGTTAGTTAACAAAGCACCATACAAAACCAAATGTAGTCATTTAATTACAATTAACTAATACCTTTACATTGGTACTGTAAATAGCCTTTTTGTAATCTTCTGGAACCTTTTTCCAGTTCTTATACATTATTGGAAAGTTATGAAATTTGCTAGCAATATCACCCAAATATTCTGCTAATAAACTAGCAGAATTCCCAGTCGGTTGATTTTCTGAATTCCATTCAGTCAATACCCTTGTTCCATTAGGCAGTGGAAACACGTCTTGCACCCTTAAACAGGTTTGTGCAATACGACCCTCCCCATCTAACACAAAGTAAATCAAACTATTAGTATCTCAGCATATAACACAATAAAGAAGAGTAAAGAGAAACTTAATTTAAATTAGACATACTAATGATTTCCACATTCCAATATAAGGGAGCTTTTCTTTGAGCTGTGGATGTGGATGAACTTTCAGCTACAAGAGGTTCAGGTTGAGCGGTTGGGACTGCTTGTACCTCTTCCTCATAATATATTCCAATGTTGGCTATAGGCTCACTTTCTTGTGGGTGGACACCATCACTTTGAGAGGTGCCCACAGAAGATCCATTTTGTTGAGCAGTACGTTTTCTTCCACGAGGCATACCTAAATTTCAAAACACAATGAGTTAGAGAATACTTTTTGCACAAAGGATCAAAATTTGAATACTTTCACAATGCATATCAATCATATAAAGTAAGGGAAAATGTACAATCTTTGCAATTAAAAAATAATAATCACTAAAAATTGACACCTTTGACCTTTCACAATGTGACTCATGACTATCATAAAACCATATCCTGATTTTCATCAACTAAATCATCATTAGCTGTTGAACTTTCAGGATCATCATGAATAACTGTTCTTGCCAATTGTATTTGCATGGTATCATCAGAGAAAATTTGTTCCAAGTTTTGTGATGGGTATGCCTCAATGGATGTCATAATTTCATCATATCCACCCATGTCATACAAATCTCTTGGCTTCAAATGAACCGGTATACTCCAACCTTGTTCCTTCTCATCCTCCACATAATAAACCATTTGAGCTTCAGAAGCTTTAATGTATGGTTCATCATCTTCATGTTCTCCGGTATGTATTAGTCTTGCAAAGTTAACAGATATAAAACCCAATTTATCTGTCTTCATGCCTCTTGGGTTAGTGGTATTAGCCCATTAACATTTAAACATGGGTACTGTGAAGCCATTGTAGCAAAGCTCAATGATGTCTACCAATCTTCCATAGTAAGGCACCCCTCCAAACCTCATTTGGGTATCACTATTGCTTGAGTAACTTCTTGTTCCAAACATGCCAAAAACTCCACTGTTTTGAGTTTTTAATAACCTGTCTCGTGCTACAGTTCAAAATTTGTAACCATTTACATTAAATGCAGTGAACCTTTTAGCTTGGTTAGAAGGACCTTGCGCAAGACTAGTAAGAACCTCTTTATCAAATTCGGAAAGACTGCCGAGATTGTTCCGTATCTGCACGCCATAATTTAAATTATTACACTCACATTCTTGTTAAATATGTAAATTTGTTGTGTGTCAGTATGCACATAAACACTCACACGATTGGAGAACCAACGAACAAACTCTATATGATCCTTTTTGTCTATCTCCGAAGCACTCCTTGCACCACTCCTTAGCTGTCTTCGGACAATATTTTTGTACTGCCTATTTTGTGATATCACATTAGGTGTAAGAAAAAGAAAATATTCATCCAAGCTAAAGAATTACTTACTGGAGATAGCAATCGACTAGAGGGCAATTTGTCAACACATGTCTGTGAGCCTATAACCTTTCAGTGGCGAAAAGGTGAAATATGAAGTGCCACCAACAGATTTTCCAACTTGAGGAAATAATTCAGTTACTCGTGACCGGGATTGTATAACATTGGGCTCATCGTCTACACGACGAGGTCGGTTCCATCTTGTCTCAATGTTATCTAAATACCTTGAACATAATGTAAGAATCTCTTCCATAAGGTAGCCTTCTGCTATAGACCCTTCCGGTTGTGCTTTATTGCGTACGTAGGATTTTAGATGTCCTAAGTACCTATTATTAATTAACAATAAATATTATTTAGAACATACATTACAAAATTTTAAAAAAAATGGAACTATAGCACACATTTCTTACCTTTCTATAGGATACATCCATCGATAGTGGACAGGACCTCCAAGCTTAGCCTCTTCAACAAGGTGAACAACCAAATGAATCATAACCGTGAAGAATGATGGTGGAAATAACATTTCCATGTGGCATAAAGTGAGGATGATTTGATTTTGCAATTTGGCTAAATCTTCAACTTTCAAAACTTTACCACATAATTGTCTAAAGAATGAACACAACTCAATTAATACGGCTGAAACTTCATCAGGTAATGCTGTCCGCATGGCTAAAGGGAGCAATTGCTCCATCAATATATGACAATCATGACTTTTCAACATTCCATTCAACTTAAGATTTTCTAAGTCAATGCATACAGAAATGTTACTCGAGTAACCATCTGGCACAGTGATATTCTTTAAAGTTGTTAGAAACGCCTTCTTACCTCTATTAGTCAATGTAAAGACAGCTAAAGGATATTTTCCATTATCATTTGGCCAGAGGTCAGGTCTTAAGCCCATATCTTTAAGGTCTCTTCGAGCATTTACACGATCTTTTGTCTTTGCACTATCATTTAGCAAGGTATATATGATATTTTCGCACACATTCTTCTCAGTATGCATCATATCAAGACTATGACGCAAACAATTATCCTTCCAATATGGAAGTTCAAAGAATATGCTTTTCTTTCTCCGTTGTTAAGTGTTACTCTGTGCAAATCGTCCACCATGTGTTCTTTTTCCCATCCCTTCTTTGTCTGGTCTTCTACCAAATGTGACATTAATGTTCTGAACTTGTTCAAGAATTTCAACTCCAGATAGTCTTTTTGGTGGACTACGCATATCTTGCTCACCATTAAAATGGATCCTATTCAGTCTAAATCTACGTCTCTGATGCAGAAAACGACGATGACCCATAAAACACCACTTTTTGCTATGAGGAAGACGATTCGGAATAGAGTCAAAGTTATAGGATGGGCAAGCAAGTCCAGTATACGTGTTCGACCCAGATAGTGTACCTAGCCCAGGAAAATCACTAATTGTCCACATCAAAGCTGCATGTAATTTAAACATCTCTCGCTTGAAAGAATCATATGCATTGACACCTATTGTCCATAACTCGTTCAACTCTTTGATTAAAAGCTGTAAATAGACATCTATATCATTTCCTGGCATTTTTTTACCAGGAATTATCATTGAAATTATAAAAGATGTCTGTTTCATGCACACCCATGGAGGAGTGTTGTATGGAACGAGAATAACTGGCCAAATACTATAACTTGAACTCATAGCCTCAAAGGGATTAAAACCATCAGAAGCTAATGCAAGACGTACATTTCACGAATCTGATGCAAACCAAGTGTGCGTCAAGTCAAACTACTTCCAAGCTTCAGAATCCCTAGGATGCCTCATCATTCCATCATTACAACCACCAACATCATGCCATCTCATATCCTCTACTGTCTTTGATGACAGAAACAATCTTTGTAATCGGGGTTTTAGTGGAAAGTAACGAAGAACTTTTGCAGGAACTTTTTGCATACTATTGCCATCACCAGACACCCTAGTCTCACCATCTTTTCTCCTTGATTTCCATTTGGAAGTGTTACAAACTTTGCATGTCTCCCTCTCTTCATCTTCCCTATTGCCCCAATAAAGCATACAATTATTCGGACATACAGGTATCTTTTCATAGTCTAAACCAAGCTTAGTGATTGTTTTCTTTGCCTCATAGAATGAACTAGGAATCTTTGCATGTTCAAATGCATCTTTCAATAGTTCTAAAATCATTGTCATCGCCTTGTCGCTCATTCCACACAGACATTTGATATGGTACAACTTCACCAAAAAAGATAGTTTGGAATATTTTGCACACCCTTCATACAAGGGTTGTTCTCCTTCTCTTGCTAACTCATAAAACTCTTCTGATTCATTCATTTCTTGAGTTGCATTAGGTGCCACTTCTTCATTGCTATCAGTCTCTGCATTTGATGGAATGGGTACTTCGCTTGCATGGTGCATATCAACTCCAAAAGCCTCATTAATCATGTTCTGAATAGGGTCTTCAACAACAGTGGTATCTTGCACTATGTTTGGAGCATTAGCAGGTGGGGTATTACTAGTTTCTCCTATATTAGACTCGCCGTGATAGAACCAAAATGTATATCCTATCAGAAATAGGGTACAGATTAAGTGATCATACACCACATCCTTACTCTGCCACTTTTTGAAGCCACATCTTTTACAAGGGCATATTATTTTGCCATTTACTGAACGATGTTCAAAGGCAAAATCAATAAATTCCCTGACCCCATGCATATACTCATCTGAGTTTCGCGGCTTTGTAATCCATGACTTATCCATTGCTTTAATATTTTTATTCTGAAAAATATTAATGAGGTTTGAGAATTCTTAGGTGAAGGAAAAATGCTTCTTAGTATATAATTACTCATTTCCTAAGTCTCTCGTGTGTGTACTTAAAAGATCTAGTACACAAATTAAAATGAGCTTGTTAAAACAAACAAGCTATTACCGTAATGAGTATTCACACAAAGCGATAGGCACACACAAAAGCTTCCATTTGAAAGTTGATTACTTAATTTACATTCTTCAAATTTGAAAGCAATTATTAATTTTTCTAGCATTTAATAAACTGCAGTTCTCAGATTGACTTGACCACAGTCCTAGTTATACCGGTCCCGGTCTTGTGGTAGTAGTTAGAATCCTCTTCTTTTGAAATTCCAACTTGGATGAAAAGCAATGCCTTAAAATTAAGCCACTTGTCATATGCTGAATTCTAAGTTGGAATAAAGTGTATGAAAAATCATGAATACTTCTCAATTCCTCTTTTTATATATACATTTCTGTTTTATTTGTCACAATAATAATGCAATAAGATTATTTCACCGACATGTGCAGCTAAGGCAATTCAATAAATGCATCCCTATTTAAAGAAACACTCTAGTGACCAGAATTGTTTGTTTTTTGGCTTCACCTGAATATCAACCTAAATGTTACGCTGGTCTCAGTCCAGTTTATTATCAAAAGTAGGCTGGAAAATTGCTTCCAGCATATTTAAGGTGCAATCATGGCAAAAACAAAAAAAGAAAAGGATAAAAGCAGGGTACAGTGATGTTCCCAGAAAGGTTATACTAATATCATTCATGAACTATCAAAAATGCAGATTCCATGAACTATCAGAAACAGAGAGTTTGGCAGAAAGAGATTGGATCACCAAAGTTATTAATAACATGCAGAACTTGACAGCAATTTTTTCACTCAATGAGCAAGAAAGTAAAGGAAGGCAAGAAAGAAATCCATACTTGGAGAGATGAATTAGAGAATATTCTTGCCCTGAGAAAATTGCATTCTTAGTTCCATGATTGTGTTGCTCTGAGAATAATATAAATTTGCTGCAGCAAATTACATAAACAAAAATAATTGGAAGCACCACATTAGCCACACAACTCCATCCTCTTATAAAGATTAAAGACAGTAAGTAAAGCAGTTAGCATAAGATTCAATAGCAAAAGTTTCTACTTCAGCAAAACTTGGTTCTAAGTAATTCATGATGCCTCCTCTGGACCAGGAAAACAGTTACACAGATATCCAAAACCCAAAACATAAACATAATATTCCACTTCAGTATCATACTAATTACACTTACCCAATATCAGAGTAAGTTGTTAAGAAACATTGATCCTTCAAAACTCTGGTGTTTCTCTCCAACTTTAAACATCAAATAAGCAAGGTCCTCAAAAGAGCAAATACTGATATTGTTTTAAGAAAAAAAACAGTATCAGTATCACATCACAAATAATACTAAAAGGGTCCTCAAAAGAGCAAATTGCAGGGTCTTAATTTTAAGAAGAAATAATACTAATATTATGAGAGGTATACTCCATATTCATTGGATCTGAAAGGGAACAAAAGCATACATGGATCAGTTCATGAATCTTTCTCATTGGAATGGTTTATAGCAAGTTCAACGCAATCCTGGGTGGAACTTTCCTAGAATTTAATTTATCCACTATTCATTTAGTTACATAATACACCCACTGACACCGGTACATGTCAATTTGCATACAACTTCCATTTCTTTTCATGAGTTGAAGTTGGGAACGCCACCAAACTATTATTAATTTATTATAAAATAGAAATTGAAAGTAATGAGTGATTTCTAATGACTCTTATTAAATCACGATATATCTCCATATATATATAAAACTGATTTGAGAGCAGCTTTAAAACAAGGAGAAACTATAAATACTAGAAAATCATACCTGAATAGCAGCTTCAAATCGAAAGCTAAATTGAACTAAGAAAGTGAAGGAAATAGTGAAAAACTTGTTCCTGAAATTTTGTAAAAGAAAAAAAGAAAGATCACAAATTAGAAACGATTTATGCACATACATTAAAGAAGAAAATATCATGGAGGGATTTATGCACTCTCAAGTCTCAACCCTAATTTGGAAACTCTGCACTCAGAAATGTGCATAAATCATGCTAAAAAATGGAGCGAATCTGAAGAAAGAACAAGTTGAGAGAGAGAGAGAGATTCAGATACAATGGGCTTAGGAAATAGGGTTACGAACCGTAGAGGACCGAAAATAAGAGAGAGCAAATCATAGAAGAAAAGTCGTCACAGCAAAAACAGGAAGAAGCTTCTTCACGCGGAGCTTCGTCACACAGAGAAAGAGGGAGCTGGTTTGAGTGTGAAGAGAGAGCTTCATCAACAGTAATGTTTCGAACCCCTCGCGTCTCGTTCTCGCCGTTCTTTTAATTTTTTTCAAAATCCATTTACAACTTTCCGGCGGTTAAGTGAAACCGCTGTGTGAACCGCCGCAAGATCAAACCGTAGGCGGTTTTCAAGCAACCGCCACAAAGTAATCGCCGCAGACTCTAAAATTTCTTGTTGTGCTTGTGTTTCATCCTGTTATCTACAGTTGGCATCAAAGCTCGGTCTTCAGGGGTTGAACACCTAACAGTGCAGAGAAGCAAAGATCTATGGAAAACGAAGGACAAGCTGTGACCAGACCACCACTGTTCAATGGAGACGAATATGACTATTGGAAGCAAAAAATGATCACATTCTTTGATGCACAGAATATCGACATGTGGGATGTCGTTGAAAATGGTTACACTGCTCCAGTAGGTGAAGCAGGGCAACCAGTGCCTAGAGCTCAGTGGACGCAGGATCAGAGGACCAAATTTCAACTGAACTCAAAGGCTAGACACTATCTGATGTGTGCCATTACAAAGTCAGAATATGACAAGGTGCACAGCTGCACCACCGCCAAGGAAATATGGGATACTCTAGCTTTGGCGCATGAAGGATCAACTCAGGTCCGTGAGTCCAAAATCAGCATGCTAGTTCATCAATATGAATTATTCAAAATGGAGGATCACGAGACAATTGATCAGATGTTTGGAAGATTCCAAACAATCATCAACAACCTGAGATCTCTGGGAAAAATCTACACAACCCAGGATCACATCAGGAAAATCCTAAGGAGTCTGCCAAGACAATGGAGACCCAAGGTAACTGCCATACAAGAAGCAAGGGATCTTTCCACTCTTGCTATGGAGAATCTTCTAGGCTCACTCAAAGTGCATGAGCTTGAGCTCAAAGAAGAGGGAGCAGAAAAAAGGGCAAAGTACATTGCTCTTAAAGCTCAAAAAGGGAGCACCTCAAAAGCCTTGAAGGGAAATGACTCAGATGAGGAGACATGCAGCTCAGAACAAGATGAAGGCTCAGATGATGATTAACTTTCCTTCATCTCCAGGAAAATAAAGTCCATGTGGAAAAAGAAAGGTGGCTTCAGAAGGAAGCAATTCAACAGAAGATTTCCACAAAAGGAAGCTGAGCAAAAGGAGAAAAGTCCAGTAGTGTGCTATGGTTGTAAGAAACCAGGCCACTACAAGGCAGATTGCCCTGAGGATGAAAAGACAAAGAAAAAGTTCTTCAAGAAGAAGAAAGGTCTCATGGCAACATGGGAGGATCTTGATGATTATTCTAATGATGAGGATGAGGAGGATAAAGAAAAAGCAAATCTTTGCCTGATGGCAAGCCTGCCCTCAACTGACAGTGAGGATGAAGAAGAGGTACTCTCTTATCCTGAACTAAGAAATAATTTTGATGATCTTCTTAGAGAATCATCCATTTTATCTGATGAGTACATATCTTTGAAGAAAAAGTTTTCACTTATAACCAAAGATTTTGAAAAGCTTACTTTAGAAAATAAGGTACTCAAATCAGAAAATGAAGAGTTGAGACTTCAAGTAAGTCAACTCAAAGACGAATCTCAAAAAGATTATGACTCCAATACCTCCTGTAAAGTACAAGTACTTCAACAAGAAGTAAATGAACTCACTGGACGATTGCCTAGATTTGCCAGTAGCTCTGAGAAGCTTGATGAAATTTTAAAAATTCAGAGAAAACCTTCTGACAAAAGTGGTTTGGGTTATGTTCCTAAGGAACAAGAAAAGCCAAAACCAAAGTTTTCTAAAAGTCTTTCTAAGTTTAAACTATATTGTGGTCAATGTGGAAAAGCTGAACATGTCACCTCGACATGCGTCCACAACAAAAGGAACCTGCCTGGACACAAATCAAGGACTAACAAGAAAGGACCCAAGTCAATTTGGGTACCTAAAAATATGATAATTCCTGTTGCAGATATGCTTGATGGGAGGAAGACTACTCCAGTCATGGTACCTGGACAGTGGTTGCTCACGACACATGACAGGAGAAAGGTCTATGTTCCAAGACCTAAAGCCTAGGACAAAGGGCTGGGTCACCTTTGGAGGAGACCAGAAAGGCAGAATAGTTGGGATAGGTAAGATTGGTAAGCATCCTTTTCCCTCTATTGAGAATGTCTTGTTGGTTGAAGGACTCAAACATAATCTGCTTAGCATAAGTCAATTGTGTGATAGTGGATTTGATGTTTCCTTTAACAAGGATAAATGTATAGTTAGAAACTCTGATAAGTCCATACTTTTTCAAGCAAAGAGGCAAGACAATGTTTACAAAATCGATTTCGAAAATTTGTCCAAACAAAATGTCTCATGCTTCATATCCTTAAAGGATGAACAATGGATATTGCACAAAAGACTTGGTCATGCGAGTTTGAGAACCATCTCAAAGCTAAATAAGCATAACCTCGTGAGAGGACTACCAAATCTTGTGTACAAATCTGAAGTTCTGTGTGAAGCATGTTAGAAAAGGAAACATGTGGAAAACTCTTTTAATTCCAAAAACATTGTTTCCACTTCTAGACCTTTAGAACTTTTACACATGGATTTGTTTGGACCCACACAAACTGCTTCTTTGAATGGAAAGAAATATGGACTAGTTATAGTTGATGACTATACTAGATGGACATGGGTTAAATTCCTTGCACACAAGGATGAGTCTTTCAAAGTCTTCACTATATTCTGTAAGAGACTCAAGAATGAGAAAGGAGTTTGTATAAACTCCATTAGAAGTGATCATAGAGGTGAGTTTGAAAATGCAAACTTCCAGAGATTCTGTGAAGAGAATGGAATCCTTCACAATTTCTCTGCACCAAGAACACCTCAACAGAATGGTGTGGTGGAGAGAAAGAATCGATCTCTACAAGAGATGGCCAGGTCCATGCTCAATGATCACTCAACCTCTAAGAGGTTTTTGGCTGAAGCAGTAAACACTGCATGTTATGTACAGAACAAAATATATGTGAGGCCTATATATAAAAAGACTCCATATGAATTGTGGAAAGGAAGAAAACCCAACATATCTTACTTTTATCCTTTTGGATGTGAATGTTTTATTCTTAACACTAAGGATCAACTTGGCAAGTTTGATTCCAAAGTTGACAATGGAATTTTTTTGGGTTACTCTAAAACTTCCAAGGCTTACAGAGTTTATAACTCAAGAACCTTGACTGTTGAATAGTCAATTCATATAAAATTCAATGACAAAAAGCCTAACAAAGAATTGTCAGAGCTAAGTGATTCTCTTGCAGATATGAGAATACAAGAAGAAGGTGGAGAAGCAACACCCAAAGATGAAAAAGATGGATCAGATGCAGAAACTGATGATGCGTCCAATTCAGAAAGAAGAAGAAGTTGGCATTTCAAGACCTATCATCCTGAAGATCAAATCATTGGAAATGCTGATGATAGAGTCAGAACAAGGTCCACATTCAGAGAACAAATTGATGTTGCATTCATCTCTGAGTTAGAGCCAAAGAATGTTGATGAAGCCCTATTGGACGAAGGATGAAGTTTAGCTATGCAGGAGGAGCTGAACCAATTCAAGCGTAATGATGTTTGGTCGCTGGTTGCCCCACCTGAAGATAAGTCCATTATTGGAACCAAATGGGTATTCAGAAACAAACTGGACGAAGAAGATAAAGTTGTGAGAAACAAGGCAAGGTTAGTGGCTGAAGGTTACTCACAACAGGAAGGTATTGACTTTACTGAAACCTTTGCTCCAGTAGCTAGAATTGAAGCCATTCGCATCTTACTTTCATTTGCTGCCGAACATGATATGAGGCTTTATCAAATGGATGTAAAGAGTGCTTTCTGAATGGTACAATAACTGAGGAAGTCTATGTTGAACAACCTCCTGGTTTTGAGGATCAAACTTTTCCTAATCATGTTTTGAAACTGAAAAAGGCTCTTTATGGCCTCAAGCAAGCTCTTCGAGCTTGGTATGAAAAACTAAGTTCACTTTTAATGGAAAATGATTTTTCAAGAGGAAAAGTTGATACAACTCTTTTTAGAAAATCCATAGACACACATTTCATCATAGTACAGATTTATGTGGATGATATTATTTTTGGTGCTACTGATGAATCTTTGTGTGGAGAATTTTCTGAGTTAATGCAGAAGGAGTTTGAAATGAGTATGATCGGAGAATTGAAATTCTTCCTTGGACTTCAAGTAAAACAGACTCAAGATGGGATTTATGTGCAACAGTCCAAATATACAAAGGAGCTTCTGAAGAAGTTCAATACGGACGATTGCAAACCAATGAACACTCCTATGCATCCATCTTGCATACTGAACTTGAGTGACAAAGATAAAAAGGTAGATCAAAAGGTATACAGAGGTATGATTGGATCTCTCTTATATCGTACTGCATCCAGACCTGATATTATGTTCAGTGTTTGTTTATGTGCAAGATTCTAATCAGATCCTAGAGATACTCACTTGACTGCTGTCAAAAGAAACTTTAGATATTTGAAGGAGACTACTAATCTTGGTTTGCTATTTAAGAAATCAGATGAATACAGATTAGTAGGGTTTTGTGATGCTGATTATGCTGAAGACAGGCTTGAGAGAAAAAGCACTAGCGGAGGATGCCATTTCATTGGGTCCAATCTAGTATCATGGACAGGCAGGAGACAAAGCACAATTGCATTATCTATAGCTAAAGCTGAATATGTCTCTGCTGCAAGTTGTTGTTCTCAGCTCCTATGGATTAAACATCAATTGGAGGACTACAACATCTTCGAGAGTAAGATTTCTGTTCTTTGTGATAATACTGCTGCAATCAATTTGTCTAAGAACCAAATCTTACACTCAAGAGCTAAGCATATAGAAATTAAACATCATTTTGTTAGAGACTATGCACAGAAGGGAGTATTTGATATTCAGATCGTTAGTACTGAAAATCAATGGGCAGATATATTTACAAAACCCCTCTCTGTAGATAGATTCACTTTTATAAGAAAGCATTTAAATATGCACTTTATAAAAGAGTGATATTTAGCGTGCAATATGCTCAAGTTGAGTCTGAGTCCAATATGACTAGCGTCCAATAGGACACGTCAATCTATTTGAGACTTTAGAATTTTTATTAAGACTTAAAAGGTTTTTAACTCTTAGCCTTCCCGCGCTAAGTCTAAGTTTTTTTCAAAATAATATATTTCTATCAAAATCTGTTCACCTGCTCTGAAGCCGTTTTTGTAGGTAACAAGATGAAACACAAGAAGGGGGGTTGAATTGTGTTTCTAAGCTTTTAAAACTTTTCGCAAAAGATGGACGCTGGCTGTTAAAAACATTGGACGCACAGCTTAGTTCAAATATTGGACGCACAGTGTTTTCTGAAATATTGGACGCACAGAGTGCTAAAACACTGGACGCACAGAGTCTTTATAAAAACTGGACGCACAGGTTTTCTAAAGATTGGACGCACAGAATGCTTCCCTTTTAGTTTGAAAAACTTGTTTGAATAAAAACAAATTCAATCCCCTTTGTTAGTAATAAACACAGATATAAAAGGAGTTAAGGGAAAGAAGAAATAACACAAGTTTTTATACTGGTTCACCCTTTCCTAAGAGCTACGTCCAGTCCCCTCAAACTAGAGAGATTTCACTATCAAACCAGATAGGTACAAGTATTCTTTGCACACAGCCTCTTCAGGCTAAATCCCAAATATTCTTTGCACACAGCCTCTTCAGGCTAAAACCCAAGTATTCTTTGGACGCAGCCTCTTCAGGCTAAAACACAAGTATTCTTTGAACACAGCCTCTTCAGGCTAAACAACTCAGCAGAGTTTTGATTCAAGTGCTGTCTAACTCACACAAGTGAGGATATGAAATCTAAAGCACTTTGAGAGTTAAGCAAACTCTCTTTTACAAGAAGATAAAGAAATACAAAACTTTCAATACAGAGTATAAAAGATTGTTTGCACAGCGTTTTTGCTCTTTCTTTTTCGTTGTTCAGTAACTTGTATTCTTCTTCTTGCTTCTCGGTATTTATAGGCTTTGATGAAGCTTCAGACTTGTTCTTCGAATAGCTCAGCTTCAGCCTTCATAAATATTACCGTTCTCTAATAGCATTTAATGCTATTTTCCCGTTGCTCTGAGGAGATCTACTTCATTGTGCATGTCTGCGTTTCTTTCTCCCAAATCAGAAGCAACCTGTACTCAAAGTCTCAATTGTACAGTGGTTAATAATAATATCTTATTGAGACAGAGAGAATACACAGTGTAAAGCAGAAAGGTGTGTTCAGAGATATATAGAGTAGTTAAAAGTACATTCTCTCTCTTAGTACACTTTCCACAGTACTTTATGCTTTTCAGAAGTACATTCACACACGTTGACAAAGATGTACAGAAAAGCATTGTGTACAGCTATTTATTTCAAATCATTTGCTCAATAAATATGTTTCATATTAAATGCATGAGCAATAAATAGCATGTAATGGACTCTGTGCTTTGGACGCAACATATAGAATCTATTGGACGCATACCTTTGCACTTACCAATTTGCACAAAACTCATGCAAACATTGGACGCATACCTGATGCTTACCAATCTATTCTTTTTGAATGCAAGGCAGTATTGGACTTATTGTCTCATTCTGGTTATTGGACTTTTGCCATTTCCCTATAGTTCCATTGGACGCAAAGTTGATTGTTGTACATTTGTTCTTCTGCTTCATTGGACGCAGAACAATTGTTTGATGTACCTTTGTCAATCTGCTTCATTGTGTTCCATTGGACGCAAAGCAATATTGTTGTCCTTCTTATTTATTGGACGCAGAACAGTACCTTTGTCACTGATTTCATTGGACGCAGAGCAGTTCTTTTATTTGTTCAGTTTCATTGGACGCAGAGTTGCACTCTTGCTCATACTGAACATTGGACTTTTATCCTTCATCTGCACTGAATCTGTTCCTTTGAAAATCATTGGACTTTTACTGTAAATCTGCTTCTCATACAAACATTGGACTCTGCCAGTATTGCCTTGTTCTTATCATTGGACTTATGCCAGTCTTGCTCTATTGGACGCTTACTGATTCTGCTTCTTTGGAAAACATTGGACGCAGAAAGTAGCGTGTCTTCAAGACTTGATTTCTTCTACTTCTGCGATTCTGCTTCTTCAGAAGACATTGGACGCAGAACTTTGTTCTTGCCTTGTGCTCAAACATTGGACGCAGAATTCTTCCTTCTGCTCAAACATTGGACGCAGAATTCTTCCTTCTGCTCAAACATTGGACGCAGAACTTTTGTGTCCATTTCAGTGCCAACATTGGACGCAAAACTCTTGTGTCCATTCCAGTGCCAACATTGGACGCAAGGCTCACTTTGAATGCCAGCCAATGTCATGAAGAACTGATTGGACGCAGACTGCAATAAGCTTAGTTAGGCAGCATTGTTATGCATTGTACAAGCTTAATACAAATTGATTATCCTTTGTAAAAACCTTAATACATTTTGTTATCATCAAAACCATAAAATCACTTAGGGAGTTTTTGTATTAAAAACACTTTTAACCAATTTGGTTCCAACAATCTCCCCCTTTTTGATGATGACAAACATTATTAAGTTTTACAAACAATAAAGCATATAAACCAGAATTAGTCAGCAAAAACAGAAATTTTCTAAGGGAAACTCCCCCTGAGATAAACATCTCAGATTTTCCTTACTCTTCTCCCCCTGAGATAAACATCTCATGGTTTTGGATATTCAATATACTTAGAGTACCTGAAAATTTCTTTCACTCAAAACAACAAGATTAGTCCAATAAAAAGCAAGTAGCTTATCAGATTAAAACATGGTAATAAGACTACTGCAACGCAATCAGACTTAATCCAATATTCTTCTTTCTTTTTAAAACTTAATCCCATATATTTCTCCCCCTTTTGTCATCAGGCAAAAAGGTTCATAGAACATCATAGTCCAAAAACAGTTTTGAAACACAGAGAGAAACTTAAAAACTCTTTTTCTTCTCCCTTTTTTTTTAAACAAGCTTTCTCAAACAGAAAAGATTTTAGAAAAGATGTCAAACGAAGAGAAAACCAACTGTAAGAAATAACTTTATGAAAAAAATTTGGACTCAGCGTGGGATTACTGAGATGTAAAAGCTTTTGAGGCTTTAAAAAAAACGTTCTAAGTCTCAAATAGACTGTCGTGTCCTATTGAACTTTAGTCACATTGGACTCAGACTCAACTTAAGCATATTGGACGCTAAACATCAGTCTTTTATAAAGTGCATATTCAAATGCTTCCTTATAAAAGTAAACCTATCTACAGAGAGGGGTTTTGTAAATATATCTGCCCATTGATTTTCAGTGTTAACAAACTGAATATCAAATGTTCCCTTCTGCACATAGTCTCTAATAAAATGATGTTTAATTTCTATATGCTTAGCTCTTGAGTGTAAGATTGGGTTCTTAGATAAATTGATTGCAGCAGTATTATCACAAAGAACAGAAATCTTACTCTCAAAGATGTTGTAGTCCTCCAATTGATATTTAATCCATAAGAGCTGAGAACAACAACTTGCTGCAGAGACATATTCAGCTTCGGCTGTTGATAATGCAATTGTGCTTTGTCTCTTGCTTGTCCATGATACTAAATTGGATCCAACAAAATGGCATCCTCCGCTGGTGCTTTTTCTTTCAAGCCTGTCTCCAGCATAATCAGCATCACAGAATCCTACTAATCTGTATTCATCTGATTTCTTAAACAGCAAACCAAGATTAGTAGTCTCTTTCAGATATCTAAAAATTCTCTTGACAGCAGTCAAATGAGAATCTCTAGGATCTGATTGAAATCTTGCACATAAGCATACAGTGAACATAATATCAGGTCTAGATGCAGTAAGATATAAAAGAGATCCAATCATACCTCTATATACCTTTTGATCTACCTTTTTATCTTTGTCATTCAGGCTCATTATGCAAGTTGGATGCATGGGGGTATTCATGGGTTTGCAATCATCCATCTTGAACTTCTTCAGAAGTTCCTTTGTATATTTGGTCTGATGCACATATATCCCATCTTTAGTCTGTTTCACTTGAAGTCCAAGAAAGAACTTCAACTCTCCCATCATGCTCATTTCGAATTCTTTCTGCATTAACTCAGAGAATTCTCTACACAAAGATTCATCAGTAGCACCAAAGATAATGTCATCTACATAAATCTGTACTATGATGAAATGTGAGTCTATGGATTTTTTGAAAAGAGTGTTATCAACTTTTCCTCTTGAAAAACCATTTTCCATTAAAAATGAACTCAGTTTTTCATACCAAGCTCGAGGAGCTTGCTTAAGGCCATAAAGAGCCTTTTTCACTTTAAAAACATGATTTGGAAAAGATTGATCCTCAAAGTCAGGGGGCTGTTCAACATAGACTTCTTCTGTTATTATACCATTCAGAAAAGCACTCTTTACATCCATTTGATAAAGCCTCATATCATGTTGGGCAGCAAATGAAAGTAGAATGCGAATGGCTTCTATTCTAGCTACTGGAGCAAAGGTTTCAGTAAAATCAATACCTTCCTGTTGTGAGTAGCCTTGAGCAACTAACCTTGCTTTGTTTCTCACAACTTTACCTTCTTCGTCCAGCTTGTTTCTGAATACCCATTTGGTTCCAATGATGGACTTATCTTCAGGTGGGGCTACCAGAGTCCAAACATCATTTCTTTTGAACTGATTCAGCTCCTCCTGCATTGCTAAAATCCATCCTTCATCCAATAGGGCTTCATCTATATTCTTTGGCTCCAATTCAGAGATGAATGCTACATCAGTTTGCTCTCTGAATGTGGACCTTGTTCTGACTTTATCATCTGCATTTCCAATAATTTGATCTTCAGGATGATAAGTCTTAAAATGCCAGCTTTTACCACCTGCAGTATTGGACGCATGACTGTTTCCTGCGTCTGGTCCATCTTCTTCAATCTTGCTTGATGATTCTTCACCTCCTGGTTGTATTCTCATATCTGCAAGAGAATCACTTAGCTCTGACAGATCATTGTCAGGCTTTTTGTCATTGAATTTAACGTGAATTGACTCTTCAACAGTCAAGGTTCTTGAGTTGTAAACTCGATATGCCTTGGAAGTTTCAGAATAACCCAGAAAAATTCCATTATCAATTTTAGAGTCAAATTTACCAAGTTGATCCTTGGTGTTAAGAATAAAACACTCACATCCGAAAGGATGAAAATATGAAATGTTGGGTTTTCTTCCTTTCCACAATTCATAAGGAGTCTTTTTCAGTATAGGCCTTATAAAAATTCGGTTTTGCAAATAACATGCTGTGTTTACAGCTTCAGCCCAAAACCTCTTAGAGGTTGACTGATCATTGAGCATGGTCCTGGCCATCTCTTGTAAAGATCGATTTTTCCTCTCTACTACACCATTTTGCTGTGGTGTTCTAGGTGCAGAGAAATTGTGAAGGATTCCATTCTCTTCACAGAATCTCTGAAAGTTTGCATTTTCAAACTCACCTCCATGATCACTTCGAATGGAGTTGATACAAACTCCTTTCTCAGTTTGGACTCTTTTACAAAAAATGGTGAATACCTTAAAAGACTCATCCTTGTGTGCTAGGAATTTAACCCATGTCCATCTAGTATAGTCATCAACTATAACAAGTCCATATTTCTTTCCACTCAAAGAAGCAGTTTGTGTTGGTCCAAACAAATCCATATGTAAAAGTTCTAAAGGTCTAGAAGTGGAAACAATGTTTTTAGAATTAAAAGAGTTTTTCACTTGTTTCCCTTTCTGACATGCTTCACAGAGAACCTCAGATTTGTACACAAGATTTGGAAGTCCTCTTACGAGGCTATGCTTATTAAGCTTTGAGATGGTTCTCAAGCTTGCATGACCAAGCTTCTTGTGCCATATCCATTGTTCATCATTTAAAGAAATGAAGCATGAGACATTCTGTTTGGACAGATTTTCGAAATCAATTTTATAAACATTATCCTGCCTCTTTGCTTGGAAAAGAATGGACTTATCAGAATTTCTGACTATACATTTATCCTTGTCAAAGGAAACATCACATCCACTGTCACACAATTGACTTATGCTAAGTAGATTATGTTTGAGTCCTTCAACCAATAAAACATTTTCAACAGTAGGAAAGGGATGTTTACCAATTTTACCTATTCCAACTATTCTGCCTTTCTGGTCACCTCCAAACGTGACCCAGCCCTTTGATCTAGGCTTTAGGTCTTGGAACATAGACCTTTCTCCTGTCATGTGTCGTGAGCAGCCACTGTCCAGGTACCATGACTGGTGTTGTTTTCTTCCCATTAAGCAAATCTGCAACAGGAATGATCATGTTCTTAGGTACCCAGATTTTCTTGGGTCCTTTCATGTTAGTCCTTGGCCTGCGTCCAGGCTTGTTCCATTTATTATGGAAGCATGTCGATGTGACATGTCCAGCCTTTCCACAGTATCCACAATATATATTAAACTTTGGTGGACTCTTGGAAAACTTTGGTTTCGGTTTTTCATAACCCAAACCAGTTTTGTCAGAAGGTTTTCTCTGAATTTTTAAAATTTGATCAAGCTTTTCAGAGCTACTGACAAACTTGGACAAACGTCCAGTGAGTTCATCTACTTCTTGTTGAAGTACTTGTACTTCACAGGAAGTATTGGACTCAGACTTCTTTGGAGATTCTTCTTTCAATTGACTTACTTGAAGTCTTAAATGTTCATTATCCGATTTGAGTACTTTGTTTTCTGAGGAAAGCTTTTCAAAATCTTTTGTTATAAGAGAAAACTTTTTCTTTAAAGACTTGTACTCATCAGATAGAATGGATGAATCTCTAAGAAGCTCATCAAAATTATCTCTTAATTCAGAGTAAGAAATTACCTCCTCTTCGTCTTCACTTTCAACTGAGGAGAGTCCTGCCATTAGACACAGATTTGCCTCTTCCTTATCCTCATCATCAGAGGAATCATCAAGGTCCTCCCATGTTGCCATGAGACCTTTTTTCTTTTTGAAGAACTTCTTCTTTGTCCTTTCGGCCTCAGGACAGTCTGCCTTGTAGTGGCCTGGTTTCCTGCATCCATAGCACACCACTGGACTTTCCTCCTTTTGCTCAGCTTCCTTCTGTGGAAATCTTTTGCTGAATTGCTTCCTCCTGAAGCCACCCTTCTTTTTCCACATTGATTTTATTTTCCTGGAGATGAAGGAGAGTTCATCATCATCTGAGCCTTCTTCTCCTTCTGAGCTGCATGATTCTTCATCAGAATCATTTGCCTTCAAGGCTTTTGAGGTGCTCCCTTTTTGAGCTTTAAGAGCAATGGACTTTGCTCTTTTCTCGGTTCCCTCTTCATTCAGCTCAAGCTCGTGTACTTTCAATGAGCCTAGAAGATTTTCTAAAGCAAGAGTGGAAAGATCCCTTGCTTCTTGTATTGCTGTAACTTTGGGTCTCCACTGTCTGGGCAGACTCCTCAAAATCTTCCTTACATGTTCCTGGGTTGTGTAGACTTTCCCCAAGGATCTCAGGTTGTTGGTAATAGTTTGGAATCTTCCAAACATTTGATCAATGGACTCTTGTTCTTCCATCTTAAATAGTTCATATTGATGAACTAGTATGCTTATCTTAGATTCACGAACCTGAGAAGAGCCTTCATGTGCCAAGGCCAGAGTGTCCCACATTTCCTTGGCAGTAGTGCAGCTGTGCACCTTGTCATATTCAGATTTTGTGATGGCACACATCAGGTAGTGCCTGGCCTTCGAGTTCAGCTGAAATCTGGTTCTTTGATCAGCTGTCCATTGGGCTCTAGGTACTGGTTGACCTGCATCATTTACTGGGGCCGTGTAGCCTGTTTCCACAACATCCCATAAATCTATATTCTGCGCATCAAAGAATGTGATCATTCTTTGCTTCCAGTAATCATATTCGTTGCCATTGAACAGTGGTGGTCTGTTCACAGCCAGTCCTTCATTCTCCATGGATCTTGCTTTCTCTTCACTGTTAAGTGCTCAACCCCTTAGAGACCGAGCTCTGATACCAACTGTAGGTAACAAGATGAAACACAAGAAGGGGGGGTTGAATTGTGTTTCTAAGCTTTTAAAACTTTTCGCAAAAGATGGACGCTGGCTGTTAAAAACATTGGACGCACAGCTTAGTTAAAATTTTGGACGCACAGTGTTTTCTGAAATATTGGACGCACAGAGTGCTAAAACACTGGACGCACAGAGTCTTTATAAAAACTGGACGCACAGGTTTTCTAAAGATTGGACGCACGGAATGCTTCCCTTTTAGTTTGAAAAACTTATTTGAATAAAAACAAATTCAATCCCCTTTGTTAGTAATAAACACAGATATAAAAGGAGTTAAGGGAAAGAAGAAATAACACAAGTTTTTATACTGGTTCACCCTTTCCTAAGAGCTACGTCCAGTCCCCTCAAACTAGAGAGATTTCACTATCAAACCAGATAGGTACAAGTATTCTTTGCACACAGCCTCTCCAGGCTAAAACCCAAGTATTCTTTGGACGCAGCCTCTCCAGGCTAAAACCCAAGTATTCTTTGGACGCAGCCTCTTCAGGCTAAAACACAAGTATTCTTTGAACACAGCCTCTTCAGGCTAAACAACTCAGCAGAGTTTTGATTCAAGTGCTGTCTAACTCACACAAGTGAGGATATGAAATCTAAAGCACTTTGAGAGTTAAGCAAACTCTCTTTTACAAGAAGATAAAGAAATACAAGACTTTCAATACAGAGTATAAAAGATTGTTTGCACAGCGTTTTTGCTCTTTCTTTTTCGTTGTTCAGTAACTTGTATTCTTCTTCTTGCTTCTCGGTATTTATAGGCTTTGATGAAGCTTCAGACTTGTTCTTCGAATAGCTAGCTTCAGCCTTCATAAATATTACCGTTCTCTAATAGCATTTAATGCTATTTTCCCGTTGCTCTGAGGAGATCTACTTCATTGTGCATGTCTGCGTTTCTTTCTCCCAAATCAGAAGCAACCTGTACTCAAAGTCTCAATTGTACAGTGGTTAATAATAATATCTTATTGAGACAGAGAGAATACACAGTGTAAAGCAGAAAGGTGTGTTCAGAGATATATAGAGTAGTTAAAAGTACATTCTCTCTCTTAGTACACTTTCCACAGTACTTTATGCTTTTCAGAAGTACATTCACACACGTTGACAAAGATGTACAGAAAAGCATTGTGTACAGCTATTTATTTCAAATCATTTGCTCAATAAATATGTTTCATATTAAATGCATGAGCAGTAAATAGCATGTAATGGACTCTGTGCTTTGGACGCAGCATATAGAATCTATTGGACGCATACCTTTGCACTTACCAATTTGCACAAAACTCATGCAAACATTGGACGCATACCTGATGCTTACCAATCTATTCTTTTTGAATGCAAGGCAGTATTGGACTTATTGTCTCATTCTGGTTATTGGACTTTTGCCATTTCCCTATAGTTCCATTGGACGCAAAGTTGATTGTTGTACATTTGTTCTTCTGCTTCATTGGACGCAGAACAATTGTTTGATGTACCTTTGTCAATCTGCTTCATTGTGTTCCATTGGACGCAAAGCAATATTGTTGTCCTTCTTATTTATTGGACGCAGAACAGTACCTTTGTCACTGATTTCATTGGACGCAGAGCAGTTCTTTTGTTTGTTCAGTTTCATTGGACGCAGAGTTGCACTCTTGCTCATACTGAACATTGGACTTTTATCCTTCATCTGCACTGAATCTGTTCCTTTGAAAATCATTGGACTTTTACTGTAAATCTGCTTGTCATACAAACATTGGACTCTGCCAGTATTGCCTTGTTCTTATCATTGGACTTATGCCAGTCTTGCTCTATTGGACGCTTACTGATTCTGCTTCTTTGGAAAACATTGGACGCAGAAAGTAGCGTGTCTTCAAGACTTGATTTCTTCTACTTCTGCGATTCTGCTTCTTCAGAAGACATTGGACGCAGAACTTTGTTCTTGCCTTGTGCTCAAACATTGGACGCAGAACTTTGTTCTTGCCTTGTGCTCAAACATTGGACGCAGAATTCTTCCTTCTGCTCAAACATTGGACGCAGAACTTTTGTGTCCATTTCAGTGCCAACATTGGACGCAAAACTCTTGTGTCCATTCCAGTGCCAACATTGGACGCAAGGCTCACTTTGAATGCCAGCCAATGTCATGAAGAACTGATTGGACGCAGACTGCAATAAGCTTAGTTAGGCAGCATTGTACAAGCATAATACAAATTGATTATCCTTTGTAAAAACCTTAATACATTTTGTTATCATCAAAACCATAAAATCACTTAGGGAGTTTTTGTATTAAAAACACTTTTAACCAATTTGGTTCCAACAGTTTTCCCGTTTAATGAGTACACCGGGTTTCAAGAAATAGTTACTGTTTTCTCTCTCCAAAACTTCCTTCTTACACACGTTTTCATTCCTCTCTCTTCCACTCTCCAACCTTCTGAGAACTCTCTCTGTTTTTGCTCTCGTTTCTCAAAACCCTTCCAAAACCCTTTTTGTTCTAAAAATCAAACCTTTACTTTAAAAAATGGAGAACATTGACAATCTGGAGGTCTATATGGAATTCTGGGCTGATCTCACCGTTATAGCTAGCATGGGTGTGGACATTGCACCTAAAATCATTGCTGCTGGTTGGGAGAATATCTTTGGAAAGGAGATAGATGTGTATCCTGAGTTGGTTCGTCAGTTCTGAACAACCATGAAGATTAAAGACGATAAAATCACAGGAACAGTCTTAGGAAAGGAAGTCTGTGTGTCCATAGATAGCATCTCGGAGGCTATTGGATGTGGTTCTGTTGGAGCGTGCTTTTACAAAAGCTGGAGGAATAAAGCTGGTGGAAGAGCAAGTATGTATGGAATCCTGATAAAGGAAGGAGAAGTAGGAGGAAGAAAAATAATTTCCTCAAAGATGACTGACAAGGCCAGAGTACTTCATCAAATACTCAACAAAATGGTGCTTCATAAGATTGGTTCAAAGGACTCTGTATCGTCACTACATGGGTTCTTACTGGTACATCTTCTAACCTATCAACAAATCAATCTTCCTTTTACCCTGTTCCGCCGCTTTAGAAGAGATGCAAAAGGGAAAGGCAGAAGAACGGCTATTCCCTTTAGAGCACTACTTCAAAAAATCTTCAACACTCAAGGGATTATAGAGATTCTCGAAGCATACTCAGGAAAAGATAAAGCTGTTTTGTCTAAAAGGTATCATCAACTGCCTTTTGGAAGAGCAAATATTCTGAGAATGGGCCTAGATTCTGTCAAGGACCATCTGGCCAAACTCAAAGAAAAAGAGGAAGATGACAAAGAAGCCATCAGGGTTGAAATTAGAAAAAGGGTTAGTGAAATACTTGCAGAACAAGCAGAACCAATAAGGGAAGACCCTGGTGAAGTTCCTGTTGCAGAAAAGAAGACTAGTTCCAGGAAGACAATACGAAAGTTAGTCCTAGCTGAATCAAATGAAGAAACTGTTAGAGAATTTCTCTCCAAAAGAGCCAAGTCTGTTGCTGAGAAAAAGGCAAGCTCAAAGAGAAAAGTGTCTGAGTCCAAGGTGGTTGAGAAGGAGACCATTGGACCGAAAACAAAGAAAGCCAGAACCCTGAGGAAAAAGTCCATTGCCAAAGGTGTCGAAGGAAAACTGACAGTGGTACCTGAAAAATCTGTTCTTGAAAGACCAGTTGAGGAGGTTGTAGCCTCTGTCATTGCGTCCATTATGGAGACCATTGCATCCACTCCACCACCTGAGTCCATTCCCTCATCCATTCGTCCAATCCCTGAACCTCAAACACAAACATGAACACCCACTCATACAAACCCTGAACTTGAACCACAACCAAAAAACCAAATAGTTGCCACACCTCAAACAGAACAACCTTCCCAAACACTACCTCAACCTCTCTCACCCCCATCGTCCATTCAACCAAGACCTCAAACATCTACACCCATTGCCTCACCTGAGCCCACTGCTTCATTACCTCTTGACTTTGGACCACCATCACCCATTCCTACCCAAACACACACACCTTCACCCTCACAGGACCCATCTCAAAAATCCTCACCACCCCCTTCCCAAGATATATCAGAAGTACCCCTGCAACCTTCTGAATATGTCTACACAGTGTGAAAGCCTATCATCCTGACCAAAGGGATCAAGACCCTAGAAATTCCTCTTCAGGAGGAAAAGAGGAAGGACAAAGAGTTATCCCTGGATGAGATAAGGGCCAAATCCATTTCATCCATCTCCTCAGGACATGCCAGAATGCGACTCTACTGCGATCAATCAAAGTACACTCCTTTGACTGCAGAAGAGTTGGGTCCCCTCCTCTCAGTTCATGATCAAATGTTCATCAGAAACATAGTGGACGGACTCCAGCTTCAGAATAGATTCAATGTCCCTCTGTCTATGAGGATAAAGCCTACAACAACAATAAGGGTGCAGCCTGACAGGATAGTACCAAGGGTCTATCTTGTGGACAAGAATAAGGACAAGTTCCCCAAGAAGTGCATCAACAAGGGTCCAATGCCAAATCCTATCAAATTTGAAAAGGATTGGGCAAAGAATGACATTGAGCTGGACATCTTGATTTATATATCCAAAACTGGTCAAGCAACAGAACATGATGCAAGGACAGTCTGGGAAAGATATCTCCGACTCTGTGAGCAAGAAGCATCATCTTCAGGGGTCTCTGATGCTGAGAAGGGTGCAACGCCTACTGGGCGATCAGTTATAGTAAACATGGCACATCAGAGATATATGTTTGATGATTTCTTTGGTGCCCCAACTAGATCCACTCAGCCTATAATTGAGCTTCCTCCTGAGCCAGAAGATGCTATTATCTCCACAGATGAGAAACCAAGAACTACACCTGCACAAGTTCCACCTTCAAAAGAAGAAATTGAAGACTTGATGTTCCTGTTGGGCCAGTATCTCAAGTACCTGGAGTCAAGGAAGAATCTGTGGAAGTCCTGATCTCCTGTTCTCCAAATTTTTTTTTTGTTTTTCAAATTTTTTTTGGACTATGATGTTCTGTGAACCTTTTTGTTTGATGACAAAAGAGGGAGAAGGAAAAGAAGAAGATTAAGTTTTAAAAGCTCAAAGTCATTAATAAAATGAGATTGAGTCAAAACTGCAGTGCAGTAGTTTTATTGCTTATACATGTATATGCTCTGATTATTCTATACTAAGTTTTGAATGCTCTGATTATATATATATATATATATATTGTTGGACTAATCTGTTATGTGAGCAAAATTACTTTTCAGGAACTCAATAGATTGAAAAATCTAAAAACCATGAGATGTTTATCTCAGGGGGAGTCTCCCTTAATGAAAAAGTTTTTGTTAAATGCTTATGCTGACTGATTATTCTATTTAACTTGCTTATATTACTTGTAAAACATTATAATGTTTGTCATCATCAAAAAGGGGGAGATTGTTGGAACCAAATTATTCAAAGGCATTTTTCAAATGCTTTAATCCATAAGTGGTTTTGATGATAACAATGATTATTAAGGATTTTACAAAGTCTGCTAACAAGCTCTTGTAGGTACAACAAAAATAAGCCCATCGTCCAATGTGACCATGGAACTCATAAGTACAGTCAAAGAGCAAATCGTCCAATGGACTCTGATACTTGACTCCGAGTAAGTATCGTCTAATGGACTCTGGATGCCTTCCGTCCAAATGAGCAGAAAGATATAAGTCCAATAATCTGTAAAGCAGTAAGTGCAGAGAAGCAAAGCTATGAGTCCATATGGTAAGCATAATTATGTGTCCATATGACCAGAGAAGCCTTGCGTCCAAATGGTAAGCAAAGGTATGTGTCCATTTGGCAAGTGAACAGAAAGTCCATTCTGTTCTACAAGCTGCGTCCAACACGCAGAGTCTATGACATGCTATTTATTGCTCTTGCATTTAATATGAGACATATTTAATGAGCAAATGATTTGAAATAAATAGCTGTATACAATGCTTTTCTTGTGCATATTTGTCAACGATTTGAACTTGCATTTAATGAAAAGCATAAAACACTATGAAAAGTGTACTTAACAGAGAGAACGTTGTCTGAACATATTATGTGTCTTTCTGAACATACCTTTTCACTTATACAGTGTATTCTCTCTGTCTCAAAAAAATATTTGTATTAACTTTTGTGTAATTGAGACTTTGAGTACAGGTTGCTTCTGACATAGGAGAAAGAAAAGCAGAAAATACGCTGAAGAAGCATTCCTCAGAGCAATGGAAAAATAACATTTAATGCTATTAGAGAACGGCTATATTCAAGAAGGCTGAAGCTGAGCTTATTCGAAGACCAAGTCTGAAGCTTCATAAAAGTCTATATATACCGCGAACAAAAAGAAGAATACAAGAAGCTTGAACAATGAAAAGAAAGAGTCAAAACGCTGTGCAAATATTGTCATACTCTGTAATCTTAAGAAAGTCTTGTATATTTTCTTTCTTCTTGTAAAAGAGAGTTTGCTTCACTCTCGAAGTGCTTTAGAGTCCATATTCTCACTTGTGTGAGTTAATAAACACTTTCATCAAAAACACTCTTCTGAGTTGTTTGAACCTGGAGAGGCTTGTTTAGAAAAGAATACTTGTTTGAGCCTGGAGAGGCTTGTCTGTAAAAGAATACTTGGGATTAGCCTGAAGAGGCTGTGTGCAAAGAATACTTGGGTTTGAGCCTGGAGAGACTTGTTTGTAAAACAATACTTGGGTTGAGCCTGGAGAGGCTTGTTTGTTAAACAATACTTGGGTTGAGCCTAGAGAGGCTAGGTGTGCAAATAATACTTGTTGTAAGGCCTGAAGAGGCTGTTGAAGAATACTTGTATTCTATCTGGATTGCTAGTGAAATCTCTCTAGTTTGAGGGGACTGGACGTAGCTCTTAGGAAAGGGTGAACCAGGATAAATACTTGTGCAATCTCTCTATCCCTTAACTCTTTTATTTTCAGTTTATTTACTAACTGAGGGGATTGAATTGAAACTATTTTCAACAAGTTATTCAAAACGTTTTAATCGCACTAAAACTTGTTTTAAACTAAGTGGACAATTCTGCGTCCATCTTAACTGTGCGTCCAATACACATACGTTGTGCGTCCAACATTTTCATAAGCAGCGTCTGCAACACCCTTTCTCATAAAAGGATATTACAGCATAAGTAACCTGATTATTTAACATAAATAATAGTGATCTTCATTTTAAAGAAATTACCCTTTTAATCATCTCAAGTCAATTTCGAAAATGAGTATAAATTTTTTTTTGTTTAATTCTTGAAAACTATTTTAACTTGAAACTCTCACTTATATTGTTTAGATTTCGAAATTCATTTATGTCGTAACGTATCATTGAAAAACGAGATAAACAACTATTGAATAAATAATATACATCATATAGACTACTAGTCCAAAGTTTACAAGTACATCACTGATCAACTGGTAATGTCACATAATATAAGGTACAGTCATCCAAAATATCTCTAAACATAAGCCCAATCTGGTACAGAGTCAGTCTACAAAAAAAATAAGATAAGATAACGCAACAGCCTGCGCTATGTCAGCTCCTAAACACTCCCCACAGACTCCTCTGAAGAATCACTCTCCTCCTCCACTATCTGCTTCCCTTTCCCTTTACTATCATTGGCCTCTTGATGAGCTCGTGTTCGCCAAGACAGCATAACAGTAGAAGGAAAAGGCCTCGGTCTCCCACTAGGCTCAGCAAAAGAAACTAGAACGGCTGGTATAGGGGTAGCAGTCTGCATAGTAGGTGTCCTCTCAGTAGGCACCTTCTCTGCTGATGTAACTCTAACTGGATGAGTACGGCGCACAGTACTCTTGCGAGCAGTCTGCCTCCATCTACCGTAGTATCTCTTACAAGGAGGAGTCTTGGGTCTCTGGTGCTGTGGCTCTGGCCTTGCAGGCTCCTGCTGCACCGGCTCAGATCTTTCTGCAGGCTCCTGTTGAGCTACCTGTTCTCTTTGCCTTTCTCTCTCTCTCTCCAGGTATCCCATAGTTCCTGGATTGGCATCTTTACATCTAATGTCATATCTTCCACGGTCCATTGGTGTGGTCCCTCCGCAGATGTCTCTAGTGAAGTAACATACCCTACGTACGTACCCCACTGGGTCTCAGGGTTTACTATCCATCCCTCCCCATACGCCCCTCGGGGTAGCAAACTCAATCTACGGACCTTCGTTGGCCCCTCCGGCGGGCGATGTAACACCCTCAATTTTTAAATAGTTTTATTGATTTTTGATTTGCTTTAAATTAATTAAAATTAATTAATTAATAATTTTTGGGATCTCGAGGTGACGATAGTGATAGTAATATCTTAGGTTTGATTTTGAAGGGTTTAGAGTAGTAGAGTTCGCAAAACTGAGTTTTTGTGGGAACCGCATTCTCTCCTGATGCGGGGATAGGGTTCAGTATTTTTCTAGAGGTCATTTTTACTCCAAAATAATTTTTTAATGAACCAAAAGTGGTTCTTATAATATTTGTGATTTTTAGAAATTTTTCTGGAAATTTTTCAGAAAAACTTTATTTTACCCGCGTTTGGAGCTTTACGGGTAAACCGGGTGCAACCGGGACATGAAAAATAGTCCAAAATTTTAGTTTTGGGTTTCTAAATTTTTCTATGACATATTCAAATCATAAAATTCATTTCTCATGATTTTACTCCTTTTAGAAAAATATTTATCGAAAAGGGGTTCGAAAACTACGCGTTTTTACCGCTTCGAACTACCGATTAAACCCTAACTTGATGGGACTTAATCCCACCATTTTCCAGTCAGTTTGGGCGCAGAAAGGGGGGCTGATTCACTCTCCAAAAATATCCCAAAAGTCAATTGAGTCAAATGGGAATTAATTGGAATTTTTCAAATTAAAAGAATGGAGTAGGTGAACCAACTCAATCAAAGCCCATGCCTCCCATTTCTTCTTGTCATGGCCGTGTACTTCTTCAAGGAAAAGGAAGAGAAATGCTTCATTTCCTATTCACTTCATCTTCCTCATTTTTACAAAAACTTCATTTGCTCTCATTTTCCAAGCTTTTCTCCACACCCAAAAGCTTGAGTTTTATTGAGATTTTCCATACCCAAGCTTCACAAAAAAAGGTTTGGATCATCATTCTAATCCATAAACTTCTTTCATTTTTTCATTTCCACCACTTTCATGTTTTCATGAAAGCTTGAGTTCTTCATTTCACTAAAAGTAAGTTTTTCCTTGGTTTAGGTTCACTCCATTGGAACCTACAAGCTTGGAAACTACCTTGGATCTATTTTCTTTCAAGATTTGAGTAAGCATTGATCTACTCAAATTCCTACTCTTTAGGGTTTCTTGGTTTTCATAAAACTCATATTTCTATGGTTGTATTTTGGTGTATTTTGTAAAAAGGTAAATTTTTCTAAGTGTGGGAACATCAAGGTGTTGAGTAGACCACTTGGTGTTGGTGTGGTGTGAAGGTGATTTTGGAGTTAGCCCATTTTCAAGTCTTCAAGAGGTAAGGGGATTTTCTCAATAAGTTGGGAAGGATGTGTATGTGTGTGGTGTATGTTGTATGTTCATGAAAAACTCAAAGACTTGAGTTTTCATATTGGGTGTTTGAATGATTTTTCATTCTTTAGTAATATGTATTTTTATATATTTATGTATATGAGTGAAAGTATGATTTTGGTTGAGGCATGATAATTTTTGATAAGCCTATGTGTTGTTGGAAAAATCATATGTATGATTTGGAATGCCTAAGTGTATGTTTGATTTATGGCTTGGTGGTGTTTTTGCCTAAATGGATGAATATTGATTCTTGGATGTTTCACATGATTTAATTCTATGTGATTGGGATTGGTTTGAAAATATTTGACTAAGTGTGGTAAGAGGAGTTAAAAACTTTAATGAAAAAGTTTTACAAATGAAAACAAAGAAATTAATTAGGATTCAAGATAACACTCATGTTATAAAAGTTCGGGGGTAGAAAACGTGAAAACTGGACGCAGAAATTGGACGCAGAAACTGGACGCAGGAACTGGACGCAGAAATTGGACGCAGAAACTGGACGCAGAAACTTGACGCAGAGACTGGACGCAGGAACTGGACGCAGAAATTGGACGCAGACTGGACGCAGGAACTGGACGCAGAAATTGGACGCAGACTGGACGCAGGAACTGGACGCAGAGACTGGACGCAGACTGGACTCAGAAATTGGACGCTGGAACTGGACGCTGACTGGACGCAAGGACTGGGCGCAGACAGGACGCAGGAACTGGACGCAGAAATTGGACGCAGACTGGACACAGGGACTGGATGCAGGAACTGGACGCAGAAATTGGACGCAGGAACTGGACGCAGAAATTGGACGCAGACTGGACGCAGGAACTGGACGCAGAGACTGGACGCAGACTGGACGCAGAAATTGGACGCTGGAACTGGACGCAGGGACTGGGCGCAGACTGGACGCAGGAACTGGACGTTTTGGGGTCAAAATGAAATTTTAACAAGTTATGTGGTTTTTAATAATTAATAAGAAGTGAGAAGGAAAAATAGTAAGAATTAGAGAGTTAAAGTTAAAGAAGAACTTTAATTTCAAAGAGGAATTTTCCATAAAACTTACATTTTTCAAATAACAATATTACACGGTATTGGGAGAGAACCAATACGTGGCGAAGATAAAAGTCTTAATGACAATAATATTACACGGTGTTGGATGAAAGCTAACACGTGGCGACGAAAAACCCTAAGACGAGGGACCGCGTTGATTGGATTGTTTGTGAGTGCAAATATAGATGTCAGTGCTACAATCCAGCTTGGAGGATTGTGCAATAAATATAGAGGTTGTTGCTACAATCCAGCTTGGAGGATTGTGCAATAAGTGTGGATGTTTTTACTACAATCCAGCTTGGAGGATTGTGTAATAAATATAGAGGTTGTTGCTACAATCCAGCTTGGAGGAATTGTGTAATAAATATAGAGGTTGTTGCTACAATCCAGCTTGGAGGATTGTGCAATAAATGTAGATGTTTTTACTACAATCCAGCTTGGAGGATTGTGTAATAAATATAGACGTTGTTGCTACAATCCAGCTTGGAGGAATTGTGTAATAAATATAGAGGTTGTTGCTACAATCCAGCTTGGAGGATTGTGCAATAAATGTAGATGTTTTTACTACAATCCAGCTTGGAGGATTGTGTAATAAATATAGAGGTTGTTGCTACAATCCAGCTTGGAGGATTGTGCAATAAATGTGGATGTTTTTACTACAATCCAGCTTGGAGAATTGTGTAATAAATATAGAGGTTGTTGCTACAATCCAGCTTGGAGGATTGTGCAATCCAGCTTGGGGGATTGCGAATGGAGTGCGTTTTGAGCTGTATTGAAAGATGTTGAAGTGACATGCACTATGCTAGAGTGCTTTGTGTGTGTTTGACTGTGTGCTTAATTTGATGATGTGCTCTCTTTTGGTTTATGAATATCTTAGAGAAAGATTTGCGAAAGAGTAGCTATACATATATTCTTGGAATGTATTATGTAGTATTTTCTGTTTCGTATACATCCTTTCAGTGGATTTCAACTTGTGCAAAGAAATTCACCCTTGCGTGTTTTTCTGTTATTTTATGTACGTTACGTGTAGATGTCCACTTCGAGACCTCTGATAGCCCGAGTGAGGGAGTGCTTTCGGCCTCGTGAGGCCGATGGTGGGGGATGGACTTACGATCCCATCTCCCAATGGGCCACTGTGTCTGGACACGTGGTTAGAACTAGAGGAGGGGTGTTGGGCCCCGAAGAGGTTTTGGAGAGGGACATGGTATTGGACGTCTACATAACCATCGAGAGGATGCGCTACTGGCTGGGAGATGCACCCTTTGCACGCAGTATCACTTTGGAGAATCGGGAGGCCAGAGTTCCACCCACGGTGCAGCCTAGGAGAGAGGCGAGGGAGGATCAGAGGCCTGCACCTCAGCAGATAGCCGAATCGGTATCTAACCGTTGTCGTCTGATTCGTCGCACTCCAAGGAAGAGTTCCTTGGAGAGGGCACGCTTACCAAGGATGGCTCCACCGGTGACACCAGTTCCATCACCCGAGACCGTGAGGCCGACACTTCCTATTCCATACGTCGCATCTTCTGGACGTTTGGTGCGTTGTTCTTCTGACACTTTTGCCGGACCGTCGGGACACGTAGATAGAGGGAAGAGGAAGGTTAGAGACGAACCAGATCGTGTACTATTCGAGGTGTCTATGGTTGAGGAGGACCCCGAGGAGACGTCATCGTCTTAGGCCTGCAGAGGTGGGGGGTGTCTAGTGCTAGGTTGTAGAGTGTCTGTTAGCGACCAGCCTAGGTTTGGGATGTACATGTTCAGTGTCGTGTATTGGACACACTTTTTGATATATCGTTTTTCCTAGGTTTAGCTTTATCGCTTTATTTTCTTCGTGTCATGATGATGTATTTTGGCCACTAGGTTGTGGTTCCAAACTATACTTGCGGGCGCAAGACTTGTGTATATTGACATGATGATATATGTATATGTGTATGATGTTTCTTCTCTTAGGAGTTTCAGGATGGCTAAATACGATGTGAGAAATCTTTTCGGATAAGATTCTTTTAAAAAAAAAAATTAGCCACCAATTTTGGTAACCTTAATTTATGAAAGACGTTTTTCCGCATTAAGTTTTAGTTTTTCACATGACGTTCCTTGTGGGAAAAAGGGGCGTTACAGGCGATCCATCTATATGAATCATGTTCAAAAAGAGCACAAAACATATAGGCAAGGGTGGGAAATCCTCATACACAGATAATAAAGCATAGAGACAACAGATAGAAAATATATCATACTCATCAAACATAGTTACATTAGGAAAGCTTCTACCACTTACCCTTCTTAAAACAAGAGTAAAAAGTTTTCCTGCAAACAAGATATTCTCACAGACACAATGTAAAGGATCACAATCATAACGCATAACTCAGCATCAAGCAATATATCATCCACTCAGATATATTATAATGCATGTCGCTTCTATTTCCCCTCACATCACCCTCATAGTGCTCCAAGGAGACTTCCCTACCTCCAACACCATTGAGCGATTGGCTGTAGCAGACTTACCAGACTTACCAGAGAGTCCCACCAGACTTCATGGTAATCATTCAAATAATCTACATCTCACCATATCCTGCATAGTCAAGTCCGTCAGATTTATCCAAGCAGGGTTGTGCGACTTGCCTCGGCTCAGGGGATATCGCCTACCTGGCCATCTGAGGGGTTTCCAACCTGGATAATCCCAATAGGCTACTGTGGCCAGACTATCCCTATTCTCAACCCCATCCGGGTTGTAATGCTCATCTCATGGCCTCATGCCAATTCTCTTTCTCCTTATGCAAAATGACACATACATTAAACATACAAGTCAATTTTCTCAAGCATTAACAAGCTTTGGTTTCTCTTGTAATGTATTAACCTCTTCACTAGGTTATCACTTGCACAATCACATATAACCTTCACTCTTGGTTATAGCATCATCATCTCTTATGATATTCACATCTCTTTGTGCATAATTCTCCACCAACATGGCTTTCTCCTCTTTCATTCACACTCTTTATAAATCTTCATCTTTTTAACAAAAATGCATTTTTAAAAACCATTGCTTAAGTTCTAAAATCAATTAACCAAAATACTTACCAATCTTTATATTTAAAAAGTCATTTTTCTCTTAAGCATATTTGGTTAAAAAGTTGGAAAAAAAGTAATTTTCGCAAAAACTTTGGCTATCAAAAATTCTGGATCCAGAACTGTTCACAGGCGCGAGAATTTTCACACCCGCGGTGCAGACAGTTCTGTCCCCTGTTTTCCAGACTTCCACAGCTTCAGAAATAATCACACCCAGGGCATGACAGGAACTCGAAATTTCAAAGTCCAACCAAAATCAATCTTTTCTTTGCATAGTTATGACCAAATGAATAAAAATGAGTAAAGTTTACCATCTTTGGATCAATCACAAGACACAACCAAGTAACATCAAGCCATGAATTCAAACCCACCAAGGCAATGAATCAAGATCATCATCACACACCAAGCTTATTAACATACAAATACCAATTTCATCATGCCAAGCTTGTGTAGATAGTCACAACAACAACCACTCAATCAACTCAAATCAAGCATGGAACAAGAATCATCATGCATCCAACATAGAGCAAACTCATCTCACACAATACAATTAATTTTCCACAACCAAGAGAAATCCACAAGCAAAGACAACCTAGTCTTATTTCCATCTAGGTTAAGACCATCCAAAACTATCATCAATCAAAGCTTTCTTAACCAAGCCACTCAAGAGAGTTCATATCAATCACAACACAACCTCTAGGCTCATTCATCACCATAAGAGCATTAAAGTGTATGGCTCAACACTCATCATGTTCTCTAGGTTAAATTAAAATCATCTTAATCAAACCAATATCAACATAATTCTCATATGTCCACTAAGCTTTAAAATCTTGCATGAGAAAATTTTCCCTTACCACGCTTTTGTAGAAAACCCTAACCTTCACTCCCTTCTTCTTCCTTCTCCTTCTTCTTCTTGCTTGGTTCCTTGCAACTTGTTAATCACAAGATTAAGAACAAACCCTTGAAAATTGGCTAACTTGGACAAAATTTTGGAAAGCAAAGCTTGGAGTATGGCTATGGTGTAGAAGCAAGATGAAGAAAATGAACAAGAGACTCTCCTCTTCCTTCTCTCCCAAACCCTCTCCCTCTCCTTTTCCTATCCACCAAGATTTTTTCTTAAGTCATGATTAAGCTAACCATGCATCCTAACCCTAGTTAGTCACTTGGATTGATCTTATTGGCCACTAACCATGAGTCATAGATATTAAGAAAACTCTACACTCTTCTTCTCAAGGCATGGCTGGGCGCTGCAGCTGTCCTAAGAGGGAGGCTAAAAATAATTTTCACCTTAACAATGGTAAATGGTAAGTCTCCAAGTTAATTAAATGTGGTAACTTTTGTATTTCATAGTAAAAGTTGTCCAAAAATAACCTATTGGGGTAAAAACTCTCATGAACCTTAAAATAAGTCCTAAGCCATGAAAATAAGGTGTCACAAAGGTCTTGGTTCATAAAACTCAAGTTTAGAAGCACTACGGTAATTTTCAGTTTTTACCGTAACCCGTAAATTAGGATAAAAATGAACTTTCTCAGAAAAATCCCAGAAAATTTCTAAAAATCATAATAATTATAAAAACATCATTGGTCACTCTTTTGGTTGATTTTGGATCATTTTCCAAGCTTCTGGCATTCACCTGCTCTCCTAGTTATCCTGTTCTCAGTCTACGGGACCAAAACTGCAATTCTTTGTCTGCTATTCTAAAAATTCCCAAAATAATTTCTAAAATTCTAAAATAATATAAAACATCATTTGGCATCTCCAAAAATATTTCTTAACTTATTTTGGTCTCCAAACCAACTCTCAATTCAACCTGCTCAAACTACAGGGACCAAAACGGTAACATATTTATCCGTTTTTCAGAAAATTCTCGAATAAATTTCTAAAATCTGCAAATATTGTAAAATCACTATTTGTACCTTCAAATCTTTTTCTTAACCTAAATCTAGGGTTTTTACTTCACAGAGTCACCATTCCATCTATTTACGTTAAACAGAACTCTGTCTGTATCTAAACGTCCAACTTAAACTACTGTTTTCTAACGTCAGGGAAACTTAGTCTATGAAATTAATCTTACCAAAATATATCTAACATGCACAAAGCATATATCACATACATAAAATAAAATTAAAATAGAATCAAAAATTACGGACGTTACAGCGTCCAAGGATTTGCGAAAAGTGTTAAAAGCTAAGAAACACAATTCAACCCCCCTTCTTGTATTTCATCCTGTTACCTACAATAGTTAGCCCACTCCTTGGGTAAATTATCTACTTACACATGCATCAACACAACATAGAAAATATGCAAGGATGAAACCCTTATCATCAAGTTATATCATAAGAGACACACAAGTAACACACAGCAGATATAATGTACATAGTAGATGAAATACACACAACAGATATCACGCACAAATAATGGTATACTCATCCTCAAAATACACACATGCTAAGAATAATTATGTCCATGTAAGCACACCATATGAACCGCATAAAAACATATCATGAGAACATTATTTGAACATCATATGGAAACATCGTTTTTAATAAAACATTTAGAACACCGTCTCTCACAATCCTTGCCGGTACTGTATTGAGACGATCGCCGGTTAATTAACCGTATTTTGTAAAACATCGCCAGTACCATATTCAAAATCATTCTTAGTTAAACAACCAGATTGTCAAAATCCTTGCCTGTACCGTAATGGCAAAAACAACATAAAACATCGCCGGTACAGTATGTAAAACATTGTCAAAATCCTCGCCTGTACCGTAATGTCAAAAACAACATATAACCTCGCCGGTACAGTATGTAAAACATTTCCAGAGTCCTCGAAGAAACACGAAATCAACTTTCTCAAATAAACACAGTATCACATATCTCAACTAAAACACGGAATCACCCAACTCAGATAAAACATAGAATGACATATTTCAAGTAAAATATAGAGTCTCATATCTCAGATAGCACGAAATCATATTCATCAGATAAGCATAGAGTCATAATAACACTCCAAAACACACCTCTTTGATCCTTATATAACAATCCGTAAAACAAGAACGTTTTACCAGCGTATAGGCATGGTTCCCAAGAAAGATCTAGAGGTCAGCCGCAGCTGCTAAGAGACTCGTCTTTCCTAGCCAGAACCATACTAATAAACCATTCATCTTAACCATCTTTATGTATATCAATGGTAGACAATTTCAGGGTTTTCACACAAGGAAATAAATTAGCTTTTCTCAAAAATACAATTTCTAAGTTAGGAATTATTAACAGTACATTAGTAGAGTCGCCAGGACAAGATAGGGACACAGCCAATACCATTTTTTTCCTAGCCTATTTAACCCAACAAAACAGGTATGTTAATACCTAAATTCGATTTTTTTTGACATTGAACCATAAAAACTCCGTTTAAAACACAGTATTGCAGGTAATAAAATTTATGAAATTAAACATACTAATTTTCTACAGAAATTTTAGCCCAACTTCGTTTGTATTGATCATACGGAAACATAGCCCACCGGGTATGATCAAATCCTTAGCAAATATAATTTTTCCATTATAACGACGCAAATAAAAATTCCCAAAACCAATTTTGGCATTATAAAACAATTATAATAAAGCTTATAAACAAATAATAAAGCTATAACACATAAACCACCTAAGTGGTTAGATCACACAACTTATGTGATCTCTCATAACTCTCAAGAATTTTCCCCTTACCTCAAGAATAAGAAGAAAGGAGATTTTGAAGAACAAAGCTTCAAAACTCAAGAGCTAAGCAAGAAACCCTAAAGAACTAGAAAAACTATAAAGAGGGAGAAGATAATTTGCTTTGTCAACGCAAAGACTTGGTGCAAATGAAAATGAAGCATAGAGGGGGGCATTTATAGGGGGAGGGGGCGGCCACTTGAGGACAAGGAGGGAAGAAATTGTTTGGTTATGTCATGCATAAGATGTCATAAAAGACTAATTAGGAAAAAAAGAAAATCAAGTAATTTTGTAATTGGTTCAAAGTATTTCACAAAGATCACCAACTTCACAAGGATCACCAATGATGAATAGTAGGGCGGTTTTTTAGGCTGATCTAGAAAGGGTAGTAAAGTTACCATTTTGCCCCTAGGGTTTATGTGAAAAAGTATTGAAAGTCAAGGACAAAATAGTCTTTTCATAAATAAAAAATTCACAAAATTAATGTAAAAATGTGAGAACCAATGAGATTGCTTGAAAATGCCATGATGGATTTAAAATATCCTCAGGGTATTAATTTCAAAATTTATTGACAGTGCAATCACTTCGGTTTTTGCCGTTTCTCATGTATAACTCCGCAAAGAGAGCAGAAAACGAAATTTTCAAAACTTACACAAAAATAATTTCTAAAATCCTCAAATAAATAATTAAAAATAAAATATAAATTGTTGTGGACCTTTGTTACGAAATTTTTTATACAACGAAACAAGATTTTTACGCTATACACTCCCATTTAGCATATTTTTTGGTAAATTTCAAAAGTTTTCCAAAAAATTCCAGAAAAATTCTAGAAAATCACAAATATTAAAAGAAACAACTTTTGTCAAGGAAGATAATTTTTTGAGTTGGTTTGACATACTTTTGCTATTTAAAACCTAATCCGTCAGTTACGGCAAAAACTGTCGTCTATATAAAACTCAACGTCAAACGAAAACTATCCGTTTAAAAAGGGAGAATGAATATATATATTTAAACACTATTTTTAGACTAAAAATAAATCACTAATCACTTATATCCCAAAATCTACCAACGTCCGTTGGTCCGACTGGCAACTGCGGTTGGTCATCATCTCAAGGTCTCGTGTTCGAGCCTTGGGTTTGATAAAAAAAGGGCGCTGGGAGGGATAGCCTTAATGCAGCCAAGGTCCCGAGGGAGATTAGTCTCTGTGCTAGTAGCCGGAGGATACTCCCGCTAATGTCATGGTAACCAAAAAAATATCTCAAAATCTCATTTAAAACAGAGTAAAGACGGTAAATGAAAAAAACAGATGTTACAACTCGAATTTAGCTCGCCTACCTCGCCACAGGCCACCAGCAGAAGATGAAGAACACAAACTCCTTCTACTCCTCCTTCATGGTCATCGGCAAAGCCCTCGGCTACTCATCCAGAGCCTATGGCGGCCTCCACCACGTGCTCCGTGGATGAGCCTCGGACTATGTGGTGGCATTCAGTGGTAGTCAAGGCGGCGTGACATAGCCTCCTCATGGTGTGCGTGAGAACACCAATGTGTTGTTGTTCCACCGTGCCATTGTGGAGGAGGGCCACCGCTCTATGAGGACGGGAGAGGACGTGGGTGTGGCTGGGTTTCATATTTTCTCGATCGTGGTTCGCAACCTTCGCGTCGTTATTGATTCTGCAATGTTTTTAAAATTAAAATATAAAACTTTATATATTGTTTGTGAATAATATGTTTTTATTCTAATTTAAAATATATATTTACTGCATGTTTTTCCAAATGGCTTCAGCTAATATCTATTATGAAAAATTCTGTTAAATTGCATTGAGTCACTTATAAATTCTATTTTACATAATCATGTTCCATAAATTCAACAACTGCAATATGAATTTCCTCAGATATGTATTAATAAGACAAATTAGAGAACTTGAAATAAGTTGTATACTGAAAGTGTTAGGTTCAATTCAAAGTTTTAGCAAAGAAAATCACAACTTTAAGAAATTTCACACTTGGGATGTCATAATATTTAGTGTAAAATTTGCAGGTTAGTTCTAGCGTGGACCCGTAATTGTAAAACTTATGGGTGGACCACTAATTGTGAACAGTAGGAACTGCAATTTATGCCGTTGGATTTTTTTTAAAGAAATAAAGGGTTAAGATGAGTTAAAATAAAAATGATAACAACTAAACTTTCCATACACAATACCAACCCCACCCATCCCCACTCTCACTCTCCTGAATCTGAAGCTCTTGAAGTTGCTGCTCCGGTTGCCGACGACGACACGACTTTGCCCACTCACAGTGCTCAGTTGGTCATGGTATTTTAACAAGTAATTGAAGCAAATCTCCCTCTGTCGCCTCTTCTTCGAATGCAACACTGTTACACCGCCATGTCCCTCTCCTCCTTACGTGGCCTCGCTCCACCGTCCACCACCATTGCCGCCGCCGTCAGATCATCACCACCCCCACTCCTTCTTTGATTTTTTTTTTATTTCTATGTTTACTGCTACTGAGAGAGTGGTTGTAGAAGAAGAGAGTGACACCACCACCACCACCACCGTCGCCAACAACAACAGCAGCACAGGTGTTGCCAGCAAACCCTCCGATGTAACGCCCCTTTTTCACACAAGGAACGTCACATGAAAAACTAAACTTAATGCGGAAAATCGTCTCTTATAAATCATGGTTACCAAAATTGGTGGCTAATTTTTTTTTTAAAAGTCTTTTATACGAAAAGATTTGCTCACAACTCATTTAGCCATCCAGAAACTCAGAAGAAAAGAAACATCACATATATATATATATATCCTCAAGTCAATATACACAAGTCTTGCGCCCGCAAGTATAGTTTGGAACCACAACATAGTGGCCAAAATACATCATCCTGACACAAAGAAAATAAAGCGATAAAGCTAAACCTAGGAAAAACGATAAATCAAAAAGTGTGTCCAATACACAACACTGAACATGTACATCCCAAACCTAAGCTAGTCGCTAACAGACACTCTACAACCTAGCACTAGACACCCCCACCTCTACAGGCCTAAGACGATGACGTCTCCTCGGGGTCCTCCTCAACCTCAGACACCTCGAATAGTACACGATTTGGCTCGTCTCTAACCTTCCTCTTCCCTCTATCTACATGTCCCGAAGGTCCGGCAGAAGTATCAGAAGAACAGCGCACCAAACGTCCAGGAGGTGCGACGTATGGAACAGGAAGTGTAGGTCTCACAGTCTCGGGTGATAGAACTGGTGTCACTGGTGGAGCCATCCTTGGTAAGCGTGCCCTCTCCAAGGAACTCTTCCTTGGAGTGCGACGAATCAGACGACAACGGTTAGATACCGATTCGGCTATCCGCTGAGGTGATGCTGCGCCGTGGGTGGAACTCTGGCCTCCCGGTCCTCCAAGGTGATGCTGCGTGCAAAGGGTGCATCTCCCAGCCAGTAGTGCATCCTCTCGACGGGTATGTAAACGTCCAAAACCATGTCCCTCTCCAAAACCTCTTCGGGGCCCAACACCCCTCCTCTAGTCCTAACCACTTGTCCAGACACAGTGGCCCATTGGGAGATGGGATCGTAAGTCTATCCCCCACCATCGGCCTCACGAGGCCGGAAGCACTCCCTCACTCGGGCTATCAGAGGTCTCGAAGTGGACATCTACGCATAACGTACATAAAATAACAGAAAAACACGCAAGGGTGAATTTCTTTGCACAAGTTGAAATCCACTGAAAGGATGTATACAAAAAGAAAATACTACGTAATACATTCCAAGAATATATATAGCTACTCTTTCGCAAATCTTTCTCTAAGATATTCATACACCAAAAGAGAGCACATCATCCAATTAAACACACAGTCAAACACACACATAACACTCTAGCATAATGCATGTCACTTCAATATCTCTTTAATACACCGGTGCACTGCTCCATGGAGACTTCCTCAACTAAGTAGAGCGAAAACATAATAAACCAATCTATCCCCTTTTTCATGGACTTGGTAACCATCTGTCCCCTTTTTCATGAACAGGTTTTACAATTATTCAGTAGAGCTACTATCACCATAACATAATAAACCAATCGGTCCCCTTTTTCATGGACATGGTAACCATCGGTCCCCTTTTTCATGGACAGGTTTTACAATTATTCAGTAGGCTACTATGAGACCTAACATAATAAATCAATCGGTCCCCTTTTTCATGGACATGGTAACCATCGGTCCCCTTTTTCATGAACAGGTTTTACAATTATTCACAATCCATTGCATAGGATTGTATGCTCTCATCATAGCATAAAGCTAGCCTGGCAAAAGCCAATATCTCAAATGCATATGACATTATATTTGCACTCACAAACAATTTGGTCCCTCGTCTTAGGGTTTTTCGTCGCCACGTGTTAGCTTTCACCCAACACCGTGTAATATTTTTGTCATTAAGACTTTTATCTTCGCCACGTATTGGTTCTCTCCTAATACCGTGTAATATTATTGTCCTTAAGACTTTTATCTTCGCCCCGTATTGGTTCTCTTCCAATACCATGTAATCTTGTTATTTAACACCGTAAGTTTTTAGAAAAATTTCCTCTTTGAATTCTTAAGTTTTTTCTTTAACTTTAAACTCTTAAATCTTCACTTGTTTATAAAAGAATTTTCTCTTGTTTATAACCCACTTTATTAATTTTCTTCCCACTTATTCATCATAAAAAGATTTAATTAAAACTTAATTAAATTCTTTGATAATTTTACTTAAATTCCATTACTTTTAAGTATTTGCAATTCTGACCCCTTAAGAAGTTCAGTTTCGCAGTTCAGCCCCCAATTTTCTGAACAATTAGGTTTTTGGCCGAAAAATGCCCAGACTTTACGTTTTCTACCCCAAGACTTTTGTAAATTATAATAATGGCCCAAATGTACCCAGACTTCGCGTTTCTGCCCCAAATTTTAGTAAATTATATTTTTGGCCCAAAAGTCTCCAGACTTCGCATTTCTGCCCCAAACTTTCTTAAATTATAATTTTGGCCCAAAAGTCCGGATTTGCAATTAAAGCCCAGAATTCCAGACTTTGCATTTTTGACCCCAAAAATATCCAGTTTTCATTTTTGACCCCTAAAAATCCAAAATTTGATTTTCTCTCTCATTAATTAATTTTCTAAACTCACTTAGAATTTTATGGATAAAAAAGATTTAGTATGAAATTGACTTAAGACTTATACTTAGGAATTTTATGAAATTTATCTAAGTATGTATTAACTTGAATCTTTATTAATTTATTTGATTTCACTTTGGAAAACTTTTTCATTAAAGCTTTTAAACCTCTTCCCACACTTAATCAAATATTTCCAAACCAATCCCAATCACAAGGAAATCAAGGTATATGGAATATTCAAAGAAAGCAACATACATCAATTAGGCAAGAACACAATCAAGACATAAACCATACATCCACTCAAAGTGGCCATCCATAGCATATGAACATACATCATGAACATAGCATAAAAATCATCAACTCATCAAACATACACTTAGGCATTCCAAATCACTCCAAATCATACATATGATTTTTCCAACAACACATAGGTTTATCAAAAATTATCATGCCTCAACCAAAATCATATTTTTACTCATATACATATACATGTAAAAATACATATTACTAAGAGAATGAAAACTCATTCAACAACCACTATGAAAACTCAAGTCTTTGAGTTTTTCATGAAACATACAACACATAGCCACACACATATACAACCTTCCCAACTTATTGAGAAAATCCCCTTACCTCTTGAAGCTTAGGAAAATGGGCAAACACCACTAATCACCTTCCCTCTACACAATCACCAAGTGGCCTCCTTGAGCCTTGATGTTCCAACACTTAGAAAAATTCACCTTACACAAAATACACCAAAAATAAACCATAAAAATGCAAGTTTCATGAAAACCACCAAACCCTAAGGTATAGAAATTTGAGTAGAGGAATACTTACTCAAATCTTGAAGCAAAATAGATCCAAGATGATTTTCAAGCTTGTAGGTTCCAATGGAGTGAACCTAAACCAAGAAAAAGCTTACTTTTAGTGAAATGAAGAACTCAAGCTTTCATGAAAAAATTGAAAATGATGAGAATGGAAAACTAAGAAGATATTACGGTTTAGAATCATGATCCAAACCTTTTTTGTGAAGCTTGAATAGCCAAAAACTCAACAAAACCTAGCCTTTTGGTGTATGGAAAAGCTTGGGAAAATGGAGAGAAAATGGAGTTTCTTTGAACCAAGGAAGAAGATGAAGTGAAAGTGAAAGTCTCTCTCTTCCCTCTCCCTATGCAGATTTCGGCCAGAACATGAGGAGTATGGGGGAGTATGGGCTTCAATGCTTTTGGTGGTTGGGAGCCATACCTCTCTCACCTAATTTTAAAAAATTCAAATATTAACCCCTATTTGACCATTTGACTTTTGGAAGGATTTTGAGGGTGGGATCAGCCCTTCCATGCGCCCCAAGGCTGACTGGAAAATGGTGGGATTTAATTCCACCAAGTTAGGGTTTAATCGGTAGTTCGAAGTAGTAAAAACGCGTAGTTTTCGAAAATGAGTAAAATCATGAGAAATGAATTTTATGACTTGAATATGTCATAGAAAAATTTAGAAACCCAAAACTAAATTTTTTGACTATTTTTCATATCCCGGTTGCGCCCGGTTTACCCGTAAAGCTCCAAACGAGGGTAAAATAAAGTTTTTCTGAAAAATTTCTAAAAATCACAAATATTATAAGAACCACTTTTGGTTCGTTAAAAAATTATTTTAGAGTAAAAATGACCTCCTAAAAAATATTGAACCCTATCCCCGCATCAAGAGAAAATGCAGTTCCCCCAAAAACTCAGTTTTGCGAACTCTACTACTCTAAACCCTTCAAAATCAAACCTAAGATATTACTATCACTATCCTCACCTCAAGATCCCAAAAATCATTAATTAAATAATTTTAATTAAATTAAATAGGATTAAAAATCAATAAAAACTACATATAAAAATCAGGGTGTTACATCCGATCTCCCCAAGCCCCCCACCACAACCACAACCACCACCAACAGATTTCACCATATAAATAAAAAAAGAAATAAATAAAAAAAGAAATAGAAAGAAAGAAGACAAATGAAACCCAGTAGCAGCAACAAGCTTCACCATATGCATAAAAATAAGATTAATCAATCCAGATCCTAAAGCATTAAGCTTTCAACAAAAACCCAAAAAAACAACTTTCAATGAAATTAAACAAGCTCAGATTCGCAAAGCATCAAGCTTTTAACAAAAACCCAAAAAAAATTCCAACTTGACCCCCGAAACGCCCAGATCCGCCGAGGAGGTGCCGACGAAGAGACGAGGAGATACCTTTGATTCCGCCGAGGAAGCTGCTCGAGCCTACGACGCAGCCGCACGAACACTCTGTGGACCAAAGGCTAAGACCAATTTCCCGTTGTCGAGCCACTCTGTCTTCGTCGTGCAAATGAAGAACTGAGATCCGTTAGTGCCAAGCCCCGCATTCGCCATTGACGAGATTCCAAGTTCAGTGTGCTGGCGGTGAAGTCACCACCCTAGCACATGAAGTTTGGGATGACGCGGTGGAGGCAGAGAGAGAGGGGAGGAGGCTGGAGGTCCGAGAAAGGGGTGGTTGGGGGAGAGAGAGTGGGGGTGGGGTTAGGTTGTAGTTATTCTCATTTTAATTTTCAGAAGATCTGAACCTTTAATTTTTATTTTAACAAATCTAACAGTATATATTTAATGGTCCATGGTGAACCACCCATATGTTTGCTTAAAATCAAACCTCACCACAGTGAACCACCTATTTGGTGGTTCACCCTAGACGTAGCCATGTTTGCAACCCAACGCAAAAGTTACAAATCCTTACTTCAGGTAGAATTGATTTTGGGCACCAAATTGTTTTCTCTTCAAAAACTCAAACACATAATTTTTTAAATAAATCACTTTGAATGAAGACAATATCCATTTTAGATATCTCCACCGTGCATCCAAACACACACTAAAAAAATATAAATGTATTTACATATTGTGATCTATATTTAAATAAGATTTTTAATATATGTATCAATTTTTTTATATAATACCTCTCCATGAGATATAAATATTCACCAATATTAGATTAACAAAGTTTTTTTTTCTTTGACTGTTAGAACAAAGTTAAATATACCAAGTTTTACGTGAGATGCAAAGATGTAATTGTTTACTATTTACAAGGTAAAATTGTACATTTCGTCCTTTAAGTTATTTTATTTTTTTAATTTTGTCCCTTATAAAAAAAATTAACAAGAATGTCCCATATATTTTCAACACACCGTTGGCCTTTTCGTTAGTTTCAGTCAAACGACGTTAATAACGTGCTGATGTGTCTGTTAACTAAACACGTTGACATATTACATAGCCGGTAACGTGTTATAAGGGACCAAATTGAATAAAAAAATTAACTTAAGAGACAAAAATAGCAATTTTATCTATTATTTGTCTTTTCATGTGAAGAAACGCATTTTTACAAAATAAAATTATTTTTTTGTCCCTATTTTTTAAAATTCAAAAAAGTCACTCATTATCTTTTGTCTCATTCTCTACTCCTGATTGACTCTCATCCTCCCTTCCACCATAGTCACTCTCTACGACAATCACTCTTCCATTCACATGCCCCTTTCCCAACCTCCAATGTCACTCTCTTTAAATTTTAAAATTTTCAAGGAATTAAGTAGTCACAAGTATGAATTTGCAAAATTAAAGTTATGGTAATATAAGTTGTTGCTTATTAGAATCATTCACAGCCTTAAAGAAAAGATAAAAACCCATAATGAGTTCATTTCAACTATGATAATGGGTTTTTGTGGGTACATGCAACATATTATATTAAATTGACGGATTGATTTTTTTTTTGAAAAAAAGAGAAACAATTAAATCAATTTTATGATTGGGTTCGAGCTAGGTTTCTTACCTAACTTTTTAGTATATAATATTGTTTTAAACCATGAACTTCTGATTAAGTGGGCTTCATAGACTAGTTGTTATATTTTGGAACAAGATGGTTGAGAAAAATTGAATATCAATGTCTCTCTCATGTCTGTGAGACCCTCTTTAGCTATATCACCATTTTTTACCAACAAAAGGCGAGTCCAGCGAGTACTCTTACATTTAAGCAATTTTCAATTTGATCATATAAGTTTTTATTATAATTCATATATGTCCTTTATGTTTTAAAAATATATATTCTTATACTATGTTTTAAAAAAATATATTTTTTATACTTTGTATTAAAAATATTCCACGCTTAAATGGATCACATACATAGATTTTCTTTTCTCTGACACGAGTGCACCTGCTAACGTCCCAATGAGTCAAAAGATGTCCATGCATGTTCAAGCCCAGGGAGACTAACAATTGAAAAGTTCAAATTTGCATCATGATCACATGCACTAAAATCAAGTAACTTTATTAATTCTTTTGTCCATAATTTTGTTTATATTAACTCCGGTATTAATTCATTGGAAATTTTGAAATTTGTAGAGAGAGACAATGGATGTAACATCCCAAATTTTATGACGGCGATTAATGGGGTCATGATAATTAATTAATGCAATTGGGAATTGCCTTAATTAATTAGAAGGATCAAAATAATTGGATAAATGCGATTAAGGCATAATTGGGTGAATTAAGGAAGTTGAGAGAAAATAATTGAGAACTAGTGTGATCTCAATGAACTAATTCATTGAGGCTAGGATTAAGTGATGTGTATGTATAACACACATTAAGTCACTAAAACCACACTTAATCACTCAAATACTCTCACTCACTCACCTAACCCCACTCATACCCAACCCAAAGACACGCACTCACCTAACCCATCCACTCAACCCATACCTCTCTTGAACTCCACTAACAAACCCATTAGAAGAAAGATGAATGAAGTGTGTGTGTAAAGGGCTTTTGAGCCGTGAGAAAAGAGAGGGGAAAGAAGGGAGAGTAAAACAAAGAGAAAGAAAGGAGAAAGGAAGAAGAAGAAGAGAGAAAGGAAAGGAAGAGGAAAAATGGAAGTGTGGTGTGTGCTATGTGCATGTGTGTGCCGTGAAGGAGGATGAGATTGGAAGAAGAAGAAGAAGAAGCCATGGAAGATGAACGTGGATCCAAGAGGAAGAAAGCAAGGACAAGGAGAAGAGCTTCATCTCATTTTCATGGAGTCTTCAAAGAGGTGAGTCCATCTTCTCCTCTAATGGTGGTGGTGGATCACCATCTAGCCCTAGGTTCTGATCTAGAGTTTAAACGTACGAGGATTAGAGGGTTTGCATGTTGGTTTAGAGCTTGCATGTCACCCTAGGAAGAAACCATTTCCGTATGCTTGAATGTATGTTGTTTGATTGGTGGTTGTTTTGCTGATTTTGAACTCTGGAAGTGACTGATGTAAAGCATGTATCTGTTTGTGTGATGGTCCAAACGAAATTCAGTTTGGGCCATGTTAATCTAGACCCATAATGCTTGAAATTAGGTTTTGGTTTCAATGCATTTGGAGTAGTATAGTTCTAGTAATTAGCTGTGCAAGTTTCAAATTAGGATGAAAAGTCCTGATGCTGTACTGATAATTAGGGATTAGGGCAGGGAAAATTCAAATGGTTGTAACTGTCTCCCTGGTTGTCCAATTGACATGATCTTTGTCAATTATGAAACTAGACACAAAATGATACAACTTTGATGTTGGACACATTTTGGGTAGGAAAATTTAGTAAAAGTTATGATGGATAGAAGTTTCAGGTTAATAAGAAATTGGATGTTGCTGTCCTGAAAAATTAGTAACTTGGCAGTGTCTGATGAACTGCCCAGAACTTTTGGTGTGGTAGCCCAATTGACCTAATTCTTGTTGATTATGGAAATTGACAAGAATGGATTCAATTTAGGCTTTGGAATCACCTGATTTGAAGGTGTATAAGTAGAGTAATTAATTTTTAAAGTTTCAGTTTTTATAAAACTTCCCTGTTGCTGTTCTGCATTTTTGTGATTCTGGCAGTGTGTATTGATCTGTTCGATTCTCTCTGCCTAGAAGTCCAATTGCTCTGATTCTTGTTCCATATTAAACTAGATATAAAATGGGGAAACGTTTCTTTTGGAAGCATTCGAATTGGATGTGTGCATAAAGAAATATGAATTATTTAATTTTCAGAATAAACAATACTTTCCTGATGCTGTTTTAGACATATTGCATTCGGGCAGTGTGTAGTAAAATGTATATAACTCTATGATTATTTATCCAATTGAGTTGATTTTGTGTCATATGAAAATAGACATAAATGTAACAACTTAGGCTTTGGAAGCACAAGAATTCGATTTGTGAAGGATGAGTAATTAACTTTACAAGTTCCAGTTGGATTGGTGTGATTTCACCTTACATGAGTAGTAGTGAATGATACTTATAGCCATAGAGATGATTGAGATATGTTAAATGGTTATGTATATGCCTACAGAATGATATCTAGATTATGGTAAGATTGAAAACCTAATTAAAGGTAGAATCTTATAGTTGTATTGACATTGAATAGCAATTAATTAATAAACTCATGTTTACATTCTTACATTGAAAGGATGTCATTGAAATCATGTTTACATTCTTTAATAGACAAGAATGTCATTGCTACAGTATTTCATAGTAAGATGGGACTCCACTTACCGATTAAAGATGTTTAATCACTTATGCCGTAGATCATGGCATCGGACCGGTGACCTTCAGGCCCGGTGACGTAGTTCCTGATTTATGATAACATAGACCCTAAGGGAAATCATTGAAAGATTACTTAAGAGATCGTGGACGTCGGTTCGGTGTCCTTCAGGCCCGGCGTGTAATGTCCCTTTTTCCCACAAGGAACGTCACATGAAAAACTAAAACTTAATGCGGAAAATCGTCTTTCATAAAACAAGGTTACCAAAATTGGTGGCTAAATTTTTTTTTTGAAAAGTCTTTTACGAAAAGATTACACACATCTCATTTAGCCATCGAGAAACTCAGAAGAAAAGAAACATCATACATAAATATGTACATCATCATGTCAAAGTACACAAACTTTGCGCTCGCAATGTATAGTTATAAACCACAACAGCGTGGCCAAACTACAACAACCTGACATCAGGAAATAAAGCGAGAAAGCTAAACCTAGGAAAGCTGTAAATCAAAAGGTGTGTCAAATACACGACACTGAACATGTACACCCCAAACCTAGGCTGGTCGCTAACAGACAACCCACAACCTAGCACTAGACTCCCCCACCACTACGACCTAAGACGATGACGTCTTCTCAGGGTCCTCCTCATCCTCAGACACCTCGAATAATGCACGATCTGGCTCGTCTCTAACCTTTCTTTTCCCTCTAACTACGTGTCCCGAAGGTCCAGCAGAAGTCTCAGAAGAATAGTGCACAAGACGTCCAGAACGTGCGACGTATGGAACAGGAAGTGTCGGCCTCACGGTCTCGGGTGACTCGTGGTGCCATCCTTGGTAAGCGTGCCCTCTCCAAGAAACTCTTCCTTGGAGTGTGACGAATCAGACGACAACGGTTGGATACCGATTCGACTATCCACTGAGGTGTAGGTCTCTGATCCTCCCTCGCCTCCATCCTAGGCTGCGCCGTGGGCGGAACTCTGGCCTCCCGGTTCTCCAAAGTGATACCGCATGCAAAGGGTGCATCTCCCAGCCAGTAGCGCATCCTCTCGACGGGTATGTAGATGTCCAAAACCATGTCCCTCTCCAAAACCTCTTCGGGGCCCAACACCCCTCCTCTAGTCCTGACCACGTATCCAGTCACAGTGGCCCAATGGGAGATAGGATCGTAAGTCCATCCCTCACCATCGGCCTCACGAGGCCGGAAGCACTCACTCACTCGGGCTATCAGAGGTCTCGAAGTGGACATCTACGCGTAACGTACATAAAATAACAGAAAAACACGCAAGGGTGAATTTCTTTGCACAAGTTGAAATCCACTGAAAGGATGTATACGAAAAAGAAAATACTACATAATACATTCCAAGAATATATATAGCTACTCTTTCGCAAATCTTTCTCTAAGATATTCATACACCAAAAGAGAGCACATCATCAAATTAAACACACTGTCAAACACACACATAACACTCTAGCATAATGCATGTCACTTCAATATCTCTTTAATACACCGGTGCACTGCTCCATGGAGACTTCCTCAACTAAGTAGAGCGATATGGCGGAATCGTATACCTATCATTAATGCAAACTGACCTTCACTCTCGGCCATCGTTTGTCATTTATTCGGTACAGACCCATTGTGCTACGTTGTACACCACATCATAAATAAGATAGCCCTGGTCAGGATCATTCAAGCTGGGTATTACGACTCGTCTCGGCACAAGGGAATTCATTTTAAGGCCATTGAGAACTTCGTAGCCTGGATGCCCTGAAAGACTTATAGTCAGACCATACTTATTTACGATCCCCGCATAGGATTGTGTGCTCTCATCATAGCAATAAATGCTAGCCTGGCAAAAGCCAATATCTCAAATACATATGACAGTATATTTGCAACCACAATCAATACAATCAATGTGGTCCCTTGTCTTAGGGTTTTTCGTCGCCACGTGTTAGCTTTCATCCAACACCATGTAATTTTATTGTCCTCAAGACTTTATCGTCGCCACGTATTGATCTTCTTTCAATACCGTGTAGTATTATTGTCCTTAAGACTTTTATCATCGCCACGTATTGGTCATCTTCCAATACCGTGTAGAAACGCCATTTTAAAAACATAAGTTTTTGGAAACTCCTCTTTGGAATTAAAGTTCTTATTTAACTTCAAAATCTTAAATTCTTATTATTTTTCTTCTCACTTCTCAATGTAAAAAAAGATTTAATTACAAGTCTTAGTTAAACTCTTTGATAAATTTGACTTAAGTTCCTTTACTTTCAGTATTTGAAAATCTGACCCTCAAGAATATTCTATTTCATGTTTTTAAACTACTACTTTCTGAAATTTAGGTTTCTGCCCCAAAACTGTCTAGTTTTCACGTTTCTGCCCCAGAATTGTCCAGTCTTCACGTTTTTGCCCCAAAACTGTCCAGTCTTCAAGTTTTTGCCCCAAAACTGTCTAGTCTTCACGTTTTTGCCCCAACACTTTTGTAAAATTATAATTTTGGCCCAAAGTGCCCAGAATTTTGAATTTTTGCCCAGAATTCCAGCATTTTGCAGTTTTGACCCCAAAGCATCCAGATTTAGTTTTTGAGCCCTAAAAATTTGAAATTTGATTTTTCTCTCTCATTAATTAATTTTCTAACTCACTTAGAATTTTATGGATAAAAATGACTTAGTATGAAATTGATTTAAGACTTATGATTAGAAACTTGATGAAATTTATCTAATTAAGTGTTAACTTGAATTCTAATTAATTCATTTGATTTCTTTTAGAAAACTCTATCATTAAAGCTTTTAGCTCCTCTTACCACACTTAGTCAAATATTTCCAAACCAATCCCAATCACAAGGAAATCAAGGTATATGGAATATTCAAAGAAAGCAACATACATCAATTAGGCAAGAACACAATCAAGCCATAAACTATACATCCACTCAAAGTGACCATCCATAGCATATGAACATACATCATGAACATAGCATAAATCATACTTCATCAACCATACACTTAGGCATTCCAAATCACTCCAAATCATACATATGATTTTTCTAAACACACATAGGCTTTTCAAAAATTATCATTCATCAACCAAAATCATACTTTCACTCATATACATAAATATATAAAAATACATATTACTAAGAGAATGAAAATTCATTCAACAACCAATATGAAAACTCAAGTCTTTGAGTTTTTCATGAAACATACAACACATAGCCACACACATATACAACCTTCCCAATTTATTGAGAAAAATCCCCTTACCTCTTGAAGACAATGAAAATGGGCAAACACCACAATCACCTTCACTCCTCACCAACACCAAGTGGCCTCCTTGAAGCCTTGATGTTCCCACACTTAGAAAAATTTACCTTTCACAAAATACACCAAAATAAAACCATAAAAATGCAAGTTTTATGCAAACCACCAAACCCTAAAGAGTAGAAATTTGAGTAGATGAATACTTACTCAAATCTTGAAGACAAATGGATCCAATGTAGTTTTCAAGCTTGTAGGTTCCAATGGAGTGAACCTAAACCAAGAAAAAGATCTCTTTTACTAAAGAGAAGAACACAACTTTCATGGAAACATGAAAGTGGTGGAAATGAAAAAATGAAAGAAGTTTATGGATTAGAATGATGATGCAAACCTTTTTTATGAAGCTTGGGTGGCCAAAAACTCAATAAAACTTAGCCTTTTGGTGTGTAGGAATGCTTGAGAATATGAGAGAAAAATGGAGTTTGGAACTTGGAGAAGATGAAGTGAAGAAGAAATGAATTCTCTCTCCTCCCTTGCCCTACATGAATTCAGCTGACCCAAGAAGAGTATGGGAGAGGTATGGGCTAGCTTACTTGGAGTAGATGGGAGTCATACCTCACTCACCTAATTTGGAAAAAATTCAGAAATCAACATTTGACTCACACTTTGACTTGGGATATTTTTGGGATGGCATTCTGCCCCCCCTTATTCGCCCAGCTGTCCAAAAAATTGGTGGGATTAAGTCCCAACAAGTTAGGGTTTAATCGGTAGTTCGAAGTAGTAAAAACGCGTAGTTTTCGAACCCCTTTTTAGATAAATATTTTTCCAAAATGAGTAAAATCATGAGAAATGAATTTTATGATTTGAATATGTCATAGAAAAATTTATAAACCCAAAACTAAATTTTTGCACTATTTTTCATGTCCCGATTGCGCCCGGTTTACCCGTAAAGCTCCAAACGCGGGTAAAATAAAGTTTTTCTGAAAAATTTGCAGAAAAATTTCTAAAAATCACAAATATTATAAGAACCACTTTTAGTTCGTTAAAAAAAATTATTTTGGAGTAAAAATGACCTCTAGAAAAATACTGAACCCTATCCCCGCATTAGGAGAGAATGCGATTCCCGCAAAAAACTCAGTTTTGCGAACTCTACTACTCTAAACCCTTCAAAATCAAACCTAAGATATGAATATTATTATTCACACCTTAAAATCTCAAAAATCATAATTAAATTAAAGTAGATTAAAAATCAATAAAAACTATTTAAAAATGAGGGTGTTACAACTCTACCCCTCTAAAAAGAATTTCGTCCCCGAAATTACGTACCTAAAACTACGTTTAACCATCAATATAGAAAAAACTCTCGTCCAATAAATCTTTCTATCACTCCTACTTTAGAAATAAAACACTCTCATTCCTTCGGGCATCCCTCTTCCAACTATAAAGTATCCTCACACTCTCCATCAAGACTCATAATTATCCAATCCAAATTTCAAGAACTCAACAATGTTGGTCCATATCAAATATTATTGTCCTCTCTCTACTACTGGCAAGCCAATGGGTTGATCAGTCCCACACCTTGTCCTTAAGTAGTTAGAAAACGATAATAAGTGTATAGCTACTCACATTATTGCCCAAATCATTCCTGAATATAATCACCGATACATATCTACTATTCTTTCTCCGATTCTCCCAAAAATTCTTTTTTTTTTCACCTATTTTATCATCAAGATCTACTAATTCTTCACGACCCTTCACTGTATTATCTTTTTCTTATACCCGTTCCTTAATACTCGTTACAATACTCCTAGACGATTGTCGACTATTGTCTGTACCCCAACTACTCTTTGCTAAAGGCTTTATGGCAAAATTTCCTAGGAAAATTCCTATTACTACTCACACTATCATTTGTAGGGTTCTAGCTTTCCTCAAAGTTGACCCAGAATTGGAAAATCATTTTACAAACGAGATACCACTACTGACGGGAATTGATTTGACGTGATAAACCATCAGGAAGACAATTAAATAGGAAGATAGAAAACAACTGGGTAAGAAACAGATAGATGAAATTACTGAATAACTTCATACATAGAGTACGAAAAGTTTTAGAAGTAGACAGATATAAGAGTTACTAGGAGGTTACATACTTAGGAATTAGCGAAAGAAATTTAAATATAGAGTCAGATTTTGAAACTAAGACTTATAAGAAATTAAAACATACATCACACAAAAAGTTTTCCTAATCAAAACAAAACTAGTTTCCATAATCTTCAAAAACTTTCAGAAAACCACCCATTCCAAACATCCCTAAAGCCCCTAATCTTCAAAATTACCAGCTATGTCATTCCCTTCTTGTAGGGAATCCTCTGAAGGTGAAGCCTCAATACCACTCATAGTGTAAACACGTCCTTTTGTCCTCGGCCTTCTGGCTTTGACAGCGTTGATTTCCGGTTTGGGTTTGGGCATATTGCAGTCCTTTGCTATATGTCCCACACTCCCACAGCTATAATAAGCTTTTCCTGGTTGGATGCAGTTGTTGGCATAGTGTCCCAACTTTCCACACTTGTAACATGTTACTGGAGAGCTCGCTCCGTGGTTCACTTTATTCCCACTATTAACAACAGGTGGCAAGTTGTGGTTTTGTTGCTGGTTCCCCTGATTCTTAAAGTAGGGTTTGTGCTGATCCTTCTTCCCTTTCTGTCATTGTGGATATGACCTAGACGGTCCACCCACATTCCCCTTATTCATCCTTCCTCTCATTAGGTTCTCCATCTTCCTACACTTTTCCACCAGTAGTGGAAATTGACGAATATCCAGTGAAGCTACAGATTGGCGCACCTCGTACCTCAACCCCGCTTCGAACCTCTCGCATTTCCATCCCTTGTCCAGTTGGACTTGGAAGAACCGAAAGTACATGGCAAGTGACTCAAACTTTGCCGCGTACTCTCCCACCGACATATCTCGTTACTGCAGTCGTAGAAACTCTTGCTCTTTTTCAGACCTCGCACTCTGTGGGAAATACTTCTCCAAGAATTTCTCCTTAAAAAGTTCCCACGTCACTGCTTGGTTTCCGGCATCCAACAGTTGTCGGACTCCCTTCCACCAATATTTCGCGTCACCCAACAGTAGGTAAACCGCGTATTGCACCTTCTCAGCTGTTGTGCAGAGCAAGATCTCAAAGATCTTCTCCAGCTCTTCTATCCATAATTCCGCTTTCTCCGGCTCAGCCTCACCATGAAACTGTGCTGGATTATGGTGTCGAAAGTCAACCAATCTCTTGGCTTCTGCAGTTCTCTCAGCCCTCAATCTATCCTCAACGTCTCTCTGCTGTCTCTCAATGTCCCTCTGTTCCGTACGAACAGACTGTTGAGCCATCTGAGCCGCCATGTTAATCATAGCCGCGATAGCTCTCTCTATAGTGTCATCACGGTCTTCGGCGTTAACGCGATTCATCGGTCGTCCTCGATGTGCTATGGGTTCCTACAAGTCAACCAATCAAGTTGCACTATTCAAAATCCATTCAAGAAAGCAATCAATTTCACACATTGTTTCATAAGGAAACAATACAAACAATGTCACACAATGCTAATCAGAGATCACACAACTTAAACTTAGTAAGTCTATAACCTAAACAAACTCCATCAGAGTTCACACAACTTATACACAGTAGACCTATAACTTACAGTCCCGACAGACATCAACCAGGCTCTGATACCACAAATGTAACGCCCCTTTTTCCCACAAGGAAAGTCACATGAAAAACTAAAACTTAATGCAGAAAATCGTCTTTCATAAAACATGTAACGCCTCTTTTTCCCACAAGGAATGTCACGTGAAAAACTAAAAACTTAATGCGGAAAATCGTCTTTCATAAATCAAGGTTACCAAAATTGGTGGCTAATTTTTTTTTTAAAGGATCTTATACGAAAAGATTTCTCACAACTCATTTAGCCATCCAAAAACTCAGAAGAAAAGAAACATCACATATATATATATATATCCTCAAGTCAATATACACAAGTCTTGCGCCCGCAAGTATAGTTTGGAACCACAACATAGTGGCCAAAATACATCATCCTGACACAGAGAAAATAAAGCGATAAAGCTAAACCTAGGAAAAATGATAAATCAAAAAGTGTGTCCAATACACGACACTGAACATGTACATCCCAAACCTAGGCTGGTCGCTAACAGACACTCTACAACCTAGCACTAGACACACCCACCTCTACAAGCCTAAGGCGATGACGTCTCCTCGGGCTCCTCCTCAACCTCAGATACCTCGAATAGTACACTATTTGGCTCGTCTCTAACCTTCCACTTCCCTCTATCTACGTGTCCCGAAGGTACGACAGAAGTGTCAGAAGAACAGCGCACCAAACGTCCCGAAGGTGCGACGTATGGAACTGGAAGTGTCGGCCTCACGGTCTCGGGTGATAGAACTGGTGTCACTGGTGGTGCCATCCTTGGTAAGCGTGCCCTCTCCAAGAAACTCTTCCTTGGAGTGTGACGAATCAGACTACAACGGTTGGATACCGACTCGGCTATCTGCTGGGGTGTAGGTCTCTCATCCTCCCTCGCCTCCCTCCTAGGCTACGCCGTGGGCGGAACTTTGGCCTCCCGGTTCTCCAAAGTGACACCGCGTGGAAAGGGTGCATCTCCCAACCAGTAGCGCATCCTCTCGACGGGTATGTAGATGTCCAAAACCATGTCCCTCTCCAAAACCTCTGCGGGGCCCGACACCCCTCCTCTAGTCCTGACCACGTATCCAGTCACAGTGGCCATTGGGAGATGGGATCGTAAGTCCATCCCCCACCATCGGCCTCACGAGGCCGGAAGCACTCCCTCACTCGGGCTATTAGAGGTCTCGAAGTCGACATCTACGCGTAACGTACATAAAATAACAGAAAAACACGCAAGGGTGAATTTCTTTGCACAAGTTGAAATCCACTGAAAGGATGTATACGAAAAAGAAAATACTACATAATACATTCCAAGAATATATATAGCTACTCTTTCGCAAATCTTTCTCTAAGATATTCATACACCAAAAGAGAGCACATTATCAAATTAAACACACTGTCAAACACACACATAGCACTCTAGCATAATGCATGTCACTTCAATATCTCTTTAATACACCGGTGCACTGCTCCATGGAGACTTCCTCAACTTAGTAGAGCGATATGGCGGAATCGTATACCTATCATTAATGCAAACTGGCCTTCACTCTCGGCCAACGTTTGTCATTTATTCGGTACAGACCCATTGTGCTACGTCGTACACCACATCATAAATAAGATAGCCCTGGTCAGGATCATCCAAGCTGGGTATTATGACTTGTCTCGGCACAAGGGAGTTCATTTCAAGGCCATTGAGAACTTCGTAACCTGGATGCCCTGAAAGACTTATAGTCAGACCATACTTATTTACAATCCCCGCATAGGATTGTGTGCTCTCATCATAGCAATAAATGCTAGCCTGGCAAAAGCCAATATCTCAAATGCATATGACAGTATATTTGCAACCACAATCAATACAATCAATGTGGTCTCTTGTCTTAGGGTTTTTCGTCGCCACGTGTTAGCTTTCATCCAACACCGTGTAATTTTATTGTCCTCAAGACTTTATCGTCGCCACGTATTGATCCTCTTTCAATACCGAGTAGTATTATTGTCCTTAAGACTTTTATCATCACCACGTATTGGTCCTCTTCCAATACCGTGTAGAAACGTCATTTGAAAAACATAAGTTTATGGAAACTCCTCTTTGGAATTAAAGTTCTTATTTAACTTCAAAATCTTAAATTCTTATTATTTTTCTTCTCACTTCTCAATGTAAAAAGATTTAATTACAAGTCTTAGTTAAACTCTTTGATAAATTTGACTTAAGTTCCTTTACTTTAAGTATTTGAAAATCTGACCCTCAAGAATATTCTATTTCATGTTTTTAAACTACTACTTTCTGAAATTTAGGTTTCTGCCCCAAAACTGTCTAGTTTTCACGTTTCTGCCCCAGAATTGACCAGTCTTCACGTTTTTGCCCCAAAACTGTCCAGTCTTCAAGTTTTTGCCCCAAAACTGTCTAGTCTTCACGTTTTTGCCCCAACACTTTTGTAAAATTATAATTTTGGCCCAAAGTGCCCAGAATTTTGAATTTTTGCCCAGAATTCCAGCATTTTGCAGTTTTGACCCCAAAGCATCCAGATTTAGTTTTTGAGCCCTAAAAATTTGAAATTTGATTTTTCTCTCTCATTAATTAATTTTCTAACTCACTTAGAATTTTATGGATAAAAATGACTTAGTATGAAATTGATTTAAGACTTATGATTAGAAACTTGATGAAATTTATCTAATTAAGTGTTAACTTGAATTCTAATTAATTCATTTGATTTCTTTTAGAAAACTCTATCATTAAAGCTTTTAGCTCCTCTTACCACACTTAGTCAAATATTTCCAAACCAATCCCAATCACAAGGAAATCAAGGTATATGGAATATTCAAAGAAAGCAACATACATCAATTAGGCAAGAACACAATCAAGCCATAAACTATACATCCACTCAAAGTGACCATCCATAGCATATGAACATACATCATGAACATAGCATAAATCATACTTCATCAACCATACACTTAGGCATTCCAAATCACTCCAAATCATACATATGATTTTTCTAAACACACATAGGCTTTTCAAAAATTATCATTCATCAACCAAAATCATACTTTCACTCATATACATAAATATATAAAAATACATATTACTAAGAGAATGAAAATTCATTCAACAACCAATATGAAAACTCAAGTCTTTGAGTTTTTCATGAAACATACAACACATAGCCACACACATATACAACCTTCCCAATTTATTGAGAAAAATCCCCTTACCTCTTGAAGACAATGAAAATGGGCAAACACCACAATCACCTTCACTCCTCACCAACACCAAGTGGCCTCCTTGAAGCCTTGATGTTCCCACACTTAGAAAAATTTACCTTTCACAAAATACACCAAAATAAAACCATAAAAATGCAAGTTTTATGCAAACCACCAAACCCTAAAGAGTAGAAATTTGAGTAGATGAATACTTACTCAAATCTTGAAGACAAATGGATCCAAGGTAGTTTTCAAGCTTGTAGGTTCCAATGGAGTGAACCTAAACCATGAAAAAGATCTCTTTTAGTAAAGAGAATAACACAACTTTCATGGAAACATGAAAGTGGTGGAAATGAAAAAATGAAAGAAGTTTATGGATTAGAATGATGATCCAAACCTTTTTTGTGAAGCTTGGGTGGCCAAAAACTCAATAAAACTTAGCCTTTTGGTGTGTAGGAATGCTTGAGAATATGAGAGAAAAATGGAGTTTGGAACTTGGAGAAGATGAAGTGAAGAAGAAATGAATTCTCTCTCCTCCCTTGCCCTACATGAATTCAGCTGACCCAAGAAGAGTATGGGGGAGGTATGGGCTAGCTTACTTGGAGTAGATGGGAGCCATACCTCACTCACCTAATTTGGAAAAAATTCAAAAATTGACATTTGACTCACACTTTGACTTGGGATATTTTTGGGACTGCATTCTGCCCCCCCCTTATGCGCCCAGCTGACCAAAAAATTGGTGGGATTAAGTCCCATGAAGTTAGGGTTTAATCGGTAGTTCGAAGTAGTAAAAACGCGTAGTTTTCGAACCCTTTTTTATATAAATATTTTTCCAAAATGAGTAAAATCATGAGAAATAAATTTTATGCTTTGAATATGTCATAGAAAAATTTAGAAACCCAAAACTAAATTTTTGGACTATTTTTCCTGTCCCGGTTGCGGCCGGTTTACCCTTAAAGTTCCAAACGCGGGTAAAATAAAGTTTTTTTGAAAAATTTCCAGAAAAATTTCTAAAAATCACAAATATTATAAGATCCACTTTTGGTTCATTAAAAAAAATTATTTTGGAGTAAAAATGACCTCCAGAAAAATACTGAACCCTATCCCCGTATCAGGAGAGAATACTGTTCCCGCAAAAAACTCAGTTTTGCGAACTCTACTACTCTAAACCCTTCAAAATCAAACCTAAGATATGAATATTATTATTCACACCTTAAAATCCCAAAAATCATAATTAAATAATTTTAATTAAATTAAAGCAGATTAAAAATCAATAAAAACTATTTAAAAATGAGGGTGTTACTCGGCGACATAGTTTCCCAGTTCATGTCAAAATGGACCATAAGGGAATTCAATGAAAAACTGTATAATAAGTTTGAAGTTATTGTAAGATAGACATAAAGGATTTGACATATCTTTATGCTACGGTTAGGATCATATAACTGATCTTCATTGAAGTACTATATTGCTTGAGGGTTAGGCCAAAGTGAATATAAGAATGACTTCACGGTTAAGATACCAATTCTTTGAAGATAGAGCAAAGATGAGAGGAATGGTGGATTCCTGGTTTGTGGGATAATGGACCCAATGGGGATTAGATGTTGTAAAGGAAACTGTAAAGTATTGTAGACTTAGATACAATCAGGTTTCTATGGGGTAGATTATGCTACTGTTTATATTAAAATAGTGAAGGTAGATATGATAATAAGTTAATGTACATACTCTTGTATACAGATTAAGTCTAATAAATAGAGTCCTGGTTCAATAGAAATCGCACCCTAAGGGATTCTATATAATGAATTGATTGATTCCTGAATTGTATGTGGCTAAAAGGTGAATGATTGTAAGCGATAAGTAAATGATCATATGTATTGTGATTGAGTTATTTTGACATGATAAGATGACCATAAATCCTTATAATTGTTTATTGGGGTTGTTTCATGGGACTCATTGAGATATTTTATATCTCATTAGTTTAAGTTTATGTTTTCAAATGACAGTTACGACCGGGATACTAAAGGACGATTTACGGAGTTGCCTAGCAGTCTTCAATAGCACCAGGAACCGGATCAGTGTCTAGATTAGGAATTTATTAATTATATTCATGTATCATTATACTTTTGTATCAAGATATTGAGAAGTATTTAAAAATTTCATTTTTGTTCCCGCTGTTTTCTGTTATTTATTTTTAGTTGTTACTTTATAAAAGTTAATAATACTCTGATATGAATTGGAGCGTTACATTATGGTATCAGAGCGATTCGATTCATTCGGCTGCAAGTTTAAGTCTAGTACGATCCGGTTAGGAAGTCTGCTATAGAGTTTCTATAATATTAAGATTTTCTATATTATTCGTATGAATTAATGAGGTAGGCAACCTCAGGTATTTATACGAAGAATCATGAAAATGTTAAGGTTATAGGGATTAGAAAAATCATAAGATTGGATTCTATATTAGTAACTATATTAGAATCCAATAGGACATTACTTGTACTTACTAACCTCATTGGTTATAGAAGGTAGCCAATATCAATTAATAAAGATAAATTCAAGAGATTATTTTGGTACATGAAAGTTTATTTTAATTAATAAGCGAGCACGTTGAAATTGTGAACATTTGTCGGTTTGTGCTGGTAATAACTATGCATGGTCTTGTTGGAGGAGCGGTTCCCTCCGCAGTAGTGATGGATTTTGTAATAGTTAGACTATTTTTATTTCTGTATTTGGATAATTAGTTTGAACTATGTAATGTTTTAGTACTACTTTAGTTTTTCATTATGTTTTGGATTTTTAAGCGTACTATATTAACTATGTGATGTATTGATTGATTTATGAATGTAGTGTGTTTGATTGATTATTGTTTGTACGCTTAGAATTATTGATTGTGTTACATGTTGATGTTTGGATTAGATACTAGGATTGTATGACGGTAGTTAGAGCTAATACTTCATGTATCAAGCACAAGGTGAGTTGGTTCACAAGAGGGGCGAATCAATTCGCGGAAACTCCTTAAGATAATAGAAATCTTGGAGTAAAGGATTGAAGGTTGTGACCTTCTAGAGATAAGTTCTTTAGGAAAGGGATAACTAAAGAGCTTAATGTGTATTAAAGCAAGAAAGTTCATAAGTAAGGAGCTTAAAGAGCTCAGTTACAGTGAACATGAAGAGATGTTTACAGTGATTGGATGAAAGTCCTTTCGGATAAAGGAACTTGATGGATGCTACAGTTGTAAGTATGGTCTGGAATTTTGAGGACAAAATTCTTTTAAGGATGGGAGAAATGTAACAACCCAGATTTTATGACCGCGATTAATCGGATAGTGATAATTAATTAACGCAATTGGGAATTGCCTTGATTAATTAGAAGGACCAAAATATTTGGATAAATGCGATTAGGGCATAATTGGATAAATTAAGGAAGTTGAGAGAAAATAATTGAGAACTAGTGTTATCTCAATGAATTAATTCATTGAGGCTAGTATTAAGTGATGTGTATGTATAATACACATTAAGTCACTAAAACCACACTCAATCACTCAAATACTCTAACTCACTCACTCACCTAACCCCTCCCATGCCCAACACAAAGACATGCACTCACCTAACCCATTCACTCAACTCATACCTCTCTTGCACTCACTAATAAACCCATTAGAAGAGAGATGAATGAATGTGTCTGTAAAGGGCTATTGAGCCGTGAGAAAAGAGAGGGGAAAGAAGGGAGTGTTAAACAAAGAGAAAGAAAGAAGAAAGGAAGAAGAAGAAGAAGAGAGAAAGGAAAGGAAGAGGAAAAAGTGAAGTGTGGTGTGTGGTGTGTGCATGTGTGTTCCGTGAGGGAGGACGAGATTGGAAGAAGAAGAAGAAGCCATGGAAGATGAACGTGGATCCAAGAGGAAGAAAGCAAGGACAAGGAGAAGAGCTTCATCTCATTTTCATGGAGTCTTCAAAGAGGTGAGTCCATCTTCTCCGCTAATGGTGGTGGTGGATCACCATTTAGCCTTAGCTTTTGATGTAGGGCTTAAATGTATGAAAATTAGAGTGTTTGCATGTTGGTTTAGAGCTTGCATGTCACCCTAGGAAGAAGCCATTTTTGTATGCTTGAATGTATGTTGTATGATTGGTTGCTATTTTGCTGATTTTGAACTTTGGCAGTGACTGATGTAAAACATGTATCTGTTTGTGTGATGGTCCAAATGAAATTCTGTTTGTGCCATGTTAATCTAGACCAAAAATGCTTGAAATTAGGGTTTGGTTTCAATGCATTTGGAGTAGTATAGCTTTAGTAATTAGCTGTGAAAATTTCAGATTAGGATGAAAAATCCTGATTTTCTACTGATAATTAAGGATTAGGGCAGGGAAAGTTCAAATGGTTGTAACTCTCTCCCTAGTTGTCCAATTGACATGATCTTTGTCAGTTATGAAACTAGACACAAAATGATACAACTTTGATGTTGGACACATTTTGGTTAGGAAAAGTTATGAAGAATAGAAGTTTCAGGTTAATAAGAAATTGGATGTTGCTGTCCTAAAAAATTAGTAACTTGGCAGTGTTTGATGAACTGCCCATAACTTTTGGTGTGGTAGTCCAATTGACCTAATTCTTGTTGATTACGGAAATTGACAAAAATGTATTCAATTTAGCCTTTGGAATGACCTGAATTGAAGGTGTATAAGTAGAGTAATCAATTTTTCAAGTTTCAATTTTTGTAAAACTTCCCTGTTGCTGTTCTTGCATTTTTGTGATTCTGGCAATGTGTATTGATCTGTTCGATTCTCTCTGCCTAGAAGTCCAACTGCTCCGATTCTTCTTCCATATTAAACTAGACATAAAATGGGGAAACTTTGCTTTTGAAAGCATTAGAATTGGATGTGCACATAAAGAAATATGAATCATTTAAGTTTCGGAATAAACAATACTTTCCTGATACTGTTTTAGAAATATTGCATTTGGGCAGTGTGTAGCAAAATGTCTATAGCTCTACGTTTATTTATCCAATTGAGTTGATTTTGTGTCATTTGAAAATGGACATAAATGGAACACCTTAGGCTTTGGAAGCACAAGAGTTGGATTTCTTTGATTTCACCTTACGTGAGTTGTAGTGAATCATACTTATAGCCTTAGAGATGATTGAAATATGTGAAATGGTTATGTATATGTCTACATAATGATATCTAGATTATGGTAAGATTGAAGACCTAATTAAAGGTAGAATCTTATAGTTGTATTGGCATTGAATACCAATTAATTAATAAACTCATGTTTACATTCTTACATTGAAAGGATGTCATTGAAATCATGTTTACATTCTTTAATAGACAAGAATGTCATTGCTACGGTATTTCATGGTAAGATGGGGTGCCACTTACCGATTAAAGACGTTTAAACACTTATGTCGCAGATCATGGCGTCGGTCTGGTGATCTTCAGACCCGGTGTCGTAGTTCAGGATGTCGGTCAGGTGACCTTCAGGCCCGACGACATAGTTCCTGGTTTATGATAACAAAGACCATATGGGAAATCATTGAAAGATTACTTAAGGGATCATGTACGTCGGTTAGGTGTCCTTCATGCCCAGCGACATAGTTTCCCAGTTCATTGTCAAAATGGACCATATGGGAATTCACTGAAAAATTGTATAACAAGTTTTAAGTTATTGTAAGATAGACATAAAGGATTTTACATATCTTCATGCTACGGTTAGGATCATATAACTTGTAACACCCTCATTTTTAAATAGTTTTTATTGATTTTTAATCTGCTTTAATTTAATTAAAATTACTTAATTATGATTTTTAGGATTTTAATAATATTCATATCTTAGGTTTGATTTTGAAGGGTTTAGAGTAGTAGAGTTCGCAAAACTGCGTTTTTGCGGGAACCACATTCTCTCCTCAAACGGGGATAGGTTTCCGTTTTTTTTCTGGAGGTCATTTTTCTCCAAAATAATTTTTTAACGAACCAAAAGTGGTTCTTATAATATTTGTGATTTTTAGAAATTTTTTGAAAATTTTTTAGAAAAACTTTATTTTACCTACGTTTGGAGCTTTACGGGTAAACCGGGCGCAACCGGGATATGAAAAATAGTCCAAAAATTTAGTTTTGGGTTTCTAAATTTTTCTATATCATATTCAAATCATAAAATTCATTTCTCATGATTTTACTCATTTTAGAAAAATATTTATCTAAAAAGGGATTCGAAAACTACGCGTTTTTACTACTTCAAACTACCGATTAAACCCTAACTTGATGGGACTTAATCCCACCAATTTTCTGGGCTGTGGGGCGCACAAGAGTGTAGAATACACTCTCAAAAATAATTCCAAAAGTCAAATGGTCAAAAATGGATTTAATTTTGAATTTTTCCAAATTAGGTGAGTGAGGTATGACTCTCATTCCCTCCAAGTAAGCTAGCCCATACTCCCCCCATTCCCTTGTGCTGGCTGAAATCTGATTTGGGAGAGGGAAGAGAGAGGTTTTCATTTTTCTCACTTCATCTCTTTCACTCTTGCAAAATCCTCCATTTTTCTCTTCACTTCCAAGCTTTCCTCCATAGCCAAAGCTTGAGTTTTATTGGGTTTTTGGCTATTCAAGCTTCACAAAAAAGGTTTGGATAATCATTCTAATCCATAAACTTCTTTTATTTTTTCATTTCCACCACTTTCATGTTTCCATGAAAGTTGTGTTCTTCTCTTTACTAAAAGAGATCTTTTCTTGGTTTAGGTTCACTCCATAGGAACCTACAAGCTTGAAAACCACCTTGGATCCATTTGTCTTCAAGATTTGAGTAAGTATTCATCTACTCAAATTTCTACTCTTTAGGGTTTGTTGATTTTCATAAAACTCATATTTTTATGGTTTTATTTTGGTGTATTTTGTGAAAGGTAAATTTTTCTAAGTGTGGGAACATTAAGGCTTCAAGGAGGCCACTTGGTGTTGGTGAGGAGTGAAGGTGATTGTGGTGTTTGCCCATTTTCATTGTCTTCAAGAGGTAAGGGGATTTTCTCAATAAGTTGGGAAGGTTGTATATGTGTGTGGCTATGTGTTGTATGTTTCATGAAAAACTCAAAGACTTGAGTTTTCATATTGGTTGTTGAATGAGCTTTCATTCTTTTAGTAATATGTATTTTTATATATTTATGTATATGAGTGAAAGTATGATTTTGGTTGAGGCATGATAATTTTTGATAAACCTATGTGTTGTTGGAAAAATCATATGTATGATTTGGAGTGATTTGGAATGCCTAAGTGTATGCTTGATGAGTTGATGATTTTTATGCTATGTTCATGATGTATGTTCATATGCTATGGATGGCCACTTTGAGTGGATGTATGATTTATGGCTTGATTGTGTTCTTGCCTAATTGATGTATGTTGCTTTCTTTGAATATTCCGTATACCTTGAATTCAATGTGATTGAAATTGGATTGAAATATTTGACTAAGTGTAGTAAGAGGAGTTAAAAGCTTTAATGAAAGAGTTTTCGAAAAGGAATCAAATAAATTAATTAAGATTCAAGTTAATACATACTTAGATAAATTTCATAAAATTACTAAGTATAAGTCTCAAATCAATTTCATACTAAGTCCTTTTTATCCATAAAACTCTAAGTGAGCTAGAAAATCAATTAATGAGGGAGAAAATCAAATTTCGAATTTTTAGGGGTCAAAAACGAAAACTGGATGTTTTGGGGTGAAAAATGCAAAATTCTGGAATTCTGGGCTTAATTTCGAAAATCTGGGCACTTTGGGCCAAAAGTATAATTTTACAAAAGTTCTGGGGTAGAAAACGTGAAGTTTGGAAAATTCTGGGGCAGAAACGTGAAGACTGGACAATTCTGGGGCAAAAAAATGAAGACTGGACAGTTTTGGGGCAGAAACCTAAATTTCAGAGAAATAAGGGCTGAAACTTGAAAAACAGAATATTTTGGGGCAGATTTTAAATACTTAAAGTAAAGGAAATTAAGTAAAATTATCAAAGAATCTACTCAAGTTTTTACAAAGAGAAGTGGGAAGAAAATAGTAATGAGGATTTGAGAGTTGGGAGTTAAAAGAAGAACTTTAATTTCAAAGAGGAGTTTTCGTAAAACTTATGTTTTTTTTAAATAACGTTATTACACGGTATTGGAAGATGACCAATACGTGGCGATGATAAAAGTCTTAAGGACAATAATACTACACGGTATTGAAAGAGGATCAATACGTGGCGACGATAAAGTCTTAAGGACAATAATGCTACACGGTGTTAGGAGAAAACTAACACGTGACGACGAAAATCCTAAGTGAAGGATGGCATTATTTTCCTTGTATGTGTGTACAAATTGTATTGTCATTTGCATTTGAGTTATTGGCTCTTGCCATGTTGGCTTTATGCCATGATTAATATTGGCTTTTGCCATGTTGGCGTTATGCCATGATTAGAGCACACAATCCTATGCGGGGATTGTAAATAAGTATGGTCTGACTATAAGTCTTTGAGGGCATTTAGGTCACGAAATTCTCAATGGCCTTGAGGGGAATCCCCTTGTGCCTAGAAGAGTAGTATACCCGGCTTGAATGATCCTGACCGGATGGGTCTGTACCGAATAAATGACAAACGATGGCCGAGAGTGAAGGTCAGTTTGCATTAATGATAGGTATACGATTCCGCCATATCGCTCTACTTAGTTGAGGAAGTCTCCATGGAGTAGTGCACCGATGTATTAAAGAGATATTGAAGTGACATGCATTATGCTAGAGTGCTATGTGTGTGTTTGAGTGTGTGTTTAATTTGATGATATGCACTCTTTTGGTGTATGAATATCTTAGAGAAAGATTTGCGAAAGAGTAGCTATATATATTCTTGGAATGTATTATGTAGTATTTTCTTTTTCATATACATCCTTTCAGTGGACTTTCAACTTGTGCAAAGAAATTCACCCTTGCGTGTTTTTCTGTTATTTTATGTACGACTTTACGCGTAGATGTCCACTTCGAGACCACTGATAGCCCGAGTGAGGGAGTGCTTCCGGCCTCGAGAGGCCGATAGTGCAGGATGGACTTACGATCTCATCTCCCAATGGGCAACTGTGTCTGGCACGTGGTTAGGACTAGAGGAGGGGTGTTGGGCCCCGAAGAGGTTTTGGAGAGGGACATGGTTTTGGACGTATACATACCCGTCGAGAGGATGCGCTACTAGCTGGGAGATACACCCTTTGCACGCAGTATCACCTTGGAGAACCGGGAGGCCAGAGTTCCACCCACGGCGCAGCCTAGGAGAGAGGCGAGGGAGGATCAGAGGCCTACACCTCAGCGGATAGCCGAATCGGTATCTAACCGTTGTCGTCTGATTCGTCGCACTCCAAGGGAGAGTTCCTTGGAGAGGGCACGCTTACCAAGGATGGCTCCACCGGTGACACCAGTTCCATCACCCAAGACCGTGAGGCCAACACTTCCTATTCCATATGTCGCGCCTTCTGGACGTTTTGTGCGCTGTTCTTTTGACACTTCTGCCGGACCTTCGGGACACGTAGATAGAGGGAAGAGGAAGGTTAGAGACGAGCCAGATCGTGTACTATTCGAGGTGTCTGAGGTTGAGGAGGACCCCGAGGAGACGTCATCGTCTTAGGCCTGTAGAGGTGGGGGTGTCTAGTGCTAGGTTGTAGAGTGTCTGTTAGCGACCAGCCTAGGTTTTGGGATGTACAAGTTCAGTGTCGTGTATTTGACACACCTTTTGATTTACAGCTTTCCTAGGTTTAGACTTATCGCTTTATTTCCTGATGTCAGGTTGTTGTAGTTTGGCCACTCTGTTGTGGTTCATAACTATAAATTGCGAGCACAAGGTTTGTGTACTTTGACATGATGATGTACATATTTATGTATGATGTTTCTTTTCTTCTGAGTTTTCTGGATGGCTAAATGAGATATGTGTAATCTTTTCGTATAAGATTCTTTTAAAAAAAAAATTAGCCACCAATTTTGGTAACCTTGATTTATGAAAGACGATTTTCCGCATTAAGTTTTTAGTTTTTCACATGACGTTCCTTGTGAGAAAAAGGGGCGTTACATAACTGATCTTCATTGAAGTACTTTATTGCTTGAGGGTTAGGCCAAGGTGAATATAAGAATGACTTCACGGTTAAGATACCAGTTCTTTAAAGATAGAGAAAAGATGAGAGGAATGATAGATTCCTGGTTTATGGAATAATGGACCCAATGGGGATTAGATGTTGTAAAGGAAAGTGTAAAGTATTGTAGACTTAGATATAATCAGGTTTCTATGGGGAAGATTATGCTACTGTTTATATTAAAATAGTGAAGGTAGATATGCTAATAAGTTAATGTACATACTCTTGTATACAGATTAAGTCTAACACATAGAGTCCTTGTTCAATTGAAATCGCACCCTAAGGGATTCTATATAATGAATTGATTGATTCCTGAATTGTTTGTGGCTAAAAGGTGAATGATTGTAAGCGATATGTAAATGTGCATATGTATTGTGATTGAGTTATTTTGACATGATAAGGTGACCATAAATCCTTAGCATTGTTTATTGGGGTTGTTTCATGGGACTCATTGAGATATTTTATATCTCATTAGTTTAAGTTTATGTTTTCAAATGATAGGTACGATATATCGAGATACTAAAGGATGATTTACGGAGTTGCCTAGCAGTCTTCAATAGCGCCAGGAACTGGATCAGTGTCTAGATTAGGAATTTATCAATTATATTCATGTATCATTATACTTTGTATCAAGGTATTGAGAAGTATTTAAAAAATTCATTTTTGTTTCCACTGTTTTCTGATATTTATTTTTAGTTGTTACTTTATAAAAGTTAGTAATACTCTGATATGAATCGGGGCGTTAGATTATGGTATCAGAGCGGTTCGATTCATTCGGCTGCAAGTTTGAGTCTAGTACGATCTGGTTAGGAAGTCCGCTATAGAGTTTCTATAGTATTAAGATTTTCTATATTATTCGTATGAATTAATGAGGTGGGCAACCTCAGGTATTTATACGAAGAATCATGAAAATGTTAAGATTATAGGGATTAGAAAAATCATAAGATTGGATTCTATATTAGTAACTAGATTAGAATCCAATTGGACATTACTTGTACTTACTAACCTCATTGGTTATAGAAGGTAGCCAATATCAATGAATAAAGATAAATTCAAGAGATTATTTTGGTACATGAAAGATTATTTTAATTAATAAGCGAGCACGTTGAAATTGTGAATATTTGTGTGTTTGTGCTTGTATGAACTATGCATGGACTTGTTGGAGGAGCGGTTTCCTCCAAAGTAATGATGGATTTTGTAATAGTTAGGCTATTTTTATTTCTGTACTTGGATAATTAGTTTGAACTATGTAATGTTTTAGTACTACTTTAGTTTTTCATTATGTTTTGGATTTTTAAACGTACTATATTAACTATGTGATGTATTGATTGATTTATGAATGTTGTGTGTTCGATTGATTATTGTTTGTACGCTTAGAATTATTGATTGTGTTACATGTTGATGTTTGGATTAGATACTAGGATTGTATGACGGTAGTTAGAGCTAATACTTCATGAATCAAGGTCAAGGTGAGTTGGTTCACAAGAGGGGCGAATCAATTCGCGGAAACTCCTTAAGATAATAGAAATCTTGGAGTAAAGGATTGAATGTTGTGACCTTCTAGAGATAAGTTCTTTAGGAAAGGGATAACTAAAGCTTAGATGTGTATTAAAGCAAGAAAGTTTAAGTAAGGAGCTTAAAGAGTTCAGTTACAGTGAACATGAAGAGATGTTTACAGTGATTGGATGAAAGTCCTTTCGGATAAAGGAACTTGATGGATGCTACAGTTGTAAGTATGGTCTGGAATTTTGGGGACAAAATTCTTTTAAGGATGGGAGAAAAGTAAAAATCCAGATTTTTTGACTGCGATTAATCGGATCATGATAATTAATTAACGCAATTGGGAATTGCCTTAATTAATTAGAATGACCAAAATAATTGGATAAATGCGATTAGGGAATAATTGGATAAATTAAGGAAGTTGAGAGAAAATAATTGAGAACTAGTGTTATCTCAATGAATTAATTCATTGAGGCTAGTATTAAGTGATGTGTATGTATAATCACATTAAGTCACTAAAACCACACTCAATCACTCAAACACTCTCACTCACTCACTCACCTAACCCCACCCATATGCCCAACACAAAGACATGCACTCACCTAACCCATCCACTCAACCCATACCTCTCTTGCACTCCACTAACAAACCCATTAGAAGAAAGATGAAGGCAATGTGTGTGTAAAGGGCTATTGAGCCGTGAGAAAAGAGAGGGGAAAGAAGGGAGTGTAAAACAAAGAGAAAGAAAGAAGAAAGGAAGAAGAAGAACAAGAAAAAGAAGAAGAAGAAAAGAGAGAAAGGAAAGGAAGAGGAAAAAGGGAAGTGTGGTGTGTGCTGTGTGCATGTGTGTGCCGTGAGGGAGGATGAGATTGGAAGAAGAAGAAGAAGCCATGGAAGATGAACGTGGATCCAAGAGGAAGAAAGCAAGGACAAGGAGAAGAGTTTCATCTCATTTTCATGGAGTCTTCAAAGAGGTGAGTCCATCTTCTCCTCTAATGGTGGTGGTGGATCACCATCTAGCCCTAGGTTTTGATCTAGAGTTTAAATGTATGACGATTAGAGTGTTTGCTTGTTGGTTTAGAGCTTGCATGTCACCCTAGGAAGAATCCATCTTCGTATGCTTGAATGTATGTTGTATGATTGGTTGCTGTTTTCCTGATTTTGAACTCTGGCAGTGACTGATGTAAAGCATGTATCTGTTTGTGTGATGGTCCAAATGAAATTCTGTTTGTGCCATGTTAATCTAGACCAAAAATGCTTGAAATTAGGGTTTGGTTTCAATGCATTTGGAGTAGTATAGCTTTAGTAATTAGCTGTGAAAGTTTCAGATTAGGATGAAAAATCCTGATGCTATACTGATAATTAAGGATTAAGGCAGAGAAAGTTCAAATGGTTGTAAATCTCTCCCTGGTTGTCCAATTGACATGATCATTGTCAATTATGAAACTAGACACAAAATGATACAACTTTGAGACACAAAATGATACAACTTTGATGTTGGACACATTTTGGTTAGGAAACGTTATGAAGGATAGAAGTTTCAGGTTAATAAGAAATTGGATGTTGCTGTCCTAAAAAATTAGTATCTTGGCAGTGTTTGATGAACTGCCCATAACTTTTAGTGTCGTAGTCCAATTGACCTAATTCTTGTTGATTATGGAAATTGACAAGAATGGATTGAATTTAGCCTTTGGAATCACCTGAATTGAAGGTGTATAAGTAGAGTAATTAATTTTTCAAGTTTCAGTTTTTATAAAACTTCCCTGTTGCTGTTTTGTATTTTTGTGATTCTGGCAGTGTGTATTGATCTGTTCGATTTTCTCTGCCTAGAAGTCCAATTGCTCTGATTCTGGTTCCATATTATGTAACACCCTTTTTTTATATAGTTTCTGTAGACTTTTAATCTGTTTTAAATTATTTTAAAATTATTTAATTAATGATTTTGGGATTTTAAGGTGTGAATAATAATATTCATATCTTAGATTTGTTTTGAAGGGTTTAGAGTAGCCAAGTTCGTAAAACTGAGTTTTTGCGGAAACCGCATTCTCGTATGATGCGAGGAATGGTTCAGTATTTTTATGGAGGTCATTTTTACTCCAAAATAATATTTTAACGAACCAAAAGTGGTTTTTATATTATTTGTGATTTCTGGAAATTTTTCAGAAAAATTTTATTTTACCCGCGTTTGGAGCTTTACGGGTAAACCGGGCGCAACCGGGACATGAAAAATAGTCCAAAAATTTAGTTTTGAGTTTCTAAATATTTCTATATCATATTCTAGTCATAAAATTGATTTCTCATGATTTTACCCATTTTAGAAAAATATTTATCTAAAAAGGGATTGTAAAACTAAGCGTTTTGACTACTTTGAACTACCGATTAAACCCTAACTTAATGAAATTAAATCCCACCTCCTTGGATCAGCCCTTGGCCGAATTTGAGGCCCTAAATACACTCTCAAAATATACCAAGAGTCAAATGGGTCAAAGGGGTTGATTTTTGAATTTTTTTCAAATTAGGTAAAAGAGGTATGGCTCCGAACCACTCAAAGCATGCAAGTCCATACCTCCCCCCATTCCTTTGTGTTCTGGCCGAGATTGAGTAGGGAGAGGGAAGAGAGAGGTTTTCACTTTTTCCCACTTCATCTTCTCCAAGCTTGCCAAGTTCCATTTTCTCTCCATTTTCAAGCTTTCTTCCATGACCAAAGCTTGAGTTTTATTGGGTTTTTGGCTAGTCAAGCTTCACAAAAAAAGGTGTGGATCATCATTTTAATCCATAAACTTCTTTCATTTTTCCATTTCCACCACTTTCATTTTTCCATGAAAGCTTGTGTTCTTCTTTTTACTAAAAGAGAGCTTTTCCTTGGTTTATGTTCACTCCATTGGAACCTACAAGCTTGAAAACTACCTTGGATCCATTTGCTTCAAAGTTTGAGTAAGTATTCCTCTACTCAAAATTTCTACTCTTTAGGGTTTGGTTGTTTTCATAAAACTTGCATTTTTATGGTTTTATTTTTGGTGTATTTTGTGTAAGGTTGATTTTTCTAAGTGTTGGAACATCAAGGCTTCAAGGAGGCCACTTGGTGTTGGTGATTGGTGTGGAGGTGTTCTTGGTGTTAGCCCATTTTCATTAGCTTCAAGAGGCAAGGGGATTTTCTCAATAAGTTGGGAAGGATGTGTATGTGTGTGGTGTATGTTGTATGTTCTAAGTTAAACTCAAATACTTGAGTTTTTCTATTTGGGTGTTGAATGAGTTTCATTCTCTTAGTAATATGTATTTTTATATATTTATGTATATGAGTTAAAGTATGATTTTGGTTGATGCATGATAATTTTTGATAAGCCTATGTGTTCTTGGAAAATCATATGTATGATTTGAAATGATTGGAATGCCTAAATGCATGTTTGATGAAGTCATGTTTGATGCCATGTTTATGATGTACGATAATATGCTATGGATGGTTACTTTGGGTGTATGTATGATTTATGGCTTGATTGTCTTCTTGCCTTATTGATGTATGTTGATTTTTGGATATTTCATATGCTTGGATTTATTTTAATTGGGATTGAATTGAAAATATTTGACTAAGTATGGGAAGAGGTCTTAAAAGCTTTAATGAAAAAGTTTTTTCAATGAAATTAAATAAATAAATTAGGATTCAAGTTAACACTTAATTAGATAAATTTCACTAAGTTTCAAAGTATAAGTCTCAAGTAAACTTCATACTAAATCCTATTTCTCCATAAAACTCTAAGTAAGCTAGAAAATCAATTAATGAGGGAGAAAATAAAATTTCAGATTTTTAAGGGGTTAAAAACGAAAACTGGATGTATTTTGGGTCAAAAATATAAATTTATGGAATTCTGGGCTTTGGGCAAAAAACGTAATTTTAAGAAGTTTTGAGGCAAAAACGTGAAACTGGGCATTTTTGGGGCAGAAATCTAATTTTTCAAAAATCTGGTGCTGAAGCATTAAACTGGACTTTTTAAGGGTCAAATTTTAAAATACTTAGAAGTAAAGGAATTTAAGTAAAATTTATCAAAGAATTTATTGAATTAAAACTTTTAATTAAATCTTTTTACAATGAAAAGTGGGAAGAAAAATAGTGAGGATTTGAGAATTTAAAGTTCAAGAAGAACTTTAATTTCAAAGAGAAATTTTCCATAAAACTTATGTTTTTAAATAACGATGTTACACGGTATTGAAGAGGATCAATACGTGGCGACGATGAAGTCTTGAGGACAATAATGCTACACGATGTTGGAAGAAAGCTAACACATGACGATGAAAACCCTAAGACGAGGGATCGCATTAATTGTATTGTTTGTGATTGCAAATATACTGTCATATGCATTAAAGACGTGGCTTTTGCCAGATTAGAGCATACAATCCTATGTGGGAATTGTAAATAAGTATGGTCTGACTATAAGTCTTTGAGGGCATCCAGGTTACGAAATTCTCAATGGTCTTGCGGTGAATCCCCTTGTGTCGAGAAGAGTAGTGTACCCGGCTTGGATGATCCAGACCGGCTGCCTTATTTGAGATATGGTGTACGACGTTAGCACAATGGGACTGTACCGAATAAATGACAAACGATGGCCGAGAGAGATGGTCAGTTTGCATTAATGTTAGGTATACGCTTCCGCCGTATCGCTCTACTTAGTTGAGGAAGAGAAGTCTCCATGGAGCAGTGGACCGGTGTATGAAAAGAGATATTGAAGTGACATGCATTATGCTAGAGTGTTATGTGTGTTTAACTTGATGACGTGTTCTCTTTTTGATGATTGAATATCTTAGCTAAAGATTTGCGAAAGAGTAATTCTATATATATATTCTTGGAATGTATTATGTAGTATTTTCCTTTTTCATATGGACCCTTTCGTGGATTTCAACTTGTGCAAAGAAATTCACCCTTGCATGTTTTTCTGTTATCCGTATCTACGTTACGCGTAGATGTCCACTTCGAGACCTCTGGTAGCCAGAGTGAGGGAGAGCTTCTGGCCTCTTGAGGCCGATGGTGGGGGATGGACTTATGATCCCATCTCCCAATGGGCCACGGTGTGTGGACACGTGGTCAGGACGAGAGGAGGGGTGCTGGGCCCCGAGGAGGTTTTGGAGCATGACATGGTTCTGGACGCTTATATTCCCTTAGAGAGGATGCGCAGCTGGCTGGCAGCCGCACCCGATGCACCCGTGGAGCAGCCTAGGAGAGAGACTCAGGAGGAGAGGCATTTACCCTCGCGGGTAACTGGATCTGCTCGGGAGTACCGCCGTTGCTTTCGTCGCACTCCAAGGAAGAGTTCCTTGGAGCGGGCACGTCTACCGAGGATGGCTCCACCAGTGACACCAACTTCACCACCGGAGACAGTGAGATCGACGCTCCCCGTTCCTTACGTCGCCCCGTCTGGACGTTTCGTACGTTGTTCTTCTGATGCTTCTGCCGGACCGTCAGGACACGCAGAGAGGGGGAAGAGGAAGGTTCGAGATGAGCCAGAGCGGGTATTTATTGAGATATCCGAGGATGAGGAGGACCTGGAAGAGGATCCTGAGGAGGACCTCGAGGAGACGTCATCGTCTTAGGTCTATAGAGGTGGGGGTGTCTAGTGCTAGGTTGTGGGTTGTCTGTTAGCGACCAGCCTAGGTTTGGGGTGTACATGTTCAGTGTCGTGTATTTGACACACCTTTTGATTTACTGCTTTACTAGGTTTAGTTTCATCGCTTTATTTGCTTTATGTCAGGAGGTTGTATTTTGGCCACTATGTTGTGGTTCATGACTATACTTGCGGGCGCAAGACTTGTGTATTTTGACATGATGATGTATATATATATGTATGATGTTTCTTTTCTTCTGAGTTTCAGGATGGCTAAATGAGATGTGAGTAATCTTTTCGTTTAAGATGTTTTAAAAAAAAAATTAGCCACGAATTTTATCAAGACAAACCAATTTATATTAATTCCGCATTAAGTTTTGTTTAGATTTCATGTGACGTTCCTTGTGGAAAAAAGCGGCGTTACATATTAAACTAGATATAAAATGGGGAAACTTTGCTTTTGAAAGCATTCGAATTGGATGTGCGCATAAAGAAATATGAATCATTTAAGTTTCGGAATAAACAATACTTTCCTGATACTGTTTTAGAAATATTGCATTTGGGCAGTGTGTAGCAAAATGGCTATAGCTCTACGATTATTATCCAATTGAGTTGATTTTGTGTCATATCAAAATAGACAAAATGGAACAACTTAATAGTCTTTGGAAGCACAAGAATTGGATTTGTGTGATTTCACCTTACATGAGTTGTAGTGAATCTACTTATAGCCTTAGAGATGATTGAAATATGTGAAATGGTTATGTATATGTGTACATAATGATATCTAGATTATGGTAAGATTGAAGACCTAATTAAAGGTAGAATCTTATAGTTGTATCGGCATTGAATAGCAATTAATTAATAAACTCATGTTTACATTCTTACATTGAAAGGATGTCATTGAAATCATGTTTACATTCTTTAATAGACAAGAATGTCATTGCTACGGTATTTCACGGTAAGATGGGATGCCACTTATCGATTAAAGACGTTTAATCACTTATGTCGCAGATCATGGCGTCGGTCCGGTGATCTTCAGACCCGGCGGCGTAGTTCAGGACGTCGGTCAGGTGACCTTCAGGCCCGGCTACGTAGTTCCTGGTTTATGATGACATAGACCCTAAGGGAAATCATTGAAAGATTACTTAAGAGATCATGGACGTCGGTTCGGTGTCCTTCAGGCCCGGCGACATAGTTTCCTAGTTCATTGTCAAAATGGACCATACGGGAATTCACTGAAAAATTGTATAACAAGTTTTAAGTTATTGTAAGATAAACATAAAAGGATTTTACATATCTCCATGGTACGGTTAGGATCATATAACTGATCTTCATTGAAGTACTATATTGCTTGAGGGTTAGGCCAAGGTGAATATAACAATGACTTCACGGTTAAGATACCAGTTCTTTGAAGATAGAGCAAAGATGAGAGGAATGATAGATTCCTGGTTTATGAAATAATGGACCCAATGGGGATTAGATGTTGTAAAGGAAATTGTAAAGTATTGTAGACTTAGATACAATCAGGTTTCTATGGGGTACATTATGCTACTGTTTATATTAAAATAGTGAAGGTAGATATCCTAATAAGTTAATGTACATACTCTTGTATACAAATTAAGTCTAATACATAGAGTCCTGGCTCAATTGAAATCGCACCCTAAGGGATTCTATATAATGAATTGATTGATTCCTGAATTGTTTGTGGCTAAAAGGTGAATGATTGTAAGCGATATGTAAATGAGCATATGTATTGTGATTGAGTTATTTTGACATGATAAGGTGACCATAGATCCTTAGCATTGTTTATTGGGGTTGTTTCATGGGACTCATTGAGATATTTTATATCTCATTAGTTTAAGTTTATGTTTTCAAATGACAGGTACGATATATCGGGATACTAAAGGATGATTTACGGAGTTGCCTAGCAGTCTTCAATAGCGCCAGGAACCGGATCAGTGTCTAGATTAGGAATTTATTAATTATATTCATGTATCATTATACTTTGTATCAAGGTATTGAGAAGTATTTAAAAAATTCATTTTTGTTTCCACTGTTTTCTGATATTTATTTTTAGTTGTTACTTTATAAAAGTTAGTAATACTCTGATATGAATCGGGGCGTTACATTATGGTATCAGAGTGGTTCGATTCATTCGGCTGCAAGTTTGAGTCTAGTATGATCCGGTTAGGAAGTCTGCTATAGAGTTTCTATAATATTAAGATTTTCTATATTATTCGTATGAATTAATGAGGTGGGCAACCTCAAGTATTTATACAAAGAATCATGAAAATGTTAAGATTATAGGGATTAGAAAAATCATAAGATTGGATTCTATATTAGTAACTAGATTAAAATCCAATAGGACATTACTTGTACTTACTAACCTCATTGGTTATAGAAGGTAGCCAATATCAATGAATAAAGATAAATTCACGAGATTATTTTGGTACATGAAAGTTTATTTTAATTAATAAGCGAGCACATTGAAATTGTGAATATTTGTGGGCTTGTGCTGGTATGAACTATGCATGGACTTGTTGGAGGAGCGGTTCCCTCCGCAGTAATGATGGAGTTTGTAATAGTTAGACTATTTTTATTTCTTTATCTGGATAATTAGCTTGAACTATGCAATGTTTTAGTACTACTTTAGTTTTTCATTAAGTTTTGGATTTTTAAACGTACTATATTAACTATAACTATGTGATGTATTGATTGATTTATGATTGTGTGTTTGATTGATTATTGTTTGTACGCTTAGAATTATTGATTGTGTTACATGTTGATGTTTGGATTAGATACTAGGATTGTATGACAGTAGTTAGAGCTAATACTTCATGAATCAAGGTCAAGTTGAGTTGGTTCACAAGAGGGGCGAATCAATTTGCGGAAATTCCTTAAGATAATAGAAATCTTGGAGTAAAGGATTGAATGTTGTGACCTTCTAGAGATAAGTTCTTTAGGAATGGAATAACTAAAGAGCTTAGATGTGTATTAAAGGAAGAAAGTTGATAAGTAAGGAGCTTAAAGAGCTCAGTTACAGTGAACATGAAGAGATGTTTACAGTGAATGGATGAAAGTCCTTTCGGATAAAGGAACTTGATGGATGCTACAGTTGTAAGTATGGTCTGGAATTTTGAGGACAAAATTCTTTTAAGGATGGGAGAAATGTAACAACCCAGATTTTATGACCGCAATTAATCGGGTCATGATAATTAATTAACGCAATTGGGAATTACCTTAATTAGAAGGATCAAAATAATTGGATAAATGCGATTAGGGCATAATTGGGTGAATTAAGGATGTTGAGAGAAAATAATTGAGAACTAGTGTGATCTCAATGAAAATGAATTAATTCATTGAGGCTAGTATTAAGTGATGTGTATGTATAATACACATTAAGTCACTAAAACCACACTCAAATACTCTCACTCACTAACCTAACCCCACTCATGCCTAATCAAAAGACATGCACTCACCTAACCCATCCACTCAACCCATACCTCTCTTGCACTCCACTAACAAACCCATTGGAAGAAAGGTGAATGCAGTATGCGTTTAAAGGCTTTTCAGCCGTGAGAAAAGAGAGGGTAAAGAAGGGAGAGGAAAACAAAGAGAAAGAAAGAAGAAAGGAAGAAGAAGAAGAGAGAAAGGAAAAGAAGAGGAAAAAGGGAACTGTGGTGTGTGTTGTAGGCAACAAGAAGAAACACAAGAAGGAGAGGTTGAATTGTGTTTCTTAGCTTTTAAAATCTTTTCGCAAATGTTGGACGCTGCTTAAGAAAACATTGGATGCACAACGTATGTGAATATTGGACGCACAGAAGAGTTAGACGCAGGATCGTCCACTTAGTTTAAAACAAGTTTATGTGCGTTTAAAACGTTTGAAAGCTTGTTGAAAAACGTTTCAATTCAATCCCCTCAGTTAGTATATAAACTGAAAATAAAAGAGTTAAGGGATAAAGAGATTGCACGAGTATTTATCCTGGTTCACCCTTTCCTAAGAGCTACGTCCAGTCCTCTCAAACTAGAGAGATTTCACTATCGAGCCGGATAGATTTACAAGTATTGTTCACCAGCCTCTTCAGACCTTACAACAAGTATTCTTTGCACACCTAGCCTCTCCAGGCTCAACCTAACTATTGTTTTACAGACAAGCCTCTCCAGGCTCAAACCCAAGTATTCTTTGCACGCAGCCTCTCCAGGCTAATCCCAAGTATTCTTTTACAGTCAAGCCTCTCCAGGCTCAAACAAGTATTCTTTTCTAAACAAGCCTCTCCAGACTCAAACAACTCAAAACAGTGTTTTTGATTAAAGTGCTATTAACATACACAACTGAGAATATAGACTCTAAAGCACTTTGAGAGTTAAGCAAACTCTCTTTTACAAGAAGAAAGAAAATATACAAGACTTTCTTAGATTACAGAGTATGACAATATTTGCACAACATTTTGACTCTTTTCTTTTCGTGGAAAAAGCTTCATGTATTCTTCTTCTTAATCTCGCTATATATAGGCTTTGATGAAGCTTCAGTCTTGATCTTCGAAGAAGCTCAGCTTCAGCCTTCTTCAATATAGCCGTTCTCTAATAGCATTAAATGTTATTTTTCCGTTGCTTTGAGGAGTGCTTCTTCAACGTATTTTCTGTGTTTCTTTCTCCTATGTCAGAAGCAACTTGCACTCAAAATCTCAATTACACAATGGTTAATAGTAATATTCTATTGAGACAGAGAGAATTCACAGTGTAAGAAAAAAGGTATGTTCAGAGAGACGCCGAAATGTTCAGACAACATTCTCTCTCTTAAGTACTCTTTACACAGTGTTTTATGCTTTTCATTAAATGCATGTTCAAATCGTTGACACTTATGCGCAGGAAAAGCATTTCATACAGCTATTTATTTCAAATCATTTGCTCATTAAATATGTCTCATATTAAATGCAAGAGCAATAAATAGCATGTTATAGACTTTGCGTTTTGCACGCAGCTTGTAGAACAGAATGGACTTTCTGTTCACTTACCAAATGGACGCATTCCATTGCTTACCATTTGGACGCAAGGCTTCTCTGGTCATATGGACAAATAACAGTTCTTACCATATGGACTTATAGCTTTGCTTCTCTGGACTTACTTCTTTCCTGATAATTATTAGACGTTTATCATTCTGCTTCTTTGGACGCATAGCATCTTTGGACGCATTTCTCCCATAGTCCTTTGGACATACTTACCCATGGTCAAGTATCAGAGTCCATTTGGACTTTCAGCTCTCTGATTGTACTTATAAAAGCCAAGGCCATATTGGACGATGGACTTATTTTTGTTGTACCTACAAGAGCTTGTTAGCAGACTTTGTAAATTCCTTAATAATCATTGTTATCATCAAAACCACTTAGGGATTAAAACATAAAAAAAATATCTTTGAATCATTTGGTTCCAACATGTGTTATATGCATGTGTGTGCCGTGAGGGAGGATGAGATTGGAAAAAGAAGAAGAAGCCATGGAAGATGAAGGTGGAGCCAAGAGGAAGAAAGCAAGGACAAGGAGAAAAGCTTCATCTCATTTTCATGGAGTCTTCAAAGAGGTGAGTCCATCTTCTCCTCTAATGGTGGTGGTGGATCACCATCTAGCCCTAGGTTCTGATCTAGAGTTTAAATGTATGAAGATTAGAGGGTTTGCATGTTGGTTTAGAGCTTGCATGTCACCCTAGGAAGAAGCCATTTTCGTATGCTTGAATGTATGTTGTTTGATTGGTTACTGTTTTGCTGTCCTGAAAAATTTGTTACTTGGCAGTGTCTAATGAACTACCCATAACTTTTGGTGTGGTAATCCAATTGACCTAATTCTTCTTGATTATGGAAACTGACAAGAATGGCTTCAATTTAGGCTTTGTAATCACTTGATTTGAAGGTGTATAAGTAGCGTAATTAATTTTTCAAGTTTCAATTTTTATAAAACTTCACTGTTGCTGTTCTGCATTTTTGTGATTCTGGCAGTGTGTATTGATCTGTTCAATTCCCTCTGCCTAGAAGTCCAATTGCTCTGATTCTTGTTCCATATTAAACTAGATATAAAATGGGGAAACTTTTCTTTTGGAAGCATTCGAATTGGATGTGTGCATAAAGAAATATGAATTATTTAAGTTTCGGAATAAACAATACTTTCCTGATGCTGTTTTAGATATATTGCATTCGGGCAGTGTGTAGTAAAATGTCTATAACTCTACGATTATTTATCCAACTGTGTTGATTTGTGTCATATGAAAATAGACATAAATGTAACAACTTAGGCTTTAGAAGCACAAGAATTCGATTTGTGAAGGATGAGTAATTAACTTTACAAGTTCCAGTTGGATTGGTGCGATTTCACCTTACACGAGTAGTAGTGAATCATACTTATTGCCCTAGAGATTATTTAGATATGTGAAATGCTTATGTATATGCCTACAGAATGATATCTAGATTATGGTAAGATTGATGACCTAATTAAAGGTAGAATCTTATAGTTGTATTGGCATTAAATAGCAATTAATTAATAAACTCATGTTTACATTCTTACATTGAAAGGATGTCATTGAAATCATGTTTACATTCTTTAATAGACAAGAATGTCATTGTTACGGTATTTCATGGTAAGATGGGACGCCACTTACCAATTAAAGACATTTAATCACTTATGTTGCAGATCATGGCGTCGGTCCGGTGATCATCAGACCCAGCGACGAAGTTCAGGGCGTCGGTTCGGTGACCTTCAGGCCCGGCGACGTAGTTCCTGGTTTATGATAACATAGACCCTAAGTGAATCATTGAAAGATTACTTAAGATATCGTGGACGTCGGTTCGATGTCCTTCAGCCCGGCGACATAGTTTCCCAGTTCAGTGTCAAAATGGACCATAAGGGAATTCACTGAAAAACTGTATAATAAGTTTTAAGTTATTGTAAGATAGACATAAAGGATTTTACATATCTTCATGCTACGTTTAGGATCATATAACTGGTCTTTATTGAAGTACTATATTGCTTGAGGGTTAGGCCAAGGTGAATATAAGAATGACTTCACGGTTAAGATACCAGTTCTTTGAAGATAGAGCAAAGATGAGAGGAATGATAGATTCCTAGTTTATGAAATAATGGACCCAATAGGGATTAGATGTTGTAAAGGAAATTGTAAAGTATAGTAGACTTAGATACAATCAGGTTTCTATGGGGTACATTATGCTACTGTTTATATTAAAATAGTGAAGGTAGATATGCTAATAAGTTAATGTACATACTCTTGTATACAGATTAAGTCTAATACATAGAGTCCTGGTTCAATTGAAATCGCACCCTAAGGGATTCTGTATAATGAATTGATTGATTCCTGAATTGTAGGCTAAAAGGTAAATGATTGTAAGCGATATGTAAATGATCATATGTATTGTGATTGAGTTATTTTGACATAATAAGGTGACCATAAATCCTTACCATTGTTTATTGGGGTTGTTTCATGGGACTCATAGAGATATTTTATATCCCATTAGTTTAAGTTTATGTTTTCAAATGACAGGTACGATCGGGATACTAAAGGGCGATTTACGGAGTTGCCTAGCAGTCTTCAATAGCGCCAGGAACCGGATCAGCTAGATTAGGACTTCATTAGTTATATTCATGTATCATTATACCTTTGTATCAAAGTATTGAGAAGTATTTAAAAAATTCATTTTTGTTTCCGCTGTTTTCTGATATTTATTTTTAGTTGTTACTTTATAAAAGTTAGTAATACTCTTGATATGAATCGGGGCATTACAATGGAGGTTGGGGAGAAACATGTGGATGGAGATGAAGATGAACATGTAAGTGAATTATATGTAATGATGATATAAAGAGGGGTAATTGTTGGATAGAGTGTCGATGGAAGAGAAAAAATACAGTAAAGGATAGATGAGAGAGAAATTAGGCAATGAGTGACTTTTTAATTTTAAAAACCACAAAATAATACATTTTTCACAAAAATAGGATTTTCACATAAAAATGTAAAAAAATAGACAAAAACTACTTTTTTGGCCCCTTAAGTTATTTTTTGTATTCAATTTGGTCCTTATAACATGTCACCAACCACGTCATTGCCATGTAATATGTCCACGTGTGCAGTTAATAGACACGTCAGCACTTCATTGATGCCATTTGATTGGAACTGGCGAAAGGGCCAACGATGTTCAACATTGGAATCATATGAGACCTTGTTGTTAATTTTTTATGATAAGGGACCAAATTGAAAAAATAAAATAACTTAAGGACCAAATGTATAATTTTGCGTATTTACAATAAGCTACTATTTTAGAATATACATTAATGAATTTCATTATTTGAAATTTATTAATAAACTGACAAATATTTCATGTATGATTACTTGAATAAAAATTTTCAAAATGGCAAGGAAGCCATATTAAAATAAAATAACATATATGATAATATATGATAAATATAGTTAACCTAAAAAATTGAACAATTGATTTAATAATTTGAAAGTTATAAATGATTTTTTTCGATCCATATATTTGCTTTCATTATTGTAAATTTTGAAAATAAATTTATTAGAATTCTCTATTTCTTCAGAATATCAATATCTGTATTCTATACCATTCTATTTATACAAAACAAACTTTACACCAACTTCATTATACGAATCTGAATCTTCACCTTATTTACTTCAAGACACAAATCTCATTTAATTAGAAATTTTTAAAGGCCCAATAAAGGTCTTTAGGTTGTGCTAATTTTTCTGTTTCCGGGTGAGCGTAGTCTTCTTTTTTTCATTTTTGACGAGAAAGAAAAAAAGACAAAGCAGAGAAAACAAAGAAAGCAAAGCAAACTACATCCTCGTCCTAACAACACCAGCTGCATCTGCAAGCAAGACCAGGTTTAAAGGTTGAGGACAAAACTCCCAGACATCCATCATGGAATTCGTATTAGCTCCGTGCTTAGCTAGCCAATCAGCACATTCATTTACCTCCCTAAAGATATGCCAGAAGGAAACCTACATGAGATGAGCAACAAGTTGTTGGATGCTTGTAATCAGAGGCTGCAATCGATGAACCCCATGCTAGATTAAACACAGGGCAGTCTTAGAATCCAATTCACAAATTAAAGGTGTATAAACCTTGAAAAATGGCCAAAAGCTCTGCATTGAGGTTGTCAGTGACCGGGTGAGCATAGTCTTCTAAATAAAGATATGAAAAACCTTTTTCTCCTTTAGAGTATTGACAATGCATTCTAAGGTCCTGTTTGGATGTAAAAACTCTAGCTTTTGACTTATGGAGAAGTTAGTCTTATTTTGCTTCTTATTTTTCTCATATATACAGGAGAAGGAATGTTGTTAAATAGTCATTAATAGATAGATAGGTGCTTTTAGAGAAGTTAAAAAAGATAGCTTTTAAAGCCACAAAATACAGAATCCTCTTTACTAAAAGTTAAGTCGATAGCCACATAATCATAATAATAGTGTTGATACATATCTGAAGACAGCACGAGACAAATTTAAGTCATGTTACACACATATGGTCTTGAGCTACTATACGTATGATAAGACTAACAAATATCGTTGTTGAATCTCTGGGTGATGATGGCTTGCTCAGACCATTTTGCAAGAGCAAAAAGAACGTATGTGGCAAAAGATGCTGCTCCAAGGAAGCCTCGGTTACTACTTGCTGCCTATGGGAGTGTTGCTGGTGTAAAATTTGGGAGTCCTTTGTCACTGTAATTTCCATACTGCAAAGCATATTGTCTTGTAACTTCTAATGCAAGGCTAAATTCTTGCTTTGAATCAATCATATGTACCCAATAAAAACAAGCATAATGTTACTTCGACCACTCCAAATCGCATACCACTACAGACACCTCCTACGTGGCACACACTTGGCAATTTATTTGAGTCAGCAAAGTGACTCGTGGCTTAGGCGCTTAGCAAACAGAGAGGGAGATTTTTTGAAAGAAAGCGCACGGGACTATCTCTTTCTCTCTCTGTCTTTTTCTTTTCAAGGTTTTCACATGGTAGTGGCTGCCCGCGTTGGAGCGCTTCCCAGAGCGTACGGCTTCAGCGACAACACCAGCTTCTTTTCGCATTTCGTGAACTGCTTCGATTCCTTGCTAGTGTTAGTCGAGATGTCCACCACAGCAGGGAGCGGCGTCGACTCGAGAGCAGAATCGACGACAATGCCAATAGCCCCTGAGAGTACTTCAGAATACTGCATTTAAAACTTAGTACCAGATCATAAATAGATCTGCCAGTCAGATTTATCCAAGCCGAGTATACGACTTGTCTCAGCTCAGGGGGATTCACCTACAAGGCCATTGAGACTTTCGAAACCTGGATAATCCCAGTAGACAATTGTAGTCCAACAGTATCTATTTGCAACCCCGTTCTCTCGAAGGTTGTATGCTCATCATCTATAATGCAAATGCTCATCTTAGATTTGCAAACTATTTCCTCTTGAAATCTCTATCTCTGTAAAACTCTCTCTGTTTTAATGTAGCTTCCCTTCAACACCAATATATAGAAAAACGTATCTCTTTCTAGAAAAGTACTCTTTGTCGTTCATTACTCACTTATTGCGAATTAAGTCATTATCTTGTTTCAAGAAGACCAAAACGAGGCATAACCACATAGGATTGATCAAGAGAGAAGAGATTAACAATATTTAAACTTACGACCACTTTTTGTTTAGTAACCGTCTGTTTTCAGGTTTTAATAACTCTTTAGAAATGGAATAATTACTCGGCGGCTGAGCCGACAGCGGTAATCAGTGCCCAGCTTTCTTGAAAGTTTAATACAGACTTAGTGATCAAAAGTGAGCTGATTAATCACGGCTTAGGTTTATTTACGAAGATGAAACGATTACACGACGGCAGAGCCATCTTTGGTAATCAGAATTCCACTGTAAAATCGATCCTATGTACTAAGTGAACGTAGGCATTTTACTTCTCTTCTGAAATACTTAGGCACTAATTATCTTCCAGGAAAAAGGCCCGTTGAAAGCCTATCTCACTAATTTCTATAACGTTTGTAATTTTTAATTCTGTTTTAATTATATTTTTGCGTGTGATATGTGCTTTGTGTATATTAGATTTATTTTAGTAAGAGTATTTTCAAAGACAAAAGTTTTCCTGACGTTAGAAATCAGTAGTTTAAGTCGGACGTTTAGATACTGACAGAGTTCTGTTTACCGTAAATAGACAGAACAGTGACTTTATGAAGTAGAAACCCTAGATTTAGGTTAAGAAAGGGATTTGAAGGTACAAATAGTGATTTTATAATATTTGAGGATTTTAGAAATTTATTTGGAAATTTTCTGAAGAACGGATAAAAATGTTATCGTTTTGGTCTCTGTAGTTTGACTAGGTTGAACTGGGAGTTGGTTTGGAGACCAAAAAGAGTTAAGAAATATTTTTGGAGATGCCAAATGATGTTTTATATTATTTTTTAATTTTAGAAATTATTTCGGGAATTTTTAGAATGACAGACAAAGAATTGTGGTTTTGGTCCCTGTAGACTGAGAACATGATAGCAGGGAGAGCAGGTGAATGCCAGAAGCTTAGGAAATGATCCAAAATCAACCAAAAGACTAACCAATGGAGTTTATACAATATTTGGGATTTTTAGGAATTTTCTGAGATTTTTCTGAGAAAGTCAATTTTTACCCTAAGTTACGGGTTACGGTAAAAACCGAAAATTATCGTAATGCTTCTAAGCTTGATCTTTTTGAACCAAGACTTTTGTGGCACCTTATTTTCATGGCTTAGGACTTATTTTAAGATTCATGAGAGTTTTTACTTCAATAGGTTATTTTTGGACAATTTTTACTATGAAATACAAAAGTTACCACACTTAATTACCTTGGAGACTTACCTTTTACCATGGTTAAGGTGAAAAAATGTTTTAACCCAGCCTTGGAGCAGATGCAGCGCCCCTGGTCTGTTTGAGGAAGAGTGTGGAAAATTAAAATATCCTTGACTCATTGTTCTTGGCCAATTAGATTAATGCAAGTGGTAATTATAAGCTTATGACTCACTAAGTGTAATGATAACATAAATGAAAGAAAAAAATCTGGGACAATAGAAGAGGAGAGGGAGGTCGAGGCAAGAAAGGAGAGGAAGAGAGCTCTTGTTCCATTTTTCTCATTTCGCTCACACACCATAGCCAATTTCTCAAGCTTTTCTTTCCAAATTTTTATCTAAGTTAACCAAATTTTCCAACGATTTGCTCTTGGTTTTGGGATCTACAAGCTATCAAGTTATTTAGTAAGGATTCCATGGGTTAAGTTTTTATTATTTTCTTCATGGTTTATGAGCTTAGGGTAGAGTTTGGTTTATCTTAAGTTCATCTTTCAAGTGCAAAAGATTATCCATGGATGAGGAAATTTAATTGGTATTTGGATTGTGTTGTGTTTGATTTGGAAGGAGCTAATCAAGAAGGAGAAAGAGAAGGAAGAAGAAGAGTTGGAGGTTAGGGTTTTCATACACAAGCAAGAGGAAGGAGGTAAGGGAAAATTTTCTTATACAAGGTTTTTAAAGCTTGGTTGACATATGAGTGCTATGTTTGTGGTGGTTGGTTTAGGATGATTTTAATTTAACCTAGAGTGCATGTTGATTATCAAGCTATGAGCTCTTTTGTTCCTATGGTGATGGATGATCCAAGAGTGGTATTATGCTTAATATGAACTCTTGTGAGTGGCTTGATCATGAAAGCTTTGCTTGAGGATGGTTTTGGATTATTTGCCCTTGGTGGGAATAGGATTAGGTTGCCTTTGGTATGAATTGCTCTTGGTTGAAAGAATAGTTGAGTTGTGTGAAATGATCTTGCTCTATGTTATATGCACGATGACCCTTGCTCTTTGTTTGATTTGAGTTGATTGAGTGTTGGATTGTGACTATGTTCTCAAGCTTGGCATGGTGAATTTGATCTTAGTGGGATAATATATGCTTGGTGTGTGATGATGATCTTGATTCATTGCCTTGATGAGTTTGGAACCATGGCTTGATGATGAATGATTGTGTTTTGTGATTAATCCAAAGATGGTAAAATTTGCTTATTTTTATTCCTTTGGTCATAACTATGTAAAGAAAAGATTGATTTGGGTTACACTTTGAAAAATCGCAAATCTGCCATACCCTGGGTGTGGCCATTTTCGTAGTTGGGGAAAACTGGAAAACAGGGGACAGAACTGTCTGCACCGCGGGTGTGAAAAGCAGAGCGCCTGTGAACAGTTCTGGTTCCTGATTTATAAGCAGCCCAGGATTTTGCGAAAATTGTCTTTTTTCCAGCCTTTTAAACCAAATTTTTTTAAGAGAAAAATGTCATTTTTGAATCTAAAGATTGATAAGTATTTTGGTTAATTTATTTTACAACTTAAACATTTGATTTAGAAAATGTTTTAGTTAAAAGAGAAAGTTCAATTAGGTATTAATTTAAAAGAAAGAAATATGCTGGTTGGGAATAATCACAAAAAGATGAGAATACTATAAGAGATGAGAACATCATAGCCAAGAGGAGGTTATGTGTGATGCCAAAAGAGATGAATATTACGTAACCAAGAGAGAAGGTTATGTGCGATTGTTACAAGAGGTAACATAGAGAAGAGATGAATAATGTTACAAGTGGTAACATAGTCAAGTGTATGTGATAATTACAAGAGAAACCAAAGTGAAAGTAATTGATTGTGATTGATTGCGTGTATATGCAATATGTAGTGGCATTTGCATAAAGAGAAAGAGATTTTCTTGGCTTTGCCAAGTGGTCATACCCAGAGAGGGTTGTGACGTGAGCTACAACCCAGAGAGGGGTTGAAAATAGGTATGGTTGGGCTACAATTGCCTACTGGGATTATTCAGGTTTTGAAAAATCTCAATGGCCGCGTGGTGACTCCCAGCGAGCCGAGATCGAGTAGAGCACCCGGCTTGGATAAATCTGACTGACTGACCTATTTGTGATATGGTGTCACTGAGTGTATTAAATAATTGTCTTGGACTTTACTGTTTGTTTAGCCTTGAACAATTTTGACTTAAACATGGCTTTCCTGAATATTGTCTTGGACTTTACTGGTGGTTTAGCCTTGAACAGTATGTTAGGGATTGACTGTGGCCTATCGCTCAAATGTTGTTGGGGAAGAGAAAAGTCTCCATGGAGCATTACACCGGTGTTGAGAGAGAAATAGAAGTGTCATGCATTTTATATGTATATCTGTGTGATGATATATTGCTTGATGCTGAGTTATGTGCTGTAACTGTGATGATCTTCCTTGTGTATATGAAAATGTCTTATTGGAAGAGAGAGAATATACTTTTGTGCTGAGAAAAGGTAAATGGTTCTGTAATGTTTAATGTAGGTTATGTTTGATAAGTCTGATTTACTTTATTCTTATCTGTTGTCACTATGCTTTATATTCTGTGTATGAGGATTTTTCACCCTTGCCTATATGTTTTGTGCTCCTTGGAACATGATTCATATAGATGTGCCACCAGTCAAGTGAATTGACCAGGATGGAGGAATGAGGAAGACTACTGTCTAGAGTGGTTTTGGCTAGATAGTCTTTTGGAGGTGATCGGAGACTCGACCGGCCTAGGCTCATTCGGGGTAGACTGTCATTATTATCTTTACCGGATGGCTGTACTTTTTTATATGACATTACTAGCTATCCAGTTTTGATGTATTTGTAAAACTTTGAACCAGTATTATACATGAAGTACATTATTCATTCAGATGAGGCTTATCTGGTTTTTCAGTAATACGTTACGACGTAAATAAGTTTCGAAATCTAAATAGCGTAAGTGAGAGTTTCAAGTTAAAATAAGTTTCAGGAATTAAAGAAAGGAAAAAAAAAGTATACTCATTTTCGAAATAGACTTGAAATAATTAAAAGAGAATTTTTCTTTTAAAAATAAAGATTAGTATTATTTTCGATAAATAAGGTTACTTATGTTGTAATATCCTTTTATGAGAAAGGGTGTTGCAATTTCCACTGCCGTAGACATTGGAAATTAAACTGAGTTATGTGCATACATATACAGATTGGATTCCCACTCTATATTTCCCACAAATAGTATAACGATAGGATTCACCGAGAATCCATTACCGTTACACTATATTCCGACAGATGCTATAATAGTAGGATTCACCGAGAATCCATTACTGTTACACTCTTTAATCCTTTCCAATCCATTTATATATACAGTATTAAGAAAATTGTTTTTTTCCCAATCTTATCTTGTCACGTATATACCAGGTTTCCTCTGTTAAGATTTCCCCAAACAGCGTGTCAGCGCAGATCCCAGGCCAGAGTGAGACGGACTGCTTTAGCCCCTTCATAGGTCTCACTTCCTTTCTAGACAGATCCATACTGATAAACCATTTATCTTAACTGCAACCTTGTATATAAATAACAGATACCATTGGGGTTTTCACAAACAATAATTTGTATTCTCTTTGCGGTAAAATTGTATTTGTGGTAGTCTAAAATTTGCCATTATAACGGTATGTTTACAAAAGCTTAAAAGTGATTTTGGCATAACCTCCCCACTTACTCGAAAATCTCTAATAATTTGGGCATTATAACTCTACAAATCATTACTAGCACAAAACAATTAATTTAAAGCTATAACATAGTCATAAAGCATATAAAAGCCATAAACACCAAACCAAGCAATTCAACCACAAACAAAGATCAAACACTCATACTTCACAAATTACATTGCAAGAATAACCCCATACCTTGGCCTTAAGATGATGAAGAACAACCAAGAACACCAATAACACCAAAGAGAAATTTAAGAAAACTAGAGAGAAAATGAGAGAAAATGAGAGAAAATGAGAGAACTTTGTTGTTGTCTTGCTTCTTGAATTGGTGTGAGAAAATTTATGAAGCAAAGACCCCTATTTATAGTGAGGGAGGGGCGGCCAAGAGAGGACCAAGAGGGCAATAAAAATTTGTGACCTCATGCTACTTTTTAGCTAATATGTCATAAAACCCTAATTAGAAAACTATCCATTTTTCTAATTGGCTAATCCTAATGACTAAGCCTTGTGACTCATAAGAGAAAAACACATCCAAGGGCTGATTTTGAGAGTGGATGTTGACCAAGAGGAGAAAGAATGAAGGCCATTGGATTGTTTGGTCAAGAACTACAAGTTTATGTAGTTTTAGGTGAGAACTAAGGGTAAAATGGTCTTTTTACTTGTCCACCTTACTATTCAAGGTAATCATCATGTTCCCCCACTCTTATATACTTCTTAGAATTGTATTTGAGCCCCTCAAAGTTCCTAAGTTCCTATATTATAGCTACTATACCTCTATTTGTCCCAATTCAGCTTATTCCGCAATTAAGAGCCAAAATAGTCTTTTTACTAATCTAATACTCAAAAATAATTTAGAATAGTAAGAATTAATGATAAATCTTGAAAATAGCATATAAAAGTCTTATGGAAGAATTTTGGGAATTTTACGGTAAGGGTAAGCCTTACAGTTTGTATAAACAACGGAAAACAGACGCGCCGTTAGTGTAAAACAGCACCTTTTCAGAAAATTCCAGAAAAATCCCAGAAAATTTGCAAATTGAATTTGATTACTAATAGTCTCTCTTAAAATTTGATTTTGAGCCCTCATTGTTCGACATAAATCGATTTTGGACCAGAAACCTCTGTTTTCCGTTCTTTATAAACGTTCAGAAAAGTAGCGTTTTAATCTGTTTCTCAGAAAATTACAAAATAATTTTCAAAAATCCTAAAAAAATATAAAAACATGATCCAGCTACTTAAAATCTTTTTCGACCTTAAATCGGTCTCTGAATCAGGGTTTTACACTTTTCGCAAATAACCGGGTCAAAGCGGTAATTTTGAAAGTTTTCCAAAAATTTCAAGAAAATTCCAGAAAATCACAAATATTAAAAGAAACAACTTTTGTGAAGAAAGTTTGTTTGAAAAAGTTGGATTATCATACTTGTGTTTTAAAAACCATTTTCCGTCAGTAACTGTAAATACGGACGTCAAACAGTAAGGAAAAAGTTACTGTTTTAATACAATGATTTCATAAGTGTCTTATACTTATTATTATATGACCAAAATAATTTTCTTAGCACCTAGATCACAGTATTTCATATAAAACAGAAATTCTAACTAATAACCTAAAAATACGAATGTTACACCTTTCTCCTGTCATGTGTCGTGAGCAGTCACTGTCCAGGTACCATGACTGGAGTTGCTTTCCTGCTATCAAGCATATCTGCAACAGGAATTATCATATTTTTAGGTACCCAGATTGACTTGGGTCATTTCTTGTTAGTCCTTGGTCTGCGTCCAGGCATGTTCCTTTTGTTGTGGATGCATGTCGAGGTGACATGTCCAGCCTTTCCATATTGACCACAGTATAAATTAAATTTGGAAGGACTCTTAGAAAACTTTGGTTTTGGTTTTTCTTGTTCTTTAGGAACAAAACCCAAACCACTTTTGTCAGAAGGTTTTCTTTGGATTTTTAAAATTTGATCAAATTTCTCAGAGCTACTGACAAATCTAGACAATCGTCCTGTGAGTTCATTTACTTCTTATTGAAGTACTTGTACTTCACAAGAGGTATTGGACTCAGAATCTTTCTGAGATTTATCTTTGAGTTGACTGACTTAAAGTTTCAACTCTTCATTCTCTGATCTGAATACTTTATTTTCTAAAGAAAGTTTTTCAAAATCTTTGGATATGAGTGAAAACTTTTTCTTCAAAGATCTATACTCGTCAGATAGAATGGATGATTCTCTAAGAAGATCATCAAAATTATTTTTCAGTTCAGGATAAGAATGTACCTCTTCTTCGTCCTCACTGTCTGTTGAGGACAGACTTGCCATCAGGCAAAGATTTGCTTCTTCTTTATCCTCCTCGTCCTCATCATCAGAAGAATCATCGAGATCCTCCCAGGTTGCCATAAAACCCTTCTTCTTCTTAAAGAACTTTTTGTTTGTCCTCTCAGCCTCAGGACAATCTGCCTTGTAGTGACCTGATTTCTTATAGCCATAGCACACTACTGGACTTTTCTCCTTTTGCTCAGCTTTCTTCTGTGGAAATCTTCTGTTGAATTGCTTCCTTCTGAAGCCACCTTTCTTTTTCCACATGGACTTTATTTTCTTGGAGATGAAGGAAAGTTCATCATCTGAGCCTTCTTCTCCTTCTAAGCTGCATGACTCTTCATCTGAGTCATGGGCCTTGAGTGCTTTTGAGGTTCTCCCTTTTTTAGCTTTAAGAGTAATAGACTTTGCCCTTTTTTCTGTTCTCTCTTCTTTGAGCTCAAGCTCATGCACTTTGAGCGAACCCAGAAGTTCCTCCATAGCAAGAGTGGAAAGATCCCTTACTTCTTGTATTGCAATTACCTTGGGTCTCCATTGTCTTGGCAGACTCCCAGAGACCTCAGGTTGTTTATGATTGTTTGGAATCTCCCAAACATCTGATCAATAGTCTCGTGATCTTCCATTTTTAATAGTTCATATTGATGAACTAGCATGCTGATTTTGGATTCACGGACCTGAGATGATCCTTCATGAGCCAAAGCTAGAGTGTCCCATATCTCTTTGGTTGTGGTGCAACTGTGCACCTTGTCATATTCTGACTTTGTAAGGGCACACATCAGATTGTGCCTGGCCTTTGAGTTCAGCTGGAATCTTGTTCTCTGATCAGGTGTCCACTGGACTCTAGGCAATGGTTGCCCTGCTTCACCTATTGGAGCAGTGTAACCATTTTCAACGACATCCCACATGTCGATATTCTGTGTGTCAAAGAATGTGATCATTCTTTGCTTCCAATAATCCTATTCATCTCCATTGAACAGTGGTGGCCTGTTCACAGCTTGTCCCTCATTCTCCATGGATTTTTGCTTCTCTGCACTGTTAGGTGCTCAACTCCTAGAGACCCAGCTCTGATGCCAACTATAGGTAACAAAGTGAAACACAAGAACAGGGGTTGAATTGTATTTCTTAGCTTTTAAAACTTTTCACAAATCATTGGACGTTGTTTTAGGAAAGATTGGACGCACAACGTATATTGGACCCACAGGTAAGTTGGACGCAGAATCGTCCACTTGGTTTAAAACATTTTCAATGCGTTTAAAACGTTTGAATGGTTTGTTACATATAATTTCAATTCAATCCCCATGGTTAGTATATAAACTGAAAATAAAGGAGTTAAGGGATAGAGAAATTACACAAATGTTTATCCTAGTTCACCCTTTCCTAAGAGCTACGTCCAGTCCCCTCAAACTAGAGAGATTTCACTATCAATCCAGATAGAATTACAAGTATTCTTCAACAGCCTCTTCAGGCCTTACAACAAGTATTATTCGCACACCTAGTTTCTCCAGGCTCAACCTATGTATTGTTTTACAGACAAGCCTCTCCAGGCTCAAACAAGTATTCTTTTCCAAACAAGCCTCTCCAGGCTCAAACCCAAGTATTCTTTGCACATAGCCTCTCTAGGCTCAACCCAAGTATTCTTTGCAGACAAGCCTCTCCAGGCTCAAACAGGTATTCTTTTCTATACAAGCCTCTCCAGGCTCAAACAACTCAGAAGAGTGTTTTAGATATAAGTGTTGTTAACTCATACAAGTGAGAATATAGACTCCAAAGCACTTCGAAAGTTAAGCAAACTCTCTTTTACAAGAAGAAATAACTATACAAGACCTTCTAAGATTACAGAGTATGAAACAAATTTTCACAGCATTTTGGCTCTTTCTTTCACTTAGTTCAGTCTCTTGTATTCTTCTTCTTGTTCACGGTATATATAGGCTTTGAGAAAAGCTTCAGACTTTTGATCTTGATTATGCTCGGCTTCAGCCTTCATAAATATAGCCGTTTCCAAATAGCATTAAATGTTATTTTCCCGTTACTCTGTATGAGTGCTTCTTCAGTGTGTTTCTGTGCAGTTCTTTCTCTTGTGTCAGAAGCAACCTGTACTCAAAGTCTCAATTACACAGTGGTTAATAGTAATATTTTATTGAGACAGAGAGAATACACTGTATAAGAGAAAAGGTGTGTTCAGAGAGATACAGAAATGTTCAGAGTACATTCCCTCTCTTAAGTACACTTTTCACAGTGTTGTATGCTTTTCATTAAATGCTAGTTTAAAAACGTTGACATTTATGCACAGGAAAAGCATTGTATACAGCTATTTATTTCAAATCATTTTCTCATTAAATATGTCTCATATTAAATGCACGAGCAATAAATAGCATGTAATAGACATTTGCCTGTTGGACGCAGCTTGTGGAACAGAATGGACTTTCTGTTCACTTACCATATGAACGCATAGCTTTGCTTTCTATACAGACTCATAGCTTACTTGGACGCAAAGCTGAGGTCACACTGGACGATGGACTTAGCTTTGTTGTACCTACAAGAGCTTGTTAACAGACTTTGTAAAAACCTTAATAATCATTGTGTTATCATCAAAACCACTTAGGGATTTAAGCATTGAGAAATGTTTTTAAATAATTTGGTTCCAATAACAAGAAGAGGGATTGAATTGTGACTTCTTGAAAATTTTTAACTTGTGACAACACATGTATATTACCGATGTATTACTCAAGTATAACACTTGTTTATCAAAAGATAGTTCAGAAGGTTAGCTTACTGATGAGAATGTTGCTTCATGTTTAGAAGGTTAGCCTATGATGTATCATGTATGTAGCATGCATGTGTAAGAACATGAACATGTAATGATCTTCTAAGTAGACTCGGAATAATTGAATCTCCCATAGTCAAAAGCCTTGACAGTATGCATGATGCGAATTTGAGAAGATTCAGTTGTTAAGAATGTACTCAGTATTGTCTTTTTCAAAATGTTCCGGTTAATGCAGCAAAATGTTCTAAAACATAACTCAGGAGGTTTATTTAGAATGTAGGTGTAACATTCTGAAGCTAGATTCTAAAGCTTAAATTTACTATAAAATATTTTTATCTTGAAATGATAAAAATGGATATTTAGTTTTCTGAATACAAAAGGTTCATAAATATTTAACTACATATTCAGAAGATGATTGAAGTCTTATTTTACATTTGAATAATAACTTTGTTCACAACATTCTGCACTTTGACAGAAGGTTACTGTGCAGAAAGCTTCTTAACAATATTTCAATGCTCAAATCTAGTTTCATGATTTCTAAAGCTTATATACTTGATATGCAAAATATTTGAATTGATTCAAGATGCATTTGACAATTAGTAGAGTTCATGCAGTTCAAATATGCATATTAAAACAAGTTAAGCATGCTAAGAAGGTTGAGAACGAACAAAACATTCTGAGCATGAACATAATGATGCAGAATATAAATAAGTAAAGGGAAAGAAGATTTTGCACAGTTATATTATCATGGTTCACCAATCAAAACTCGGGTTATGTCCAGTCCCCACACTCAGTGAGATTTTCCATTATGCAAATCACTGATACAAGTATTCTTCACACAGCCTCTTCAGGTCTTCACAAGTATTCTTTCTTCTTGCCTCTTCAGGCAAATACACTAAGTATTCTTTCACTGCCTTTCTAGGCATTCACGTAGTATTCTTTCTCCAAGCCTCTACAGGCTCACGTATTCCTTCACTGCCTCTCCAGGCATTCACGTAGTATTCTTTCTCCAAGTCTCTACAAACCCAAGTATTCTTCCACTGTCTCTCCAAGCTTTCACGCATTATTCTTTTTTTCAAGCCTCTACAGGCTTCCTAGATACAACATATATTCTCTATTTCTAAGCTTTTTCAAGTTCCAAACAACAACTTCCTCACCCAAACCTTACCTAACCAAGCTAGTTTGAGAGAACTCTCATCTCATAGATGATAAATAAAGTGTTTATGGTTGGAATACAATTTAATGACACTCATTGAGTGAATTTCCATTGAAGTACAAAGTTGTGCTCACTCCTTAGCATTTTTCTAATATGAGAAGGTTCATTTCTGATACGAGAATGTTGTTGGAGTAGGAAGGATGAAGAGAAATGATTGTTAAATCATGATTCTGCATGTATAATCTCTCTCCCTCACATTTTGCAGCTGCCTTTTGTGTTTATATCACTACAAGAAAAGCCGTCGATACCGAGGGCCATTTACCGACGGCCCCGTGACCGACGGTAATATGTGAATTACCGACGGCTAGACCGACGCTAAGCCGTCGGTAGTAGGGCGTGGGAGAACTGGAAATAAAGTGGGACTTTACCGACGGCCTAGCCGTCTATAAATGGTACCGACGGCTTAGCCGTCGGTAAAGTTGGTATTTTAAAAAATTAAAAATTAAAACAAATTCGAAACGGTGGGCTTTAGCGACGGTGTAGCCGTCGGTAATTTTACAGACGGCTAAGCCGTCGCTAAATTTGGCCTTTTAAAAAATTAAAAAATAAAACAAATTGGAAACGGTGGCTTTAGTGACGGTTAAGCCGTCGGTAATTTTACCGACGGCTAAGCCGTCGCTAAATTTGGCCTTTTTAAAAAATTAAAAAATAAAACAAATTAGAAACAGTGGGCTTTAGCGACGGCTTTGCCGTCGGAAATTCAAACTTAATATTACCGACGGCTAGGCCGTCGGTAATATCTAACTTAATATCAGATAAAACCCTCTCCCCCCCATTTCCGTTTTCACTGTCTCTTGTCTCTCTCTCTCGTCCTTCTTCTTCTTCGGCTAGCCACCACCGCGAGCCACCACTCCGACCCACCACCGCCCCTTCCGAGCCACCACTGCCTCTTCCAACCACCGCCCCTCTTCCAAAACCACCAACCCACCGTACCTCGCCCCTAAATCGATCGGCATTGCTCCGGTTTCCCTTCGTCGCGGCCACCACCGACGCAGCTCACCGCCTCCAGTTTCTCAGCCACCGCGTGAAGGTAGCTCTCTCTCCTTCTCTCACTCTCTCTCTCTCTCTATTTCTCTATGTCGACTGTCTAACTTATATCTTTATCTCTGTCAGCCACCGCGAGCCACCGCCACGCACGGCCTCCACCACGGTCTGCCACCACGGTCAGCCACCGTGAGCCACTGCCACGCACGGCCTCCACCACGGTCCACCTCCCTGTATTTCTCTCTCTCTGCCTCTTTGTCTCTCTTTCTCTGAGTTAGAGTTCATGTGTTTGAGTGTCAAAGGTATTACATGTTGGGTTTCGGTCCTTGCATGCGTATAAAAATGGGTGTTAAATTTGTGTGAAATATAAAAGGGGTGACATTGATGCTGTTCTGAACATTTGCCATTCTGGCAGTGGTCACTATTAAATTCGTATCTCTCTGTATGATGGCCCAAATAATCTAATTTATGAAGCATGTTAAAATAGACACAAAATGAAGCAACCTAGGATTTGGAAGCACTTGATTTGGATTTATATAGATGGAGAAATTAGAGTTACTAGTTTCAGTTTTTGAACTGAATTCTGTTGCTGTTTGAATAAGTTGATTTTCTGGCAGTCTCTGTTCTTTTGTTCGATTCTCTCTGCCTATATGTCCAATTGCTCTCATCTTTGGAGAATATGAAACTAGACATAAAATGGAACAACTTTGCTTTTGTAAGTATCTAAATTGGATGTGTGTAGGAAGAGATATGAATGCTATAAGTTCGAACTAGGGAATATTTTCCTGATGCTGTGGTAAAATACTGAAATCTGGCAGTGGTTAGTGTTAAGACTGTAACTCTCTGTTTGATTGTCCAATTGCTCTGATTCTTGTTCCCTATTAAACTAGATATAAAATGGGGAAACTTTAATTTTTGAAGAACTTGATTTGGATGTGTGTAGGCTTAGTAAAGGATCTTACAAGTTTCTGTTTTGGAAATGCATTGTGATGCTGTCCTGATAAAGCTATTACTCTGGCAGTGTCTGATAAAAGAGACTAATCTCTCTGTGTATGTGTCCAATCGATTTGCTTTATGTGGCATATTAAAATAGACACAAAATTAAGTAGATTAGACTTTGGAATCACTCAATTTGGATGTGTTTAGGCATAGTAATTAGTGTTATAAGTTGCAGTTTTTAAAACGAAATCTGATGCTGTTTGATGAGATTGATATCATGACAGTGGCTGATAATTGGTTCGATTCTCTCTGTCTCTGTATCCATTTGTACTGATTTCTGTGCCATATTAAAATAGACACAAAATGAAGTAGATTAGCCTTTGGAATCACTCAATTTGGATGTGTTTAGGCATAGTAATTAAAGTGTTAATTTTCAGTTTTAGAAACATACTCTGCTGCTGTTTTATGAAATTGGAATTCTAGCAGTATGCATTCATGCGTTCGAAAAGTAGATATTAACTTATAGTGAATCCTATATACCTAAGTATGAAATGTCATGGATGAGAAATATTGAATTCTCTATATATTAGTTATGACATGTTGACTGGATATCTACTAAGTAAATTGTACTCTGTGTTATGTTATAATGTATAGATTATAATTATGTTTACATTCTTTAATTGATAAGAATGTCATTGAAATCTTGCTAACATTCTTTAATTGACAAGAATGTCATTGCTACGGTATTTCACGATAAGATGGGACCCCACTTATGGAAAATGGGTGTGTGTATTTAATTTGTATTCCTTATAGGTTAGTCTAAATTTTGGTTATTGGTTAATGAAATTTGTTAAGGGGATTTGTCTAAATATTGTCTAATTCGTGTAATGTTTCCATATTTAGATATTGAGTATTCTTTGACACAATAGTCATTAAGTATGCATTAAGAATGTATTTTTCTTTGGGTCATATTTGATTGATTGATTGATTGATTGTATTTCCTTGTTACATGGAAATAGTTTGTCTGCTTAGAAGAGTTTGAGCTTACGGTTGATCCTTTCGGAGCTTACGGTTGGACTTTGAGGTAAATAACCAACTTATTTTTGTTGATTGAAATATGTAATGTGCAACATGTTGTCTGGATTGACTTGTTGTTTGTTAGTGGAGAGCTGAGCTCAATAGGTACTGGATTGTGTGCTGGTAATTTCTACTCCTGCATGTGATTGTGTTGTTTGTTAGTGGAGAGCAAAGCCCTAGTCTTTGCCTTCCTGCCTTATGCAGGATGCTGGGTTTGTGTGCTGGTAGCTTAGAATATATGCATGTGATTGTGTTGTTTGTTAGTAAAGAGCTGAACTCATTAAGATATATGTTATTTAATTGCTCTTTATTGTTATATTTATTATTGTATTATTGTTTTGGTTGAAAAAAAAATTAGAAAAGTTCGAAATACAGGGGTTATGCTGCCAAATTTTTTTTTGGTAAGTGACCCTAGTACGTAACTATATTTTTTTATAATAGAGTAATCGATATTGTCATATTGTTAGGTAGTGTTTGTAGTTGTAAAAATTTTTGGGAAAGTCCGAAATACAGGGGTTATGCTGTCAATTTTTTTTTGGCACATGACCCTAGTATCTAACACATGAGGTGATTGGATTGCAGAAAATGGATTCAAGCCGTAGCTGGATGTATGATAGACTTAATCGTAGGAGAGGGGGGTTGAAACGGAAGTTTGTACAAGGGGTTGATGTGTTTGTACAAAAGGCTTCAGAACAACCATATTTTTTGAGTGAGGGAGGAATTAGGTGCCCTTGTGCCAAGTGCAAGTGTAGTAACATAATTTGTGCTAGTGAAGTGAAGGTTCACTTGTACAAGTCTGGTTTTCAGCCGAACTATTGGTTTTGGACTGATCACGGTGAAGAAGTTCCACAAGTCGATCTAGGCAATTTTCCAGAGGCTAGTGGGAGTACTATCAGTAATGAGCATCATTTTGCGGAGATGCAACACATGGTGGAAGATCGCTTTAGGCCGATATTTGACACCCAATTTACTCAGGATAGGGGTAACGAGGAATTAAGTTCGGATGAGCCACCTAATGAAGAGACTCAAAGATTTTATGATTTGCTAACTGCTGCAAATCAGCCCCTATTTGAGGGGGTATCAGAATCAAAACTTTCCTTGTGTGTCAGGCTTTTGGCACTTAAGTCGAACTATCATTGTACTGAAAAGGCTCTTGATGAAATGGCAAGCATGGTTGTAGACTCACATCTTCAGGGGGTGTCATTACCAACTAATTTTTACCATGCAAAAAGGTTGGTGTCTATGTTAGGATTGAAGTCTCAGAAAATCGATTGTTGTGTTAATGGGTGCATGTTATATTACAAAGAAAATATTGAAGAGCGAGAGTGTAGGTTTTGTCATGAACCAAGGTATGTTCCTCGTAGGACCGGGTTGGGTAAGTACAAAGATGTTGCGATGAAAAGAATGATCTACTTGCCAATCACTCCTAGGTTACAAAGATTATACGCATCACCCGAATCTGCGGCTGCAATGAGATGGCATCATCAGAATAGAACGAGTTTGGGTATTTTACGCCATCCATCTGATGGGGAAGCCTGGAAGCATTTTGATAATGTCTATCCAGACTTTGCAAATGAGCCTAGAAATGTCAGGCTTGGCTTATGTTCTGATGGGTTCACACCTTACATCCAAGCATCGGCTTCCCCGTACTCGTGTTGGCCTGTTATTGTCACCCCATATAATCTCCCCCCTGAAATGTGCATGACCAAACCGTACATGTTTTTAACTTGTCTCATACCTGGACCATCTGACCCAAAAGCACGCATAGATGTGTACTTACAGCCATTAATTGATGAACTTAAACAGTTGTGGAGTGATGGTGCTTTGACATATGATATCTCCACAAAACAAAACTTCATCATGAAGGCAGCCTTAATGTGGACAATCAATGACTTTCCCGCCTATGGTATGTTATCTGGGTGGAGTACTAATGGAAAATTGGCATGTCCTGTATGCATGAGTGACACAAAGGCTTTTACTTTAAAATTTGGCGGCAAAAACTCGTGGTTTGACTGTCATCGTCGTTTCTTACCACCTGATCATGCGTTCAGAAGAAGTAAGAATCGATTTACAAAGAACAGGGTTGAGAACGATGGGCCACCTCGTATACTGACGGGTGAAGAGATCTGGAATTGGGTTAGAGATATTCCAGGTGTAGTAGAACATGGGGTTTTTAGGTTAGCCGGTTATGGGGTTACTCACAATTGGACCAAATGTAGTATATTCTGGGATCTTCCATACTGGAAAGACAATTTGTTACGACACAACCTTGACGTCATGCACATAGAGAAGAACTTTTTTGACAATGTATTTAACACAATCATGAATGTTAAGGGCAAAACAAAGGATAACGAAAAGGCAAGAATGGACTTGTCTCTGTATTGTGCGCGCAAGGACTTGGAGTTGGTGCCACAGAACAATGGAAAGATGTTAAAACCCAAGGCGAATTATTGTCTTTCGTCTGAAGAAGCAAAGATGGTTTGTGCATGGATTAAAGAGCTTAGGATGCCAGATGGATATGCTTCAAACTTGGCTAGATGTTCTAATGCTTCTCGGGGAATGATGCATGGGATGAAAAGCCATGATTGTCACGTATTTATGGAGTGTTTACTTCCATTTGCATTTCATTCATTACCTGACCATGTATGGAAGCCACTTACAGAGTTAAGCCTTTTTTTTAAAGATTTGTGTACCAATAACTTGAAGATGGATGACCTGCTAAGATTGGAGCAAAACATCCCAATAATCATTTGCAAACTCGAAAGAATCTTTCCACCTGGATTCTTTGATAGAATGGAGCATCTCCCAATCCACCTCCCACGAGAGGCAATACTTGGTGGTCCAGTCCAATACCGATGGATGTATCCATTTGAAAGGTAGAAAAACTTGACCAACTTAATTTACTACTTAAATTCTCTTAATTTGCACATCAATTCAGATATAATTTTTATTTATTATGTAGAATGATGGGAGACTATAAGCGAACCGTGAAAAATAAGGCGAGAGTGGAGGGGTCAATATGTATGTCTTACTTACACCGTGAGACAACATATTTTTGTTCCCATTATTTTAAAAATTTTACATTATGTGGGACGAATATCAGAAATGAAGCTTTTGTTGTGAACAATAGCTCCCCACCAACGCTCTCAATCTTCAATCAACTAGGACGTCCCAGTGGAAGACCCCGGTCGCATTGGTTAGATGATGCTGAATGGATGTCAGCTCATATACACATTGTCATCAATTGCAACGAGATGAAGCCATATATCGAGTAAGTATCATGTAGTATAAATCAATTGTCCTATATTAGTAAGGTAATATTACAATTAACTCTATGCTTGTTTGCAGTGCATTTTTGCAATGCAACAACATCAGTGAAAATGATGCCACCACTCGTATCCATGCAGAATTTTTCAAGTGGTTTCGAGACTATGTAAGTGTCTTTCACTGTACAATATATCGATTAACTTGTTTATCGCTCAATTATATTGTTTGTTTGTATAGGCATTTAATTCTGCCAATGGAGTAACCGACCCACACATTCTTGCATTAGCTTGGGGTCCAGAATCAGAGGTCACTCTATGGCACAAATACTTCATAAATGGTTACAAATTTCACACACAAGCATGGAGTGAGGGTAAAAAAACTATAAACAGTGGGGTGTATGTAAAGGGGATTACACAAGGAGGAGAAGATGATTACTATGGAGTTATTCAAGAAGTGTTCGAATTGTCGTATCTCCATTTGCCCTACAAAGTAGTCCTATTTTATTGTTTGTGGTTTGATCCAAAAAGACCTAGAGGAACAAAGGTTCATCCACAGTATAATATTGTAGAAATCAAACTGAGAGGACGATACGAAAATTTTGACCCATTCATCTTTGCTCAAAAAGCTAGACAAGTATATTTTGTTCCATACACTAAGATGCGAAAAGACAAAGTTGGTTGGTGTGTAGCAATAAAAACAAAACCCAGAGGTCGCGTGGAGGTTGATGACTATGATGATGATGCTGCTTATCAAAATGAAGAGTTGTCACATGTTGAGGAGATAACCGAAGTTGAACGACTGACTGGATTGCGTGACGAAACAAACAGTTATGAAGAAGTTAATCCAATTAGTGTTAGAAACTTCGAACAAGATAATGAAGGGGACTTGTCAATAGAAGATAGTGATGAGGACGATCCTGATGATGTGGAAGACGTCAGAGAGGACGACCTTGACACATCTGATGATTAGTATTAATTTGTAATAGATTATATTTGTTTTTTTTTTGTTATTTGTTATAGTAGTTTGCTAGTATAAGTAACTATGTTTATCACTCATATATTGTTTTTCTTATTAGATGGCTCCGAAAGATAGTCAGAAGGGAGACCGCCCTGCTAAAAAGGGCAAGACCTCGAGGCGTTCTGGCATGATTCTACCGCAGCGAGTGGCTCAACATGCTCAGAGTGCAGTTGAGACATCAGCGCGTCGGCCACAGGACCAGCCGGATGGCATTCCTGAGATGCAGTTTATGCCGACGCCGCGGTTAGTGCCGCAGATGATTCAGCAGGGCATGCAGGGGCTACCCTTCATGCCTTCAGCAGGGAGAGGTTCATCCCCTCCAGCAGCGGCGGCGGCCCCCTCATCTTCTGCAGCAGCATCCCCTGCAGCGGCATCCCCTCCATCTGCATCCCCTGCAGCGGCGGCCCCCTCATCTTCTGCAGCAGCGGGAGGTTCATCCTCACAGCAACCTCCCGCTGATGAGGAGATGCTTGATGCACCTCAGACGAGCTCGAGGCGTAGGCATGCTCCTCACATAGAGTATGCAGACGACGGCCGACCATTCATTAAGCCTGTTGGTCGAGGGTAAGTAAATATTTAATTATTTTTTCATTTATCTTTATAGTTGTATAGTTAATATGACGTGTGTGTTTATGTATTGTTTGCAGGTTTGATCCAGACAGGGTGGCCTCCCAGGCCATCACTGCGACCATTAAGGCCCAGTACCGGGAGGCATGGCCAAAGTGGAGTAAGATCCCGCCACAGACGGTTGAAGATGTATTTTTGCCGAAGTTTGCAGTACGTTATAATTATAATTATAATTCAATTAAATTATTGTTGTTAGTATGTCACTTAACATTATTTACATTGTTGCAGAAATATGTCACTTGGCGACCTGAGGATGACCACCAGGTGAGGCAGATCTTTAACAGCAGGGGCTCTAAGAGGTTGTCTGAGATGCTGAGGGATGCCAGGATTGCTGGTGAGAAACCAAAGTGGATGGGAGATAATGCCTGGGCCGGCCTTCAGCAGTATTGGGGCTCTAATGAATTTAAGGAAGAGAGCACCCGGTGCAAGCAGAACCGTGCTTCTGCTAAGGGTGGATCAGTCCATACAGGTGGATCCATCTCCATTGTTGAGCACAAGAGGCGGTTGGTAAGTAATTAAGATTAGGATTATAAGTATTTGGTTTATTATTACAATTGAAAACTAATTAAGATACTAACTTTGATTATGGTTTTAGGAGCTAGAGCTTGGTAGAGAGCCCCGCGTGGATGAGCTCTTTTTGAAGACTCATATGAAGAAAGACAGCTCCTGGGTTGACAACAGATCAAAGGAGACTTATGTAAGTTAATTGCTTAAGTTGTGTCGTATCTTCAATTTGTAATAACAATAAATTTAGTATAATATCTTTAATGTCACTTTTGCAGGAGTCGTATCAGGAGAGGATGACACAGTTATCCCAGGCGGGAGAGTCTTCTGGTGGCTCCCAGGAGGTCGACTCTGCTACCCAGATAAAGACATGGATGGACAGTGTTGGGGGAAAGACACGGGGGCGTTGCTACGGTACCGGAGCCTACTCGTATATGCTGAGACCAGGTGTGACTTCTCTCACCCAGGAGTCACACGTCTCAGCAGGATGTACTCCGAGTTCCTCCTCTGCCAATGATGCCTTAGTTGCTCGATTAATGGAGGAGACTCGACAGGCAAACGAGACGGCTCGACAGGCGACCGAGACGGTCCAGACTTTCATGGAGCACCAGCAGGAAATGATCCAGCAGGCGGTCAGTCAGGCGATGGCCAAGATGATGGAGAGTTTTCTTGCGGGGCAGCCGATCCTTACTCCCCAGCCGACTCAACCTCCCCAGCCGACCCAACCTCTTGGCACTCCTATTCAGACCTACTCAGACTCGGATGAGGACGATGCAGACTCGGATGAGGACGATGCCGAGGACGAGGAGTGACTTTTTTATGATTTTTTATTTTATTTTATTTACATTAATTGTCGGATTATTATCAAACTATTGACATTTATTAATTAATGCAATTGATGTTTTTTGTATATATATCTTTGTGAGTTATTTATTATTAATTAAATTTAATATAATTGTTGATAATTAATTAGGTGAAAAAATATTAAATTTTAAAAAAAGAATTTATTACTATTACCGACGGCTAAGCCGCCGTCGATTATTTTTTAAAAAAAAATTTAAATCGGTAATTACCGAGGGCTTATCCGTCGGTAAATTTACCGAGGGCTAAGCCAACGGTAATTACCGAGGGCTAAGCCGACGGTAGTTACCGACGGATGAGCCCTCGGTAAATACCGACGGCTAAGCCCTCGGTAATTACCGACGGATAAGCCCTCGGTAAATTTACCGACGGCCACGAAGCCCTCGGTAAATATTACCGACGAAGTATTTCACGACGGTCACGAGCCGTCGGTAAGCCGTCGGTAATTTTTAATTACCGACGGCTAAGCCGTCGGTAATTCAGATTTAGGCCGTCGGTAATGAACGTTTTTCTTGTAGTGTATAGTGTTCCCAAGTCAATATAGCCATTATATGACCGTTGGGGACCTTTTCTGGCATTTTAGAATGTAGTTGTTGTCTTCTCGTACTTGTCTGAGAAGCTGTCAGCTTTATGACTGTCACCACAAATCTTCTGACGAATATTCTGATGAACTTTCTGATAACTTTCTTGAGTATCAGATGTGATCTTCTTCTTGATTTCCTTCAAGCTTTAGTCTTGATGGTGTGTGAGAACACTTGTACATAAGTTGTGGTGATGACTTATGACATTTGGATTTCTATAGAATCTTCTTATGGATGCAATCTTCTGTCACTGAGAAGGTTCACTAAATCCTTTTTTCTTGAACAGTCTTGACAAGAAGCATCCTTCTGTCTTGAGAGATTCTTCATAAGAAAATTTCTCGTCATTCTCTCAGGATAATGACCTTCCATAGAACATATTTGTACTTTTTGAATCTTGAAAGTCTTTGCTTTGACTGTTCAAAATGTTCACATTGTGATATGCCATGAACCTGTTGGAACCAAATTGGTTAAAAGTATTTTTAATACAAATACTCCCTAAGTGATTTTATGGTTTTGATGATAACAAAATGTATTAAGCTTTTACAATGTATAACAAAGCTGCCTAACTAAGTTTATTGAAGGATGTTGCAGTCTGCGACCAATAATAAGTTCATCATGACATTGCTTCATATTCAAAGTCTGAGAAGCTTTGCGTCCAATGTTAAAGACATCGTCAAATGTTGGCACTGGAACATATATGGACACCAAGAGTTCTGCGTCCAATGATCAGTATTGGGAAATACTGTTCATCGTCCAATGATTCTCTGCGTCCAATAAACAATATGAGGCAATGATGTTCTGCGTCCAATAATCAGTAGGAGGCAATGCTACTCTCTGCGTCCAGTGTTTTCTAAAGAAGCAGAATCGCAGAAGTACAAGGAATCACTCATAGAGACAATACTACTCTCTGCGTCCAATGATTTCCAAAGAAGCAGAACCAGTGAGTATGCGTCCAATGTATCAGAAGGACAAAAGTCCAATGATCAGTATAAGGCAATATGCACAACATTGCCTGCGTCCAATGAAGCAGAATAGGACAAGTCCATCAGTCAATTGTTCTACGTCCAATGAAGCAGAATGACAAAAGACTGTTCTGCGTCCAATGAAGCAGAAGGAAAAAAGTACAACAGTCAACTGCTCTGCGTCCAATGGAACAGAATTGGAAAAGGCCAACAATCAACTGCTCTGCGTCCAATGGAACAGAATGGGAAAAATCCAACAGCAACTGTTCTGCGTCCAATGTAGCAGAATGGCAAAAGTCCAATAAAACTTCCCTGCGTCCAATGGAACAGAAAGGCAATGGCAAAAGTCCAATCATCAGCATGAGGTAATTCATTCCAATACTGCCTTGCATTCAATGGAACAAAATGGTAAGCAAAGGTATGCGTCCATTTGTTAAAAGGACTAAAAGTCCAATATATTCTACATGCTGCGTCCAATACATTCTATATCCTGCGTCCAAAACGCAGAGTCCATTACTTGCTATTTATTGCTCATGCATTTAATATGGAATATATTTATTGAGCAAATGATTTGAAATAAATAGCTGTATACAATGCTTTTCTGTACAACCATTGTCAACGTTTTTGAACGTGCATTAAATGAAAAGCATAAAGCACTGTGGAAAGTGTACTAAGAGAGAGAATGTACCCTGATTAACTCTGTATATCTCTGAACACATCTTTCTACTTTACACAGTGTATTCTCTCTGTCTCAATAAGATATTACTATTAACCACTGTACAATTGAGACTTTGAGTACAAGTTGCTTCTGATTAAGGAGAAAGAAACGCAGACATACACACTGAAGTAGATCTCCTCAGAGCAACGGGAAAATAGCATTTAATGCTATTAGAGAACGGTCATATTTATGAAGGCTGAAGCTGAGCTATTCGAAGAACAAATTTGAAGCTTCATCAAAGCCTATAAATACCGTGAACAAGAAGAAGAATACAAGAGACTGAACAACGAAAAAGAAAGAGCAAAAATGCTGTGCAATTTGTTATACTCTGTATAGAAAGTCTTGTATATTTTCTATCTTCTTGTAAAAGAGAGTTTGCTTAACTCTCGAAGTGCTTAAGTTTTTCATATCCTCACTTATGTGAGTTAGACAGCACTTAAATCAAAAACACTCTGCTGAGTTGTTTGAGCCTGGAGAGGCTTGACTGTAAAAGAATACTTGTTTGAGCCTGGAGAGGCTTGTCTGTAAAAGAATACTTGATTGAGCCTGGAGAGGCTTGACTGTAAAAGAATACTTGGTTGAGCCTGGAGAGGCTTGTCTGTAAAAGAATACTTGTTGTAAGGCCTGGAGAGGCTGCTGAAGAATACTTGTTACCTATCAGGTTGATAGTGAAATCTCTCTAGTTTGAGGGGACTGGACGTAGCTCTTAGGAAAGGGTGAACCAGGATAAAAACTTGTGTTACTTCTTCTTTCCCTTAACTCTTATTATTTCTGTGCTTATTCTAACCGTGGGGATTGAATTGATTTTACTTCAACAAGTTTTTCATACACTTTAAATCGCACAAAGAAAACAAGTTTTAAACTAAGTGGAAGCCTCAACGTCCAATCTTTTGTGCGTCCAATATTTCACAATTCTGTGCGTCCAGTGTTTTAGCACTCTGTGCGTCCAGTGTTTTATCACTCTGTGCGTCCACTGTTTTAGCACTCTGTGCGTCCAACATTTCAGAAAAACACTGTGCGTCCAATATTTGAAATAAGCTGTGCGTCCAACGTTTTTCACAAGCCAGTGTCCATCATTGCGAAAAGTTTTTAAAAGCTTAGAAACACAATTTAAGCCCCCCTTCTTGTGTTTCATCCTGTTACCTACAGAACCTTCTGAGAATGCTCTTTGTTCTAAATCTTCTAATCATTCTGAGATCATTCCACCTTTGAGATTTGAACATTCTTGCATGCATTTCTTGATTTCATCCTTTGTCAGAAATAGTTTCATGAGTTCCACTTGTTATTTTGACATCAAGAAGATTCCTTTGATACGTCTTGTAGTTCTTCTTGACATTCTTCTTATATCTTGACAATCTTAGGATGTTAAGTTGATAAACTTTTGATAGATACCAAAGAACTTTCTGAATTGATGAGTAAGCTTATGATGTTTTTGTAGTAATATTTTGATGTGATGAGCAAGCTTCTAATTCCTGAGAACGTTTTGAACTGAGAATGTTCTGAACCGAGAACGTTCTGAACTAAGAATTTTCAAAGAAACTTGTCTTCTAATCATTCTGAACTAAGAATCTTGAAATGATATGTCCTTCTTGTACTTTTCTCAGATGATTCAGCCTTCCATCATTGGTCTTCTATCTTTAGAAGGCTTCATTCATTTGTAGAATGTTCAGATGTTGTGTATTGAGATGGTCTGAGAACATTCTCATCATTAACATATGGGTTAAATATGTTTTTGGTCCTTCATATTTGGAAAAAGTTCAGTTTTAGTCCTTTTTCTTTAAAATTGATCTTTTTAGTCCCTCGTTTTTGGAAATGTACCATTTATAATCCTTGGGGGCATTTTATAAATTCAAAAAATATTTTTTAATATTTTATTTCCACCCCTCCTAATTTCTAATTTCCACTAAGGCCCCACGCACCATTTTGCGCAGAACCTCTTTTTCTCTAACCTCTCTTTCTCTCTCTCTCTCTCTTTCACCTCCACCCGCGCGACAGCCGCCTAGCCCCCCGTCGTGAACCACCGCCCCCTAGCCCCCAACCGTGAAGCCTCCTTCCCCTAGCCCCCTCGATCGATCTGTTCCCCCTCACCGTAGCCCCCTCCGGATACAAAGTGAGAGAGACATAGACAGAGAGTGAGAGAAAGAGAGAGAGAGAGAGAGAGACATACCTGGACGGTGGGGCGTCGTGGTGGAGGCAACCGAGATGGTGGAGACGGCGGTGAGTCACGCACGGCGGTCCTTCTCTATTTTGGGACATAGGGGGCTACGATGAACGGGAACGGATCGATCGAGGGGGATAGGGGAAGGAGGCTTCACGGTTGGGGGCTAGGGGACGGCGGTTCATAGCAGGGGCTATGTAACATCCGTTTTTCTGAGTTACCGTTTAAATTCCGTTTTATATGAAATTTTGTGATCTAAGTGCTAAGTAAATTATTTTTGTCGTATAATTAAGGTTTTTATATACTTATCAAATTATTTCATTAAAACAGTCACTTTTCCCTTGACGTTTTAAAACCGTACTTATCGTAATTAACAGATAAGGATTTAAATAGCCAAAGTATATCAAAACAAATTAGAAAACAAAACTTCCTTCACAAAAGTTGGTTCTTTTAATATTTTTTATTTTCTGGAATTTTCTTAGAATTTTTGAAAAATTTTAGAAATTATCGTCTTGGTCCCTATAGCTTACAGTAAAAGCTAATAACTAATTCAGAGACCAAGCTGAGATCAGAAAAAGATTTTGAAAGGCTAAATCATGTTTTTATATTTTTTGAGATTTTTGGAAATTATTTCATAATTTTCTGAAAAACATATCAAAAAGTTACTTTTTAGGTCCCTGTAAAAGCACGAGAAACGATGATTTTTGATCAGAAATAGATTTTTAGTGATCAGTGAGTGCTTAAAATCATTTTTCAAGAGGGATCATTAGTGTGTAAATTCAATTTGTGATTTTTTGGGATTTTTTCTGGAATTTTCTGAAAAATGTTCGTTTTGCACTTACTAGAGGTGTTCATGGGACGGGTTGGGACGGGTTATGCCCAACCCTCACCCGGCCCGAAAGTTTAATCAAGTCAATTCTTGAGACCCGAACCCTATCATTAACCCGATATAACCCGATGATATGCGGGTTCAATGAAGACCGGGTCCAAGTATGACAATACCGGGTTGACCCGAGGGACATCACATAGCATCGTCAGACTAAGATTTTAAAATATTATCAAGGACCAAGAAACAAATATGAAAAAATTTCTCTAAAGTTGAGCGAATCACACCAGTGAAAACGCTCACATCCCTGGTGTGAAACAATCAGTTTCATACTGTATCCGCCAAACCAGAGCTAACCACAACTGGGCAAAATTTTCCACTCCTAGTGTGAGACTTGTAGGCCCTCTTATGAAACCTCCCGACCTGGAGCCCCAGAAGCGATCACACCCTTAGAATCTTTCACACCCTTGGTGTGGTCAATGTTGATACAAAGAACTTTCCCAGCTTAGTGATAATCACAGCTGTGGAAGGTTTCATACCTCAGATGTGAGAATACCAATCTTGACAAATCTTCAAATGATAATAAATAAAATTATAAAACAAGTATAATAGGGACGGGCCGGGTGACCCAAGGGTCAACCCGAACTTGACCCGGCCCGAAGCCGGGTTGTTAAGTTGGACTGTCCTATTGTCCTTTTCCTTTTGACGGGTTCAGGTTAGACCCGGCCCGAAGTCATTGGGCCGGGACGGGTTGGCGGGCCGGGACGGGTCTTGTACACCCCTAGCACTTACGGCGTGCCTGATTTCCTTTGTTTTTGCAAACCGTAAAGTTTACTCTTACCGTAAAAATCCCAAAACTCTTCCAAGAAGCTCTTACATGATATTTTCGTGAATTCCCATTGGTTCTCACCATTTTAATTAATTTTGGAATATTTGATTAGTGAAAAGACCATTTTACACTTGATTTTCACTTAAAACTACCTAAACCTAAAGTTTTTGACCAAGTGATCTAATGGCTCTCCTCCCTCCTTCACTTGGTCGACATCATCATCAATTTTAGGCCCTTGGATGTGCTTTTCCATATGAGTCACTAGGCCTAGTCATAAGGAAGAGCCAATTAGAAAAAAGATTAATTTACCTAATTAATTAATTAAGTGTTTTAATCATCATGGCTTACATCACATAATTTTTTTATTCCTTCTTTCTCCCTAGCTTTGGCCGCCCCACCATCTATAAATAGCCCTCCGTGTCTTCATAATTTTTCACGTCAAACCAAGAAGCCTTGAAGACAAGCAAATTCTCTCTCTTTTCTCCTTAGAAACCTTAAATTTCTTATTTGGTGTTCTTGGTTTTTCAAGTTGTGTACTTCATCAATTTTGTGGCCAAGGTAAGGGGAACCTCTTACAAATTAATTTGAGAAGTATGAGTTTGATTCTTATTTGTGCTTGATTTGTATGCTTTATGTGTTTTTGCCTTTGTTTATTTGTTTATGCTTTATAATTGTTTATGGTCTTAATTAAATTATTTTATACTATTTATTAATTGTAGTGTTATAATGCCCAATTTTCTTAAAGATTTCGTGAAGCAAGGTTATAATGTTACAATTAATTTTGAGCTTTGTAAGCATACTGTTATAATGGCGAATTTCATATTACCGCAAAAATAATTTTACCATAGAGAAAGTGGAATTATTCTTTTATGAAAACCCTGATATTATCTATCATTGATATACAAGGTCATGGTTAAGATAAATGGTTTATCAGTATGGGTCTGTCTAGGAAAGAAACAGAGACCTTTGAAGGGGCTTTTTTAGTCCGTCTCTCTTTCCTGGAAACTGTACTGATACGCTGTTTGGGGAATTCTTAACCTAGGGACTCGGTATATACGTGGCTAAGATGATTGGGGAATATAATGGCAATGGATTCTCGGTGAATTCTGCTGTTATATATTTTTGGTTCAGTATTCTCTATATTTTTAACAGTGAAAATTTGTGAAACAAGCTTCAATAGGTTTTTTCTGAAAATAAACTGGTGTTCAAATATTTTCGGAATAATTCAATTTTAAACTTCTTCAATGAACTAAAACACTTTTAGTTCTGTCATATACTGATACATTTTTGGGATTTGAAAAAAAATGAAGTATGAGTTATTTGGGATAAATGGTTCTATGTCTATCTGAGTGGTGATATTCTGTGTTTTTCCTTAAATATGTGATTTGGAATTCTTATCTTTAAATGTAGTTTTTATGTTTTCCGGTGATTCTATGTTGTTTGAGATAAGTGGTTCTGAGTGGTTGGAAGTGAAAAAGATATGCTTTACTGAAAGTGATGTTCCTACTCGATATTCCCATATGCTTTGTTTAAAGCGATGTTCCCACTTGATGTTCCTACATGATGTTCCTATTCGATAGTCCCAAATGCTTTGTCTAAAGCGATGTTCCTAATATACTATGTTTTAAGCAAAGTTTTTATCTGATGATTTCCATAAGTTTTCCTTGACCTGTTTGTGAAGTTCTTATTATGCTGATATATAGATTACTTAAGTATGATTCCTTAGTATTTGTGCTGAATATTACTGGGTGCATATACGTTTCCTATTACTTTGTTTAGAGTTTCACCCTTGCCTACTTTGTTGTGTTGATGCATGACGGAGTAGATATTTTCCCAAGAAGTAGGCTATCTCTTAGAAGAAGATCTGAAGGATGTTTGCGGTATAGATGAATATGGATTCCAAGAAGAATAGATGGTTACTATATTGTTTTGGGTAGAGGTTAGAGACCAGACTGACTTAGATGTTGACTACATTCTTTTTAAATCTTTCCTTGTAAAAACTCTGATGATTATATGAAATGAGATTTCATTCATAAAAATGTCGTTTTATGCTTCCACACTTAAAACCTTTTGAAAAGGATTAATACATATTCTCCATCCTTCTCTTTATTTAAAAGAAGAAAAATTTACACACATTTTCGGAGAAAGAATGTTGAGCTTTCACTAAATATTTTCTAAGTTATTTTTGAAAATCTTGGTAACTATAGTGTAATATCCTTTTTGGAGAAAGGGTGGTACAGGCTAGGCGGCCGTTGTAACGTCCCTTTTCCCACAAAGAACGTTACGTAAAAATAAAAAGAAACTTAATGCGGAATTAATATAAAAACTGGTTTGTCTTAAAAACATACCTCTTTCATAATTAAAGAATACCGAATTTCATGGCTAATTTTTTTTTTCTTTTAAAAGCTTTAAGAAATAGTATGCTCACCACTATTATCGCCATCTAGAAAATCAGAAAAGAAACAAACATCATATATGTATATAAAATCAAGGTCACAAGTCTTGCGCCCGCAAGTAAAGTCAAGAACCACAACCGAGTGGCCAAAATACATCATCCTGACATAAAGGAACAAAGTGAATAAACTAAACCTAGGAAAAACAATAAATCAAAAAGATGTGTCAAATACACGACATGAACATCTACTCCTCAAACCTAGGTTGGTCGGCTAACAGACAACCCACAACCTAGCACTATACACCCCCCAACTACAGACCTAGGACGATGACATCTCCTCGGGATCCTCCTCGGGCTCCTCCCTGGGCTCCTCCTCGTCCTCAGATATCTCAATGAATACACGTCCTGACTCGTCTCTAACTTCCTCTTCCCCCTCTCTGCTGTTCCGACGGTCCGGCAGAAGTGTCAGAAGAGCAACGCACAAAACGTCCAGAAGGTGCGACATAAGGAACAGGAAGCATCGGTCTAACAGTCTCCGGTGGTGAAGCTGGTGTCACTGGTGGAGTCATCCTCAGTAAACGTGCCATCTCCAAGGAACTCTTCCTTGGAGTGCGACGAAAGAGGCGACGGTACTCCGGAACATACCCGGTTACTCGCGAGGGTAATGGTCTCTCGTCCTCCTGAGCCTCCCTCCTAGGCTGCGTCACGGGCTCTGTAACACCCGCATTTTTAGATCTATAGTAAATTCTATACTATTAAGCTAGTAGATCAAATTGCATACTATAAGATAATACTAGAAAATGAAATGTCATGACTACAGTTGCTCATAGAAAAGCAACTAGGATTTCGAGTTGAAATTGGAAATTTCAACAGAAAACGATTCTCGTTATAGAAGGAGAAATAAGATTATATTGATCTGAAGGCTCAGAAAATACCACCATGAGGAATTAAAGAGACAAATAGTATTTTTATATTATTTAAGGATTTTAGAATTTTAGTTTGGAATTTTCTAAGATTAGGATAAAGATGTTACAGTTTTGATCCCTGTAGAATGGACTACGTGACACGTAATGAATAGAAAATTAATAGAGGACTAAGAAATGATCCAAATGGAAAGTTAGGGATATCATTAGTGTTTTTAGATTATTTATGATTTTTAGATGGGTAGAAATTGGAAGAAATCGAAAAACTGAAAAATAGCGTAAACCGTGACTCGGTTTGCAAACGTCGAAGGTTTTATATTTTTCCGGAGACCCTTTTTATGTCAAAAAAATATTTTAACGAAACAAAAGTTATTTCTTTAATATTTATGATTTTTAAGAATTTTTCTAGAGTTTTTCAGAAAATTTTATTTTTAGCCGTTTTTAGCACATTACGGGTAACCGTAGCACAAACGGGGTATCAGAAAATGATCAAAACTTGAGTTTTGAAATTCTAACCTTTATTATATTAATTTTAGGTCTCAAAAATAATTTTTCCATTAATCAATTATTTGGAGAAATATTTATTTCAAAATAATATTATAATAAGCAATTTTTGGCCACTTGTGCTTCCAAAAGCAAAACCCCAAGTGTAAACACTCCTTCCTCTCATTTTCAGCTGCAATCTTGCGCCCCACACAGCCCCCAAAATTCTGATTTGTGCCCATGTGCTCATGCCTTGAAAGTCTTGGTTGGAAGAAATATTAAAACACCTTTAACTCTTAATTTATTCCAAGTTAATACCACTTGCCTCTAAGCAAATCTTGGCCCTCCATTTCCTTTTGGTTCAGCCGAATTATACAAGGGGAAGGGGAGAGAGAAATTCATCTTCCTCATTTGCATCTTGCTCCCAAAGAAAAACCCATTTTCTCTCTAAGTTCCAAGCTTTTCCATAAGCTATATCCTTGGTGTTTTGAGAGCTTTTGCACTTCATGCTTCACAAAAGAAGGTTGGTTGATGAGTCTAAACCATAAAACCTTCTCATTTTTCCATTATCTCCATTCTTTGATTTTTTAGATAATGTGTTCTTCCATTTTTAAAGCCAAGCTTTGTTCTTTTGGCATAGGTTTACACCTTGTGAACCAAGAGGCTTGAAAACCACTCCTTGATCTAATTTTTAGGGCTTGAGTAAGTTATCATCCCCTCATATTTTTCTTCTTCTTAGGGTTTTGGTTTTTTTCTACAAAGAAAGTATATTTATGCTTGTATGTTGTATAATATTATGAAAGGGGTTTTGATACTAGTGGAACAACAAAGCTAGAAGTGGATCTTAGTGTTCAAAGCTTCTCTTCAAGAGGTAAGTGGGATGTTCTTCTAAAAGACATAATTTTTATGTAGTAGTATGTTGTATGTTTTGGATGGCTTGATGATAACTCAACAACCTTGAGTTTCATCTTTGATTTGAGTGGTTAAAACCATCCTTGATGGGTTTTAGATCACTAAACTAAGATGAGTTAGCTCTATGGTTTTTGTATGGTAAAAATCTTGCGTTTTGATTGTATGATTGTTCTCTTGATTGTGTATGATAAAAATGGCATGTATTGAAGTGATTATGTGTATTTAATTATTTGTGCTTTATTTGATCCATTTGGGATAATTGTAATATTTAAAGTAGTGTTATGCTTTATTTATTATGGGCATGAAATCGAAAGTCTGGGCACTTTGGGCCAAAAGTATAATGTTATAAAAGTTCGGGGGTAGAAAATGTGAAAATTGGACGCAGAAACTGGACGCAAAGATTGGACGCAGGAATTGGACGCAGAGACTGGACGCAGGAATTGGACGCAGAAACTGGACGCAGAAACTGGACGCAGGAAGTGGACGCAGAGACTGGACGCAGGACTGGACGCAGGAACTGGACGCAGAAACTTGACGCAGGACTGGACGCAGAAACTGGACGTAGGAACTGGACGTCGGGGTCAGAATATAATTATAAAAAGTTATGTGGTCTTAACAAATAATAAGAAGTAAGGGGCATTTTTATAAATGCGAAGAGTCCCACACGTAGTTGGAAAAGAGTCCAAACGTGGCGTTGTTAACTTAAAATTTTACACGTTGAAAGAGGGTCAACACGTGGCGAGTTGAAGATTGGAGGAATAATGCTACACGGTGTTGGGAGAGAGCTAACACGTGGCGATGAAAATCCTAAATGAAGGATTGCATTATTCTCCTTGTATGTGTGTATGAATTGTATTGTCATATGCATTTGAGATATTGGCTTTTGCCAGGCTAGTTTTATGCTATGATGAGAGTATACAATCCTAAGGTGATGGATTGAGAATAAGCAGAGTCTGACTATAAGTCTTTGAGGGCGTTCAGGTCACGAAATTCTCAATGGCCTTGAGGGGAATCTCCTTGTGTCGAGAAGAGTAGTATACCCGGCTTGAATGATCCTGACCGGCTTGTCTTATTTATGATATGGTGCACGAGTTAGCACAATGGGCCATACCGAATAAATGACAACGAGGGCTAAGAGATGGTCAGGTTGCATTTATGTTAGGTACAAGCACCGCCATATCGCTCTACTTAGTTGAGGAAAGAGAAGTCTCCATGGAGCAGTGCACCGGTTTGATAAGAGATGATTGAAGTGTCATGCATATTGTTTGGATCTAATTGGGTGATTTTCGTGATGATGTGTCTTGGGTAATTTTGTGAACTTAGAGAAAAGTTTTCAAATGATATCTGCTTATTTTTGAAGTATAATAAGTAATGTTTTTCCTTTTACTATGTATGTTTCTTGATTGTGGCTTTTGGGAGAAACTCACCCTTGCCTATATGTTTTGTGCCCTTCGGGACATGATTCATATAGATTGATTACTAGCTGAGTGGACTAGACAGGACTCGAAGAACGAGATGCGCATTGAAGACGTGTCAACAAAGTGGAAGGACGTGCGAGTCCTAGTTTTGTTGGAGTTTTTCTTATTTGAACCTTTGTAGAAGTTCTTAGTGCTTGACCAGCATAGAGAGTCTGTACTGATTTGGGAAAGGGATTTCTTGTGTATGATACGTTCCATTATAATTGAATAAGTTTTAGTTCCTATGTGGTTTTCTGGTTGGTGTTTATTCTCACAAAGTATTTCTTTTAGAAAAAAAATTGACAGAGAAAATCCATTTGTGAAAATTAAATAAATTTTGACAGCGTTTTTCGAAAGAAGAATTAAAAGAAAGATTTTAATTTCCGCATTAGAGGTTCAGTTACGAAGTGTAATGCCTCCTGAGAAAGGGGTGTTACAGGCTCTCTGCTCTCCTCGGCCCCACTGTGTGCATAGGGTGCGTCTGCCAGCCAGCTGCGCATCCTCTCGATGGGTATGTAAGTGTCCAGAATCATATCCTTCTCCAAAACCTCCTCGGGGCGCAGTACCCCTCCTCTCGTCCTGACCACGTGTCCAGTTACAGTGGCCCATTGGGAGATGGGATCATAAGGCCATCCCCTACCATCGGCCTCAAGAGGCAGGAAACTCTCCCTCACTCGGGCTACCAGAGGTCTCGAAGTGGACAACTACGCGTAGCGTACATACAGATAACAGAAAAACATGCAAAGGCGAATTTCTTTACACAAGTTGAAATCCACGAAAGGGTACATATGAAAAATAAAATACTACATAATACATTCCAAGAATATATATATATATATATATATCGAATTACTCTTTCGCAAATCTTTCTCTAAGACATTCATTCATCAAAAGAGAACACACCATCAAGTCAAACACACATAGCACTCTAGCATAATGCATGTCACTTCAATATCTCTTTATACACCGGTGCCCTGCTCCATGGAGACTTCTCTTCCTCAACTAAGTAGAGCGATACGGCGGGAGCGTATACCTAACATAAATGCAAACTGACCATCTCTCTCAGCCATCGTTCGTCATTCATTCGGTACAGACTCATTGTGCTAACGTCGTACACCATATCTCAAATAAGGCAGCCGGTCAGGATCATCCAAGCCGGGTACGCTACTCTTCTCGGCACAAGGGGATTCACCGCAAGGCCATTGAGAATTTCGTAACCTAGATGCCCTCAAAGACTTATAGTCAGACCATACTTATTTACAATCCATCACTATAGGATTATATGCTCTAATTTGGTAAAAGCCACGTCTTTAATGCAAATGATAGTATAAATTTGCAAACACAAACAAGACAATTAATGCAATCCCTCATCTTAGGATTTTCGTCGTCACGTGTTAGCTTTCTTCCCACACCGTGTAGCATTATTTGTCCTCAAGACTTCATCGTCACCACGTATTGATCCTCTTTCAATACCGTGTAAAAATATTATTTAAAAACATAAGTTTCAGAGAAAATTCCTCTTTGAAATTAAAGTTCCTCTTTAACTTTAAAATCTCAAACCTTTAATTGCTTTGATAAGAGAAATACATTTTATTTAAAACCAACTTTATTATTTTTTCTTCCACTTCTCATTGTAAAAAGGTTTAATTAAAATTCTTAATTAAATACTTTGATAAAACTTTACTTAAATTCATTTACTTCTGAGTATTTAAAATCTGACCCTTAAAAAGTCCAGTTTCACGCTTCAGCACCGGATTTCTGAAAAATGATGTTTCTGACCCAAAAATGCCCAGTTTCTCGTTTCTGCCCCAGAACTTCTACAAATTACGATTTTGGCCCTAAACACCCAATTTTTATTTTTCTGCGCCAGAACTTTTGAAATTTATTCTTTTGGCCCAAAACACACTAAGTTTTCATTTTAGCCCCTTAAAATTTTGAAATTTCACTTTTTCCCTCATTAATTAATTTCCTAACTTAATTAGGGCTTTATGGAAAAATAGGATTTATTATAAAGTCCATTGGAAACTTATACTTACAATTAAGTGAAAATTACCTAATCAAGTGTTGACTTGAATTCTAATTAATTTATTTTGATTTCATTGGAAAAACTTTTTCATTAAAAAAAACTCTAAGTCCTCTTCCAATGCTTGGGTAACAATACTTTAAATCCAATCATCAATCACAATGAGTCAAAGTACACAAAATCACCCAAGAATCAAAATACATTAAATAGACAAGAACACAACTCAAGTCATAAAGCATACATACACTCAAAGTAACCATCTTTAGCATTTTAAATACATCATGAACATAACATCAATCATTAACTCATCAAGCATGCATTAGGCATTCAAACTACTTCAAGCAATATACATATTTTTCCCAAGAGACCAAAATTTCAAAAATCATCATACATCAACCAAAGTTCATGCTTTAAACTTTAAGATATAGATATGTAAAAATAGGTATTACTAAGAGAATGATATCTCATTCAACAACCAATAGGAAAACTCAAGTCTTTGAGTTTAACTTCAACCATACAACACATGACCACACACATACACAACCTTCCCAACTTATTGAGAAAATCCCCTTATCTCTTGAAGCAACTTAAAGAATAAACACTAAGAGTCTCCTTCAACACCAACACCAACACCAAGAGGCCTCCCAAAGATCTTGATGTTCCCAACACTTAGAAAATCAAACCTTTTTCAAAATACATCAAACACATAACCATAAAAATGTAAGTTTTATGAAAATACACAAACCCTAAAGAGTAGAAATTTGAGTAGAGAAATACTTACTCAAACTTTGAAGCAAAATGAATCCAAGATGGTTTCAAGCTTATAGGTTCTAAGGAAATGAACCTAAACCAAGAACAAGCTTACTTTTAGAAAAATGAAGAACACAAGCTTCTTGAAAAAATGAAAATGATGGGAATGGAAAAATGAAAAGAGTTTATGGATTAGAATCATGATCCAAACCTTTTTTGTGAAGCTTGAAAGTCTAAAACTCAAGAAAGCTTAGACCTTTCGGTATGTAGGAAAGCTTTGAAGTGGAGAGCAAAAATGGAGTTCTTACTATCAAGGAAGAAGATAAAGTGAAAAAGTGAAATCTCTCTCCTTCCTATTGCCCTAATGAGTTCGGCCAAGGACAAGGTAGAATGGGGGGCATGGGCTTGATTTGAGTTGGTCACCTACTCCCTCTCTTTGATTGAAAAAACTCAAATAATTAGCCCTTTGACCCAAATTGACTTTGAGATATTTCAAGAGTGCATTTTTGGGCTTAGGGTTTGGCCAAGATCAGACCAAAAAGGGTGGGATTATGTCCCATCAAGTTAGGGTTTAATTGGTGGTTCAAAGTAGAAAAAATGCTTACTTTCATAATCCCTTGTTAGATAAATATTTTCTAAAATAGATAATAACATGAGAAATCACTTTTATGACTTGAATATGATATAGAAAAATTTAAAATCTCAAAACTAAATTTTTGGACTATTTCTCATCTCCCGGTTGCGCTCGGTTTACCCGTAAAGCACCAAACGCGGGTAAAATAAAGTTTTTCTGAAAAATTTCTAAAAATCACAAATATTCTAAAAATAACTTTTGTTTCGTTAAAATATTATTTTGGAGTAAAAATGACATTCAAAAAATACTGGACCTTTCGCTGCATCACGCGAGAATGCGGTTCCCGCAAAAGCTCAGTTTTGTGAACTCTACTACTCTTGACTCTTCTAGGATAAATCTAAGATATGAATACTATTATTCACACTTTAAAATTCCAAAATCATTAATTAAATAATTTTAAATAAATTAAAGCAGATTAAAAGTCAATAGAAACTATTAAAATAATGAGGGTGTCACAGCCGTCGTGCCGGTGGAGGTGAGTGAGAGAGAGAGAGAGAGAGAGGTTAGAGAGAGAGAGGTTCTGTGCAAAATGGTGGGGGGCTTAGTGGAAATTAGAAATTAGGAGGCATAGAAAAAATATTAAAAAATATTTTTTGAATTTATAAAATAGCCCCAAGGACTATAAATGGTACATTTCCAAAAACGAGGGACTAAAAAGATCAATTTTAAAGAAAAATGACCAAAATCGAACTTTTCCCAAATATGAAGGACCAAAAACATATTTAACTCTTAACATATTCTGAGTCTTGTAGGCACCTTTTTGTGAATTCTCATAATCTTGTCCTTTTACAATATTCTCAAGTACACACTTTAGTAGATTACCATTTAGAACACTTAATATTTCATTCAGAAGATTTGTTGTTATTAAAACCATGCACTAAAAGGGATTTGAACTCAACACATGTATCTTAAGAAATTTGACATAAAATCTGGCAAAATCAAATGTTACTAAAAATTAAACAAATCTGTAGTAAAGAAAATTTGGCATAAAATCTAACAAATAAAATAAATTGTTATTAAAAATTAAACAAATCTATTTTCATATATATGTGTGTGTGTGTTAGTAAAATTGACTTGTATCTATGTGTGTGTATATAGATATATTAGTAAAATTAGCTTGCACTCTTGTATTATAAGAAACTTGGCATAAAATCGGACGAATCAAATGTTATTAAAAATTAAACAAATCTATAATAAAATTGACTTGCACTCATGTATTATAAAAAAACTAAACAAATATATTTATATATCTATATCTATATCTTTATCTATATTATATTAGTAAAATTGACTTCTACTTCTGTATTATAAGAAATTTGACATAAAATATGACAAATTAAATGTTTTGAGATTCACTCACACGTAAATTATGAGTTGTTTATTTCTTACCTATAAGATCAATGATATAACAAAAATTAAATAGATTGACTTTATTGTTGAGCAAAAAATTGAGTAAAACTAATTATGATAATTTAAAAAATAATTTTATATCTCCAAAAAATTGACTAATAAACTTTATTTAAATTACGGTAATTTTATTAAAAAGTCACACCTTGATATTAACTTTAAATCTAGATATATATTGGATCAAACCATAGAGACTAAACCCATCACATTATGTTCGCTATTCTTTGTGTTCATTATCTATTTCATTTTTTAAATAATTATTTTAAATAAAATTATATTATAAGGCAATAGCAAATAAATATATGCACAAATTTTTTCCGATAAATGTATGCACAATTAAAACCATTAAAATTTGTAAATAGCACTATTTATTATCCGTGACTTATATGGGAAGTATTTGAATGAAAGTCATGTGTAATTAATTAAACATTACCCTTTATGAAATCTCAAATAATTCTTCCTAATTAATTCCTTGTAGCCAAAGGAAAAAGAACCTACCCCCTCAGTGCCGAAAATAAGAAAGACTAAAAGAATTTTACCCAAAGAGAATGTTTGCCATTTTCCTTCTATATTCCCACCTCAATTCAGAAGCCAGGGGGCCTCCAACCCATGCAAATTGATCCACAAAATAAGAAACATAATTAAAACCCCTTTCATATCAGGTTGCTATATGATGATGATGATGATAATGAATGGTGACTAGCCATGCGGCTAAAATTAAACCCCACTGAACGAGTCACATGGTAAGATTTTTCCTCTCCAAACTAATTTTGAAAAAAATAATAATAATAATAAAAAATTTGATGATCCTCCATATCTTCCCGTCAACGCCACGACCACTTCTCCACGATCACGCGGCCACAAACTCCCAATCAAAATCGACCCTCCGATCTCAATCACACGCTCCGTATTAAATCCCACTTCAACTCTTCTTCGTCTCATCGCTCCGTGCCTCCGTATATATATAAAAAAATAACATCAACACAACCGAGCTTCAAACCAAAAGCTTCTTCCTCTTCGTAAACTGCGAAACCCGCAGATTTTATTTTCCTCGCCCACAGTTCATTTCAAACGAAGAAAAAAAAAAAAAACACTTCAAACGTTTCCGAGTGTTCTTACTTTCTTTCTTTTAAAAAGAACAAGTTCAATTACCGGTTATTGCTTCCCCCGTGTGCGCCACCGTGCGCGGCCTGAGATGTTGCCGGCGCCACCGGGAACAACAACAACCGTCGTGTTGGTGAGAATCTCGCGATACAGGTGGTGGTGGGGTCAGTAGAAAAAATAGAAGAAGAAAGAAGATCGTACGGCGGAGATTGAATCCCGTGGGTTCCACTAACAGCAAGAAGATGGAAGCCCACCCGAACCAGAAGAAGAACAAGAGCCAAAGCAAGCTCACCCGAACCCAATCCTCGCTGCTTCGGTGTTCCTCCCCAACCCGATCCTCCTTTCAGAGCCTCTCTCTGGTCAACGAAGACGACGACCTTCTCGAGGAGAAGAGCAAGAAGAGGAAAAAGAAAACAAACCGGCCCACAAAACCCGGTTCGATCCGGTTCGTCACCGTAGCACCGGTCCTCGGTTTCTTCAGCGCGTGCTCGCTCTTCTTCTACCTCTTCTTCTACTTCCTCATCCTCGGTGCGGGCCCCACCTCAGAGAACGTGTTGCTGGTTCTGATCTTCGTTGCGGTGGCACTCTACCTCGTGAACCGCAACAAAACCACGATCCAGAGAAGCGTTTCAATTCTTAAACATTCCTGGGATGGGAACCTGAAGAGGCTTGGGTTTTCCTCCAAGGGTAGTTCGAAACCGGTTCAGTGGTTTATCGGTGACGTGGGGAAGAAGAAGGAGAAAGGGGTTGTAGTTAGTACTGTTGAGAAAGAAGGGGTTGAGTTTTACAGCAATGGGGATTTCTACGAAGGGGAGTTTCATGGAGGGAAGAGTAATGGGAGTGGGGTTTATCACTACTTTGCGAGTGGGAGGTATGAAGGGGATTGGGTTGATGGGAAGTATGATGGGTATGGGATTGAGAATTGGGCAAGGGGTAGTCGCTATAAGGGTCACTATAGGCAGGGATTGAGGCATGGTTATGGGGTTTATAAGTTCTACACTGGGGACTCTTATGCTGGTGAATGGTGTAATGGGCAGAGCCATGGTGTTGGAGCTCAAACATGTTCTGATGGTAGCTGTTATGTTGGTGAGTTCAAGTGTGGCGTTAAGCATGGACTCGGTTGTTACCATTTTAGGTCAGTTTCTTCATGTTCTCTTCTTCAATTGATTGATGAAATTGGCTGCTTGAGTGTTCAAAATTCAATTTCTTTCTTTTTTTAAAAAAAAAAAAATCAAAAACTTTACTCTTTACTTTGTTGCCGTGTTTGTTAATTTTGCAATCTTCTTTGTACCTTTTTTCACCACATGGGTCTTTTGGGTATGCAAATTTTGAACCCTGATGATAGCACAGTGGATTTTGGCCATGTTTGATTTTCAGCTCTACACATACATTTGAGTCTAAAACTACCTTACTCTATAGTTATTTTGGGTTCTAATGTACTTTTGCAGCTTTCTAAGTGAAAACCAAATATGCAAGAATCGTTGTTATGTTGTGTGTGATTGAATCTTTTTCTTGGTTTGTCACTGTGACTAGTTTTATTTAGATTTGTGAAGGAAGCTTTGTGGAAGTACCGAGTTCTTGCTATTTTTCATCCTCCTATACGCTTTCTGTTTTAACGAAATAAATTATGGTATTGAAAGTCTGCAGATTTGACTGTCTAGGTTGCTGAATTTTCTTGCAAGTGTGCAATATTTGATCTCGTGTCTCTTGTTCAACGATACTTGGTTTGACCAGTTAAATTAATTGACAAATTATTATCTTTTCTTTTTCAAGTCCTTGTTTAATGTGCGTTGACAATTTGCGATATTGGATTTGGTGGGTAGTTGGTTGTGTCTGCTTTTTAGTTTTTACCAAATAAACCAACCCACTCTTATGTTACATTTTTGAATGTAGAAATGGAGATAGATACGCAGGGGAGTATTTTGGAGATAAAATACATGGATTTGGGGTCTACCACTTTGCCAATGGCCACTGTTATGAAGGGGCATGGCATGAAGGTCGTCGCCAAGGTTATGGGGTTTACACTTTCCGAAATGGAGACCGAAGATGTGGTGAATGGGATGCTGGCAACCTCAAGCACTCTCTACCACCATTAACTGATGCTGTCCTTCGAGCAGTTCAGGTATTTGTCACATTGACACGAGTGAATCACCGATCTAGTCCCTAAAATTGTAGAGTATTGTCAACTTAGTCTTGAAATTATTAATATTCTAAATTAGTCATTGAAATTGAAAATCTTCAATTATATATTAGTCCCTATCGGACAATTTCAGACTTACCCAAAAGGACTAAAGTGATTGAAAATTTTCAATTTGAAGGACAAATTTAGAATATTGATATTTTGAGAGACTAAGTTGACAGCGACTTACAATTTTAGAAACAATTTGGTGATTCACATGTCAGGTTAACATTCACTTCTTTTGGCCTTGATTAACATTTCCAATAATCCCTTTAGAAACGATAATGCTGTTCTCATACATATGTATGTTATTTTTTCGGGGTTAAATTGCAGGCTGCTAGGAGAACAGCAGAAAATGCTATAAACATTGCCCGGAACGATGACCAGGTGAACAAAGCAGTGATTGCTGCAAACAGAGCCGCCACTGCGGCTAGAGTTGCCGCAGTGAAAGCTGTTCAGAATAGAATGGGTGGGAAATTTTGCGATACTGATGTTTAATTAAGAGTTTAGATGTTAGCTAATGTTTGGAATTGTAAATTTTACTAATCAATTATTATTATTATTATTATAAGTACCTGGAAGATGCACCACCCTGGTGAGCAAAAGCTTATCGGAGGTTGAAGAGTATGTTTTTTATGTTTTGTTTTCACAAGGTAACTTGTACATAAACCACGTATATCAATGAAAGATGAATTTTCAAAAGTACTTTGTTGATATGTATCAAAAAAGTACTTTGTTGATGGAAATGAACTCCAATTGAACTTGCATACTTGATCCCACGAAATAAAGGCTACTCATTCTACCTTCACTTTTTTGTCCGATTTGGATTCCCTATGCGCAGAAATCTATGCAGATGCCACACTTAAAAAGTTGGCACTGTTGAATATTTTCCCCCTAGAGATAGAGGTGGCAAAACGGGCCAACCTGCCTGATCCGTTTTCAACCTGCCTTAAGTGGGGCATGGCGAGTTGGCCGCCAAGTAAAGTGCCAGCTTGAAGTGTTAGTTTCTTATTCTTTTTGAATTGGACGGACCTTTAGTTTCTGCGTTTGATCTTTTTTTTTCATTTTTGGGTGATGATCCTTCACCTTCTTGTATTCTCAGATTTGCAAGAGAATCACTTAGCTCTGACAAGTCTTTGTCAGGCTTTTGGTCATTGAATCTTAATGAATTGATTCTTCAATAGTTAAGGTTCTTGAGTTATAAACTCTATATGCCTTAGATGTTTCAGAATAACTCAGAAAAATTCTATTGTCAACCTTATAATCAAACTTTCTAAGTTGATCCTTAGTATTGAGAATGAGGCATTCACATCCAAAAGGATGAAAATATGATATGTTGGGTTTTCTTCCTTTCCACAATTCATAAGAAGTCTTTTTCAGAATAAGTCTTACATATATTCTATTTTGTAAATAACACGCAGTATTTACAACTTTAGCCCAAAATTTTCTTGAGGAAGAGTGATAATTGAGCATGGTCCTAGCCATTTCCTGTAAAGACCAATTCTTTCTCTCTACCACACCATTTTACTGAGGTGTACTTGGGGCAGAGAAATTGTAAAGGATTCCATTTTCCTCACAGAATCGTTGGAAGCTCACATTTTCAAATTCTCCTCCATGATCACTTCTTATGGAGTTAATACAAACTCCTTTCTCATTTTGGACTCTTTTGCAGAATATAGTAAAGACTTTAAAAGACTCATCCTTGTGAGCAAGGAATTTAACCTATGTCCATCTGGTATAGTCATCAACTATAACTAATCCATACTTCTTTCCATTCAAAGATGCAGTTTGAGTGGGTCCAAACAAATCTATATGTAAAAGTTCTAAAGGTCTAGAAGTGGAAACAATGTTCTTGGAATTAAAAGAGTTTTTTACATGTTTCTCTTTCTGACATGCTTCACATAGAACCTCAGATTGGTACACAAGATTTGGTAATCCTCTTACGAGGTGGAGGTTATGCTTGTTTAGCTTTGAGATGGTTCTCAAGCTTACATGACCAAGTCTCTTGTGTCATATCCATTGTTCATCCTTTAAGGATATGAAGCATGAGACATTCTGTTTGGACAGGTCTTGAAAATCAATTTTGTAAACATTGTTCTGCCTCTTTGCTCGAAAAAGAATGGACTTGTCAGGGTTTCTGACTATACATTTATCCTTGTTAAAGGAAACACCAAATCCACTGTCACACAATTGAGTCCTTCAACCAGTAAGACATTATCAATAGAAGGAAAATGATACTTACCAATTTTACCCATCACAACTATTCTGCCTTTTTGGTCTCCTCTAAAGGTGACCCAACCTTTTGTCCTAGGTTTTAGGTCCCTTTCTCCCGTCATGTGTCGTGGGCATCCACTGTCCAGGTACCATGATTGGAGTTGTCTTCCTGCTGTTAAGCATATCTCCTCTTCGTCCATCAGGCAAATGTTTGCTTCTTCCTCCTCATCGTCTTCATCATCATTTGATGAGTCATCAAGGTCTTCCTATGTTGCCATAAGACCTTTCTTCTTCTTGAAGAATTTCTTCATTGTCCTTTCTGCTTCAGGACAGTTTGCCTTGAAGTGACCTGGTTTCTTGCAGCCATAGCACACAACAGGGCTTTTATCTTTCTGCTCATTCTTCTCTTGTGGAAATCTTTTGTTGAATTGCTTCCTTCTGAAGCCTCCTTTCTTTCTCCACATAGATTGAATTCTCTTAGAGATGAAGGAGAGTTCATCAACTGATCCTTGATCCTTCTTCCCCTTCAGAGATGCATGTGTAACATCCTGACTTTTTTGACTCTGCTCTAAACTCAGAAAAATCTGTTGATTGATCTAATTTTTATAATTTGCTACCCAATGAAAAATAATTAGTGCTTAATTGTCCTAAGCATTAAAATATCCCCAAATCATCATCCTAAATATATTTATTCATGTCCCTATAGTTTTAACTAATTTCAAAATTGGCCCTATACTTTCATTAATTGGCTTTTGCCCCAAAAAAGCTATAAACTCTAAATCTGAAATAACCTAAGGACCAAGTTGCAAAGTCTGAATATATTTCTTCTCTATTTATCCTAAGTGGTCGAGCCACTCTACTCACAAAGGTGAGTTTATTTCTCTTACTCTCATTCTCCCTACCTCTTATTCTTCTTCTTTTCTTTCTCCCATTCGGCCACCACCCTTCTCCCTTCTCTTCCATTTTATTTCATCTTCTTTGACATCAAACTAACTCCATCTATTTTGTTTGGAGATCCAAAACACGGTTGATCATCAAGAAGGAGAGGAACGAGAAGCTAGCTTGCACCACTACTCCCGTCGGTTTTGAGGGGAGGGAGATACTCATTGCTACTTGGGCTAGTGCAATGATGGAGTGTCTACTCTTTATGTTTTCTGTGTTGGTGTCCTTTTTCTTTAGAGTTGGAGGGTTGACTCTCTTGGTCTCCCTAGCCAAAGAGGGTTGGTGCTCTAGCCATGCTGTTGTGATTTTTCTTCTCTTGATGATGTTTTGGTTATTTTCTACCTATAAATGGTGTTGTAATAATTAAATATCCCCCACCTATGTCCCATTTTTGTTTTATAATCAGTTTGGTGTGTTTGAGTTGCTAGAAAAATGTTCAAGAGGCCCAGGTATGGTTCTTGTACCTTGCATGTGGTAATCTAACTCTAAAACGTGATTCTGTGTGTAAGTGAATTATTTGATGAGTTAAAGAACTTAAAATCATGATGGTGATGCTGGAAATAAGTTAATTATGGTCTTTGGAAGCAAGTTTGGTGCTGGCATGTGAGCTATAGCTCATCTCATGAATTTTGGGTTCGTTTCTCTGTTGAACAGGTTCAGTATAAAAATTGTTAAAAATCGTATACTAATCTCTTTTGAACGAAACTTGTTTTATTTGAAACTTGTGTGTGTTGAACATGTTCTATTAAATTTTCAGAATTTTTGGTGACCATTTGATATGAGAAACTAGTGAAAACAAAATAGTGTTCACGGTTAAATGTATGAATTTTTGGGTTTTCCTGATGAATACATTCAGTACGAAAATTCTTAAAAATTGTATACTTGTCCGTTTTTTATGAAATTTGTTTTTTTAGAATCTTTGCGATGTTATGAATACTTGATAATATTTTCATAATTTTTGGAAGACATTTGATATAAGATCATGGCTTCGCACTTACCTACTTGCCGTCTAGACGTGGAGTTTGACATTGACGATGAAGATTATGAATTTGATCGTGCGGACCGAGAGTTCATCTTTAGGGGATCAGTGATCATTAAGATCACTTGCATGTTGATGCCTGAGCAGGAGCCCTTTTTGCTTTTGTCTCGTTTCTTCATCCGTATGGTGTTACCGTTTACTTCGCGGAGTAGACTGGCTGGCTGAGGAGAGGCACACACAGTGACTGACTAGTAGTGGTAGCGTTGAAATGAATTTTGGCTGGATGTCCTTCACTAGTTAGTTGTTTTGTGTGTATGCCTTAGATCTAACCCTTTTTTCTTGCTTGGTCATTTTGTTTACCTGCTAGTTGTATATGCTAGGTTAGGGGTTACCTTACTCACTCAGATTGTCTGTCTCTCTCGTGCAACAAGAACTTAACTATTATTTTGTGTTATTTGTATTCCATGGGCTTCTCTAGGTTAATCATTTGTTTGATATTTAAGTCTGCTAGGAGTTACATGATGTTAGTGTTACTTTTGTTTTTGTGAAAAAATAATTCTGGTTTTGTGATCCCTGAGGAGCAAAGTTCTTGTTAATTATGGAGAGAAAAGTGATTTTATTGTGATTAGTCGCAATGGGGATTGTGACGTCATAGCATGACTCTTCATCTGAGTCATTAACTTTTAGGGCCGTTGAGGTGCTCCCTTTTTTAGCTTTGAGAGCAATAGATATTGCTCTTTTGTCAATTCCCTCTTCCTTGAGTTCAAGCTCATGTACCTTGAGCGAACCCAATAGTTCTTCAATTGCAAGAGTGGATAGATCTCTTGCTTCTTGAATGGCCGTGACCTTAGGTCTCTATTGTCTTGGTAGACTCCTAAGGATTTTTCTGATATGATCCTGGGTTGAATAGCCTTTTCCCAACGATCTCAGATTGTTGATAATCGTTTGGAATCTTCCAAACATCTGATCAATTGTCTCATGGTCCTCCATCTTGAATAGTTCATATTGATGAACTAACATGCTGATCTTGGATTCCCTAACCTGAGATGATCCTTCATGGGCCAGAGCAAGAGTATCCCAAATCTCTTTGGCTGTGGTGCAGCTATGCACCTTGTCATATTCAGACTTTGTGATGACACACATTAGATAGTGCCAAGCTTTAGAGTTCAACTGGAATCTGGTCCTTTGATCAGTTGTCCATTGAGCTCTTGGCAATGGTTGTCATGCTTAATCTACTGGAGCAATATAACCATTTTTTGCGATGTCCCACATGTCAATGTTATGTGCATCAAAGAATGAAATCATTCTTTGCTTCCAGTAGTCGTACTCATTTCCATTGAACAGTGGTGACCTGTTCACAGCTTGTCCTTCATTTTCCATGGATGTTTGTTCTCTGCACGGTTAAGTGCTCAACCCCTAGAGATCGAGCTCTGATACCAACTATAGGTAACAAGGTGAAACACAAGAAGGGGGTTGAATTGTGTTTCTTAACTTTTAAAAGTTTTTCGCAAAACGTTGGACGAAGTTATGAAGTATTGGACGCACAAAGTAAATTGGATGTTGAATGCAACACCCTTTCTCCAAAAAGGATATCACACCATAGTAACAAAAAATTTTCGCATAACTTAGAAAAATAATTGATGAAAATTCAGTATTCCTTCTCCGAAAATGTGGGTAAATTTTTTTTACCTTTAGAATAATGAGAAGGATCGGGAATATGTCTCCCTAATCCTTTTCAAAAAGTTTTAAATGCGGAATAACACACGGGTGAACGTAATCTCATATCATATATATATCATCAGAGTTTTACAATGAAAGTTCAGTATACTCAAAAATTCTCAAAATAAACCATACGGTGAACATCTGAGCCGGTCAAGTCTTTAGATCTCTACCCAAAACAAGATAATGAACACATCTCCTTCTCGAAATCCCAATCAATCCATGCAATGCTCAAATCCCCTTCTGAGAGCTAGCCTTCGGATTGGAACTAACTCACTCCTTGGGTAAACCATCTACTTAACATGCAACAAACACAAACAAGGAAAACATGCAAGGATGAAGTTCAAATCCACAGCAAAATGAAAAGAGAAGTATAAACACGCATTCACAGATCACGCATCACATAATACATACATCAAGAACACAAATACACAGATTATACTTTATATTTAAATACAGCAAAGCAGTGCATACTCAAAGATATATTTATGCATGCCACTTCTATATCTCTTAAAAACACATTGGTTCACTGCTCCAAGGATACTTTTCCAACCTTAACACCTTTGAACGATTGGCTGTAGTAATACCTAACATAATAAACCAATCTTCTCCCCTGTTTCATGAGCTTGGAAACCAATCTGAACCCCTGATTCATGGTCTCAGTTTTACAATTATTCAGTAGAGCTATATTTAAAATTATAATTACCATATCATGAAATAGGTCAGTTAGTCAGATTTATCCAAGCTGGGTATATGACTTGTCTTAGCTCGGGGGCATGACCACAACTCGGCCATTGAGACTTTTGAAACATGGATAATCCCAATAGGCAATTGTAGCCCAACCGTACACTATTCTCAACCCATTCTCTAGGTTGTAAGCTCATACCCTTTATGCAATGACAATTCATTTTACATATAAAATCACTTTGGTTTCTCTTGTAAAACTTTCTCACATTTTACTGTATTATCTCGGGTAATACGAAATCTCACAAAATACTCTTATTCTTTTAACACGGAATCAATTCTTGAAATTATCCATTATGTTACTCTTTCCAGCTTTACTCATTTATTTTAGGAGTAACCACACTGTGGCAGTGCCGAACTGAGGTGATTAACCTGTAACAATTAAAGTGAGTCGGTATATAACGAAAAAGCGATTAAAGCATAAAAGAATATCAAAACAGGGCAGAGCCACCGGGATATCGATCAAGAGAGAAGAGATTAACAGTAATTTAAACTCATGTTCGCTTTTTAATCGGTAAGTGATTTTTCCTTGATTTTGAATAAATCTAATGATAGAATGATCACACGGCAGCAAAGCTGACTGCGGTGATCAGTGCCCAACTTTTATAGTGATTTGATATAGAACTAAGTGAACGAGATCAAGCTGATTTATTACTGAAATATTTAAACACAAGTTTATTTTCAGAAAAATCCTGTTGAAGGCTTTCTTCACTAATTTTCCCTGTCAGATATGTAAAGGACCCCAAGCCAGGAATTTTTACCAAATAATATAACAGCAGAATTCACCAAGAACTTCTTACTATTATATTATTTTACCCAGACAGTGTAACACCCTCAATTTTTAAATAGTTTTATTGATTTTTGATTTGCTTTAAATTAATTAAAATTATTTAATTAATAATTTTTGGGATCTTGAGGTGAGGATAGTGATAGTAATATCTTAGGTTTGATTTTGAAGGGTTTAGAGTAGTAGAGTTCGCAAAATTGAGTTTTTGCGGGAACCGCATTCTCTCCTGATGCGGGGATAGGGTTCAGTATTTTTCTGGAGGTCATTTTTACTCCAAAATAATTTTTAACGAACCAAAAGTGGTTCTTAAAATATTTGTGATTTTTAGAAATTTTTCTGGAAATTTTTCAGAAAAACTTTATTTTACCCGCGTTTGGTGCTTTATGGGTAAACCGGGCGCAACCGGGACATGAATAATAGTCCAAAAAATTTAGTTTCGGGTTTCTAAATTTTTCTATGACATATTCAAATCATAAAATTCATTTCTCATGATTTTACTCATTTTAGAAAAATATTTATCTAAAAAGGGGGTTCGAAAACTACGCATTTTTACCGCTTCGAACTACCGATTAAACCCTAACTTGATGGGACTTAATCCCACCATTTTTATGGTCAGATCTGGGCGCATGAGGGGCTGATCCAAGTCTAAAAAATTCTTCCAAAAGTCAAATGGTCAATTAGGGGTCAAATTTTGAATTTTCCCAAAATTAGGTGAGAGAGGTATGACTCCCAACCACCAAAGCATGCAAGCCCATACCTCCCCCATACCTTCCCTTGCTCAGCCGAATTCATCTAGGGAGAAAGGAGAGAGAAATTCATTTGCTTCATACACTTCATCTTCTCCAAAATCTCCATTCTCTATTTTCTCTCCATTCCCAAGCTTTTCCATACACAAAAAGACCAAGTTCTAGTAGGATTTTCCATACCCAAGCTTCACAAAAAAAGGCTTGGATCATCATTCTAATCCATAAACTTCTTTCATTTTTTTCATTTCCACCACTTTCATGTTTTCATAAAAGCTTGAGTTCTTCATTTCACTAAAAGTAAGTTTTTCCTTGGTTTAGGTTCACTCCATTGGAACCTACAAGCTTGGAAACTGCCTTGGATCTATTTTCTTTCAAGATTTAAGTAAGTATTCATCTTCTCAAATTTCTACTCTTTAGAGTTTCTTGGCTTTCATAAAACTCATATTTCTATGGTTGTATTTTGGTGTATTTTGAAAAGGGTAAATTTTTCTAAGTGTGGGAACATCAAGGTGTTGAGTAGACCACTTGGTGTTGGTGTGGTGTGAAGGAGGTGATTTTGGAGTTAGCCCATTTTCAAGTCTTCAAGAGGTAAGGGGATTTTCTCAATAAGTTGGGAAGGATGTGTATGTGTGTGTTGTATGTTGTATGTTCATGAAAAACTCAAAGACTTGAGTTTTCATATTGGTTGTTGAATGATTTTTCATTCTTTAGTAATATGTATTTTTATATATTTATGTATATGAGTGAAAGTATGATTTTGGTTGAGGCATGATAATTTTTGATAAGCCTATGTGTTGTTGGAAAAAATCATATGTATGATTTGGAGTGATTTGGAATGCCTAAGTGTATGTTGGATTTATGGCTTGGTGGTGTTTTTGCCTAAATGGATGAATATTGATTCTTGGATGTTTCACATGATTTAATTCTATGTGATTGGGATTGGTTTGAAAATATTTGACTAAGTGTGGTAAGAGGAGTTAAAAACTTTAATGAAAAAGTTTTACAAATGAAAACAAAGAAATTAATTAGGATTCAAGATAACACTTAATTGGATAAATTTCAAAAATACAAAATTCTGGAATTCTGGGCATGAAATCGAAAGTCTGGGCACTTTGGGCCAAAAGTATAATGTTATAAAAGTTCGGGGGTAGAAAACGTGAAAACTGGACGCAGAGACTGGACGCAGGAACTGGACGCAGAAACTGGACGCAGAGACTGGACGCAGGAACTGGACGTAGAGACTGGACGCAGGAACTGGACACAGAAACTGGACGCAGAGACTGGACGCAGACTGGACGCAGGAACTGGACGCAGGAACTGGACGCAGAAACTGGACGCAGATTGGACGCAGAAACTGGACGTTTTGGGGTCAAAATGAAATTTTAACAAGTTATGTGGTTTTTTTAATAATTAATAAGAAGTGAGAAGGAAAAATAATAAGAATTAGAGAGTTAAAATTAAAGAAGAACTTTAATTTCAAAGAGGAATTTTCCATAAAACTTACATTTTTCAATAATATTACACGGTATTGGAAGAGAACCAATACGTGGCGAAGATAAAAGTCTTAAGGACAATAATATTACACGGTATTGGAAGAGAACCAATACGTGGCGAAGATAAAAGTCTTAAAGACAATAATATTACACGGTGTTAGGTGAAGGCTAACACGTGGCGATGAAAAACCCTAAGACGAGGGACCAAATTGATTGTGGTTGCAAATATACTGTCATATGCATTTGAGTTATTGGCTTTTGCCATGTTGGCTTTATGCCATGACTAATATTGGCTTTTGCCATGTTGGCTTTATGCCATGACTAATATTGGCTTTTGCCTTGTTGGCTTTATGCCATGATTAGAGCACACAATCCTATGCGGGGATTGTAAATAAGTATGGTCTGACTATAAGTCTTTGAGGGCATCCAGGTTACGAAATTCTCAATGGCCTTGCGGTGAATCCCCTTGTGCCGAGAAAAGTAGTGTACCCGGCTTGGATGATCCTGACCGGCTGCCTTATTTGAGATGGGGTGTACGACGTAGCACAATGGGTCTGTACCGAATAAATGACAAACGATGGCCAAGAATGAAGGTCAGTTTGCATTAATGATAGGTATACGATTCCGCCACATCGCTCTACTTAGTTGAGGAAGAAAAGTCTCCATGGAGCAGTGCACCGGTGTATGACAAGAGATATTGAAGTGACATGCATTATGCTAGAATGCTATGTGTGTGCTTGACTGTGTGTTTACCTTGATGATTTGTCTGTTGTTGATGATTGAATAGCTTAGCTAAAAGATTTGCGAAAGAGTAACTCTATATAAATATATTCTTGGAATGTATTACGTAGTATTTTATTTTTCATATGCAACCTTTCAGTGGATTTCAACTTGTGAAAAGGAAATTCACCTTTGCATATTTTCCTGTATCTGTATGTACGTTACGTGTAGATGAGGCCTCTGGTAGCCCGCGTGAGGGAGAGCTTCAGGCCCCTTGAGGCCGAGTCCGAGGGAGGGGGATGGACTTATGATCCCATCTCCCAATGGGCCACTGTGTGTGGACACGTGGTCAGGACTAGAGGAGGGGTGCTGGGCCCCGAAGAGGTTCTGGAGCGCGACATGGTTCTGGACGCTTACATTCCACTTGAGAGGATGCGCAGCTGGCTGGCAGCCGCACCCGAGGCACCCGTGGAGCAGCCGAGGCGAGAGACTCAGGCGGAGGAGAGACCTTTACCCTCACGGGTAACCGGATCAGCTCGGGAGTATCGTCGCATGTTTCGCCGCACGCGTCTCACTCCGAGGAAGAGCACCTTGCCGCGAGATCGTCTACCGAGGATGGCTCCATCAGTGACACCAGCTTCACCACCACAGACAGGGAGATTGACGCTTTCCGTTCCTTACGTTCCACCGTATGGCCGTTTCGTACGCTGCTCTTCTGACACTTTTGCCGAGCCGTCGGGACACGCAGAGAGGGGGAAGAGGAAGGTTCGAGATGAGCCAGAGCGGGTACTCATTGAGATATCTGAGGAGGAGGAGGACCCGGAGGAGGACCCAGAGGAGGATCTCGAGGAGGACCCCGAGGAGACGTCATCGTCTTAGGTCGTAGTGGTGGGGGTGTCTAGTGCTAGGTTGTGGGATGTCTGTTAGCGACCAGCCTAGGTTTGGGATGTTCATGTTCAGTGTCGTGTATTTAACACATCTTTTGATTTACAGTTTTCTTAGGTTTAGATTTATCGCTTTATTTTATTTACGTTATGGTGATGTATTTTGGCCACTATGTTGTGGTTTCCAAACTATCCTTGCGGGCGCAAGACTTGTATATTTTGACATGATGATATATGTATATACATGTATGGTGTTTTTTTTTCTTCTGAGTTTCAGGATGGCTAAGTGTGGTGTGAGAAATCTTTTCGTATAAGATTCTTTTAAAAAAAAATTAGCCACCAATTTTGGTAACCTTAATTTATAAAGATGTTTTTCCGCATTAAATATTAGTTTTTCACGTGACGTTCCTTGTGGGAAAAAGGGGCGTTACAGACAGCCTTTTCATATTTGATATGACATTGAAAACTAAAGTGAGTTTAAATTAGCGAAATCAATGCTTAACAGATCAAGATCAATTAAAAGCAAAGACCGAGTTTACGGCAGTGCCGACATCACTCGATCTAAAGAGAGAATAGATTTATTTTAAACGCATATTCGTGTATAGTAGCATCCCAATAAAATCTTTCCCAATTTATCTTAGCCACGTATATACAGACTCCCTAGGTTAAGACAACTTATTGGTATGGTTCCCAGGAAAGATCTAGAGGTGAGTCGTAGCTGCTAAGTGTAACTTTCGTCTCATTGTTAATTGTTCTTATTCTGTCTTATATGAATTTTTGTGATATAAATATTTTGAGATTTATTTTTAGCTTAAAAATAAGATTTAAATATACATGTTATACTTCTGAAAATGGTTAATTTTCAGCTAACGTCAGGTTTAGTTGTAACATCTGTTTCTTTGTTTTATCGTCCTTATTCTGTTTTATATGAATTCTTGTGACATAAATATTTTGTGATTTATTTTTAGCTTAAAATTAGGAAATAAATATACATATTCAAGAATACTTCTGAAACGGTTAATTTTCGATTGACGTTGGGTTTTAAACAGAAAACGGTTTACGTCTAAATTGACGAAAGGAGATTTAAATAGCTTGAGCATATCAAACCAACTCAGAAAACAAACTTCCTTCATAAAAGTTGGTTCTTTTAATATTTGTGAATTTTAGAAATTTTCTGGGATTTTTGGAAAAATTTCAAAAATTACCGAAAAATACGCTAAACGGAAACGTATAACGCAAAAATTTTATTTTATAGTGTTATTTTCGTGACAAAGGTCCACAAGTATTTTATATTTTATTTTATGATTTTAGAAATTATTTCTGTGTAGGTTTCGAAAATCCTATTTTCTGCACTTTTTTGGGTTATACCTGCGAAACGGTAAAAACCGAAGAGATTGCACTATCATTAAATTTCAAAAATGATAGCATGAATTTATTTAAATCTATCATGGAATTTTTAAGCATTCTCATTGGTCTCACCAATTAAATCAATTATTTCAATTTTTGATTTATTAAAAGACATTTTTTAACCTTTTATTTCTTTCCTTTTTCATCAAAACCCTAGAGTTATTTATGTAAAATCCTCTCCCTCTCCTCCCTGCTAGTTTGGCCGCCCTTCCTCATGACTCAAGAGGATCTAGCACCTTCTCAATTCTTCTAGGGTTTTAGAGATTTCATGAGTCATGGTTTTTAACCAATTAGGTAATTAGGGTTTTATTTTTGGATAATTAGAAAAATCAAGTTTTTCTTCCCACTTGTCTACCCCTTGGTCGACCCCCTTGGCTATAAATAGAGGAGGAGAGCTCTTCAAAAAATTGTTCATCTTCCTCCAAGCTTATTCTCTTGGTTTCTTTTAAGTTTTCCTAGTTTTCTTTAAAGCTTTTCTTTGGTTGTTCTTAACAATCTCTTGCAAAATTGTTAGAGTTCTCAGTTGTTCTTCAAGTTCTTGAGTTGAGGTAAGGGGAAAATCTTCTAAAGTTGGTTTGATCTTGTTTTGATGAGTACTTTTGTGTTTTGGGTGTTTAAAGCTTTAATTAATTATTATTTACTTTATATTATTGTTTTAATGCTTTAATTAAATTGCTTCATGCTTTATTTTATTTAAATTGTGATTTTATAATTAGTAAAGTTATAATGCTCAATTTATTTATGAATTTTAATAATTGTACCTTTACACTGACAAAATTTTAATTATAAAGATTTGATCACTCAGTGGGCTATGCATTCGTGATCAACAAATCTTAATTCATAAAATTAACTCTCAGAAGTTCTTTTGGCCAATTGGAAATACTGTGGTTGGTCAGGCAGGAGAGTGCACCCTTGGTGTACGTCAGGTCGGGCTCAGGGGCCGTATCTCTCTTGGACATTACTACGTGAGAAAAGTGATTAAATACGCTAAAATTTCTGAACAAGTGTTTTCTTTCATGACAATATACTGTTTTCGAAAATATATATATACTGGCTGATTGGGTAAAATAATTTAATGGTAAAGAGTTCTCGGTGAACTATACTGTTATGTTATTTGGTAGAAATTCCTGGTTTGGAGTTCTGATATATAAAAACTTACAATTTTTACTATTTATATACAGACTGATGGTTGGGTTAAGTAGTTCATTTGTATGGTTCTGGCTAAGGAAAGACATGGTCTTCCAAGCGGCTTTAGCTCACCCTCTCTTTCCTGGGAATCATACCGATGCACTATTTTTCTTATTCTAGGGAGTTCGTATATACGTGGCGAAGATTATTTCATTATTAGCTTCCAAAGAGCTTTTTCGAAAAATGGGCTTAAAGTTGTAATTATGACTACTTTTATTACAGTTATGGTTGGTTACCGCAGTCCGCTCTGCCGCCATGTGACTATTCTGTAGCAAAATTTTCCCAAGAACGAGAAAAGTCACTTACCGATTAAAAATGAACCTAAGTTTAATTTATTGTTAATCTCTTCTCTCTTGATCAATCCCGGTGGCTCTGCCCTGTTTTGATCTTCTTTTATTGCTTTGATCACTTTTATTCTATACCGATTCATTTTATCTGTTTCCTCAGTTCGGCTCTGCCGCGGTGTGATTACTCTTAAAATAAATGAGTAAAGCCGGAAGGAGCAACAAAGCGGATAATTTCAAGAGCTAATTCTGTATTAATAGAATAAGAGTATTCTACGTGATTTTGTATTAAGAGACTTAATACAGTAAAACAAAGAAGATTTTACAAGAGAAATCAAAGAGATATTATACGCAAATTGAACTGTCTTTGCATAAAGCATTTTGAGTATACACTCCAGATTGGGGTTAAACAAACACTCTAAATTGGGGTTGAGCATACACTCTAGATTGGGGTTGAGAATAGTGCTTGGTTGGGCTACAATTGTCTACTGGGATTATCCAGGTTTCGAAAGTCTCAATGGCTGTGTAGGTGATAACCCTCGAGCCGAGACGACTCGTATACCCGGCTTGGATAAATCTGACTGGCTGACCTATTCATAATTTGGTAAATCATTTTTAAATGTAGTACTACCGAAGGGTTTCCAAAAGTTCAGATTGGACTATCTAGTTATGCTGTTAAGTTTGCTACAACCGATCGCTCAAAGCTGTGGAGGTTAGAAAGTCTCCTTGGAGCGAGTGACTGGCGGACGGTGGATATAGAAGTGATGTAACATCCATTTTTCTGAGTTACCATTTAAAATCCATTTTATATGAAATTTTGAGATCTAAGTGCTAAGTGATTTATTTTAGTCTTATAATTAGGGTTTTTATACACTTATCAAATTATTTCATTAAAACAGTCACTTCTCCTTTGACGTTTTGGAACCGTACTTACCGTAATTAACGGATAAGGGTTTAAATAGCCAAAGTATATCAAAACAACCCAGAAAAATAAAACTTACTTCACAAAAGTTGATTCTTTTAACATTTTTGATTTTCTGAAATTTTCTTAGAATTTTTGAAAATTTTTGGAAATTACCATTTTGGTCCCTATTACTTACAGTAAGAGCTAATAACTAATTCGGAGATCAATCTGAGGTCAGAAAAAGATTTTGAAAGGCTGAATCATGTTTTTATATTTTTTGAAATTTTTGGAAAGTATTTCATAATTTTCTGAAAATCAGATCAAAAGTTACTTTTTCCAATCCCTGTAAAGCACGGAAAACGAGGATTTTTGGTTAGAAATAGATTTTTAGTGATCAGTGAGTGCTTAAAATCAAATTTCAAGAGGGATCATTAGTGTTTAAATTCAATTTGTGATTTTCTGGAATTTTTTTGGAATTTTCAGAAAATGTCCATTTTGCACTTACGGCGCGTCCGTTTTCCTTTGTTAGTGTAAACCATAAAGCCTACCCTTACCTTAAAATTTCAGAAACTCTTGCATGAAGTCTTTATGACTATTATTTGTCATTTTTGAAATTTTTCTATAGGTCCTCACCTTTTAATAATTATTTTTGGAATTTTTCTTGTAAAAGGATCATTTTACCTTTGATTTTCATCTTGTTTACACTTAAGACTCTAGGGGCAAAGATGTAACTTCACTCCCTCCCTCTTCAGCCCTCATAAACCGTCTCACTACTATGCCAAGAAGAGGACTAGGTGCATTTGGTTGTATGAGTCATGGTTTTGGACCAATTAGAAAAGGATTGATTAAAACTAATTTATAATTAAGCCATTTAGGAGTCATGGTTTATATCATGGAATCAAATGGCCTTCCTTCCTTCTTCTCTTGGTCGACATCCACCCTTAATTAGGGCCCTTGGATGAGCTTTTTGGCTTATGAGTCATGGGCATAGTCATGAGCTTAGGCCAATTAGATAAAAACATGATTAAACCTAATTAATAAATGGGTAATTTGTGAATCATGGCTTACATCACAAAGTTATTTTAGTCCTTCCGTATCCCCCTCTTGGCCGCCCCCTCCCCATCTATAAATAGGCATCTTGGCCTCATAAAATTCACACACCAACAAGCTTGAAGACAACTCTCTCTCTTTACTTCTTAGTTCTTAAATTTCTATTTGGTGTTCTTGCTTTGTTCTTCCAATATTTGTGGCCAAGGTAAGGGAAACCTCTTTCAATATTAATTTGAGAAGTATGTGTTTGATTCTTGTTTATGCTTGTCTTGTATGCTTTAGGTGTTTTTGCTTTTATGCTTTAATAAATTATTTATAAGCTTTAAATTAATTATTTTGTGCTAATTACTAATAGTAGGGTTATAATGCCCAAAATTCTTTAAATTTTCGTGTGAGGAAGGTGGTTATGTTAAAATTAATTTTGAGTTTTGTAAACATACCGTTATAATGGCGAATTTTAGTCTTATCGTAAAAATGACTTTACCGTAGAGAAAATGAAATTATTCTTTTGTGAAAACCCTGATATTATCTATAATTGATATACAAAGTCATGGTTAAGATAAATGGTTTATCAATATGGATCTGTCTAGAAAGGAAAGAGATGTTTGAAGGGGCTTTTATTTAGTTCGTCTCTATCTGGCCTGGGATCTGTATTGATACGCTATTTGGGGAATTCTTAACCTAGGGACTCAGTATATATGTGGCTAAGATGATTGGGGAATATAATGGCAATGAATTCTCAGTGAATTTTGCTGTTATATATTTTTGGTTCAGTATTCTCTATGTTTTTAACAGTAAAAATTTGTGAAACAAGCTTTCAATGGGCTTTTTCTGAAAATAAATCAGTGTTCAAGTATTTTTGAAATAATTCAGTTTTGAACTTCTTCAATAAATTAAATCACTTTTAGTTCTGTCAAATACTGATTCATCTTTTAGGGATTTTAATAAAAATCAAGTATAAGTTATCTAGGATAAATGGTTCTATGTTCTATCTGAGTGGTGAAATTATGTGTTTTTCCTGAGATGTGTGATTTGGTATTCTTGTCTGTTAAATGTGGTTTTGTGTTTTCTGGTAATTCTATGTTGTTTGAGATAAGTGATTCTGAGTGGTTGGAACTGAAAGAGATATGCCTAGTGAAAGGCGATGTTCCTACTCGATGTTCCCATATGCTTTGTTTAAAGCGATGTTCCCACTTGATGTTCCTACTCGATGTTCCCAAATGCTTTGTTGAAAGCGATGTTCCCACTAGATGTTCCCAAGGTGCTGTGTTTTAAGCGAAGTTCTTATTATTTGTTATGTTGATACACTGATTATTTAAGTATGATTCCTTTGTATTTGTGTTGTATATTGTTGTGTGCCTATACTTTTCCTATTACTTTGTTTAGAGTTTCACCCTTTCCTACTTTGTTGTGTTGATGCATGACGGAGTAGATATTTTTCCCAAGAAGTAGGCTACCTCTTAGAAGAAGATCTAAAGGATGTTGCTGTATAGATGAATATGGATTCCAAGAAGAATAGAAGGTTACTGTATTATTTTGGGTAAAGGTTAGAGACTAGACTGGCTCAGATGTTCACTGTATCATTTTCAATCTTTCCTTGTAAAAAACTCTGATGGTTATACGAAATGAGATTACATTCATACAAGTTTGTTTAGGCTTCCGCAATTAAAACCTTTTGAAAAAGATTAATACATTTTCTCCATCCTTCTCTTTGTTTAAAAGAAGAAAAATTTTACACACATTTTCGGAGAAGGAGCGTTGAACTTTCACTAAATATTTTCTAAGTTATTTTGAAATTCTTGGTAACTATGGTGTAATATCCTTTTTGGAGAAAGGGTGTTACAAGTGACATGCATCAATATTTATGGAGTGATATTCTACTGAGTTGTGATGTGCATGTCATATGCTGTGTTTGTCTGTACTTCTTTTAAAGTAATATGTTATGTGCTTAACTGTACTTGATTTAAAGTGATGTATTATGTGATAAATGATATAACTCTGTGTATGTGTGGTTTTGAGAATATGAAGCGTGAATGTTGTGTGTACATTCGTTGTATTATTATTCTTAACTTTGCGAAGTTTTTTACCTTTGCCTACTTTTATGTTGTGTTGATGCATGACTGAGTAGATGATTTACCCAAGGAGTGGGCTAACTCTTAGAAGAAGGATCTGAAGGAGGATGCTGCATGGATTGATAGAGATTCCAAGCAGAATCTGTATTTACTGTCTTGTTTTGGGTAGAGGTCTAGAGACTTGACCGGCTCAAGTGTTCACTGTATAAATTATTTTAGTATTATAGAATACTGGATTTTTCGTTGTAAATTTTGATGATTACATATATGAGATTGTTGAAACCAAATTGTTCAAAGACATTTTTCAATGTTTAAATCCCTAAGTAGTTTTGATGATAACAATTATTATTAAGGACTTTACAAAGTCTGTTTACAAGCTCTTGTAGGTATAACAAAATTAAGTCCATCGTCCAATGTGACTTTAGTACTTATATGTACAATCAGTGACCTGAGCGTCCAATGGACTCTGATACTGACCTTGGGTAAGTATCGTCCAATGGACTCTAGAAGCTAAGCGTCCATATGGTAAGATATGATATGCGTCCATATGATAAGTGAACAGAGCGTCCATTCTACTCTGCAGCTGTGTCCAACACGCAAGCTACTATAACATGGTATTTATGGCTCTTGCATTTAATATGAGACATATTTAATGAGCAAATGATTTGAAATAAATAGCTGTATACAATGCTTTTCCTGAGCATAAATGTCAACGTTTTCAACTAGCATTTAATGGAAAGTATAAAGCACTGTGAAAAGTGTACTTGAGAGAGAATGTAGTCTGAACATATCTGTTACTCTCTAAACACACCTTTTCTTTAATACAGTGTATTCTCTCTGTCTCAACTGAATATTACCTTTAACCACTGTGTAATTGAGACTTTGAGTACATGTTGCTTTTGACCTTGGAGAAAGAACTGCACAAAATACGCTGAAGAAGCACTCCATTGAAGCAACGGGAAAATAGCATTTAATGCTATTAGGAAACGACTATTTTATGAAGGCTGGAGCAAATCAAGTTCAAGATCAAAATATGAAGCTTCACTCAAAGCCTATAAATACTGTGAACAAGAAGAAGAAAAGCTAAGACTGAACTACGTGAAATATAGAGTCAAAACGCTGTGCAAATTATTTCATACACTCTGTAAAGCTTAGAGAAAATCTTATAGTCCATTCTTCTTGTAAAAGAGAGTTTGCTAAAACTCTCGAAGTGCTTAAGTTTTTATATTCTCACCTGTGTGAGTTAGTAGCACTTAGAATCAAAACACTCTTTTAAGTTGTTTGAGCCTGGAGAGGCTTGACTGTAAAAGAATACTTGGGTTTAGCCTGAAGAGACTGTGTGTAAAAGAATACTTGGGTTTGAGCCTGGAGAGGCTTGTATGTAAAACAATACTTGGTTGAGCCTGGAGAGGCTAGGTGTGCAAATAATACTTGTGTAAAGGCCTGAAGAGGCTGTTGAAGAATACTTGTAATTCTATCTGGATTGATAGTGAAATCTTTCTAGTTTGAGGGGACTGGACGTAGCTTTTAGGAAAGGGTAAACCAGGATAAATATCTGTGTTATTTCTCTATCCCTTAACTTCTTTATATTCAGTTTATGTACTAACTGTGGGGATTGGATTGAAATTATTTTTAACAAACCATCAAACGTTTTAAACGCACTAAAACCTTCTCTATCCTTCTCATCTTTTTAAAAGGCAAAAAATTTTACTCACATTTTTGGAGAAGGAATACTGAGTTTTCACGAAATATTTATTAAGTTATTACGAAAATCTTGGTTACTATGGTGTAATATCCTTTTGGGAGAAAGGGTGTTGCACACCATTCATCCCAACCATCTTTCTGTATATCAATGGTAGACAATTTCAGGGCTTTCACAAATAAATAGATTACAATAATTTTACGGTTCAATTATACTGTGATAGTTAAAAATTCGTCATTATAATGGTACAATTATTAAAGCTCAAAACCAATTTTTTCATTATAACATTACTATCATAAAAACACATAAACAATTTAGGCATTATAGCACTACTAATAATAAAAGCTCACAATAATTAAATCAAAGCCATAAAACAATTAAATAAAGCTTATAAACACAAAAATCACCAAAGTGACTAACAAACAAAGATCAAACTTCTAACTTTTCAAATAATTTTGCAAGAGCTTCCCCTTACCTTGAAATTTAAAGAAAAAGAGAGTTTGAAGATCAAAGCTTCAAAAAGACAAGAACTTAAACAAGAAAAACTAAGAAAACTATAAAGAGGGAGAAAGAGAAAACTTGGAAATGCTTGAAGTTTTGGGGTAAGGATTTATGAAGATCCCTCCCCTCTATTTATAGGGAGTGGGGCGCAGCCAAGGAGGAGAAAATGAAGGGCTTGTTGATCAAGTTAACTTAATGGTTAAGTTAGATTTTAAAGAAATTAAGAAAATCAAGTAATTCTCTCATTGGCTCAAAGGCATCCACTTGGTTTCTAGAAGAAGAATATCTTCTCCCACTTGCTCAAGGAGGGCGGCCAAGGGGCTGGAAGAGGGAGGAGAGGAAGTTACTTTTCTACCCTTTAGGGTTTATGTGAAAAAGAAATGAAAACCAAGGGTAAAATAGTCTTTTCATAAATCAAAAATTGAAATAAATTATGAATTTTTTTCAAAAATTACAGAAAAATTTCAGAAAATCACAAATATTAAAAGAAACAACTTTTGTGAAGGAAGATAATTTTTTGGGTTGGTTTTCGCATACTTATGCTATTTAAAACCTATACCGTCAATTACGACGAAAACTATTTTCTGTTTAACACTCAACATTAAACGAAAATTATCCGTTTCAATATAGAAAAAGAATATGTAAACTAAAACCATTTTTCTAAGATGAAAATAAATTAATAAACACATATATCACATAACATTCAATTAAAACAGAATAAAGACAGTAATGTTACAGACGTAAGTTATATAAGACTTAAACTAGTTTTTCGTTTGAATCCCAACACCAAACGAAACTTCTAATATCTATACTAGATAAAACTCTATTTGTTCCCTTAGTTCTCATCTTGATTATTTCCTAGCCTCTGGGTATTTATCCGTTTCCTAAAATTTCAAACTTAGTTTCTAAAATCCTCAAATACCTCTTCTAATCAGAATTTGAAATTTCCATATCGTTATAAACTTATTCTGACAGTCAAAGACGTCCATAGAATACCGTTTTTGACTTCTACGTCAGTTCTAAACCATTACTTATTTTCTGAAAATCTTAAGGATAATTCTAATCCTTCAAAATTAATACTCTGTCTCATAGAGTTAAAATTTGGGATGTTACACTAAACGTCCACTAGTTTAAAAAATAGTTTGAGTTTATTTAAAATGTTTGTTAAGAAAACCTCAAGACAATCCCCACAGTTTGTAATAAAACTAAATGTGAAGGAGTTTAGGGATAAGAGATTTACACACAAAGATTTATACTGGATCACCCTTTCCTAAAAGCTACGTCCAGTCCCTTCCAACTAGAAGGGTTTCCACTATCAACCAGATAGATTTACAAGTATTCTTCAGCAGCCTCTTCAGGCCTTTACAACAAGTTTTCTTTGCACACCTAGCCTCTCTAGGCTCTAACAAGTATTGTTTGCACACCTAACCTCTCCAGGCTCAACCAAGTTTTCTTTTACCAACAAGCCTCTTCTGGCTCAAACCCATGTATTCTTTTCACACCAAGCCTCTCCAGACTTAACCAAGTATTCTTTTCTACCTAGCCTCTTCAGGCTCACACTACTCAGAAGAGTTTAAAGTATTTCTAAGTGCTACAACTCACTCAAGTGAGGATATAAAATTTTAGCACGTTGAGAGTTAAGCAAACTCTCTTTTACAAGAAGTAAATTGACAGCGTTTTTATCTAAGTACAGAAGCGTGAAAGTTCAGCTCAATAATCTTTTTTTTAACTTTGCTATCTCTACTGTCTTCTTTTTCTTCTTCATAGTATTTATAGGCTTGATGAAGCTTCGAATTAGGTCTTCAGCTTTGATCTGCTTCAGCCTTTGTAAATAGTCGTTTACTAATAACATTAAATGCTATTTTCCCATTGCTTCAACGGAGTTGTACTTTTGCGTAGGTTGTTCAACTCTTTCTCCAAAGTTATAAGCAACTTGTACTCAAAATCTCAAATACACACTGGTTAATAGTAATATTCATTTGAGACAAAGAGAAAACACTGTGCTATGAAAAGGTGTGTACAGAGAGTTCTAGAAACGTTGAGAGTACATTCTCTCTCAAGTACACTTTTCACAGTGCTTTATGTTTTTCATTAAATGTGATCTCAAACTCAAATTAGTTATATTTTAACTCCGAGAAAAAGCATTTGTGACAGCTAGTTATTTCAAATCATTTGATCATTTAATATGTCTCAAATTAATTACAAGAGCAATAAATAGCGTTTCATAATTTGTAACAACGTACGTTCAAGATAAAGCGTGAATCAGAATGGACGCTAAATTGTCTTACCCACTTGGACGCATAATGTCTTGAATCCATTGGACGATACTTACCATAAGACAAGTATCTGAGTCCATTGGACACTCAGTTCCTAGTTTGTACATATAAGTACCAAAGTCACACTGGATGATGGACTTAACTTAATTGTACCTGCAAGAGCTTGTTATCAGACTTTGTTAAACTCTTAATAATAGTTGTTATCATCAAAACCTTTAGGGATTTAGACATGGTAAAATGTCTCTGAACCATTTGGTTCCAATAGAAACAAGATCTCTTGATACTCTTTCCAGAGCTTCTCCTTGAATTTCTCCAAACCCCAGTGATACCCTTCATCCAATCTTTTATCAATACCTTCTAAGCGAGCCATCAATCTTCCTTTTTTGTGAAAGATATTGCCAAAACAGTTTTTATTCCACTCAGCCGCATGTTTTTGAAATTTGTCTACCCCCTGCCTCCAATCATCCTTCTCCTCCCAAGTTTTCTGGACAACATCCCGGAAAGAAGTGTCAGCAAGCCAATCAATCATAAAGCGAAAAGGTCTATCACCTGAGTTCCCTGTTACTCCCCTCTGTAAGTGAAGAAGCAGGGGCCTGTGATTGGATTTTAACCGTGGAAGATGATGGATGAAAGCCTCTTGGAAACGGTTGTACCAGTTCACATTGCACAACCCCCTGTTTAGTCTCTCCTTAACTCTTGCTCCTTCCCAAGTGAATTGCGCACTTGAGAACCCCATATGCATCAGTTGACATTGTTGAATACAACTATGAAACTTAGCCATGGCTCCCTTCTGTGGGCTTCCCCCTCCCCTCTTCTCTTCAGAAAAGAGATAGACATTGAAGTCCCCCATTAGGCACCAATCCTCATTCTGCATGGTGCTTGCAATCTCTGTGAGGCCATCCCACAAACCCCTTCTCTATATTCTTCTAGGGGCTCCATAAACCAGAGTATAGTACCAAGGTCTCTCCCCGTTTCTAGGAATTACCCTAGTATGGATAAACTGTTGATGGGACCTAACAATCTCAACCCTGAACTCCTTCTCTTCTTAGAGAATCCACAACCCTCCAGCAAAACCCTCAGCTTCCTCCTTGAACTAGTGAGAAAAGCCCATTTTGTGAATAACCAACTCCGCCTTCTTTCCCCTAATTCTTGGCTCCAATATAGCCAACATCTAGATTTTGTTCCTATGCACCAAGTCTTTAATGAGAGAAGGAAAGCCTCTGCTCCCTGCCCCCTAACATTCCATGTTAACACTGTCATAATCAAAACTAGAGATGGGAAAGAGGAACAACAAACCACCCGCCCTAAGGCTACTGTGTTTTAGGGACAACAGTGGCCATGAGATCCATAGCCTCCTCCCCTTCCTCTTCAGGCACTCTAGGAGAGCAGTCATACTCCATACAAACAGTAATGGCCTCCTCATCTGGCGGACAGCCATGCACATTCCCATTCTCTGATTCTGGTTGCAAGAGGGGGTTGGAGAGGATAGGACCTGAAAGAAAAAGGTTTCGAAGAAAAAGACCCTTTCTTCCCTTCCCACTTCTTTGCAAGCCCCTCCTTCTGGGAGACCACCTGACCCACCTTCATTATCTGCCTTGGGCCTCCGCTTCTTACACTCTTGTCCACGAATGAGGGTGTATTCTTCTGGTGGGCCTGAGAGCCCATTTCCCTAGCGGCCTTTTTCAACAAACAGACAGTGCCTCCTGACTTCGCAGGGCCCACTGGGATCAACTGGGCTTGTGTGGATTTTTGGCCCACTTCTTTGGCCACAACCTTCTCTTGGTTGAGAGTATTGCCAATGTCAACCATGACCTCATCCTGCATGTGTCCATTATTGTTCCTGCCATGCCGATCATTGGCTGTCGTATGTACATTCCCATCATTAGCCTCCATTGGGATTCATTCATTCCCATTGGGTTCAGTCACGTGATGCTCTCCAACCGCCCCTGCCGTAGCACTTTCCAGAATACCAAAACGGGACCCACCTATCTGGGTGACCTGGCCATTCCCCGGGGGGTTAGTTACGCAGGGTGTGATCCCCTGCTTTGCACTGCTCCCTCCTCATCGATGCGCTCTCTGATCAACTATCATCCAAGGGCCAAATGCCCCTTCGCCTCATCCCCTACCTCCGGCCCTGTTCCCTCCGGACCACCCTCTTTACCTTTTGGCTGCTTGTTCTTGTCCCCATCAGCTACCTCATGTCCCAACTTCGGCTTCAGTAGTTCACAGCCGTCCTGGCGGTGGCATAGAGGTCGCAGTGGAAGCAAATCATGTTAAGCCCCTCATACTCCACCTTGTAGATCCTGCCATGGAGTTTGAACGTAGGCACCAACATTTTCTGTAAATCAACCTCAACACAGACCCAGTGAACTTTGCTCTCTCTGTAGTATACCCCTCACGATCGTTCGCCTTCTTCTGAAGGGTATTCGAATCAACCTTCACCGTAGTTCCAATAGAATTTTCAATCCGCCACAAGATGTGTTTGCCATAGTATTCAATTGGTAACCCTAGAATTCTAAGCCACACTGCTCCTCTTTGCAGCTGATCCTCGTGTGGAAAGAATTCAGGCGTCCAACGTTGGACGATCAAGTAGTGCCCCAAAATCATCCAGGGGCCTCCGTCTAACACCCTCCGCACATCTTCTTACTCCGAGAGGCGAACGAGGAAATAATCATGCTCCAAGTCCATGATCTCCAAGATCCCCTTCAGCTGCCACAATTTCAGGAGGCGGCTCCTGAGGAAGCGAATGCCCAATCTCTTCCCAATTACTTTCACGATCACAGCTTTCTTCCAAGGCCGGCGGGCTTCATGAAGCTCCTCACTGGAAATCTTCACCACCGGACACAGGTGATCGTCCTGCTTCTTACCCTTCCCCATACCTGGTTCCTCATCCTCAATATCCGAAGGCTCAAACTTTGACTCTTCTTCAAACAGTAACTTGTCCTCCACATCCAAGTCCGCCGCAGCATTGCCTCCCCCATTGACACCAAGGCAAATGTCTTTGTAAGAAACTACACGCCGTTTTAGCTACATCCCAATGGTGGTCTCGAAAATCTCCTTGGGTGCGTCACCCCCTTCCAGCCTCAGCCCTTCGTCATCGGGAGCATCAGTCGACACTCCCTCTCTTCCCTTCTGGCCCTCTCTCCTCGCTCCTCCCAACTTGGGTTTCTTTTTACTCCTATTCAGTTGGTCCTTTTCTTCCCCTAACATCTGCAGTCCCGCCACCCCTCCTCGCATCGCACCTCTCTCTCTCTCAAACCTGAAACTTTATTTAAGCGAAATCACATTCATTGCCACTTGAACAAATATTGATGACAATTTTTTTGAATGGTACATTAATATAATGGACTTAATATTTATTTTTCATTCAAAATTTCAAAAAAGTTTATATAATTTAATAAAAAGTAACTATGATTAATGATTAACAGTTTTTTTGAAGATTATCAAAAGTACAGAAATTGCATTAAAATATTCTAATATAACTTATAAAAAATGTTTATACAGAGTTTAAGCCCAAAATTCTTTCATTGTAGAATCAACTCATACACAATATATGATAAACATTTATTATAAATTTAGAAAATATTTTTTAAATTTAAAATATGATCTCAGGGACTAAAAGTGACACATTTTCAAAAAATGAGGGACTAAAAAGATGTTTTTATTTTTAAGGGACTAAAAACAAAAATCGCTAAAAAATGAAGGACCAAAAACATATTTAAGCCAAAAAAAAATTAATTAGGAGTATGTATGTATATATGTATGTACTTTTTTTTTGATAACATATGTATGTACTTTTTATAACTGACTCTTTACAACATTCTTGCATATAAGAATTATTTTTGGTCGACCAAATTGTATCATTACTAGTGCTGTGCTGATTATGCATAGTACTATATAATTAAAACATCAATATTATTTTATTATGGTACTTTTAATATTATCAAAAAACTTCATTTTAGGAGTATTGATATTTCAATTTATATATATGACTTTTAGGTAAATTCTCTTTTTAATTCTCATATTAATTAAGGCGACTTCAGTATCATCTCTTGTTAATTGCATTAATATTGTCGACTCGTGTTTATCTTTATTTTGAATTTCTAATTAACAATCTCATCATCCTTTAAAACAAATCAACAATCTCATCATTTGACACAACACACATTTTCACATATTAATAGTTTCTCTGTGTACCAATTATTAATAGATTTATCTTTATTCCCGACATGCATACATTGTGATAGCATCATACATGTAATTAGAATCCATGTGATGCTCTCTCCATATTTCATCAATCATATACAACTGCAAGATTCTTTAATTTTTAAATAGTAGTTTAAGCAGAAGGCACATGAAGCAATGGTGGGGTGAGATCAAACAAGGCGGAGGCTAAGGTGAGCGACTGGCCTGGGTCTCTCATCTTTTTTTTTTTGGTCAACAAAGCAAGAAGTTATCATTAAGGATGGGGCCTAACAACATTAGGTTAAGCTGAGGATTTATTTCGTTTTAATTAAGTATTAGGTGATATATGTATTTATTGATTTATTTTCATCTTAGAAAAATGATTTTAATGTAGGTATTGATTCTTAATACCTACATTTAAAAGTTGTTTCTTTTAATATTTGTGATTTTCTCAAATTTTTCTTAAATTTTTGGGAAACTTTTGAAATTTACAGAAAAATACGCTAAACAGGAGCGAATAGTGTAAAGATCTTGATTTGCAGTATAAAAATTCGTGACATGAGTCCAAAACCAATTTATATTTTATTTTTAATTATTTATTTAGGGATTTTAGAAATTATTTTTGTATAAGTTTTTGAAAATACCATTTTGCTCTATTTTGGAGTTATCAACGAGAAACGGTGAAAACTGAAGAGATTGTACTGTCAATAAATTCCAAAAAATGATACCATGAGAATATTTTAGGCTAACATGACATTTTCAAGCAATTTCATTGGTCCTCGCATTTTAAATAAATTATTTGGATTTTTGATTTATTAAAAGACTATTTTACCCTTAATTTTTTATCTTTTTCACTTAAACCCTAAAAGGTAAAATTGTCAATTCACACCCTCCTATCACAAGGCCTCTTGGCCGAATTCTTCATGCAAGTGGGAGGGGAATATTCTCTTTCTCAATCCTTGTGAATTGCTTTCGACCAATTAGAGAATTACTTGATTTTCTTAATTTCTTTAAAACCTAGCTTAGTCATTAACTTAACTTGATCAACAAGCATTACAAGCTCTTCATTTTCATCTCCTTGGCTGCGCCCCACTCCCTATAAATAGAGGCGAGGGGTCTTCATAACTTTTACACCAAAATCTTGAAGCAATTCCAATATTTCTCTTTCTCCCTCTCTATAGTTTTTCTTACCTTTCTTCAAAGTGTTATTGCTTTAGTTCTTGAGTTTTGAAGCTTTGATCTTCAAAAAAAAATTCTTCAAGTTTAAAGATAAGGGAAATTTTTTTCAAAGTTATTAGAGATTTCATAAGTTTGATCTTTGTTTGTTAGTCACTTTGGTGATTTTTGTGTTTATAAGCTTTATTTAATTGTTTTAAGCTTTATCTAATTGTTTACAAGCTTTTATTTATGAGTTTTTACTATTTGTGAGCTTTATTATTAAGTAATGTTATAATGTTAAAATTATTTATGATATTTAATAATTGTACCGTTATAATGACAAAATTTTAACTGCTAAGGCTTGATCACCTCAGTGGGCTATGGCTCATGTGATTAATTCCAGTTATCAATTTGGTACGCTAAAATCTCTGTAGTTCTTCTGGCCACTAGGGAATACGTTGGTTGGTTGGGTATGAGAGTGCATCTAACGATGTACTGTCCTGCTTAGTGCAGGGGATGTATCTCTTTTGGATATCATTGCATGAGAAAAGTAATTAACACGTTAAAATTTCTGTACTATTACTTCTGTATTAAAAACTTTGTGGTTAGTGTTAAATGATTTCAAAAATATATAAAGGATGACTGTGTAAAATAGTACAATTGTGGGGTTCTCGTGGGAACTCTATCGTTGTCCTGTTTGGAAGAAATTCCTGGTTTTGGGATCCTTCTATATATATAAAACCTGTGATTTTTACCATTGATATACAGAAAGATAGTTGGGTCGAATAGTTCGTTGGCATGGTTCTGGCTAAGAAAAGACCTGGTCTCTAAGAAGCTTTGACTCGCCCCTCTTTCCTGGGAACCTTACTATTGTGCTATTTGGAATTCACGACTTAGGGAGTTTGTACATACATAACGAAGATTATTTAGTGTAAGCTTTCAAAGGACTGTTTACAAAAGCGGACTTAAGTTATATTATTATCACTTTTAAACGGTTATGGTTTGGTCACCGTAGTTGACACTGCCGCCGTGTGATTATTTCGTCGTCAAATTATTTTAAATCCAAGAAAAATCACTTACCCAGTAAAAAGCAGTAACAAAGATAATAAGTACGAGAATTTATTCCGTGTTGAAAGAATAAGAGTAATGTTACGAGATTTTTATTACAAGGGGTAATAGAGTAAAACGTGATAAAGTTTTACAAGAGAAACCAAAGCGATTTATATGCAAAATGAATTGTCATTACATAAAGATTTTTATGAGCATACCACCTGGAGAAAGGGTCGAAGAATAGTGTTCAATTGGGCGAAAGTCGCAATGACTGGGTTGTGGTCATGCCCCTGAGCCGAGACAAGTCGTTTACCCAATTTGGATAAATCTGACTGACTGACCTATTTCATGATATGTAATTATAATTTTAAATGTAGCTCTGCTGAATAATTGTAAAACTGAGACCATGAATCAGGGGTTCAGAATGGTTTCCAAGCTCATGAAACAGGGGAGCAGATTGGTTTATTATGTTAGGTATTGCTACCGCCAATCGCTCAATGGAGTTGAGGAAGAAAAAGTCTCCTTGGAGCATTACACCAGCGTGGTTTACAGATATAGAAGTGGCATGCATTGATGTATTTTGGGTGATGATACATGTGATAAAGACTGACTGTATATAATACATAATCTGTATTGGCTGTTGTCTTGATGTATTTTCTTCAAGTATGATCTGTGTTGAATGTTTTCTCTGTGTGTTTTTGATGTATGATCGATGTTGGTTGTTTTACCTTATGTATTCTCTTATGATATAACTTGTTTATAAGATTTTCACCCTTGCATGTTTTCTGTGTTCTTTGCATGTATATTTAAGTAGATGACTTGCCGAGGAGTGGGTTGGATCCGATCAGGTGACTTAGAGAAGATGGAAGCCGAGTAGATTCCTGAGTATCCGTCTGTCAACACATATATATTTTGGGTAGTTAGTGGTGACTGAACTGGCTCAGATGTACTCATAGTACCTTTCATTTTGTTTATCTAGCTTATGTTTTATTTTTTGAACTTCATACAATTTTCTTTAGTTTTCCGCAGTTACTTATGTACAGTTAGTTTGTGAACAAGATGCTTGTACTAATGTTAGCTTTTTGAGAAACTCTAATATATCTATATATGAGACGAGGTTGTTTTACGCGTGTATCTAATATAAATTCTCAGTCTTTAACTTTTTACGGAAATACTTGAAAAAATGTATTCCCCGTTCTTCTCATCTTTAGAAAAGGAAAAAATTTTGCTCACATTTTTGGGAATAAACTTTCTTTTAAAATGGATAAGTTAATGTTTATGAAAATTGTTGGTTACTATGTTGTAATATCATTTTTGGAAAAATGGTGTTGCAGAGTGCTGTGGGGATTGGGATGGAGAATGGTTGGTGTGTTGTGTTATGGTAGTGGCGGTGGCGGGTGGTGGAAATTATGGCGATGGTGGCGGCGGGTACGTGGTGGGAGGAAGGGCGGGAGGACATGGAAGGTGATGAAAATGGAATGGTAAGGGGTTCAATGGAGTTGGTTCTATGTGTTCTCACTTCACATACCAATGCATCTGAACCGTTAACTATTTAAACACTTATCTTTGCGGTATTTTTTGGTCTCTCACGGTGAGAGACCCAGGCCGGTCCTCACCCTAGACTGCGCCATAAAACAAAAGTTAGTGAGGCTGACTTTCAACCATCTGCAATCATCTATAACATATGAATCTCCCCTATCTACTATTATGTTTCTGCGTAGTTTTCATTTAAGGTGACGACTAAGGTGGTCAAGGACAAAAGTTCACCATGATGGTGCAGGGGGGCCATGACAATTACTGGACATTGATTTAATGAATATTATATTCAATGGATGAGATGTTAGACCGAAAACCTGGACATCAGGTTTAGGTCCATTTTTAACAATATTACAAAAAAGGTAAGCAACTAATGCAAAATTACAGTAATTCTAAAACTTTAGTAAATTTACAAATTTGCCCATTTCTTTTAATAACTTATAGAAGTGTAAAAAAAATATGATTTATAAAAGTGTAAAAAAAATTCCTTATAAAGTGAGATAATACATGCTTTATTATTATTATTATAATATAAAATATTAATTGTGGATAACGTTGAGAAAATATTAAATATTATATCGTAATATTTTATATTAATGAAAACAAAACAAAATTTAAAACAAAGTCATCATTTAAAGCTAAGTGGTAAGTCGTAAGCACTGCAGCATCGCTTTCCTGATTCTTCCATGTTGGCAATTTTGAAAAAAAGGTTGGTCTTGACATCAGGGTGCTAGACAATGTCCCCATGCGGTTATTCAAGTTATTCTAAGTGGACCGTCTTCATCTATTCTCTCTGTAATTTCAGCGGGATAAAATATGATGGGTTTGGTGTGTCTGAATCAATTTACCTCTGTATTTTGCGATTTCTATATTGGGTGTATGCAATTTTTCTATTTACTGTATTTGTGGGCACAATTTCATATTATCACAACTTATGGGGAGGAATTTATAACTTCAAGATAAATTGGACTACCTATTATCATAAGTCATGGCCCCCACTTCACCATCATGGTGAAGTTTTATCCTCAACCACCTTAGTTGTCACTTCATTTAGGAGTCATGAGAATCTCTTTCATGAAGTACTATAACATAGATCGATTTGACGAGTCAACGGTGGCGGCAGATAAAAAGTATGGAATTATAATTGTTAATTAAAAGTTAATTTTTCTAAAATATATGTATACATCGGTTTGAATCCAGATCATGGAAATACAACAACGTTAAATCTCATGTGGTAGAGGTTTACCACCTATAACGTCTTATCCAACTCGAAGGGATTAGTCCCAGCACGGGTGCAGGGGATAGTGGATCATAAAATTGTTAAAAGTTAATAGCTGAAATCGTTATAAAATATATGTATATATACATAAAAGCTACGTTATTGTTAAAAATTAGGATGTGTGAAAATAAATTTATTTTTTTTAAAATTTAAAAGATGACCACTGAAACTACAAGTGATACATTTCTAGAAATGAAAAACTAAAAAGAGACAAATTTTTTTAGGGACTAAAAACTAAAGAAACTAAAAATATATTTAATCCAAGTTAAAAGCTACGTTATTAATTATTTAATCAATGATAATAGTTATTTATTTTTTCTTTAAAATAGTCTCGCTCACTTTATAATATTTAAATTCTACTCCCTCTAGAATCAAATATAAACAAATATACCTAACTTTACAACATTTAATCAATAAATTATTTCTCAACTCGTGTAGGGATGGCAAAAAAATCCGTACCCGCGAATATCCGCGGATAAAATCCGTTACGGGTATGGGGCGGGTACCTTAACGGGTACCCGCGGGTAAATTAAACGGGTACTTGAGGCACCCGCCAATAAATGGGGATGGGGGTGGGTAGTGAGGTACCCGTACCAGCGGGTACCCGTACCCGTTAGTAAAATTACAAAAAATATTCTTTTATTTATATATATACCTAAAAGTCTAAAACATCAATGCACAATTTAACAAATATTAGAGTGTGATACAATACTTTTAGTTATTGTCTTGCTTTGTTTTAATATTGAACAAAGTGACTCCAAAATATATATTATTGTTGTGTCATGTATTAATTCTCACATTCATATTTTTCATTTTATAGTTGTATTTATTTTTATTTAATTGAACAATTATTGATATAATAATTAAGTTAAAATTATATGATTTGTATAATTTAGTCTTATTAATATGATGTTCATTATGACAAATATTGTGTGGGAACAATTTCTTTTAATAAAATTTTTATAGATTTTTTTAATTTTTTAATATCCATGGATATCCGCGGATACCCTCGAATTTCACGGGTATCCACTAAAATCTAGATAACGGGTACCCACACGGGTATGGGTAGCGGGAATATTAAACGAGACGGGTAGCGGGGAGCTACTACCCGTGCCCGCCTCGCTCCATTTACATCCCTAAACTCGTGTGAAAACACTTAAACCACCAAAGTTAATATTTTTTTATATTTAAATTCACCACACTCTGTTATAAAAAAAATCCACCAAACTCATATTATTTTTGCTTATATTATTTGAGTCCAGGGTATTTTATACGTCCCCGATTCAGATTCAAATTCAAATCTTATTATAAAAGTGTAAACATTCCTGCTCAACCACCCCACATGCGTCTCAGAAAAAGTCCAACAAGAAAAATACTATTCTGTAGGTTATGAGGATGGGGTTACCGATAACTTAGACCATCTCTAAAGAAAAACTCATTTTGGATATTTAAATGGGTCTCATATGAACACATTATTTATTTTTATATTTTTCAATATAAGCATTTAATAAGCATCCAACTCCTCCAACCAAGTAATTCTAAAAAATTTACTAAATGGGTCATACCAATAACTCCACATCTAATTAAAACTTACAAATACATGTAGGACCCACTAGGAGAGAGAAGAGAGAGGGTGATTGTATAAGCACCACTCCCTATCAAATACTCTCATTTTTTTCTCTCCAATAAGAGATACTTAATAAATACCCACTAAAAATCCTTTAAACACTTCCATTGGAGTTGCCCTTAATGAATTTTTTTTACGGCTTTAACTATCTTTTGACTTGTAATTTAGACTTTAGGTGTTCTGAATGGCTCTAATAATCACACGGGCTAGGAACACTAAACTCTGTAGCCCGTAGAGCTATTTCCCTAAACAAATGGTTTTTTTGGGAAAGTATTATCTTTTCAAAAATTAATTTAAAAAATACCACAGTTTTTAGATTAATTAGTAATTTATTATTGTTTTTTTTAGGTGAGAAGTCCCCTCCCCCAAAAAGGACTTCTCACCATTGTTTTATTTTTTTTAAAAATTTTCTATGGGAAGTCCCCTCTCCCAAATCCGATTTCTCACCATTGTTTTAATTATTTTTTCAAAATTGCCTATGGGAAGTCCCCTCCCCCAAAAGGTACTTCTCACCATGATTTTTTTATTTTATTTTATTTTCTTTTTTTCCGTTTGATTTTAGCGGTTTTAGGTTTTTCTTAAAGTGGTTTATGGTATCAGGTGGTTTGTGGTTTTAGAATTAAGGTGGTTTTAGGGTTTTGGGGTTATTTAAATTAATTAAATTATTTTCTTTATTAATTCAATTTATTAATTAATAATTACCATAATTAAGTTAGTCTAGAACCTTAATAGTAAATAATAATACAATAAAATGATTACCATTAAATTTTCAAAAGGGGTACAACGATCCACATTTCCTATTCTGTGGAATGTCTAGGATGGTAATTAGGACATCTATTCCTGGTATGACTCTCATTTCGACACAGTCCACACCTTTTAGTGTGACGACTCCTTTCTACCTGATCCATCTCAGTGCGAATGCGGATAGATTGTGGACAACCTCGTGGTAGCCTTCGCATTTGCGGATCGTGGCACACTTGAGGTCCAGTATTTTGTGGCCAATATTCTTCGTTGGGCAAGACACTGAACTCTTCGTGGTAAACGTTGAAGACATTTTCCAACTTATACACGGGAAGCACATATTTCATGTAATCGTGGGAAACTGATGAACAAGCAGCGATGACATGTGAACACGGGATGTGTATTGTTTGAAATTTACCACAGTCACATTTCCTTTCATCTATATCTACCTTGAATGTCCCCGTAGGTCGCCCCTCTCGTGGGTTGATCATCTCTTTTACACAGAAAATACTTTGTTGTCGGTTAAAAGTATGAATGTGGTGAGAATGTGCTTTTGCCCGTTCCTTCTCAATAGCCTTGGTCAGAATTTCAGTGTAAACATGACCAGATGTCATCATTGCGGCTGCTTGCCTTCCATTCTTAACAAATGTTTCAAACAACCTATAATAGATTGCTTGGACAATTGCGGTGATCGGAAGGTTGCGTGTCCCCCTTAGTACTTTGTTGTTGCACTCTGCAAGGTTAGTCGTAAATTAAATTAATAAAGAAAATAAATTAATTAATTTAAATAAACCAAAAACCCTCAAATCACCTAAATCCTAAAACCACAAATCACCTAATACCATAAATCACTTTAACAAAAACCGAAAACCGCTAAAATCAAACGGAGAAAATAAAATAAAAAAATCATGGTGAGAAGTCCCTTTTGGGGGAGGAGATTTCTCATGGGCAATTTTGAAAAAATAATTAAAACAATCGTGCGAAGTAGGATTTGGGGGAGGGGATTTCCCATAGGAAATTTTGAAAAAAAATAAAATGATGGTGAGAAGTCCCTTTTGGGGGAGGAGACTTCTCATCTAAAAAAAACAATGGTAGATTACTAATTAATCTAAAAATCGTGATATTTTCCAAATTAATTTTTGAAAAGATGGTACTTTCCTAAAAAAGCCTAAACAAATACTCATGCTTGCCCACAATTAGAGTAGAAGGACATCCGGTACGTAAAAATAAAACTTGCGCATTGTTCCTTTCATTTTTAAATAAGTGATCTTTTAACAAAAAAATTATATTAAGTGGGACTTTTAAAATTTCAATAAGTATTAAATTTTTCATTAAAATTTTGTCCTAAATAAATAAAGACTATAATATTTTAATTTGAATACTAATAATAGTGTATTTATAGAAATTGTGCAAGAGGTTAAAAATAATTTAATCTCAATAAATTATTTATTATTTTTCTTAAAATTGTAAAAAAAAACTTAAATATATCACTTATTTTAAAATAGGAAGTATTTTTTTTCGATAACTTTAAAATAGGAAGTATTTAAAAGTTTATATAAGATCTAATGGCATCTTTGTAGGAATACAATTACATCCAGAATATTAAATTGGCAGTCTTTTTTTTTTTTTTAGCAAAATTGGCAATCATCATTGGTTGGATTGTTGTTGCTAATTATATTGGATTGGTCGCCGATGTAGGGTTCAATTTCTGAACAGTATGGCTGCACTAATTAATAAATAAGGTGTTACGGCTAGATTTTCTGTCCTATTCATCTGATCTCTTTTCTTCCGGTCAAAGTTTCTTGAAGAGTTCCCATAAAAGTATTTCTGCTGAGAACTGCCCTTGTTGCAGAAAACTAACCCCAAACGAGGCAATTAATGAATGGAGGAATATATTTAATTTACATAACGAAAATTTCCTTACATGGTTTACCAACTAAAGTTTGACAAATTGTTTAAGTGTCTTAACTACCCGGCCGTTTGATAACTAGGATTCTTTCACCACAAAGTAAAAATTTGGATATCCCGGAGCAGGAAAATCAATTTTTAGTGCGAGGGAGGGATATTTGTGGCTCGGTTTGATTTGATTTTGAGACAAAAAACCATTTGATTTAAATATTAAAAGAGTATGCGGTTCGATTTTGTTTGCATTTTTAAAAAAATTTGATTCAATCTGATCCAAAACAATGCGGCTTAGATTGAATCGGTTTTTGATTTTTTTGCGGTTATAATTTAAAAAAAATGTCAACTACAATGCTATTGCTTATTTTCAGTTATAATATATTACCAAATACCAATCAACGACATTCGTTTTAATAATTGTCATTGGGTTATCTTTTCTAAAGCCGATATCTTTTTTTTGTCAAACTAAAGCCAATATCTAAACACAAAAGTCATTCCTAAAAAAAGGTTATAGAAAACATCACACTCAAAAGACAATTCCAAACAAATAAGACAAAAAAATGTGAAATATTATTTATCACACACTCAGACGCCACTATGAATTAATATTTAACACACATAGTACTTGCGAAAGTAAATCCGCACACAAAACAATTAATTATTAGCCTATGTTGGAAAACAATTAACAATTAAAGATACATTCAAATAATTTCAAAAGGAATAATATGATATGTTGCAGTTCGGTTCGGTTTTAGTAAAGAGATCCAAAATTTGAGCGGTTCGGATCGGTTTTGCAAAAAAGTCATCCATAAAAATTGGTTTTTATCGATTTTTGGTTTTTTTGGATCGGTTTGCGGTTGTTTGTTTGGATTGGTTCGGTTTTGAACACTCCTAGTGTGAGGATAATTGAATAGAAGAATGCCGTAGATAAAATTTAGGGTGGTGAACCCCATAAACTTCACCACCTGCAATAGTAGGTTTTGTGGGTGTTTACAGAATTTGATATTTGCTCTAGTTTTCCCATAATCAGACATTGATACTTCAAACTCAATACAATTTGTGATATTGGACAATTATTAACATAATCAGATATTCTGTGAGGAATATTGAGTAACACTTTGTGGATTAGGAAAACACGATGATTACCTTTCATTCAACATGAACTGGCTACATATAGCCTTATTACAAGTACATGCTTACCCCGCAAGTAACAATAGAAAGTGTAACAAACTTAACTAACACTTAACAAACAAGCTAACAACCGAATGTACAACTTGACTAAACAATTCCTCCCTTAAACTGAACTGCAATTTGCAGTCAGTTTACCCTTACATCTGACACATTCCCAATTTGTCAACTAGCTTTAAAATGACTCTAACTTCAAGGGTTTAGTCATGCTATCTGCAACTTGTTCCTCTGAACTGCAGTGCACTAACTTGATCATTCCATCTCTGGTGAGGTCTCTAAGAAAGTGGAATCTCACATCAATGTGTTTGCTTCTGCCATGCATCACATGATTCTTTGAGAGTTTGATTGTTGAACTGTTATCACAAAAAACAGTTGTACACTTCTCTTGAACATGCCCAAGCCTTTCCAGTATTCTTCTTAGCCAAATTCCTTGACATGCACAAGATGCTACAGCTACGAATTCAGCCTCTGTGGTGGAGAGGGTCACAATTGGTTGTTTCTTGGATGACCAGGACACAGCTCCACTGCCAAGCATAAAGACATACCCAGAAGTGCTTTTCCTGTCATCTACATCTCCAGCATAGTCACTGTCTGTAAAGCCAGTCAGTTTCTCTTCTGCTCCTCTTCTATATCTGATCCCAAGCTCCATTGTTCCTCTAAGATACCTTAAGATCCTCTTAGCATCTTGAAGATGCAGCTCAATCGTCTTGTCCATATATTTGTTGATCCAGCAAACAACAAACATAAGATCTGGTCTTGTGGTAGTTAAGTACATCAAGCTACCCACCATTTGCTTGTAATTGGTGGCATCTACTACTTTTCCACTTCCTTGCAATGGGATTGTAAACTGCCTTCTTTTGTCCATCCTAAATCTTTCAAGTGCTTCTTTAGCATACTTGCTTTGACTGATGAAGATCCCTCCTCATTTTACAGCACCTCCACACCTAGGAAGTATCTCATCTTTCCCAGATCAGACATATCAAACTCTTGCTTCAATGACTCCTTAAATTTCTAAAACATGTCTTTATCATTCCCTGTGAAAATCAGACCATCAACATAGATGCTGGAAATCAGCAACTTTCTTCCTGCATCATTTTTCACAAAGAGAGTGTTCTGAAGGACATTTTTCAAATCCTTCTCTGATGAAGTATGCCTCAATTCTGCTGTACCAAGCACAATGTGCTTATTTCAATCCATAAAGTGCTTTTCTAAGCCTGTAGACCTTCTCAATTTCTCCTTGTCTTTGATACCCCTGTGGCTTCTCAATGAAGACTATATCACTTAGCTCTCCATGCAGGAAAGCACTTTTCACATCAAGTTGGTATATACACCAACCTTTTAGAGCTGCAAGTGCCAAGATAGACCTGATTTTGTCCCATCTTGCAACTGGGGCAAATACTTCACTGTAATCAACTCCATACTGCTGAGAGTAGCCCTTGGCCACAAGTCTAGCTTTGTGCTTCTCTATCTCCCCAAACTCATTGTATCTTGTTTTGTACACCCATTTCACTCTAATCCTTTTGGCACCTGCAGGTAGACTTGTCAACTCCAAAGTCCCATTCTTTTCTATTGCTTCTATTTCTTGATCCATGGGTTTCCTCCATATACTTTTCTTTACTTCTTCCTCAAAGGTAATATGATCCTCTGAGAAGTTGAACACCGCAAAGTTGTGGGGCTCATCATCAACATACACATTTCCAGCAACCACATAGTCATCATGCCAAACTGGTTTTTTTTTTCTAATCCTCCCTGGAGTGTGACTTGGGGTAGTTGGATTTGGTTCTGCAGGTTCCTCCCCCTTGTAACACCCTCATTTTTTTTAATAGTTTTTATTGATTTTTAAACTTCTTTAAATTAATTAAAATTATTTAATTAATGATTTTTGGGATCTTGAGGTGAGGATAGTGATAGTAATATCTTAGATTTATTTTAGAAGAGTCAAGGGTAGTCGAGTTCGCAAAATTGAGTTTTTGCGAGAACCGCATTCTCTCCTGATGCGGGGATAGGGTTTAGTATTTTTCTGGAGGTCATTTTTACTCATAAATAATTTTTTAACAAACCAAAAGTGGTTCTTATAATATTTGTGATTTTTATAAGTTTTTCTATAAATTTTTTAGAAAAACTTTATTTTACCCGCGTTTGGAGCTTTACGGGTAAACCGGGATATGAAAAATAGTCCAAAAATTTAGTTTTGGGTTTCTAAATTTTTCTATGACATATTCAAGTCATAAAAATTATTTCTCATGATTTTACCCATTTTAAAAAAATATTTATCTAAAAACGGGTTCGAAAACTACACGTTTTTACTACTTCGAACTACCGATTAAACCCTAACTTGATGGGACTTAATCCCACCATTTTTCTGGTCTATTTGGGCGCATAAGAGGGCAGATTCACTCTAAAAAATATTCCAAAAGTCAAAAGGTCAAAAAGGATTTAATTTTTGGAATTTTCTCAAATTAGGTGAGTGAGGTATGGCTCCCAACCACTCAAAGTAAGCAAACCCATACCTCCCTCCATCCCTTTGTGTTCTGGCCGAGTTCTTCAAGGCAAGGGAGGAAAGAGATTTCATTCTTCTTCACTTCATCTTCTCCAAAACTTGCAAAACTCCATTTTTCCTCTCTTTTTCAAGCTTTTCTCCATAACCAAAAGCTTGAGTTTTGTTGAGTTTTTGGCTATTCAAGCTTCACAAAAAAGGTTTGGATCATGATTCTAAACCATAATATCTTCTTCTTTTTCCATTCTCATCATTTTCAATTTTTCCATGAAAGCTTGAGTTCTTCATTTCACTAAAAGTAAGTTTTTTCTTGGTTTAGGTTCAAAACCTTGGAACCTACAAGTTTGAAATCCTTTTTGAGCTCTTTTCCTTCAAGCCTTGAGTACGTATTTTTCTACTCAAGATTTCTATATTTTGGGGTTTGTATATTTTCATAAAACTCATATTTTTATGGTTATGTGTGTTATATGTTTTGAAAAAGGGTGATTTTGTAAGTGTTGGAGCATCAAGGTGGTGAGGAGATCTCTTGGTGTTGGTGTTGGTGGCTTGTTGGCAAGAAGACCCCTTGGTGATCTTTCTTTAAGTGCTTCAAGATGTAAGAGGATTTTCTCAATAAGTTGGAAAGGATGTGTATGTGTGTGGTTTATGTTGTATGTTCATGAAAAACTCAAAGACTTGAGTTTTCATATTGGGTGTTTGAGTGAGAAATCATTCTTTAGTAATATGTATTTTTATATATTTATGTATATGAGTGAAAGTATGATTTTGGTTGAGGCATGATAATGTTTGATAAACCTATGTGTTGTTGGAAAAATCATATGTATGATTTGGATTGATTTGGAATGCCTAAGTGTATGTTTGAGGAAGTATGTTTTATGCTATGTTCATGATGTATGTTGGTATGTTATGAATGATTACTTTGAGTGTATGTTTGATTTATGGCTTGGTGGTGTTTTTGCCTAAATGGATGAATATTGATTCTTGGATGTTTCACATGATTTAATTCAATGTGATTGGGATTGGATTGAAGATATTTGATTAAGTGTGGGAAGAGGGTTTAAAAGCTTTAATGAAAAAGTTTTCCAAATGAATTAATTAGAATTCACAGATAACACTTAATTAGATAAATTTCATCAAGTTTCTAATCATAAGTCTTAAATCAATTTCATACTAAATCCTTGTTATCCATAAAATTCTAAGTGAGTTAGAAAATCAATTAAAGAGGGAGAAAAATCAAATTTTAGATTTTTAGGGGTCAAAAAAGAAAACTGGATGTTTTGGGGGTAAAAATACAAAATTCTGGGCACAATTTCGAAAATCTGGGTACTTTGGGCCAAAATTATAATTTATAAAAGTTTTGGGGCAAAAATGCAAAGTCTAGGCACTTTGGGCGAAAAACGTAATTCACGAAAGTTTTGGGGCAGAAAACGCGAAGCCTGGGCATTTTGGGCCAGAAATCAAATTCTTCAGAAAATCAGGGGCTGGACTGCGAAACTAGACTTCTTAGGGGGTCAGAATTGTAAATACTTAAAAGTAAAGGAACTTAAGTTATCAAAGCAATTAACTAAGACTTTGAATTAAATCTTTTACAAAGAGAAGTGAGAAGAAAATATTAATGAGAATTTAAGAGTTAAAGTTAATGAAGGGCTTTAATTTCAAAGAGGAACTTTCCATAAAACTTAAGTTTTTAAATAAACGCTTTTACACGGTATTGAACGAGGATCAATACGTGGCGACGATAAAGTCTTGAGGACAATAATATTACACGGTGTTGGATGAAAGCTAACACGTGGCGACGAAAAACCCTAAGACAAGGGACCTCATTGATTGTATTGATTGTGTTTGCAAATATACTGTCATATGCATTTGAGTTATTGGCTCTTGCCATGTTGGCTTTATGCCATGACTAATATTGGCTTTTGCCATGTTGGCTTTATGCCATGTGCCATGTTGGCTTTATGCCATGACTAATATTGGCTTTTGCCATGTTGGCTTTATGCCATGATTAGAGCACACAATCCTATGTGGGGATTGTAAATAAGTATGGTCTGACTATAAGTCTTTGAGGGCATTCAGGTCAAGAAATTCTCAATGGCCTTGAGGGGAATCCCCTTGTGCCGAGAAGAGTAGTATACCCGGCTTGAATGATCTTGACCGGCTGCCTTATTTGAGATGTGGTGTACGACGTAGCACAATGGGTCTGTACCGAATAAATGACAAATGATGGCCGAGAGTGAAGGTCAGTTTGCATTAATGATAGTTATACGATTCCACCATATCGCTCTAATTAGTTGAGGAAGTCTCCATGGAGCAATGCTCCAGTGTATTAAAGAGATATTGAAGTGACATGCATTATGCTAGAGTGCTATTTGTGTGTTTGACTGTGTGTTTAATTGGATGATGTGCTCTCTTTTGGTGCATGAAATCTTAGAGAAAGATTTGCGAAAGAGTAGCTATATATATTCTTGGAATGTATTATGTAGTATTTTCTTTTTCGTATACATCCTTTCAGTGGATTTCAACTTGTGTAAAGAAATTCACCCTTGCGTGTTTTTCTGTTATTTTATGTACGTTACGCGTAGATGTCCACTTCGAGACCTCTGATAGCCCGAGTGAGGGAATGCTTTCTGCCTCGTGAGGCCGATGGTGGGGGATGGACTTACGATCCCATCTCCCAATGGGCCACTGTGTCTGGACACGTGGTTAGGACTAGAGGAGGGGTGTTGGGCCCCGAAGAGGTTTTGGAGAGGGACATGGTTTTGGACATATACATACCCGTCGAGAGGATGCGCTACTGGCTGGGAGATGCACCCTTTGCACGCAGTATCACCTTGGAGAACCGGGAGACCAGGGTTCCACCCACGGCGCAGCCTAGGAGAGAGGCGAGGGAGGATCAGAGGCCTACACCTCAGCGGATAGCTGAATCGGTATCTAACGGTTGTCGTCTGATTCGTCGCACTCCAAGGGAGAGTCTCTTGGAGAGAGCACGCTTACCAAGGATGGCTCCATCGGTGATACCAGTTCCATCACCCGAGACCGTGAGACCGACACTTCCTGTTCCATACGTCGCACCTTCTGGAAGTTTGGTGCACTGTTCTTCTAACACTTCTGCCGGAGCTTCGGGACACGTAGATAGAGGGAAGAGGAAGGTTAGAGACGAGTCAGATCGTGTACTATTCGAGGTGTCTGAGGTTGAGGAGGACCCCGAGGAGACGTCATCGTCTTAGGCCTGTAGAGGTGGGGGTGTCTAGTGCTAGGTTGTAGAGTGTCTGTTAGCGACCAGCCTAGGTTTGGGATGTACATGTTCAGTGTCGTGTATTGGACACACTTTTTGATTTATCGTTTTTCCTAGGTTTAGCTTTATCGCTTTATTTTCTTTGTGTCAGGATGATGTATTTTGGCCACAATGTTGTGGTTCCAAACTATATTTGTGGGCGCAAGACTTGTGTATATTGACTTGAGGATATATATATATATATATATATATATATGATGTTTCTTTTCTTCTGAGTTTCTGGATGGCTAAATGAGTTGTGAGCAAATCTTTTCGTATGAGACTTTTAAAAAAAAAAAATTAGCCACCAATTTTGGTAACCATGATTTATGAGAGACGATTTTCCGCATTAAGTTTAGTTTTTCATGTGACGTTCCTTGTGTGAAAAAGGGGCGTTACACCCCTCAGTTTCATCATCATTATTATTCTTAGGCTGCAACTTTGGTCCTTCACTTCCGTCCCCTTGATCAAGAGGAACTTTTGAGTTTTCCTCTTGATCACTATCACCACATTCAAGAGACTCACCATCCTTTCCTTCACCTTTTTTCTTCCAGTTCCACTTTTCAGTTTCAGAAAACACCACATCTTTGCTGACTATTACTTTCTTTGAAATAAGGCCATAAAGCCTGTAGGCCTTAGACTCTTCACTCACCCAAAAGGACACATTTGATACTTTTATTGACTAACTTCTTTCTCTGAACATCAGGAACATGGACATTGTAACACCCTTTCTCCGAAAAGGATATTACACCATAGTTACCAATGAATTTCGAAATATTTAGAAATTATTTAGTGAAAACTCAACATTCCTTCTCCGAAAACGTGAGTAAAATTTTTTCTTCTTTAAAACACAGAGAAGGATGGAGAAATATGTATTAATTCTTTTCAAAAGGGTTTAAGTACGTAAGCATAATGCAATACTATGCGAAAAAGATCTCGTCTCATATATATATAAAATCATCAGAGTTTGTACAGGGAAAAATTTAATCAGCAGCATCCTTCAGCTCTTCTCCTAAGAGCTAACCCACTTCCTGGGTCAGACATCTACTCCGTCATGCATCAACACAACAAAGCAACCAAGGGTGGAACTCTAAACAATTTAATAAGGAAAGTACGGCACACAGCAACCTACCGCACAAACACTAAGGAATCATACTAAAGAAATTAATATATTAGCACAGTAAGAATTTTACTCAAACATAGCACATTTGGGAACATCCAGTGAGAACAATATACAGCAAATGAATCATCCAACATCTTAAACAGGGAATTTCACACAAGACTCTCTATACTTTCGGGACAAACCCACGAGCTTCCTGCCCGCTACTCTTGGGGATTTTACTTAAGAATTTCGGGACCACACCCACGAGAAAAGAACCCGCTACCTCTAGAGATTTTACGACACAATTTTGGGACCACACCCACGAGAAAAGAACCCGCTGCTCCTGGAGACTTTACCACTTATATTCGGGACCACACCCACGAGTAAGTCACTCGCTACTCAAGGAGATTTTACCATAGGAATTTTGGCACCTAGCCACGAGCATTCAACCTACTACTCCAAGAGATTTTACTTAGTAACCACAGATACCAGCTTACGACTTAACTCTCAAATAAACACAGAATCACAAGTACACACAGAATTTCACCATTCAGATAGAACACAGAACCATTTATCTCAGACAACTCATACTTCCTTTTCGTTCAAAGATATATAATAGTACTAAAAAATAATTAATTTATTAAACAGGGGTCAAAACTGAAATATTTTGAAATACGTGAACACCGGTTCATTTTTCAGAAAAAGCCCATTGAAACTGTTTCACAAATTTCCACTGTTGAAAACATAGAGAATACTGAACCAAAAATATATATAACAGTAGAATTCATCAAGAATTCATTACCATTATATTCCCCAATTATCTTAGTCATGTATATACTGAGTCCCTAAGTTAAGAATTTCCCAATCAGCGTATCAATACAGATCCCAGGCCAGAGTGAGACGGACTGCTTTAGCCCCTTCAAAGGTCTCACTTCCTTTCTAGACAGATCTATGCTGATAAACCATTTATCTTAACCATGACCTTGTATATCAATGATAGACAATACCAGGGTTTTCACAAAATAATTAATTGTATTCTCTTCGCGGTAAAATTATATTTGCAATAGTATAAATTTCACCATTATAACGGTATGTTTACAAAAGTTCAAAAATGATTTTAGCATAGCCATCTTACTATCTCGAAAATTTAGAGAAAATTGGGCATTATAATTTTACTATTAATAATAAGCACAAAATAATTAATTTAAGACTATAAAATCATTTATCTAAAGCATAAAGGAAAAAACACCTAAAGCATACAATCTAAACACAAGCAAGAATCAAAACTCATACTTCACAAATTAAATTGAAAGATTAACCCCTTACCTTGGCCAAAATTGATGAAGAACAAAGCAAGAACACAAGAGAAATTTAAGAAAACTAGAGAGAAAAGAGAGAGAATTTTGTGTTTGTCTTCAAGTGCTCCCCCTTGGCTTCTTGGATGTGAAAATTTATGAAGCCAAGGGGTCTATTTATAGTGGTGGAGGCAGCCAAGAGAAGGGACTAAGAGGGAAATAAAAACTTGTGATGTCATGGTACTTTTTAAGGCATATGTCATAAAACCCTAATTAAAAAAACTATCCATTTTTCTAATTGGCTAATCCTAATGACTAAGCCTCATGACTCATAAGAGAAAAACTCATCCAAGGGCCCTTAATTGATGATGATGTCGACCAAAATGAAGGGAAAGGAAGGCCATTGGATTTGCTTAGTCATAGGTTTAGGTTTTGGTAGTTTTAAGTGGGAACTAAGGGCAAAATGGTCTTTTTACTTGCCCACCTTACTATTCAAGGCAATCATAATGTTCCCCACTCTCATATACTTCTTAGAATTGTATTTAAACCCCTCAAAGTTCCTAAGTTTCCATATCATGGCCACTATACCTCTATTCGTCTCTATTCGGCTTATTCCGCAATTAAGGGTTAAAATAGTCTGTTTACTAATCTAACAGTCAAAAACAATTTTAAATAGTAAGAATAAATGAGGAATCTCGAAAATGACATGTAAGAACCTCATGAAAGAGTTTTGGGATTTTTACGGTAAGAATAAGCCTTGCAGTTTGTAAAAACAACGAAAAACGGGCGCGCTGTAAATGAAAAACGGACATTTTTCAGAAAATTCCAGAAAAAATCCCAGAAAATCACAAATTGAATTTAAACACAAATGGTCCCTCTTGAAATTTGATTTTGAACACTCACTGATCACTAAAAATTAATTTTTGACCAGAAATCTCTGTTTTTCGTACTTTATGAACGTCAGAAAAGTAGCATTTTTATCTGCTTTTCAGAAAATTACAAAATAATTTCCAAAAATCCCCAAAAATATAAAAACATGATTCAGCTACTTAAAATCTTTTTCTGACCTCAAATCGGTCTCTGAATCAGGGTTTTACGCTTTCCGCAAATAACAGGGTCAAAACAGTAATTTCCAAAGTTTTCCAAAAATTCTAAGAAAATTCTAGAAAATCACAAATATTAAAAGAACCAACTTTTGTGAAGGAAGTTTGTTTGAAAAGGTTGGGTTAACACACTTGTGTTATTAAAACCCTTTCCCATCAATAACAAAAAATACGGAACTCAAACAGTAAGGAAAAGTTACTGTTTTAATAAAATAATTTCATAAGTGTCTTATACTTATTATTATATGATCAAATTAATTTTCTTAGCACTTAGATCCTAGTATTTCATATAAAACAGAAATTCTAACTAATGTCCTAAAAATACGGATGTTACAGACATCGGCAATGCACCCAAAAATCCTAAAGAAGTGTACTGAGGGTTTGATTCCACTTCAGGCTTCTTTAGGAGTCATGTCCTTCACTGCAACTATAGGGCATCTATTGAGTATTAAATTGACCAATTCACTACTTCTGGCCAAAATTCCTTTGGGACTTCTTTCTCAGAAAGCATGCTTCTAACCATATTCATGATGGTCCTATTTTTTCTTTCAACCACTCCATTTTGTTGTGGAGTGTAGGCTATTGTAAGTTGTCTTTTTATCCCATTACAACTACAAAAACTATCAAATTCAAATGAGGTAAATTCCCCACCCCTATTGTAACACCCATTCTCTAAAAAGGATATTACACCATAGTAACCAAAAGTTTAACAAAGACTTAGAAAATATTTTGATAAAAGTCGGTAATCCTTCTCTAAAATGCGAGTAAAATTTTTCACCTTTCAATGAAGATGAGAAGGATGGGGAGTATGTTTCCTTAATTCTTTTCAAAATGTTTTTGAATGCGGAAATATGATCAACACCTTTTGTGAGCATAATCTCATCTCATATATATATAAAGATCTTGCTCTAGCACAACCATAAGTTTAAATAAACTGTACATTTGAGTCAATTCAGTCTCTTGACACCTACTCCAATCTAAGACAGTAAATACAAATTCTTCTCGGAATCTCTATCAATCTATGCAGTATCTTCCTTCAGATCCTTCTTCTAAGAACTAGCCCACTTCTTGAGTAAATCATCTACTCAGTTATGCATCAACACAACATAAAGCAGGCAAGGGTGAAACTCTTAAACAAAGTAATATGAAAGTACAAGTACACCCAAAACATAGATTATATATCAATCAATTCGCACATCAAGACACATATCAAAATCACAGATCAATCAAGACTTATAAACAGGTCTCATTTAAACGGATCTTACCTGGTGTCCTGTAACCCTACAAAAGCAATATACTCACAAGAATATAACACCAAGTCAAGGTATATTTATGCATGCCACTTCAATATCTCTCTAAACACACCGGTGTAATGCTCCAAGGAGACTTTCCAACCTCACATCATATGAGCGATAGGCTGCAGTAAACTTAACGGTTTAAACAGGGAATCCCACTTAGACCCTTGAGAATACTTCAGAAATACTGCATTTAAAACTTAATACCAAATCAGAAATAGATCTGCCAGTCAGATTTATCCAAGCCGGGTATACGACTCGTCTCGGCTCAGGGGGATTCGCCGACAAGGCCATTGAGACTTTCGAAACATGGATAATCCCAGTAGACAATTGTAGTCCAACAGAACCTATTTTCAACCCCAGCCTCTAGGTTGCATGCTCAACGTCTATAATGCAAATGACCGTCTAAATTTGCAAACCATTTTCTCTTTAATTTTTCTTTGGAAAACTTCCTCTGTTTTACTGCCACTTTTATCAAAATCTCTGTATTTCAAAAACTCTTCACTGTATTAAAATCTTTATTTGGATGAACAGATAACTGTTAAAATCTCTTTATCTTGCCTTTTCTCTTTATACCTTGAAAACCTTTTACTGTATATTTAAATACATAACTCTTGTCCACATCTTTCTTCTTACTAATCGTTATTGGTTAAATTATTGACTCGGCTTTAATAATTTAGTTTATGATTGATCACACTGCGGCAGAGCCGAATTGAGGTAATCAATGTCTGTCTTTCTTGAAAACTTGATATAGGCTTAGTGAACGAAGTAAAACTGATTATTTCCGGCTTAAGTTATTTTTTAAGATGAAAAGATCACACGGTGGCAGAGCCTTCTTCGGTAATCAGTACTCAGTTTCAAAATAATACAATATAGTCTAAGTGAACGTAATCAAGCTGTTTCTCTTCTGAAATATTTAAGCACCAATTATCTTCCAGGAAAGAGACCCATTGAAAGCCTATCTCACTAATTTCCACTGCCATAGACATTGGAAATTAAACCGAGTTAATTGTATACATATACAGATTGGATGCCCACTTAATATTTTCCACTGATAACATAACAGTAGAATTCACCGAGAATCCATTACTGTTATACTCTTTTTACAACAGATGCTATAACAGTAGAATTCACCGAGAATCCTTTACTATTATACTCTTTTATCCAATCCAATCTATTTATATATACGTTTATTAAGAAATCACTTCTTTCCCAATTTATCTTAGTTACGTATATACCGGGTCCCTAGTGTTAAGAATTCCCCAAATAGCATATCAGTATAGTTCCCAGGAAAGAGAGACGGACTTCAATTAGCCCCTTCAAAGGTCTCTTTCTTTCCTAGACAAACCCATACTGATAAACCATTTATCTTAACCATCACCTTGTATATAAATGATAGACAATATCAGGGTTTTCTGAAAGTAATAAATTGTATTTTCTTTGCGTTAAAATCATATTTACGATAAGTCTAAAGTTCGCCATTATAACGGTATGTTTACAAAAGCTCAAATGATTTTTCCATAGCCACTTTACTCACACGAAAATTAGGATAAATTTGGGCATTATAACTCTACAATTCATAAATAGCATAAAATAATTAAATTAAAACTATAAAACAATTATAAAGCATATTTAAGTAAATAAAAGCTATAAACACACAAACAAACAATTCAAACACAAATAAGAATCAAACCCATACTTCTCAAATTAAGTTGCAAGAGGTTCCCCTTACCTTTCACCACAAAAATCGATGAAGAACAAAGCTTGAAGATCCAAGAACACCAAGCAAGAACACAAAAAACTTTAAGGAGAAAAAGAGAGAGTTTTTGCTTGTAAAAACAAGGCTTGTGATGTGGGAATTTTTTTATGAATCAAAGATGGTTATGAACAAAGGAGAGGAGGCGTATTTCATGAAGCTAGGATGTGGAAGAACAAAGCTTTGAAGATCAAAGCTTAAGCTTAAGAACAAAGAGAGAAAAGCTAAGAATACAAAGGAGATTTTGGAAGGATTTTGCTTTGTCAATACAAAGGCTTTGATGTATGAAATGAATGAGGCATGAGGGGGTATTTATAGGTGAGGGGGCAGCCAAGGGGTTTAGTTAAAGAGACTATGGTTGGCTTGGAAAGCAACCATGGTTTGGCTTTTAATAAAAATCAACACAATTAACTAATTTCTAATTGGCCTAAACCAATGACTCATGGCATGACTCACAATTGAGAAGGCTTGAGAAGAAGCTAGACTCAAGTGAGTCATGGGAGAGGGGTTGGCCAAAGAAAGAAGAAGGGAGGAAGGAAGATGAGCATGTGATGTAAGCCATGATTCCTAAATGCTTAATTATAATTTAGTTTTAATCAATATTTTTCTAATTGGTCCAGACCTATGACTCACACAACCAAATGAGCCTAGTCCTCTTCTTGGCTTTAGAGTAGGACAGTTTTGCGTGCTGAAGAGGGAAGGAGCAAAGTTACATCTTTGCCCCTAGGGTTTTAAGTGAAAAAGGATGAAAATCAAGGGTAAAATGGACTTCTCACTAATAAAAAATTCTCAAAATTAATTTAAAGTGTGAGAACCAATAGGAAATTTCGAAAATACCTTTATAATAGACCTAATGGCTTCATGAAAGATTTTTTGGATTTTTATGGTAAGGGTAAGCTTTGCGGTTTGCATAAACAACGGAAAACAGACCCAAAACGGTCATTTTCAGAAAATTCCCAGATAATTTTCGAAAAATCACAAATTTAGTTTAAACACTAAGGGTCCCTCTTGAAAAATGATTTTAAGCCTTCTCTGATTACTAAAAATCTATTTCCGTTCAGAAATCCTCGTTTTACGTGTCTTACAAGGACTTGAAAAAGTAACTTTTGATCTGCTTTACGAAAAATTACGAAATAAATCCCAAAAATCCTAAAAAATTGTAAAAACATGATTCAGCTTTGAAAAATATATTTCTGACCTCAATTTAGTCTCTGAATCAGTTATTAGTTCTTGCCGTCAACTATAGGGACCAAAACGGTAATTTCTAAAATTATTAATTCCAAAAATTCTAAGAAAATTTTAGAAAATCACAAATATTAAAATAAACAACTTTTGTGAAGGAAGTTTGTTTTTTGGGTTGGTTTCAATATACTTTTGCTATTTAAAATCTATATCCGTTAATAACGGTAAATATGGTTATCTGGAAAAACCTAAACGTCAAAGGAAAAAACGTCTGTTTCAATGAAATAATTTGATAAGTATTTTTAAAACCTTAACTATATGACCAACATAATTTACTTAACACTTAGATCACACAATTTCATATAAAATAGATAATAGACGAAAAATAGAAAACAGAGTTTACACTATCTGTTTAAAACTTAACGTCAAATAAAACTATCTATTTCTCTTCTAAAAATGGATAAGAGTATTTAAAAACCATTTTTCTAAGATGAAAATAAATTAATAAACATATACACACAAAGTATTTATAATACTATAGGATAAATACGGAAGTGATGCCAACAGAAGTTATATAAAGTTTATTTGCCTTACTAGTTAAACTATAATACCAAACAAAACTTATCATTTTCTATACTATCTAAAGTATACTAGCTCCTAGAGTCTCTATCTTAGCTATTTCTCCATCTCCGGTATTTGTCTATTTCTTAGTTAACAGATTACAGAGTTTTTCTTAGAGGGACCAAAACTGTAATTCCCTTTATATCTTTCTCTAAAATTCCAAACTTAATTTCTAAAACCTTTATGGAGCATCAAGTGACTACTGTCTATCCTCTAATATCTTTTGGGAATCAAGTATGAATTTTTCGTATTCATTGTCAGCTTATTCTGACAGTCAAGAATATCCGTAAAATACCGTTTGACTTTTATGTCAACTCTAAACCATTATACTTCATCTGAAAATCTTAAGGATGGTTCTAATCTTCTAAAATTAATACTCTGTCTTATAGAGTGAAATTTTAGAATGTTACACCTATCAGTTCTAAGACAGCACATTAATTCTTCAGCTTCTTTTTCAACAACATTTTTAAACTTCTTAAAAACATCTAGTGCAGCAGATTTTTCTGATAGAAAATACACCCAAGTTTTTCTACTAAAGTCATCTATGAAGATGATGAAGTACCCTCTTTTACTATTCGACTCAGGTCTATTAGGCCACATATGTCTGCATGGATCAATTCAAGCTTCTTGGATGCTCTCCATGAGCTTTTCTTGGGAAAGGACTCCCATGCTTTGCAATCAAACAATTAGTGCACACCTTGGATGAGTCTGTGAGTGAGGGAAGTCCTCTAACCATCTCTTTATCTATGAGCAACTTCAAGCCTTTGAAACTTAAGTGCCCATATCTGCAGTGCCATAGGTGAGTGTGATCTTCAATGGTGGCTTGGAAGGAGCTTGGGGAAACAACAGAAGTTGCCACTGCAAACATCATGTTGCCTGACATTCGGGTTTGCATGATTAGTCCCTTATCTGGATGATACACTTTGCAAGTGTCTTTATGAAACACATCACCTAATTCTTCTCTTGCAGCTGGCCAAGGCTCATTAGATTATTCTTCAAGTCAGGAACATAGAAAACTTCAGTAATGGTTTGAGTCAAACCATTTATTTGCACCCTGACATTTCCCTTTCCCATGACAGTCGTCCTTGAATTATTCCCCAATTTCACAGATTCTCTAAACTCCTCATCAAGACTGAAAAACCAGTCCTTGTTACCACACATGTGGTTACTGCAACCTGAGTCAAGAAACCACACTTTTTCTTGTGAAGTTTCTTTCCTTTCCTCTTATGCCATTAGCAACATTTCTTCTTCTTCATATTTAGCATAGTTGGCATTCTCCTCCCAATTAGGAGATTCATATTGAAAATGTCCTAGTTTGTGGCACTTGTAGCATTCCACTAGTTCTTTGTTAAGGGATTGTCTCCCTCTATCTTTGCCTCCTCTGGTGCTCTCTCCATGACCTCTTCCTCTACCTCTCCCTTCTGTTTTGCCAGCATTAGTGACCTTTAAACCTGTTCTTCTTCTTATACCCCCTCATTCTTTGTTCATGAACAAGTAAACTACTTTGCAATTCATCAATGGTCAGTGTTGTGACATTATTGGATTCTTCAATAGAGCATACCACATATTAAACTTTGTAGTCATCGATCTAAGTATCTTCTCCACAATCACAATTTGCTCCATCCTCTCACCATGTGCCTGCATTTTGTTGGCAACAGTGAGAGTTCTTGTAAAATATTCATCAACTGTCTCCCCTTCTTTCATGCCAAGAAGCTCAAATTCTCTGCGAAGAGCTTGTAATTGAGCCCTTTTCACTTTGGTTGATCCTTGATATTTCTGTTTCAAGGAATCCCAAATGGCCTTTGAAGTTTCTTTGTTGAGGATGGTTTCAAGAATGCTGCGATTAATTGCCTGGAAGAGGTAGTTCTATCAACTTCTTCTGTTCTGGATTCTGTTATCTTTCTTCATATGCATCACGTATTCCAGTTTCAATCAAGCTCCAATACTCCTTTGATCTAAGGAGATTCTTCATAAGCATTTCCCAATGATCATAGTGCCCATCGAATTTGGGAATAGCTGGCTGAACAAAACTGTTGTTTTCAGTCATGATCTCTCTCTCTTTCTCCCTAACAGAAACTGCAGTTTCAATCAGTTACAGGTCCAGGCCTCACAACCGAGGCTGCTGATACCAATTGTGAGGAATATTGAGTAACGCTTTGTGGATTAGGCAAATACGATGATTACCTTTCATTCAATATGAACTGGTTATATATAGCCTGATTACAAGTACATGAGTTACACAACAAGTAACAACCGAAAGTGTAAGAAACATAACTAACACTTAACAAACAAGCTAGCAACCGAAAGTACAACATGACTCAACATATTCGTCCCGAACAAATAATTAAACATTAAACATTTGATATAACGCAAAGCTTTGGAGATACTTTTAGTGTAGACATAAACGCTCAGAGCCATTTGAAGAAGGAATCGGAAGAAGCTAAAAAAAGGTGGATATGTATGGAAAAGTCAAGAAGGTATACCAACGAAGAAGAAGGAAGCGTTGTTAAGATATCATATTAGGTTACAGTATCCAAAGAAAGGGAACTGGTCTCCATCGACTAGGGTTGCAACAATGGCAACCCACAAGGCTGTAATTTGCTAAAATCAAAGGTAAGTGGGGGTTAATTTCATATTCGATTCCATATTTGTTGAATGTGTGCAAAAAGTTTTATCAACACTGTTTAGAGTATTTAAAAGGGGATGACCAAGTATTTTGGATCTGATTAGATATAGTTCATATGTGTGTAGATTTGAATGTGGTATGTTGATTATCTTTTTTTTTTAACTTGAAGGAAAATGAGTGGCGGTTAGATAGGTTGAAGTGATTTTTGGTTATTGCCATATTTTGCATAGAGCAACATCTTAAATGAAATAAGTAATGTTGGTAAAAATTTTGTGGAGCTTAAAGGGTTAGTTTGTCATATACTTGTTTGCAACTTATGTTATAAGTTGTTGTGTTGTTTGAAAGATTGAAATGGTCGAGGCAGAGGTTAGTGGAACTATGTTTGCAGCTTCAAATGATAATATGGATACAACCCAGGTGTGCATTATATTTGAAATATATTTTTGAAACTTTGTTCGTGTTGCACAATAAACTAATTGCCTTGTAATGATGCAGGGCTTGCATGAAATTTTTGTGTCTAATGAAAACGAGTACTTCATATATGATTAGATTGAGACAAGTGAAGAAGGAACACCCAAGGGGTGGGAAATGTAGATGATGGAGTTAACTTTGATGGTGAATTCGTAGTGGACTCGATTGAGGATTTTGTGAAAATTAACTTTAAGGAGATAAAAAGTGAAGAAATAATGAGAATCCATTTTCTAAATATGAGTTTCGCATTTATGTTTTACAATAGGTTTGGTAGTGTGCAAGGGTTTTATGCGAGAAAAAGCAAGTTTCTGCAGAATTCAAATGGTGAAATGATACAACAGACATTCTTTGTCATAAAGAAGGGAATAGAATAAAAAAAACCTTAACAGAATGAATAGAAAATGTGAACTGAAAAATGTTACGAGTTGTGGGTGTAAGGCAAGGTGTCAGGTTCATATTGATGAGAGGAGTGGTCGTTGATATGTCAAATACTTAAATAATGTGCACAATCATAGATTTTTGGAAGCCAAGTATATGAGTATGCTTCCGACACATAGAAAAATGAGTGAATATGACAAATCTCAGATGAAGAGCACGAGGAAGGTTGGTGTAACATTCATTTTTTTTCTGAGTTACTGTTTAAAATCCATTTTATATGAAACTTTGTGATCTAAGTGTTAAGAAAATTATTTTGGTCTTATAATGAAGGTTTTAAAATACTTATCAAGTTATTTCAGTAAAATAGTCACTCTTTCCTTGACGTTTGACATCCGTATTTACCGTTATTAATGGATAAGGGTTTTAACAGAACAAGTATGTTAAACCAACTTAGACAAACAAACTTCCTTCACAAAAGTTGGTTCTTTTAATATTTTGGATTTTCTGGAATTTTTTTAGAATTTTTGGAAAACTTTAGAAATTACCGTTTTGTCCCTGTTACTTACAGTAAGAGCAAATAACTAATTCGGAGACCAACTTGAGGTCAGAAAAATATTTTGAGTAGGTGAATCATGTTTTTATATTTTTTGGGATTTTTGGAAATTATTTCGTAATTTTCTGAAAAGCCAATAAAAATGCTACTTTTCTGATCTCCGTAAAGTACGAAAAACAGAGATTTCTGGTCAAAAATGGATTTATGGTGATCAGTGAGTGCTTAAAATCAAATTTCAAGAGGGACCATTAGTGTTTAAATTCAATTTGTGATTTTTTGGAATTTTTTCTAGAATTTTTTGAAAAATTACTGTTTTTCACTTATCGCGCGACCGTTTTCCTTTGTTTTTGTAAACAGTAAGGCTTGCCGTTACCGTAAAAATCCCAAAACTCTTCCATGAAGCTTTTATATGTCAATTTCGTGATTCCTCATTAGTTCTTACCATTTAAAATTATTTTTAAACATTTGATTAGTAAAAATACCATTTTAACCCTTATTTACGGAATAAGCCGAATAGAGACATAGTGGCTACGATATGGAAACTTAGGAACTTTGAGGGGTTCAAATACAATTCTAAGAAGCATAAAAGATTTGTAGACATCATGATTAGCCTTGAATAGTATGGTGGACATGTCTAATGACCATTTTACCCTTGATTTTCACTTAAAACTACCTAAACCTAGAGTTTTTTGTCCATGTAATCAAATGGTCTTCCTCCCCCCTCATTTTGGTCGACATCAAGGAGCTTTGAGGAGCCTTGGATCATACTTTTTCATGAGTCATCAATCCTTGTGAAGTGGTTTAGGCCAATTAGAAAAAGAATGGATTAAACCTAATTAATAATTATGTATTTTGATAGTCATTTCTTACATCACACAAATTTTTAATCCCTTCCTTCTCCCTAGCTTGGCCTCCCCCTGTCATCTAGCTATAAATAGGGACCTTGGCCTCATAAATTTTACACACACCAACGAAGGATAAAGAAGACAAACACTTTTCTCTCTTTTTCTCTCTTTAGTTCTTAAATTTCTTTTGGTGTTCTTGCTTCTTCTTCATCAAGTTTTGGCCAAGGTAAGGGGTCTTTCTTTCAATATTAATTTGAGAAGTATGTGCTTTGATTCTTGTTTATGCTTGTCTTGTATGTTTTATGTGTTTTTGCCTTTATGCCTTAAATAATTGTTTTATAAGCTTTAAATTAATTATTTTGTGCTAATTAATAATAGTAGAGTTATAATGCTCAAATTTTGTTAAATTTTCGTGAAGCAAGGAGGGTATGTTAAAATCACTTTTGAGCTTTTGTAAACATACTGTTATAATGGCAAATTTTAGACTACCGTAAATATGATTTTACCGCGAAGAGAATACAATTTATTAGTTTGTGAAAACCCTGATATTGTCTATCATTGATATACAAGGTCATGGTTAAGATAAATGGTTTATCAGTATGGATCTGTACCGAAGCGCTGTTCGGGGAATTCTTAACCTAGGGACTCAGTATATACGTGACTAAGATAATTGGGGAATATAATGGTAATGGATTCTCGGTGAATTCTACTGTTATATATTTTTGGTTCAGTATTCTCTATGTTTTTAACAGTCGAAATTTGTGAAATAAGCTTTCAATGGGCTTTTTTTGAAAATAAACCAATGTTCAAGTATTTTTGGAATATTTCAGTTTTAAACCCTTTTCAAAAAATTAATCACTTTTAGTACCGTTATATACCAATTTATTTTAAGGGACTTGAATATAAACGGAGTATGAGTTAACTGGGATAAATTGTTCTATGTTCTATCTGAGTGGTGAAATTCTGTGTTTTTACTGAGACATGTGATTGGTATTCTTATATGAGAAACGTGGTTCTGTGTTTACTTGTGATTCCGTGTTTATTTGAGAGTTAAGTCGTAAGCTGGTATCTGTGGTTACTAAGTAAAATCTCTTGGAGTAGCGGGTTGAATGCTCGTGGCTATGTGCCAAAATTCCTATGGTAAAATCTCGTTGAGTAGCGAGCGACTTACTCGTGGGTGTGTCCCGAATATAAGTGGTAAAATCTCCAGGAGCAGCGGGTATTAACTCGTGGGTGTGTCCCAAAAATATGTCGTAAAATCTCTCGGGGTAGCGGGTTATTTACTCGTAGGTGTGTCCCGAAATTATTAAGTAAAATCCTCAAGAGTAGTGGGCAGGGTGCTCGTGGGTGTGTCCCTTGTAACATCCCAAAATTCCACTCTATGAAGAAGAGTATTAATTTTGGAAGATTAGAATTAATCTTAGGATTTTCAGATTAAGTATTGATAGTTTAGAGTTGACGTAAACGTCAAACAGTAAAAATACGGACATTCTGAACAGTCAGAATAAGCAAAAAATGAATATAGAAAAATTCATGTTAGGTTCCAAAGAGTATTAGAAGATAGATTATGAGTTATTTGGATGTTCAAAAAGGTTTTAGACACTAAGTTTGAATTTTAGCAGAAAAGATAAAAGGGAATTACGGTTTTGGTCCCTTTAGGAGAAACTCTGTATTCAATAAATAAGAAAGGAATTAGATACTGAGAAAAGAAAGGTAGTTAAGATTAAGACTCTAGGATAGAGTATATTCTATATAGTATAGAGATAATAAGATTTGCTTGATATTATAGTTCTAAACGGTAAGATAGTAAAAGTCTTATATAGACTTCTGTATGCTATTTTTCGTCAATTATTTGTTTTTAATGAAATTGTGTGAACTAAGTGCTAAGAAATTTATAGTAGTCTTAGAATCATGATATTAGAATACTTATTAAATTACTTTATCAAAACATACGGGTTTTCTTGAACGTGTGGGTTTTTACGGAAACCCGTATTCTACCGTTATTAACAGATAAAGATTTTAAATAGAGAAGGTATTCCAAACCAATCCAGAATTTAATCTTCCTTCACAAAAGTTTCTTCTTTTAATATTTTTTATTTTCTGGAATTTTTTTGAAATTTTTGGAAAACTTTCAAAAAATACCAAAAAATACAGTAAACGGGTACGTATAGCGTATAGAACTTGCTATACAGTATATGAAAATTTCGAAAAAGGTCCCAAACAATTTTTATTTTATTTTTTATTCTTTATTTCATTGTTTTTAAAAATATTTCTAGACAATATTATTTTTCTACTGTTTGGACTATTTTACGCTATATATTCGCCGTATAAAATACCCTCCTCCACTCTTCATAAATACCCTACTCCCCTCCACTATAAATACCCTCCTCCACTCTTCATAAATCCTACACCAAGCTCAAGGATTCAAGAAGCATACACTTTCTCTCTTTTTCTCTCGTAAGTCTAAAATTTCTTATATTGGTGTTCTTGGAGTTTTCCTTGTTCTTCAAAGGTATTTTGGCAAAGGTAAGGGAAACTCTTGCAAAATAATTTGAGGAGTATTTGTATGATCTTTGGTTGTGCTTGATTTGTGTGCTTTGGGTGTTATAGTTTTTAAATGGTTGTTTATGCTTTATAAATTGTTTTAAAATGATTATTTTGTGATAATTATTATTTGTGGTGTTATGATGCCCAAAAATCCTTAGATTTTCGTGGGAATGAGGTGAGGAGATAAGAATTAATTTTTGAGTTCAGTAAACATACTGTTATAATGACAAAATTGAGCTTACTGTAATTACCGTTTACCGTAAAAGAAAAATATGGTTAAATCTTTTGAGAAAAACCCTGATGTTATCTAAATACTTCTATATTCCAAGGTGATGGTTATGATTTGATCAGTTTATTAGTATGGGTCTGTCTAGAAAGGAATAGAGACCTTTGAAGGGGTTAATATAAAGTCCGTCTCTATCTGGCCTGGGATCTGTAATTAATACGCCGTTTGAAAATCTTAACACTAGAGACCGGGTATATACGTGTTCAAGATAATTTGGGAAATAATTGATTTATTAAATAACGTATATATAAATGGATTGGAAAGGATTAAAGAGTGTAACAGTAATGGATTCTCGGTGAACCTACTGTTATAGCATCTTTCAGAATTTAATGTAACGGTAATGGATTCTCGGTGAATTCTACTGTTATATTAATTGTGGAAAATATCGAGTGGGTATCCAATCTGTATATATATGCACGTAACTCAGTTTAATTTCCAATGTTTAAGACAGTGGAAATTAGTGAGATAGGCTTTCAACAGACCTTTTTCCTGGAAGATAATTAGTGCTTAAGTGTTTTTTTCCAAAGTGAAATAAATTGGACTACGTTCACTTAGTATAGTGGATCGATTTTTAAATGAGTACTGATTACCAAAGATGGCTCTGCCGTCGTGTGATCTTTTCATCTTCAAAATTAAGTAAGCCGGTAAAATGATTAGCTCTATTTCGTTCATCAAAGTTTATATCAAGCTTTTAGAAAAGCTGGACACTGATTACCACAGTCGGCTCAGCCGCCGTGTAATTATTCCATTTCCAAAGATTTACTTAAAAATAGAGAACAGACGTTATTGGGTTCAAAAGCGGACATAAGTTTACTTACTATTACTCTTTCTCCCTTGATCAAATTCAGAGAGGCTCTGCCCCGTTTTGGTCTTCTTAAAATGAGTTAATAAAAATGAAGTTCATATATCGAATCACTCTGTTGGGTTGTTCATCTTAGTTCGTCTCTGCCGCGATTTGATCAGTCATAATTAAGTTAATATAGCCGAAAGAATAAACGAAATTGCGATAATTGGTGTATTAAGGGCAAGAGAAAAAGGGAAAATCATAAAGAGATGAGCAAGACTAAGAGATAGTATTGAAGAGAAGCTACAAGTAAAATTATGTGAGCAATTTTACTAAGAGGAAGTGAGAAAGTGATTTTATAGAGAAAATGTAGACGAGCATTTGCATTATAGACGATGAGCTTGCAACCTATAAGACGTGGTTGAGAATAGGGTTAAGTTGGGCTACAATTGCCTTCTGGGATTATTCAGGTTTCGATAGTCTTATGTGGCCGAGTGAGTGAATACCCTCGAGTCGAGACAATTCGTATACCCGGCTTGAATAAATCTGACTGGCTGACCTATTCATGATCTGGTATTCATTTTAAATGCGGTATTACTGAAGTGATTCTCAGGGGTCTAAAGACGGGATTCCCTGATTATTCTGTTAAGTTTATCGCAGCCGATCGCTCAAGATGTTGGGAAGAAGAGAAAGTCTCCTTGGAGCATTACACCAGTGTGAATAGAGAAATATTGAAGTGACATGCATAACAATACTTTGATGTGAGAATATAAATTGTGAATGAGTTATTTATAGGTTTATGATGTGTAAGGTAAGATTTCCTTGACTATAACATATTTGACTTGTGTGAAAGATTGAATACCTGATTGAATGTTTTGAGTGTCTCTGGTAATTACTTGTTGTTTGTAGGAATTGTGTGTTGTGTGATATGAGTTTTCTATGTTTGTACTACTTTCATTATTTGTATTAGAGTTTCACCTTGCCTGCTTTGTTGTGTTATTACATGACTGAGTAGATGGACCCGCAAGACAGAGGATTGGGAACCGTCCGACACTTAACCATAGAACCTCTGGGCGGAGACAGTGTATGGTGGAAGATATGTCCTAGCACACAGTGGGGAAGGTTTGTAGGAGAAGTGGAAACCTTGGATATTGGGGGTGGGGCGTTACCAAACCCACAACCCATTCAGGAACAGATTATATTAGATGTTAAGTTACCCTGGCAACAACTAAGACCTTTAGGAAGTATCTCCGATACCTTACCCTTTGACAGCAATGATAGTAGGGATAGTGGTGGAAGCAGTTCACATCCATCTATACATGATAGTGGTGGAATAGATCGTGGAGACCAGCGTCGAAGGAGCAGATCATCAAGCAAAGGACAAGTCAAATCCACTAAGAAGTCACCAGTTATTAAACCTGTAAAAACTGAGGGTTCTGTAGGGTATACCCTAGCTTCACCTTTGGGAGAGAAAGAACCAACCATGTATACCCCTTGTCCTCATCAGTCTGAGTATGAGGATATCATATGGTTATCCGAGTCTCTTTCTGATGATGAGGTTGATGAGACACCCGACATGTCCATTGACACTTGGAATACCTCTGACTTAACCAAAACTCCTTCATATCATCCAGATCTAGCCAGGTTTGGGATGGATTGGGTTCCGGTGACTCAGGTCCAGAATCTTGTTTCTAGTCTTCCAGGGGTAGGAGGATCTACCTGGTCCTGCCCTTAGAAGTAGTTGAGTTTAGAGTTTGAAATAATAGATCCTTTTCGGGTAGTTGATGGGATCATGGCTCGACTGTACATAGTAGTGTATTTTTATTTTTTCACTTTTGTACTCTTTGTTTTAGAGTAGTATTAACTTTCTTTTGCTTTGCAGTGTCAGAAATCAGAGTTTGCCTTAGTGCAAATCTTTTGTAAAATATCATGGCATATGAGATGAAGTACTTTTCAGATATGTTGTATCCATTTTATATTTCGAAAACAGTTAAAAAGAGATTAGTGGAGCATATTCCCCATCCTTCTCATCTTCTTTAAAGGAAAGAAAAAAATTTTACCCGCATTTTCAAAGAAGGATTATCAAGTTTTAACTAAAATATTTTCTAAGTTTCCCTAAACTTTTGGTTACTATGGTGTAATATCCTTTTTGGAGAAAGGGTGTTACATCCCGAAAGTATAGAAAGTCTTGTGTGAAATTCCCTGTTTGAGATGTTGAATGATTCATTTGCTGCGTGCATTATGCTTGCTGTATGTTCCTTATACGTCCTTGACATATGAAGTAAGACCTGCGTTTGTTTTAGTATTGTACTTTTCTTATTAAGTTGTTTAGAGTTTCACCCTTGCCTGCTTTGTTGTGTTGATGCATGACGGACTAGATGAGTTGCCCAAGAAGTGGGTTGACTCTTAGAAGAAGGATGTGAAGGAGGATGCTGCGTAGGCTGATATGGATTCCAAGAAGAATAGATGGTTACTATATTGTTTTAGGTAGAGATTAAAGACTAGACTGGCTCAGATGGTCACTGTCTTACTTTAAATTCTTCCCTGTAAAAACTCTGATGACTTTATATATATGAAATGAGATTATATTCATACAAGTTTTATTTATGCTTCCGCATTGAAAACCTTTTCGAAAACATTTAAAAAGGAATCAAGGGAACATACTCCCCATCCTTCTCATCTTTTTATGAAAACGAAAAATTTTACCTGTATTTTAGAATAAGGATTTCCAATTTTCACTAAATATTTTCTAAGTTATTCAAAATTCTTGGTAACTATGGTGTAATATCCTTTTTGGAGAAAGGGTGTTACAGTTGGCATTAGAAATCCACACATATATGGAGTTCTTGCCATCCATGTTGGTGGATATGGTAAGCTTCTTTTTCTGAAACGAGGTATGTATAATGAGCAAGTACGAGAAAGGCTTAGCTAGTTTTGTGACGCAAAAAGTACAATTGATTTTCTTGATGGCATGAGATGAAAGGATGACATGTTTTGGAGACATACAATAGATTCTGAGGGAAGGCTGGAGCACTTGTTCTGGTGTGATGGGGTAGGGCGTAGGGATTTTTCTGTATTTGGTGATGTGCTAGCATTTGATGCAACCTACCGCAACAAGTATTTGTATTCATTTGTAGTTTTTTCTGGGGTGAACCACCACAATATGAGCATCGTACTGTTTGTTTAAAAGATCTTCTCAACTAGAGAAGGTTGTCAGAAAATCAAGTTCTTTGTTACTAATAGAAGTTCAATTAAACATGCTTTTCACTGAGAGATGGTTAATCAGAAGATTAAACCATTTGGTCATACACTTTAACTTCTTCAAATTAATCTTAACAAAGCTTCTTCAATAAACTTATCCCAAGTTAAAAAATCAGTTCAAAACATATAAGTTTATAAAACCTTTTTCAAATGCTTTGTTAATAAAATCAGTTTCACAATATTATGAGAAGCTTCTCAGCGTGATTAGAAAATATTCTCAACCGGATAAGGTTATCAGTAAACTGCTTTCTTTGCTTCTTCAACTGCTACCCACCTAGAGAAGGTTGATTATAAAGTTATGTTCCTTTGAGAAGACAGATTTTAGTTAACTAGTTTTCAGAAGTTTAAGTACAAGGCTTTTCTGCCAGAGAAGGTTAATCAACAAATCAACTCTTATGAAAACTACTGAAACAATACTTCTTTTGAAAACTTATTTGAAAATATGATTTTGCATGTATAAGTTAGTTAAATAAGTTTTTTCAGAGCTTTGTTAATAAAACAGTTTCTCAGCTTTATATGAACCTCGTCAGCGTGAGTAGGTGCTTCTGAGCAGTTTAAGTAAATTAAACAAAAAAATTTAAAAGAGAAAGGGAAAGAGAATATCACACAAATATTTATCCTGGTTCACCCACAAACCCTTGGGCTACATCCAGTCCCCACATCGAGTGAGATTTTCCACTATTCTCTTAAGTATTCTTCACTCAGCCTCTTCAAGCTTACATGGTATTCTTGTACGAGCCTCCACAGGCTCACAGTGGTATTCTTGTACGAGCCTCCTCAAGCTCACAACTAGTATTCTTGTGTACTTCAACGTCAGAGAGACTTCTAGTCTGGAGGAGCTTCTTCCCTTGGAGACCTTCTCTGCCTGAGTAGCTCTCCCTTAGAAACCTTCTCTGCAGAATGTCTATCTTCTCAAGGTTTCTCTTTAATCTCTATTTGTATCAGTGTTGAAGTTTACCTTCTCTTGTGTCTTGGAAGCGTATCTTCTCTTGAAATTCACGTATTAGCTGAAGCTTCTCTTCTCTTATATCTTAATTGACTTAGGTTTCATGTTTATTTGAATGGATCTTCTCAAGATGCTTTGCGCATGAGTAGCCTTTGTTCTAAGCTTATCTTGCCTTTAAACTTGGTTCCTATTGCTGTCTCAAGTAATCTCAATGGAACCATTAGCAAGTAACAAGCTTAGAAGACTCATACTAATATTCAGAGGGTTTGTTATCATTAAAACATCAAGCTTGAGAGGGTTTTGTTTCAACAACAACTTATGATGGGTTTTGAAACAATTTCTTGAAGCAATGAGTGGCAAGTATCCGGTGTCATTGATAATAGATGGTGACATGGCAATGAGAAATGCGATAAGAATAGTATTTCCAAACCCTCATTTATTGATTGTGTGTTTAATTGTGATTAGAAATGATTGATTGTGTGATTGAATGTTAATTGATTGAGAAATAAGTGGTTATAGATTTCTGAGACAAAAGTAGTGGACTACTTCAACAAGTAATGGATACTCTGGCAAGTAGTGGACTACTTTGCTCGTGGAGTTTCAAGATACTCAGATTTTGATAGACTGAGGCTCAGATACTATCTTTTGACATGTAATTTCAAAAATATCAGAAGATCACTAAGTAATCACAATTTTATAAAATCAGACATTACTAGAAGGTTATGACTAATTACTATGACATTACGTTTTATGATATTCTAATTGTATGATTGGGTGATTGTATGATTGAGTTTCTCTGTTGTTTTTATAGATTTTGCATATTGCATACATTTAAGGGAAGCAAAGACGCGCACATGCTTTCACATGTATTCACTTCCTAAATGTTCTAAAAGAAACCCGATGCTTATAGAACGCTTATGGTTGTCATCATCAAAAAGGGGGAGATTGGAGATGTGATTGATCTTGACATGCTTCCGACGTTATATTAGAGCTACACACTCTTGCAAGTCTAAGATGTTTTTATGATGATGATGAAGACTTATGACTTATGCTTGATTCTTGATGTTTCCATTTAATTGATTAGTCGTTGTTTTTAATTTTGTTTTAATTAGGTGAAATATAGTATAATAAGTTATTTATTGATTGATATTCACTAGATAATTGTTATATCATTTTAGAATCAATTGGTATGCATTTTTTATTGACTACTTTGGTTAAACAGTAATTTTTATCTTGGACAAGAAGCTCATTTTTTTACAGTAAGTGTATTGTTAGATTGTTTTTATTGTTATTTGGGAAAATAGTTTTCAAAAATCTTGTGAACTAATTCACCCCCTCCTTGAGTTGTAGCCATTTTTTTAACAAGAGACATGGTGGGCACATCTTTTGATGCCGTGTACAAGGCAGCTACTTCTCATATAAAAGTGACTAATATTTTAATATAGAAGTGACTAATGAGACCTGCTAAGAGTCATGGATCATATCAAATAAATGAACTTCATTATAAGCAAAAAATATCAAATTTACAGTAAATAAGAAAGTTCGTTAACTTCATTTAACTTTATTGATCTTATCAAATAAATGAACTTTATTATCTAAATTGTCCTTAATAAAAAAGCCATTGAAATTAAAATTCGCATTAAATGAAAGATATTTTGTGAAAAATAGTTCATTAAATAAAGTGAAATCATTTATGATTTGCTTATATTTTGGACCACAACATTTGTGATTTTTTTTCCTTGTAATTTAGTCTGGAGGGACTATGTAGGAGGATTAGTAGGACAATATAGTATTTCTCAATTAAAATTCATATTTCAAATCAATCCCAAAATGAAAAACATAGCTGTTACAAAATGCTTTTCCTCGGACTTAGTATAACTGATTTGAGATCACATTTAATGAAAAGCATAAAGCACTGCGAAAAGTGTACTTGAGAGAGACTGGACTTTTAACTTTTCTAGCACTCATTGTACACATCTTTTCTATAGTACAGTGTTTTCTCTTTGTCTCAACTGAATATTACTATTAACCACTGCGTATTTGAGACTCTGAGTACAGGTTGCTTATGACTTTGGAGAAAGAGTTGAACAACTTACGCAAAAGTACAACTCCATTGAAGCAACGGGAAAATAATATTGAATGCTATTAGTAAATGGCTATTTACAAAGGCTAAAGCAGAACAAAGTTGAAGACCTAATTCGAAGCTTCATCAAGCCTATAAATATCGTGAAGAAGAAGAAGAAGACACTAGAGATAGCAAAGATACAAACATTATTGAGCTGAGCTTTCATACGCTCTTAAGCTTAGGTTAAACAATGTCAAGTTACTTCTTCTTGTAAAAGAGAGTTTGCTTAACTCTCAATGTGCTAAAATTTCATATCCTCACTTGAGCGAGTCGTAGCACTTAGAAACACTTTAAACTCTTCTGATCAGTAGTGTGAGCCTGAAGAGGCTAGGTAGCAAAGAATACTTGTGGTTGAGCCTGGAGAGGCTTGTTATTCAAAGAATACTTGGTTGAGCCTGGAGAGGCTAGGTGTGCAAAGAATACTTGTTTGAGCCTGGAAAGGCTAGGTGTGCAAACAATACTTGTTATAAAGGCCTGAAGAGGCCGTTGAAGAATATTTGTAAATCTATCAAGTTGATAGTGGAAATCCTTCTAGTTGGAAGGGACTAGACGTAGCTCTTAAGAAAAGGTGAACCAGTATAAATCTCTATGTTTAAATCTCTTATCCCTATACTCCTTTACATTCAGTTTTATTACTAACTGTGGGGATTGTTTTGAGGTTTTCTTAACAAACTTTTTAAACGTATTCAAAACTGTTTTTATACTAGTGGACATTTTGTGTCCAATATACTTCGTGCGTCCAAAATACTTTGTGCGTCCAATACTACGTATCATCGTCCAACGTTTTGCGAAAAGCTTTTAAAAGTTAGGAGACACAATTCAACCCCCTTTCTTGTGTTTCACCTTGTTACCTATAGAGGGATGGGAGGATTCACTCCTGTTCGAGGAGGTTAAGTTTGTGGATGTTTTGTTGATGAATACAAAGAACCTTTTTCCAGAAACATGTGATTGGTTTGCCAGAAATGCCCTCTTTCCTATTAAGACTCTTAAGACTGCCTCCTAGATGAATAACAAGACCAGAGTACTTCATTAGTTTCACAACAAAATGATTTTACCAAAATATGGTGAGGAAAATGAAGTAAGTGATCTTCAACGATTTTGTCTTGTTAACTTGCTTCTCAAGACAGGTTAACTTACCACATTTGGTATTTAACTATTTAAAACAAAGGCTATTTTGGTTTGTCACTCATCAGGAGGGTCCTTTTATTTATGTTGTTTTGCTCTCTCTCCGCTTTGAGCATCAGAGAGTGTTTATTGTATTTATAATTGTACTCTAATTGTGGAAATTTGAAATTGTATCTGTTTGTCTGGACATTTGAATATTTCTTGGGAAATCAGAAAAAAAAAATGATTTTGAAAAAAAAATTTATTTGGACAACACTTCCTCCTTAAAGCGTTTGTGAGGTATAATTCTACTACAACACTTGCTGTCCGCGCACTTCATCTATATATGTCAATCATGACAACGCTTTGCATGTCGCGCGTTATCTGTGAAAGGAAGCGGCGTGGTTCATGTGAGACATCAAAGACACTTCTGAGGCGTTGTGGTAGTTGCGCGTGTGAACAATAACGGGGCGATCAACAACGCTTTATACACTGTTGGAATCAAATTTAAACGTTGTTGAAAACATTTCTCGGCATAGTTGTAATACCCCTAGTATTAGAACTTTGTATGCTAGTGTTATATTATTATTTATAATAGTAAATATTTCTTTTTTTATATATATGTTAATTGTAATTTGGATAGAAGTACAAGAGAGGGGAAAGTACAGGGACTAAACTAGTATTGAGGGAGAGTGTGTGAACACCACATACCCATTTATTCAAAATTTTAGTCAACCACTCTCTCAGCCACTCCCACTCACGGTACACACACACTTCACTCTCACATCCACTCACTTAATTCTCATTTCACCAAACCCAAACACAAACACACACAACACCATAAATTTAGAAAGAAGAACAAGAGAGAGTGAGCAGAGAGAATAGAGAAAGGGAGGTGGAGTTGCGCAATGGGGAAGAAGGAGAAGAAGAGAAGGAGGAGAGGGTTGCTTGGGCTTTTTCTTTTGAATTGTTTTTTATCTTAAATCACTTGTGTCATTCTCTTTCTCTTTTTCTTTGAAACTGATTTTTAAGTTGGAAGTGGATGAGGGTTTGTTTTCTTTGAGATCCTCTCTCTGCATCCTTGAGGAAAGATTGAAACTTTGTGCTTGCATGTTGATTTAGAGTATTTATTTGGTTGGGTTTATGGGTGTTAGTGTGAGTTGTGAATGTTTGTTTTTCTCATTGCATGTATATTTTGGGGTTCTTAGAATGTTTGGTGGTATGTGAACTTAGCATGGAAAAAGAATTTGAAGAAGTTTCAATAAGTTTGGAGTGTTAGATTGAGATTTGTGATGGTTCCCTGTGTTAAAAATCATGTTTCTGAGAAGTTGTTTGCTGTCATGAGCGCCCAAGTGCCAAGTACGGGCGCCCAGCGACCAAAATCTGTCCCTGGACGTGTTTTTCACGTTTCTGGGACAACATTGTATAGCCCAGTGCCCAAGTTTGGGCTTCCTATTGACAGCTTCAATAATTAATTCATTAAAAATTGTATACTTATCCATTTTTTATGAAACTTATTTTGTTTGAACCCTTGATGTATTGGGAGTCTATGGTTAAAATTTCATGAACTTTGGAAATGATTTACTATTTTTACTAAATTAAATACTTTTTCTGCCAAAAAGCTAATTTCGTAACACTAAGCTTTGATTTTTGATTTTCTGGACACATTCGGAGTTAGATCGTTTTATACTTCTTATTATGGTAAATTACGATTAATTGATCCTTGTTTTATATTGGTTTTATTATTGTGTTGTTGTAAAATATATGGATATAACTTAATCTTCTTGGTGAATGAATATTGTATTATGTAATCGTGTTTATTATACTTTAAGTCACATATTTATAACTTATTGTGATGGGAAGATAAGTCATGAGCTATATTTAGTAGGATAGTCCTAGCTTAAGTGATAAAGAATTTCACTTAACGTGCTATAAAAAATGTGTGAGTAGTTTTAGTCCTTCTTAATGGAGGCATACGGTAAGTGCATAGCAAGTCTTGGACACTGGCTTGCGGTCATAGACGTCTGACCTGCCTTACATAGGCTATGCCAGATAACTCAAGTGGCTCATGCTTGGTGGCATAGTAAGTTTTCAAAGATAAACGTAGAGATGTTAAAGTTCATGACTTAGAGGTTAATAGTTTATTTATACTTATAAATAGAGGTAAGGTGGTATTGATGATAAATGTTACTTTAGAATTATGAAAAGAAAGGGTGGGCATAAATCCCTACCTTTTATTTTGAAATTATGCTTATGGACTCACTAAGATTGTTTTATATCTCATTAGTTATTGATTATGTTTTCAGATGACACTATTAGTCATGCTGGATGGTTGGCTTTTGGAAGTGAAGGGCATCAAAATTAGTTAGTTGTTGTGTTATTTTTTTTAGTAGTTTAAGATTTGAGACTTATTAATCCTTTGTACTTTGGTTTTTGTCATTGTACTAAGATGTTGTGACAGTAATGTCTATTACGCATTGACTTTGATCCTATTTAAATGTTCTACTCCTAGTTACACTACAAGAAAATCGTCTATTACCGACGGCCAAAATTCACATTACCGACGGCTAAGCCGTCGGTAAATACGATTTAACGACGGCTTACCGACGGCCACGGGGCCGTCTTGAAATCGGTTGTCGGTAATGTTTACCGACGGCTAAAATTACCGAGGGCTTAGCCATCGGTAATTTTACTGACGGTTTAGCCCTCGGTAAATACCGACGGCTAAGCCCTCGGTAAATCACGAAATAATTCAGATTTTATTTTTAAATACCGAAGGCCAGGCCGTCGGAAGTGGCCTTCGGAAATGGTAATAATTTTTTTTTTGTATTTTTATTATAAAAACTATTTAATTATCAGTAATTCTATTAAATTTAATAAATAACTCACAAAAATATATGTAAATAAAAAGTCAATTGCATTAATTAATAAATGTCAAAAATGTAATAATAATCCGACAATACATATAAATAAAATAAAAAATCATAAAATAGTCACTCCTAGTCCTAGTCCTCGTCCTCGTCCTCGTCCTCCTCATCCGAGTAGGTCTGAATAGGAGTGCGAATAGGCTGGGTCGGCTGGGAAGACTGGGTCTGCTGGGGAGGCTGGGTCGGCTGCCCCGCAAGAAAACTCTCCATCATCTTGGCCATCGCCTGACTGACCGCTTGCTGGATCATTTCCTACTGGTGCTCCATGAAGGTCTGGACCGTCTCGTTCGCCTGTCGAGCCGTCTCGTTTGCCTGTCGAGTCTCCTCCATTAATCGAGCAACTAACGCATCCTTGGTAGAGGAGGAACTCGGAGTGCATCCTGGTGAGACGTGTGACTCCTGGGTGAGAGAAGTGACACCTGATCTCAGCATATACGAGTAGGCTTCGGTACCGTAGCAACGCCCCCGTGTCTTTCCCCCAGCACTATCCATCCACGTCTTTAGAGACGTGGCAGGGTCAACCTCCTGGGAGGCACCAGAAGACTCTCCCCCCTAGAACAGCTGTGTCATCCTCTCCTGATACGACTCCTACAAGAGTGACATTAAAGAGATATTATACTAAACTTATTGTTATTACAAATTGAAATAAAATCACAATTAACTTAAGCGATTAATTAACTTACATAAGTCTGCTTTGATCTCTTATCAACCCAGGAGCTGTCCTTCATATGAGTCTTCACAAAGATCTCATCCACGCGATGCTCTCTACCAAGCTCTAGCTCCTAAAAACATAATCATCGTTAGTATCTTAATTAATTTTCAATTAAAATAATAAACCAAATACTTATGATCCTAATCCTAATTACTTACCAGCCGCCTCTTGTGCTCAACAATGGAGATGGATCCACCTGTATGGACTGATCCACCCTTAGCAGAAGCACGGTTCTGCTTGCATTGGGCGCTCTCTTCCTTAAACTCAGGAGAGCCCCAATACTGCTGAAGACCGGCCTAGGCATTATCTCCCATCCACTTTGGTTTCTCACCAGCAATCCTGGCATCCCTCAGCATCTCAGACAATCTTTTAGACCCCCTACTGTTGAAGATCTGCTTCACCTGATGGTCATCCTCGGGTCGCCAAGTGACATATTTCTGCAACAATGTAAATAATGATAAGTGTCATACTAACAACAATAATTTAATTGAGTTCTAATTATAACGTACAGCAAACTTCGGCAAGAATACATCCTTAACAGTCTTTGCCGGGATCTTACTCCACTTTGGCCATGCCTCCCGGTACTGGGCCTTAATGGTCGCAGTGATGGCTTGAGAGGCCACCTTGTCTGGATCAAACCTACAAATAATACATAAACACACACGTCAGGTTAACTATACAACTATAAAGATAAATGAAATAATAAATAAATATTTACTTACCCTCGACCAACAGGCCTAATGAATGGTCGACCATCGTCTGCATACTCTATGTGAGGAGAATGCCTACGCCTCGAGCTCGTCGGAGGTGCATCAGACATCTCCTCATCAGTGGGAGGTTGCTGTGAGGATGAACCTCCCGCTGCTGCTGAAGATGAGGGTGCCGCTGCTGCAAGGGATGTAGATGAGGGGGCTGCTGCGGGAGGGGATGAACCTCTCGCTACCGGAGGCATGAAGGGTACCCCCGTCGTCGGCATAAACTGCATCTGTGGAATGCCATCTGGCTGGTCCTCTAACCGACCCGCTAATGTCTCAACTGCCTGCTGAGTATTTTCAGCCGCCCGGTGCGGTAGAATCATGCCAAAACGCCTAGAGGTCTTGCTCTTTTTAGTAGGGCGATCTCCCTTCTGGCTATCTTTCGGAGCCATTTGATAGGAAAAATAAACTAAACAATAAATCAAAAAAATTGTGATAAACATAGTTACTTATACTAGAAAACTACTATAACAAATATAAAAAAAAATCCATTACAAAATTATTGTTAATCATCAGATGTGTCATTGTCATACTCTCCGACGTCTTCCACATCATCAGGATCGTCCTCATCACTATCTTCTAGTGGCGAGTCCCCTTGAATATCATGTTCAGAATTTGTAACATTTATTGGATCAACTTCCTCATAACTGTTTGTTTCGTCACGCAATCCAGTCAGTCGCTCAACCTCGGTTATCTCCTCAACATGTGACAACTCTTCGTTTTGATAACAACATCATCATCAAAGTCATCAACCTCCACGCGACCTCTGGGTTTTGTTTTTATTGCTACACACCAACCAACTTTGTCTTTTCGCATCTTAGTGTAAGGAACAAAATGTACTTGTCTAGCTTTTTGAGCAAGGATGAATGGGTCGAAATTTTCGTATCGCCCTCTCAGCTTGATTTCTACAATATTATACTGTGGGTGAACCTTTGTTCCTCGAGATCTTTTTGGATCAAATCACAAACAATAAAATAGGACTATTTTGTATGGCAAATGAAGATACGACAATTCGAACACTTCTTGGATAACTCCATAGTAATCATCTTCTCCTCCTTGTGTAATCCCCTTTACATACACCACACTGTTTATAGTTTTTTTACCCTTACTCCATGCTTGTGTGTGAAATTTGTAACCATTTATGAAGTATTTGTGCCATAGAGTCACCTCTGATTCTGGACCCCAAGCTAATGCAAGAATGTTTGGGTCGGTTACTCCATTGGCAGAATTAAATGCCTATACAAACAAACAATATAATTGAGCGACAAACAAGTTAATTGATATTGTACAGTGAAAGACACTTACATAGTCTCGAAACCAGTTGAAAAATTCTGCATGGATACGAGTGGTGGCATCATTTTTACTGATGTTGTTGCATTGCAAAAATGCACTGCAAACAAGCATAGAGTTAATTGTAATATTGCGTTAGTCACATAGGACTAAATATTTAATTAAATGATACTTACTCGATATATGGTTTCATCTTGTTGCAATTGATGACAATATGTATATGAGTTGACATCCATTCAGCATCATCTAACCAATGCTTCTGGGGTCTTCCACTAGGACGTCCTAGTTGATTGAAGATTGAGAGCGTTGGTGTGGAGTTATTATTCACAACAAAAGCTTCATTTCTGATATTCGTCCCACATAATGTAAAATTTTTAAAATAATGGGAACAAAAATATGTTGTCTCACGGTGTAAGACATACATATTGAACCCTTTACTTTCGCCTTATTTTTCACGGTTCGCTTATAGTCTCCCATCATTCTACATAATAAATAAAAATTATATTTGAATTGATGTGCAAATTAAGAGAATTTAAGTAGTAAATTAGGTTAGTAAAGTTTTTCTACCTTTCAAATGGATACATCCATCAGTATTGGACTGGACCACCAAGTATTGCCTCTCGTGGGAGGTGGATTGGGAGATGCTCCATTCTATCAAAAAATCCAGGTGAAAAGATTCTTTCGAGTTTGCAAATGATTATTGGAATGTTTTGCTCCAATCTTAGCAGGTCATCCATCTTCAAGTTATTGGTACATAAATCTTTAAAAAAAAGGCTTAACTCTGTAAGTGGCTTCCATACGTGGTCAGGTAATGAATGAAATGCAAATGGAAGTAAACACTCCATAAATACATGACAATCATGGCTTTTCATCCCATGCATCACTCCCCAAGAAATATTAGCACATCTAGCCAAGTTTGAAGCATATCCATCTGGCATCCTAAGCTCTTTAATCCATGCACAAACCATCTTTGCTTCCTTAGATAAAAGACAATAATTTGCTTTAGGCTTTAACATCTTTCCATTGTTCTGTGGCACTAACTCCAAGTCCTTGCGTGCACAATATAGAGGCAAATCCATTCTTGCCTTTTCGTTATCCTTTGTTTTGCCCTTAACATTCATGACTGTGTTGAATACATTATCAAAAAAGTTCTTCTCTATGTGCATAACGTCAAGGTTGTGCCGTAACAAATTGTCTTTCCAATATGGAAGATCCCAGAATATGCTACATTTGGTCCAATTGTGAGTAACCCCATAACCGGCTAACCTACAAACCCCATGTTCTACCACACCTGGAATACCTCTAACCCAATTCCAGATCTCTTCCCCCGTCAGGATACAAGGCGGCCCATCGGTCTCAACCCTGTTCTTTGTAAACCGATTCTTACTTCTTCTGAACGCATGATCACGTGGTAAGAAACGACGATGACAGTCAAACCACGAGTTTTCCCGCCAAATTTTAAGGTAAAAGCCTTTGTGTCACTCATGCATATAGGACATGCCAATTTTCCATGCGTACTCCACCCAGATAACATACCATAGGCGGGAAAGTGATTGATTGTCCACATTAAGGCTGCCTTCATGATGAAGTTTTGTTTTGTGGAGATATCATATGTCAAAGCACCATCGCTCCACAATTGTTTAAGTTCATCAATTAATGGCTGTAAGTACACATCTATGCGTGCTTTTGGGTCAGATGGTCCAGGTATGAGACAAGTTAAAAACATGTACGGTTTGGTCATGCACATTTCAGGGGGGAGATTATATGGGGTGACAATAACAGGCCAACACGAGTACGGGGAAGCCGATGTTTGGATGTAAGGTGTGAACCCATCAGAACATAAGCCAAGCCTGACATTTCTAGGCTCATTTGCAAAGTTTGGATAGACATTATCAAAATGCTTCCAGGCTTCCCCATCAGATGGATGGCGTAAAATACCCATACTTGTTCTATTCTGATGATGTCATCTCATTGCAGCCGCAGATTCGGGTGATGCATATAATCTTTATAACCTAGGAGTGATTGGCAAATAGATCATTCTTTTCATCGCAATATCTTTGTACTTACGCAACCCAGTCCTACGAGGAACATACCTAGGTTCATGACAAAACCTACACTCTCGCTCTTCAATACTTTCTTTGTAATATAACATGCACCCATTAACACAACAATCGATTTTCTGAGACTTCAATCCTAACATAGACACCAATCTTTTTGCATGGTAAAAATTAGTTGGTAATGACACCCCCGGAAGATGTGAGTCTACAAGCATGCTTGTCATTTCATCAAGAGCCTTTTCAATACAATTATGGTTCGACTTAAGTGCCAAAAGCCTAACACACAAGGAAAGTTTTGATTCCGATACCCCCTCAAATAGGGGCTGATTTGCAGCAGTTAGCAAATCATAAAATCTTTGAGTCTCTTCATTAGGTGGCTCATCGGAACTTAATTCCTCATTACCCCTATCTTGAGTAAATTGGGTGTCAAATATTGGCCTAAAGCGATCTTCCACCATGTGTTGCATCTCCGCAAAATGATCTTCATTACTGATACAACTCCCACTAGCCTCTGGAAAATTGCCTAGATCGACTTGTGGAATTTCTTCACCGTGATCAGTCCAAAACCAATAGTTCGGCTGAAACCCAGATTTGTACAAGTGAACCTTCACTTCACTAGCACACATTATGTTACTACACTTGCACTTGGCACAAGGACACCTAATTCCTCCCTCACTCAAAAAATATGGTTGTTCTGAAGCCTTTTGCACAAACTCATCAACCCCTAGTACAAACTTCCATTTCAACCCCCCTCTCCTACGATTAAGTCTATCATACATCCAACTACGGCTTGAATCCATTTTCTGCAATCCAATCACCTCACGTGTTAGATATTAGGGTCGTGTGCCAAAAAAAAATTGACAGCATAACCCCTGTATTTCGAACTTTCCCATTTTTGTTTACAACTACAAACACTAACTAACAATATGACAATATCGATTAATCTATTATAAAAAAATATAGTTAAGTACTAGGGTCACTTATCAAAAAAAAATTCGGCAGCATAACCCCTGTATTTCGGACTTTCCCAATTTTTTTTAACAAAAACAATAGTACAATAATAAATATAACAATAAAGAGTAATTAAATAAGATATATCTTAATGAGCTCAGCTCTCCACTAACAAACAACACAATCACATGCATATATTCTAAGCTACCAGCACACAAACCCAGCATCCTGCATAAGGCAGGAAGGCAAAGACTAGAGCTTTGCTCTCCACTAACAAACAACACAATCACATGCAGGAGTAGAAATTACCAGCACACAATCCAATACCTATTGAGCTCAGCTCTCCACTAACAAACAACAAGTCAATCCAGACAACATGTTGCACATTACCTATTTCAATCTACAAAAAATAAGTTGGTTATTTACCTCACAGTCCAATAGTAAGCTCCAACCGTAAGCTCCGAAAGAATGGTACGTCACAAACAATACTCTACTAAGCACACAAACTAACATAAATACAAAGACCAAACATAGAGACAACAAATATAGACAGAACTAATCATCTCATGCATCAAGCAAAAAATAAAGCAATCACACCCTTGACCTCAACCCAACCCAACCCCTTCATCTAACCTAAACCCGCACACCATCATCGCCATTTGATCACCCATCTCATATTCCCTTCTGCCACCGGACCCATTCATTCATTAATTTCATTCAGACAACAATAGCCAGTTCATAATACACCCCATTTGCAGTCACATTAACAGACAACAATTTTGAACCAAACTCACACACAGTCAGAAAACACACACACACACACATTTGCAGACACACACAGTCACAAAACACACACACACACACATTTGCAGTACACACACACACACAGTCACAAAACACACACACACATTTGCAGTACACATTTACCAGTGAGAGAGAGAGGGCGAGAGAGAGAGACAGAGAGACAGAGAACAGAGAGATACCTGTGGCGAGGCGACGGCGGTTGTGGTGGTTCACGGCACCGAGACAGAAGTGGTGGTGGACTCTGCGGTAGCGGCGCACTGTACCTGAAACAGAGAGAGAATGAGTGAGAGTGAGAGTGAGAGAGAGAGAGAGAGGGGCTAACCTGTGGTGACAGTGGGGGCCCTGGACGGTGGCGACGAGGGCGGTGGTGGCTCGAAGTGGTGGGTCGCCGGAGAAGACGAAGTCCGAGAGAGAGACGAGAGAGAGTGAAAATGGAAATGGGGGGGAGAGGGTTTTTTTTTCCTGATATTTAGATATTACCGACGGCTGGGCCGTCGGTAATATTTAATTTGAATTTCCGACGGCTTAGCCGTCGCTAAAGCCAACCGGTCCAATTACTTTTTAATTTTTTAAAATGCGAACTTACCGACGGCCTAGGCCGTCGGTAATATTAATGATGAATTTCCGACGGCTTAGCCGTCGCTAAAGCCAATCGGTTCAAATTACTTTTTATTTTTTAATTTTTAAAATGCGAACTTACCGGCGGCTTGGCCGTCGGTACTGTTACCGACGGCTGAGCCGTCGGTAAGGCCCACCCCTTATAATTTCTTTAATTTTTAAATTTTTAAAAATGTCAGCCTTACCGACGGCTAAGCCGTCGGTATAATTGTTCTTTTATTTATCGACGGCTAAGCCGTCGGTAAAGTTGACATTTTTTTTTCTAATTTTGCGCTGCACCACTACCGACGACTTAGCGTCGGTTTGGCCGTCGGTAACTCCCAGATTACCGTCAGCCTCGGGGCCGTCGGTAAATGGCCCTCGGTAACGAAGGCTTTTCTTGTAGTGTTATTTACTAGTTTAGTAATTGGAAGTGTTACAATAGTGAACCTTCTTCCATTTAATCGCGCGGGTTGGTGTGTCAAGTGAAGGCCGACTTGAGGTGCTACCCTGGGCAGAGTGCATTGCATCAACATGCTCAAAATATGAGGGCTCACGTTTAGTAGATCTATCCAACTTTGAAGTAGTGACCTTCGATGCTCTCTTTGTTTTGATATGTGAATAATTGAAATTTTAACACAAAAGATGAAGTATAATAGGCATGCTGATGTAGTAAGAGTCAAGTCTAATCTTTTCAAGAGGTGGACGCATTGAATTGTATCGAGAAACACTAGTTCACAAACTTTAGTATTCAAAGTAATTTTCCCGACATAATCAAGTTGATCAAATTGCCCCAGCAAGTAGGGGTGTAAATTGGTCCAGATTGACCTGACGAACCAAACCAAACCAATCAAATTGATTCAATTTTTTCTCCAGTTCGTGTAACGTCCATATTTTTGGATTTCTGTATTTATTACATTTTAAATATATAATGTGTGATTTGAGTGCATTACATATATTTTAGGAAATTTAATCCCATAGATAAAGTCTTTTGATCTTAGAAATCAGTAGTTTAAGCCTGACGTTGATAATAAAACGAAATTCGGTTTACAATTAAACTGATGGAATAACTACGTTGTGAGACGAAAACCTTGAATTGGAGTCAGAGAAAGGATTTGAGGATACCAATGGTAATTTTACAATATTTGAGGATTTTAAAAATTTATTTGGGATTTTTCTGAGTTACAGATAAGAAATAGTATCGTTTTGGTCCCTATAGTATGAGTAGGATGAACAGCGAGTAGATTTAAAGACCAGAACAAGTTAGAAAAATATTTCACCAAGTCAAATAATGTTCTTACATTATTTTAGAATTATGAGAATTATTTTGGGAATTTTTAGAATAGCAGATAAAATGTTAATGCTTTGGTCCCTCTAAGAAGAAGAACGGAGGTTATTGGGAGAGCAAATAGATACCAGAAGGTTAGGACATGATCAAAATCAAAATTTAAGAGTAGCCATTAATGTTTGTATAAGATTTATGATTTTTAGAAATTCTTTGGAGATTTTTAGAGAAATGTCAGTTTTGCTATAGTTTACGTATTACGGTAAAATCGCAGAACCGAGAAAAGACCCGGTACCAGACTTTGGGGTTACAGGGAAATTTACCAGAAGGGGAATGATGACATAGGCATGGTGATGTCATAGTAGTGAGGTCATTAGGGTGAAGTCATCCTAGATATAATTAGTAATTATTAATTTTTAAAAAAAGACCATTTTGCCCTATTATCTTTACCGTTGAACTTGCTCTATAATTACCAAAGAACAAAGAAACCATCTTGCACAATTTGGACCCTTGATTAGGCACCCCATTTGATGGAGAGACCATCTTGGCCATTGATTTCATTCCATTACTCAAATCTAGTTCAAATTTAACCAAATTTGGTTTCATGCTAACCAAGCCTTAACCCTAGTTGAATTTGGTCTTATCTTCTTATCCCTTCCTCTAGCTGGCCACCCATGTTCTCTTAAAGCCAAGGGAGATATTTAATTTTTCAAAACTTGATTGGAATGTTATTTGGAATCCACCAATCACGGCTTAACACTTGTAAGGATTTAACTTGTCTTTCATTTAACTTCATGTGCAAAGTGATTTTAGCAAAATTTAATCTCCAAGTTCCCATGGGTGGTGAGTGGCATGAACATAGGGAGAGGAGGGGAGGATTTCATTCATTTCCATGATACAATCTCTCTCTAGACTTGTATTTTCTCCAACTTCTCTTTAACTCCATCTTCTTCCACCAAGCTTTTTCTTCCATTTCCATGGGAGCTCTTCACCATCTTCAATCATATTTTTGATCATCTATACAAGAATCAAGTGTAGAGAATCCATGTTATACACTTTCTGAACACTAGCCTTTATCAAATCATCAAGTGTTCTTATTTTTCAAGAATACAAATTCTTGAGCTTTTGATCTTGATTCTTCAACAAAGCAAGGTTGGTTTATTTTTCTAATCCATAAGTCCTTGGAAAATATCCACCTTCTTTAGTTTTCCCTTGAGTTTTTAATATGGTTTCATGAAGGGAAAAAAATCTTACTTTAGTATTTTTGGGTGTGTTATGCTTGTTTTTGGAAGGTGGTGATCAAGGTGTGGTGGGAACTCAAGAAGCTTGAAGACAAGGTAAGGGGAAATCTCTCTTAATGAGTTATAAGGTTTTTGTATGCTATATGTTTTTGTTTGTTTATGATTTCTCAAAGAGCTTGAGAATCATGCTTAAAAAGAATGACTTGATCATTCCAAAAACCATGATTTTTGCTAAAGTCAAGATCTTTATGAAAAGTTATAATTTTTCTTATTAAAGAAGTGAGATTCATGAAAAGTAATGATCTTTACTCAAGTGATGATTTTAATCAAGTGGTGATTTCTTTGGAAAGTAAGAATTTTTATTAAAAAGATAATCTTTTTCTTGCAAAGTAATAATTTTGATTAAAGTGATGATCTTTTTAGAAAAGATAGAGTTTTTTTTAATCAAGTGATGATTTTTAATTCTATGTGATGTTTGATTGGATGAGTATACAAGCATGTGTGATATGTGTTTGTGTATGAAAGTGATTTTTATTGATGAATCATGAGATGAAAAGTGTTTGATGATGACTTCTTGAAGTATTTGAACTACATGCTTTGATGTGAAAATAATGATCACTTGATGAAGATGTTTTTGTGCTTATAACTTTTGTCTCTATGCTTGATGTTGATGTTATTCTATGCTTGATGTTGATATTATTCCATGATTGTCCATATGCTTGAGGTTATTTTGGCTTGTGATGATTGTCTCCTTGTTGTTCTTGATTTTCTATGTTCTTTCTATTCAATTTGGGATTGTAATATTTAAAGTAATTTTATTACTTGATATTATCATGATTGATGAATGATGATTGAGAAGGGTTGAATGAATTAAATCGTGATAAGTTAACAAGTGACCCAAGATTTTTGGAGTGTGATGAAGAGGACATGGAAGTGAAGTAAAAGAAATGACAGATGATGAATTAACTAGTAACAAAGTCCAAAGCTTTGTTTAGGTTCATTAAACCAAAGAGTTTTTAATAAAAGAAGTCTCCAATGGACTCTTAATCAAAGTTTTAATAATGACTTGTTAAGTTGAAAGTCAACTTTTGGTATAGAGGCTATAGTTAGAACACAAACAACTTGCTTTTAGTTAAATTAATTCAAATTAAAAGGTTTGGAAATTTGAAAAATTAAAATGAAGTTTCTAACTTGATGAATTTTAGTAAAAGCAGACCCGTTCGTACCTCTGGTGTGATTCTCTGTAAAAGGGTGTGAAAATCGGGTTTTATTTAGAAAACTGAAAACTGGAAACAGATCGGTTCACACCCGTGTTGTGAATTTTCTCACACCTGTGAAAGTGTCAAGTATTTTAATAAATTTTCCAAACTCGAAATTTGTAAAATTTATGCTCAAAGACTTACAAAATAATTTCTTTTTAAGGGAAAAATATTTATTTTGGATTTATATTAGTGTAAGTATTTTATATCAATTTTTGAAAGTAAAACGGTAAATACGGTAAATCGATTTTGTGAAAAACAGAGAGATAAATTGGTTGAGATAACCAAGCGAAAAGAGAATTTATAAAATGACTAAGAGATAAAGTCATGTGATGATTAAATGACTAAGAGATAATAAAGTCATGTGGTGATGGTTACAAAAGTGGTAACCTAGAGAAATAATTATGATGTTATTGTGTGTGTGCAAAATACTATATGTTATTTGCATTAAAGAGATTTGGCCAATGGCCACGAGATGAGCTTACAACCCAGGATTGTCGTGGTTGAAAATAGGGTACGGTTGGGCTACAATTGCCTACTGGGATTATCCAGGTTTTGAAAGTCTCAATTATAACGCCCCTTTTTCCCACAAGGAACGTCACGTGAAAAACTAAAATTTAATGCGGAAAAACATCGTTCATAACTCAAGGTTACCAAAATTGGTGGCTAATTTTTTTTTTTAAAGAATCTTAAACGAAAAGATTTCTCACATCACACTTAGCCATCCTGAAACTCAGAAGAAAAGAAACATCATGCACATATATATAGATATCATCATGTCAAAATATACAAGTCTTGCGCCCGCAAGGATAGTTTGGAACCACAACATAGTGGCCAAAATACATCATCATAACGTAAAGAAAATAAAGCGATAAATCTAAACCTAAGAAAACTGTAAATCAAAAGATGTGTCAAATACATGACACTGAACATGAACATCCCAAACCTAGGCTGGTCGCTAACAGACATCCCACAACCTACCACTAGACACCCCCACCACTACAACCTAAGACGATGACGTCTCCTCGGGGTCCTCCTCGGGATCCTCCTCTGGGTCCTCCTCCTCCTCGGATATCTCAATGAATACCCGCTCTGGCTCATTTCGAACCTTCCTCTTCCCCCTCTCTGCGTGTCCCGACGGTCCGGCAGAAGTGTTAGAAGAGCAGCGTACGAAATGGCCATACGGTGGGACGTAAGGAACGGAGAGCGTCGGTCTCCCTGTCTGTGGTGGTGAAGATGGTCTCACTGATGGAGCCATCCTCGGTAGACGATCTCGCGCCAAGGTACTCTTCCTCGGAGTGAGACGCGTGCGACGAAACATGCGACGATACTCCCGAGCGGATCCGGTTACCCATGATGGTAAAGGTCTCTCCTCCGCCTGAGTCTCTCGCCTTGGCTACTCCACATGTGCCTCGGGTGCGGCTGCCAGCCAGCTGCGCATCCTCTCGAGTGGAACGTGAACGTCCAGAACCATATCGCGCTCCAGAACCTCTTCGGGGCCCAGCACCCCTCCTCTAGTCCTGATCACGTGTCCACACACAGTGGCCCATTGGGAGATGGGATCATAAGTCCATCCCCCTCCCTCGGACTCGGCCTCAAGGGGCCGGAAGCTCTCCCTCACGCGGGCTACCAGAGGCCTCATCTACGCATAACGTACATACAGATACAGGAAAATATGCAAGGGTGAATTTCTTTTCACAAGTTGAAATCCACTGAAAGGTTGCATATCAAAAATAAAATACTACATAATACATTCCAAGAATATATTTATATAGAGTTACTCTTTCGCAAATCTTTAGCTAAGATATTCAATCATCAACAAGAGACACATCATCAAGGTAAACACACCGTCAAGCACACACATAGCGTTCTAGCATAATGCATGTCACTTCAATATCTCTTTTCATACACCGGTGCACTGCTCCATGGAGACTTTTCTTCCTCAACTAAGTAGAGCGATGTGGCGGAATCGTATACCTGTCATTAATGCAAACTGACCTTCACTCTTGGCCATCGTTTGTCATTTATTCGGTACAGACCCATTGTGCTACGTCGTACACCCCATCTCAAATAAGGCAGCCGGTCAGGATCATCCAAGCCGGGTACACTACTTTTCTCGGCACAAGGGGATTCACCGCAAGGCCATTGAGAATTTCGTAACCTGGATGCCCTCAAAGACTTATAGTCAGACCATACTTATTTACAATCCCCGCATAGGATTGTGTGCTCTCATCATAGCAATAAATGCTAGCCTGGCAAAAGCCAATATCTCAAATGCATATGACAGTATATTTGCAACCACAATCAATTCGGTCCCTCGTCTTAGGGTTTTCCGTCGCCACGTGTTAGCTTTCACCTAACACCGTGTAATATATTTGTCCTTAAGACTTTTATCTTCGCCACGTATTGGTTCTCTTCTAATACCGTGTAATATTATTGTCCTTAAGACTTTTATCTTCGCCACGTATTGATTCTCTTCCAATACCGTGTAATATTGTTATTTAACACCATAAGTTTTTTTGAAGAAATTCCTTTTTGAATTCTTACGTTTTCTTTTAACTCTAAAATCTTTAAACATTCATTTTGTTTTAATAAAAGAATTATCTTTTATCTAAAACCCACTTATTCATCATAAAAAGATTTAGTTTAAGACTTAATTAAATTCTTTGATAATTTTACTTAAAATCTTTTACTTTAAGTATTTGTAATTCTGACCTCTAAGGAGTTCATTTTTGCAGTTCAGCCCCCAATTTTCTGAAAAATTAGGTTTCTGGCCCAAAGTGCCCAGACTTTACGTTTTCTACCCCATAACTTTCGTAATTTATAATTCTGGCCCAAAAGTTCCAGACTTCGCGTTTCAGCCCCAAGTTTTCGTAAATTATATTTTTGACCCAAAAGTTTTCAGACTTCGCATTTCTGCCCCAAACTTTCTTAAATTATAATTTTGACCCAAAAGTCCAGATTTTGCAATTAAAGCCCAGAATTCCAGAATTTGCATTTTTGACCCCAAAAACCTGCAGTTTTCGTTTTTAACCCCTAAAAATCCAAAATTTGATTTTTCTCTCACATTAATTAATTCTCTAACTCTCTTAAAGTTTTAGGGATAAAAGGGATTTAATATTAAATTGATTTAAGACTTATGATTTGGATTCTAATTAATTCATTTGGAAAACTTTTTCATTAAAGCTTTTAAACTCTCTTCCCACAATTAATCAAATCTTTTCAATCCAATCCCAATCAAAGTATATGAAATACACATAAATCAATATACATCAATTAGGCAATAACACAACCAAGCCATAAATCAACATACATCATGAACATAACATTAAATCATACTTCACCAAGCACACACTTGGACATCCAAAATCACCCCAAAGCATACATGATTTTTTTTTCCAACAACACATAGGCTCATAAAAATTATCATGCCTCAACCAAAAATCATATTTTTACTCATATACATATACATGTAAAAATACATATTACTAAGAGAAAGAAACTTCATTCAACACCCAATAGAAAAACTCAAGTCATTGAGTTCATCATCAAGAACAAATCACATAATCACCCACATACACAACCCTCCCAACTTATTGAGAAAATCCCCTTACCTCTTGAAGACTTGAAAATGGGCAAACTCCAAAATCACCTTCTTCACACCACACCAACACCAAGTGGTCTACTCAACACCTTGATGTTCCCACACTTAGAAAAATTTACCTTTTACAAAATACACCAAAACACCACCATAGAAATATGAGTTTTATGAAAACGAAGAAACCATAAAGAGTAGAAATTTGAGAAGATGAATACTTACTCAAATCTTGAAAGAAAATAGATCCAAGGTATTTTCCAAGCTTGTAGGTTCCAATGGAGTGAACCTAAACAAAGGAAAAGCCTATTTTTAGTGAAATGAAGAACTCAAGCTTTCATGAAAACATGAAAGTGGTGGAAATGAAAAAATGAAAGAAGTTTATGGATTAGAATGATGATCCAAACCTTTTTTGTGAAGCTTGGGTGGCAAAAAACTCAATGAAACTTGGTCTTTTTGGTGTATGAAAAAGCTTGGGAATGGAGAGAAAATGGTGAAGCTCTTGATTCAAGTGGAGAAGATGAAGTGAAAATGAATTTCTCTCTCCTTCCCTTCCCTAGTAGATTTCGGCTGAGCACAAGGAGCATGGGGGAGGTATGGGCTTGCATGCTTTGGTGGTTGGGAGCCATACCTCTCTCACCTAATTTTGAAAAATTCAAAAATTAAACCCATTTGACCATTTGACTTTTGGAAGAATTTTTTTTGAGTTGAATCAGCCCCTTATGCGCCCAGCTGACCAGAAAAATGGTGGGATTAAGTCCCATCAAGTTAGGGTTTAATCGGTAGTTCGAAGCTGTAAAAACGCGTAGTTTTCGAACTCCTTTTTAGATAAATATTTTTCTAAAATGAGTAAAATCATGAGGAATGAATTTTATGATTTGAATATGTCATAGAAAAATTTAGAAACCCAAAACAAAATTTTTGGACTATTTTTCATGTCCCGGTTGCGTCTGGTTTACCCGTAAAGCTCCAAATGCGGGTAAAATAAAGTTTTTCTAAAAAATTTCAAGAAAAATTTCTAAAAATCACAAATATTATAAGAACCACTTTTGGCTCGTTAAAAATTTATTTTGGAGTAAAAATGACATCCGGAAAAATACTGAACCCTTCCCGCATTTCGCGAGAACGCGATTCCCGCAAAAACTCAGTTTTGCGAACTCTATTACTCTAAACCCTTCAAAAATAAACCTAAGATATAAATATTATTATTCATACCTTAAAATCACAAAATCATTAATTAAATAATTTTAATTAATTTAAAACAGATTAAAAATAAATAAAAACTATATATATAAAAACAGAGTGTTACATCAATGGTCGTGTGGCGGATCCCAGCGAGCCGAGTCGAGTAAAATACCCAGCTTCAATAAAAAGGGGACAGTTTGGTTTATTATGATAAGTTTACGCTACAGCCTATCGCTCAAATGTTGTTGAGGAAGAGAAAAGTCTCCATGGAGCATTATGTAACATCCCAAAAATTCACTCTATGAGACAAAGTATTTATTTTGGAGGATTAGAATTATCCTTAAGATTTTCAGATAAAGTATAGATAGTTTAGAACTTACGTAGACGTTAAACAGTAAATTTACGGACATTCTTGACAGTCAGAATAAGTTGATAATGAATATGAAAAAATTCATACTATAAGAAGTATTTGAGGATATGACAAATAGTTTAGTGATATATTAAAGTTTTAGAAACTAAGTTTGGAATTTTAGAGAACAGTATAAAGGAATTATGGTTTTAGTCCCTCTAAGAGAAACTTTGTACTCTGTTAGTTAAGAAATGGAGACATAGTTAAAATATAGACTCTAAAATCTAGTATACTTTAGATAGTATAGAAATATTAAGTCTTGTTTGGTATTATAGTTAAAACGGTAAGACAGTTAAAGTCCTATATAAACTTCTGTTTTTCTGCTATTATCTGTCTTATATGAATTTGTGCAATATAGATGTTTTGTGATTCATTTTTAGTTTAAAAATAGGATTTAAATGTACATGTTTAAGATTACTTCTGAAAACGATTAATTCGCAGCTTTCGTCAGGTCTAGTTACAACGTCCGTTTCTTGCTCTAAACCGTACTTTTTCTGTTTTATATGAATTCTTGTGCCATAAGTGTTTTGTGATTTATTTTTAGCTTAAAATTAGGAATAAAATACACGTATTCTGCAATACTTCTGAAACGGCAGTTTTACAATCGATAACAGGTCTTTTTACAGAAAGCAATACGTCTAACTGACGGAAGGAGTTTTAAATAGCTTAAAAACATCAAATGAGTTCAATAAATAAACTTCCCTCACAAAAGTTGGTTTTTCTAATATTATAGATTTTCTGAAATTTTTCAAGAATTTTTAGAAGTGAAATAATTTAAAAGTTCTGTTTTGGTCCAAATAGTAAACCGCTTGAGCTAATAGACTGATTCAGAGCTCAAGTTAAAGTTAGATAAAGATTTTAAATAGCTAGAACATGTTTTTCCATTTTTTTGGATTTATGGAAATTATTTCGGAATTTTTTGAAAGACAAATTAAAAGTCACTTTTTCAAAACTCCGTAAGAGACGTAAAACAAGAATTTCTTGACCAAAATGGATTTATACTGATCAGTGAGAGCTCAAAATCAATTCTCAAAAGGGACCATTAGTGTTTAAATTAAAATTGTGATTTTTGAGAATTATTTGGTTTATTCTGAAAAATGTCTGTTTTTCACTTACGGCGCGTTTGTTTTCCGTTATTTAAAGCTAAACGCATAGCCTACGCTTACCGTAAAATTCCAGAATCTCTTCCATGAAGCTATTAGGGCTATTACATGGTATTCCCAATATTTCTGATCAGTTGTCATCCTTCAAATTCGTTTTTAGAATTTTTGATTAGTGAAAAGTCACTTTTGCCCTTGATTTGTATCCTTTTCACTTGAAAACCCTAGGGGCAAAGATGTAACTTTATGCCCTCCTTCTTGCAGCCTCAAAACCGTCTTACCACCATGCCATAAAGAGGAGTAGGTGCATTTGGGTCAATAAGTCATGGTTATAAGCCAATTAGGAAAAAGTTTGATTCAAACTAATTTGATAAATGGTTAATTTAGTAGTCATGGCTTACATCATGGTCTCATCTTCCTCCTTCCTTCCTTCATCTCTTTGGCCGCCCCTCTTCCTCTCTTTGGACCCTTGGATGATGAATTTCACTTGGATTCAATCCTTGTGAAGTGGTTTAGGCCAATTAGGAATTAGATAAATGTTTTGGTTTATTTTTAAAAGCTCAACTATGATTACTTTCTAAGCTAACCATGGCTACTTTAACCCAACCCCTTGGCTGCCCCCTCTACTATAAATACCCCCTCGTGCTTCATATAATTCTTACACCAAAGTCTTTGTGTTAACAAAGCAAAATCCTTTCTTTCTCCCTTTGAAATCCTAGTCTTTTTCTCTCTTTGTTCTTGAGTTCAAGCTTGATCTTCAAAGCTTTGTTCTTCCCACTTTTGGCTTCAAGAAACCCGCCCCCTCTTCCTTTGTTTATACCCTCTTTGATTCATAAAAATTTCCCACATCAAAAGCCTTGTGTTTTTCAAGCAAAAACTCTTCTTTTCCTCTTTGAAGGTCTTGGTGTTCTTGCTTGATGTTCTTGATCTTCAAGCTTTGTTCTTCATCCATTTTTAGTAAAAGGTAGGGGGAACCTCTTGCAAAATAATTTGAGAAGTTTGTGTTTGATCTTGAGTGTTGTGTGCTTGAGTGCTTTTTGGTGTTTACATGGCTTGAAAAGTGCTTGCCTTTGTTTTTCAGTTGTTGTGGGGTTATAATGCCCAAATCTTCTTGAGATTTTCGTGGGAGTAAGGTTGGAATGGCAAAATGAATTTCTGAGCTTATTAAAAGTACTGTTATTATGGCAAATTTTAGTTTACAGTAAAAATGATTTCACCGTAAAGAAAATCGTTTTCTTCTTTTGCAAAAAAAAAAACCCTGATGTTATCTAACATGTATATATTCAAAGGTGATGGTTAAGATTTGATTGGATTGTTAGTATGGATCTGTCTAGAAAGGAAAGAGACCTTTGAAGGGGCTATTATAAAGTCTGTCTCTTTCTAGCCTGGGATCTGTATTGATACGCTATTTAAAAATCTTAACACTAGGGACTAGGTATATACATGACTAAGATAATCTGGGAAAGAAGTGATTTCTTAATACCGTATATATAAATAGATTGGATTGGATAAAAGAGTATAACAATAATGGATTCTCGATGAATTCTACTGTTGTAGCATCTGTCAGAAAAGAGTGTAACAGTAATGGATTCTCAGTGAACCTACTGTTATAGCATCTTTTGGAATATAATCTAACGGTAATGGATTCTTGGTGAATTCTACTGTTATATTATTAGTGGGAAATATCGAGTGGGTATCCAATCTGTTTATGTATGCAATTAGCTCAGTTAATTTCCAATGTTTAAGACAGTGGAAATTAGTGAGATAGGCTTCCAACGGACCTTTTTCCTGGAAGATAATCAGTGCTTAAATATTTCCAAAGAGAAGTAATTGGATTACGTTCACTTAGTCTATGTTCTACCGATTTTTGAAAATGGGTACTGATCATCAAAGATGGCTCTGCCGTCGTGTGATCCTTTCATCTTCAAAATTAAGTAAGCCGATAAAATGATTAGCTCTATTTCGTTCATCAAGTTTATATCAAGTTTTTAGAAAACTGGACATTGATTACCGCAGTCGGCTCAGCCGCCGAGTAATTATTTCATTCCCTAAGATTGAATTAAAAACAGAGAACAGACGTTATTGGATTAAAAAGCAGACGTAAGTTTAATTACTGTTACTCTCTTCTTTCTTGATCAAATACAGAGAGGCTCTGCCCCGCTTTGATCTTCTTAAATGAGTTAATAAAATTAAGTTCATATATCGAATCACTCTATTGGGGTTGTTCACCTCAGTTCGGCTCTACCGCGGTTTGAACAGTCATAAATGAATTATTATAGCTGGAAGAATAACTTAATGCGCAATAAAATAAGAGCAAGAGTATTTCTTCAAAATTAGTGAGTGATTCCAAAAGATTTGTCAAAAGAGGGAGCTACAGTAAGACGGAAGAGGATTTTAAGAGATGATGAAGAAAAGTGTTATATCATTTGCATTAAAGACGATGAGCTTACAACCCACTAGACGGGGTTGAAAATAGATTCTATTGGACTACAATTGTCCACTGAGATTATCCAGGTTTCGATAGTCTCAATGGTCTTGACGGTGAATCCCCCTGAACCAAGACAAATCGTACACCCGGCTTGGATAAATCTGACTAGCAGATCTATTTATGATTTGGTACTTAGTTTTAAATGCGGTTCTCTGAAGTATTCTCAGGGGTCTAAAGACGGGATTCGCTGATTATTCTGTTAAGTTTATCACAGCCGATCGCTCAAAAGAATTGAGGAACAGAAAGTCTCCTTGGAGCACTACACCAGTGTGACTTTTGAGATATTGAAGTGACATGCATAAAAATACTTGGATTTTGTGATATATTATTGTGAATGTATTGTTTTACAGGGTTTCAGCACAAAGGTAAGATCCGTTTAAACGAGATCTGTTTATAAGTCTTGATTGTTCTGTATTCTGAATGTGTGTGTCTTGCTGTGCAAAGTAATTTATATATGTATAATTGTGTTTTGATTGTGTACCTACTTGTCTTGTTACTTTGTTTAGAGTTTCACCCTTGCCTGCTTTATGTTGTGTTGATACATGACTGAGTAGATAATTTATCCAAGACGTGGGCTAGCTCGCAGAAGAAGGATCTAAAGAGGATGCTGTGTAGATTGATAGGGATTCCGAGAAGAATTGGTATTTACTATTTTAGATTGGGTAGAGGTCTAAAGACTTGACTGGCTCAGGAGTCCACTGTACAAACTCTGTTGTAAACTCTGATAATTTTTATATATGAGATAATCAAATTTTGAGTACGAAGTTATGTTATACTCTTTACACCTAAAATATTTTCAAAGAGAAAACCTTACAATGATTTATTCCCTGTCCTTCTCATCTTTAAGAAAAACAAAAAATTTTACCCGTATTTTCATAGTAGGATTATCAACTTTTATCTAAAAACTCTCTAAGTTTTCCTAAACTTTTGGTTACTATGGTGTAATATCCTTTTTGAAGAAAGGGTGTTACACATTACACCGGTGTTGTGATGGAAATAGAAGTGACATACATTTTAAATATATCTTGTGTGATGATATATTACTTTGATGATGAATTGCATGTCATAAATTGTGATAGTATATTACTGTGATGACATTCAGGGGCGGAGCTAGGATTTCATCCAGAGGGGGGCCGAGATAAAAAATTTTAAATACATTCTAAAAAATAAAATTGAACGAGTTTTTAGTAAAAACATATGATTTATTAAAAAATTATAAATGCACTCTAAAAAATAAATTTGGGATGACTCTATCAAGGAGGATGAGATTTTTATGACGGAGGGTAGTTTTTTTTAAGAAAAAAAGGAGAGGAAATATACTCAACAGATGCCATAAAAGTGGATGCACATCGATAAAGTTGTATGCACATTATTTTTATTGCATTGTCTCATAATATTTTTAATTTTTAAATACTAATAAGATAAGAATTAACATATTAATAGAGGAAATGAGCAGAAGGGAATAAAAGATTAATTGCCATGGTCCATTAATAGAACACGAAAGGAGTTGACGGGAATAGATGATTAGTTAGGGACAGTGACTAAGATATTTGTGTCTCCAGAACATACTTACCTTGTCACTGAAATAAAAGAAGCAGCAGCAGCACCGAAGTGGTGGATCCTATACACACTACATGTCTTTAAGTGTTTTTAGTACTACAATTACAAATACTAGGGTGCCACATGTTTATTTCTGTATATATTATGAAGTTATTTCAGAATTTTGGGGGTGTCGTGGCATCATTGGGCCCCTTGGCTCCGCCCCTGATGACATTAAATGTGTGTGTGATCATACATTACTGTGATGAAATTAAATGTGCTTGTGGTAATATATTATTTTGATAGAGAACTGCATGATATAGGGTGAAGAGATGTTAATGATATATGATATGCATTATTTTCTTTTATTTTTTTCTTATGTCTCCTTTGTGTTATAACTTGCGAAAGAGGATTTTTCACCCTTGCCTATATGTTTTGTGATATTTCGAACATGATTCATATAGATGGACCACCAGCTGAGTGGACTGGCCGGGACTTGAAGAAGAGGGAAGAAGACTCGTCAAGAGTTTTTTTAGTTGTCTAGACTATCTTTTGGGGGTGTTTTAAGACTCGACCGTCTTAGGCTCGTTTTGGGTAGACTGTGATTATAGTCTTTGTTGAAAGATTGTATTAAATTATAAATCTTTGTTTGACTATGTGGTTTGTTGTGGTTATATACAATGTAATATGAATATGAAACATATTTTTGTAGAATGAGTTTGTGTACTTTTGAACTGTTCCTTTTTGAGGAAAATTTTCATTTAATGTATTCCCCATTCTTCTCATCCTTTTTAATGAAAAAAAAATTACTCACGTTTTTGGGGAAATAAATATATACTGCAGAAAATATCTTCCGGAAATAAAATTAACAATTATAATTATTTTATCAAAATATTTTATTACCTTGCAATATCCTTTTATGAGAAAAGGTGTTGCAGTTTGGGTTCAACCCAAACCAAACCAACTAAACCCGACCTTTATTGATTTGGTCCTCAGGTTTATGCTTTTGAAAAATGAAGAACCAAGACCCGAAACAATAGTGTATACTACATTAAGTTTTTCTATCCTTTCCCGAAGAGAGTACTAAGAGACTGAGAGAGACACCCTAGGGTTAGTCGTTCCCCACCTTCTTCTTCACTCTTCATTCTTTTCTTTTTAAGTCATCCTTTTTCCAATGCTTCCTTGATCCTCATCACTTCTACTCTGCGCCTCTGCCCTTCCATCTTTGATTCCTTTTTAGTCTTTTCTCTTCTTCACATCGTGACTCACAGCCTTTGCTTCCTTCGATTTGTGACTCACAGTCTTTGCTCTTCTTCACATCGTGACTCACAGTCTTTGCTCTCCTTCAATTCCCCCGTACTCTTCCATCGAACCGTCGTCGATTATCCATTCTCTGTCGCTGTCGTTCGATGTTCACTGCAAAGGGAGTCCACCGATCTGTCGTTGTTGTCGTTACACTTCATCCATGAAGTTGCTAAAATAGGATAGAGATTGTTGTTAAGTTTTGTGTTTAAAGTGTTAAATTTTGTGTAAGTTTTGATTTGCTAAGTTTTCGATCTGCTAAGTGCTAAGTTTCGTATTTAAAGTGTTAATTTTCTTTTCCAGATTGCTTACTCTGTTACTCTTCATCCTTCATACTGCTGCAGATTTTTAATGATGAAAAATTCAAATAAATGGAATCAGTTGGCATTCGTTCTATCATTGGCTCTTCATATATGATGCCATATTTTGTTGTCTTCATTGAACACCTTCTGTGTGCAAATTGAATTAATTATGATGGATATGTATCAATGTATAAAATTGCGCTAGTATTTCTATTGCTTATAAGCAACTGAGTCATGTAACGATTATGTTTATGAGGTGGTAGTTCAATTTGACCGTCGTTTTTTCACAATTAAAGATACTGGATTAAAAGTTTGCTCAACAGGATTTTATTCTTATTGTCATTGTCTTTCCTTCAATCTGCTTTTTTTCCTTTTTGTTGTATTTGGTACTATTGTAATTTTAAATATCTTTGGTGTATTAGGTGGAAAATGTTAGAAAATGATTACTGATTTTTTTTATTTTAATAGATTTTTTAAATTTGAAATTCATTGGACCCGATAGAACCGAACCGAACCGAACCAACCTGTACTTCATCAGGTTGGTTTTGGTTCGGGTTGTGCAAAGAAATTACAAAAAATCGAACTTAACCGAACTAGGTAGATTTCATTGGTCTGGTTCTCGAGTTCAGCCAAAACCAAACCAAATACAGCCCTATCAGCAATGCATCTATTTCAAATTGGAATGATAACAATGAACCCCAGATCATCAACACACGTATCACCAAAGTTTAACCTCCTCCAGTGCATATGGACAGTATACACTGAGATCAAAGAGAGGGAAGTACTATATTTAGACAGCTCGCAAGCACAGAGAATCCTATGGGTTGTCCTCACTATGCATCCACAAGCTGAAGTGTCAGTACCAACAAATTTAATTCGCTTCAATTCATCTGCAATATGATTAATTGAAGCCTTTGATACAAAACCCCACAACTTGTAGTACAAATGATTGTTATACTCGAGATCCACTTTGTTTATGCTTCTTTGAAATGATGCCTTTATCTCATTGTGTTGCAGGGTGGTCATATTGTTCATTGCATCCCAACAGCTACACAGGTCTCCTCGACTATCTTGAAACATCTTCTTCAACCTCGAATGAGCACACTCAATCTTGTTAACATAATATAATCAGCATACAAGAATACATCTCCTTAAATCATGTTACAAAGAATATAAGTTTGAGCATACCTGTTAGTTATCATGTTTCCTAAGTGCATCACCTGATCTATCCATGCCAAAAAAAATCTTTCTCTATGGGGAATCAACCATGTACTTTTCACGTAGTCAAGAAAAATTGGAAAATCAGAACCGGACTTTTCAAACACTGAAAGACGCTCTACATAGTCACCCTCAGTAGGAAAATCCATGACCGCATAACGTGCATCCGTCACCACTTTGCATTTCTCCTTTGGGTGCACTATCATCTTACATTTAGCCTCCACATTCTTCTCAATATGAAATTGACATGACAAATGTTTGGAACTAGGAAAAACGGCATCCACTGCATTCATTAGAGGAATGTTAGAAGTTGTCGGATCGCTCAGACTCCACATATGCAAATGCAATAGAGAATGTTAGATCTGTTGAGGTGACACCCATAATCTCAAGTAATGGAAGATGATACCTGTTAGTTTTATATGTGTTATCCATGAGTAAAACAATGTAGAAAGCTTTCAAGAGTTTGATGGTGTTTGGGTGTGTCCAGAATATATCTCTAAGTACGTCACACGTGTCAACACTTCTTTGCCAATACACGAACTTATCACGATCCATCAACCTCATCAAGTGTTGCATTTCTATTCAGGGCCCTTTCTGAGCTGATCGATACCTTTATCGTGCATCGTAAATTTGCTTGGTGGTTGTCACATTGTTCTCATGCATGCTTTTAGTATCAGCAATATGTTCCGTGGTTTCACCATGCTCTTTGTCATCTCACCTACTGTGGCCTTCTCTTCAGCAGTAAGTCGGCCAGCATACGGATGACCCATTAGTGTCTTCGCTAAGTCATGGTTGTGACGTCCACATTTAAGTTTTAATATCCATCCTTCGCCAGACCTCAAAGGCCTTCCTCTTAGCTTGAAGGACAACCACATTTTCTCATCCCAGATTTTTTCAAACCCAATGTCTTCTTGTCACATCTAATATTATAATTAACTTCAATGATAAATAATAATCGTATCTTAACGAATTATCATTTGTAGTTCCTAATTACCTTTGTCGTCATGAATGCATGAGTACAATCCACTTCATTTCGTTCGGGATAATCATCTACCGTTTCCACTAACTGTCCAATGGAAAACCATAAAAGTTAATGTCTCTCAATTTCAATCCATTAAGAAAATTTGTCTTTCGGAAGTCACATTACAGTATGTTACAGACATCATTTATGCATTACGGAAATACCATTTTCGGTGTGAAATTATATTCCGAAACTTTCAGTTTCAGAACATCATTGCAAAAAAAAATTATGTTCCAGAACTGATAGTTCCGTAATATAAGTCTTTCATACCAAAAATTGTGTTTCTGTAATGCATATATGTTGTATTTAACATTCCGAAAGTCGAAGTTCTGGTATTTAAACTTTGACTTTCGAAAGTTACAGTTCTAGTAGGCAAAATTTAATTTCTAATTTGGTTCTAGAAATGTGACTTCCGGAATACAAAGTTCCCATTACAGAATTGCGACTACCGCGAAGTCAGAGAATCTCGAAAAATATACCTCGCTATTACGTGTTGGAATCAAATTGGTCATAGACATTTTTCAATGTTTAAATCCCTAAATGGTTTTGATGATAACAATTATTATTAAGGATTTTACAAAGTCTGATAACAAACTCTTGCAGGTACAACAAAGTTAAGTCCATCGTCCAGTGTGGCTTTGGTACTTATATGTACAATTATTGAGCTGAGCGTCCAGTGGACTCTAGTACTTGACCTATGGTAAGTATCGTCTAATCGGCTCAGGATGCTATGCGTCCATTTGGTAAGACATGTTATGCGTCCAAATTGTAAGAAAGTTGAGCATCCATTTTGTTTAAAGCTGCGTCCAACACACATGCTGTTCTGATCTCTTGACTTGTTATTTATTGCTCTTGCATTTAATTTGAGACATATTAAATGAGCAAATGATTTGAATTAAATAGCTGTATATATGCTTTTCTCGGACTTAATTGCCAATGATTTCAGATAGCATTTAATGAAAAGCATAAAGCACCGTGGAAAGTGTACTTGAGAGAGAATGCAGTCTGAACACTTCTGACACTCTCTGTACACCTCTTTTTGTTAATACAGTATATCTCTCTGTCTCAACTGAATATTACCTTTAACCATTGTGTAATTGAGACTTTGAGTATAGGTTGCTTCTGACCTTGGAGAAAGAAGTGCACAACCTACGCTGAAGTAGCACTCCATTGAAGCAACAAGAAGATAGCATTTAATGCTATTTGTAAACGACTATTTTATGAAGGCTGAAGAAAGAACAAGTTCAAGACCAATTTGAAGCTTCACTCAAGCCTATAAATATTGTGAACAAGAAGAAGAATATAGAAGCCTGATAACGCAAAAAGAGAGCAAACGGTGTGCGATTTATTTCATATACTCTGTAAACTTTGAAAGAGTCTGTACATTTCTTTCTTCTTGTAAAAGAGAGTTTGCTTAACTCTCGAAGTGTTTAAGATTTTATATTCTCACTTGTGTAAGTAGAAGCAATAAGAAACACAAACACTCTTTTGAGTTGTGTGAGCCTGGAGTGGCTTGACTGTAAAAGAATACTTGTTTGAGCCTGAAGAGGTTTGTCTGTAAAAGAATACTTGATTTAGCCTGGAGAGGCTAGGTGTGCAAACAATACTTGTTGTAAGGCCTAAAGAGGCTGTTGAAGAATACTTGTATTCTATCTGGATTGATAGTGAAATCTCTCTAGTTTGAGGAAACTGAACGTAGCTCTTAGGAAACGGTGAACCAGGATAAAAGAACTGTGTAATTCTTCTATCTCTTAACTCCTTTACTTTCAGTTTTAATACTAACTGTGGGGATTGAAGTGAGATTTTATTTAACAAACGCATCAAACGTTTTTAAACGCGCGCACCTAAACTTGTTTTAAACAAAGTGGGCGTTTTCTGTGTCCAACTTACCCTGTGCGTCCAATACTCGTTGTGCGTCCAATTCTTCCTAAGCGGCGTCCAACGTTTACGAAAAGTTTTTAAAAGCTAAGAAACACAATTCAACCCCCCTCTTCTTGTGTTTCATCTTGTTACCTACAGTTGGCATCAGAGCTCGGTCTCTAGGGGTTGAGAACCTAAGAGTGCAGAGAACAAAGATCCATGGAGAACGAGGGACAAGCTGTGAATAGGCCACCATTGTTCAATGGAGAAGAATACGACTATTGGAAGCAAAGAATGATCACATTCTTTGATGCACAAAATATAGACATGTGGGATGTCGTGGAAAATGATTACACTGCTCCAGTAGATGAAGCAAGGCAACCATTGCCTGGAGTCCAGTGGACACCTGATCGGAGGACAATATTTCAACTAAACTCAAAGGCCAGCCACTATCTGATGTGTGCCATCACAAAGTATGAGTATGACAAAGTGCAAAGCTACACTACAACCAAAGAAATATGGGATACTCTAGCTTTCGCTCATGAAGGATCATCTCAGGTCCGTGAATCCAAAATCATCATATTGGTTTGTCAATATGAACTATTTAAGATGGAGGATCAAGAGACTATAGATCAGATGTTTGGAAGATTACAAACAATCATCAACAATCTGATATCTCTGGGAAAAATCTATACAACCCAGGATCACATCAGAAAAATCCTTAGGAGTCTGCCAAGACAATGGAGACCTAAGGTTACTACTATTCAAGAAGCAAGAGATCTATTCACTCTTGCCATGGAAGAACTTCTGGGTTCGCTCAAAGTGCATGAGCTTGAGCTTAAGGAAGAGAGAACAAAAAAAAGGGCAAAGTCCATTGCTTTTAAAGCTCAAAGAGGGAGCACCTCAAAAGCATTGAAGGCCAATGACTGAGATGAAGAGTTATGTAGCTCAGAAGGAGAAGAAGGTTCAGATGATAAACTTTCCTTCATCTAAAAGAAGATAAAATCCATGTGGAGACAGAAAGGTGGCTTCAGAAGGAAGCAATTCAACAGAATATTTCCACAAGAGAAAAGCCCTGTGGTGTGCTATAGCTGCAAGAAACCAAGCCACTACAAGGTAGACTGTCCTGAAGCAGAGAGGACAAAGAAAAAGTTCGTCAAGAAGAAGTACAAGTACTTCAACAAGAAGTAAATGAACTCACTGGACGATTGTCCAGATTTGTCAGTAGCTCTGAAAAGCTTGATCAAATTTTAAAATTTTACACAAAACCTTCTGACAAGAGTGTTTAGGTTATGTTCCTAAGGAACAAGACAAACCAAAATTTTCAAAGAGTCCTTCCAAGTTTAACACATATTGTGGTCAATGTGGAAAGGTTGGACATGTCACCTCGACATGCGTCGACAAGAAAAGGAACATGCCTGGACGTAAACCAAGGACTAACAAGAAAGGACCCCAAGTCAACCTGGGTACCTAAAAATATGATAATTCCTGTTGTAGATTTGCTTGATGGCAGAAAAACAACTCCAGTCATGGTACCTGCACAGTGGCTGCTCACGACACATGACAGGAGAAAAATCTATGTTCCAATACCTAAAACCTAGGACAAAGGGTTGGGTCACCCTTGGATGAGACCAGAAAGGCAGAATAGTTGGGATAGGTAAAATTGATAAACATCATTTTCCCTCTATTGAGAATGTCTTGTTGGTAGAAGGACTCAAACACAATCTACTGAGCATAAGTCAATTATGTGACAGTGGATTCGATGTTTCCTTTAACAAAGATAAATGTATAGTCAGAAACCCTGACAAGTCCATACTTTTCCAAGCAAAGAGGCAGGACAATGTTTATAAAATTGAATTTAAAAATCTGTCCAAACGAAATGTCTCATGCCTTATATCCTTAAAGGATGAACAATGGATATGGCACAAGAGACTTGGTCATGCAAGCTTGAGAACCATCTCAAAGCTAAATAAGCATAACCTCGTGAGAGGATTACCAAATCTTGTGTACAAATATCATAATCTATGTGAAGCATGTCAGAAAGGGAAACAAGTGAAAAATTCTTTTAACTCCAAAAATATTGTTTCCACTTCTAGAGCTTTGGAACTTCTACACATGGATTTATTTGGACCCACACAAACTGCATCTTTGAATGGAAAGAAATATGGGCTAGTTATAGTTGATGACTATACTAGATGGACATGGGTCAAATTCCTTGCACACAAGGATGAGTCTTTCAAAGTCTTTACTGTAGTTTGTAAGAGAGTCCAAAATGAGAAAGGAGTTTGCATTAACTCCATAAGAAGTGATGATGGAGGTGAATTTGAAAATGCTAGCTTTCCAAGATTCTGTAAGAGAATGGAATCTTTCAAAAAAAATTTGCTCCCAAAACACCTCGGCAGAATGGTGTGGTAGAGAGAAAGAATCAATCCTTACAAGAGATGGTCAGGTCCATGCTCATTGATCACTCTTCCTCAAAAGGATTTTGAGCTGAAGCTGTAAATACTGCTTGTTAGTTACAAAACAGAATATATGTAAGGCCTATATTGAACAAGACTCCATATGAATTGTGGAAAGGAAGAAAACCCAACATATCTTATTTTCATCCTTTTGGATGTGAATGCTTCATTCTCAACACTAAGGATGAACTGAGAAAATTTGATTCTAAAGTTGATAGTGGAATTTTTCTGGGTTACTCTGAAACTTCTAAGGCTTACTGAGTTTACAGAGTTTTCTGCCACTCTCTGTACACGTCTTTTTGTTAACACAATATATCCTCTCTGTCTCAACTGAATATTACCTTTAACCACTGTGTAATCGAGACTTTGAGTACAGGTTGCTTCTGACCTTGGAGAAAGAACTACACAACCTACGCTGAAGTAGCACTCCATTGAAGCAACGAGAAGATAGCATTTAATGCTATTTGTAAACGGCAAATTTATGAAGGCTGAAGCAAGAACTAGTTCAAGACCAATCTGAAGCTTCATTCAAGCTTATAAATACTGTGAAGAAGAAGAAGAATATAGAAGACTGATAACACAAAAAGAGAGCACACATTGTGCAATTTATTTCATATACTCTGTAAACTTTGAAAGAGTCTCTACATTTCTTTCTTCTTGTAAAAGAGAGTTTGCTTAACTCTCGAAGTGCTTAAGTTTTCATATTCTCACTTGTGTGAGTAGCAGCACTTAGAAACACAAACACTCTTTTGAGTTCTGTAAGCCTGGAGAGGTTTGACTGTAAAAGAATACTTGTTTGAGCCTGGAGAGGCTTGTCTGCAAAAGAATACTTGATTGAGTCTGGAGAGGCTAGGTGTGCAAACAATACTTGTTATAAAGCCTGAAGAGTCTGTTGAAGAATACTTGTATTCTATTTGGATTGATAGTGAAATCTCTCTAGTTTGAGGGGACTGGACGTAGCTCTTAGGAAAGGGTGAACCGGGATAAAACAACTGTGTAATTCTTCTATCTCTTAACTCCTTTACTTTCAGTTTTAATACTAACTGTGGGGATTGAATTGAGATTTTATTTAACAAACGCATCAAACGTTTTTAAACGCGCCTAAACTTGTTTTAAACCAAGTGGACGTTTCTGCATCCAATACTCGTACGTCCAATTCTTCCTAAGCAGCATCCAACGTTTACCAAAAGTTTTTAAAAGGCTAAGAAACACAATTCAACCCCCCTTCTTGTGTTTTATCGTATTACCTACATTACGATGACGGACGACGAAAGTAGGGCTTAGTTTGCGGTCATTTTTATTGACTTTTTGTGGGGAGGAAAAAGAGGTAACACAGTTTGTTGGGAGAAAAAGAAAAAAATTAGACAAGAAGAAGGGGGAGAGGGACTATCACATGGGAAGAATGGGGAAGAAGGGGATTTGGAGAGGGATATTGTTGTCTTCAAATTTATAAAAAAAACCTAAGTGTGGGTGAAGGGAACAATTCATGTGGGTGCAGGGAGTAAGCCCCTATTGGTTTACAATATAATCAGATAGATTAATAATGGAGTGGCCTAATTAATTGGGTAGCTTCAATCGTGTAAGGATGGTTTCTAAATTCCAAATCAAGCATATAATGTTGTATATTGTCTTAAATCCCCTTGGCGTTAGAGTATGTGGCACATACATATATAAGCACAGTACTATTATTGTGGAATACCCAGAGGCCTTTCTTCTAAGATATCTTGCTAAATTGTATTTGTCCTAAAGAAAGAACTAGTCTTAATTTTATTATTTATTACTACCTTCGGTCTTTATTATAAGAAAATATAGGATTAATTTTATGAATTACTTTGACCCATTTTTAAATGCATTAATTGTTAAACTGTTTTTATACCTTTATTTATTATTAGATTTATGGTAATGACCCAGTTTGGATAAACTTCCCCATAAGCACTTCTAGTATCTATTTTTTAACTAACAATCTCACATAAGTTGAAATTAACTTTTGCTCTTCACATTTTTCAAAAGCTATCTTTTTTTAACTTCTCCAAAAGCACCTATCTATGAGCCCGTTTGGATACAAGCCTAAAGAGATTCTGGGAGCTTCTCTACTAGCAAAAGTCCTTTCTAAATTAGAAGTGATGTTTGGATAAATTAGTTTTATCAGCTTTTGACTTTTCCAAAAGCACCTAGTAGAGCTTCTACTGAAGCTATCACCAACAACTTCATATTTTTGACTTTTCAGTAAGTTGTGCACTTAATTTTAGTTGGACAAAAATACCCCTACAAAATTTTATAAATGACAACAGATGTCCCTCACAAATTGATCGATGAAATCCACAACAGAAACCCTAGCAGAGCTCACTCCATCGCCTCTCTCCTTACTCTATCGTCGCTCCATGGCTGAATCCACATCAAGAACCTTGACCTCGTAGAGAAGATCGTTGTTCGTCGCTCCATTGCCATCGGTGGCCATTGATCATCGTTCATCGTTCGCTCCATCGCCATTTTTCGGTTGTGCTCTTCGACTTTGCAATACAGGTTTGAGTTCTATTCGTCTTCTTCTTCGTTTATCAGATCCTGTTCCGACTTGATTTGTTCTATTCTATTTCATGTATGAACATAAGCTTGTAGTTTTGCAGATTTTCATTTATGAAAAATAAGCTTGCAGTTTTGTTTTATTCCTGTTCTATTCGACTTGTAGTTTTGCATATTTCGTTTATGAAAAATAAGCTTAAGTGACAATACAATCTAGTTTGTATACCTTTGAGTTGTGAAGCACCATGTTGTTTTCCCTCTTTTTATCAAAAATTATTTTGCAACATTTGATTGTGTCATTTGATTGTGTCTCTTGAATGTATTGTATTCTACTGCCCAAGTTTCTTAATTTGCATTAAGTGAAAATAAATATGTACTTGTTAACAGGGGCGGTCGCACCCCTCTCCCTAAATATAGTGCTTACCCTTCCCTCTAATATTTATATATCTGCATCCCTTCCCCCAAGTAATCTGTCCTTCTTTAGTTATAACCTTTCCTTGAATATTAAAAAGGCCATCTTATACCTATTTGTTCGCTAACAAACTTTAAAATGATAAAAATCATATCTCAATAGCTGATTTTAAAATTTAAAAAAATCAATTGAATTACTAACTTAATTTTGGATCATATATGATAAGATTTTGGATCATATCAAAAGTTATCGCCTAACTTTTGAACTAATAGCTTTAAAATAATAAAAACTTAATAACTAATAAAAAGTATATAGCATCTTCATCAATATAAAAACAGTACAGGCACATGTACACATTCATTCTCCAACTTCTGCATTCCACAACAAAACAAAGCATAGCAGTGCCCTTCCAACACCATCCGACAGTGAACAGTCCTACCAAAGAGCACCATCTCAACTCATAACAATAGTAATCTCCTAATCCTTCTGATTTTCTTTGAATAAAAAATAGTTATATTTATTATCGTAGAAAATATGATATTTTATTTTTTATTGAACTAAATTTTAGACAAATATTAATAGTAAAAATTATTTTTCTTAGCATGTGTTTAACTTTCGCACCCCTTAACAATTTTTTCTAGTTCCGTCCTTGATTATACCAATATTATTTTACCAAAAAGTTCAAGGAAAATATACAAAGAAAACAAATCATTTATAAGATAGCTTGAAACATTGTTTTTGACAATAAAAAGTGCCAAAAAATAATTTTTTTAAATTTTAATGGTATTTAAATATTTAAATAATTCAATTTTTAAAACATATCATTTTTAGTAATTTAATCATATAAAAACTTTTTTGTAATTTCATCCAAACGCCACTACTACATAAGCTCTTCTCCTATAAGCTCTTTGACCTATTTCACCCAAACACAATTTTAACTTATCTAAAAGTAACTTTTCAAATTAGAACTTCTAGAGAAGCTCTTCTCCTATAAGCCCTTCTATATAAGCTTATCCAAACTTGACCTATATATAAATGACTAATTAACAACTTTTTCTCTTGTGCATATATGAGAAAAATAAGATGCAAAATAAAATTAACTTCTCTATAAGTCAAAAGTTAGAGTTTTTGCATATCCAAACAGGCCCAAAGAGGCACTCACTCATTCCCTATACAAGTGGGTGCATTTAATTTCACTATTTTAACTACATAATATCATGGACATTTTTGGAATAAAATTTAAATTAATTTAACTTAATTATTTTAATTACTTTTACCTGATGTTGATGAATTAGTTATTGATGAATTAGTTAATTATTTCTTATGGGACCGGAGGTAGTATAAAGGTGCATTCGGGGGCCAGTTTGGAGTCTATTTTGAGTGCTTTTACATCGTAGCTGCATGTGAAGGATTCTCTTGTCCTTGACGTATGCTGTTAAATTTTTGTGTTATTTCGATTATTCTCATTTCATTTCGCAGGCACTTTCATTTTTGTTTGTTTCTTTCCTGACTAGAAGAAAGTGTAGGGTAGCTTTTGATGTCACCGAAAGGCATTTTTAAGGAACTGATAAGGAAATATTGAATACGTATGATCTTTAGATATCACTCCGAAACTACCGAACCTATATGCCTTTCTTCGAGAAATTATATTTGATATAGACTCATGCATGTATGCACAAAATTATATGCACATGGCATGGTTTTTCTTTTTCGTTTTTAAGGAAATGTGTAGTGACCCTTTTATATACACTCAGATTTTGGATATATTTTCACCAAAACTGTAATTGGGAAGAACAAATTAAAACGAGTCCTGCATGCAATAATTGTTGATTTCAACCATCTCAAGCATTTAATTAGAAATCTGATATACATATATATGAGTTGTCGTTTAGATGGTACCTAGCTAGCTCACAATCGAAATAATAAATTAATAAGAAGAAAAAAGGGGAAATTAATTTTAGATCAAATTATTGAATTCCCAACTCTAATAAAGGAAATTGCATTTTTCTTCTGATATTACTGCTCAAAGTTGAGATAAAAAAAAATGGACAGCATCTCTAATCCAATTCAAATTCCAAAGAATGCTTTAGGTGTTTCTTAGCTTTCGATGCAAATGACAAATGACATCTATTTTGAATAAAATTGCATTACAGAAGAAAAAAAAAAGTCATATATCCGTAGATAAACAAATGACAAAATGATATGTTCACTTTAAATTAAAAGGGGAAGCTATCTGCTCTGAAAATATTCAATATTTTAATAAGAAGTGACATGATTCTAAATTGCGATTAGAATTCTGGTTACAGTTGTTTCAATTACGTACGGGCATAGTGATTGTTGCCAACCTGCCATATGAATTATGTGTTGGATAACTATCTACCTATCTATAAAAGAAGGATGTTGGGATACTTTTGGTATTTCCCTAGATAATAAAGAGTATATTAGTAAATTAATACACTGTGAAATTAATTTTCGTACTTAGGGGGGATTAGGATTGTATAGGATTTTTATAGAATTTTTGGTAATAATAAAATCTTGTGGTATTCAATCAAGACTTTTGAATAACATAAAAAAATCTGGTGATATTCAATTAGAATTATTATGACTTTTTAAAGAAGACAATGAAATCCAGTGGTATTCAATTAAGACTATAATGACTTTTAAAGAGGACAACGAAATTCGGTGGTATTCAATTGAGATTTTTTACAACTTAATAAAAGTCTCTTGGTATTCAAAAAATACAGATTTTGATGGATTATTTTGTATGGTGGAGTTCGTGTGACTTTTCAGTGAAAAATATAAAGATTAGACTCATTCAACAATCTCACCCAAACCCTTGAGACTTTTCAGACTTTTTTTTTTCTTGTCATTGCAGCATTGCCAAACTCACCAGGTAATTCTTCTTTTTTGTTCTTCCTTTTTTCTTTTCCCGATTGATTTTCTTTAAACATTCTTTCTACATTGAATATGTTTGACTTGGATGGCAATGTTGTAGATATGTGTGTATATTCTTTTTGTACTTTACCTCCTCAAACGCTATAGTAACCAAACGCGATTTTTCCATCTTTTTATTTCATAATCTTCCACTATAGTTTCTGGCCAAATGTGATTTTCCTATTTTTTTTACCTTCTTTATATTTACTAATTTAAAATTAATATAATAAATTTATCCTTTTTCAAATTTTAATTATTTTTCCATTCGCGATCCTCTTTTTATTTTTATAAATGTAATAGTTTTCCTACCAGATTTCATTCATATTTATTGTTTCTATAAATTTTCAGGTTTCATTCATATTTTTTTATAAATTTGATAAATATATTCTTAACATGTTTATTTATATTTTTTTGTTTCTATAATTTTTAGGATATAATTTTTTGTTAATTTTATTTTTTATAAATAAAAAGTTTTTTTGATGGTTTCTCATTTATTTATTTTAATTTTATTTTTAGTTTAGACTGGAAAACTATTTCATTTATTTATTTTATATATATCTTATGTGGTGTGCTTAACACAAGCAGAACTTCCGTCAGCATGTGTAGCACTGCATAACTTTCTTCACAAAGAATGTTGTTCTAATGAATTTTCAATTGAACCAACATGCAAATCTTCATATTCGGTATTACGGTTAACGAAGACTATAATTTTGAGCTAGTAGATGAATCTTCACATTCAGTATTACCAGTTAATGAACACTATAATTTTGAACTTATTGTTCAAATCTAAGAGTATGAACGGGAACATGCTAATGCATAGAGAGCTAGTATGACTCTAGATATGTGGAGAAATTAGGAGGAGAACAAGATAGAAACAATTTCTTTATTATCGTTTTTATTGACTCTTGTAACTTTGAATGTTTGCTAAAAATCCATGAAATTTTTTATAAATCCATAAAGTCCTTTTAAATCTTATAAATTCTTATGATATAAAAGTCTTTTAAAATCCACAAGACTTTTTAGAAAAATCTGATAAGTTATTACATTCCTATGTAATCTTTTAAAATCTTTAAAATCCACAAGACTTTGTTATACCAAAATAGTTTTTTAAAATCTGAATCTAATACACCCCCCCTAAAACCCCCTAAAATATTGATATAATGTTTCATAAATTATTTTTAAGTATCATAGAAACAATTATTGATACTTAAAAAAAGATAATAAACAAAATAATTTAGTGGCAATTTATTGATATTTACTTTTATTTTTTAATGAGATTAGTTTAATTTAATTTGTTAATATTACAAACTTGGTGTTATTTAATTTACTTAAATTGAATTAAAAAGTGTGGTAGAAATATCAATAAAATACATTGTCAAATAAAAAAATTTGTAATATTTTTAACCATTATTTGTAAAATAATTCCAAGTTTAAGCTTTATAATTTACATTTATTATTTGTAAGTAGTAATATTATTTATTTAATACTGTCAAACTTTTCATTAATTGATGCATAAATTTAGTAGGACGTTTAGGTAACTTTGATGTTACATAAGGTTTTTGGCTTTTATTTATGTGATAGGAAATGCTTATAAAAAAAAGTTTATGTCGTAGGAAATTGTTCCTCTTAATTAAGTTAGTAATTTAACTTTTATTTTGAACATTGCACAATTAAATGTTAAATATTTTTAAATTTATAAGAAATGTACATAAATATATTTGTATTAAAATTATTAAGACAATGGTTTAAAAAAGTACTAAAATTATAATAAAATATTCAGTGTAGCATTCCGTAAAACAACATGATGTGAAATTAGTGGTAGATGTTTGGGTGTCTTAAGCACGATGTCAAGGGTTCAATCCCTAGGCTATGTGTATAGACGAGCATCTATATCCATAGTTGCACCTTGGGAAACCAAAAAAATGTAGTGGAAAATCAAAAAATTATAGCACTCATAAAATGTTCATTCTTGTGAATTTAAATATAATTTCTTCCTGTGAGCTTTTATGTAAAATCTTCATCCGCATGTGTCATATTTGTAATAATTTCTATATTAATTAATATCCATATAGTATTATTGTATATATGAAAATTTAAATTTATTAAAGTAAAAGAAAATCTTAAATAAATTAGTTAATTTAAGAAGATAATAAATAATAAAGGAATAATAATTTACCTAAAAACATGCATGATAAGATTATAGATATTGATTTGGCACAGAGTATATAAACAAAGCATGAATTGAATATGATTTTTTTTCATGAAATTGAGTATAAATTAATTATGTAAAAGAAAATTCAAATTCTCTCTCGATAAAATTTTTCAATAAATTAGCTAAGTGAGAAGAAAATATCAAGTGTATTATTAATTTTTTTTAGATTTGACTAATTTTCTATAGGGATGTATAGTTGCATTGATGAACTAAGATATATGTGCCTATGTGGTATAATATATTAGAAAATCTATTTATAGTATTATATTCAGAGACGGATCCAGAAATTCATTTAAGCAGAGGCCGAAAATTTTTTATGATGAATCTTACATATAGTATTTGTTTTAAAAAACACTTTTTCTATTACTTTTTCTATTATCATATACATGTTAGATTTATTGAGTTTTTCCTTATTTGAAATTTGGTTTTTGAATAAATTTTGGATAGAGTATTTGTTTTTTTAAGCATAGATAGTGTATTTGTTATTGTTGCAAATTTTAATCCTTTATATTCTATACTTTTATTCTGTATCATCCCAAATTTTTATTCTATGAGACAGAGTATTAATTTTAGAGGATTAAGATTATTCTTAGAAGTTTCATAGGATAAGTAATGGTTTAGAGATGACGTAGAAGTCAAAACGGCAGTCTGTAGACGTTTCTGATTGTCAGAATAGGTTTATAATGATATAAATTTTTTAATTTAAATCAGAAAAGAAATTTGAGAATACAAATAGTGATGTGATATTATTTGAGGATTTTAGAATATATTTAAAATTTTTTAGAGAAACAAATAAGAAGTGATACTGTTTTGGTCCCTATATATAGTATGGTAGATTAAGCTAATGATCTATTCCATTTTAATTAAGTATTAGGTGATGTATGTCTTTATTGATTTATTTTCATCTTAGAAAAATAGTTTTAATATAGGTATTGATTCTTAGTATTTAAATTAGTGATTTTCGTTTGTCGTTGAGTTTTTAACAGAAAACGGTTTACGTTTTCACTAACGGAATAGTTTTAAATATTATAGAAACGCTAAACCAACCCAGAAAATTTTATTCCTTCACAAAAGTTGTTTCTTTGATTTTTTGAAATTTTTGAAAAACTTTTGAAATTTACAGAAAAATACACTAAATGGGAGCGAATAGCGCAAAGATCTTGATTCACAGTATAAAAATTCGTGACATGAGTCCAAAACCAATTTATATTTTATTTTAATTATTTATTTGGAGATTTTAGATATTATTTTTGAAATTATATTATAAAATAAAAACAAATAATATTATATCATATTTTGATCAAATAATATTATATCATATAATAAATATATTACGTATATTATTTAATATTTAATATATTAACACACACACACACACATATATATATATATTAAAAATTAAAATAATATTATTTAATTATAACTCAGTTGGATCATTAAATCTTAAACCAGTGTCTTCACCAATTTAATAAACGGTCCAGTTTTAACTACCATGATAAAATCATTTTGTTTATTAGATTTTTTTAAGAAAAGATCCATACTTTATATAGGTCTATCCACTAGTTAAGATTTTCACCAAAAAAAAAATCCCCTATATAGTTAAGATGTACATTCGTGACCTTAAAGTCGTGATGTCGCGAAACCTCTTGCTGTGGGTCATTTTATTAGTGTGGTGATTCATCATAGTCATTAATGTGGTAAAAGGATATGAACCACTTGTGAGCGATGAATGAGCACGTCAACTCACCTAATCTGCTTCGGTTTTCTTGACTTTCATGCATGCAGATAAATATCTCTATCTCCCCAATTGATGTCATTAATTAGGTGTTTAGTTAATGTATGGTTCACAGATAAATTAAATCAACAATTACATCAAGAACACTTTGCTCCATTTGACCACAAAGAATTTCATTACTAAATTTAATTTATGTTCACAGTATCTTAGAAGAAATAATCCCTAGACTAATATGTATTCGGTTGGCAGGTAAGTAAAGCTTGACCACGGATTGTTCCGTCACTAGAGATTGAACACGGGCCTAGCCATGTCTGTCTCCTTAGATGAAGCACATTAACCACTTGCGCTTAACCTTGTGGTTAATTTCATTACTAAATACTAGTAATTAGTATCATCTCCATTTCTTTTTCTCTTTATTTCCTCCATTATTATGTTTTTAGGGAAAATAAATGACATAAATGTGATATTTCAAAAACATTGTAATAGAAAAAATAGAGAGAAAAAAAAAATAGAAAGGATCCTAGATACGTTTGCCGTGCATGCACCACAACACTTGTACATCACGACAAGCATTTATCATCTACTTGTTTTTCGGCTTATTTATGTTCACTTTTGACTGAGCTCCTTTTATACCACCGTTGATTACCTCCCTGCAACATCAATTTTTTCGATAAAATGCAACATCATATTTTTAGCTAATCATAATTCAACCTCAAATCACATTAATTAATTTCCGGTGTTCATACGATATATAGAAGCAGTACTATTATTGAATTCTGCTACTTAATTCAAAATGAACTGCATTAATCCGTAAAAGGAGAAAAACAGAAATTATGAAATTGAGAAAAAGGTAAAATAGAAATAATTGCATTAAAGTGAAAAAAATAAAACTCGATGTTCCTGCAAAAGTTAGAAAAAAAAAAATCACATATCGCTACTCTGTTACCTAACAAAATTTAAATGGCATTGGCAAACCAGTAGAGAGTAGTTGTTAAATCATGAGCCGAATAAATGGTTGTTACTATTCGATCAAGTTCAATAAACTTAACAAATAAATATGAAGTAATTAAAAGCATAAGGAGGTTATATTAATGTGGAGTGATTATGGTGATGACTAAAAGAAAATTATGGCCTACATTTGAAAAGCGAATATGTCAACCGTCATTGTTTGTGACTTTCTTGTGTAATTCATACAAATTTTGAAGACGCTTGCCTTTGGGTCAAAATATGCATATTTGGTCGGTTGGGTTGTAATGAGGTGCTTTTGGTGCCTTTCTTGACAACCAAGCTAACCTAGTATTATTGCCACGGTTCAAGAATAATATTTTTGGACAGTGATGGGTTTTGAATTTTTTGAAACGGGGAAGATTTCTAAGCATTTCGAATGTAAATAAAATTTAGGCTTAAATCTATTTTTAGTCCCTTATTTTTCACTGAGTTCCATTTTTAGTTCCTCAAAAATAAAACGCATCTTTTTAGTCCCTCATTTTTTGAAAAATTGTCACTTTTAGTCTATGGGGCCATATTTTAAATTTAAAAAGTATTTTTAAATTTATACTTTAACCCCTCCCAAGCCTGATTTTCACCTTAACCTGTTTTTTGGTTCTCCTCCCCCTCCACTGATGCATCGAGACCCCCCCATCCCTGCTAGGAGTAGTTCCAACGTCTTTCCTCGAAGCCGCCATGAGATGCGGTCTGTCTTTCGTTCTCCTGTGCGATCACGGTGGACGCCTCCTTTCCTGCCATTTTGCGCAACCTCCCTTGGCCGTGCGGGGATGGAGGCCGCGGTACATCAGTGGAGGGGGAAAAGAACGAAAAAATGGATTAAGGTGAACATTAGGCTTTAGGAGAGGTCAAAGTATAAATTTAGAAAACATTTTTCAAATTTAAAATATGGCCAAGGGGACTAAAAGTGACAATTTTTCAAAAATGAGGGACTAAAATAACGCGTTTTATTTTTTAGAGACTAAAAACGGAACTCAGTAAAAAATAAGAGACTAAAATCAAATTTAAGCCTAAAATTTAAATTCTGGCTATACTCCCAGTTGCTTCTGTCTGTTTAACGTTGTGGATGTGGCCATGTTAGCATCGATGTTGGTGTCACTGTTTTGCAGCTTAGAATTGCTAGGTTCTGCATTATTTATTCTGCATATTATTTTCCTTGTGACAATCTAATCAGGGTCCTATTCTTTCGGGATTATTCACAGGGAGCATAAGCGATTTCCTTTATAGTGGTCATATACATAAATTTATTTATTTTTTTGTCATTTGGGGGGAGATTGGGATCGAATCCCACTCTTTACAAATATCACCCCAGCTCTTTCCACATGAGCTATCAGCGGAGATGTCATGTACATAAATTAGGTGTTTGCCAATTGGGTTTCATGTTACGGGTTTATCAGTATCTGAGTTTAGTTTTCTGCACTAGTTTCGATTTGTTGTTCGTTCTACTCGCGTTTGTTCTAGGTTTGATTATAGAATTCGTCGTTTCCACCGTTTTGGACCAACAAGTGGCGTCGTCTTTGGGAAGAAACTCGAATCAAGAACCATCAAGAATGGGGTCAGCCAGGTTCGATATCGAAAAGTTTTTGAGGAACAACAACTTCGGTCTATGAAATATCAAGATGGAAGCCTTCTTGGTTCAGCAAGGTGTTGCAGAGGCATTGAAGAGAGAGGCGAAAATGTCGCCTACCTTATTGCAAGAAGTCAAACTGCAGATGATCAAAAAGGCAAGAAGTGCAATCATTTTGTGTGTTGGTGATAAGGCACTAAGAGAAGTGGTTCAGGAGAAGACAGCAGCTGTGATGTGGACAAAGTTAGAGTCCTTATACATGACGAAGTCGCTTGCAAATAGACCGTATTTGAAGCAGCAATTGTATTCATTCTGCATGAGTGAATCAAGATCGATTGTTAAGCAACTTTTAGATTTCACCAAAATCCAAGATGACTTGGAGAACATCGATGTCAAGTTGGAGGATGAGGACAAGGCGTTGATGTTCCTAAGCTCTCTACCAAAGTCCTATGAACATTTTACCGATGTTGTTCTTTATGGCAAAGAATCCACCATCACACTTGAAGAGGTGCTTACTACAATTCGCACCAAGGAGCTGCAAAAAACAGCGAGAGAATAAGGATGATGGCGATGGAGAAAGTTTGAATGCTCAAAAAGGATGAGAAGAGGGGGAGTAAAGGCAAGAAGCATGAATCCTCAAAGGATTTAAGGAACAAGTGTTTGAATTGTAACAAGATGGGTCATTGGAGAAATGATTGCCCTGAACCACCAAGAAGAAGAGACCGTAACGATGCAAGTTCAGACAAGACAGTGGACATAGCGGTTGCTTTGGAAGGCTATGAGTCCGCAGACGCATTGGTAGCTTCAAGTTCAGATTCGCAGAGGAATTAGGTTATAGATTCCAGTTGTTCATATCACATGTGCCATAGAAGAGAGCTCTTCAAGTCCTTAGAGTTGAAGGAAGGAGGAACGGTGCTACTAGGTGACAACAAATCATATAAGGTTCAAGGTATGGGAACAATCCAACTCAAGTTGTTTGATAACCATGAATTCCTATTGCAAAGAATGAGGTACATTCCTGAACTTAGAAGGAATCTTTTGTTTATAAGCATGTTTGATAAGTTAGGTTATGTGATTGTAATTGAACATGGTATGCTTAACATTTCTAGAAATGCTATGATAATTAAGGGAACTGAGATTAATGGATTGTACAATTTGTGTGGTGCCACTGTTATTAGTCATGCATCACTAGCTAACCAATCGCTAGAAAGTAAGTCTAAGGTGTGGCATCAAAGGTTTGATCACGTTGGTAAGAAAGGTAATCAACTAGGATCTAAACCAAGGGTTTTAAGTACTAACAAGAGTCTAGAGTTTGGTTCATAGCAGTGTTATAAGTCTTGCTCGTAAATAGGAGCCAAGAGTCACAAAACCGTCACAAGTACTTCACAGCCAAGGGGCATGGTTGTCAGGAGTTGTCTCAATGGTTATCTTCAAGGCATGAAGGGTAACAAGTTGAGGAGTTTGTCTTCAGGTTGAGGCTCAAGTTGCTTCACTACTAGGAGTATCACATTTGAAGAATCAAAAGTGAGGAAGATGTGCAAAGGCTTAGATGGAAGTGCAGAAAATTTAAGCAGTAAGAAAGCTTAGCTTGAAGTAGAGTTTCTGAGTAAAGTTACAAGTGAAGATAGTAGTCCCCAACAAGAGAAAGAAGAGGTTGACGATCAACTAGCACAAAAGGAATCAGTTTGTAAGCTAGCAAAGGATAAGAGAGAAAACAAGATAGTATCTCCAAAAGGATTCATATTTGCATATGTGATCAGTTTCGCTACAAGTGCTACTCAAGGGATTGAAGGGTCACAATCAAAGGATCCAATGCAAAGGGGTGAAGGAGAAGCAAAGGAGAGCAAAGGAAAGTTACATGAAGTAGATGTGGTGGAGGCAAATGTAGTTGCAGGTGAGAAGTATGCAATAGAAAAAAATCCATGGATAAGTTTGCAACATCACCACCAAGGATCAAGTTTAAGAGGCGCTTGGATTTGATCAAACTTCAGAGAAAATAGACGAAGCGTAAGTGGGGGAGCAACACACACAGAGGAAGGTTGTTGAATCTCTGTGATATAGAGTCAAGGTGAAGAATTGTGAAGAATGACTCAAAAATAAGCAAGTCAAAGCAAGGAAATCTGATCAGGATCACCCGACGCAGCCTCTGGTTGCTCGACAATTCTCACTGGGCAACACACGCAGCAGGCGATCGCCCGACGATGGAATGGGTCACCCGGCGACCAGGACAGGACAACACTAGTATGTCTCACATTGCAGTATTTTTCACCTGGTGAAGGCATGGATCGCCCAGCGATCAGGAATTAGAAGATCTGACTTGTGCATCAGCGAAATTCGCCCGACGAAGGGGGTTTGTCACCCGACAAAATTGTGCACTAGAATCAGTTATTCAGAGGTTGTTATAAGGGCTTAGTCACATGGTTTTGACATAGGTTTTGTAGCACATTTCTCATATCATTAGACTCAGTTTTACCATGTGAAACACAGAGAGAAAAGTTTAAAGGATCAATGGGGATTGAGAGAAAAGTTCAAGAGTGATTAGCAAAGAAGGGTTTTTCAAGGGTAGTGTTCTTGTAGAACACATAGGGACCAAAGCAAAGACAAAGAGGTTAACTCAGATTTATACTTGTATCTCATTGATCGATAGTGAAGGTGTTGCTCTCTCTCGTGGATGTAAGTCACACTGGCCGAACCACGTAAAAGATTGTATCCTTTCTTTATCCCTAATCTCTTTATGTTTTGTGTTCTTGCATTCGATTAGTGTTTTCTGAGTTTAGTTTTCTGCACTAGTTTTGATTTGTTGGTCGTTCTACTCGTGTTCGTTCTGGCTTTGATTATAGGATTCATCGTTTCCACCGTTTTGGACCAACAAGTGGCGTCGTCTGTGGTAAGAAACTCGAATCAAGAACCATCAAGAATGGGGTCAGCCAGGTTCGATATCGAAAAGTTTTCGAGGAACAACGACTTCGGTCTATGAAAAATCAAGATGGAGGTCATCTTGGTTCAACAAGGCCTTGTAGAGGCGTTGAAGGGAGAGGCAAAAATGTCGCCTACGTTATCGCAAGAAGTCAAACTGCAAATGAACGAAATGGCAAGAAGTGCAATCATTTTGCATTTTGGTGATAAGGCACTAAGAGACGTGGCTAAGGAGAAGACAGCAACAGAGATGTGAACGAAGTTAGAGTCCCTATACAACGAAGTCGTTTTGGACCAACATTCTGTTATGTATTGTATTTTGTTTGCTTGCCATTTCTCATATTAATGGTGGCTAATTGCTTGTGACACAGTTGATGTTACCTCACCGTCGTTACGAGTCTGACCGGGTGAGTTTATCATGTTTGTTGCAGCTTATATGCTTTACTAGGCATTTGATATATAAATGCTCATCTTAAATTTTTTTGGGATATAATTTTATGGGATCTTTTGCACAATAATGGTTGGAAGCTATAAACTAATATGGGACAACACATATTCAACTTTCTTTAGAAAGGTGTGTAGGCATGTTGGCTTATGTCTTATTAACGCATTTGGACAGGTTATTCTACACAAATGCTTACATGTTGAGCTTATGCATTGATCAAATTACTTGGGAAATCTGATTATATATTTGCCCTCTTCACAGCATGTGTACCTGCGGAGCTTGACTGGTCCTCACTTAGTCATCACTATCGCATGATTTGCTCATTGTTTTACGCAATTGATGTGTTTCTTTTGTTGTTACGTTTTGGCTGGTCAAGTGAATTTTGACTGACCACGTTGACATTTCACTCAATTCTTCCTATGACGGTTTTTGATGCGTCAATTTTCATGTCTCTATGAGCTGTATAGATCATTGCCATGGACTCGCAAGATCAGTAATTATATCAGTAATTATAGTTAGAAGCCGCCAATGCAAATTGGATACACGATTTAGTGAGATCATTTAGAAAGCATTAGGTTGTATCTGAATTGTATGGCATTGAGACTTACAAAAAAATTATGAGCACGAGAGAAGATTTTATTACATCCTTATGGAGAAAATATCTGAAGATAAGTTATGCTGTATTGAACATTCAAAGCATCCCTCACTAAACTTACCAAGTGGCGTCTATAACTACCACCAATTTTCATCACAATCAAAAACTTTTTATTTTTCATGTTAAATGGGGTCAGTTATATGAATCAATTAACAATTAATATCATAATATTTTGTCATAAATTACATTAACAACGTGTTCATATAGGCTCTGACAAAAAAATAACTTATAGCGGATAGCATATTAGCTAGCGGATAATGACTCATCTAGTTGATAGTAGATGAGTTTTATAGTGGATAACTGATAGCGGATAAACTACCAAATTAAATTTGAAGTGTTTGGTAAAATTAGCAGTTAAACTAACTGATCAATATAAAATGACATAAAAGGAAATTTTTAATTAATGTTTATATTTCTTTAATCAATATTACATATTAAATATGGTAAAATATTTATAAATAATTAAACTAATTATTATGACATTTATAAGTTAAAGTTTTGAAATTTATATTTTAATAGCATAATTTATTTGTTTACTTATTTATTTATTATCATTAAAATAATTTTTATTGGTTAAAAAATGAAATGAAATGAAATTTATATTTATTTACTTTTTTATTAATATATTTACTGGTTAAAATAATTTATTTGTTTGTTTCTTGTTTATTTATTATCATTATAATAATTTTTATTTTATTTAATAGAAAATAGGGAAGGAATTTAATGAAAATAATGAGTAAAAACGAGAAAAAAAATACACTATAAGCTATAAACTCAAACACTACTTGAAATTGCATCTTGCAAAATGCTATAAATTGCTTGTGTACCAAACACCTCTATTTTTTTTAATTCACTATCTACTAGTCAAAGCTCCTATCCACATGCCAATGACACTTAACAAATAGAGCCATAATCTTTAGTTTTCCTTGGTCTAATATGTAATTATTAACACTATCTTTCAATTGTTTTATTCTCTTCAATGTTTTCATGGATAAGATTTTTCACACTTAACAAAACCACCAGGGGCTTAGGTAAGATGACATGAGTCTCTCCCAGTTTAACCGGAGGTCCTGGGTTCGAATTCATGCCATGAGAATACAACAGCCTTAAATCTTGCGTGATAGATTTTTACCGCCTACAGGGTCCTACTCGACTCAAAGATATTAGTCCCCGCATGCATGCACATGGGGATACCTTGGTTTAGACAAAAAGATCACCTTGACAAAAACCTGACTATCTTTACTACAATGGGAGCTATCTTTATATTTTCTCTAGCTAGTTATTACTTAATCTTGGAATATTTTGTATAGCTATTTATGTTTGAAACGTTCTCTATTGTACATCATCAAGTTTATCTTGTTAACTCTCACTAAACATATAGGTCTTATTATATAGTTGTACAATAAACTTTGTTTGAATGATTTTTTGATCACAAATTACACTTCAATTTTTTTTTCCTCATTTCACATACCTTATTTGAATTCTATATTTGATATTTCTTTGTATCTCGGTTATATTTTTTAGCCATGCTAAAGATGATAACAGATAAATATCAAAAGGAAAAAGTTGATAACAGATGATCAATTTTCCTCAATGTTAAGCTGGGTATTCCAAATTTGATGCATAACGTAAGAATGCCTATCGTACAATAGTACGATCCAAGGTTCATATAAAACTCACGAGATAGAAACTATGGGTCAATGGTAAAACTTCTGTTTTTTTTTTTTTTTGTTTATACTCAGTATCCCTAGAGAAGATAAAATTTCTGTTTTCAAAATGGTCAATCCACCACGCCAAAAATAACCTTGAACAGGGTTGTACTGTACTAACTACTAACAAAACGGGCAAAGATCAAGTAAAACCAAGCATACGTTTTGCAGAATCTAGTGTGTTAACTAGAAGCATAGTAACTGTCATAGGCCCAACCCCTCCCGGCACAGGAGTAATAACGGATGCCACCGCTATGACTTCTTCAAAGCATACATCACCCGCTAGACGATAACCATCCTCGCAGCAAGAATCCTGTCACATGTTTATTATCCTTATGCTTGGTTAACTAATATGCAGCAAGCAAAATGTGAAAAGCCATCTCAAGTTGCAACTCGCAACTCACCTCTACCGGACTTGTTCCAACATCGATCACAGTTGCGCCGGTCTTTATCCAGTTCCCACGGACCAAATTGGGTACTCCAGCAGCTGAAACTACAATATCAGCTTCTGAGGTGATCTGTTCAGGGTTTTCTGTGTATGCATGTATGACAGTGACTGTTGCATGGTGTCTCTGCCAACATAAAAATGATATTACACCATCATGTATAGAGGAAAAAAAAAGTAGTAGAGAAACCATGACTTCAGGCTTTTTAAACTAAAAACACATGTTTACCTGCAATAACAACGATGTTGGCAAACCAACAATATTGCTCCTTCCAATCACTACGGCCTTCTTCCCCATAATCTTAACTCCAGATCTAATCAATAACTCAATGCAGCCCTTTGGAGTACAAGGAGTAAACAGTGGCTCCCTTCCACTTAGGGCAAGATTCCCTATATTAAGAGGATGAAAACCATCCACATCTTTTTCTAGACACACAGCACCCAAAACTTCTTCCTCGTCTAGATGCTGTCCCAAACATTTTACAATAAATCAAACACAGTACAGCAGTGAAGGGTGAACATGTGTGCTAATCCTCATTTGTTTAATTATTTGTTATGAATGTACAGCTGACATGTAAACTAGTTAATCAGAAAAAATGATAAAAGAAATTGCACCTGCAAATGACTCCTCCAAACAACAAAATTAAAGTTAACAAAAATGTAGAAGTTTGTTAGGAATTAAGAATAATAGCTTGAATTAGTTTATATTAGATTAATATTATAATTATCTGATTCAGATCTGATTAATATTGTATTTATCATTTATTCTTTGTACTTGTAGTTGTATTTGTATTTCTGTTTCCTAAGTTGTAGCAGATTGGTTTAGCATTTTTCTAACCAATTCTGCCTATATATTTCATCCTTGAATAACCTCTCTTGAATAAGAACTCAGCAGATACTAAAATTCATTTGAGTTACTGTAAAAAGGTCAGCGATTCAGAAATTACTTGTGGTAGAGGAAGCTGCACAAGAATACCATGAATTGATGGGTCCTTGTTAAATCTCATGACAGCATTTTGAACATCTGTTTCAGCACAATCAGTGGGTAACTCAGTCACCAAGGACTTGATTCCAACTTCTTCACAGGCTATTATCTTGTTGCGAACATATGTTTGAGAATCCCTTCTCTGGCCCACCAAAATAACAGCTAATCCAGGAACTTTTCCTATGCATTTCTTCATTTGTTTTACCTCACCAGCTATTTTAGATCTGATTTCCGTTGATATCAACTTTCCATCAAGCACCACAGCAGTTTGTTCATTAACTGTGGCAAACATCATTTTCAATACATTATCTTAAGGAATAAAATGGACAGAAGAAGCAAATTAAGAATGCATATTACAAGAAAAAGAAAAGAATGACAAATTCTAACAATCTATTCATAGGTATAGAAGTAGAATAGTTTTGTGACAACCCAAAACCCAAATTGTGACCAGCACATATACTAAGTTAACCAAAATATTTGTAGCCTAACAAGCTTATTAATCACAACAACGAGTTAACAAAGTTTTCCAAAAACAAACTTTGATAGTTCCCACCAAATTCATTCCATTCATTAACTCTGTCAAAAATATTACTTATACTTGCTAGCATACCATTTTATGCAGGCCCAGGTGCCCAATTTGCAATGCACTATCTCCAACTACGATTTTTTGTTAATTTATGTATTCAGTTAGTGTACATAACAGAATATTCTGAGTTAGCATATTCTGTCATTGGAAGTTATTGTCTGTTATGCCTAATCAGAAGAGTTAGTTAGCGAAGACTCTTTCGATCTCTTTCTCTGCTCTGCATTCATTTTCTTTGCTTGAATTCTATCACGATATCAGAGCGTTCCATATCTGCAACTATGGATGATTCTTTGATTGTGCAAGATTCACAACCCGTTTGACTTCGTCTTCTCAGGCATCAGTTAACTTCACTTATCCAATCTTCGTCAAGCTTCATTGGTGTGTGGTGAATCCATTGACTCTGGCAAGGTATACTTCTGAAGTCGATCACGGCCCCGATCCAGTCTCCAATGCCTATCAGCAATGGGAGGTTCAAGACTAGATGTTGTTATCCTGGCTCTTCTCCTCTCTTTCTAAATCCATTCTCACAAGAGTAATCGGTTGCCAACATTCTTGGCAAGTGTGGGAGAAAATCCACACTTACTTGTACTCTCATATGAAAGCCAAAGTTCACCAGCTTTGCTCAAAACTCGAGAAAACGAGGAAAGACACATGTTCCATTCCATCTTCGAGTTTCTGCTTGCAAACATTGAAGCTCTTCTTGTACGAGAAGCTCAGTTTGAGAAGCATTGTCAATCACTCTCCTCAGAAAGCATTTATGTTAATGTCGCACAAGCTGTGATTCCTCATTCGCAATCATAGACTCAACATTCCAGTTCACAACTGTCTTAGAATTATGGTGGTCCTCCTCAATTTGGTTATGGACGTAGCTGTGGAGGCCATGGAAGAGGCAGAGGCTATGGCAGTGGTGGTTTCTAACCTACTTGCCAACTCTTAGAATTTGGGCTTAGAGCCTAACTCAACCTCACAAAACAGGCTTGTAAGGCGAGGATTGTCCATGCCTTATAAGGACTACATTGGCCATATCTCTAGTCGATGTGAGACTCTCAACACCAACCTTGCCACAAGTTTGATCATGATACTTAAAAAATGTTATCATCAATTTGATCAACACTTTGTACCACCACCACCTTCCTCCAATACAGTTGGCTACTCTGCAGTCTGCACTTTCTCAGTACCATGCTCCAGGTCTGCCTTGACAAAATTCTGAACCCAGTCCTTTCTAGCAACTCAATATCCTCAGTTTGGTTCTGGACAACAAGACCTAGTAACCCAAATGTCATTTTGACACTCAATCCCAGCATTTGAATTTGAGTTCCTCTCATCACATACTGCTGATCCAATATGGTTCATCATAGCACTCCAGTTGAAGGTTCTGACCAAGTGCTGATGGGCAATGGACAAGGTCTGTTCATTTCTTCTATTGGCTCTTCCAAATTTTCCTTGCTACTAAAACCACATGTCACATGTCAAACCAAAGGTCGCAAGCTATTATAGCATCCCAAGCTTCTCATTTTAGCTCAAGGAAATATATCTCTCAAGGTTATACTGCCTTTAAGTCCTTGCTTTCCTTGAAGGCAGATAATGATTCTCAAGTCAACTTTTAGGAAGACCATTGGGTAGGAAATTCCTCTTTTAGTTTGGCTTTCCCATGAATTTATCGTCTATCTTGATTACACAAATTTCCTATGCACATAACTGCTTGCCAAAAATAGAGCTATATTACTGGCAATAAAGCTGTCCTAATAAAAGAAATTAAGAAACAAATATGTACAGAACGAAAATAATAAATCATCTTGAACTGATAAAATTTTATGTTGATGTTGTTGCTGGACCATTTGGGTTCACCCTCCCTTTCTTTTGATACCCCAATTTTGATGAGCTGGCCTTTGATTATAGTAGCTTCAGGTCAGGTACCAGTAGGATATGCTAATTCCTATGTATCAGATAACATAGTAGAAGGAAACAAAGGAATACTACTCTAAGGAGAGAAGATCTCAGCTTCCAGAGTACTGCTATCTCCTTGTAGCTGAGAGCGATTAAAGAGAGGCTCATAATCATGAAAGGTGGCACCCATGAAGATTAGCAATGACAATTTGACAGGTGATAAGATTTTACCCCTTCTTGTGAGAAGCATAACCCAGAAAAATACATTTAGCCCTATGAGGATCAAGCTTGTTGTGATGCTAACAATGTATATGAAGTAACACAAAGATGAAGACTCTACATGCAGAATAGAAATAGAAGGAAACAACAAAGTCATGAATATGGCTAACACCACCACGAACCTTCTCTTGATACCAAATTGAAAGTATAAAACAAATTATTTGTGTGAATTGTTCAAGGAATCTCTTGTTCTCCTTAGCAGTTGTATATTTATATATGTAGGTCAGAATTACATCCCTTAATAAAATGAAACAAATCTGTGTAAAAGAAATCTATAACGGTTATCTACAACGTATTTACAGAAATATGAAAGCATGAACTATATAATCCCAAATCGACAAGGATACTGTTAGGATATAGGGAGGTTAGGAATAGTAAAGGGGTAGTTAAGTAATTAGAGGGGTTAATGAGTAATTGGGGGATTGGATGTCCCAGTCACTCACAGGCGGTTAGTTATTAGGAAAGATAGAGTTAGTTAGGAAGGATAGAGTTTGTTAGGCTTTGTTATCGGGAGGTTAGGAAAAATAGATTTAGATAGAGTTTGTTAGAGGGGATTATTTGTATAAATAGGAGACATAAGAATAGAGTTGGGGATAGGCTGAATATTGTTAGTTGTTGTGAAAGGAGAAATCCTTTGTAGAAGGGAAAACCCTTGGAGGGGAGATATCTCTCTCCTATTGTTCTTTCAATTCAATAAAATTGTTCTTTTTTCTATCTTGGTCCCTAACAATTGGTCCGACCTGCCGGATTCGAAAGAGGGCGCGATGGAGAACCGAGTGAGTTCATTGGAGAAATTGGCCAATGATCATGGGAAGCAGCTCGCAAAATTGAAGGCGGATCTAGAGATGGTCAAGGAGAGCTTGCCGGACATGAAAGAAATTAAAGAACTATTACTTGAATTCAAGAAACACAAGACACCTTCGGAGGAAGGTGAAAGATCAGTCAATAAGGGTGACAAATCGGAGTCAGACAGCGAGGGGAAAGATTCTGATGACAGCGATGATGAACCGCATTCTTCTTGGCAGAAGAAAGTCGTTCTGCCCACGCTCAAGGAAGACGAGCCGGAGCCAGAATCGCAGAAGATGATGGCGCAAGAGGGCAGTCTCGTTGAAGGATTGACAAAAGGGGAAGACGAGATCAACACACAATCTTTGAAGTTGGGACAGATTGCTGTCATTATGGGCCCAAACCAAAGGTTGGGAGTAGTTTTACTTTTGGCTAAAGGAAGGACTGACCCTATGAGGACAGAATCAGGTCGCATGGGTCAAGTTTTTTTTCAAATAGAAAAGAAAATAGAAGAGCAAGTTCAGAGCGGTAATGTCGGAACAAGAACCCCGTTGGCAGCGACAACTTTGAAGTGGAGGATCCCAGGCACGCTGGATGACGGGCCGCCACCGCCGAAGCCACCCGATGGGCCTTCGACAGTGGTGTTTATTACATTAGAGGCATTGGAAGCCCATGTTGCTGCATTGAAAGATTCAATTACAAGCTGTTTGAAAATCTTCAATTCCACTGAGGCGCTTAATGCTGAAGACAATTTTTTTTGGGACAAATGCTGCAATTTAAAAGAAGCTCTGAAGAGGATGAAGATACAAAAACCGCCTCACAACTTGGTCATTCATCTCAAGCGGTTTAAATACATGAAGCAGCTGGGCCACTACAAGAAGCGGTTTTACTGGGTTGTTTTCCCCCTTGAGCTGAAGTTGAGTAACACTATGGAAGACGGAGAAGCATGGCACATAGATGATCAGTGGAAATACCCACCTTGAGGACAAGGTGGTTTTTGAAGGGGGTGGTATTGTTAGGATATAGGGAGGTTAGGAATAGTAAAGGGGTAGTTAAGTAATTAGAGGGATTAATGAGTAATTGGGGGATTGGATGTCCCAGTCACTCATAGGCGGTTAGTTATTAGGAAAGATAGAGTTAGTTAGGAAGGATAGAGTTTGTTAGGCTTTGTTATCGAGAGGTTAGGAAAAATAGATTTAGATAGAGTTTGTTAGAGGGGATTATTTGTATAAATAGGAGACATAAGAATAGAGTTGGGGATAGGCTGAATATTGTTAATTGTTGTGAAAGGAGAAATCCTTTGTAGAAGGGGAAACCCTTGGAGGGGAGATATCTCTCTCCTATTGTTCTTTCAATTCAATAAAATTGTTCTTTTTTCTATCTTGGTCCCTAACAGATACAGTATTCTCAACATGAAACAATCTGATATATCATTAGATGTAGATGTAATAAAATAGTTGTATCTTTGAGACTTAAAAGCCATATGTCATATCGAAGTACGTAAAAAGTGAACTTGGAAGTCTTAGTATGAAATTTTAAGATTGAAAGCCACCATAGCAAAAATCATGTCCGTTTGTTAGCATACAACTTGAATGAATAAATTAATCCACTAGAGTAATTACATTTTTCATAAGCATGCGACAAAAGCAAAGGCATACTTCTGGGTACCATGTGGTTTATTTTGCTTTCTTTTCCTTCAAAGGTCTTAAGAGGATCACTTTGCCACTGAAATTCATTTAAACACAGTCACTGATTAAATTGGATAGACCAATAAATCAAATATGGACCATCTTGATCTGTGAAAACTCAAAACTTGCACGAAGAGACGATGAATGGAAAGACCTTTCACATTGGAAGAGAATTGGAACCTATATAATTGTCTAGAGGAGTCTACAGATGACAGCAAAACCCAGCCTTTGCTCAATTAAGTAAAAATGTAAAAGAGGAACAAATAGAATTAATTTTAGATAGTATCAAAACATTCAAAACAATAGAATTTAAGAACCAAAGAAATAGCAATAAAAGCATTGTGAAACGACTCAAACCCAAGGGAAAAAAGATACTTACAGCATTTTTTTATTGTCGGAATACTCTGACATGAAGAATTAGGAGTCCAGATGTCAGGAAGGTCCAGAGACGCAAGAGCAGGAGACATTAAAATTTGGTCTAATTGATGGCCTTTCAAGGTATGAAGAAACCTTTTCAGTGGAAGATGCCTTCTTAGGCAATTCAGCCATTGGACTGACACCAAGCCCATTATACTTTTCAGATTGTCCTCAATGCAATTTCTGAGGCCTGAGATTGTGCGCTTGAACTGGTGATGTTACATAACTTGGAATTTGCAAATCGGTCCAACAAGAATTTCCTTCCCTTTCAGAAATTCATCCGCAGTGAAATGCCAGCAACAGAAAAGCAGGCACTCCTCCTCTCTCCAACCCAAAACCCAAGACGATGCCGCCGTTGCTCAGAGGTGGATGAGACAACCCCTGTTTCTTGGTCCAAAAATCATAGGACCAAATCCAATAACTTCCTAAGTTTCAATTAAGCTATAAAGTTTAACAATACAACACTAACCCACTCAAATCCCTAAATAAAAATCCGAATTTAATATAGAAAAATTAGAAAAAAAAAATCAAGAATGAAATCAATCAAGAACAAGGGGGCTTTGAGGGTTCCCCAAAGCTACAATCTAACTACTATACACTTGCCACCCTTTCTCACCAAAGCTTGCTCCTTTGGCCTCCAAATGCCTTCTAAAGCCGTGAATCACAAGAATGAGACCAAAAAAATGAAAGAGAAGAAGAGAAAGAATGAAGAGCTTGATATCTTTTCCCTTGACTCACGATTCTGAGCTTATGAAGAGTGGAGGAATAAACCATGGAAGGGAGGAGATGAAAGAAGAGGAGGAGAGGAGGCTCACCCTTGTTACTAAACCCGCAGCCTTGAAGCTCCAAAAATGGATAGTTGGGTGAGTGGACACGAGTGCTAGCAGGAGGAAGAGTTCTTATGATGAGAGGAGAAAATGAAGAGGGGCAAAGATGAAGGTAAGAGTGGCGGACTTGGGGAGGAGAGGAAGAGAGTTTGTGTTTGTGTGTTAAGGGAAAAGAAAAAAAAAAGAGTGAAAAGTCACTTTGGTGCTGAGAGTGTCAGGTGATGTTATTTTGGTCCTTGATAGATATAAAATTATAAAAAGATCTTTAATTGATGGCTGTGAATAACTCTGGTCCTTAAAAGTGATTATTTATTGGTATTTTTGTTCCTATAACTGTTATTTTGGTCCCTGAAAATGATTACTTTCTTGACAACAAAGACCAAAGTGACTGATTTGTACCTATTATGAATTAAAATGACACCACCTGACACTCTTAAAGAACAAAGTTGTTGTTTACTCGAAAAAAATATGAAATCAGAGTGAGAGAGTTCTACGATTTAGGGTCCGTTTATTTTAGATTTTGGTAGAATTGTGTTTGATAGAATTGTATTTGAAGAATTGATTTTAAAAAAATTGTGTTGAAAAGAATTGATTTATGTTTGGTAATAATATTTTAAAAGTATATTCAGAAGAATTGATTGTGTTTGGATAATAAGGGTAGAATCACTTTTGATGTGTAAATATAAAAAATTGTGTGAGTCCTACACCCAGAATTAATTTTGACAAATACAAAAGCTAATAAATTCTTACTTCTATCAAAATTAATTATAACCACCAAGAATCAATTCCTAATTTTTCCTTTGAATTACCAAACGGATAAGATTTTTGTCAAAATCGAGTTTGACCAAGTTTGGTCAAACTCGATTTTGGTGGCAAACGGTCCTTTAGGAATATGAAACAAACGGGCACTTAGAGGGTGAGAAAAGAGAGAAGAAAAAATCTCGAGAACATCAAATGGTGGAGAACAATTATTGGGATCCAATGGTGAAAACTTTAACAAACAAAAGAGAAATAAAAAAAAAATTTGAAAGAAAAAGGGAGAGGGTAGCGCTGGTGTCAGTGGTGTGTGTAGGAGGAAAAGGAGAAGAAATTTTGATTTTCTCAAAACAAAAAGGGGTTCAAAAAAAAAACTAGTAGAAAACAAGAGGTTGAGGGTTTTACATGTGATAAGAAATAATTTATTTATATAATAATAACTTAATATATAATATATTTTAAATTTATAATAGTGTTGATTCTGTCATATTTTGTATCTTAATTAAATAAAATATGCAAACTTTATATTATAAGCTATCAATAATTATTTATATTGATAAAAATAAATGTCAATTCAAATAAATAAAATAAATAGAGAAATAACATTAATGAAATCCATAAATAAAAATTATTTTATCTATCTAAAATAAAAATTAAAAAAAATTGTAAAATGAAAATTTACAAGAACAAAAAAAAAAATAAAACTCGTAAGCAACCATTATTTTATTTATTGAAAACAAAATAAGCCCGAGTTCGATCTCCGATGACAGAACAATCTGTGACTGAGATTTACTTTTATCTCGGTCGAACACAAATTAGTTCAGAGGTCTCTTTCCCTCGGGATACTGTGGATATAAACCAAAAAATAACATATTATTAATATGCGTGTATATAATTGTATGTATATGAAACACCCCCCTTCCCTCCGTCCTTGAATGTGTGCAAGGCCAACACGCAGGGAGCATGGAAGGATTGCAACTGGTTCGGCCCATTTAGTTTCTACTACAAGGAAACTGGTCTATACTGGTTTTACATGTGTATCGAGAAGCTAATGTTGTGGCTGATTTCCTTAATGGTGCCCGATGTGAGCGGCAAATGGAGTTGGTGGTTTACTCAAGCCATCCACTGGGCTACAACAGTTGTTGTTGTCTAATGTAATAGGAGTGTCTACTCCTCGTTTGGAACCTTTGTAATTTTTTTCTGGGCTTTGCCCTCTTGTCATTCAAAAAAAATATAAAGAAAAATAAATTTGCTACCTCAGAATTTATCGGAACGCAAAAACATTAATCAAACATGTAAGTAAACACTACTTCATTTATCAAATGTAAAATAAAAATAAAAATAATTTTATAACCTAAAAATTTAGATGAACAAAAAGACATGAACGAAATCCATAAACAAATACTATTTTATTTATAAAAAATTAATTAAAAAATTGCATCATGAAAATTTACTAAAACAAAAAATATGAATTAAACTTATAAGCAAATATGATTTTATTTATAAAAAAATCAAAAGAAAACTAATTTTGCAAACTAAAAATATACTGGAACAAAATGACATGAATAAAACTCATAAGCTAATATTATTTTATTTATCAAATAATAAAATAAAAATAATTTTGCTACCTAAAAATTTACCAGAACAAAAAAAACTTGAATAAAATATGAAAGCAAATTATTTTATTTATTAAAATATAAAATAAAAGATAAATAATTTTAAAACCTTAAAAATTGCCAAATACAATCTATTATATTTAGGTAATAATGCATTGTTGAAAAAGAAGCTAGAAAATGGGAGATGCAAAATTTGATATGTGTTCTAACGGATTCAATTTTCTTAAATAAGTAATTCTTTGACAAGTAAATAGATAAATTAGTAGTATAAAAGTAATTAATTAAAAAATAATTAATTAAAGAATTAAAAAAAGGAAAGGGATCAAAGAGTGGCACACAGGAACACTATGCCTACTTAACCAGAAATTATAATAGTATAGACTAACCGGTTCACTCGTGCAGCACGGGTCGTGTTGTTTTTTTTACATATGATATTAAATGATTTATTTATATAATAATAAATTGATATATTGTAACAAAATAACAAGCTAATATATCGTATACTCTAAATGTATAACAATATTGATATTGATTCTACAATATTATTATGTATCTTAGTTAAATATACAAACTCTGTTATGAAACTAATCAAAACAAGAGCAAAATATAGAGCTATAGAATAATTGATATAAGATAGAAGAGAGAATAAGAAAATATTTTATTGCTACTCTTTTGTGGTGCCAAACTACGTACAATGAGGTCGATATATATAGCCACAAGAAAGCTAACCCTCATCTAAATATAGTGGAAATTTTATCTTAATAAGAGTAACAACGTAACAAATTTGATATCATAATAACAGAAATAATGTAACAGAATATCTTATCAAATTTTATCAGTATCAATCTCTTTAAGAGATGGACATCCACAAAGTATTTATAACACTCTCCCTTGGATATCCATTAAGGATACGCCTCATTAAAACCATACTAGGAAAAAACCAATGGGAAAAAAATCCTAGTGAGGAAAAAGAGTACAATATCCTTTTGCGTATAAGATTTGCTTTATTAAAAACCTTGCCAGGAAAACCTAGTAGGACAAAACCCTTGCGAAGGGAAAAAGAGTGCAAAACACATCTATTTCTCCCCCTCATGCAAACAACCATATCTAAGATGATGAAGATCAATTTCTAATCCAATATATGTCCAAATTAGGTCATTCCAAAGCCTAAATTGAAATACTTTTTGTCTACTTTCATATGAAACAAAGAACACAACATTTCAATAAGCACACAGAGAGACGTATACATTAAAAATCATCATTAAATACTTTCGAAGTCAATGGACCAACTTGACACAAATAAATAAGTTGTAGGATCAAAAGAGCAATTTTGCTTAAAATCAAAATATATGAAAAATTAAAGTTGGAGGTACACAAAACCCTTTGCCGTTTCAACCCTGGAATGCTTCTCTGGCTCCCAGAGACATTGCTCCGTTGTTCTGTGCGCGCAGCCCGTCGTCCTCTTTGCACAGCCTCTATCGTTCACTTTGCACAGGTACGACAACGCGAGCAAGGAGATCTTCATGGTACTGCGCTGCCACCAACAAATCCAACCCCCCACAACTCTTTAGGTAGCATTGGAAGCCCAACCGCTGCCATCTACCCCAGTTCACCCCTTTCGCTTCCTTCACTCGCACAGACACACCAGCATTGGTAACCTCTCCTTCTCTCTCTGTCACTCTGTTTTTGTCTTTTGGGCATTGTTAATAATGGGTGTTCAGTAGTCTAGGGTTTGTTGGGGATTCGCTGAATAGTAACATGTTCGTTCCAGAATTCTGTTCCAAAATTCTCATCCATTCTATGGTTTTCTCCCCCATGGATCTATGTGATTTGGAGTTCTCACCCACAGAGGTATCGGCTCTCTTCCCTATTTTTTTTATTTTTTTGTTTAATCTTCCCCTTCACCATTTTATTTTAATTGTCCATGATATTTTTTTTTGCAATTCATTTTCTCCTTCCTTGAGATTTCATGTCTCCATCTTTTTAATTTTGTGCGTGAATTGACAGAGTTGTCCACTGTTGAGGCGAGTGAGGGTGAAGGCAGAGATGGAGTTTATTAATACTAATTTTTTTATATCATCCCTAAGTGATAAGAGTAAACAATAAGCATAATTGTAAAGATGTAGATTAGAGATGAGATACTTTTTAAGTCAGATTTCATTCCAAATATCAAACTGTATTTGGTCTATGTTGAAAACGCAGAGTATATGTTGCCCTCCTATTCCTAAATTATAATTGATTTTAGAGGCTTTCACATTGTCATATTTTCTTCGCATTGATTTATGCCTTAGTGTTTGAGAAGCTTCATAGATATAGTTGTTGACAAACTAATAAGTTGGTTTTCCAACTTTGTTTCTATTTTAATTTTACTTTGCCTACATGTCTTTTGAAAGGTATAATTTCTTTTTATACCACCCGTGGGAGTAGACCGATTTGCATTTTAAGACTTGTATACCACGGGAATGATTATTGAATTTCATAAGACATATTATTTAATTAGTGTTTGTTTTCTAAATACTCTGTTATTGATGTCAACACTTGATTGATCCAACTCTTTTCTTTTTTTGAATGAACAGCCGAGAAGAGGTTGCTTTGAGATACAATAACAAGCTGTTTAAGTATTGGGCTGGGGAAATAATTTAAAATAATAATCAGTAACCGGTAAGTCACCTATTTTTTTAGCTTAATATATTGCATGGGTTGAAATTTTGATCAGTATTCTGTGTGGGTTTTTGGTCTTGGGTTGTGGGGCTTTTATATTTTGTTACTTTGTTTTGGAAGCTTCTTGTATCAGACTCTTGGGTGCTGGTTTTTGGCATGACTTATGCTAAGGTTTAGTTTTCTTTTTGGGTTATAAATTTCATCTTGCCTATAAAAAATGGTGAGTGTATATTTCTGTTAGTTTCTTTGAATTTTTAGCACCTCTTTGATTTTTTGCAGGGCTTCGTATTGCTTCTGGTGATTGGTATCATTGGTTCTGCTGTCACTAGTCTACTATTGACATTCTACTTCAATGAAGTGTTTCCTGAGTCAAAGATATCCGCTGGTATGTTGTTTTGGTGTTGTGTTTAACATGGTTGTTTGCTGTGTTGTTTTTTGTTTATTTTCAAATTTTTGGTCTTCATTCCTATGTTCTCAATAGTAAAAAAAAAAAAACTTATAAATTTGACATTTCAACTCCAGTTACCAAATGAAAACTTCGAATTTGAAATTTCAAAAAATTAGTTTTATTTGATTTCATTGTTAGTGACATCTTATAGTGATGGTAGCTACAAAGAGGTATATACATAAATCCTTTTCTCAAGATAAGCCCTTGACTAGGTAGGAAACTAGGAATGATGTTCTTCCTCATCTCAAAATGATCCATGATCTTGTGCTACAGAAAATATCAAGCTGGAAAATGGACGCAGATCAGTGAGTGAGTGAGGATCTTCCAGTGAAGGTAGCTGCAACTTTTACCTACGGACGCAAACCCGTTGGTAGATAAGCTTGTAGTTGACGACAAATTTGTCTGTGGTTAATGTAAGGGGCACATGTACTTACAGAATACTATCTTTTAGTGACAGATCTTTTTTGTCAATAAAAAGTCAAATTTCTTGTGCATTTCGAAGTTTTAGGCAACAGTTGCGAACTGTACCTAATTCCGCAACATGTTAAAACTGTTGCCTAAAGTTCGCCAGACAACTGTTCCCTATTCCTATAGCATAGGCAACAATTTTCGAAAGTGTAGCCACAAAGTACAAAAAACTGTTCCCTTAGAAAATAGGTAACGCTCGAATACACAACATAGCTATGGCAACAATTTTTAACATAGGCAACACTTTTCTTAGCTATGGCTACATTTTTTAACTGTTGCTATAAAGCAAAAATGTTGTAGATCATATGCTACTACACTAGCACTATACCTTTTCAAAATCACAGGTGAATTTGTCTTTTTAAAATCAAAGTCAGGTCTTTGCGATTTTCAAAATCAAGATCGATCTTTATGTCTCATAATTTCTCTTTTCTCATTTTGTTTTCACACAAATTCTATTTGTATCCAACTAGCTTCACACCTTCAAGTTTTCAGACTACAGGTCCAAAGAATTTTCGCTAGCAAATTGAGTATAATTCCGCTTCAATAGCGTCTTTTCATTTTGGCCAATCATTGCTTTGTCTATAATCCTTAATAGACTTTGTTTCATGATCCTCGTTATCATTTATCACATCTAGCGCTATATTGTAAAGAAAACATCATCAACGTTGACTTCATTTCGGTTCCACCTATTCCATTTATAACATAATTTATTGAGATCTCTTTATTTTCACAAATTTCAGGTACTTGCAGATATTCACTTCTAGAGCTGAAAAATCAATTATGTCTAATGACTCTTCTAAAATGGGCCATCTTACTTTTTTTTAGCTCTTTTTATTATTTAAGGATTTTTATCTTTGGAACCGACAAGTCTACCATTCTTCATGTGTGATTGTCCTACAAGGACATCAATTTTGATTGGAGCATTAGCACTGGTTTAGTCACTCTTTCAGTGAATGCATTTTGTAATTGGTTTGCTAAACTTTGCAACTGAATTATCTTTCGAATTTCTGGTTCACATAGTTTTGTACGAGGATCAAGATGATAATTCATTCCAACTTATCCTTTTCTAGCTGCTTATTCTCCCCCCTAATGTTGGGAAAACTAACAATTAGCAAATCAAGCTATAAATGAATCTCTCATTACTGACTCAAGATATTTTGTCGGCTCAAGATTTTTTTATTATAGATGAAGATTCTTAACCAACATATATTTCCTAACATTCTTTGAGGACCTATCTTAGTGTGTTGTGATAGAGCAACACATCAAAAAAATTCTTAGATGGAAAATATTAGGTCCCTGGCCAAAAACCAAATTTAAAGGGGAGGACTTGTAAAAATTTGTTGGTTTGATGCGAATGCAAGATTAGGTGTCCCCCAGCAAAAATTGCAAATTTTAATCTTATTGGTCTTGCAATTAACTTTAGACACTTAATGAATGAATATGCATGATTATCATTTTGTATATGAACATATGCTACATGATGTTCAATATCAATTTCAATAGATATATAATACTCATTAAATGCCTGAGATGTAAACTAAACTACATTTTCAAGGTGTATTTTCTTCAAGAAAATGAGTTCTTAATCAAGTAATCTCGCAAATGTCTGATTGCGAGTTGACGGCAAACAAACAATTGACTATCTAGTTGATGCATCAATTAAAATCATATAAAATATCAAAATGATCCACATGGTGGTTGTATTGGCTCACAAATATCACCTTGTATACGTTTTAAACATGTGAGAGATTCATTCTCTTTATTAACTTCTAAGATTTTCTTGGGGAACAAACAGTGCTTAATATATTATCAAATTGAATAATTCTCTAGCTCTTCAATGTGTATTTAGATAAATTTTCAATTATTTCTCGCATCATAATAGACCAGGATGACCCAACTAGTCATATGCCAACAACAAACTTATCATAATTTGTAAACTTCTGGTTTACAATATGTAATTCAATGCTATCAAGATATTTAATATCTCATTTATTTCTTGTTTCAATATGGTATCCATTCCAATGGATTGAAACTTAACAAATTTATAAATTAAATAATATAATGCAATATCAATATGTAACTTTATTACTTTAGGTAACAATACATTAGCTCTTCTGGAGTCTTCAATTATCTTTGTAGTACCAGATATAGTATTAACATTGGTTTCTTGCATTAATAAGAATATATTAACTAACTTTGTTATTTTAGGTAATAATACATTGGCTCTTCCGGAGCCTCCAAATATTTTTATAGCACCGGATATAGTACTAACATTTGTTTGTTACTTCATGTAATGATACATTAGCTTTTCCAGGGCCTCCAATTATCTTTGTTGTAGTAGATATAGTACTAACATTGGTTTGTTACTTCAGGTAATAATGCATTAGTTCTTCCGTAGCCACCAATTATCTTTGTAGTACCAAATGTACTAACATCTATTTCTTGCATTACTAACAATATATCATCTCTTCCGGAGTATTTAGTTATTCTCATTATTGATGTTAGTGCAAAACCCATTCTTCCACAAATAAAATTAAAAATAAATAAGAAAATAAACATCATGTTCAATCAAAACACATTAAAATTGATATTTAATAACATCAAAATATAAGTCATTTATTTCTTCACACTCTCACCTCTACTAAGGAGATCAATTTTTCCATTGGAATAGTAAAGAAATCAGGGAGTAATATCCATACGACTATAATCATAATACTATCTTCATAAGCAAAATGTATTTCTATCATTTTCTATTTATCTGAATCTTCAAAGATCCACAAGATGTTCTGACATATGACAGGTATGCATCCAATGACACTTGCCCCCACAATATGTTTGCCCACCTTTTTCTTTTTCATTCTTTTCACCATTTCTTCACTTCAAGCGAGAAATGTGATAACTTTGGCCTTATTTTTTTTTCACTATTTTCCCACTTCTAGGGAGAAATATCGTAGTTTTGGCCTTATCTTGATTAAATGCTTTATTTTCTTCTTTAATAGTGTCTCCAAGACCATTTGCATCTAAATGAATTTCAATACGCATCAACAAGATAAGTAATTTATTTTCCTATAATTATAATATCGGAAATGCTTTTTTTTTACGAGAGTTACTTTTACCAATGCGTACGAATTCTCTGTGATTGTTTGATTGAATTGTATTATGTCATGATTGCATTTTCTCTCTCCCTTATGTTTGATGTGATTGGTGGTTGCTAGTTTCGTTTGATTTTCTTGCAAAAAACTTTCGTCCGATATAGCACTACTCTTATAATATTTGTGTGGCTCTACATTCACTTTTAGGAATGAAGCAATCATAATGGGACAGGCCTTAATTAATATTTCCAATAAGTATAATAGATTTCAATTTGTTGCTACGTACATTTACTTCTCAGAATGAAGTAGTGCTAGTGGGATGGACCTCGTGTTCATCAAAAACTTATTATTATTTTTGGCCACAAGATAAGAAATTAATCAATTCACAATATTTCTTAAATCTTTTCTTTCTCAATATTGTTGTTGCAGATAGCACATTAGATGCAAAAATGTGTCTATTTTGCAATCAATTATTTGAAAGCCAAGTCCATGTATATGATCAAAAGATTTGAAGCTCATGCATTCAGTAATACTCCATATACAGAATAAATAATTCAAATACATAACTTAAGTCATGAAACACCCTTTTGGCAAATGTCTCAAAATTTAATTCTAAAAAACATAGGCAAAGAAATAGTACCGATCGAATGACTATAAATGTCTCATCTTCTCCTGTCACACAACACTATACTTCAAGCTTTCGAATCTCAGTTGGTTAGAGTCTTGTGCTGATAATGTGTTATGAAACTAATCGAAACAAGAGCAAAATATAGAGATATAGAATAATAGATAGAAGAGAGAATAAGAGAATATTTTATTGCTACTCTTTCGGGGTGCCAAACCATGTATAATGGTGTTGATATATATAGCCACTAGGAAAGCTAACCATAATCTAAATATAGTGGAAATCTTATTTTAATAAGAGCAACAACGTAACAAATATGATATCATAATAACAGAAATAGTGTAACATAATATCTCATCAAATCTTATCAGTATCAATCTCTTCAAGAGATGGATATCCAAAAAATATTTATAACAAACTCCATGTTATAAGCAATCAACAATTGCTACTCTAAATTTATAACGGTGCAGATTCTATAATATTGTGTATCTTAGTTAAATATGCAAATTTATGTTAGGATTAAATATGTTTTTGGTCCCTATAATATAACAGTGTTTTGCTTTTAGTCCTTAAAAATTTAGTCAAACGTTTTTAGTCTCTGTTATATTTTTTTTATTTTAGTCCTTTAAGTGAGTTCGCCACTGATGTGTCACATTTTAAGTCTATTCAGCATTCCTACGTGGCTATAAACATTGCCACGTAAGATGCCACTTCAAACTTTTTCTCTCCTTCTTCCTCCCCCACCTTCGCCTCCCCCACGGCCACTGTAACATCCCAAAATTTTATTTTATGAGACAGAATATTAATTTTGGAGGATTAGAACTATCATTAGGATTTTCAGATAAAGCGAAATGGTTTAGAGCTGACGCAGAAGTCAAACAGTGTTTTACAAACGTTTTTGACATTCAGAATAAGTTATAAATAAATATGGAAATTTCAGATTTGATTCATAAGAGGTATTTGAGGATACAAATAGTAACTTGATGTTATATGAAGGTTTTAGAAATTAAATTTCGAATTTTAGAGAAGAGCATAAAAGAAATATTACGGTTTTGGTCCCTCTAAGAGAAACTACGTAATCTGTTAGTTATGAAATAGATAAATACCGAAAATTAGGGAATGGTCAAGATAGAGACTCCAAGATCTAGTAGAATTTTAAATAGCATAGAAATGATAAGTTTTGTTTGGTATTATAGTTTAAACAATAAGACAACTAGGTTTTATATAAACATCTGTTTTTCTATTTACCTTCTATTATCTGTTTTATATGAAATTTTGTGATCTAAGTGTTGAGTGATTTATTTTTGTCTTATAATTAAGATTTTAATATGATTATTTATTTATTTTATTGAGACAGTCATTTTTCACTTAACATTCAAATTTATATAGAAAACGGTTTTTTACCATAATTGATGGATTCGATTTTAAATAGTAAAACATATATGAAACCAATCTAGAAAATTATATTCCTTCACAAAAGTTGTTTATTTTAATATTTGTTATTTTTTGAATTTTTTTTGAAATTTTTGGAAAACTTTTTTCAAAATATACACTTAACTAGAGCTGGCAAAATGGGCTTTCGGGCCGGCTCGGGCCGACCCACATCGGGTTCGGGCTTTGTCGGGCCGGGCCAAAAAAGCCCAGATTGAAAACGGGCTCAAATTTGTGTGTCTGAGCCCTCCACTTTTCGGACTCGGGCTCGGGCTCGGGCTCGGGCTTTATGCTATATTTTGCAGGTGGCCTGCTTCGGGGTCGGGCTTTACCGGGTTCGTGCTTTGTCGGGTCGGGCCAAAAAGGCCCAGATTGAAAACGGACTCCAATTTGTGTGTCCGAACCCTCTATTTTTCGGGCTTTTTCGGCCTGGCCCGGCAAGCCCGGCCCATTTTGCCAGCTCTTCGCTTAACTCGTATGTATAGCGTACAAATCTTGAATCACAGTGTTGTTTTTCGTGAGATAAGTCCTGAAATTTTTATTTTTTTTGTTTTTTCTTCTTTATTTGGGGATTTTTAAAGTTATTTGTGCATAAGGTTTTTAAAAATATTGTTTTTGCTCTTATATGCGGTATATCAGCCGTATAGAGACGAATAGAGAATTAACAGATGTGAAAGAGGAACTTAGGATTTTTAAGGGACTTAAGGGCAATTTTATGAATTCCAAATAGTGGTGTCGACCCAGCCATTGACCATAATTAGTAGGGGTATGTGCAATTACCATTTTACCCTTGATTTTACACTAAAACTACCAAAACTTAAAAGTTTTTAACCAAACTATCCAAAGGCTCTTCCTCCCACCTTTTTGGTCGACATCAAGCAGTCATTTTGGAGCCTTGGATGTGCTTTTTCACTTGGATCCAAAGCCTTGTCATGAGCATGGAGCCAATTAGAAAAAGGATGGATTTATTTAATTAGGGTTTATGACATAAGGCATGAATAGTACCACGACAACACAAATTTTAATACCCTCCCTCTCCCCATTTGGCCGCCCCTCTCCTCCCTATAAATACCCCTCTTTGCTTCATAAACTTCTCACACCAAAAACTTGAAGCAATACCAAGTTTTCTTCTTTCTCCCACTTTAAAGCTTTATATATTCTCTCTTTTATGTTCTTGGTTTCAAGCTTTGTTCTTCCAAAGGTAAGGGGAACCTCTTGCAAAATAATTTGAATAAGTTTGATTTTTGATTGCTAATCACTTAGGTGATCTATGTGTTATAGCTTTATAATTGTTTATTTATGCTTTATAATTGTTTCATGGCTTTAAATTATTTATCATATGCTTTTATTATTTGTAGTGTTATAATGCATGAATTGTTTATATGATTTTGTGATAGTAATGTTATAATGGCAAAATTAGTTTTATGCTTTATAGTTGTTTAAAGCTTTATACTTGTCTTATAACTTTAAATTAATTGTTTTTGAGTTTAATTAATTGTAGTATTAAAATGCCGAAATTGCTGTGATTTTTGTGATAGTATAGTTATAATGGAAAAATCGATTTTGGAGATTTAATAATTGTACCGTTATAATGACAAATTTTAGATTATCGCAAATATGATATTACCGTAAAACAAGTGCAATTTATTCTTTTGTGAAATCCATGATATTGTCTACCATTGATATACAAAGTGATGGTTAAGGTAAATGGTTTATTAGTATGGTTCTGTCTAGGAAAGACATAGGTCATCCAAGTGGCCTTAGCCCACCTCTCTTTCCTGGGAACTATGCCTATATGCTGTTTGGGGAATTCTTAACCTAGGGACTCGGTATATACGTGACTAAGATAAATTGGAAAAGAAGTAATTTCTAAATAAACGTATATATAAATAGATTGGATTGGGTAAAAGAGTATAGCGGTAAAGGATTCTCGGTAAACTCTTTTGTTATAGCATCTATTGGAAAATTAGTATAACGGTAAAAGATTCTCGGTGAATTTTACTGTTATATTATCAGTTGGAAATCTCGGGTTGGAATCCAATCTGTGTATATATATATATATATAATTAGACTCAGTTTAATTTTCAATATCTATGACAGTGAAAATTAGTGAGGTAGGCTTTCAACGGGCCTCTTTCCTGGAAGTAAACCGGTGCTTAAGTATTTCAATAATGAATTCAGCTTGATCTTGTTCACTTAGTTTATATCGAATCATTTTAAAGTTGGGCATTGATCACCGCAGTCGGCTCTGCCGCCGTGTGATCCTTTCATCTTGTGTGATCCTTTCATCTTCAAAGTTAATTAAGCCGGTATAAATCACTTACCAAATAAAAATTATACTTGGGTTTAAATTACTGTTAATCTCTTCTCTTTTGATCAATCCTAGGTGGCTCTGCCTCATTTTGGTTTGCTTGAAATGAATTAATAACCTTTAGTTTGATATACCGAATCACTTTGATGGGTTGATAACCTCAGTTCGGCTCTGCCGCGGTGTGATCAGTCATAAATTGAACTATTGAAGCCGAAAAAATAACTTAACTCGTAAATGATCAATAAAATGAGTAATGAGGGCAAGAGTTAATTATTTGATGATACCGCAAAAGGTTTTTGCAAGATGAAGTGAAGGAATAAAATGATGTGGATTTTACAGTTATCTGTTCATACAAAGAGCATTTTTATCACAAAGAGATGAGTTAATTCATATAAAGCATTTTTTTTTATAAAACTTAAGATTTCAAGAGCAGCTACAGTAAAACAGAGAAAATTTTACAAAGAGATATTAAAGAGAATTATGTACAAATTTATACTATCATTTACATAAAAGACTATGAGCATACAACCTAGAGGCTGGGGTTGAAAATAGGTTCTGTTGGACTACAATTGTCTACTGGGATTATCCACGTTTCGAAAGTCTCAATGGCTGTGTTGGTGAATATCCTCGAGCAGAGACGAATCGTGTACTCGGCTTGGATAAATCTGACTAGCAGATCTATTTATGATATGGTATTCATTTTAAATGCGGTATTACCAAAGGATTCTCAAGGGTCTAAGTGGGATTCCCTGATTATTTTGTTAAGTCTGCTGCAGCCAATCGCTCAAGGGTGTTAAGGTTGGCAAAGTCTCCATGGAGCATTGCACCGGTGTGATTTCAAGAGATATAGAAGTGTCATGCTTAAATATACTTTGACTTGATGATATATTTCTGTGAATACATTGCTTTTGTTATATTTATAACCCAAGGTAAGACCTATTTGAGTGAGATCTATTTATGTGTCTTGAATGAATTGTTACTATGCTATATATGTATTGAATGAATTGCTATTCTGCTACCTGTGTCTTAGCGGACTTGATATTCTAATATCTATATGATCTTGATAAGTGAATTTGGTGTTGTTTGATCTGTGTTTTGAATGTACTTGTACTTCTCTCATTACTTTGATTAGAGTTTCACCCTTGCCTACTTTTATGTTGTGTTGATGCATGACTGAGTAGATGGTTCACCCCGACACAGGATTGGGGAATGTACGTCACCTTAGTATACTTACCCTCACACACACTGGGGCAGATTTGTAGGGCGAATGGAGTCTGTGGACAGTGGAGTACAGCAGGATCTGATTCCCATATAGGAACAAATCATTCTGGATGTTAAGTTACCTTTACGTCAGTTAGGAAACCTAGCTTTTGGCCCAGCTGACAACTTTGATGACGACGACAATGATGACGATGGCGGTGATAGCTCATATCCATCGGGACATGGTGATGATGGATCAGATCATGTGTCCCCGCAACCAAAGAACAAGCCCTCAAACGTGGGCCAGGATGGAACTTCTGAAGATACATCAGCAGCGGCACCTGTAGGAACGGAGGGTTCTGTGGGGTATACTCCAGCTTCGCCTCTGGGAGAAGCAAAACCGCCAACGTACACCCCTCATTCCCATCACTCTGAGGAGGAGGATGTCATATTGGCTATCTGAATCCCTTTCTGATGATGAAGAGGAAGAGATACCTGACGAGTCCATTGACTCTTAGGCCACCTCTGACCTCACCAATGAACCTTTGCCTAGGTCAGATCTAGTATGCAGCTAAGTTAGAGTTTAGAGTGGTAGATCCCTTCTGGGTAAATGATGGGATCATGACTCGTTTGTACATAGTAGCGTACGTTTTTATTTTACCACTTTTGTATTTTCGGTTTGGTTAGTTTTAACCTTTTTCTTTTGCAGTATCGTAATCATAGTTTGTCTTGGGGCAAACTCTTTTGTAAAATATCATGGTATATATATATGAGATGGAGTACATTTTCAAAGTGTGATGACTTTACTTTGCATTTAAAATCTTTCAAGAGGAATCATGGGAACATATTCTCCATCTTTCTCATCTTTTATAAAGGCAAAAAATTTTACCCGCATTTTCGAAGAAGGATTACCAACTTTTAAACAAAATATTTTCTAAGTTATTGCGAAACTTTTGGTTACTATAGTGTAATATCCATTTTGGAGAAAAACTGTTGCAACCACCCTCCCTCCCTCCGCCTTCCCCCAACATGTTGGAACCAAATTGTTCAAAAGTTTTTTAATGAATTCCCTAAGTGGTTTTGATGATAACAATAATTATTAAAGGTTTTACAAAGTTTGCTGACGAGCTTCTATAGGTACAACAAAGATAAGTCCATCGTCCAAAGTGACATTGGCACATATATATAGTCCAAGAGTGGAGCGTCCAATGGACTCTGATACTTAACCTCAGATAAGTATCGTCCAATGGACTTTGAGAAGCAATACGTCCAATGAAGCTTTGCGTCCAAAGAAGTAGAATTGATAAACGCCCAATAACTATCATGAAGACGTTCTATCAGAGAAGGAAAGTCATAAGTCCATATGGTAAGCAATGAATATGCGTCCATATGAACCAATTTGTCTCAAGTACAAATGGTAAGCAAAGGTATGCGTCCATTCTGTACATGAATAGTCCATATATTCTACATGCTACGTCCAAAATGCAGAAGACACAACTTGCTATTTATTGCTCTTGCATTTAATATGGAACATATTTATTGCGCAAATGATTTGAAATAAATAGTTGTATTCAATGTGTTTTGAACATGCATTAAATGAAAAGTATAAAGCACTGTGGAAAGTGTACTTAGAGAGAGAATGTACTCTGACTATTTGTATATCTCTCTGAACATCCCTTTCTGCTTTACACAGTGTTTTCTCTTTGTCTCAACAAAATATTACTATTAACCTTTGTGCAATTGAGACTATGAGTATAGGTTGCTTCTGACCTAGGAGAAAAAGACACAGACATACACACTGAAGTGGAACTCCTCAGAGCAACGGAAAAATAGCATTTAATGCTATTAGAGAACGGTCATTTTTATGAAGGTTGAAGCTGAGCTATTCAAAGAACAAGTCTGAAGCTTCATCAAAGCCTATAAATACCGTGAACAAGAAGAAGAATACAAAAGACTAAACCAAGAAAAGAAAGAGCTGAAACGCTGTGCAAATACTCTGATTATTATAGAAAGTCTTGTATTATTTTTCTTCCTTCTTGTAAAAGAGAGTTTGCTTAACTCTCGAAGTGCTTAAGATTTTCATATTCTCACTTGTGTGAGTTAGATAGCACTTTAAGTCAAAACACTCTTCTAAGTTGTTTAAGCCTGGAGAGGCTTGTCTGTAAAAGAATACTTGGGATATAGCCTGGAGAGGCTACGTGTAAAGAATATTTGGGGTTAAGCCTGGAGAGGCTTGGTTGTCAAAGAATACTTGTGTTGAGCCTGGAGAGGCTAGGTGTGAAAAGAATACTTGTTGTAAGGCCTGAAGAGGCTGTTGAAGAATACTTGTATTCTATCTTGATTGATAGTGAAATCTCTCTAGTTTGAGGGGACTGGACGTAGCTCTTAGGAAAGGGTGAACCAGGATAAACACTTGTGTTATTTTCTCTATCCCTTATCTCTGTTAATTTATTTATTTATACTAACTGAGGGGATTGATTTTGAATTTATTTTAACAAGTTATTCAATACGCTTTAATCGCACACAGAAAACCTATTTTAAACTAAGTGGATGTTTTTGCGTCCAAAGTGTTTGTGCGTCCAATAAACCAGTTGCGCGGTGCGTCCAACGTTTTTCATAATCAGCGTCCAACGTTTGCGAAAAGTTTTCAAAAGCTTTGAAACACAATTCAACCCCCCTTCTTGTGTTTCATCTTGTTACCTACAGTTGGCATCAGAGCTTGGTCTCTAGGGGTTGAGCACCTAACAGTGCAGAGAAGCAAAGATCCATGGAGAACGAGGGACAAGCTGTGAACAGACCACCACTGTTCAATGGAGATGAATACGACTATTGGAAGCAAAGAATGATCACATTCTTTGATGTGCAAAACATAGACATGTGGGATGTCGTGGAAACTGGCTACACTGCTCCAGTAGATGAAGCAGGTCAACCAGTGCCAAGAGCTCAGTGGACGCAGGATCAAAGAACAAGATTTCAACTGAACTCAAAGGCAAGGCACTACTTGATGTGTGCCATTACCAAGTCTGAATATGACAAGGTGCATAGCTGCACTACTGCCAAGGAGATATGGGACACTCTAGCTTTGGCACATGAAGGATCAACTCAGGTCCGTGAGTCCAAAATCAGCATGCTAGTTCATCAATATGAACTATTCAAAATGGAGGATCACGAGACTATTGATCAGATGTTTGGAAGATTCCAAACAATCATCAACAACCTGAGATCTTTGGGAAAAATATACACAAACCAGGATCATATCAGGAAAATCCTAAGGAGTTTGCCAAAACAATGGAGACCCAAAATAACTGCCATACAAGAAGCAAGAGATCTTTCTACTCTTGCTATGGAGAACCTTCTGGGATCACTTAAAGTGCATGAGCTTGAGCTCAATGAAGAAGGAACAGAAAGAAGAGCAAAATCCATTGCTCTTAAAGCCCAAAAGGGGAGCACCTCAAAGGCATTGAAGGCACTTGACTCAGATGAGGAGTCATGCAGCTCAGAAGGAGAAGAAGGCTCAGATGATGATGAACTTTCCTTCATCTCTAGGAAAATAAAGTCTATGTGGAAAAAGAAAGGTGGCTTCAGAAGAAAGCAATTCAACAAAAAATTTCCACAAAAGGAAGCTGAGCAAAAGGACAAAAGTCCAGTAGTGTGCTATGGATGCAAGAAACCGGGCCACTACAAGGTAGATTGTCCTGAGGCTGAAAGGACAAAGAAGAAATTCTTTAAGAAGAAGAAGGGTCTCATGGCAACATGGGAAGATCTTGATGAATCTTCTGATGACGAGGATGGGGAGGATAAGGAAGAAGCAAATCTTTGTCTAATGCCAAGCCTACCCTCAACTGACAGTGAGGATGAAGAAGAGGTACTTTCTTATTCCGAACTAAGAGATAATTTTAATGATCTTTTTAGAGAATCATCCATTTTATCTGATGAGTAAGATCTTTGAAGGAAAAGTTTTCACTCATAACTAAAGATTTTGAAAAACTCACTTTGGAAAATAAAGTACTCAAATCAGAAAATGAAGAGTTGAAATGTCAAGTAAGTCAACTCAAAGATGAATCTCCAAAGAATTTTGAGTTCAATACTTCCTGTGAAGTACAAGCACTTCAACAAGAAGTAAATGAACTCACTGGACGATTGTCCAGATTTGTCAGTAGCTCTGAAAAACTTGATCAGATTTTAAAAATTCAGAGAAAACCTTCTGACAAAAGTGGTTCGGGTTATGAAAAACCAAAACCAAAGTTTTCTAAAAGTTCCTCAATATTTAATTCATACTGTGGTCACTGTGGAAAGGTTGGACATGCCATCTTAATGTGCGTCCATAACAAGATAAACATGCTTGGACGCAGACCAAGGACTAACAAGAAAGGACCCAAGTCAATCTGGGTACCTAAAAATATGATAATTCCTGTTGCAGATATGCTTGATGGGAGGAAGACAACACCAGTCATGGTACCTGGACAGTGGCTGCTCACGACACATGACAGGAGAAAGGTCTATGTTCCAAGACCTAAAGCCTAGATCAAAAGGCTGGGTCACCTTTGGAGGAGACCAGAAAGGCAGAATAGTTGGAATAGGTAAAATTGGTAAGCATCCTTTTCCATCTATTGAAAATGTCTTATTGGTTGAAGGACTTAAACATAATCTGCTTAGCATAAGCCAATTGTGTGATAGTGGATTTGATGTTTCCTTTAACAAAGATAAATGTATAGTTAGAAATCCTGATAAGTCCATACTTTTCAAGTAAAAAGGCAAGATAATGTTTACAAGATTGATTTCGAAAAATTGTCCAAACAAAATGTCTCATGCTTCATATCCTTAAAGGATGAACAATGGATATGGCACAAGAAACTTAGTCATGCAAGCTTAAGAACCATTTCAAAGCTGAATAAGCATAACCTCGTGAGAGGACTACCAAATCTTGTGTACAAGTCTGAAGTTCTGTGTGAAGCATGTCAGAAAGGGAAACAAGTAAAAAGCTATTTTAATTCCAAAAATATTGTTTCCACTTCTAGACCTCTGGAACTTTTACACATGGATTTGTTTAGACCCACTCAAAATGCTTCTTTGAATGGAAAGAGATATGGATTAGTTATAGTTGATGACTATACTAGATGGACATGGGTCAAATTCCTTGCACACAAGGATAAGTCTTTCAAAGTCTTCACCATATTCTGTAAAAGAGTCCAAAATGAGAAAGGAGTTTGTATCAACTCTCACTACAAGAAAAACCAACGCTAAACGTGAAAAACCGACGCTAACTGCCACTTTAGCGTCGGCCTTGCGTCGGCCACGGGGAGGACGCTAAAATGCTCGTCGCAAAGGATTAGCATCAGCTGTCGTATGGCCGACGCTAGTTGCGTCGGAAAAGCCGACGCTAAGCCGACGCTAGAAGGCCAGGAAAATGGCCTACGCTAACTTAGCGTCGGCCATGGCCGACGCTATGTTAGCCGACGCTAAGACAGATTCGACGCTAGAGACATTTGTTCAGAATTAGCGTCGGCCAAGGCCGACGCTACAAGAAGGACAGTGAACCAGTTATGTCATTTTTAATGGAATGCAAATCAAATTCTCCTTTCAAAGGTGCATACAGGGGAAGCATCTGGAAATACTTTTAAGTGTCTAATATAATAGGTAGAGCTGATAAAGTAATAAATCAAGTGCACACTTAAAACAAGAACTTGCATGCTTAAATGCAAATATTCGGCTTAAATTGTTTCTTTGCCATAATCAAGTTTTCATAGAATTATACTAGCTGAAATTCCAAAAGAAAAACAAAAAAGGGACTGCATTAAGAACACGTCCTAAACAAAGGCAATACTAGTCACCACCTCATCCTTTTGAAGAGCAGAATTCAGCACAAAAGCTAATCCAAAAATATGACATATCACACTAAAATATCTCTTAGAAGCATAAAGATAATCACAATAGCTCTTAAGCTCTCGAGTCCAACAAACGCTTTCAATAGGATTCATCAGTAAATCTAGTAAATATCTCCATATGGAACTGAGCAACCAGAAATGAATAACTGCTGAGCTACTAATTAACAATAGCACAAGCCTCCCAATTGTCATACAACATGAAAAAGAGAGACATAAGTCAGTATTCATGAAAACAAATTAAAGAATTAGAAGCCATTTTTCAGCCAATGGAAACATACTTGCCCAATATAATAAGCTATATAAATGCAGCCACCTGAACCTAAAATGAGAATCTACAAAGAAGAAGAAAAAAAAAGTGAGCAAAGGATTCTTGAGCACTTTCTCCTCAACAAGTTTTGTTTACACTGTTTAGGAGATCATAAATTCAGCAACCATATTTTTTTCCAAGCAAAAAAGGTCTCCTCCAATGGAGTTGTTACCTCTCCAAGAATTACCTACCCAATCTCCTAATTAATCAACCATAGATCCATAGGATCCTGATTTTTGAAATATAGAAGAGTTTGCATTATAAAAATTTTGTTAAGTTTATTGTTTACAATCCATACATCATCCAAAAATGCAACACTTCTTCATTACCAATTTGTTTCTTCATTCATGCTGAAGTTTACATTCCCACTTTCTCTGTTTCTCAATTATAGCAATCCAAGTCTCTAATTTCCATGGATTAGCCACAATATAGAAAGTCCAACGTGTTTAAAAGGAACACTATACCAATGTATACTTTATTGAAAATCTTGATCAGTACCTATCCAAAATTTGCTCCTTAAAATATTATAATCAACAGATCAAATGATAAACACAACAAAATCAATATCTTCATTGTCTTTGATATTCACATGATATGCAATAATAGCCTCCAGTTTGGTCCCTTCACATGATATGTCACTTGAGACAGAGAAAATAATCCAGTATCAATTACAAACCAGACTATGAGACTAACTCAATTTAACAGGATAAGGTTTCTAAGACAAACCAACAACTTTATATATACCTGTCGATTCAGTGTTGTAGGATCATATAAACCAAAATATGCTTTATAATCAAACTTAAACAATACAGTAACAATTAAAAAGAATGAGGCATGTTTGGTCTTACCAACACTTACTTTTTTTTATATGACAAACAAATGCATTTAAAGCAGAACATAAAATGTCTTTGCATTATCTACATCAAGAATTAAATAGGATATCACCTAAGCATGAGCATAACATTCTCTCATGTACCAAAACAGAATCCAAGTAGCGGAACGAACCAGATAACAAATTGTATCATGAGGAAGTCCAAAGCTGACAACAGAAAGAAGCAATCAATTTATTGATGTAAATGTCCAAAGCATTTTGAACTAACATCCAACTTGGTTGGCTTGAGAGTAAAAGAATTACGCTGTTTTATGTTCTGTTCTCTAGGCAAACTACTAAAAGAATCAGGAAAACAGGATGCACACATCACACTCACCAGACACCACAGAAAAGTTAAGAAAAAGAACAAATATTCTGACATAGAAACTGCGTGAAGCAGACACAAATTCATTTTCATGATTTACAAAACAAAGAAACAACAAAAAAAACAAGCAACCTTCCCAGTAAACCACATATTTAAACACAATGAATCAACAATAATAAGCAGATATCTCAAAATCAATCATAAGCATTCTATCATATAGGCCATGAAATCAAACCTTGACCTATATGCAATGCTATTCATGCTATTGAAAGAAAATTACCTTTGAACTCTGGATACAGTTTTCCCTCTAGCTTCTCTTCTCTTCTGAATCTTAAGCTCCAAGAACAAAATTGCAGCTGAAAAAAAATATAAAACACACAGCAAATTCAAGGCAAAAACAAGCTGAGTGAGCTTCAAGTTCAACCTATATATGCAGTTGATGATAATAAAAAGACCAAAGGCAAATAGTAACACATTAATTTTGAAATCCAAAGTAAAGAGTAGACTGAGATACGAGATGCTTTCAAATCAAAACCATGAGCAAACTGCAAATCATACAAAAAAGGAACCAAAGAAGTTTCAATGCACTGAATGCAGCCATGATTGAAAAAAAATGCAGCCACAATTCAAGAAAATTTTCTACATAACTCACGATTTGACAAAATCAAAAAGTTTCAACTTGGTTTGAAACAAAATTACATCATTTTAAATTCCAACTCATTTTTTATCCAAACAAACTAATTTAGATTGAGGCATTTTAATTCCCCACTTAAATTACATTACCCCCTTAAATTACCTCACCCAAACACACTCTAAGGCAATTATAATCAAAATCACAGAACATTGATTCATGATTACCCTGCTACCACAATTCACAAGAACTTCACCACTCTAAGGACCTTAAGATTACTGTTGTTCCAACTAAATATTCTCATTGGCAGTAATATACATAAAAAGCCAATAAGTGAAAATTGATAGAGGCAAAAGTATAAAAAGATGGGAAAGGACGAATATAAAAGGAGATCCATGACAATAGACTATTTTAGTTTCTATGCTATTTGGGAGGATAGATACAACTAAAGGTAAAGCTTTCCACCAAGACTTCTACAAGAAAAAAAAATCTCCAAGACAAAAATACCAAACCATTAACTTCCTGAACTTAAATAGCGATTCACCAAGCCTCTGTTATACTCCACCTGAATTCAAACATAACTTCACTCCAAATGAAATGCATCACGAGTAACACCAACAAGAGACACAAAATTAAAATCAACTCAAATAAATTAAGAAAGAAAGGAAGACCTTAAACATATGAACTGAAACAGACACACACCGATAGCTCTATATAAAAAATAAAAAATCTAGAAATCTAGAAATAAAAACATTCATTCAGTTCAGAGGTTAGAAAGCAAAAGCAGAAAAGGAAAAGCAAGTAGCATATTGAAATTGAAAACGAAGTTCAGAAAAATTCGAGGAGGAATGAAGTTTGGAGTGGAACCTTGTCAGGGTTAAAGCGGGAAACGCGTTTGGACCACTACGGGACCACCACCAGGGGCTCGTTGCTTGGTAGTTTTAGACCACCAATGGTTGAGATGGGCTCGGGCCTCGTAGGCGACGGCGACCATGGCGAGACGAGCACCAGAAGACGAGCACGAGTCTACAACTGCGTCACGGTTCTGCAACGGTGTCACGGGTCTGCAATGGCGTCACAAGCCCCACGTCATGACGAGCACGGGCCGGCAACAAGGACGTCTTGTGAGCGGCGGCGGTGGAGATTTGGGGGTGAGGGAGCTGTGCCTCTCTCTACTAGGGTTTCGGGTTGGTGGTGATGGAAATGGCTGACTAAAAACGGGTTGGTGGTGTTTTGGGTTCAGTGTTTTAGATTGGAAGTTAGCGTCGGCCTTTGCGTCGGCCTAGCCGACGCTAAACTCAACAGTTATAATTAATTATTTGCGTCGGCTAGGTCGACGCTAAACTCAAATTTTGAAAATTTCACTATTGAACGACAGAAGTAGCGTAATAACTTGAAATTTTGCGTCGTCTTATTTGCGACGGCTAAGCCGACGCTAAATATTAAAAATTAAAACAATAATAAATGAAATTGAAATAGCGAATTAGCATCGGTTTGGCCAACGCTAACTCGATGCAATTAGCATCGGTGTCGGGGCCGACGCTAACTTTCGACGCTAAAAGACCACATTCTAGTAGTGTCTATTAGAAGTGATCATGGAGGTGAGTTTGAAAATACAAACTTCCAGAGATTCTGTGAAGAGAATGAGATCTTTCACAATTTCTCTACACCAAGAACACCTCAACAGAATGGTGTGGTGGAGAGAAAGAATCGATCTTTACAAGAGATGGCCAGGTCCATGCTCAATGATCACTCAACATCCAAGAGATTTTGAGCTGAAGCTGTAAATACTGCGTGTTATTTACAAAACAGAATATATGTGAGGCCTATATTGAAAAAGACTCCATATGAATTGTGGAAAGGAAGAAAACCCAACATTTCATACTTCCATCCCTTTGGATGTGAATGTTTCATTCTTAACACTAAGGATCAACTTGGCAAATTTGATTCAAAAGTGGACAATGGTATTTTTCTGGGTTACTCTGAAACCTCCAAGGCCTATCGAGTCTATAACTCAAGAACCTTGATAGTTGAAGAGTCAATTCATATTAAATTCAATGACAAAAAGCCTGACAAGGAATTGTCAGAGCTAAGTGATTCTCTTGCAGATATGAGAATACAAGCAGAAGGTGAAAGAATATCACCTAAGAATGAAGAAAATGGATCAGACGCAGAAGCTGAGGATGCATCCAATACTGAAAGAAGAAGAAGCTGGCACTTCAAGACCTATCATCCTGAAGATCAAATCATTGGAAATGCAAATGATAGAGTCAGAACAAGATCCACATTCAGAGAACAAACTGATGTTGCATTTATCTCTGAATTGGAGCCCAAAAATATAGATGAAGCCCTATTGGACGAAGGATGGATTTTGGCAATGCAGGAGGAGCTGAATCAATTCAAACGCAATGATGTTTGGACGCTGGTAGCCCCACCTAAAGATAAGTCCATTATTGGAACCAAATGGGTATTCAGAAACAAACTGGACGAAGAAGGTAAAGTTGTGAGAAACAAGGCAAGGTTAGTTGCTCAAGGTTACTCACAACAGGAAGGTATTGACTTTACTGAAACCTTTGCTCCAGTAGCTAGAATAGAAGCCATTCGCATCTTACTTTCATTTGCTGCCCAACATGATATGAGGCTTTATCAAATGGATGTAAATAGTGCTTTTCTGAATGGTATAATAACAGAGGAAGTCTATGTTGAACAACCTCTTGGCTTTGAGGATCAAGCTTTTCCCAACTATGTTTTTAAACTGAAAAAGACTCTTTATGGCCTCAAGCAAACTCCTCGAGCTTGGTATGAAAAACTAAGTTCTTTTCTAATGGAAAGTGGTTTTTCAAGAGGAAAAGTTGATACTACTCTTTTCAGAAAATCCATAGACACACATTTCATCATAGTACAAATTTATGTGGACGATATCATTTTTGGTGCTACTGATGAATCTCTATGTGGAGAATTTTCTGAGTTAATGCAGAAGGAGTTTGAAATGAGCATGATGGGAGAATTGAAATTCTTTCTTGGACTTCAAGTAAAACAGACTCAAGATGGGATCTATGTGCATCAGTCCAAGTACACTAACGAGCTTCTTAAGAAGTTCAATATGGACGATTGCAAACCTATGAATACTCCTATGCATCCAACTTGCATAATGAGTCTGAATGATAAAGATAAAAAGGTAGATCAAAAGGTATACAGAGGTATGATTGGATCTCTCTTATATCTTACTGCATCTAGACCTGACATTATGTTTAGTGTTTGTTTATGTGCAAGATTTCAATCAAATCCTAGAGATTCTCACCTAACTGCTGTAAAGAGAATCTTTAGGTATCTGAAAGAGACTACTAATCTTGGTCTGCTGTTTAAGAAATCAGATGAATACAGATTAGTAGGGTTCTGTGATGCTGATTATGCTGGAGACAGGCTTGAAAGAAAAAGCACCAGTGGAGGATGCCATTTTATTGGGTCTAATCTAGTATCATGGATGAGCAGGAGACAGAGCACAATTGTATTATCTACAGCTGAAGCTGAATATGTCTCTGCTGCAAGTTGTTGTTCTCAGCTCTTATGGATCAAACATCAATTGGAGGACTACAACATCTTCGAGAGTAAGATTTCTGTTCTTTGTGATAATACTGCTGCAATCAATTTATCTAAGAACGCAATCTTACACTCAAGAGCTAAGCATATAGAAATTAAACATCATTTTATTAGAGACTATGTGCAGAAGGGAACATTTGATATTCAGTTTGTAAACACTGAAAATCAATGGGCAGATATATTTACAAAACCCCTCTCTGTAGATAGATTCACTTTTATAAGGAAGCACTTAAATATGCACTTTATAAAAGAATGATGTTTAGCGTCCAATATGCTCAAGATAAGTCTGAGTCCAATATGACTAGCGTCCAATAGGACACGTCAGTCTATTTGAGACTTAGAAGGTTTTATGACTTAAAGGTTTTTACCTATTAGTCTTCCCGCGCTGAGTCCTATTTATTTCTCTCCACAACTTCCTTCTTATACACGGTTTTAACTTCTTCCCTTCCACTTACTGAACTTTCTGAAAACTCTCTGTGTTTACTCTCTTCTCTTGAAAAAAAAAACCTTCCAAAATTATCTCTTTCGAAAAATCAAACCTTTATCTTCAAAATGGAGAACATTGAGAGCATGGAAGTCCTTGTGGAACATCGCTTCATACCCACCGAGTTGGTTGAACTAGGAATCTTCGTGGTTGAGGAAATCACCAGTGCTGGTTGGAATAACTTCTTCAAAGGAGATATTAGAGTGTATCCCAATCCTATTAAGCAGTTCTGGTTAACGGCTGAGGTTGAAGACACTGAAATTATTGGAACGGTTAATGGGAAGAAAATAACAGTTTCAGTTGAAACTATCTCTGAAACCATTAACTGTAAAGCTGAAGGAGAAGTTCCTCTCTCTGATTGGAAGAATGGAAGACCAGGAGGGAGTGATATTCTGTTTGACTCATCTGAATACTCTCAACCTATAGTTGCTTCACAAATGTATGACAAGGCACGAGTCCTACATCAAGTCATCAACAAAATGATCCTCCACAAAAGAAAATCGAGAAATTCTGTGTCTGCTATACATGAGTTTCTACTGGTAAATCTGTTGAATTGGAAGAAAATTAATTTGCCACTTATTCTCTTCATGAACTTCAAGAAGCGTGTCAGCAGAAAGCATTTCTTGAAGAAAATTCCATATGGAGTGCTCCTAACAAAGATTATGCGAAAACAAGGAATTGCCGAAGACTTAAATCAAATACTGAGCAGTATCAGACAACCCAAGCTTGTCAAAAGCAACTTTGACAAAATGAATCTTCGTTCTACTATCCAAGGTGCAAAAGAATATCAGAGGATAAATGAGATAGCTAAGAAAGAAAAGATCCTTAGAGAAGTAAGATCTGAAAAGGCTGAACCAGTATCTCAAGAAGCTGTGGCAACTGAGAAGAAGCCTAGAAGAAAGAATGTGGAAAGGCCTAAAGTGAAAGAAACACAACCTTCCAGAAAAAGGCAGTCCAGTCAAGAGCTCACTGAAAGACCTGTTAAGAAACGTACAGGTACGAGAAAACCTTCAAAGGAACAAGGGATGTTGATAGAAGAACTCCTGAGTCCATTCAATCACCCATTTGTCCAATCCCTGACCTTCAAACTAAATCACAATCACCCATACTTCCAATTTCTAAACCACAACCACAACCTCAAACACAAACCCAAACAGTTCCCCCACCTCAAACAGAACAACCATCCCAAACACCACCCCAAACAGAACAACCATCCCAAACACCACCCCAAGCAGAACAACCATCCCAAATACCACCTCAAACTCTCTCACCCCCTCTGTCCACCCAATCAAGACAGCAAACACCACCACTCGCCTCACCTGAAACTATTCCACCATCACCCTTCAATCTTGAACCATCGTCCAATCCCATCTAAACACACTCACCTTCACCTTCACCTTCATGTGATCACTCTCAACATTCTTCACCTTCCTCCAACCTAGATATATCAGATGCACCCTCTTCATCACCTTCTGAGTATATCTTCACAGTCAGGAAACTGGATGTCCTGACTAAGGGGTTGAAGGTCATAGAAATCCCTCTTCAGGAGGATAAGAAAAAGGAGAACATGACCTCAGAGGAAGTAAGGGCTAAGTCCATCATGCCTAGCTCTTTGGGACTCTCAAGGATGAGGATTTATGACTTCAAGCCAGATTACTCTCCTCTGTCTGCAGAAGAACTGGGATCATTCCTCTCACCCCTTGACAGGATGATCATCAGAAACATAGCGAACGGACTTCAACTTCAGAATCACTTCAATGTGCCTCCGTCTATGAGAATCAAGCCAACCACAACAATAAAGGTCAAGCTTGACAGGATAGCACCAAGGGTCTATCTTGTTGACAAAAATAAAGACAAGTTCCCAAGAAAAAGCATCAACAAAAGTCCAATGCCAATTCCTATCAGGATTGATGAGGACTGGGCAAAGAAATCCATGGAGAATGTGGATATGGATTTCTTAATGTTCTTGTCCAAGACAGGACAAGCAACGGAGCAGGAAGCCAGAACTTTCTGGGAAAGACACCTTGTCTTGTGTGAGCAAGAGGCATCATCTTCAGGGGTCTCAGATGCTGAGAAGGCTGCAACGCCAACCACGGGATCAGTTACAGAAAACATGGCACATCAATGATATATGTTTAATGATGTCTTTGGTGTCCCAACTAGATCCACTCAGCCAATAATTGAATTTCCTCCTGAGCCTGAAGATCTTGAAACTATGCAAGAAATGCAACCTCAAGCTGCTACTGAAAAGAGTCAAGCACAAGATTAAGTTCCAAGGGAACAATATGAAGAACTTGCGTTTCTCTTTGGACAGTATGTCAAATACACCCAGAAACTTCAACAAAAACCCTGACTCCACGCTCCAATGCTTCTCCAAATTTTCTTTAATCTTTCTTTTGTTTTTCTTTTTGGACTATGATGTTCTGTGAACCTTTTTGTCTGATGACAAAAGGGGGAGAAATTGGGAAGAATTAAGTTTTAAAGCTCAAAAGACATTAATAAAATGAGATTGAGTCTAAATTGCAGTGCAGTAGTTTCATTACCTATTCATGCTTTGATTATACTATATTTATATGCTGGACTAATCTGCTCTATGAGAAAAAGAAATTTTTCAGGTACTTTGAACATATTGAATATCCAGAACCATGAGTTGTTTAACTCAAGGGGAGAAAAGTAAGAAAAACTGAGACATATATTTCAGGGGGAGTTTTCACTAAGAAAAATTTCTCTTTAAAAGTATATGTTGACTATTTATTGGTTTTATCTGCTTTACTGCTTGTAAAACTTAATAATGTTTGTCATCATCAAAAAGGGAGAGATTGTTGGAACCAAATTGTTCAAAAGCTTTTTAATGAATTCCCTAAGTGGTTTTGATGATAACAATAATTATTAAAGGTTTTACAAAGTTTGCTGACGAGCTTCTATAGGTACAACAAAGATAAGTCCATTGTCCAAAGTGACATTGACACATATATATAGTCGAAGAGTGGAGCGTCCAATGGGCTCTGATACTTAACCTCAGATAAGTATCGTCCAATGAACTTTGAGAAGCAATACGTCCAATGAAGCTTTGCGTCCAAAGAAGCAGAATTGATAAACGTCCAATAATTATCATGAAGACGTTCTATCAGAGAAGCAAAGTCATAAGTCCATATGGTAAGCAATGAATATGCATCCATATGAACCAATTTGTCTCAAGTACAAATGGTAAGCAAAGGTATGCGTCCATTCTGTACATGAATAGTCCATATATTCTACATGCTGCGTCCAAAACGCAGAAGACACAAATTGCTATTTATTGCTCTTGCATTTAATATGGAACATATTTATTGAGCAAATGATTTGAAATAAATAGCTGTATTCAACGTGTTTTGAACATGCATTAAATGAAAAGTATAAAGCACTGTGGAAAGTGTACTTAGAGAGAGAATGTACTCTGACTACTTCTATATCTCTCTGAACATCCCTTTCTGCTTTACACAGTGTATTCTCTTTGTCTCAACAAAATATTACTATTAACCTTTGTGCAATTGAGACTATGAGTACAGGTTACTTCTGACCTAGGAGAAAAAGACGCAGACATACACACTGAAGTGGAACTCCTCAGAGCAATGGAAAAATAGCATTTAATACTATTAGAGAACGGTCATTTTTATGAAGGCTGAAGCTGAGCTATTCAAAGAACAAGTTTGAAGCTTCATCAAAGCCTATAAATACCGTGAACAAGAAGAAGAATATAAAAGACTGAACCAAGAAAAGAAAGAGCTGAAACGCTGTGCAAATACTCTGATTATTTTAGAAAGTCTTGTATTATTTTTTCTTCCTTCTTGTAAAAGAGAGTTTGCTTAACTCTCGAAGTGCTTAAGATTTTCATATTCTCACTTATGTGAGTTAGATAGCACTTTAAGTCAAAAACACTCTTCTGAGTTTTTTAAGCCTGGAGAGGCTTGTTTTGAAAGAATACTTGTTTGAGCCTGGAGAGGCTTGTCTGTAAAAGAATACTTGGGATATAGCCTGGAGAGGCTACGTGTAAAGAATATTTGGGGTTAAGCCTGGAGAGGCTTGGTTGTCAAAGAATACTTGTGTTGAGCCTGGAGAGGCTAGGTGTGAAAAGAATACTTGTTGTAAGGCCTGAAGAGGCTGTTGAAGAATACTTGTATTCTATCTTGATTGGTAGTGAAATCTTTCTAGTTTGAGGGGACTGGACGTAGCTCTTAGGAAAGAGTGAACTAGGATAAACACTTGTGTTATTTTCTCTATCCCTTATCTCTGTTAATTTATTTGTTTATACTAACTGAGGGGATTGATTTTGAATTTATTTTAACAAGTTATTCAATACGCTTTAATCGCACAAAGAAAACATGTTTTAAACTAAGTCGATGTTTTTGCGTCCAAAGTGTTTGTGCGTCCAATAAACCAGTTGCGCTGTGCGTCCAACGTTTTTCATAATCAATGTCCAACGTTTGCGAAAAGTTTTCAAAACCTTTGAAACACAATTCAACCCCCCTTCTTGTGTTTCATCTTGTTACCTACACAACATCTCTAGCTCCCTCCACCCCCACCACCTTCTCCCGCCTTCCTCCTCCACCACCACCTCCCCTTCCTCCTCCCTCCACCCACGTCCCCCACCTTCAATTTCAATGGATATTGTACCCTATAACTTCTCTTATTGTCTATAAGTTCTCTTATCAACAATAACAATGGATACTGTACTCTCTCACTGTCAATTTCAATGGGTGTTTCTTTCCTGTAATTTTTAAAGGGTTCAATGATTCTATTCAAAATAATGAAATTTTGGGGTTCTTTTCTTTGGGTATTTACTTTCCTCATTTATTGAAAAGTTTGTAACTTTTCTGCTGGTTTAAATTTTTGTGCAACAATGGCTCAACCATGTTTGTGATAATACACACTTGTTTATGCAGATTCAATGGTACTCAACCCTTAGAAATATAAAAGTTGTAAACTTTTCTGGTGGCATAACAAAACCCAGTTTTCTGTTTGCCCAAATAGAAATGCCCATTCTAACATTTGGTCATCCCAAGTTGACTGCTACCCTAGCTCTTCGGTTGCCATGTAATTGTGTTAGGAGGATGGGGTTGATTGCAAGGTTCAGTGTTCTGTTGCTGATAGACATTGACTTCTAGGTCCGATGATTCATTGGCATCAAAATCGGACTCCGGTCCATTGCATAAGAGGCAAGGTCAGGGTGGCTCCTTATATGTCGGTTATATTTGTAACATCCATTTTTGTGATTAACTATTTAATTTTGTCTTATATGAATTTTTGCGATATAAATATTGAGATTTATCTTTAGCTTAAAAATAGGATTTAAATGTGCATGTTTAAGAATACTTCTGAAAACGGATAATTTTCAGCTACCATTAGGTCTAGTTACAATATCTGTTTCTTTGTTTTTACCGTCCTTAATATGTTTTATATGAATTTTTGTGACATAAATGTTGTGTGATTTATTTTTGGCTTAAAATTATGAATAAAATATACATATTTTGGAATACTTCTGAAACGGTAATTTTTCAGTCGGCGTAGGGTCTTTTTACAGAAAACGGTTTACGTCTAACTGACGGAAGGAGATTTAAATAGCTTGAGTGTATCAAACAAACCCAACAAATAAACTTCCTTCACAAAAGTTGGTTATTTTAATATTTTCGATTTTATGGATTTTTTCTGGAATTTTTGGAAAGCTTTCAAAAAATTACCGAAAAATACGCTAAACGGGAGCGTATAACGTAAAAATCTTGTTTTATAGTATTATTTTCGTGACAAAGATCCACAAGTGTTTTAAATTTTATTTTTAATTATTTAATTTATGATTTTAGAAATTATTTCTGTGTAGCTTTCGAAAACCCTATTTTCTGCACTTTTCCAGGGTTATACCTGCGAAAAGGCAAAACCCGAAGAGATTGCACTACTAACAAATTTCAAAAATGATGCCACGAAATTATTTAAAGCTATCATGGCATTTTCTAGTATTCTCATTGGTTCTCACCAATTTAAATCAATTACTTCAATTTTTGATTTATAAAATGACATTTTTACCCTTGATTTCTATTATTTTTCATACAAACCCTAGGGTTACTTTGGTAAAATCACTTCTCCCCCTTTTGCAATCAGTTTGGCCGCCACCTTTACAGCCCATGGAAGATCTAGGGGCTTCTCAAAGCTCCTAGGAATTTCTGTAGGACATGATTCTTCAAAAACTAGGTTTTAAATCAAATGGTTTTTCCTTTTTCTAAGACATGGTTTGATGAAACCATGGACACCAAGACTCCCTCCTTGGCTGCAGCCAAGAGCCTATATATAGGAGAGGTTGCTCTTCTTTTCCTTCACACAATTTCCTTGAAGCAATCTCACCAAAATCTCTTTCTTTCCTTTAAATTTTCTTTAAGTTTTCTTTGGTTTTTCCTAACAAAACTCTTGCATTTTTGTTTTGTGTTCTTAGTGTTCTTCCAAGTTCTTAAGGCCAAGGTAAGGGGAAAATCTTCTAAAGTCGGTTTGATCTTGTTTTGATGAGTGCTTTTTGTATTTTGAGTGTTTAAAGCGTTAATTAAATGTTATATGCTTTATATATTGTTTTGATGCTTTGATTGCTTCATGCTTTGTTTTGTTTGATTTGTGATTTCATAACGATTAAAGTCATGATGTCCAATTTATTGATGGATTTTAATAATTGAACTGTTACGCTGGCGAAATTTTAAGTATAAAGGCTTGATGACTTAGTATGCTATGCCTCCATCCGTAAAATTGAAATGCCGTATTTATCGCTTAATCTCTTCTCTCTTGATCAATATCGATGGCCTTGTCCCCATTTTGATCTTCTGTTTAAATTTCTGCTATCTCTTCTCTCTTGGTCAATATTGGTGGACTTGTCCCCATGTTGATCTTCTGTTATTGCTTTGATCACTTTTATTCTATACCGATTCATCTTATCTATCTCGGGAATCACCTCGATTTGGCTCTGCCGCAGTGTGATTTCTATTAAAATAAATGAGTACAACTGAAAAGAGTAACAAAACAGATAATATTCAAGAGTTATTTCTGTGTTGATGGAATAAGATGAGTAGTCCAATTGGTAGTGGGTCTCTAAGGATCAAGGTACTTATCCCCAGGTCCTTGGTTCGAATCCCACGGAGGGTAAATAACACCACAAAGGAGGGTCGTGAAGTCCTATGAGTAAATATACCCGGTAAAGCCCAATAGTGGTAAATCCGTGGATATTACAAAAAAAAACTATTCTATGTGATTTTGTATTAAGAGAGTTAATACAATAAAACAGAGAAAGTTTTACAAGAGAATTTATATGCAGTTTGCATTGTCTTTCCATAAAGCATTTTGAGTAAAACACTCCAGATTGGGGTTGAGAATAGACTTTTGTTGGGCTACAATTGCCTTCTGGAATTATCCAGGTTTCGAAAGTCTCAATGGCCTTGTTGGTGATAACCCTTGAGCCGAGACAAGTCGTATACCAGACTTGGATAAATCTGACTGACAGACCTATTTCATGATATGGTTGAGATGCGCATTACCGAAGAGTTTCCAAAAGTTCAAATTGCACTATCTGGTTATTCTATTAAGTCTTGTCGCAGGCCTATCGCTCAAAGGTGTTAAGGTTGGCAAAAGTCTCCTTGGAGTATTACACCGGTGTATATTGAAGTGTCATGCTTATATATATATATATGGTTGATGATATATTTGTGGTTGATGATATATCTGTGGTTGATGATATATATCTGTGGTTGATAACATATTCCTAATTATACCTTGATTTACAGTATTTTACTGCCATGTATGAATGGTGTTATGAGATTTTGAAAAGATGCTATATAGGTGTTGTGTGTATATTTTCTCGTACTATTATTCTTAATTTGTGAAGTTTTTCACCCTTGCCTACTTTCCATGCCTACTTTCCATGTTGTGTTGGTACATAGTTGAGTAGATGATTTACCCAATGAGTGGGCTAACTCTTAGGAGAGGACCTGAAGGAGGAGTCTGCCCGGATTGATAAAGATTCCAAGAAGAATATGTTTTTACTGCCTTGTTTTGGGTAGAGGTCTAGATACTTGACCAGCTCAGGTGTTCACTATATAAATACATTTTTTGAGTATGTTAGAATCTTGAATTCTCTTTGTAAAATCTTATGATTCCATATATGAGACGAGGTTACCTTCACAAAACCCTTGGTTTATATTTCTGTATTTACAACTCTTCAAAAAGAATTAAAGGGACATATTCCCCTTCCTTCTCATCTTTTAGAAAGGTAAAAATTTTACCCACATTTTCGGAGAAGGATTATCAAGTTCTATCAAAATATTTCTAAGTTATTTCTAAAATCTTGGTTACTATAGTGTAATATCCTTTTTGGAGAAAGCGTATGTTGCAATATTCGCCTGTGTTTATCCGAGATGAAGAAAGAAAAGGTGTCAATGCGTGAAAAGGTTTATGAGTTCTTATGGGGGATTGCCATTGTTCCTGATGAGCTTGATGGTCTTCAGCTTCCTGTGTCGGTTGATGTTATGAGGGAGCGTTGGATTTTCTTCACAGCTTGGGGCTTACAATTGAAGATCTTAACAATTGTCCCCTTGTTCTTGGATGCAGCATCAAGAAGAACATGGTTCCTGTGCTCCATTACCTCGGTAATAAAGAGGAGGGGGACGTGAGTGGGGGGAGGAGGGGGATGGAGGTGGTGGAGGAGGAAGGGGAGAAGGTGGTGGGGGTGGAGGGAGGAAAGAGAAAGTTTGACGTGGCATCTGTAACATCCTGAAATTTCACTCTATGAGACAAAGTATTAATTTTGGCGGATTAGAATTACCTTTAAGATTTTCGGATAATAAGTAATGGTTTAGAATTGACGTAGAGATCAAAACGATGTTTTATGGACGTTTTTTACTGTCATAATAAGTTTATAATGATATGAAAATTTCAGACTTGATTCATAAGAAGTATTTGAGGATATAAATAGTAACTTAGTGTCATATGAAGGTTTTATAAGTTAAGTTTGGAATTTTAGAGAATAGTATAAAAGAATACTGTTGTTTTAGTCCCTCTAAAAACAAACTACGTAGTCTGTTAGTTAAGAAATGGATGAATAGCGGAGATTAAAGAAAGGTTAAAATAGAGACTACAAGATCAAGTAGAATTTTAGATAGTATAAAAATGATAAGTTTTGTTTGGTATTGTAGTTTAAACGGTAAGACAGATAGGCCTTATAGATATATAACTTCTGTTTGTATCACTTCCGTATTTATTCTATATTATTCTAAGTACTTTGTGTGTATGCATTTATTGATTTATTTTCATCTTAGAAAAATGGTTTTAATACCCTTATCCATTTTTAGAATAGAAACAGATAGTTTTATTTGACGTTAAGTTTTAAACAGATAGTGTAAACTCCGTTTTCCCATTTACCATCTGTTTTATATGAAATTTTGCGATCTAAGTATTAAGTAATTTATGTTGGTCTTATAATTAAGGTTTTAAAATGCTTATTCATTTATTTCATTAAAACAGTCACTTTTCCTTTGACGTTTAGATTTTTACAAACAACCGCTTATACCATAGCTGATGGATAAGATTTTGAATAGCAAAAGTATATCAAACCAACCCAGAAAATTATCTTTCTTCACAAAAGTTGGTTCTTTTTAATATTTATAATTTTCTAAAATTTTTCTTGAATTTTTAGAAATAATAAATTTTAGAATTACCGTTTTGGTCCCTATAGTTTGACAGCAAGAACTGAGAACCGATTCGGAGACCAAGCTGAGGTCAGAAAGATATTTTTAGAAGCTAAATCATGTTTTCACATTTTTTAGGACTTTTGGAATTAATTTCAAAAAAGTTTGAAAAACATATCAAAAGTTACTTTTTCGGTCCCTGTAAATACGAGAAACGAGGGTTTTTGGAGCGAAAATGGATTCTGGTGATCAGGGCATGCTCAAAATCATTTTCAAGAGGTATCATTAGTGTATAAATTAAATTTTTGATTTTTTAGAAATTTTCTGGGAATTTTCTGAAAAATATCCGTTTTGCACTTATAGCGTGTCCATTTTCTTTTGTTTATGCGAACTGCAAAACATACCCTTACCGTAAAAATCATGAAACTCTTCCCTGAAGCCATTAGGGCTATTATAGGACATTTTTGAGATTTCCTATTGGTTCTCACACTTTAAATTAATTTTGAAAATTTTTGATTAATGAAAAGACTATTTTACCCTTGATTTTAACTTAAACTACCAAAACCTAAAGTTTTTAACCAAGCTATCTAATGGCCCTTATCCCTCCCATCTTGGTCGACATCCTTAGGCTATTCTTAAGCCTTGGATGAGCTTGTCACATGGATTGCAATCCTAGGGAAAAGCCTTGAACCAATTAGGAAAAAGATGGATTAAAACATAATTATCTAGTCATTAATTTTTGATCTCATCTTCTTCCTCCCACTTGCCTTGGCCACCCCCCTCCTTCATGACTCACATGAGTCTAGTTTCTTCTCAAGGCTTCTCAATTTTGAGTCATGCCATGAGTCATTTGTCTAAGCCAATTAGAAATTAGATAATTGTTTTGATTTTTATTAAAAGCTAAACCATGGTTGTTTTCCAAGCCAATCATAGTGTCTTTAACCCAAGGTCTTGGCTTCCCCTCCCCCTATAAATACCCCCCTTCATGCTTCACAAATCCTACATCAAAGCCTTTGTGTAAACAAAGCAAAAATCCTTTCAAATCTCCTTTGTAGTTTTATCTTTTCTCTCTTGGTGTTCTTGGTTTCAAGCCTTGATCTTCAAGCTTTGTTCTTCCAAGTTCTTGTGGCAAAGATAAGGGGAACCTGTTGCGAATTAATTTGAGAAGCATGAGTTTGATTCTTGATTATGATTGACTTGTGTGTTTTGTGTGTTATAGTCTTTATTTATTTATTTATGCTTTATAATTATTTTATGGCTTTAATTTAATTGTTTTGTGCTATTTATTAATTGTAGTGTTATAATGCCCAAATTTCCTTTAAAATTTGTGGAAGTAAGGTGGTGATGGCAAAATTAATTTTGAGCTTTTGTAAACATACCGTTATAATGGCAAAATTCAGATTTACCGTAAATACGATCTTACTGTAAAGAAGATGCAATTTATTCTTTTGTGAAAATCCTGATATTGTCTATCATTGGTATACAAGGTGATGGTTAAGATAAATGGTTTATTAGTATGGTTCTGTCTAGGAAAGACAAAGATCTTTGAAGGGGCTTTAAGTCCACCTTTCTTTCTTTCTTTCCTGGAAGATAACTAGTGCTTAAGTATTTCAGAAGAGAAACAACTTGATTTCGTTCACTTAGTCTATAACGAATCATTTTAAAGTTGGGCATTGATCATCGAAGACGGCTCTGCCGCCGTGTGATCCTTTCATCTTCAAAGTTAATTAAGCTGGTAATTAATTAGCTTTATTTCGTTCACTCAATTATATATAAAGTTTTTAAGAAAGTTGGACAATGGTTACCGCAGTCGGCTCAGCCACCGTGTAATTATTCTTTTACCACAATCTATCTAAAATCTGAGAACAGACACTTACTGATTAAAAAGTAGACATAAGTTTTATTACTGTTGATCTCTTCTCACCAATCCTAGGTGGTTATGCCCTGTTTTGGTCTACTTGAAATGAATTAATAACCTTTAGTTTATATATCGAATCACTCTGTTGGGTTGCTCACCTCAGTTCGGCTCTGCCGCGATGTGAACGTTCAATAATTGAATTATTGAAGCCGAGAATATAACTTGACTCATGACGAGCGATAAAATGAGTAAAAGAGGGCAAAAAGTATTTAAATGATACAGTAAAAAGGTTTTTATCTGAAGTGATCAAAGTGGTTTTAACAGTTATCTGTTCATACAAACAAGTATTTTTATCGTAAAGTGATGAGTTATTTCATATGAAGTATTTTGATGAGAAATAAAGATTTTCAAAGAGAAGTTGCAGTAAAACAGAGGAAGTTTTACGATGAAATGCTAAAGTTAAGTTTTGTGCAAAATTAGACGATCATTTGCAATAAAGAGTTTTTGAGCATTACAACCTGAAGTAGTGTGGTTGAGAATATAGTATGGTTGGGCTACAACTGCCTATTGAGATTATCTAGGTTTCGATGGTCTTAAGTGGGCGAGTCGGTAATACCCTCGAGCCAAGACGATTTGTATACCCGACTTGGATAAATCTGACTGACTGACTTATTCATAAATTGGTATTAAGTAATAAATGTTAATATTACCGAAGGATCCTCAGAAGTCCTGAAGGGGCTGTTTGACTATTCTGTTAAGTTTACTACAGCCAATCGCTCAAGGGTGTTAGGGTTGGCAAAGTCTCCTTGGAGCAATACACCGGTGTGTTTTGAGAGATATAGAAGTGGCATGCATAAATATACTCTGACTTGATGATATATTTTTGAGAATGCATTGCCTTTGTAGGGTTGCAGCACAAGGTAGGATATGTTTTAACGAGATCTGGTTATATGTCTTGAATGATCTGCTATTTTGATATGTGTTTTAGATAACTTGTTGTTCTAACATATATATGTTTTGATGTACGAATTGGGTGATGTGTGATCTATGTTTTGGGTGTGCTCATACTCTTCCTATTACTTTGATTTAGAGTTTCATCCTTACCTACTTTTATGTTGTGTTGATACATGATTAAGTAGATTAACTAGCTCTTAGAAGAAGGATCTGAAGGAGGATGCTGTATAGATGGATAGAGATTTCGAGAAGAATCGGTATCTACTATTTTAGATTGAGTAAAGGTCTAAAGACTTGACCGGCTCAGGTGTTCGATGTATAAACCTCTATTGTAAACTCTGATGATTACATATATGAAATGAGGAATTTTGAGTACGAAGTTATGTTTTACTCTTTACACCTAAATATTTACAAGGAGAAAGTCTTACAGGGATTTATTCCCCGTCTTTCTCATCTTTTATTAAGGCGAAAAATTTTACCCACATTTTCAGAGAAGGATTATCAACTTTTATCAAAATATTTTCTAAATCATTGTGAAACTTTTGGTTATTATGGTGTAATATCCTTTTTAGAAAACGGGAGTACACACCCAATTTTGTTCGGATTCTTAATTATAAAAAAAAAGTCGAAAAAAAAAAGATAAAGAAAAGAGAAAAGAAAAGAAATTGAAGTTGGGCCCAGGGCCTAGTTTTCCATCCCGCCCAAGGCCGCATCTCCACCGCAAGTCACGCGCACCCGCATGTACCATAGTAGCGCCCAAAAGAAGGAGGCACATCCAGCGTCCTGCCTGCATCCCCGCTGTATGTACCGTACACTCGCGCACACCTGAGCAGCGCCTTATAGGAGGAATAACACGGAATGAAAGCCGCGCCCCCACTGGCCTTGCCATGCTCCTCGCCACACATTAGCACCATCCCTTTTGAGACGAGAGGATGAAGAGCGGCTGGTTTATCTGAGTCCTCACCGTAATACCCCTACACCCTCACACTATAGCACCAGCTCAAGCCTCACCGAAGTGCAACGTATTTTTTGGATAAAAGTGTGCAACCTCCCTCCCTATTTTCTCTCCATATCCAATGCCTCTAGGAAGGGAGGTTTTTTTTTTGGCTAAGAAACAGAGAGCATAGAGAGAGAAAAAAGAAGAGAAATGTTTTGAGAGAGATATGGTGAATTGGTGTACAAAATTTCTGTTCATCAATTCCCCAAGAGAAATAAAAGAAACAATGGGAGTGTGAAGCGATGAGCAGACAGAACAGAAGAGGATTCAGCAAGGGAATCAGAGAATTTCAGCAATCAAAAGGTAAAAGGGATAAAGACTAGAGAGTAGCAGCAGCACGGTATCTTTCTCTCTGCTTAAAGTCGCAGCCCAGCATTTTTTCCCTCTGATGCGCCTCCTTATTCAACACTCTTTTATTATATTATTTGGTGTGTCCTTGTTTATGTTTTTTTTTTGGTCCAAGTCCTTGTTTATGTTTGAGCCCAACATTTTTTATTTATTGTGGTATTTGCGTTTCTGATACATATGTTTAGGCCTACATTCGTTTTTATTCCTAGATAGTTTTAATGTGAATAGATCAAGACTAGAGTAATAATATTTGAGCCTCAGAGATAAGTATAAAATTGGAGACTGATTCACGGCAATTCATTTGTATAAGTATCCCGCAATTAACTTTTTTTTGAAAAAATAAATACTATTATTAACTATAAAACTTAGGTTAGTTTGAGCATGATGCACTACTAAATCCATGAATTTTGGAAAGCGGTTGAGTTATGAAAGCTTAGTAATTCCCAATATTTCTAAAACCCGAGTTAGTTTGAGCAAGACGCACTACTAGCTCTGTGTATTTTTCAGAGTTTGTCTAAGACATGACGACTTGACAAACCCCAGCAAAAACATTTATAGAAATCATTTAAACCAAGAACTACGTAAGCTTTGAATTCCTCATTGCACCCAATGATACGTAGAAGTAGGTATTAATCCTGTCAAGCCCAAAAGGTAATTTCTCAACGTTTTCCTTCTAAAAATAAATTCCCAAAAATAAACAATTCATAATACTTTATTTTTAATCTGATAATGAGGGTAAAATAAATATTTTAAAGTTAACGTAATTTGCACATTTAATTAAAGATAACCGTTTTTTAACGGACGGCGTAGGGTGCTAATACCTTCCCTACCCGTAATCGACTCCCGAACCTTAAATCTCTTCCGGAGACCATTTTCTTGGGTTTTTCTAAGGTTTTCCAATTATTAATAAATCTTAGTGGTGACTCCATTGACCATCAAAAATTCAGTCACGACAGCTGGCGACTCCACTGGGGACAATTAGAGAGTCAAGCCTAATTAATTAAATGTGCAAAGTTGTTTACTTTATTTATTTGTTTTACCCTCTTTTTATTTTTTGTGTTTTATTGTGAATATATTCTGTAACATCCATTTTTCTGAGTTACTGTTTAAAATCTATTTTTATATGAAACTTTGTGATCTAAGGGCTAAGTAAATTATTTTAGCCTTAGAATGAAGATTTTAAAATGCCTATCAAGTTATTTTAGTAAAACAATCACTCTTTCCTTGACGTTTGACTTCCGTATTTACCGTTATTAACAGATAAGGGTTTTAATAGCACATGTTAACCCAACTTTTTCAAACAAACTTCCTTCACAAAAGTTGTTTCTTTCAATATTTGTAATTTTCTGGAATTTTCTTAGAATTTTTGAAAAACTTTGGAAATTACTGTTTTCACCCTGTTACTTACGGAAAGAGTAAAACACTGATTCGGAGACCAACCTGAGGTCAGAAAAAGATTTTAAGTAGCTGAATCATGTTTTTATATTTTTGGGGATTTTTGGAAATTATTTCGTAATTTTCTGAAAAGCAAATAAAAACGCTACTTTTTCTGACATTCGTAAAGTACGGAAAACAGGGATTTTTGGTCAAAAATGGATTTTTAGTGATCAGTGAGTGTTCAAAATCAAATTTCAAGAGGGATCTTTAGTGTTTAAATTCAATTTGTGATTTTCTGGGATTTTTTCTGGAATTTTCTGAAAAATGTCTATTTTTCACTTATGGCGCGTCCGTTTTTCCGTTCTTTGAGCTAAACGCATAGCTTACACTTACCGTAAAATTCCAGAAACTCTTCCATGAAGCTATTAGGGCTATTACATGGTATTCCCAAGATTTCTTATCAGTTCTCAATCTTTAAATTCGTTTTAGGAAGTTTTGATTAGTGATAAGTCACTTTGGCCCTTGATTTGTATCCCTTTTCACTTGAAAACCCTAGGGGCAAAGATGTAACTTCACTCCCTCCCTTTTCAGCCCTCATAAACCGTCCTACCACCTTGCCAAGAAGAGGACTAGGTGCATTTGGTCCATGAGTCAAAGTTTTAAACCAATTAGAATAAAGGTAAGATTAAAACTAATTAGATAAATGTGATTTTAAGCCTCATGGCTTACATCACATACTTTCCTTATTCCTTCCTTCTCCTTGCTCCTTGGCCGCCCCTCTTCCTCAACTTGGACCCTTGGATGATGATCTTTCACTTGGATTCAATCCTTGTGAAGTGGTTTAGGCCAATTAGGAATTAGTTAATTGTTTTGATTTTTATTAAAAGCCAAACTATGATTACTTTCTAAGCTAACCAAGGTTCCTTTAACTCAACCCCTTGGCTGCCCCCTGTAACGTCTGTAAATCTTGATTCTGTTTTAATTTTATTTTATGTGTGTGATGTATGCTTATGCATGTTGGATATATTATAGTAAGAGTAAATTCATAGATGAAGTTTCTTTGACGTTAGAAAGTAGTGGTTTAAGTTGGACGTTTAGATACAGACAGAGTTCTGTTTACCGTAAATAGACAGAGTGAGGACTTTATGAAGTAGAAACCCTAGATTTAGGTTAAGAACGAAATCTGAAGGTACCAATAGTGATTTTCCAATATTTGAGGATTTTAGAAATTTATTCTGGAATTTTTTGAAGAACAGATAAAAATATTACCGTTTTGGTCCCTATAGTGTGACTAGGTTGAACTGTGAGTGGATTTGGAGACCAGAACATGTCTAGAAATATTTTTGAGGATGCCAAATGATGTTTTCTAATATTTTAGAATTTTAGAAATTATTTTGGGAATTTTTAGAATGACAGATAAAGAATTGCGGTTTTGGTCCCTGTAGAATGAGAACAGGATAGCAGGGAGAGCAGGTGAATGCCAGAAGCTTAGGAAATGATTCAAAATCAACCAAAAGAGTACCCAATGGTGTTCTTACAATATCTATGATTTTTAGAAATTTTCTAAGAATTTTCTTAGAAAGTTCATTTTTACCCTAAGTTACGGGTTACGGTAAAAACCGAAAAGTTACCGTAATGCTTCTAAGTTTGATCTTTTTGAACCAAGACTTTTGTGGCATCTTATTTACATGGTTTAGGACTTATGATAAGGTTCATGAGAATTTTTACCCCAATAGGTTAAGTTTGGACAATTTTTACTATGAAATACAAAAGTTACCACACTTAATTACCTTGGAGATTTACCATTTACAATGGTTGAGGTAAAAAAATTTATTTACCCCTTTTGGTCAGCTGGGCATGTGCTGAAGAGAAGAGGAAGAGAGTGGATTTTTCTTGAAGCATGACTCATGGGAAGGGACCAATGAGAAGTGGGCAAGTGACTTGAGCAATTATGAGAAGGAAAAAAATCAAAATGGATGGGAAGAGAAGGAGGAAGGGGCCGTGAGTTTGAGGGAGAAGAGGAGGAAGAAGAGCTTCAAGCTTGAGACCATCTAGTGCATCTCCATAGCCAAACCTTGAGTGATTTTTCCAAAATCCTTGTCCAAATAAGCTAGTTTTCAAGTCTTGACTCATAAAATTAGTGGACCATAAGCTAATAAGGAGCAAGCAAGGAAGAGAAGGGAAGGAAGAAGAAGAAGCTTGGGGTTAAGGTTTCTACAAGCTTGGTAAGGGGAAATCTCTTCTTACATGATTTTGTAAAGCTTAGTTGATATATTTAGGGCTTTGATTGTATAGTTTTGACTATGATGATGGTGAACTTGTTCTAGGGTTCATGATGTTTGATAAGGTATGTGGTCATAAATTCTTATGAAGATGATTGGGCTTTGAGCTATGTATGTGTTTGGTGTGAACCTTGTGATGATTTGAATGGATTAGAGAAATGGTTGATGTTGTTTAGGTTTGGTATTTGAACATGTTTGTGCTCTTGGTATGAAGATGTTATGCTCTTGTTGGTGAGTTGTGTTCATGGCTTGAATATGGCATGAGATTGTTGTGAAAATAATGAACCTCATTTATTTGGATCCAATTGAACATAACCATGCAAAGAAGAGGTTGTTTTGCATCATTTTTGTGAATATCGCAAGTCTGGTACGCCCTGGGTGTGGCTGTTTTCGTGGCTGGGAAATTCTGGAAAACAGGGGACAGCTCTGTTCATACCGCAGGTGTGAAAAACCCTCGCGCCTGTGAACAGTTCTGGACCCATTTTTTTTTTGAAAATTAATATTTTTTGTAAAAATCAGTTTTTCCAATATTTTTCATAAACATACTTAAGAGAAAATGATTATTTGGATATTAAAGAATGGTATGTATGTTAATTAAGTTGATATTAGAACTTAAATATGAATTTGGAATTAATACATTATGGTAAAAGAATCAATACCACAAGGAAGTGAAAATGTAATAAAAGCTATGTTGAATGAGCACCAAAGAAATGTGAACATGCATAAGAAGATGATGATGTTATAACCAAGAGTGAAGGTTATAAGTGAGTTGTGCAAATGTGAACACTAAGAGATTATGATGCTTTGACCAAGAGAAATGGTTATATGTGGTGGTGCAAGAGATAATCTAGTGAAGAGAATAACATCATTACAAGAGAAACCAAAGCTTATAAATGCTTGAGAAAATTGCTTGTATGCTTAATGTATGTATCATTTGGCATAAAGAGAAAAAGAATTGGCAAGAGGCCACGTTATGAGCATTACAACCCGGATGGGGTTGAGAATAGGGATAGTCTGGCCACAGTAGCCTAAAGGGATTATCCAAGTTGCGAAACCCCTCAAATGGTCAGGTAGGAGATATCCCCTGAGCCGAGGCAAGTCGCATAACCCGGCTTGGATAAATCTGACGGACTTGACTATTCATGATATGGTGAGATGTAGCTTATCCGAATGATTACTATGAAGTCTGGTGGGACTCTCTGGTAAGTCTGCTACGGCCAATCGCTCAATGGTGTTGGAGGTAGGGAAGTCTCCTTGGAGCACTACGAGGGTGATGTGAGGGGAAATAGAAGTGACATACATTCTAATATATTTGAACTAATGATATATTGGTTGAGGTTGAGATTTGTATTGTGACTGTAAATATTTTATTGTTCTGAGATTTATGCTGTGACTGTGATTATTTAACTGTGCCTATAAGAATATTTTGTTTCAGGTAAATGTTAAAAACCCGGAATGTGGATAGGGTGAGTAGTAGATAATTATTATTACTGTCATGTCTGAACAGTAGGGTAGACTTTATAGTAATTGTCTCTATGTTTTATTATCTATGTATGATGATTTTTCACCCTTGCCTATATGTTTTGTGCTCTTGTTTTGAACATGATTCATATAGATGGGAGATCCGCCGGCAGGGTTAACCAGAGTCCGTAGACTAAGTTTCTGGCCCAGAGGGGCGGAAGGAGAGGGGTGGATTATCAACCCTGAGACACAGTGGGGTACATATTTAGGTTATGTTACGTCACTGGAAACGTCTGCAGAAGGACCACATAGATGGATTGTAGAAAATATTATATTAGATGTAAAGATGCCTATACAGGAGTTGTGGGATGCCTGGAGAGAGAGGGAGAGGCAGAGGCAACAGGTGCCTCAACCAGAGCCTACACACCGATCCGAACCACAGTAGCAGGAGACTACCAGGCCAGGTTCACTGCACCAGAGAACCAGGACTCCTCCTTGTAAGAGATATTATGGAAAATGGAGACAAACGACACGTAAGAGTACCGTGCGCCGTGCACAACCACTGAAGATCACTCCATCAGAGAAGAGGCCAATTGAGAGGACACCCACCCCTCAGCCTGATAGCAAGGGAAAGGGGAAACAAATAGTGGAAGAGGAGAGTGATCCTTCAGAGGAGTCGGTGGGAAGTGTGTAGGAGTGGTGAGGGCACAGTCTGTTGAGTGACTTTGTTTTGTTTTGTTTATGTAGTAGCTGAGTCTATACCGGTGTGGGCTTATGCTTAGAGTATTTTGGATGACTGTATTTTATAGTATATGACTTTACCAGTTAACCAGTGATGTATATGTGGATTAGTAGTGTATTTGATGTATATTATTAATTTAGTAGTTATTTTCTCCTGTTTCTCATTTCTTTAATGATACGTTACGACATGAAAGAGTTTTCGAAATCGAAACAACGTAAGTGAGAGTTTCAAGTTAAGATAGTTTTCAGTAATAAAAAGAAAAAAAAACTTATGCTCATTTTCGAAAGGTTAACTTCAGATAATTAAAAGAAGAATTTCTTTAAAATGAAAATCAATATGACGTATTTTAAATAAATCAGGTTACTTATGTTGTAATATCCTTTTATGAGAAAGGGTGTTGCACCCCCTCTCCCTATAAATAGACCCCTTGGCTTCATAATTTTTCACTCATCCAAGAAGCCAAGGAAGCCTTGAAGACAACAAACACAAATTCTCTCTCTTTTCACTCTTAGTTCTTAAATTTCTCTTATGTTCTTGCTTTGTTCTTCATCAAGTTTTGGCCAAGGTAAGGGGTTAATCTTGCAATTTAATTTGTGAAGTATGAATTTTGATTCTTGTTTGTGTTAGGACTGTATGCTTTAGGTGTTTTTACTATTAAGCCTTAATAAATGGTTTTATAGCCTTTAAATAATTATTTTGTGCTAAATATTAATAGTAGAGTTATAATGCTCAAATTTTCTCAAGATTTTCGTGAAGCAAGAGGGTTATGTTAAAATCATTTTTGAACTTTTGTAAACATACCGTTATAATGGCGAAATTTATACTACCGCAAATACAATTTTACCGCGAAGAGAATACAATTAATTATTTTGCGAAAACCCTGGTATTGTCTATCATTGATATACAAGATCATGGTTAAGATAAATGGTTTATCAGTATGGATCTGTCTAGAAAGGAAGTGAGACATTTGAAGGGGCTAAAGCAGTCTGTCTCTCTCTGGCCTGGGATCTGTACCGATACGCTGTTTGGGGAATTCTTAACTTAGGGACTCGGTATATATGTGACTAAGATAATTGGGGAATATAAGGGTAATGGATTCTTGATGAATTCTACTGTTATATATTTTTGATTCAGTATTCTCTGTGTTTTTAAACAGTGAAAGTTTGTGAAAACAGTTTCAATGGGCTTTTTTCTGAAAAATGAACCGGTGTTCAAGTATTTCAAAATATTTCAATTTTGACCCCTGTTTAATAAATTAATTACTTTTTAGTACTATTATAAACCTTTGAACGAAAAGGAAGTATGAGTTGTATGAGATAAGTGCTTCTGTGTTCTGTCTAAATAGTAAAATTCTGTGTTTTCCTGAGATGTGTGATTTGGTATTCTTATATGAGAAACGTGGTTCTGTGTTTACTTGTGATTCCGTGTTTATTTGAGAGTTAAGTCGTAAGCTGGTATCTGTGGTTATTAAGTAAAATCTCTTGGAGTAGCGGGCTGAATGCTCGTGGCTCTGTGCCGAAATTCCTATGGTAAAATCTCCTTGAGTAGCGAGTGACTTACTCGTGGGTGTGGCCCGAATATAAGTGGTAAAGTCTCCAAGAGCAGCGGGTTCTTTTCTCGTGGGTGTGGTCCCGAAATTGTGTCGTAAAATTTCTAAGGGTAGCGGGTTCTTTTCTCGTGGGTGTGGTCCCGAAATTCTTAAGTAAAATCCCCAAGAGTAGCGGGCCGGATGCTCGTGGGTTTGTCCCGAAAGTTTAGAGAGTCTTGTGTGAAATTCCCTGTTTAAGATGTTGAATGATTCCTTTGATGTATATTGTTCTCACTGGATGTTCCCAAAGGTGCTGTATTTGAGTGAAATTCTTATTGTGTTGATTATCTGATATATTGATATACTGGTTATTTTAGTATGATTCCTTAGTGATTGTGCTGTGTGTTGCTATGGGTCGTACTTTCCTTATTAAATTGTTTAGAGTTTCACCCTTGCCTGCTTTGTTGTGTTGATTCATGACGGAGTAGATGTTTGACCCAAGAAGGGGGTTAGCTCTTAGAAGAGGAGCTGAAGGATGCTGCAGAGTAGATGTTATGGATTTCAAGAAGATTAGATGGTTACTGTGTTATTTGGGTAAGGATTTAGAGACCAGACTGGCTCAGATGTTCACTGTCTTACTTTAAACTCTTTCTTTGTACAAACTCCGATGTTTTATATATATATATGAGACGAGATCTTTTTCGCATAGTATTGCTTTATGCTTCCGCACTTAAACCCTTTTGGAAAAGAATTAATACCTATTTCTCCATCCTTCTGTGTGTTTAAAAGAAGAAAAAAGTTTTACTCACGTTTTCGCAGAAGGAATGTTGAGTTTTACTAAATATTTTCTAAGTTATTTCGAAATTCATTGGTAACTATGGTGTAATATCCTTTTTGGAGAATGGGTGTTACATATTCTATGTATGATTGTCTGATGATTGAACCTTAGGACAGAAAATATGTGTTTGTCATTTGCTGTTTCTTATTTTGCAGCTTGGGTAGTTTTGCCTCCATCACACACTCACCTACACTTTTCTCACACACATATGAGTGGGGCTCTATACCCGGGTCTATGTGCAATTTAGGCACTGAGAGATTGTTAGTGGTAGTCATTTTGGGATCCACTTCCTACTTGGCTATCATGAGAATCTCACGTAGAGTTTGTTTCTTTCGTCGATACTACACGTCTGGTAGCTTGACTATCGTTGTGATTCGTATCCCGATTGAGGCTTTGCCTCTAGGGACCTATGAAAGTGAGTGATTAGAACCACCCGTGGGTTCTTTCACAAGTTAAAGAACCCATAGATCATTAGATAGAGCTCTTCCCATTTAGAAAATACCCATTTAGGACACAAAAGTGGGGCATCCTAACTATTCTTTTTGTTTTTATTAACATTCCATCATTTCTTTTTTTCAAAACTCAATAGCATTTTTTTTGCATCAAGTTATATATAAAAAAAATCATTCATTTTACATATATCATGTTGTCATTTTCAACATTGGCATGCATTTGCATTATTTTTCATTTTATTTCCTTTGGATAAGTTTGCTAGAGAACCATAAAAATGATTGATTGGCTGCAAGTGAAAATTAAATTGAAAAAAACTAGTGTATTGTATAGTATTTTTTAGGCTTAGTACCTTTGAGCATGACGTTCTAGAGAAAAGCCTAAATAATCAATCTAAGATACTTATAGTCAAGCAATGGATTTTTATGGTTCTCCAGCAAAAATAAACAGAAAATTAAAAAAAGAGGGCATGATATTTTCATTCATTGATTCATGCATTCATCCATTTGCATTGCGACAACTCATAAATATTTTGCAACAGAAAAAGTTAAAAAGAGCAAAATCGATTCCTCCACATCCCTATCGGACGCACTTCCAAGCCCGAGTCATGGATGAAATAGAGATGAAAGAAGACATCAACCAACTGAAGGTGGAAATGAACAAGATCCAAGAGAGTCTGCAGTATTTGGAGAAACTAAGGAAAGCTGATGTAGGACCCTCCACGATAAATGAAGAAGAGTCACCGATGCCTTTGTTGGAACCAAATTGGTTAAAAGTATTTTTAATACAAATACTCCCTAAGTGATTTTATGGTTTTGATGATAACAAAATGTATTAAGCTTTTACAATGTATAACAAAGCTGCCTAACTAAGTTTATTGAAGGATGTTGCAGTCTGCGACCAATAATAAGTTCATCATGACATTGGCTCATATTCAAAGTCTGAGAAGCTTTGCGTCCAATGTTAAAGACATCGTCCAATGATTCAGAATGCTCATCGTCCAATATTAAGAATACTGTTCATTGTCCAATATTCAGCACAAGGCAAATAAACATAAGTATAAGGCATTGATGCTCTACGTCCAATGTTCAGAATATTGATCATCGTGTTCAGGATGTGCTCTATGTCCAATGTTCAGAATGCTTATCGTCCAATGATCAGTATAAGGCAAATACTGTTCATCGTCCAATGATCAGTAAGGCAATACTGTTATAAGTCCAATGATTTCCAAAGAAGCAGAACCAGTAAGCGTCCAATGTATAAGAAGAACAAAAGTCCAATGTTCAGTATAAAACATTGATGTTCAACGTCCAATGAAGCTAAATGAACAAAAGAACTGCTCTGCGTCCAATGAAATTAGAATGACAAAAGTACTGTATTGCGTCCAATAAATCAGAAGGACAACAATCAAGTGTTCTACGACAAATGGAACAGAATTGGAAAAGGCCAACAATCAACTGCTCTGCGTCCAATGGAACAGAATGGGAAAAATCCAACAGTCAACTATTCTGCGTCCAATGAAGCAGAATTGACAAAAGTCCAACAAATACTTCCCTGCGTCCAATGGAACAGAAAGACAATGGCAAAAGTCCAATTATCAGCATGAGGCAATAAGTCCAATACTGCCTTGCATCAAATGGAATGAAATGGTAAGCATGAGGATGCGTCCAATGAATGAATGAATATCATATGCAAATGGTAAGTACAAGGTATGCGTCCATTTGCTAAAAGGACTGAAAGTCCAATGATTTCTACATGTTGTGTCCAATACGCAGAATCCATAAACTTGTTATTTATTGCTCTTGCATTTAATATTAAACATATTTATTGAGCAAATGATTTAAGATAAATAGCTGTATGCAATGCTTTTCTGTACAACCATTGTCAACGTTTTTGAACGTACATTAAATGAAAAGCATAAAGCACTGTGGAAAGTGTACTAAGAGAGAGAATGTACTTTTATCTACTCTGTATATCTCTGAACACATCTTTCTACTTTACACAGTGTATTCTTTCTGTCTCAATAAGATATTACTATTAACCACTGTACAATTGAGACTTTGAGTACAGGTTGCTTCTGATTTAGGAGAAAAAAACGCAGACATGCACACTGAAGTAGATCTCCTCAGTGCAACGGGAAAATAGCATTTAATGCCTATATATACCGTGAACAAGAAGAAGAATACAAGTCACTGGAAAAAGAAAAGAAAAGAGCTGAAATGTTGTGCAATTTGTTATACTCTGTATAGAAAGTCTTGTATATTTTCTATCTTCTTGTAAAAGAGAGTTTGCTTAACTCTCGAAGTGCTTAAGTTTTTCATATCCTCACTTGTGTGAGTTAGACAGCACTTAAATAAAAAACACTCTGCTGAGTTGTTTGAGCCTGGAGAGGCTTGACTGTAAAAGAATACTTGATTTAGCCTGAAGAGGCTGTGTGCAAAGAATACTTGGGATTTAGCCTGAAGAGGCTGTGTGCAAAGAATACTTGGGATTTAGCCTGAAGAGGCTGTGTGCAAAGAATACTTGGGTTATAGCCTGAAGAGGCTACGTGCAAAGAATACTTGTAACCTATCTGGTTTGATAGTGAAATCTCTCTAGTTTGAGGGGACTGGACGTAGCTCTTAGGAAAGGGTGAACCAGGATAAAAACTTGTATTATTTCTTCTTTCCCTTAACTCTTTTTATATCTGTGCTTATTACTAACCAAGGGGATTGAATTGATTTTATTTCAACAAGTTTTTCATACACTTTAAATCGGACAAAGAAAACAAGTTTTTAAACTTAGAGGGAAGCCTCTGCGTCCAATCTTTCTGTGCGTCCGATATTTTACAACTCTGTGAGTCCAGTGTTTTGGCACTCTGTGCGTCCAATGTTTTAGCACTCTGTGCGTCCAATGTTTTAACATTTTGTGCATCCAATACTTCAAAACACTGTGAGTCCAGTTTTCATATTTGGCTGTGCGTCCAACGTTTTTCACAAGCCAGCGTCCAACATTACGAAAAGTTTTAAAAGCTTAGAAACACAATTCAACCCCCCTTCTTGTGTTTCATCCTGTTACCTACAGCCTTCCTATCCACATGGATTTGGCCCGATGCCGACGTATTATCCACCCGGGGTGATGGCTCTGCTTATTGTTTATGCTAGAGGTCGATCAGACCCGCAACCTCAGTTCCCATGTATTCACCCTCATCAGATTGTTGGAAGCTCCACTCCTAACCCTCCCAATGAAGAGTCGAAGTCTAAAGAGAAGTGGCAGGCCATTGAAGAAAGGCTCAAGGTAGTGGAAGGAGCCAACTATGGTCTTGTCGATGCCTATGACCTTTGTCTTGTTCCAGATGTGGTGATCCCGCCCAAGTTCAAAGTGCTAGACTTCAACAAATACAAGGGCGCCACTTGCCCAAAGAGCCATCTTACCATGTACTGTAGAAAAATGGCTGCACATCCCATGATGACAAGTTGTTGATCCACTTCTTTCAAGACAGTTTGACTGGGGCAGCTCTAAACTAGTACAATCATCTTGATCGTGCCCATGTTAGATGCTGGAATGATTTAAGTGATGCCTTCCTGAAGCAATATAAGTACAATCTTGACAGGGCCCCAGATAGATTAGAGTTGCAAAGTATGATGAAGCGGGATGTTGAGACATTCAAGGAGTATGCTCAACGGTGGAGAGAGTTAGCTGCTCAAGTAGACCCTCCTCTATCTCAGAGAGAGATTACCTCATTGTTTATAGATACTCTTCATTCACCTTATTATGATTTGATGATTGGGAGTATCTGTAATACCCTTTTTCCAAAAAGGATATTACACCATAGTAACCAAGAATTTCACAAAGATTTAGAAGTCATTTTGAAAAGAGTTTGTATCATTCTCCAAAAATGCAGAATTTTTTTTTTCAAAAGGAGTAATAGTATCTCTCTGTCTTAAAAACGTATTTCATTATAGATAGTAACCAAACTATTTTACAAGAGTTTGTTTCAGTACAAACCTAAGCTTCAGAACATGCAAAACATGTAATAAGCAGAAAATAACAGTAAACTGAAAATTACAAAAGTGTTTAAAGGAAAGTATAAGCTACTATTCAAGTAAGAGCCGGATCAATCTCAGACCGTCTACCCGACTTAACTATCTTAAAACGAAGGCGTAACGGCAACAACAACCTTCTAATCCTAACGTGGTGTATCCTCTTCTGAGCAGTCTTCCCCTGCTTCTCCATCTTCCCTACGTTACCATCTTCTTTGCGGATGATGTTCCTCAATTGCTCCAAGGGTAGCTTAACGTTCAAGACCAACCGGGTTTCTACTCTCCAGGTGGGTTTGTCAACCCTCCCCATAGTGGTAAGTACATAACCAGAATATGTACCCCACTGCGTGCCACTGTCTATCTTCCACCCTGTTCGTCCAACCTCAAGGGGTTGAATCCTAAGACGCTTGACCGGAACTAACCCAATCTTCGGATATCCCATCTACTCCGTCATGCAACAACACAACAAAAGCAGGCAAGGGTGAAACTCTAAACAAATAATAGGAAAAGTAGATACAAGAACAGGTTTATAAGTTAGTCACTTTTACACAACAATACACACATCAAAACACAGAACAATCAAGACTTATAAACAATCATGGTTCAACTAACTCTTACCTTGGTGCTGAAACCCTGCAAAATAATTCATTCACAATAATATATCACCAAAACCAAGTATTTTTATGCATGTCACTTCAATATCTCAAAAGTCACACCGGTGTAATGCTCCAAGGAGACTTTCTCTTCCTCACTTCTTTTGAGCGATCGGCTGCGATAAACTTAACAGAATAATCAGGGAATCCTCTCTTTAGACCCCTGAGAAACACTTCGGTAATACCGCATTTAAAATGAATACCAAATCATAAATAGATCTGCCAGTCAGATTTATCCAAGCCGGGTGTACGATTTGTCTCGGTTCAGGGGGATTCACCGCAAGACCATTGAGACTATCGAAACCTGGATAATCCCAGTAGACAATTGTAGTCCAACAGAACCTATTTTCAACCCCGTCTCGTAGGTTGTATGCTCATCTCTCTGATGCAAATGATCATCTAAATTTTCAAATCATTTTCTCTTGAAATCTCTTTCTCTGTAAAACTCTCTGTTTTACTGTTTCTCTATAAAAATCTCTAACTCTTCTCAAAACTCTTTGTAAGAAACAAATCAAAATCTTTTATGGAAAGACCACCTCGTATGAACAGAAAACTGCTTAAAAATCATTTTCTCATAACACTCTTTTACTGTATACTTTAAAACATAAGACTCTTGTCTCTTTTTACTGCTTATTACGGTCTAATTCATTATCTTGGCTTTATTTTAAGTTGCTCAACTGAGTGAATCGGTATAAAAAGAGTTATTAACTGTATTACAAGAAGACCAAACCGGGCATAGCCACTTTGGATTGATCAAGAGAGAAGAGATCAACAGTATTTAAACTTATGTCCGCTTTTAAAATAGTACACGCCTGTTCTCAGATTTTAGATAGCTTCTTGGTAATGGAATAATTACACGGCGGCTGAGCTGACTGCGGTAATCAGTGTCCAGTTTTTCTAAAAACTTGACATCATCTTTATGAACGAAATTCAGCTAATTCTTTTACCGGCTTACTTAATTTAGAAGATGAAATAATCACACGACGGCAGAGCCATCTTTGGTGATTAGTACCCATTTTCAGAAAATCGATAAAAACTTAGTCTACGTGAACGCAATTCAATTATTTCTCTTGGGAAATATTTAAGCACTGATTATCTTCCAGGAAAAAGGTCCGTTGAAAGCCTATCTCACTAATTTCCACTGCCGTAGACATTGGAAATTAAACTGAGTTATGTACATACATATACAGATTGGATTTCCACTCTATATTTCCCACAAATAATATAACGATAGGATTCACCGAGAATCCATTACCGTTACACTATATTCCGACAGATGCTATAACGGTAGGATTCACCGAGAATCCATTACTGTTACACTCTTTAATCCTTTCCAATCTATTTATATATACGGTATTAATAAATCACTTCTTTCCAGATTTATCTTAGGCACGTATATCTCTGGTTCCTAGTGTTAAGATTTTTAAATAGCGTATTAATACAGATCCCATGCTAGAAAGAGACGGACTTTATAATAGCCCCTTCGAAGGTCTCTTTTCTTTCTAGACAGATCCATACTAATAAACCAATCAAATCTTAACCATCACCTTTGACCATATACATGTTAGATAGTATCAGGGTTTTTCACAAGGAATAAAACGTATTTTCTTTACGGTAAAATCATATTTGCAGTAAACTAAAATTTGCCATTATAACGGTATGTTTACTAAACTCAAAATTCATTTTGCCATTCCAACCTTACTCCCACGAAAATATCAAGAAGATTTGGGCATTATAACCCCACAATAATTAAAAAACAAAGACAAGCACTTTTCAAGCCATATAAACACCAAAAAGCACTCAAGCACACAACACTCAAAACACAAACTTCTCAAATTATTTTGCAAGAGGTTCCCCCTACCTTTTTCAAGTTTTTTGATGAAGAACAAAGCTTTGAAAAACAAGAACACCAAGCAAAAACACTAAGAGCTTCAAAGAGCAAAGTAAGAGTTTTTGCTTGAAAACACAAGGCTCTTTGATGTGGGATGTTTTTATGAATCAAAAGGGGTATTGAACCAAGGAGGAGGGCGGTTTCTTGATGCTTGAAATGGGAAGAATAAAGCTTTGAAGATCAAGGCTTGATTTCAAGACAAAGAGAGAAAAAGGTTAGGATTTTCAAAGGGAGAAAGAAGTGAGTGAGCTTTGTCAATACAAAGGCTTGGTGTAAGGATTATGAAGAGTGGAGGGGGTATTTATAGTGGAGGGGGCAGCCAAGGGGTTGGGTTAAATGGGATCATGGTTGGCTTAAAAATAACCTTGGTTAGGTTTTTAAAAATAAACCAAAACATTTAACTAATTCCTAATTGGCCTAAACCACTTCACAAGGATTGAATCCAAGTGAAAAATCATCATCCAAGGGCTCATGGGGGAGGAGAGGGGCGGCCAAAGAGGAAGGGCAAGGGAGGAAGAGAATTATGCAAGTGATGTAAGCCATGACCATCAAATGCATCTTTAACTAATTAGTTTTAATCAAACTTTTTTCCAATTGGTTCAAAACCATGACTCATTGATCAAAATGCATCTAGTCCCCTTTGTGGCTTAGTGGTGAGGCGGTTTTGAGGGCTGAACCAAGCGGGAGGTGAAGTTACATCTTTGCCCCTTGGTTTTTAAGTAGAAAGGATATAAATCAAGGGCAAAAGTGGCTTTTCACAAATCAAAATTCCCTAAAATCAATTTAAAGGTTGAGAGCTGATAAGAAATCTTGGGAATATCATGTAATATCCCTAATAGCTTCATGGAAGAATTTCTGGAATTTTATGGTAAGTGTAAGTATCGCGTTTTGCATAAAAACAGAAAAACGGACGCGCCGTAAGTGAAAAACTGATATTTTTCAAAAAAATCCAAAAAAATTTCTAACAAATAGCAAATCAGTTTTAATTACCAATGGTCCCTTTTGAATTTTGATTTTGAGCTCTCATTGGTCAGTATAAATCCATTTCGGTTTAAAAACGTTCACTTTCCGTACTTTACGGAGTTTCAAAAAAATGACTTTTGATACGTCTTTCAGAAAAATTCGAGATAATTTCCATAAATCCTAAAAAATGGAAAAACATGTTCTGGCTATTAAAAATCTTTATTTGATTTTAACTTGAGCTCTGAATCAAACATTTAGCTCAAGTGGTTTACTATTTGGACCAAAACAGAACTTTTTAAATCTTTTTACTTCTAAAAATTCTAGAAAAAACCCAAAAAATCTAAAATATTAGGAAAACCAACTTTTGTGAAGGAAGTTTATTTATTGAAGTCATTTGCTATTTTTAAGCTATTTAAAACTTCTTTCGTCGGTTAGACGTTTTGTTCTCCGTAAATAGACTTGATAAAAGCAGTAAAATCATTGTTTCAGAAGTATTTCGGAATATGTGTATTTTATTCCTAATTTTAAGCTAAAAATAAATCACAAAAGATTTACGGTACAAAAATTCATATAAAACAGAGAAAGTACAGTTTTGAACAGAGAAACGGACATCGAATTTTGATCTAACGGAAGCCAAAACTTTCTGTTTTCAAAAGTAATTTGGAACTCATGTTTTAAACCCTATTTTTAGGCTAAAAATAAACATCAAAAGATTTATATCACATAAATTCATATAAAACAAAAATCTAAACAGTTAACAAAATAACGGATGTTACAATATCTCCTCAGATATGGTCACCATTGGAGAAAGGGTAGAGAGTGGTACAAGGAGCGGAAAGATTGCTCTTGAACTTGATGAAGTGACAAATAAGAAAGAATGAGAAACTCATGGCATGATGGCGAGCCCAGAAAAATATAACTCTGAGATATTTAGGCCAAAAAGCTACCACTGAAGATGAGCATGTTGCAGATGAAAAAACCAATCTGGTTCTCCTATGCTCTCCATGTCAAGAGCTTTGAAATTGGAAGATCATCGAGTTTCTTGCGGTTTTCATTTTTGTTTCAAAATAATTGTAGCACAAATCCTTTGGCTCTGCCCAAGGCCTTAGGTTAGCATAAATAAATGGGCTCGCATGTTTCCATTCGATATCAGTTATTCAATAAAAAGCATTTTGAATTTTTTATTCATTTTTTATTCTTGTACTTCCTTCTCTCATTTCCATGCATACTTCAAAATATTCCATCTGAAAATGACAGTGCTAGTATCTCATGATATAATCATGCCAACGACAAAAATGAAGCTAATGTTGAATCTCCACAACAATCAATGAGGTTAGCTGAGCAAGAAAGCAAGGACAAACTTGGACTAGATGCTACCATAGCTGAGGCATATATACCCACCAGTTAAGCTTAGGTCAAGCAGGATGAGGTCGGACATCTCATTGAGGGTCAGAGAAGAAACAAAAAAAGAGAAAAGAATAGCCCGTTAGGTTGGAAACTCATTAGAGCAACCTAAGCAAAATTGGGGCACAAAAAGAGGAGCAAGTGTACAACATTTCATCAAGTTTTGTCCTAAAATTAAATTGTAAGAAAATGAGCAATCATGATTTGAGATGAAGTTTGACCATTTTTCTCTATCCTATAAATGATAAAATTATCCTTTGCTACCCACTTTGAGCCTGAAAAAAGATATTCTCTTTGAATCACCCCAGACAAGGATCATCTCTATATCAGAATTAGCATGGTTCATGAGAGCATCAAAGCAAAAATCAAAAAAAGGAAAATAAAAAAAAATGGAAAAAGAAAATTGACCAAAAGAATCAAAAGAAATATCAAGAAACTATTGAGATGGTGCCTCATGCTATACAAAATGCATCATTGAGTTAAAGATCATTTGTCATGATTAACCTTCAAACACTCATTTGAGCATTTTATACCCTTTCTCTCATAACCCTTTTAACCGTAGCCACGTTACAAGTCTAATAAAGTCCATTCTGATCAAGGATTGATTGCTGATATTTTCTTACAACTTTAATTCTAAGACAAAACAACTTGATCCATTCATGATTGTTAGTACGTTTGCTCCAAAGCTAAAAGAAAAGAAGAAGAAAAAAGATGAAACGCTCGCTAGATTGAAAACCTGAAAAGGCAACCTAGGCAAAAGGTAGAGCGACCCGGTGGGTTGAAAACGAGAGCAGCCCAAACAAAAATTAGGGTCTACAAAAGTGAAATTGTTGTGGATGCATGAAGAGAGTTAAGCCTCCTTACTGAGGCAAATCGAGTATTTTCAAAACAAGCAAAATGGGGCAGTTGATGTGTTCAATAGTTGTTCGTTGGGTGTTCATAATCACAAGCATAGAAATTTGTTATATCTAATAAAAAAAATGAATGAAACTCATAAGTAAATACTATTTTATTTATCGAAGATAAAATTAAAAAAATAATTTTGTAACATAAAAATTTATAGAAACAAAAAATATAAATAAAACTTGTAAATAAATACCATTTTATTTATCAAAAATAAAATTAAAAAAATAATTTCGCAGCCTGAAAATTTACACGATAAAAAAAACATTAATGAAACTCATAACCAAACACCATTAAATTTATCAAAAATATAATTAAAAAGTAATTTTGTAGCCTGAAAAAATATATGAACAAAAAAAAAACCGTAAGCAAACACTGTTTTATTTATCAAAAATAAAGTTAAAAGAAAAATATAATTTTTCAACAAGAAAATTTAAGTGAACAAAAAATATGATCGAAGCCCCATAAGCAAACACAATCTTTTGTCAAAAATAAAACTTAAAGAAAACTAATTTTTCCTCCTAAAAATTTTCTGGAACAAAACAATATCAATGAAACTCAGTTACAAGCAAAAACTATTTTTGTTATGAAAAATAATATTGCAATCTAAAATTATATGAATGAAACTTGTAATCAAACACAATTAGATTTATCAAAAATAAAATAAAAAAATAATTTTGCAACCTGAAATTTTAGAATAGAAGAAAAAAATATGAATGATACTCGTAAGCAAATACTATTAGATTTATCAAAAATAAAATTAAAAAAATTAATTTTACATTTTGAAAATTTATAGGAATAAACAAAACATAAATAGAATCTGCAACCAAACACTATCAGATTTATTAAAAATAAAAATAATTTTACAATTTGAAAATTTATTAGAATAAAAAAATATGAAAATGTGAGAGACATCATTAGGAAGAAACATGATCAGAGATGGGGTGAGCAAACATGTTTGGGAAAAAGTAACAACAGCATATGAAATTGAAATTTGAAATAGATAGAAAATGTGAAATGACATATGACTGCGGGATTATAGGAAAAGCTTCTGAAATTTCAGATAGAAATTAAAAAGTTCATATTTTATTTAAATACATTATTATTTCTTTAATTATTTTTCCACTACAAGCAAGCATAGCTTTGAGGTCACAAATTCAAAAAATCCATGTGTAAGCACGATATATAACAATTTGTTAGCTTTCAGTCAGCATTATTTAAATTATTTAACGTAAGGTTTAAAAATACTTGTCGTCTCTACAAATATATCAATTTTTGTTTTTTGTTCTTGTAATTTTTTTGTGTGTTATTTTTTCCTGCAATGTTCAAACCTTTCATATTTTGTTCTTATCATTAGTCTCCGTTAAAAAATATTGATGTGGCAAACGGGGTTCTATCTGGAGTTGCCACTTAAGACTAAAAATACCACGTGTAATATGAGTTGTAAGATGGCATGACCCTAATATTTTTTCTTTCCCTTTCCCTCTTCCCCTGACCCCTTTTCTCCTCCCCTTGGCGCCACAGCTCCACCACCTGAAGCAGCCACAACACCACCACCACAACCCCCACCCTCACCGGCAATGTGACCAAATCCCTCACGCCTTCCACCAACATGTTCAGATAAGCGGCTGAGTTTGATGTGATGGATTGGGATTCCTCCTCTAGCACCCCCAATTGTCGAAGAAAAGTTGAAACAACCATTCAACCTTCCTGTAGTTCCCATTCGGAGAGTGGGCATGGGTCACCCATCCCCGAACGACAACTCCAATTTGAACTCCTCCTTGTTTTATCTTCTTTATCATGGTACTAATGATAACCAACCCCAACTCCTAGGGGCGTGCAAAATCGAACTGATTCAAAAAATAACTGCAAACCAATCAAAAAAATCGAAAACCGATAAAAACATATATTTTTGGATGACTTTTTTGGAAAACCAAATCGAACTGCTCGAATTTCAGATGTCTTCACTAAAATCGAAGCAAATCAAACCGAATCGCAAATTATAATGTTATTCCCTTTGAACTTGTTTCAATGTATCTTTAATTGTTATAAATTGTGTCCCGCACGTATAGGCACTACAAGAAAGAAGATTTTTCGCAGCGACTTTTTTGCAGCGACAATGAAGTTGTTACCAAAACTGTATGTATAACAGCGACATGTGCATGTCATTGCAATAAGACATTTCTTTCCTCAACAACATCCTTTTTGTCGGGAAAAGTAGACTTATGTCAACAACAATCAATGTCGTTGGGAATATCATGACTATTTCACAACAACACCATAAAGTCGTTGGGAAAAGTACATATTTACGCCAACAACATTTTTTGTCGCTGAGATAAGGAATTTTTTTTTCTCAACAACATGATTATCGCCGAGAAAAATAAACTTATCCCAACATCATTTAAAATCGCTGCAAATAAACACTTATTTACCAGCGACACTACAAAATCGTTGGCAAACATATCTATTCTATCTGTCTTATTCTATGCTCCAAACGGGCCAGATATATATAAAAAAATGACTTACTAATCAGGCGCCAAGTTTAAAAATTTCGCTCAAATAAGGTCCTTTTGTTGGCGCTATAGGATGAGGCGCTAAAATTTTTCGCAGTACAGGACCTTTTCTTCCGTGAAAGCAATAACCGCTAACACCTTCTCTTCTTTTATTTTGCTATGCACCCTCTCTTCCCTTCTTCTTCCAACCCTGCTTTCTCTCTGTTCTAAGCTTATCTGTGTTTCTCTGCGTGTGTTAGCTGCATTCTATGCTTGTTCACTCTCTGCTGGATCTGGTTGCCTTCTTCAGGATCTATTGGTAAGTGGGTTTTCGTTCCTTTGTTGTTACCTCTAAAGCTTGCTGTCTTTGAGTATCGAAAGAGTATCGAAAACGTTTAATTTAAAAAATAATACAATACGCCATCGACACGGCAGCGATGCGGTGCCGATACGGTGGTCTGTTCAGATACTCTGAGTTGTGACTCATCGGTGACTCCCATCCAATTTCATTCCACCCAATCAAAATTCTCTTCATGCTTTTTTATATTATTTATGAAACCCAAGCACACTCGCATGGCCCTTCTCTTCATTGTTCACCGATTCAGTCCCTGTTCAGCAACCAGAGAGCAGAGCTTCTCTTTATTCTTCAACAATTAAGTCCCCTGTTCAGCAACCATAGAACAGAGCATCCCGCAAGACTAGTGTCCAGAACAGTGCAACTAGATAATAGAGTTTCCCAAAAGACTAGTATTATGATTCTCTGCACATAATTTAAGAATTTTCCTTAATCCTTAGCATTTCTCTGCACTTAGTATGATTCTATGTTTCGCGGGTGGTCTCACAATACGGACTTGCATCACATGGGCCGTTTGATTAAGTGTGCTTTTGGATTTTTTTTTGCATTTTTTTAATCGATGGGAGAAAAGGCAAATATATTAAACTAATTTTTTTTGCAATATGAACTTAAACGTGTGTTCTGAACGTTCAATATAGACTTTAGCTATATTTTTTTTGCAATTGTTTTGAACGTTTTCTACAATTGTTTTGTTTTGAACTTTTTTTTTGCAATTTCTATTTATATTTTGGGAAGCTTTTATTTTTTATATAGGTATCATAAACGTATTGTATCTTTTATTTTCTAAGGAACAACGTGTCACCGTATCGGATACGTATCGTATCCGATACTCGTATCGTATCTGTGCATCATAGCTTTGAGTCAAAGGAGAACTTTTGTTTGCTTTTTCTTTGGTTTTCTCCTCCTTTAATTTGTTGGTGCCGTGGGGAAGTTACATCCAGTTGAATATGCAGGAGTTTATTCTCATTAGACTTAAGAACAACTTCAATAAGCACAATTTGGACACTTTTTTCTCCAACATGGCAGAGATTGATCAATAGGCATATTATTTTGTTTATACTGAAAAATAGTTTTTCAAAACTATTTTCCATGACAGTTTTTAAAAACAAAAAAACAGAATAGAATCAAACAGGGCCTAACTATTCTTAAGATATATACTTATTATGAATTCAGGAAATAACAAGTTTAATTTTTTAAATACTCAATATATTAATTTTTTAAATACTCAGTGGTTGACCTTTTAATTGAATTAAATCGATAGATAGTAATAAAGAAACTATTATAACTATTCAGCTTATAACTAACTTGCATTTGAATTGATCCATCTTTTTGAATTTTCTTATAATTCATATATATATCTTTGGCAACATGTCCATTTAAAGCTGTCCATTTCACTGCTCTATTTTTTTTGTTACCTCCAAAGCTTGTTGCCTTTGGATTTATTTTATTTTATTTATCATTATCTCCATCCTTATCTCTATTTGAGTATGTCCAATGAAAAGTGATTTTAATATAATATGATATTGTCCAACATAGGTCAGACTTAGTTATGACATCCCCAAATCAAAATTTAGAGATAAGGCATCAAAATTCTTCAAATGCTAATACAAGTCAACAAGGTATTTATCAGTTAGTTGATTAATTTTTGATTTCATTTGTTCTTATTGATTATATTATTTTTCTTATATTTTTATCTTGGAAGTTTACATTATACTTGTCATGAATTTCTTCTTGATGTTTTGGTAAAAAACTGCAATAGAATGTACAAATACCAAAAAAGTTGGAAGAGGAAAAACGACCGGCTTAAGGGTTGCAAAAAAGAAAAAGAAGAGTACTACTGGCAAATTACGTGTTATTATTCCAGAAAATAAGATGGTAGCTGTTGGATCAGGAGCTGCAGATTTTGTTACTGAAATCTCTATTATTGTCCAAAAGAATGCTCCATTGAATGTTACTAAGTGGAACAAAATCCCAGAACAGAAAAGAACGGACATAGTAACAAAAGTTTTGGTAAACCTTAACATTGTCCACTTCTTTTAATTTACTTTTAGATTTGTAGAATATTTATAGTTTTGATTTTAATTATTATGTTGCAGGATACTTTTGATATTGACAATACTGAGCATAACAAAGACGTTATTCTTCATACCGCAAGAAGACTCTATCGAAGTCATAGATGTAGGCTTCATCAACACTTTAAACAATATGAGACAAATGAGATAGCTTTGAAACATATACCTGATGATGTAAGTGAAGAAGATTGGAAATACTTGGTCAATTATTTTTCAAGTGATGAGTTTAAGGTATGTTGTCATTTATTTTATTATAAATATAGATAAATCAGTTTTAAATATAAAAAAATTGCTAATCTATTTTGAGCTATATTATTTCCAGGAAGTTAGTGCAAGGAATAAATTAAACAAAGCAAAACAAGTTATTAATCATAGATGTGGAAGAAAATCATTTCAAGCCGTTAGCTATGATGCGGTAAAATATATGAAATCTTTTCATTGTCAATTGTTTATTAATTTAATAACTTACTAATACTATATTTTGTGTGTGAAAATTTGTTCTTAGAGAGATCTTGAAACCGAAAAGGAGCCTAATTTTCAAGAATTGTGGCGAATGACTCATACAAACAACAATGGAGAATGGATAGATGAGGGTTCTAAAGAAATTTATGTATGACATTTATGTATTCATAAATAAATAAATTATGATTAATTTGTTATTTTTAGTTATACTTGATAATTAAAGTTTTACTTTTTTTAATAGAGGAAGGTTGAAGCAGCTTCTTCAGAGAGGTTACAACACATAGATGAGGACAATGATGAAGACTTGATCATTAATGCGACTTTTCAGTCAATTGTAGGGGAGAGATCAGGATATTGTCGCGGTCTAGGAGCTGGAATTAAACCACCAAAAGGAAAGTCTGTTACAGGTTTACACGAACAATTAGAGAAGGAGCGTGAAAAGCGAGAGGATATAGAATCAAAGTTGAAAGAAGTTGAAACTCAACTCCAAGAAGAGCGCAACGTAAGGGAAGAAATGGTAGCACAATTTGAAGAAAGTCAAAGACAACTCGAAGAAAAAATGCAGAAACAACTTGAGGAAAGGATGGCAGCTATTTTGTTTACAATGCAATCTTTCTCGGTATGTATTTGTGAATTAAATGGTACAAGAATATGATAAATCTATAATTTTATATTTAAAAGTCTATCAGTTTACTATCTTAATTTTTTTCCAATTGGTGTTTTTAACATTTATACAGGCTGGACAATCTTCTGGTGCAATGAATATAATGTCTGAACCTGATGAAAGGTTTGAAAGTAGCTACTAATAACATGATTGCACACATGCTGAAATAATTATTTTTGCAAATTTGGATTCTAGACTTGTTAGGTATTGTTACTTTAGGTGTTATGGAATTCAGGTCATTTTGTTTATTATATTCATGGAGTATATGGTTTGTACATTTGTATGTGTTAGTACATTTGTATCTTAAATTTTTAGTCCTTGTTGAATTCTTTGATCATCATGTTATTACGGTTTTTATGTTAATTGGTTAATTTGGCTTGTTTTCCTTTACTCTTTCATTTTTACATTCATAGGAAAAGACAATACTAATTAAACTAATTATATTGATATTGTAGGCCAAGTAAGGGTGATTCAACTACTTTGAGAGGAGAAATTCAAAGCAAAGCTAAGCAAAGGAAATAGTGTTGGAATGTTTTTAGTCTTAGAACTATTTGCAATTTTCTTTTCATGAAGACAAAAACGTATATGACACATTAATTTTGTAAATAACATTTATGGTATTTTGTTATGTTTCTATTATGCAAATCATGTTTATACCTTGTTTATATTTTTTGCATTAATAATATCATGATTTTTGTTGTAGTATAGTTTATTTTTAATTGTTATGATGTCTAAATAATGTGACTAATACTAATTCTAAAAAAAAATTAAAAATTAATTTTTATTAAAGAAATTTAATATTACCAATTTTAATGACATAAATTGCTAAAAATATATGTATATTTTAATACTAATTCCAACAATTTAAGTTGTTGGGAAATGTAATTTATGACAACAATTTTTTTTTGTTGACAATGATAAAAATATAAAAATATGGCAACCATTAGCGTTGTTGAGAAAAATATCTTATCGCAACGACTTTAGCTGTTGAGAATAAAATACTTTATTGCAACGACAAATGTTGTTGTAACATGTAATATACGACAGCGACAATTGTTGTTGAAAAAAATACTTTGTCGCAACGACAAAGGTTGTTGCAACATGTAATATACGACAGCGACAATTGTTGTTGGAGAAAATACTTTTATCGCAACGACAAATATTGTTGCAACATGTCATATACGACAGCGACATTTGTTGTTGGGAAAACATTAGTTATAGCAGCGACACGTAATGTCGCTGCAAATCTTTTCGCAACAGCACTTTTCGCCACGACATGCAACGAAATTTTTGTCGCTGCGATAAGACCCTTTCCCAGCGACTTTATATTTTTCCCAACGAGATTTGTCGCTGCGAAAAACCTTTTGTCTTGTAGTGAGGCTACTAATTAATTGTTGGTGTACATTGCACTTTCTTTTTTAGAATTGACTTTTGTAAGTACTTTATGTGTTAAATATTAATTCAAAATGACCTTTGAGTGTGTGTTAAATATTATTTCATATTTTTTATGCCATTTGTTTAGAATTGAATTTTGCAAGTACTATTTTCCTATGATCTATTTTTTTAGAAATTGGCTTTAGAAATGATAACCTAACTAAATTTGTTAAAACAAAGGTCATTGATTGGTATTTGGTAATATATTAGAAATGAAACGGAAGCAATATATAACACTTCAATTGATATTTATTTTTAAAAAAAAATTATGACCACAAAAAATTGAAAATCGGTCCAATTTAAACTGTATTGTTTTGGATTATTTTGAAGAAAGCAAATCGAACCGAACCGAAATCGCATGTTTTTTCAAACTTTGAATCGGATGACTTTTTCTTTAAAACCGAACCAAACCGAACCCAATTAATGATGAATGGAGAATGATAAGCCCAATAAAAAAATACCACAAAGGGGTGAGAACCCATGATAAGATCCAAACATCTTTAAACCTTAATTAATAGATAAATGACAATGTGTGTTTTAATCCACACAATTTATTTGTCATAATTTTCTTCGAGATCTAAAATACCTCATGTCTATAATTTATCCATATCTTTTTTATAATTTTAATATTTTACGTTTGAATATCTTTTAATTAATATTATCTTTTAAATTTTTAAAATGACCCCAAAAACTAATGCAAAACCTAATTAGATGATCTTAATTAATAAGTTTGATCACCTGTTCAAAATAGCTTAATAAACAAGGAAAGAACAAGGTTAATTTTAGGATTACAACATAATATATATAACGTTGCCTTTTAATTACTTTTCCAAGTGCTTAAAATTAATTGCTCCTACGGTTGTTTTCTTTTCTTAAAGTTTGTTGTTTCCTTTTGGTGAAGTCCCTTTTCTTTTTGGTTGATGAGGTGCGAGTACGTGTAGTGCATGTGACCGCATCAACTTGCAAAATTTAACTAGAGAAAGCTTTGCTTAATGAACAAGGAGCAAATGGGAACAAATTAAAATAGGAAACAAAGATTGATAAAATGATCAAAAGTGGAAGACTTCATCCGATTAAACAAACACAGGTAATTAAACTCAAAATGAATTGAACCCATTATTATTGTTATACTTGTATAGTAGTGCTAGTAAATTACCAAATGCTTTGCCACAGTCTAACTAAGAATATTTCAGGCCGTAGTTACAAACTCTGAAAGCCATGCCAACGAATCGTGGCCGACGCCAACAATCCACGAGGTGGTACAAGCTATGTTTTGTTCCTAATATTAGCACAGATAGTTCAGATGACTCCGATACAGAATCTGTAATCTTAGCTCCCAGTACTTCCACTTCAACTAGTACATGGCAACAAATTTCTCCGCCACATCCACCTCCGAACCCAGAACCTCAAATTAACTGGACTCTTTCCCCACCGCCACCGCCACTGCCGTCATTTTTTCCACCGTCTCCATCGCTGCTGGCCCGGGCTGCAGAGCTTGACATGGAATCGCTGTACGACGGTACCGGAGATGAACTACCTTTGCCGCCACATGATTCACCACCACCGCCGCTCCCATCAGAACATCAAACTAACCCGACTTTTTTGTGGCCTCCACGGCCACCGCCATTTTATCCACCTGCAGAGCTTGATATTGAATCGCTGTCTGAAAGTTCCGGAGGTGAATTTTCTACGCCATATCCTTCACCACCACAACCGTTTGACATTGAATCGCGGCATGATCACAATCCCACTAGAGATGCATTTGTTTCCCCTTATGAGTTTGATCATCAAAATGTGCGCCTTCAGGATCCTGCAGATGATGTCCTCAACGCCCTTCGATGGGTGAGAATCAAAGAGTTGAATGTTAGAGGAGATAATGATCATAAACTCTCTCAGTGTCCCATTTGTATGGAGGAGTTTGAAGTGGGTGACGAGGCATGTCGGTTACCCTGCAACCACACGTACCGTCCTGAATGCATTCTCCGTTGGCTTAACAACAATAATAGTTGTCCTCTTTGCAGGCTTCAGTTGGTAATTAATTAACAGAGTATGGTTCACAAAATTTATATATAATAATAAACTTCTGGAATGGTGATATATATAGCTGACTTGTTAATTTGCTTGAATACCATGCATATCTATATCTGATTCTAGTATGTGTTGCTTTTTGCTTATTGATCACGAGTGAAAGTAGTCGATTACTTTCCAAGTTCTTGGAAATTTGGGCTTCAGAGACTAGAGATAATCAATTATATGGAATTAATTGATCTTGGCATATTATCATATTATAAAAATGGTTAGTTGGTTACATTATATTCATATTAATTAATCTTTCAATATTTTACTTCAACAAAAATCTTATACTCACCTTACAAATTGAAAAAAAAAAGATAATTTGCTTTCCAAAATTTTTAATAACTCAATTCAACCCTCCTTTAGTTAACCATATATTCTAATAGAATAATCCATATGTTTACCTTAGACCAAGGAAAAAAAATCCACATAAACTAACTACTTATGTCTGTCTAGTATATTTGTCAAAAGAAAATGTCTACTGTCTAATATATTTACTGTTTCATTTTAGTTTTAATTGGATAGGGCATGCAAATTATATTTAGAATTAAGCTTAAATAATTTTTTAGTCCAAAATGGATCTTTTTTGGTTTAATCCGTATAAAATGTTTTTTGGTTTTAGTCCCTAAAACAGAAAAATTTACTTTTATTCCTTGTTTTCATTTAATCTCTCAAATATTTGCGAATGTTAGAATTAATTCCTATAATATTGGAGAATATTGATTTTAGTCCTTAGGGAAATAGACTATATAGAGACTAATTTTAAAATGAATAAAATATTACAAACACTAAAATCAAACAAGAAGGACCAAAAGTAAAAAAAAAAATTTATATTTTAGGGATTAAAACCAAAAAAAATTTAAGTTTTTTTTTTATAAAAAAAAAAAGAAGGTCCACATTACAAGGACTACAAAATTATTTGAGTCGTAGAATTAATAATACGAAGAAGCCTATATTCGTCGCATTTCATTTAAGGCTATGTTTGGATTGATGGTATGGGATGGAATGGGAGGGAATGTAATGGAATGAGTATATGTTCCATTGTTTGGATTACAAATGAAAGGATGGAATGGAGTGGAACTCAATGGCATCTATTCCATCCCATTCCATCACTTATCTCCATTTTTCTTCCCCTCCAATTTGGAAGGAATGGAATGGAATGACTTATGTATTTATTTTTATAATTATTAAATTACTGCTTTATCCTTATTTTATTATCTCATTTTTAACTTCTTTTATTTTCTCTTCGACGCGTCGTTGTATCATCGCCTCATCGGAGCTTCTTACTGGTCCACTTCTTCTCCACTGACTTGGGTGTCATACCAAGGTGTGTTCCTCTCCTTTTTCTTCGCGATACATGCTGCTTTTCACTCTGATGCTTTTCCCTTCGAGGACGAAAACGAAGAAGACGACACCTTCATGTTGCTGTTTTGCTGGTTGCCAACTTTGGGACAAATCTGTCAACGCAACATCATCAGTATAATCTTGGCTGAATGTGGAAATACCGGATAAAAGCATAGAAAAGCTTTAAAACGTGAAACAAGGAAGAACGAGAGATACTCCTCCATTGACTCAAATGAGGGGGGTTTGAAGTTGAAGGTTTTCGCTTGTATGGGAGATATTTCGTTTTTGGATGTGCAAGGCAAATAAATTTAGTATATATTTAGTGGTAATTTTAATTTGATGAAAGTGTTAAATATAAAAATAAATTAATAATTACTATTGACTATTGTAAATATTTAATTATTAATTTTTTATTTTATTATATTACAATCTAGTATATATATTTTTACATGATAGTTTTCTTAAATAAGGATAAAAGGAGAATTAAAAAATTATAACTCATTCTATTCCATTCACTTTCCAAACAATGGAGTGGAAATCTTGTTCTGCTCCATCATAAAATATCCAAACAGTGGAATGGAATATATAGTCCGTTCCGCTCCATTCCGTTCCACTCCGCTCCGTTCTGCTCATTTTAAAATATCCAAACATATACATTTCGATATCAAATGATCATTTGGCATGTCAGAAAAGCTATATGCTACGACTATGAGTATCAACTATATCAAGACCTTAACAAAGACGTTTCACTAAATGATGTGAAATCATTATATGAATAGGAATAGGAATAAGGAACATATTGAACATATATTTCGCGCAAAAACAATGAGAACAAAGATATTTCATTAATCAAATTTGTAACAAATTATCTCCTCTTGACCTCTTCAGTACCAATCATTCTCCTGTATAAATGTTCAATCAATTATATATATGGCACGATCACAAACGAAACACGAGTTGAAATTTTGCTCCCTCTCAAATCACAATGTGATCTTCACAAATGTGCGCGCTGATGGTGAGTACCAGCATGGAACCCTTCTGTGTATGCTGTGTTCTTAAGTATCATCTGCAGCAGTGATCAGAACCACAATTATTCATATGATAAAGGCTTATTACTAACAGAGATGATGATTACATAAGGGAAAACAGTGCTCCAATCTCATTCCTTCATTTTCCAAATAGGAAAAATGATGACTGGCATCACAAGATATACTTACAACAAGGTTTTTCAAATCTGAGCTGAGACCTTTCCGTAGATTGTCAGAGACTACAGTGCCTAGATGCTCTCCATGTTGCCTTATAGTGTCTTCCTTGATCTGGATTATCAAGATTTTTCAGATTCATGCATAAAGTAACAAGTTGAATTTCTACACGTAACGTACATAAAATAACAGAAAAACACGCAAGGGTGAATTTCTTTGCACAAGTTGAAATCCACTGAAAGGATGTATACGAAAAAGAAAATACTACATAATACATTCCAAGAATATATATAGCTACTCTTTCGCAAATCTTTCTCTAAGATATTCATACACCAAAAGAGAGCACATCATCCAATTAAACACACAGTCAAACACACAAATAGCACTCTAGCATAATGCATGTCACTTCAATATCTCTTTAATACACCGATGCACTACTCCATGGAGACTTCCTCAACTAAGTAGAGCGATATGGCGGAATCGTATACCTATCATTAATGCAAACTGACCTTCACTCTCGGCCATCGTTTGTCATTTATTCGGTACAGACCCATTGTGCTACGTCGTACACCACATCATAAATAAGATAGCCCTGGTCAGGATCATCCAAGCTGGGTATTACGACTCGTCTGGGCACAGGGGAATTCCTTTCAAGGCCATTGAGAACTTCGTAACCTGGATGCCCTCAAAGACTTATAGTCAGACCATACTTATTTACAATCCCCGCATAGGATTGTGTGCTCTCATCATAGCAATAAATGCTAGCCTGGCAAAAGCCAATATCTCAAATGCATATGACAGTATATTTGCAACCACAATCAATTCGGTCCCTCGTCTTAGGGTTTTTCATCGTCACGTGTTAGCTTTCACCTAACACCGTGTAATATATTTGTCCTTAAGACTTATATCTTCGCCACGTATTGGTTCTCTTCCAATACCGTGTAATATTATTGTCCTTAAGACTTTTATCTTCGCCACGTATTGGTTCTCTTCCAATACCGTGTAATATTATTAAAAAAAAATGTAAGTTTTATGGAAAATTCCTCTTTGAAATTAAAGTTCTTCTTTAACTTTAACTCTCTAATTCTTATTATTTTTCCTTCTCACTTATTAATTATTAAAAACCACATAACTTGTTAAAATTTTATTTTGACCCCAAAACGTCCAGTTCCTGCGTCCAGTCTGCGTCCAGTTCTTGCGTCCAGTCTCTGCGTCCAGTTTCTGCGTCCAGTCTCTGCGTCCAGTCTTCACGTTTTCTACCCCCGAACTTTTATAACATTATACTTTTGGCCCAAAGTGCCCAGACTTTCGATTTCATGCCCAGAATTCCAGAATTCCAGAATTTTGTATTTTTGAAATTTATCCAATTAAGTGTTATCTTGAATCCTAATTAATTTCTTTGTTTTCATTCGTAAAACTTTTTCATTTAAGTTTTTAACTCCTCTTACCACACTTAGTCAAATATTTTCAAACCAATCCCAATCACATGGAATTAAATCATGTGAAACATCCAAGAATCAATATTCATCCATTTAGGCAAAAACACCACCAAGCCATAAATCAAACATACACTTAGGCATTCCAAATCACTCCAAATCATACATATGATTTTTCCAACAACACATAGACTTATCAAAAATTATCATGCCTCAACCAAAATCATACTTTCACTCATATACATAAATATATAAAAATACATATTACTAAAGAATGAAAAATCATTCAACAACCAATATGAAAACTCAAGTCTTTGAGTTCATCATCAAGAACAAAATCACATAATCACACACATACACAACCCTCCCAACTTATTGAGAAAAATCCCCTTACCTCTTGAAGACTTGAAAATGGGCTAGCTCCAAAATCACCTCCTTCACACCACACCAACACCAAGTGGTCTACTCAACACCTTGATGTTCCCACACTTAAGAAAAATTTACCTTTTACAAAATACACCAAAATACAATCATAGGAATATGAGTTTTATGAAACCCAAGAAACCCTAAAGAGTAGAAATTTGAGAAGATGAATACTTACTCAAATCTTGAAGGAAAATAGATCCAAGATAGTTTTCAAGCTTGTAGGTTCCAATGGAGTGAATCTAAACCAAGGAAAAGCTTACTTTTAGTGAAATGAAGAACTCAAGCTTTCATGAAAACATGAAAGTGGTGGAAATGAAAAAATGAAAGAAGTTTATGGATTAGAATGATGATCCAAACCTTTTTTGTGAAGCTTAGGTATGGAAAATCTCAATAGAACTTGGTCTTTTTGTGTATGGAAAAACTTGGAAAAATGGACAGAAAATGGAGTTTGTATGATTCAAGTGGAGAAGATGAAGTGAAAAGTGAATTCTTCTCTCCTCTCTCCCTAGTAGAATTCAGCTGAGCAAGGGAAGGCATGGGGGAGGTATGGGCTTGCATGCTTTGGTGGTTGGGAGCCATACCTCTCTCACCTAATTTTGGGAAAATTCAAAATCAACCCCTAATTGACCATTTGACTTTTTGGAAGAATTTTTAGACTTGGATCAGCCTCTTATGCGCCCAGATCTGACTAGAAAAAAATGGTGGGATTAAGTTCCATCAAGTTAGGGTTTAATCGGTAGTTCGAAGCGGTAAAAACACGTAGTTTTCGAACCCCTTTTTAGATAAATATTTTTTCTAAAATGAGTAAAATCATGAGGAATAAATTTTATGATTTGAATATGTCATAGAAAAATTTAGAAACCCAAAAAGAAATTTTTTGACTATTTTTCATGTCCCGGTTGCGCCCGGTTTACCCGTAAAGCACCAAACGCGGGTAAAATAAAGTTTTTCTGAAAAATTTCCAGAAAATTTCTAAAAATCACAAATATTATAAGAACCATTTTTGGTTCGTTAAAAATTTATTTTGGAGTAAAAATGACCTCCAGAAAAATACTGGACCCTATCCCCGCATCAGGAGAGAATGCAGTTCCCGCAAAAACTCAGTTTTGCGAACTTGGCTACTCTTGACTCTTCTAAAATAAATCTAAGATATTACTATCACTATCCTCACCTCAAGATCCCAAAAATCATTAATTAAATAATTTTAATTAAATTAAATAGGATTAAAAATCAATAAAAACTATATATAAAAATCAAGGTGTTACAGAAGTGACATGCATTATGCTAGAATGCTACGTGTGTGCCTGACTGTGTGTTTACCTTGATGATTTGTCTCTTGTTGATGATTGAATAGCTTAGCTAAAAGATTTGCGAAAGAGTAACTCTATAAATATATTCTTGGAATGTATTACGTAGTATTTTATTTTTCATATGCAACGTTTCAGTGGATTTCAACTTGTGAAAAGAAATTCACCCTTGCATATTTTTCCTGTGTCTGTATGCACGTTACGCATAGATGAGGCCTCTGGTAGCCCGCGTGAGGGAGACCTTCCAACCCCTTGAGGCCGAGTCCGAGGGAGGGGGATGGATTTATGATCCCATCTCCCAATGGGCCACTGTGTGTGGACACGTGGTCAGGACTAGAGGAGGGGTGCTGGGCCCCGCAGAGGTTCTGGAGCGCGATATGGTTTTGGACGTTCACAGTCCATTAGAGAGGATGCGCAGCTGGCTGGCAGCCGCACCCGAGGCACCTGTGGAGCAGCCGAGGCGAGAGACTCAGGCGGAGGAGAGACCTTTACCCTCACAGGTAACCGGATCCGCTCGGGAGTATCGTCGCATGTTTCGTCGCACGCGCCTCACTCCGAGGAAGAGTACCTTGCCGCGAGATCGTCTACCGAGGATGGCTCCATCAGTGACACCAGCTTCACCAACACAGACAGGGAGACCGACGCTTTCTGTTCCTTACGTTCCACCGTATGGCCGTTTCGTACGCTGCTCTTCTGACACTTCTGCCGGACCGTCGGGACACGCAGAGAGGGGGAAGAGGAAGGTTCGAGATGAGCCAGAGCGGGTACTCATTGAGATATCCGAGGAGGAGGAGGACCCAGAGGAGGACCCCGAGGAGACGTCATCGTCTTAGGTCGTAGTGGTGGGGGTGTCTAGTGCTAGGTTGTGGGATGTCTGTTAGCGACCAGCCTAGGTTTGGGATGTTCATGTTCAGTGTCGTGTATTTGACACATCTTTTGATTTACAGTTTTCTTAGGTTTAGATTTATCGCTTTATTTTCTTTACGTTATGATGATGTATTTTGGCCACTATGTTGTGGTTCCAAACTATCCTTGCGGGCGCAAGACTTGTATATTTTGACATGATGATATATATATATATATGTGCATGATGTTTCTTTTCTTCTGAGTTTCAGGATGGCTAAGTGTGATGTGAGAAATCTTTTCGTATAAGATTCTTTTTAAAAAAAAATTAGCCACCAATTTTGGTAACCTTAATTTATGAAAGATGTTTTTCCGCATTAAATATTAGTTTTCACGTGACGTTCCTTGTGGGAAAAATGGGCGTTACAGTGGAGGGAGGAGTTATAGAAGTTCCTTATTGGTTGATTTTTTATTTTTATCATACATGTGTTTCTTTTAATTTTTAAATATGACTTTGTTATCTTAAATTATTAGATATGTCAGCAGTTACAGGACTTGAGGAAGTTGAGGTGAACAGTGTACTTGAGAGCATGAGGTAAGGTTATCAAACAATCTCAACTTATTCATCTTTTAGTGGTCCCTTTTTTGACTTTGATTTGTTTGTTCAATTTAAATTGCAGAAATAGTTTGCAGATTTGAGCTTGGAGGATGATTTGAGTTTGAAGAATGCAGATTTATTTCTTGTTATTTATGGTTTTTCATTGCTGCTGTTATGTATGTACTGCTGTGTAATGTGTGGTACTAAATGCTAAGTGTTGTCATGTGTGGTACTAATCTGGAAAAAATAGAATAAAATAGAAAAAATGGATTGTTTGTAAAACCCCCAAACATGACAGCACTTAGTAACACACATTACACAACAATACATACATAACAGTAGCAATGAAAAACCATAAATAACAGAAAATAAATCTGCATTCTTCAAATTCAAATCATCCTCCAAGCTTAAATCTGCAATCTATTTCTGCAATTTAAATTAAACAAACAAATCAAAGTCAAAAAAATGGAACACTAAAAGATGAATAAGTTGAGATTGTTTGATAATCTTACCTCATGCTCTCAAATACATTGTCCACCTCAACTTCCTCAAGTCCTGTAATTATTGACATATCTAATAATTTAAGATAACAAAGTCATATTTAAAAATTAAAAGAAACACATGTAAGATAAAAATAAAAAATCAACCAGTAAGGAACTTCCATACCTGTTTCAACTTCTATCACTCCTCCCTCCACTACAAGTTCTCCTTCAACACTGATTTTAAAGGGCTTTAAATTTTGACTGCAAATCAAAGCCTCCACAATGGTTGGATTCAATGAACTGCGATAAGGATCAAGAACACGACCTCCAGTGCTAAATGCTACCTCAAATGATATAGTAGACAAAGGAATCGCTAATATGTCTCTAGCCATCCGAGAAATAATATGATACTTTCCTGTCTTCGCTCTCCACCACCTCAAAATGTCAAACCCAGTATAATCATCCTCAACATTACCCTCCATATATCTCTCAAAATCATTTTTTTTTATGCTCACCATGGTTTTTCCTAACCTCTAATCTGAACTGATCCTTAAGCTTTTTTGTTGTAGCTGTTGTCTTACTATTTTGAGTTTGGGAGCCAACATCTTGGGAAGATAGGCCACTAGTATCACAACCACCAGGGGTGGTAGAATACAAGTCCGCATAATGATTAAACATCCTTGTTATGTTATCTTGCAATTTGCTCAAAATCTCATTGCACTTATCAGCATCATAAAACGCCCTCAAGCAGAATTTAATATGAGCCAGTTTATATCTTGGGTCAACAAAAACAGCCATAAACAGCAGATAATTCATATTCATAGCTATATCCCAATATTTGTCAAGTTTAGTTCTCGTGTTTGAAGCCATCATGTGCATCCCTGGATCACTACCATTCACCCAATTAGACAACTTTTCTAAGATTAGACATAGTTGATGGAAAAATATGTTAGCAGCCACATGCAATGATGCAGAGAATAGAAGAGTTGTATCATAGAAAACTTTTAAAAACTCAACAAATTCACGAACACGTTCCCAATCATGACTATTTGGTGGTCCCCCTTCATTGTTAAGGGCATTTACAAATAAGTCATCTTCATATTCAAGACGACTAAAAGCCTTTTCAAACTTTTCAGCTGTTGACAACATTAAGTACGTGGAATTCCACCTAGTTGGCACATCAAGAACCAACATTTGGTTAGTGGGCAAATTTGCCTCTTCAGCACACCTCTTAAAAGAAGCCAATCTAGAAGGTGAGGACCTCACATACTTACAAGAAGCCCTAATCCTACCAATAGAGCAATCTATTTCCTTCATCTCATCACACACAATGAAGTTCAAGATGTGAGCGCAACATCTCATGTGCATGTACTTCCCCTTCAAAATGGTACTACCATCCCAATTGCAACACCCTTTCTCCAAAAAGGATATTACACCATAGTTACCAATGAATTTTGAAATAACTTAGAAGATATTTAGTGAAAACTCAACATTCATTCTCTTTAAAACGGGTGTAAATTTTTTTCTTCTTTTAACACAGAGAAGGATGGAGAAATATGTATTAATTCTTTTCAAAAGAGTTTAAGTGCGGAAGCATAACGCAATACTATGCAAAGAAGATCTCGTCTCATATATATATATATATAAAATCATCAGAGTTTGTACAGGAAAGAATTTAAAGTAAGACAGTGAACATCTGAGCCAGTCTGGTGTCTAAACCCCTACCCAAATAACACAGTAACCATCTAATCTTCTTGAAATCCATATCATCTACTCAGCAGCATCCTTCAACTACTCTCCTAAGAGCTAACCCCCTTCTTGGGTCAAACATCTACTCCGTCATGAATCAACACAACAAAGCAGACAAGGGTGAAACTCTAGACAACTTAATAAGGAAAGTACGGCCCACAGCAACACACAACACAATTACTAAGAAATCATACTAAGATAACCAGTATATCAATATATCAGATAATTACCACAACAAGAATTTCACTCAACACAGCACATTTGGGAACATCCAGTGGGAACATCGCTTTCAACAAAGCATTTGGGAACATCGAGTAGGAACATCAAGTAGGAACATCACTTTCAACAAAGCATATGGGAACATCGTGTGGGAACATCGCATTAGTACTAAACATATGGGAACATCGCCTTTCACTAGGCATATCTCTTTCACTTCCAACCACTCAGAACCACTCGTCTCAAACCACATAGAATCACCAGAACACAATGGAAATATTTCGAAAATACTTGCACACCGGTTTATTTTCAGAAAACCCATTGAAAGCTTATTTTCACAATTTCCACTGTTTAAAAACACAAAGAATACTGAACCAAAAATATATAACAGTAGAATTCACCGAGAATCCATTACCATTATATTCCCCAATTATCTTAGTCACATATATACCGAGTCCCGAAGTTGAGAATTCCCCAAACAGCGTATCGATACAGATCTCAGGCCAGAGAGACACAGACTGCTTTAGCCCCTTCAAAGGTCTCACTTCCTTTCTAGACAAATCCATACTGATAAACCATTTATCTTAACCATGACCTTGTATATCAATGATAGACAATACCAGGGTTTTCACAAAGTAATAAATTGTATTCTCTTCGCGGTAAAATTATATTTACGGTAGTCTAAATTTCGCCATTATAACGGTATGTTCACAAAAGTTCAAAAATAATTTTAACATGGTAACCTTAGTCCCACGAAATTTTAATAAAATTTGGGTATTATAACTTTACTATTAATAATTAGTACAAAATAATTAATTTAAGACTATAAAATCATTTATCTAAGGCATAAAGGAAAAAACACCTAAAGCATACAATCTAAACACAAACAAGAATCAAAACTCATACTTCACAAATTAAATTGAAAGATTAACCCCTTACCTTGGCCAAAAATTGATGAAGAACAAAACAAGAACACTAAAAGAAATTTAAGAACTAAGAATGAAAAGAGAGAGAATTTGTGTTTGTTGTCTTCAAGGCTTCCTTGGCTTCTTGGATGAGTGAAAAATTATGAAGCCAATGGGTCTATTTATTGTGGTGGAGGCAGCCAAGGAGTGGGGACAAGGAAGGAATAAAAATAATGTATGTGGTAAGCAATGACCACATAAATGCCTATTTATTAATTAGGTTTAATCAATCTTTTTCCTAATTGGCTTAAAGATCTTCACAAGGATTGATGATAAGGTAGGAAATCTGATCCAAGGCCCCTAAATGAGTGTGGATGTCGACCAAATGGAGAAGGAATGAAGGCCATTGGATTGCTTGGTCAAAAGTCTAGGGTTTAGGTAGTTTTAAGTAGGAACAAAGGGCAAAATGGTCTTTTTACTTGCCCACCTTACTATTCAAGGTAATCATGATGTTCCCCACTCTTATATACTTCCTTGAATTGTATTTGAACCCCTCAAAGTTCCTAAGTTTCCATATCATAGTCATTATGTCTCTATTCGTCTCTTTTCGGTTTATTCCGCAATTAAGGGTTAAGATAGTTTGTTTACTAATCTAACACTGAAAAACAATTTTAAATAGTAAGAATAAATGAGGAATCTCGAAAATGAGATGTAAGAACCTCATGGAAGAGTTTTGGAAATTTTACGGTAAGAATAAGCCTTGCAGTTTGTAAAAACAATAGAAAATCGACGCGCCGTAAGTGAAAAACAGCACTTTTTCAGAAAATTCCAAAAAAATCCAAGAAAATTTTCAAATTGAATTTAATTACTAATGGTCTCTCTCAAAATTTGATTTTGAGCCCTCATTGTTCGACATAAATCGATTTCGGACCAGAAACCTTCGCTTTTTGTTTTTTATAAGCGTCGAAAAAGTAGCGTTTTGACCTGCTTTTCAGAAAATTACGAAATAATTTTCAAAAATCCTAAAAAATATAAAAATCTTTTTCTGACCTCAGGTTGGTCTCCGAATCAGTGTTTTACTCTTTCCGTAAGTAACAGTGTCAAAACAGTAATTTTCAAAGTTTTCCAAAAATTCTAAGAAAATTTCAGAAAATCACAAATATTAAAAGAACTAACTTTTGTGAAGGAAGTTTGTTTGAAAAAGTTGGGTTAACAAACTTGTGTTACTAAAACCCTTTTTCGTCAATAATGGAAAATACGGATGTCAAACAGTAAGGAAAAAGTTATTGTTTTAATAAAATAATTTCATAAGTGTTTTATACTTATTATTATATGACCAAATTAATTTTCTTAGCACTTAAATCCTAGTATTTCATATAAAACAAAAATTCTAACTAATACTCTAAAAATACAGATGTTACACCAATGACTCATATTCCTAATCAAATATGTCAGTGTAGTGTTGTTAGCACTGGTATTATCAACTGTCACATAGCCTACCTTAACAATACCCCAATATTTCAAGCACTTCTTCAAAGCTTTCCCTATGGTTCCCCCTTATGATCAGCAATCAAACCAAAACCTAATATTTTCTTGTGCAACATCCATCCATCATCAATAAAATGAGTTGTGACACACATATAATTCATATTCTGAATTGAAGTCAATGTGTCAGTTGTTAAGGATACCATTTGACTGTTCACAGACAATATAGACTTCAATTTTACTTTTTCTTCCATAAACAACTGCATGACATCTCTAGCTATAGTCCTACAGCTAGGAATTTTAAACCGAGGTTGACTTGTAGCATTGAAACTTTTGAATCCTACATTCTCAACAAATCTGAATGGCAACTCATCTATAACTAACATCTTAGCGAGCTCAATTTTGCATTTTTCTTGACTAAACTCTGCAAGTTTGAAACTGACATAATCACCTTCGCATTGTTTTCCTAAGACAGTGGTTTTCTGCTTCTTATCAGGTTCTCTATTTGGGTTCTTTCTACAAACTTTCAAATGTTTCTTTAAGTTTGTTGTCCCATGATTAGTGCTATAACATGCATATTGTTTGCCTCAATGAGTACAAGTAGGCTTATCTTCTTTTTTAAAATGAGTCCAAACAATAGAAGATGGTCTACTCGGTTTTTTTTGTTACCTTGTGTTGGATCAGTTTCTGAAGGAGTAGCCTCACTTGGGTTTGTAGGCGTAACTGTTGTTCCAGCTGTTTGTACAGGAGCAACTAGTTGATCAGGTTCAACGGGTTGCACTATACTCGGTGGAGTTGGAGCACTTCCCACTTGAGTTCCACCAATGCTACTTCTATGTTGACCTCCAATTTCAGGTTGAGGTTCAACCATTTTCAACTACAAGAAACATAAACATTAAACAAGCAACAAACATTAGACACAGTGAAGGAAATTAAGAAACTCCCTATATTAAATTTATCAGAGCAAGCTCAACACCAGCAGGCTATCAATTTAACAATCTAACAGAGCAAACAACAAACATAAAAGAAAAAGAGCACTGCTATACAAATCTGAGGATAGAGCAAGTAAAATCAACTTAAAAATAATCGAAAAAAAATGAAGTACAAAGTCAGAGATAGAGGAAGCTATACAATCTGAGGATAAAGCAAGCAAAATCAACTCAAAAATAATAGAAAAAATGAAGTACGGAGTCAGAGATAGAAGAAGTGAATACCTTTGGAGAAAGAAAGCTAAGGTCACAGAGAGGAGACGGAGGCTCAGAGAAGCACAAGAAGTCACTGATAACACACAGAGATGAAGGGTCACTGACGCACATGAAGGGGGGAGACTCGCTGTAGTCGAATCGAAGTGAAGGTGGAAGACAAGATCGAAGGACAGAGAGACAAGAGATGAGATGGCCATAGTCGAACCACCGAGGGGGAAGAACGGAGAAGATGGTCACCGAGGGGGTGAAGGGGAAGAAGGCACTCTGATAAGATGAAGGGATGAATGAAAGAAAACCCTAAGATGAAGGGAAGAAGTCACAATCTCAGCCACTCATCAGCCAGTATCGGTTAAGGTCGGGTTCATCGGTTTGGAAAAAATGAAACCCGACCTCCTTCGATTCTGTCCCTTTTTACCGGAACCGAACCGGTGAACCGAATCGAACCGGGTTCTGTGTGCCGGGTCGGGTTGGTCGGGCTCACGGGTTGACCCACACCCATGACCAACCCTAGTATATGCCATTCCGAAATGATCTACTAATCTGCTAATAAGTCGTTTAATGGCAGTTCCACCTATCATGTTATTGTGCAAGACTAGATTGGCCCGTTCTTCCATAAGTACATCCATATTCCACTCAGTGGGATTCGGTTCAACAATGGATTTGAGTGAATGATTGGAAAACTTCCTTTTCTTTATCTTTATTCAAGCAAAAAATTGAAAATTATGATCGTAATTGAATCGATTGAATCGATTGAATCGAGAAGATCTGAATTTACACCAATATCATAAATTTACCTAGCTTAGATACCAATACAAATCAACTATATGATTAGATACCATATGAATAGGCCCGACAAAAACCTTGTATAGGTTCTCCGATTTCTCAATAAAAATAAATATGACCAATACTGGTTCGAATGTGTGTACAATGAATTTCTTTTTTTTTTATACTTCTTACTACTAAACATTGCCCATAAATCTTAGAATAGGTACCCAAAGATTCATAGTGAACTTCGATAGGAACTTCTCTTGAAGACATAATGCATTGATCTAATTGCCACCGAAGCCAAAAAGGGCTATCAAAATTTATTCTTTTATGTCTATAAGCTCCAATTGCATCATAGGAATGACAAAAAAAGGTTTTTTTTTTTCATATATCAATAGTTATTATCGCGATTTTTTTTTTCATTTTGAGAATTTCTGCAATTACATGGATTATACCTATTTGCACAAATACCTCGATGATTTCTGCTCGTTAATATGTAAAGTCTAATAATCATATCTTGAGTTGGTATGGAAATAGGATCCCCAATAGCCAGAGACAAGAGGTTCGTATGAGAAAACATAAGTAAACGAGCTTCTACTTGAGCCTCCAAAGATAAAGGCACATGAACAACCATTTGATCCCCAACAAAGTCTGCATTGAATCCCTTACACACTAATAGCTGTAAACAAATAGCATACCCTTCTACTAAAACGGGTTGGAATGCCTGTATATCCAATCTATGCAAAGTAGGCGCTTTATTCAGCAATACGGGATACCCCTACATAACTTCTTGAAGTATTTTCCATACAATCAGTTCTTTTTCTCGGATTTTACTCTTAGCAACTCCTATGTTCGAAGCAAAATGTTTTCGATTTAAACCACGGATTAGAAATGTCTTAAAAAGTTCTATTGCTATTTCGCAGGGCAATCCACATCGATGTAATGAAAGTGATGGACCTACGACAATAACAGAACGCCCCAAATAATCAACTTGTTTGCCAAGTAGAGTCTCACGAAATCTCCCCTCTGTTCCCTCAATTATATCTGAAAACGATTTGTAAACCTTATTATGACTGTCCTACATTAAGTTGTCTGCGAATTCCATTATCAAGAAGTGTATCCATGGCTTCTTGAACCAATTTCTCTTGACACATTATTAATTCCCCAGGTATCGATCTACTTGTTGTTAATAGATCGATAAGAGTATTGTTTCGATAGATCACTCTTCTATAGAGTTCAATAATATCTGAACTCATTAGTTTACCCCCATCTATTTGAATAATTGGTCTCAATTTGGGAGAAAGAACTAGTAAGAGACATAAAACCATCATCTAGGTTCGATATTTATTCGGATAAAATGCTTAGCTAATTCCATGTGTCGAACCAAAAAATTCTTTCTTCTTCTAACTTTTCGATCTTCCCACTCATTTTCATTGTCAACGAATCCCTCTTCTCCTAAAGAAGGCTTTTTTTTCAAGCCCTACCTTTTCTTTTTGTTCATGTGATGTAACATAAACATAATAATTCATTTTTTTTATTGTGGAGAGATGGCTGAGTGGACTAAAGTGTCGGATTGCTAATCCGTTGTACGAATTTTTGTATCGAGGGTTCGAATCCCTCGTCTTGGCCTCCAGATTAGTATAAATCTGTTTCTAACGTCTAGAAAATAAGAACTGGGTTTTTCGCCAAACTTCCATTTTTCTTTCAAATTCAAACCACTACTTATAATATGGAAAACTCTAAATATGATTTTAGATTTTCAATCCTAAGCACTATATCTCATAGAGTAAAAATACAGGTGTTACATACTTTGTGCAGAAATCTAATCATCCTATAGTTGGAAAAATATATCGAAGAAAAAGTGCAACTGATAGACAAACAAAAGGTTCCAATTATTGTAATCATACCACATTTTATATGAGATTTTATACTACATAGAGATTGAACATTTTATACGAATATATATTATTAATATTGATATTGTCAAAAAAAATATAGTGCATAACGCACATGACTCTGTAGTTTGTACTACAAAATGTTGTTCTTTATTTTTTTTCTTGTTTCCAACTAGAATTCAAACATTTTACAATAACTAACATTACTATCAATATTTCCTTAAAAAAAATTACTATCAATATTCTTTAATTCACTTTGTAAAGATGAGAAACCGGCTTATGTTTTTTTCTTCTAATTTGTCATTTACTATTTCAATGAATGAGCAGAATATCATAGTCAACTAAAGTTGAGTGTTGCCTAATTTTATTTTAAGTAGTAGAAATAATAGAGTAGTAACAAATGTAGGGTTTGGGTTTAGAGATATCTTCATGATCATCTTTTTTTTAAAAAAAAATCCTCGATATAAAGTAGAAAAAGAAAAGAAAAGTAATATACCATGTACCTATACTTTGGTAATTTGTAGAAGACAATTAGTATTACAATTAGTATTAGAGTATCTGGTCAATGGAAATAAGAATGCTATAATCATGTTTTGGCGCGTATAGATACGAGTCTCATCATTCAATGCTATCTGTAACATCCGTTTTTTTGAGTTACTGTTTAAAATTCGTTTTATATGAAACTTTAAGATCCAAGTGCTAAGTAAATTATTTTAGTCTTATAATGAAGGTTTTAAAATACCTATCAAGTTATTTCAGTAAAACAGTCACTCTTTCCTTGACGTTTGATATCTGTATTTACCATTATTAACGGATAAGGTTTTAAATAGCACAAGTATGTCAAACCAACTTAGGTAAACAAAATTCCTTAACAAAAGTTGGTTCTTTTAATATTTGTGATTTTCTAAAATTTTCTTAGAATTTTTGGATAATTTTGAAAAATTACCGTTTTGACCTTGTTATTTACAGTAAGTGCTAAACACTGATTCGGAGACCAACCTGACGTCAGAAAAAGATTTTGAGTAGCTGAATCATGTTTTTATATTTTTTGGGATTTTTGGAAATTATTTCATAATTTTTTGAAAAGCATATCAAAATGCTACTTTTCTGATCCTTATAAAGTACGGAAAACAGGGATTTCTGGTCAAAAATGGATTTTCAGTTATCAGTGAGTGCTCAAAATCAAATTTTAAGAGCAACCATCAGTGATTAGATTAAATTTGCAATTTTTTGGATTTTTTCTAAAATTTTCTGAAAATGTCCGTTTTTCGCTTATGGCGCGTTCGTTTTCCTTTGTTTTTGCAAACTGTAAGGCTTACCCTTATCGTAAAATTCCCAAAACTCTTCCATGAGTCTTTTACATTTCATTTTCGAGATTCCTCATTGGTTCTTATCAATTAAAATTATTTTTAAGTATTAGATTAGTAAAGAGACTATTTTGACCCTTATTTGCGGAATAAGCCGAATAGAGACTAATAGAGACATAGTAGCTATGATATAGAAACTTAGGAACTTTGAGGGGTTCAAATACAATTCTAAGAAGCATAAAAGATCTGTGGACATCATGATTTCCTTGAATAGTATGGCGGGCATGTATAAAGACCATTTTACCCTTGATTTTCACTTAAAACTACCTAAACCTAAAGCTTTTTACTATGCAATCCAATGGCCTTCCTTTGCCCTTGCTTTGGTCGACATCAAGAGCCATTTTAGGGACCTTGGATCATACTTTCTACATGAGTCATCAATCTTTGTGAAAGCCTTTGAACCAATTAGAAAAAGAATGGATTAAACCTAATTAATAAATGTGTATTTATGTGGTCATTGCTTACATCACACAAATTTTTATTTCCCTCCTTTTCCCTAGCTCTTGGCCGCCCCTCACACTATAAATAGACCCATTGGCTTCATAATTTTTCACTCATCCAAGAAGCCAAGGAAGCCTTGAAGACAACAAACACAAATTCTCTCTTTTTACTTTTTAGTTCTTAAATTTATTTTGGTGTTCTTGCTTGTTCTTCTTCAAAGTTTTGGCCAAGGTAAGGGGTCAATCTTTCAATATTAATTTGAGAAGTATGGGTTTTGATTCTTGTTTATGCTTGTCTTGTATGCTTTATGTGTTTTAGCTTTTATGCCTTAATAATTGTTTTATAAGCTTTAAATAATTATTTTGTGCTAATTATTAATAGTAGGGTTATAATGCCCAAATTTTCTTAGGATTTTCGTGAAGCAAGGTGGGAATGTTAAAATCATTTTTGAGCTTTTGTAAACATACCGTTATAATGGCAAATTCTGGATTGGGGAAAGTACAATTTATTATTTTGTGAAAACCCTGATATTATCTATCATTGATATACAAGGTCATGGTTAAGATAAATGGTTTATCATTATGAATCTGTCTAGAAAGGAAGCGAGACCTTTGAAGGGGTTAAAGCAGTCCATCTCTCTCTGGCCTGGGATCTATACCGATACACTGTTTGGAGAATTCTTAACCTAGGGACTCGGTATATACATGCCTAAGATGATTGGGGAATATAATGGTACTGGGTTCTCGGTGAATTCTACTGTTATATATTTTTGGTTCAATATTCTCTGTGTTTTTAACAGTGAAAAATTGTGAAAACCGTTTTAATGGGTTTTTTCTGAAAATAAACCGGTGTTCAACTATTTTCGGAATATTTTAGTTTTGAACCCTTTTCAATAAATTAATCACTTTTAGTTCTGTTATATACCAATTTATTCTTGGGAGACTTAAATATAAACGAAGTATGAGTTATCCGGGATAAAAGGTTCTATGTTCTATTTGAGTGGTGAAATACTGTGTTTTTCCTGAGATGTGTGGATTGGTGTTCTTATCTGTTATATATGGATTGTATTTTCCGGTGATTTTGTGTGGTTTGAGATAAGTGGTTCTGAGTGATTGGAAGTGAAATAGATATGCCTAGTGAAAGGCGATGTTCCCATATGCTTAGTACTAATATGATGTTCCCACACGATGTTCCCATATGCTTTGTTGAAAGCGATGTTCCTACTCGATGTTCCTACTTGATGTTCCCAAGTGCTTTGTGTAACACCCTTTCTCCAAAAAGGATATTACACCATAGTTACCAAGATTTTTCGAAATACTTAGAAAAATATATTGGTGAAAGTTGGAAATCCTTTTTCCAAAATGAGGGTAAAAATTTTTCTTCCTTTAAAAGATGAGAAGGATGGGGAATATGTTTCCCTAAATCTTTTCGAAAGGTTTTGAATGCGGAAATGTAAGATGATACACTTGTGAAGAGAATCTCATCTCATATAAAAATATTCAGAGTTTACAAAGCAAATTCAAGATACTCAAAATACTTTAAACAGTGAACATCTGAGTCAGTCAAATCTCTAGACCTCTACCCAAAGCAATACAGTAAACACTGGTTCTTCTTGGAATTCACGCAGCAACCTCCATCAGATCTCCTCCTAAGGCTTAGCCCACTCCTTGGGAAAAACATCTATTGAACCACATATGGACAAAACATGGAAAGTAGGCATGGGTGAAAATCTTCATCATTTAAAACCCACAACAAATATAATACACACAGCAGATAAAATTCATACAGCAATCATTACGCACAAATACTGTTATACTCATCCTCAAAATAAACACAAAAATGCCAAGTCCTCTCCCGTACCGTAATGGCAAAAACAAAACAAAACATCGCCGGTACAGTAATGCCAAATCTTGGCCTATACCGTAATGGCAAAACACACAAAATAATCACCGGTAAAGTAATGCCAAAGTCCTCGCCTGTAACACTCTGATTTTTATATAGTTTTTATTAATTTTTAATCTGTTTTAAATTAATTAAAATTATTTAATTAATAATTTTTGGAATTTTAAGGTATGAATAATAATATTGATATCTTAGGTTTGTTTTTGAAGAGTTTAGAGTGGTAGAGTTCGCAAAACTGAGTTTTTGCGAGAACTGCGTTCTCGCGCGATGCGGGGAAGGGTTCAGTATTTTTCTGGAGGTAATTCTAACTCCAAAATAAAATTTTAATGAACTTGAAGTTATTTTTATAATATTTTTAATTTTTAGAAATTTTTCTGGAATTTTTCAGAAAAACTTTATTTTACCCGTGTTTGGAGCTTTACGAGTAAACCGGGCGCAAGCAGGACATGAAAAATAGTCCAAAAATTTAGTTTTGAGTTTCTAAATTTTTCTATGACATATTCAAATCATAAAATTTATTTCTCATGATTTTAGCCATTTTAGAAAAATAATTATCTAAAAAGGGGTTCGAAAGCTACACATTTTTACTACTTCGAACTACCGATTAAACCCTAACTTGATGGGACTTAATCCCACCAATTTTTTTGCTCAGCTGGGCGCATAAGGGGGGGGGGGGCAGAATGCAGTCCCAAAAACATCCCAAGTCAAAGTGTGAGTCAAATGTTGATTTTTGAATTTTTTTTCCAAAGTAGGTGAGTGAGGTATGACTCCCAACCACCAAAGCATGCAAGCCTATGCCTTTCCTTGTTCTGGGCGAGTTTTGTGTGGGAGAAGGGAGAGAGAAAATTCATTTCACTCACTTCATCTTCTTCATGCTCTTGAAACTCCATTTTTTCTCTCATTCCCAAGCTTTTTCATACACCAAAAAGACCAAGTTTTGTTGAGATTTTGGCCACCCAAGCTTCACAAAAAAGGTTTGGATCATCATTCTAATCCATAAACTTCTTTCATTTTTTCATTTCCACCACTTTCATTTTTCCATGAAAGCTTGAGTTCTTCATTTCACTAAAAGTAAGCTTGTTCTTTGTTTAGGTCAACTCCATTGGAACCTACAAGCTTGAAAACCACCTTGGATCCATTTGTCTTCAAGATTTGAGTAAGTATTCATCTACTCAAATTTCTACTCTTTAGGGTTTGTTGGTTTTCATAAAACTCATATTTTTATGGTTTGATTTTGGTGTATTTTGTGAAAGGTAAAATTTTTCTAAGTGTGGGAACATCAAGGCTTCAAGGAGGCCACTTGGTGATTGTGTAGAGGGAAGGTGATTTGTGGTGTTTGCCCATTTTCAAGTCTCCAAGAGGTAAGGAGATTTTCTCAATAAGTTGGGAAGGATGTGTATGTGTGTGGTTTATGTTGTATGTTCATGAAAAACTCAAAGACTTGAGTTTTCATATTGGGTGTTTGAGTGAGAAATCATTCTCTTAGTAATATGTATTTTCATATGTCTATATATATATATGAGTTCAAGCATGATTTTTGGTTGATGGATGAGTATGTTTGAAAAGCCTATGTGTTCTTTGAAAAATGCATGCTTGATTAGTTGATGATTTTTATGCTATGTTCATGATAAATGTTCATATGCTATGGATGGTCACTTTGAGTGGATGTATGATTTATGACTTGATTGTGTTCTTGCCTAATTGATGTATGTTGATTTCTTTAAATATTCCATATACCTTGATTTCCTTGTGATTGAGATTGGTTTGGAAATTTTGACTAAGTGTGGTAAGAGGAGTTAAAAACTTTAATGAAAGAGTTTTCTAAAAGGAATCAAATAAATTAATTAAGATTCAAGTTAACACTTACTTAGATAAATTTCATAAAATTGCTAAGTATAAGTCTTAAATCAATTTCATACTAAACTCTTTTTATCCATAAAACTCTAAGTGAGTTAGAAAATTAATTAATGAGGGAGAAAAATCAAATTTTGGATTTTTAGGGGTCAAAAATGAAAACTGGATGTTTTGGGGTCAAAAATGCAAAATTCTGGAATTCTGGGCTTAAATTCAAAAATTTGGGCACTTTGGGCCAAAAGTATAATTTTACAAAAGTTCTAGGGTAGAAAACGTGAGGTTTGGACAATTCTGGGGCAGAAACGTGAAGACTGGACAATTCTGGGGCAGAAACGTGAGGACAGTTTTGGGGCAAAAACCTAAATTTCAGAAAATAAGGGCTGAAACTTGAAAACAGGATATTTTGGGGGTCAGATTTTTAAATACTTAAAGTAAAAGAACTTAAGTAAAATTATTAAAGAACTTAACTAAGATTTTTAATTAAATCTTTTTACAATGAAGAGTGGGAAGTAAAATAATAAAGATTTGAGAGTTAGGAGTTAAGAGAAGTTTTCATAAAACTTATGTTTTTAAAATAACGTTTCTACACGGTATTGGAAGATGACCACTACGTGGCGATGATAAAAGTCTTAAGGACAATAGTATTACACGGTGTTGGATGAAGCTAACACGTGGCGACGAAAAACCCTAAGACAAGGGACCGCATTGATTTCTATTGATTGTGGATGCAAATATACTGTCATATGCATTTGAGATATTTGCTTTTGCCAGGCTAGCATTTATTGCTATGATGAGAGCACACAATCCTATGCGGGGATTGTAAATAAGTATGGTCTGACTATAAGTCTTTGAGGTCATCCAGGTTACGAAATTCTCAATGGCTTTTCGGTGAATCCCCTTGTGTCGAGAAAAGTAGTGAACCCGGCTTGGATGATCCTGACCGGCTGCCTTATTTGAGATGGGGTGTACAACGTAGCACAATGAGTCTGTATCGAATAAATGACAAACAATGGCCAAGAGTGAAGGTCAGTTTTCATTAATGATAGGTATACGATTCTGCCACATCGCTCTACTTAGTTGAGGAAGAGAATTCTCCATGGAGCAGTGCACCGGTGTATAAAAAGAGATATTGAAGTGACATGCATTATGCTAGCGTGCTATGTGTGCTAACTTGATGATGTGTTCTCTTTTGATGATTGAATAGCTTAGCTAAAAGATTTGCGAAAGAGTAATTCTATATATATATTCTTGGAATGTATTATGTAGTATTTTCCTTTTTCATATGCATCCTTTCAGTGGATTTTAACTTGTGCAAAGAAATTCACCCTTGCATGTTTTCCTATATCTGTATGTACCTTACGCGTAGATGAGGCCTTTGGTAGCCCGTGTGAGGGAGAGCTTCCAGCCTCTTGAGGCTGAGTCCGAGGGAGGGGGATGGACTTATGATCCCATCTCCCAATGGGCCACGGTGACAGGACGCGTGGTCAGGACACGAGGAGGGGTGCTGGGCCCCGAGGAGGTTTTAGAGCACGAGAGTATGCGTCGCTGGCTGGCAGCCACCCATTGCACCTGTGGAGCAGCCGAGGAGAGAGACCCAGGCAGAGGAGAGACTTTTACCCTCGCGGTTAACCAGATCTGCTCGGGAGTATCGCAGTATGTTCCGTCGCACGCATTGCACTCCAAGGAAGAGTACCTTGGTGCAGGCACGTCTACCGAGGATGGCTCCACCTGTGACACCAGCTTCACCACCGAGGACCGTGAGACCGACGTCCCCCGTTCCTTACGTTGCACCATCTGGACGCTTCGTGCGTTGCTCTTCTGATACTTCTGCCAAACCGTTAGGACACGTAGATAGAGGGAAGAGAAAGGTTCGAGATGAGCCAGAGCGTGTATTCATTCAGATATCCGAGGATGAGGAGGACCCTGAGGAGGAGCCTGAGGAGGACCCCGAGGAGACGTCATCGTCTTAGGTTTGTAGCAGTGGGGGTGTCTAGTGCTAGGTGGTAGGATGTCTATTAGCAACCAGCCTAGATTTGGGATGTACATGTTCAGTGTAGTATATTGGACACACTTTTTGATTTATCGTTTTCCTAGGTTTAGCTTTATCGTTTTATGTTCTTTGTATCAGGATGATGTATTTTGGCCACTATGTTGTGGTTCCAAACTATACTTGCGGGCGCAAGACTTGTGTATATTGACTTGATGATATATATATGTGCTGTTTCTTTACTTCTGAGTTTCTGGATGGCTAAATGAGTTGTGAGAAAATCTTTTCCTATAAGACTTTTAAAAAAAAAATTTAGCCACGAATTTTATAAGGACAAACTAGCATCTTATTAATTTTTGCATTAAGTTTTTGGTAAATTCATGTAACAATCCTAATGGGAAAAAGGGACGTTACATCGCCTGTACCGTAATGGCCAAAAACACAAAATAATCGTTGGTACAGTAATGCCAAAGTCCTTGCCTATACCGAAATGGGAAAATACACAAAACAATCATCGGTATAGTAATGCCAAGTACTCGCCTATGCCGTAAATGGCCAAACACAAACAAATCGGTACAGTAATGTCAATCCTCGCCTATACCGTAATGGCTAAACACAATCATAATTGCCGGTATAGTAATACACACATAGCCGGTTCAATAACCGTATCTTATTTCTCATATAAACATAACTTCACCCATTTTAATTCAAACATAGAATCACACTTCTCAGATAGGAACATCAAATCACATAACTCAGATAACACCAAATTCAGATAAGAATAAAATCACACTTCTCAATTTAAAATACAGAATCCCTTAACTCAGATAAAACATAGCATCTCAGGTAAAACATCATACTCCAAAATACTCTTGTCACTTTACTCTTTCGGCTTTATTAATTTATTTTAAGAGTAACCACATGGCGGCAGAGCCAAACTAGGGTGATTACCCGAAAGTGAATCGGTATAAAATGAGAGTGATTAAAGCAGTAACAAAAGATCAAAACGGGGCATAGTCACCAGGATTGATTAAGAGAGAAGAGATTAATGCTTATTCAAACTCAGGTTCATTTATAATTGGTAAGTGATTATTTCTCGTTTTTGGAAAAATTGCTATGGAATAGTCACTCAGCGGCAGAGCCGAACGCAGTGACCAACCTTAACTGTAATAATATTAATAAAAATCATAACTTAAACTCATTTTCTTTGGGAAAGCCCTTTGGAAGCTGATCAAGTAATCTTCGCCAGCGTAACGGTACAATTATTAAACATCATAATTAAATTGGGCATTATAACTTTACTACTTGAAAAATCACAATTTTAGAAAAATATAAGACATAGTAACAATTTAAAACATTTAAACAAATATATAACAATTTATTTAAAACTACAAACACCCAACACACAAATAATCATCAAAACAAAGATCAAACCATCTTAAGAATAATTTCCCCATACCTTAGCCTCAAGAACATAAAGAACAAGTTAAGAACACAAGAACACAACACAAAAATGATTAGTAACACAAAGAAAACTCAAAGAAAACAAAGGGAAGAAAAAGAATTTTGGAGTGAGATTTCTCTTCAAGTGAGGGATGATGAAAATGAAGAGCAACCCCCTCTATTTATAGAGAAAATTTCGTGCAAACCAAGTGGTAATAGCCCATGGTTTTCATCCAAAACCATGGTTAGGTTTTACAAATATCTAAAAACAAATATCTCACAAAAATATCTAAAAAAACCCTAGAACAATTGAGAAGCTCCTAGATCCCCCAAGATTATGAAAAGGGCGTGCAAACTGGCTGGAAGAAGAGGGAATGTGAATTTCCATTTTTACCCCTAGGGTTTGGATGAAAAAGAGGGAAAATCAAGGGTATTTTTGTCATAAATCAAAAATTGCAATAATTAATAAAAATTGGTGAGAACCAATGAGAATGCTAGAAAATGCCATAAGAAGTCTAAATAATTTCGTGGCACTCATTTTTGAAATTTATTGATATTTTTTTATTACCTTCTTTGAAGAAAAGTTAAGGATTATGCACGTGAAATACAATACTACTTTCCATTTCTTCTTTCTTTTCTTTAAGGGAGCAGTTCCATAAGTTGCACTTTCTTTCGATGTTGGTCCAGGCCCCCTATACATTGGCATTGAAGTAGGCAAGGCCAATCCATCTGTTAAGTCAGTTGGTTTTAGGGCAAAAGCTAGTGTAAAAGAAGTCTTTCTCGTCCTAAGCCCTGTGCAAACTCTTCTGTTTTCACCGTTTCGCAGGTATAACCCCGAAAATACAGAAAATAGGGTTTTCAAAACTTTCACAGAAATAATTTCTAAAATAATGAAATAAATAATTAAAAATAAAATATAAAATGGTTATGGACCTTTTACACAAAAATAATACCTGTGAAATGAGATTTTTATGCTATATGCCCCCGGTTAGCGTAGTTTTTGGTAAATTTCAAAAATTTTCCAAAAATTCCAAAAAAATTCCATAAAATCATAAATATTAAAATAAGTAACTTTTGTGAAGAAAGTTTATTTTCTGAATTGATTTGACACACTCAAGCTATTTAAATTCTTTTTCATCAGTTAGACGTAAACCATTTTTCGTAAAAAGACCCGATATTGATTGAAAAACTACCGTTTCAGAAGTATACCAAAATACATGTATTTTACCCCTAATTTTAAGCCAAGAATAAATCTCAAAATATTTATTTCCAAATATTCATAAAAAATAGAAATTAGAACAGTTACCTAAAAAAACAGATGTTACACTTTGTTGAAAGCGATATTCCCACCAGATGTTTCCAAAACTTGTTGTGTGCTTATTGTTTGTTATGTTGGTACACTAATTATTGAAATATGATTCTTTAGTACTTGTGTTGTATGTTGTTGTGTGCGTATACTTTTACTATTAATTTGAGTAAAGTTTCATCCTTGCCTGCTTTGTTGTGTTGATGCATGACGGAGTAGATGTTTGACCCAAGAAATGGGTTAGCTCTTAGGAGAGGATCTGAAGGATGTGGCGGTATAACTGGATATGGATTCCAAGAAGATTAGACGGTTACTGTATTAATTGGGTACAGGTTTAGAGACCAGACTGACTCAGATGTTCACCGTTTTATTTTTCCTCTATAAAAACTCTGATAATTTTATGAGATGAGGTTTCATTCACAAAAATGTTATTTTATGCTTCCACAATTAAAAACCTTTTGAAAAAGGATTAATCTCCATCCTTCTCTTTGTTTAAAAGAAGAAAAAATTGTACACACTTTTTCGGAGAAGGAATGTTGAGTTTTCGCTAAATATTTTCTATGTTATTTCGAAATTCATTGGTAACTATGGTATAATATCCTTTTTGGAGAAATGATGTTGCACTATTCCAATGGTCACATTAAAGGTCATGTCCCCTGTGAAATCAGAATCTGATTCTCTAGATCTATATTCTGAGTTCCATTGTTGAGTGAGACGTACACTGCGGTCGGTGGGTCCTGAGGTATCCTATTGTTCGCCGTCTTTCACTACGTCGAGAACCATTTTCAACAGCGTTTAAATTTGATTCTAGTTGCGCGTAAAAGCATTGTTGATCGCCCTGTTATTGTTTGCACGCGCAACTACCGCAGCGCCTCAGAAGCATTGTTGATGTCTCACATTAACCACACCATGTTCCCTTCATAGATAATGTGTGATATGCAAAGCGCTGTCGTGATTGACACATATAGATGACGCACACGGACGGCAAGCGGTGTAGTAGAATTGTACCTCACAAAAGCACTTTAAGGAGGAAGTGTTGTCCAAGTAATATTTTTTTAAATCATTTTTTGTTTTTCTGATTTCCCAACAAAAATTCAAACGTTCAGACAGATAGATACAATTTCAAATTTTCTCATTCAGAATACAATTATAAATAGAAACCAAATTAACCACAACCAATCCAATCAAGTTGAAATAATCAATTCAAATTAAATTACATGATGAAGCAGCAAGTCAGCAACACTTTGGTGTCCTTAAGCTCAGCTAACAACACATTGCTGGCATTAATTACCTGCCAAAGAATTAAAATCTGATCAGACAACATAGTCAAACAATTTAAAAGAGTTATTGAGTTATTCAGACAACATAAATTCAACATATTCCAATTCAAGTACTCTACATTTTCCTCTTCTTTGTAAGATTTAGGCTTTTACGTGTCGTATTGACACAAAATGATGGATTAATCCAAATGCCCTCCTCGTGATCGTCTCTGAAATAAACTCTGTCATCTTTTATTAATTTTCCTTATGATGTCCCCTCATAAGGATCATCCTCAATATCTTGTTTGTCTTGATTATTGTCATTATTAGTTATTTTGTTTGTCAGAAGCACTATATACCACTTTGTATCAGCAGGATCATTGACATATAACATTTGTTTAGCCTGTGATGCCAATATAAAGGGATCGTCTTTGTACCCGACCCTGTTAAGATCCACCTGCATGAACCCTGAGTTATCCACTCTTACACATTTATTATTGTCAACCCATTTGCTTACAACCAAATTTGGGCACCCAAAAATCTATGTAATTCAACTCCTATATACGTTCAATTTCCCCAAAATATGACATGTTTGCATATCGGGGGTTTCTGTCATTCGTACTTGATATATGCATGGCTTTAGCTATCAAGGTGACGCCACTATTTTGCATAGTTCTCCGATCATCTTGTTCTATAGTTATAAAACGTGAACCCATTAATCATGTAAGCATTGAAAGAAAAGATGTGTGCGGTTGGACCACTTGCTAAGCATCTCAGCCTTTTAGAAATCTGTGAAGGGACATCAACTGACTCTGCATAGATGTGATCTTTTAGCCACAAGAAAAACTTTCTGTTGTGTTCCATCGTTAGCCAAGTTTTTTATTTGGGTTAAGTCTCTTAAGTATGTCCATGTGTCTTTCAACATATGACTCAACCTCATCGGCATTGTGTAGAACATACAAATGAGTCTACTCCCATTCTTTCATCGTTATGGTCAAAATTTCATTACCAATAATACCTTCCCCTTCTGTTCTTCCAAAGTGACTAGACTTCAAAAGTCCAATTGAATCGGCATTGGCGAGGTATTCAATACAAAACTCAACAGCTTCCTCAATTCTGTACCGTTCTACAATACAATCCTCTAGTCGACTTCGACTCCTGACATACCCTTTGTATACCTTCATGCAACGCTCAATGGGGTACATCCACCTCATATAGGCTGGACCACATATCTATGTCTCTTTAACCAGGTGAACGGTTAAATGAACCATTATATCAAAGAACGAAGGGGGGAAGTACAATTTGAGCTCGCATATGGTGGCAACAACTTCTTTTTGCAGTAATGGCAACCTCGTAGGGTCAATCACCTTGATACAAATTGGCTTGATGAAGTAACGAAGTTTACTGATTGTCCACCACACCTTTTTGGGTAAAATGGAGTGTATGGCGACTGGTAGGAGGTAAAAATCTACGATGGCCAAGAAAGACATTTTTCCTACCATGTTCCAATCTCATCCAATCTGTCTCCTCCTGACATACAGGGCATGCACACTGCCCTTTTATACGGTAACCTGATAGATTGCCATATGCTAGAAAGTCGTTAATTGTTCCGAACAACATTGCCCTCAAGTTGAATGTTTTTTTGTTGTACCCATCATACACCTCCACACTTGTCTCTCACATATGCTTCAAGTCTTCAATTAACTGAGCCAAGTATATGTCTATATCGTTTCTTGGCTATTTAGGACCCGATATCAACATAGACAACATCATGAATTTCCACTTCATGCAAAGCCATGGTGGTAGATTATAGATCACGATAATCACCAACCAAGTATTGTGGGAGCTGTTTTGCATACCATGTGGGTTCATTTCGTTGGTAGACAATGCAAGGCGCAGGTTTATTGGTTCTTGCAACACCCTTTCTCCAAAAAGGATATTACACCATAGTAAGCACAGATTTCGTAAAAAACATTGATTTAAAAACTATGTTTATTCCAAAAAATGTAAGTAAAATTTTTGCCTTTTCTAAAAAATGAAAAGAATGGGGAATTCATTCTTTCCAAGTCTTTTCATTGAAAGTTCAAAACTGAGAATTTTAATTAAACACCTATGTAAAAACAACCTCGTCTCATATATAGATATATCAGAGTTTCTCAAAAAGCTTTTATCAATACAAGTATCTGGTCTACAAACCAACTGTACATAAATAGTGCGAAAAACTAAAGAAAACAATAAATCCTAAGTAACTAAAAGTAAACAAAGGGGTAAAATAAAATATGAACATAATAAAACTACTATGTACATCTGATTAGGGCTGAGCAATAGTCGGTTTCGGTCTGAAAATTATAAAATCGACCAAAACTGAAATACATATATCTAGGCCCATTTCTTTCCGCTTAATCATTCGGTTTGTTCGGCTGACGGGTTTCACGGGTGATGGGTCTTGCGGGTGGGTTGCTACGGGTTGAAGAACTCATTTTTCTCCGTTCAGTTTCAGATGAAGTGCAAAAGATTAAAAAAAGGGTAGAAAAATTGTAATACAGAAAGCTAGAAACAATCAACCAAAGCTGTAACACAGTAGACAAAAAGATGGTGACAAAGATCTATGCTTTTTGCTTGTCAAAAGTTTTAAAAAAGATAGATATCCGCTTGTTGGCGATGGCACCCTGTGACAGATTGCGAGAACACAAATGGGTCTCTCCCTCTTTTGAGATTAAGAAGACAAGCTCATCATCCTCCTAGAACAGGTCATTGTTCAGCAAAATCACGAGCAAAGATTGCAACTTTCTCTTAGATTGGTCATCGTCTCGCACTCAGCATCAAAATCTTCTTCAAAGGTGGCGTCTTGCTCTTCCCAGAGTGCATAAGGCAACGAGGGGGGAGAGTGTTGTTGCGCATCCAGGGTTTCTTCTCCTCCTCTGTGAGCCATCTTCTTCAAAGAAGATGAAGAAGAAATGTTTCTTCATTGAACTGCAGTCAGTGTTGTAGTGTCAAGGGTGTCTCTGGCATGGAGCTTTCCGTGGGACAAGCAGGGGGAGTGGCTGAGTGGGGGTGACGCTGTCTTTCCACGACGAAAATGGGGTGGTGGAGGAGGTCAAGGAAGAGGGGTGATGCCGTGATGGGGTGTGAGATCCGAGTAGGGCACACAGTGAGTGGGGGAGGTGAAGAAGGAATGATTAAGGAAGATGAGAAAGAGGAAGTATGAGATGGAAGAGTCAAGAGTGGACGAAGGGGAAGGTTTCCAATTTTTTTATTGATATATTGAAGCAAGTCACTTTGAGAAATGGAAGAAAGATGTCTCATGAATATGAGAGATGGAAGGTATGGGTCTCAAGGAGAATAGGACGCTTGAAGAAACACAAAAAAGCAATCCCAGCCATTGAATGCATGTCCACGTCACTGATCCCAGAAGCTTTAAATCTTAGCCACTCATTTCGGTCGGATTTCGACAAAATTTGTTTTTGAAATCCGAACCCGCCTTCCTTTAACCAAACAAGACCGAAAATGTCACTCGCTGACCCGTGACCCGGTAAGACCCGCTCGTTTACAGACTAATTTTCGCAAGTTTCTCGGGTTCCGGGCAGGTCCGCGGATCTTGCCCAGCCCTACATCTGAGCCAGTTCAGTCTCTAACTGTAACATCCCAAAATTTTACTCTAAGGCAAAGTATTAATTTTGGAGGATTAGAATTACCTTTAAGATTTTGGGATAATAAGTAATGGTTTAGAACTGACGCAGAAGTCAAAACGATATTTTATGGACCTTTTTGACTGTCAAAATAAGTTTATAATGATATCGAAATTTCAGACTTGATTCATAAGAATATTTGAGGATATAAAAAGTAACTTAGTGTTATATGAAGGTTTTAGAAGTTAAGTTTGGAGTTTTAGAGAACAGTATAAAAGAATATTGCTGTTTTAGTCCCTCTAAGAGAAACTATGTAATCTGCTAGTTAAGAAATGGATAAATACCGAAGACCAAGAAATGGTCTTGATAAAGACTACGAGATCAAATAGAATTTTAAATAGTATAAAAATGATAAGTTTTGTTTGGTGTTGTAGTTTAAACGGTAAGATAGATAGGCTTTATATATAACTTCTGTTTGCATCACTTCCATACTTATTATATAAGTACCATGTGTGTATATGTTTATTTATTTATTTTCATTCTAGAAAAATGGTTTTAATACGCTTATCCATTTTTAGATAGAAAGAGGTAGTTTTATTTGACGTTAAGTTTTAAACTGATAGGGTAAACTCCATTTTCCCATTTACCATCTGTTTTCTGTTTTATATGAAAATTTGTGATTAAGTGATTTATGATTATCTTATTATCATAGTTTTAAAATGCTTAATCATCTATTTCATTGAAAACAGTCACTTTTCCTTTGACCTTTGGATTTCTACAAAACAACCGTATTTACTGCAATTGACGAATAAGATTTTAAATAGCAAAAGTATATCAAAATAGACCCAAAAAACAAACTTTCCTTCACAAACTTCAGAGAATCTTCGCACTGCAAATGGTTCCAGACTCAAAATCCGTTATAAATTATCCAATGCGATAATTGAAAACGAAACTCTTCAGATTAAAACGCCATTCATGTTGGCTAAAGATCTGAGCAATGAGGTAATCTTAGGAACACCTTTCATTAGGTCTCTCTTCCCTCTCCATATTACCAACAAGGATAATTCAACCTAACATCTAGGAAAAACAATAGAGTTTAACTTCCTTAGGAAACCTATTAGGAAGACCCTCAACTCTATCTCCTACAAACAAAATCAGATTAATTATCTGAAAGAAGAGGTTTCTTACAAAACCATAGAAACCCAGCTTAAGGATCCCAAAGTTCAGGATAGGACTAGGGATCTCAAACAAGCTATAGAAAAAACTATCTGTTCCAAACTCCCTAATGCTTTTTGGGAAAGAAAGCATCACATGGTTGATCTGCCTTATGAGGAAGGATTTTCTAATAGGCAAATTCCTACCAAAGCTAGGCCAATCCAAATGAATGAAGAACTTCTGGGTTACTGCAAGAAAGAAATCCAGGATCTTCTTGACAAGAAACTCATTAGGCATAGTAAGAGCCCTTGGTCTTGTTCAGCCTTCTATGTCAATAAGTCTTCTGAAATCGAGCGAGGTGTGTGACACCTTGAGGCCGACGAGGGCGGGGAGTGATCGCCGGTGTAGAGAGGCATGGACAAGGAGCGGCTCCTGGCAGGCTTCTAGGCGAAGGGGTACATGAATAAACCGAAATCATACCCAAATGAGAGGAATTCCAAGACTATGCAGGTATGGGACCGTACAGTTGTGGAAAGCTTAATAGAATTGATTCGCACTACTCATACCAACAAGATGCATTTTCTTTTCGGTAGCCTATCACTTAAGAACTCCACAGTTAAGCGTGCTTGACTTGGAGCAATTTCGGGATGGGTGACCTCCTGGGAAGTTTCCTGGGAAGCATGTGAGTGAGGACAAAACATGCTGAAAAGACCCGTGTTGGTGTGTGGGGATAGTCGTCAATCCGAAAAGTAGCCGGGATGTTACAAATGGTATCAGAGCCGGTCCTCTCCCAGTACGGTATAGTTCGGGGATGAACCAGGCGGAAGCTGGTGGTCATGTGACACCCTGAGGCGGACGAGGGCGGGGAGTGATTGCCGGTGCAGAGAGGCACGGACAAGGAGCAGCTCCTGGCAGGCTTCTAGGCGAAGGGGTACATGAATGAACCGAAATCATACCCGAATGAGAGGAATTCCAAGACTGTACAGGTATGGGACCGTACAGTTGTGGAAAGCTTAATAGAATTGATTCGCACTACTCATACCAACAAGATGCATCTTCTTTTCGGTAGCCTGTCACTTAAGAACTCCACAGTTAAGCGTGCTTGACTTGGAGCAATTTCGGGATGGGTGACTTCCTGGGAAGTTTCCTGGGAAGCATGTGAGTGAGGAAAAAACATGCTGAAAAGACCCGTGTTGGTGTGTGGGGATAGTCGTCAATCCGAAAAGCAGCCGGGATGTTACAAGGTGCACCGCGCCTTGTTATCAACTACAAACCTCTCAATCAAGCCTTAAAATGGATTAAGTATCCTATTCCAAACAAAAAGTATCTTCTCAATCGTCTTCATTTAGCCAAGATATTTTCTAAGTTTGATATGAAGTCAGGATTCTGGCATGTCCAACTCAAGGAGTCTGACCTTTACAAAACAGCCTTCACTGTTCCGTTTGGACAGTATGAGTGGAATGTCATGCCATTCGGGCTAAAGAATGCTCCTTCTGAATTCCAGAAGATCATGAATGAAATCTTTAATCATTATTTAGACTTTACTATTGTCTATATTGAAGAATTAGTCTTTTCTCAATCTATTGACCAACATTTCAAACATGTCAATGCATTCTTGACGATTATCAAGCGTAATGGCCTTGTAGTGTCTCTAACTATTGTTGTTGTTCTCCTTTCTTCTTCTTCTCTCTTCCTCAATTTCATAACGTTTCGATTGTCTAAATAACTTACGAATTTCCAGAGTTTGGTACTTAATAAGTTAATCATTTGGGTTCGATTTCTGGACTTTGATCCTATATTACTTGTAGGGGAGAAATATAGGAAGAAAGGAGAACAACAACAATAGTTAAGAGATTTAGCAATAGATAGAGCTTGGGGTTATAGTTTCACTTGTACCTATAATTCCTTATTCCTATATTTATCTGAATATTATTTATTCCAAAAATACCAATCCCTCTTCTAATTCTATTAACAATCAATGGTCATGACCTGTAATATTCTTTTCTCTAAATTAATTCTAAGTTTGATCATGCAAAGAATTTGAATTCAAAAAAAGCATAAAGATCAGAGAGGTTGATTAATTAAATTAATCTGATTGGAAGATTAGATTAAAGTTTGATCATGCATTAATCTTAACCCTGATTATCCTATGGGTCTACTAATTAATTGCGGTACGGCCGCCAATCAATTAATTAATTAAAACATGCCAAGGGTGATCAAGTCTTAACAAACATATTAAAGCAATAGGATAATTCTATTTTTAACGAAATAAACAATAATTCAAATAAAGACAGATAATAAGTTCAAACAAATGCAAGATTCACCATAACCCCAGTAGGGGGAATTTAGCCAACTAAAGACATAGTAAAAGCCAAACTAAATAAATAAGAGTGCATAAAAGAACACTCTTTACAAGATTGATCTCCACTGCAGATCTTCAGCCTGTAACTTGCTCCAAAGCTCCCTAAATCTACTCTAAAATTCTCTATTATTAATTGCCTGAGGCTCTGGTGGTGTCTCTTTGGGTCTCGCCACACTGCTCTATTTGTAGGGGGGGAGTTTCAGTCCGTCTAGAAAAGGGATAGCTGCAATCTTATCTGCTAGACACGAATCTGATCATTATCTTAGGTAAGATAACTTTTCTATCCTAAACAAGAAGCAGAATCTAAATTTTGAATTCTAAGATAAAAAAATCCCAACTTCATAGGGATAATATTTTTTAGATAACTGCATCCTATTTTCTCTTAAAAATGATATTTTCTAAGATTTGCAACAAATTCATAACAGATAAGTAATCCGTTATAGATCTTCAACAGATTCTTCTTATCCATACTGCTCCAAATTTGTCCCTTTTCTTCTGGAAAACTTCTAAGAATATGACTTTTAAAGTAATTTCCTTTCTTTTGCCAATTTTGAATTAAATTCAAAAAAATAGGTGAATTCCAATTATAAACTATAAAAATATATTAATATTTACCATAAATTCCTCATATAAAGTACACAGAATTGCGGTTTATCAATTCTCAAACAGAGAGATAATGGCAAAGAGCAGATTATTGCATTTACTTCTAAACATTGGAATCCCGCACAGCAAAAATATTCCACTGTCAAAAAAGAAGTTTTAGCCATTGTTTTATGCATTTCAAAATTTCAATCTGATTTATTCAATCAAAGATTTCTTGTTAGGGTAGACTGCAAGTCTGCTAAAGAAATTTTACAAAAAGATTTTAAAAATTTAGCATCCAAACAAATTTTTGCTAGATGGCAAGCATTATTGAGCATTTTTTATTTTGAAATTGAATTTCTTAAAGGCTCATCAAACTCTTTACCTGATTACCTTACTCGTGAATACTTGCAGGTAAACAGTAAAATGCCGAAATCGACAACATCCTCCTCATCCAGAGGGAGGGGAGGAAGAGCAGCTAGAGGAGGTCGTGGTGGCACGGCAGCAGGCAGGTTAGTCATTCAAGGACTAACAAACAAACTTCTGGAGTCATCCACTCCGACTAGGTCATCCACCCAGAATCAATCAACTGGGTCATCTACCCAGATTCAAACACAAGAGTCATTGACTCCATTAGCCCTCAATCAAATTGGGTCATCTACCCAAAAACACAAACCCGAATCTTCAAAATAAACCAAGGCGGATTATGCCTGGGATCTTCCAACATTGTTGGCTTTTCAAAATCAAGGTTTAACTAAACCACCTCGAAATATAACTTGGTCCCAAATGATAAGTGGAGCCAAGTCCCAAAACTGGTTCGATATGATCGAAGCAGAACAAAATGAAGAGACACTGTCTCTCATGATAGAAAATCTAAAAAACCAACAGACAATGGTTAATGACCCTAAGTCTAAACAGGATGTCCAGATCAGTCAGCCTCTTCAAACCAAAAGACCTGAAACTCAAACAAGTTATATCTACAAAGAGAAATTTGTGCGAGTCATCCAGATGGAACCTGAATATTGGGACAGTAACCCCAACAAAGTCGCTGGGAAGATCTTCCCTCCGGGATTTTAGTTCCAACCTCTAGCCTCAAACAAAACCCAAACTTTTTACGAGTTCATACTTGTGGACTCTGACTCTATAGCTATCAAGCATTACACAGAAAGGGACACGATTACCCATTCTACCATCCAAATTCTCCAGATCTTATCTCCAAAAAATTGGGGAAATCCAAATACTATGAGAAAATTCTCTCAACCTTTTGATCATATTGGATACACATACTGGGACTATGCTCAAGCTTGGACTAATATGTTTTGGTATCAAAACAAACAGTTCAAAAACTCCTGGCTGATTTACTTTAAGCAAGGAGCTAAATATTATTTCCCGCAATGGTTCCGTATCTGGTGGAATCTTTTTGGGCCAATTGTTCAAATACTCCCTGAAGAAGTTCTTAAGGGATTCAATCTTTTTTCAGAAAGGTTTAATCGTGAAAAGGATTCCTATCCGATTGAACTACATTTCTTTTCAAAATTTTCACTTGCTTGGATATTTTCCTGGCAATATAAATTTATCAATATCAGTGATGTTCCAACAGAATATCCAGCCCTCCAGAAGAAACTATATGTTAAATAGTGGGATCGTTTTGATGCAACTAGGGCAAATGTAGAAAATATTATGCTCTGGTTCAAGAAGAATCCAAAATATTTGCAGGTGGCTGATCCAGAAACTTGTAAATTTCTCAATAGGCGGTCTGAAGCTACAGCAGCATTGGCAGTCGCTACATCTGAAGAGCATTTTGTTGAAAATCTAGAACAAATGCTCAAATCATCAAACAACAATCGAAAGGGAAGAAGAAGAAGGATGAAGAGCCTTCAGAGTCTCCCTCACTTGAAGCCATATCAGACGACTTCTACCAAAATGAAGACGACTGTTATGGAATCCCGGGGATTCCCCCTATCAATCTGTCAGATGACTAAAGCACCGCTTAGTACAGCTCAGCAGTGTCGGCAACACGAATCACCGAAAGTAGTTTTGTCTTGTTGTACTCAATAGTCAAAATTACTGTATCATTTACTGTTGTAAATACTACCGGTTAGTAACCTGTACTGTAGAAATAGTAAATTTTTCAATCTATGAAATGTGATGCCAGGTTCAGTTGTAAGGCACCCTTTTACTTACCCCTTTAGTTTACGAGTTTTAATCAGAGCAAGATCTCTGAGTTTTTGTAAGTTTCAATTTCTGTAATCAAATAATTTTCAATCCTCTCCTCTTCTCTTGAGATCATACTTGGCTGGTCTAACCGCCTCTGATCTTTCTTTTTGTTTCTTTTATTTTTGAATTTCTGCATTTGTCTTATGTAAGCATCAGTCCATCCGATCCGCTACTTCTCTCTATCCTCTTCATTTAATTTCTTCCGTATAGTCCTACCCCTCTTTGGTATCAGAGCCTGGTTGGGGAAGTAGGATGATATTATTAGCTCTGTGTTGAATTTTATCTGTCTGGATTATATATCTGCTTGCTGTTGTTATGCCTGATTGGAAAGTATATGTATAGTTTTAATTGGAAAGTATGGATATTCTTGATCCGTTGATATTAGTTAAATTGTGGCAGTAAGTCCTGAGATGAGTGATAGGGCAATTAGTCCAACACATTGATGTTTGAGTAATATGAGGGGATTAGAGAATGAACCAGGACTATGATTTTAAAACTATCATCTTGGCATGATTATGCATAAAACAAATTAACCAGATATATGATCTAGTAGATAAAGCTTAACAGAGAATTAATAGTCATTTTTCCTATGAAACCGGGTGATGGTGATGATATCATAAGGGTGAGGAATTTTAAAGAATTTTTAAAAGAGTTTTTATTTATTTTTGCTATAAGTCGCTCTCTCTTTCGCTCCCTTTCTCCTCTTTCTTTTCATTCCTCCCAACCTTCTTCTTCTTCCATCTCGCAATTTCAATCTAGGACAGAAGACCTTTCAAACAATATCTTCAATGAAGAAATCCATTTCGAAGATATCAATCATGAGATTGATAATTGGAAAATTCCAAAAATCTCTCCAAAAGAACTTTACAAACCTGAAGGTCATTTCTTCACTAGGTTTGACTATGTGATCAAGACTATAGAACAAAACCTTCCTATTAACTCTGAGGATGATCAATTTCATCTTCTTTCCAAACAGAGTCTCATTGACCACAAAAAAAAATACAAATTCATACACATAGGGTGTGTTCAAATTGCGTTGAAGCCTCTCACAAGAGAAGGCATTGATGCTTGTGTTATTCTTTGTCTCAGAGACAAGAGACCCAATCAGTTTCAAGATTCGCTTCTAGGAACTGTAGAATCCAGCTTGAGTCATGGCCCAATCTATTTCAATTGTTTTCCAGATCTAACTATAAGTTTAGATGATCAAAATGTCACAGACTCAATCTTTCTGAATGTCAAAACTAGTGGTTTAGACATGAAGCCTGGATCTATTCCTGTAGTACTTCCCTATAGGATTCAATACAAAGTCATGAACTCAAGTAGATCGTGCTTTTTCAGAACCAAATCTTTGCAAAAAATAGGAGAGACGACTCTGTTTCTCTCTGATCTGTCTAAAGCAAACGTGATAGTTCCCAGGACTATCCAGTGGAGTGAAGTTACTCTACCAGAAAGATGGACCATAGAAAAGGCAAACCCAACCGTCACTAGGGTCACCCCAGAGTTTGAACAAATAGTTCAACACCAAACTGGTTACGTAGATCTAGTCTTTGATAGGAGATCCTCCTTTGGTAGATCTATGTCTATGAGATCTAGTAACCTTCAATCTAATGATTTTAGAACAGCCATGTCTAGAAGATCTTTCTCTTTGGTCACTCAAGTTGTTCCTCAAACTTCTATTTCAACTATACATCTTCAAGATGTGGATGTCTCTACACCCCTTCCGAAGCCTATCTACCAGAAGGATGATGATGACCAAAACTCTATTCAATCTCCAACTTACTCTTCTATTAATGTTCCCTATGACTTGTAGGTTCATTATAGATAAGCCAGCCCTTAAGAAAGATTTCTACTCTGAGGAATTGTCTCCTCAACGAGAGTGGTTCTTTAGGAATTATCAGGGCATCAAAAAAGCTCAAATCCAAGAGGAATTTTATAAATCCCTCGAACAAATCAAACTCAATATTTATTTCTTTGACTGGTTCCAAGCGTATTCAGCCAAAAATGGGATAGATTATCCTTTTCAAACTCTTCCCATCGAGTCTAGTGATAACAATGTTATTGCTTTATGGAATCTTAAGGACGGTGTTATGGTTCATTCTAAGCTTCCTCCAGATGGTTCGTATATAATCCCTGAGATTAGGAAATCTGGTACTCCAGTAACCTATTCTCCTTTTAAGGTTAAGTTAGATGATGAACCTATGTCTTCTTTTGACGTCAAAAACCTTATGGAACAATGCAACTATACAAACAGATATCTTCAAGTTTTAGGTCAGAAACTAGAAGGGAAAACCGTTGAAACAAAGCCTCTAGAGAAACCTCAGCTTTCAGAAGAGAAACCTGAAGAGAAGCCTCTAGAAAAACCTTTGATCAAACCTCATAAGATTTCTAGGAAACTCAAAGAGAAGCTTAGGAATCATTTGACAGGTTGAAGAGAAACAAATTGTTGAAAAGATTGATGAGCAAATTTGATTGCTCAATACAACCCTTCCGGAAACACCACATAATAGTGTCACAGCTACCTGTGAAACTCCTCCTCAAAATAGGCTTAAGAACCTCTAGATTAATACTCTAGGAGAAACTTCCAGCCAAACTATATCTTCATCAGATGAAGAATCTAATGTTAGGCCCCAAACCTCTTTCAAGCTCAATCCTCTAGTTAGTCAAAAGATTAACTAGAAAAATCCATCCAAGCTTTACTATCCTAGAGCTACTCCTCCAGACATCCTTCTAGAGGAAAAAGATGCAAACTTTAAGAGCTTTAGTGCAAACAATGTCTATGAGTGGAGCATAGATGGTAAGTCTAAGTATAACATACTCCAGCTCCTTCAGAATATGACCATGGTGGCTACTGCCTACCAAACAATCCATGATTGCTCAGATAGAGTAATTGTAGAAATCCTAGTTGCTGGTTTTACAGGTCAACTCAAAGGTTGGTGGGATAATTATCTCACTGAAGACCAGAGAACTGGGATTCTCGAAGCAATCAAAACTGATTCCAATGGTAAAACCATTACTGAAGATGGCGAAGACATGTCTGACGCTGTCAATACCTTAATCTTTACCATAGCACAACACTTCATAGGTGATACTTCCTTGCTTAAGAATAGAACCGTAGAACTGTTGTCCAATCTTAAGTGTAGAACCTTATCTGGCTTCAGATGGTATAGGGATACATTCCTTACAAGGGTTTACACCAGAGATGACAGCAATCAACCTTTCTGGAAAGAGAAATTCTTAGCCGAATTACCAAAAATCTTAGGTGACAAAGTTAGGGATAAAATCTGTAACCAAACACCCACAGGAGATATTTCTTACGATCAGCTTAGCTATGGACAACTGATCTCTTATATCCAAAAGGTTGCTTTGAAAATTTGTCAAGATGACAAGATTCAGTGTAACACCCCTTTTTCCCATTAGGATTGTTACGTGAATTTACCAAACACTTAATGCGGAAATTAATAAAATGCTAGGTTGTCCTTATAAAATTCGTGGCTAATTTTTTTTTAAAGTCTTATACGAAAAGATTTTCTCTTTTTAAAGTCTTATACGAAAAGATTTTCTCACCACTCTTTTAGCCATCCAGAAACTCAGAAGAAAAGAAACATCATACATATATATATATCATCAAGTCATTATACACAAGTCTTGCGCCCGCAAGTATAATTTGGAACCACAACATAGTGGCCAAAATACATCATCCTGATACAAAGAACATAAAGCGATAAAGCTAAATCTAGGAAAGCGATAAATCAAAAAGTGTGTCCAATACACGACACTGAACATGTACATCTCAAACCTAGCCTGGTCGCTAACAAACGTACTACAACCTAGCACTAGACACCCCCCACCGCTACAGACCTAAGACGATGACGTCTCCTCGGGGTCCTCCTCAGGCTCGGATATCTCAATGAATACCCGCTCTGGCTCATCTCGAACCTTCCTCTTCCCTCTATCTGCGTGTCCTGACGGTCCAGCAGAAGTATCAGAAGAGCAACGCACGAAGCGTCCAGACGGTGCAACGTAAGGAACGGGGGACGTCGGTCTCACGGTCCTCGGTGGTGAAGCTGGTGTCACAGGTGGAGCCATCCTCGGTAGACGTGCCTATGCCAAGGTACTCTTCCTTGGAGTGCAACGCGTGCGACGGAACATACTGTGATACTCCCGAGAAGATCCGGTTACCCGCGAGGGTAAAGGTCTCTCCTCTGCCTGCGCCTCTCTCCTCGGCTGCTCCACAGGTGCAACAGGTGCGGCCGCCAGCCAGCGACGCATACTCTCGATAGGGATGAAAGCGTCCAGAATCATATCACGCTCTAAAACCTCCTCGGGGCCCAGCACCCCTCCTCGTGTCCTGACCACGTGTCCTGTCACCGTGGCCCATTGGGAGATGGGATCATAAGTCCATCCCCTCCCTTGTACTCGGCCTCAAGAGGCCGGAAGCTCTCCCTCACACGGGCTACCAAAGGCCTCATCTACGCGTAAGGTACATACAGATACAAGAAAACATGCAAGGGTGAATTTCTTTACACAAGTTGAAATCCACTGAAAGGGTGCATATGAAAAAGGAAAATACTACATAATACATTCCAAGAATATATATATAGGATTACTCTTTCGCAAGTCTTTTTAGCTAAGCTATTCAATCATCAAAAGAGAACACATAATCAAGTTAACACACCTAGCACACTAGCATAATGCATGTCACTTCAATATCTCTTTTTATACACCGGTGCACTGCTCCATGGAGATTTTTCTTCCTCAACTAAGTAGAGCGATGTGGCGGAATCGTATATCTATCATTAATGCAAACTGACCTTCACTCTTGGCCATCGTTTGTCATTTATTCGATACAAACCCATTGTGCTACGTCGTACACCCCATCTCAAATAAGGTAGCCGGTCAGGATCATCCAAGCCGGGTACACTACTTTTCTCGGCACAAGGGGATTCACCGCAAGGCTATTGAGAATTTCGTAACCTGGATGCCCTCAAAGACTTATAGTCAGACCATACTTATTTATAATCCTCACATAGGATTGTGTGCTCTCATCGTACCAATAAATGCTAGCCTGGCAAAAGCCAATATCTGAAATGCATATGACAGTATATTTGCATCCACAATCAATACAAATCAAATGCGGTCCCTCGTCTTAGGGTTTTTCGTTGCCACGTGTTAGCTTTTATCCAACACCGTGTAATATTTTTGTCTTTAAGACTTTATCGTCGCCACGTATTGATCCTCTTTCAATACCGTGTAGTATTATTGTCCTTAAGACTTTTATCATCGCCACGTATTGGTCCTCTTCCAATACCGTGTAATAACGTTATTTTAAAGACATAAGTTTTATGAAAACTTCTCTTAACTCCTAACTCTCAAATCTTTATTATTTTACTTCCCACTCTTCATTGTAAAAAGATTTAACTAAAAATCTTAGTTAAGTTCTTTGATAATTTAGGTTTCTGCCCCAAAACTGTCCATTCTTCACGTTTTGCCCCAGAATTGTCCAGTCTTCACGTTTCTACCCCAAAATTTTCCATCCTTCACGTTTTCTACCCTAGAAATTTTGTAAAATTATACTTTTGGCCTAAAGTGCCCAGATTTTTGAAATTAAGCCCAGACTTTCAGAATTTTGCATTTTTGACCCCAAAACATCCAGTTTTTGTTTTTGACCCCTAAAAATTTAAAATTTGATTTTTCTCCCTCATTAATTAATTTTCTAACTCACTTAGAGTTTTATGGATAAAAAGAGTTTAATATGAAATTGATTTAAGACTTATACTTAGCAATTTTATGAAATTTATCTAAGTATGTGTTAACTTGAATCCCAATTAATGTATTTGATTTCACTTGTAAAACTTTTTCATTAAAGTTTTTAAGTCCTCTTTCACACTTAGTCAAATATTTTCGAAACAATCCCAATCACAAGAAAATCAAAGTATATGGAATATTCAAAGAAATCAACATACATCAATTAGGCAAGAACACAATCAAGCCATAAACCATACATCCACTCAAAGTGACCATCCATAGCATATGAACATACATCATGAACATAGCATAAAAATCATCAACTCATCAAGCATGCATTTTTCAAAAAACACATAGGCTTTTTAAACATACTCATCCATCAACCAAAAATCATGCATGAACTCATATATATATATAGACATATGAAAATACATATTACTAAGAGAATGATTTCTCACTCAAAACACCCAATATGAAAACTCAAGTCTTTGAGTTTTTCATGAACATACAACATAAACCACACACATACACATCCTTCCCAACTTATTGAGAAAATCGCCTTACCTCTTGGAGACTTGAAAATGGGCAAACACCACAAATCACCTTCACTCCTCACCAACACCAAGTGGCCTCCTTGAAGCCTTGATGTTCCCACACTTAGAAAAATTTTACCTTTCACAAAATACACCAAAACAAACCATAAAAATATGAGTTTTATGAAAACCAACAAACCCTAAAGAGTAGAAATTTGAGTAGATGAATACTTACTCAAATCTTGAAGACAAATGGATCCAAGGTGGTTTTCAAGCTTGTAGGTTCCAATGGAGTGGACCTAAACTAAGAAAAAGTTTACTTTTAGTGAAATGAAGAACTCAAGCTTTCATGGAAAAATGAAAGTGGTGGAAATGAAAAAATGAAAGAAGTTTATGGATTAGAATGATGATCCAAACCTTTTTTGTGAAGCTTGGGTGGCCAAAAACTCAACAAAACCTAGCCTTTTGGTGTATGGAAAAGCTTGGAAAAATGGAGAGAAAATGGAGTTTTTGAGAGCTTGAAGAAGATGAACTGTGAAAAGTGAATTTTCTCTCTCCTTTCTCCCACATAACTCGGCTGCAACAAGGGAAAGCATGGGGGAGGTATGGGCTTGCATGCTTTGGTGGTTGGGAGCCATACCTCACTCACCTACTTTGGAAAAAAATTCAAAAATCAACATTTGACTTGGGAGGTTTTTGGGACTGCATTCTGCCCCCCTTTTCTGCGCCCAGCTGACCAAAAATTGGTGGGATTAAGTCCCATCAAGTTAGGGTTTAATCGGTAGTTCAAAGTAGTAAAAACGCGTAGTTTTCGAACCCCTTTTTAGATAATTATTTTTCTAAAATGGGTAAAATCATGAGAAATAGATTTTATGATTTGAATATGTCATAGAAAAATTTAGAAACTCAAAACTAAATTTTTGGACTATTTTTCATGTCCCGGTTGCGTCCGGTTTACTCGTAAAGCTCAAAACGCGAGTAAAAATAAAGTTTTTTTGAAAAATTTCAAAAAAATTTCTAAAAATCACAAATATTAGAAAAATCACTTTTGGTTCGTTAAAAATTTATTTTGGAGTTAAAATGACCTCTAGAAAAATACTGAGTCCTTCCCGCATCGCGCGAGAATGCGGTTCTCGCAAAAACTCAATTTTGCGAACTCTACCACTTTAAACCCTTCAAAAACAAACCTAAGATATAAATATTATTATTCATACCTTAAAATCTCAAAATTTATTAATTTAAAACAGATTAAAAATCAATAAAAACTATATAAAAATCAGAGTGTTACATTCAGCACCAACTAGCCAAGGAAAAGGGTCAAACCAAGAAAGAACTAGGATCTTTCTATGAACAATTTGGTCTATCTTGTGCCAAAACCCAAAATAAGAGGCCTAGCAAGAAGAAAAACCAAGTTCAAAACCAAACCCAGAATACCAAGAAACCCAACACTTCTAAGTATTATAGGGTTAAGAAGAACACTTCTGCTAGGAAACTCCAATCAGATATCAAATCCAAACCAAACATTGATATCAAGGTTCCCAAGAAAACCGTTATTTGCTATAGTTGCGGTAAGCCCGGACACTATAGTAAATACTATAGGTTGAAGAAGAAAATTCAAAACCTCAACCTTAACCAAACCGTAGAAGAATGTCATGCCATAATTGTCTGAGAAATGTCGCGTTTTGCACTTACGGCTTGTTCGTTTTCCTTTGTTTATACAAACCGTAAAGCATACCCTTACCGTAAAAAATCCAAGAAACTCTTCCATGAAGCTATTAGGGTTATGACATGACATTTTTGAGATTTCCCATAGATTCTCACATCTTAAATTAATTTTGAAAATTTTTGATTAATGAAAAGACTATTTTACCTTTGATTTTCACTTAAACTTCCAAAACCTAAAGTCTTTAGCCAAGCTATCCAATGGCTCTCTTTTCCCCTTGTTTGGTCGACATCAACATGCATTTAGGAGCCTTGGATGTTCTTTTTCCATATGAGTCACAAGGCCTAGTCATGGGCTTAAGCCAATTAGAAAAAGGATTGATTTAATTAATTAGGTTTTATGACATAATCCTAATAAAGTGGCATGACAACACAATTTTTTATTACCTTCCCTCTCCCTAGCTATGCATCCCCCTTGGCTATAAATTGGTGGGGAGTGCTTCATACATTTCTCACATCAAAGCCTTGTGTTGACAAGCAAAAATCCTCTATTTTTCTCCTTTATAGTCTTAAGCTTTCATGCTTGGTGTTCTTGTTTCTTCAAGCATTCTTCTTCCAAGTTCTTGTGGCAAAGGTAAGGGGAACCTCTTGCAAATTAATTTGAGAAGCATGAGTTTGATTCTTGATTGTGATTGACTTGTGTGATTTATGTGTTTTTAGCTCTTATTTGTTTATTTATGCTTTATAATTGTTTTATGGCTTTAATTTAATTGTTTTGTGCTATTCATTAATTGTGGGGTTATAATACCCAAATTTCTTAAGAATTTTGTAGAAGTAAGGTGGTGATGGAAAAATTAATTTTGAGCTTTTGTAAGCATACCGTTATAATGGCAAAATTTAAATTTACCATAAACGAGATCATATCGTAAAGAAAATACAATTTATTCTTTTGTAAAAACTTTGATATTGCCTATCACTGATATACAAGATGATGGTTAAGATAAATGGTTGATCAGTATGGGTCTATCTAGGAAAGACAGAGATCTTTGAAGGGGCCTTAGTCCATCTCTCTTTCCTGGGAATTGTACTGACACGCTGTTTTGGGAATTCTTAACTTAGGGACCCGGTATATATGTGACTAAGATAAATTGGGAAAGAAGTGACTTCTTAATAAACGTATATATAAATAGATTGGATTGGATAAAAGAGTATAACGGTAATGGATTCTCGGTGAATCCTATTCTTATAACATCTATCGTTAAAAGAGTATAATGGTACTAGATTCCTGGTGAATTATACTGTTATAGCCTCTATCATAATTTAATATAGCGGTAACGGATTCTCGGTGAATTCTACTGTTATATTATCAGTGGAAAATATCGAGTGGGTATCCAATATGTATATATATATATATATATAGAACAAGATCTTCTCTTCGAAGCCATAGAATCCATAGATGATCCTATAGAAAAGAGAAGATATTTGGAAAAGCTTAAAGCTTCCATCAAAGCCAAAGATAAGAACAAACTAGTTGTTCAAAATAGGTTTGATCTCAACGAAACCCTTAATAGGTTAGAAAAGAGTGTAGCCAAACCTATAACCATCCAAGATCTCCATGCTGAGATTAAAACCCTCAAAACCGAGGTCAAAGAGCTTAAGGATAAGCAGAAGGTTCATGAATAGATTCTGAGCCTAATTGTTAATGATGATTCTTCATCAGGAGATGAATAGTAACCCAAAATCAATCATGCCTCAACTAGTAAGGTAGATAATCCAGAGGTCAATAACTTTGTCATTGATGATGACTTTCTTGGCCTTATCAATCAGCTCAAAATCCAAAAATTCTACATTAAGGTTAGAATTAGGATAGGAGACTTCATCCTCAACAAAACTGCCTTGTTCGATACAGGTGCAGATTCAAACTGTATCTTGGAAGGTCTTGTATCAACCAAATACTTTGAGAAAACATCAAAGAATCTTCGCACTGCGAGTGGTTCCAGACTCAAAATCCGTTATAAATTATCCAATGCGATAATTGAAAACAAAACTCTTCAGATTAAAACGCCATTCATGTTGGCTAAAGATCTGAGCAATGAGGTAATCTTAGGAACACCTTTCATTAGGTCTCTCTTCCCTCTCTAGATTACCAACAAGGGTATTTCAACATAACATCTAGGAAAAACAATAGAGTTTCACTTCCTTAGGAAACCTATTAGGAAGACCCTCAACTCTATCTCCTACAAACAAAATCAGATTAATTATCTGAAAGAAGAGGTTTCTTACAAAACCATAGAAACCCAGCTTAAGGATCCCAAAGTTCAGGATAGGATTAGGGATCTCAAACAAACTATAGAAAAAACTATCTGCTCCAATCTCCCTAATGCTTTTCGGAAAGAAAGCATCACATGGTTGATCTGCCTTATGAGGAAGGATTTTCTGATAGGCAAATTCCTACCAAAGCTAGACCAATCCAAATGAATGAAGAACTTCTAGGTTACTGCAAGAAAGAAATCCAGGATCTTCTTGACAAGAAACTCATTAGGCATAGTAAGAGCCCTTGGTCTTGTTCAGCCTTCTATGTCAATAAGTCTTCTGAAATCGAGCGAGGTGCACCGCGCCTTGTTACCAACTACAAACCTCTCAATCAAGCCTTAAAATGGATTAGGTATCCTATTCCAAACAAAAAGGATCTTCTCAATCGTCTTCATTCAGCCAAGATATTTTCTAAGTTTGATATGAAGTCAGGATTCTGGCAGGTCCAACTCAAGGAGTCTGACCGTTGCAAAACAACCTTCACTGTTCCCTTTGGACAGTACGAGTAGAATGTCATGCCATTCGAGCTAAAGAATGCTCCTTCTGAATTCCAGAAGATCATGAATGAAATCTTCAATCCTTATTCAGACTTTACTATTGTCTATATTGATGATGTATTAGTCTTTTCTCAATCTATTGACGAACATTTCAAACATGTCAATGTATTCTTGACGATTATCAAGCGTAATGGCCTTGTAGTGTCTCCCTCAAAAATCAGTTTATTTCAGACTGAGATGAGATTCTTAGGTCATAATATCAAGCAGGGGACTATAATCCCTATTAATCGTGTGATAGAGTTTGCAGACAAGTTTCCCAATCAAATCATTGATAAAACTCAGTTACAAAGGTTTCTAGGTTGTCTCAATTATGTAGCTGATTTCTTTCCTCAGCTAAGCAATCTAATTAAGCCATTACATGATAGGCTTAAATCTGATCCACCTCCTTGGACTAATGTCCATACCAATGTTGTCAAACAGGTTAAAGTCCAGGTGAAAGAACTCCCTTGTCTTTACCTTCCAAAACCTCAATCCTATAAATTGTTGAAACTGATACCTCTGACATAGGTTATGGTGGCATTCTCAAATAGAGAAATAATGGCAAAGAGCAAATTATTGCTTTTGCTTCTAAACATTGGAATCCTACACAGCAAAAATATTCCACTATCAAAAAAGAAGTTTTAGCCATTGTTTTATGCATTTCAAAATTTCAATCTGATTTATTCAATCAAAGATTTCTTGTTAGGGTAGACTGCAAGTCTGCTAAAGAAATTTTACAAAAAGATGTTAAAAATTTAGCATCCAAACAAATTTTTGCTAGATGGCAAGCATTATTGAGCATTTTTTATTTTGAAATTGAATTTCTTAAAGGCTATGCAAACTCTTTACCTAATTGCCTTACTCGTGAATACTTGCAGCGTAAACAGTGAGATACCGAAATCGGCAACATCCTCCTCATCCGAAGGGAGAGGAGGAAGAGCAGGCAGAGGCCGTGGAGGCACGGCAGCAAGAAAGTTAGTCATCCAAGGACTAACAAACAAACTTTCGGAGTCATCCACTCTGACTGGGTCATCCACCCAGAATCAATCAACTGGGTCATCCACTCAGATTCAAACTCAGGAGTCAGTGACTCCCTTAGCCCTCAATCAAATTGGGTCATCTACCCAAAAATACAAACCCGAATCTTCAAAACAAACCAAGGCGGATTATGCCTAGGATCTTCCAACATTGTTGGCTTTTCAAAATCAAGGTTTAACTAAACCACCTCTAAATATAACTTGGTCCCAAATGATAAGTGGAGCCAAGTCCCAAAATTGGTTCGACATGATCGAAGCAGAACAGGAATAAGAGACACTGTCTCTCATGATCGAAAATCTTAAAAATCAACAAACGGTGATCAATGATCCCAAGTCCAAATATGTTGTCCAAACCATTCAGCCTCTTCAAACCAAAAAACCTGAAACTCAGACAAGTTATATCTACAAAGAGAAATTTGTTAGAGTCATCCAAATGGAACCCGAATATTGGGACAGTAACCCCAACAAAGTCCCTGCAAAGATCTTCCCTCCCGGATTTCAGTTCCAACCCCTCGCCTCAAATAAAACCCAAACTTTTTACGAGTTCATACTTGTGGACTCTGATTCCATAGCCATCAAACACTACACAGAAAGGGAAATGATTACCCATTCTGCTATCCAAATTCTCCAGATTCTATCTCCAAAAAACTGGGGAAATCCAAACACCATGAGAAAATTTTCTCAACCTTTTGATCCTATTGGATACACATACTGGGACTATGTTCAAGCTTGGACTAATGTGTTCTAGTATCAAAATAAACAGTTCAAACACTCCTGGCTGATTTACTTTAAGCAAGGAGCCAAATATTATTTCCCGCAATGGTTCTATATCTGGTGGAATCTTTTCGGGCCAATTGTTCAAATACTCCCTGAAGAAATTCTTAAGGGATTCAATCTTTTTACTGAAAGGTTTAATCGTGAGAAGGATTCCTATCTGATTGAACTACATTTCTTTTCAAAATTTTCACTTGGTTGGATATTTTCCTGGCAATACAAATTTATCAACATCAGTGATGTTCCAACAGAATATCCAGCCCTCTAGAGGAAACTATATGTTAAATGGTGGGATCGTTTTGATGCAACTAGGGCAAATGCAGAAAATGTTATGCTCTGGTTCAAGAAGAATCCAAAATATTCGCAGGTGGCTGATCTAGAAACTTACAAATTTCTCAATAGGCGGTCTCAAGCTACAGCAGCATTGGCAGCCGCTACATTTGAAGAGCAGTTTGTTGAAAATCTAGAACAGATGCTCAAATTCATCAAACAACAATCGAAAGGAAAGAAGAAGAAGGAAGAAGAGCCTTCAGAGTCTCCCTCACTTGAATCTATATCAGACGACTTCTACCAAAACGAAGACGACTGTTATGGAATCCCGGGGATTCCCCCTATCAATCTGTCAGATGACTAAAGCACCGCTCAGTACAGCTCAGCAGTGTCAGCAACACCAATCACCGAAAGTAGTTTTGTCTTGTTATACAACATTTTAGTGAAAAAAAATGATGTTTTAAGAATCTTATACAAAAAGAATTTCTAAAATTCCCAAATAAATAATTAAAAAGAAAAATAAAAGGATTTTGCACTCATGACTCGAATTTTTATACTGTGAATCAAGATATTTGTGCTATTTACTCGTGTTTAGCATATTTTCTGTAAATTTTGAAAGTTTTCAAAAATTCTAAAAAAGTTCCAATAAATCATAAATAATGAATTAACAATATTTTGTGAAGCAAAATATTTTTATGGGTTGGTTTAGTATTCCTATAATATTTAAAGCCTACTACATCAGTTAAGACGTAAACCATTTTCTGTTTAAAACTCAACGTCAAACGAAATCTATCCGTTTCAATATAGAGAATGAATATGTATATTAAAAACCTAGTTTTAAGATGAAAATAAATCGATAAGCACGTATAACACATAATATTCAAATAAAACAGAATAAAGACAGAAATGATACAACCAAGGGTAAAATAGTAATTGTACATAACCCTACACTATTCATGGTCAACATATGAGTCAAAAATACTAATTTTCTATATCATCCCCGTTAACTGTAACACCCTCATTTTTATATAACTTTTATTGATTTTTTTAATCTGTTTTAATTTATTTAAAATTATTTAATTAATGATTTTGGGATTTTAAGGTGTGAATAATAATATTCATATCTTAGATTTATTCTTGAAGAGTCAAGAATATCCAAGTTCGCAAAACTGGGTTTTTGCGAGAACAACATTCTCGCGTGATGTGGAGAACGGTTTAGTATTTTTCTAGAGATCATTTTTACTCCAAAATAATATTTTAACGAACCAAAAGTTATTTTTATAATATTTGGGATTTTTAAAAAAATTTAAAATTTTTTCAAAAAAACTTTATTTTACTCGCGTTTGGAGCCTTAGGGTAAACCGGGCACAACCGAGACATGAAAAATAGTCCAAAAATTTAGTTTTGAGATTTTAAATTTTTATATATCATATTCAAGTCATAAAATTGATTTCTTATGATTTTATCTATTTTAGAAAAATATTTATCTAAAAAGGGGGTATAAAAATAAGCGTTTTTACTACTTTGAACCACCAATTAAATCCTAACTTGATGAGACTTAATCCCACCAATTTTCTGGTCTAGTTGGCCGAACCCAAGGGCCTATTTTTCACTCTCAAACTATCTCAAAAGTCAAAGGGGTCAAAGGGGTTAATTTTGAATTTTTCAAAATCAAAAAGAGGGAGTAGGTGACCAAATTCAATCAAAGCCCATACTCCCCATCCCTCTTTGCCTTGGCCGAGTTTTATGATAGTAAGGGAGGAGAGAGAAGTTCATTTTCACTTCATCTTCAACCTTTGAAAGTAAGAAACTCCATTTTTCTCTCTATTCTCAAGCTTTCCTACTCACCAAAAGTCTAAGTTTTATTGAGTTTTTGGGTAGTCAAGCTTCACAAAAATGGTTTGGATCATCATTCTAATCGATAAACTTCTTTCATTTTTCCATTTCCACCACTTTCATTTTTCCATGAAGCTTGTGTTCTTCATTTTACTAAAAGTAAGCTTTTTCTTGGTTTAGGTTCATTCTCTTGGAACCTACAAGCTTGAAAATCATCTTGGATCTATTTTGCTTTAAGATTTGAGTAAGTATTCCTCTACTCAAATTTCTATACCTTAGGGTTTGGTTGTTTTCATAAAACTTGCATTTTTATGGTTGTCTTTTTGGTATATTTTGTATAAGGTTATTGTTTTAAAGTGTTAGAACATCAAGGCTTCAAGGAGGCCACTTGGTGTTGGTGTTGGTGCGAAGGTGATTTTGGTGTTAGCCCATTTTCATTAGCTTCAAGAGGTAAGGGGATTTTCTCAATAAGTTGGGAAGGTTGTGTATGTGTGTGACTATGTGATTTGTTCTTGATGATGAACTCATGACTTGAGTTTTTCTTATTGGGTGTTGAATGAGTTTTCATTCTCTTAGTAATATATATTTTTATGTATTTATGTATATGAGTTTAAAGCATGATTTTGGTTGATGAGTGATAATTTTTAAAAGCCTATGTGTTCTTGGAAAAATCATATTTATGGTTTGAAGTTATTGGAATGCCTAAATGCATGCTTGATGTGTTTTAAAATGATATGTATGGTTACTTTGAGTGTATGTATGATTTATGGCTTGAGTGGTGTTATTGCCTAATTGATGTATGTTTGATTTATGGATATTCCATATACTTTGGTTCATTGTGATTGGGATTGAAATTGAAAGTATTTGACTAAGTGTGGAAAGAGGACTTAAAAGCTTTAATGAACAAGTTTTTCTAATGAAATCAAAATAAATTAATTAGGATTTAAGTTAATACTTAATTAGATACATTTCACTAAATTTCTAAGTATAAGTCTCCAATAGATTTTATACTAAAACTTATTTCTCCATAAAACTCTAAGTAAGCTAGAAATCAATTAACGAGGGAGAAAGTAAAATTTCAGATTTTTAAGGGGTTCAAAATGAAATCTGGGTGTATTTGGGTCAAAAATATAAATCTTTGGAATTCTGGACAGAAAAATGAAAAATTGGGCACTTTGGGCCAAAAATATAATTTTACAAAAATTTGGCGGCAGAAATGCGAAACTGGACATTTTTGGGGTAGAAACCTAATTTTTCAGAAAATCAGGGGCTGAAGTGCGAGACTGGACTTCTTAAGGGGTCAGATTTGTAAATACTTAAAAGTAAAGGAACTTAAGTAAAATTATCAAAGAATTTAACTAAGACTTTTAATTAAATCTTTTTACAATGAGAAGTGGGAAGAAAATAATGAAGTTGATTTATATAAAAGGTATTTCTTTTATTAAAATAAATAAGGGTTTGAGATTTTAAAGTTAAAGATGGACTTTACTTTCAAAGAGAAATTTTTCATAAAATTTATGTTTTTAAATAACGTTTTACACGGTATTGAAAGAGGATCAATACATGGCGACGATGAAGTCTTGAGGACAATAATGCTACACAGTGTTGGAAGAAAGTTAACACGTGACGACGAAAACCCTACGACGAGGGATTGCATTTATTGTATTGTTTGTGGTTGCAAATATAATGTCATTTGCATTAAAGACGTGACTTTTGCCAAATTAGAGCATACAGTCTTATGTGGGGATTGTAAATAAGTATGGTCTGACTATAAGTCTTTGAGGGCATCCAAGTTACGAAATTCTCAATGGCCTTGCGGTGGATCCTCTTGTACCGAGAAGAGTAGTGTACCCGGCTTGGATGATCCTGACCAGCTGCCTTATTTGAGATATGGTGTATGACGTTAGTACAATGGGTCTGTACCGAATAAATGACAAACGATGGCCGCGAGAGATGATCAGTTTGCATTAATAATAGGTATACGCTCCCGCCATATCGCTCTACTTAGTTGAGGAAGAGAAGTCTCCATGGAACAGTGCACTGGTGTATGAAAAGAGATATTGAAGTGACATGCATTATGCTAGAGTGCTATGTGTGTTTAATTTGATGATGTAGTCTCTTTTGAGTGTATGAATAACTTAGAGAAATATTTGCGCAAGAGTAGCTTGACATATATATTCTTGGAACGTATTATGTAGTATTTTGTTTTTCATATACATCCTTTCAGTGGATTTCAACTTGTGCAAAGAAATTCACCCTTGCGTGTTTTTCTGTTACTTTCTGATCGTTATGCATAGATGTTCACACCGAGACCTCTGATTGCCCGAGTGAGGGAGAGATTCAGGCCTCTTGAGGCCGAAGGAGGGGGATGGGCTTACGACCAAATCTCCCAATGGGCCACTGTTGCTGGACATGTGATCAGGACCAGAGGAGGGGTGCTGGGCCCCGAAGAGATTTTAGAGAGGGGCATGGTGTTGGATTTCTACATACCCATTGAGAGGATGCGAAGCTGGCTGGCAGACGTGCCCGATGCACGCTGTGGAGTTGAAGAGATTAGAGAGCCGAGAGCACAGCTAAGGAGAGAGGCTAGGGAGGAGGAGAGACCGTTACCTTTGCGGGTAACCGGGTCTGCTCCAGAGTACCGTCGTTGCTTTCGTCGTACTCTAAGGAAGAGTTCCTTTGAGAGGGCACGTCTACCGAGGATGGCTCCACCGGTGACACCAGTCCCATCACCTGAGACCGTGAGGCTGACACTTCCTGTTCCATACGTCGCACCTTCTGGATGTTTTGTGCACTGTTCTTCTGACACTTTTGCCGGACCTTTGGGACATGCAGATAGAGGGAAGAGGAAGGTTAGGGACGAGCCAAATCCTGTATTCATCGAGGTGTCTGAGGACGAGGAGGACCACGAGGAGGATCTAGAGGAGGACCCCGAGGAGATGTCTTCGTCTTAGGTCTCTAGGCGGGGAGGTGTAGAGTGCTAGGTTGTGGGTTGTTAGTTAGCCAACTAGCCTAGGTTTGGGGTGTACATGTTCAGTGTCGTGTATTTGACACACTTTTTGATTTACTGTTTTCCTAGGTTTAGTTTCATCGCTTTATTTTCTTTATGTCAGGATATTGTATTTTGGCCACTCTGTTGTGGTTCATGACTATACTTGCGGGCGCAAGACTTATGTATATTGCTATGATGATATATATAATGTTTCTTTTCTTCTGAGTTTTTGGATGGCTAAATAAGATGTGAGTAATCTTTTCGTATAATGTTTTTAAAAAAAAATTTAGCCACTAATTTAATAAAGACAAACCAGTTTATATTTAATTCCGCATTAAGTTTTGTTTAGTTTTCATGTGATGATCCTTGTGGAAAAAAGGGGCGTTACATTAACTCTCTATTCGGCTATTTATATCGCATTTTAGTGAAAAAATGATGTTTTAAAAATCTTATACAGAAAGAATTTCTAAAATCCCCAAATAAATAATTAAAAATTAAAAATAAAAATAAAAGGGGTTTGGACTCATGACTCGAATTTTTATACTATGAATCAAGATATTTGCGCTATTTGCTCCCGTTTAGTATATTTTCTGTAAATTTTGAAAGTTTTCCAAAAATTCTAAGAAAGTTCCAATAAATCATGAATAATGAAAGAACAATATTTTGTGAAACAAGATATTTTTATGAGTTGGTTTAGTATTCCTATAATATTTAAAACCTATTCCATCAATTAAGACGTAAACCGTTTTCTGTTTAAAACTCAACGTCAAACGAAAACTATCCGTTTCAATATAGAGAATGAATATGTACATTAAAAATCTATTTTTAAGATGAAAGCAAATCAATAAGCACGTATAACACATAATATTCAAATAAAACAGAATATAGACAGAAATGATACAAATGGAAGTTACATATGACTTAAACTAGCGTTTGAATTACAACCTCAAACAAAAACTACTAATTTCTATAGTAGATAAAACTATATTTGTCCTTTTAGTTTTCATCTCGATCATTTTTTAGTGTCCGGGTATTTATCCGTTTCCCAATTAACGTGCCACATGATTCATCTTAGAGGGACTAAAACAGTAATATTTCTTGTGCTCTTCTCTCAAAATTCTAAACTCAAATTCTAAAATCCTCAAATAATATCAAATCACTATTTGAATCCTCGAATTCATTTTCTGAGTCAAATTGCAATTTTTATATCATTATAAACTTATCTTGATAGTCAGAAACTTCTACAGAATACCGTTTTAACTTCTATATTAGCTTTAAACCATTACTTATCATATGAAAATTCTAAGAATAATCTTAATCCTCTAAAATTAACACTCTGTCTCATAGAATGTAAATTTGGGATGTTATAATTCTACCTCCTTAAAAAATTTCGTCCTCAAAATTTCGTAGATACTCTTAGTGAAATAACTATTGTCATCTGAAAACTCTTATCTGACAAACTACGCAACATCACTTCACCTGTTTATTCACTAAATCTGCCTAACTTTCGAAATAACATACTCACCTTTTACCAAGTGTATCTTTGTTTCTAACTACAAAGTAATCTCTTACCTTTCGTCGAAACTCAAATTTTAAATTTCTTACTCATGTTGATCCACACTAACCACCATTTTCATCTCTTATCTTCAAAAGAGAACTTGCCAATACCAAGAGCTCCTATTTGACATACATATCATTTTCCTAACTTGGCTATACCCTGATCCTTTTATCATTAAAAATACCTTGGTAAGTTATTCCAATAACTATCAAATCATAACAACAATTTCATCTTAAAAAAAATATCTAATATTACTCCACTGATCTATATGTTCAACCACTAACCTTAAAGATAACATGTAACACCCTCATTTTTATATAGCTTTTACTGATTTTTAATCTTCTTTAATTTAATTAAAATTATTTAATTAATAATTTTTGAGATCTTGGGGCGAGGATAGTGATATTAATATTTTAGATTTGTTCTTGAAGAGTCAAGAGTAGCCAAGTTCGCAAAACTGAGTTTTTGTGGGAACCGCATTCTCGCGTGATGCGGGGAAACGGTTTAGTATTTTTCTAGAGGTCACTTTTACTCCAAAATAATATTTTAATGAACCAAAAGTTATTTTTATAATATTTTGTATTTTTAAAAAAAATTTTGGAAATTTTTCAGAAAAACTTTATTTTACCCGCGTTTGGAGTTTTACGGATAAACTGGGCGCAACCGGGACATGAGAAATAGTCCAAAAATTTATTTTTGAGATTCTAAATTTTTATATATCATATTCAAGTCATAAAATTGATTTCTCATGATTTTACCTATTTTAGAAAAATATTTATCTAAAAAGGGATTATAAAACTAAGCGTTTTTATTACTTTGAACCACCAATTAAACCCTAACTTGATGGAATTAAATCCCACCCTTTTTAGTCTGCATTTGGCCGACTATGAGGCCCCAATTTTCATTCTCAAAATATCTCAAAAGTCAATTTGGGTCAAAGGGGTTAATTTTTGAATTTTTTCAATTAAAAAGAGGGAGTAGGTGACTAACTCAATCAAGCCCGTACCCCCATCCCATCCCTTTGGTCTGGCCGAGTTTTAGCCTAGTGAGGGGAGCGAGAAGCTTCATTTTCACTTCATCTTCAACCTTTGAAAGAAAGAAACTCCATTTTCTCTCAATCTTCAAAGCTTTCCTACACACCAAAAGTCTAAGTTTTATTGGGTTTTTGGCTATTCAAGCTTCATAAAAAAAGGTTTGAATCATGATTCTAAACCACAATCTCTTTTCATTTTTCCATTTCCATCACTTTCAATTTTCATGAAGCTTGTGTTCTTCATTTTTCTAAAAGTAAGCTTTTTCTTGGTTTAGGATCATTCCATTGGAACCTACAAGCTTGAAAACTAACTACCTTGGATCCATTTGCTTCAAAGTTTGAGTAAATATTTCTCTACTCAAAAAAATTCTACTCTTTAGGGTTTGATTATTTTCATAAAACTTGCATTTTTATGGTTGTATTTTTGGTGTATTTTGAAAAAGGGTTGATTTTTAAAGTATTGGAACATCAAGACTCTTGGGAGACCACTTGGTGTTGGTGTTGGTGTGAAGGTGATTTTGGTGTTAGCCCTTTTATTTGGTTCAAGAGGTAAGGGGATTTTCTCAATAAGTTGGGAAGGTTGTGTATGTGGGTGGTTGTATGTTGTATGTTGAGGTTAAACTTAAGACTTGAGTTTCCTACTGGTTGTTGAATGAGTTTTCATTCTCTTAGTAATATATATTTTTATATATTTATCTATGAGTTTAAAGCATGATTTTGGTTGGTGAATGATAATTTTAAAAGCCTATGTGTTCTTGGAAAAATCATATTTATGGTTTGAAGTGATTGGAATGCCTAAATGCATGCTTGATTTATTTTAAAATGATATGTATGGTTACTTTGAGTGTATGTATGATTTGTGGCTTGAGTGGTGTTCTTGCCTAATTGATGTATGTTGATTTTTGGATATTTCATATATTTTGATTCTTTGTGAATGGGATTCAATTGAAAGTATTTGACTTTTAAGTGTGGGAATAGGACTTAAAAGCTTTAATGAAAAAGTTTTTCCAATGAAATCAAATAAATTAATTAGGATTTAAGTCAACACTTGATTAGGTAATCTCTACTTAATTTAAGTATAAGTGTTCAATAGACTTTATAAGAAACCCTATTTTTTCAAAAAAGCCCTAAGTAAGCTAGAAAATCAATTAATGAGGGAGAAAGTAAAATTTCAAATTTTAAAGGGTTAAAACGAAAACTGGGTGTATTTTGGGTAAAAAATATAAATTTCTAGAATTCTGGGCAGGAAAAACGAAAACTGGGTGTTTTGGGCCAAAAACGTAATTTACGAAAGTTCTGGGGCGAAAACGTTAAACTGGGCTTTCAGGGGTAGAAACCTAATTTTCCAAAAATATGGGGTTGAACCGTGAAAAAGAACATTTTAAGGGTTAAATTTTAAATACTTAGAAGTAAAGGAATTTAAGTAAAGCTTATTAAAGTATTTAATTAAGATTTTTAATTAAATCTTTTTACAATAAAAAGTAGGAAGAAAATAGTGAAGTTGATTTTAAATATAAGGTATTTCTTTTATTAAAAACAATTAGAGATTTAAGATTTTAAAGTTAAAGATGGACTTTAATTTCAAAGAGGAGTTTTCCCTAAAACTTATGTTTTTTTAATAACGTTTTTACACGATATTGAAAGAGGATCAATACGTGGCAACGATGAAGTCTTGAGGACAATAGTGCTAAACGGTGTTGGAAGAAAGCGAACACGTGACGACGAAAACCCTAAGAGGAGTGATCGCATTAATTGTCTTGTTTGTGTTTGCAAATTATACTGTCATTTGCATTAAAGACATGGCTTTTGCCAAATTAGAGCATACAATCCTATGTGGGGATTATAAATAAGTATGGTCTGACTATAAGTCTTTGAGGGCATCCAGGTTACGAAATTCTCAATGGCCTTGTGGTGAATCCCCTTGTGCCGAGAAGAGTAGTGTACTCGGCTTGGATGATCCTGACCGGCTGCCTTATTTGAGATATGGTGTACGACTTTAGCACAATGGGTCTGTATCGAATAAATGACAAATGACGGCCGAGAGAGATGGTCAGTTTGCATTAATGATAGGTATACGCTCCCACCATATCGCTCTACTTAGTTGAGGAAGAGAAGTCTCCATGGAGCAGTACACCAGTGTATGAAAAGATATATTGAAGTGACATGCATTGTGCTAGAGTGCTATGTGTGTTTAATTTGATGATGTGTTCTCTTTTGGTGAATGATTATATTAGAGAAAGATTTGCGAAAGAGTAATCCTATATATTCTTGGAATGTATTATGTAGTATTTTATTTTTCATATACATCATTTCAGTGGATTTCAACTTGTGCAAAGAAATTCACCCTTGCATGCTTTTCTGTTATCTGTATGTACGCTATGCATAGATGTCCACCTCGAGGCCTCTGGTAGCCCGTGTGAGGGAGAGCTTCTGGCCTCTTGAGGCCGATGGTGGGGGATGGACATATGATCCCATCTCCCAATGGGCCAATGTGACTGGACACGTGCTCAGGACGAGAGGAGGGGTGCTGGGCCCCGAGGAGGTTTTGGAGCGAGACATGATTCTGGACGTTTATATTCCCATCGAGAGGATGCGCAGCTGGCTGGCAGCCGCACTGCACCCGATGCATGCGTGGAGCAGCCGAGGAGGGAGACTCAGGAGGAGGAGAGACCTTTACCCTCGAGGGTAACCAGACCTGTTTCGGAGTACCGTTGTTGCTTTCGTCGCACTCCAAGGAAGAGTTCCTTGGAGAGGGCACGTCTACCAAGGATGGCTCCACCAGTGACACCTACTTCACCACTAGAGACAGTGAGATCGACGCTCCCCGTTCCTTACGTTACACCATCTGGACATTTTGTGCGTTGCTCTTCTGACACTTCTGCCGGACCGTTAGGACACGCAGAGTGGGGGAAGATAAAGGCTAGAGACGAGCCAGAGCGGGTATTCATTGAGATATCCGAGGATGAGGAGGACCCTGAGGAGGACCCCGAGATGTCATCATCTTAGATCTTTAGTTGTGGGGGTGTCTAGTGCTGGGTTGTGGGTTGCCAGTTAGCCGACTAACCTAGGTTTGGGGATTAGATGTTCATTGTTGTGTATTTGACACACCTTTTGATTTACCGTTTTCATAGGTTTAGTTTTATCGGTTTATTTCCTTTCCATTGGAATGATGTATTTTGGCCACTCTATTGTGGTTCATGACTATACTTGTGGACGTAAGACTTGTGTATATTGACATGATGATATATATATATATGTATGATGTTTCTTTTCTTCTGAGTTTCTGGATGGCTAAAAGAGTTCTGAGTACTCGTTTCGTATAAGACTTTTTAAAAAAAAATTAGCCACGAATTTTATAAAGATAAACCAGTTTATATTATTTCCGCAATAAGTTTTGTTTGGTTTTCATGTGACGTTTCTTGTGGGAAAAAGGGGTGTTACATAACATATTTGCATTCCTTTGAGTACCTCTGTTTTCAGCTATAGGGTCTTCTCTCATTTACCGTCGGAAATCAAATCTTACATTCCTTTACTCTTAGGAGTTTGACCTATCGGTTTATACTAATTACTATTGTCATCTCTCTACTACCAATAAGCTAATGGGTTCATCAGACGCACACCTTGACCTTAAGTAGTAAGGAAACAATAATAATTCTACGACTAATCATCTCATCATCCAGATCATATACTTAGTTTATAAGGGTAAGTTTCTATCTATAATACAAAGAACATAGTATCGTAACAAATATTATATATTTATACACACACACAGACACACACAATCAACACAATTATCATACACAAAACACATTGGTGTATATATATATATATAATAATTATTATTTTACTAGCATCACTAATAGACCCTATATCTATAAACATCTCCAAAAGATTATGCCCCAACATCGAGTGTTATGATTCAAGCCTATTGATAACTATATTATATATTACACACCAAACAAATCAACATCGCTGCGTTCAATCCTTGCGGCATATAACAAGACTCCTAACTCCTTGGCATTTCTTTGCCTTATGCCCCGTCTTTCCACACCTATAACATGTAAGTCCCATTTGTGTGCAATCGTCAGCCAAGTGATCTTGTTCCCCACACCTGTAGCGCACTCGATCTGAAACTTGGGTACTAGGAATGAACTTTCCTTGCTCGATCTTCTCAATCCTAGAGCAATGCTCTATCAGCTTGCATAACTCACAAATTTTGAGAGGTGCTACTGTCTCTCGAAGATCACGTTTCAACCCTTCTTAAAACTTCTTGCATTTCCATGCCAGATCCGAACGAAATTGTAAGTACTGGGAAAACTTAGAGAGAGACTGTAACGTCCGTAATTTTTTATTCTGTTTTAATTATATTTTATGTGTGTGATATATGATTTGCATATATTAGATTTATTTTAGAAAGATTAAATTCTATTGATAAAGTTTTTTTGATGTTAGAAATCAGTGGGTTGAGTCGGACGTTAGATACAGACATAGTTCTGTTTACCGTAAATAGACGGAATGGGTGACTTTGTGAAGTAGAAACCTTAGATTGAGGTTAAGAAAGAGATTTGAATGTATAAATAGTGATTTTACAATATTTGATGATTTTAGAAATTTATTTGGGAATTTTCTGAAGATCGGAGGAAAATGTTACCGTTTTGGTCCTTGTAGTTTGACTAAGTTGAACTGTGAGTTGGTTTGGAGACCAGAACAAGTTTAGAAATACTTTTGTTGAAGATGCCAAATGATGTTTTATATTATTTTAGAATTTTAGAAATTATTTTGAAAATTTTTAGAATGAGAGACAAAGAATTACGGTTTTGGTCCCTGTAGACTGAGAACAGGATAGCAGAGAGAGCAGGTGAATGCCAGAAGCTTAGGAAATGATCCAAAATCAACCAAAAGAGTACCCAAAGGTGTTTATACAATATTTGGGATTTTTAGGAATTTTCTGAGATTTTTCTAAGAAAGTTCATTTTTACCCTAAGTTACGGGTTACGGTATAAACCGAAAGTTACCGTAATGCTTCTAAACTTGATCTTTTTGAACCAAGATTTTTGTGGCACCTTATTTTCATGGCATAGGACTTATTTTGGGATGCATGAGAGTTTTACCCCAATGGGTTAAGTTTGGACAATTTTTACTATGAAATACAAAAGTTACCATATTTAATTACCTTGGAGACTTACCATTTACCATGGTTAAGGTGAAAATTATTTTCACCCTCCCTTGGACCAGTTCTGCGCCAGACTTAAGGGGAGAAGGATGTGGAATTTTCTGGGCTTGTGACTCACAAGTGTGGACCAATAGAATTAATCCAAGTTAACTAGGGTTATGACCAATAGTTAAATGTAACCATGGTTAGTTTTAGTCATGTATTAAATGAGAAAAAAATCTGGATAATAGGAGAGAAAGAGGGGGGGCCGAGAGCTTGAAGGAGAGGAGAGGAAGAGAACTCTTGTTCCATTTTTCTCATTCTACTCACACACCATAACCATTTCTCATAGTTTTCTTTCCAAAATTTTCATCCTAGTTAGTAAATTCCAAGGGTTTGCCATTGAGTTGTGATTAAAAAGCTACCAAGGAGCCAAGTGGGAAGAGGAAGGAGAAGGAAGAAGAAGGGAGTGAAGGTTAGAGTTTTCTACAAAAGCTAGGTAAGGGAGAAATGTTCTTCTACATGGTATTTAAAGCTTAGTGGACATATGAACATTATGCTTGGAGTGATTTGTTCAAGAGGATTTTAATTTAACTTAGAGGACTTGTTGATTGTTAAACCATGTATCTTTATGTTCTTATGATGAGGGATGAGTTAAAAGTTGTCTTATGCTTGATATGAATTCTCTTGAGAGACTTGATCATGAAAGCTTGTTTGATTATAGTTTTGGGATTGGTCAACCTAGACTAAAATAAGACTAGTTGCTTTGATTGGGGAGTGCTCAATGTTGGATGCATGATGATCCTTGTTTCATGCTTGCCTTGAGTTGATTAAGTGTTGGAGTGTGACTATATTCTCTAACTTGGTATGATGAGAATGATCTTGGCATGATGAGTTTGATGTATGATAATATGTTTGGTGGGTGATGATCTTGAGGTAGGTCTTGATGAGTTTAAATCCATGGCTTGATGTTGAATGGTTATGCATAGTGATTGATCCAAAGATGGTAAATTTTGCTTATTTCTATTCAATTGGACTTAGCTATGTAAAGAAAAGATTGGTTTGGTTCAAACTTAGAAAAATCGAGTTCCTGCCATGCCCTGGGTGTGGCCATTTTCGTAGCTGTGGAACACTGGAAAACAGGGGACAGACCTGTTCACGTCGCGGGTGTGAAATTTCTCGCGCCTGTGATCAGTTCTGGAATCTGAATTTTTAAACAGACAGGATTTTTGCGAAAATCATTCTTTTCAACTTTTTAGACCAATATGTTTGAGAGGAAAATGTCATTTTTAAATGCATGGGTTGGTGAGTATTTTAACTAATTTATCTTTGGACTTAAATATGTTTTGGAAAATGCTTTTTAATTAAGAGATAAAGTTTAATTGAAATGTGTTAGATTAAAGTGAAAGAAACATGATAATTGAAAATAATCACCAAGATATGAGAGTACTATAGTCAAGAGAGAGAAGGACACAAATGATTATTGTAACGCCCCTTTTTCCCACAAGGAACGTCACATGAAAAACTAAAACTTAATGCGGAAAAACGTCTTTCATAAATTAAGGCTACCAAAATTGGTGGCTAATTTTTTTTTTTTAAAGAATCTTATCCGAAAAGATTTCTCACATCATATTTAGCCATCCTGAAACTCAGAAGAAAAGAAACATCATACACATATATATATATCATCATGACACGAAGAAAATAAAACGATAAAGCTAAACCTAGGAAAACGATAAATCAAAAAGTGTGTCCAATACACGACACTGAACATGTACATCCCAAACCTAGGCTGGTCGCTAACAGACACTCTACAACCTAGCACTAGACACCCCCCACCACTACGACCTAAGACGATGACGTCTCCTCGGGGTCCTCCTCGGGATCCTCCTCTGGGTCCTCCTCCGGGTCCTCCTCCTCCTCAGATATCTCAATGAGTACCCGCTCTGGCTCATCTCGAACCTTCCTCTTCCCCCTCTCTGCGTGTCCCGACGGTCCGGCAAAAGTGTCAGAAGAGCAACGTACGAAACGGCCATACGGTGGAACGTAAGGAACGGAAAGCGTCGGTCTCCCTGTCGCTGGTGGTGAAGCTGGTGTCACTGATGGAGCCATCCTCGGTAGACGATCTCGCGGCAAGGTGCTCTTCCTCGGAGTGAGACGCGTGCGGCGAAACATGCGACGATACTCCCGATATGATCCGGTTACCTGTGAGGGTAAAGGTCTCTCCTCTGCCTGAGTCTCTCGCCTCGGCTGCTCCACGGGTGCCTCGGGTGCGGCTGCCAGCCAGCTGCGCATCCTCTCGAGTGGAATGTAAGCGTCCAGAACCATGTCGCGCTCCAGAACCTCTTCGGGGCCCAGCACCCCTCCTCTAGTCCTGACCACGTGTCCACACACAGTGGCCCATTGGGAGATGGGATCATAAGTCCATCCCCCTCCCTCGGACTCGGCCTCAAGGGGCCGAAAGCTCTCCCTCACGCGGGCTACCAGAGGCCTCATCTACGCGTAACGTACATACAGATACAGGAATAATATGCAAGGGTGAATTTCTTTTCACAAGTTGAAATCCACTGGAAGATTGCATATGAAAAATAAAATACTACGTAATACATTCCAAGAATATATTTATAGAGTTACTCTTTTGCAAATCTTTTAGCTAAGCTATTCAATCATCAACAAGAGACAAATCATCAAGGTAAACACACAGTCAGGCACACACGTAGCATTCTAGCATAATGCATGTCACTTCAATATCTCTTGTCGTACAGCGGTGCACTGCTCCATGGAGACTTTTCTTCCTCAACTAAGTAGAGCGATGTGGCGGAATCGTATACCTATCATTAATGCAAACCGACCTTCACTCTTGGCCATCGTTTGTCATTTATTCGGTACAGACCCATTGTGCTACGTCGTACACCCCATCTCAAATAAGGCAGCCGGTCAGGATCATCCAAGCCGGGTACACTACTTTTCTCGGCACAAGGGGATTCACCGCAAGGCCATTGAGAATTTCGTAACCTGGATGCCCTCAAAGACTTATAGTCAGACCATACTTATTTACAATCCCCGCATAGGATTGTGTGCTCTAATCATGGCATAAAGCCAACATGGCAAGGGCCAATATTAGTCATGGCATAAAGCCAACATTAGTCATGGCATAAAGCCAACATGGCAAAAGCCAATAACTCAAATGCATATGACAGTATATTTGCAACCACAATCAATTTGGTCCCTCGTCTTAGGGTTTTCATCGCCACGTGTTAGCTTTCATCTAACACCGTGTAATATTATTGTCCTTAAGACTTTTACCTTCGCCACGTATTGGTTCTCTTCCAATACCGTGTAATATTATTGAAAAATGTAAGTTTTATGGAAAATTCCTCTTTGAAATTAAAGTTCTTCTTTAACTTTAACTCTCTAATTCTTATTATTTTTCCTTCTCACTTCCTATTAATTATTAAAACCACATAACTTGTTAAAATTTCATTTTGACCCCAAAGCGTCCAGTTCCTGCGTCCAGTTTCTGCGTCCAGTTCCTGCGTCCAGTCTGCGTCCAGTTCCTGCGTCCAGTCTCTGCGTCCAGTCTGCGTTCAATTTCTGCGTCCAGTCTGCGTCCAGTTTCTGCGTCCAGTTCCTGCGTCCAGTCTGCGTCCAGTTCCAGCGTCCAGTTCCTGCGTCCAGTCTCTGCGTCCAGTCTGCGTCCAATTTCTGCGTCCAGTCTGCGTCCAGTCTCTGGGTCCAGTTTCTGCGTCCAGTTTCTGCGTCCAATCTCTGCGTCCAGCTTCTGCGTCCAGTTTCTGCGTCCAGTCTGCGTCCAATTTCTGCGTCCAGTTTCTGCGTCCAGTTTCTGTGTCCAGTTTTCACGTTTTCTACCCCCGAACTTTTATAACATGAGTGTTATCTTGAATCCTAATTAATTTCTTTGTTTTCATTTGTAAAACTTTTTCATTAAAGTTTTTAACTCCTCTTACCACACTTAGTCAAATATTTTCAAACCAATCCGAATCACATAGAATTAAATCATGTGAAACATCCAAGAATCAATATTCATCCATTTAGGCAAAAACACCACCAAGCCATAAATCAAACATACACTTAGGCATTCCAAATCACTCCAAATCATACATATGATTTTTCCAACAACACATAGGCTTATCAAAAATTATCATGCCTCAACCAAAATCATACTTTCACTCATATACATAAATATATAAAAATACATATTACTAAAGAATGATTTCTCATTCAAACACCCAATATGAAAACTCAAGTCTTTGAGTTTTTCATGAACATACAACATACACCACACACATACACATCATTCCCAACTTATTGAGAAAATCCCCTTACCTCTTGAAGACTTGAAAATGGGCTAACTCCAAAATCACCTCCTTCACACCACACCAACACCAAGTGGTCTACTCAACGCCTTGATGTTCCCACACTTAGAAAAATTTACCTTTTTCAAAATACACCAAAATACAACCATAGAAATATGAGTTTTATGAAAACCAAGAAACTCTAAAGAGTAGAAATTTGAGAAGATGAATACTCACTCAAATCTTGAAAGAAAATAGATCCAAGGTAGTTTCCTAGCTTGTAGGTTCCAATGGAGTGAACCTAAACAAAGGAAAAGCTTATTTTTAGTGAAATGAAGAACTCAAGCTTTCATGAAAACATGAAAGTGGTGGAAATGAAAAAATGAAAGAAGTTTATGGATTAGAATGATGATCTAAACCCTTTTTGTGAAGCTTGGGTATGGAAAATCTCAATGGAACTTGGTCTTTTTGGTGTATGAAAGAGCTTGGGAATGGAGAGAAAATGGAAAATGGAACTTGGAGAAGATGAAGTGTATGAAGCAAATGAATTTCTCTCTCCTTTCTCCCTAGATGAATTCGGCTGAAGCAAGAAAAGCATGGGGGAGGTATGGGCTTGCATGCTTTGGTGGTTGGGAGCCATATCTCTCTCACCTAATTTTGGGAAAATTCAAAATTTGACCCCTTTGACCATTTGACTTTTGGAATTGTTTGAGAATGGGATCAGCCCCCCCTCCTAGGCGCCCAACTGACCAGAAAATGGTGGGATTAAGTCCCATCAAGTTAGGGTTTAATCGGTAGTTCGAAGCGGTAAAAACGCGTAGTTTTCGAACCCCCTTTTTAGATAAATTTTTTTCTAAAATGAGTAAAATCATGTGGAATAAATTTTATGATTTGAATATGTCATAGAAAAATTTAGAAACCCAAAACTAAATTTTTGGACTATTTTTCATGTCCCGGTTGCGCCCGGTTTACCCGTAAAGCACCAAACGCAGGTAAAATAAAGTTTTTCTGAAAAATTTCCAGAAAAGATTTCTAAAAATCAAAAATATTATAAGAACCATTTTTGGTTCGTTAAAAATTTATTTTGGAATAAAAATAACCTCCAAAAAAATACTGAACCCTATCCCCGCATCAGGAGAGAATGCGGTTCTCGCAAAAACTCAGTTTAGCGAACTCTACTACTCTAAACCCTTCAAAATCAAACCTACGATATTACTATCGCTATCCTCACCTCAAGATCCCAAAAATTATTAATTAAATAATTTAATTAAATTAAATAGGATTAAAAATCAATAAAAACTATATATAAAAAATCAGGGTGTTACAACTCTACCCCTCTAAAAAGAATTTCGTCCTCGAAATTACGTACTAAACTACGTTTAACCATCAATATAGAAAAACTCTCATCCGATAAATCTTTCTATTACTCCTACTTTAGAAATAACATACTCTCGTTCCTTCGAACATTCTTACTCTCACTACAAGGTATCCTCACACTATCCATCAAGAACCATCACTATCCAATCCAAACTTTAAGAATTCAACAATGTAAGTCTATATCAATTATCATTGTACCCCATCTACTACCGGCAAGCCAATGGGTTAATTACTCCCACGCCTTGTCCTTAAGCAGTCAGAAAACGATAATAATTTTATAGCTAATCACATCATTGTCCAAATCATTCCTGAATATAACAACTGGTATATCCTACCATCATTTATCCGATTCGTCCAAAACTTCTTCTTCTCCTATTTTATCTTCAAGATCTACTAATGCTTTGCGACCCTTCACTGTATTATCTTTTTCTTATACCCGTCCCTTAATACTCGTTACAGTACTCCTAGATAACTGTCGACTATTGTTCATACGCCACCCACTCTTTGCTAAAGGATTTTTGGCAAAAATTTCCTATGAAAATTTCTATTACCACTCACACTATCATCTATAGGGTTCTAGCTTCCCTCAAAGTCGACCCAGAATAGGAAAATCATTTTACAAACGAGATTACCACTACTGATGAGAATTGATTTGACAAGATGGACGATCAGAAAGATTATTAGACAGGGAAATAGAAGACAACTAGGTAAGAAGATAGATAGATGAGATTACTGAATAGCCTTATACATAGATTGCAAACTGTTTTGGAAACAAACAGACATAAGATTTCTGGGAATTTACATACTTAGGGAGTAGCGAAACAAAATTTAATTATAGAGTCAAATTTTGAAACTAAGACATATAAGAACTAAAACATACAACACACAGAAGGTTCCCTAACAAAACGAATCTAGTCTCCAGAATCTTCAAAAACTTGTAGAACACCACTCATTCCAAACATCCCTGAAGCTCTTAGTCTTCAAGATTGTCAGTGATGTCATTTCCTTCATGTAGGAAATCCTCTGAGGGTGAAACTTCAGTACCACTCATTGTATAGACACGTCCTTTTGTCGTCGGCTTTCCAGCTCTGACAGTGTTCACCTCTGGCTTCGATTTGCGCGCAAGGAAATCCTTCGCCATATGCCCAACTTTTCCACAGCTAAAACACGTCATCCCCTTTTGGTTGCATGTAGTGTACGAGTGTCCGTGTTTCCCACACTTGAAACATCTCATTGGAGCGCCCGCTCCCTGATAAGTCTGGTTAGTGCCCTCAGTAGCAAATGTCACATTGCCGTTCTGTTGATTCTTCTGGTTCTTAAAGTAAGGCTTGTGTTGAGTCTGCTTCTCCTTTTGTCCTTGTTGATATGACCTAGACGGTCCACTCACGTTTCCCTTGTTTACTCTCCCTTTCATAAGGTTCTCCATCTTTCTGCACTTTTCCACCAGCAGTGGAAATTGACGAATATCAAGCGGAGCCACCGATTGACGTACCTCATATCTCAACCCCGCCTCAAACCTCTCGCACTTCCATCCTTCGTCCGGTTGGACTTGGAAAAACCGAAAGTATTTGGCAAGTGATTCAAACTTTGCCGCATACTCTCCTACCGACATATCTCGTTGCTGCAGTCATAGAAACTCTTGCTCCTTCTCCGACCTTGCGCTCTGTGGGAAATACTTCTCGAGAAATTTCTCCTTGAATATTTCCCAAGTCACAGCTTGGTTTCCAGCTTCCATCAGTTGTCGAACTCCCTTCCACCAATATTCCGCGTCACCCAACAGCAGATAGACCGCGTACTGTACCTTCTCAGCTGCCGTGCAGTGTAGAATCTCAAATATCTTCTCTGGCTCTTGTATCCATAACTCCGCTTTCTCCGGATCAGTATCGCCATAAAACTGTAGCGGATTATGGTGTCGAAAATCAACCAATCTCTTGGCTTCAGCAGCTCTCTCAGCCCTCACTCTATCCTCAGCATCTCTTTGTTGTCTCTCAATGTCCCTTTGTTCAGCACGAACAGACTGTTGAGCCATCTGAGCCGCCATGTTGGTCATAGCCGCGATAGGCCTTTCCATCGTATCATCACGGTCCTCAGCGTCAACGCGATTCATTGGTCGTCCTCGACGTGCCATGGGTTTCTACAAGTCAACCATTGTAGTTGCACCATTCAAAACCCATTCAAGAAAGCAATCAATTTCACACATTGTTTCATAAGGAAACAATACAAACAATGTCACACAATGCTAATCAGAGATCACACAACTTAAACTTAGTAAGTCTATAACCTAAATAAACTCCATCAGAGTTCACACAACGTAGACACGGTAGACCTATAACCTACAGTCTCGACAGACATCGACCAGCTCTGATACCACAAATGTAACGCCCCTTTTTCCCACAAGGAACGTCACATGAAAAACTAAAACTTAATGCGGAAAAACGTCTTTCATAAATTAAGGTTACCAAAATTGGTGGCTAATTTTTTTTTAAAAGAATCTTATCCGAAAAGATTTCTCACATCATATTTAGCCATCCTGAAACTCAGAAGAAAAGAAACATCATACACATATATATATATCATCATGACACGAAGAAAATAAAACGATAAAGCTAAACCTAGGAAAACGATAAATCAAAAAGTGTGTCTAATACACGACACTGAACATGTACACCCCAAACCTAGGCTGGTCACTAACAGACACTCTACAACCTAGCACTAGACACCCCCCACCACTACGACCTAAGACGATGACGTCTCCTCAGGGTCCTCCTCGGGATCCTCCTCTGGGTCCTCCTCCGGGTCCTCCTCCTCCTCAGATATCTCAATGAGTACCCGCTCTGGCTCATCTCGAACCTTCCTCTTCCCCCTCTCTGCGTGTCCCGACATTCCGGCTGAAGTGTCAGAAGAGCAACGTACGAAACGGCCATACGGTGGAACGTAAGGAACGGAAAGCGTCGGTCTCCCTGTCGCTGGTGGTGAAGCTGGTGTCACTGATGGAGCCATCCTCGGTAGACGATCTCGCGGCAAGGTGCTCTTCCTCGGAGTGAGACGCGAGCGGCGAAACATGCGACGATACTCCCGAGCTGATCCGGTTACCCGTGAGGGTAAAGGTCTCTCCTCTACCTGAGTCTCTCGCCTCGGCTGCTCCACGGGTGCCTCGGGTGCGGCTGCCAGCCAGCTGCGCATCCTCTCGAGTGGAATGTAAGCGTCCAGAACCATGTCGCGCTCCAGAACCTCTTCGGGGCCCAGCACCCCTCCTCTAGTCCTGACCACGTGTCCACACACAGTGGCCCATTGGGAGATGGGATCATAAGTCCATCCCCCTCCCTCGAACTCGGCCTCAAGGGGCCGGAAGCTCTCCCTCACACGGGCTACCAAAGGCCTCATCTACGCGTAACGTACATACAGATACAGGAAAATATGCAAGGGTGAATTTCTTTTCACAAGTTGAAATCCACTGAAAGGTTGCATATGAAAAATAAAATACTACGTAATACATTCCAAGAATATATTTATATAGAGTTACTCTTTCGCAAATCTTTTAGCTAAGCTATTCAATCATCAACAAGAGACAAATCATCAAGGTAAACACACAGTCAAGCACACACATAGCATTCTAGCATAATGCATGTCACTTCAATATCTCTTGTCATACACCGGTGCACTGCTCCATGGAGACTTTTCTTCCTCAACTAAGTAGAGCGATGTGGCGGAATCGTATACCTATCATTAATGCAAACTGACCTTCACTCTCGGCCATCGTTTGTCATTTATTCGGTACAGACCCATTGTGCTACGTCGTACACCCCATCTCAAATAAGGCAGCCGGTCAGGATCATCCAAGCCGGGTACACTACTTTTCTCGGCACAAGGGGATTCACCGCAAGGCCATTGAGAATTTCGTAACCTGGATGCCCTCAAAGACTTATAGTCAGACCATACTTATTTACAATCCCCGCATAGGATTGTGTGCTCTAATCATGGCATAAAGCCAACATGGCAAGGGCCAATATTAGTCATGGCATAAAGCCAACATTAGTCATGGCATAAAGCCAACATGGCAAAAGCCAATATTAGTCATGGCATAAAGCCAACATGGCAAAAGCCAATAACTCAAATGCATATGACAGTATATTTGCAACCACAATCAATTTGGTCCCTCGTCTTAGGGTTTTCATCGCCACGTGTTAGCTTTCATCTAACACCGTGTAATATTATTGTCCTTAAGACTTTTATCTTCGCCACGTATTGGTTCTCTTCCAATACCGTGTAATATTATTGAAAAATGTAAGTTTTATGGAAAATTCCTCTTTGAAATTAAAGTTCTTCTTTAACTTTAACTCTCTAATTCTTATTATTTTTCCTTCTCACTTACTATTAATAATTAAAACCACATAACTTGTTAAAATTTCATTTTGACCCCAAAGCATCCAGTTCCTGCGTCCAGTCTGCGTCCAGTTTCTGCGTCCAGTTCCTGCGTCCAGTTCCAGCGTCCAGTTCCTGCGTCCAGTCTCTGCGTCCAGTCTGCGTCCAATTTCTGCGTCCAGTCTGCGTCCAGTCTCTGCGTCCAGTTTCTGCGTCCAGTTCCTGCATCCAGTCTGCGTCCAGTTCCAGCGTCTAGTTCCTGCGTCCAGTCTGCGTCCAATTTCTGCGTCCAGTCTCTGCGTCCAGTTTCTGCGCCCAGTCTCTGCGTCCAGCTTCTGCGTCCAGTTTCTGCGTCCAATTTCTGTGTCCAGTTTTCACGTTTTCTACCCCCGAACTTTTATAACATGAGTTTTATCTTGAATCCTAATTAATTTCTTTGTTTTCATTTGTAAAACTTTTTCATTAAAGTTTTTAACTCCTCTTACCACACTTAGTCAAATATTTTCAAACCAATCCCAATCACATAGAATTAAATCATGTGAAACATCCAAGAATCAATATTCATCCATTTAGGCAAAAACACCACCAAGCCATAAATCAAACATACACTTAGGCATTCCAAATCACTCCAAATCATACATATGATTTTTCCAACAACACATAGGCTTATCAAAAATTATCATGCCTCAACCAAAATCATACTTTCACTCATATACATAAATATATAAAAATACATATTACTAAAGAATGATTTCTCATTCAAACACCCAATATGAAAACTCAAGTCTTTGAGTTTTTCATGAACATACAACATACACCACACACATACACATCCTTCCCAACTTATTGAGAAAATCCCCTTACCTCTTGAAGACTTGAAAATGGGCTAACTCCAAAATCACCTCCTTCACACCACACCAACACCAAGTGGTCTACTCAACGCCTTGATGTTCCCACACTTAGAAAAATTTACCTTTTTCAAAATACACCAAAATACAACCATAGAAATATGAGTTTTATGAAAACCAAGAAACTCTAAAGAGTAGAAATTTGAGAAGATGAATACTCACTCAAATCTTGAAAGAAAATAGATCCAAGGTAGTTTCCTAGCTTGTAGGTTCCAATGGAGTGAACCTAAACAAAGGAAAAACTTATTTTTAGTGAAATGAAGAACTCAAGCTTTCATGAAAACATGAAAGTGGTGGAAATGAAAAAATGAAAGAAGTTTATGGATTAGAATGATGATCTAAACCCTTTTTGTGAAGCTTGGGTATGGAAAATCTCAATGGAACTTGGTCTTTTTGGTGTATGAAAGAGCTTGGGAATGGAGAGAAAATGGAAAATGGAACTTGGAGAAGATGAAGTGTATGAAGCAAATGAATTTCTCTCTCCTTTCTCCCTAGATGAATTCGGCTGAAGCAAGAAAAGCATGGGGGAGGTATGGGCTTGCATGCTTTGGTGGTTGGGAGCCATACCTCTCTCACCTAATTTTGGGAAAATTCAAAATTTGACCCCTTTGACCATTTGACTTTTGGAATTGTTTGAGAATGGGATCAGCCCCCCCTCCTAGGCGCCCAACTGACCAGAAAATGGTGGGATTAAGTCCCATCAAGTTAGGGTTTAATCGGTAGTTCGAAGCGGTAAAAACGCGTAGTTTTCGAACCCCCTTTTTAGATAAATTTTTTTCTAAAATGAGTAAAATCATGTGGAATAAATTTTATGATTTGAATATGTCATAGAAAAATTTAGAAACCCAAAACTAAATTTTTGGACTATTTTTCATGTCCCGGTTGCGCCCGGTTTACCCGTAAAGCACCAAACGCAGGTAAAATAAAGTTTTTCTGAAAAATTTCCAGAAAAATTTCTAAAAATCAAAAATATTATAAGAACCATTTTTGGTTCGTTAAAAATTTATTTTGGAATAAAAATGACCTCCAGAAAAATACTAAACCCTATCCCCGCATCAGGAGAGAATGCGGTTCTCGCAAAAACTCAGTTTAGTGAACTTTACTACTCTAAACCCTTCAAAATCAAACCTACGATATTACTATCGCTATCCTCACCTCAAGATCCCAAAAATTATTAATTAAATAATTTAATTAAATTAAATAGGATTAAAAATCAATAAAAACTATATATAAAAAATCAGGGTGTTACAATTATGCTTAAGAGAAAAATGACTTTCTAAACCTAAGGATTGGGAAGCAATTTGGTTAATTAATTTTAGAACTTAACAATGTTTTGGATAATGCATTTGGTTAAAAGGGGAACCATTAATAAGAGTGTGAATTGAAAGAGGAAAAAGAGCCATGTGATGGAGAATTATGCACAAAGAGATGTGATTATCATAAGTGATGGTAATGCTATAACCAAGAGTGAAGGTTATATGTGATTGTGCAAGTGATAACCTAGAGAAAAGGTTAAAGTGATTACAAGAGAAACCAAAGCTTAAAATGCTTGAGAGGGTGATTTTGTATGCTTAATGTATGTGGCATTTTGCATAGAGAGACTTGGCGGATGGCCAAGTGATATTGTGTGTTTAATGTGTTATGTCATATGCATAAAGAGAAAGAGATTTTCTTGGCTTTGCCAAGTGGTCATACCCAGAGAGGGTTGTGACGTGAGCTACAACCCAGAGAGGGGTTGAAAATAGGTATGGTTGGGCTACAATTGCCTACTGGGATTATCCAGGTTTCGAAAAATCTCAATGGCCGCGTGGTGACTCCCAGCGAGCCGAGATCGAGTAGAGTACCCGGCTTGGATAAATCTGTCTGACTGACCTATTTATGATATGGTGTCACAAAGTGAATTAAATAATTGTCTTGGACTTTACTGGTGGTTTAGCCTTGAACAATTGTGAATTAAAATTGTCTTGGACTTTACTGGTGGTTTAGCCTTGAACAATTGTGACTTAAACATGGCTTTCCTGAATACTGCCTTGGATTTTACTGGAGGTTTAACCTTGAACAGTAGGTTAAGGATTGACTATGGCCTATCGCTCAAATGGTGTTGAGAAAGAGAAAAGTCTCCATGGAGCATTACACCGGTGTTGAGAGGGAAATAGAAGTGTCATGCATTTTAAATGTATCTGAGTTAATGATATATTGATTGATACTATGTTATGCGTTGTGACTGTGAAAATCTTCATTGTGTTTGTGAGAATATCTCATTTGCAGGAAAACTATATACTCTTGTGCTTGAAAAGAGTAAGTGGTAGATAATTTTCTAATATAGATAAGTTTGATAAGTCTGATGTATTTTATCCTTACTTGTTGTCTCTATGCTTTATTATCGGTGTATGAGGATTTTTCACCCTTGCCTATATGTTTTGTGCTCCTTGGAACATGATTCATATAGATGTGCCGCCAGTCAAGTGAATTGACCAGGACGGAGGAAGGAGGAAGACTACCGTCTGGAGTGGCTTTTGTCTAGATTGTCTTTTGGTAGTGATTGGAGACTCGACCGGCTTAGGCTCAAGTGGGGTAGACGGTTTTTATCATCTTTACTGGATGACTGTACTATTTGAATGACATTACTAGATGTTCGGTTTAATGTACTTGTAAATTTTGGACCCGTATTATATATGAAGTACATTATTCATTCATATGAGGCTTATCTAGTTTTTCAGTAATACGTTACGACATAAATAAGTTTTGAAATCTAAATAGTGTAAGTGAGAGTTTCAAGTAAAGATAATTTTCAGAAATTAAAAAGAAAAGAAAAATTATACCCATTTTCGAAATAGACTTGAGAAGATTAAAAGAGAATTTTCTTTTCGAAATAAAGATTAACAATATTTGCGGAAAAAAAGGTTACTTATGTTGTAATATCCTTTTATGAGAAAGGGTGTTACAGAGACTCAAACTTGATGACATACTCTCCTACCGAAATCCCTCATTGTTTCAAACTTAGGAATTCCATCTCCTTTACTTGATAAATACAAGTAGGTAAATACTTAGCCAGAAAATAATCTCAAAAAATATCCCAGGTAATAGTTGTCCCTTCAGCCTTCATTGATAAACGCATTCCATACCACTAGAATTCAACATCATCTACCAGTAAAGAAGCAACAAACATCACCTTTTGCTCTTCCGTGCAAACCATCATCCCAAGGAACTCCTCCAAGTCCCGAATCCACAAATTTGTTCCTTAAGGGTCATATCCTCCCTTGAATTGGGTCAGGTTGGTATGACAGAGTTCATTACATCTGTGATTCTTCTCTTTTCTACATCCAAAAGCAGTTGCCATTGTAACATCCTAAAATTTCACTGTATAAGACAGAGTATTAATTTTAGAAGATTAGAACCATCCTTAGGATTTTCAGATAAAATATAATAGTTTAGAGCTGACGTAGAAGTCAAACAATATTTCACGGACATTCTTGACTGTCAGAATAAGTTGATAATGAATATATAAGAAGTAATTGAGGAAATGAAAAATAGTTTAGTAATATATAAAGATTTTAGAAACTAAGTTTGGAATTTTAGAGAACAGTATAAAGGAATACTGCTGTTTTAAGTCCCTCTAAGAGTGTATTCTGTTAGTTAAGAAATAAATAAATACTGGAATTGGAGAAATAGCTAAGGTAGAGACTCTAAGATTTAGTATACTTTAGATAGTATAGAAATCATAAGTCTTGTTTGATAATATAGTTTAAAAAAAGGGTAAGACGGTTGAAGTCCTATATAGACTTTTGTTTTTCCGTCTATTATCTGTCTTATATGAATTGTTGCAATCTAAATGTTTTGTGAATTATTTTTAGTTTGAAAATAGGATTTAAATGTGCAGGTTTAAGAATACTTCTGAAAACGATTAATTCACAGCTTCCGTCAGGTCTAGTTTCAATTTTCGTTTCTTGATTTAAACCGTACTTTTTCTGTTTTATATGAATTATTGTGCCCTAAATGTTTTGTGATTTATCTTTGGCTTAAAATTAGGAATAAAATACACATATTCCGGAATACCTCTGAAACGGTAGTTTTACAATCGATAACAAGTCTTTTTACAGAAATCAGTACGTCTAACTGACGGAAAGAGTTTTAAATAGCTTAAAAGTATCAAAAGACTTCAATAAATAAACTTTCTTTACAAAAGTATATTTTTCTAATATTTTAGATTTTTTAGAATTTTTCTAGAATTTTTAGAAATAAAAAAGATTTAAAAGTTCTGTTTTGGTCCAAATAGTAAACCGCTTGAGCTGATAGACTGATTCAGAACTCAAGTTAAAGTCAGATAAAGATTTTGAATAGCCAAAACATGTTTTTCCATTTTTTAGGATTTATAAAAATTATTTCAAAATTTTTTGAAGACATACCAAAAGTGACTTTTCAAAACCCTGTAGGACACGTAAAACGAGAATTTCTAGGCCAAAATGGATTTACTGACCAATGAGAGCTCAAAATCAAATTTTAAAAGGGACCATTAGTAATTAAATCAGATTTACAATTTGTTAGAAATTTTTCGGGAATTTTCTGAAAAATGTCTGTTTTTCACTTACGGTGCGTTCGTTTTCACTTGTTTATGCAAACTGCGAAGCATACACTTACCGTAAAATTCCAGAAACTCTTCCATGAAGCTATTAGGGCTATTACATAGTATTTGAAAGGTTTCTTATTGGTTCTCATCCTTTAGATTAATTTTGGGAATTTTTGATTAGTAAAAAGTCAATTTTGCCCTTGATTTGCATCTATTTCACTTGAAAACCTTAGGGGCAAAGATGTAACTTCACTCCCTCCTTCTTCCTGCCTCAAAACCGCCACACCACCATGCCAAGAAGGGGATTAGGTGCATTTGGTGCATGAGTCATGATGTTAAACTAATTAGAAAAAGATTGATTAAAACTAATTAGTTAAATATGTATTTTGATAGTCATGACTTACATCACTTGCATAATACTCTTCCATCCTTGTCCTCCCTCTTTGGCCACCCCTCTCCTTCCCCAAGAACCCTAGGATGATGATTTTTCACTTGGATTCAATCATTGTGAAGTGGTTTAGGCCAATTAGAAATTAGATAAATGTTTTGGTTTATTTTTAAAAGCTAATCTATGGTTATTTTCCAAGCTAACCATGGTTCCTTTAACCCAACCCCTTGGCTGACCCCTCACCTATAAATACCCTCCTTCACTCTTCATAAATCTCACACCAAAGCCTTTGTGTTGACAAAGCAAAATCCTTTCTAATCTCCCTTTGCATTTCTAGCCTTTACTCTCTTTGGTCTTAAGCTTCAAGCTTTGATCTTCAAAGCTTTGTTCTTTCCAATTCTTGCTTCATGAAAACCGACCCCTCTCCTCTTGAAATATCCTGCTTTGATTCATAAAATTTTCCACATCAAAAGCCTTGTGTTTACAAGCAAAAACTCCCTCCTTTTCTCCTTGAAGTTCTTTGTGTTCTTGCTTGGTGTTCTTGGATCTTCAAACTTAGTTCTTCATCGATTTTTGTGGTGAAAGTAGGGGGAACCTCTTGCAAAATAATTTGAGAAGTATGTGTTTGATCTTGAGTGTTGTGTGCTTGAGTGTTTTTGGTGTTATAGCTTTTATATGGCTTTGAAAATGTTTGTCTTTACTTCTCATTAGTTGTTGGGTTATAATGCCCATATCTTCTTGATATTTTCATAGAAATAAGGTTGCATTGGCAAAAGTAATTTTGAGCTTACTAAAGGTACCGTTGTTATGGCGAATTTCAGTTGACCATAAATATGATTTTACCGTAAAGAAAATATGTTTTATTCTTTTGAAAAACACTGAAATTATCTAACATGTATATACAAGGTGATGGTTAAGATAAATGGTTTATCAATATGGACCTGTCTAGAAAGAAAATAGACCTTTGAAGGGGCTTTTATAAAGTCTGTCTCTATCTGGCTTGGGATCTGTATTGATATGTTGTGTGGGGAATTCTTAACACTAGGGACCCGGTATATACGTGACTAAGATAATTTGGGAAAGAAGTGATTTTGTAATAAATGTATATATAAATAGATTGGATTAGAGTATAACAGTAATGGATTCTCGGTGAATTATACTATTGTAGCATCTATCGGAATTTAATATAAACAGTAATGGATTCTCGGTGAACTCTATTGTTATATTATCAGTGGGAAATATTGAACGGATATCCAATCTGTATATGTATGCAATTAACTCAGTTTAATTTCCAATGTTTATGACAATGGAAATTAGCGAGATAGGCTTTCAATAGGTCTTTTCCCTAGAACATAAACTGGTGCTTAAGTGTTTCAGTAAATAAACAATTGATTTCGTTCACTTAGTCTATTTCTTTGAATCGATTTCTAAAAGTTGGGCATTGATCACCAAAGATGGCTCTGTCGTCGTGTGATCCTTTCATTTTCAAAATTAAGCCGGTAAGATAATTAGTTTTACTTCATTCATCAAGTTTATATCAAGCTTTTAAAAAACCAGACACTGATTACCGCAATCGGCTCTGCCGCCACGTAATTATTCCATTCCCAATGATCTATCTAAAAACTGAGAACAGACTCTTACTATTGAAAAAGTGGACACAAGTTTAAATATTGTTGATCTCTTCTCTCTTGATCAATCCTGGTGGCGCTGCCTCGTTTTGGTTTTCTTTAAATGAATTAAGAACTTTTAGTAATATACCGAATCACTCTGTTGGGCTGTTCACCTCAGTTTGGCTCTGCCGCGGTGTGGACAGTCATAAATTGACTTATTGAAGCCGGACGAATAACTTAACTCATACACAATCCGTAAAATGGGTTAAAAGAGCAAAAGCTATTTATTTAAAAACAGAAAAGGGTTTTCTGATATAAAGAGAGAGGTGTGGATTGTAACAGCTGTTTGTTCATCCAAAAGTATTTCTATTCTAAAGTGAAGAGTTGTTTCGTACAAAGTATTTTGATAAAGATTTTATGAGAAGCAATAGTAAAACAGAAGAAGTTTTGCTAAAGAGATTTTATGTGCAAACTTAGATGATCATTTGCATAAAGATGTTAGTGCATACAACCAACAGTTTGGGGTTGAGAATAGGGTTTAGTTGGGCTACAATTGCCTACTGGGATTATCTAGGTTTCAAAAGTCTCAATGGTCGTGAAGGTTTATCTCCTCGAGCCGAGACAAATCGTATACCCGGCTTGAATAAATCTGACTGGCTGACCTATTCATGATTGGTATTCATTTTAAATGCGGTACTACCGAAGTAATTCTCAGGGGCTCAGGTGGGATTTCCTGATTGTTCTATTAAGTTTACTGCAGCCGGTCGCTCAAAAGATGTCAGGTTGGAAAAGTCTCCTTGGAGCACTACACCGGTGTGATTTATGAGATATTGAAGTGACATGTGTAAATCCTAAAATTTCACTCTATGAGACAGAGTGTCAATTTTAGAAGATTAGAACCATCCTTAGGATTTTCAGATAAAATATAATGGTTTAGAGCTGTCGTAAAAGTCAAATGGTATTTCACGGACATTCTTGACTATCAGAATAAGTTGATAATGAATATGGAAAATTGATACTATAAGAAGTATTTGAGGATATGATAAATAGTTTAGTGATATATATTAAAGTTTTAGAAACTAAGTTTGGAATTTTAGAGAACAGTATAAGGGAATTACTGTTTTAGTCTCTCTAAGAGAAACTCTGTACTCTGTTAGTTAAGAAATGGATAAATACCGAAAATGGAGAAATAGTTAAGATATAGACTCTAAGATCTAGTATACTTTAGATAGTATAGAGATATTAAGTCTTGTTTGGTATTATAGTTAAAACAGTAAGATAGTTAAAGTCCAATATAGACTTCTATTTTTCCGTCTATTTCCTGTCTTATATGAATTGTTGCAATATAAATGTTTTGTGATTCATTTTTTGTTTAAAAATAGGATTTAAATGCACAAGTTTAAGATTACTTCTGAAAATAATTAATTCGCAGCTTCCGTCAGGTCTAATTACAACCGTTTCTTATTCTAAACCATACTTTTTTCTGTTTTACATGAATTCTTGTGCCATAAATATTTTCTGACTTATTTTTAGCTTAGAATTAGGAATAAAATACGTATATTCCGGAATATACGTTAAAAGTATCAAATGAGTTCAATAAATAAACTTTCTTCACAAAAGTTTGTTTTCCTAACATTTTAGATTTTCTGAAATTTTTCTAGAATTTTTAGAAGTAAAAAGATTTAAAAGTTCTGTTTTGGTCCAAATAGTAAACCGCTTGAGCTGATAGACTGATTCGGAGCTCAAGTTAAAGTTAGATAAAGATTTTGAATAGCCAAAACATGTTTTTCCATTGTTAGGACTTATGGAAATTATTTTGGAATTTTCTGAAAGACAGGTCAAAAGTCACTTTTTCAAAACTCCGTAAGACATGTAAAACAAGAATTTTTGGGCCAAAATAGATTTATACTGACCAGTGAGAGCTCAAAATCAAATTTTAAGAGGGACCATTAGAGATTAAATCAGATTTACAATTTGTTAGAAATTTTTCTGGAATTTTTTGAAAAATGTCTGTTTTTCACTTACGGCGCGTTCGTTTTTCCGTTCTTTAAACTATACGCAAAGCTTACCCTTACCGTAAAATTTCAGAAACTCTTCGATGAAGCTATTAGGGCTATTATATGGTATTCCCAATATTTCTTATCAGTTCTCATCCTTTAAATTCATTCTAGGAATTTGTTATTAGTGAAAAATCAATTTTGCCCTTGATTTCACTTAAACTACCGAAACCTATAGTTTAAAACCAAGCTATCCTATGGCTCTTAAATCTCTTAACTTGGTCGACATCCTTGGGCTGTTCTTGAACCTTGGTTGATTCTTCTCACTTGGATTCAATCCTTGTGAAACTTTAAGCCAATTAGAAAAAAAAAGATGGATTAAAATCTAAAATCTAATCTTTTAAAACTTTGTCTTACCTTCCTTCCTTCTTCCTCTTGTTGGCCGACCCCCCTCCCATGACTCACTTGAGTCTAGCTTCTTCTCAAGCCTTCCCTTGGTGAGTAATGCCATGATTCATACGATGAGTCATTGGTTTAAACCTATTAGAAATTAGTTAAATGTTTTGATTTATTTTAAAAGCTAAACTATGGTTACTTTCTAAGCTACCATGATTCCTTTAACCCAACCCCTAGGCTGCCCCCTCCACTATAAATACCCCCCTTCACTCTTCATAAAAACTCACCCCAAAGCCTTTGTATTGACAAAGCAAAATCCTTTCTTTCTCCCTTTGAATTCCTAGCTTTCCTCTCTTTGTTCTAAGCTAAAGCTTTTATTCTTCGCACTTCTTGCTTCAAGAAACCTGCCCCCTCTCCTTTGTAATATCCCTCTTTGATTCATAAAAACTTCCCACACCGAAGAGTTTTGTGTTTTCAAGCAAAACTCTTCTTTTCCTCTTTGACACTCTTGGTATTTTGCTTGGTGTTCTTGATTTTCAAAGCCTTGTTCTTTGTCGAAATTTTAGTGAAAGGTAGGGGAAACTTCTTGCAAAATAATTTGAGAAGTATGTGTGTTGATCTTGAGTGTTGAGTGCTTGAGTGTTTTTGGTGTTATAAGCTTTCTACATAGCTTTGAAAATGTTTGTCTTTGCTTCTCATTTGTTGTGGGGTTATAATGCCCAAATCTTCTTGATATTTTCGAGGCAGTAAGGTTGGAATGGCAAAATGAATTTCTGAGCTTACTAAAGGTACTGTTATTATGGCAAATTTTAGTTTACTGCAAATATGATTTCACCATAAAGAAAATACGTTTTCTTCTTTTGTAAAAACCCTGATATTATCTAACATTTATATATTCCAAGGTGATGGTTAAGATTTGATTAGTTTATTAGTATGGATCTGTCTAGAAAGGAAAGAGACCTTTGAAGGGATTTTTATAAAGTCCATCTCTATCTGGCCTGGGATCTATATTGATACGCTATTTAAAAATCTTAACACTAGGGACTGAGTATATGTAACACCCTCATTTTTAAATAGTTTTTATTGATTTTTAATCTGCTTTAATTTAATTAAAATTACTTAATTATGATTTTTGGGATTTTAAGGTGTGAATAATAATATTCATATCTTAGGTTTGATTTTGAAGGGTTTAGAGTAGTAGAGTTCGCAAAACTGAGTTTTTGCGGGAACCGCATTCTCTCCTGATGTGAGGATAGGGTTCAGTATTTTTCTGGAGGTCATTTTTACTCAAAAATAATTTTTTAACGAACCAAAAGTGGTTCTTATAATATTTGTGATTTTTAGAATTTTTCCTGGAAATTTTTCGGAAAAAGTTTATTTTACCCGCGTTTGGAGCTTTACAGGTAAACTGGGCACAACCATGATATGAAAAATAGTCCAAAAATTTAGTTTTGGGTTTCTAAATTTTTCTATATCATATTCAAATCATAAAATTCATTTCTCATGATTTTACTCATTTTAGAAAAATATTTATCTAAAAAGGGGTTCGAAAACTACGCGTTTTTACTACTTCGAACTACCGATTAAACCCTAACTTGATGGGATTTAATCCCACCATTTTTCTGGTCAGTTTTGGGCCACATAAGGGGCTGATTACACTCTCTAAAACATTCCAAAAGTCAAATGGTCAAAAATAGGTTTAATTTTAAATTTTTCCAAATTAAGTGAGTGAGATATGACTTCCATTCCCTCCAAGTAAGCTAGCCCATACTCCCCCCATTCCCTTGTGCTGGCTGAAATCTGATTTGGGAGAGGGAAGAGAGAGGTTTTAATTTTTCTCACTTCATCTCTTCAACTCTTGCAAAATCCTCCATTTTTCTCTTCACTTCCAAGCTTTCCTCCATAGCCAAAGCTTGAGTTTTATTGGGTTTTTGGCTATTCAAGCTTCACAAAAAAGGTTTGGATCATCATTCTAATCCATAAACTTCTTTCATTTTTTTATTTCCACCACTTTCATGTTTCCATGAAAGTTGTGTTCTTATCTTTACTAAAAGAGATCTTTTTCTTGGTTTAGGTTTACTCCATTGGAACCTACAAGCTTGAAAACCACCTTGGATCCATTTGTCTTCAAGATTTGAGTAAGTATTCATCTACTCAAATTTCTACTCTTTAGGGTTTGTTGGTTTTCATAAAACTCATATTTTTATGGTTTTATTTTGGTGTATTTTATGAAAGGTAAATTTTTCTAAGTGTGGGAACATCAAGGCTTCAAGGAGGCCACTTGGTGTTGGTGAGGAGTGAAGGTGATTGTGGTGTTTGCCCATTTTCATTGTCTTCAAGTGGTAAGGGGATTTTCTCAATAAGTTGGGAAGGTTGTATATGTGTGTGGCTATGTGTTGTATGTTTCATGAAAAACTCAAAGACTTGAGTTTTTATATTGGTTGTTGATTGAGTTTTCATTCTCTTAGTAATATGTATTTTTATATATTTATGTATATGAGTGAAAGTATGATTTTGGTTGAGGCATGATAATTTTTTATAAACCTATGTGTTGTTGGAAAAATCATATGTATGATTGGAGTGGTTTGGAATGCCTAAGTGTATGCTTGATGAGTTGATGATTTTTATGCTATGTTCATGATGTATGTTCATATGCAATGGATGGCCACTTTGAGTGGATGTATGATTTATGGCTTGATTGTGTTCTTGCCTAATTGATGTATGTTGCTTTCTTTGAATATTCGATATACCTTGAATTCAATGTGATTGGAATTGGATTGAAATATTTGACTAAGTGTTCTAAGAGGAGTTAAAAGCTTTAATGAAAGAGTTTTCTAAAAGGAATCAAATAAATTAATTAAGATTCAAGTTAATACATACTTAGATAAATTTCATAAAATTGCTAAGTATAAGTCTTCAATCAATTTCATACTAAGTTATTTTTATCCATAAAACTCTAAATGAGCTAGAAAATCAATTAATGAGCTAGAAAATCAATTAATGAGGGAGAAAATCAATTAATGAGTCAATACGTGGCGACGATGAAGTCTTGAGGACGATAATGCTACACGGTGTTGAAAGAGAGTCAATACGTGGCGACGATAAAGTCTTGAGGACGATAATGCTACACGGTGTTAGGAGAAAACTAACACATGACGACGAAAATCCTTAGTGAAGGATGGCATTATTTTCCTTGTATGTGTGTGCAAATTGTATTGTCATATGCATTTGAGTTATTGGCTCTCGCCATGTTGGCTTTATGCCATGATTAATATTGGCTTTTGCCATGTTGGCTTTATGCCATGATTAGAGCACACAATCCTATGTGGGGATTGTAAATAAGTATGGTCTGACTATAAGTCTTTGAGGGCATTCAGGTCACGAAATTCTCAATGGCCTTGAGGGGAATCCCCTTGTGCCGAGAAGAGTAGTATACCCGGCTTGAATGATCCTGACCGGCTACCTTATTTGAGATGGGGTGTACGACGTAGCACAATGGGTCTGTACCGAATAAATGACAAACGATGGCCAAGAGTGAAGGTCAGTTTGTATTAATGATAGGTATACGATTTCGCTATATCGCTCTACTTAGTTGAGGAAGAGAAGTCTCCATGGAGCAGCACACCGGTGTAACAAGAGATATTGAAGTGACATGCATTTCGCTAGAGGGCTATGTGTGTTTGACTTGATGACTGTGTGCTCTTTTGAGTGTATGTATAACTTAGAGAAAGATTTGTGAAAGAGTAACTATATATATATTATTGGAATGTATTATGTAGTATTTTCTTTTTCATATACATCCTTTCAGTGGACTTTCAACTTGTGCAAAGAAATTCACCCTTGCGTGTTTTTCTGTTATTTTATGTACGTTACACGTAGATGTCCACTTCGAGACCACTGATAGCCCGAGTGAGGGAGTGCTTCCGGCCTCGTGAGGCTGATAGTGCGGGATGGACTTATGATCCCATCTCCCAATGGGCCACTGTGACTGGACACGTGGTTAGGACTAGAGGAGGGGTGTTGGGCCCCAAAGAGGTTTTGGAGAGGGACATGGTATTGGACGTCTACATACCCATCGAGAGAATGCGCTACTGGCTGGGAGATGCACCCTTTGCACGTAGTATCACTTTGGAGAACTGGGAGGCCAGAGTTCCACCCACGGTGCAGCCTAGGAGAGAAGCGAGGGAGGATCAGAGGCCTACACCTCAGCGGATAGCCGAATCGGTATCTAACCGTTGTCATCTGATTCGTCGTACTCCAAGGAAGAGTTCCTTGGAGAGGGCACGCTTACCAAGGATGGCACCACCAATGACACCAGTTCCATCACCCGAGACCGTGAGGCCGACACTTCCTGTTCCATACGTCGTACCTTCTGGACATTTGGTGCGCTGTTCTTCTGACACTTCTGCCGGACCTTCGGGACACGTAGATAGAGGGAAGAGGAAGGTTAGAGACGAGCCAGATCGTGTACTATTCGAGGTGTCTGAGGTTGAGGAGGACCCCGAGGAGACGTCATCGTCTTAGGCCTGTAGAGGTGGGGGTGTCTAATGGTAGGTTGTAGAGTGTCTGTTAGCGACCAGCCTAGGTTTGGGATGTACAAGTTCAGTGTCGTGTATTTGACACACCTTTTGATTTACAGCTTTCCTAGGTTTAGCTTTCTCGTTTTATTTCTTGATGTCAGGTTGTTGTAGTTTGGCCACTCTGTTGTGGTTTATAACTATACATTGCGAGCGCAAGGTTTGTGTACTTTGACATGATGATGTACATATTTATGTATGATGTTTCTTTTCTTCTGAGTTTCTGGATGGCTAAATGAGATGTGTGTAATCTTTTCGTATAAGATTTCCTTTAAAAAAAATTTAGCCACCAATTTTGGTAACCATGTTTTATGAAAGACGATTTTTCGCATTAAGTTTTAGTTTTTCATGTGGGAAAAAGGGGCGTTACAGTATATACGTGACTAAGATAATTTGGAAAAGAAGTGATTTATTAATAACGTATATATAAATAGATTGGACGGGATACATGAGTGTAACAGTAATGGATTCTCAGTGAATTCTACCATTATAGCATCTTTCGGAAGTTGAGATAACAGTAATGGATTCTCGGTGAATTCTACTGTTATTTTAGCAAGTGGGAAATATTGAGCTGGTATCAAATCTGTTTACATATACAATAAACTCAGTTTAATTTTCAATGTTTATGGCAGTGAAAATTAGTGAGATAGGCTTTCAACGGGCCTTTTTCCTAGAAGATAATCAGTGCTTAAATATTTCAGAAGAGAAGTAATTAGATTGCATTCACTTAGTCTAGGTTCTATCGATTTCTGAAAATGGGTATTGATCACCCAAGATGGCTCTGCCGTCGTGTGATTACTTCATCTTTTAAGCTAAGTAAGCCGATAAACTAATTAGCTGAACTTTGTTCATTCAATTATACCAAGTTTTTAAAAAACTAGATATTGACTACTGCAGTCGGCTCTGCCGCCTGTGTAATTATTTCATTCCCAAAGGTCTATCTAAAAACTGAGAACAGTCACTTACTGGTTTATAAGTGGACGTAAGTTTAAATACTGTTAATCTCTTATTCCTTGATCAAATTCAGAGTGGCTTTGCCCCGTTTTGGTCTTCTTAAAATAAGTTAATAACCTTAAGTTTATATACCGAATCACTCTATTGGGCTGTTCACCTCAGTTCGGCTCTGCCGCGGTGTGATTAGTCATAAATTGAATTATTGCAGCCGGAAGAATAACTTAAATGCACGATAAAACTAAGAGCAAGAGTTTTCTTCAAAATGGTGAGTGATTCTGAGAGAGTTTAAAGAGGAAAGCTACAATAAGACGAAAGAAGTTTTTGAGGGATGATGAAGAGAAGTGTTATATCATTTGCATTAAAGACGATGAGCTTACAACCCACTAGACGGGGTTGAAAATAGGTTCTGTTGGACTACAATTATCTACTGGGATTATCCAAGTTTCGAAAGTCTCAATGGTCTTGATGGTGAATCCCCCTGAACCGAGACGAATCGAATACCCGACCTGGATAAATCTGATTGAAAAATCTATTTATGATTTGGTACTTAGTTTTAAATCCAGTATTCTGAAGTATTCTTGGGGGTCTAAAGACGGGATTCCTTGGTTATGCTGTTAGGTTTACTGCAGTCGATTGCTCAAAAGATGTGAGGTTGGAAAAGTCTCCTTGGAGCACTACACTGGTGTGATTTTTGAGATATTGAAGTAACATGCATAAAAATACTTAGATTTAGTGATTTATTATTGTGAATGTATTGTTCTGCAGGGTTTCAGCACAAAGGTAAGATCTGCTTAAACAAGATCTGTTTATAAGTCTTGATTGTTCTATATTTTGAATGTGTGTGTGTCTTGCTGTGCAAATTAATTGATATATGTGTTTTGATTCTGTACCTACTTGTCTTATTGCTTTGTTCAGAGTTTCACCCTTGCCTACTTTATGTTGTGTTGATGCATGACTGAGTAGATAATTTATCCAAGACGTGGGCTAGCTCTCCGAAGAAGGATTTGAAGAGGATGCTGTGTAGATTGATAGGGATTCCGAGAAGAATTGGTATTTACTGTTTTAGATTGGGTAGAGGTCTAAAGACTTGACTGGCTCAGAAGTCCATTGTACAAACTCTGTTGTAAACTCTGATAATTTTTACATATGAGATGATCAAATTTTGAGTATGAAGTTATATTATACTCGTTATACCTAAAATATTTTCAAAGAGAAAATCTTACAGGGATTAATTCTTCGTCCTTCTCATCTTTTAGAAAAGAGAAAAATTTTACCCGCATCTTTAGAAGAAGGATTATCAACTTTTATCTAAAATATTTTCTAAAGCTTTCCTAAACTTTTGGTTACTATGGTGTAATATCCTTTTTGGAGAAAGAGTGTTACAACATGCATAAAAATACTTGGACTTGGTAATATAGTATTGTGAATGTGTTGTTTTGTCGGGTTTCAAGCACAAAGGTAAGATCTACTTAAACGAGAACTGTTTATAAGTCTTGATTGCTCTGTATTTTAATGTGTGACTTGATGTGCAAAAGTGATTGTTATATATAATTGTGTTTCTGTTGTGTACCTACTTTTCTTATTACTTGTTTAGAGTTTCACCATTGCCTGCTTTTATGTAGTGTTGATGCATGACTGAGTAGATGATTTACCCAAAAAGTGGGCTAGATCTTAGACGAAGGATCTGAAAGAAGATGCTGTGTAGATTGATAGGGATTCCGAGAAGAATTGGTATTTACTATTTTAGATTGGGTAGAGGTCTAAAGACTTGACCGGCTCAAGAGTCCACTGTACAAACTCTATAAACTCTGATAAATTTCATATATGAGACGGGCAATTTTTGAGTGCAAAGTTCTATTATACTCTTTACACTTAAAATATTTTCGAAGGGAAAATCTTATAGAGATTTATTCCCCGTCCTTCTTATCTTTTAGAAAACAAAAAATTTTCCCGTATTTTTAGAGAAGGATTATCAACTTTTATCTAAATATCTTCTAAGCTTTCCTAAACTTTTGGTTACTATGGTGTAATATCCTTTTTGGAGAAATGGTGTTAAATTTTGTGGTATCAGAGCCTAGTTCAGTCTTTTTGGGAATGTTAGGGTATAGGTCTGCTAAGTCTAAGTTGCGTGAACCCTGATAGGTAGTGTGATGTGTGATTTTTTATAAAACTTGAATGACTTGTTTGATTCTGTGGAACTTTAGTGCCAAGGTTATACTGGTATGGGACAGTATAGTTGAGAAGAACTTAGTAAAATTAATCGGTACTACCTATGCCAACAATATTATATAGATATGGGACTGTATAGGAAAGGATTTCCTTCTGAAAAGCATGTAAGTGAGGACAAAACATGTGGTAGGAATTCGTGTTGGTTTGTAGGGAAAAAGTCGTTAATTCGAAAAGTCATCAGATTATTACAGGAAAGTATAGACTTTGAATGTTTTTATGTGAAATTGCTTTTTAACAATTGTTTTCCTAAAAGTAGGTATGTTCTTGTTAGTTTTATTCTAGTAAACGATGGCTGCACGTAGCAATGAAGCGATGGAACGAGCAATCAGAGGAATGAACGATATAGCTGCCACTATGGCTGAACGGGCAGAACAGAGAGACATCCAGTCTCAGTTGAGGGCAGATAGGGCTACTGTGGCTAAAGGGCTTACGGACTTTAGGAAGCATGACCCACAACAGTTTAATGGAGAACCTGATCCAGAGAAAGCTGATCTTTGGATCCAGGACTTGGAAAAGATATTTGTGGCTCTAAACTGTGCTGACGGGGTCAAAGTGTCTTATGCTGTATATCTGCTCATTGGTGATGCAGAATACTGGTGGAAAGGAGTGCAACAACTGCTGGAAGCTGAATATCAGGAGATAACTTGGGCAATCTTTCGCGCTAAATTTCTGAATAAGTACTTTCGTCAGAGTGTTAGAACTGAAAGGGAACGGGAGTTCCTGAGTCTACAACAGAAAGAGATGTCTGTCGATGCGTATGCGGCTAAGTTTGAAACTCTGGCCAAGTACTTTCGCTTTTTCCAGCTTCAACCTGATGAGGCTTGGAAGTGCGAATGTTTTGAAGCAAGACTTCGTTACGATATTAAGGAGGCTGTTTCATCATTGGAGATCCGTCAATTTCAACCCTTAATTGAAAAATGCCAGAAGATGGAGATAATGAAGAAAGAGAAGGTGGTTGAAAAAGGCAATGGTGGCGGACCATCTAGGTCACAAAACCAGAATGGAAAGCAGTTTAAGAATACGCCGTATACAAGAAACTCGGGAAGTTTCGGGAATTCACAATCAAACCGGAATCATGCATCTGTTGTTGGGAAAGGAAATCACAGGAGTGAAAGGACAAGCACGATGAAGTGTTATAACTGCGAGAAGATATGACATCATGCCAATGATTGCAATCAGAAGGGAGCAACTTGTTTTAGATGTGGAAAGATTGGGCATCTGTCAAACACTTGCAGGGAGCAAAAGCCAGTATCCACCAATCCAACATTTCGACATAAGGGTCTAGGACGATGTTTTGTTTTGCTTTCTGTTTTATAGATGCAATCTAGTTATTAGCAAGCTTGGATCATAACACCCGAAATTGAATTATAGTTTTTGGAGACATTCCATAGGATTAGAGCCTATTAGGAAATACTTGAACTTGATTGCTATATATATATATATATATATATATGAATATATAAGTATTTGTTTGTTAATGTTGTGTTAATTTTATGTATATATATTGTTTGTTCTTATAAGTAGAGACTTACCCATACAAACTAAGTTTTTGATTTGGATGACACAATCAGTCATAAAATTATTATTGTTTTCTTACTACTTAAGGTCAAGGTATGGAAGTAATTAATCCATTAGCTTGCCTGTAGCAGAAAGATAACAATGGTAATGGGTATGAACTGGTAGGTCAAAATTCCTAAGAACGGAGGAACTTAAGGTTTGATTTTGATGAAAGGAAAATATTCGGTAGTTGAGGTAACAATATCCAAAGGAATACAAGAATGTTATCTCTAAAATTAAAAAAGTTAAAGCCCATAGCTGTGTAGAATAGTGTTAGAAATTTTCATCAAAGGAGGATTATTGTTAAGGATTCAATAGTCATCAGAATAATTTACCAAGGTATTCCAAGTGATAAAGAGACTAAGGCATAATACAATAAGAAAAGGATTTCTAGGAATTCTTATTATGAACAAGTATGATTGTAGGTATGTACGTAACTAAAAGTCTGAACTTTTAGCTAAGTACTTTCGATTTTTTTGTTCAAATTTGATAGAGCATAGTAGTGCAAAATGATTTTGAAGCAAGACTTAGTTATAAGTTAAGAAAATAGATTTTTGCACTAAGAGACCCATCAAATGGGAATGTCGAAAGATGGAGGAAGAGGAAGTGTACAAGGAAAGAAAATGCTAGTAGATTGTCTAAGTTATAACAAATGGAATTGGGGCAAAGAAGCAAGAGATTGCACTCCGAACTGTTAAAAAGGGCGAGTATCTTATATCTAAAGGTTGATAATAGATCATTGGTGTTAGGAAACGGGAATTGTCCCAGATAAAGGATATTGTCCAGATATACTTATTCACGGAAGTTTGAGGACGAAATTATTTTTAGAGGGGTAGAATTGTAACATCCTAAAATTTCATTCTATAAGACAGAGTATTAATTTTAAAAGATTATAACCATCCTTAGGATTTTCAGATAAAATATAATGGTTTAGAGCTGACGTAGAAGTCAAATGATATTTCACGAACATTCTTGACTGTCAGAATAAGTTGATAATAAATATATAAGAAGTAATTGAGGAAATGAAAAATAGTTTAGTGATATATAAAGGTTTTAGAAACTAAGTTTGGAATTTTAGAGAATAGTATAAAGCAATACTACTGTTTTAAGTCCCTCTAAGAGAAACCTTGTACTCTGTTAGTTCAGAAATGAATAAATACTGGAATTAGATAAATAGTTAAGATAGAGACTCTAAGATTTAGTATACTTTAGATAGTATAGAAATCATAAGTCTTGTTTGATAATATAGTTTAAAAAAAGGGTAAGACGGTTAAAGTCCTATATAACCTTTTGTTTTTCCGTCTATTATCTGTCTTATATGAATTGTTGCAATATAAATGTTTTGTGAATTATTTTTAGTTTAAAAATAGGATTTAAATGAGCAAGTTTAAGAATACTTTTGAAAACGGTTAATTTGTAGCTTCCGTCAGGTCTAGGTTCAATCTCCGTTTCTTCATTTAAACCGTACTTTTTCTGTTTTATATGAATTATTGTGCCCTAAATGTTTTGTGATTTATCTTCGGTGTAAAATTAGGAATAAAATACACATATTCTGGAATGTTTTTGAAACGGTAGTTTTACAATCGATAAGAGGTCTTTTTACAGAAAGCAGTACGTCTAACTGACGGAAAGAGTTTTAAATAGCTTAAAAGTATCAAAAGACTTCAATAAATAAACTTCCTTTACAAAAGTATGTTTTTCTAATATTTTAGATTTTCTAAAATTTTTCTAGAATTTCGAGAAGTAAAAGGATTTAAAAGTTCTATTTTGGTCTAAATAGTAAATTGCTTGAGCTGATAGACTGATTCAGAGCTCAAGTTAAAGTCAGCTAAAGATTTTGAATAGCCAAAACTTGTTTTTCTATTTTTTATGATTTATGGAAATTATTTAGGAATTTTCTGAAAGACATACCAAAAGTAACTTTTCAAAACCCTATAGGACACGTAAAACGAGAATTTTTGGGCCAAAATGGATTTATACTGACCAATGGGAGCTCAAAATCAAATTTTAAAAAGGACCATTAGTAATTAAATCAGATTTACAATTTGTTAGAAATTTTTCTAGAATTTTTTGAAAAATGTCCGTTTTTCACTTACGGCGCGTCCGTTTTCACTTGTTTATGCAAACCGCAAAGTTTACACTTACTGTAAAATTTCAAAAACTCTTCCATGAAGCTATTAGGGCTATTACATGGTATTTTCAAGGTTTCTTATTGGTTCTCATCCTTTAGATTAATTTTGGAAATTATTGATTAGTGAAAAGTCAATTTTGCCCTTGATTTGCATCCATTTCACTTGGAAACCCAAGGGGCAAAGATGTAACTTCACTCCCTCCTTCTTCCAGCCTCAAAACTGCCTCACCACCATGCCAAGAAGGCGACTAGGTGCATTTGGTGAATGAGTCATGATTTTAAACCAATTAGAAAAAGATTGATTAAAACTAATTAGTTAAATATGTATTTTGATAGTCATGGCTTACATCACTTGCATAATACTCTTCCATCCTTGTCCTCCCTCTTTGGCTGCCCCTCTCCTTCCCCAAGAGCCCTTGGATGATGATTTAGGCCAATTAGGAATTAGATAAATGTTTTGGTTTATTTTTAAAAGCTAAACTATGGTCACTTTCCAAGCTAACCATGGTTCCTTTAACCCAACCCCTTGGCTGACCCCTCACCTATAAATACCCTCCTTAACTCTTCATAAATCACACACCAAAGCCTTTGTGTTGACAAAGCAAAATCCTTTATATCCTTTGCATTTCTGTCCTTTTCTCTCTTTGTTCTTAAGCTTAAAGCTTTGATCTTCAAAGCTTTGTTCTTCCCAATTCTTGCTTCATGAAAACCGACCCTTCTCTTCAAATATCCCTCTTTGATTCATAAAATTTCCCACATCAAAAGCCTTGTGTTTACAAGCAAAAACTCTCTCTTTTTCTGTTCGAAGTTCTTTGTGTTCTTGCTCGGTGTTGTTGGATCTTCAAGCTTAGTTCTTCATGGATTTTTATGGTGAAAGGTAGGGGGAACCTCTTGCAAAATAATTTGAGAAGTATGTGTTTGATCTTGAGTGTTGTGTGCTTGAGTGTTTTTGGTGTTATAGCTTTTATATGGCTTTGAAAATGTTTGTCTTTACTTCTCATTAGTTGTGGGGTCATATTGCCCAAATCTTCTTGATATTTTCATAGAAGTAAGGTTGGATTGGCAAAAGTACTTTTGAGCTTACTAAAGGTACCGTTGTTATGGCGAATTTCAGTTTACCATAAATATGATTTTACCGTAAAGAAAATATGTTTTATTCTTTTGAAAAACCCTGAAATTATCTAACATTTATATACAAGGTGATGGTTAAGATAAATGGTTTATCAGTATAGATCTGTCTAGAAAGGAAAAAGACCTTTGAAGGGGCTTTTATAAAGTCCATCTCTATCTGGCCTGGGATTTGTATTGATACGTTGTTTGGCGAATTCTTAACACTAGGGACCCGGTATATACGTGACTAAGATAATTTGTGAAAGAAGTGATTTTGTAATAAACGTATATATAAATAGATTGGATTAGAGTATAACAGTAATAGATTCTCTGTGAATTCTACTATTGTAGCATCTATCAGAATTTAATATAAACAGTAATGGATTCTCGGTGAATTCTACTGTTATATATATTATCAGTGGGAAATATTGAACGGATATCCAATCTGTATATATTTGCAATTAACTCAATCTAATTTCCAATGTTTATGACAGTGGAAATTAGTGAGATAGGCTTTCAATGAGCCTTTTTCCTGGAAGAAAAACTAGTGCTTAAGTGTTTCCGTAAATAAACAATTGATTTCGTTTACTTAGCTTATTTCTTTGAATCGATTTCTAAAAGTTGGGTATTGATCACCAAAGATGGCTCTGCCGTCGTGTGATCCTTTCATTTTCAAAATTAAGTAAGCCGGTAAAATAATTAGTTTTACTTCATTCATCAAGTTTTATCAAGTTTTTAGAAAATTGGACACTGATTACCGCATTCAGCTCTGCCGCCGTGTAATTATTCCATTCCCAAATATCTATCTAAAAATTGAGAACAAACTCTTACTATTGAAAAAGTGGACACAAGTTTAAATACTATTAATCTCTTCTCTCTTGATCAATCCTGGTGGCGCTGCCCCATTTTTGTTTTCTTTAAATGAATTAAGAGCTTTTAGTTATATACCGAATCACTCTGTTGGGCTGTTCACCTCAGTTTGGCTTTGCCGCGGTGTGGACAGTCATAAATTGACTTATTGAAGCCGGACAAATAACTTAACTCATACACGATTCGTAAAATGGGTAAAAAGAGCAAAAGCTATTTATTTAAAAACAGAAAAGGGTTTTCTGATATAAAGAGAAAGGTGTGGATTATAACAGCTACCTGTTCATCCAAAAGTATTTCTATTCTAAAGTGAAGAGTTGTTTCATACAAAGTATTTTGATAAAGATTTTATGAGAAGCAATAGTAAAACAGAAGAAGTTTTGCTAAAGAGATTTTATGTGCAAACATAGATGATCATTTGCATAAAGATGTTAGAGCTTACAACCTATAGTTTGGGATTGGGAAATGGGTTTAGTTGGGCTACAATTGCCTACTGGGATTATCCAAGTTTCAAAAGTCTCAATGGTCGTGAAGGTTGATCTCCTCGAGCCGAGACGAATGGTATACCCGGCTTGGATAAATCTAACTGGTTGACCTATTCATGATTTGTATTAATTTTAAATGCGGTATTACCGAAGTAATTCTCAGGGGTTCAGGTGGGATTTCCTGATTGTTCTGTTAATTTTACCGCTGTCGGTCGCTCAAAAGATGTGAGGTTGGAAAAGTTTCCTTGGAGCACTACACCGGTGTGATTTATGAGATACTGAAGTGACATGCATAAAAATACTTGGACTTGGTAATATAGTATTGTGAATGTGTTGTTTTGCAGGGTTTCAAACACAAAGGTATGATCTGCTTAAACGAGATTTGTTTATAAGTTTTGATTGCTCTGTATTTTAATGTGTGACTTGTTGTGCAAAAGTGATTGTTATATATAATTGTGTTTTGGTAGTATACCTACTTTTCTTATTACTTGTTTAGAGTTTCACCATTGCCTGCTTTTATGTTGTGTTGATGCATGACTGAGTAGATGATTTACCCAAGAAGTGGGCTAGGTCTTAGACGAAGGATCTGAAAGAAGATACTGTGTACATTGATAGGGATTCCGAGAAGAATTGGTATTTACTATTTTACATTGGGTAGAGGTGTAACACCCATATTTTTAGATCCGTAGTTAATTCTACACCACGGAGTAAGTAGATCAAATTACATATTATAAGACGAGATTAGAAAATGGAATGTCATGATTATAGTCGCTCATAGTAAAACAACTAGAATTTTCGAGTTATGGGAAATTTCAACAGAAAACGATTCTCGCTATAGACGGAGAAATAAGATTATATTTATATGAAGGCCAAGACAATGCCATCATGAGCAATTAAAGAGGCAAATAGTATTATTATATTATTTAAGGATTTTAGAATTTTAGTTTGGAATTTTTTGATATTAGAATGAAGAGGTTACAATTTTGGTACCTGTAGAATGGTATTAATGACGTATAGGGAACAGATAATTATCCGAGGGCTAAGAACTGATCCGAATGAAAAGTTAGGGATATTATTAGTGTTTTTATATTATTTATGATTTTTAGATGGGTAGATAGTTGCCAGATTCGAAAAGTAGAAATTTGACAGAAAATCGTATTTTGGTTTTAGTACAGTGAGGGTTTAGTATTTTTCTGGAGGTCATTTCTACTCCAAAATAACATTTTAATGAACCAAAAGTTATTTTTATAATATTTGTGATTTTTAAAAAAATTTCTAGAAATTTTTCAGAAAAACTTTATTTTACCTGCGTTTGGAGCTTTACGGGTAAACCGGACGCAACTGGGCCATGAAAAATAGTCCAAAAATTTAGTTTTGGGTTTCTAAATTTTTCTATATCATATTCAAGTAATAAAATTGATTTCTCATGATTTTACCTAATTTAGAAAAATATTTAGCTAAAAAGGGGTTATAAAACTAAGCGTTTTTACTACTTTGAACTATTAATTAAACCCTAACTTGATGGGACATAATCCCACCATTTTGGTCTGGTCTTGCACGAAATTTTTAGCCAAAATACACCCTTGAAATTCAAAAATTCATATTTGACCAAATTGGAAAATATCTTTGAATTATTCTAATTAAAACGTGGAGTAGGTGACCAAACCCAATCAAAGCCATTCCTCCCCATCCCTCCTTGCTCCTTGGCTGATTTCATAATGGTAAGGGAGGAGAGAGAAGTTCATTTTTTCACTTCATCTTCTTCCTCTTATAAAGAATCCTCCATTTTTCTCTCCATTTCCAAGCTTTCCTCCATAGCCAAAGCTTGAGTTTTATTGGGTTTTTGGCTATCCAAGCTTCACAAAAAAGGTTGGGATCATCATTCTAATTTATAAACTTCTTTCATTTTTTCATTTCCACCACTTCTATTTTTCCATGAAAGCTTGAGTTCTTCATTTCACTAAAAGAGAGTTTTTTCATGGTTTAGGTTCACTTCATTGGAACCTACAAGCTTGAAAATCATCTTGGATCTATTTTGCTTCAAGATTTGAGTAAGTGTTCCTCTACTCAAATTTCTATACCTTAGGGTTTGGTGGTTTGCATAAAACTAAGGTTTTTATTTTTGGTGTATTTTGTGAAAGGTTAATTTTTCCAAGTGTTGGAGCATCAAGGTGTTGAGGAGACTACTTGGTGTTGGTGTGGTGTGAAGGTGATTTTGGAGTTAGCCCATTTTCATTAGCTTCAAGAGGTAAGGGGGTTTTCTCAATAAGTTGGGAAAGTTGTATATGTGTGTGGCTATGTGTTGTATGTTTCATGAAAAACTCAAAGACTTGAGTTTTCATATTGGTTGTTGAATGAGTTTTCATTCTCTTAGTAATATGTATTTTTATATATTTATGTATATGAGTGAAAGTATGATTTTGGTTGATGAATGATAATTTTTGAAAAGCCTATGTGTGTTTAGAAAAGTCATATGTATGATTTGGAGTGATTTGGAATGCCTAAGTGTATACTTGATGAAGTATGCTTTATGCTATGTTCATGATGTATGTAATATGTTATGGATGATTACTTTGAGTGTATGTTTGATTTATGGCTTGATTGTGTTTCTGCCTAATTGATGAATGTTGATTCTTGGACATGTCATATGCTTTGATTCAATGTGATTGGGATTAGATTGAAAATATTTGACTAAGTGTGAAAGAGGACTTAAAAGCTTTAATGAAAAAGTTTTACAAATGAAATCAAATAAATTAATTGGGATTCAAGTTAACACTTAGTTAGATATATTTCACTAAATTTCTAAGTATAAGACTCAAATAGATTTCATAACAAATCCTATTTCTCCATAATACTTTAAGTGAGCTAGAAAATCAATTAATGAGGGAGAAAATAAAATTTCCAATTTTTAAGGGTCAAAAATGAAATCTGGGTGTATTTGGGTCAAAAATATAAATGTCTAGAATTCTGGGGCAGAATTGCGAAGTTTGGGCACTTTGGGCCAAAAACATAATTTTACAAATGTTTTGGGGTAGAAACGCAAAGACTGGGCACTTTGGGCCAAAAACTTAATTTTTCAGAAAATCAGGGGCTGAAGTGCGAGACTAGACTTCTTGAGGGGTCATATTTGTAATTACTTAAAAGTAGAGGAACTTAAATAAAATTATCAAAGAATTTAATTAAGACTTTTAATTAAATCTTTATACAATGAGAAGTAGAAAAAAAAGGCTTCAATATGTTTTTAGTCCCTCAAATATGGGAAATTGTCGTTTTTAGTCCCCCAAATTCAAAATGTATTTTTTTGGTCCCTCAAATTTCAAAATGTGTCAATCGTGGTCCTTGCCGTTAACTCCGTTAGCAGAGCTGCTGATCTGTTAAACAGATGGACACGTCAGCAGTTGCCGTGTAAGCAACTTGGATTAAGTGGCATCCAATGTGGAAAAACTTGCCACATCACGTAGTGAACACTCATATAGCCTCAGATTACTTAACTTAGCAAATTTTCCCAATGAACCCTAACTTTCATCTGTGAATCGCATGACCCTTGTGAGCTCTCTCCCTCTCTTCGTTTGCTCTCTCCCTCTCTTCGTTTGTACCGTTCTGGTGTGGGCCACGTTTGTGCGTCGAGGACACCGTGTTGGGAACGACCTGGACCTTTGGTTAGTGCTCGCGTTTGCAACGAAGAACCCGTTACGGTAGAACTTTGTTTGCGATTTCAGTTCGTTTTGTGCACGTTTCTACAGAGGTAAGGTTTCGTTTACTATTGTTCAATAGTTCAAAATGTATGGGGTTCAAAATGTATGGGGAAGGAGATGCAAAAATCTGTGCGCATTTTAGTTTGAATGTTTCTGCAAATATTTGGGCATTTATGATGTTTTTGTGCAGTATTCTGCAAAATGTCCATGTTTGATGCCTTTTAATTTCGGTGTAGGTATGGGGTTCACTGTCTCATTTCATCACATGGGTAAATTTATCCATGAACCAAAGTTGCATTACAAACAGGGTGAAGTCCATGTCATTCGCAATCTAGATGAAGATAGATGGTCATACTTTGAAGTTGTGGGTATTTTGTTAGAGTTAGGATACAAGGGAAATTTCAAACTCTGGTGGAAAGGCATTGGATGTAGTTTTGAGGGGAATTTGAAAGAGCTATCGGTTGACAGGGACGCACTTGAACTGGCTAATTATGCTATGAGTAAGAACTGTGAAGTGGAAATATATGTGGAACATGTTGTGTTTTGCTGATGATGTGGGGTCTGTATTGAATGATACAGAGGTACAATGTGGTGTGAATGAGAAAGTTTCTGGTGTTGGTGGTAGTGGTAACACAGAGGCAGAGGCAGTGGTTATTGATAAGGATAGTTCTGATGGTGATGAGTCTGATAGTGATGACTCATTGAAGGGGGTGGAGTTTGATGACTCTGAAGAGGAGAGGGATCTAGGACTTGATGATGGATTTGACACAAATGGGGTTGGAGATGCTGAGGCTGCATTAAATGAGAAGATAACTAAAATGAAGAACGGGAATGTATCTAGTGGGATTGGAGGTAGTGAGGTTGATGGAGTGAATGGGAATGTAGGTAATGAGGGTGATGGAGTGAATGGGAATAATGATAACCAGGGAGATGGAGTTAATGAAAATTTAGGTAGTGAAATTGGAGGTAGAGACAGACCCTATGTGCAGACATTTATCCCAGAAAATGTTGAGGGGATGCATGATATAGAGGCTGGTTATTCAAGTGAGGAACTAGTTAGTGATGATGGTGACAGTGGGGATGACACAAGTGGAAGACTAAGGTTTCCATTGTTTAGAATGAAGGATTTGTGCAAAGAGTACAAGTTCAAACTTGGGATGGAGTTTACTTCACTAAAAGTGTTCAAAAAGGCTATTATGGAACACTCTGTTCTTAATGGCAAGCAAGTAAAGTTTGCAAAAAACGACAAAGTGAGAGTAAGGGTTGGCGAACTTGCTTTGGGAAAAATGTATTAGTAGCTTATATGCCATGGGAAGGTTACAATTCTGAAGATGCTGTGCTCATTAGTGAGCGTTTGGTCTATGAAGATATTTATACTTCTTTTGACATACGAAAATATGAAATTCAGACTCATGTGACAAGCCATGGTCTTGAAAAAATCACTAATAAAATTCCACACCTAGAAGCCCATTTACTCCGAAATTTAGACAAAAATGGAATTGTGATCTTGGGTAGAAACGGGCGATATTTTAGTGGGTAAATTAACGCCTCAAATGGCGAAAGAATCCTAGGGTTGTGTGCAAACAATAGGAATGTGGTTTCGTTGCACTAGTCAGTAAAGTTGGAGGTAAGAGGACTTATAGGATGAACACCTTGATACCAAGCCACACTTGTGGGAGAGTTTTTGACAACAAAAATGCTGGATCTAAGTGGGTGGCAAAGGTTATTATGGATAAATTCAGAAATAATTTATGTTGCATTTTTTTATATAATTGGTGCATGAAAAAAATACAAAACAAAGGGTGGAAAAATCGCACAACCAACACCACAAGAAAACAATCATGCCACAATTCAGGTTCAACCACAGCAACTACAACAAACTGTTGCAACTGATAAGGTAAATATTAGAAACTCATATTCTTTTGACAAAAATCTGTTATGAATTTTTACATTTCTGTGATAGGGAGCTGGTACGCCTACAAATGGTAGAACATCTAAACCTGCTGCTACTGGGAAAGGAAAACCTGCTGATACTGGGAAAGGAAAAATTTTTGATGCTGAAAAAGGTAAATCTGGTGCTTCTATTGCTGCAGAGAGTAGATCTACTGCTACTGGTGGAAGAAAAAAAGCCTCTACAGCTGGAGATGGTAGATCTGTTGCTAATGCTGGAAAAAGAAAAGCTTCTAGTGCCGGAGAGGGTAGATCTGAACCTACTGCAGGCCCAGAACTACCCTCCTATGCACACAAAATGTCTGTTGGAAAGTTGCTCGAATACCTCATGAGGACAAATCAGATCCGGGTCAGATCTAGATCTATACCCTCTCATATTTCAGATCTGATATTTCATAATTCAGAAATAGTTTTAACTCACCTCCTACATTTAATATTCTTGACAGGGTATGGGAAAAAAGGTTATGCAAGAAACACAAAAACAATTGGCTGCACAGGATGGTGGCTTGAGGATTAGGGAGCCTGATGCAAATGGGGGTGAAGGTGCTATGGATGAGGCTGCTGGAGCAAAGCAAAATTCGATTGGGAATGTTGATCTGGCCTCAACTCAATCAAGCTTAAAAAAAGGCTGAAACGCATCTTGTCCATTAGATGTGTCCTTTTTTTTTGGGATATGAAATAGAGTTCAATATGTAATTAGGGAACTATATGTAATGACAAAACTTGATGTCAACTTTATGCTTTGTTTTTGTTTTTTGCTGTTGCTGTCAGGGGACCACATGGGTGGAATTTATTTTGTTTCCCTAGGCCACATGTCGACCACATGTGGCCTATAGGCTTTGTATTTTGGCAAGTAAAGCCATGACTTGTAAGGCACCATGCGTGTAATTAAGAACCCTTTGTGCAGTACATTTTTTTTTTGGAATGCTAAAGAGAATCTACTATCTTTGTTTTTATCCTTCATCCCATCACAATTGAACAGGTTTAAAAACCAAATATAAAACCAGCACAGTAGCCAATAATGCAGTAAACTTTTGCTATCAAATTGCAAGCAATACTTAGAATTAACCCGTAACAATTAAACAGATTCTGCCACCAACACAATTACACCATTTCATTTGTCAAAACAACAAACTAGAAGTTTGATACAGAATTACAAACATTGTCAAAAGACCCTAAAACTCTAAACATTGTCACTTCTCAGTAAAACAAAATTACAAACTGTAATGCCCCTTTTTCACACAAGGAACGTCACATGAAAAACTAAACTTAATGCGGAAAATCGTCTCTCATAAATCATGGTTACCAAAATCGGTGGCTAATTTTTTTTTAAAAGGATCTTATACGAAAAGATTTGCTCACAACTCATTTAGCCATCCAGAAACACAGAAGAAAAGAAACATCACACACACACACACACATATATATATATATATCCTCAAGTCAATCTACACAAGTCTTGCGCTCGCAAGTATAGTTTGGAACCACAACATAGTGTCCAGACACAGTGGCCCATTGGGAGATGGGATCGTAAGTCCATCCCCCACCATCGGCCTCACGAGGCTGGAAGCACTCCCTCACTTGGGCTATCAAAGGTCTCGAAGTGGACATCTACGCATAACGTGCATGAAATAACAGAAAAACACGCAAGGGTGAATTTCTTTGCACAAGTTGAAATCCACTGAAAGAATGTATATGAAAATAAAATACTACATAATACACTCCAATAATATATATATATAGAATTACTCTTTCGCAAGTCTTTTAGCTAAGCTATTCAATCATCAACAAGAGACACCTTATCAAGGTAAACACACAGTCAAGCACACACGTAGCATTCTAGCATAATGCATGTCACTTCAATATCTCTTTAACACACCGGTGCACTGATCCATGGAGACTTCTCTTCCTCAACTAAGTAGAGCGAAATGGTTGTAGCATAAACCTAACATAATAAACCAATCGGTCCCCTTTTTCATGGACATGGTAACCATCGGTTCCCTTTTTCATGAACAGGTTTTACAATTATTCAGTAGAGCTACTATCACCATAACATAATAAACCAATCGGTCCCCTTTTTCATGGACATGGTAACCATCGGTCCCCTTTTTCATGGACAGGTTTTACAATTATTCAGTAGGCTACTATGAGACCTAACATAATAAACCAATCGGTCCCCTTTTTCATGGACACGGTAACCATCGGTCCCCTTTTTCATGGACAGGTTTTACAATTATTCACAATCCATCGCATAGGATTGTATGCTCTCATCATAGCATAAAGCTAGCCTGGCAAAAGCGAATATCTCAAATGCATATGACATTATATTTGCACTCACAAACAATACAATCAATGCGGTCCCTTGTCTTAGGGTTTTTCGTCGCCACGTGTTAGCTTTCATCCAACACCGTGTAATTTTATTGTTCTTAAGACTTTTATCTTCACCACGTATTGGTTCTCTTCTAATACAGTGTAATATTATTGTCCTTAAGACTTTTATCTTCGCCACGTATTGGTTCTCTTCCAATACCGTGTAATATTATTGTCCTTATGACTTTTATCTTCGCCACGTATTGGTTCTCTTCCAATACCGTGTAATATTGTTATTTAACACTATAAGTTTTTAGAAGAATTTCCTCTTTGAATTCTTAAGTTTTTTCTTGAACTTTAAACTCTTAAACTTTCACTTGTTTATAAAAGAATTTCTTCTTATTTATAACCCACTTTATTAATTTTCTTCCCACTTATTCATCATAAAAAGATTTAATTAAAACTTAATTAAATTCTTTGATAATTTTACTTAAATTCCATTACTTTTAAGTATTTGCAATTCTGACCCCTTAAGAAGTTCAGTTTCGCAGTTCAGCCCCCAATTTTTTAAAAAATTAGGTTTTTGGCCCAAAATGCCCAGACTTTACGTTTTCTACCACAACACTTTCATAAATTATAATTCTGGCCCAAAGGTACACAGAATTTGCGTTTCTGCCCCCAACTTTCGTAAATTATACTTTTGGCCCAAAAGTCTCGACTTCGCGTTTTCTGCCCCAAACTTTCATAAATTATATTTTTAGCCCAAAAGTCCAGATTTTGCAATTAAAGCCCAGAATTCCAAAATTTGCATTTTTGACCCCAAAAACATCCAGTTTTCGTTTTTGACCCCTAAAAATCCAAAATTTGATTTTTCTTTCACATTGATTAATTTTCTAACTCACTTAAAGTTTTATGGATAAAAGGATTTAGTATGGAATTGATTTAGGACTTAGGATTAGAAACTTGATGAAATTTATCTAATTAAGTGTTATCTTTGAATTCTAATTAATTCATTTGGAAAACTTTTTTATTAAAGCTTTTAAAACCCTCTTCTCACACTTAATCAAATATTTTCAATCCAAACTCAATCACATTGATTTAAATCATGTGAAACATCCAAGAATCAATATTCATCCATTTAGGCAAAAACACCACCATGCCATAAATCAAACATACACTCAAAGTACTCATTCATAACATATCAACATACATCATGAACATAGCATAAAGCATACTTCACCAAGCACACACTTAGGCATCCAAAATCACCCCAAAGCATACATATGATTTTTCCAACAACACATAGGCTCATCAAAAATTATCATGCCTCAACCAAAATCATACTTTCACTCATATACATAAATATATAAAAATACATATTACTAAGAGAATGAAAACTCATTCAACAACCAATATGAAAACTCAAGTCTTTGAGTTTTTCAAGAACATACAACATAAACCACACACATACACATCCTTCCCAACTTATTGAGAAAATCCCCTTACCTCTTGAAGCTTAGGAAAATGGGCAAACACCACTAATCACCTTCCCTCTACACAATCACCAAGTGGCCTCCTTGAAGCCTTGATGTTCCCACACTTAGAAAAATTTACCTTTCACAAAATACACCAAAATAAAACCATAAAAATATGAGTTTTACGAAAACCAACAAACCCGAAAGAGTAGAAATTTGAGTAGATGAATACTTACTCAAATCCTGAAGACAAATGGATCCAAGGTGGTTTTCAAGCTTGTAGGTTCCAATGGAGTGAACATAAACCAAGAAAAAGATCTCTTTTAGTAAAGAGAAGAACACAACTTTCATGGAAACATGAAAGTGGTGGAAATGAAAAAATGAAAGAAGTTTATGGATTAGAATGATGATCCAAACCTTTTTTGTGAAGCTTGAATAGCCAAAAACCCAATAAAACTCAAGCTTTGGCTATGGAGGAAAGCTTGGAGAATGAGAGAAAAATGGAGGATTCTTTGCAAGAGGAAGACGATGAAGTGAAAAAAATGAACTTCTCTCTCCTCCCTTACTATTATGAAATCAGCCAAGGAGCAAGGGGGCATGGGGAGGAATGGCTTTGATTGGGTTTGGTCACCTACTCCATGCTTTAATTAGAATAATTCAAAGATATTTTCCAATTTGGTCAAATATGAATTTTTGAATTTTTAAGGGTGTATTTTGGCTGAAAATTTCGTGCAAGGCCAGACCAAAATGGTGGGATTATGTCCCATCAAGTTAGGGTTTAATCGGTAGTTCGAAGTAGTAAAAACGCATAGTTTTCGAACCCCTTTTTAGATAAATATTTTTCTAAAATGAGTAAAATCACGAGAAATGAATTTTATGACTTGAATATGTCATAGAAAAATTTAGAAACCCAAAACTAAATTTTTGGACTATTTTTCATATCCCGGTTGCGCCCGGTTTACCTGTAAAGCTCAAAATGCGGGTAAAATAAAGTTTTTCTGAAAAATTTCCAGAAAAATTTCTAAAAATCACAAATATTATAAGAACCATTTTTGGTTCATTAAAAATTTATTTTGGAGTAAAAATGACCTCCAAAAAAATACTGAACCCTTCCCGGATTCCGCGAGAACGCGGTTCCTGCAAAAACTCAGTTTTCCGTACTCTATTACTCTAAACCCTTCAAAAATAAACCTAAGATATGAATATTATTATTCACACCTTAAAATCCCAAAAATCATAATTAAATAATTTTAATTAAATTAAATAGGATTAAAAAAATCAATAAAAACTATTAAAAAAATGAGGGTGTTACACAAACACATAATCTGCAGATCTATTTCCTACTTTATTTCCTACTTCACATTGCATTTGCCACATTGGCCACATGTTAGCAGCATCATTCAACAGCACAGAAGGAGAACACACATTAGAATGAACACTTTTCTTCTCTCTTTAGAGAGCTTCCTCCTCAGTTTCAGATTTTTTGCATTTGAATCTTCCAGCAAATATGACACATTCCAGTGGCTTGAAAGTTCTTCTCCATCTTCTTCTTCAACATCCTCATCAACCCATCTAAAAAAATCGCAAGTATATGGTTTCTGCATTTTGTAAAACAAAAATAACATCAGATTAACAAGAGGATATGATATTTAGCATAAAAGGTTAAGAAAATTACCCTCCAGAACCGACATCTATAGAACTCTCTCCCAGGGTTGTCTCCACTGTGCAAAGTGTATTTCAAAACCTTGACTCCGCAATCGCAACGTCTACGGTTCGAGGAAGCAGCAGAAAATGACCCAGACGAAATACCCCTCCTACCACCTTGCGAAGAAGAAGCCATTTGGGTTGACAAGAAGTAGCTCTCCTTTGCCCTTTGCGAAGAAGAAGAAGAAGAAGAAGAAGAAGAAGAAGAAGAAGAAATAAGAGATCCCCAAATTGCCATGTTAGGGATTTCAATTTCAATATATGACGCCTTGTTGAGTGTTCACTGCGTGATGTGGCAAGTTTTTCCACATTGGATGCCACTTAATCCAAGTTGCTTACATGGCAACTGCTGACGTGTCCATCTGTTTAATAGATCAGCAGCTCTGCTAACGGAGTTAACGACAGGGACCACGATTGACACATTTTGAAATTTGAGGGACCAAAAAAATACTTTTTGAATTTGGGGGATTAAAAACAACAATTTCCCCTATTTGAGGGACTAAAAACATATTTAAGCCAAAAAAATATAATGAAGTGGGTTTTAAATAAAGATATTTCTTTTATTAAAACAAATGAAGATTTGAGAATTTAAAGTTAAAGAAGAACTTTAATTTCAAAGAGAAATTTTTCATAAAACTTAGGTTTTTAAATAACGTTTTGACACGGTATTGAAAGAGGATCAATACATGGCGATGATGGAGTCTTGAGAACAATGATGCTACACGGTGTTGGAAGAAAGCTAACACATGACGATGAAAACCCTAAGACGAGGGACCGCATTAATTGTCTTGTATGTGTGTGCAAATATAGATGTCAGTGCTACAATCCAGCTTGGAGGATTGTGCAATATATATATTGAGGCCATGCTATAATCTAGCTTGGAGGATTGTGCAATAAATGTAGATGTCGTTGCTACAATTTAGTTTGGAGGATTGTTCAATATATATATATATATATAGGTCATCGCCACAATCCAACTTGGAGGATTGTGCAATATATATATACATGTCGGTTGCATTTGGTGATGATTGGCTTCACCAAAATTGAGCTGCAATCCAGCTTCGAGGATTGTGCAATCCAGCTTGGGGGATTGCGAATGGAGTGCGGTTTGAGCTGTATTGAGAGACGTTGAAGTGTCATGCATTACGCTAGAGTGCTTTATGTGCTTGACTGCGTGTTTAACTTGATGATGTGTTCTCTTTTGGTGTGTGAATATCTTAAAGAAAGATTTGCGAAAGAGTAGCTATATATATATATATATATATATTCTGGGAATGTATTATGTAGTATTTTATTTTTCATATACATCCTTTTAGTGGATTTCAACTTGTGCAAAGAAATTCACCCTTGCGTGTTTTTCTATTATTTTATATACGATACGCGTAGATGTTTACACCAAGACCCCTAGTAGCCCGAGTGAGGAAGAGTTTTCCGGCCTCTTGAGGCCGATGGTGGGAGATAGACTTATGATCCCATCTCCCAATGAGACACTGTGACTGGACATGTAGAGAAAGGGAAGAGGAAGATTAGCGACGAGTGCCGTTGCGGATTTCTTATGGAGGCTGAGTCTAAGCTCAAGGAGAACCCCGAGGAGGCGGCATCTTTTTAGGTCTCTAGATGTGGGGAGTATAGTGCTAGGTTGTGGGTGTGTCAGTTAGCCGACCAGCCTAGGTTTTTGGGAGTAGAAATTCATGTCGTGTATTTGACATACTTTTTGCTTTACCGTTTTCTTTAGGATAGGTTTATCACCTTATTTTCTTTCATGTTATGATGATGTATCTTGACTATACTTACGACACAAGAGTTTTGTATAGTGAACATGAGAATTGTGAATGTAATGTATATTTCTTTTCTGATTTTATGGATGGCTAAAGTTTTATGAGTATACTTCTCATGATACTTATCTTTTCAAAAAAAAAAGTTAGCCACCAATTTTGGTATTTTTTTTAATTATGAAAGGAGTATATTTTTAAGACAAAACAAATTGATATTAAATCCGCATAGAGTTTCTTGTTATTTTTACGTAACAATTCATGTGGAAAAAAGGGGCGTTACAAGAGGTCTAAAGACTTGACCGGCTCAGGAGTCCAATGTACAAACTCTGTTGTAAACTCTGATAAATTTCATATATGAGACGAGTAATTTTTGAGTACAAAGTTCTGTCATACTCTTTACACTTAAAATATTTTCAAAGGGAAAATCTTACAGGGATTTATTCCCACTCCTTCTCATCTTTTAGAAAACAAAAAATTTTACCCGCATTTTCAGAGAAGGATTATCAACTTTTATCTAAATATATTCTAAGCTTTGCTAAACTTTTGGTTACTATGGTGTAATATCCTTTTTGGAGAAAGGGTGTTACAGCCATCCTCCATGTAGCATTTGCCAAATCATCATCGTGATTCTCTCTTCTTGCCATGTGTTTCTACTAGACAACTACTCAGGTAAAACCAATTAGAACCTATCACAACTACTTTAAATCCACAAAGGAAATCAAACAATTTCACACAAATCCAACCAAAGCCTATACTATTATGTAATTATCTAGCTACCTTTCGAATTGACGACTTTCCCGACAAACAACACGAATTCCAACCACATGTTTTGTCCTCACTTACATGTTTTTCAGAAGATCATTATTTCCTCTACAGTTCCATACATGTACAGTATCAGTGGCATAGGTAGTACCGATTAATTCTGTTAAGTTCTCCTCGACTATACCGTCCCATACCAGTATAGTCTCTGATTTCCTCAGATGTACCGTCCCATTTTGGTACAACTTTGGCACCAAATTTTTCAGAACCAAACAAATCAATCATATTCCACACATAATTCACATAGCACAACAACTTATCAGAGTTCACGCAACTTAGGCTTAGTAGTGAAGTGGCACATAGAGTCACAAGGAGGGGTTGAATTGTGACCCTTTAAAACTTTTGGCTTTTCCTGCAAACTTTGAACCTTTCTTAAGTTTAATCAACTTGGAGTTCAGAGAAAGTTTAAACAAACATTAGTATGGAAACTTCTCACCTAGAGAAGGTTAATAAAACTAAGAGTACTGGTTATTTAAGAGATATTCTCAACTAGAGAAGGTTGTCAAAAAATCAAGTTCTATGTTACTAATAGAAGTTTAGTTAAACAGGCTTCTCACCGAGAGAAGGGTAATTAGAAGATTAAATCATTTGGTCATACACTTCAACTTCTTCAACTTAATCTTAACAAAGCTTCTTTAATAAACTTATATCAAGTTAAAGAATCAGTTCAAAACATATAAGTTTAGAAAACCTTTTTGAAATGCTTAGTTAATAAAATCAGTTTTCACAATATTATGAGAAGCTTCTCAGCGTGAGTAGAAAAGATCTTCAACTAGAGAAGATTATCAGTAAACTGCTTTCTTTGCTTCTTCAACTGCTTCTCAACTAGAGAAGGTTGATTATAAAGTTATGTTTCTTTGAGAACACAAATTTTAGTTAACTAATTTTCAAAAGTTTAAGTATAAGGCTTCTCTGCCAGAGAAGGTTAATCAACAAATCAACTCTTATGAAAACTACTGAAACAAAGCTTCTTTTGAAAACTTATACTTATATGAAAATATGATTTTGCATGTATAAGTTAGTTAAATAAGTTTTTCAGAGCTTTATTAATAAAACAGTTTCTCAGTTTTATGTGAACCTTCTCAGCGTGAGTAGGTGCTTCTTGAGCAGTTTAAATAAATTAAACAGAAACTATAAAAGAGAAAGGGAAAGAGAATATCACACATATATTTATCCTGGTTCACCCACAAACTCATGGGCTACATTCAGTCCCCACATCCAGTGAGTTTTTTCACTATTCTCTTAAGTATTCTTCACTCAGCCTCTGCAGGCTTACATAGTATTCTTGTACGAGCCTCCTCAAGCTCTAGCAGTATTCTTGTACGAACCTCCTCATGCTCACAACCAGTATTCTTGTACAAGCCTCTGTAGGCTTACATTCAGTAGTCTTGTCCTAGCCTCTGCAAGCTAACCCAATACAAGCAATCTCACAGATTGCACATCCCTTTCCTTTCACACACTCAGCTCTCACTAGCTAGCTTGAAAGGAATCACAACAAAGAAGATGAAGATTTATTTGTTGTGTTTACAGCTTAGATATACACTCATAGAGCGAATAATCATTTAAATACAAGCTATATATCACTCCTTTTTGTCTCAAAAAAATAACCCAAATGTTGGTGTGAAAGATGAAGAAATGGATGAGAAGTTTTTGAATCGCGTTCATGCTCCCTCTTCGTGGATGTACTTCTCATCCAGTTGTTTCAGCTGTAATCTTGTTGCAATATAGTGTTTTTGCCCCTTGTTATCGTTTATGACCGTTTAGAGAGGTAGGGAAAGAGAAACGAAGGTTGTAGGTACAATACTGTTGACTCCAAAACCCTTAGAAAATGGTTTTAATGACAACAAACATTCTGAACCTAATTTAAGCATTTAAGAATGTTATAAAAACTAATAGTGTGCTTGAGAATGTTTAACAAGAACAGGTTCAATAAAAAGTGCCTGTAAGAATGTTCCAGAAGGAACAAGTCAGAATGTTCAAATGAACTCAGAATGATAAACATTCTCATGAGAATCAAGTACACCAATATGAACATTCTCAAAGAACAAAAACAAGACATCTAAGACTTGAAGAGTATAAGAGCATGATGTAGATAGTCAGAGATATGAGAAAGAGATAATCAAGTTAGAATTCACAAGCATCTCAAAGACCAAAAGACTGGTTAGTGTCAAGGAATTTTCAAACACAGATGACCTATTGAACCTTCTCTAAAGATAGAATTATACATTCATCAGAAGGTTCCAAAGGAAGGTCAGAAGAAAGAAAGTACCACCACATCTAAGGTACAAGTGTTCTCACACAGAAGCTTGAGAAATATCAGAAGAAAGAACACATCTGATATCAGAGAAGATCATTAGAAGAATGAACATCAGAATGTTCAAAACAGAAAGATGGACCTCAGAAGGTTCATCATGGACATCAGAATGTTCATCAGAAGGTTCATTAGAACATTCTGATGAACCAGTACTAGAAGTTAGCTGTCACTATCAACTTTTGCTAAAAACAAGGGAACGTCCAGCTGTACAGACAGAGGCCTTTTGTGTAACGTCCCTTTTTCCTACAAGGAACGTCACATGAAAAACATAAACTCAATGCGGAAAATAAATAAAACTGGTTTGTCTTTATAAAATAAGTCTTTCATAATTTAAAAATACCGAAATTGGTGACTTTTTTTTTAAATATAAGATATAAGTACACTCATGAAAACTTAGCCATCCAGAGAATCAGAAAGAAGAAAACACACCTCGTATATATATCATCAAGTTACTGTACAAAATCCTTGTGCCCGCAAGTAAAGTCAGGAACCACAGCAGAGTGGTCAAAATACATCATCATGGCATAAAAGAAATAAAACAGTAAACTAAACCTAAGAAAGAAATAAAACAAAGGTGTGTCAGAATACATGACATGAAATATCTACATCCCCAAAACCTAGGCTGGTCAGCCAACTAACAACCCACAACCTAGCACTCTACACCTCCCCGCCTAGAGACCTAAGACGATGACGTCTCCTCGGGGTCCTCCTCTGGATCCTCCTCGGGGTCCTCTTCATCCTCAGACTCGGACTCCACGAGCCAACTGCATCCAGGCTCATCTCTGACCTTCCTCTTCCCTCTCCCTGCATGTCCTGATGGTCCGGCAGAAGTGTCAGAAGAACAGCGAACAAAACGTCCAGAAGGTGCGACGTTTGGAATAGGAAGTGTCGGCTTCTCGGTCACGGGTGATGGAACTGGTGTCATTGGTGGAGCCATCCTAGGTAAGCGTGCCATCTCCAAGGAACTCTTCCTTGGAGTGCGACGAATCAGACGGCAACGGGCGAATACCGATTCAGCTATCCGCTAAGGTGTAGGCCTCTGATCCTCCCTCATCTCTCTCCTAGGCCGTGCCTTGGGCAGAACTCTGGCCTCCCGGTCCTCCAAAGTGATACTGCGTGCAAAGGGTGCATCTCCCAACCAGTAGCGCATCCTCTCGACGGGTATGTAGACATCCAAAACCATGTCCCTCTCCAAAACCTCTACGGAGCCAAACACCCCTCCTCTAGTCCTGACCACGTGTCCAGTCACAGTGGCCCGTTGGGAGATGGAATCGTAAGTCCATCCCCCACCATCGGCCTCACGAGGCCGGAAACACTCCCTCACTCAAGCTATCAGAGGTCTAAAAGTGGACATCTATGTGTAACGTATATAAAATAATAGAAAGACACGCAAGGGTGAATTTCTTTGCACAAGTTGAAAGTCCACTGAAACGATGTATACGAAAAAGAAAATACTACATAATACAATTCAAGAATATATATAGCTACTCTTTTGCAAATCTTCTCTAAGATATTCATACACCAAAAGAGAGCACATCATCAAATTAAACACACAGTCAAACACACACATAGCGCTCTAGCATAATGCATGTCACTTCAATATCTCTTTAATACACCGGTGCACTGCTCCACGTAGACTTCCTCAACTAAGTAGAGCGATATGGCAGAAGCGTATAGCTAACATTAATGCAAACTGACCATCTCTCTCGGCCATCGTTTGTCATTTATTCGGTACAACCCCATTGTGCTACGTCGTACACCACATCTCAAATAAGATAGCCCTGGTCAGGATCATCCAAGCTGGGTATTATCGTCTCGGCACAAGGGAATTTCTTTCAAGGCCATTGAGAACTTCGTAACCTGGATGCCCTCAAAGACTTATAGTCAGACCATACTTATTTACAATCCCCACATAGGATTGTATGCTCTAATCATGGCATAAAGCCAACATGGCAAAAGTCAATATCTCAAATGCATATGACAATACAATTCATACACACATACAAGGAAAATAATGCAATCCTTCATTTAGGATTTTCGTCGTCACGTGTTAGCTTTCTCCTAATACCATGTAGCATTATCTTCCTCGAGACTTCATCGTCGCCACGTATTGATCCTTATTCAATACCGTGTAAAAATGTTATTTAAAAACATAAGTTTTATGGAAACTCCTCTTTGAAATTAAAGTTCTTCTTTTAACTTGCAACTCTCAAATCTTTATTATTTTGCTTCCCACTCTTCATTGTAAAAAGATTTAATTACAAATCTTAGTTAAGCTCTTTGATAATTTTACTTAAGTTCCTTTACTTTAAGTATTAAAAAAAATCTGCACCCCAAAATATTATGTTTCACGTTTTCAGCCCTTATTTTTCTAAAAATTAGATTTCTACCCCAAAACTGCCTAGTCTTCACGTTTCGGCCCCAGAATTGTCCAGACTTCACGTTTTCTACCCCAGAACGTTTGTAAAATTATACTTTTGGCCCACAATGTCCAGATTTTCGATTTCTTACCTAGAATTCCAGAATTTTATATTTTTGACCCCAAAACATTCAGTTTTCGTTTTTGACCCCTAAAAATCCGAAATTTGATTTTTCTCCCTCATTAATTAATTTTCTTGCTCACTTAGAGTTTTATGGAGAAAAATGATTTAGTATGAAATTGACTTGAGACTCACACTTAGCAATTTAATGAAATTTATCTAAGTATGGATTAACTTGAACCTTAATCAAATATTTCAATCGAATTCCAATCACATTGAATCAAAGCATATGAAATATCCAAGTATCAGCATTCATCAATTAGGCAAGAACACAATCAAGCCATAAATCAAACATACATTCAAAGTAATCATTCATAACATATTAACATACATCATGAACATAGCATAAAGCATATTTCACCAATCATACACTTAGGCATCCAAAATCACCCCAAAGCATACATATGATTTTTCCAACAACACATAGGCTTATAAAAAATTATCATGCCTCAACCAAAATCATACTTTAACTCATATACATAAATATATAAAATTATATTTTACTAATAGAATGAAACTCATTCAAACACCCAATATGAAAACTCAAGTCTTTGAGTTTTTCATGAAACATACAACACACACCATACACATCCTTCCCAACTTATTGAGAAAATCCCCTTACCTCTTGAAGCACTTAAAGAAAGATCACCAAGAGGTCTTCTTGCCAACAAGCCACCAACACCAACACCAAGAGATCTACTCACCACCTTTGATGCTCCAACACTTACAAGAATCAACCCTTTCCAAAATATATAAAACACATAATCATAAAAATATGAGTTTTATGAAAACATACAAACCCCAAAGTATAGAAATCTTGAGTAGAGAAATACTTACTCAAGGCTTGAAGGAAAAGAGCTCAAGAAGGATTTCAAGCTTGTAGGTTCCAAGGGTTTGAACCTAAACCAAGAAAAAAGCTCTCTTTTAGAAAAATGGAGGGCACAAGACTCTTGGAAAAATTAAAAGTGATGAGAATGGAAAAAGAAGAAAATATTATGCTTTAGAATCATGATCCAAACCTTTTTTGTGAAGCTTGAATAGCCAAAAACTCAACAAAACTCAAGCTTTTGGTTATGGAGTAAAAGCTTGGAATGAGAGAAAATGGTGTTTTGCCAAGATGAGGAAGATGAAGTGGATGAAGAAAATGAAACCTCTCTCTTCCCTATCCTTACCCAAAAACTCGGCCAGCACAAGGAGCATGGGGGAGGTATGGGCTTGCATGCTTGACTGGTTGGGAGCCATACCTCACTCACCTAATTTGCAAAAAATTCAAAAATCAATTCTTTTTGACCATTTGACTTTTGGGATATTTTTGGAGAGTGAATTCTGCACTCTTATGCGCCCAAACAGACCAAAAAAATGGTAGGATTAAGTCCCATCAAGTTAGGGTTTAATCGGTAGTTCAAAGTAGTAAAACGCGCGATTTTATAACCCCTTTTTAGACAAATATTTTTCTAAAATAGGTAAAATCATGAGAATTCAATTTTATGACTTTAAAATGATATTGAAAATTTTAGACTCTCAAAAATAAATTTTTGAACTATTTTTCATGTCCCGGTTGTGCCCCGGTTTACCCATAAAGCTCCAATCGCGGGTAAAATAAAGTTTTTCAGAAAAATTTCCAGAAAAATTTCTAAAAATCAAAAATATTATAAAAATCACTTTTGGTTCATTAAAATATTATTTTGGAGTAAAAATGTACTCCAGAAAAAATATTGAACCCTTCATCGCTTCACGAGAGAACGTGGTTCTTGCAAAAACTCAGTTTTTGCAAACTCTACCACTCTAAATCCTTCAAAAGAAAACCTAAGATATGAATATTATTATTCACACTTTAAAATCACAAAATCATTAATTAAATAATTTTAATTAATTTAAGGCAGATTAAAAATCAATAAAAACTATATAAAAATCAGGGTGTCACATTTTGCATTGTGTCTAACGGCTAGTTTCACCATAGAACTTCATTAAAAGGAAAGGCAAACACGACTAGACAACATGGAAGAGCTTATTGCAATATCACACAATTTGAACCAAGATCAATCTTCCCATCAAGTCTGAACTTGAAATACTCACTCCTCGAAATATTTTCTTGTATCTATTAGAGAGTGAATACAGTTTTATTTGTTCGTTTATGAATAAGTTGTAAACTGTAAGATAGTGACACAACCTATATTTTCAATTCTGTAAAGGTTGTTCTTTTACTACATAGTGAGTGAGCACTAGTGTGAGTAGAAGAAAGACGTAAAGTCTGGAGAGGCTAAGTTTCGAAAGAATACTTAGTTGCTGCGCCTAAAGAGGCAAGAGGAAAAGAATACTTGTAAAGGCCTGAAGAGGTTGCGTGAAGAATACTTGCACTGGTGGTTAAACTAGTGGAAAATCTCACAGGGAGTGGGGATTGGATGTAGCTCAGGAGTTAAGGGTGAACCAGGATAAAATTGTGTGTGTGGTATTCTCTATCATTTTCCTATATATTTGTGTTAAGTATTTTGTTTAAAGCTACTTCACACACTCACCCTTAGATTAAAAACTTACACTATCTAAAAAGAAGGAATATAACTTTTAAGACAGATATCTGAGAAAGTTCATTAGCCTAAGAATGTTGAAGAACATCATAAGGTTCAAGAACCTCAGAAGGTTCATAGTCAACAGTAACATCATAACGTTCTCAAGAGTGAACATTCTTAACCAGAAATCCTTAATCCATTCTTAGTTATATAAATTGATTACCTGTTATTGCATCATTATCAATATCTGTTTATTAACTAACTGAGGTAGCTCATTCTGATTTCCAAGTTATTAAACTTGAGAAGATTCAGTCAGAAGGTTCCCTAAACATTCTTGTAGGACAAAAATTTAAAAGGGTACCAATTCAACCCCCTTCATGTTATCCTTTTGTCCACTTCAGTTGGCATCAGAGCCCAGTATCCAGGTTGTAGTACACTTAATAGTGTAAGATGAAAAAGATTTAGGAAGAAGTGATGGCCAATCAAACTACTGGAACCTTCATCCCTGAAGGATCTTCACTGAACAGACCTCCTGCCTTTGATGGAAAAGATTACTACTACTAGAAAGAAAGGATGAAACTGTTCCTCGAGACTCAGGAAAGAGATTTATGGGAGATTGTAGAAAATGGTCCATATCTACCAAAATCTACGAATGAGGCAGGAGAAGAAACTGAAAAACCAAAAGTCTCATGGACAAATGAAGAAAAGACCAAGGTGGTATACAACTTCAGAGCAAAGCACTATCCTACATGTGCTCTGAACAGAAGTGAGTTTGATAAAATTACACAATGCAAAACCGCAAAAGAAATCTGGGATACACTTCGAGTTTCTCATGAAGGTACTAACCAAGTGAAGGAATCAAAGATAAACATTCTCATACATCAGTATGAGTTGTTTAAAATGCAAGAGACTAAATCTATAGAAGAGATGATCAGTAGATTCATTGTGATCATGAATGATCTAAAATCTCTTGGAAAAACCTACTTTAGCCAAGAGCAAATCAGGAAGATACTGAAAAAGTCTTCCTAAAGTTTGGAGGCCTAACGTGACTACTATCCAAGAAGCAAAGGATCTTTCTACACTAAGGTTGGATGAGTTGTTGGGATCACTAAAGGTGCACAACCAAGAGATAATGGATGAAATCCAACCCAGAAGAGGAAAAGACTTAGCACTAAAGGCTACACATAAGAAAGGAAAAACATTCTCTAAACATCAATCCTCAGCCTTGAACTCTGTGGCTGAATCTGATGATGGTACCAGCAACAATGATGGAGACATCTATGAAAATGAAGATGAACTTGCATTCATATCCAAGAAGATTCAGAGAATGTTGAGAAATAGAGGTAAATAGAGAAAAAACTTTCAATCAAGGAAAGACTTTCAAAAAGGAGAAAGCAATAAAGGACATATCATCTGCTTTGGATGCAACAAGACAGGACACATCAAATCAGAATGTCCTAATTCAAAGAGAAGTCCAAAAGATTTTCAAAAGAAGAAGGCCATGATGGCTACTTGGGATGACTCAGAAGAATCATCTGAAGAGGATGAGCTAGAAGAGACAAATCTATGTCTCATGATGAGTCAGCTAGAACCTCAAACTGATGAGGTAAACAATGCTCCATCTTACCATGAACTGGAGTTTGCGTTTGATAACCTGTTCAATGATTCAAACACTTTAGTTCAGAAATGTGCATTCTTAAAAGGACAACTTTCTGAGCCAAAGAAAGAAAATGAAAAACTAAAAGAAGAAAATGAAAGATTGTTTAAAACAAATCAGTGCCATCAAGAATCTCATTGCAAACTTTTTGAGCAAGTCAAGCCTATCAGAAAATATGCTTCTGAAACACCAATTCAGGATAGTCAAACTATTCTTGAAAGAAAGTGTTAACTTGTTAACTTATGACTTAATTATCTAGATTTGTTGAAAGATCAAAAAATTTGGAAAAATTAATGGGTGTTCAAAAGGATCCTTTTGATAAGACAGGGCTAGGATTAAACAGTAATCAGAAGCAAACTCCTACAAAAACAAATTTTGAAAATGCCAGAAGGTCATGGAAATATTGCCCTAACTATAAGATGTATGGCCATTTGTCTTTGGACTGTGTTTATAAGAAAAAAGGATTAACCATGAGTAAGAAGACTCATAAACACAGTAAGAAAAAATTCTGTTATTACTACAATTTGTATGGCAATATAGACACAGAATGTTACCATCAACACAAAGCTCATAAACATTTTAAGAATGTTCTGTAGTTCATAAAGGGCAGGAAATTCTGTTCTTGTTGCAAGAAACTTGGACATATTGTCTCAGAATGTTGGTACAAGAACAAAATACCTAGGAGAAAGGTAACTAACCAAGGAGGACCCTACAAAATATGGGTACCTGAGTCTGTGTTTGCTGAAAATGCAGGAATGCCTTATGACTGCCAAGAAAAGAATGCTATGGTTCTTGGACAGTGGTTGCTCAAGACACATGACTGGAGATAAGAGTAAGTTCCTTACTCTTAAGAAGGTAGATGGTGGAGCTGTAACCCACAACAGAAAGGCTTGGATCAAAGGTATAGGTAAAGTAGGCAATAAAGACTTCACCAAAATTGAAAATGTTTATTATGTTAAAGGGTTGAGACATAACCTTCACAGCATTAGTCAATTTTGTGACAGTGGCTTTGAAGTTCTGTTTCAACCTACAGTCTGTGAAATTAGAGAAAAATCCACAGGCAATCTTCTCTTCTCTGGAAAAAGAAATCAAAACCTTTACAGCATTTGCATTGAAGAACTTTTTGATCAAATGTGTTTTGCATATTTTGAAACTAACAAATGGATTTGGTATAGAAGAGTAGGCCACATGAATATGAAATCTATTTCAAAATTATTGCAAAAGGATCTTGTCAAAGGATTGCCCAAAATCAAATTTGAAAAAGACAATAAATGTGAAACATGTGTGCATGGAAAACAAACAAAATCAAGTTTTCATTCTAAGATTGTTGTTTCAACTTCAAAACCACTTGAACTATTGCATATCGATTTGTTTGCTCCCACCAAAACTACAAGCCTTGGTCGAAAGAGATATGGTTTTGTTATTGTGGGTGATTACTCTTGATTCACTTGGGTATTATTCTTAATCCACAAGGATGAGTCATTTAAAGCCTTTAGAAAGTTTTGTAAGAAGGTTCAGAATGAAAAAGGTTCTAACATAGTCTTTGTGAAAAGTGACCATGGAGGTGAGTTTAAGAATCACCAATTCCAAACATTCTTTGATAATAATGGAATCACTCATAATTTTTCTTGTCCTAGAACTCCCCAACAAAATGGAGTTGTAGAAAGGAAAAATAGATCACTGCAAGAATGGCAAGAACAATGCTAAGTGAATCAGACATTCAGAACTACTTTTGGGCAGAGGCTATAAACACCTCTTGCTACATTCTGAATAGAGTTTCAATTAGAAACATTCTAAACAAAACTCCTTATGAATTGTGGAAAGGGAGAAACCGAATATCTCTTACTTTCATGTCTTTGGGTGTGAATGCTTTGTTATGAACAACAAAGACAATCTTGGAAAATTTGAATCTAAAACTGATAAGGCTATCTTCTTAGGATATTCTCAGACTTCTAAAGCATACATAATCTTTAATTTAAAGAATAATACTTTTGAAGAAAGTATGCATGTTGTATTCAATGAAACTAATAGCATGTCAGAGAAAAGAAAAGATGCGGATCTTGAGGAAGAACTGGAGAGATTAAAGATTCAAGATGAATCTCATACTCCTTGCCAAATCAAAGAAGATTCAGAAGATCAGAATGTTGAACATTCTCCAGGTCAAAACGATGAATGCTCTCCACAACATTATGATGTTTAGAACTTACCTAAGAGCTGGAGAATGGTTACTAATCATCCTCATGAATTCATAATTGGAGAAACCTCAGAGGGAATTAGAACAAGATCATCTTTTAAAAGAGATGAATGTGATATTACTCTAATATCAAAAGTTGAACCTAAATCAATTGATGAAGCCATAGCCGATGAATCATGGATAAATGCCATGAAAGAAGAGTTGAGTCAGTTTGACAAGAATCAAGTATGGACTCTTGTGTCCCCACCTAGGCACCAAATAGTCATTGGAACTAGATGGGTGTTTAGAAACAAGCTTGACGAAAATGATAAGGCAGTAAGAAATAAGGCAAGGTTAGTAGCTAAAGGATACAACCAGCAAGAAGGTATTGATTATGATGAAACCTTTGCACTTGTAGCTAGATTAGAAGCTATAAGAATTCTTCTTGCATTTGCTGCATATAAAACCATAATGCTTTTTTAAATAGATGTTAAAAGTGCTTTTTTAAATGGATTCATAAATGAAGAAGTTTATGTGCATCAACCTCCTAGTTTTATTGAGAATGATAAGCCAAATCATGTTTTCAAATTACCCAAGGCTTTGTATGGTTTAAAGCAAGCTCCCAGAGCTTGGTATGATAGATTGAGTAACTTTTTGATCAAAAATGGCTTTCTCAGAGGAAATATTGATACCACTTTGTTTAAGGAAAGTTCATAAATCTGACATTCTCATTGTACAAATCTATGTTGATGATATAATCTTTGGTGCTACTAATGAGAATATGTGCAATGAATTCTCCAAATTAATGAAAGGAGAATTCGAAATGAGATGATGGGAGAATTGAGCTTCTTCTTAGGACTTCAAATTAAACAAATGGACCTTCTCAAGAAGTTCATAACGGATGAGGCTAAACCCGTACTCCCATGCATCCTTCCTCAGTAGTTGAAAAAGGTAAATCAATATCGAAGAAGGAATATAGAGGTATGATTGGCTCTTTACTGTATCTAACTGCTAGCAGACCAGATATAGTCTTCTAGGTTGGGCTATGTGCTAGATTTTAATATGCCCCTAAAGAATCTCATGTTACAGCAGTAAAAAGAATTTTTTGATACCTTTCTGGTACAACTAACTGTGGGTTGTGGTATGAGAAGTGCTCAGAGTTTGATCTAGTAGGTTATCGTGATGCTGACAATGCTGGTGACAAAATTGATAGAAAGAGTACAAGTGGTGGCTATCATTTCCTTGGAAGGGCACTAATTACTTGGACTTATAGAAAACAGAACACCATAGCATTATCCACAACTGAGGCGGAATATGTAGCAGCAGCAAGTTGTTGCTCTCAAATATTGTGGATTAAGTATCAGTTGGAAGATTATTCTAGAAGGTACACCGATATCCCAATTTATTATGACAGTACTAGTGCCATTAATCTTTTAAAGATTCCTATCCAACATTCTAGATCAAAGCACATTGATATCAAAGCCCTTGTTGGAAGAAAGATTTAACTTCATAAAAATTCTTCTTCATACGGATATGATTGAAAACTGATTGTTTGGATTTTTCCTAATCATATGAATATGATGGTTAGAAGGTTTATGAATAAACATTGGGATAAATGGGTCTTAGAATGTCCAATAGTTTAGAAGTTCTCTGAGAATGTTGGCTGAGAACGTGGATGCTTAAGCTTTCCAGTCAAACACTCTGACCATCACAACGGTCATTTTTCTCTCTCCTGCAGTAAATAATAACTGCTCTCAACGGACTCCTCAACGACTAGAAACAACTAGTTGTTGGGTGAAAATGTGTCTCATTTCATCTTCTATATAAAGAACGTTTAATAAAAAAATGGGAACACTAAAATCATCTCGAATCCCCCACTCTCAATAACACTCTTGAACATTCTGAGAATTTTCTCAAACTCTCAAAAATCCCTGAACCAATCTTCTCGCTTTCTCTTTCAAGTCCAAACTCTAGAATGGCCAGAACCAAACACTTGGGTGTCAAAGGCGGTGGTGAGCCTTGTACTCCATAATCATCTTCTCAATCTGAAGAACCCTCTTATGTGCCTCCACGTACATCGCTCCACCACAAGTAACCCCTATTTCATCTCCTCCTTCATTGCCAAAGGGAAGCGAACAAAGAGACGTCCTCCTCCATCCAGATGTTCTGCAAGAATCATGTCTGGTGTCTCATGAAGCAGTAAACCAATGGTTGTTAGAGAAACCATTGAGATTAATGCCTCTGACTCAGAAGATACCGTCTCTGCCACTCCTTCGAGAAAAGAACGAAGCATGTCAATGTCTTCTCCTAGTGAGAAGAAGAGAAAAAAGAAGCATCTTCAACCAGCAAAGTGGAGATTGAAGTAAAGAAACCAAAGAAGGAAGAGAAGGGTAAGGACATGATGATGTCTAGAACCATAGTTCCTGGAAGGATCTATGAACTGAAGGAAGTCAAGGAGAAAGGGTATGACATTCTATCATACTTAAAGCATCTGAGATGACATAGATTCTTAAGGATTGATGAACCAGTCTACCCAAACTTGGTGAGAAGCTTTTACTCAACTGCAAGAGTAAATGAAGGACTAGGATGTCTCATTGGCATAGTCAAGGCCAAGAGAATAGTCCTAAATGAAGAAAATCTGGGCAAGGCACTTGGGCTGAAGTGCTATGGAGAGACACTGTATGATGAAGACTGGTACTCTAAAGTGGGAGTTACCAAGGAAGAAGTCATCAACGTGTTCTTGGATGAGGAACATTCTGAGAGAAGGTTGAAGACTTAACCACTTTTGGAAGGCTGGCACACAACATGTACATCAACTCCATCCTACCTAGAGCAGGCACATTTCAATCAGTAAGTCATTTGGACTTAATGGTTCTCTACCATCTTCAAAAAGGTATTCCACTGAGTCTGCCTCATCTAATCCTTAAACACATGATGGTTGTTGTGTCTCTCTCAAAGCCAACTGGTTGTCTTCCATATGGGATGGCTTTCACCAAGATATTCAAGCATTTCGAAGTCTTACTAGAAGGAGAGAATATTGTGAATGAGAAAAGTTTCTTTGTGGCAAAGAATCTTAACCAGATGAAGTTGAAAGGCTCCTTTCCCTCTGCAACAACTGGTTCAAAGAAGGTTCAACAGGAGCAACCTTTTGAGGCTGAAAAGAGCAAAGAATAAGGCTCTTCAAAGAAGAGGAAAGGAAAAGAGGGAGAAGAAGAAGAAGAAGAAGAAGAAGAAGAAGAAGAAGAAGAAGAAGAAAAAAGAAGATCACAGAAGATGGACCTTAACCTTCTGTGATCGAGAAAGATCCTTTTGAAGAAGAGAAAGAAGAAGCAGAAGTTCTTGAGGCTTTTGAAAAATTGGCTCAAGAAGAGTCAACTGAGAAGGAACAAGAAGAAGATGAACCTGAGAAGGAACCCGAGGAAATGGCTGATGAGCCATTGTTGGACTCTGCACAAGGAGAGTCTGAGAAGGATGAGTCTCAAGAAAATGAACCCGAGAAGGTTCACGTGTTGTAGGAACCTGAACCTTCTGATGTGGTTTAAGACAAGGAAGAAGAAGAAATTGAATCTTCTAAAGAGGTTCAAGAGGAAGAGCATAATGAACCAGAAGCTATGGTTCAAGAAGAAGAAACTGCTCCTGATCAGGAGGATCAAGAGAAAAGAAGGAGAAACAAATTAGGGATGAACCCTGGGGTTCAGAATCATCTGAGAAGGATCTTTCCTCTGAGAAGCCTGAGGAAACTGAGAATGTTGGGCAGGAACATTCTCAAATGGTGGATCCCATTACTACTCAGACTGCTGGCATTCTGGCTGAACTGAAAATTTATGAAGATGAAGAATCTTCTGAAGACGAGGAAGAAGTGCCCAAGGAAGCAGAAACAGTTGCTGCCCAGAAGGATAATAAGGGCAAAGGAATCATGGAAGAGGATATCCCATCTTCACCAGTAGTTGGAATGAGCAACTTTGATTCTAAAATGATCAAGCAATTCATGTCCTCTCCACCAATCTTTGATTTGTCTGCTCCCACTCCAATCTTCTCTAGACCTCCTCATGGAGTTGGTGAGTTACCTCCAGATCTCCCCACACTATTTGCTTCACTTAGGGAATCCACTTTCAAGCAGATGGAAGAAACGCAGAAGGGTTCACCTTCTGAGAAGGTTGCTGGTGAACCTTCTGAAGAGAAAGAGAAAGCTGCAACTGAATCTGTCAAGGCAGCATCTCCTGATTAGCAGTCTACTAAAATTAGACTTGCTGCTCTGGAGAAAGATGTGAAGAAGATGAGAGTCAACTAGAAATTGTTTTTCACTGGAATGGCTAATATGCAGAAGACCCTTAATTACTTTATTTTTGAATAGATATCTGAGCACTCCTCATGTAACACCCTCTTTCCCAGAGGGCATTACATTTAAGTAACCAATCCAAACGCGGAAAATAAATTTCATTAAGCTTGGCTTTCTTTCGGAAAAATACTGACAAACTTATTTAATTTTCACGAATGGATTTTCGTTGCCATTTTTTTTGAAATACTTATGTGAACAGACACCAACCAATCATTCGTTCTTCTTTCTATTAGAGATTCTTCTCATGAATGAACAACAAAAAGAAAATAGCATAGGAAATAAAAATTTTCTCTTATTAATTATAGAGTGTATCATATACAAGAAACCTTTTCTCAAATAAGTACAGACTTTCTATGCTAGTCAAGCACTAAGAACTTCTGTAAGAAGCTCTAACAAGAAAGCTCTCACTCGGAATAAGGACTCGTACGTCCTTCCACTAGATTAACTCATCTTCAGAGAACGCCTCAATCCTCGAGTCCTGACAGGTCCACCCAGCTAGTGGTTTATCTATATGAATCATGTTCCAAAGAGTACAAAACATATAGGCAAGGGTCAAAATCTCTTTCGCAGTTATCACCATAATCATACAAGTAACACATCACAGAAATTCATGCAAAATCATATCATGACCATTTATAGCAGAAATCACTCATACATGCATAACGTAACGTAATCCATATAAGTCACATAGACACACCTTGATAACTTCACACAGAAGTAACACCGTTTAACACAGAAACATATCATAAGAATTCAATATATATATATATCCACACAAAACACTTCTATTGGCCATTTCTTGATAACAGATTCGACACACAGTCACGAGCACGTAGCCCACACTCCATGGAGATTCCTTTTCCCAAACTCCTCATTTATTCGACACTCAGTCACCAGCATTTAGCCCGCACTCCATAGAGATTCCTTTTTCACATAGCACGAAATGTCACGTAGCATTTCCGAGAGCACACAGCTCCCCTCACACAGCATGAAATGTCACTTAGCATTTCCAAGAGCACATTGCTCTTCTCACACAGCATTTGACACACAGCCCTTTTCACACAGCACAAAATGTCATTTAACATTTCCAAAGCACATAGCTCTTGGCACACAGCCCTTTTCACACAGCATACAACATTTAAATAACACATAGCCTATGGTACACAGCCTCTCACATAGCACACAACATTTAATGACACATAGCTATGACACACAACCTTGCACACATCACATAACATTTATATCACATAGCACTTTTCTCAAATCACACAGTATTTACATTCCATTGTATTTATTCATCTCCCTTTATTGACACTTAGTCCCCACAAACATTTCTCTTCATTCATTTCACAACCTCCTTAAGCACGTAGCTATTGTTCTATTTATACTTTATTCTAAAATGTTCTTTGAAATGCTAGGTTAATTACTATTGAAATCCTAGACTTACATTATATCTTATTTTACTTTCATAAGTCACTTAGGAAAAATCCTTTATAAGAAAAACTTTCTATAATTATTTTTTTTACCCCAAAATATCCAAATTTTCATTTATGCCCCAAGACTTATGAAAATTATATTTTAGGCCCAAAGACATTCCTTTTACAAATTTAGTCCCTATATTTTTTAAAATCACATATTCACTTTCTGTTTTAGAAATTTCAAAATTGCACTTTTGCCCCAAAACTTTCAAAAATTACATTTTTACCCCTGAATTCTCGGGCACAGTGTTTTCCAAGGCAGAGGAGTTCACACCTGTGAAAACACTCACACCAAGGGCGTGAATAGTGCTGGAAACTTGTCCAAAAATCCGAAAATTGATTTTCCTTTTGGGATTTGATTCTTTAGTCCATTCCTATCATTTTTAAGTACCAAAACCAGATTTTAGCTTCATGAACCTTGGTTCATTAAATTGGTTTTCAAGAAAATAACAAAGTAGGCATTTAAAGATCAAAGTGTTCTTAGGAAACATGGTTTAAACTTACTAATCCATCAACCTCCCCCAAACTATCAATCATCACTCATAAGAATATCATAACCATGCCTTTATTAAAAATCTCATATCACCAACTCATAAGAAAATCTCTTCACCCACACATAGGAAATCACTCCATCAATACACAAGAAAAATCACTTATCAACACATAACAAATCCTTCACCAACACAAAAGAAATCATCCACCAACACATAGAAAATCACTTCACCAATAAGATAAGAAAAATCCTTTCACAAAGAGCATAATAAAACTTCCACCAAGAATATATATAAGGTATCATCATCCGAGCATAAAAAAATCATATAGAACACAAGCTTATATGATCATGTAGCTAGAGAGAGTTTCCCCTTACCTCTTTCCTTTTGCTAGTATAAGAAAATCCCTAACTCCAAGCCCTCCTTTTCCTCTTCTTGATTGCCTCCTTCCAAATCAAATATAACATACCCCAAATACCAATTAAATTTACTTCTCCATGGATAATCTTTAGCACATGAAGAATGAACTAAACACTACCCTAAGCTCATAAACCATGAGGAAGAAAATGAAAACTTAAGCTATGGAGTTCTTACCAAAAATCCTAGTAGCTTGATGATCCCAAATTAAGAGCAAAATCCTTGGAAAACTTGATTAGTTTGAGTGCAAAATTTGAGAGAAAAGTATGGAAAAGGGTTATGATGTGAGAACAAAGTGAAAAATGGAACAAGACCTTCTCCTCTTTTTCCTCTCCCTCTCGGCCAGCTCTCTCCCTTTTGCATCTTGTGAAGATTTTTCTAAGTTAATCATAACAACAAAATGAGTCATAGTTTAATTAATCAAGGCTTTTTTCCTATTGGTCCAAAAATATGTGTCAAGGATATTTTAAAGTCTCTACACTCTTCTACACAGTCCAGGGCGTGCAGCTGTCCAAGGAGCATGGTAAAAATATTTTTTAACCTTAACCATGGTAAAAGGCAAGTCTCCAAGGTAATTAAGTGTGGTAACTTTTGTATTTCATAGTAAAAATTGTCCAATAATAACCTATTGAAGTAAAAACTCTCATGAATCTTAAAATAAGTCCTAAGCCATGAAATTAAAGTGCCAAAAAGGTCTTGGTTCATAAAAATGAAGTTTAGAAGCATTACGGTAATTTTCGGTTTTACCGTAACCCATAAATTAGGGTTAAAATCAACTTTCTCAGAAAAATCCCAGAAAATTTCTAAAAATCATAAATATTATAAAAACACCATTGGTTACTCTTTTGGTTGATTTTGGATCATTTCTCAAGCTTCTGGCACTCACCTGTTCTCCCAGTTATCCCATTCTCAACCTATAGGGACCAAAACTGCAATTCTTTGTCTGCTATTCTAAAAATTCCCAAAATAATTTCTAAAATTATAAAATAATATAAAAACATTATTTGGATCCTCAAAAATATTTTCCAACTTGTTCTGGTCTCCAAATCCGCTCACAGTTTGGCCTAATCAACTATAGGGACCAAAACGGTAACATTTTTATCCGTTTCTCAGAAAATTCCCAAATAAATTTCTAAAATCCTCAAATATTATAAAATCACTATTGGCATACTCAAATCATTTCTCTGACTCCAATTAGGGTTTCTATTATATTCTTATTCTGACAGTCAAAAGGTCTACAGACTTTTCCGTCTGACTTTCCACGTCAGCACTAAACCACTTTTAATCTCATCGAAATCCTAATATTGGCAATAATGCTCCCCTATTAACACTCCATCTCTGATAGTGAAAATTTGGGGCGTTACACCTCCACTCTTCATCAACCTCCTCCTACCTTTGAACAACCATGCCTGCTTCCTCCACCTCCTCTGGAGATTCATCTCCTTCTAAATAGGCTTCCTAGGAATCTTTTCCCTCTCTTTTTGATTGTTCACAAAAGGGGGAGAAGAAAAGATGAAACGCTCCATTTTGATAAAACAAAGAAAATAAATAACACCCCCCATAAAGCATACACATGTAACACACACACACACCCCACCACCGAAAAAGACACATACCTATTTTCTTCAAAGAAAGGAAAGAAGAAATGGGAGGGAAGGAGGAGAAAATAAAAAGGAGAAGGAAGAAGAGGGAAAAGGTGAGGTGGTGTACCACATCTTGCATTCTCCATTTTTCTTGCATTTTTTTTACCTTAGTTTCACACATCCATGAGAGGAGAAGACGAGGGGTTAGTGTTTTGGTTGATTTGAGTAACACCCACTTCTAGAAATTGTCTCTTTGTAATACTGAGGCAAAATCTATAACCCATGAGTATAGAAATTTATTTTGAGGAATGATTTGAGTAGTGGGTGTTGGTTTATAGTAGTGGGAGAGCTCAATATTAGATTTTTATGGGGGTTCCTCTAAAATCCTAAGTCTCTAAATTGGGGGTTTTATTTCTAATCACTTTACTATTTGTTATTATTGCCCAGATTCATTGGAAAATACTACGGTTGCCCCTCCTGAAGGCTCTAGGAGAGATTTCGTCAGATCTTCAAAATTGTGATTAGCTAATCTACTTAGTGGCAATTTTCTAGATGGCTATATTTTAGTCGGAGAAGTAATTATAGTTTTGTTAAGTATCTTGAAAATGATTAATGTCATTGTAAATTATTTTCCCTCCTATTGGTTTAGTTCTTATAGTAAACATGTTCTAGTTGTTTTTGTGCTACTACTCAAGATGTTTATTTTATTTTATTTTTGAGTTGATGACATTGATGATTATGTGACTGAGCATCAATTTGAAATTTAATTGTGATGATCTTGTTTTGAAGCTTGAAAGAATAAATGAACTACTCTTTGACAGTCTGGTTTGATTTTAATGAATTATTTAAAATTAGGTGTTGTGTATTCGTTGTGGGTTATATGAAAGAAGACTGTTTGCTGCAACGAAGAGCAAATTCAGCCTATGAGCTGAGTGCTCATAGTCCCTTGAGACTGATTGCTGCAACGAAGAGAGAATGCAGCCTATGAGCTGATTGCTCATAGTCCCTTGGAATTTCCATTCGCCGTAACGAAGAGATAATACGGTCTATAGGCTAAAGTGCTCATAGCAATTTAAGTGATTACCGTTTGCCACAACGAAGAGATAATGTGGCCTATGTACACATAGTATATTGTGGTTCCGGGTGAGGCAAGGCCCCCGGGTTATGATATGATTGAATTATAATATGGAGGGTTGAGATTACTTCTCTTTTATTTGGTATTGATATAGTTTTCATATGTAACTCGCTTTGGAATTGCATGATGAGTTTTAAGAATATTATTATTTCTAATGCTGGAATATTCTATATCATGATCGAGTTATTAAGGAATGAAATATTAAGTTTAAGGTTCGGTTTTGCAAATTATTTCTACATATCTGTCGCTTATTTTGTGTTTTGAATTAATTATTTGATTAAACACTCGTGCTATGTCCACTTCTGCTTCCTGTCCACTTTGTTATTATGCTCTCACTGAGTTCCCCGTGACTCATTCCATCTTCTTCCCTTTTCCCTGAATTCACAGGTAGCTGACTACATAGCTTTTGAGGTTGCAGACCTTCCCAGGGGTTCTTTATTTTTGTTATACCCCGTTTTTGAGAGATGACTATTATTTTGGTGACTTCAGTATAATGCAGCTATAGGGATAGTGTAACATCCTAAAATTTCACTCTAAGAGACAGTGTCTTAATTTTAGAAGATTAGGACTACTCTGAAGTTTTTCAGATAAAAACTTGGTGGTTTAGAGCTAAATACGAAAGTCAGGAGATTATATATGGACATTCTGATTACATATAAAGATTTTAGAAATTAAGTTTGGATTATTAGAAAAGTGTATAAAGAAATTATAGTTTTAATCCCTTTAGATAGAACTCCGTAGTCTGTTAATTTGAGAAATGATACATACTAGAGATGGAAAAATAGATGAGATACAGATTACAAAGACCTGATAGAAACCTAAAAAAAATAGAATAACCAGTTACGGTTAAGCATTATAGTATGAATAGTAAAATAGTTAAGTTTTATATAGACTTTTGTTTTCTGTATTTCTATCTTTTGTCTATTTTATATGATATGGTATGAACTAAGTGATAAGAAAAATATTTTAGTCTTATAACTGGGGGTTTATAATACTTATCAAATTATTTTATTAAAATAGTCATTTTTCTTATGACGTTTGAAAACCGTATTTACCGTAATAGATAGAAAAGAGTTTAATTAGCAAAAATATGTTAAACCAACCCAAAAAATTATCTTTCTTCACAAAATTTGTTTCTTATAATATTTATGATTTTCTAAAATTTTTGAAAAGCTAATTTCTGAAATTTCCGTTTTGGTCCCTACAATTCACAGTAAGAGCTGAGAACTGATACGGAGACCGAAATGAGGTCAAATAGAAAAACTGAAACAATACACCATGTTTTGACATTTTTTATGATTTATGAAATTTATTTTAGAATTTTTTGAAAGACAGATAAAGAGTTACTTTTTCGATCCCTATAAGCACATAAAACGAAGTTTACGGAAACCAGGATGGATTTTCAGTGGTCAGGGAGTGCTAAAAATCAAATTCTAAGAGGGACCAGTAGTGTTTAAATTAAATTTGTGATTTTCTGGAAATTTTTCTGGAATTTTCTGAAAAATTACTGTTTTGCACTTACGGCGCATCCGTTTTCCTTTGTTAGTGCAAACCGTAAAGCCTACTCTTTACCGTAAAAATCCAGAAACTCTTGTATGAAGTCTTTAAGACTATTAGTTACTATTTTTGAAATTTTCCAATAGGTCCTCACCTTTTAATAAATTGTTTTTGGGATTTTCTTGCAAAAGGACAATGTTACCCTTAGTTTTCCGTTTATTTATCAAACCATAAAGTTTTTCACTATGCAATCAAATGGTTCTTCTTCTCCCTCAAGCTGGTCAACATCACCATCTTCTTAGGACCCTTGGAGTATAATATCCAATTTATGTGCCTTTCCAGATATGCGCCACATCTAGTGGCCACAGAGCAATTACGAGTTCAAAGGTTTATAGATGGTCTGAAGAGTTATTTATTCAGGGCAATTGCAGGCCATGGTTACATAACTTATGAGTAGGCATTAAATAGGGCATTGACTATTTAGCGGGGAAATAGAGATAGAGGTGGGGCATCTCGTGATTCACGCAAGAGGCCTCGCTCTGAGGCACCTCGTGGTGGCCATCAGGGCCACGGTGGTGGAGCTAGTAGAGATACTGTTAGTCAGAGCCATCGAGGCCAACAAGGAGGTTGGCAATCTCAGAGCACCCAAGTTAGCCAGACAACTAGCTCAGCCCGGGGTCATGGTACTCCTAGCACTTGTGTAACATGTGGGAAGACACATACTGGGCCTTGTAGACAGAGGTCAACGGGATGTTATCAATGTGGACAGATTGGACATTTTGCAAGGAACTTCCCTATGTTGTATACTCAACCTTCTTCTAGTGGGGCAGCAACACTAGTGATTCTAGGTAAACAGTTTGGTGGTTCTAGAGTTTGAGGATCTAGTAGTTCTCAGCATGGTGGTAGGGGATTAGGAGGTAGAGGTCAAGGACATGCTAGCGGAGGACAGGCTCGTGTGTTTGCTTTGACTCGTCAGGATGCTCATGTTGGAACCAAATGGGTTAAAAGTGTTTTAATACAAAAACTCCCTAAGTGATTTTATGGTTTTGATGATAACAAAATGTATTAAGGTTTTTACAAAGGATAATCAATTTGTATTAAGCTTGTACAATGCATAACAAAGCTGCCTAACTAAGTTTATTGCAGTCTGCGTCCAATAAATTAGTTCATCATAACATTGGCTCATATTCAAAGTCTGAGAAGCTTTGCGTCCAATGTTGGCACTGGAGAGTATGCGTCCAATGCTTGAGCAGAAGGAAGAAGCCTTGCGTCCAATGTTGGGACTGGAGTGGACACAAAAGTTCTGCGTCCAATGTTTGAGCAGAAGGAAGAATTCTGAATCCAGCGTCCAATGTTTGTAGCACAAGGCAAGAGCAAAGTTCTGCGTCCAATGTCTTCTGAAGAAGCAGAATCGCAGAAGTAGAAGAAATCAAGTCTTGAGGACACGCTACTTTCTGCGTCCAATGTTTTCCAAAGAAGCAGAATCAGTAAGCGTCCAATAGAGCAAGACTGGCATAAGTCCAATGATAAGGACAAGGCAATACTGGCAGAGTCCAATATTTGTATAAGAAGCAGAATTGCAGTAAGAGTCCAATGATTTTCAAAGGAACAGATTCAGTGAGCAATGAAGGATAAAAGTCCAATGTTCAGTGTGAGCAAGAGTGCAACTCTGCGTCCAATGAAACTGAACAAACAAAAGAACTGCTCTGCGTCCAATGAAGTCAGAGTTACTCAAGCACTGTTCTGCGTCCAATACATAAGAAGGACAACAATATTGCTTTGCGTCCAATGGAGCATAAGGAAGCAGATTGACAAAGGTACATCAAACAATTGTTCTGCGTCCAATGGAGCAGAAGAACAAATGTACAACAATCAACCTTGCGTCCAATGGAACTATAGGGAAATGGCAAAAGTCCAATACTGGCTTGCATTCAAATGGAATAGATTGGTAAGCATAAAGATGCGTCCAATGTTTGCATAAGTTCTGTGCAAATTGGTAAGTGCAAAGGTATGCGTCCAATATATTCTATATGCTGCGTCCAAAACGCAGAGTCCATTACATGCTATTTATTGCTCATGCATTTAATATGAAACATATTTATTGAGCAAATGATTTGAAATAAATAGCTGTACACAATGCTTTTCTGTACATCTTTGTCAACGTATGTGAATGTACCTCTGAAAAGCATAAAGTACTGTGGAAAGTGTACTAAGAGAGAGAATGTACTTTTAACTACTCTATAGATCTCTGAACACACCTTTCTGCTTTACACAGTGTATTCTCTCTGTCTCAATAAGATATTATTATTAACCACTGTACAATTGAGACTTTGAGTACAGGTTGCTTCTGATTTGGGAGAAAGAAACGCAGACATGCACATTGAAGTAGATCTCCTCAGAGCAACGGGAAAATAGCATTAAATGCTATTAGAGAACGGTAATATTATGAAGGCTGAAGCTAAGCTATTCGAAGAACAAGCCTGAAACTTCATCAAAGCCTATAAATACCGAGAAGCAAGAAGAAGAATACAAGTGACTGAAAACGAAAAAGAAAGAGCTGAACTGCTGTGCAATCTTTTATACTCTGATTAGAAAAGTCTTGTATTTCTTTATCTTCTTGTAAAAGAGAGTTTGCTTAACTCTCAAAGTGCTTTAGATTTCATATCCTCACTTGTGTGAGTTAGACAGCACTTGTATCAAAACTCTGCTGAGTTGTTTAGCCTGAAGAGGCTGTGTTCAAAGAATACTTGGGGTTTAGCCTGAAGAGGCTGCGTCCAAAGAATACTTGGGTTTTAGCCTGGAGAGGCTGTGTGCAAAGAATACTTGGGTTTTAGCCTGAAGAGGCTGTGTGCAAAGAATACTTGTATTCTATCAGGTTGATAGTGAAATCTCTCTAGTTTGAGGGGACTGGACGTAGCTCTTAGGAAAGGGTGAACCAGTATAAAAACTTGTGTTATTTCTTCTTTCCCTTAACTCCTTTTATATTTGTGTTTATTACTAACAAAGGGGATTGAAATTGTTTTTATTCAAACAAGTTTTTCAAACCAAAAAGGGAAGCATTCTGTGCGTCCAATCTTTAGAAAACCTGTGCGTCCAGTTTTTATAAAGACTCTGTGCGTCCAGTGTTTTAGCACTTGTGCGTCCAATATTTCAAATAGCACTGTGCGTCCAATATTTGAACTAAAGCTGTGCGTCCAACGTTTTTAACAGCCAGCGTCCATCATTTGCGAAAAAGTTTTAAAAGCTAAGAAACACAATTCAACCCCCCCTTCTTGTGTTTCATCTTGTTACCTACAGTTGGCATCAGAGCTCGGTCTCTAGGGGTTGAGCACTTAACAGTGCAGAGAAGCAAGATCCATGGAGAACGAGGGACAGGCTGTGAACAGACCACCACTGTTCAATGGCAACGAATATGACTACTGGAAGCAAAGAATGATCACATTCTTTGATGCTCAAAATATGGACCTATGGGATGTCGTGGAAACTGGCTACACTTCTCCAGTAAATGAAGCAGGACAACCAGTACCAAGAGCTCAGTGGACACAAGATCAGAGAACAAGATTCCAGCTGAACTCGAAGGCAAGGCACTATCTAATGTGTGCCATTACAAAGTCAGAATATGACAAGGTGCACAGCTGCACTACTGCCAAGGAGATGTGGGACACTCTAGCTTTGGCACATGAAGGTTCATCTCAGGTTCGTGAGTCCAAAATCAGCATGCTAGTTCATCAATATGAACTATTCAAAATGGAGGATCACGAGTCCATTGATCAAATGTTTGGAAGATTCCAAACAATCATCAACAACCTGAGGTCCTTGGGAAAAATCTACACAACCCAAGAGCATATCAGGAAAATCCTAAGGAGTCTACCAAGACAATGGAGACCCAAGGTGACAGCCATACAAGAAGCAAGGGATCTTTCCACTCTTGCCATGGAGGATCTTCTAGGCTCACTGAAAGTACATGAGCTTGAGCTGAATGAAGAGGGAACCGAGAAAAGAGCAAAGTCCATTGCTCTTAAAGCTCATAGAGGGAGCACCTCCAAAGCATTGAAGGCAAATGATTCTGATGAAGAATCATGCAGCTCAGAAGGAGAAGAAGGCTCAGATGATGATGAACTCTCCTTCATCTCCAGGAAAATAAAATCAATGTGGAAAAAGAAGGGTGGCTTCAGAAGGAAGCAATTCAACAGAAGATTTCCACAAAAGGAAGCTGAGCAAAAGGAGGAAAGTCCAGTGGTGTGCTATGGATGCAGGAAACCAGGCCACTACAAGGCAGACTGTCCTGAGGCCGAGAAGACAAAGAAGAAGTTCTTCAAGAAGAAAAAAGGTCTCATGGCAACATGGGAGGACCTTGATGATTCCTCTGATGATGAGGATAAGGAAGAGGCAAATCTATGTCTAATGGCAGGACTCTCCTCAGTTGAAAGTGAAGATGAAGAGGAGGTAATTTCTTACTCTGAATTAAGAGATAATTTTGATGAGCTTCTTAGAGATTCATCCATTCTATCTGATGAGTACAAGTCTTTAAAGAAAAAGTTTTCTCTTATAACAAAAGATTTTGAAAAGATTTCTTCAGAAAACAAAGTACTCAAATCAGAAAATGATCATTTAAGACTTCAAGTAAGTCAATTGAAAGAAGAATCTCCAAAGAAGTCTGAGTCCAATACTTCCTGTGAAGTACAAGTACTTCAACAAGAAGTAGATGAACTCACTGGACGTTTGTCCAAGTTTGTCAGTAGCTCTGAAAAGCTTGATCAAATTTTAAAAATTCAGAGAAAACCTTCTGACAAAACTGGTTTGGGTTATGAAAAACTGAAACCAAAGTTTTCCAAGAGTCCATCAAAGTTTAATATATATTGTGGTCACTGTGGAAAGGCTGGACATGTCACATCGACATGCTTCCATAATAAATGGAACAAGCCTGAACGCAGGCCAAGGACTAACATGAAAGGACCCAAGAAAATCTGGGTACCTAAGAACATGATCATTCCTGTTGCAGATTTGCTTAATGGGAGGAAAACAACACCAGTCATGGTACCTGGACAGTGGCTGCTCACGACACATGACAGGAGAAAGGTCTATGTTCCAAGACCTAAAGCCTAGATCAAAGGGCTGGGTCACGTTTGGAGGTGACCAGAAAGGCAGAATAGTTGGGATAGGTAAAATTGGTAAACATCCTTTTCCTACTGTTGAAAATGTTTTATTGGTTGAAGGACTCAAACATAATCTACTTAGCATAAGTCAATTGTGTGACAGTGGATGTGATGTTTCCTTTGACAAAGATAAATGTATAGTCAAAAATTCTGATAAGTCCATTCTTTTTCAAGCAAAGAGGCAGGATAATGTTTATAAAATTGATTTCGAAAATCTGTCCAAACAGAATGTCTCATGCTTCATTTCTTTAAATGATGAACAATGGATATGGCACAAGAAGCTTGGTCATGCAAGCTTGAGAACCATCTCAAAGCTTAATAAGCATAGCCTCGTAAGAGGACTTCCAAATCTTGTGTACAAATCTGAGGTTCTCTGTGAAGCATGTCAGAAAGGGAAACAAGTGAAAAACTCTTTTAATTCTAAAAACATTGTTTCCACTTCTAGACCTTTAGAACTTTTACATATGGATTTGTTTGGACCAACACAAACTGCTTCTTTGAGTGGAAAGAAATATGGACTTGTTATAGTTGATGACTATACTAGATGGACATGGGTTAAATTCCTAGCACACAAGGATGAGTCTTTTAAGGTATTCACCATTTTTTGTAAAAGAGTCCAAACTGAGAAAGGAGTTTGTATCAACTCCATTCGAAGTGATCATGGAGGTGAGTTTGAAAATGCAAACTTTCAGAGATTCTGTGAAGAGAATGGAATCCTTCACAATTTCTCTGCACCTAGAACACCACAGCAAAATGGTGTAGTAGAGAGGAAAAATCGATCTTTACAAGAGATGGCCAGGACCATGCTCAATGATCACTCAACCTCTAAGAGGTTTTGGGCTGAAGCTGTAAACACAGCATGTTATTTGCAAAACCGAATTTTTATAAGGCCTATACTGAAAAAGACTCCTTATGAATTGTGGAAAGGAAGAAAACCCAACATTTCATATTTTCATCCTTTCGGATGTGAGTGTTTTATTCTTAACACCAAGGATCAACTTGGTAAATTTGACTCTAAAGTTGATAATGGAATTTTTCTGGGTTATTCTGAAACTTCCAAGGCATATCGAGTTTACAACTCAAGAACCTTGACTGTTGAAGAGTCAATTCATGTTAAATTCAATGACAAAAAGCCTGACAATGATCTGTCAGAGCTAAGTGATTCTCTTGCAGATATGAGAATACAACCAGGAGGTGAAGAATCATCAAGCAAGATTGAAGAAGATGGACCAGACGCAGGAAACAGTCATGCGTCCAATACTGCAAGTGGTAAAAGCTGGCATTTTAAGACTTATCATCCTGAAGATCAAATTATTGGAAATGCAGATGATAAAGTCAGAACAAGGTCCACATTCAGAGAGCAAACTGATGTAGCATTCATCTCTGAATTGGAGCCAAAGAATATAGATGAAGCCCTATTGGATGAAGGATGGATTTTAGCAATGCAGGAGGAGCTGAATCAGTTCAAAAGAAATGATGTTTGGACTCTGGTAGCCCCACCTGAAGATAAGTCCATCATTGGAACCAAATGGGTATTCAGAAACAAGCTGGACGAAGAAGGTAAAGTTGTGAGAAACAAAGCAAGGTTAGTTGCTCAAGGCTACTCACAACAGGAAGGTATTGATTTTACTGAAACCTTTGCTCCAGTAGCTAGAATAGAAGCCATTCGCATTCTACTTTCATTTGCTGCCCAACATGATATGAGGCTTTATCAAATGGATGTAAAGAGTGCTTTTCTGAATGGTATAATAACAGAAGAAGTCTATGTTGAACAACCCCCTGGGTTTGAGGACCAATCTTTTCCAAATCATGTTTTTAAATTGAAAAAGGCTCTTTATGGCCTTAAGCAAGCTCCTCGAGCTTGGTATGAAAAACTGAGCTCATTTTTAATGGAAAATGGTTTTTCAAGAGGAAAAGTTGATAACACTCTTTTCAGAAAATCCATAGACTCACATTTCATCATAGTACAGATTTATGTAGATGACATTATTTTTGGTGCTACTGATGAATCTTTGTGTAGAGAATTCTCTGAATTAATGCAGAAAGAATTCGAAATGAGCATGATGGGAGAGTTGAAGTTCTTTCTTGGACTTCAAGTGAAACAGACTAAAGATGGGATATATGTGCATCAGTCCAAATACACGAAGGAGCTTCTGAAGAAGTTCAAAATGGATGATTGCAAACCCATGAATACCCCCATGCATCCAACTTGCATAATGAGCCTGAATGACAAAGATAAAAAGGTAGATCAAAAGGTATATAGAGGTATGATAGGATCTCTTTTATATCTTACTGCATCTAGACCTGATATTATGTTCAGTGTTTGCTTATGTGCAAGATTTCAATCAGATCCTAGAGATTCTCATTTGACTGCTGTCAAGAGAATTTTTAGATATCTGAAAGAGACTACTAATCTTGGTTTGCTGTTTAAGAAATCAGATGAATACAGATTAGTAGGATTCTGTGATGCTGATTATGCTGGAGACAGGCTTGAAAGAAAAAGCACCAGCGGAGGATGTCATTTTATGGGATCCAATTTAGTATCATGGACAAGCAAGAGACAAAGCACTATTGCATTATCAACAGCTGAAGCTGAATATGTCTCTGCAGCAAGTTGTTGTTCTCAGCTCTTATGGATTAAATATCAATTGGAGGACTACAACATCTTTGAGAGTAAGATTTCTGTTCTTTGTGATAATACTGCTGCAATCAATTTATCTAAGAACCCAATCTTACACTCAAGAGCTAAGCATATAGAAATTAAACATCATTTTATTAGAGACTATGTGCAGAAGGGAACATTTGATATTCAGTTTGTTAGCACTGAAAATCAATGGGCAGATATATTTACAAAACCCCTATCTGTAGATAGATTCATTTTTATAAGGAAGCATTTGAATATGCACTTTATAAAAGACTGATGTTTAGCGTCCAATATGCTTAAGTTGAGTCTGAGTCCAATGTGACTAGAGTCCAATAGGACACGACAGTCTATTTGAGACTTAGAATTTTTTTTTAAGACTCAAAAGTCTTTACATCTTAGTAATCCCACGCTGAGTCCAACTTTTTCATAAAGATATTTCTTACAGTTGGTTTTCTCTTCGTTTGACATCTTTTCAAAAATCTTTTCTGTTTGAGAAAGCTTGTTTAGAATAGAAGAAAAAGTTTTTCTGTTTTAAAGAGGTTTCTGTTTTTAAAAGCTCCAAGTTTTTTCAAAACTCTCTTTGGACTATGATGTTCTATGAACCTTTTTGCCTGATGACAAAAGGGGGAGAAAGAATGGGATTAAGTTTTCATATCCTGACTAAAAGGGGAAAGATTTTGACAAAAGGGGAGAAAGATTAAGTCTGATTGCATTAGTCTTATTACCATGTTGTTATTTTGATAAGCTATTTGTGGACTAATCTTGTTTCTATGAGTAAAAGAAATTTTCAGGTACTCTAAGTATATTGAATATCCAAAACCATGAGATGTTTATCTCAGGGGGAGAAGAGTAAGGAAAATCTGAGATGTTTATCTCAGGGGGAGTTTCCCTTAGAAATTTTCTGTTTGTTTTTTTTTCTGACTGAATGTGCTTTATATGCTTTATTGTTTGTAAAACTTAATAATGTTTGTCATCATCAAAAAGGGGGAGATTGTTGGAACCAAATGGGTTAAAAGTGTTTTAATACAAAAACTCCCTAAGTGATTTTATGGTTTTGATGATAACAAAATGTATTAAGGTTTTTACAAAGGATAATCAATTTGTATTAAGCTTGTACAATGCATAACAAAGCTGCCTAACTAAGTTTATTGCAGTCTGCGTCCAATAAATTAGTTCATCATAACATTGGCTCATATTCAAAGTCTGAGAAGCTTTGCGTCCAATGTTGGCACTGGAGAGTATGCGTCCAATGCTTGAGCAGAAGGAAGAAGCCTTGCGTCCAATGTTGGGACTGGAGTGGACACAAAAGTTCTGCGTCCAATGTTTGAGCAGAAGGAAGAATTCTGAATCCAGCGTCCAATGTTTGTAGCACAAGGCAAGAGCAAAGTTCTGCGTCCAATGTCTTCTGAAGAAGCAGAATCGCAGAAGTAGAAGAAATCAAGTCTTGAGGACACGCTACTTTCTGCGTCCAATGTTTTCCAAAGAAGCAGAATCAGTAAGCGTCCAATAGAGCAAGACTGGCATAAGTCCAATGATAAGGACAAGGCAATACTGGCAGAGTCCAATATTTGTATAAGAAGCAGAATTGCAGTAAGAGTCCAATGATTTTCAAAGGAACAGATTCAGTGAGCAATGAAGGATAAAAGTCCAATGTTCAGTGTGAGCAAGAGTGCAACTCTGCGTCCAATGAAACTGAACAAACAAAAGAACTGCTCTGCGTCCAATGAAGTCAGAGTTACTCAAGCACTGTTCTGCGTCCAATACATAAGAAGGACAACAATATTGCTTTGCGTCCAATGGAGCATAAGGAAGCAGATTGACAAAGGTACATCAAACAATTGTTCTGCGTCCAATGGAGCAGAAGAACAAATGTACAACAATCAACCTTGCGTCCAATGGAACTATAGGGAAATGGCAAAAGTCCAATACTGGCTTGCATTCAAATGGAATAGATTGGTAAGCATAAAGATGCGTCCAATGTTTGCATAAGTTCTGTGCAAATTGGTAAGTGCAAAGGTATGCGTCCAATATATTCTATATGCTGCGTCCAAAACGCAGAGTCCATTACATGCTATTTATTGCTCATGCATTTAATATGAAACATATTTATTGAGCAAATGATTTGAAATAAATAGCTGTACACAATGCTTTTCTGTACATCTTTGTCAACGTATGTGAATGTACCTCTGAAAAGCATAAAGTACTGTGGAAAGTGTACTAAGAGAGAGAATGTACTTTTAACTACTCTATAGATCTCTGAACACACCTTTCTGCTTTACACAGTGTATTCTCTCTGTCTCAATAAGATATTATTATTAACCACTGTACAATTGAGACTTTGAGTACAGGTTGCTTCTGATTTGGGAGAAAGAAACGCAGACATGCACATTGAAGTAGATCTCCTCAGAGCAACGGGAAAATAGCATTAAATGCTATTAGAGAACGGTAATATTATGAAGGCTGAAGCTAAGCTATTCGAAGAACAAGCCTGAAACTTCATCAAAGCCTATAAATACCGAGAAGCAAGAAGAAGAATACAAGTGACTGAAAACGAAAAAGAAAGAGCTGAACTGCTGTGCAATCTTTTATACTCTGATTAGAAAAGTCTTGTATTTCTTTATCTTCTTGTAAAAGAGAGTTTGCTTAACTCTCAAAGTGCTTTAGATTTCATATCCTCACTTGTGTGAGTTAGACAGCACTTGTATCAAAACTCTGCTGAGTTGTTTAGCCTGAAGAGGCTGTGTTCAAAGAATACTTGGGGTTTAGCCTGAAGAGGCTGCGTCCAAAGAATACTTGGGTTTTAGCCTGGAGAGGCTGTGTGCAAAGAATACTTGGGTTTTAGCCTGAAGAGGCTGTGTGCAAAGAATACTTGTATTCTATCAGGTTGATAGTGAAATCTCTCTAGTTTGAGGGGACTGGACGTAGCTCTTAGGAAAGGGTGAACCAGTATAAAAACTTGTGTTATTTCTTCTTTCCCTTAACTCCTTTTATATTTGTGTTTATTACTAACAAAGGGGATTGAAATTGTTTTTATTCAAACAAGTTTTTCAAACCAAAAAGGGAAGCATTCTGTGCGTCCAATCTTTAGAAAACCTGTGCGTCCAGTTTTTATAAAGACTCTGTGCGTCCAGTGTTTTAGCACTTGTGCGTCCAATATTTCAAATAGCACTGTGCGTCCAATATTTGAACTAAAGCTGTGCGTCCAACGTTTTTAACAGCCAGCGTCCATCATTTGCGAAAAAGTTTTAAAAGCTAAGAAACACAATTCAACCCCCCCTTCTTGTGTTTCATCTTGTTACCTACAGCTCAGGCATCCAATGCTGTGGTGTTAGGTATACTTTCTATATGCTATCGTGATGCACATGTCTTGTTTCATTCAGGAGCTACACATTCCTTGTATCTCCATCCTTTGCTTCTTGTTTTGAGAGAGATCCATCACTTTTGGATGAGCCTTTGATCGTGGCTACTCCTATGGGTGTTTCCTTGTTAGCAAATTCAGAATATAGATCTTGTGAGGTATCGACAGAGGGAAAAACTTTACTGGTAAATCTAATAGAGCTTGAGATGGAAGACTTTGATGTGATTTTAGGCATGGATTGGTTTGCTTGTTGTCATGCTACTTTGGATTGCCACCATAAAGTGATAAAGTTTGACATACCAGGGGAATCAGCTTTTATGTTTCAGGGTGATCGAAATTGGTCATCCAGTAACTTAATTTCAGCAGTAGTGGCTCACAAGCTGTTAAAGAAGGGTTGTTATGGGTATCTCGCTATGGTGAGAAATACTGATAGTACAATTGTGAAGTTGGAACATGTCCAAGTGGTGTGTGAGTATCTTGATGTTTTCCTGAAGATTTACCCGGTTTACCACTAGATAGAGAGATAGAGTTTGGTATTGAGTTGCTTCCAGGCACTCAACCCAAATCTATACCTCCATATCGGATGGCTCCAACTGAGCTTAAGGAGTTGAAGGAACAATTGCAAGATCTTCTCAACAAGGGTTTTATTCGCCTTAGTTGTTCTCCTTGGGGTGCACCAGTGTTGTTTGTTAACAAAAAAGATGGTTCACTTCGTTTATGTGTTGATTACCGGCAGTTGAACAAGGTGACAGTGAACAATAAATATCCTTTACCTCGTATTGATGACTTATTTGATCAGCTTCAGGGATCCCAATACTTCTCGAAGATTGATTTGCGATCGGGGTACCATCAGTTAAAAATAAAGGGTGAGGACATTCCTAAGACAACATTTCGTACTCCTTATTGGCATTACGAGTTTTTGGTTATGTCTTTTGGACTTACCAATGCCCCTACTGCTTTTATGGACTTAATGAATTGAGTGTTCAAACCATTCTTAGATCAATTTGTGGTTGTTTTCATTGATGACATCTTGGTTTATTCCAAAAGTAAAGAAGAGCATGAGCAACACTTGAGAATAGTCTTACAAACCTTAAGAGAACAGAAGCTTTATTCAAAATTCTCAAAACGTGAGTTTTGGTTGGATAGCGTAACTTTCTTAGGCCACGTGGTATCCAAGGATGGAATAAGTGTGGATCCTCAAAAAGCAGAGATTCGTAGTTTCCTTGGTCTTGCTGGATATTATCGTAGATTCATCAAGGATTTTGCTAAACTTGCAGCTCCTCTAACCAAGTTGACACAGAAGCAAGTTATGTTCCAGTGGATTGATGAGTGTGAACAGAGCTTCCAACAACTAAAGGATTGTTTAGCATCCGCTCCAGTGTTGGCTTTACCCTCAAGTGGTAGTGGTTACGTAGTTTATTGTGATGCTTCTAGAATTGGTCTTGGATGTGTGTTGATGCAGCAGGGAAAGGTGATTGCTTATGCTTCTAGACAACTAAAGAGGCATGAACAAAATTACCCTACGCATCACTTGGAGATGGCGGCTGTAACGCCCCTTTTTTCCATTAGGACTGTTACGTGAATTTATCAATAACTTAATGCGGAAATTAATATAAACTGGTTTGTCCTCATAAAATTCGTGGCTAAATTTTTTTTTAAAAGTCTTATATGAAAAGATTTACTCACAACTCATTTAGCCATCCAGAAACTCAGAAGTAAAGAAACATCACACACACACACACACACACACACATATATATATATCATCAAGTCAATATACACAAATCTTGCGCCCGCAAGTATAGTTTGGAACCACAACATAGTGACCAAAATACATCATCCTGACACAAAGTAAATAAAGCGATAAAGCTAAACCTAGGAAAACGATAAATCAAAAAGTGTGTCCAATACACGACACTGAACATATACATCCCAAACCTAGGCTGGTCGCTAACAGACATCCTACAATCTAGCACTAGACACCCCCCACTGCTATAGACCTAAGACGATGACGTCTCCTCGAGGTCCTCCTCATCCTCGGATATCTCAATGAATACCCGCTCTGGCTCATCTTGAACCTTCCTCTTCCCCCTATCTGGGTGTCCTGATGGTCCGGCAGAAGTATCAGAAGAGCAACGTATGAAACGTCCAGACGGTGCAACGTAAGGAATAGGGGACGTCGGTCTCACGGTCCTCGGTGATGAAGCTGGTGTCACAGGTGGAGCCATCCTCGGTAGACGTGCCTGCTCCAAGGTACTCTTCCTTGGAGTGCAACGCATGCGACGGAACATATGGCGATACTCTGGAATGAATCCGGTTACTTGCGAGGGTAAAGGTCTCTCCTCCGCCAGAGCCTCTCTCCTCGGCTGCTCGACAGGTGCAACGGGTGCGGCTGCAGCCAGCGACGCATACTCTCGATAGGGATGAAAGCGTCCAGAATCATATCATGCTCTAAGACCTCCTCAGGGCCCAGCACCCCTCCTCTTGTCTTGACCACGTGTCCTGTCACCGTGGCCCATTGGGAGATGGGATCATAAGTCCATCCCCCTCCCTCGGACTTGGCCTCAAGAGGCCGGAAGCTCTCCCTCGCACGGGCTTCCAAAGGCCTCATCTACGCGTAAGGTAGACACAGATACAAGAAAACATACAAGGGTGAATTTCTTTACACAAGTTGAAATCCACTGAAATGGTACATATGAAAAGCAAAATACTACATAATACATTCCAAGAATATATATATATATATATATAGAATTACTCTTTCGCAAATCTTTTTAGCTAAGATATTCAATCATCAACCAGAGATAACATCATCAAGGTAAACACACAGTCAAGCACACACCTAGCATTCTAGCATAATGCATGTCACTTCAATATCTCTTTTTATACACCGGTGCACTGCTTGGAGACTTCTCTTCCTCAACTAAGTAGAGCGATGTGGCGGAATTGTATACCTATCATTAATGCAAACTGGCCTTCACTCTTGGCCATCATTTGTCATTTATTCGGTACAGACCCATTGTGCTACGTCGTACACCCCATCTCAAATAAGGCAGCCGGTCAGTATCATCCAAACCGGGTGCACTACTCTTCTCGGCACAAGGGGATTCACCGCAAGGCCATTGAGAATTTCGTAACCTGGATGCCCTCAAAGACTTATAGTCAGACCATACTTATTTACAATCCCCACATAGGATTGTTTGCTCAAATTTTGGCAAAAGCCACGTCTTTAATGCAAATGACAGTATATTGGCAACCACAATCAAAACAATCAATGCGGTCCCTTGTCTTAGGGTTTTTCGTCGCCACGTGTTAGCTTTCATTCAACACCGTGTAATATTTTTGCCCTTAAGACTTTATCGTCGCCACGTATTGATCTTCGTTCAATACTGTGTAAAATCGGTATTTGAAACCATAAGTTTTTAGAAGAGATTCCTCTTTGAATTCTTAAGTTTTCCTTTAACTTCAAAATCTTAAATCTTCACTTGTTATAAAAGAATTACCTCTTATTTAAAACCCACTTTATTTATTTTTTCTTCCCACTTTTCATTATAAAAGGTTTAATTAAAAACTTGACTAAATTCTTTGATAATTTTACTTAATTTCATTTACTTTTAAGTATTTACAATCCTGACCCCTAAGAAGTCCAGTTTTGCAGTCCAGCCCCTGATTTTCTGAAGAATTTGGTTTTTGGCCCAAAATGCCCAGACTTCGCATTTTCTTCCCCAAAACTTTCGTAAATTATGTTTTTGGCCCAAAGTACCCAGACTTCACGTTTTTGCCCCAAAACGTTTGTAAATTATGTTTTTGGCCCAAAGTGCCCAGATTTTCGAAATTATGCCCAGAACTCCAGAATTTTGTATTTTTGACCCCAAAACCTCCAGATTTTTTTTGACCCCTAAAAAATCTAAAATTTGATTTTTCTCCCTCATTAATTGATTTTCTAGCTCACTTAAAGTTTTATGGATAAAAGGAGTTTAGTATAAAATTGATTTAAGTCTTATACTTAGCAATTTTATGAAATTTATCTAAGTATGTATTAACTTGAATCCCAAATAACTTATTTGATTTCTTTTAGAAAACTCTTTTATTAAAGCTTTTAACTCCTCTTACCACACTTAGTCAAATATTTCCAAACCAATCCCAATCACAAGGAAATCAAAATATATGGAATATTCAAAGAAAGCAACATACATCAATTAGGCAAGAACACAATCAAGCCATAAACCATACATCCACTCAGAGTGACCATCTATAGCATATGAACATACATCATGAACATAGCATAAAATCATCAACTCATCAAGCATGCATTTTTTCAAAGAACACATAGACCTTTCAAACATACTCTTCCATCAACCAAATATCATGCTTGAACTCATGTATATACATAGATATATGAAAATACATATTACTAAGAGAATGAAATATTCATTCAACAACCAAGAGAAAAACTCAAGTCTTTGAGTTTAACTTAGAACAACACAACATAGACCGCACACATACACATCCTTCTCAACTTATTGAGAAAATCCCCTTACCTCTTGAAGACTATGAAAATGGGCAAACACCAAAAATCACCTTCCCTCTACACAATCACCAAGTGGCCTCCTTGAAGCCTTGATGTTCCCACACTTAGAAAAAGTTACCTTTCACAAAATACACCAAAATAAAACCATAAAAATATGAGTTTTATGAAAACCAACAAACCCTAAACAGTAGAAATTTGAGTAGATGAATACTTACTCAAATCTTGAAGATAAATGGATCCAAGGTAGTTTTCAAGCTTGTAGGTTCCAATGGAGTGAACCTAAACCAAGAAAAAACTTTTATTGAAATGAAGAACTCAAGCTTTCATGGAAAAATAAAAGTGGTGGAAATGAAAAAATGAAAGAAGTTTATGGATTAGAATGATGATCCAAACCTTTTTTTGTGAAGCTTGGGTGGCCAAAATCTCAACAAAACTAGCCCTTTTTGTGTATGGAAAAGCTTGGGAATATGAGAGAAAAATGGAGTTTGAAGACTTGGAGAAGATGAAGTGAGAAAAAAATGAAAACCTCTCACTTCCCTCTCCCTATCAATCTCGGCTGAAGCAAGGAAGGCGTGTGGAGGTATGGGCTTGCATGCTTTTGGTGGTTGGGAGCCATACCTCATTCATCTACTTTGAAATAAATTCAAAAATCAATTCTTTTTGACCATTTGACTTTTGGGATATTTTTGAGAGTGCATTCTGCCCCTCATGCGCCCAGTTCAGACCAAAAAAAATTGGTGGGATTAAATCCCATCAAGTTAGGGTTTAATCGGTAGTTCAAAGTAGTAAAAACGCGTAGTTTTCAAACCCCTTTTTAGATAAATATTTTTCTAAAATGGGTAAAATCATGAGAAATAAATTTTATGATTTGAATATGTCATAGAAAAATTTAGAAACCCAAAACTAAATTTTTGGACTATTTTTCATGTCCCAGTTGCGCCCGGTTTACCCGTAAAGCTCCAAACGCGGGTAAAATAAAGTTTTTCTGAAAAATTTCAGAAAAATTTCTCAAAATCACAAATATTATAAAAACGACTTTTGGTCCATTAAAATTTTATTTTGGAGTCAAAATGACCTTCAGAAAAATATTAAACCCTTTCCTGCTTCACACGAGAACGCGGTTCCCGTAAAAACTCAGTTTTTGCAAACTCTACCACTCTAAACCCTTCAAAAGAAAACCTAAGATATGAATATTATTATTCACACTTTAAAATCACAAAATCATTAGTTAAATAATTTTAATTAATTTAAAGCAGATTAAAAATCAATAAAAATTATATAAAAATCAGGGCGTTACAGCGGTGGTGGTCTTTGCACTTAAAATTTGGAGGCATTACTTATATGGCGAGACATGTGAAATTTACACTAATCATAAGAGCCTTAAGTATATTTTTCAACAGAATGATTTGAATTTAAGACAAAGGAGGTGGATGGAGCTTTTAAAAGATTATGTTTGTACAATCTTGTATCACCTAGGAAAGGCAAATATAGTTGTTGACGCTTTCAGCAGGAAATCCATGGGTAGCCTTGCACACATAGCTGGAGTTAGAAGACTGATAGTGAAGGAGTTTCAGGATCCTGTAGCAAGTGGAGTTCACTTTGAAGCTACAAGTACAGAATCACTCTTAGCACATGTTCAAGTTCGTTCTACCTTAGTGGAGAACATTAAAACAGCTCAAGGTAAAGATCCTCACTTGAAGAAAGTTATGGAGGATGTTCGAACAGGAAAAGTTTCTGATTTTGAGATTGATTCAGAAGGTGTTTTACATTTTGGCACTCGTTTGTGCATTCATGATGTTGATGATGTGAGGAAGAAAATTTTGGAGGAAGCTCATCATTCCTTTTACACTGTTCATCAGGTTCTACTAAAATGTACCAAGACTTTAAGGAATTCTATTGGTGGGAAGGAATGAAGAGAGATGTAGATGAATTTGTGTCTAAGTGCTTAGTATGTCAACAAGTTAAAGCAGAGCATCAAAAGCCGTCGGGCTTGTTTTAAAGGATTGAGATACCAGAATGGAAATGGGAATGGATTACAATGGACTTTGTGACAGGGTTGCCAAGAACTCAAAAGGGATATGGTTCAGCTTGGATAATTGTAGATTGACTGACAAAGTCTACACACTTTTTACCTGTGAAAACCACCTATTCAACAGCCCAGTATGCCAAGCTTTATATGGAGAGGATAGTATCTTTGCATGGTGAACCATTGTCTATAATATCTAATCGTGGACCGTAGTTTACTGCTCACTTTTGGAGATCTTTTCAGGCGACTTTTGTAACACTCTGTTTTTATATATATAGTTTTTATTTATTTTTAATCTGTTTTAAATTAATTAAAATTATTTAATTAATGATTTTGCGATTTTAAGGTATAAATAATAATATTTATATCTTAGGTTTATTTTGAAGGGTTTAGAGTAATAGAGTTCGCAAAACTGAGTTTTTGCGGGAACCGCGTTCTCGCGGAATGCGGGAAGGGTTCAGTATTTTTCCGGAGGTCATTTTTACTCCAAACTAAATTTTTAACAAACCAAAAATGGTTCTTATAATATTTTTTATTTTTAGAAATTTTCTGGAAATTTTTCAGAAAAACTTTATTTTTACCCGCGTTTGGTGCTTTACGGGTAAACCGGGCGCAACCGAGACATGAAAAATAGTCAAAAATTTAGTTTTGGGTTTCTAAATTTTTCTATGAGATATTCAAATCATAAAATTTATTCCTCATGATTTTACTCATTTTAGAAAAATAATTATCTAAAAAGGGGTTCAAAAACTACGCGTTTTTACCGCTTCGAACTACCGATTAAACCCTAACTTGATGGGACTTAATCCCACCATTTTTCTGGTCAGATCTGGGCGCATAAGGGGCTGATCCAAGTCTAAAAATTCTTCCAAAAGTCAAATGGTCAATTAGGGGTTGATTTTGAATTTTCCCAAAATTAGGTGAGAGAGGTATGGCTCCCAACCACCAAAGCATGCAAGCCCATACCTCCCCCATGCTCCTTGTGGTCAGCCGAGTTTCTTGTGTGGGAAAGGGAGAGAGAAATTCATTTTGTTTCATACACTTCATCTTCTCCAAGTTCCATTTTCCATTTTCTCTCCATTCCCAAGCTTTTTCCATACACAAAAAGACCAAGTTCTAGTGAGATTTTCCATACCCAAGCTTCACAAAAAGGGTTTGGATCATCATTCTAATCCATAAACTTCTTTCATTTTTTCATTACTTTCATGTTTTCATGAAACCTTGAGTTCTTCATTTCACTAAAAATAAGCTTTTCCTTTGTTTAGGTTCACTCCATTGGAACCTACAAGCTTGGAAACTACCTTGGATCTATTTTCTTTCAAGATTTGAGTAAGTATTCATCTTCTCAAATTTCTACTCTTTAGGGTTTCTTGATTTTCATAAAACTCATATTTCTATGGTTGTATTTTGATGTATTTTGTAAAAGGTAAATTTTTCTAAGTGTGGGAACATCAAGGTGTTGAGTAGACCACTTGGTGTTGGTGTGGTGTGAAGGAGGTGATTTTGGAGTTAGCCCATTTTCAAGTCTTCATGAAGTAAGGGGATTTTTCTCAATAAGTTGGGAGGGTTGTGTATGGGTGTGATTATGTGATTTTGTTCTTGATGATGAACTCAAAGACTTGAGTTTTCATATTGGTTGTTGAATGATTTTTCATTCTCTTAGTAATATGTATTTTTACATGTATATGTATATGAGTAAAAATATGATTTTTGTTTGAGGCATGATAATTTTTATGAGCCTATGTGTTCTTGGAAAAAAAATCATATGTATGCTTTGGGGTGATTTTGGATGTCCAAGTGTGTGCTTGGTGAAGTATGATTTAATGTCATATTCATGATGTATGTTGATTTATGGCTTGGTTGTGTTATTGCCTAATTGATGTATATTGATTTATGTGTATTTCATATACTTTGATTGGGATTGGATTGATGAGATTTGATTAAGTGTGGAAAGAGAGTTTAAAAGCTTTAATGAAAAAGTTTTCCAAATGAATTAATTAGAATTCTAATCATAAGTCTTAAATCAATTTCATATTAAATCATTTCTATCCATAAAACTTTAAGTGAGTTAGAGAATTAATTAATGTGAGAGAAAAATCAAATTTTGGATTTTTAGGGGTTAAAAACGAAAACTGCAGGTTTTTGGGGTCAAAAATGCAAATTCTGGAATTCTAGGCTTTAATTGCAAAATCTAAACTTTTGGGCCAAAAATGTAATTTACGAAAACGTGGGGCTGAAACGCGAAGTCTGGTACTTTTGGGCCAGAATTATAAATTACGAAAGTTGTGGGGTAGAGAACGTAAAGTCTGGGCATTTTGGGCCAGAAACCTAATTTTTCAGAAAATTGGGGGCTGAACTATGAAACTGAACTTCTTAGGGGGTCAGAATTACAAATACTTAAAGTAAAAGATTTTAAGTAAAATTATCAAGGAATTTAATTAGGTTTTTAATTAAATCCTTTATGATGAATAAGTGGGAAGAAAACTAATAAAGTGAGTTTTAGATAAAAGATAATTCTTTTATTAAAACAAATGAAGTTTGAAGACTTGAGAGTTAAAAGAAAACTTAAGAATGAAAGAGGAATTTCTTCTAAAAACTTATGGTATTAATTAATAATGTTACACGGTATTGGAAGAGAACCAATACGTGGCGAAGATAAAAGTCTTAAGGACAAATATTTTACACGGTGTTAGGTGAAAGCTAACACGTGGCGATGAAAAACCCTAAGACGAGGGACCGAATTGATTGTGGTTGCAAATATACTGTCATATGCATTTGAGATATTGGCTTTTGCCAGGCTAGCATTTATTGCTATGATGAGAGCACACAATCCTATGCGGGGATTGTAAATAAGTATGGTCTGACTATAAGTCTTTGAGGGCATCCAGGTTACGAAATTCTCAATGGTCTTGCGGTGAATCCCCTTGTGCCGAGAAAAGTAGTGTACCCGGCTTGGATGATCTTGACCGGCTGCCTTATTTGAGATGGGGTGTACGACGTAGCACAATGGGTCTGTACCGAATAAATGACAAACGATGGCCAAGAGTGAAGGTCGGTTTGCATTAATGATAGGTATACGATTCCGCCACATCGCTCTACTTAGTTGAGGAAGAAAAGTCTCCATGGAGCAGTGCACCGGTGTATGACAAGAGATATTGAAGTGACATGCATTATGCTAGAATGCTACGTGTGTGCCTGACTGTGTGTTTACCTTGATGATTTGTCTCTTGTTGATGATTGAATAGCTTAGCTAAAAGATTTGCGAAAGAGTAACTCTATAAATATATTCTTGGAATGTATTACGTAGTATTTTATTTTTCATATGCAATCTTCCAGTGGATTTCAACTTGTGAAAAGAAATTCACCCTTGCATATTTTTCCTGTATCTGTATGTACGTTACGCGTAGATGAGGCCTCTGGTAGCCCGCGTGAGGGAGAGCTTCCGGCCCCTTGAGGCCGAGTCCGAGGGAGGGGGATGGACTTATGATCCCATCTCCCAATGGGCCACTGTGTGTGGACATGTGGTCAGGACTAGAGGAGGGGTGCTGGACCCCGAAGAGGTTCTGGAGCGCGATATGGTTTTGGACGTTCACATTCCATTAGAGAGGATGCGCAGCTGGCTGGCAGCCGCACCCGAGGCACCTGTGGAGCAGCCGAGGCGAGAGACTCAGGCGGAGGAGAGACCTTTACCCTCACGGGTAACCGGATCCGCTCGGGAGTATCGTCGCATGTTTCGTCGCACGCGCCTCACTCCGAGGAAGAGTACCTTGCCGCGAGATCGTCTACCGAGGATGGCTCCATCAGTGACACCAGCTTCACCACCAGCGACAGGGAGACCGACGCTTTCCGTCCCTTACATTCCACCGTATGGCCGTTTCGTACGCTGCTCTTCTGACACTTCTGCCGGACCGTCGGGACACGCAGAGAGGGGGAAAAGGAAGGTTCGAGATGAGCCAGAGCGGGTACTCATTGAGATATCCGAGGAGGAGGAGGACCCGGAGGAGGATCCCGAGGAGGACCTCGAGGAGACGTCATCGTCTTAGGTCTTAGTGGTGGGGGTGTCTAGTGCTAGGTTGTGGGATGTCTGTTAGCGACCAGCCTAGGTTTGGGATGTTCATGTTCAGTGTCGTGTATTTGACACATCTTTTGATTTACAGTTTTCTTAGGTTTAGATTTATCGCTTTATTTTCTTTACGTTATAATGATGTATTTTGGCCACTATGTTGTGGTTCCAAACTATCCTTGCGGGCGCAAGACTTGTATATTTTGACATGATGATATATATATATATATATGTGCATGATGTTTCTTTTCTTCTGAGTTTCAGGATGGCTAAGTGTGATGTGAGAAATCTTTTCGTATAAGATTCTTTTAAAAAAAAAATTAGCCACCAATTTTATTAACCTTAATTTATGAAAGATGTTTTTCCGCATTAAATATTAGTTTTCACGTGACGTTCCTTGTGGGAAAAAGGGGCGTTACAATTGTGGTATCAGAGCTGGTCGATGTCTTTCGGGAGTGTCTAGGTTATAGGCTTACTAAGTTGATGTTGTGTGATCTCTGATTAGCATTGTGTGACTTTGGTTGTATTGTTTCCATATGAAGCAATGTGTGAAATTGATTGCTTTCTCGAATTGGTTTTGAATAGTGCGACTGATTGGTTCACTTGCAGAAACCCATGGCACGTCGGGGACGACCGACGAATCGTGTTGACGCCGAAGATCGTGACGATACGATGGAGAGGGCTATAGCGGCTATGACTAACATGGCGGCTCAGATGGCTCAACAGTCTATTCGTGCGGAACAAAGGGATGTCGAGAGGGAACAGAGGGACGTTGAGGATAGATTGAGGGCTGAGAGGGCTGCTGAAGGAAAGAGCTTGGTCGACTTTCGACACCATAACCCGCCACAGTTTCGTGGTGAGGCTGAGCCAGATAAAGCAGAACTATGGATCGAGGAGCTGGAAAAGATCTTTGAGATCTTACACTGCACGGCAGCCGAGAAGCTACAATATGCGGTGTACCTGCTGTTGGGTGACGCAGAATACTAGTGGAAGGGAGTCCGACAGCTATTGGATGCTGGAAACCAAGAGGTGACATGGGAACTTTTCAAGGAGAAATTTCTTGAGAAGTACTTTCCACAAAGCGCGAGGTCCGAGAAGGAGCAAGAGTTTCTGCGACTGCAGCAACGGGACATGACTGTAGGGGAATACGCGGCAAAGTTTGAGTCACTTGCCAAGTATTTTCGGTTCTTCCAAGTCCAACCTGACGAGGGATGGAAGTGTGGGAGGTTTGAGGCTGGATTGAGGTACAAGGTGCGTCAATCTGTGGCTTCACTGGATATCCGTCAGTTTCCACTGCTGGTGGAAAAATTTAGGAAGATGGAGAACTTGATGAGGGGAAGGATCAACAAAGGGAACGTGGGTGGATCGTCTAGGTCATATCCACAAAGTCAGAAGGGGAAGCAGGCTCAACACAAGCCTTATTTCAAAAACCAGAAGAGTCAACCAAACTGCAGTGTACCATTTTCTGCTAGTGGTACCAACAAGGGCTATCAGGGAGCGGGCGCTCCGATTGTATGTTACAACTGCGGAAAGCCCGGACACTTGTCCACAGCATGCAACCAGAAGGGGATGACATGCTTTAGCTGCGGGAAGATCGGACATGCAGCAAAGGATTGCCGGATGGGCAAACCGAAACCAGAGGTGAACGCCGTCAAAGCCGGAAGGCCGACGACGAAAGGACGAGTTTACACCATGAGTGGTGTTGAAGCTTCACAATCAGAGGATCTCATACAAGGTACTTGTGACATAACTGGAAATCCCTTAATTGTACTGTATGATTCGGGTGCTACCCATTCTTTCATATCTGAAAACTGTGTGAAACGACTGAAATTGCCTGTGTCTTTGATGTCTTTTGATCTTGTTGTTTCTATGCCTACTGTTGAAACTGTTATTGCAAATTCTGTATGTCTAAAATGCCCTGTTGTTATTTCCAATAGGACATACCTTGTTGATTTGATATGTTTGCCTTTGACACAATTGGATGTGATTTTAGGCATGGATTGGTTATCTTCCAACCATATCCTTTTAGACTGTGCCAATAAATCTTTGATTTTCCCTAATGCTGAGAATTCTGGATTTTTGACTGCCAATCAAGTGAGAGCTTCTTTGAAAGAAGGAGCTCAGGGATACATGTTTTTATCCTTCTTGAAAGTCAAGGGGGAAGTTGTATTGAACAACGTGCCCGTCGTTAGAGACTTCTCGGAAGTATTTCCGGAGGATGTTCCAGGTTTACCACCTGTGAGGGACATAGAGTTTACCATAGACTTAGTACCTGGTACTGGTGCAATCTCTATTGCCCCGTATAGAATGTCGCCAATGGAGCTGGCTGAACTGAAGAAGCAATTGGAAGATTTGCTATCCAAGCAATTCGTAAGACCAAGTGTATCGCCGTGGGGAGCTCCTGTGCTGTTGGTGAAAAAGAAGGACGGAACTTCCAGATTGTGTGTGGACTACCGTCAGTTGAACAAGGTGACGATCAAGAATAAGTATCCATTGCCACGCATCGACGATCTGATGGATCAACTTCGCGGTGCAGCTATATTTTCTAAGATTGACTTGAGGAGTGGCTATCACCAGATTAGGGTTAAGAGTGATGATATTCCTAAGACTGCTTTTAGGACTAGATATGGTCATTTTGAGTATCTTGTGATGCCGTTTGGAGTGACTAATGCACCGGCAATATTCATGGACTATATGAATAGGATCTTTAGACCTTTCTTGGATCGATTTGTGGTAGTGTTCATAGATGACATTTTGATTTACTCTAAGAGTCATGAAGAACACGAGGAACACCTAAGGCAAGTATTGCAGATTTTGAGTGAGAAAAAGTTTTATGCAAAGTTGTCTAAGTGTGAATTTTGGTTAGAAAAAGTACAATTTCTAGGCCATGTGATTTCAAAAGAGGGTATAGCTCAGTAATGTCTGTAGGTAACAAGATGAAACACAAGAAGGGGGGGTTGAATTGTGTTTCTAAGCTTTTAAAACTTTTCGCAAAAGATGAACACTGGCTGTTAAAAACGTTGGACGCACAGCTTAGTTTAAATATTGGACGCACAGTGCTTTTTGAAATATTGGATGCACAGAGTGCTAAAACACTGGACGCACAGAGTCTTTATAAAAACTGGACGCACAGGTTTTCTAAAGATTGGACGCACAGAATGCTTCCCTTTTGGTTTGAAAAACTTGTTTGAATAAAAACAATTTCAATCCCCTTTGTTAGTAATAAACACAGATATAAAAGGAGTTAAGGGAAAGAAGAAATGACACAAGTTTTTATACTGGTTCACCCTTTCCTAAAAGCTACGTCCAGTCCCCTCAAACTAGAGAGATTTCACTATCAAACCAGATAGATACAAGTATTCTTTGCACACAGCCTCTTCAGGCTAAATCCCAAGTATTCTTTGCACACAGCCTCTCCAGGCTAAAACCCAAGTATTCTTTGGACGCAGCCTCTTCAGGCTAAACCCCAAGTATTCTTTGAACACAGCCTCTTCAGGCTAAACAACTCAGCAGAGTTTTGATTCAAGTGCTGTCTAACTCACACAAGTGAGGATATGAAATCTAAAGCACTTTGAGAGTTAAGCAAACTCTCTTTTACAAGAAGATAAAGAAATACAAGACTTTTCTAATCAGAGTATAAAAGATTGCACAGCAGTTCAGCTCTTTCTTTTTCGTTTTCAGTCACTTGTATTCTTCTTCTTGCTTCTCGGTATTTATAGGCTTTGATGAAGCTTCAGACTTGTTCTTCGAATAGCTCAGCTTCAGCCTTCATAAATATTACCGTTCTCTAATAGCATTTAATGCTATTTTCCCGTTGCTCTGAGGAGATCTTCTTCATTGTGCATGTCTGCGTTTCTTTCTCCCAAATCAGAAGCAACCTGTACTCAAAGTCTCAATTGTACAGTGGTTAATAATAATATCTTATTGAGACAGAGAGAATACACTGTGTAAAGTAGAAAGGTGTGTTCAGAGATCTATAGAGTAGTTAAAAGTACATTCTCTCTCTTAGTACACTTTCCACAGTACTTTATGCTTTTCAGAAGTACATTCACATACGTTGACAAAGATGTACAGAAAAGCATTGTGTACAGCTATTTATTTCAAATCATTTGCTCAATAAATATGTTTCATATTAAATGCATGAGCAATAAATAGCATGTAATGGACTCTGCGTTTTGGACGCAGCATATAGAATCTATTGGACGCATACCTTTGCACTTACCAATTTGCACAGAACTCATGCAAACATTGGACGCATACCTGATGCTTACCAATCTATTCCATTTGAATGCAAGGCAGTATTGGACTTTTGCCATTTCCATTGGACGCAAGGTTGATTGTTGTACATTTGTTCTTCTGCTTCATTGGACGCAGAACAATTGTTTGATGTACCTTTGTCAATCTGCTTCCTTGTGCTCCATTGGACGCAAAGCAATATTGTTGTCCTTCTTATTTATTGGACGCAGAACAGTGCTTGAGTAACTCTGACTTCATTGGACGCAGAGCAGTTCTTTTGTTTGTTCAGTTTCATTGGACGCAGAGTTGCACTCTTGCTCACACTGGACATTGGACTTTTATCCTTCATGCTCGCTGAATCTGTTCCTTTGAAAATCATTGGACTCTTACTGCAATTCTGCTTCTCATACAAACATTGGACTCTGCCAGTATTGCCTTGTTCTTATCATTGGACTTATGCCAGTCTTGCTCTATTGGACGCTTACTGATTCTGCTTCTTTGGAAAACAGTGGACGCAGAAAGTAGCGTGTCTTCAAGACTTGATTTCTTCTACTTCTGCGATTCTGCTTCTTCAGAAGACATTGGACGCAGAGCTTTGTTCTTGCCTTGTGCTCAAACATTAGACGCAGAATTCTTCCTTCTGCTCAAACATTGGACGCTGGACGCAGAATTCTTCCTTCTGCTCAAACATTGGACGCAGAACTTTTGTGTCCATTTCAGTGTCAACATTGGACGCAAAACTCTTGTGTCCATTCCAGTGCCAATATTGGACGCAAAACTCTTGTGTCCATTCCAGTGCCAACATTGGACGCAAAACTCTTGTGTCCATTCCAGTGCCAACATTGGACGCAAGGCTTCTTCCTTCTGCTCAAGCAGTGGACGCATACTCTCCAGTGCCAACATTGGACGCAAAGCTTCTCAGACTTTGAATATGAGCCAATGTTATGATGAACTAATTTATTGGACGCAGACTGCAATAAACTTAGTTAGGCAGCTTTGTTATGCATTGTACAAACTTAATACAAATTGATTATCCTTTGTAAAATCCTTAATATATTTTGTTATCATCAAAACCATAAAATCACTTAGGGAGTTTTTTGTATTAAAAACACTTTTAACCAATTTGGTTCCAACAATCTCCCCCTTTTTGATGATGACAAACATTATTAAGTTTTACAAACAATAAAGCATATAAACCAAAAACAATCAGCAAAAACAGAAATTTTCTAAGGGAAACTCCCCCTGAGATAAACATCTCAGATTTTCCTTACTCTTCTCCCCCTGAGATAAACATCTCATGGTTTTGAATATTCAATATACTTAGAGTACCTGAAAATTTCTTTTACTCATAGAAACAAGATTAGTCCACAAATAGCTTATCAAAATAACAACATGGTAATAAGACTAATGCGATCAGACTTAATCTTTCTCCCCTTTTGTCAAAATCTTTCCCCTTTTATTCAAGATATAAAAACTTAATCCCATTCTTTCTCCCCCTTTTGTCATCAGGCAAAAAGGTTCATAGAACATCATAGTCCAAAGAGAGTTTTGAAAAAAAAACTTTGAGCTTTTAAAAAACAGAAACCTCTTTAAAACTGAAAAAAAACTTTTTCTTCTCCCCTTTTTTTAAACAAGCTTTCTCAAACAGAAAAGATTTTAGAAAAGATGTCAAACGAAGAGAAATCTGAATCAAGTTTATAGAGAAAACAGAAGTTTTTCTTGAAAGCTTGAATAATCATCAAACTGAAAAGATACTGCAAAGCATTTGTAAGAAACCAACTGTAAGATATATCTTTATGAAAAAAGTTTGGACTCAGCGTGGGATTACTAAGAGGATAAAAGTTTCCTTTTAAAAAATTCTAAGTCTCAAATAGACTGTCGTGTCCTATTGGACTCTAGTCACATTGGACTTAGACTCAACTTTAAGCATATTGGACGCTAAACATCAGTCTTTTATAAAGTGCATATTCAAATGCTTCCTTATAAAAATGAATCTATCTACAGATAGGGGTTTTGTAAATATATCTGCCCATTGATTTTCAGTGCTAACAAACTGAATATCAAATGTTCCCTTCTGCACATAGTCTCTAATAAAATGATGTTTAATTTCTATATGCTTAGCTCTTGAGTGTAAGATTGGGTTCTTAGATAAATTGATTGCAGCAGTATTATCACATAGAACAGAAATCTTACTCTCGAAAATGTTGTAGTCCTCCAATTGATATTTAATCCATAAGAGCTGAGAACAACAACTTGCTGCAGAGACATATTCAGCTTCGGCTGTTGATAATGCAATTGTGCTTTGTCTCTTGCTTGTCCATGATACTAAATTGGATCCCATAAAATGACATCCTCCACTGGTGCTTTTTCTTTCAAGCCTGTCTCCAGCATAGTCAGCATCACAGAATCCTACTAATCTGTATTCATCTGATTTCTTAAACAGCAAACCAAGATTAGTAGTCTCTTTCAGATATCTAAAAATTCTCTTGACAGCAGTCAAATGAGAATCTCTAGGATCTGATTGAAATCTCGCACATAAGCATACACTGAACATAATATCAGGTCTAGATGCAGTAAGATATAAAAGAGATCCTATCATACCTCTATATACCTTTTGATCTACCTTTTTATCTTTGTCATTCAGGCTCATTATGCAAGTTGGATGCATGGGGGTATTCATGGGTTTGCAATCATCCATCTTGAACTTCTTCAGAAGTTCCTTTGTATATTTGGTCTGATGCACATATATCCCATCTTTAGTCTGTTTCACTTGAAGTCCAAGAAAGAACTTCAACTCTCCCATCATGCTCATTTCGAATTCTTTCTGCATTAACTCAGAGAATTCTCTACACAAAGATTCATCAGTAGCACCAAAGATAATGTCATCTACATAAATCTGCACTATGATGAAATGTGAGTCTATGGATTTTCTAAAAAGAGTGTTATCAACTTTTCCTCTTGAAAAACCATTTTCCATTAAAAATGAACTCAGTTTTTCATACCAAGCTCGAGGAGCTTGCTTAAGGCCATAAAGAGCCTTTTTCAATTTAAAAACATGATTTGGAAAAGATTGATCCTCAAAGCCAGGGGGTTGTTCAACATAGACTTCTTCTGTTATTATACCATTCAGAAAAGCACTCTTTACATCCATTTGATAAAGCCTCATATCATGTTGGGCAGCAAATGAAAGTAAAATGCGAATGGCTTCTATTCTAGCTACTGGAGCAAAGGTTTCAGTAAAATCAATACCTTCCTGTTGTGAGTAGCCTTGAGCAACTAACCTTGCTTTGTTTCTCACAACTTTTCCTTCTTCGTCCAGCTTGTTTCTGAATACCCATTTGGTTCCAATGATGGACTTATCTTCAGGTGGGGCTACCAGAGTCCAAACATCATTTCTTTTGAACTGATTCAGCTCCTCCTGCATTGCTAAAATCCATCCTTCATCCAATAGGGCTTCATCTATATTCTTTGGCTCCAATTCAGAGATGAATGCTACATCAGTTTGCTCTCTGAATGTGGACCTTGTTCTGACTTTATCATCTGCATTTCCAATAATTTGATCTTCAGGATGATAAGTCTTAAAATGCCAGCTTTTACCACCTGCAGTATTGGACGCATGACTGTTTCCTGCGTCTGGTCCATCTTCTTCAATCTTGCTTGATGATTCTTCACCTCCTGGTTGTATTCTCATATCTGCAAGAGAATCACTTAGCTCTGACAGATCATTGTCAGGCTTTTTGTCATTGAATTTAACATGAATTGACTCTTCAACAGTCAAGGTTCTTGAGTTGTAAACTCGATATGCCTTGGAAGTTTCAGAATAACCCAGAAAAATTCCATTATCAACTTTAGAGTCAAATTTACCAAGTTGATCCTTGGTGTTAAGAATAAAACACTCACATCCGAAAGGATGAAAATATGAAATGTTGGGTTTTCTTCCTTTCCACAATTCATAAGGAGTCTTTTTCAGTATAGGCCTTATAAAAATTCGGTTTTGCAAATAACATGCTGTGTTTACAGCTTCAGCCCAAAACCTCTTAGAGGTTGAGTGATCATTGAGCATGGTCCTGGCCATCTCTTGTAAAGATCGATTTTTCCTCTCTACTACACCATTTTGCTGTGGTGTTCTAGGTGCAGAGAAATTGTGAAGGATTCCATTCTCTTCACATAATCTCTGAAAGTTTGCATTTTCAAACTCACCTCCATGATCACTTCGAATGGAGTTGATACAAACTCCTTTCTCAGTTTGGACTCTTTTACAAAAAATGGTGAATACCTTAAAAGACTCATCCTTGTGTGCTAGGAATTTAACCCATGTCCATCTAGTATAGTCATCAACTATAACAAGTCCATATTTCTTTCCACTCAAAGAAGCAGTTTGTGTTGGTCCAAACAAATCCATATGTAAAAGTTCTAAAGGTCTAGAAGTGGAAACAATGTTTTTAGAATTAAAAGAGTTTTTCACTTGTTTCCCTTTCTGACATGCTTCACAGAGAACCTCAGATTTGTACACAAGATTTGGAAGTCCTCTTACAAGGCTATGCTTATTAAGCTTTGAGATGGTTCTCAAGCTTGCATGACCAAGCTTCTTGTGCCATATCCATTGTTCATCATTTAAAGAAATGAAGCATGAGACATTCTGTTTGGACAGATTTTCGAAATCAATTTTATAAACATTGTCCTGCCTCTTTGCTTGAAAAAGAATGGACTTATCAGAATTTTTGACTATACATTTATCCTTGTCAAAGGAAACATCACATCCACTGTCACACAATTGGCTTATGCTAAGTAGATTATGTTTGAGTCCTTCAACCAATAAAACATTTTCAACAGTAGGAAAAGGATGTTTACCAATTTTACCTATTCCAACTATTCTGCCTTTCTGGTCACCTCCAAACGTGACCCAGCCCTTTGATCTAGGCTTTAGGTCTTGGAACATAGACCTTTCTCCTGTCATGTGTCGTGAGCAGCCACTGTCCAAGTACCATGACTGGTGTTGTTTTCCTCTCATTAAGCAAATCTGCAACAGGAATGATCATGTTCTTAGGTACCCAGATTTTCTTGGGTCCTTTCATGTTAGTCCTTGGCCTGCGTCCAGGCTTGTTCCATTTATTATGGAAGCATGTCGATGTGACATGACCAGCCTTTCCACAGTATCCACAATATATATTAAACTTTGATGGACTCTTGGAAAACTTTGGTTTCAGTTTTTCATAACCCAAACCAGTTTTGTCAGAAGGTTTTCTCTGAATTTTTAAAATTTGATCAAGCTTTTCAGAGCTACTGACAAATTTGGACAAACGTCCAGTGAGTTCATCTACTTCTTGTTGAAGTACTTGTACTTCACAGGAAGTATTGGACTCAGACTTCTTTGGAGATTCATCTTTTGGTTGACTTGCTTGAAGTCTTAGCTTTTCATTTTCTGATTTAAGTACTTTGTTTTCTGAAGAAAGCTTTTCAAAATCTTTTGTTATAAGAGAAAACTTTTTCTTTAAAGACCTGTACTCATCAGATAGAATGGATGAATCTCTAAGAAGCTCATCAAAATTATTTCTTAATTCAGAGTAAGAAATTACCTCCTCTTTGTCTTCACTTTCAACTGATGAGAGTCCTGCCATTAGGCACAGATTTGCCTCTTCTTTATCCTCATCATCAGAGGAATCATCGAGGTCTTCCCATGTTGCCATGAGACCTTTCTTCTTCTTGAAGACTTTCTTCTTTGTCTTCTCAGCCTCAGGACAGTCTGCCTTGTAGTGGCCTGGTTTCCTGCATCCATAGCACACCACTGGACTTTCCTCCTTTTGCTCAGCTTCCTTCTGTGGAAATCTTCTGTTGAATTGCTTCCTTCTGAAGCCACCCTTCTTTTTCCACATAGATTTTATTTTTCTGGAGATGAAGGAGAGTTCATCATCATCTGAGCCTTCTTCTCCTTGTGAGCTGCATGATTCTTCATCAGAATCATTTGCCTTCAATGCTTTGGAGGTGCTCCCTCTATGAGCTTTAAGAGCAATGGACTTTGCTCTTTTCTCGGTTCCCTCTTCATTCAGCTCAAGCTCATGTACTTTCAGTGAGCCCAGAAGATCCTCCATGGCAAGAGTGGAAAGATCCCTTGCTTCTTGTATGGCTGTCACCTTGGGTCTCCATTGTCTTGGCAGACTCCTTAGGATTTTCCTGATATGCTCCTGGGTTGTGTAGATTTTTCCCAAGGACCTCAGGTTGTTAATGATTGTTTGGAATCTTCCAAACATTTGATCAATGGACTCGTGATCCTCCATTTTGAATAGTTCATATTGATGAACTAGCATGCTTATCTTAGATTCACGAACCTGAGACGAGCCTTCATGTGCCAAGGCCAGAGTGTCCCACATTTCCTTGGCAGTGGTGCAGCTGTGCACCTTGTCATATTCAGATTTTGTGATGGCACACATCAGGTAGTGCCTAGCCTTCGAGTTCAGCTGGAACCTTGTCCTTTGATCTGCTGTCCACTGAGCTCTTGGTACTTGTTGACCTGCTTCATTTACTGGAGCAGTGTAGCCAGTTTCCACGACATCCCATAGGTCCATGTTTTGAGCATCAAAGAATGTGATCATTCTCTGCTTCCAGTAGTCATATTCATTTCCATTGAACAGTGGTGGTCTGTTCACAGCTTGTCCTTCGTTTTCCATGGATCTTGCTTCTCTTCACGGTTAAGTGCTCAACCCCTAGAGACCGAGCTCTGATGCCAACTGTAGGTAACAAGATGAAACACAAGAAGGGGGGGTTGAATTGTGTTTCTAAGCTTTTAAAACTTTTCGCAAAAGATGAACACTGGCTGTTAAAAACGTTGGACGCACAGCTTAGTTTAAATATTGGACGCACAGTGCTTTTTGAAATATTGGACGCACAGAGTGCTAAAACGCTGGACGCACAGAGTCTTTATAAAAACTGGACGCACAGGTTTTCTAAAGATTGGACGCACAGAATGCTTCCCTTTTGGTTTGAAAAACTTGTTTGAATAAAAACAATTTCAATCCCCTTTGTTAGTAATAAACACAGATATAAAAGGAGTTAAGGGAAAGAAGAAATGACACAAGTTTTTATACTGGTTCACCCTTTCCTAAAAGCTACGTCCAGTCCCCTCAAACTAGAGAGATTTCACTATCAAACCAGATAGATACAAGTATTCTTTGCACACAGCCTCTTCAGGCTAAATCCCAAGTATTCTTTGCACACAGCCTCTCCAGGCTAAAACCCAAGTATTCTTTGGACGCAGCCTCTTCAGGCTAAACCCCAAGTATTCTTTGAACACAGCCTCTTCAGGCTAAACAACTCAGCAGAGTTTTGATTCAAGTGCTGTCTAACTCACACAAGTGAGGATATGAAATCTAAAGCACTTTGAGAGTTAAGCAAACTCTCTTTTACAAGAAGATAAAGAAATACAAGACTTTTCTAATCAGAGTATAAAAGATTGCACAGCAGTTCAGCTCTTTCTTTTTCGTTTTCAGTCACTTGTATTCTTCTTCTTGCTTCTCGGTATTTATAGGCTTTGATGAAGCTTCAGACTTGTTCTTCGAATAGCTCAGCTTCAGCCTTCATAAATATTACCGTTCTCTAATAGCATTTAATGCTATTTTCCCGTTGCTCTGAGGAGATCTTCTTCATTGTGCATGTCTGCGTTTCTTTCTCCCAAATCAGAAGCAACCTGTACTCAAAGTCTCAATTGTACAGTGGTTAATAATAATATCTTATTGAGACAGAGAGAATACACTGTGTAAAGCAGAAAGGTGTGTTCAGAGATCTATAGAGTAGTTAAAAGTATATTCTCTCTCTTAGTACACTTTCCACAGTACTTTATGCTTTTCAGAAGTACATTCACATACGTTGACAAAGATGTACAGAAAAGCATTGTGTACAGCTATTTATTTCAAATCATTTGCTCAATAAATATGTTTCATATTAAATGCATGAGCAATAAATAGCATGTAATGGACTCTGCGTTTTGGACGCAGCATATAGAATCTATTGGACGCATACCTTTGCACTTACCAATTTGCACAGAACTCATGCAAACATTGGACGCATACCTGATGCTTACCAATCTATTCCATTTGAATGCAAGGCAGTATTGGACTTTTGCCATTTCCATTGGACGCAAGGTTGATTGTTGTACATTTGTTCTTTTGCTTCATTGGACGCAGAACAATTGTTTGATGTACCTTTGTCAATCTGCTTCCTTGTGCTCCATTGGACGCAAAGCAATATTGTTGTCCTTCTTATTTATTGGACGCAGAACAGTGCTTGAGTAACTCTGACTTCATTGGACGCAGAGCAGTTCTTTTGTTTGTTCAGTTTCATTGGACGCAGAGTTGCACTCTTGCTCACACTGGACATTGGACTTTTATCCTTCATGCTCACTGAATCTGTTCCTTTGAAAATCATTGGACTCTTACTGCAATTCTGCTTCTCATACAAACATTGGACTCTGCCAGTATTGCCTTGTTCTTATCATTGGACTTATGCTAGTCTTGCTCTATTGGACGCTTACTGATTCTGCTTCTTTGGAAAACAGTGGACGCAGAAAGTAGCGTGTCTTCAAGACTTGATTTCTTCTACTTCTGCGATTCTGCTTCTTCAGAAGACATTGGACGCAGAGCTTTGTTCTTGCCTTGTGCTCAAACATTGGACGCAGAATTCTTCCTTCTGCTCAAACATTGGACGCTGGACGCAGAATTCTTCCTTCTGCTCAAACATTGGACGCAGAACTTTTGTGTCCATTTCAGTGTCAACATTGGACGCAAAACTCTTATGTCCATTCCAGTGCCAATATTGGACGCAAAACTCTTGTGTCCATTCCAGTGCCAACATTGGACGCAAAACTCTTGTGTCCATTCCAGTGCCAACATTGGACGCAAGGCTTCTTCCTTCTGCTCAAGCATTGGACGCATACTCTCCAGTGCCAATATTGGACGCAAAGCTTCTCAGACTTTGAATATGAGCCAATGTTATGATGAACTAATTTATTGGACGCAGACTGCAATAAACTTAGTTAGGCAGCTTTGTTATGCATTGTACAAGCTTAATACAAATTGATTATCCTTTGTAAAAACCTTAATATATTTTGTTATCATCAAAACCATAAAATCACTTAGGGAGTTTTTTGTATTAAAAACACTTTTAACCAATTTGGTTCCAACAATGTCATGGGAAAGACCCACAACGGTGACTGAGGTTCGTAGTTTTGTAGGGTTAGCGGGTTATTATCGAAGATTTATCGAAAGATTTTCGAAGATAGTAGCCCCAATGACACAACTCACTAGGAAAGATCATCCTTTTGTGTGGACTGATGAGTGTGAGTCAAGTTTCTTGAAGATGAAGGAACTACTGACGACCTCACCTGTACTGATTTTGCATAATCCTGAAGAACCTATGGAGGTTTACTGTGATGCTTCATACCAAGGACTTGGGTGCGTGTTGATGCAAAATAGAAGAGTAGTGGCATACGCATCCCGTCAGTTGAAAAATCACGAGAGGAACTATCCAACTCATGATATTGAGCTGGCAGCTGTAGTGTTCGCTTTGAAGATTTGGAGGCATTATCTGTATGGATCAACGTTTAACGTCTTCAGTGATCATAAGAGTTTGAAATATCTGTTTGATCAGGAAGAGCTCAATATGAGACAGAGACGTTGGATGGAATTCCTAAAGGATTATGATTTTACCTTGATGTATCATCCCGGGAAGGCAAATGTAGTGGCTGATGCCTTGAGTCGGAAAACTGTTCATGTGTCTGCCATGATGGTTAAGGAACTAGAGTTGATTGAGAAGTTTAGAGATCTAGGCTTAAACATGGAGAGACACAAGGATAAGATTAGTCTAAGCATGATCAAAGTGTCGAGTGGATTAATTGATGACATTCGGGAGCAACAAGCAACTGATGAGAGTCTGAAAGAAAAGAGAGATTTAATGGAACAAGGCAAAGTGGCAGAGTTTAGTTTAGGCAATGATGGAATTCTGAGATGTAAAGGAAGGATTTGTGTGCCAAACAATCCTGAATTGAGAAAGCTGATTCTCGATGAAGCACATAAGAGCAATTTGAGTATTCACCCTGGAGCCACGAAGATGTATCAAGATCTGAAGCAAAGATTCTGGTGGTCAGGGATGAAGAAACAAGTTGCAGAGTACGTAGCAGCGTGCTTAACATGCCAAACAGCAAAAGTGGAACACCAATGACCTGCGGGCATGATGCAATCGTTGGATATCCCAGAATGGAAATGGGAGAGCATATCGATGGATTTCGTGTCTGGATTACCAAGGACATTGAAAGGATTTGATGGGATTTGGGTAATTGTGGATAGACTGACAAAGTCATCGCATTTTCTACCCATCAACATGAAGTATTCCCTAGATAAGCTCGCTCAGATGTATGTGAAGGAGATAATTAGGTTGCATGGAGTGCCATCTAGTATTATTTCTGATAGGGACCCTAGATTTACGTCCCGTTTTTGGCAAAGTTTGCAACAAGCCCTAGGAACTAAGCTAAGATTAAGTTCTGCTTATCATCCTCAGACGGATGGTCAGTCAGAGAGAACTATTCAATCCCTAGAGGATTTGTTGAGAGCATGCGTTTTGGATCATAGGGGAAGTTGGGACGATATTTTGCCATTGATAGAGTTCACCTATAACAATAGTTTTCACGCGAGCATAGGAATGGCACCCTACGAGGCTTTGTATGGGAGAAAGTGCCAAACACCTTTGTGTTGGTACCAAGATGGGGAGAGTGCAATACTAGGACCTAAATTTTTACAACAAACCACGGAAAAGGTGAGACTAGTTCGAGAAAAGATGAGGACGGCACAAAGCAGACAAAAGAGCTACTCTGATAAGAGGAGACGACCTCTCGAGTTCCAAGAAGGCGATCATGTTTTTCTGAGAGTCACTCCAATGACTGGGGTAGGCAGAGCTTTAAAGTCCAGAAAACTCACTCCTAAATTCATAGGACCATACCAAATTTTTCGTCGTATTGGTCCTGTAGCTTACCAAATAGCTTTACCGCCAAATCTTTCTAATCTTCACAATGTCTTTCACGTTTCACAACTGAGAAAATATATTCCTGATCCGTCTCATGTAATCGAGTCTGATGTGGTACAATTAAGAGATAACCTGACTTATGAAACAAACCCTGTGCGAATCGATGATAGAAGAATCAAACAGCTCAGGGATAAATAAATCTCTTTAGTCAAGGTTATTTGGAATGAAGTTACCGGAGATGCAACATGGGAAGTGGAGGACAAGATCCGAGAGCAATATCCTGCGTTATTCTAGGTATGTAATTTCGAGGACGAAATTCTTTTTAGAGGGGTAGAGTTGTAACACTCTGTTTTTATATATATAGTTTTTATTTATTTTTAATCTGTTTTAAATTAATTAAAATTATTTAATTAATGATTTTGCGATTTTAAGGTATAAATAATAATATATATATCTTAGGTTTATTTTGAAGGGTTTAGAGTAATAGAGTTCGCAAAACTGAGTTTTTGCGGGAACCGCGTTCTCGCGGAATGCGGGAAGGGTTCAGTATTTTTCCGGAGGTCATTTTTACTCCAAAATAAATTTTTAACGAACCAAAAATGGTTCTTATAATATTTTTGATTTTTAGAAATTTTTTGGAAATTTTTCAGAAAAACTTTATTTTTACCCGCGTTTGGTGCTTTACGGGTAAACCGGACGCAACCGGGACATGAAAAATAGTCCAAAAATTTAGTTTTGGGTTTCTAAATTTTTCTATGACATATTCAAATCATAAAATTTATTCCTTACGATTTTACTCATTTAAGAAAAATAATTATCTAAAAAGGGGTTCGAAAACTACGCGTTTTTACCGCTTCGAACTACCGATTAAACCCTAACTTGATGGGACTTAATCCCACCATTTTTCTGGTCAGATCTGGGCGCATAAGGGGCTGATCCAAGTCTAAAAATTCTTCTAAAAGTCAAATGGTCAATTAGGGGTTGATTTTGAATTTTCCCAAAATTAGGTGAGAGAGGTATGGCTCCCAACCACCAAAGCATGCAAGCCCATACCTCCCCCATGCTCCTTGTGGTCAGCCGAGTTTCTTGTGTGGGAAAGGGAGAGAGAAATTCATTTTGTTTCATACACTTCATCTTCTCCAAGTTCCATTTTCCATTTTCTCTCCATTCCCAAGCTTTTTCCATACACAAAAAGACCAAGTTCTAGTGAGATTTTCCATACCCAAGCTTCACAAAAAGGGTTTGGATCATCATTCTAATCCATAAACTTCTTTCATTTTTTCATTTCCACCACTTTCATGTTTTCATGAAAGCTTGAGTTCTTCATTTCACTAAAAATAAGCTTTTCCTTTGTTTAGGTTCACTCCATTGGAACCTACAAGCTTGGAAACTACCTTGGATCTATTTTCTTTCAAGATTTGAGTAAGTATTCATCTTCTCAAATTTCTACTCTTTAGGGTTTCTTGATTTTCATAAAACTCATATTTCTATGGTTGTATTTTGATGTATTTTGTAAAAGGTAAATTTTTCTAAGTGTGGGAACATTAAGGTGTTGAGTAGACCACTTGGTGTTGGTGTGGTGTGAAGGAGGTGATTTTGGAGTTAGCCCATTTTCAAGTCTTCATGAAGTAAGGGGATTTTTCTCAATAAGTTGGGAGGGTTGTGTATGGGTGTGATTATGTGATTTTGTTCTTGATGATGAACTCAAAGACTTGAGTTTTCATATTGGTTGTTGAATGATTTTTCATTCTCTTAGTAATATGTATTTTTACATGTATATGTATATGAGTAAAAATATGATTTTTGTTTGAGGCATGATAATTTTTATGAGTCGATCTATGTGTTGTTGGAAAAAAAATCATATGTATGCTTTGGGGTGATTTTGGATGTCCAAGTGTGTGCTTGGTGAAGTATGATTTAATGTCTTATTCATGATGTATGTTGATTTATGGCTTGGTTGTGTTATTGCCTAATTGATGTATATTGATTTATGTGTATTTCATATACTTTGATTGTGATTGGATTGATGAGATTTGATTAAGTGTGGAAAGAGAGTTTAAAAGCTTTAATGAAAAAGTTTTCCAAATGAATTAATTAGAATTCTAATCATAAGTCTTAAATCAATTTCATATTAAATCATTTGTATCCATAAAACTTTAAGTGAGTTAGAGAATTAATTAATGTGAGAGAAAAATCAAATTTTGGATTTTTAGGGGTTAAAAACGAAAACTGCAGGTTTTTGGGGTCAAAAATGCAAATTCTGGAATTCTGGGCTTTAATTGCAAAATCTAGACTTTTGGGCCAAAAATGTAATTTACGAAAACTTGGGGCTGAAACGCGAAGTCTGGTACTTTTGGGCCAGAATTATAAATTACGAAAGTTGTGGGGTAGAAAACGTAAAGTCTTCGCATTTTGGGCCAAAAACCTAATTTTTCAGAAAATTGGGGGCTGAACTGTGAAACTAAACTTCTTAGGGGGTCAGAATTACAAATACTTAAAGTAAAAGATTTTAAGTAAAATTATCAAGGAATTTAATTAGGTTTTTAATTAAATCCTTTATGATGAATAAGTGGGAAGAAAACTAATAAAGTGGGTTTTAGATAAAAGATAATTCTTTTATTAAAACAAATGAAGTTTAAAGATTTGAGAGTTAAAAGAAAACTTAAGAATGAAAGAGGAATTTCTTCTAAAAACTTATGGTATTAATTAATAATATTACACGGTATTGGAAGAGAACCAATACGTGGCGAAGATAAAAGTCTTAAGGACAAATATATTACACGGTGTTAGGTGAAAGCTAACACGTGGCGATGAAAAACCCTAAGACGAGGGACCGAATTGATTGTGGTTGCAAATATACTGTCATATGCATTTGAGATATTGGCTTTTGTCAGGCTAGCATTTATTGCTATGATGAGAGCACACAATCCTATGCGGGGATTGTAAATAAGTATGGTCTGACTATAAGTCTTTGAGGGCATCCAGGTTACGAAATTCTCAATGGCCTTGAGGTGAATCCCCTTGTGCCGAGAAAAGTAGTGTACCCGGCTTGGATGATCCTGACCGGCTGCCTTATTTGAGATGGGGTGTACGACGTAGCACAATGGGTCTGTACCGAATAAATGACAAACGATGGCCAAGAGTGAAGGTCGGTTTGCATTAATGATAGGTATACGATTCCGCCACATCGCTCTACTTAGTTGAGGAAGAAAAGTCTCCATGGAGCAGTGCACCGCTGTACGACAAGAGATATTGAAGTGACATGCATTATGCTAGAATGCTACGTGTGTGCCTGACTGTGTGTTTACCTTGATGATTTGTCTCTTGTTGATGATTGAATAGCTTAGCTAAAAGATTTGCAAAAGAGTAACTCTATAAATATATTCTTGGAATGTATTACGTAGTATTTTATTTTTCATATGCAATCTTCCAGTGGATTTCAACTTGTGAAAAGAAATTCACCCTTGCATATTATTCCTGTATCTGTATGTACGTTACGCGTAGATGAGGCCTCTGGTAGCCCGCGTGAGGGAGAGCTTTCGGCCCCTTGAGGCCGAGTCCGAGGGAGGGGGATGGACTTATGATCCCATCTCCCAATGGGCCACTGTGTGTGGACACGTGGTCAGGACTAGAGGAGGGGTGCTGGGCCCCGAAGAGGTTCTGGAGCGCGATATGGTTTTGGACGTTCACATTCCATTAGAGAGGATGCGCAGCTGACTGGCAGCCGCACCCGAGGCACCTGTGGAGCAGCCGAGGTGAGAGACTCAGGCGGAGGAGAGGCCTTTACCCTCACGGGTAACCGGATCCGCTCGGGAGTATCGTCGCATGTTTCGTCGCACGCGCCTCACTCCAAGGAAGAGTACCTTGCCGCGAGATCGTCTACCGAGGATGGCTCCATCAGTGACACCAGCTTCACCACCAGCGACAGGGAGACCGACGCTTTCCGTCCCTTACGTTCCACCGTATGGCCGTTTCGTACGCTGCTCTTCTGACACTTCTGCCGGACCGTCGGGACACGCAGAGAGGGTGAAAAGGAAGGTTCGAGATGAGCCAGAGCGGGTACTCATTGAGATATCCGAGGAGGGAGGAGGACCCGGAGGAGGATCCCGAGGAGGACCCCGAGGAGACGGCATCGTCTTAGGTCGTAGTGGTGGGGGTGTCTAGTGCTAGGTTGTGGGATGTCTGTTAGCGACCAGCCTAGGTTTGGGATGTTCATGTTCAGTGTCGTGTATTTGACACATCTTTTGATTTACAGTTTTCTTAGGTTTAGATTTATCGCTTTATTTTCTTTACGTTATGATGATGTATTTTGGCCACTATGTTGTGATTCCAAACTATCCTTGCGGGCGCAAGACTTGTATATTTTGACATGATGATATATATATATATATGTGCATGATGTTTCTTTTCTTCTGAGTTTCAGGATGGCTAAGTGTGATGTGAGAAATCTTTTCGTATAAGATTCTTTTAAAAAAAAAAATTAGCCACCAATTTTGGTAACCTTAATTTATGAAAGATGTTTTTCCGCATTAAATATTAGTTTTCACGTGACGTTTCTTGTGGGAAAAAGGGGCGTTACAACTTTAGGGACTCAGTTGGAAAGCACTGCTTTTCATCCTCAGACAGATGGTCAATCAGAAAGAATACAAATCTTGGAGGATATGCTTCGTGCTTTTGTGTTAGACCTTGGAGGAAGTTGGGATCAGTACTTACCCCTAATGGAGTTTGCTTATAATAATAGTTATCAGTATAGCATTCAGATGGCACCGTTTGAGGCTCTATACAGAAGACTTTGTAGATCACCGATTGGTTGGTTTGAAGTTGGAGAATCTAAACTTGTAGGACCATATTTGGTTCAGGATGCTATTGAGAAGGTTGAGAAGGTTAAGATAATTCGAGATCGTTTAGTGACTGCTCAAAGTAGACAAAAATCTTATTTAGACCGGAGATGTCGACCTTTGGATTTTGGTGTTGGAGAACATGTGTTCTTACGTGTTTCTCTGATGAAAGGTATTATGAGATTTGGCAGGAAAGGTACACTAAGTCCCAGGTTCATTGGGCCTTTTGAAATTTTAGAGATAGTGGGGCAAGTAGCTTAGCATTTAGCCCTTCCACCTAATCTCTCAGGAGTTCACCCTATTTTTCATGTATCGATGCTTCGAAAGTATGTTCATGATGTAACACCCTTTCTCCAAAAATGATACTACATCATAGTTACCAAGAATTTCAAAAATAACTTAGAAAATATTTGGTTTAAGCTCAACATTCCTTCTCTGAAAATGTGTATAAAATTTTTTTGTCCTTTTAAATGATGAGAAGGATGGAGAATATGTATTAATTCGTTTCAAAAGATTTTAAGTACGGAAGCATAAAACAATATTTTTAGGGATAACATCTCATTTCATAGATGCAAAGTTATCAGAGTTTTACAGGGAAAGATTTAAAAACAATGAACATCTGAGCCAGTTTGGTCTTTAACCTCTACCCAGAATAATACAGTAACCATCTATTTTTTCTTGGAATCCATCTCTATCTATACAACAACATCCTTCAGATCTTCTCCTAAGAGCTAACCCACTTCTTGGGTCAAACATCTACTCCGCCATGCATCAACACAACAAAGCAGGCAAGGGTGAAACTCTAAACAAAGTAATAAGTAAAGCACAAGCACAATCAAACCACAGATTATCCATCACCCAATTCATATGTCAAGAACAGATAAACAACATATAGCAGACATACTGCACAAAACAGATGATCCATTCAACGTCGTAAACAGAGAATCTAACACGGTAATATATCCCAAGTAATTATCAAACACACAAGACTTTCTATATTTTCGGGACACACCCACGAGAAAGGAACCCGCTGCTCTTAGAGACTTTACCACTTATATTCAGGACACACCCACGAGTAAGTCACCCGCTACTCCTGGAGATTTTACCTTAGGAATTTCGGCACATAGCTACGAGCATTCAGTCCGCTACTTCTGGAGATTTTACTTTGTAACCACGGACTCCAACTTATGACTTAACTCTTACATAAACACAGAATCATAAGTACACACAAAATCACATTTCTCATATAAGAATATCAATCACATGTCTCAGGTAAAACACAGATTTCACAAGCAAACATAGAATCACGAGTAACTGTAGAACCAAAACATATTCGAAATAGACTAAGTGAAATCAAACTGTTTATTTATGAAACACTTAAGCACCATTTATTTTCTAGGAAAAATGCCTGTTGGAAGCCTAACTCAGTAATTTTCACTGTCATAAACATTGAAGTTAAACTGAGTGTAGTGCATACATAAACAGATTGGATACCAGCTCAATATTTCCCACTTGCTAAAATAATAGTAGAATTCATTGAGAATCCATTACCGTTACACTCTTTTATTCCTTCCAATCTATTTGTATATACGTTATTAATAAATCACTTCTTTCCCAAATTATCTTAGTCACATATATACCTGGTCCCTAGTGTTAAGATTTTTAAATAGCATATCAATACAGATCCCAGGCCAGATAGAGACAGACTTTATAAAAGCCCCTTCAAAGGTCTCTTTCCTTTCTAGAAAGATCCATACTAATAAACCAATCAAATCTTAACCATCACCTTTGAATACATAAATGTTAGATAATATCAGGGTTTTTCACAAAAGAATAATTTGTATTTTCTTCACGGTAAAATTATATTGGCGGTAAATCTAAATTTTGCCATTATAATGGTATGTTTACAGAAGCTCAAAATAAATTCTGCCATAGTAACCTTATTTCCACGAAATATCAAAGAAAATTGGCCATTAATGCCATGATTTAATAAGTAGTACATATAGAACAATTATAAGGCATGAAAGCTATAACACTAAAAACACACAAGCATACAACAACCAAGATCAAACACATACTTCTCAAACTATTTTGCAAGAGGTTCTCCCTACCTTTCACCAAAAATCGATGGAGAAGATCCAGGAACACAATAGTAAGAAATTTAAGAACTAAGAAGAGAAAAGAGAGAAAAGTGTTTGTCTTCAAGGCTTCCTTTGATTGTGTGAGAATTTTATGAAGCAAGGGGGGGTCTATTTATAGACGAGGGGCAGCCAAGGGATTGGGTTAAAGGAACCTTGGTTAGCTTAGAAAATAACCTTGGTTAGGCTTTTAAATAAATCAAAACAATTAACTAAATCCTAATTGGTTTAAACCAATGACTCATGGTATGACTCATGGCATGACTCACAATTGAGAAGGCTTGAGAAGAGGTGAGTCATGGGAGAGAAATCAGCCAAGAGGTGGAGGAAGGAGGGAGGAAATTTTCTATTTCTTTATTTTAGGTAATTAAATAAACCCTAATTACCTAATTGGCTAAAAGAAATGACTCATGGTGGTGACTCATGCCCTATAAGGATTTAGAAACTTCAAGACCATGGGGAGTCACCATGGAGGTCGGCCAAAATGAGCTGGGAGGAAAGGAAGAAGAAATTACACAATTAACCCTAGGTTTTTAAGTAAAAAAGATACAAATCAAGGGTAAAATTGGCTTTTCACTAATAAAAAATTCCTAAAACGAATTTGAAGGATGAGAACTGATAGGAAATATTGGGAATACCATGTAATAGCCCTAATAGCTTCATGGAAGAGTTTGTGGAATTTTACGGTAAGTGTAAGCGTTGTGTTTTGCATAAAACATAAAAACGGACGCGCCGTAAGTGAAAAACAGGATTTTTTCAGAAAATTCCCAAATAATTCTCAAAAATCTCAAATTTAATTTAAACACTAATGGTCCCTTTTGAAAATTGATCTTCAGCTCTCACTAATCAGTATAAATCCATTTCGGCTTAGAAACTCTTATTTTACGTGCTTTACGGAGTTTTGAAAAAGTGACTTTTGATCTGTTTTCCAGAAAATTCTGAAATAATTTTCATAAATCTTAAAAAATGAAAAAACATATTTTGGCTATTCAAAATCTTTATATGACCTTAACTTGAGCTCCGAATCAGTCTATCAGCTTAAGCGGTTTATTATTTGGATCAAAACAGAACTTTTAGATCTTTTTACTTCTAAAAATTCTAGAAAATCTAAAATATTAGAAAAACAAACTTTTGTGAAGGAAGTTTATTTATTGAAGTCATTTGATACTTTTAAGATATTTAAAACTCTTTCCATCAGTTAGACACACTGCTTTCTATAAACAGACCCGATTTTGACTGTAAAATTTCCGTTTCAGAAGTATTCCGGAATATGTGTATTTTACTCCTAATTTTAAGCTAAAAATAAATCATAAAACATTTATGGCACAAGAATTCATATAAAACATAAAAGTACGATTTTAAACAGAGAAACGGAGGTTGTAACTAGACCTGACGGAAGCTGCGAATTAACCATTTTCAGAAGTAATCTTAAACACGTATATTTAAATCCTATTTTTAAGCTAAGAATAAATCTCAAAAGATTTATATTGTTGTTGTCCACTCACATAAATCTCACTTAACTAATCATTTATTTCTCTGTAAATCTGCTAAATCTTCTAATCTCAAAAGTGATTCATAATATAAAGTTGTTGTCCACTCATATTATTCAACATCGTACAACTTGATGAGAATCTCAGTTATACCGAACAACCAGTGGTTATAGTTGATAGGCGTGTAAAGCGCTTACTGTCTAAAGATATTGCTTTTGTGAAAGTGGTTTAGAGAGGACCAAGTGGTGAAGAGATGACTTGGGAAACAGAATCGCTTATGCATGATAAATATCCTCATTTGTTTGAAGTTCAAGGTTAGTATGATTTTGAAAATTCGAGGACGAATTTTCTTTTAAGGGGGAAGAATGAAACGCTCCGTTTTGATAAAACAAAGAAAATAATAAAATATAACACCCCCCCCCATAAAGCGCACACACACGCCCCACCACCGAAAAACACACTTACCCATTTTTTTTTTCAAAGAAAGGAAAGAAGACATGGGAGGGAAGGAGGAGAAAAGAAAAAGGAGAAGGAAGAAGAAGGAAAAGGTGAGGTGGTGTACCACATCTTGCATTCTCCATTTTTCTTGCATTTTTTTTACCTTAGTTCCACACATCCATGAGAGGAGAAGATGAGGGGTTAGTGTTTTGGTTGATTTGAGTACACCCACTTCTAGAAATTGTCTCTTTGGAGCTCCTTGAGGTAAAATCTATAACCCATGAGTATAGAAATTTATTTTGAGGAATGTTTTGAGTAGTGGGTATTGGTTTTTAGTACTGGGAGAGCTCAATATTAGATTTTTTTTGGTTCCTCTAGAACCCTAAGTCCTCTAAATTGGGGTTTTATTTTTAATCACTTTACCATTTGTTATTATTGGTCAGATTCATTGGAAAAAACCCTAGTTGCTCCTCCTGAAGGCTCTAGGAGAGATTTCGTCAGATCTTCGTAGTTGTGAGTAGCTAATCTACTTAGTGGCAATTTTCTAGATAGCTATATTTTATTTGGAGAAGTAATTATAGTTTTGTTAAGTATCTTGAAAATGATTAATGTCATTATAAATTATTTTCCCTCCTATTGGTTTAGTTCTTATAGCAAAGATGTTCTGGTTGTTTTTATGCTACTACTCAAGATGTTTATTTTATTTTATTTTCGAGTTGATGACATTGATGATTATGTGACTGAGCATCAATTTGAAATTTAATTGTGATGATCTTGTTTTGAAGCTTGAAAGAATAAAATGAGCTACTCCTTGACAGTCTGGTTTGATTTTAATGAATTATTTAAAAATAGGTGTTGTGTATTCATTGTGGGTTATATGAAAGAAGATCGTTTGCTGCAGCGAAGAGAGAATGCAGCCTGTGAGCTGATTGCTCATAGTCCCTAGGAATTTCCGTTCACCGTAACGAAGAGATAATACGGCCTATGGGCTAAAGTGCTCATAGCAATTTAAGTGATTACCATTCACCACAACGAAGAGATAATGTGTTCTATGATTACCATTCGCCACAACGAAGAGATAAATGTGGCCTACGTACACATAATACATTATGGTTCCGGGTGAGGCAAGGTCCCTGGGTTATGATATGACTGAATTATGACATGGAGGGTTGAGATTACTCCTCTTTTATTTGGTATTTATATAGTTTTCATATGTAACCTGCTTTGGAATTGCATGATGAGTTTCAAGAATATTATTATTTCTAATGTTGGAATATTCTATATCATGATCGAGTTATTAAGGAATGAAATATTAAGTTTAAGGTTCGATTTTGCAAATTATTTCTACATATCTCTCGTTTACTTTGTGTTTTGAAATAGTTATTTGATTAAACACTCGTGCTATGTCCATTTCTCCTTCCTGTCCACTTTGTTATTATGCCCTCACAGAGTTCCCCGTGACACATTCCATCTTCTTCCCTTTTCCCCAGATTCACTGGTAGCTGAGTAGATAGCTTTTGAGGTTGCAGACCTTCCCAGGGGTTCTTTATTTTTGGTATACCATGTTTTTGAGAGATGACTATTATTTGGCGACTTCAGTATAATGCAGCTATAGGGATAGAGTCTTTCCTTTTTGGATATATATATATATATATATATGCGCGTGTGTGTGTGTAGTTGTAGATAAAGTCTTTTATGTATCTAGTGAGTACTTTGAGAACTTGTGAAAAATATTGTGTATGTAAATGATGAAAACTCTGGTTAGTGGATTCTGGTAATTTGTATAACTGTTGCTGGCAGGTTTTTTTTTAGATGACATATTACAGAAGAGACTCTGCCGAATTTTTGGTGGTTATTTTTATTTATTATGTTTATATGTTAAAGTGTGTTAGGCTTGCTAGGCTAATAGTATGTTGAGTTGGTATTAGCCTGTGCGCCAGTCATGGCCTAAAAGTGGACCGTGACAAAAGAAATAGAATTTTCTAGACATTCTGGGCTGGGCTTAGTTAATATGTATAGGCCAAATTTTTGTTTTGAATGTCTTTAAAAGTGATGTACATGAATGTTATTAATATGCTGACTATTGTACAAATGCATTCAATATTTTGAATGAATGAAACTGGAAGTTTGTTGGATTAACTATCTCTGACTAAGCACTGGACTAAAACTCTGACATGAATATTCTGCATATGAACATTCTTATAATTCAAAACATTCTTTGAATGCATGAATATTCTCTGTTTATTTTAGTCAAAACTAACATGCATAAACACTTAAATAACATGCATACATTCAGGGAGAGTATGTGATAAAATTATTATAATAACATTCATAAACACTTAAATTCTATTCTAGGTGTGTCATCATCAAAAAGGGGGAGAATGTTGACTCCAAAACACTTAGAAAATGGTTTTAATGACAACAAAACTTTTGAACCTAATGTAAGCATTTAAGAATGCTATAAGAACTAATGGTGTGCTTGAGAATGTTTAATAAGAATAGGTTCAATAAGAAATGCCTGTAAGAACGTTCCAAAAGGAACAAGTTAGAATGTTCAAATGAACTCAGAATGATTAACATTCTAAGAAGAATCAAGTACACTAACATGAACATTCTCAAAGACTAAAGACAAGACATCCAAGACTTGAAAAGTACAAGAGCATGATGTGGATAATCAGAGATCTGAGAAAGAGATAATCAAGTCAGAATTCACAAGCACCTCAAGACCAAAAGATTGGTCAGTGTCAAAGAATGTTCAAACACAAATGACCTATTGAACCTTCTCTGAAGAGAGAATTACATATTCATCAGAAGGTTCCAAAGATAAGTCAGAAGAAAGAAAGTACCACCACATCTAAGGCACAAGTGTTCTCACACAGAAGCTTGAGAAATATCAGAAGAAAGAACACATCTGATATCAGAAGAGATCATCAGAAGAATGAACATCAGAATGTTCAAACTGAAAGAATGAATATCAGAATGTTCAAACAGAAGAATGGACATCAGAATGTTCATTAGAAGGATGGACATCAGAATGTGCATCATATGGATGGACATCAGAATGTTTATCAAAAGGTTCATCAGAACATTCTGATGAACCAGTTCCAGAAGTTAGCTGTCACTATCAACTTTTGGAAAAAGCAAAGGAACGTCCAACTGTACGAACAGAGGTCTTTTGCTATGTGTCTAACTGCTAGTTTCACCATGGAACTTCATTAAAAGCAAAGGCAAACACGACTAGACAACTAGGAAGAGCTTATTGTAAAATCACACAATCTGAACCAAGATCAATCTTCCCATCAAGTTTGAACTTAAAATACTCACGCCTCGAAATATTTTCTTGTATCCATTAGAAGAGTGAATACAGTTTTATTTATTCGTTTATGAATGAGTTTTAAATTGTAAGATAGTGACACAATCTATATTTTCAAATCTGTAAAGGATGTTCTTTTACTACATAGTGAGTGAGCACTAGTGTGAGTAGAAGAAAGACGTAAAGTCTGGAGAGGCTAAGTTACGAAAGAATACTCAATTGTTGTGCCTGGAGAGGCAAGAAGAAAAGAATACTTGTAAAGGCCTGCAGAGGCTGTGTGAATAATACTTGTACTGGTGGTTAAACTAATGGAAAATCTCACAGGGAGTGGGGACTAGACGTAGCCCAGGAGTTAAACGTGGGGAATAGAACGTTCTCAAGAGTGAACATTCTGAACCAGAATTCCCTCTTCCATTTTCACTGTTATATAAACTGATCACCTGTTATTGAATCATTATTAATATCTGTTTATAAACTAACTACAGTAGCTCATTCTGATTCCAAGTTATTATACTTGAGAAGATTCAGTCAGAAGGTTCCCTAAACATTCTTGTAGGCCAAAAATTTAAAAGGGTAACAATTCAACCCCCTTCTTATTATCCTTTGGTCCACTTTAGTTTCAACTCTTCATTCTTTGTTTTGAGTACTTTGTTTTCTAAAGAAAGTTTTTCAAAATCTTTGGATATAAGTGAAAGCCTTTTCTTCAAAAACCTATACTCATCAAAGAGAATGGATAATTATCTAAGAAGATCATCAAATTATTTTTCAGTTTAGAATAAGAAAGTACCTCTTCTTCTTCCTAACTGTCTGTTGAGGGCATGTTTCCCATCAGGCAAAGATTTGCTTCTTCCTTATCTTCCTCGTCCTCATCATCAGATGAATCACAGGTTTCCATAAGACCCTTCTTCTTCTTGAAGAACTTTTTCTTTGTCCTCTCGGCTTCAGGACAATCCGCTTTGTAGTTGCTTGGTTTCTTGCAGTCATAGCACACTACAGGACTTTTCTCTTTTTGCTCGGCTTTCTCCTACGGAAATCTCCTATTGAATTGCTTTCTTCTGAAGCCACCTTTCTTCATCCACATGGACTTTATCTTTTTGGAGATGAAAGAAAGTTCATCATTTGAGCCTTTTTCTCCCTCTGAGCTGCATCACTCTTCATCATTGGCCTTTAGTGCTTTTGAGGTGCTCCCTCTTTGAGCTTTAAGAGCAATGAACTTTGCCCTTTTTTCTGTTCCCTCTTCTTTGAGCTCAAGCTCATGCACTTTGAGCGAACCCAAAAGTTCTTCCATAGTAAGAGTGGAAAGATCCCTTACTTCTTGTATAATAGTCACCTTGGGTCTCCATTGTCTTGGCAGACTCCTTAGGATTTTCCTGATGTGATCCTGGGTTGTGTAGATTTTTCCCAAAGATCTCAGGTTGTTGATGATTGTTTGGAATCTCCCAAACATCTGATCAATAGTCTCATCTCCATTTTGAATAGTTCATATTGATGAACTAGCATGCTGATTTTGGATTCACGGACCTGAGATGATGCTTCATGAGCCAAGGCTAGAGTGTCCCATATCTCTTTGGCTGTAGTGCAGCTGTGCACTTTGTCATACTCAGACTTTATCATGACACACATTAGATAGTGCCTGGCCTTCAAGTTCAGATGGAATCTCATCCTCTGCTCAAGTGTCCACTGGACTCTAGGCAATGGTTGCCTTGCTTCATCTACTAGAGTAGTATAACCATTTTCAACGACATCCCACACGTCTATATTTTGTGCATCAAAGAATGTGATCATTCTTTGCTTCCAATAGTCGTATTCCTCTCCATTGAACAGTGGTGGTGTAACATCCCAAAATTTACATTATGAGACAAGGTATTAAAATTGGAGAATTAGAATTACCTTTAAGATTTTCAGATCATAATTAATGGTTTAGAACTGACGTAGAGGTCAAAAACGGTATTTTACGGACATTTTGACAGTCAGAATAAGTTTATGATAGTATGAAAATTTCAGACTTGATTTATAAAAGGTATTTGAGGATATAAATGGTAAATTAGTATCATATGAAGGTTTTAGAAACTAAATTGGAAATTTTAGAGAAACAGTATAAAGGAATACTGTTGTTTTAGTCCCTCTAAGAGAAACTCCATACTATGTTAAGTAAGAAATGGATTAAATACCGGAGATGGAGAAATAGTTAAGATAGAGACTCTAGGGTCTAGTATACTTTAGATAGTATAGAAATCATAAGTCTTGTTTGATAATATAGTTTAGAAAATGGTAAGACAGTTAAAGTCCTATATAGACTTCTGTTTTTCCATCTATTATCTGTCTTATATGAATTGTTGTAATATAAATGTTTTGTGAATTATTTTTAGTTTAAAAATAGGATTAAAATGCGCAAGTTTAAGAATACTTCTGAAAGTGGTTAATTCACAGCTTCTGTAACGCCCTCATTTTTCATATCGTTTTCTTTCCGCTTTTTGTGAGTTTTTGATTTATTAAATTAAGATTTTTATATTTTTATTTTAGAATATTGATTTATATGATTTTAGGGATTTTTAGATGGGTAGAAAGTGGAGGAACTCAAAAAACTGAAAAAAAATAGCGTAAACCATGACTCGGTTTACAAACGTCGAAGGTTTTATATTTTTACGGAGACTTTTTTTATGTCAAAAAAATATTTTAACGAAACAAAATTTATTTTTTTAATATTTAGGATTTTTGGGAATTTTTCTAGAGTTTTTCAGAAAATTTTTATTTTTAGCCGTTTTTAGCATGTTACGGGTAACTGTAGCGCAAACGGGGTATCAGAAAATGACCAAAACTTGAGTTTTCAAATTCTAACCTTTATTATATTAATTTTAGGTCTCAAAAATAGTTTTTCCATTAATTAATTATTTGGAGAAATATTTATTTTAAAATAATATTATAATAAGCATTTTTGGCCCACTTGTGCTTCCAAAAGCAAAACCCTAAGTGTGAACACTTCTTTCTCTCATTCCAGCTGCATTCTGCGCCCCACACTAGTCCAAAAAGTCTGATTTGTGGCCATGTGCTCTTGTCTTGAAAGTCTTGGTTGGAAGAAAAATTAAAACACCTTTATGCCTTAATTGATTCCAAGATAATGCTTAACTTAACCCAAGTTAACTTGACCACTCTTGGTCCCCTTGTGGCCTTTGATTCAGCATAGTTTAACAAGGGAGAGGGGAGAGAGAAATTCATCTTCCTCATTTGCATCTTGCTTCCAAAGAAAAAACTCCATTTTCTCTCTAAGTTCCAAGCTTTTCCATAAGCTATATCCTTGGTGTTTTGAGAGCTTTTGCACTTCAAGCTTCTCAAAAGAAGGTTGGTTGATGATTCTAAACCATAAAACCTTCTCATTTTTTCATTATCTCCATTCTTTGATTTTTTTTAGATCATGTGTTCTTCCATTTTTAAAGCCAAGCTTTATTCCTTTGACATAGGTTTGCACCTTGTGAACCAAGAAGCTTGAAACCACTCGTTGATCTATTTTTTTCAAGGCCTTGAGTAAGTTATCATCCTCTCATATTTTCATTAGGTTTTGGCTATTTTTAACAAAGAAAGTATATTTATGCTTGTGTGTTGTATAATATTTTGAAAGGGGTTTTGATATTAGTGGAACAACAAAGCTTTGAAGAGTGATTTTAGGACTCAAGTGATCTTCAAGAGGTAAGGGCATGTTCTTCTAAAAGACATAATCTTTATGTAGTTGTGTGTTGTATGTTTTGGATGGCTAGAGGACAACTCAATAACCTTGAGTTTCATCTTTGATTTGAGTGGTTAAAACCATCCTTGATGTGTTTAAACCACTAAGCTAAGATTTTTAGCTCTATGGTTTTTGTATGAGGATTTTTAGAATTTTAATACTATGTATGATTTTATAAAAGACTTGGATTAAAAATGAAGAGGGAAGACATTTACCTAATAAGGAAAATATGTGTGTATGCTTGGATTTATTAAAAATGTAAATTTTGGCATGTGTTAACTCTATGGTTTTTGTATGGTAGAAATCTTGTGTTTTGTTGTATGATTGTTCTCTTGATTGTGTATGAGAAAATGGTATGCCTTGAAGTGATTGAGTGTGTTTAATTATTTATGATTCATTTGATCCATTTTGGATAATTGTAATATTTAAAGTAGTGTTATGCTTTATTTATTATGTGTATGTGATGGTTGTTATGATTGGGTAAATATAATCAAGAGGAAAATAAAACAAGTGACCCAAGCATCATGGAAGAGGATGTAGAGGACTCTATAGCAAAAAGTATTTTTAAAGACAAAGACTAAATTGATTTACATGCAAGCCAAAGTTTCATTTTGGACTTTACTAATTAATTCTTTTGAATAAGTCTCCAATGGACTTTAATGGGATTTTTCTTAAAATAAAGAAGTTTTGGAAGTTCCATTTATATCAAGTTTAACACATGAGTTTTAATCAACAAGATTAGGCAATTATTTGCAAAAAGGAAATAAAATGGGTGTAACTGATCTTTTTGAAAATCCAAAGCTAAATAATTAAGTTTCATAGATGGGTAATTAAATTTTGAGGTTTATAAATATTGGTATTGGAGGATTTAATAAAATCCAAGAAGAAAAGTGAAAATTTCGAATTTTAAGGGGTTTTGGGGTCAAAAGTGTAATTTTTATAAGTTTTGGGGTGAAAAATCGAAATCTAGACTTTTTGGGGTCAAAATCGAAATTTTGAAAGTCTAGGGGCAAAATTAGAAATCTGGACGTTTTGGGGTTAAAATAAAATTATAAAAAGTTATGTGGTTTTAATAAATAATAAGAAGTGAGGGGTATTGTCATAAATACGAAGAATTCCACACGTCATTGGAAAAGAGTCCAAACGTGGTGATGTTAAATAGAAGAGGGTTTTACACGTTTGTGCAACAGAGTCAACACGTGGCGAGGTTAAAAATCCTAAGATAAAGGATTTACACTATTGATGTTTCTTTTATGTGTGTGTGCAACTTTTGACGTCATTTGCATATTAAGACGTTGGCTTTTGCCAAAAATTTAGAGCATACAATCCTATGCGGGGATTGTAAATAAGTATGATCTGACTATAAGTCTTTGAGGGCATTCGGGTCGCGAAATTCTCAATGGCTTCATGGTGAATCCCCTTGTGCCGAGAAGAGTAGCATACCCGGCTTGAATGATCCTGACCGGCTGCCTTATTTGAGATGGGGTGTATTGCGTAGCACAATGGGTCTGTACCAAATAAATGACAAACGATGGCCAAGAGTGAAGGTCAGTTTGCATTAATGATAGCTATACGATTCCGCCACATCGCTCTACTTAGTTGAGGAAAGAGAAGTCTCCATGGAGCAGTGCACCGGTGTGATGAGAAATGATTGAAGTGTCATGCATATATATATCTTGATTGAGATAGATGATTTTGTGGTGATGTGTGTTGGTTGTCCTGTGAACTTAGAGTAAAGTTCTGAAATGATATTTATTATTTCATAGCATAGTCAATAGTATTTTATTTGCTATGCATGTTTCTTGATTGTGACTTCTGGGAGAACTCACCCTTGTCTATATGTTTCGTGCCCCTTATTGGGACATTATTCATATAGATGGATAAGGAGAGGCCTCTATTTCCGAGGGTGAGGGAGAGCTTTAGGCCTTTAGGAGGCAAGGGTGGGGGTTGGATTTATGACCCTGTCACCTAGTGGGCCACGACGACTGGTCATGTGGTCCGTACACGCAGAGGAGCATATGGAGCTGAGGAGATACTCGAGCGCAACATGGTGCTTGATGTGTGGATTCCATTGGAGGAGATGGATCTGCAGCTTGACGCACACAGCGGGTGTGGAGAGACGGAGGGGCCTAGGGAGGAGCCTAGGGAGATACCGAGGCCGGAGCCGAGGCGACCGATGGACACTGCTATAGATTACCGTCGTCACTTCAGGAGGACGGGCCTCACCCCGAGGAAGAGTACCTTGCCTAGAGCTCGCCTGCCACAGCTCGCGCCTACTGTTACTCCAGCTGGTCCGTCACGAGAGTTGAGGCCGACATATGCTGCTCCTGTTTTCTTTCCCTCAACATCAGGTCGCGTTTTGCCTAACGCTGTAAGCACGCATGGTGGACCTTCTGGGTGTGCGGGGAAAGGGAAGAGGAAGATGTGCGAGGAGCCCGAGGGAGCAACTCCTTCAGATTCTCGGGAGGAGGACCCCGAGGAGGAGCCAGGGATGGATCCGTCTGCTTAGATTCCTAGTGGTAGATGTAGGGGTCAGCTAGGTTGTCGTGTTGTTTAGCTGCCGACCAGCCTAGGTTTTGAGGGCTTAGATGATTTTATTGTGTAGGTGACACATCTTTTGTTTTATAGTTTTCTTAGGACTTAGCTTTATCGCTTTATTTTTCTTCTACTGACAGTCTGTATTTTGCCACTTTGTTGTGGGTTTGAACGATGCTTGCTAGTGCAAGAAACTTTGTATACCTTGATGATTATATGTATATTATGGGGTGATGCACTTTTCCATAACTTAGAGTTATTGAGAATCTTAAGTTGATTATTGATTCATGATAAAAGAAAAAAAAAATTATTCACAACTTTGAGATTTTAATAAGATATAAAGATCTAATTTTCGAAAGTAAAACCAGTTTATCTAATTTCCGCAATGAGGTTTCTAGTTACTTTGGTGTAATACTCTTCGGGGAAAAAAGGGTGTTACAGCTTCCGTCAGGTCTAGTTTCAATCTTCGTTTCTTGGTCTAAATCGTACTTTTTCTATTTTATATGAATTCTTGTGCCATAAATGTTTTGTGATTTATTTTTAGCTTAAAATTAGGAATAAAATAAACATATTCAGGAATACTTCTGAAACGGTAGTTTTACAATCGATAACGGGTCTTTTATAGAAAGCAGTACGTCTAACTGACGGAAAGAGTTTTTAAAATTTTTCTAGAATTTTTAGAAATAATAAGTTTTAAAATTTATGTTTTGGTCCAAATAGTAAACAACAAGAACTAGTAACTGATTCAGAGGCCAAATTAAGGTCAGATAAAGATTTTAAATAGCTAAATCAATTTTTTATATTTTTTTAGGATTTTTGAAAATTATTTCATAATTTTTCGTAAAGCTGATCAAAAGTCACTTTTTCAAAACCCTGTAGGACACGTAAAACGAGAATTTCTGGGCCAAAATAGATTTATACTGACCAATGAGAGGTCAAAATCAAATTTTAAGAGGGACCATTAATAATTAAATTAGATTTACAATTTGTTAGAAATTTTTCTGAAATTTTCTGAAAAATGTCCGTTTTTCACTTACGGCGCGTTCGTTTTCACTTGTTTATGCAAATCGCGAAACATGCACTTACCGTAAAATTCCAGAAACTCTTCCATGAAGCTATTAGGGCTATTACATGGTATTTCCAAGGTTTCTTATTGGTTCTCATCCTTTAGATTAATTTTGGGAATTTTTGATTAGTGAAAAGTCAATTTTGCCCTTGATTTGCATCCATTTCACTTGAAAACCTAGGGGCAAATATGTAACTTCACCCCTCCTTGCTTCAGCCCTCAAAACCGCCTCACCACTAAGCCATAAAGGGGACTAGATGCATTTGGTTCCATGAGTCATGATTTTAAACCAATTAGAAAAAGATTGATTAAAACTAATTAGATAAATGTGTATTTTAGTAGTTATGCCTTACATCATGGCTTCATCTTCCTTCCTTCCTTCCTCTTGCTTGGGCTGACCCCTCTCCCATGACTCACTTCTTCTCAAGCCTTCTCAATTGTGAGTCATGCCATGAGTCATTGGTTTAGGCCAATTAGGAATTAGTTAAATGTTTTGATTTATTTTAAAAGCCTAACCAAGGTTACTTTCCAAGCTAACCAAAGTTCCATTAACCCACCCCCTTGGCTGCCCCCTCTACTATAAATACCCCCTCATACCTCACTTACTTCGCACACCAAAGCCTTTGTGTTGACAAAGCAAAATCCTTTCTAATCTCCCTTTGCATTTCTAGCCTTTTCTCTCTTTGTTCTTAAGCTTCAAGCTTTGATCTTCAAAGCTTTGTTCTTCCCAATTCTTGCTTCATGAAAACCGACCCCTCTCCTCTTGAAATATCCCTTTTTGATTCATAAAATTTCCCACATCAAAAGCCTTGTGTTTACAAGCAAAAACTCTCTCTTTTTCTCCTTGAAGTTCTTTGCGTTCTTGCTTGATGTTCTTGGATCTTCAAGCTTAGTTCTTCATCGATTTTTGTGGTGAAAGGTAGGGGGAACCTCTTGCAAAATAATTTGAGAAGTATGTGTTTGATCTTGAGTGTTGTGTGTTTGAGTGTTTTTGGTGTTATAGCTTTTATATGGCTTTGAAAATGTTTGTCTTTACTTCTCATTAGTTGTGGGGTTATAATACCCAAATCTTCTTGATATTTTCATAGAAGTAAGGTTGGATTGGCAAAAGTAATTTTGAGCTTACTAAAGGTGTAATGTCCGTGATTTTTGACTCTGTTTTTAATTATATTTTATATGGGTGATATGTGATTTGCATATGTTAGATTTATTTTAGAAAGATTAAATTTTATAGATAAAGTTTCTTGACGTTAGAAATCAGTAGTTTAAATCAAACGTTGAGTGGCAGACAGAATTCTGTTTACCGTAAATAGACAGAATGAGGACCTTGTGAAGTAGAAACCCTAGATTTAGGTTAAGAAAGAGATTTGAAGGTACCAATAGTGATTTTTCAATATTTGAGGATTTTAGAAATTTATTTGGGAATTTTCTGAAGAACAGATAAAAGTGTTACCGTTTTGGTCCCAATAGTTGGACTAGGTTGAACTGTGAGCGGGTTTTGAGACCAGAACAAGTTTAGAAATATTTTTGAGGATGCAAAATGATGTTTTATATTATTTTAGAATTTTAGAAATTATTTTGGGAATTTTTAGAATGACAGACAAAGAATTGCGGTTTTGGTCCTTGTAGAACAAGAACAAGATAGCAAAGAGAGCAGGTGAATGCCAGAGGCTTAGGAAAGGATCCAAAATCAACCAAAAGAGTACCCAATGGTGTTTTTATAATATTTAAGATTTTTAGAAATTTTCTGGAATTTTTCTGAGAAAGTTCATTTTTACCCTAAGTTACGGGTTACGGTAAAAATCGAAAAGTTACCATAGTGCTTCTAAGCTTGATCTTTTTGAACCAAGACCTTTATGGCATCTTATTTTCATGTCTTAGGACTTATTATGAGGTTCATGAGAGTTTTTACCCCAATAGGTTAAGTTTGGACAATTTTTACTATGAAATACAAAAGTTACCACACTTAATTATCTTGGAGACTTACCATTTACCATGGTTAAGGTGAAAAATTATTTTTATCCCTTGGAGGACAGTGCTGCGCCAGAATTAGAGAGGAAGAGTGGAGAAGATTCTTGACTTCATGACTCATGGTTTGTGGCCAATGAAATCCATCCAAGTTACTAACTAAGGTTATGACTCATAGTTAAGCTTAACCATGGTTAAGAAAAAATCTTTATGGATAGGAAAGAAGAGGGAGAGGGCCGAGTTTGAGGGAGAAGAGAGGAGAGAGCTTCTTGCTTTGAGTTTTCATCTTGTTCTTCACCATAGCCAACCTTTCCAAAAATCTTGTCCAAGTGAACTAAATTTCCAAAGCTTGATCATAATCTAGTGACCAACAAGCTATCAAGGAGCCAAGCAAGAAGGAGAAGGAGAAGGAAGGAGAAGAAGTTGAAGGTTAGGGTTTTCTACAAGCTTGGTAAGGGGAAAGTTTCTTATACATGATTTTAAAGCCTAGTGGACATGATAGAGCCATATGCTTGTGGTGTTTGGATCAAGATGATGTTAAATTTATCCTAGGATTCATGATGATTTTTGAACTATATGCCTCTATGTTCTTATGGTGATGGATGAGTTAGAGGTTGTCTTGTGATTGATATGAACTTTTCTTAAGTGGCTTGATTAAGGGAAGCTTTGGTTGATGATGGTTTTGATTGATTTAACCTAGAGGAAATAAGACTAGGTTGTCTTGCTTGTGGACCTCTCTTGTTGAGAAAAATAGATTGTATGGTGTGATATGATTTTGGTCTATGTTGGTTGTATGATAACCTTGATCCATGTTTGAGTTTATTTGTGACTATGTTTGCAACCTTGCCATGATGAAATTGATTTTAGTATATATGACAATATATGCTTGGTGTGATGGTTATCTTGTTTCATTTTCTTGATGATTTTGTTTTATGGCTTGATGAGTGTGGAATCATGGCTTGAAGATGAATGATTATGTCTTGTGATTGATCCAAAGATGGTACACTTCACTTATTTTTATTCATTTGAGCATAACTATGCAAAGAAAAGGTTGATTGTGGTTGGACATTGAAATTTCGAGCTGCTGTCATGCCCTGGGTGTAGCCATTTTCGTAGCTGTTGTTGGAACCAAATTGGTTAAAAGTATTTTTAATAGAAATACTCCCTAAGTGATTTTATGGTTTTGATGATAACAAAATGTATTAAGCTTTTACAATGTATAACAAGGCTGCCTAACTAAGTTTATTGAAGGATGTTGCAGTCTGCGTCCAATAAATTAGTTCATCATGACATTGGCTCATATTCAAAGTCTGAGAAGCCTTGCATCCAATGTTAAAGTCATCGTCCGATATTGGCACATGTACATACAGTCAAAGACGCTCTGCGTCCAATAATCAAAATGAGAGCTATGCGTCCAATAATCATTATGAGACCATGCGTCCAATGTTCAGAATATTGATCATCGTCCAATGTTCAGGATGTGCTCATTGTCCAATGATCAGAATGCTTATCGTCCAATGATCAATAAGGCAATACTGTTATAAGTCCAATGATTTCCAAAGAAGCAGAACCAGTAAGCGTCCAATGTATAAGAATAAGAATTGACAAAAGTCCAATGTTCAGTATAAGACATTGATGTTCAACGTCCAATGAAGCTAAATGAACAAAAGAACTGCTCTGCGTCCAATGAAATCAGAATGACAAAAGTACTGTATTGCGTCCAATAAATCAGAAGGACAACAATCAAGTGTTCTACGACAAATGAAGCAGAATTGACAAAAGTCCAACAAATACTTCCCTGCGTCCAATGGAACAGAAAAGCAATGGCAAAAGTCCAATTATCAGCATGAGGCAATAAGTCCAATACTGCCTTGCATCCAATGGAATGAAATGGTAAGCATGAGGATGCGTCCAATGATTGAATGAATATCATATGCAAATGGTAAGTACAAGGTATGCGTCCATTTGCTAAAAGGACTGAAAGTCCAATGATTTCTACATGCTGCGTCCAATACGCAGAATCCATAAACTTGCTATTTACTGCTCATGCATTTAATATGGAACATATTTATTGAGCAAATGATTTAAATAAATAGCTGTATGCAATGCTTTCTGTACAACTTTGTCAACGTTTTTGAACGTACTTTTGAAAAGCATAAAGCACTGTGGAAAGTGTACTAAGAGAGAGAATGTACTTTTGTCTACTCTGTATATCTCTGAACACATCTTTCTACTTTACACAGTGTATTCTCTCTGTCTCAATAAGATATTACTATTAACCACTGTACAATTGAGACTTTGAGTACAGGTTGCTTCTGATTTAGGAGAAAGAAACGCAGACATGCTCACTGAAGTAGATCTCCTCAGAGCAACGGGAAAATAGCATTTAATGCTATTAGAGAACGGTAATATTTATGAAGGCTGAAGCTGAGCTATTCGAAGAACAAGTCTGAAGCTTCATCAAAGCCTATATATACCGTGAACAAGAAGAAGAATACAAGAGACTGAACAACGAAAAAGAAAGAGCAAAAACGCTGTGCAATTTGCAAATACTCTGTATAGAAAGTCTTGTATTTTTTCTATCCTCTTGTAAAAGAGAGTTTGCTTAACTCTCGAAGTGCTTTAGTTTTCATATCCTCACTTGTGTGAGTTAGACAGCACTTGAATCAAAAACACTCTACTGAGTCGTTTAGCCTGAAGAGGCTGTGTTCAAAGAATACTTGGGATTTAGCCTGAAGAGGCTGTGTTCAAAGAATACTTGAGATTTAGCCTGCTGTGTTCAAAGAATACTTGAGATTTAGCCTGAAGAGGCTGTGTTCAAAGAATACTTGGGATTTAGCCTGGAGAGGCTGTGTGCAAAGAATACTTGGGTTTTAGCCTGAAGAGGCTGTGTGCAAAGAATACTTGTACCTATCTGGTTTGATAGTGAAATCTCTCTAGTTTGAGGGGACTGGACGTAGCTCTTAGGAAAGGGTGAACCAGGATAAAACTTGTGTTATTTCTTCTTTCCCTTAACTCTTTTTATATCTGTGCTTATTACTAACCAAGGGGATTGAATTGTTTTTATTTCAACAAGTTTTTCATACACCTTAAATCGCACAAAGAAAACAAGTTTTTAAACTAAGAGGGAAGCTTCTGCGTCCAATCTTTTTGTGCGTCCAATATTACACAACTCTGTGCGTCCAGTGTTTTAAAACTATTGTGCGTCCAATATTTCAGAAAACGCTGTGCGTCCAATATTACACAACTCTGTGCGTCCAGTGTTTTAAAACTATTGTGCATCCAATATTTCAGAAAACGTTGTGCGTCCAATATTTGAAATAAGCCAGCGTCCAACTTTTGCGAAAAGTTTTAAAAGCTTAGAAACACAATTCAACCCCCCCTTCTTGTGTTTCATCCTGTTACCTACAGTTGGTATCAGAGCCTGGTTTCTAGGGGTTGAGCACCTAACAGTGCAGAGAAGCAAAGATCCATGGAGAACGAGGGACAAGCTGTGAACAGACCACCACTGTTCAATGGAAATGAACACGACTACTGGAAGCAAAGAATGATCACATTGTTTGATGCACAGAATATAGATTTATGGGATGTTGTGGAAACTGGTTACACTGCTCTAGTAAATGAAGCAGGTCAACAAATACCAAGAGCTCAGTGGACACAAGATTAAAGGACCAGATTCCAGCTGAACTCAAAGGCAAGGCACTATCTGATGTGTGCCATTACAAAGTCAGAATATGACAAGGTGCACAGCTGCACCACTGCCAAGGAGATGTGGGACACTCTAGCTTTGGCACATGAAGGATCAACTCAGGTTCGTGAGTCCAAAATCAGCATGCTAGTTTATCAATATGAACTATTCAAAATGGAGGATCAGGAGTCCATTGATCAAATGTTTGGAAGATTCCAAACAATCATTAACAACCTGAGGTCCTTGGGAAAAATCTACACAACCCAGGAGCATATCAGGAAAATCCTAAGGAGTCTGCCAAGACAATGGAGACCCAAGGTGACAGCCATACAAGAAGCAAGGGATCTTTCCACTCTTGCCATGGAGGATCTTCTAGACTCACTGAAAGTACATGAGCTTGAACTTAATGAAGAAGGAATCAAAAAAAGGGCAAAGTCCATTGCTCTTAAAGCTCAAAAAGGGAGCACCTCAAAAGCCTTGAAGGCAAATGATTCTGATGAAGAATCATGCAGCTCAGAAGGAGAAGAAGGCTCAGATGATGATGAACTCTCCTTCATCTCCAGGAAAATAAAGTCTATGTGGAAAAAGAAGGGTGGCTTCAGAAGGAAGCAATTCAACAGAAGATTTCCACAAAAGGAAGCTGAGCAAAAGGAGGAAAGTCCAGTGGTGTGCTATGGATGCAGGAAACCAGGCCCCTACAAGGCAGACTGTCCTGAGGTCGAGAGGACAAAGAAGAAGTTCTTCAAGAAGAAAAAAGGTCTCATGGCAACATGGGAGGACCTCGATGATTCCTCTGATGATGAGGATAAGGAAGAAGCCAATCTCTGTCTAATGGCAGGTCTATCCTCAACTGACAGTGAGGACGAAGAGGAGGTAATTTCCTATTCTGAATTAAGAAATAATTTTGATGATCTTCTTAGAGATTCATCCATTTTATCTGATGAGTACAAATCTTTAAAGAAAAAGTTTTCTCTTATAACCAAAGATTTTGAAAAGCTTACTTTAGAAAACAATGTACTCAAATCAGAAAATGAAAAGTTAAGACTTCAAGTAAGTCAACTAAAAGATGAATCTCCAAAGGATTCTGAGTCCAATACTTCCTGTGAAGTACAAGTACTTCAACAAGAAGTAAATGAACTCACTGGACGATTGTCCAAATTTGTCAGTAGCTTTGAAAAGTTTGATCAAATTTTAAAAATTCAGAGAAAACCTTCTAACAAAAGTGGTTTGGGTTATGAAAAACCAAAACCAAAGTTTTCTAAAAGTCTATCAAAATTTAATATATACTATGGTCACTGTGGAAGGGCTGGACATGTCACATCAACATGCGTCCATAACAAAAGGGACATGCCTAGACACAGACCAAGGACTAACAAGAAAGGACCCAAGTCAATCTGGGTACCTAAAAATATGATAATTCCTGTTGCAGATTTGCTTAATGGGAGGAAAACAACACCAATCATGGTACCTGGACAGTGGCTGCTCACGACACATGACAGGAGAAAGTTCTATGTTCCAAGACCTAAAGCCTAGATCAAAGGGATGGGTCACTTTTGGAGGAGACCAGAAAGGCAGAATAGTTGGAATAGGTAAAATTGGTAAACATCCTTTTCCCTCTATTGAAAATGTCTTATTGGTTGAAGGACTCAAACATAATCTGCTTAGCATAAGTCAATTGTGTGATAGCGGGTTTGATGTTTCCTTTAACAAGGATAAATGTATAGTCAGAAATTCTGATAAGTCCATACTTTTTCAAGCAAAGAGGCAGGACAATGTTTACAAAATTGATTTCGAAAATCTGTCCAAACAGAATGTCTCATGCTTCATATCTTTAAAAGATGAACAATGGATATGGCACAAGAAACTTGGTCATGCAAGCTTGAGAACCATCTCAAAGCTAAATAAGCATAACCTCGTGAGAGGACTTCCAAATCTTGTGTACAAATCTGAAGTTCTGTGTGAAGCATGTCAGAAAGGGAAACAAGTGAAAAACTCTTTTAATTCTAAAAATATTGTTTCCACTTCTAGACCTTTGGAACTTTTACACATGGATTTGTTTGGACCCACTCAAACTGCTTCTTTGAATGGAAAGAAATATGGACTAGTTATAGTTGATGACTATACTAGATGGACATGGGTTAAATTCCTTGCACACAAGGATGAGTCTTTTAAAGTATTCACCATATTTTGTAAAAGAGTCCAAAATGAGAAAGGAGTTTGTATCAACTCCATTAGAAGTGATCATGGAGGTGAGTTTGAAAATGCAAACTTTCAGAGATTCTGTGAAGAGAATGGAATCCTTCACAATTTCTCTGCACCTAGAACACCTCAGCAAAATGGTGTGGTAGAGAGAAAAAATCGATCTTTACAAGAGACGGCCCGGACTATGCTCAATGATCACTCAACCTCTAAGAGGTTTTGGGATGAAGCTGTAAATACAGCGTGTTACTTGCAAAACAGAATATATTTAAGGCCGATATTGAAAAAGACTCCTTATGAATTGTGGAAAGGAAGAAAACCCAACATTTCATATTTTCATCCTTTTGGATGTGAATGTTTTATTCTTAACACTAAGGATCAACTTGGTAAATTTGATTCTAAAGTAGATAATGGAATTTTTCTGGGTTACTCTGAAACTTCCAAGGCTTACCGAGTTTATAACTCAAGAACCTTGACTGTTGAAGAGTCAATTCATATTAAGTTCAATGACAAAAAGCCTGACAAGGAACTGTCAGAGCTAAGTGATTCTCTTGCAGATATGAAAATACAAGCAGGAGGTGAAGGACCATCACCTAAGAGTGACGAAGATGGACCAGACGCAGAAAACTGTGATGCGTCCAATACTAGAAGTGGAAGAAGCTGGCACTTTAAGACTTATCATCCTGAAGATCAAATCATTGGGAATGCAGATGATAAAGTCAGAACAAGGTCCACATTCAGAGAACAAACTGATGTTGCATTCATCTCTGAATTGGAGCCCAAGAACATAGATGAAGCCCTATTGGACGAAGGATGGATTTTGGCAATCCAGGAGGAGCTAAATCAATTCAAACGCAATGATGTTTGGACGCTAGTAGCCCCACCTGAAGATAAGTCCATTATTGGAACCAAATGGGTATTCAGAAACAAACTGGACGAAGAAGGTAAAGTTGTGAGAAACAAAGCAAGGTTAGTTGCTCAAGGCTACTCACAACAGGAAGGTATTGATTTTACTGAAACCTTTGCTCCAGTAGCTAGAATAGAGGTCATTCGCATTTTACTTTCATTTGCTGCCCAACATGATATGAGGCTTTATCAAATGGATGTAAAGAGTGCTTTTCTGAATGGTATAATATCAGAGGAAGTCTATGTTGAACAGCCCCCTGGCTTTGAGGATCAAACTTTTCCAAATCATGTTTTTAAATTGAAAAAGGCTCTTTATGGCCTCAAGCAAGCTCCTCGAGCTTAGTATGAAAAACTTAGTTCTTTTCTAATGGAAAATGGTTTTTCAAGAGGAAAAGTTGATAATACTCTTTTCAGAAAATCCATAGACTCACATTTCATCATAGTACAAATTTATGTGGATGATATCATTTTTGGTGCTACTGATGAATCTCTATGTAGAGAATTTTCTAAGTTAATGCAGAAGGAGTTTGAAATGAGCATGATGGGAGAATTGAAGTTCTTTCTTGGACTTTAAGTAAAACAGACGCAAGATGGGATCTATGTGCATCAGTCCAAATACACAAAGGAGCTTCTTAAGAAATTCAATATGGACGATTGCAAACCCATGAACACTCCTATGCATCCAACTTGCATAATGAACCTGAATGATAAGGATAAAAAGGTAGATCAAAAGGTATACAGAGGTATGATTGGATCTCTTTTATATGTTACTGCATCTAGACCTGATATCATGTTCAGTGTTTGTTTATGTGCAAGATTCCAATCAGATCCTAGAGATTCTCATTTGACTGCTGTCAAGAGAATTTTTAGATATCTGAAAGAAACTACTAATCTTGGTTTGCTGTTTAAGAAATCAGATGAATACAGATTAGTAGGATTCTGTGATGCTGATTATGCTGGAGACAGGCTTGAAAGAAAAAGCACCAGCGGAGGATGCCATTTTATTGGATCCAATCTAGTATCATGGACAAGCAGGAGACAAAGCACAATTGCATTATCAACAGCTGAAGCTGAATATGTCTCTGCTGCAAGTTGTTGTTCTCAACTCTTATGGATTAAACATCAATTGGAGGACTACAACATCTTTGAGAGTAAGATTTCTGTTCTTTGTGATAATACTGCTGCATCAATTTATCTAAGAACCCGATCTTATACTCAAGAGCTAAGCATATAGAAATTAAACATCATTTTATTAGAGACTATGTGCAGAAGGGAACATTTGATATTCAGTTTGTTAACACTGAAAATCAATGGGCAGATATATTTACAAAACCCCTCTCTGTAGATAGGTTTACTTTTATAAGGAAGCATTTAAATATGCACTTTATAAAAGACTGATGTTTAGCGTCCAATATGCTCAAGCTGAGTCTGAGTCCAATGTGACTAGAGTCCAATAGGACACGACAATCTATTTGAGACTTAGAATTTTTTAAAGATAGCTTTCACATCTTAGTCATCCCACACTGAGTCCAATTTTTTTTTCTTCATAAAGATATATTTTACAGTTGGTATCTTACAAACGCTTTGCAGTTTTTTTTTCAGTTTGATGATTATTCAAGCTTTCAAGAAAAACTTACTGTTATCTCTAATCTTGATTCAGATTTCTCTTCGTTTGGCATCTTTTCTAAAATCATTTCTGTTTGAGAAAGCTTGTTTAGAAAAGGGAAGAAGGAAAAGGGTTTTTAAGTTTCTCTCTGTTTTTCAAAATTGTCTTTAGACTATGATGTTCTGTGAACCTTTTTGCCTGATGACAAAAGGGGGAGAAAGAATATGGGATTAAGTTTTAAAAAGAAAGAAGAATATATGAGAAGAATATGGGATTAAGTCTGATTGCGTTGCAGTAGTCTTATTACCATGTTCTAATTTGGTCTATTATCTGATAAGCTATTTGCTTTATAAATTGGACTAATCTTGTTTTTATGAGTAAAAGAAATTTTCAGGTACTCTGAGTATATTGAATATCCAAAACCATGAGATGTTTATCTCAGGGGGAGAAGAGTAAGGAAAAACTGAGACGTTTATCTCAGGGGGAGTTTCCCTTAGAAAATTTCTGTTTATATATCTGGTTTATATGCTTTATTGTTTGTAAAACTTAATAATGTTTGTCATCATCAAAAAGGGGGAGATTGTTGGAACCAAATTGGTTAAAAGTATTTTTAATAGAAATACTCCCTAAGTGATTTTATGGTTTTGATGATAACAAAATGTATTAAGCTTTTACAATGTATAACAAAGCTGTCTAACTAAGTTTATTGAAGGATGTTACAGTCTGCGTCCAATAAATTAGTTCATCATGAGATTGGCTCATATTCAAAGTCTGAGAAGCCTTGCGTCCAATGTTAAAGTCATCGTCCGATATTGGCACATGTACATACAGTCAAAGACGCTCTGCGTCCAATAATCAAAATGAGAGCTATGCGTCCAATAATCATTATGAGACCATGCGTCCAATGTTCAGAATATTGATCATCGTCCAATGTTCAGGATGTGCTCATTGTCCAATGATCAGAATGCTTATCGTCCAATGATCAGTAAGGCAATACTGTTATAAGTCCAATGATTTCCAAAGAAGCAGAACCAGTAAGCGTCCAATGTATAAGAATTGACAAAAGTCCAATGTTCAGTATAAGACATTGATGTTCAACGTCCAATGAAGCTAAATGAACAAAAGAACTGCTCTGCGTCCAATGAAATCAGAATGACAAAAGTACTGTATTGCGTCCAATAAATCAGAAGGACAACAATCAAGTGTTCTACGACAAATGAAGCAGAATTGACAAAAGTCCAACAAATACTTCCCTGTGTCCAATGGAACAGAAAGGCAATGGCAAAAGTCCAATTATCAGCATGAGGCAATAAGTCCAATACTGCCTTGCATCCAATGGAATGAAATGGTAAGCATGAGGATGCGTCCAATGATTGAATGAATATCATATGCAAATGGTAAGTACAAGGTATGCGTCCATTTCCTAAAAGGACTGAAAGTCCAATGATTTCTACATGCTGCGTCCAATACGCAGAATCCATAAACTTGCTATTTACTGCTCATGCATTTAATATGGAACATATTTATTGAGCAAATGATTTGAAATAAATAGCTGTATGCAATGCTTTCTGTACAACTTTGTCAACGTTTTTGAACGTACTTTTGAAAAGCATAAAGCACTGTGGAAAGTGTACTAAGAGAGAGAATGTACTTTTGTCTACTCTGTATATCTCTGAACACATCTTTCTACTTTACACAGTGTATTCTCTCTCTCTCAATAAGATATTACTATTAACCACTGTACAATTGAGACTTTGAGTACAGGTTGCTTCTGATTTAGGAGAAAGAAACGCAGACATGCTCACTGAAGTAGATCTCCTCAGAGCAACGGGAAAATAGCATTTAATGCTATTAGAGAACGGTAATATTTATGAAGGCTGAAGCTGAGCTATTCGAAGAACAAGTCTGAAGCTTCATCAAAGCCTATATATACCGTGAACAAGAAGAAGAATACAAGAGACTGAACAACGAAAAAGAAAGAGCAAAAACGCTATGCAATTTGCAAATACTCTGTATAGAAAGTCTTGTATTTTTTCTATCCTCTTGTAAAAGAGAGTTTGCTTAACTCTCGAAGTGCTTTAGTTTTCATATCCTCACTTGTGTGAGTTAGACAACACTTGAATCAAAATAACTCTGCTGAGTCGTTTAGCCTGAAGAGGCTGTGTTCAAAGAATACTTGAGATTTAGCCTGGAGAGGCTGTGTGCAAAGAATACTTGGGTTTTAGCCTGAAGAGGCTGTGTGCAAAGAATACTTGTACCTATCTGGTTTGATAGTGAAATCTCTCTAGTTTGAGGGGACTGGACGTAGCTCTTAGGAAATGGTGAACCAGGATAAAACTTGTGTTATTTCTTCTTTCCCTTAACTCTTTTTATATCTGTGCTTATTACTAACCAAGGGGATTGAATTGTTTTTATTTCAGCAAGTTTTTCATACACCTTAAATCGCACAAAGAAAACAAGTTTTTAAACTAAGAGGGAAGCTTCTGCGTCCAATCTTTTTGTGCGTCCAATCTTTTTGTGCGTCCAATATTACACAACTCTGTGCGTCCAATGTTTTAAAACTATTGTGCGTCCAATATTTCAGAAAACACTGTGCGTCCAATATTACACAACTCTGTGCGTCCAGTGTTTTAAAACTATTGTGCGTCCAATATTTCAGAAAACGTTGTGCGTCCAATATTTGAAATAAGCCAGCGTCCAACTTTTGCGAAAAGTTTTAAAAGCTTAGAAACACAATTCAACCCCCCTTCTTGTGTTTCATCATGTTACCTACAGCTGTGAGAGGTTGGAAAACAGGGGACAGCTCTGTTCATACCACGGGTGTGAAAACTCTCCCGCCTGTGAACAGTTCTGGACCCAGCATTTTTGAAAATTAATGTTTTTGCGAAAATCATTCTTTTTCCAATTTTTTTTTCATAACAATGCTTAAGAGAAAATGACACTTTAAATATAAAGGTTGGTAAGTATTTTGGTTAATTAATTTTAGAACTTAAGCAATGGTTTTGAAAAAAAATGCCTTTTGTTAAAAAGACAAAGATTTATAAAGAGTAAGAGTGAAAGAGGAAAGAGCCATGTTGAAGAAGAATTATGCACAATGAGATGTGAATATCCTAAGAGGTGATAATGCTATAACCAAGAGTGAAGATTATATGTGATTGTGCAAGTGGTAACCTAGAGAAGAGGTTAACATGATTACAAGAGAAACCAAAGCTTAAAATGCTTGAGAGTGAATACCTTGTATGCTAAGTGTATGTGTCATTTTGTATAAAGAGCCTTGGCGGATGGCCAAGAGATATTGTGTGCTTAAGGTGTTATGCATAAAGAGATTTGGCGGATGGCCAAGAGATATTGCTTGCTTAATGTGTTATGTCATATGCATAAAGAGAAAGAGCCTTGGCAGATGGCCAAGAGATTTTGGCGGATGGCCAAATGATGAGCTGTACAACCCGGATGGGGTCGGGAATAGTGACAAGTTGGGCCACAGTTGCCTATTGGGATTATCCAGGTTGCGAAATTCCTCAGGTGGCCAGTGTAGGTGAATACCCCTGAGCCGAGGCAGTCGCACAACCCGACTTGGATAAATCTGACTGACTTGACTATTCATGATACGGTACAGTGGTTTAAACGTAGCTTAGCTGAATGTTTATCATGAAGTCCGGATGGGACTATCTGATAAGTCTGTTAAGTTTGCTACGGCCGATCGCTCAATGGTGTTGGAGGTAGGGAAGTCTCCTTGGAGCACTACGAGGGTGATGTGAGGGGAAATAGAAGTGACATGCATTATAATATATCTGAGTGTATGATATATTGTTTGATGCTGAGATATGTGACATATTGTTTGATACTAAGATATGTGTGTGACTGTGATTATTCTCATTGTGTCTGTGAGAATGTCTTACTTGTAGGAAAATCTTGTTCTCGTGTGCTTGAGAAGGGTAAGTGGTAGATGATTTTCTAATGCATATGTGTCTGATGATTTTCTAATGTAAATGTGTCTGATAGATGTGGTATATTTCTATATCTGTTGTCTCTTTGCTTTGCTATCTGTGTATGAGGATTTTTCACCCTTGCCTATATGTTTTGTGCTCTTTGGAACATGATGCATATAGATGAGGCACCAGTTTGATGGTCTGACCAGAGCCAGGAGGCTTAGTCTGATGCAGTTATCTTCCAGATAGCGTTTGAAGAGGATGCAACCTGATGTTAGAGCTGTGGTAGAAGGAGAGATAGACTGTTGGACTCTTTTGTTCTTATTTTGTAGTTGACCCAACCAGATGGGCTGTAGTATGGATATTTCTTTTGGGATGACTGTACTATACTATATGACACTACTTGGTGTACATGATGTAAATTAATTATGTTTAGTTGAGACCATGTTACTTATTAGTAAAGTGTTGTGATGCGAAATGTTTATCAAAGCATGAAAGTTCTAAGTGAAAGTTTCAAATTAGATACTCTTTCAGTTAAAAGAAAAGAAAAAAAAATTCATTCATATTTTCAAATAACGAATAATATAATCAGAATTAATATAGACATCCGATAAAATAGGTTACTTATGTTGTAACATCCTTTTATGAGAAAGGGTGTTGCAAAAGGTACTTGTTATTATGGCAAATTTCAGTTTACCATAAATATGATTTTACCGTAAAGAAAGTACGTTTAATTCTTTTGAAAAACCCTGGAATTATCTAACATTTATATACAAGGTGATGGTTAAGATAAATGGCTTATCAGTAGGAATCTGTCTAGAAAGGAAAGAGACATTTGAAGGGGCTATTATAAAGTCCGTCTTTATCTGGCCTGGGATCTGTATTGATAACTTGTTTGGGGAATTCTTAACACTAGGGACCCGGTATATACGTGACTAAGATAATTTGGAAAAGAAGTGATTTTGTAATAAATGTATATATAAATAGATTGGATTAGAGTATAACAGTAATGGATTCTCGGTGAATTCTACTGTTGTAGCATCTATCAGAATTTAATGTAAACAGTAATGGAATCTCCGTGAATTCTACTGTTATATTATCAGTGGGAAATATTGAACGGATATCCAATCTGTATATGTATACAATTAACTCAGTTTAATTTTCAATGTTTATGACAGTAGAAATTAGTGAAATAGGCTTTCAATAGGCCTTTTTCGTGGAAGATAAACTAGTGCTTAAGTGTTTTCGTAAATAAACAATTGATTTCATTCACTTAGTCTATTTCTTTGAATCGATTTCTAAAGTTGGGCATTGATCACCAAAGATGGCTCGCCGTCGTGTGATCCTTTCATTTTCGAAATTAAGCAAGCCAGTAAAATAATTAGTTTTACTTCGTTCATCAAGATTATATCAAGTTTTTAGAAAACTGGACACTAATTACCGCTGTCGGCTCTGCCGCCGTGTAATTATTCCATTCCAAAGATCTATCTAAAACCTGAGAACAGACTCTTACTACTGAAAAAGTGGACACAAGTTTAAATATTGTTGATCTCTTCTCTCTTGATCAATCTTGGTGGCGCTGCCTTGTTTTGGTTTTCTTTAAATGAATTTAGAACTTCTAGTTATATACTGAATCACTCTGTTGGCCTATTCACCTCAGTTTGACTATGCCACGGTGTGGACAGTCATAAATTGATTTATTGAAGCCAGACAAATAACTAAACTCATACACGATCCATAAAATGGGTAAAAAGAGCAAAAGCTATTTATTTAAAAACAGAAAAGAGTTTTCTAATATAAATAGAAATGTGTGGATTTTAACAGCTATCTATTCATCCAATTCTAAAGTGAAGAGTTGTTTCATACAAAGTATTTTGATAAATGTAATGCCTTATATTAGGGTCTAGAATCTAACATAAGACATTAACATCATATTGATGATTCAAAAAAGATAGTCCAAACAAAAATAAAAAAAAACAAACTGACATTACATCATCAAGAGGTGCATAACTAATTTTTGAAACTTAAGACTAATAGTAGTCTTCTTGTTCTTAACTAAAAGCATAAAGGAAAAGTAAAGTAGATTACACCCATAATTCTCAAATACATAAGCATAAAACAAATTAGTCTCACAAGCTCAAAGCCCACCTTAGAACTCAAACCTATTTATTTGAAACAACAATGAAATCTAGTGAGAAATTAATCCCAGTAAGTTCTTGAATCAAGATTAAACATGTGAAAATACCAATAAAACTAATATAAGAAAAAGAAGCTAGGCATAGACATTTTAACATAAAATATTTACTAGGCACTCAAGAGTGAGGGCTTAAGATACACTAGTCTAATCTGGTTGATATGGCAGTCAGAGCTCAATGACAATCAAATAGGCATCCCTAAATTGCTAATACCATACCCAAGCCTCCAATAATGAAGGACTTATAAAACATCTCACCCACAAAAGAAATGTGGCCTTGATGGCTAGTTAATCTGAAAGTTGAAGTTTCATCAAACATAAACAATCCTAAATTTTAATGTTATGCCCATTTTCCTCTTTCTGATATATATAAATAAAAATACCACTTAACACAATTCACACTTTAGAACAAAGAATATAATTACCATTAACCACATACTACAACCAAGTACATTCCCATAAACCTATTTAAGATTCAAGGGAAGAAAATCACTCTATTCTAGTAAGCATGTTCGCATTAACATAAATTAAATTCTAGGCTAATTAATATCTCGTCACTCCTACTGAGTTAAAAAAAAAACAAACATAGTCCCAAGGGATAAAAATACAACAAAAATCAGCTTTCTAGTGAAGCAAAATAATTACAAAAACAGAATTGGTGCCATGAGTTACAGCTCAAAACACTACAACCATACTAGCTTCTTTTCTAGTTTTGGCCAGCAACTTGCACAACAGATATCTCATCCATAACCAAATGAAAATTACCTATTCCAAAGCCTAAACTGTAGCCAAGCAAGTCTATTTTATAATGGTATAGGATTCATACCAAAACAGTAAATACACAACAAACCACAGTCAAAATACCACAGCAACACCCATACGAAATTTTGTTTTTATAACTGTAACTTGCAAGCAGATTTTCTCATCCAAAACATAACCAAATTAAATCATTCAAAAGCCTAAGGTGAAGAAAATCAAGACTAGTTTCTAAGGACACAGAAATCATTCCAAACCAGTAAATATACATCAAATTGCAATCAAAATACCACAACAACCTCCATACGAAATTTCAGTTTTGTAGCAGAAAATTGCAGACAGATTTTCTCAATCAAAACATAACGAAATTGACTCATTCAAAAGCCTAATATGCAGAAAATTTTGTCTATTTTCCAGTGGCAAAGAAATCAAATCAAAACAGTAACTACAAAGGATTTTATGACCGAAATACTGACTGTTGCCCAAATACGAATTTGTGAAAATTAGAGACCCACTCTCAAGCTTTCTACCCCCAACTCAGCCCCTTCAATCAAGCATGCAATCAAATCAAAATTATATACAAACCACCAACATACAGACCCAAAATGAACATTTAGGTAAAGAATCATAAAGAATCAAGCAACAAATTGGGATTTATGGCCACCCAAGAGCACATAAAACCCTAGAACTTAGATGCAACCCAAGGGATGAAATGGAAGAGCCAAGTAGAGACCAATATAAACTACTTCAAAACCTTCTTCTATTTCTTTCTTCTCCTCCTTACTCTTCCTTCCCTTCTCTTCTTTTCCTCTTCTTGTTCTTTCCTTTTTCCTTTTCTTCTTTCTTTCCCCTTTTTCTTCCCTCACTCTCGGTTCCCCTTTCTCTTCTCTTTCTTTTCTATTCTAAAAAAAATCTGAGTGTGGGTGTTAGTGTTGGAAAGTGGATTTTTTAAGTGAGTGGTATAGTGGGTGAGTGTAATGTGACGTGTAGAGGCAAGAGTGTGTGTGGGTCACATGTGTGTGTGAGTGTGGGTGTTGAGAAGAAATTTGAAATTAAGTGGGGGTAAGAGATGCTCCCATATTCTCTTCTAACTTACACTTTTAGTCCCTAAACTCCTATATTCTTTAGGCTTATTTTTTTTTCTTTTTATAATATAAACCCATACTAAAAACCTCTCTTTTATTCCCTCTCAATCATATTTAATTTCGATGAAAGGAAGTATTTCTACTTAATAAGCTCAAACATTTAAAACTCAAATAATGAATCAATTAATAAAATAAATTAACACTTGTAACATAAAGTTCTAATTTTGGGGATATTACACTCATCTCTCCTAAAAAGAATAATTTTGTCCTAAAAATTTAGGCAACTTACCTATCCAAACAAGTAAGGATATTCGTTGCGCAAATCGTCCTCAAGCTCCCAAGTTGCCTCCTCAGGAGTTGACCCTTCCCAAATAACTTTCACCAAAGGAATTGTCTTGTTTCTCAGGGTTTTCAAACTACGGTCAATCACTTGAACCGGCATAGGTTGGAAGGTTAGATCTGGTCTTAGCTGAACATGTTCATAATTTAAAGGTTGACAAGGATCAGGAATATACTTTTTGAGTTAAGATACATGAAAGACATTGTGTATTCCTGACAAAGAGGGAGGTAAAGCGAGTTGATATGCTACTGGACCAACTCGATGATTAATCTAGAAAGGTCCTATGAAACGAGGACTGAGTTTCTTGTCTCGGATGGCGCTTCCAATGCCTATGGTGAGGGTTACCCTTAGAAACACATGGTCACCTTCCTTAAACTCTAGAGGTCTTCTCCTATTGTCGGCATAGCTCTTCTGTCGACTTTGAGCAACTTTCAACTTATCCTTAATCTTTCGGATTTTCTCAGTAGTTTCTTGTATCAACTCAGACCCTAGAATCCCCTTGTCACCCATTTCGGCCCAACAAAGCGGTGTCCTACACTTGCGGCCATAGAGTGCCTCATATGGTGCCATACGTATACTGAAATGGTGACTATTATTGTAAACAAATTCCACTAAGGGTAAGTGATCTTCCTAGCTCCCTCCATCTTCTAGAATACAGGCCCTAAGCATATCCTCGAGAGTCTGAATGGTTCTTTCGATCTGACCATCGGTCTGAGGATGGTAAGCAGTACTAAAACTCAATTGAGTGCCCAAGGCTTTGTGAAACGCTCTCCAAAACCTAGAAGTAAACTTAGGGTCCCTATCCGACACAATGCTAACTGGAACGCCATGCAACCTCACTATTTCCTTTATGAAAACCTTTGCCAGCTTAAATGTGTTATAGGAGGCCTTAACCGGTAAAAAGTGAGCTGACTTAGTCAACCGATCCACTATTACCCAAATGGAATCATACCCCAACTGGGTGTGAGGCAAACCCATAACAAAATCCATGCATATGCTCTCCCATTTCCATTCAGGTGTTTCTAAAGGTTGTAACATGCCTAAGGGTCGTTGGTGTTCAATCTTGACCTTTTGGCATACTAAACATTGGGAGACAAATTCTGCAATATCTTTCTTTATCCTTGGCCACCAATACACCTTTCTAAGATCTTGATACATCTTGGTAGAACCAGGATGTATTGAAAAATCACTCTTGTGGGCTTCCTCTAACACCTTCCTTTTAATCTCTTCATCATTGGGAATGCACACTCTCTCATGAAAGAGCAAAGTTCCATCCTTGGCTTCCGAGAACCCAGGTTGATACTTTCTAGCTTGTAGGTTCTCGTCCTGAAGTTGAGCTTGTCTAATTTGAGCCCTAAAATCACAAGTGATCTCAAGGTGGTTCAAATAGATACTACTGGGACTCAAGACAACATTCAAGTTTAAATTGCGAAAGTCCTCCAAAAGTTCCATCTCATGAACCATCATGGATGAAATATGAAGAGACTTTCAACTTAATGCATCTGCTACTACATTATCTTTCCCAGGGTGATATTTCAACTCAAAATCATAGTCCTTGAGAAACTCCATCCACCTCCTCTGCCTCATGTTGAGCTCCCTTTGGTCAAAGAGGTATTTTAAGCTCTTGTGGTCGCTAAACACCTCAAATTTTGCTACATACAAATAGTGCCTCCATATTTTCATAGCAAAAACTACAACTGCTAATTCCAAATCATGGACAGGGTAATTCTCCTCATGGGGTCTCAATTGACGAGAGGCATAGGCCACTACCTGTCTATTTTGCATCAAAACACACCCTAGGCCCTTTAATGACGCATCACAATAAACCTCGAACCCTAAGGCTGGGTCAGGAATAGTCAACACGGGGGCAGTGGTCAAACGGGTTTTGAGTTCAAGAAAACTTTTTTCACACTTTGTATCCCACTCAAAAGAATTGCTCTTGCGGGTTAAACGGGTTAAGGGTAGGGCTAGCTGTGAGAATCCCCTTATAAACCTCCGGTAATACCCTACTAATCCTAGAAAACTCCTAACTTCAGAGATGTTTTTGGGTTTCTCCCAACTAAGGACAGCCTCAACCTTGCTAGGGTCTACTGCTACTCCTTACATGTCCCAAAAACTTCACTTCGGTTAACCAAAATTCACATTTTTCTGGTTTAGCAAACAATCTTTTCTCCCGGAGTATTTGTAAGACAATCCTAAGGTGTTCCTCGTGCTCCTGAAGACTCTTTGAATAGATAAGGATATCATCAATGAAGACTACAACAAATTTATCCAAAAAAGGCCTGAAGATGCGGTTCATGTAGTCCATGAATATCGCTCGAGCATTTGTTAAGCCAAATGGCATAACTAAATACTCGTAATGCCCATAGCGTGTTCTAAACGCTGTCTTGGGTATATCTTCAGATTTAATCCTTATTGATGATACCCTGATCTCAAATCAATTTTTCAGAAAATTGAGGCTCCTCTCATCTGGTCTAGCAGGTCATGTAACACCCTTTCTCCAAAAAGGATATTACACCATAGTAACCAAAAGTTTAATGAAACTTAGAAAATATTTTAATAAAAGTTAGTAATCCTTCTCTAAAAATTGCAGGTAATTTTTTTCTTTTTTCTTTCTTTTCTTTAAAGAAGATGAGAAGGACGGGAATAAATCCCTGTAAGATTTTCTCTTTGAAAATATTTTAGGTGTAAAAAGTACAACATAACTTCATACTCAAAATTTGATCATCTCATATATAAAAATTATCAGAGTTTACAATAAGCTTGTACAGTGGACTCTTGAGCCAGTCAAGTCTTTAGACCTCTACCCAATCAAAAATAGTAGATACCAATTCTTCTCGGAATTCCTATCAATCATCATCCTCTTCAAAGCCTTCGTCTAAGAGCTAGTCTATGTCTTGGATAAATTATCTACTCGGTCATGCATAAACACAACACAAGCAGGCAAGGGTGAAACTCTAATACAAATAATAAGACAAGTAGGTACACAAACAAAACACAATTATATATATACATATACTTTGCACAGCAAGACACACACGTCAAAACACAGAACAATCAAGACTTATAAACAGACATTGTTTCAGATAAATCTTACCTTGGTGCTGCAACCCTGCAAAACAATTCATTCACAACAATATATCACCAAAACCAAGTATTTTTATGCATGTCACTTCAATATTCTCTATTCACACCGGTGTAGTGCTCCAAGGAGACTTTCCATCCTCACATCAATTGAGCGATCGGCTGCGATAAACCTAACAGTACAAACAGGGAATCCCATCTTCAGACCCCTGAGAGTACTTTAGAGAACCGCATTTAAAACTAAGTACCAGATCATAAATAGATCTGCCAGTCGGATTTATCCAAGCCGGGTATACGATTTATCTCAGTTCAGGGGGATTCACCGTCAAGACCATTGAAACTTTCGAAACCTGGATAATCCCAGTAGACAATTGTAGTCCAACAGAACCTATTTTCAACCCCGTCTAGTGGGTTGTAAGCTCATCATCATTAATGCAAATGATATAACACCTCTCTTCATCATCTCTTAAAAACCTCTTTCGTCTTAAAGTAGCCCCTTCTTTTGAAAACCTTTCTGGAATGACTCACTCATTTTGGAAGAAATACTCTTGCTCCTATTTATTACGTATTAAGTTATTCTTCCGGCTATAATAATTCAATTATGACTAATTGCAACGCGGCAGAGCCGAATTGAGGTGAAAAGCCCAACAGAGTGATTCGATATTTGATCTGCATTTATTCTTAACTCATTTCAAGAAGACCAAATCGAGGTAGAACCTCTCTGAATTTGATCAAGGGAGAAAGAATAACAATAAATAAACTTATGTCCGCTTTTGAACCCAATAACGTCTGTTTTCTATTTTTAAGTAAATCTTTGGAAATGGAATAACTACACGGCGGCTGAACCGACTGCGGTAATCAGTGTCCAATTTTCTAAAATCTTGATATAAACTTGATGAACGAAATAAAGCAAATTATTGTACCGGCTTTACTTAACTTTGAAGATTAAAGGATCACACGACGGCAGAGCCATCTTTGGTGATCAGTACCCATTAAAATCGATCCACTATACTAAGTGAATGTAGTCCAATTTATTTCACTTTGGAAAAATACTTAAGCACTGATTATCTTCCAGGAAAAAGACCCATTGGAAGCCTATCTCACTAATTTTCACTGTCTTAAACATTGGAAATTAAACTAAGTTACGTGCATATATATACAGATTGGATACCCACTCGATATTTTCCACAATTAATATAACGATAGAATTCACTGAGAATCCATTACCGTTATATTAAATTCCGAAAGATGCTATAACGATACAATTCACCGAGAATCCATTACCATTACACTCTTTAATCCTTTCCAATCCATTTATATATACGTTATTTAATAAATCAATTATTTCCCAGATTATCTTGAACACGTATACACCCGGTCTCTAGTGTTAAGATTTTCAAACAGCTTATTAATACAGATCCTAGGCCAGATAGATACGGACTTTATATTAGCCCCTTCAAAGGTCTCTATTCCTTTCTAGACAGATCCATATTAATAAACTGATCAAATCATAACCATCACCTTGGAATATATAAGATTTAGATAACATCAGGGTTTTTTCTCAAAAGATTTAACCGCATTTTCTCTTTACGGTAAACGGTAATTGTCATAAACTAAAATTTGCCATCATAACGGTACGTTTACTAAACTCAAAATTCATTTTGCCATTCCAACCTTACTTCCATAAAAACCTCAAGAAGATTTGGACATTATAACCCCACAACATCAAAGACAAGCACCTTTAAGCTATATAAACACCAAAAAGCACTTAAGCACACAACACTCAAGATCAAACACAAACTTCTCAAATTATTTTGCAAGAGGTTCCCCCTACCTTTCACTAAAAATTGGATGAAGAACAAAGCTTGAAGACCTAGAACATCAAGCAAGAACACTAAGAACTTTAAAGAGGAAAAGAAGAGTTTTGCTTTGAAAACACAAAGCTCTTTGATGTGGGATGTTTTTATGAATCAAAGAGGGTTTGAAACAAGAAGAAGGGGGCGGGTTTCTTAGGATCAAAAGTGGGAAGAACAAAGCTTTGAAGATCAAGCTTGAACTTAAGATCAAAGAGAGAAAAAGTCTAGGATTTCAAAGGGAGAAAGAAAGGATCTTGCTTTGTTAACACAAAGACTTTGGTGTGAGATTTATGAAGAGGGAAGGGGGCTATTTATAGTGGAGAAATCAGCCAAGGGGTTGGATTAGAAGTGATCATGGTTGGCTTAAAACATAACCTTGGTTAGGGTTTAAAATAAATCAAAACAATTAACTAAATCCTAATTGGTTTAAACCAATGATTCATGGTCATGACTCACAAAGGAAGACTTAGGAAGGAAGGAAAATTATGTGAGTCATGAAGAGGGAGGGGCGGTTATTGGCAAAGGAAGAAGGAAGGAAAGTATGCATAGTCAAAGTGATTAAATACTATGTTTTAAACCATCATTTTTCCAATTGGCTTAAAGACTTTCACAAGGATTGAATCCATGTGAAAAACATCATCCAAGGGTCCAAGATGAGGAAGAGAAATCAGCCAAGGCAAAAGGACGGAAGGAAGGAAAGTGAAGCCATGATGTAAGCCATGACTACTAAAATACACATTTGACTATTTAATCTAATCAATTCTTTTTCTAATAGGTTTAAAACTATGATTCATAGAACCAAATGAACCTAGTCCTCTTCTTGGCTTTAGAATAGGACACTTTTGAGGGCTGAAAGAAGTAGAAGTGAAGTTACATTTTTGCCCCTAGGTTCTTAAGTGAAAAGGATACAAAATCAAGGGCAAAAGTGACTTTTCACTAATCAAAAATTTATAAAACGAATTTGAAAGATGAGAACTGATAAGAAATATTGGGAATACCATGTAATAGCCCTAATAGCTTCATGGAAGAGTTTCTGGAATTTTACGGTAAGCGTAAGCTATGCATTTAGCTTAAAAACAGAAAAACGGACACGCCGTAAGTGAAAAATAGACATTTTTCAGAAAATTCCCAAATAATTCTCAAAAATCACAAATTTAATTTAAACACTAAGGGTCCCTTTTCAAATTTGATTATGAACTCTCACTGATCGTTATAAATCCATTTCGGTTGAAAAATGTTTGCTTTCTACTCTCAACGGAGTTTTGAAAAAGTGACTTTTAGTACGTCTTTTAGAAAAATCCGAAATAATTTCCATAATTCCAAAAAAAATAGAAAAACATGTTTTGGCTATTTAAAATCTTTACCTGACTTTAACTTGAGCTTCGAATCAAACTATTAGCTCAAGCGGTTTACTATTTGGACCAAAACAAAATTTTTAAATCTCTTTACTTCCAAAAATTCTAGAAAAATTTCAGAAAATCTAAAATATTAGAAAAACAAACTTTTGTGAAGGAAGTTTATTTATTGAAGTCATTTGATGTCTTCAAAGTATTTAAAACTCTTTCCGTCAGTTAGACGTACTGTTTTCTGTAAAAAGGCTTGATAACGTTTGTAAAACTACCGTTTCAGAAGTATTCCTAATTTTAAACTAAAAATAAATCACAAAACACTTTTGGCATGAAAATTCATATAAAACATAAAAAGTACAGTTTCAAAATAAGAAACGGACGTTGGATTTAAACCTGATGGAAACTACGAATTGGTCGTTTTCAGAAGTAATCTTAATTTTGCGTATTTAAATCCTATTTTTAAACTAAAAATAATCCACAAAACATTTATATTGCACAAAATCATATAAGACAGAAATAGACAGAAAAACAGAAATCTATATAGAACTTTAACTGTCTTACGGTTTTAACTATAATACCAAACAAACTTAGGATTTCTATTCTATCTAAAGTATACTAGATCTTAGAGTCTATATCTTAACTATTTCTCCATTTTCGGTATTTATCCATTTCTTAACTAATGGAGTACAAAGTTTCTCTTAGAGGGACTAAAACTGTATTTCTCTTGCACTGTTCTCTAAAATCCCAAACTTAGTTTCTAAAACTTTAATATATCCCTAAACTATTTGTCATATCCTCAAATACTTATTATAGTATGAATTTTCCATATTCATTTATCAACTTATTCTGACTGTTCAGAATGTCCGTAATTTACTGTTTGACGTCTACGTAAGTGCTAAACCATTAATTACTATCCGAAAATCTTAAGGATGGTTCTAATCTTCCAAAATTAATACTCTGTCTCATAGAGTGAAATTTTGGGATGTTACAGGTCATCTATTCGGGGAAGTGGATATTTATTCTTGATGGTTATCTTGTTAAGTTGTCTATAATCCACACAGAGCCTCATATAGTCATACTCCCATCCTTCTTCTTAACCAATAAAACAGGCGCACCCCAAGGAGAGGCGCTTGGTCTAATGAACTGTTTATCTATCAATTCCTCTAGTTGGGACATAAGCTCCTTCAATTCCAAAGGGGATATCCTATAGGGGGCTACGGATATTGGTCCACTTCCAGGAACCAAATCTATGGAGAACTCAATCTCTCTTTCCGGCGGCAGACCAACTATGTCTCTAGGAAAAACATCCATAAATTCACCTACTACTGGAATAGTTGCTAGGTTCACATCATCCTTAGAGTTTGAAGAAAGTAAACATATGAATATTGGTTCCCCACTATTTAGGCTTTGGTTAACCTATGATACACTAGAAAACAAGGAAGGACTTACTTCTCTGGAATCTTCTCCTGACGACAAGAAAATTATTGACCTTTCTGGACAATTTAATATGACTTGATTAGCTGAAAGCCAATCCATACCTAATATGACATCTAGACCATGCAGGGGTAAACAAATCAGACGAACTAAGAACACCCTGTCAGATATGACTACAGTACAATTTTCACACACAAGTGAGGTCTCAATATTTCCCTCTACAGGAGTAGACACAACCAATGGACAGGGTAAGGAGCACAAAATCAATTGTAAACGCAAGGCACATTCACAAGGAATAAAAGAATGAGTTGCACCGGAATCAAAAAGGATAATAATAGGTTCTTGATTTAGGAAACCGATACCTTTAATCAAACCTTCCTTCCCTTTAGCCTTCTTACCACTGAGGGTGAAGACTCTTCCTGAGGTTTGGTTACTAGGAATAGCAACTCATTTCTTCTTCTATAATGGACAATTAAGAGTGGAATGTCCCGGTTGTTTGCAATAATAGCATACATTCTGACCCGCCAAACACTCTCCTCCGTGATTCTTTCCACATTTTGGGCAACCAATGGCTATAGAATGGTTAGATGTTTGCACCTGTTTTCCTTTATCCAAATTCCCCTTTGCCTTGAGTTGTTGATAATGTTTCCCTTCATTCCTATTCTTGAGCCATTTCTTCTGATTTTCCACTTCCAACTCTTGCAAACTCTCTTCAGCCACATAAGCTTGTTGGACAATGGTAGGGTAATCGGTAAATCTAATTTGAGCCAAGCAATTCTTAACATCTGCCCTTAGTCCCCATCGGAATTGATCTATTTTTCAGTCTTCATTTGGAGCATATCTGGCCTGAGAAGCATGTCTTGCCAAGTCTTCAAATCGCGCCACATATTGGGCCACTGTCATGGTTCCTTGCTTTAGTTCCATGAATTCCCTCTCTCTTTCTGCTTCCTGAGATTGAGAGGGAAATATTTCTCAAGAAAAATCACTTGGAAATGCTCCCAATCCAATGGTGTCCCCACGGCTAACATATGAGCCTTCATTCCTTTCCACCAATTTGCAGCTTCTTTCTTTAGCATATGGGTTGCAAATATGACTTTTGTTCTTCCGAGCACTGAACTACTTCAAATATCTACTCCATTGCTTCCAGCCAGTGTTGAGCATCCAAAGCATTTCTTGCCTCAGAAAATTCAGGAGGGTTAAGTTTATGGAAACGAAAGAAAATCCGATTAGCATCATTCTGGGGTTGTGTTGGACCCCTAGCTTGAGCATGATGATTTAGAAGATTGTTGGTGGCTATGGTCTGATCCCTCACTACATGCATAAACTCCTCCATCCATTCAAACCCTTGTCCCGGAGTTTCTGCATTGTTCCTTCTTGGTCTACCGGGTCGTCTAACTCCACCACTCATGATTCTGCATACCATATACCAATATCAAATTGATCAGACTTAATACTTAGTAAGTTGGTATTTAGAAAATAAGTGTTGAAGTTAAACAATAGTAATTCTATATAAAACTATCCACAGTTCAATTGGATCGACCAGCTCTGATACCAAAAACGTAATGCATTATATTAGGGTCTAGAATCTAACATAAGACATTAACATCATATTGATAATTCAGAAAAGATAGTCCAAACATAAATAAAAAAAACTGACATTACATCATCAAGAGGTGCATAACTAATTTTTGAAACTTAAGACTAACAGTAGAGTCTTCTTGTTCTTAACTAAAAGCATAAAGGAAAAATAAAGTAGATTACACCCATAATTCTCAAATACATAAGCATAAAACAAAATAGTCTCGCAAGCTCAAAGCCCACCTCAGAACTCAAACCTGTTTTTCTGAAACAACAATGAAATCTAGTGAGAAATTAATCCCAATAAGTTCTTGAATCAAGATTAAACATGTGAAAATACCAATAAAACTAATATAAGAAAAAGAAGCTAGGCATAGACATTTTAACATAAAATATTTACTAGGCACTCAAGCGTGAGGGCTTAAGATACACTAATCTAATCTGGTTGATATGGCAGTCAATGACAACAAAATAGGCGTCCCTAAATTGCTAATACCATACCCTAGCCTCCAATAATGAAGGACTTATAAAACATCTCACCCACATAAAAAATGTGGCCTTGATGGCTAGTTAATTTGAAAGTTGAAGTTTCATCAAACATAGACCATTCTAAATTTTAATGTTATGCCCATTTTCTTCTTTCTTATATATATAAATAAAAATACTACTTAACACATTTCACACTTTAGAACAGAGAATATAATTACCATTGACCACATACTACAACCAAGTACATTCCCATAAACCTATTTAAGATTCAAGGGAAGAAAATCACTTTATTCTAGTAAGCATGTTCGCATTAACATAAATTAAATTCTGGGCTAATTAATATCTCATCACTCCTACTGAGTTAAAAAAACAAACATAGTCCCAAGGGATAAAAATACAACAAAAATCAGCTTTCTAGTGAAGCAAAATATTTACAAAAACAGAATTGGTGCCATGAGTTACAACTCAAAACACTACAACCATACTAGCTTCTTTTCTAGTTTTGGCCAGCAACTTGCACAACAGATATCTCATCCATAACCAAATGAAATTTACCTATTCCAAAGCCTAAACTGTATCCAAGCAAGTCTATTTTATAATGGCATAGGATTCATACCAAAACAGTAAATACACAGCAAACCACACTCAAAATACCACAGCAACATCCATACAAAATTTTGTTTTTATAACTGTAACTTGCAAGCAGATTTTCTCATCTCCAAAACATAACCAAATTAAATCATTCAAAAGCCTAAGGTGAAGCAAATCAAGTCTAGTTTCTAAGGACACAGAAATCATTCCAAACCAGTAAATATATACCAAATTGCAATCAAAATACCACAGCAACTTCCATACGAAATTTCAGTTTTGTAGCAGAAAATTGCAGACAGATTTGCTCAATCAAAACATAACAAAATTGACTCATTCAAAAGCCTAATATGAAGTAAATTTTGTCTATTTTCCAGTGGCAACAAAATCAAATCAAAACAGTAACTACAAAGGATTTTATGACCGAAATACTGACTGTTGCCCAAATACGAATTTGTGAAAATTAGAGACCCACTCTCAAGTTTTCTTCCCCCAACTCAGCCCCTTCAATCAAGCATGCAATCAAATCAAAATTATATACAAACCACCAACATACAGACCCAAAATGAACATTTAGGTAAAGAATCATAAAGAATCAAGCAACAAATTGGGATTTATGGCCACCCAAGAGCACATGAAACCCTAGAACTTACATGCAACCCAAGGGATGAAATGGAAGAGCCAAGTAGAGACCAATATGAACTACTTCAAAACCTTCTTCTATTTCTTTCTTCTCCTCCTTACTCTTCCTTCCCTTCTCTTCTTTTCCTCTTCTTCTCCTTTCCTTTTTCCTTTTCTTCCTTCTTTCCCCTTTTTCTTCCCTCACTCTCAGTTCCCCTTTCTCTTCTCTCTCTTTTCTATTCTAAAAAAATCTTAGTGTGGGTGTTAGTGTTGGAAAGTGGGTTTTTTAAGTGAGTGGTATAGTGGGTGAGTGTAATGCGACGTGTAGAGGCAAGAGTGTGTGTGTGGGTCGCATGTGTGTGTGAGTGTGGGTGTTGAGAAGAAATTTGAAATTAAGTGGGGGTAGGAGATGCTCCCATATTCTCTTCTAACTTACACTTTTAGTCCCCAAACTCCTATATTCTTTAGGCTTATTTTTTTTTCTTTTTATAATATAAACCCATACTAAAAACCTCTCTTTTATTCCCTCTCAATCATATTTAATTTCGATGAAAGGAAGTATTTCTACTTAACAAGCTCAAACATTTAAAACTCAAATAACATAAAGTTCTAATTTTGGGGATATTACAATAAAGATTTTATGAGAAGCTATAGTAAAATAGAAGAAGTTTTGCTAAAGAGATTTTATGTGCAAACATAGATGATCATTTGCATAAAGATGTTAGAGCATACAACCTATAGTTTGGGATTGGGAATTGGGTTTAGTTGGGCTACAATTGCCTACTGGGATTATCTAAGTTTCGAAAGTCTCAACGGTCGTGAAGGTTGATCTCCTCGAGCCGAGACGAATCGTATACCCGGCTTGGATAAATCTGACTGGTTGACCTATTCATGATTGGTATTCATTTTAAATGCGGTATTACCGAAGTAATTCCTAGGGGTTCAGGTGGAATTCCCTGATTTTTCTGTTAAGTTTACCGCAGCCAGTTGCTCAAAAGATGTGAGGTTGGAAAAGTCTCCTTGGAGTACTACACCGGTGTGATTTATGAGATATTGAAGCGACATACATAAAAATACTTGGACTTGGTAATATAGTATAGTGGATGTGTTGTTTTGTAGGGTTTCAAGCACAAAGATAAGATATGCTTAAACGAGATCTGTTTATAAGTCTTGATTGCTCTGTATTTTAATGTGTGACTTGATGTGCAAAAGTGATTGTTACATATAATTGTGTTTTGGTTGTGTACCTACTTTTCTTATTACTTGTTTAGAGTTTCACCCTTGCCTGTTTTTATGTTGTGTTGATGCATGACTAAGTAGATGATTTACCCAAGAAGTGAGCTAACTCTTAGACGAAGGATCTGAAAGAAGATGCCATGTAGATTCATAGGGATTCCAAGAATAATTGGTATTTACTATTTTAGATTGGGTAGAGGTCTAAAGACTTGACCAGCTCAGGAGTCCACTGTACAAACTCTGTTGTAAACTCTGATAAATTTCATATATGAGACGAGCAATTTTTGAGTACAAAGTTATGTTATACTCTTTACACTTAAAATATTTTCAAAGGAAAAATCTTACAGGGATTTATTCCCTGTCCTTCTCATCTTTTAGAAAACAAAAAAATTTTACTCGCATTTTCAGAGAATGATTATCAACTTTTATCTAAATATATTCTAAGCTTTCCTAAACTTTTAGTTACTATGGTGTAATATCCTTTTTGGAGAAAGGGTGTTACAGGTGCCCTGTTCACAGTTTGTCCCTCGCCCTCCATGGATCTTTGTTTTTCTGCACTATTAGGTGCTCAACCCCTAAAGACCAAGCTCTGATGCTAACTGTAGGTAACAGGGTGAAACACAAGAAGGGGGTTGAATTGTGTTTCTTACTAAAACTTTTCGCAAATCGTTGGACACTGTATAGGAAAGGTTGGACGCACAGCGTGTATTGGACGCACAGGTAAGTTGGACGCAGAAACATTCACTTGATTTAAAACAAGTTTTAGTGTGTTTAAAACGTTTGAAGGTTTGTTAAAAAATAATTTCAATTCAATCCCTACAGTTAGTATATAAACTGAATTTAAAGGAGTTAAGGGATAGAGAAATTACACAGATATTTATCCTGGTTTGCCCTTTCCTAAGAGCTACGTCCAGTCCCCTCAAACTAGAGAGATTTCATTATCAATCCAGATAGAATTACAAGTATTCTTCAACGGCCTCTTCAGGCCTTACAACAAGTATTATTTGCACACCTAGCCTCTCAGGCTCGACCAAGTATTCTTTTACCGACAAGCCTCTTCAGGCTCAAACCCAAGTATTCTTTGCACATAGCCTCTTCAGGCTAAACCCAAGTATTCTTTTACAGACAAGCCTCTCCAGGCTCAAACAACTCAGAAGAGTGTTTTTTGTTTTAAGTGTTGCTAACTCACTCAAGTGAGAATATAAAATCTTAAGCACTTTGAGAGTTAAGCAAACTCTCTTTTACAAGAATAATGAACTATACAATTCTTTCTAAACATTACAGAGTGTTTTTTGCTCTATCTTTCACGTAGTTCAGTCTTGTATGTTCTTCTTCTTCTTCTTGTTCACGGTATTTATAGGTTTTGAGTGAAGCTTCAGATTGATCTTGAACTTGCTCAGCTTCAGCCTTCATAAAATAGTTGTTTCCTAATAGCATTAAATGTTATCTTCTTGTTGCTTCAATGGAGTGCTACTTCAACGTAGGTTGTGCAGTTCTTTCTCCAAGGTCAAAAGCAACCTATACTCAAAGTCTCAATTACACAGTGGTTAAAAGTAATATTCAGTTGAGAAAGAGAGAATACACTGTATTAAAGAAAGGGCATGTTCAAAGAGTGACAGATATGTTCAGATTACATTATCTCTCAAGTACACTTTTCACAGTGCTTTATGTTTTCCATTAAATGCTTGTTGAAAACGTTGACAATTAAGCTCATGAAAAGCATTGTATATATCTATTTATTTCAAATCATTTGCTCATTGAATATGTCTTATACTAAATACAAGAGCAATAAATAGCATGTTATAGTAGCTTGCGTGTTGGACGCAGCTGTGGAATAGATTTGGACGCTCTGTTCACTTACCATATGGACGCATAGCTTTCTTACCATATGGACGCTTAGCTTGCTTACCAAATCGACGCTTAGCTTCTAGAGTCCATTGGACGATACTTACTCAAGGTCAAGTATTAGAGTCCATCGGACGCCCAGCTTACTGATTGTGCAAATAAGTACAAAAGTCACACTAGACGATGGACTTCATTTTATTGTACCTACAAGAGCTTGTAAACAGACTTTGTAAAATCTTTAATAATAATTGTTATCGTCAAAATCACTTAGGGATTCAAGCATTGAAAAATTCCTGTGAACAATTTGATTCCAACAAGAGTGAAGATCGTTCTTGCAAAATGGAATTTTTAATTAGTGTCATTCTTCATAAACTAGATCTTTTATAGTTTTGGTTTCTACTATGTTTATCGATATCTAAATTCCATACCAAGGTTGTGGTGAATTTTGTTACTTTCTGAACCTTATTTCTTAAATCTCAAACCAAGGTTATTTGTGCTTCCCGTAAGCTATTTTAGATAGTGTTTGACCAAACCTTTTTTAAGCTTCTCTTCTCCTTAAAAGGAGAAGCTGAGCCAAACATTTTTCCAAAAAGCATTTTTAAAAAAGATCAAGAAAACGAACTTTTATTAAAGCTTCCTTGTGGAGCTTCTAAGAAGCTTCTCGGAACTTAAAGAAAATGCTTAAATATGTTTTTGGTCCCTCTAAAAATTTGAGTTTTGATTTTAGTCCATTAAAAAAAAGTCAAACATTTTTAGTCCCTTCAATTTTTTTTTATTTAGGTCCTTCAGGTGAGTTGACCATGGTTTTTGGCTGATGTGGCATACTTAAGTCATTGTCATCAGTCCTACATGACATACTTCACTTACACATCACTTGACACGTCATTTTCAAATTTATTTGATGGACTAAAATCAAAATCCACATTTTTTATAGGGACTAAGTTAACAAATTAACATTTTTGTAGGGACCAAAACCAAAATCCACAATATTTATAGGGACTAAGTTAACAAATTAAGATTTTTGTAGGGACCAACGTACATCAACTCTCTCTCCTCCCTTTTCCCTTTTCCCTCTTCCCTCTTCCCCATAGCCCCCTCTCTCCTCCGCCCTCCCTCCATCGTTCAAAACTACCGCTTTTAATTTGATGAGAAGTCTTCCGCCTCCCTCCAATATTCACTATAAGAAAATCGAGCGTTACTGACCTAAAAAAACCATCGGTAACGCCAAAAAACTGTCGGTAATCAATAATTTCCGACAAAATTTTCGATGAAGAAAACTCATTTGTAATTCGCTCGTCGGTAGATATTACCGACAGAATTTTCTAAAAAGCTGTCGGTAATTACCAACAGAAAAAATCGTCGGTAATATTTATCGAGGGAAGTTACCGACAGAAATTGTCCGTCGAAAAATAAGCTATTACCGGTGGAATAATCCATCGGAATCCACACGAAATAAAAAAAAATTATCAATATGTCAATAACCAATACCGCAAGAAAAAAAATTATTTTCCAAAGCTCACACTTGTCATCTCGTTTAGAAGCTCACATAAGCTCAAGTTGCTCAAACATTCAATCCACCACCACCCTAAACCATGTAAGAAACCAAAAGCAAAGAGCAACATAGACATTCCCAGAAGAAGGTGTTGGAACCAAATTGGTTAAAAGTGTTTTTAATACAAAAACTCCCTAAGTGATTTTATGGTTTTGATGATAACAAAATGTATTAAGGTTTTTACAAAGGATAATCAATTTGTATTAAGCTGTACAATGAATAAATGCTGCACTAACTAAGTTGATTGCAGTCTGCGTCCAATAAGCTCTTCATGACATTGGCTGGCATTCAAAGTGAGCCTTGTGTCCAATGTTGGCACTGGAATGGACACAAGAGTTTTGCGTCCAATGTTGGCACTGAAATGGACACAAAAGTTCTGCGTCCAATGTTTGAGCAGAAGGAAGAATTCTGCGTCCAATGTTTGAGCACAAGGCAAGAACAAAGTTCTGCGTCCAATGTTTTCCAAAGAAGCAGAATCAGTAAGCGTCCAATAGAGCAAGACTGGCATAAGTCCAATGATAAGAACAAGGCAATACTGGCAGAGTCCAATGTTTGTATGAGAAGCAGAATTGCAGTAAGAGTCCAATGATTTTCAAAGGAACAGATGCAGTGAGCGTCCAATGCAGATGAAGGATAAAAGTCCAATGTTCAGTGTGAGCAAGAGTGCAACTCTGCGTCCAATGAAACTGAACAAACAAAAGAACTGCTCTGCGTCCAATGAAGTCAGAGTTACTCAAGCACTGTTCTGCGTCCAATAAATAAGAAGGACAACAATATTGCTTTGCGTCCAATGGAGCACAAGGAAGCAGATTGACAAAGGTACATCATACAATTGTTCTGCGTCCAATGAAGCAGAAGAACAAATGTACAACAATCAACTTTGCGTCCAATGGAAATGGCAAAAGTCCAATACTGCCTTGCATTCAAATGGAATAGATTGGTAAGCATCAGGTATGCGTCCAATGTTTGCATGAGTTCTGTGCAAATTGGTAAGTGCAAAGGTATGCGTCCAATAGATTCTATATGCTGCGTCCAAAACGCAGAGTCCATTACATGCTATTTACTGCTCATGCATTTAATATGAAACATATTTATTGAGCAAATGATTTGAAATAAATAGCTGTACACAATGCTTTCTGTACATCTTTGTCAACGTGTGTGAATGTACTTCTGAAAAGCATAAAGTACTGTGGAAAGTGTACTAAGAGAGAGAATGTACTTTTAACTACTCTATAGATCTCTGAACACACCTTTCTGCTTTACACAGTGTATTCTCTCTGTCTCAATAAGATATTATTATTAACCACTGTACAATTGAGACTTTGAGTACAGGTTGCTTCTGATTTGGGAGAAAGAAACGCAGACATGCACAATGAAGTAGATCTCCTCAGAGCAACGGGAAAATAGCATTAAATGCTATTAGAGAACGGTAATATTTATGAAGGCTGAAGCTGAGCTATTCGAAGAACAAGTCTGAAGCTTCATCAAAGCCTATAAATACCGAGAAGCAAGAAGAAGAATACAAGTCACTGAACAACGAAAAAGAAAGAGCAAAAACGCTGTGCAAACAATCTTTTATACTCTGTATTGAAAGTCTTGTATATTTTCTTTCTTCTTGTAAAAGAGAGTTTGCTTAACTCTCAAAGTGCTTTAGATTTCATATCCTCACTTGTGTGAGTTAGACAGCACTTGAATCAAAACTCTGCTGAGTTGTTTAGCCTGAAGAGGCTGTGTTCAAAGAATACTTGGGGTTTAGCCTGAAGAGGCTGCGTCCAAAGAATACTTGGGTTTTAGCCTGGAGAGGCTGTGTGCAAAGAATACTTGGGATTTAGCCTGAAGAGGCTGTGTGCAAAGAATACTTGTACCTATCTGGTTTGATAGTGAAATCTCTCTAGTTTGAGGGGACTGGACGTAGCTCTTAGGAAAGGGTGAACCAGTATAAAAACTTGTGTTATTTCTTCTTTCCCTTAACTCCTTTTATATCTGTGTTTATTACTAACAAAGGGGATTGAAATTGTTTTTATTCAAACAAGTTTTTCAAACCAAAAGGGAAGCATTATGTGCGTCCAATCTTTAGAAAACCTGTGCGTCCAGTTTTTATAAAGACTCTGTGCGTCCAGTGTTTTAGCACTCTGTGCGTCCAATATTTCAAAAAGCACTGTGCGTCCAATATTTGAACTAAGCTGTGCGTCCAACGTTTTTAACAGCCAGAGTTCATCTTTTGCGAAAAGTTTTAAAAGCTTAGAAACACAATTCAACCCCCCCTTCTTGTGTTTCATCTTGTTACCTATAGAAGGGAAACCACTGAATTGGTGATTGGAAGCATACTACAACAATGCTAGCTTCAATTACAACAATAAATTACTTAGGGAAGCAATTGCACATATGAATCAAAACCCACAAAATATCCTCACATGTGTATCAGATTCAATTAGGCTTGAAACATGGATTCATAAAGCAAATGAATACAAATAAAAAACTTACAACAACACATAAGAAAGAAGAAGGAAATGGAATGTACCCATGAGTGTTGCTTCCAGGAGGTGCTTGTCCATAAGAACATGACGGTCTTCACCATAAGGGGTGCGAGGAGGAGAAGAGATGAGAGAGATGGACAGCGGCGGTCTTCACCAGAGAGGGAAAGAGATGAATAGTGGCACGGTGCGAGTAGGAGAAGAGATGAGAGAGATGGAGATCTAAAAATGGGAGAACAGATCCGATAGGGAGAGAGAAGAAGATTATACTTCTCGTTTCCGAAAGAAGTTCCATCGGTAATTTAAATTTCAAATATTTTTAAAAATCCGTGCCATTACCGACAAAAAATTTCCGTCGAAAACTTTATCGACGGAAATTTCTGTCGGTAATTTCATCGTTTTTATTTTTTCGACGGAAATAGTCCTTCGGTAATGATAAAAAAATAAATAATAAATTAAAAAGCAGTCAACGGTACTAAAATCCCATTTACCGACGGACACACTTTTTTACCGACGATCCTGTTTTCTGTCGGTAAAAGTCGTCGGTAATGAAGCTTTTTTTTGTAGTGATTAAATATTGACTTCTCCTTGCTAGAAATCTCAATGTGTTCTCTTTGACCCACTGTGTGGACGAACTTGATCTTGAATGAAGAAGAAAAAAATGGAGTCTTGGGTGGAGGTTGTTGAATGGTGTGATTTTTGAAGCTTAGGAGGGGAAAAATTGAGGTGGGGTGAGATGTAGAGGTGTCAAAGGGAGACAACCCGACTCACCTAGGTTGGCTCACCACAATTTGAGAGAAAAGTGGGCCGAGCCAGGTTGGCTTACATTTTTGGTGAGCCAGAAAATACTCAACCTGGCACAACCCACTAATTTTTAAAAAGATAAAAATTCAAAAAAAATATTAAGAAATGAAAAAATATTAAAAAAATAGAAGAAAAAAGCTAAATACATTAAAATCTAATTTTTAGAACATAAGTCTTTTAAAATAACAAATTTAACATAATTGAATTTACAAAAAATCCATTACACAATTTAAAAAAATTTAAACATTTAAAAAACGAGTTGGCCCACCTTCACCCGCGGGTTAAGTGAGTCGGGTCCAAATAACCTGGAAAAATGAAAGCCTACTTTTTTGCAACCCAGCTCACCGGTGAGTCAGATGTAGACAGGTTGGCTCGCGGGTCAAAACCCATATTGACACCTCTAGTGAGATGGTGGCTGCAAACACAAATGAGAAGGAGAAAAAGAGTCTCTTTGAGTAAAATTTATTTTTGCGTGGTGTGTGGGGGTGTGGGTGAGTGATATAAGTGTTAAGTTTCAAATTAGCAGGTGGGGAGGGGTTTACGGGTGAGTGGGAGTGGGAGGAGGAGGGGGAACATGGGTGGGGAAGGGGGAGGAGGGAGGGGGCAAAGGAGAGAGGGCCCGATGGGGAAGAGGGAAAAGGGAAGAGAGAGAGAGTTGATGTGTGTTGGTCCCTACAAAAATGTTAATTTGTTAACTTAGTCTCCATAAAAATTATGAATTTTGATTTTGGTCCCTACAAAAATATTAATTTGTTAACTTAGTCCCTATAAAAATTGTAGATCTTGATTTTAGTCCATCAAAAAAATTTGAAAATGATGAGTCAAGTGATGTGTAAGTGGAGTATACCATGTAGAATTGATAACAAAGACTTAAGTACGTGACATCACCTAAAACCATATTCAACTCACTTAAAAGACCTAAATCAATTTATTTTTGAAAGAACTAAAACAGTTTAATTTTTTTTAATAGACTAAAATCAAAACTTAAATTTTTAAAAGGACCAAAAATATATTTAAACAAAAAAGAACTACTCTTCTAATCTTGTATTTTGAACTTTTTTCATGCATTTATCTCCTGACGGAATGCCATACACCCTCTCTTCGAAACATGGACTCGCTTGATTTCTGGCTCTTGCCTCTATGCTTTTATTGTCTTGTACTTAGGGCTGAGCAAAACTAAGTGACCCGACCGTAACCGTAAGGCCCGTGCGAATTTTTTGGCTAATGGGCGGGTTCGGTTGGGCCAGCGGGTGATCGGGTTAAAAACGCGGTTTTGGATGGATAGTTACGGTCGGTTTCGGTTTTACTAAAAGTAAACCGTCGGTGACCGCACCCGACCGAACATGCAACACGCTAAAGAGCTAAGTGACTTGACTTAGACTAGACTAGTTGACTGATAGAGTCAGATAGACTCATACTCACTCACACTGTCACACACTACATACTTACTTCCCTCTCTCAATTTTCACTCTCACGAGTCACTCTCGTCTCTCACCACTATTCCACATTTCCACTAAGATAAAAAAAACCCTAGAAACTTCGAAGAGCAGAGCACCGCCGCCTCCCTCCTCCTCGACTTTGAGCCTTCAGGGACCGCTCTATAGGCCTTCAAAAGCTTCGAGCTTTGTGCCTCTTGTTCGTTGATCTCTCTTCTCGCCTTCACTCCTTCGTGCCTCTTGGTTCAGGTTCGTCGATCTATCCTTCGTGCCTCTTGTTTCAGTTCATCGATCTCTCCCCTTCAGTTTCTTTTAACTTCTTGTTCTTCCCAGGAGACCGTCGTGGCAAGTGGCAACCGTTGCAGCAGAGAGGGTCGATTGGACGCAGTGTTCGACAAGGAACGACGACAAGTTGTGCAAACAGAGGGTTCTAAGTCCGTCATTTTCGTCTGTAAACTTCTTCTTTCTTTAATCCCTCCCCTTCATGTATTTGAGTCCATCGTGTTGTGGACATAGTTTTTTAGTTTAAGTTCCAAATCATACAACTCCTGTATTTTCTGTTGGTAGTGTCTCACTGAAATGATCTTGGCGAATTTTTTGGGGTTAAAGTGTTTGTGATGTTTCATTGAAATGATCTTGGCGAATTTTTTGGGGTTATAGTGTTTTTGATGGACGTGGGGTTCAAGGCTTCAAGCATTATTTTGTATGCCCATAATATGTTTGTTGAAATGCAAGGCATTGGTTTGTTTCAAAAGTTGCTAAGTGTTTGTGCTGTTGATTGCCACGGGATGTCTTAGGCTTTACTATCACTTTATTTTTACTTATTGGAGTGTGCCTCATTAGTGGGTTTGCTTAGTAATAATCTTTGAAACTAAGAAGTGATGTTTTCTATTTTTATAGCCTTTATTTGTGTGGGATAATGTTACTGCAAATCATTTTCCATTTTCTGCTTGCTCTGCGACTTTGCTTCCAGGTTTTGAGTTAGTGCCTTTATTCAAGATGTATGAATGATATTGGGTTATGAAGTGATTTCTCTATACCCACAGCCAAATAAAAGTGTACTAGTCAATTCCTGCATTTAATATTCAGACATAATATGTATTTTGTAAATTGTTGGGCTAATGAACTTTTTTATGCATGGTACCTTAATGCCTTGCTTGACTCATAATTTTCTTTCCTTTTACCTTCATTCTCCTTTGGTCTGATTAGTCTATTTTTCAAAAACTATATAATATTTGAATTTTACTGGCTTTTGTTTTCTTTTCTGGGTATGATTGGAGTATTCTCCCTGAAATCTTTCTTTTCTTTTCTCTGAATTCTTCATGTTAATCTATAATAGGGGGTGCTATGTGATAATTTTAATTGAGGTGTGAAGTTTTGAGTGGGAGACATGGAATTGGAAAACATGTTAAAATCCTAAGGTGCTATATATGTTACTGTTGTTCAGCTGTCTAGTGTATCACAAGCTTCTAAATATATATACAATACGTAGATAAAGATTCATTCATTCTAACTATTGGGATTTACATAGGTTTAAATTGCTGTTTACTTTGATATTAATGTGGTGTGATAATATGAATTTAATATGCTTATAACAAATCAATATTTAGCCTAATGGAAGACTATAAACACTTAATATGTTACAGTAATGGAGCAGTTTAGTCAGAACTTGCCTCCAACTAATTTAAGACCAGCAGAAACAACACCGATTCAAACAATAGGGGCTGCAGATCCCACCATTTCTGCACCAACAGCAGGAGGAGGTGGTGGAAGTCAGCCCACTAACCAACCAGCAGCTGTAAATGAAGCTGCGGGTGCTAATGCCGCTCCTCTTTCTCCTCATAATACACGGAAGAGGAAAACAAATGCTAGTGGTCCTCGGCGAACATCGTTTGCATGGGACCACTTCATTAAACTACCTGAAAGTGAAGCCAAAGATCCTACCGCAGCATGTAAGTATTGTGGGAAAAAATACTTATGTGACACCAAAACCCATGGCACATCAAACATGCTTGCTCACCTCAAAACTTGTCCAAAATATACATATGCTATCAACCAAGACCCCAACCAAACAGTTATTACTTTTGCCCCTAGTAGGAGTGGAGAGGGTGTTGATATGGCTGCAGCAAGCCGTAGATTTAATGTTGAGGCTTGTAGGAAAGCACTTGCTATGTTTGTAATTTTAGATGAGCAACCATTCAGGGTAGTTGAGGGTGAAGGTTTCAAGCATCTAACTAAGCAATTACAGCCACAATTTACAGTTCCTTCAAGACATACAGTGGCTAGGGACTGTTTTAAGCTTTATTCAGAAGAAAAAGTAAGGTTAAAGGCTTTGTTTAGATCTGAATGTAGTAGGGTTGCACTCACCACCGATTGTTGGACATCCATCCAAAACCTAAATTATTTAACCCTCACGGCTCATTTTATAGACAGTGAATGGAAGTACCAAAAAAGAATAATCAGCTTCTCGATAGTTCCCAACCATCGAGGTGAGACTATTGGTAGACATGTTGAGGAGGTTTTAAGAGGATGGGGGATTAGAAATGTATCCACAATAACCGTAGATAATGCATCATCAAATGATGTGGCTGTGGTATACTTGAAAAACAGAATAAAGAACATGAGTGGGCTAGTGCTTGATGGAGACTTCTTACACATGAGGTGTTGTGCACACATATTGAACTTAGTTGTCAATGATGGTTTGAAGGATTTGAATTATTCCATTGCAAGCATCCGTAATGCGGTTAGGTTTGTGAGGTCTTCACCTCAAAGACTTGCTAAGTTTAAAGAGTGCATAGAGTTTGCTAGGATTTCATCTCAAAAACTTGTGTGCCTTGATGTTCCTACTAGATGGAACTCAACATACATGATGTTGGATGCTGCAGAAAAATTTGAAGCTGCATTTGAGAAACTTGAGTTTGAGGATTCTGCTTATTTGGATGTCTTTGGGACTGCTGGTCCCCCTAATAAGATAGATTGGGAGAATGCACGTGCATTTGTTAAATTTCTCAAGATCTTTTATGATGCCACCAAAATATTTTCATCTTCTTTGCATGTCAACATACATTCTGCATTCCACCAGTTGGCTTCAATTCATTCTGAACTTAGACAAGCCACCATGAGCACCAATTCAATTTTTAGCAACATGGGATGGGAAATGAAGATGAAGTATGACAAATATTGGGGGAATATTCTGAATATAAATCATCTTATTTATTTTGGTGTTATTCTTGATCCTCGTTATAAGCTTAGGTATGTTGCATGGTCATTTCAAGACATGTACAAAGATGACCTAAATTTTTTTAATCAACTCATGACTAGTCTTAACCACAAGCTGTCTAAAATGTATGGTTGGTATGCCATTGCACATGAGCAAGAAAATAGGAGTAGGGAAACTTCTCAATGTTCTATGGAAGGGAGTTCACAGTTAGGAACATCTGGTCCTGCTGAACACTCATCACATTTGGCAAGAACCGATGCTTTTAAGAATTATTTAAAGGAAAAAAATTCAATTGATCAAAAAAATGAACTTGAGAGGTATTTGGCCGAAGCTTGTATAGATGGGGATGAAAATTTTGAGTTGCTTGTGTGGTGGAAGCATAATTCCTCCCGATTTCCCGTATTATCAAGCATGGCTAAGGATGTTTTGGCCACTCCTGTTTCCACTGTGGCTTCAGAAAGTGCTTTCAGCACCGGTGGTAGAGTTTTGGACACATTTAGGAGTTCTCTAAATCCAGAAATGACAGAGGCACTAATCTGTACACAAAATTGGTTGAGGCCCTCTCTATACCAATTCAAAGACTTATTTCTGCATGAAGACTTTGAGACATCTGAGAAAATTGTTACAGGTGCTTGTTTTTATTTTTTTCTACTTCTAAATGTTTTCTATATATGTGTTTCTACATATAAGTTAAGTCATTTTTTTTTGTAAATGTTTTCAAGAATTTCATCAAGGATCTAACACTTTTGGAAGAGCTGGAAGAACAACAGTAGGAGCTGGAACTGCAACAGGAGCTGGTCCATCATCTCAATCACAACCAACTGGTTGTGATTGAGAAGTTATCAAGTGTTTGTTCTTTGTCACTGCCTTGTTTGATTTTACTTAGTTTATTTTGTTTATATTTTGTACTAATTATTTTATTAACTCTTTCCAGTCCTAACACTTTTTTGCTATTTTGGAGTCATTTGTGAGACTTGACTCATTCATAATCTACTTGGTATATCAACTAAGTTGTGTTTTTTGGGTTAGTTATCAACTAAGACGTATTTTTGGGTTAGTTCTCTACATTTTTTACTTTCAGTTTTGTTTCATTCAAGAATTCACTTATATTTAAATTACACTTATATTTTTTACTTATCTGTACAGGTTTGTGTGAAATCTTTGTAATTGTAATTAATGTTTTTTGCCTTGTTGGAGCCATTTTTTGAAGGTGAGTAAGGGGGCTTATATTTGAAGGTGAGGGTTCTGCAACTTTTTATTCTCTAAAGCACATTGCAGATTGTGCAGATTATGCATCTTGCTGTTTGATTTTTTTAATCCTGCTTTCTTATTTTTTTTAATGTTTTCTTTGAACTCTTGCAGGTGCTCTCAGCTATATGACTCTATGACTCACTTTGACTCGGTTAAATTAGAAACAGCTCTTTCAGCAGCTGTCATTTATCCCACTTTATCAGTATAATTGGTTTGCAGTGAGTGTTGCTCACAACTCTCAACATGTATGTACTAATTGTACTATTCGAATTCCTGTCATTTTTTGTGGCATAAACTAATGCATCTTAGTTATCATTTGATAGAAATAAGTCATTTAACTGTCTCACCTCACCAACACATTCTTCTTTGCATCTTTTAGGTACTTCTATGTTGTGGTATAAACCTTGTGATTTTTATTTCATGCTGTTATTGAGGAGACATGTGATGAAGTTGAGAGTTTGCTGTTTGATCCATTTGCCAACCTGTTTTATTGTGTTTTATTTGTTGTACAGAGGAGCAACATGAGTTTCCTATTCTTTATGCTTCAGATAAAAAAGGATTGGCATCCACCACCAAATGCAAACATTGTTACACCTTTCCGAATGCTGGTTTCAAAAGTACAATAGCTTTAGGAAAGTCTTGTTTCATGCTCTCTTGTTTAGTTAGTACTGTAGTATTGAACTTAATAAAAACTAAGTCCACTCACTTCTCACTACTTTTCTTTTTATTGAGTGCAGTTTGTGGCATTTACTGCAGTTCCTGTGTTCAGTGTTGCAGCAGCCTGGTTCTAATATTATTCACATTAACAACAATGTAATCATCTATCTTTTTTCCTCTATTTTGCATGGTTTCAGGTTTAGTTGGTTGAATCTACTTTAAAATTTACATGTCCTTCTGTACTTACAGGATTGGATGTGCAGTTCTATATATTCACAGGAATGGAAGGGTGAGGCTTTATGTTGGGTGGCTGTTGGGATTAAGTCTGGAAGGTCAGTCAATGCACCTTGTATAAACTATTTAGTCTGAAAAATTGTAGGGGGGCTACTGAATGCACTTTTATTTTGGTGCAAAAAACATGGTTGCCAAATAAAATTAGTTTGTTTTATTATTAGATGAATTTCAGTTGGAGTATTTGAGTCTAATTATTTCTTTTTGATTTGCTGTTATTTGTAGGGCTGTGTTTAAAAGGACCAGAAATTCTCATTATGTGCAACATGGATTACAATTTTACAAGTTAGATCTATTGTGCAAGGAAGATTTTGCACACTTTCTGAATTCTGATGGATCGTTAGACTTTGGATTATTAGATTTTTCAGTTAATATCAGCATTACCTTGTATTTTAATAGAGTTGATTGTATTATATCACTGATGCTTGGATTAATTTCATTGTGCTAGTTCCACTCATGGAGAATGCAAAATAGAAATTTCTATATATATAAATTAGTGAGACATTAGGAAATAGAAATTATCATTATATTTAAATTAAGTAATCTCTTTTTTTTTGTCAAAAAAATTAAGTAATCTCTTTAAAAATAAAAAGGGACATTAATTTAAAATTTTTTTTGATCAACAGACCATTACAAATTGAAAGGCCCAATTCCTAAATTTAGGTCCATTCACGTTTTTAGCTTCAAAAGTTGGACAAATCACAAAAAAGTCATAAAAATTGTTTGGGCCAAAAAAAAATGATTTGGCCCAACCCGTCCACACCCGTCCGACCCACCCGCCCAACCCGAAAATGCACCACCCGCCCAACCCGAAGTACCATTGGGCGGAATTGGGCCATATAATGCTGTGCTCGGATTGGACCGGATTGGGTAATCTGGGCCCGCACCCGACCGTACCCGACCGTTGCTCAGCCCTACTTGTACTTGTCCTGTTTTTGTCATTATTTTTTTTGTTTTCAACATTTTAATGATTTTCTTTAAAATATAGTATTAGAAATTAAGTCACATAAACCAGGTGGCGATGATCAAAGCGGGGTGGAATTTAATCCATAACCGTGATGTCCTTTGTGTAGAACTAAAAGAAGGAACCAGCTAGTAAATTTCTCTCTATAACACACACACAAGACGAAAGAGGAGTTTAGAATTCTCCAAAATATTATTTCATCATGGACTAAATATCTTTTTTGTCTACGTAAAATAACTGAGTTTTATTTTTTGTCATTGTAAAATTATTTTTTTGTTTATGATCCCTGTAAAATAAAAAAGTTATTTTTAGTCCTCGCTATTTTATTTTAGCCACTGTAATATTTAGATCATATTAAATTAGTCCCTTTAATATTTAGATAGTCGTCAAATTAATCCCTATAAAATAAAATTAATATAATATTATAGGGAATAAAAACAAAATTATCCATATATTATAAGAACTAATTAACATGAATTAAATAACAATGACTAAAAATAAAACTTCTTATTTTATAAAAATTATAAATAATTTTTTTTTATTGAGACAAAAAATAAAACTCAATTATTTTATAGAGACAAAAAAAAGTATTTAAGTCTTTCATCATTCTAACTACATATGGTGTAGGAGTGGCCTTTATCCAGGCAAACTTCTTACACTATGCAATACTTAATGACTAAGCAAAGAGACATTCTTAATAGCTAATAGCTAAGTAAAGACAGGTTAAAGTAAACCTGCGAGTCTGCATTATTTATTATTCTTTCTTTGAAACTGTTTACCTTCCAAGTAAGGCCTTTTAACGTATTTTATTCTCCTTTATAATCGTGTCCTTTATAATGCGTTGTTTTAGCTTCTTCCCCTTTTGCTTGACTTTACAAGAACTTAGCTTCAAGTTCTTTCTCTTCCTCTATATCTTTCTCTGGTGACGATTCCTTTGCCAAACGAAGTGCTGATGGAATGTGATGATACTAATATGGAAGCATTTTATGCTTCTCTTGAAACAAAGACCACTTCTCCGTCACATATATCTGTGAGAGCTAGTCCTAGTAGAGAAAAAACCCAGAAAGCAATTCAGGTTCTGCAAGACTTGGTCTCAAAAAAATTCTCCTTTTTGATGCACCCAGGACGTTCTATAGCGATGAAAGATACCCTGAGGTACCTCCTCAGCTTGCCACCAGAAGAAGGGTTGTTTTCTACGAGAACAAAATCACTCTTACTTCAACTGTCACAGAGTTTTCCTCAGTGGAGTTTGGACTATGAAAATGCAGACCTTAAACTTGGATCAGCAAATGCAGGACTATCAAAGGCTGTGAAAGTGATGAATAATCTTAAAGCTAATGTTAGAGAGTTCCAGGAAATGGATAAGGAGGAGAAGTGTTTGTGTAATCAGTTGGATTGCTTGCAGGGACAGAAGAGAGACCTTGAAGAGAAGATCAATGCCATAAAAGCCGAGATTGCGAAATCTAGAGTGAAGAGAGACGCGGTTGCTAAGAGAAAGAGGGAATTGTTTCAGGAAGGGAAAGTGGTGAAAGAAAAAAGGGATGATTTGTGGAACCAAGTGCCAAGGTTGAAAGCTGAGCAGGAATGGGCAAGGATAGGACGACCTACCATTGAAGCAGAGTGGTCAAAGCTTGGAGAACAACTTAAGGAATGCACCGATTTTAAAGAATCGGTATAAGTTACTTTTACAATATTTCTAGAACCCGGGTTCATGTTAACCAACATGGATGTAACGGTTATCATCAATAGCAGATAAGAGGCACTTTGTGCCTAATTGTCCGCCTCTTCTCCATTTTTTTTTCCTTCTTTCTTCAGATAGTTACGCAATAGTTAATTAGTTACGGTTATCATGCAGTTATATTTAGATTAAAATTTAAACTTTTGGAAAGTAAATTAGGACACCAAAATGATAGTTATTTGTTTGTATTGGCTTTATGTAACATTGTTTTTTTTTTTGAGTGAATATATGTAAAATATTACTGTGTAGATTTTAATGTAAAAGACATTATTACATTAATACAGCATTCATATCATATGTTCTGATCTGACTGCTATTTTACCTTCTGCTACAGGCTGTTTCAAGTGCAAGCGTACTGCACAGGAGATCATAGGAACTTTGCAGCCTTGTGGAGTCGGGAAATTTAGAGAACAGTATATTGGATGTGTTTAGAAGCTTAATTGGTATTGGGAAGATGTACACTGTAAAGTATTTTGCCTACTATCTGTTTAAGAATGGATAACTCTATTGGCTGTTTGCAACATTGTTAATTTTCGGATTTATTAACTTGCTGATATGTAGTTTTTCTATCTATCACAGGAATTTTGCGGTTATATAAATTTGCTTTCTCAAATTTTTGTGGGCAATTACCATACCCATACCCATATTAAGTGGGTAATTACTCTATGTGCATAATTTTTTAGCTATTCATCATGTCTATTACACATGGCCATGCCTACCGGTACAAATATTTTTTTAATCATAGGGTGTGAATACTGGATGGTAAAATAAGAAAATTCCTTCCTTGAATTCCAAAATGTCAAAAACTGATGTAACAAAAGAATGTCAAAAATGTTGTACTTTATTTAATATATGCTAGACTAAACAAGATTTCCTGGTTTGATTATTATGTATTTATTCTGATTAGAGATGTAAATAAGTCGAGCCGAGTCGAATATTTAAAGATTAAACTTTGACTTGCTAGAAAAAATGCAAAACTTGAGTTTGACTCTTTATTTAAATAAGCCTAACTAACAACTTGAGTTTGACTTGTTTAAAAAAAAAAATAGTCAAGTTTAAGCTTGGCTGATTAGCTCATTTATAACTTAGTTTTCTTTTGCATTTATGGGGTTTTTCTTTAAACTATCTATTTTTGAACTTTATTGAATTAGTATTTAATAAAGATTTTAACATTATGTTATCTTCAAATTGATATATTATTCAATACTCCCACCGGACTCTATTATAAGCAATAAAAATCCATGTTTTACTACCTTGTGGACAAAATTCGTATGAAGCTTACCAGCTGGAAGGCCAAGAACCTTTCTCTTGCAGGAAGGATTACATTGGCAAAGTCAGTTATTCAATCAACACCTATATATCCTATGATGTCGGGGGAGGTTCCTAATGCTTGCCTCAAGGATATTCAAAAGATACAAAGGGGATTTGTCTGGGGGCAGTATGATGATCAACGCAGAGTTCACCTTGTGAATTGGAATACTGTGACTCTTCCTAAGAGCTTGGGGGGGCTTGGTGTTGGAAAAATAAAAGAAGAGGAGTGATAGTTGTGCCGTGGCAATAGCCACTGCCCTGAAAGCAAAATTCCGGCGGACCTCCGGTGCAACCCGATACCCGGTTTTGCCCCCCAAGGTTTACACAACAACGTGTCTGGACCCGTGCACTCGAGGCCAGAATCACGATGGAGTCTCACAAACAATACCCAGAATTGTAAAGTGTAGAAGGGAAAAAAATATGAAGAAAAGAAAAATCGATACAAAAGAAATGGAATTGTTCAGCATCGCACCCCATTGATTCACCCGCGGCCAACCTTATATATCACACCTCAAATAGTTCGTTGGCCAATGAGACTAAATGATGCTTTCAATCCATAATTGATTACTAATAAAACCAATCAATTATACTTCTAATGGTGGTATGGCAACGGTAAGAAACAGAAAGGAATACAAAGCCAAGTAAATGCCAATGATGCTGGAAAGGTAGAACGGCTTTGATTTTTAATTAAAGGAAATAAAGCACTTAAATGCCATTATAATAACAATCCCCCACTAATGGCATACAAGTGGAAGAAAAAAAAAATCCTGGGCAAGGAAAGGATTAGTGCTTAAGTGTTAATGTCCTGAGGATTGAATTAACACGTAGTGAAATGAGGCAACATCTTATGTACCATGAAGTGAATTACTCTTGAACTTGATGAACTTAAGATGAGACCCCCACAACACACACTTTACCTTTAGAATTGTGATAGCTCCGTGATTAAATATTCACACAATAATTAAGGCCCTTCTATATATATACCTTGGGTTGCTCATGAGTGCTCTAGAAAGATTGCCTAAGTCTTTCATGGAAGGTGGCCAATGCCTTCACACTCACGTAGGTAGATACATTCAAGTGCGTCTCTATAGCACCACTCCAAGGGTTATCAAGTGCGTCTCTATAGCACTACCCAAGGGCTATGTATCTATTAAGAGTTCATGGCTCAACCTCACACTAAGCACTACCGCACGCCATAGGGATGAGAAGTGTAGTGCATAAGAGTATTCATATGGCTTCATTTGACCACAAATTGGGTATCCACCATACTTTCCTCCACTCAAGGCTTTAAGCCCATCCCCCTCGACGTATCCAGGACAACTTTCCTGGTTAATCATATCCTTTTATAAAAGGATCTGCAAGTTTTTTTTTCATCTTCTCACTTTTCACATACTCAAGTGAGATCACACCATTTTAATTAAGTGTATGACAACACTTTGTCTCATAAATATGTGTCTTCTCTTGCAACACTTTGTCTCATACATATGTGCCTTCTCTTGCAGCACTTTTATTATTCACACCAATTGCTATTAGCGAATCAAAGAGAGGTGTATATCTCCTCCCCCACAATGATATATCTGCCATTAAGCCTCATTCACAAAAATCATTTTCTTCATATATAGAAAAAACATGCTCAAAATTCAGCATCTCGTGATTCTAATTTAGAATCATCATAAGCTCATGAATATATATACGCAGCACCATCTTGAGCTTAACCAACCAATAGATACAACATCAACAATTTTAGGACCTCTGTTTGTCCTTAATTTGAAAACACTTGTACTCCAATTTTGCCAAACACCCCCACATTTAAAAAAAATGGAAAAGACATTTCCACAACTTATAGGGTGTTTAATTAATTTCTTATGAGGGACCATATATAACATGTAGCAAGCAACTAATATTACTTCTCCCCCCACATAAGTCCAAGCATACCAAAATTAGTCACCATGTAACATTCAACATATTCTTAAGGGTCCTATTTTTCCATTCAAAAAGCCACTTCATAATAATGGGTCTACTAACTTTAGGCAAGTTCACATGTTATGGAATCTAGTCCACTTTTAATCATCTCTTCCCAAACAATAGAGTCTGTTGACTGAATACACTATTTTTAATGTAATTTTTCGCCATCAAAGGTCACACATAGTTTTATCATAATCAACTACCAAAAACAACATGAACAACCATTGGTAGCAGTAGCTTCCACGAATTTTGAAAAATATTTCCATAGCTCAAAAAATTATAAATAAATTCCAGGTCATCGTATAATATGATGAGACTCAAAAAATAATTTTTCTAACTCAGGAACAACTCACTTAGTCCTTAAATAAATCCAAATCCGAAGCATGCACAAAAAGTCCTGAATTTGTCAAATATTGGGATATTAAAAGTAGTGATTTTTCTACCATATCAAATGAACTCAATTTTTCCTCAAAATTAATATATAGGTCCTTGACATACATGTATGCATTGACATATTTTATTTGGTAAAAAACTATTACCAATAAATATAGAAAAATCACATAATATTATGATTTTGCCCAAAAATTTTCCAGCAAGCACTATTTGTGATATATAATGTCATAGGAGGGTCAAATCTTATCAAACAATCACCAAATTTAATATGCGAGATCCTAACGCATATATAAACAATCTCCAAGTGATCACATGTACAAATTATGTCTCAAACATTCACAGTAAATTCAAATAGAAGCATGTTCTTCATGGAAAAAAAATCACAATCAAGCTTGAATATCTCAAATACCACTTATCTAACATTCATGCAACTCCACAAACTCAACATGTGTCTAATCTAAAATCTTGAGCAACATAGAAAGCACACATATATAAACATCATAAAATACAAGGTTCAAGATTAATTTCCAATTCTAATGACCCAAACCTAAGACCACAAAGTCAACAATCAAACCAACTTTCCACACCAACAGAGATGTTTTGATTGCCATTGTCACCCATTTCAATGGTATTTAAAATAAACAAGCCAACATACATATGCCCCTTAATCACAAAATCTCCCTTACTAGTTATTATAACTTTATCAAATTTTAGCATTATCTTCAAACCAATCTTGTTAGGTAAAGCCTCAAGCACCAAGTTTCTATGCATTTTAGGAACATACAAGACATTGTTCAAGGCAAGAGTTTTACCAAAGGTGAGCTTAAGGAGAATTTTTCCTTTACCGTGTACTCCAGCAGTTGTTGAGTTTCCAATGTAGATTGTGACTTTCTCGGCGTTCTCGTTTTGAAATAGCCTCTTGTTAGAACATATATGTTTTGTAGCTCCCGTGTCTAGTGTAACGCCCCTTTTTCCCACAAGAAACGTCACATGAAAAACTAAAAACTTAATGTGGAAACTCGTCTTTCATAAATCAAGGTTACCAAAATTGGTGGCTAATTTTTTTTTTTGAAAAAGGATATTATACGAAAAGATTTCTCACATCACATTTAGCCATCCTGAACCTCAGAAGAAAAGAAACATCATACACATATATATCATCATGTCAATATACACAAGTCTTGCGCCCGCAAGTATAGTTTGGAACCACAACATAGTGGCCCAAATACATCATTCTGATACAAAGAAAATAAAGCGATAAGTCTAAACCTAGGAAAGCTGTAAATCAAAAGGTGTGTCAAATACACGACACTGAACATCTACATCCCAAACCTAGGCTGGTCGCTAACAGACAACCTACAACCTAGCACTAGACACCCCAATCTCTACAGACCTAAGACGATGACATCTCCTCGAGGTCCTCCTCATCCTCAGACACCTCGAATAATACACGATCTGACTTGTCTCTAACCTTTCTCTTCCCTCTATCTACGTGTTCCGAAGGTTCGGCTGAAGTGTCAGAAGAATAGCGCACAAAACGTCCAGAAGGTGTGACGTATGGAACAGGAAGTGTCGGCCTCACAGTCCCGGGTGATGGAACTGGTGTCACCGGTGGAGCCATCCTTGGTAAGCGTGCCCTCTCCAAGGAACTCTTTCTTGGAGTGCGATGAATCAGACGACAACAGTTAGATACCGATTCGGCTATCCGCTGAGGTGTAGGCCTCTGATCCTCCCTCGCCTCTCTCCTAGGTTGCGCCGTGGGTGGAACTCTGGCCTCCCGGTTCTCCAGAGTGATACTGCGTGCAAAAAGTGCATCTCCCAGCCAGTAGCGCATCATCTCGACGGGTGTTTAAACGTCCAAAATCATATCCCTCTCCAAAACCTCTTCGGGGCTCAACACCCCTCCTCTAGTCCTGACCATGTGTCTAGTCACAGTGGCCCATTGGGAGATGGGATCGTAAGTCCATCCCCCACCATCGACCTCACGAGGCCAGAAGCACTCCCTCACTCGGGCTATCAGAGGTCTCGAAGTGGACATCTAAGCGTAACGTACATAAAATAAAAGAAAAACACGCAAGGGTGAATTTCTTTGCACAAGTTGAAAGTCCACTGAAAGGATGTATACGAAAAAGAAAATACTACATAATACATTCCAAGAATATATATATAGATACTCTTTCGTAAATCTTTCTCTAAGATATTCATACACCAAAAGAGAGCACATCATCAAATTGAACACACAGTCAACACACACATAGCACTCTAGCATAATGCATGTCACTTCAATATCTCTTTAATACACTGGTGCACTGCTCCATGGAGACTTCCTCAACTAAGTAGAGCGATATGGCAGAATCGTATACCTATCATTAATGCAAACTGACATTCACTCTTGGCCATCGTTTGTCATTTATTCGGTACAGACCCATTGTGCTACGTCGTACACCACATCATAAATAAGGCAGCCCTGGTCAGGATCATCCAAGCTGGGTATTACGACTCGTCTCGGCACAAGGGAATTCCTTTCAAGGCCATTGAGAACTTCGTAACCTGGATGTCCTCAAAGACTTATAGTCAAACCATAGTTATTTACAATCCTCACATAGGATTGTATACTCTCATCACGGCATAAAGCCAACATGGCCAAAAGTCAATATCTCAAATGCATATCACAATACAATTCACACACGCATACAAGGAAAATAATGCAATCCTTCACTAAGGATTTTCATCGTCACGTGTTAGGTCCCTCCCAACACCGTGTAGCATTATTTCTCCTCGAATCTTCAACTCGCCACGTGTTGACTCTCTCTCAACAGCGTGTAAATCTTTTCGATTAAGATCGTTTTAAAACATAAGTTTTAAAGAACACCTCTATAAATCCCTCTTTAGCTTTTAAGCCTAAAAAATCTTTAAATACTTAGCTCATGAAATACCTCATCAACATTTTTGAATATAAACCAATAGTTTTATGAACGTCATTTGAAAACTTAAATGCTTTTATTAAAACCAAACTTAGTATTTTCATTGTAAAAGTTTGACTTAAAGTCTTAATTAAAAACTCAAGTACACCTTTGATAAAATTTTACTTAAATTCATTTATTTCCAACTATTTAGAATTTAACTCCAAAACTGTCCAGTTTTATCTTTTCCAGCCCCAGACTTACGAGAATCACACTCTGGCCCAGAAATATTCGGTTTTGCGTTTTGGTCCCTGAGTTTTCGAAAAATTATATTTTTTTGCCCAAAACACCCAGATTTTGTTTTTAAGCCCAGAACTTTCAAAAATTATGTTTTGGCCCCGAAGTGCATCCAGTTTTCATTTTGACCCCTTAAAATTCAAAAATTCCCTTTTTCCTCTTATTCATTAATTCCATGACTTAATTAGGGCTTTTTGAAAAGTAAAGTTTGGAAAAAGTCCATTGGAGACTTAATTTCAAAATTTAGTGAGCATACCTAAACAAGTGTGGACTTGAACTCTAATTAAATCTTGTTTTTCATTTGGGAAAACTTCTTCTTCAAGTCCTTTAATCGTCTTCCATATGCTTGGGTACATAATATTAGTCCTCTTTGAATCCAATCACCAATCACAACAACAACAATCATAATAAATTTAAAGCTTTAACTACTTTAAATATTACAATCCAACATCATATATAATCAAAACACACAAATCACCCAAGAACCAAATACAATCAATACATCAAGAATACAAATCCCAAATCATGAAACACACATGTACTCAAGGTAATCATTTTTAACATTTTAAATACATCAAGAATACCAAATAAAGCATTTGGCATAAGCCACTTCAAATCATAATATATTTTTTAAGAGACATTTAAAATTTCGAAAATCCCATTTCATCAACCAAAATCATATATTTAAAACTCTAATCATACATAGGTAAAAATATATTTTACTAAGAGAATGATAAATCATTCCACACCCAATAAGAAAAACTCAAGTCTTTGAGTTTCTCATCAAGAACAAAACACACAATCCCCCACATATACAACCTTCCCAACTTATTGAGAAAATTCCCTTACCTCTTGAAGCACTTAAAGAGAGATCACCAAGAGGTCTTCTTGCCAACAAGCCACCAACACCAAGAGATCTACTCACCACCTTGATTCTCCAACACTTACAAAAATCAACCCTTTCCAAAATATATAAAACACATAACCATACAAATATGAGTTTTTATGAAATTAACAAAACCCTAAAGTATAGAAATCTTGAGTAGAAAAATACTTAACCAAGACTTGACGGAAAAAGAGCTCAAGAAGGATTTCAAGCTTATAGGTTCCAAGGTTTTGAACCTAGACCAAGAAAAAGCTCTCTTTTAGAAAAATGGAGAACACAAGGTTCATAGAAAAATGAAAGTGGTGGAAATGGAATAATGAAAAGAGATTATGGATTAGAATGATGATCCAAACCTTTTTTGTGAAGCTTGAATAGCCAAAAACTCAATAAAACTCAAGCTTTTGGTTATGGAGTAAAGCTTGGAATATGAGAGAAAATGGTGTTTTCTTTGATGCAAGGAAGAAGATGAAGTTGAGAAATGAATTCTCTCTCTCCCTTTCCCTTGAAGATATAGGGCCAGCCCACTCCAAGGTATGGGGGAAGCATGGCTTGAGTTGATTTGTTCACCTACTTCATGCTTTTAATTAGAAAAATCAAAGATATTTCCAATTTGGTCAAATGTGAGTATTTGAATTTCAAGAGTGGATTTTTGGTCAAGGGTTCGGCCAAGGCTGATAAAAAATTGGTGGGATTATATCTCATCAAGTTAGGGTTTAATTGGTAGTTCGAAGTAGTAAAAACATGTAGTTTTCGAACCCCTTTTTAGATAAATATTTTTCTAAAATGAGTAAAATCATGAGAAATGAATTTTATGACTTGAATATGTCATAGAAAAATTTAGAAACCCAAAATTAAATTTTTTGGACTATTTTTCATGTCCCGGTTTTGCCCGGTTTACCTGTAAAGCTCCAAACGCGAGTAAAATAAAGTTTTTCTGAAAAATTTCTAAAAATAAAAAATATTATAAGAACCACTTTTGGTTCGTTAAAAAATTATTTTGGAGTAAAAATGACCTCCAGAAAAATACTGAACCCTATCCCCGCATTAGGAGAGAATGCGGTTCCTGCAAAAACTCAGTTTTGCGAACTCTACTACTCTAAACCCTTCAAAATCAAACCTAAGATATGAATATTATTATTCACACCTTAAAATCCCAAAAATTATTATTTTAATTAAATTAAAGCAGATTAAAAATCAATAAAAACTATTTAAAAATGAGGGTGTTATAACTCTACCCCTCTAAAAAGAATTTCGTCCCCGAAATTACATACCTAAACTATGTTTAACCATCAATATAGAAAAACTCTCATCCGATAAAATTTTCCTTTTTACTGTTACTTCTACTTTTAGAAACAACATACTCTCGTTCCTTTGAGTATCCCTACTCTCACTACAGAGTATTCTCACACTATCTATCAAGGCTCATCACTATCCAATCCAAACTTCAAGATCTCAACAATGTTAGTCCATATCAAATATTATTGTCCCCTCTCTACTACCGGCAAGCCAATGGGTTGATCAGTCCCATACCTTGTCCTTAAGTAGTTAGAAAACGATAATAATTGTATAGCTACTCACATTATTGCCCGAATCATTCCTGAATATAACCACCGACACATATCTACTATCCTTTATTCAATTCTTCCAAAAATTCTTTCCCTCCTATTTCATCTTCAAGATTTACTAATGCTTTGCCACCCCTTCACGGTATTACCTTTTTCTTATACTCGTGCCAATATACTTGTTACAGTACTCCTAGATGACTGTCGACTATTGTCTGTACCCCAACTACTCTTTGCTAAAGGGTATATGGAAAAGAAAAAAAAAAATTCCTATGAAATTTCTATTTCAACTCACTATTATTTATAGGGTTCTAGCTCCCCTCAAAGTTGACCCAGAAATAGAAAATCATTTTACAAACGAGATTACCACTACTAGTGAGAATTGGTTTGACAAGATGAACAATCAGAAAGATTATTAGACAGGGAAATAGAAGGCAACTAGGTGAGAAGATAGACAGATGAAATTACTGAATAACTTCATGCATAGATTACGAAAAGTTTTAGAAGCAGACAGACATAAGAGTTACTAGGAGGTTACATACTTAGGAAGTAGCAAAAGAAATTTAAATGTAGAGTCAGATTTTGAAACTAAGACTTATAAGAAACTAAAACATACATTACACAAAAGGTTTCCTAACAAAACAAAACTAGTCTTTCGTCGTTCCCGAAGCCCCTAGTCTTCAAAATTACTAGTTATATCCTTTCCTTCTTGTAGGGGATCATCTGAGGGTGAAGCCTCAACACCGCTCATAGTGTAAACACGTCCTTTTGTCTTTGGCCTTCCGGCTTTGACAGCGTTGATTTCCGACTTGGGTTTGGGCATATTGCAGTCCTTTGCTATATGTCCCACCTTCCCACAGCTATAACAAGCTCTTCCTGGTTGGATGCAGTTGTTGGCATAGTGTCCCAATTTTCCACACTTGTAACATGTTACTGGAGAGCTCGCTCCGTGGTTCACTTTATTCCCACTATCAACAACAGGTCGCAAGTTGTGGTTTTGTTGCTGGTTCCTGTAACGCCCCTTTTTCCCACAAGGAACATCACGTGAAAAACTAAAAACTTAATGCGGAAAAACGTCTTTCATAAATTAAGGTAACCAAAATTGGTGGCTAAATTTTTTTTTTATAAAAGAATCTTATACGAAAAGATTTCTCACATCACATTTAGCCATCCTGAAACTCAGAAGAAAAGAAACATCATACACATATATATATCCTCATGTCAATATACACAAGTCTTGCGCCCGCAAGTATAGTTTGGAACCACAACATAGTGGCCAAAATACATCATCCTGATACAAAGAAAATAAAGCGATAAGTTAAACCTAGGAAAGCTGTAAATCAAAAGGTGTGTCAAATACACGACACTGAACATGTACATCCCATACCTAGGCTGGTCGCTAACAGACAACCCACAACCTAACACTAGACACCCCCCACCACTACGACCTAAGACGATGACGTCTCCTTGGGGTCCTCCTCGGGATCCTCCTCCGGGTCCTCCTCCGGGTCCTCCTCCTCCTCGGATATCTCAATGAATACCCGCTCTGGCTCATCTCGAACCTTCCTTTTCCCCCTCTTTGCGTGTCCCGACGGTCTGGCAGAAGTGTCAGAAGAGCAACGCACGAAACGTCCATACGATGGGACGTAAGGAACGGAGAGCGTCGGTCTCCCTATCTCTGGTGGTGAAGCTGGTGTCACTGATGGAGCCATCCTCGGTAGACGATCCCGCACTAAGGTACTCTTCCTTGGAGTGAGATGCGTGCGACAGAACATACGACGATACTCCCGAGCAAATCCGGTTACCCGCGAGGGTAAAGGTCTCTCCTCCGCCTGAGTCTCTCTCCTCGGCTGCTCCACAGGTGCCTCGGGTGCGGCTGCCAGCCAGCTGCGCATCCTCTCTAAGGGAATGTAAGCGTCCAGAGCCATGTCACGCTCCAAAACCTCTTCGGGGCCCAGCACCCCTCCTCTCGTCCTGACCACGTGTCCACACACTGTGGCCCACTGGGAGATGGGATCATAAGTCCATCCCCCTCCCTCAGACTCGGCCTCAAGGGGCCAGAAGCTCTCCCTCACACGGGCTACCAGAGGCCTCATCTACGCGTAACATACATACAGATACAGGAAAATATGCAAGGGTGAATTTCTTTTCACAAGTTGAAATCCACTGAAAGGTTGCATATGAAAAATAAAATACTACATAATACATTCCAAGAATATATTTATATAGAGTTACTCTTTCGCAAATCTTTTAGCTAAGATATTCAATCATCAACAAAAGACACATCATCAAGGTAAACACATAGTCAAGCACACACATAGCATTCTAGCATAATGCATGTCACTTCAATATCTCTTTTCATACACCGGTGCACTGCTCCATGGAGACTTTTCTTCCTCAACTAAGTAGAGCGATGTGGCGGAATCGTATACCTATCATTAATGCAAACTGACCTTCACTCTTGGCCATCGTTTGTCATTTATTCGGTACAGACCCATTGTGCTACGTCGTACACCCCATCTCAAATAAGGCAGCCGGTCAGGATCATCCAAGCCGGGTACACTACTTTTCTCGGCACAAGGGGATTCAGCGCAAGGCCATTGAAAATTTCGTAACCTGGATGCCCTCAAAGACTTATAGTCAGACCATACTTATTTACAATCCCCGCATAGGATTGTGTGCTCTCATCATAGCAATAAATGCTAGCCTGGCAAAAGCCAATATCTCAAATGCATATGACAGTATATTTGCAACCACAATCAATTCGGTCCCTCGTCTTAGGGTTTTTCGTCGCCACGTGTTAGCTTTCACCCAACACCGTGTAATCTTTTGTCCTTAAGACTTTTATCTTCGCCACGTATTGGTTCTCTTCCAATACCGTGTTATATTATTGTCCTTAAGACTTTTATCTTCGCCACGTATTGGTTCTCTTCCAATACCGTGTAATATTGTTATTTAACACCATAAGTTTTTAGAAGAATTTCCTCTTTGAATTCTTAAGTTTTTTTTTTCTTTAACTTTAAACTCTTAAACTTTTACTTGTTTATAAAAGAATTTCCTCTTATTTATAACTCACTTTATTAATTTTCTTCCCACTTATTCATCATAAAAAGATTTAATTAAAACTTAATTAAATTTTTTGATAATTTTACTTACATTCCATTACTTTTAAGTATTTGCAATTCTGACCCCTTAAGAAGTTCAGTTTCGCAGTTCAGCCCCCAATTTTCTGAAAAATTATGTTTCTGCCCCAAAATGCCCAGACTTTACGTTTTCTGCCCCAAGACTTTCGTAAATTATAATTCTGGCCCAAAGGTACACAGACTTCGCGTTTCTGGCCCCAACTTTCGGAAATTATACTTTTGGGCCAAAATTCTCCAGACTTCGCGTTTTCTGCCCCAAACTTTCGTAAATTATATTTTTGGCCCAAAAGTCCAGATTTTGCAATTAAAGCCCAGAATTCCAGAATTTTCATTTTTGACCCCAAAAAATCCAGTTTTCGTTTTTGACCCCTAAAAATCCAAAATTTGATTTTTCTCTCACATTAATTAGTTTTCTAACTCACTTAAGGTTTTATGGATAAAAAGGATTTGGTATGAAATTGATTTAAGACTTATGATTAGAAACTTGATGAAATTTATCTAATTAAGTGTTATCTTTGAATTCTAATTAATTCATTTGAAAAACTTTTTCATTAAAGCTTTTAAACTCTCTTCCCACACTTAATCAAATATTTTCAATCCAATCCCAATCAAAGTATATGAAATACACATAAATCAATATACATCAATTAGGCAATAACACAACCAAGCCATAAATCAAACATACACTCAAAATACTCATTCATAATATATCAACATACATCATGAACATAGCATTAAATCATACTTCACCAAGCACACACTTAGGCATCCAAAATCACCCCAAAGCATACATATGATTTTTCCAACAACACATAGGCTCATAAAAAATTATCATGCCTCAACCAAAAATCATATTATTACTCATATACATATACATGTAAAAATACATATTACTAAGAGAATGAAACTTCATTCAAACACCCAATAGAAAACTCAAGTTATTGAGTTCATCATCAAGAACAAATCACATAGTCACACACATACACAACCCTCCCAACTTATTGAGAAAATCCCCTTACCTCTTGAAGACTTGAAAATGGGCTAACTCCAAAATCACCTTCACACCACACCAACACCAAGTGGTCTATTCAACACCTTGATGTTTCCACACTTAGAAAAATTTACCTTTTACAAAATACACAAAATACAACCATAGAAATATGAGTTTTATGAAAACCAAGAAACCCTAAAGAGTATAAATTTGAGTAGATGAATACTTACTCAAATCTTGAAGGAAAATAGATCCAAGGTAGTTTCCAAGCATGTAGGTTCCAATGGAGTGAACCTAAACCAAGGAAAAGCTTACTTTTGGTGAAATGAAGAACTCAAGCTTTCATGAAAATATGAAAGTGGTGGAAATGAAAAAATGAAAGAAGTTTATGGATTAGAATGATGATCCAAACCTTTTTTGTGAAGCTTGGGTATGGAAAATCTCAATAGAACTTGGTCTTTTTGTGTATGGAAGAGCTTGGGAATGGAGAGAAAATGGTGGAGCTCTTGATTCAAGTGGAGAAGATGAAGTGAAAAGTGAATTCTTCTCTCTTCTCTCCCTAGTAGATTTCGGCTGAAGCAAGAAGGGCATGGGGGAGGTATGGGCTTGCATACTTTGGTGGTTGAGAGCCATACCTCTCTCACCTAATTTTGGGAAAATTCAAAAATCAACCCCTATTTGACCATTTGACTTTTGGAAGGATTTTTAGAGTTGGATCAGCCCCCTTATGCGCCCAGCTGACCAGAAAAATGGTGGGATTAAGTCCCATCAAGTTAGGGTTTAATCGGTAGTTCGAAGTGGTAAAAATGAGTAGTTTTCGAACCCCCTGTTTGGATAAATATTTTTCTAAAATGAGTAAAATCATGAGAAATGAATTTTATGATTTGAATATGTCATAGAAAAATTTAGAAACTCAAAACTAAATTTTTGGACTATTTTTCATGCCCCGGTTGCGCCCGGTTTACTCGTAAAGCACCAAACGCGGGTAAAATAAAGTTTTTCTGAAAAATTTCCAAAAAAATTTCTAAAAATCACAAATATTATAAGAACCACTTTTGGTTCATGAAAAATTTATTTTGGAGTAAAAATGACCTCCGAAAAAAACTGAACCCTTCCCGCATTCCGCAAGAACGCGGTTCCTGCAAAAACTCAGTTTTGCGTACTCTATTACTCTAAACCCTTCAAAAATAAACCTAAGATATAAATATTATTATTCATACCTTAAAATCACAAAATCATTAATTAAATTAAAACAGATTAAAAATAAATAAAAACTATATAAAAAAACAGAGTGTTACAGTTCCCCAGACTCTTAAAGTAGGGTTTGTGTTGATCCTGCTTCCCTTTCTGTCCTTGTGGATATGACCTAGACGGTCCACCCACATTCCCCTTATTCATCCTTCCTCTCATTAGGTTCTCCATCTTCCTACACTTTTTCACCAGCAGTGGAAATTGACGAATATCCAGTGAAGCTACAGATTGGCGCACCTCGTACCTCAACCCCGCTTCGAACCTCTCGCATTTCCATCCCTCGTCCGGTTGGACTTGGAAGAACCAAAAGTACTTGGCAAGTGACTCAAACTTTGCCGCGTACTGTCCCACAGACATGTCTCGTTGCTGTAGTCGTAGAAACTCTTGCTCTTTTTCAGACCTCGCACTATGTGGGAAATACTTCTCCAGGAATTTCTCCTTAAAAAGTTCCCATGTCACCGCTTGGTTTCTAGCTTCCAACAGTTGTCGGATCCCTTCCACCAATATTCCGCGTCACCCAAAAGTAGGTAAACTGCGTACTGTAACTTCTCAGTTGCTCTACAGTGCAAGATCTCAAAGATCTTCTCCAGCTCTTCTATCCATAATTCCGCTTTCTCCGGCTCAGCCTCACCATGAAACTGTGGCAGATTATGGTGTTGAAAGTCAACCAATCTCTTGGCTTCAGCAGTTCTCTCAGCCCTCAATCTATCCTCAACGTCTCTCTGCTGTCTCTCAATGTCCCTCTGTTCCGCACGAACAAACTGTTGAGCCATTTGAGCCGCCATGTTAGTCATAGCCGCGACAGCTCTCTCTATAGTGTCATCACGGTCTTCGCGTTAACGCAATTCATCGGTCGTCCTCTACGTGACATGGGTTTCTACAAGTCAACCATTGCAGTTGCACCATTCAAAACCCATTCAAGAAAGCTGTAACGCCCCTTTTTCCCACAAGGAACGTCACGTGAAAAACTAAAACTTAATGCGGAAAAATGTCTTTCATAAATTAAGGTTACCAAAATTGGTGGCTAATTTTTTTTTAAAAGAATCTTATCCGAAAAGATTTCTCACATCGTATTTAGCCATCCTGAAACTCATAAGAAAAGAAACATCATACACATATACATATATCATCATGTCAATATACACAAGTCTTGCGCCCGCAAGTATAGTTTGGAACCACAACCTAGTGGCCAAAATACATCATCATGACACGAAGAAAATAAAGCGATAAAGCTAAACCTAGGAAAAATGATATATCAAAAAGTGTGTCCAATACACGACACTGAACATGTACATCCAAAACCTAGGCTGGTCGCTAACAGACACTCTACAACCTAGCACTAGACACCCCCCCACCTCTGCAGGCCTAAGACGATGACGTCTCCTCGGGGTCCTCCTCAACCATAGACACCTCGAATAGTACACGATCTGGTTCGTCTCTAACCTTTCTCTTCCCTCTATCTACATGTCCCGACGGTCCGGCAAAAGTGTCAGAAGAACAGTGCACCAAACGTCCAGAAGATGCGACGTATGGAACAGGAAGTGTCGGCCTCACGGTCTCGGGTGATGGAACTGGTGTCACCGGTGGAGCCATCCTTGGTAAGCGTGCCCTCTCCAAAACCTCTTCGGGGCCCAACACCCCTTCTCTAGTCCTAACCACGTGTCCAGACACATGGCCCATTGGGAGATGGGATCGTAAGTCCATCCCCCACCATCGGCCTCACGAGGCCGGAAGCACTCCCTCACTCAGGCTATCAGAGATCTCGAAGTGGACATTTACGCGTAACGTACATAAAATAACAAAAACACACGCAAGGGTGAATTTCTTTGCGCAAGTTGAAATCCACTGAAAGGATGTATACGAAACAGAAAATACTACATAATACATTCCAAGAATATATGTATAGCTACTCTTTCGCAAATCTTTCTCTAAGATATTCATAAACCATAAGAGAGCACATCATCAAATTAAGCATACAGTCAAACACACACAAAGCACTCTAGCCTAGTGCATGTCACTTGAACATCTTTTAATACAGCTCAAGCTGTCCTCCGCTCGCAATCCCCCAAGCTGGATTGCGCAATCCTCCAAGCTGGATTGTAGCTCAAATTTGGCAAAGCCAATCATCGATTACAATTGACATCTATATATATAGATTGCACGATCCTCCATGCTGGATTGTGGCAATGACATCTACGTACGTCCCGCACAATCCTCCAAGCTGGATTGTAGCAACGTCCTCTACATTTATTGCACAATTCCTCCAAGCTGGATTGTAGCAACAATCTCTATATTTATTACACAATCCTCCAAGCTGGATTGTAGCAACAACCTCTATATTTATTACACAATCCTCCAAGCTGGATTGTAGCAACAACCTCTATATTTATTAGACAATCCTCCAAGATGGATTGTAGTAAAAACATCCACATTTATTGCACAATCCTCCAAGCTGGATTGTAGCATGACCTCAATATATATTGCACAATCCTCCAAGCTAGATTGTAGCATGACCTCAATATATATTGCACAATCCTCCAAGCTGGATTGTAGCACTGACATCTATATTTGCACTCACAAACAATACAATCAATGCGGTCCCTCGTCTTAGGGTTTTTCGTCGCCACGTGTTAGCTTTCATCCAACACCGTGTAATTTTATTGTTCTTAAGACTTTTATCTTCGCTACGTATTGGTTCTCTTCCAATACCGTGTAATTTTATTGTTCTTAAGACTTTTATCTTCGCCACGTATTGGTTCTCTTCCAATACCGTGTAATATTATTTATTGAAAAATGTAAGTTTTATGAAAAATTCCTCTTTGAAATTAAAGTTCTTCTTTAACTTTAACTCTCTAATTCTTATTATTTTTCCATCTCACTTCTTATTAATTATTAAAAACCACATAACTTGTTAAAATTTCATTTTGACCCCAAAACGTCCAGTTCCTGCGTCCAGTCTGCGTCCAGTTCCTGCGTCCAGTTCCAGCGTCCAGTCTGCGTCCAATTTCTGCGTCCAGTTCCTGCGTCCAATTTCTGCGTCCAGTTCCAGCGTCCAATTTCTGCGTCCAGTCTGCGTCCACTTTCTGCGTCTAGTCTCTGCGTCCAGTTTCTGCATCCAGTTCCAGCGTCCAATTTCTACGTCCAGTCTGGGTCCAGTCTCTGCGTCCAGTTTCTGCGTCCAATCTCTGCGTCCAGTCTGCGTCCAGTTTCTGCGTCCAATCTCTGCGTCCAGTTTCTGCGTCCAGTTTCTGTGTCCAGTTTTCACGTTTTCTACCCCCCGAACTTTTATAACATGAGTGTTATCTTGAATCCTAATTAATTTCTTTGTTTTCATTTGTAAAACTTTTTCATTAAAGTTTTTAACTCCTCTTACCACCCTTAGTCAAATATTTTCAAACCAATCCCAATCACATAGAATTAAATCATGTGAAACATCCAAGAATCAATATTCATCCATTTAGGCAAAAACACCACCAAGCCATAAATCAAACATACACTTAGGCATTCCAAATCACTCCAAATCATACATATGATTTTTCCAACAACACATAGGCTTATCAAAAATTATCATGCCTCAACCAAAATCATACTTTCACTCATATACATAAATATATAAAAATACATATTACTAAAGAATGAAAAATCATTCAAACACCCAATATGAAAACTCAAGTCTTTGAGTTCATCATCAAGCCATAAATCACATAATCACACACATACACAACCCTCCCAACTTATTGAGAAAAATCCCCTTACCTCTTGAAGACTTGAAAATGGGCTAACTCCAAAATCACCTTCACACCACACCAACACCAAGTGGTCTACTCAACACCTTGATGTTCCCACACTTAGAAAAATTTACCTTTTACAAAATACACCAAAATACAACCATAGAAATATGAGTTTTATGAAAACCAAGAAACCCTAAAGAGTAGAAATTTGAGTAGATCAATGCTTACTCAAATCTTGAAAGAAAATAGATCCAAGGTAGTTTCCAAGCTTGTAGGTTCCAATGGAGTGAACCTAAACCAAGGAAAAGCTTACTTTTAGTGAAATGAAGAACTCAAGCTTTCATGAAAACATGAAAGTGGTGGAAATGAAAAAATGAAAGAAGTTTATGGATTAGAATGATGATCCAAACCTTTTTTGTGAAGCTTGGGTATGGAAAATCTCAATAAAACTCAAGCCTTTGGGTGTAGAGAAAAGCTTGGAAAATGAGAGTAAATGAAGTTTTTGTAAAAATGAGGAAGATGAAGTGAATAGGAAATGAAGCATTTCTCCTCCTTTTCCTTGAAGAAGTACATGGCCATGACAAGAAGAAATGGGAGGCATGGGCTTTGATTGAGTTGGTTCACCTACTCCATTCTTTTAATTTGAAAAATTCCAATTAATTCCCATTTGACTCAATTGACTTTTGGGATATTTTTGGAGAGTGAATCAGCCCCCCTTTCTGCGCCCAAACTGACTGGAAAATGGTGGGATTAAGTCCCATCAAGTTAGGGTTTAATCGGTAGTTCGAAGCGGTAAAAACGCGTAGTTTTCGAACCCCTTTTCGATAAATATTTTTCTAAAATGAGTAAAATCATGAGAAATGAATTTTATGATTTGAATATGTCATAGAAAAATTTAGAAACCCAAAACTAAATTTTTGGACTATTTTTCATGTCCCGGTTGCGCCCGGTTTACCCGTAAAGCTCCAAACGCGGGTAAAATAATGTTTTTCTGAAAAATTTCCAGAAAAATTTCTAAAAATCACAAATATTATAAGAACCACTTTTGGTTCGTTAAAAATTTATTTTGGAGTAAAAATTACCTCCAGAAAAATACTGAACCCTATCCCCGCATCAGGAGAGAATGCGGTTCCTGCAAAAACTCAGTTTTGCGAACTCTACTACTCTAAACCCTTCAAAATCAAACCTAAGATATTACTATCACTATCCTCACCTCGAGATCCCAAAAATTATTAATTAATTAATTTTAATTAATTTAAAGCAAATCAAAAATCAATAAAACTATTTAAAAATTGAGGGTGTTACAAAAGCAATCAATTTCACACATTGTTTCATAAGGAAACAATACAAACAATGTCACACAATGCTAATCAGAGATCACACAACTTAAACTTAGTAAGTCTATAACCTAAGCAAACTCCATTAGAGTTCACACAACTTAGACACAGTAGACCTACAACCTACAGTCCCGACAGACATCGACCAGGCTCTTATACCACAAATGTAACGCCCCTTTTTCCCACAAGGAACGTCACATGAAAAACTAAAAACTTAATGCGGAAAATCGTCTTTCATAAATCAAGGTTACCAAAATTGGTGGCTAATTTTTTTTTTTGAAAAAGGATCTTATACAAAAAGATTTCTCATATCACATTTAGCCATCCTGAAACTCAGAAGAAAAGAAACATCATACACATATATATATCATCATGTCAATATACACAAGTCTTGTGCCCGTAAGTATAGTTTGGAACCACAACATAGTGGCCCAAATACATCATCCTGATACAAAGAAAATAAAGCGATAAGTCTAAACCTAGGAAAGCTGTAAATCAAAAGGTGTGTCAAATACACGACACTGAACATGTACATCCCAAACCTAGGCTGGTCGCTAACAGACAACCTACAACCTAGCACTAGACACCCCCACCTCTACAGACCTAAGACGATGACATCTCCTCGGGGTCGTCCTCATCCTCAGACACCTCGAATAATACACGATTTGGCTCGTCTCTAACCTTTCTCTTCCCTCTATCTACGTGTCCCGAAGGTTCGGCAGAAGTGTTAGAAGAACAGCGCACAAAACGTCCAGAAGGTGTGACGTATGGAACAGGAAGTGTCGGCCTCACGGTCCCGGGTGATGGAACTGGTGTCACCGGTGGAACCATCCTTGGTAAGCGTGCCCTCTCCAAAGAACTCTTTCTTGGAGTGCGACGAATCAGACGACAACGGTTAGATACCGATTCGGCTATCCGCTGAGGTGTAGGCCTCTGATCCTCCCTCGCCTCTCTCCTAGGCTGCGCCGTGGGTGGAACTCTGGCCTCTCAGTTCTCCAGAGTGATACTGCGTGCAAAAAGTGCATCTCCTAGCCAGTAGCGCATCATCTCGACGGGTATTTAAACGTCCAAAATCATGTCCCTCTCCAAAACCTCTTCGGGGCCCAACACCTCTCCTCTAGTTCTGACCATGTGTCCAGTCACAGTGGCCCATTGGGAGATGGGATCGTAAGTCCATCCCCCACCATCGGCCTCACAAGGCTGGAAGCACTCCCTCACTCGGGCTATCAGAGGTCTCGAAGTGGACATCTAAGCGTAACGTACATAAAATAACAGAAAAACACACAAGGGTGAATTTCTTTGCACAAGTTGAAAGTCCACTGAAAGGATGTATACGAAAAAGAAAATACTACATAATACATTCCAAGAATATATATATAGATACTCTTTCGCAAATCTTTCTCTAAGATATTCATACACCAAAAGAGAGCACATCATCAAATTAAACACACAGTCAACACACATATAGCACTCTAGCATAATGCATGTCACTTCAATATCTCTTTAATATACCGGTGTACTGCTCCATGGAGACTTCCTCAACTAAGTAGAGCGATATGGCGGAATCGTATACCTATCATTAATGCAAACTGACATTCACTCTCCACCATCGTTTGTCATTTATTCGGTACAGACCCATTGTGCTACGTCGTACACCACATCATAAATAAGGCAGCCCTGGTCAGGATCATCCAAGCTGGGTATTACGACTCGTCTCGGCACAAGGGAATTCCTTTCAAGGCCATTGAGAACTTCGTAACCTGGATGCCCTCAAAGACTTATAGTCAAACCATACTTATTTACAATCCTCACATAGGATTGTATACTCTCATCATGGCATAAAGCCAACATGGCCAAAAGCCAATATCTCAAATGCATATGACAATATAATTCGCACACACATACAAGGAAAATAATGCAATCCTTCACTAAGGATTTTCATCGTCACGTGTTAGGTCCCTCCCAACATCGTGTAGCATTATTTCTTCTCGAATCTTCAACTCGCCACGTGTTGACTCTCTCTCAACAGCGTGTAAATCTTTTCGATTAAGATCGTTTTAAAACATAAGTTTTAAAGAACACCTCTATAAATCCCTCTTTAGCTTTTAAGCCTCAAAAATCCTTAAATACTTAACTCATGAAATACCTCATCAACATTTTTGAATATAAACCAAGAATAGTTTTATGAAAGTCATTTGAAAACTTAAATGCTTTTATTAAAACCAAACTTAGTATTTTCATTGTAAAAGTTTGACTTAAAGTCTTAATTAAAAACTCAAGTACACCTTTGATAAAATTTTACTTAAATTCATTTATTTCCAACTATTTAGAATTTAACCCCAAAACTGTCCAGTTTTATCGTTCCCAGCCCCAGACTTACGAGAATCACATTCTGGCCCAGAAATATTCGATTTTGCGTTTTGGTCCCTGAGTTTTCGAAAAATTTTATTTTTTGCCCAAAACACCCAGATTTTGTTTTTAATCCCAGAACTTTCAAAAATTATGTTTTGGCCCCGAAGTGCATCCAGTTTTCATTTTGACCCCTAAAAATTTGAAAATTTCCTTTTTCCTCTTATTCATTAATTCCATGACTTAATTAGGGCTTTTTGAAAAGTAAAGTTTGAAAAAAGTCCATTGGAGACTTAATTTCAAAATTTAGAGAACATACCTAAACAAGTGTAGACTTGAACTCTAATTAATTAAATCTTGTTTTTCATTTGGGAAAACTTCTTCTTCAAGTCCTTTAATCCTCTTCCATATGCTTGGGTACATAATATTAGTCCTCTTTGAATCCAATCACCAATCACAACAACAACAATCATAATAAATTTAAAGCTTTAACTATTTTAAATATTACAATCCAACATCATATATAATCAAAACACACAAATCACCCAAGAACCAAATACAATCAATACATCAAGAATACAAATCCCAAATCATGAAACACACATGTACTCAAGGTAATCATTTTTAACATTTTAAATACATCAAGAATACCAAATAAAGCATTTGGCATAAGCCACTTCAAATCATAATATATTTTTCAAGAGACATTTAAAATTTTGAAAATCCCATTTCATCAACCAAAATCATATATTTAAAACTCTAATAATACATAGGTAAAAATATATTTTACTAAGAGAATGATAAATCATTCCACACCCAATAAGAAAAATTCAAGTCTTTGAGTTTCTCATCAAGAACAAAACACACAATCCCCCACATATACAATCTTCCCAACTTATTGAGAAAATTCCCTTACCTCTTGAAGCACTTAAAGAGAGATCACCAAGAGGTCTTCTTGCCAACAAGCCACCAACACCAAGAGATCTACTCACCACCTTGATGCTCCAACACTTACAAAAATCAACCCTTTCCAAAATATATAAAACACATAACCATACAAATATGAATTTTTATGAAATTAACAAAACCCTAAAGTATAGAAATCTTGAGTAGAAAAATACTTACCCAAGACTTGATGGAAAAAGAGCTCAAGAAGGATTTCAAGCTTATAGGTTCCAAGGTTTTAAACCTAGACCAAGAAAAAACTCTCTTTTAGAAAAATGGAGAACACAAGATTCATAGAAAAATGAAAGTGGTGGAAATGGGAAAATGAAAAGAGATTATGGATTAGAATGATGATCCAAACCTTTTTTGTGAAGCTTGAATAGCCAAAAACTCAATAAAACTCAAGCTTTTGGTTATGGAGTAAAGCTTGGAATATGAGAGAAAAGGTGTTTTCTTTGATGCAAGGAAGAAGATGAAGTTGAGAAATGAATTATCTCTCTCCCTTTCCCTTGAAGATACACGGCCAGCCCACTCCAAGGTATGGGGGAAGCATGGCTTGAGTTGATTTGTTCACCTACTTCATGCTTTTAATTAGAAAAATCAAAGATATTTCCAATTTGGTCAAATGTGAGTATTTGAATTTCAAGAGTGGATTTTTGGTCAAGGGTTCGGCCAAGGCTGATAAAAAATTGGTGGGATTATATCTCATCAAGTTAGGGTTTAATTGGTAGTTCGAAGTAGTAAAAACGCGTAGTTTTCGAACCCCATTTTAGATAAATATTTTTCTAAAATGAGTAAAATCATGAGAAATGAATTTTATGACTTGAATATGTCATAGAAAAATTTAGAAACCCAAAACTAAATTTTTTGGACTATTTTTCATGTCCCGGTTGCGCCCGGTTTACCCGTAAAGCTCCAAACGCGGGTAAAATAAAGTTTATCTGAAAAATTTCCAGAAAAATTTCTAAAATTCACAAATATTATAAGAACCACTTTTGGTTCGTTAAAAAATTATTTTGGAGTAAAAATGACCTTCAGAAAAATACTGAACCCTATCCCCGCATCAGGGGAGAATGCGGTTCCCGCAAAAACTTAGTTTTGCAAACTCTACTACTCTAAGCCCTTCAAAATCAAACCTAAGATATGAATATTATTATTCACACCTTAAAATCCCAAAAATTATTAATTAAATAATTTTAATTAAATTAAAGCATATTAAAAATCAATAAAAACTATTTAAAAATGAGGGTGTTACATCTAGTATCCAATCAGCTGCGCTGTTGACCAAGTTTGCTTCTACCACCACAATTTTTTTTCTTTCATAAGTACTGATTTTTACTGCATCCAAAGAAAAAAAATTATTTACTCAAAAAAAAAAATCTTATCTACTCACACATGGTTCTAATTTCTCACCAAATCACAATATCAAAATACCATGAACAAGAACACAATTATCTACACAAATAAAAATAGATAAGGAAACTTATCTGATTCCTTTGATGGCTAGACATATTGTGCAAGCCATTCCGATTGATCGAGCAGTAGTGCCATTGGAACAACAAATCACAAATATAAAAACTTTGCTTTCAGATTGTTGGAAAAATAAAAGAAGAGGAGTGATAGTTGTGCCGTGGCAATAGCCACTGCCCCTGAAAGTAAAATTTCGGCGGACCTCCGGTGCAACCCAATACCCGGTTTTGTCCCCAAAGGTTTATACAACAACGTGTCTGGACCCGTGCACTCGAGGCCAGAATCACGATGGAGCCTCACAAACAATGCCCAGAATGGTAAAGTGTAGAAGGAAAAAAAATATGAATAAAAGAAAAATCGATACAAAAGAAATGGAATTGTTCAGCATCGCACCCCATTGATTCACCCGCGGCCAACCTTATATATCACACCTCAAATAGTCCGTTGGCCAATGAGACTAAATGATGCTTTCAATCCATAATTGATTACTAATAAAACCAATCAATTATACTTCTAATGGTGGTATGGCAACGGTAAGAAACAGAAAGGAATACAAAGCCAAGTAAATGCCAATGATGCTGGAAAGGTAGAACGGCTTTGATTTTTAATTAAAGGAAATAAAGCACTTAAATGCCATTATAATAACACTTGGTTTAAGGGACTTATCTATTATGAATCAAGCTTGCCTTTTGAAGATGTGTTGGGCTATTCGTGTGGGGGAAAACAGTTTATGGAGTGGAGTTTCGCTTGGTAAATATGGGAGAAATTTTCATACTGATGGAAGGGTGGTTTCTAAAGGTTCAGATTCAAACCTTTGGCGGCACATGGTTCATCTTTGGGATGGTATGAAGAGTATGGAGTATTGGTCTATTGGTAATGGCCAAAGCACTCATTTTTGGAATGATAGTTGGGTTGAGCCTGGTCTAAGGCTCATTGAATTTGCTGCAGGGATCCCCTCTGATATTGAAGAAGCTCGTGTTTGTGATATGGTCAATGACTCTGGCCAGTGGACTTGTGTGAAGTTAGGCGATTCTTGGCCTATGGATATGAAGCTCAAGATTAATGCAGTCCTTCCACTGGAAGCAGGAAATGGTTTGGATAAAGTTCTCTGGGCCGAAACAGCAGATGGAATTTTCACTGTCAAGAGTTCGTATGAGGCACTTTACAGATTTAATTTTGATTTGCAAGATGGCATATGGAAGAGAATTTGGAGAATGGGAGTCCCTGAGAGAATTCGAACCTTCATTTGGCTGGTTAAGCATGAAAGGCTTTTAACTAACAAAAGGAACAGTAAGATGGGACTGGTAAGACCTTATTGTGGGCATTGTATCATGGAGGTGGAGACCATCATTCATGTTCTAAGGGATTGTCCAAAAGCTGTAGAAGTGTGGCATCATTTGGTCAGACGTGAGGTTAGAAGCTTATTTTTTTTATGAGTGACATACAAGATTGGATAAATGACAATTTCAACTCAAGGTTTGGATGGGATTTGAATGGTGAGTGGTTGGATGTTTGGGCCACCACTTGCTATTATATTTGGTTTTGGCATAACAAGGAGACCCATGATGCAAATTATGCTAGGCCTCCTCAGACTTGGAAGGTTATTTCGCAGAGCATTAATTACAAGCATGCTACTGTCATGAACATAATGGAGTGCAAAAGAGATTACACATGGACTCATGTTCGATGGAAGAATCCTTCACCAGGGTGGATTGCCTTAAACACGGACGGTGCTTCTAAAAGTGGTGGTATATATTGCTGCGGGTTGTGGAGGACTATGTAGGGATAGTGCTGGTCGGTGGCTGTGTGGCTTCTCTCGGAATATTGGAAGTTGCAATGCATTTATTGCTGAGATTTGGGGAGTGCTTGAAGGCTTGCGGTTAGCTCAGTCGCGAGGTTTCTCTCATCTGGAGTTGCAAATTGATTCGGCTACTGTGGCTGACAACTTGAAGGGGAAAGGATCCAAGAATGCTCTTGGAGGAAGACTCATTGATAAGGTTCTACTTTGTCTTCAAGTGGGTTTCGAATTGACCACATATACAGAGAGGATAACAGATGCGCTGATGTTCTAGCGGGGATGGGCTGCGAGCACGAGCTAGGCATTCGAGTCTATGAGCAGATTCCTATGCAACTGCAGTTGGTCTTGCTTGATGATTGTAATGGGGTGTCTTCCCCTCGATGTATTCCTATAGTGTAGTTTTTTCCCTTTTGTTTGGTCTTAGGCCCCTCCCTTTGTCAAAAAAAATCCATGTTTTATTGTCCAAAATATAAGTAAATTTAACTACTTTTATCCCTTTTAACGAGACTATTCTAAAATACTCTTATTTAACTCAAATTCTATTTCCAATGTGCCTTTGTTATTTGTGAAGCAAATACATATGTGAAATTAAAATATGCCACGGACAATTGAACAGACTCTAGAGGGAGCATAAAATCAACAAATACACAAGGTGGAATGAACACTTTTAATTACCAGCGACCGGCTTGCACATTGGGAAGATAGAAAGAAACCTTTATGTATTGGTTTTAATTCTTGTCCTATATATACAGGGGTGGTAAACATGCCAACCCATCCCGACCCACTTTTGACCTGCATTAAATAGGGTAGGCGGGTTGGCCCGCAATGAATGTGGGTTGGGAATGCAATCCGCCCCACTTAGTGGTGGGTTGTCCCCTTTTGACGGATCACATGTGTGTTAGGTGGGCCAACATGCCAAAGCTTGCCCAAAAATATATTTAAAAAATGCAAAAAAAAAAATTCTCCAACCTGGCGGGTTAGCCCACCCAACCCTCTGTTGACCTCGCCAGGTTGGGCGCATTGAATTACCTAACCCGTCCCGCCTCTGTTGGGGTATTTTGGGTATTTCTTGCTTAAGTGAAGGGCAAATAAGTGAATTACATATTAGTATATTCCATTGTATTATATTATCTATTATCTATTTACTCCCTCCGGACTGAAATATAAGAAAAAAAGTACATGCATCTGGACCAAATGATCCAGATGCATGTACTTTTTTTCTTATATTTCGGTCTGGAGGGAGTACATTTCTTCAATAGTTACAAATCTATTATTATTACTTTGAATTAATAATAGCTTTATACATTTGCTATTCAATAGCCTTTCAATTGAATTGTTTTGCACATGTAGTATCCTATGTTTGCATTTGATTTAAACATTGACATTTGAAATGGTAAAATAATGTAAATTTTGGAGTTTCTAATATTATATTTTGCACATGATGTGATTATTATGGGTTTTCCCTTCTTATTTTGTCATTGAGAATTTCCTTTATATACCATTAGCATTCTTTTGTTTTTCTATTTTCTATATGGTTTAATTTGTTGTGCTTTGTTTTTGTGGGGTTTTTCTAATCTATATCCAAAATTTTGTTTTCTCATTTTTTTAGTGATTTTTTCTTGTGTTCATCTTTTCATGTGCTATTATAGCAAGATCGCCTAGCTGTAATTGACTTCATTATCAATGAAGGTCAATTTTTAAAAAAAAAATTGTTGACTCCTTTCTTTGAAAGTTAGTTATGATTTGTGATTCATAATTGGTGTAAACTTTTGTGCAGGAGAATCCAAATATATTTTGCATTTTGGGTGCCGAGGATTTGCTTCATATGTTTTCTTTGCGCACAAAACAAAAATTTCTATTACTTCAACTAAAAATACTATTGTTGGGTGTTGTTAATTCGGTATTATATGTGTTTGTTTACTTCTGCATCTCTTATTTTCATGTACTCCTTTTTGCACCTATATTATTTTATTTTTATTCTTTACTCAATAGTAAAGCACGAAAATATAGTAGAAATGGCAACAACTTAGGATATGAAGGAGATTATTGTTGTTGAGCATTTATTATTAATATATTCAGGTATGAATATACTTTAGATATTTTTTTATGCTACAGATTTTAGAGATTAATTTTAGACAATTAAATTCAAATTATTATTATTTCACAACAGTGATTAGTTTTTTCAATTGATTAATGGAGTAATTTTCACCTATTAGTGTTACTTTGCATATAATTTATCTATATCTAGTGGTGGCAAAAAGGGTCAGCTCGACCTGACCTGCCTTAAAACGAGGCGAGGTGGGTTGTCCTGTCGAGAAAAGTGAGTCAAAAAGCATAGCTTGTAACGTCCATAATTTTAGGTTTCTGACTTTATTGTATTTTAATATGTGGATATGTGATTCATGTGAATTAAATATATTTTAGGAAGATTAAGTTGGTAGATGAAGTTTTCCTGACGTTAGAAAACAGTAGTTTAAGTCGGACGTTGAGATTCAGAAAGAGTCCTGTTTACCGTAAATAGACGGAATGATGACTTTGTGAAGTAGAAACCCTATATTGAGGTTAAGAAAAAGATTTGAAGGTATGAATCGTGATTTTACAATATTTGAGGATTTTAAAAATTTATTCGGGAATTTTATGAGAAACGGATAAAAATGTTACCGTTTTGGTCCCTGTAGTTTGACTAGGTTGAACTGTGAGTTGGTTTGAAGACCGGAACAAGTTAAGAAATATTTTTGAAGGTTCCAAATGATGTTTTATATTATTTTAGAATTTAAGAAATTATTTTCAGAATTTTTAGAATTGCAGATTAAGAATTGCGGTTTTGGTCCCTGTAGAATTAAGGACATGGTAAATGGGAGATCAAATGGATACCAAAAGGTTAAGAAATGATCCAAAATCAAATGTAAAGGTCACCAATAGTGTTCTTTTAAGATTTATGATTTTTAGAAATTTTTTGGGATTTTTCAGAGATAGTGCAGTTTAACCCTAATTTACGAGTTACGGTGAAACCGAAAAATTACCATAATGCTTCTAAAGTTGATTTCTAGGTCCCAAGACCTTTTTGGCACTTTAATTTCGTGATCTTGGCTTATCATAAGGGTCATGAGAGCCTTTTACCTCAATAGTTATTTTTGGACAATTTTAACCATGAAACGTAAAAGTTACTGCAGTTTATTACCGTAATTTACCTTTTACCATGGTTAAAAGTGAAAATTTATTTACCCTGCCCCTTGACCAGTCATAGACCGCCCTGCACTCTTGTAGAAGGGTGTGGAATTTTCATGACTCATGGGAAAAGACCATTTTGCCCTTAGCTTAAGTAGTTAATTACTAAGTAAGAAAATGACCACTTTGCCCTTTTGGTTTTGCCCTTAAGTTTGGTTTAAATTACCAAAGAGCCATGCAGCCATCTTACTCATTTTAGACCCTTGATTAGTTGCCTATTTGGTGGGAGGAATAATCTTGGCCATTCATTCCATTCCATTAGTCAAACCTAAGTCAAATTAACCTAGTTTAGTTACATTTTAACTATGTTTTACCCTTGGTTTGTTTTAAGCCCATCCTTTCTTTTCCCTCTCAAGCTGGCCGACCAGCACACACCCAAGGGGATAGGAATTTAATTATTATCCTTCATGAGTCATATGGGTAGTCATGGTTCTTGGCCAATAGAAAAAAGATCATTTATTAAATTAACTAATTAATAAACCAAGGGATAATTATAACAACAAAGGCAAGCTTATTCAAGCCTTATGAGAGGGGGGCAGGACCGTGAGGCTAGGGAGAAAAGGAAGAAGGCCTTAGTCATTTTGATCATTTGTATTTTCTCTCCAAGATCAAGAGCTCTCTCATTTTCTCTCATTTTCTTTCATTTTCTTTCAAGCTTCATCTTCTTCCTTTAACTTTTGTCTCAATTTCCATGAGCTTTTAACCATCAACCACCATTTATCTTGATCTTTTATACAAGCATCAAGTGTAGAGATTCATCTTAAAATAAGCCTTCATCAAGACCATTAAGTTCTTTATAAGCTTTGCTCTCTTGATTGTTCATCTTCAAGCTACAAGTGGGATTGATAGAGGTAGCTCTAAGAATCAAGTCCCTAACATCTTTCTTTTGGTTTATATGCCTAGGATTTGATTCATATTTATTACATCTTAAGTCTTCCTTTGGTGTTAAAGGATAGTTCATGAGCTAGGAAAACTTACTTTGGTATTTTGGATATGCTATGCTTGCTTGGAAGGTGATGGTCAAGGTGTAGTGGGAGGTCAAGAAACTAGGGTTTTCTATACAAGCTAGGAGCAAGAGGTACGGGAAAATTTCTCTTACAAAATTAATTGTATTCTTGAGATGCATATGCTATGCTTGACTATTAGTATCTTGTCCACGTGATGTCTTGGATGATTTAATATGTATGTTTGTGTATGATAGAGATCTTTATTGAATATAGTTATCAACACAAGTGGTTAATAATGATTTTTGGGGAGACTTGAATCTTGTGTGATGGATGTTGATCTTGGTTGTCCTATGACAATGATTTTTGGGTGCGAAGTGATATCTAGCTTGTGGTGATGATCTTGTGCTCTATGTCTTGATTATGACTTTGATCAATAGCTTGTTTTTGATGCTTGATCCTCTATGCCAAATTGGTATTGGAAAATTGGAGAGTAAAGATTTCATCTAAGCCTTATTAGAGTGATTTTTATATAACCCAAGTCTTAAAGGAATTTTCCAAAAACCAAAGTATTTGTCTATGATTTGAAAAGCTTTTGGAATGATCCAAGAACATATTTTTATCTATTTGATCTTAATTAGGTTAAACCATGTCAAGAACAACTTTAATTGACTTTAACTTTGTGAACACTGGACCTGTCACGCCCTGGGTGGATTATTTTTCAAAGCTGTGAAAATCGCATGTTCTGTTTAGAAACAGGGGACAGTCCTGTTCACGCCACGGGTGTGAAACTTCACACGCCTCTAAACAGTTCTGGAGTTTGTGAAAAACCAACCCGGAATCTACGAAATTTATTTTTAAAATCTTATAAAATAGAGCCTTTTTAAGGAAAAAATATCAAATTTGAGTTTGGAAATCAATAGGTATTTTAGTCAAATTTTTCTTGAAATTTAAACATTGAATACGAAAAATACTGTTTTTGGAAATAGAATTATAATTTTGTAACAAAAGTAAATGAACGAGAAAAAAATATCTTGGTTGAGGTAATCAAGAAAGAGAAAGAGATGTTTTGATTGAGATAATCAAAAAGAGATGAGAATTACATAACCAAGAGAAGGTTATGTGTGATTGTTACAAGAGGTAACATAGAGAAGAGATGAATAATGTTACAAGTGGTAACATAGTGATGTGTATGAGATATATTACAAGAGAAACCAAAGTGAAATTGATTGTGATTTACTTTGTGTGCAATATGTAATGTCATTTGCATAAAGAGAAAGAGATTTTGGTGGATGGCCATGAGATGAGCTACAACCCAGAGAGGGGTTGAAAATAGGTACGGTTGGGCTACAATTGCCTATTGGGATTATCCAGGTTTCGAAAATCTCAATGGCCGTATGGTGACTCCCAACGAGCCGAGATCGAGTAGAGCACCCGGCTTGTTAAATCTGACTGACTGGCTTATTTATGATATGGTGTCAATAGAGATGAGTGAACTGTTGCCTGAATTTTGCAGTGTAGAATCAGGAACAATTATGGCTTAAACATTGCTTTCCTGAATATTGTCTTGGACTTTACTTGAGGTTTAGCCTTGACCAAGTATGTTAAGGATTGACTGTAGCCTATCGCTCAAATGTTGTTGAGGAGGAGAAAAGTCTCCATGGAGCATTACACCGGTGTTGAGAGGGAAATAGAAGTGTCATGCATTTTAGACATATCTGTGTGATGATATATTGCTTTGATGAGGAGTTGTGTTTTATAAGCTGTGATAGCATATTGCTGTGGTGATATTATATGTGTGTAATTATACATTATTGTGCCTAAATTCAATGTGCTTGTGGTAATGTGTTGTTGTGATAGAGAACTACATGCTATAGGATAATGAGTTATGATGTACGATATGCATGAATTTTCTTTATTCCTTCTATTGTCATTGTTGTGACATAACTTTTGTACGAGAATTTTTCACCCTTGCCTATATGTTTTGTGCTCTTTAGAGCATGATTCATATAGATGTACCACCAGTCAAGTGAATTGACCAGGACGGAGGAATGAAGAAGACTACCGTCTTGAGTGGCTTTTGTCTAGATTGTCTTTTGGGGGTGAACGGAGACTCGACCGGCTTAGGCTCATTTGGGGTAAACTGTTATTATTATCCTTGCCAGAGGACTGTACTATTTTATATGACATTACTAGTTGTTCGGTTTGATGTACTTGTAAAACTTTGGACCAATATTATATATGATGTATATTATTCATTCAAATGAGGTTTGTCTCGCTTTTCAGTAGTCCGTTATGATATAAATAAGTTTCAAAATCTAAACAATGTAAGTGAGAGTTTCAAGTGAAAATAACTTTCAGGAAATAAAAGAAAAAAATTTATACTCATTTTCGAAATAGACTTGAAATAATTAAAGGAGAATTTTCTTTTAAAAATAAAGATTAGTATTATTTTCGATAAAAATGTTACTTATGTTGTAATATTCTTTTATGAGAAAGGGTGTTGCAATTAGTGGTATCAGAGCCTAGTTGAGTCTTTTGGGAGTGTAGGTTGTAGGCTTATTAGGTCTAAGTTGTGTGAACTCTGATTGATAATGATTGACCTTGATTGACATTGATTGATGTTGAGTGATATTGTGTGAATTGTTTCTTTGGAAAACTTGGTGCTGTGGTTGTACTGGTATGGGACAGTACAAAGAAGGAAAGTTGAATAGGGAAAGTCAGTGATTTTGAAATGCGGCTAAGTTATTCCTCATATAATAGAAAATTGATTGAATCTCATTTGAATTATTCTCCTTATAGAAACAATTGCTTAAATTTGGTATAAATTGTTTTCAGTTGAAAAAAATGTGTGTAGATATAATCAAGAGATATTTCTCGCTGGGAGACTGCTAGTTTTAATTTATAGGACCTCATGGTTAGTGACGAATCTGGATTAAGGAAAATGATAACTACAAACGAAGGTGTGAAGAGCTCTAAAGCAGGATATTAAGAACATTGAGTTATCCCTTGGAAATCTGAGGCTCAGTTTGATAGAAGAATGTAAGATGATAGAGGTGACAAGAAAAGAGGTACACAGTAAGAAATATTTGAGGTATGTCGAGAATGCGATCTAAAGATTAGAAAGAGACTGTATTTCTGAACTAGGAT